>OU026102.1:0-10000000 GCA_907269075.1 Idaea aversata
GACTCAAACCACGCCCCCTTCACGCCTACAATGTGGCCTCCACACCACTCACACGCTCACTAAGTTATGCACCCGGAGCCACCTGCCCCGCACTAACCATTCTTTACTTTTAATTTTACACCAGCAATTTCCAAGCCACTACCTTACAGGTATAGTCAATCACAATTCATGTACTTATCCCACCTATTTATTCAATTGTAACAACAATCACATTCCACAAGCAATCTCCCAGTCACCATAACACAAGTCTGGCCACTTATTCTAAATACACTCACCGATCGAATCCTTTCCATCCTCCCTACTTTCCTCACTACAAAAGGAAAGCAACACAGGTATCTCATTTACGGTTAAGTCACCATAACACAAGCCTCAGTACAATCAGTAAATACAAACGAACATACAGACAGACTTACTTATCAATAAACCACACGTATTACATACGCATCCTATGACCACACCCCCTTTTCTTCTTACTGGCAATACAACTATGCCTGCTCGACGCTCAATCTTCATACCCACCGGTTACTTTATTGTTCTAGACCTAGATCAAGGATCTACCCAGGTCCCACCGGGAGCATTTCAGCAATCTGAGCAATCTTTTCGTACACAACTCGAGACAGACTTCCTTAAACTAACAAGAATTCTAACCACGCCCCCTACACGCCCACAAAATGGCCTCCATACCACTCATACTTGCACTAGTTTTGCACACGGACTCACCTGCCCCGCATTTATTTTTATTTTACTCTTAAATTTTTACACCAACATTTTAAAAGCTACTACCCTACAGGCATAGCTAAATACAATTTCAAGAACTTATCACACCTATTCAGACCTTAATAACTCAACGTTACTACAAACAATAAAAAACGAACACACTAACTTTCTTAGCAACTGACACACTCACATCATATACACATCCAGTGGACACTTCCCCTTCTCACTCCCGCAACACCAATCCGCTTGCCCACCGCATTATATATTCATCGTAACTGGTCTTTAGACCTCCCACTGTTAAGATTTTCATTTCATTTAGACCCCACCGGGCGTGTTGAACAATCTTCAAATCACCATAACACAAGGCTAGCCACATAGGCAGGAATACACACTTGTCGAATCTTTCCACCCTCCCTACCTTTCTCACTATAATAGAGAAACAACACAAGAATCACACGTGCGATCAAGTCGCCATAACACAAGCCCAGCCACATAGACTGGTACATATACTCATCGAATCTTCTTTTGCCCCAACCCCCACCTCCCTTACAATGGAGGGACAGCTTTCCATTCGCGATCGAGTCACCATAACACAAGCCTCAGTATAATCAGTGGACACAGGCGAATATACGGACGGACTTACTTATCTACAAACTATCAGTATTATATACACACTCTGTGGCCACACCCCCTTCTCTTGCCAGCAATACAACTATACCCACTCCTCGCGCAATCTTCGTTCTCGCCGACTGCTATAATGTTCTGGACCTAGATCAAGGATCCACCCAGGTCCCACCGATGAGCCTTCAGCCATCTAAGCAGCCCTTTCGTACACAGCTGGAGACAGACTTCTTTAAACTAACAAAGACTCAAACCACGCCCCCTTCACGCCTACAACATGGCTTCCACACCACTCACACGCACACTAAGTTATGCACCCGGAGCCACCTGCCCCGCACTAACTATTCTTTACTTTCAATTTTACATTAGCAATTTCCAAGCCACTACCTTACAGGCATCGTCAATCACAATTCATGTACTTATCCCACCTATTTATTCAATTGTAACAACAGGCACATTCCACAAGCAATCCCCCAGTCACCATAACACAAGTCTAGCCGCTTATTCTGAGGACACTCACCGATCGAATCCCTTCCATCCTCCCTACTTTCCTCACTACAAAGGGAAAGCAACACAAGTATCTCATTTACGGTTAAGTCACCATAACACAAGCCTCAGTACAATCAGTAAATACAAACGAACATACAGACAGACTTACTTATCAATAAACCACACGTATTATATACGCATCCTATGACCACACCCCCTTTTCTTCTTACTGGCAATACAACTATGCCTGCTCGACGCTCAATCTTCATACCCACCGGTTACTTTATTGTTCTAGACCTAGATCAAGGATCTACCCAGGTCCCACCGGGAGCATTTCAGCAATCTGAACAATCTTTTCGTACACAACTCGAGACAGACTTCCTTAAACTAACAAGAATTCTAACCACGCCCCCTACACGCCCACAAAATGGCTTCCATACCACTCATACTTGCACTAGTTTTGCACACGGACTCACCTGCCCCGCATTTATTTTTATTTTACTCTTAAATTTTTACACCAACATTTTAAAAGCTACTACCCTACAGGCATAGCTAAATACAATTTCAAGAACTTTTCACACCTATTCAGACCTTAATAACTCAACGTTACTACAAACAATAAAAAACGAACACACTAACTTTCTTAGCAACTGACACACTCACATCATATACACATCCAGTGGACACTTCCCCTTCTCACTCCCGCAACACCAATCCGCTTGCCCACCGCATTATATATTCATCGTAACTGGTCTTTAGACCTCCCACTGTTAAGATTTTCATTTCGTTTAGACCCCACCGGGCGTGTTGAACAATCTTCAAATCACCATAACACAAGGCTAGCCACATAGGCAGGAATACACACTTGTTGAATCTTTCCACCCTCCCTACCTTTCTCACTATAATAGAGAAACAACACAAGAATCACACGTGCGATCAAGTCGCCATAACACAAGCCCAGCCACATAGACTGGTACATATACTCATCGAATCTTCTTTTGCCCCAACCCCCACCTCCCTTATAATGAAGGGAAGGCAATGCCAACTTTCCATTCGCGATCGAGTCACCATAACATAAGCCTCAGTATAATCAGTGGACACAGGCGAATATACGGACGGACTTACTTATCTACAAACTATCAGTATTATATACACACTCTGTGGCCACACCCCCTTCTCTTGCCAGCAATACAACTATACCTGCTCCTCGCGCAATCTTCGTTCTCGCCGACTGCTATAATGTTCTGGACCTAGATCAAGGATCCACCCAGGTCCCACCGATGAGCCTTCAGCCATCTAAGCAGCCCTTTCGTACACAGCTGGAGACAGACTTCTTTAAACTAACAAAGACTCAAACCACGCCCCCTTCACGCCTACAACATGGCTTCCACACCACTCACACGCACACTAAGTTATGCACCCGGAGCCATCTGCCCCGCACTAACTATTCTTTACTTTCAATTTTACATTAGCAATTTCCAAGCCACTACCTTACAGGCATCGTCAATCACAATTCATGTACTTATCCCACCTATTTATTCAATTGTAACAACAGGCACATTCCACAAGCAATCCCCCAGTCACCATAACACAAGTCTAGCCGCTTATTCTGAGGACACTCACCGATCGAATCCCTTCCATCCTCCCTACTTTCCTCACTACAAAGGGAAAGCAACACAAGTATCTCATATATAACACAAGCCTCAGTAATTAGTAAATACAAACGAATATACAGACGGACTTACTTATCAATAAACCACCCGTATTGTATACGCATCCTATGGCCACACCCCCTTTTTTCTTACCGACAATACAACTATACCTGCTCGACGCTCAATCTTCATGACCTCCGGCTGCTTTATCGTTCTGGACCCAGACCAGGGACCTACCCAGGTCCCACCGGGAGCACTTCAGCAATCTAAGCAGTCTTTCCGTACACAATTCAAGACAGACTTCTTTAAACTTACAAGAACTCAAACCACGCCCCCTTCACGCCTACAATTTGGCTTCCACATAAACTAGTGCTACACGCGGACGGACCCGCACGGCTTACACTATTTAAAATCTCTGAACATGAAAAATACAATTAACAAACTGTGGATGAAGGTGTTATGTACATGCATAACCGGTTTTTTTGGAGCAGGAATGTATCAAGGACACATTACAATCGACTTTACTGGTATATTACACAATCTAACAATTATTCATTTTACTGGAGGTGGGTGTGATGCACAGGCATAGCATCTTCATCCATGTCTTGACTTATCAGAAATAAATTAGTGTTTTTGAGGTGGATAAGGTGTCATGTTGTGTTTTAATGTAACAGAGGAAAGTGTTATAGGTACAGACATGGCTCACTCATCCGTGATTTAAGATATCGAAATTTCATCAAAATCCTTTTTCCTTTTTACGGTTATATCATTATAATCATTAATCATTTCTTTGTCTCTGGGTAAATGGACAGTCCTAGCAACACCACTATGAAATCTAATCATTTCACGGGTTTTCGCGTGTCACATGTGCTTTTTCGATATTTACTTACCTACTTTGTGTCAATTCTCACTGGCCTGATTGTAGGAAAGTAAGCATATTTTGAAAGATATAACTCTTATAAACATACTTGCAAGACGATGATTGTAGACAATTTAATTACGCAAACACACTAGCTCTACAACATCTGAAGGCCAGATGTCGCGCCGCTTGCAGACATACGAATGGATGTGGTCGGCGGACGCCACGCGGCACACTATCTCTACAACATCTGAAGGTCGGATGTCGCGCCGCTTGCAGACATACGAGTGGATGTGGTCAGTGGACGTTTGCGCGGCACACTATCTGAAGGTCGGAGGTCGCACTGATTATTGACATACGAGTGGATGTGGTCGGCAGACGCTACGCAAACACTCTATCTCTAAACATCTGAAGGCCGGATGTCGCGCTGCTTGCAGAAATACGAGTGGATGTAGTCGGTGAACGCTACGCAAACACACTATCTCTACAACATCTGAAGGCCGGATTTCGCGCCGCTTGCAGACATACGAGTGGATGTGGTCGGTAGACGCTGCGCGGCACACTATCTCTACAACATCTGAAGGTCAGATGTCACGCCGATTAAAGACATATGAGTGAATGTGGTCGACGGACGCTACGCAAACACACTATCTCTACAACATCTGAAGGCCGGATGTCGCGCCGCTTGCAGACATACGAGTGGATGTGGTCGGAAGACGCTACGCGGCACACTATCTCTACAACATCTGAAGGTCGGATGTCGCGCCGATAATAGACATACAAGTGGATGTGGTCGGCGGACGCTACGCAAACACACTATCTCTACAAACATCTGAAGGCCGGATGTCGCGCCGCTTGCAGACATACGAGTGGATGTGGTCGGCGGACGCTGCACGACACACTATCTCTACAACATCTGAAGGTCGGATGTCGCGCCAATAATAGATATACGAGTGAATGTGGTAGGCAGACGCTACGCAAACACACCATCTCTACAACACCTGAAGGTCGGATGTCGCGCCGATTATAGACATACGAGTGGATATGGCCAGTGGACGCTACACAAACACACTATCTCCACAACATCTGAAGGCCGGATGTCGCGCCGTTTGCAGACATACGAGTGGTTGTGGTCGGCGGTTGCTGCGCGGCACACTATCTCTACAACATCTGAAGGTCGGATGTCGCGCCGATTATAGATATACGACTGGATGTGGTCGGCGAATGCCGCATGACTCTACAAACATCTGAAGGTCGGATGTCGCGCCGCTTGCAGACATACGAGTGGATGTGGTCGTCGGTCGCTGCGCGGCACACTATCTCTACAACATCTGAAGGTCGGATGCCGCACCGATTATAGATATACGAGTGGATGTGGTCGGCGGACGCTGCACAGCACACTATCTCTACAACATCTGAAGGTCGGATGTCGCGCCGATTATAGACAAACGAGTGGATGTGGTCGGTAGACGCTACGCAAACATACTATCTCTACAACATCTGATGGCCGGATGTCGCGCCGTTTGCAGACATACGAGTGGATTTAGTTAGCGAACGCTGCGCGGCACACTATCTCTACAACATCTAAAGATCGGATGTCGTGCCACTTGTTGACATACGAGTGGATGTAGTCGGCGGACGCTGCGCGGCACACTATCTCTATAACACCTAAAGGCCGGATATCGTGCCGCTTGCAGACATACGAGTGGATGTGGTCGGTCGGTGGACGATGCGCGGCACACTATCTTTACAACATATAGTCCTGTCAACTCTCTATACGTTATAAGTGACTAGTAGTCTTCCCAACTCTTTCTACCGCATGTTATCATTAAGTCTCGCCAACTCCCTCCGCATATTGAGCTGCCAGCAAACATAGAGGAATCAGGCTAGCAACAGGCCTTATCATATACAAAGATACATATTATACCAGCTCAATATACCATCAATTAACTCTAATCCTTTCATTACAGAAGGTGCCGTGGATGTGGTCGGCGGACGCTGCGCGGCACAACATTTAGTCCTGTCAACTCTCTATACGTTATGAGTGACTAGTAGTCTTCCCAACTCTTTCTACCGCATGTTATCATTTAGTCTCGCCAACTCCCTCCGCATATTGAGCTGCCAGCAAACATAGAGGAATCAGGCTACCAACAGGCCTTATCATATACAAAGTTACATATTATACCAGCTTAATATACCATCAATTAACTCTAATCCTTTCATTACAGAAGGTGCCTCAATTTGGTGACATCTTGGTTTCTACCTACTCGACTCATCACAACTTATTATTTTTAACCCTCATCAATAAAATATCTCTCCCCAGAAGAAACTCCATTGCAACTACACACCTGAAAGCCTGGACTTCACATGGCTGAATTTGCTGAGGATATCCACTGCAGACCCTGCAAAAGGGAATAATATCAGTTCTCTCCCCAGAAGAAACTCCATTGCAACTACACACCTGAAAGCCTGGACTTCACAGGGCTGAATTTGCTGAGGATATCCACTTATAGTTCTCATCATTACATTTACTCATTTATTATCACAATTTCGTGCTCTGCGTAGTCCCGGTCGTTATGACCCTCTGGTATGGCGGGCAAGGACGGTATGCTTTCATTTCACTTCCTACCGTCCGTCACCTGAGGCTCAGGTGTGATGAGGTATGGGTGCGTGGATCAGCTGATCGCCCTGCCTCGCCTCATCCCGAGGCAAGCGCCCAGTCAACGCGAATCTAGCCATCACGCCGCACTTGATCCAAGGGTGACTGGAACTAAGTAGCCTGGTTTCCATAATTCATAGTTCGCATCGCTTGCCTGCCTAGCAGAACCCTCACCAACATTATCTTTATTATTCATAATATAATAAGTTTTGCAATTTGCGATGCACCGCGCAGAATTGGCACCCGACCATAAGTGGGCCCACCGACTGACGAGGGTGGCTTACTGTCTACCCGCTGGCTATCACCTACTGCCTGCGGCTTGGGCGCGGTGCGGCATGCATCCGGGCAGAAAGATCGCCTGCCCCTATCCCCCGGCAGGCGGTCTGGTGGGGCGGATTTGGCGATCGTACCGCGCTCAATCTAAATGCGACCGGAATAGCTAAGCGACTGATCACTGCTATGGCATTCGCCTGACTACTCCTCGGATTGTCCGGCCTTATGCTAGGCGGAGTCTGCCTCACTCGCTCGTTTGTCAGCTCATCATTAAATTTATTTATTTATTATTACAATTTTGATACTTTACACTCTAGAACCGTGCGACCGATTACTGCAGCATCATTCATCTGGATACCTTTATAGGAAGCCCGACCCAACGTCGAATGGAGTTTGTTTCGTTTGCTGGCTAACTCATCTGTCAGCTCATTATTACATTTATTTATTTATTATTACAATTTCGTGCTCTGCGTAGTCCTGGTCGTTATGACCCTCTGGTATGGCGGGCAAGGACGGTCTGCTTTCATTTCACTTCCTACCATCCGTCACCTGAGGCTCGGGTGTGGTGAGGTGTGGGTGCGTGGATCGGCTGATCGCCCTGCCTCGCCTCATCCCGAGGCAAACGCCCAGTCAACGCGAACCTAGCCATCGCGCCACACTTGATCCAAGGGTGACTGCAAACAGATGGATAATTCATAGTTCGCATCGCTTGCCTGCCTATCAGAACCCTCACTAGCTTTAAACAGCACTGCGCATCGTTCTTTTACAGCACTTTATATTACAGAAGATACCTTCCCACAACTACATCCTGCCTACCGGACTAATCTTACCTCGGATCTTACTGTTATCATCATTACATTTACTCATTTATTATCACAATTTCGTGCTCTGCGTAGTCCCGGTCGTTATGACCCTCTGGTATGGCGGGCAAGGATGGTCTGCTTTCATTTTTACCTCCTAACATCCGTCACCCGGGGTTCGGGTGCGGGGCGAGGTGGGTGCGTGGATCGACTGTTCACCATACCTAGTCTAATCTCGACGTAGGCGCCCGGTCGACCCGAGCCTAGCCGTCGCGCCACACTTGATCCTAGGGTGACTGGAACTAAGTAGCCTGGTTTCCATAATTCATAGTTCACATCGCTTGCCTGCCTAGCAGAACCCTCACTAACATGCACTGCGTCATATATATAATAAAATTATTCTTTTACAGCACTTTATGTTATAGAAGTTACTTTCTTACAACCACATCCTGTCCACCAGAACAAACTTACCCCTGGTTATTATAGTATTTAAATGCAGCTTACATTACATCTTCAGCCGTTCGAACCTGGGAAGCAACGGCGGATATATGGGATCGGCTAGTTCACATCACTTGCCTGCCTAGCAGAACCCTCACTAACATGCACTGCGTCATATATATAATAAAATTATTCTTTTACAGCACTTTATGTTATAGAAGTTACTTTCTTACAACCACATCCTGTCCACCAGAACAAACTTACCCCTGGATATTATAGTATTTAAATGCAGCTTACATTACATCTTCAGCCGTTCGAACCTGGGAAGCAACGGCGGATATATGGGATCGGCTAGTTCACATCGCTTGCCTGCCTAGCAGAACCCTCACTAACATGCTCTGCGTCATATATATAATAAAATTATTCTTTTACAGCACTTTATGTTATAGAAGTTACTTTCTTACAACCACATCCTGTCCACCAGAACAAACTTACCCCTGGATATTATAGTATCTAAATGCAGCTTACATTGCATCTTCAGCCGTTCGAACCTGGGAAGCAACGGCGGATATATGGGATCGGCCCACCATGTGCCATGGAATTGTCCCTTTCTACATTGTAACTAATCATACACAACTCCAGCATGATGTAATCAATTCATTCATCTATCATTGCAAATGCTCTGCACAAGCGTAGAATTGGCTAATCCGACATTCAATGGGCCTGCAGACGAACGAGGGTGGCGCATGATCTATCATTCTCCATCTTTAGACGCCCACGGCACTGGGTGGTTTCGTACAGAAGGGCCGTCCATCTCAACAGGCGGGCGGCCCGGATGGGCGAATTTGATTGCAGTGCTGAGCTAATTCAAAGAAATGTGGGGGGAGGGATGCAGAATGATTGACCACTGCAATCACACGCCGATCTGCCCTTGAGCTTGCCCGGCCTCTGTGACGCGCAATTCGCCTCGCTCGATCGTTCTCTAAACCCTCGCCGTTATTAAATACAATTTTCTATCACGAAACAGCATAGCGCCATATATCTGTTCCATTTCAGCATACAGCATAGAAGAATCCTCGCTGCAGCCATTTCCTGCGTTTAAGTATTACACAGCGTAGTTTTAGACGATCTGACTTGATAAGTGCTGGTTGATGGGTGGAAGTTTCCAGCCCACTGTATTGCATACATCTCTACTCACTCTTAAATTGACTATATTTGATTCACTAGAGGGGCGGATATGCTCGTCAACCAGTGCTTCGATTTTACCTTTGCATTTGCGTTGCACTGCGCAGAATTGGTTCAATTGACCTTAAGTGGGCCCACCGATGACCGAGGGTTGCTCACTGTCAATCGTTCTGATCGGCCGTCGTCGGCGGCACCTGAACGGCTCGACGTGCGCTCACACAGCGTGATTGCTTGCATCGTGTCGCCTCATCCCGACTACCTCGCGAGTGATCACGCTGGGTGAATTCGTCCGTCGTGTTGCACTCGTTCCAATGGCGACCGTTTGTCCGGGTGATTGATTACTGCAATAGCATTCGCCTGGATACTCCTTTAGTAGCCCGGCTTTAGGCTAAGCGGAGTGAGCATCGCTCATTCGTTTGTCAGCTCATCATTAAATCTATATATATATTATTGCTAAGGCATGCCATGCGTATTATCTGGTGTGGTGGTACGAGGTGGGTTTACTTTCAATCTTCTTCCCACCTTCCGTCGCCCGCGGTTCGGGTGCATTGCGGTGGACATCTGGGTTGACTTTTCAATTCAATTTAAATTTTCAAACTCAACTTAAGCAGACTGATTGTCCGCCAAAAACTCGTCTCACCCCGAACATTTGGCGGACATTCCGTTTAGGCGGATCTGGTAGCCGCACTGCACCCGAGTTAAGGTCGGCTGAGGGGGGTCGAGTGATTGATTACTGTTGTCACCTGCTGGTCTGCTCCTTTAGCGGACTGGTATTGGTGACGCAGAGTGTACTTTGCTCGTCCACCTTTAAGCACCTTTGCCAATCTTAAATACACTTATTTATTTACCTATCAAATTTGTTTATATATATCCACTTTGCTACGGTTACTGGTGACTCAGAACCACCATAGCGACCCCAAGCTATCGTGGAAGTATTAAATATACGTATATATTGGTCAGGTTGAGGTAAAGGTATGGTTGCCCTCCCCACCCCCAAACAGTTGCCCCTCCTACCCAAACAAAAATCTTTTCTACTCTTCTTTCAACCCGCTTTTTTCTAATTCTTCTCTTTCGTAAAGAGGCGATGGTGCACGTGACCCATACTCCGATTCGTTCTCTCTCTTCTTCAAACAAAAAAAAAAAAAAAAAAAAAAAAACCTAACCTAACCTAACCTAACCTAACCTAACCTAACCTAACCTAACCTAACCTAACCTAACCTAACCTAACCTAACCTAACCTAACCTAACCTAACCTAACCTAACCTAACCTAACCTAACCTAACCTAACCTAACCTAACCTAACCTAACCTAACCTAACCTAACCTAACCTAACCTAACCTAACCTAACCTAACCTAACCTAACCTAACCTAACCTAACCTAACCTAACCTAACCTAACCTAACCTAACCTAACCTAACCTAACCTAACCTAACCTAACCTAACCTAACCTAACCTAACCTAACCTAACCTAACCTAACCTAACCTAACCTAACCTAACCTAACCTAACCTAACCTAACCTAACCTAACCTAACCTAACCTAACCTAACCTAACCTAACCTAACCTAACCTAACCTAACCTAACCTAACCTAACCTAACCTAACCTAACCTAACCTAACCTAACCTAACCTAACCTAACCTAACCTAACCTAACCTAACCTAACCTAACCTAACCTAACCTAACCTAACCTAACCTAACCTAACCTAACCGTCGGTCGCGAGCCGTAGTGGAGAGCGGTCGAGTCCACTAGGGAGCTCCTGCGGCAAAATCTATAAGTCCTTCCTAGGCCTGTTTTTCATAAATATTAAATTAAGAAGTATTTTATTTTAAATTCTCGGTTGGATTTTAAATATTTTTGTGCGGTCTTCAGTGATTTATTTTACTTTAGAGTGCTTTTATTCGTGATTTTGTTATAATTGTGTGCTATAGTTTAATTTTATTTATGCGGTTTTGTGGTTTTATGTGATAGTGATCGATTTAATTTATGTGAGTTTTTATTTAGGCCCCCAATAATTTCTTATCTTATTTAATATCTTTAAATTTATTAATTTCTTTGAATATAGTTTTAAATATTTTAGCTTCATACTCTAGATGATTTATTATTCAAATTCATTTAAATTCTTTTAATATAATAATTGCTCCTATATTTTTAAATTTGATAAAATAGTAAAAATTCTTTTAAATTTAATCAATTTATATAATATTTCTTATTTCATTTTATATATTTCAAATCTCGGGAAAATTTATTTTGATTCCTTTATAATTTGGTAATTCATCTTGACTCTTTTAAATTCTTTAAAGGTTTTATTAAATTAAAAAATAAATATTTTTAAATTATTCTACATTCATTTTATAATTTAAAAAATTAGATTAATACAGTATTAATTATTTTTTTTTTTTTTAAATCTAGTTTAAATAATTCTTACTTTTTAATTTCAATCTATTTCTTATATAAAGTATTTTCTATAATATCACCTAAATAATTCTATATTATTTTAATTTCGGAAATTTGATACTAATACTTTTATTGAATTACTTTAATTCCATTAAATTCTTTAAAAACTTTATTAAATTATACTTAAATATTTTAAAATCGTTTATTATTTAAAATTCGATAAAAATAAATCTATTTTATGTAAATTTAAATCTAGGTCAATTAATTTGTATATTTATACCAAATTTATCTAAATTATTTTCTTTTATTGTTCACATACTTACAGATTAATTAAAATCATTATTAGTTTATAATAAAATAAAATCCTTATTTAATTATGTCAATTTCACATTCTTTTAAGTTGTCTCATATTAATTGTTTTTAATTTGTCTAAATATTATCTCAAAATCCTCTTAGATTTATCTAAATAGTTTTCTGAATAACTTTAAATTATTTTAATATTCAGTTTTGTATTAAAATAATTAGGTTTTTGGTGTGTCCCTTTATTGTGCGAGAGTTTGTATTATGGTACGGTCTAAGTGAATTTTAATTATCAATTTTAGTGTTTCTATAATGTGATTGTGATATATTTTTGAACGACTCTAAACTGAACTTCCTGCTGATAGCCGGGGTGAGGAGCGACTTATGTTGTGAGTTCTCCCCCGGACACCTAAGCGATCCTTCTCCGCCTCCTTGTCCTCTAACGTGGTGACAGGGAGGGACTCCCAGGAGGTAGCGGTTGGTGAGTCGTATCTGAACAGCTCTGCATCGGCAGCGACGATCTTGGAGCCATAATTTATAGATGGAATGGTGCTCTCAGCATTCTACGTATTATGGTTACATCCACCCTATGCTGAGGACCTTTCTGTGCTTATCCAGATGTTTTCTGGATCTCGCAGAATTTGCAGTAATGCCTGTCATTTCCCTTACATTCATAGTTATATTGCTTGTTTTCACGATACTCTTTAAATGTCTTATAGATAGGCGTTGCGTGTGATCGAATTTAATATTATTTTACGTGTCTTATTTTCAGCCATTTACATTCTCTATATTTTAATTTCAATTATTATTATATTCATGATTGGAAATACATTCGGACGAGACTCACTTTATGATTTTATGCGTTTTGTTACCACATCTTAACAAATACCATCTTTACACGTAGATAATTATGTCCTATTTTGTTAATTTTTTCATTACATTTACTCTATTCCCACACCTACTGTCTATTAATACTTATTCTATCTATCTATTCAATACTTAATTATTAATCAACTTTTCTATCTCTTCAAATAATCTTACCTCAATTAATCTAATATAATACCCATAATAATCTATCTAATAATGCATAAGAGTTACCAATGCATAAGAGTCACCAACTATGAGACTTTTACTGCTTTTGTAGGCAGAGGAATAATTTCTGGTATACTGACCTATTGCCGCACCCCAATTTATATTTGCTACATCGACTACCACTACATAATGCATGTATCTGATTAATTATTCCTATCGGAACTGATATTCTTATTTTAGTCTTATTAGATTTTTCAATTTTTATCCTAGTAATCTTCATCATCTCATTTTTACATGCGTAATGTTGTAGGGAGCCCTAAATGAGCAATCTAATCCATTTTAATTCTTTGTCACGGGGGCATATATCGGGATCGCTACTTGTATTCCTTTCTCAGAGCTACGGGTGAATAATCATGTGATCGCACCTGAATTTATCATCATGGCCACCAAGTAAATTAAAGTTCTCACTGTGCTATCCTGTCCAATTTCATCTCTCATTTAAATGTTAGCCCCCATCCTTCTTATTGGCTACACCCACTGTTGGGCCATTATGATATAGTTTAGGAAAGAATTGAAATTGTGCAGCCGCTTGAAAACAAGCAAAGTCATCCAATAGATTCGTTCACCAAACACTTGCCACCAAATTTTATTATCTCTATAACAGTCGTATGCGAGGCGGCTTTACAGAGCCGCTTCGTATACGATGACATCATGTACGCATGACGTCATAGAGAGGCCACAAATCTCCCTCAATAAATGCCGGCAGGCAAACTACTCCGAAGCTATTTTACAACATCTGAAGGTCGGATGTCGCACTGAGAGCTCACATCCTACCTAAAATTACACGTGCATATCGTCAATTGGCTTTTTCAAAGGGACCGCAAATGTCCTTTGAACAATGCCGACAAACAAGCGACTCCGTCTTCATAGGTAGATGTGCGAATGGATGTGGATATGGCCGGCGGCTGCCGCATGATATCGAGTCATGAACTACTCTTATAAACGTCTAAAGATTGGATGTCACGCCGCAAACCACATCATACCTAAATCACACGTGTATGTCGTCATCTGTTTACAATATCGACGCTCTTTGAGAGACAGCGCTTTTCCTTTGATAAATACCGACAAAGGGCCGGCTCCGACTTCATTGACAGATAAATAGATACATACAAAGTAGATGCACGATTCAACTGTTTTACTTTAAATTAGGTAGGTACTCAACCTACACAGGTGACGTTGCAGGTACTTGACTAAATTTAGATTAACATTGCTTAAACTTAAAGTATGCCTACACTACACGTGCGTGGTCTAATAGGTATAAGAATCGGACATTTATTCACAGAGCGGCCTCTTTGAGGTG
The DNA here is from genome assembly GCA_907269075.1 of Idaea aversata. Lineage (NCBI taxonomy): Eukaryota > Metazoa > Arthropoda > Insecta > Lepidoptera > Geometridae > Idaea > Idaea aversata. Next base: position 14,781 of record OU026102.1, read on the forward strand.
ACCACAATATTTCCTTTGATAAATACCGCCTGATGATCGACACCGCCTTTATAGTTAGCTAGATACATCTTCGTGGGCGGCACTATCGGCGCATAGCAACTGCTATCTGGATTATTTCACTTTATTCTTAAATTATCTTATGAGGAGTGTGGATAGGGGCTGGGGCTTGTTTAATCTAGTACCGCACTGCTCCGCCCACTGCATCGTCTTATCCAACATTTATTTGGGTAAATAGGTATAGGTTTACACCAGTACAATCGGCGTCACTCCTGGGTTGAGAATTGCCTTGACCAGCGAAGGGCTGTAATGCCTTCTCCACCAAGGGGTTGATCTTCAATTCTCAACGACCTTTGCGATGCCGGGGGTTGCTGTAGGATGCGGCGTTGTTTACTGCCGACAGGAATTTTCAGGAATAGGGACAGCGGAGCCACAGGATTATTTTCGGCCTCCCCACGTAGTGAGGGAAAGAGCCTTCAGCCATCTAAACACAACTAAAGACAGACTTCCTTAGACTAACAAAGACTCAAACCACGCCCCCTTCACGCCTACAATGTGGCCTCCACACCACTCACACGCTCACTAAGTTATGCACCCGGAGCCACCTGCCCCGCACTAACCATTCTTTACTTTTAATTTTACACCAGCAATTTCCAAGCCACTACCTTACAGGTATAGTCAATCACAATTCATGTACTTATCCCACCTATTTATTCAATTGTAACAACAATCACATTCCACAAGCAATCTCCCAGTCACCATAACACAAGTCTGGCCACTTATTCTAAATACACTCACCGATCGAATCCTTTCCATCCTCCCTACTTTCCTCACTACAAAAGGAAAGCAACACAGGTATCTCATTTACGGTTAAGTCACCATAACACAAGCCTCAGTACAATCAGTAAATACAAACGAACATACAGACAGACTTACTTATCAATAAACCACACGTATTACATACGCATCCTATGACCACACCCCCTTTTCTTCTTACTGGCAATACAACTATGCCTGCTCGACGCTCAATCTTCATACCCACCGGTTACTTTATTGTTCTAGACCTAGATCAAGGATCTACCCAGGTCCCACCGGGAGCATTTCAGCAATCTGAGCAATCTTTTCGTACACAACTCGAGACAGACTTCCTTAAACTAACAAGAATTCTAACCACGCCCCCTACACGCCCACAAAATGGCCTCCATACCACTCATACTTGCACTAGTTTTGCACACGGACTCACCTGCCCCGCATTTATTTTTATTTTACTCTTAAATTTTTACACCAACATTTTAAAAGCTACTACCCTACAGGCATAGCTAAATACAATTTCAAGAACTTATCACACCTATTCAGACCTTAATAACTCAACGTTACTACAAACAATAAAAAACGAACACACTAACTTTCTTAGCAACTGACACACTCACATCATATACACATCCAGTGGACACTTCCCCTTCTCACTCCCGCAACACCAATCCGCTTGCCCACCGCATTATATATTCATCGTAACTGGTCTTTAGACCTCCCACTGTTAAGATTTTCATTTCATTTAGACCCCACCGGGCGTGTTGAACAATCTTCAAATCACCATAACACAAGGCTAGCCACATAGGCAGGAATACACACTTGTCGAATCTTTCCACCCTCCCTACCTTTCTCACTATAATAGAGAAACAACACAAGAATCACACGTGCGATCAAGTCGCCATAACACAAGCCCAGCCACATAGACTGGTACATATACTCATCGAATCTTCTTTTGCCCCAACCCCCACCTCCCTTACAATGGAGGGACAGCTTTCCATTCGCGATCGAGTCACCATAACACAAGCCTCAGTATAATCAGTGGACACAGGCGAATATACGGACGGACTTACTTATCTACAAACTATCAGTATTATATACACACTCTGTGGCCACACCCCCTTCTCTTGCCAGCAATACAACTATACCCACTCCTCGCGCAATCTTCGTTCTCGCCGACTGCTATAATGTTCTGGACCTAGATCAAGGATCCACCCAGGTCCCACCGATGAGCCTTCAGCCATCTAAGCAGCCCTTTCGTACACAGCTGGAGACAGACTTCTTTAAACTAACAAAGACTCAAACCACGCCCCCTTCACGCCTACAACATGGCTTCCACACCACTCACACGCACACTAAGTTATGCACCCGGAGCCACCTGCCCCGCACTAACTATTCTTTACTTTCAATTTTACATTAGCAATTTCCAAGCCACTACCTTACAGGCATCGTCAATCACAATTCATGTACTTATCCCACCTATTTATTCAATTGTAACAACAGGCACATTCCACAAGCAATCCCCCAGTCACCATAACACAAGTCTAGCCGCTTATTCTGAGGACACTCACCGATCGAATCCCTTCCATCCTCCCTACTTTCCTCACTACAAAGGGAAAGCAACACAAGTATCTCATTTACGGTTAAGTCACCATAACACAAGCCTCAGTACAATCAGTAAATACAAACGAACATACAGACAGACTTACTTATCAATAAACCACACGTATTATATACGCATCCTATGACCACACCCCCTTTTCTTCTTACTGGCAATACAACTATGCCTGCTCGACGCTCAATCTTCATACCCACCGGTTACTTTATTGTTCTAGACCTAGATCAAGGATCTACCCAGGTCCCACCGGGAGCATTTCAGCAATCTGAACAATCTTTTCGTACACAACTCGAGACAGACTTCCTTAAACTAACAAGAATTCTAACCACGCCCCCTACACGCCCACAAAATGGCTTCCATACCACTCATACTTGCACTAGTTTTGCACACGGACTCACCTGCCCCGCATTTATTTTTATTTTACTCTTAAATTTTTACACCAACATTTTAAAAGCTACTACCCTACAGGCATAGCTAAATACAATTTCAAGAACTTTTCACACCTATTCAGACCTTAATAACTCAACGTTACTACAAACAATAAAAAACGAACACACTAACTTTCTTAGCAACTGACACACTCACATCATATACACATCCAGTGGACACTTCCCCTTCTCACTCCCGCAACACCAATCCGCTTGCCCACCGCATTATATATTCATCGTAACTGGTCTTTAGACCTCCCACTGTTAAGATTTTCATTTCGTTTAGACCCCACCGGGCGTGTTGAACAATCTTCAAATCACCATAACACAAGGCTAGCCACATAGGCAGGAATACACACTTGTTGAATCTTTCCACCCTCCCTACCTTTCTCACTATAATAGAGAAACAACACAAGAATCACACGTGCGATCAAGTCGCCATAACACAAGCCCAGCCACATAGACTGGTACATATACTCATCGAATCTTCTTTTGCCCCAACCCCCACCTCCCTTATAATGAAGGGAAGGCAATGCCAACTTTCCATTCGCGATCGAGTCACCATAACATAAGCCTCAGTATAATCAGTGGACACAGGCGAATATACGGACGGACTTACTTATCTACAAACTATCAGTATTATATACACACTCTGTGGCCACACCCCCTTCTCTTGCCAGCAATACAACTATACCTGCTCCTCGCGCAATCTTCGTTCTCGCCGACTGCTATAATGTTCTGGACCTAGATCAAGGATCCACCCAGGTCCCACCGATGAGCCTTCAGCCATCTAAGCAGCCCTTTCGTACACAGCTGGAGACAGACTTCTTTAAACTAACAAAGACTCAAACCACGCCCCCTTCACGCCTACAACATGGCTTCCACACCACTCACACGCACACTAAGTTATGCACCCGGAGCCATCTGCCCCGCACTAACTATTCTTTACTTTCAATTTTACATTAGCAATTTCCAAGCCACTACCTTACAGGCATCGTCAATCACAATTCATGTACTTATCCCACCTATTTATTCAATTGTAACAACAGGCACATTCCACAAGCAATCCCCCAGTCACCATAACACAAGTCTAGCCGCTTATTCTGAGGACACTCACCGATCGAATCCCTTCCATCCTCCCTACTTTCCTCACTACAAAGGGAAAGCAACACAAGTATCTCATATATAACACAAGCCTCAGTAATTAGTAAATACAAACGAATATACAGACGGACTTACTTATCAATAAACCACCCGTATTGTATACGCATCCTATGGCCACACCCCCTTTTTTCTTACCGACAATACAACTATACCTGCTCGACGCTCAATCTTCATGACCTCCGGCTGCTTTATCGTTCTGGACCCAGACCAGGGACCTACCCAGGTCCCACCGGGAGCACTTCAGCAATCTAAGCAGTCTTTCCGTACACAATTCAAGACAGACTTCTTTAAACTTACAAGAACTCAAACCACGCCCCCTTCACGCCTACAATTTGGCTTCCACATAAACTAGTGCTACACGCGGACGGACCCGCACGGCTTACACTATTTAAAATCTCTGAACATGAAAAATACAATTAACAAACTGTGGATGAAGGTGTTATGTACATGCATAACCGGTTTTTTTGGAGCAGGAATGTATCAAGGACACATTACAATCGACTTTACTGGTATATTACACAATCTAACAATTATTCATTTTACTGGAGGTGGGTGTGATGCACAGGCATAGCATCTTCATCCATGTCTTGACTTATCAGAAATAAATTAGTGTTTTTGAGGTGGATAAGGTGTCATGTTGTGTTTTAATGTAACAGAGGAAAGTGTTATAGGTACAGACATGGCTCACTCATCCGTGATTTAAGATATCGAAATTTCATCAAAATCCTTTTTCCTTTTTACGGTTATATCATTATAATCATTAATCATTTCTTTGTCTCTGGGTAAATGGACAGTCCTAGCAACACCACTATGAAATCTAATCATTTCACGGGTTTTCGCGTGTCACATGTGCTTTTTCGATATTTACTTACCTACTTTGTGTCAATTCTCACTGGCCTGATTGTAGGAAAGTAAGCATATTTTGAAAGATATAACTCTTATAAACATACTTGCAAGACGATGATTGTAGACAATTTAATTACGCAAACACACTAGCTCTACAACATCTGAAGGCCAGATGTCGCGCCGCTTGCAGACATACGAATGGATGTGGTCGGCGGACGCCACGCGGCACACTATCTCTACAACATCTGAAGGTCGGATGTCGCGCCGCTTGCAGACATACGAGTGGATGTGGTCAGTGGACGTTTGCGCGGCACACTATCTGAAGGTCGGAGGTCGCACTGATTATTGACATACGAGTGGATGTGGTCGGCAGACGCTACGCAAACACTCTATCTCTAAACATCTGAAGGCCGGATGTCGCGCTGCTTGCAGAAATACGAGTGGATGTAGTCGGTGAACGCTACGCAAACACACTATCTCTACAACATCTGAAGGCCGGATTTCGCGCCGCTTGCAGACATACGAGTGGATGTGGTCGGTAGACGCTGCGCGGCACACTATCTCTACAACATCTGAAGGTCAGATGTCACGCCGATTAAAGACATATGAGTGAATGTGGTCGACGGACGCTACGCAAACACACTATCTCTACAACATCTGAAGGCCGGATGTCGCGCCGCTTGCAGACATACGAGTGGATGTGGTCGGAAGACGCTACGCGGCACACTATCTCTACAACATCTGAAGGTCGGATGTCGCGCCGATAATAGACATACAAGTGGATGTGGTCGGCGGACGCTACGCAAACACACTATCTCTACAAACATCTGAAGGCCGGATGTCGCGCCGCTTGCAGACATACGAGTGGATGTGGTCGGCGGACGCTGCACGACACACTATCTCTACAACATCTGAAGGTCGGATGTCGCGCCAATAATAGATATACGAGTGAATGTGGTAGGCAGACGCTACGCAAACACACCATCTCTACAACACCTGAAGGTCGGATGTCGCGCCGATTATAGACATACGAGTGGATATGGCCAGTGGACGCTACACAAACACACTATCTCCACAACATCTGAAGGCCGGATGTCGCGCCGTTTGCAGACATACGAGTGGTTGTGGTCGGCGGTTGCTGCGCGGCACACTATCTCTACAACATCTGAAGGTCGGATGTCGCGCCGATTATAGATATACGACTGGATGTGGTCGGCGAATGCCGCATGACTCTACAAACATCTGAAGGTCGGATGTCGCGCCGCTTGCAGACATACGAGTGGATGTGGTCGTCGGTCGCTGCGCGGCACACTATCTCTACAACATCTGAAGGTCGGATGCCGCACCGATTATAGATATACGAGTGGATGTGGTCGGCGGACGCTGCACAGCACACTATCTCTACAACATCTGAAGGTCGGATGTCGCGCCGATTATAGACAAACGAGTGGATGTGGTCGGTAGACGCTACGCAAACATACTATCTCTACAACATCTGATGGCCGGATGTCGCGCCGTTTGCAGACATACGAGTGGATTTAGTTAGCGAACGCTGCGCGGCACACTATCTCTACAACATCTAAAGATCGGATGTCGTGCCACTTGTTGACATACGAGTGGATGTAGTCGGCGGACGCTGCGCGGCACACTATCTCTATAACACCTAAAGGCCGGATATCGTGCCGCTTGCAGACATACGAGTGGATGTGGTCGGTCGGTGGACGATGCGCGGCACACTATCTTTACAACATATAGTCCTGTCAACTCTCTATACGTTATAAGTGACTAGTAGTCTTCCCAACTCTTTCTACCGCATGTTATCATTAAGTCTCGCCAACTCCCTCCGCATATTGAGCTGCCAGCAAACATAGAGGAATCAGGCTAGCAACAGGCCTTATCATATACAAAGATACATATTATACCAGCTCAATATACCATCAATTAACTCTAATCCTTTCATTACAGAAGGTGCCGTGGATGTGGTCGGCGGACGCTGCGCGGCACAACATTTAGTCCTGTCAACTCTCTATACGTTATGAGTGACTAGTAGTCTTCCCAACTCTTTCTACCGCATGTTATCATTTAGTCTCGCCAACTCCCTCCGCATATTGAGCTGCCAGCAAACATAGAGGAATCAGGCTACCAACAGGCCTTATCATATACAAAGTTACATATTATACCAGCTTAATATACCATCAATTAACTCTAATCCTTTCATTACAGAAGGTGCCTCAATTTGGTGACATCTTGGTTTCTACCTACTCGACTCATCACAACTTATTATTTTTAACCCTCATCAATAAAATATCTCTCCCCAGAAGAAACTCCATTGCAACTACACACCTGAAAGCCTGGACTTCACATGGCTGAATTTGCTGAGGATATCCACTGCAGACCCTGCAAAAGGGAATAATATCAGTTCTCTCCCCAGAAGAAACTCCATTGCAACTACACACCTGAAAGCCTGGACTTCACAGGGCTGAATTTGCTGAGGATATCCACTTATAGTTCTCATCATTACATTTACTCATTTATTATCACAATTTCGTGCTCTGCGTAGTCCCGGTCGTTATGACCCTCTGGTATGGCGGGCAAGGACGGTATGCTTTCATTTCACTTCCTACCGTCCGTCACCTGAGGCTCAGGTGTGATGAGGTATGGGTGCGTGGATCAGCTGATCGCCCTGCCTCGCCTCATCCCGAGGCAAGCGCCCAGTCAACGCGAATCTAGCCATCACGCCGCACTTGATCCAAGGGTGACTGGAACTAAGTAGCCTGGTTTCCATAATTCATAGTTCGCATCGCTTGCCTGCCTAGCAGAACCCTCACCAACATTATCTTTATTATTCATAATATAATAAGTTTTGCAATTTGCGATGCACCGCGCAGAATTGGCACCCGACCATAAGTGGGCCCACCGACTGACGAGGGTGGCTTACTGTCTACCCGCTGGCTATCACCTACTGCCTGCGGCTTGGGCGCGGTGCGGCATGCATCCGGGCAGAAAGATCGCCTGCCCCTATCCCCCGGCAGGCGGTCTGGTGGGGCGGATTTGGCGATCGTACCGCGCTCAATCTAAATGCGACCGGAATAGCTAAGCGACTGATCACTGCTATGGCATTCGCCTGACTACTCCTCGGATTGTCCGGCCTTATGCTAGGCGGAGTCTGCCTCACTCGCTCGTTTGTCAGCTCATCATTAAATTTATTTAGTCAGCTCATCATTAAATTTATTTATTTATTATTACAATTTTGATACTTTACACTCTAGAACCGTGCGACCGATTACTGCAGCATCATTCATCTGGATACCTTTATAGGAAGCCCGACCCAACGTCGAATGGAGTTTGTTTCGTTTGCTGGCTAACTCATCTGTCAGCTCATTATTACATTTATTTATTTATTATTACAATTTCGTGCTCTGCGTAGTCCTGGTCGTTATGACCCTCTGGTATGGCGGGCAAGGACGGTCTGCTTTCATTTCACTTCCTACCATCCGTCACCTGAGGCTCGGGTGTGGTGAGGTGTGGGTGCGTGGATCGGCTGATCGCCCTGCCTCGCCTCATCCCGAGGCAAACGCCCAGTCAACGCGAACCTAGCCATCGCGCCACACTTGATCCAAGGGTGACTGCAAACAGATGGATAATTCATAGTTCGCATCGCTTGCCTGCCTATCAGAACCCTCACTAGCTTTAAACAGCACTGCGCATCGTTCTTTTACAGCACTTTATATTACAGAAGATACCTTCCCACAACTACATCCTGCCTACCGGACTAATCTTACCTCGGATCTTACTGTTATCATCATTACATTTACTCATTTATTATCACAATTTCGTGCTCTGCGTAGTCCCGGTCGTTATGACCCTCTGGTATGGCGGGCAAGGATGGTCTGCTTTCATTTTTACCTCCTAACATCCGTCACCCGGGGTTCGGGTGCGGGGCGAGGTGGGTGCGTGGATCGACTGTTCACCATACCTAGTCTAATCTCGACGTAGGCGCCCGGTCGACCCGAGCCTAGCCGTCGCGCCACACTTGATCCTAGGGTGACTGGAACTAAGTAGCCTGGTTTCCATAATTCATAGTTCACATCGCTTGCCTGCCTAGCAGAACCCTCACTAACATGCACTGCGTCATATATATAATAAAATTATTCTTTTACAGCACTTTATGTTATAGAAGTTACTTTCTTACAACCACATCCTGTCCACCAGAACAAACTTACCCCTGGTTATTATAGTATTTAAATGCAGCTTACATTACATCTTCAGCCGTTCGAACCTGGGAAGCAACGGCGGATATATGGGATCGGCTAGTTCACATCACTTGCCTGCCTAGCAGAACCCTCACTAACATGCACTGCGTCATATATATAATAAAATTATTCTTTTACAGCACTTTATGTTATAGAAGTTACTTTCTTACAACCACATCCTGTCCACCAGAACAAACTTACCCCTGGATATTATAGTATTTAAATGCAGCTTACATTACATCTTCAGCCGTTCGAACCTGGGAAGCAACGGCGGATATATGGGATCGGCTAGTTCACATCGCTTGCCTGCCTAGCAGAACCCTCACTAACATGCTCTGCGTCATATATATAATAAAATTATTCTTTTACAGCACTTTATGTTATAGAAGTTACTTTCTTACAACCACATCCTGTCCACCAGAACAAACTTACCCCTGGATATTATAGTATCTAAATGCAGCTTACATTGCATCTTCAGCCGTTCGAACCTGGGAAGCAACGGCGGATATATGGGATCGGCCCACCATGTGCCATGGAATTGTCCCTTTCTACATTGTAACTAATCATACACAACTCCAGCATGATGTAATCAATTCATTCATCTATCATTGCAAATGCTCTGCACAAGCGTAGAATTGGCTAATCCGACATTCAATGGGCCTGCAGACGAACGAGGGTGGCGCATGATCTATCATTCTCCATCTTTAGACGCCCACGGCACTGGGTGGTTTCGTACAGAAGGGCCGTCCATCTCAACAGGCGGGCGGCCCGGATGGGCGAATTTGATTGCAGTGCTGAGCTAATTCAAAGAAATGTGGGGGGAGGGATGCAGAATGATTGACCACTGCAATCACACGCCGATCTGCCCTTGAGCTTGCCCGGCCTCTGTGACGCGCAATTCGCCTCGCTCGATCGTTCTCTAAACCCTCGCCGTTATTAAATACAATTTTCTATCACGAAACAGCATAGCGCCATATATCTGTTCCATTTCAGCATACAGCATAGAAGAATCCTCGCTGCAGCCATTTCCTGCGTTTAAGTATTACACAGCGTAGTTTTAGACGATCTGACTTGATAAGTGCTGGTTGATGGGTGGAAGTTTCCAGCCCACTGTATTGCATACATCTCTACTCACTCTTAAATTGACTATATTTGATTCACTAGAGGGGCGGATATGCTCGTCAACCAGTGCTTCGATTTTACCTTTGCATTTGCGTTGCACTGCGCAGAATTGGTTCAATTGACCTTAAGTGGGCCCACCGATGACCGAGGGTTGCTCACTGTCAATCGTTCTGATCGGCCGTCGTCGGCGGCACCTGAACGGCTCGACGTGCGCTCACACAGCGTGATTGCTTGCATCGTGTCGCCTCATCCCGACTACCTCGCGAGTGATCACGCTGGGTGAATTCGTCCGTCGTGTTGCACTCGTTCCAATGGCGACCGTTTGTCCGGGTGATTGATTACTGCAATAGCATTCGCCTGGATACTCCTTTAGTAGCCCGGCTTTAGGCTAAGCGGAGTGAGCATCGCTCATTCGTTTGTCAGCTCATCATTAAATCTATATATATATTATTGCTAAGGCATGCCATGCGTATTATCTGGTGTGGTGGTACGAGGTGGGTTTACTTTCAATCTTCTTCCCACCTTCCGTCGCCCGCGGTTCGGGTGCATTGCGGTGGACATCTGGGTTGACTTTTCAATTCAATTTAAATTTTCAAACTCAACTTAAGCAGACTGATTGTCCGCCAAAAACTCGTCTCACCCCGAACATTTGGCGGACATTCCGTTTAGGCGGATCTGGTAGCCGCACTGCACCCGAGTTAAGGTCGGCTGAGGGGGGTCGAGTGATTGATTACTGTTGTCACCTGCTGGTCTGCTCCTTTAGCGGACTGGTATTGGTGACGCAGAGTGTACTTTGCTCGTCCACCTTTAAGCACCTTTGCCAATCTTAAATACACTTATTTATTTACCTATCAAATTTGTTTATATATATCCACTTTGCTACGGTTACTGGTGACTCAGAACCACCATAGCGACCCCAAGCTATCGTGGAAGTATTAAATATACGTATATATTGGTCAGGTTGAGGTAAAGGTATGGTTGCCCTCCCCACCCCCAAACAGTTGCCCCTCCTACCCAAACAAAAATCTTTTCTACTCTTCTTTCAACCCGCTTTTTTCTAATTCTTCTCTTTCGTAAAGAGGCGATGGTGCACGTGACCCATACTCCGATTCGTTCTCTCTCTTCTTCAAACAAAAAAAAAAAAAAAAAAACCTAACCTAACCTAACCTAACCTAACCTAACCTAACCTAACCTAACCTAACCTAACCTAACCTAACCTAACCTAACCTAACCTAACCTAACCTAACCTAACCTAACCTAACCTAACCTAACCTAACCTAACCTAACCTAACCTAACCTAACCTAACCTAACCTAACCTAACCTAACCCAGTACCGCACCAACCGCGACACAATACACATCAGCTCCACGAAAAAAATTCACAAAAATAGGTAAAAGTGGAGCTACGCGCGTGAAAGTTTGTACAGTGCAGTGTTAGTGTCCAATACACCCGGAAAAGTGTTTGTGAGAATTTCCAACAAGGGATTGGGGAGTTATTCACCCCTAACTTCGGGCCTTTATAACATCAAAAACACCAAGGTGAGCGAGAATTCAATTATATCACTTTGTGGGGCTTGACAAGAGCTATCCGAGGGTATCTTCAGAGCGGGAATCGGACCAACGGTCGAGAAGCTATAAACATCCCCAGCGTCAAAAAAACACGTGGTTATTAACCTACTTCGACCACGAGGCGACACGAGGCGACGGATCGGCGCCAGACAGTGACGTCAACCACCGACTCAACCGGCCTCCGTCCACGAGCGGGAGCTTCGAAGCCGCCGTATCATACCAGCTCGAGACTTCGCCTTCGGCCACCACCACCTGACGAGGGCTCTCCTTAACCGCCAGTCCTAACCCCATAGTGTTTGGGCTTCCCGGAACCGGGAAGACTAGACCTTTTTGCTCTCACCCCCTAAACACCCCCTCATCCCTTTTCCACCCCCCCCCCCCCAACCCCCACTGGTGAAGCACTCTAAACATAGAGTTAGGACCACCCCTACAACCCTGTGGTCACACTAAGTCCCAGTGCCCCCCCTTTGTGAACCCCCTCCCCTCACCCTTCAACCCCCCCCACCCCTTTACCCCGTTTTTATCCCGTTACTTCACTTAACCCCTCCACGACATCCCCTAACATCCCTCAACATCCCATTTCTCACCACCCCTTGCACCCCCCCCCACCCCCCACCCCCCCTTACCTTTTCTTTTTTAAACCCTCCCAAACGTCTCCGGACGAAACCTTCCCCCCCCTCCCCCTCCCCCCCCCCTCAAGGGTAAAATCCCCTCGGGCCGTAACTTTGCCCCCAGAGGAGCTACAGAGGCGCGAGAGGGCTCATTCGAAGCGGAAGACCAAGGCCTACAATCTTGCTAAAAAACCACCAGACGCCTGGAAAATCAAAAAAACCTTCGAAAAAACCCCTCTGCCCATATCTCGGGAACCACAGGTCGTAGAACACCAAGAGTGGGCTCAAACGACTCGTAGGAACGAGGAGTACATTTTGGCCCCTACGGTTTTAAGGCAGGATCCGAGGCAAATTTGGGCCCCCCCAAAAAATCTACATCCTTTAATTCCACAAACACTGGTGTACGGAAGCACCACTGTACAAACGACAGCAGTCACAACATCGGGCTCTGCACGTGCGAGTGCGGTGCTCGCAGCGGCCCTGACCGCAACATCCAACATCATCGGCAATATCATCGCCAGGACATCGGACGACGGTCATCAGTCGCCAAGTAAGTCCATCCCCAAATAAAAAAAAATAAAAAATAAAAAATAAAAAATAAAAAAAAAAAATAAAAAAAAAAAATTACTAACCAACTACCTACTTAGTAATAAACACACAAAAATATAATTATGTCGACTAAAACAAAAAGGGTGAAGTCGGCCTCCGAGGTGGAACCTCCCCGGAGGAGACCGGAAAGGCAAACAGCAACCTCTCTTCGGCTCAAGGTGCTCACGAAAGGTGCACAGAGCTCCAGGGAGAGCCGGACAGCGCCTTTTCCGGTGGATACATCGCGTCTCGAGAAACCGTCGACGTGCGAGGACGAGCCGCGGATGGCGGCGTCACCCACAGACACTCAAGCACACACACAAACACACACACAAACACACATACAATCACAAGAGCCAAGCGGGTCAATCACAAAACCCAACTTCAGGGAGGAGACTATGGTATCAACATCAGATATGATACCATCAAGGGCAAACTCATGCAGGACATCGTTGTCGGAGTTTGAAATCCCTGAACATCTCGTGGTAGACAACTTCACGAGATGGGAAAGGGACCTCCCTCCTCGTCAAGACATCCAGGACGAGGAAGAGTCCTTCGGGTCCAGGTCCTTAACAGAGGAGACAGCAGCGGCTCCAAAAGGCAGAGTGAGCATGCTGGTGAGCTCCACGGCCCGGGGGACGGGAATAGTGATGGACCTAGCTTCAAGGGAGGCCAACAACCAACTCCTATTGGGCAAAGAGGCTCTCGAAAAGGCCGGTAACATGAAGAGGGAGAGTAAAGTTACCGCCCTGGAGTGCCTCAAAAACCTCTACGAGATTACCCTCTCTCTCTCCGACTCCAGATCACGTCACAAGTATAATCTGGAGCATGAGAGAGCAAGGCACGCCAAAGAACTGGTGCACATCGAAAGAGCTCACGCGAAGGCCATAACAAAAATAACGAGCCAAAACGCGGATGAGCTCAAGAGGGTAAAAGAGGACCTAGCCCAAACTAAGGAGGAGGCACAGGCAATAAAAAAATGGCTGCAGTATGAGACTCCTGAACCCTATAGGAAAATCGACTCCATCGAATCGGCAATCACAACGCTTACCCAAGATGTGAAGTCGATCAGGGACCTCCAACAGGCAGTGGAAAGGGATCAAAACCGGCCCACGACCTCATTAAACATTGGTCCAAGCCTGGAGACAGTGTTAGCAAAAATCGAAACACTGTCGTCCCAGCTAGACGGTCTCCGAAGGGAATCGGAGTCTCATAAAAATCTACTAAAAGTGCAACATAAAGAGCTGCTGCATGCAATAGAGACCACGACAACCGGTCTCAGCGCAGGCAGCAGCAACAACCACAAGTTAATAGTGGACGAAATTGCCGAGTTAAAAAAAGCAATTAAAGAAAACCGGCAAATACCCCACACTCCACCTCCCCCTCAAAAAATCGACATAGCAGAGCAGCTCCATCCGCTCTGCGAACAAGTGGAGGCTATGCGCTCTGAACTCAGAGCAAACAGAGAGTCGATTATGCGTACACCTCCAAACTTAAAAATAACAAACCTCAGGGACGAACTTAGTGAGATTGAGGGCACTATTCGGGAGCCGCAAAGACCATCATATGCGGCAGTCACCAACATCCCGGCACCGAGTAGGCCGTCAACTCAAAAACCACCACCTATACCTCGACCTAGCCCTAACTACACCATAATTGTCTCCTCCAAAAACCCCAAAAACACCGGGGAAAAAGTGGTGGAGGAAATAAGGGTGACGCTGGACACCAAGCGCACCGGGGCCAAGGTCGACCACGTCCGTAAAGCACGAAATCAAAAGGTGGTATTAAAGTGTGGCACCAGAGAGGACCTTCACTTAATAAAACATAACCTTGAAACGAACCAGTCTTTACAGGTCGATGTCCCAAAGGTGGGAAATCCCTTAGTAATAATAAGGGATGTTCTAGCCTACCACACAGACGAGGAGATCATACAAAATCTCCTCGCCCAGAACAAAAAACTTCTGGAGGACGTCGACCTTAAGGAAACACCGGTGAAGATCAGGTACAGGAAAAGAGCAAGGAACCCACTTGAGTGTCACCCCGTCCTTGAGGTACCCCCAATCCTACATAAGAGACTCGTAGAGACCGAAAAGGTCTATATAGGTCTCCAGCGCAGACCAGTACTGGACTGCTCCCCCCTCATACAATGCTCAAAGTGTCTGGGCTTCGGCCACACGGCAGCAGTATGCAAAGCACAACAACAACTGTGCAGCTACTGCGGCGAGGCCCACACATGGGACAAATGCCCGAGCAGAACAGCGGGGGAAGCTCCTAAGTGCAAAAACTGCGCTGAAATAAAAGACAGGGACTTCACACACATTGCCTATAGCGGGCACTGTCTGGAGCGGGCAAAATGGGATGCCATAGCCCGCTCCAGAATAGCGTATTGCTAAGGGCACCACACAACAATACACACACACCCAAGTAACACAACAACCCAATCCAGGTATATATTGCCTAAAATTCATCCAGGCAAACCTACAAAGATCCAAACAAGCCACTGCTGACCTAATCCGTGAAGCTAAAGTTAGGGGAATTTCAGTTGCTCTTGTGCAAGAGCCATATACCAGCAACACGGGAACACTGAAACAACACCCGGGCACGAAAGTCATCCAGTGCACCCTCAACAGAAGCGGACCAGTCAAGGCAGCCATAATCGTCTTCGGAGAGAATCTTGAAATCGTTCACGATCCACAGATTGTAACCGAGACCGAATCGGCAGTCTTACTCAAAAATGGAAGCATGCGGCTGGGGGTTCTTTCTATATACTTGGATGGGAATAACGACATACACCCATATCTCAATCGAATGCAAAGAGCCTGTGATAAACTAAATACATCGGACCTCATTGTGGCTGGGGTAATTAATATTGTACAATTAACTGGTCGACCCACCTACCCAGAGTCTTAAGACACTGGGGTAAGGTGGTAATACCATAAATACAAATGTTAATCAAAAATGTAAAACTAACATAGTAATAAGTCACATTATATTAAAAAAAAAAAAAAAAATATACATACCTATAATTAAAAAAAAAAAAAAAAAAAAAAAAAAAAAAAAAAAAAAAAAAAAAAAAAAAAAAAACAGTAAGGGGATGGACTATAAGTCCTAGTATAGGTCAAATTTAATTTATAGTAACCTGTGTTAATTTAAATTAAATTAGATTTAATATAATTAAGTCAGGGTTGCAGTGAGCACCCAACAATATAAATTAATAATAAATAAACTAATCAATTAAAAACTTAATCTAAAAAAAGGCACGGACAAATGTCTGTGGTGTTCAATTTATTTAAATAAAAAAAAAAAAAAAAAAAACCTAACCTAACCTAACCTAACCTAACCTAACCTAACCTAACCTAACCTAACCTAACCTAACCTAACCTAACCTAACCTAACCTAACCTAACCTAACCTAACCTAACCTAACCTAACCTAACCTAACCTAACCTAACCTAACCTAACCTAACCTAACCTAACCTAACCTAACCTAACCTAACCTAACCTAACCTAACCTAACCTAACCTAACCTAACCTAACCTAACCTAACCTAACCTAACCTAACCTAACCTAACCTAACCTAACCTAACCTAACCTAACCTAACCTAACCTAACCTAACCTAACCTAACCTAACCTAACCTAACCTAACCTAACCTAAC
Organism: Idaea aversata; assembly: GCA_907269075.1. Classification (NCBI taxonomy): domain Eukaryota; kingdom Metazoa; phylum Arthropoda; class Insecta; order Lepidoptera; family Geometridae; genus Idaea; species Idaea aversata. Next base: position 31,442 of record OU026102.1, read on the forward strand.
CTAACCTAACCTAACCTAACCTAACCTAACCTAACCTAACCTAACCTAACCTAACCTAACCTAACCTAACCTAACCTAACCTAACCTAACCTAACCTAACCTAACCTAACCTAACCTAACCTAACCTAACCTAACCTAACCTAACCTAACCTAACCTAACCTAACCTAACCTAACCTAACCTAACCTAACCTAACCTAACCTAACCTAACCTAACCTAACCCAGTTGCGCACCACCCGCCGTCGGAAGCGCCAAGTTTTAGAGCCGCTCCGCACGCAAAAAATCGCTAAAAATAGAAAAAGTTCACGAATCGCGCCGGAAAAACTTCCAATATACTTTGTTGGACGCGAGTGACAGTGAAATAAAAGAAAAGTGCCGAAAAAGCGATTATAAAGTGATTTTTGAAAAAATTTAGTGAAAATTTAACCAAAAAGTGCAAATTTTTGGTGACAAAACGCCGATATCTCCGGCGTTTGATCGACAACACCACCTGTTTTTGGGGTCAATCGACGCGTCTCGGTGAGATTTATCTCCCGAGTCCATTTCCGGAATTTTCCGGGAACAGACATAGGAGCTACAGGACAATATCCGGTTTCACCACGTGGTGGGTGAAATCGATCCAGTGAAGCTAGGCGAAAACTAAAAATACCATCGGCTGGAGAACAAGGAGAGGACCCTGGAACCGAAAGAAAATTGACCAGAAGATAAGTACTTCAAAAGTTATAGGACATTAAAAATTTTCACTTTGCAAAACTACCAAATAGTAAGTTTGCAGACACTGCTACTCCAAAAATAGTGCTGAAACCGATAATTTTAAAGTTGTATATATATAGCCCTTAAGCTGAAATTGTTTGTAACAAAAAATCAGGAGACTTTCCCCGGGAAAATTTTTTAGCTATTTAGGTTACAAACATAAGACTGGAATTTTTAAAAATTTATTTTTAGTTAATAACTTTTTTATTTTTGGAGATAAAAATTTTGTTTTTATATATATGTTAGACTTCCTAGCCCCGCACCTTTTTTCGTCGGTTTTATAATTTTAGTATTTTTATTTTAGATTTTATTAGTAAAATTACAAAAATTTTTAAATATTTTAGAACAATTAGCAAAAAGACGTCAAAAAATCAAAATTTATTATTTTTTATTTTTGGACAAACTAGAACAATTCAAGACGCACATTTTGACACTAATTTTAGATTTTTAGATTAATATTTGGCTAAGTTATTAGAATTATAAGATTGACAGTGGGGCAGGAAAACTTGAGGAAATTCCCAAGTTCACGGGGTTGTAACTTCCCCCCGGGGTGACTTTTTCGAAATTTTCCTTCGCAGAAGTCATTTTTTTGGGGAGCTCTACACACAGTAAAATTTTCAAAATTCTAGGATCAAAATTGGGGGGGGTCATTTTCGGAAATTTTTTACGTAAATCGTAAATTTCAAAACTTCATATCTCGGCAACTATTAGGCCTAAAATTACGGGGTTTTTGGTAAATTGTGTAGATCGCCGAGATCTACAACTCTTTCATAGAGTCCAAGTGTGGTAGAGCGCCCCCCTCGGAGGGGGAGGGTGATAACCAGTTTTTCTGTGAACTTGGGAATATCGGGAGAACGGAGGGTGATAGAAATAAGGCGCAACTTAGTTTTAAGTCTTTTATAGTGACCGACTCTACCTAGAGTCTAAAAAACAATTTTGGAGCTCTACATTTTTTAGCTCTACATTGTCCCGTGTAGAGCTCGACGAGCCCATTTCAACGAGCCTACGCACGAGTCTGTGCGACCACCCGTTTGGGAGATATAAGGTTTTGAAAACCGTGGCGGCCATCTTGGATCGACTTCCGGTTCCATACGGACGCCCATATCTCCCGAACCGTTGGTCGTAGAGAGACGGGGTTTCCTCTAGGGACAATAGGACGGGGTACTCTACACCCCCAGGGGCCAAATTTTCAAATTGGAGGGGTTGAACTTTTTGGGCCGGATTATCCTGCCAATCGACAGATCTCGGCAAGCCCGACTCAATAAACCCGCATACCAGGGGTCTAGCACAAATAGCGGCGGAGATATCGCCCATCTAAGTTCCAGCTGACATTTCGGCCGCCATCTTGGAAAAGTTTGAGGCGGCATAACTCCGAAACTACTGGAGCTACGACGCTGGGACTTTTTTGGGCATTCATCCCCCGCTCTGGACTATCCCCCTGGTAGGGTAGAGTCGCTCTACGACCGAGGTCATTTTGTCGCTACCAAAAATTTTTTGTTTCAACCATCTAACTTCGTCAATTTACAAGTTAAAAGACCAAAAACAGTAAACTAGGACATACTCTACTGGTAGAGTTAAAAGTAGAGTCATAATTTTGGATTGGATATTGACGAGGATTGAAAAAGGAGTAGTGATTGACTTAGATTTAGTATTGTGACGTCCCTTTTTACAACTTTTACAAAATTGTTTTAATATTTTATTGTGAATTTTTTTATCTTTGTGTATTTTATTAGATTTTTGTGTATTTTTGACTGTGATATTAGACTTAAGTTTTATAAAACTTTTACAAATATTTTAATCCTTGACATAGCTTAAGTTTACAAATTTACCGTGATTATAAATTTGTATTTTAATTTAATTGACAAAGCTGCTCCCCAAGCATACATTAACATACACAACACACATTATCAGACATACAAAACACATACAAAGAACATTACATATACAAAAAACACTAGTCAATAATAACAGTAGCATAGGAAAATCTAGTCATTATTATTTAGGTATTTTATTTCTTTTATTCATTGAGCGTTTTATTTCTTATTTAATTTAATTGCATTTTAACCTGTCCATTGTCCACCTTATACAACTTTTACAAATTTACTTTTATCATTTCGTGTTAATTTATTTTGTGTCGTCTTATTTATTATACGAACCCAGGGTAGATTGATAAAAAATGTATACTAGCAAAGACCCCGTATTTCCTCGGACCACACGCATGAGCACCGATTTTAGTGTAAATCTAGAACGAATAAGGTCCCAGTCCTCCGCAGCCCCCACTACACCTAAGGAGGCAGAAAAATTAAAGGTAAGTATGCTCACCATGGACAGCCTTAGACCAGGAATGGACATGCGCGACTTGGAGAGGAGAGCAATTGATGCACAAATCAAGATCAACCAGCAAATGGAGCCCAAAGGTCCAAACAAGTCGGTTACGAGGGAAAACAAGGCGAGGATAGTGGAGGAGGTAAAAGAGATGGTGGAAATTGTGAAGGAAATCTCAGGAAGGAACAAGGAATTGACGAATGAACTGGAAAAGAGAGGAAAAAAGGATAAAGCAGGACCACCCGAACCAAAACAAATCAGAAATGAAAGCGAAACACAGGAGATAAGCGAAATAGCGAAAATGATACGAGTGTTGATGAAGGAAAGTAAAGAGAGAATAAAAGAGGAAAGTAGAGCTGTGAAGGAAATAAAGGAAGAAGTGAAAAAACAGACGGAAGAGAATAAAGCAATGAAAGAAATGTTGATAAAAGCAATAAAGGAGCAAAAAGAAGAAAGCAAGAAAATGAAGGAAGCAATTGAAAAGATAGGAGGAAAAGCTGACATTAAGAAAATAACAGAAGTACAGGAGAGAATTGAAAAAGCAGAAGCGGATAGAAAGGTAGAAGCGAAAAAAGAGAAGCAGAAGATGGAGGAGATGATAGAAAAGATTAGTAAACAAGCAGTAGAGAGTGCAAGTAAGGAAGCTGATCACAAAAGCATTAAAGAAATAGTAAGCGAAAGTAATAAAATAATGGAAGAGATAAGGAAGGATATAGAAAAGGGAAAAGGAATAAGAGAGGATATAAAGGAAACAAAGGATGAAGGGACGTATGCGGATAAAGTGAGACAAAAGAGGGTCCCCACTCAGAAAACCCTACACTCGATTATAGTCACGTCGACCGACGCATCCAAAACCAGTGACGAGGTGATAGAAATGGTAAAGGAGTCGGTCGACAACGACGGAGTTGATGAATGGTTTGAAGTTAGTAGGATAAGAAAGGCTAAGGGACAGAAAGCGATTTTCGGATTTGAAAAAGAAGCAGAAGCAGAGAGAATGAGGGAAAGAATAGGAAGTAAGGAAAACTTAAAAGTGGAAAGAGCAGCAAACAAAAACCCATTGATAATTGTAAAATATGTTAGAGGAGGGGATAAAAGAGAACAAGTTATGGAAGGAATAAAAAGAGCGATAGAGAAAGTTAGGAAAGGAGAAGTCAAGGTGACCGACTGTGCGGAGATTGTTTACGAAAAACGGACAAAGAACCCGCACGTGGCGCACGTAGTGGTTAGAGTGACTCCCCCGGTATGGAGACAGCTGACAGAGGAGGGGACTCTCCAACTGCAATGGGGTAAATCCGGAGTGGAAGATCAGTCCCCTCTTATCCAGTGCTCCCGCTGTCTGGGCTACGGCCATAGCAGACGGGTCTGTGAGGAGCAGCTGGACAGATGCAGCCACTGTGGGGAGGAACACATGTACGCCGCGTGCCCAAACAAAACGGTGCTCCCAACGTGCATCAATTGCAAAAAGGAGAAGCTGCCAAATGTGGAACACAACACGTTCAATAGCGCATGTCCATTAAGGCAGAAGTGGGATAGGATAGCGAGGGCCAGGGTAGCGTATTGCTAAGGGCGACGAGATGAGAGATCAGGACGTAGAAGAGAAAAATAAAGTAGGTAAAATTAGGGCGGCGGAAGCGAATGGGGACAACAAACGTAAAGCTTGTAACCCCCCATCCGAAGAAGCCGAGCTAGTTGCAAAATACTATGGGACCGCATCCCTAAACTTCGCCCTAATACTTTCGGGGCTGCTTCCTCTGGGCCCCAGGGCCCAAGAAACATCCCTGCTTTTTGAATCAAAGCACGGGAAACCCAAGGAAGTATTAGGGGGAAGAAGGGAGAGCGACCCTAGTGTTGAGGAGGACATCTTCTATGTCCCCCTAGAAAGTCCTTTACGCAAGCAAGACATACATGACAAAGACACACAATCACACACACACACCAGCAAGCTTTTATATAGCAAGTATTTTATTTTATTTTATTTTTTTAATTTTTATTTTTTATTTTAATGTTTTTAGAAATTTTAATTATTAATGTACAATGGTAGCTTTAAGGAATGAAACGCAAATAATGTGATATTAGTAAATAAGTTAATCTAGTTCTGTGATATTAATATGTAAGTTAATATTTAAGTGACAAACTGTGATTTTGACTAGCCCGGGGAAAGAATAGATGTAAGTTAATAATTGTAAATATGTAATGTAATAATAATAATCGTAAATTTTAATGTGTTAAAAAAAAAAAAAAACTGCAAATTTAATGTGTAATAATAATAATTGTAATTTTGAAAATGTATAATAATAGTAATTAGATTGTAATAATTGTGTATGGTTAAATTTAAAACTAGTTTAAGAAATGTATGCTAAAATTATAGTAATATGAAAATGTTGAAGTAATCATAATTGTAATATTTGATAAGAAAATTGTAATAAATGACAAATGAAAAAGAACAACGCGCAAAAGCGCGGAAAAGAGCTCTATAATAAAGCAAAAATGAATAATTGAATTAACAAAGACCTGTTACAAAACGGGGAGTAGGTAGCTCGCGGGCCGGGCCGTTAGCGCCCGGACAGGAAAAAAAAAAAAAAAAAAACCTAACCTAACCTAACCTAACCTAACCTAACCTAACCTAACCTAACCTAACCTAACCTAACCTAACCTAACCTAACCTAACCTAACCTAACCTAACCTAACCTAACCTAACCTAACCTAACCTAACCTAACCTAACCTAACCTAACCTAACCTAACCTAACCTAACCTAACCTAACCTAACCTAACCTAACCTAACCTAACCTAACCTAACCTAACCTAACCTAACCTAACCTAACCTAACCTAACCTAACCTAACCTAACCTAACCTAACCTAACCTAACCTAACCTAACCTAACCTAACCTAACCTAACCTAACCTAACCTAACCTAACCTAACCTAACCTAACCTAACCTAACCTAACCTAACCTAACCTAACCTAACCTAACCTAACCTAACCTAACCTAACCTAACCTAACCTAACCTAACCTAACCTAACCTAACCTAACCTAACCTAACCTAACCTAACCTAACCTAACCTAACCTAACCTAACCTAACCTAACCTAACCTAACCTAACCTAACCTAACCTAACCTAACCTAACCATCAGTCGCTCTCCACCCGCCGTGGAGAGCGGTCGCGTCCACTGGTGCTCCCCGTGGAGCTGCCAAGTGGGAGTCGGGAGTGCGGTAAGCCCTTTGGGAGGGCAGTGCGGTTAGCCCTCCCATAGCGAGCTATGCTAGGGCGGGCCCTGGCATAGTGAGCTATGCTAGGGCGGCCCTACCATAGTGAGTTATGGTAGGGCGGCCCCGGCATAGTGAGTTATGCTAGGGCGGGCCCTGGCATAGTGAGCTATGCTAGGGCGGCCCTGCCATAGTGAGTTATGGTAGGGCGGCCCTGGCATAGTGAGCTATGCTAGGGCGGAGCCCTAGGCCGCGCATGCGCCCGGAGCCTCGCGTGCCGCGCATGCGCCCGGAGCCTCGCGTGCCGCGCATGCGCCCGGAGCCTCGCGTGCCGCGCATGCGCCCGGAGCCTCGCGTGCCGCGCATGCGCCCAGAGCCTCGCGTGCCGCGCATGCGCCCGGAGCCTCGTGTGCCGCGCATGCGCCTGGAGCCCTGGGTAAGTACTACTTTGTCGGACGACTTTTTGTCGGACGAGTTTTTGTCGGACGACTTTTTGTCGGACGACTTTTTATCGGACGACTTTTTGTCGGACTACATTTCGGATGACAGCTGTCCGACATCCGCGTACTGCGCATGCGTCCTGCGTCCGGTGGGTCTTTGACGTCATGCTGCGGCTGTGATGCCTTGGGCTTGTGATATGGTGACCGGACCTAACTGGGCTCGTGCTGTGGTGACTGGATGCGGCTTGGCTTGTGCTATGGTGACTGCGCCCAGCTGGGCTTGTGTTGTGGTGACTGGACCCAGCCAGGCTTGTTTTATGGTGACTGGATGTAGCTGGGCTTGTGTTGTGGTTGCCGGATCCGACTGGGCTTGTGTTATGGTGACTGGACCCAGCCAGGCTTGTTTTATGGTGACTGGATGTAGCTGGGCTTGTGTTTTGGTTGCTGGATCCGACTGGGCTTGCCTTATGGTGACTGCGCACAACTGGGCTTGTGTTGAGGACCCATCTAGGCTTGCACTATGGTGGCTGAACCTGGCTGGGCTCGTGTTATGGTGACTGGATGCGGCTTGGCTTGTGCTATGGTGACTGCGCCCAGCTAGGCTTGTTTTATGGTGACTGGATGTAGCTAGGCTTGTGTTGTGGTCTCTTGACCCAGCCAGGCTTGTGTTATGGTGGCTGGACCCGACTAGGCTTGTGTAACGGTGACTGGACCCAGCCAGGCTTGTTTTATGGTGACTGGATGTAGCTAGGCTTGTGTTATGATTGCTGGACCCGGCTAGGCGTGCGTTATGGTGACTGGATGCAACTAAGCTTGCGTTATGGACCCTGCTAGGCTTGCACTATGGAGACTCAACCCATCTGGGCTTGCTTTATGGTGAGTGGATGTAATTAGGCTTGTATCATGGTGACTGAACCTAATTATTAGACTCATATTATAGTTACTGGACGCAACTAGGCTTGTGTTATGGTTACTGCACACAACTGGGCTTGTGTTATGGACCCAGCTAGGCTTGCACTATGGTGGCTGAACCTAGCTGGGCTCGTGTTATGTGACTGGATGCGGATTGGCTTGTGCTATGGTGACTGCGCCCAACTGGGCTTGTGCTGTGGTGATTGGATGTAGCTAGGCTCATGTTGTGGTCTCTTGACCCAGCCAGGCTTGTGTTATGGTGGCTGGACCTGACTAGGCTTGTGTAACGGTGACTGGACCCAGTCAGGCTTGTTTTATGGTGACTGAATGTAGCTAGGCTTGTGTTATGATTGCTGGACCCGGCTAGGCGTGCGTTATGGTGACTGGATGCAGCTAAGCTTGTGTTATGGGCCCAGTTAGGCTGGCACTGTGGTGACTCAACCCAGCTAGGCTTGTTCTATGGTGACTCGATGTAACTAGGCTTGTATAAAACAGCTATATCTTGGAAGCTATCGATCCTGGACACATGGTTTCTTTGCAGAAGTTATAGGTCTCATCGAGGAGTTCATTTCAACTGACAGCTGTCAAACTTTAAAACGCTATATCTTGGAAGCTATCGATCCTGGACACATGGTTTCTTTGCAGAAGTTATAGGTCTTGTCAAGATCTACATTTCGGATGACAGCTGTCAAACTTTAAAACGCTATATCTTGGAAGCTATCGATCCTGGACACATGGTTTCTTTGCAGAAGTTATAGGTCTTGTCAAGATCTACATTTCGGATGACAGCTGTCAAACTTTAAAACGCTATATCTTGGAAGCTATCGATCCTGGACACATGGTTTCTTTGCAGAAGTTATAGGTCTTGTCAAGATCTACATTTCGGATGACAGCTGTCAAACTTTAAAACAGCTATATCTTGGAAGCTATCGATCCTGGACACATGGTACCTTTGCAGAAGTTATAGGTCTTGTCAAAATCTACATTTCGGATGACAGCTGTCAAACTTTAAAACCCTATATCTTGGAAGCTATCGATCCTGGACACATGGTTTCTTTGCAGAAGTGATAGGTCTCATCGAGGAGTTCATTTCAACTGACAGCTGTCAAACTTAAAACAGCCATATCTTGGAAACTATTGATCCTAGGCACATGGTTTCTTTGCAGAAGTGATAGGTCTTGTTAAGATCTACATCTTGGATGACAGCTGTCAAACTTTAATTAGCTATATCTTGGAAACTATTGATCCTAGGCACATGGTTTCTTTGCAGAAGTGATAGGTCTCATCGAGGAGTTCACTTCAACTGACAGCTGTCAAACTTAAAACAGCCATATCTTGGAAACTATTGATCCTAGGCACATGGTTTCTTTGCAGAAGTGATAGGTCTCATCAAGGTCTACATTTTGGGTGACAGCTGTCAAACTTGAAACAGCTATATCTTGGAAACTATTGATCCTAGGCACATGGTTTCTTTGCAGAAGTGATAGGTCTCTTCGAGGAGTTCACCTCAACTGACAGCTGTCAAACTTAAAACATCCATATCTTGGAAACTATTGATCTTAGGCACATGGTTTCTTTGCAGAAGTGATAGGTCTCATCAACGTCTACATTTTGGGTGACAGCTGTCAAACTTGAAACAGCTATATCTTGGAAACTATTGATCCTAGGCACATGGTTTCTTTGCAGAAGTGATAGGTCTCATTGAGGAGCTCATTTCAACTGACAGCTGTCAAACTTAAAACAGCCATATCTTGGAAACTATTGATCCCAGGCACATGGTTTCTTTGCAGAAGTGATAGGTCTCATCGAGGAGCTCACTTCAACTGACAGCTGTCAAACTTAAAACAGCCATATCTTAGAAACTATTGATCCTAGGCACATGGTTTCTTTGCAGAAGTGATAGGTCTCATCGAGGAGTTCATTTCAACTGACAGCTGTCAAACCTAAAACAGCCATATCTTGGAAACTATTGATCCTAGGCACATGGTTTCTTTGCAGAAGTTATAGGTCTTGTCAAGACCTACATTTCGGGTGACAGCTGTCAAACTTTAAACAGCTATATCTTGGAAACTATTGATCCTAGGCACACGGTTTCTTTGCAGAAGTGACAGGTCTCATCGAGGAGTTCATTTCAACTGACAGCTGTCAAACTTAAAACAACCATATCTTGGAAACTATTGATCCTAGGCACATGGTTTCTTTGCAGAAGTTATGGGTCTTGTCAAGACCTACATTTTGGATGACAGCTGTCAAACTTGAAACAGCTATATCTTGGAAACTATTGATCCTAGGCACATGGTTTCTTTGCAGAAGTGATAGGTCCCATTAAGGTCTACATTTTGGGTGACAGCTGTCAAACTTTAAACAGCTATATCTTGGAAACTATTGACCCTAGGCACACGGTTTCTTTGCAGAAGTGACAGGTCTCATCGAGGAGTTCATTTCAACTGACAGCTGTCAAACTTAAAACAGCTATATCTTAGACTTATAGTCCGGTATTACATAAAAATTTTTCTAAGTCGATGTTGTATAATTTGAAAAATTTTACAATTCCATACGACCAAATTTTTCTGAGTCAATGTAGTATAATTCGAAAAATTTTACAAGTCCAAGATTCGACAAAATTTTTCAAAGTCGATGAGGTATGATCACAAAAATTTTACAAGTCCACAATATAGTTGCCAAGTGGGTGTCGGGAAACGTCTCGCTTCCAACATCCGGATCGCGCCTCGCTTCCAGCATCCGTGTTCCGCGCATGCGTCCGGAGCTCGGAAGCACACCCCGCGTCCGGAGCTCGAAGGCCGTCCGCGTACCGCGCATGCGTCCCGCTTCCGGCATCCGTGTTCCGCGCATGCGTCCAGAGCTCGGAAGCACACCCCGCGTCCGGAGCTCGGAAGCCACCCGCGTATCGCGCATGCGCCCCGCGTCCAGCGTCCGTGTTCCGCGCATGCGCCCAGAGCTCGGAAGCACACCCCGCGTCCGGAGCTCGAAAGCCGTCCGCGTACCGCGCATGCGTCCCGCGTCCAGCGTCCGTGTTCCGCGCATGCGTCCAGAGCTTGGAAGCACACCCCGCGTTCGGGGCTTGGAAGCCATCTAACGTCCGCGTGCCGCGCATGCGTCCCGCGCCCGGTAAGTCTTTGATGTTGCACTGCGGCTGTGATACCTTAGGCTTGTGATATGGTGACTGGACCTAACTAGGCTCGTGCTATGGTGACTAGATGTTGCTTGACTTGTGCTATGGTGACTGTGCCCAGCTAGGCTTGTGTTGTGGTGATTGGTTGTAGCTAGGCTTGTGTTGTGGTCTCTGGACCCAGCCGGGCTTGTGTTATGGTGGCTGGACGCAGCTGGGCTTGCGTAATGGTGACTGGATGTAGCTAGACTCGTATTATGGTGACTGGATGCAGCTAAGCTTGTGTTATTGGCCCAGTTAGGCTGGCACTGTGGTGACTCAACCCAGCTAGGCTTGTTCTATGGTGACTCGATGTAACTAGGCTTGCATAAAACAGCTATATCTTGGAAGCTATCGATCCTGGACACATGGTTTCTTTGCAGAAGTTATAGGTCTTGTCAAGACCTACATTTCGGATGACAGCTGTCAAACTTGAAACAGCTATATCTTGGAAACTATTGATCCTAGGCACATGGTTTCTTTGCAGAAGTGATAGGTCCCATCGAGGAGTTCATTTCAACTGACAGCTGTCAAACTTAAAACAGCCATATCTTGGAAACTATTGATCCTAGGCACATGGTTTCTTTGCAGAAGTTATAGGTCCTGTCAAGACCTACATTTCAACTGACAGCTGTCAAACTTAAAACAGCCATATCTTGGAAACTATTGATCGTAGGCACATGGTTTCTTTGCAGAAGTGATAGGTCTCATCAAGGTCTACATTTTGGGTGACAGCTGTCAAACTTGAAACAGCTATATCTTGGAAACTATTGATCCTAGGCACATGGTTTCTTTGCAGAAGTGATAGGTCTCATCGAGGAGTTCACTTCGACTGACAGCTGTCAAACTTAAAACAGCCATATCTTGGAAACTATTGATCCTAGGCACATGGTTTCTTTGCAGAAGTGATAGGTCTCATCGAGGAGCTCACTTCAACTGACAGCTGTCAAACTTAAAACAGCCATATCTTAGAAACTATTGATCCTAGGCACATGGTTTCTTTGCAGAAGTTATAGGTCTTGTCAAGACCTACATTTCGGGTGACAGCTGTCAAACTTTAAACAGCTATATCTTGGAAACTATTGATCCTAGGCACACGGTTTCTTTGCAGAAGTGACAGGTCTCATCGAGGAGTTCATTTCAACTGACAGCTGTCAAACTTAAAACAGCCATATCTTGGAAACTATTGATCCTAGGCACATGGTTTCTTTGCAGAAGTTATAGGTCTTGTCAAGACCTACATTTTGGATGACAGCTGTCAAACTTGAAACAGCTATATCTTGGAAACTATTGATCCTAGGCACATGGTTTCTTTGCAGAAGTGATAGGTCCCATTAAGGTCTACATTTTGGGTGACAGCTGTCAAACTTTAAACAGCTATATCTTGGAAACTATTGACCCTAGGCACACGGTTTCTTTGCAGAAGTGACAGGTCTCATCGAGGAGTTCATTTCAACTGACAGCTGTCAAACTTAAAACAGCTATATCTTAGACTTATAGTCCGGTATTACATAAAAATTTTTCTAAGTCGATGTTGTATAATTTGAAAAATTTTACAATTCCATACGACCAAATTTTTCTGAGTCAATGTAGTATAATTCGAAAAATTTTACAAGTCCAAGATTCGACAAAATTTTTCAAAGTCGATGAGGTATGATCACAAAAATTTTACAAGTCCACAATATAGTTGCCAAGTGGGTGTCGGGAAACGTCTCGCTTCCAACATCCGGATCGCGCCTCGCTTCCAGCATCCGTGTTCCGCGCATGCGTCCGGAGCTCGGAAGCACACCCCGCGTCCGGAGCTCGAAGGCCGTCCGCGTACCGCGCATGCGTCCCGCTTCCGGCATCCGTGTTCCGCGCATGCGTCCAGAGCTCGGAAGCACACCCCGCGTCCGGAGCTCGGAAGCCACCCGCGTATCGCGCATGCGCCCCGCGTCCAGCGTCCGTGTTCCGCGCATGCGCCCAGAGCTCGGAAGCACACCCCGCGTCCGGAGCTCGAAAGCCGTCCGCGTACCGCGCATGCGTCCCGCGTCCAGCGTCCGTGTTCCGCGCATGCGTCCAGAGCTTGGAAGCACACCCCGCGTTCGGGGCTTGGAAGCCATCTAACGTCCGCGTGCCGCGCATGCGTCCCGCGCCCGGTAAGTCTTTGATGTTGCACTGCGGCTGTGATACCTTAGGCTTGTGATATGGTGACTGGACCTAACTTGGCTCGTGCTATGGTGACTAGATGTTGCTTGACTTGTGCTATGGTGACTGTGCCCAGCTAGGCTTGTGTTGTGGTGATTGGTTGTAGCTAGGCTTGTGTTGTGGTCTCTGGACCCAGCCGGGCTTGTGTTATGGTGGCTGGACGCAGCTGGGCTTGCGTAATGGTGACTGGATGTAGCTAGACTCGTATTATGGTGACTGGATGCAGCTAAGCTTGTGTTATTGGCCCAGTTAGGCTGGCACTGTGGTGACTCAACCCAGCTAGGCTTGTTCTATGGTGACTCGATGTAACTAGGCTTGTATAAAACAGCTATATCTTGGAAGCTATCGATCCTGGACACATGGTTTCTTTGCAGAAGTTATAGGTCTTGTCAAGACCTACATTTCGGATGACAGCTGTCAAACTTGAAACAGCTATATCTTGGAAACTATTGATCCTAGGCACATGGTTTCTTTGCAGAAGTGATAGGTCCCATCGAGGAGTTCATTTCAACTGACAGCTGTCAAACTTGGGACAGCCATATCTTGGAAACTATTGATCCTAGGCACATGGTTTCTTTGCAGAAGTTATAGGCCCTGTCAAGACCTACATTTCAACTGACAGCTGTCAAACTTAAAACAGCCATATCTTGGAAACTATTGATCGTAGGCACATGGTTTCTTTGCAGAAGTGATGGGTCTCATCGGGGTCTACATTTTGGGTGACAGCTGTCAAACTTGGAACAGCTATATCTTGGAAACTATTGATCCTAGGCACATGGTTTCTTTGCAGAAGTGATAGGTCTCATCGAGGAGTTCACTTCGACTGACAGCTGTCAAACTTAAAACAGCCATATCTTGGAAACTATTGATCCTAGGCACATGGTTTCTTTGCAGAAGTGATAGGTCTCATCAAGGTCTACATTTTGGGTGACAGCTGTCAAACTTGAAACAGCTATATCTTGGAAACTATTGATCCTAGGCACATGGTTTCTTTGCAGAAGTGATAGGTCTCATCGAGGAGTTCACTTCAACTGACAGCTGTCAAACTTAAAACATCCATATCTTGGAAACTATTGATCTTAGGCACATGGTTTCTTTGCAGAAGTGATAGGTCTCATCAAGGTCTACATTTTGGGTGACAGCTGTCAAACTTGAAACAGCTATATCTTGGAAACTATTGATCCTAGGCACATGGTTTCTTTGCAGAAGTGATAGGTCTCATCGAGGAGCTCATTTCAACTGACAGCTGTCAAACTTAAAACAGCCATATCTTGGAAACTATTGATTCTAGGCACATGGTTTCTTTGCAGAAGTTATAGGTCTTGTCAAGACCTACATTTCGGATGACAGCTGTCAAACTTGAAACAGCTATATCTTGGAAACTATTGATCCTAGGCACATGGTTTCTTTGCAGAAGTGATGGGTCCCATTAAGGTCTACATTTTGGGTGACAGCTGTCATACTTTAAACAGCTATATCTTGGAAACTATTGACCCTAGGCACACGGTTTCTTTGCAGAAGTGACAGGTCTCATCGAGGAGTTCATTTCAACTGACAGCTGTCAAACTTAAAACAGCTATATCTTAGACTTATAGTCCAGTATTACATGAAAATTTTTCTAAGTCGATGTTGTATAACTTGAAAAATTTTACAAGTCCAAGATTCGACCCAAATTTTTCTAAGTCGATGTAGTATGATTTGAAAAATTTTACAAGTCCAAAATTTGACCAAAATTTTTCTAAGTCGATGTAGTATGATCACGAAAATTTTACAAGTCCACAATATTTTTCACAAAATTTTTATAAGTTCTGCGTTCCACTGAATTTAGTCTATCTTAATATTTCACTCACTGCACTATGTCTATTAACCATCTTAATTACAGCGACACCTCTTGACAAACATACAAACCTCTTCTAGCTATAATAGAATGATGTTGGTTTTTATTTTGGATGTTTTATAGGATATACTCTTACGAAGTTTAGTTCTGAAAAATTCCGCCTTCGCTCTAACAAACCACCTTAATTACAGCGACACCTCTTGACAAACATACAAACCTTTACTAGTCTTTAACAGAACTATTTCTTTTGAGGAGCTCCGACGCAACTAGGCTTGTGCTATGGTGGCTGTACGCGGCTAGGCTTATGTTATGTTGATTGGACTCGGCTAGGCTTGCGTTATGGTGACTGGACGCAACTGGGCTTGTGTTATGGACCCTGCTGGGCTTGCGCTATGGTGACTCAGCCCATATGGGCTTGCTTTGTGGTGACTGGATGTTGTTGGGCTTGTATCATGGTTACTGAACCTAATTATCGGACTCATATTATAGTGACTGGACGCAGCTAGGCTTGTGTTATGGTGGCTGGACCCAGCTAGGCTTGCGTTATGGTGACTGAGCCCAACTAGGCTTGTTTTATGGCGACTGGATGTAGCTAGACTCGTGCTATGGTAACTGGACGCAGCTAAGCTTGTGTTATGGGCCCAGTTTGGCTGGCACTGTGGTGACTCAACCCAGCTAGGCTTGTTCCATGGTGACTTGATGTAACTAGGCTTGTACAAAACAGCTATATCTTGGAAACTATCGATCCTGAGCACATGGTTTCTTTGCAGAAGTGATAGGTCTCATCAAGGTCTACATTTTGAGTGACAGCTGTCAAACTTAAAACAGCTTTATCTTGGAAACTATTGATCTTAGGCACATGGTTTCTTTGCAGAAGTTATAGGTCTCATTAAGGTCTACATTTTGGGTGACAGCTGTCAAACTTGAAACAGCTATATCTTGGAAACTATTGATCCTAGGCACATGGTTTCTTTGAAGAGAAGTGATAGGTCTTGTCAAGATCTACATTTCGAGTGACAGCTGTCAAACTTTAAAACGCTATATCTTGGAAGCTATCGATCCTGGACACATGGTCTCTTTGCAGAAATGATAGGTCTCATCGAGTAGTTCATTTCAACTGACAGCTGTCAATCTTAAAACAGCCATATCTTGGAAACTATTGATCCTAGGCACATGGTTTCTTTGCAGAAGTGATAGGTCTCATCAAGGTCTACATTTTGAGTGACAGCTGTCAAACTTAAAACAGCTCTTTCTCGGAAACTATTGATCCTAGGCACATGGTTTCTTTGCAGAAGTTATAGGTCTCATTGAGGAGTTCATTTCTACTGACAGCTGTCAAACTTAAAACAGCTGTATCTCGGAAACTATTGATCCTGGGCACATGGCTTCTTTGCAGAAGTGATAGGTCTCATCAAGGTCCACATCTTGGGTGACAGCTGTCAAACTTGAAACAGCTTTATCTCGGAAACTATTGATCCTGGGCACATGGCTTCTTTGCAGAAGTTATAGGTCTCGTCAAGATCTACATTTCGGATGACAGCTGTCAAATTTTAAAACGCTATATCTTGGAAGCTATCGACCCTGGACACATGGTTTCTTTGCAGAAGTTATAGGTCTTGTTTAGATCTACATTTCGGGTGACAGCTGTCAAACTTTAAAACGCTATATCTTGGAAGCTATCGACCCTGGACACATGGTTTCTTTGCAGAAGTTATAGGTCTCATTTAGGTCTACATTTTGGGTGACAGCTGTCAAACTTAAAACAGCTATATCTTGGAAACTATTGATCCTAGGCACATGGTTTCTTTGCAGAAGTGATAGGTCTCATCGAGGAGTTAATTTCAACTGACAGCTGTCAAACTTAAAACAGCTGTATCTCGGAAACTATTGATCCTGGGCACATGGTTTCTTTGCAGAAGTGATAGGTCTCATCAAGGTCCACATTTTGGATGACAGCTGTCAAACTTGAAACAGCTTTATCTCGGAAACTATTGATCCTGGGCACATGGTTTCTTTGCAGAAGTTATAGGTCTCACTAAGGTCTACATTTTGAGTGACAGCTGTCAAACTTAAAACAGCCTTATCTCGGAAACTATTGATCCTAGGCACATGGCTTCCTTGCAGAAGTGACAGGTCTCATTAAGGTCTACATTTTGGGTGACAGCTGTCAAACTTAAAACAGCTATATCTCGGAAACTATTGATCCTGGGCACATGGTTTCTTTGCAGAAGTGATAGGTCTCATTGAGGAGTTCATTTCAACTGACAGCTGTCAAACTTAAAACAGCTTTATCTTGAAAACTATTGATCCTAGGTACATGGTTTCTTTGCAGAAGTTATAGGTTTTGTCAAGATCTACATTTTGGGTGACAGCTGTCAAACTTAAAACAACTATATCTTGGAAACTATTGATCCTAGGCACATGGTTTCTTTGCAGAAGTGATAGGTCTCATTGAGTTCATTTCAACTGACAGCTGTCAAACTTAAAACAGCTTTATCTTGAAAACTATTGATCCTAGGTACATGGTTTCTTTGTAGAAGTGATAGGTCTCATTGAGGAGTCCATCTCAACTTACAGCTGTCAAACTTATAACAGCTTTATCTTGAAAACTATTGATCCTAGGTACATGGTTTCTTTGCAGAAGTTATAGGTCTTGTCAAGATCTACATTTTGGGTGACAGCTGTCAAAACTTTACACAACTATATCTTGAAAACTATTGATCCTAGGTACATGGATTCCTTGCAGAAGTTATAGGCCTTGTTAAGATCTACATGTACGTCTCTTGCCGAATGTCACCTTGACTTCCTTACTAACCTTATGAATCAATGTCTGAGCATTTTCCACTTCCCCTTTGCCTGGAAAACAGCGTCTGTGAAAGATCTTCCAAACCAGGTAAAGATGACTACTCAGATATCGGCACATATCGCCCCATTGAACTCATTAATGTTTTGGGTAAACTTCTAGAGAAACTTACCACGAAGAGACTTACCTATCATCAACTAATTAATGGCCATCACAATGCTCGGCAATTTGGCTTCTAAGCACAAATATCCGCCCTCGATGCACTTGAGGTGGCCTTGGACACTACCAAAACTACTAAAGATCAGCATCAGCTGGTCATCACTATATCTCTTGATATCTTATACCAAATCGGGGTACTAAAGTTAAGCTAACTTTTGGACTCTCTAAAACACAACTTACTTCATTCTTACTTTCAGCTCAAAAACCTAAAATCACTATGGATAAAAATATTTTATTAATTGTTTATTCTTCAAAATTACTTGGAGTAACTATAGATAAATCTTAAAATCTATTAAACACGTAGACCTTATTGTAAAAACTAATAAAATTTATAACAAACTATGTAAAAATTTATCTGCCCACTTGGGGCATAAACAGTGATGATATCACTATTTTATGCAACTATGTCATTGAATCCGCTGTAACATACGCTGCGAGCAGTACGCGATCGGCTTCGTACTCTCCAATGTGGCTTACACTAAAACTTTAAGAGCATCCAGAACTACCTCTGCCTACGCAACAACTGCTCTGGCTGGTTAACCCTCTTACATCTCTTAGTGTTTGAGGTAGCTATCATTGAGCGCACACACTCTTCACTGGTCTTCGTGTATTTCTACTTCCTAACATTACTGTCAAAAGACCTACTAGAACACAGGACCTTCTTCACCCACGCTTTAGAAAACCGATAGAACACTAATCTGCAATTAACTAAAACAACGTCAATGACATCCTTAATTCCTACTCAAACCCCACTCAAATTTACACTGATGGCTGCAAAACTGAAAACGATGATGCTGGTGCAGCCTTTGTAGTAATCCTCCCGGATACTACTTAAACTAACATCATCAGGAAATTTATATTATATAGATTCTGCACTGTACTTCAGGCTGAACTCTCAGCTATTGAAAAAGCTAGAGCCTGGAATTTAGAAAATAATACTTCATCTAACTCTTTTATTCCCTCTGACTGCCTATCTAGTCCACAAGAAATAAACCCTACAAATTTGACTAACCCCTTCTTGTGGTTGCAACACTTAAAACATCTAATCACTTTCAAATTAGTATTTGAGCAGACTCAGATCTTACTAGTCATGGTTACCACCTTGAATAACTATTTAAATTTAAATCACTCAAACAGATAGATGTCCATTCAACACTCTCACAACTCAAACTATCCAACATTTACTGCGAATGCCCACGTTCTGGTACTGCAAGACATGATTTTCTGCAATCTTGTTTATACTTTAAGAGTAATGACCCATTTGATGTAGCAATCGTAACTAATAAAGAAACACTAATTGACTCATTTACTAAATTTGTGTCTGACATCGTCGACAATCTCAAGTAACTTAACAACACTTAATTTTTCTCCTTTATAACCCTAACTTGATTCTCACCATATGGTATCGATTATCATATAATAATATGGATCGATCACTACATTTTAACACTTAATTCTATTCATCGTTATAAACACTCTCACCTCTTACCACTTCTTTAAAAACTTCAAGGTGATCAGACTTCGGTTTTTAATTTGGTTGTCAGAGCCCATACATGCATCAGTGGGTACCCACACGCGTATCTATATTTTGGAATCTGGAGCTGAGAGCTAAATGGTTGAGTGCGGTGCTGGCAATATTCAAGCGGTAGGTGGAGTGGCCCACCAGAGTACGATCCGTACATACGCGGGGATGTGGCTGTGGGATTGATAGACTTCTTAACCATCTGTCTTCATCCTCACCATCCCCTGTACACCCCCTGCTGCTTGGAATTCCTCAAACGCCTCCCGTCATGCTACAGCTTGAGATCTCCTTGATATTTCCATCCTACGGTGCTGCTCAATTATAAATTATATGGGCGTACTGATGGTCGAGGGCAGCTTTCTGTCAATTCACTCTCTATTGGCTGTCTCATGCGGGTTGGGCGTAGTGTATCATACTCTCGTACTGAACGGCCATTCATCTCGGTGGGTGACTTGATGGACGAACATGGTTGCTGCACTGCGTCTGACTTGGGTGTGACTGGGAAAGTTGAGTGATTGATTACCGCAATAACATTCGCCTGGTTACTCTCCGGGCAGCCCGGCTTTAGGTTAAGCGGAGTTTGCATCGCTCGCCCATCACCGCTGAAATTCGTATTTGTGTTTTATTTAACCCTTACGTAAAAAGATAGCAAGAAAGAGAGAAATAATATTATACTCTGAATAAATACACAGCTGTGTCCTACAAGCGCATTACGCCTGCGTAATAGTTCTGTGAATTATATGAAAACCTGAGTGTATATGTATGTATGTCGCGAGTTAAGCCGCGGGGCACAGCTGGATATCTTTATTTATTTATTTATATATACCCATTTTCAGCCTACGGTCTACGGTGCTGTTTAATTCAACATTAAATGGGCGTGCTGATGGTCGAGGGCAGCTTTCTGTCAATTCACTCTCTATTGTCTGTCTCATGCAGGTTGGGCGTAGTGTGTAATACTCTCGTACTGACCGGCCATTCATCTCGGTGGGTGACTTGATGGACGAACATGGTTGCTGCACTACGTCCGACTTGGGGGTGACTGGGAAAGTTGAGTGATTGATTACTGCAATAACATTCGCCTGGTTACTCTCCGGGCAGCCCGGCTTTAGGTTAAGCGGAGTTTGCATCGCTCGCCCATCACCGCCGAAATTCGTATTTGTGTTTTATTTAACCCTTACGTAAAAAGATAGCAAGAAAGAGAGAAATAATATTATACTCTGAATAAATACACAGCTGTGTCCTACAAGCGCATTACGCCTGCGTAATAGTTCTGTGAATTATATGAAAACCTGAGTGTATATGTATGTATGTCGCGAGTTAAGCCGCGGGGCACAGCTGGATATCTTTATTTATTTATTTATATATACCCATTTTCAGCCTACGGTCTACGGTGCTGTTTAATTCAACATTAAATGGGCGTGCTGATGGTCGAGGGCAGCTTACTGTCAATTCACTCTCTATTGTCTGTCTCATGCAGGTCGGGCGTAGTGTGTCATACTCTCGTACTGACCGGCCATTCATCTCGGTGGGTGACTTGATGGACGAACATGGTTGCTGCACTACGCCTGACTTGGGGGTGACTGGGAAAGTTGAGTGATTGATTACTGCAATAACATTCGCCTGGTTACTCTCCGGGCAGCCCGGCTTTAGGTTAAGCGGAGTTTGCATCGCTCGCCCATCACCGCCGAAATTCGTATTTGTGTTTTATTTAACCCTCATGTAGTATGATAGTAAGAAAGTAAGTTAGAGCACAATTAGATTACACCAAGGTAACATTAAGGTAACATCAAGGTAACATGGTAATGTTCAAGGTTCTCGAAAGGTAAATATTAAATATATGTATATATTGGTTGGGTTAAGGTTTAGGAGTGGTTATTTATTTATTTATTTAGTATATTTATATTTATATATTGGTTAGACTGTGGTTGGGTTAGACACACACGACTATTCTGCATAGGACTGTCACTTATTATTAATAGTTTACTTATTTATTATTATAATTACTCTTAACAAGCACATACAATAGTTAAAATCTCACACACACAGGTACACACCTAAACAGTATAAAATATGTATATTAACACTGTTAGTTGGGATAGGTTGGTGTTACCTCAAAATCCTTAAGGGATAAGCTGAGTGATTGATTACTGCGATAGCATTCGCCTGGCTACTCTTCGGACAGCCCGGCTTTAGGCTGAGCGGAATTGCATTGCTTGCCTATCACCTTTGTAAATTTACTTCCACTTTAGTTGGTTTTGGGGGGCTGGGCTCCGGTTGGTTGGGTCAAATTACTACACTGCACACAAGACTCTATACGGGGCTTCCCCGCAAAGGAAGTCCTAATACATAAGTGGCGGACGCACCATAGCGGCCTTGCATTTTACTTACATACTTACCCTGCAAAGGGAAGTCACTTACTAACCTTGCACAGGTACACACCACAAACAGGGGGGTTGGGTTGGATTACTACACTGCACACAAGACACTATACGGGGCTTCCCCGCAAAGGAAGCCTTAATACATATACGGCGTACGCACTATCATGGTGCGGCCTTGCATTTACTTAACATACTTACCCTGCAAAGGGAAGTCACTTACTGAACTTGCACAGGTACACAATAAACAGTATTAAATATATGTATATAGCCCGACTAGCTACAATGCTGTCCGGTAGCGTGTAGACCTTAGCATGGACCGGGCAGGGTACTAGAAGGGCACCCAATCAAAAAAAAAAAAAAAACCTAACCTAACCTAACCTAACCTAACCTAACCTAACCTTTTTTTTTTTTTTTTTTTTTTTTTTTTATCGTGAGGAAAATGCATTAAACTGCATCCCCACCGTCCTGGGGCGGAGCGGTGGGGTATGTGGGGCTCTCCGGCCGTGAAGCGGCCGGCCTACCCACTAAAAACCTCACGGTGTCCAATCTCGCCGCAATGCCAGAGCGCACAGGAACCGTTGCGGATAACATCTATGCGCTCTGGCGGCGGTTGGTCCCTTCGGACCCCAACTCAGGAAATCCTCTCGAGAGGCAACGTGGACACGCCGCCGCCATCTCGGGCTCAAATACTGGCGACGGACCCCCCCGAGTCCGCCGCCAAGAGCCGTTTAGGGCGGCAACAGGTCATTTCTGACCCGTCGCCTTTGACGCCTAGGGCGCTGGGTGCCGCGGAGGAGCTCGCGCTCTCTCTCTGCAGACTCCTTCGCACCCATTACATTCTCGCAGAAGTGGCGAGTCGCCTGCCAGGCTTCGTCACTGCCGACCATGGCCAAAACTACGGCTGGCAGTGACAGATCCACGCCAATGGTCGACACCAGCGACTGCCGATGCTCGGCCCAAGCTGGGCAGACTTCTAAAGTATGTTGAGCGGTGTCGGAGCTGCAACTGCAGTGGTGACACCGCTCGTCCATCTCCCTCTGTATTCGACACAGGTACCTTCCAAAGCAACCGTGCCCGGAAAGCACCTGTGTCAAATGGAAACTTAGTGCCCCATGACTTCGGTTGAGCCATTCTTCGAAGACAGGCATGATAGCCTCGATTGTCCGGTGACCGTACCCCGGCTCCTGCAGCCGCGTCCGCCACTCCACCACTTGAGCTTGGCGAAGGACATCACGACGCTCCTCCACCTCCCTGAGCGCCGGACGGTCACCCCGACTCCGCGCCTCCTCGCGCCACTCGTAGAGCGACGCGAGGGATTTTGCGTCGAGGTCCCAGGGCAGAGACCCAGCCAAGACGACGGCTGCTTCTCCCGACACGGTGCGGTATGCCCGCGTAACTCTGATGGCCATCAGCCTCTGTACGCGCAAGAGTGTACTGATGACGCCATCAGAGACACATGCGGCCCACACCGGGGCGCCGTACAGAGCCATCGAGCGCAGAACTCCCATATACAAACGCCTAGTGGAGGTGTTTGGACCACCCAAATTAGGTAAGAGCCGGGCAAGTGCCCCCGCCGCTCCAACCAGCTTCGGCGCCAAACGGCCGAAATGCGCCCTGAAGTCCCAGTTGCTGTCGAGGACAAGGCCGAGGTATTTTAACGTCGACTCGACAGCAACACGGGTTCCGCCAATGACAAGGTGGAAATCACGGGGTGGCTTGTTACGCGGACCGCTGAAGCAGATCGCCTCCGTCTTGCCTAGAGCGACCTCAAGCCCCAAGCCACGTATGCGCTGCACAACGTGCGCCACCCCCGCCGTCACCAGAATGGCTGCCTCACGGTGCGTTCTCCCCCTGGCAGTAACGAGCGTGTCGTCGGCGTAACACGTCACGCCAAGGTTTGGGAGAAAGGCACCGCGAAGCACCCAGTCATAACCAATGTTCCACAGGAGTGGACCGAGGACCGACCCCTGTGGAACGCCGCAGGTCATGCGCCACCGCCGCCACCCATCCTGCGTCTCGTAGGCGATCATCCTCTCGGACAAATACGCCTCGAGGATGCGCTGCAGGTACACGGGTACGCGGTGGTAACGTAGGGCCTCCCTCACGCACGCCCAGGGAAGCGTGTTAAATGCGTTGGCGATATCGAGCGACACCGCCAACAGCACTTCTCCAGCCGCAACGGCTTCCTCTGCAAGCGCCTTTACCCGAAGGATTGCGCCAACGGTCGACCGTTCCCTGCGAAACCCAAACTGGTATTCCGATAGGTCCGGCCCAGTCCGGGTGAGGTGGCTGACGAGGCGCGCAGCAATTATGCGCTCAAAGAGCTTGCACGCCTCGTCCAGCAGAACGATCGGCCGGTACCCCGACGGCGAGTCTTCTGGTCTGCTATCCTTGCGGAGAAGGACGAGGTTGCCCGTTTTCCACCGAGCGGGGAAGTGTCCTCGCTCGAAACAGGCAGTAAACAGCCTCCTCAGACGGTCGCCCAGCTCTCTCGAGGCCAAGACCCACACGCGACCCGGTATGCCATCCGGCCCGGGTGCGGTGTTCCTAGCACTGAGGCGCCGGAAGACCATCTTAATCTCCGCGCTGGTAACTTCGAGGGTATCGTCCTCCTCCTGGGTCGTTGGCTCCGAGGGTGGTAGAGGAGCCATGTGCGGTGGGACGTGGTCTTCCCTCTGGGGGAAGAGCACCGCAACGACCTCAGAGACGAAATGTGGCTCGAGCGTCTGAGTTAGCGGAGGGGCCCACGGTTTGAGCTTGTCCCTTGCCAAACGGTAGGGACGCCCCCATGGGTCCTCACTCAAAGACGCAAGCATTTCATCCCTGGCGCGGTCCTTTGCGGCAGCAATGGCTGTTTTTAGGGCCTCCTTGGCGGACTTATAGGCAGCGTGCAGTTGATCCCCTACAGGGTCCAGCTCATCCGGCACATGCGGGCGACCGCGTCGATGACCCCGGTGTCGGGTGTACGGGCGTCGCGCTACTACGCAAGCGGAACGCAGGGATGCAATCTCCGCGCTCCACCAGTACACCTGTCGCGATAGTCGTCGCGACTTCACACGGGGCATCGACGCGTCACAAACGCTCGTCATGTCCCGTGTAAGCCTATCCACCTCCAAGTCAACATCGTCCAGGGCATCCGGTACGGGCACCCACGCCTGGACGATGGCGGCCTCTTCAAGCAGCACACGGTCCAGCTTCTTTAACGCCCACCGGGGACGATCCATCCGGGGGGATGTGACCGATGGGTTGGAGGTCTGGGTAGGAATCTCAAACCGGATGTACAGGTGATCCGATAGAGATTCAACCCCCTCAACAACCCTCCAGTCCTGCACCCTGGGCGCAAGGGCAGGGCTGGCGAACGTGACGTCCACGATCGACTCGCCCTGCCAGCGCACCAAGGTGCTCGTCGACCCCTGGTTTAGGACCTCCAAGTCGAAGGAGTCGACCCAGGGCCCCAGTATAGCACCCCTCGAACATGTTCGTGCACTGCCCCACCTCGTCGACCAAGAGTTCAAGTCCCCCAGGAGAAGAACCGGGCGAGGTTGTATGCGGTCCAGAAGGTCCCCAACTTCGCCCAAGAAGGACTCAAACTCGGAGTCGCGTCGGTTTGGCGAAAAGTACACCCCGACGACGACTATGTCCCTCCACTGCACCGCGACGTACCCCACGCCGCGAGCAATGGGTTTGAGGGGTGGCGCACACAGGGCACTCGATGGGATGATGGCAACGAGAGCCGCCGTGTCAACAATCCAATTGCTCCGAGGTGGAATCCAATAGGGCTCCGCCACCACTGCCACCTCAACATTCCATTCCGCCAGTGACGCAACCAGCATGTCCTGCGCGGAACTGCAATGGTTTATGTTCACCTGAAGAAAGCGATGAATGATGTTGTCCATTAGGGACACTCGATTTCGATGTCTACCTCATCCATCGCTTCCTCCCGGGTAGCCGCGGGGGCTACGGAAGAAGCAGCAGGGCGGACTGCAACTGGGCGTGTTGATGCACCCACAGCTGCAGTCTTCTTGACTTTGGCCTGTCTTGGGATTTTACAGGCGTTGGTGCCTACTCGATGGTCGGAAGGCTGGTTTGCGGCCGCACAAAGGGAGCACTGCGGCTTGGCCGAACACCCGCTGGCATTGTGGCCAGGTTGTGCACATCGGTAGCAGAGGTCGCTGCGATCGACCACCGATGTGCACGTTGCCCTCACGTGTCCAGTTTCAAGGCACCGGTAACAACGCCTTCCTCTGGGCTCCAGTATCTTAATCCTTGCTGCAACCCAGCCAACAAGAAGCCGCCCACTTTCAGATATCTTTTTTGCAGCGCTAATTGGGCAGCGCACCCATGCCGTACCCATTCCACTGGGGCCAGCACGGATTTCCCCCACCTTAACTGTCTCCAACACACAGTTTCCAGCCGCCGTTATTGCCGCGGCTATTTCTTCCCCTGTGACCGAGTCGTCGAGGCCTGTTATTCGCAGCTCGGCGGTTTGGGTCGGACGATGGACTCGGGTATCCTCACCGAGAAGCTCCCGGATCTTCAGCGCGAGTGCGTCGGCCTTCTCCGAATTGCCCTCTCCAGGCACCTCGATGACTCGGGCACCCGTCGCCGCCTTACGCACCTGGAGGTACGGGATGCCCATTCCTCGCCAGTCTATTTGAGACTTGGCTTCGGCGAGGACTTTGGCATATGACAGCCCTTTCTTCTCCGCCTCGGGCTGAAGCGTGACCACTACTGCTGCGGTTTTGGGCGCTCGCAGCTTCCGTTTTTTCGACGGTTTCTCCTGCACACTGCTTGAAGGCACCTTCTTGCTGGCCTCCCGCTTGCCGTTTCTGCCAACTCGCACCCACTCTCTGGATGGAGCGGGTACTGATGGCCCGGCAACAGCGGGGGCTGGGACGGCAGGGGCCGGCTGGGAAGGTGTACCCTTGCTTCTCTTCCCCTTGCCTTTACCCTTCTTGGGAGCGGTCTGTGAGACCGCTGTTGCCTGCGGAGTTGGCATAATCGGCTCCACAGGAGTCGCTTCTCTCATTCTATCCGCCGCAAGAGGTGGACGCACACGAGGCGCGGGCGGAAGCCTCTCCTCGATAGAGGCCAGGCGGGCACTCACCATCGTCCCTAAATCTATCATCAGGGACCGACGGAACTCCTCAAGCTCCGGCTCCTGGCGGATACGTCCTGGCGGATTCATGCTATTCGCTGGATTCGCAGCAGGTTGTTTATCAACACCTAGAGCAGGGGTGGATCGCATCTTCGCCACCTCCGCTTTCATGTGGTCCAGCTCTTTTCGGAGCTGAGCCATCTCATTCCTCATACGGGCGTTCTCAGCTTGGAGAACTGCAGCTTCCTCCGACACAGTCCGCTTGCTGAGCTCCGAGACTACCTCCTGGACACTGGCAGCGGCCTCTTTCAAGTAACCCTGGAAGCGGCCGCACAGCTTTTTGCTATTGTTGGCCACGTGTCTAATAGTTTGGACATCCTTCTCGATTCGGAGGCCAAGCCCGAGAGTCGACTGGTCATCAGCCTCAGGAATCATGGCTGTGCTCGTCGACGCCATCACAGAGCGTTCCGACCGTGTCGGGTACTTCGCTCGAAACTCCCTAGCGGACTCGGCTAATGCCGCGATTTCCCTGTCCGCTTCAAGGCGCATCTGCTCCTTTTCCACCTCTAGCAGCTTCTCCTTCGCTGCCGCCAGACCCACGTACTCCCCAGTGGTGGGGGGTCGACCGCGTCCGCGGTTTTTGGTGACTGGCGATTTTCCGCCCCACTCCTCGTCACTCGAATCTCCGCCGTGCGGTCTTTTGGTGCCTTTGGAGTTGATCTTTGCGCTCCTAGAGCTTCTCCCACTGTTAGACTGCACGTCGAAGAATTCGACGTCTTCAACAGCCCCCACACTACCTCCAACACTGTCTGACTCAGCGTCTGATATATAGAAGTCTTTTTCTAAGCTTCGGTCTCTGTCTCTGTCCGATCGCTGCAGCCTGTCTAGGCTTCTAGCTGACAGCCTAGGTACTCGGACGCTGAGTCTCCTCGTCTCCTTGTCCTTCCTCTTCTTCTTCTCAAGTTCGGGCATGTCTAGCCCTCCTTCTTTCTCCGACCGTCTCGGTCCCTCTACCACCGTACTTCCTTCTCTGCTCTCCTTCTCCAACTTTGTTTTGTTTTGTTTTTTAAAAATAATTTCCATATTATTCCCACGAGATCTTCGGAAATAAGTCCACCCGGGCGGAGCCGTGCGCCGCGGGTAAGCCTTTGGGTTGTTAACCCAGGAGGGGGGCGGCAGGTACCCTCCTGGGAGGCAGTAGTGACCGACACGACGAGCGAGGCGGACCATTCAGCGCACAAGCGGCGCTGACTGGACCGTCTCGCCCGATACCCTGGCCGATCTTCAAGGCCTCGCGCTGCCATTCCACTTGCCACTCAGGGGTTTTTTATTGAAAAGTGGTTGACTCCACTTTGTTTTTTATTGAGGTTGGCTCCTCGCGGCCCGGCCAATTAAGGCAAGGCCTCCGGTCCCGAGCACGCTCAAGGGATAACGGATCATCACCCCCTCACTTTCGCGAGGGGGAAACCGACCACTCGCACGTCCACTGTGCCCTCAGCTACTCAGAAGGACAGGCGGAGCGCCTTCTCGGGGACCACTTCGCTTCACTACAGGCTGGATTGCCCGCAGCTACTGAGCCCCCCCGCCACGACAAGGCGTGGTCCCGTTGGGGGGGAACCTAACCTAACCTAACCTAACCTAACCTTTTTTTTTTTTTTTTTTTTACGTGAGGAAAATGCATTGAACTGCATCCCCACCGTCCTGGGGGAGGAGCGGTGGGGTATGTGGGGCTCTCCGGCCGTGAAGCGGCCGGCCTACCCACTAAAAACCTCACGATTCCTCGCTCGCCTTGTGGTCGGGGGCCCGGGGACACGTTCGTACTCGTCCGCGTCCCGACGGCGATGGTCCTTATTTGGAGCCCCTCTCTTAGAGGTTACGACCTCAATCCTCATGAGCGGCGCACGGGAACCACGTGCGCCTCGCTCGGGCCTTTACACGGCGACAGACCCCCCCGAGTCTGCCGCCTATGAGCCCATTTAGGGTGGCATCAGGTCGTCTGCACGACCTCGACGCCTTCCGCGTCTTGGTCTTCCCCTGCCCCCAGATCGGCGTGACCGTATAGGATCAGAGGTCGTCACTTCTCGGTCACGCTCCGCGTTCTCTTTGGCCGCCATAACGATTTCTGAGAAGCGGAGCATGGCCTCCCACGCTTCCCCGTCAGAAACCATAGCCGACACGACTGCGGGGAGTGACAAATCACGCCCCACCACCTCTCGCAGCTCGTCCCGCTGTTCACGCCAAGCCACGCACATTTCGAGCGTGTGAACAGCGGTGTCCACAGTGCTCGAGCAGTGGTGGCATCTCTCGTCGGGCTCTCTACGTGCTATCTTACACAGGTACTTTCCGAAGCACCCGTGCCCGGAAAGCACCTGTGTCAGCCTAAATGTGAGAACCCCGTGTTGTCGCTCTACCCACTCACCCAGTACTGGGCGTATGGCCTCGATGGTAGCGTGACCAGCAGTCGGCCGATTTAGGCGATCCTCCCATCTTGCCATGGCAACCTGACGGAGCTCCAACCGGCGTCCCTCCACCTCCCGTGGAGCCGGTCGATTGCCCCGCTCAAGCATCTCCTCACGCCACCGGAACATTGACGCGAGGGTTCCTGCGTCCAGGTCCCAAGGCAAGACTCCAGCCATTACACACGCGGCCTCGTATGAGACGGTGCGGTATCCACGTATCACCCTCACGGCCATCAACCTCTGCGACTTGCGAAGCAGAGCTCGATTTCGGTTCGTGAGGGTGTCCGCCCACACCGGACTCCCATACAAGGCCATCGACCGCACTATCCCAGCGTATAATCGCCGGCAAGACACCGACGGTCCACCCACATTCGGCAACAATCCACACAATGCCAATGCTGCCGCGTCCAGCTTCGGAGCAAGGGCCTCGAAGTGGGCCGCGAAGTCCCAGTTCGAGTCCAGAATGAGCCCTAAGTACTTCAACGAAGCATGGACGGTGATTGGTACTCCGCAGACATCCACACAGAGTCCCCGAGGCGGCACCAGACAAGGGTTATAAAAGCCGACAGCTTCGCACTTTTCGGGAGCCACCCTCAAGCCCAACATGCGGATACGGCCAACTATGTCCTCCACCCCGATAGATGCCACAGCCGCGGCCGTGTGGAACGTGCTTCCCCGGGCGGTCACCAGCGTATCGTCTGCGTAACAGAAGACGCCCACTCCCGGGAAGCTACGTCCACGGAGAACCCAGTCATACCCGATGTTCCACAGGAGCGGTCCAAGGACTGACCCCTGTGGAACACCGCGCGACACATCTCGACTGCACACTCCATCCCGTCCAGGATATACCACTCGACGATCACTGAGATAATCGGCTATCACGCGACAGAGGTAGGGTGGCACTCGGTGATACCGAAGTGCCACCCTTATGACCGCCCAGGGGAGGGTATTGAAGGCGTTGGCGATATCTAGCGACACCGCCAAGACGACCTCACCCTGAGCCACCGCCTCCTCAGCCAACGCCTTGACTCCCAGTATGGCCTGGATCGTCGAGCGGCCACTGCGAAATCCGTATTGAGAGTCGGCCAAATCCGGTCCATCTCTCCTTAGGTGCGCGGCGAGACGTGCAGCTACAACTCGCTCGAGGAGCTTGCACGCCTCATCCAGCAGCACAATAGGGCGGTACGCGGATGGCGACTCTGTAGGACGACCCTCTTTTCTGAGCAACACCAGTTTCCCCGTCTTCCAGAGACGAGGAAACTGGCCGTGCTCCATACAGGCACTCAACAACTGGATGAACCGCGGTCCTAACGCCTTCAGAGCTAAGGCCCATACTCTGCCCGGAACACCGTCCAAACCAGGGGCAGTGTTTTTGGCCCGCATCTTGGTGACAGCCAGCCTAAGCTCAACAGTCGTCACCTCTACCGATTCACTGGACTCTTCCGGCATATTTTCTTCGTCCGATGGCAACATAGGAGGAGGAACCATATCTTCTCCATCCGGGAAGAGTGTGTCCACTACCCTATTCACAAACTGAGGCTGGAGACTCCGAGTGAGTGGAGGGGCATACGGGCGCATCTTGCCCCGGACCGTACGGTAAGGTCGCCCCCACGGATCTTCACTCAAAGCCTCCAACATCTCCTCCCTGGCCCTGGTTTTGGCTTCGCCGATGGCAACCTGGAGCGAGAGTTTGGCCGCTCTATACGCCTCCTCTAGAATGGCTTCTCTTTGAGCAAAATCGCCGTCGCGGCGGCGCCTCCTGAGGTGTCGAGCGTATTGGCGCCTTGCAACCACGCAAACTCTACGAAGCTGCGCGATGTCTTCACTCCACCAATATACTCGACGTTTTGGAGGTTGGGGACCGGAACGGGGCATTGATGCGTCGCATATACGGGTCATCGCCCCCCGGAACCATGTCGCCTCGGAATCAATGTCCGCCGGTCTATCGGGTGCCGTTGGCCAAGCCTCCACTAAAGCCGCTTCATCCGCCAGTTCTGGATCAAATCGACTGAGCGTCCAGCGCGGGTCCTCATCGCGAGCCGAGCCAGGCACCGGAGGAACCGAGGTCTGGGCCGAGACGCTGAAGCGAAGGTAACGATGGTCCGACAACGTCTCCACCCCCTCCAAGACCCTCCAGTCCCTGACCCGTGCGGCGAGACACGGGCTCGCGAATGTCACGTCGACAATTGATTGCCCATTGGACCTCACACATGTAGCCACTGTTCCGCGATTCAGCAGATGCAATCCCGAAACTCGCGCCCAATCTTCCAGTTCTCGACCTTTCGGCAGTGTCCGAGGCGATCCCCACGCCCTGGATTTGGCATTAAAATCACCAAGGACCACCACAGGATACGAGCGGAACATATTGAACATGGCGTCCAGCTCCCGGATAAAGCCCTTGAATTCGGTTATATTTGTGTTTGGTGAAAAGTAGCCTCCTATGAACGCTACCTCGCCTAGTACCGCAGCGACACAGCCCCGACCTCTTACAACACTGGTAAAAGGGGGAGAGCCGACTGCACCCCTCGAAGTCATGGCCACCACACCATCTAAGTCCGCGACCCAGTCCGGATGTTGTTGGACCGAGTATGGCTCGCATGCCACTACCACTGATGTCGACCACTGCGTAGCGCTTTGAATCAGGAGATCCTGTGCGACTCCGCGATGGTTAATGTTCGCCTGCAACACAGAGATGGCCATTTATCACTTGTTTGTCAATGTGTGAACTCTCCCATTGGACTGAGCCTTGCGACCAGTCCCCTTCGTGTTTGCCTTACATGCTGTCGAGCCGACCGAATGTGAAGCGGGTTTTCCGGCTCTAGCACAAGAGCCACAGTGGGGTGCTGCAGAGCAATTGGCAGCCTTATGACCGGCCGTACTGCACCTAAAGCACAGGCCACCGACCGGAATTTGCTCCGTACAGCATTTGCCGACATGGCCACGCCCGAGGCACTGGTAACAGACCAACGGTCTGCGGTCTAGAATTTTAACTCTAGCTGCTACCCAACCTACCAACAGCTTACCAGCCTCCATCAGTTTCTTCGCCGCCAAGATAGGGCACTGGGCCCAGACTGTGGCAAGTCCTGAAGGATTTCGACGGATTTCTCCAGTCTTGACGGTGTCAACCGCAACTCCGCCAGCCGCAGCAATGGCAGCAGCTACCTCCACCTTGGTGACGGAGTCATCCAGGCCGGAGACACGTATGTCCACACACTTGGTTGGCCTGGTGACTATCACGTCCTGACCATAAAGCTCCCTCAGCTTTACGGCAAGAGAGTCGGCCTTTGCCGCGCTGTCCTCGCCTTTTTGGACTTCAAATAATTTGGAGCCAGTGGCTGCTGTGCGGAACTTTACGCCTTCTGGAATACCGAGGGCATTCAAGTCGATGCGGGCCTTAGCTAGTGCAATCGCGTCTCCATAGTTCTTCCCCTTCTCTAATGCTTCAGGCTTCAGCGTGATTACCACAACCGCAGATTTGGGAACTTGCAGGTTGGGTTTCTTTGTCTGTGCAACACTCTTGGCTGGTGGATTTTGCACTCTAGGTTTGTTGCTCCTGACGACCGTAGTCCACTCCATCTGCTGAGTCAGAGGAGATGATTCATCTCTAGCTGAGGCCTGAGCCTCCCGTGCAGCGAGAGACTTCTTCTTTCGTCTTCTCTTTGCCGTTTTCGAGGCCTCTGGTGCTGCAGCCTGAGACTGTTGCCGCGATACTGGTGCTGGCTTTTGTGAAGCTGACTTAGCAACACTCAATCTCTCGGCAGCTTCTCTCCTTTTGTCTGCTGCCAAAGGTGGGCGAACCCGTTCTTCCGGCGGCAACCGTCCCTCCAATGCCTCGAAACGGGCATTTATGTAGTTAACGATGGAAGTCGTCCACTCTCCACTCTCTCTTGGAGGATTTAGGCCCCGAGCAGTAGCCGCATAACTGTGGCTCGCTACGTCTGGTGCCTCCAAGTCATAGGACACCTCCATCGTCTCAGCTGTGACGTTAGTATCCACCTCTGGCATCTTCTGCGGCGGTGGCACCGGCTGAGCCTTAGACCTTCCACCCAAAACTACTTCTGGCAATTCATTTACGACCTCACTTGAGGATGCCACCACAATGTCCGTTGGTCGATCGGATCGCAGCTCGTACATTATTCGAAGCTGGCTTCGAAGGTCGGCCATCTCCTTCTCAAGCTGCAACATCTTCTTACGGAGAATTTCATTGTCGCGATTGAGTTTCTCCGTTTCCGCGCTTATGCTGTTGCAACTGAGCTTATTGACTGCTTCTATCATAGAGGCAGTCGCATCCTGCAGCTGTTGTGCATGTCCATCACTTAGGGTGCGCGATGTTTTGGCCACCGTATTCACAATATTTATTGCTTTTTTGGCCTGCTTACGCAACCTGGAAGCCGACTTGTGGTCGGTCTTGTTGTAAGCAACATCCGGCGCGCTGGACTCGGAGGATGACATCCGATGGTCAATCTCATCCTCTCGCCTGGGAGGGTCAGAGATAGCCCGAGCCGGTGTATCCAAATCAGACTCGCTCGCAGTCTCGTCGCCTCGAGGCGCTCGTTGCTGCTCTGGCGTTCCCCTATCCCGACGTCTTCTCTCACTCCGTTGGGGCTGTGGTGCTGCTTCTGGCTTCTTAATGAAGTCACTTCTGTTGAAGCTCAGCACTACTCCGCCTCTCTTAGAGGTTGACACCTTAACTGGACGGGTGGCGTCTCCCTCTGAATCCGTCTCTTCGGATTGCTGCCGCTTACCTCCCGTGACCACTTTTGCAGTCAAGGTCGAGCAGGCAGAGCCAGGTCGCGAGTCATAAACGGGACTCTGGACACCAAAAGGTGTACTAGGGTCCATTACGTCCCACTCCAAATCCGCCCTCTGAAAGAGCTCGATTTCTTTATTCGTCACCGCGTCACGGCACGTTATCTTTCGATTACTCATTTCCTCTGTCTCCTTCTGACTTCGTTGTCTGTCCTCTGTTATAGGACTTCTCTCCCTTTCTCTGTCTTTCCCTTGATCTAAGGCCTTTAACCTTTCAGATCTTCTCACTTCTCTTGCTTTGGAGTCCTCTACTACTTCCTTCTCCATCGTCATTCTATCGTCCTCTCCTGCTGACTCCGTCCTAACAGACTCTACTAAAAAAAACCTCACGGCGGCCATCCTCAGGCATCTGGGGGGGCCCCGGGCTCGCGTAAGCGCTCCGGAACCCTCCCGCCTACGCCCCCCCAATCACTTGGGAGGGCCCTCTCCCGGGGGAGCCTAGCAGAGGCTCAACCCCTCAGGGAACGCCGCTCCGATCCACGCCGTATTCTTCGGCGTGGAGCGAGACGATGTCCCCTCGACGACACCACCCGCCGCACCGGCGGTGTCATCCCGGGCCGCTACCACGGGCACATCGACCCCAACGATGTACCCGCACGCGAGCCCGTCGCGGCGGCTAGCCAAGCTATGTGGCCCGCCGCCGCCGTCTTCGAGTGGGATCGGCTCTCTCCCGATCCCGCTCTGCGCCCTCCTTCTGGAGCATTACAGCTTCACAGAAGGAGAGCGCCGCCTCCCAACCCTCCTCACTCTCCAGCATGGCCGCGACCAATGCTGGCGGGGACAGATCTCGCCCGATGACATCGACCAAGACTCGACGCTCAGACTCCCATGCAGGGCAGTCTTCCAGCGTGTGCTGGGCGGAGTCCAGGTCAGATGCGCAGTGGTGGCATTGTGTCGTGACTTCCCTCCCGATTCGATTCAGATACTCACCGAAGCATCCATGTCCGGTGAGTATCTGAGTCAACCTGTAGGTCCAGGGACACCGCCAGCGCAACCCTCCCTGAACGGACTGCCGATTCCGAAAGGGAGCGAACGAGGCGGACAGCGTCCACCGTCGACCGCCCCGGCCGGAATCCGAACTGGCAGTCCGATAGATCTGGGCCTACCCGCGACAGGTGCCCGCTGATACGGTCGGAGATAACTCTCTCGAAGAGCTTCCCCGTCTCGTTCAGCAAGCATATCGGTCGAAACGACGACGGAGACTCGGCGGTCCTTCCCTCCTTCCTCAGAAGCACCAGTTTCGCTGACTTCCACTCGATGGGGAACACGGATAGCCGGAGGCAGTCGTTAAAGAGCTGCCTCAGCCGGTTCCCCAGGACCTTCAGAGCCAGCACGAGAACCCTGCCCGGAACACCGTCCGGGCCGGGAGCGGTGGAGCGGGATGCCAGCCGCCTGACGGCTAGTTTGAGCTCGGCTCCCGTCACCTCCAGATCGTCGGCCCAATCTCGATCCGGCGACAAGTGAGGGTGACTGAAAGGGCTGTCCTGGACGCTTGGGAAGAGCGCTTCCACGACTCTTCCCACGAAGTCGGGGTCCAGGGTTTCCGTCAACGGGGGGACCCACGGTCTGAGCTTGCCCAGTACCATCTTGTACGGGCGCCCCCATGGGTCCCTATCCAGTCCCTCCACGAGCTCGTTCCAGGACCGCTCCTTGGCCTCAGCGATTGCTATGCTGAGAGCATGGACCGCGGTCCCGTATTCCCGCCTGGCTCCTAGGGTCTCCTCTAGTGAGGCTTGCCTTCTTCTTCGGGCTCTTTGGTACTGGCGACGCGCAGCCAAGACCGATCGTCGAAGCCGCGCGATTTCCTCACTCCACCAGTACACAGAGCCCCGCTGGGTCGGCCTGGCTCGGGGCATCGAGACGTCACAGATCGACGTCATCGTGTCCCGAAACCAGGCGGCTTGCACCTCCGGATCGGACGGAATCTGTTCCTCCGTCCAGTCCGCGACGTTGGCGGCGGCTACGGCCATATCTCGGTCGAGCCGCTTGAGAGACCAACGTCGCGGAGGGCTGCGGTCCTGGCGTGGGCGGGTAGGGCGGCGGAGAGACACATCGAACACTATGTATTTGTGGTCAGAAAGCGTGACCGCCTCTTCCGCCACCCTCCATCCTGATACCGTGTGCGAGGCCGAGGGAGTCGCCCATGACAGGTCCACGATCGACCTCCCCTGCCATCGCTCACAGGTAAAGACTGAACCTCTGTTAAGTAACCGGAGGTCCAGCCCTGCCGCCCACTCCAGAAGCGTCTCCCCCTTCACGTTGTCTACGACGTCCCCCCACTCACCCGAGCGCGCGTTGAAGTCCCCCAGGACGAATACCTGACGGGGGGCGCAGGCGCGAATGCAGCTCTCCAGTCCATCTAGGTATGCCTCGAATTCGGCGATGTCGCAGTTCGGAGAGATGTAGCAGCTCACCATGGCCGTGGACCCCCACTCCACGGCCACGTAACCCAGTCCTTTTGCGATGAGGGAGCAATGGAGGTTGTCACCCCCCGCCCAATAAATGCAGGCCAAGCCCAAATCGTCCCCGAACCACCTGGGGTTGTCTGGGACAGAGTAGGGCTCGGCGATTACCGCCAGGGCAACCGACCACTCCGCGAGCGTTTGTAGCAGGAGGTCCTGCGCCGCGCGGGTGTGGTTCAGGTTGACCTGCAAAACCCGTGTGTGGAGCATTAGGAGGCCTCCATGACTTCCTCACTTCCCCGGGCTGGGGAAGGTGGCTGGACAGGCCCCTTCTTCTTCTTGTTCTTCGGCGGGGAGCACTTTTTGGTCCCCAGCCGATGGTCGGCGGCCCGCCCTAGGTCCGCGCAGACCGGGCAATGGGGGTCGGATGCTGTGCAATGACGGGCAACATGCCCCGACTCACCGCACCTGTAACAGCGTCCACTCCTGTCTACGTTATTGGGGCACATTACTCTGACGTGCCCCACCTCGAGACACCGGTAGCACTGCAACGGCCGTACTGCCAGTGCCTCCACCCTTGCCGCAGTCCAACCTATCTGTACCCGTCCTTGGGCCGACAGCTTCTTGACGGCTGCGACCGGGCAGCGGACCCAAACGGTCCCCATCCGCGATGCGGCGGTGCGGATCTCCCCGATCTTGATATCAGTCTGGGAGCATCCGCCCGCCTCGGCGATCGCCGCCGTGACATCCCCGGAGGTGATGGACTCGTCTAGATCCATCACTCGCATGTCACCCATTTTACACGGGCGCGAGATGAGCGCACCCGTGTCGGCGAGGGCCTCCCTCATCTTCTCCGCCAAGGCGTCGGCTTTGGCGGAGCTCTCGGGACCTGGAATCTCCAATAGAAGAGCCCCGGTTACCGCCTTCCTCTGCTTTACGCCCCCCACGATGCCAAGGTCCGCTAGCTTAATGCGGGTCCTGGCGGCCGTCATTACTGCAGCGATCGTGGTCTCTGCGCCCTCAGGCACCGTGACCAAAACCGCCGCACATGTAGGGGGCTTGGGCTGCCCCTTCTTCTTCTGAGGAGTGGGGGCGGCCTGGGTTCGTGGCGTGGGAGGCGCCGGAGCAGCGACCTGCTGCTTGGCACGGGCGGCCGCCTTCCGGCCGACCACCGTCGCCCAGGTGCCGCCCTGTGACCCCACCCGCTCCGTCGACGGCCCTGGAACTGGTGGAGGCTGTGACGGTGCCGTTCGCCCCCTCTTCGTCCGCTTCCTTTCCTTCTTGCTCTGGGACTCCGTCAGCGTCGCCTGGGGAATTTCCCCCTCTCGGCGCTGACTCTGTCCCAGTGGAGGTCTTCTTCCCATCTCGGGGAAGAGACGGCCCATAAGCTCGGACTGAAAACGAGCGTACTCCCGGTCCATAATGGCCGAGAGCTGGCTCCAGTCCGAGCTTGGTTCATGTTGAGGGGCTGACGCTATCGGCCGAGGTGTCGGTGCGGGCGCCCCCCTTTGTGAACCGTCTCTTCCCTTCTTAGATCTTGCAGTCGGTGCCGTCGGGGGAGGTAATACTTCCCGGGAAGGCCCCGGCGCCTGATCCTTTCTGGGCGCATGAAGGGTTCTCGCCGCGGCCGGGGGATGTGACGAACCCCCTCCCCTCCTTAGCTCCTTTACCTCGCTGGCCAGCTCCTCGATACGAGCGTACAGCTGGTCGATGAGGGAGCGAGTCCTTTCGTTGTCCCGGTTCCGCATCTCCGCCCTCACACACAGCTCCGACGCGCAGGCCTTTAGGGTGACGAGGGTGGACCGAACGGACTTCACTAAATCTTTCTTAGCGCTCTTTGGTTCATCGATCGCATTCTCTACGGCCGATAAACAGGAGAACAGCTCTGCGCCGATGTCCGCGGATGCTTGCTCACTCCTGTCCTCTCCGGATTCGGCGGCCGGTTGCACCTCCCGCTCCGTGCTGGCATCGTCCGCTGTCCTTCTCCTCACGACCATGGGCCTCCCGTCATCGTCGGCAGGACGCTGCGGTTTGCGCTTTCGCGCCCGCAGAGTTCCGCTGATGGAGGATGACATAGAGACGTCGTCGCCGCCGTCGTCTCTGTCTCCATCGTCCTCCCTCCCAGCCCCTGGCTTCGGGCTAGGAGTGCCTGGTCTTACAAATTGCAAGACCAGGCTCCCCTCCGAGGTCGTCCTTGAATGGGACCGGGAGCGAACAAAACTGGGCGTGCTCGCCTCCGATCTCTTTGTGTCCAGTCCAGTTGTGGGATCATCGACCTCACAATGTGATTGTGGGGTCGGAACGTCCACCGTGTCATCTCCGTTACGCGACCGAGGTCGCGAGGCAGTGTTGGCCCCCCCCGTATACGTGGGGCCAGCTGCCCTCGAAAGGGCAGCACGGGATTCCCCAGCCATGTGGCTAGGACCCGCCCGGGGATCGTTTTCGCACTTGCCTTTTTTCATTTTGTTTTTTGTCCAGTTAACGTCTGGGACCCGACGTTGGTGCCCTAGGGGCCGACCTACGCGCCGACCATACATCCCCTCGCCAGGCACCGGAGCTTGGGATTTACGGATTTTTTATAGTGGTTTACTCCACGCGGTCCCTTGGGACCCCCGTTCCTCTCCGTTGAGGGTTACGGGTTAGGCCGATCGGGGGGGTTTATAACCCCTGATCCGTCGCCCCTTACACGGGACAGGCCGAACGGAAGGGTTTGTAACCGCAATCCGTCGCCCTGCCCCAAGAGTCCACCTCGGGTCGGGCCGAACGGGGGGGTTCATAACCCCTGGTCCGTCGCCCCTTCTCAAAGCTATCACCACGGGCCAAGCCGATCGGGGGGGTTGACAACCCCTAGTCCGTCGCCCTGGCCCACAACCACCCAGGGTCGGGCCGAACGGGGGGGTTCATAACCCCTGGTCCGTCGCCCCTCCCTCACAACATTTTGGATCAAGCCGAACGGGGAGGTTCATAACCCCTGGTCCATCGCCCCTCTCCAAAACCGTGGCAAACTGCCACCACTCGCACATCCACTCTGCCCTCTGCTAGCCAGAGGGACAGGTGGAGCGCCCTCCGGGGACCACTTCGCTTCACTACAGGCTGGATTGCCTGCAGCTACTGAGCCCCCCCGCCACGACAAGGCGTGGTCCCGTTGGGGGGGAACCTAACCTAACCTAACCTTTTTTTTTTTTAACGTGAGGAAAATGCATTGAACTGCATCCCCACCGTCCTGGGGGAGGAGCGGTGGGGTATGTGGGGCTCTCCGGCCGTGAAGCGGCCGGCCTACCCACTAAAAACCTCACGATTCCTCGCTCGCCTTGTGGTCGGGGGCCCGGGGACACGTTCGTACTCGTCCGCGTCCCGACGGCGATGGTCCTTATTTGGAGCCCCTCTCTTAGAGGTTACGACCTCAATCCTCATGAGCGGCGCACGGGAATCACGTGCGCCTCGCTCGGGCCTTTACACGGCGACAGACCCCCCCGAGTCTGCCGCCTATGAGCCCATTTAGGGTGGCATCAGGTCGTCTGCACGACCTCGACGCCTTCCGCGTCTTGGTCTTCCCCTGCCCCCAGATCGGCGTGACCGTATAGGATCAGAGGTCGTCACTTCTCGGTCACGCTCCGCGTTCTCTTTGGCCGCCATAACGATTTCTGAGAAGCGGAGCATGGCCTCCCACGCTTCCCCGTCAGAAACCATAGCCGACACGACTGCGGGGAGTGACAAATCACGCCCCACCACCTCTCGCAGCTCGTCCCGCTGTTCACGCCAAGCCACGCACATTTCGAGCGTGTGAACAGCAGTGTCCACAGTGCTCGAGCAGTGGTGGCATCTCTCGTCGGGCTCTCTACGTGCTATCTTACACAGGTACTTTCCGAAGCACCCGTGCCCGGAAAGCACCTGTGTCAGCCTAAATGTGAGAACCCCGTGTTGTCGCTCTACCCACTCACCCAGTACTGGGCGTATGGCCTCGATGGTAGCGTGACCAGCAGTCGGCCGATTTAGGCGATCCTCCCATCTTGCCATGGCAACCTGACGGAGCTCCAACCGGCGTCCCTCCACCTCCCGAACCTAACCTAACCTAACCTAACCTAACCTAACCTAACCTAACCTTTTTTTTTTTTTTTTTTTTTTTTTTTACGTGAGGAAAATGCATTGAACTGCATCCCCACCGTCCCGGGGGGAGCGGTGGGGTATGTGGGGCTCTCCGGCCGTGAAGCGGCCGGCCTACCCACTAAAAACCTCACGATGTCCCGTCTCGTCGTCATAGTAGCGACGTAGTAGCAGGGGTAGCAGGACCGCTTGCGCTTAACTGCTACTACCCCCGACGACGACTGGCCTCGGCAGGCCTCCTCTCGAAGAAAAAATCCCTCGCGAGAGGCGGCGTGGACACGCCGCCGCCATCTCGGGCTCTTGTACTGGCGGCGAACCCCCCCGAGTCCGCCGCCACGAGCCGTTTAGGGTGGCAGATGGTCATCTCGGACCATCCGCCTGGAGCGCTGAGAGCGCTGCGTCCCACGCAGCAGCTCTCGCGCTCTTTCATCAGACTCCTTTATCGCCATCACGTATTCACAATATTGGCGCACCGCCTGCCAGGACTCATCGCTGGCGACCATGGCTGAAACTACGGCCGGCAGCGAGAGATCCTGGCCAATCATATTAACCAAATCCCTTCTTGGCTCCGCCCAAGCCGGACAGACCTGCAGCGTGTGTTGAGCGGTGTCGGAGCTGCAACTGCAGTGGTGACACCGCTCATCACCCTCCCTTTGGATTCGACACAGGTACTTACCGAAGCAGCCATGCCCAGTAAGCACCTGTGTCAATCGGTAGCTCAGCGCCCCGTGGCTCCTCTCGAGCCAATCCTGCAAAACGGGCCGTATTGCTTCCACCGTTTGGCGGCCGTATCCCGGCTGCTCTAGCCGCGTCTCCCACTCCGCCATGAGAATCTGGCCAAGCTCCGCCCGGCGTCCTTCCACCTCCCTGAGCGCCGGGCGGTCGCCCCGACTTCGCGCCTCCTCGCGCCACTCGTAGAGCGAAGCGAGGGATTTCGCCTCGAGATCCCATGGCGCGGATCCGGCGAGCACGCGGGCCGCGTCACCCGCTATGGTGCGGTATCCCCGCGTCACCCTGATGGCCATCAGCCTCTGCACTTGCAGGAGTTTGCCGATGACGCCATCAGGGATGTTCGCGGCCCACACCGGGGCGCCGTAGAGCGCCATCGAGCGGATGACGCCCATGTATAGTCTTCGCGTGGCAACGTTTGGGCCACCAATATTTGGCAGGAGCCTGGAGAGTGCCCCTGCCGCCCCTATCAGCTTCGGCACCAGCTTATTAAAATGTGCCTCGAATGTCCACCTTCTGTCTAGGACGAGGCCAAGATATTTAAGAGTG
Organism: Idaea aversata; assembly: GCA_907269075.1. Lineage (NCBI taxonomy): Eukaryota > Metazoa > Arthropoda > Insecta > Lepidoptera > Geometridae > Idaea > Idaea aversata. The sequence continues at coordinate 73,343 of OU026102.1, forward strand.
GGCTCAATGGGTATTCGGACTCCTCCGACGACTAGGTGGAAGTCGGTCGGCAGGCGAGTACGGGGGCCATAAAAGCACATGGCCTCCGTTTTCCCCAAGGCCACCTCGAGTCCCAGTCGCCGGATTCGGTCCACCACATGGGCCACCCCGGCCGTCGCCAATATGGCTGCTTCGCGGCAGGTCCTCCCTCTAGCAGTCACCAACGTATCGTCAGCGTAACATGTGACGCTGAGGTTCCTGAGGAACGAGCCGCGAAGCACCCAGTCGTAACCCAGGTTCCACAGGAGCGGTCCAAGTACCGACCCCTGTGGAACTCCACACGTCATGCGCCACCGTTTAAGTCCCGACTGGCTGTCGAAGACGACCTCCCTGTCACAGAGGTAGGCTTCTACGGTCCTCTGTAAATAGTTCGGTACGCCATGGTACCGGAGGGCCTCCCGAATGCAAGTCCAAGGGAGAGTGTTAAAAGCATTGGCAATGTCAAGAGACACCGCCAACAACACATCTCCCTCGGACACAGCCTCCTCCGCCAGCGTCTTCACTCGGAGGATCGCACCCACGGTCGACCGCTCCCTCCGAAACCCGAACTGGTTTGCCGATAGATCCGGCCCAGTCCGGGTGAGGTGGCTGACGAGGCGTGCGGCAATGATGCGCTCAAAGAGCTTGCACGCCTCGTCCAGCAGAACGATCGGCCGGTACGCCGATGGTGAATCCTCCGGCCTGCCCTCCTTCCTCAACAACACGAGGCTGCCAACCCTCCACCGAGCGGGAAATTCTCCCTGCTCGAAACAAGAAGTGAACAACCTGCGAAGATGGTCACCTAGATGTCTCGAGGCCAGAACCAACGCGCGCCCCGGTATGCCATCAGGCCCAGGGGCGGTATTCTTGGCACTGAGACGCCGGACAACCATCTTTAGTTCTGGAACGGTCACCTCGATGGACTCCTCGTCCTCCTCTTGCGACGACGGCTCTGCGGGAGGCGGAGCCATGCTCGGCGGAACGTGCTCCTCTCTATGAGGGAAGAGCGTCGCGACGACTTCGTCAACAAGATTAGGCTCAAGCGTCTGAGTGAGAGGTGGTGCCCACGGTCTGAGCTTGCCCCTAGCCATGCGGTAGGGGCGCCCCCATGGGTCCTCACTCAGCGACGCGAGCATCTCATTGCGGGCTCTATCCTTGGCGGCAGCGACTGCTGCCTGGAGAGTCTTCATCGCCGCCCTATAGGCCTCGTAGAGCTGGGCCTCTACTGGTTCCACCTCGTCCAGCCCACGAGGGCGTCCGTGTCGACGCCTCCGGTGTCTCTGGTACTGGCGGCGCGCTGCTACGCAAGCGGCGCGTAGTGAGGCAATCTCCGCGCACCACCAATATACTCGTCGCGAACTAACTTGTGACTTGACCCGGGGCATCGACGCGTCACAGACGCTCGTCATTGCCCTCGTGAGCCGTTCCGCCTCCGAGTCAACATCGTCCAGGGCATCCGGTACGGGCACCCACGCCTGGACGATGGCGGCCTCCTCGAGCAGCACCCGGTCCAGCCGCTTCAACGCCCACCGAGGGCGGTCCATCCTGAGGGATGCGACCGAAGTGTTGGAGGTCTGGGTAGGAATCTCAAACCGGATGTACCGGTGGTCCGAAAGAGACTCCACCCCCTCGACAACCCTCCAGCCTTGCACCCTGGGCGCGAGGGCAGGGCTGGCGAACGTGACGTCCACGATCGACTCGCCCTGCCAACGCACACAGGTGCTAATCGACCCCCGGTTTAGAACCGTGAGACCGACGGCGTCGACCAAACCTTCCAAGAGTACGCCTTTCGAGGAAGTGTGTGCACTACCCCATCTGATGGACCATGAGTTCAAGTCCCCCAGGAGAAGAACCGGACGAGGTTGTATGCGGTCCAGAAGGTCCCCAACCTCGCCCAAGAAGGACTCGAACTCAGAGTCGCGTCGGTTTGGCGAAAAGTACACCCCGACGACGACTATGTCCCTCCACTGCACCGCGACGTAACCCACGCCGCGGGCAATGACCTTCAGGGGTGGCACACACAGGGCACTCGATGGGATGATGGCAACTAGAGATGCCGTGTCCACAATCCAGTTGCTCCGAGGTGGAATCCAGTAGGGTTCCGCCACCACAGCCACCTCAATATTCCACTCTGCCAGTGATGCAACCAGCATGTCCTGCGCCGAACTGCAATGGTTGCAGTTTATCTGCAAGAATCGATGTTTTAGGTCGTAAGCCATTAGGGACACTCGATGTCAATATCATTCTCGTCCATCGCCTCGCTCGAAGCCACAGGTGCTTCCGGGACGGGTGGGCAGGTCACAGCTGGTTGCGACGGTGCGCTTAGTGTGGTCTTCTTCTTGGACAACTTTGGGTCCTTGCAGGCCTTTGTGCCTACTTTGTGATTCGCTGGAAGTTTAGCCGCTGCACACAGTGCACAGTGCAGGGCGGACGAACATTGACTAGCTCTATGGCCGGGCTGTGCACATTGGTAACAGAGGTCGCTCCTGTCAACTTCCGAAGTGCACTTGGCCCTCACGTGGCCAACCTCAAGGCAGCGGAAGCAGCGCTGTACCCTTGGCTGTAGCAATCTAACGCTTGCTGATACCCATCCAACAAGTAAGCGCCCGCCCTCCACCACCTTCTTGGCCGCAGCCACTGGGCAGCGTACCCACGCCGATCCCATGACACCAGAATCTCGGCGAATTTCCCCGGATTTAATTTGCTCTAATGAGCACCCTCCCACCTGCGCGATTGCTGCTGAGAGTTCCTCCGACGTCACGGAGTCATCCAGGCCGGAGACGCGGAGTTCAGCAGTTGCGACTGGCCGGTGAACTCTGACACGTTCTTCGGACAGAGTCTGCCTAATTTTTTCAGCCAGAGCGTCTGCCATCTCGCCTTTGGCCGCTCCGGGAACCTTTATGATACGGGCTCCTGTCGCAGTCTTGTCTATACGAAGGCTTTCGATACCCATCGCACGCCAATCGATCTTTGACTTGGCGTCCGACAGTACCTTAGCATAGGTCTCACCATTTTTCTCCGCCTCTGGCTGGAGGGTCACAACGATAGCTGCGGTTTTATGTACGCGCAGCTTTGCCTTCTTTGTCTTTTCACCCTTTTGGGTTTCCTTCTTTTTGGGTGCTTGTTTGCCGTTTTTACCGACAGTTGTCCAAGCACCGGATGTCGGCTTGGCAGAGGAGCCGGGGACAGAATCTGGTTGGGTTGAAGGACCACCACTTTTGCTCTTGTTCACACCTTTTCCTTTTTTGCCCTTGGCCTTCGTCGCAGGCCCCGTCGGCTTCGGGGCTGGTCCAATCCGTGGCATAGGGACTGGAACTTCCATCTGAGGTGGAGAGGGGCTTTTCTCCTTTGCCCGGTCAGCCGCCAGAGGCGGACGAACAATCGGGGCCGGAGGAAGTCTTTCCTCCAACACCTGAAGGCGGGCATTCATCATGGTCCCTATCTCTACCATTAAGGACCGCTTGAGCTCCTCCACGATATTTATCTCCGAGGGGTTTCGCGCCACGGGCTGGCTGACTGCCATGGCCTCAACTCCAGGGGACTGATGAGGCGAGAAGTGACTGTTTCGCACCCTTGCCATATCTTCTCGAATAGAGGCTATCTCCTTGCGGAGCTCCGCAATCTCTTTTTTCATGTTGGCATTTTCTGCCTGTAGGAGAACAGTCTCCTCCGACGTTGTCCTTTGGCTCAACTCCTCTACCACGTTGGCGACACTGAGCGCAGCGTCCTTGAGGAATCGTATGAACCTACCATTTAAATTCTTGCTGTTGTCAGCCACATAATTAATGGAGCTCAAATCTCCGGTAATGCGCTCAGTGAGCGCCTGCGTAGTCTGTTTTCCTATCGAGACCACGGCTTCTCCTTCTAAGTTGCCTTTCTGACATTCCGACCTAGTTGGGAATTTTAGGCGCAACTCTCGAGCGACAGATGCCGCTGCGGCTATATCCTTTTCCGCCTCTAGTCGCATATGCTCTTTTTCTAGCTCAATGAGCTTCTGTTTTGCCTGGGCCTGCCCCACATACTCCCCTGTAGTAGGGGGACGGCCGCGTCCTCGTCCTTTGTTACTGGGTGTGGCAGGTGATTTGCCTCCCCACTCCTCACCACTAGAGCCTTCGCTATGCGGCCTCTTTTGTGCCTTGGCGCTGTCACGGCTAACGGCAGATCTATAGCCTGAAACCGAGACATTTTCGGCGCTGGAGGAGTCCGACAAATACAGTTGCCTCTCCACACTTGACTCCGTACTACGTAGTCTCTTCTCCGTCTCATCCGTGCTAAGGCGGTTAAGCCTTACGACTGCAACGGGGCTTCTAGACTTTGCCCGCACTTCCGTCTTCTCCGACTCGGATCCACTGGACCCATCCACCATCTTCTCCGACTTCCTTCCCTTCTCACGCCTACTGCGCCTCTCCTTCTTCCCACTCTTTTTCTCCTTAACATCGTCAATTTTTATTTTATTTTTTAAGTACTCCATATTAGTCCCACGAGTATGGAACGAACTTAGGGTCCACCCGGGCAGTGCGTCCTTACCGCGGGTAAGCCTATATTTTGATGACCCAAGAGGGGGGCGGCAGGTACCCTCCTGGGAGGCAGTAATGACCGACACGACGAGCGAGGCGGACCATTCAGCGCACAAGCGGCGCTGACTGGACCGTCTCGCCCGATACCCTGGCCGATCTTCAAGGCCTCGCGCTGCCATTCCGCTTACCACTCAGGGGTTTTTTATTGAAAAGTGGTTGACTCCACTTTGTTTTTTATTGAGGTTGGCTCCTCGCGGCCCGGCCAATTAAGGCAAGGCCCCCGGTCCTGAGCAAGCTCACGGGATAACGGGCCCACAACCCCTCACTTTCGCGAAGGGTAAATAACCACCACTCGCGCGTCCACTCTACCCTCTGCCCTCAGAAGGACGGGTGGAGCGACCTCCAGGGACCACTTCGCTTCACTACAGGCTGGATTGCCTGCAGCTACTGAGCCCCCCCGCCACGACAAGGCGTGGTCCCGTTGGGGGGGAACCTAACCTTTTTTTTTTTTTTTTTTTTTTTTTTTTTTTTTCGTGAGGAAAATGCATTGAACTGCATCCCCACCGTCCCGGGGGGGAGCGATGGGGTATGTGGGGCTCTCCGGCCGTGAAGCGGCCGGCCTACCCACTAAAAACCTCACGATGTCCAGTCTCGCCGCCATGTGCCGGAGGTAGCAGGACCGCTTGCGCTTAACTGCTACTACCCCCGACGACGGCTGGCCTAGTCAGGCCTCCTCTTAGCAAACCCCCCCTGAGGGGGACAAAGTCCCTTGCGAGAGGCGGCGTGGACACGCCGCCGCCATCTCGGGCTCTTCTACTGGCGACGAACCCCCCCGAGTCCGCCGCCACGAGCCATTTAGGGCGGCAGACGGTCATCTCTGACCGTCCGCCTAGGGCGCCGGGGGCGCTGCGTCCCACGCAGCAGCTCGCGTGCCCTCTCGTCAGCCTCCTTCACCGACATTACGTTTTCGCAATACTGGCGCATCGCTTGCCAGGATTCATCGCTACCGACAATGGCTGTAACTATGGCCGGCAGCGAGAGATCCCGCCCAATCACTCTCACCAGTTCTTGCCTCGGCTCCATCCAAGCCGGGCAAAACTCCAGCGTGTGTTGAGCGGTGTCAGAACTACAACTGCAGTGATGACACCGCTCCTCACCCTCCCTTTGGATCCTACACAGGTACCTACCAAAGCAGCCGTGCCCGGTAAGCACCTGTGTTAGACGAAAGCTGAGAGCCCCATGGTGCCTCTCGAGCCACTCCCTTAAAATGGGCCGTATTGCGTCCACCGTGATGCGGCCATAGCCCGGCCGTTCTAACTGCATCTCCCACTCCGCCACAAGGATCTGGCGAAGCTCCGTCCGGCGCCCCTCCACCTCCCTGAGCGCCGGACGGTCACCTCGGCTTCGCGCTTCCTCACGCCACTCATAGAGCGATGCGAGGGATTTCGCCTCAAGATCCCATGGCGGAGATCCGGCGAGAACACGGGCCGCGTCACCCGCTACGGTGCGGTATGCCCGCGTCACCCTAATGGCCATCAGCCTCTGCACTTGCAGAAGTTTGCCGATGACGCCATCGGGGATGTTCGCGGCCCACACCGGGGCGCCGTAAAGCGCCATTGAGCGGATGACACCCATGTACAGTCGTCGCGTGGCGACGTTCGGGCCTCCAATATTTGGCAGGAGCCGAGCAAGTGCCCCTGCCGCTGCCACCAACCTCGGCGCCAGCTGGGCAAAGTGTGCCTCAAAACACCACCTACTGTCCAAGACCAAGCCTAGGTATTTAAGGGTGGATCTAATGGGGATTCTAACTCCTCCAGCTACAATGTGGTAGTCCGGCGGCAAACGAGTAGGGGGGCCATAGAAGCACATGGCCTCCGTTTTCCCCAGGGCCACCTCGAGTCCCAGTCGCCGGATTCTATCCACCACGTGGGCTACCCCGGCCGTCGCCAATATGGCCGCTTCGCGGCAGGTCCTCCCCCTAGCGGACACCAACGTATCGTCGGCGTAGCAGGTCACGCTGAGGTTTCTGAGGAACGCGCCGCGAAGCACCCAATCATACCCTATGTTCCACAGGAGCGGCCCAAGGACCGACCCCTGTGGAACCCCACACGTCATGCGCCACCGTTCTGATCCCGCCTGGGTGTCGAAGACTATCTCCCTGTCTGAAAGATAAGACTCCAAGGTCCTCCGCAAGTAGGCCGGCACGCCATGGTACCGGAGGGCCTCTCGGATGCAGGCCCAAGGGATAGTGTTAAAAGCGTTAGCGATGTCAAGGGACACCGCCAGCAACACATCTCCCTTGGACACGGCCTCCTCCGCGAGGGCCTTCACCCGAAGTATGGCTCCTATGGTCGACCGCTCCCTCCGAAATCCGAACTGGTTTGCCGAGAGGTCCGGCCCAGTCCGGGAGAGGTGGCTGACGAGGCGCGCAGCAATGATACGCTCAAAGAGCTTGCAAGCCTCGTCAAGCAGAACGATCGGCCGGTACGCCGACGGCGAATCCTCCGGCCTACCTTCCTTCTTCAGGAGTACGAGGCTGCCTGTCCTCCATCGTGCGGGGAATTCTCCCCGCTCAAAACAGGAGGTGAACAGCTTCCGAAGATGGCCGCCCAGGTGCCTCGAGGCCAGAACCAACGCACGCCCCGGTATGCCATCAGGCCCAGGGGCGGTACTTTTGGCACTGAGGCGGCGGATGACCATCTTCAACTCCGGCACAGTCACTTCGAGGGATTCCTCGTCCCTCTCCTCTTCCGGCTCTGCGGCTGGTGGCGGAGCCATGCTCGGGGGTATGTGCTCCTCCCTATGAGGGAATAGCGTTGAGACGACTTCTGCGACGAGATTTGGCTCAAGCGTCTGAGCCAGAGGTGGGGCCCACGGTCTGAGCTTGCCCCTAACCATACGGTAGGGGCGCCCCCATGGGTCCCGACTCAAAGACGCGAGCATCTCATTGCGAGCTCTGTCCTTGGCGGCAGCAACTGCTACCTGGAGAGCCTTCATCGTCACTCTGTAGGCCTCATAGAGCTGGGCCTCTATGGGGTCGACTTCGTCCAGCGTACGAGGGCGACTGTGTCGACGCCGCCGGTGTCTCTGGTATGGGCGGCGCGCTGCTACGCAAGCGGATCGTAGGGAGGCAATCTCCGCGCACCACCAGTACACTCGTCGCGAGCTAGCTCGCGACTTGACCCGGGGCATCGACGCGTCACAGACGCTCGTCATAGCCCTCGTAAGCCGTTCCGCCTCGGAATCCACATCAACCAGGGCATCTGGCACGGGCACCCACGCCTGGATGATAGCGGCCTCTTCGAGCAGCTCTTTATCGAGCTGCTTCAGCGCCCATCGTGGCCGGTCCATACGGGAGGACTGGACCGAGGGGCCGGAGGCCTGGGTGGATATATGGAACCGAATGTATTGGTGGTCGGACAGAGTCTCAACCCCCTCGACGACCTTCCAGTCGTGCACCCTGGGTACGAGGGCAGGGCTGGCGAACGTGACGTCCACGATCGACTCGCCCTGCCAACGCACACAGGTGCTAATCGACCCCCGGTTAAGTACCATGAGGCCAACAGCGTCTACCAAGCCCTCCAAAAGCGCACCTTTCGGAGAGGTGTATGCACTACCCCATCTGGTGGACCACGAGTTTAAGTCTCCCAGGAGAAGAACCGGGCAAGGTTGTATACGGTCCAAAAGGTCCCCAACCTCGCCCAAGAAAGGCTCAAACTCGGAGACGGGTCGGTTTGGTGAGAAGTACACCCCGACGACGACTATGTCCTTCCACTGCACCGCAACGTAACCCGCGCCGCGGGCGATGACCTTCAGGGGCGGCACACACAGGGCGCTGGATGGGACGATCGCGACTAATGCCGCCGTATCCACAATCCAGTTGCCCCTTGGAGGAATCCAGTAGGGCTCCGCCACCACAGCCACCTCGATTTGCCACTCTGCCAGTGACGCCACCAGCATGTCCTGCGCCGAGCTGCAGTGGTTGCAGTTTGTCTGCAAGAAACGATGGATGGGGTCACTGGCCATTAGGGACACTCGACCTCAATATCAACCTCATCCATCGCCTCGTGCGAAGCCTCCGTGGCTTCAGGAACGATTGGACAGGCCACAGATGGACGCGACGGTGCGCCAACTGCAGACTTCGACTTGGATATCTTGGGGTCTTTGCAGGCCTTAGTGCCCACCTTATGGTTTGCTGGGAGCTTCGCTGCCGCGCACAGAGCACAGTGAAAATCAGCTACACACACACTTGCCCTATGTCCAGGCTGTGCACACTGGTAACAGAGGTCGCTCCTGTCGACCTCCGAAGTGCACTTTGCCCTTACGTGGCCAGCCTCAAGGCAGCGAAAGCAACGCTGTACCCTGGGCTGCAACAATCTAACGGTTGCTGATACCCAGCCAACGAGTAATCGCCCGCCCTCCACCACCTTCTTGGCCGCAGCCACCGGGCAACGTAACCACGCCGATCCCATGCTGCCAGAGGCTCTGCGAATTTCGCCAATCTTTATCAGCTCTGTTGAGCACCCTCCAACCTTCGCGACTGCCGCTGAGAGTTCCTCCGTCGTCACGGAGTCGTCCAGGCCGGAGACACGGAGTTCAGCTGTCGCAACTGGCCGGTGAACTCTAACACGCTCGTCGGTCAGAGTCTGCCGGATTTTCTCGGCCAGGGCATCTGCCATTTCCCCTTTGGCCGCACCGGGAACCTTGATAATGCGGGCACCAGTCGCTGTCTTGTCTATGCGAAGGTTTTCGATACCCATCGCACGCCAATCGATCTTTGATTTAGCGTCCGACAGTACCTTCGCATAAGTCTCACCATTTTTCTCCGCTTCTGGTTGCAGAGTCACTACGATAGCCGCAGTCTTATGGACGCGCAGCTTCGGCTTTTTTGTCTTTGCACTCTTTTTGGTGTCCTTATTTTTGGGTGCTTGTTTCCCGTTTTTACCGACAGTTGTCCAGGCACCGGGTGTCGACTTGGAAGAAGGGCCAGAGACAGCTGTAGGTATTTGAGGTGAAGGACCAACACCTTTGGTCTTGCTTGCACCTTTTCCTTTCTGCCCCTGTTTATTCTTCGCAGGCCCCTTCAACTTCGCAGCTGTTCCAGCCCGTGGCACCGAGGCTGGAACTTCTAACTGAGGTGGAGACTGGCTTTTCTCCCTTGCTCTGTCAGCCGCCAGTGGCGGGCGAACAGTTGGAGCTGGAAGAAGCCTGTCCTCTAGTACCTGCAGACGGGCATTCATCATTGACCCTATCTCCAGCATTATCGAACGCTTAAACTCCTCCACAATATTGGTCTCCGGGAGTATACTCACCACGGGCTGGCTGGCTGCCGTAACCGCGGCGGGTCGCATATCGACTCCGGGAGACGTAGACTGACGCAACGAAGGGTGACTATTATGCACTCTTGCCAGTTCTTCACGAATGGCGGCAATTTCCTTTCGGAGCTCCACCAACTCTGACTTCATTCTGACGTTCTCCGCTTGAAGAAGAGCAGTTTCGTCTGATGCTGTTCTCTGACTCAACTCTTCTACGACGTTGGCGACACTGAGCGCCGCCTCTTTGAGGTAACTGACGAATCTGCCGTTCAAATTTTTGCTATTACTAGCAACATAGGTAATCGTTTTGACGTCACCGGCGATGCGCTCAGTAAGCCCCCTCGTCGTCTGTCCTTCAATCGGGACTTCTGCAACTGCTGTTCCGTCCGATTTCTTCTTGGATTCCGACATGGTCGGAAATTTAATTCGCAGTTCGCGAGACAATGTAGCCGCTGCGACTATATCTTTTTCTGCCTCGAGTCGCATCTGCTCTTTCTCTAGCTCTATGAGCTTCTGTTTCGCCTTCGCCTGTCCTACATACTCTCCTGTAGTAGGGGGACGGCCGCGTAGTCGCCCATTGTTACTAGGAAGGGCAGGTGATTTGCCTCCCCACTCCTCGCCACTCGAGTCATCGCTGTGTGGCCTCTTTGACGTCGCCTTAGCATTGTCTTGACTTGTTGACAGATAGCCAGACAGCGAAACATTGTCAGTGCTGTCAGAAAGGTACAAACTTTCGGCACTTCGGTATCTCCCCACGTTCTTTACGTTGTCCAATCTCTCCAGCCTGACCACTGCGATAGGGCTACGCGATCTTGGTCTATTTTCACGACCCTGTGTCTTGAGCCCACTTGGACCCGCTTCTGCTTCTTTATCCGACTTCTGTCTCTGCTCACGCCTATCTCTCCTCACCTGCTTTTCACTCACTTTCTCCTTCACATCATCGTTTGGTTTTTTGTTTTTTAAGAAATCCATTATTGGTCCCACGAGTATGGAACGAACTTAAGGTCCACCCGGGCAGTGCGTCCTTACCGCGGGTAAGCCTATCTTTTGATGACCCAAGAGGGGGGCGGCAAGTACCCTCCTGGGAGGCAGTAATGACCGACATAACGAGCAAGGCGGACCATTCAGCGCACAAGCGGCGCTGACTGGACCGTCTCGCCCGATACCCTGGCCGATCTTCAAGGCCTCGCGCTGCCATCCCGCTTGCCACTCAGGGGTTTTTTATTGAAAAGTGGTTGGCTCCACTTTGTTTTTTATTGAGGTTGGCTCCTCGCGGCCCGGCCAATTAAGGCAAGGCCCCCGGTCCCGAGCAAGCTCACGGGATAACGGACCCTCACCCCCTCACTTTCGCGAGGGGTAAAAAACCACCACTCGCACGTCCACTCTGCCCTCTGCTAGTCAGAGGGACAGGCGGAGCGCCCTCCGGGGACCACTTCGCTTCACTACAGGCTGGATTGCCTGCAGCTACTGAGCCCCCCCGCCACGACAAGGCGTGGTCCCGTGGGGGGGGGGGGGAACCTAACCTAACCTAACCTAACCTTTTTTTTTTTTTTTTTTTTTTAAGGTGGAGAAATGCGCCTTATGCATCATCCCGCCACTCCCCGGGGGGGGAGTAGCGAGGGTATGTGGGGCTCCCTGCTGGCCTGAAGGTGGTGGGCGGCCAGAGGTTTACCCACTAAAACTCCACCGGTTCCTCTCTCGCCGTGATGTCGGGGCTGCGGGAACGGGTGCGATTCGACCGCGGCACCCGACGGCGATGGTCCGTTTGCAGGCGGACCCCTCTCCAAAACGGTTCGACCTGATCCTCTTGAGCGGCGCACGGGAACCACGTGCGCCCCGCTCGGGCCCTTACACGGTGACAGACCCCCCCGAGTCTGTCACCTATGGGCCCAGTTACGGAGGCATCAGGTCGTCACGACGGCCTGTGCGTCCCCCCCCAGGGTTGGAGCGGGAGAATCTCTCCCGCTCCCTCTCTGCAGCCTCTTTCGCCGACATGACGCGTTCGGCGAAGCAGAGGACAGCCGCCCACGCAGCATCGTCCTCCACCATCGCTGCCACAACGACTGGGAGTGACAAGTCACTTCCCACCACCGCTCTCAGGTCGTCCCGCTCGTCACTCCAGGCCACGCAGACCTCGAGCGTGTGGTCGGCAGTGTCCACGACGCTGGAGCAGTGGTGGCAGCGAGTGTCCTGCTCCTTCCGGGCTATTTGATGCAGATACTTTCCGAAGCATCCGTGCCCGGAAAGTATCTGCGTCAACCGGTAGGATAGGGCCCCATGGCGCCTGTCCATCCACTCCTCCATCACGGGACGTAGGGCCTCAACGGTCCTGTGACCGGCCTGAGGTCGCGTCATGCGTGCCTCCCATTCTGCCACGGCAGACCGGCGGAGCGCCAGCCGCTGTCCCTCCACTTCTTGCGGAGCCGGCCGGTCGCCCCGGAGTCGCGCCTCCTCACGCCAGCGGAACGCCGACGCGAGGGCTCTCGCGTCTAGGTTCCATGGCAGAACGCCGGCCAACGCACACCCGGCCTCATACGAGATAGTGCGGTATCCACGTATCGCCCTCACGGCCATCAGCCTCTGCGCCTTGCGCAGTAGCGCTTGGCTTCGGCTCGTGAGGGTGTCCGCCCACACTGGACTCCCGTATAAGGCCATCGACCTCACTACGCCCGCGTAGAGCCTTCGACAGGCAACCGAAGGACCCCCTATGTTTGGCAAAAGGCTGCAGAGAGCCCGCGCTGCAGTCTCCAGTTTTGGTGCCAGCTGCTCGAAATGAGGCGTGAACTTCCAGGACTCGTCGAGGACGAGACCCAGATATCTCATTGTCGAGCAGACTGGCACCTCCATTCCGCACACAGTCACAAATGGCCTCATTGGGGCCACGAAGCGAGGACCGTGGAAGCACACGGCCTCACTCTTTCTCAAGGCCACCTCTAATCCGAGCTGTCGGATGCGGCCGATTACGTCCTCCACGCCAACGGAAGCCAATGCTGCAGCTGTATAGAACGTGCTCCCCCGGGCGGTTACCAGCGTGTCATCTGCATAGCAAATCACGCCCACGCCCGGGAGATTTCGCCCACGGAGGACGTAATCATATCCGATGTTCCACAGGAGCGGTCCGAGGACGGACCCCTGTGGAACACCGCATGTCACTTGTCGGCGACCCGTTTGATCCTCGCGTGCAGGGTAGACCACCCACCGGTCACTAAGGTATGCGCTAATAACGCGGCAGAGGTAGGGAGGCACTCGGTGATACCGCAGCGCCTCCCTGACGACACTCCAGGGGAGGGTGTTGAAGGCGTTGGCGATGTCTAAGGACACCGCCAAGACGACCTCACCCCGGGCTACTGCCTCCTCCGCCAGCGCTTTCACCCTCAATATTGCATGGACCGTTGAGCGGTCCCTGCGAAAGCCGTATTGCGAGTCATCCAGGTCCGGACCGTCTCTCCCCAGGTTTGCGACGAGGCGCGCAGCTACGACTCTCTCGAGGAGCTTGCACGCCTCATCGAGCAAAACTATGGGGCGGTACGCGGACGGAGACTCAGCAGGTCGACCCTCTTTCCGGAGCAGGACCAGTTTGCCCATCCTCCATAGATGGGGAAACTGCCCCCGCTCCAAGCACGCGCTGATCAAACCGAGAAACCTTGGCCCCAGCTCCTTTAACGCAAGCGCCCAAACTTTACCCGGGACTCCGTCCCAGCCGGGTGCAGTATTCTTTGCCGTCATACGTTTGACGGCCAGACGCAGCTCTACTGACGAAACTTCGACCGATTCCGTCTCCTCGTCTGGCTCAACATATTCCTCTGGTAACATGTTAGGTGGGTTGAGCTCACCCCTCGCGGGGAACAGGCTCTCCACAACCCTTTCGACGAGCTGAGGCTGGAGACTCCGAGTCAGAGGTGGGGCATACGGGCGCAGCTTGCCCCGCACCATGCGGTAAGGTCGCCCCCACGGATCATGATTCAGAGTCTCCAGCATCTCCTCCCTGGCCCTATTTTTGGCTTCGAGGATCGCCACTTTTAGCTCTCGCTTAGCTTCGCGGTACGATTGGTGAAGCTCCACCTCGATTTGCGCAAAGTCTACACCTCGACTGCGCCTCCTACGATGCCGGGAGTACCGGCGCCACGCCACCACGCAAGCCCTACGCAGCTGAGCGATCCCGTCGTTCCACCAGTACACCCGGCGTCTCGGTGGTTGGGGTCCAGTTCGGGGCATTGATGAGTCGCAGATGCGAGTCATCGCCCCCCGGAACCATTCTGCCTCAGTGTCAATGTCAATCGGCCGCTCAGGAACTGTTGCCCACGCCTCCACCATCGCTGCTTCTGCGAGTCTGTCCCGGTCCAGTCGGGATAGGGACCAACGCGGACCCTCCTCGCGAGACGGTGCAGGAACCGAAAGGCCCGAGGTCTGGGCTGAGACGCTGAATCGGACATAGCGATGATCCGACAGCGTCGCTACCCCCTCAAGAACCCTCCAGTCCCTTACGCGAGAAGCAACACAAGGACTGGCAAACGTTAGATCGACGATCGATTCACCGTTAGGTCGCACGCACGTCGTTACCGTCCCGCGGTTCAGGCAGAGCATCTCGTGGTCCTCCGCCCAGCGCTCCACGAGTCGACCCATGGCATCGGTCCGAGGGGACCCCCATGCCGTGGATTTCGCATTGAAGTCCCCCGTGATCACCAATGGGTGTGAGCGGAACTGGCCCATGACTGACTCCAGCTCTCGTAAGAAGGCCTCGTAAGCAGGTCGGCGTGCGTTGGATGATATGTACACCCCGATGTAAGCGACCCCGTCCAGCAGAGCAGCCACACATCCCTTGCCTCTTACCACAGAGGAAAACGGAGGAGAACCGACTGCACCTCTGGAGGTCATGGCAACCACACCGTCTACGTCCGAGATCCAAGACGGATTATTTTGTACCGAATATGGCTCGCACGACACCACCAATGATATCAACCACTGCGTGGCGCTTTGGATCATAAGGTCCTGTGCTACCCCGCAGTGATTGATGTTCGCGTGCAGAACCGATATTGCCATTTATTGACGGCGTGGTGTCTGCGTCCTCCCAGCTACCGGTTTCTTACCGGTCTTCCTCCGTGCCAATTGGCAGGTAGCAGATCCTGCCATGTGAGTGGCGGTTGCCCCAGCCTTAGAGCACGGACCGCAATGCGGCTCCGCGGAACACTGGGCGGCCCTGTGACCCGGCTTACTGCACCGGAAACATAGACCCCCCGTCTCAATTCTTGCGGAACAGCACTTTCCAGAGTGGCCTCGCTCCAAGCATTGGTAGCATAGGAAGGGCCTGGAGTCCAGCGCCTTCACTTTAGCTGCCACCCAACCCACTAGAAGCCGTTTGGCCTCCGTCACCTTCTTTGCTGCCTCTATAGGGCAGCGCACCCATATGGAAGCGAGGCCGGAGGGACTACGCCGAATCTCTCCTGTTTTTATGCCTTCTAATGGCACTCCTCCCGCAGCAGCAATAGCAGCCGCCACATCCGAAGCCGTCACCGAGTCATCGAGGCCAACCACACGTAGTTCTGCACTTTTGGTTGGCCTGGTGACCATGACCTCGTCAGGCTGAAACACCTCCTGAAGTTTAACCGCGAGGAGATCCGCTTTCGCACTGCTATCGGTGCCCGAAATCTCCAGCTTTCGAGCTCCAGTAGCCGTCGGCCAGATCCCCTCCAGCGGTGGAATGCCGAGGGCGGAGATATCTACCCTGGCCTTGGCAACCGCAATAGCGTCTGCGTATGTGCGTCCTTTCTCTAAGGCGGCCGGGCTTATGGTTAGAACCACGACCGACGACTTTGGTACCTGTAAACGGGGCCCCCTAGACTGGTTCGAGGACTTCACAGGTAGCTTTTTCGCTCGCTCAACAGTGGTCCACTCTGCAGGCGCCTGGGTCTGTGTTCTCGCCTGTGTTGCATCTGGTGGTCTCGTTTTCGCAGCTATAGACTGCATAGGCGTCTCGTTGGCTCGTGCTCGAAGGGCCTCGCGAGCTGCGAGGGACGTTTTGCCTCGAGATCCTCTCCTCTTGCTCTGTCCCTTGGCTGCCTCCGCATAAGTTGACGTTGTCGCCTGAGTTGCAACAGGCTGTGGCGCCCGTATTGAAGTCTGCTTCTGACGGTCAGCCGCTAGGGGTGGACGCAGCCGCTCTTCGGGAGGCAATCTGGCACTGATTGCTTCGAACCGTGCATCCATATACTTAGCAACCTGACTAAATATGGCCCTCGCATACTCGTCCGTTTCCAGGTCGGCCGATGGTCTCGGGTCACTAGCTACAGTTGCTTTTGTCTTCCCAGAGCTCCCACCTATCAATACCCCAGGTAGCTCTTCCGACACCTCAGCCTCAGCCTCGGTTATCTCCACCACGTCAGACTTCCCAGTCTGCTGCTCGTTTAGCCTTTGCAGCTGGTATCGCAGGTCGGCCATCTCCCTTTCCAGTGCCGATACCTTGCTTCGGAGAAGCTCGTTGTCCTTCTGGAGCGTCTCCGTTGGCGCATTGCTGCTGGCTACGCCTAGGCTCTCAACTGCCTCAGCCAAGAGTGCAGTAGCTCGACTGAGCTTACCTTTATGTCCCTTGCCAAGGTCACCGCATGATTGGACAAACTCGGTCAGGAGTCTGATGCCCTGCCTGGCCTGCTTTCGGAGCCTTTTGGCCGATTTGGGACCGTCCGCAGCACTTTTGGACCCCTCGGAGCTCTCACCGGAGCCAGGATGATCGGACTCACGCTGGTTCCGCACAGTGCAATCCGCCGAAGTTGACGGCCTGTCCTTGAGGAAGTCCGCTTTCGAGTAGGTTCGCGGACGACCTCCTCTTCCCGCGGTGTTTATCTTCCTCGGGCCATGCTCCTCATTTGACTCAGCCGTGCGTTTGCGCTGTGGTTTATCTGGTGCCTGCTCCATCGAACTCGATGAGCTAGACATGATGTCAACCTCATCCTCACTTCTACCGCTGGAATGACAGCTTCCAAACAGCGAGTCTGCTGGGCTTCTTACCGCACCATAGGGCCTTTCCGCGTCTGTATCCCAGCTCCTCTCTCTATCCATCATTCTCCTTTCCCTCTTCGTTAGAAGGACTGGAGATTTAATAGGACTCCTTTCTTTCTGAAAATCAGGTCCAATCCTATTCCTTCTTCCTTCCACATTGCGTCCCACTTCATCATCACCCACTTTCCCCCTGTCTTTCTCACTCGTCTCCCCAAGTTTCCCCAATTCTATCCTTTTATCCCCCCCTTTCAACCCCCTCTTCTCATCCGTCTTCCCCGTTTCCCCCCCAAGAACTTCAGCGATTGTTGGCCCCCCCATAATACGATAGGGCCTACCGAGCTGCCCAGCTCCGGCAGAATCTGTCGGAACAAGACAACTCGGGTGGGATTCCCCGTCCGCGTTGCGAACGGGACCCACCTGGGTAATACTCTTACAAGTCGCGTCTGTCATTTTGTTTTTGTTTGCTGATCCACAGCTTCGTGTGTGCATCCTACGCTACAACCTGTATAGTGTATGTGTGTGTGTGGTGTATGGTGAGTGTGTGTGTGTGTGTGATTGGCTCGCCCAAGCCGATGGTAAAACCCCATCGACGAGGACGAACCAATGTGTGTGTGTGTGTGATGCCGATGATCCCCCAGAAGCGCAGAGACGCTTCCTCGACCTTTCGCAATGACGTCGAAAGGCGAGGAGCCAACCGCAGCCCTAGAGAACCACCGACAACACGTGTATGTATAGTGTACCTACTATGCCGGACCATTGGCCAGCGCCGATCAATGGATGAGAGGAACTTCTCTTCGATTGATCGACGCTGTTTCCACCCACGCCACGAGGAGGCTGTCCGACTGGTGGGCAACCTAACCTAACCTAACCTAACCTAACCTAACCTTTTTTTTTTTTTTTTTTTTTTTTTTTTTTTTCGTGAGGAAAATGCATTGAATTGCATCCCCACCGTCCTTGGGGCAGAGCGGTGGAGTATGTGGGGCTCTCCGGCCGTGAAGCGGCCGGCCTACCCACTAAAAACCTCACGGCGGCCATCCTCAGGCATCTGGGAGGGCCCCGGGCTCGCGTAAGCGCACCGGAACCCTCCCGCCCATGCACCCCCAATCACTTGGAGGAGCCCATTCCCGGGGGAACCTAACATAGGCTCAACCCCACAGGGGGAACGCCGCTTCGATCCACGTTGTGCGGAACGCGGATAGAGACGGTACCCCCCGACGACACCACCCGCCGCACCGGCGGTGCCATCCCGGGCCGCCACCACGGACACATCGACCCCAACGATGTACCCGCACGCGAGCCCGCTGCGGCGGCGACCAACCCTTGGCCCGCCGCCGCCGTCTTCAAGTGGGATCGGGTTTCTTTCGATCCCGTTCAGCGCTCCCCCTCTGGAGGAGAGACAGAAGGAGAGCGCTGCCCTCCCGTCCACCACGATTCCGGTCGGGCCGAATGAGGGAGGCGGCTTTTGCTGAGTATACCCCATCCGTCCTTCGTCCCTCTCCGAAACCGTGGTAGTCTGTGGGGATCGATTTTCTCCCGATCTCGCTCTGCGCCTCCCTCTGGAGTACAGAATGAGAGCGCTGCCTTCCCGTCTACCACAATTTCGGTCGGGCCGAATGGGGGAGGGGGCGAGACATACCCTGTCCGTCATTCGTTCCTCTCCGAAACCGTGGTAGTCCGCCACCACTTGCGCCCCCCCTCTGGAGCACAGAAGGGGAGCGCCGCCTTCACGCCTACCACAATTTCATTCAGGCCGTATGAACGGGGAGGGGTCCGGATGTACAACCCCCCCCGGTCCATCGCCCCTCTTCGAAACCGTGGCAGGCCACCACCTGCGCGTCCACTCTGCCCTCTGCTAGTCAGAGGGACAGGTGGAGCGCCCTCCAGGGACCACTTCGCTTCACTACAGGCTGGATTGCCTGCAGCTACTGAGCCCCCCCGCCACGACAAGGCGTGGTCCCGTTGGGGGGGAACCTAACCTAACCTAACCTAACCTAACCTAACCTAACCTAACCTAACCTAACCTAACCTAACCTAACCTAACCTAACCTTTTTTTTTTTTTTTTTTCGTGAGGAAAATGCATTGAATTGCATCCCCACCGTCCTGGGGGAGGAGCAGTGGGGTATGTGGGGCTCTCCGGCCGTGAAGCGGCCGGCCTACCCACTAAAAACCTCACGGCGGCCATCCTCAGGCACCTGGAAGGGCCCCGGGCTCGCGTCAGCGCACCGGAACCCTCCCGCCCATGCCCCCCTGTTCACTTGGGGAAGCCCATTCCCGGGGGAGCCCAGCATAGGCTCAACCCCTACCCCCCCAAGTGATCGGGGGAGCCCCTTCCCGGGGGAGCCCAGCATAGACTCAACCCCTACGGGAGACCCCGCTCCGATTCACGCCTTAGCTATAACGGACTAGCCCGGCGCGGATCGAGACGGGGCCCCCCCGAACAACACCACCCGCCGCATCGGCAGCGTCATCCCGGGCTGCCACCACGGGCACAAAGAACCCCACAATGTACCCGAACGCCAGCCCGTCGCGGCGGCCAGCCAAGCCACCCTTGGCCAGCCGCCGCCACCTTCGAGTGGGATCAGGTTTCTCCCGATCCCGCTCGGCGCCCCCCCTCTGGAGCACAGAAGGAGAGCGCTTCCTTCCAGTACACCACGATTCCGGTCAGGCCGTACGAACGGGGAAGGGTCTATCCTCCTAACCCCTCCCGGTCCAGGGTCCCCGTCCCTCTCCGAAACCGTGGCAGTCCGCCACCACTTGCGCCCTCCCTCTGGAGTACAGAAGGAGTGCGCCGCCCTACCGCCTACCACAATTTCGTCCAGGCCGTACGAACGGGGAGGGGTCTGGTTGTACAACCCCCCCCGGTCCATCGCCCCTCTTCGAAACCGTGGCAGGCCACCACCTGCGCGTCCACTCTGCCCTCTGCTAGTCAGAGGGACAGGTGGAGCGCCCACCAGGGACCACTTCGCTTCACTACAGGCTGGATTGCCTGCAGCTACTGAGCCCCCCCGCCACGACAAGGCGTGGTCCCGTGGGGGGTAACCTAACCTAACCTAACCTAACCCAGTTGCGCACCACCCGCCGAAAAAATTCGAGAAAAATAGTAAAAGTGAACGTATCGCGCTGAAAAAACTTTCATCTGATTTCAATGGACGCGAATTACTGTGAATTAAAAGAAAAGTGAAAGAAAAGTGCAAATCTAGTGTATTTTCGGAATTTTCGGTGAAATTCTAACCAAAAGTTGGTGTTTTTTACGACTAAAACGCTAATATCTCCGGCGTTTCATCGGTAACTACCAAGTTATCTGGAGTCAATCGACGCGTCTCGGTGAGATCTATCTCCCGAGACCACTTCTGGATTTTTCCGGGAACGGACATAGAAACCACGGGACAATTTCCGGTTTCACCACGTGGTGGGTGAAATCGATCCAGACAACCTAGACGAAATCTGAAAATAACATCGGCTGAAGAACGAGGAGTGGACCCTAAATCCAAAAGAAAATTGAGCAAAAGTTAAGTGGTTGAAAAGTTATTAGACATTTAAAATCTTTACTTTTGAAAAGTACCAAATAGTAAGTTTGTAGACGTCACAACCTGGAAAATAATGCTGAAACCTATAGTTTTTAATTTGTATATAGATAGATCTAGAGCTTAAATTGTTTGTGACAAAAAATCAGTACCCTTAGTATGGGTTTAACCATACGAAAACGATGACCGTATCCGTATATCGTTCCATACATTTCAGAATAGGCGCCCCTATCGGAAACGTAAAGGAACTAAAATTGATACCACACATAAGTAAAAACATTACGTTGTATACAGAAGAGTTCATTCATTTTGGTGTAATTTGACATTCGTTGTCAACTTGAAATTCGTTAACGTGTACGTAAACGGTAAACGTGAACGTTTTCTTACTCGATCAAATATTATTAGTGAGAAGCATGTAAAAGAAATTTGTTTACATAAAAAAAACTAACTAAAAATGTTTCCAAGATGTGTGTTAGCATGGATGATGTTAGAAGAAGAAGAGGCGGCTCGCCGTGAAGAACGGCGGCAAAATACTTTGTCTCTTCGAGCTTTATTGACACCGGATTGTATATCGGACTCCTCTTTTCCAGGGGTTCAAGTACGTGTGCGATCTTTTACAGAACCAAGGAAACCTGGCGCTACTGAGCCTGGGTCGTGCAACTAGTGATAGGGTGGCGAACATCGTTCATGTACAAAATACATAAATCACCTCTGGCTTGCCTTAGTTGGCTGGTTGGAGTTAACACTGACGAGGAATACATGCTGGATAAACCTAACCAATATCTACGGTTCGATCAAGCACAGGTACTGGCTACTGAGAACCGATATGAACTTAGAATTCTTCGTAAAGCGATTTAAATTCGAAAACATCTAAATAATTTCAAAAGAGAAGATGGTTGGGATGTACCACCTGTTTGGGACCTAGTACTACATTCAGTGAAGTCTTAAGCCCGGCAAACAACAGCTGCAAGACCTCGGAACACCGTTAGCTATAGCCGTAGCATAGGTACCTACATAAGGAACGTTTCAATTAGGGAACGTAACAATTTTCAAATATATATTTTGTAAGACTATTTAGTCTGCCTGTGACCATAGAAACTGAAAAGTTCCACATGAAATGTTCTTAATGATATTAAAACGTTAAAAAAATCTCTACGTGTTGGCTTTGGCCAATTTCATACATTACACAGTGCCATTTGGCCTCAAACCCGTGTGATTACTCCAGGGCTTCAGCTATGTGCACACCATTATTCATCGCAATCAGTTCAGTAGTACTTTTTACATAAAGATTTAATCAACCTACATACAAACTTCTAACTTCTATATAAATATATAAGTATTAGTTGGATGATCAATGATGATGGATAAGGTAGGTATTGTAAAAAAAAATAGTTTAATCCATATTTAAAAAATGAATCGCTGAATGTGTTGCTAAGCGTAAATCTCGTGAACAGCTGAACCGATTTTGCTAATTCTTTTTTTTGTTGTCTTTGTTATTGTCAGGAGGTGGTTCTTATGAAAGAAAACATTAAGAAAATTGCGTAGAAAATTATTACCTGGGTGAAACTGCGGGTCGCAGCTAATGCTTTATAGTAATTATTATTATAAATTAGCTGCGCCCCGCGGTTTCACCCGCGTAAGTAGTAACTTTCTCACCGTTTAAACCTTCCCTGGACTTCCACAAATAAATAAAGACCAAAATTAGCCAAATCGGTTCAGCCATTCTCGAGTTTTAGCGAGACTAACGAACAGCAATTGATTTTTATATATATAGATAACTAAAAACTACAAATAAAAACTTAACCCAAGGTAATCATTTTTAAGAAAGTTCTTTATTTTAATTCGAGTTGCTTAAATGAAATTTGGTACAACATTATAACACTCGTTTCGATGATTTAGTGGCATTTGCCATAGTGCCTGCTGTTGGGGCTATACATCGCTCCCACCGTCACGCGTTCTCTGCTATAAATTATAAAAAAGAGCGACCTCCACTGCGGACGCAGCAGGTCCCGAACTCTTTGCAGGTTCTCAAGGTTTTCTGAAAATAAGAACATTTTGATGATTATTAAATAGTTTGCCCCGAAGATGACATGACTGAAAATGTATGAAGAGAACAGACAGCGGACCCATTATGGTAAGGGTCCGCTGCTCCAGGTCTGTCAGTGCTAAAGTCGAGGCCATCCCTCCCCCTGTGCCTGACACGGAAGATCCAATCTTAGCCGCCTTCCTCCTTGTATTCGACTTAAAATCACTCCACAGCTTTACAAGACAAAGCAGTGCAGGGCAAAACAAATATTAGTTCATGAACATATTCATCGAGGGCGGAGGTGAGTTCTTGCCACCTCCGCATCGCCAGTAACCTACCGCATGCCGTGGGGGCTCTCGGCAGGCTTCATAAGGTCTCCGTGACTACAAATAGTGAAAATGTCTTGGTAGTTTAGTTTGAAACACAATAAGTTCAATGTCTTTATTTGCAAAGATGAACAATAACTTACCGCTCCATGATCTCCACCAAAACCTCAAATTAGGAGGCTGAAGTCATCATTATTTTCACTAGATAATTATTTTCTTAAATAAAAAACACACGGTTTTATTTACAATAATAATTGACTTTGTCAATGTTGTCAACTAGCTCACGAATTTCGAAACGTCAAACATCCATCTCTATTTTTCGAGAGGTACGCAAAAGAGAAAAACAATGTTCGTTCATTCATCGAGTTACTCGATCAACTCTATCGAGTAAAAGTGACGCACAAACATACTATTATACTGCTAGAAAAACTAAAAATGGTACGTATGTATGCGTTAAAACGGTCACGATCATCGTTTACGTTTTGTAAAACCTGGAATAGCCCTACAGGACACTTTCCCCGGGAAAAATTTTTTGATATATAGGTTACAAACTTACGAGTAAAATTTTTAAAAATTTGTTTTTGACTAATAACTTTTTTATTTATGGACATTTAAATTTTATTTTTATATATGTACTAGAACTTCTTGCCCCACATCTTTTTTAGTTGGTTTTATAATTTTAGGATTTTTATTTTAGATTTTATTGTCAAAAAATAAAAAATTTTTAGTACATTTTGGAAAATTCAGCAAAAAGACGTCAAAAAATTTATATTAATTATTTTTTATTTTTGTATTAATTAAAGTAATTCAAGACGCACATTTTGGCATTAAATTTAGATTTTTAGATTAATATTTGGTAAAGTTATTGAAGTTATAAGACTGACAGTGGGGCAGGAAAACTCGAGAAAATTCCCAAGTTCACAGGGGTGTAACTTCCCCCGGGGTGACTTTTTCAAAATTTTCTTTCGCTGAAGTCATTTTTTTGGGGAGCTCTACACACAGTAAAATTTTCAAAATTCTAGGATCAAAATTGGGGGGGGTCATTTTCGGAAATTTTTTACGTAAATCGTAAATTTCAAAACTTCATATCTCGGCAACCATTAGGCCTAAAATTACGGGGTTTTTGGTAAACTGTGTAGATCGCCGAGATCTACAACTCTTTCATAGAGTCCAAGCGTGGTAGAGCGCCCCCCTCGGAGGGGGAGGGTGAAAACCAGTTTTTCTGTGAACTTGGGAATATCGGGAGAACGGAGGGTGATAGATTTAAGGCGCAACTTAGTTTTAAGTATATTTAAGTGACCGACTCTACCTAGAGTCGAAAAAATAATTTTGGAGCTCTACATTATTTCGCTCTACATTGTCCCATATAGAGCTCGACGAGCCCATTTCAACGAGCCTACGCACGAGTCTGTACGACCACCCGTTTGGGAGATATAAGGTTTTGAAAACCGTGGCGGCCATCTTGGATCGACTTCCGGTTCCATACGGACGCCCATATCTCCCGAACCGTTGGTCGTAGAGAGACGGGGTTTCGTCTAGGGACACTAGGACGGGGTACTCTACACCCTCAGAGGCAAAATTTTTAATTCGGAGAGGTGAAACTTTTTGGGCCGGATTACCCAGCCAATCGAAAGATCTCGGCAAGCCCGACTCAATAAACCCGCACACCGGGGGTCTAGCACAAATAGCGGCGGAGATATCGCCCATCTAAGTTCCAGCTGACATTTCGGCCGCCATCTTGGAAAACTTGAGGCGGCATATCTCCGAAACTACTGGAGCTACGACGCTGGGACTTTTTTGGGCATTCATCCCCCGCTCTGGGCTATCCCCCTGGTAGGGTAGAGTCGCTCTACGACCGAGGTCATTTTTTTTTTTCAAAGGTCAAATTTTTTCTTTTAACTACCTAACTCCGTCAATTTATAAGTTAGAAGACTAAAATAGTAATTTGAGACATACTCTACTGGTAGAGCAAATAGTAGAGTAATAATTTTAGAGTGGATATTGACGAAGAGTGAAAAAAGAGTAGTGATTGACTTAGTTTAAGTATTGTGACGTCCCTTTTTACAACTTTTACAAAATTGTTTTTAATATTTTATTGTGAATTTTTAATTATTGTGTATTTTATTAGATTTTCGTGTATTTTTGACTGTGATATTAGACATAAGTTTTATATAACTTTTACAAATATTTTAATCTTTTGACATAGCCTAAGTTTACAAATTTATTCTTATTATAAACTTGTATTTTATATTAATTTGACAAAGCCGCTCCCCAAGCATACATAAACATACATAACACGCACTATCAGACATACAAAACACATACAAAGAACACTACACACACAAAAACACTAGTCATCAATAACAGTAGCATAGGAAATTCTAGTCAATAATATTTAGGTATTTAATTCTTTTAGTTATTAGGCGTTTTATTTCTTGTTTAATTTATTGTCATTTTAACTTGTCCATTGTCCTCCATTTACAACTTTTACACTTTTATCGTTTTGTGTTAATTTATTTTGTGTCGTCTTATTTATTAAACGAACCCAGGGTAGATTGATAGAAGATGTATACAAGCAAAGACCCCGTTTTTCCCCGAACCACACATTTGAGCACGGACTTTAGCATAAACCTGGAGAGAATAAGATCCCAGGCGAACCCCACAGCCCCCACCACACCCAAGGAGGTAGAAAAAAGCATGCTCACTATGGACAGCCTTAGACCTGGAATGGACATGCGCGACTTGGAGAGGAGAGCAATTGATGCACAAACGAAGATCAATCAGCAGATGGAACCCAAAGGTCCAAACAAGTCGGTCACGAGGGAGAACAAGGCGAGGATAGTGGATGAGGTGAAAGAGATGGTAGAAATTGTAAAGGAAATTGTGGGTAGAAACAAAGAATTGACGATCGAATTGGAAAAGAGAGGCAAAAAGGATAAAACAGGAGCACCCGAACCAAAGCAAAATAAAAACGAAAGTGAAACACAGGAGACAAATGAAATAGCTAAAATGATACGAGTATTGATGAAGGAAAACAGAGAAAGAATAAAAGAGGAAAGTAGAGTTGCAAAGGAAATGAAAGAAGAAATGAAAAAACAGATGGAAGAGAACAAAGCAATGAAAGAAATGTGGACAAAAGCAATAAAAGAGCAAAAAGAAGAAAGTAAGAAAATTAAGGAAGCAATTGAAAAAATAGGAGGAAAAGCTGATATCAAGAAAATGACAGAAGTACAGGAGAGAATTGAAAAAGCAGAAGCGGAGAGAAAGGTAGAAGCAAAAAAGGAAAAACAGAAGATGGAAGAAATAATTGAAAAGATAAGTAAACAAGCAGTAGAAAGCGCAAGCAAGCAAGCAGAACAAAAAAGCATTAGAGAAATAGTAAGCAAAAGCAATAAAATAATGGAAGAGATAAAGAAGGATATAGAAAAAGGGAAAGGAATGAGAGAGGAAATAAAAGGAACAAAGGAAGAAGGAACATATGCGGAAGTAGTAAGGAAAAGACGATTCCCGCTCCGAAAACCCTACACTCAATCATAGTCACGTCGACCGACGCCTCTAAAACCAGCGACCAGATAATAGAAATGGTAAAGGAGTCGGTCGACAACGACGGAGGAGGGGAATGGTTCGAGGTCAGCAGGATAAGGAAGGCGAAAGGCCAAAAAGCGATCTTCGGATTCGAAAAAGAAGCAGAAGCGGAGAGAATGAAAGAAAGGATAGGAAATAAGGAAAACCTCAAAGTGGAGAAAGCAATAAACAAAAACCCACTTATAGTTGTAAAATATGTTAGAGGAGGGGACAAGAGACAACAAGTTATGGAAAGGATAAAAAGGGTGATAGAGAAAGGAAGGAAAGGAGATGTAAAGGTGACCGACTGTGCGGAGATTGTGTATGAAAAGAAGACGAGGAAACCGCACGCGGCGCACATAGTGGTAAGGGTGACTCCCCCGGTATGGAGACAGCTGACAGAGGAGGGGACTCTCCAACTGCAATGGGGAAAATCCGGAGTAGAAGATCAGTCCCCTCTTATCCAGTGCTCCCGCTGTCTGGGCTACGGCCACAGCAGACGGGTCTGTGAGGAGGAGCTGGACAGATGCAGCCACTGTGGGGAGGAACATTTGTACGCCGCGTGCCCAAACAAAGAGATGCTTCCATCGTGCATCAATTGCAAAAAAGAGAAGTTGCCAAATGTGGAACATAACACATTCAATAGCGCATGTCCATTAAGGCAGAAGTGGGACAGAATAGCGAGGGCCAGGGTAGCGTATTGCTAAGGGCAACAAGGAGGAAATACAATACAAAGTAATGCAAGCTAACCTCCAGCGGAGCAAGAACGCAACAAGCGAGCTCATACTGGAGGCTGCAAAAAACAAAACTACCCTGGCACTGATCCAGGAACCTTATACAGGGAACACAGGAGTGGTGGGGGATCACCGAGGCGTCAGAATAATACAAGCAAAACATGAGGTCGGGAAGGTAAACAAAGCTGCAATCGCAGTCTTTGACACATCAATTAAAAAACCACCAACTTCCCGATCTCACAACAGCAAACATCACCGTAATTAAATGAATAACACCTAAATATGACGTCGCGGTGATCTCCTACTACTTCGAACCAGAGCACGATATAGAAGAATACCTCACGCAAATTGAAAGAATTATAAGCGAAGTAGGAACATCATATATAATAATGGGAGGAGACGGTAACGCGTGGAGTGAGTGGTGGGGGAGTGTGAAAAGCGACGAGAGAGGGGAAGCTTTGCTCGGGGTAGCGAATGACTTGGGGTTGAGTGTGGTCAATGAAGGGACGAAGCCAACTTTTCACACGTGGAGAGGGGGAAGGGAATACCAAAGCCATGTGGACGTTACGTTCTGCTCGACCAACATGCTCGATAGAGTGAAAGAGTGGAAGTTAAGAGACGATCTAGTTACCTCGGATCACAACACAATCACTTTTAAAATTAATTTAGAAAAAATAAATGAAGTAGGTAATAGCAAAACGACTAGAAAATTTAATACTAAAAACGCAAACTGGAAAATATTTACAGAATACTTGAAGGGCAAAATGATAGAGGAAAATGTAAACAGTGAGGAAGTAGGGAAAATTTTAGACCATAATGAACTAGAGAAATTTGTAGATAAATACACAAAAATTATAGAAGAGACATGTAATAATAAATTAAAACCCAAAAAGTTCAACAGTAAGATAAAGATTGTGTGGTGGTCCGAGGAACTAGAAAAACTGAAGAAAGAAAAGAACAAAAGGAGGAGACGAATAAGATGGGCGGCACCAAGCCGTAGAGAGCATGTGGTCGAGCAGTACGAGTTGATCTTGAAGGAATACAAGGAAGAGATGGATAAGGCACGTGTGAGGAGTTGGAAAGACTTCTGCGGCAAACAGGACCGGGAATCAATGTGGGACAGCATCTATAGAGTCATTACAAGAACGAAGAGCCAACAGGAAGATCTACCCATCGCGAGGGATGGCAAAACTACCAGCCTGCAGGAGTCGGCGCGCATAATGGCTGAAACCTTCTACCCGGAAGATACTGAAGAGGGGGAGAATGATTCCCACAAAGCCGTGAGAATTAGGGCGGCGGAAGCGAATGAAGGGAGCAAACATGGAGTTTGTGACCCCCCATTCGTGGAAGCCGAACTAGTTCATGCGGTGGAATCATTCAACCCCAAGAAGGCTCCGGGTAGAGACGGTTTCACAGCGGACATATGCGCGGCGGCTATAAGAACTGACCTTCAAACAGCCCTCGCGATGTACAACAAGTGCCTGGAGCTGTCCCACTTTCCCGGGCCATGGAAAGACGCCACAATAATTATGTTACGGAAGCCAAACAAGGAGGACTACACTAACCCCAAGTCGTATAGGCCGATAGGACTCCTGGCTGTACTAGGTAAGATCCTCGAGAAGATGGCTGTCAAACGAATTAAATGGCACGTACTCCCAAAACTGAATCCCAGACAGTACGGGTTTGTGCCACAGCGAAGTACCGAGGACTCCCTCTACGACATGGTTCAGCGGATCAGGCATAATTTGCAAAATAAGCGAATTATGTCCCTGATCTCGCTGGACATAGAGGGGGCCTTCGACAACGCTTGGTGGCCACAAATCCGTGCTCAACTAGAAATAAAGGGATGTCCAATTAACATCAGAAGACTCGTTGACAGCTATCTTCAGGACAGGAGGGTATCGGTGAGATACGCGGGAGAGGAGTGGGGGAAGTCCACGAACAAGGGCTGTGTACAGGGCTCCATAGGGGGCCCTCTATTTTGGAACATTCTCTTAGACCCCCTCCTCTGCGAACTCGCCGATGCCAACATATACAGCCAGGCATTTGCGGACGACATCGTTCTGATCATCGAGGGAAACAGTGCTCACGAAGTCTCCCACAAAGCCAACACCGCTCTCGCCGTGGTCAGTACCTGGGGGAAGTCGAACAAATTAAGATTTTCGCCTCAAAAAACCAAGGCCATGGTAATTACTAACAAACTAAAGTTCGACACCCCTAGGCTGATCATGGCGGGAGAAGAAATAGAGACAGTGAAGGAGATGAAGATTCTGGGGTTGATTGTCGACGACAAGTTGACATTCAACCCCCACATCAGTTATGTATGTAAAAAGGCCATAAATATATATAAGGGGGTAGCCAGAGCGGCAAAGACAACGTGGGGGCTGGATCCGGAGGTGATTAGAGCGATGTACGTCGCGGTAATTGAACCAATTATATTGTATGCGTTGAGTGTGTGGGCCAAAGAAGCCCAGAAGTTGATAAGTAGAAAGGTATTCGGGGTCGTGCAAAGGGGATTCACGCAGAAAATTTCTAAATGTTATAGGACTGTTTCACTTAACTCCGCCTTAATACTTTCGGGGCTGCTTCCTCTGGACCTAAGGGTCCAAGAAACATCCCTGCTTTATGAGGCAAAGCGTGGGAAACCCCAGGAAGTATTGAGGGGAAGAAAGGTGGAGCAAAGGGTGTCCTTCATGGAGGCAGACCACCCCAGCAGTTGCAGAATGATAGGATTTGAATGCGTGGAGAATGCAGAGGAGGATGGCACAACGGCGGACGGTATAGTGAAGATCTATACAGATGGTAGCAAACTGGAGGGAAAGGTAGGAGCCGCCCTGACCTGTTGGAAAGGGCAGGCAGAAGTCCTCTCCCGAAAGTTCAAGTTGGAGCCATACTGTACGGTCTTCCAAGCCGAGCTGTATGCCATCCTCCAAGCAACAGAATGCGTGATGGGAAAAGGATGGAAGGAGGCGGCCGTGCTCAGCGACTCGAGGTCCGCTCTCCAGTCGCTGGCTGATCCAGAATCCTCGCATCCGATCACCAAGGCGATACAGGGCAATCTGGCGCAGATCAGGGATAACGGACAAACCGTTTCCCTGTTCTGGATCAGGGCCCACGTCGGGGTGATCGGAAACGAGAGGGCGGACCAGCTGGCGAAGGAAGCGGCCCTCAAGTTAAAGAGCAAGTCGCACTATGACTGCTGTCCTGTCTCTTTCGTCAAACGGCATATACGCGGTGTGACGAAAGCAGAATGGGACAGAAGGTATAGGAGCGAAACCACGGCCGCTACAACGAAGGCATTCTTCCCAAGCGGGGAGGATGCCTTCGGTGTTCTGAGAAAAATGAAGATCGACAGAATGTGTGCGCAACTGCTGACGGGACACGGCGGCTTCTCTGCCTACCTCCATCGATTCAAATGCAAGGACACCCCAGGATGCGTCTGCGACCCCAGTGTTGAGGAGGACATCTTCCATGTCCTCCTAGATTGCCCTTTGCACGATCCAGAAAGACACGACACACGCATACAACTACACACACACCTCAGCAGACAGACCTTATGGGAAATAATTATCGACAGTGACCAGAGAAGTATATTTTTAAAATTCGCACTAAAAATAGTAAATTTGGTAGTTCTAAGAAATAAAACGTAAACATTGTGATAATAGTATATAAGTAAATTCTTCTGTGATATTAGTATGTAAGACTGTGATTTTAGTATTTAAGTGACAACACTGTGATATTGACTAGCCCGGGGAAAGTATAGATGTAAGTTTAATTATTGTAAATGTGTAGTGTAAGGTAATAATAATAATTGTAATGTAATTTTTAAAAACGGTAATAATAATGTTTAAATTGGTAATAAAAGTGTAATAATAATAATAGTGTAATGTAAAATTTGGAAATTATTTGATTTTTAAAATGTATGCATATATAATAAGAATAATAATTGTAACAGTAAAAAAGGAATAATTGTAATAGATAGTAAGAATTGTAAAATTTGAAAAGAACAACGCGCAAAAAGCGCCGAAAAGATCTCAAAATATATAAAGTAAAATAAAAATTAAGCAGTAAAAATGACCTGTTACAAAACGGGGAGTAGGTAGCTCGCGGGCCGGGCCGTTAGCGCCCGGACAGGAAAAAAATAAAAAAAAAAAAAAAAAACCTAACCCCAGTTGCGCACCACCCGCCGTCGGAAGCGCCACGAAATAGAGCCGCTCCGCACGTAAAAAATCGGGAAAATAGAAAAAAAAAAGTGAACGTATCGCGCTGGAAAAACTTTCATTCAACTTCAAAAGACGTGATTAATTGTGATACAAAAGAAAAGTGCCAAAAAAGTGGAAAATTAGTGGTTTTTGGGAAATTTTACCAAAAACTTAACCAAAAACGTGCATTTTAAGTGACAAAAACGCCGATTACTCCGGCGTTCCATCGGTAACAACTACATTTTTTGTAGTCTTTCGACGCGTCTCGGTGAGACCTATCTCCCGAGACCACCAAAGGATTTTTCCGGGACAGGACAGCAGAACTACAGGACTATTTCCGGTTTCCCCACGTGGTGTGGGAAATCGAAATAGCGAAGCTGGACCAAAATTGATTGAACTATCGCCTGGACAACGTCGAGAGGACCCTAGGACAAAAAGAAAATCTTCCAAAAGTTAAGTGGATCAAAAGATATAAGACTTTTAAAATTCTCATTTGGCAAAAGTACAAAATAATAAGTTTGTAAACAATATAACTCCGAAAGTAGTGCTGGAACTGACAGTTTTTAAGATATTAACAGACAGCCCTAAAGTTGAAATTGTTTTTATTCTGTTATCTGTTATCTATATATGTTATCTGTATATGTTATCTATTATATGTTATCTGTTCTTTTGACTTAATCTGCGATATTTGTTGCTAGTGGTCTTTTTGACTTAATCTTCTTTGTTTGTTGCTAGTAGTCCTAGTGTATTAATCTGCCTTGATTGTTGCTAGTAGTCTTAGTTACTCATTTATTTTTATTGCTAGTAGTCCTTTTTAATAATAATAATAATAAATTGGACTTAAATTTCAACAAAAACAAAGTCATGTATTATAGTGGTGAGAAACATTATTTGTACATTTTAGCTTCCTGAGACACCAGACTTACGAGTCTGGACTCCGGAGCACCTTAAAGGTTATCAGTTGATTAAGCTAGGATGGTTAGAATATTTTCAGTTTCAACATAGTTCAGCTGCAGAAGATAATCGATAATAAGCCTTTTAGATTTCAACCTTGTTTGTGAATGGAATAGAATTTTAGGGTTTAATTTTCGATACAGATAGGTGCCTAAAAAACAGAAAAATCTTTGGGCAAAACTTGTTCTGAAGCGTTTTGAATGATACACTTCATCCCTATTTCTCGTTCTTTCTACTTTCATATTTGTTTCGGAAAATGCTGTGAGTGAATGCTGCCTGAGCAGAGTTTCCAGGATAAACAGCTGTCTAACAGTTAGTACCTTTGTGAATTTGTAAAGTTCGTCAGTTGGGTATCTAAATGGTAAAAAGTTACTAACCTTGAGAATAGCTCTTTGAGCTACTTCAAGTCTTTCTATTGAAGTTTTGTGGGTTCCGCCCCAACATGAGATACAGTAACCCAAGATGGACTGGCACAATGCAAGGTATACAGATTTCATTATATTTTTATCTGCTATGTGCCTTAGGTTTTTAAATACAAATTTTTAATAAATCTTCTTTGATTGTTGCTAGTGGTCTTTTTGACGCAATCTTTTTTGTTTGTTGCTAGTAGTCCTTTTGACTCAATCTGCCTTAATTGTTGCTAGTAGTCCTTTTGACTCAATCTGCCTTAATTGTTGCTAGTTGTCCTTTTGACTCAATCTTCTTTGTTTGTTGCTAGTAGTCCTTTTGACTCAATCTGCCTTGATTGTTGCTAGTAGTTGCTAGTAGTCATTTTGAATCAGTCTGCCTTGATTGTTGCTAGTAGTTGCTAGTAGTCCTTTTGAATCAATCTGCCTTGATTGTTGCTAGTAGTCATTTTGACTCAATCTGCCTTGATTGTTGCTAGTAGTTGCTAGTAGTTCTTTTGAATCAATCTGCGATATTTATTGCTAGTTGTCCTGGTGACTCAATCTGCGATATTTGTTGCTAGTAGTCCTTTTGACTCACTCTGCGACATTTGTTGCAAGTAGTCGTTTTTAGTCAATCTGCTTTGTTTGTTGCTAGTAGTCCTAGTGAATCAATCTGATTTATTTGTTGCACCATAACACAAGCCCGATATTATTTTTAAACAAATACGAGACGCGTGACGTTGCGAAGACGTGACATCCGAAACATGATACTTTATGACTGCAGGCATTCCATCAATTTATTAGACGTTATCACGTCAAAAGTAAGTTTTCTAGTTTAGTTATAATAAATTGTATATATTATAGTATTATCTGTACGACATTATCTAGACCACATAATTATCTAACATGGTGGAATTAGAAGCGCGAGTCGCGTCGCCGCACCGCCCGCCCTGTCGCGTGACTTGGTACTAGTGCAGAGAAATAGTGAATCTCATATCACACTCGTATTCGTTATTGTGTACCGAGTTCAAGCAACATTACTCTCTACCTTCACACACATGTGATCGTGTGGGGTGGGAACCGCGGCTTACTCTCTACCTTCACACACATGTGATCGTGTGGGGTGGGAACCGCGGCTTACTCTCTACCTTCACACACATGTGATCGTGTGGGGTGGGAACCGCGGCTTACTCTCTACCTTCACACACATGTGATCGTGTGGGGTGGGAACCGCGGCTTACTCTCTACCTTCACACACATGTGATCGTGTGGGGTGGGAACCGCGGCTTACTGTCTACCTTCACACACATGTGATCGTGTGGGGTGGGAACCGCGGCTTACTCTCTACCTTCACACACATGTGATCGTGTGGGGTGGGAACCGCGGCTTACTCTAATACAAAACATTTAGGTAGGTATAATAAAAGTACTCAAAAGTATATTATATCAAAGTATTTATTTATTTACATTTAAGTACACCTACGTAAGGTATGTAGGTACCTCACGGAGGTAGGATCTATACCTACCTACCTGCCTATCGTTCTTCACCTAAATAAAATATAATTGTATAAAATCTATTATAAAATCAAAGAGACAGTAACACCTAATTGTGACTAACTTGTTTATGTTAGCCTATATTGTCCCACTGCTGGGCAAAGGCCTTCCAGGCCAATTCTCGTAAATGACATTGTTCAAATTACATTTCAATATCATTTCGATTGCATTTCGATCACAAATAATACCCTCAAAGTAGCTCAAAACACCCTCAAAATTAGCTTTTTGTAAAAAAAACTGACTTACTTAAAACTAATTTAAACAATATTATTTACGAGAATTGGTCTTATATCTAATCATTCCGGTCCTGCCTGCCTAGCATGAAGACGATAAAGCGATATAACTACATCAACTCTCAAAATATGTTCGATAAAGCCGCCATGTTGAATTATTATCAAAAAAATGCGAAAAAAATTATGATAAATATTCAACATGGTGGCGGCTTTATCTATCATATTTTGAGAGTTGATGTAGTTATATCGCTTTATCGTCTTCATGCTAGGCAGGCAGGACCGGAATGATTAGATATAAGACCAGATTTGTATCCCCCAGCTCGGGCTCGGGCTCGGGCTCGGGCTCGGGCTCGGGCCGGAGTCCGTCGGTCGGGATACATTCGACTCACGTGACTCGCCCAATCCTATTTGAGGCTAGCAGTTTGACTAACTAATATGTAATGAAACAGTTGGATACAAATCTGTTTACCGTACATCATAATGTACGTACAATAAACATGTCTGTCGTTAACTAATGTGTAGTGGATGTACCTAGTGGTACAACAGGCAGTAGTGGTTGATCAAAATCCGTTGCGTAGTTTTAAAGATCTAAGCATACAAAGAGATATAGGGACGGCGAAAAGTGACTTTATTTTATACTATGTAGTGATGAGAACAACGATAAATGTGTCCGTGGTGGTCCGTGAGTAAGGTGCTATAATAGTAGGTAATGTATGTAACGTGTTAACTATACTTGAATGTTGTAATGCGAGTATACAACTAGACGTGATAGCGTCGTCGCAGGGAACATTCGACGAGTGTTTAGTACAACAACTTAGTTAGTTAGTGAGTTCTACGGTACTCCATCGACACCTACACCTACTGCAAGTGACCAATAAGTCGGTCCGTTTGGTATAAATCCATGAATTGGTTCGTTACGTATATTATGATAATAATTATACATCAGACTATTAAAAGTAGGTATAAAGTTTATATGTAATGATGTACTAGGTAGCTAAGGTGTAGACAGTCGAGCGAGGAGGGGGTGCGAGCGTCGCCGGCGTCGGACCTCGTTGTCGGCGGCGGAGGGTGGCGTCGTCGTCGTCGTCGTCGTCGTGGTGGTGGTCGTCGTGGTGGGAGGGTCGAGGCCCTTGAGCTGGAAGGGGCCGCGGAACAGGGGCTGGAACAGGCGCAGGAACCTCTGGTACCGCTCCGCTGTGTTCTGTAACACGACGCAACTATAATATAGGTATACGTAGCTAGGTAGGTATACAATGTGTGTATGTATGTGTATGTTACCTGTATGACGTCACCGACGACCTTAGTGGTCCTGATGAGCAGGGAGACGGAGGGACCGAACAGGTTCCCAGGGAAGTCGAGGCTGACCTTGTTCCGGTCGAACTCCGGTATGTCGTCCTTGGGTGTCGTACTCGATGTAGCCTGACGACTGTCTCGGCTCCCACTCGACCGGGACTGGGACCGGGACCGGGCCGAGCTCAGGGAGGACGACGACTCGTCCGAGCGCCGCGTCCGGACCCTCCACGTACCGCCACTCTGTGTATCACACACACACACACACATACTCCTACACTCGTACACACACATCGCTCGCTCTCGTACCCCGCACACACACACACACATATACATGTCACGTTATACATTTAGATAGATAGATAGATAGATCCCTCTCAGTAGTGATATATTATATACTATACAATATGACAAGTTGCTAGAGTAGTGTCGTCGTCGGCATCGTGTGTAACTTATATATACCTACTTCATTGGTTGCTCGTTGCTTACATAATGTCATATATAATATAATATTGTTATTGCTATATTATATCTAAACATAAATTGGTGTAGTTGTATATATTGTAAGAGATTACATAGTTATGATGATAGATGACTTGTGAGAAATAAAAATATTTGATTTATTTGTTCGAAACATTTATTATAGTCAAAATGCGTACACAAAATGTATTACCCATTTATAACATTCGATTGAGGTACATGACGCGACGCTAGGGTCGAGGGGGGAGGTGGTGGGGAGGTTAGGGGGGGTTGCGAGACACGTGCTCTACTCTCGAGTCATGTGGTGCTACCACTACAGCTGTTACTGTACGATACGTCACAGGTGGACGGTGGTGTCAACTATATACTAGGCTAGGTGTGTGTCTACGACGACGTGTGATCACTACTAGCTACGGGACGACGCTACGAGAGGGGTGCGGGCTACGAGCTACGGGCTACGGGCTACGACTCACTGACCTCAATACTCTACAACTACACACTACGAGTGTCTACGATACACGTGGTGTAGTGTACAGTCACATTACCAATTAGCTGAACCCCACGTGACCTAGAGCCCACTTGAAAATCTGTAAGGTTGTTAAGGAATGTTACCTGATTTTGTTTTTCTTTAAACAATATACTATACAATACAATATATAATATAAAAAAATAACAAAATAGGTAAATACTATATTTTTTACAGATTATGCGAATGAGCTCTAGGTCACGTGGGGTTCAGCTAATTGGTAATGTGACTGTACATACATACAACTACCAGTGCTATGTGACAGTCGGTCGGTAGTATTGCTAGAAGTGCTCTAACTACACTACTACTACATACTAATCTAAGATACTACGTCACTATACACGCTCAGTTATTTACACGGGCCTTCAGGGCTATATCTTAAAGTTGAGATAGCAAAAAAAAAATTGAGAGAAATTGCATGCCAGATATTAGCAAAAATAAAAAATGCGTCATCCGATTTAAAAAATAGACATTACTCTAGCAAGGAATAGAACTTGTTCATTTTCTATCAATGAAACCATCTACTTATATTTTTGTATTAATCGATAGTGTTGCTTGTTGTGTTGAGAACAATTTTTTTTAAACAAACACGGCAAATCAAAGGAAATAGCTCATATTTAGTTTTCGACTATTTTATTTTCGCAATCTCTTATAATAGAACATAATATGGCCCTGAAGGAACTAAGCCTGTAAAATATGATAAATACATATCATCATCTCCTAACCGATTTCGGTTACAGCGACTAGGTTTAAATTGGATGCTTCGCTCTAATGTGACTAATATACCCAATTTTATGCGTGAAAGTACGGCCACATTGACCGCAGGTAAGGGTACCATCCACGTAGTTGTATGTGATGTTCGAAGGCGGTTTGTTTTTTATGTGGTCACGCTTGAGATCAAGTTCGCGCCTTCGCTCACTTTCGAACTCATAAACTTTATCGCGTACATGGCGCCTCCAGTCTGGGCGTTGATCTGCAAGAGACTCCCAAGAAGACGCCTCAATGCCACATCTTTTCATGTGCCGTTTCTGGACATCTTTAAAGCGCAGTAACTGGCCACCTTGCTTCCGCTTGCCATGTTCCAGCTCGCAGTAAAAGAGGCGCTTTGCCTTCCTTTCCTCTGGCATGCGAGACAGATGCCCACACCAACGCAATTGACGCCGCATCAGATATGCCTCTATTCCGCAGACATTAGCTTGATGGAGTACGGTCGTGTTGCGCACTCTATCCGACCACTTGATATTCATAATGTCGCGGAGGCATTTCAAATGGAACCTGTCCAATTGACGAATGTGTCTTCGATATAGGCACCATGTCTCAGAAGAATACAAGATATTCGGTAAGACGACAGCCATGTACACTTTTATCCTTGTAGTTAACTTGATATCATGGGAGCGAAACACCCTGGTTCGGAGCTTGCCGTAAGCAGCCATGGCGGCGCCTAACCTAGCATTGACCTCCGAATCGAGGTCTCCTTTGGCTGTCATAACACTTCCCAGATATTTGAATTTATCAACCCGTTTGAGGACCTGACCACCAATATGCAGATTAAGAGGATCTTGATCGAGACCTTCAGCCATCACTTCCGTTTTTGCGATGCTAATTTTAAGGCCAAACCTGCAACAGGCGGCGTCCAGCCTAGAGATCAGCTCCTGGAGACCCTCCAGGGTTTCTGCAACGAAGCATAGATCATCGGCATACATCAGTTCGGTGATAAGATCGTAAGCAACCTTAGTTCGAGCTTTCAACCTAGCTAAGTTAAAAAGTTTCCCATCGGTGCGGTAACGTATGCGTATCCCTTCTGTGGCTTCTTTTAAAGTCTCCCTCACAACAACAGAGAAGTATAAAGCAAACAGTGTAGGCGCCAGTACACAGCCTTGTTTGACACCACATGTGACTGAAAATGCCTCGGTTTGCTCGCCATCGCCAATAATGCAACAGGTCATGTTGTCGTGAAGGAGTCTCAAAAGTCGGATGTATTTATCCGTGCATCCCAGTTTTGCCAGTACCACCCATAGTGCTTCACGAGGCACACTGTCGAAAGCTTTCTCCAGATCAACGAAACAAAGGAAAAGCGGCTGACTTTGCTCCTTACTTTTTTCCTGTAATTGTCTCAGGGAGAATATTGCTTCACAGGTGCCTCTATTAGGTCGGAAGCCGAACTGGGTCTCTGGCAAGACCCTTTCCGATAACTCCATTAGGCGGTTTAGGAGTACCCTGGCAAACATCTTTCCTGGGGTAGACAAGAGAGAGATGCCTCTATAACAATCACAATCCGAGCGGTCGCCTTTGTTTTTGTATAGGGAGCAAATATTGGAAACCCTAAAATCAGATGGAACTACCTCCTTTTCCCACATTTCAACAAAGAACTGCCAGATCTTGTGATGCAAATCCTTTCCACCGTACTTCACTAGCTCGCCAGGAATGCCATCAATTCCAACCGCCTTCATGTTTTTCTGGGCTTTAATAGCATTGATGACCTCCTGACAAGTGGGAGGATCGTCTAGATTCGCCGCCTGCGGGATCGAAGGGAGCGCTCTCAGGGAATCCAAATCTACTGAACGGTCTATGTTGAGCAAGCTATTAAAGTGCTCTGCCCAGCGGGTTAAAATTTCGCTTTTTCTTCGCAAGAGAATGCCGCTGGCAGATCTAAGAGGCACATTTACTTTCACGGGCTTACCAACCAATGTTCTGACTTCGCTGAAAAATTCACCGAGTTGGTTGGTATCTGCAAGCCATTGAATGCGGTCAGCCTTGGCTTGCCACCATTCATCCTTTTTAAAACGGGCCAGTTTTCGAACTTCAGATGTACTCTTCTTGATGGCACCAGAATCAGCAGCCTGGTTTTTCCTTTGAAGAAGAAGACGATGTTGTTTGAGGGCCTCTGTCAACAATCCGTCATTATCATCGAACCAATCACGATTGACTCGCGGTTTTGGGCCTAAGATTTCTGTAGCCGCCCTCAAAAGAGACGCCGACAGGTCACTCCAGCTCTCCTGCAGATTTGTTACTTGAGGGCTTGCATCTGCTGTATAATTAGAAACAGCATCCACATACTTAGCCCGTGTTTCAGAAGACTCCAGCTTCTTAAGGTGAAAGCCGCTGGGCTTAAGTCCACCAGTTCTACGCTGAGGCCTGAGGCAAAGACGCAGCTTACTAATTACTAGTCGATGGTCTGACCAGCAGTTTGCACCCCTCATGACTCTAGTCAAAGTGACCTCTGAGATATCCCGCTGTCGAACTATGGCATAGTCAATTAAATGCCAATGCTTTGATCTAGGGTGCATCCACGTGGTTTTGTATTTGGCGGGTAACCTGAACATGGTGTTAGTGATAGACAGCTGAAATTGCGAGCATAGGCTGAGTAACAATTGCCCGTTGCTATTCATATTACCAACACCATGCCGTCCAAGCACCCTAGGCCACGCTTCATAGTCTTGCCCGACTCGGGCATTAAAGTCTCCCAACAGCAGAATTTTTTCATGAGACCGGATACTAGACAGAGCTTGAGTCAACTCCTCGTAAAACTTGTCCTTTATTTCATCGGTTTTGTCAAGTGTTGGAGAATATGCGCTTATAATGTTCAAGAACTTATTATTCTCAAGATGGAGACGTAACAGCATGACACGATCGGAAAGCCCAATTGGACATTCACTCAGCTTAGAGGCTAGCTTTGTTTTGATCGCGAAGCCTACTCCAGAACGCCTCGGTTCAGAAGCTGCGGTGCCCTTCCAGTAAAACGTATAGCCGCCCCCCTGTTCGACGAGCTCCCCTTCGTCAGCCAAATGGGTTTCACATAAAGCAGCTACATCCACATCATAGCGTCCAAGTTCTCGTGCTACAATTGCGGTTTTACGTTCCGGGCATAAATTACTGGGTCTATCTAGTAGAGTGCGCACGTTCCAAGTGCCAAATTTCATATCCTTTTTGATGTTTTGTTTATTATTTCTCTTTGTGTTTCGACCACACTAAGTTGGGATGCACAGGCAGCTGTGGTTACTACCTCCCCTTATCAAAATGGAGTGAGCGTTTGTTTGGGACACCTTTTCTAGTCCCCTCCCCGGCTGAGCGAGGAGAGCAGTGCCTCTCTAAATAGAGCTGCTCTGTCGCAGAGGGTGCTGCCGAACCGCACTGTCACTCCGATGCAGTACTTGAGCGACCACTCTCCCTCTGCCGCCTGCGTGCAGACATCAGACAAAGCCCAGCAAGCATCGGTGCTAAACCTCTTTACCTCAGTCCATCGCCACAGGTCTTTAATAAGCTCGGGATCCATGTAACGAAACCTAGTCAGATGTGCAGGATATATTATAGTGCTCTGACGTACGCACAAACGCAAGAGCACTCCCTCGTCCAACCTCTCTTAATCCGATGGAACGGAAGACCGTTACGACCAGAGAGAGGCTGGATGCAGCAGTTTGGCAGACAATAGCAGGACCCCTATTGATGCCTTAAGGCCTTCCTGCGATTGCCTTGGTGTCTTGCTACCGCTGGTAGTTTGCTATTAAGCCAAGACACATATTCGGGGGTAGCCGAACAAACTCGGGTGATGTTGTTTCCGAGTCCCCTCCTCCAGGTTTAGCCCACGAGCCGACGTGGTTTCCAGGGTGTGGCCGCTGCGAACCAGCTTCTAGGAGCCACTGAAGGAGAGTTGTAGACTTCCGACGAGTTATTTGCACTCTGCCACCTGTACAGGTCGACTGACAGAGAGCAACGCAAGCAGTCTACTACACCACTCACACAACTAAACACTTAACTAACATGTTGAAAATAATAATCACACTGAGTACTTTTAATTCAAGTACCTACATGTTTGTGTGTAACGTCTATTAGAAGAAGGTCGTAAGTTCAATACTTGTTGATAGTATTTTTGTAGCAAACTGATAGTGGACTTATAATTTCAAAGTCGTTTTGTACTATGATTCAGTTTTAGTGTTTCCGTCAGTGTAATCCTACTAATATTATAAATGTGAAAGTTTGTATGTGTGTGTGTGTATGTATGCATATAATTATAGGTAGAATGTTAAGGAAGTGGATTACCTTGAGTATATTATATGTAATATATGCGTGTGACGTCACCGTGTTGCCCAACCGGCCCGGCCTGGCCTGGCCCGACCGGCCGGGAGGGACCAACACGTATTACCTCACACAACATGCGCGCGCGCACGATGAAAGGAACTCACCTTCAGACCGCTCGCTCTACGCTCGACTCGCTCGACTCGGTCACAGATACCGTTCATGGAAATATACATTCATTTACAGAAAATAATGTCCCAAATAACACAGTATGTATACTGTGTTATTTGTGACATTTTAATTATATTATATTTTTATCACAGTTGCTCATAAAGTGGATCTTATTAAACGGCTTTTAGGCTCATAATGCAACGTATTATACACGCGTGCGATATATATATAACCAATTAGTGCTATAAAGTTATCCCGATAAGTTAAATACGTATCTTACTGCTAATTACATGTTAGGTAGATGAAATATTCTTAATTTATCTGGGTTATACTGTTTTAATGTATAAAAAACGGTAGATACAAAGAGTTTTCAAGCTAGCAAAAATGGATGTCTCTAAAGTCAGTTTACGAACAAATTTTTTTACGTGATAATGTCTTAAGTCCGTATTAATAAACCGAACTAAATATCGATTTCAATCTTGAGTTTGCTCTTGAGTTGTTGCGCTGATTAATAAACCTATCTTAAGACGCGATTAAAGAGCGACGTATCACTTGAGTAATACCGTATTAATAAATCAAACTCAGCTCTCAAGATATGTCTCAAGACGTAGTTTCGTGAACTCAAGTCTGATTGCGGGTCATACATGACATAAGTTAGCTGTTTCGTTAGTTTTGTAGTTCAGGAACATGGAGCTAGAACAAATTTTGTCAGAAATCAATTATTATGATGATATTTTATGCTAATGACTTTTTGAACAAATCATTCGCATTTAAATAATTATTTAGTAGTAAAATCTTACATTTTGTAAAAAAATTCACATTAAAAACAAGTTGACAGCAAAATATGACGACACTACCTACCATAGGGTAAAAACATACCATTCAAGGTAAGAACAAAGCGTTACTGTCATTCAATGTCGCTCTCAAGATCAGTTTCAAATCTCAAGAGCGATATCAGCCTGGTTAAAACTTGAGTTTTATCTATTAATTAACGCCTAACTTAAGATAGTGACCGCATCTCAAGACTCACTCGATTGATACGCACTCAAGATCGATATTGAGAGCGATTTATTAATACGGGCCTTAGAAAACGATTAAAAATTGAGTTTTGTTTTTTCTTTACTTAAATTTTTTTTTTCCGTACCATTGTATTCTGTATTGAAATGGAAAAAACCCTAAAACATATTGTATGTCAGATGAGGCTGTATAGGTTAAAAGTATTTTGCCTGGCCTTTAGAAAAAATAGAAAACATAGACTTATCACAAATACTTTGTTAATTATTATTTTCTTTTCAAGTATTTTGTTTTATTCGCAACTGTGATAAAAAA
Organism: Idaea aversata; assembly: GCA_907269075.1. NCBI lineage: Eukaryota > Metazoa > Arthropoda > Insecta > Lepidoptera > Geometridae > Idaea > Idaea aversata. The sequence goes on from OU026102.1 coordinate 116,501, forward strand.
CGTCGTACGATACACGTTTGGATTGATCATTGTATCTTGGCTTTTTGAAACGCACTCGCGTCATAAACCGCTTCTATACAATGATCAACTTACCAAACTTGTATCGCAATGTACTAATATTATACTAACTATATTCTACGAGGCTAATGATCAATGACTTATATGTATACAAGTAGGTATACACAGATATAATATACTACAATATTATATATACAGGGGGGGGGGGGGAGGACTAGACAGGAGAGACTAGAGTTAGTGGAGTACTACAGCTACCTTACACTACAACTACGAGTGGTGTACGTACACGTGTAGGCCCGGGCATGCCTCACGTATATACATGCAGTACACGTGGCAGTACATGCGGCAGGACGTGTGGCAGTACATGCGGTAGGACGTGCCTATACGCGTGACGTCAGGTGAAGTGCAGTAAAACACACGGCTACGAAATAAAAAATATTTAATATCACCGATAATTCACCTAATACTATTTACAATATAAATACAAACGGGATCGGATCGTGGACTGTACATACGATCACTGGGAAGGGGAGGCACTGGGAGGGGGAGGGGGATGGGGAGGAGGGCGGGTGTTCAGGAGTCGTCCTCCTCGGAGGAGTCGATGGTCTCGACGGTGGCCCCGGCGCCGGCCCCCCCTCCGCCGGACGAGGAGCCCGACAGCGAGGTGACCAGCGAGAGGATGGAGCCGAGCCCGCCCCCACCTTGCGAGCTGCCACCACCGCCGCCGGAGGCGCCGCCCAGCAGGCCCGTCACCGCCTGTATCTTGGGGCCGAGCAGCTGCAGCTTGGGCCCGATCACCTGCCCGATGATCCCGCTGAGCGAGGCCAGCCCGTTACCGCTGGACGGCGCCTCGATGCCGTACTGCTTGTTGATCTCGATGTTCTGCCGGTCGAGGGTGTCCACGAACCGCGTCTTCGAGTCTATCAGCGAGTTCAGTTTCTACGGACAGGAGCGTGCGGTCAGTACCTACTGCGTCGCGTCACGTCGCGTCACGTCACGTCACGTCGCATCACGTCACGTCTCTACTCACCCCGAAGACGAACCCGAGCACTGCGTTCTTGATCCCGAACTTGGCCTGAGTGACCCCCTCGAACTTGCGCTTCTCCCTCGCGGCCGCCTCCGCTCCATCCTCCTGCACACACACACACTCGGTCGGTCAGTCACACACACACACACACACCACCACCGACACCACACACCCCCTCCACCCTCCATCCCCCCGCAGTATATATAGAAGCAGTACTGAGAGAGAACTCCGTCACTTCTGCCCGACTCGCGCGCGACACACGTGCAGTACACCTGGCTGATGTACCATAGACAAACGATGTATGTATACCGTAAACAAAGGCCGGAGGTAAGCCGCGCCTACATCGTGCGTGTATAGAGCGGAAACTCGAATGATGAAAAATGCAAATAGAAATTTTGCTACGCGGAATTTATTAAGTTTGGGTTGGGGAACAGTACTAATTACTCGAGCTGCGAGCTGAACGTAGGAGGTCTACTCTACCTAGGATATACCCGTCATGTCCCGGGCACTACAACGCGAGCGCCTGGAACACCACGTGTGGAAGTTGTTGCACGCTACTGTATCAATGATCTAGGTTAGATGTTACATGGATAATGGATGGATCATCGATTGCTGGGGGGGGGGAGCTCAGTTCTTATTGATTTAACCCCCCTTTATGTTCTCTGGTTCATTAGGAATTTGGTAAAATTTTAGTCAAAATCAAATTTCAGCCTGATTTGCAATAACAGCCAAACTATCAGGTCTACGATTCTGCCTTTTCATCAGTCATTGATTTTTTGTTCAAAATCGAATTACAATTACGCTTCCTATGGTATCTGTTTTCTGCAACCTATCCTAGAAACTTACTGACTTTCACGAAAAATAAACTCTGAAAGTTCAGTAGTAAGTAGTTCTGTTCTTTCTATTAGGTTGTTTGTTGTTCTTTCTAAACTCATAATAATAATAGAATCCACCTCCACGCACGCCTTCCAAAGGTCCGGGACTCCATAGCCCCATGATACAGGACGTATGTTTAAGGTAGAGATATAGATTAGTGAGTAGGAGTCGATAGATTGCTACAGGTACAACCTACAGGACAGGTAGCGACGACTACAATAACGTCACGTTGTGTCACGTGGGAACTATATCACATTGATTGCATTACATTACATTGCAATGCAATTAGTGCAAGCAATGCTGCGTCGTGAGAACAACAACACTAGGTACACTAGGTACCTAGCTAGGTCAATGATTGATATAACATATTCATATACGTACAGTTGGCTGCATAATTGCAGCCCCCAGTAGAGTTAAAAAATTACTAATATTGGAAAGATAAATTCTAATAATTTTTGTTTGATTAATTGATGAGCTAGAAGACTTTAAACTTCAACTAAAGCAGGTGTCTAGAATCTTGCTTGTGTTGAAAACATTGTTATAACAACCGTTTTGGAGCTCTACGGTGGGTCTGCAATTATGCAGCCGATCGTACATAATATTGTGATATATAATATTATTTATTTGTGACCAAACTCTTACTTCGGCCAACGGATCGGCAATGCCATCCAAAGAGGGAATACAGTCTTTTGGGCAGCCGAAACCTAAAGAAACTTATATAGATTTTTAATGTAATAAGTTTTGTGTTTTTTGTAATTTTATTTTTCCATTATCCAATTAAAGTGTATTTTATACATAATACTAGCGACCCGCCCCGGCATCACACGGCTATATTATGCATGTATTATACATATAAACCTTCCTCTTGAATCACTCTATCTATTAAAAAACCGCATCAAAATCCGTTGCGTAGTTTTAAAGATCTAAGCATACAAAGGGACATAGGGGCAGAGAAAGCGACTTTGTTTTATACTATGTAGTGATTATAATACTTATAAACTAGCTGTCCCGGTAGATAAAGGAAAAATAAAGGGGAAAATATAGATAAAAAAAATAGAAAAGCGTCATCACGTACGATAGTTATTACTTATGTTATAGTTATAGTAGTTATATAGTTATACTAGTAGTTCGCCCCGAACTGAGACCTCACGAGTTTTTTTCAGCGTTTATTATATTTCAGGGTAAAGTACTAAAATGTATACTATAACGACGAAAGACTCCAAATACGACAGGTCTATCTTATTTGAATGATAGGTGCCTAGTATCGCTATTATCTGACATTGGATGATTTAGAGAATCCAAACACGATAGGCATAACTTGTTGTTGTTGTTAACTTGTTGTTGTTAAGTTCTAATTAGCATAGGTCAAACATCTCACCCTGGACATCCGTTGACTCTTTATTTTTACTCAAGACATTTTTAATGTGTCCAACATAATATCCAGAAGATAGTAATTCCTTTCCTTCCTTCCTTATGTATCTACTTATCATAATGTTACGTAAGAGGAAACGAGAAGACAAGCTCGAGAACGAGAATATATTAGAGAAGTTTGAGACCAATATGTCCTGTAATAAGTCCCTAAACTAAAATATAACAAGTCAATAAAAATTATAAAAAAATGAGTCACAAATTTTATAATTATCAGAGTCTCTAGATCGGCTAGAACCGAACATTCCTACTATTTGATACTATCCACCACTATTATTGTAAAACAGCCCATGATTATGAAATAAATAATTATAGGAAATGAAGCAAAGAGAGTTCGGACGATTTGGGGCAAAGTAATAAATTTCTATAAAATTTAAATAAATTTGGATTAAGAATATTGTAAATAGTAAGCGTGTTACATTGTGAATTTGTGATGCTACACCTTCGTTATTTTTCTTTTGCAATCACAATGTAACACGCTTACTATTTAAGTACAATATTCTCCAAATTTATTAGATTTATTTATTTTCTATTTTTTACCCCCTGTAACCCCCTGACCGATCCTGCTCATGTTCGAACTTAAAAATTCTATGGACCTCAACTACTTGTATACCAAAAATCATGATGATCAGAGCAACGGTACTCAAGTTATCGTCGAACAAACATACAAACATACGAGCGACCGACCCTTCTCAACACTAGACCTCTCTCGCTTCGCTCGTTCGGTCAATTATTATAGTTATATCTGTAACAAGGAGTAGGTACAAGAGCTAACAAGTGTGACCACTCTCTAAACATTTAAGTTAATTCGAATCTATAAATTTAGTATAACAAGGGTAGAAGTAGAGTATGTAGGCGGAATATATAAGTATATGTACGGTCTGCTGCATAATTGTAGACCCACCGTAGAGCTCCAAAACGGCTGTTATAAGAATGTTTTCAACACAAGCAAGATTCTAGGCACCTGCTTTAGTTGAAGTTTAAAGTCTTCTAACTCATCAAAAATCAAACAAAAATTATTAGAATGCAAACATTCCAATAATAGTAATTTTCGAACACTACCGAGGACTGCAATAATGCAGCCGACTGTACCTATACCTACATATAATATGTGAATGCAACAAGAACATGCCCTATGCTAAGCTTCATCTTAGTTAAATAAATTATGTACCTAAGTTATTCGTGCCTTTTGTTTATCCCGCAACTACCGAATAACGGGTAGGTAGGTAGGTACAGTACCTACCTACATAGTACGTGCATACATACATAGCACAGGTAATTGAAGTACTCTACTACAGCTGTTATACTCGTATCGTGGTACCGCGCCGCCCGCGCCCGCGCCGTGAGGAGACACTTCCCCACGTAACGTGTGGGGGGAGGGGGCTTGCTTTCGATACTATACCGATACGTGCATACATAGGTCGGTACCTACCTATCTGCAACGCGTGCATTACATACGTTGTTAACTATACCTACCTACCTACGTACTACACTACACATTATAACTTCACAGTGAACTCAACAATAATAAAAGGTACGATTAAGTACAGTAGGTTGTCTGTAAGCACGTCCTAGTCGTCGTAGACAGGTAACAGGTAATCCACGTCTCTTTGGACATTATATAGCAATATGTCGCGCTCGTGTGTCGCATCCTATAGTTGTACCTACCAGATATTATCGCCTGGCATAAGGCATAAGGCACATATTACTCGAATAACAATTACATCGTTATATCAATGTTCATAAATATGATATAATATAGGTAAATATAATATGTATAACGTAGTAAATGTAGGACAGACTGGGTGGTTAGAAGGGCTAGTGGTCGCCCTTGTCCCCGCAGCCAACGCCCGCGCCCGCGTCGGATGTCGCACGTGGTATTAGATAACACACCGACTGCGAGACGCGACATGTGACGTCACGCGAGGGGACGATACTCAACTTGACTCATATACGTCTCACTGACATATTCTATCAACTGTTCTATATTCCAACCGTTCCGAAAATATGGCGAAGGCAGAAGGTAGTAGTAAGTTGTAATGTATCGAACTCATTCAGCAACATGTCATATTGTTTATACACTGTAGGTACATGACTAGACAGTAGGTACATAATGTGTCCTCCTTATACTCTGGAGATATTATACTCTATCATAATGTAGTAGTACATAATATGCCACGGCGGGGTACAGAAGCGCAGGCGCAGCCCGGTGTACGAGCTAGTGTTAAAAGCAGCTGCATTTACATTATTATCGTAAAAACAATATTATCTTATATTAAATGTGTACAAAAAATATATAAAGACATCACACAATAGAGTAACATCATTATGTCACCACACCAGCGTACACCATCGTGCACCATACATTGCACTCCAACACTAGTGCTGCTGCAGTCAGTGGTGTGATGATAATATTACTCTGTTGCATTATAAACACACTTATTTAGCAAAATATAGAAACAGTTCGCAACGTGTTGTGTGGTCATTATATTAAACTTAAGAGTTTGATTGTACCGTAGAGAACCGAATAAACCTCGTTACCCAGCCTGGGTACATGGTTTCCCTCGGGTAGGTTTGTCACACACTTTATACTCCGACGGGGTGGAGGGAGAACAGACCCCATTGCTAACAGAAGCGCAGACCCACCGTACAGTTCTATTTAATTGGATTCTAATAATGTATGTCTAATAGATACATGAGTTGAAACACTTTAACTTCAACTCGGGCAGAATCTTGAAATGTTGCTCCAGTTTAAAGCATTCTAGTTATAACAGTTTTGGAACTCTACCGTGAGTGTGTACTTTTGTTGCCTGATTGTACGTGACGACGCTAGAACATTGAGGCTGCTCTTCCTGCAGCACCATAGCACTTGCAATCCCACAACGCATTGTGAACTGTTTATATGTATATGGGCGTTTTCGGTCTTCGACCAATGTCTCGATGCAGTGAACGTGTTAAGTCTATGAATGTATGATTGTGTGAGAAGCTCCCTGCTCTAAGTGAGCGGTAGTAGCTAGGAAGGGACGTGTGGTGCACGGTGATGCACGGTGATGCACGGTGGTGCACGGTGATGCACGGTGGTGTGACTGACCCGGATCGAACGACAGTATCAGATACGTACCGATCTCATTGTTATACACGTAACTCTGTGTGCAATACATTTACCAATCTCGAGTTGAACGATCTACTATTTATGACAAAAACATCATCATTGCTCAACACACACACACATATTACTGCCAGATACTATAAGATACATCTACCTGATACCATCTGTTAACAACGTACATACACGCGCGCGGATCTCATTTATGTTTTTGGTATAGGTATAAGTCAGGCCTAGATTTGTTTATTTTAAATAATATATCGGCTTGTATTGTAAACATATTTTGGGATAAATTGAAACTTTTTGATATTGGAATTTTGATGTAGAATTAAGAATAAGATCCGCCATCAAGGTGTTAGCCCCCCCCCTCCCCCGATATATGCTGACATATAGGTAAATGAAGGCATCATCATGCATCGGTCAGTTGAAGCGACCTCGGTTCAAGGCTTACCTTTTACAATTCACAGGTGGAACTATATGCCATTACATGTTTGAGTACTATAACGTTATAAACATAATAAAATATATCCAAATATCGATGCTATCGTTGTTGCAATGAGATGAGAGGTAGTTGTGGCGACACGACGCGACACTTGAGACGATCGCGTTATGTAAGGAACAAACCAACGCAATGTGCAGTATACCTATCTACAACCGAGTGATATCTTCAACCGACGGGAGGCTGACGGAGTTACATAGCGGGATATTGTGTACACGTGTGGATCTTGACCCTGGGTTCGCGGTTCGACCCTCGCCTAGAAGGTGACGCTGTGTGTGTGTGTGTATTTAGCAAGACATCACTAACACATCTTCGTTCGAAATATTTCAAAACTATCAACAAATATTGTAAAACCGTTTTCAGAAAAACTAAAGTTTAAAAATTTCCTTTGAGGTGAACAAAGTAATTAAAACCGTGTTGTGTGTGGAGGGTGTGTGTGTGTGTGTTGGGGGGGTGACCCTGTGTTCGGGGGGAGGGGGGGATGAATGTCGGTTCATTACAGGGGGGGTGTCTAGGTAAGTGTACCTAGTTAGTAATTACAGAACATTAGCATTATATTATGGTAATTACAGTAACGAGCGCGTGTTGCGACACCAGTACCTCGACTCGATGACCGTAGTTCTACTCGATGGGTGTCAGGTTGATATATTGGGTTACAATGTGATAACTACGTATGTAATATCTAGATCGATCGATACATTGGTTACATTATTAGTTATATGAATCGTGCATTATTTACTGTCGTCACACAATTGTTATATTTGGGGACAATTGGGATCAATAATAAATGTCCTGTAATCCAAGTTGTCACCGCATTGTACCACGCTGCCACCCGTCTCGTGCCGTCCGTCCCCCGGGGGACGATGGGACACGGGGCGGGGACAGACGGTAGCGATCGATAGAGCTATGTTATTGGAATGTTAATGAAGATGAAGTAAACTATATTAATATGTTGTTATTAGTGAGCAGGCGGCAGGCGGTGTGTGGTGGCAGCGGTCGTCCGTGAGAGTTGCGCAAACATATCGCAAGGCACAGTAGGGTGGTGGTAGAGAGATGTCGATCCGGGTCAACGGTAGGTTTATGTAGTACCATCTCTGTGTGTTGCGTCATGTCGTGCGGTCGGTGTGTTACCTCGAGCGGCTGCAGGGCGTCGTCGTCGGCGAGCTGGCGCCGCTGCCTGTGGAGCGAGGCGGGCGTGGGAGCGACGAGCGGCACGAGGAGGAGCAGCGCGAGGAGCGAGGCGGTGTGCGAGCGTGCGGGACCCATCGTGCGCGGGAGAGGACTGCGCCGGCGACCGGTACACGTCTACCTTCCACACCGGCCGCAGGAGTGGGGCGGACGGTGGCTCGCCTTCACCGCGCGCGAGACGTGACCTTGCCTCGCGCTGCACCATCTACCTACCTACCTACCCCACATTAGTGTACGTACGGGGCATTCAGTACGTACATAGGTCAACGTTACAGTGCAGTCTCGACGGCGGCCGGTCGTTGATATAATGTTGCCAACACTAGTGTACCCTGGCCGCGCTCCGAGCCTGCAGGAACGCGCTGGGATGGCGAGAGATCACATCGTTGTTTACTTAATGGGACCATTTCATTATAACTTAAACTCATTCTAAACCTTACAATTGTATATTATATAAAATGTACATATCATGCTTACCTACTTAACTTATAAAAATATATAACTTTCAAACATGAATAAAGATAATGATTTAACATAATTTCATTTAATTTTTAGTGTCATAATCATAATGACTAGGAAGTGAGTAAGCACTTGGTTATTGTAGGTAACTGTAACGATGCAATGACGGGCTCTCTATCTATCTATCTATCTCTATATATGTATGTATATACAAGTGAATGTATGTAAATCTCCTACATAAATGTAAGAGGCAATGTGCTCGGAACACACAACGTATATTACAGACCTCAGCCTCAGCCCGAGTACGACGATGACGCCGCGAGCTTCGAACTGACAACCCCCTGCGACAACCCCCTTCCAATGTCCAACGGGAAGCTTCCCCTCGCCTCCCCCCTCGACCCCCTCGCCCCCTGTGACCTTCAGATAACACTTTCCCCCCGAAACAACCCGAGTATCACTACATAGTATAAAATAAAGTCACTTTTCGCCGTCCCTATGTCCCTTGGTATGCTTATAGATCTTTAAAACTACGCAACAGATTTTGATGCGGTTTTTTTAATAGATAGAGTGATTCAAGAGGAAGGTTTATATGTATAATACATACATAATATAGCCGTGCGAAGCCGGAGCGGGTCGCTAGTTTACAATAAAATGAAATAGAGTAAAGTATTCAATGAACGGGAGCGCGTTGATGTCTTTTATATGAACGATTTGATATTATATTGATACGTTTTGTATATTGTTGACTTTGTTTGATGTTTACTACCTATATACCGTCGCGTAGAGTATGTAGGTAGGTAGGTATGTAACGTACCTATATAGTGAACATTATATAATTATATAGGTAGGTATGTAGGTATAATTATTGTTAGTTAGGTAGTTGTTTACTCGTGTTGTACTGACCGTGAAACTTTACACAAAAACAATGAAATAGCATCAAATTAGTGAGGAGTGAGTACAGTGAGGTGGTCTCTTAGCTAGAGTGTAGGTAGAGAGGTACACGATGGGTCCTCCTCTATCTCTACTCTATTTACTTCATTGACGAGACGTCTGTGGTACGTCGCGTCGGGCGAACACCCGCTTACGACGCAAAAGGTTGCGGGTTCCATTCCCGTCTCAAACATGTATTTACGAATAGATATTTAGTTCTTGTCTGAGTGTCTGTATATAATGTATTTACATAAAGAAGTATACCTACTTACCTAAATGTATTTTATTTGTTATCTAGCACCCGCATAATATGTACAAGCCAAGTTGGGTTAGGTTGGGGCTAGATGGCGCTGTGTTCTACAATCATATTTGCATATAGATTTTATTTTATGAATGGATAGTTGGTTAGTAGCGTAATATAACATCCTATCAATCAATGTACGTACATACATACATACTGTAGTTTGTATGGTCGGTCGTCATCCTCCTGCGCCTGCGCATGCGCCTGCGCAGTATCTAAGGTTAGGTACGTGTTATTGCAACATAACGTTAGTACTTACAATTATTATTGTAATAAACAATTATTAAGTTTATAAGTACGCCTTATATAAATTTAAATAAATGTATATAATCTTGATGTGTCCATCCTGTATGTAAAATATATTAGTTGTTATGTTTATATAATTGGGTAGGTAGGTATATACATATATACCTTAATTGTGTAATATATAGGTAAGTATGTATGTATAGGTCAAACGAAACTAGAGGTAACGCGTGGAGCATTGAGCAACATCCTACGAGATAAGGTAGATAGGTATAGTAAGTAGGTACCTACCTACCAACACTCGGGGAGTGTATCCGTTGGTTTGTACCTACCTACATATGTACTTATAGGTAGGTATATATTGTAATACTTGTATTGTTACATTATACATTTATACTAACTTTTGCCCGTGACTTCGAAAATGTAGAGTAGATTGGACCAAGGAATCACGGGTCCCATACAAAGTTTGCCCCTCTTTTTCACCCCCCAAGAGGTAGTATTTTGGAAAATTCGTTCTTACCGGATACCTTCGTCATATATAAAACACACCCACCAAGTTTCAGGTCCCTACGATCAGCGGTTTAGGCTGTGCGTTGATCTGTCAGTCAGTCAGTCAGTCATGACAAAGCACTTTAGATTAGGTACGACAAATGTAAGATGGGTAGATAGGTAGGTACCTCGTCGCTTGTTACTGTAATCGTTAATTACTACGATAATTATGTTCAAAAGCGATTTAATATAAATGCAAATATGAAAGATATATCTCCTTACATTCATGTTGGTGTGTACTGTATGTATGTATGTTATAATAGTTGAGGACCGATCGACCGATCGATCGGGCGACAAGTAGAGTCGAACAGATCGTCCTGCAACTTGTGTCATATGCTCGACTCTAGACGAAAGGAACGCGTCGTACATATTAGTGTAATATAATCTGATACATTTACCTACATTATGATTTACTTACATAATAAAGGTAGATGACACGAGGACAACGTGAAATGATATAAAACTCGTTGGAAATCAATGGTAGGTATTAATGATTGTTACGTAATACATTATATTGCATGATTACTTACTTGTTACAGTTAAATAGTGTAATACGTGTATAGTAAGTAGGTATACATGATTGTGTTAGTGTGAGACAACACTGGGGCAGTGTATGTCGTCGTTACGTCTCTGCAGATGTTCCCCGCGCGGGTGTCTGTGACAGACAGACGGACAGACGCGTCAACTGATATTGTTGTTGTATGTGTACAACTGTAACACGTTCACATTAAATGTGAACGTGTTACAGTTTTGTATTTACTTACTTACTAGCTGCGCCCCGCGGTTTCAGACGTGTTGTCATTTTCTGCGTGACTTTCTTAATTTTATACTTTCATAAGAACCTTCTACTGACAATAACAAACATACACACACACACATTATTCTCATAAATGTAACTGGCTCGAGTTGCGAGTGAAACTGTACCAACTCGTCTAACTATTGTAAATATTCATAACTGTAACATTTAATGTTGCAAATATTATATAAACGATGTGATGTTTGACGACCCTATCTATAACAATATCTTTATTATCTAAATAATTATATAACGTGAATTAGTTTAGAAGTTATATATGTATATACTTAGGTACGTACATACAAATCAAAAACATAACCCCTTTCGTCTCCACCGGTAGTCGGATATAAAAGGATCGCAACGTTACTAATCATATGACATATACCTACATAATTACAGTAAAGCATATAAGCAACTCGTAAATAAACTCATAGATTAACAGGAGACAGTGTCAGGTGTCGGGTCCGTCTCGAGCAGACACTGCGGTAATGGGGTTAAACCTGGTTTAGAACTAATGATCGAAGGACTAATGAACTAATGAAGGGCAAACATCCACTATCCCTTAAACGGAAGCTCATGGACATCCTCACGTAGGGCGCTCAAACTTGGTGTTTGACCGGTCGTCAAAGGTCCGCAGTAGGGCGGGGTCCGCGAGAGGGCGATGGAGCGAAGTATATTCTCGGGGTTAGACTCACTGACCGGACTCGGAATACCGCAATACGTTCCAGGAGCTATGTTAACCGACGACGTCACATTAAAGTGGAACTATGTCAGCCGCATGCCGGATGTACGTTGGGGCTAAAAGACAACCTTGTGGACCCCGACCAACGGAGAACGACAACCTGGTAGATAACGCCGAAGGTGGCGAGATGACTTGGACAAACTGGCGGATCACACAAGATCGCGATCAGTGGAGGGGGAGTAGAGAAGCCTTTGCCCCGGAAATATGATGGCCTATATCCTGTAGCACCCTATAGCCTGTAGCATCATGTTGCCCACTTGTAGCCCACAAGGAAAGTAAGTACGTACAGTACATGAACATAATACTTGGTTATATAATTAACAATATAACATTATTAAGTTACAGTAAGTAATTGAAACGAATGACTCAACGGAATTATTACAATATGTCAACACTTACAATACGTTAAATATACCTTGTTAGTTCAAGTTTCATTACTAACTGTTCACTCTCAATGTATTTTACTTTAGGCATAAGTCCCGATCCCGTGTATGTGTGTGTGTGTGTGTGTGTGTGTGTGTGTGTGTGGTATATTGGCACAGGGATACAATATCGGACCCATTAAACTATTATCAAATAGGTATAGATATATTTTTTGTGGAGAAATGCATCCTTTATGCTCTACCTCCCACCGCCCGGGGGGTGTGGGTAGGGCTGCCCTTGGCTTGAGATGGTAGGCTACCTTGGTAGCCTACCATCCGGGTCCTCTATCTCGGCCAGTATTGGTGACCAGCTGGGAGTGGTGTCCCATCCTGCCACATCACCAACAGGCGTTGGCCCACGAGAGGGTCCCATGCAGCATCGACCCTGTACTATAGTATCCCATCCCAGTACCTATACACGTACATTACATACAATAAGTTAACTATGTATGTATGTATGTATATGGCATGTATTAGATCGAGTCTAGATGATATTACTCAATGTATATCCTTCAAACTTAGATAGTACGTTATTATATTGTAAATATATAATATATAACGACGCTACGTAGCTTAGGTACGTAATTAGGTGACGGTCAATCAATATATAGTGTTGTGGTGCAATAGGTAGGTAGGTACCTAATGCGGTGAGAGAAGTGATCGTGTTCACTCTCTATTGTATGGTAGTCATCGTCGTCGTCCCTCACTGACTGACTGTACTGACTGACTGTACTGACTGCCGTTAGGTTAGATATTCGACTAAAACGACTAAAAGTGGTTCATTTAGTCTTCAGTATATGGATCGATGCCCCTCTGACCTGACTACACTATACTTGCATACATAATGACATAACGGAAGATGACAATAGTATAGTACATGACGTGACGTCACGTGAACACGACACGACACGATATGAGCGATCACTCCCCGTACAAGTTGTAGGTGAAGTATGAATGGTAGGAGAGACTCACTTCCTTTTTAACCGACTTCAAAAAGGAGGAGGTTCTCAATTCGTCTGTATGTTGTTTTTTGTATGTATGTTACGCGATCATTCGAAGACGGCTTAACCGATTGGGATGATTTTTTTTGTGTTCGAAAGGTGAAGGTATACCTCTCAACATTCAATCTAACCCAGTCCGACTTCCAAGTAAGTACTTATGTTTAAGTTATCTGCTGACTTAGTGACCCGAAATAGATCATTTTTCGCTTTTAAGTTTTTTTTTAGTTTTTGATTTCAGGTTTGGTTGAAGTCGGTTTTTTAAATTTAAATTTAGTTTTTTAAGTGGTACATCGTCCCCCGCGCTCGCCCTGTTGTCTACCTTTACAGGTCTTTACACATCTTTTTTAACTTAATGATGCTTTTTTGAATTGAATATAAATACTTACATAATTATACTTAATATAATCTATCTCCGGTCATTCGTATATAATATTCCTTAGAACGTCACTTGTCGAGCAGGATTCGTTTGTCATCTATAATTAAACAACAATTTAGATAACGTCTATGTTTTATAATTTCACATTTACAGCAGATTACCTGTTGGGGACTGGGATGACGTACACTCCATCTTGTATCGAAGGTATATTGTGTAAGGTATCCTGGAGTGAGTGGGTAGCTAGGTAGGTACCTCCACGTGCGGTGAGGGGTACGAGGAGGTAGGGGGACGACGAGGTAGGGGACAACATTCACCTCGAAACCGGCCGAAGGCTGTCAGCGCGCTATCCGCCGATTACCGCAATCATATTCAATTCGTATATAATTTGCGCAACAAACTCGCGCACTAACCGCCTGCGACTTGGACGGACAATTAGGATCGATCCATCACAGTGAACGCTACCGCTAGAGATGAGACGCCGTCACCTTCCGATGCTACCTACTCTAGCCTAGCTACCTAATGTACCCGTCGAGTAGCATCTCCAGTAGAGATGTAATGCATACCATTACATACAGCACACCCCTACTGATCGTACGTACTTCTTTTGTACATTATTTCATTTATACAACCAATTATATAGAAAATAAAGCCATAATTTAATGTACAATCATTCATTGTTAAACAAGTATAATTAAATGTCTACAGGGTGAATTTTTTACATGGGCTTTAAGGGCTATATCCTTAACTATGTAAAGAAACTAATTTTTGTAGTATTTTGTAATTTACATACTTCTACTATCCCTGAAAAAATGCACTGAGGTGGTATGAGTAATGACGTAACAAACTGTTTTACAAATGTAATTTGTAGAGAATTTAGAACATATAATTAAATCATTTAGGAAAATATGACTTCCCCTTTATGCCTCATACGCTTTTATTTTGCCAGAGACAAAAAACGTGTGGCACTCGGGGACTGCCGCGGTAAAGCTATTGCTATATCGAGAATAATTTCTTGTCTTAGTAAATGTTCTTATAAAATAATAAAAATAAAAAATAAAAAATAGTCGTCCGACATTTGTCGTCCGTCAATAGTCGTCCGTTAATAATCGTCCGTCATTTGTCGGGGGTGTTAGGTGTTTTCGTTACGGAATTTCTTGATTCGCCCCCCAAGGCCCGCGATAAAATCTATGCAATAGCTTAAAAGATAAAAATTGTAAAAAAAACTACAAAAAGGGGATATTTCCTTTGATTTTATATCTCATATAGTTTAGTATGAAGCCCTGAAGGAAGGTCCATGTAAAATATTCACCCTGTATACCTATATAGGCGAATATGTATGTGAACGTAACAAATGGATATTACAATATGTTGTATGTATGGAGTAATAAATACAATATTATCCTCATGACATGACGTGTACACATAGCGGGGGGGAGCAGTTGCAGTGAAAGTATGGGGTTACAGTCTGACGTGAGTGTGAGCAGGTTGTGGTTGGGTTATAGGTCCGAGTGTACGTCCGACTCGGACTGAGGATGTGGATAGTGGTACAACAACCGGACACGGACTGTATGTCATACCGTTCCCTTCTAGTACGTGTAGTACCTACCTACTAGTAGGACAGAACGGAACGGACACCGGGAATGAGATACGTTTGTTGCGACGACATAACATGACTTCCATGTTGGTCGAGTTCTCTATACTTGCGACATACTCGAGCGACACCTACACGCCGCGCCATGAGATTAGAGATAGAAAAACCCAACCATTATGGTTATAATATATCTAAATGTTGGTAAATACGGTGTAGGTAACGTATATAGGGATATTATATGTATGTACTTATATGTAATGTAAGGCAAACACGTGGGAAGCAAGTTGTTGGGACACTGGTGTCCGTGTTAGGGCATTTCTTGTACGAACAGAGTTCCGTTCCGCAGGCGTCGGTCGGTCGCGTCATGTCGCGTCATGTCGCGTCTCGGGGAGGTCGTGTGGTGTAACACATAGGTACCATACATATGTAGGTAGGTAGGTATCTCTATATACCTCTACTAATCTATACATATAAAATCCTTTGTCCTGACTGAATGACTGACTGACGGTTCAACGCACATCCTAAACCGCTGATCGTATAGATCTAGGACTTGGAGGGTGTGTTCTTTGTATGACGTAGGCATCCGATAAGAAAGGATTTTCCGAAAATTTACCCCTTAAGGGGTGTAAAAGGAGGGCAAAGTTTGTATGGGACAGTATGATTCCTTGGTCCAATCCTATTAGAAACATTTTCGACTTACGCGGACGAAGTCACGGGAAAAAGCTAGTAACGATATATAAATCAAATTGCAAGATTTATGGACTCTATTATAAAATATATGTTCACTTCGCGATATCATAAACTATAATATTACACTACCTATACAGGGTTATTGGAAATTAATTGACACGGCGTTAAGGGCTTCTTCTGTGCACCTTAACAAACAACTTTTGTTCTACGACTTTTGTCGAAACTTAATAAATATCCCAAAAAAAATATTTAAGTGTTTCTCGTACTGTCTGGTAATTTTCTATGTCTATGCGGCAAGTGCGCGCGCGCGATCGGCACGGGGCGCACTGCGTGCGACCCGATCGGGTTGTACCATACCTACTATGATTGATTCTGTGACGTAGACGTAGAGTTGAGTATTATTTGAACTGTTGGATTTAATTTTTTATTTTTGTATGGAATATTTTTATAATGAATTTCCAAAAGTCGTAGAACAAAAGTTGATCGTTAAGGTGCACAGAAGAAGCCCTTAACGCCGTGTCAATTAATTTCCAATAACCCTGTATATTATATAGATGTGTAAATGATGGATGTGTTAGTATTGCTTGGTTCGAATTCGAGTAGGTATATGATGAAAGATTGAGTGACGTCATCGTCCACCTCACCGAGCATGTCCACTTGGAACGGCTACTTCAGACACTTCTCTATAGCCAGCATCCCTAGACCGGACCAGCAGCACCGGCCCCGCATCCTCGACGTCGCGTCGCTCAGTTAGTAACACACCACGGTCCAGTTAATACAATAGCCCTCTTCAACCTTACAGACCGAAGACAAGAAATCGCCAAAGAATCGTATGTCCATAGGATGCGAGACTCCCTCTTACCAGAATGTACGGCATTCACCACGGGTGGATACTTATTACCAAAAAGATATATTAAGAACAACATTTTAACCAGCTAAACCACACAACACACACAATAATAATTCACAATTTGTCTATGTTTTTGTTACCGACTGACATAACATTATGATCTACCATAGATAATCTTCTAGCTTTTCTCTCCATGTAAACAATGTGACGTCGTCGGGTATCGTTCCCGTGTAACGACAGGTAACGGACAGGTAACAGCCGTTACATTACTGTAATATATACAATGGTCCAGATGTCAACTACCCAATATTATAACTTCAATGAAATACACCGTCAATACAATACCGACCAGTAACTGAATAATGCAACGTAGGTATAATATGTATGTATATATAGATAGCGGTGAAAGGATACCATATACCTACCTACCTACCTACGTAGGTATAGGTAGGTAAGTATATCTGAGTGAAGTAGGTAAATGTCATATTCATTGAAATATAATATAACAGGTTCAAGAGTTTGTTCATGATGACTTACTTCATAAGTGATTGTTGTACAGTTGTCGCCGCGAGCCGTGAACACACTCCGCCCCTCGCCCCGGGCAGGCCGCCCGCCCCGGGCACGCCGCTCGCTTCACTCACCGCTCGCCCCGGGCGCGACTCACGTCTCAAGGGGGAGGATACTATCCGCTGAGACGCTGAAAAAAGCCATACCATAATGTCTCTCATCAATCATCTGATAGTCACATTACATCCCTTAAATCCATCCCACATCAATTCATTACAATAATTATTATTATTGTTCTGTCAAAATTTATTTCAAATTCTGTCAGAATTTATTTTCTTAATATTGAAATTACTAGTAGTTCGCCCCGAACTGAGACCTCACGAGTTTTTTTCAGCGTTTATTATATTTCAGCGTAAAGTACTAAAATGTATAATATAACGACGAAAGACTCCAAATACGACAGGTCTATCTTATTTGAATGATAGGTGCCTAGTATATATTATCTGACATTGGATGATTTAGAGAATCCAAACACGATAGGCATAACTTGTTGTTGTTGTTAAGTTCTAAAAGCATAGGCCAGCTCAATCATCACACCCTGTACATCCGTTGACTCTTTATTTTTACTCAAGACATTTTGAATGTGTCCAACATAATATCCAGAAGCTAGTAGTTCCTTTCCTTCCTTCCTTATGTATCTACTTATCATAATGTTACGTAAGAGGAAACGAGAAGACAAGCTCGAGAACGAGAATATATTAGAGAAGTTTGAGGCCAATATGTCCTGTAATAAGTCCCTAAACTAAAATATAACAAGTCAATAAAAAATATAAAAAAATTAGTCACAAATTTTATAATTATCAGAGTCTCTAGATCGGCTAGAACCGAACATTCCTACTATTTGATACTATCCACCACTATTATTGTAAAAAAGCCCATGATTATGAAATAAATAATTATAGGAAATGAAGCAAAGAGAGTTCGGACGATTTGGGGCAAAGTAATAAATTTCTATAAATTTTAAATTTAAATAAATTTGGATTAAGAATATTGTAAATAGTAAGCGTGTTACATTGTGAATTTGTGATGCTACACCTTCGTTATTTTTCTTTTGCAATCACAATGTAACACGCTTACTATTTAAGTACAATATTCTTAATCCAAATTTATTAGATTTTATTTTCTATTTTTTAGTTGGACTTTTTTTATTAAAGCGTGTTTTTTTTAGTTTTTTATTCTATTAATTTATTTTATACTTTTTGGTCTTTGATAACTTAATATGTTAGATCGGACCCTGGTTACTATTGAAAGACAAACTACTCGTCAAGACGATTCTAACGAGCCTAAACTCGATGAGGTTGTGTCGTTTCATTGCGAAGTTCCTATGACCATCTTCCAGTTCCATCATCAGACCCTGGTTACCATTGAAAGACAAACTACCCGTCAAGGCGATTCTAACGAGCCCAAACTCGATGGGGTTGTGTCGTTTCATTGCGAAGTTCCTAAGACCACCTTCCAGTTCCATCATCAGACCCTGGTCACCATTGAAAGACAAACTACTCGTCAAGGCGATTCTAACGAGCCCAAACTCGATGGGGTTGTGTCGTTTCATTGCGAAGTTCCTAAGACCACCTTCCAGTTCCATCATCAGACCCTGGTCACCATTGAAAGACAAACTACTCGTCAAGACGATTCTAACGAGCCCAAACTCGATGGGGTTGTGTCGTTTCATTGCGAAGTTCCTATGACAACCTTCCAGTTCCATCATCAGACCCTAGTCACCATTGAAAGACAAACTACTCGTCAAGACGATTCTAACGAGCCCAAACTCGATGAGGTTGTGTCGTTTCATTGCGATGATCCTATGACCACCTTCCAGTTCCATCATCAGACCCTGGTTACCATTGAAAGACAAACTACCCGTCAAGGCGATTCTAACGAGCCCAAACTCGATGGGGTTCTGTCGTTTCATTGCGAAGTTCCTATGACCACCTTCCAGTTCCATCATCAGACCCTGGTCACCATTGAAAGACAAACTACTCTTCAAGACGATTCTAACGAGCCCAAACTCGATGGGGTTCTGTCGTTTCATTGCGAAGTTCCTATGACCACCTTCCAGTTCCATCATCAGACCCTGGTCACCATTGAAAGACAAACTACTTGTCAAGACGATTCTAACGAGCCCAAACTCGATGGGGTTCTGTCGTTTCATTGCGAAGTTCCTATGACCACCTTCCAGTTCCATCATCAGACCCTGGTCACCATTGAAAGACAAACTACTCTTCAAGACGATTCTAACGAGCCCAAACTCGATGGGGTTCTGTCGTTTCATTGCGAAGTTCCTATGACCACCTTCCAGTTCCATCATCAGACCCTGGTTACCATTGAAAGACAAACTACTCGTCAAGACGATTCTAACGAGCCCAAACTCGATGAGGTTGTGTCGTTTCATTGCGAAGTTCCTATGACAACCTTCCAGTTCCATCATCAGACCCTGGTCACCATTGAAAGACAAACTACTTGTCAAGACGATTCTAACGAGCCCAAACTCGATGGGGTTGTGTCGTTTCATTGCGAAGTTCCTATGACCACCTTCCAGTTCCATCATCAGACCCTGGTTACCATTGAAAGACAAACTACTCGTCAAGGCGATTCTTGACGAGTAGTTTGAATGAATGAACTATGAAGTATGGATAATGAGATAATTCCTGCAGATTCCCTCCAGCTCTATCATCAGATCAGTTCCATGGTACCATATTATTGTCACCGAAGTTACGCCCTTTCATTTGATACCCCACTCGGGTATATTTGCAGTATAGTTTGTGTGCCATATAGGTAGATCCCCTTTTGGACCCCTATCTCCGTAACCCCCTGACCGATCCTGCTCATGTTCGAACTTAAAAATTCTATGGACCTCAACTACTTGTATACCAAAAATCATGAAGATCAGAGCAACGGTACTCAAGTTATCGTCGAACAAACATACAAACATACAAACATACAAACATACAAACATACAAACATACAAACATACAAACATACAAACATACAAACATACAAACATACAAACATACAAACATACAAACATACAAACATACAAACATACAAACATACAAACATACAAACATACAAACATACAAACATACAAACATACAAACATACAAACATACAAACATACAAACATACAAACATACAAACATACAAACATACAAACATACGAGCGACCGACCCTTCTCAACACTAGACCTCTCTCGCTTCGCTCGTTCGGTCAATTATTGTCAGTTCAACTCTTTTTAATGTTTTTATATTTACATACACTTACACAACCACAACCTAATAAAGATTTCAGATATACGCTCACGACTCGTGACAAGAACTGTACCAATTGCAAGCAATAAGTACACTTGTAGATAGTGTATTGACGCTCGAGCGGCGAGAGGCGAGCGTCGCTAGTCTAACCTTTACATAATGCCTTCAAAGTTGTACCGAGGCGGGCGTCGAACCCCAGACCGGTGACGTAAACCGAACACGTTTCCTTATTCAGATAAAACATCTTCCTTCACCTTCTATTGTTGTAATTGTTTTGTAACATCAGTTAGGTAAATATATCGGCGCTTTGGTGAACTGAACCTTGTTTGTAGTTATCCCATGGGATCAGTTTACCTATTGGTACATATTTGAATCGGTAGAATCGATCCCACTGATAAACTTAAATAAAATGCCAATTTCAAAGTGTCACTTTTATGAAAATATTATAAAAATCAATAATAAAATAAATAGTTAGATATATAATTATGTAAAATTCACTTTATAATCTGAGAGCGTTTCGTTCACAATTTTGTGTTATATACAGGGTGAATTTTTTATGTGGGCCTTCAGGGGTATAATAATATCCTAAACTATAAGAGATAGCGAAAAATGCTGAAAGAAGTTGCGTGCCCGATTTTGATAAAAACTAAAACTACATCATTAGATTGTTGAAAACGTCATTACCCTCGCCAAGAATCGAACCTGTTATTTTGCAAAAAAAATAATCCCCTATATTTTTATACCAATGGATAGTCTTGCTGATATCAATTCTTGGAAACAAACATAGTATGGGAAATTAAAGGAAATAGGTAATTTTTGTAGTCTTCTGTCATTTTCATACTACAGTCCCTGAAAAAATGTAGTCAGGAGGTATGGCTGATGACGTAACAAACTGCTGCACGAAAAACATGAACTGTTTTCTTCCAATTTTTAGGTGATCTAGAAAATTCAGAAGTTATTTTTTTAGATAAATATTACTTCCCCTCTATGCTTCATTTTGCCAGAGACGGAAAGCTGAAAATTGGTGAAAACTACAAAAAAAAGCTATTTCCTTTGATTTCCCATACTAAGTTTGTTTCCAGGAATTAATCTCTATCAGTAACACTATCGATTGGTATTAAAATATAGTGATGATAATTTTTTTCAAAATCATTGGGATCGATTCCTGGCTGGGGTCATTAGAATTTCAGAATTTTCCGTTATCTCTTATATTTTAGGATATAGCTCTGAAAGCCCGTGTACAACATAATTAACCCTGTATACGGTTAGAGCTCACATTGACCGGTCAATGAGACCGACCGATCCGTCAGACTATATGTAGGTAGGTTAGGTAGGTACTAGGGAATGCAAAACCGGCCGAAATTAAAACCCGGTTTTTTTTTCGGTTTTCGAAATAAAAAAACCGGTTTTCGGTGAAACCGGTTTTTAAAATGAATTTTTTTCGACCATTGTTTTTTTTTTTTTAATTGCATGTGAAAGGCTGCATTTTTTGATTCTTAAATATAAACCTATTTCTCAAAAATAACTACCTACAACTACAAAAACTGATACTGAAACTGACGAAAATGCTAAAATTTGTAAGAAAAGGCGGAATTACTTGAATTCTGCGTCGGCACGCGCTGCACCGTAAATCTGATTTAACGGTTTTTATCTTCATTGTTCTGATAGATGCACCTTTCCAAACATCTTTTTTTATTTTATGGTCATTGGTCAGATCATGGCAACTGTCAAATTACTTGAAATACAACTAGCTTTGGCCCGCGACTTCGTCCGCGTAGAAGTCGAAAATGGTTATAATAGAATTTTTAACTGGCTTTATTATTACCAAAATCGGTAAGTCGGTTTTAATATATATTTTTATATTTGTATTTTACATGTTTTTTGTAATATGGAATGATTTGTATATTTCATAACCTAAACCTAGTCCTTACTATTTCAAATTTCGAATTCTACGTCCCTATGAGGCCGTATCCTGAAAGTGCATGACCTTTCTAAAGCTTAACTTTCAAATGCGGTACTAATATCTTGTGCTAATATAGTACGTTGACTTTCAAGACATTCCAATTTTGAAAAGTATTTGCATTGCACCAAGTTTTTATGTAAGTTCAACCTTTTTTGAATGAAATCGAGTGTTTTGCTTCGTCATTCCTTATTCGTACTGCAAGGGAATGGAATCGATTGCCTGCGTCTGTCTTTCCTGACGTGTTTAATTTGGGGGTCTTCAAGTTGCAAGTGAATAAGTATCTTCTAGGAAAGCGTGCTAAATCTTAAACCGCTGCGTCACCTACCATCAGGTTTGTGTGATAGTGGTCAAACGCTGACATATCATTTGTAAATAAAAAAATCGGATTGAGTTTTCAAACATGTGTAAAAATAAACTGTAATTTAAATACGGTACAGATGCAATTCTTTTTCGTTAAAACTTAGTTTTTAATTATACATTTTATTATATTATATTTTATTACAATAATCCGGGGTTTTCATATAAAATTATGATAAAAAAATCACATATCAAATGTACCATTTTTCCGCGAGAATTTGACAATCAGATGTTTTTTTTTCGGATTGTAATTTAATGACACATCATTAAATTACAATCCGAAAAAAAAAACATTCATTTATAATCGACTAAGATACTGTTTACTGTGGTAAAACCAAACCAAATCATTCGTAAAACCAATATCGGTCGAGGAAAACAACAAAAAGTAAATCTGAAATAGAAAAATACAACCTGGCCTCTGAATTGGCCAGTAGAAACCAGTGGTAGTGGTTGGTCTGTAACCAGTGGCCTCTTAGAATGCTATTTCGAGCGAATAATATTGAAAAACCGAATAAACCGAAAACCCGGTTATATGAATGAAACAAAACCGGGTTTTTTATTAATTCAAAATATGTCGAAAAACCGGTTTTTCGGTTTTCGGTGAAACCGGTTTGCATTCCCTAAGGTACCTATAGCTATAGGTAGGTAGGTAGGGTCACGAGGTTGTTGTGACCACTACAACACTCGTCGGTACCTACTTTACATTACGAAATTATAAACTAGTTAGTATTTCAAATCCTTACTTATAAATATAAATAATGAGAAAGTAACTATGTCCGTCTGTTACCTCCTCACATTCCTAAACCGTTGAACCAATGTTGTTTTATTTACCTAAAGATATAGACAGGACTTCGGGGAAGATTTCAGAGTATTGTGTGCGTGAAGCCGGGGGGCGTAGTGTGTCTATAAATGAGTAATAAATAACATCGACGGGACAGGAGTGAAAGGTGCGTGGTTTGTTACAGGTGGAAGGTACTTGGTACGGTAGGTATAGGTATAGATAGACAATAGCTAGGTGGTAGGTACGAGTAGGTCGTCTCATCTGGCAACACTCAACTTGCAATTCATTAACTTAAACGTACCTACTTAAACTAATATCCATTAGTTTCAGTTTATTCCGTTACAGTTATACTATATTAAACTATGATCGAACTGGTCCTCGGTTCCAGTTCTACAATGGGACGAGTTACCCCCTAAGTCGTACAATCTAGTGGTACTTCAGAGTGGGCTACAGGCACACGAGTAGCTACTAGCTACAGGTACTCATCCCGCGCTTACTGTACGTAACGTAACGTACGTCCAGTGTCCACCATGTTGTACGTTCGACATTCAACAACTAAAGCAATGCGAGCTTCTTGCAATTACTTATCATTGTTGTATTAGATGTTCGGCAATTACTTACAACAGTGGAAATGACCCGCGACCTGTGAGTGACCCGCGACCTGCGACCCGCGGCTACAATGGATATATAAAACTTACCCAATTATTCATCAGTTTGAAATGTCACTGGTTCCCTAATAACTCGTTCCGTAACATGACTCTAGTAGTATAGTATAGGTAGGTAGGTAGTATAGTGTAATTTGGAAACACCATACATCGATAGTTGCGTTAACTAGAGGTAGGTTCCATACCTGACTACAACATCACTAGGTAGGTAGGTACATCATCACTAGTGATTTACTTACACTAGGTACCTTTAGAATAACAAAACATCAAAACGTTGCATAAAAATATAATTTAAATGTAGTTAATGTACATTATATTAAACAGTTTAAATACTGCCGCAAGATGGCTGTCGTTATTGTTTTACATTTTGTAAACGGTTGCTCGTTAAATGTCATGTAACATGTAGGTTGTGTAACATTCCTGCGTCTGCGCCGACCGCGCCGACCGCGCCGACCGCGCCGACCGCGCCGACCGAGCCGACCACGCCAACCGCGCCGCCACCGTGCCACGGGGTCTACAGGACTATAATCCTTATATGTACGGTCGGCTGCATAATTGCAGACCCACCGTAGAGCTCCAAAACGGCTGTTATAAGAATGTTTTCAACACAAGCAAGATTCTAGGCACCTGCTTTAGTTGAAGTTTAAAGTCTTCTAACTCATGAATTAATGAAACAAAAATATCAGAATGAAAAATGCCAATAATAGTAATTTTTGAAGTGAAAACTTCTTTAGCGGCGTTGAGCACTTTTTCTGTAAAGGGTATAAAATCTTAAACTCGCGTCAGGACACGTGACCTGATCGAAAAAGCGTAAGACGGATGGAGAGTAGACAGCTATCCCCTCTCTACGGCGCGGCGCGGCGAAAATGTATGCCTGGGCCTACTGTTTTTAATTTGGCTGTGAGTGTATTAAGACGTACATATGGTATTTTTTAACGGACGACTATTGACGGACGACAAATGTCGGACGACAAATGTCGGACGACAATTTGTTGAACGACAAATGTCGGACGACTATTTTTTTTTTTTCATCTAAAACTCTTTTTGCGTATGTTCTCGCGACATATGAGATTTTACACAGATATACAGTTTTCACTTCTGCCTGCACTTCCGGAGTGCGCTGTTTTTTGCACTCTACCGGGGGCTGCAATTATGCAGCCGTTAGTTCCCTATGTCCACCTAAACGCCTGAACCGATTTGTATGACATTTTTGTGTATATTCGTGAGGTAGGAGATTCGAACAACATCTACATGTTTTTTGTAAATGGCAAAACAACGTTTACCTGGACATCTAGTAATATCGTATAATGTAACCAGTGACGCAACAACGAGGCGAGGTCGCGCGGACAGTAACGCCATCTCTTGGCTTGACCATACACCGGCACAGAGCGCATCCCTCGAGACACTGGGTGCGAGGTGCAACCCGTGCCCCCGTGTCCCACCCCGTGCCCCACACCCCGTGCCCCACACCCCGTGCCCCACACCCCGTGCCCCACACCGGCCCAATATTCACCCCCTACAGCCTACACAAGCTACATAGATGGTACCATTGAGATCAATGAACGTTGTAACAACAACATTCAGTAGTACAATGCCAGTAGGTAACAGTATAGCATTCAAAGTAGATTCGATCCCTGGGCCCAGTTTGGAATGGGACGAGTCACCACCTAAGCTGAACTGTCTACATCAGGCTGGACATTTATAATACCTGTAATAATTAAAATGCGTAGAGTTACAACAACAATAATATATGATTATGTCTTTATTATTATTTAACTATACAAATAGGGTAAGTGAATAAACACAGTAAGCAGTAGGCAGTAGGTAACCGTATTATATATGAAATAATATTGCGTTATGTATTATAATAGTATGTATCTAGTATAGGTATATAATGTGTCTAACTACCGCCTGTCTAACGTCTACTGTATATGTTATATATTACTTATATATATAGATATTATGTATGGAAGTAAGTAGGTAATTAATGAACGGAAAGTTCCGTTCGTAAAGATCAACTTTCATTGACCGAATGTAAGTGAATGTACACTGGACCTACCACTCCCCACCTGCCACCTGCCACCTGCCACCTAGGTGACCTAGGCCCATCTACCCACCACACACGAAAGGCTTCCAAATATATTTAGCGTATAATTTAAATAAAATAGTGAATATATTACATGGATTATTGTTGAAGTTTACGTATAAATACATATGTATTGGTAACGTTACGTACTGGTTCCTCGACGTTACGAACTGGTTCCTAAATATAAATATTTATATAAGACGAACATTTCTTATCGTTTCATGATCGTTTCTGAGCCTATCCAAAGTTAAAAATATGTATACTGCATTAATGTTTGTGTTAAATGGCGGGGATCGAACTCGCTACCTACTGTGTCGCAGGCGAGTGTTCGTCCGAGCGACTTACGTAAAATCTATACCTAAAAAATTATTTGTCCTGATTGAGTGACGGATCAACGCACAGCCTAAAGCACTGATCGTAGAGACGTAGGCATCGGATAAGAAAGGATTTTCCGAAATTCTACCCCTAAGGTGGTGAAAAAGGGGGACGTATGGGACCACGCGATTCCTTGGTAGATTGGACCAAGGAATCGCGTGGTCCCACGCGATTCCTTGGTCCAAAATTCCTTGGGTTTCAAATTTTGCATAAAAATTATTTAACAGAATTGATGGAACACGTGTTTGTATTTTATTGAAATTGATTTCAAAATGGCTCTAATTCAATTAAAAATTGTTATACAGAGCCATTTTCGACTTTTACGCGGACGAAATCGCGGGCAAAAGCTAGTCTACCTATATGTAGGTATAGTACTAGTAGTTTACCACACAAGGTATGTAAGTGAGCTATTACAAAACGACATCCAATATGGCGCCCGCTAAGGGCGCTATGGATCGAGTGCACCCGAGATATTTAGACTATATATACATATATATATATAGAGCAAGTATGATGTAAATTCATTTACATCATACTGCTCGGTAAGTAGGATTTACTAGTATGGCAAGAGGCTGTGTAAGTTGTCATTTACAACACAGTGCATTGTTTAGATGGAACGTTCCATTTTCAAATCACTTTACCATTCAAGCATAGGGTGAATGCTTGAATTGTAAAGTTCACTTTACCATTCAAGCTATGTCAAACTCCTTGGTAAATTTTTTTTTTTTTTCATAAAATGATTTTTACTGTAAATAATGAAAATGGCGGCATTTCATTTAAACTAAATGTTTGTTCACTTGCGACGACTGTATTAAAATTTAAATAAATTAATAGTTTAAAAAAACTAAAAAAACACGGTTTAAAAAATCCAACTAAAAAAATAGAAAATAAAATTTAATACATTTGGAATAAGAATGTTGTACATAAATAGTAAGCGTGTTACATTGTGATGCTACACCTTCATTATTTTTCTTTTGCAATCACAATGTAACACGCTTACTATTTATGTACAACATTCTTATTCCAAATGTATTAAATTTTATTTTCTATTTTTTTAGTTGGATTTTTTTAAAGCGTGTTTTTTTAGTTTTTTTAAACTATTAATTTATTTTATACTTTTTGGTCTTTATTACCGAAATATGTTAGATCAGACCCTGGTTACCATTGAAAGACAAACTACTGGTCAAGACGATTCTAACGAGCCCAAACTCGATGAGGTTGTGTCGTTTCATTGCGAAGTTCCTTTGACCACCTTCCAGTTCCATCATCAGACCCTGGTCACCATTGAAAGCCAAACTACTCGTCAAGACGATTCTAACGAGCCCAAACTCGATGGGGTTGTGTCGTTTCATTGCGAAGTTCCTATGACCACCTTCCAGTTCCATCATCAGACCCTGGTCACCATTGAAAACCAAAACTACTCGTCAAGACGATTCTAACGAGCCCAAACTCGATAGGGTTTCGTCGTTTTATTACAGAGTTCCTATGACCACCTTCCAGCTCCATCATCAGATCAGCACCATGTTATCATAATATTGCATTGTCATCGGTCTTTGACAAGTGTGCAAAGTTTGAATTAAATCTGATCATTCTAAGTAGGGCAAAATCGTGCCCAAAGGAGTCGGTTACATACAAACAAGCAAACATACAGGTGAAACTAATAAAAGCGTGTTAAAAAAGAACATACAAGTTTATGCTAGTTCATCATGTCTAGTATTCGTCTGATGAATAAGTGGTCGGGACGCCTGATTTCTGTCATCTTTGAAGCCGAAGATGTCGTACAAAAATGTTTTATTTACCTCGCATGAATGATGTAAAGTAGTATACCTACCTCGGTTGTAAGTAGCTATTACACCCTCGAACTATATTCGCCCTCACGTGCGTCTAAATATCTCGGGTGCACTCGATCCATAGCGCCCTTAGCGAGCTAAGCTCGCACGGGCGCCATATTGGATCTTGTTCTGTAATAGCTTGCTTACATACCTTGTGTGGTAAACTACTATTACATAGGTCGTAATCACTACCTACTTAGGTACTGACATTTACCAAAACTATTATCAAAATAAGTAGGTACCTACATGTAGTAAATGTATGTATGATATATAATAACATGACATAATAGTGTAACATCAAGTTGATGAAATATCAGGATATTATGTACGAGATATCAAAGTTCAATCGAAGCTATAGGTAAGCTAAGGTATACAATGATCAATTGATCATAGATTACATGACGTGGTCATCTATTGTTCCATGTTACGTCCCGTTTGTTGATTACTGCGATGACTCCAACAACATTACAGTAGAGGAAGGGTACCCCTAAATCCCCTGTCATGTTCCCCAACGAAGGGGGTTTATGTCAACTAATTAAGCGTGTTTTATATTACGATCATCAAACTGTTATAAAAACAATCGAAGATTTCGTTATCATTTACTTCTATATTATTTATTATGTATATTATTTTCTAAGCGTATAACTATTCATTGGGTAGCCACAAGCTACATTAAGAACTGACTATTGAAACAATCAATGTATTTTGTACATCACAAGTGTTATAACATTCCGTATTGGTCAAGAATGTACCTATAACACGAACACACTAGGACTAAAGTGTAGTGTCATGGAAGTGCTACTAAC
Organism: Idaea aversata; assembly: GCA_907269075.1. Classification (NCBI taxonomy): domain Eukaryota; kingdom Metazoa; phylum Arthropoda; class Insecta; order Lepidoptera; family Geometridae; genus Idaea; species Idaea aversata. The sequence goes on from OU026102.1 coordinate 146,271, forward strand.
ATAGTTCTAAGCTATCTATTAACATATTCAATTATTGTTATAAAATATGTATGTTAGTCTATAAGGTATCTATGGGCCTTTGTAGCCTGAAATAAATGATTTATTTATTTTTGTTTATTTATTTATAATGGCACATCCTTATCTCTATCTATCTATATCGTATCATTAGGAAAAGATGACAATAATCACAACTCCTATCCTCGGCGGTGACTGGGTTGGTCGCTAGGAGCTAGCCGCAACTAACAAACATTAACTCATTGGTAAATGTACTATTTTTTTTTAAATTTAAATTTACTGAAAATCACACTTTACCTACAACGTGATTGCCAAATGAAGGTGTCTCCATGGCTTCGAGCCACGACCTGCGACCCGCGACCTGCGACCTACGACCTAGTGCGTCGCGCGACTCCGCCCGTGACCTCTCACCTGTCACTTGTTTATTCAAGTGCTAATTACTACCCATTATATACATAATTACCACATACTGGTAGCCTACGGTATATGTGGCATTATTACAGTAGGTACAAACAGTAAGGAATGGTAAGGGAAAGGTCAGATGTGAGGTAGTGTGATATATTGTCAACACCAGCTGCAGCTGGAGGGTGCAAGTACGGGAACACTTTCTTTCAACATAAGTGTCTAGTGATATGCCAATAACGGCCACTTCCCACTGACCCCATTCATGGGGCGAACGGGATTTCAATAGGGATTTTATTTCATTTCTAGTCCCGTCGACCCCACTGAATAATTGTGATGGAATTTCCTATCTATACTCAGTAGCAGACAATATAGCAGTGTTCTAAAAATATAAATATTTATAACACGTAGATCGATACAAAATGAGAAGAATTGAATCCATCTTCAATTAAACAATATTGAAATGTTGAATGAGATATTATAAAACCGTTATGTTGTAGACTGAATGAGTTCATACAATCATGACGTTAGATATGCTCGCGTCTAATGTTCAGGAGCGGGGGATGGAAGCTCGGAGCGCTTCAGGCGACGCCCCGCGTGTAGACCCGAGACGCGGCGCGGGTGAGGTGGGGCTGTGGTCGGGGCGGGGTGCGGGGAGGGAGGTGAGACGGCGGGCTGCGCGCGCGCCGAGCTCGCCGCACTGTGCTGCTCGCGCCCGGCCCGCTCACACGCCTCGCGTCCGCCCGCTCTCCGGTCTGTACCCGCGCGCGCGCTCACCTCGTCGCCCGCCTGCCCCCTGCCCGCTCGCTGGTAACGTACCGCACACACACACAACACGGTGCCACCCCGTGACGTCACCGGGGGGGACACACACCTATAATCTATGAATATAATGGAATTATCATCTAACTACAATTATTTATTCATCAATGAACGAGTATGTAATCGTTTTTCGTTACAAAAAACTCCAGACCGCGACCTGGAAAGTCGCGGGGGAAGGGGGGAGGGTAGGGGTCGTCGGTCGAGGTCAGGGGTCAAGGTCGTCTCGGCGCTTTCTAACTCCTAAATTAATTTCATTACCGTAAAATTAATTATAACATTCGATCGACATTGGTAATCGAAAGCAAGCCGAGTGCGACACCGCCGACGACGACGCCAGCCGGCTCGGGGGGCGGTCGGGGCGGTCGAGTTGCGACACACTCGACCGATCGCTGCCGTTTTCAATGACGTTACGTATTCAACACACATTCTCTATTTTCACTTTCGATATCGCTCCATATACCGCCGTCCCCCCGACAGGTAGACACACACGTCCCGACTGCCCCCGGAACTGCCCTCGCCCTCGCCCTGCCACCGCCCGCGCTGCGCCCGCGCCGGTTGCTCAACACAACAATTATGTAACCATCAATCACAACAACTCGTTTCATTTGCAACTATAGACTATCGCTCTTTTATTTTGTGATCATTTAGAAGTGTCTCTATCTATCTGCTAATCCAATCCTACTAAACTGTACGGCAAACATCCGCCGTCCGTGTCGTCCGCTCGGTACCTACCTACTGTGTGTACTTGTACTTATATATGTACCTGTAATTGATAGAAAGATACATGTAACATGTTTGTTTATCAAACGTATCATCGAACACTTAGTATCAGCCTTATATGACCACTGGCCAGCAGGTCTTCGGTAAAATGTACTCACTCGTTTCATTAGTTTCACAATCACAATATTCCGATATACCTAATAATAAATAATAATATCATAAAAACGTAGAAGTTTGCTCCGTAAATCGAGATGTTGTTCTAACGTAGTTACATATTATCTTAAATTATGTTAATTATAATTAATATAATACAACAACGTTGACCTTCATACAAATCACAAAAAGCAGTAATAACTTTAAACCGGAATGTACGATTTATGTATTAAACTCAAAATATTACAAGAAGTTGAGTTGGTTAATTAGGGTCAGCGTATTCCAGAAATCCCCAGCGTCGGGGACTTTATGTCCAATAATCCCCTTCCGCCACTCAAAGGGGAATCAAATCCTTCTTGTATGTATGTGGCGAATTAATGGACTACTCTACAGCTGGATTCTCTACCTCAAGGTATCCTCGATGTTGGCGATGATGAATGTACCTCCTAGAGCCAGCACAAACTATATAATATAATAATACTAGCTGTCCCGGCAAACGTTGTTTTGCCATTTAAAAAAAAAGTAAATGAAACAAAATAAAAAATAGATGTTGGCCGATTCTCAGACCTACTGAATATGCTCACAAAATTTCATGAGAATCGGTCAAGCCGTTTCGGAGGAGTTCAACTTCGAACCCCGTGACACGAGAATTTTATATATATAGAGATATAGGTAGGTACTCACACAGCACAAAGATTTTATCGTAATATTGGTAAATATTTTTTGAATTACAAAATGCAAAGAACAAATTCCTATATAAATGAGTGTTGTAGGTATCTATGTCAACACATGCATGATGCACTCACAGACCGAAATCTACGCTCTGTTTGTTTCCGTTGTACCGCCCCACCCACTACCGCCCCGACACACCTCCGCCAACTACCGCCCCGACACTCGCGACGAAACAAAAGACATCAACGCGTTGTCAATTATTTACATTTTCCTTTCAATAAAGCGCTTGACCTTCGTTTCACGAGAAAATTTTCTCGCAAATATTTTGCGTATTATATATGGGAACATACTCTTAAAGGTCAAATGACTGACCTAGTTAAATGTAAAGTACTTACGTACAGGCGTAATCTAGGCTAAATTATGCTACTTTTATCCCGACATTTAGTATAGGTAGTTCCCGTTTGCCCCATTAGTGGGAGATATATCAGGACTAACGCGAGAGAAACCGCGGAGCTCAGGTAGATGAGAAAGTTTATATTTTGAAAGTATTTAGATATTATTTGGGGTCGAATGAGTCATTAACGTTTAGCTAATAGTTTTGGAATCAATCAAATAAAATGTATTGCAGTCCGTTATTATTGCATTTAACATTTTCTAAACGTACTTGTGATTGTGTTTCGACACGCCATCGCCTGCGTCCGTGCCGTCCGCGCCGTCGGCGTCGCTACCAGGCAGCTCGATCGTTCGCTAGGTACCAGTCTATTCGTCTATTCACTTTACTTTATTGTCTAATAATCATCTATTGAGCAAGATATTTGTGCAACAAATAAGACAAGTTATAGACGACCACGCGGGACCAGTGGGGTACAAGCGGGGTCAGTCTACCAAAGAGCTCACTCATAAAATCCCCTAACATGATCCTCTGCCTCATCCTCACCTCGACAATAGTTCATATAAAGGTCCTCCCTCGCCTAGCCACTACTGGTCGCGTCGGCTACCGGTAGTGTACACAAGTATTTACAATGTTGATACTTGAATACACGTGATGACGTCCGCGTGTACATACATACATAGATACATGCGTACTGAAGTACGAGCCTCGTGTAGGTACAACAAATAAGCAGGTATATTTAGCACCTCGATAAAACACACAATAAGTGGCCGGGTGACGAATTATATTTCGAAATAAAGTCTTTATATCTGATAAAAAGCAAAGTTCTTCAAAATGTCTCCAATTACCGCAATTATACACATTGAATGTCACCAGTAGAGTAGGATGGCCAGTCCAGTCGGTACTCTAGGTACTACCATCGCCACCATCACCAGTAATTGTTATATTTGCAAATATGTATTGTATTGTATATTGTATATGTATTGTATTGTATATGTACACTGCCAATCACAGGGTTGCGGGTTCGATTCCCGCCTCAGACAAGTATTTATGCTTAGATATTTGTCTGTGGTCTGGTTGTTTCTATGTATTATAAGGTAAATATTTACAAAAGAAAAAGTATATAAGTAGTATATCCGTTGTCTAGCACCCATAACACAAGTCTAGGTACTTAGATTGGGGCTAGATGGCCTGTTACATACATACATTTTACATACATCTATGTAAAATGTATGTATGTAACAGGTGGGTGTTATTGTAATTAACGCGAGTCTTAACCTTTGGCTGTTGGTGGTGTATGAAGAAAGTGTCGGTCAAGGGCGCCGACCTTTGACCTTAGACCTCCAACCTCCGACCTCTGACCTCCGACGCGCCTACACAACCTATTTTTTTCATTATTGAAACACAAATAATAACATTACCTACCTACTTACACGGATGAAACCGTGGGGCTATTTAAAGGCTCACTTAACTAACTCATTGGTCCCATTACCACTGGACCCAACGGGAACAAAAATTGACTTCCCATCTACCCCATCAATGGAGCCATAATAATGGGGTGTGTGGGATCGTTCAACTATTACATCGTAGGACCAGAAAGACGATCGATTCTTACAGCGCACCAATCCTTGTACTGCCCTTGAGGGATTAAAGATTTATAATGAAACGTTGTCGTCATTGGGTTTTGGTATTAAAAAATACTTGTAAATAATTGAATAATTCATTCATTGTTAACATTCAATTATAGTTCTCGAGTTTTTAAGTTCATTAATTGTGAAATGAGAATAATTAAATTCCATTTTTAGAATAAATAGAAATAAAAGGTATACATAATGTATGGTTTAAAACGGTATTTCATACCCGTCTATGATCCACGACATTTGTCATTGGTAATAAGAAGCATTTTGTTGTAAAACAAAGCTTACCTTACATGGTGGCGGCAGCGGCGGGACATACCTCATTTATCGGCATACCTGGTGTGCGCCTGCGTGAGCGCTGCGCTGCCCTCTTTCACTGAAAAAGCATAAGTGCAGATACATAAGTTTCGAGATAAATTGATTTGAAAATTTGAAACTTAGTTTCTTTGTTCAATTATCTTAGATAGAAGTTACGTAAAAACAAATGTTGGTATCAGGTTGCATTTTTGACATAGATTTTTTTTGCATATTAGTTTTAATGTTATTGTGTATTTTTGATTAGATATTTAGAAAAAACTATTTCTGCCTCCAATATAACACCCTTTTTTTATAAATGAAAGATTAAGAAAAGCACAATTACACACTTGTGTTTTTTATGATGCGTAAAAATAAGTATGTGCTATTGTTAGGAAGCAAAAAAAACACAAGTGCACAGTTGTGCTTTATTTTTTAGTATAAGGTTGGTTGACCATAATGATATGATACAAATAAAAACATATTTATTATTTTTCATAAATAGGTACATATTAACTAAAGTAAAGTAGGTATTTATTAATCACACTAAAAAGGTAGGTACATTCTGATACATACCTGCATAATAAATAATATTAATAAATATTAGGTACAAAAACAAAAAGAAAACGAAAAACCCTGCAAATAACTTAATATTTATGTACTTTTGTCAACTCGTAGGTACACTCAATCGTCGTGTTCATTTAAAAGATCAGCGACGCGACGCTGTCATTAACAGGAAGATCTTTCCAAAATTCCACTGCGTTCGGAGGCATAAATTGAACAAGACATTGAATCATGTCCCATTTTCCCCTTGAAGTTATGTCTCTGCATGGGCCCCTCCTCAAACATGGATAACGGAAGGCCATTTTTCAAACAATTAACCCTCAAGAGGTCCAGTTCAATGCAATCGCCATCAAAAGACGCTTGGTAGTCAATGTCATAACATCCTTTTGGAAATTGCACCTGAACCATGTCACCCAAATAAGGGTCCACTCATGCCAATTTTCAGAGAAGCCTTACAGTCCTGAAAAGAAAAAAATAATTGACTCTCATCTCATGAGCGTCAACCATTCCACGGGCAACCTTCCATGTCAGCAGATCACTTCCATCACCAAGCCCCTTCCTCTATGAAGAAACTGGCAAAGCCATACGACTTCAGAGACTTCAAAAGCTCAGCAGAAAAAGCAAATAGTGGCACAGTTAAACGTTCATGAAATGAGAGTCAATGACTCTTCCACTCCTCAGGACTACACAGCCTCTCAGAAAGTTAACATACGTAGATCCCGCTTCCATTTAAGTGGTATGGTTCAAGCGAAATTTACAAGAGGATGCCATGACCAACCACAAAATGTCTCTTGATGGCAATTGCACCAAACTAGACCTCATAAAAGTCAATTGTTTAAAAAATAGCCTCCCGTTACGTGCTTAAAGAGGAGCTCAAAGGCTTGTGCCTTTGAGGTCCCCCAATCCCCTAAAAGAAAACAAGACATAACTCAACGTCTTGCTCAATCGATGCCTCCAAATAGAGTAAAATTTAGGGAAGATCCTCCCGCCAATGACAGCGTTGTCGATCCCGCAAATGAACTTGACGAATATTTCTTTGAATACGAATATCTCTTATTTAAGTCCTCTGACTTCCATGAAAAATATTCTTAGAGAACTGATTATGATGTCTTCATTCTTCCGACCAGACACTGTTTCGGTTATGTTAACAATTGGATGTTATGCTTTTTCTTAGTCTGAGCAATTCACTTCGTTTAAATCACTTAGTAACATAAAAAATCATATGTGCTCACTTATGTAGTTTTCTGCTTCTGATGTGAGGGTTATGTGTTTTTGTCTTCAAAAAGGAAGTACTTTTAAGAAAATGTTGTGTACTTATGCTTGTCTATCTGGGATTCTATGTTAGTTAGCGCAAATATTCTTAAACAGAAAAATCACATTTTTTTTTCTGAACCCGGGAGTGTTAATAACTCAATTTCCCAAAAATTGTTACTTATGTTTTTTCTTCTTCGCACGGCAGTGTAAACCTTCAATATTTGAAGTATGATAGTTAAATCACGTTGTTATCCTTCTTCAATACCATCCGATGGTGAGGTCCGCCGTCCATCATCATACTATACATTGAAACAACAGCTAGTGCAAGGGAGTGACATTGATACAACAGCCGCCTATTAGCCGATAGTAGATGAAGTACCTAGTTGCAGTTGGAACCAGGTGGAACAAACGTCCAAACCACAACCGATACGTTACTGCTTTGTTGTTACCTTATACATATACATACATCTTAGCAAACAACTTAAAAAGGTACGATTTTTTTGGTACATTTTTAAGATAATTTAGTGACGAATGGCGAGCGGCTTCTCGAGACACAGGATGTGAGAGAATTGTGCAACATATAGCAGATAGCAGCGCGTGCCGTGTGTCAGCAACTGTAGCGGACGTCGTAACTACATCCCCTGTATACCTACTATAGTTGCGCAAGGTGGACGCGAGACGGTCCGCGTCGTGGGCATACATACGACAATAGAACTCATCATACAAGTTCAAGGTGACCGCACGACCTGCGACCTGTCCACCTGTCGCCTGTAACACGAGGTCGACTTCACTTCACTGTGATATATGGATGTCACCCTTCGGGGTGACAAGGGATCACATGAGTACTGGGGACACTGGAAGTAAACGATGTCTATGTGACGCAGAATGAGATCCGCCGGATATTAGCGTGATTTACACAATCGATTGATCGACGAAAATGGATTCCACAGGTGATGAGTCACTGTCAACAAGGAAAACTTACCGAGATGATTGTAGCTGGGGTTTAGCTGCAGTGGAGTACTTACTGGAATATGTCTTGAGTTACCGGTAATGAAACTTACTTCCCAAAGAATTTATATACATAATGACTCAAAGAGATTGGATTAACTGCAACAAAATAGTACATAACGAATGAAAAGTAAACAATATAAGTAACGTAACAGATAAGGAAGGCGTTGCAGGTAGGTAGGTAGGTAGGTAGGTACCGGTCGCGGTGCGCTTACATTAGGTAACGTCTAGCTAACTCTACTATACTATAGCTAGCTGTGTGTATGTACAGGGCGCGGCACTTGCATAACTAGATGCAGTGGAAGCGTCTCCCGTACGTAGAGCCGGCGGCTGGACTCTACGGGGAACATACCTCGACCCACACACACTGTACGTTGCACACCATGCCGAGCGTAACACACACACAGGCCGCGCCACTCGATCGACTACGGTCAGTTATCTATACCAGTTATATTTGATCACATATTACTCAAACTCGAGTATTGAAGAATAATCTAATAATTTCTATTATATTCATATAACATAATTCAAACACTAGATTGTATTTATAGTCGCGATGGTTGAAGTGCGAAGTTTGAACCAAACCCTACTGTTTACAGACTCGAGGATCATGTCGGACGTGGCTAGAGGGTACCGTAGATAGAGGAGCTCGGTGTGGTTGTGTGTGAGTTGTGATCGGGAAGTGTTGGTGCAGGTGGTTACATAACCTCGCGTCCGACGTGTGACGACGCCTCGTGTCGCTCGCTCGTCACAGTCACGGACACAGGACGGATTATGTCACATAATGTACACACGCTACATAATTACAGAGAACAATTGAATTGGACTTTTGATGGTGATTTGATCGTTTCCTGAACGACCGACGACAGTCAGCAGGTAGACCTTCCGGGACCGAGTGTCGAACGGACCGCTTGTGTCGCTCGAGTGTGACGTCACAGGGACTCGGGGACAGACATAGCCACGTGCAACTCCAACTACAAACATACTCATCTGTTTCTTGTTATAAACGGAATACATTTTACGCAACATATGATTCGGTAACCTTTAACTGAACTGATTTCGGTTTTAATTACCAAAGGTAACCATTTTGAAATGTAATATTAAACCGAAGGTAACCGCCGACCACGTCAAGGTGTCACAACGCGGACACGTTCCTGCGCAATGCATTAACTTTTAACGCACGTTTCATACCAACTTTTAATTCCGGAATAATTGTGCGGTTTTAATTACTTGTTTTCGAGCAATTTTTCGTCGAAACAATAAATATAAATGCCGTCGTCGGTGTCATGTCGTGGATATACTCGTACAAGAATGATCTCGTGAAATGAAGTAACATTTGACCCGAATGTCGACCGCGATCTATCTGTTCGACCGATCAACAAACAATAAAACAAACGTTACATAACACATAATACGCGTATAACTGGTAAAGGTGAATCATGTCAAAGTGGCTCAAGTGGGTACGAGTGCACGGTGCAGTGGATGACCACCTCGCAGATAGCCGGCGCGGGCGAGCGCGGCGTGACGTCAGCCGCTGTGACGTCACGTACCACTTTCGCCGGCGGAAGGAGGTCGTCGATAGCGAAAGGGGACCCCCCCCGGGGCCCCCGCGTCCCTCCTCGCCGTGACATAACTGACACACTACATTCGCCGCTAACTGGCACAGTTCGGACACCACATTAAGGCCGGCCATTACCACGATGTTCGATCATAATTGACATAGTTTTCTCGTCTTCGGTATTATCTCTATCCACACGCAACTAGAAAAAGACGATCCCACGATTTAGTCTCAATTCGTCCCACAGAATTTCATCCCAAAAAGTGTTCTCATTTCAGCCCGAATAGTTTTTAATAAATTTCCTTAATTCGTCCCATTACATGATAATATTTTTAGAGTTCATCCGTTACACAATATTATAGGAGATAAATAAGCTTATCTTGTTAGATTGTGGAATCCATCGTAAAACGAAATGGCTTATTTATTCGTCACTTATTTACATATAGTTGAGTAGATAGGTAAGTAGGTACTTTAGTTTAATGTTGAGGTATCTTTAAATAGTATCTATATATTAGGTAGGTAGGTATTGTAACTACAACATTCTATTTAGGTACGTATATAATGACGACTTCATTCAAATTGTAATGTAATGAGTTTAAACTTTAACTTAACCAGTCGTACTTAGTTTGATTTGTAGAAAAATATTAAACGAAGTAGGTATTTATGTTAGTAGAAATAAAGTCATAAAATATAATAAGTACCAACGTTACATAGTGTACATTACATAGTAGAGAATGTACATTACAGTATGTGTACATGTACAGACTGTAACAGTAACCACTCGAAGGTCGACCAGATATCGAAATTATATATTATCATAAAGTAAATAGGTACAAACACCGCAAACACCCTGCGCCGGCGCCGGCGCAGCGGCTCTACGCTAAACCTACCACTTTGCCCCACTATTTTTCAAAAAAACTTTCATTTTTGACCGACTTCAAAAAACAAGGTGTTTGCTGTTTGTTTTTATAGATGGCCGCCCATTGTGTCATATTGTTTGGTTTATATTGTTTTTGTAGCAGCATTTTATGTTAGATTTAAGATTTAATGTGGTACAATAAAGAGTTTATATCTATCTATCTATCTAGATATTCATGCATAACTTCTTTGTTTGAGATGAATTAAGATTTTTTTGACGTGGGATGAAATACTGGGGCATGAATTGGGACTTACTAATTAATGTTCATTTTAGGGTTGTTGGTGCTTAATAAAATTATAATGACAATACACAGTACATTAAATTTCATAATGTTTACTTACAAACCGTTGAAAACCGATCGGATTATTAACGTGTTCTATTTATATAAATTACTAAAAGATTATATACTTATCTATAAAAAAAACCTTAAAATAAGCATAGATTATGTAAATATAATACCTCTCGAGCGAGTGTTGAGTCACTCCCAGTCTATTTGATAGTCGTTAGTATATAATTAATTCAGATGTAAACGAACTACAAACCCATTTGTTGTCGATAACTCAGAGTATATATACATTATTCTAACCAAATATATTATTATATATAATATAACCTTGACATGATACATATACCTACTTATTATATATTCATTTTTCATTAACAAAAACTAAACGACTTTGAAAAACGAGTATATTAAAGGGGGCCTAGCTATTCATTTTGCATCAAACAGAGATCTCTTGCTGTTCTCTTTATAAAGTCACAACTTGTTACTTTATAAAAATAGCAAACATTTCTCAAATACCTTGTTACTAACAAGGTATTTGAGAAATGTTTGGTTTACGTCAGTGTCAGTGACCACGACCCTTGTAACGGAACCGGAACCTTATAATTAAACTTATTTACCTAATACAAACAATCAAAACACGATGTACAGTCACATTATCAATTAGCTGAACCCCACGTGACCTAGAGCTCCGTAAGGTTGTAAAGTAATGTTACCTGATTCAATTTTTTTTAAACAATATACTATACAATACAATATTCAATATAAAAACAAATTGGTAATGTGACTGTACAAAAAAATGTAACTGAATTAAAGTTGTTTGGTACATAAATAATTAACACAATGGATATGTTCCGGTAGATATGTTTGTGTCATTCCTCTATCTATATACAATACCTGTAACGTGGGTGGACTCTGGGCGACTGTAGTTCCACCACGTCGTCGGTAGATGGCGCTGCACGGAGACGAACATTATATAATCACATCATAAGATGTTAGTTGTTTGTAAACAATACATCACATTGTTGTGAGAAACGGGAGACCGCGTGTCGTGAGTGAGTGAGTGAGAGGAATAACACACTGAACTGGTTAGACAGAGCATATACTTTAGATACCTAATGAATGTAAATAAAATCGATATGAACCGCCACCTTGCGACATTACATCTATAAGCAGTAAACTGTTGCGTAACGTCTCATATGTATACCCAATAAATATTATCCGTATATAATCGAGGTATGTATATACTCGCGGCGACCTCGCTAGCACCGTCCGCGTCGAACGCCTTGGAACAATTCTGTCAAATTCATGCAAATTAACCTAAATCGTAACTCTCGCCACTCGACACTCTCTACCCGCCGCCCGCGCCACGCCCGCGCCACGCCGCGCCGCCACTCCGACTCGGTGACCTTTCACGTATAAAAACTCTTTCAATTAGTGTCAAAGTCGAGCAAATCTAGACATTTTTCTTTAACACTTGTACTCATTAAAGCACGAAGCACTAAACTTAACCTTTATCCGATGTCTTCGTCGCTTTGTTGACTATTTAATATTAATTTAATATTATTGTTGACCGTAATCCTTCACCAACTAGTGTGACTCATTTGGTAATGAAATGGAGTTTAATTTATTATTTGATTAATTTAATGGCTTTCTTGATAATAAAATATGTAAAATAACCGACTAAAACTGGCTGGCTGTTGATCCGGGAGTCCAGCTACCTCCATACCTACCGAGTTCCATCGCAATCGGTCCAGTAGTTGTAACATGAAGAGGTCACAATGATCGTGTGGTTGAATGTGACATGACATGGTCCCAGTGACATAGTTCCGTTCGATGCGGTGACGCAAGCGAGAGGCTAGTGAACTCACCTCGTAGCGCTCGTAGCACTCGTAGCGCTCGTAGCACCGTAGTAGCCAAGTGCTACGACACGAGGAGCGCGTTGATGTCTTTTATATGGATGGCTTACGGTCGCGGTGGTGTACTTACTGTGTAAGTAGGTAGGTAGAGTTACACGTAGAGTCAGTTTATTTGTAGTTTATTTGCGGAAATGGCGATATATTTGTTTGGTTCCATCCAACTTACATACACAGAATTATATTGCTTACAAACAAGTGAACAATAAAATCGCGTGTGCTATACCTATGGACGCAGCTTCTAGGCATTTGTGTGTCAAGTCGACAATGTTCTGACAGACCGAAACTGAATAAAACAATAGTGTAATAATGTGGATAAAGTTCAGTTCCCATGGAACGATAAAACATTCGACAATATTGCACCGATAGTGTGTGAAAGTGTAACAAAACGCGGACGACGCCGACCACGCCGTCCACGCCGCTAGTATACGCCGGGGACAATGCGTTGCGCAGGCGGCTGCATGCGAACCATTACAAAATAATCAATTAATAACACTAGATAAAAACACAATAGACCTATATAAAGGCAGAGACCAAAGGGCACCGTGCTAGCCATCTAAAGTTGTTCAATATTGCAAGGAAAATTGTTTAATGTACCGTTTGTAGGTGATACCTTATCATACATTTTGATATAAGTTAAAGATGAAAATTTCATGGCATCTCTCTCTAAGTCTTTCCGAGCTTTAGAGATTTTGCCTGAAATTAAATAGGCAACGCACGATATCTATAAAACACTTAAATATACAGGATTATTGGTAATTATACTAGCAAGCCATTGAGAGCTACTTCTGTGCACTTAAACAAACATTTAAATACTAACATTTTTTTGAAAATTTTGTGGTTAGGTTTACCTGAAAATCAGCTGTTCCTTACACGGAGAGGTCATTAACCTTAAAATTTTATTTATTTTTGAAGTTTAATCTAAGTATTTTTCTGACTTTTGTTTTACAAAATCTGCTGTTTTTCGAAATTACATAACTTCAAATTTTTTTTATATTTTCGCATTTCCAAAAGTCTTAGAACAAAAATCGTATGTTAAGGTGCACAGAAGTAGCCCTCTGCGGCTTGCTAGTATGATTACCAATAACCCTGTATATTTCAATGCAATCCAGCGACAAGCATATTGCGTTTGGTGTCTTATGTAAATAATTTCATAAACAAGATGTTTTTGCGTGTCGTTAATGACAGACAGTATTAGCTAGATGTAGTTCCATAAGTCGTCGGGTATATACCATCTGCGTCCGCGAGGTGTCGTAAGATACGTCAATTACATATACCTAGGTATATTGAGCCAGAGAGGTCAAACACTTAGATACTACCAGGAAGATGTTATCATGGTGACGGTAATTCCTTGCAGACAGTGTACATCACGTAATGCAACCATTATATTTTGTCACCAAGGATGGCTTGTCATATACCTACCTATCTACTCGTCATATATCTATCGACGTTCCATTCACTCAATTATAATATATGATATATTTTGAAACACATTCGCATTTATTATACGATATATTCAATGATTTATTGCCCATATAACTATATTTGAGCAACTTGTGAAGACATTTATTACTCACAATTATTTTTTAAAGAGATTGGTTAGCCTTTGTCATAGAGATTTCCCAATAAGTTAGACCCAGTACCTATAACCGTGTGACCCGATGAGACATGCCTGACTAGGTGGGATGGGAACCCACCCACTTATCGTCATCTGATGGTAAGTGAGGGTGCGGTCTGAGATGTATCACGAACATCTAGAAGATTACGATACTTCACTCGCGATTTGAAGACCACACAACGTTATACACGTCTGGAAACACAGACTCAGACATCTGTAACCATAAATAATGTAATGTAACAAGGAACGCAAAACTTAAGACTCAGTAATCAGTACGTGTGGAACAACAATAAATATCTGATATATGTATACTGTTATTTTAGTAAGCATTAATAAAATCAATCAACTATGCATTAATTAGTTTCGTTAAGGATAAATGATATTATTCAATCAAATATTTAGCGTGTTGTGATTTATAACCTGAGATGTAATTGCACAGCAAATAGTGACCCTGCCACTATACGTCCTAGATACCATCTGATTTCACTCACAATATTATGATTCTTTGTACTGTTTATCTGAAATTGTTAATGCCAATGAATATGTTTGTATTGTAAGCACGAGCTCGAGTTGAGGTGAGAGTGTTGTCCAATGTAAACGGGTTCACTTTTACCGCCCGCCGTCGGTCCTTGAGCCCGCCACCGTCGCCCGTCGTTTCTCGCCTTAATATTGCGTGTCATATTCAACGCACCATGTCATATAATAATATAACACCTTATATTACCCTACTACGTGAATAGATGACATGATATACAACCACATAGTAATAGATATATACATTTGATTAGCCTACATACGTAACCAAACAGTGATAATTTGAAGGTCATCGATCGCATCGCACGCATCCAATACCTACTACATTAACATAATCACCACGGAATTATACATAAGCTATGTAAATGGGATGGAACAATCCGTGGCAGTGATACGACGACGACGACGACTTGATTGACGTTTATATATATATCGTTGTATATATGTACCTCATATGTACCTATAGTATATATTACAATGCGATGTTATTGATAGTTGAACCAATCCATTCAGGTGATTGTCGCTCAACTATATACATTTTTTAGAAATTTAGATTTAAAAAAGAAATCTTTCAAGTTTTTAATTATTTACTTCAAATGAAATAAAATCCACGCAAATTGTAATTGCGAAAGTATATGTTTTTATGTTTTCGAGCAAAAACTACTGAATCGATTACGGTGAAACTTGGCATGTAGAGACTTGGAACCCTGGAATAGCATTTAGAGTACACTTTATCCCGATATCCCCACGACATCGGGTGTACCACGGGTACGACCGCGGGCCGCAGCTATAGACGTACATTCAGTAGAGTAAGTAGAGCGTATACAAGTTTGTACAATTCTAGTTGTAAATAACTTATAACACTTTCAAGTATTTAGAATGTATTTAGCGCAGATATTAAACACAATATTTTGCAACGTAATTAAAAATGCAAAATACTTTTGCCTTCAAAAAATTCGATTCGTTTAAAAATGTTATAAATAAAACTTGGCGTTTTAAATATCAAGTAACTTGTTGTTGTTGTTTTAAGTGAATAAAGTTTAATTTCCCAATTAAAACTTTTATACAAATGAATAGGGATCCGTACCTCCGGCACCCTCCGGACCCCTATAATGATCACTCGGTTGTCCGTCTGTCTGTGACCTACGTGTCGCCCATGTGTCGCGCGACGTGACGTAACACAACACAGTATCAGCTTCCTCCACCTGCATACATACAGTTATAAAGTCCTGCGTTCATCACATATTGTAGAGGTAACTAACTAACTACATACATACTGCATTCACCCGACTTCGTCTCACTTTATGTAATGTAGGTACAGATTACATTCAGAACGTCACAATTATGACTAGTTAAATCATTTCCCGAATGCGTTGTTTCCTTGTTATTTTAACCTTCACAATATTTTTTAAAACAATTCTGTTCCATTTATTGTTTAAAGTTTGTTTTGTAGACGCCGCCGCGCCGCCTGCGCCCGCGCCGTTGACGTCAATTCATTCTACTGATTATACTCTATGGTGCATTTTGCAATGGAGAACTGTGATGTTAGTGTCGATTCATTATTAACTTAACGACCATTAATTTTTGCTTAAAGTTACACCAAAATGTAGGGAATACGGTACATACAACAACAATAATTAACAATAATCCCTAATCGTCTTAATAAAACTAACATTTTTTCGTATTCTTTAATTTTCATTTTTCTTTTTTTTTAAGAAGTTGCGCGAAACCCTAGTATAGTAACACACCGGTTATTATAGTGATAATACTTTGATACGACAATAATAATACGTAGATGAAGACCATAATGAAGGCAAGCAACATTGCGGTGGTGGTCGATGCATGTACCCTACGATATATCTGACATCATCGTTAACTACCTCTATTCGACAATACGCAGTAAATCTCGATCACAAGGTGACACGACGTGACGTGACGCGACGGCGGCTACAATTGAACCATTTGCAGTTTGCATTGTTGTACGGAACCCTTTGCCATTTGTATTGTATTGTGTTACAAATGTAGGTAACAAGTATGTATCTATAAACTGCGACAAACGTAAACGGATAATTATTGTAACTTGTCAACATTTATATTAGCAAGTGTCAATAAACATGGTGGGTTGCATCTACTACGGACACTGGAACAGTATTAGGTATGTACTTGTCTATTGTTGTATCCATCGAGCATTCATTGATATTGTCAAACGTGCGTCGTGTCGGTAGCGAAGGGCGCGGCGCGGCGTGTGCGCTCACATTCGGGTATATTCCGTGTGGACGGACTGGACGGTGAAAGGGCGTTGTGCAAACTTCACCGCGTCCCGTTCACTGCGCATGCGCCGCCGGTCTCTCTACACACACGAGCCAGCGAGCTGTATGATATGCAATCGAAGCTGTTTAGCAATATTATATGCAAAATGTTAGTGATTAACACAGATCTTAATCTCGTAGCGGACGGGCGGCGCGGGCGCTGCGACCCACCAGTCGCTAGTCGGTCGGTCGCTCGGTCGTTGCATGACCTCGCTTTCACACCAATACTTACTTCTAGTTCAGTTCAAGCCTTTATTATCTGCAATAAAATATAATGACTCGAATTAGGTACGAGAGTGAATTACTATTGCTCTACTCGTAGAGATATTGTTAGACAATAGTGTAGGTAGGTAGGTAGAGAGAGTAGACACGTAGTAGCCGCGTCTTTCGAAGTAGATGAGAGCAAACTATAGCGACAACATATTCATGTCTGCCAATTTATCCTTAAAAAGTAAACACCTGAACTTTCCTCATGATTCACTCCATCCATTGCTCGGTAAAAACCGTATATACATCCGTTTCGTAGTATGTAGGTATACAATAAACAGACGGACGTGACTTATGTTTTGTGTAGTGATGATAACGTAAGACAATATAAGGTGATGAGCTGGTCCATGAGATGTCGCAACACGGGGCATTGTATGAGAGGAGGTAGCGCGTGTTGGACGAGCGACGCGACGTGACAACACTACTGTAATGTCGCGTCGCGCGGGTTGCGTCACGTGACGCGGTGAGGTCACGGTCACGCGGTGACACCGTGTTCCGGCACGTTCCGGGTTAACGAGAACATGACTGTGAGCTCCACTTGCACAATACCTTGTGTCACTAATCCTTGTATTAGGTATCTAGCTAGAGGTATGATTCAGCCCAGCTGAGTGGTCAGGCAGCAGGCAGCCGGCGGTGCTCGGTGCCGACCGGCCGGCTGAACCGATGTTGCACAAACTTGATCTTACGAAACACTGACAAATGTTCACGAATATCAAAACCGTACGAAATAGAAACTGAATCATTTGCACGATAACGTTTAAGGCCAGGTGACGTCACATTCCGTATACTTGTCCTTTACAAGCTTTAATCTAATACAAACTCTATCTAAGATACTTATGTAGACTAAAACTTTGAATCGACAAGGAACTTTCGTCATAAAATGATATCAGAATGTCGTCAGAGATCTCCCTACAAGAAGCAGTGTATAGACATTTAACATCATATACTTACACCTACATAACAGTAGACATAACATGAGCGCACATGTGAACACCGGACAACACATGTTGCGCGGGCGCAGTGCGCATACACACGCCCCGTCTAGACCATAATGACATGTACGTACTTATCACCACGCGCTACGCGAAGGTAGGTAGGTAGTACTTCCTTCACTCTCCATGACCATACAGTAAGCACCATGTATTTGTTGTCGGTACAGTGGCATGCGCCGAGCGAGGGGGGCGCCACTGCGTCGGGGGAGTTGCCCGTTTCCTACATGCCGTTACAGTGAGGTGTGACGTCACGGGACGTCGTCGCTCGCCAGGCAGGCTGGTTGCGCACACGCACACCGTGTCCACAACAGTTTGTCATAAACAACGAGGACGGCTCTCGCGCCTCGCACGCGCTTAGCATACATAATTATCTAAAGATTCAATCATAATATTTAACTTTATACTATTCATGACTCGTGGTCCCACCAATTTCGTCTCACCGGCCTCATTAGTCCTGTCTCGTGGTCCTACCTTGTTTTAACCGACTTCAAAAAATGAGGAGGTTCTCAATTCGTTGCGTTTTTTATGTATTATTACCGTTGTGTTAGAAAAGGATACCTCATTTCCTTTCATTTTCAAAAACAAACGATGATATAAAACGAATACTTACCTGTCATAGTAGGTAGGTAGGTACTCTAGGTACGTGTTTATATTTGCTTACCATAAGGTCACGCGTCCTATGCATGCAGGTAGATGTAGGGGACGAAGGTGCATCAATGTCAAGTACTCGTAGGTAACCTCACCACTTATTGATGTTATACAATAACAATAATGATACAATACAACACAACACATAGGTAGGTAGGTGTAGTACATATAGCGTGTGTACACGTGTGTGTGTGTCACGTCGTCTGAAGGTTTGAGGTACACTCGAAGGGTCGATACCTACCTACAGCCCAATGGAGGACACTTTATAAGTTATCTAATTGACTTTTATATACTTATGTATTTGGATGGAGTCCAACTAATTGGACAACGGGCCTTTACTGTTTCCGCTTCACAGTTCCGTAATCCATTTTATACATAAAAGAATTGAAAAATTTTACGGTCGAAATGAAAGAGAAAAAGTAATTGAAATATCCACAACAACTCCCTTTCTACCCCTAGAAGGAGTCGTTCGCCTTTATCAAAAATAGATGTTTGACTCTCAATCAAGCAAAAGATTATCTAAACAAAAAACAAATGATCGTTAAATAGAGGTATAATTCAACAGATGAAATACGAAGACATACAAGTACAAACAGTTAAACAGCATGTAATGACAGTGAGGCAAGTACCTCGGTCGCACGTCGCGTGCGCAGTGCAACGCAACGCGCGGGTCGCTCGGTTCGCGGACTCTATGTTACATTACACCCTTTCTTGACACCACATTCGATACATAGATAGGTAGGTATAGGTACCTACCTATAATTATAGTAATATATAAAAGAAATGTAATACATAATATATATGTCGTAAGGTCACTGGGCATGTCATTATATTGCAATATTGATGAATGTTGGATTACGTTTACCGTTTGATGAAGAAATGGGCAGCGGTTTGTTGTTGCCTAAACACTGATCTCATAAGGCAGAGGAGATGTTGTCGGCAACTATTGCATTGACTTGACAGCAGTGGTAGCACAGTGGGCCATCACCGTCACGTGTCGCGGGGCGAGTGACGACGCGGGCAGGCGCTATGTGCGTACACGGTTCTATATACCTACCTGTGTAATCATTTTATTACCATAAACTCGTTCCGTCACGGTTAGATTTAAATGTTATAAAAACAAACAATTGTAAATAAAATATTAGATATAACGGAATAAACCAAAAAATATCTGTAACCTTCATAGGTACTTGTAGGTAGGTATCCCAGGACATTACTAAAGTTGAGTTATTCCTTTCGACCCCCACCTATCGACCCCCACGAGCGCGGGCAGGCGGTTGCATGGAAATAAAAAAATCAATTTCATTTAGAGTTCGAGAAAATTACCATAATATACTGAAACTTCAAGGAATCTTCAAGATTTGGCAACACCATTATCGGCAACGAGCTCCTTGGTATATAATTGAGTAAATTAACTAGGGTTGTTTTATCAAACATTTTTGTTTGTTACCTTTCTTTCCGGGGGAGTACCTACCTATATATGCTGGAGAGATGACAGGGTATTGTTAAGGCACTGCATATGACGCAGTGTCGCAACACTGTGACACTGCTAGCTGCAGGTAGGTAGAGAGGTCTCCGTCAGCGCGGCTGCGCGAGCTCACGGGTCAGCGGTGGCTACGTGCGTCTCATACATTATACCCGACACATAATTGCGTCATTCACATCTACACTATCATTAAGTTGACGCCATAATTGCTATCATGTAATCTTTAAATAAATAACTTCATCTACCGCATGACCTCCCTCGGTCGAAGCAGGTGCGCTGCTCCTACCGAGTTCAGGTGCCATTCTTGTTTATTGATTTAACATTAACTGTCTTAAATTAAGGTCGATTCCTTGTTGTTTCGAAGTTTTGTGTTCCCCGTAGTCCACCTACGTAGTTCACCGGTTGATTGGGCAGTATTTTTTTCATGGTCAATCTCAATCTGTCTTTGATTTTTGGTTAAAAAGAAATAAAATAGTAATTTAGCAAATGCTTTAATATTTACAATCATAAACGACCTTAAACGTCAAGTATAAATAACGTTATAATGGATGTTAATGTTAATGCAGTCAAATGGCAGCCTTCAAATGTCTAAAACTCCTCTAAATATTCGACTTCTAAACCTTCAATATAATGTGCTAAGATACAAATAGATAACTTAATATTAACAACTGTTAATCAAACAAGTGCATGCAAGGAATTAGTGCACTTAGAGTGACGCAGACTATATGCTTGAAGTCGGCCGATTGTTGATGTACTTAGTTGATTGAAATAGTTTGTGGTCCCACCTATATTGGCCCACCATTCTCATGGACCCACTAACCTCATGGAGAGACTTTTTCCTTTCCACTTCCACAGGGGTTAAAAAGTGGGGGTGGGAAAGAATAACCCCCAGTTTTAGACTCGTGGTCCAACTATTAATTTGAAAAAAAAAACCACTGTATTACGTGGTGTGTCGGCCGACTGAGACTGCACCAGCGAGAGCTTCGTGATGTAGTGTAGTCGTGTAGTCACAGACCACACTCGAGGCGGACTATGAGGTCGCTCGCTCGCCACCGGCTGCTGCAACCACCTCACGTCCGTATCCACAAGGTCAACACTTAGTGCTTGCTGAACACTCTACTCTATATATATTGCGAAACCATATATCAAGAATATACCTACCTATATACCTACCGTGGTCTCACACGCCTTACTCCCCGATCCAGAGGAAATATCGATAACAAATGCGTCATTACTCCAGGACGTCAGTTCTCGGGAAGATATAACAAACACACAGACTCGAAAACTGAACACTTTCACATATTATAAGGCGGTTAGGTATTTAGGCAAGACATTACATAACAAGACAGCTATTCGCAAAGTAGGTAATTATGAATACATTATTGGATAAAATGATGAATGTAGCGTTGATGTCCGCTCGCGTCTCCCAGTATTGAAGCTAATGGATATGAGAGTTGCCTCTGCTCGACGCGTTATTTGGAAATATTATTTTGTAACTGTTTTGCTGCTCTTTGTTTACTGAATATTATCTAGCCTAATTGGTTCATAATTTCTTCAAAGTAAAATTTTCTTAAATTAATTTAAATTAATGGATTATTTTTGTTCACGTAAAGTACTATAAAAGGGTTAATTAATATGTATTGTTTGTTTATTTCCCTGAAGAAAATTATAAAACTTTAACGCGTTATAATAATCGTGCGTGTTTAGGTCTTCTAAACTCAGCCTCTTAATGAACTAAAACAAAGAAATCCGTATAATTGCATTGTTAAAGTAATTGTCAAGATGTCCTCTTCAATTATCAGAGTATTTATCTCAATTAGAAGGTTGTTGTAATAACTCATGTAATATTAACAGATTGTCATTGTTAGGTACCTCGCGAGTCGCGACACATACGTCTACCTCCGCGCTGGAGAAATGAGCCTTCGTGACTAATTGTAATTGGGTTTATTCCTCATCGTACCACCAACTTGTGCTCCTAGGGGCAAGACAAGGAGTTTCCCCCTCGTGCCACTGATCGAAGTGTGACGTTCGCATATTTGACGCATATGTTTTATTTTATATAACAACTAGCGACCCGCCCCGGCTTCGCACGGCTGTATTATGCATGTATTATATCTAAAAACCTTTCTCTTGAATCACTCTATCTATTAAAAAAAACCGCGTCAAAATCCGTTGCGGAGTTTTAAAATTTAAGCATTCAAAGGGAAATAGGGACAGAAAAAGCGACTTTGTTTTATACTATGTAGTGATATTTCCTAAATAATTAACGTCTAAGAATTTTTATTTGTAATAGATAAAAAACGCCTCAACTCGGGACGAACGAGTCAATTTTCTTCTAGGAGAAAACTTCCCTGGAGAAAAGCAGTACAATGTAGGTATCATTCCCAGTTATTTTCATCTTTTCAGTGATGTCTAAATAATAATCCCAGCAGTCACCTCTAAGGAACGCAGTGGGAATGGCCACTAGATACTGCCACATTTGACTTATTTCAAAGCCAATTTCCTATTGTCTCCTTAATTGGACAATCAATGAGACAATAGGAACAACTCGCACGTGCCGCGATCAAATGTTGTTTATACTTACTTCCGACATATTTAATGACAGCTTTAATTGTGTTCAGAAAGATAGAATCCGTGTTACGAGCGATGATATGAAAAATATAATTACAATAATTATTAGGTTATGCGGATCATATTATTATGATAGATCATACATGGAAATAACTTTATTAGTAAAAATAACAATAATATAATTATTTGTAACAAACAATAACGCTAGCTTTCTCCTCCGTCGCCACTCGCGTCGTCTTGAGCAATGTAGTAGGTAGGTATAATGTTAGTATCAAGAACGCACGCGTTGAGCAAACCAAGCAACAGTAACTGGCAAGGGTTGCGACACTTTACGTATAATTTGCTATTTAGATGTGGTATCTATCTAGCTACCTACTATATACGTTTATATTACGTTGTTTTGTAGGTATTTACTGTAACCACTAGTAACCAGACACGGTCAATACGTAAACCATTTTACAAAAGACCTAAACGCCTGTATTACGCACGTGTAAAATTATACGATTTACTTCAGTGACCCGAACAAAAATCCCATATCATTATATTCTTTCCGATTTAAACTACCGAAATACTTTGCTCGAAACATAATACATTTATGTAATTTTAATTCGATAGGTTCCGTATAAAAGTCATGTAATAATTCTGGTTTTGTAATACCGATATATCATTCTATTTAAAATTAGTGTATATTTGACTACGAGCCTGTATTACCCGCGTGTCCCCTGGGTGGTGGTAAACGAACCCATTAATCAATACAAATATCATAAGATTTGAAAATAAAAAAACCATATTTGATTTGTGAACCATCTTTTCTATGCAGTCCAACAGGTGATCTGCTTTAGCTCCTGTAACTCTTTAATTATTAAAATTACTAAAGTTTTATAAAGCAGGATATTTAATTTACCATGTTTATTAAAATTTTACTCTCGATGGCGCATGGCGGTTGCAACAGGACGAACCACCCCCTTGGGGGTCGATAAGTGGGGTGGAAAGGAATAACTTGAAATATAATAGTTTAATTAAGTTAAATTAAATATTTTTTTGTATAATTAGTTTGTGTGTTTATAAATAATGTGAAATATCCCATTTTATATAATTTACGAAGTGAAAATCATGTTAGTGTATAAATTAAACAAATAAGTGATTTCCTTCGAATGTAGCGCGAAGGAGATACACTCCACTTGCCTGTTTAATGATTATTGGATTAATTACCGCGAATTTGTACTTAGGTACGGTCAGGCAACAACTTAAATCCGTTTCCTGATGGTCATATTAGGTTGTTACATCAGTATGACTGCAGGGATGTTCATGTTCTCGTAGTCATACTTCAGATTTGCACCTTCTGTAGGAAACACACATAGAAGAAAAAAAAAACAAAAATGAAGAGCTAGGAATAAACAGACAGAATCCTTTCGTCAACTATGTTACAGTAAACGCTCGACGCTCACCGTTGAGTTCATATCATAATATATTAGTATTTATTATTTAAATTGATTTTAATTATTATTTACGGCTATTTCGTTTTATTTAAGGCTAAAGTACTTCAACTCAACTAGGGCTTTAAACTCTTACCTATGCGTGATAGATGCAATTTACGAACTCTACGGTAGAACTTTTGTTGCCAACTGTACCTACGAATATGTATCTAGAGCGATAGTAATCACAAAAGTGGAGTGTTGCCCTCGCCGTCACTATAGCCACCTACCTACCTATAGCTACTGCAGTAAATATGAACGGATTTACGCAACGCAACAACAAGGTTCTGCTCACAACAGCTAATCTATATCTACAATCAAATATGTAGCACCTACGGTAGGATGACCTTTACCCAATAAACAACACTATACGTAGATAGATAGTGATGATGTAAGAAAGGAAAACCCTTTACTTGGCTACATCCGTCCCAACATTGGGCAACTATTTCTTACTCACAGTCGACGGTAAGGATACCATGTTAATTACACACTTTCCCATCGGCAGATACTTTGTTGGATTTACCATTACAAAGATGTTAAAATCTATCTTTGTCATGGCCATACCCTAGTTAGGTGGACCACTAGATATACATTACATCTATGGACCGGTGGGACCACAAGTACTTAATAGTGGGACAAAGTTAATGGGACCACGGGTCATGTCACTATCGTTGGCCTGCGTTATAGGGCTACTACGTACGTAACCAAGTGAGCAAGCTTCCGCTCGGAGCTTTCATCAGCGACGGACCGAAACACTATTAAAGTATCGAACACATCAATACTCCGTTCACTTTCAATCCATACTACACACACACATACACACACTGTGCGGTACTTACCTTATATAATATCTACTGCTTCTTAGCTTGTTTATATTAAACAATATTTTAAAATGGGGAAATATTCTTGCTTGGAATTACTGACCACACTGAGTTATTGCGTTCCTCTAGAGATGACTAGACGAAGAAAAAATAAGATTTTTAATTTTTTTCGATAAAATGCTTACTTTAAAAGTACTTACCTAAATACAACCTTTCTTCAATTTTGTGGGTTTGCAAATTTTTCTTCGTTTCGTCATCTTTAATGGGAAATAAAACTCAGTGACTGGTCTATTTCTTTTGTAAATTTTTTAACTGATTCTCATTGTTTCCAGGTGACAATAAATAAACGATTATCAATATAAGTGGTGTACCGTCCGACCAGTGCACAGTGTACTATACGTGACTCGATATAGTATAATATAGTAGAGTGTTGAAGTGGACCCGAGTGTAACAAGCTAGCCAGCCAGCAGCATGATGAGGACGATGACGGCAGTGTTACTGGTGGCGCTGTGTGCGGCCGTACACGGCGCGCCCGCACCCTCACCGGACCCCGCACCCGCCCCGGGGCCCGCACCCGTGCCGGACCCCGCAGACGACTCCAGGCCGGAGATCATTGAGATCATCGCGCCCGCAGCCAGCGCACAGGTATATAATATACTATATATTATTTGAAGTACTTAGATTGAACCACGGGCCTTGACAAGGGACCGTGATCCAACTAGTTGGACCACCATCTCCCGTCTCCAAGACACGTTAAAAAGGTCTACTTAAATTCTTGTTCAATGGTAATAAAATGGCATAAAAACAAACATCGTTATCAAATCAAAAAGAAGTGGGTCGATTGTTTGTGTCATTCCTTTGGACCCAACCTGGGGTCCCTTGGGGGTGCAATATTGTCCGCCAGTGTTCAATCCTCGAACACAAACACCACAGAGTGTAGGTGTAAGTACATAAGATGTGACATCAACAACACGATGTAGAATCTCGCGTGATAGATGATACACAACACAATAACAATTTGCATAAGTTTGTCTTGTCTCTATACATATCAGAAGGCCAACTCTCGTAAATAACATTGTTCAAATTACATTTCAATATCATTTCGATTGCATTTCGATCATAAAAAATACCGGGAAAGTAGCTTAACATACCCTCAAAGTTAGCTTTTTGTAAAAAAAATCTGACTTTGAGTGTATCTTTTGCAATCGAAATGCAATCGGGATGATATTGAAATGTAATTTAAACAATGTTATTTACGAGAATTGGCCTTCTGATTACCCAATTTGAATACCTACGTGTTTCGTAGTTCATACTTACCTAGTAGGTAGGTATATACACCTACTTGTCATCTGTCTAATGTAAGTACACACGTACTAAGTAAGTACTAGATACTACTAAATATACCGCATGCCGTACATATCAATAAACATAAGCAACAAAAATTGCCTACTAACGTTATTTATAAAACGGAAAACGGTCCGTGGTTTTATCCGCGTAAGTTCCGTTCCAGTGGGAATGTGGGGATAAAAAGTAGCCTGTGCTATTTTCAAGGATTCAATGTACTTATCTTAATACTAAGTTTAATCAAAATCGGTCCAGTAGTTTCGGAGCCTTTTCGTTACAAACGAAAATTCTTTCCACTTTATAATTGTAGATTCCACCGCGGCTAGTATTGAATAGCGTGCGCTCACAATTTATCGTAGAAAGAGAACCGCAATCGAACCTTCTAGATACAATATAGGTAATAATTATTGAAAATAACAAGGTGTTATGTCCATTATAACTATGATAATGTAAATGAGAAGTAGGTATTCGAGCTCTGTCTGTCTGTGCGTCCTAATTGCGCGGCGAGGCGTGCGCGTGCGCTGCGTCTGGCTGCCTCTAGCCGCTAGCCTCTAGCGGGGAGCCCTTCGTCCGAGTGTAATAGTAAACATTGCAATATACCGCGAGATGTGAGCGCTCGGTAACGAGGTGTCAGTCAGTCAGTCAGTCAGTCAGGGGGTCGCTACCAGGCGTGAGGCTGTCAGTATCGTGTCACGTCTGTTTATTGCCGGTATTTACTAGCCCTGTATGTTTGTTGGAAATTATACGTTCGATTTATTTACTTATCCAAAAGTCAAAAGAAATTCCTCTTTGGATGCCCCTCAATAAGAATAATCAACAAAAAACTCATGTTTTTATTTAAAATAATTTTTTATAGGTATTTGTTTCGTTTGTTGGTATTTTGTTACTTTATTGTCTATGTCGTACTTATACCTACGTACGTGTAGTTATGGAAACAATGGCGAAACTAATTGAACAATAGAAAATAGTACAAGTTACAGGTGAAGCTGTAGGTAGGTAGGTAGAGTCGCTTGTATGAACATACAGTGACGTATAGTACCTACCTATCCCACTTGTACTAGTGTAGTGTATATTGCAGGGAGAGGGCCACACAACTGTTGTGTATACACTCGTACCGACCGACCTACGACGCGCCGCGCGCAGAGGACGTTATGATCGCGTGTCTCTAATTACTGGTATTACATTAAACAAGCAATAACCCGATGACACACACACACACATAGGTCCAGCAACCTCCGCCTCCGCCTAGCCCGACGCTGAGGTTGCAGTTGAGGCTGTGACAGTAGTAGCGTTGACCCTAATACCACGGATAGTGAAATCGGTATTGTCTAAGCGACGAGATTTAAGATCAAGGGTGAATTCTTCGCGTTAGCTTCTCGTGTCGCAATATACTTATTTATCTATATTTTTTATGTCTATTTCTTTCCGTGATTAATTATGTTTAGTGAAGAACTAGTTTTGCTACTTATTTTTGAGAATGAGTCGAAGGCCGTGATCAGTGGTCAGATCAACTCGCGCGTGGTTGCGACATGTCTGCTGAGGAAAAATATTCCTTTCTCTAAACTCTGAAACAGAATCAAAGAGAAGGACAGACAATCTTATTCGGACCCACCCTTCGTAATGTTTTACCTATACCTTGACGCATACTATGTGGTTAGCTCCTGTAGCCATCAACTAGCTCTCTGATGATCGAAGACAATGTGTTATTGCAATAATGCGAAGCGAATATTCGCCGTAGGTTTGGCCATAGCCGGGCCATGTGGCCGGGCGGCCTAACGATTGAAGGGAACTAAAAATCCTAAACGAGTATCTTGCTTTAGTTGTAATATGAAGTGATATGTAAGTATAACTGATAATATTAAAGGTTGTGATGATGTAATGGTTCCAGGAGACGCTGGCGACATTAAACCTGGGCGCGCCCGGCTCCGAGCTGAGCGAGCGCAACAAGCGTACCATCGGCATACTGAGGCAGCTCTTCCCGCAACTCACACAGGTAACTACATCACCTATACTCTACTCACATCTCGTCTTGCCTCTCCGTTACGGGACACTTGAAGTCAATTTTCTTTCAGCCTTGTTCCCATTTTCACTTGGCGTCGCGTCGTCATCGGATCTCTTAATCGTGATTCTTCAGAGTCGAGTCTAGAGTTCTGGATCGTCTTTGGGTCAATGTCGTTCCTTTTAAGGTCATTTCTTTTAAGTAGTAAGAACTCCACATCAAAGAACAGTC
Source organism: Idaea aversata (assembly GCA_907269075.1). NCBI lineage: Eukaryota > Metazoa > Arthropoda > Insecta > Lepidoptera > Geometridae > Idaea > Idaea aversata. The sequence continues at coordinate 175,174 of OU026102.1, forward strand.
AAAAGTTCGGTTTTGTTATACTTACCAATTATGTTTATATTCCATAATTTCTTGGAGCGGAATATTATCCCACCCCTCATTAAAGGGTTTTTGGAAGTCGAGATGATTGATGAAATTAAAAACTAACCTAGTGTAAGAACTTGCTAACATAAAATGCTTTCTTTAACTGATGTTTCTAAAGTCCACAGCATGAAGCAGCCGACAATAATGTAACGTAATGTATACATAATGTACGAGTATGTATATTGTGTCACTGTGAATGTCGTGTCAGATGACAAGACGTATGTATTAGGCGCGGGTATATGTTCTAGATAATCGAACAGAAGGTACAGCAGATAACGGGCTTTGTGCTGCAAACGTTCGGGCCGGTGTTCTTGCGAGCGTTCCTCGGGAACAGGAACGGAGGCGGGACCAACACCGGCGGGGGAGGCGGGACCATCGAGCTGGACGATGACGACGACGATGACGATGACGAGGAGACTGTCACCTCCTCTGCTACTACAACGACGACGACTACCACCGAGGAGCCGGAGCGACGTCGGCGGCGCAGACGGCGCGCGCTGTACTTCCAGACGGTATGACGTCACGCACCGAGCGAGCTCACCCCTCAGCCTGCCCTGAGACGGCAGTGCGTGGCGCAGACCGCCGCCCATACAACCATCAACACCATCTCGTCATACGTCACATCACCTAACCTCACCTCACCCCCCAGCACATGCGAGACATAGCTAACATCATGGTGACGTGTTACAGAACGCCGGTGTAGCGGAACAGAACAGCCTGCTATCGGGCGCGGAGTCCCAGCAGGCGGAGGTGCGCGTCGCGTTCGACGACCAGCAACCGGCCGCCTCCGAGGACCAACAGGCCGCTGCACAGACCGCCTCCATCGACGAGATATCGCTGGACGACGCCGACGACACCGAGGAGAACAGGAACAAGAGGTGAATATATAACACTATCAGCTATATGTGAATACGTACGACGTACCTACTCGCGTACCGTAGGTAGGTAGGTACAGTGAGCGAACGCAACGGCTTGGAAACAATAGCTCTGTAGCAAGAGTATAGTTTTTGCTTCAGTTTCCATTTCGCACGTTTCGATTTCGTTTGGTCCCGCGCTGCGCTATCATACCACCCACACAGTACCGCCTACATACAGACTACACCGTTAGCTAGAGAAATGCATCTGATCATGTAACACTTGCGTGGAATACAGTTAGTTACACGACGATGGTGCCGTAATGTACTACGATACAACCGGCCGGTGAACGCAGGTTGAATGTTCTAGATTTGCGTACATAAACATCTTACATACTCGTATCATAAAGAGAGAAAGGACAAAAAGAAAAAGTTTTTTTAATTCATGTCGTCTGTCTGTTTTCCTTATGTTGAGTCAAGAAATTAACAACTACCGAACCTCCTAAGATATGATTTTACAATTGATTAGCTCTATTCTATGGAATGGTATAGTGGTATTACAGTACGTAACATCAACATGCACCAACTAGGTAGTACCTACATGGGTGAGTAATCAACGATACCACATATCACGGCCGTTCGCCGCGTTCTTGCGGATACTTTATTCCCAATTTTCCCACGGGATCGAGATTACCACGGGCAACTACTATTACCTAATAAAACACAATCGTAGAATACAATAACAGCCATAAATGTAAACGTTTCAGATTCCTGAGTTTCGGTGGTAACGCCGCGAGCTCCGGCGGAGGATCCGGCAACTTCCTCTTCGACATTGTCAGGGTAATGTCTAAACACAAACAAACAGACTTCTCTCATAACATTCTAATCTACTCTTCAATACTTACCTCTTTCTTTATACTCTTCTGTTTCCATCTTCATTTTAACTCTATCCCTTTTTATCGTGAATTAGAATTAGGAGTTTTCCTATCTCTTTTTTATCTAAAAACTAGAAGGCGCCACTAGTCAAAGTTAAAGTTAATTTCGATTAGAGAGTCATCTATCGTTACCAGTTTTTTAGGGGAAAAAACGAGTTTGGAAAACTTTTCATTACAATCGTTAAATACACCTTCAAATATCGAACGAATGTTATAAAACACGAGACACATTAGGCAGTTGTGATAATCCGACAGTCCTACCTAGACATCAAGATAAGGGAAGTATGACTAGTGTGCTAGGTAGCGACATCTAGCGGTCGAGGTGAGGTATACGTGCCGACGACCGCGACGCGACGCGACGAGACGATGGTGTGGATGTGTTACAGCGCGCCCCCGAGGCGATGGCGCGCGCCGCCGGCTCCGCGTTCCGGCTGTTCGCGGGCACGGACTCTCTCAACCTGGGCCTCTCCGCCTCGCACACCGCCCTCTTGGACCCAAACGACCCACAAGTACACGACACACACACACTCACACACAGACATGCACAGTAGAGCTGCTTACAAACACAAGACAACACAATGTTACTGTAGAAGCCAGGATGTGTAAGGTCGATGGAGGAGAGAACATTCCCGCCCTCGTCACTGGAACTATCGAAGGGCAACAGTTCCCCCGGCGACGACCGAGGACACGACGACGTTCTGCAAGTGCTCTCTCTCCTGGCCATCGACCTCGTCCATCCTGACCTGAAACAACACTCGTAGACATGTAGACGCAGTCTTCATTTGTTTGTCAACTACTATCACCTTCGTTCTACTCCTGTGTTTCCTTTTCTTTATCCTTTCTCTTCACCTTTCCTTCTTATTTTTACTAACTTTAGTCACAGATTGTTTGCACAAAGTATTTAATAGGCTACCGTAATTATGTATTCTGCACTTTTCGTAGTAGTTATTAATGTGACCTCATTGTTGTATAATCGTAGAGTAGAGTATAGCAGTGAATGTTTGTCCGAGGTTCCTAATGTAGTCTGAATCACCTGAAACCTGTCAGGTCTGTGTCAGGCGGCCAGATATTGCCACCGACTGACGTGAGTGAGTAATGTGTAATGTATGGTTTATGTATACAGTTGGTAGCGGGATCGTCGTCGGGCTCGGCCGGAGGAGACGCCGGCGTCGAGGGCGAGGATGGCGCCGCGAAGGGAGACAACCTGACCGAGGGCGTGCCCGGGCCCATCACGAGGCTCTTCATCATCGCCAACAGGGGCATCGCCAACCTCATCCAGGACCTGATCCTCCGCATCGCGCAGACATCCGAGCGGATAGTCAACTTCAAGGCGCGACTCATCACCTCCATCATTTAACGTGGTGCGGTGATTAGACAATACTCTAGCTAGCGTGTAGTGTACGTAGGTAGGTAGGCCGTGCGGGCCGTCCGCTGTCGTCGCGCTCGCTGGGTGTGACGGCCCGCGGGCCATGGCCGTAGTGGTGGGACGAGCGGGGGGGGCTCGGTACGCTCTCCGCTCGAGCTTTTATACTGTGACTTATCGGTTCGTTTTTACTTTTGTAAATATGTATTATAGCGGAATTTGTGTAAAATAAAATAAATAGTTAAATTATTGTGATCAATAACACTGTGACTACTCGTAGCCGGTAGCCTAGCTCCGACCGCGACCGCGACCGCGACCGCTTCGAATATTTATGGCTTTTGTTACTGTAGATAGACTATTGTGAGGACTATCTGTTGTATTTGTGTTAATAGTTTATTTTCTAAGTGATTCCTATAAAATTACAATAAAATGTAAAAATAAATTGTGGAATTTTTTCATTTACAATAGCAACCTAAGTAACCCTCTGTGCCCTTTCTCTACATTTACCTACCCTATAAAACGTTAGAAATAAGAAAAAACATTAAAAGCTCTTGAAGAAGAAAGCACAGCTAAATTATCAAAGCTACACATGAAATCCATCAAAATAAAGAAAGATAAGTTTAATACATCACCATGAGACAGTCTGCATCACGAATAACTATTAAAGAATGAGTCGATAAACTTGGCGATGCATCCGACGTAGCAGCGGCGTACGGAGTAGGCGGGCCGTAGCCGCGGGAGCCGCGGGCCGTAGCGCGGGCCGTCGTAGCGAGGCCGCGCGACCGACGAGGACGACGCAGGTGGGACGAAGGGGCACCGCGACCGGCCCCCTGCCACCGACTCTCTCACCGCTCCCAGGTACAGCAGCACGGGTCGCACTGCCACTCGCCCACTCTTACTTAGGATCATCACCGGCCTGCTCGTGGCCGCCAGGTACTACCATCGATCACACTATGCTCTACTCCGCTCCTGTACTACGATATTCAGTCACTGCAAAAATAAGTATTTTAGTATTAGGTAAAAGAAGATAGCAGTGCCTAGATGTTCACAAGACAGGAGTGCACTGTCTCTGGGTGTCAATATGGTTTCCGCCCCGGGCATGGCACCATGGACCCTGTTTTCGCCCTAAGGATCGTTATGGAGAAATACAGGACGAAGAATACGCCTCTGCATTTTCTATTCCTAGATTTGCAGAAGGCCTTCGACTGTGTTCCTCGCATGATGATCTGGTGGGCGCTGCGGTCCAAAGGGGTGCCGGAAGCTTATGTTGAAATCATCAGAGACATGTACCGATATTCTGATTCCGTGGTGCGAACTGCTGTTGGTGACACTAAGCCCTTCCCTGTTACCGTTGGAGTTCACCAGGGTTCCGTCCTAAGCCCGTTCCTGTTCAGCGTAATATTGGATGCACTGTCCGTAGCCATCAGGGATACACACGAGCAGCCGCCGTGGCTGCTCATGTACGCTGATGATATTGCGCTGGCGGATTCGGATAAGGGGCGGCTGGTCCAACGTGTACACACGTGGAAGGAGTCGCTTGAGAACGGCGGTTTGCAACTGAATGTGGCGAAGACAGAGTACTTGGCTTGCAATACCACAGATCCCACACCTGTCTGCGTAGACGGTCATATGGTCGAGCGGACAGACCAGTTTAAGTACTTGGGGTCTGTGCTTCACGCGTCCGGCGACATCGATTGCGACGTCAAGTCACGTATTTCAGCGGCTTGGGCCAAGTGGCGTGAGGTGACTGGTGTCATTTGCGACTCCAAAATGCCGGTTAAACTAAAGGGACATGGCTATAAAACCATCATTAGACCTGTCCTTTTGTATGGTAGTGAGGCGTGGCCGGTGCTTGAGTGACAGAAGCAGGAGCTGCGTGTCACGGAGATGAAGATGTTGCGCTGGATGTGTGGAGTGACGCGAAAGGATCGCGTCAGGAACTCCCGCATCCGGGGCAGCCTTCATGTCCGAGACATTGCAGATAAATTGCAAGAATGTCGCCTACGCTGGTACGGTCACGTCTTGCGAAAACCGGCTAGTTACGTGGGGAACAAATGTCTTGCCATGGCGCCTCCGCCGGGCCGTGGCAGACTGGGTAGACCCAAGAAGTGCAGGCTTGACGTCGTAAAGGGTGATATGCGTGCAAATGGCCTTACTAACCAGGATGCCGAAGATCGTGCGAAGTGGAGGCGTAAAAGTAGGAAAGCGGACCCCGGGCTCCCGAGAGGGATGCAACCGGGAACATCGCTCGGATGATGAGATGTTCACAAGCTAAAGTAGGTACGGTACCCCAGTTGCCCTAGCAGTGGACAAACAGGAAGATTTGTCACCCCGAGCCCCGAGGCACAGTGTTAGGGGAAAATGAGAATAACCCGTTCGTAGGGTACCTACCTACTTACACCGTTTTGTTTAATTTATCCACTCGATACCTAATAAAATTAATGTAGGTTAAAAAGTAAGTAGCTACGAAAATTACTTTGAATTTTAATTTAATAAGGTAAAAATGTTTAAACTTTTGTAAAAAAAAATAACAAAAATAAAATAGTATCTGCCAATCATTGACTTATCTGACAAATAGACAACTAAGGAAAAATTAAAAATCCAATCGTACATACTACCTTCCTCGTACATACTTTGGCCATTATTCCTCACATTATTCGTTCAGTTTTGTCGTCTTTGTCTGAAGTAGGCTATAATATAATAATAAACTGGAAGCTTTTACCTCTAAGCTTTGACCTCAATAAAAGTAACCTAAGTTTTTTCACTTTGACGCTGACACTTCATTCGAAATGTCATTTCATTTTGACAATTCATGATGTCATCGAATCGTATTGAGTATTTGTTGTGATACCTTTTTATAATTAATGTTTTATTCGCTAAATTATAAGAAAAATGTCACTATACAACGGTGTAGCCCTATTTCAGGAGAAGCAGGCGGTGGTCTTGGATCTAGGAACAGAATACACCAAGTATAGACAATCTAGTACATAATAATTTTTTCATCAAGTTCGTTGAAAGTAAAATGTTTTAATTAACTTGATTTTACCTTCTTTTATTAGATATTTTTACAATTCTATGTATATTTTTAAATATTTCAATATGTTATTTGTATAATAGGTTAATTTCGGAGTGAATAACAGTGTGTTGAGTATGTTTTATTATGTTTTCTAGGTTCGGTTTTACTGGCGAGGCGGCGCCGCGATGCATCATCCGGTCCGAGTTCTGGTCGGAGACGGAGCGACGGTACCGCCGCGTGCACGACTACAGCTCGCCCGAGGAGCTCTATGATAACCTCGTCAATATGCTGCATTCATTATACTTCAGGTACCAAAGTAATCAACACATAGCTGTTGCTAACAAAAAGGGCTTATTTCTGAAGTCCATCCCCTGCGAAGGGGATATCTAGACTTTCTAAAGTACTCTACCTTAACGCTAGAAATTATAATGCTATTAGACAGTTTCCACTAGTACACTTTTTTTTGAACCAGTATACTTATGTCATCATTTGACCACTATTGTAAGTGAAGATGCGTTCTAAGATGTAGCACGCGTATCTAGATGATATCTGTTCACTTGTGACTTGAAGACTGCACCAAATAGTACATGTTGTCAGGGAAGACAGACTCAGGCAACTGATTCTATCCCCTTGGTGTGTGGAGAAAGAACTATATTATATTCTATCTCACATCATTTCTAACCCAAATCCTAATCCTAAATCCTTAATCCTGCCATACACAGGGTTGTGGGTTCGATTCCCGCCTCAGACAAGTATTTGTGCCAGTGGTCTGGTTGTTTATAAGTATTATAAGTAAAAAAAGTATATAAGGAGTGTATCTTTTGTCTAGCAACAATAACACAAGTCTAGTTACTTAGCTTGGGGGTAGATGGTGATGTGTGGAATGTCCAGCAATATTTATTTATTTTATTTAATATTTTAAATCTGTTGGTTTATTTATTTATTTGTGTCTTTGTTCCTATAACACGGTCAAACAGCTGGAACGAGTTTAATAAAATGAAAATATAATGTATTGTTCCTCTTATATTCCAGACATGTGCTGGTGAACCCGAAGGAACGTAAGGTAGTGGTTGTGGAGTCTCTGCTGACGCCCACCGAGTTCAGGGAGACACTTGCTAAAGTACTCTTCACACATTATGAGGTAACTAGTTGTGGTTTCATTCACATTATTATACACCAAGATCGCCTGTAATATATTATTATATTATTGATTGTTCCCATTGGCCTCATTGCGTGCAGGAAATATATTATTAACTAGCTGCGTTCCGTGGTTTCACCCGCGTAAGTCCCGAGCCTGTGGGAATATCAAAATAAAAAGTAGCCTATAGCTTTCCTCAATGAATGAACTATCCAACACAAAAAGATTTCGAACCAGTAGTTCCTGATATTAGTGCGTTCAAACAAACTCTTCAGCTTTATAATATTAGTATGTTTTTTTCTTGCTTGCTCCATTGCACAATATAGTGCGCCAATTTCGCAAGTTAAATTATACAAGCTGTTGCCCGCGACATCGTACGCGTGCTAGTTTTGTTTTATATACTAAAACCTTCATCTTGAATCACTGTATCTATTATTAAAATTAAAATCCGTTGCGTAGTTTTAAAGATGTAAGCATACATAGGGACAGACAGACAGACAGCGGATAGCGACTGTGTTTTATACAATGTATTGGCTTGGCTTGGCTATATGAGATGAGATGTGCAGGTGTCAGGCGTGGTGTGGGCGGACAGCCCGCGGCTGTGTGCGCTCACGTTGGCCGCGCCGGTTGTGCTCGTCGTCGCACTCGGGGCCAAGGAGGTTGAAGTTACACCCGGTATGGTTTATTAACGGTTTTTTTTATTACTTTGTATTGAATTTGAAATAACATGGATATTTTCACTACAAAACTGAGATAAATATACAGGGTGTCCTGTAATGAATGAATAAACGGGCTTCTACAGATAAATGACACTGTACCGGTTCAAAATAATAAAAGTTATTCTCCATGATATATCTGCCATTGCAAAAAACATAGAGAAAAGAGTGAAATTTTTAAAATTAAGAAAATGGTGGATAGTTCAGACACCAAAAGACTTTCATAGATAATAACATTTATTTCTGTAAACCGGCACCGGAACCGGCGGAATAGAGGATACTGGTCCTCTATCCATTGATTACGTCACACAGTGTATATGTATGTATATTGTTTGTAACCCAGTGGTACACGGGTGCGTGGTACTGCAAGCCCTGCAGACAGCTCCGCTCGGGTCACACGCGCTGCATCGCAAGCTGGCTAGGATGTTGGACGAGGACAACGGGAAGGTGTTGAACTTGTCTGATCTGGTCATCGAGGATATTAAAGGTACAATATACTTGGGTACAATGTCTTACATGAGGGGGAGGAAAACATCCCACTCGTCCTACCTGCGTGGGGTAAACGGGAATACACTGAAATAGTCAATAAGAAAAAATCAATCACTGTTTGTCATAGAAATTGTCTAAAAACAATATGTAATTGTTTCGTGTTCACAGTGAAAACATGTTTCGTGATAGACCGTCCCCGCGCCCAGCAGTGGGCGAGCTCCCCCCCTACGCCGGCTAAAGACGTGAACTATCCCACCGAGGGGGGAGGAACTGTGCTCGTCAAGGGGAGGACCAGGTACGGAACTCTCCTTCTACAATAATTATTTAGAAAAGTTAAAAAAAATTGACAAATGTAGTCTGTTAGTTTGTTTGTTTGTATCTCTCTAAATATCTGTCTTATGCAATTTCCATTCATATTTTGTTAAATGGTTATTGTTGAAAGCAATGAAGATGTTTTCCAAAAGCCTTTGGACACAACAGGGGTAACTTAAAATGCCGCGATGCATTTCGAGACCCATGCCTATCGATAGAGGGCATTACGGCGAACAAATAATGCCTTCTTATCGAACCTCTAAAGCGTCTCGGAAATGGAATATTTGTTGAATAATGTTGTTAAACGAATCTCGTTTCTTTGTATATCCCGTTTCGGTGTGAAGACATTATTTGTTCACTATAATGCCCTCTATCGATTGGCATGGGTCTCGAAATGCACCGCGCAAAAACACAAAATACTAAGCTCCCATACTAAATGTCCGGACCCCGTTTTTGTTGTCATAAGTCATTTTCTAAAAAAAACTATTTTTGAAAATGAAAGACTAATGTAAGCCAAAGTTGTCTCTGGTCAAGGACCGGAATTGGCCATTGACACATGACTATGACTTGGATTAGATCGCATCTATCAAAACTAGTTAAATAGAACATCATCCAGTGTTATGATCGCGTGTATGGTATGTCTATGTCAGGGAGTTGGCGGCCGAGTTGATGTTCGTGAAGGATGCGGAGATGATGTCGTTGCCGGACATCGTGCTGACAGCGGTCGTCAGCAGTCCCATCGACGTGCGGAGGGAGCTGTGCGCTAACATACTCGTGTGGGGGGGAGGGGCCAATCTACCGGGGTTACAGGTAATACACCTGTTTGTTACTATTACCATAACATAGCATCGACGTGCGGAGGGAGCTGTGCGCTAACATACTCGTGTGGGGGGGAGGGGCCAATCTACCGGGGTTACAGGTAATACACCTAATGTTTGTTACTATTACCATAACATAGCATCGACGTGCGGAGGGAGCTGTGCGCTAACATACTCGTGTGGGGGGGAGGGGCCAATCTACCGGGGTTACAGGTAATACACCTAATGTTTGTTACTATTACCATAACATAGCATCGACGTGCGGAGGGAGCTGTGCGCTAACATACTCGTGTGGGGGGGAGGGGCCAATCTACCGGGGTTACAGGTAATACACCTAATGTTTGTTACTATTACCATAACATAGCATCGACGTGCGGAGGGAGCTGTGCGCTAACATACTCGTGTGGGGGGGAGGGGCCAATCTACCGGGGTTACAGGTAATACACCTAATGTTTGTTACTATTACCATAACATAGCATCGACGTGCGGAGGGAGCTGTGCGCTAACATACTCGTGTGGGGGGGAGGGGCCAATCTACCGGGGTTACAGGTAATACACCTAATGTTTGTTACTATTACCATAACATAGCATCGAAACTTACCGCTTGTGTACCCTATCCTGTAGGTAGATAGCTGAACCCAGATCGAGAAGGTGGTATAAGTGCCGACACAAACCTACTCTATCGGTCACTACAGCGCCTTGAATAGCGTGGATTGACGTCAAGTTGTTAGGGTTGTATAAATCATATAGATTGTTAATGTCAATATTGTAATTGTATTGCAGTATCGTTTGGCGGAGGAGCTGCGCGTGTTGCAACAGGAGGAGCCGTACGTGACGCGAGCGGGAGGAGCCGTCTTCAAGTTCCATCGTCCGTCCGCGCACAGCGTGTGCGTGGCGTGGGCGGGCGGCGCCGTGTGCGGGGCGGCGGCGGCGGCCGCGCGCGCTCACACGCGGGACGTGTACGCCCGCGAGCGACGCCTGCGCGACTGGAGCTGCCTGCTCGACAACACGCCGCCCGACCATCCCACCAGGACGTGGGTGGACGATGATAATATATGATCTACATGAACATGGTTACACTCCGCTAACGTGTCACACGCGCGCGGTACAAACAACTACCGCTCCATTACTACTTAGGACCCTCGATCTGGTATATCTAAGTGCTTAAAGTGAGTGACGTGTCTATCTACTATATAAATATTTGTGTGCAAATGGAAATTGTTGGAATATCAAACTCAAATGAATGAGAGACTGATGATATAATAAAGCATGCTTCGCTGTATTAATGAAGTACTTATAACATAGATGTAGGTACGATTAACATATTATTTATTATTTACCTAAATTATGCATCTATTTGTAAAAGCTTAGCTTACCTACTTATAATCTAGGAGATAATTATTGTTCGCGCCCTCGAGACGAAGGAGGGTCGCGGGAGGGCAACGCATCGCATCGCTCGGCGTGGCCGCCGCCGGCCGGCCGCCGCCGCGCCGCCACTTGCCTATATGCACCGCACGCGCAACCACGTCTCGCGCTCGTCCTACTTAATGAATGTCGGTGTCAATATTGTAATTATTACATCAAATTATACGTCTTAAACTTCACCTTCGTATTTTAATTATGTTCCCCCGAACATAAGTTGGCGCCCCCGGGTGGGCATGCACGCGCTTTCTGGAAGAACATCCGACACGTGTCGTCCGCCCACGTCACGGACTCCACGTAGTCGTCGTGTCACCGTGTCACCGGACAAGGACCCCGTCGCAGGAGCCGGCCCTATATAAGGGCCACCCGCCAGCCTTCTTACTTGCCAAGGAAAGTGCCGTTCACGTGAGCTTACCCTTCATTTCCTACCTCTTAACCTCTCAATCTGAGCAGACGATATTTTCCTTCACCGAGCTACATATACTTCTCTATTGCCTATATACTTCCTAAGCCGTAATAACGCTAGCTTTGCACGCAGTACGTGTCTTCATTATATGCCGTCACTGCGCTTCTTGCACTTATTAGCTAGCTACATCATACCTACATCTTCATACGTACCTACGTCTTCATAACTACGTCTTCATAGTATCTACATCTTCATACGTACGCCTTCATAACTACGCCGTCATAGTACCTAAGTACATCTTCATATTATCTACATCGTCATCATCTGTGTCGTCATTAACTTACATCATTATAGGTACCTATCTTCTTATATATTACGTACCTACAGAACCTCATATTCTATATACCTATTTGTCATCTTATATACATCCCCGCACATCATATCTTTCCTTTCGCGGCGCTTACGCCTTTCCCTGCATAACATTTCCAGCGAACCGGATCGGCCGTCTCACCGGCCACCGCGCACCGTGCTTCGTGCGTTGTTGCCACGCGGTGTCAGTCAGCCCGAGCGTGTCCGAGCGGACCCGAACCCTGCCGATCACGCGTTTCGGCCGTGTCGACTCACGGCGGCCTGCCTCGATCGCTGAGAGATAAGGAGCGTAAGCCGTTGCAATTTTATTTACCTATTTTAACAGTCATTATCGTTTATTATTCAATCGCCTCTAGGAATTTATACCTACTACCTCATTCATCTAGTTATTTTGTTCATTTGTTTACGTTTGGTTTTTATATTGACCTTTACATAGGTACTTACATTTAATTTTAATACTTGTTGTTGTTTATTAAGATGTCTCTAAGTGATACTCAAATAAATAAAGCAGGTGTTTCGGCGCCGCTTCTTAAGGTGCCTAGCACCCAAAACACCTTTCAAAATGATTATAATACATTAAAATGTAAACGCAGTTCTTACAAGGGTCAAATAACCAAATTCAATAATTATATAGATAAAATTAGTGAGTGTGAAACTTTAACGTCAATTCAAATAAATGAATTAAATCTGAGGTTGGATAAATTCATGGAAATGCGCACTAATTTTGAACAGCTGCAATCCCGCATGGAAGAATTAAACAGTGGTGATTTATCTACCGAACTAGCAGTGAGGGAGGCTATCGAAGATGCATTGTTTAATGTTATCGCCACCGCACAAGGTATTTTAGAAGCACATAAAGTCAAAGATAACTTCCAAGACGCGAAACATGCCTCATCTTCTATCGCCTCCGAACATCATTCGTGTTGCAATCATCATGGTAACACGACTCCTTTCACATTACCTGAGATAAAAATCATTAAGTTTGATGGGTCATCCTTCAAATGGCTCGAATTTCGAGACACTTATGTATCATTAATTCACGAAAATGATAATTTGAAACCCATTCATAAATTCCTTTATTTAAACTCGTATCTTGAAGGCGAAGCCGCACGAGTAATTTCTAATTTAGCAGTGTCAGGTGACAGCTACGCCGATGCATGGCAGCTTTAATGTGAGCGTTACAATAATAAACGACAATTAATTCATAATCATCTTAACGCCTTATTTAGCATCGAGCCCATGCAACGTGAATCGGACAGAGCGTTGCGGTTTCTAAGTGACCACATTAATAAAAACCTTAGAGCTTTAAAAACTTTGGGTGAACCCACCTCCTACTGGGACACCATAATTATATTCTTAGCTACAACCAAACTCGATGCAGCTACCAGTGCAAGGTGGGAAGAGCGCAGAAACCATTTAAAATCCGACTCACCCAGCCTTGAAGACTTTAAGGAATTTTTAAACTCACGTGCTAACGTCTTAGAATCTATTTATAAATCAAGGAAAGATAAACAAAATAAAGTTCCTTCTTCTTCTTCTTACAAACCAGATCAGGTCAATAAATCAGAAACTTACACGAAGTCTTTCTCAGTTTCAGTTGACGGCAAGCAGCCACGTCCTTGCGTCGTATGCCAGGGGAAACATCGTATCTTTGACTGCAACGTATTTAAATCCCTGTCAACGGACGAGAAATGGTCTCAAGTTTCAAAACTCAGACTATGCCTCAACTGCTTGCGGCCTGATCACGACGCAGCTCGCTGCCGCCTGGGCGGTTGCCGCGTATGTAAGAAACGTCATAACACAATGCTACATAAACACACCACACATACAAACACATCAACTTCACCTACTTCCTCTCACAGCAATGTAGAGGCTTCTTCGGTTCTATCTGCAGTTACCTTCTCTGAAACACTTCTTTCTACTGCTATAATCGACATCGTTAATCCACATAATAATAAAACGGAAAGCGTCAGGGCGCTGTTAGACAGCGGAAGTCAGTCTTCTTTCATAACTTCCAGCTTAAAGCTGCGTCTTCAGCTGACTTCTCAACCCGCTAACGCTTTAAACATCTTAGGTCTCGGTGACACTTCTCTTAACATCATTCCAGATCGCTGCATCGCTACTATTAAATCTAAACATGATACTTTCACTCGCACTCATAAGTTTTTAGTACTACCTCGTATTACAGAGAGGCTTCCTAAGCAACCATTTGACATCTCTAATTTAAAATTAGGGTCTTCCATTACATTGGCCGATCCTACATTCTATCAACCATCTCCAGTTGACATTTTACTGGGCGCAGACATATTTTGGGAGCTCCTAGGTTCAGAGCGACGTACCCTCGGACCAGGGCTGCCCATCTTGCATAGTACATCATTAGGTTGGTTGATATCTGGTAACATAACTGCTAATTTATCTTCTAATAGATCTATACATTGTAACTTCGAAAGTACAGAAAGTTTGCAATCGCAATTAAAAATGTTTTGGGAATATGAAGATTTCCCATCTGCCGGACAAACTAAGCCCATCTTAACTGAGTCTGAAAGACACTTTGTTCAACATACCTCTCGCTTAGAAAACGGTAGATTCTGTGTACGCCTTCCTCTTATAGATTCACCCGACTGCTTGGGAAACTCATACCATCTTGCTAAGAAACGTTTTCTCGCTCTAGAAGGGCGCTTCAAGAAAAACCCTAAATTAAAAGAAATGTATTCTGCATTCATTAAAGAATATGAAGATCTAGGTCACCTATCGGAGACTTCAAACCCATGGCTTCATACATCTTACTTCCTACCACACCATGCAGTACTTAAAGAAAGTAGCGAATCCACAAAATTGCGTGTCGTTTTCGACGCGTCAGCGCGTACTTCTTCAGGATTTTCTATAAACGACATTCAAATGGTGGGGCCTAACATTCAAAGCTCTCTATTCCATATCTTGTTGAGATTCCGATCCTACAAATACGTGCTGTCAGGTGACATTGAGAAACAATATCGTCAGGTGAACGTAAGCGAACTGGATCAAAATCTACAAATAATTCTGTGGCGGGATGACCCACTCCTTCCCTTACGTTCACTAAAACTTAACACAGTAACATATGGTTTTGCAAGTGCAAGCTTTCTAGCAGCTAGGTGTTTGTGGCAGCTGGGGGAAGAATCTGCTTCCATCCTAGCGTCACACGGCCCCCAGACTGACCTAATTAAGAATATAATACAGTCAGACTTTTACTGTGATGACCTACTTACCGGCGCAGACTCAGAGACAGACCTACTTCACATTAAAAAATCAGTCTCTGAAGTTTTAGCTACCGGATGCTTCCCTCTGCGTAAATTTCGTTCAAACTCATCCGTCATTGTGGAATCTGAGTCAAATCATTTAGAAATAAATAATTTAGCCTTAAGTCAATCATCGCACACGTTAGGTTTAGGGTGGAATCCTAATAGAGACACCTTACACTTCGATGTTGATGATAACTCTCCCACTACTATAACAAAGCGTTCAATTTTGTCCTCTACTTTCAAAATATTCGATCCATTGGGACTTTTAACTCTGTGTACAATAAAACCGAAGATACTTCTCCAAAGACTATGGTCTCTACAATTAGATTGGGACGACCCAGTTCCTATCGAGCAGCAGCGTCTTTGGACATCATTCATAACTAACATAAAACACATAAAACACTTAACTATCCCCAGAAACGTGCTATGTGATTCCGCAGCCTACATTGAACTACATAGCTTTAGTGACGCGTCTCAGGCGGCCTATGGCGCCTGCATCTATGTCAAATCCATATTAACCTCAGGCAAAATGGTTTGTAACCTCTTATGTGCCAAGTCACGGGTGGCCCCCACCAAAACCACCACCATTCCACGTCTAGAGCTATGTGCGGCCCTACTTGCAGCCCGCCTCTGCTCAACCACTAGCACGGCCCTCCGTATACCGATTGCCCGCTGTGTATATTGGACGGACTCGAGTGTCGTTCTAGCTTGGCTCAACACATGTCCATCCAAGCTAAAAACATACGTGGCAAATAGAGTTGCAGCCATACAAGAGCTCACTGAAGGTTCTTCTTGGCACTACGTGCCCACTGATCTTAACCCAGCTGATCTCGCATCCCGCGGTATCGATCCGCCCGCCGTACAATCTGAAACAAAATGGTGGCATGGTCCTGAGTACTTACTTCTCTCAGAAGAAAACTGGCCACTTTTACAAACTAATCATCGTACACAAGACTTACCAGAAGTAAAACTCTCTTCTACTGTCCTTTTAGAAACAAATACAATTGATATTATTGACTTCGATAGGTACTCAAGCCTCAAAAAACTACAACGTATTGTAGCATATATTTTACGATTTGTAAACATTAAGTGTAAACATCAACATATTTCTGGCTGTTTGACGGTAAGTGAGCTCAATAAAGCCCTACAAGTACTTGTCAAAATAGCACAGCAAGAGTCATTTTCAAAGGAAATTAATTTAATAAAATGTAGTAAAACTTTAAGTCTTCATAGTAAATTAACATCTCTATCGCCTTTCATGGACTCTCAGGGAATCCTGAGAGTGGGGGGAAGGCTCTCCAAATCTAATTTGGACTTCGATAAAAAACACCCCATACTTCTTTGCTCAAAACACACACTCACCAAACTCATCTTCACACACGAACACACACGTCTCTTACATGGTGGACCGCAGCTGATGTTAGCGTCGGTCCGCGAGCAGTTTTGGCCTCTTGGTGGTAGGGACCTGGCACGACGCACGGCACGTAGTTGTGTCACTTGTAGGCGGCACTATGCCACCACCATGAAAAATAAAATGGGTGACTTACCTGCACAACGTTTGGTTCCAGACTTCCCATTTTCCACAGTAGCAGTCGACTTTGCCGGGCCATTTTTAATCACCGATCGTCGCGGTCGTGGTTGTAAAATAACTAAATGTTATCTATCTTTATATATATGTCTTAAATATAAATGTGTTCACTTGGAAGCCGTGAGCGAGCTTTCCAAGGACTCCTTCATACTGTCGCTACGCCGATTTATTTCGCGAAGGGGCAAGCCGCGAGAGATTTTTTGTGATAATGGTAGGAACTTTGTTTCAGCTGCTAAAGAGATAAATAACTTCTTTAAACAATATAATGATTCCATTGTCGGGTTTGCATCTGATCATGATATTAATTTTTCATTTTCACCGGCTTACGCTCCAAATTTCAACGGCTATGTAGAGGCAGGCATCAAATCGGCTAAATTTCACATTAAACGCATCTTAGGAAATACTCATCTTACGTTCGAAGAGCTCTCTTCATTGTTTGCTCAGATTGAGGCTATCCTCAACAGTCGTCCTATATCTCCCCTCTCTTCCTCTCCTAATGACATGACAGCGCTCACACCGGGTCACTTTCTCCTTGGCAGGCCTCTGATGTCGCTCCCAGCTCCGGCACTGATGGACGTCAACCCTAAGAAGCTCAACCGCTACCAGCTATTAGAACAAGTGAGACAACACTTCTGGAACAGATGGCAAGCGGAATACATCACTGAACTTCAACAACGAGCTAAGTGGAAGACACGATGTCGAGACTTAAAACAAGGAGACCTTGTGATCATCAAAGAGGACAACGTTCCCCCTTTACTATGGCGTTTGGGACGTGTCCTGAGGCTCTATCCTGGGACTGATGGCATTCCGCGCGTCGCCGACGTCGACACTGCGAGAGGCGTCCTAAGAAGAGCACTCAACCGCATCTGCCTGTTGGTGGATGATTCTTGAAAGCAGGCTTTCAAGGGCCCCCAGTATGTTCGCGCCCTCGAGACGAAGGAGGGTCGCGGGAGGGCAACGCATCGCATCGCTCGGCGTGGCCGCCGCCGGCCGGCCGCCGCCGCGCCGCCACTTGCCTATATGCACCGCACGCGCAACCACGTCTCGCGCTCGTCCTACTTAATGAATGTCGGTGTCAATATTGTAATTATTACATCAAATTATACGTCTTAAACTTCACCTTCGTATTTTAATTATGTTCCCCCGAACATAAGTATTTACATTCAAAAACTTTATTTATTTTAACCTTATTTAATATATTTAATGTTTTCCCAATTGAAATGGGGTTCGGACATTTAGTATGGGGGCTTGGCATAGTGTTTTTTTTGCGCGGTGCATTATGAGAGAATATTTTATTTATTTAGCCTTTATTTCCAATCTTATAAAACCAAACCTCTAAGTAAAGCGTCTTGAAAACGGGATGTTTGTTGAATCGTGTTATTGAACGCATCACGTTTCTTTAAATATCCCGTAAAGGCATTATTTATTCGCCGTAATGCTCTCTATCCATAGGAATGGGTCTCAAAATGCACCGCGCACTTTTGAAAAATCCTGTTAAATAACCCGTTTCCGAGACGCTTTTGCGGTCCGGTATGAAGGCATTATTTGTTTGCTGTAATGCCCTCTATCGGTTTTTATTACTTATTACAAAGTTAAAATAAATTAATATAAAATCATTATTTAAAATCTCTATAGGTTGACATGGGTCTTGAAATGCACCGCGATACCTGTTTTGTCCAAAGGCTTTTCCCCATTGAAATATTTAGTGAGATAAACGGGAATATACTTATCTAATGTTATTCCCGTTCGCATATCTGTTGTTTCCATTAAGTATGCTTATTCTCAAATTAAACGTGATTTTAGTCTCAAAATTTCTTAACAGAGAAAAAACTGTTTTAATGTTCGGAACGCACCCTTGCATAGACAAGTTTTAAATAATGGCAACACTGAAAATATTAAAAATTTGCCGTCAACGTCAAAATGACAAATTCGATTTGTCAATCGTGTCTTGCAATTATTCATTTTGTCATGCTTTTTTCCGGATTTCGCTAAATAAAAGGACGAATCGAGATTACTTCTAAAAATAAGAAATCATAATAATCTGTGCGTAGTATCGGGACGTTCGAGATCTATTTGCCGGCGCGATGTCGGACGAGGTGAAGGTAGTCGCCTTGAGCATCGTCAACTTCCTGAAGGGACAGCTCGAGAGCGATGCGCTCGGAGCTGACTCCAGGGAGAGCGTCGAGGTGGCCGTGCAGTGCATCGAGACCGCCTTCGAGCTGAGCGGAGACAACGCGGACGCGGTGCGGCCCATCGACCTGATGGCGCTGGTGAGGGCCCGCGTACCGGCCGGCATCGTCGCCGCCGACGCCGAGCGACTCAAGAACGAAGGCAACCAGCTCATGAAGGAGGAGAAGTTCCGCGAGGCGCTCGCTGCCTACTCGCGCGCCATCGAGCTCGAACCGCGTAACGCGGTCTACTTCTGCAACCGTGCCGCGGCGCACTTCAAGCTCGGCTCGCACGAGGCTGCCGTCGCGGACTGCGCGGCCGCTCTCGGCCTCCAGCCGGACTACGGGAAGGCGCACGGCCGGCTCGGGCTCGCGTTGACGGCGCTCGACAGGCACCGCGAGGCGCGCACTGCGTTCGCCCGCGCCGCACAACTCGACCCCGGCAATGAGTCCTATCGACAGAACCTGCGACTCGCGGACGAACGCCTTGCGGCGCGCGGCGACCGCCCACCCCTCGACCTCGGCCCGCTGCTGCACAATCCTGCACTTCTTAACATGGCGACGGAGATGCTCGCTGACCCCAACATGCAGAACTTGATCTCTGGTCTGATGGCGGGTGCGGGCACCGGCGGCGGTGTAGCGCCCGGCGAGGTGGGCGCGGGCGCGGGCACGGGCGCCGGTGTCGGCGGCGGCGGCGGCATGTCGGCGCTGCTGGAAGCGGGGCAGGCGCTCGCGCAGCACATGCAGGCACACAACCCGCAGCTGGTGGACGCGCTGCGACGCCAGGTGCGCGCCCCCGGGGGCCCAGCGCCGCCAGACCAACCCGCGCCTCCCGACCAACCACCGCAACAGTAACCTGTCACCATTCTCCTGTACGGACTATTGCTTATCTCTCCGAGAGAGCCGGCCGGTTCAACTGCTTCGAAGGGGGAAAATTTCGTTTTATCTTTTCTGTTATCAATATCCTTAAATATGATCTATTAATCCTGTAATTAGGTGTCTACATTTTAACCTGAGTGATCTAGAATATGTGAGACTAATCATTTATTTATTTGCATTTATACTATTATTGAAACTGCCTGCGACCTGCATCTAGCTAGAATATATCGGTCAAATTGTAATGGTAATGTGCACCATCCTCGATATACATTCTAAAGAATGTTGTTAAGGAAGAGACAAAAGTATTTGTCTCTTATTAACTATAAATTAAATATCAATATGTAGCTAAGGTATGAATTTATTGGTATGGTATTGTTAATAAATGTTTATATAAACTTCATTCGACTCTTATTTACTTTTAGGAACAAAATAAAAACGACAATCTGCATCTTAACTATTTATTACACTCTATGTATAATTTATGATTATTATAATCAATTTACATATCTTTATGTACACATAATGTAGTAGCAAAATGTAAAAACACATCTGACAATGATCAGGGCCTGTTCCGACGACACGACACGACGCGACGTGGAAAAAGGCCTAAATACCATCCAAAACATGTAACATTATAAACATTCTGTATTTATTTACACAATGATCTGAAAACATCCCATAGGTACGTAGGGTAGGTACATACAGTCTGTCCTCAGCGAGCGAGGAGTACATCGTTATCAAATGTATAATACAACTACAAGCAAGGCACCAAGTTCCCAACATACATAAATGCAGCGACAATACAATACAATAAAAGAGTTAAAATTTATTATTGTATAAACCATTCTCATAGGAATAACATCAAAGATAAATAAAAGAAATAATACTTATAAAATTTTGAAAATCAACAAGTCTAAAATAGAAAACGAAGCTTTAGCTACTTATCTTTAGAAGATAACATTTCACGAGAATATTAGATCATAAGAATAAATGAAATAACAAACATTTCCGAAAATAAAATAATACATTCATTCCTATTGACAACTATTCAATAATGCACATTCAATATTAAGTAGATAAAACAAAAACTATATTTTTTAATTAAAAACAACTTAATATTTAAAAAAAACACATAACCATAGATAATTATCTACACATTACATATATTCTTTTAAATGAAATAGGTACTTACATACAATTCTTATTCCATTTAGATTTTTATGATAACAAGAAAGAAACATATCGTGAAAGTATTTGGATAGAAGTGATGTATGTAGTGTGGTGTGAGTTGAGTAGGTATGTGAGGTCGGCAACACGCGCCTACATTGTACCTACTCGGTAGTTGGTATCCCGAAGCCAAACAAGGGATGACTAACAAACAACACTACATTCCTATTTTTCATAGACATACTCTATTGTAAAACAGAAATGAAAATATTAAAAAATATATATTACCTACTTACCTATAATTTCAAAAACTAACAACTTTTATTATAATTTGTAGCCCGGATTCATTATCAAACATTCGAACATTCAAAGAATTAAAAATTTAAAAATAAGTTTTAAAATGTTAACCATAAGCTGAATGAGCGAAATTTTGCTCATTGAATACCACAAAGACGACGTCATCACGTTTTTATTGTTTTACAGGAAAAGAGTTTCAAAACTTGTAGATTTTATACTTAACTTATAATTTGAAAGTTTCGAAATATTTTGATACTTAACTTAAATATTTTCAAGTACTTACCTACTTATTGCATTGACTGATCAAATTTTAATGTAGGTACACACAAAATACTCAACCAGCAAAGTGGTCATATTTAGAACGTTTTAACTAAATATTTTAGTAAAAGCTGTAAGAATGCATTTTGATGAAATAAGTTCTTTGTTACGACTTTTACGTAAGCATTGAGGCCTACTTACACTATAACCACTTTGCTGGTTGTATTTTACTTTGGGATGAGCAATTCAACGTTCTTTAAACATTATTGTAGTTTAATTTGGATTAACGTTATATTATAAACAATAAATGGTAAGTTAGTGGGATCACACACACACACACACAGTCACAAATTCAACATTTCAGTGGAAAAATAAATAATCAAATTAGCCCTTAAATACAGCTTTAGAAGGTAAATCACACTAGCTTCAAGTTCTACAAAATTGATACAAACATTGTTTTTTGCTTTAAGCTAGTAAAATTTACCGTTTCTTAATAACCTCTACACTCCTCGCGAAGTTAGCAATTGATGTTACTTCTCCTCGTTTCTGATTTACCGAAGTTAAGCGACGAACTTTGCGATAGTGTATTGGAGTGGATCAGGCAGTTCCTGATGTGTCGTAATCGTGCGATGGTCATGGTAAGATCGTTTTTAGAACTAAATAGTTGAGTAAAAGTTTTAATGAAGAATTAAGTAATTTAAATGATATCTTAGAGCTTTTACTCGACCATTTTGCTGGTAAGATGGCGAGCGCTGTAAATCTTTGTAAAACTATTAAACAAAGAATTGTTAATGTAATATGTAGGTAAAATTGTTATTACAAATGTCAATGTTCGGTATAGGTAATATTCTGAATAGTCCCCGTTTGAACAGGGCTATGACACAACCTCAGTGTATTAGCTGTAAGGTTTACAGCAAGCGCCAGGTGTGGTATAACATCGACTCGATGGAACACACGTTCCACTCAAGAACTCGGCCTCGAAGTTCCTTCAACAGATTCCACCTAAAGCGTCGCACTCATTCACCTGCCGGGTCCAACGAACGATAGTGTACAGTGCGTGCCGGGCAACTCTGCACTATGGATCATATTGATGACCTTGAAACATCTGACTCATACCAATTAGTTTAGATTGCGACTTAGTGCAGAGGAATCCGGCGCGCACTATTCAATATGGCTCCATGTGCGTGCAGCAATGGCTTCGTGTTTAGTTCCTCTTGTTGGGCGGCACGAGATGCGCGGGCAGCTCCGTGGGCAGGTCGTGTCCGTCGATCTTGACACGTATGAGGTGCATCGCGAGGGCGAACTCCTCGTCGTCGAGGAAACCATCCTTGTCTATATCGGACAACTTCCATATCTTACCGAGCACTGAGTTCGGGAGCTTTGACTTCATCATCTCAGTCTTCGCCTCTGTTGGGATAAATGCACACGTCAAACATAACACTAAGCTACTGACCCTGAGGTAGATAGGTAGGTACTGAAGACGGGTACGGATCATAATATCGCCGAATATACTTTAGGTGCAGTTTTCAAGCGTAGCTTAATGAGGCTTTTAGGAGTATAATGATGTTCTTTACTTTAGCTAGAGATTGGTGGAGAGGAAACGATTTGTAATTGGGTATTCTCTTTGCAAGGACCTAGTATTTTATTCATTATGGACAAATTATGATCGGTACCGTCTGCAGTGGAGTGAAATGGAAGAAACTCAGAACCATTACATACATTCTATTCCACTATACTTAATATAAAGAGCTTACTTAATCGAAGTAACCTAATGATCGTGCTACATTACTCGCGAAGCTGATAGAAGTTAGCCGTAGGTAGGTATTTACACAAATGATTAAAGAATTTGAACGTGGGGTCGTTGTAGCCAGTAGACACGCTTGCCTTTACGTCGCTAATAATATGTATATTGATTAATTACTTCTTCACAAAATAAGCCATCTTAAGGATAAGTAAATAGTTAATACAGAGTTAATAAGTACGACGAGCGACCACACAGTCCGAAGCTTCATCGGAACAAAAATACAACCCAAACCAGAAAAATGTGCTAAAATGAGCCAAACCTATTCATTTAGGTAGGTTGGTCTTACAATCTAAAGATTAAATCATAATTAAGTACCAAAGCATATTTTATTTAAAACATCTATCACTTACAACGAAGTAAGGCTATTCGTTTTTTTCCATTCCTTTTTTTTTCTTCTAAAAAATCAGTTTTGATAGATGGCATTCAAATCTAAATCAAAGATTTTTTGCTTGTCCTCGACCAGAGACAATCGTTTATTTAGATTAGAGCGTCATCTATTGAAACTAGAATTTTAGAAAGAAAAAAGATTATGAAGTAAGCCTACGTGTATATATTTGATTAGTTACCGACGCGATTTAATCAAGGATTCTCATTAAGACACGAAAGAAGATATTTTAATATTGAGGCTAAATTATTCCGATGGAAGAGTTCGAGGAAGGAATGAATCCGAACGGTCTCGTGTTGAGGACCGAAGGCGAACTGTCCCGCCTGTTCGAGCCAGGAATCCGCGGACTTTTCCACTATAAACTCTATATACATGTTGCCAGTTTCAACGTATATTATCGACTTGAAAATACCTTCGACGACAATAAACCAAACGATTATATTGACTAGCAATAGTACTACAAACTTTATGGACACGTAAATCGAACGGAATATAGATTCGCGTTCGGTTTCTATCGATGATATTAGGTTAGGAAGTTCTTTTGTTTCGGAATGGGGTGAGGTTCGATCGTGATCGACATCTGGTTCGATAGTATCGAGAGGGTTGTTGTCTCTCGATTCCGGTTCGACCTCATCATCGATACATTCGAATCCTAAACTAATCGAATCATCGGCTCTACTCGCGTTTCCTAAAGCGAGCGTTTCTAAACTATGTATCGAGATAGAAGAGACGGGAGTGCTCGTACGCGTTCGTTCGCGGGACAATTCCGTGCGGATATTGTCCAGGAACCGTACAATCATACCGTTATTTTGTACAGCGAGAGTTAAGACGTCCAACGGGACACCAGGACGGGTATCACCCGTAGATAGACCGGCTATAAGTGTACAGAGACGCGTGTTGTCGAGCAGCGCGTGTAGAGTCAAGTGTTGTAACGTACCGGCGCCGGTCACCTTCCCGTCGATGGGGTTGAGCGAGCGGAATATCTCGTCGTACTTCGGCTTCTCCTTGCTACAGATCCAGTCGGGGTCTCCGTGGCCGGCGTCGGCGCCTTCGCCCCGACCGTACCCGAACGGGGACACCTTGTCTTCGACGCCTTCGAACGCGCCACCTGAAATATGCAAAGTTACTAATTCAATATACTTAATAGTACTAACTAACTACTGTCGGATATACTATAAGGACATCGTGGATTCTTTGGGAATCATAGTTATTTGTGCTTGATACCAAAACCTAATTAACCCAAGACTGGAATGGAATGAATACTCTACTACGTACTGCTTACTAACTAACTAGGTAGGTACCTACTTTTTTTCTAAAAGCTAAAAGCTTTTTCTAAAAGAACTTATAATTTTATGGAGCTTCAATCCAAAGTACAAAGTATTTTTTCAGTCTCTGGCCGAGACAATCTTTCAATTAGATTAGACCGCCACTAACGCACTAAAAAAAAGAGATTAACAAACGTAATTTAATTTTGTAGGCATCAAGATATCCTCATATGATTTTAGCTAGATACCTACCTACCTACATGTTAACAAAGCTGAAAGCTCGTTATATTGTTTTGTTTAGAGCATTTGTATTATATACTAGCTGCGCCCCGCGGTTTCACCCGCGTAATAATTTTCTACGTAATTTCCTTAATTTTTTCTTTCATAAGAACCTTCTCCTGACAATAACAAACACAACAAAAAAAGAATTGGCCAAATTGGTCCAGGCGTTGTTGAGTTATGCGCTTACCAACACATTTTGCGATTCATTTTTATATATAAGATTGTAGGAGTGGCTCTCCGAGACGTGGCCGGGCGAGTAGAGTACGGCCACGGGAAGGTATTGTGACGTCACAACCACAACACAATGCCCCGTTATACACCTACTGCATCGTCACACGTCTTTTCATTTTGCAAACGCTAGTAGGTAGGTACTCTACTTCAATAATTTGAAACTCAATTACCTATCGCACTCTTAATAAATAACTCGTTTATCAAAGTTCTTAGATAATTAAATAAATACTACTTAGTATCTATACTTCATGGGTAAGTATAAATATTTTTATAAAAAATTATGGAATATACCTAAGTACTTACTTAAATCACTAAAACAAAATTCTAACTCAAAATAAAGTTTTTTGAAATAGTAGCTAGCCAAAAATGTTTTTGCATTTGCATAGCAAGTCAAGGAGTTGATTTCCTTTGCAAATGGCTTGTATAAGAATTATAGAGCATTAATAAGAGTACGAATGTAGTTCATCATTATCTCGGTTCACCTTGCGTCGGCGCCGACCGCGCCCGCGCCGGTATGACTCCGTTTTCGAGTCAACAAAACAGTGATAAATGTTCCGTAGCGGTGACCACCATTATCTATTGCCCGCTCGATGCGCTCGCGCAGACGCAAGGCAAGGTCATCTCATTCATTTCACTACGACCATCACGATTCAATACTTTTGTCTAAAACTTGTTTAATGTAGGTACCTCATTGTACGTACATAATATCTACAGGTACCTACTAAGTACTTAGATATTTTTTACAATATACTCGTAGATCAAATCAGTACAAATATAATTTGTGCAAAGGACGTGTCCGGTAAATCGGAAGGCCATATCATGTCAATATTTAGGTAACGACTTACCTATATCAAACGGAAATACCAAACGGAATCACGTATATTAAAATATAAAATTATACAAGATTCCAATGTAAATGAATTGATAATAAAGGATAAGTGGAAGTACCCGAAACTCCCTGCGCTATTTCGGGTATTTCCGGACAAAAATTTCTTGACCCGGGGAATTTCTGGAATAAGCTCAGTCAATCACGTGCCTTATTACGAGAGACTCTTGGACTTAGCCCATATACCTAAGGGATCAAACAATAATATATTTTCCATTCTTGACTCGTCTCATTTTTTTACAATCAAAATTATATTTGGTATACTCTGTCAGAAGCTAAAGTCATTTTTTTAAATAAGTAAAGCTATTGTTTGGACGCGCCACGAACAGTTTGGATACGTGTGTACCTCTAGGTAGGTAATTAAATTATCTAATACCTATTGAAAATATTACAACAGTGTAATTTTCTCATAAGGTTGTCTATCAATGTCAGTTCAGTATAACTAGTGCTAACAAAAAGCAATTTTAAATGTGATTTGTTTGTACGCTTCACTAACTTAACTTAAGGGGCAGACAGGACCTAAACGCGAATATTATATGCATTAAAAACACATGCTTTAATTCAGTGAACCAAACAAAACCTACCCAAATACAGTGCTCCAAATATAATACAAATATTTTGATTTGGTAGAAAAAATCACGACAATACCGCAGAAGAAGTCATTTAACGAGTATTCAAATACATACATGCAATTTTTCTGGTTTTTTTGTACATATTTTATCAAGCAATATACTACCGAAATACTGTTTCGATTAATGTGTGGTATTATCTTAAAAAATGTTGCCTAAAAGTTGTTAATTGTGCACTATCTCGCTTATCGTTCTATGCAGCCCAACATCAACAGTGCCCGACCGGCAACCATTGGGTCATGTAAGAGTCTTAACAATAAGTAGTTACCTTTAGATCTACGACGATTGTTTCAAGAAACTGGCATTAATATTGTTGAGGTGATAATGAAGTGGGTCAAGTAAGAAGAAACTATTTCTTCCGTATTATTGCTACAAGCTGCTTGCTAGAGCAAACATCGCTAATCTACCATATCGATAGATTGCGGTGCTATAATAGGGTTTCACTTATAAAATAATATAATATTAAAAATCTAAATTCGTTTAAAATAAGATTGTACCGATGCCGTAGGCTATTAGGCTTTTTCCAATATTAAACCAGTTTCAATAGATGGCGCTCTAATCCAAGTACTTTCTCCTCTTTTTCTAAAACAAATCGAAGGAACTCAAATAAGATTCGGAAGTAGGTACCTACTTGAAATATTATGAAGTCAGAAAAGGAAAAATATCAATAGTTATGTAAACAGAAACATAACAGTTATAAACGTATGGATCGATCAACAAGGAACGATCACATCATAAACCAGTTTTCTGATGTGAGAATCGTAAACAAGTGTTTATAAAACAACACGTTGCGCCGCAAATCGTAGCCTTCGATCGATCGGATCCAATGTCGGACACACGTGGTGACTGCTCACTGTTGTTCACACGCACTACAAACAAACAAACAAGCCCCTTGCAAATC
This sequence comes from Idaea aversata, assembly GCA_907269075.1. Classification (NCBI taxonomy): domain Eukaryota; kingdom Metazoa; phylum Arthropoda; class Insecta; order Lepidoptera; family Geometridae; genus Idaea; species Idaea aversata. The sequence continues at coordinate 203,093 of OU026102.1, forward strand.
ACATGCTAGGAATATAGCAGAGAAAGGGTCAGTAAAATTATTGGCATAGTTCTCTGATGCCATTTAAAGACAATATGTGGCAGATGACAATGTTGTCCTTAAATGTCCACGTTTCAGAGATATGAGTCACTGAAGTTTTCAAAGAAATATCCGAGGTGTCCTTAAAACGTATTTAAGTGACATTTCAAATATCAAAGTCAAATTTCTTTATTTCTTTCGATACTTATGTTTAAAAATACAATGATCACTTGAAATCGTCTTAAAGAACTAAGTTAGGATGTGTGCCTTCGGAACGCGCCCACCAATGAGAAGAAGGCACAAGAAACTCATGGGGGTTTTTTTTTTTATGTGATCACGCTCACAAAGGTCAATATTACAAATATTTGAAGGTATTATTTGAAATGGAGCAATTAAAGTCACATCCATGGATTCTTATCATTAAGGTACGAAGAGGTATCATAGTATGCCTTACCGCACAATTTATGCTTTATAAAAGTTTTGAATTTGTTAATGGACATGTCATATACATCTTTAGGTAATTTATTATAATAGAGCACACATGTCCTGCTTACAAACGACCTGCTTATTTTCTGGAGCCTACTACCGGGCAAGGTCAGCTCATCCCTATTTCTTAAGTTGAAATTATGAATATCGCTATTTTTGCGAAAAATATCAGGATTTTTGTGAACGTAGTTTCCGTAAATATATTGTGAATAGAGCGTTAATATATTTATCTCTTTAAATTTTTCTCTAAGTCTCTCTCAAAGGATAAAATATGTCTACTTATCGAAAGTTCTTGAGGAAGTACAATGCAAGACGTATTTGATCCGATCCTAATCAAGAAGAGTAATCTGATAAAAGTACTTGTTACAAAGGATTTTAAAGAAAAATCGTAATGCACTTTGATTTATTGCCGGATCATTAGTGAACTAAAAGTTTAGAAATGGTGAAATAAATGTGAAGAAAGAAGGAACGTTCATAAGTTCATTTAAAAATCCAAAGCACACTGCTTCTATTGACTAGATGCAACGAAAATCGATGCAGCGCATGTGTAGTCTAACAACCTACAGTCCGGTCGCGGTGTGGAGTAGTGCATTAAATATGTATTAGTGTTTAAGTGTTGATTACTTCCTTCTATACCTACGTGATGCACTTTCGATTTATCTTAATACATTAGATAACACTTTACATCAAATCAATCAAGTAAGTTACAGCTAGTTAGATATCTACGGATCCCGATCGAAGAGCTACGTTTCATAACTTGGTTGGGAAGACATTTAATTGTCGTTCCAACACATCCAACTACCGGCGCAGCAGTTTAGTGCAGGGCGTTGGGGATAAAACGATACGACTTTAATGTTAAAAAAATAATTTAGTTATTTCCGCTCGAGCATTACCAGCTATGGTATTTCTCTACCGTTTCCAACTACGCAATAATTACAAACTAGGGTAAATGTAAATAGTGCGCGAACCAAACCTGGGTGGGTAATTTGTGTGACAAATGACGGTTCACGTTACTTGGACCTGTTTTACTTGAAACATATACAAATTAAATATTTATCGGCGGCCGCAATTCTGTGCCTTTTAATAAATCGGTCGTTCGAAAGGTTGGGTGGAAAAATCCATGTTTCTTTATTAATGGGTTGTTGCGATCGATATTATTTTCGATCGCAACAACCCTAGGTAGTCACAGTTGATAGATAGATAGAGAAAGATAGTCCACATTAGTCCACATACACAAACATTTGCTCCATATACTTTGACATGTGAATTGAGGTTTAAACAGAAATATTTTTTCAAATCAATTAATGCTCAAGAAGAACCACATGGTGCAGTTTACGTAATAGATTCAATGTACAATATAATTTATGCGTTAATTACAGCAGAGGGCGGACGGCATACCAGTTGATTCAATGCAAATTCCTTGTAAGACGATACAACAATATTTCGAGTATAAAGGTACTTAGTACTTACAATCTGAGAGAGAGATGAACCGAGAGATGACTCTACCTTCGACATAATGAACTATCGTTCTCTCGAAGGTAGAGTCTGTTTGTCTTGTTTAATTAATTTCAATATTAACACAACATATTGTGTGTCTCAACTACGTATCTATAGCGACGGAAATGGTACATAAAACTAGACAATTCTACGAATGCTTTTCCATAGCATTGCACACCATTTACTTAATCTTCAATACAATGTATGACTTGTTCGCGATTGAATTAATAAAATTAATTTAAATAAAGAATATAAGTTGTGAATACTTACTCTCATTTAAATCTAAACAGGTAAAAATGAATCGGTATACAAGTAATCTCTATTACTCTACTCGTGAAAGTACGAAATTAGTTGACACTATTTATATTATACACTAGCTGCGCCCCGCGGTTTCACCCGCGTAAGTCCGATCTTTAAATTCTCACCGTTTAAACCTTCCCTGGACTACGACAAACACAACAAAAAAAGAATTGGCCAAATCGGTCCAGCCGTTCTCGAGTTTTAGCCAGACTAACGAACAGCAATTGATTTTTATATTATAGACTAGCTGCGCCCCGCGGTTTCACCCGCGTAAGTCCGAACCGTTTAAACCTTCCCTGGACTACAACAAACACAACAAAAAAAGAATTGGCCAAATCGGTCCAGCCGTTCTCGAGTTTTAGCCAGACTAACGAACAGCAATTGATTTTTATATTATAGACTAGCTGCGCCCCGCGGTTTCACCCGCGTAAGTACTCACCGTTTAAACCTTCCCTGGACTACAACAAACACAACAAAAAAAGAATTGGCCAAATCGGTCCAGCCGTTCTCGAGTTTTAGCCAGACTAACGAACAGCAATTGATTTTTATATTATAGACTAGCTGCGCCCCGCGGTTTCACCCGCGTAAGTCCGAACCGTTTAAACCTTCCCTGGACTACAACAAACACAACAAAAAAAGAATTGGCCAAATCGGTCCAGCCGTTCTCGAGTTTTAGCCAGACTAACGAACAGCAATTGATTTTTATATTATAGACTAGCTGCGCCCCGCGGTTTCACCCGCGTAAGTCCGATCTTTAAATTGTCACCGTTTAAACCTTCCCTGGACTACAACAAACACAACAAAAAAAGAATTGGCCAAATCGGTCCAGCCGTTCTCGAGTTTTAGCCAGACTAACGAACAGCAATTGATTTTTATATTATAGATTGTAAGTACATGACATCCAGAACGGGCAGATAATCTACATAGTTACAGTAGTGCGGGGTGCGGGCGCAGCGAGTGAAAGTGCGGGAAATGCGCGCGCTCGTTCCGACAACCACGATATTCTATCATACTCTGTCTTATGCCAGACCGGCGCGGCGCGGCGCGGGCGGTGAGCGACAAGCGGCACGCGACACCGCTTTGATATGAGGTTCAGGATTTCCGGGATCAAGGAGCCATTTTTGTAACAAATTATCTTTTAGGTAGGTACCTACTTTATCAGAAACAATTCAGGGTGTTCAACACTCTAGACTACGGACGAACATATTATGTATGTCTCAGGATATCCAGCGACATAAACAAGAATGACCCTGTCAAATTGTTTGTCAAATGCATCTGTTGTGCGTTCTCAAGGCATGGGGGGGCGCAGGATACCCTGTATCCTCGTCTTAAGGAGGATGTGCGTCCGGTGCTTCCCACGCCGCGATCCGCACAATTGCTGGCCTTGTCCAATTCGCAGCTGGCATATTACTATATTTGGACCGGCACGGCCTTCACTCTTTGAAGGACATTTGCGTTCAGGACTTACTTCGCAACGAGGAGTAGACACAGAATACAGACGCTATTATACTATATGAGAGCTTTCCTTAGTCAATCGATGGACAATGAATCAATTCAACAACCATTCATTACAAATAAGAAGTGCCCCATATATTGGCTATGACATAAGAATATAATAATGTCCAGTGTATGAAGCGAACGATTTGATAACAATGTGAATACAAACATGTAGGTATATTATGTGTGATAAGGTGACGAATAAAATACCACAACACTGAGTGAACAAACGCAGGTACATGTTGCTAAAGCGTAATCTTTATCGGCCGATAGCAACCCGAGCGACGACAGCAACTCCTCACAATGATAAGCAACAAAATTGTATAGAATTATTACCCAAGTTCAACTGATACAAATATCTAGAAGAAGTAAGTATACATATAAGAAGTATGAAGACTAAGACCCAACATTGACCAAAGACCCCAAGCCAACCGATTTACTCACCATATATTTTCAATGGAGCTATTTGGAAGTGGTTGGGATTCCACGACGAGTCTGCGTAAAAGAAAATTTTATCAACTAGATGTTTTTAGGATTTGGTTTAAAAACGAGATTCGGCAATAAATCACAACATTGTTAAGGGTGCTCTAACACGTCCGCAATGTGCAGTGACATTTACAAGGATAATTGGTTATAGCCATACTAGAACACATGAACGTCAATAGAGAGTAGAAGAGGTCGCCATAACCGAAATCGGTTGGGCTTGGGATGATTATTATTATTTCGTCTTTAACTGTCCGGATCGCAAATAGAGGCATTGCAGCGCATGCTTATTCTAAACACGTCGGTCGAGATGCCTTGCTGTTATTATCGAACACTATCGCATTCGTATCGTGGCGTGTATTCCCGTTATAATCAATACTAATATTATAAAGCTGAAGAGTTTGTTTGTTTGTTTGAACGCGCTAATCTCAGGAACTGCTGGTTCGAATTGAAAAATTATTTTTGTGTTGGATAGTCCATTTATCGAGGAAGGTTATAGGCTACTTTTTATCCCGATATTCCCACGGGATCGGGAGTTACGCGGGTGAAACCGCGGAGCGCAGCTAGTAAAGGTATATGCGTCAATCGGCACCTTTAAAATACGTATCTATATCTACTACTTTAAATATCATAGGTATCTATAAAGATATTGCAATATTTTAATTTCAATGATTGTAAGCAAGCCACCCACCATGGTGAGTGTAGTTCGGCGAGGCTGCGTCCGAGCAACGTTCGAGTGCGGCGCGGGCGCGGGCGGTGGCATGTGCTGCTTCATTATTCAGCGCGCGACGCGACTCACATACACTTTACACACTCAATATAGCTCACAGTACAACACGCGACGCCTCTATCGAGTTCAATTGTTTTGTTTTCATGCCTCCATTATGAAGCTGACTGTTTTCTCGACAACCGCATACATAACGTATATCTGACTCATTCAAATGTTCCGGTAGACTAGGTATATGTACTATGGAAAAATCTATATTATTCTAATTGAATCCCAACCCGGCTCAGGGTCCAGAATCTAGACACGTGGTAGCGTGTTCAGATATATTATTATATTTTACACTGGATGACTTTACCGTTAAAATAAAGCAAGGGATGTTTGCGATTTTTTAACCTATATTGCATGATAATATTAAGGTAAGTCTAATTTGTTAAGTGTGTGAATGAATTGTGATACCGACTAGTATATAGTACAGTACAATGGTATGCCATTGAGCGGCAAGTAGAGTGGGCCGCGGCCGCGGGCGGCGTGTGACAATAGAGCCGACAACAGTGCACTGTGTGCGCTGGCAGCCGCTCGCTGGTCGCTGGCCCGTGGCCGTGATGTCACAGCGGATGCAGGAACAATGGACACGACACAATTAAACGCTCTCGCCTCGAGAGCGGATCTTTCATCTCATCGATCGAACTGGACCGCCTCAGTTCGTTGACGTTCAACGCCATCATTAGGACTTGATACTGTCTAATGGTCGGTCATCACTGTCGGACTACATAAATATGAGCGAGATGCGAACGCAATTAGTCATTATTATGCAATATAATACACGTTACTGTCAAATGATAGAACAGTATTTTGATAGATAGTAAGTTAAAAAACCAAACTTCTTGTATCCTAATACAGACGTTATGTGAGATATTATGTAACTTTACAGGTCATTCGGTGGCTAATGGCTATGGGTACGGGTACTGCCTTCTTTGCTGCGTAACATCAGCTGTGTTGCACGAGCGGTACATCCTCGAAAGCAAACACGACGTCATGGAAGTGTTGCCGCTTCGAAGGAAACGTATATATTGCCCTCATTTGCTGAATTAAATAACGCTGCGCTACGTTTTGCAGTTTTAGCAGACTTCAAAGAAAAGGAGGAGGTTCTCAATTCGACGAGTTGCTAATGGGACGACCTGCGTCGGATCCCTTTAGTTAGATTTCGGAGGTCCAGTTATTATTGTATACTTTAATGGAGCAAGTTTTTAAATCGAAATGTTATTTTTTACAATAATTGTTATCCATATTTACGATATACTTACTCATTATAATCGGTCGACTTGCGAGTTCACTACACGTGAATGCGCTTCACTCGCGCTTGCGCTTCGCACGAACGAACGTAAATTTATCAATCACAGCATTATCTACATCAATTAATTGTACACATAATTAGCAGTTTCCAAGTTACAACAATAGAGGTCAATGAACTCATCACATGATTATTAAACAAAATGCAATATGCTCCAAATTTCACCGATGAGTCACGAGCAAAGCACCGAGTACGGTCGATGTTACTACAATATACAATGCATGAGAAACCTCATTAGAACGGGTGCTATATTTCGACATAACAAATTGCTCGAAATGAACGATGACAATGAGAGATTATGATGAACTAACACCATATTACGACAAACAAATAATGTGAAACGAGTGAGCACAACAATCGAGCCGGCAGCGGCATGGAAATGGGAACATGCGTCAGCGTATTGAGGTACGAGCGACTATACCGTGACACTCGCACAGCACGAGCAACGTTGGAGTCACCATGACTCGTGGTGCGGTGTAGTGGTCGCGTCGAACGGGGAAAGTATCCGTTCCGCTCCCATTGACACTTCCCTACCTCCATGGAGACGATGGAGCCTTGACATTAGATTCATGTCACTGCGCCCTGGAGACACTGCCAACTATTAGATCCCACACTCTCTACTCTAGCTCTACGCAACTATGCATCTCGGTTGCATTATCATATTACAAACATTACCATGTTACAACCTATTGGTGCCTAAAGGAGCAACATCACTTCTAGATAAGTAGATCAAATTTTAGAGAAAGGATCTAAAGATCCCGCTACGGAGTATGAACGTTTGCATTACTATGTATCTGTTAAAAAATATAATTTCCTAGCGAAAACGATGAAATGTATTGGAAATATATGATATTACTTTACTTACGATCTGCCTGCCTGATCTAATGGACAATGAGTAACATAAACATTATATAACTACCAAGTAGATGCAAGCACTTTGCTTACAACCTATTCATGAAGGAGCACCCGCTCTCTGTAGGTACTTAGTTCAAACAAACTGTGATAATAGTTTGAGGCCGCGCCCGCGCCGCACCGGGTCGCAGGCGCATGCGGTGGCGGCGCGGGCGCGTAGACACAATAACCTAGATATGGTTGATATCAAAGAAAGCACAGTCGTTCCGCGGTGCGGATCACAAACCGTATGCTCTACAGTTTGTTGATACATTACATCGACCGACATGGCGCGCGCGAGAGAAAGTTGCAACTGTCGTAGGTTGTAGCTAATTCTCACTTTAAGAAGGAATACAGGGTATTATAACGCTCAAAAGTCAAATTAAAACACATTACAATACCCTACGATATTTACTACCGAAATATAAAACATAATAAAACAATATTAAATAATCTATCTATAATATAAAAATCAATTGCTGTTCGTTAGTCTGGCTAAAACTCGAGAATGGCTGGACCGATTTGGCCAATTCTTTTTTTGTTGTGTTTGTCGTAGTCCAGGGAAGGTTTAAACGGTGAGAATTTAAAGATCGGACTTACGCGGGTGAAACCGCGGGGCGCAGCTAGTATTAACTAAATCATTCTAAGTTTCTGACAGATTCTTTATCAAACAATATACATACTACCGAGATACAGTCCTATTATTTGAGATTATGAGAAAAAAACGTTATTCGCTTATTTCTATGCAGTCTGTGTCTGACAGTGTCCAATCATTAGCTCCTGTATTCCCCTTAAACAAGTAACATCTAATAATTGTGGGTTACGATATTTTGTTATTGTTTTGATTTGGGCAAGAGTTAGGACACTTATTGGAACCTTCTGTCCCCGATCCCTGACCATGCACCAAACACGCTCCTAATACGGGATATTGAGGCCTTGACATTTGCCAAACCTACTTATCAAGCATGCAGTCAATGCGTCAATAACACAGCATTGATACGAGAGATAATTTAATACTTATTTATTGCTATATTATGTAAAGTTTTGATAGCAGACGTATAAAATATAGTAACATACTCGAAGGAAAGATAAGCGATAAGAATGTTTCTAAAATTAAATTGTATCATTTATATTTCCAAGCACCTAAATCCTTGACGTCTTTGATTTTTACGTCTATATTTTAAAGGCTTACAGGAGCTTACTGGTCAGACTGTATAGAAATAAGCGAGATGCAAGATGGTGCACAATCAGCAATTAGTATTACAATTATAATACAGGCGTTAAGGTCCCGTCTGCCCCTTAAATAAACTGATTTAGCCTTTCTATTATATTAGGAGCAGCCATTACGCAGACCATAAATAATACAAACGTTAGTTTTATGAAGTGAATCAATTTAACCGGAGTTGATGAGGTCGGTAGTGAGTTATAGACAATGGTCAAGTTAGCGAGTCACGGAGCGGCCTGAATTACGTTTCCGCATTAACGGCGCACGCGCAGGGGGGCAGCTAGTCATCAACGCCCATCATCACACAACACCACGATGTTTTCATTTAGGTATTTGTATTAATAATGCTTCGATATACCTACAGAATGCTTCGATATACCTACAGAGTAGAATCACCGATAGTTAGTATCTGTAGAGTGGTTTCTATAAGTATGACTGTTTACGAGATTGTACACTAATCAATTTATTTGGAATTAAAGATCAGTTTTGATAAAATGAAGAAGGAAAAGAAAAATAGTTTATAAATCGGTGTTTTATGGAACACTAAGTTTAGAACTCTACCGACTCAATATTGGAGAATCCTATTTATAACATACATCATTTTCTACTTAGGATATCAGTCGAGCTTTGAACATGGAACAAAATTTGTTTCATGTATTACAGTATCGCATTTTAAAAATTATTACTGGACATGTTTGAAAAACCAAAGTAGGACATAAACCGTAAGCAAAAGCTACAAAATTAAATGTGACAAGACGTTTTAGAATAAGAAAGGAAACTAACATAGAAATGGTAATGTACTTATTACAATGTACATACATACATAAATTATTATTTGAAGTGATGTCGAAGTAGCGGCCCGAAAAAATTCAATTTTTTCTAGTTTTTCTTAAAAATGACCAAGTTAGAACTCGAAATCCAAAATCATTTGTTATACGCCAGTCTGAATCATAATTTTCTAACTAAGTACTGAACTTTTAATGCCAATAAATGAAAGTGACGTCAAAATGTTAATCAAAATGAGGATACTAAAATTTATAAAGTCTAATTAAGGTTTTAGTGGTTTTAGGAAATTATGTTCTACAGTCGGTCGCGGTTTACAAAATAAATAAATAAAATAACGTTCATTTGAGCAATACTAATAAAGGAAAATGTTTTCAACAGGTGTAGGTAGGTATGTATAACTAAATACTCTGTATGATACGAGGATCTCTGAGTTCCAAAATAGCACAAATCCCGTATCGTGAAAGTCAGTGCGAACAAAATAATGTGACATTTCGATATCCGGTATGAAATAGTGTAAATAACTGTGTATTGTTTTGTATTGATGTTAGTGCAGTACAGTACATGTACAAGTACAAGTACATGGATACGTTGGACAGTGACAGACTGCGATGGAGTAACGGTGCGAGGTGTTGTCTACGATGGATGACTAATGAACTAATGTCAGACGGTAGACAAAGTACCTCTTGCAGCACCGAAACGTTCATATTATTATGCATTCTTTACGACACATTATAGAAATATGTACAGTACTTTTTTAACATAGAAACATTTATACTCGATAAAAAAAAATCACAAACCACGTGAGTATTTAAACGAGTAAAAACCGTATTTGTATGCAATCTTTCTGGTTTTTTGGTAGATTTTTTATCAAACAATAAACTAGGTACCGAAATACTGTTCTATTATTTATATTTATGTGTAGGTACCAGTTTAATAATTGCTAATTACACTCGCATCTTGCATCTCGGTCATTTCTATGCAGTCCAACAGTAGATCACTGTTGAACCACTAGCTCTTGTAGTCCCCTTAAAACACTTAATTTGTGACGGAAACTAATTTTTATTTTAACCAACCTAACCAACACTTTGGATTCGACCGATAATGCTTTACCCCCTTATTCCAAAACGAAGTCTAAAAATTAAACTACGTTTAAATGACATTTAAACCATGGACTTAGAAAAACGTTATTAGAAAACAAAGTTTACCGCTAAAACCAGGTTTTTCTGTCCTGTCAAAGTTAAACTGCCGAGCACCCTAGTTTAACTAACTTAGTACGAAGTTTCTAACCTCAAAAAATTAAATTCTGACGTTCACCTTTTCCTTGTTACTCCAATTCTCGCTCCTTTTTAGGGTACCATACCCAAAGGGTAAAAACGGGGCCCTCTTACTAAGACTTCGCTATCCGTCCGTCTTCTGTCCGTCACCAAGCTCTATCTCAAGAACCGTGATAGCTAGAGAGTTGAAATTTTCACAGATTTTAACAACATATTACGTAAACCTACTAAAAACATAAATAAGTAAATATTTTTAGTACGTACTTATGTTCAAAGAGGATATAATCACTACGTTTTCTTATGTTTTTGAGAAATTTAGGTTATTTTCATGTTTACTATTTTTTAGGTAGTATTTTTTTTTTTTATACTTCTAAAGGGGCAGGCAAAAGGCTTAAAGGCTTAACTCGAGCCGCGTTCCGATATACGCTACATAAATTGATGTATTTAAATACAACAACGTAATCGCGAACATAGAATAACAAATACAAGTCACACTATTTCACAATAATTGAACACACAATTTATATTTTTATCACTTTAGTATTCGATTTCTTAAATAAGTTTTTAATATTTACTCACTTACCACCATTTTGTGAAAAGGAACGGTGTTTCGAACGCTGAGCGAACAAAAGAATGGTTTGTTTCGAGTTTGCTATCTATTGTCTATGGTTGCGACTAAAACCATGGATCTTCTGGTCCTTGGTCTATTTACTTTTTGTAATAAGAATCAATTTTAAACCAAAACTAACACAAAAACCTAGATCTTTTAGTACAGGTTTAAACTATGGTTTTGCAGTTTTTTTGTAATAAGAGGGTGAGTGTTTGGAATCATAATATCGTCGTCGAGGTAACGATGCGGGCGCTTTTACAGTTTTGTTATATTAATGTTTATAATTAAATTGGAATTATTTCGACTGAAACCTACATCTATTTTTTCAAAGTACCTAATTCAATTAATTTCGTCTTTGTACGTATGGTGTGACAATAATATCGTGTATAAATTGTCCTTTCGATTCGTTTTATTGTTTACAAACAAACAACAAACTTCCTCAATTGTATTATTGGTCATAGAATAGACATCTTTCAGTTTCTATGTATGCGATGTACCGAGATGGTGCTGCCGTCTATACAGACGTAATGGAACTAGTAAGTATGCCTATTGTAAAGTAAGTCTACTTAACTTTTACATCATCGGTAGGTATATAGGTAGATATAGAGAAGGACCGTGCTGTGTAAGTGGTAGGTGTTATGTGCTCGGCGGGCGATGCTATGGCGCTAATCATATTTGATATCTCTTGGTATCTAGTTTTATTCGTTACTTACTTCTTATCTTAGATACCATCTTTAGTTACCATTTCAAACTGTTTCGCCAACTACTACTATATTGTTACTTATGTCATAATAAATTGGTAACTTTTATAATGAAAATGGATGTAGGTAGATACAAAGCGGCGACAAATGAGAATGACCGCTATACACTACATCCCTTTTAATTTTTGCAAATGAACATGATAATAAAGCTAAGTTTGTAAGTAACAAAATAAATGAAATAAAAACTAAGCAATGTACCTAAGTACGTCTACAGTACTTTAAATTCATTCTCAGTAAATTAATACCTAAATTTTCGTTGCAATGGCTTTTGAAATGTTCACGAATGATTGATCTTATCATTCATTGATATTTTTTCCTGTGAAGTCTAACCTTTACATTGGGTGGTGAAATAACTCGTCAGACTTTAGGAATTCTTTTGGAAAATGGAGTTCCAACCAGTGACAGGCAAAATTATTTTATTTTTTTAACATATTTCAAGTTATTTTGGTCAGCAGCTCAATTAATGGAAATTACATTCTAGTATTTAAAATTCAATTAAATCAGAATACATAGTAGGTACGTAAGTAACCAGAGTTTAGTACATACACTACAGTAACTCTAGGTACCTAGTTTAGTAATGAAACAAGGTCAAGTATTACAGGTGCGGTCTTATCATTATCATATCACTGACTCATATATTCATTGTTAGTATATCCCACTTGGTGGTACAAATGGTACAATACATATTGCGGAAAATTAATATACTTACCTAGTTTTTGATTAGATCCCCAAAATGGATATCATTTTTATTAAATTAATTAAAGTTACAATAATATAAAATTCAAAGTCCTCACTAATTCGTTTATCGACGCAAAGTCCAAACCAATGGACAGGACAAGCTATTTGCGAGATGGATAGGAGGGGATAAGAAAGAACTTTGGAAAATTCAATAAACAAGGGGATGAAGTCGCGGGTAAAACCTAGCTAGTTAGTTAATAAGTTCTATTTAAAAATATAAAGTTCATTAAATAAGGAGGGACATCATCTAGGTAAGTGGTGATGATTTATCACAAAATAAATTATTATTGCGAAACCTTAAGAGTATTTAAAGTACTTAAGGTGCTGCTGGTCGATCGTGTTTCCATACAAATGAATTTAGAGTGTTATCCATTTATTCTTTATGGCATTCGAAAAAACAAAAGTTAAATCTACATAACAAGTCTATATCTAGCCCATGTAGGCGACGAAATAGACAAATTATATTTAATTTGGAAATTATAGCCATTAAAACTTCAGTATTTTCAGTAAAAATAATGCGCATTTCACGGGTAAAATAGCTACGCCGGGAGAAATATAATATCAAATAAGAAACCTACATCATGTAGTAAATTTATCATTTAGTTTAAATAACTTAACTTTCAAAGGATTCATATTGCAGATTTTTCGTATTTTTCTAAATTCGAAAGGTCTGTTTACAAAATTTCCCAGCCTGTATTTTGTTCAAAACATCGTTACCTTTCACCTCTAGAGTAACACCCCGTCACGCGGGTAGCGGGGGGAGATGTAATCCAATGCGCGCTATAGCTTCACGAATACTTTTGTATAACTGGCTTTACCAGCAATGTATACGTAACGATTTAGCATTCAATGTGTGTGTGATGCTATCGACAAATAGTCGTAATGTTTGTCAAAGTCGCACGGGGACCAATGAAGACAAGTGATAGTGATTTTGCCAACCAATAGTGAACTATTATCTGAATCTCTCATCCAATAAAAACAGTTTATACTACGAACCGACGACGAACGAGTACCTACCTACCTAGCTGGTGAATTTCACGTGTCATTTCGGCTCGTGTCATACCGTGAAGGTCATATCGTTCGCGCCAAATTCAAATTGCACAGCGCTAATTACCTACCGCAATATTTACGTACAAGTTGCGTAACTCTTGTACCGCTTGAGGGTTCTCTTTTTCACTATCACTACATAGTATAAAATAAAGTCACAAGTACGAGTGTCGAGTATGTACCTACTATGTTTTTTTAGTTGTGTAATTTATATTTGCTATAATAGGTATAATAACTAAGATCAAAATATACATAAAAACAAAAAACGTCAACGTAAACATTTTTTGGAACGATAGTTCCATATCGCGCGTTGTGAAAGGGGGTAGACGGAAAAAAATCTCACGAAAATTTGCAACGACACTTTTTGCTATAGTAAGCTATTGTAAGCCGTGCGGCGTGCGCATGTTTATCTGTCTGTCTCTCTCTCTCTTATAGAAAGCAAGCCAGATATTTTCATTTCTATTTCGCATTTTTTAATTCAAATAGGCTTGTGTTATGGTGACTAGACACGATTAGGCTTGTGTTATGGTGACTAGACGCAACTAGGCTTGTGTTAAGGTGACTAGGCGCAACTAGGCTTGTGTTATGGTGACTAGATACAACTATTTCGATGCTTATGTATATATACATAGATCACTTTGAAACGTCTTAAAAACCAAAAGTTGTAACGACACTTTTTGCATAGAAAGCAAGCCAGTTATTTTCGTTTCGTCTTTCTATTTCGCTTTGAACAGTGTGGTGTCGCGACGATTATTTACAAAAAAATAATACATATTATTAAAAAAAAACGTGTGGCACTAGGGGACTGCCGCGGTAAAGCTATTGCATCGTGCATCAATATTGCATGTCAATAGTCGTCCGTTATTTATCGTCCGTTTTTGTAGTCCGTTTTTTGTCGTCCGTCATTTGTCGTCCGTCAATAGTCGTCCGTTATTTATCGTCCGTTTTTTGTCGTCCGTCATTTGTCGTCCGTCATTTGTCGTCCGTCATTTGTCGTCCGTCATTTGTCGTCCGTCATTTGTCGTCCGTCATTTGTCGTCCGTCATTTGTCGTCCGTCATTTGTCGTCCATTTTTGTCGTCCGACATTTGTCGTCCGACATTTGTCGTCCGACATTTGTAGTCCGACATTTGTCGTCCGACATTTGTAGTCCGACATTTGTCGTCCGACATTTGTCGTCCGACATTTGTCGTCCGTCATTTGTCATCCGTCAATAGTCATCCGTCAATAGTCATCCGTTAATTATCGTCCGTTTTTGTTATCCGACATTTGTCGTCCGTCAATAGTCGTCCGTCAATATTCGTCCGTCAATAGTCGTCCGTTAATAATAGTCCGTCAGTAGTCGTCCGTAAATAACCGTCATTTGTCGGGGGAGTTAGGTTTTATTTTCGTTACGGAATTTCTTGATTCGGTCGCCGCGCCCAAGGCCCGCGATAAAATCTATTCTTTCACTAATTATTTTTGACACAAAGTGGTACACTAGTTTTGTACCCTAACTTCCTCCTTCTCGAGTAATCCGCGAACATACATAAAAAAAATATATACGCGACGAATTGAGAACCTCCTCTTTTTTTGAAGTCGGTTAAAAATTGTTCCTGATTTTGGTAGGGTAGGGGCTCGTGCCTGGCGGTCGGCGTGTCGCGTGGCGCGAACGGGTCGCAGATTGTCTTCATACCTAACTAGCAGCGCTCCGCGGTTTCACCCGCGTAACTCCCGTTCCAGTAGGCGAGACGCGGATAGAACGCGTCCGGTCCTAAACTCGTGATAACTTCAAAACAAAATGTCCGATTCAAATGAATAAAACAGCAATTTACTGGTTCACTTCCGACGTCTACACTAATATAATTTATGGATCATTATGGATTTATTTCGTATGGTTTCGGACTTTTGAATTAGCATAAAAATAAGTCCGTTTTGTGTAATAAGTTTTAACCGACTTCAAAAAAGGAGGAGGTTCTCAATTCGTCTGTATGTTGTTTTTTTATTATTTTTTCTTAATATATATAAATCTCGTGTCACAATGTTTGTCCTCAATGGACTGCTAAACCACTTAACCGATTATAATAAAATTCGCACACCATGTGCAGTTCGATCCAACTTGAGAGATAGGATAGTTTAAATCTTAATTTATCCCGATATTCCCACGGGATTGGGAGTTCCGCGGGTGAAACCGCGGAGCGCAGCTAGTTACATAATATTATAAAGGGCCGATTAGTAACTATTAGTACATAGTACATAGTAACTATTATGTATTCTGTGTATATAGGAAATCAAAATATCATTCATCACCAATTTAAAATTAGAATGCCTATCCAACTTTTGACATAGATAATAATTTAATGCCTGTGGAATAGACAGAACATCGAGAATTTTTACTGAGCTCTGTGATGTTCCCTCTATTTTAGGTTTTTTTTTTTCAAATTTCAAACTTACAAAACAGGTAAAACGTACGTACTGGTAGGTTTGAGTCATAGAATTTGAAAGTAGAGGAACGCGCGACGACGGGGCGTGGATGTGAGCCACCATGCTATGTTTGTTTGATTTATTCGCAACACCTAAACACTGTTACACCGATTTTGATGAAATGAACGATGGCGCGACTTTCATAATTTTTCTTCTCTGGTAAAAAAGTGCTCAATGCGCCTAAAGAAGTTTTCACTTCAAAAATTGATAAGACCATGGAGACGGTTTTGTCTCGTTTTTATCTGTCTAATAATTAAAGGTACTCAGTGTGACACGCGCGCGCGTTGCGAAAGCAGGCTAGACGGAAAAAATTAAGACTAAAAGTTGTAACGACACTTTTTGCATAG
Source organism: Idaea aversata (assembly GCA_907269075.1). NCBI lineage: Eukaryota > Metazoa > Arthropoda > Insecta > Lepidoptera > Geometridae > Idaea > Idaea aversata. The sequence goes on from OU026102.1 coordinate 219,593, forward strand.
AAGACGAAACGAAAATAACTGGCTTGCTAGCCAGTTATTTTCGTTTCGTCTTTCAATTTCGCATTGAACATGGTGGTGTCGCGACGATTATTAAAAAAAATTACAATTTATTCACTAATTCATCGAAAGGAACTTCGTTCCATCCGGGTGTCCCTTGACACCTCTCAAGTTTTTTATTTTCAACATGTTAGCTGTCTTTAGTTGGCCGAGTGGTATAAACCGCCACCCGCTACACCAACCGATGTGGGTTCGATCCACAGGTTACATAATGTTCAAATAGTGCTGCACAGGATTGTAAACGTTACGATGGCGGTGGACTTTTGACCGTTGACTGTACACATTCGCACGGCGGCGCTCACCACCGCACCGATCGCAAGCCGAGCACGCGGTGTTTACACTCGCGCAGTTCCGTAAGCTTGTTGTCACTGTGTGTGTGATGTGTCGCGCCGAGTCGCGCGGCGGTAACGACCGAAGCGAGCCCGAACGTGTTTATGTAATGTAGTGTGTGGCAGTGTTCTGACGCTGAAATTGTTGTATGCGTAATATCTTTATACTGCTCTTTACTGAGCCTTTCCTTTTCCTAAACAGTGTAAGGTGAAATAGCTATAATTTTAGCCACGTGCGTCCATGAGTTGAACCCGTCGAACAGGGGATCCTTAAGCTAAGTTGCTATAGAGAGCGAATGTCACTCGTCGTTCATTAGGCCGATTGTAAGCAATTGTTACAACAACGTCGTATTTTTACCCGACTACGGCGAAGCCAAAAGGGAGGGTTATGTTATTAAGAAATAACTGCACTTATCATAATTTTGAACACTTCAACATGTTATCAAAGAAGACAATTTAATTGTTGCGGACATAATAATATTATATTATTGTCAACACGTCTGACAATTTGTAAGGTTGTTGTTTGTACGAAGCGTACAGAACGTTACAGAATTCATACTAGTGCAAACAGTTCTCTATTTCGAGCTTTCAAAATATTATACTTTATCTAAGTGCAAACTCTGCAAACGAAGTAATAAAAGTGGGTTATGTGTGTGCAATAACACTTTATAATTTTCCAGTTTACGATCAAGCTGCTAATATCAAGTGACGTGACACAACAGACTGAGCTGTTGCTCAGCAGTCAGCACTGAGCAGTGACGCACATTGCGTTGCGATCAAAGTATGTAGGAAAACTCTTGCAAGGAATGTTTACACTGATTCATAAAATTAAATACAATTATCAAGTATATAGGAAATAATTTATGGTTAGCGATACACAAGTTATGACGACACATCATGCTAGGTATTAATATATTATAAACTAGCTTTTGCCCGCGACTTCGTCCGCATAGAAGTCGAAAATGGCTTTAACAGGATTTTTAATTGGTTTTATCACTAATATATTTCTGTGGGTTTTAATATTACCAAAATCGGTAGGTTATTTTAAACATTATTTCTGTGGGTTTTAATATTACCAAAATCGGTAGGTTATTTTAAACATTCTTTTGTATTATCATGTATTTTCGTATGTCGTATTTTACATGTTTTCTCTATACGCATAATAAAGAAAGAAAGGACAAAAGTGTGTACTTGGAAGCAAATAAAAAAATGGGTTGTGGGAAAAAGTAGTAGAACGAAAATATATAGTATTTAAATTTAATGTTACATATACAATTAAAAACGCCTAAATCAATTGAAATCTGGTTTACAATATTAGATAGCTCTATTTTGAGGAAGGTCGTGGTATAGGCACATTTTAGGAACATCAAAATCCAATTAGTAGGTCCTGAGTAAACAACAAAAAACTGCAGCCGCTCGGCCGAACGCGTTCCTGCAAACACGAACGTCACAGAATACTTAATAGTGTAGCATACATTTTATCCCGATATTCCCACGGTAACGGGACTTACGCGGGTTTGTTTAGGGAATAATTCGTAAACATAACCAAAATGTTCTAGCACAGTTCTAGTCCTCACCATTTTAAATTTCGAATACTACGTTCCTATGAGGCCGTGTTCTAAAAGTGCAACCTCTTTTGAATAAAATCGGATTGTGTTTTCAAACATGTGTCAAAATACAATGTAGGTAAGTTAAAAGGAGTATTGATATCAACTTCGGAGGAAATCACCCCCAAAATAACTTCCTACCCCTTTTTAATCCCGTTAGAGGATGAATTTTAATAAAATACGAAACACGTGTTTCATCAATTCTGTTAAAGAATGTTTATGCAAAATTTGAAGTAGATTGGACCAAGGAATCACGTTGTCCCATACAAACATCGTCCCCCTTTTTCACTCCCTTAGGGGTAGAATTTCGGAAAATCCTTTCTTATCGGCTGCCTACGTCATACAAAGAACACACCCTCCAAGTTTCAGATCTCTACGATCAGCGGTTTAGGCTGTGCGTTGATCCGTCAGTCAGTCATTCAGGACAAAGCATTTTATATGTATAAGAGAAGAGATACTGCATAATAGCCGTGCAAAGCCGGGGCGGGTCGCTAGTACTTTGATAAAAGAGATCCAATCAAAGAGTATTTAAGTTTTTAATAACCCCAGCACGCCGCTTCATACACATGTTCATACAAAATTGCTGGAGCGTTGTAATGTTCCAAATTCAAAAAACGCTCCTGCTTTAGATTTAATTTGCTTTGACCGCGACACTGGCTATATGCACGATAGTGGTAATGCGAAGCCATAATAAAATTATAAATAAAAAAGAGATGGCGCTAGATGCTTCTTTCCGTATGTCAAAATGACAATTTTGACATCATCCCTACGTTCTGTACGTTTTCATGCAAAAATATTATGGTTTATTTTTTACGCCAAGAAATATCAAATTTTAATTAGTAACATAAATCTACTTGAAATACCTAAACCTCTTCTGATATTTTCTGAACACATTCGTGAAGATTATGTTAAAATCTGTTTCCTAGTTCCCGAAATTAGACTGCACAAACAAAGGTAAACAAACCAAATCAACATTTTCTGAGATGAATGGTAGTTTCGCGAAAACGAAAAGATGGCGCTAGTTACTTGAAATTAAAAAAAATATCTTATTAAATTAATTACTTTATTTTTTAGTTAAAAAATGTGTATATTGCTATGTATTCTTAAAATACATAAGTGTACAAAATTTTTAAGCAGAACAAAAAGAATAATCAACTAATTTGTGATTTTCTAAATTTAAGAAAACCTGAATCGCGCATGCAAGATTTTTTTCTACCGGAGCTATATAAGGTTAGCGAATTCTATAGTGCTAAGATCATTATGGACGTAGAACGCTTACTTCCAAAACTTCGAATTTATTATATGTAGAGATGTTACAAATGTATTTATGAGAGGACATCTCAATTCTTGACTATGACTTAGATTAGAGCGTCATCTATCGAAACTACTATGTTGAAAAAAAAGAGATTGGAAAACTACCTATTATTGAGAAATTATAAAGTAACTGATAAACGTAATACATATTGATTGAAATATCGAGACACGTTGATTTTGTATAGATAATGATTTCCAAAGCGATAATGTTAGTAACTAAGTGACTCAACGAAATATATTGCAGTTCTGAGAAGAACGACAGAAAACGGAAAATTAAAGTTGGGAGGTATTAAAGACAAAGGAGGTCGCCGTATGTCTGACCTCTTGCGTCTTGCTCATCTCAGAATATAATGTCGGCTTATATCTACTTAAGTGTCCATATTTACAAGACAAGATAGCATAAAAAGACGCACGGAAAGCACACGAGCCCCGGGAGCACAGAAAGTTGACTACATTTGGAAGTTCGTTTTATATTATAGTTTTTGTATTATGTGTGTCACTATTGGAGCCAATGTGCGACATACTAAGACGGATAGTGCAGGGAAATCCATTTGAAACGTCACGTCAGAGCGTCGTCGCCCTGTGAACGTGTCGAGCGTGCTGTGGTCAATCAACCAACACCACAAACATTAATTGAATACCTACCTCGTAGTTATTAGGTCACTCATGTAAATCGCATCAGTAATCAATCAATGAACAGACAAATATTTTGTTACCAAGCTTTCAATTGTCTTGTTTCAATTTTCAAACAATTTGGATCTCAGCTCAGTGTTAGTACCTACTTAGTTGGGTACTACAATCCACTTACGTAGTATATTCTTTACATAGCTGTGTTATGAATTGTAATTAATTATTGCCTAGATAACGATTTGAAAGAAAGCTTTCAATTTTTCATTTTATTCGTTCTAAGGCCTATTTTATTTTACTTGGATCAAAATACTAAATGCAATGGCTCCCGAAAATGTTGATTTTTGCAATTGTTACGCTATTGCACTATAGGTGCGATATGGACATGAAGATAGCTATCACCCCACGCACTATGTATGTACCTACTTGTACTCGGTACGTTTGTACGTGCTTTAAAAATCGCATTGTAGGCCATACGTGTCGGCACTTTCGCCGGACAATGGATGGAACACTTCCTCGTCATTGTGACCAATATAAATGATAAGTACATAATACGATCTATTATTTATATGAACCTACCTAATTCGTTTATTTATAATTTAAGTACCTACAGATGAGTCAAAAAATCTAAACTTAAACATTGTTGAATAGTTGCAAAGTGAGTAATTATGTTTAGAGAAATTATAGATCTGCAAATTATAATATGACTTTACTTTACTATAATTTAACTAATAACTTTTTTTAAATTTGGCGGGCTACGTACGACATCACCAAACTTTGGCAATATTTGCAATAGATTACTTAATTAAGTACAAATAAAATCATCAGAATGAATATGACTAATATTAGAATATCCTCTTAAATTTTACTGATATCAATCATATTTAAGAGGAAACTTAAGTAGGAAATATAGAAGGATATTGCTTTGTTTATTTTGCATATTAGGTAGGTATAAAATAGCAATAAATTAGGGTAAATCTTAAAGTAAACTATGAAGTCAGAGTTGATAATTTCATAGCTAATTATAACGCTGGCCTAACTCGGACGAATGGTAGGCAACTGTGCCTCTTATCACACTGATAATGATTATTCAGGTCAATATCTAGAGATAAATGTAGTGTAGAATAGTGCTACCCTTAGAGTATAGCTACATTACTACTAGTTATAGGGAGCTCAAGTCACTCATTCTCCATTAGGTTGTTCATAAGCAGATGTTACAATCATTTATTGCATTAAAAAATTCGAAATAAATGATCTTTGTTAAAATACTATTGAATTTTGAGCAAAGTGTATGAAACGTCAATAAATTCATACAAGTGCAAGCAGTTTGTTCAGCATTGAGATGAGAATGAATCTCTAAATAAATTGGAATAAAGATAGAAAGAAAATTTAGAGATACATATGTATAGTGGTGAATTCTTAACTTACTTAAATATAGGTAGGTAGTAATAATTCTACTAATATTAGAAATGTGAAAGTTAGTGTGTATGTTTGTTACTACCTACTTCACATATAAGTAATTTAAAGAACTGATTGTAATTAAACTCAGTATGTAATAGCTGGGGCCATGTTTTAATACATGTGTACTTTTATCCTGATAATATTCCCACGGGAAACTGCAGGACACAACTAGTAAGTAGATTTCAAGTTCATTGAATAATCAGAAGAATCCTGGTGTGATGGGTGGAACAATTTGTTGATAACAAGCACAAATAACATGTTAGCGAACATGTGGCTATTTGTTCAATATAACAATAAAAACTCACATTTCATACTTGTGGAATTTTCACCGGCTGATAATGTAGAAAAATGTATTGATAATAAATGACACTCCTTGTTTGAGTTGCAATATTGATAAAATAAACAGTACCAGACTGTAACTGTAGTGTACTGTCACATCTAAACTAAATGTACTTGTAGCTATCTCTAGGCAAATAGATTCAATGTCAGGTAACTGAACTTTAACACTTCAATAATGGTTATTCAAGTATGTAAGTACCTATTTAATAAGTCTGTTAAGTTAGTATTATAAGTCAGCAATTCATGAAACCAACTATAATAATTATGTATATTAGCCCCATTAGACAGGCTAGTGTAAGGGACCACAAGCATATTGTATATTGTTTTGATAAAATAAAATAGTTTGTATTTCTATAATATTTGTATGTAAGTGAGGACTTACCCTGTATGAGCGGTTCCGCGACAACATTCTTGGCATCCTCCTGCGGGATCATATCCATGAGTCTTGAGATGTCGTTGGAGAGCATGTTGTCCACCACCTCCAGCAGCTTGGGCTTGAGAGGGTGGAACTTTGTGAAGTCGTGGTTGGCGAGCGTCTCCTGCATCTTCTTGATGTCGGGGAAGTCGCCGGGCGAGATCTGCTGCTCGCGCTGGATGCGGTCGTACACCTGACCCAGGTTCTTTATCAGCTCCTTCTTCTTGCCCTCCTTGCCGAACATCGAGGGCATCTCCTTGCGCAGCTCGCTCACTATGTACGCGTGCACTTTAGCTAGCCGCGCTCGTTTGATCAGATCGTTGAGTTTACGGAGGACAGCGTTACGTGGCAGCGACTGCATGTCACGGAACAGATCCTGCTCCTCATCCTCGAACAGGCGCCGGTTGACGTCGTAGCGCAGCGGCTGGTCCCAGAAGGAGCCGATGTAGACGCGAGCCACCTCCGGCGTCTGCAGCACCTTGCCCAAGGACCACATGAGCGCGCCGTACACTCGCATCAACTGCTGGTGGTCGATCATGTCCGCCTTGTTCAGTACGATGCGGATCTTGTCGTCGTGCCCGCGCAGCGCCTCGATACTGCGCCTGAACTCGTCCGATATATCCAGCTTGTGAGCGTCGAACAGCAGGATGATGCGGTCGACGCGCTCCGCGAACCACTCCAGTACGCCGGTGAAGTCGTACCCGCGATCGACGCGCTGCTTCTCGCCCGAGAGTATCCCGGGCGTGTCGACGATGCTGATGCCGCGCAGCACCGGCGACGCTACCGTCGAACACTGGAATCGGTTCAAGAAAGCGTTGCCGAATTTACTCAGGGGCCGGAACTGTTTCTTGGGGTCGACGACGAGCGCGTTACCGGGGATCACGCCCTCCTTCTCGTCGAACATGACGGCTATGAACCGGTCCGTGGTCGGCTCGGGCCCGATGCGGATCCCGGGGAAGTCTCGCTCGAGCAAGTACTTGATGAAGGTAGTCTTGCCGGTCGAGTACTGTCCGACGAGCAGTATCATCGGCTTCGCGTCGAAGTCCGGCTCCTCGAGCTGTGGCGAGTGGAAGTCATGGAACTGGTGGTGTAGCTCGAGGGGCAGTAGCTTCGTTTTGTAGATCCTTTTGAGCCCGTCCACGACATTTTCGATACTTTCCGTTTTTTCACCCTCTTTCCTTAGCCAACTAAACATTGTTGTGTTTTAAAAGAAACTCCTATTACTAAATTTAAGAATGACACGGCCACTAGACACTCACTAACACCACATAAAAAATACTTGTATTTGTTGCAGCGAGACCACCGCGATCATCCTCCCCAAAAATGAAAATGACGAATTTCTTGTCAAATGACGTGTGACGTGTGTGACGTAATAAGTGGTGTTGCTACTTCTCAAGCACTCTATGGCCGAATGTATAGCTATTAACAAATCAAAACACAAGGAAGAATATTTAGAAAAAAGGTTTATGGTGAGAACTTGAAATTAAGGCGTTATTGTGTTAAGTTTTTGCTATAAAAAATAACATTATGTGTGCGATATTCTACAAATAATTAGATAATAAAACTGCAAATATTTTTTTCTTGATTCATGGACACATTTACACTGGCTATATGTATAAACTCTATAAACCGTACGAAACCATATCTACGTAAAAGAAAAGAAAAAAAGGATACTCAGAATTTGGAGGGGTTCTTCGTTCTCTCTCATTTTTCTGCGACATTTTTGCTCATTTTTGTAGTGAGTGTGACAATTTTGTATTGTTTTCAACATGACTATATTCCACGACGAAATAGAAATTGAGGACTTTGAGTACGATGAAGACGACGACATGTATTACTACCCCTGCCCATGTGGAGACAGATTTCAAATAAGCAAGGTTAGGATTCATCAAAACAATGGAATCTAATTAGTTTAATTTGCTGTTCTTACTCAAAATCTGCTATTCTAGGAGGAATTGATAGCCGGTGAAGAGGTCGCTACGTGTCCCAGCTGTTCTCTTGTCGTTAAAGTTATTTATGATTTGGTAAGACGGCGAAACTTGCTTCATTTTGTTCATACATTACGGACAAAAGTTAATTTTTTAATGATTTGTAGGAGAAGTTCAAAGCTGAAGCCGAGGAACTAACGAGTGAAGATGGTGAGAAAGAAGCTGTGAAGGCGTAAACCATGGCTCCTCTAGGATGTGGAATGTTAATTAATGGACAAGCAGTCTCAAGTGAGAACTGCGGAGTAGTCAAGCGACTTGAAAAGTATTCATCAAGAACAACAGTTCTTAGCAATGCTGTGATGTTATTTTAAATTAATAATTAAATTATTGTAAGAAAACATTTATTGTTTAAAATAAGTAAAATAAGTACTTATTCTATAAAAATTTAGTCAATAAAGTTGTAAAACTAATTAGAGAATATTTTTATAGGTAGGTACTTAATTTTATTTTATAATTTGCTGCCATCTGCTGTCACAAGTTAAGCAGGATAACCAGACAATGGATAGAATACTAGGCTTTTATTTTGATTTGAAATTAAAGGAATTTAAATCATTTTTAAGTTGTTGGATGAGATTTCTGTCTGTTATATTTTTGTAGCTAAATATTACTACCAACTTCGGCATAACTAAGCTAGTCCTAAATAAAATAAAAATCAATATAAATTGCAAGTGATCTATATTTTACACTCCATAAAAAACATGATTAACACATTGGTACTATGCATGCAATATAACTAGATATTATGCTAGTCCTTCTACATCATGTACAAGGAACTTCTTGTCCATAAATATCTAGTTATACTTATTGCACAACTTGTAACTTATATCTAAGGTGTACATACATACAATAGTATCTTGGCTACACTAAGAAACATTCCTAAGTGAAACTTTAGTTAGGTAAGCTAATCTTCAATGCTGTGTTTTGCTCTGGAAATGTAAGAAAGCATTATGGTGTGCATTATCCCAGCAGAAAAATCTCTTCTAAAATCAATTAAGTTCTTAACAAATAATTAGAGCGTAATCTGCTATAGGTAAACGTATGCTAAATAATTAACTTTACTTAGGAAAGTTTCTGAGCATGGCTATTGTAAAATAATAAAGAAAATAAATATAAGATTCAATGTTTTGACTAGCTAGTAGAAATCTATTCCACAACGATTACATCAATATTTAATATTGTCATGTTTTGTTAACAATATTTGAAGCTACACTTTCCAAAATAAGTATTATTATGGATACATATCGGCGTGCGTTGATCTAGCTGGACCACTATAAAAATCGTGTTTGACATTGCCAGGATTCAGTAAGAAATTAGTCGATCTAGCGTTTAAAGTTTGTTTGGTTGCATACGGTTGGGCAAAAAAGTTAAAGCTGAAGAGTTTGTTTGTTTGAACGCGCTAATCTCAGGAACTACTGGTTCGATTTGAACAATTATTTTTGTGTTGGATAGTCCATTTATCGAGGAAGGCTACTTTTTATCCCGATATTCCCACGGGATCGGGTGGTATGCGGGAGAAACCGCGGGGCGCTGAAGGTAGGTTAGTTAAGTTAAAATATAGTCAAAGAGACGAATTTTCACGGTGATCCTGCCGGAGTAACGCACGCTATTTTACAGTGCTGTTGTTATGTTATAAATAACATTTATACTAATAACATTCAACTAAAAGTTAGGTACTATTTTATTATTGAGAGAAAGCCGTTTAATTGGAAGGATAAGTTTGAGCTAAAATACTCATAGTTAGGTGCTTATATACTAATTATATTATCCTACTAATATTATAAATGTGAAAGTTTGTGTTAGTTTAAGCAAAAAAAACTGAACCGATTGCGGAACAGATAGCTGGAATTTTTAAATAGGCTACATTGTACACCGATTTTCCTACAAAATCGGGTCATACGCAAGCAAAGCCGCGGGGCGCAGCTAGTTAATATTTTAGGACACTGCACCCAGCTCAATCTAGCCCCAAAGCGGGCTTGTAATATGGGTGCTAGACAACTCACACACTTTTATTTATAGATATCAGATCATACAAATAGTTTCACGACGTAACGAACCCGCGACCTTCTGCGTCGCAGAGGCCGTCAAATAAATCGTAGTAAAATAAAGCAATTTAATACTGGAATGTACATAAAAATATATTTTGGTTACCTCTTAACAGTCTATCTAGCTATGCCTAGGGATAAAAGCAATTAATTCATAATATATTAGTCTAAAATATAGGCTTTTTTATTTATCAATGGCATTACGAATAAAGTCATAAAATGCGGGTAGAACGACAAAAGGACTCGCCTAGCGCCATCTTGTGACGTCACACGTCGTGGAAACAGCGCCATCTAGCCTCCAAGCTTAGCAACTATACAGGCTATGTTATGGTGGGAAAATAACTGATTTAAATAACACTTACTTTAACTTTTTTGTATGGTTGATTGAGGATAAAAACTATTAATATACTTTACAATAGTAAATAAATACTTACAGAAACACAGAATAAGAAAAAAAAACATACATTACATACATCCGAATTGAGAACCTTCTCCTTTTTTTGAAGTCGGTTAAAAAAAACAATCTATAGATCATTTACAATGGCAAGAATCGAACCGGGAACTTTCTGCTCAGAGGCCGCCACAAATAGCGCTAAGTCTGTCCTTTTGTTATTCTAATTGCATTGTACAATCAGGATCAAAAGTAAATTACCACCATGTTCTAAAGTTGCTAATAAGAGAAATTTTTTAAACTTGTAAGTTAGTAAGTAAGTACTAACCTATTATTTTCACTATTTGTGACGTGATTACGTCTTATGAATTGATGAACACCGGCATTCACAAAAAAGTGTGACGTTATTATTGCATGCATTCTTATCATAATTCTATAGATACAAATTAGTATGTGTTAAAACTTGATTACTGACTGTAACGTCAAAACGTTTGAACGCACGTTAGAACGTCTAAGTGGTTTTCTACTTTTGGCACCTAACTGTAAAAACATTGGGCTAATTTAAATATAAATTAAATATTAATGTATAATTTTTGGTCACAAGCATAAAACGAATTAGCTAAATTTGTGTTATGTACAACAGCTGGCAACCCCGAACAGTGTTGTCATCAACAATCCACACATCAATTGCTATTAAATATTTTATTTATTTACAATAGGTAGTTAGTGCTTATTTACAACAAGAAAATTGCCATAAAAATGTGTTGTTGAAATTACAAAAGTTAAAAGATTCTACACAAACGAAGCTTGTTATATGATAGAGTCGCCCCGCGGTCCGATCTAGTGGTAATCAACAGTAGCCTGTGTCATACACATACCAAGTTTAATTGTTATTGGTTTAGTGGTTTTTACCGCAAAAAGTAACAAACATACATACGACTTTATAATGGTATAGTAGGATCAATATACCCACGCGCGGGGTGAAGCTAGTAATAAAAGATGGCAACATTATGTATTATATTTAGAGTAAACACCACCTGTAGGCCACAAGAGTCAACTAATGACCACATGAAGCTTGTTATTGCTAAACACATTGATTAAGACACTTTCAAATGATGTGCATCGGTTGTTACAGACATACTGGTGTATATACAATAGGATTATTTTTATATCTTGCAACACTTTTGTGGGGTAATAATTATATGTCGGTGTTTATTGTTAGGCAAAATGCCCGATGGGTGATATTAAAATTTGTATTGTATTTGTAGGTGAAATCTTTTCGCGTACATTTTGGTCTCGTTTCGTTGGAGATCTAGGAGGAAAGTAGTATCCAGCCCGGGATTGAAAACCCAAACCGAAATTGGAGCAGATATCGATTAATATTGGTTTCTATTATGGTTATATAAACCGGTACACAACCTTACTGGCGTCCTTAGGTCCGGCGGATGGCGGTACTGCGTACATACTGGGTTAATGTGGCGCGCTGTTGCCGGGCAGCGCGGCGGCAGGCGACGCGGAGGGCGACGGCGAGGCGGGCGGTCCCACGCCCAGGGGGGCGGGCGGACCGACGCCCAGGGCGGCGGGCGGACCGACGCCCAGGGGAGCGGGCAGCGGGCGCGGGGGGGCCCCTCCCGGCGGACATAGCGCCGGCGGGTGGATGTTGAAGTGGCGCACGGCCGCCTCCAGCGCCACGTTGTTACCGCTGAAGTACGCAGACACCGCGTTGTGGAACAGCAGCAGTTGTTTGTTCATTACTTTTATCTAGAATATCATTTTAATAAATATTTAACAATACATTTTAATTCACCGAAAACCAATAAACTATAGCGGATATAGTATAACTGACCCGATTCTGATGCAACAACTGTAGTTTGACAGCGGAGTCATCTCTAAGCTTCTCGTAATGTTTCCACAGCCGTTCTATGTTGGCGACCAGCTGGTCCGGGGGTGAGCCTCCTCGCGCCTCCAGCTCACTCCTGGGAAGGTGGTACAACAAACTGCTCAACATATCTATGTTGGTACAACATGTGCCACCCACAAAAGATGTACAGAAGAATCTAAGTACTGAAAAGAATAGGAGTCCACAAACTATATATATAGCTATATGTAGTGGTACCTGTAGGCATCATACTCTATCCTCGCAGCTTCATATTGGCGGACAGTCAGTAGAGTGTCCTCTATCGTCTTGTTGGTCAATGTGTGAAGGGAGTTATTGAAGAAATGTAACGCTGCCACTAGAGTCTCCCCGTTCCTTGTTAGGGACCTGCAATCCAGGATGTTAAACGGTTCAATCTCTACCAATTTATATAGCTGACAAAAGCTGCATGAAATAGAATGGATCTTTTTGCTCAATATGATTGACCACATCTCGAAGCTAACCATACAATATTTGAGATTATTAGCAGAAAATACAAATACAAGGAGGCTCGGAGGGTTCCATACCATTATATTTTGTTTTAAGCTATTGCATAGATTTTATCGCGGGCCTTGGGGGGCGAATCAAGAAATTCCGTAACGAAAACACCTAACACCCCCGACAAATGACGGACAATTATTAACGGACGACAAATGTCGGACGACAAATGGCGGACGACAAATGTCGGGCGACTATTTTTTTTTTTTTTTTACGACAAATGGCGGACGACAAATGTCGGACGACTATTTTTTTTTATTTTTTATTATTTTATAAGAACATTTACTAAGACAAGAAATTATTCTCGAGCGTTTAAAGGAACTATAGGAAGAGGGATTACTTCTTGCTTCAAGAAACCTTTTTATGCAATAGTTTTTTTTTTAGTATTTGTTATTATAGCAGCAACAGAAATATATCATCTGTAAAAATTTTAATTCTCTAGCTATCAGGATTCATGAGACACAGTCTCGTTACAGACAGACGGACAGTAAAGTCTTTGTAAAAGGGTTACCATTTTACCCTTTGGGTAGGGAACCCTGAAAACACCCGATCTTAGATCTACGAGTATATGAGTGGCTGACCTCTGTGTGTCAGCATTGTACAAGAATTGATCTCTTAATTCAGGTGATTTCTGCGCTAGTTCCGCGAAGGTTTCCCCGAGCGCGCGCTGCGTGTGCGCCGCCGCGGCCAGCTGCGTCGTGAGCGCGGTCGACAGCCGCAGCACACAGTTGTACTTGCGTTGGGTCTCACGGAGAGATTCTATTTGACCTTCTAACTCTGGAATAGATAAATGTTTTGTTTACTTTATTATCTTCAAGATATGGTAAAAAAATTAAGTAATTGTGGTTCATTTGTCAAATATTTGTCCACTAAACAATTTCGCCAGTCATGACTGCAAGGAAATAAAATAATTGCTCAATCAGAACATACAATTATTACACCTACGAGGCTTAAGGTAATTTAAAACCTTGCCTAATAAAAAGCCCAACATTATAATATTGTATCACCATATTGTACCATTTTCTAAGCAAATTAATTAATAAATCTTCATCACTACATAGTATAAAAGCCCAAAAGTTGGCTAATTTGGCTTCAGAAAAGGAGGGGGATGTTCTGACAGTTGGCTATTTCTGATACTGTAAATGCATTCCAGCATACCAGTGTCGACGGTGCGTGATGTCTTGCCCAACTTCTCATACAGTATCTGTTTGGTGCACTTGTAGGTGGAGACACCCCAGCTACGCAGTGACTCCAACTTGGATGAGCCTGAACGAAGCAGGGTGTTCTGGCCGTTTGCTGTTTCTGATGCTGTAAAATAAATTTTACTCAAATTGTAATTATCTAATGGTAATGTTTTTTAGATAGATGATAATTTGAGCATCATTGCTCTTCATTGGTCTTCATAATTTTTGGTGTACAAGTACCTAATTGAGGTAAAAAGATTTTTGTGTTTATGGAGTAAGAATGATGACAGTTGGACACAACAGGTAAAAGCGTGAGGTGTCAGATCTGGGCAATTCACTAGTAAATAATATAGTAGGTAAGTACATAGTATAACTGACCATATGTAGGTGTGAAGGGCATGGAGCGCGAGGTGGTGAACTTGGCCTCAGTGCCCGACGTTATGGAGTCGCTCGACTCGCGCAGCGGCGGTGTGTCCTTCAACATCTCGTGGATACTTCGCTCTGATTGCCTGAGGACCATTCATTCAGGGGTATATGGCCATGTTAGTAGCGTTCCACTTCTCTTTGCACTATGTCGCAAACTCACAAGACAAACGAGAAACGCAAATCCAAGCCCTAAGTTCTCCAGATAGAATCTACGTAGATAAAACTGCCGCTGGCTGCTAGATAATATGTAGTCCTATAGACTCATTACGGACACGTTAATTATCGCATAGTAAACATCATCGGCTCATAACATCGGCATTTTAGGATGAGAACATCGATTCTTTGTAAATGGAAGACGACTCACCATTTAGACATTTTGCCTGCTGAAATAGCTAACCCAGTGTTGATGAATGAGCACTATAATGTACTGTGATTGAAAAGGAAATGATTATAACGAAATATTTAACATTTTTCACATCAAATCGATTAGAAATAGGGCTTCGTTTGACGAACAAGTAACGACGGAGACGCTCGTCGGGTGTCGATCGCTTATAGTTTGACATTGACATTTTTTTTTTCTCTCTTGTTTGGCCCCACAACGTTATGCCATTTTCATCTTGTTCTTCATTTTCAGCGGGTTTTTTTATTTTTTTTTCAGTTATAGCTTCGCACGGTTTGTGCATATAGCCAGTATCAAGTAATATTTTGCATCAAGTTATGGCCCGATTTACAGAAATCGGGCTCAAAGTGTTTCAAGATGGTCAAGTCGTCAAGTCACAGTTTGTCAAGTCAGGGGTCATAGTAAAGCGGTGGCTACTTTACTATAACCTTGTAGGAGATTTTGGAGGCAACGAGAAAAGTCCATGTTTGACACTGATTTTTACTTTCACTACACTTGTGCACTTTCACGGAACTAAATTAGATAACTTTCCACCAGAATTATACAATTTAACTCGGTTTACAACTAAGTTTCGTGTAAATAAAACTGCAGCACGACATGTTGTTGGCTCGTTCCCGCCAAAAAAAACCTACATTGACATTGACGTAAAAAAAAAATATGTTATAATTTTATTTCTGGCAATACTTTAAAACTAAGTTTATTTATTTGCTGCTTCGCGCGGCTTGGGCATATAGCCAGGTTCAAAACTCATACAAGTTTCCTCTCCGATATTAACTACTACGTAAGGTAGCAGTCGAACTTGTATTATATGGCCCACCCAGACCCAGTTGGCCTGGTCGACCCAGTTGGCACAATTGTCAC
Source organism: Idaea aversata (assembly GCA_907269075.1). Classification (NCBI taxonomy): domain Eukaryota; kingdom Metazoa; phylum Arthropoda; class Insecta; order Lepidoptera; family Geometridae; genus Idaea; species Idaea aversata. Next base: position 235,447 of record OU026102.1, read on the forward strand.
CATGCCGGACTGCCAAACCAGGGTTGCGGGTTCGATTCCTGCCTTAGACAAGTAGATATTTATGCCTATATATTTGTCTGTGGTCTGCCTGCCTAGCATGACGACCAAAACACGATACGATAAAGCTATATCACGCGATATAACTACATCAACTCTCAAAATATGATACATAAAGCCGCCATGTTAAATTTTTATTATAAATTGCGATAAAAATTATGATAAAAATTCAACATGGCGGCTTTATCTATCATATTTTGAGAGTTGATGTAGTTATATAGCGTGATATAGCTTTATCGTATCGTGTTTTGGTCGTCATGCTAGGCTAGCTGGTTGTTTATATGTATTACTAGCTGTCCCGGCAAACGTTGTTTTGCCATATATAAAAAACTAAATCAAAATCGGTTCAGCCGTTCGGGAGCTACGATGCCACAGACAGACACACACACACAGACACGTCAAACTTATAACACAACGTCGTTTTTGCGTCGGGGGTTAAAAATCATACAAATCTGTTCAGCCGTTTAGGTGTAGTTTGGCAACTAACACCGCGACACGATTGACATCAATATTTATACGTCACTCAATTGTTTTGCCTTCCCGGAACCTGTCCATTAAAACTTGTACTTTATGTTATGGTATTAAAGTTCTTATTGTCTTGTATTATTACGAATCGTTTGTATGGTATGGAGTATAGAAAAGTGTTGTTTTTAGACATTTACAGGCAATTTTTTAAAATTTTCTCTCCGTAAGAACCATCCTCGTACCTTATGGAATATTCTAAAAAAAGAATTGGCCAAATTGGTCCAGGCGTTGTTGAGTTATGCGCTTACCAACACATTTTGCGATTCATTTTTATATTATAGACTAGCTGTCCCGGGCAAACGTTGTTTTGCCATATAAAAAAAAACTAAATCAAAATCGGTTCAGCCGTTCGGGAAGCTACGATGCCACAGACAGACACACACACACACACACACACACACAGACACGTCAAACTTATAACACCCCGTCGTTTTTGCGTCGGGGGTTAAAAACCATACAAATCGGTTCAGCCGTTAAACACCGCGACACGATTGACATCAATATTTATACGTCACTCAATTGTTTTGCCTTCCCGGCACCTCTCCATTAAAACTTGAACTTTATGTTATGGTATTAAAGTTCTTATTGACTTGTATTATTACGAATCGTTTGTATGGTATGGAGTATAGAAAAGTGTTGTTTTTAGACATTTTCAGGCAATTTTTTAATTTTTTCTCTCCGTAAAAACCATCCTCGTACCTTATGGAATATTCTAAAAAAAGAATTGGCCAAATTGGTCCAGGCGTTGTTGAGTTATGCGCTTACCAACACATTTTGCGATTCATTTTTATATATAAGAATAAGTACCTACCTATGTATTTACAAAAGAAAACTATTTATGTAGTATATCCGTTGTCTAGCAACCATAACACAAGTCTAGTTACTCAGCTTGGGGCTAGATGGCGATGTGTGGAATGTCCTGCAATATTTATTATTATTTATTTTATTTATATGTATTGTAGTAATAGGTAGGTATAAGTTATAGGTACATATGATAAATAAAAATTGGACACGGTGATGAAATAAGTTTATTTTATACAGTAGGTAGGTACGTACAATTATTCTATAACCTAACATTAACCTAATTAAAAACTAGTATATATAACGTTAGTATTTATTTCCTATGTAGGTACTAAATTACTTTGTGCAAAGCTTACATCATTCGAGATAATTCTACATTAATATTTCATTACTACTAGGTAGGTTTATGGTAGGTAAGTACATAAATATTCAGATCAAATTGAGAATTATTATTAGGTACCTACTATTGTTTTTTGAACTATTGTTCTTAATAAAATGTTATCCTTTAATAATAAGTATATGTCTGTTGTGAGTTGACTTGACTTATATTATTGTAAATGAATTATTATTGCTACCAATTTCATAGGTCGCTGTAACTATTTACTACTACTTACTGTATTTTATAAATAGATGTAAAGTTAACATTCAACCTAAGTTTAAATGCTCTATTTTTTGTCTATTGTTAGTAGTTACCTATACTTATAGATTTGGTCTACTCCACTTTAGCACCTGCCTGAGTGATTATATATCCAAGGGGCTTAAAAGAGACACTGTAGAATATAAGCACCTTGGTCCTCCATACGCGAATTCATTCAAATTATGAATTATTTATTTTTTAATCACTTCTTCTACTATTTTCTTTTGTATATGTCTTAGTAGTTAACTTACCTAGTTATAGAAAAAATTACATTATTTTTTTTATTCTAACAATTGCATTATGTAGAAAAAATATACAACACGACTAGAATGTGATCATTCGACAAAATAGTACAAATTATTCGAGAAAACGAAACATGCACCTAGCTTTGTTTGGCCTAAAATAAAGCGTAATACATTATTTACAAAAATATATGCGGTCTTTGGTTTTTTTTAATGTACTTAACTGCTTTATGTTTTTTTTTATGTTTAATTACACCTACTTAAAACAAAGGATTTTATTTCTAAAATCGGATCTAAGGGGATTAAACACTGACATTAATTTACTTACCTCCCCCTGCAGATGGCAGGGTTTTATTTAAGGCGCATACAGATAGGGGCCAAACGCAACATGCTATCTTTTTTCTAACTTAGGTTTAGCTAAACTTAGAAACATTAAACTAGGTACCTAGGTACTTATACTAGAATTGCAAAAAAAATGCATGGAATAATTAACAATTTTTGGTTATAGATTACAAACGTTTTGCTTTTGGCTCCTATATACGCATGGATAAGAGCGCCTATGTTCGTTAAGGCACCCGACACACATGCGTGTTCATCTTGACGATGCTGGCAACACCGGTAGTGCTGCCAGCATGCGGTTGTAGCGGACGCAGCTCCGCACCGGACGCAGAGTCGCTGCTGAGCACGAGCGTCTCCGGCGCACAGCAAGACGCCTTCGACATCGACTCACGCGATGTTTTGTGACCCTGTAATCATGGAGATAACTATAAAAAATGTTTTTTGAGGTGATAATAATTATTAGCATTGAATTTCATCAAAATATAAATCGCTCCAGAGACAACTGACCAACAGATTTCACCACCAGTGATCAGATGGCACTTCAATTTTTGAACTGAATACCCAAATCAAATATCACAATGGTACTTCCATCTTATCATCACATAAACATTGCTTTTACTTTTCGTTGTCTGACACCCATATTATAAGCCTAGTGTGCAATGTAGCCTTACCCTCTTGAAGCACCTAGCGACGAGATGGCAGAGCTTGGAGAGGGGCCGACGACGCCTCATCAGCACGTAGAGAATAGGATCGAGCACGTAGTTGAGCAGCATGAGGACGTCGGAGAGACCTGCCAGCGCCGTCAGTTTCACCCAGTACGCCTCGCCTAGCCCGAGGAACAGGGCTGAAGTTATCTGGACATAAATATACTTCTATTTACATAAACTGTTGTAATTTTGTTTAATGAGATGGGGCAATCGAAGATAGTTATGTACCTTAATATACCTACCTACCTACTATAGATTGAGGTTTGTAAGCATGATGGTGAGATCATGCAACACTTATAGTTCAATCAGTTTCGCTGGGAATATTTAGCGTTTAGAGTTCAAAACTGTAGCAATTTTTTTATAACTTTCATTGTATTGGATTGATAGTATAATATATTTCTTTTTAACACGCTTTTATTAGTTTCACCTGTATGTTTGCTTGTTTGTATGTAACCGACTCCTTTGGGCACGATTTTGCCCTACTTAGAATGATCAGATTTAATTCAAACTTTGCACACTTGTCAAATACCGATGACAATGCAATATTATGATAACATGGTGCTGATCTGATGATGGAGCTGGAAGGTGGTCATAGGAACTCTGTAATGAAACGACGAAACCCCATCGAGTTTGGGCTCGTTAGAATCGTCTTGACGAGTAGTTGTCTTTCAATGGTGACCAGGGTCTGATGGTGGAACTGGAAGGTGGTCATAGGAACTTTGCAATGAAACGACACAACCCCGTCGAGTTTGGGCTCGTTAGAATCGTCTTGACGATTAGTTTTCTTTCAATGGTAACCAGGGTCTGATCTAACATATTTCGATAATAAAGACCAAAAAGTATAAAATAAATTGATAGTTTAAAAAAACTAAAAAAACACGCTTTAAAAAAAATCCAACTAAAAAAATAGAAAATAAAACTTAATAAATGGATTAAGAATGTTGTAAATAGTAAGCGTGTTACAATGTGACTGCAAAAGAAAAATAATGAAGATGTAGCATCACAATGTAACACGCTTACTATTTACAACATTCTTAATCCAAATGTATTAAATTTTATTTTCTATTTTTTTAGTTGGATTTTTTTTAAAGCGTGTTTTTTTAGTTTTTTTAAACTATTAATTTATTTAAGGTTTGAAACCTGAATCTAAATTATTTAATATCTTGACTCTCGTTCAAAATTAAAACTTTGTTAAAAAAACGATTTATGATTTCATGATCGTATCGCAAAGAATGAATAACAATAATTTGCAATTAAAGCAATCGACAGCGACAAACAAAACAGGCTATAAAACAAAACGATCGATTGAAACAATGCGATATATTTGCCGGTCAACGCGTCATCGCGTCGTCGTCGTCGTGCGCCCGCGCACCGTGTCGCATAATAATCGTAACGTAAGCCTACTAGAGTGCATGCCAGATAAGATTGCACGCGATCGAAGGCTTTTCATCTACTTTCGTGTTCTTTTGATTGGTCTTGGCGTGACGATGGCAAATACCCAGAAACGAATGGAAACACTTTAGAACACCTACATTCTTTGAAAACCTGACATACCTAAACGACAATAACCCCTATATATACCTACCATAATAACCCCCAGGGAAATAAACCCCTATTAGTTTCTTGTATAGCTTCTTCTCATTGAAGAGCGCCCGCGTTCAATCAACACTGTATCTATACAGAACTATTATCTATCGGTTTAACTTCAATTTTAAGGTCTGTTACATTTTAACCAAGTGAACAAACATCAAAGGATATGATTCTACTCTTTATCAATTCTAATAAATTACTGCGACGGCTTAGGTAGAACGTGTAATTGCTTCCGGTCCATAAGAACTTAATCTCAATATCTGATAGAGTCCTTAAAGTCATTTAGAAAAAAGACCAATTCTAATCTCTATTATGATTCCTAAGTAGTAGGTACCTACCATAATCTAGTAAAGTCACCTCTGCTATCGCTAATGAACATTAACCAGATAAATTAAACAAGAAACGACATTTATCCCAAGTCATTTAATGATATACCTAGGTAGGTCGGTACAGCTAAAAACGATTTACAAAACCTCAAGGCAATATCCAATGAATCGCCGGCTGTCTTGTGGGACTCACTGCTGTAATTTTACAATTTATCATCGTAAATAGTCCAGACGTAGGTACCTACAGCGGGTTTAAAGGGTCAATGGCTGTGAACGAATCATATAACCCTCTTCTATTTATGTTCCCCAAGATAATACTCGTAAGCCAAGCGTCGCTGTATCAAGTAGATCTAGGAAACAATGTTTGGATGTTTACAACGCAGAATTTATGACACAAATAGGTAGTATTTAAAAATAATAATCGATGCACCAAACCTAATATTTTTGCTACCTACCTATTTAATTCAACAACAATTAATTCTACCTGGGAAAAACAGTTAAATTATTTTGGAATTATAATTAGAGGGTTCACACTGTGACGATGACGACGCCACGCGACAAAGCTGGCGACATTCCAATTCCATACATCTACTGCGTCGCATGTCAGGGGGGCAGTGGATACCTTACCTTGTACCCCATGAGTTGTAGTTTTTTCTCAAACCATGAGTTCTTTGTGAGTTCTTCTCATTGAAGGGCCGTTTCCGAAGCCACACACTAACTTAGTTGATAAGACGTCATAAATGAATCCAATTAAATGAAGAATTTGAGACTTTTGATGCACTTCCCCGAAGGACCTCCAAGGTCGCGAGGTTTGAGGAACTCCTTTACATACCTTCTCAAGCAGTTCCACTGATTGAATACAAATTGTATCGATCACTCTCAGCGCGATAATGCCACTCGAGTGTACGTGGTTGGATTGCCAACCAACCCGCACATAAATGGCCGCTCGGTGACTAAACTACCAACACAACACCATTCTAACGTCAATATTGCGAATTGTTCTCAATAGATTGTGCATTGAAATCGTAGAGTAGATGTGTGCTTGTGCCAAACATGGAGGTCCCCGAATACTGCTTGAGTTATAGAATATTCAAATAAAGTGATAAATGTCACCATTATTGGAATTGAAACTCACACATTCAACAAAGCTATCATAGGTATAGTAGGTACCTACCTACTATACCTATGATATGCCGTACTAATTTAAATAATAGTAGGTACACCTGTACATACTATTATTTAAATTAGTACGGCCCTATTCGACCGCAACACTTCGGTTTGATTGATTTTCATTTTGGTAATCATTGATGGGACATTGATGGATTTTCAGGCCTATATACTATTATAGCCAAGTTACCTATTTTATGTTCATAGAGGACAGTCCTAGAGATGATGCCATTATGTGCCGTAATTTTTGTCGTCTCATTGCAAAGGTCTACACACCCTCACATAAAAGGCGAGACTTGAACTTGACACCTCCTACTGCTTTATTGTAACAGACAGACAGACAGAAAAAGGAGGAGGTCTTTTTTCATTAGTTATTTTTGTAAGTAAATTGTTACGATAACTCACCATCTGTGGCATCCAACATATCATGAACATGACGGAGAGTGTGGCCATGAGCCGTGAGAAGGCGACCTCCTCAGCCGTAGCGGCGTTGTGCGGCGGAAGGGGCACGGCGGTGGCTGCGGCCGGCGTGGTGCGACACGAGCGGCGTGACAGCCGGCGTGGGGGCGGCGCGGCGCCGGCGCGGGGCGCTGTGATCGCGTACAGCGCGCGGATCACCGCCAGGTTGCAGTACACCAGTATTCCGCACAGCAACGTACCTGACACATGGGAACATTACATAATTACATATGGTCATTGCACTTTATGCCACTTTAGTCTTCATAGGCGACACTTTGCTCTGTAATGACCTAAGAAAATATCATATCCAGATCAATTTGTACCGTTCAAGTAACAATTGATTCACGCGAGAAAGGGAAATTACCGCATCTTCTAACAAATCCAAATAATTGTACAATATTGCCTATAGACAACCAGGGAGACAATATACAACCTAACAATTACTTACTATATATAAGCAAGGTCGGAATGGTCGTTTCTATCTTAAAATAATTCAAGAAGTAAATGGTTCAATAGTTTACCCTAGTGTCGTTAAACTGGCAACAAATGTCTGGAATAAAATTAACGAGTCCCTTGATGGGAAAATTCCCAGTAGTTTGCCCTTTTACGGAGTATCCAAAGGTACTATAGAAGAAACACCTTTTATCAATGCCAAAGTCACGTAGTCAAAATATATCTTGTGGTAAAATATAATAATAATAGTGGCCTTTATATCTTTATGGATGACTAGCGACCCGCCCCGGCTTCACACGGCTATATTATGCATGTATTGTACATATAAACCTTCCTCTTGAATCACTTTATCTATTAAAAAATACCGCATCAAAATCCGTTGCGTAGTTTTAAAGATTTAAGCATACATAGGGATATAGGGACATAGGGACGGCGAAAAGTGACTTTATTTTATACTATGTAGTGATAGTGATCTAAGACAGCGCCAGCAAGTCTATCCATCCTATTGATGGCGTTGTACTGCCTGGGACACACAGACAGATGGAGTAGGTACATTTGTCCATCATGTATACCACCCTCTGAGCTTTGTCCATCGTGTCTAGAGGACATGCAGAACTCGGCAATACGTCTTTACAAGACTGAGCTAGTATGCAAACGTGATTCAAACATAAACATTAAAACAGTACCGGTTTAAGACATACAGAGAGATACAATAATGGAACTCATAAAACTGTTTTTGCGTCGAGGGTCGAGGTTTAATGAAACGTTCCACATCATGCATTGAGGAGATTGACTTCCAGTTATTCCCTCTAATACTTATTGTCTTCAGGATGATAACAGGAACCAATTCCTAGTTGTCATCGGGGTGACAAATCTTCCCCTTTGTAAACTTCAGCTTTAAGCTTGAAGGAACAACAGGGAAACTCTTTTTCAGCTAAGAACATATTTTTATAACTCCAACATATTAAAATGAAATTAATATTTTTAGAAGGTTTGAACTCAAACACGACTTAAGGTCCTCCTGTACCTACATTTTATGCAAATCACTACTTAGTATAAAACAAAGTCGCTTTGTCTGTCCCTATATCCCTCTGTATGCTTAAATCTTTAAAACTACGCAACGGATTTTGATGCGTTTTTTTTTATAGATAGAGTGATTTAAGAGGAAGGTTTATATGTATAATACATGCATAATATAGCCGTGCGAAGCCGGAACGGGTCGCTAGTAAAGTATATGAAGATCCTCACCAAACATGACATAGAACCCCGCATATACGTATTCAGTGGTGGTCGAAGCGTTCCGGTACCGCACACACCTGCCGTGGTGCGAGGGTTCTCCGTTGGACGGCTTGTAGTAGAGACCGATGCCTGCGATCGGTGCGCAGGTCAGCAACGCCGCCCAGAACCAGGACACCAGCAGAGCTGTGCGGATCACGTAGTACGTCACTTGCTGCGGAGTTCATAAAACATATTTGATCCACATTAGGAAATATATATTAAACTATAAATACCTTGCGATAATCCCTTGCGTCAGGGATTTCAGCATCCTCTTCCAGCACCAATTTATTTACATTGTAATCTTTTTATAATCTAACTGCTAACTACTTTAAAGCTGGAACTACGTTTATCTTGATCTACCTAAAGATGCGTCGCGCATGGCGAGGCACATGGTACATGGTACAGTAAGTCAGGCGTACATGGATCAAGCTTCAATAAATTAATTTCTTTATATGAAGCGGAAGTGAACAAAAGGCAATATTTATCACCCCAGTGACCCCCGGGAAAAAGTTCTAAGGGGACAACTGGGAATTTAATAACCGCATTCACTGCCCAAAGCTTAATCTGCCATAAATCTAGATGAAATTCTTTCAATTACACGCACAATGTTTTCAAAGAGAGAGGGGAATTTATACTTATTTAATAGACATAATAATAACTATTTTATCGCTCAGTCCTAAAAGGAATCTCGATAAAATGATTTTCAAATAAAATAGAACATCAAAAGCGCAGCGCTTGGAATAAGGATCAAAAGAAAGTACATAAGAAGTAACAAAAGAGATATTGTGAAAGTTATCTCGTTTGACAACTAACAACCAACAAGCGGTACCCGCCCGACATTCCCTAGCAAATTGCACAACCAACTGTACCTTAACTACTTTAACTACGTACATGTATAATACAATTAGGTTGTCATTGGTTTTTTACATCGCAGTAGGTAGTTAGGATTAACAAGCAAAAACATTTAAAATCGGTGTAGGTACTTAATGTTACGAATAAGTTGTAAGTATAAGTATTTCTAACATTTTTTCTGTCTACTGTGTAACTACTAGCTATGTGTTATTATAATAATATTTAGCCTTAGCATCTTATCTAGATGATATATACAGCAGCGCTAGCAACTCTTGGTTGGGAGTTAAATCAGCATTTATAGCACCCTCTCAGCTAAGTCTACCAAATCCAGAGGAAATAACTCGTCAATACGTAAAAAAGTCAATGTTTTTAGGGTTCCGTAGCCAAATGGCAAAAAACGGAACCCTTATAGATTCGTCATATCTGTCGGTCTGCCGTACCGTATGTCACAGCCACTTTTTTCCGAAACTATAAGAACTATACTGTTGAAACTTGGTAAGAAGATGTATTCTGAAGATTTTCACACAAAAATAAAAAAAAAACAATAAATTTTAGGGTTCCCAATACCTACTTAGAACTACAACTCAAAACATTTTTTTCTTCAAACCTATACGTGTGGGGTATACTATCTATGGATAGGTCTTTAAAAATGATATTGAGGTTTCTAATATCATTTTTTTCTAAACTGAATAGTTTACGCGAGAGACACTTCCAAAGTGGTCCGACTCGCACTTGACCGGTTTTTTACGATATCATTTACTATTTACAGAAATAAAGATAAAAATGACCAAGTAAGAAGAAAATAATTATAACAAAACGTATAAATAAATCGGTCGATGTACTAGAGTGGAACAAAAAGTAGAAACCGATCCTCTAATAGATTTGTTTAGATTAAAGTGGAACAGAGCGCTTTGTTGAGGGAGGATGTAGACATCTTCAACCTTTATTCTGTAGACTGTGGCAAAATCAAGGTATAACTGATTGAACCTGGTAAATACCTACTTGATGTGAAACCACAGGGCGCAGTTAGTAGTAGAAAACGTTCCAAAAATATCGAATCACCGAATGATCGGTATTCGATAAGTAATAATAAATGTTCACGTGGTGTATTGTTTTGTTGTGTTACTTCCTGCGCGAGCGCAATTAGACTTGCAACTCTATTATACCTAACTACCTATACATATACTACTATTTACCTAAGCATGCAGCTCACGTACCTAGCAGGCTATCAATCTATTATACATACAATAATGTTAACGATTATTCAATATTTGGTGACAATGTATTTGTTGATGATTCACTGGTTGATACCACGTTGATACCATGAGTACAAAGGGTAGTCAAGTTTTAGATATACCTACTTAATCAACAACACAAAGATGCATAGGGTCCAACCAAACACAAATTAAAATATATCTCATCTCTACATATAATAAATTCGAAGTTTTGGAAGTAAGCGTTTACGTCCATAATGATCTTAGCACTATAGAATTCGCTAACCTTATAAAGCTCCGGTAGAAAAAAATCTTGCATGCGCGATTCAGGTTTTCTTAAATTTATAAAGTCACAAATTAATTTAATATTCTTTTTGTTACGCTGAAAAATTTTGTAGACTTATGTATTTTAAGAATACATATAGCAATGTCCACATTTTATAACTAAAAAATATAGTAATTAATTTAATAAGATATTTTTTTAAAATTTCAAGTAACTAGCGCCATCTCTTCGGTTTTCGCAGACCTACCATTTTGTTAATTTTGTTTGTTTACCTTTTTTGTGCAGTCTATTCTCGGGAACTAGGAAACAGATTTTAACACAATCTTCACGAATGTGTTCAGAAAATATCAGAAGAGGTTTAGGTATTTCAGGTAGATTTATGTTACTACTAGAAATATGATATTTTTTGCCGTAAAAAATAAACCACAATATTTTTGCATGAAAACGTACAGAACGTAGGGATGATGTCAAAATTGTCATTTTGACATATAGAAAGAAGCATCTAGCGCCATCTTTTTTATTTAAAATTATGGCTTTGGCATTTTCGTGCATAAAGCCAGTGTTGAGTTTTACGGTCAAAGAAAATTAAATCTATTGCATGAGCGTTTTTCGAATTTAGAACATTACTACGCTCCAGCAATGAAGCGGCGTGCTGGGATTATTATATACTTAAATACTCTTTGATTGGATCTCTTTTAACGAAGTATAGGCACATGAGTAGGAAATAGGATGGAAATAGGTACCAAAGTCTCTTTGCTTAATACGAAATGCGTTCTCGTGGCTTTATAGCTATAGATGCGTTTGCCTTTCGGCACGGATGATATAAATAAAAAAAATACGGCAAAGCTAAAAATTTGCCTTGATTTGTTATTTACTGATTTATAAAACTAGCTGCGCCCCGCGGTTTCACCCGCGTAAGTCACAATCTCGTGGGAATATCGGGATAAAAGGGACCTATATTGATGTGAAACATCTATAGCCGCACGTAAAACCGATTTCTGCCGTGGCGACGCACAGTGGGTCGAAACTGCAAATGATGGACATAGGGCTGTTTTTCGATGCAGATCGTTAGAGCTCACTATAGCCGCACGTAAAACCGATATCTGGCGTGGCGACGCATGCCGTTGCGACGCATGCCGTGGCGACGCACAGTGGGTCGAAACTGCAAATGATGGACATAGGGCTGTTTTTCGATGCAGATCGTTAAAGCTCAATATAGCCGCACGCAAAACCGATTTCTGGCGTGGCGATGCATGCCGTGGCGACGCACAGTTGGTCGAAACTGTAAAACCGATTTCTGGCGTGGCGACGCATGCAGTGGCGACACACAGTGGGTCGAAACTGCAAATGATGAACATAGGGCTGTTTTTCGATGCAGATCGTTAGAGCTCACTATAGTCGCACGTAAAACAGATTTCTGGCGTGGCAACGCATGTCGTGGCACGCACGCGTCGCCACGCTATATGATGGTATATATATACATGTCTATATGCAGTAGTGTGTACGGTGTGCACACCGTAATCGACTGTGCGATTCTATCATAATCTGTTCTTTTCTGCATATTAATTTTACAAAATAATGTTTTAAATTCCATCTAGCATTTCCTGAGATCAGAGCGTTCAATCAAACAAACAATGGAAGCCTTAAAGATGAATAATTTTCCCCGTATTTTCTACATTTCCCATTGATTCTTCGCTCCTATTGGTCGCAGTATGTGATGTTATATTGTGGTTATATAGCCTAACTAAAGCCTTCCTCGATAAATCCATGACAAAAGAATTTTTAAATTCGAACCTGTACTTTCTGAGATTAGCGCGTTCAAACAAACAAACAAACTCTTCAGCGGAAAACCTGCTTCCAGCGAAGTTAAAACAAAGCTACATGAATGTATCTAAATATATAAAAATCCCAATTTAACTTGATCACGGCATCACGCGTGAATGGCTGGAGCAATTTCGCTAATTCTTTTTTTGTTGTGTTTGTTTTTGTCAAGAGAAGGTTCTTATGAAAGAAAAAAATTAGAAAGTTGCGCAGAAAATTATTACGCGGGTGAAACCGCGGGGCGCAGCTAGTTTATAGATAAAATAATTCCTTGTTATGTCGTTTCTCAGCTTATTCAAACTTAAGTCGAAAAAGATGTCATAGCATAGATGTTTTTGACTTAAATTTTGATAGGTTTAGGCTTTTCATTAAATTACGTACTTACTTATACCAAAATGTAGGACAAGATTTCACCGAAATTCTATTTATCTATCTATTATACCCACAACAACACTTGACGATATTTTTGCATTCACTCAAAAAAATGTTTAGTCAGGCAACAGGCATTTTGCGATAGGTTTTTATTTGAATTCAACATAAAATAGAGTAAGTAGTTACTCCTACTAGATGATTGAAAGAGAGTGAATACAAAATAAATTTATTATTACAACGTGCATTCGATACGAATAATCTAACTAATCACAGGGCATCTCAACTTGATTTGCTCTTCAAAGAGCGTGTCATTCATGTTTGAAGAGATGATTTTACTATGATTCAGATCTGTAAGTGTAGTATTAAAGTACCTATGTAAAAGTTAGTCTATATTATTTTCCAACGCGTTTTCTGAGAGAGGTAATTATATTTTCATTCGATAGGTCATTCAGAACCAATATTTATTGTTAACGGTCGATTCTGAATTTTCAACATTCGAGTGATTACCTACTTGACCTAGTTACAATGGAAGCTGTAATTGTGTGTTTCAGGCTCTTCGGACCACGGCCATTATAATTGTGCAAAAAAGCTTGATAAAGCTAAAAGGTATACGGTTAAATAAACTACACTTTGTCCCCAAACGAAGCTCTCTAGAATGGAAATAGAGGCTGGCGCTGATTTAATATCTAGATCAAGACATAAAAATGCTTTTGAATAATGACGATGCAAAACATATTTATGAACATAATATTGCCAAAAATAGAACATATAGTGTTCTTAGATCTATATTTATTGCACCGGTTGTTTTTTTACTCTAGGGATATTTCGTACTGAATGCCATCCAATAAGAATGTAAAATAGTAGTTTTGTAAACATTTGGAATATTACCTTGTTGTGGTTCGAATCCGTGTTCCATTTCCATGTTTCATTTTTATGAACGACTTGCTAATGCTGTTTTGATGTCGTCCAGCCGAGTTTTCTCTCTAGTGAAATGACTGGGTACTTTTGTGCTATCTACCTGAGTTGTCTTTCGTCATCATCATCATCCGAGCGATGTTCCCGGTTGCATCCCTCTCGGGAGCCCGGGGTCCGCTTTCCTACTTTTACGCCTCCACTTCGCACGATCTTCGGTATCCTGGTTAGTAAGGCCATTTGCACGCATATCACCCTTTAGGACGTCAAGCCAGCACTTCTTGGGTCTACCCAATCTGCCACGGCCCGGCGGAGGCGCCATGGCAAGACATTTGTTCCCCACGTAACTAGCCGGTTTTCGCAAGACGTGACCGTACCAGCGTAGGCGACATTCTTGCAATTTATCTGCAATGTCTCGGACATGAAGGCTGCCCCGGATGCGGGAGTTCCTGACGCGATCCTTTCGCGTCACTCCACACATCCAGCGCAACATCTTCATCTCCGTGACACGCAGCTCCTACTTATGTCGCTCAAGCACCGGCCACGCCTCACTACCATACAGAAGGACAGGTCTAATGATGGTTTTATAGACCTGTCCCTTTAGTTTAACCTGAGTTGTCTTTCGTACTTCATTACATATAGTTTCAAACATACTCACTTTCCGTTGTCTGTTCCGTTGCTTAGATTTTTAAAACTACGCAACGGATTTTGATGCGGTTTTTTTAATAGATAGAGTGATTCAAGAGGAAGGTTTTAGTATATAAAACAAAACTACCACGCGTACGAAGTCGCGGGCAACAGCTATATATTATAAGTCTTAGTAGTATTTCATGTCTAACTAAGGTTTATTCCACCTGATCACCTGGGTGAAATTTGTATTTTTAGCGAAAAGGTCATATTAATAGAGACCCCTTTTTGACTGTAGATAAAATGCGTCTCAGTCAGTTTAGCGCGACAACGTTTTTATCTAACAACTCCTATATATAGGTATATTGTTATGTGTTTATTTATCACGTTTAAATTAAATGTGTTCTTTATAATATTGTAACAATACACTATTATAATTTAGGTAAAGATTGCTATCGTCCGCGTCCGTGTCTGCCTGATCCATAGATGGTAGCATATTTGCATTGTTCGGGACCCTTCCTTGGCGGGTTTCTTTCCATTCTGCTAATGGATGCTCAGTTTTAATAGTCATGTTTTGAACTGACCTAAATGTTTTTAGCGTAGTACGTTTAGAAAAAGTAGAATTATTTTGTAAAAATTATGTCATGTCATGCTGTGGCTACTCGTCGGTAGAAGCCACTCAGGCGTTGATTTTTGTTACAATTTGAAGATGAGAAAACAACTGAAAATTCTTTTCAGAAAACTTCAAAACGACAAGTAATTTTCGATGATGCTACACATGTGAATTGTGTGCGGGCAAGCCTTAATGCAAATATGAGTTGGAGAATTGGCAAGAGCAAAGTATGTAGTTGTCTTGATTGTATATTGTTAAAACAACCATAAAATATTGTTCAATGTCAAGTAGAAAATGAGTTCTATTTTCAAGTAAAGGAAGCGAATAAGGAAGTAATATTATGACATGGTAGTTATCAGAACGGGGTTCACTACGCTAGACCAAAACACGTTTCCACTTGTTACATTTTAACTATGACGACTCACCATAAGCTAAATTGAACTAAGCTTCATTATGACAAATTATATTACACCGATGCATCATTTCACCTAATGACATTTCATTACTGGTTTATTTTAACTATAGTTCATTCATTCAAATGATATTTTACCTGCGTGCAAAAAAAACGATTTTTTTTAAATCTCATCGGATCCCCTAGTCTATGGAAAAGACGATAAAAAAAACAAAAGACGATCGAAACGAAAACAAAAGCCAATTGACAACAGCGGCATAGTGGAAGTAGGTAACTGTCAAAAAGACAGATGTCAAAGTGACAGCTGTCAAAGTGACAGCTGTCAAACTTAAAATTTAAAATGGCTATATCTCAGAAACTATTGATCCTAGATTGATGGTCTCTGTACAGAAGTGATATATCTCATCGAGATCTTCATTTCAGATGACAGCTGTCAAACTTAAAACGTGAAGATCTCGATGAGATTTATCACTTCTGGAAACATACCATCAATCTAGGATTAATAGTTTCTGAGATATAGCCGTTTTAAGTTTGACAGCTGTCATCTGAAATGAAGATCTTAATGAGTTTTATCACTTCTGAAAACATACCATCAATCTAGGATTAATAGTTTCTGAGATACAGCCGTTTTAAGTTTGACAGCTGTCATCTGAAATGAAGAACTCGATCAACTCGATGAGATCCATCACTTCTGTAAAGAGACCATCAATCTAGAGACAATAGTTTCTGAGATATAGCTGTTTTATGTTTGACAGCTGTCAGTTGGAATGAAGTCCTCGACGAGACCTATCACTTCCCTAAAGAACCACCAGCCTAGGACCAATAGCTGCAGAGATATAGCTGTTTTAAGTTTGACAGTTGGCAGTAGTGTCGTTACAAAAATGTCGTTACAACTTTTGGTCTTAATTTTTCCGTCTAGCCCCCTTTCGTTTCTTTTCGTTTCGCAACGCACGATAAGGAACTATCGTTCCAAAAGGTGTAATACTGCTTGGATGAAATAAACTTAGTGGATCAGTGTTTAGGTGAAATGTAGCACTGAGTAAATAAACATAGGCATAACAAACATTATATGAATTGAATGATAGGTTTATTGAATAGTCGGTGTGTCGTCATAGTTAAAATGTAACAAGTGGAAACGTGTTTTAGTCTAGCGTAGTGAACCCTATCAGAACGTCTCTCGCTCGCGGCTACAGCTCGCGGCCCGACGACGCGACCCACTCATATTGTTGTACTCTCATTTTCACTGAATCATGAGATAGAAATTGTTACGTTATAAATAAAAGAATAATGGAGGTGCTTTCAACAAACGCATTGACGTTTGTGAGAGATAAGTATACAGTACAGATACGATAGGGGTTGTTCTAGAAGTCTAGTAACAACTTTTGATCAATGACTTTTGTGAATCCGAACTTTTTAAGTAAATTTTGAAATTTTTATTACTTACTTATAAAATTTATTAAAAACTTATAACTTCATAAAAGTTACAAAAAACTTCGAAATAAATGTTAATTTACAACACAAAACAACAATTTTCAGAATTTTGTTAGTCTGAAATTAGGAATAAGATTATGATAATTCATCAATTGAAAGACTACTCCCAATTCGTCCGTATCCTAACCTACTACCTACTCCTAACCCACTCAATCTTATATTCAGATTTAATTCAGATGCGAGTTACGACCGAACATAATATTCTAGGCTCTATTTGACTCACAAACATCGACTGAAATGATATCAATTCGGATTTACATTGTAAAAACAACTGCTGTTTGAAGACGAACTCATTTTAATATTATTTTTAGACGATATAAATGAATGGAATCACGTCATTTTGACGACCTCTTTCATCTGCCACTCTTTTAGTGACGGGGGGAGGGTGATACTATGTGAAGGTTAACCAGTTTCATTTGTCCCCCGAGGGGGATAGAGCAGGAGAATAGGTGAGAATTCTCCAATGTTCATTTTGTGCATAGTTCTTATCGTAAACGTTTCTAATCTACCTACCTACAGCGCAGTCTAAGTCATGCAACGGTGACGTAGATTATGACGTTGTTTGTAAAAGCAATCTAACAATGTTACCACTTTACAGGCTAAAAATAATACTAGGAGGATTGAGTGTCATCGTAAAAAAAATATAATTACAGAGTTATTCGTATTCAATGCAAATTATGCAGAATACAGTCCGCAATATCTGAATGTTTTTATTAAAATGCATCAAGATCGACCCGCCATTGTTTTCGGGGTATGATTTGATTCTAACGTCCATCTTCCGCGGCAACTAATGCGTGACGAACTTAGCCCATCACCACCAGTTGGGAGACAACCTCATCTAGTGTTGGTATCCGACTCACGTGATTTGTTTAATCGCACTAATAAATGCATACACTACTAGTATAAATGGAATCGAAGATACGAAGAAGACCTAAATGCATTTGATGAAGACTTGCCAAACTTAGATAGCACTTGGAGAATCAAATAGGCTGATATAAATAAAGTAGAGTAGGTAACTTACCTTTTGATAAAGGAAAGGCCTGGTGAGCGCGAGATACCGCTCGAGCGCCATGGTGACCGCGATGCAGACGCTGCCTATCCCGAAGACCCGGAGCGCGACGCGAACTGCGCAGTATATCTGATGTGAACTGATGTCTGGCAGCTGCTCGCCCACCACCATGGCGCACATCATACCCACCTATGGGACAACCATACATCTCTTACATCGTGACCCGAAATGGATGAAATGTAACATTTTCGACCGATTATGAATTTTGGGGGAACATCCCAGGAAAATTGGAGGGAAAGCAAGATTGGAGGTAAAAGTAATTAAAAAGCCCACCTGTATCTGTAAGTTACTCAAAAGTTTAGATCGAACTTAGGTTAGTGTATTAGTAAGAAGATACTAAGCCTAAGAAAGTGGAAAGCAGGTGGGCGGACGTTGTAACACCTTACCTATATTATGAGTGAATATTTCCTGACCTGATTGCAATGAAACTTCATATTATATAGACAGCTGGAGTTGTCTGCTAAACTTGCGTGAAAGCATAGCAAACATACACATTAGCATTTCCTATTTATGGGATAGGATAACATTGGATAGTAATATTTAGTATTATTAATAAAGGCCCTGCAGTGTCTCACTGCAACAAAGGCCTCTCTACTCCCCTTCCACAGTAATACTTAGTATTATGTAAGTAAATCTTACCAAAGCGACCAAGTCGTTAGCAGCGAGCGAAGTGAGCAGCAGCAGATGCTTCCTGTTCCTGATCCGTCTCTCTCCTACACGGAGCGCGACTATCGCGGCTGCATTACCCACTATACCGATAGCGTACACAACTTTAATGAGTACAGCGAACAGTCCCATCCGCATCTCATGTGGTGGCGTCGAAGTTACGTTGCCGTGATGGGTTGACTCGGCGACGACGTCGGTGAAATTGCTGAAGTCTGGATAGTCCCATAGCTCTGTATCGTTAGCGAATTCTTCTGAATTGTTGAAATTCATTGTGATTGTTTCTGTATGTTCGTATTGGTGGTCGTGGAGTGGTTGTACCGCGGGGTGCGCGCGCGCATCGCGTGCAGTCGCAGTCGGTCTATCGCTGGAACAAGGGTAGCGGTAGGTAGAGCCAGTAGAGGATAATTTCCGAAGGATAAATAACTTAATATTTTAATAAATATCTACTAATATTGACAAATTGTACATCATGTCTAAATTTAAATGTGGTAGGAAGTTAGAAAACGTTATATAATTATTTATTATATTTTCCTTGCTATTTGTATTTTTAACTCAAAAGATAGCTTAGGTACCTATATGACGGGACGAAAGCATAAATCATAAAAATGTGGGTCTAAATGAAATAAGCCCTCTAGCTGAACCTAGTGGGTAAGATTGTTAAGGTTGAGAAAAAAGCCGGCATTACCACGATAGGTATTTTCAAAAGCTATTTGTTCAGGCACCGGAAGGAAATTGTTTAACTATGCTCAGACACAGACAATATATCTTTATCTAGTTATAATAATTATCGCAAACGAGCAGTAATATTAATCATTAGTTGAACAAACGTCAGTAAATATGAAACACCCCCTACTACGGGACTCGATCGTAGCTACACGTAGCGTAGGCGTAGCTGTAGTACAGCTACGAACTCGATTTTTATACAAAAAGTTCTAAGTTCACTTTGAAAAAAAAAAATTAGATCAATGAATAAAAGTTGACACAAAAGTTCAAAAAAAGATATTCCTTTAGTGTTCTCTAAGCAACTGAGAAATTAAAAAAAAATACGGAGTAAAATTCGTCATTTCACTTTAAACTAATATTTCGAGTAGGGTAGCTCTCGCCCACGCAAAGACTGGTCTGCGGCCCAAAAGTACACTTTTTGCATGGGTATCTCCAGGTAAAAGGTAGTTAAAGATAATACATTAACCTACTCGTATGTTTCATTAGATGATCTATCGTAAATATATCGTAAGGGAATTACGCCAGTGTAATATAGGCGTCGAACGTCGAGTATCGATAACGAATTCAATTGAGATCTACCTACCTGATACCTATATACCTCTACCTACATACATGGCATAAAGCTACCGATTGATAGCACGTGCCTAATCGCCTAATAAATCATAACTTAAGTGTAGTGTAGATACATAATTAATATTTTTCTCTTCTTGTGTAGGGTTTTCCCCTTTAATTATTAAAATCACATAAAATAACAAATCATAAAAAAAATACAAATTAAAGTAAAATTGAAATAAAAACAATTTATTTATTTGTGCGATCTAAAAGTACTTACTTTCAAAAATACTGTTCAATTCGTTTATTTCTTGTTCACCTGTTTATTAGGATTTGTGTTTTCAGTATTAACTAATACAGCACAGGTACACCTTTCTAGGTTTGTTTTCATGGATTAGATGCAACGTTACTTGAGCTTACACTAATTAAAGCTTTAAAGCTTAGCTTTAATTGAATCCTGCAACAACATAAGTTGCAACTTTCCAAACTTTAAACCCTAAAATAATACTTACAATATTTTAAACAGCAACACCAAAGTCCAAAACACACAAAAACAACTTAATTTTTTTATACAACGCACCGAGACAAAGGCAAAAAGTTCGAATCCCGAGCGGTAACAATAAAAAAACCGTCTTTATTTATAATTTTGTTATAAATAAGATCAAGTTTAGAAAAAAATGTGAAATAGCTCCGTGTTTTCGTTTGGTGTCGAACGGCTTCGCGCACAGCACCGAACTCCGTGGACTGTAGACCCGAACTGGGACCACAACTCCACAGGTAACTCCCATCCATGGCCCACACTCGCTGACTTACCTACTGAATCTATTAAGGATTGTACTGACTGTGTTAGTGGCCTGTTGTTCTTGCTATTTTAGCGCCATATAGATCCTTTATCAGTAGATAGATCGCTTTATTGTACCAAAGACAATAGAACCGGATTGTTCCTCTATAATTGAACACACTTAAAATAAATACACTACTATAATAAAAACATTAATTTGCATATAATTAACTGCCGAAAACAAAATGCCTCTAACTTGACAAATTGTTATCAAGTGCTGTTGTGACTTACTAAGTATTTTGTTGGTGAAACCTTTTCCTACAATTTGGTAATTAAATACAAAGACGGAATTCCTTATTAAGCTTATTCAAACTTCGCTTAATCCAAATTAAGCTTATATTATACAAACAAAAGTTTCAGTTGGCCTATAGAAACGTCAAGGACTATTTTCGTTCAATTGTAGGGAAAGATTTCTAGAAATAGTACCTACACACAACATTTAACAACAATAATGTCCCATTGTGGTTCATGCAATAATTAAGGGTGATTCTACAAAATGGGATTCTACGGTTGATTCCCTTGGCACTTTTTATTTCATGAAATATTATAAAAATAATAATGAAACATGAAATTTAACTTAATTTTAAACAGATTAATCGAATAGGCATCAGTTTTGGTCCATCCGTTTCGGAGATATAGCATATTTAAAAATTTGGTAGGCAGGGGAATCAAAATTTATTTAAAACTGGTTTTTGCTTAATACATATTAACCAAAATTGAGCTGTAACCATTTACTGTATCATAGTATTTGTTTAAACCATACTCATAGAATTTCAAAATAATGCAAATTTTTCATAGTATAAAACAAAGTCACTTCCCGCGGTCTGTCCCTATGTATGCTTAGATCTTTAAAACTACGCAACGGATTTTGATGCGGTTTTTATTAATTGACAGAGTTTTAGATATTTTGCAGACACTGTGCAGAAACATTTATAGTGAAATAGTTTTTAGAACCATACAAAGATAATGTAAACATTAGATTTTGAAAAAAATTCAAGACTCTGATTGGTGTAGGGGTTCAAAAGGTCTACTATTGAAGTTGTTTAAAAAAGGCAGAATATACGATAGCTGTAATCTCGAAATTCCGTTTAAAATCTAATTTTGACTAAAATTTCACTAAAGTCCAAATAACTTTTGAACTACTCAGAACTATTGTCGAACATACTTATAGGGGGTTTAAATCGCTAGGTACTGAGGTCCCCCACCTCCCAGCAACCGATGATCTACCCCCCTGTAACACTGTGTATTAAAATCTAAGTTTAATTGAAGCTAACTCTTAATTTTTTTATTGTATAGAGAACCCCTTTTACTTAACTTATCACAGACAAACAAACGGACGATCGAGTGATCTTATAAGTGTTTTATTTAATCTTCAGCAACGGAACCTTAAAAATTGTTTCATAAGGACCGGATGATTCAAACAAACAATATTCATAATCATAACGCAGCACGACAGTGAAAAGAGCAAGTCAAACCATGAAACATTGATTACCTAGGCAAAATACCAGGGCAATCATAGCCAGTGTAATCAAAACGAGTATGTTTTCTGTGATTATCTCGGAAAGTGTATTGCTTTCACAAAACCTATGTAAACGCTAAATGGAGATCCTAAAACTAGATCTTTTTACTAAATTTAATAAACTCTAAAATAAGTTTTAGTATTTTGTAATACGGCCAGAGTAATCAAATACATACTGAAACTAACTTAGCTTTCAAACAAAAAAAACTAAATCAAAATCGGTTCATCCGTTCGGGAGCTACGATGCCACAGACAGACACACACACACACACACACACACACACACACACAGACACGTCAAACTTATAACACCCCGTCGTTTTTGCGTCGGGGGTTAACAAAACCAGGGTTATCAAACGTTTGCCTTCGACAAATCTGTGCCGGATCAACAAGCCGCATGGCAACCTCCTCGATGTCTAAAGCACGACTGGTCCTCGCGTTTTGACTAATTCACACACTTCTATCACGTTCGGCTAGTGACTTACACTTCGTTTTTTGTCGAACCAGTGGAATCACAAGTTGACCGCGGACAAACATTTGGCTCTCATTTAAAACAAAACTATGGTAGTTACAAGTATGAAATATTTTATGGTAAATCATCAATTATCCCTCTAACGAATTACGTTTCCATCTCGGTGTTTAGCTGCTATGTTTGCAAAAAAAAGTGGCCAGGACGCGCCACGGTTATCAATTTTTAGGGCTTTGGGGTTATTTTTAGACTATTTCTAATAAGATTAGACACTTATATTATTTTGCGCCAATTAGAATATACATTAAACTAACATAAAAAAAATATCTCACAGTAAACTTTTGATATTACGGGTAGTTTTTAGCTCCGGACAGCGTCTTTTTCGGGTCTGTAGAATCACCCTTAACTATTTATGTGATACTTAAGTGGGCATCAAGTTTTTTGGGTTTGACTGAAACATGCAATTAATTTACCTACTTAATAGTGATTCAGTTTTTTAGATATGACCTGTAGGCATTTTGCTTCGCAATTAATTTGACTTTTAGGTAACATGATCAGGAAGGTTAATTAGTGACACATTCTGCGGTTTTACTTTCCGCTATATATTTATATAATGCTCTTCCAGTCAACCTCAGAATAGACATAATTTTACGAAAGATAGAATAGAATAGAAAACATTTAAGAAAGATAAGGGTGAAATCATTGTTTTGTTTCACACGAGTTACCAAGAAACGTAGCCAAACGAAATGGGTGCTTATAGCGGGCTTTTCATGAGCTTTCTTTTTCGATAAGCTTTATATAAGCCACGCACGGGCCCCTAAAAGTAGATATTTATAAGCTAGTAGGTAAGTAGTTTATACCTAGAAAGTAGAGTAGGTAAACAAAATAATGGGTCCATTTCATGCCTCCTAAATTTTGTCACGTGTTCTAATGCCTCTTCAGTAAATCTTAATCATTTATTTAATTTTTAATTTTTTTTACCTTTTTTCGCCTATAACATTAAAGGAAGTATTAATGCTTTAAGAGAGCTAATCCATAAAATGTTAATACTACTATAGATACTTATTATAAACCTATCTATTTCCATCGTGCTTCCTAATCTTAGACCTTGTCTGCTCTACGTGGTACCACAGCGGTACCCAACACAAAGCGTATTTTATTTACCAGATATAGTGAGTGACCTTTGCTAGAGGACAATAGCACTTTGCAGTACCCACTGCCCACTACTCACTGCTCCTACTACGAGTCGGTTGACAATAACTACCAGTTGTATCATCAAATAAAACAAACCGGTACTCATTTTAGGATTTTTAGAAAAAAAAAATACGTTGTGTAAGTGTAAGATTGTGTAATGGGACATATTGGTACTAAGTTAACGATTGGGAACATAGTCGCTCGGTCGGTTCCCAAGTGTTCCCTTTTTTGGGAAAAATGACAATTTGAAAATGATTGGTAGAGCCGTTCGTTGTAGATGTTTTTGAATTTTTTTTGACGTGATAACGTTTTATAAATTGGTGAACACCTGCAATCTCAAAAAAGTGTGACGTCACGCGTCGTTACTCATCATGTTATTGACTAGGTAACTATAGCAACGTTTTATCGTTGCCATGGTTACCATCAATGTTTTCTTATGACGTTATCACGTAAAATTATCGTCCGGAAACAGACTTTATAGACAACCATTTTTTTGATTTTTTTGAAGTGAAAACTTCTTATGGCGCGTTGGGCACTTTTGTGGGTGAGCATTTTCAGCCGTTCTCGCGACAGATGAGATTTTGACAGATGAGATTTTAACAGTTATTGTGCTTCTACTACTATGCAATATTGAAAACAGCGCCATCTCTGTGCAAACGGCCGAACTACGATACTCACTTCTGTACAACAGTGCTAACAGCGACATCTCTCGGTGGATGGTGCAGGTTCGCAGCGAGCTGCCGTACGCAGTTCGCGTCGCACGCTAGCGCCATCACTGATACACGAGTGAGCATTTTCAGCCGTTCTCGCGACAGATGAGATTTCGAAAGATGAGATTTTACACAGATATTCAGTTTTCACTTCTGCCTGCACTCCCGGAGTGCGCTGTTTTTTTTTTCTAATTAAATTATTCGGAGATATTTTTCTCGACAGATTTCTTGTCGTTACAAAGCTTATCGAATTTGGAATCACAAAATGTATTCGATATTAAGCCGATGCGGTGTTCGTGCATGGCGTCCGTCACCAAACGCGACGGCCCACGACGGCCTCACACATCTAACGTTAAAACTAAGTTTGTCGAATACTAGCACATCTCGTGGTAGGGGGTAATTGCTTGCAGTACTTATTATGGCTCATAAGTCGTATCTTATCAACACAAACATGCAACTATTTTACTATGATAACATAATTATTATTTGGGAGTAGGTACAATCCACGGTCAAAAGTCTCTGCCCACAGTAACGTTTACAATCCTGTGCAGCACTATTTGTACATTATAACAACGTAACCTGTGGATCGAACCCACGTCAGTTGGTGTACCGGGTGGCGGCTTATACCACTCGGCCAATTAAAGACATAGCTAACAATATGTTGAAAATAATAATCACACTGAGTACTTTTAATTCAATTATTTCAGTTTGTATGTAACGTCTAATAGAAGAAGGTCGTAACTCCAATACTTGTTGATAGTATTATTGTAGCAAATTGATCATTTACTTATGACCCTTACTGTACCTACTTACTTAGTTTGTGATAAAACTATATTCTAATTGATGTATATATTATTTGCATTTAATTGTCATAGTTAGTAACTAACAGACAGACCTCGCTAGGGTATCATAGATCAGTATCTTTGAAACAGTTAGTGATAAGTGGGATGCAACTAGGTAAATAGAAATCAGATATAGTTGATTAAATGAACAGCTATATGGCTAAGTAACGAAAGGTGACCAAAGGGCTGGCTGCTACTTTGGCCAACGGATCGGCATTGCCATCCAAAGAGGCAAACAGCGAGCCTTTTGGGCACCCTACCTAGGGAGACTTATTTCAATTAATAATTTTTAACCCCCGACGCAAAAACGACGGGGTGTTATAAGTTTGACGTGTCTGTGTGTGTATCTGTGTGTGTGTCTGTGTGTGTGTCTGTCTGTGGAATCGTAGCTCCCGAACGGATGAACCGATTTTGATTTAGTTTTTTTTGTTTGAAAGGTGAATTATTATAACGTTATTTCTTTAACGAAACAAACACTTTTTCACTTTTAACTTTTTTTCAATCTGGGGATAAAGAAAAGGCAGAAAGGGGTCACTTCAAAAAACCAAATGTAACAATGTAACGTAAGTATAATGTTGCTTATTCAAGCTCATTGAGTTATTAGTTTATTGCTACAGACAGACGGACAAGAAAGTGATCTTATATAAGGGTTCCTTTTGAGTTATGGAACCCTACAAAAGACCTTCCACGTAGGTATCTACTCCACTGCGGCTGCGTCCGTGATACAACCAAAAAATAAGTAGAGATGATAGATCTAGGACTGTAGGTATGTACCAGGCAGCGGTAAATAGCTACCACAACAATAGAATATCTATTATACCTACTTAGGTAAGTAACCTTTATATACCCACAAATTCAATTCATTAATAAAAGGTAAGTGTTAGCTGGCAACACCACAACAACACCATTAGCGGCAATTTCTGCGAAAACCTATGAAGATTATTGAAGTTAATTATCTTTATTGTTATGTTTGGCAGTTGGCAACTTGGCACCAAGCTGGGCAGTAATGGAAGCTGATGAAAACATTAGGTACCTACCTACCTACTTACCTAGACCTACTCTTATCAAACGATCTATTATTGTGTTCAAGCTTCTGTCGATGTCGGTACAAACGAAAATGAAAATATAGCAGTCAAACGAAAATGAATGTTTATTATTAGACATTGGATTATATGCACTATCTAAATGCCAAAATATGCATGCAAATATGCACTAAAAAGGGCGAAATATGCACAAAATATGCACAATCAAAGCTATTCATGATTAGAATTTACGTTTTTTTTTTCCATTATATTTATTAATTATTTATTATAATACTGAAGTGAAGTGAAGTTGAAGATGTTGAAGTGTTTGTATAGCAACGCCACTATGTCTATCCGGCTTCAGAACCAGAGCACAAATCCGATCCCATTGCAAAAAGGGGTGAGACAGGGAGATGTTATCTCTCCGAAACTGTTCACCTCTGCATTGGAGGATATAAAGAAAGAAAGAAAGAAAGAAAATCCAGGTAAATCCAACTTCGATAAAGAGGGCAGCCGACGAATCCAACTCGGTTGGGCAGCGTTCGGGAAGCTTCGCAATATCTTCTCGTCACAAATACCACAGAGCCTCAAGACGAAAGTTTTCAACCAATGTGTGTTACCAGTGATGACATACGGATCCGAGACGTGGTCGCTGACTATAGGCCTCGTTCATAAGCTCAAAGTCGCTCAGCGGGCTATGGAGAGAGCTATGCTCGGAGTTTCTCTACGTGATAGAATCCGAAATACGGAAATCCGTAGAAGAACCAAAGTCACCGACATAGCTCTCAGGATTGGTAAGCTGAAGTGGCAATGGGCAGGTCATATAGCTCGCAGAACTGACAACCGCTGGGGAGTAAAAGTTCTCGAGTGGCGGCCGCGATGCAACGCGAAACGGAGTGTTGGGAGACCAGCTGCCCGGTGGACCGACGACATTGTGGGTGTCGCGGGTAGTCGGTGGATGGAGGCGGCTCAGGACCGCTGTTTGTGGCGTCGTATGGGGGAGGCCTATGTCCAGCAGTGGACGTGTATGGGCTGACATGATGATGATGATTATAATACTTGTGACAATAAACAACAATATATTTTTCCAGTATTTTGTGGAGCAAACTTGTGACGTTTGTCACATAACCTTCACTACATAGTATAAAACAAAGTCGCTTTCTCTGTCCCTATATCCCTATGTATGCTTAAATCTTTAAAACTATGCAACGGACTTTGATGCGGTTTTTTTTAATAGATAGAGTGATTCAAGAGGAAGGTTTATATGTATAATACATGCATAATATAGCCGTGCGAAGCCGGGGCGGGTCGCTAGTAATTTATAAGTTCAAAAAAAACTGGTTGCCTGTAAAGTCGGTATACGGGCGAAAGTTTTACGTGACAACAACTGTGCTCGAGTGGAAGGGACGCGTGCCTTTCACTTTTTATGTCTGTCTCTCTCGCTCTTAGGCGGGCTAACCATGCCCGCGTGCCTCTCACTCGCTCTCATTGTGAGCGCATAACGTCAGCGGAGCGTAACGCAGTTTCTTGAAGTGTCACCCGGCAAACCAATTTATAAAACGTTGTCACGTCAATAATTTTTCGCCGTCAACTGACGTTACCAGACAGAACTTAAAGTTTGGCGCCATTTCTGCAGAGACCTCTCTGTAATGTGACCTCCGGCAGTAGGGTGAGCGCACACCTAGCCGCACCGCAGTCGCCGCAGCGAAGGAAATCCCCAAGGCCGATGCTGATGACGTCACCAGCCGGAGCCGCGCGCATACAAACGGTGACTGCGGCGCATGCGGTGTGGTTAGGTGTGCGCTCACCATATTGGTTGGGTGACTGCGAGCCAGTAGATCGGATTCAGTAAGCTCGCAATGTGAGTGACTGACGGCCTAATACAACACGTATAACTACTAAAATAGGTTCAATGAAAAAGGATCTAAATATTCAATAATATTAAATATAGAATTATATAAAGGATCTAAATATTCAATAATATTAAATAAAGAATTATATGCATCTGCATATGCAAACTTGCAAATGCATATAATCCGATGTCTATTTATTAAATAATAGGTATTATACTTTAGCCAAAATTGTTAATTATTGCATGGAAAACATGGAAAATTGTTGTTCAGTGTTGTTGCAGTGTGTATCGTTTTGTAGTTGATACATGGGTTTGTATCCATACGGATCTCGTGATCAGATAAATTAGCCACTGATTATGTAGTATAAATTAAAAGACGAAAATTCGTTGCAAGCTTATCCAAAACTAAAAACAGATAGATATTTTTGTCTAGAGGTTTTGAAGTGCTTTGAAAGAACAGTTTACTTATTGCGTAGGATGAATAGATACAATTTAGCTTGTGACGTCAAACGTAGGTAGTAGGTACTTAATGGTTCCTTTCCTTCTAATGAATACTGTACAAAATTAACCAACACACCCTTCAGTCGTATAAATATTTCTTGTTACGTCAACAGGTAGGTACTGTCAGGGAACTAATAAGGTATACATAATCAGAATCACCATTTTAAGTTTACTTATACAATTTTACGCTATTGCATAGATTTTATCGCGGGCCTTGGGCGCGGCGACCGAATCAAGAAATTCCGTAACGAAAATAACCTAACACCCCCGACAAATGTCGGACGACTATTTTTTTTTTTTTATTATTTTTTTATTATTTTACTAAGACAAGAAATTATTCTCGAGCGTTTAAAGGAACTATAGGAAGAGGGATTACTTCTTGCTTCAAGAAACCTTTTTATGCAATAGCTTTACCGCGGCAGTCCTCGAGTGCCACACGTTTTTTTTTTGTAGAAACAGATCATACGTCGATGATTTTATTATAAGTGTTTTACTATGAACTAAGTAATTGACGAGTTATTGCCTCTCAGGACATGGTTGACTAAGCTGAGAGGGTGATACGTATTGGGTGTTGGACAAGCCTACTTCATCTATTACATGTTTCAGGCACTTCCTGAAGATAATTACTGAAACGATCACATACAATCATTAATATGAGGTAAGTACCTACACATTTGTAGACAAACCGCAATTATACAAACCTATAGAAATAAAATACTTAAGTAGTTACAATACAATAGATAGAGAGTACATAAAAACTGTTCAATCTATAGGTAAGTGTAAGTAGGTAGGTACTTCCACAATATTAAAAAAGTTAAAAAAAATATTGGTTCGTAATAAATAGGCTACCTTTAGTTTCAGAGCCTATTCCAAGTTCCTCATAGGTAGGTACCAAGTTTTATCAAAATCTGTCGAGACCTATTTTGATGAAACTTGGTAAAAGATATATGCTCCCTACATTAAAACGTTAACCACTTCGCAATAAATATAACAACAATATTAAAATCTAAAGGATTATTTTAATATTGTTGTTATATTTATTGCCAAGAAGAAACATTTAACATAACAGATAGGAAACTAGCAACAGCTTCACAGAATTGTGATGTTCATGTGCTCTTTTTCTCTCTGTGTTGTCGACTAAGCTGAGAGGGTGGTGGTCAAACATAGGTAGGTACTTCATCTAACATAAAATGTTCCAGGCACTACAGCAGCGTGAAAAGATATAAAGACTCTCTATTGTTAGTACTTACTTAACTCTAACTCTACGATCGCAATACAATTCACATATAGCAAGTAGGTACCAATAGTGCCCCAACATGGGTGTCGTCGATGGAGTGTGGAGCCACCGTAACTGTAGAGGAAGCAGCAATGGTCAGCTACCAAATACGATTCTATTGTTTTACATTATAATTGATTGGCTTCTGTCTTGAAAACTGACATATTTTTAACTGACTTCAAATAAGGAGGAAATTCTCAATTTGTCGCGTACAGATGATACATACGATAATGTTCACCGATTATTCAAAGACGGCTTAATCGATAGAGATGATTCTTTTTTTTACGTTCTACTATGTTATGTTTTTACATTCCTTTAATAGTCGAAATCAATGACTTATC
Organism: Idaea aversata; assembly: GCA_907269075.1. Taxonomy (NCBI): domain Eukaryota; kingdom Metazoa; phylum Arthropoda; class Insecta; order Lepidoptera; family Geometridae; genus Idaea; species Idaea aversata. The sequence goes on from OU026102.1 coordinate 266,202, forward strand.
TTTTAGCTACTAAAGGTTAAATTGAAGTTGAACTGTTTTTTAATTTTTTAGTTTAATACTATTTCTATGGCAAAATGTTATCGCCATGAATTGGCTAAATGGACTTATCGAAGTGCAAACTGCTAAAAAAACAAATAAAAAACGCTAAAATCTCTTTTTACCCATAGACCAAGTCCATGTTTCTACCCAACTCACTTAATTCCCTTAATTCCTTCACTTAACTTGACGAGTCGAGTACTAAATCAAACCTTTCATACTTTTTGTTCCACTTTAATCCATCGATGGTATAAGTAGCTATTCACAATTTGTCAAAGGCCTAGAAACCCCATTTTTCTATACCTAATCTAACTAATCTATAATCTAAGCTTGATCTTGCTAGGCTGACTCACCGATAGCGCTTCTCAAGACACCTAAGCTTTCGCGATTTGAATCTAAATTAGGTATTTACAACAACCAACGCAAATAAATATGAATAGATAATATATTCCAACTCCATCATCAGGGACCAGCTCCATGGAGGTATCATGTACCACCTACTTAATCGATAAACTTGATGGTGATCTAATCATGTTGACAACTAACAATTCACAGACAGCTACCGCCTGGATGACAAGCGATCTTTTTAACCCGAACTGAACTAGAATATTTCCATATTCAGAGACTCGAACAAGCAAAATCATGAAGATAACCAACTAAAACAAATAATGTACAAAACCAAACAAATAACACTCCCGAGCAAGCAAAGCTGCCCTAGGTAGCAAGCAGAGCAGCCGAGGTCGCAAGCGAAGCAGCCCTAGATCGAAGTAGAGCAGCCCCAGGTTGCACGCAGAGCAGCCCTAAGTCGCAGTCAAAGCAGCCCCAGGTTGCACGTAGGAATGTTTTCAAAGAGGATTCTACACGCGCTCGCCGTGTTCGTTACCATCCTACTGTTTCTCGTGAGACGTGCCTTGATCAAGTCTAGGGAACATCCACCGGTTAGTTGATATTATTTGTCTTGTCAGTGAAATATCGACTGATTTCTAGTCCGACAACTCGATAACAAATTACCAAACATACAATATACAGAGTTTTGCCGGCTATTCAGGCTAGCAAGATAGACAAACCTTAGAATGTCCATGTGGCTAACCTCGGCAGTCACATTTTTTATTATTGACTATGAGTTGCCTAACAAAATTCTTATAGCAATCGGCACTAGCTTCATTTTGCTCTAACTTAGAGTCTACCTTGCGTATTAGGACTTTTATGTAAATTAATATTGTTTTAGATTAAAAAGAAAAAGTTTTTCGAGTATATGGGTTTCGGCGATACATCTGAATCGTGTGTTCTTTCCCAGTCGCCGGACTGCGTCATGTGCATGAGCAACTCCCTTCCCTTTGACGACTGCATCGCTTTTCCCAAGTACAAAAAGGATCCCGATATTAAATTCGACGATGAAGACATTGGAAAATATCCTCGCGAATACTAATCTTAACCATGGAAATATTCTTATTCAATTTTTTTTTATAACTCTGTTCAGTATTTTAAAAATAAGTAAATGATGTGGATCCCTGTAGATTTGTTTTCAATAATGTATAGTTTGTAAATAAGTAAGCGAGTCTTTATTAGAAGTATACAACAAATAAATTAAGTAGGTACATAAGTAAGTAATCGAAATTATACCATAATGAAGAACAAAACTTATTAGAAAATTATGAACTTTGTCTGGTCGGTGAGTTGTAAGATCGTTTTCTTGTAGCTGGCACCATTAAGTACCGCATATTTTTCTTGTAATATGGGCAGTTTGGTTCATCGCAGCCGTGTACTTCGGCTTCTTGTACCCTCTGACCTCCACCCTGCAATAGTTCGTCTCCGACGATGAGCCTCCTCGCACACGCCAATAAGCACGGACCGCACAGAGCCACCGCGCAGATTGCCGCCAATAATTCCAGCAGTAGCATCACAGTATCATACGACATAGTGAGCTCGTTACATTAAACATGATAAAATTATATCTTCATAAATATATAGCAATCCTATAGAAAAATTTGTAGATGAAAATCAGTAAAATTCAACAGCAAAACATTTTTAAGACAATTTGACATTGTATTGACAAAGTGCAAAATTGTTTTGTGCCAGCTAATTTTTATCCTGGCAACTAAATAATAAATTTGACAACTTTTTGATTCACTCGACTGTCACTGTCAATAGTGTCATAAAAACGCCAACGCCACGATCATATGACGGGTAGTGAAGCCCATTGCACTATCGATAGTTTCTAGTAGGTTGGCAGGTCTAATGAACCAGCATCAATTATATTTTTCACACCTGCCGCACTTTAATCACGGATTAAAGCCCAAATAACCTCAACTTAAAGCAAGACTTTATTCCCAAGGGAGATAATGTTGTATGAAACTCCCAAGGGAATAAAGTGATTTGAATTTGGAACGTTGAAATTCGTGTGAAAACTTTTGGTTTTGAATTTTGAAGGTCTCAGCAAATAGGTTTTATTTATAATAAGTAATTTGATTGGTCTATAAAAATCTAGCAGCCACGATTAATGTTTTTTTATTTTGATTGTTACCTTAGGTCTAAGCAAATAGATTTTGCCTATAATACCTACCAAATATTTACCATCATGCTACCATCTCATTGCAATTGCCCGATTTTTTTAAAGTGGATTTTTTCAAGTAGGGATAGTCCAGATTTTATACAATTATAGCTGTTCTCATACAGATTTTACACAGATTTTTTCACTTATCGATACAGATTTGTCGAATTGAAATGTGGCAACACTGATGTCGGACCCGACCAAATCGGGACGTGTATGCTAATGAACTCAACTCAACGATTCAACTCTCACAACACCTACTTCCGATTGGAGATAGGAAGATGAAAAAAAAAAAGGGTGCGTGTACTTATGTACGCGCGTGAGAAGTTATACTTCTTTGGCATTTAAAAAAATAAAAAAAATAAAAAAAAAATAAAAAAAAAAAAAAAAAAAAAAAAAAAAAAAAAAAAAAATTCGACCGACAAAAAACTCTCGTCCGACAAAAAACTCGTCCGACAAAAAACTCGTCCGACAAAAAACTCGTCCGACAAAAAACTCTGGACTGGAAAAGGATTGTCAACACAATCAATAAAGTTCAATTTAGATTTAAACAACTTCTCCCGTGAGAATTTTGTGTGACGTGAGAATTTTGTGTCTCGCTTTTGCAAAATTTCACTCTCATCATTTTTTCATAACGCGCCTAAAGAAGTATAACTTCAAAAATTGTTACCTAATAATGTAAATATCGATCATCGCCAATTTCAATAACACCACACAACACTAGTACAGTACCTACTTCGAATGAAAGAAAACCAATTTCGAAATCTTGGGGCCGACCGATTGGACAACGTCGATTGATAAACAATAAAATAAATCGTGAAAATGTATACAAAAATGAAATAATAGAAAGATTAATAAGTACAGTTTATATGTTAATAAATTGTATTTTAGTACCTAAGTTGTGAATATTGTGCTGACTTGCCGAGAAAATGAATTCCAATTTAGCGTTCGGGTGAGTAATTTAATTAGGTTTATTATTCTTTAGAGCATAAAGCATTAATCTGCTTGTATTACCTAGACTAGGGCATGCAGAACAGAAAGAAATCATGAAAACTATAACCACATTCTCATTTTCTTCTGCACCGGATTCATCTACAATTTCGCAAGTTCAAATATTGTCAAAATTTAGATAACTTTTGTTGATTTTGGAACCGAGGAAGCTGGTTTACTTCTTTCCGAACCGGGTAAGTATCTATCTAAAGTCCTGGAAATCCGAAATGTCAAAATACCCGGGTAAATACCAGTTAGAACCGAGTGCATGCCCTAACCTAGATCTACTCACATATTATATTTTACTACAGCATGCACCGACACAGTGCTGTCTGAAATAATTCATTCATTGAACTCTAAAACCATGTGCCTAGCAATAAAACAGTGAGGTAAATTAGAACTTTTAATTGGATTCTTAAAAGTAGGTACCTACTTCCATTTGCCTTAATCAGTGGTTTTTATACTTTATTGTATTTATTTATTATTTTGTGCTGATTAGTTACTGATTATTGCTTAGTAGGCATGTATCATTAGTTATAATAATATCTAACCTACATAATACTATTAATATTGCACTTACGGTGAAGAGAAACCTGCAGTTCAGGTGCTAATCTAACATTGTTACAAGGTAGGCAAGGAGCAAAGGGAAGTAGAGTCATCTGGTATGACACCGACATAACCTAGCCTCATTGTTATTTAGTATTTATTTAAGAGGAAAGGGTTTTATTTACATAGAAAACAAGGGCTGAGTAATGGGGTCAATGGACCTCTCTCCAGATGACGATAGAATTCCCCAGCGAAAGCGGACAACTGTGTTGCTCATTGCAGACCACTATGCTGCAGATAGCAATAGGAGCTATAAACATGAAAGAAAAAAAAAGGGTACTGGGGTCTCTCTCCATACAAACTATTACAAACATAGTCGACTGTTTCCTCCCTGGATAATGACACTAGCACAAATATTTTTGTACCATAAAACCTATAACTGCCATGACCATGCCCCTATTTTTTGTTTTTATCTTAAAGAATGAAAAAAAATAAAAAATACGTCCACTACGTTTGTATGGAGAGCGCGCAGGTACCCTTTCACTTTAAGTAATAAATTTAATTGTCTCGATTATAAAAAAACCATTTACAGCAATTGACTAATTAGGACAAATCTCAATCTGAAATCTGTCATACCTAATATAATGTTCCCAGGTTAGTGATAGCAGTATGTATAGTTGTGATGTGGATGTTCACACGGCTGTACCGGGAGCTGCTCGGGGCGTACGAGCAGTCCGGGGCCTTGACAGACCTCGAATACTCATGGTAAGGACATTTACAATTCAACACATAAGTTTAGATACTATTAATTCCTGTTGTATACCCCCCCACCAGCATATTATAAACTAGCATCACTTCGCGGTTTCACCTGCGTAAGTCCCGATGCAGTAGGAATATCGCGATAAAAACTAGCCCATGTTACTCTCAATGAATCAATGTATCCTCATACCAAACTTCATCAAAATCGGTCCAGTAAATTGGAGTCTATTCAATGCCAACAATCAAATCTTTGTAATATAACCCCCCATCATCATCATCCGAGCGATGTTCCTGGTTGCATCCCTCTCGGGAGCCCGGGGTCCGCTTTATAATATATCATTACATAATAATAATATATTATTAGTATATAGATGTACAATCAGACAACAAGTACAGCAACACCGTTGAGTTCTAAAATTGTTGATATTATTAATAAGCAAGCAGGGCATTAAAGTTCTGCTTGCGTTAAAGGATTTTAAATAATAAATAGATTAATACTTTAGGGCGGGTATATAATAGACCAGTACTTAACAGAACATCAAACATGCGCTCAAGCATTTTCTGTTTTTTAATTTACTCGAAACGCTCTTCAAACGCTCTTCAAACATTACAATGAAATGCTCTAGCCTAGTCTATACTCACCTTAAAGCTTAGATTTAACTAAAATAAAAGCAATATAAAACAGTATGATGAATACAGCAAGTTGTACATAGTTGAACTATAATGCATATCTTATCAAGTTAATCTGAAGGTTGAATCATTTATCATCTCAATGTAAACAGATTTTAGATAGGTATACTTCAATATTTATATTACAAAAGTTTGCTTACATTTTTAAAATATTCAAAACACAAGAATGATTCAGTATATACTTACTAAATAATTTCAGAATTACAAATTTTAAAGAACTTATTTTGCTTATGACTTGAAGTGTACCAAGTGTACACAGTTAGTTTTTTTATAATTGTGGACTTGTCCTATGTAACATGTTATGAACGAATTTAATGATTTTGACGTTTGCTCGTTTCAAGGATCGCGATTTTCGTGAATTTACCGATTGCTAATTAAATCGCGACCGTGACGAAACGATATTATGCAACACAATAATTGTTGTAGAATGTTGTTATCTGTTGAATGTTGCTCCATGTTGATCATCGTGTTCATTCCTACCAGCTACCAGCGGTCGGGCTAGTATTCCAGATTGCTATTTCATGATGTTGAGCGTGAAATATGACTTCAGCCTGCCTAGCATGAAGACCAAAACACGATACGATAAAGCTATATCACGCGATATAACTACATCAACTCTCAAAATATGATAGATAAAGCCGCCATGTTGAATTTTTATTATAAATTGCGATAAAAATTATGATAAAAATTCAACATGGCGGCTTTATCTATCATATTTTGAGAGTTGATGTAGTTATATCGCTTTATCGTATCGTGTTTTGGCCTTCATGCTAGACTAGCTGCTATTGCTTATTTCAGGAAATATGAATGGAAACCACTCAAAATATATAATAACTACTAACGGATTATGTTTTTCGATAGTTAGTGTCAATTATTTACTTAGTAGTAAAATAAAAAATATTAATGTAAATTTTTACCATGTCACACGCCCTGTAACATAGAGTAACATTTAGCAACGAGTTGTACCGTTACAATATGTTGCAATATTCTGTAACAAATGTTGTACCTACATTGTTACCACAAGTTGGCAACTACGATATAACATTTTGTTATCAGATGTTGCCAGGAAACATCTCACAACAAAAAGTAACTGCATGGTTGTTAAAAGTATGTTCAATATTGAAGGTTCTTCAGACTGCTCCTGAACCTAGCGGGGTACGCGACCGTCTTGGTGCCTGTCTTCATCATTTACAAGTATTTGCAGAGGATCAACTACTTTGATAAACTTAGTGAGTACCTTGGTTATACTCTCACTTTCTACTAGGAAGATACATACAGAGTACAATTGATTGTAAACTAATCGTGTAGGATATCCTTGGACCTGGGGCGTGAAGCTCTTTCACCACACAAAAGGTTTCTGATAAGAAAAAACAAATCCCATACAAAAGCTTCATGATTTCTCCCTTTCCTATGAGAGGATTTTTCGAAACTGCGGGTTAAAATGATTGTTGTCGTACTGCGTGATGTGATGACAAAATGTGCGGGTGTTATAGGTAACCCGACGTGCGTGTCGCGCGTGCTGTTCTCGTGTTTCGGTCCGTACGAGCGTCTCGCGGAGACCACCCGTCGGCCGAGCTCCTCCTCGCGCGAGGGCATCGAGCTGGCCTTCTGCTTCACGGGCCTCATGGGGGCGTATCTCGTGTGGGGACTGTTACAGGAGAAGATTATGACGCAGGTATGTCGGTCGTATTCTTATTTATATTAATTTAACTTTAAGTCATTTGTATTAGGGTTAATAAAATGTTTACAATGATGCCTATTTATTCAAATGATTATGTTTGATTTTGCATTATTATGTTGGGCCGCCTGCCTAGAGCGCGCGTCTTGATTCTGCTTTATGGATGGAATATATACTTTTCATCATTGTCAACGCAGAAGAAATCGGTCAGAAATGGTAATTATATTTTTAGCGAAAGGGGAATGAGACATTTTTGTGAGAGTGACATTTTGTTCAAATATGTTGTGGTTGATATTCCAGAAGTACGTTATGTCAGACGGGAGCGTGGTCCGGTTCACGGACTCGACGTTCCTGGTGCTGGTGAACCGTCTGGGCGCGCTGCTGACGGCGCTGGCACGGCTCGGGTGCACGCGGCGGTGCAGCGTGCCCGCGCCGCTCGCCGTGTTCGCGTGCTGCGCGCTCACCAACGTGCTCAGCGCCTGGTGCCAGTACGAGGCGCTCAAGTACGTCTCCTTCCCCACGCAGGTATCTGACACACGTATATCACTACAAGCACTCCTAGTCTTATTGTCTGTGCTCGATGCTCACGTGGAACGTTTGTCTCCGTTTACAGGTGTTATCGAAGTCATGTAAAGTGATACCGGTAATGTTGATGGGTACACTGATATCCCGCAACAAGTACGCGCCGCACGAGTACGGCACCGCAGCCTTGATCTCGCTGGGGATGGTCATGTTCATGTTCGGTGCCAACGACACTCCAACCTCGCCAGGTCAGTCTGCATTACCTCCTGTATTCATCTAACAACCGGGTCTTTAAGTACTTGCAATACCTCAGAGATGGTCAGCAAAATACAAAAACTGCAACGTGAACCAAAATCTATTTTATTAATTCACATTTATAATGTGCCTAACGTGACAACAAGTCAATCTTCGGTATCGTGTTCCAGATGGCAGTGTGGGCGGTATGAGCAACGTGGGCGGTATGGGCGGGCTAGCGCTCCTGACGTTGTACCTCTGCTGCGACAGCTTCACCTCCAACTGGCAGTCGGCGCTGTTCACGCGGTACCCGCTCCACCCGCTCCAGATGTTGGCAGGCGTCAACATCTGGTCCTGCCTGCTCACCCTCTCCACTTGCATCAACAACTGGAACCCCAACGCGTCCTGGGTCCAGCTGCTGGCGCACCCGGCCTTCCTCACCGACTGCATCGTGTTGTCCGTCAGCTCGGCGCTGGGACAACTACTGATATATAGGACGATAGCTAGTTTCGGAGCTGTCGTCTTCGCTATTATCATGACATTGAGACAGGTGAGGGGTCACAGTAGGGTCCTGAAGATTTAAACTGCTGTGCTGCTGTGTTTTGTGAATTAATGTATAATGTATGGTTATGTGTCCTCAGGCGGTGTCGATCCTGCTCTCGTGCGTGGTGTACGGTCACGCGGTGTCAGCGACCGGAGGGGGGGGCGTCGTGCTAGTGTTCACGGCGGTGCTGTTGCGGCTGTACGTCGCGCACAGGACGAGGGGGAAGAAGGGAACCAAGGGGGGAGAGAAGGTGCAGGGGTAGTTGCTGGTGTTGGACACTGGGGTGGTGACAGTGCACGGGTAGCACGTGACGTGGGGAAGTGGAAGTAGCAGAGGGGTGACGACGGTGTAACGACTAAATAATAATTAATATCGAAATGAGACTGGAGTGAAGAGACTGGAACGAATCGTGTAGACATCTTCTTTTAGTGGCGGCCTGCAGCTTTACCCGCGAAGAGAGAAATTATAAAAGTGACCCATGCCATTGGGAATCTGATAATGAAATCCGTAGAAATGGGAACAAACGTTGTTCCCTTTCTACACAACGAAACAACACCTGTAGATATACCATGAAGAGGGAACAATCTTATATACTTTCGCACTTATTATGTTAGTTGGAAAGTATTGTAAGGTGTTGGAAGGTGAAGCAATTGTGAATCATGGAAGCAAGCTGGGTTGTTGTAATGTTTACATAATTATTATGTAAATGGTAAATGGATGGTAAACATATCGGTGTAATGTTGAATAACTATTGAATACATGATCCCGATATATCAATTCCTCACACTCTGGATGGACTATTGTCTAAAATAAAGGTGAGCGCACACCTACCCGCGCCGCACGCGCCGCAGTCGCCGCAGCGAAGGAAATCCCCAAGGCCGATGCTGCCGACGTCACCAGCCGGAGCCGCGCGCATACAAACGGTGACTGCGGCGCGTGCGTTGTGGCTAGGTGTGCGCTCACTATAACGTGCTCTTATTTGTAAACAAATAGGTTGACAAGCACAACGAAAATTAAATGCGTTTAAGACCACAAACATGATTAACCAACTATCAAAGTGACACTGACTCAATAATATCAACCTTTTGGTCATTGAAAATAGTATTTATTTTTACATGCATTTAGCTACAATTAACCTCAATATGTTTAAAAAAAAATCATGCAAATCGCCCCTAATAAGCCATCGTAACTTAAAATAATGGTTATGAATAAGTTTTTTCCGGTATTTGGACCATTCTGGCAAATGTCCATTGGGAATTCTGTTATTCGGGATTTTTTTGTGCACTTTTTGCGCCAGTTTTTGTGTGTGTTGCGTAGAAATGTGTTTTGATCATATTATTACACTTTTGATTGTATCTCGAATTATTTACACACTTGTATAGATATTATTCTGATATTATATTTTGATTTACTTAAGTATTTACTTTGTGCAATATTTATTGTTTCCTTAATGGATTGGACTCGAATACAATTTCTATTTTATTTATATTTAAGTATTATACTTTAGATTATCGAGAGCTCAAACTAACTTCAATCACGTGTGATAATCTGCACAAACGTTTGTTCTTCGATAGGTAGGTACTTTAAAAAAGGGGGTTTATGAAATTAGGTATTTTTTTCTCAACTATAGTTCTGAATCTTTCAATAGATGGCGCTGTCAGGACCGGCCAAGAGATGTGAATTGTCAGATTTGAAAAGCGGTTAATGTCAAAAATCTGTTTTATTTTTTATTTTCGTTGAATTAGGATTATTTTTCAACGTCCTTGTTAATTTTACTGCAATGATTATTAAAACGATGCCCAAAAAACCCCAACTTATAAAAATTCAAAACATATTTTCGCAAAACCGATTTTCACAGTCTGTAGATGTTCGGAATGACTCTAGATTTTTAAAAATAATCATAGACTTATCTTACAAATCTGAAAGTTAAAAGTCTCTGGTCATAGAAAACTTGTTTATTTTGTCACTCTCAGCGCCATCTATTGGGAGAAAATAGAACTAATTGTTCAGAATCCCTCATTAGTCAACGAAAAAGTTGTTACTTTAACCACTTGTAACTTAGGTTAGGTAAAACATTTATTTTAAGCAGTTTTGTTGACTATTTCAAGTTAAGTTTGTATTTAGCTGTACCATAGACAAAATAATAATATAACTGAGATTAAACATTCATCGTGAAAACCGTATTTTTATGGTTCCCTACCTCAAAAGGTAAAAAGGAACCCATCACTTTCTTGTTCTAAATAAATAATAGATTTTTGTTAAGCAACGTTTGATGACGTACATCTGATGATATTATTAGTTGTAACAAGATGTTGATGTGTTTGTTACCAACATGTTGTAACAATGTATAACATTTGTTACGGAACGTTGCATAATGTTGCTGCAACATATTGTAAACGGTACAACTTGTTGCTGACGCCATGACCAATCATCGTGGTCATGGTGCAACATTCAACAAGGAACAAGTGCTCGCAAATCTTGTACGATGTTATCGCGTTGCGTAATGTTGCACAACAAATACTAACTGTAATATTGATCGTGTATAACTAGGGTTGCCATCTCAAAAATCTGCGAACCAGGACAATAAGCGTGAAAACTCCTGATTTCGAAGCTTAAACCCGGACAATCCCGGAAAAACTAAACTTTTTAAATAAATCAACTTTTTATTTATTTTAAACATAACCTGTAAGAAACTATTAAATAGTCAGTCTTACATTTTTAGGCAAACTGACTTGAAAATTTTAGTGTAGCGAATGATACTCCTACGTGATTTTTAGTTTCTTATGTCCCAGCAGTCGGGATCTCACTTGTCCCGGTTTTATCCGGACTACAAATGAAACCCCGCCCGGACGCCCTCTAAACTAGGACAAATCCGGGGAAACCCAGACGGATGGCAACCCTATGTATAACATATCATACATAACACATGGTTGACGGTAGGCGGTAGTACTCCACTATTTTTCCTAACTATAGTTGTGTTATTCTATACTTTACCAGTAATTCTAGTTAATTTATGTTTATAATAATAATATTCCTGAGAAATGAACGAAATCGTTTGATGAGAAAATGAAATGTTAAACAATGTTTGTGTACAATACAATAAAATGAGGTTGAATTTACTTTGGTATTTTTATTTAAATAATTAACATCAGCCATTACACTTGATCACTATAATGATAGGATACCAATGCCTTTGATGTATCTTCTGATTCTTTGCTCTATCAATCATAAAACCGAATCAAAATTGGTGAAGTACCGTAATGACCACCATGGACCTTCCATGGACGTACACTTAGGTTTCTAGTGCTGTGTGCGCAACTAGGCTTGACACAAATACGAAGGGAAAGGCATCTTAAGGTGAAAGGGTACCTGCGCTCTCTCCATACAAACGTAGTCAACTGTTTCCTCCCTGGATAATGACACTAGCACAAATATTTTTGTGCCATAGAACCTATAACTGCCATCACTATACCCCTATGTCTTGGTTTTTTTCATTTTCTAATTATCATAGAAATTAAGATTTTAAAACAAAACATAGGTCATGGCAACTAAAAGTTTTATGCAACAAAAATATTTGTGCTAGTGACATTATCCAGGGAGGAAACAGTCGACTACATTTGTATGGAGAGAGCGCAGGTACATACATACAGTTATGACTATATTTAATTCTTCTGAATAGAACCTGCTTCTGGTCCGATCCTTTGTTAATTATATGTCTGTCCGTCAATAAATGGGTCAATAATATAGGTGACGTCATCAATCAAAACCATGTCCGATTGAGAGATTTCATCTAAATATATAAATAATAATGTATTGGTTAACAAATCATTTGAGTATCAATAGTTATTTCGAGTTCAAACAGATGCAGAACCAATTGTTTAATAATCAATAGAATAACGTCTATCTACAATGGCGTAAGTAATCAATAAACTAATAGGTATTGTGAGTAGGTACCTACCTAATCCATAGTAGGTAGGTATTCCTACCTACCTATGTCCTACCTACCACCTTGAAAAATTTTCAAAATTCATCATTGGGTCAGTGGTTTGGACGTGAAAACGATTGGTGATTACAGCCAAATAGTTTTTAAGCTATTGCATAGCTTTTATCGCGGGCTTTGAGCGCGGCGACCGAATCAAGAAATTCCGTAACGAAAATAAAACCTAACACCCCCCACTCCGCCTACCATGTAGCTTGGCCGAGCATTCGCTTAATGTGTATGTATATGGTACGACTGTACGAAGCTCGCACGATGTAATAGCTTTACTGCGGCAGTCCCCGAGTGCCACACGTTTTTTTTTGTATTTTTTTAAAAGTACATATTTTATATTATTTATTTATTTTCATCGAATCAACTGAACAGCTCTTATGTATAATTTAACAAAAACAGATAGCTATCACCAACAGCCAATAACAGATTCGCACTATTTATGTTTAGCAAAATTAAATACTTGTCGTATTATAGAGAGTACCTAAGTTTATGTTTGTCTAGTATGTATGCCAGAAATAAGAAGCTTAATATTAATAAAGTATATAATGTATAGTACCTAATAGATAATAAATATGATGTGTGATATGATGTGTGTGTTTTTCGTCCTTACTTCCGTTACTAGGTAGACTATTATCTAAGTAGGTAAAGTATGAACGTCCCCCAGGTTGCTGATGTCCCTGGTGGTGACAGCGATGATAGCGGCCGGGCTGTCCCCGTGCGTGGTGCAACGCGCCTGTCCCTCTTCCCTGCCGCGTCCGCCTTCCTCCGTCTGCATGCATCGCCTCGACACGCCCAAGACTCGCAGGTTCATTCATTACATACCCATATTGACACACCTATATTGTAATATACCTACCTATATACTTAGAGATTACAGAACTGAGAGAGAGTAGCCTGTATATGCAGCTGCAGTAAGGTTGTAAAACGTCTTCCCTTCCGTCACGCCAAGTCTACACAATTCTGACAAACGACAAATAAGTACCTAGGTATTGTTTTGATCGATTTTAAAGACATTTAAGGTGAAAGGGTACCGGCGCTCTCTCCATACAAACGTAGTCGACTGTTTCCTCCCTGCATAATGACACTATAGCACAAACATTTTTATTCCATAAAACCTATAACGGCCATGACTATGCCCCTATGTTTTGGTTTTTTTCATTTTCTAATTATCATAGAAATTAGTACCTATAAAAAAAATTAAAAAAAACAACATAGGGGCATTAGTTTAGTTTAGTTTAGTTTTACGGGGCTGTTTCCGCACTTAGCCTCATTATTTGGGCCATTGTGCGTGTGTGAGTATCCTACTTGTCACTCCAACCATCCCAGGTCCTCCCAGAAAGCTAGCAGCCTTTTCAGGTTGCTACAGGCCTCCGGAAGAGATGTCGGCGATTGAAGAGACCGAGCCCGTTGATCTGCCACGCTACTGCACTCCATGAGCAAGTGCTGTGGGTTTTCTTCTGCCTCCATGCAACCCCTGCACAGAGGGCTATCTGTAACACCTATGGTAAACAAGTGTTTGTTTAATGCACAATGACCGGTTATGACACCTATGATCGTCCGGATTTCGTTTCTTTTTAGTCTAATGATGCTGCGGGCAAGTCTTTTAGGTGCTTCCGGGACTGCACTTTTTGTTTGCCTGCAGGTTTCGCTGTTTCTCCATTCTGTTTTGTGTGTTTCTTCGGTTTTTTGTCGTAGCCATGTTTTTATTTGGGCCTGGGGTATGGGCAATAGAGGTTCTGGACCATAAACTATTGCCGTAGCTCCCTTTTTAGCCAGTTCATCTGCTGCGTCGTTTCCCAAAGAGTTACTATGCCCTTTTATCCATTGCAACGTTACTCTGTTCGTATTTGCAATGGATTGGAGTCTGTTATGACATTCCATTATTAGGGCAGATGTTAAGGTATTGTTTTGTAGCGCTTGGAGTACGGATGCACTGTCAGAGACAATTTTGATGTTAAGATCTCTGACATCTCTGGCTGCAACCGCTTCTGCTGCTCTGATAATTCCAAGGCATTCTGCTTGGAAAATTGAATTTAGTTTGTCTAAAGTGGTTGATATTTTTATATTTAGGTCGTTCGAGAAGACGCCGGCTCCGGTACCGTCAGTGGTTTTGGAGCCGTCGGTATATATCCTAACTTCATCGATGCCAGAGCTATCTTTCGCTTCCGCTATGAGTTGGATATTATAACTTCTATCGAAGACGTGATGACATAAAATTTTGTCTGTGGGTGCCTCTAAAAGTGGAATTTCTTTTAGGGTCCTCGGTAGAATTCTTGTGTGCATTGTTTCTATGTTTTGCTTCCATAGTCCGTTTGATCTTAATCTTAGAGCGGCTAGCTTAGCCTCCTCCTGAATGATAAGATCTAGAGGCCTCAGGTTTAGGAGATACCGTAGGGGCATATTCAAAGTCATGGCAGTTATAAGTTTTATGCACCAAAAATATTTGCTCTAGTGTCATTATCCAGGGAGGAAACAGTCGACTACGTTTGTATGGAGAGAGCGCCGGGTACCCTTTCCTCTTAAACATCAAAAAATATTCAGGACCCTATATATTTTTGCCCTGTATATTTTTTGATGTTTAAAAAAATCTTTAAAATCCTCATTTTTTGAAGACGGTTAAATTAGCTATCTGAATCGATTTTCATCATAGAAAGTTGAGACTGAAAGACTGAATGTTGATTCCATAGGACGTTCGTTCCATTCACCTACTTAGGTAGTTTAGGTACTTACCGTGCCAATTACCTATAGATAAACATTTATTTTTCAGGTGTTCCGGAAAATCTTAAAGAATGTAACACATTTACCCCACTACAGTTACTGAAAACAGAACCTACTTGCCTACTTACTATTACGGAAAGACAATAATTTTATATTTATTATTAGTAGGTAAGTTATACTTAGGAAGAATAGAGATCTTTCAGTCTTAGAATGGACGTCAATTTTGTCCCAATATATTACTGGTGATCCCACCAGTTGTAAATAAAAGCCGCACTAGTGGTCCACTGTCATGTATAAAGAATAGGGACTGGTAGATGTCGTTCTATTGTTAGTCCGATTACAGAACTACTGCAACTTTTAAACAATAAAAACAAAAGGCGATCGAAACAAATAATATAGGTTGAGTTAAAGATATGTTTGTGAGGTGTGCATTTTTAGACTGAGAGCTATACTTATAGTCTTATAGGTATACCTAGCTATACCTACTTAATTACCTACTCTAAATGTCTGCCTATATGAGGGAATAACAGTAACTCTTGTAAACTGAGTAAAAGCTTGATTAAATTAATAGGTAAAGAAAAAATTAAAATCAAGTATTTCTCATCATCCTGGAAATACAGTAGGTATCCATGTAAAACCTATGTACATGTATGTATGTGTACTGTATCGAAGCATAGTTGTTGGATGATGTCCCCGGCCGCGGCCCGGTTGTTGTGAGAGCGGATTCAATACCGATTGTGTTTACAAAACAAACATCGAGTATTGTCCATTTCATTATAATTACATCCCCTACCATGATCACTTACTTTATTTTGCGATACGTTCCCTTTTTTCTGTGATGTCGTCATTGCTTTCTACATACAAATGTACCTACCTATTCCTCTATTTCCTTCCTGAATTAATGTCTAATGCAATCTTTTGTAAGTACCTATTTCATAAAACTTAGTTTTGTTGTTGTGTCATAACAAAAATTCTACTAGATACCTAGTCTTTTTTAATTATGATCATCCTAATAAGTAAAGATTATAAAATTTTAACACATTGTGTGTACTTTTGTGGCCGCTTCACGCAAATCAAATCGATTGCGACGAAACTTGTTAATTATATAGCCGGAATCGTGGAACGCTGGAATAGGCTGCATTTTATCATGTTATTCCTACGGGATCACGGGATCGATACCGTAGCGAACCGTGGGGTACAATAAAGAAATTTTCTCTATTTCAGAGAACAAAATAAAAATTAATTGAAATAAAATATGAATGGCGAAGTGAGTGAGAAGATCGCTGAATGAAACAAATGGTAGGGGTATCAATCCAATGCGTTCGAGGGTATATGGGCGCAGGCACAGGCTGGCGCGCGAGTGCGTCTGCAGACCTTGCTGCAGGCCTTTCTGCGGGTGTCGCTGGTTCACTTGTTGCTTTATGTGCCGTTGTGCTTGTACTCGTACTAACGATGACTAGCCTCAAGGTGTTACTTGCTGTTGCAGCTCTACAGGTGAGACCAACAACTATATGAAATTAGTTTAGCAATGCAGAGTGCACGCTCGATCCGGACCAGTCTAAAATTTACCGTTTTTAAATGACTAAACTTCAACCCGAAAGAAGAATTTCGAAACTATACCCAATCAGGATAGTTGGGTCCTTACTCATAATGATATTTCGTGCCATTATTCAAATCTTATAGGCAGCTCCCTTATTGTATTGAAAAAATTAATAAAAGTGAGACGAACTTTGATTTGAGTGTAATCGTTGGGTTATTCTAGAGAGAGTTCACAAAGTCGATTCATTACATTGTTGTTGTTAACTTGCCACAGACATCAAAAAATAATAATATGTTAAAAGCCAAACTCAGTATAATAGTTGTTTTCAGGAAATGTTGTAGTAGTAATTTATAAATATTTTAAGTAAACTTGTTAATATTTTCACTTCGGCTGCCAAAAAAATCAACCCACCTCTTCATACCAATTTTTTTTTATATTAGTATTCGATAATAAAATCGTTTTTACCATTGCCACTCGAAAAGGGGCGTTTTATTCATCGATAACAGTGAATAAAACGCTCTTTTACTCACTGAGTGAATAAAATCATTTTGAATTTGGAACATGCACGGATAAACGAAATAATATGGACTTATAAAAAAAAACGTACTGAAAGTGCTGAAAAAACGTACTGGCTGGATGTAATATTAAATTTAAAAAAAAGTATACCGCCAATTTAGATTTTTTTCTATCTGATAAAGTGGTTGTTTATTGTCATTGAAAAATCGAATAACATAAATAATATAATAAAATGAGTTGTTCCAGTGACGAAAATGAGACACTGACTCTGGAATAATTTCGAAATGAAGCAGCAATTATAGTAGATAATTTGTTGCCGCCAAAATCTCTGGAGCACGACAATGGGAGTATGACATGGAATGACATGGAATAAAATTCAATGAAATAGAATAAAACTTAAAAATATTATCTACAATTAAAATTTTTCTTTTCCATCTGTTATCGTGGTTATTTTAAGCTATTGAAACATCTATTATCATAAATATTTTAAAATGAGTTCTTCCAGTAACGAAAATGAGACACAATCTCTTGAACCATTTCTAAATTTATTTTCTCGCAGTCAATGGTAAAAAGTAGAGTACACAACTCGTGAAAAAAATAATTTATCTCGGTCCTTGTATCCCTCGCTACGCTCGGGATTCAACTATAGAATCCTTCGCTGCTCTCGGGATCCAACTTAGTCCCTCGAATTAAATTACCTTTTTTTTCACTTGTTGTATAATCTACTATTATTAGGTATTTTAAATAACAATTTGAGTAGGTAGACCTTGACGTTGTCTTGGAGACGGAGAGTATTCCTGGAGACCTGGATTTGAAAAAGGGTGGGTTGATTTTTCAGCGACTTCTTGGTGTAAAACCAATCATGAGTTTATCTTGGAATAAAACAATTTTTTTATTCAGTGTGGTTTTGTATTGAACATCCATAGAAGAATAATTTAATCCAAGCTTGACTTTGCTTTCAGATCGTATCAGCATGCAAAAATTGTGTGGTAAGTTCTTTGTACAGATATTTCAAGTTATGTTGGCGCGTTGATCTATGTGTGCGTAATCATGTAAACATGCCGCTTTGGTTTGTGTTGGTCAAACTATGCGCGATGAAAGCCTTAGAACTGCAACACTAATCAAAGCTGCTTATCAACAGATTCAAGCACACATAGAACCGCGTGCAAACATTACTTGAAATACTTATTACCTATGCTATGCGTGTTACAGATACTAGGAAAAGAGGAGAAGGCTATGTTCCGCGCACACTCAGACGCGTGCATCGCGCAGTCGGGAGTCGATCCCAAACTTGTTGACGGATTGCTAGCAGGTATATTGAGAAACCTATCTTAAAACATCGAGAAAATGAGTGCTACTCAATCTAAATACATGGCCTAGGCAATTATATCACTAAAAGCGAGTGTCTCTTCCAGACAAACTAATAGTTATTGTATGTTTTAGGTCAGTTAGAAGATCGTCCGGAATTACGTCGTCACGTGTACTGCGTGCTCGTTAAATGCAAGCTTGTCGGTAAGGACGGCAAGCTGCTCAAGTCTGCTGTCTTCGGCAAGCTCGCCACTAGGATGGACGGACGGAATGCTAGCAAGGTACACTTGACAAGCTTATTGTAGACAAGCAAGAAAATAAGCAGTTGGGTACACAAACAAATTATTTGTAAAAGCATATATAGCTTAGGCTTCAGGTGACCATTGCCATCCAGAAGGAATTAGCTTGCCTTTTTTAAGTAGCTTGCTTTATTATTGGGAAATTTATTTGGATGTTTGATTGTTTGAGTAGGTATGTACTATGTACCTATGTATGAGGCCTAAACTGCTGAACAGTTTGATGTAGGTAGATACTCGTAGATGGGACTTTGGAGAAGGACCTAAGCTATTTTTATCCTTATTCCAGACTTACTAGGGGTATTCTTATTGACATTTAACAAATTTGTTTCTAGCGTAATTGTAGGATACTTGTGTTCCCTGTTGTCCCACTATTTTGAACCCATCGAAAGGTTAAATGGGAATAATCTATTTATTTGTAGTTTTCAATGAGACAAATGAGAAAAAGTGTGTTCAATAGGACCTCACGGTGTGTGTGGTTCTAAATTGATTGTAGTTTATTTAGCACGATTTAAAAGTGACTAATAATTTAGTTGATTTATCTGTCCTAGGTGCTAGAGAACTGCGCTACGCAGGTGTCGGACGCGACCACGCCAGAGGACGTCGCGTGGAACCTCTTTCGTTGCGGCTACGATCGGAAGGCGGTACTATTCGACTACATGCCCCCGAGCCAACAAGAGACACTCTAACCCATCTACCCATACACCCATGGATGGCGCTGATATCAAATATTTTATGTAAATCATGCTCCTTTTAAATCTACATTATTTTATACATTTTATGGGCGTTTTAATTTGGCCGCCCTGAAGTTGTCGCCAGATAGGTACAGTGAAGATAAAACCGTACTCATTCAATTCAACTTTCAAATATAGATTTCATGGATCCACTGTTTTATATAAGTAAGTAGTTTACAGCTGTACTAATAACGTTTAATATAGATGAATATAAATGAATTAATTCAATATGCTGACTTAATTTCATGCTTTTTGTAGAAACCACATGCTACTTTGATAGGTAGGTACAGTACAGTGCAAGTTGTATGGATTAAACTCATACTTATTAGCAACTACGTATTGACGGCATTGAATGATGAGCTCAATAAATGATTGACGCACACATTTTTTTGGTCGATACTGTAACAGCCGCGTTTCGTTGCAACTTCGGTCGATTAACGTAGGACGCGCGTTTGTATCCTACTGCTTTAACTTTCTGTACCTACCACTCCTGCAGCTAATTATAGTGACGATTTGCTACGAGCATGTTCCAAGTAAAATGATTGCCGGTTTGCGTCGGGTTTGCGGTTTATAAGGTTTTTTTAATAATTCTTCTTCGAATTTTTATAATTTCAAAGTCGTATCTTTTTTACTTAGATTATTTTATATGAATATAGAAAACACAGAAACAATAAATAGATATGTGTTTTAATTTATTGGTTTTTAATTATTTTACTACAAGCTAATAGGTAGGTACCTGAGCTAGAAATCTAGAAACATAAAAAAATACTGAAAGATAAAAACGCTCTAGGCCAAATTATACTGAGTCTGGCTGGTTTATTCGCCGTTATGAACGCTTTGTGAAATGCATTAATAGGTAGGTACTCTCGTTACTTAACCTAACTATTTAGATTGATGGAAATAACAGTTGCAATACTTCACATCAAATCCAGCCCCCGCTTGTCGACTGTCGACCCACACAGCATTTCTATTTTACATATATTATTGATAGGCAAAGTAGGCTGTATTTAGTTGCAAGTTGAGTGTAAATTAAATACAGCAGTTTTATGATCTCATTGCGTTTGTGGGCGGTGACCTAGTACGCGACGCAGCCTCCGCTGGCAGTATGCGAGTGCGAGTCGAAGCCGCGCGGTGCGGCAGACATCTTGGATTTTCATTGATGGTTAAAAATTCGCGCCAAAACTGAAAATGTCCACATTTTCTTAGTGCTTTTTCCCTTCTGAATTCTGAAGTGACCAAGTTAGCGCGTCTCTACTTTATTTTGTCAGCACTTTATGGATTTTTTTAAAGAAACAAATGGATATTTTTGTTTAGTGGATTAAGTTATTATAATCAGTGAAATAGAAGTGTTGTGTGTGGAAAGTAAATCTAATGTGCGGACAACAGGAGATAATTGAGGAATCTATTGTAAAACGTAAGTACCTATATAGTTAGTTAAAACAAGGTTTAAGTACTTAAGTAGGTAACAAATAGCGCACTAACTGGCGTTCTAAGAGAGATTCCTAAGGGAAACATAGGTCAGTTAAATATTTGTGTAATGACAGATATTTGTTTCTGTAAGTACTTATTTGTTGTGGTATGTGGTCATTTACAAAAAATGTAGGTATACTTACCTAAGTAGGTGTAATAAAAGTAATTTTAAAGTCTGGCCACCATAACACAAGCCTAGTTGCTTAGCTTGCTGCTAAATGACGCTGTGTGTAAAGATGTCTTGCATTTAATTTATATATTTACGCTGAAGACATTACCTAGGTACTTATTTTAAGGAAAACTTTGTCAATAATTTATAGTGACGTACCTACCTTAACTTAAATTGTCCTTAAGGTACGTTTTCTCATAGCTAATGCGGTTCTACCTAGTAGGTAGCTTATACCCTGCACTAAGTTGTACCTAAGTCGTCTCATTAGGGTCCATTTATTAACCCCCAAGCGAAAATGTCGTTTTTGCGTGTTTGTTGAATTATTCGGATGTCTCACCCTGAAAAGTTAAAAAAGTTTTAATCTGTCCCCTTGTTAGCAACGAAGGGACAGTTCGAACTTCATTCACCCCTTAACAGTTGCATCAGTAATAGGGGGACAGATCAAGTTTGACGTGTCTGTGTATGTATGTACCTATGTATGGCATCGTAGCTCCCGAACCAATTTTGATTTTGTTTCTTTTGTTTGAAAGGTGAATTATTGACCGAACGAGCGAAGCGAGAGAGGTCTAGTGTTGAGAAGGGTCGGTCGCTCGTATGTTTGTATGTTTGTATGTTTGTATGTTTGTATGTTTGTTCGACGATAACTTGAGTACCGTTGCTCTGATCTTCATGATTTTTGGTATACAAGTAGTTGAGGTCCATAGAATTTTTAAGTTCGAACATGAGCAGGATCGGTCAGGGGGTTACGGAGATAGGGGTCCAAAAGGGGATCTACCTATATGGCACACAAACTATACTGCAAATATACCCGAGTGGGGTATCAAATGAAAGGGCGTAACTTCGGTGACAATAATATGGTACCATGGAACTGATCTGATGATAGAGCTGGAGGGAATCTGCAGGAATTATCTCATTATCCATACTTAATAGTTCATTCATTCAAACTACTCGTCAAGAATCGCCTTGACGAGTAGTTTGTCTTTCAATGGTAACCAGGGTCTGATGATGGAACTGGAAGGTGGTCATAGGAACTTCGCAATGAAACGACACAACCCCATCGAGTTTGGGCTCGTTAGAATCGTCTTGACAAGAAGATTGTCTTTCAATGGTGACCAGGGTCTGATGATGGAACTGGAAGGTTGTCATAGGAACTTCGCAATGAAACGACACAACCTCATCGAGTTTGGGCTCGTTAGAATCGTCTTGACGAGTAGTTTGTCTTTCAATGGTGACCAGGGTCTGATGATGGAACTGGAAGGTGGTCATAGGAACTTCGCAATGAAACGACAGAACCCCATCGAGTTTGGGCTCGTTAGAATCGTCTTGACGAGTAGTTCGTATTTCAATGGTGACCAGGGTCTGATGATGGAACTGGAAGGTGGTCATAGGAACTTCGCAATAAAACGACAGAACCCCATCGAGTTTGGGCTCGTTAGAATCGCCTTGACGGGTAGTTTGTCTTTCAATGGTAACCAGGGTCTGATGATGGAACTGGAAGGTGGTCATAGGAACTTCGCAATGAAACGACACAACCTCATCGAGTTTGGGCTCGTTAGAATCGTCTTGACGAGTAGTTTGTCTTTCAATGGTGACTAGGGTCTGATGATGGAACTGGAAGGTTGTCATAGGAACTTCGCAATGAAACGACACAACCCCATCGAGTTTGGGCTCGTTAGAATCGTCTTGACGAGTAGTTTGTCTTTCAATGGTGACCAGGGTCTGATGATGGAACTGGAAGGTGGTCATAGGAACTTCGCAATGAAACGACACAACCCCATCGAGTTTGGGCTCGTTAGAATCGCCTTGACGGGTAGTTTGTCTTTCAATGGTAACCAGGGTCTGATGATGGAACTGGAAGGTGGTCATAGGAACTTCGCAATGAAACGACACAACCTCATCGAGTTTAGGCTCGTTAGAATCGTCTTGACGAGTAGTTTGTCTTTCAATAGTAACCAGGGTCCGATCTAACATATTAAGTTATCAAAGACCAAAAAGTATAAAATAAATTAATAGAATAAAAAACTAAAAAAAACACGCTTTAATAAAAAAAGTCCAATTAAAAAATAGAAAATAAAATCTAATAAATTTGGATTAAGAATATTGTACTTAAATAGTAAGCGTGTTACATTGTGATTGCAAAAGAAAAATAACGAAGGTGTAGCATCACAAATTCACAATGTAACACGCTTACTATATACAATATTCTTAATCCAAATTTATTTAAATTTAAAATTTATAGAAATTTATTACTTTGCCCCAAATCGTCCGAACTCTCTTTGCTTCATTTCCTATAATTATTTATTTCATAATCATGGGCTGTTTTACAATAATAGTGGTGGATAGTATTAAATAGTAGGAATGTTCGGTTCTAGCCGATCTAGAGACTCTGATAATTATAAAATTTGTGACTCATTTTTTTATAATTTTTATTGACTTGTTATATTTTAGTTTAGGGACTTATTACAGGACATATTGGCCTCAAACTTCTCTAATATATTCTCGTTCTCGAGCTTCGAACATGAGCAGGATCGGTCAGGGGGTTACGGAGATAGGGGTCCAAAAGGGGATCTACCTATATGGCACACAAACTATACTGCAAATATACCCGAGTGGGGTATCAAATGAAAGGGCGTAACTTCGGTGACAATAATATGGTACCATGGAACTGATCTGATGATAGAGCTGGAGGGAATCTGCAGGAATTATCTCATTATCCATACTTAATAGTTCATTCATTCAAACTACTCGTCAAGAATCGCCTTGACGAGTAGTTTGTCTTTCAATGGTAACCAGGGTCTGATGATGGAACTGGAAGGTGGTCATAGGAACTTCGCAATGAAACGACACAACCCCATCGAGTTTGGGCT
The DNA here is from genome assembly GCA_907269075.1 of Idaea aversata. NCBI lineage: Eukaryota > Metazoa > Arthropoda > Insecta > Lepidoptera > Geometridae > Idaea > Idaea aversata. Next base: position 290,361 of record OU026102.1, read on the forward strand.
CGTTAGAATCGTCTTGACAAGAAGATTGTCTTTCAATGGTGACCAGGGTCTGATGATGGAACTGGAAGGTTGTCATAGGAACTTCGCAATGAAACGACACAACCTCATCGAGTTTGGGCTCGTTAGAATCGTCTTGACGAGTAGTTTGTCTTTCAATGGTGACCAGGGTCTGATGATGGAACTGGAAGGTGGTCATAGGAACTTCGCAATGAAACGACAGAACCCCATCGAGTTTGGGCTCGTTAGAATCGTCTTGACGAGTAGTTCGTATTTCAATGGTGACCAGGGTCTGATGATGGAACTGGAAGGTGGTCATAGGAACTTCGCAATAAAACGACAGAACCCCATCGAGTTTGGGCTCGTTAGAATCGCCTTGACGGGTAGTTTGTCTTTCAATGGTAACCAGGGTCTGATGATGGAACTGGAAGGTGGTCATAGGAACTTCGCAATGAAACGACACAACCTCATCGAGTTTGGGCTCGTTAGAATCGTCTTGACGAGTAGTTTGTCTTTCAATGGTGACTAGGGTCTGATGATGGAACTGGAAGGTTGTCATAGGAACTTCGCAATGAAACGACACAACCCCATCGAGTTTGGGCTCGTTAGAATCGTCTTGACGAGTAGTTTGTCTTTCAATGGTGACCAGGGTCTGATGATGGAACTGGAAGGTGGTCATAGGAACTTCGCAATGAAACGACACAACCCCATCGAGTTTGGGCTCGTTAGAATCGCCTTGACGGGTAGTTTGTCTTTCAATGGTAACCAGGGTCTGATGATGGAACTGGAAGGTGGTCATAGGAACTTCGCAATGAAACGACACAACCTCATCGAGTTTAGGCTCGTTAGAATCGTCTTGACGAGTAGTTTGTCTTTCAATAGTAACCAGGGTCCGATCTAACATATTAAGTTATCAAAGACCAAAAAGTATAAAATAAATTAATAGAATAAAAAACTAAAAAAAACACGCTTTAATAAAAAAAGTCCAATTAAAAAATAGAAAATAAAATCTAATAAATTTGGATTAAGAATATTGTACTTAAATAGTAAGCGTGTTACATTGTGATTGCAAAAGAAAAATAACGAAGGTGTAGCATCACAAATTCACAATGTAACACGCTTACTATATACAATATTCTTAATCCAAATTTATTTAAATTTAAAATTTATAGAAATTTATTACTTTGCCCCAAATCGTCCGAACTCTCTTTGCTTCATTTCCTATAATTATTTATTTCATAATCATGGGCTGTTTTACAATAATAGTGGTGGATAGTATTAAATAGTAGGAATGTTCGGTTCTAGCCGATCTAGAGACTCTGATAATTATAAAATTTGTGACTCATTTTTTTATAATTTTTATTGACTTGTTATATTTTAGTTTAGGGACTTATTACAGGACATATTGGCCTCAAACTTCTCTAATATATTCTCGTTCTCGAGCTTGTCTTCTCGTTTCCTCTTACGTAACATTATGATAAGTAGATACATAAGGAAGGAAGGAAAGGAATTACTATCTTCTGGATATTATGTTGGACACATTCAAAATGTCTTGAGTAAAAATAAAGAGTCAACGGATGTCCAGGGTGTGATGATTGAGCTGGCCTATGCTTTTAGAACTTAACAACAACAACAAGTTATGCCTATCGTGTTTGGATTCTCTAAATCATCCAATGTCAGATAATAGCGATACTAGGCACCTATCATTCAAATAAGATAGACCTGTCGTATTTGGAGTCTTTCGTCGTTATATTATACATTTTAGTACTTTACGCTGAAATATAATAAACGCTGAAAAAAACTCGTGAGGTCTCAGTTTGGGGCGAACTACTAGTTACTAAGTATACAATCGTAGTTAGTAAATATTTAGTTAAATTGAATACCTACCTAAATACTTAAGTAACACTACGTCTATCACCCAACGTGCCCTACCTGGCTGGCGAGAGGGGGGCGGGCATGAAGGGCACGCAATAAAGGACATGTTTGAAACTATCTAGGTAGGTATACCTACCTGGTTAGATGTAAAGAATATATCTTAAAGTGAAACCTACGATACTATAGCGTGCAGGCAAATGAGAAACACTACCTACTCTACCTCGTACCTACCTACCCTACGGTAAAGTATGTTTACAAAATATAGAGGTAGTTTGGTAGGGATTACATGGGATTACCCTACCTACCTCTATATTTTGTAAACATACGCATTAGCGTATGACATGTATTAAAGGATCACATAATGCCAATACATTTTTGTTGTTGGAATTTTCCTCCCAGGTCTTACTTACCTGTTATATCCTTTAAATTGTAACAAAATATTATTGCTGCAATCTAAGCAAGTAAGCACGGTACCCCTTCGGAGGTTCGTAACCGACGTAGTTACCAAAGAAGAAAAATCCTCTTCGTACGAAACCAGTTTCTTAACAACAGGTTTTTTTCCTAACACGAAACCCGGTTTCGAAATAGGAAATCAATAATTAATGAGTTGCGAGACAGCACTATTTTTTCTTCATTCGTAAGCATATTCATAACCTATTTTTGCATGAGATGTGGCACGCAGTATGTAATATGTCATAGGTAGATACTCTCATATTATTAGGTCCAAAATTTTGACAACAAAGCTTGAACTTTACTTTAATTGCTCATAAATATACCTACCTTCAATAAAGAATATTTATTAGGTACAAACAAACCAAACGTACAAAGAACGCGAAAGAGGCGCGAAAGACCCTTGCCTTGTAGTCGGTAATTTTTTTTGTAAAGTAATTGAACATAGGAAAATAAAAACAAGTTTTTGGTCCAAAAATCCAAGAAGCCACACATCTTTCCAAGTGTTTATTAAACGCCTTGATATGCTACCAATTGATTTTATTGATATCAAATGATACTGATTGGACTTGGCATCATCATGATCGTGGCTATAGATCGGATCACGAGATCCGTGGATATAAACACCTTGGTACCTATACTTAATTAGGATTATTCCGTCACTCACTTATTCGTGTTCATGAACATTTTACTCCATTTTATTGCTGTTTCCGAGACGCTTTAAAAGTATGTATGGTCAAAGGCATGATGGTTTGTCTCAATACCCTCTACCGATAGGTATTGATCAGATAGAGCACTGCGCAAAATAAATCACTATAGGTACTAAAGGCTCTCATAGTAAGTATCGCGGTTAGAAGCTAGCGGGTTAAATAATCCGCTATAGTTGCACTCGGAGAGCTGAACACCTAATCTGCATAACTTGTAACGGAATTATCTGATCGTTCTCTAATACCTAGGTATAGGTAGGTACCACTTACTTGTATCAATCTGCCTACCTAGGATACAACCGTTGATCTCATTCTAAACTTATAGATAGGTTGCACTAAGACGGCCATTCTTACGTGCTACCATCTGTTAACACCTCATCCATCCATGTCATTTTAACGCCTTTATATACATTATACATAAAAATGTAAGCTTAATACAATGGCAGAACTCACACACGGTAAAGTGATATCTTATGGTTGGATTAGCTACATCCGTCAGAATGGTGTAGACTTGACGTAAGATGAAGCGTTTCTTGCTGCGGCCGCGTATACCCAATTGTTTTATTCCTTTTCGATTAGGTACTAAAAGGAGTTACAAAACACAGGCTAGTAAGGTCTGTGGTTCCCAAAACTAAGGTACCTATATCCGCCCACTTCACTGAATATTAAGACAACAATTTATCCTTCCAAATATGCTTTATTTACCGAAGTATCTACTCACTACTCCATACTTGAGACAGAGTTATGAAGTTGACGATAACAGTCCAATTAGTCCATATTATACGACGCCCTGCGCGCGCGCGTCCGCGTGGGCAGCCCTAACCTAGCCGTCAGCTACGAGTTGTGGACTTGATCACAACTTTACCGAAATGTAGGTATTCAGACCTTTTATGGAAGGCTTTGTAACTTATTGATAAAATTTGATTAATTGATTACTTAGGTAAGTGTTTATTGATCAATTTAAGTTTATTATTATTTATGGTTATGTTATTGAAATAAATGGTTTTATTTGTGTAAGTAAATTATATAATTTACATATTACATCATTTGCTAACACCATACTATGGTTTTATTTAATAAAATACTTACCTGCACCCCGCAGTTATACTTGTAGGTACTGGTAGGTCTGATCCTGTGCGAAAATCTGGATCTATGGGTAAATTATTGTTCTACTGCTTACTTATTTGAAGATCCCTAGACTTTCGTTTCCAAGACCTTAGTTTTGTTGTATCTTACTAAAAAAAGTCCCCACTGTCCGTCTGTCTGAACGCGATGAAGTAAAAAACCACTGAAAGGATTTTCATATAGGTTTTCACCAATGATTAACTAAATTATTCATGAGGAAGGTTTAAGTGTATATTAATGTATTGTGTAAATTGGGTGAAATATTATAAAAATGTTTGTGCGTTTGTGCTCTGCTACTCGTACAAAGATAAAATAAATAAATACGTAATTACTATTTGCGAATGAAGAACGAAGGTAGGTATAATTGATTAATTATAAAGCTTACTCATTGTAGGTACCTCATAGTTAAGTTAGTACCTAAATAACATACCTACAGTATAAACCGACAAAATTAACTGACTGAGGAAATAAGAAAGGTTGGCACCGACTCTAGGTACCCACCCAATAGTACCTACCTAAACTCTTTAATATATAGGTAAGGGGTTAGTTAAAATGACTAATAATATAAAATAAAACGCTTGTCACACATCTAGCACAACATACAAATTAATGGCGTTTTATAATCGTGATCTATTATTCATTACTCCTCATTTATTATTTTCACTAAAATAAATGTTTAACTTAAAAACTTCAGATTTTAACCGATGATAAGTGTTTCGACTACCTAATAGAGAATCGGTGTTATTGGTTAATAGATGGGTTAGCTAATTTAATGAACGTAAACAATTAATTTTAATACCGGAAAAGGTGTATCCATTAGCGTTTAACAAATCACACCGCGTTACTCTCTAATTCGAGAGTCGCGGTAGACGACAAATTTTTCCATCGCCCTATAATTTGTCGACGGAAAGAAGAAAAACACTTGTTTTTATGAAATTAGGTAGAGTTTGAGAATTACTTAAAATAAATTGTTTTTTATGCTTTAAAAATAACAGTGTAGTATCTATCAAGTTGCTACGATTTCGACTAATAGGCATTCGACACGTCCTTTCATAGTCTTTTATATGCGGACGATATTAAAGTCTTCAAACTGCGGATCCTCCAAAGAAACACATTTAATTCAATTTGTCACGCTAAGCCGTTAAAAATTATAAGTTACAAAGGCTTAATGCGTTGTTGAAGATTATTATGATTATGTATAATAGACAAATGCGTTGTTTTTATTGTAATAATAATGTTGGATGTGCGTGGGAGCACCCCCGCGGCCCACAACCGATGTAATGATTCACAGAGTTACCCAGAAAGGTAAGTTTAACCAAGCAACGTACAAGTAATGTCGGGCAAAAAGGCGAGATGATCGATCGATAAGTGTAATTGTCTCGTGTAATTATTGGGCTTCATCACTCATAGCTGTGCGTTGCATGTGTGCGCTTGCGTGGGCGCGGGGGCCGATAGTTTGACAATATCTGGGCTTGAAGGTTTCGAAAATAAGCAATTTCTCATTTACTTTACGGTGTTTTTGTGGTTCCATGAACAGCAAAAACAACGATAGGTTTTAATTTTGTAAAGTTTATTCTATGTTTTTTTGTGTAAGCACTACATCAATCTAATAAATAAACCCCTTTTTTACAAATCGCAAAAAAATATGTCATACAACTTCGATAGCTTTTAAAAATCATGTAAGCTTAAATCGAAAACTAATTATTTAAATGTGTAAGCCCGAACACCTAAAAATATAATATTGTGTAATATTAATATTAGTAGGTACTTTCCCACCGATGTTTTTACCTACTATTAGGTGCCTATATATTCTGTGCCCATGGGACAGTCATTAAAATATAATAAACTAGCGACCCGCTCCGGCTTCGCACGGCTATATTATGCATGTATTATACATATAAACCTTCCTCTTGAATCACTCTATCTATTAAAAAAAACCGCATCAAAATCCGTTGCGTAGTTTTAAAGATTTAAGCATACAAAGGGATATAGGGACATAGAGACATAGGGACGGCGAAAAGTGACTTTATTTTATACTATGTAGTGATAAAGTATAATATTATTAAGAGGAAGGGTACCTACCGGGGGCTCTTTCCATACAAACTATTACAAACGTAGTCGACTGTTTTCTCCCTGGATAATGACACTAGAGCAAATATTTTTGGTGCATAAAACTTATAACTGCCATGAACATGCCCCCATTTTTTGTTTTTTATTTTTTTAAACTTAATTTCTATGATAATTAGAAAAAAGAAAAAAAATATAGAAAAAAAAAGAAAAGAAAAAGAAAAAAAAAGAAAAGAAGAGTTTTGAGTTTTTGTTTTGTTTTTAAGGAGAGTTTTTTTTAGAAAATATAGGGGCATAGTCATGGCAGTTATAGGTTTTATGGCACAAAAATATTTGTGCTAGTGTCATTACCCAGGGAGGAAACAGTCGACTACGTTTGTATGGAGCTAGCGCAGGTACCCCTTTCACCTTAAGAAACTCCTGCAAAAACAATCAAATCGAAAACCTCCTTAATTTTTAGAGTCGGTTAAAAAAGTAGGGTACGTCGACCCCATAAACCAAGGCTTAAATTGCCTGTAGGTAGGTACTTGGTCTCGGCTCGATACATGGTTAATAAGGAGCTGCCGAGTGCCGGGCCGGTCCTACCACAGCCGCGGCCGCACAGGTCCGGTCCTCAGAAGGCGGCAATAAACCATAACTATAGGAATCGGCAATAATGCTTCCTTAACCGGCAACTATTGTTGGGTATGGACAATGACTGAGGAGGTGGGGTGTGGTGCCACTCACAGCGGGATACAAATAGGTACATTTTTCGAAGTGTAAAAAGTCTCAACGCGAAAACAAAATGCGATAAATTGTAAACACGACGTCATAATTTGTGGCAGATATGGGGTATGCTTTGTAAATAGTGTATTATGTCGCAGAAGTGGCGAATTATGTATGTGTGACGATTTCACCGTCATTTTAACGCTAAAGTGACGTGAGAAATTATAAAGTTTGGATTACACTAGGTACACAGTTAATTCCTATGAATAAGTAGGTAACTAAATTATAGTGAATTTTTGAAATAAGCCTTGTTCGGGACTAATTCCTAAACTATTAGCGAAAAATTCTGAAAGAGTCACGTGCCCGATTTTGACAAAATTAACTTAAAACTCATCATCATTAGATTGTGGAAATCAACATGTTAATTTAAAAAAAAAATATTCTATAATGTTTCTATTCAATTATAGATAATAGGTATTGCTGATAGGGATCAATTCCTGAATATAAACATTTATTATAGCAAATCAAAAGAAATAGCTCTTATTTTCTTAGGTTTGGGTTTTAAAGAAATGACAGTTCCCATCAGCGCATTTTTGTGTCATCTTGTTACCATAAATATACCTGCCTAACTACGTAAAATATGCATTTAAAAATTTATTATCGAAATAAAATTTAAATTACTCGAAAACCGATTGTATTTAAGTTATTCTTATAAATACCTAATTCTGATTAGTCAATATTATATTGGTCATCTAGCTAGGCCAAAAGGAATCAAGGTAAATTCCTACCTACCTTATTAATTCTCAAAAACCAAACTTCCGAAGCACTAACAGGTTTTTTTAACACAACTTCACCACTGATTGATGTTAACTGACAGTTTTCGTTCAATTGATTTTTTAAATATCCATTATATCGCCACATGGGCAGGTAGTTTTGACCAAGAGAGCAGCATTCGAACATGCGTTGCGGAGATAGGGGTTCAAAGGTTTAATTCTACATGATTCAAAATAATTTTAAAGTTTTTCATAAGCCATGAAAATGACAATATTGACAATAAACAAAGCATTTATTATTTTGTTCATCAGACGCTTTAACTCTGGCCCCACCTTTTCAATATTTTAAGGAAATATGCGCGAGGCCGCGGCTCAGGCCCGATTCGGCTGAAGTACTAAAATGTATAATATTTATTGGTTCCTGCTTCGGTGGGTAATATGGCCATTTCGGGGTAGAGAGGCCGTATTCCACGAGACCACGTTATGGCAATAAGGGCACTCACTCGATGATACACTGTGGGAATGTACGAGTTTTGTTTTCTTTGCGGTTTTAGTGTAGTGTGTGTGTGGGTGGGGTTTTTGTTTTCATTTGTCATAGGTTATTCACTGCAAGTAGGTAACAACAAGATTGTGAGTAGGTACTTACCTATACCTACCTCGGTAATAAGTACCTATTTCAGAATTCAGGTTTAAAAACTGTCCAGTCATCTATTGTTTTGGCTTCGTGGCTTTGCATGATTTGTGTATATAGGAACAAACAAAAATACAAAATACAAATACAAAAATATTTATTCAGAACGAAAAATTAGAATACAAGTGTATATAATCGTTAAAGATCAGCCTTAGTTAAAAACTGTGTCGCTGTCTTTAACGCTCTTCCCAAGAGTTAACAGTTTTACAAAGGATTTATCATAGAAAACTATCTTATTTCGTAAAAATACAGAACCGATTTCGATCCATAGCTAATAAAATAACCTAAATTTCTATTGTTATGTTATATACCTACTCCATAATTGTGATACATAATATTAGTCTCAATATTCATCACAAAAATAACAATTAGAGTAAAATACCTATCTCTGTATATCTATAACATTATATCTATGTGCCTAATATGCCTATATCTGTCTAAAGGTTTTAGTTAATCTGTTTATGTTTTTATAATTGATTAAGTAAGTAATTTATTTTATTTTCCTTTACAAAATGTTTCCTTTTTTTTTGTACTTTTCTACCATAGTTACCTACATTAATTAAGCGTATCACTTTTATATTCACTTTTCCTTGTGCTACATTATTGTGACTATGTAATAAGTTATAAACTCGATTAATATCAAAATTAAAATAGATACCTGGATGTATAACAATACTAGGCAAAACGAAATCCAGCTCGCAAAATTAGCACAACACACAAACACAAACACTTCCCTATCACAAATTATTAATATAATTATTATTTATGTTATGTAACTAACAAAAACACCATAAATAAACACTGCAGATTATTAAACTAGACTAAAATACACTCAATGGTAATATTGGTATGGTGCGGGTATATTGGAATAAAGTGGACTCGTCCCGAAGCGACGGGCGAGTCCATTCTGTATGCTCAAAGAATAACAAAGATGTTATTGCAATTAGATGTGGCTCTGTAGCTCGCTCTCGAGTTCGACTTTTTGTAATTTACTTTTTTTGAATAAATTTACTACGTCCTGATTTAGCAAAATAAACGGCGAAAACGATAAGTAGGTATCAAATTAAGTGTTAGTTTAATGGATTGTTTTTTTTTTTTTTTTTTTTTTTTTTTTTTTTTTTTTTTTTTTTTTTTTCATATTTTTTTTTTATTGTATGTTTGTGGTTATTTTTTATTATTATTGTGTTACTACAAAAGCGTTATAATATATGTTTAGTTTATAATAAGTAATTCAAAATGTTAAGGGAAAGCTATAGACTAAGTCATTTTCTATTGTATTTTAATCAAGTGTAATCCATAAGTAGTTCGGTATCTATGTAAACAACCATTGATCTTTCATTTTTATTAACCCCCGACGCAAAAACGACGGGGTGTTATAAGTTTGACGTGTCTGTGTGTGTGTGTGTGTGTCTGTCTGTGGCATCGTAGCTCCCAAACGGATGAACCGATTTTGATTTAGTTTTTTTTGTGTGAAAGGTAAGTTAGTCGGGAGTGTTCTTAGCTATGTTTGATCAAAATCGGTCCAGCCGTCTGAAAGTTATAGGGGATAAAAGTCAGGATCAAAAACCGAATATAAGTAGATATACTCGAGTGGGGTATCAAATGAAAGGGCATGACCCCTACATTACAAATATCTATGTTTGATCAAAATCGGTCCAGCCGTCTGAAAGTTATGGGGGATAATACTCAGGATTAACAACCGAATGTAAGCAGATATGCCCGAGTATCAAGTTAATTTGAGTTTTTTGGCTTCGTTTGGATCTTTTTTACTTTTCTTTCCATTTTTTTATTACATTACTAGCTGTGCTCCGTGGTTTCAACCGCGTAACTCCCGATCCCGTTGGGATATCGGGATAAATTAAAATGTAAGCTATCCTATCTTTCAAGTTGGATCAAACTGCACACGGTGTGCGATTGAAATCGGTTAATAGTTTAGGGGTCCATCGCGCACAAACACCGTGACACGTTATTTATATATATTAGAGAAGATGTATAGATAACCTAGATCTAGACGTCTTCTTCTATGTATAGGTAGGTAGTTCTAATATTTAATAGCTATGAAATACCTACTTGTAAAAGTTGAATATCTAAAGGAAAAAATTGAAAAACAATACCGATTTTAGAAAAAACTGTTTAGGGTTAAAAAATAATCTTTAACTATTAATTAATAATAGTTTTTTTTACACCAAATTATCGGAATCATAAATTGCAAGAAAATAAAGAAATGAAAAAATAAAATAAAAAGTCCCTCCCTACAAAAAGGATGAAATAAAAAATTAAATTAAAAATTTAAAAAACCCCCGACACAAAAAAATAAAAATAGTATGAACGTAAAAAGCCCAAAACAAGCAGTAAAAAAAAACTATGAAAAGAAAAAGCCACAAAAAGAACAAAAAAGGTATAAACGTGAAAGAAAAAAATAACCTCGAAATTATGATTGTACTGCGTAAGTACATGTGAATTTTTTGATTAAATATTGTCGCGTCGGGGGACCGCTCTTTCGAGTTTCGGTTTTTTAAATTTTTAATTTAATTTTTTATACCTCTTCTTGTGTCACGAAAGCTAGTGATAATATTTAAAGCGAAACCTCACCGTGGAGTTTTTAATGAGAAATTATAGTTTATTTCGAAAATGTCTTACCTAAATCCTAAATGAAGGGACTGAACTTTCACCAACCAAGGTATCACTTGAGGGACTATTTATTGCACTGCGTCTTTTTTATTAGTTTCACCTGTATGTTTGTTTGTATGTATGTAATCGACTCTTTTGGGCTCGAGTTTGATCTGTGATTAATTGATATATCAATTAATTAGTGGGAGATTAGAATTATGTATATTTATGAAGAAGATAATTGTTTAGATATAATTCCACAGGTGCCGCCTATAACCGTATAGGTATCTGTATAAGGGCAATATTTCACACGTAACTAAAATAATGAAAATTTAACGACGTGTTATGTCCATTGTGGTCCGTTTTGGTCGGCCACGTAGGATGTCATCATTAGACGTGTAGTACCTACCTACCTACCTGCTCGACTCCCAAACGTCTAGCCTACGCACGACATAGCTTGCGCGCGCGCCGCGAACTATCCATAGCCACACTGACTGACCCTACAATACGGCCACTTTATGGTCATATATACATTAATTTACTATAAATTACATCTATGGAATGTTTCTCATTGTTATTCGATCATTTATAGAATGTTTTAGTATATGGTTTGGTCACGGATACATTTTGATTTGTGATTTTTCAATAATCAATAATAAAGTTTTGTTGTGTAATTTTTGTCGAAGTTAGGTATAGATTGCAGGGTAAGTAAGCAATGAAAGGCCATGAAGATATTTGACTCGTTAAACTTTGATCAATGGGTTGGTAACAGCACCTATCGTACCACCCTCTCAGCTTAACGACCGTGTCTAGAAGAAATAACTCGTCAATAAGTCTGGAGAACTAAGTGGCGCATTTGATTACGATGTATTCCTTTACCATAAGATCAATAATTATCACACATAAATTTAATCTATAATAATTGGCGCACCTAAATGAAGAGGTTAATCTGGTTTTGTCCCAATTTGGGACAAAGAACGCGGACGAAGCGCTTAGGTGGATAAATCCTAATATTTCGAAAGTAGGTACCTATAAAGTAAGTATCAATAACCTAACCAACCCAGTGTATGGGTGTAGATATGTCAAATCAATTAATACAGCTATCATCGCTTGTCCGATCCCATCACACGGACAACCAGCCCTTTCACAAGCCAAACTAGCCTCTAACACTGTTATATATTAAAGTGTATATTACATTGTATAAACAACCAGTAGTGGGCGAATTTTGACATGTAGATCAATAACACGCTCAGCGCTCACTAATGGGTAATGTATGGAATTAAATCGAAGCATTGTTTGTGTCTTTGTGAGGTGAGGTTACTGACTTATTACACTAGGTTATTATATCAAAATGTAGGTATGCTAGACTAGGTAGGTATGCAGTAGGTACCTACCTTTACTCTTTGAGTTTCTATGTCTCACAGGAGATGACACCACGAAGGAAAAGTAGTGTGCACCTAATAGGCCGCGGCCAGCAGCACGGGGTACGCCCGCTTGCGTTTAATGTTGGGTGGTTCTTCTGCTGTAATGTTTTTCTTCGTCTTGTCATCTGTATAGTACCGCAATGACTTCGATAACAAAAAGGAACATTATTATACATCGGCAGGATTGGTATTCTTACTAGGAACGGGAAAATAATCAATTTGACTCAGTTTTATTACGAGAGCTTTCAAAAAGCTATGTCTAAATATACAAGTAGGTATGTACTTTTCCGGCTGTAAATGAACGTTTTTCTTCAAATCACATTATTTGATTTATTTAAGTACCACGTAGAAATAATTTGACGAGTGACCCTTGGATTTGTCCCAAATACCTACGTCCCAAAGGGGACGAATTTGAGACATCAAAAATTAATAATAATATTTATATTCTTGATTGAACTCCTTCCATTTTAATAATCGAAATTGATATTTGGTACAGTCAGGAGCAAATGTCGTTCGAAATTCATATGTATGATTATTAATTTAAAAAAAACTTTTTTCTAGTATATTTGTACTTACTTAACTCGGTAATTAAAAATTAAATAATAATGCAACCGTAATTAGTAGGTATTACCTTAACATGAATGTAAACATGACACCTAGAAACTGTTTATGTAGGTACACAAGACAAAGGTGGTGATTTGCGCCCGAAGTGAAAGGATAAATAATGTCCAATGAATCAGATGCAAAGTAGGTACCTTTACAACAAGGACCTTAGCATAAAACAATAAAAAACCGCTTAGTTGGGTCTTCTGCTTTTTAATAATCGACTGTTGTTGCTATCTGTTCGTTACGTAGATACCTACTTTTGTTTGGAATACATTGAAAATTCGTATTTAAATGGGATGAATTGAGACAATTAAGTACATTAATTTTAGGGCTGGATTAGGACTAAAAAGCTTCGTACTATGATACAATCAACTATCGAACTGATGTCTGTTCACCATAACGACAAGATCTGGATGTACTTAAATAGTAAAAATGAATGCAAATATGCAAAATGTGATAATCATAAACAGCTCATAATTATAGTACGTATATCGGAACCGTATGACCAAACAGGGAGTGAAACATACGGTTAACATTAGAATAACTATTAAAATGCAAGTGAATGTTGGAACACCTACAGTGCTAATGGGGTCAGAAATGGTTGTGGGCTCACGGGCGGTGCGAGGTGTGGGAGGTGACCAGACCACGTGCCTGCAACGAGGCTATATCATATCTCTAACTTAGAATATAAATATTACATTGCACAGTCATCTTATCCGAAATTATCTATGAATCGCTATGTAATATTATAAATGTTAAAGTAACTGTCTGTTACGTTTTTACTCCCTAACTAAAACAATTTCAATGAAACATCTTAATTTAGTTTGTAAGACAAATGCGAGACTTAATTAATGATTTTTGGTATAGAAATAGATCAGATCTTGGAGAAGGACATAGGCTAGTTTTTATCCCTAACCCAGATTTACACGGGCGAAACCGCGGGATGCTGCTGATAATAAGCTTTACTGAAAAGATTACCTTATTACTAAAAACCTCCTACCTTCATCAAACGTCTTGAACTTGCTTAAGAAACGAAGTGAAATTTTGTTTTATCTCGCAAGGAACTTTGACCGGACTTTAGTAATATCGGACGTCAATAGCGCCATCTATTGACCGACTCTATAATACTAATTTAGAACAAAAACGCTTTTCCAGAAAAGCTCATAACATTAATGGAAATAGAAAAAAAGAAGTTTGAAAATAAATCAGCGAAAGTTTAAACTTATCCAAACTTCAACGAATAGATGGGATATAATATGATAATTAAAGACAAATGTATCATGGGTGACGATAGCTTTGTATTCTTATAAACGCAATGTATTTATAGATATAGTGTCTTGACTGTTCTCGTGTCCATACAATATTCTTGTTAACTATTTAAAAGTTTGAATGAAAAAAATATGTAACGCTTAGAAAGTAAAATAAGTAGGTAGGTAAAATTAATAATGGAAGGATTAAAAAAGCCAATCGTCTTTGATAAACGGAAAACTGTAGTTTGATTTTCAATTATTATTCGAATCAATAACGAAAAAAAAGCCAGCCGAATACCTATATTTATTTTTTACTAGCTGCGCCCCGCGGTTTCACCCGCGTAATAATTTTCTGCGTGACTTTCTTAATTTTTTCTTTCGTAAGATCCTTCTCTTGACAACAACGAACACAACAAAAAAAGAATTATCGAAATCGGTCCAGGCATTGTTGAGTTATGCGCTTACCAACACATTTTGCGATTCATTTTTATATTATCGATTCATTTTTATATATAAGACTAGCTGTCCCGGCAAACGTTGTTTTGCTATTTACAAAAAAAAAAACAAAAAAAAAATAGATGTTGGCCGATTCTCAGACCTACTGAATATGCTCACAAAATTTCATGAGAATCGGTCGAGCCGTTTCGGAGGAGTTCAACTTCGAACCCCGTGACACGAGAATTTTATATATATAGAGAAGATTATACCTACTTATTCAAACGAATTTTATTAAGAACTAGCTGTTGCCCGCGACTTCGTTCGCGATGTGGTTTTGGTTTATATAGAATGCCTAGCATTTTCCCGCATAGATACTATTTAACGTTCGGTGTAAGCTGAGGGTGTAAGTTATAATAACAAAATAGATACATTGTTTTTAAGCTATATTTTTTGATTGATTTATTTCACTCAAATAGACATAATACACAACAATATAAGCTAAAACTAAGTCCAATTCATATTCGCACAAAACTTTCAACATTCTTTGTCTTCCTAATCATCTCATCTTTGGTTTTTTGTAAATTAAAGTAAAAAAGAATTATTAACTACCGTTGTCCCTCTATCCATATTTATAAACACCAACATCATGCAAATAATAATCTATTTTGGTGCAAATAAAATTTTGTTTTTTATTTCAAATATTATTAATGATTAAATATGAAAGGCCATTGGACAGAGCAGATACTTATACATAAAATAACGTCCTTACCTATTGATAGCGGACATTACGTTGAACAAAAAATGCTTTCACACTAAACATCTAAAACGTTTAGGAAACGGGGTATTTGAAGGAACGTGATGTCCTATGATTTTACAAAAGTGCACGATGCCCTTAGAGACCTATACCTATCGATAGAGGACATCGAAGAAAACAAATAATGCCTTCACACCAAACTTCTAAAGCGTATTTGATACAGGGTTTTTGAAGAAACGTGATGTTCCATGATTTTCCAAAAGTGCGCGGTGACTTTATGCCAATAATAATTGTGTAAAATTACGGTATGCCTAGGGTTATTTTATTATGCTAAAACGTTTATGCCAAACTACAAAAGGACATTTTGTTTATGCCAAAAGTGTGGTTCCCATCTAAAACCTCTAAGCCAACCTCCAACTACTAAAGCGTCTGGGAAATGGAATATTTAAAGAAAAATGATGTCCTATGATTTTTCAAAAGTGTGCGGTCACTTTGAGACCCATACCCACCTAAATGAACAAAAAATGCCCTCATACAAAACCTTTAAAGCGTAAGGGCATTATTTATCCATCGGGTCTAAAATCACAGCGCAAAAAACATAACACTGCCACGCTCCCATCCTGAATGTCCAGACCCTTTTTGCAATTTTCTAAATTCTAGACCAAATTGCCCAGATTTTCTTTATTAGGTAGCTACGTAATTTTGGGGAAAACAAAATAAAAAAGTAGCTGTGACATACGGCAGACAGACGGACATGACGAATCTATAAGGGTTCCGTTTTTTGCCATTTGGCTACGGAACCCTAAAAATTGATTTTTACAAACATACCTTATCTATTATTCACTTCAAAAACTTTTAAAAAAGGAGGAGGTTCTCAATTCGTCGCGTATATTTTTTTATGTATTTTCGCCGATTACTTACTCGAAAACGCTTGAACCGATTTGGAAAATTCTTTTTAGGGTTTCGTACCTCAAAAGGTAACAAAGGAACCCTTATAATATCACTTTCTTGTCTGTCTGTCTGTCTGTCCGTGTGTCAAAACCGATTATCTCAGGAACGGTTGGACTTAGCAAGTTGAAATTACTGAAGTCTATGGTCCCTATTAGGTGTATAAAAATCAAGGTGTATAAAAACTAATGTACGGAACCCTCGGCGCGCGAGTACGACTTGCACTTGGCCGGTTTTTTTATTTTGTTTTTATTTTCTAAGGTGTCCGCGACTTAAATAAATTAGTTGAGCGCGATATAAGTGTAACATCGAGGAGGTCTTTGGTAAAGGACCTCTTTGTACTAACCTCATTTTCAGTTTCACGTAGGTAGTAGATATATGCAAACTATTTGGTTTTATGACAACTGTCATCTTGAGCGGAGGCATGTACCTGTACGCCTAGTATGACTTGTTGAAGCACTCGAAAATAAGGAACCCTTATAAGGTCACTCTCTTGTCCGTCTGTCTGTCGGTGTGTCACTACCGATATTCTCAGAGACGGGTGGATCTAGTAAGTTGATTTTTAGGAAGTTTCATAGTAAATACTCAATATAGTATGTTTGATCGAATACGTAAAAAAGTAGTGCTAAGCGTACTGTTCCTTTTTGACGTTTGATTACGTTTTACACGGAAAAATATTTCGATTTCCCATTTTTTTAATGTTTTTTTATCAAATATCATAATTATTGTATTAAAGTTAAATTGAAAAATACCCTAAATGTTAATCTGGTATTTTCTAAACATATTGGTGTGGACCTCGTTGAAATCTGTTCTCTAGTTTATGAGATTACCTGTTTCAAACAAACAGACAAACAGACAAACAAAAATTCTAAAAACTACCCTATCGTGTTCAGCTAACGATTCTAAGACGACCTGTGTATTTTTTTTCTGAATATTTTACAATTACAGATTTTTTTATGTCTACAGATTTATTATATGTATAGATGACTTATTCATCATAATAATATAAAATAATAATGTAGTGTAATGTAATATTAAATGAGACCAGTTAAAGGCTTATATTTTGCAATCTCTCAAATTCGTCCCATTTGAGCCGTAGGTAATGGGACGAATCCAAGGGTCACTCAAGTTCATCGCGTAAGTCCGAATTGATCGTCTTTCGTTTTAAATTGTATAAAGTTTTACATGCGAGACAAATCAATTTAAAACAAAAGACGAACAATTCGGACGTTACATAAACTGTTACATTTGGTATTTGCAAGTCACCAATTTGAAATAATATGTTCCAAGTCGACAGCCATACGTCTTATAACACCTCTCTGTCGTATAAAGTATCGTAATCTAGGTGTTCCGTACATTATATCCTGAATATAAATAAATAAACACTGATTCATGAAGTTGGCAGACTTACAAATGAAAAAATATGATTTATTGGACGTCTGAGCGCCATTATTAGAGAAAACATAATATCAAACACCTAAATAACTCCGTATTTGAAAAACCTTGCCTTTACGTATACTAGCAGTGTTTTGCGTTTTCAGCTGCCTAAGTCCTGATTCCGTGGGAATAACAGGATAAAACGTAGCCTATGTTACTCCCAACGATTCAGTGTATGTATCCTCATACCCAGTTTCATTAAAATCGGCCTCGTAGTTTTAGAGCCAATTTTAACAAACATACTTACATAAAACATGTTTTTCTCCTTCAAATATAAGCACCTACTACAGTACCTACTACTACCTACCTATACCTAAAGAAAAGACACGATACAAAGTAAAATCTTTTTAGTAATTATCGATATGGTTCATCAATAGAAGATTCATCCTGTATTCTTGAAATCATGATAATTTCTCAGAACGGTCTCGTTGTTAGAATATTCTAAAACGGGAAGAAAGAATTTGTTTTCTTAGTATTTGTGGAGAGAATCAATAAGTCAGTCATAGTCTCTGTAGAGCCAAGAAAGTTTCCTTAGAACAGTTAAATCCGGGGGTAACCCTTTGGATTCGTCCCAGATTTTTAGATAAGTACCGTAAACTGAGTCCTATACCATATTTATTCTGTACCTACGGCTCACGTGAGACGAGTTTCAAGAATTAAAAAATAATAAGTTTTTTTAAATCAATAAATTAAAAAAAAACTATTTATGATATGTTCCATTGTTTTGTTTATATATAACTAGCTGTCCCGGCAAACGTTGTTTTGCTATTTACAAAAAACAAAAATAAAATAGAAGTTGGACGATTCTCAGACAGACATTTTTGTCCCATAAAACCTATAACTGCCATGACTATGCCCCTATGTCTTGGTTTTTTTATTTTTCTTATTATCATAGAAATCAAGATTACAAAAAAATAAAAATAAAAAAAACAAAAAATAGGGGTATGGTCAATATGGTCATGGCAGATAGAGAAGATTTAATCTTCAATGTTCAAGTATAGTCATAAAAAAGGTATTTAGATTTAAACATCCCACTCCAGCGGTTACAGGTATATTTACATGCGAAAAGTTAGTTCAATCCATACTGTTACAAAAAACTTGATCCAAAAAGTTATTATTCTAAAAAACATAGACAAAAATTTGACAATTCTAAAAACAACGAGTAAAAATGAGTGTTGCCAAACTATTCAGGAACCGAAATAAATGTGGTTAGATATACGTACACCAGAGTAGTCGAAATCGTCGTGATAAACACGTATAGAGGTAAAACACTTATACTAGAATAGAGATTACATCCCGGGATATAAACTCCTGCAGCTCATTACGGTGGAAATAGTTAAGTGACCCGTGGGTTCGTCCTAAACCCAATACCCAAAAGGGACGAATTTGAGGGATATTTTTTTTTCTTTGAACTCGTTTGCTGGAAAAAGAAAAGTCGGGTGTAGGAAAATATGCTGGATACGGAACATCAAACTTAAACAGAAATAGATAGTAGCAAGTGATCGGGTAAAAGATTGTGAACTGACTACACGTGCCAACTTTCACTAGTCAAAGAGGCACCCAGAAAAGATACCATTTTCCAGCTAGGGACCTTTAGCTCGATCGATCGAAATATCCATTTACTTTTTACGTACGGACGGCTACATAATTGCAGACCCACCGTAGAGCTCCAAAACGGCTGTTATAAGAATGTTTCCAACAGAAGCAAGGTTCTAGACACCTGCTTTAGTTGAAGTTCTCATCTTCTCGTCTTCTAACTCATCAATTTAACAAACAAAAATTATTACAATGAAAACATTCCAATAATAGTAATTTTCGAACTCTACCGAGGGCTGCAATTATGCAGCCGACTGTACCTACTCTTAATTATTATTGTAAGGCAAAGTATTTGAGGTATTGAAAATGATGTGCCTTCTATTCTAGTTTAAGTATTGTATACATCTATGGATAAAGACAGACAGAAATAACCTATTATGCTAAAATATTGAAGCATTCAGGAAATTGGGTCATTTCTGTTTTGATGTTGAAATAATATGAAAATCGTTTTATAACCATAAAAATATTAAATTAAACTCCTTAACTAGGTATTTTGAGGGAAAATTATCTAGGTACATAACATAGTACCTACGTAATTAATCACTACATAGTATAAAATAAAGTCACTTTTCGCCGTCCCTATGTCCCTATTTTCTTTTGTATGCTTAAATCTTCAAAACTACGCAACGGATTTTGATGCGGTTTTTTTTTAATAGATAGTGATTCAAGAGAAACGTTTATATGTATAATACATGCATAATATAGCCGTGCGAAGCCGGGGCGGGTCGCTAGTAAATAAATAAAATAAATATTGCAGGACATTCCACACGTCGCCATCTAGTCCCAAGCTAAGTAACTAGACTTGTGTTATGGGTGCTAGACAAAGGATATACTACTTATATACTTTTTTGTAAATATATATACTTACAATATACAGACCAACTATTTAGCATAAATCTACATAGAGTAGAAATTGCTATTTCGAGAATATTTGACCATATTACTCCAATGCCTTAACTATAAATCTTAAATAATATTTCCGCTGATTAGGTAATATATTAATAATATAGAAAAAAAACAAGCAAACGGTATATTCTAACTGAAATTTTAAACAGTCGAATTAAGAACCACCTCCATCTTTTGAAATTGGTAAAACTCTACGTACCTATAGTATATTACTTGACTTCTAGATACTAACTGCCTGCCTACCTACACCTATGTCATCGTCGGAGGCCAAGGGGATGACCCTTGTATTTCTTATGAATAGTTTACGTAAGTAAGCATCATTAATTGCGTGTATTTCACCCGAAGTTAGCAATATATTCCTAAAAGTACCTATACAATGATGCTAAATGGGTCATCAGCGTGAGATCACGTCTTATTTGCAAACATCGTTATTTCTGAGCCAGACGATCGATGGCAATGTAACTGAGAGTGGAGTGCCTTATAGGGCAGGCTGGTAATATAGTCGGACGCAGGCGCAGGTGATGCAGTCGCTAGTGTCGGCAACGGAAGCGGCTGAAATTAGCAGCACCGTCGTCGCTAGTGGTCGCTCGCGCTCGCGGTGCCAGCCGGCTTCGAGCGATCAGAGAAACTAAATACCCAAAACAGTTGTGTGATCGCGCGAGCGGTTGCCAAATATGGCACGAATCTCGGGTTTCGCGAGCCGCTGAGCGCCGCGTCTCTGGCACAACACCAGACT
This sequence comes from Idaea aversata, assembly GCA_907269075.1. Lineage (NCBI taxonomy): Eukaryota > Metazoa > Arthropoda > Insecta > Lepidoptera > Geometridae > Idaea > Idaea aversata. The sequence continues at coordinate 311,456 of OU026102.1, forward strand.
TACTGCAAAAACGCCCTGCGTTCCCGCCTCTAAAAACACGTAAAAAACGTTTTTATTTCTGTTGCGAGCGGCCTCTAAATTTAGGCCGTATGGAAACCGAAAGTAATACGAGCGATTTTGGTTGGGGCCGTCTTGTCTGTATTTAGATTAGAGCGGAGTGAGTGTTACGCGGGAGTGTGTGCGCGCGCGCCGGTCGATAGCGCGCTGCACTCTGTGATACCGTGCCGTGCTTGTGCCGTGCTGCATTACACTTGCACTCATCGATCGATCGATTGTGTTTATCAATGAAAAGTTCCGAGTGACCAGTGCTGATTTGAACAAAGGATTTGGATGTCACAGATGCTACCTGAAGGCGGAGGTGAATATCAAACCACTACAGTACCATAGCAATATCAGACATACTACGGTAACAACATTGTTTTGATACATTTCTAGAAGCCGGTTATTAAGATCCCGTGCGTTATTTTAATATTCAATAATATATTCAATATATTTAATTTAATTTCAAAAATAAATGAGGAAAGTTGTTATCAATATGTTATTGTTATCGAACATTCACTCAGTGGTAGTTACTATAACTGCGTTATCTATGTAGGGTACATAATATTACCTAATGCGGTTATCAGAATATCTGTTTATTAAAAATGTTCTATGGATATTTTTTATATCAATTATTATTGTGTGCGTGACACATCCTTTTTGTAAAGTATACTCAATTAGGGTTAGACAAACAATTTTATCATAGACTCAACACAAGGTATATTTTTTAAGATTTATAAATTAAATAGTCTTGATTGGTCCCATTAGACCGATAGAGAAGTTCACCAATTGGGACCGGCGAAGTTTGATTTAGATAAGTGTTGACAATAAAGAATTTTCACCCTGAGGTCAACATTCGATTTACTGAAACGAATTGATATCATTCTAGTGAAACGGAATTGAATAATGGACGTCGGTTATGGAAGAGAAGAGTCGAACTATAATGATTGTGTCAATCGATAGAAGACATCAAGATAACATAACACCTTACATAATCTAGATTCTTAGCTCATTAAAAATAAATACTATCCACTTCAAATAACTCTTATGAAAACATACATTTTTCTACAAAATCAATGCCAACTAAAACAGGAAGAACGCAAATATATTTTGTTTTTCAATGTCTTCATAAAAATTAGTTTTAAAAATTTATTATTGTGACATAAGATTAATGATGTCGCCAGAAAGTTACCTTGGTCCCAATTACCCGAAAAAAAAAACGGAAAAAATAACTAGGACCAGTATCAAAGTGGCCCAATCGCATGTATAACCACAAGGACATTGTGGTGTGCTAAACAAATTACATTTTTCTATTGACAAACAATTATTATTAAGTATTAAAAGTAGGTAGGTAGGTACTTTACCTGAATGCAAGGGTCATCCTTTGATTTTGTGGTTTAAGAATTTCCTGAATAAATCTTCCGCATTGAAACAAAAACCACCTGCGCTCTCATTATACTAATAAGTTTAATCGTATTTTAAAGGAATCTCATAAAAGTCCATAAAGCTGTTAATTTCTTAAATTGACAAATATTTATCGTTCTATTTTCATAATTGGCTAATGTATTCATAAATATACCAATATAGGTGGAGTTTACCTATACCAAGACATTACATCTGAATCGGTATCGAACACCAAAACGAAAAAAAATGCCACTAACTATAAATTATACGGTTTCCTTACAAAATATACCTTTTAAGTAATAAACCAAAAATGTACGACGTTAATAAGAGATGACGTATTCACCACTGAGTTACTATGTTTCTCTGGAGGTGACCAGTCGAAGAAAAAGTTTGAGGCAATTTTTGCAGTCTACGGTCAGTAAAACCAACAACCATTGATTGACATAAGCGCGCGTATCCCGCGCTACAAACTTTTTCCTCATCTTATCACCTCTAGTGGAACCAAATAACTCAGTGATTCATATACAAATTGAGCATTAACGACATAATATTGTTTAAAATAAGGTTGTTATTGGTCCCGGGTAGGGTTACCTATTATATATTTAGGGTCATGTCTCATGTGCCTTATTTGGTACATTTGTGGACGGAATTCCAAATGATTCAGTGCGTAGGTGAGTTAACACCTTTATTTATGGGTGTTGTAAGTTTATATGAAAACAAACTTGGCTCATTGTGTTGTCATTTGGAGTTCTATTGACATGATTTGTCTAAAATATAATTGATTTGCCGTAACAATGACTACTGGTTAATTAGTGGAAGATACCTACCAATTACCGAATATTTTTATTAATAATGATCAATTATTTATATTAATTGCACATTATGATTGTACCTATATGATGATGTGAGTAGATTAAAATTCAAAATTAATAAATAATTAAAACAAACACGGTAAATATTTTCCATTAGATTGTGCACATGTTCACACGAATACTAACCGGCTTTGCTTCTGACAGTATTGAATTTAATTTTGATTATTAAACGGGATGATTCCAGGATAGAAATATTCGTCCCAGCTGGGACCAATCCCCCTCGGGATGATCCCGGTTGGGACCTACTAAATTATTTAAATATTAAATTTATAATTTATGTAAGTCCTTACTTTTAAATAACATAGGTATTAATATATCGTTATCAATAATTTTTAGATTTTTTAACACGAGTCATATGCATGTGTTGCTTTTAAATTCCTGAAATTCAATTAAGATCAGGTAAACAATCAAGCCAATTTCTGCATCTGACTTCACCTCGATATTTCCATTTAAGCGAGTGATAACAGAAAGCGCCTCGCTGTATGTTTGTCTATCTGTTTGTCATTGCAATCATGTACGGTGTATTTCGCTGGGTCATATTTGACACATGCCATATAAGGGTTATTTGACTTTCTTATAGACAAATTGATGAAACAAACGGTTCAACTAAAACTATACACTTCAACCAAGATAACTGTTCAGTTGGTGGTGGCGCTAGTTTCTACGCAATTTCAATTTATTAAGCTCTGAAAAACTTTAGTTCCGTAAAAATCCGTCTGTACAAAATGATTTGTAATATCGTATTTGCACAAATAAATTGCGAGAGATGTCAGCTATTCATAGAGGCTTTCTCTATAAATAGTTAGGTACGCAGTAGGCATTAAATATGGGTGTGTTTTGTAATGTTTTAGCACTTTATATTAGTATTTACTGTTAGATACATACCTACAGTTGGTTATTTTAGTAACGGTGTTAGATGACTTTTGGACAAGTGTTTGCGTAACTAGTTATCAATTAGAAACTGTACCTACCTACCTAGGTACCTAGGTACCGGAACTAAGAAAGGATCGAAGCATCGCAACGTTAGTAGTAGAGTGTGAAGTTTATTATGTCGAATCGTTTGTATAGTTAGGTACTTTTCTATATTATCTTAGAATTATTTAAAGATTTAAAAAACAAATTTAAAAGTGGTTGATTGAATTCCACCAGTGACCTCTCAACCTCTCAAATTGATAACAGTACTTTAGATAATGCGCAGTATCTACCTAAAAGCTGAAATATCCCTATTTAAAATAACAAAAAAGGTATACAAAAATAATATTATATTAGACTATTATCAACATAATATTATCTAAGCTCCTATTACTTTGCAAGCATAAATCCTACAGGTAAAATAGTAGATTATACAACAAGTGAAAAAAAGGGTAATTTAATTCGAGGGACTAAGTTAGATCCCGACAGCAGCGAAGGATTCTAGATTAGAATCCTGAGCGGAGCGAGGGATACAAGGACCGAGATAAATTATTTTTTTCACGAGTTGTGTACTCTACTTTTTACCATTGACTGCGAGAAAATAAATTTAGAAATGGTTTAAGAGATTGTGTCTCATTTTCGTTACTGGACGAACTCATTTAAAAATATTTATGTTATTAGATGTTTCAATAACTTAAAACAACCACGATAACAGATAGAAAAGAAAAACTTTAATTGTATATAATATTTTTAAGTTTTATTCTATTTCATTGAATTTTATTCCATGTCATACTCCCATTGTCGTGCTCCAGAGATTTTGGCGGCAACAAATTATCTACTATAATTGCTGCTTTATTTCGAAATTATTCCGGAGTCAGTGTCTCATTTTCGTCACTGGAACAACTCATTTTATTATATTATTTATGTTATTCGATTTTTCAATGACATTATACAACCACTTTATCAGATAGAAAATTCTATCTAAATTGGCGGTATACTTTTTTTAAATTTAATATTACATCCAGCCAGTACTTACAGTACGTTCTTTCAGCACTTTTAGATGTGCTTTTAGTACGGTTTTTTTTATAAGTCAATATTATTTCGTATATCCGTGCATGTTCCAAATTCAAAATGATTTATTCACTCAGTGAGTAAAAGAGCGTTTTATACACTGTTATCGATGAATAAAATGCCCCTTTTCGAGTGGCAATGGTAAAAATATAATAAAATTAATTCCATACAAATATTAAACGCTTTTTAAAAAAATGGAAGTATTCATATTTTGGTTTTAGTTCCGAGTTTTTTCTAATGACTGATGTGCTTGAGGTTTAAACACTATACGTAAAAGTTGAGTTGGACAGAAATAATATTTAATTACGTTGCCTCAAACTTGTACCACGTTGGCTGTAGATAGGTATTTGGGACGAATCTTAAAGTAATTTAAAACGTGATATTGACCATGTTTATTGTAACAATAATTATGGTAGCGAAACATAATGAATCAAGGGTTTATTCGAATTGCGCCATATATATTTTTATATAAGGAAATGTTACTATGAATGAAATATTTCCTTAAAAATCTGTTATCAATTTGTATGTGAACGCGTAACCAGTTACGTAGGTATGCTACTGGTACTCGTATTGTGAACTCCCGGCAGTCTGCCAACCAGTGACGTCACCACATGTGCGGTGTAATTACTGTATACCTACTGACTTACTTTTGGACATATTCTAGTTAATTTGTTGCCACACTAGATAATACTCGTATCTAAAATGTAATTGTACTACCTAACTCTAGATACTGAACTCCTACATGTTTTACGTCCGACCACCTCGCGCCTGACTGACACCAACCCTTCTCAATTGACAATGCTGTCGTTGTTGCGGATGGTCTATGATGCCTACATACGATTTTTGTTTTGTCGACTGAAAATGGAGTAATGTGGCGTTCCACGTAAAAAAGTCCTAGTGGACAGATGTCGTTTCCGAGATATTAATTTTTTTGTGAAATCAGATGTAAAATATGCATTTTGCGATTTTGATTGGTTTTTTATTGTAGGTATGCCCAAATATTTTACTTTATGAAAAGTGCATCTTTGGTAGTCCAAGGTCCAATATAACCAACATCCAACATCATCAACTCAAGGAAGAACAATCCCAACCCAATATAGTTTAACAACCTACCTACTTATATCATAAAGATATTTATAGATGTTGACCAAGAATGAGAATACAACCGTATAAGGAATGCAGATGGCTTCAATTATACGAGGTGTATTGTGTTTTATATTGATTGGATGTTTATTATTAAACGCTTTTCTCGATGACTGTACTTGACGTTAAAAAACAATGGGCCGAGTTCAAGGAATATTATTATTTTTTGATCCCACAAAATCTTCCCACGTGGGACGAATCCATGGGTTACTCATTTAATAGTTTATACTTATTATGATTGTTTTAGAGTTCCATATCAATATAAATCGGCCGCCTGCCGAGACACTTTTTCTCAGGAACGGGTAGAGATAACGAGTTAAAAGAATAATGGCTAATTTCGGACAAAAAATACTTGTTTGCAAGGTACTGAAGGAAATGAAAAACACGAGGCTTTAAATGCGTATAAGTTTCTTTTTTCCACATATAGTTGACGAAATAATATTAATATCATTGTAATCTAGAAAAACGGTCAATTCTATCATATATGTATTTTATATTTGTGTATAAGCTCAAATATTGCCTTGCCATCATTATTTGTATCGTATATTTAGCGTTGGATTCCAATGGTTCAGTGGAGATGACACGTCAAATATTTACAATATGTCGTAGTACGGGCACATGGGAACCGCAAAACTAACCACATTTGATACGTATTACGTACGTTCGCTACCAACACACCGCGTGTCGGAGCAATGCTAACTATTTCACATGTCACCTCCTGTGTAACTAGTAGATATCTCAGTGAAATTTAACTATTTTGTCACTTTTGGGTGTAAGAAAGTTTCAAAGTAAACGCGATCAAAATATATTATGGCCATATCCAATTAATAATTAGTTGGCCGTCAGGTTAAAACAAAGGTGAGTTTTGGTATTTAACTTTTTTGTTTTCGGGACTTTTCACTTTAGTTGTGCTGACCTGACCTTTCTTTTTGTCTAATTACACGGTTCTAGGTCAAAAGGAAGTAACATTTAGGTCTTTAACACGAAATTAAATAAGTTTTTATTTAAACAACTGTGTCAAAATGTGGCCGCGACACATTTGAACGGGTATTTATCTATTTGGTTCAACTATTACAAAAAAATATTTGTGTAATTGTTTTAGGCTCTGAACTACTGGATAAATATATAAACCCCATAATATATATTATATATATAAAACTAAAAAAATAATTATCTACATAAAATATCAACATTTTTATTCAAACGTGTAATGTGTAATGTGGGCTACTTGTTATCCGGACATTCCCAAGGCATAGGGAGTTACGCGGTTAGAAATATACTCGTAGATATGCCGAGATAGGTACCGTCTCCTGCGAATCAGTAACCAAATCCAAGCGAGTTGGTCGACGAAGCTAAGGTGTTACGAAACATAGCGCGATATGTTCGCCTTTGCCGGCGATCGAGCCGGAGTATTTCGAGCGGCCGCGTCGCGTCGCTCGGGTAGGGTTACCTATTGCTAAAGACAATATACTCTAGTTACGTAGGCTTACCCTACATCTTACGGATCGAATCTTACGCCTTACGCGGGTGACTTCATTTAAATATAAAATGTATGGAGAAATATTAAGCGATTTGCAGAGTTTTAATGATCTAATTTCTATGAGTGATTTGTTCCGAAACCACAACGATTTATGTACTAATAAAAACATTTTTACCAAATAACAAAACGTCTACCCGTATACTGAAAAGATTTTACCAATACTTACTAAAATCTTTTAACACCTACTCATGAAAAACATCTACTTACCTTCTCTTTTTCAGATTTAAGATTATTTTTTTGGCTTAGAGCGTGATACCTATCGTGGGTTCGTATCGTGATGGTAGCTAAAAATGATTATAGTATAAATGATTAGTTTATACTACCGACCCGCCCCGGCTTCGCACGGCTATATTATGCATGTATTATACATATTAATTAACCTTCTTCTTGAATAACTCCATCTATTAAAAAAACCGCATCAAAATTCGTTGCATAGTTTTAAAGATATAAGCATACATAGGGATATAGGGACAGAGAAAGCGACTTTGTTTTATACTATGTGTGATAGTGATATTGTCCTAGGTTGATGGCTAGTCGTTCCTACCTAGACCTAACTGTGTAGGTACGTATACCTACAATAATGTAATATATCGTATGTTGTTACAGAAGTGATGCGTCGCGTGGCGTGCGGCGACGTGTGCCCCGCCCCCGCCCCCGCCCTACACAACCATACCAGGTAAATATATTACTACGTTTATTTTTACCATATAACACAGGCGCTATCCTTGTCAATGTGTGAAAAACGTTAACTTTATAAAGGACGATAATTTAAAACCTGACCTGCTTGGCATGGTTCTCTATAATCCAACCAACCCCGAGCGAATTTGCAATATGGCAGCATTTTAGTTCCGTTTTCTGCCATGTTCAAAAATATCCACAACTGATATTTCAAAGTTTAGAAAACTGACACATAGCTTTATTTTAATTGTTTTCAGATCAGAAAACAAAGAGCTTCTCCGTCAGCAGTTGCTGTCAGCGAGCAAGGAGCGTCTCGCGGATAAGTCCGAGCCTCCGAAGCAGAAACACGCCCGGAACCGACAGAAGAACAGATGGAAACTCAAGTTCCATCACCAGGCCTTACCCCAGGAGTATCTAGACCACTACGAGCAGAGCTTACAGAAAGCAAACGTCAAACAACCAGCTCCCAAGAAAATTGAGAAGCCAAAACCTGAACCGAACTTCGATTTGAACAACATAACGAATGAAACGTTCAAGATTTGGGCGCAGAGACTTGCCGGAATACAGAATGAGAGTGGAACGCTGACCGTTCCGACAGTTATGAACATGAGCAAACCTAAGGCAGAGGATAAGAAGAAGAAGCATCCGGCCATAGCTCCGAGCAAGATCGTCACTTACGACGACCTGCCCTACATGGGCGAGATGACCTTGAACAACTCTAAGCCTCGACGAGGTCGCAAACCTAAAAAAGCTGACATCTGCCACTTGATTTACGAGAATTATGGCACGGTGGTCCCAGGGCAACCGCCACCTGCCCAAGATCGCCTCAATCAACTGAGCATGGTGCCACCTTTTAGAGAACCTCACAGCACTCCCAAAACTGATCTCCAGAACAAAATAATCTCGAGTTTATTGGAAAGGAAACTATCGCAAGAGAATAAAAGGAGATTGGAAAGTCTATCTCCATCTCGGTTCAATAGTCCCGACGAACCGATGCCCGAAGCTCCGCCGACGATCGCGGGGCCGCTACACAGCGACGACGAACCTCTAAACCTTTGCATTAGAGATCTGCATGATCTTAAACTGCAGATTCAGAAGAAATTCGGCAACATTTACACTTCACTGCCGGAAGTCAAGATCGAGGATCCGGAGACTCCAGACTCACCAAAAAGCGAGCAACCGAACGCAATATCTGTAATACAGCGGAATACGAATTTCCTTCCTGTAACGGCGAGTAGTTCACCTGACCTTTCGCGACACCAGAGGGCGGTGTCGCCGGCGCTATCGGAACCGGCTCAGTCTACATCGAACCCTGACGGCGATGGCAAGTTCCCTGGCTACGTGTACTGGCCCCACGCTGGAGTCTACATGCATCCGCTCGCGTTACAAACCCAGCTACTCTACTACCAGAGGCTAGCGGCTGCAGGGCAACTACCTTTCTCTACGGAGGACAATCGAAGCCCACCGACACCGGCCAGCGTTACCGAAAACATCTCTACAGACAACTCAGTCGACGAGAACAAAAACAAACTCGTTCTTAAACAGATTTCTGAACTTCTCGACCCGAAAGTAATCAAACAAGTGGAAGAAACGAAGAGCCCTGATCATAAAATAAAGCGATCATCGCCGAACCCCACACAAGGACCAGTTAAACGCAAAAGATCAGCAATTTTCATACCACCAATGCCGACTAAATCGAGCTCAACTACACCTACTACAGAAGTAAGCATCTGCAAGTTCAAATTTACTGGAGGATCTAAACCTTCGTTGCAGGAAAAGAAAATGCTATCAGTCGATTCTGTGGGTAACTTCCGCTACTACAACGGGACGAGCAGCAAAGGTACCAAAGCGTTCGACTACATGCACCGAGACAACAACCAATCCCGGTCGGAACCTGGCGAATCTTCTCTGACACAACCAAAGGAAAATAAAGAAGACTTGAGCAAGAAAAAAAGAAAGTCCAGAAAGAGTTTGCAAAGAGAAAAACTAGAACAAACTTTTAAAGAAAAGGGGTTTCTGATTCAAACGCAGCAGTTGCAGTCCGCAGAGGGCGCTACTTACTGCAAATTCCGGCAACTAAGGAAGTTCACTAGGTATTTGTTCAGGAGTTGGAAGGATTACCTTCCAGGGGAGTTAGAGGAACGGGCCAACGTCGAAAATGGTGCTGAAATTCAGCCGCCAACGCCTGCTGAAGGCGCGCCTGAAGAATGGGCCTCATGATGAAGTTGACCAGTCAACCAAAGAAACGTTACAATTTAACGTGTAGCTCAATAATGTATTACAAAGCTCTTACTTGTTGGTGAGAAACTTTAAAGAGACTTATAAAAAGCAATTTCACAACTGTTTTGTACCAGAATTGCATGGAATTGAAGAGTTGCTCATATGGGGATATTGATACAAATTTAAAATTGGAGTTATCATAAAAGAACATGAGTACAAATATAATGTGATGACACAATTGTTTAAAATAGATTGTGTAGGTAGAATACTATGCCATTGTACCTATGTATGTACAATTTTCTCAGTGTTTTAACAAAAAAAAAGCGTTATTACGCTATAAAACTTGTCATAGTGTTCGTTAATGAACATGGGTGTTAATTTTAAGACTACCGATAAATATCTCGTGTGGAATACCTAAAAAGTAGTCGATAATAATGCATTTAATTTGTAAATAGGTGTGTTTGTCACTCCGTCCGAGCCTTGCTTGTTTTATATTAGGATATTTGTGTTAATATTATATTTAAGTTATATTTATTGTTCATTTTATTCACTCGAATTAATAGATTAATAGTGTGGAAGTACTATGTAGGTACTTAGGCCAAGTTTGTTACCTACATTTTCATTTATTTGTTCCTTGCTTTTTACAGTCATGGCTGGACCGATTTTGTTGGAATTTAGCACATGGGTAGTCCAAATTGTAAAGAAGGATATAGACATCTTTTTATCCCGATATTTCCACGGGTTTGGAAGTTATATGACTAGTATTGCAGGACGCAGCTAGCTTATATAAGTACTAACAAAACTAGTCAATCTGACACCTCTAACTTAGTTTTATGTTAAAATTGTAAATATAAACAAATTATGAGTTAATCTAGTCATTAATATTTAAGTTTTATTGTTTTAATATAAATTATATATAATTAATTAATGTTTTTATACTATAATTAATTAAAAACCTTTTTTATAATGAAAACTTTTATTACACAAAACATGATTCCGTGATTAAAAAATAAAAATAATATAAAAAAAATGCAACAGGAATGTATGAACCGAATAAAATGTTTTAACAAAAACCTCTTTGTGTTTAATTTCCTCAGTTCAGCTTAGAATATATGAAACAATCAACAATAATTATATGAAATATATAAGATATATTTATAATTATATCAGATAAAGTTATAAACACATTATAATCTATGGGTGTAAGTGTTATTGACGTTCAATGTCAATAAATTTACTTAATATATCCCAGAAGTCACCAATCAACTTGTTTTATTGTAATAATATATATAATTTTATATAATTATGTATATCAGATATAATTATAAACACATAATGTATGGGCGAACAAAGTCTAAAAAGCTACTTATACAACAATCCCAGACACAATTTTAAATAAATATGTTATAAAAATATATATAATTTTATATATTTATCCAATAACCGGACAGTCTTTAACACTGTTATATCAAAGGCACTTATAATAATGTATACATATACAAAATGTATATAAAAATTATGATCTAAAAAACTATAATTAACGATTAACAACTTTTTGTGCGAGAAACGGAATGTTTTTTTCAGTTTTTCGTTTTATTCTAGTGAAGGGACATAATATCCGCTTTACTAGTAATAGGTTTCTTAATAAATCACAGAATAAGCCAATATTTAGTAACTATACCCCGAATCAGTAGGACAGTATATTTACCCCTAATAGTTGAAAACCTTACCTCCACCTTTTAGCACTTTTCCTCTACAATTTTAGCACACTTTCCCCTATTTTTAGGATTTCGTACTTCAAGAGTAAAAAACGGGCCTCTAACAGAATCACTGGATTGTCCTTTTGGCTGTCTGATTTATGAACAATGTTTGTACTTCGAAGATGTACTTACTATAATGTCAAATTCTAGGGAGATGTCGTTAAAATTGTAGGGGAAAAGTAAAGTAAGAGTAAAGTAGCAAACCCCCCGTTTACCTTATTAAGCCTTAATGATCTCCTTGACAGCGTTGACGATGTGTTTGGCCGAGATGCCGTACTTGTCGAGCAAGGCGGTCGGCGGCCCCGAGCGAGGCACTTCGCGGACGTATACGTGACGTACTATCACGTCACGTTCTAGGGCTAGCGCTGAGAGGACCGCTTCACCCAGACCACCTGTTGTAAAACATTACAATTTAAGTTTTAGTAGTTATATTTTGATATCGGAGCAATTTTGTCATCGTTGCGTGTTCACTATTGATCGGTATTTCATAGAATTGAATGCTTTTTCAGCGGTTAAGAGGTTGGAATCGCTTGTTATTGCTTGAAGTAAGTGTTAGTATGTATTATTAGTTAGAGTTATATATAAATGTATGAATGCTACTGCCCACGTCCACCGACATCGACGGCGTGAGTACGACAAACACACTATAATGTTGCACTTTCATTATATTGTTATACATACTATTATATGTATCACAATGTTACAGTTGGCAGTGCGATAGGGATCCAGAGTGAGTTCATTCTGTCATATAGTCGACTAAGTTGAGGGATGGGTTAGTTGGTGGATCTAGCAGCTGGGTCTACCAGCAGTTGCAGCGCCATCTAGCCTCAAACCGGGGTCACTCTGACCTGAAGGTGATTGGATACCACCGGTTCCACTCTCGTCACCATGTCAGGATATTATCACCTACCACGGTGCTCTGAGAAGACTCCTGTTTTAAGGACAACCTGCATTGCTTGGAAGCACTGCATAAAGCCGTTACACGCGAAAAACGCCTTAAGTCTGGCGCCTTTCATAAGGAGGCAAAGAATTGAGTGTCATCCTAAGGGTCTAAGCTCTTCCTCCATGACGGGATCTGCAAACCGAAGTGGTAGCCAGTGTACTGACCTGCTTGGTAATGGTCCTCGACAACGACGACCCTGCCTTGCGCCTGCTTCGCATGTTGCTTGATGTTGGCGTCGAGCGGCTTCACCGTGAACGGGTCCACGATGCGGCACTCCACACCTATACATAATATACTATATTGAACACACATTTAAAGGCGTCTGAGAACATAAGGACCCAACAGATTTGGGTGGTGTTTTGCGAAAGTGTCAGCTTTTTCAACGCCACGTCTAGCCCATTCTCCAGACGGTTTCATAATAGGGGGCGCAAACTCCAGTGGTTTCATCAATTTTTTGGTAACTCGCCATAGCGAATAGTACGCATTGGCTATGTGGTCTAAACTTTAATTTTTTGCCTATTTCAATGGTTTGCTTTAAGAAGTAATGTACCGCTATTGAGCGGAATAGATCCATCATTCGAGTAGTATCCAAGACGCCATTAGAGCTTCATACAATCAAAAACCAGTCATATTTACCTTCACTTTTAAGTGTGTCAGCAGCAGCGATGGCCTCGTGCAGCGTGACTCCGGCACCGATCAGCAGCACCTTGTCTTTGGGAGACTGACGGATCACCTTCGATTGACCAACCTTTGAACAAACAAAGTTTTATTGCCTAGTGGTCAGAACAAGTGCCTAAATAATATTGTAAATGTTTTAGGCTAAGTTCCCGGAACTAGACATCCTGTATTGGGTCCCTTTTACGTAAAGTACTCGTTAAAGGGACCAGTACAGTTATTCTAGTATAACAATACATCTGTGGTCATCTCTTCAGCCTTCAAGCAAGACATGCATTGTGGGCAATCTGTTATTTCAAAGTTGTAATGAGAACCTCCTCCTTTTTTTGAAGTCGGTTAAAAATGCTTACTGAAAGCACCATGACCGGTGAGGGCGTTAGCATTAGTTACCAATCGCATCCGAGGCCATTTCTTATTGAAAAGGATCTCAAGAGTCTATTGTATTGGTCAGCCTGCCTAGCATGAAGACCAAAACACGATACGATAAAGCGATATCACGCGATATAACTACATCAACTCTCAAAATATGATAGATAAAGCCGCCATGTTAAATTTTTATCATAATTTTTATCGCAATTTATAATAAAAATTTAACACGGCGGCTTTATCTATCATATTTTGAGAGTTGATGCAGTTATATCGCGTGATATCGCTTTATCGTATCGTGTTTTGGTCTTCATGCTAGGCAGGCAGAGACCGTTTGGCTCTTGAACAGTTTGCTTGCCTACAACTTTCTAAGGCGCCCGCCTTAGAAAGTTGTAGGCAAGCAGTGATGTAGTATTTTTGTGAAATTACAGAGCCATGTTCAAAGTTGGTTTAAGGGCATGGAAACCGTGGGCTGATGATATCCGCTCTCCTCTTGGCCAGCTCATCAGTGGAGTGACTGGCTTTAGCGAAACAAGATGGTGCCATACCTTGAATACTTCGTCGTTGGGGTACAAGATGGCGGTGTTCGGTCGTGAAGTACGAATGTAGCAGATACCCTTCGTGTTGGCGGCCAGTTCCACTGCACGCTCGGTTGATACTGCGTCACTGGGGACATTGTACTTTACTTAGTATTCAAATTTATTAGGTATTGTTGCAACTTGAGACCAATAGCAGCGCACTATGGCCGTTTGCAACTTCAGAATGGTGCATGTACAGACCAACTGACTGTTGCAACTTCAGGCTGGTGTATGCAAGGACTAATAGCGGTGCACTATGGCTGTTGCAACTTGGGATTGGTGTTGCCACCGTTATAAACTAGGTTAAATTAAAGCTCAAAATGTAATGTTATCTACATTTACATTTATAAAAGAGAAAAAGACCCATCAAGAAATCTTTGAAACTACAAGAGCTAAGGGTTGAAACTTGGCATGGTGGTTCCTTTTAGGACGCACTAAGAAAGGATTTTTAGAATTTCGACTACTAAAGGGGTAAAACGGGATTTAAACTTTGTAGTAACTATTATAGTATAATTGTGGGAAATCAAGATCACTTTCAAAGCTTATTATTGTATATCGTAGTACTTACGACGGATAGAATACAGTAGCAGTAGGTATGCTCCTGAAGAGCGCCAGATCCTCGAGCCCCATCTGTGAGGGACCGTCCTCTCCGATGGAGACTCCACAGTGGGACCCGGCCAGGTTGATGTTCGACTGACTAATGGCACCCATACGGATCTGTAACATGATGGTAGATACTTAGTCCCGAGCGAACTAAGGAAGCGTGTGAGGGTCTATTGGTCAATTGTATGTTTGTAAATTTGTATGTTTGTTCGACGAACGATTACTTAACGCTTTGACGCTTGTTTTTATTACTTAACGCTTGTTCAACCCTCCGCTCTCTAGAACCCTCGCAGCGCGGTATGCTCTTACCAAGCAAGCCTCGCAAGCAAGCCTCGCAAGCAAACTCGTGCTTAGATCACATAATAAGCAATATAGATTCCGCCAAACCTGAATTGCTAGACTTGCATATTTCTGACCACAACACAGCACAATTGCTAACAGTTCCCAATTATAATAAGTTTACACCTATGACTCAATACTATATTTATAAAAGAGATCTAAGCGAGGAAAATATTACAAAATTTAATGTGATGTGATACACTCCATCACAAATTTATCATTTGTTGAGGTATTTACTAATAATAATGTAAATGACGCATATAAAGAGTTTCATGATTTACTGACATTATTCTATAATCTATGTTTTCCTAATATTAAATATAAAATTGTAACGAATCGATCTAGACCAAGGTGGTTGACTAAGGGCCTAAAAATTAGTTGTAAGGCGAAAAGAACGTTACGTTATAAATATTATACAGATAAAACGGCTTTGACTAAAAATACTTATAAACGTTTTTCACGTATTCTCAGACATAGTATAGATTATTCAATTAAATTAAGCAATGATAAAATTATGAAGTCGGCAAAAAACAAATGCAAAGCCTCTTGGCAGATTATAAAAGGCATATCTGAACCAAACAAACCTAAAGACTTTATATCGTGTATAAACAAAGATGACACTACTATAAAAAACCCAAATGAAATATCAGAAATGTTTAATAGTTACTGGATAGATAATTACAGCACGAATGCTCAAGTAGTAAATACTTTGCAAAGTAATATTTGTAATACCATGTATCTAGCTCCACAAAATTGTGACGAAGTACAAAAAACTATTTTAGGTTTAAAAAACACACTATCTGTTGGTTTTGATAATATCACAACAAAAATACTTAAAGAAATAGCAAAGGAAATATCACCTGTATTGACTCACTTGATAAATCTTTCTTTCACCCAAGGTATATTTCCCGACTTGTTAAAAATATCAATAGTCAAACCTTTACATAAAAAAGGCGACAAAACAAAGTTAGACAACTACAGACCAATAACGTTGATATCCATTATCGCCAAAGTATTTGAAACCGCTATGCAAAAAAGATTGCAAGATTACATTGAAAAATATAATATAATTTGTAACAGTCAGTATGGCTTTCAAAGACGAAAATCAACCACTCTAGCTTGTTTCAATTTAGTCAAAGCTATTATAGAGAACTTAAATTCTGGTAGACAAACCACTGTTGTTTACTTCGACATGACAAAAGCCTTTGACTTTGTGTCACATCAGCAACTACTAACAAAGCTCGAAAGATATGGAATAAGAAGCACAACGTTGGATTGGTTTAAGTCATATCTCGAAGATCGACAGCAGTGTGTAGAAATACAAAACTTAGATGAAAATAATACAGTTATACCTTACAGGTCACAGTTGAAAGTAATTAAATCGGGTGTACCGCAAGGAAGCATTCTAGGGCCTATATTGTTTTTATTATATATCAATGACCTTCCTAATATCATAAAAAAGTGAATGTACTCTTTTCGCAGATGACATTTCTATTATACTGACTGCAAATAAAAAATCTGACAATCAAAATTATTCTCTTGACATTAATAATAATATTGAAAATGTAGTGACCTGGCTGGAAAAAAATAACCTACGAGTAAATACTAGCAAAACGAATTACATGCAATTTACAGCAAAATATGGAAAAAATAACAATGTACTAGAAATAAAGTGTAGAGGTGAAGATTTACATAAAGTCCAGCAGACTACGTTTCTAGGGTTTACACTGGATCAAAATCTTAATTGGAAAGGTCACATTGCTAAATTATGCAGTAGATTGAATAGTTTTGTGTATGTATTATATCAGCTTAGGAAAACTTCTGCACTAGTAACGTTATTGTCGGCGTACCATGCACATGTGTCATCAGTTCTAAATTATGGTATAATCTTGTGGGGTAACTCCACAGACATCGATAAAGCTTTTCGAATACAGAAAAAATGTATTCGGGCTATTGCTGGTATCCCACCATGGGAATCATGCCGACCATTGTTTAAGAAATATAATATTCTTACTTTAGTATGTATGTACATATTGGAATCAGCCAAGTTTGTGAAACTCCAACCTCATTTATTTACAACTGCTAAAGAAATATTTCCTAGAAGCACGAGAAACGTGAATAGATTCGTATTGCCTGTAAGACCTAGAATTAAAATGTACCACAAAAATTGTATCACAATGTGCGGTGTCATCTATAATAAAATACCTACTAATATTAAAGAGCTCCCGTATTTGCAATTCATTAGAAAACTCAGGGCATGGTTACTAGAAAAATGTTTTTATCAAATTAATGATTTCCTATAAACAACTGAATTGTTTTTATTTTATTTTATTATTAATATTGACTTTGAATTGAATCAGATAGGTATATTTATTTATTTTATTGTTCATATTTATAATGTAGTAGATTCGAATATTTGACTTTAAAATCTAATTTATCTTTATTGACACGTTTTGGCCTATGGCTATATAAGTTAATATTATTAAATGTGGTATTGATAATGCTATTGTGACAACAGTTACTTTACTTAATTATGAATTTTCTTTTAATATGTATTTGTATGTCGAATTTACGACGAAGTAAGGACCTGAAATATTTTATAAGATCTTTTGTAACCTACTTCATGCAAATAAATAATATTTCTATTTCTATTTCTATTAGCCCTTGTTCTTCTCAATGAGCTTATTTGTCAACAACCTGATGCCGATATCTTTAATAATAATGTGAATGAGTTCTGTAATATTTGTTAAGTATACTTTTCTTAATATATTATGTTTATTTGTTACATAAGTTCTATTCAATAATGTACCTTCCTAATGACTCTTTGCACGTTTTGGTGTATACTGTAAGTGCAATGAGTAACTGTATTATAAATCTCTATATATATAAAATTCTCGTGTCACGGGGTTCGAAGTTGAACTCCTCCGAAACGGCTCGACCGATTCTCATGAAATTTTGTGAGCATATTCAGTAGGTCTGAGAATCGGCCAACATCATTTTTTTTTTGTTTTTTTTTTTTGTAAATAGCAAAACAACGTTTGCCGGGACAGCTAGTATAATATAAAAATGAATCGCAAAATGTGTTGGTAAGCGCATAACTCAACAACGCCTGGACCAATTTCGCTAATTCTTTTTTTGTTGGGTTTGTTATTGTATGGAGAAGGTTCTTATGGAAGAAAAAATTAAGAAAGTTGCGTAGAAAATTACTACGCAGGTGAAACCGCGGGGCGCAGCTAGTAAATAAATAAAGATTTGTTGCTCCAATTTTAATGATTTATGGTATACAAGTTTTTTACGCGGATCCATTACTTACGGACAAGTAATGGATCCGCGTACCCAGGATCTCAAGATCCTGCGGTGATGTGGAAATTCCTTAGCTCCAAAACGTCATTCACATTTCACACACACGCACTCACATTCACGCGATATGACACTAACACACAAACAAACATTCATTTATGCGATATTTAGGCAGTCAAGGTTTGTTTATTTTTCGAGAAATAGTAGTGTTTTTAACGGTCTTTAAACTTTTCGAAATGTTTTTATCAATGTGAACTTATAATGAATTTTCTTCTTTTATATTTATGACTAGCTGACCCGTGCCCACTTCGTTGGGTTCGTTGGGTACATGTTGGGTACCTTACTCATAGATCTAAACTCCCCTCGCGCACGCGCACCCCCCCCTTGGTGACGCCCACTTCGCAACGGGCCGTGCAGCAGAAATCGTAATATTTTAATTTCGCCATAACTTCAAAACCAAACGTCCAATTTTAATCATTCAAAGACCAAATATTATCTCCATAAACTGTTCTTAGTGATGAAATCATTTATTTTGATAAGGATTAATAGCATGAGTAAAATAAACGCGTTTAAATGTAGTCCAAAAAAAATTCAAGATTTTTAAATAAAAAAATGGTTGCTGTGCCTCACTCGACATAGATGGGTATAGTGTGTCGCGGACTTTTTGTAGATATTTATAAGATCTACAATTAATTAGAACATTTTATGGTTCTATCTTTTATAGTTTAGGCAGCGTACGCAAAATAAGTAACTTTTCTGGTTGATTTTTTATACCTTGTGTCCGAAAAACCCAAATATCTTACGGAACCCTATTTTTTTCCAAAATAAAATATAGCCTATGTTACTCGTGGATAATGTAGCTTTCGAATGGTGAAAGAATTTTAAAAATCGGTCCAGTAGTTTTTGAGCCTATTCAGTACAAACAAACAAACATACAAACAAAGTTTTCCTCTTTATAATATTAGTGTAGATAAGTAGGTCCTACCTACTTGTAATTTCTATTCACAACCATTCACCTATCTAATCAATTCTGGCTTTTATGAGGTAATTTATAAGAAACAGCATACAAAATGTAGATTCAATTTGGTCTAAGTTCTGTGTACAATAGGTTAGAATATAAGGTATAATAATGACTGTAGAATCTTTGTTAATAGAAAAATATAAAATAACTAGCTGTCCCGGCAAACGTTGTTTTGCTATTTACAAAAAAAAAAACAAAAAAAAATTGATGTTGGCCGATTCTCAGACCTACTGAATATGCTCACAAAATTTCATGAGAATCGGTCGAGCCGTTTCGGAGGAGTTCAAGTTCGAACCCCGTGACACGAGAATTTATAGAGAAGATAATATAAAATGTCAATAGAATTTTAGAGCAGGGTTGGTACGAGGTAAAAAGCGTGAAGTCTCAGACTAGTGTAAAACCTGAAGTATGAGTAGTGTGTAGTGTAGTGTCCTTACCTGATCGAATGTCCTGGTGAAGAATGCAGCGAAGGTGGAGACGAAGGCGACGGTGCGGTCCCTACACGCGGCTCCGGTCGCCACGCCTACCAGGTTCTGTTCCGCTATGAAACATTCTATATATCTGAAACATAACAATGATTCATTTAATATTGACATTACTTTCTCAGGTTTCTTATGGTCTTGTGGTTACTACAATGTTGCAATAGTCGTGGTCACGGGATTGAAACTCACCTCTCTGGGTACGCGTTGCGTAGTTTGTCACTGAATGTGGAGTTCTTCGTGTCTCCGTCCAAAGCAATCACACTGAAACAATACAAAATATTCATTATGTCCACTTCTGGTGCAATAGCATAGCACTTTTTTCCTCATTAACTATAATAATAGCACTTTTCCCTCACATATACTTAGACTTACTGCAACAATAGCACTTTTACCCATCTTAAACTGCAAAAGTAGCACTTTTACCCCTCCCACATTGTAAAAGTTTCCCATCATATAGTGCAATATTATCACATTTTCCCTTCCAACTGTCAGAAAACTCACCGCATATTGGTATCAGCGATCTTCTTCAAAGCAGTACCGTAAGCTAGCCTCGTTGCGACGGTTTCACCTGCCTTGTACGCCGGGGGGGTGGACAGCGTGATGTCAGCCAGGTGGACCCGGGGGGCCTCCGCTAGCGGGGGCCGGGCTTT
This sequence comes from Idaea aversata, assembly GCA_907269075.1. NCBI lineage: Eukaryota > Metazoa > Arthropoda > Insecta > Lepidoptera > Geometridae > Idaea > Idaea aversata. The sequence goes on from OU026102.1 coordinate 332,052, forward strand.
GGGGACCGCGATGGGGGACTTTATTAGGGATTGGAGGTGCTGGAACGAACAATGAAGGGGATATCAGCTTCGTCGTTAATAATTGATACACAATATTGGATTATTCTATGATACTATTTATGTTCTAAATGTTAAAGTTTGTGTGTTAGTATGTTTGTACATGACGCAAAAACTACTGAAATGATTGCGATGAAACTTGGGATACACTGTAGTCCTGGAATAACACAGCCATGCTCTGATAGTAGTAAATATAAATGTATGAATGCTACTGCCCACGTCCACCGACATCGACGGCGTGAGTACGACAAACACACTATAATGTTGCACTTTCATTATATTGTTATACATACTATTATATGTATCACAATGTTACAGTTGGCAGTGCGAGATCGAGTACTGTTATTAAGGAATAGGGGATAAAAATCTGTACTTAGAAGTAGCGAAGGGTGTAATGACCCCCTTTGAGGTGTAATTACCCCTATTGAGGCGTAAGGATCCCATTATTTTCTAATATTTTTTTTTACAAGTGATAGGATAGCGTTTGATCACTAATGGTAAGCGACGATGCAATTTATAGAAGATACCTGTTCACTTGAGACAGACGTTGGTAACTGATTTTATTTGAGTAATGAATGAATGGTGTATGTGGGGTCCAGTATAATTACTCTAACTGGGGTGTAATGACACTCACCTTAATAATCTTATCACCCTCAGCGCCCAATGCTTTCCCGTGCCAGTTCTCCAAGTCTTCGATCCCAGGGAAGCCTTTCCCCTTGAACGTCTTGGCGACAATGCCGGTGGGGACACCGGAAGTGGAGGCTGCTTCGTCGAACGCCTTGACAAGTTCCGTGACGTCATGTCCGTCGACGATGAGCGAGTGGAGACCGAACGCTTTGAGCCGGGCGTCGTACACGTTCAACTGATAAGGAATTAGAAGTTAAGTTTTAGATAACACAGTTAAGCTGGGGACATATTGTTCGGACGCATCCGCGGACGCGTCCGACTGCCGCGGCTGATAAGTGTGCACGGTCGTTTGGCATTCAGCGGCCCAGATCGCTCTAGGACGTCCGCGGACGTCCAAACGCTCAAGGACGGCCCAAGGTTACGTCCGCGACTTACGTCCGATAGTGTGCACAGTTACATACATTTACATTACACAGGTGCCTTAAGTCGCGGCTTTAGCAATGTGTCCCCAGCTTTAAGGTTTGACCAGAATCAGAAAAAAACATCGTTTGGGGTCATAAGGTCGCTCGGTCGCTGTAAAATGATAATGTATGAAAACTGACAATATTCAGTGCTTTCAAATAGTTAATATTGCACAAAATGTCTACGATATGCTTAAGAAAATATATGGTTTATCGCTTCTCTTTGTGCATCCTTTTGTGACAACCAATTCAGAAGAAAGATGGCAAGGCAATACTGGAGCATATACACAAATAGATTATTTTAATACTTAAATTTTTCTAGATTACATTGATAGTATTTCGTGTACTAGATGTGGAAAAAAGATATAAGCATTGTCAGTCACCTGTTTTTCATTTTCTTCATCAGCATCTGACGCCATTACAGATATAGGATCTTCAAGAACCTAACTTTCTTGCAAACAAGTAATTTTTTGTTCGAAGTTTTGAGCGTAGTTTGTACTGGACTGACCTGATGCTGCAAGCTGGTAGGTTCGGACTGTCCGAGCCGGTTGACGTCGAAGATGACGACCAGGTTGTCCAGCTTGTAGTGCGACGCGAAGTGGAGAGACTCCCAGATGCTGCCCTCTGCTGCCTCACCGTCACCCACCAGGCAGTATACCCTGGACAGATAGATGGTTTTGTACACTTTTTGTAAATACCTTGGCTTTTAATACAAACACCATGGAATCAAATCACAGTTATGCACCCATAGATTTAGGAAATAAGCATAAAAATCAGGCCCTTTCAGTGAAGATCATTAAAATTAAAGAACCCCTCCCTGGCTGATAAGGAAAATCGCATATAACTTTTGAACATAGCCAATGACACTTCCGACTAATCCACCATTCAATTGAAAATAAAAACAATATCAAAATCGGTTCATCCATTCGGGAGCTACGATGCCACAGACAGACAGGTCAAACTTATAACACCCCTCTTTTATTGCGTCGGGGTTTAAAAATTAGCATGCCTTAGAAATCACCAAGGTTCAAAACTTCGACACATATGGCATATTAATGACATAAGCATTTGAAGCAAACCCTAATTTAGGTGATTCTAGTGTAGTTAATAATATTCAAAGGTGCCTCCAGATTTTGGAACTACTCTGAAGACAATAGTTTTTTTCTGCTGAACTACTAACCTGTAAGGCGCCTGATCGTAATATTTCCCGACATATGCCATCCCAGCGGCCACAGCCAGCCCCTGCCCCAAGGACCCGGTGCCGACGTCTACGAAGTTCAGTCGCGGGGTGGGGTGTCCTTCTAGGTCCGAGTCCAGCTTGCGAAGGTTTTGGAGATCCTCGACGGGGAACAGCCCCGCTTCGGCCCACGCTGCGTACAGGATCGGGGCGGCGTGACCCTGGAATATTGTTGCTATGGTTACTGAGTGATTTGGTGGCCCTGGATAGTTGTTGCTGGCTGGCTACCATGCCTCAAGCGTAGTTGTTTAAATTGTGCTTTTTGCAATGTCTTGATATATTAATTCATTTAAATAAACCAAACCGCGTCATCTAGTTTCGAATTAAGGAACACCCTCCCCCATTTTTAAAGTAGGTTAAAAATAGAAATATGTTCGTAAGATGGTTCACCACATGTTAAGCAATATCTTATCTCTCCATAACAGAGGCAATATGACTCAAGAGTCAGTACCCTTATCACAAGTTTTGATAGTATTATGTAAGGCCTACGAGACGATACCCTCCCCCGCGCTGGCCGCGTGTCGTAGGCATGATTCGGTCTCACGCGTCCACAAGGTTAGGACTTTAATGACCCTGGCTCAGTCATCATCCTGGGGCCTTAGTCTGCCATTTTACATTCATGGATCTACCATTGTATTTACATCGAGACTCGCTATGGAGTCTCAATGGTAATAGGTACGTCACTGATGTTGCCTACCAAAATATCTACCATTTTGCTAAGCGATATACACCATGGATATGCCTGCCAAATGTGTATGAGAATACCGTTTTGACAACTATCAAGATTCCATTTAGCCACGATTGTAGAGCTAACAAATTCAGTCAGTGATGCTTCGATAGAATAGTTAAAATTATCAGAATACGAATGGACATATTATTGACAATAAATATCTATTGCGATTCTATCAATTGTGTTAGCAGAGTTGGGCCCCAGATCGCTCTACAACTCCATCTTCAGTTCATAGAGTATATTTACCTTGGACAGTATGAACCGGTCGGCCGAAGCGTCCCTCGGTGAGGCGATGTTGTACCTCATCGTGTGGTAGAACAACACGGACATTATTTCAGCCATCGACGCGCATGATGTCGGGTGCCTAAAATATAACACTTTATTTACTAACGAATATGGTGTAGTCAAAGTCAATCTTTCTTTATTCAATTGGAATCATTCGCATGACATCATACTGAATCGTCTTAACAATTAAGTTAGGATATGCCATCGAAACGCGCCAATGAGAAAAAAAACACAAGAAACTCATATGGTGCTGATTTCATTCTTGTGATAATGTTCGCTCAAGATTACAAATATTGATTATTACATTGTAATATGGTAGGCTAGAGGATACCTCTGTCCGCTAACTGACATTGCTCCGGTGAAACCCGCGGCTTAGTTGGCTCCGCTGAAGACGGTCGACTAAGCCGAGAGGGTAGTAGGCTACTAACGGGTTGTTTTGACTTGTTATTTTAATTGATTTTGTTGTTTTTATCCTATTTATTTATTTTAATCCTAAATTAAATGACCAATTTATTTTTAGACAATACTATTTATCTTATATTTTAATATTAAGCACATTAAAGATATGATAGGTGCTGGACAAGCCTACACCATCCTGACGCACAAAGGACGCATATAAAGGAGTACAGTTGAGAATAAAAGCCCAAATACAAATACAAAAGGATACAAACATACCTCTATTGTCTCAAAACTAGTGTAAAATCAAGCTTGATCTATACGTGGGTGAAACAGCTATTCTTATAAAAATGAAAGAGTTAGAGATGACCATTGTCCAATTTACATTTTTATAAATATTTATACACAAGATTTGACTTTGTATATTTGTACAGAGGACATTCAGACAAACAATATAAATTCTGTCACATGATATCTCAAAGAAACATGTACTGCACGCTTATCTACATATATTTCTCGCTAAATTAAGAACTTTGCTAATTGAAATATATTGTAGGTAGGTAATGTAACCTACCTACTTAAACTAAACGAATTTTAACCACGTTTTATAAAAGCCGGCTAACTTGGCCAATTATCCTAATGCACCTAGGTAATTCGTTTGTTGTGTTGAACGTGACGCCAAAACAACATAGGCTACTTTTTATCTTGATATTCCCACGGGATTTATGCGTGTACTATGGGGCAAATCTAGTTCGTTATAATAATAATAATTAATTAATTAATAATAATTTAATTTAGTTAAATTTTAAATCTATACTTCACTACATAGTATAAAACAAAGTCGCTTTCTCTGTCCCTATATCCCTATGTATGCTTAAATCTTTAAAACTACGCAACGGATTTTGATGCGGTTTTTTTAATAGACGGCTATATTATGCATGTGCATGTATTATACATATAAACCTTCCTCTTGACTCTTTCTATCTATTAAAAAAACCGCATAAAAATCCGTTGCGTAGTTTTAAAGATTTAAGCATACAAAGGGATATAGGGACAGAGAAAGCGACTTTGTTTTATACTATGTAGTGATAGTGATAGTGAAGCTGAAGAGTTTGTTTGTTTGAACGCGCTAATCTTAGGAACTACTGGTTTGAATTGAAAAATTATTTTTGTGTTGGATAGTCCATTTATCGAGGAAGGCTAATAGGCTATAGGTTTTTTTGTGTTGGATAGTCCATTTATCGAGGAAGGCTAATAGGCTATAGGTTTTTTTGGAAAGAATGTGTACCGAAACTACTAGTCCGATTTTGATGAAACTTAAATTATGAGGGTACATTGCTTAATTGGGAGTAAAATAAGCTACTTTATATCCCGCCTAGCTTTTGCCCGCAACTTCGTCCGCGTAGAAATTGGACCAAAGACTCACGTTGTCCCATATAAACTTTGCCCCCCCTTTTCACCCCCTCAGGGGAATAATTTCGGAAAATCCTTTCGTAACGGATGCCTACGCCATACAAAGAACACACTTTCCAAGTTTCAGATCTCTACCATCAGCGATTTAGGCTGTGCGTTGATCCGTTAGTCAGTCAGTCAGGACCAAGCATTTTATATGTATAAGTAGATTATCTATGGGCCTTCGTAGCCTGTAATAAATAATTTATTATTATATAGATATTCCTACAGGATAGGAATTAAAGCGGGTAAAACTGCAGCGAGTAGCTAGTAAGTAAGTACCTATACATTAAAATGCCTGAATGAATAGTTTATCAGAAGTATGAGACGTACCCAAGTTATCTCAAATTGCATAATAATATGTTACTCCAGTATTATTATATTACATTTTGTAAGGCAAGTAAAGGTCATTTGCTAAGATATATTCTGTGTAATCGCTTAGGCCCCGATCCTGTGGGAACATCAGGATTTTTATCACAATCCGTCCAGTAGTTACAAACACACAACGTTCACATTTATAATATTAGTAGGATATCGTACTAGCTGCGCCTGCGCATTTCAGATCGGGTTCAAATTTGCCTATGACCTTCTTCAAGCTTATATCTATGTCTATAACAAAATTCATTCAAAATGGTTCAGTTGGCGTGGAAACATAACAGACAAACTGAGTTACTGAAGTTTAAGAATTTATCATAAATACCTATTTATTGACTGAAAAACTGTTTATCAAATTAATTAATTGCTCAAAAATAATTGAGCAGTTTACCTTAAAACACACAGATATTGTAATTGTATTTCATTAAAGTTTCATCGCCCTACTTTGGTAAAGTTCTCAGTACCTACTCTACTCACTTATTATGACTTGAACTTAATTGCTCCATGTTCAATATATTTGAAAAATATGCCTTTGTGACTATGATTACAAAAAATCGGCCAAGTGCATCATTACAGAATGGCAACAGAAATAGATCATCGGTGAATATTTCTACTATCTAGCTATCATGGCTTATGAAATATAATATGGGGACAGATAGACAGACAGAAGGTTGAGTCTCAGTAATTGGGTCTTGTTTTTGTCATGGAACCCTAAAAAAATAATAAATAAGTATTACAGGACATTTCACCCCTCGCCATCTAATCCCAAGATAAGTAACTAGACTTGTGTTATGGGTGCTACACAATGGATATACTACTTATACTTTTTCTTATGTAAATATATACTTATAATACATAGAAACAACCAGACCACAGACAAACATCTAGGCATAAATACATGTCTGAGGTGGGAATTGAACCCGCAACCCTGTGTTTGGCAGTCCGGCATGGTGACCATTGTGCCAACTAGGTTGTCAATAAGAACCCCATGAGTTTCTTGTGTCTTTTTTAATTCCTAACTTAGTTTTTAAGACGATTCAAAGTGACAGACACATTGTGACTTCTCTAGATCTCTAGCTCACGCGGGTAAAGCCACTAGATGATAGTGACTTGTATAAAACTATTACAAGCCATGATTATGCCGGAAAGTTACAATCAATCACAGATTATATCATCATATGATAATAGTTAGTACTATTACAGCATAGTGATAATGAAGGAATCACTGCTGCAAGGTATTTGTTACCTTATGATTATTTAGATAAGATATTCAATCGATTGATAGCATGATTCAGCTATTGACAAAATAATGTTGGCCTTGAATGTATATTAGGTTTACTGGCTCCACCATGTGGTTTTACTTGCATGTAAACTAGCATAAAATATTATGTCCTTCTCCACAATATGTGCCATCTCTGTATAATTTTTTATTGTACCTAATTGGTTGAGCCATGTGACTGTGAATATAGCTGTGCACTGCAGTTTCATCTGTATAACGAGGTTCAACGCAATCCATTTAGTAGTTTGTGAATGAACATACACACAAACTTTGACAATAATTAAACCTGAACCCCCTTATTCCAAAACGAGGTTTAAGGATAGTCCGAGATGTGGATTTAAACCTTAGATTTAGACAAAGATTTACTCGTGAACTATAGTCTAAACACTATACCTATATATTATATATGGTACTACAGTCTAAACCATGAAGTATCTGCTTCATGGTCTAAACACTATCCCTATAGATTTTAAAGGGTAGTGTTTAGACTATAGTTCATGAGTAAATCTGTGTCTAAATCTATCCTACTATCCATAAACCTCATTTTGGAATAAGGGGGAATAATTTTTTTAATTTTTTTTCCCATAGTACCTACCTAATATTGGGTTAAAAAGTAAGTAAGTAGGTACCTACTTATGTAGATGTAAAATTTAAAATTGAAAATCTCATCAAGAAATGACTAATTTTCTTATAACTCAGTAGGTAAATATCTATGGACAGTCGAAACTGCTAAGTAACGATTGAAAACCTCTACCCTTTAACACTTCACAGACTTGATGACTTATTTTAAAGAATTCTGAACTCTTTTAGCTCTATGTGAACCAGAAGGGCTTAACAGGATAATAAAAGTAGGTACTAAGGTACTTTGTCGTAGGAATGTAGCTACACAATTTAGAGTAACATTGACTTATTCATGGTGTAAGTACCTACATAATACGCTAAGTTTTAAAGTCCACATGACTTGAAATGCACTTCGCAACCTGAGTGCGGTGACCTCAAAAATGTACAATATCATTGTAAAGTATACTTATTTAATTTTTCCAGTGTTTATTATAAAGAATTTAGCCTACCAAAGGCTGTAATATCCTGGAAATACAATCCTAACCTTCATTAGACCTTCAATGAAGCGGCATAAACACTATTGAGGTTAGAAACCACTCACCCGGATTTCGAGGCATTTGTAGCGACGATGCTGTCGATCCTCAGCTTATTGGCGAGGTCTTTCAGAACCTGGATGTTCACTTTCTGTTCGCCCTTCATTTTGGAATGTAATTCGAGAAGTTTTTACGAAAATAAAAGGAAACCACGTTGTTCACGACCGGCACTGTTTGTCCGCCGCCAATTTAATGAACGGTGTTGCCAGGGTTTTGTAGTTTTATACCAGAATTTTTAGAATGGTAATGGGTGATTTTGATATAAAAACTTAGTTCCCATGGTTTTTCTCGGCTGATCAAAATAATGAAACTTGATAAAGAAATAAACTGACTTGAAAACTAAGGAAAAGTAGGTAAGTATTTTTGACGTGATAACGTTTTATAAATTGGTGAACACCTGCAATCTCAAAAAAGTGTGACGTCACGCGTCGTTACTGGAACGCCTCATGTTATTGACAAGGTAACTATAGCAACGATTTATCGTTGCCATGGTTACCATCAATGTTTTCTTAAGACGTTATCACGTAAAATTATCGTCCGGAAACAGACTTTACAGACAACCATTTTTTAATAATACTTAGCTATTTCGTACGAGACTGGCTCCTTTGCAGGGGCGTAGCTACCGCCGTATCTGCCGTATCAATTATACGGGGCCCCCGGGCCACGGGGGCCCCAAAGTGTGTAAGGAAAAAAAATAAAATCTTTCTAATTTATGCTGCGCTGAGAAAAGAAAAAGTAAACAGAAAAGGGAAGAGGTTATAAAAAAAGTGCTTCTAAAAAAGTTTATAAAAAAAGTGAAAAAAAAAAATGGGTGCGTGTACTTATGTACGCGCGTGAGAAGTTATACTTCTTTGGCATTATTAAAAAAAAAAAAAAACAAAAAAAAAAAAAACAAAAAAAAAAAACTCGTCCGACAAAAAACTCGTCCGGCAAAAAACTCGTCCGACGAAAAGTTCGTCCGACAAAATACTCGTCCGACAAAAAACTCGTCCGACAAAATACTCGTCCGACAAAAAACTCGTCCGACAAAAAACTCGTCCGACAAAAAACTCGTCCGACAAAAAACTCGTCCGGCAAAAAACTCGTCCGACAAAAAACTCGTCCGACAAAAAACTCGTCCGACAAAAAACTCGTCCGGCAAAAAACTCGTCCGACAAAAAACTCGTCCGACGAAAAACTCGTCCGACAAAAAACTCGTCCGACAAAATACTCGTCCGACAAAAAACTCGTCCGACAAAAAACTCTGGACTGGAAAAGGATTGTCAACACAATCAATAAAGTTCAATTTAGATTTAAACAACTTCTCCCGTGAGAATTTTGTGTGACGCTTTTGTAAAATTTCACTCTCATCATTTTTTCATAACGCGCCTAAAGAAGTATAACTTCAAAAAGTTTTAAAAAAAGTGCTTCTTTTCACAATATTTTTTTTTTTTGTGAAAAGTCTTCACCCTCGTATAAGGGCCTCCAAGCAATTTTTTTTATACGGGGCCCCGACAAGACACGCTACGCCACTGCTCCTTTGTTGCCTTTCAGGTTAAAACGAGGAATTTTACTGCCTTAACTGAAATATTAATATCATGTAGGTATGTAGGTACGTAATATATTATTATTATGTCCATGAATATATAATAATATTATCAAGATCATGCATCATTTACATTAAAACGGGGAAAAAGTTTACATCTAGCATCACAATCGGTCGTGACCGCAAAACACAGGAATGAATAAAATATTGTACAGCGCTATCTGTTGAAGATACGTTAGATTATGTTAGGAAGCAGGTTTTAGTTCAAAGTTTGAACGCTAGATGACGCACAGTGTATTTTTATGCCAGCGACTTTCAAATTTTTCCCCCGACTACGGCGAAGTAGGTAGATAGAGTTACCAGTTTTGACCAGTATTAATTGATATTAAAATGTAAAAAAATATATTATTATTATAATCGCTTTTGTCCTTATTTTTGCAAAAAAATAAATAAAAATCGTTCTTGTCCTTATTTTTGCAAAAACATGTATAAAATCCTTATTGTCCTTATTTTTGCAAAAAAATAACCTATAAAATCGTTTTATTACTTATTTTTGCTAAAAATGTATAGAAGTCGCTTATTTCATTGACACAATTGCCAATATATTTGTCTGATATTTAGTAAAGTAACACCCGCTAATTCCATTCAAACATCACGTCTCGTATCCACCTTTAATCGGATTTATTGGTCATTGTAATAGATCCTTCTCCTTTACAACCATTTCATTCAAAACACATTCAACCCTAAATTGTAACAGAAGAGTATATTATCGATTGTAAAACTGTACAATAACTGTCGAATATAATGCCATATTCACGCGATGGTAACAAAAACTAATGCGATTTTCGCACTAGATGCTTGACGTTTTTTGATGCGATCATGTTTGAGTGACAGTTGTTTGATTCCGTGCAATATGGCAAGGTAATGTTATATTTACTTTGTTGGTAAGTATTCACTTTATGGAAAAATGTTGAATGAAATTATATTTAGTATTTTTTTGGATTTAGAGTAAAACTGCACGGTGCGCTGCGTGCGATTAATTTTTATATTAATTTGTTTTTTTTGCACAGGAATCGAACCCACAACTTTTAGCGATGTTGTCCCACCATGCCACAGAGGTAGCACGGTCGAATAAAAACAAAATGTAGGTATAAGATACGATACCTACTTAATAAAGGGTCAATATATTGTCGCGAGTTGATCTTCTTATCACTGTAAATTATGTTCAGATTATACCAATATAAAACTTATTAAATAAATATATTTGTTTACGCCTGACTCGGATTCAAAAGATCGGATTACATTGACCATGTCGAAGGTTGTTTATGTCTAAGAAAAATCTAGACGCAATTGGTGGCGCTTTTTATTGCTAGCCTTTTTCGTTTTTGACCGAAAGAACAAAGCGTCTTTGTTTCTTACTGTCAAAATTTGCTTTCCTCTGTGAGTATGTTTGTTAGCAATTTTCTACAAGTCATATTTAATTTTTATCCAAGAAACTTGATAGGTACTTATACTTTACCGATATTATAGATTTTTTGTCGTCGGGTATTTTTATTATTTTAGGTTACTTCGCCCAAAAAGGGGCAAAAAGGATTTACTATTTTTTTCATTTATGTATTTGAAAGATAAACATTGTTCACTTTTAGTTTTCTTTTCATCTTTATCACACAAAACTCCCTCACGCGTTTAAAACGTTAAATACTGAGTTCTGCAAAAAAGCTTCGTAGGTATGTATTTTATGTCAGGCTGAATATAAACCTATCCTAAAGATTAAAAAGTGAATGCAAGCTCTGCACGGGGCACGAGTGGCCATCTCTCTACTGAATTGTACTGCATTTATAGCCAGTTATGTTTATTTAATACTTAAATACAGTAATTGTATGGAAATTGTTGCATTATTTTCTACTTAGACTGAGATTTGTTATAAACTTGGTTTTACTGGAGCTGTATTTAACTGTATTTATTGTCAATTTGTTTATGATTTTGTGTGTCTTTTGTCGTTCTTATCATTTTTCTTACTTAGAGATGAAAAAAATACGGCTTAAGCATCGCTAAAGCTTGTTGATTCTGCGTCTAAGTATTTTTCTCTCTCGAAAGCCCAATAAAATATACATTTTTTTTACTATTGTATTATTTTTTGAACCGTTTTCAGATCAGAGTTGATATTCTGTCAAATGCCTCTTTTATTTAGGAGTTAGGTTTTCAGGGGGTAAAAGGTAGGTATTTTTTAATTAATTTAAGAGATAAGCATTAAAAAAGTCTACTCAATGTAGTAATTTTACGCAGACGAAGTCGCGGGTAACAGCAGCTTCACTATCACTATCATCACTACATAGTATAAAACAAAGTCGCTTTCCCTGTCCCTATTTCCCTATGTATGCTTAAATCTTTAAAACTACGCAACGGATTTTGATGCGGTTTTTTTTAATTGATAGAGTGATTCAAGAGAAAGGTTTATAATATGTTTAATACATGCATAATATAACCGTGCGAAGCCCGGGCGGGTCGCTAGTGTTATATATAAATAAATAAAAATAGTTTATAAAATTGGTAATTTCATAGAGAATTGTTTTAACTGTGTGTTGTGGACGGGCAAATGTAAGGTTCATAAGATTAACATTAAAATTGTGAAATTAGTTGTTATGTACCTTGCAATACATGTGGCAATACTACATAAATAAATACCTACGGAATATTTTGTTTGGAAAGTTGGCAACATTTTGTTTTTGCAGTATTTTTTTGAAGGTTGGCTATTGTTTACATTGCTAGATGATGCTAGAAGATTACTTATCTATGATTTACCAGATAAATATGGCGGCTCCATTCGGTTGTTGTCTTGTGATCGGTTTTCACATGAGGATTCTCGGAAAGATTCTAACTAGAACTGACAATGTTGAGTTTTATAATTAGAAAATACGAGTGTGTAAATGTGTTGTGATAAAGGATGATGAAAACAAGATTTGTCTGAGATAACCGCTCTGCCGTACCTACCAGAGCGGGCTATGTTTAGTTGATCTTAGAAAATGAACAAGCATCACAGTACGACTACAAAACTATCCAAGGACCGATACGTTGTAATTGTCCATGAAGATACTACACAGCGATAGTGGTGAGTGACTCTTCTATGTCTTTTCTGTGGTACCTATAATTTCAAGACAATTCCTTATCGTTTCAAAGCTTAGGTAAGTATCCAAAATTATATTTGCATTCAAAAATGTAATTTCATGCTATTTATACTGTTCCTACCACAACACTACCTCCTGTGACTTCAATGTGTAATGTTCTTCGTATCGTTATGGTAAGGAATAGGAGCAGGTATACCTACGGTATACCGATGGCAGCGCGAGCGGCAGGCGGCAGGGTAGCGGGTTCAACTCGCTGAGCTGAGCCTGATAAATGACCGGCTATTGTCGGCTACTGGTATTGAACGCAGAGAGAGAGTTGACACTATTCTATGAGGTTCCGGATAATATTTTAAGGTCCGAGATTTTTTAATGACCGACCCATAGAAATAATAATTTTAAAGCTGCCTGCCGCAAAAACTCCGCGTGTATAGTTTTTATTGAATTTTATTGGTGAAAACCGCTTCACTCCTCTCAGCTCCGCTCCTGATGACAGGCAGCCTAAGTCATGTATCCTAAGTACCGGCCCATCACATTTTTTTATGTGATTGGCCTAAATATTGTCCATGTCTTTATAAAACATTTTTGTCTCGTATTGTGAGTGACTTCCAAAGTTAGCGAAAATGTAAGGACCGATTCTAAACTTCCGATCTATCGTATAATCTTCTCCGTCCTAAAGTTGCATGGAAGAGATCTATTGTAGCATGCTAGTTTTAAGATTTTTTTGAATGTTTGTACCTATACTTATTTGTTCTGTGCGTGTACAATAAATAGTTCTATCTATCTATTTATCGCGGCCCCACGTCAATAATATTACGTATTCATATCAAAACTCTTTCTGTCACCTTTCGTCCCAAAGCCAACTGAACCCTAAATATCATGAAAAAATAAAAGAGTACCGTATAGTTTGAGACGAGGTGTATTAAACCGCGCGCTCAATGACGCGACCGACCGGGGCGATCGCGTCGCGCGTGACGTCACAAGCGGATCATTTCAGATTTATTACACTAGTTGTAACCGATGAGTTTGTGACCTTTTTGTAAAAACAACCTAATAAGTAGGTAATAATAAATACATCCTGGGTATATAGATAGGTGAGTAGAATATAGGTGCGTACCATGAAGCAGATAACCAGGTGCGTACTTACTGAACCGGCATAGATAAGTTGCTCTTTTTGCGGGATAGATTTCTTGATTGTCTGCTATCCACTCGTAACTTGAAGACTCTAAGCCATTTACAGCATTACCTACTTAGTTAAACACCTAGGCTGTTGTGTAAACTTTAGATAGGTCTGTCATACGCTAAAATTGAATGTCAAATGTTAATTATACTAAATCTAGGGGTACTTGCAGCTACATTGATAAATCTTATTTTCACTTTAGCTAATATCGAGTTTCGAATTGGGGATAGTTAGGTATAAGCCGGGAAAAAACATCGAGATTTATGAATTTAGCTGTCCTAAACAAGACAACAAGTTATGAAAGAAACGGATGGTGAGTTGGTGAGGAACGCGCTAATGATGCAAGGATCATTATTAAAATTAATGAATGTCATAGAGATGTCAACGATACGGTTCTTATCGATATGAGAACAATATCGAATATATTTTTTCACGTAAAATAATCTCGCATTTGATCCCATCTCACTGGATGGATAGCATGTTCGCCTAAAAGGTATCTATTCACTCTACACTTAAAGACTCCAAGGTTTAGTAGAGTTCCACTTTTTAGCTGTGCGCACCAGAAAGGTGATGCTTTATACGCGAAATTAATTGGAACGTCTACCATGTGGGTCACGAATCATTTGTACCTAGCCCTCGTTATCTTGTGGGGGAAAAAAAGGGAAGGAGGGAACGAGTTCGTGGGGATCCTGGGGCTATAAATGCTAGTAGTTTCAGAGCCAATAAACAAACATCTAAAAATTCAAAAACTAAAATAAAAATGGGATACAGTTCCCATTTTATTTTATTCTCAATTCGTGGTCTTCCTGGTGAGCAATAGTCAGCATATTCTCACATCTATTCTAATATTATAAAGTGTAAAGAACTTATGTTTGTAACGAACAGGTTCTGAAACTACTGGACCGATTGAGATAAAACTTGACATGAGCAATGAGCAATGAGCATACATTGAATTCTTAAGAGTTACATGCACTATATTCCCGATTTAAACAGTGGGTGATGTGGTTTAAAAATAAAGCCAATAACACGAAAAGAAGATGTAGTATCCCTAAAAGACCTAAATGCCTTACCTTACTATTGTTTATCGATAATACGTCGTATTCGTTTCGTTCCCATCCCTACTAACCTCATACAAAACCTATAGGTAATCCCTTTGGCTACCGTAATACAACCATATTTTACAACGCATCATTAACAAACTACACTTCACCCTTATTGCCGGGTATATAAGGGTTATATAAACAGCATTTAAAAAGTTTGTAAGTGTTAGGATATTTATTAATATGGGATTTATTGGTCAGTTAAATGATGTATTGTTTGGTCCAGCCAGCAGCCAGCAGGGCCAGGCCGGATGCTGACTCGATTTAATGATCATTTCAAAGGTAGTAGTCGTTTTTTGTTAGATGCCTTATTATTATGGTTTTTAATTTTAACCGATTTGAAAAAAGCGCGTTATTAATTCAAGTGCGGGGTGGTGTTGGTCCAACTACTCTGTCTACGTATTTAGAAGGTAGGACCACGACCCCCTAGTTGCAGGTCCGAGTGCGGGGTGGTGGTACAACTATTATTGTGACAGAAACAAGAGACGATTCTATCTAGCTACACGGGTACAAGCAATTTTCACCCAAGTAAGTCTAGATTTCATAATAATTCTGAGACAAAAAGTAGACTATGTTATTCCCCAGGTTTCAATGTACAGTATGGGTCATAAGTAAATGGTCAGATTGCTACAATAATACTATCTCTCAGTGTGATTATTATTTTAAACATGTTAGCTATGTCTTTAGTTGGCCGGGAGGTCGAAGCCGCCACCCGTTACACCAACCGACGCGGCACCGTGGGCGTGGGGTCGATCCACAGGTTACGTTGTTATAATGTTCAAATAGTGCTGCACAGGATTGTAAATGTTACGGTGGGCAGAGACTTTTGACCGTGGATTGTACCTATCATGAATACTTACCAACTTATCGAAATCATTCTAGTAGTTTAAGAGCCTACTTATTCATTACCAAAAAGATAATAAACACCGGCCGATTTTGATGAAACTTGGTATTTCAGAATAAAACTTTGTTGTATCCTTGGGAGTAACATAACGACTTTTTATCCCGATATTCCCAGAAACTATATTAATCGAAAGTACCTAAGTATACATTTTCCATTTTGGCTGCCACATTATTGATATCCATATTATTTTAAACCACTTTAAAACACAGAGGAAGTTTCAAATATTCCCAACACAAAGTTAAATCAGTCGATAGTGGTATCATAAATTCATTTTCTAACACCTTATAAACGCAATAAAATGGGTTTTTTGGTACAAAAACAGCCGCAGTAGAAACCAACCCCATGCTGGGTGCGTACGCGTTTCATTCATTATTTTTTCAAAATCTTTTTTTATGTACCTTTTTTGTACCTATAGTACCTTTACCTGCAACTTCCTTCCTAATACGATCCATTACTTGAATGACATTCCTACAATTTTGACAGTTAAATGGGTAAACGACACCTATGCGCGCGCGCCGGTAATCTGAACCTTATTCACAAATGCAGTTGCAATAACCCTATTTCTAGTCTTATAGGGTCGAATATAGTTTATCAATAGTTGTGTTTGGTGGTAGTCGCAGACGCATGATCGGTGCCACACTGTCTGCCGCGGGACGTTTTTGTGCTGTGTTTTTTTTTAACAAAATAGTGAGAAGTTGAAATGATACTCTGTTGACGAGATACACTAATGTTGCCCTGTCAAGTAGGAAACTTAATTGGATTTATTTTTGGACGATTGACTCGGGTTATAATAACAGTTTTAAAGTGTCCTCTTTCGTGGAAAAGTTATTTTGAAAAAACAACACTATTATGTAGAAAATAATCCAGGATTTTGCCCACTTTAGTGCCTATTAGTATAGTTATCATTAGAACATAGGTATTTAGTTCAACGTTTTTGTGTCGTACTCTTTTGGTATTTCTTTGTCGTCGAGTTTGAGTCGTTTTCACACAAACCACGTTTTTTAATGTGTTGTAGACAGTGAACGGAAATTTCCGTTCACTGGTTGTAGAGCTACCCTTTCCCGCAACGGTTATATCGACGTTGACCCTAATAAACTATTATTAATGATAGTATTGTAGCTAATTATCCATTCTTTAAATTCTATGTCTGTATGTCTGTATGTCTGGTGATGTGGAACATTCGGCGCGCCAAATTCGAAAACAAATTCGTATTTCATAGAAGTATCACAATAATTTGTAAACTGCGAATTTATAGGAAAATTTCTTAACTATTGTCTGAATTAGTCGTTGCAACTTTCACAAATTTTTAAATGTAAACAATGTAATGTGAGGGAGTGTATGTAAAAGCAATCATATTTGAATTTTGGACAGTTTCAAGGTCTTATAGGTAAGGAAATTATGTTCTAAGAGTCGTAGATTTACAAAATTATAACTTCACCTACATTTCGATTTCCTTCTGGGTAATTTATACCAGAAACTGAAAAATTAGATTTTCGCGGGCCTCCGGGTAACATTTACCTTAAACAGCAATATCCGCACAATATTGAAGTGCAGATCAAGAATAATCGAAGCGGAAACGTCACAAAGGTGTTCAATATAAGCACAATATAAGTCAGTTTTTTTTCATCGCCCCATATCGTTGGCAATGGACTGACAGTCCATTCAGCCGAGTTAAACGATACCAGCTTTTGTGCGTTTTTGTATGAAGTCAATTTTGGATAAAATTAAAGCTTTTGAGGAGTTATAGGAAGTTAAATCCGATTTATTTGAATGTATTGCGATTGTTACGATTACACTTTTGTAGAAAAATGATTTAACTAGATTGGAAGGTTTGATATTTCGATTGAATGGCACTTTCTAACATGGTTTTGGGGGATTCACGATCCTGTCAAAGTCCTTTCTGATCCAGTTTCAAACAATGTATGACAACTTCGATATAATAATATGACATCACTTTAGGTACAATCAGGCAACAAAAGTACAGACACACTGTATAACCCCAAAATTCCTATTATTAGAATGTTTTCAACTCGAGCACTGAGTGACTAGGTCAGTTCAAAGTCCTTCTACTCATGAATGTATTACACAAACACAATTCAAATTAAAACATTCTGATAAAAGTTTTGGCAGCTCTACAGTGGATCTGCCTGCACTTTTGATCCCGATTGTAGGTTCTTAATAAAAACATAATTGTATATTATATGCGTAAGTAAGTCTACCCGTGGTAGTCCTTATTCCGTAGAACATTTCAGATAAACAGTAGCCCATAATATTATGTTAACCTATAGAACTCTAGCTATTTACATACCGAGTTCATCAGTTCAGTAGTTTTTGCGACAATTAACAAACAAACATTTCGACCAACTTTCACAATTATAATATTAGTCGAATACGAATTTACTTTGAAATAATTTCAACCAATAGTCTATAGTCAGTGTACTCTAGTATATCGCTTTAAGCAAAGGTGTACCTCTATAATACGACAATGGAAGTAACGTATCCGGTACAAAATACACAGGACAAAAGCTAATTGTATCGACATATTGTTATTTATACTCATTCACGAACGTTTTACGATTTACTACACCAGGTATTGTGTGGGTACGTGAGTAATGTGGTTCGTTAGGTGTACACCAACTATAGTCATAGCTAATTACATTAACATAAACGTCTTGACTTTTAATTATTTGAACGCTAATTATTGTCCCTCTATATTGGCCTGAGATACAGGAATCTCCTAGTTCAGGCATATGTCTTTTTATTGTTCTCTTGTATGTTTAGCTCTAAGTTTACTATGTAAAATATGCTTTGATTAAATATATTATTATTATTATGTCTGAAGTCAGCTGATATTCATAATAAGGACCCTGTAACGCCTGAGACGTTATATCAGATAGAATATTTGTCTAGAACACATATCTAAAATCAGTATAAATTGGATCACTAAACTTTGCTCCTTACCTAGCAAAAGTTAAATTAGCTACATTCTTTTTACTTGTATCCGTTACACGTGATGACGTACCTATATATTAAATTTTTTCAAGTGTCTATTCTGACCAATACTATAAAACGTTTTACGTCAAAAAATTGAATACCCAAAACCTCTTCTTTGTAAAAATACTAAAAAAAGCATTCCTGGCTTAGAAAGCGTTTGACCAACTTCGGTAGAATCATTTTAGATGTTTTTTTTACATATTTTTTTACATAGGTCAGCGTTTGACCACTACCACACCTGCCTGAAGGTAGGTGACGATGTGGCCCTGTGATGATGTGGTGGTGTAAGATGTAGCACGCCTTCCTAGAAGATACCTATCACTCGCGACTTGAAGACCCTGTAAGATTTCAAGACCCTTTATTTTGACAAAAGTAGGTAACTACCTTCATAATTTATTGGCAATCGTTGAAAACCGCTACAGGCAATTAGCGGCCCGGCATGCGGCACCGGAAGGTAAACATTGACACAGTTTGACAGTTCCACTGACAGTGACAGCTTCCTGTCAAAACGTCCTAACTAAACATTAGCAATCGATACCTTTAATATTATTGTGATTTCTAAATGATATACGATAGTTGCGTTCGAAATGATACAAGTCTACATTGAGGACAAAAAAAAACATAATAATATATTTGAACGGTAGCTTAACAGCATTTCAAATAGGTAATTGTGTATAAGACTAATGTCACCTCAGTGACCATGAGATCTGCTAAGTTCTCGAAACGTTAGGTTTTTATGTTTTACATAGAATTTAATAAAATAAACGCGATTATGTCCGTTAAAATCGTCAAAAAACACAAAAATTTAACAGTGAGATAGCTTATTGATAAATTGTTTTCAAAATATTGACCCGAGCTAAAACTCCACGGCTCGATTTCATTCTATTGAATTCTATTAAATGGCTTAGTTTAAGCGAAACAAGAAGATAATAAAATACAGAAGAAATAACAAAACTTGATGACAAATAAATATTTACTTTACACCGGCTATAAACACAAATCGTATAAAGTTAAAACGGTTCGAAATACTGATACAGGTATGATTCTAGTATGATACGGTAAATTGGGCGTAGATCTTTATTTTATACAACCGAATTGAGAACTTCCTCCTTTTTTGAAGTCGGTTAAAAATAACCTTTCTTTCTACGGTTTTGTAAGAAGTACCAATATTGTTGACAGGTTTGTTATTTCCCTAAAACCTAACAAAACATTCGTATCAATACCACTTGTTCAAATAAATATTTTAAATGATTCCTTTTTTACTAACCTACCCATCTCTTTTAGGTAAATTTTTAGGTTAAAATGGCGTGAGAATGGGAAATTAAATTTTAAACAAATAAAGAATGTTACTCTTAGTTATTTGTTGAGATTGATAATAGAGAGATTGATGATAGAGAGAAAACTTTTCAATTTTTTAATATGAAAAAACTATAAAACATTTAGGGTTTTTACATTTTCTAATGTAATTTTTAGATATTATTATCCATGTCTAGTCTCGTTTGCAAGTGCTCGCCATTTTGAGATAAGTCATTAATGTAGACATGAAATAAAAGAGGCCTTAATTAGAACCTTGTGTTACTCTCAGTAGCAGCATTACGCCCCATAGTCTTATGGTGTAACAAATGGTGTGTAAATTATTTAGCCGTAGATACAAGTACATACTTATCTAAGATTCTTTTTTAGTTTTCTACATCCAGTCACTTTTTAAAGCGTCCATCTCGAGTCGTCAATACAACAAGAAATTCAAATACAGTGAAATAGAGACAACATCAGAAAAATCAACGTTTTTTGTGTAGTTTTTAGAAAGCCATAGGTCGTTAGATTTATTTAATATATGAGAAGGACCCATGACTACTGCTACAGACTTCTATTATATATTCTGTGGCTAGAGTTAGATTTAAAGAATAGAAACACACACTGAAAAACCTGTAAGTAGGTTCACAATAATAAGGATCAAACGAACCTTACTATTTTGCTTTGTTCCTTTCTATTGCATTATTTCTACCACAGGGAAGAAAACAAAAAACTCAGGCAACTATGCCAACACGTCAAAGACTTATTAAACCTTGAAAAACGTACGATGTTTAGTTGCTTTTTCTAAAGTATTTAGATTTGTGTTCTCTAATCCAGTTAGCTATAGATGCACATTTGATATCTTTACCGGAATGCCATTGACATGAGCCATCAATCAGACCCTCGCGAGGGTCTCCGGCGTGAAGAACCTGGTGATTCTTGGTTATCGTCCACTATTTTATTGATCTCTTATAGCGTTGTAAAATACTGCCTTTGATTTTGACGAGCTTGATTAGTGATGGACCGAGGTTGGTTTCCCGGTTTATGGAGATCTGAAACGGAAAACAAATGAAGTGTAACTGAAGACATCTATTCTCGATTTTTCTGGTTTTGTTTACCTGAATTATTATTGTTGCTAACAAACATAGTTTTTATAACGATGGATATTTTTACGCTGGCAAGAAAACGCTACGGGTGCATACAGGTATGGCTAATAATAATTACCTATGCCGTGACAAGTTCTAAAACTTAATTCATTATTATATTAAATTCGCTTAAAAAATGTGTTACAGAAAATATTAATAGTTGATTTATTATTGAGTGTGAAAATGGCTCGTACTCGCATTTCTTTCAACGCTATGTTAACGCTACGTAAAGCTATGGAATTTAGGAAACCCTCTATCAGGGCAAAATAATTTCCCAAATTAAATATTCCGGAATCGTGAACACGGAATTATTGAAGTATCCTTCCCATCCCTATAGGGACGGAGTGAATCCGTAGTTTACAACTAATATTACTAACAATCCATCCGTCCGTCTGTCCGGGCTCGTCATTAAATCGCCATCGACCACAATCACATAAATAACACCGGATTTATTCCTCTATTTATTTATTTATATGTTTTATTTATTTATTTATTGCCTCGTTCGTCCGAACGTACATTTTTTAGATCAATAAAGTTTTATTAATTTTGTGTTTGAGATTAAAAAGTCGTTTGAGTATTAATATTGTGTTGTAAATGTGGTTTATGGTCAGATGAGATCATATCGGTTTAGTTCGGTGCATCGATATATGGAGCGGATACTATATATAGCGGATACTCATTATTATTATCTAAATTAATTTCTCAAGGTTGCTGAAGAACTATAAAGATGTTAACATTAACGCTGTCAAAAGTGACAAAAAAACCAAAACAGTTACGTTATTCTTATGCGATTTTGCAAACCAGACCAAATGCCATGGGCTTACTAAATCATCAGTCGATATTGTGGTTGACATGGACTTATCTACTGCCACAATTAAAGAAAAAAAAAACAGCTACCTCATAGTAACTATCACTACAAGCCTGTATTCTATGTCCGCCCTAAACCTTACCCGAAGCCTCACAAAAGTAATTTACATGTAATAAATAGTAACATTAAATGTGATCCATTGATTGATGTCGGCTCATGTCGCTGTCGTTGCCATTAAACGTATTTATTTATAACAGTTTAAACCTGTGTAATGTCGGGTTGAGGTACCGAATATAAACTCGAAGCTATCTACCTGCGGGTTGACAATTAATTTTGATGTTATTAAAGTAAGGTCTATAACGTGACAAATAATTAATTAATTAAGTTGGGGTTCAATTAGGAACACGTTTGTACTGACTGGATTAAATAGGTGAGGGTCAAAGTCAAGACTGAGGAATGAATTGTCGTATAGTCTTTACTAACGATATTATACATATAAACCGTCCTCTTGAATCATTCTATCTATTAAAAAAAACCGCATCAAAATCCGTTAGGTAGTTTTAAAGATTTAAGCATACATAGGGATATAGGGACAGAGAAAGCTACTTTGTTTTATACTATGTAGTGATGATGAAACAATCTTCAATAGCCATTATTTCTAAGCCATTGTATTATTTCTGTTTCAGTCGTCTTTTGTTTTCGTGTCAATATTTATTTGTTTCTGTTTAAATCTACATTTGTGTCTGTTTCGATGCCTTTTGTTTCCGTTCGATCTGCATTTGTGTTTGTTTCGATTTTCAATTTTGTTTACTTTTCTATTGTTCTGTTGTTTTTCGATGCTCTTAATTTGTTCATTTTGACTTTCGTTTTTCGTAATTCGACATTTTGAGCAACCAACAGTATAAAATTTAACGTTTATAACATTCAACATACAACTTTCTTGACCTAAAGGATATTTTTGAAGTATAACATCAACAACTACATGCATTATTTTACTATTATTTAGATGATAGAGGTGATAAACGACTCGGGTGTATGTTAGGTATAAGTATTTTGCTGCCGTAAATCGCCTGCACGGGACTTTTTCCTACTTCACTGCAGCTGCTTTTTTTAAATTTAACAGCGTAAGGTCAATAACAATAGGTTGAATGACCCAAAATAACGAGTATTTTAATATTTTACACCCTTCATTAAAATGTATATATATTTATGACAATTGATTGGGTTGTAGTTATTAAATTAAATCGCAGTATCAAGTATATTTATGGACCATCGATCGGCCGTGTTTTGCATCGAGATGCGAATCGTTTATAACGTTTTATATTACTAAACTCTACCCACCGGTTTTTCTCGCTTGAAAAAGACTTTATTCCATCTTAAAATAGGAAAAACTCTAGACGAGAAGTTTTCCATTCTGTTGTTTACGTCAAAAAAGTAGAGCGATTTGTAAAAATGGTCTTGACGTCACAATTTGTAACGGATGTTGCAAATCCGAACTCTTAGGTTTATTGCATTAAAATAAGAACTCTTTGTATTAAAAACAACACGTTTTCACGTCTCTACTGCGATTGCATCCCTGAAACAACCTAACCATGTGTTTTCTAAAAAAAAAACTAGATCCGGTAGATACCTAACAATCTAGTCAACAATTTTCTCTGCTAAAGTCCTAGAAAGTTACTATAGTCAGAAAATTTTGACATTTACATATTACACTTTTGACTAGCTTTTGCCCGCGACTTTGTCCGCGTAGAAGTCCAAAATGGACTTAGGAATCACGTTGTCCCATACAAACTTTGCCCCCCTTTTTCATCACCTTAGGGGTGGAATTTCGCAAAATCCTTTCTTATCGGATGCCTACGTCATACAAAGAACACACCCTCCAAGTTTCAGGTCTCTACGATCAGCAGTTTAGGCTGTGCGTTGATCCGTCAGTCAGTCAGTCAGTCATGACAAAGCATTTTATATGTATAGATTACGATTTATGGTACGGCTATGTCGAAGATGCATTGCACATCGACATCGCACATGTTGCTACGAAGCAGTGCAGCGCAAGGGCGACCAGGCGCTGTTAGCTTAACTTGACCAATCATGAGCCAGAACACAGTGATGCATCTTTCAACATGTGCGTGCGCATCTACATATTTCCATACATTTGTTTTATATGGAGGTGACATCGATGTGCGACGTCTCATGTGTAATGTATCTTCGGCAATGTCGTAGGTACCCTTAGCCTAGAGCGCCGTCTATCAAAGAACGTAATTTAAAAAAATTGATTGAATATCTTTTCTATACCTACCTCAACATTTTGAATACATTTTATCGTATAATCGTAGTAGTTTTTATGCAACGAGACAGACAGCCAGACACGCAGATATCTTTAATATTAGTAGATATTATAGCAAGGTATATTGAGGTTGTTAAATACAAACGCCTTCAGTTTATTGTTACCAATCTTGAGTTACTATTAACTAGTTGTTGCGCTTGGGAACCACTCGTTGTACCTACCTTGGAACCATTTACTACCTTTAAATCTTCTATCTCTTCTTATTTACGTCATTATTTTTGTACTGTTAGTACTTTCAATATTGTCGAGGATCCTTTGACGTTTTCAACACTCTGGAGTAAGAATGTTTCTTTATTTTGACGGCCATGATTCTAGTTTCATTATCGAAAAAACTATCTAAATCATTGAATAGTTTTTTTACCGTGTAAACGTACATCGATGAGGAGGGGGTTCCTTGCAAAAAAATCAAATGAAGGATATGACGTCATAAAAATGAAATACGGATGATACTAATAAGACCTTTGGGTATTAAGTTTAACATTTAAACTTTAAAAAAATTCGTAAGAACTATTTGGTTTAAACAAGAATCGATTTCATTTGAAGCCCTCGGTATGAAAATTAGATTGGTAATAAAATGTAGCGTTTTAAATATACGTTTGACTAACTATTGTTACTCATGTGCTATTGTGACCTGATGGTAAGTGAGGATGCGGTCTACGATGTAGCAAGCGTGTCTAGATGATACATGTTCACTTGAAGATATACATACATTGTAGGTACACATCAGGAAAGACAGACTCAGGCAACTGCATTTCAACGAAAATGCTTTTCGCAAAATCATCAATCTTACATTTTAGGTACAAAACACGTCCATAATCGTTATTTCTGTCCGTTTGTCACAGACCTGCTAAATTGTCCTCATAAAACATATCGAGATTCACTTTAACAGTGTTACTTTACACTTTTATGACAACGAATTGATCTCTTATATTGTTGATTACGACACATAATCGTAATATGGTTTGTTTTTAGTACAATGTACTGTTTGATTGAAAATACATAATAAATTTAGAGTCCTAAGAGCGAGAGAGAGAGTTGGCTTAGTGGTAGATACCTCGACTTTCATTCTGAAGGTCGTGGGTTCGAATCCCGGACGGCCGTGCACCGATGGATTTTTCTTAAGAAAAAATTATGTGCGCTAATTGACATTGCTCCTACGGTGATCGAAAACATCGTGATGAAACCCGCGGCTTAGTTTGCTTCAGAAATGAGTTCTCAAGTTCTCTCCTCTGGACATGGTCGACTTAGCCGAGAGGGTGTAGGTGCTGGGCAAGCCTACACCATCCTCACGCAAAAAGGACTGAATTAAAAAAAGGGTCTAATTGAAAACTACCCGTATATAAGTACAAGTAGAGTCCTAATTGACTTGACAGATACACGCACAGCTTAAGCCAAGGACGGTTCGGGCTAAATTTTTGAATAAAGAAAGCTGATAAACATATTTATCTGCTAAGAAAGGATTTTGTAAATATTATCAACTTTAACGCGGACGAAGTCGCGGGTAAAAGCTGGTCTATATTATAACGAAGTCATGATAACTACACCATTTATAACTCGAGGACGGCTGAATATATTGCTATGAAACTTAGTATGAGCTGATAACCTGGATTAACATTAATTATAGGCTACATTTTGTTCCGATATTCCCACGCGGCTTTACTAGTTGAAATACATATAAATAATAATAAATAAATAAATAATAATTATGTATAGGTAGTAAAGTAATTATAAATAGAAGATAGAGGATAATTAAATAATATTATTCCTGTAAGTTTTTGCATGCACAAGGCTAGGCACCTAGGCAGTCACGGTTCGCTCCTAGAACGGTAATGTCGGCGTCGGAGCTTATCAACACAAATTAAGTTTGTAAAAAAAGAAATTCGATATCTGCCTATAATCTGTCTGTGTTACAGCAAGTGTCAGTAATCAATCGTAGTACAAATCGATCGTTGAACCGAAATAAGACATCTATAAGAATAAGAAAGTGAGTCTCTATTCTATAGTAGGTAGGTAACTTAAATATATCTGTTGTTACAGCTTATATCAGTAATCAATCGAAGTTTATATCGCCGTCAACCTTTTATAGCACCACATCTCAATGTTAGGGAACTATTAATTTTGTTTTATCACCTCTGTTTTAGAGGTAGATTCTAATTTAATTGTTCTTGGTTAAGTATTTTTGGGATTGTTCTTCTTTTATTTAGTTTCTGTTTTATAATGTGCTCCTTTTCTTAAATGTTAAAGAAAATAAATAAAAACATTTTTGTTAATGTCCTTTCTAACGACTCACAGCAGTGTAGCTGCAGTTTACTTGTTTTTATTTCATATACTTATCGTTTAAAACAGCACCATCTTTTGAGCCGTTATTTAATTATTAATTGTTCAGAATTCCTCATACATAACTCATTATACAAAACAAACTTTTCAAACTCACGCGACTTGTATTAATAGTATTTTTTTTACCGGGTCTAATCGCGTCTGTAATCCTTTTTTATTTGTGTTTATCTCAACGTTTCGACTATGTTACAATAGCCATAGTCGTGAGAAGACTGGAGCAGTAGCGAGCGTTGTCATCTGATGCTGATAGTTAAGGGTAGTAACCGAAAAAATATGCGATTAAGAGCTGCGAAAATAATTACTATAATAATGAATCAACACGTTTTTATCTTAACAAATAAGTTTTTATCTTAGAAAATAATTTAATGACTAATTTCCGCCACCCAACACGGCAACGGGCTGCGGGCGTCTCGTCGCGTCGGGCGGCCAGCGCGGGGGCAGCGCGGGCGCAGCGGTCTCGCCAAAACTTGACAATTATTATCCAAAATATAAATCAACAGTTCGACGGATTGTGATCAAAACAATAAAAAATATATATGAATGAAGTTGTGGGCGAGATGAAATAGGTATATAAATCAATTGAGAGACAGATGCTGTAAATCTGTATAGACGTGAATCACTCACTGATCGATGTCAATACTGTTTCAATATCTCGCAGTCGTATTCTGGTTGATTGGATGCGATGCTGAGGCGATAACGATGTAATATCTAATTAATTTATAGCAATTATGCATCGTTTAGGTAGGTATGCTAGGTTTCAATCGCGACTTATGGATCACAGCCGGATTCGGTTGGATATTCAAAAGCCTTTTTTAGCTGATTGTTATATACGTCATATAATAGCTATTTGGCTCGAGCTGAGCTTGACCAGTCAGTTAGTTAGGACTTTGGAATTTTTGATTGGTTACGATTTCGATCAAATACAATGAAAATAAATAATGGTAGGCATAAGTTCAGTTACTTTAGAAAATCTGTGGCAAATTAACTTTCAGCAGAGTACACAGTCCCTCCCTACTCCCTACCAAGTACTAACGTAACTAGGTAAGAATGGTTGTTTTTCTACGGGGAGACATACTTGGAAATTGACTTCCGCTTATCCCTGCCAAGTGGTTTTCAGTGATATAAGGGCTCGGTAACACATCAGTCCATTTGATCGTATTACATTTTTATTCGGTGATGGCATATGACAGTAATTAACGTGTTCACATACGCGACAGTGATCTGGATCGGGTAAATTCACAAACCGATACGTATTTTTTACAGTAATCTGTACCCTTGCAATGAGTTTACAGTGACCGGACTCGCTAGCGTCTGCGTAAAAAAATTATATAAAAAAAATGTACAGCGCCGCCTCTAGGGGTCACTAGAAGTACATTTTCTTCATAGATTTTTTTTACGCAGAACATTACCTTTCAGTAAAGATGTATGATCGAGCTCTAATCTCCAGAATAGAGACCTGAACAACATCACGTGTGGCCTCCCGCCTCACAGAGACCGCGCCATGCGCTACAATAAATACAAACATCTCTATGACAAGTAAACCCGTGTAGGTAGGTTTATAGTTGTTTTATTTGAACATTTATTGCTAACAACGTTATTACAGTTTTGTTTCGAAATTAATGCGTCTTGACGATTCTATTACGTTTTTATTGCGAAGTTGTAAAGAGTAGGGGACAGTAGAGGTTTTTTAATTACTGTTCGTATTATTATTTCTTTATATTTTTATGGCCAAAATTCTAGCGGTACCTATCACTAGTAACTACTGCCAGTACCTACTACATAGTTTTTCTTAAGTTTTTGTGACTTTAAGTAATAATGAAACTATTTTAACGTGCGTTTCAAAAGCTTTAAACCTCTAATCTAAAGCATGGCCACGTTACAGCACAGGCAAACTAATGTGATATTTTATTAGTCTTTCAAAACATTTTTTTTTTCATGTAGTTAGTATATTTTTACTCAATTTTTTAATATAATAATTTTATGCACCATTGTATTGCAACCTTTTTTTTTTTACAAATCTTCTAAAGCATTAGATCAAATGGTCCATTTAAAATGCCTATTCAAAAAATTCGCCCTGTACATAATCTAAGCTATACTAATTTTATTTATTCTCAGCATCCAGTGTTTATTTCAAAGTAAGCAGATTTAAACAGTTATCTCCTTTAATACATATTGTTCACACCGCGATCTTCCTAAACCACTGCGCACTAGGTAGGTAGGTATACTTACCAAATAAAGATATCCACACACGTACCTACCTACTACGTAGCTATTTGCACCCCAACACTCGTGTAACACATTATAAATCTGTGTAAATTACGTACCTACCTACCCTCCCGACTATAAGTACAAGGTATTACGACGTTGAGAATGTATCTCGTCTTAATTCTTGTCTATCAATGAAAGAATACAAGGTTTTCTCCTTTGACAACTTTTAAAAAACCTAAGTAGGAAGGACATCAGTTTTTCGAATTGGTTGTTTCGGTTAATCATTTTGTTCGTCTCTATGCCCTCTGTCAACAGGACAGATACCTACTTATACCTACTTTTCCGCCGCAGATTTTTAAAGTACTATACAAGTTCCCCTAAATCAATCTAGATTTATTACAACCACGGTTACCTACAATGCATAAAATTTTGTAGGTAGGAAGGTACCTACTTATATTTATTGAAAATTACGAGGTCTCGTTACTTACAGATAGATAGATGAGTGCTTTATTGCGCCATAGTAACTTAATTTATCAGCTTAATATAACAGCTGGTAGAGCCAACGCGCATTTCTCGCCATGCTTTGCTATTTGCTACACATCTCACTCAGCTGTCAAAAAAAATATGCTCCTTTTTTCACACGGACTTTAGTATCGTTGGCGTGAACATCATCGCGTACCGTTCATTGACAGCTGAGCGATACTCACTAACTCTTTTAACCGAAGACCTGTTTGGATACTCTTATTGATAACTCGGAAGCACGAAAATTCCCGAGATACATTCTCGATATCGTACCACTGTAGGTACATAGAGGTACTAAACAGAAAGAATCAGTAGGGGGACCTCTACGAAATGAGGTACCTACAACCTACCCCTAATTCAAGTTCCACTTTAAAATGTAGCCGTAAATAAAACGAACACCTTATCAGAAAACCTTGTGCGATTCTTTCTCTTTCTTTCATATCATAAAACCTGAAAATAAGCCCTAAAGTCAAGTGGATACAGTTTTAAATTGATTGTGTTTAAGGGGAGTGTTGCCATGACAACGGGAGGCTTGTGTTGCCGCGATTTTTACCCACCTCCTATTGAATGGTTGTCGATAAAAATGGGGTAGGTATCTGAATTGAAGGCTTATAAAGCATAGAGGTAAAATACCTACAGTAGTACTAATGATAGTGACTACATCAGAGCATTATCATCTTGACTAATATTTTTATTACGAAAAATAATTTCTTTTTATAGGTTGATGCTTAGGTTATAAAACTACTGGGTCGATTTTTATGAACTTTATTGAGGATACATTGAATCCTTGAGGTGTGTTGCATGGGTTTATTTTTATCCTGATATTCCCGCGGAATCGGGTTGAAATCTTCTAGTTAGCAATATCTTAAATCTGATATAGAATTTTAAAGTGACTACGTTACTTTTATTACAAAACTTATTTAAAATGGGCCATAAAAACCTGTTAAATATTCCGTATTTTGATTATGATCGCACGTGTCAATTTCTTAAAATACCGCCACATTTGACTAACTTAATTACAATTCAAAGTCAATTTTTTTTATTCATTTGGATGCTTAATACATTTGTACACAAATCACATTCAAAGTAATGACCTGAAGTACCTATTTTAGAACAATCGAACTCTGGTATAGTTACTCTCTATTGTAGGTAGTACTATAATATGTAAGTATTTTATCTCTATACCTATGTTTCTGAAAGCTATGTTGGGGTTCGTAGATTTGTTTGTAAGGTATTCACTTGCTGAAATGTAAGGATTTTATTGTATTCGCGTGTTTTGTATGTAGCTATTGATTTTTGTTGTTTTCATGTTTTACTCTTGCACAGGCTCTTTGTCTAACAGAATCGGGATTGTGTGAATATAACTTAGGGTACTTAGTGCTTTTTTAAAGGCAGATATTTTTCTAAACTGCAGCTAATTTAGTTCCGAATATCTCGTTATTTTTATGGGAAATTGTATCTGGTGAACAGTCGGTCACTTAGTTATTTGCCTACGTAAACAAATATTTAAGTAAGATCTTGGTACTTACTCAAGCAGAAGATCGAATTTCGTTTAGATTTTCTTAGAAAATTCAGAGTAAATCTTAAAATCTAGATATGGAGCTATCGGTCGAATGAAAAGTCCCTTCACTTTAAACTATAAATACTCTTCTTTAAGGAAACCTTAAGAGATCAATCGGCTTTAGCGAAACAAGATGAATGAAGAAATGATTTGTCAAACGAGGTTGGATGACCTTAGAGCTAGAACAATGAAGCTAATGATATTAACAGGACTATGTTTCGATGTTAATGTGTAACATGGTCTCAGTGTCAAAATGTACAAATTGCTGATGCCAAAATGTCCTTATGCCCAAAAATATCCTGTTTATAACCCGGTCTTATAATTTGCTCGCACAAGGTAAAAGGAAAACGACAAACATATTTTTTCTAACCGTATATTTCAACCACATAGGTAGAATTGCCACGCTTACCACGAAATTATAATAAAACAATGTAGTTAAGTACTTAGTAGGTTATTGTATGTACAGTTTACACGCATAATAGGTACCTATTTTGTGCATTAAGCTAATTAAAAGCTCTTTGCTTTCAGAGAGCTTACAACGAGTTGTTAACGGTTCGAACAAACGTGGTGATGATGTTTCCTTGACTATTTGACGTAAGTGACTATTTGACGAGCTGGCCACCTACGAGTCACTTATGTGATATTCAGCTTGTCTATGGTGTGCTCTTTATAGAGTACTAGCGCCCGCCCCGGCTTCGCACGGCTATATTAGGCATGTATTATACATATAACCCTTCCTCTTGAATCACTCTATCTATTAAAAAAAACCGCATCGAAATCCGTTGCGTAGTTTTTAAGATTTAAGCATACATAGGGATATAGGGACATAGGGACAGAAAGCGACTTTGTTTTATACTATGTAGTGATTTTACAATAAACTTAGAAATAGGTGCAAACCAAGTGGAATGTTAACAGCCGGTCAATACGCGATTCGAAGACTATTATAAACTTTTAAAACTTACACGATTTGTGTTCAAAGTAGGTAATTATTTTACCGGGTCTTAATCGCATAATTATATTTTATTTTTCAGCTCGCGTATTGGCCGCTTCAGAACAGTTTCTTAGAATGTATTGAATACGTTTGGTCGAAGCGATAACGACTCGTGGTAAGGCTTCTGTTCTTTGTAGTATTTCAGGTGATTATGAAAGTGGGATATAATTACCACATACAATTACCCTCCTTACAGAATTACCCTTTCGATCTTTTGATTTTTGTTTGTGCTTAAAATGGTCATGTTTGACTTACGACACAATATTCGACAAAAACTCATTAAAAACTTCTTAAATTTAATTTTTAAATAAAACATAGCTGAGCACTCTTTGATACGGAATATTCAGCTTTCAGATAAAAAACTTGTATTCAAATCGGTTTAGTTGTACCTTTTGGAGCTACGATGCCACTTATTCAGACAAACGTAGGGGTCGAATTTCTAATACCCCTCCCTTTTATTATTTGGGGTTAAAATTGTTCTTTTTTTATGAAAAAAGGATATCAAAACTACAGTCGGCTACATATTTGCCGCCCCGGTAGAGTTAATTACTATTATTGGCATGTTTTCATTCTAATATTTTTTGTTTGATAAATTCATGAGTTAGAAGACTTTATTCAACTAAAGCTGGTGCCTAGAATCTTGCTTGAGTTGAAAACATTCTTATAACAGCGGTTTTGGAGCTCTTCAGTGGGACAGCTAATTGCTGCAGCCGACCGTACCTAGATGATAAAAATTGATGAAATCTAATTAATTCAGTGATATATATCGACCAAATTTTTCAAAGTAGGCTTTTAAGATTAAGTAGGTAAGTATAAAAATCTGTCGATTATTGATGTAGCTCAATATAATTTCTTCATCTATCAATAAATTTATAATAATCTAATAGAACTTTAAGCACATACATTGTTTTTGAATGTATAATAATTGAGTTTAGCGTGGCCACATCTATACGTATTAATCATTAAAATAGTTAAATTCGTTTAAATATTTATTTACAACTAAATTTACAATAAAACATATTGCATCACGTGTTCCGAGTCAACAGTCACGTACAACTTATATTAAGTATAATTATAAATAATTAATTATATTTACATTAATTATTAATTAACATCTAAAACTGTACACTTGAATTAATAAGGTGTATCAGGGCTATTACGATTATAAACCAAAGATCGGGTAACGATTTCAATTATTTTCTTGTATTTTTTTTAGTTAATTGGCATCTGACCTTTGCCACATAGTGAGAATAGCCCCGGGTTACCTTATATGAAACTCGATGACTGGGTAAATAATTTAGAAAAAAAATACTATGGCATCAGTAGCAAATAGAATGTCTATCTTAATAAATTACTTATTCACATTACTTTATATTTACATTAATTAATAATTATAATTATAATCACAATAATTAGAAATGATAATACGCAAAGTTTATCGGTTGATCAGTGTTGTCACTGTCACTAGGTTCGGTGCCGTTTGGGGCTATTTGATCACTATTATTACGATCACAAATATCCCGTTGATCACGAACATCATGATTATCAAACTGATCACGTTGGTCGATTTGATCACGCTGATCGAACCTATTAACTCTCTGCCAATTAGACAAATCACACGGCACATCCTCGCTTTCTTTACAAAAAGTTCTCGGCACTAAATATTCAGGATAAAAACCGTTATAATAATTATTAACTTTATTAGCGTCATAACCTTCGTAAGTCTCGTAACTTCTAGAATAAGGAACGGTAAGGTAGGGTCCCTTGTCGTCGCACTCTTCACTCTTAGTGCTAGCACTGTGAACGTCGTCTAAATCTAGTTCTTTAGAGTCTTTCTCACTGTCGTTGCAGGCGTCGAAACTATCAAACTTGGGTTTGATCATTTCGGTGGCTGCAACTGGGAGTCCTGATCACTGGCGGTGATGAGGCAGCTGATGATGGATGTGCTGGTGATGGATGTCTAACCTAGGTCGTTTCGCATCGTCGTCATCACTACAGGGGTCGTTGTCGTGAGCTTCGTTGTCATCACACTCTTCTCCTAATTCCTCTTGTTTGCGTTTCGCTGTGGCCATTTCAGCGGCGTGCTTTTTCCGCCATTTTGTTCTTCTGTTTTGGAACCATACCTGGAAAAGAAGAAGGTTTACGTTAATTTTGTACTGAATGAGAAAATGATTTGACTTGGGGAGTGTTTACAAGAATAAATAGAAGAATTGTATTTCGATGGATTTGATCCAAAGATCCAACTTTGAAGTTAAGAACCCCAACAGAACGTCTGCAGCTTGATGGCCTTTTAACAAACGATGCATTGAAATAACTCACGTAGTTATACTACCACATTTGCAGACATAAAGGGGTGTAAACAAAATATTATGATCAAAAGTACACACCCTTTCAATAAAACCTGTACTCTAACAAGAAACACCCATAAAACTGTACTATAAAGACATCACCCCTCATGAAATTTAATTATATTATACCTAACAATAATCCAAAATGGCCACCTTTCTCGATAACCTCATTACAAAACTCTCCCGTGAAAAATAAATAGTTTTACACATAATTACCCTTCGCGAAAGAGACGAAACTAGACCGCAATTTAAACGAGTTAAAACGAGACAAGCATATTACACGCGGTTTGTTTTGAAGCACTTAAGTAATTGACGGGAGGGAGTTCGAAGCAACTTGCAACGAAAGGAACGGAAGGAAAAGTAAGTGTGTTTGTTACCTCTTCATGCAAAAACTACTGAACCGATCGCGATGTGACTTGGTATGATTCACGGGCTTTTCGATCGAGATCGGGACCGGGTGAAACCGTGAGGCCGAATTAGTTTTTCAAGGTGTTGTAAGAGGTTACACAGTAAATATTATCGTATGTGGATTGTTTGAGTTATTGAATATCGGAGTGTCTGTTTGTCTGTTTGGGCGTTTTTACTCTATTTCCGGTGACATTGTCGGTTATTGACATATTGGTAATGGTACAGCTAATAGGCGTTTAAGAACCATTTATTTAGGGTCTACGTATAAATATTGCCACATAAGTGAATGTTCTGTGTCTCTCTCTTCACATAAAGAGACTTGTTGTGTCTCTGGTCCCACTTCGAAGGACTCATTGAGAAGGTATTGATGGTAATAAAATAGTGTGAAATTTTAGTTACATTTAATTTTTGAAAGTGACTCTATTGTTTCACATCAAAATGAAAAGACAAAGACATTTCACATCAAAATCTATCTTCTATTATAAAAATAAGAATCTATATTTCCCTTGCTTCACGCCATATTTAAAAGAGACTAGGTATACCGATTTCATTCACCTTTTTTGTTTTGTTTTCTAATACTTGGTAGAAGGTTATTTCTATAATTATTTTAATAAAAAGGTGCATACATTTTTACACGGGTAAAACTGCATGGCGTGGCTAGTAACAAATAATTCCAAAAATTCCAAAAGTACCAACTTATCAATTTATCAGTGATATGAAATCCCCTTAGTTTTTTACACATCCATGTGTATCGTACATTTACTCAATATACGAACTAAAAACATAATCTCTATTCTTCGAGCCATCAACTTTTCCATAATAAAAACAAATGGAGCAATAATAATGCGAATAAATAACTAAAGTGTTGTTTGTTCTTCGCATGTTTTTTATGACGTTGTTGTATCGGTTGTTGTATGTTTGTTGTCTATGTTTGTATCGATGTCGTAAAACGTTGATATGTTCTCTAATTCTCGATGTGATCACGATACTCTTTGTATTCTTTACTTTATTATATTATTATATTTTTTTGTGAAGGGATTTGTTTTGTTAGAAAGTTTATAGGTATAATATTACTTGATTACTTGTACTTGTATGCGGCCTGTTTTCTGCAACTAGGCCTGCCTAGTTATGGATTTTCGCTTATTTATAACTTTTTTATATTTGGTTTACGACTAAAAGTTACTTGACAAAAGTTGTAGATACCCTTATTTGCAACAAAAAACGTTAGTTAATATTTTTTGTGAGACCTATAGTTTGTCAGATAAACCATAAAAATCGTTTAAATCCCTTTTTCCAAGATGGCGGCCGTGGGACAAGGGCTAGAATCTTTCAAACTTGGATTTAAGTTTAGACTGACCTACTTTTGATATCTAAAAAATAAAATTGCGTCCTCTGACAAATGCACGCTAAGCCCAAAAATTTTTAACATTTCAATAGACTAAATGTTTAAAGTCAAATTAGGTGTTACAAACAAGTGTCATAATAATAATTTAAGTCAAACATAGACAATTCATCCTCAATTATTTTAATTTTTGAATGCCAGCCATATTTTTACCTCTTTCTCTACTTTATTCGCTACTTAATTAGAGTAATTATTCAGTAATTGAATCAGAGTTAGGTAACACATAAGTTTTTATAACTTAGTGCGAAAGATTAATGCGACACTTAGCGCGCTACTTAAAGCTAAGTAACTTACCAAGTATATATGGCACAAAAACATGTTTATAGGTTTACTTACTTACTTTACTAGTATGACATAACTATATAAGTTACTAAGTCGGTATTTATATTTTTACCTAGCTGACCCGGCAGACTTCGTACTGCCAAATATAACCTGTCAAAATGATTTGTAATGTGTCATTCGTTTTAGTTAGAAAACGTTTGTATGGGAAAAAGAAAAGGGCTGTTTTTAGGGTTTTTCCGGGAATTATTCGAATTTTTCTCGCCGTAAAAACCATCTTTGAACTTCAACGAACATTTAAAAAAAAGAATTGGCCAAATTGGTCCAGGCGTTGTTGAGTTATGCGCTTACCAACACATTTTGCGATTCATTTTTATGTTATAGATACATAGCCATTTTTGTTACATGCAATCGCTTTTTTTCTAAAATACAGCCTTCGCTTTGATGCCCCATTTAAAAGGTTTAGAAGAAAGTTTTTCGGACTCTACAAAATGGTGTCGAAATCAATCAATTTGTTTTCAAAAAAGACATGCACCCGATCCAACGATGTGATTTTTATCAATCCGATGGATAATCCGTTTAGCCCCTACGAGGATAAAAAGTAGAGTCGCATATTAAATAGTCAAGGCAAAAACATCCCTTCGTCGTGTAAAAATTAAGTTAAAAACAAAAGCAATAATATCTAAATATGTCGTTACCTACCTATATAATTACAATAACGATCCGTCTCGACTCGAACCTAATTAGATCCTCACGATACCTTCATAATAGCATCGACATCTGGTCCCAAACGCTCCTCTAACTCCAATGTCGACCACTCTTATCGTGAAAGCCTATTTATGACCTAATTAAACTCCTGTCTTTATAAACAAGGATAGATATATACAACCTCCGTGCGAAAGAAAGAGAAAGAACAACTTTAACCGCGTGATTAATGACCGTTATATGGGTGGTTAAGTGCCTTGTAATTTGCAAAACGACCCTTAATTACCCTAGAACATGGCTACTATATCTATCTTTATCTAAAGTTACCTATTTCGGTATGAGGGAACGAGACGGAGAGAAAGTTTGCGCTCCGACTTAAAAGGTTTTGTTTAATGAGGCATTATTATGTCGGTCCAGAGAATTAGGTTCGTATGACGTTGAAAATTGTTTGCCCTCTCTTTATATTTGGGTTTCTGTTGGAGGTAAAGCTTTTGGTGTTCCGTGGACTTTAGTTTTTGGCTAACATACTGTAAAACGGTTGACTTTGCAGACTAGTTCAATATAAACTATCTAGTTTAGTTTATGACTAGTTTTTTGCAAGTGATGTTTATAAGTTATTGTTATTTGTCATGGCGCTCGTAAGTTTGAATATCGTAAAGCAGTACTTAGTTGCAAGATATTGACTATATGATCCATAATTTCTGTTCCTAGTCTGTAGTAATAACTGTGGGTATTCTTAAGTTAATAAAATAAAAACTTAAAGGGTTTTTTAATATATTTGCAACGAGTTATTTTGTGAGACAAAAAAACCGCGATTTAAATTAAAAAAAAAACTGATATTAGGAACCAAGCCGTTTACTTAAGGTAATAAGTGAAAACTTTTCAAAACACGTAACGTCTTCGTATCACGATATGTAGTTGAAAAATACGTAGTTTCTGTTCACATCACGCGCGAGACGCGAACGTGAACGGTGTGAATGTTCGCTTATGATTTATCAATACATATATTATTGACAGATGTAATAAAAGAGGTTCTCTTTGGAGAATTGAGCCTATCATGTTGTTATACTTGTTCATGTTAAGGCTGTATTCTTACAGATAGCGGGTAACCTAGCGCCCTGATGACATACTGGCTCTTGAGTGACGCCACGGTACAAAAAGCCAACCGCCCGCTCGTTGTTGCAAAAGAAAAATTGTCAAACCTTGGCCTTAGAAAAGTGCAATTTCTATTTTCTTTAATGTGGGGATCCAAAGTCGGAGAAGACAAACCTCTCGATTCTTTTTCCATACAATATAAAACCTGGATCAAACCTGGAGGCGTTTTGAGAGCAGCCTGATTTAATGCTTGTTACTGCTTTTCATAGTTAAATTGTCCTTGCATGTTCTGAGCAAGTGCAGTCAATGCAGACATATACCGTTACATGACAGATTACCAACTGAAATAAAAGTCCTTCAGTGTTATACCACACTAGCAGCGCTCCGCGGTTTCACCCGCATAACTCCCGATCCCGTGGGAATATCGGGATAAAAAGTAGCCTATAGCCTTCCTCGATAAATGGGCTATCTAACACAAAAAGATTTTTTCAATTCGAACCAGAAGTTTCTGAGATTAGCGCGTTCAAAAAAACAAACAAACTCTTCAGCTTTATAATATTAAATTAAAATTAAAAAATTAAAAATTATTTATTTGAACAAAGAAATTAGGTGGTAATAACAAACAAATAAGAATCGTTCTCAGCTGCGAAAGTTGTAAACTGCGTTGCAGTGAGAGCGCCCTCCTCCAGAATTAGGTATGCAAATGGTTTATTTAGGTACATAGGTATATTATTATAGTAGATTAAACATAGGGGAAATAATCAAAAAACACTGTAGTGTGGTAATTTGAGATGAGATGGTTGAAATGTGTGTTTGTGTATAAGTGTACCTATTTGTATGTGTGTTTGTGATGGTGGACAGAGCTACCCCGTTACCCCACGGTCTAGAGACCATGCGCACTGAGGTTGACTCTGGTCCATAAGTGAGAGTAGTGAAGTGTGTGGTGACAGAACCAGTGACCTATCCTCGCGACCAGCCTCTTAAGAGTTGGCCATCGGAAAATATTAGTATAGATAACCTTAACAACCTCGTACCCCGAAAGATACGGTATCGTTAAATCTGACAACATCATTAGAGCGAGCCGCGGGGTGCCCGTGGTGCGGGGGTCGCGTCATTTGTACATCTAGTTAATAGTAGTGGCGATTTGTCGCGTTTACGTCGCGCCTACGGCTACGTCGCGTCGTGTGTGCGGAGCCGCGGAGCCTTAATTGTTGCAGTGATGTTACGTTAGGTTAGGACGAATGATTGAATACTGCAATTTGTGTTTGTGGCTCTCTTCGCGATTCTTGTTGACACGAAAATTGTATTCTTTAGAATGTACCTAATGTTTTTTTTTATAGAAACAATAGTGTTTATTGAAGTAAAATATTGAGAACAGGGACGGTCAATAATGCAATAGCAATCTCACAAATTTTAAAAAAGCGCTTCAATGTATTAAATATCTTTGTGCTTTATGCTAACTTATATACCTAATACGACATCAGGCGCTAGATGGGTGGAAAGATTGCGTTGCGAGGCTCGTTATTTTTGTTGATATTTTTATGTTTTGAGGGGTTTCAAATTGAATCGAGAATATTAATATTTCCCCACAAATAAACTGCGAAACAATAAAAATTGTTTGTCCAATAAATAACGTTGCGACCGTACCATAATTCTAACTGAACAATAAACAATTCAAAAAAATCGCTTTTGCATATCAATGGTTGCATCGCATACATTGCTGCGTCCGTTTGCGTTTTGTTTTTTCATCCATTAGTGGAGCGAGCTATCGATCAAACACAGAACCAATTTACCGATAGCTGGCTCTACTCGGCCACAAATTCTTCATACTCCGATGGTACGGGGTGATAGGTAATGTACTTTACCTTTATGGGTAACGTTTTGATCTATGGCCTTAGTTGGGAATGTATTTTAGAAAAATATTCTGACGTATTCTGTGACAGTTTCATACTAACTGTTAGTAGTGTTTCGACGTGAAATGTCTTTCATTTCGGCCGGTAGAGAGTCGCTTGCTAAAACCAAATGTAAAAGAACTGTGAGGATAAATTTACAATATTAAAATTGAATGAATTGACACAGATAGGTATCTGTGCCAAATTTTTTTACCTGATGTATCTGTCAGTAATGAATTTTTAAATTTTTCTATTTAGAATGTTTGTTTTTTGTTTTTTTTTCAATTCATCCCATTTTAATATTCCCAATTCATCCTCAGTTCTTTTACAATTGATTTTTGCAAGCGACTCTCTTCCGGCCGAAATGAAAGGCTGCACCACGCGCGACGTAGGCATCCGCTAAGAAAGGAATTTGTTTTTTTTACTTCCACACGGACTAAGTCGCAGGACTAAAGTTAGTATATGAAATATAATACAGAATAACAAAACTTGATACAAATAAATGACACTGAGAATAATGCACAAATTGTGTGAAGTCAAAACTTGATAAAAAGTTATTTCGAGCTTTAATACCTGACCGGTAAAATACAAAGTATGTGTTTGATTCCGACCACGTGCAGACTTATCTGGC
Organism: Idaea aversata; assembly: GCA_907269075.1. Classification (NCBI taxonomy): domain Eukaryota; kingdom Metazoa; phylum Arthropoda; class Insecta; order Lepidoptera; family Geometridae; genus Idaea; species Idaea aversata. Next base: position 372,899 of record OU026102.1, read on the forward strand.
ACACACTCCAGTTAAAGCAACAAAACTTAACGATAGGTTTTACTGTTATTTATTAATAAATCGAAAATATGTATTAATTGACACAAAACAACGATTAGAAATCGGCATCAAACAGTTTTCTAATATAATTAATTTAAAGTCTCGAATCTCACAATACTAAATGAATAATTAATTGAATAGTTAATATAATGCGATGTAATAACACGGTAATAAAACTTGCTTACAAATACCGTTGCTTGGTGTACACTGCAAGGTGTCAGCGGATAGCGACGAGCGGAGCGGTTAGTGCACCGTTCCTCTAGCATTATCAAATCCTAAATAATACTATGTACATAATAATAATATAATAAAATTGCAGCAATGACTGTACATAAAATACAAGTTTTGTGCGCTTCGCGGTATTTTAGGTGTTCAATCAATAATAAATATTTCAGGGCATAGCACATGGTGCCATTTAGCCCAAAACTAAGCAAATAGGCCTGATTATGACTGTTTGTGCTTTTTTTTAATACATGCTAAATATACATACCCAGACATCGAAAAATAAAAACCTAACATAAATAAATAAATACACCAATTACTCAGAATACACTTTATCGCCTTTATTCATATTCATAAACATTTATTAATTAAGCCTTCATTAATGTGTTTTGGCACACCTGCCATCTGTAAAAGTTTGAAAGTGATTTCAACTAAAATAGGTTTATTTTTAATGTTTATGAATAAGGGCGATAAAGTGTAATCTGATTCATCAATTAATCAGGTATTTATTAACGTGTTGTTGTAGTTATTGTATTGCCGATGCCCATTGTACTTTCCAACTCTGGCCCATATGGTCTACCAGTGTACCAAAATGTCTAGTGTACTAAAATGATGAGTCCTAAAATAGTATAGTATCTCAAAATGCCTAGCCTTCCTAAATGACCATTGTCCCAAAGTGTCCTGTTCTCCAATTTCCGCCGTTCAACTAGTTTTCCGAGATTAAACCGCTATCATCTCCCGACTTGTACCCCACATTTTCTCAATCATTACCTAACAGAGTGATAAGTACTTATATACCTACAATGAGGCGGGCACGGCGGCGGCGGGCGCCAGTTTTCAATGCTAACGAGCAACTGAAGCAGTGGCTATTAATACTCATTATAATACAATTCGATAGGTGTTAGGTGGTAGGCGTCCTCAATGAGTCTATGATTGCTTTCATTGCGATTGTAACACCGATGTTCCCGTGTGATAGTGATTGGTTAATGTTACAAATGATTGGCTTATGTAGGGTAATACAAACTTTAAAATGCGAAAGTCAGTTTTTTGTACCCTCTTTACAATCAAACGGCTTGACCGATTTAGAAGAAAATTTTCAAAGAAAATGTCTAATAAAGTTTATGGAAAGGACTTTTTTTATCAAGATATTCTTTTAAACGGTATCGGTACGTAGTAGGTACGTAGAATATAGATAATATTAAAATGCAAAAGTTTTTCAGTTTGTACGCATGTGTGTCACTGAAATGGATTGACGGATTTTGATGGTATTTTCAGTATTTATACTCGTAGATAGCTTATATTTCTAGCACAACACATCTTCACGTTATTTTTCTATGATATTGGGACTAGTACCAATAAAACCGTAAGGCGTAATTAGTTTATGATAAAAAAGGTTCTTGGTAAACAGACAGACAATAAACGGACAACCGAGGGCCCCGCTTTTCCTCTTGAGGTACCGAACCCTAAAAACAGAAAAAAAAGATAATCATAGGATCTTCATTAACTAGAACAGTTTGCGGGACGATCGTAAATCATAAAAGGATTACACCCCCTCTCCTTTCATCCCCCTTTAAACCCCTTCGGTCTAAAATTCGACGTTATTAAAAAAACTCATTTGCAAATTTATAAAGACAATGAGATATAAGGGCTATTGCAGACTTTTGATTAAATTGTAGGCCGATAACTCATAATACTTAATACTTTATTTTTACCTATGTATCACTAAGCGAAATCAATAAAGATGATAACAAAAAAAACAAATAAACAAATGATTTTTTAGATTTGATCTTTTTGCTGACGTTTTAGACGATGCAGTTGATCGTTCAAAATCAACTGAAAACAAAGCTGTTTCATATCATCAACAATCGGCCGATTTTAAGTTGACCGTCTGCACTCGCCATTAAAGCAATAAAGTGAAATAAAAAAATTATCTTAACTCGTCTCCGGTGGGCGATGAAAAAAGAAGAAAAACGTTAGCCACTTTAGGGGTTGATACCACCCCTTTACTTAAGGGGATGTTAACTCAAAGGGGTTTATAGTTCACTTTCATTTTTATTTGGATCATTAGCTTTTTATTGTTTACCACTTAAGATGAGGAAGACGCGTAAGTTACTTTACCTACTTAGTACTTAGGTTATAACCAAAGAATATGAAATCGTCTAAAAAAATGAATTAATTTATTACTATGAGTTCGATCCCGTGTGAATATTGATAGTAAGAAGTAGCGTAAGTATGTATTATTCCAGCCACAGTAATCGGTCCAGTATTTTAATTCGTGAAAATATATATATATACTGTTATAATTTTTTTTATATACAACCTTCTGTTTTGTTTAAATTTAAATTTACTTACTTTAAGTGTTGGGTATAATAAGTTATAATTAACATAATCTAGTTAGTTATGTAGTTACATTTTGATCCATAACACTTAAGTCACTACATTTGACATACAAAACAAATGTAACGTTTTCTGAAATGACCTACTTTGTCGGAGTAAGGTGATATTAGCAAATAATTAAATTATTTGAAAACATGTCGAATTTTACAAAACAATTAATTTAATTTTTTATATATTTTTTGGAATATATTTAATCATTGTAATGTTATCGAATAGATACTGTGTCTATTAAATTATACCAAGTAATTTACAATCTAGAAACGTGACCGTAACATAATTGAAACTGGTAAAACTCCAAAAGATCGAGATTCAAAGGCAAACTTCTCCAATACAAATCACAGGGGACACTTTCAGCTGCAGCCAAACTTTGCAAATTAAGAATTGTAATTAGTACCCCTCAGAGCCCCTGGTATGGTCGCGCTCGTGCTCGCACCCAGTGGGCCGGCTCACCACCCTCTCTCGGACATAATTAAGGCAAATCTTGTTGTAATTTTGACATTTAATTTTTTTCTCCCGACTCTAATTAATTTAGAAAAGTACCTTTAAAATTTAATCTGCGCTTTTTGGTGACAGTATTTTTTTTTTCTTTCTTTTCTTCCGAGTTAATGAAACGTCTGAGATTTTTGATAGGACTCCCACCGGTGTCGTCCTCGTTATTTTAATTTGTAACTTTTTTCGCGGCCGACTAATGGATTCTGTTTACCTTTTTATTAATTTTGAGGCTTTTAATTTTTTGTAATCAAGAAAGTTGTTTTGGGTTTTTTTCTTTATGATGATTGGAGAGGAGATAGTGTTTAATTTAAAGAAAAAAAATAAGATGGAGAAAAATAATTTATTATGAGGTTTTTTTACGCGTACGTTATCTATGCGCAAAACTTTTGTTTTTGTTTATTATAACTTAAATGTGTATGTTTTTACGTTAGGTACGATACTGGTACAGTACCTTATCACATTCTAAAAAGTAATTGTATCCCGGACTAAGCCCAACAAAACACATGTTCAACTAATCTATCAGCAAAATCTTGAAATTTTAAACTAAGGGTGTGCACACGATCAGTGACGCGGCGGTCGGTGGGGCGGTAGCGGGCGACGGCGGCGGGCGGTAAATCCCGCGTTATCGCGCTGTAATCCGCTCGTCAAGGCGGTATTAGCGTTATGTTGTGAAAACGGTGCGTTTTGCACTCTCATCACGGTTTTTAAATGATTGCGGGGCTCATGTTTGATTGAAGGTGCTTTAAAATGTTGACGTCATATTGTGATTTCTTACAGATATTATTACGTTTTATCTATAACAACCAGTGCCCCACGGTTTCACCCGCATAAGTGCCAATTCCGAGGGAATGTCAGAATAAAAAGTAGCCTATAGTCTTCCTCAATAAATGGACTATCTAACACAAAAATAGTTTTTTCAATTCGAACCACTAGTTCCTAAGATTAGCGCGTTCAAACAAACAAAGAAAGAAACTCTTCAGCTTTATAATATTAGTATACATGCGGTGTTTTAAAGTTGGATAACAGTAAAGAAGTAATGAAATTAATGTCAGTTATTAAAATGATTACGAGGGGCAACAAAATTGGACTAATGCACCGCAGAACTTTAAATTTAACATACAACACATTTGTGTTTTATTTACAACAATCGTATGAAAATAAACTAATGTGAAATCAAAATTAAACGCTCACGTTTTACAACACTAAACTAAAGGCATCCATCGAAATGAGCAAAATAACATCGTTATCGTCATCAAAGTTAATTATAACCCACTTAGATTACAATGTAACAACAACACGCCAATTATACAAACGGTCTGAAATTTACGCATTCGCTCAGAATAAAGCCACAGATATAATAACAGTTAGTACGTTGTATAGTAGAGCCCCAGCCGTTGCCGTCCGCCGCGTAATGATGTGACCGATTTTATCGCCCGCGCCGGCTTAGATGTCATTTAAATTTAAATTAAGGTATTAGTTGCGTTTAGCCTGGTCTCCAACACGCCCCGCGCACCTCGCGTCCCCCGCGCCTCACGTGCCCCTTGCATCGCGCGTCGTATCGGACGACTGTCTTATCGTGTAGACGCGCCGTTTGGGGTGCATTTTAAACTATGATTAGGTAACATGTTGGATTTATATTTTTTTTTAGAAAATGTTTGCTTATAATAATAATATTATTAACTGTAGACATTATTTTTGTCTATATGTTAGTATCGTTTACGTTCAAACTGATAAACTCAGCTTTCAACTTTCAATTTTCAGGCCAAAACCAGTTGAAACTGAAAAACCTGGAATATGTTCCAGCTTCAAAAACAGTTTCTTTTCGTCACTTTAAAAATTATTTGTGATGATATATAATTTACCCGTTATTTTTGCTAAAAAATGCAAAAATACTAGTAGTATAGTAGCTTAGTGCCTAGCCAATCACCCTGAGTAATCACAGGCCTTGAGTATTTATTAACAACAAAAGTAGACAAAACAGCGATTTTTGTTACCTTACTACAGTCGCTCAAAAATTATTAAAGACTAAGGATTTTTTCATAAAAACAAGCCTTATCCAAATCAATTGTAAGGGACGTCAAACAACCCCTAGACCGTAACTAACGCCTCACATGTGGCCACCCTTATCCAGAACACTTTCCGAAACAAATTGAATAAAACCGATAGAAAAAACCGCGATATCGATACCATCGACTATCGAACTATCGACTAGGGTGCCCATACTTTACTCTAATCGCATTAATTTACTGATACAAATGTGAAATAGTCCGTAAATAATGGTTAGTGTATTTTTGAATTGTGATTTATAACAGTCATACTTACATACTATTACTTTGTCATTTAAAAAAAATATTGTTTACTACCATTTTATCAGCAAAAATAAGCTACTAACGAATTCAACTAGGTAATGTATTTCGCACACGCAAATAAACTGATGTATTATTTTATTTTAGCTCCTACTCAAAAACTATCAGACCTACAGTTACTGATGACCAGTTGAGTGGTTTATATGCGACGCCTTATGACCATTATTAAATGGGACTCAAGGTCGATTGTTGGCGCGAGTTTATTGTTTCGCGCAAAGAAATATCCCCAGATTACTTATAGGTATTGCACTGCGCAATAATTTTCTTAATCAAAATCTTTATTTTGTCCAGATTGCAATTTGATCCTTCAGGATATTTTTTATATTTAAAAAATAATTGTTTAATTGAAAAACACTTTTCCTGTATAGTGAAATACCTACCTATAGCTATAGTACAATTACCTACAATTAGCGACCACAAGTGAACCGGGCCAACAGCAACACTGTATATTTATCAAGCAGTTAATCCACACTTCTCATAAATCAGATACACCGCAAAAAACATGGCGGCTCGGTTTTTTCGCGCCAAAAGAATTTGCAGAAAGCAGGAATGAGCGGCAGATTATGGGATAAGCCGTTTTTATTAATGGAGCTGAGATATACACGACAAAATGGATAACAAATGGTTTTGAACCAACCGGCCATTTTTGACGCGGTGTTGTTTATGTGAGCTCGCATGTGATTTGTTCTGATGGGGTTGTGCGGGTTGTGCGGTTACACGCTGTGTATTTTATACCTATGTTGCTTTTATACTTTATTGATTGATTGATTGATTGTTTTGTGATATAATGACTTAATAGTACTGTTCTGCCTCGACAATAATTTTCAAATCTCACGCGTATGAGTATTTCAATCTAATTTAGATCCTTTGACATGTGTTAAAAACATAAATTAGGATGTGTGGTACGTAGTTTATCTATTTTATAATTAAATAACGGTAACGCAACGTGCGCTAGTAAAATATTTTTTGAAGTCTTGGGTCGCTTGTGTCATGCATCCAATCGAGCTGGTCTGTTCAGAGCCATAATATGGTAAATGTCTGACGTCTGCCATAAAATTAGAAGATCAGTCAAAGCCAACAATGCTACAAGACTTTTAGTAATATAAATAATTGTTTGTTTATCTTTATTTGGTTGACTAAACATAATTAAATCCCATACAAAAAGTGCTTAGTTGTTTCACATTAACAGCATAGCGAAAGAGAGTAGGTACGCGACGAAATGAAAGCTACATTAAAGCGTAAAGCGATCCAGCGGCAGCGCTACATTGTAACGCACTCAGCTTACAACTTTTCCAATAACATTGCTTGGGCTCTCTTTTCCAGTATTGGTGCATTACTGGACAGACAATTAGGAACGGTGAGAAATATTTTCTTTACTTATGAAGTTTTTTGAATATAGTTCTTAATGAATTTACAAAGGGTTTATACAAAGTAAAGAGGCTTTGCATTACAGCAAAGTTTAAGCTAATAAATACTGAATTTTGGAAATGGAATTTAGGTAGGTGTACATTGTACAAGCATCCTGATCTTCGCTGCATATAAAGATGGCCTTCATCAATTATTAATCATTTGTAATTAATTCCGCTATAATGCTCTCTACATATTTTATTAGTAACTAGCGACCCGTCCCGGCTTCGCACGGCTATATTATGCATGTATTATACATATAAACCTTCCTCTTGAATCACTCTATCTATTAAAAAAACCGCATCAAAATCCGTTGCGTAGTTTTAAAGATTTAATCATACATAGGGATATAGGGACAGTATATAGTGTTTGTAGAATGGAGAGTATGTAGTGATTGTAGAATGGATTTTAAAAAAACTGGTAGAATTTCAGCGTTTGACCACTTTCACACCTGCCTGAAGGTATAGGTGACGATGTAGCACACTTTCCTGAAAGATCCTTTTAGTCAGTTCAAGCATTTATATGATAACAATAAATACTCATTAATTTACATTCAGATAACAGAGTCGTTGCAGTATAAAAAAACTTGACCAAAAATATTATAAAGAAACTAGCCGAGTTGATTTACCAGTAAGTGTACAAAAGTATACAGTGTGGTATATTTACAAGTTATTGGCGAGGCGGGCGGGCGGCCATCGACGCTTTATATAAATGTAGTTTTATAGTTCGGGACGAGCCGGATGTATACACTTTATATGCCATCAAGTGTACCTACTCGATCGTTGTACTAAACTCTACTGCAACGTGTTTGTGTTTACGTGACTGTGCGCGGACTGTACTGGCAAATAACAACCTTTTCTTTTAATGTGGTTGTATTAATGATGGTAATATAGACTGGGGTTTTTTGAGCTTGGCTCTATCTTTTAAAACCTACGCACTTTCGCAGGTAACTTAGTACCAATAAATCAATCAATTATTGAATTTCGGATACCTAGGTAAAATGATGTCAGTAAGGAATTTATAAGGTCACAAGGATTATAAATACGAAAAATTTGTTCGTTTGGTTGTTTGTTCGTTCCCTTTTCATGGTCAAACGTCTGGACCGATTTGGATGAAAATCGGCATGGTGGTAGATCAGGGAATGGAAAAGGACATATAATACTTTTGATCCTGAAATTCCGGCGGTATCGGGACTTACGCGGGTGAAAACGACGGTCGCAGCTAGTACTTAATATACTTTATTTAATATAAGATACGAGATGCCAAGACCTCTTCATGTAAACATCCAACAAAGACAATGATTATCATTTTATGACAATATTCCCGCCAAAAAATCAGGTCAATCAGGTCGTGGATGGTCGAGAGAGGAATGAGGAAAGCAGTAATATGTATTCATGAGTCGATTCTCGTACGATTCCATATCGAATGGTATCGATATGGGTGTAATATCGATATCATTGCGATGGAAAACATTATCGTCAACTATCATTCGAGGGATATTTTTTTCATAACATTTTTTATATTTTCCTTTCAATTGTTATGAAAATAATTAACCAGAGTTAACTTATTTTAGTTTTAGACGATAATAAGGTAGGTGTATTTTGAATCCACGTGAAAACTGGCCCCATTATTTTGAGCCCATTGATGGGGTGAATTCAATATTTTATTTCATTAATGTAAATCAAAGTAAATGTCAAAATTCATTTGAACTCACATAAATCATATTGAAATCGGCCAAAAGATATTACTTAAGGTTATACTGAAAAAACTAAATTTAACTAATGTATTTGTTTATAAATTTAAATAATGTAACGGATATAGCCAAGCGTGATATTCTTATTCTTCTTTGTGTCACAATATATCAGTAGGTATGTCCCAGTCTCAGTTATCACCGCTGGCGACATTGATAAGAAGACAATTTGGACATAAACATTTTTTAAATCCCAGTTGTCCCCAAAGAATGAACAGTTTCGACGCATAAGACCAAAAACGCGAAAGGCCAATACATACATTTTTGGCGTATCGCGTATTTAGATTCGTCAATTCGTGAATGACCATTGGACGAAAATAAAACAAGTTCACAAGAGAACAAAAAAAGAATGATTGTCAACTTAGTAGTAGAAGTAGGTACCCTTGCGTACGTCGATATAAACCAATACAAGTGAACAGTAAGTTAAGCTACTATCACGGCTAGAGCTACTTGCTATCGAGTCGTTTCAAACGGTAACACAACGATACGTATGCGCCACGATATAGCTTTTATTATTATATCCACATATTGACTTTGTGCTGTCTATACCGACCCCACCTCCCACGCGACCCAACCCCCCCCCCCGCTGACGTGGGAGCGAGGGGGGGGGTTAGGGGGGGGTGAAGATGTAGTCGCGAACTGAACACATGTAGCGGTGAATCGATAGAACGATAATGCGATTTGGATTGTCTTTGTGCATGTGCTGTGCAAATTATCTACCGTATTGATATTTGATATTAATTCTTGGTTTATTTGTTGTGATAATAATTATATTAGCCTTTTACGATGATTTATACAACGCCAGCAACTTTAGTCTATGCTAATTCAGAGCGATGTAGGTAGTGGCTGGGAACATGTATTAAATGGAGTAGGCTTCCCCAATATCTCCTCTCAGCTTAGTTGACTGTGTGTAGAGGAAAGAACTCACCGAATCCTGTTCCCAAACACAAATATTAATTTCCTATCGAAACAGAAATAAAGGACGATGAAACTTGTGTTGTGAAGGGTGTGTATATTGTTTTCCCTGGTTTCGCCTGATAATAAGCGATAACTTCTATCCATAACAATAGTATTGACTTGAATCATTAAACTACAAAGATCACAGGAAATCAACAACAAAAAACATTAACCGAAATTTCAATTTAATTTTACCAATTTTACAGAATCGTTTACGGCATCTGCTTCCAAAATATGTGACGTTTGGGATGTAAACATCGGAGGATGTTCCTCCGACCTCCTTGGTGCTATGTTTGTAGAGTTATTTACTCTGTGGTATATGTGCTCACAATGTAACCTCTTTATTTGTGTGCTTGTGAACGGTTCGAGAGATTATGTTCACGTTTATTTTGTAGGAAAAGGGAAATTATGTGAAGTTTAATGATTTTATTTTTAAGGATATGATTTTTTCCTACCATCATCCCCCAAATAGGGACTAGGGGAAATTTGGCATGACATCATCCCCCAAATTCATATTTTAGGGAATTTGGGGGATAATGGGAATTAAGAGTTGCTTTTCCCCCCAAAAGTTAGTAAAATAGAGAGAAAATAGAGAGAGCATTTGATCATTTCCCCCCATCTTCAAACATGAAACCATGCAATGGAAATTTGATCGGTATATCTACTCCATGTCAAGAAGAACAACACTATATTTTATGTAAGAAAGTACCTAAAGAGCCTCACGCCTTCCTTCCAGCAGCGCGTCACGAAGCGATGCGACGCGCCATCTCTCCGCTCCCTATGAATAATGTGGTATCGATTGTGTCCCGCGGCTGCCGCGACATGCCTTCTTTATTAGCCTCAAGATAGACGCACAAATATGCGGTCAATTTACTTTTTATTATAATGTAAGGTACTGTGTTTTCATAAAAGTTTTTACGAACTATACTGCGGCTGTGTCCTCGATTTATGGACAGGATCTATGGACAGACCAACTAAATACCTACAAAATAAACAAAATACTATTTTGGGAAAAAAATTCAAATCGGTGGAATATGGTCACCGTATTGTACTTAGTAAAAAGCCCCGCTACGGTTAAATGAGGGTCGTAGGTTCAAAACCAATCAGGGATTTTTTTTTGATAAGTATTTTAATTTATAAAATGCCCTAAGTAGGAGTGTTAACACTTTATTAAAAATGGGTTATTCCCATCGCGAGCCATTCCATTGTTCTTAATGCAGTCCGCATTGCTCGAGTCCTACTACTGAGCTTTAACTTTCACAAAACAGATAGAATCAATCAAGTAATATAATATAATGAATAATGTAATGTTTATGAGGAACATGGCTCACGGTCCGCGGTATCTTATCTTACAATCTCAATAACTCGATCAGATCTTGCTGTGCAGCTCGGTAGCTGGAAGTTCACACGGTTGCCGCTCACTTCTAGCCGCTCGCGTCGCGACATAAAATATGTGTGATAGTTAATCGATTAATTAATATATACGGTTGACGTCGACTCTACCGTATCTAGACCGACATTTCGCAGCGGACTTTGTCGATCTATATTATTATTATTAAGAGCCTAAACTGTCCCACTGCAGGGCAAAGGCCTCTCTACCTTTCGTCCAATCGACCTTTTCCATTCGATCTTTTGTCGATCTATTTAACTTAAAAACATGGTTGAAGATTAAGTAGTCTGATATTCAGATTTAAACTATAGTCTAAAATAAACGTTCATTAAAAACCTCTATCTATACCTATTATTAAGTATTCTTCGCTGTCTGACCACCATAATACAACCCTTGTTGCTTAGCTTTGGGCTAGATGGCACTTTATGAAAATTTGTCCTTTAATATATGATTAATTTTATTTTTATCTACTGATCTTCATAAAAAAATGACTTTTGTTTCCGTTTCTGTCGTCTTTTGTGTCTGATATGATTTTCAATTTGATCGAACCACGAGAAAAATATTGATTGATAGAACAACGTGACTACTGAATAATGCTTTTGGAGCAATCAATATTTTATTCATAACACTTTGCTGTTCTTTTTAAGGGCCACTAATTAGTTGTAAGAAAAAAGGACATACTGCTTTCAAATTCAAATTGTAAAAAAATCTAATTATTCAAATTGTGATTATAATCACAGAGTAGTTATAAAACTAATTTACACTAAGTCTCAATACTTTCTATAATAATCACAATTAGACTTTAAATAATTCCAAGAAACATTAAATCAATCTAATTTCCATAACTCATCAAATAAAAGGTAAGTTCTACACGGTCGTATCTAGAATTATACCGCGCGTTTAACTCATTAACTACTTTATCTCATGTAAATATATCTAATATTATAGAGGGATAGAGAAAATGGCCTTGTCTTCCAATTTTGGAACATTGATTGGTAGGGTGAGCGGGAATATTTTTCCCGTTACTCAGAATTATTAACATATTTCGAACATTTTCAAAAACTTTCACAGATGATAAACTCATCTATGAAAGTTTATAGATATTCGCTATCAAATAATTCAAATGTAAGGTACAACTACTAACGCGTTTTAAACCTCATTTAAGTTTCATTTAAACAGGTGAAACCGTGCTAGTATCTAGTACAAACAATCGGTAGTTTCACAGTATAAGACACATGAGGAATTGGTTTAGATGCTCCTCTATACCACTGTAATTGAATACTCTTTGATCTAATGTCATTAATGTAATCGTCAGCGGCTACCGAACGGCATTCCGCTTGTCGCGCCTCATCATTACCATTTTGACACCGAACATCTAAACCCAAGCACATCTACATTGAGCTTTACTACCACGACCAAAATAACAATATTCAATCTTATCTTTATAACTTAGAGTTGAGTTTCGAGTGTAGTGTATAAGGTTAATAAGACGTTAGGTTATAATAATGAAATCAAAGAAATCACCAATAAAACTGTTATTGTCAATTGAATTTAATCCCAACAACCATTAATTTAGGAATCGATTTGCCATGCACAGATAGTAGATAATTATCGACGTACTCTGATGAGAATGTCGGTGTGACGCTTTCATTTGTCAAGCCGAACTGACGGATTGACGGACGGACGGACGGACGTGACGGAACGGACGGACTGAGACGGACAGATTGGCCGTGTAGTGATATATTAATACTAGATGGTATTTAGATATAAGAGTTATTAGCTGCCAGTTAATATTACCGGTTCGAGTGATTAGTTTTGTAGTTAATTGATTTTATAGTTTCGTTCACGAATTAAGCTTTGAGATTGATATTTATCGAAGTTTAAAAGGTTTGACCGCAGATATTGGAATAGAAGGGCACGACCTTGGTCTTATGATTTATTAAGCTCTGCTGGTAAAGCGACTAGTCGCAAGACTCAGACAATGCGACGGAACGACAAAAAAGTTGTTAATTATTTTCATTGTCTATTAGTTCAAAAAGAAAAGTGATTTATAGCAGGACTTCCATTCCGATCAACTAAAACGCATGAACTATTTTCCGTTTCACGGGCCAACGACACAATTTTTTCGTTGGCCCGATAGGAATATTTATTTATTTACAACTTAATTTAAGAAAAAACATGTAAGTACCTACTTACCCAAATATTACAAATATTTAATTCAACAAAATATTTACAAAGTTATGTTTACATAAAAACCAAGATTAATATAATAGATCAATGTAAAATTAATTAATGAAGAAGCGAATGCTCGAATGGTCCAAAAAGGGGCATTGAAACCAAAGCGAAGTGTCGGATTAATGGGAGAGCGGTTTGAAACATTAATTACAATATTAATTATTAGCTAACTCGTGTAGCCCGGCCCTTAGGACGTGACTTCATTGTACTGATGGTAGAATAAATAACTCCAATAATATACCTACCTACTTACATTTGATTTTGTTTTTTACTGGGTATTTTTATTTAAATTTGAAATAACAATTGAATAAACTTTTTAAACCACACGATTTATATTCATAGTAGGTAATTATTTTCCCGGTAATATTTTTTTTTTTTTTCCCGCGATTAAGACCCGGGAAAATAATTACTATGAACAATTGAATAATAAAAACTTAAAATTATTTAAATAAATTACCTACTTACATTTAATAAAAATTAAAAGTCCAAAAAGTGTGCCCAAAAGGCTGATTGCGTTACCTCGCTGTCCGAGGTAGGAGTCAGTCAAAGCTAAAACTAGTAATTTTAAAACATTAATTTGGTCTAGCTTTAGGTAAGTATTTAGATTTTGTCGTGTAATGGATTTAAGGAAATTGTATGCCTCTAGATAATCTAACGTTAGAAGGACGTCAGAATTCTGTCCAATTGACATAAGATGAATGAGATGTTACACAGCTCCACTGCCTATTTTTTTTTACCGGATTTATCTCATAATTGTTTGTGTTTTATTAGTACTTGCCTACAAATTGCTTAAATCTAGGGTACTCGTTAAAATGATTTTCAAAAACTGGTAAAAAGACATTAAATAAATTTCACCACTTTGTATTTTTAGATTATTGTAATAATTAACTTTTTGTAAAATCGATTAGGTTTAAAAAAGTTTTTAAAGAAGTACTTAATTAAAAATAGAGTCCAAGAACAATTAAATATAGTGATACTTAATTGTTCTTGGCCCGGAATAGAATACCTATTTTATAAAAAAGAGACCGTCATTCAATTTTGAATAGCAATCAAAACCGACTTAGACAAGCTTTCACCAATGAAATAATAGAATATTAGAGAAGTAAGCCGAGCTTCGTTCGACACCCACACCCGTCAGCCCGTCAGCCCGTCAGCCCGTCACCCAGTCACCCAGTCACCCATACCCTCGGGACTTGGCTTCCACCATTCGAATTGATTTTATTTATATATTATCAACTTACAATTCCAATAGATATTACCGCTTTATGACTATCTTGGTAACAAAACGCACATCGTACATCTTCCTATAGTTAAAGTAAGATAAATTAGCGTAAAACTAAATTTCTGTTATTATAACGTGAAGCATAGAAGAATCATCGTTCGGACTAATATTTGCAAAAATCAATTGTTACGTCGCAACATGTAACGGATGTCACGGTTTTTCTTAACCATGATCATTTTGATTCCAAATTAAAAAATAAAGTTTTGAATCATTGAATCGAATGTTTCATGAGTAACAATTACTTAAAATCGACCAAATAAAACTAAGCTAAACTTTGCCAGTTTGCATCAAATATTTTTTTTTAGTTCCCTACATATATGGGAAAAAAATCAACAGGTTCGATTCCCGGCTACGTTGATGGTACAAAAAACGGTTTGGCCGTTGTTGTTAAAATCTGCGCTTCTTTGACTGATTGCAGTACTTTGGTTGTTCTATGGTCCTGAAATAATTCACCATGTAATTAATATTAACCATAATGTTTCAGCAACAATTAAAATAAAATTCGAACGAAAATAATGAATTTAAAATATTCAATGAAAGCCTAGAACGATGAACAGTGATTGGTTTGCGGACTGTACTTTAAACTGGCACATAAGCCCGAAGACACAACGACATCTGCCGACGTAATTGAGGGATTACTCAGATAATTGAAACCGTGCGAGCGAGACGGAACTACTCCCGAGCGTTATACGAGTGAAAGAGATGACACACATCAGTCAACACCGCCGACAACGGAGACGGTTAACAACGTGTCTTCTTGTATATTGTATTATCTTACGTTTTATGCCCTATTAATCTTGCCAGCTCGTAGGAACCCGACTTTGAACTTTATTTTCAAGGGGTTAGAGTTGAATTCGGCGATGTTCGAGCCTATGATACGGGGTGGTGCAATAAATAATTGTTTGTTCGCGTAAAACTGGAGTGTTCTCGTTTATTCGGCTGTCAAGTGTCGAGTAAGGTTGTATTGTTTTATTTGAAGATGCTAAAGGTAATCTGGGATAACGAGCAGTAACGAGTAACGGCGAGATTTCGTCGTTAAACGACGTCAAACTGACGAATTACTTGATTTAACTAAAGCTCTTTGTTGTTATTTTGACATCGGCTACAGTCCGTAGATGGTGCTACGGAAATGCTACGTCGTAGCTGTTTCGTAGCACCGATATAAATCATTATTTTTAAACCCTGACAAGATGGGGATGTTAAACAAGTATGCCCTCTATGTCTGTATATTTATTTACCCGACAACAGCTAACCTAGTGAGGGTTATGTTTTTGTCTGCGTGTGTATGATGCATCCACAAAATATACAGGATTTCCGGAAAGGAGTTGCGAAACCTAAGTGCATCATTAGCTCTTTAGAAAAGTTATTACCCTAGCCAAGTTAGAACCGACAAACTTAATGCAAAAAAACACAGCATATATTTTTTAACAATCTTTTGTGTTGTTAATAGAAATTAATTCTTAGAAACCAACATAGTATTATTTGTTGTCTTCTAGAAATAAATAAAATAATAAATAAATATTGCAGGACATTCCACACATCGCCATCTAGCCCCAAGCTAAGCAACTAGGCTTGTGTTATGGGTGCTAGACAACGGATATACTACTTATATACATATAATACATAGAAACAACCAGACCACAGACAAATATCTCAAATAAGATCCAAAAATGAAAGCTAAAACTTTATCTTCATAATATTAAAATTATAGACTAGGCTATAACTATCTAAGCTTCGAATAAAACCTATTATTTTAATCCAACTCAATGAACACTATATAAAGCCTACAAAGCAAGCCGCCTGTTACGGCGACTATAATAAAATCCACTTTCATTCGACAATGTCACTTAAATCCGGAAACGTCACTAATGAATGACGATTCAAATTATTTCTCATCATCATTGACTATGGCTATTATCAGACGATTTAAGGTGCCATATAGGAGCCAAATGCAAAATGCATGTCGTTTTGAACTACAATTGTTAACTATTGCATGAAAATTGTTGTTAAAAGTGTTGTTGTAGGTGCAGTTTGAGTTCTTTTTCTGAATTTTGGTATAATTTAAAGTAAAAAAATCCTGCCGCCCAATTGCCGTATTCTTATGCAGCGCGTCTTGACTGCGTTTGCGTCATAACCATAGATTTCGTATTGCTAAGACGCACTCGTCACGCAGTTACTCATGTGGTTTAGGTTTGCGTAACGTGTGCGTGACGAGTGCGTGACGAGTGCGTAACGTGTGCGTGACGAGTGCGTCTTAGCAATACGAAATCTATGGTTATGACGCAAACGCAGTCAAGACGCGCTGCTTAAGAATACGGCAATTGGGCGGCTGGTTGTTTCTAAGTTTATTAAAAATTGGTTTAGAAACAACTAGAAATTTTCGTCTTTTAGTTAAGTATACCAAAATGTTCCATACATTTTGTTTTACAAGAACTTACCTACAAACGGTACCCTCAATCAACACTTCACAACAATTATTTTCCATACAAAAAATAACAATTTCAAATACTGCCCACAAGCATATTGCGTTTGGTCTCTATATACACATTAAAGTATAGTTCTCTTTGTGACTGAATTAGACGAAAAGAAGTAACCCACACACAAATCCTTAAACAATAATCATCAAAGTGTAACGAAATCTACCAATAATGCCTCCCGTGATTGATACAAGGAAATCCCCTGTCTGCGCACGCCATTTGCATGTTTATATGCGCCGCCCGCCCTACGCCCGGCGTCATCCCCTAGCCCCTAACCCCCACTCTGTAGCCTCTACTGACACCAGTAGGTAAGTACATCTTATAGGTAAACATACTCTGGTTTTTAAATAAAAGAGGCTTTACATGTGATCCTCCTTATTTATTGAGTACGAAAAGGTATCACGTTCGGGGGTGCTTATATTTTAATCTTACATAGTATGTACGTTGGTTATCTTTATTTGTTGCCTCTTTACTGTCGAATTCCTGGACTGATTTTGATGAAAATTGTCAAATGTTTGAATAAGAATAGTGGCTGCTTTTAATCCTGATATTTATACAAAAAGTAAACATGCAATCATTCTGGTTTACTGATCGTTTTTTTTAAACAAACAATATACTACTGAAATACTCCTATATTATCATCCGATAATTACTTACATACCATCTCGCATCTCGCTCATTTCTATAGAGTCCGACAGAAACCGAGTATAGCTCTATTCAGCCCCAAGTTAATACAAGTGTCTCCACACCAAATTGATCTACATTTACATCAAACGTAAAGCTATCTAGTTATAATATTCAATTTACATGATATTAGGTGAGCAAATGTTCAAATCCAATCATATTATTAATCCATCTGTCATACGGGGTATTGTGTGGACATCATTTGAAAGATTATTGACTTCTAATAAAGGAAAATATTACATGAGTTTCTTACGGCTATTAGTTAATATTTGAGTGCACGTCTGCACGATACGTAAAAAGAACATTTTAAAGCAAAACGAAAAAGTAGCTAATAAAATATTAAAAAGCAATTTATTTTAAATGTGAAAGTTCTCATGTAATCTGAATCAAGAATATTTATTGAAAAACTGTGTACTTAAGATAACATCCAAGAGCACTAAAACGTCATATCCATGTTAAAAGTCTAGCTATTTCAAATTTAAACACTACAATGCAAGTAACATTTTTTATCAACACAAGCACCCCTAAAAGAAAATATGTCGTCAATTAGCACAACCGCACACTGGGGCTGGCGCGTACGCAGTTGCGTCACAATACGCATTGTAATGCTAATAATCCGTCACAGAGTAATCTACGCAATACGTCAATACGTAACCGGAGCTTACGCCCCCGACTTTACGCGGCAATACTGCGGTTGTCACTTCCTATTGTTACTTAATAACAAGGATTTCGTTATAAATTGTATTCGAATAACATGTGTGTTATTTTTAGGGATATTGGTTTTTAGATTTGGTTTCATTATAATGTCGTCGTTACAAACTGAAAATTATACAAACCATTTCCTAATGAAATATTATTTTAATATAATTTTAGCCTTTATAAATAAAATATTAAATTGTAAATACCTAGTAAAATATTACCTTATAAATATGCCTTTATAATGAAATATTATTTTAATATAATTTTAGCCTTTACATCGTTTTTACTAGGTAATTAAAAAATATCGTGAGTAAACCGACATGTCTTAAAACTAACAACGGTTTAAGAGATTTGTCAAATCTCTAAGGTGAGGGCTTTGTCCAGTAGTGGGAGTGAGACCTGTTAATGGAGTAACTTTACTTTATCACATTTATAAGTCAAATAAAAAAACCTTAAAATTTCCTGATTAACAAACATTGATTCTAAGTTACGTCAAGTCGTCGCTTAGGACGTGCGATCTGTCGTCCTCGTCTAGTTTGTTTAGTGCTAGAGCGTTTAATCGATTCTTATAATTATTGTCAATAACTTGATTACAAGGTACAAAGTATAAAAATCAATGTTCACTAAACAACTTTATTTACCAAGACAAAGTTCTAAACGACGGGGCCATCAAATAAATTTATTGGCAATAAATAAGACAGTGCAAACGAGCCACTACTGAACCCTAGCAAGTCGTTAACACAATTTGGGTTCCGTATCTAAGTGAAGAATTAGGGATGGAGAAGTGTGGCGTTCTTTTGTTCAAATTACAAAACGTATTTGTGTCATATTGACTTGCGTATTATTTTATTGTGTAGTTAACCTTATGTTATATTATCATAGAATTTACGTGTTAAATATTGATGTCGACGGCTACCTTTACCGTATCATACTTGGTAAATTTCAAAATTATTGTGCAGTGCAGTCCCTATAGGTATTCTGTGGCAGTGTGCCCTGTGTGTGTTTTCTGCGCGGGTCAAAGAACTCGCGGCGACAATCGACTACGAGTCCCATTTAAGAATGATCGTGCCGCATCGCGTGTAAGGGATATTTAACTGAATTCAAAAATAAATAAAACGTAATTTTTATATTTTTATTTTGTGCGCTTTATTTTGTCTCTGTGGACAAGCTATGTGTGGTCCGTCAATTAGAACGATACTTTACGCTTAAACACTAATTTGTCACCGAGCAATAATAACTAAAAGAACAAATGACATCATAATGATGTGACGAACTGACGAATCGTTTAATAAACAAAAACCCGGAACATTTGCTATCGAAATGCAGATGTTCGACCGAATCGATACAGTGGCACTAATGAGCACCGATTACCGCTCGCTACGATCTGTCATCGGGTACGACGATTGATCACTTTACCCTACTACAACACTAGGATATCAATTTCAACTTTATAACTAAGGTATTACAGCTTATATTAAATAGTTCGTAATTTTAAATCATCTTCGACGGACCACATTTTATTTCACGATCTTTATTTCAATTTGAATAAAGATTTCATTTCATTGTTTCATTGATCTTTGTTATGGCAATTTTAATTTTAAAACAAATAGAGTGAGGTTTGATTTTGTCTGGATTTGTTTGTTCTAGGTAGAGTAAGCGAGGGGGGTATCGCTCGTTACCAATGTCTGTCGAATAGATTTAGTTTGGAATTTAGGCGGATATACGTCATCGAGTGTGCGCTGTCAACTGTCAATGGCGATTATAGGATCGTATTGGAAACAAAACGAAATGACAGCTCGTTTGACAAATATTACCGAGTGTTGACTTGGTGGTAGAGTTGTAGGACTAGGTGAAATGTTAGTGTTCCGGATTTAGGATTAATTGTTCATAGTTTATTTTGCAATTCAAAAACCATTTTTTATCGATTTTAGATAATTACACCATAATAAATATCTTCTTATTATATACCTAATATATATAATGATTATAAAATCGTTAACAATCTATTATAAATTATTATCAAATCAAATTAAATATCAGAGGTAATGGTGCTTTAATAATTTGTCTATGCAGATGTGCATTTATTATTTTATAAAAACGAGATCCATCAGTTTTTTAAATGCAGTGCCATTGTCAACATAGTTGACGATCAAGCGTGGACCTGTAAATTAGGATAAGGGTTCTGTATAAATTTGGAGCATATAAGATGCAAAAAAATATATAGTAGTTAAGTACCTAATAGACTGTTAAACTTAAAAAAATTACATCGAGTTAAACCATCTTGTTTTTTTTTAGATGTGAC
This sequence comes from Idaea aversata, assembly GCA_907269075.1. Lineage (NCBI taxonomy): Eukaryota > Metazoa > Arthropoda > Insecta > Lepidoptera > Geometridae > Idaea > Idaea aversata. The sequence goes on from OU026102.1 coordinate 393,598, forward strand.
GTAGACCTAGGTAAAAGGTATTCTATCTAATAAATAAATAAAAATGCCCAGTAATTGTTATCGACCCCCTCTTCTTCTTTTAATTCTTCTACCTAATATCATATCCAAAATTTATTAATCGGAAGCGATAACAGTTTTGGGAAGTAGGTATGACTTTAAAACTAAGAAACCTAAGTACTTACGTAGTAAAAAATAATGTAATTATAAGACTTGCTCTTTACACTAACTTTGATGTTATCAAACCGGATTTCACAAATCAGGATCTTTTTTATACAATACAAAATAGGGGAATAATTTTTATCTACAACAAAATCACATTTAAAAACGAAATAATCTCACAGTAATATATTATGCAATTTTATGATTTCAATCGTGCCATGCATCCCCATTTTACGGTCCACTAACCAAATCACCTTTCAATTATGCACAATTAAAAAAAATAGATTTATTTTTTCATAAACACTTTTATTTTTATCAAAACACATTAAAATTATATTATAGTGTTATCAATCATTATAATTTAATATAGTAAGGGTGGTCCTATTTCATCCCCTTGGTGTGAGTGTTCATCCCCTCTGTGATTCTCATCTACACGGGTTTAAAGTGTCGTCTGTCTTATCTGTGACGTCATTAGTGTGACGCAATCAAATGGGTAATGGGGTGACGGTCATTTTGCATAATTTTGTTATTTTCGTATTAATTCCTTGGGATATTAAAACGTTTTAAGTGTAGATTTAATTTGAAACAAGATGAGATTTGTTTTTAATCCTTTTATTTTTAATGAGATTTATTGTTCAGGCCAGAAGACTAGGGCTGCATACAGCTTAGCACGTGTGATGTGGCTTTTACCTAATGTCGAATCATTTGGAGTAGCAGACAGCTAACTTTAAATGAGACTGGATACAAAATATTTTGAGGTCAAGAAGATATCATGTAACATAGTCTCAGTGTCTAAATGGACATTTAGACATTTTGTCAAAAGTCTTATTGTGATGATAAGCAAGTGTTAATAAATACAAAACACAAAACTTAATTGTGACATTATGCATCATAGTTTAAATGTTCCAGTGTCGAAATGTACAAAAGAGAAAATATCTTTTTATTGTTTTTATTATGAGCCTTCTTTGATTGTGCTTTTTAATCCTTTATTTCTTATTTTTTAAATTAGTAACTATGTTTTAAGTCGTGCGGGGTAGATTGGTTGGTGTTACTAGAAAACTGAAGCTCTATATCTATAACTATAGCTATAGTTTCTAATATAAGTCAGTTAATTAAAAGTTAGATAAAATGTATATACTTCAATAATATTCTTACATAAACTCGAGTGGAATTTTCTCACGGTAAGATTTAATATTTGTATTAGTGAGCCTCAAGAGTTATATAAGCTACATAACAGCTCCAATATATCATCCGAAACTACGTTATAAAGCATTTAGCGTTAACACACTGACATAAGATTAAAAATTTATATTTTTAGTGTTCCGATTAGGAACACGTGAGGTGTTCGGATATTACTTATTTAAATGTAAGATATTTATATTTTATGATGGTTATAATGAATTTAGAACGTGATTTAATATAGATTATGTAAATTATTGTCTATGATTGATGGTTCATTGAAATTACTCAGTTTTATTGAATGAGAGACGTATTAAGATACTTTTTTTATTTGATAACATGTTTTGTAGGTGTAAGAGATATAGAAAAAGTAGGAAATGATTAAATTAAATATTTTAACTGTATTTGCACACTTTCTTTAAATCGATGACATCATCTAATTGTCAAAAAAAGATTAACAGCAAAACCTGGTTGTATAAAGGTTTTATAGAGGTATACTATACCAGTTCAGTCAATGTACCTTTTTTAATTTACTTCACTTTAAGTTTTATGTTAATGTTATCAAATATTGTTTTCTTGTTTAAATAAACAAAATAAATAATGATTATCTCAATACAAAATTGCAATAAAACTATATTAAAAATAAACAGTTGCACCAATTGCAATAATGTACGAAACGTCAACATAAACTCAATAACCTGATTATAGTCCATTACACTATATTATACTTATAGTTATAGTATACAATAGTCAACGATTCATTCCATTATGTCGAAGCGTCAGATGCACAAACATTGCCCTAGGGGGGAGCAGACTAAGGACTTTTATATCGGGCGATAAAGCAACGACTATTCAAATTAAAGACTATAATTGCCCTTTTTTCGGTTCAGTACCTCAAAAAGTAAAAAAGGAACTCTTATAAGATCACTCTCTTTTTCGTCTGTTTTTTCAAAATGTAACGGATGTAACTTCATATATCCATCATAACTTATAACGAGTAATGATTAAAGAAGAGGAAGGAGAATCTAACGTCTTCTTTATTATCCTACTAGTCGATTTTTACTTGGTTTTTCCAAAGAGAACACTTAGACTTAGAGGCTCGAATATTTAGCCTTTAGGTGACTTTTATATTAACCAATTTTGTTGGCAAAGGTTCACTCACAGCAATCACACGCCAGAATTCCATGTTTTTAGTTGTAAACTATGTCAGAAGTTGATTTACTCTAACTCCTCACCTTGTCCTGACCTGTCGACTAAGATGTGATGTTTTACGAACTCGCCTGCGGCTGCGACCCGATTTTTTAATGGGCTTCAAATTAGGCGGTCGGCCGATAAATAGTCTACTTTCACCCTAAAGTTAATCTTTCGCCCGGATTAAAATGGCAAATGAGCTATGACACCCATGTAGGGGAACATTTTATTTACAGTTGATGTGGTCTTTATTGGAATGGTGTTAGGTGCAGTTTCCTATGTCGGGATTTATTGTATGGATTTGTGAAACAGGGTCGGAATAAGGGTCTGTGCTCATGGGTACTGGAACCTCCGAATACCCATGACCATACTAATCATATTCGTCTTACATTAATTAGCTCGTTTTTACAATTTTTTGGTGCAGTATGAGTATTGTCATGTCAAGTCATGAGTTAACGAGAGTTACCTAAGAGTCGCCAGTAGGTACACACCTATATACTGACTTGTTAACAACCCAGAGCCCACGAAGGCTACCTAAAACTAACGGTACCTTTATCAACTCAATGCGGTTAAACTTAAAATAATCCGCACAGCATCGCAGGTTCTCCAGTCTTCCCGTGACAACAATCGGTGCAATCGATTGAAACGTAGCGTAAATATTAAAATAACTTAGTCGTTATAACGGGATCGCAACCCGTGTTTATACGATGTGTATTTATATAGCCTACATTTCGTGGTTACCGCCCAACAGCCCGCGGGGCAAGGGCTACCTGACCGTCACCAGTGCGCCCCTGTACTCAGTTATTAGGCCCCTTGCAAACGTCCGACGTTTGAGTTCAATTGTGTTTGAATGGTATTTATTGAGCGAGGATTATTGCGATACATTTCAAGGTCCGATAAATCTCTTTAAACGTACAATTTACGAGTGACGATGTAGTACCTATGATACGATCTTTGAACTACACAGTGCATCTGTCAAGGTGAACTATTAGTATTTTGGGGACAAATTAACGGTCATGTTTAAAAAAAATGAGAAATATCATGAACGTAGCCGCAGTGGAGTACGTACCGTCTAGTGCATACAGCTTGCTGCGCACGATTACATCGCTTTTTTGGCTTGTGACATTTGGTAAATGACAACTTGCTGTGTCTTGCGATGTAGTAGGTATGAATAGGTAATCAAAGACCGATAATCCCAAATCTGCTACAACTATTAAAACACAAAGATTTTTGTAATAAGGTATCTAAGTGCCTACCTACTGTTTTAAATTAATGGATTTTTTGTATTAGATTTTTCCATCTTCGCTCACATCTCCATTCACTTTAGATTTTTTTTAGATTCAATGCTCACGTCGTATGTCACGACCCACAGCGCGTACGTCATATCTCATAGATTCGATCGTCAATCGCGCAACTGTCGCGGAACGAACAACTATTCATCTCATTGTTTGCGCTTCATTTACTCGAAGCACTTTCTGTTTAGCGCCCTAAGTGGGCTCGTAGGCTCGCTATACACTGGGGTATAAAACGTTGTACCATTTTGTTTATACGAAACTAACTTATCTTATCATGAAATATCTGAAACTACAAGAGCTATAATGAAGTCTCAAACTTCGCATGGGAGTTTATTTTAGGATGTAGGAGCGGAGAAATAAATATTTTTGATAATTTGGTCCCTAAAGGGGTAAAAAGTTAATCTAAACACACTGACATAACTAAAATATAAATAAATTAAAATAGTCAACGAAATGTTTGCTAAGGAAAATGAAGATAAACAGGCCAGAATAATAATGTACATAAATTATCAAATTAATTTGCCGAAATAATTCTTTGTTGATTTTCAAAACAAATAATCGTTTTGACAATTACAAACATTTTTTTTACATTTCTCAGTTTATGTTGCCTCGTTAGCATCGAGCCTTATCAGCCCCCTATCATACTATTCACTTAGTATAATATGATTTGCACCCTCCATAATAAACGTTACTTATAACAAACTTTAAGATACGTCTGTCTGATCATTGCTTAGACAGATTTTAATATTTATTATTAATATTATTCCTACTGATATCTGTAGGGGAAAGTCAAAACGATTTCTTAGATGGAATCGGAAAATAAGTGTTTTTTTTGTGTTTAAAACAATGGAATCAAATGACATTGCTTAATTGTCGCGAACGCAACAATATTTATTAGTTTACACAACAACAGATAGCGACAAAAACCGCAACAAACAGCAATGTAGAGATAGAAGAAATCGTCTTAAAAGTTGTTCCTATAACAACAAAGCAGGGTATAAATCACAGAAAAAATTAAAATTAAAAAAAATGTAAATGTCAGCTACATCATTTTCCAAAACAATTTTAGTAACAGTTAGAGCTAACACGCTAAACGCCCGTGACCGCAGGAGGGACGAAACACCGCGTGCCCCACTCGTGGGCGGCCCCCCGCGGTCCCCTAGCGGTCCTCCGAGAGGCTCCCCTAGGACGCACGTCCCCCTAATTACGGGGATATAAATACGTATTTTTACGCCTATTTCATGTGTGTTGTATTAATTGGAAGTATGTCATCCGGTAGTTACGAGCTTAGTTATTGATATTTATGTCTTTTGTATAGTTACTGACGTTTTCTTGTAGTTGGAAGGTGTACTTATGAGTTATGGACACTATGAACTCTATGAAGTATTGGTAACTTAAGAGAAAGAGGTAACTACTATTAAATTTAGACATTGATATGAGAAATCGCGAAAATAGAGCACTAAATTTATTAAAATTATTAGCGTTTCAATTCGTACTACAAATATAGCTTAGTTAATGGTTCTAGTTCTAAAGTTATTTAAAACGTGGACCTCGATATTTGTTTGGCTTGTAACACAAGTATTATTTTCACAAGAGTGAATAACTTTAGTAGTAGAAATAGCTATTGTAGTATTAAATTAATTTCTAGTAGACCTTGCTTGAGTATCTAACTAAATAACAAAATACTTATCTTGAATGTATCAATTGAAACAAACCGTTCTGGGGCCAACTTAACGCACATTATCCGACCAATTAACTTAAATGACTTTACTCATTCGCCAACTGTACTCAGAAGTAACATATCATTGGTGATTGTATGATTCAACAGTAGGGTAAAAGCACTGATGTACGATTGTACCTACGCCTCTGGTGAACCAGACTATTGACTCTACGATCGGCCGATTTAATAAATTAAATAACTAGAGACGCACGTTATCTTTATTAAAAATACACAAAAAACACAAAAAGAAAAAGACACGAAAATTGACAAGGACATAAAAAATGACATTAAAATTTATAATAAAAGAATAAGAAGCTGTGTTGCTCTAATAAACGTTAACAAAATTAGGTAAAAAATTATCAGTTACAAATCTAATGAAATTCACATAGTTTAGTATTTTTTTTGACTCGCAAAGAGCAAATAGATTACGCCATTTTACGGCAATTGTTACCGGGTAGCATGACGTCTAATTCATAACATGTGACTATTGTCTTTACATCAAATGAATCGGATGTCGAGCTAATCGGCCGATCGAAAAAAAATAAGTCTGCGTTCGTTCTAATCCGATTATACAGATTGAAAAGTCAATCACTTTGTCGCGCGTAGCGGGGCCATATCGCGGGGTACTGTGGGGGACGGAGGGAGAGGGGTTAACGCGGAGGGATCAAACGTTACGCTCTATCGCCAGGGATTAAATAACACATGTGGCATTTGTTGTGTTATAGGCTGGCCGATGTTTGAGGGGCTTTAATTAGTCGGATACGTTTAGCCGAGTATTTTATTAATATCTAGTGCTATTGAGATTATTGAATTGAAGTGAACTTATTTTATTTAAACAATGTTTAAAAAAAATCGTTATATATAAAGTAGGTAGGTAGTATCTAATACTACTTTTTTGGTGATATAAAAATAAATTGATTAATTTAAGTCAGGGCTACAACTAACAGGAAGGTAAGCAAACGCAAAGTGCCAGTTGCCTGAGAGGGTATAATATTATACCCTTAGGCAACTGGCACTTTAAAATGGTGTGAATATATTCTAGAGTTACAGATGGGAAAACTTGGTAATTTTTTTGTGAAACTTTATTTTGATTTTATTTTGATGGGTCGAATGTTCGGTTACCCTTTTTGGTTTCATATACCTAATTGTTAATTATGACGAGCATGTCATGAATCATCGTCATTTATTCACGCGTGCCGTGTTGGTGACTTGACTATCTGCAGATCCTGGAGGACGTTTCGCTTTTCATTTCACATAAGATGTGAAGGCTCTTAAAAGTATGTAAATAGGTAAACCTTACCTTAACTTGACTCTCTGTCATGCCGAGCGCGTACGCCAGTTTCGCCCGCTCTGGGCCCGCGAGGTACTTCGTCTGCTCGAACGTCTTCTCCAGCGCGAAGATCTGCTGCCCGCTGAACGTGGGCCGAGTGTGCTTCTTCTTGCCGTCCTTGTCCATGCCGGATTGAGCTGCGCAAGCGCTGAGGGCGTTGTTGCTCACTGGGAATAAGAGACAAACTATGTTTTTTTACATTTGATAGGTCAGCGTTTGACCACTATCACACCTGCCTGCTTGTAGGTGACGATGCGGTATAAGATGTAGCACGCGGTGTCTAGTAACTATATGCGGGGTACCCCCAAATAAGAGGGGCCTTTTGACAACCTTTTGCAAAAGAAAAAACAAAAGAAAAAAAATGGGGCACTTCTATCTCTTATCTAAGTTTTAAGGGTGAAGAAAGATTTCAAATAAAATTGGTTTATTTTTTCCCATAAATAAAATATAATATGTTAATGCTATATTTTTAAGTATTTTATGAATTTCTGTTTACGCGTTTTTTCCGATTATCTTAAAATTTCTTAAGATCGTGTTTTTTTGCAAACAGATTTATTTCTTGACTCGAGTACTATTATCACTATTTCGTATTAGCTTGTTTAAGAAAAATCCATGAAAAATTCATTCCTCAAGGTAGGTACCTACCTAATACATAAAACACTTAACAATATTGTACAAGTAAAAATCGAAAGAGTTACAAATAATCTGGCCATATTTTATCCATAAGTAATTCAAGGAGGCCGTATGTTATATCTCTGGACAGCCTGTAAATAATTCAGGAGGTAAATGCACATAATAAATTAGGTTATTGTAATGGCGTACGCTGACTACAAACTTTAAATTGCCCGATAGATATTTTACTTTTATCTATAAATATAAAAGATAAAAAGACTCATCAAGCTGAAACTACGAGAAAAACGGGTCGGAATCTTCGCACACTACCTTTTTAGGACAAAGGGGTGCACTAATAAAGGATTTTTGGAAATTCAACCTATATATTAAAAAAAAAAGGGTTGATAAAATTTGTTTATTTCAAAAGTCCACATCATCTTAACTACTAGGTATATAGTCACTGAAGATGATGATAAAAAGAACATTAGCCTTTCTCTAGATGTCTTTACAGGCGCCAGTAATTCCACGCAACTCAAAACGGTGTAGTGCCTAGAACATGTATTAGCTGGAGTAGGTCTATCCAGCACCCTCTCAGCTTATTCGATCGTGAAGTGCCTACTAGTCAATACGTCTGGAGACAACTAAGCAAGTTTCATCATGACTGTGTCGGTCAACTTTTTAGTCTATAGTTTGCGTTTCCCCTAATAGATAGATACCTATCGCCGTGTAGAGAGGCCATATTGTTCACTAACATAACTCATCTAAAACAACGTTAATGTATTCTTTTGAATATGTTTGCGAAGGATTCATATACATTTCTACTTTCCACATATCCCCTATTTTTGAAAAAAATACGTGCCATCGTCAAAAAAACAACGGAACCTGGTCATGATGTAGCAGTTATTCGAAATATACTTGGCTATATATAGCTGGTTGTGGTGTCATATTGTTTTTCTGTTATACCTATATCATTTACATGTCTATTTATAAAATAAAATGATGGAACACGGTTCACTCTATCGCAGTGGCTTTATTATACTTGAACCGTTTAGTTGTCTCCCGATTTATTTGTGTTTACTACTAATTTAAGAATATAAAGTGTAGATTATTAGGTCTAGAGCAGGTAAAATAATCCTAATCGGTATGTAATTGCCAGTATTTTGATATCTGCTGACAGTAAGTATTAAATACTTATTTTCATTTTCACCTAGAGATATATTAGAATACTTAAAATAATTTTTACTGACTTGAGGTAAGTAGGTATTGAGTTCCGACGACATGAATAACGTAATAAATACGTCATAATTTGTAACGGTTGCTACATCTTTGGGTTATTAAGTTTATTGTTTTAAACAAGATGTTATCACGTCTCCGATTTTTTTCCTTAGGTAGAAATCAAACTATTCATATAAAAAATAAAAGATACTTAACTCAAATAAAACAAATATAAAACGTATGAAATGAAACCAAGTCCGAAGTATCATTGCGTATAAAAATGTTTTGATGAAGCGTTCCTCGCGTCGCGTCGCTCGTCGTAGGTACAGTCGCGCACATAAAGCCCCAGACACGGGGGAATGATAAAAACGATGACAGGGGATGTCATTTTAATGCCCCGAATTGTTTTTTGCGAAATTGAATTTCGTATTTGTTTTGTTTAGCTCACAGTGGTAATTACGTTATTGTTGCGCTCAGCCGTTATACCGATAGCTGTTCGTTTTAGAAGTTAATTAAATACGTTGTTAGGTGGGAAATATGTGTGTTTTTAAACGAATAATTCGGGTTTATTGCTCAAGCATTGTCTGATAGAGTTATTTTTAAAAGATCTGTTAGTTTTTATAGTCTATTAGGTTTTAATGTTTCTTTGTTTCCAGTTTATTCACTTTAATTAACAGTATTTATAATAATTATTAATAGGTACCTAAATACTTTTTTATCATGTCCATAGCTATTTTTTCCTTAAACGTGTTACGAAAAGATGATAAGCAATAAATTAATACTTACTTCAAACAATTAAAATATAGGTTTTTGCACACATTTTTTTTGCACATTTCTTTGTTTTTGTTATGAGTACTTCTTAAAATTTAATTGAAATAATGTTACTATGATTATAAAATAATTTGTAGGTGTGTGTATGAATAAAGTTGTAAAAAAGTAGGTAAGTTTATCAGTCACCCTTGCGCGAAAAATTCTGTCCACAAAATATTAAAAAAACGAGAAAGCAAAAAACGTTTAAAAAATTACCCTGCCTGTCCTGCCAGAGCGCTGAAAAAAGTCATGTAAAAGTGAATTGGAATCGCGCTCTGTCACAAATGGTACCTCAGGGGGTGTCACGTCATCGGGGGACGGTCGCGACGCGTTGTGCCGGCGACTATACCTATACTCCGTCTAGGGTAATATTGTGCACATTTTCTTCGTACATTAATTTGAGATACATTTATAATGCGATAAAACATGCAATTTAGAAATAAAAATTAAATCTTTACCATCCTTTTTAGAGTAGGAATGACTAATCACTACCCCTATAGATGTCTAATTTTCAAAAATCCTCTTCGAAGTGCTCGCCTAGGTCCTACCCCTATGTGAAGCTACTGACTCGTAGCTCAGAGAATGCCTGACGGAGTCTTATTCTTAAAAAAAAAAACAGATTGTATTGTAAAAGTCGTTTCTAGATAACATAATGGGAATATAATATAGAAATCGTTTGAAATGAAAATAAAGAACAAAAATTAAGAACAATAAAAATAACGTCTCAAAGAAAAAACATGCATCCATTCATTTCAAGAGTAAAAAAACGCCTTGGTATTTGCTAGAGTTTGTGAGTTTCTATGTCAGTGTGTGTACGGTAAGGGTCATAAGTAAATGATCAATTTGCTACAATAATACTATCAACAAGTATTGGAGTTACGACCTTCTATTAATAGACGTTACACACAAACCTAAATACTTGAATTAAAAGTACTCAGTGTGATTATTATTTTCAACGTGTTAGCTATGTATTTAGTTGTATGAGTGGTATAAGCCGCCACCCGCTACACAAACCGACGTGGGATCGATCCACAGGTTACGTTGTTATAATGTTCAAATAGTGCTGCACGGGATTGTAAACGTAACGGTGGGCAGAGACTTTTGACCGTGGATTGTACGTTTATCACTCATTTACGAAAAAATACTGAATCGATTGCAATGGAATTTGATAGGTATACAGGGTGTCCCGTAATGAATGGCCAAGTGGGCACCTACGGATAGAGGACACTGTGCCGGATCATAAAAACGAAAGTAATGTTCTATGAAAGTCTCTCGGTTTCCGAGATATCCGCCATTTAAAAAAAAAAAAAAAATTCACTCCGTTCTCTGTGTTTTTTGATGCCAAAACTGCAAATGAAGGAATTATCCAAATCTGTTTTTTTGATAGTATTCCAGGATAAATGTGCTATCGAATGCAAACAATATTTTTTATGACACATTGAAAGTTTTTTTTACCTGAACCTGAACTTTAATCTTTCCCGGTGTAAAATAAATGGATGGTCACCTTACTGCCAAATGAAAAAAAACTTGCCTATTTCACTGAGATTCTGAAAAGGTATAATATATGGTATTACCCGTATTTAATACCAAATAAATTTCTAATACCTGCTTATCTGAAATATAGCGAGACCACGCACATGTTGAACATAGACGGACTATATGATTTTTTGCTGAATTTCATGCGACATAGGTAGCTGGTAGGTAGGTACCTACAGTTTTATATTGAATGTTTTGTATCACTTGGTGAAAGTATGGATCAAGATTTTATGCGGAGGGTTTGCGATGTTTTACAATTTGTTAAATATTACCGACTTATTAAGTATTTTTGATTCTACATTTAGATGAACGATTTTATGATTTCTTGTCGTAGAAAAACGGATTTTAATACCTGATTTAGGATTAAGCAAGCTTGGAAGGGTGTAAAAGATACCTTTTCCCAACAGTGCGACAATTTATTAGATCTCTCGCGCGTGTTAGATCATGGTTCTAAACTAACCTAAAACATAAAGCAAAGCAACTAGGCTTGAGTAATAGTAACCAGACAACGAATACAGACACCCAGAGCAGAAACAAATATTTGTTTAAAGGCGGAAATCGAATCCGCAACCTTCTGCATCACGACAAACTTTTACATTTATAATAATAGAAGGCAAAACACATTACCTACAATAAATATAAAATATGTAGGTAGGTACGTCTGTATCTACCAATTAGCTTTTTGACCACTGCATGAAAACAAGATAAACTCAAACCGAACTCGACTCTATTCCTATCGGTCTAAAGCTAATATTTCTGCCGTTATCTCATAGGTTACAGAGCTCGTTCAGCGAATGTAATTCTGTTAAAGTTTAATATACATCGGTGTATTTGTACCGAGACAGTTTGTACGGGTTGTGTCCACACAGCAATGTGTGTTAAAATACATACAATACGCGTTGTATTAGGGCCTTAATACTTATTAACATTGTATTTGGTTGAACTTTTTGTTACGAAAATATCTATTTTCATTGTATTAAAATGTTTCAGTTAGTTTTTTTCATTTGTTACATCTGGAATATTTTTTTTCGATATAAGGCACTATCACGAGTAAAGCCACGCAGCGCAGCTAGTCTATATCTTACGGTAAGTTTTTTTCATTTGTAACGAATAGGGTCCGAAACTACTAAACCGATTTTGGTGAAACTTGGTGTAAATATACATGGAAACATTGAGAGTAGGTAACAGAGGCTAGTTTTTATTGCGATATTACAGTACTAACGCAGGTGAACCCCCAGACCGCAGCTATGTATGATTTGATTGTGTTTGTGTGTTAGTATTTCTGCTACGTCTTGGTATGTAGAGAGCTGGAGTCCTGAAATAACAGGCCTTTTTATCCTGGTCCCGGGTTTGGACATCCTACACCTTCCTTAACTTCTTGTCTATCCATAGGTTGTCTGGAAGAGATAGCTTTGAGCAATAAGGCCGATTTAATAACACTTAGCTTTATATAAGCTTTGTTTTTGTTTTATTTACTGGTATGATTTAAAAAAATAACCGTCAAAAAGAAAAGTCTGGCAACTGTCATTTAAAAATAGTGTTTACTATAAAGAATCTATCTATCCCGTACCCAGTCTTACACGGGTGAAACCGCGAGTAACAACTAGTAGGAAATAAATTTCCGTGCAAAGTTGAAATTCAGTTCCGACCAGCAAATGTGGGTAGTTTAAGAATGAAGTGAAACAATAAAGCGCCATATTGTCTCTCGGCGGCGGGCGGCATGAGTCGCGGCGCGCGGCGTGTGACGGCTGGACGTACAGGATATGCATAATGCAGACTTATTTCACCACACCACGCGCCACCGTCTTTCTAAACTAAACTCTAACAAATTCTACATTTAAATAGTTTTAGATAACTGAACTGAACCTTGGTTATTTTCAATATTAAAGTTGTTTAAAACTGAATATTGGCTAGTTATTTTCCATAACAACTTCATGTCAACATGTCGTTTCAAACGACATCTAAATATTGAGCTCTATACAAAAAAAAACCATGGCAAATATCATGTTTTAAATAACCTTAGTAGTTTGGACATAGGACAATGGCCCAAATCCGGGCTAAGTACGGAAACAGCCCCGTAAAACTAAATTAAACCTTAGTAGTAGTAATCTTAGAGGTAAGATAAATAATTTAGAAACCGTCTTCAACTAGTTACCTTTTAGATACAACCTTCTTTAACATATTTTACAAAAAATATATAATGAAAAGTAATTCTTACAAAGAAGATATGCTTGAACATTTTAATAAAACCGGGTTAAATTCAAGTCGTCCTTATATTTTTTTTAGGAGTTTGGTAGACATTGCGTCGGTTAAAAAGTCAGAACAGCCCAATTTTGGCTACAATTGATAGAATACAATTATTTGATTGAATCCGGCGTTACTTTTCGGAACTCTATATCTATTATTACACAAACATTCATACTAAATATTTCTTCCATTAGAATACAATTACTAAACATTGACTACATGGGCACGTCGCGCGAAACTATTACCTACCTTCTAAAAATGTTGCCAATTTTTTGCTAGTATAATACATAATCTGGACCAAAACGAGCAACTGATAGTGTCGTTTAAGACGGAGTAAATAAGCCAGCAATATTATAAAGTTACATTTTTACCAGGTTTAAATAGCTACGAGCGTAAAAATATCTTAACATAAAATATTTCCAAACATAAAAACCATTTCAACTTTCTTCCACGAAAAAATCTCTACAAACAAAACGAGAATAACAAATTCAAAAGGAAAAACCTCTTTAAAATCTTCCCCATACACCAAATTAAGTAGTAAAGGCTTCACATAAGCAGAACAACCCCTATCGCGGCACGTAACCCCTTAACCGCGGCAAGTTCGCACCCTTCCTCGTTAGGGCGGGCGCGGGTTGCCCAGGGCAGCCCAGGGCGGGAGGGGGGCGGATGTGCACGGATTCAGGGGAGGGGTGTCTGTATCATTGTTGTTATGAAATGTTTCGTCAACAACAAATTATGTCGTGCTTTTATTGTGTGCTTCATTGCTTTTATTTGGGTTAGGTAGCTCGTAATTTTACACTAAATAAAATTTATCGTTTCAAACGCTTAATTAATTATATCTAGGTTCATTAATTTCTATTTAGCTAATGTTGGTATTTTGACTTTTTTGTGACCTTGTTTATTCAAACTGTTTATTCAAGTTTAACTTTCAAAGACCTATTAGCTATAAATACTTCAAAAACTAATAGAAATTTCAAAGACATCTAAGTAATTATACCACATTATACATTGATTTTTAACCGAGTTAAAAAAAGAAGAGTAGGTTCTCAATTCATAGCGTATATATTTTTATTTTCTTATATTTTAATAGCATTCGCTTATCACAAGACTCTATAGATACAAGTAAAATAAATACGCTTTAGATAAAATCTCATACAAATTATTACCGAAGAAAATGACAGAGAAAACATAATGAAGTGAAACAACACAATACATTCTCAACTTACGAGTTTAAACAAAACTTGTGAACCACAGTCTCCAGTCACACGGAGATCCATACAAGATCACATCTAATATAGAGTGAATAACTTCAAGTAAACACTCTTCTTACAAAGTGTATACTAAGCTTACTACGTATTTGTCCTGGAAAATACTGCTACTGAATAACTCCTGTGTTTTTTTTTTTTCAATTTATGGCTTGGAACGAATTTTGCACACAGCCAGTGATATGAAAAAATATTTGAATAAACAAAAAAACCCTGTAATCCTTCTTAGATCGGAACCCTGTTTTTGCCTGAAAATAAAATACTAATTTTAATTGAATTACGATAAAATGACCCTTACTGAAAATTTTAGAAATTTTAATTTTGAGGCAACCCCATTATTGGCAGCGGTGTTGTAACATTTTAAAAATTCCCTAAAGCCTGGGATATTTTTTTCTTCCAAACTTGTTTAAGTATATTTTTTTCCCCTTTTTTGGGTATCCCACAAGATATAAAAAAAATATGGTAATCTAAGCGGATTTTAAAGGTGTAATTTAATAAAACAGTGAGCTCCATACTTCCAAGGTCGTTCAATTTGTAGACACCGTGTCTTATTCACCCGAGCCCACATACGATTATTATTATCACTTCAAGTAATAACGCCCTGATTCATGCCTCACCACCCTAGGGGTTAAACTTCTGTTTATTTTAATTATTACAAGTACACCTACATATATTGTATAAGTACGTACTTATAATACAAGTATATAAGTATATATACTTGGAACGGTGTGGTTTACTGACAAACTTGTTGATTAAAGGCAATCTTACCTATGACGTCACTATGTAACTTTGTAGGTCTTAGCTTGTGGTGAAATGTAGGTATCTTGACATAATATACGTTTGTTATTTAAACGACTCTTTGTACCTAGTTTTTGGAAATTATTAAGGACAACACCCACTCTAGCGTACCATGTTAAGATCGTACCACATTGTGTCGTTGTTGTTTGTTTTTATCATTAAATGTAACAAAAAAATTCTCGTATTGAAGAAGTTAAGTTCACCTTAAATCTCACCTTTTCTTGTAAAAGCTGAGTTTTACGGAAAATTAATGACCTCAAATTTTACTTATTTCTCATGTTTTATTTGAATAAAGACCATTAAAATGCTAAATCTAATTGATTTTAATAAATTCACCTGATAAATATATCTTGTAAATATTCGTTTATATTCTAATTTCCAAAAGTCGTAGAATTGTTTGTTAAGATGCACAAAAGTTGCCCTTAAAGTTGTATAGCTCAACAAACATGTATCTGTCTGTACCAATTGATTTCAATCAGAGAAACTGCAGGGCGCTGCTAGTATTCCATACATCTTAGAAAGCTCTGTTAATTTTCAGACTGATTCGACAATCACCACAATTCCCAACAAAGGTTAAATTTAATTAAAAAAATATTAAGTTCCTCGAACACTGACACAAGTACGTAGCATGTACTCATAGTTCAAGACTCACGCCTGTAACAACACCAATATCTCGCGTAAGTAGTTACCTATATCGATATTATAGGTACCTACCTACGTAGTAGTACATAGATAAACAGCAATATTGCATGTTTAGATCGCGCGCGCCGACGACGCTACGCTACGAACATATGTCGCTCGCGCTCGTAGCACCGCTACGTTGTCGTCGCTCGTAGGCGGACGTTTGCACGTTGCGACTTTCTTGGTTGAAAGTCGCTTTATCTACGCAACATATTTAGTATGTTAACGGATTTCAAAAAAAGAGGACGTTCTCAATTCGTCGCGTATTTTTTTTATGTATGTTTATCGATTATTTGATTATAGCTCAAGAAAACTGATTGAGATGATTATTTATTTGTTAGGGGTACCTCAGGGTTGGTGGTTTTCTTATATTTGGCGCATGGCGGTCAAATATTATTAAAATATAAAGATAAAAAAGATACAGTTAATTCATTAATATGTCCTACAACAAGGCATGAACCATCTCGTCCTCTCTTTGGGTTCTCTGGATAATTTATCATGTCACATGCCTTCGATCTGTGACGAGTTCTATTAGGTTGGTGTGTCCATCGATCTCTGTGGCGCGATAGGCGAACCACAGTTTGCAGGACATTGCACACATCTAGCCCTCAAGCTAAGAAACTAGGCCTATGATATTATGGTGACCCGTTCACAAATACCTGTTTGACAGAGGGAATCGAACACGTAATCTGCGTGGTTGTGTGTTCACCTACTACGCCACAGATTTATTTATTCGCAAGGTATTGTGTCGCAACGTCTATAGACAGCCTTATTTCAAAATCCGTAGTACCAGTAACAATATTTCAACGTCATTGAGTGTGGAAACAAGTCGCACGCGTTGTCGCACCGTCTGTAGACAGCTTTATATCGTTATCTTACGAATAGGAACAGGTGTGTTCCTTGTATCTTGCTTCATGGAGTTATTCATTAATATCGTGTTAGGTGGGGTTTTGTCTTTGATGGTGGGGTTTGAATATTTTCGATATTTGTTTTTAACTAGTTCAGAATCTTTTGATATTTATCAATTTAATGCGCAATGAAAGGCGCTATTTAAATGGATGATTGTCTATGGACCCTATCATATGGCCAAGGGCCGGACAAAGTTTTCAGGAACGTTATTGACAAAATCTCGAAATTATTATTTTCAGAATTTCTATAATTACCTAGATTTTCTTTAAAAAAAATCATTGATTTTCCTACAAATTGGAATGTTGAAAATTATCAGATAATTGACATCTTTCTATGACCAGAAAATGTAGTTTTCGACGGTAAGAAATATTTAATTTTATTTTAGTTTAGTTTTACGGGACTGTTTCCGCACGTAGCCTCATTATTTGGGCCATTGTGCGTGTATTTGGTGGAACTGGTCAAGGGATCCTCTTGATATCCGTGAACAAAGAAAAATGTTTTTTTTAAGACGATTCAATGTGATCTCATGCGAATGACTCCAACTGATTATATAAATTATAACTTTAATATAAAAAATATCTTTGTGAAACGGAACGAAAAAGAAACACGCTTTTTCAGATTTTGACCTAAAATTTTACTTGACTTTCTTCGTTCCTGACATCTACCGCCTAAACCTTTGTTCAGAGACACCTATAATACTTGCTTAGTCCCGCGACTTTACCCGTGTCATTTAGATTATCGTTGACAATGAAATTTGTACTTAGTGGATTTAGAAAATAGAGCTACCTACTTTTATACACTGGTTGTTTGACCTCTTTAGTTTTATTATTTTTATTTGTGTGAGTAGTGCTATCAAAAGTGCTATTGAACAGTGAAAACCAGATTTCATTTGGTTCAGTAGTTATTATTTATTCCGTATTATATGAAACATCAGTGATTGGAGAGACGCCAGCTACAAACAGACAGTAATGTATTCAACTATATTTTTATACTTACTTCTTACTTATTGTTACTTGCAACAACGATAATAATAACATAAAAATTTAGGCAATTTCTTTTCTTTGCATGTTATGTAAAGATGTTTAAAATAATAATAGATTATAGAGAAAACCAGATTATTTTCAAACAATTTTATACGTCAAAATGAATGTTGATCCTCTGCTGAAACGTTGTCCTTGCTTGCTGACATTCTAAATATAAGGAAAATGTTCAAAAGTTGCCCGGAAAGATCATTTTAAGCGAAAATGCCGCTCTTCGTAAAACCTATACTTAGACGTAGATAAAATTATTTATCTACCGCCCGTGTCTAATTCTATATCTAATTCACTGTGTTACTAACTTGAAATTTAAAAGTTATAAATAACGGCTTAAAACAAATATTAACCTATATCTAACACAAGAAACTAACATAACAATAACATCAACTTCATCCACAAAAAAAACAATATCAAACAGCGATCCCCGCTATAAATTGTCGTGAAACAAACACTACGAATCTCATACTCATAACACGATAACATTATTGTGCTCACCTCATTCCGAAAAACAAAGATGGTGGATCGTGGTCGCAGGCGAGGGGGTAGAGGGGAGGGAAGTCAGGGGGGGGGGAGTATCCGTATACCACCCCCTCTTTGAATGTTATTCTTAATTTAATTTCATTAGGCGAGATTGTTCCGGTTTCCGTGTAATGGTAATAATTGCAGGACTCCCAATGTAATTATTGTTGGGTTTCGTGTAGACTATTCCTTTTTGTTTTTATTTGGAAATTGTGCATTTTGATTGGCTGTTCTGTTTGTAGTCTAAATCAATTCGAGTGTCCACTAAGCCTTGTTATCAGAGTGAACTAAAATAACAGGGAAATACTTCGCAATCGGAATAACCGTAGAGTACTTGTATATACTAGGGAAAAACGAATAAACTGAAATTAAGAAAAACGAAGGTGTGGCGGATTTCTTAGTTTTTTTTTCATTCTTATCCTTTTATTACCGAAGGAGCCTTCTCAATTATAAACAATTATACCACTAGACATTATAAAGGCGCATAGCCTTTATAATGTCTAGTGGTATAATTGTACATATAAATCTAACATGTTCTTTCTCAGTATTTTCAAAAAGCTTTTACGTAGGTATAAAACAGCTTTCCTTTGTGTGAGAATAATATTTATCTGTCGACCCATACCTAACCGTACAATCAGCAAATAAAACTAAAAGTTCCATAACCATAAAGAAATCGAACCAATTGAAAAAGTTCGTCATGCCGGACGCCAATTGAAAACTGCATTCGAAAACTGGAATTTTAATCCCCTGTAACATATGCCAGGGGGCGGAAAAAGGGGATGAGGGGGCGAAAACGGGGGTAATTAAAAAAATGTGGCCCGATGTGGGCCAGTTCATTCCGTGCCGTACGAGCGCGACCGCACTTGTGCGGGTACTAATTAATATCATCCGAATGGATGCATACACGAAGGACTTTTGTCCGCCGATCTTTTCTTCCTTTTTATTTAGGACCGTCTTTATAACAAAAGAAGCACTTTTTCCTTCAAATTCAACTTTTATTAAATACATGGTTTGCTTCTGGAGGACGTTTGCTCTTAAACAATTTTTCATAAAAAAGAAATGTAATTTAAAGGAAACATTTTTTTTTTAATTTTAAGTATTTGCCAACTGTGCATCTCGTTTATGCCTCTTAAGCCATGAAAAAAAATGCCGCCACTCACGACGCTGTTTAAAACCTTATTTGAAAGAAAGAAAGATAAACGTTTATTAGACAAGCACACGAAATTATTATAGAAAACCAATGGACAACAGAAAAACAAATGAAAATGGAGAGGAAATAAATCAGGATTAAGAAATCAGGGTTATGGGTCGATTTTATTTTTAAAGCGATAAGTTTTTTTTTCAAACATAGATTTAACTGGACATAACCAGCGGACCATTGAGACGCTTCTAACGATACCTCATTTGTTAAATTATAATGAGTAGTTTTGAAGTTAGGTGGGAACAGATGAACATACATACATACATACAGGTCAAACACATAACCCTCCCTTTTGGCTTCGCCGTAGTCGGGTAAAAAGTCCCTCGTGTGCAGATCCCCGAAACGACAGGACACGGATGCGCTTGCAAACGTTTGCTAATGGATTTGGGATTTTAATAATAATCTACGTTTACGTTTGTTCCGTAGTAACTGTAATTAAACTGTTTTTGTTTAGGTTGTTTAGTTTAATTACTATACGGAAGGTCGTTGTTGTATATTTCTATTTTGTATTAATATCTGTGGTTTGGTGTCGATATCGAGGGTTCTGTGCTAAATTAATTTTAGTTGTACCTACTTATACCTACTATAGTTATAGTACTTTAGTAGCAATTTCATCTAATTTTCGATTTTAAATTTTTAAATTTTCATTTTAAAGTCGCAGTAAAAAAACAGATTCACGTTGATAAATCTTACATAAGATAACTATATTAGTAACATAATTTTTTTAATTATAGGTCAGCGTTTGACCACTGATGCGGGCTAAGATGTAGCACGATTTGGAAGATACTTATACACTCATTACTTGAATACCTCCAAATTGTACACGTTAGGAAGGATAGACGCAGGCGACTGGTTCCATTCCCTTGCGGTACAAATTGTACACGTTAGGAAGGATAGACGCAGGCAACTGGTTCCATTCCCTTGCGGTACAAATTGTACACGTTAGGAAGGATAGACGCAGGCGACTGGTTCCATTCCCTTGCGGTACAAATTGTACACGTTAGGAAGGATAGACGCAGGCAACTGGTTCCATTCCCTTGCGGTACAAATTGTACACGTTAGGAAGGATAGACGCAGGCAACTGGTTCCATTCCCTTGCGGTACAAATTGTACACGTTAGGAAGGATAGACGCAGGCGACTGGTTCCATTCCCTTGCGGTACAAATTGTACACGTTAGGAAGGATAGACGCAGGCAACTGGTTCCATTCCCTTGCGGTACAAATTGTACACGTTAGGAAGGATAGACGCAGGCAACTGGTTACATTCCCTTGCGGTACAAATTGTACACGTTAGGAAGGATAGACGCAGGCAACTGGTTCCATTCCCTTGCGGTACAAATTGTACACGTTAGGAAGGATAGACGCAGGCGACTGGTTCCATTCCCTTGCGGTACAAATTGTACACGTTAGGAAGGATAGACGCAGGCAACTGGTTCCATTCCCTTGCGGTACAAATTGTACACGTTAGGAAGGATAGACGCAGGCAACTGGTTCCATTCCCTTGCGGTACAAATAAGGAATGACGAAGCACCACGCTAAAATATTACGGCTAAAATATTGAATTTAACACTATGGTTAGTTTTGGCCCACAGCACAGAAATAAAGTCTAGTGTGAGGACTGTAAACTACTAGTAAATGTTTTGAAAATAAATTTATTTTATTTTCTACTTCGTTCTCCGGAACATGGTCTCCAGTCTCCGAGTAGATGGACGGACAACTTAATTAAGGTAGCATGAAGTCGTTGGACGCAGAAGGCATACGACCGATCGCTCTGGAAGTTTTTGGAGGAGGGTCTATGTTCAGCAGTGGACATGTTGTGACTGATATAATGATGATGATGATAATAATTTATTTGTATACCTACCTATTACTAAAATCATTGCGAGAGTTTTGGCGTGTTTTTTTAAAAACGCATTGTTGAGCGTGAATATAATTGTTAATTTTCGCTAAAAGAGCAAATATTATCTTCGTTTTTTTTAAGAAAAGACTCTATCATTGTTTTTACGTTGGAAAACTAAATTTAGTTTTCAGTCAATATCTTTTTTATTAAACTAACTACATTATCAATTTAATAGATATTTAGCACACAATAGCTAACCGTTTCTTTTTATCAAATATCATAGTTCCCACGCTGCGTGCGAATTAAAACGATCAATTCACACCGAAATAACATTATTTGATTAAATATAAGCTACCGAACAATCCCAAATAAATGATAATGGAAACATTCAGTACAATTACAACCTATATTAGTTTTAATAATCAATATCACACAATGATTACAACTGTTGTCATAGACTTTAGTTTACCTACATACTTATAGAGTTTAATAAAGACCTTTCCACGGATAAATAGCGTTTATAACACGAGTTAGTATTATCAGATAAGAGCCAATAACATTACCCTATCGATGATAATAAGTTATAATAACAAAGGTTTGCATATGATATGGTTTTTATTAAAATCTCTGTTGGAGCGTGACAAGCGGACCGCATGTTGGCCGGTGAATATGTTGTTGGATTTAGTTAGGTGATAGCTGGGGTTTATAGAGCTTTTGTTTTATTTAATTAATTTGTCAAATAGGTACTTGTTGTTTATATTAGATTTTATAGAATAATCTGTTACTAAGCTAAATTATTATCTATTGAGTTAGAGACAACGCACAGCCTAAACCGATGCGTCTGTGAACATGATTTTTTAATTGAAGTTTTTACATGAACGCTTGGTAGAGTACTTACAATATATTTTGTCTATACCGAAACTTTTCGATCTACTTTTCTACTTAAATATTAATAAAAGTTTATAATTATGGCGATTTTGACTCCTATAGGAATGTATGCAATAGCGACAGATCGTCATCAATGGAAGAAAGGTAGAGAGGCCTTGTTGCTTGGGACAGTGTAGGCTCTTAATAATAAGGATCTATAGTTATTAAATTTACATAGTTCTTTTCTCTGGACACGGTAGACCAAGCTGAGACGGTGGTATAGGTTCTAGGCAAACCTACTCCATCTATATTACATAATATCTCAGACACTACAGCGATGTTTGAGCCAATTAACATAGTTCATAGTGAGGTAATTCTAACATATACCGTGATAAAATAACCTCATATAAATGGCGCGATAGTGTCGGTGTAACGAGTCTCATAAACCTTGTTATAGTGTTAAACATACTCCATAGATAAGGAATGCAATTATATTCCGTGACATAGGCTCTTTAGTCTACTGACTGTACGAGTACTTATCCCACGGGGTCAGTTAACGTGTAGGTAAATAAATTGGTTAGGATGTATTAGATGCGTGAAACATCTCAATTCTCATCTGACATCAAGTTGATAGAATTCCGACGGATGTCGCTAATCCAACCCGTGTCTTTTTGTAGATCATCCTCTTTCAATTTTCCATCACTCTACTAGTAGTAATAATTTTAAGTATGAATTTCTTAAAATTATTATTACTTTTGACTATCGTAGAAAAATTGCAAGGAAATCTAAACAATCTATCTTATATCTTTAGTTTTTGTAACCTACATAATAATAACGTATGATTTTAAAATTTTCGAGTATCTATTTAAAAAGTATATTTTACCAAGGTGACCAAAAAGGACAAGAATCAATCGGTACAAAGCAACCCAAAAACGAACAATAAGAAAACTCCCTTCACCAATTAAGAAATCTACCTATAGTATAGAGGTAGTTAGAAACAAAACAAGGCTTTCAAGGAAAGCAACCCTCGTAAAGGTTTATATTTATAGTCAATACGTGTAGTACACGAGTAAACCGGATGTTAACGGCGCGGTAACGGCGCGTTACGGCGCCGCAAATGCCTTCGCTATAACTCCGGCCGTCGGCAAGTGGCTTGGGCCGCCCCGCGCCCGACGCCCGACGGTAACGGATGGCTCTAGAACCTTTTGTATCGATTATTAGGGCGGCATTTCTATACATATAGCTATATTTGATATATATTGGTATATATGTATGTTAAATTTTCTCTATTTGCGCTCTATTAATCTGATACAAATTGTTTTATTATGAACTATTTCTAGGTTTGTCAATCAATCAACCTATTAATGATTTGTATTTTGATTTAGCTTAAATTCTCAGTAATTTATGAGGCTTGTTTTTTTTAATAGCCTACAATTTTACAATATTAATGTAAGTATCTATTTAAAAGTACTACCTACCAAACTTAGATTTGGTTTTTATAAAATAATTAATACTTAATTAATACCTGCTCTAAGTTTTAGGTCTGTAAAAAGGGTTAGGGAACCTAACCCTTTTTACAGAGTCAGGAAGCCAAAAATTGATATCTGAAGAAATTAGATCGCTATATAATTAATTGAATAATTTATTAAATTCAATTTTATTAGAAATATGTATTTTAAAAACATTGAAAGATTTTAAATTGTTCTTTCGTATTTAATAAATGAAAGACGTGAAAGTTAGTTTTGGTTATTCTAAAGTACCTACCTATCTCTGGGCTAGATTTGTATATTGATGACTTATGAAAAAAAAAATCGACCTAATATTGTATTGAAGTACCATCACCCTATTAATTACTTAGGACCTCTCATCTAATAAGATATTTTTACGATTTCGTGACCACAAATGTTGGCTTATTTAAAATCGATGTAGTACCTAAGAGTACTTTAATTTTATATCAATTATTTAAAAATTTATTAAGAAATACAATTCAGTAGGTATTAACTTATTTATTTCGCCATAACATAGGCATATCAATTTATTCATAGTCATAAAAAGTAAATTATAAAAATTTAAATAAAAATACTCTACTTAAAGATGTCTTATTTTAAATTTAAATTATACTAATTTCGTTCCAATCATTATAGTCAATATCTTCCAATATTTAAAAATAATGAACTTTCCTCACGGATTTTTTCCTAATATATTATAGGTATCTAAACGATATTTTATTTAAAATTAATACACTGTCTATAATAGGAGTCTTTAAAACGTAAAATAATTGTTTTATTATTTCAATGCTTGTTTATTCTTGTTTAACAAGTTGAAGTTAGGTATTAGGTATACCTATAGGCCATATAGGTTACCTTACTACCTTACACTTACCTACACTTACCTATTATATTTTCTAATTGTCTCTTTTGTCAATTGATCCTGGGTTCAATTTACATATCGCATAATAGGTATTATTAGGTATAGGTAGGTACTTCAATTTTCAATTAAATTCCTTGAACATTTTAATTAAAAGTAACTTTATTGAAACGAATTATATATGCTATAGACAATAGTAGGTTGATTAATGAGTATTAAATAATTAATAAGGTAAATTAAAAATTTGAGCTATTGACATACCAAGTTTCTTCGCAATCGGTTCAGTAGTTTTTGTACTGTGTACAGTGGTGGTAACAAACATACACTCCCAGACAAATACTTTCAGATTTATAATTGTAGTAAAATATTTTTTTTATTCCTCCTTTCAAAAAAAAAATTGTTAGGTACCGAATACCTATCTATTTAATCTTATTAATCGTCAATATTTCAATCGATGTGTTTTTAATAATTTAAAACGCAGATGAGTTTAATCTTAGCGGCGCGTTGAAGTCTTTTATATGGATGAAATAAGAAATGATGATACTTCTTAATAATTACTCAAATATGTTTACGGTCAACTAAGCTGAGAGGTGGACAAGCCTACTCCATCTTGTACATGTTCTACGCATTACAGCGTCCTGAATAGAATGCACTGAAATTGCTGGCGTCGTCGCCCCGTATAAATCATCCAGATAACATGTCCAATTTGAATACAAAAAACACGAATTTTCAATATTGAGGTAAGTACCAAACTAATGTGCATTTTTATAGGTAAACAAATTGTATGAAAAGAATACGAAAATATAGAGGTACGTAACTATAGTAGTACTCACTGGATTGCAATCTGTCTCTCCAAGCCATGGGGTTGGAGACGAGGCCCTGGAAGCCGGGCCAGTAGAGCGGCTTGTGTTGGAGGTAGTGTGCCATGCCGGCGGCGGCTGCGGCCAGCGAGAGGCGCGGCGTCAGCAGGCCGGCGCCGACGTTGGTGCCGACAGCCGGCCGCGATAGGATGTGGTCGATGCCGTGAGGGTTGGGAGCCGGCGGCGGCGCCTCCGCCAGCGAGCTGAGCGCCGCCAGCGGAGCCCCGAACCCGGCCTCCAGCGACGCCCGAGACAACGGCGGCGAACCACGCAACTCTGACATTGTCCACACACTATAGTCTCGTTCGTACCTACTACACAGTTCTCGTTCAATAGTTACAACATCGTCCGTAACTATCCGTAAATGACCGGACGTATCCGGACTATAATGACCGGACGAGTGGCGACGATCACGACCCGACACCGAATGAAACGCTCCAAAACGCTTCGCCGGGCGCAAACAAAAAAAAAGCTATTGAATAGAGACGCCCAGTCAATCTAAACCTTATATCTGCGACGCCGCCCCTCGGCGGAGACCATCAGGGACCTATACTCGTCTCTCTCACTCCTCTACCGGTCCGTAAGGGAGAGCAGACATGTGGTGTTAACACGAGAGCGTAGATTTAACGAATCGCTATTTAATGGCGTTTCTTGTCTCTTAATAATTAAGTCGGGTGCAGTTTTTGCGGTGTCCTCCCCGCGCTCCCCTCCCCTCAACCCCCCCCCCTCCGTCTGTATTCCACCGCTAAAAACTATTGTGTTACGAATAATAAGCCGAATGGTATGGTTTATTTTATGACGCGATTATATCAGATATTTTATAGAAAATATAATGTAGCAATAATTTATAATGGCGGTTGATCGCGGTTTGATTGTAGTTTTAAGTAGAGATAATACCTACTACAATGTAATTAATTAATTTAAGATTATCCTGAATTATTTTATTTAAATAATGAAAATTTAATTTAAAGTTATCTATTTATTGTTACCTATTTTTTAGCGGGTAGGTATCTGTTTTTATTTAAGAATTATCTGCACACTTCGACAAAGAAAACCCAAAACATTTGTACCTATTTTTATTTAACCTAATTCAAAGTTTAGGTACTTACCTAAATAAGTACTTACTATTAATTACCTAAATATCTTTAATTTAATAAAGTTTACTGCATAATAAAAACAATTAATGAACTAAATACTAACAATATAAACAGACAACCTTTCCCGTTGTAGTACAAGAGAGTAATCCGTAACTCTAGTCCCATCCCTTGCGGCCAACGCGACGCGACGCGGACGACGCAGCGCGCGGCTTGTCCACCGGAAGTATAGTATTTGTCCTACCATTTGTCCTGGCACAAAGATATTTAAATTATTTTGCATTTCAAACTCGCAATTTATAACTCAAACCATAGCCTACACTGAAAAAAATAAATAACAAAACTACTTCAGTTAATTCACTTTTAACCATAAATTGGTTATTAGGCATCAAAGTTTGATTGAAATAATAAAAGAGGAGTATTTACTAAACACAAAACTGGTTTGGTTATTTTCAGTTTGCTTATTTAAAGCCAAACTTTGAGTAATTATTAACCATAATTATTTAAACAAACCGAAGTGGTAATATGTAACAAAATCGGTTAATTCAATGTATACTATTTGAGTGACTATATGTTACTAAAACGTTGCTTTCCTAGTAGACAATCATTTTTGTTGAGTTAAAGTTTTGTGTTAACAAAAGTTTTGCTATTAATACTTAATAAAGTTTGACTATTTTAAAAGAATAAATTCTAACAAATTAGCCAATTTTTTAGCTACTTACGACAAACAGGAATTCTGTTATTGCTTACAAAGCTAACCTTTGAGCACTAACCAAACGTTCTCTTAAGGCAGTCATATTTCGTTTATATGAAATCCAAATGTTTGTTTATGCGTAGTCTAACTACCCTCCTCCCCAAGCCCCGCATCTTGCCTCGTGTTTTGGCTGGCACACGTTCGTCGTCGCCTAGATTCCTGTCCACTTTCTTACTTGCTAGCTTGACGGATGCTTACGCGCTTTGAAGATAAAACGAGAATGACTCCTTTACATGGTGTTTGTGAAACTATTAAAAGACTCCAGGGCAAAAGGAATGGGTACATAGCCCGCTACCGCTCAGGAACCTCCAGATCCTCTGGTAGATTCAAAGGTAAGTGCCTAATTAGTTTTTATTTATTTTTTAACAGGAAAACAAACATACCTTCTGAATCAAGAGTTAATTTTATGATGAGTTTTAACCGGAAACATTTCTTTAATTTATAGTACTAGGTAGGTACAAAATCAAAACCTTTATTGTACCTAACTATGATGTATTTTTTCAGAACAAGCTTTAAAGACGCTTCCAATGCGTTGGGAAAAACTCGACTCTAAACAATGGCTCTAAAATAAATTTTAAGCAACATAGAAAACAGTAAGTTTACTCTAACTAATTATTTTGTAAGCTTTGTAGGTTATTATATTTTTTTTTTTATTTTAGTTGTGTTTTATGTTTTTTACAGATAGCGAGGAAATTCTCAATGTGGTTTTATGACCTCGCCATTTTTGATGACAACTTCTATTATCAAAAATGAAAAAACAAATATACAATGGATACCATCTAAATATGAAGTTCTACAGAGCTTTCTGTCACTTGAACAGTGCAACAGAAATAGAAGAAACTATACAAAGACGCAAAGCAAAGCTGGAAGAACTGGATATGACTCTTCAATCTTTTATTGTTGTGGTAGTAAGTAATTTAGTTTAGGATGGGATTTTTTAATTTGAATTAAATATATTTTTGTGTATAAGTGAATTTTATTTTCTACCGTTTTTATAGCTACTAGTAACTAAAAATGTGATGCACACAACATAACAGATTAGCTACACACAACAAAACTAATGGCACCATTTAATCAAACAAGTGCAGCTTAAATAAGCAATAACTTTTGTTAATATTACAAAATTATAGGGTTGTAAGGAAAATAAGAATCTGGTTATTCAATACCAAGTTAATTGATAAACGTTAACAAAACAGATTGACTAAATTAAATTACAGTTAACAAAAAGTTAGCTTACTAGCAACATAGTAAGAAATTTGACAATAACTAAAAGTTGAGAAAGAAGTAACAAAAATAAGCTCGGCTACAACCAAACACGTTCGTCAAACTTAGACTAAATAGTTTTGAGATTATTACAAAACATTTTCGGTTATAAAATTAACTGAACTACTTTTTGTTACGTATTGCCATAGTTTTGTAGTCACTTTTTTTATGTTACGCATAAACAAAAGTTCAGCTACACACAACAAGCTATTTTTTTCAGTGTAATCCGTCTGTTTCAGTTGTGCGTTGATATAATATTATCAGTCAGTCAGTGTTTTGAATTTCATATTTACCTTTAGATGTTCGATGATATACCTAAAAAGTTTTTTATTTTGTAGGTACTACCTAATACTCAGTTTGTTATTATCTGTATAATCTTGTTTGACGATTTATCAATTCAAGGTTTAATAAGCTACATCGTCTTTCCATTAATCCGTTACAAAATATAACGTTTTATGACGTCATATCCGCATTTATTTTGTGCTCTTCTGTTCTGATTTTATAGAAGTTAACAAGTCAAAAAACCGAATGTTCCCTCTAATCCAATGTAGAATAAAATATCTTTACCAGCAATAAATAAAAGTGACAAATTCTATATTAATTGACACAGTAGAGGACGTAATGTACTATGATACGATGCAGCGAACACTCGATAGAATCGAACACCACACCTATAGAATTAGCTGCCATCTGCGCACCACTTTGTTATCGGAGTCTTTTGTATAGGGTGTTTAAAAAGTCAAGTCTATTCAAAATGGTAACAATTACACTAAGGATAGTAGGTATAAATGTTTGGAAAGACCCGGAATTAGTTTAGTTTTATTAAATAAGATTTTTTTTACTTACACCTACTTAGGTACTATAATTATGATTTAAAAAATCTAAAGGCTTTGTCGTAAAACGTCTACTTCTCATAATGTCGCTTTCGCATAGTGTCTCTTTCGTAAAAAGTTGCGACAGGGACTTCAAATAAAATTTCAATTTTTACAGAAAAATCATTTACTAAATTAAACATTAAAATAAGGCAAAAAATAAAAAAGTAAGTAGGTACGTTTATTGTGTACAGTAATATTTCGATACCTACTTATTCTTAGACTTATAATTTAACTAATCTACCTATAGGTATGGAACTATTTACGATAAAAATAAACTTATGTTAGGTCACCCGTTCCTGAGAAAATCGGTGGTAACAAACTTAAATCAAAATAATAAGTAGGTAATATTTTGTTAATAATTATCTGTTTTATTAATTTTAATGTGCGACTTCATTCCAAATATTAATTTTGAATTTTGACTATAAAATAAATAAATAGATCTATTCAAAACCATTTTACAATGTAAACTATGAACTAAAAATACAAAAACACAATAAAACACATCTGCCTGAATTAGGATGTTCCTGTGTTTTAGGCAAATAAAGGGCTTAGAATTAATATCTTATTATTAGATAAATAAATAAAAATAATAATCAGTTCAGAAAAATTCTAAGTGTAATGTAATTTTATCCTAATTCTGTAATCGATCAAATAATTAGGGTCGTCCACGAGACGAGGCCGAGGGGTGTACCACAACATGACTACCCTTTATAAATCAAACAAACAGACATAATGTCCCCATTTTCATATCAATGGAACGGAATCAACAGTTTAGAATACAATTAAGAATATTTTAATAAAACAGATAATCAATGTCCATTTATTTCAAAATAAAAGAAAACATACAAAACTCCACACACAAAAATAGAAAAAATAAAATAACAATAATAACAATTACCCAACCCTAATCAAAAAGACCCCTCCCCAACGTTCCCGGTGCAAAGCTGGACAATATGCAGGCAGCGTTACCCCGCTGAACCGCTATCGACAGCCTTTGCACCAGGAACGCCCCGGAACGCGGATCGAACCCCCTGTCTCGGAGGCGACGGCCAATCTCCTTCACAAAAGCCAAACCCTCGGCCCCCCAACTCCCAGACGTTTCGACCGCCAATGGCACAAAAATATAGTTCTGTGCAAGCGGAGCATACTTCGAGTGCTTACTCCCTGCAGCAGTTTCGGCAGCCGCACCGGCCACTCTTGCCGTGAGAGGCAGATGACTCACCGCGAATGTATTGACGCAAGTTGCGTCCCATATGAGACATCTGCCCCTACGCCATGGAACGAGGGTCAACCCATCGGGACGCTTGCCATCCGTGCGACTGAGGCCTGGGGGCTCCAGGACACAAGGAACATTAGCTGACACCAGGGCTCGGCGAATAATGTCGTTCAGAGCGTGGTGCCGCGGAAACCTTCCCAGGCAACGACAACAACTCAACGCATGGTGACCACCGGCCCCCACCATGGAACCGCAAATGCATGTGTGAGGTTCAAATACATTGCAGCCCAGGCGGAGAGCCACAGCCACCCGCAAAGAGTCCCCGTCCAAGAGGGTGCCCAAGTTCGGGGAAGGCAACGCCTGCAACCACGCACCGGACTCTGAACTGGCAACGCTCTTGAGCCTTGCCAAGTCCGCTCCCTGAGCCTGCCCCACAAGCCGCTCCTGCAATGCCTTCACCCCCGCCTCATCCCACATCCTCTGCAGACACGGTGAAGACGGAAGATCTACACCCGGGTTAAGAGCCCGCCAAGCGTCAATAGCGCCCGCAACATAGGGAATGCAAATCCGGCCACCATTCAATGACAAAATGTTAGTAACCAGACCTACAACCCCATGAGCAGACGCCAAAAATGCTGGCAGACCCACGTCCCGGACCCGCCCCCAAACCCCCCAAACGAATGGGTAGGGATGCCTGATCCCACTGAGTCTCGTCAAGGTTAACATTTAAAATCTCCTCGACCGAGGCCTTGAGGGTCTCGTCGAAATCAGCCACCTCCCTCGGACAAAGCCATATTGGCGCCGTTCGAAGGAGATAGGTAACCTTAGGGACAGCAAAGCACGTCCGCAGAAGAACCAATGCGACATGGGGAGATATCTCCTTTAAACGACCCCGAGCAAAGAGAAGCATGGCCTTCCTAATCTCAAACAAATAAAACAGATTAAAAATAATTAACTAGACATTATTTCTACGTATTTTTTTTCTGTTTGTGTCTACAATATTTAACAATTTACAAAAGAAAACATGTTTGTACGTATGTGTCTATCCATTTCTGGCACCCATACTACAAGCCTTCAAGCGTATTTTAGGGCTAAACCTACCATTTTTTAATTTTATTAGGTATGTAAGTAGGTACTTATTGTTTAGGTGTACCAAAGCTACTAAATATTAGGTTAGTTTATGCACAAATATATATTTTATTGTAACAAGTACTGCCATAATGTCCTATTTATTATTGGACCTTACGAGCATTTGATCGTACCTATTTATCTACTTGTTTATTTTTTAAATATTAAACATTGTATGATATCGCGCCATCTAGCCCCAGACTAAGCGACTAGACTTGTGTTATGGTGAACAGACAACTATACTTTTATTTTGTAAGTACATACTTAATACAGAAACACCCAGTAATAAAATACAAATAAGAACCCTTAAAATTTCAACTTTTAAATTGTTACAAAAGTGCATAGATGGAACCTGGCCCATTAATCTATAGAATCAATAACAGTTTATGACTTGGAACTGAATAACATCCGATTTGTCACCTTCAATCAATGGACGATCCATGGCAATAGATCGGTGAAGTGAAGAAGTATATATTTCACACAATTACCCGCTACACGCAGGGTGACGGGCCCCTGCTGCGTGCTGCGCAGGAGACCGTCTCTTGGACCGGATGTACCTACTGCCTTGAGTTGGTTGGGGTGTGGCCGTGGTGAGAGAGAGTTGTTTTGATTGTTGGAAATAGGGTAGAAAACACGCTCATTTTCGTAACAAGACGTATTTTGTTTTGTTTAAATTAGTTTTCCGTGCGAGATTCTATTCTGATTGTATGAATATGGATTTTTTGAAGGACCTTAATCTTCGATAGGGTTGATTTTGAAAATTGTTTAACCGATAGAAAAAAAACTGCATTACTCAGGTTTATTTATCTAGATATTTCTAGGGAATGACGTGTGTAAAATAGCAGTGCGCTGCATATTAGGTATTATGTTTTTACATTATAAAAAACATTCCTATTTCTTAACCGACTTCAACCGTTGTAACTAGACCCTATTGTCTACTTTTTATAACCTATACGAATTGATTTTCATTAATTTAATTAATGTTTAAATTTTTGATAAAGCATTTAATATAATTTTTTTTTTTACTAAGACTACATTGTTCGAAGTAACCAGCTCAGCTAACACTCGCACCATACCCTATCATCTTTGTACCGCGCGGGTCCATTCATCCCGCCGTCAAATTACCCACCTTTGCATTGTCGGATTTTAATATCCTATTATACAATACTAAACACGAAACTTTCTACTCTGTTGGTTGGAGTTAGAGTTCAGTTTCGATTGCGTTTTAAAGGGATGGTATTTATATTAAAGTATTTATGGATTATAAATATGAAATATAAATTGGTTCTAATAAAACCGTTACTAATAGTTTGGCCTGCGTTGTAAGGGTGAAGGAACGCAGATCAAAGATTTCGAATCGACTGATCGCATGAAACAAACTTAGAGTATACATTCCAACTAGGTAGATAAAGATAGATTGTATCACTCGTCGTCATGGGCGTGCCCAGAGTTTTGTACAGGGTGGGGCAGAAGCAAACAAAAGTATATAAAAACTCGATAAGTAGAAGAAAATTTAAAATGTTATAATTAACTGTATTTATTTGAATAATGTCATGGAGGGTTTTGGCTAATTAATCTCCAGCGAGATGGCAGCGAGAGGGCAATGTGATGGTTGAAACGCAACTACACGATGGTCACCTTCAGTTGTAAATTGGAGAATGATGTGGAAGCAGCCGCTGCGGCAATATAATATCTATACACCACGTACCAATTTTCGAGCACTCACTGATAAATGGGCCACGAGTAGATGCGTACCGCCATCATCGCTGGCCCACTTCCTTTGATGTGTGACCGAAAAACTGACTCCGTGGCCATCCAGTCTTCACACCACGAACCATAAGCCAGTGGGCCAGCATGATGGCCCATCATTAAATTTGTCGGGAACGTGCGGGCGGATAAACTTCGGTTTTCGTTCAAAAATCACTCGACTCGACCACACACAACACAAGCGGGGTTTGTGCATGCGCGACCGATTCATGCATATTGCATTGTTTTACGCGGTAATTTTAATTTTGAAAGTAACATAACGGATATTTTTTGTTACTTATATTAAAAACCTATTTTTTTATTATAAGCTCCGAGTCAGGGTGGGGCAAATGCCCCACCTTGCCCCACTGTGGGTACGCCCATGCTCGTCGTCGTACCGATATTACACCGAACCTTAGCAATTGTTACAAAAACCATGGTAAAAGTACCGTTAAATACTTAATTATAGTGGTAAAGATAGATAACTTTATTTGTACAACACAGGAACACATAGAGCACGATATACATAAAGCAAAGTATAGCTAGAAAGTATAAGTTACACAAATGGGTGGCCTTATCGCTGAAAGGGATTGTTATAGGCAACCTTTAAAGTTTAAACCATGGTTTCTTATTTTCTTCAAAATAACATGGAACAAGTTGGAACTGCAGATTTATTTGCAGATAAATAATTTATTTTTGATGCGAAATGTCACATAATTCATATTCGTATGAATCTAATGATCATACTCCGTTGCGAACTCTCTATATAAAATTATCTTTTCTCTAGGGAAACAGCTGCAACGATTGTTTATTTGTTTTTGCGTCTACATAATGTGTCGATTTAGTCTAATTCAGTCCTAAAACTCAACCTATTATCTTAATACATCCCATTTTAAGTACGAGTTCCCGAATCGGTCGACGAGCAATCGGCTCACTTTTTAATATAAAGTCTACGATTGTTGTTTAATCCCTGTTTGGGCTACCGTAAGGGTAATTATCACAGAAATAATCCTATAAAGGTGGTATAGTTTTATAACTCCTAGTTTGTTGTTACATTTTCCTATCGATAAAATAATAAAAAACAAAAAAGGAATCATATTAATCGGTTGAAACGTCTTCGAGTAATCTGTGAACATACCTACATAAAAATATATATAGGTACGTGACGAATTGAGAACTTCCTCCTTTTTTAAGGTCGGTTAAAAAGGAACGTTATGTTTAATAACCAGTTGGCACCAGCCAGCAACACTAATAAACTCTCTTCAAGGCCTGTATTAGATAAAGTAGGTATATCGCATCTATACAACCCTCTCAGCTTAGTCGACGAATTTACGATGTTTACTACGCCTGTACTGTTATAGTGTAAGTTGACTCTTATTTCAATCGATATATTAGGCAATCCTGAAACCAATATTAACACGTAAAATTTTCTCAATACGTGTATTAAATTTATCATTTTCCAGTACCGCTCATATAAATCTACTTTTATTCTACAAAATAGCCGAAGACATTTAATTAAATCAGCTACAGTAAAATAGAGACCATCTACTTTGTCTATAGAAAAACAAGACTTATCGACACCTTGATCGATTGGCAGCACCATCTAGAAAACTGAAAGATGTCCATAACAAATTAATAAAAAAAAATGAAACTGTTTCAAAATCTCTGAGCCCGCATAAAAAAATTGGACTTAGATTTTAGCGCCATCTATCGGGGGATTTAGAACTGGTTTAGAAACAAATATAGGGTGTTAAAAACATTACCCTCTCGTGGTTTAGTTACAAAAAACGGATCTAGTGAAACCATAGAAATGACAGATAGTGACGCTCATTCGAGTGCCATTAATAAATTAAGGTCGCTGCATACGTGCATCATACAAAAAATGCATCGTCCATAAAGTATCCGTGGTCTTTAAACATACGTAACGTGATTGTCGTCCCGGACGAAACGTGACAGTTTATTGACATCGTTTCATATAAAAAATCA
Organism: Idaea aversata; assembly: GCA_907269075.1. Classification (NCBI taxonomy): domain Eukaryota; kingdom Metazoa; phylum Arthropoda; class Insecta; order Lepidoptera; family Geometridae; genus Idaea; species Idaea aversata. The sequence goes on from OU026102.1 coordinate 429,298, forward strand.
CGTCCCATCCGGCATGAGAAATATCACGTTACGTATGCAGCGACCTTTAGTCATATTTGATGAGTATTTAATAGTACCTACCTATTATCAATGTAGTCTGATAGAGCAATTTTATTTGAAAACAGTTCTAATTCTCTCTCTATACCCCACTTACGTTTAATCTTTTCGTAGCTCTACCATTATATTATAACTTCAACTTTGAAATTGCCATAAAAAATCAACACAAATGAAGAATCGACTCTACATTTCTACGTATAAGAAAGAGAAGTTCATTGTGCGAGTGAAAGGGGACATAATCCAGCGTTATAATTGGTCAGTTTTAGCTAAGCCCCGCCTACGAATATGGCAGTGTTGACTTGTTTTTATTTTGAGTCTCAGATGAGTTTCAGACACGGTACAGGACGGATGTTCAGGTTATTAGGTGAAAGTTTCAGTTAGGTTACGTTCCTGTTTTTTTAAGCTTTTGTTTTATGCAATTTGTCCCAGTACAGTTGAGTTCGAAATTTTGTAATGGTCATTCGGTTTTCGTGCTGAATGTTTTTATGCTATCTAGCTTCGTACTGAGAAGGGCTTATACTATGGGGACCAGATAAAGGATAGAGAAAAATAGGCGAATATTTCTTTTGTAAACACACACAATAAGAAAGTTTAGGATCATCATTATTTTGTTCCAGTTAGGAACAAAATAATGATGCATTTAGGTACCCCTAGCTAGGTAGCGGTTTTTCAAGGCGAGAATTGAATCCGCATTAAATAAATGTCACACAACACGAGAACGACTGCCATATTTTCTTTAAAAACTCCAAGTGATCAATAAAACTTAAACCGTCACCCTTAAACACATTTAAACTTAATAAAGCCTAATTTAATTAGAATACAATTAATTTAACTCCCTTATAACATTAAATACATCAATACAAAGGCAAGCGATAGGGGATGGAAAGGGGAATTAAATCAAAAGTGCCCCTTAGGGGTGGATAATGCACGGTGGTTAGGGTATTGAGCCGCTAAGGGTTGGTAGCCACTCAAAGATATCTACTCTTATACCGTTTTAAGTGATGTTTATGTGAGACGTTTTTTTAGTTAGTTTTGCATTTAAAGAAATACTTATATTTAATTTAATTCCAATATGTCTTCCCAGGGCTAGGCCCTCAGAAGATATATTCGAACTTACCGGTAATCGAACTCGTTCTTCCGGTATTCGAACTCAACGGTAGCGATGGACCGGACACCGATATCTGTTCCATGGACCTAGTAGGTATACCTACCATAAAAAGTTATAATAACTAATTTTTCCCACTCGACCCAAAAACATAAATGAACATTGGAAAATAATTAACATTGGAACAATAGTTTGGTTTATTTATTTGCTCAAAACCACAGCCAAAACTTATATAAACCATGAATTTACCAGCCTCTCGTCTCTAGCCCAATATATTATTTATATGCAAATACAAATACACATAAACACATAATACCACATTTATTTACCTAGGTACATAAAATATTACCTATACAAAATTTTCTTGTCTAGGCTAGTTGCAAAATGTCTTTAAAAATGTACTAAGCTTTAAGTAAAAATTCAATTAACATTAAAATTAAAAAACATATCAGGTTAAATTAAATATAGTATGTAACGTCACAGTGGAAGCCTAGCTTTAACATCGTTAAGTAAGCGCATCAACGTCTCCTTTATTAAATTTAATTGTAACACTCGATTTGATACAAGTATTGTAAACATTACTTTACGAATAAGTGTAGGTATAATACCTAGAGTACCAACTAGTTTGTTGGAATGTATCGCGCTTAATGCAATTATATAGCACTCCAATTTTGATCGTAATTATATTATTTGATAGGATATTTAAAGCTGCGCGAAGCTTTATGTGGCAAAATATACAATACAAATGAAATTGAAAAACCTCGCATAACCTACTATTTGTAAAAAACGTCATTTTTAACGGAGGGACTCTAGATTTTTGCTTCTTTCACCCATCTACATTGAAGATTATTTTTCAGGGAAAAATGCAACTGGGAAATAGCGCAACTAACCCGAAAAAAAACCACTCCGTGCAGCTAAGTCTGAAACTTTGCTGCATCTACGGAATGGTTTTTTGACTGCGTTATTTAAAAATAATGCTTTTGTTTTAATATAGTAAAACTGAATGTCCATTAAAATAATGTGAAAATGGACCCCACAGCTGGGGTACTACTAGGGTCCCCTAGATATAGGGAAATATGATTAAATCACCACATGTGCCTGATCCGGATTAACAAATACTCCCCTTACAATCATTAGATATACTTTGTAGGACAAGTTGGTGAAGATAACTTAGCTAAAGGTTTTTATAAACTAGGTGCACCTCGAGGCGTAACTCAAATAGGTTATATCGTGAAGAATTGAACCTTCTGCTTTTCTGAAGTTCATGTAAAAAAAGCATCCTACTTGTTAATCCGCAAGGCTTTAGCAAGTTTAGTAAAATTTCTGTAGATTTTGCATGATTTTATTGTATGCGTGTGTGTATGTATGCGTGTGTGTATGTATGCGTGTGTGTATGTATGCGTGTGTGTATGTATGCGTGTGTGTATGTATGCGTGTGTGTATGTATGCGTGTGTGTATGTATGCGTGTGTGTATGTATGCGTGTGTGTATGTATGCGTGTGTGTATGTATGCGTGTGTGTATGTATGCGTGTGTGTATGTATGCGTGTGTGTATGTATGCGTGTGTGTATGTATGCGTGTGTGTATGTATGCGTGTGTGTATGTTACGCCAAAACTACGGAACTGATTGCAATAAAATTAGTATGTATATAGCTTAAGTCTTAGAACAACACATAGGCTACTTTTTATTCTGACCTTCCCACAGGATTGGGAATTACGCGAATAAAACAACGAGTCACAGTTGGTAGATATCATTAAACTTAGTACTCTCGTAAGTCCCGATCCCGTGGGAATATTGGGCTAAAAAGTAAACTATAGGCTTTTCCTGACTTTTACCTGTATATATATATACAAAGTTACATCGCAATCGGTTTAGACGTTTTTTCGTGAAGCGGTACAAACATATACTACACATACTTTATCATTTAATTAATATGAGATTCGGTTCTAAAGAAGCAATAGGTAGGTAGGTACAATCCACGGTCAAAAGTCTCTGCCCACCGTAACGTTTACAATACTGTGCAGCACTATTTGAACATTATAACAACGCAACCTGTGGATCGAACCCACGTCACACAACTAAACACATAGCTAATAATCACCTGAGTACTTTTAATTCAAGTATTTAAGTTTGTGTGTAACGTCTATTAGAAGAAGGTCGTAACTCCAATATGATAGTATTATTGTAGCAAACTGATCATTTACTTATGACCCATACTGTACCTACTAGTACAAGATTACGATCGTGTTAATTAGATCGGTGTACAGTAAACATGGAGCACCAGGTGCGCGCACCTTCTATTGGGAAACTTGAACTGTTTACAGGATGTACTTGTGCGGCGGGGTGTACCAATATTCAGATGTCGATAACTTTACTACAACTACAGTTTCATTATACCTCGATAGATGCCACCACTGTCTAGGTACTAAATAAAAAATAAAAGGTGCCTTGGACCAATAATGACGTCTGTCTTTCCTGACGTGTACAATTTAGGCGTCTTCAGCAAGTCACGAGTGAATAGGTAGCTTCTTGGACAGCGTTCTACAATCAGGCAGGTGTGATTGTGATCAAACGGTGTCCTATCCATACTACGTACTCAAGTAAATAAAAATGTGCCAACGCTAAAATAAAATTTAGACTTTGTGTCAACGTCTAATCAAGTCTTAATATTGTGATAATGTCAACAAAACATGTCGCAAGGTGGCGAGCTTATCGGCCTTTTATCGGATACATTTCGGGGAGTGTGCAACAGAACTCCACGACCTAATCTTGTCATCTGCATTCTTTCGTCATACAACCAGGCAGTATGGTGTGCGGCACCGATTCTTGGTGGACATACCACACGTTCGCACTAAGCGCTTTGCTTCGTCATTCCTTATTCGTACTGCAAGAGAATGGAATCGGTTGCCTGCGTCTGTCTTTCCTGACGTGTACAATTTGGGGGTCTTCAAGTCGCGGGTGAATAGGTATCTTCTAGGAAGGCGTGTTACATCTTAGGCCGCATCGTCACCTACCATCAGGCAGGTGTGATAGTGGTCAAACGCTGACCTATCATATATATAAAAAAAAAACTTGATAAGAGATGATTCGGGAATTCGTTTAAAAAATAAAGGTAATTTTGACAGTTTCATGTTTTTTTTTTATGTGAAAATCAAATCAGCATCATCAAATGATACATAAACAAAATGCCACAAAAACAATAAAATATTGTAAATAAAAACTTTTACGATTAGTGAACGTAATTCATCGAGAATTGTAATTTCTCCACCATAATATCGATGACGACGTCACAGTTCCATCGACATTGTCCCACCACTATCAGAGCTGCAACAACTAAATATTTATTTGATATTGTATCGAGTGATTGGAACCCCCTCCCCCGCAAGCACCCGTAGCGCCCCGTTGCCCCCGGGCTATATCGATAGCTTCACCTGAATTAAAAACGATAAATTTCACCTCCCTATTGCATGAAACTCGCAACTTTACGATTAAAAAAGTTACAAAAAATGCTTATTGCTTATCGTATTCTATGTTTATTGTTGACTAGCTGCGTCTCGTGGTTTCACCCGCGCCTTTGGGATAAAGAAGAACCGCCCATTGTGACATACTGTGTTGTTTATATTCATACTAGCTGCGCCCCGCGGTTTCACCCGCGTCACTCCCGATCCCGTGGGAATATCGGGATAAAAAGTAGCCTATAGCCTTCCTCGATAAATGGACTATCCAACACAAAAAAATTTCAATTCGAACCAGTAGTTCCTGAGATTAGCGCGTTCAAACAAACAAACAAACAAACTCTTCAGCTTTATAATATTAGTATAGATTTCTTTAGTAGATATTTATGTTAGAATTAAGTTTCACTTATGAGGTACAATAAAATATTAATTAATTTATCTAGATATAACCGCAGAGCGCATTCTCATACCGCGCGCTCACCGAAATACTATAGTTACCTACTACACTGAGGTGCTTCTGGTTGGACTTTGATGGAAAGTTTACAGTAGTTTACAATAGTGAAAACCATATTTATAAAAATTTAGTAGTTTTTAATTACATTTCTAACAGACAAATAAACAGAAATACATTTGATTATATATTATTTTTTGTTCTAGATAGACACTTCATTGCTCTATAAAAATAAAACATAAAATAATTTTTAGGTAGGTACTTGAAAAATACAAATAAAAAATAAAATAAAAGAAAGATCCTAGAGTAGGATTAAGGGCGGCCTTGTTGCCTAACGAAGATCTCTTCCAGACAACCACATCACTACTAAGACCCCCTAAACTCTGCCTGACTTAGTTTTTAAGACGTTTCTATGTGATTTAATGCAAGTTGTATGATTCCACTTGAATAAAGAAATTTTGAGTTTGAGTTCGAATCTGCTTTCATAACGGTACTTACAGACATATTTTGTTCTCTTTTCCTTCTTTATAAGTACGAATAATTAGATTAAATTATTACAAAACCTTTCAACATTTAACCACAACATAATTCACATAAATAAAACATATTAAAATGTATTCAAAAAGCGTCCAAAAGCGCCCTCTATATATAACAACTAAACAATAATTAAGCTCGAGTGTAAACTATGAAAGTTTGACGAAACAATAGCAACAACTGTGCCGTTAATTGCCGACACTGTCCGGGGCTAATTAACCGGACTAATTGCTGAGATGTCTTTTGTACAACAGGGGTGGACTAAAGTAGCTGGCACTAAAATATGTACCAGAAATAGGCAAGGAACTAAGGCAAAGACCAATGCTCCATGCATGTAGGTAATCTATACTTAATTCACCCGGAAATTACCTAGATAAATGAAGTCACTAAGTGGTATACTCATTACACCTAGGTGAATCATCCCAGGTGGATGAAATCTACGGCGAAGTGTTTTTTGTAAATTAAAAAAAAAAGATGGCGTGATGATCTGAATGCATTCGATGAAGACTGGCCCAATATAGCCCAGGACCTACAGGCTTGGAAACGGATGAGGGAGACCTTTGCCCTGCAGTGGGACAATATAGGTTAATTATAAAAAATCAAGGGTTGCAAATACATAATGTGAAACACTAGTTGTGCGCGTTCATACCCGCTTTAGTCTAAATCCTGTGGGGAAAATCAGGATAAATAGCACCCGCAGAGTGCATTTTCGTAATACGACCGCAGTTTATAATTACGTTTTTACTTTGCTTGGTACCAAACTAGATTGTAATCGGTTCATTTCTTTTTTAATTGGATATTCACCAACTAACACAGGAAAAACAGACAAACATGAATTTTAAAAACGATAAGTTCTAGTTCTACTGTATATTCTAAAACGAATAGACTGTCTTGGCTTGGCCATGTGCACCGAATGGAATCAAACAGGGTACCTAAACGTTTGCTTGAGTCTAACCCCGATGGTAAGTGCAGGATTGGAAGACCTAAGCATAGATGGTCGGATGGAGCTACCCAAGACCTAAAAACCATCGGCTTTTAAAAATTGGAAAAGAGCGGCGTTAGACAGAGAAGGATGGAAGAAGGCGCTGAAGGAAACTCGGGCCCATAGAGGGCTGTTTAGCCATTGATGATGATGATGATGTATATTCTAACCTCTCGATTCTGCTCATAACCACCCATCCTTCTAATGACTGTAGCAGTCCCTGAGTACACCCCTGCCTTAGTACGTATACGTAAGCCGAGGCTAGCGGGCAAACTCCGAACATTATGTGAACTAGTGGACAACGGTCACCGATTTATGCCGCCACTAGATGGCGCTCAAACAACTAACAACTAACTATTTGTTTTAATTATATATAACGAAAGTTATTCATTGAATTATTTGTACGGTTTGCATTAATCTAATACTAGAGTCTAATTATTATAAACTAAACACATTTTTATGAAATTGTGAAATGTGTAGTTTTAACGTGCAATAACGATTTTCAGAACTGTGTAGATAATAATTGTGTTACTTTTTATATGTAAACTAGATACTTACTTTATAAAGTACTTAGATACTTACTTTATAACAACTGTTTACTATATAGGCCTTAGGTATAGGCGTTGTCAGATGAAGCAGGAGCACTCTATAACCAACTAGACTACTTTTAATGAAGGCCCACTTGCAAAATCTCGATTCAATTAAATCTATACTTGTCTATACATTTTTGAAGCTCGATTATTTAATCAATAAATCAATCAATTAATATATTTCAGATATTAAAATCCATAATAACAATCAAATTAAAAATAATGAAAATACTAAAGATTAAATGTTTAAAAATAAATATCTTACAGTCACAGTCAATAACTTCAAAACAAAAAATTCTATTCATATAAAAATTAAAATTTAAAAAAAAAATATTACTTTTTATTAAAAATTAACAATTCAAATCAAAATTAACTTAATTAAATTAATTAAAAATTAATTAAATTAAATAGAAAAAGAAAAGATGTATTTGTATTATGATACATCTTTGTATAATGTATTATTGGTTTTTATCAAAAAATTATGAACTAAATCTAAATAAAATTGAGATTTTACGATTGTGCTTCAAGTAGCCTTAAAACATTTTATAAATATCACAAACTACGGTTCTCCTACAACCAAACTTCACATTATCGAACCCACTACCCATAGATCTCGCAACCGACTCGTAAATTAACCGAAGACGTTCCACGTCGTCGGGGCGGTAGATATCGGTGCCAAAGTGGCACTAGTCACACTCGAACAGCGTTACACTACCTACCTATAGCTACACCGCTTGTGTAAAATTAACAATATTGTAACTATTTGGGACATGGGGAATCTACGAGTTAAAAGCCAATAATGTAGAGTTAGGAAGGGGTAGAGATTCTACTGTTTATTATTGGTACTTTTTGGTGTTTCTCGGTTCGAATTTTTCCAAAACAATTTTTTAATGTTGATAAGCGGAGAATTAGTTATTCAATGTTTTGTCACGCTTCGCTGACGTAAATGTCATTCAAAAACAAGACAAAGCAATGATTCATTGCTTATTTATCAACGTTTATAAATAAGCGGCATATTGTCTTTTGGCAAAACTTACATTCCAAGTGGAGTCCTGCTTACTTAGCTATAAATTTAACAGCATTACCATAAAACTAAAAAAAAACAAATGACCATTAAAAGCAAACGAATGCCAGGAAAACTCCTAAAAAGCTTTTTACAGATTTTTTGTCAACCTAGGTACAGTCGGCTGCATAATTGAAGCCCCTGGTAGAGCTTGTACAAAATAATAGAGTGAGCAAAGACCTTCTTTACTTTCCTCCTAAGCTGTTCGATCCTGGGCTACATTTGATCTTTGGGTAAATGAACATCGAAAAAAACCCAATGTTGTGAAATTAGAAGAAAAAAACAGGCTGAAATTGGACAAAAATCACATTTTGGAAGAATGTTTGTGGTACTCTTTAAATAATGAATTTCAAGATTAGAAACATTTGGAGCCGTTTTCTTTGTATGTATTAATTTATTCTGTGCACTTGTATTCTAAACGTTTCCTAAATCTATATCGCCACCATCAAAGAGTCAGTGTTACTCGCGACAAATTGGGATTTATTATCTTCCCGTATTTCCGCGTCTTTTTGGCGCCAAAAGCTGCGGTCACCATTCCTAATTGAGCTCTAATTTATAAGCACTTGCAGAAAAATATGGTGACACCGTCTTATGGGTGTGGAGTTCGATATTGTAATTAGATTTGTGTTACTGTGGTGGGGAAAGGAAAATATACATTATAAAGGAAATAAAGCTTACTTTTTCTCAAAAATACCTATAATGGAACTATTTTAAGGAAATTATTGTTTTTTTTATTTGTAATTTATTTGATTAAATATTAATTATTTTTATTTTGTATTAAAGTTATTATAGCTTTCATAAAGATGATCTATCTTATAACGGATTTGATCATACATTTGATATGACGTTTCGAGAACGTTGTAGATCTTATGCTGACAGGCAGACTGATGTGACTTTATACTTACAAAAAATATTATATTGAAAACCAATAATTAAAACTAAATTAATCAATATAAATAAAAAAAAATTAAAATAATAAATTAATCAAAACGTTCCCGTGAAAATCGAGTTAAAAGTGATTAGTTAAACCTAGGCTGTATCAGGAACACAGCCGCAGTGGAGTACATGAAACGTCTTATACCTGCCAGATAATATGCTGTAGCTGTACAATTATCATTGATTTAAAATCAAGAATCGTCTTTTGCTGTCAAACTTGTGGTCGAGAATTTAATATTTCTCGCAGTATTTTCAATGCAGCCCAAAGTCGGGACATAATTGCGATATCACGGCCTGTTAAGAAAAATGCTTAATTTAGATAATTCATTCGAAAAACAGACAAAGAAAATTAATTAATCAAAGTATTATAATTCAAAAATTATCTACGACAACCCTTTCAATTAGCTAATTTCAAAATTCGCAAAAACAATCTCTTAATTGAGTACCACTCTTTAAGGTATAAAAAACAGGTTTTTATCCTCGAGAGAGCAGTAAGTGGTCTTAAATCTTATATCTCGTTACTCATCGACAAGATGTAACGGTCAACGCCCACAGTGACGCGTCCGCAACTGACCGTACCTATCAGATATGCAGAAAATTATACTAAAGAATTTAACAGAAAAAAAATCGAATCTTTGTATAATTGTTAGAGCGGTGTTAGCTTAGTGGTAGATACCTCGACTTTCATTCTGAAGGTCGTGGGTTCGAATCCAGGGTGGCCGTGCACAAATGTATTTTTCTTAAGAAAAAATTATGTGCGCTAATTGACATTGCTCTTACGGTAAAGGAAAACATCGTGATGAAACCCGCAGCTTAGTTGGCTCCAGAAGTATTGACAAGTTCTCTCCTCTGGACATGGTCGACTAAGCTGAGAGGGTAGTAGGTGCTGGGCAAGCCTACTCCATCTTCACGCAAAAAGGACCCAATTAAAAAGGGTCTAATAGCCTGTATACAAGTACAAGTTGTATAATTGTTAATTAATTGCGCCTTATGGTTTTGCCTACTATATAGTTCTGACCCGTGGGAATATCAGAATAAAAAGTAATCTATGTGTTATTCTAAGACTCTAGCTATCTACAAGTTTCATCGCAATCGCTTTAGTAGTATTTACTGTAAGGTCACAAACTGTCAAATTTTTCGATTTTAGTGCATCTCAAAATGTAACGCGAGCTTTGAGTTAATTTTATTTAGTGCATCGATACCGAAATGATAATAAATAGGTATGGACAATTGGACATGTAGCCAATGTATGCGTATATAGATGTCCTGAGCAATCCTAGTCTAGTAGTCCGTTAACTATTTATTGATCGCGTATATTTACAAAAACTCAAAATAGATATTAAAAAATACAAAAACCACTAATGACTACGTTTGTCGATAGTTTGTGTCAATTTTTGAGAGTTATAATAGTTATAAGAAATATTCATGAAAATGTTTTACCATGTCACACGTAGGACGCGTTAAGTGGGTTAACAGAATCAAGGCCCTGGCGCTGATCTTCTTCACACACACCTCCGCCGCGTGTTAGTTGGTTGGTAGTTGGTTGGGGGTGTTGCATCGCGTCACTTTATACCGTACATTAAGCGTAGACCTTCTTGAATCTCGTTACTCATCGAAAAAAATAACATCTCATCTGCAAAATGGATCCGGAATAAGTTCCAATTCTTGATTTCCAATTTCCGACTGAATCCATTCCGATATTTATTGGATATTCCGATTAATCTCCGAGAGATCCGTTTTAAAACGCGCTTATGAGTTTCAATTACAATATTTAATACCAACTTTATTGTTTAAGCTTTAGAGTTGAAGTTTGTGTATCGATTGTTAAAAGAAGTAGTAAAAGTGGGAAATATTTATGAGCTTTCGAAGGAAATTCTTTCTAAATGTTTGCATTTATGAAAATATGCTCGAATCAAAATGGGGGAGTGAGATGGTACAGGATGCTCTAGTTTTGAAAATTGATCAATTTATTTAGTTACTTAATAATATTGTGTTAAAACCCAGTTGGGTTCAATTAGTATTAGAAATAGTAAAGTATATAGTTCTATCGTCGTATTGCAACAAGTAGCAAAGCATGCACCGTAGCGTAGCACAGCATCGTTGTAGCGTAGCACCGTAGCATACAGCTTCCTAATGTAGCACCGTAGCGTAGAATCGTAGCATAACAAATCACCATATAGTGCAGCTTCATAATGTAGCACCGTAGTGTAGCACCGCGACCGTAGCAAAGCATGCATCGTAGCATAGCACAGCATCGTCATAGCGTAGTACCGTAGTATAGCATAGAATCATAACGTTGCATTATGCATGATTTCGTAGAGTAAAACTGATTTACCTAAATAAAATAGAATGCTATAAATTCGAATAAGTAGTACCTGCGAATATTATTTTCTTTAAAAACAATCATAATCACTAATAAATCAAATACCATTTTAATACCACCACCCAATAAGGTACAATAAAAATTAATAACGAAAACAAAGGAACCCAATTGTAACAATCATAAATTTCAAATCCCCAATATACTTAATACACAGAAATCATTCACATTTTTATATTAAAAGCATTACTTTTCGCCAGTACTGCAAACATATTACATAAACTACATATGAAAATATATCTTATGCCCTAGAAAATAGAGTTTAAAATACCTTGTTTCATTTTGGAAGGAGCTTTTGGAAAGCTTTCTTAAGCGGTTCGATTCGTAGAGTTCTTTTAATAAGTGTGGATGATTTACTGCTGTGCCAGGCACACTTGTGCGAACACCCCCCCTCCTAATTAGTTGGAAAAAATCCGTGAACACCTTAAGATGTAGTTGACTTGAAGGAAAATTGTAATTAGTCATTTTCTTTTCTTTCTTTTTTTTAATTGCTGACAATATCATTTGATACTTTCATGAAATAGAGCTAAGAATACTGACGGAACTGAGCTATCAGATAGGCCAAACGAATTAAAATCGCTTAATTATTTCCTTCGCTATAGACTCTACTATGGATTGTGCTATACCACGTCTGATAGACTGATAGTTAAACTAAGATTGCTGCTAAAATTTGAGGAAACAAAAAAAAAATAGTTCTGTTATATGAAAATCAGAAACCAAGAGACGCTTTTGCCAGTTTGCACTCTATTCTGTGCCAATCGACTGCTTGAAGGGCACGTCTTGTTGGTTAATCATCCAGCGATATAAAGATCTAGGTCTTCAAACAGACTTCTCCCTAACACATAATAAAATATTTATATTGATATGTTCATGTCAAATTTAGTGCAAAGCAGGGCTTCCGAGAAAACTATGCTGCACCTCTTATCCTGCCCCTCCAGCCCTAATAGCTGTACGTTGGCTGACCTGATGTCAGCCAAAGACCTGGCAGCACACTGGAGTGGACGAATCTGACCTTTTCTAATCAGTCCGCTTTAAATTGCGCTATCGATACGAAGAAGAAGAAGAATTGATATTATAATAAAATTCATCATATTATTACCATAGTTCCACGTAAACATTACCTATACAAAACCTCCAGGTGATCCAAATACATTACCTTTATCATATTTATATGTATTTATATTGTTTCCTCCATACTACAACAGTAAGCAATATTTAAATTTTATTCGCCTTAATGTTCCCACACACAACTCCTTGCAATCTCATACCTATAATATCACAACTTTAACTTTATCTTCGATTGTGTTCGCACTAGCTCTTATGTCGGAGTGTTAAGGTCGATATTGTGTTTGATCTAGTGTAAAGTTATTGTTGTAAAAGGTACAGATGTTTAGGATATAGAAGCGATTTGGTAGCAATGTTTTTATTTGGAACTAGGTAGTTTCCATGTAGATTATAGAGGTACTATGATTTTGGCAATTTAAGGACATATTATTGAATTGGTTGGAACTTTAAAGAAATTAATCAGCTGGAGGGTATAGATATTTTGCAAAATTAAACTCAAAAAACGATTGTTAGTAGCTTTCTATATCTATACTATGTTTTAGAAGTATTAATAGCTGTTGGATCTCGGAATAAATAGGTAAATTAAATTATAGCTTTGAAGTAGTTTTGAAGTTTTGGGAACAGATGAACAGGTCAAAAACGTAAATGTAAATTTTACAATTTACAAAAAAAACAAAACAACAAAATTTACAAAAATGCATATACTTGCATTGTTAAACTTAAACAACAATTTACCATTTGTAAAAGTCTTAAAACGTATGTTAGGGAAGTGTGGCTTCGGAATGCACCATCCAATGTGAAAAAGCGACAAGAAACTCATAAGCTCCTTGTGTTTCGGCTATAGGTACAATCAGGCAACAAACATGTAGCTTCACTGTAGACCTCCAGAACTGCTATTATTTGAATATTTTCAAGTCAAGCAAGATTCTAAGGTCCTGCTGGAGTTAAAGTTTAAAGTTTTTCATCTCATTAAATTAGTAGACAAACATTAATAGAGTGAAAACATTCCAATAATAGAAGTTTTAGAAGTCTACGGTAAGTCGGCAATTCTATTGCCGACTTTAGTAGTAGGTATTAATTTAACATAAATCGTCTATGTATGTGAATACTTTCGTTACAGTAATTTGCTGTAATAAATAAAATTCATCGATATTTTCTCAATAATTTAACGTAATACGAGTATGGTCACCATAGTTTAAGGGTTGTCTGATACAAAACCTATTGTTTTAATACATTACCTTCAGGCTAGTCAGGCTAACTTGACATCGTTTGAAATAAGGTAAACTAAGTAATAGATCCCTTTTCAAATGAAAAGTACCCTCCGGCCGATTTGGCAACCAAGATTTACATCTAGTTGTCAAAAAAGAAATAATAATAGTGGTATGCAACCAGTTGCGGAAACACACGTTCTTTTCTTTATTCACAACTACTTCACAAACAAGAGTTCATAAAAAGCACCCATTTAAGCCGAGTTAGTTAAGCAACTTCCACTATTGGTACAACGCTTATTTTAATGTAGAATGTATCTTCAGATGTTTGTGTAGTTACTACATCTGGTGAAAAGATGATAGCATAACATTTCCTGATTGGAATGTTTCTTTGAAAACTATGTTATGGAGTAGGCTTGCCCAGCGGCTATACCTACCCTCTCAGCTTAGTCCACCTTGTCCAGAGGAGAGAACTAGTCAATATATCTTGAGACAACTAAGCCGTGGGTTTCATCTCGATGTTTTCCTTTACCATAAGAACAATGATAATATCGTATTATACATTTTCCGTAAGAAATTTCCATTATTACACAGCCGACACGACCTTCGAAAGAAAAGTGTCTTTATCTACCACTAAGCCAACACCGTCTCCACTAACTAAGTACATACAATAATAATAGGCACAAACAAGAGTAAGTTAGGTTAAGGTAGAACCTTTGAACCCCGCAATAAAGCAATATGAAACGCGTGTCAGGTGCGCCGTCCGTAAAGTAAATATATTTGCGCGTTACAAGTAAGAGCAAGAACAACATAATGGCTGATCGGACGTACCAGCGTCCACATTATTCAGATGTGCACCAATAACACAGCATTTATGGTCGAACATAAAACTACAATCGAACCGAACGAATAACATATCAGACCTCTGTTACTGTTACCTATAACCTTTTACATTGATCTATGCCCCTCTACGGTCTACTCGCTAGATGTGTCTAACTATATCCACTATCAAGGGGCGGAATTTCACGACCAGTCACCTATTTATCTTGCTCCATAAATATAATTGCTTTGGGGACTGTAATGGTGGATGTAGTTATCCTTGTAAGTAATTATATAAATCTATTTATTAAAAAATGTATTTATGCGCATGACTTCCGAACAACAGCACCAAATTGGATATATAATTCAAATTGGAAATACTTAATGGTGACCAGATAAAGAATAAAATACTTATAGGTATAGGTACTGTTATTTTGTAAAAACATACATATAATAATACAGAAACACCCAGGCCAGAAACAAATATTTGTACATAAATACTTGTTTAAGGCTGGAATTGAACCTTCTGTTGTCACAGACTGTCACAGACTGTCACAGACTGTCACAGACTGTCACAGCAGTCGTCATTTTGTCTTAAGTGTAAGTAGCCAAATTACTACAACTCTAAAAAATCGCCAAGCTAACTCATTCAGAAGTTTGGACGACCCAGTTGGCGCAATGGTCACCATGCCGGACTGCCAAACAGAGGGTTGCGGGTTCGATTCCCGCCTCAGCCAAGTATTTATGCTTAGATATTTGTCTGTGGTCTGGTTGTTTCTATGTATTATAAGTATATATTTACAAAAAGAAAAGTATATAAGTAGTATATCCGTTGTCTAGCACCCATAACACAAGTGTAGTTACTTAGCTTGGGGCTAGATGGCGATGTGTGGAATGTCCTGCAATATTTATTTATTTTATTTATTTGGTCGTATCGACGATGATATTGGTGTTCATAATACGTGACTCTTTTTACGTTATTTTAAAAATTCACTTAAATTGATCGTATACGCTATGCCATAATTGCATCAACTATGTATCCAATAAGTCTGCCAGACTACTGGATTTCATAATTTAAATACATAAGCAACATAGATTTAAACTCAATATAATTGACTGTTCTTTTTAAGTAACTAAAGATTTCTTGAACCATAAATGCTTATCCGTTCCATAGTTGTCCTATATCCGTGTAGAGTCCATACAATAATACAAAGCATATCGTAAAGGGCGACCGTAACCTGACGGAGGTTAATCCCTACCTGTACTTAGTCATAGAGTACTTCGATATGCCTCGGCTAAGGAACCGGAAGTTCTGGTGTATACGGTTATTGAATTGATTGGTAGAGGGCAAAGATTAAGGGCAAGATTGGTTAATGGACAACATGACGAATTAGATATAAGACGAAATATAATTATTATTTTTGGAACTCCTAAAAAGTAGACTTTATTTAAAGCCTCTTTTGAGTGCAGAATGGCGATCCAACGCTAAAAAAAAAAATTGGACCACAATCCCTAGTTAGCAGCCCGGTGATCCAACGGTCATAAACGGCTGGATTTCAATCCAATTTAACAACTTAGAACACTCTCAATTAAGACAAAAAAACATTACTAAAAATCAAAATAGTACATCCGTTCATAGCGCCATGATTTTTTTTTGGATCGGAGGTGAAAATTTGTTGGTGGATAGTAAAGGCAGCGTTAACAAAAGCCGTTACGAAATATGATCTAGTTTATATAACCTTGGTTAGGGTGCTTCTAACAACGAGAATGAATCAGCTACGGAGCTCCTTGCCTATACTGTCTTAACAAATAGGTTGGATTAGCTACATCTGTTACAATTGTGTCGACTTGACTGAGAGCAATCTCCATCAGTCGCACGTCGAAAATGACACGCATAGAGAACATATTAGTTAAATTCTCTACAATCCGATTGATAGGAGAAGTGAGAATATTTTTCCCGTTGTTTCTCTGATAAGGTATTTATTATTTATTATACAGTCGTTTAGTAAAATTATTATTCATTGAGTATTTATAGGTATAACACGTTTAATACCACTTACATAGATAAACATTAAGGGTAAAACATCCCCTTCTCAGTCATTCGAAGACTAAAAAACAACTCTTTATACAATCTCCAACCAACCTAATATAAGTAAGTACTTATGAATATAAGATTTTAGAGTTCCTTGCGGCAGGTGTAGAACACGTAAACTTTACTACGGAGTACGGAACCCCCCGATTATGACATAAAACCAAACTGCCCCGTGTGTTAGGATGCCGGCATGACTTCTGCTTTCTATTCTACTAGGTATTTCTACTGCAACTCACACGTTTAATCATACATTTTTTAAATTGGCTAAACTTATGGCATTTTAATTAGGTAGAAAACTACCTCGATGTTTTGGCTTAAATTTGATTGAAAGAGTAAGGGGCTACTTGCGAAAATCAAAATGCAGAGATGTGACGTCATAATTTGTAAATGATGTTGCTATTCCAACCTCACTTGTTGTTGTTGATGTTTTGGCTTAAATTTGATTGAAAGAGTAAGGGGCTACTTGCGAAAATCAAAATGCAGAGATGTGACGTCATAATTTGTAAATGATGTTGCTATTCCAACCTCACTATCACTATCACTACATAGTATAAAACAAAGTCGCTTTCTCTGTCCCTATGTCCCTATGCATGTATGCTTAAATCTTTAAAACTACGCAACGGATTTTAATGCGGTTTTTTTAATAGATGAATGATTTGATGACAAGAGGAAGGTTTATATGTATGCATAATATAGCCGTGCGAAGCCGGGGCGGGTCGCTAGTCTATCAATAAAATTCAAAGTCCTGACCTACCTACTAACCTGATCAAGACATAGCCTAAACCGATCGTCGTAGAGACATGGAAGGAATTTATTGTTCTTTGTGAAATTCCACCCCTAAGATAGTGAAATGACGGGCGAAATTGCGGGCTAATTAATCTATTGACCACTTGCAAATGGCTTAAAAACTTATTTAGGATGTATTGTGTCTTCGTTACGCGCCTTTTAATTAGAAAAAGCTTAAAGAAATTCCTAAAGTTTATTTTTTCAGACTTTTGACCTCTGCGTATTTTTTATAAATCACTTAAAAATTAAAAGGTTTTTTTTAAATAATAAACCATTATTATCTATCGTTTTAGAACACAAACTATTTAAGTGATAGTCATCAATAACATAACGTTTTGTTGCAAGGTAAAGTATGAAGTATGCCCCGGAACGAAAACTATGAAAAAGGATAACTAGTCGAATTGAGAACCTCCATCTTTTTTGTAGTCGGTTAAAAATGGCAGTGGTGAGTAAGCTTCTTAAAATATCTAATTGAAAATGATATAGTTTCGGTACGTCATACGACTTGTATGAAACAACAATTAATCATTCTCTACACCTAAGTAATTCAACTTGATAGTTAAGCAATGAGCCTCATAAATAACCACTCACTTAGATCACTTAATTCTACCGGTTAACTTGTCTGTATATAACTTAAACTTTAACTTAACTGTTACTTAGTTTTTGCAAGCGTACTCCGTGACGTTCTCCGCTAACTTACAGTTTACTAAGTTATTTAAGTTTGTACTTAAAGTGTTACTTCATTGTAATTTAATATCGATATGAGGGCATTTGTTTTGATGTATTACTAGCTTTTGTCTGCGGTTTTATTCGCGAGGATAGAGTTAAGGTGGACGCAGATTGATACGCGCCGAACGCGTCGAATTGTTTGCCGTCCACGGAAAAAGGTACCTTAAAACAATAGAGATAAGGTATCTACATTTATATTTCCGATGACGTCATCAGAGTCGTCCGCATCGTCAGAGGCGGCCGACTCTGAAATAAATAAATGAATAAATGTACCTTATCTCTATTATAATAAGGTACCTTTTTCCGTGGACGGCAAAAATTCGGCGCGCTCGACGCGTATCAATGTGCGGGCACCAATAAGAACACAAAAGGGACATAGGTAAAACAAAAACTAAGCTTCAAAAAAGCAGATGAAAATCAAAAGCAAAAAAAAACAATGAAAAATTAATAAAGTTACATTAGATAATTAAGTTTTTTCTTCTCTTTTATTTTTAACTTTTATTTAAGGTTTTGTTAATAATAATTGTGTTTTCTTAAAGTTTAGTTTTTGTACTCTTTTAACTGCTTACAAATTTCCAGCATCATAAGTTACAAAGTGCCTAGTCCTGTAATTTAGAGTCTTTTTTTGGACTTTTGAATGGCTAAACATTACCATCATGTGATCGGGTAAATAGTAAAGTATTTTTTTAATTTACTTTAAATAATTTGCATGTAATCACTTTGAATCGTCTTAGAAACTAAGTAGAAATTGCGAAACAGACACAACAATATTACTTGAGGTAGAAATGAAGAGAAATATCTTTAAACTCTTTAAGCCTTTACCACCCATGTTTACAAAGCATTAAAAGACTATTCACCCTACAATATTAGTAAAACAGTACAATATTATGACAGTAATGCTGCGTCCACACGGCGGCGCACGTGCCACGTGGCGTAACGCGCGTGGCGTAACGCGTGCGGGCCACGTGTCGTGTGGCGTCACGCGTCGGTGTCAGTCTCTAATTGCGTTGACGCGGATTACAATGTGATCGATGTTCGGAGGATTAGCGAGTTATCGCGTCGGTGTACTTGTTGTTATGTTTAATTGGGTGTTATGGGATGTTGATTTAGTATCTTATTTTATATGTAAATTACGCGAAAAATAACAAGTAATAAGGTATAGGCATACGTGATTAGTTGCGCGACACATGCGACACTGTTGTTTTGTGTAAGTCACTTACGTCGCTCGGGTCGTGCGACTACTTCTATTGGTTTTTATCAAAAACTACCTTTCCCGTTTCGATTGAGTTGCATCGCTTATGGTTGAGAGGTAAATTTAAAAATGACTTGTAGTTATAACGAGATCGCCATCCGTGTTTACAAAGTAAATATTTATTTTCTTTTAGTTTTTTTGCAAAGCCTGGAGGAAAATAATAGTTACAAATAAAAAAATAGAATATGCTATTCATTCTAAGTTTAAAAAGGATGAAGACAGAACGTGACGCGACGCGACGGTACGCGGTAACAAACAATCATGTTGATATATGGAATCTATTCCCTATAGAGGAGACCTGGACACAGTTGCGTTACAAATCAAGACAAACAGTAGGAAAACAGACGCTAGAATTCTTACGCTCATTGGTTAGCATCAAACTAAGATCATTCACTTTATCGATCCTGTTTTAATTGCTCCATTTTAAACATACATTCAAAAATATTTGTAATCTTGACCTTTGTGAGCATGATCACAAAAACCTCCATGAGTTTCTTATGCCTTCTTCTCATTGGTGTTCGTGTTCCGCTAGCACACATCCTAACTTAATTTTTAAAACGTTTCAATGTAATCCTATGTGTAATCCAATGTAATAAATAGAAAAATTGGACTTCGATTTTGACTTTCAACTTTTAAATTGTCGATTTTGTGAGATTAAAAACCAAACTATAAGAATAAGAATAAGAATAATTTAATGAATAAAAACTTTTACAAAATATTATACTATTGAGCTAAGTCACTAAGACTATGCTTAGTTAGTGAGCTGTAAAAAGTTTTAGTATTGTATCAATTATTAAAAAAATATACCTACATTGCTCTTGCACATTGATTTATATCGGCAATATTTTTGTTTTATCAATGTTTAAATTTTATTTTCTGTATATTTTTTTAAAGAAATTGTATGCACTGTGGTCTATCCACATACGTAAGTAATACAATTTCCGAACTAACTGTGAACAGTACAAGTTTCAGATTCAATTTCAGAACGAATCTTTGCATTCCGCGGTCACCGGCCACCGCACCACTCGCATAATCTACCCTTTGTGTGGATGTGGCATTATCACATACCATAAGTACATTCCATTATGCAACAACACATTCTAACTCGTGGTATTCTAGGCTAGATATTCTATACCTTGATTGCTCTTCTATGGTAGGTATTATTTTCTACCTCTTATTAGATTTTCAGAGCAAATAAAAACACAATTTATGAAATCAAATTCAAAACTTATGATTACAACCGATCAAAAGATCCATTATAATAATAAAGCTCCTATTATACGGCACATCTTCAACAAAAACAAATTAATAAAACATATCTGTCCCAAAGAGAACTGTAACAAAGGCCGTGTCCACACAAAGCTGTTGTTACAATCGTTCGATTGATATTCAATTCGGGATAGCAAGGAAAGATCGCCTCGGGACATCGGCCAATTGAATTTGAAAACAGAAGATCACCCTTCGTCCACCCCCTCGCCTCCTCCCTCCCCCGCGCCGCCCTCTGACCGCCCGCGCACCCCGTCATTCGTACCACCATCGTTTAGGTTACACTTGTCCATCTCTTGTTCACTTCTTTGTTCAATTTTTAGCAAAAAGTTATGCTCTTTTACTTAATCACAGTCATTAATGTGGTAGTTCATAGCTGCTATGAAAGTCCGAGTAGGAGGTAGTTATTATTATCAAAGCATTAAAATTTGATGTCACAATTTCCGGCTAGAGAAAGCTATTCCTCGCTTAGTACTTTTATCATTTTGATGCTTGAATTTGATTGTTTAGGTAATAAGTATCGCTATATTCTAAAATTAATTCCAATAGGTTCTGTTTATGAAGACCGATAAGTCAATATTTTTAATCCACTTATGACGAATGACTATTTAAAAAAAAAAAAATATATATTGCAGGACATTCCACACATCGCCATCTAGCCCGAAGCTAAGTAACTAGACTAAAAATGTGACGAAAAATGTGTACTTACCTTTTTATTTAAATCGGCTTAAGAATAAAAGTTCAAAAGGCTAATATAATGTTCATGAAACATAGATAAGAAAGTAACTAGTTGAAACAACAATATCTCCAAAGGAAGTAATCAATGGTCACCACAACTGCCCTCTGCCCAGCGTGGCCATTTTCCCGAGCATAGACAACACTTTTATTGTTTTTATATTTATTTATCCGGCGGTGTTTTTGCGTTATTCCGCCGTATCGTTTTTGGCGCGTGCCTTTATGACGTAGCAAAGGACGGACCTTATCGAGGTGGCTTTGTGGAGACATGGCTTAGCACGCGTAAGACACATATTTAAGTTTATTGAATGCTACAAAATTGTAAAAAAGTAATTTTATCTACTTTAGGTAACTGGTCAATAAAATAGTCGTAAAATTAATAGGTGCAGTACCTATCTAAATGTGCATAATAAAGAAAACATCACTAAGTTTTTAAGATAAGCTAAGATTTTTCATGCTAAGAATGTGTGATTTGCACAATTAGGTACATGAGACGCTTAAAAAGTATGAAACGCAATTTAGCACGTCACGCGTTTTGTGGCGTACTACCACAAGTGTAGATAGAAATTAGTTTTTTACTTATTTTTGTTTATCTTAAGATGATCCGATCCACACTAAACCAACCCAGTCAGGTGAAGCAAAGGTCCGACTATGATACGTCAGCGCGATTTAGAATAGCCACCCTCTTTTATCGTATCTACGTTATGACCATCTCGAACAAACAACGAACAAACTAATTTTAACCTTAGCACCTATATCACAAGATGGAAACAATGCGTAAATGTTAAGATTGCGTGATGTAGAATTTCACGAATCAATTCAATAGATATCGTAACATAGAAATTTGATCGCGTCGTTCTACAGATATTACTCAAATATCGACATTGTTACAACACTACTCTAGTGCTGTTGGACTGACATTCTATGATAAATATATGCTGTAAATACATGCTGGGACAAGATAAGTGATATCATTTGTTATGGCATTGTCATAGTGTTGGTACTTAGTCTATTTGAAATAGGATCCGTGTTGCGGATAAAATGGGAAATAACGCTGATGATTTTGAGTTTTTTTTTAATGAAAAAAACACTCGTATTTCACCTCAGCTCACCTATGAAGTATGCTCGGGTTAAAGGTCACCCAGGGTCAGGGATTCACTCTAGACTTGAAAACTCCATGGTTGTAGTTTTGGGGGAACAGCGACGTGAGCAGAAAGTATCACTGAAAGTAATAATAATAATACAAAAGAAAAAAGACCTTTATACCACGTATATAGATTATAAAAAAGCCTTTGACTCCGTCCCACACTCATGGTTAATACAGATTCTTGAAATATACAAAATTCACCCCCAAATCGTAGCATTCCTTAAACAAGCCATCTCAGCGTGGACCACTAAACTAAAATTAACCTTAAACAATAGCACCGTCGAAACTGACAGTATTAAAATAAGGCGCGGAATATTCCAAGGCGATACATTTAGCCCATTGTGGTTCTGTCTTGCTTTGAACCCCTTATCTAACATTTTAAATTCAACAGATTCTGGTTACTTATTGCACACTAACTCTAACGAAACACAAAATAGCACTCTATCAGATTCATCTAATTTTAAACTAAATCATTTACTTTATATGGACGATATTAAACTATACTCAAGCACAGAAGGAGAATTAGAAAACTTATTAGAGCTAACAGAAAAATTTTCTCGAGACATACAAATGGAGTTCGGTATTGACAAATGTAAAATCAACGCAATCAAAGCAGGACAGAATTACACAATGAATTACCAATTACAATCAGGCGATACAATAGAACCTCTACAAGAAAACGAAACTTACAAATATTTAGGATACAACCAAGCCAAACACATATTAGACAAAGAAACTAAGGCCAAACTTAAAAAACAATTTCAGCACAGACTTAATAGTATCCTGAAAACCCAATTAACTTCAAAAAATCTCATTAAAGCAATTAATACTTTCGCAATACCCATCCTCACATATTCTTTTGGTATCATTAAATGGAATAAACACGAACTAAAACAACTCCAACGTAACATAAACACCACAATGACCAGATTTAGAAAACATCACCCTCGAGCTTGTGTGCAGCGCCAAACTTTACCACGGGCTGAAGGAGGTAGAGGAATAATTGACATCCATAACCTACATAGTAAACAGTTAACAAATCTTCGAAACTATTTTCATAAAAAATCTGATACATCAATTCTACATGCAGCAATAGCCCAAAATGATAAAAAACTTACACCTCTAAATCTTAACAACCATAACACCCAACATCTAGAGAACCAGATAACCCAAGAAACAAAAATAACCGAATGGTCCCGTAAGGCCTTGCACGGAAGGCATCGCCACGATTTAAGCCAAACTAATGTCGATAAAGTTGCATCGAACGCATGGCTAACTCGTGGCGAGCTGTTCCCGGAGACCGAGGGCTTCATGATCGCGATTCAGGACCAAGTCATAGAAACTAGAAATTACCAGAAACATATAATTAAAATCCACAACCTACCCACAGATCTATGTCGACGCTGCAATAGTACCTCTGAAACTATACAACACATTACAGGAGCATGTAGAGCAATTGTGCAGACCGACTATAAACATAGACACGACCAGGTAGCCAATATAATACATCAACAATTAGCTTTAAAACACAATCTTTTACCGCACAATACCACTAAACCATACTATAAATACATACCAGAAACTATTTTAGAAAATTCTACCCACAAGCTATACTACGACAGAGCAATACTAACAGATAGAACCATACATTACAACAGACCAGATATCACTTTAATAGATAAAACAAACAAGACTGCATTACTAATAGATATAGCTGTACCCAATACTCATAACATTCAAAGTACCATAATAGAAAAGCTTACAAAATATATGGAACTGAAAGATGAAATTACCCGCATGTGGAACCTTAGAAATGTTACAATAGTCCCAATTGTTCTTTCAACTACCGGTGTTATTCCTAAACAGTTAAACCAATCATTAAACACACTTAATTTACCTAGTTTCACAATAAGTAACTTACAAAAAGCTGTCATATTAAATACTTGTAGAATTGTTCGTAAGTTTTTACAAGTAGAGTTAGGAAGGGAACCGCACCCTAATCAATTAACTACAGCACAACAATCTTTTTCACTTGGCTTAGGCCCGTGAAATAGATTAAATAACCGGTTTGTAGCCGAGATAGAAAAAATATAAAAAGAAAATAATAATAATAATAATAAATCTTTATTTATTGCCAACGAAACATACAGGGTAAAATATAACATGGAAAATAATACACTAAGGTTATGGTTATGGCTAAGCATCATAGTATGAAGTCACAACTGTCCCCTAGCTAGGCTACGGATAGCAACCTGTATTAAGGGCGACAGTCCCGTTCCCTCGTAAATACCTTGGTATATTGGTGGGAATTTGGAATTAAATATTTACGTTGAGATGGCAATTAAATTACTAACTAACAAATAACAGAAAGAAAAAAGTAAATTATTTACAACAAAAAATAATGGCTTGAGCTGGACATTGATTTATTACAATATATTATTAGGTTAAGATTATAGTTTGTATAAATTACTTGAATAGGATGATTGTATATGTAGATATTTATATATAGGTACACAAATAATATAAGAATATTAGTGGAGCATATATATATACATACATCGTTTAGTATATAAAAATATAATATAAATAATGATAAGGATATTTAATATGGGTGGGTACACAAATAATAAAAGCTATATACTATATGTACGAATTATTACATGATATAATTGGATGGTTAAGGATAGAATTTGACTACAATCAGTTAAGTAGGTTTATAGAATGAGTAAAAATTATTAGAAGTTTGAAAAGAAATTAAGTAAGAAAGACCATTATTTCCTCTGTTTCCTCATAGGATCTTCCCAAGAGCCATTTTGTTAATTGAATTTTACAACTTGCGCGAGGTAGGACATGATGAGATATGGCTTTGTTTATGTTGTTGTAAATGTACGGGCCTATGAAGTAGTGAAAATGATGTGTGAAGGATAACTTGCCCTTAACTACATTGCAAACGTTGAATTTGCTGCGTCTCTGGTCAGGTATCAAAGGGGTTATGGAATGTATTTGGAGGACAGAATATAAAATGAAGAGTTGGCGGACGGTAAGCACATTACATTCTTTATAGAGTTGCTGCGTCGAAAACATTCGTGGTTTGAAGGTACTGACTTTAAGGAGTGCCCTCTGGGCCCTTTCGAGATTAAGAAAGTGAGTTTTAGGGGTACCTCCCCATGAAGTTATACAATAGGAGATTATCGATTGACACAGCGCGAAGTAAGTAGTCTTAACTATTTGTCTTGATGCAACATATCTTAAGGTCTTAAAGATGTATATTAGTTTTCTGACTCTGGAACACAAATAGTCAATATGTTGTTTGAAGCTTAGGTTGCGGTCAACGATGACTCCTAAGTATTTTATTGATGGAGTAGGTTCGATAGACGGACAGGTTTGATTGCAAAGGTTAGGATTGGAACAGGTATGAGCAGTCAAGGTGAAAGGAGAAGGTTGGGTATTATTTCGGATGGAGAATGTGATAAATTTGGTTTTAGAGGCATTTAATGTTAATGAGTGGGTCCTTAGCCAGGTTGTTACTCTGTCTAATCCAGTTTGGGCAAGTAGCTGTGTTTTTGACCACGATTTAGCAGTAAAGGTAAGGACAGTGTCGTCGGCGAAGGAAATTATTTTACCACTTTGCAGGTTGATTTGAGTGAGATCGTTTATGAACACCAGAAACAAGGTAGGTCCTAGTATGCTGCCTTGTGGTATTCCGTACGTCACAGGGAGGTCATTACTGAACGTGTTATTTAATTTTACTGTTTGCTTTCTCCCTAATAGGTAGCTACTAAAAAGATTATGTTGTGTGCCGCGTATACCCAGTGCGTCGAGTTTGTGTAGAAGGACTGAGATAGGAACCGTATCAAAAGCCTTGGCCAAATCGAGGAAAATTGATACGACCTTACATCCCTTATCCAGTGAAGTCACAATATGGTTAGTTAGTTCTAGAACTGCGTCGGCGGTGGACTTTCCTCGACGAAAGCCAAATTGATTGTTGGATAATAGGCTGTTGGATTCTAAATATTTAACAAGGCGTTTGTTTAGAAGTCGTTCGAGGATTTTAGAAAGAGATGTAAGGACGGCAATTGGTCTATAGTTTCCGATCTGATTCCTATCCCCACCCTTGAAAATAGGGTGGACCAGTGCCTTCTTAAATACCTCAGGAAAAATACCCAATTCGAAACAGGCGTTGAATATATGAGAGAGGGGATGTGATAAAAATCTCGAATATCTTTTCAAGAAGTTAGAACCTATACCATCCCAGCCAATTGCAGTATCATTTTTCAGAGAAGCTATAGTTGCTGCGATTTCCGATGGGTCAGTACTTAGTAGGTAAAAGGAGTTTCGGGTTGGCAAGGAACAGTCCTTTCTTACTTCGGTGTTAGCGTTTACTTTTATGTTATCTGCTAGTTTTTTTCCAATAGAAACAAAGTATTGGTTGACCGTATTTACTGACTCATCGGGTGAATCACATAGTTTCAGCAATTCGATAGGAGGCTGTTTTGTTTTATAGGTATTTGTCACTCTTTTAATATTATCCCAAACCGCTTTGATATTATTACCTGCCTTTAGGAATTGTTCTCTATCGTACTGCTGCTTTGTCTTTTTTAGGATTTTATTACAAAAATTCCGATATCTGATGTAAGACGTTTTTAATATGTCATTATCCGGAGCGTTTTTAGATTGACGATGCAAAGTGTCCCTATGTCTCATACATCGAAGCAGGCCGGGAGTAATCCACGGCTTGAAAATACGCTTACGTTTAGGAACTTTAATAGACTTAGAGTTTTGTGCGATAGCCAAGGAAAGGGATTTAATTAATAATTCAATAGCTAGATTTGGGTCAGATATGGCGTACAGGAAAGAAAGATCTAGTTTAGACATAGTAGTATCTAAGTTTTCATAGTTAGTCTTGGTTATATAATTTGTGGATCTTGTGGGAATGGAGTTTATACTTAAGGATAATAGGGTAGCAGTGTGGTCTGTTACGGTAGTTTCCATTACTAAAGTAGTAGATGGTAGGGACGTTTTAAGGAAGATGTGGTCTAAACAACTAGATTCTCGAGTTGGTAATGAGTGTGCTGGTAATAAACCATGGAAAGCCAGAAAAGTCAGATATTCTGGGGCTCGCATGTCTGTAGTATTAGGCGTAATATTAATGTTTATATCTCCGACAATAATTAGATTTTTTTTATGGTTTATGGGTAGCAGGATATCATTTAATGAACTGAGGAAATCTGTAATGGATCTAATAGATGGCGTACGATAAATACTCAATATAGATGTGTTTGAGTTAATGTTTATAAGAAGACCTGATGCGTTAGTAAGTTGGAGTTCGACAACTGTTACCTCCGTTAGATCCGATTTTATATATCCGACAACCCCATCGCTTTGGTTTATATGATTTTTTGTACAGAAAGTTTTGTAGTTGTTAAGATTAGGAATATTTTGATTGGATAAACAAGGCAGCCAAGCTTCGGTCAGAATTATAATGTCGGGTTCAAAAGGCAGTCTACGTAGGAGTGTATAAAAGTCGAGTATATTAGCGTGGATGGACCGTATGTTTTGTGTTAATATTTTTAGGCATTTGTTAGGAATATCGATATAGTTAAGGCAGTTCTCAGGTGAACAGGTATATGGGTTGGATATAGTTAAGTCGTCAAGGTTATTTATGGTACTAAGTAGAGAATCAACTGTTAATTATTTTAATTTGATGATTTTGGGTAAGGTGTAGGGGGAAAATTGGGTTTGTTTGGGTTTTGTTCGGGTTTCGTAAAATAATATTGTGTGTAAATATGTATAGATATATATCCAATAATTCAGATGATAGAAATAATATAGCTTTTATGTTATTATAGTGATTTCTAAGATAAATAGATATTGTATATAAAGTATTCAACCATTTAAATAATATAGGTAATGTAGTTTTCGAGTAAAAATAATTATTTTTTGTAGATATTTCTACTAGGTTAAAGTGATGTCCATATATAAACGAAAGTAGCAAAAAAATAATTTTACAGCTAGATTTACAACTTATTGAACGTGTGTTCACTAAGGCGAAAACAATTACTAACGCACAGTGAAACACATTAAACAAATATTGACTATCTAGTCAGTCTTTAGAGCGGAATTCT
Organism: Idaea aversata; assembly: GCA_907269075.1. Lineage (NCBI taxonomy): Eukaryota > Metazoa > Arthropoda > Insecta > Lepidoptera > Geometridae > Idaea > Idaea aversata. Next base: position 458,076 of record OU026102.1, read on the forward strand.
TCTATCTGGGCTTCTGTTTTTATTTGTATAACCGGTGAAGCATCTGATTTTCGGACTAGGACACGTCCATCGGCAGTCCAACAGTGTTTTATCGCTCCTTCAATTTTAAGTTTTCGCGCCAAGTAATAGAAGCGGGCCGCCTGCTGCGTAAGATGTTCCGCGATGTAAATAGGGACGGCGGCGGTGGGTCCACTGATCCCCGCGAGGCTTGCGTTTAATTTTGAATCCTTGTGTATTTTGTTGTACGATTTAGCTGCCTGAATAAATTTATTTTTGGCAGAAATACACGTCATTTCTACGATTACCGGCCTATTTAAGTCTTTTTTTCCCTGCAATCGGTAAATGTCTTTCATGTCGGTATGCTGCACGTCTATGTTCATCGAAGTTATGAGTTTTCGTAGGTAGGAAGTGAGGTCTAATCTGGTTTCTCTTTCACTGCCTGGCAAGTTGCGAATTTCGACCTTATGGGCCCGTGCATTACGTTCTAGAGTTTCAATTTTTTCTTGGAGTACTGATATGAGGAGGCTATTAGCCTTACATTCCTCATCTAAAGTTTTCACTTTAGATTGCACCGTCTCGTATTGTTGTGACAAAAAGTCGATAGATTCACCAATATCTACACTTGTTTTTTTAATTTCGGCTAGTGATTTCTCTATGGATATCAATTTTTCTGTTTGCTGCGATGTAAAAGACGTCATTAGCTGTCTAATTTCATCCCTAAACGAACTAAATTCGTCTACTAATAAGTCATCGAAGCGTCGCTTCGTGCGCAGGGCAGTGGCACTCCCAGCGGCGGCGGCGGCCGAGGCCGATATGTCCGGCTCGGAGCCCGAGCGCCCGCGCACATTATCATTCGGTGACCGTAGCATATTAGATCGGCTGCGCTCGGCTTTGTACGAGAAAGGACGAAGAGACAGGTGTTGACTCACGTAAACGGTGCAAAGCGAAGCTACACTATCTCGATGCGCTGTGCTCCTGGTACTCTCGTCTATTATTTTTCACTATTTAATTTGATTTTTTAAAGAAAATGAATAAAACAGAGGGCACGTCTACTCGCTACCGCGGTCCGGAGGGAAGGGGGAAAGTTATTGAAAGTTAATGAATTCTGTAGATTACAAGTAACTTAAACTGAAACTAAGTACTTATTTTTTTAGGAGTTTTATAGTTCGAACGTTCAAAATGGTACAGTACCGCTATTATGTTTCTTTCTTAAAAGCTGATGATTATCACAGTCACAGTCGATTCTGTGCCCCCGAATCGACTGTGACTGTGCTTTTTCCAAACACTCTAGTTGGACAAAATAGCCATACTTCGGTATGTAACCTAAAGAGGGCCCTGGCTTCAGTGGCAGATACCCTTAATCTTCTGAGTCTACCCGACCAGAAACTAATGTCTGGATGTCATGTCTTACCCTAAACTAAAATCCTAAATCCATTACTGCTTTTCCTTAATCATCGTCAGAATTATATGAATAAAATTAGAGCAATAGAGAAGATTTTATGTTTTGTTTCTAAGTTCTTAACTATCGTTATGTCAAACTTAGAAATCGGTTCAGTACTAGAAAGTTGTTTCTTTACATGAATCAATTTCATTTCTAGACTTCAAAAGCTTTTCTAAATCGTTAAAAAAGTCACCGTAGCATTAAATAAATTGTGCCCTAATTATGAATTCTTCGATCCAATATTTGATTAATGATGTGCCAGACCGGTGGCCGCTCACATCTCCACTAAAAACTAAATTGGCCAAGTTTAACATCAGCAAAAAGCACGAAGTTGCCGTACAGTAACGTGGTGTGGAGTTCTGACACCAGATGGACAGCTGAGACGGACTTTAGTTATCGAGTTTAGCACCTATCGGTTATTAATTAACTTCTTTGGACAAGTAGAGCAAATACTTTAGAATACCTACCTACTTAATTATTCAGTGTTATTATAAAAACTGAAAGTAAACTTGATTGCGACTGTTTGTTGGTACTAAAAAAAGCTTTAGGTTTGTAAATACTAAACTTAGATAGTTTGAGAAGCAGGCGGGACCGAATCGGCGGGCTATAGTACACTATACCTACCCGTGAGTCTTAGGAACGCCAGCCTTCAGATTCTTAGATCTAGCGATAACACGCTAAAGACTGTTTAGTTTAAAGACAGCCAAAAAAAAGAAAACACCATCATCCATCAATAGATCAAAATAAAATGCAAAGCCATAATTAGTGACTCATTATCAACGCACAGCTTAAAAAAATGTATGGATAGCGCTAAAATTTGACACACAGATAGCTATTGTTACGTAGGCATTTGCTAAAGATTTTAGTAAACTAAACCCCTACGCGAACGAAGTCGCTGATGAATCTAGTAGATTTAAAACGGGATATTTAATATGTATTTTTGTGACTCGTGAAAATTATGCTTGTAACATTGTCAACAAGCTCCCAAAATAAAAACAAAAAAACATGGTAAATCACTACATCATCACTACATAGTATAACTCTGTCCCTATGTTCCTATGGATGTTTAAATCTTTAAAACTACGCAACGGATTTTGATGCGGGTTTTTTTAATAGATAGAGTGATTCAAGAGGATGTCCCTATCTATACTTAGATCTTTAAAACTACGCAACGGATTTTGATGCGATTTTTTTAAATAGATAGAGTGATTAATGAGGAAGGTTTTTAGATATAATACATGCATAATATAGCCGTGCGAAGCCGGGACGGGTCGTTAGTATCTATCATAACTTTTAAGTAGTAGAAATAACCATGTTGTTTTATAAAATACTTGAACTGTAATGAAGCCTGCAGTTTGCAGTCCCTAAACCTAACATAATGCGACGAAGCACCAAAACAAGACATCGCCCCAAGGGTCAGTCCTCACCAAAACATTGCGAAGTAAATCTAAACGGCCCACTTAGCCGAGATTTACCGAGCTGACTCCGGCTGGACCCCAGCTTCAACCCTTGTCTGATTACACTCGCGTGTAAACGATGCCCTAATCGCTATACCTACCCTTGTGATGGTGGCTAATCGACTGCTACGATTGTTTGCATTTACAATTGAGATATTTTGTTATGGTGCTTAGGTATAGGGGTTAAATGCCTGTCGCTGTTAAGTTAAATTGTTAATGATTGCTTGGAAAGTTGTTGTTACGTGTTGTTGTGTGTTACCGTTTATAGGTGAGTTCTATTTTTACACTTTGGGATGATCTAAAGACGACAATTCCATGTCCTTAGAACTTATCTAAACAAACTTGAGCCAAAAAAGAAGGCATAGATCTTTTTACTTTAATTTAGATAGGCTGAGATCGTGCTTTAGCTTAAGCCGAAGTAATTTTTATTTATTGTATCTTGTGTATCAGAGTTTATTAATAATTTTTAATTTAATAAATTAATTTCTCGAATTTAAAAGAGTTAATTAATTAATAAAGTTAATGTAGAAAAATTAATGAATCATATTAGTGGGGCAAACGACACTACAAAATTTTAAAGATTCCACTTTGCCCCACTGTGGGGCAGCTTGGTGGGGCAAACAGGAAGCACTCAGTGGTATGACCAGAAGCGCGATAGAGGACATAGAGGTGTCTTAGAAACAGTTTTTGGGTATCAACCACTAAAATCCATAGAATGATATTCCTACTGTCGTAAAGGTTAAGAAATGCTTTGTATTGTCATTCACTTCGAAACGCGATTAGAATGATTTGCCTCATTAGATTTTTTTTACGGCGATTGTAAAGAAAAAACTAGTACAAAATATTTTTATTAACTTTACATAAAAACCCATAAGGTAATATAGATGGTTTTTCACTAAAATACACGTGAGTCTTTTAAATAGATAAAACAGTTAAAACGGCCATACCGCGACGCGCGTCGGCAAGGGATAGGGGGTTTCAGGTCCTACTTCACTTAAACGTTTAGATACACCTTCAACTCAAGCAGAACTTTTATAAAATAGTACATTGCGATACAAGTGTGGAAAGTTGATCATTCCATAGAGGCGCTTAATGACGCGCGAGCGGAACGCGAGCGTGGCAAAAGCCGAGATCCACACCTGTATCGTACGACGTTTAAAAGACTTATTAAAATAATAAAAAGTTTTTAAGAATTTTAGGTTATGTTTACTATGTTTTGTTAATTACACTCCCGAAAGGCTAGGCAAAAGACTTTTAACCTATACAGCCTCGTCTGACATACAATATTTTTTTAGGGTTTTTTTTCATTTGTTTTTGCGTCGGCGGTAAAAAACAGTATAATGGTAAGGAAAAATATATTGATGTACCTCAAGAAAAAACAAAACTCAATTTTTATTTGTTTTCAAAGTCTTAAAACTTGTGGTCTTAAAAATGTCGAAAGGAACTTCGTTCCATCCGGGTGTCCCTTGACACCTCTCTATTTTTTCGTTTCTTCCTTTATCTACACTTCTACATTAATATTTTACAGAGTTTTTTTGTGTTTGTAAAGAATAGGTTTCGAAACAACTGGTACAATTTTGATGAAACTTGGTATGAAGAAACATTGAACCTTAAAGAGTAAGAGGAACGGCACTGACACGGTTTAAACCGCTGACCACAGCTAGTAATAAGTATAGATTACACTACTACTTGTAAAAATAAACTATCGCACGTTATATTTGTAAGTAAACAGTTTAGCAATAAATCTAATAACTTTCGACCCAATAATGTTTGCAATAATGGAACCATTCAAATAATCACACCTTTTCGATTTACGACGCGGGCGCATTGAATTATGTAGGTAAGGCAAGCTGTTCACGGTTCGACTTACCAGTTAGATAAAAAAAAATCGGATTTTTATTCATGCAAAGTAGAGCACTAAAATTACTATCATTAGAATGTTTCAACTCAGTTTAAAAACTTTTAAACTGAGTTGAAACATTATAATTCATTCTAAATCATTCAGTTTTAAAACTTTTAAACTGAGAACTCTGAGAACTTTTAAAGAACTCTTTAACTGATTTGACAAATATTTATTTTTATTATTATAGGTTAAAATGCTTGAACACTTGAATTAGATACGATTATGACCATTATTTATAACAATAAATAATGGTCATAATCGTATCTAAATTAAAATCTTTTCTAACTACCCTTACCTACACATTTGCTAATAAAATTCGATACACGACGGAAAGCAAATCTACCACCTTTGCTCCGAACACGCCATCGTAGTTGATCGACATGCAGAAACTTGAAAAAAAGAGAAAAATACTTACGAAGCCTTCAAAACCCAGGTACTTTCCATCGTTATTTATTTATAACAGACTTCAGAAAAAAAGAAGGTTCTTTATAATTTGAAACGGTTGCTTTCTCGCCAAAATCGCACCGTGAATATCACGCTTTATTCTAACGCCTCAGTACAAAATCCGTGAAATGACGCGTACTAATAGCCAGTGAGCTATTGACGCGTCAATTAGCCGCATCGCAGTCACGGGAATCGAACCCGCTACACAGCCAGGTGGGAATCGTGACCGGGTGCGAAACTTTTATTGTTGAAATATGTTCGTCTTTAAAATTGATCTAAAGATCATTTGCAAAAACCAAATGTAACTGATGTAACGTTACAAATACGTCAAAGTGGTTGTATTAGCTCTACATTCGTCGAAATTGCTTCAACTCGACGACGTAAGATTAGATGTTTCACGAAGTCCACTGCGGCTGCGTTCGCGTTGAAATCATTTAGCTGCAAGAAAGTTTGGCCGGTCCGGCGTCTAAAACCACTTCCAATTAGAAAAAAAAAGAATGCGAGCTAATACAATAATTCTCGTTCTATCACATCAGTGCAAAAGGCTTCTGGTATATATTTGTAGGTATGTCTGACTATGGGAAAAGGGGGAAAAACCATCGGCCTCGAATAGTCTCGATATATATTTTTAATTATTATTTGGTATTAAATTAATTGTAATTTTTATAAACCTGTAATTCAAATATATCAAAATATAAGTAACAAAACCCAAGTCCTATTGAAATAACAAAAAAATAAACTAAAACAAAATTACAATTAATTAAAATGACCTGATTTTAATAACATTAATTGCCTAATTACCTAAATTTTTTGATTTTAATTATTAATATTTTATAAAAAAAAACACACATTGCTGAAATAAAATAATATAAGTTTGAGCAATACAAATAGGTCGGTTGGAAGTCTTGCGATTCAAATTGTAAACTTATAAGTAAAAGCATTTTCCTCGTTTCAGAACGTCTACGAGTCTTTCCTTAATATTATCACATAAACTGAACGAATGACTTCATGTACGGTCAGTAAATAAAACAAGATAAATAAATTAAATTACAATATAAAAAACATATAAAACATCAATACAAAATATAAATATTAAAAAAAAAGAAAACTAGTAGATACCTAAATAATCCTAAATAAAATATAACTACACGAAACAAAATAATAATAATATTCATACTGCGCAAGCGGTGAAGTGATAGTGGTCAATTTCCGACCTATTATTTGTTAAATAACTACCAGCGCAGCGCCTCGTCGTTTTACTTTTAATTTCTTTTTTAATTTTAATGACCCAAGCCAAAATATAATATGACAAAAATTTTAATTTTCCATTTTTCTGCCAACTCTACACAGCTTACACCGAAAAAGATAGATTTTTACAAAAATTTAACAGGCTGTCATTTTCGCAAGATGAGCCACCTCTCCCCTCCCCTCTCCCCTAGCAGGGTAGCGAGAGGGGGAGGGGGTGTAAAGTAATCAACAATTTAAAATTGCCCCTAATCTCGAGCTCAGAGTAATCACTACCTATCAGTCTTCGAAAAAGTTGAGAATTTGACGGTATTTTTATGATTTTTCGGTTGGAAATAGTGAGAGTACCTCCTTACTTACCTGAGTGAAGTTTATGTTATTATGAAAAGGTTTTTTCAGTATAACTTCTGTAAATAGAACTTAATAATTTTATTTTGTAATAGGTCATTGTTTGACCATTTATATCTAACCTGATGGTAAGTGAGGATTCGGTCTAAGATGTAAGACGCGCGTGTAAAAGGTACGTGTATGTAGGTATTATAGGTATGTCATCATCATCATCATATCAGCCCATACACGTCCACTGCTGGACATAGGCCTCCCCCATACGACGCCACAAACAGCGGTCCTGAGCCGTCTCCATCCACCGACTACTCGCGACCGCCACAATGTCGTCGGTCCACCGGGCAGCTGGTCTCCCAACACTCCGTTTCGCGTTGCATCGCGGCCGCCACTCGAGAACCTTTACTCCCCAGCGGTTGTCAGTTCTGCGAGCTATGTGACCTGCCTATATTAATACAATAATTAAAAAATATAAAAACAATAAATAATTAATGGTTTTCATTAACCAAAAGATGCATAATATTATAGGTGTGGAAACCTTTTTTCTCTAATACCTTTTAATAATTTAGATGGGTACATATAAAATTACCCCAATTATTTCAATATCTAATCAAAATCCTTGACAAATCCACTTTGCCCTTGAACTGTCATCATTAACGGCCATCTGCTTCAACGTGGCTTCAACCAATCAAACAATGTTTAGCTATCGCATCGCAACGCCGCGATATTAATCACAAACTTTTACATTACAAAATACAAATGACAGCTTTAAATCTTTTCAAGGGTAAATTAAATGGTGTTTTAATTGTATTTTACGTGAATTTCATAAGGTCAGAAGAGTCTCTTCTTTCCCCTACTATCCAAGAACGCGTCCTATGCTGCACCCGTTAAAATTAAATTTTTACAAGTTCTGGTGACTTGCAAAAACTAAATGTTACTGATGCAAAGTCATAAATACGTGTCTAGAACTCCACTGCCGCTTTGTCCCCGATACAACCTAATTCCCAATATTTTAATTAGCATGCTGTGTCCTCAACGGTGACGATGGATTGCTCTACCGTTTGTTGGTCCACCTCGAAGATGTTTGCCGTATTGAAGGTGACTTTGTATGCCTATAAAATCCCTACTGAATACACGCGAATAGCCTAAAATTATATACTACTAACGCCACCCATTGGTATCACACTGAACTATTTCGTAACAAAGGGTTCTGATTTACCGCTTGACTAGCTTCTTAGTTCGTTTTATTCCATGTAGATGGCTTTAACGTAGTTCCGAGTTAAATACATAGATGGCGCTTTATTAAAACAATGAGTACCTTGAAAACTTGATGTAGCGCGTTAGTCATTCTTTCTCTTGTAACTATAGATGGCAGCACTTTTAGTATCAATAAATTACTTTTTTATTATTTTTGGATAGGATATTTTTGAGAACGTGATGAAAAAATAGGAACTTACTTGTTGCCTTAATTGTCTGGTGCAAATTAGGTTTGATTATAGGAAGTGGGGACGCACCTTTGGTTAAGCCTCCACTGAGCATAAATGGTGGGGATGAAATAAAAGCTAGGCTTTAGGGGATGAAATGATTTTCTTTACAAATAGCCACAGAAGTACATTTCGATGTATAATTTAGGTAGGTAAGTACTTAGTAGAGACCGTAGGTGGGTACACGTCTCAGTATTTTTTTTATGAAACTCTAGCTTTTATTTCTTTAACGCCAAATAATGCAATAAATAATTCAATTAAATTGAAAAACTATTTATTTGTCATTCCGAACTCACTATAAGTAATAATACTAAATTCTACGTTAGACTTTAGGTATAACACGTTAAAATACCTAAACTATCTTTCTGCAGGCATTTCCCTAAAATAGGTAATTGTACACATGTTCATTTTATATGAAAAACATAGAGCGGGTTACTGGCTCAAATATGCAAACCTCGACGCTAGCTGTGATGGTTCAGCTTGCGATTCTGAATACCTAGTAATATTTATTTTTCTTAGGTTTTTGCGATCTGAACTAAACTGAATAAAAATTACTTATCGGATTTTTGTTTTGGTTTTTTTATCATAAAAATTTGAGTTTTCACTGGCATTGCTTACTCCATACAAATGTTTTCTCCCTCCATGAATGCCTCTGGACTCCAGAGCAATCGGTATTTTTCTTAAAATATAGTTTAGTTAAATCCCCTTCTTTCTAACAACAAATTACTAAAAATTAGAAAAAGGGAAACTAGTGGGGCATTTGTACAGCAAAAAATAATTATTGCTTCATAGACATTATTCAGAAAGGAAATAAGGGAACATAATGGGAATTTGTATAGAGAAAGCAATACCTTCTTAACCATCTACCAGTTAAAGGGTTCGCATATATGAGCCAAGGACCCTGTATAATTCATGTAACTAATATTTACAGAGAACATAAATAAAGTTAGGTATTAAGATAAAAAACCAAGCATTTTCATTGTCACACGCAGGGGGAGGGTCGGGAGGATACAATAAAAAAATGACTAATTTTTGTGCAGTAAGTACAATTATTTGTACTGTATTTAAAATTGTACTTTTTTCAGTATATCTATATAATGACAAAATATGTAGTTGGTATTCAGATCATCCCCTAACTAATAGATTCCGTCCCTAGAACAATAAATACACGTAACACATGGTCAAATAATGTCGTAGGCCAATTTAGGATAAATATTTCATTTGTTTGTTTTCCAGAAACTCCTTGTGCTGGCTTACGCATTTTGAGGTGAAAGGGTACCGGCGCTCTCTCCATACAAACGTAGTCGACTGTTTTCTCCCTAGATAATGACACTAGCACATTTTTTTGTCTAAAATCTATACCTGCCATGACTGCCCATGACTATGCCCCTATGTCTTGGTTTTTTTTTATTTTCTAATTATCATAGAAATTAAAATTTGAAAAATAAAAAAAATAAAAATAAACCAAAACATCCCCTATGTTTTGGTCATGGCAGATATAAGTTTTATGCAACAAAAATATTTGCATTATCCAGGGAGGAAACAGTCGACTACGTTTGTATGGAGAGAGAGGTCGGTACCCTTTCCTCTTAAATATAATTAAATCATTAGGATCAAATGATTGTGATTGCTCGCGTTACTTTATATGCCAGCTAAAGCAATGTGAAAACTAGCATCCAGTGACAATCCAGTAACAACCAAGTCTAGCCTATCACCCGTACGAGTTTAATACTATTTTCTACCTCAGCAAGTATGTGTTGCGTGCATCTATTGTTCTAATGCGGCATCTATTAAGGTGGACGCAGACTGATCAGAGCCGAAATAATCGAATTTTTGCCGTCCCTTATAAGGTACCTTATATTAATAGAGATAACGTCCATTTATTTTTCATTTATATTTATTATATTTCGCCTCTGACGATGCGGTCGACTCTGATGACGTCATCGGAAATATGAATGTAGGTACCTTATCTCTATTATTTTATGGTACCTTTTTCAGTGGACGGCAAAAACTCGATTCGTTCGGCTCTGATCAATCTGCGTCCACCTTTAGGAAATGATCTGTAAGTCGATATGGATTGTACCTACGTAGATTGTCAAGGTGGCAACTTACCGGTTGCGCAGGAAATTCAATTTAGACCACCTATTTATAAAATAGTATAAAAGCAAAAATACTTAAATATATTACATACAATACAAAGCTATAGGTAAAATCGTATACATTTTCTTGGTTTCGTTTTTTTTTATTATGGTATGTAACATTTTTGCAATTTTACATTAAATTATTGAAATAAAAGATACCATAAATTCATTAGCACATCTATTGTCTTTTCCAAAACCAGAGATAAATTATGTCATCACAAAAATAAATATAATAAGTACATTAAAAATTAATGCCTAGGTACTATGATACACAGCAACGAAATGACAAATATCGTTCATCATACATTAACTATCACTTGGTTGTCGTTTAACGTCGTTTTGTCGTAGTATTGACAATTGTCAGAATGATAGTTCTGCTACGAAAAGGTTTAACGCGTTGCGGTAAGACAACGATTTATACATACTGTCTATGGAAATTTATTTTTCAGTGTAGTTAACATTATCACACAATTAAAAAAATATTATCTGGTTTTGGAAAAGACTAGGTATGTATAGATTATTTGCACGGTTCTGCGCAAGTACAAATATGTATGTATGAAACATTAGTTCATTGGTTTATACTGAAGCTAGTGAGATTGATGCTGCACTTCTGACCGCTACCTGTGCATAACACACAAAATGTAAACATAATCAACTGGGACAAGATTCCACAATTAACCTAAAAACTTAAACTTGAGTTGACTTTACGAAGGTATTTCAAATGTAGATACTTAAACAACCTCGAGAGATAGGTAAGTAATGAAGTAGGCCCAAAAATAACTATTTTGTTAGAAATAAAATAGAAATAAAATAATAATTTACTTAGGGAAACGATATACCAAAAGCAAACGAAATTCAAAGAAAATAGTTTTATGGAATAAATGACTCAGAAATCAAGATGTACTTAACAATTATTCTTAATTCAAATCAGAACGCATTTAACAATAATAAGGTTACTCTTATTTTATAAGTAACATGATTCTTTAGGCTATTTTTTAAAAGATACATTGATAAATTAAGATTTCAGCAGATGGTTTTACAGAAAATTATGTTTTTAAATCGCGGACTGCAAAATAACGAAACACTCTTGGATATTATTGACACAAAACTATTTTTATTTAATATTCGCGCCCCCGGTACTCATTCTTACGAATATATTTCACAGATTTTTTAACAAACTCTTTAATTAAATTAGTACCTACTACTCACATTTCGACATCTCTACTAAGAGAATCGTACTTTTCACTCACCTCACTAGGACTAAAGCTTTTAACTTGTATACCTACTTCTGACAGATCAGTGCTGGACAGTTTATTAGTAATCTTTGTTATCGATATTCGACTTTCAATATCGTTATCGATATCGATATTTTTCGGGACAACTTGTTTGTTTGTCTTCAATTTTTCGCTAAGTATTTTGTTGCAGTTTCGTTTTGACATGTCGAGAGCTAAGGGGTCTTCTTTGGTGTCTTGTTTTTCTGTTTTATCGTCTGTCGGTTTGTTTTGTTGCTTGATTTCAGCTACTTCGGCGTTGGTGATGTTGTCCTTCTTTTTCCATTTCGTTCTTCTGTTTTGAAACCAGATTTTGACCTGTAATTTAAAGAAAAAGACTGTTAATTTTATTTATTGTTGATTATAATTGTTAGTATTTCCTAAATTAATTAGTGGGTAATCTTTAAGCAGGGACTTAAATACCGGTAAAATACAGTAACGTTATCTGTGGAATTGCAAGATAACGTTATTTGTGAGAGAAACGATATAACAAAACGATATTATTCAAAGCTTTGAATATGTATAACGTTATAATAACGTTACGTTATATTGTCAATTTAACGTTATTAAAAATATTGTTATTCATATAATAATGTTATAATTATTGTTTTTATGCTATCTCTTTTACTCAAAGTAATGTTTACTTTTTCTTCGTGTGAACTATCGAACGCAGTGCTCTCTCTGGCTACGTAAGGGTGTAATCTATAGGTACATGTACGTACTATGTAATAGTATAAATAGGAAATATTAGATTTTTGTTTGTTTGTATTGAATTTGCTTCAAAACCACTGGACCGATCTGAATAATTCTTCTAGTGTTGGATATCTCAAATATCGAAGAAGGCTAAAGGTTACATAACGTCCTGAAATTTACTATTACTTTGGTGTTAGATATATGTTTAGTAGGAATAGGTAAAATTTCCGAAACACATTTTTTTATCATAGTGAATCTACGATTAAAAGTAAAATAAACCAATCAAAACGATAAATTTTATGTATTTTGTGTTTTTTTATGTAGCGATAAATTTTCACAGTGCAATTAGTATATACCTAATACCTACCAACCACCTCTTCTGCGGCCAAGCAACGTTGCCGCTGCGTTCGAAACCGTGCGCGAGCGGTAGTACCTACCAGGTACCACCGCTCGCGCGCACACGGCGGCAACGTCGCACGCGCGCGCTACCGCACAGTGGCTTGAAACGGCAAATGATGGACATAGGGCTGTTTTTGATGCAGATCGTAAGCCGTCAAAATATGAAAAAAATGTATGAAACGTCACATGTTTTGGTCTCTAGGTTACAAACCAGAGCAGCTTACGCACTCTAACTTTTAGGCATGTTAGTTCAACTCATATCTCTCATTTGACACCACAAACAGCTTGCTATATCGATGACTTTGGAAAATAGAAGCCATTGAAAATACTCTATTTTCAATTGAATTTTTTATGACCAAATCTTTAACTATCGTGGTTTTTTTTACTAATCGCTAGAGCTTCTTTATAAAAACATAAAATATTTTATAAAAACATTCAAAACATTAATATTTTCCGAGAAAATCGGCATTATTTAAAAAAGTACTAGAAATTTTGGCCTTTAGCATCAAAACCAAAGTCGATAACTTTCATCACTGAGGCGTGTTAGTTCAACTCTTTACCTTTAATAAGGCACCACAAACCACACAAACAGCTTGATCCATTTGCGACTTGCGGAGCATTTAATTTTTTAGAGTAAAAAAATTATGAGCAATCTTTAATTTTTTTTTATTGCTGCCTATCGCAAGGGCTCTTCGGAGAAACATAAAAGATTCTATAAAAAAATTGAAAACATTCATATTTTCTAAGGAAATCGGCATTATTGTAAAAAAATAAATATTAATAAGCCGATTTTCTTAGAAAATATTAGTTTTTATTTGAAGTGAAAACTTCTTTAGCGGCGTTGAGCACTTTTTCTGTAATGGGTATAAAATCTTAAACTCGCATCAGGACACGTGACCTGATCGAAAAAGCGTAAGACGGATGGAGAGTAGACAGCTATCCCCTCTCTACGGCGCGGCGAAAATGTATGCCTGGGCCTACTGTTTTTAATTTGGCTGTGAGTGTATTAAGACGTACATATGGTATTTTTTAACGGACGACTATTGACGGACGACAAATGTCGGACGACAATTTGTTGGACGACAAATGTCGGACGACTATTTGTCGTCCGACTATTATTTTTTTTCATCTAAAACTCTTTTTGCGTATGTTCTCGCGACATATGAGATTTTACACAGATATACAGTTTTCACTTCTGCCTGCACTCCCGTTTAGAAAATACTACACATTACTACCTACTTACTATCTACTTCTTTCATAACTTACCTTTAAAACTTTTTCGCAAACTAAACATTTTGAGGTCTTATTATTATCCTCAAGATTGAAATATCTGTAAACTTTGTTGATTTTTTTTCGACCCATTTCGCTTTTACCAACTAATGCGCAAATTCCGCCGCGCGTGGCGCGGATTTGTAAAATGAATAAGTTTGGCAACGTCGCGTATTTATCGTTATAATAACGTTATTTTTGCAGTTAAAATTTCGTTCTGTTACTCGTAAAACGTTATACAAAAGATCGATAACGAAATGTTTGCTGAGATACCGATACTATTATAACGTTTTTATAACGTTAAACATTCTGTTATGGATAACGTTTTAAGTCCCTGTTTTTAAGTCTAAAACTACAAGCCCCACCAATGCAACACAGGGGTGTTGCATTGGTGGGGCTTGTAGTTTTACGTATCTAGGGAGATTCCTACCTAATTTATAAAGCTGCATTTTTCACTAAAATATTTTAAAGCTAAAGTTATTACCTATTCATTAAATATCGATATCGATAAGTTGTAAACTAATCGTGCCGTCACATCACTACTCCAATATTGAAACGACAACACCCTTGCACTGTTGTATAAATTAAATTAATATCATTTTACAATCAAAGTACGTATCAAAATGTGTTTAAATTTAAAGTAATTAATTCATTGAAATGAGCCATTGGTTCCGATATCAAAAGCTATCATTTTATACATCAATGTTTTAATTTTAACATTTTTAGGAGTTACTTGTGTTACTATTTTGTTAGGTCTTTTATTTTCATACAAAAATTTAATAAGTTTATTTATTTATTCTCTACTAAAAATGATATTGCCTAAACCTACTACCGGGGTAATTTTCTCAAACTGTAAATTACTTATTTATATTAATTTTTTGTAATGTCTTAGGGGTACCAACAAGTACCTATAAGGAATTACAAGGTTTTTTGTTACATACTGTAGAAAATAATAAATAGTAGAAATAGGTAGGTACCTATAAAAATAATAAGCTTACCAAACCATTCTGTGACCTATGAACTTACAAACAAATAATACATAATAATCTTTGTTAATATTAAATCCAATAACATCGCCTCTCCTGAGGGTAAATCCCTACATATACCTAAAGTAACAGTGTACGTATGTATGTATATATCTGTACATCTAGGGAGTATCAGTTAACAAACAGTTAATTACTGCGAGATCGATCCCCGCCTCTGGGAATAGGGATGTTACACGTACCGTTATTGTTTATCGATATCGATACAAAATATCAGTTCAAATAGTAACCCAACTTATTTATAAAAAATAAAAACTTTATTTAGTTAAAGTGTGTTCTGATAGGGTACTGTTGCTCGCCTGTGTAAACGTGCGAAAATGACAAAACACATTTGAACTAAAATGTTTTTGAATAAAAGTTCAGTTTATTAGAAGTATCAATAAAATTCAGATGTATTTCGTAAGTAGAAACTTACTGTCAGTCTGTTAAGATCGATTTCCTTAGAAATGAATCACTATAAATACCTACTAACTTAACGAAATCCTAATTTTTAACATTCATCAAAATTTCTAAGAAAATAGTGAAGTGAAACCTCTATCAAATAAGTTTATCGATATTTGTTAAACGAACGATGGCTATTAAATTTCCGCTGTATCACAATATTAATGCGGTCTCCGGCATGTTATCGAGTATTGTTTGCGGTTTTAGTATTTATAGGACCTATAAGTGCCCACTTAGGAGATTATAGGTGTTAAACATTACGTAGGTTGGTCTAAAAGGTTCATTTGGTATTGTTTATTTGAGATTTTTTTCAATAGTAATAATAATATTTGAATTTTTAGGTTAAAACCTAAAAAACATACAATTATGAAACCTGCTGCGAACGAAATGGATTTAACTGCGTCTCACAGCATATGCTTAGCCTGCCCCATTTGCTATATTTTGTTTTCTTTTAAGAAATTGTATTATTTATTTGAAATTTTGTAAGCATGGCAATAAACAATTTATTCATTAATTTCAGTAAAATGCACGTATGACTTTTTTGATTCTAAATAAATTAGTTCTTAAACTATTAGAACTCATTTACTTGAATAGTTTTCAATTTGTCTACGAATCAGATAGTAAGTACACAACCACCATAAAACAAGCCTAGTTGCTAGTGAATAGATGACGCTGTGTAAAGTGTTCTACAATATGTATTTATTAGGAATACTCTAAGTATGCTATAATACACAATTCTATAAGCAATTTTGATAGTCATCCAGATGTCTAACCGGACTTGAAAAAATTCCGGATTTTTTGGATTATTGACAGTGAAATTTAAAATAACTTAATTATTTTTTTAATTCTTACCTTTTGTATCAAACAATATTGGCAGTAAAAATCAACACAACTTTTTAAGTAAAATGACGGTTTTAGTCATAAATATAGGTACCTTGGTATATTCGGCTTCCAAGTGAAGAATTCTTTGGTTAGTAGGTACAATCCACGGTCAAAAGTCTCCGCCCACCGTTACGTTTACAATCCCGTGCAGCCCTATTTTAACATTATAGCAACGTAACCTGTGGATCGAACCCACGTCGGTTGGTGTAGCGGGTGACGGCTTATACCACTCACACAACTAAAGACTTAGCTAACATTTTGAAAATAATAATCACACTGAGTACTTTTAATTCAAGTATTTAGGTTTGTGTATAATAGTACATTGCGATACAAGTGTGGAAAGTTGATCATTCCATAGAGGCGGTTTATGACGCGCGAGCGGAACGCGAGCGTGGCAAAAGCCGAGATGGAATGATCAATTCACACGTGTATCGTACGACGTTTTTTATCACAGTTGCGAATAAAAAAAAGACTTGTTAAAATTTTAATAATAAAAAGTTTTAAAGAATTTTAGGTTATGTTTACTATTTTTTGTTAATTACACTCCCGAAAGGCTAGGCAAAAGACTTTTAACCTATACAGCGTCTGACATACAATATTTTTTTAGGGTTTTTTTCATTTGTTTTTGCGTCGGCGGTTAAAAACAGAATATATTAGTTCCGGGTTTCATTAAAAACAGAATATATAAAAAAAATATATTTATGTACCTAAAGAAAAAACAAAATAAAAACAAAACTCAATTTTTAATTATTTTCAAAGACGTCATTACGTAATATTATCGTTCGCAGACTTTAGAGACAACCTTTTGAAAAGAAGAAAAAAGGTACCAACAAAGAGTTTTAAGCCAGCAAGGCTTAAAAACTCTTTGGATGGTACCTTTTTCTATACATCAAAACAGTATAACCCAGATAAAGGAGATCATTCATGTTTCTAACAAAAAATACCCACAAAAAAAAAATGCCGGCCAGTAATAAAAATTATTTGTATCTTGTAGAGAATAACATTTTAAACAATGTTTACTAAGGCAACAAAGAGCTACGATCAAAAATCGTTGAGTTATTTTACATTGAAAACCCAAAAAATGCATTTTATAGGGATCCGTTTGACCACTTTTAAGATCCCACTATAACTTCTGAAAGGGTTATTGGATATACCTATGTATATAAATATAATAAAAACAGACAAAACGTATCCATTTACTACCTATTTTTATATTTTTCTGTAGTAATATCTTAGAAGTGGTCAAACAGATCTCTACAAAATGCATTTTTTTGGGTTTTCAATGTAAAATAACTCAACGATGGTTCATCGTAGCTCTTTGTTGCCTTATTAAACATTATTTAAAATGTTATTCTCTACAAGATAAAAACATTTTTTTTTGTGGCCGGCACGTTAATTTTTGGGTACGATTTGAACGATGTCCTTAAGAATGTTTCATCTACTATATGTCATTAGCAGTAAGATACGTATTTGACATATCGGGATGACGTATTATTTTCCAACACTAGTTGGATTTTTTTTTATCGCACGCGTGTATTACGTTGCATTATGAGCCTAAAAGCGGTTTAATAAGATCCACTTTATGAGCAACTGTGATAAAAAGTCTATTAGAAGAAGGTCGTAACTCCAATACTTGTTGATAGTATTATTGTAGTAAACTGATCATTTACTTATGACCTTTACTGTACCTATATTGTCATGCTATTTAATGAATGTTGGGTAAATGTCAAAATAACAGAGCCTGTAACTACTTTAGATTACAAGTACTAGTACTTATTACACACTCTCTATTACGCTACTAGTACTCCACTGCAGCTGTGTCTCTTATACAACCTACACGGTATATTTTTTACCTGATAAAACGAGGCCTATACCACCTTATAACCCTATATAGCTCTAAATACGTCCCATGTAATTGCCTCGCGAATTAATCCAGCTAACATGTGACATTTGAGTCAGCGGACCGTGTACACACGCATACACACAATTACTGAAACATATTAAGGTACGAACACATCATGCGGATAATTTGTTTTAACTTGCTTTACTACATTTTGATACTGTTTTGGGTGGATATGAGTATATTATCGTGATGATTTTGCTTTATTATTTTTAATAGCAGTAGGTACCTCTTATTATAAACTTCGCATTATTGTATAGGTGACCGCTAAGAAAGGATTTTCAGAAATTTGACCCCTATAGGGATACAAAAGGGCTGATAAAATTTGCAGCACCTGTATACTAGTATGTATTCTGTCACTAATTTAAAATTAAAATAAAAAAAAAGATGACACAAAAAGTAAATCATTGTGTATAGTAAAAATTGGTGTTATGGAAAAACACGTGCTTCAGAGGCATTATTCAGGAAGTAAGGAACCTCCTCCTTTTTTGAATTTGAAAAAGCACTGCTTTAGGATACCATTTTAAAAACTAACAGCTTAAAATTATTATTGAAACGGTTCACTAAAGTGATCTAAATCCGTCTCTACCAACCCTAACTAACCGAAGCTAGCCTAACTATTGTGATTGTCCACCGCGTTACACAACAATGCAATCTACCAACATCAAGATAATTATTATTGATTGCGCATTAGTGTGAGTGAGACAACAACATACGAGTGAGTGAGCCAGTCGAGCTGTGTCATGACGTTAATTAATTGTCTCAGTAGGATGACCCGTCTATTGTTAAAGTGTCGATAGTTTTTATCGATAAGCTTTTGAATGATAGTTTTTTGGCATCACTAGTTTTAAATTGTTTATTGTTGTTGAATTTTTTGGCTTATTTATACGCTTTTTTTTATTCTATAAATCGGTCGTTTGGGTGGAAATTACTGAATCAATTTCTATATTTGTATGGAGATGTTTAACTTCTAGGCTGCTTCTTATGATTGATGCCATAGAGTTTGGACTTATACGCGAGTGCATCTATTCATTATACAAACTGGTCCCGATTCCGTAGGATTCTAATAGTAACCTCATACCTAATTTCATTTTAGTATTTTATGAAAATATATATGCATATTATTCTTAACAAAATTATATTTTTTAGATTTTGGTAAGTATCATATTATTTTTGATAGTTCAATAAAAAAAAAATAGCCTATTAGTAGAGATCCAAGTCCACCCCAAATAAATCGCCTAAATAGCCTACAAACATCGGAAGCCGGAGCCGGAGCCGGCGGGCGCGGCGCGCGGTTGCTATCAGCTGATGCACGTTTGTGGGCAATCAATATTAACTCGGGCTTTATGCTCGACTGTACACTACCTTATTAGTGTCCGTTTCTGTTATAGGGATGGGTTATTAATGTCGACACGTATCCATAAAATATTATTTTAAAAGGATTTATAACTAACATGATTATTATTGCTGTAAAAGTGGATTAAAACGGGATATTTATCGTGTTTGGTTGTTTTTGTTTTAAGGATCTCGATATTTATGTACTTACACGAATTTACGTTTTGGCGCTTGCAACAGTTCCAAAATATCAAAATCAACAAAATTAAAACCACCGGTAGGTAAATTAAATATCCTGTTTTGAATTATATTAATAACATTTTTCTAGGTCTTGAAAATACGCGTTTATTAAAATAAGCATTTAAGTTAGATTATCGTTCACGTGCTGAAATGCTGATCAAAACTTAAATTAAAAAAAGAAAAACAATATCTTGCTTCGAAGATGCTTTAGGTTTATTTATCTTTGTAAAAAGATAGAAAGTCATGTTGTTTTGCTAATTTAATAAACACCTAAACAAAAAACATTAGATACTTAACTGAATGTCTAAATTAAAATAATTAAGAACATTTTTAACTATTACGAGTTTCCTAAATTGATATACGATTATCGATAATCATAATATTTTAAACATCAATTAAATCACTTCCGATCATTTAATTACAAAAATTAATCTGTATTGAAAATAATACAATAACTAATCAATTTTACGACACTACTTTCTATTAATATTATAAAACCGAAAGTTGTGTGTGTGCGTGTATGAGTCTGTATTTGTGTTTATGATAATAAATTATTAATAATGAGCATTGTTTCATTGTACATATACAAAATAACTATATTCGCGGCAGCTTCAGAGTAAGACCTATTCCCGATAAACTGGTTGAAAATCGACTACGCTGGTATGGACACGTGATGCGCCGACCACCTGAACATATGACCCGGCCGTGTGTCCTGGTGAAGAGTAACTATTAGAGCCGACCCCAAATAATGGGATAAGGCTAGGAGAAAGAGAGAGATTGTTTCATTGTACATAAAAATAAGTCATCGCTAAGTATAATTTTATCGACATCACTGCCCCATCCCTATTTTTGTCTTAGTCCAATGACTAAAGCAACGTTAATCTGACAATTATTCATCTAAAGTCAACCGTCCACTGGTCCCTAAATATATTTAACCGACCTAAAAAAAAGGAGGTTCTCGACTCACGTGGTTTTATGATCACGTAACTCTGTCAAAGAAATGAATTATAAATAGATCTCCGTATTTAATTATTTATTAGTAAAATGAAAGGTGATTAACTAAGAAATACTTATATGTTTTGCACAGTAATTGATGTAACCTGATTTATAGTTCAAGATTATTCTTCGGAATATGTAGCACTATCTAACGATCAAAGTTTTATCACAATCTTTACAGTAGTTATTCAAATTGAGAACGGAAAGCGAAACCAACTAAAACCAAATTCTCAACTTGACAAACGGACAGACAGATGGACAGACAACAAAACAATCCAATAACGTTTCCGTTTTTCCATGTTGAGGTATGGAACCCTAAAAAACCAATCGTTTAAATCCAAACTATAAAAAAGCTAAAACTCGTCACAAACCAATAAAGTCAAAATCTAATCAAGAACATTAATTATTATTATAATGTATGTGTGTTTGTTACTTCCTCCGCCTACATGCGAAATTGCGAACGAAACCAGGCACAACAGCTATCTAAAGGTGCTCGGCGATGGTCAAGCGAACAAGCTTCAAGCAAAACTTTATGCATGCGTAACAAAAATCTGAAGTAGGTGGGTTGAGTTTCAAAATACAACTGTGTTAGGGCCAAAATCAGGTGCTCTACGCTTTCAGTCGCGTAAGTCCTGTGGGAATATTGGGATAGAAAATAATCCATGTAAATTCCAACGAATTAATGTATTCTCATACCAAGTTGCATTAAAATCGGTCCAATAGTTTTAGAGTCAAACAATAAAGTAAAATATTATCATATCGGGTTTAAAAAAACCCATCCCATGATCCCAAATAAAAACCCATGATCTTTTTATTGTTCAAAATGCGCGCAAAACGTTTTCTATCCGTTATCTGGTCACCATAACACAAGCCTGGTTATTTAGTTTAGGGTTAGATGGCACTGTGTGTTCTTTATTTATTTATTAGGTAAACTGTCAAGTGTTATGTCTAAAGATTGAGACTTGCCCGTGCGAGGTGAGTTTAACTTACCCACACAACATTACGTCGTTTAGTAAGTATTTAATGAGTATTTAATCACTAAACCGGTTATAGCTTCCATTAAGCCATTTGAAAGTGAGGCTTTCCAAAACTAATTGATATTTAAGTTGAATTCATACTTAACTTTACTACAGGATGTTTTCGTTTTATTTGTATACTAGCGACACGCCACGGCTATATTATATTATACATGTATTATAGATATAAACCTTCCCCTTGAATCACTCTATCTAATAAAAAAACCGCATCAAAATCCGTTGCGTAGTTTTAAAAGATGATGTGAGCATACATAGGGACAAACAGCGGGAATCGACTTTGTTTTATACTTCGTAGTGATAAGTAAGACGGCAAAAAGGCTTTGACAAATTTAAAGGGGTGAAAAGGAATATGTTTCCTTTTCACCAGACGTAATGACAAGTTCTGTCCTCTGAGTTAGCGGGTATTATCTTATAGACGCATGCAATGTGCATCGTCACTTAATATCATCTATGTGATATAGTGTTCAAACAATTTTAATATTTATATGTCGCAGATTTAGCAACGCCATCTGTTAGCGCGCCGCAGAGTTAGCAGCGCTATCTGTTTTCGTGCATAGAAACTTCGTTAATTCAGTGTACGTTTCGAAGTACTTTAAAATAATAAAAGTTGTGAAACGACTGGCTCCTGCGTCATGAGAGGCGGGGCTAAGCAACAGGATAAAAAGAGCTGTAGGCTCGTGTTCGGGTCAGTCTGCTGCTGGTCGTCGCCGTGCCTAGTGCCTGGCGCGCGGTATTTTGGAGATTGTAATCTCGATTAATCGGACGGATCCCTGGGTATTTTGTAAGTGTGATTGTCGATTCTGCTGAGTTAAATATTGAGCAGAGTATCTGAGTTCTTATTTTAATTGTTTACGATGAGTGACGCGGAGTCAGGCTCGGAATCATTCGCCAACGCTCGGCCCCCCCTGCGTCATATATATCTTTTCCATGCGACCAAGACCTCAAAAAAGTGCTAAAAATGGTACTAGGTACTAAACAAGAAATTAATGTGGTATAAGTACCAGTATAAAAAGTGTCACATTTATAGTAATTATTTTCCCGGGTCTTAATCGCGTATTTTTTGTTTTTTATTTCTCTTACCTCGACGTTTCGACTATGTTACAATAGTCATGGTCGCGAGGAGACTGGAGCAGCGGCGAGCGTTGTCCTCTCATGTTGATAGTTGAGGGTAGTAACCGAGGGTAGGTCGAGTACCGACACTCGATTTTATAAACAGTTTTGTCAACAGTCATAAGGGCCGCGGCACACTACACTCACTATATCCGAAGATATATCCGGAGATATTTCGCGACACTTGCACATTTTTATCACTGGATTCCACGTAGAAGAGAGCTTGTATCCACTTTCCCGGTTGAAATTGACATGTTTCTTAATTTCAACCGCTTCACGTACAATTCTAGGGTAGTAATGTCGTTCATTGGAAAGGACACGCGGTGCATGCAACTCAATCCAGTGGTTTGGTCCTGATAACAATAAATGCTCGGCAATCGCTGACTTCTCCACCTGGCGATTCTTGACCGCGGCGATGTGTTCCTTCACCCGTTCAGCGATCGTTCGCTTCGTTTGCCCGATGTACGAACTACCACAGCTGCAGTCAACTTTATAGACGCCTGGTGTCTGGTAAGGAATGATGTCCTTCGGTGATCCCACCTGCTGTGACATCTTTGACATAGGGGCGTACACGGTATTTATCGAAAATGATTTCAAAATTGAACCAATTTTATCCGTTACCCCCCTGATATACGGTAAAAATGCCGGTTGCCTTGGGACGTCTGGACGTTTCTCCCTACTCCTTCGGAAAGAGCGTGTCCTCCTAGCTCTGTATCCATTTCTCCTGAGCACCCCCTGCACGTGGGTCAGTTCTTCGTCTAAAAACTCCGGATCACACAACGCGTGAGCCCTGTTAATTAGAGAAGTCTCCACAGAAAGAAGGTGGCGCGGATGATGGTGCGAAGAAGCGTTGAGGTACTTGTCAGTGTGCGTTGGTTTCCTATATACAGTGTGCTTCAGGGATCCATCTACTTGTGCCATGACCTTGACATCCAAAAAGGGCAATGCTCTGTCTTTCTCTAACTCATAGGTGAACTAGAGATTAGGATGTATAGAATTGAGGTGTAACAGAAGCCGCTCAATTACCGATCCACCACTTTTCATGATACAGAACACATCATCCACATACCGCTTCCATACACGCACTGCATGTGACTGGTAGTCAATAAGTGTCTCGACGTGCTCCATCCAAATATTAGCCATAGCCGGTGCTACGGGGCTACCCATCGCGACACCATCAATCTGGAGGTAGTATTCCCCGTCATAGAGAAGATAACTACCCTCCAAGCAGTTCCGCAGAAAAACCATGTACCCTTCTGGTATCCCGTTCAGTCTAAGATTCATCCTTATGACTTCCAGACAGTCTTTTACTGGGACATTAGTAAAAAGCGACTCCACGTCGAAACTCACCATTATACTTCGGATAATAGATTGACAGCATTCCATTAAACTTGCAGCAAGGATATCCTAGACCGCTGGTCCACTATATTTAGAGTCGATACTCTAAGGAACAAAAAACAGCCAATACTACCCACTGTGCACCGGCTGGCCACCCGCGCGGGCCTCTCGAGCGGCACCTCATTAAGTATTTTAGTGCCGTGGAGTCCACACGTACGCTTGAATTCCACTGGCGACATATCGCGTTGCTTAGTGGTATATAAATTTAGTTATTTCATCGGTTCGCGAGTGCGTTCGATGATTAAAACATGGAACAAATAAATGGGTGAGTGATTTGATAATTTATAGCCTGCATAGGTATTTAAGATACCTACACATTTGTGTATATAAATCTACACAGCCTTATACCCATTTTAGTGTGCCACTTGTCATTTTTGCCCTTCATGAAGTTGAAATGAAATTATGAAATTAATTTAGACTTTTTAGGTAAAAATAATAACCTAATACCTAATCTCTAATGCATATAACCCGATTATTCGAAATACATTTTGATAATGCTTGTTATCTTGTCTAAAAGTAACTTTATTACCGAACTACAGGTATAAACGTGTACAAACCAGTACAAAGTGAACACACTATTGCTATTTTTTTAAAGTACCTACATTCTGTGTTGTGCATTTTAATTACTTTCAATATCTTTATATCGAAACCGGATACGATTGGAATCAATTCATCAAATATCTGTAAGATTTCCACGCATAATATAGTTGTGTTAGACACACACTAGACGTTACAAACGAAATACTCTACTCATCAAAACTGAGTTTAGACATTTAGACCTAAATATGTACCTTCACTTCTTTTTTATCAACTCTAAACGTTTGGGTGGTGACGTCACGCTAGCACGAGCTGACCAGTGACGTCAGGACCTATAGTCATTGAAGTAAAAGGTGCATAATAGAAGCCCAATTTCTTCTACACAAATTAATACAATACTTTCGTTGCGAAGGTTCGTGGGTAACTCCCGAAGATACATAAAAAACTTATTAGCAAACGTTTTTACTTAACCTAAGAGTATTTAACAATTGGCGTCAGAACCTGCTGAACGTTAACTTCAAAGCTAGTAACAAAGTAGGTACACAATTAAATGCATAATTATTAATCCTACAAGACGTGCGAGATATCGCAACAGGCTGTTCGTTGAAATTACTCCACCATATCGTAGTATGTAGTACCAGAATAAGTATAGTATAGAACAGAATAAATACCTAAAAGATATCTGAAGTTTCTTTTTAGCGCAGGAGCGTGTAACAAAAATGATACACACACCTTACCTACAGTTTACCTACAAATAGGTAAATATTATTACTATACTGAGATATTACGCGCAAAATAATAATTTTATTTTAATTACAATGTTTGAAAATCTTAATCCATTCCTGATCTGGTGTAAGTACCTCAATTTTAATTTATTTTATGTGGAATTTCATGGAAAATTGACCTAGAATGATGATGACTTGTACTTTTTTATCATCATTATAGAAAAATGTGCATTATAATAATATGCACTTATGCTAATGGGTTGCGAACTTTGGTCATAATAAAATGGAATTTATGCCTTGTCATTGCTAGTACAGATACAGACCTACTTGAAAAATAAAAGTGAAGAATCTATTCACTGCAGTTGCCTCTCGGTCTACAATAATAATGACTTGTTTTGTCGCTCGCGCTCGAGTTGTCTTGTCAATCGTTTGACGACACGATGGGGGTACGACACAAGGTCTACCCTCCATTTTTTGTGTGATTTAAATAATTTTATAAGTATTTGTCATTCGATTCAGTAATTGGTAACTTAGCCTACCGATCAATGCTATAGGCAGGTCTAGGTACCTACAACGATATATCTATGGATAATACCTATCTATATTAGTTATCTGAACACAGACGCGTCTTGTTTAGACATAGAAAATGGAATTTTAATGTATAAAATTACATAATTGAAATAATTATGAATCAAATTAGTTATTTTTTATTATTGTTTACAAGTCCTAACCAAGTTAAGAATAAAATATAGGATATCTAATGGTACTTGTAAATAAACATTGTTTAAGTATCATAATCTGCGTGGACCGTATTGAGGTAGGTATATTTTTAAGAAAATCGTGTTTAAGATATTACAACCTCACAAAATCGTGTTCGAAATATTGAAAAATCACTTTCTATAGTGTCGATTTGAGACACTACATATCCACGAATATTGTGTTTGGAACATTACTTCTTTAAGCATATAGTATTGAGACACTACATTCCCACGTATATCGTGTTTGGAACATTACTTCTCCACGCATATAATGTTGAGACACTACATTCCCACGTATATCGTGTTTGGAACATTACTTCTCCACTCATATAGTGTTGAGACACTACATTCCCACGTATATGGTGTTTGGAACATTACCTCTCCACTCTCCACGCATATTATGCATAAAACTATATTACAGTTTTGAGACACTACATCTCTACGTGTATCGTGTTTGGAACATTATTTTCTCTTCGAATATATTATTGAAACACTACATCCTCCACGTATGTCGTGGTTGGAGCATTACTTCTCTACGCATAGAGAGTTGAGACACTACATCTTCCATGCATATTGTATTGAAACACAACCTTCACCACCTTAAATATTATAAAGAATAAATAAGTTTCGCAGAACATGACACATTGGACATAACAGGACGAAGATCGTTTGGAGAAAAAACATTTTCTATATCGTGCTGAGCGACTAATAGGAGTGAATGGAAGAAGAAGACATACTGCGCCGGACCAAATAAATTGGGATAAGGGCAGGAAGATGATGAAATGATGATGATCCCCATATTATCGGAGTATAATGTGAACCCCGCGTATATCGCGTTTGGGAAACCACATTCCCCCACGTATATCGTGTTTGGGGCCAAACATTCTCCACGCCGCGCCGTTGTGTTGAGCATCATATTCTCCGATTAAAATGTGAGTCCCCGCGAGAATCGTGTTTGGGACACCACATTCCCCCACGTATATCGTGTTTGGGGCCAAACATTCTTCACGTCGTGTTGAGCATCATATTCTCCGATTTTAATGTGAACCCCGCGTATATCGCGTTTGGGACACCACATTCCCCCGCGTATATCGTGTTTGGGGCCAAACATTCTCCACGTCGTCGTGTTGAGCATCATATTCTCCGATTTTAATGTGAGTCCCCGCAAAAGCGTTTGGGACACCACATTCCCCCGCGTATATCGTGTTTGGGGCCAAACATTCTTCACGCAATCGTGTTGAGCATCGTATTAAAATAGAATATACTCAGTTTTATGGAGAACAAACACACGACAAACGGTGTTTAAAGGGAAGTACAAAAAATTAAGAAAATTACGGGAGTATAAGGAGAGTCCCCACGAAAATCGTGTTTGGGACACCACGTCCTCCACGTATATCGTGTTTGAGGCATAACATTGGCCAACTATTTGGCTGGAAGAATACAGAAAGGTCAAATGTACCATATAATAATACGAAAAGATGAAGGAGCAAAACAAACTCCACAGGAGGCGTGTTGAGTATCATAATACTCCACGCATAATGTAAGTATTCGCGTTAATTATGTTTGAAATAATATTACATTCCCCGCGTATATCGCGTTTGGGACAAAATATTAGTGGTGTACCTAAATTAAATTCCCAAAACATCATGAATAATCACAATCTTTGTTAAATATTACACTCTTGCGTAAATCGTGATAAATTATTATAATATATTCTTGCGGAGACCATAGTTTCGACCGCGAAAACATCGCTAACTGTGACAAGACTACTATGACCTGAGAGTTTGACTGAGAAAAGTTTAATATTTCGCTCGATATTCAAACCGAAATGAAAAATGTTCTTGACGCATCATACACTGTCAATTTTGATTTTTTATCAAAATTTGCATTTTTGTTTCATGGAATTTGTATAATCTACATGTGGTTTATTTATTTTTTTCTAACTGACATTCCTGATCACCCGAAATATCTGGAAAACCCGTATCTTACTGAAGTAGATGCTTTTTAAGTTTTTACAGCTGATTATTTTCGCAACACTTTTCGTTATGGGAAAGGAACCCAAAACTCATTTCTCTATTATATAAATCAATATTACCTATGTCTTTGATAATGATGAATAAAAGTAGATATTCTTAGAAATAACCTGTGTGCCTCTGCACTTCTGCACAGCACGACAAAGAGTAAAAACATTGACGTTAGAAAAATTTAAATTATGGTCATAATATCAAAAAGGCCTGTCGCTTTTATATGTTTAGTTTTCATTTAAGAAGTTATATTAAAATTAATTGATTGCCACAAAAATTACGTAAATAAGTAAAATCAGACGAGACTATATATTATGGGAGTACTACCATTGTCATTGACCATTGTCTTTTGCCTTAAATGTTTACAATTTATAGTCAGTAATTGATCTACATACAAGTTTAAAAATTGTTAATTCTATAATAATTAAACCATATATATAATATAAAACATAAAACATACGCCTGTTTATAAATAAAAGACTAAGGTTTTCGTTTAACACTTCTATACCTTTTACCATTCTCTACCATGAATTTTAATTACAGACTTCGTGATCAATGATCGTAACAATTTTAGATGTGTCTAATCGAATCCAAAGGAACCAGAAATTAAACTTGACTTCAGAGCTCTTCAGGCAGTTTGTGAACCCATCTGCAGGTATTATAACCCACACCAAAATCATGTCTTTATGGTATATTCTCCACGTAAGTTGTGTAATATTTTAATTAAATCGAATGCTCTACATATTGTCAATATCATCGTGTACAGGTATTGTTTGTACGCAAACCATGAAGATGGTCTTAAATATTTTACCAATTTTATTTTAATGGTGTTTTTACACATCAAGGGCTTTACTTTCCTTACCTTATGATTCTTCTAAAATAAAACGCATTGAATTACCTTAGCAGATGCAATTTAATATTTTCTATTTTCCTTCCTATTTCACTTTAGTGCTCTAAACATCTGCAAGTTTAATGGAATGCTGTCAATCTATTATCCGAAGTATAATTATAAATCAAACGAACTTACCTAGTGAAGTTTGATTCCAATTATACGAGGTTATAGATTGACAGCATTGCACCCCCACCCACCCAATAAAACATTATTATTAACCCGATTTAGAAATGGAAGAAAAATTAAAAATTCTGTGTTTCCATTCGGCTCTCTGAAATAAATGAGGTGCCGCTCGAGAGGCCCGCGCGGGTGGCCAGCCGGTGCACAGTGGGTAGTATTGGCTGTTTTTTGTTCCTTAGAGTATCGACTCTAAATATAGTGGACCAGCGGTCTAGGATATCCTTGCTGCAAGTTTAATGGAATGCTGTCAATCTATAACCTCGTATAATTGGAATCAAACTTCACTAGGTAAGTTCGTTTGATTTATAATTATGTCACCGGGGTCCAGTTTTGTGTCCTTAAGGATTTCCACAAAATGGCGTGAATCCTTCACAAAAGACGACGTAGTACCCACCAACGGCTGTAATACTGACGCAACGTGCTTCGCCAAATAATACGTAGGTGAGTCAATCTGACTCACAATTGGTCTCAGTGGAACGCTGGCCTTATGAAGTTTTGGCAGTCCATACAACTTTGGTGGTTGCACTATCTTCGGTTTATATAGACTATCAAAAACGTCCTCTGCGAAAAGATTCTTGTTGTCTCTGAGAACAGCCCTTATCCGCCTTGTTACTCTCGCAGTAGGGTCGTATGTTACTGGTTTGTACACCTTCTTGTCTTGCAACAAACCACGTATTTTGGAATCATAGTCACCCTTATTCATCACGACGGTTGCGTTACCTTTGTCAGCCTTTAGAACGAGAATCTCATCATTGGCTCTCAAGCTCTTGAGTGCAGCACGCTCTTCGTTCGTAATGTTACTTTTAGGTACCCTACTTTTCCTCAACACAATGGCTACATCTTGACGTAAGGCATCAGCGTCATCCGTTGGTACCTTATTGCGAACTATGGCTTCCTCTATACTACCGATGACCTTTTCATACGGTATCCTTATGGGGGTAGTTGCGAAATTTAATCCCTTTGATAACACACTACGAGTTGCACCGTCAAGCGTAGTATCGGGCAAGTTAATGACGTCATCGGTACCTTCCACAATGATCCTTGATCTCCCACTACGCAACAACAATTTCTCGAAAGAGAAAGATGTCACAGCAGGTGGGATCACCGAAGGACATCATTCCTTACCAGACACCAGGCGTCTATAAAGTTGACTGCAGCTGTGGTAGTTCGTACATCGGGCAAACGAAGCGAACGATCGCTGAACGGGTGAAGGAACACATCGCCGCGGTCAAGAATCGCCAGGTGGAGAAGTCAGCGATTGCCGAGCATTTATTGTTATCAGGACCAAACCACTGGATTGAGTTGCATGCACCGCGTGTCCTTTCCAATGAACGACATTACTACCCTAGAATTGTACGTGAAGCGGTTGAAATTAAGAAACATGTCAATTTCAACCGGGAAAGTGGATACAAGCTCTCTTCTACGTGGAATCCAGTGATAAAAATGTGCAAGTGTCGCGAGATATCTCCGGATATATCTTCGGATATAGTGAGTGTAGTGTGCCGCGGCCCTTATGACTGTTGACAAAACTGTTTATAAAATCGAGTGTCGGTACTCGACCTACCCTCGGTTACTACCCTCAACTATCAACATGAGAGGACAACGCTCGCCGCTGCTCCAGTCTCCTCGCGACCATGACTATTGTAACATAGTCGAAACGTCGAGGTAAGAGAAATAAAAAACAAAAAATACGCGATTAAGACCCGGGAAAATAATTACTATGAATACAAATCGTGTGAGTTTAAAAAGTTTTTTAGTGTCACATTTAGCACCAAAAGAAGTGAATTTACTCTACTGTTTTTGTATTGTTACGATATAAGTTGAAAACAATAGAAAATATAATAGAACAAAATATCAAAGTGTGAACCTCAGAGACGGGTCGCTCTGTAACTAACCCATATATTTTTTCACTTAAAAAAAAGTTTTAATATATCAACAGCACCCTGTATAAAGTATTTAGAACACAAACCATGTTATTATAAATTGAGTAACAGTTCTCTAATCCAATAAACGTAGTGTTTTATTGAGACTCAATCATATTGTAACAGGTTAATGATCTTCATTTGCAACTAGCTACGGCTTGCGGCTTTACTCGCGTCACTCAAGATCTTATAGGAATATCAGCATAAAACTTACCCTATGCCTTCTACAAGGTCCCATCTAAATTTGTAGGTACCAAACATATTTTTAAATTATTTAGTAGGTTTGGTAGGTGTGAAAACGTAAAAGATAGACTTTCATATTTTTTATCTAACTAATATACAGGGTTATTGGAAATTAATTGACACGGCGTTAAGGGCTTCTTCTGTGCACCTTAACAAACAACTTTTGTTCTACGACTTTTGGAAATTCGAACATTTTTTTTTAAATTTTGAGGTTAGGTTTACCTGAAAATCAGCTGTTCCTTACACGGAGAGGTCAGTAACCTTAAAATTTTACTTATTTTTTAAGTTTCATCTACTGTTCTTGGTGTGAATGACCTTTGTTTTAAAAAATCAGCTATTTTTCGAATTTACATAACCTCAAAATTTTCATTTTTTTTTTCGAATTTCCAAAAGTCGTAGAACAAAAGTTGATCGTTAAGGTGCACAGAAGAAGCCCTTAACGCCGTGTCAATTAATTTCCAATAACCCTGTATAGCGGTGGCTACTTTGGAGGCAACGAGAAAAATCCATGTTTGATACTGATTTTTACTTTCGCTACTTTCACGAAACTAAATTCAGTAATATATTCCACCAGAATTAGAACATTCCACTCTGTTTACAACTAAGTTTCATGTAAATAAAACTGCAGTTCGGCAAGTTGTTTATGGCTTGTTCTCGCCAAAACTCTGGCTTATAATTAACTAGCAGTGTGGTGCTAGTTAAATAAAAACCAGACTCTACTTCCCCTTTTTTTTCCAAAATAGGTAATCGTTTGACCACTATCACACCTTCCTGGTGACGATGCTGCCCTAAGATGCGCACGCGCCCTTAGAAGATGCCTATACCTACCTACACTCGCGACTTGAAGACCCCCAAATTGTACACGTCAGGAAAGACAGACGCAGGCAACCGATTCCATTCCCTTGCAGAACAAATAAGGAGTAGATTATTATAGAATAATTATTGATTGAATAAAACTTTTACAAAAACTTACAATATAGAACTAAATCACATTAAATAATACATTTGTTTAAACTAGTGTGTGTGAGTGACAACACAAAACGTTTAGTGCACTGGGATTTCCACTATGAATCGGAGTCGCATTTCAGTTACCTGGTTGTATAGTTCCTTTTATTGAAGACAGTTAATTTAATATCTTACTATCTAAAGTATAATATATTACATCTATTACACTCGTATCTTATTCAAATGACAACGACCGACCCGTTTAAATTCCGTTACCAAAACGTTGTTTATAAATAAAATCACATCAAAGAGTGTTAATTAGTTGCTTTTAATTGATCAAACATTTTGAAAAGCAGTATAATTTCAATCAGTTATTCGTTGTGAATGTAGTTGGGGAACTTTGATGATCTAAGTTATTTATTTAATTTACTAGATGAGCCACCGAAATTTTAGTACACGAGTTTTGACCCGCGACTTTGTCCAGGTAGTGAGACGAATTTTGTTTAATTGCCTACTACGTCATAACAGCTATAAGTATGAGCTGTACGTTGATATATCAGTCTGTCAGTACTTTCAATGGATATGAGCATATTACATTGTTCTTACGGTAAAGGAAAACATCGTGATGAAATCCGGATTTCTTTTCTCTCGACGGACGTGGCTTAGCTGAGAGAGTTGGAATCTGTGTAAGATTAATTTTATTTAATCACAGGTTGTGTTTGACACTTTGAATATTAGTTAATCATCCCAATCCTGTGGGAATATCGTCATCCAGTCAATATTAATCCAGGTCTCCTAATCCAGATACCGAGTTTCAACCCATTCGGTTCAGAACTAGTTTTTGCTTGGAGGAGTAATAAACATACACACAAACACACATACCTATTAACACACAAACTTTTACATTTATAATATTAGTAGGATAAGTAGAAAAGTAGGATGTTAGGCACTTAAACAAAATTATTTTTTGTTGCGAACCTTAATGTCTCATCTTGTAAGATCTTTATGTCTGTGTATATTAAAATTCAATTTTGTTCGGAATGGCTGGTTGGTTATCTAATAGGTAGGTGTATGTAGGTAGGTATCGCCTGACAGATCGTGTTATACATCTCATTAGGCAGGCGAACCCGGGGGCTGTGTTCGTTCAGATAGAGATATTGGATTCAATATCTTTTGATATTATAGGATTTTCTCTCACATTATACACAACTGATGCCCCGCAATTGAACTTGTGCAACTCCCGATCCTGTGGGAATATCGAGATAAAAAGTAGCCTACGTTACTCCTAAAGATTCAATGTATGATTATACTCAATTTCATCAAAATCGGTGCAATATTTCGAAAGCCTATTCTTTACAAACAAAAAAAAAATCTTTTCTGGTTAAATTAGTAAGCTCTAAAACTACTGGACCGATCTTGATAAAACTTGGTATGAAGATACAGTAAATCCTTTAAAGTAATATAAGCTAGTTATTGTCCCGATATTTCGAAATCGAGACTTACAAAGGTAAAACCTGGTAGCACAGCTAGTCAGTCATAAAGTTGCCAAATAATACATTTTAACAACACATTCCTAATCTATCAACATAAAACCAACACCTTCCTGGAGTGGATGCCAGATAAGACTACACTAGCTACTTCTTGTACTGTAGACCTCTTTAGTTATGCCAATTTTGCGTGAGGATGGAGTAGGCTTACCTACACCTATACCACCCTCTCAGCTTAGTCGACCGCGACAATACTTCTGGAGTCAACTAAGCCACGGGTTCAATCACGATGTTTTTCTTTACTGTAAGGGAGTTTTTAATTAGCACACATATACTTAGTATGCCACGTTGATGTAGAGCCGTCTCTAATGCTGTAGGTGGACCAACAGATGGCTGAAAAGTTACTAAGAATATTTTTTTTAACGTGTCCATAAGAAAATTCTGAATTCGAACCACAATCATCAGAATTAACATAAAATTTTAAATGAGCATTCTAGTCCTATTGTCAGTTAAGTCACCATAAATAAGTCTATGTGCATGGCTTGTCGCTAGATGGCGCTGAGTGCAATGTCCTAGAACATATTAGGTGCGCACTCAACCAAATGATATATTTAAATCAACCATAAAGCATTCACCATTACGTAGGTAGTTACTTTATTATAAAGTGGTTGCAAAGTGCCGTTTTATTTAATAGGGTTTAAATATAAATTGGTTTAGTGCCAAAATGTACCTCTCGACGGAGTTACGTCTCGGTTCATGCCAAAAACTCACTGCATAACAAAGACTTACAATATTATGTACTACCAGAAATAGACCGGACATCTGTGAACCTTTTTGTTTCATACTTACTAGTACAAAATCTAGTGTGACGAAAAAAAATTGTGCAGTAAGGCGTATACTTTGTCTTATTTTAATGATAAGAACCCACGGACGTGACTTTGGTTGCTCTTATTCAAATAATACCTTCAAACATTTGTTAGCTTGACATTTTGAGCATGACCTTAAAAAAACCCATGGGTTTCTTGTTCCTTCTTCTCATTGGTGGGTGCGTTCCGGAGACACACATCCTAACTCAGTTTTAAGACTTTTCAATGTAAAGTCATGCAAATTGAATGAGAGATTGTTTTCTGCGCTTAAAATAAAAACGACACAGTCTTTGTATAATGGCATCTCTATTAAAGTTTAAATCTCTCTGCTGCATACACTTGCAGAACCTCTGCGATGACATTGCCATAGAGTTATGAAGGGTGGAATAGACTGGAATAGATTTGTAAAAAAACAGGTGGAATAAGGACATTTCGACACATGGCAATAGTTGGCCGCGTAGTGTAATTGGAAGGTCGGGAGTTCAAATCTCGCTACGGTGCAAAAAAAACCAGATATGCCTAGTGGTAGCTATCCTACTAACCTATCTTAACTTACCTACGAGTATAATAAAGGAAAATAGGACAAAAAGTCTGTACTTGGAAGCAAATTAAAAAGTTAATTAGTGATAAAATCGTCGTAGATTACTAATCTAATGATTAATGATAGTTTTTACGTATTATTAACGGGGTTTTTCGTATTTGTATTTCATGTTATGTTTGAATAATAATTTATGTTAATTCAAACATATCTCACTTCGTAAAAGTACTAGATGAATGGGCTAATGTCAAGTTTTCGATCTCAAGTTTGCCGGTAAAAAGTACAGTAAATTAGCGGATCTTTACTTCACTTGGTGTGTTGTGTACAGTTGACGTAAAGTTACTACTATTAGTTACCAGAGGTCGTGGCTTATGGAATATTTAAAGCTTTAAAAATAACACCATCTAGTGGTACTAAATCAATGACCAAGAAACTTTTTCATTTTTAAAGGTAAAACATCCTTTTTTTTCTTTTAACAAATTAAGTCTTATCTAGTATAATGTAGATAGACAGTAACCCAGGCTCGCATCTCTCACAGGTGAGTTCTCTCCAAGGCTTTAATGTCAGGATTATTCCACATTCGTCGTAATGTAGCTACCGACCTACCTACCGACTACCGAAGCAGCTCTCGTGTAATATTTATATAGGACGTGACATTTCCAATTCTAGTCCGTTTTGATTTATGGTTTGGAGTTCAGAGGTTTGCAAAAATTAAAAAGCTAACTGTCAAAGTGTCAAACTGTATTAAACACAAACATAGCTAAAAACACTCCCGACTCATTCTCCTTTCAAACAAAAAAAACTAAATCAAAATCGGTTCATCCGTTCGGGAGCTACGATGCCACAGACAGACACACACACAGACAGACACACACACAGATAGACACACACACACAGACACGTCAAACTTATAACACCCCGTCGTTTTTGCGTCGGGGGTTAAAAAACTTGTGGTTATTGAACTATATATTAGAATTTAGATAATTGCATTTGTTCAAGCACAATGTCATCCAAGCCACCCTAAGATTTTTGTATTTTAACACCTAAATCTGAAATAAGTTGAAGAAATAATAATCAGTACCTAACTATAACTACCCACCTAGATGTTGCACGGGAAGAAAAAACCAAAAGATTTATTTAACCAGATAGAACATAAAACGATACACACTAAGATTTATATACCTAACTGTCAATGGAAATCTCTGAATTTTTAAGAAAAATCAGAGTAAAATATAAACATCTGAATATAGGTTACAATTCCCGAAATTCCCACGGAATCTAGACCACCAGAACTTGCTTTACCTACAACTGATTACACCAGACTTTCTGTTTTCTTTTCAATTAAATTAATACGTATAATTAAGTAAATAGTCACAGAATCTATCTCGAATATCTCTAGTCATTAATATCCGACTAAATAACATATTCGTAAGAGATCTACAAGCCATTAATATTGTTAAACTTGTCGTAAAATACTCTAGAAACGGGAAACTGTTAAGACTACCAACTAAATGTCGATGACTTTATTTTCACGACACAAAACACACGTTTCGATAATTTTTAACACGGCCAAGCCCCGCCTGTTGAATAGCTGCCAAATTATCGCGACAGCCAATCAGAGCGCAGGACGGCCGCGACCCGGAAAGCTTCGCCCAATCAGCAACGAGGCCAGGCTGCGTATGCGCATTTTCGTTTTGCAATTCAATGAGATATCTAATTGCTTGTTTTGCTTGGCATTGCTACCTTCCTGTGCTCATTGATGAAACCTATTTATAATCTAATGAGGATCAAATATAACTGATTTATGTTAGATCTAAAATAAATTAGCGGGAACTGAGTGTGATTTATTTTATGTTAAAGATCACTTGGTTTAGCGAATCGTTTTGTGTTTATTTGGCTATTAGTAAAATGGTTTAGCTATTACAGATTTACGGATAGTTTGTGAGAGATCTGACG
Source organism: Idaea aversata (assembly GCA_907269075.1). Taxonomy (NCBI): domain Eukaryota; kingdom Metazoa; phylum Arthropoda; class Insecta; order Lepidoptera; family Geometridae; genus Idaea; species Idaea aversata. The sequence goes on from OU026102.1 coordinate 495,620, forward strand.
ATGTTAAGGGTAATTTAAGTTAATAGTATAATTAGTATCTGGACTGACTTTAATGATTCAAGAAGTTTACTGTCCATGGTAGCTGGAGAAGTTGGGTTATTCATAGACCTTGCTCTTTGAGAGATCCTCTTAAGTGTATCAAAATTTGAAGTTGATAGTTGATAAAAATAAATATTTAATTACGATTCGAAATAGTTTCCAATAGGTTTCCACTTAATGAAATTCATCATTAAGTCGGTGTTTCTCTAAAATCGTTCGTTAAAATCTTGTAAGTAGGTACTTCACTATCATAGAATTGATCATAAAGCCCACATAAAATTGCCTCCGTTATGAGATTGATATTTAATAGTTAACTGCCAACTGTTTGATTTTTCTAAGACGAATTTATAAAAAAATCGAATACGTATTCGTTTGAAATCAAAAAGAAAATTCGATACCTTTATTTTGGTGAGATGATGAAAATTTCTTATCGTTTCTTAAGCTATCCAAAAATTAAAAAAAAACACATAATGCCATCTTTTTTGTCTTTTAAGCTGGTAACTAAGATGCGTGAAAGAATTCCCGTCAATTAACATATTATTATATCAAAATGTAAGAAAGTTAACAACAATTTTTCATGTTTTCACAATAATTAACAACTTTAGTAATAAGCGAAAGGCTTTTTGCTTTTGATTCTTATGCACCTTAAAAATGAGGAAAGTAATAACAAAATTAAACTAAAGTCAAACTCTAAATACCATAGGTATATTTACATGAATACAAATAATTTAGCGAAGTAGATAGTGATGCAGATGGCGCATGGCGCGGCAATCGGTAAGTGGATTCCAGATAAGGATCTCTAAAGGCAAAGTGTCGGGAACGTGATTTCCTACGGAACCCCGGGCTAGGGAGACCACCAGCATCGTCGATAGGGTTGACACTTAGGTAGGTAAGTACTATACTTTTTTTTTTTTTGTTATTTTCTATTTAATTCATCAACATCGATTTATGTAAGCCCTTTCTTAACTCATCCCCAGATGTCTAAAGTATCCCTAACACATGCAGTTTGGATTTACAAAGCCAATGTGGCTGCCATGCCATCGCTGTTGCAAGCTATTGCACAGGGAAAATTTAATTTAGCTGAACCTCAGAAAAAAAGATGGCGCCAGATTTTGTACAACATGACGTCTGCAATTTTCAAAATTATTGTAACCTACACAATAAACAGAATTAGAACTGATCACCGACACCCTCTGCATAACCACGAAACGCCACAGCGGCGCCTAAACAGCCGCAAGAGCTTTCTTCGGCTCACAACCCCTCTAGGCTGCACCCCTGCTGAGGCCAAAAAGCAACTGTGGGCTGCCAATTTCCCCCCTCCACCGGACTTCATCGCACCCACGGAATCCCTGCCTGCTGGCGGCGATCTGCAGTGGCCAACCTGGAAGTCCCTAAATCGCTTGCGGACCCAAGTTGGCCGCTGCAAAGAGAACATGGCTAGGTGGGGTTTTTCCGGTTCGGACACTCTGTGTGAATGTGGGAGGGCCGCCCAAACGATGGCGCACTTGACGGCTTGCTCTCTCTGCCCTGTTAGCTGCTCTGCAGACGACCTCAACAGGGCAACAGATAATGCGATTGCCGTTGCTAAGTTTTGGGCGGGAGTGCTTTGATCAAGGTGCATTGCATTGGTCGCCGTTGACACGAAGAAGAAGAAGAAGAACAGAATTTAATCAAGAATCTCAGCTAGGTTTAATTTTATAGTAGGTACCTACCTACTAGTTGCGCTCTACGGTTTCATTCGCATAAAAAACTGCTCTCAATACCATATGGACATGGTAAAGGAAGGAAGAGATGTAGTGTGATGACGTCCAACTCTAAAATAAGCACAAAAATATTTTTATTATTTACTGAAACTCACTCGTTCTCAGCAGCTGGCAACCCTACACACAAACTACAGTACATTTGCATAAAAATGTCAGGACACGCGCCTTAATTGATCGCACGTACTGTACAATCGCCGACAAAAACATTTACTGCATACATTAATTGTTTTTACATTACATTATGGGAGTTTTATTCGTAATTAGCGGTGAGTTTAGTTCAATTAAGGTTCTTTAAATGTGGTTTAGGTACCTTACGATGTTGTTTTTAAGAAGGTTGGTGTGTGATTTAACTTGTTTTTAGCGCGCTGCCGTTTCTCTCGTATAATTTCCGATCCCGTGGGAATATCTAGATAAAAAGCAGCCCATATTACGTCAAAGAATTATTACACTAAGTTGTATCCTTGTATCTAAATCAGCTATTTCAATTAGTAGTTACAAAGATAAATACAAATATTATATCTAGGTAATTGCTAATGTAAATATATTAGAAACCTATGTACTTACCTACTCTATTCGTTTAGGTAACTAGGTGTTTTTTACAAAAATATAAAAAAAAACTAAATTTTCGTTCATTGCATACAAAATTAAAAGTTGAACAAAGACAGCCTACATTTTTGTTGACTTCAAGGATAAGTTTAGAACTAACCGATGAGGAATTAGGTATCTTTAATGAAAGTAACTCAATTAGGATCTAAAAGAGCTGTTTTTTTAAAATATTTTTTTAAGTCGGATAAAGAGAAATGAGCTCGGTCGGTGCGTTATAAAGTACGTTTCGAGCGAGCACAAACGCGTGAAGTTAGCAATGGTGCGTCAACAACCACAGTAATAACAACAAGCTTTTATGCATTTATTTATGACTAGCAGCGCTCCGCGGTTTCACCAGCATAACTCCCGATCCCGTAGGAATATCGAGATAAAAATTTGCCTATGTTACTGTCAATAAATCAATGTATCCTCATACCAAGTTTTATCAAAATCAGTCCAGCAGTTTCGGAGTCTATTCGTTACAAATAAAAATATTTATTCTCTTTATAATATTAGGGAAGTATAGATTAGTTATTGTCAGGCATTTAGCGTACCTATCAGCACATAAACAAACGTTTTCAATCCGACTGTACTCGGACGTAGCAAGCCTGGAGACAATTAGAGCCACTCTCCACTTAATTGTCAACGACTGTACCGCTCCTGCATTGTTGCACCTTCTCTACTCGTTATACCTACCTACATATTCTATGTTTTATTATATTTACGCTTAATTCCCTTTTAACCTCTATACCCCCAAGCGGTATTTGTGGAAGGGTTAAACTGTTTGTACGCAATTTTTTTTTTCAGTCTGTGACCGTAAGTGCGCTCGCACGCCAGTATTAGACTAGGTATAAGTACTAGCTTCGCTCCGCGGTTTCACCCGCGTAAGTCCCGATCTCATGGGAATATCAAAATAAAAATTAACCTATATAGTATAGTAATAACCTTCTTCGATAAATGGATTATTCAACACAAAAATATTTTTTAATTCAAACCAGTAGTTTCTGAGATTAGCGCGTTCAAACAAACAAACGAACAAACAATGGAACTCTTCAGTTTTATAATATTAGTATAGATTAGTATCAAATTATGATTTTCAATTTTGATTTTATGATTTTTAAGATTTTAAGCCTAATTTTCAAAAATAGGGCATGAACTTTTTCAAAACAGTCAAAGACCGCCCAAGTTAGGGACGTCAAGCGGTGGCTACTTTATGCCTTAAATGAGAAATTTATGACGTCATATTATTCATGTCGTCACATCCGTCATTTGGTTTTTGCAAGTTACTCCATTCTCTTCTGACAGATTTGAACATCATATTCTCTATCATTAACTCCATAATATCAAAGTACCTACATATTATCAGTACAATTCCCATTAAATTATCTTACATAATTACCTACCTAGCTACAGTACAATGATATGACAGAGCGAATTCATGCATTATGACGTGGCAAATTACATCACTATGTTGTGTTTGGTTAGGGAGTTCAAATGGTATCCATTTCTTGAGCACCGGGAATTATGTTGCCGGTTTTTAGGAGAACCGGAATTCTTGAGAAAATGAAAGATAAATGAAGAATGCAATGAAAGATTGTTTGTCAAAGAAGCTTCAGCAGAATTGTTTGTGTAAACTGTTTACACAAAGATAAAATTAGAAAAAATATTGTATATTGGAAAAATATTAGAAATGCTTTTTATCATAATTATTCATTAAAATTCTGAATCCTTTCTATAATAACTGTCTAACTACAAATTTACTTATACCTAATACACGAAAAATTACGCAGCCAAACAAAAAAACACGCTAAAGTTTAAGCCACTTTTATTTTTTAAAGTTTACACTAGTAGTTTACCAGTAGTATCTGATTATGGTTACTTAATGCAGTAAAATTAGCTAAAAACCGATATGGATGTAAAAGTTGGGAAGTATTGAAAATTCCAGGTATTTAAATCTACTTATGTATTATTTAATTAGTAATGGTCCAACTAGGTAAATCCAACTTCGATAAAGAGGTCAGCCGACGAATCCAACTCGGTTAGGCAGCGTTCGGGAAGCTTCGCAATATCTTCTCGTCACAAATACCACAGAGCCTCAAGACGAAAGTTTTCAACCAATGTGTGTTACCAGTGATGACATACGGATCCGAGACGTGGTCGCTGACTATAGGCCTCGTTCATAAGCTCAGAGTCGCTCAGCGGGCTATGGAGAGAGCTATGCTCGGAGTTTCTCTACGTGATAGAATCCGAAATACGGAAATCCGTAGAAGAATCAAAGTCACCGACATAGCTCTCAGGATTGGTAAGCTGAAGTGGCAATGGGCAGGTCATATAGCTCGCAGAACTCTGACAACCGCTGGGGAGTAAAAGTTCTCGAGTGGCGTCCGCGATGCAACGCGAAACGGAGTGTTGGGAGACCAGCTGCCCGGTGGACCGACGACATTGTGGGTGTCGCGGGTAGTCGGTGGATGGAGTTGCTGTTTGTGGCGTCGTATGGGGGAGGCCTATGTCCAGCAGTGGACGTGTATGGGCTGACATGATGATGATGATGATGTATTATTTTATTGTCCAAAATTAAACAGTTGGTTCCGGTTACTATCTCTGACAACTCTAACAATAGGTTAGCAAGAACAACTATACGATTAGAAGAACCCTGTAAATAAACCGATAATTCCCGGCATTTTCGATCCCAGAATTTCTCGGTTCAACACCCTATGTATTTATGTGTGTGTAACATACCGATAAACCGCACATGTGTGATTGACATGCGGTTAGCTAATCTAGAATCTAGACTAATGTGTAGTACCTATACCTACCTGTATTACTCACAGCTTGGACCATCGAGTACTTACCCAGTAGAGGCGTAATGCGAGAGATTAAATGCCGAAAGTGATCAGTGGTTTTTTAATGATTTACCTACTATTTTTGGACTTATACAATCAAATAAAAGTTTTCATGTCGTTTTAAGTATCTAAATTTCTACTTAATATTAAAACAATCATTATATTGTTTTCTTAATTTTATTTCTAATTCCGTGTATTGGAGCTGTTAGATAATTTCATTATAATAAATGAGGCAGATTGGTTTTAAATAGAATACTATTAAGATCACCCATTTGTGAAACACATACTTTCTAGCTATTAAATGTATGTAAGTATGTATAGTGTTCTATGTTCCTTCCTGTGTTGTATTTCTATTAAGTATATTATGTCACTAAACATAATATCAATGATTATTATTTGAAAGCCCAACTCTCGTGTTACGTTGACAATTAGAATCTGAATCATTGATAAAATAATCAGAACACAGTGATCTCCGCATTGATTTTGCGGAATTTTTGTTAAATATACAAAATCGAAATCAAAATTCTGTATTCCTTTTAACTCACTTAATGAAATCACATTGATCAACGATATTTACTCTTTACAGTGTATGTGCTCGAAGATAGGAATAACTTAGATAAATCATTGGCTTAAGAGGTTTTCGCATGAATAATTGAATTAATTTGAGCCTAGATAGCGCTGTTTGAAATTGACCAGCATTGTAGGAATATTGCTACAAATGGTCGGTAGCTAATGTCGCTTTGTAGGATTTAATATACCTTAATTATACTATACATATATCCTTATACTTATTAATTCATATCAAGACCGGTGTAACAGAAGAAAGAAAGAATTTAAAGTTGGTGTCTATAAGGTCATTTATATAGGTACCTGAAATAACAAAAAATAATGACGTTTAATACTTTAAACATATTTAGCTTTAAACATATTTATTTAACATATTTATTTTATTTATTTATATTTAGCATATTTTGTTTTTTTGTTTATTTTATTTATTTTTTTTGTATAGAATTTAATTTAATATTAGATGATACGTACATTTAGCTAATTTTTACTTTTTTTGGAGTATAATTTTGAAAAACCTATTTAAATTAAAGTAGTAAGTTTTAAAGATCAATAAAGTATCACTCCAACCAATAACTCAAACCTCATTTGAAATAATCTTGACAAATTAGAAAATCATCGTTTCACCGAATACGCGCTAACGAGTCGCGTCCATATTCTGCAGACCGAAGACTTCATATCGGGTAATAGTTTAATAAGTAGTTTAAATAATATGCGGGAACAGATAAACATACATAATTATTCGAATCAAATACATTACTCTCTCTTATAGCTCTGCCATAGTCGAGTAAAAAAACCAGGTAAGAATTGTTATCAACTTATAAGTTATTATAGTCAAGCTTTTTAATTTTAATAGTGAACCTAGTAGCCGATATCGAGTTACATTGATTCGGAGAGCCGGAATTTTCTGAAGGTCAATTCTCGTAATTATAGCAAAATGCAATCTTAAATTGATCGAAGTGAAATGATATTGAAATTTAACTGTCAATTGGTATTCTGCTAACCTTAATCATAATAACATTTCAGTTACATTTCAGTTACATTTCAATTACATTTCAATTGCATTTCACTAACATTGCGATATAAAATCATTCAGTCATTCATTCATTTTGCTTTGTTAGGTTGGCTATGTCACAAAATTTAAAAGAATTTCATTTGGCGCGTGTTTTATTTTGGAGTGTGTTTGAAGAAACTTTGTGATATTAAGGTCCATGAGATAAATCGCGCTAATGCTCTAGATAGCAATTATGACAGCGATCGCGATATCGTAATTGATGTCTATAGCAATCAATAGCAATAGCAATAGATAGCGATTTTTTACAAATAAAGTAAATAATGTGGGCCATTTCACATAACGCCATCTAGCCCTATGCTAAACAACTAGGCGTGTGTATACTTAAATACTTGTTTGTGGCGAGAATCGAACCTGTAACCTTCTATATTAAAGTAAACCCCAGTTGCGCTTCAGAGATGACACGCATTATTTTTTTTATTAGATTTACACACCAACCCAACTAAGTTAACCTTAAAAATTCACTAAATTCGTTGTTTCATGTCGATTACATTTTAATCAACTCTCGATCTCAAATTTCACGTTTCTTATGCGACGAGAATACGGTCTAGATAAGTTCGATTACATTTCGATATCATTTGTATTTGGAGAATACCGTTTTACGTACATTTTAGTTTCGATTGCATTTCAATTAAATTAACATTTCATTCGGATATCATGTTGAAATCTTAGTTTATGAGAATACTAAAAGATGACGTTTAGTATATTTTTTGCAATCGAAATGCAATCGAAATGATATTGAGATGTAATTTTAACAATTTTATTTATGGTAATTGGCCTTCTGGAATCAAAAATACCGAGAAGTACCGGTTTTTGACACACAATCAAACATACAACAGCGCAAACCTGAATATTTCAACCAATATTTTGTCTAATATCAGAAATCATCAAGCTGCTTGAGACGATAATTATTTTGAGGGAGCCTATAGCCTAATTGGTGCCCGGTACCCATTTTATCAAAGTTACAATATTTTTATTCGATAAACATTTTTCTAGTAAAATTATTAGCTGTCTATTACTCACAATATTTCGGATGTTAAGAAACCGACTAAACTATCGTCCGATATAAAATTCTCAGTCTCCGGTTCACCTTTAGCGTTACGTGCCGTATCGCCGTGCGATCGTAGAACGCGGGGGTGTCGCGGGGTGCGGTGCGGGGTGCGAGCGGGGTACGAAGGGTAAGAAGAGATCAATTGCATTTAGGGGACGTCCTGTAGATAGCTGGGGGCGATTCGTAACAGTTGACACAAATGAGGCATTATTTGAACTGTAAGCTTTTCTTTTGTTCGGAGGTTAAGATATTTCATTTTTTTTTGTGGTTGGTAACTATGATTACTTTTGAAGTGTTTATAGAATCGATCATAAGAGTAGAGAGGTCAGTTGGGTCAGTTGCAAAAACCAAGTATTAGAAATAAATTAGTCTAGTTTAAAGATGGGTAAATAATAATACATCTCAGTTTTGTGCAATGATTATTATTTACATAAACTCAACAAATTGAAAATCAAATTATAAAACTACTAATTAATATAAACTATTTGACTAAACGATAATTAAAAATGCTTTACACAAAAGTCACAAAAGTAGGTGCAACCACACGAATAATTAAGTTAAAATATCAATGTACACGTCTTTCTTAACACGTTCAGTGCGTTACCCTGCTGGTCTTACTTTCAAAAAGTGCTGTATCGGGCTTAATAGGCCTGATTCTAAACTTTGTTGATGTGCGTTATCGGGTTCTAACGACCTGTTCGACAATTTACCTTTGAATTGAAATAAATCTGGAATTTATTGGATTTTTTGGAAATATGTACCTGAAAACTGTTTATATTGAATTACTACATCCCAAAATTACATTAGTCCTGAAATTCAGATCTTTTAACATATCTAAAACATCAATACAATCTGTAGGGTCGTAAGCACCCGATATCAGCACAGAAAGGCAATTATATCGATACACTGCTAGTGTTGTCAATAAAAAATCGATAATAAAAAATACTTTTTCTACCTTTATTGGTTGTTGCCGGTGGTTTCGTCTCCGGAGAGATAGGTACATTTTGGATAATAGTCATCGTATGGCCAGTTGATGGATGGAAAAATTTAAGATTTACTTAGACGTACTAAAATATTCCGCCACTTTTCTGTTGATTTCGTACTCTTTTATTCAGAGTTTTTCTCAGCTTGTTTACATTCACTACACTTTTACAAAAATTTTCTTGAACGCTTAATTTTTTGCTTTTCAATTCACGTGGATAGATAAACAGAATTAGCAACGCGCCGCGCCGCTACGACGTCATCGACCATTGCACATCACTAACGTAATGACATGCAATTCAAGTGCGGTTATCGGGTCATCGGGCATCAGGTCTTTAACACCTGATAAACGCACCTTAAGGATAAAATTTCCTTACAGGCCGTATCAGGTCTTAACGACCCGATACATTTTTTTTGTTTTTTTTGGGTACTATTTGACGACATAAGACCAATAAATATATTTGTCACTTTTCCACTGCAAAAAATCCTATATTTATCTTACCCGCACCGAGGGATAGCAATAGATTCTTGCGCCCGCACTATAGAAGAGTTATGCAACAGGCATTTTCAACCCGATACAGCACTGAACGTGTTAATTCGCGACAATCGTTCAAGTAAGTCCATGAAGCTGGCTGCTCCTTGTTCGCGGCCCCTGGATTGAGCTGACGCTGCATTCCGAAAGCTCAGCGCGCTCCTTACTCGCGCCTCTCGGTACTGCTGACGATGCAGTAGGCAACAGTGTTGCCAACACAAGTAGGTAGGTACTTAAAGTATGGAATGTCATAAATGCGTAATAACGTGTAAGCGGATGTAAGTTATAACAGGATGTAGCTAACCTCTGCTAAAAGGTAGGCAACGAATGAAGCGAAGCAGAGCTCCTTCTACCTTGGAAGGTCTCTACCAAAACACTATACAGTTTAACCGCCTCCGATAAAATGATCTTTTGATCCAATACTGGGCAATGCCTGCCTTTTGCGTTCGTTAAACTTATAGATTTTCTTTGAAATATTTAACTTTTTTGCTTATAATCTCGTTCTCCAAAGTTTACATTTTTATTCTTATTAGACCCAAAGATTCAGGCATACCTAGTTATCAAACACCATGTCACAATAATAACATTTAAAAACTTCACAAAACTAAACTAATCCTACTTCACAGAAACATAATTCGACGAATTTAATATTAAACAACCCGGTCGCATGTTCCATCATTCCGATCATCAAAGTTTTATCAAAATATATCCATCCTAAATCCATAACATATATCATTCTGTGAAAAACTGCATATCTTAATCGCCTAAGACGAAAATGTTTTATATTTCATAAACATTATATTGATGGTGTTAGAAAGATAAATGGATGGACACCGACACAGATTTCTTAGGGCGGAAGCACACGGAAAACTAAAAGTCGACCGATAGTAGGCTTCTTGACAGTTTTCCTGTAGATATTTAAAAACTTGCTTCATTATTTGTCTTTATACTCTTTTTGTGACATCTGTTTTTTGTGTATGTTTTAGTTAATCTTTGTTTGACAAAATTCTATTTACCTAATTCGATTATGGTATTCACGGTATTCAGCGTAGCGCTGTAGGTAGTTAATTTCTCACTTGACGTGACTTTGGAAGGTTATCACACCGAGCCGTTAGAAAGGATTTTAAAACTTTAATTTTTAAGTGCGTTAGTCTGCCTGCATTTGGCATTTGATATCTAGAAATATTTTGGAAAATACATTTCAAAAAGAGATTTAAACACACGACCTTCGCGAATTTTAAAAGTTTTGTTTTTAAATAAAAAGTAAAATAGTTTTATTTGAAGCCAGTTGTGACTCTAACAATTAGCTTTTATTCCGAAAAAATGTTATTTAATTAAAAATATACATGTTTCTTCGTTAAATTGAACTGTTTCACGAAAACAGCGTGACGCTTTCGACTGTTTTCAGCTCATCTTTGAAGGCTCACTTCATGAAAGTTTTATATTTGTTTCAGTAAAATATACCTACCACAGGTAGGTACCTACTTAGACCTTGTGACGTCACAATCATAGTCTTCATGATTAATATCTTGTAACTTTGTAACCAACATGCACACAACAAATATACGATTTATTTTGCAAAAATAAAATCACGTCCGCCAATGAACTAAAAAGTTGAACAATTATTCTCTTCTTTTGTCGGCGAACTATCGGCCGATTACTCACCGATGGTCTCTCGTCTGCTTGCGCCCAAGTTATATTTTTAGAGTTCCGTGGGCACTCTGCAGTTTTCGGAATCGTGAAAAATGTGCTGAAGGAAATATTTAGTGGTTTGACAGACGGATTACAAATTAAAGTATATTAACATTGATGACATTTGTTATTTAGTGATTCGGGTTAGATACATTGGATTTTATTAAATAATCTTTGTATTTTATTTTAACTGACTTCAATAAATAGAGTAGGTTATCAATTCGTCGCGTATATACATATATTTTTCATCTAAAGAAATAGATGGATTATCCATCATGGATACCTTATTACATAATCGTGATAAATATTTTTTCCACGTTTCGAGATTTCGTCGTCAAAAGAATAGTAGGATACTTACAAAAACCAAATGTAACGGATGGACATAATAAATACGTCATAATTTATAACGAATACAAAGAAAGAGGAAGTTTTGAGGGAGGGAGTTTTTTTTCGTAAGATATTTATGCCTGTGACCATGAGAGCTGCAAAGTTCTCGAAACGTCAGGTTTTTACATTAAATAAACATGCTTATATTCGTTTAACAAATCTAACCCGTTCGTTAGAAAGTAGGACAAAGATGTTGGATTAGCTACATTCGTCAGAAGTGTATAATTTCACGAATCTTTGACAGTTAGCTGTAAACATAATGTTACGTAACGTTACGATATTGTGTTTTTATTGTTTTGGTATCGATTCGTAGAAATACTCATTAGCTTTTCCACGGAATATAATATTAAGAATATATTACATATGAACTGGACAGAGTCTTTCTTTGTATTTTGACATTTTCTCTGTAAGAAACAATCTGTAATGGTGAAAGTAGACATAAAACATTATGATCCGGCGATCGTTATATTTTTAAGGCAAAGGTTCTGAAGTTCAAAAGGTTTTGTTTGTTTGACACGGAAATTTTGATCTTACCTATTTATTTATTTTATTTAGCACAGTAATAACATACAAAGTCACTAAACGAATCCTAATTTAATATTATAAATAATAGTTGGTTTATTGTATTTGTTTAGTGTGTTTATTTGTTTGTTTGTATATTTGTGTGTTTGTTCCCTCTTCTCGGTAAAACGACTTAACTGATTTAGATAAAAATCGGCAACGTGATAAATTAGGGGATGGAGAAGGATATAGAATTTTGATGCGGAAATATCCGTGAGATCGGGACTTATGCGAGTGAAACCGCGGCCCGCTGCTAGTACTATCATAAAATAAACAATTGATTCAATCACTACTGCAATCCGGAATGTCCCAGTTGAATTTATTAATAGTAAAACTTACAATCTAAACACAACCATAAACCGTGTAAGACAAAACACAATTTTAATTGCCGAGTTATTAACCAGGGTAGCTAAAAGGGTTAACGAAAGCTAATTCAAACCTTAAATCTAAAAGGTTGAGGCATATAATTGTTTGTTTTGAAATATTTAAGGAAGTGTAGCTGAACCGTAGTCGAGTATCGACAGTCTTTCGATAAACTATCGATAGTTCATCAAAAATCAATAGTATCGATAGCACGATGCGGAATAATAATTATTGGCATATTACCTATAGTATCGATAGTTTTTTACTATTGATAGTATTGCATGATACTAATCAATACTATCGATTATTCAAGGTTAAGCAAAAGTAACTTTAAAAAAGCATTAATGGAAAAAGAATGTAAATAATAAAAGTAGAATAATCTCAGTAAATGTCCCTATATCCCTATGTATACTTATATCTTTAAGACTACGCAACGGGTTTTGTTGCGGTTTTTTTTATTAGATAGAGTGATTCAAGAGAAAGGTTTTTAGATATAATACATGCATAATACAGCCGTGCGAAGCCGGGGCGGGTCGCTAGTTGTTTATAAAGTTGAAATACCCTACGCGCGGTTTAGGACTTAGGAGACATCTATTGCACCCATGTTTATGAATAAATAAATTCAATTCAATAATTATGTGGAAATCGATAGTACAGAGCAATCGGTAGTATTGCATATTATTACCAATCAATACTAGGTATGGATAGAATCGATTGTCCAATTATTAAAAAATATTGCAGGTCAATCCACAGTAATCCACACAGCGCCATCTAGCTCCAAGCTAAGCAACTAGGCTTGTGATATGGTAGCTAGGCGACGGATAGTTAAATACTTAGTTCTGTAATATAGGCAGAAATTGATGGTACAGAGCTATAAATTGTAACAAAAAAAAAAACATACATACATCCGAATTGAGAACCTCCTCCTTTTTTTGAAGTCGGTTAAAAACAGAGAGTAATTGATACAATTTATAGTTTGATTATTTCGAAACTATTGATAGTATTACTACGTGCCTTGCTATCGATAGTGTAAGTAAAGTATCGATAGTATTATTATCGATAGTTCGGCAGCACTAGTGTGGGGGTAACATTCGTGCCTTGTTTTGTTAATTAGAGTCGTAATAATTACTGTGAAGACCTTTAAATACGTTTATGTTTTAATTGATTTAAATTGGAGGGTTTAAATTATTTTATAGGCTTTTAACGTTTTATTTAAATGGAAGTTACTCGTTTTATAAGTGAAAAGGTTTGTGAAGGTAAAAAGAAAAGAAAAGGTGGATAAAATAGGTTTATCTTGAGTTAAATGAGCTGTTTCAATTGGTTTTTTTATGCTAGACTGACAGATGGTGGGTTTATACTTACCGTTGTCTATGGTCAAGATAACGATTTAGAGATTTTTTACAAGCATATATCTGCTTCTTTCATCACTTTTTCTCGATTTCCGAATTACATTTTTATTAGTATCTACAATGGCTTCGCAAGGATATAAGAAATACTATAGGTAGGTACCTACATAGATAGTAGAATATCTATAGTATGGAGACTATCGATAGGTACTAAAAAACTATAAAAATGGATAGTATTGGCACAATGGTCACCATGCCGAACTGCCAAACGGTTGCGGGTTCGATTCCCGCCTCAGACAAGTATTTCTGCTTAGATATTTGTCTGGGGTCTGGTTGTTTCTATGTATTATAAGTTAATAATTACATAAGAAAAAGTATATAAGTAGTAAATCCGTTGTCTAGCACCCATAACACAAGTCTATAGTTACTTAGCTGGAATGTCCTGCAATATTTATTATTATTTATTGCATGATAAGTACCAATCAATACTATCGAAACTTTCAATAGTATCGATTGTTCAATCAATAATAATTTTATTGTTTCGTAACATAAGCAGAAATCTATGGTACATGGAATCGAGCCATCTAATACATATTTTTTTAGTATAATGGTTTCGCACAGTTCGTTTATAATAGCCAGCATCATAACAATAATATGATTCGGGTCATTTCACGTTGCGTCTGTCACTCTAAAATACCCTAAAGATAAATTTCTATGAATTAGAAAGTATGTTATCCTATTCTTTGTTCTAAATCAAAGTATTTAAGTAGATTTCATCGAATCTGTATATTTCCGCGAACATGGTAGGTACTTGGGTAGGTTAGTAGGTATAACCCTGTCAGATGGGAGATGTCGTATCTAATTGGTGGCTTCCTGCGATCGTGTTACACATACAGAACGGAACGATTGATCTTAGAGCGGATATCGCTCGCGCTGCGCTGCCTGTACTGGCCGCACTTGTCTCTGTCTGTCTGTTACAACTATCTAATAATTAACTGTTACTATAAATGTTTTTATGTATGGGTTACTGATAATCATTTTAAAAGGCAGTTATGAGTTATACTTTTACGACTATTGGAAATTCGTATCTTTTTTGGACAATTTGAAGGTCGATCAAATTTAATTAGCACTAACAATACCACTGCCAAATGTAATATTTATTTTAGTTTCTACAGGATACTAGCGATTTAAAATCCAGGATAAAACTAGCTAACTAAAAACTTGCTAGAACTAAAAACGAGGAAAATTTCGTACAAAGGGTTGGCCTGCTGCAATAGGTATTTCTACTTTTCGTTAGCTAACTCTTGCATGATATTGTCTAATCTTCTAAGACTTTCTTCTTAATAGGTCATATAAGGCAAAGCGAAGATGGTTAAGCTGGAATACCTAGGTAGGTAGATATTGTTTTATAAAAACGTGTGTCACTCGGGGACTGCCGCGGTAAAGCTATTGCATCGTGCAAGTTTCGTACAGTCGTACCATATACATAAACGTTAAGCGAACGCTCGGCCGAGCTACATGGTAGGCGGAGTGGGGGGTGTTAGGTTTTATTTTCGTTACGGAATTTCTTGATTCGGTCGCCGCGCTCAAAGCCCGCGATAAAAGCTATGCAATAGCTTAAAAAGGTACATTGTGTACGGAACCCTCGGCGTGCGAGTACAATATGACCAATTTTTTAATTTACAAAATTATTTTCCCTAATTTACCTATTGTTTTTAAAATGTGTCAGGAACAAACCTTTCAAAATCATTACTTTATGGTAAAATGAATAAAGCACAATTATATAGTGAATATAGATGATCAGTAGTTTAGAGTACCAACCGGCTACAGTGGTTATAGTAATTGTTACCCGAGGGACTGACGTAGCTATTCTCGTGGAAGGGCCCGGTAGGGTTGACACTCACCATCCTCAAGGTTTTAGGGGAAAATATAGGTGAATAATAGGCAGCTATACCTAACCTAAGACTGATGGTGTTTGCAATAGAGAATCTATCTATGTATTTACCTATATCTGCCTTGGGGTGGGTCTACAAGTTGCGAGGGAATAGGTATCTTCTAAGAAAGGTTGCTATATTTTAGGCCGCATTGTCACCTACCATCAGGCAGGTGTGATAGTGGTCTAACCCTCGCCTATCATTTGTATAAAAAACCTATGTAAGTACTTCGTTTAATTTACACTAATATTATAAAGAAAAAATATTTTGTTTTCTAATGAATAGGCTGCAAAACGAGTACCTATACCTTAGGCCCCCATCCCCGAGTCTTAAAATGTTAATATGTAGTATTTTATTATTGTGCCTAACTTAAAAGAAATAGCTTTCAAGTGATGATTAGCTCACGAACGTGGGAAATGCTCGCTCATCCACACTTTTAGTGTTTTGTAGCTCTGTGTAAAATGATTTTTGTTTTCTTGGACAAAGCAATTATGATTAAGGTAACAAATAGCTAATATTAGACTTATTATTATAGTTTAGTGTGATTATCTCGAGTGGTCTAAAAACCCAACTAACTTAACTAACCTAACTTGGTTTTTAATACGTTGCAATGTGGTGCGAATTACAAATGAATAAATAAATTTAGATTTTTGACTTATAAAGTATTGACTGTACAAAAGTGACAACCCTACATGAACAGGGGTTGTACTAATTAACCTTTGCATTCGATAGGGTTGTTAACGTGTGCGTAATGCTTATACAGGGTGTCTCTTGTATCATTTACAGGTATTCGGTAGCAATGGGACATGCTGTAGATTTACTTTACAATTAGTCGGGCGCGAGGGACGGGAGCGAATTCTGAATCGATTAGTTTGAGTTAACATTGAGCTCGTTCTATGTGGGACGCGTCCACGGTATCAAAAAACTTGCCGTGTACTTGTCCCATTTTTGAAATATTAAGGGCCAGGGTCACTTGCAGCAAAATTTCGATTTTATTAAATCTTGTAGATTTGATTAACCTGAACAATTTTAGAATCTAAAGAAGCAATTAAAAAAAACACTGAACTTAGTCTAATTTAAGCCCACCAAGACCGATTTTATTTTTTACAAATACTTAAAAACTCAATATTAGATAGAACTGTTATTAAATATTAGTAGTCTTGACTGCAAGCCACGTTGGCCGGTACTTAGTCAGAGAAAATTATCATTTCAAAACACTTCAAGAATTTTTGCAAAAAAAAAAAAACAGTTTTCGTAAAAGGTCATTTAGAAAGAAAGCAAGAAAGAATTTTTTTTTACCAAAATATACTTATCAATCTAACACCGTGTTCTAAAACCTTGGGTTAGCTCAACCCCTGCTTATTAAACCCAATTAAAAGATCTAGCCAGTAAAAGTCGGGCCAATAGTAGGTAACTAAGTAAACCAAGTTGGTACTAGAAGATCAATAAAGTTCAAAAATAGCGTAGCAGTCGAGTGAATTAAACTCCATTTAGATATGAGAGCGGCCTATTCGATGTAGCTGCTATGTTTGTTGGGAAATCTGCAGATTCAACGTGTTAAGGGTAGGTTGTAACTAAAGGAAATAGAACAAACTATAGACAAAAAACGTCTCTCGCAAAAAACGGCAAGTTGCTAGATAGGGTCATCTATTTTTTTTTCTCCTTTTTTAAACCCCCAACCCAAAAAGAGGGGTGTAATATAATGTAGTGTGTGTCTGTGGAAGGTTTGATCTGATTTTGATTTAGTTTTTTTACCCAACTGTGCGACGCAAAGAAGGGTAAAGTGTTTATTGTTTTACTTTACGTAAAATTAAGAATGTATTTATTATATTATTATATCTAATTTACATTACAAAAAACATTAAAGTTAGAATTATTAAATTTAGACGTATCAAAAAGAAGTAAGTACATATCTTAATTTTTTAAATTCTTTGTTAAAACGCTATGGGTAGTATAGGGTTTATTTTTAACAGAATCAATAACGAAATATTTTGAGGGTATTCCATTCTGAAAGTCCGCAAGCTACTCTACCCTAACGATATTTTTTCCCATAAGTAAGTATATAAATACTTGAACGATCATAAAAACCGTACCACGTACTAAAATAGGCTATCAGATTAACAATGTTTATTGTCACTTTACGATCCATCAGTCTAACATTGGGAATACTAAATACAAACACATAACTTCGCCTTAACATCCATTTTCAAGCATCACCGTATTATTGTCGCATAACTTTCCTCTACTTTGATCTGGAACACAGACCATTTCCAACCTTAAACTGTTGCAATAAAATACAGTTCAAATAGTCACAAGCTTTATAACTCCATGTCGATCAATTTACAGCTTCCTGTAATCTGAAATGAGCTTTATCCGGTCTTAATAAAGTTCATATTATATTGAGATTACTTCTTTAGCGCTTTTATCACGCCAAAGTAAATTTGACTTTATATTAAGGGAATAGAGTTATTTTTTTAAAAGTGATTTTGTTTCGTAGAATGACTGCGTTTGACACATGTATAATTGGCGCGAAATGGTTGCAAACTGTTGCCGTTATGTCATTATATTGGTTTAATGTCAAATGGCTTTATTTTTGGATAAAATTATGGGTTCGACATCAAATGCTCGGGGTAATTACATTGCTCTTTGAACTCTGAGATTGACGATTAGGTTTGTTTTTAGTTTTGACATTTCCTCATATTAATTAGTTTCCTTAAAGATGAAATTAATTGGGTAAGTAGGTACTTTATGATATTTAATTCTTAACTTATTACTTTTAATAAGAAAATACATAACTTTCCTAATGAGCATTGTTAGCGTAGCTTCACCTTAATAGAAATTGTCAAAATGAAACAAAATCCACGGTAGCGATAACTATAGGCAACCTATTAACCGATCATTTTTTAATTCTAAAACCGTTCCGAAAGTAATAAAATTTCGAAAATCGTCTTATAATTTATTAAAAATTCTTCCACGTTTGAAATAAAGCTGTAAAAAACAAGTTTGAAGACATTAAGATTGACGTATGTTGAATCATAAATTGACATTAAGTTGAACATTGTTAAGTGACCAGCGAACTGAGATCCCTCGAGTTGCCTGCCCTTAAGTAACTCTGTGCCGAAATGGTCACGGGAATAGAGATCCTTAATTGGCAAACTTAATTAGATTAATTCATATAACATTCAGAATTGTGACTGACTGATTTATCAACGCACAGCTCTAACTAAAATAGACGGATCGAGCTTAAATTTGTCATACATATAGCTATAACGTAGGCACCTGCTAAGAAATTATATTGGAAAATTTAACTTGTACGCTGACGAAGTCTCATAGAAGTGTTAATTCTAAGAAAGCTAGCTTACACAAAACAAAATACAAAAAAAATATTGTTGAGGTCTGAATGTTTTTAGCAGGTATGCCTTAAAAAATTTAGTAAATATGTATTATATCCCATAGTCTGGTCACCATACCTCAAGCCTAGTTACTTTGGTTTGGTAGCTTTGGGCTAGATGGCGCTATAAATATCCTGCAATACTTTTTTAAATAGGCTAAAATTAATTAAATATTACCATTATTTTGTGAGTAAGTATGTATGTTTATTACTCTTTCACACAAAAACTTCTGAACCGATTGCAATGAAACTCGGTATATAGATAAATAGAATCCTGGAATAACATATTAATTACTTTTTATCCCGTAATTCCCAAGAGATCGGGACCTACGCGAGTAAAACTGCGGGAAGCTACTAGTCTTCTATAAAAGGATTTAAATCAAAAGGTCGAGACTATACTGGCCACTTAACACGACTACACAGACCATAAACAATTGTATCTTGAGAGTTTATAACTACTTACAGCCTATTTCACAACATTTCATATAACCTCTTATCCTTTATTCGTCATTGATAACCTTCGTGACCCGCCTGCGACGCTGAAGGTTGTAGGTTCGATTCTCGCCTTTGAACAAATATTTGTTTCTGTATATAAATATTTGTTGTTATCTGTTTTTTTTTGTATGGCAAAGTATGTTTTTACAAAAAAGTATTCTATGCGTCATCTGGTCACCATAATAGAAGCCTAGTTGCTTAGTTTAGAGCTAGATGGTACAACTAAATATTAACTAATTATCGATTCACGCCTATATAACCTAATTAACAATTTTTTAGATATAGGCAAAAGGCTTTTTGGCTCCTCTGTGCGCCTTAAAACTTCGTTATTAGATTTTTCAAAATATTTTGACAGAGTTTTGTTTTTTTAGTAGGTACCAATTATCATTTTAAATTTGAAATGGGATGAGTTCAAGGATGGAAAATATTATATTTTGATTCCGAAAATTAATTCCTATTGGACCATATGTATGGGATGAATCCTATGGTCATTCCGTTAAACCAGTTATTAATATTTTGCGGATTTTTATTTTTTTTATAACTCCTAATCAAACTAACCATAACTTAAAGTTTTGTGAAACATGCCCTAGTTTATTAAAGGACCAATTCAAATCATTACGGCTATAAAACGATACGTCATCCTGTTTTATTGCCGTTTCTCTCGCACGCGTTGGCCTCTCGTATCTTCCGTCTCAGGTGAGAATTAAGCTCAAATGCTTTATGAGATTCCGAAGGGTGTATTTTGAAAATTGGTTAGGATTCTTAGGGATGGGGTAGTATATTGAAATGAAGATATCGATAGTTAAAAAAATAGATTTTCTGGTAGATGAATTATGGTACTCGTCACTCAACGTGATAACCTCTGTGGTATGGTGAGTATTTAGATAGGTATTTTGTCTCTTTGCATTAGTTTGTCTCTGTCGTGTCGGTGTAACCATATTACAAGGCTATTTACTCAGTTTGAGACTAAATTACACTATAAAAGCAATTTCATATTTTTTTTAAATTACTTAAGTACTACTACTATTACTTTTAAAAAAACTTATTCTTTTTTTTACTGATATTAATGATTTTTTTCTTTTTATTAATGTTTTTGCTAAATATATCACTCTTAACTAAATATTCATTCATTCATTTATTCATGTTAATTTTTATAAACTGGGTGATTACTGGGTGATTTTAACGCGCACCCAACTAAGCTATTTGGTCAAGAACTAATAAGTTTTTGTAATGAAAACATGTACAGTTGTGCGGATATTAATACGATAGGTATAAGTTCTGATACCTACACCTTTATTAGTGACGTTCACGGCACAACGAGCTGGTTGGACCACTGTGTCACGACTAAGGCCGCATGGGATACCATTGTATCTGCCCATGTAATGTACGGGACATATTGGTCTGATCACATTCCCCTATGTGTGGATTGTAAAGTTTCTAGTCAATCAGATATTCTAGTCAATGATAAAAATAATGTACAGGTTAAAAATAATATTAGTGATATCGTTTGGGGGTCAAGAGACTCTGCACAAATCAATGTTTTTAAAGAATTATGTAATTTGAATCTAGGCTGTATTAATGATCATTTTAAATGTAATGTATGTGATAAGGGTAGCTGTGAACGTCGTAAGGATCATATTTTATTTATTGACAACTTGTACGAAGGTATTATAAGTACCTTACAGGCGGCCGCTATTGCGTCCACCCGTCGGCGTCTCGTTGCACAGGGGGCCCGTAAGAGGGTGATTGGTTGGAACTTCCATGTGGGAGAGGCTCATCAGGAAGCGCGACGGTCTTTTAGGTGTTGGATGTTAGCAGGCAAACCCTCTGCTGGAGAGGTTTATAATAATATGCGATCCTCGCGTAGTAATTTTAAAAATAAATTGAAATGGTGCCAGGCCAACGAGGACCAAATAAAAATGAATATCCTTACCTTGCACAAAAAAGCTAAGGACTTTAAGAAATTTTGGACATTTTGGAGAAAAGTATATCGTCAACGAGGCACAGGTCACTTTTACGCCTGTTGACGTCGCCAGGGCGATCAAACAGATGACCAGAGGAAAATCAGCGGGGCACGATGGTCTAAGTTTGGAGCATTTGTTGTATGCCGGTGAGAGAATCTGTACCAGATTATGCACATTGTATAATTTGTGCATTAGGTATGGATATCTTCCGGATGCTCTAATGAGGACTGTCGTTGTTCCTATTCCTAAGAACAAAACGGGTGACCTAGGATCTGTGGCCAACTATCGTCCTATATCTTTGGGTACTGTGGTGGGCAAGGTGCTTGAGCGATTACTGCAGCCAGAAATCGTGAGCAAGCTTTGTATAGATGATGCGCAGTTTGGTTTCCGTCCCGGTCTCTCTACCGACTCTGCCATACTTAGCCTTAAGCATGCTGTAAGACACTACGTTGATAGGGACACATCCATCTATGCGTGTTTCCTTGACCTGAGCAAAGCTTTTGACCTTGTTAATTACGAACTCCTCTGGGGAAAACTGCTCAGGTCTAACGTAGCTAAGAGTGTGGTAGACTTGGTGAGATACTGGTATGGAAACCAACTGAACTCTGTACGGTGGGGCGACTCGACTTCTAGCGAGTATAAGCTAGACTGCGGTGTACGCCAGGGTGGGCTGACCTCTCCGGACCTCTTCAGCCTTTATGTAAATGACCTCATTGGGGAGCTGAGGAACACCAAGGTCGGATGTCATATCGGAGGTGTTTGTGTAAACAACCTTAGCTATGCAGACGACATGGTGTTGCTCAGCCCCTCAATTAGCGGTCTAAGGAAGTTGCTTTCGATCTGTGAGCATTATGCTAATGCTCATGGTCTAAAGTATAACGTTCTGAAGACAGAGATGATGGTCTTTAGGTCTGGTAGGGGACCGGAGAGGGTACAGCCTGTGTTCCTTGATGGAGCTCAGGTTCGGCTCGTCGAGAGCTTCAGGTACCTTGGCCACATTCTTACACAGAACCTAAGTGACGATGACGACATCGAGCGCGAGAGAAGAGCCCTCTGCGTCCGAGCGAACATGCTTGCGCGAAGATTCTACAGGTGTGACGAGGAGGTTAAAAAGACACTTTATAGTGCTTATTGTCAAAACCTGTATACTTGCCACCTGTGGTTCAAATACACGCGGAAAGCTTACAGCACCATGAGAATACAGTATAATGACGCATACCGTATTCTCATGAAAAAGCCTAGATTCTGCAGCGCGTCAGGCATGTTCGCGGAAGCAAGGCTCCCTGACTTCTTCGCAGTCATCAGACTTCGGGTCACCTCTTTCTGGTCTAGACTACGTGATACCAAGAACGCTATCCTGAAAGCCATTTATAACGACATGACTAGCCCTATTTTTGCTCACTGGCTCGCTGTGCAGCGGGACGCCAACCGAAAATAGGCAGACACAATATAAAAATATTATTGTATGTCATTTTATAGTGTAGGTATATGTATTTTTTATTTGACAACTTTTTTTAGAACTTTTTTTAGATTAGATATGTATCTGTATTTTAATTTTTAATTTTAATTTAATTATTTTATTTTTATTTTTATTTTATTTTTACTTAAGTATATTTGTATTGTATTTCTAATATGGGTGATCTGCCTGAAATAAATGACTATTATTATTATTATTATTATTATTATTATATGTCCTATATCACGGGACTATGGAGTCCCGGACCTTTGGAAGGCATGCGTGGGGCCGAAGCCAACACGTAGAGGCCCTTTACAATAACAAGTTTAATGGCAAAGTATGATGTGGACATCAAACCGGCGATTATCCCTGTCTGCACTATAAAATGCAGCCAAGGACAACCTCCGGTTTGAATAGAACTATTGATAAACTACAGGAGAAAACTACTACTTGGGCTATTGTGATGGGATGGTAGTGGACTGGATACTGGGGAACTATGGGTACTATGGCACCTGCCGTAACAATGTTCAACAAACATGTAAAAGTGGCAGGCGGAGACTCGCCAACTCTCAAACTGGGCCACCCTAATCAGCTGAGTAAATTACAGCAAGGGGGCAACAGGGACGAGAGTGGCTTAAGGATAGTGACGCCACACTGGGTTTTAAACTCAGGTCACGGGCTCCCTGAGGGTCCAGCCTACCTGGCCCACTCACCACTTACGTATGGCATATATCCTTCGAATATACTCTTGCGACTCCACTCTGGACGGCCGGTGAAGGCAAGCCAGAGGCGGGGGACCGCTTCCTCGTCATTGTTCACTCCGATCAGCCAACTAAGGCCAGCCGGAGATGAGGAACGGTTGCCTCCCCCAGGAGCACTCGGGACCGCGGGGTCGCTACTCCCCGTCACCTCGCCTCAAGGTGCCCTGCGGGCTTATTATTATTATTATTATTATAAACCGACTTAAAAAAAAAAGCTAGTTCTCAATTCAATCCCGTAATATTTTTTATCGATATTATACAGTTAATCGTTTCTATCTAACAGTTTATCGATACCGTAGTATATCGTAAACACAACCCTACATAATCGTTCACTTCCCAACCTATTCAAACTGCAACATTAAACCCTATAAACTGAACAATAAAGATTACATTCAATAAACCGATAGCTCAAACCTTTACTACAATTTGTTCAATCGATATTAAACTCTAATAGCTGAGTTATAAAGATGATTTGTTGAAGTGAGAATTGTTAAACTGTTTGTATGTTCCGACAGGTCTATTAGGAACAAAGACATTTATTTTATTGCTTTAATGTCTTTTATTCGATCATTTCGATATGAAGTCTTTTTAATTTGTTTTTTTTTCTATAATAAGTTCCGGATGATACCAAAAATGGCGCTATCTATCTAATGAAGATCGGACGGGAATAATTTCCTATCTTCTTCTTTGTCCTGCCCCTTTCCTAATTTAGTTGGGGTCGGGCCTCCTTGTACGATTGCGCCAGGTCCTACGGGAATAATTTCCTATACAGGGTGAATTTTTTATGTGGGCCTTCAGGGCTATATCCTAAACCATAAGAGACAGCGAAAACTGCTGAAAGGAGTTGCGTGCCCGATTTTGACAAAAACTAAAACTGCATCATTAGATTTTTGAAAAAGCCATTACCCTAGCCGGGAATCGAACCTGTTCATTTTCCAAAATAATAATCATCCTATATTTTTCTACCAATCGATAGTGTTGCTAATAACATAAGTCAAATATAGTCTGACAAATTAAAGGAAATAGCTGATTTTAGTAATCTTTTGTAATTTTCATACAACCATCCCTAAAAAAAATTAAGTCAGAAGGTATGGCCAATGACGTAACAAACTGCTGCACTTAAAATATGAACTGTCTTTACAAATTTTATGTAAAGAACTTCATTTAGAACTTATTTTATAATATTTAGTATAATATCACTTGTCCTCTATGTCTCACACTATTGATTTCCCAGAGACAGAAAGGTGAAACTTACAGAAAACTACAAAATTCAGCCATTTCCTTTGTTTTGCTATACTATGTTTGTTTCCAGGAATTGATCTCTATCAGCAACACTATCGAATGGAATAACAATATAGGTGATTATTTTTTTGCAAAATCAACAGGTTCGATTCCCGGCTAGGGTAATGAGTTTTTCAAAAATCTAATGATGCAGTTTTAGTTTTTGTCAAAATCGGGCACGAGCACAACTCCTTTCAGCATTTTTCGCTATCTATCATAGTTTAGGATATAGCCCTGAAGGCCCACATAAAAAATTCACCCTGTATACTTTATATATTTTTTGCAAATATTATAATTTTGCATAGTAAGTGATTTTTTGTCAGTTGTGCGACGGCTACGACTACGTCATACCTCTACCTGCAGTACATTGTACTGGAAAAAACTTTCATGGAGTGAGCATTCAAAGATGAGCTAGTGACGACATCGACTGTTTTCGTATAACTATTATTACTAACTTAGTTTAACTTTATTTTAAACCGTTTTTGTAGTACTTATACCTACCTACTTATTACCGACTACTTTACTTATCGTAATACCTACTTAATTTTGGTTATTATATAAATTATTTATTTACTTGCCAATTTTAATTACTTAATTCAAAACGAAGAAAAATGGATTTATAACCGACTTTCAAAAAGGCAAATCAAATCAAATCGTTGCGTACCTATTATTTTTTTTATGAAAAATTTAAAAGGTTTATTATAAAAAAATTGCAAAACTGTCAACAAGTCAATTGTCATCAAAATTCATCATATAAATCGCTTTCCATCCCTAATTCAACATTAAAAGGTAAAACGACACCACTTGTCAAGTAAAAATGCAAAAGCCACAATTTTCGTTTAAAGCACCATAAAGTACAATTACATTGTAGCCCGCGTGACTTATCTTGTTCATTGAGCCTCTGCCTGCTGACATTAAAAAAAATATTAAAAAATTCAAAATGGCGGCTGTGATTTACTCGTGATGAATGAATCATTTTGTTATTATTAAGGGTGTTATTCTAGATAGCTATGCCGCACGGGTTCACTGTTAAATGTTTGGAATAATTCCATCAAATATTTTACATAATATGTAAAGTACATTTAAAAAATAAAGCAAGGTTTTTGCGAATATTGTCTTTTTATAATTTAGGCCTTTCGCGAATAGGTACAAAAACGATTAGAAGACATTTTGCCAATTGGTCTGTCCAGTTGCGAGATTTTCTAGTTGCTACTGTGCCCATTTGTCTACCTACTTAAGCCATTTTATAAATAACCCAATTATTTATATTAAACCTAGACTCTGACCATACATTTTGGATAGATTCAAGCTAAACTCGAGTATTCTACTAAAAGATTCAGATGTCCATGCAAGAGCAAGGCCCACTTGCAGCAGAATTTCTAAATCTCGATTTTAGCAACAAAATCCATACATATTTGGCACAAAAATGACTGACTGACTAATATAATCAACGCACGGACAGATCAGGCTAGTTGGCACACAGATATTATGACATTCACTAAAAAAGGATTTTAGATAATTCAACCCCTACGCGAACAAAGTCGTAGATAAAAGCTAGTATAAATGAAACCACATAAGTCATTATAATCTAAAAGCTACATAGTAAAGTAACCAACATCAGTTTATTATACCAAAGTAAACATTATTTCCGGAATGAAGAGTCTACCATTTGGGACGGAGCCTGCGGCCTTCCCGGCTATTAACTTAGTATAATTAATTTTATTATCTTTTGTGTTAATGGGACGTATTTAGGGTAGGGTGACGTGGGCGAGCCGTTTTTTATTGGCATAAGTGGATGTGGTTTTTTATTTGAATGTTTCATAATTTGTTTTTTAAATGTGTCCAGCTGAGAATCTGACCAGTTGCGAATCTGTCGAGTAATTTGCATATGTTTTTTTTTTGTATCGGTGGCAAAGTGCGATCTAGTAAGAATATTAGGATAAAGAGTAGCCTTTGTTCCGCAAATTGTCTTAATTGGTCAAGTCGTTTGGTAGACAAACCGTCATTTGGTTGGTAAACAAATTCTGCAAATATCTGCAGCTGTGAAATAGAAGCAAATATTCTTTCGCATTAGTAATAATTAATTAAGATCAAGATAATTAGGTAAGAAAATAAATACTACTAATCCAACTAATATCATAAAGGTGAGAGTTTACGTGTTAGTTTGTTGCCTCTTTTTAAGCAAAAAATACTAAACTGACTGTCATGATATTTTGTAAGTAATGTAGATAGCTGAAGTTCCGAAATAACCCATAGATTATTTTTTATTCCAATACTTCCACAATATCTGAATATACGCGGCTTAAGCCACAGAACGCAAGATAGTAAATTAATTAGTCTATTATTATGTGTATTTTTGAAGTGAAAACTTCTTATGGCGCGTTGGGCACTTTTGTGGGTGAGCATTTTCAGCCGTTCTCGCGACAGATGAGATTTTGACAGATGAGATTTTAACAGTTATTGTGCTTCTACTACTATGCAATATTGAAAACAGCGCCATCTCTGTGCAAACGGCCGAACTACGATACTCACTTCTGTACAACAGTGTTAACAGCGACATCTCTCGGTGGATGGTGCAGGTTCGCAGCGAGCTGCCGTACGCAGTTCGCGTTTTCACTTCTGCCTGCACTCCCGGAGTGCGCTGTTTTTTTGCCAGATGTCTTTAAAAACCAGCTTTAACTCCTTAAATGACGCACAGTCACAGCTGTTATTTCAAGTTCACATTAATACGAATATCCCGTGATAAAATTGAGCGAATGACGAATTTATTTCCGTTCATATAAACTCACGGAAGATTATATCAGATTCTGAAAATCATTTTTATTTGATAACCACATAAAAATACAGTAATTTAAATTGACATCCGTCCGTCAAATGGAATGGTTTTAATGAGCGTTTTTATTACTTATCTGTGAGATATTGAAATATCTTATTGCTATTGAAAAGTTAAATTACGACTGTATCTCTGTTTGACAATTTTGTTTCTAACAAATGATTATTTGATTTTTCTTTACATTCGCAACATTTTGAAGTACCGATTCCATATATCATGATAAAAATTAACCCATATAATTCCCGAGAAATCAATCTATACTCTCTGCTCTCTCTAATATCTACTCATACTGCTACTAAAGTTTCATTAAAATAGCTTTAGTACCTAGTTTCAGAGCCTATTCATTAGAAATTTAAAAAAATAATATTAGTAGTGTAAATAGAAATAAGCTATTCATCAAATGAACGTCAGAAATTGTGCTTAAAAGTTTATACTTAAAACCTAGACGCGACTTTGTTCCTAAAATTCCGTATCTTACCCCAAAACTTATCCCCCTTAATACGTCCACCGACAAAACTAAAACGAACCCCGCAAAAAACAAACATCTCAATTTAAAAATATCCTTTCGTAGATAAATCTTCTGTCTCTATTATTCTACCTTTGTTTTATTAACTTTTATAAGCAATGCCCTTCTTTTATGGCTGGGAAAGCACCGACACTTGCCGATGGGGTAACGATATCGAAAAACCAACTAGATCAAAGATGCTCCTTCCAATGATACACCATTGCATATTGAAAAAATAAATAAAAAACAGCTGCCACATAAAAAAATAACGCGTTAAAAATAACGGACCATAATTTAACAGTCGTTATGTTATTGTATCTTAAATGATTCACTATGGTTCACGGGAGACAGAATATTGTAATCTTAATTTATTCTCACTGCTGGGCAAAGACTTCTCCATTAAAAAAATGACACAATATTCACGGTTAAAAATAATCGCCATTGAATAATCAGTTTAGTAAATAAGAGATCAATAATTTCAAACTTACATTACTTATTCTTCTTCTTTTCGTATCGATTCCGTGATAAATAAATATTTTAGAATTTTGTAAGTACTTATACTAAAGTTATTTAAAACAATTATTTAGAATATTTATCATGTCTCGTGAAAATGGGCTTGAAACAGCAGCGAAATATCGAGCTCCATAAAATAAAACATGATACTAATCTAGTTTGAAATAACTTTAAAATTCTATAGATTTTTGTATTCCGTTTTAAAGAGATTTTATCATAAGTTGTTATTTCAAGCAATCAAAACACCGCATAATTATATCCGAACGTTTTCCCTCCCTCCCGCTCCGAACACAAACCCAGCAAGAATCACTCCTAATCCCCCAACAGCACACCAAGACCAACCACTATAAACTCTAGTATAAACTCTACGTTCCTTCAGCTGACACATCTCGGTTTATAAAAGTGATTCAAACTGACGTCTGATGTTTTATTATACATCTTATCTTTGATGTAATTATGTGATGAATGGTCTATTATTGTCAATGGATGTTTATTTTCGGTGCCATA
Organism: Idaea aversata; assembly: GCA_907269075.1. Classification (NCBI taxonomy): domain Eukaryota; kingdom Metazoa; phylum Arthropoda; class Insecta; order Lepidoptera; family Geometridae; genus Idaea; species Idaea aversata. The sequence goes on from OU026102.1 coordinate 525,039, forward strand.
CTTCAGTTTGTTCAGTTTTGACTGTATTTGTGAGGAGTTGAATGGGTTTAGGATTTATTGCGTTTAGTTTTATTGTGTTGGAGTGATTTGGTTAACCCATCCGTGTTAAAGGAGGATGCTTGGAAACCAGGCCACCTTATGGCGTCGTTTCTAAAAAAAAGTTGCAACTATTTATGTATTTTTTATACCAGCATTAACTTCAGGTAAAAATCTTTTCTTAATAAAAGAGCTATCAATTTAATTAAGGTCAACCGGGGCAATTGCGTCATATTTCTCCATCACCTAAGATATCGCCATATTATGAGCGATTACCTTAAATTATCCTCTTTTTGAAACTCTAGTACAATATTATTGATATTTTTGTACAAAGTACTAAGGGTGAGTTCTTCGCTGGAGTTTTAAAAATAAGTAAAATTGATTGTTTTATTTACATTGAATGTTTAGTTATTTTTTTTCGGTTGGGGTAAATGCGTCTTTCCTAAATAAGTACATAAAGTGTAAGCTTTTCGTAAGGAAAATATGGTAGTCTTTTTCGGGCCAAATTTCTGTGCAATAGGGTGAAAGTTAAACTAGACAAAAATAATAATTGACGCATCCAGAAACAATTTAGGAAAAATGGGGGAAATGCGCCTATTTTGATAGACGCATTAGCCCCATACCTATGCAAACAATAAATGCAGATGTTGTCAACTTTTTAAGTGAGTGCCTCGCCCTTACTACCTATTTATATGTAAACTACTTATGTAAAAAATGGTGGTGCCACTGTCTATGCCCAAAGGATTTTGTCATGAACATGAATGACGAATGGACATGCGAATGAATGAACAATTTTAAATAAAATATCAAAATCTATTTTTTAAATATTATCTGGTTACGCGATGAAATTAAATAGCAGGTAATTAATATATTTACTTGGCAACACTCGCATTCGTCTTAAGGATAGTGTTCTTATATAGTAAAAATGGAGCAAAATGGACACCAGAAAAATAAGCTTTCCAACATAACTTGTATATTCATAATAAAAATTATGAATATATCATCCATTATAAAATGATAAGGGATTTGGGTGTGTTTGTTGGCTCTCCACATACAAAACAATTAGATGACAAAATAAAATGAGTATTTTGCCATGGCCATACAAGTTTTTGTTGTATAAAGTTTTGAATTTCATATTTAGTTATGTATTTCCTGTTTATTTTGTAATGTCCATATATTTTAATATTACCATGGCTGGCTTTAATATTATCTTTTTATTTATAGGTGTAAAAAAGGTTGACGATTTCTGTTTTGGGGCAAATGCGTTAGCAGAGACGCTATTGCCCCGTAAAGGCGGACGCATTTGCCCCAAGACATTAATCGCAACCTCAAAAATGAAAATGTTATTATTTCTACAAATAATGTGTTTTTACTAAAATTAACTGCGTGTGTAAGCAACCCATTGACTATTCATTACAGTCTTAATTGATAAAAAACAATCAACTGAAGAAAACATATGATTAACACAGATTTACTGACTTCCCTCTCTCAGTGTCGACTTGTCCAAAACCATGCAAAACACAAAATGACATTTTTTTTAAATAAATGAACTACTACGCCATCTGTAGTAACCACGTGTAAAATATTTAGTTTTAGACAATAGAACTAGATGTCAGCAGTTTACATAGATTGAACAGTTTTTAAATTAATTCGAAAAGATGCATTTGCCCCATAGACGCAATTAGCCTGGTTGACCTTACCCGATTTTCATTTGTTTGACATTTCTTCTCACACAATCACATGTTCTGCTATATCGTGAATGTCAAAATTGTATCTAAAACCTTAATGTTTCTGTAGGTGTAGAATGCACGCTGTAGAATACACATGCCCTAGTAAGAAATCGCTGAAACTTGTAAAGATGAGGCTGTATGGGCTCACTTAGCAGTCACTACCATCCCCGACCGGGTAAAAAAAAAGTATGTGCGTGTAACCTTTACGCGCGATTGAAGTAAAACTTCTTTTCAAAGCGTAATTTTGAAGGAATAAAATAAATAATATATTTTTGCAAAAATATCTAGTATTTTCAAAGGTTTCTGCTACTCTAACTTATAATCAAACTATCTAATTAGAGATAGAAGAATAACATCGCGGGCAGTCACTAACTTCCTAATACTAATGAAGGTCTTCGGTAAAGGTGTAGTACCTCTATGCACCAACCTCTTTTTTAATTTCACAAAGTAGATAATATAGGTATGCAACCTATGTCATTTTAAGGTTAGATCAGCACATAACCGGAAACTTACGTAGTTTCCGGTTATGTGCTGATCGTTACTTCCGTCAGAAAAAAAATCTGAGTTACTCCCTAGTCGCGCCTAAAGAAGTTTTCTAGAAACTAAGGTAGCTCTTAAGCCCGCTAAAATTAAGTGAATTAAGTATCAATTAGTAATGAAGAAGCATTTCATTGAATTCAGAGTTACCAAGCGGCAATAATAAATAACACATGACAGCCGATCGCGATGGAAACAAGTACCAAGTCATTAACCCCCGGTCAATTAACGCCCATATTAAGTTAAACTCGATTACGTTTGATCTCGCATCGTAAGTGTTGGATAATGATGCATTCGTAGGAAAGTGTTAGATAAACTATAGCAGTTGATACGTTTCTGTGAACATCACTTTTCTTAGAACAGCTCCTATTTGTAGGTACAGTCAGCAACTAAATTATCCACGGTAAAGTTACTAAAGTACCTACCTGAGAATAATAAGGCCCAACTGTCACCTTATTTAAAAACTAAATATTTCGTAAAAATAAGGAAAACTACTTAAAATAATTCTTTATATCAATATTTGCTTTATCGTCAATCTGAAAAACAATTCTTTTGTTTATTTTTTTGTTATTTTGTCAATAATTACAAGGTTTAAAAAACCTTTTAGTCTTGTGGTACAGTATTATTGGAATGTCTTCATTCTAATATTGTTTTTCTAATAAATTCATGATGGAAAGACTTTAAAAACTTCAACTTGGACCTTAGAGTCTTGCTTAGGTTAAAAATATTTTAATAATAGCATTTTTGGAGCTCTATTGTAGGTATCCACTTTTGTTGTCCGACTGTACATTTAAATAGGATTGTTATGTTTTCTATGGAAAAGGGCTTTATTAAACGACTAGCTTTCTTAGGGATGCATACATTATAACAGTTTTCTATAGCCAGATTTCAGTGCGACGATATGAGAATCTCCTTCTCTTTTTGAAGTCGGTTAAAAACACAAACCAACTGTAGAAATTAGAAAAATATTTTCCATAAAATACTAACATACAAGAATATCAGCTATGCAGTGTTGGTGCAGTCAAGTGTTGGTGGTGTTTTATAATTTCCTTTAATAAAATAAACAGCCACATAACTAAAAACAACTTAATAATTCAACACGAACATCCCTTATTTTTGACAAAATAATACCCATTAGGCAATTAAGGGTTTGTACGTAAAGACAGACAGACATCTGTACAAGAATAACATGTTGATTTATGTTAGTTAGGGCAGCCCATAGCCATCGTTAGAGCAGAGAGTATCGGTTAAGTGGGAACGCGGGAGGCAACAAAAAACTGTCAAGTTCTTGACAAATGACATGTGGCGACTGTGACGGGATACTATACATACAGGGGTTGTTGTTTTATAAATGTTACTATCGGTTTATATAATGTGATAAAATTATAAATACCATACCAAATACATTTATGGGCTGTCCATTAATCCGAGGGGGGGTCCAGAAAAAAATCACGAATTATCACAAGGGGGAGGGGGGGGTGTAGTAATATATCACGTCTATTTATTTTTTCGGCAAACACGCGATACTCAACCGAAAAGCGGCAATTTTTTTAAATTATAAAATTAGATGATAGTTAATCTTAAACATCACTGGACGACCTCTTACGGAAGAAGTTATATCTACATAAATTACAAGCAAAGTTTCATTTTCATAAATAAAATGGCAGTTATTATAGTCGTAAATTACCTTCTATGTATTTATTTTTTACCTTTTATTTTTATTAGAATATTTAGTAATTTAATTATACATGCATATAATGGTTTGAACTGCGCAAGTAAATGTAGGTATTATACACGCCCTGGGATTATCTGAAATGGACTCAATGATTTTTTATTTTTTATAGTACATTGTCTGTAAGTACTATAAAAAAACAAAAACTTTTCCTTTAAAAGTACAGAATAGTACCTACTTCCATTTTCTCCTCAAAATCTGTTCCAATACTATAGGACAAGACCACTTGCAACAAAACAATTTCAGTCTCCGCTTAAACATTTTTAACACAGTTCAACTTAAATCTAGTTTAATTTAAAAATGGTGTTTGCAATAAAGAAAAAATCTATCTACCTAGGTTCAGAAATATTCCCGCCGTAAGCCGTAATGATACGAACAATAACTCAAAAGCCAACATCAAACAATACCAAAACGAGAACAATCGAAATTAACGTCAAAAAATCCACAATAAAGTTATTAATTACCAAAACAGACGCATTAATTTAACCACCCTGTATCAAATCCCAGCGGGCGAAAGATCAATAGGGAATAGACGGTACCATTATCGACTTTACAACTTTGTAATAAATCTCAATTTTGATTGCGTAGTGAATAGGCCATTTGGGCGATATGGAGCGTCAATTAGCGGACGTATAAACGTATAAAAGTTATGAACAGTTTTGTGTTCGAATGTTGACGTAGGTTAGTGAGGGGCCTTATTCGGTGCAGTTGGCCTTATAATAACAAGGGTTTGAGGATAAACAAGATAAAATTATTGCTAAAACTAGCTAAAGAAAAAAATATGTGCGCGCTAATTGACATTGATCGTACGGTGAAGGAAAACATCGTGATGAAAGCCGTGGCTTAGTTGGCTCCAGACGTATTGACAAGTTCTTTGTTCAAGTTCAAGTTTTTTCTTCTGGACATGGTCGACTAAGCTGAGACAGTGGTATGAGACAAGCCTACTCCATCCTCATAAAATAGGACCCGACTAAAGAGATTTGGTTACGGAAGAAATATCCCATATGCAACTTGTATACAAGTAACCAGTACGAAATCTCTATTTTATAAAACTTACATTAAATTCATCCAATTTTTATAGAAAACTCTAGATTTTGCAATTTTGTTACATGGTATTTTGGCTGTTAATAAAGTTTCTAGGCCAATTTTATTGAAACTTGGTATGTTGTATCATGAGGCTGTTTTTATTCCGACATTCCAACTAGATCTTCCATAATAACTACTTAGTATAAAACAAAGTCGCTTTCTCTGTCCCTATATCCCTATGTATGCTTAAATCTTTAAAACTACGCAACGGATTTTGATACGGTTTTTTTAATAGATAGAGTGATTCAAGAAGAAGGTTTATATGTATAATACATGCATAATATAGCCGTGCGAAGCCGGGGCGGGTCGCTAGTAAAGTACATAAAATACTTAATGACCTTTTTTCTAAACGTCCTCTATTTTGAAAGATGACCGAATGACGAAAATACGAAATGGGAATTGACCCGAAATGTCCTAATTAAGTATTATTCTAACGATTTCTTCTAATTTTTTGCTTTCTCCAAGATCGTTAACAACATCCTGTGTTAATTGGTGTTGTCTCACCCCACGTGGTCGCAGCTCAAAGCTGAATTTGGCAGAAAATTGATATGTCGTAGGTAATTTGACTGAGGAAAGTTACGTAACCTTGGGGGTTGGGGATTATAACATTACAGGTACTTTTGCAGTCAGCCACTAGTCAAGTCTACTTATTAATAAGTTCGCCCTTGGAAAGAGAACGATGGATCAACTGTTCGCATAAAGTACCAGGCTCACTTAACCACTTTAGAGCTCTCTTGCATCACGAAGTGACGTCACGACAGTGGTTTTTTAACCGTGTAAAAAGTTAGCCCACCTAAATCCACAATTATAGACTACCCCTGTTTTCATCGAAATCTGTCGAGCCGTTAGGCCATGAAGAGAGAGCAAACAAACAAACTTTGGCATTAAGTACCAGGCTCACATAATAGCTACAGAGCTCTCTTGCTTCAAACAATACCTACGATGATTGATAATCTGACGTGATGAATATGGTTGTTTCACTCGCGTAAAAAGTACCTTAGCCTAGATTCCAATTTTTATCAAAATTTGCCAAGCCCATGAAGAAGAAACAAACAAACAAACTTTCGCATGAGGTACCAGGTTCACATAACCGCTTCAGAGCTCTCTCGTACCAAACAATACATCACGATGAGTGACAATGTGACGTCACGACTACGGTTTTAATTAGTGATGCCATATGTGAGGGCTCAACGCGGGACATATACCTCCCTTCCCCCCTGTCCCCCCTGGCCATTGCACCCCCCCGCCGCCACCTTGGTGATAGTATAATTATCTCTAAACGTTTTTAAGTGGTGGTGTTTTAAGGTAGAAGAGAAAGCGGTTTTCGATATTAGATTTTTAGGAAGCTAAATGTAGTTAGAGATTTTAAAAACCTGTAATAAAGCTAAGAAAATGTTGCAAAGGGTCAGTCAATATTCCTTGTATCCAAGAATTGTCACCATTTAAAAAACTGACAATTTTGAAATGATATAAATCACCCACGGAACTAAGAAACATAGGCAATTTTACAGTAAAAGATATTTCTCGTTTTAAAATACGCGTCGTAATAGAATTTTTACTTCAGAAAACCTCAAAAACGACACCCCTCGGAGTGAAAGAATTGTGTTAACTGCAATACAAAAAAATATCAACCGACATACCAAAAATGGAAGGGTCAGATTCAGTTACATCAATAGATTGAGTAGGTAACATTAACTTACCAACTAATATGCAAGAAGGTAGATGTAGTACGCATTGTACGGCCTATGCAATCTAATCTATGAAGTGATCACTGATCATTGATTTCTCTAATCATTAATTCAATCAATTAAAAACTAAATTCTCCCAGACCACTATAGCCATTTAAAGGCATTTGTGATTTATATCAGATCTAATACAATTCTTTATTATTTAAAACCGCTTTATCTCCTACCTTATACCATCAAAAAGATAGAATATCCTAACGATGTGTGTGTTAAGTTTTAAAAACGTTTAATTTGGGACATTTCGTAGAAGAACCTTAGCCAGTCGCTAGTCGCTAGTAGACGTGGTCATTAACTAATTTGTATACTTATTGTTACTGAGAATTTAGTTTTTTAAGGGACTATGACTTTTTTGTACCAAAAACATTGATTAGGTGTTAAAACACATAATAGTAAATTTAAGTTATAGGTATAAATGTTTGTTTATTTGTGGAAGAACTGGATTGATAGGTTTTTGAAAAAAAAATGGCAGAATTTGAACCAACTACCAACCTCAGTTCAGGTAACTCCGCTCCACTTAGCGAGTTACAGTCGTAGAAAAAGAAAGCTTTCCCTACTTTCAACTCAGGACGTTGTCCACGAAGTTTAGTTGGTTAAAACACCGCTACACTGAAGCGAAGGTCACATGTTCACGGTCCATCAGGTGCAATTCTGGCTAAATCCTGCTTCATTCTAGCTAAAACCTCCTTGATACGAGCCCAACCTTACTTAATCCTGGCTAAAGTCTGCTTAATTCTCACTAAACCTTGCTACATCCTGCTAAGCTCTGGCTAAGTCTTGCTTAATCCTGGCTAAAGCGGCTAAATTCTGCTTAATCTTGACCAAAACCAGTTTAACCCAGACTAAACCCGCTAAATTCTGGCTAAACCCTGCTTTATCCTGGCTAAACCCTCGAAAAAATAAGCCAACACTAACCTGCGTCTCAGTAACATTCAAAAGCTTCGCCATATCAGCTCTTTCCCCCGAAGAGAGGTACTTCTTAACTTCAAACAGCTTCTCCAGCTCGAAGATCTGACGTCCCGTGAAGGTGGTTCGTGCTTTCTTCCGTCTGGTGACTGGGTCTTCCCCTTCTTCGCTGGTGAGGGAACCTTCGCCGCCGAGGGGAGAGAGGACGTCTTCCGTTGATTTCTTCCGTTTTGATAGTTTCGAAGGGTCTGGTGAAGAAATTTTGAAACTATAGTAAAAAAAAACACGTTATTGAAAACTTTAGTTTTTGAAGTTAGTAAACAATACCAAGGAGATTGAACCTATACATACATACAGTTGGTATTATATTAAGAATTTCTTCTTGTTTTTTTTCGTCAAACGCCAAAACTGAGGAAAATTTTGTCTCAAAAGTTTGGAAAATATTGACTCGGGAATCGAACCTGTAACCTATAACATCGCATGCGTCTAAAATATACACGATACAGCGCTGTAAAATAGTTTAAAGTATATTTTTGCAAAGCTCTTATATCCCCGTAAAACTAATTGAAAACCAATGTATCATTGCATCGGGCAGATAAATGTTTATAAAATACCTCACACCACACGTGTACAGTTCGATACAAAAGTGTTTACTTTATACGCACACGTGTGTACCTAAGTGAATATTATACAAAGATATAAAGTACCTACCTACTACGATAGAGTGAACTTACATACATCAAAACATTTCCGTTAGAAAAGGGCCTCGGTATATAAATCTTTTCTTTTTTACATTTTTATGCCTTGTTACACTGTAGGGCCATAATTAAGCACATATAGCAAAAACGTGTACAATTATAAAAATGTATACGTCTGACGTGTACAATTTGAGGGGCTTCAAGAAACGAGACTCACCATCAGATGCCTTGAGGGAGGGCAAATACAAGCTTATTTTGTTTAAAATTAGGTTTCCTACACATACTCTTTATGAAACTGGGGCCACGGGAGCAGAACATAGGCAGGATACTTGTGTTTAGATAATTATATAATTTTACATCATACTTGCTCGGTAAGTAGGATTTACTAGTATGGTAACAGGCTGTGTAAGTTGTCATGTACGACACAGTGCATTGTTTATATGAATGTTCCATTTTCAAATCACTTTACCATTCAAGCATAGGGTGAATGCTTGAATTGTAAAGTTCACTTTACCATTCAAGCTATGTCAAACTCCTTGGTTAACCAATCTCTTTTCCTATAAAATGACCAAACTTTTTACTGAAAAATAAAAAGGATAAAAATGGCGGCATTTCATCTTAGTTCAAGCTATGCAAAACTCCTTGCTCAAACAAGTTTTTTTTGTCAAAAAACGATTTTTACAGTAAAAAAATGAAAAAGGACTGCATTTCATTTTAACTAAGTGTTCGTTCGCTTGCGACGACTATTAAAATTTAAAAAAAGAACATACAAAGTGTTAAGTAGTTCATCATGTCAAGTACTTCGTATGATGAATAAGTGGTCGGCACGCCTGATTTCTGTCATCTTGAAGCCGAAGATGTCGTACAAAAATGTTTTATTTACCTCGCATGAATGATGTAAAGTAGTATACCTACCTCGGTTGTAAGTAGCTATTACACCCTCGAACTATATTCGCCCTTGCTCGCTTCGCTCGCTCGTGCGTCTAAATATCTCGGGTGCACTCGATCCGTAGCGCCCTTTGCGAGCTGCGCTCGCACGGGCGCCATATTGGATCTCGTTCTGTAATAGCTCACTTATATACCTTGTGTGGTAAACTACTATTGATTTATTATTTACTTTTATTATCTAATATTTTATAAGGGGAGAACTATAACCCCGGGCTACAGCACACTGTTTCGGGAAGCAGGGCGATATTATAGTTGTTTATTTCTGTTATTGTGCCAATAAATGAATATTTCATTTTATTTTTATGAATATTAACTCTCTATCTTAGTTTAAGTATTACATATCTTTGTTTTTCAAGTACAGTAGCGCAGAGCAATGCAGAGGGCACGCGCGCCGCGCCGCCGCGCGGTCGTCGGTCGCGGCCGAGCCAAGTATTTTAATTGCCGTCGACTCGCTAAACTAAACTGGCGAATTGATTGCATATGTCTGTATGTAGGTACACTTCGATAAGTAAGTGAATTTCGGTTTGGATTTAATTGATATTTTTTTTACTTTTTATAATTTTTGCGACGGAAAGATTGGTTAATGCTCGTACGTCAGTGTCTAGTTATATTTTTTATAAATCAACCCGATTTTCAGAATTCAGAAAATAACATTAGAAACCTGTAAACATGAGTATTTTTGGCCTACCAATACAACTCTAATTTAAGCCACCTAAAGAAAAAAATATACTGTTTTGTGAGCTTTAATAAATATATAAAAATAACACATGACGTCACACCTTTTTGTGAAGTGCACTCACCATTTTATTAAACGTTATCACGTCAAAATGCCTAATTGTTAATTATTGCATGAAAAATTGCTGTTTGTACCATTTTAGGTTAAAACAATACTACATATTGATATAATTTAGTGATGATAACTCCAAAAACGAGTAGAAAAATAATATATTAAAGGACTTGAAGGGTAGGCATTTTCATTGTTAAATAATACCGAAATATAGGAAAAGGACCAACGGTACATACAATATTTAACAACAATTTTAGCTATAGACGTCAGGCATTTGGCCCCTTCATGAGTACCTTAAATAAGTATACATATTTCAAAACTATGTATTTCGTGCACGACTATACCTAATTAAACACAGAATTCTAAATTAAACACTCAATCACTATTAGATTAAGGTTTAAATTACATTGGTAAATGTAAACGTAAAAGTTATACTTTGTACTTAGAGTTGAAATTATGTTACGAGTACTTAGTTGTTGGCAATACGGATAGAGTATTTATTGTCTGTCTGTCATTTATTATAGGAACTAACATACCTGATCTAATTGCGTTGAGGTATTCTGGTATATTATTAGACTATAGCTTTGACTGCGGCTTCGATCGCCATTTTAACTTAGGGGTGGAATTTTGTAAAACCCCTTATAGCTGGATCAATTCTTTCTAGTAAACACCATTTTTAAATTACATCACTGAAATCACTACATAGTACCTATAAAACAAAGTCGCTTCTCGCTCTCTGTCCCTATGTATGAGTAAATCTTTAAAATAACGCAACTGATTTTGATGCGGTTTTTTGAAGTGAAAACTTCTTATGGCGCGTTGGGCACTTTTGTGGGTGAGCATTTTCAGCCGTTCTCGCGACAGACGACAGATTTTCTCGCGACAGATGAGATTTTACACAGATATACAGTTTTTTAATTTGGCTGTGAGTGTATTAAGACGTACATATGGTATTTTTTAACGGACGACTATTGACGGACGACAAATAGACTATTTGTCGGACGACTATTGACGGACGACTATTTGTCGGACGACTATTGACGGACGACAAATGTCGGACGACAAATGTCGGACGACAAATGTCGGACGACTATTTGTTGGACGACATTTGTCGTCCGTCAATAGTCGTCCGTTAAAAAATACCATATGTACGTCTGTTCGTATGTACGTATATTCTCGTTTTTTAATAGATAGAGATTCAAGAGGAAGGTTTATATGTATAATCCATGCTTAATATAACCGTGCGAAGCCAGGGCGGGTCGCTAGTTAAATGTAAAAAAAAGTTTAGGAGTTTTTTTTTTACTTTTAATTATGTTTTAACATAAATACTTACCTAATAGCCTGCTGTCTATTATAATTTGAAACTAAATTAGTAAAGTAGGGTACTTTTCACGAATTTAAAATTAAGATTAACTATTATATTTTCGGGGAACAATTTTTTTTTACTTTTTTTTTAATAAATTCCTGGAGGTACCTATCATAAATATCTATATAATCATTTATAGAGATTTATGTTACACAGTCTAGAATTGGTTTAATCTCTTTGACTGTAATCCCATAAAGAACACACTGTTGCAAACTAATAATTACCATGTAGTAATTGATATAAGTATCTTCTAGGGTTGCCAACCTTACTATAAATTATAGTATTATACTATGCTAGCAGCGCTTCTCGGTTTCACCCGCGTAAATCTCGATCCCGTAGGAATATCAAAATAAAAAGTAGCCTAAAGCCTTCTTCGATAAATGGACTATCTAACACAAAAAAAATTTTTCAATTTGAACCAGTAGTTCCTGAGATTAGCGCGTTCCTGAAACAAACTCTTTAGCTTTATAATATTAGTACTTACTAGCTTTTGCCCGCGAAAAATAGACCAAAGAATCACGTTGTCCCATACAAACTTTGCCCCCCTTTTCATCCCCTTAGGGGTAGAATTTCGGAAAATCGTTTCTTATCGGATGCCTACGTCATACAAAGAACACACTTTTTCAGTTTCAGGTCTCTACGATCAGCGGTTTAGGCTGTGCGTTGATCCGTCAGTCAGTCAGTCAGGACAAAGGATTTTATATGTAAGTATAGATAAGATATAAGATAGATATTATAGAGTGTACCTACGTACAATATACTATGAAAAAAATTTATTACTTAAAAGTACTACTTATATTTCAAACAATAGGTCTGAATTATTGTTGTTATTGTCATTGTGTTCTGGAAGAAATTTCTTAAAATTTTAAAAAGTCAATAAACGGTCGTTGGCTCCCATTACCCTGAGTCATTTTCCAGAGCGAAGGAAATTTTTAATTACAAGTTCAAAATATGGGCTACAAATATTACCATTCTTTTGGGTTTGCCTTAGTCGGGTAAAAATGAATACAAGTTTGACGCGCGCCAGGTTTGCTATTAAAAAAAAAAGACATTGAGGTACTTACCTACCAATGCCTATAAGTACCTCCTTTTTTTTGACGTGTACTATATTTTTTCGACGTGTACTGTATTATTTCTACGTTTATAAGTACTTACTTACTATTTTTAATGTGTAGTAGGTACTATATTCTTCTAAATCAAATTCTGGTTCAAATATATCGGCAACCCTACCACCTACTATGTAATAAATATAATTATCATTTATATAACAATGTGATTGTTTTTATTATGTCAGCTAATCGGTAATTGTACCTACTTAGGTAGCTGTTCGGTCATGAGCGGTGCGACAAGCGGATGCATTATATGCGAGACTTTGTTACAAACTACTACAAAGTGACTTATTATAATATATTACCATAGACAAAAGATACAGTATATAGACAAACACTGGCCATACAAAATAGCGTACGTGTGTAGTTTAGTAAACTAACCTACAAATGTTTAAAAATTAGTAACAGAGAAGGCGTCGTAATAAAGCACTAGAAAACTTAAAGCTGAACTTTAAGAACTATATCTTACTAAAACTTTATAAGTTTTGTAGATGCTTTCTAGCTAGATGATGCCACTACTGTTTAGTGACATCTCATCTAGCTAGATATAAGCGGAATAAACTATTTAAATAGCAGTAGCGCCATCTAGAAAACAAAATGAGCTGCAATTTCTATAGCTTGATAATGTTTTTGAGTTGATTAAACTATGCCACAATTTTATGTGAACAGAACATAAATTGTACAGTTTTCAGAAAAATCAAAAACATTTTGAATGTTTTGAATTCAAAAAAATTATACTTACCTATTTTTGTGATATTTTTTTATTTATAAGCTAACCGCTACCGCCCTCGCTTCCGCCTATCACCATATAAACTACCGAACCTGAGTCAACAATCGTCTTGCAAGCTTATTTCCCACGTACTAATTGTTACGTGTTATACCTTCTAACATTAATTGGTAACTTATACCATCGATAGACTAGCTGCGCCCCGTGGTTTTACTCGAGTACTGCGACATCGGGATAGAGAGTTGGGGACGCAGCTGTAGTGGAGTTTGTGAAACACGCCTGCGGTGCAGAAAGTTCCGAATTCGATTCTAACCTTAAACAAATATTTGTGTACTTGTTTGTTTTTGGTCTGGGTGTTTCTATGTTATTAAGTATGTATTCCGTCGTCTGGTTACCATAACACAAGCTTAGTTCGTTAGCTTGGGACTAGATGGCGATGTATGCAATGTCCTGTTAAAACACCCAGACCATAACAAATATTTGTTTACAGAAACAAATCTATACTTATATTATAAAGCTGAAGAGTTTGTTTGTTTGTTTGAACGCGCTAATCTCAGGAACTACTGGTTCGAATTAAAAAAATCTTTTTGCGTTGAATAGTCATTATATGGAGGAAGGCTATAGGGTATTTTATATTTCGATATTCTCACGGGAAACCGCGGAGCTCTGTTAGTAACAGATAGGTATTCGTTTACAGAAACAATTGACAGATATTTAATAAATAATAATAAATAATAAATAAATAATATCTTTATTTGTATCATCATCATTATAACAGCCACAACACGTCCACTGCTGACCATAGACCCTCCCCCAATTACTTCCAGAGCGATCGGTCGCATGCTCTCTGCGTACTACCACTTTATACTCCCTTAATTATGTCGTCCGCCTATCTAAAAACAAATAACAGACATTTGTTTACAGAAAAAAATATCTAATTTCTGTTGTCCGTGCGACGCGATGGCGGGAATCAAACTGGCAACGCTACAGGCAGACGTTCCGTCATGGAAATGTAACGTTTTATTAGAGATAGTTAACCTAAAAACCATGGAACCACACAATAAACAGTAGGTATCTGGAGACGAGACACCTGTAGACAGTCGACCCTCGCGTGTCGTCTCCACCAGCTGCACCGGATGCCGTATATATCATGAGGATATGGTTTTACTGTGCTGTAATTCACTACAAACGACCACTTTTACATTTATTGTCTTCTCATTATATACTAGCCGTTGCCCGTGGTTTTACCCGCTTAGGTCCTAATTCCGTGGGAATATCGGGATAAAAATAGGCTATGACACTCAGCTACCCCCAAACTATCCCTATGCAAAATTTCATCTAAATCGGTCTACTGGTTTAGGAGATTACACCCTACAACCTCACAAACTTTTCATATCACTATCACAGTATAAAATAAAGTCACTTTTTGCCGTCCCTATGTCCCTATTTCCCTATGTATGCTTAGATCTTTAAAACTACGCAACGGATTTTGATGCAGTTTTTTTTAATGGATAGAGTGATTCAAGAGGAAGGTTTATTTATGTATAATACATGCATAATATAGCCGTGCGAAGCCGGGGCGGGTCGCTAGTTATACATATAAACCTTCCTCTTGAATCACTATCTATTAAAAAAACCGCATCGAAATCCGTTGCGTAGTTTTAAAGATTTAAGCATACAAAGGGATATAGGGACAGAGAAAGCGACTTCATTTTATACTATGTAGTGAAGTGATGATTAGCAGCAGTCTGTGGATTTACCCGCGTAGGTCCCGATCCCGTGGGAATATCGGGATAAAAAGTAGCTAATGTTACTCCTAAGGAATCAATGTATCATCATACCAGGTTTTGTTAAAATCAGTCTTGTAGTTTTGGAGCATTGACGTTGCAAAAAAATCTTTAAAGTATCTGTAGTCTATAATAGGTATTGTAGAACGGCGCGGCGTTGCCTAGCGGTAGATACTTCTACTTTTATCCCGAGAGTAGTTAGATTTTGGATCTTTTTTACGAAAAAGTGATGTAGATACGCTAATTATTATTCCTCTTACGGTTTGCGGCAAACATCGTCATGAAACCCGCGGCTTTGTTGGTTCCAGACGACAAGTTCTTTCCTCTGGACAAGGTCGACTAAGTTGATAGGGCCAATAAAACCGCGTGGCACAGCTAGTATTTTGTCAATTCACATCAGCGTATATAATATTACAAACAATAAACCAATGCAAAACGAATTGACCTAAAATAATGAATGAAAGTAAACAATACGATGTTGTAATCAAATGTTAATTATTCATCGATATTGTTCGAATCAATCGACTTAATGCTTGCTAATCGGTTTACAATTGTATTACGTTTCTTTAAAGATTAAATTGCTTTAAATGATATTTATATGAAAGAAGTTGTTAGTTATTAGAGCCATGCAGTTAAATTTGATTTTTATTTGTCTACCTTTTTTAAATTAGTTCAGACTCGCTAAATGGCGTTTCACATTTGATTTAGACTATTTATATAGTGCCAGCAATTTTAACCTGTGTTATTCAGGGCGCTGTAGTGCCTGGGGCATGTATTGCCCAGAACCTATATACTCGACTAAGCCGATTCGTCGACTAAGCTCGGTCTCCAGAGGAAAAACCTAAATACGTCTGGACCCAACTAAGCCATGGGTTTTATCACGATGTTTCCTTTACCTTTATAAATTATAATAAGTGTACATTTAAATTAAAATATATAATAATAACTAATTATAATAAGTGCCACCAAATTATAATAAGTGCCAGACAAATTAAAAAAACCCCCGATTGATAAGGAAAATTGCATATAACTTTTGAACGACTCTACCGATTTTGATCAAACATAAGCTATGTTTGATCAAAATCGGTAGAGTCGATCGAGTCGAGTCGAATCGAACACTCCCGACTACACACACACACACACATGAGATTCGTTTGAGTATTCGTAAAAATAATTCCTATCCACCATCCCTATACCATAATAGCAGCCATATTAAACACGACACATATCAAATGTAAGGCAAACAAACGTCCAGCCAATAAACTGTATAAATTAATTATCTATAAATATATTGGCAACCCTCTATACAGTCACAGTCACAGCTGTTGCTTCTTGCTACCAAATACCAAACTTAGGCCTAACAAAACATCATCTCGATTCTAAACGTCGTCGTCATCGGTCCCTGTCGGATTCAATTGAAATAAGTAAGATGCTAAGTAAGAAGCTGGCGCGAAATTAGACTAATTTCGCTAACATTTTTTCAGTTGTTTATTAAACAATTTCTTAGTGTTTTTCACAAAATAATTCCAAGAAACGAACGAATATATAATTGGTATAATTACATTACAGCTTGTTTTGTGGCAATATCTTTGAACTAAATTAAATGAAATTGTTCTTTCTGTATAAGTTTTTGGAAATTTTACGAAAAGTTTAACAGGTTTAATTTCTATCAATTTATTTACAGATCGCTTCGAGCGATAAGGTCGCCCTTTGTAACATTTAGGCTAGCTTTGTTTTTTAAACGTCTAATGTATGTATTTCAGAAATGGTGTTTGCATTTAAAAATGTATCTATCTACAGATGTAGTCCCCTTATGTCAATGAAATAAGGTTTAAAACTGCTTATTGAAGCCTAAAACAACATTTTTAATTAAGTCAATGACATAAGGTTGAAAGTTCCTTAAAATATATAAGCTCGATTAAAACGCAACGATATAAATGCAAAAGCAATAAGATCAATGTTTCTGAGAAGATTCGAAATAGCAAGTTTAATGCCGATTGACAAATAGACTGAGAAATTACTCGGTACTGTGCGAGGCGATTAGATGCCTTGCGCTCAACAATAAAGAAACAACAAAAGTAAATTCACATACAAATTTACAAAACAAATACACAGAATTATAACACTAAATAAATAAATTTATAAAAGTAATCTTTTTTGACACTAACATAACATCTTAACCACGCTAGGCAAAGCCTGGCTTGTAGATACTATCAATAACTATCTTTCCTTATTCTGAGACAATAACAGCGAGATAAAATGAAGTTTTGGTGGGAAAAAGAAGAAAAAAAATGACATGTCCTTTATATTCGCCTTTATAGTTGCATAGTTTTCGTAGATTTTTTTTTAATCTTGTCGGCAAAATGTCGGTCAGATGGCAAGAGACCGGACGGGCTGACCCTGGGTGCCCTGGAGCAGATTCGTGCACCTCACGACAGCAGGTAACACGTAAAAGTTTGTCAACTTTTACGTGTTACCTGCTGTTTTTATTTTTTCATTTATCTACCTTATTTAGTTTTTTTTTAATAATTGTTAATTGTATGTACCTATATGTGCCTTAGTATGATGCAATTTACTTGATTTATTTATCTATATAAACATGCAATTATGATTTTTCCTATTGCCTGCCAAAATCTCACTCACTTTTTATGAACGTCAAAAATAACGTATAGAAATTATTTTTTCGAGACTTAATATTATTTATTTAACTCGCACAGTTTGTACAAGTGCTTCAATAGAAGATGGTAGAAGATACGAGGGTAATTATCGAGCTTAGGTTAGGTTATTTCTAAACATCTCATTATACATGATATTAACACTCGGTGAGGTATTTAATGTTCTAGGTTTTATTGGCTTCTAGATGGTTACCTGCTGGACTGAGGATTCGTCTGAGTATTTCGAAATATAATATATCTGTTATTTCTATTGCTAAGATGATCACATGCCATTGTCATTTTTTGAGGAAATTTTCTTTTCGCATATTTGGGCCCTGTAAGTACCTATCAATCCCTTAAACTGTAACAAAATGTTGAAAAATTATGTTTGTGATTCGCGAAATACGAAATAAAGTTACATTTTATGACATTTATAACTTGATAAAATTGTTTTTCTTACTACTCAACTGTTTTTCTTTACCTACTTATATCCAACTTATTGACATTCAACAGAAAACTGCAAAATGTCAAGATAAATCTTGACATTAGACAATTTTACAGAAATCCAACTATTTTTCCGATCTTTGAAGATTCATGAATTAAACTAACGGGAAAAATATTCCCAATCGTAATCGGAGAATAGGAATAGAATCCATATGTACGATAAACATTTTTTTATTTTTATTTATATTAAGTGTTGTAGACAGTTTGAGACAGCCCTATAACTGCAATCGTATTAGTTCCGAGGTATTTGCAATGCCGAGACATAATCTGAGCCTTGTTTAGACTACGATCTGTAAGTACTTTGATTACTGAGTGCTAATAATATGGTCCTGCTTACTGCACCTGACTACTTGATCAAATATGTTATTCGCTCCGGCTTCGCACGGCTATATTATGCATGTATTATACATATAAACCTTCCCCTTGAATCATTCTATCTATTAAAAAAACCGCATCAAAATCCGTTGCGTAGTTTTAAAGATCTAAGCATACAAAGGGACATGAGATATAGGGACGGCGAAAAGCGACTTTATTTTATACTATGTAGTGATAGTGATAGTGATTAGCTGCGCCGCGCAGTGACTCGGACTAAGATAAAAAGTATGCCTTCCTCCAAGGTCTATCTCTAAGCAATGATGTAATAAAGCGGAAGAGTATGTCTGTGTTTAATCTCCGGAACTACTGAATTCGTTTTCGATATTGAGTAGGTAAATGTAACCTCTTTTGTGTGCAATGATACAAGCATTACCTACAATTATTCTACTCTTAAATCAGAGCTATAGCTACCATAAACAACCACAATAACAATGCTCTAATTGCCAAAAACAATTAATCAATTCGTCAACCATAAAACGTTATACGAAAACAAATAAACAGACACACATTACTGCTACAAAGTATCATACCGAATAATCTATAAAAAACCGCGAGTATTAGCTACTATAAGCTAGCAAGCTTATAGTAGCTAATACTCGCGGTTTCGGTTGATTAATTCCCGTAATTTCAGAGTTTGAAAACCGATTTCAAATAACATTGACATTCCTAACGGATCCTCTGGCAGCTTCCTTAGATGGGCCGTTGAATGTTTCCATTGTTACCGGATCCCCCCCCCCCCCTAGTCCAAAAGAACCGATATGAGCTAATTTAATAATACCTACCCCTTTTTTGGGTCGGGTTTTATAAACGAAATAAATTAACTTTAATCTGAAGTCATGAAGCCAGACTGATCCAAAAAATAATAAAAATAATAATTTCGGGGCTATACCAAATTCAATTTTCGATTCCTGTTTCTCCCCATTTGGGAAAAAACTTTGGAAGCAGAAAGAAATGACCCCTATTTTTAACTTGCAAAAACCAATTGTAACATAATTAATGTCATAACGTGTTAACGGATGTAAAGAAAGAGGCTGTAGCTAATCTTAACCTCTTTTTTATAAGAGTCTTTGCCCAACTAAGAGATTGGATTAACCACATATATCAGAATTGTTTCACAAACTCCACTCGGCTAAATCCCTGATTACAACCTATAATACATTTTATGAAACAAACAGTTACTTCTATAAAAGTGTTCTCTATAAAAATAATAATGCGTCTTAAAAAATATGGCACTCGAGTGTTATGTGGTGGTTCTAATTGAGTCTTATTTACAACATGGCCGGTTTATTGCCGTCGGGGAATTGACTGGTTGCCTCGTGTGTGGTAGCTTGAGGAATTGATTGTGGAAAACTATTGGGGAAAATTGTAATTGTTAAACTGGCTACTTGTTAGGGATCGTTAGTTTTATGATGTTTAACTAATTCGTTTGTAACAAAATATAGGATTTTTCTGCTACACACTACAAAATTCTGGAAACTCTGGTATTGTCTATCTATTGTATGAAAACTGTTTGTGAAGTGAGTTATTTTCTTTTTATTTTGGTATTAATTTACAGACGATAAACTGTCGTTTCTAAATCATAACTTAAGTTTAAACATACCGTGATTGTTTAAACTTAATTTTTGATATCTACGCCAAATTCTCACTATACCCCATTTGGGGATACCATTTGGGGCATAGTGGGGATACATCTTTTTACCCAATTTATCCAATTTACCTCAAGTTGACACATGAACGACGACGCCATCCCTTAATTGGTAGCATAATTAAAACCGGTTTTTGGATGTAATTGGCTAAAACTGTAATAGTGAGGTAGTTATTTTACCAGACTACGGCAAGGGAGGGTTATTTTTTTTTAGGTATGTCGAAAAAGTAATTAAACTTACCTTTATTCTTCTCATCATCCTGCCAGACAGGACTCTTAGACTTTGGCACAGACAGGTTCAAAGGTTGATCATCACTTCTAAACGAGAACTTTTCACTACTAGTCCTAACCCCCCTTTGGAGCAACGTCTCTTGCAACCTCCTGTGGTTGAACCTCCTGTCACCTGGATAATGTGCATTTCTCTCTTGATTGTCTCCTTTCTCTAAACCTAGGATATATTCTATGGTGTGAGGTGTTGGTTTTTTTGGAGGTTTCCCGTAGACGTGCGGATGCCATGATGGCTCCGGGTCTTCAACTTTGATATCTATCTGAGATTCTTCGTCCTCATCAATAATTAGTTCTTTTTCTTCGTCTAAGGTCTTGTCTGGGCTAAGTCTCTCGCAGTCGTACCCTGAATCGTTTGCAGTATGCTCTTCATCCAGTATGTCTGAGTAGGAGACGACGGTCTGCATTTCTGGCTTGTTCTGTTCGTTCATGTGTGTTATGGGTTTTACATTAGATGATATAAGAATCCATACTATTCAAGACATGTGTTAGTCAGTAATGGCTTGTTCAGCACTTCTCAGCATAGTCGACCATATTAAGAAGAAATCTTAAAAATTCGGGACAATATCGTCTGGGATATGAAATAGATGGAATAGGCTTGCTCAACACCTATACCACCCTCTCAGCCAGAGGAGAGTACTTAAAGCAGTTTTCAAGACGCTGTAGTCCCCGGGACATGAATTCAGTTGGAACTATCTCATGTGTGTTATAATGCTGAGGATACCATGTTTATTTTTATGATTAAATCAATGTTTAATGGTCCACTTTAGTAAACGTTTGATGTTCGCTTTGATCTTCGTTTCCTGTAACAAATAGATGGATTGCTTTAGAATATTATTGCAAGAATTATGCACTTCAGTTTATACTAAGACTAACACTTAGGATGGTATCCTAACAGCGCTTTCTCGATTCGATTCCAAGCGATTCCGTGAGATAATATTCGACGCAAACATAAGAATTACACAATTGCAACGCCATCTACCTGATCCAATTATTAATTTATAAAAATCTTTAGACCCACGTTTTTATCAAGATCGGTTCAGCTGTTTAAAAGGAATGACATTTCGAGTCGCCTTTAAGGACCTGGTGCCTTCATAAATTAACTAGTAAGTAACTGGTAATAGGCTCCTTTGAAGACCTGAGTGCGAATATAAATTCACAGGTCATCGAAGGATACCGAAAATAATAATTTTAATGGAGTCGCCTTTTAAGCCCTGGATGCTTATTTCTTCAGGTGCTCAAAGGACACTAAAGTGTCGCCTGTAAGCACCTGGGTGATATCATTTAGGTCCTTAAAGTGGAATAGACCGAGGTAGTCCACCTAGGGCACTCGTCGAAATGGTGCCAATGGCAACTAGCCTAGTCCACGAAAGGCAACAATCAATATTTTTGCCAGGTGCTGTTCGTGGAATCAAATTTATTTTTACACTAATTGCACCCCACTGTTCCACCCGTTTAAGTTACCTATGTCCGTTAAAGCTACCTTATCTTAACTCCTTCTCCATCCCCTAAAGTTTTACTATGCCGATTTTCATCCAAATTGATCTTGTCGTTTGACCGTGAAGAGGCAATAAACAATGAAATATACAAACAAATATACTTTCGGATTTTTGTAATACCTATTAGTTAGAATTTCTGTCCTATGACTCAGGGATGTGCCTATTACTTTTTATTACCGGGACGTTATTAAATGAAAGATATCGTTATAAATCTATTCAATACTCTGTTCCGGCAAACGGTGTTTTGCCATAGGTATACAATAAATAAAGTGTTCGATTCTCAGACCTATAAATGAATATATGTACTTACACAAAAAAAAAATACAAATTGGTTCAGCCGTTTAGGTAGAGTTTGGCAACTATAACACCGCGACACGAGAATGATATGTATTATACCAGATAAACGTTGTTTTGCCATTTAAAAAATCAGGACTTGAATCTAAACCATCCAGGGCGCCAACCAAACGCATACAAAAAAAAATCATTCAAATTGGTCCAGTCGTTTAGGAGGAGTTCAGTGACATACAGACGTACAGTAGAATTATATATAACTAGCAGCGCTCCGCGGTTTCACCCGCGTAACTCCCAATCCCGTGGGAATATCGGGATAAAAAGTAACATATGCTAAACCCAATGAATCAATGTATCACCATACCAGGTTTTATCAAAATCAGTCCAGTAGTTGCGGAGCCTCTTCGTTACAAACAAACAAACAAAAAAAAAACCTTTTTATAGCGACCCGCTCCGGCTTCGCACGGCTATATTATGCATGTATTATACATATAAACCTTCCTCTTGAATCACTCTATCTATTAAAAAAACGCATCAAAATCCGTTGCGTAGTTTTAAAGATCTAAGCATACAAAGGGACATAGGGACGGCGAAAAGTGACTTTATTTTTATATTGTGTAGTGATAGTGATGATAGTGATAGTGATGATAGTGATAGTGATGATAGTGATAGTGATGATATTATAAAGATTGGGAAGTATTTATTAATTACGAGGTAAACTGTTAATCAAATACCAGTAAAAAATTATAACAATTTTAAGAACAACACGAATTGAAAACCTATCCTTAGTCCATTGAAATGTTACATTTTTTTGGGCTTAGCGTGCATTTGCCAGAGGACGCAATTTTATTTTTTAGATATCAAGAGGGGGTTAGTCTAAGCTTAAATCCAAGTTTGAGGGATTGTAGCTCTTGTCCCACGGCCGCCATCTTGGAAAAAGGGATTTAAATGGTTTTTATGGTTTATCTGACAAACTATAGGTCTCACGAAAGATATTAATTAACATTTTTTGTTGCAAATATGATTATCTACAACTTTTGTCAAGTAACTTTTAGTCGTAGAACAAAAAACAAAAAGTTATAAGCGAAAATCCATGAAAATTTGAGTTTTTATTTTTACTAAGAATACTGATTTCGCAGCACCATGGGAGTATCCCAGGGTTTTCAAGGATATAACTCAGGTATAAACTACTCTCGGAGGGTTTAAAAACGTATAAAAATGATTACATGCGCTTTTTCGATGTTTACCTTTTGATGTTAATTTTCGGAAGAAGAAAAGTAAGCATATTTTGAAAATTATAAGTCCTATCAACATACTTTCAAGACAATTATTGTAGACAATTTAATGAAGAACATATCGGTCACTAACAGTTTTGTTATAGCTATAACTGTTTTTATTATAAAATAAAAAAACTGTAAGGCTGATACAAAACAGGGTCGACGGGGCGTAAAAATCACTTTACAGCTTTTAAACTATAAGTCCGATCTACATACTTCTGAGGTAAATGTTGTAGTGAATTTGATGAAGATCATATTGCTCATTGGCAATTTGGTTATAGCTCTAACCGTTTTCATAAAAAATGCAATAAACTCTAATTTGGCACACAAAAAGGGGGGAAAGGGGAGGAAATAATAGCCATACGACTTGTTTCTACTTCTATATCTTATTATCTATGTAAAAGCTACATGCATGCCAAGTTTCATGCTTTCAGCCAGATGGGACCGTAAGAAGAGCTAAGAAACTGAGTAATGGATTTTCGCTTATAACTTTTTTATTTTTGGTTTACGACTAAAAGTTACTAAACAAAAGTTGTAGATAATCTTATTTGCAACAAAAAATGTTTAGTAATATTTTTTGTGAGACCTATAGTTTGTCAGATAAACCATAAAACCATTTAAATCCCTTTTTCCAAGATGGCGGCCGTGGGACAAGAGCTACAATCCCTCAAACTTGGATTTAAGCTTAGACTAACCCCCTCTTGATATCTAAAAAATAAAATTGCGTCCTCTGACAAATGCAACCCCAAATGTAACTTTTCAATGGACTACCTCTATTTTTCTAAAGTCGGTTAAAAATAAAAATATAAAAATTCTGTTCACAATATTTAACTCTAAATTTTTGCTTTATTTCAGCTTCAGTTAGCAGAAAAATGTACGAGGATATTTTATATTTAGTATCTAGGGTTGAACGTTTCAACCAAACTTTTAGAGAGGTAAAACTACGTAAGATATAATATTAAAGATAATATTATTTTTGTCGTGATAACTTCTTATAAATCGATGAACACCGGCATTCAAAAAAAAGTGTGATGTCATCGCTCACGTTCTGTTATTGACAAGGTACCCATAGCAACGTATTTTCGTTGCTATGGGTACCATCGATGTTTTCTTATGACGTTGTCACGTAAAATTATCGTGTGTAAACCGACTTTACAGGCAACCAGTAATTTTTTTTAGTACACTTTTGGTTGGACAAGTTAAATATCTTGTTTTTTATATTTTGTATTTTGTTGTTTGCTTTAGTGATTTGGTATGAAGGCATTATTTGTTGGCCGTAATGCCCTATAACGATAAGACGTATGTGTCTGAATCTGCACCGTGGCATTTTTAATTACCTGTTGTGTCATACATAACAACCTTCTTCTTTTATTGAAGTCGGTTTAAAATGTCTAATGTCTTAACTTTTAATCAATTATCCAAAATAAAAACACAACGATAATATTCATCGACTTCGCTCTATTAACGAATCGTATCGCATACGAGCGTTAGATTGAAACAAAGAGTTTGAACACCAATCAATGTTCAACCTTATTACTGTAACATTAAAGTATGAAGTTGATTGTGTACACCTGACCCCTGTTACACACACATGGATAGGAGATCAAGCTTCACATCGGAGTACGCTGATTGATTTTTATTGGAGTTACAAATTTTAATCAGGGTTGTCACAAAATTTTTTACAAAAATTTTATAAGAAAATAATTATTTTTGAGTGGTTTATTTTACGTCCATTATTTGTAGACGTATTTTTTATTATAGGTAGAAAGAAAAACTAAGTTACATCGGTAACTGTTTTGTTTATTTCAGTCGAAACTAAAAATATCTACAAGCACGGCCTGACAAACTATTACTGGTGTTTACCCATACACTTCACAATTTAAACAATATTCTTTACTATTGTTAGCATTATTGTACACTGCTGTAGGTACTCCTAATAAATAATAAATAAAATAAATAATTATTTCATGATCAAAACCTAGAACTTGGTATGTCTCATGAAGTCCTGAAATGAAGTACCTACTTACTTACATGAAATATGTCGATAAATCTATTTTTTTTTCTTCTAACGTCTTCGTTCGTACGCGTTGCAGTTTTGTTTTATATACTAAAAGCTTCCTCTCGAATCACTCTAAGTATCTATAAAAAAATCCGTTCCGTAGTTTTAAAGATCTAAGCATACAATATAGGGACTTTACGGACAGACAGACAGCGAAAGCGACTTTGTTTTATACTATGTAGTGATATGGAAATTATCGGTTACCTTCATTCTCTCTTTCTCTTACGATATTTGTTTCACGTTTTCGTAACGCGTAACATTTTATTTTCGGCTAGGCCCCTCGCCGACCCGCTATAAGGAACTTCGTTTCAAAATCTTTTTAACAACATTGAAATCCGACCACAAATCTCATCCAATCCACTCGAACCACACACTAATTGCTTACATCATTGAGATCACGATGTAACGAGTTCCCCCAACTCTCCGTCAATCACTCTTCCTTGAGGGGCATCTTCCATTACAGCGCGCCGCAAATATAATATATCAGAAATACGAAAATATACGACAGAAAAATGTTATTTGTAACGTTTATAACACGCAATATTGTAAGAAGAAGTTGTGTTTGTATAAATTGTTGACAGCGGTTCTCCGCATAACACCCTTTCCCGAGGGGATATGGGGATAAACAGTAGACTATGTTACTCTTAAGTATTTATTGTATATTCGTACTAAGTTTCATCAAAATCGGTCCAGTATTTTCGGAGCCTTACAAACAAAAAAAAATTGTTCCTTTGCCGCGGATTTCCGCATGTAAATTCCGTTTCTGATCCCAAAATACCGGGACTAAAAGTAGCCTTTTTGTTATTCCAAGACTGTAGTTATCTACACCAATTTTCATCGCAGTTTTGCGTGAAGGAGTAACAAACAGAAACTTTTACATCCTTCAATATTATAAATGTGTAAGTTGTGTGTAGGTATTGCTAAACCTTTTATCCCAAAAAAATCCGGGATCAGAAGTGACGCGGGTAAAACCGCAGGCAATCACTACATATTATAAAATAAATTCACTTTTCGCTGTCCCTATGTCCCTATTTCCCTTTGTATGCTTAGATCTTTAAAACTAAGCAACGGATTTTGATGCGGTTTTTTTTAAATAGATAGAGTGATTCAAGAGGAAGGTTTATATGTATAATACATGCATAATATAGCCGTGCGAAGCCAGAGCGGGTCGCTAGTAATATTATAAAAGTAAATTGCTGGAGTCTTTTATAGACATTTAGGCTACTCCTGAGCCGATTCCGTACTGACAGACAGATAAAACCGCGGATCGCAGTAGTTTATAATATGAATTTAATGAAATACATATTAAGTCGTTGTGTCAACCCTAGAGAGATGAAATTGTAATAAAACGAGTGTATCACGCCGCGTTGTATCAAACAGTCGACTTCACTTGTTACCGTCGCATTGTGTTACAGTGCTTCGGGCTATATTGCTTGTAACGGGTTCGATTCCCGGCGAGGTGATGGTTTTATCTTACTTATCTATGAATAAGATATAGGTCCATATATTTTATCCATGATATTTGCGATGCAAAAGGTCGCGATATCAATTCATGTGTTTACAAAAGAAAAGTTAAGTTAGGTAGGTACTTTATATTCGTTTAGTTACCATACCACAAGTCTAGTTAGTTTGGAGTAGGTAGGATTGAAATGTGTGCAATGTCCCACAATCATATTTTTGTTTTATTAGTTAACTAATAAAGGCAAATATTAAACAGCTAAACGATTTTATCCACTTTTTTTGGGCTATCGGCGACCGATCATTTACTGATGAATTCAATATCCTATCTTACTTGCTCCAGTTTACAGTCTGCATTTCTACTTTGTCCAGGAAATCGCTAAAGTTAAAAATTTAAAAACATAATTCCGACACGGTAGAATACATCTAACAACCCGCTACCATTATCGACCACTAAAAATAAACCGAAAAAACATAAAAATTTTGAAATCCACTAAAAAGAAACAACCTTATTAAAAACATGTCAAGATCTTTTGAACTCGTGTCATCAAAAAGTTTATCAAAACAGTAAAATTAATTTGTGAAGATTTAGTGAAATCAAAGAGCATCAAAGGAGGGAGTCAGGAAATGTTTTTATATTAACACTTTATGCATCGGCTTGAGCATTTCCGATGAGGTTTGTGACAATAAAATGGTGCTTACAACATGTGGTTATAGGACGGAGGGCCACACAAGTGGACCGGGCTTCGTATGTTGAAACGCTCATTCATCCTGTCCACAGGTGAAGTCCAACTGGATTAGTATTGCCAACGCATAAAAATCTGTCAATGTTACTTTAATATCTTAGATGACGTACTCGAATATGAATGCCAACTCTATATCGAATACGTCAGCTAATTCACATAAAATTCATTAACGTCACTCAGTAATGTAACGATGGCTAGTTTTAGGTACATTAAAACCATTTTAACAATTTATTTCCATACACAATGAAGTGAATGATTTAAAATGATGAATAAATTAAATTATTTTAATGCATTATTATCATCATGATGGCCTTTTGTCATCTTTATTAAAATTATTAAGATGTTTTGAGCAGCGTCCGATCTCGAAGTAAGTCAACATTTCTTTACTTTAAGGCTTAAGGTATTACTGGGCCTCTTGTTTATAAGTTTATTTTTTCTACATTAAAGAGAAATAGGAGTTTTAAAAAGAAAAGTAATCATTGATAAGACTTTTCTCACAATTTTAAATACCCAGCTATACTCTATTATTCCCCTATACTCTATTATTTCCGTTCCCTAAAGGAATGTCGGCAGAAAACTCTTCACAGAGTTAGACTTACCTTAATGTGTGTCTATTTTGTGTTTGTTTCTTGTGTACAAAAAAATAAAAATGTGTAGCTCGTAAGGCCGATGCGGGAGAGACTGCACCTACCGAATATGGATATCATTGAATATAGACTAAGCAATCCTACTCGAGTACGTGCATATTTCGTCATAGCATGTAGGGATACGGACGTATGAAATGAGCGTTTCAAAATGCGCGACCGGGCTGTGAGGCCTGCCGCGGTCTCCCGGTTGTGTTCATCGATTATGTCATTCATTATGGATAGTTGGGTACTTACCTGCTATTAAAGAGTTTTTTTGGTTGATCATTAGATAACATTATTGTAATTATTCATCGATGTTTGTTTTACAAAGAAATACCGCTTTTAAGACTTGAAGCCCGACTTCCTACTAATATTATAAATGTGAAAGTTTATGTGTTTGTTACCTCTTTACGTTAAAATTACTGAACCAATTGTGATTAAAGTCGGTACTTGGTTAACTGGAGACCTGGAATAACACATTGGCTAATTAATATCCCAATATTCTCATTGGATCGGGAGTTATGCAGGTGAAAACCTGGGGAGCCAGTTTCATAATATAAGTTAGTAAAAACATCACCCCGCGGTTTCAACTGCGTATATTATTATATATTAGTATCGTATATTACTATATTATAACTCCCAATTATTATAATCGAAATAAAAAGTAGCCTATGTTACGACCAAGGATTCATAATCCGCATACCAATTTTCATCAAATTCGGTTTAATAGTTTCAGAACCTATTAATTACCAACAAAAACTTTTCTCTTAAAAACATAAGCATAGATATACATTTTACTTTACACATTACCTACTTTAAATACATATCAACCTATTTATAACAAA
Organism: Idaea aversata; assembly: GCA_907269075.1. Lineage (NCBI taxonomy): Eukaryota > Metazoa > Arthropoda > Insecta > Lepidoptera > Geometridae > Idaea > Idaea aversata. The sequence continues at coordinate 554,494 of OU026102.1, forward strand.
AAATATATTAAAAAAACACAAACTAAGTATTTTTAACCGACTTCAAAAAAGGAGGAGGTTCTCAATTCGTCTGTATGTTGTTGTTTTTTTTTTTTTTTTTTGTGTGTATGTTACGCGATCATTCGAAGACGGCTTAACCGATTGAGATGATTCTTTTTGTGTTCGGAAGGTGACACCTCAGGGGTGGTCCCATAAAATTTTGGTGGAGATCTGATGAGAATCTTCGGAGTGATGAACAGAATTGCACCTCGAGAGTGCAGCAAATTGCTCAGTTTTCGATTTCCACCAGTACAATTGGCCCATAAACGAACAGTTACCGATAAATGGAATATCTGAAACCACCTTCTCATCAGAAAACTCTTCAATCGGTTACGATTACAGGTTACAATTTGAAGAATTTAGTCGAATTTAGTCGCCGGACTGGGTTTGAATGAATGTTGATAGAGAACCTTATCTTAAATGAAGTTCTGATGAGGATCTTCGAAGTGGTGAACAGAATTGCACCTCGAGAGTGCAGCAAATTGCTCATTTTTCGATTTCCACCAGTGGAATTGGCCCATAAACTAAAAGTTACCGATAAATGGAATATCTGAAACCACCTTGTCATCAGAAAACTCTTCAATCGGTTACGATTACAGGTTACAATTTGAATAAAATATTCGCCTTTGCCTCGCCGGACTGGGTTTGAATGAATTTTGATAGAGAACCCTATCCTAAACTAAGATCTGATAAGGATCCACGGAGTGATGAACAGATCTGCACAGCGAGATTCAACAAATTGCTCAGTTTTCCATTTCCACTAATAGAAGTGGCCCATACACAAATAGGTACCGATGAATGGAGCATCTCAAAACACTTTATTATCACCAAACTCTTCAATGGGTTACGATTAGGTACAGGTTGCAATTTGAAGAAACAGTCGCTTTCGCCTCATGGAGTAGAATTTCCAGTGACAGTGGCACTAAAAATGGTAAAATAAAAAAATAAATTAAAATTTTAAAAACCGACTTCAAAAAAACCTAAAAACAAAAATTAAAAAACCTGAAAAGAAAAACAAAAAAGTGTAAAATAATCCATTTCGGGTTACTTACTTGGAAGTCGGACTGGGTGACACCATGTTTTCTTTATACCTCTCAACATTCAATCTAACCCAGTCCGACTTCCAAGTAAGTAACCCGAAATGGATTATTTTACACTTTTTTGTTTTTCTTTTCAGGTTTTTTAATTTTTGTTTTTAGGTTTTTTTGAAGTCGGTTTTTAAAATTTTAATTTATTTTTCAGTGCAATATTCAACACTTTAATATGCACGTAAAGTTTTGCTTAGCATTTATTTCATTTCAATTGACGTCAATTCAATAATTGTGCCACACTAGAAAATATCGTATTTTAAACGTTAAACTAATTGCTTTAATAACTGTTTTTGAATGGCATGTATTACGTTTCAAGGATTCAGAATTTTAGTTTAATTACCTACTTATTAATGTTTAATTTATAGGTATTTTATTTATACTAACTATTTACTGAAGAATCAATTAATATTCTTTTACCGTTTTTGACACTATTTTTGACCTCTTAATCCTATGGTTGCTTCGGAGAGACGGCTTTCGGCGGTAAGGCTACCCTTTGTGCCACTCTATAATCTTCACTTCACTACATAGTAGGTATAAAATAAAGTCACTTTTCGCCGTCCCTATGTCCCCATTTCCCTTTGTATGCTTAGATCTTTAAAACTACGCAACGGATTTAGATGCGGTGTTTTAATAGATAGAGTGATTCAAGAGGAAGGTTTATATGTATAATACATGCATAATATAGCCGTGCGAAGCCGGAGCGGGTCGCTAGTTTTCTATATTTAAGTTTCCTGTTTTAGTGATTAATATTTAATCATTTTTTGTTTGTATTTTGTTTTTATGGTGTTATAAAGTGTTGATGTCCCTCTGTCCATTATGATCCACGAGTGAATTTAACAGCACGCTGAGGTGTCCAACTATTGGTCCAGAGTCCAGACCAATTTTAACAAATTTACGATTAATTTGGTCAATATATTTGAAGGTATTATTTGTATGAAGAAAGCGTCGTCAGGATACCATCTCAATTCATAAACCTAAACGATCCATTATCTTTCATAGAACAACAATTATAAAATTAATAACAGTTATCTATCGATAAAAACAATTTACGAATTATGTATGTTTTAATATATTAATAGATAATTTTTAGATAATTTATGGTACTTACTTACCTACATATTTACCTAATTAAATTAAAAGCAAAGTAAGTATGTCAATTATGATAATATCAATGTACGGTCGGCTGCATAATTGCAGACCCACCGTAGAGCTCCAAAACGGCTGTTATAAGAATTTTTTCAACACAAGCAAGTTTAAGTAAGTTTAAACTCTTCTAACTCATGAATTTATCAAACAAAAATTATTAGATTTAAAACATTCTACCCGGGGCTGCAATTATGCAGCCGACCGTACAGTCGGCTGCATAATTGCAGCCCCCGGTAGAGTTCGAAAATTACTATTATTGAAATGTTTTATTCTAATAATTTTTGTTTGATAAATTCATGAGTTAGAAGACTTTAAACTTCAACTAAAGCAAGTGCCTAGAATCTTGCTTGTGTTGAAAACATTCTTTTAACAGCCGTTTTGGAGCTCTACGGTGGGTCTGTTATTATGCAGTCGACCGTACAACTGAAGGTTGTTTCGAACCGGATTTCCGATAATTTTGAAAATAAAAACATTAAAAGTTTATACTTACAGGGTTATTGGTATAATTATATAAAAAAGCTTTTGAGAGCTTTTTCTGTGCACTTTTAGAATCAACTTTTGTTTCACAACTTTTAAAAATAAGAACATTTTTTCGAAAAAAAATGGGGCTGGTAAAAATCACAAACAATCTTACACAAAAACTTTCATATTTTCAATTACTTACATTAAAATCTATTTAGTGATATTAACATGATTGATGAATGATTATCTAGATTATAAATATTCTAAACCGGCATTAACTTAGTTTTAATTAAATAATAAATGCAACTCAATGCATTATATTAATTAGCAGCCATTTTCGCGGTTTCACGCATGTAATATCCGATCCAGTGAAAATATCGAGATAAAAATTAGCCTGTTATGCCTGTTATTCCAAAGGTTTCAATGTTCCTCAATTTTCCTCAAACCAAGTTTGATTGAAATCGGTCTTGTAGTTTTATTACAAACATTAATAAGACAAAAATCTTTTCTAACTTTTAACCGACTTAAAAAAAGAGGTTCTTAGTTCGTCGCGTACCTATATCTATGTTTTATTTTACTTGTTAAGTTTTTTTATAAATGTTATTACTTTAAATGAGTTTAAGATGTTTAGAAAAAACCTACTTGGTAATATACCTTTACCTACTTTTAGAAATGTTTGTTTTTTTTTATTTTTGTTTGTATGAAATTCGCTCTGAAACTACCAGAACGATTTCAATGAAACTTGGTCTGAGGATACTGAGACTCCTTGCAAGTAACCTAGGCTACTATTTATCCCGATATTGCCACGGGATCAGGAGTTACGCCGGCGAAAACGCGCAACTGCTAGTGTTTTTAAATAAACCAAAACAAACCATGTTTATTTTTACAAAAGTCTCTTTAACTAAGCTTTAGATTGTACCAATAAATTCATAAAATAAAATAAAACTTACCAATAAACAATTAAATCCAATAAAAACAATCACAACACTTTAAAAAAATCACGGCGGGCTGCGTAAATCGCAACTTAAACCGACGATAAGTTACCACATTACCCGCGATTCAACTGACGATCCTACCAAATTCTACTACACTATGTCGCCATGTGTGGGTGTGAACGAGACGGGTGCAGGTGTGTGAGTGTGCGAGAGAGACAGACATAGAGTTGTTAACGCGGCTATTCTCACAGTAAGACTAACTCACATCGAAATCGCTTAATTTTATGAGTTGTTGCCTTCTCCACCCCCTCGGAGATCTGGGAGTTGTGACTTTGTACAAACGTCCCGAATTTCTATTTTAAGTTTATATCTACACTAACTTTTAACGACGTTGTACTTAAAATCGAAAATCTTACGTCAAAATTGACTATCTGTGGGCCAAATAGCCCGTTACGCCCATTAGTTTGAGCTCTGCGTTGATATCAGTCAGTCAGGACTTGTAAATAAAACAACGATTACCTATTTAAACGTAATTTTATTGGAATTTCATTAATTGTGGCCACGATAACTAAAGCACTTGAATAGAACTTAAATTACTTTTAGTTCTTGATATAATTTGTTACATAAATAATATAAACAATCAATCCAATTAATTAAAAAAAAATGTCTTATTCAACAAACTTAAGTATTTGAAATTTCGAGAAAAATGACTAGGTAGGTATGACAGAGCATTAAATACAAGAAACCTATTAAATTGTACAAACAAGATAATTACAAATATCGCGATTTCTTTGATAACATTGCACCAATCGTCAGATAACCAAGCTCATAGTTAGAAAAAGCTATAAACCAAATAATAGATAATACAAAATACACTATAGATACACATTGTGGATAGCTGTAATCAGTTTTTAATTATATTATTTTAAAGAAGTTAGGGAAAGTCGTGATTTCCAAATTAACATAATACTAAAAATATTTTTAAGGAAAAATGCATCTTCAAAAATTGCGACTAAGACGAGACTCGAACTCGCATCCTTTGAATACCGTTCAAATGCGTAACATAATACATAATAAATAACATAATACTAATATAATAATACAAAAAATAAGATGAGGTACCTACGGAACATTGGGTACAATCATCATAAATAACTAAGTAGGATCTAATATAAAAAGACCTTTCAAATGAGGTAGGTACTTTACATCACTACCATTACTTATGGACGACAGAATGAGGGAATGTCCTTTAAATTATCAAGTTAAAATAAGGTCAAAGTAAAATAATCAGAATAATTCCGAATTAAAAATGTATGCTTTTATTTGATTTTTTAATGATTAAACAATTAATAACTTAATTCACTGACAAAATCTAGCAAATAGTAATTAGGTAATAATAAAATAAAACATTCATTAGTGCGTCAATATGTCTTATTATCAGGCAATAATCGATATAATAATCGTTTAATAATTATTGGGAACGTATGATAACACTGCCGATGCCGATCCTATATCGATAATAAAAATGTATTTAGATAACTGTCTATCGATAGATATAGAATTAAATTGTGACAATTGCTGTTTTGCTATCTCATAAAAAAGGGTCAAGTGTGAATTGGACTCGTTTATCGTGGGTTCCGTACACGAAGCCATAAACTCTTTTTACACCATGCGTCCTGGACGTAAGTACGTCCAACCGTGAATAACCAATAGCAAAATAACGTTTTCGTTCCAAAACTGACAGAGTAACGTCTCTCTGAATACCACTTTATTTTTAAAATAATACTCCCAAAAATTAGTCTAGTGCAAATGCGACTCGGTTTTGAACTCCACTGGAGAGTTACCCAAAAAATAACTTGTTCATGTCAAAATAACCGCATCTACTAATTAAAATTAAGGTAGTAGTGGTATTATGAAATACCCTACAAATTAGCGGAAAATTTACACGGTGCCTAGTTTGACTAAGCAACACGATGAATGAATAAATACAGGTAAATTTTAACATTGATCTGACAGAATTAGGACCACAGTGTTTGATAATAATATAAGGACCACAGTAATTACATATTTCATTTTCTATCTCGCGTTTGCGTCGGGGGTTAAAACAGAATACAATGGTACGGAAAAAAAATTAAGTAAAAAAAAAAAAACAAAACTCAATTTTTAATCGTTTTATAAGATGTTATCACGTAAAATTTTCATTCGTATGCCGACTTTAGAGACAACCATTTTCCAATCCACTTTAAGAGCAACTGTGATAAAAAAAATATTATCATCTCGATTGTTTTCCCTCCATTTTTAGGCTAGTGTACTAGTCCCTACCAGCGTATCCGTATAGTGGGGAAGAATGGAATTTTTTACACCTATCCCTACCGTAGAGAATAAGGTATTTTTTCATCAGTGGTATGGAACCCTAAAAACTACTAAAGCATGTCCTTATTTATTAGAAGTTATTTTAGGTTGTTATAGTTGATAAGATAATTATTATTGATATTTACACCTATGTCTATTTGCCTGCTTGGGTTTTTGAGTAACCCAGAGTTTGTTTCTAACAAATGGTTAAGATACTTGTATACTTATTACAGAACTAAACTAACTAACTAAATATCTCCAGACTTTTATCTCAGTACATATTTAATTTTCGGTCATTGCCTGGGTCCGTATGTGGAGCCTGGAACCTTATTCTGCTATTTTGCATTAATGGATTTACCATTGTCATTATATTGAGACTCTATTGATATTATACCGAGATTTTGACTTTATTTGGTATTCTGATATTGTTATTTATTTTATATTGTAGACAATATCTCATAATATTAGATAGCATTTCCGTTTCCGTTAAATTTGTACAAGTTTTTATTGCACTTTTTATTCTGATTCCAAGTTGCGCACCAGGCATAGTTTTGCTACAGCGCCATTTTAGTAATTAATTGTTTTAGTTTTGTAATTAGTTGCAATAAATGTACCTACCCTTTTGAAATTTAAGTTAAATTGTTTTTGTGAAAATATGATAAATACCCAAATTATTAAATATTTAGGTGTGTTCCTAACCCATTATTTAAATAGTTTAACAGATGGCATGTTTTTATAACAATTATCACCATCAATCAATTGTTATTGACGCCATTGCAATTAATACTTTTATCAATAAAGATAAACAATAATTAGGTAAGTACATGGAGTAAATTTTACTGCATTGCTTAAATAACAGTGTGTTACCAAAATCCCATAATCCATCTTAATATACTAGTTAGTACACACAGATCTCTTACCCAAAAAAAAGATAGAATATTGAATACATACATACGAGTCAAAAACATAACCTCCCTTTTGGCTTCGTTGCAGTCGGGTAAAAATAAGGATGGAAAATAATGGTGTTGCCACGTCTAAGATTTTTAGAAATGTCAATTAAATAATTACTATATTTTCATGCAAAAAAAAATTTTTTTTAGTAATATTCTGGGAGCAGGTACCTGTTAAAAAGAATTAAAAACTCTTTGTTGTAAACAATATATTTGTCAAATAAATTAAAATACCTAACCTACCCCCAAAATAATTAAATTAACTTAACCACTACGTCGTCGTTCGTTTAGTTTGGACGTCAGTACAAAGTCAGTTGACCCGAACCGTTTAGCGCCGGTACAGTAGCAATAACTCAGCTCAGGAAATCACGTCATCGCTCTATTACGGCACACACACAGGCACGACACTCACACACCGACACCTCGGTGATGTATACGTGTACGACAGACGGTTTATAATGGTGAACATTTTTATATTGTCAGATTATTACAGGATCTGCAAACTTATGCATTTGCAGATCCTGTAAAAATTTCAGGATAATGAACTTTAAGTTATTGGTAATTATAGAAAAAAAGCGGTTGAGGGCTTCTTCTGTGCACTTTAACAATCAACTTTTGTTCTACTTACGCCTTTTGACTTACGATTTTTGAGGTTATATTAATTCGGAAATCAGCTGATTTTCTAAAATAAAGGTCATACAGACCTAGAACAAAATTTCGAATTAAGCATAATCTTAAGGTTGATGACATCGTTGTGTGAGTAACAGCTGATTTTCAGGTTTAAAATCGGTCAAAGTAAAATCAAAGGACGGGCCATCATACATAAGTACGTCATAATTTGTAACGTATTTATGGAAAAAGGATGTAGCTAAGTTTACTTCCTCGATTTATCCATCTAACAAAAGTATTGGATAAAGATCGAAGGCATTAGCCGTCAGATATATGTAGACTTTACGTATTTAATGATATGAGATGAATCATAAAATAACTTTAAAGGCATTTTTATTTTTATCTGTTTAACAAATTGTATAAAAAATAAACGCTTCTAAAAAATCCTCTAACAAAATATTTTTTTACAAAAGAGTTTAAAAACCCGCACCGTTATAATACGTACGAGCAACATAACTAATTGTATACGTTGCCATCACATCGCATTGTTGTTACATTGTATCCATTTGTAATGTTAACGTAATGCCTGTATTATGTAGTGTAGCTTACTGTAGCGTAGCTTAGGTTAGTATCTTGTAGCTTAGTGTAGCGTACCGTAGCATGTTGTAGCACAGTGTGGCGTAGCGTACCTTAGTATCTCAGGGTTAAGTGTAGCTTAGTTTAGCATCTCGTAGCTTAGTGTATAGTAATGAAGCTTAGCCTCTCGTAGCTTAGTGTAGCGTAGCTCAGTGTATAGTGAGTGATGTAGCTTAGCCTCTCGTAGCTTAGTGTAGCGTAGCTTAGTACCTAGCTAAGTGTATAGTAATGAAGCTTAGCCTCTCGTAGCTTAGTGTAGCGTAGCTTATTACCTAGCTAAGTGTATAGTTAACTGTAATGAAGCTTAGCCTCTCGTAGCTTAGTGTAGCGAAGCGTAGCTTAGTATCTTGTGGCGTAGTGTAGCGTAGCGTAGTTTATCATATTGAAGCTTAGCATCTCGTAGCCTAGTAAAGATAATTATTACTAATACTAGGTACAATAATACAAGTAATAAGTACATTTTTTCGATGTGGTTACAGTATAATTTATAAAATTGCCTACATTGTAGCAAATGCTACAGTGCTTACGATCTGCTACGAGCTACGAATTTTAGCGGACTATGTGACGGCATAAACTTTGATTGAATTATTTATATAATTCAACACCAAAATTATTCAATTTCAGTTTTTACTAGTTAAATAAATAAAAACAAAACACGCCATTTCTTCTATTGGCGGCAAAAAATCTCAACTAACACAAACACATAAACTTTCTGATTTGTAACATTAAGTAGGTTTCTCACATTTTCGTAAAAGTTTTGCTTAAAATAAAATATCGTTGAAGGATCTAATTTTAGGCGACCTTTCCGGATAACATTTTTATCTTAAAGAGTTCTATAAATAATATTGGAGGAAACGTTAATTAAATTAAATTGCGTTTTACGTGTAAACCTCTTCAAAATAGTTTTAAAGTGTGAGTGAAGATCACAGATACCTCGTATTTTGTAACGGGTGTTGCTAGTTTAATTTTTTGGTTTCTTGCAACGAGAACTATTTGATTTAAACAAGACGTTTTAACGTATCTACTGCGGCTGCGTCAAAGACAGTCTACACGATTTCTTTCTAACTGTCTGTCCCCGAAAGGGACAAATTTTGACATAGCAAGCACTAAAAAAATATTTTTGAATATTTTTTATGTTTGTTTTTTATGTTTGTAACGAATTTATTAGGCTTCGAAACTACTGAACCGATTTAGATGAAACTTTCATTGATAATATTTTATATTTTATAAATTAACATAGACTACTTTTTATCCCAATATTCCCACGGGATCGGGAGTTACGCGGGTGAAACCGCGGAGCACTGCTAGTTGTAAATAAAAATAAAATATCTGTATCGCCCAGTGCATTAACTATTCCGTGGTATAATTAATGGATTGTGACATAAAGCAAAGTTTTATTGTTATTGGTCGAGCATTTTATTGCAGTAGGTAGGTACCAACATCAGAGGCAATATACCTACTACCTTACAATAAGTACATACTTACTTATATGTATTTATTGAATTATTTAATGTAAAATCACTTTATAAAGACTTGTGACCTTTGAGAAAGGATTATATGGTGGCACGCTTTTCCATCCACAAGTTAGAACCTCGGAATGATATTGTAAAGTAATTCTCACACCTGCAGCACTTTAATCACGAATTAAAGCCCTATTAACCTCAACTTAAAGCAAGACTTTATTCCCAAGGGAGATAATGTTGTATGAATCTCCCAAAGGAATAAAGTGATTTGAATTTGGAACGTTGAAATTCGTGTGAAAATTCTTGGTTTTAATTTTGAAGGTCTCAGCAAATAGGTTTTATTTATAAATTTGATTGGTCTACAAAAATCTAGCAGGCCACGATTTTTATTTTTTATTTTGATTGTTACGTTAGATCTAAGGTTTTGCCTATAATACCTACCAAATATTTACCATCATGCTACTATATCATTGCAATTGCCCCATTTTTTTTAAAGTGAATTTTTTTAACTTTAAAAAAATATTGCGCTGACGGTATGAATAGTAGAGTATGCACCTCGGGATAAAGCATGTCTTCGTCTTGGGCGGCTTGAACCCCTCGCTTCACTCAGGACTCTACTTAACTCCCTCGCTTCGCTCAGGAGTTAGCCCGTGAGTTCCACGTTACACTCGGAGTTCAATATGCCACCCACAACATAAGACATTGCTTTATGCCCTTGTTGCATAATCTACTATTGAACAATTTTATTTACGAGAATTTGCCTTCAGGACATAATTAAAAATATTAACAGGAAGGTACGCATGCTACATCCTCGACACCTCATCGTCGCTTCCTATCGGGTGAAGTCGCATCGGATGTGGAGATCAAAGCCCTAGTTGAAAGGCACAGGCGTGAACTGAACACAGAGTCGGCGAATGCGCGCAGTAAGAAGGAAGCTCAACATAAACTGAGATCTAGGGTTCGTGAACTAAAAAATAAGTGGTGGAAGGATAAAGCTGCCGAATTGCAGCTCTATGCTGACTCTCACCAAACTTGCAAATTTTTTGAAGGCATAAAAGGGATATTTGGCCCACGAGTACGGAAAATAGCCCCTATGTACTCCAAAGACAGACAGCACCGAGTTACGGAGAAAAATGCCGTACTAATGCGATGGGCTGAACATTTCAATGATGTTCTGAATCCCAGTGCGCTCAGCGTTGACCTGTCTTATGTGCATTCGCTTGAAGAGCTGCCAGTTTGTCAAACCCTGGATGATCCCCCTACTTTTGAGGAGTTTGCGAAAGCAGTCAATCGTCTTAAAAATGCTAAGACACCTGGATTGGATCAACTTCCTGCTGAAGTATACAAATACAGTGGCGGTAATATTTTAAAACGACTGTACGATTTTGTTCTAAGAGTGTGGGTAAGTGAAGAAATTCCACAGGACTGGCGGGATGCGGTGATCTGTAAGCTGTACAAAGGGAAAGGAGATGTCTCCGATTGCAGCTCTTATCGAGGTATATCGCTTCTCGCGAGTGCTGGTAAGGTCCTCGCGCACATTGTCAACAGCCGCCTGAGTGAACTAGCTGAAAAGTACCTACCTGAAAGTCAATGTGGCTTCCGTCCTAGCAGGGGTACCATTGATGCAATTAGTGTCGTTAGGCAACTCCAGGAGAAAAGCTTAGAACATCAGCGGCCCCTCTATATGTGCTTTGTCGATTTAGAGAAGGCATTTGATAGAGTTCCACGCGAGGCCCTCTGGCTTGTTCTCCAAAGGTCGGGATATCCGAAGAAGTTTGTTAACCTCGTGCGTCAATTTCATGATGACATGAAAGCGCAGGTTCAACATGAAAACGAACTTTCTGAGGAGATCCAAGTCACGTGTGGAGTAAAGCAAGGATGCGTGATGGCACCAACTCTTTTTGCCATTTACTTCGCAGTTGTCATGAGAGATGCACTGAAATGTTGTAGTGACCAAATCCAACTTAATTTTCGTACAGAGAAGGGTGTATTTGACGTATCAAGGTTCAGGGCTAAAACAAAATTGAAAAAATTCCCTGTACTGGAGATCCTCTACTCGGATGATGTCTGCCTTATGTCTGACAGTATGATTCACCTACAAAGCTATGTTGATTCACTACATCAGTCTTGTCAACGATTTGGGCTGGTCATTAGCGCTACCAAGACCCAGATCCTTAAACAACCACCACGAGGCAGCAATGCCGATGCATCTACACTAAATTTGGATGGGAAGCCGCTGGAAGAGGTAATGCATTTCAAGTACCTGGGAAGCAATATCCGGCATGACAACACTTTAGCTTCAGAGATACCATCACGTATTGCAAACGCCGCTGCCAATTTCGGACAACTTACGAGGCGCGTCTGGAATACCCATGACCTCAAGTTGGAGACAAAGATAAGTGTGTACAAGGCACTTATTCTACCTGTGCTTCTATATGGTGCCGAGACATGGTGCTTATATAGGGCCGACATCAAAAAATTAGACACATACCATCTCCGGTGTCTAAGGTCAATTATGAACATCAAATGGCAGGACCGTGTGCCAAATACCGAGGTTCTGCGTCGCTCCGGCATGCTTGGTATGGAGGCTCTCCTCATGCAGCGCCAGCTGAGGTGGTGCGGGCACGTCTTCCGCATGGACGACTCTCGCCTTCCCAAAGTTGTCTTCTATTCAGAGATGGCAGAGGGTAAGCGGAAGCACGGCGGTCAACATTTACGCTACAAGGACGTGTTGAGGCGGCATCTAACAGCCTGCGCTATTGACCCTGCTGTTTGGGAGCGGCTTGCCTCGGAAAGGTCCTCTTGGCGCTCTACAATTTACAGGCATACTAAAAACTTTGAGGAAAGCCGGCTCGAAACGCTTGATGTGAAGCGTCAAGTACGAAAAGAGCGACCTAAGCCCTCATATAATTATACCTTCAACTCCCGGGGTCAACCCTATTGTGTAATTTGTGATAGGGTATTCAAAAGCAAGTTCGGTCTTGCGAGCCATATTAGAGCTCATAATAGAAGTGCAAACGTATAAAAATGAATAGCTGGGTCGCCGTCGTCGAAATCGATGAGGAGGACTATATACATAAAATTTAGTTTTTGACCCCAAGACAGATAAAGATATCGCTACAAAGTATGAACGTTTGCACTTGAATTAATTAATTTGTCTCAAAGTTTTCGATAAAGTAAAGAAGATTTTTTAAAGTTGCGAATGATTATTTAAAACATTACAATTATTGATTCTGAAAATCGCTGATTTGTTGAATTTAATTCAAGAAGAAGAACGTTTTCGTCATTAATTTGAATTGTCCTACGAAAACATTCGTTGACGTCATCGTCATCCTTGCAGGATTTGTATTTTTTTGGCAGGTGCTGTGACGTCACAGTCATGGTCGCCGCGTTTCGTGTAATCAACAGACAAATAATGTAAATATTATAAAAAAACCCGAACGAAGTCGCTGACAAAAGCTAGTTTATTTATAAGGTAATTAGAAAATTGTCCTACTTAAGTCATCAAACTTAAAAATCATTAATGTCAAGTTAAAAGGAGAAAAACTACAAGAAGTAAAGCCGAAAGTCAGCTAACTTAACGACTCAATAACATAGAGTAATAAAACTTAAATTATACTTACTCTAGTGTTGTATAACTTTACTCGTATGATGTATTAAGTGGATAGATATAGGATGGTTTGTTTGTATAAGTATTTATTATTATTACATTACTTCAGCGCATCGTGGTTTCACCCGCGTAAGTTCCGCGATCTTGTGGTAATGTTAAAAACATTACTTACCGTCTTGTGGTCGGTGGAAAACGACATATACAGAGTGTTAAGAAATGTTTGTAATAGGTACAGTATGGGTCATAAAACAAATGATCAGTTTGCTACAATAATACTATCAACAAGTATTGGAGTTACGACCTTCTTCTAATAGACGTTACACACAAACTTAAATACTTGAAAAAATTACTTAGTCTTACTTTTTTTAGTGACAATAATTTGCCTTAAGAAGCTGAAGCCAAAAGTGTGATACGTTTTTCCATATCTTGAAAATTCCTTAAATTTTCAATAAATTATGGCAACTTCCTGTATCGTTAAATTTAAAGATTTCTTTTATTTTCATAAAAAAATATTGTTTTTTAAGTTTTTAGTAAGGTCCGTAAGAAAATCCGTTTAGTAGTTTTTGAAGTTATCGCGTTGAAGATAAGAGACAGACGTGGCAGACGGGCTTTGTTTTACCTTACTAATAAAAATTGAGAAATAAAATAACTTGTCTATTTACCATAAAAGAAGCCTAACTGCTCAGTTTGAAGCTAGATGTCACTATATGTGCAATGTCCTATTATATATTAATAATTAATCTTATATACCTCATAATTACCTTTAGAATCATGTTTTATGAACATTTAAATAATGGGACACGAATTATTTGATTAGATTGTTAATGAATTAATAATCCGAGATTATCCAAGTGTTTTTTATATTGTTGAAAATATAAGATAGGTATATACTTACTTAAATATACTTAATTATCTTTAATAATAATCCTTTAGGTAGATAGTTATGTAATATTCTTGCAGGACTTTTTTTATTAAAATTAGATAAGTTATGTGAAGATTGTATACTTTACGTACGACTTCTGTGGCGCAGTGGAAAGAACTCCCGCCCTATTTTACCCAGAATTTTGGGGAATTTTCAAAATGTGACAACACCATTATTTATCTTATAATGAAAGTAGAATACGTGAATATAAATAAATATAATTTATTAAGTTATTTTGTAGTTTTTTAGACGGCCATTATTGACAGTGATACATGATAAAAATAACAAAAAAAAAATTGCATTTAACTAGAAACTTCAACAACTTACCTTTGGGCTCTCTGTCAATAATGGTGTTGCTATATCTTGAAAATTCCTTACATTTTCAATAAATGAAGGTAATTTTACCGAACTTTAAATAACTAAATAAACATTTATTTCTTAATGTGAATAAGATCAACAACTTTTTTAATTTTTTCAAGCATTTTTTGTAATGATCTTCTAATATTCTGGAGTTACTGCGGAGCGCTGCTAATAAAAAAATAAGTTAATAAGTCAAAATTTCTTTATTCAATGGAATCATAATGAAATGTCCTATAAACTAAGTAATTTAAAATAAAACTCAATACTTGAACACCCTATAGTTAGTCAAGTATCGAGTAGGGTGACAATAAAACGTTCCTATTAAAGACAACACATTAGACCGAAGGGCGAAGGGCTGTGTGCTGTGTGTTACACTTGCGGTCGCTGATATAACAACCAACACACATAAATAACTACTACAGATATTATTTAATTGCTCACAATTAAGCTAAGTTAGTAAAAACACCGATAGGTGGCACTGCTTAGAGGAGTTATTATCGGGTTGGCTGTACCAGGGACATGATCTCATTTTTGACCGACGCCAAAAAAAGAGGAGATTTTCAATTCGATTGTTATTCATATTTTTTGTATGACCACAAACTTAATAACCAGGTTACGCTCCCTAAAAATTTAAATATGGTCATGACCAAGAATATTAGCTACAATTTTAAGTAAAAATCTTAGTCTAAAAATTTTTTTGGGCAAAATCCGGACCATCTCCGTCTAAACTACCAAAATCTACTGTTTTTTCAAGAACGCAAAAAAGCGAAGTAATGTGAACTTTTTAAAGACTTTGTAATTGTCTAGCCATGGCTGTTCAAACTTTCTAGATAAAACTTCTGTGGCTTAATGTGGAATTGTCGTTGAGAAAGCGACACCTGGCGATCGATTTGGAACTAGTTTAGAAATAAAAACAGCCCTTCCAAATCCATATAAGATCCTTGTGGGCATTTGTAAGCAAACTTTTACGAAATCGTCGATAAAAAACAAATTCCATTCAAAACAATTAAGCTAAAGCAATTAAAGCTCCCATTTGGTTAATCGTCTCAAATTCTCGGACAAAAAAAAGGATAATAAAACATCCGAAACGGTTTAGCCGGATGACTTTATAATGTGTGCCTACTTACTTTGTTTAGCCGGATGACTTTATAATGTGTGCCTACTTACTTTGTTTAGCCGGATGACTTTATAATGTGTGCCTACTTACTTTGTTTAGCCGGATGACTTTATAATGTGTGCCTACTTACTTTGTTTAGCCGGATGACTTTATAATGTGTGCCTACTTACTTTGTTTAGCCGGATGACTTTATAATGTGTGCCTACTTACTTTGTTTAGCCGGATGAATTTATAATGTGTGCCTACTTACTTTGTTTAGCCGGATGACTTTATAATGTGTGCCTACTTACTTTGTTTAGCCGGATGACTTTATAATGTGTGCCTACTTACTTTGTTTAGCCGGATGACTTTATAATGTGTGCCTACTTACTTTGTTTAGCCGGATGACTTTATAATGTGTGCCTACTTACTTTGTTTAGCCGGATGACTTTATAATGTGTGCCTACTTACTTTGTTTAGCCGGATGACTTTATAATGTGTGCCTACTTACTTTGTTTAGCCGGATGACTTTATAATGTGTGCCTACTTACTTTGTTTAGCCGGATGACTTTATAATGTGTGCCTACTTACTTTGTTTAGCCGGATGACTTTATAATGTGTGCCTACTTACTTTTTTTAAGGTCACATATTTACGACCGAAGAGCCATTTAATCGATGAAGAGCGGTGTTGGCCTAGTGCTAGATATCTCGACTTTCATTCCGAAGGTCGTTGGTTCTAATCTCGGCCGGATTTTTCTTACAAAAAAAATGTGACATTGCTCTCAAAGAATCTGTTTAGATACTAACCGTGCATCGTAAGCACGGTTACAGATTCTTTTAAGGTGCACAATTGGTGCCAAACGCAACTTGCCTTTTTTGGTTTAGTCTAGGAATGACCGATTCTCGAAATGACTACAAAGTCTATAATTGATTAATTCTATAAATGACTGATTCTACAAATGACCTTTTACCAACTTTTTCTTGCAACCATTTTGAGTTAAAGTTATCTATTTGATCTATATATATTAAAGACAATCCCAGAACACAGATGAGGAAAAATAATAAGTATTTACTTAGCTATGTTATGTTACATGATTAATTTCTAGAAAATGATAAAAATAATAATTAAGTAATTATCCTTTATGTAATTTTTAATCATCGAATATTTTATAATGATAAAAAGTAAAGTTAATATTATTTATCAAGTTGATTGATTGATGACATGTTTGATTGAGAAGTTAAAGATAATCACTTCCTGTGGATATTGTATTTTTCCTAAATATTATCATATTCATACGTAACTAGCTGCGCCCTGCGATTTTATACCCGTTAGTGTCACTTTAAGATGAAAGGGTACCTGCGCTCTCTCCATACAAACGTAGTTCACAGTTTCCTCCCTGGATAATGACACTAGCACAAATATTTTTGTGCCATAAAACCTATAACTTCCTTGACTATGCCCCTATGTTTTGGTTTTTTTTCATTGTCTAATTATCATAGAAATTAAAATAAAAAAAATAAAAAATAAACCAATAAATAGGGGCATGGTCTGGTCGTGGCAGTTATAAGTTTTAGGCACCAATAATATTTGCTCTAGTGTCATAATCCAGGGAGAAAACAGTCTACTACGTTTGTAATAGTCTGTATGGAGAAACCCTTTCCTCTTAAAGGTGATATTAATTTCCTACAAACACAGAATATAAAAAGATACCTACTATAAACCACATATAAACTACAATCAGAAATAAATCTTTTCTAATATAAATAAATTACGTGTCACGTTGTTTGTGCGCGATGGACTCCTAAACTACTTAACCGATTTTAATCAAATTTGCAAACCGTATGTAGTTTGATCCAACTTGAAAGATAGGATAGCTTACATCTTAATTTATCCCGATATTCCCACGGGATCGGGAGTTACGCGGGTGAAACCGCGGAGCGCAGTTAGTACAGTATAAAATATAGAGGTCTGTTCCAAAATCCTTTCTTAGGCCCGTATTAATAAATCGCTCTCAATATCGATCTTGAGTGCGTATCAATCGAGTGAGTCTTGAGATGTGGTCACTATCTTAAGTTAGGCGTTAATTAATAGATAAAACTCAAGTTTTAACCAGGCTGATATCGCTCTTGAGATTTGAGACTGATCTTGAATGACAGTAACGCTTTGTTCTTACCTTGAATTATATGTTCTTACCCTATGGTAGGTAGTGTCGTCATATTTTGCTGTCAACTTGTTTTTAATGTGAACATATTTAAAAAAATGTAATATTTGTATGACCCGCAATCAGACTTGAGTGCTGAGTTTGATGTATTAATACGGTATGACTCAAGTGATACGTCGCTCTTTAATCGCGTCTTAAGATAGGTTTATTAATCAGCGCAACAACTCAAGAGCAAACTCAAGATTGAAATCGATATTGAGTTCGGTTTATTAATACGGACCTTAGTGCTCGCTTACGCCGTAAAAGGAACTCCCATGCTAAATTAACCACCCTGTATATAGGCGTAGATGGGACTCTGGAGAAGGACATAAGCTATGCAGGTGAAGCCGCGAGCCGAAGTTAATCTAAATAAAATACGAATAAGTAGATAGAAACTCATATAAAAGGAAAGGGTTAACTTTTAACATCAATATTTCCAACCGAGCGATCACAAACAAAACTCAAACCTCAAAAACAAAGGACAAAAACCGAAAAATCTAAACAAAATTCAAAGCCAGCAATTAACCTTAGAAATCAGGGTAAAGTTTTCAACTGCCCGCCGCCGCCCGGGCCTCTGTTTGTTCTAGACAAAAGGGTGAAAAATACGCCCATGCCAATTAATTAGACACAATTAGCCTACCCTTCCTGGCAGTGGCGTTGATACGTAGTCAACTTAAACGGGCCCCCGCTCTGAAGGGGCCCCTAGTCCGTGAAATCAACTCCGATCCTTACATTAGTAAATTGCGAATCAAATCTACACCCATGATAGCCATAGTGCCCAAATATTATGCACACATTAGACCTCGATTCTTTCTTTTTATAAATTTAAGAAAGAATGTTGGTGAACATAAAATATAGTTTTTAGCTGGATTAAGGTAAACATTTAGTGATGTATGTGTTGTCTAAATAAATTGGATTACCTCTAAATTGCTGTATGTTTGCAGTGTGTTTTTTTATTGTAAGGTTTTTGCTCAATTACTATAAAACTACTGAACCGATTTTCATACACATAAGATTTATTTTATTTAATTAGGACGATAATTGTCGGATATAAACATGAACAAGAACGGGGCCCGCATTTACCCCGAGCCCCGGGTAGTATAGCGACGTCACCGGTTCCTACACCAACAAAAGGTATAAAAAGTCCCGCAATTAATTAGAGAAGAGAGAAACAGGAAGGAACCCTTTGTTTGAACGTTAACTGTTGGAGAGTCCCGCGTCCGTGGACGTCCGCCATTGCGCCACTACCGGGATAACTCGAGTATACACTTTTTAAGGTAACCCAACACAAATAAATAAATAATAAATCTATAGGAACTTACTTAATTTATATCACAAAGAAGAAACTTGATAGATAGATAAATTATTTATTGTAGACACCATTTTTAAATTAAATTAAATATAAAAACAAAGCTTAAGTCTAAGAGTTATAATAATAATAATAATTCAATTCATTTATTAGACAACAAAGGTCGACTGGTTAGTAGAAGTTATAAAGGACGGCCTTATCGCTCAAAGCGATCCCTTCCAGGCAACCTTTCTTTTGTTTCTGTTTCAATCGTCTTTTCTTTTATTTTTTACAAATAATCTCAACAGTTCGGTTGTCTCCGGGGTAACCGGGCTACTGGGACGACTAGTGAATTTTTATTGACCTCTAAAACGTTCTGATCGAGTATTGGGTTCACTTCCAAAAAGCAAATGTAACGGATGTACGCGTCGTAGGTACGGTCGGAGTCAAAATTACAGACCCACCGTAGAGATTTAAAATTACTATTATATTCTAATAATATCTATTTATCTAATAAATACATGAGTTGAAAGACTTGAACTCGAGCAAGACCTTAGAATCTTGCTTGAGTTAATTTTTTTTAAATAAAAGTAGTTAGTTGGAGCTTTAAGTTGAGTCTGCAACTCTGACTCCGACCGTATACGTGTAACGGATGTACGAAAACAGCCTCTGTTCCACTCTAATCCTGTGACCAAATCCATTGAAGGATCTATTTCTACTTTTTACACTTTAATCCATCGATAGATTTGCGCGCTGCGCTGCTAATTTAATAGGTAAGTATGCTTAGATCACTTATACTTAGGTTGCCCGTTAAGGTGAAAGGGTACCGGCGCTCTCTCCATACAAACGCAGTCGACTGTTTTCTCCCTGGATAATGAATATAAAAAAACGAAACAAAGGGACATGGTCATGGCAGTTAATAGGGCTATGGATACATTCGTACAATTTCCATGTTCGTACAATTCCACATTCGTACAATTCCACATTCGTACGTTAGATTACTCAATTAGCAACAAAAATATTTGCTCTAGTGTCAGTATCCAGGGAGGAAGCAGTCGACTACGTTTGTATGGAGAGAGAGCCCGGTATCCTTTCCTCTTAAGATGTTTAATTAAACACAATCTCATGCATGCCCTTAATTAAATATTGCATTATCCAAACTCACTGTTTCTCGTAGAGTATGATGGTAGTAATGAACTTCTGACCCGCACTGAACATACATAATATTTGTTTGATATTCACTTAACTAACCAGAAAGCTTTCAAATAATCAGTTAATCTGTACCCCTACCACGAGTTGCGGTTGTCAGTAGTTTCAGAGCCGATGCATTAGGTACAAACAAAATCTGAAATAAAAACTTATCTCTTTATATCACTATAAAAAAGATAAAGAACATTACGAAAAAAACGCGATAATACTCGTACTTAATAGTTAAAATAGTTCTGTTATGAAAAAAATCTAGCCCCAAGTTAAGCAACTAGGCTTGTGTTATGGTGGCCAGATAACAGATAATTTCTTTATTTCATTTGAAAACCATTTAAACTCGCGTTTATTTTAGTAGGTAGGTGTATTAGATAATAACAACAACATAGCCCGTAGTACTAGTTTTTTTCGTATAACAAACGTCACATATCACATTTGCGTAAACGAGAAAATTGTATAGAAATTAAAAGCTTCGCAATGCGTCCGCTTGGGGCGCTTTTCAACTTTCCAAACAATTTTCTCGTTTACGCTAACGCGTTTGCTATACAAAAAAGCTCGCACTACGAGTACTGATGGTAAGTCTAGTGTACCGTTATCAATTCCGAACACACCATATCTCTGTACAACACGTACAATGTACACAACACACTCACCTATCAATTATCCCAAGTAAATCCTATCAAATAGAATTGACACGCCATTATTGGTAGCCATTAATATTATCGCGTCGGCTAATCCGCGTTCAAAAATATTCCGAAGAGTGCCCTAATCATAGATAAATAGGTACCTACGTCCTACATACTTAACTAATAATATAAATCTGTAAGTATGTTTGTCTATACAGTCAAACGGTTTGATTGATTTGAATGAAAAAATGAAAATATATTTTATGGAAATTACATCCCTTCTTATCCCTACTAAATATTCTAGATGCGTCTGTGACGTTGTTACGTCTATGATTTATTCTATAACCCGCCTCGGGCACGGCTATATTATGCATGTATTATACATATAAACCTTCCTCATGAATCACTCTATCTATTAAAAAAACCGCATCAAAATCCGTTGCGTAGTTTTAAAGATTTAAGGTTCTCTAAATTCATTTGTATGGAAATACGATCGACCAGCGGAACCTTAAGCATGCACAGGGATATAGGGACATAGGGACGGCGAAAAGTGACTATATTTTATACTATGTAGTGAAGTTGCCTGGTCACCATAACACAAGCTGAGTTGCTTAGCTTGGGGCTGGATGGTACTGTGTAAAATGTCCTGCAATACTTAGAGGTAGGGAAATGGGATTTTAAAGGAATTACGTTGCTATAAACAGAGATAATACTTTTTTTAATAATATTTTTTTGACTCGACTTTATAATATAATAATATAAGTAATTAATAATTAATATAAGGTGCTTATGAAATTCCAATAGTATCTCAATAATTTACAGGAAATACTTAATACATCACGTGTGATCGAAATGTTAACCAATTCGTGGTAAGGCCTCGGGACTTGTGGTCGAAATCATTAACCTATCTTTTAACTAGCATGGGTTAAAATGTCATTTTCATGACATCTTTCCTGTAGAAAAACAGTCAAAAAACCCTAGGTATGGGGGTAAAGCGGGTAAATACCCTAGGTATAGGGCCCATTTACTGAATTTTCACCACGGTAATAAAAAGACAGCGTAACGCGAACGAAACCGCCAGCAAAAGCTAGTACATAACTAATACTGTTCCATTAATATTACCTATCAATTACGTATCGATATTTTTTTACACAAAGATAACAAGTGAACAGTTCGTATTACAACGTCGCTATGTGCGCTTGCAGGCAGAAGAAGTCGTTCCTCATCGCTGACATACTCAGCGACACTAAGAAAAAACCATATAAAAACCTAAGCAATGAACCGCCCAAGCCATTGGTCTGCCATGAGAAAGAAAAAAACATTGAAGAAGTTCCTGAAATCGATGATAAGATAACCAAGTTCAATGTCCATGCTGAAGTTCGGAACGAAATCGAATTGCAAAAAGTTAATTTAGAACAGCGAAGGCACACCTACCCCCTGTATCCGATGGCTATGAAACCGAACTACGTTTACAGAAAGGATTCTATGGGTTATGTCCAAGGTTTAGACCCGAGGTTTAGTTATTACAGCGATCCGGTTTTAAATTCTAGTCATTTATTGAGGAGTCAGTTGGCTGCGAATAGATTTGTGAATCAACTACCCATGCCTTATGGATTCAGTAGAGGTAAGCTTTCAGTTTCTTTAAGATACTTAAGAGGATCACATTCTAATGACATTTTGGATTAAATTTTCTTTGTTTTTAACGACTTATTAAATAAATAAATAAATATTACAGGACATTCTACACCTCGCCATCTAGCCCCAAGCTAAGTAACTAGACTTGTGTTATGGGTGCTAGACAACGGATATACTACTTATATACCTACTTTTTCTTTTGTAAATATATACTTAAAATAGGTACATAGAAACAACCAGACCCCAGACAAATATCTAAGCATAAATACTTGTCTGAGGCGGGAATCGAACCCGCAACCCTGTATTTGGCAGTCCGGCATGGTGACCATTGTGCCAACTGGGTAGTCTTTTTAATTGCTTGAATAATTTGTATTCTAGGCTTACGTCTATTTCAAAAAAGTACTACGTTTTCGTTTCGTATATTAAATAAGAAAATATACCTATCGATAACACGTAAAAACGAACGAAACATATTAATTTCGTTTCATTTAATTTTAATCGGCTGCTAAAGCTAATATCAAATCCCAAAGATTGTCACTGACTTTAAGATAGAAGAAATCAAAACATTACCCTCCCCTTTGGCTTCAAAGCAGTCGGGTAAAAAGGATTTACTTGACGTTGGCTATTATGCGGTAATCGTGCGAAGCCAACATCGACAACAAAAAAATGCTATTATCAGAAAGACCGAATTGTTTGTTTCGAATAATCTTAAGAAGTGTAATTAAGTTGGTGGACTTAATTGATAATTTTAAAGTTTGATTAATTAATTAAATGCCGCAGGATTTCCCGATTTATCATATTTACCAAAGCATAGATAATATACTTAGTTTAATTAGGTTAACTAATAAACTTTTTAAACTCACACGATTTGTATTCATAGTAATTATTTTCCCGGGTCATAATTGCGTATTTTTATATTTCTCATAAGTCATAGAAAATTTTACTTTTTCATAAGTGTGACTTTCAAAGCTCCCAAAAATTTAACATTAATATTTTTTGTTTTAAGCTATTGCATAGTTTTTATCACGGGCTTTGAGCGCGGCGACCGAATCAAGAAATTCCGTAACGAAAATAAAACCTAATATTTTTTCGTCACTCTTATCAAAATCAAGTCTAGATCCATTTCGGATCTGGCTGGATATCGTATAATGGAATGAGTAAATAGAGTCACATTAAAAAATCATCATGAAATTCATATTTTCGCCTTTATCTTTGACCACACAAGTTACAAAATAAAACCCACGTAGTTTGTACTGAATAACCACAGATTAATGGTCATTATCTTATAGCCGATGAGCTGATAGTGCCTCATATTTAATATCGTTACAATTGAATCACCCAATTTAATTAATCTTATCAAATTACGGTGCTCACGGTTTACCGTATAACAAGCACATGATCGTATCTGTTAATACTAACTATCATTGACAAAAAATAACTAGGAGATAGACTGGCAATCATGAACAAAAAAACGTTAAAAAATATCTTATTTCTAGATGGCGCCACTACTTAATTGTAGTCTTGACCTATATGAGCATCATCACAAAAAATAAGAACCTCATGAATTTCTTGTCATCTTCTCATTGATCTGAAGACGGAGATCCTAACTTACTTTTTAAACCGACTTAATGTGATTTCATGCGAATGATTCCAACTGAATAAAGAAATTTTGACTTTGTCTTTGAGTAGCTTTTGTAATTTATATTGAATTTTTAACCTAAATATGGTCATCTGCCGTTAAAAAGGAGAAACAATAATTTTGAACTGAGAAAAATCGCTTCTAATGAGGGCTTTACACATTTTTTTTTCTAAGCCAAAGCCTAAGCCTAAGCGAAAGCCAAAGCCTAAGCGAGCCCATACAGCCTGGAGCCCTATTTTTGAATCGTTCGCCCCGCGTCGAGCGCTCGATTTCTACTGATATTCGTTCGACATCGGAAATTCGCTATTTTTGAATCGCTCCATCGTAACGAGTGGTCTCCACCACTCGTCGCCGACAGGCGAGTGGTAGAATAAACATCAAACAATCATAGTCAAACATTCGGAAACGATCTTTGAAAAATATTTATATCTTTTGGGATAATTTCGGATGTCCGCTGGTAATTACCGCTTTTCAAATAACTGCGTAAAACGAATAAAAATTAACATTTTAAATTTCGACGACGAACGATTCAAAAATACAGTAAATTTGTGTCATGCGACTTGGAAGTCGAGCGTGACTTGTAGGCGTATACGACGAAGCTTTGTCACACAAGCGATTCAAAAATAGAGCCCCGGTATTTCCAAACTAGTAGTAGACCTCTTTCTAGTAGTTATCTTATTCTTTATTCAACGTTATCTGTGTGACAAATTTTAAAAATTTGTGGATTGTATATTTTATTAGATGTTACTAAAATGCACGTACGATATTATTTATGAGCGGTGTTCGTCTATCTCTGGTTATTATTTGTCGATGACTTTATGAACTGATTAGAAAAGTTGTTGACAAAAAAATTGGGCTGTAATTTTATGAAGTCGTATCATAAATAAGTAAATTAGATAGAGGTAAAAAAATATGATTTGATTACAAAAATTGTTTGTCTTGATGTCTTCTTTAGATTGGTAGGTACTAGGTAGGTACTGCTATGTAGAGTACATGCCATTTTAACTTAAGTCTCTGAATTTTCGAAATAAAGCTGGTAGTTTTTGATTTCCGGTAACTTCCGGTATGTCCGGTTAAAAATAAGATTAAAAGTATTTGGATGACCACACGAGTTGTTCGTAAAATTAAAGACCCCTGAGGTATCCCCTTTCTAACACAAAAATAATCATCTCAATCGGTTGAGCTGTCTGCGAGTAATCGGTGGTGATCATACATAAAAAAAATATTCGCGTCGAATTGAGAACCCCCTTCGCTTTTTTCATCGGTTAATGAATAAATTGGCAGGCGCTAGACAATTCCTCATTTAGACAGCGCCATCTATCAAGCGATTAAGAAACTAATTTAAAAAAAGTCCCTAACTTAAGTAGATACATACAATCTGATCCATTAATCACATACCTGTCTAAGTTTAATATAATTATCCTGACAATATTGTACTGATAAATCGTATTACTTATATACAAATAAAGTGAGATTATAGGTTAATATGTAGATAATTAAATAATCATGTAATATATCAAGATTATATCGTTTTGAAGACATAACAACTAATGGAATACGAACACGTAATAGTAAAGAGAAAGAAAGTGGTAGAAAAATAAAGTATTGTCGAGGGCAAATGAGACAGCTTTTCCAGCAGCAATGTTTTATTCTTGAAATGTAGAGTTCTTCACGGATAAGTTACAACAATACATGCTTGCAGCAAATCCATTAATTTACCAATTATACGAATCACGAAAAACAACATCACAAAGACATTTTGAAGGTAATTCCAACGTTGCAGGGCTAGCATTTTATCCACAGGGAAAGGACAAAATAGTCATTTCCTCTGTCAGTTTTGTCCACTCCCTGAGCATGGGCTTACCCTGCAGGTAGAATACCAGCCAGCATAATGGGAAATAGGTTCTTCTTTACAGGAATGTTTATATAATGCAAGTTGCTTTAGGTAAAAAGTCTGTAGTAAAACTTAGCCCCGGGGCTGCGCTATAATAGGTCAGGTTTAGCTGTCGGGTGCCGCGGTCGAATCGCACCCGTTCCCGCAGCCCCGACATCACGGCGAGAGAGGAACCGGTGGAGTTTTAGTGGGTAAACCTCTGGCCGCCCACCACCTTCAGGCCAGCAGGGAGCCCCACATACCCTCGCTACTCCCCCCCCCGGGGAGTGGCGGGATGATGCATAAGGCGCATTTCTCCACCTAAAAAAAAATTCGGCAGCACAGAAGTAGGCAAGTGTTACAATATTTTAATTCATCAGACTATATCGTTGACTATTGTTGATTAATATCCGCCCATCGAAACAAATTTTGTTGTCAAAGAAGTCATGATTTGACATTTCTTGTATGTTTGATCCATTAACGTAATATATACACAGCACGGTCGGGGTGTTGAAAAGTTCTAATTTCATTGGCTGTTTGGCCAGTTGTTTTACAACTTAAAATATAACTATGACTGCGGCGATGTAGTAGAGCCGCCTGCAGGGCAGTAGGTTGCGGATTCGATTCCCGCAGTCGAACAAAAAATACTGGATAGGTACAGCGAAGACTACAAGGCTTAGCAACTAGACTTGAAGCCAATTAACGTCACATGACTTTGATAAACTCCAATATTTTCCCCAACAAGTCATTCTACCGCAGTTGACTTAGTCATAGGGAGGTGGGTATAATCATTTTGACAATATATTTATTTGATTCTTTATAATGATAACAAGATATCTTACAGATAATTGGGTCATTTAATTACTAATTGGTTAATAATCACCTTTATCATTGCCTATGGTATTGATAACAAAAATTATTAGAAAAATAAGGATAATATTGAGTTTATTAGTTTAGTTAAGGGTGGATTAAGCAACCCTTGCCTTGCCCTGTAACTCCCAGCATACAATGACGTTTATATAAGCATGGTCAAAAAATAATATAAGTTTCTTGTTTTTGGTTATTACGGTGAAACAAAGGTCGTGGGTTCAAACTTTACCGGGAAAAATAATAATATCGCAAGCAATGATCTCAAGAGTTCTTTTGGCATGAAAAGTAGGTAGGTACCTATTTTATTTCGGTCAGCACGAGGTCACTTGCCTAGATACATTTTTTTCAAAATTATTCAGAAATTCAAACTCGATACAAAACATTCATAGCGTGATAACTCCCCTCGTCGTGGGGATTTTTAAGAGCTGCGGTTTTTAATTATTGTTTTATGCTAGACTAGCTGCGCCCGCGGTTTCACCCGTATAAGTCCCGATCCCGTGGGAATATCAAAATAAAAAGTAGCCTATAGCCTTCCTCGATAAATGGACTATCCAACACATAAATATTTTTTCAATTTAAACCTCCTGAGATTAGCGCGTTCAAACAAACATACAAACAAACTCTGCACCTTTATAATATTCTAGCGACTCGCCCCGGCTTCCCACGGCTGTATTATGCATGTACTATTATACCTACATAAAGCCGCATCAAAATCCGTTGCGTAGTTTTAAAGATTTAAGCATACAAAGGGATATAGGGACAGAGAAAGCGACTTTGTTTTATACTATGTAGTGATAGTGAAGTATAGATTAAACGTATAGACGGCAATCCTGCAAATCGATTTTCGGCGTTTTTTTAATGACATATTATTGTTCCCAGGGTCGAGTTGTTGCGGTCCGTGGTGGGGCGTGGGAGGGCGACGAAAGGGGGGGCAAGTACGGTTCACGGCCGCACAGACGGGAGCGTTGGAGAGACGGTTCAACGCTAGCAAGTACCTCAGTCCAGACGAGAGGAGAGCGTTGGCTAACACGCTTCGACTTACTGATAGGCAGGTTGGTACTTGGTATACAATGACCGCGGTTTCACCCGCGTAACTCCCGATCCCGTGGGAATATCAAAATGAAAAGTAAATGCCTTCCTCGATAAATGGACTATCCAACACAAAAAGATTTTTTCAATTCGAACCAGTTCCTCAGATTAACTCGTTCAAACAATCAAAAAACTCTTCAGGGTTATATTATTAGTATAGATCGATAACATATCGGCTACCGGGGATTGAAATGACATTCTTCTGCCATATTTCCTATAGAAAAACTGTCAAATATCAGTTTAACCTTTGGTAGCTGATTGATTATTAATTTCGACTTATTACGATAATAATGCAAAAAGTATCAGAAATAACAATAATACCATGAAATTGCCGCAGATAAAACTAACAAATACTAATTGAATTTGTTTTGAGATGCGTATATAATAGTGATGATGATGAATTTATCCTTATTTCAGGTGAAGACATGGTTCCAAAATCGTCGCGCCAAGTGGAGGAGAACAGCACCGGAGTCGGCCGATGCGGGCAGTCCGCCGACTAACGACGAGGGATCGGATGATGAAGTACAGATCGCTGACGACTAGTCATACGACTGTTTAACTTGAGAAAACTATGACGAAATGCGAATTAAAAGGACTTATGGATTATTATTTTTGTCTTTTTTTCTATTATTTAATGGCAAAAAATGGCCAAAGTATGTCGTACTAAATGGGCTTATATTTAGAGAAACATGCGCGATTCGAAAATACCTACTACCAGCGCCATCTATTGGTAAGAAAGCGTTATTTTAAATAACTAAAATAAAACTAAGCATAATTCAAAAATATTTTCAATTTTATTAGAAAAAAACCAACGAAGGGAAAACCTAGAAAACAACAAACTTCAACTCCAAACGTCATAATAAATTAATATTTACACATACATTTAGATAAAACATTTCGTTAGGCCTTTTTATTATGCACCATGAGATTGCGAACGAAAATATTCGTTTAAAAAAAATATTTTTTTAAGCAAAAAGATTGAGGTGCGATGGGTTTCGAACCTACAACAACCGACAAGTGTAATTGTGAAAAAATTAATTTTACAAAAGAATAGAATCAGAAATCTATTACATTTTAAAAATATAATAATGTATTTCAGTCGCTATTATTTTACTATTAATAATAACACTATTATACAACTATTTATTAATAATTTGTATAACAATCTGCTAAATCTGCTTACGCCAGTATAATATTTACAAAACTAAGCTATAAAAATGTAATTTTTGTTGAATGTCATTTGCGCTTCAAATATACTTAAGTTTACTAAAAACAAATAATATTATTATCTAAAATATACGATAGATTTTGTTCAGAGGGATTGTAACATTTTGACATAGAAAATGGCCAACAATTCCATGCCATAGAAAGTGCGCAAAGAAATAATAAACAAAAGATTGAGGCGACCAACCCAGTCGCCAATCTCCATACTTATTTGTTACTACCCTTTTACTGAATTAATCTTCAATTTTTTAAAAATACCTTTTTAAAATCATTTCAACACTATCAAAGAAAAATAAATATAAATTTTTGTACACAACCGAGTCGTTCGTACATTTAACAAAAATGAAATAACTAACGCCATCTAGTGAAAAATTACCATACTTTTTAGAGTAAATCCTATCCTGACCATTTTAGTCTTACATTTTCAAATTATAACCAATATTTAACAAAATGAATAAATAAGAACGCGGCAGTGTGAAGTAATAAATTGGGGCATATTATGGGGCGGATCCTTTGGGATTTTTGGACTGTAGTCCAAGGCCTCATGGATACAAAGGGCCCCAAGACTCCATTATAAGGGCTATTTGGGTTGTAGCCCAGGGTGCCGTGGACACAAACGCCATTGAAAACAATAGACGACATTAAAAAGAAAAAAATCCGAAAACTTTTTACACTAAGTACATGTTATTTAGACTGTCTTACTAACACTAGTGCAGTAATAAGGGCCTAGGTCCTTCTCAGGTGGACGTATTGTCCCAGGGCCCATAAATTCACAATCCACCCCTGGGCATATTAACAAATTGCCCGTTTTAACCATAACTAGGTAGAATTACCTGCCAATCACGCTGGCAACACCCCTACATTGTATCACTAGGGAGTAAAACATATGATTCCCAAGTGTGCATTTACATGGCCGAGTCTGTAAACGACATTAAGTAAATCATTATGTTTTCCACCCTAGTAACAAAATGATGAAATGTCCTTACGTTAGATCTAATCAGCTTTCCTCAAGGCACCTCGAGCTCTCCACGCAGTCAGCAGGTTGTAACTGAAGTACAGCTGGAAGAAGTGAATCTGAGACGCGAGGAGGACGAACGCGTACCAAAGTAGACCGTAGGGGTAACCCTGGAAGAATATACAATAAAATATTTTGAAGTTTAGACTATATAATAGGATTGATTTCTTTTATACTAGCTATGCCCCTCGGTTTTACCCGCATTGAGCCCGACCTAGTGGGAAAATCAGAACAAATAGTAGCCACAATGTGTATTTTCTAAAGGCGTTGATAATTCAGTTTCAGTTGCCGTACAGCAGCTAGGGAGGTGCCTCATGTTGCCATACATTTAGCGGCAGAGGTGCCTCATGATTTGTTTAGTGCACTGAAATGTAATAAATAAATAAATCATCGTCAGTGACCAGTTTATTAAAATAGTTTTGCGTCTTTATGCTTGAGGAGGTATGATCCTTTGTAGCAGTACTAAGTTTAAAGTTAGAGGTCTGTGGGTGACCACAATTCTCTCAACACTTTTAGCGGCAGAGATGTCTCATATTGCGTTTATGTAGCAGCGAAGGTGCCTTATTTTGCCGTAAATGTACCGGCAGAGATGCCTCATGTTGCCGTACATACAGTGGCATGTCATTACATTTTATGGCTATAATTAATATAAATGATACAAACCTGCCACAATTCAATCTCCACATCATCATCGTCATCATCTTTAGACAAATATCTCCATACATCCCCGCAGTAATACAGGATACAGTATAGCAGCGGGCCGAAACCGAGCGCAGTGATGCCGTACATGTAGCGACGGAGGTGCCTCAAGTTGTTACGTTTTATGGCAGATAGACCGAGGAAGGATAGTACCAGGGAAAGGCACCAGATGTACTCCCACCAGACTGGCTGAAATTTGATCATTAATTTGCTGTCTTTAAAATTGTGTAGAGTGAATTATTATTATTTCAACACCTCCTCAAAGATTATCCATGTCCAATTTTGATTAAACTTTTTTTTTTTTTTATACATGATAGGTCAGCGTTTGACCACTATCACACCTGCCTGATGGTAAGTGACGATGCGGCCTAAGATGTAACACGCCTTCCTAGGTATAAAGATACACAAATCCTTGGCAGTAACATTCCCAAAGCAACAGGACTCACAAGCAGGTGAAACCGCATGACAAAGCGTCTAATAAGAACATACTATATTATACCGACAAAATATTGTATTTTTTAATAGGCTCTTCAGAGCCTATTAAAAAATCATGAAATCATCCTGGGTTTCAACCCAGGATGATTCTGTCGCAGTCGATGATCAAGGGTAATGGGCGGAATGATTTCTTAGGTGTGGAAATCAGAGCCAACCTTTAACCTATTGGATCAATTCTGATGAAACTTGATATGGATTCATAGATATTCCCACGGGCTTGAGCTGTAGTTAGTATATTATAAACATAATTAATAGCTATAGTTAATTACCTGTGGTATTTGTAACTCCTCAATCTCCAGTATAAATATATCGAGCTTGTCGAGTATGTCTGCAGAGAGCTTGGCCAGCATCACCAGGAACATTATGTGGTGGAAAAACATGCAGTACTTTAGACGAGATTTGTTTAGTGCACTGAAATATAATAAACAAATAAATCATGTGTTTAGGAGTTGTAGTTCAAATAGTTTTTTGTGCTTCAAGGGGTATTATGGTCTGTGCTATTATGGTTTGTAGCAGTGCTAACGTTAAAGTTAGAGGTCTGTGGGCGACCAGAATTCTCTTAACACTAGTTATGCAAGTCAAAAAAGTTGGTTTTTCTTTGTTTGTAGGTTTAATTAAAAGAAAGTAAGGAAGCAGTCTACGCAAGCAAATCGTGACGAATTGAGATCTTTCGAATAATTGGCGCCAAACATAACTCGCGATCGATTTGCTTTCGTCTAAAAATAATTTGACGGTGTGATAAAAAAAATCAGTCACTGACCCATGAATATACATTTATCAACCTTGGGGGATATCTAATAGCTTAAATTGAGGGTAAATAAGTAAGAAAACTAACCTGATTTGATACTGAACAGCGATTTTCTCTCGATGTTCGTAGTCTGCCCCGTTAGTGCCTGTTACCATAATTCCACCTCGTGAAGCCATTTTTCTAACTAAATATTCGCACGGTTCGACAGAAAACACACTCTTATAATATTACACTTTACAAACAAAGCATCGTTTAGGTAATTCAGCTTCAAAATAGTGATTTCTATTTCATTTCATTTCTAGACCCAGCTGTGTTGGTGCAACGCGAGACGGCAAGTTGGCAAAAACGTCAAAATCGATCTGTCAAAATGACGGCAAACGCCAACGTCAGCCAACGTTTCAAGCAGACGTTTCATTGTACGCAAAATTCAAAACAAGTTAATTTAGTGGCATTGTGAAATGAAACGTATTCTTAAAATACAGGGCTTAGGGTAGGGCCCTCGCCCACGGCGACTTTTTGTAGCAATGCAGTAGCGATGCTGTCGCACGTTCGCATCGATACAGTCGCGATGCAATCGCTAGCTGTGTGCCCTCGCCCACATAACCACGATTCAGTCGCGATACCGTCGCGCTTCTGTCGCGATGCAAACGCGATTCAGTAACGGCACAAAAATGCCTGTGGTGATCGCTACAGTTGTAAGATGGACTCCGTTGTCTTTGGTGCTGCTTTGTAAGCAGCCGAAGCGTGGACAACGAAAACGGCGTCAATATTGGATGTTTGGTGCTGCTTTGTAAGCAGCCGAAGCGTGGGCAACGAAAGCGGCGTCAATATTGGATGCACCCATTTAACAAAGAGAGATTACTTGGTGGACATTACGTAACAACGTTTAAAATACTAAAAAACTATGAGCATAAATAACCGTTAATAATATCGTAACAAAATAAACGTAAAAAACCGTTCCCTCCCCGATGTCGTCCGACACGGTCGCGCGTTTGCGTCGATACAGTCGCGATGCTGTAGCGCGTTGGCATTGCGTATGTATCGCGTTGCAAATGCGACTAACGCGCGTTAGTAGGTAGTGATGTTGTCGCGCGTTTATGAAACGCGCGACTGCATCGCTACAAAAAGTCGCCGTGGGCGAGGGCCCTTAGTCTATGAGGTCGAAGGGCTTAGTAAATAATGTAGGTATTTATAATGTCTACCACGGATGTCTACCATAATATTGAATTTATACATTATTAACATTCCTGTACGTTAGACAAATAAAATATAACAATGGTCTGGAAGTAAGTAGTTACTTGCATGGAATGTACAGTCGCAGACAGAAGCGACTGTACATTCCATGCATCCATGCATGCAGACCATCTGAAAAAGGTCATTGCGAATAAAGTCCGTAGGCAGGTTTATGAACAAGTTTGTAGGTACAAGTTGAAAGTAGCCTATTAACTGTTTTTAAAATCTGCCATTTTGAAGTTTTCGTTTATTAGAGCGATTTCTCTGAGTAGATTAGGTATACCTACCTAGATATTGCTTTTTTAATTTCAAATGCTCAAAAAATGGCTATTGTTAAAGAAATAAAATAAGGTTTAGGTTTAGGCAAGGTTTAAAATAAAAACAAAAAAGGGATTGACCCCCTCAGGCGGCCATTTTATTTTTGTACCTACGCAATCCCGGTGTAGGGCGCCAAGCGCTACCAGCTGAAAAGATAATATTATAATATAATTAATATTATTTATTTTGTTTTTATAGCATTTGTTATTTACAAAACATTATAACAATTTACAAAAAATTGTAAGAATATAATATAGGTAAGTATGCATTTGACGTCTGTAGCATATTACAGCGAGTCCTTATCTTACTTGGACAATTTCTTGTTACATCATGAAGAACATAACTTTACGATTCGATCCAATGTACAGTCGGTAACGAAATTGCAGACCCGACCGTAGAGTTCTACAGAGGTCCTGACACTATGGAAGCTTGGCATATTAATTTTCGTTTTGTTGATTTAGGTAGGTAGGTACTTACATACCTAACCCATTTTGTATGTTGTGGGTTGGAATTCCGGCCGGCCGTGGATATTTAGAACGGAAAAGAGGTGTGCGCTATTGCCATTGCTCTTTTACGAATGGAAACGATTTAAAGGGGGTCCGGACATTTAGTATGGGAGCTTGGCATAAAGTGATTTTTTTGCGCGGTGCCTTTCGAGACCCATGCCAATCGATAGAGGGCATCACAGTGGACAAATAATGTATTCACACTGTACGTCTAAAGCGTCTCGGAAACGGGATATTTAACAAAACGTGTTGTACTGTGATTTTTCAAAAATGCGCGATGCATTTCGAGACCCATACGTAACCATAGAGGGCATTACGGCGAACAAATAATGATTCAACAAATATTTCCGAGACGCTTTAGAGGTTCGATGTGAAGGCATTATTTGTTCACCAAATTACCAAATAAAAAAAATATTGCACTGCGCATTTTTGGAAAATCATAGAACAACAACAACACGTTTGGTTAAATATCCCGTTTCCGAGACGCATTAGAGGTACAGTGTGAAGGTATTATTTGTTCGCCGTAATACCCACTATCGATTGGCATGGGTCTCGAAATGCACCGCGGCATTTTTAATTACTATGCCAAAATGTCCAAAGGCTTTTACATAAGTACTTAGATCAAAAAGTTAGTTGGCCTTCAGAACGAATGACAAGAAGGTAAAGTCAAGAAGTTCTGTAGGTAAACCAACCTTTATGTTAGAGCGAAATCGTCTTTTGTAACGCTTTTTGTAGTCTTATTTTATATGGGGGGCTATCTATACCTACCTATTTAAATAAAAATCTCGCGTCGCGGTGTTAGTTGCCAAACTACACCTAAACGGCTGAACCAATTTATATTTTTAAGCTATTGCATTGCTTTTATCGCGGGCTTTGAGCGCGGCGACCGAATCAAGAAAAACCGTAACGAAAAAAAAACCTAACACCCCCCTACCATGTATCGCCGAGCGTTCGCTATGCAATAGCTTTATTTGTTTTGTGTAGATATTTATTAGTTAGGTCTGAGAATCCAACATCTGTTTTTAGGGTTCCGTAGCCAAATGGCAAAAAACGGAACCCTTATAGATTAGTCATGTCTGTCTGTCTGCCGTATGTCACAGCCACTTTTTTCCGAAACTATAAGAACTATACTGTTGAAACTTTGTAAGTAGATGTATTCTGTGAACCGCATTAAGATTTTCATACAAAAATAGAAAAAAAAAAACAATAAATTTTAGGGTTCCCCATACTTAGAACGCGACACGCGAGAGACACTTCCAAAGTGGTAAAAAGTGTGTCCCCCCCTGTAACTTCTAAAATAATAAATAATAAACCGCCATTTACCCTTCATTCATGTATTTTTACCACTAGCGCCATCAATTTTTTTTATTATGTGATGATAATGGTACGGAACCCTTCGTGTGCGAGTCCGACTCGCACTTGACCGGTTTTATTTATTTATGGCAAAACAACGTTTGCCGGTACAGCTAGTATTAGGTACTATATAAATCTATTACTAATATTTTAAAGAAGTGTAGTTTGGATGGATAGACATTTGTTGGGTGTGATATCCGGAACTAGTGAACAGATTTTAATCATTCTTTTACTGATTGAAAGCTACGTTTTCTGGAAGTAATGTATGTTACTTGTTCAGTTATCCCTTCTTCTTCTTCTTCTCGTATAGTGGTGTGCTCACC
Source organism: Idaea aversata (assembly GCA_907269075.1). Classification (NCBI taxonomy): domain Eukaryota; kingdom Metazoa; phylum Arthropoda; class Insecta; order Lepidoptera; family Geometridae; genus Idaea; species Idaea aversata. The sequence goes on from OU026102.1 coordinate 590,503, forward strand.
TATTGTTAGAGTTTTCAGATCGCCTTAAGGCCTCTTACTTGACCTAACGACTGCTACTAGAGGTAGCAACCGGGACCAACGGCTTAACGTGCCTTCCGAAGCACGGAGGGGCTCACGAAAACACATTTTTGCCACACTACTAATTGGCCACCCATCGAAGTAATGACCACGCCAGACATCGCTTAACCCGCACGACCGTAAACGATCAGCGAGAGTCGCTTAGCTGTGAGCCTCCTCAATCGGTTATCCCTGAGTTTCCACAGGATTGGAATTTCACGAAGAGTAAAGATGGAGAAAGAGCTGTGTTGGCGTAGCGGTATAAGTTACTCGACTTTCATTCCGAAGGTCGTGGGTTCAAATCGTAAAAATATATGTGCGCTAACATTGCTCTTACGGTGAAGGAAAACATCGTGATGAAACCCGCGGCTTAGTTGGCTTCATACGTAATGACAAGTTCTTTCCTTTGGATACGGTCGACTAAGCAAAGAGGGTGGGTAGTGTAGGTGGTGGGCAAGCCTACTCTATTTAAGGTGAAAGGGTACCTGGCGCTCTCTCCATACAAACGTATTCGACTATTTCCTCCCTGGATAATGACTTTAGAGCAAATATTTTTGTTGCATAAAACTTATAACTGCCATGACCATTTGACCATGCCCGTATGTTTTGTTTTTTGTTTTTTAAATCTTATTTTCTATAATAATTAGAAAATGAAAAAAAAAACAAGTCATAGGGGCATAGTCATGGCAGTTATCAGTACATAGTATAAAATAAAGTCACTTTTCGCCGTCCCTATGTATGCTTAGATCTTTAAAACTACGCAACGGATTTTGATGCGGTTTTTTTAATAGATAGAGTGATTCAAGAGGAAGGTTTATATGTATAATACATGCATAATATAGCCGTGCGATCGCTAGTAGGTTATAAGCAACAGAAATATTTGTGCTAGTGTCATTATCCATGGAGGAAACAGTCGACTACGTTTGTATGAAGAGAGCGCCGGTACCCTTTCACCTTAATACATGGCCGAGGCCAGGCAGGGTTTTAAGTTGATAGATGTAAAGGTAAATATTATAAAAGATGGAGCAGTAGGTAGTAGGTACGCATGGGATTTTACATAACATAATATAGTAGGTAGATTCAAAATATTTACACGCGCATCAATAAATCAAGGATCTTAACTAGGTAGGTATATAAATGGTAATGAAATTAATCAATATTTCAATCAATTCAACTAGGTATAGGTACCTCGAATGGCAATAAAACGATAAGCTTGATTGTTCCGGCTATGTTTTATAAACACCATCGGCTTGAGTCGACGGTGTTGTTTTGCCAACGTGTTCTTATATATAGGAGTGGAGCAAGGTTTCACTATTAGTCTTCTGTTTGTCGAAGGAAAGGATACAAAATGAAATTGTTTGTTATTGTCGCCGTTTTCGCGTTCGTTGCTGTTCAGGTGAGCTATTTACATTTTTACGATTTAACATGGTTTCTCCCGCGTTTCTGTTTCTGTCTGATTTCAGTCAATTTATAAAAATTTTAGTAGATGACATACATCTAAATCTTCCCAATAAATCGCTCCGTCCATTGGTGAAAACCATTTAAAAATCGGTTTATTAAAAGTTTTTCAGTTTAAAGCGTTTAATCAGACGCAGCGCAGCGGGATTTTGTTTTAATAGAAGAGAAGTGACTTTCCGATTTCAAACTTTGATATCGCCCCGCGGATTCACCCGCGTAAGTCTGGGATCGGACCAAAAATTGTCTAGCCTTCTTTAAGACATTTACTATTAAAAGAAAAAATAGTTCAAATCCGACTCAGCTTTATAGTTACAGCTGTGGTTTAAATCCTTTGCACTTTGTGCGCGCGCATTCTAATAATAGCAGTTTTTGAGCTCTACGGTGGGTCTGCAATTCTGACTCTGACCGTACCTAACAATATTTACATCTTCAGACCAAATTAGAGAAAATTCGAAGTAATTTTTTTTGTAAAAATTGTCTTTCGTTAGAAAATGTTGTGATGGACATCATTTAGTTTTTTTAATAAGTAGTTAGTGATGTTGAGTGTGTAGTGTTGCTAACTTTTGAAGCATTAAGGAACTTAGACTTTTTTTAAATAATAATCCTTTTTCTGGAAACATTTCCTTCATTTTAAGTATGTCATCCCCAGTAAAGCATTGTTAGATTATTAACTCAGTCGTTAGGTATAACGTGATAACCTTAAAAAATGTAATGTGTATAAGTAGGCATTGAATTAATCACGGACATGGTTACGGATTGTGATTAGCTGTAGGTAATAAACTTCTATGTACGAATCACGTAAGAATTCAGAAATCATTTACCTAGGCGTGTAAACTTGCGCTTTATAGATTTTGATAAGGGCTTATAAAACTCACTTTCCCGAAAAGTGCAATTTTTATAAAGTTACTAGCGACCCGCCCCGGTTTCGCACGGCTGTATTATGCATGCATTATACATATAAACCTTACTCTTGAATCACTCTATCTAATAAAAAAAGACTGCATCAAAATCCGTTGCGTAGTTTTGAAGATCTAAGCATACATAGGGACAGACAGCGGCAAGCGACTTTTGTTTTATACTATGTAAAGAAGCGGTGTTCAATAACTTCAATGAAATATACAGAAATATATACCTATCCGCAAATAATAATAAATAAACACATCAGCGCCATCGAACCCTAAACTAAACAACTAGGCTTGTGCTTTGGTGCAACTAGAGTTATCTAGTCACGGCATTACTGATTCGTAGGTGTTGATGAAGTTAATTTATAAGGTACATGAGAGTAATAAGAGCCAGCTGCCACCTTTTAAAACTTTATACAGGGTTATTGGAAATTATACAAGCAAGCCGTTGAGGGCTACTTCTGTGCACCTAAACAAACAACTTTTGTTCTACGACTTTTGGAAATTCGAACATTTTTTCGACAATTTTGAGGTTAGGTTTACCTGAAAATCAGCTGTTCGTCGTGTGTCGTGGCAGTTATAAGTTTTATGCACCAAAAATATTTGCTCTAGTGTCATTATCCAGGGAGGAAACAGTCGACTAGTTGTAATAGTTTGTATGGAAAGAGCCTCCGGTACCCTTTCATCTTAAGTGGCCCATATTAGTAGTAGGTAATATGAAAGAAGAACAATAAGAATAATGAATTGATGAATGTGCTAATGTTACAGCTGAGTCAGTCAGCGCCTGCGCCTGACGAAGAGAGGAAAGATGAAGCCACTACCGGAGTACCGCCCCCTGATGCGGACGCAGCAGCACGTGCTGAGGTAAGCCTTGGAGTCCTATCTCACTGGGACCATCCAACTAATTCCTATTGAAATGTATGGAAGTTAATTCACATGGCTACACCATCCTTCCAAAAAAAAATAGAGCTCTCTAATGGTGAAAACCAGATTTCAAAAGGTTCAGTTGTTAACATAGGGAAAAACATAGAAATTATTTCCCAGGTCTTCATTATTATTTATGCGACCTCACATTTTTTTGCGTGTTTTTATGATAAAACCTGATAAATTTAGATAGACATGTATTTTAATTTTTTTTTACTTATTAACCGATTTCAAAACAGGAGATTATTAATTTGACTGTTTTTAGGGTTCCGTACCTCAAAAGGTGAAAAAAGGACCCTTATAAGATCACTTTCTTGTCTGTCTGTCTGTCTATCCGTTTTTATTTGCTTCCAAGTACCTACAGACTTTTTGTTCATTCTTCTTTTGTTATAAGTACTAGCAGCGCTCCGCAGTTTCACACTCGGGAGTCCCGATCCCGTGGAAATATCGGGATAAAAAGTAGCTCATATTATTCCCCATGAATTAATGTTTCCTCATATTAAGTTTCATCAAAATCGGTCCAGTAGTTCCGGAGCCTATTCGTTACAAACAAACATTCCTCTTTATAATATTATGTATATATAGCTGGATAATATTTAATACTTGTTGCATTTCCAGGTGAAACCGGAACCCACGAACTCTGAGACGGTGACAAAGACAGATGACCAGAAGGTCACCACAGAAGAGAAGAAAAAAGACGCATAATTATTTAAACTTTATATTATAAATAGTTATATATTAATTTATGTATATAATATAACTTTATAAAAAATATTTGGCCCTCAATACCTATAAGTACTCGTATGTGTATATTAATTTAATAAACTTTTCAATTTCGAAATCGAACATCATATTTTTCTAATGTATTCCTTTCCTAACGTTTTCCCTCTCAAATTATCGTTATCACTACATAGTATAAAATAAAGTCAATTTTCGCCATCCCTATATTATCCCTGTCCCTATGTCCCTTTGTATGCTTAGATCTTTAAAACCACGCAACGGATTTTGATGCGGTTTTTTTTATAGATAGAGTGATTCAAGAGGAAGGTTTTTAGATATAATACATGCATAATATAGCCGTGCGAAGCCGGGGCGGGTCGCTAGTGGTGAATAAATGAATAACCACTGAAAACATACGAACACAAAAAACCTGTAAATCGTATTACGTAAAAAACGAGAAAACAACTCAAATTCTATGGACGGTACCCTAACAGTGATTTCTTCAAATTCATTGATTGATTGCTCTAGGCTAGACTAAAAGCATAGATCAGAAATCAGTGTTTTTCGGTAATACCAATATTTGCTGCTGGTAAATTATTTCTTCTAGCGATCTAAAGTTACAAACATACAAAGATACAAGACTCGGTCATTAGCCAACCGTGGTTACGCGCTGAGTCATGCTAAAAACGAGCTAATTCAATCAAAATAATTTAATAACGTCCAAATCCTAAAATGTCCAGAGGGTGCAAATTGTCCATATACCGGAATGTCCATATCCTAAAATGTCCATATAGGTATTCCAGAATTTCAATATTCCAGAAGGTACAAATCCAGAATATCCATGTCGCCGATTGTCCATATTCGTACCAGAGTTTCAATTTTACTTTACAAAGGATATTGCCTCATTTTGTATGGACGCTGTCCCAAACAAATCGCTGCGATGGGTCGTGCCTCATTTGAAAAGCCTTAATGTGTACTCCATTTTATGTTAAGGCAGCAAAAAAATCCCACCCAGTGGAACCGAGATATTTCGTCATCAATACAACGCCTCGTACTATGAAAGTTATAGAACTCGCATAGCCATTACTGTTTAATTAATCGTGTAACACCTTCATGTGGTAGCTCAAATGAAAGGCCTTAACTAGGACTACATTTTTGTTCTACATTACAAAAAAATCCCATCAGGAGGAACCAAGATATTTCGTCTTCAATACTACGTCTCGGAGTAAGAAAGTAATGAATCTCGCATAGCCATTACTATTTAATAAAATGTGTGAGTAACACCTTCATGTGGGGTAGCTCAAATGAAAGAGCTTAACTAGGACTACATTTTTGTTCTACATCACAAAAAAATCCCATCAGGAGGAACCAAGATATTTCGTCTTCAATACTACGTCTCGTAGTAAGAAAGTAATGAATCTCGCATAGCCATTACTATTTAATAAAATGTGTGAGTAACACGTTCATGTGGGGTAGCTCAAATGAAAGAGCTTAACTAGGACTACATTTTTGTTCTACATCACAAAAAAATCCCATCAGGAGGAACCAAGATATTTCGTCTTCAATACTACGTCTCGTAGTAAGAAAGTAATGAATCTTGCATAGCCATTACTATTTAAACGTTTAACACCTTCATGTGGTACCTCAAATGACGACAAATGTAGCAATCCAACCTCTTTGTTAAAACTTTTTGCATAATTCTAACAGGTTGGATTAGTTACATCTGTCAGAATGGTGTGGAAGGTCCTATTCTAACAGATAGGTTGAATTTGCCACATCCGCCAGAATTGTGTAGAAGGTTCTAACAGAGAGGTAGGATTAGCTACATCTGATCTACATAACATGAATTTAGCAATAAGATACTAATTTAACTTATCGGGATAACTTTACAGCACTTGTGCGTTATGGTAAAGTAAAACGCACGCGTGCATAATACGTTGTATTATGAGCCTAATATCGGTTTATATAACCACACGACGTTATAACGAGAAAAACAATGAACAACATAAAACAAACAAAAAAATGGTTGTCTGTAAAGTCGGTTTACGGACGATAATTTTACTTGATAACGTCATAAAAAACATTGATGGTAACCATGGCAACGATAAAACGTTGCTATAGTTACCTTGTCAATAACATGAGGCGTTCCAGTAACGACGCGTGACGTCACACTTTTTTGAGATTGCAGGTGTTCACCAATTTATAAAACGTTATCACGTCAATAAATAATCAGTAACACAAAAACCTATTAAGGTAGGTAGTCTTAACTAGGACTACATTCTTGTTCTACATTACAAAAACCCACCAGGTGGAACCGAGATAAATAATAGTATTTAGCTTTAAAATGGTAATTTTTTTTATCACTGTTGCTCATTAAGTGGATCTTATTAAACCACTTTTAGGCTCATAATGCAACGTATTATACACGCGTGCGATAAAATAAATCTAACTAGTGCTAAAATAATGTTATCCCGATAAGTTAAATACGTATCTTACCGCTAATTACATGTTAGGTAGATGAAAAATTCTTAATTTATCTGGGTTATACTGTTTTGATGTATAGAAAAAAGGTACTAACAAAGAGTTTTAAGCCTTGCTGGCCTCAAAACTCTTTGTTGGTTTTTTACCTTTTATCTTCTTTTCAAAAGGATGCCTCAAAGTCTGATAGCGAACGATAATTTTACGTGACAACGTCTTTGAAAACAATTAAAAATTGTGTTTTGTTTTTATTTTTTCTTTAAGTACATAAATATATTTTTTCCTTACCATTATATTCTGTTTATAACCCCCGAAGCAAAAACAAATGAAAAAAAACCCCAAAAAAATATTGTATGTCAGACGAGGCTGTATAGTTAAAAAGTCTTTTGCCTAGCCTTTCTGGGTTGTAATTAACAAAAAATAGTAAACCTAACCTAAAATTCTTAAAAACTTTTTATTATTTTACCAAGGTGTTTTTTTTATTCACAACTGTGATAAAAAACGTCGTACGATATACGGTTGGATTGATCTTTGTATCTCGGCTTTTTAAACGCCCTCGCATACCGCTCGCGCGTGTTAAACCGCCTCTACGCAGAGATCCATTTTCCACACTTGTATCGCAATGTACTATAATATAATATAATGATCGACTTCCAATAATTCCATCTTGTGGAACCTTATTTGTTACCTTACTGGTCTAGTTGCGGAAAATAGCTATCTCATAATTATAACTATATTTTAAGTGTTCAAAATCCCTCCAAATGAATGCCTCACAGGTGCAGGTGCAGGTTGACCAGCGCTGTAACTTCGACATGCAGTGGTAGCTAATGTTGAGGCAGATCCTGGTTAGCGGCACACGACTCCTAAGACCTTAATAGGTTTTTTGTGTTACTGATAATTTATTTTTTTTGTTTTATGTTGTTCATTGTTTTTCTCGTTATAACGTCGTGTGCTTATATAATAAGCGTTTTCTTTTTTTTTCTATTCTTTCAGATTATTTAATATGAAATCGATTAGGCCTAGCCTTTATTTATAACAACGCGCGTCTTGCGCAAGAAGACGACATACTCGTATGTTTTTAAATTATTTTTATCACAGTTGCTCTTAGTAATAAATCTCATTAAATCGATATTAGGCTCATAATACAACGTATTATGCACGCGTGCGTTTTACTTTACCATAACGCACAAGTGCTGTAAAGTTATCCCGATAAGTTAAATTAGTATCTTATTGCTAAATTCATGTTATGTAGATCAGATGTAGCTAATCCTACCTCTCTGTTAGAACCTTCTACACAATTCTGGCGGATGTGGCAAATTCAACCTATCTGTTAGAATAGGACCTTCCACACCATTCTGACAGATGTAACTAATCCAACCTGTTAGAATTATGCAAAAAGTTTTAACAAAGAGGTTGGATTGCTACATTTGTCGTCATTTGAGGTACCACATGAAGGTGTTAAACGTTTAAATAGTAATGGCTATGCAAGATTCATTACTTTCTTACTACGAGACGTAGTATTGAAGACGAAATATCTTGGTTCCTCCTGATGGGATTTTTTTTGTGATGTAGAACAAAAATGTAGTCCTAGTTAAGCTCTTTCATTTGAGCTACCCCACATGAAGGTGTTACTCACACATTTTATTAAATAGTAATGGCTATGCGAGATTCATTACTTTCTTACTACGAGACGTAGTATTGAAGACGAAATATCTTGGTTCCTCCTGATGGGATTTTTTTGTAATGTAGAACAAAAATGTAGTCCTAGTTAAGGCCTTTCATTTGAGCTACCACATGAAGGTGTTACACGATTAATTAAACAGTAATGGCTATGCGAGTTCTATAACTTTCATAGTACGAGGCGTTGTATTGATGACGAAATATCTCGGTTCCACTGGGTGGGATTTTTTTGCTGCCATAATATAAAATTGAGTACACATTAAGCGCTTTCAAATGAGGTACGACACATCGTAGCGATTTGTTTGGGACGCTAAGCGGCATTATCCTTTATATGGTAGATTAAAAAAAACAACTGATGCCAATCATTACACTTAGTATTTTAATTAAAAGAACAAGAAAGCAATAGAAATATAATCATGTATGTGAAATAAATAAAATGGTAGGTTATTCTAAATGATTAATACTTTAGCACTTAATACGATGAGGAAAACAATATATTTTTATACAAACTCGGTTTCGTTACTTTGTTTTCTTCTTACGTTACCTTTTTTGTAACGAAACTACGGTTAGTTTAGGTTAGGTAGGTAGGTATATGTCAAGAAAATCAAATCTATACTAATATTATAAAGCTGAAGAGTTTGTTTGTTTGTTTGAACGCGCTAATCTCAGGAACTGCTGGATCGAATTGAAAAATTCTTTTTGTGTTGGATAATCCATTTATCGAGGAAGGTTATAGGCTACTTTTTATCCCGATATTCCCACGGGATCGGGAGTTACGCGGAGCGCAGCTAGTGTTATTATATATTGACATCTTCCAAAAACTTTACATAGGTACCCAATTAGACACGGTTATTAAAAAATCTGGAAATTCTGTTTTTTTTTAGTTTCGAGACTGTTTTTGTTCGAAATGTTATCTGTTTTAGGAAATAAAGACCAATAATGTTTAAAATAGTCCAAACTCAATAAAAAAAAAAACCCAAAGACCATCGACCATCGATTAAAATACTATAATGATTGGCAACAGTTGTTTTTTTATTACACCACATGATTTTGGTTCAATAAAGTGAAATAGAAACTCTAGTATGAATATGGACATTCTGGGATATAGACAATCTGGGACATGGACATTCTGGGATTTGGACTTTCTGGGATATGGACATTCTGGGATAGGGACATTCTGAGATTTGGACATTTTGGGATATGGAAAATTTGCACCGTCTGGAAAATTTTTAGGATTTGGACATTTTAAACCTAAACGGTTTTAGTTCTTAATTTTAGGATAGTTTGAAAAATATAGGGAATTTTTGGTTCAAGGTCACACCAAAATGTCGGTAAAAATCTCAGGCACTTTCGAGTAAAACAAAACATATTCGTAACAATCAACAATTTCCACCAACGAAGGCGACCGGTGCCAGTAGTAACTATTAAGTAGGCTGTGTACCATCAAGGTCGTTGGTTTATGGACTCCCCTTAAAGCCTTTTTTAAAATCTAACGATGCAGTTTTATTTTAGACAAAATCGGGCACGCAACTTTTTTCAACATTTTTCCGCTATCTTTTATACTTTAAGAAAAGTATTTGAAGGTAATCTATGTATTTAGCAGTAAAAAGCAGGTATCTGGCTCTAAAATTCAAACACATTATAACAATAAACCAAAAACTTTATATTGTAAGTAAGTATACCTACTTACTACCTAAGTTACCTAAGTTATGACGTGTTTGTGGTGAAGAAGAGTATATCCCTCACGCTTCCACCAGACGGCAGTTCTAGAGGAGTGAGGGGGACGCTGCGACGTGCTGTCGACTCCGACCCTTGGATGTAGAGGGTCACCTGGATATTATCAGTAGATTATTACCCAAAGAGGTTGCATCTACTTGGAGAGCTCATTAACTTATCGCTTATTATGCCAATAGTAAACAGTTGCTAACACATCATAGTAAAATATCTTATTAATAAGGTACTTACGAGTAATAAGGGTCACTAAAGATTTTTTAAAACCTTTAGTATAAAAAATGAACAAGAAAATAAACAAAATATTATTTAATTTTGTTTTCCGATGGACAATAAGGCAAATGTTTATCTAGTACTTTTCCCTACTTTTACGAAATATTAAATTTTTAATTAAGATGGCACAGTGGCAGGTGGCCCTTATTACTCGCCTATAAGCCTGTATGGGTACCTACCTTTAGGTAATGATGTAAGGGTGAAACTACGGCTCGCCGTCGGCCGCGGCGAGCTCCGCGACGACGGACGCACACTGGGACCCCGTCATACAAGGTAGCGCTTAAAACTCATTTTTTAAATAAGGGGTTTAACATAACAATTTTAGTAATTATATATACCTAAGAGTATGATAGATTAAGCCTATTGGTGATAAGTCATTATGAACTGTCGCTTGGTAGGTAGCTTCGTCAGAGTTAGACACTTAACAATTATTCTAGTATTAAAATTATTATAAGTGTTTGGTTTACTGTAAATAATTCAAGATTTTTGTGTTTTATTAAAAAAATACGATATGTCTGATATTGAGCAAGATATGTAGATGCTATTTCATAAAATAAATATTAATCAACACTCTTCTATTACTTTTCTTGACACAAAAATCGCACAGGGTTGAGATTTTCAAGAAGATATTGATATTTTAAAATCGGGTAAAGTGCTTGCAGATATGATTATTGCATGACACTATGGAACATATCTACAACACGAAACCATTGAGAGAAGTGAAAGCAAGTGGCCCGTTTTTGAGAAACAGAGTTTTTTTTGCTATGATATTTTCATCAGGCTGTTTTGGTTGCTCAATTAGAATGTATAAATCAGGTGGAAGTACTATGATTTTGAAATGAGTGATATTTTTTACGATTATATACCTAACCAGCTGCACCTGGCTAAGTCAGGCAAGGTTTAAAGTAATTTTACGTTATTATTTTCAGATTAATGCGAAAGTTTGTGTGGATGGATGTTTGTTAGTCTTTCACGCAAAAACTACTGAACCGATGAAACTTGGTATGCAGCCTAAGACCTGGATTAAAACGTAGGCCTCTTTTTATCCCGATATTTCCACGGGATCGGGACTTATGCGGGTGAAACCAGGGGCGCATCTAGTAAAAAATATTTCTTTGTTTCTTTCCACTTTGTTAGGGTTCCGTAGCCAAATGGCAAAAAACGGAACCCTTATAGATTCGTCATGTCTGTCTGTCTGCCGTATGTCACAGCCACTTTTTTCCGAAACTATAAGAACTATACTGTTGAAACTTGGTAAATAGATGTATTCTGTGAACCGCATTAAGATTTTTACACAAAAATAGAAAAAAAAACAATAAATTTTAGGGTTACCCATACATAGAACTGAAACTCAAAAAAATTTTTTTTATCAAACCCATACGTGTAGAGTATCTATGGATAAGTCTTCAAAAATGATATTGAGGTTTTTAATATCATTTTTTTCTAAACTGAATAGTTTACGCGAGAGACACTTCCAAAGTGGTAAAAAGTGTCCCTGTAACTTCTAAAATAAGAAAATGATAAAACTAAAAAAAAATATGACATTACCATGCAAACTTCCACCCAAAATTGGTTTGAACGAAATCTGGTTATTAGTTTTTTTTTAATACGTCAAAAACCGTAATCCGCCATTTACCCTTCATTCATGTATTTTTACCACTAGCGCCATCTATTTATTTTTTTATATAGTGATTCAATAGGAAGATTTATATGTATAACACATCCTGATATTCCCGCGGGATCGTGATGATAATGGTACGGAACCCGTCGTGCGCGAGTCCGACTCGCACTTGACCGGTTTTTTTATTCAAATATAAACACATATTCAGTAAATAAATCGTTTAATTTAACTTTATGAAAACTTAAGGATTTTGAGCGCACCCTTGTATGACGAGGTTCCTGTGTGGGACGCCCGGTGTTTCTACACAATAACACGTGACATAAGGTACCTACCTGTGGTAGCTGCGTATGGACACTCGGTTCACTGGAGAGCGGCACCGAGCGCGGCGAGCGACGCCGTCGGCCGCGGCGAGCTCCGCGACGACGGACGCCCGGTGTTTCTACACAATAACACATGACTTATGGTAGTGGTAACAAGGGCCGCTAAAAGGTTTTTTAAAAACCTTAATATAAGTGACAAAATAATAAAAGATAAAAGTGAATTGTTTTTCAGATTGAAAATAAATGATCTGTTTTTAAGAAGTCTTCCCCATTTTTACGAAATATTTAGTTTTTATTAAGGTGGCCCTTAATACTCGAAGTTACCTTACTCTGTATGAAACTGTAGAAGGAATACTTTGACGAGCTCTGTGACGCGGTGAGAGTCAAATCCCATCGTCGTCGAACCAATTTGTAGATACTTTGTTCACGGATTCATATCGCAATTTTTTCCAAAAAAATGTGTTCGTCTTGTAGTGAAATAGAAATGCGTACCTACCTAGCAAGGTACGCAATCTATTCCCCACTAAATCCGTTTATATTTTTAGTTGTTTATTTATTCCTTTTTTATTTTCTTAGGAGTGTACCTACTACTCGGGATTATAATATTTTATTCCTAGGGCTTCGTACCTACTTAGAATCCCTCACTCTTAAATATGTCTTCACTTGGCCTCTAGCTATAGATCCAAAATAGTGCCTTAAGAGGAAAGGGTACCGGGGGCTCTCTCCATACAAACTATTACAAACGTAGTCGACTGTTTTCTCCCTGGATAATGACACTAAAGCAAATATTTTTGGTGCATAAAACTTATAACTGTCATGACCATGCCCCTATTTTTGTTTTTTAATTTTTTTTAATCTTACTTTCTATGATGATTAGAAAATGAAAAAAAAAAACAAAACATAGGGGCATAGGGGCATCGACGACCTCTGTGGCGCGTCGGGCGAACACCCGACTGCGACGCAGAAGGTTGCGGGTTCGATTCCCGCCGGGAACAAGTATTTATGCTGACTTGTTTCTGGTTCTGGGTGTTTCCTATATGTATAATATGTATATATTTACAAAAAAAAAGTATATAAGTAGTTTATCCGTTATCTGGCACCCATAACACAAGCATTAAGTTGCTTAGCTTGGGGCTGGATGGCGATGTGTAATATGTCCTGAAATATTTATTATTTATTTATTATTTATTATTATAGTCATGGCAGTTATAGGTTTTATGGCACAAAAATATTTGTGCTAGTGTCATTATCCAGGGAGATAACAGTCGACTACGTTTGTATGGAGAGAGCGCAGGTACCCTTTCACCTTAATTAATATTAAGTTTAGTATTATCTTAACCCCTTGTACCTACAATGGTACACCAACCTTCGTTGTTGTCTCTAGGTATGGGCGGCGGCAGCGGGTGCGCCGCTACAGGCTTCAACAGAGACGTGCGTTTCATTTCGATCAGACGGAGCAAGCATTCGAGGGCTGCTTGTTTATTCTGTGGTCAATATCATCACTCAAAGTTTTACATTTACTTGCTGCAATCCACACCTCGCTCGCCGGCATGGCTGGCTTATTATGAGTTAGAGAGCTCGAAAGCGAGAATCAAAATAGTAGAAACTAAACGTAACTAAAAACGAGAGCCTGAAAAAGACTCAGTTAGCCAAATCACGCGAAGTCTCGCTCTGCTACGAAACGCGCCGTGATTGGCTGACCGAGTATTATTTGAGCTCTTGTTTTGGACAGATCTTTTATCAGTCATGTTATAAGTCATGTTTAGATTCTTCTATAAGGCCTCTGCCGCTCTGCCGAAACAGTGTGCAATTTCGGCCGGTAAGTATCACGTGGAGAAGTTAAGAATAGGTACGATGAGCGTTAACGTCTCAATAAACAAAGGTAAGCTTGAATAATAACAGAAATGTTAACAGATAGTAGCAAGTAAAGGTATATACCTAAAGAAATCTGATAGTTAGATATTATCTAAGCACCAGTAGAATCGGCTCTTAAACTAATAGGTAGGTACAGATTGGATGGAGCAGTTTTCTGAAGTCAACACTCCTCTTCGAAAAATTCGGTAATCACTCTTGCCCTATAGAGTGTGAAATTTTCAGTGACAATAAATTTTTCTCTAACATTTTGACAATTTCATACTAACATTAGGTCTTAAGTTATATTGTTACTAACACTATGGACGTATGTCTTAAATAAACAAATTCAATTCAATTCAATAAAAAAAAAACACTAGACTAATAATTTTGAAAAACGATTTAAAAAAAAACTGCATCTATATAATCTGAAGACAGGCAACCAAAATACATACGAATAGCCCAAATATAAATTAGTAAACTTTTACCTGTATATCATCATCATCATGTCAGGACATAGGCCTCCCCCATACGACGCCACAAACAGCGGTCCTGAGCCGCCTCCATCCACCGACCACCCGCGACCGCCACAATGTCGTCGGTCCACCGGGCAGCTGGTCTCCCAACACTCCGTTTCGCGTTGCATCGTGGCCGCCACTCGAGAACCTTTACTCCCCAGCGGTTGTCAGTTCTGCGAGCTATATGACCTGCCCATTGCCACTTCAGCTTACCAATCCTGAGAGCTATGTCGGTGACTTTGGTTCTTCTACGGATTTCCGTATTTCGGATTCTATCACGTAGAGAAACTCCGAGCATAGCTCTCTCCATAGCCCGCTGAGCGACTCTGAGCTTATGAACGAGGCCTATAGTCAGCGACCACGTCTCGGATCCGTATGTCATCACTGGTAACACACATTGGTTGAAAACTTTCGTCTTGAGGCTCTGTGGTATTTGTGACGAGAAGATATTGCGAAGCTTCCCGAACGCTGCCCAACCGAGTTGGATTCGTCGGCTGACCTCTTTATCGAAGTTGGATTTACCTAGTTGGACCATTTGGCCTAGGTAGACATAGTGATCAACAACTTCGATAACATCGTCTCCAATGTGAACAGGTATGGGTACGACGCGACGTGGGCGTTCGACATGATCTTTGTCTTACCCATGTTCATTTTAAGACCCACCTGTCCGGAGACGGTGTTGAGGTCTCTCAGCATCCTGCTGAGGTCCTCCAGCGATTCTGCCATGAATGACTATATCGTCGGCAAACCGAAGATGAGTGATGTAATCGCCATTGATATTGATGCCATATCCGTCCCAGTCCAAGAGCTTAAATATATCCTCCAATGCAGAGGTGAACAGTTTCGGCGAGATAACATCTCCCTGTCTCACCCCTTTTTGCAATGGGATCGGATTTGTGCTCTGGTTCTGAAGCCGGATAGACATAGTGGCGTTGCTATACAAACACTTCAGCACTTGGATATACCGATAGTCAATTTGGCACCGCTGGAGGGACTGCAGCACTGCCCAGGTTTCGACTGAATCAAAGGCTTTCTCGTAGTCCACAAACGCAAGACATAACGGCCGATTATACTTCTCTGTCTTCTGTATAATCTGCCGGAGCGTATCAATGTGGTCTACGGTACTAAAGCCTTTTCGGAACCCGGCTTGTTCGGGAGGCTGGAAGTCGTCAAACCTTCGAGAAAGACGGTTGGTGATAACTCTCGAAAACAGCTTATAGACGTGGCTCAACAGTGAGATGGGCCTATAGTTCTTTAGAAGGGCTTTGTCACCCTTCTTATGGAACAGCACCACCACGCTCCTGTTCCACGCCTCTGGCGTTTGTCCCTCGAGGATGACGGAGTTGAACAGCCTCTGAAGGACTTTAAGTACCGGTGATCCACCTGCCTTCAGAAGTTCCGTCGTTATTCCGTCATCACCCGGTGCCTTATTGTTTCTGAGCTGTTTGAGAGCCGACCTTATCTCGTACAGGCTGACGTCCGGGATATCTTCGGTATAGTATCGGGTTAAACGGGCTCTTGCATCGCCCGCCGTGTTGTTTGCAGGGCATTGCGATGAGGTGTACAGCTGTCCATAAAACTTTTCAAGCTCTCTCAAGATCTCAGACTTAGAGGATATGATGCTGCCGCTATCGGTCTTCAGCCTTGTCAACCGGTTTTGTCCCATAGACAGATCTCTCGTGAACACCTTGGAGCCCTTGTTCCGCTCTATTGCGCTCACAATACAGTTAGTACTGTAGGAGCGCAAATCGCGTCGTATTGACTTCGAGATATGTCTGTTGAGCATACCGTATCTTGACATATCTGCCGAAGACTGCAGCCTCATTTCACTTCTCTCTGCCATTAATTGCAGAGTGTGATCCGAGAGTCTCTGTGTTTTATTTCTGCGGCGGGTCCTAAAGAACTCCGATCCGACCGCTTGGACAGTTTCCACCAGCCCATTATTCAGCTCGTCCACTGTTGCGCATTCCGCGAGGCATTCAAAGCGGTTTTGTAGCTCCAACTGAAAGCTTTCGGGATTTTGTATTTGGACAGGATTTGGGCGTACCGTAGACTTTACCAGACGAGACCGTTCCAGCTTAACATTGATATTCAATGACGCTCTTACTAAGCGATGATCGCTGCCGGTTTTCACCCTGTTGATCACAGAGACGTCATTGAATATGTGCTTGTGATTCGTCATGATTAAGTCTATCTCATGCTTGTTACCGCGTGGGCTCAGCCACGTCCATTTCCTGGACGACCGCTTCTTGAAAAAAGAGTTCATCGCGAAGAGTCCCTCTTTTTCCATGAAGTCGGCCAATCGCTGGCCCCTTTGGTCTCGCTGTCCAAATCCAAACTGGCCCACTCTCAGTTCGTCACCGCTCTTCTTGCCAAGCCGCGCATTGAAGTCCCCCATCACAACCGTGTAGTGTGTTTTCGAGGCATGCATGACACGTGCAATATCGTCGTACATGACCTCCACTTCATCGTCGGGGCGTTTCGAGTATGGCGCGTATACCTGTATGACCTTCAGCTAATACCGGTTGGTTATTCTGAGTATAAGGTATGCCACCCTGCTCGAAACGCTCTCGATCTTAACAATGTTGTTGACGAGGGACCTGTGGACGAGAAACCCGATACCATGTTGGGACAGCTGGTCGCCCTCCCGGTGGTAGAACAAGTTGCCGGAATTAAGGGTGATCGTGTCCTCTCCCTCTCTTCGGACTTCTGATAGCCCTATGATATCCCACTGCAACTTGTCCACCGCTTCTTCCAGCTCTATCATCATCGCGTCAGTCCTCAAAGTTCGCGCGTTGTATGTTACCAGGTGCAAGGGTCGTCGGTATTTGGTTGGGTAGCTCGATCTCTTCCGGAGATTCTTAGCACCCCCTGCCCCGCCGTTACCGTGGCCGCTACCGTGACCAGGAATAGCGGAGCTGCCGGGGACTGGGGGCCGTTCTCTATTTGCATCCGTCATGTAGGGGGGGGGTTTTGCCATAATCACCACGCTTGGCAGGCGGATTGGTGATCGCAGTTAGGTAGTAAATATTCAGAAGGAAGCTGCTGCCCTTCCTCTGGTAGAATCCCTTAGTCGGCTCTCACGACATCCACGGGCTGAGTTGGAGGGGTCGATATTCTTACACCGCTCTTACTTAGAATATTATAGTACCTTACCTGTATATAGTACCTAACTATTTTCCCGAACCGGGTTTTTAATCCAGTATTTTTTACATTTAGAAAGTTAGAATAATAATATAGTTAGGTACTATAAATACAAATCTTTGTATGCAAAAAGTCTAGGTGTAGTTTGTACTTACTTTTCCCTTTTTGAGGATGGTTTCTATTTAGTAAGGACTCAGCTAATATTAGAGAAGAACAAGTAACACTAAACCACACTGACAGATATCGGCTCGCAGCAAACGTACACGTCTGCACTCCGCGGCGGTCGGTAGGCGACTGCCTCCCCGCCCCGCGACCCGCGCGCGCGCTGCTCGAGACGAGACAGAACTACCCACAACTATGAATGTCTATACACTACACTAATATTATAAAGAGGAAAGATTTGATTGTTTGTTTGAATTGAATTGGCTCCGAAACTACTGGACCGATTTTAATGAAACTTAGTAGTTATAAGGATACATTGATTCATTGGGAATGTAGTACTTTTTATCCCGATATTACCACGGGATCGGGAGTTACGCGGGTGAAATCGAGGAGAGCTGCCAGTTTTTATTATAAGTATTAAGTAAATACGCAATAATAACCCTTATTTCATCAAGCAGCGGATCAAACGCGGCCGCATCCGATGTATCTTTGAGCGTCTCCCAACTCTTGTACAGTTTACGGTCTGAAAGTCGAACTGCGCTCTCAAGCTCGCGGATCTCTGAATCAATATCGAAATATTTTCAGTGTGTAAGCAACGTGACAACGGACGCCCTTTAGAGGACTTAACACGAGTTGTTTGTACAAACGATCATATCTACTGCAGTTAGTATTCACCATTAAACTTTAAGATATGTACTTGAATTGGTAATACGTGAACCGAGATAGATAGCTAAAACGGTATACCTATAGCTACCCTTGAAACGTAGAGATAAGTACTACGACTAGAATGTATACAAGCAGCCAATCAGCGAGCTGAGACAGCTCATAACAGGATGCCGAAACTTGAATATTTCGTGTAACTAGCTGAAATAGACGGCAAAAAATCAATTGGCATCATTCGCATGAGATCACATTGAATCGTTTTAAAAAACTAAGTTAGGATATGTGTCTTCGGAACGCATCCACCAATCCAGAAGACACAAGAAACACAAATGGAGTTCATATGACGCGACAGAGACAGTGATACTGTTTATGGTACCTACCTATGTCAAGTTTCGGCCGTTTGTGCACATTCCAGTTATAACTATAAAGTTTTACGAGAAATATTAAAAACAACTGGTGGTAAGTCCTCAGCTGCTTCCACCTTAGTATAGAATATAATTTATTCAAACAAACACACGACATAGTTCACACTAAGAAACAATAAACCCACACACCCAGACCCAGTTGGCACAATGGTCACCATGCCGGACTGCCAATCACAGGGTTGCGGGTTCGATTCCCGCCTCAGACATGTATTTATGCTTAGATATTTGTCTGTGGTCTGGTTGTTTCTATGTATTATAAGTATATATTTACAAAAGAAAAAGTATATAAGTAAGTAGTATATCCGTTGTCTAGCACCCATAACGCAAGCCTAGTTGCTTAGCTTGGGGCTAGATGGCGATGTGTGGAACGTCCTGCAATATGTATATTTATTTTATTTTTAAATCTGCAGCGTTGGTGTTCCAGCCGGACCCAGTGTGCCTTACCAGTATTATTGAGCTGTGTAAGATGTTCCCTCAACTGGTTGGCGTGTTCCTTGAGCGCCCTGCGCTGTAGCCGCACGCGCGCGACCACATCCTGCGCGTGCTTCGCTTCAGCTGCCAGTGCGGATACGTCACGAGCTTCGCGTTCCAGACGTTTTTCTAGTTCACTGGGGAATAATAAAACAAGATTCAATCGCCCCGATCTGATATCTCAAGCTTTTTTATCCGCAAGTTGCATCCCCATATTATATTCGAACTCAAAAATTCCATTACCTTCAACTACTTGTCCTACCTAGTCAAAAAATCAAGTTTTGGTCGAAATAACATAATTGAATAAATAAATAAAATGTTTCAGGACATATTACACATCGCCATCCAGCCCCAAGCTAAGCAACTTAATGCTTGTGTTATGGGTGCCAGATTACGGATAAACTACTTATATACTTTTTTTTTGTAAATATATACTAGAAATAGAAATAAGAAGAACTTATGTCTGACGAGGCTGTATGAGTAAAAAGCCTTTTTTCCTGCCCTTTCGCCGGACTGTATGTTTCTGATCACTTCCACCAGGTGATGCAGCTGGTCGCAGAACTCGGGCAACTGTTCCGGAGTCAGGTATAGAACCCGCTATCTTGAGGAGTTATGTACCAAGTTAACACTCACGCAGGATACTCCCCGGTGACTTTAGCGTACGACTGTATATTTCTGATCACTTCCACCAGGTGATGCAGCTGGTCGCAGAACTCGGGCAACTGTTCCGGAGTCAGGTATTGACCCCCGTACCTTAAAAAATAATATTTATTACATTGGTTTCTGGAAGAAAAGCTTTAAATGGGTAGCTTTATGGTACCTACAATTAACTGCGTTCGAATTTGCGCGCGTAAGTCTTAAATCCTTGAGAATATCTGGATAAAAAGTAGCCTATCTGTCATTCCAGGACTTTAGCTACCTATACGTTACCAATTTCAACGAAATCGGTTTAGTAGTTTTTGCATGAAGAGGTAATAAACATATTAGCACGATTTTTTTACTTTTGTTGTATATTATAAGTAGGTACTGAAAGGATAGGACCGACCTAGCGCCAATTGCCATTTTGATAATTGTCGTAGTTACCTACATCACAAAGTAGGTATAAGTAATATACTCTATTTGCTCTGACCTTAGGTCGATATTAGCTGCGAACTGGTCGTCTTCAATAACGCTGGAGGTAGCCGGCATCTCAGGGTTCTCAAGGTTGGTGTCATAGTCGAACGAGGCGATGTCGCATCCGATGTTTTCACTCATGCTAAAAACGTACCTTATGAAGAAAGAGTTAAGGTTGGAAATTGAAAATCGTGACCAAACCCTAGTTCAAGTAGGTACTTACCAGTCGTTTACAAAAAAAGTTTAGCACTAGGTGGACTTTGCGGTTTTATGAGCATAAGTCCCAATCCCGTGGGAATATCGTGATTAAAAGTTAACTACCAATGTAAAATTCTAAGGCTTCAGCTATTAATATAACAGGTCAATGCAATCGGTTCAGTAATTTTTGCACGAAAATGTAACAAATATCATGCCGCCGTTTTTTCATAACCTAAGTATCTCAGAAATCTATTATGTATGTTCTCTATACTCATTAATATTTTATGGAGGATTAAAAAAAGTAGCATATGAACTCCCAATAAATCAGTATATCCTCACACCAAGTTTTATCAAAATCCGGCCAGTAACAAAATATCTTGTGTAGATAGGCATGAGGCAATGAGCATTTAGCTGCTACCTTCAGTTTAAATTAAAATGCCATATAAGGAGTCCACTTTCGACGAATCCCCTTTATAAAAAAATTACTAGCTACGCCCCGCGGGTGAGGGGCAATATCAAGATAAAAAAATGGTTGTCTGTAAAGTCTGTTTCCGGACGATAATTTTACGCGATAACGTCTCATAAGAAAACATTGATGGTAACCATGGCAACGATAAAACGTTGCTATAGTTACCTTATCAATAACATGAGGCGTTCCAGTAACGACGCGTGACGTCACACTTTTTTGAGATTGCAGGTGTTCACCAATTTATAAAACGTTATCACGTCAAAAAGTAGCATTATCCTTCCTCGATAAATGGACTATCCAACACAAAATGGTTTTTTTCAATTCGAATAGTTCCTGAGATTAGCGCGTTCATCCGAACAAACAAACTATTTAGCTGTATAATATTAGTATAGTATATAACTAACGCAGTAGACGATGTATAAGATATTCCCTTGTCCAGCGAGTGAGTGTGGTGACTCTCTCCGCGCAGTTTGTTTAGAAGCCGGCTCAGTCGGGACCGCCCGCCGCCCTCCATTGAACGTGATATTATTTACTGTAACATTCAACGAAGTCCAACGTACGTGTACAACATTGTGTCTTCAAAAGTAAGTATGGTGATGAGTGAAGTATCTTCTAGCTAGATGTACGAGTAACATCTAGGGATAATTCTCATTAGACCGGGCAGTGTACAGTATGGGTCATAAGTAAATGATCAGTTTGCTACAATAATACTATCAACAAGTATTGGAGTTACGACTTTCTTCTAATAGACGTTACACACAAACTTAAATACTTGAATTAAAAGTACTCAGTGTGATTATTATTTTTTAACATGTTAGCTACCTATGTCTTTCGTTGGCCGAGAGGTATAAGCCGCCACCCGCTACACCAACCGACGTGGGTTCGATCCACAGGTTACGTTGTTATGTTCAAATAGTACTGCACAGGATTGTAAACGTAACGGTGGGCAGAGACTTTTGACCGTCTTTTGTGTGATTGTTGGCTCGGAGAGGGCACGAATTTGAAACATTTTGAATAAATGTTACACCGTGCATGATCCGTGCCCCGTGGATTTACTGGTCGTATTTACCGTGCACCATATTATAAACTAAGCCTTTGAATTAGACTGCATCCTCACTTACCATCAGGTGATGATAGTGAACAAGGCCTACCACCGGTTGATTGTCTGCTCCTTTAGTTCCACCCGGTGGACGTGAAGGACATGGAGAGCCAAGTCCTATTAACGCGAGTAAACCTGAACCCCTACTTGAAAAATTATGAAAAGTAATACTTACATAATGATTTGTTTAGTAGTTTTGTTATCTTGCGGAATTAACTGTAAGTTTCAGTAGTTTCATGTCCATTTTTTTAATATTTTACAACCGGTAAATAAAGGCTGCATTTTGATGTTGTTAGGGTTGATATTTTATGTCAAAACAAGTTGTTTATCGTTTGACTTAAGCTCAAAGGAGTTTTGGTTTATGAAGGTTTACCTAAAATATAGAAGTTCCTTGGTCAACAGTACTCATTTAACTTGCTCTAATGAGTTTTTGTCTATGAAGGTTTACCTAAACATAGAAGTTCCTTGGCCTTATTTTTTGACCAGTGTCCCGCGGTTCTGTTCGAGTTAGTTTCGATCGTATACGAAAATCGGAATAAAGAGAGCAAGGAAGGCGTTCGGGACTAACGGCACAAGTGGTCAGTTTTAAGTGGCAGTAAGGGAATGTCGAAGGAGTGAAAATATCATCAAAATAGGTAAAGTTATTTTTAAATGTATATCATAACCTTCCAAGAAAATAGAGCTATCCAATGGTGAAAACAAGATTTCAATCGGTTCAGTTCATAGCTAACAGACACGAATTTTAAAAACTATTTGATTCATGTTCTACTACTTTTTCTGAGACCTCTAGACCTGGTTTTTTTATTTGCTTACATTTATAGAAATATGCTTAATTATATGAAGTCTGAAATAAAACGAAATGAATGCAGTTTTTACTGAATTGTAATTTGTATAAAAAAATACAATTATAATTATTAATAGGTATAGACGTAATAAAAACCATAATTGCAAAACATTGAATGCAGTATAATAATTAAGTACACTATTTTAGTAGGCACTCAGTGTTTTAAGTATTATACTCCGCGCTCTATATGATGGCTCGCCGCGGCCAGTGTCGACTGTTGTCAGTGTGATGTATCGTGTGTGGATATAATTACTGTTTAAACAATAAACGAAGCTTCCTGTAACTGGAGGGTCAGTGTTGTATTTTCCTTCTGTTACGGACATCTATACTTTATGTAGTTTTTAAGTAGCTTACTTTAAAACAAAGCATCTATTCAAAAATTTAAAACTTTGCTTTATTTTAAAGTAAGCTACCTAAATAATACATAAAAGTGCAGAAGGAAAATAAAACAGTGTAGCTCAGTTTGGCCATCCAAAGGGGGAATGTTGCCAGCCTTCTGGGGACGATGCCTCGTGGGGATGCCCTCGAGGATGTTTTTAACACGCTTTTATTAGTTTCACCTGTATGTTTGTATGTTTGCTTGTATGTAACCGACTCTTTTGGGCTCGATTTTTTATTTAGGTATTAAGTTGTTTTCATGTGTTAATAACGAAGAACGACAGATTCCCCGGTAGTACTTAAACAGAAGTACCCAAAAATGGAGGCGATTTTGTTAATTTAGCCGGTACTAGCGCAGCGCACTATCATTAAGTGAGCAGAGTATAACACTTTGAAGACTTTCCTAAACAATTTGGTCGTAAAATGACCAGAGTCTGTTTAATTTTGGCTTCGCTTTAGAAATGCAATTTTAAAGTTATATTGTTTTTCCGTGAAATTTCATTGAGCTTTTTCCAAAATCTCAGTTTTAAAAGGCTACCACCAATGAAAGCGATCGCTTAGTTAATCTTAAAATTAATTTGAGAGCTGTAGTTGTTTACTACAATCAATAAAGATGCTGATTTGTCATAAATAAGGTTATCTTTGCAATTGCTTTGCTTTGCAAACATGATAAGCATATTAAAAATGTAAGTAATTTTTTTTAGTTTCGATAAATTGAAAGCTCCTGTGGCCAAATTATTTAATTAATAAAAACCGTTTAAAATGGAACTTTTTAGAGAAAAAATCAATGAAATTTCACGAAAAATACAGTTACAAAAATTAACTACATACTAGGGGAATAAATGTAGGTAAATAGAGCTCGTTGCGAGGGTAGATAGAAGTTAGAACCTTCGTTACTTAAAGCGATACCACTGGAACCAGTACCTAACAATGACTAACTAATATAACCTTACCACGTAATGCAATTGCTATCCTTTTCAAAGCAACCGTTGGAAAAACAAATTGAAAAAATGAAATCTGACTGACAAGAGTTAACGCCAATGAAATCAAAATAAAATAAGATCTACGTTTGAGTGGTCATTGTAACGAAAAACCTTTTTATTTTAGTTTTTTTTTGAAGTCGGTTCAAAAGCAAAACCGTAATGATAAGTTTTGAAACTGTAACCATAAAACTCATGAAAACTAAATAAATGCATTTTCAGATTGATGCTATTTTCGCAACAATTACATTGAAAGGGATAGCAATAGTAACAGGTGGCAGGGCGCAGCTTCTAGCTCACAAAAAAGGCACAAATTTCCTGAAAAAGCTGGGACTAAATACGCTACTTTTTTCTTAAAAAGACAAATAAAATCTAACACAAAGTACTAAAACAGGACAGAAAAACTAAAAACGTTACTTTAAAACTTAAATAGATATTCGTTTACAAACTGCATCTCTACATAAATAGATTTACTTTTCAAAGTAATAATTAATTAAATGTTTTCTATTTTCTTTTTTCCTTGATGTTCTAAATGAGTTTCTTTGATTTGAATTGTAAAAACGATTTTTTTTAACAACTATTACTTTGAAAGAAATAGCATTTATGTGGTGGAGATGCTACATTTTAAACTTACACAAAAATGACAAACAAAAATATATATTCATTGAATTGATCCAAAATAGCGGAAAGTCCCATAAAATCTAGTCCCAGTGTGTTATAAAAATAGTACAGTCTTACCAAAGGCCTGAGGAGAAGCCCCCTGGAGGTACGCGGACCCTTTTGGGAGGCTCTGCCTTGGCGTCGTTAAACTTGGCGGATTCCACCTTGGCGGGTTCCGCCTTGGCGTCAACAACCGTGGCAGATTCTACCTTGGTATCAGCAATCTTGTTATCATTTATCTGGAAAGATAATAAGTAAAATATATATTTTTGTGACGACTCCAGCTACATATTAAATTTTATCGCCATCGGTTCGGTAGTTTTTATGTGAAGCGGTAACAAAACATACAAACTTTTACATATTACTAGCTGAGCTCCGCGGTTTCACCCGCGTAACTCCCGATCCCGTGGGACTATCGCAATAAAAAAAAAGTAACATAGAAATAGCCTATGTTACTTCCAATGAATTAACGTATCCTCATATCAAGTTTAATCAAAATCGGTCCAATAGTTTCTGGAGTTGTTACAAATAATCAATAAAAACTTTCCTCCTCATATTATGGTGAGCGCACACCTAGCCGCACCGCACGCGACGCAGTCACCGTTTGTTTGCGCGCAGTGCCGGGTTGGTGACGTCATCAGCATCGGCCTTGGGGATTTCCTTCGCTGCGGCGACTGCGGTGCGGCCAGGTGTGCGCTCACCTTTAGTGTAGATTCGTCAACATACCTCAGGAACGTTTTTAATGCATTCAATGTTCTCAGCCCTAGGGCTCTCCTTTGGTTCGGGTGCTTCCTTGATGGTGTCCTGGGCAGGTGCGTGGTTACCGTTCTGTGATGCTGGTGCTTCCGACCCGTTGGTAGCCCTCGGCTGGTCTCCTTGGCCTGGAACGTATATACTGTTGTTGGCACAGTGGTAGGTAGATTAACTTTCATTGTGAAGGTCGTGGGTTTGAGGTTGTATCCAGGGTGGGTCTTAAGGTGAAAGGGTACCTACGTTCTTTCCATACAAACGTTGTCGACTGTTTCCTCCCTGGATAATGACACTAGCACAAATATTTTTGTTGCATAAAACCTACAACTGCCATGACTATGCCCCTATGTCTTGGATTTTTTCATTTTCTAATAATCATAGAAATTATGGTCATGGCAGTTATAAGTTTTATGCAACAAAAATATTTGCTATAGTGTTATTATCCAGGGAGGAAACAGTCGGACTACCCTTTCCCCTTAGTAAAAAATATGTGTGCTAACTAATTAACATTGCTCTTATGGTGAAGGCAAACATCGTGATGACACACGCGGCTTGGTTGGCTCCAAGACAATAAACGTGAAAACCCCGGATTTCAAAGCTTAAACCTGGACAATCCCGAAAAAAAACATCAAACCTTTTACTAAATCAAATTTTTAATTATTTTAAACATAACCTGTAAGAAACTATTAGTAGTCAGTCTTACATTTTTATACAATAACTTATAAATAAAAAACCGGCCAAGTGCGAGTCGTCCTCGCACACGAAGGGTTCCATACTTAGACCATCTCGAAGGTTCTATACCATTATTTTAATCTGATCTTGTATTTGTTGTTATAGCGGCAACAGAAATACATCATGTGTAATTCAACTCTCTAGCTATCACCGTTCATGAGATACAGCCTGGTGACAGACAGACAGTGGAGTCTAAAGGAAACCATGTTTATTGTTGTTAGATATTTCTTACCAATCTGGCTAGGTGGTTGAGGCGGGAAGGCGCGCCTGCCTCGCGGCGGCTCGGGCTCTCCCCCGAATATATCCGTGTGTCCACCGCCTGGGGGGCGGAGCACCCTCGACGACGAACGTGTGTTGTCCGATAGACCAATGTTAAATGGTGTGGAAGTCATGGTTGCTGAAATAATGATACAACAATGGTTGATCTTCCCGAACTAAGACTTTGAGCTTTAAACATTGAGGTAGTCGTCTTTAAGGACCTGGGTGCCTATATTCTCAGGTCCTTGAAGGGCACTAAATTACCGCATGAAAGGGCCTGGCTGACCGTTTCAGATGACACTTATAGGTGGGGTGCTCCGATTTCCGCACTTAGGCATCACTCTACCCATTGTGTGTGATTGTTGACTGCTACTCCAGTCAACCCAGCTCCGACCAGAAGAGCAGAATTCTCCTGGGGTTCTTGGCACTCCAAGAAGCGTGCGAGGACCACAAGAACAACACTTTGTTGGGTTGCCAAGTATGCAGCCAGGCTCTTGCGCTCCAGGATTGCGTGAGCGATTGTCACTTCGTCAGACAGAGACGCCTACACATTGCACATACAGAGCGTCAGACGGACGACACTTAAGGCGACACGTAAGTGGTAAAGATCCTTTGTCATATACATCTGGGATCGAACTCGCTACCTTCAACTTTACAGACAAGAATATTCAGTATATGACAAATTGTACCTAGTTATTTTATAAAAAAAAGTCGGACCAACGATTTTCACGAACAAATAAGTACCAAATTTAATTACCCACATCGATTCGTGAATCAGAGTGAGACATGCTGATAAAACCGACATCATATACCTATATAGTAAATTACGAATATCTAATGATATATCCACACGGCGGCAGTTAGGTACCTACTTTATGTCGAGTAACAGTGGCTCTGGCTAACATGACATGTGCGATCAATTCGGTTCAATGTTCACGACTAGATTCAGAAAAAAAACTAATCTATGAATATAAAAACTTTCTGACTGACAAATATTTCATTAACTGTGTCAATAGATGGCATTAAGGTGAAAGGGTACCTGCGCTCTCTCCATACAAACGTAGTCGACAGTTTCATCCTTGGATAATGACATTAGCACAAATATTTTTGTGCCATAAAACGTATAACTGCCATGACTATGCCCCTATGTTTTGTTTTTTTTTCATTTTCTAATTATCATAGAAATTAAGATTTAAAAAATATAAAAAAAAACAAAAATAGGGATCATGGTCATGGCAGTTTTAAGTTTTATGCACCAAAAATATTTGTTCTAGTGTCATTATCCAGGGAGAAAACAGTCGACTACGTTTGTAATAGTTTGTACGGAGAGAGCCCCCGGTACCCGTTCCTCTTAACGCACTGCTCAAACGGGACGGACGGACGGACGGGACGCGCTAAAATTGCTGTTAAAACTCAGCCATCCGTTATGAAACGATTTTAAATAATTCAAACTGTTCGAATGCGTAAACAACTCGTGATAGGGCCCCCAGTGGCCATTACGTACGTACTGCCCATTACGGAGTCAATAAACGATAAAAATCATCAGATCGTCAAACAAATAAACCTATTATATTCAAATTGTAATAAATGGCATGAGTACATGCGTCAGTCTGTCTGTGTTTCAGTCTGGCTGACTCATACCACTGGGTTAGTCACATGAAATACTCATTAATTTCAGATTATGGTGACTAGAGCGTGAAATATTGGAGAGAAAATTGATATGAATCAGGCTTGTTTTCTTAGATTTTAAGCGATTTGAAGTCATTTTTATCGTTTTTCAATTGTAGTACTTATCGTATATCTTTGTAAAAACCTGACGTAAACAAAACAAGTACATCCCATTAAAATAAAAACTTCATACATTGTATCCTCATAAGCTTATTTAAAAAATAATCAAATATCATTTTATGTCCTGCGACTAAAATATGTTGCGTGATGCTTTCAGTAATTTTTCGACTAAGTATGAAAAATAAAATTATTATTGCGGTAAAAATAACAACGATTTATCTATGTAATGTCTGTATTTGCTCAGGAGTGTAATAAGGGAATAGCAAGGGCCAATTAAATAAGCTCAGTCGCAAAATGTCTAAAGGTAGCAATATGTATTTCTTCATGTTTTATCTTAAACCCCATGAAAAGGTCAACCAACTTGTAACCACTATACCTGAGCAAATACAGAGTGATTCATACCAACAATTACGGGCTCAGCGAACCTCTAAAGCAAACATGAACCTAACGTTCCCTTTTATTTTTACAAATATCCAGTATTGGTACATTTACTTTGCATTGACTTAAAAAAGAACAGCGATACTAATTACTAAGGTAAAGGTATTTTTTTACTCTCAATAGGCTTGCATTTGACGTCATCTCACCCGATGGGAAGCGACGATGAGGTCGAAGATGTAGCATGCTCGACTAGATGGATAACGGCATGTCTGGATAACATAATGGATCGCGAAGAATCAATTTTATATTTAAAGTAAAATGCTTTTTTCCTTACGGCATATTACAACAAAACCCATAGTAAATATTTGGTTTTAAATAACTTTAGTAGTGATTCTTAAGGTGCATATGGCTTAGTTTCTCATGAGTAATCCTTTCCATCCTAACTGTATCCTATACTAAGACGCAGGGATCTGATTTCTTTAATTTGTGTGAACCGATTACGTTAGGCTAATATTAATCTCTATTTTCTAGGATCGCAACTAATATAAGTAAAGTCGCGAGCAATACTTAGTAGGCAATATAAATTGGCTTTATTATAACAAACAGGATAACCGAATACTTCACAGTTATCTTGGCAAATATTAAAACAATGGCCACAACTGTGTAAACATCTGTTATGTATGAATGAATTCGTATTGAAATAATAATGTTGAGTTGTAGACTGGCGCCAAATATATTGTATGGAAGACGAATATTAAGAATATAATAAGAGCTAACCTTTGCTTAACAAACCCTCCTCCTAGGGGGAGACCCTAGGAGGAGGGTTTACCCCAAAGGATAAACTTTTTACTAGATTGCGCGACGCAAAGGAGAGTAATGTGTTTATCGGTCTTTGTGTGCGTTTTAGAGGGCAAAATATGTTCAGTGATTTCTGAGATTACCACGTTCACACAGACAGACAGACACGGCGTCCACAACTCTGACCACAGACGCTCCCAGAAGACCGTGTTGGGATGAGAGACTCGTTTATGGAAAAGTAGTCGTCTATAGCACAGGACCGTCATAGGTGAAAGCAGGTTGGGGAGTTCTCTGCCTATGATGTCCCACTCCAGCAGTGGGAATCTCTTTAGTAAGAATTTACTTCCAAACGGTATTATATTTGTGACCAACAATTTTAAATTGAGTACTTATAGCAGCGATTTCATCTACGTAAGCGTCGCACTAACGATTATTAGATCAATAAAATCGGACATAAGTAAAAATGTGCAACTTATTCAAAAGTGTCATGTAAGCTATTGTTCCTATAGCCAGGTAACCGACCTTTTAGACGGCGGCCATTAAAAATCCCCCCACTCTAGACCTGTTTTAACAAATCAGTCGAAACTCAGCCGTTCGTGGAGTCGCATGTCTTTGTTTTCGGCACTTTTGTTCGCACTATAACTTCGCTTCACAGTTGTGTGTTTGTGTGGTTCAATTTAGAAAAAACTTTTATTGGATATGGCAGAAGAAGGTATGTACTACATTTTAAAATATTACATGATTACTTTGTCGTATAAAATTTATATTTTTATGTGATATTAAAACAGTTACAATTTAGGTACATTTTTTTGCTTTACTTTTTCAAACAATCGTGTTTTTCTGTATATGTCGTGTCTTGTCGGGCTACAACTTTTATAACAATATAATAATTGATTTGTTGGCTATTGTAAATCATAATAAAACCATCCGCCTACGTCCGCCATTTTGTTTTATATGACTTTTAAATTGTACGTAAAAATTACACAATTATTTTAAGTTAATATATTTATTTATTTGTCGTACAGATAATTCGAGAACTATCAAGATATTTACTAGAAGAGCATTGTGGGAGATCTTGAATGAATTCAAGGGCCACAAAATAGAAGAAAAGTTTTCATTGTTTGAAGATAGACTTGTCCAATTGACAAATTGTCCGGAACATGAGAAACATAAAATGGTAAATGGTTTGAAGCACTTTAAAAGTGAATTCAAAAAGAAGTGGAGAGGAGCTTCATACAAAGAAGAACGGTTTTTAAAAGTAATGAAGTGTGGCTTACATCTTCGATAGAATTACCTAACTGGCCTGAAATGACCTTACCAAAACCTGGACGTCCAAAAAAATCATTTGAAGATGTGTGTGACCGTAGCAAACGGAGAAAAAACAAAAGATCTGCGTGAACAAGTATCTGTCGAGGAGTTGACTTATGCTGCTGGCGTGAGTCAGAGCACTTCAGGAAATAAAGATGCATCAAAAATAATTAAAGAATTAATGTCTTCACCCACCAGAGCTACTAAACTTAGAAAAGTTATTTCTAGTACCAAGAAGCAAACAACTGTAAAAAAATATACGCCAGCAGAAGCACTGGCTATCTTTGTTGAAGGTGATTTCACTAGAAGACAATGGGAAATAATCCACAGATCTGGTAAAGCTATTTACCCATGCTATTCTGTCATACAAATGGCTAAGATTGAATGTTATCCCGAGGAAGAATCAATACATGTCACCGAGACAAGCGCAGAAGTTAAACTTCAAGCATTACTAAATCACACTGCATTGCGCTTGTACAAATATATAGCGGAGGTTGTCAATACGTCATGCACTGAAGAAGAAAAACAAAATATGGTGTTAATTTCGAAAAGGGGATGTGACGGATCTCAGCAGACACAATACAAGCAAAATTCGAAAATCACGGAGATAGTGATGCAAATATTTTTCAAAGCTCACTAGTGCCTCTAAGACTATCTGTTATCATTGAAGAAGAGGAGAAAAAAATCATTTGGCAAAATCCGGTTCCGTCTTCAGTCAGATTCTGCAGACCCATACGTATAAGATTTATAAATGAAACAAAAGATATCACAAAACAAGAAATACAATACATTGAAAACTAAGCCGAACAGCTCCAGGAGACAGAAATTGATGGCAGCAAAATAAAACATAAACTGTTACTTACCATGATTGATGGCAAGGTATGTAATGCTGCTACAGACACCTCATCTACAATGAGATGCTACATTTGCGGACAGACTTCGAAGGATTTTAATAAATTAATTAAAAAAGAAAGTAAAGTAGAAACGTTGAAGTTTGGATTATCAATTCTTCACGCAAGAATTCGATTTTTCGAATCTATTTTACATTTAGCCTATAAATTGCCTTTACAAAAATGGCAAGCACGGTCTACAGAAGAAAAAAGAATTGTAAAAGAGACTAAAGAAAAACTACAAAAAGCCTTTAAAGAGGAAATGGGATTACTCGTAGATGTTCCCAAAGCAGGGTTTGGGAACACTAATGACGGGAACACGTCAAGGAGATTTTTTGCAGATCCGGAATGCTCCTCAAGAATAACTGGCATCAATGTCGATTTAATAAAAAGGTTTAAAGTTATATTAGAAGTAATATCAAGTGGCAATAACATTGATGTAGAAAAATTTGAAGCATACGCAAATGAAACTGCAATAATATATGTCGATCTGTATGGTTGGCATTCCATGTCACCAACCATACACAAAATTTTGATACATGGAGGTGAAGTAATAGCTCATGCACTCCTACCTATTGGCCAGTTATCGGAAGAGGCAGCTGAAGCCCGAAACAAACATTTTAGGCAATACAGATTACATTTTTCCCGCAAATTTTCGCGCAGAGACTGCAACATACATATAATAAACAGACTTCTTTTAAGTTCAGATCCATTTATCAGCTGCAGCAGAAAGACGCAAAATAAAAAAAGACAGCCTTTCTCAAAGGAGGCAATAGAAATGATGTCTGCCAGCACGGTATTTAAAAATAGACAAAGCGAAGACGAAAGTTCCGACGAAGAAGAAGTTGAAGAATCCTAAAAATGTAAAAAGATGTAAAATTTTAAATATATAATTATTATATTGGTCAAACTTTGTGTTTTATTTAATTTAATTGCACATAAAATGATATAAATAAATTAAATATTTTTGTCCGATTTTTTCACTCAAATACTCGTTAGTGCGTCGATACCTAAGGAATGTTCTTCCTTCTTACCTTTTCACACTACGTGTGGTCTACGCAAAACATGTCCTTCTCCACTCCATTCAATCCCCCCAAATATAATAATAATGTAGTTATTATATATTGGGGACCAATAAGATAGGAATAAATAGGTCGATTTTCATTAAATTCGATATACGGATACTTTGAATCCTTGGGAGTAACATAGGCTAATTTTTATCCCGTTATTTCTTAAGGATCGATACTAAAGTGAGTGAAACCGCGAAACGGCGCTTAACTTCTATATATTGTGCTGCTATACTCAATTTTGATTACAAATATAATACGGTTTGTAAGTTAATTCTTACTGAAGAGGTAAATTACCTTCCATACTGGTCGATTTATCGTATTAATCGCCCGATAAAGTACTAACTATATAGGCACTATGTTTGCGTTTCCTCGTATTGCATACCTTTTTAGGCAACTAACTACCTTATATCAACGCAACAAGGTCGGTAATCGATCGTATAAGTATTGTCATGCGATCCTTATTTGTATCAATAATGCATGCCTTTGATTGCAAATTATGTCGTATGTTGTTGTAAAATAAGATTTAATGGTATTGTTTTAGATTCTAATTTGGAATGAGTGAACGTGGGCTCTGAACAGGGAGGTAGTAAGGACGAAATATACATTATTTAATGAACTTTCGCCCGAATACTAAAAGGCAACTTATTTTAAATGGCGAATTAATTGACATTTGTGAAAAATTTCCATAGGATAAGAGCGTTTTACATATTAAAAATCGAGCCCAAAAGAGTCGGTTACATACAAGCAAACATACAGGTGAAACTAATAAAAGCGTGTTAAATAATACTCCTAAACGTTTCGAGTATTCGGGGGATTACTTGATTTATTGTTATGTTACTTGATACTAATGTACCTACCGAAATTATATGTATACATATTATAAGTAACAAGGACTGCTTCCATTTTTCACATTTTATCGCCTTTCAATCATTTCAATTCGTATTTTTGATCAAATATAATAATTACATTCATAATCCATTATTCTTTTATTATTCTATATCTTTACAAGATTGCTTCTAAATGTATGAAATCGGCAACTAGACGCTGATGTTAAAAAAGTTTATCGATATTGATTAATAGGTACCTACTGAAAAATATAGAAATGTTAGCTGTAAATTATAATTACAAATCGAATCGTATAGTTAATTGATTCGAAACAGATTTATGAAAGTGATTAAGAAAATAATTGGTTTATAAGTAGTAAGTAGTAATCAACTACAACGCAATTTTCCGTGGAAAATGACGTACTTATTAATTGGAGTTACGTGCAAAATACAACTAAATATTTAATTGAGTATCCATATTATGGTTAGTTTTCAGTAATCATTTATGACGTCAATTAGGTACCTACTAACATTTTAAATTTCACATCAAAATTGCAATTTCCATTAACTAATTGCAACACTATTCTCCCAGGTTGAGTAGCTATTCGTAAATGTCCCCCTCTTTCCCTGAGTACGCCACCCCCGGGCTAGCAATTATGGAATTGTAGATAGTAGGGTTGTTTACTGTAAAACTGAAAGTGTTGGTTCATTGCCCTCTACCCTATTCCCCGAATACATCCCCCCAGACTATCAATTATTAAAATGCTATTTGTACTGGTGGTTTATCGACACGCACGTGACTAACATGGGACACTACAACAAAGTCCCAGGTTCAATTAAAGTATACGTATTATTAAATGCAGCCCTCCACGGACCCTTTAGCTCGTTACCCTGAATCCACCTTTTCCCCAAGACTAATCACTATCACTACATAGTATAAAACAAAGTCGGTTTCTCTATCCCTATATCCCTTTGTATGCTTAAATCTTTAAAACTACGCAACGGATTTTTATGCGGTTTTTTTTAATAGATAGAGTGATTCAAGAGGAAGGTTTATACATGCATAATATAGCCGTGCGAAGCCGGGGCGGGGCGGGGCTTTCTTGCTATTACTTTAATTTCTCGATATCGTGATCTGTCTCTTCCTGTGTTGTACAAATAAAGTTTTCTATTTATCTATCTACGCCCTGCGGCTTCGGGTTAGTCGGGCATCGTGATTAAGATAAAAAAAAATCGAATAGTCGTCCGACATTTGTCGTCCGACAAATAGTCGTCCGACATTTGTCGTCCGTCAATAGTCGTCCGTTAAAAAATACCATATGTACGTCTTAATACACTCACAGCCAAATTAAATAAAAAACTGTATATCTGTGTAAAATCTCATCTGTCGCGAGAATCTGTCGCGAGAACGGCTGAAAATGCTCACCCACAAAAGTGCCCAACGCGCCATAAGAAGTTTTCACTTCAAAAGTAGCCCATGGAGAAGAAAGACTCCTAAATCCCATATTTTTCCATACCATCATTAATTTCACGATCAACATCAGCTATTTTGGTGTATAAATATTGTAGGACAACCCACACAGCGCCACACCTAGCTCCAAGCAAGCAACTAGGTTTGTGTTAAGGTGGCTGATCAAGAGATACGTTACTACTTTTTTTTGTAATTACCGACCTTTTTATGCAATAAAATATCATAGAAATACCTAGATCAGAAACAAATACTTATACAATATTTGTTAGAGACGGGCATCGAACCCGCAACCGTATCGCAGGTCAGTGTTCGCCTACCACGCCACAGAGATCAACGATTTGAATCATCGGTTCATTAAAAATAAAGTAAATTCACCCCCCTAAAAACCATGAATCCACCCCACCAGACTAATACTAAATCATCGAATTGATTGAGCGGTTCATTAAAAATGAAGTAAATTCACCCCTCTAAAGTTCACCCTGAGTCCGCCCCCCTCCAGCCCAGTACTAAAACGTTATATTATAGGTTGTCAATCTACTCTACATCACTATATAGTATAAAACAAAGTGGCTTTCCACTGTCTGTCTGTCTCCATGTAGGCTTAGATCTTTAAACTACGCAACGGATTTTGATGCGTTTTTTGAATAGATAGAGTGATTCAAGATGAAGGTTTATGTGTATAATACATGCATAATACAGCCGTGCGAAGCCGGGGCGGGTCGCTAGATATACATATAAACCTGCCTCTTGAATCAATTGATATAGGGACATAAGGACGGCGAAAAGTGACTTTATTTTATACTATGTAGTGATACATGCATAATATAGCCGTGCGAAGCCGGGGCGGGTCGCTAGTCTATATATATAAAAATCAATTGCTGTTCGTTAGTCTCGCTAAAACTCGAGAACGGCTGAACGGATTTATCTTATCTTGGTCTTGAATTATTCGTGGAGGTCTAGGGAAGGTTTAAAAGGTGAGAATTTAAAGATCGGACTTACGCGGGTGAAACCGCGGGGCGCAGCTAGTATAGTATAAAACAAAGTCGCTTTCCGCTGTCTGTCCCTATGTAGGCTTAGACTTAAAACTACGCAACGGATTTTGATGCGGTTTTTTAAATTGATAGTGTGGAATCAAAAGGAAGGTTTTAGTATATAAAACAAAACTACCAAGCGTACGAACGAAGTCCTGGGCCACAGTTAGTTTATAATGATTTTTTTGTTTGTCTATATTCAACAGCCGGGCAGCCTCGGAAATTACTAAACTTATTTTAATGACACTTAGGTAGTGGGAGTGTGGATAAGTTGATTCAGGAGCAAACATAGACTACTTTTTAACCGACTTCAAAAAAAGGAAGAGGTTCTCAATTCGGTTGTATGTCTTTTTTTATCCTGATATGTGACACGAGATTGGGACTTACGTGAACTCCTAAGTCTCGATCCCGTGGGGTTTACAAATGGGGTTTTACCCACGTAAGTCCTGATTCCGTGGGTACATGAAGATAAAGACTAGTCTATTTTTTATGTCTAGTTTATGCTTAATTGAAAACGGTAAAGTAGTTTCGGAGAGATTTTAGTTTTTGATCCAGCCTGCCTAGCATGAAGACCAAAACACGATACGATAAAGCGATATCACGCGATATAACTACATCAACTCTCAAAATATGATACATAAAGCCGCCATGTTGAATTTTTATTATAAATTGCGATAAAAATTATGATAAAAATTCAACATGGCGGCTTTATCTATCATATTTTGAGAGTTGATGTAGTTATATCGCTTTATCGTATCGTGTTTTGGCCTTCATGCTAGGCTAGCAGATTGTTTTTTATATGCGAAAATAATAAATAACTTTATGTTAGTGAATTTTCATTTTTAATGGTATAGAGATAGATAGGATCCAGCTAGCATAGCATGAAGACCAAAACACGATACGATAAAGCGATATAACTACATCAACTCTCAAAATATGATTGATAAAGCCGCCATGTTGAATTTTTATCATATTTTTTATCGCAATTTATAATAAAAATTCAACACGGCGGCTTTATCTATCATATTTTGAGAGTTGATGTAGTTATATCGCGTGATATCGCTTTATCGTATCGTGTTTTGGTCTTCATGCTAGGTAGGCTGAAGGACATAAGCTAACTTTATTCCCGAGTACGGATGCCGCGGGTGAAACCACGTGGCGCAGTTAGTAAGTAATATATCTATCAGATAAAAGTTCATAGCACGGAGATTGATAACATTAAAATGTTGACATTTAGGTCATCAATTCCATTCTGAGATATTGTTTTATTGCCACTTCCTTTGTTTGGTTTCTTTATCATGG
The DNA here is from genome assembly GCA_907269075.1 of Idaea aversata. Classification (NCBI taxonomy): domain Eukaryota; kingdom Metazoa; phylum Arthropoda; class Insecta; order Lepidoptera; family Geometridae; genus Idaea; species Idaea aversata. Next base: position 628,242 of record OU026102.1, read on the forward strand.
ATTTCATAGATTATTATGACTCAATTAAATATAAGATAGTTACTTAGTACCTTTGCTTACCTATTGTGAGAGAAGGTTTAAAATAAATAAAGGTTAGATGTGTCAGACTGGGTTATGACATCCGGGCACATTCCCAAAACACACATCCTTAGTTTTTGAAATGTAGCCTTTTAGTATTCTGGGGTAAATCCCCAGAATACTAAAAGGCTACTTAAACTTAAGTGGCGTTTAAATTGAAATTTAAGTGTAGGATTCAATAGAAAGCAAACACTTAAAGTCAATTTAAAGGCCACTTAATATTAAGTAGTTCAGTATTCGGGGGTAAATGTTATAAATGAGTTCAAAACGATGAAGATTTTTTTGACTTAAGACATTAAAATTCTGTCCCAACAGCATGGCAGTACTCTATCCACTTAATAGTAAACCTATTAATTCAGACCTAATATTAAAATGTCACATGATACTCAATAGGCTAGGTGAACATAATAGACTAATGGATCAAGATACACAGTGGCTCAAGAGGTAATGATGCTGCTGACGAATCTGTCAAAAAGAGGAGCCTCAATACTTTCAAACAAACTCACAAGCCTGGATCTGTAATCATGCTAAAATGGAGAACCTCAGGGTAACACCAAAGAGTTGAAGCCAGGCCAAAATAACAGTTCCAGCTTGCTTAACATGAACTGGTCTTGTTTGTGCGTAGTTACAAAGGCTCTGACCGGTCATGGCATTTTCTACCAATGCTAATACATTTTGGGTATAACGGACAATCGGAGCGGTGTTGGCTTAGTGGTAGATACCTTGACCTTTATTCTGAAGGCCGTGGGTTCGAATCCAGGCCGGCCGTGCACCAATGTACTTGTGCTTGTATACAGGCTGTTTTCCGCGATTAGACCCTTTTTAATTGGGTCCTTTTTGCGTGAAGATGGAGTAGGCTTGCCCAGCACCTACTACCCTCTCAGCTTAGTCAACCATGTCCAGAGGAGAGAACTTGTCAATACTTCTGGAGCCAACTAAGCCGCGGGTTTCATCACAATGTTTTCCTTCACCGTAAGAGCAATGTCAATTAGCGCACATAAATTTTTCTTAAGAAAAATACATTGGTGCACGGCCGGCCTGGATTCGAACCCACGACCTTCAGAATGAAAGTCGAGGTATCTACCACTAAGCCAACACCGCTCTTTGCACCAATGTATTTTTCTTAAGAAAAATTTATGTGCGCTAATTGACATTGCTTTTACGGTGAAGGAAAACATTGTGATGAAAGCCGCGGCTTAGTCGGCTCCGGAAGTATTGACAAGTTCTCTCCTCTGGACATGGTCGACTAAGCTGAGAGGGTAGTAGGTGCTGGGCAAGCCTACTCCATCCTCACGCAAAAAGAACCCAATTAAGAAGGGTCTAATCGCGGAAAAACAGCCTGTATACAAGTACAACAGACAATCTCTTATGCAGAGCATACATGGAGGCTTATGAGATGGCTGCGCACATGCTCTTGGACTGCGTAGTACTAGCAGATATAAAACTTAAGGCTTTAAGTGATGTCTGGTAGCAACATTTATGGAGAAGGAGCTTTTCTAACATATATCAAGCGAAAAGGGTCAACTTAAGGGGTAGGTCTAGCTGAAAACAGCCCGTATATAAGTACAAAAGATGATGTAATGATATGATCGTAATGTCATTGATATTAATATCCCCTTTGAACTAAATAATGACGGTCATGTTAAATCAATTGAGACATTGTTCTTATGATCTTCATGCTTCAATGGTCTCTTGAGAAAGGTTATGCTTGTACTTAGATATGGCTCTAGGTTAATTATTGTTCTTATTTTTTCTAGAATATTTATATTCAGAAAGAAAAATTCTTTGTTCATGTCTTGTAAAAAACAAGGTTTTGAAAAGTCCTTAAGTAATATATTTCGTTAAATTTAATTGAGCCTTTCTGTCAAGTCAATGGATAAATGCCATTTGTAATTCTAATGCAGATGGTGTAGAAGTTGTGTATTCAATGGATAAGGTAGGTATAACTTATTCTTGGGTAATGTATCTATGGGTGTAGCAAGTCAAACAATAAAACCACATGGTTAGAATTGTAATAATTTATGACTAAAACTGTCCAGGAAATGTACTTCAGAACATCTTTAAGAGGTCTATTTATGGAATTTAACCTCTGATGGAATGTAGACAAGATAGAACCGGTAAAACCTGACGGAGCCCCACATATACCTACCTACCTACGTAATACACGACTTTTTGCAAATACAAAGCGATGAATGGCTAATAAAATACCACAACGGACAATAGAGAGAGTAATTATGACTTATTTAATACTAAAATAACTGTAAAATATATGAAATGAGCCCACACGGTCAGACTATTCAAGCGACGAGAAATAACGGTTAAGTTTCATCCTAGCATCATTGTGCATCTAAATCGTATTTTTATGAACTCTTGATACGCAAATTCCTGATAATCTCAATATTCACGCACTGGAGGGACATAAAGTATCGTCCTACGATAAACAAAGCGCATTGACCTTAGAAATCTTGAAAAATAACGGCCTAACCAAGCCTCTCCCGTCATCGGCATCTGCAGAGCTTTTTTTTATGAAATATGTTAAACTTACCTAAAAATCAATTGCAGCACAAACGATGAAGTTCTTGAAACACTTTTAATAATTTTTCGTAACCGTGACTTACTTTTTGATTATTTTTTACGAAGAAACGATTACTCACCTCACTTTGCTGTCGATTTATCTTTTTTATCAAGAGGGGGAAGGGTGAAAAAGGAATTGACAGTTTTTAGCAATGTTACCATAACATATAAACTTACTTCTTCTGTAATATTTGATATAAAAGCAGATAATTTAATATTATTACAAAAAGTTAAACTTACCAACTACTAATTTAAAAAACAGCTGCAATATGTAATGAACAGGAATATTATTAGCGGCATCGAATAAACTATTGCTTTTACAAAACTAATTAAATTTTACTAATCCATAAAATTATTTTAATTCTACCATAATGTAACATTTATAAAAAGTGGTAACCCTGATAAAATGTCCACAGTCCACAGATAAAAATGTTTATGTTTCTGTGGTAATGTGTGGACTAGTGATGTGAATTCATGAATTTTCGACCAAATTCGATATCGAAATTGCTAAAATCTTTTTATTTATAAAAACAGTTTTATATTATAAATCATTTTATGGTGAGCGCACACCTAGCCGCACCGCACGTGCCGCAGTCTCCGATTGTATGCGCGCAGCGCCGGGTTGGTGACGTCATCGTGATAGGCCTTGGGGGTAGGGTGGTGAGACTTCTCGGCAAGTCAGTTGACCGAGTTATGTAAATATTGTTAATCAAAATGAACATAAATATTTTTTTTATTGAAAAGTCATAAAACATTTTTCATTCAATAAAACTAATGTCTAAGGTAAACTAAGGTCTCCTCGGCAGGATTTAACCTGGTGATAATATCTTCAAATACGTAATTGGATGATTCGAGGATTTCAAAATAACAAATTATTATCTGGATAGGGTAGAGCTTTATTACTAAAATAAATAATTGAATCTCATGGGCCGCAGCCGCAGTAAATTAGAAAGTCTTCATTTTGGTGACACAAAAATGGATGTCTAGTTAGATTTTAACCTAACTGGACATTCATTTTCATAACGTCGTCGTGTCTATGATGTTTTGTCAAAAGAAAAAAAACACCTATAATATTACATCCACATTTAGTTTAATAAACATGCTAACCATTATCAATCAGAATCACCCCCGATGTCTAAAATCGATCACTTTTTATTGACGATGTCGATAATTTCTATGCATGATATGCATCTAGCGAGTGCACGCACATCACTACTAAACATCAAAAACGAAATCGCTGCTTTTTCAGCTTCGTTTTGTTTGGTTTTTTTAGTGAGAAAAATTAAGTTTTAAAATGGAAGCAGCTGCAGAAGAGACCCCTAGGGATGCCGTAGAAAATCCTAAACCTGAAAATCCCGCTCCGGTAGGTCTACGATATCGGTAATTTCCAGTCAATATAAAAATAGATTGCGATCAGGTGTCGGTGAAATGAATACCTTAGTTCTATGAAAACACACCAAACTACTGGATAAGTATCAAAGAAATCGAGTTCTTATTTAATATAATTAACTTATTTGCCATTTTTGTCATTAATTCATGGTTTCAGAAGTGGAAATAAGTGATTTTTTTAACCTAAAACTTTATTGGCTTCAATCCAAAAATAGAGTGTGTTTACGATATTTCTGTACGAAAGCACGTTTTGATAGGTTTCCTCTTTTGTACTCGACGGTAAAGGGGAGTCCACGACACCTGTACCTGCCTGTTACAATGATGTAACAAGTAGGTAACCATGGGTTACTAGAAAAAGCTTAGAATTGCCTTGCCAGTAACTATCTGCCTACGGTTTCAAAGTAACATATCCAAGGAATACAAGTAATTCCGCCATCTATTAAGTTTCAAATTATGTACAATGCAATTTCACCCCAGCAATATTGCTATTATTAAGAGGATATTGCTCGAATTTATTAGGATCCTACCTTAGAATCTCACCAGAAACTGCAAGCAAACTTTCAAAGATTTGTGTCAATAAAATGGCAGCCTTTGACAGTGTTTCACACTCCTATATTTTAACGTTTGATAGTCGATGATAAAAAATAAAAGTAGAGTCAAGTTAAAAATAGCTTATATGTTAATCCAGGTTTACAGCTATCTACATACTGAGTTTCAATGCAATCAGTTCAGTAGTTTTTGTGTGAAGAAGTAACAAACTTTCATCTACTGACAGACGGCGCCATAATGTGGAAAATGTATTAATCGACCTCGTAAATGTCGATCTGCCAGTTGACAGGATTTACAAGGACCATGTGTTCATAACGTTACAGGTTGAAAAACGCGTCCCTCCCATACCAGAAACTACAAAGAAATCAAAACGTGAAGATAAGAAGAAAGACGACAAACATGTAGATCAGTTCACAAAAGCTATCAACTCAGCACCTACCGTTGAAGAGAAAGTTAAAACTGCTACTGAAAAATATGCACATATGGTTTGTTCATTTAATTCTCTACTGTGCCCTGCGGTTTAACCTGTGTAGGTCCTGATCCCATTGAAATATTGGAATATAAAGTAACATATCTATTGTTCAATGTTGCCAGCTATGTACAGTCGGCTGCATAATTTCAGACCCACCGTAGAGCTCTAAAACGGCTGTTATAAGAATATTTTCAATACGAGCTAGATTCTAGACATCTGCTTTAGGTGAAGTTCAAAGTCTTCTAACTCATCAATTAGTCAAACAAAAATTATTAGAATGCAAACATTCCATTAATAGTAATTTTCAAATTCTACCGAGGGCTGCAATTATGCAGCCGACCGTACATAACAAAGATTCATTGCAATTGGTTTAGTAGTTCTTGCATAAAGGAGTAACAAACACACATAAACTTGGTCTGTACTTGGAAGCAAATTAAAAAAAAACGCTTCACAGTTTCACTTACATAGGTTCCATGGAAATATTTGAATAAAATGAAGCCTTTCAAACTGGTTCAGTAGATTTTTTGTGAAGGAATAAGAAATAAATTTTCACATTTAACATAAGTATTTGTTGTATGCTTCTAATTTTTTATGATTATTACGAATCACTATTATATTATTGTGAAACTAAGTTCCTCTGTCTGTCTCAACAAAGAGAAACTCAAAAACATCTAAACGGATTTTCTTTTCCTATGGTTTGATCTGAACAAGACAAACTAAAAAACAACTAAATGGATTTTTTTTCCTACGGTTTGATCTGAACAAGAAAAACTCAAAAACAACTAAATGGATTTTCTTTTTCTACAGTTTGGTTGGTCTGAACAAGACAAACTCAAAAACAACTTAATGGATTTTCTTTTCCTATGGTTTGATCTGAACAAGACAAACTCAAAAACAACTAAATGGATTTTCTTTTCCTATGGTTTGATCTGAACAAGACAAACTCAAAAACAACTAAATGGATTTTTTTTCCTACGGTTTGATCTGAACAAGAAAAACTCAAAAACAACTAAATGGATTTTCTTTTTCTACAGTTTGGTTGGTCTGAACAAGAGAAACTCAAAAACAACTAAACGGTTTTTCTTTTGCTACGGTTTGCTAGTTTTTTTTTCTAAAAATGTCTATTTCTTCATCAGGTGGAAGACAATAAAAAGCTACAATTCTTCATGAAACAATCTGAGAAACGTCACGCCTTAATGGTGAAAGAGAAAGAACAGCTCCAGCATGAGTTCAATAAGACAGTGCTTGTTAAATCTAAGCTTGAAAACCTGTGTCGAGAACTGCAGAAACAGAATAAAGCTATTAAGGTAGGTTTGTAGTTTACCCTCCCACTGAGCAAAGGCCTCCCCTCCATCCACTGTTCCCTGTCTAATGCCAGCTGGGTCCAGCCAGTCCTAAAGATGCGAGTCCTACTCATCCCACCATCTTCTGGGCCTACAGCGGGGTCAATTGCTGTTTTTTTTTTAATAAAAATTATTAATAAAATTAAAATAAAAGTCTGTCTGTCTGTCACCAGGCTGTATCCTGACCTGTGATAGCTAGACAGTTAAAATTTTCACAGATTATGTATTTCTGTTGATACTCAACAAATACAAAAAAAAAACATATAATGGAATCCACTTGACCTCAAAAGGTAAAAAAGGAACCCTTATGAGATCACTTTCTTGTCCGTCTGTCTGTATGTTTTTTACTTGTTGTAGATTTTGAAAAGTGGCATTTGTTGTTGTCTTTTAGACATTGCTAAATGCTATAGGTTTAAATGGTAACTGAGCAAAAAAATAAAAACGAAGATTAAGGCAATTACAATGCCAGTTTCCATACTCATATTATGTTACCCAAAAGAAAAGTATCATTGCGGACCACTATGCTGCAGATGCAATGATCATGAGAGAAAAAAAAAAAAGTATAAAAGTATTATCCATTGTTTAGCACCCATAACACAAGTCTAGTTACTTAGCTTGGAGCTAGATGGCGATGTGTGGAATGTACTGCAATATTTATTTTGAATTGTCCCATTTCGTTCCGCACCAGGATGAATCACTCCACAAGATCCGTGAAGAGGAAGAGCGTCGCAAGGAGACGCAGGCCAAGTTCCAGAACACACTGACGGAGATCACAACGTTACTCCAACAGAACAACGAGAAGAACACCAAGTTGAGAGACGATAACATCAGCATGACTGAGAAGTTCAAGGCATTGGTCTCGCAGTACCAGTTGAGGGAGCAACAGGTAAACTAGCCCATGTTTTCATCTCCGCCCATTTATCATTATTGCTCAAATTCATGGAAATCGATTGAGTGATTAAGTAAACATCACTTCACTACATTGTATAAAACAAAGTTGCTTTCTCTCTCCCTATGTCCCTATATCCCTATGTATGCTTAAATCTTTAAAACTACGCAACGGATTTTGATGCGGTTTTTTTAATAGATAGAGTGATTCAAGAGGAAGGTTTATATGTTTAGTACATCCATAATATAGCCGTGCGAAGCCGGGGCAGGTCGCTAGTAACAGATATAGGATTTCGTGACTTTCATTCTGAAGGTCGTGGGTTCGAATCCAGGCCGGCCGTGCACCAATGTATTTTTGTTAAGAAAAAATTATGTGCGCTAATTGACATTGCTCTTACGGTGAAGGAAAACATCGTGATGAAACCCACGGCTTAGTTGGCTCCAGAAGTATTGACAAGTTCTCTCCTCTGGACATGGTCGACTAAGCTGAGAGGGTAGTAGGTGCTGGGCAAGCCTACTCCATCTTCACGCAAAAAGGATCCAATTAAAAAGGGTCTAATCGCGGAAAACAGCCTGTACCAGTAGGATTTCATAACTAACATGTTTATTTTAATTACTAAACTAGCAGCGCCCCGCGTCGTCTCCCACGTTTTTACGACGTCCAAGATCCCATCTATCTATATTTCCAAAATTCATCAAAGTTGGTTAAGTGATTTAGGCGTGGAAACGTTGTTACGTTTCCACGCCTAAATCACTCTAAATCACTCTATCTGTTGATAGAGTTACATAGGATTTCAAAACTAACATGGTTATAATTGATTAGCAGCGCTCCCCTTTCACCCGCGTAACTCCCGATCCTGTGGGAATATTGGGATAAAAAGCCTTCCTCAATAAATGCACTAAAACACAAAAATAATTTTCAATTCGAGCCAGTAGTTCCTGAGATTAGCACGTTCAAACAAACAAACTCTTCAGCTTTATAATATAGTATACTAGCAACCCGCCCCGGCTTCGCACGTCTGTATTATGCATGTATTATACATATAAACCTTCCCCTTGAATCACTCTATCTATTAAAAAAAAACCGAATCAAAATCCGTTGCGTAGTTTTAAAGATTTAAGCATACAAAGGGATATAGGGATATAGGGACGGCGAAAAGTGACTTTATTTTATACTATGTAGTGATGTAGTGATAGTGATGACATATAGTATACATAGATTGAATCAGGCGACTCTTAGAAACTCGATAAAAATTACACTTATTAGTAGGTACGTGTACTATTTGTATACGGACTGTTTTTCCGCAATTAGACCTATTTCATTGAGTAGTTTGCGGGTTTCATCGCGATGTTTTCCTTCACCAATGTCAATAGCACAAATATTAGTGAATGACCTTCAGAATGAAAGCTGAAGTATCTACCACTAAGCCAACACCGCTGTAACTTCCAGGTAGACAAAATGTCGAAGCAAATGGCATTAGAACAGCAGCTATCTGAAGCCAAGATGCAGAAGTCATCACTGGAGCACCAAGCTGAGAGGGAACGGATCATGGCCGACATGGAGCAGCTCCAGAAGACCGTGGCTCAGTACAGAGCGAAGATACAGGAGCTGCATGGCACTGAGTCTGGTTAGTATACCTTGATCAATACAACGACATAATAACAACACAACAACACAACGACGACGAATACAACGAGTAGGTAATATTATAGAGTAAATGTAACAGCATTATGAACTACTATCTGCGCTCCGCGGTTTCACCCGCGTAACTCCCGATCCCGTGGGAATATCGGGATTAAAGCGAGCATATGTTATTCCTAATGAGTCCAATGTATCCTCATACCGAGTTTCATCAAAATCGGTCCAGTAGTTTTGGAGCCTATACGTTACAAACAAACAAAAAAATCTTTCCTCTTTATAATATTACTGTAGATTTTCACTTGTTCATGCTTCGTTGGTGATAAAATTTGTCTAATATGTGTATAATTGGTCTAATAGGTGTTGACTGACATGAGCACTCTATAACTACCTAGTAGATACCCTCTCTTTGGCCCAAAAAATGACTTACCTTATCTGCGCTTCTAAGCAGAAAAAGCATAAGTAACAATTTTTAAGAAATTGAGTTATTAACAATCATGGGTTCAGATTATGTTTTTGTGTTTCAGGTCTACGAAGTCAGCTGGCTGTATACACGGACAAATATGATGAGTTTCAGAACGCTCTGGTCAAGAGTAATCAAGTCTTTGGTGGATTTAAAGAGGAAATGGAAAAGGTAACATACATCTTACTTTAATGACAGGTGAGCGAAGCGTCTCTGGTTGAAGTCTGTCAGACAGTGTGAATGTTTGTACTCCGGCTGATTCACACCATTCGGAAGGCAACCTAATCGAAAAAAATTTTGCTGCTCTTTCAGTCCCGCGACTTTTGACGTGTTGCAGTCCTTGTCTTTTCAGTTTTATTCCTTTCGGTAGCCTTCCGATGGTTCGTGAATCACCCAGCTGGTCGTAATTTAAAACCGATCTGGACGAAACTTGGTACCCATACCTACAAGTTTACGATTTTATAGCATTTTTTATTTGACTCGGATTTTTGGTTGAGATCGAGACTTACGCGAGTAAAACTGCAGGATGCAGCTGGTATATTTTATATAACCCTTGGTTTATCCTATCTATTTCATTAGGTTGGTATTTCATCCTAGGCATTCATATTTCTTATTTCATCAAAATCGATTCAGTACCTAGTTTAGTAGATCTTTAGAAAAACCTCTTTATATGCTAGTATTTTTGTTTGAATTAATGTTAGGTATTATCATTTTCAGATGTCTAAAAAGATCAAAAAGTTGGAGAAAGAGTCACTATCATGGAAGAAACGTTGGGAAACATCTCAAGCAGCTCTGTTAGAGATGTGTGGGGAGCGACAGGCGAGGGAAGCCGCGGGACGACAGCTAGCTAGCATGCAGAGCCTGTGTAGGACGTTACAGGTTGGTATTAATATTGTACAATATCGTATACAGGATGATTATTTCCCCTATTCTATATATCCCTACTGACATGGTAGGTCCATATATCCGACCTATAGCGATAATTGGAAAAAAACTAAGTATGTCTACCAGAGGGGATATGTTAGTAGGGATATATGAAATAGGGGCATTAATATGTGTGCGTCAATAACCACTGGAAACAACTGAATGAATAGGTGTCTATCTGTGTAAGAATGATCAAAATCAGTCCAATTATTCCGTTGCATGGCAAACCTGAGAAGATAGGACAGGATTGACCCATGCCAAACCCACTGCGACTGCCGGGCTTCCCAGCAAAACATGCAGCACCTACTGGTCTGCCCCTCCAGTCCTAGCAGCTGTACGATGGCTGATCTCATATCAGCCAATAGCAATGCCAAAGATCTGTCAACAAACTGGAGTAGACGGATCTGACCTTGTTAGAATTATACTTTGTGCTATCGACATTACAAAGAAGAAAAAGTTCCGGATTATACTCTAAATTTGACCTTTTTTGGGTTCAGTACCCAAAGGGTAAAAACGGAGCCCTATTACTAAGACTTCACTGTCTGTCTGTCTGTCTATCACCACGCTGTATCTCATGTGATAGTTAGACAGTTACATTCTTAACAGATTATCAACAAATACTAAAAACAATAAATAATAATATATAAGTCGGGCTCCCACACAACATGGTACGGACGGAACCCTTCGTGCGCGAGTCCAACTCGCACTTGGCCGATTCTTATAATATTTCTATTAAGTGTGTATAATAATGAAAATATTAACAGGCGGAACGAACCCTCCTACTAAATACGCTAAAGGAAAACAACATAGAGCGTCCCCCGCTGCCCGCACTCCCCCCGCAGCCCGCACCCGCGCCCGCCCCGGCGCCCGCGTCTGATGCCAAGGTAAGGTGTTTGAAGCTATAGTTCACTGTCCATTCATATTTCATCCACTACCAAAAAATCTACCTTTTTAGTTGTTTACTGTTACTGGATATACTAGTTTCTAAGAAATATATCCGAAAATTGCACCTTGACGAGTTTAGAACACGCTACCTTCTTTTAATTCGGAAATAAACAAACTAAAGTAAGTACGTCTGTTTTGATGTTCAATATTTCTACGAATTAAATGCCGAGCTGGCTTTCGTACTTGGACAATAATATGTTTTTTTTACTAATTTGATCTCACTGCTAGACAAAAACTGAGGGTATATTATTATTTTAAATCAGTCGGGTCAGCAACAGTAAAGAACTGTCCCATCGTAGAAAATACTTTTGCCCTAATTATTTCTATTACAATGACATCCATAAGTCAATAAAACAATGGTTTATTTTTCTAATTAATTTTTCCTACTATTATTAAAATATCAACAAAAATAGAAAAAACTGCCTGTTATAATAATTACTATAAAAAATGACCAAAAAATATTCATTAGCTATAAATAAAACTAACCCATACTATTAATCAAAATATTTACGATTCGCGACCTATCCCCAGGTCGATGCTATGGCTGCAAACTGCGCGCAATTGCGCCAAAGTCTCGCGCATTTACAGAGCCAACTCAATGTCTTGACGAACAAACAGACAGAAGAACCTCCCAAACAGGAAAAACCTAAGAAAACCAAGTCGAAAAAGTCTAAAAAACAAGACGTTGTCAAAGATTCTGTCGACGTTAAAGAAGAAAGTGATTCGAATACTAATAAAGAAGTAGATGTAGTCGAAAGTGAACCTTCCGTTGAAGGTGTTAAGGAACAACTTGATATAGCAGACGAGAAAGTCGATGATAAAACACTAGAGTCACTAATTGAAGCTATTAGTAATGCTAATATTGATATCAGTGATTTAGAAGTCGATAATAACATCAATGTCGAAGAAGTTCTTAACAATACATCTGATATTGATAATGTTAATGAAATAAACACGGAAATAACGGAAATTGAAACAGTTGCACCTAAACTAACAGAAATTGGAACAGTTGAGTCTAAAATTACAGAAATCGGAGCAGTTCAGCCTAAAGTTACAGAAGTCGGAGCAGTTCAGCCTAAAATTATAGGAATCGGAGCAGTTAAGCCTAAAATTACAGAAATTGGAACAGTTGAGCCTAAAATAACAGAAATCGGAGCAGTTCAGAATAAAATCACAGAAATCGGAGCAGTTCAACCTAAAGTTATAGAAACGGTAGACCCTAAAACAACTGAACTTAAATTAACAGATACCAAAGTGACTGAAATTGTTGCAGTCGAAAATCTACCTAAAGGTGAACCACAAAAGGTTGAAAACATAAACTCGAATGTCAAGACAAACGAAGCGACGAAACCAGACGTTTTACAAAATGTAGTTCTTGAGCAATCGGAGCCTCAAATCAACGGGTCGTAACTCAACAAAATAGATTTTTCGTCATAATAATATTGTAAATAAATTTCTGTTTTTTTTTGTATTTTTATGCTTGTATTTCTAAAGGACATTATGATAGAGACTTTTACAGATTTATAAACTGGTGCTATAGTAAAAAAAAACTTTAAAATTTCCTTTAGATGTTTTTTCATTTTGGTAAGATCACAAGGCAACACTTTTACTTTATTTTTCTAGAGAGTTTCTTTATACATAGTGTCATTTATGAATAACAAGCCTTAGTATTGGTGTTTTTCTTAGTATTTGACAGTTTTAGTGATGTAAATGATCTGTTTAGATATTTTGAATGTAATTTTTGATGTTTTCTGTCCAGTTCTCGTTCTAACTTTGATTATGTATTTTAATATTCGTTGATTGGTAGAATTTGTTATATAAATCTAAAAAAACAGCACAATAAATATTATAACTTAAAAAACATTGTAACTTGTCAAGATAGTCTTGATTAATTGAATAAAGACAAAAAATATCGAAAACTATTTAATGGATTTTAAGTATCTTTTCCAAGAAACTAACCAGTAAGTTACTTAGATTTCTAATTAAAATACGTCACACAAGTATTTCAATTGCAAAGTGCCTAAATCGTTTCTAGTCAGAAAATTCATCTCATACTTTAAAAACAAACAAATATCCATCATTTTCAAATTGGAAATATTTAAAATATAATGCATATTCAAAAATTGCACCGCAGTTAGAAATAAATTCACTACCTTTGATACGCCGATGCTATCGCAACGTACGTGGTACGTCGTCGTCAAGGGAAATTTAAGGTATGCATTCTACATGTTTCGTAATATGTGAAATCAAAATCAAGATACATTAAACTTTATCACTATGCACGTGGTCAATTATTATTTAATTAACAACAATTACAACAGACGCCACTGGTTTACGCACTTTAATAAAAAATAAGCCCTGAAAAAATATTATTACTTACGTCTTTCAACTACTAAGCCGTCGACATACGGTAAGTTTTAAACGAATTTGTAAAGGGCTTCACTAGATTCGCTTCTTTTCTAAACGTGTTCCAAATCGCTCGGTAGATGGCGCTAATATAAGTCCTGGTCAAAATTGGAAACAGATATTTTGACACGTTGACATCATAGACATTTATCAGTTCTAGATAGTGCTGCCAACTATCGAAACGAAATGGAACTTGTGGTCTAGTAAACCTAATAGATAAAAAACGTTTACTTTAAAACAAAATAAAGATAAAAATAATCATAAAATCAGTATTTCATAGCCATGGTGTTTTCGAATTTAGTAACTTAGACGTATCTAATCTACTTGTAAATATATTATTAAAAGGGCTTGTGAAACACTGCTGTTTCATAAAACCAAAGGCCCTTAGATCACGCCAATCGCCTATAAGTAAAATTGTTAATTATTGCATTAAAAATTGTTTTTATCCATAAAATATTAGTATCCATGCCGTTTTGCAATATTGGTATAATTTTCTTAGCCGTTTCCAAATATTGGCATTTTATATGCAGTTTTGAAATATTAGCAAAAATTTTCATCGGGGCCATGTACCAAACACAAATTAGTTGCAGGATACCAAGACAAACAAAAAAATGTTCGGAGGTGGCATATCTGAGTCAATCGGGGCGGAGTTTATTATAATAAAAAAAATATCAACTGCCTAGCTATAACGGTTCATGATATACAGCCTGGTGACAGACAGACGGCCGGACCGACAGTGAAGTCTTAGTAATAGCCCTAGCCCAGCCCGAAAAAATATTTTATGTGCATTAGTAATTTTACCTATAGGCGACAGACATTGCTTTCGGTGGCTCCCTCCGTCGTAAATATTATGTTAAGTATTAAAAGTTGATTTGTGAAACAGCATAATTATAATATGTGTGTGGCCTAGATGTGTTATCAAATATTTCTACTTGTGCCTAAATGTATGGACATGTTTGAATGAACTGTTTTTTCATGAATAAAGTTGGATTTTGCAATTATATTCGCATTTTATTATATACCAGCAGCGCTCCGCGGTTTCACCCGCGTAACTCCCGATCCCGTGGGAATATCGGGATAAAAAGTAGCCTATGTTATTCCCAATGAATAAATAAAATCTCATACCAAGTTCCATTAAAATCGGTCCAGTAAAGACTTTAAATTTTATATATAGATTTCATGAAAATAGCCGCACTTTAAGACATTGCAAGTTGCTAAGTGCTTACTGACGTGTATGACTCCTTCACGCAAAAACTACTGAACCGATTGTGATTAAACTCGGTATTTATAGTATAGCTGGAGACCTGGATTAACACAAAAGTCTTTTTATCATGTTTTTATCCTGTTTTTTCTACGAAATCGGGACCAAATCCAAAGACGCCGTGCGTGTGCACATTGGCATGTTACGTACGAATATACAAATGTATAATATTTAATGTTTACCTACTAATTATAATTATCACTTCACTTCACTATCACATCACTTCATCACTACATAGTATAAAACAAAGTCGCTTTCTCTGTCCCTATATCCCTTTGTATGCTTAAATCTTTAAAACTACGCAACGGATTTTGATGCGGGTTTTTTAAATAGATAGAGTGATTTAAGAGGAAGGTTTATATGTATAATACATGCATAATATAGCCGTGTGATGCCGGGGCGGGTCGCTAGTTATCAATAAATCGATTATAAAGATAGTAACTTTGCCCCGCGGTTTCACCCGCGTAAATTCAGTATCGGGATGAAAAGCATATTTATTCTCCAAGGTATATTTTAGGTTATTTATACATCGCCATCTAGCTCCAAGCTAAGTAACTAGGCTTGTGTTATGGTGGCCAGACAACGGATATAATACTTACATACTTTTCTTTTGCAAATATATACCTACTAAGAAATATCTGTGTATAAGTATTTGTTAGAGGCGGGAATCGAACCCGCAACCTTGTGCGTCCCAGGTGGGTGTTTACCCGACACGCCACAGAACTCGTCAGATAACAGACAGACAGTGTTATTTAATTATTAGTAGGTATAATAATAGGTACCTACGTGCTCAATTTGTATCCGATATTATCTAACGAATTATATCAAACGCAGTTTTTTGTAATAAAGTAACAAATTTTTGCGAATTAAATAATTGATTACGATATGCTCCGTGGTTTGTGAAATACTGATACTTTGATTATACTTTTTATTGAAAGTTGATTGGTATTCTTCGTTTTGTATTGTTTTTGTTTTGATAGCGATTTCAGGAAGTTATTACTGAATGAAACACTGAAATTTTGCTCTTAGATAACTAAGCTACGAGTAGATATACAGGATGATTTAAAATTAAAATGGGCCTTAACTAATTTCTAGTCAGAAATCGAACCTGTGCAATTTGGAAATAAAAATAATCAACTCTCTTGTACTCGTATACAGGCTGTTTTCCGAAATTAGACCCTTTTTAATTGAGTTCTTTTTGGAGTAGTTGGATGGAGTAGGCTGCTCAGCACCTACCCTCTCAGCTTAGTCGACCATGTCCAGGGGAGAGAACTTGTCAATACTTCTGGAGCCAACTAAGCCGCGGGTTTCATCACGATGTTTTCGTTTTCGCACGGCTATATTATGCGAATACATGCATAATATAGCCGTGCGAAGCCGGGGCGGGTCGCTAGTCACCTATATTTTTGTATCAACTTAGTTACGCGGGGGAAACCACGCTGCACTATGACCTCTGTGGCGCGTCGGGCGAACACCCGACTGCGACGCAGAAGGTTGCGGGTTCGATTCCCGCCGGGAACAAGTATTTATGCTGACCATAAATTCTTGTTTCTGGTTCTGGGTGTTTCCTATATGTATAATATGTATATATTTAAAAAAAAAAAAAAAAAAAAAAAGTATATAAGTAGTTTATCCGTTATCTGGCACCCATAACACAAGCATTAAGTTGCTTAGCTTGGGGCTGGATGGCGATGTGTAATATGTCCTGAAATATTTATTTTTATTATTATAAAACCCTACTTTCTATCAATGAAAGACTGCTGTAAAATCATATAAAATAATAAAAATTTCACTAAAAAACGTGCTACAGCGATCCATCTTTAATTGGTACTCTGTTCATTTGTACTTTTGTCACGACTACGTTTTGTTACCACTAGTTTAAGCAATATTCAACCTTATACCTTTTAAAATAGATGTTTAGTCAACTGTAAGGTTGGTTTGGTAATCGTTACGTTTGA
Organism: Idaea aversata; assembly: GCA_907269075.1. Lineage (NCBI taxonomy): Eukaryota > Metazoa > Arthropoda > Insecta > Lepidoptera > Geometridae > Idaea > Idaea aversata. The sequence continues at coordinate 645,131 of OU026102.1, forward strand.
CTGAACACGTGACAGTTGGCTAATGTTTGTGAAACAAGCTTGCAAAGAAATGAGAGGTCAGTGCCTGGTCTTATCTTAAGCCTATAGGTAAATCAAATTGTATTACTTTGATATTAATATCTTATCTATGACTTGCTGCAGTTTTACTTGCGGGTTAGTCCCGAGGGTGGATAGGAACCCTGTTATCCCTTTTAGGTATATGTAGGTAACAGTAGCGAGGGGTGAAATTTCTTTAAAGGTAAGCCAATAGAGTAAAACACGAAAGAGATTGAGTTCTACCGAATTATTTGACATTATTTTGTTTGTTGACTTTGTTAAAATGGTCTAGGATGGAACATAATAGCATGCCTGAATCTGTAAACTCTGTAAAGGTTACGACAGGAATCGGGTTGTTTGAACCCCTCGCTACCCAAGTAACACCAGACAAAATTCGGTGTTGGCTTAGTGGTAGATATCTCGACTATCATTCTGTAGGTCGAGGGTTCGAGTCCAGGCCGGCCGTGTACCAATGTATTTTTTTTAAGAAAAAAATATGTGCGCTAATTTACATTGCTCTTACGGTGAAGGAAAACATCGTGATGAAACCCGCGGCTTAGTTGGCTTCAGAAGTATTGACAAGTTCTCTGGACATGGTCGACTAAGCTGGGAGGGTAGTAGGTGCTGGGCGAGCCTACTTCATGTGTCAATTTATTTTGTTCACAGTAGGTAGTTAGGTACCCTTACCCAAAATTTAGCTATACAGCCATTTATTTTACGCTTAAAATGACCTGTTTCCCAAAATGCCTCCGATGTTTACGTTTAAGTAGAGTTATAAACCTATATTTAACTATGGTTTAAGTTCAAAGTTTAAGTGTAAGTTAAGTTTTTTCATACTTCACCTCGTGCTTAAAATAAACATAACTTATAATAAAAGTGTTTCGAAACTATTACAGTTTCTGAAAAAATACTTTAAAGGTAATTTGATTGATGTTTATTGCCAACTGCTGCGTCCCGCCGTAAAGGTAACACAAATAAAACTTACTTTAAAATGACAAAAGAGTATTTTGGGGCCGAGGTTTTGACCACCGCTTCAGTTCGTTCGTCTTACAAAGGTTGTTCATTGCCATTCAGCGTGGTATCGCAGCAGCCTGTATTTTGGGACATCTGCACCGGAAACTTTGAGAGGGTTTGCTTTATCATATACTAGCGACCCGCTCCGGCTTCGCACGGCTATATTATGCATGTATTATACATATAAACCTTCCTCTTGAATCACTCTATCTATTAAAAAAAACCGCATCAAAATCCGTTGCGTAGTTTTAAAGATTTAAGCATACAAAGGGATATTGGGACAGAGAAAGTGACTTTGTTTTATACTATGTAGTGATAGTGAAGCCAAATAACGTCCATTGATGAACATATAGGCCTCCTCCATAGGTGGTTTGTTAGAATTGTATCTTTTAAACCGGCAATTGTATCTTTTAAAAATTTAAATTGATTTCCTATATACACAGACTACATAATTACCTACTATTAACTAAAATCTTTGTCACCCCATTTTAGCCCTTTAGAGGTCCAATTTCCAAAATCCCTTTCTTAGTGTTCGCTTACGTTATAAAAAGAAATCCCCATGAAAAGGGAGATACAGGATATATTCCTAGTTCGAGGTCCGTTGTTATTGCTCCTACTTTTGTAACACTTTTGTTTAATAAACTATTTAATAAAGTTTCAAATTCGTAGCTCTTGTGATTTCAGATATTTCATAATGAGTCTTTCTCTTTTAAACTTATATATTTTATAGGATCATTTTTTATACATAGTTGTAATTTAGTTTTTTTTAATTTTTATTATTACTTAATTATCAATTATTTTAACTTATATTACTTAAACCACGTGTTAACAACAAGTATAACAACAGTCGAAAGTAAACTGGATTAAAACCTTGACCCGCAGTTATACGTTTTGTGAATTGTGCGTGTTCATTACAAATAATACCTAATAAGTAACACTTTAAACTTGGACTTACGACAATATCACTTAATTTTTACCGACTTCAAAAAAAGGAGGAGTTTCTCAAAGACAGCTCAACCGATTAAGACGATTCTTTTTGTATTTTAAAGGGGATACCTCAAAAGTGGTCCCATAAAAAAAAACTAAAACCTCACGGTCGTGAGAAAATCGTTGTTCACACTCGGACACACGGACAAGAGAGTGATCTTGGGTTCCTTTTCTACCTTTTGAAGTACGGAACCCTAATTATAGCCTTTTTAAAAATCGAATTTAAAAACACCTAAAATTACTCGTCTCTGATAATTTGATCAGTAGCAAGTATTCTGAAGCATTGTAAAGTTTTGTATTTATTTCGTAGAGGCTACGTTTTCGTTTCTTCTTTTTATTTTCGTAGGCACTGAATTACATTGTATTATTGCAGTTGATAAGACGAAGATAATAGCATCGAACCAGCATAAAATCCTTTATTTGCTTTAGGACAGATTAGCTTTTTGACAGATTCGCTTTACGGCAGAAATAATTTGCATTATGAAATAGGTCTCTAGGGAAATAATCTCAACCCGCGATAAGGCATATTGCCAGAGTCTGGGAGGGGAGATCTGTGGTTCAGCTGTGCCAAGAAATCGTTAGAGACCCTACGTATCCAATATAATAACATTTTTAGGATGCTGTTGAGACTCTCCCATATTGTAGTGCGTCCGAAATGTTTCCATGGAACCGAACGGATATGGCTTTAACGCTGTCCTTCGTAAAAAAAATAGCATCTATTGGTCAGGAGGGTTACGGAGAGTAGCAACAGCATCCTAAAAATGGTGGCAGATGATCCGCACGGACCTGTGTTTAGGGATTTTGATCGAGCGATGGCCGCCGTGGAAACCACTCGGGCGGTGGTCGCTTCATAGATCTGTCTACTACATGGTACATACGTGAAATCTTAATACGTATTAATATAGTTTTTAAATATTTTTTATTCTATTAATGCCTACTATTGCCTACTAACATAGTTTTCGTAAGTTTTTGTACTATCAACATTATGGACTGTAGGTAACTTGTCTGAAATAAATGATTTGATTTGAATTCGTTTACTCGAAGATTGAGATAAAAAGGGGATATCTTAATAAAGGGGCGGTTCCATTATTTGCTAAGGATTTTCGGAGTGATGAACAGAAATGCACCTCCAGCGCGCAGCAAACTGCTCGGTTTTCAAGAATTCCAATAGAATAATTTTACGTTTAAAAAAATGGATATGACAAAAGTTTGCAGCAAAATTAAACTGCTGCAAACTTCTTCGTATTGTCACCTCCAATGGAGCATAATAACTCATTATTAGGTAACAGTTTTATAGGCGTCTCGTCATGTTTTTGTCAGCAAGTCTGCTAAATAGGTTTTATCTAACTCAATGATAAATAAGTAACTAAGTTTAATTTGTAATATAATTAATTGTCTGATTATGTAACGCTGCCTGTCTTCGTAATTTAACTACTTCTATATTTTACATCACATTATCACGAAACACTGTCGAGAACTTAAATTACTTCCAAAATGATTAGCAAATGGGGTGGTATTGGCTGCAAAAAAGTTCTCAAGACAGAATTGCAGACCTACCGTAGATATCTAAAATAAGTATTATTGGAATGTTCTTAATCTAATAATTGATGTAATAAATTAAATTTGAACTCGAGCAAGCACTTAGAACTTTTTAGATCGATCATTAGAATTAAGAGTTTCCAATAATAACAGTTTTGGAGCTCTACGGTGGGTCTGCAATTCTGACTCCGACCGTAGGTACAGTCGGCTGCATAATTGCAGACCCACCGTAGAGCTCCAAAACGGCTGTTATAAGAATGTTTTCAACACGAGCAAGATTCTAGGCACCTGTTTTTGAAGTTGAAAGTCTTCTAACTTATCAATTTATCGAACAAAAATTATTAGAATGCAAACATTCCAATAATAGTAATTTTCAAACTCTACCGGGGGCTGCAATTATGCAGCCGAGTGTTCCTACCTATGTATATTAAATAACTGATTATCGAAGACGGGAAAGAGATGATTGTTTTTGTGTTGAAAAGAGGATACATAAGAGGCGGTAATTTTTTTACAGTTACCTAGTAGACAGATTTCAATGAAATATAGTATTACTAGCGACCCGCCCCGGCTTCGCACAGCTATATTATGCATGTAGTATACATAAAAACCTTCCTCTTGAATCACTCTATCTATTAAAAAAACCGCATCAAAATCCGTTGCGTAGTTTTAAAGATCTAAGCGTACAAAGGGATACAGGGACAGAGAAAGCGACTTTGTCTTATACTATGTAGTGATAAGGATACATTAAATCCTTAGGACATTATGCTACTTATTATCCCCGATATCCCCGAAGGGATTACACTGCGAGGCCCTGCCAGTATGGCATAAATTCTAATCTTCATCACTACATAGTATAAAACAAAGTCGCTTTCCGCTGTCTGTTCCTATGTATGCTCTCTTTGAGATCTTTGAAACTCGCAATGGATTTTGATGCGTTTTTTTTAAATAAATAGAGTGATTCAAATAGAAGTTTTATATGTACAAAACATGCATAATATAGCCGTGCGAAGAAGGGGCGGGTCGCTAGTAACTAGTATTATAAATTCGGCAGTTTGTTTATTTTTTTGTTTATTTCTTTTCATGGTCAAACGATTGGACTGATTTAGATGAAAATCAGCATGATGGTACCTAGTTCACATGAGTAGAGAAGGACTTTACTCATGTGCCTAGTTTAGGTGATGGAGAAGGACTTATTGATCCCGAGATTAGGGGCCTTACGCGGATTAAACCGCGGGTATGGCATACATCCGACGTCCCAGTTGGCACAATGCCGGACTGCCAAACACAGGGTTGCGGGTTCGATTCCCGCCTCAGACATGTATTTATGCTTAGATATTTGTATTAGGTCTGATTGTTTCGATGTATTATAAGTAAGTATATATTTACAAATGAAAAGTATATATGTAGTATATCCGTTGTCTAGCACCCATAACACAAGTCTAGTTACTTAGCTTGGGGCTAGATGGCGATGTGTGGAATGTCCTGCAATATTTATTTATTTACATCCTAGTATAATATGGCATAAATCACTAACAAACGAAGTTAATAAAATATTTTATCACAATAATATCTGAAAGTAATTGTTATATTTATCTAATTGTAAAACCTTCAAAGTGTACCTATCTACGTATCAACTGCATTGTTTTTCGAAGGTAAATTAAGCTAAGGGTATTTCGTACCAGAGGCCCGCCAAATTCTAAAAATATACAAGTTTTGGTTAAAAGCACCGAGTTGGAAATCGAAATTCTACATTATTTTGTTGAACGTATTATCTAGAACATATTTTCCAACTACTAAATTCTTTATTAGACTTTTATAAAATCTCAATTTTGAATAACAGTGTAATTGACGATATTAATTCATAAACGACACTTTCATTGAAATATGGGATAGTTTCAAAATCTAACAAAGAATTTAGTAGTTGGATACCTAATTGTCGTCTAAAACAGTCGATGATAATTACAATTCGATGATAATTGGATGCTTGTTAACAATTCTTGTTTGGCAACTGGGTTATAAATAAATAATAGGTAGAAAGTGTTTTTCCGCAACTGGTTGTGTACCACGATTATTATTATTTTTTTCCAACTAGTTCTGAATCTTGGTTGCCAAAATGGTCGGAGGGAATTTGGCGCGCTACTACATCGACATCATCTTAAGACATTGACATAAATTAATAGTTATAGGGTGAAAGGTAATGAGTTAATGGATTTATGAAAAAGGTCTCAAAAAACCTAAAACTTTTATGAGTTTATAGGTGCAATCAGTTGCCTGAGTCTGGTTCTTGACGAGTAAATATCTTCTAGACACACGTGTTACATCTTAGACCGCATCTTTACGTAGTTAGATGGTCTGAGTTACTTACCCATGCCATGACCAACAAAAAACAATTAATAAAAAAAAAACAGCGCACTCCGGGAGTGCAGGCAGAAGTGAAAACAATAAACTTGTTATTTCTCATAGAATATTTCTTGAAACGATCTGCTACTGCCATCTATTAGCACTTCTCAATTTGTGTAATAGATGGCAGTATAAGTTAAACAAAAAGACTAACACAAATAAAATCTCATCTGTCGCGTCAAAATCTGTCGCGAGAACGGCTGAAAATGCTCACCCACAAAAGTGCCCAACGCGCCATAAGAAGTTTTCACTTCAAAAACTAGAGAGGTGTCAAGGGACACTCGGATGGAACGAAGTTCCTTTCGATTGCTTAGTGAAGGAATTGTAATTTTTTTTTAAATAATAGTCGCGACACCACACTGTTCAATGCGAAATAGAAAGACGACACGAAAATAACTGGCTTGCTTTCTATGCAAAAAGTGTCGTTACAACTTTTGGTCTTATTTTTTTCCGTCTAGCCCCCTTAATAGGTATATAGATAAGGAACTTTCGTTCCAAAAACTCCTTGGTTTGAGACTTGAACCAACAATGTTTGACTTTGTTTATGTGCTTGCCTGTGCTTACTAATTGATTTTTACTCCCCGTATCTCAGTCGACAGTTGGTAAGAGCACCGCCACACACTGGTCCGGATTCCGAAAATCAGGGACTTAGGGGTCGAAGTCCGAATTAGGATCTCATATTTTAAAATTAAGGTCTTTAGATGATTCTAAACCACTTTTATAGAATAGCTTTTTCTTATATCGGGGCCCGTTTCCAAGAAAAATAATGTTGTTAAAATTTTTGTATGGAAAAATTTAGTTTTTAGTCCTTATTTTGTAAGCGGGCGGAGATGTTAAAACCAAACTTACTAGGGACCATAGAGGGTATATTACTGCACATTATTGTCTGAGACACTTGCTTCATATCTCTGCCCGTTCAAAAACGGCAGGCGTTCGAAACTCATATTTTTATTTCGCGATTTATAAGGTACCTAATGTCATTTTTGACCCTACAATTATAATATTTAAATGAAAATACTGTATTGTATTAAAAAATTGGAAAAAGTCGCTTTAATTCCATTTAAATGTACCTTATAAATAGCGAAATAAAAAAATTAGTTTAGAACGCCTGCCGTTTTTGAACGGGCAGAGATATGAAGCAAGTGTCTTACACAATAATGTGCCGTAATATACCCTCTATAATCCCTACTAAGTTTGGTTTTAACATGTCTGCCCGCTTACAAAATAATTAGGAAAAACTAAAATTTTCCATACAAAAAAAATTAATAACATTATTTTCTTGGAAACGGACCCCGATATAAGTACCTATCCAAATTTGTAATGAATTAAGATATATTAGAAAGACGTATTGAAAGCAGAAAACGTAACAATCGAATGATGATTTTAACGAATGATGCTTAAACAGTGACTTGGTATATTGGTATGGAAGGAAGGAATAAAGGAAGAAAATATTACAGAAAAGGGTTAAAAACAAGTGTCAAACGCTTACTACCCGCCAAGGTATGTAATGAGTGCCATTGTCTAAGAACAGTAGCAGGTATAAGGTAAAATAATCAATATGTATGCATCAGGTACTTAGGTAGTATGACACCTAATGTTCCAATTTTTTACCATTTTTTTAAATAGAATTAGGTAATTCCATTTAAATATTATAATTTTATAGTCAAATAAAAAATAAATTTTAAAATTTAAAAACCCTTCCTTCCATACCAATATACCAAGTCACTGTTTAGGCATCATTCGTTAAAATCATCATTCGATTGTTACGTTTTGTGATTTCAATACGTCTTTCTAATTTATCTTAATTCATTACAAATTTGGATAGGTACTTATATCGGGGTCCGTTTCCAAGAAAATAATGTTATTAATTTTTTTTGTATGGAAAATTTTAGTTTTTCCTAATTATTTTGTAAGCGGGCAGAGATGTTAAAACCAAACTTAGTAGGGATTATAGAGGGTATATTACGGCACATTATTGTGTAAGACACTTGCTTCATATCTCTGCCCGTTCAAAAACGGCAGGCGTTCTAAACTAATTTTTTTATTTCGCTACTTATAAGGTACATTTAAATGGAATTAAAGCGACTTTTTCCAATTTTTTAATACAATACAGTATTTTCATTTAAATATTATAATTATAGGGTCAAAAATGACATTAGGTACCTTATAAATCGCGAAATAAAAATATGAGTTTCGAACGCCTGCCGTTTTTGAACGGGCAGAGATATGAAGCAAGTGTCTCAGACAATAATGTGCAGTAATATACCCTCTATGATCCCTAGTAATTTTGGTTTTAACATCTCCGCCCGCTTACAAAATAAGTATTAAAAACTAAATTTTTCCATACAAAAATTTTAACAACATTATTTTTCTTGGAAACGGGCCCCGATATAAGAAAAAGCTATTCTATAAAAGTGGTTTAGAATCATCTAAAGACCTTAATTTTAAAATATGAGATCCTAATTCGGACTTCGACCCCTAAGTCCCTGATTTTCGGAATCCGGACCAGTGTGCGCCACGGTAAAGTGGGAGTCGTGGGTTCGATTCCCATATCGGGAAGATTATTTTTTGGGAAATATATTTATTTCCCCTAGTGTGTAAAACACTTAAAAAGAACATCAAGTGAAAGAAATATTTACAAGTAGGTAAATGAAATTAATGGAATTTTTTGTAACACCTATGGATCAATATTGTACAAGTTTTGTCACGAAAATTAAGCAAAATTACATGAATATTGGTCACTCGACAATACACTTATTGATTTTAAGTGCAACTCTATATATTGATAGAGACGATGTTACCATGAATGTGTGTGACACAGGTGTCACTGAGGATAGTAGTGGATCACAGTGAACTCCATAGTGGTATTCAATCCATTGGTGAACTACTCAATTAATTAAAGTGTTACAGGTGAATCCCGTTCGTGAACCAAGACCAATGGTAGATTATAGTGAACTCAATCTTCCAAGCGGAATGTGTGGGTATAATCAGGGCAGCATGGGCCGCGCTGGATCGCGATGTCTCGGGCCATGGCATTAGAATCCTGTCCGATAGCGCGGCGGTGCTACATGCACTGAACAGTAGAACTATAAGTTCTGCCCTGATTTACGAATGTTACGAGACACTCAACAGACTAGGAGAACACAATAGACTGACCTTACAATGGGTTAAGGGACACAGCGGCTCAAGGGGAAACGACGCTGCGGACGAGCTGGCAAAGAGAGGAGCGGAAGCGGTCAGTTACGGGCCTCAGCCCTCCGTCCCGATCCCCTCAAACCAACTCAGAGCCTGGATCCGCAACCACGCCAAAATGCGACACCGTCACCTCTGGGCCACGACGGAAAGCTGTAGGCAAGCTAAACTAGCACTCCCCGATACAAACAGCAGACTCACGAAACGCCTCTTGAACTTAAACCGATCGCAAATGCGCTTGGTTACAATCGCTTTGACCGGTCACGGCGCTTTCAACAAACACTTTCACAACTTGAACATAACGGACAGCCCACTATGCAGAGCGTGCATGGAGGCCGAGGAGACGACCGCGCATGTGCTGCTGGACTGCACGGTACTAACGGAGATTAGACTCAGGACTTTAGGTGACATCAAAAGCCTTCCAAAGATTTTTGAAAAACCACATCTTGTGGCAAAATTTATGGAAGAGCTGGGCTGGTTCTCCCCCTGACAAGTAGAACCTTACGCAAAGGGGACCCAACTAAAGAGGTCTGATTGCGGAAAACAGCCCGTATACAAGTACAAGTACATAGTGAACTTCTGAGTCTAATTCAATTCACCGATGGACCTAAGTGGATCCACTTAGTGTGAAGGTAAAGTGTTACAGGATTGACTAAGACTAATGATATTCAATCCACTAGTGCCACACCACTAGTAGATTCAATCAGTGGAACCTAGATGACTAAGGGCATTCAACGACCTAAGAGATATAGTTTTAAAAATATCAGAAATAAATATGCGGTATATTTTTATTGTATTTTATTAGTTAAAAATCGATTTGAGTAGTTGGAAATAAACAAGTGTTGAACTCTTGAGTCGTTGCATACGACAAAACAAACAAGTTAAGTACGTCAAAATTAGGCTAGTAGTTTCAATAGATACAAATGAAAATCCAAAAACAAATCTTTTCTCTTTATAATATTATGTTTTGGAAGTGATCGACAAATAACATGCTGTCAAGGGAAAATAATGATATGGAAATGCACGTTATTAAAATACTGTGAATATTTACTGCAGGTAAGAATTTGACATTATTGAAGAAAATTATCTAGCTTTATTTCAGTACCTTTGAATAGATAACTCATGACTGTCCATAATCATTTATAAATTCCTATAAAACTCAATAAAATACATCTTAGCTACCATCCTATTTCAAAATTTATCTAACAAAGGGAAAACTTAATCCATTATCTAATAGAAAAAAATACACAATTCTGAAATTCACACTTTTATAATAAGAAAAATCGTGACAATAAATCCTTTTGTTACATGTTACAACTAAATCCATCGATAATAAGAACATCTCTCTATAGATCTATACTTAAATTCGCTTTCCTTAGTCCGTAGACATTCACTATATAAAGAAGTACTGGTTTGCTTGTTGTCCATTGCTTCACAGACCACCGTAGGGGTAACACACCCCCGCGTACCTAAACATATTCGAATCTAACTTTTGTGAAAGTACTGAAAGGTAGTGTTTGATAATGATTAATTTTAGGTTAATTTTCGTGTTTGGTTTTTGATAATTAAGTGTTATTTTTTTGGTGTTTTTCAGTCTGATTGTAGAAAATGAAGAGCTTTAGGACTTTAATTTTGTTGATGGGTAAGTTTTTTCCTTTCTAGAATTTAATTATAATTATAGTTTTCCTTAGTTCCATTTTAACACACAAGTTGACCTATTGTCAATGGAACATCATGTCGTGCTGATCTAAGGTAGCAGGTTCGAATCCTGTTGAGGTGTATTTTCGGAATGCTTTTTATCTAATTACTAATCAATTATATTTTTATGTATATTTTCTATGTAGAAATAATGGAAATATGACCTACCTACTATTTAGTAGAAAAAGCTTTTAGATTTTCAAATCTTTATTTACTGAATTAATATTACGAAAAATGGATATTAGTGACCCCTGCCTTTTTTTAAGTCCTTATGCATTTACATAAAAACAAAATTCCCGAAACCCCGTATTATGGCGTTTGACCGTCGGAATTAATAATGCTATCTTACTTGCTCCATTTCGCGAATATCTTTTCCAATCTTTTTCCAATAGACAGACTTTTCGATCAAGCCCCGATCATACTCGGGGCTCGATTGAACTTACAAGAAATGTCAAATAATCGACCTCAAGTTTGACAGAAAAAAATATATAAGTAGGTATTAATCATAGGCGTTATGGTAGAAATCTATAACCTACTCGTCTATCAGTTATCAAACAGATATTTTATTGACATCGTTCCTATGGCAAAAATGTCAGTTTAACCCTTGATACCTGATAAATAGGTTATGATTTCCACCAGACCAAATTCGGGTAATGTTTATTTATTACTAGCGACCCGCCCCGGCTTCGCACGGCTATATTATGCATGTAATATACATATAAACCTTCCTCTTGAATCACTCTATCTATTAAAAAAACCGCATCAAAATCCGTTGCGTAGTTTTAAAGATCTAAGCATACAAAGGGATATAGAGACATATGGACGGCGAAAACTGACTTTATTTTATACTATGTAGTGATTATACACATTAAAATTATAAATATTACTAGCTGCCCTACGCGGTTTCACCCGCGTAACTCCCGATCCCGTGGGAATATCGGGATGTAAGCTATCCTATCTCTCAAGTTGGATCGAACTGCACATGGTGTGCGAATTTTATTATAATCGGTTAAGTGGTTTAGGAGTCCATTGAGGACAAACATTGTGACACGAGATTTATATATATTAAAGAAGATAAGTATATTTACAAAAATAAATAACCATACATAAACACCCCGAAACAAATATCGGTATACAAATATTTGTTTGATGTAGGAATCGAACCCCATTAACGTCACGTGCTATGCTGGGTGGGGTTGGGTGTAGAATTCGCGTGAATGATTAATTAGGTACAAATTATATAATAATTTTACATAAAACTATAGCAATACAGTTCCTGAGTGTTGTTCACGCAAATATTTCGTTCCGGTTTAAGGAAATGTATATTTATGTAACTAGAACTAACTAAGTAACAATTAATAGTACTTACCTACATTTGTTGCAATTTGTTTGTTTGTGTTGATTTAATTAATTAGGATTAAGATGTTTTCATTAACGATATAATATGTAATAGGTACCTATTTCATTCGCAACTTCGTCTGCGTAGGATTTTCCTAAAATCATTTGACTTTGTCTTCGTGTTCTCATCTCCAGTGAGACATGGCAACTCAGTGATAAAGGCTTATTTATTTCTTACTACACGCACCCGGTGGTATCACCCTCATAAATCCGGGATAAAAAGTAGCCTATATCCTTCCCCAAAGTTCCATCTCTCTCTCAGATCAATCCTTCATGCCTGAAGACCACGACCACCATTCTTCTTCACCCCGCAGTTTCTAAGGTTCCTTTACATATTTCGAATTCAAACCAGTTCCTTAAACCTGGATCAGAAGGTCCGTTTGGGACACGGATTCCCTTTCTTTTCCTGTAATATAAATAAAAAGTGTTATATTTAGCACAAAAAGAACTAATTTGACTTCACTGTTAACGAAGTTGTTAACCGTAGGTACAAGTTGAAAACTATAGAAAATAAAGTAAAAAAAACAAAATGTAATCAAAGTGTGATTCTCGGGGATGGGTCGCTCTGCCACTAACCCTTTTTAAAGTTTTTCTTTTAAGGTGAAAGGGTACCTGCGCTCTCTCCATACAAACTTAGTCGACTGTTTCCTCCCTGGATAATGACACTAGAGCAAATGTTTTTGTTGCATAAAACTTAAGTATAACTGCCATGACCATGCTCCTATGTTTTTTTTTAATCTTAATTTCTATGATAATTAGAAAATCCAGGGAGAAAATAGTCGACTACGTTTGTATGGAGTGAGCGCCCGGTACCCTTTCCTCTTAAGTCCTTGTCAATTTTGTCTTCTTCTTCTTTTATTTTGTTTGTCGTGTGTTTCCTTTCAAATAAACTATTCCATTCTAACTAAACTACTAATTATTTTATATTCTCAACTATTATTTTCTATCCTAAACTACGTATTCTATTCTATTCTAAACTAGCGACCCGCCCCGGCTTCGCATGGCTATAATATGCATGTATTATACATATAAACCTTTCTCTTGAATCACTCTATCTATTAAAAAAAACGCATCAAAATCCGTTGCGTAGTTTTAAAGATTTAAGCATACATAGGGATATAGGGACAGAGAAAGCGACTTTGTTTTATACTATGTAGTGATTATGGTTCTATCAATGTATACCTAGCAAAATTCATCCAAATTAGTTTAGCTGTTTAGGTGTAGAAGCATAACAGTCAGACAAAATTACCTTCGCATTTATAACATTAGTAGGCATTTATCGTAAATTATAATAATTTACTTGATTATGATATACTTAATTCAGTAGGTACTTACCTAGTTTAATATATTTGCAAATAATTGTTAAATAATGTTAGATAAGTATTATTTAATATTATACATAATAAATAGACATATATTATTTAATTAATGATTAAATAAATTGATTTAATTATTTCTTTATTATTGTCGGCCTCTATGGTGTAGTGGGCTGCTGCGGCGCAGAGGGTAGTGGGTTCGATTTCAGGTGTCGAATAGTTTTTGTGTAAGTATAGACATTACCCCATTTACGGTCGGCTGCATAATTGCAGACCCACCATAGAGCTCCAAAACGGCTGTTATAAGAATGTTTTCAAGCAAGATTCTATGCACCTGCTTTAGTTGAAGTTTAAAGTCTTCTAACTCATGAATTTTATTAAACAAAAGTTATTAGAATGGAAACATGCCAATAATACTAATTTTTTAACTCTACCGGGGGTGGTATGAGAAGTCGCCGGCTAAGACATACCACCGCTTGATTGTATGCTCCTTTAGCGCCACCCAGGGTTTACGTGTCATCAAAGCTAAATCCTACTGACGCGAGCAAACTTGAACCCATCAGTAAAAGTAAGATAGGGTTTTTGATTTTGACTTTATGTGTCTAAAAATTCCAGGGCTTACCATCGCAACCTCTGCCCCTGCAAGAGACAGCGCTCCCCAACAATCCGAATACGAATACGACTATGAAACATCAGCGCAACAAGTGCAAGAACCTGAGGAGTCAGCGAGCCACTACGACGCTTACATTCAGGACGTGCAAGCAGCTAACGATGGGAAGAAAGGCTTCAGTCGAGGGTCTGGTCTTCGGACCATCGCTGTTGGGTCAGCTAATCAAGCGAAAACAGCTTTAGGGAACCAAGCTGCTGCAGCGTATCAAGCTGCTTATGTCGCTAAGAATACGCTGGCTCAATCTGCGGCACAGGCTAGTACTTTTTAATAATGTTTTTTTTTCCACAAAGTTTGTACATAGCTTCGGTGATAACCGAAGTAACGGCTTAACAAAACCTCATTTTTTTCAGTTTTTTATCAAAATGACTCAGTAAAAAATCGAAATCTAACATAATTTTGTAATTCACGAATCTAGAACTAAATTTTTTAACTACCTTTATTAGACTTTAAACTTTCCCTAATGACGATTATATAACTAATTGTTGTTAGCACTCTTATTTAAATTAAGGATACTTAAAAACATAACAATGGTTTTAATAGTTAATAGGATATACGATTCACCAATTTTTTTTTTACGTAATATAGCTGACATCCTATTAAAAAATACTTTTAATTTTAAAACAGTGTTAATTTTCTCAGGCCAGTGCTACGGCTCAAGCTGCTCTAGCTGGGAAGCAAGTGATCCTGTCAGGGTTGGAACAGCAAGTGAGAGACGCGAAGGTCTCGCTGCAAGGTGAGGAGATGCAGTTGCAGCAGGCTAAGAGATCAGCGCAGTCCGCGGCGCAGGCGGCCCAGCAGGCCATGCACCAGGTGAGAATTTAATATAATAAGATTTTGTAAGACAAGAAATCATAATATAAGGTTAGGTCGAAAAAGAGATGGAATAAAAATAGGGTTCACACTTAACGGCTACCCTAACGGATCGCCTACTCTCAACGAACCCCTCACGCTTATAGTCCGCCCTTGTCTGGGGTAGACGATAAGCGTTAAGCGATAAGCGCCGTCCCTATGTCCCTATTTCCCTTTGTATGCTTAGATCTTTAAAACTACGCAACGGATTTTGATGCAGTTTTTTTAAACAGATAGATTGATTCAAGAGGAAGGTTTATATGTATAATACATGCATAATATAGCCGTGCGAAGCCGAGACGGGTCGCTAGTTTAAAATAAGATCGGAAGGTCTCCCCTATGCTCCGCAGGGGAGACGTTAAAGTCACTTTTCGCTGTTCATAACTTACCCCATTAGGTAAGAACTTTTGGGGTGAGTTTACCAAAGAGCAAAGGAACTCCCTTGTGAAGTTTCATCTCGTAGTTTCAGAGATTTTATGATGAGTCTTTTTCTCTCGTAAATACCGGGTGTTTTTTAAATGACCCAATTCCCAAACTAAGTTCACAAAAATAAAAACTGCATCATTAGATTTTTGGCCATAATCAGGTATCGACAGTATTAATTTTGCAAAAAAAAAAGTCATCGATGTATCAATGGATGATACCTATTGCTGATGAGGATAAATTCCTGGAAACAAACATAGTAATAGTATGGCAAAGTAGCTAATATTTTTTTGTAGTTTTCAACAATTGGCGGGCTCACGGTTAGAAATATCTTTAAAACGTTGAAACAAATTGCATAAAGTCAATCGAGAAAAAAAATGACATGAAATAGTCAAGAATATAATTAGAAGTTACATAAATACTCTCGCGGTCTATTTATTGTAAGTAAGTATACAATAAGTTTAATTTGATAGAAACGTTCACTTTGTTACGCAGAATATAGGCTAGCTGTCTAATATAATTGACAATTACTTAATCTTGATACATAAAAGAGAAAAAAATAAATTTGAAACTAAGCCCGACTACGGAAAAATTACGCTCCAGAAAAAAATTAAAAAAACCCGATTGCAAAAAAAGTTGAAAACTAAAAAAATTATATAAAATAAAAAATGCGCAAAATCGATAATCACTACATATTATAAAACAAAGTCGCTTTCGCTGTTCCTATATCCCTATGTATGCTTAAATCTTTAAAACTAAGCAACGGATTTTGATGCGGTTTTTTTATTATTAGAGTGATTCAAAAGGAAGGTTTGTATGTATAATACATGCATAATATAGCCGTTCGAAGCCGGGACGGGTCGCTAGTTAAATAAAAACTGAAAAAAAAACAATAGCAGGACTCGAACCTACTATTGAATAACTGATACGGTGGCAATAATTTCGTGATCGATACACAAATAAAACGAATAATAAATGCAAAAACATAGCAACTTTAATAGTTAATAATAGACTTGAACCCATTATTGTGACGATTTAAGCCGGTCTATATTATGTTAATGGGTCCCGATTATTCATTCAAGTCGCTATGTTTTATGCATTTGAATTTGACAGATAAACATACGGTCGGCTGCAAAATTGCAGACCCACCGAAGAGCTCCAAAACGGATGTTATAAGAATGTTTTCAACACAAGCAAGATTCTAGGCACCTGGTTTAGTTAAAGTTTAAAGTCTTCTAACTCATGAATTTATTAAACAAAAATTATTAGAATTAAAACATGCCAATAATAGTAATTTTCGAACTCTACCGGGGGCTGCAATTATGCAGTCGACTGTACATACATACAGGTTGAACATATAACCCTCCCTTTTGGCTTCGCCGTAGTCGGGTAAAAAATACTAATAACGCCATCTCTGACACTATAAGAGCTACGAATCTGGAATTTCGCTTAAAAAAAGGAACCCCTTTTTAGTGCTCGCCTGTTCGCTTACGTCCCAAACGAACCGCTTATAAGTCGTAGGCGACAACTAAAGAATCACAGAGAAAAAAACCATAGCTGCTAAGAGCGTGAGTCACAGGTTTTTGCCTAGGTTAAGGATCAGGGTTTCTATTTTAATGTTGTTTTCGTGTAATAAGTTCTTTTTTCATCATCTTCCTGCCCCTATCCCAATTTATTTGGGGTCGGCGCAGTATGTCTTTTTCTTCCATTCACTCCTATTAGTCGTCATCTCATCGTTCACATTCATCTCTCTCATGTCTTGTCTCACGCAATCTATCCATCTTTTCTTCGGTCGTCCTCTTCCTCTCCATCCCTCTACATTCATACTCATCACTCTTCTAGTCACATGCGTCTCTTCTCTTCTCATCACATGTCCATACCAACCTAAACGGTTTCCTTTTACTTTTTCAGTAACCCGTGCTACTTTCAGGCTTCCTCTAATTTACTCAGATTAAGTTTTTTTTTTTTATTTCTTAGAAATGGTTTTTGAAAATTCGACATCTTCGGTAAAAAGGGCTGATAAAGTTTAAAATTAATAGTAACTATTTTGTTATCTGTATCTGCAGTAAATTCATTTCAATTTTAAAGAGACACAATCGCGGTTAAATCTGCGGGGCGCGGTTAGTTAAGTTAGTTAGTAAGTTAATCTGCAGTAATTATCTGACGAATATTATGGCACAACTCAAGCCAAAGAGGGTCCTCTCTATTGGCTTGATATGTGAGTTTCGGCTATGAAGGCATATTATTAGAAGAAAATATTTATCTTATGACAAGTTTTATGGTGAAACTACGCTCTCTCCATAAAAACGTAGTCGACTATTTCCTCCCTAGATAATGACACTAGCACAAATATTTTTGTGCCATAAAACCTATAAATGGCATCGCTATGCCCCTATGTATTGGTTTTTTCATTAAATCTAATTATCATAGAAATTAAGATTAAAAAAATATAAAAAATAAAACAAAAAATAGGGGCATGGTCACATGGCAGTTATAAGTTTTATGCACCAAAATTATTTGCTCTAGTGTCATTATCCAGGGACAAAACAGTCGACTACGTTTGTAATAGTTTGTATAGAGAGAGCCCCCGGTACCCTTTCCTCTTAAGTAGTTTTCCCAATTTTTACGAAATATTTAGTTTTTGATCTAAGTGGCAAGTGGCCCTTATTACCAGGCATTCAAATCGCGAAAAACCTTACAAAATTCATTACAAGAGATGTCAGCAAGCAGTAGGCACCTACCTGAGGTACCTTTAGACTTACAACACACGATTGGCCACGGATCGACTTCAATTTGCTAATATTTTCGCAAGGTGGCGAGTTTTCGTCTCAATTCTTTTACAGTTTGCTTAATAAATGTTATAGATTGATTCGTTTTACGGTGAGGTATCTAGAAAGATAAATGCATCACCCGTCTATTAAAGAAGGAAGGGCTATCAGACCCAATAACCCAGGGCTCTGATTCCGTAAGACAATTTGATGATGTCCACCGCGCAATATGGCTTCAGAAATAGCGTTTATTTATGTATGGTACTACACACATAGATATGTATGGATATAAAAGCCCGTAGCTGACTGATGCCCGAATACCCAAACGTTTAGGGTCCTCTCAATATTTAAGACGCTCCTATTCTAACATGACACTTAAATGTCAAATTAGTCGTCACTTAAAACAAGTAGCCATTCAGTATTCGGGCGTAAGTTTGTGTCTTTTTTTTAGTAATTTAAAAAATGTTCATGAAAATATTTGACACGTGAGACGAGTCAAGTTGCCTTACAGAATTTAGGCGCAGAACAGGTTGTCCTGGTGACGACATATTGGTAAAGCCGACCCCACCTGAAGTGGAAAGTGGCAAAGAAGAAGAGATCTCTAGAGATAAATATACGCCAGATAAATATCACAATAGACAGTCCTTACATAAAGAGACAAACCTAAATGTCCTAAATATTTCTAGTTATTTTTGTCTGAACCGAACTTTACAAAAATAATAGAACGCGTTGAAGTCTTTTGTATACACAAAACTTTATTACTCCCTTTTGCATAGAGATCAAGTGTCTCTCTTTTATAAATAACAAAACATAATATTAGGTTCATTTTTATTATAGCCAGCACTTTCTGATTTTTTTTTAGGGTTCCGTACCTGCCTGTAAAAAAATGCACCCATCAGATCACTCTCTTGTTCGTCGGTCTGTCCGTGTTTCAAGGAAAAGTGCATCTCCAAAACGTCGCCACGGAGCCAAATATGCATTTATTATTGAAAAATTATTTGAGATAAAAACAACCTGCATTATCACTATCACTATCACCACATAATATAAAACAAAGTCGCTTTTTCTGTCCCTATATCCCTGTATCCCTATGTATGCTTAAATCTTTAAAACTACGTAACGGATTTTAATGCGGTTTTTTTTTAATAGATAGAGTGATTCAAGAGGAAGGTTTATATGTATAATACATGCATAATATAGCCGTGCGAAGCCAGGGCGGGTCGCTAGTTTCAAAATATAACCAAGTCCACAGTTTATTAAGTTTTCGACATATTTATAAAGGTTCACGCTCTATTTGTCCCAATGCTTGCGACTTTAAACAAATCAGTTGTTTTTGTCAACGATTGCAATATATACGCAGATCAGTGTACATTTTGTAACAAGGCCATTTGTTCATTATCATTTACTTTCGACAATTAGTTGACGATTTTAGTATTATTTGATTGTGGGGTCAAAGTTTTGTAAGTGTTAATTGAATATTTTTAATAAGTTATATCATATCGCAAATCTAAGTAAAGACTATTCAAATTTTGATGTTTTTTTGCTTTCCGTAACCAAAGGGGAACGGGACCATATTACTAAGACTTCACTGTCCGTCTGTTTGTCTGAACCGTGATAACAACAAATACTAAAAACAGAAAAAGAATATTTAATGGGACTCCCATACGACGGAATCCATCGTGCGCGAGTCAAACTCGCACTTGACCGAGTTTTTTTTATATGAAAACACTATCATTTTGGGTTATTTTTTATCGTAATTTTCTATGATTGACTGATTGAGCCCTGCGTTTTCACCCGCGTGAATATCGTTATTCCTATACGTTATTCTAGGCTTTCAGCTATCCACATTTGCATAAAACTATAAAAATTAGTTATAAATATATAATATACTAGCTGTCCTGGCAAACGTTGTTTTGCTATTTACAAAAAAAAATAACAAAAAAAAAAATAGATGTTGGCCGATTCTCAAACCTACTGAATATGCTCACAAAATTTCATGAGAATCGGCCAAGCCGTTTCGGAGGAGTTCAAGTTCGAACCCCGTGACACGAGAATTTTATATATATAGAGATACTAGCTGTCCCGGCAAACGTTGTTTTGCCATTTAAAAAAAAACTAAAGGAAATAAAATAAAAAATAGATGTTGGCCGATTCTCAGACCTACTGAATATCCTCACAAAATTTCATGAGAATCGGTCGAGCCGTTTCGGAGGAGTTCAACTTCGAACCCCGTGACACGAGAATTTTATATATATAGGGATATAGGGATAATTAATTATAAATATCTGTTAGCAGTACTATTTTTGGAGAATTAACAGGTTTTATTCCCGACTAGGGTAACAACTTTAAAAAAAAATTATGATTCCTTTTTATTTTTTGTCAAAATTCCTTTCAGCACAAACAATTTTTTGCCTCAAAATTTTAAAATCATATATTTTCCTCTAAAAATCTTATTTTCACTCTCGATTCGTGGTTAATCGCATTGAACATGTAATAAGAGCTGATACTTGATATTGCCTACAACATTTCCTTCCTGTTTCTCACTCGAGCGAGCAATTGTCTGTTCAACTAGAAACATTGTATACTTTTGTTTTTAATTGTACATGTTTTAACGCCTTTCGTTAATTTTGTTGTTAGTAACTAGGTCATGTCTTAACTGACTGTACAAAAAAGGGAAAAATAACCACTAAGTCTAGCAGTTTTTAGAAGTTTTTCGTCTAGACCCACTTTGTAGTTTTTCTGCCTGACTTCTGATTATGTAGGTACACTTATGTTTTCCTTTTTTGAAGTCTGTTTGTAAAATTCACTTTTTTAATTTGATTCTTTTTTGGTGCAATTTCAAATTGTTATTAGTAGCCGATTCTACTAGTACAAATTAAAACTGAGCCATTTTCTGCACTCTTGAGGTGCAATTCTAGTTCCTCTTGGGATGAGGAGGACAAGGATCTTCGAAGTAATTGAACCTAAAGATTGAAGAAAATTTTAAAATCAGAAAGGTCCTAGTAAACATTTTTCTTAGTTGAAGACCCAGTTGCAACAATGGTCACAATGCCGGACTGCCAAACACAGGGTTGCGGGTTCGATTCCCACCTCAGACAAGTATTTATGCTTAGATATTTGTATGTGGTCTGGTTGTTTCTATGTATTATAAGTATATATTTACAAAAGAAAAGTGTACATATAAGTATATAAGTAGTATATCCGTTGTCTATCACCCATAACACAAGTCTAGTTACTTAGCTTGGGGCTAGATGGCGATGTCTGGAATGTCTTGCAATATTTATTTATTTACGAGTTGTTGTTTCCGATTCCGTATTCAGAATCTGCCTTAATTTTGATCGAAATATCGTCTTGAACACTCCAGGTGAATGTGATCCAAGCAGCCCTGAACGCAGCTCAAGCCACGTCGGAAAACGCTAATGAGGCCGCGTCCCAAGCGGCCGGAGAACTTGGGGCACAAACTGCCATGGTTGGCGCGGCACGACAGAGGCTCCAGACGTTGCAGGAGCAGCTGCATGGAGTCAGGATCGACTTCGACGCTACGCAGTCGGCAGCAAGGAAGGCGCAGGTAAGATATGGGGCTAAGTAACTTGCTAGCAGTAATATTACCTACATCGTCGGTCGCCTGCTTTTTATTAAAAAAATGCTGAAAAATACAAAAACAGAGATGGCTTATAAATTTATTGTTACAATTTTTATTTTACTACCTACTTGGAAAAGTAACAACGCCGTAACCCATTTTTGCAATATGTAACAACAAAGTAAGAATGTTTGTAACATGTAACAACATCTGTGTAACAATGAAAAAGTAGTAAATAAACTATTATTTTCATGTCTAGGAAACGACGGAAGGCAAAATCTACATATTTGAAGACATAAAAATTTCATTGCTGTTTTAAAGAGCAAAAAGTGAGAACCCCAAACTTTAGCATTTATATATTTCGATTAGAAGGATTTTAACGATTGCTTTGTTCCCTTCCAGGCTGCAGCACAACAAGCGCAAGCGAACGCCGCTGCTGCGGCAGCCAAGGCCGCAGCCGCTGGCCTCGCCGGCCACAAGGACACCTCGCACGAAGGTACGGCATACGAAGAGTACAAGGTAGCACCCAACCAGGGACAGTCACAGGAGAATAGCCAGGAATATTATCTACAATCGGATTATCAGCATTAGTAACGATACAATTTAGAAGTTAAGGTGAATGTTACATACTTGCCCGCGAACATCTGATTTTTATTAGTTTTACACAAAAAATGACAAAGTTAGAAATCGTAATGTAACTTTTTTGCAATGACTCTAGAATATCATTTTTCTACTATGAAATCCTTTTTTAGGCTTTGAAACTGTTTTAAATTAAACTATATCCAGTTGCAATTTACAATAATTAACAGTTATTGGCACTCAAAGACTTATTTTGGTTGTAGTAAAATCTGGGAAGTTGCAAAGTATAGTAAAGGTTTTAGTAGTTACATAGTTAAAATTGTGATTTCTAAGTCATATTTAAAAACCTTAAAATACCTCAAATTTGGCGGGTAGGATGTTTAACTTCACCTTAATTGTAGCAATAAGTGGTTCCTCAGTTTTTATAACAGGTCTTTCATTTGTATTAAAACTTTTTTAATGAAATTAATAATGTTTTAATTTTCTCGTCACAATTTAATTGATACATTTAAAAAAAAACGTTTAAATAGATCTGGATTTATTAATATTCAGAAGTATGTAAATTTAAAAAGTAAGCTATATAAATAAGTTTCTTAGTTTTTTCTTTCTTTAAAATTAAGTACTTACCTATAGAAACTGAAGAACCAAATAAATTATGGTTTTTAATATTATTTATGATGAGAAAGTGATAAAATTAAATCTATTGTGACTGTTTTTTAAAATACTTGCATTTCTTTTTATATTTTTGTACTAACTCTGTTACAAACAAGAAATTATTATTTTCCCATCATAATATTAACAAAAACCGTCGTCAGATTACAAAATCTGTGAAGTGTACATAATAATTATTTTTATATTAAGGTAGCGATAACCTCTTAACTTTTGATTGAAAAAAAAACGACTTGTGATATTTTTATACTTTTATATTGAACTAACAATCTAATCCTACTTTCAGTTTTTATATGCAATCTTAAGATTAATGTAAAGACATGAAAGTGTAGTGAGATTGCTGTTTACGGCATTAAACAACGTTGTTACACTCTGCTTCATGTAACAACAACATTGTAACGCTATTTGCAAATTGTAACAACACTGTAACACTGTTATACAAATTGCAACAACGTTATAACACTGTTTTACAAAATTTAACAATGTTATTGCGATGTTTGCAAATTGTAACAACACTGTAACACTGTTATACAAATTGCAACAACGTTATAACACTGTTTTACAAAATTTAACAATGTTATTGCGGTGTTTGCAAATTGTAACAACACTGTAACACTGTTTTGCAATTTATAACATCAATTTTAGCTACTTGTAACATTTGCAATTTGTAACAACGTTGTAACATGCAACGTTACATCACAAAAGTTAAGTGCGATGTCTCATTGTTGACTACAAAATGTTAATTAAATAAACAAATTTGTTATTTAAATTGATATTTTAATGGAGTTTTCTGACTTGTTTCTGACTCTTGACTTCTTTCTGACTTGACATCTCACTTACTTGCTATTACTAGACTAATTTGTGACTAACTTTAGACTAATCTGACTAAACTGTACTGTAATTTAGACTAATCTGACTATGACTTCACCACTTTGACTAACCTTAACCTTATGGCATTAGATAGTTAGGCATTTTTTTATGGCATTAGATAGTTAGGCATCAAACATCACAATTAAAAAAACTTATTTTTACTAGTAGTGGTAGGTACTGAAGAAGGCAGTTATTTCGATTTAAAAAATATACCTACTTACCTATTTACTCAATAAAAAAATCAGGAACATTATAAAAATAATAAAAGTTACAATTTTGTTTAATAAAAAAAACGCCTCGTTTTGCAAAAATAAGATCTAACCAGAAAAATAAAATAATTTATTTAATTTTAAGTAAAAATCATGGTAGGCAGGCAAATGTCTCGTTTTAGTAAAAATAATCTATTAAAATTATAATCCTAACTATATCAAATAAATAAAGATAGGTAGCTAGCTAAGTATGTATGTAGGTAAGACTCGTGCAATTTTTACTTGACTCTGACTTTAAACTAAAAATACTACCTGACTATCTATCTACTGGGAACTAATGACTAAAAACTTTCTACTATAAAATGACGGATTCCTATAATGCTAGTAAATTTAATGTTACTTCACCCCAGACGAATCTAGAAGATTCGTAAAGCTAGTATTTCCCTCTTTCAGAATCACGAGATACGGCGAGCACGAGCTTACACGCACACACTCACGAAGGACTAACCCACATCGAATCACAAGCTAATATCACCCCTAAACATATAGCCGTAAAGACGTTCGAGCTAGCAACGCATTCTGTGCCTAATAAAAACGTCCCAGTTGTTTCTAATCATAATCAAGTCAATCACGAACAAATCAAATATGAACAAGCCAATCGCGATCAAAATCACAACCAAGCCAATAGAAACAATCATGAAGAAATTAGGTATGATCTAGTGAATCGTGATCAGGACACTCATAATCAGGCCAATCATAATCAAGAAGCGATTAATCATGATGAAATCAATCATAAACAGGCAAAATCTGTTCCTAATAATGCCAATGTCAATAAAATTAAATATGAATTAGTTAATCATAACCAATTTAATCATAATCAAGCAAAAACTATTCCTAGCAATGCCAATCGAAATCAAAATAAATATGAACTAGTCGCACATAATCAGGGAAATTTAAATGGCAATCATAATCAAGCCAATCGCAACCAAATTAAATATGAGCTAGTGCCCTTTGATCAGACCAACCCTATACAGATCAATCATGATCAAATAATACCTAATCAAGCAAACACTGTCCATAATCGAGTTAATTATAATCGAGCTATTCAAAATATTCAAGGCAATAATAATCCAAGCAATCATAATCAAGGCAATCAAAACCAAGTAAACTACCAAATCAATCACAGTAACCTTAAAAATCAAGCTTATTCAAATGGTAATTTTGAAAAGATATTCCCTGATACTTATGTTAAGTTAGACAATTTTGAAAATCATAGTTCTGAATTAAAAAGTCCAGAAAGCACACTGGCGACGTTTTTTGGATGGTAAATGCGTTGTACGTACTGTAGTTTTGTCAGGTGGGTAATTTGATTTTCGTTATTTTAATAATTGCAAATAGAAACAAAGTTTTGCAAAATGTAACATTGTTGTTACAGCTTGCATATTATCTGCTTATTGAGAAGGTAGGATTATTAGATAGGTAGGTCTACCTACATGACCACAAAATGCAACAATCATCGTGCAGCATCACCCTGGTGAATATAATGTTCTAGGCTTCATAGAACTAAGCAGTTAATAGCCCAATTACGTAATACCTACAAATAATAAAATAAATTTATAGGTATAGGTAGGTACCTACAAATTTAAAAATCATAAAGTTTCGGAAGTATAAGTACTTACTAAGTACCTACCTATATTAGAATATCCAAAAACTGTGCTAAATACAATTTTACCTCAACAATGGAGTGGAAGAAAATAAATATAAAAATGACTTTTCAGAACAGACCAAAGATGAACCGGAAGCGGAAGCCGAAGCGGAGGAAGAAGAAGATTGTGAAGAAGAAAAATAATAAATTAGTACTTTTAAAATTATTATACTTAATGCCATTAATTTAGTTTCAAGTTGTTAATTTAATTTTAAGTTTTTTTAAATGCCTATTAAATTGAAGAAAATATTATTGGGTTTCGTTGTGTACACACCTATCTACCTCGCCACTTAAAGTATTTTTAGTCGATACTGGTTAATTAAACTGTAGTTAAAAGCAGACAAACCTACAGGATAGGCGCGAAAAACATAACCCTTTCCTTGCAGTCGGCTAAAAAAACAAAGACTCAATTATTCAAAACCACCAAAAAGTTAAATATTCCCGCCACAAAACTTTATGTTTAACGTTCCGTTTTATGTTTTGAAAGACGAAAGAAATACTATTAAAAATTAAAGCAAGAAACATTAACCTGACTTTATAAATGCACAAACCCAATACACAAATCATAGCCTACGGAGTCAAACTCTGTTGAGAATAAATAGGAAAATATATTTTTAGTGGATTTTACCTACTTTTTGTTTAAGATAGTAAAAGTAAACATAGAAGATTGCGTGGAACGGAACTCTCCTTTCAAAACGTAAAACTTCGTGTGGTTCACGTTGTTGTAAAATTCCGAAAAATAAATAATTTATTTAGACAAAATGACTGTAGTAAAGAAAAAGAAACACGTTTCAAAGAAAAACAAGAAAGACTGGCGGAAACATTGTGATATTCGTGATGTGGAAGACTTCCTTGATGATCAGAGATTAGAAGAAAGACTTGGGTAAGGTTATGTTTCCAAAACTTATCAATATTTAATCTTAATTTCTTGCGAATAGCTATAAATTCACAAATAATATCCGTCTATATAAGTACATTAGTCATTTCAACATCAAACTCCAATAAATATGCTCAATTTCACAGATAACTTCACATCTAATTTGCAGGTTGGTTTCTTATGAAATCTTTATAAAATTCAGTGATTTATATTAATTCAGCTATACATTTTCTTTTCTCAACGAAAAACTTATGTATTTTCATTTCATGACCTAAAATTATAAGTGCCTAACCAAAATTTTTTTGTACCTACAATGTAGGAAGTTTGATACAAAGCCGGACAGTGAGCTGTTCATAATAGACACGGCAGGTGGCGATGCGAAGCCAGCTGAAGACGATACCAAGCCTTTGTCTGCAAGATTGAAGAAACGGCAGAAACTTGCCAATGCGACACCTAAATGTTTTGAAGTTCTGATTCCTGATTCTAAGGTAAGATAAATTTAGTTTAGGTAGTTTATAAAATACTAGCTACCCGCCCCGGCTTCACACGGCTGTATTATGCATGCATTGTACATAAAAACCTTCCTCTTGAATAACTCTATTTATTAAAAAACTGCATCAAAATCTGTTGCGTGATTTTAAAGATCTAAGCACACTTAGGAACAGACAGAAAACCGACTTTGTTTTATACTAATTAAATAAGATACAGGATATTTCTCATAGTAAAATTTAATTCCAATGTTAGCAAAACTTGTAGGTATTATAATAGTTAATTCTATTTGTTTTTATAAAGTTAATGTGCTGAAATTCTGGAAATAGAATCAGGACTTAAGCAGGTTAAAAACATGGCGCACAGCTTAAATAATTTAATAAAAGACATTCCTCAGGCTGTGCCACACATGATTTGACAGGAACAAATATGAGGTAGGTTTTAGGAAAGAATACCTAATTAAAAATTCACCAAAAGTTCCTCATGGACTATTTGTAAAGAACATCTTTTCCAATCTCCCAAAAATCCTAATTATGCCATCAAATATAAGTATAGGTATTTTTGAGTATGTCCGTTATCAGGCCTAGTTGCTTACTTTGGGGCTAGGTGGTGCCTAGCAATGTTCAATAATTATTTATTTAAACTTCCCCAGGTCCAAGACCCAAACGCCAAGCGTAACATCGTAAAACCAACAGGATCAAAGCCAACAGCGCTGAGAAAAATTACAGACAAGCGTAAAGAAGCAAAAGGTGTTTACAAGCGTAAAGTTGAAGACGCTCGTGCTAATAGGAAGAGGTTGATTGAGAAGAAACGTAAAGCAAAGGAAGTTAGACAGAACTTTGATTTGGATTTGTGGGGGGGTGAAGGTAAGTTACTACCTTGATTCTATGTTATGAAATACCAGTTGTATGCTATGGTTTCATCTGTGTAAAGTCTGTGTAAAAGTAGCCTATTAATAATTAATAGTATTAATCCCAAAATGCAGTGTGTGACAGACTCCCCCTAAATGGATAGACTTTATTAAGGCTGGGGAAAGCTGTTGGAAGCTGAGGGCAGGTGACTAATCGCTCTGAAAAGCCTATGACTTATTATGATGATTACATCTCCAGTTATCTAAGTAGCGAGTTTCATCCCAATGGGATCAGTAGTTTTTGCGTGAAGGAGTAACAAATGCACACATACTAGCATACAAATTTTCACATATTTTTTTATTATAATATTCAGTATTGGTTATACGTCATACTGTTAATATTTTACATTTTGTATGTAATATTAATAATTCAAACTAAAAGTACTTGAATAATAATAAAAAGCGAAATACACCACATCAGAAAATCATGAAATACAATATCTAGTTAGGTACTAGGTACAACAATTTATAATTTAATAGCTAATAATTTGTCAATGCTATTTCAACATTGGTCAAATTTTTTCAAATATTAGTAGGAATAGCTAACTTCATCTCTAGTGCACTATCTGAAAATATGAATCAATCTTTTATTAACCTCAAATTACTGTGTAAAATTCCAGTACCATCATCGAAATCAATCCCTTCAACTCTAATAGATGAGTTCATATCTCCGTCTGCACAACTGCACAATGTCCTGCCGACACAGAGGCTCCGCCCTCGGCCTCCGCTCCCGGACACTGTGGCCAAACGGAAGGCGGTCGATGTGCCGCATCCGGGCGTCAGTTATAATCCTAGTTATGAGGTCAGTATAAAGAGTCCATAGAGGGTTATTCGTAACTATACTAGCAAGTCGTGGGCTACTTCTTTTGTTTTACGACTTTTGGAAATCACTACATAGTATAAAACAAAGTCGCTTTCTCTGTCCCTATATCCCTTTGTATGCTTAAATCTTTAAAACTACGCAACGAATTTTGATGCGGTTTTTTTTAATAGATAGAGTGATTCAAGAGGAAGGTTTATACATGCATTATATTATAGCCGTGCAAAGCCGGGGCGGGTCGCTAGTTCATTATAAAAAAATCCATAATAATAAATTAAATCCATCCGTTCAAACAATACTCAACTCGACATAGGCCCTAGAATCAATCATAGTAAGTATGGTAAAGCGCAGGCGGGGTGTCGCGCCCGCCCGCTCGCGCTCTGTGCCGCATAGACATAGAAAATGGCCAGACAGGTACTAGAAACACTTCAATATTTTTTTGACAAATGGTTATTAGGTTCTGACAAAAGTCGTAGAACAAAAGTTGATCGTTGATGAGCACAGAAGTAGCCCTCAACGGCTTGCTAGTATAATTACCAATATAAACCTATACAATATAAATTCTACAGGCCTCAATGTCTGTTTGTATACAAAATATCATAAAGATCGGAGCTACGGTACTCAAGTTATGATCGAAAAAACATGAAAAAATTTGAAACATACAAAATTATAAATATGTCGGCGTATAGTCAGACATCAGAAGTAAAAGCCGAGTTTGATCAAATATTATTAATAACACAATTTGAGAATCAGAAGCCAAACCTACAAAATGAAGGAAGCGGGTAACGGGTAACAAATAACGGGTAGCCAGATAAAACGGTTCCCACATGAACCACAGACGTGGACGGTGAAGCGAACCACATTTCACCTTTTATTATTAACAAATAAATAATTTAGAAATCAATTAATAATTAATCAGAATAACACTTGAATAAAGGAAGTGACGAGAGCAGCGACAGTCAGTCACAACAGGCAACGATCCGTAAAGGTCCGTTCGCCAGGACGCAATCATGAGAAATGCGTGCCGGTCCAACGTTGCAGCTCGTTTTATAGCAATTCCGAAGTGGGGAGACTCGCCACGCCCTTGCCCCTCCTTTAGGCGTTAACGCTTGAAAAACGTACTAGTAACGCCATCTGTTGGTTGCCTGTCGTAACTGTCTACCGCAAACTCATATTGGTGCTGCCGCCGTCAAATATACAAAGTTACAAATTAAGTTTTAAATATTGCGTGTTTTGAATTTTTCTTGTTTGTGCCTGCGCTGTTTAATGTTTAAAGTGTGACATTTGTATTGTTATTTTTTGTATTTTTGTAAATTTTGTAATTTAAAAAAAAAGTTACAAATATACAAACCAAGGTACAAACATACAAAGGTACAACTAAACAAGCATACAATCACTTCGATGCAGTGAACGGAAATAAAACATGGAAGCATTCCTAGCGCGCAAAAATGACCCCACGCAGATTGAGCCGCAGTGGGCGGGGCTTGTCAATTGTGCCGCGAAGCAGTTTAGTTCGACTGTGGCAGTCCATGTCAACGTTCGTATTTGGACAATTAATAATATTGTGTAAATTATGCCTTCTTGCACGGTGAAATGGTGTACCAACAGATCTGATCTGCATAATAAACATGCTCGAATTAGTTATCACATGTAAGTAGCCCCGTTAAGTACTAAATTTATTTTTATAAATTAATTACATGGATCAATTTTTTTTCTATGGGGATGGTGTTATGCCCCATGAACTAAGTAAATTCATGTTGAATATTTATAGTTTAAAATGTGTTAGTTGTGTATTCTGTATATTCCTGATGTGTATTCCTTTCATAGATTTCCAAAAGATCCGAGTCAGAGAGAAGAATGGACTAGAGCAGTTCGCTTGGAAAGGCAGGAACATCAATGGGCCCCAAGCAAAACAACAAGAATTTGTTCAGTCCATTTCCAAGATGACGATTTTTATACGTCTAAAAAAGGATACCAGAAGCTCAAAAAAACGCTATTGTACGGTGAGAATAAATAATCTTCAATCAGTGTGTGTTTGATAATTTGATATTGAAAATAATTTTTTATTTAAAATTATTTCAAGTACCTACCTACATATTTAATATCGCTTTAAATAATTTATTTTACTTACCTATTTATAAAAAGTTTCATGTTTTATATTCAGATGGTATTGTCAAGTTCGACACTCAAAAAATCAAACCCTAAGGAGGGACAACACAAAGATGTACTTTTTATGAGTCCGTTACAAAAAATGCAGATAAATTCTGACAAAAAAAATGTTTCTGTGAAACTTAATCCTCGTTTGGTAAGTTATTAAAGTAATTGACTGAAATATGAATCAGAATCATTCTTCCGTGGCATTTTTTAAATTCCTATTTTTATTTTTTAGGTGTCTTGTCCAAGCTGTGGGCATGACTTTGGTATAGCAGCTCATTTAATTGAGGGAGATTCAAATCTAACACGCGATCATCGACAATTAACTTCTCCAATGACAAGAGCTGACTGCAATACGCCTTTGAACATATTATCTTCTGATATTGATTCGGCTTTCAATACACCAAAAACCCAAAAACTAAATCAGGAAGTAAGAAAAAAGACAATACTCTCTGAAAAGCGGTTGTCGAAGATAAAGAGCTTAAGACGGAGAAATGAAAGGCTAATAAAAAATAATGTTTCATTAAAAGACTTAACTAAAGAACTGAGAAAGAGAAACAATAAAATTGATGTAGATGTCCAAAAAAATTTATCAAATATTGCTAGTGAAATAATTCGGGGAATTTCAGAACTAAAATTTCTTGAATTATTTTAAGTACAACAATAGTATATTGCGATACAAGTGTGGAAAGTTGATCATCCCATAGAGGCGGTTTATGACGCGCGAGCGGAACGCGAGCGTGGCAAAAGCCGAGATAAAAAATATTTATTTATTTTACTTTGACTTTGACATCTGATTTTATTTGCTTGTAAAATAGGTAATATTTGATTTATGTTAAACTGATAATTCTTCTATTATTTTAAATAAAACCTAAATACCTACATTATTAAAATGTTTTATTCCAAGTACCTAATACCTATCCTTTGCCATTATAAAATATCGCATTTAATTAAATTACTTTTTTAAGCTTTTTTTATTTTACTCCATTTAGTTACTTATATACATAGTACATATAGGTTGGTATAGGTAGGTATTATGTATTAAATTACAGAAACATGTTACAGTTTTAAATACATTTATTTAAATAATAGGTAATCTTCTTATATATAAAAATGAATCGCAAAATGTGTTGGTGAGCGCATAACTCAACAACGCCTGGACCAATTTGGCCAATTCTTTTTTTGTTGTGTTTGTTATTGTCAGGAGAAGGTTCTTATGAATAAAAAAAAATTAAGGAAATTTCGTAGAAAATTATTACGCGGGTGAAACCGCGGGGCTCAGCTAGTTATTAATAGTTTTAAACAATAAACTAGCTTAATATATAGCTATATTAAGTTAGTGCAAAAAACAATATTTTTTTAATGTGACTGGTCACATCATACGTAGTGCATAATACCATCCACGCATCTGACGCACAGAGTCCATATATTGTACAGCCACGTATTGTACGACCCGATAATTGGAAGCCATGATGGCTCCCAAATATCTGGCTGTACAATCCATGGTTTCGAATTACTGGTCGCGAAATACGTGACTGTCCTTTATCTGTACTCCATGATAATTCAGCGACAGTATTGTACGAACTAATATTGTACGACCAGATAATTGGCGACCCCGTTTTACGAAACCGGCGGCTTCGAATTAACTGGTTGTGCAATATCGGTACGGTCACGTATTTCGTGTACATGGCTTTGCTGCTATTGGTCAAATTATTTGACTCCCATTGGTCGACTATTTTTGTTACTTGTTTTGGAGCCTCGTTTACTACTTCCTCCAGACCATAGACATCGGACCAATTTCATACTCCATTTTTTTTTGTACAACGGATGCATGTGGCCAGTGTTGAATATTTCTTGGCCAAGTCTTGCACATTGGCCAAGTTCTTACCTCTTTCAAAATATTTGACATGACATTGACGTTAAGCGTTTGTTTGACATTGACTTAAAAATTCGTCTTGATTTGTTTTATCCTTACTTGATATTATCTATGCGAAAGTCACAATCTGTCTGTCTGCCTGTTACACTGTGGTTATTTGCAATTTAAAAAAAAATCTGAATAATTTTTCGTCAAAAATTTAGTTAAAAAGGTGACAATAACCTACATGACACAATCATAGTTTATTATAAACTTTTTAAACTCACACGATTTGTATTCATAGTAATTATTTTCCCGGGTCTTAATCGCGTATTTTTTGTTTTTTATTTCTCTTACCTCGACGTTTCGACTATGTTACAATAGTCATGGTCGCGAGGAGACTGGAGCAGCGGCGAGCGTTGTCCTCTCATGTTGATAGTTGAGGGTAGTAACCGAGGGTAGGTCGAGTACCGACACTCGATTTTATAAACAGTTTTGTCAACAGTCATAAGGGCCGCGGCACACTACACTCACTATATCCGAAGATATATCCGGAGATATCTCGCGACACTTGCACATTTTTATCACTGGATTCCACGTAGATGAGAGCTTGTATCCACTTTCCCGGTTGAAATTAACATGTTTCTTAATTTCAACCGCTTCACGTACAATTCTAGGGTAGTAATGTCGTTCATTGGAAAGGACACGCGGTGCATGCAACTCAATCCAGTGGTTTGGTCCTGATAACAATAAATGCTCGGCAATCGCTGACTTCTCCACCTGGCGATTCTTGACCGCGGCGATGTGTTCCTTCACCCGTTCAGCGATCGTTCGCTTCGTTTGCCCGATGTACGAACTACCACAACTGCAGTCAACTTTATAGACGCCTGGTGTCTGGTAAGGAATGATGTCCTTCGGTGATCCCACCTGCTGTGACATCTTTGACATAGGGGCGTACACGGTATTTATCGAAAATGATTTTTTTAATTATTATAATAAATTGTTAAATTTTAAATAATAAAAGAAAAAGTCAATCATCTCCATTAGGACAGTTATATAGTAGGAACTTTGGTTACTTAATAAGAATTTATAAGGCTGAGGTTTGAATGAACCTCAAAACTAAAATGTTAGGATTGAATATTAATTTTAATTTTTAGTTAAAGTTAATTAGCAACCTTGAAATTACTTTGGTTAGGGCACGTCCAAAATATGTGTTTGCACGCTCGCCACGCTAACAATCAGGTTTACCCTCCTCTATAAAAATCATGCAAAATAAGAAAGCCCTAGATCCCAATTGAAGCGCCACCTACCGAGTCTAATTGTTAATCTAAGTCATCTACACACACAAAAAAATATTTGTTCAAAATCGGTCCAGCTATTTAGGAAGAGTTCGTTGACAAACGCTTGTATGTTCAACAGAAGAATTAAATACCAATAGTAATAAAGATAAAAATAACACTTCTTTTGATTTTGCCGTAGTTGGGTAAAAATGCAATGTGGATTCTGCCTTACGATTTTCAATTACAAAAGTTACTTAAGAGGAAGTAACGAACATGAGAACGAAAGTTTAATTTCATCTTTCTACAATAAATCTGATAAAATCGACTGTTTTGTGATAAGATATCGAAAACTTAATATACAATTATCAATTCATATTACTATAAACGTAAAAGACATTAACTTACTGTTGTTTTTCCGTAACTTAAGAAGAATTTTTTTTTGAATCCGGCGAGCCCCACACAATAAAACAATGTTTTTAAATTAATTTGATAGATTACAGCAAAATAACTTTGCGCTACGTTCTTCTCAAATGTTTTCATTGCACAGGAAATCTTAATCTACCTAACTTTATTTAAATATTTTCGATTAATCACGTAACTTAATAGGAAAACGCAAAAGGACCTTTTTATGAATGTTAAAAAACATTAATTATTTAAAAATGATGCATTGTTTTTCGCAGAATTGTTTATTCAAGTGATAAATGATTATAATCAGTGTAAGATAGTACCAAAAAGTTAAATGCAAACTCAATATTTTCTTAAATATTCTTAAAGAAAGTCAAACACTGCTTAATGGGACACATCACTCTCCATACATTTGCACACTCAAAGTTCTAACTTTTAATATTTTTTTCCTAAATGATCTAACTTTTACAAGAATTAGAGCAGGAATATAAACAATAATTCAGTGCATTTATTGTTATTTTGAACAAAATATGTTTATATTACGTAAAAAACAAAAATCAATTTATGGGACACATCAAAATCAGAATTCAGAATTTCCACATTTACTTTGTTGGATTGTGACGAATCTCGTCGGTGATCCTGTCTTGTCTGGTTCCACCCCTCGCATGTTTAGGGGGACATGACTTGTTCACAATGGCTTTGCTTGTTATTGGGTCCCAAAATTTGCTAGTTTGATTTATCTTGAACACAAATCAAGACATTATTTTAATTTTCCGGCTGCCGAGTATGTGGAACGAACAAACTGGAAGGGGAATCCAGGCGCCTCCGCCGCTAGGTATTATTTAAATTCGTCTCCCTTTCAATAAATGTAACTAGTTATGTAAATCCATTTGCATCACAAAAACAATATGGCGCAAAAAAATAGCCACACACTGACAGCACAGTTCATGGAGAAGTTTGATACACTCTGTGGTTTGATAAGTCTATGACAAGCAAGTTGGAAGCAAGAACAACTAAAGGAAGCACACTGGTATGTGATTGGTCATAATCATTCATTGTCATACCGCCATGTTGTACACGAAGTACGGGGTTGTACAATATCTGTACGATAAGATATTGCACAGCCTGATAATACACGACCCGATATTGTACGACCACATTTTTCGATGCCGGCTTCGAAATACGTGGTCGCCGAGTATAGGGTCGTACAATATTTGCACGGACCGTTAATACGGGACCTGTACACGAATTATCAGGTCGTACATTACCGGGTCGCCAATTAACAGGCTGTCCATTATCATGGATGGGCATTATTGGTTCCCTGACGCACACTTGACAGTGCAACGACGAGTAACCAATGCGCCGTGATCGGGTCATACCAAGAACCAATCACGCTGGAGAACTGCGCATTGCCGCCGGGCCGACCTCGTTGTCAAACACGATTGGTGAAAATAATGAACTGTTAGACAAAGGTCCAATTGCTTAGCTAGTAGCGTAGTGTGTGTTTTGAGTTTTGGAGCTGTTATTTTACGTGAATTAGTATGGAAAGGCTTTTTCCATGTTTTATTTCCGTTCACTGCTTCGATGTCTAAATCAATTGTCATTTGTTCCAGGAACACCAAGAACTCCTACAAGAGGTAGTGAAACATGAAGAAAAAATGATAAAGAGAGAGAAACATCTCCACCGAGTCACCACCGGGATGTTCTCTAGGGTCACACCCCAGGAGAAGGAGGTAAATTAATTCTAGTAAAAATATTAGCCATCAATGAAATACGAAAGATTTCTTTTCTTAGCCCAGAATGGCTAAGAGGAAATTGGTTCGGCTGTATCCGGCCCCAGTAGAGACGTGAAAACGCCTTGTTTAACCCAAAAAATTCTTGTTTTATTAGCAGAGGTTTGATCCATTATAAATTATGACATCACATCATTTGGTTTTGCAAGTCACCCCTTAGTCTTCTAACCAATTTTAGACCGTGCGCATACGTACGTGTTCCTATTAGGCGGTTATCGCATTCGGAACTGAATACTTCAAATCTATACAAAATGCTCTGACTACCGCACACGTGCTTTTCGGACGGAAAATATTCCGCACGTAGGTACGTTTCGAATGATAGCCCTTGCGTTCTTATTGGCTGATTTGAAGTATCGAGAACCCGAATGCGTTAACCGCATGCGGAAAACGTAAGTGTGCGCCCGGCCTTAAAGACACGTCAAAAAATTTAATTCTATCACCCACCAGTGACGTATGGTCCATGGTGCTCAGTTGATTTTCCAATTATTAGTTATTAATAGATTTTATTTGACAATAGAATCAATGGTTGGAAGAAATGTCGATCGGTCTCCCGACCCCCCACAACCCGGCCGCCAGCCCGGAGTCAGACTCAGACTCAGACTACAAGGCCATCAACCCACCCGTCAAGAACAAGAAAAAAGATCACAAAGCCAGGCGGAAACAGAAGGAGAGGTTGATCGAAATTGAGAGGCTGAAACGGGCTAAAATTGATAAGAAAAAGATTACTGATCTATACAAGTAAGTTCTAATTAGGTTACTCCATCCTCACGCAAAAAGGAGGCACAATGGTCACCATGCCGGACTCAGAGTTGCGGGTTCGATTTCCGCCTTAGACAAATATTTATTCTTAGATATTTGTCTGTAGTCTGTATGTACACATAAACCCTCCTTTTGAATCACTCTATCTATTTAAAAAAACCGCATCAAAATACGTTGCATAGTTTTAAAGATCTAAGCATACTTAGGGACAGACAGTGGAAAGTGACTTTGTTTTATACTATGTAGTGATACGTAAGTATATATTTACAAACGGAAAGTATATAAGTAAGTAGTATATCCATTGTCTAGCACCCATACCACAAGTGTAGTTACTTAGCTTGGGGCTAGATGGCGATGTGTGGAATGTCCTGCAATATTTATTTATTACTAAAGAGTTCTAGTTGTAAACACAGTAAAACAGAAAGTAAGTCCTAATTAATAGTTATAGTTCTGCGGACAGTAGGTATACCTTGCAAGCACAAACTTTTTTTGCAACAATTAATATACCTAAAAATCTAGAGCTCCATACCTATTTATCGTGTTGACTCAGGACCTTGATTTTAATACACCTGATAAATAATGACTATAGACCTCAGTATTTGGTATGAATTTCAACTTGCTAGGTCCACCCGTTCCTGAGAAAATCGGTGGAGACACATGGACAGACAGACAAGAAAATGATCTTATAAGGGTTCCTTTTTTTACCTTCAGAAGGCCAATTCTCGTAAATAAAATTGTTCAAATTACATTTCAATATCATTTCGATCATAAATTATACCCTCAAAGTAGCTTAAATTACCCTCAAAGTTAGCTTTTTGTAAAAAAAAAACTGACTTTAAGTGCATCTTTTGCAATCGAAATGCAATCGGAATGATATTGAAATGTAATTTAAACAATGTTATTTACGAGAATTGGTCTTCTGAGGTACGGAACCCTAAAAAGTGAACCTAAAATCATATCCAAAAATGCAATATTCCAGACTTCGTAAACTCCAATCAACAATATCGTCCCGCGAGCAGAAGTTGTCTTCCCTCCGCGAGAAGCGCGCCGAGAAGCGAGCGAAGTTGTCGGAAACAGCGGCCCCTGCGCTCAACGCACACAAGACGCCGCTCAAGGAACCGGACCTGATTGAACCTGAACAGTTGACCGGTGATTTGAGGCATATCACACCTACCAGTAAGTATCCTACTAATATTATAAATGTAAAAGTGTGTGTATGTGTGTGTATGTATGTTTGTCTAAAGGTGGGTTTTCACCAAACGAACAAAGAGCCAGAGCTAGAACAAGAGCATTCTTTCTTGATCTTTTAGTGTAAACGAAAATTCGTTTTAGCGTTTACACCAAAATATCAACGAACAAGAATTGAGCAAGAACCTAGAACTAGATAAGTAGGTATCCAAACCGCTAGAACACAAGAACCCTTTGAAGAGACCGCTCCGGGGAGCGAGCGCGTTCGAACACGCAAGAACGCTCTAAGCAACTGTTCGCACGTTCTAATGCCGTTTACATCAGCTTTCTTTGCTCTAGGTCTGTTTATACTAAAAGAATTTAGGAAAGTGGGGCTAGAATGAGCATTCGCTCGTCTGGTGTAAATCAGCCTTAAGCAGATCCCGTAAACGATGGTGTGACGATCTTGATGCATTTGACACATTCTGGCTAGACTTAGCCCAGGACTAAAATGCTTGGAAAGATGATAAGAAGCTCTTTGCCCAGCAGTGAGACAATATAGGCTAATAAAAATCTATAAGTGGCGAGGGGTGTTTCTTTAAATGTAAACCGATAAAACACTAATAGCAACAAAAATGATTTTTAGAGACATTTCGGGGAATGTGCAACAGAACTACAAAACTTAATTTTGCCGTTTCCATTCTTTCGTCATACGACTTGGCAAACTGAGATGCGACAGCGATTGATGGTGCAAATCCCAGACACTTCATCTTAATAATTCGTACAGCAAGAAATGTAATCAGTTGCCTGTGTCTGTCTTTCCTGACGTGTACAATTTGGGGGTCTTCAAGTCGCGAGTGAACAGGTATCTTCTTGACGCGGGTATCATATCCTCACTTACCGTCTGTTGACGATAGTAGCCAAATTGTGGCCTATCTACACTTCTCTCTCTGTAGTCGGCCCCTCATGACTGAGGATCGTGGTCATCAGTGGGTCTGCATCTGGAACGGATGACCTGTCTCCAGCGACTCGATTTTGTGGAACTTGTCGGTTGAATTGTGTTTCATTTGGTCCGTCCATCGGGTTGGGGATCGACCTCGCGAGCGTTTTCCGTTAGTGTTCCCAACCACGATGAGTTTTTCCAAATTCTCATCGCCCTTTCGTACTATACCTCTATCTATACTTCTATACTAATTTATAGAGGAAAGATTTTTTGTTTGTAACGAATTCTCACTTATAAAGTTTATCTTCCAGCAAATCTTCTCCGCGAACGTTTCGTATCGCTCCAGCACCGCGGCGCGCTGGCCGCCTCGAAGGTAATGATGAAGAAGAAGAAGAAGGTCAAGTCTTACTTCAAGGCGGGTCACAAGGTCACTGAACAGGACATCGAGAGATACGTCAACAGGGATGTGGGGAAAAAATAACATAAAAATTGTATCTATGCAAAATTAAATTAAATAAGTACATATAGCAAAAAAAGCATTTTTTGACATTTTCTCTTTGCTCAAATTCTAACCCTCAACACACAATATTTTACCGAGTATACTTAGTAGCTGTTTCAATACATAATTTTAGTAAAAAAGAAATATTTTTACCCAACTGCAAGAAAAGGGTTGTTTTTCGCGCCTATCTTTGTAATAAATAATAAATATTGCAGGACATTCCGCACATCGCCATCTAGCCCCAAGCTAAGTAACTAGACTTGTGTTATGGGTGCTAGACAACGGATATACTACTTATATACTTTTGTTTTGTAAATATATACTTGTAATACATAGAAACAACCAGACCACAGACAATTAACTAAGCATAAATACATGTCTGAGGCGGGAATCGAACCCGCAACCCTGTGTTTGGCAGTCCGGCATGGAGACCATTGTGCCAACTGGGTCGTCAAATAATATATTATTCTTTATTCTTTCATATCTTTAAAATCACTCAACGGCTTTCTTTGATTAAGGTATCGTTAGATTCGTCTCATAAGTCCAAGTGTTCTTAGATAGGTGATATTAAAAATAAACACCTAAGGGGGA
Organism: Idaea aversata; assembly: GCA_907269075.1. NCBI lineage: Eukaryota > Metazoa > Arthropoda > Insecta > Lepidoptera > Geometridae > Idaea > Idaea aversata. The sequence continues at coordinate 685,575 of OU026102.1, forward strand.
TGTTAGATTTTAATGTTAAAGGTGAAAAAAAATATCTTTTTCTTCAATATGGGTATCAAATTAAAGGGCTCATAACAAGGAATCCAAAAGTGTATAACATCTCTGTATTACTTAGGTACAATAATCAAAACCACATTTATTTATTTTCAAGTAAAATTTTTTTTAAATAAATAATTAATATTTTTTCTTTTCGGTGGGACTTAGGTACCGTTGCGTAGCATTACTCTTTTAACTAAGCTACGGGCCATAATTCTACGACCGAGTAGGAATTAAATAAATAAAAATAAAATGTTAATTGTCCCGCAATAATAATAACAATTCGTACAATTAACATAGCGCCATCTAACCCCATGCTAAGCATTTAGGCTTGTGTTATGGGTGCCAGATGACGAATAGAATACATAAATACTTTTCTTCAGTACATAGTATAAAACAAAGTCGCTTTCTCTGTCCCTATATCCCTTTGTATGCTTAAATCTTTAAAACTACGCAACGGATTTTGATGCGGTTTTTGAAGTGAAAACTTCTTATGGCGCGTTGGGCACTTTTGTTGGTGAGCATTTTCAGCCGTTCTCGCGACAGATGAGATTTTGACAGATGAGATTTTAACAGTTATTGTGCTTCTACTACTATGCAATATTGAAAACAGCGCCATCTCTGCAAACGGCCGAACTACGATACTCACTTCTGTACAACAGTGTTAACAGCGACATCTCTCGGTGGATGGTGCAGCAGATATACAGTTTTCACTTCTGCCTGCACTCCCGGAGTGCGCTGTTTTTTTATTTTTAATAGATAGAGTGATTCAAGAGGAAGGTTTATATGTATAATACATGCATAATATAACCGTGCGAAGCCGGGGCGGGTCGCTAGTTTGTAAATATAATATTTATACTTACTGAACACAAACAGACTTCCGAAACATCCCTAACCCAAATTGGGTTCTCTTCGATATTCAAATACTTCCTGCGCAAGTCACTGTCAAAGAAACGTCATCACGCGAGCGACATTAGCGCCGCGCGTGGGAAGAAAGAGAAGAATTGAAAAAAGTTTGAAAACAAGAACCGCAACGTGCGCGTGCGTGTTTTTACGATTATATTGTGTAAACTAAGACAAAAACTACCGGAATACAGTCCAAAAGTGACCCCAGGGTGCGTGCGTGCTGTTTTAATTTTATATTTTCGTGAAATTGAAGAAAATCAAGTTAAGAAATCAAGTCCTGGCGGCATGGCGGGTGGCGTACTGTGGTTTCCTTTCTCGATTTCCATCTCATAGGGGTCTGTTCAAGCTACATAAAGTCAAATCACTTACCTTCTATACATACAGAAACTCCCAGACCGGTAAAGATCTCACCTACAATTCCAGCTTAGCACTTTTGAGTAAAACAAAACACATTCGTACCTAACAATCAACAATTTTCACCAAGGAAGGCGACCGGTGCCTATAATAACTATTTTGTAACCTGTGTAGCAAGGTTGTTGGCGTATGTATGGCCCTTTTAAGGCGGGAATCGAACCCCCAACCTTCTGAGGTTCTAGGCTGAGGCTTGTACCTAGCATGATCTATTGACGTTTCTAAAATATCCAAGTATCGGTTCTCACCCACCGGTCATGTCCTGTAACCATCTGGGTGAACCGTGGATAGTTTTCATTACAAAGGTTCATTTATTATTAGCAGCGCTCCGCGGTTTCACCCGCGTCACTCCCGATCCCGTGGGAATATCGAGATAAAAAATAACTATACCAAGTTTCATTAAAATCAGTCCAGAGTTTCGAAGCCTATTCCTACGTTACAAACAATCAAAAAAACTTTCCTCTTTAAATTATTAAGTAAGTTGACGACCCTGTTGGCACAATGGTCACCATGCCGGACTGCCAAACACAAGGTTTCGGTTTCGATTCCCGCCTCAGACAAGTATTTATGCTTAGGTATTTGTCTGTGGTCTGGTTGTATCTATGTATTATAAGTAGGTATATACATATTATTTACAAAAGAAAAGTATATAAGTACCTAGTAGGTATATCCGTTGTCTAGCACCCATAACACAAGTCTAGTCACTTTGGGGCTAGATAGCGATGTGTGGAATGTCGTATAATATTTATTATTTTTTAATAAGTAGGTACCTATAGATTTGTGGTAAAAAATAAAAGCATACGCTAGTCAGGAATGAAATAAAATGCAAAATATTTGTATAAAAATTTACTACAAAAATCTTATATAAGTAGTTATATCTAATTACTTACAAAAAATATATTACATTTAAAATCGTGGCAATTATAACAATATGAACTAAAATATTGTCTAGTATAGGTAACTCAGTTTTAAATCTAAAATACAAATATATTTAGATTTTAAGATATATTAAAACTGTACTTATTTATATTTCTCAAGTAAAATCTGATCTTGAAAATATTCAGTCTGATTCAAATTGTTAAAGAAAATGGTTGTCTGTAAAGTCGGTTTACGGGTGATTATTTTACTTGATAACGTCATAAGAACTCTTTAGTATCGATGATGTAGGTACCATTTGCTAGTCAATACGTTGCTATGTTTACTTGTCAATGACGTTTCTATGTAACGCATGACGTCACACTTTTTGTGAATGCGTGTATACTTAATTCGATTTAAAACACGTTATCTTGAAAAAGATTTTTTATAGATTATTAAAGGATTTTTAATAATTTATCTGTAAGACAAAATGGCGAACGAAATAACTGCGAACATTTTATTTACGTAGCCAACTCGATTTTTGAAAAATACATTTCATTCAAATAATACGAATCGAAAATAACTGCGTCTGAATATTTTTGTCAAAATGAAATTGTTATAGAAGTTTCAAGATACATAATTTACTTGAAAATTACTTTCCAAAATCCAGAGAGCCTTATAGTAATGCAGTAACAAAACATAATAAATTAAAAACTAGGATAAACTTAGCAAAAAAATGTATTTTACAAACTTATAAAAAGGCAAGATATACTAAACTATTTGTATACTTATTTATCCATTCAAATAAAAATATTCTTAATGGTTACGCTGATATAATTTGGGGTTTAAATTTTGCTTTATGAAATTGTGTAAGAGGTAAAGTAAAGTTATTAAAATCGGGATATATCCTAGTTAAATCGGGATATCCTAGTAATATTATAAATGCGAAAGTTTTGTGTATATTTTTACTCCTTCACGTAAAAATACCGCTTTGGCCGTCTAAAGAACAAAGTCGAATTTGTAGGAGGTTTTTGAAGTGAAAACTTCTTATGGCGCGTTGGGCACTTTTGTGGGTGAGCATTTTCAGCCGTTCTCGCGACAGATGAGATTTTGACAGATGAGATTTTAACAGTTATTGTGCTTTTTTTATCCCGATATTCTCACGGAATCTGCACTTACGCGAACTACTGTCTTGTAACCGCTTTATAGTTTTTGCCACTAGCTAGTAATAAATATCCCGTTTTGAATGACTTAAATTGTTATTGTAAAATCCATATTATACATTGTTTATAAAGTAAACAAAGTTTAATGCAAGAATGGAAACTTATTCTGGCCACTTAATATTGTTTTATTTTCATCCCCATCGCGCTGCAATAGTGTATAACGACCGTAATAATTCCAAAGCTCTTGTGTCTGACGGTGTTTTTAAGTCTGATTCTTTAGGCGCCACTCTGGCTTCTGCTTTCGGAGTGTCAATCGGAGTAGGTTTCGTCGATCTCACTTCTATTGGCGTTGTTCTTTGACCAAACTTTCTGACACCTCTCCGGCTTGTTGCAGTTAGTCTAGGACTTACTGTTGATGAAACTGACTGTAAATCTTCTATTGGTTTATTTTCTTTAGGTTTTTCTGTCGAAGGGTTTGAAAGAGAGTTGATCGCGTTGGGATCGAAGTTCAAACTCTTTCCTCTTCTGTCTTGTCTCGGTCTAATTTCTTGTTGTTCTAAAAATCTATCAGTCCGCCTGAATCCTTCGATTTCTGGTAACGGTTCAGGTGTTAGACCTTCTTCTTTCGCTATTTCGTCCATATCTTGTTGTGAAACAGCCATCAAAGCTTCTAACAATGCCTTCTTTGATGCCTCAGCTGTTGTATTGTGGTCATCATCACATGTCTGAACTAAAAGTAGAATTAACCGCTTCACTGTTTTTGATTTTGTTTTCTTCATCACATTCATTAATTTTTCAGTAGTCGTTGCATTCATTCCACCCATTATTTCCTTTGCTTTTTCGACTACAGTATCGGTTATAGCTGATAGATCTTGCGCTGGTTCCGTTGACACATCGTTAAGAAGTCTGCCTACTCTGTTTTCATTTTTGTTTGTGAGTGTGGTGATTTCATAGCGGCTTGTTGTTGAAGCTCCTAGTTCAGTAGTTGAGTAGTCTATTGTAGGTGTGGTAGCAGTGTAAGCGGAATCTTTAACATGAAGATCGTCAGTAGCAGTATGGCTGAGACCGTCGTTCAATGTGATAGGATCTATTACTGTGCTCTGCCAATTGTCAAACGTATTGGTCCATTGGTAATTTGTAAATTTGTCGACATCTGGAGAAGTGAATATGCTGCTTGAGATTGGAGTCGTTGCCGTTTCTTCTTGAGGTTTGAATGTTGTGGTTGGCGTTGGAGTATTTTCTGTAGACGGAGCTGGTGTATTCACATCGGACAATGTTGGAGCTTCTAGATCCTCAGCGGGTTTCCTTACTTTTTTCTCATCTAAATTAAGCTGCTTTCCTTGACGTAAACTGTTGCCCTGAGGTGGAATGAAGGACTGACTGTGTGCTCTTTGTAATTCCTCATCATTTTCCAATTCAACGCTATCAGTCTCAGTGAAATATACAGTTGTGGTGGTCGGAATGATAGTCGAGGTCCTTATCCTCTTACTTTCGAAATCTTGCGTTGAAACTGGTATGGATGTAGCTCCAGCTGTTGAATCAATGCCCCAAGCTGTTGGAAGGTTAGTCACTTCGACGTATTCGCTTAATGGTCTAGACTGTGTTGAACCTAATCCTGACCCGTATGGAGAATCATTGCTATTCAAAGCGTTATTTTGGAACCCACCAAACTTAGTTACTGAATACGTGTCTGTTGTTGATCCCTCATAAGTGTTAGCTAAAGTGTTAACGTTGTAAGCTTCTGCATTTGTTCTGGGTAATGGTGTAGTGGAATACGAGAAAGGTGTGGACGCAGTAGTGTAAGATGCTGATATTCTGCCACAACATCTGAATGGATTCCTTGGAGTTGTAGATGCGTAATAAGTTGATGAAACAAAATCAGGAGAGACTGATGCAATAGATGATGAAACTACAGGTCTTGGAGTGGTCTGTTTCTCCTCATCAGGAATAGTTTGGAACTTACTTCCAGGATTTAGAGCTTTTCCTTCTCTCAAGCTATTTGACTCTCTCAGACTAGGTAAAGGTCTTGCTTTATTATCTTCAGAGAAACCTAATATTTCTTCATCTTCTTCATCAATAGTTGTCGTAGGTTCCGTACTTTGAGAATCTTCAGTCGTGGATAATAATTCACCGAACGATGGATGCGTTGGTCTGATGTCGGATAATACCTTTCTAAACTGTACAGGGTCTTGTAAATACGCGGATAAGGCGTGAGTGAAGACTTGAGCTAACTCTCTGATTTGCGGAGATGTTGCCAAGGGGTTTTGACTTTGTTGAACTGCTAGATCTTCCATTAGTTCGTTGTAAGTTCCATTGGGATCGTCTCTGACGTCTTCAAGGAAGTCAGCATTGTCAGGACTAAACAAGTTGCTATATTTGTTAATGGTTTGCTGACTGAACAAAGCTGGTAATGCTTCTTCCATAGCAGCATATTCGTCAAACGCTGGAGTAGTTGTTTCACTTTCGTCATCTGGAGTTGGAGTTGATAGATTATCTAAAGCTGTCGCGTAGTAAATAGCTAAACTGTGTAAAGTTTTAGGAGTCAGTGATGGAGGAACTACTAGTCCAGGTCTGTTAGGTTTGTCTCCATAGAACTTCTCAGTCGTTGTAGCTTCCGTAGGTTCTGGCGTCGTAACTTTTTCAAAGTTTAACTTTCTCATAAGCCTTTCTCTTCTTTCTTTATAATTAGTTTCAGTTGTGGCATCTGTAACTGGTTTAACAGTAGAATACACGTCATATCTATCAGATGATGCAGTTTGAGTTACTTGAATATCGGCTTTAGAAGTTGGTATCTTTGTAGCTGATTCAAAATTACTTTTACTTTCAATGATTAGTCTATTGTTCCTCTGACGTTTTTCATTGGCTGTAGTTACACGAATATTTCTCTCTGTTGTTGTGGCGATAGTTTTATTCTTTTCTCTTACTAGGAAGTTTTTCAGTAAAGAAACTCCAGGCCTTGTGTAAGGATCGCTAGCAGTTGTGTAGCTTCTTGTGTAAGGGAACAAGGTCGGTCGTTTGGTCGTCTCATGAATATGAGATGCTAGAGGATCTTTGTCGCGAATGTCGTATAAAGTCGTCAAGTTAGGGTTTGATTTCGTTCTTGGTTTAGGAGTGTTTGGAGTGTAAACAGGGTATGGGCGGTAGTTCTTATTGTGATAATCTTGAAGGAACTGCCTGTTATTGTTGTTGGCAAACGAAGCGGATTCGGCTGCGACTTGCATTTCTTTGAAATTGTCTATTGGAGTAGTTCTACGAGAAGAAGTTTCGAAGAAAGTCGACTGTGTGCTTTTTGCCGGGGTAGCGAAGTTATTTGAAATAAGCTGAACTAAATTCTTCCTTCGCTTCTCAAAAGCAGTCGTTAAACTTTTCTGCGTCGCTGCTTGGTTGAAGTTATCGGGGAAGAGAGCTTGGTAAGACCTTGCGGTTGCTTGTCCATTGTATGGGAGGTCAGTTTGCAGCCTCTGTCTATGACGGAGCAGCCTTTCAGTAGTGCTGGGAACATTGACAGAAGACCTTCGAGACTCAGCTCGGGTATTTGAGTCTCCGATCTGCTGCAAACTCTGCGGTAGATCTTGGTTCTTGCTGAGGCTGTGGCTTATTTTCTGGGTCTTTTTCTGTTCGTTGGAGTAGTATTCAGCACTGGACTCGTAAAGGGCAGGGGCGGAGGCACAGTCCACCTTGAACCACCAGTCGCAAATCAGGTGGGACTGGCTGAAGATGGTCCCGTTTGGGCACAGGAAGGATATCTTACGGGATGTGTCGCAGATGTGGAATACCTGAAAAAAATTACTAGATATTAATTAATTTTTAAAGATTTTTTGAAGTTTAATAGTTTAGTACCTATAACAGAGATTGCACCTGTTTGTTCTTTGCTCCATACGAATTATCAGACGAGTTGATAGTATCTTAATTTATCAGTATCATAGTATCTTATCTATTCTATTGTTAAATGTATTGAATTCCAACTTGCAACGAATCTCAGAAGCATGATAATAAGATTCCATCATTTCAATATCTTTTTGCTTACATTTTTCAAGAAAAAATGCGTCTTTATAAATTGTACCGCGACGAAACTAAAAGCCAAGGGCACCAAATAATAAAAAAACCTGTGGTTGTTGAGGGTCTCACCTGGCAATCAGTTTCCAAGTCAGCGTAGTAGCCGGTCGGCACGTTCTTACAGTTGAATCCTGTGTTAGGAATGTTGGGGAAAGCTGGGAAGTCCACGCCAGCTTTACCGATCACACCTGGAATTTGAAGTTATTGGACAATTTAGAAGAATGTAGAAATCCTGAATAAGAACTATCTGGAATCGTCGGGAGCCTATTCAGAGAAGGAACTAGGGAGCTTATTGAAGACGGTGATCTTTTCAACAGCTTCGAAGCTGTGAACATCGTCGAAAAGTTACACTTTGAGGGTGCAACAGAACTGCACCTATTCTTAGTGGCAATCCCTGACACCCGCACTAAACGTTTAGCTTCGTCATTTGCGATGGAATTGCATCAGTTACCCGAGTCTGTCTTTCCTGATGTATACAAAGTTGTGTGCCTTCAAGTGACGAGTGATCTTATAGACGCGTGTGTTACATCTTATACCGCATCGTCAGTTACCATCAGTTGACAATACTGGCCTAAAGATATGTGTAAAAAAGGTATCTACCTTGATGTTCAACAATGTCCAGATCCGGCTGTGAGTTGGCGGGTATAAGCCTCTTGACTAAGGCCTTCCCTTCAGTATAGGTCTCGAATCCAGCTGCTCCCATCGCTTTAGCTACAGCTTGCAGGCTTTCAACAGACGGTGTAGGCTCGTAGAGCTGCGGGACGCGAAGCAAGTCCTGGAAACGTTTAAAATATACTTGGGTAATTTCCGAAATTCGAAAAATGTAGAAATTGATAGATTTGAACTCGATCATCTTCCGAAAAATTGAAAAAATAATTTGAATTTGGAGGGCCGTTAGGTACTTCGCCATTACTTTATAAATAAATATAGAACACAGTGACATCTGGTACCAAACAAATAAACTATGCTTGTGTTAAGGTGACAGAATCATCATATCAGCTACAGAACGTCTATTGTTGATCGTAGGACTCTCCCAAAGGCTTCTAGAGCGATCTTTCGCATGCTCCAATGACTTCCCTAGATAGAATACTCGTACCTACTTACAAAATATGTAAGATTCTTAGGACATTAAAATAGTCAAGTAAGTTGTTATTTACCCTGCAACCATGGATGTAGAAAATCCTGCAACATTTCAAATAATTTGTTTGAAAAGTTGTCAACATCTGTTTTGGCAGTAATGTTGTCTATAAGATTGGCTATTGTTTACATTGATAGAGGATGCTAAAAGATTATCTATGATTGTACGATATTATGGCGGCTCGATACGGTTGTTTTGTTGTGATCGGTTTTCGCGTGTGAATTCTCGGGCAGATTGTCTTCTAATTTAAAGTACGAGTGTGGAGCTGTGTTGTGAAGTAAAATAAAAACAATATTACTCTCGGATATTGGTTGCCTTGCCGCTCCAACGAACGAGTTTAGTTTACAGTACTAAATAAATGAGTAACCATCTGGCCACGACTACGAAACTATCCAAGGGGATGTACGGTACGTCGTTATTATCCATGAAAATACTACACAGCGATAATAGTCGGTGAGTGACTCTTTCACTTAAATAATACTTATAGTTTTCATTTACATCCCAAATTTTTTCTCTGGCGGTAATCTAGTGGTGAATATTTAATGTTTAATAATTTTTAAGTATTTACCCTTCGCCTTTGTGCTAGTCGTCTCGATGCGTCGCAAACGTCTGAAAAAAGAAAAGATTGACTCTATAAAATTTTGGTGGGCTATTCTACAATTTCCAAGCAAAGCAAGAATCTCGAGCGTTATTTAGTACCTAAATGTGGCAAGTCAAAAAAATGTAAATTATTTTGTTTTGATCACAATTTTTTTTCTTTATATGTATTCCAAAGATAAATTGGTTAAGAATATGATTTTACTAAATCACGTGGGCGTAAAATGGCCTAGTATCAAAACGTCTCGATCTAAAGGTGCCAAGTTAATAACTGCTGATTAAACTATTAAAACTGTTGGACTAACGGCGCCCTCCTCCAGAATGGGTACAGACAGATGGGACCTTAAAGAAGGTTACTTATCCCCGATCCCGGCCTTACGGAAGTAGGTAAAATCACGGGACTCAACTAGTTATAGGTAAACTAGCTGCGCCCCACGGTTTCACCCGCGTTAGTCCCGATCCAGTGAAAATATATGACGAAAAATGCTGAGCAATTTCACAGATGTCAAATTGACACAGTTTGACATCTGTTAAATGTTACTTTGACATCTGTCACTTTGACATCTGTCACTTTGACATCTGTCACTTTGACATCTGTCACTTTGACATCTGTCACTTTGACATCTGTCACTTTGACATCTGTCACTTTGACATCTGTCAATTTTTCGACACTTTTCGTTTTATTTTAGACAATTCACACAATATCTTTATAAATTATAGCCTATGTTCTATTCTGATGTATACGCTATATTATTGTAAAGTTTCATTAAAACCCATTCAGTAGTTTTTGCGTTAAAGAGGAACAAACATCCATACATCCAGACATCCATACATACAAACTTTCACGTTTATAATATTAGTAGGATAGATGTAGGTAGGTACAGCTGACTAATGAACGGTTTAGAAAGCGAGTTCTTTTGTGTTGATTAAATGTATTGATTCTATTGTAGCTATTGTTCCGAGGTCTAGCTGCTTGTAAATTACAATAACAAGTAGATAAACGGCTTGATTTACCTACTTAATAAATAGGTACCTACTTATTTATCTACATCTAGACTTCTACATTTTCATCTACACTATATAGTGGAAAGATTTTGTTGTAGTTTTCTTTGTAACGAATAGGTTCCGAATCTACTGGACATCTTTTGATGAAACTTGGTATGAGGATTCATTGATTCATTAGGAATAACAAAGGTTTCTGTTCATCCCTATATTCCACGGGATCGGCAGTTACGCGGGTAAAACCGCGAAGCGCTGCTTATAGTACCTATATTTAAAAGATAATAATAAATAAATATTGCAGGACATTCCACACATCGCCATCTAACTCCAACTTAAGTAACTAGACTTGGTTATGGGTGCTAGACAACGGATATACTGCTCATATACTTTTCTTTGTAAATATACCTATACTTATATTACATAGAAACAACCGGACCACAGACATATATCTAAGCATAAATACATGTCTGAGGAATCGAACCTGTAACCCTGTGTCTGGCAGGCCGGCATGGTGACCATTGTGCCAACAGGGTCGACGGGATTTTTGGAAATTCGAGCTAGTTTCAGAGATCTGTCTTTTTCGAAGTCTTTAATTAACTTTGTCACGATTACTTCCCTACCTACCTACCTATCTAAGCCAGTAGCAGTTATATATATACCTAAGTATATAACAATAGGTAGATTTGCCCGTGAGAAGGATCTTTGATCAGATAAAGTGGTATAATACAATTAATGCCTCAGGCTGTACCAACACCGATTGTTTACAGTTCATAGCTTAAAATGCAGTAAAATGTTTAGAAGTTTTTAGATAACTGCAGCTATAGCTGTAGGTAAGTACCTACTTACTTGGGAAATATCTAATCCGACAGATTTCATATTTGAAAAGGTTAATCTTAGTTATATATTAATAACTAGCGACCCGCCCCGGCTTCGCACGGCTATATTATGCATGTATTTTACATATAAACCTTCCTCTTGAATTACTCTATCTATTAAAAAACCCGGATCAAAATCCGTTGCGTAGTGTTAAAGATTTAAGCATACATAGGAATATAGGGACAGAGAAAGCGACTTTGTTTTATACATGTAGTGATTGTATCTTGATAAAAATACCTAAAGTTGTGGTTCACAAAGTAGGTACCTATAATCCGAACCACGATCATCTATTAAAATCGGCTTAGTACTTATAAAACACAAATTACTTAATACATAAATTACCTGTTTATAAAATGTTTTCTAGTAGTTTTGGATTCGCGGAAAGTGTTATTCTAAAAAGGCCCTATTCGCTAAAACTTATCTTAGGTTTTAATACGTACCTAGGACCTACGGTCTTAAACTGAGTTTTAATATGGCTGAAAAGCATACTTCACATAGAAAAATGTAAAAGGGGGAAAAGACAAGGTTAGGCTATTGTTTAGAATTTTGATATTTTTGCTTGCGATCAATAAAATCTGGCTTAATATCTTTATAAAAATTGGGCATCTACTGGAATATTTCATTATTTAATAAAACTTTACCTACTAATATAATTTTACTATAAATACAGCTATAAACAACCCATAAAACCTCACCGCATCATTCCTAGAGTTAGATCATTCGTTTGGAACTTTGTAATAATGTTACATTCTATATAAACCGCATAGATTGGTTCCTTCATTTAGTTATGTCATGTGGTGTTAAGATATCTATGGTTTATTCACTGATCAAACGGACCGAAATGACATATTTTCGTACAAATTTCCTTACGGCAAGAGGATTGATACTTAGAGAGAAGCGAGCAAACTTTTAAAAATTTTGATCCTTAAAAATGGTTTTTCATAGTGTTGCTCCTAATTTTTTAACATTTGACAGCATATTAAAAACTAGTTTTCAATAAAATGGCGAATTGGTCGCGATAGGTCTTATGTAAATGGTAAAATGGGGCGGCCTCAATTAGTGATTAAAAACCTCACTGGAACAAAATAAAACCCATTGCAAAAAATGGACAGAGTAGCCTGTCAGTTTATTCCGTTGGATTTTATAATGGACCATAAATGGTAATTAAGTCATAAACTTTTAACGAAAAAATCTTAATATATTATTTTATTGTAATTTATATTGACTTAAAACTTAAAATTACCTTTTTTTATAAGTACCAAATTTTTCGTTTTTATTTAATGTTTTGTTGTATTTCGGTATTTATGTATGAATAAAGATGATTCTATTATTATTTAATTTAAGGAATTCGAGTCCCATTCATTAGTGTCGTAGCGCGTTTTTTATAATGGATATTAAACTGATCACGGCTTTGTAAGTTTCTAAGTCAGCTCAAAAATCATTACATAGTATAAAACAAAGTTTTTTTCCGCTGTTTGTTCCTATGTATGCTAAAATCTTTAAAACTACGCAACGGATTTTGATGCGGTTTTTTAAATAGGTAGATAGAGTGATTCAAGAGGGAGGTTTATATTACATGCGTAATATAGCCGTGCGAAGCCGGAGCGGGTCGCTAGTAAAAATAAGAATGTATTTTTTTAGGATCATAATTGCAATTTGTCTGCTCTAAAAACTTTTCCTATTTATATACAGTCACTTACTGAGACCTAGACATCTTCAAAATACGCACGTACTACCTATTATATCATACTTACCAAGTTGAGCAATTATAGCTTGACATTTCGATGTAAGTTGCAACTTAATGATTAGTTACAACATTGTAAAAATATTTGCGATGAAACGAATGATAAAAGATCTAGATTTATTGAAGCTTGTTAACTATTATGTTATGTCATTTTAAAGGCTGATAAACATAGATAAATAAGGTATTTAAAGGATTTTAAACTAATGTTAATTTTGTTATTCAATATGGGATATTTGTCATGTTTTTTTGTTTATATTTTGTGAAACTCTATATTTTGGACTAAAGTATGCTAATAAATCTTTATAGTTAGAGGCGACCGTATCGTATGGATTTATAATATAAATAAAAAAACAAAATAAAAACAAAAAAAGTTATTACTATTCTTTAATTTATTGTATGTAATAAATGGTGTGCTTATATGAAAAAAAAAACATGGTAAAATGATAACATTCTCCTGTTTAAATAACTTTAGGAGTGAAAATATCTTACCAAAGTAGTTTGAAATCTAATCTAAACTTATTAAAAAGGAAGAGAGGACCAAAACTCTGTACCTACTTGGAAGAAAACAAAACAAAATAGTCTATTTATAGGACCTAAATAAATATCTCCTACCTTGATAACTTGAATTCTTTTTACAAAATTTTTATAAAAGACAAAATCAAAGGCTAGGCAATAAGTATTTAGTTATACTTTACCTGTAGTAAAAACACTGAGTAGTAGAACACTCCAAATGACCTCCATCTCGACGTAACCTCTCCACCGCATTCTAGCAACTGAAACAAACAAAAAAACATTTTACATTTCAGATCATTGAAATATTAGAAAAAATTAAGTGTTTATCTTGATCATATTGATCTACCTATGTATAAGTATAAAATTCTCGTGTTGCGGTGTTAGTTACCAAAGAACGGCTGAACCGAATTGTGTGATTTTTTTTTAGATCTGAGAATCGAACAACATCTATTTTTTTTTCTTTAACAACGTTTGCCGGGACAGTTAGTATTCTGTAATAAACATATTGAATACACAACCGTTACTACAAACTGAAAACATAATCAGCCCTTTTTAGGCCATTTTCACTAATATTTTCTTAAACTTTAATTAACATTGTAATTTTCCCAAACTTTTAATTTGAAATAAACATTTCATGCCTTAATAAAAAATTGCAAAAATTATTTCAAATTTGCAATAATTGTATGAAATGTAATAAGTAATCATTTTATTAACATCATCTAATCTCTCGAAGGATGAATTTTTAATATTATTCATATAAAAGACATCAACGCGCACTTTGATATTTTTGTTCAATTGGGTCGTATCTACCTGATTAGAACTATTTGACGACCCTGTTGGCACAATGGTCACCTTGCCGGACTGCCAAATGCAAATTCGATTCTCGCCTCAGACATATATTTATGCTCAGATATTTGTCTGAGTTCTGGTTGTTTCTATGTATTATAATTATATAATTACAAAAGAAAAGTATATAAGTAGTATATCAGTTGTCTAGCACCATAACACAGGTTTAGTTACGAGTACTTGGCTTGGGGCTAGATGGCGATGTGTGGAATGTCCTGTAATATTTATTTTATTTCATTCTCTTATAATAGTAATTTCCATAGACTAGTAATTTTGTAAAAAATCCCACATGAGATCCTGTAGGAAATCCTACAAGCGTACGTTAGTAAAGTTAAAACTAAGTTCAAAAACACTTTCGCTCCAACCCACGGTTATTCTACCAGAACTAGAGAATCGTGAGCAGTTCGTGTGAACCAGCCAGCACACGTCAATATACGGATGTAGACGAAGTAGGTAGGTACCTAATATAACGTGGTACGTGCTATATCCTTGTAGGTAGGTAGGTATATCTGATGAAAGTTGCTTGCTTGTGGGAAGTTGATGGGAGATGTTCGTGTAACTTTAGCTCGTGATAGCCTTCATTTAGTTCCCGCTGAACTACAACCTCGGAGTCTCAAGTCTAGAGTGAATAAGTATCTTCTAGGCGAGCATGCTACATCCTCAACCTCATCTTAGCTCAGATAAATAATGCACTATATTACAAAAGTTCCTACATATCAGCCATAAAAATATATAATCACCTTCCGTTAGATTGAAAATTTTTAAACGGTAATATTTTTAAGGTAAAACTTAAGAAATGGCTTAAATCAAAAACATTCTACAATCTGAATGAATATTTTTAAACTTAGGTAAAGACTGAATGCGATCAAGAATTTAATATGTTATCTACTTACCTACTCAACTTGAAGCTAACGAACATACGTACTTAACTTAAAATTAGCATTTGCTATTTATAATTTTACCTATTGTTGTACATCCGTAAAGGATAAACAGCTAGGCACTGTATTATGTAAAAACCATAACATCATATTGTACCCAGTTCATCAATAAATATTTTCTGATTCTGATTTCTGATTCTCATCTTCGCTTCCCATCAGGTGAGATGAAGTCAAATGCAAGCCCATTTTATGTGAAAAAAAGTTTAAAATTTAATGAATAATTTACAAGACAAATTAAGAAGATTAAACAATAAGCTGTAAAACTCAAATGCGATTGGTCTAAGCCACTTTAAGGACCTCCACCCAGGTGCCTACTGGAAAAACTTTAGTGTCTTTTGACCATACTCGAGAAAATGAGCACACCCAGGTCCTGGAGTTTTCAAGAATTTTCAACAATATTTTCTACAAATGCTAATAATGGTGTTGTCTTGTTTGTGAATTTCTCAAATACTGAGTAAATTAGGGTATAATTTCCTAAATTAAAAATCCCTTATTTCCAATTTTTCAATTTCATTTTGATTAAGGTAAGGACCTATTTGTACCTAAGAGGGATAACAGGATTTTCTTGTATATGATTACACTGTACTTATATGACCAACTACAAAAATCTAAGTAATGAGTATGGCACAACCTAAGTTAAACATATAAGGAGACAATTACAAAGAAAATACTAAAATAAACGTACGCAATTTATCCTAAATCTAAACATCCTTGCTCCTACCAAAAGTCCTACCCACAAAGCGTTCCTTATCGCTAAAATCTCGG
Organism: Idaea aversata; assembly: GCA_907269075.1. Lineage (NCBI taxonomy): Eukaryota > Metazoa > Arthropoda > Insecta > Lepidoptera > Geometridae > Idaea > Idaea aversata. The sequence continues at coordinate 701,421 of OU026102.1, forward strand.
CCATCTATCGCTAACAATCGCTTACGAAACACTTCCTAAACGATAAAGTTCCTCCCGTCACGATACCTAGTGGTAGATCACATTGATATCTCTCTTAGTAGAGTATTGTATGGAGAAAGTTTACAATAGACATAATAAATTCGAGTTTGTTTTATTAAGGTAATTAAGGTGTGAAACTTAAGTTATTCGTGTTTCTAGGGTTTTGTTACTAGAATTTAAACTCAATTTTTGACGTATTATCTACTTTATAAACAAAGAAAATATGCGGAAACATCCATAAAAAAAACATACATACATCCGAATTGAGAACGTCCTCCTTTTTTTGAAGTCGGTTAAAAATGGATCAATTCAAACAGAAAAGTAGGGGCTAATAATTGAGAATAATAAGGTATTTGTTTTTTTTGACCGTCTTTTGTTTGTTTTTTGGTTTTATTATTTACCTTTAGTCCCACTTTTGTGCAGGAGGTCTACGGTGTAATTTTTAACTGTTGACCCACCATTAATGTGTACAAAAATAACATATTTTAGCTTGCTATGATTTTTAACATAACTCGTATTTTATCATTAACTGAAAATATCCGAATTTTATCAACTTCCGTTAGAATAATGTTTCATAAAAGATTTGCAAGAGATGAAAGGCATGTCAAAGGTGAAGCCAGAGAGGTACCGGTTCATAACCCGCTCCTGTATAATTGAACACGTAAGTATATAAGTGTAGGTAGATAGGTACCTACGATATAATACCTAGCTATTTGTTTAGGAAGATTAAATTGTTACGTAAATAGATGGAAGCTTTATACTTCACGTAAAAATTACAAAACCGATTGCGATGTTTGATAGATAGTTGTGGAAAGAAACCCAGGGTACTTTTTATCCGGATTATCCCGGTGGTTTTGTATTTTTTTATGTGGAGGAGTTCAAATATAGAAATAAATATTTATTTTATTTATTTATTTATCAGAAAAACTACATCTATCAGTATTTATGTTTAGATATTTGTCTGTGGTCTGGTTGTTTCTATGTATTATAAGTATATATTTAGAAAATATAAGTATATAAGTAGTATATCCGTTGTTTAGCACCCATAACACAAGTCTAGTTACTTAGCTTGGGGCTAGATGGCGATGTGTGGAATGTCCTGCAATATTTATTTATTTATTTACTAGCGACCCGCCCCGGCTATGCACGGCTATATTATGCATGTAATATATAAACCTTCCTCTTGAATCACTATATCTATTTAAAAAAACCGCATCAAAATCCGTTGCGTTGTTTTAAAGATTTAAGCATATATAGGGATATAGGGACAGAAAAAGCGACTTTGTTTTATACTATGTAGTGATTTTATTCACTATCTGCGCATCGCGGTTTTACCCGTTATAGTGTTCTTTAAAAGTATTTCTTAAAATCTTAGTGCTCTTTATTAGTATTCCCCTTCGTTCTTAAAGGAACCCCTATATTAAGTTTCTGATTCGTAGCTCCTGTAGTTTCAGAGATTTCCTGTCTTTTTCTCTTTATCTAAACCTAATATTAATTATCTCTCATAAGTTCTACTTCATTATATTTAATCCGACCTTAACCCAAATAACGATTAAACCTCTTTAAACCTGTAACTAATACGTTTTTAACCGTATTAATGCAATTGTATAGTTTTATCTTATAATCGTAGCAATCGTATCGTTGTATTGTATCGAAGTTTAGGTATATAGGTAGGTATATACCTATCTCTGTGTGAAGGTGCGTGAAATTACCGACGCCTCACTGATGGCCTAAGGATTGTTTACCAATTGCTAAAGCTATAAGGCACGGTCGAAGTCAGAATTGCAGACCCACCGTAGAGTTAAAAAAATATACTATTATTTGAATGTTAAAACAATATAAAAAAGTTATAAATAATATTTATAATAAAAACTGTCACCTGCCACTTTATATAAATATAAATAAATAAATATTTCGTAAAATAGGAAATCAGATAATTAGATAAATATTTGTTTATTGTTAATCTAAAAAACAATCCATTTGTTTATTTTCTGGTTATTTTGTCACGTATATCAAAGTATTTAAAAACGATTAGAACGATAATACACCCTATTCCGGAAATTAACACACGAGTCTAAAATAGTCCTAAAAGGACTTGTTTCGAAAATGAGCTATTCCGAAAGGGACTAATTCCGGAAATGGCTTGACTTCAGAAATGGCGTTTATTTAAGAAAATATTAATGGAAACCACACAAAAAGATACAAAATAGTTTTTTTTTATCCTTTCAGAGCTAATTTCTTTACGAATAAAAATAAACATATTAATCTCTTAGAATATGGATTAGCTTTGCGATACTGGTGTATAACCTTTATCTGAACACGTTAAGAAAACAATGAATAATAGGTAGACTATGTCTGCAATCCACAGTTTTGTACAAACAAGCCAGATTGGTAGGTAGGTACCTATAGGATATAAACGGTCGATTTCAACAACGTCTTCATTACATGTTGGTTAAGTTGTGATTGCTTTGTGAACTTTATCTTATGAGAATCATGAGTTTTCGATACGCGGCGCGAGTAGGTATTTTCAAAAATGACCCGTATCGTGCGATAGAGAGAGTTTAAGTTCGGACCTAATTGCCTTCATTTTGCTTTCAAATAATGTTGCGGGCCGTAACGTTTTTACCCCCTTTATCCTTCACAAAATGAAATAAATTTCTCATTTAATTCACTGCATATTATTCTAGGTTTATAAGTTTTTCTTTTTTGGTAATTCAGTTAAGTCTATTAAAAAACAATTGAAAAGCTCGATGAAGTTTTTAAGTCAAAAATATAGATATTCAGATACTAATAACTTTTATCTTAGGCAATATTTCTTTAAAATAAAAACGGTTAAACCTAGTTTTCCATTAGATCTAGAACATTTTCAAAAATTATCAAAATCGGACCTCGTTTATGGAGGGGAAAACGTTACCGCTTTTTGTATGGAAATTTACAGCTTCACACTGACCTTAACTTAAATCTTACTTGTCGAATTAAGTTGAAAGAGCATTTTTCCGCTGAACTTTTTATGAAGTTGAGAATATATCAAGGTAGCTATTTACTACCTCTATGCTCTTTTTATATTTTACTTTTTTTTGCTTTCTATGTATTGTGCATATGCCAGTGTTGAGAAAGGTTGTACATAAATAATTACTAGGTGTCACCCGCGACTTCGGTGGCGTAGAGGTCGAATTTGCCTAAATCCTTTCATCCGCTATGAAATTTACACCTACGCCTTTAGATTTTAACCTGATTCAGCCGTTGGCTTGGGCTGTGCGTTTATCTAATATCCGTCAGAACTTATATTTATAGACTAGTTTTTGCCCGCGACTTCGTCCGCGGAAAAGTCGTAAATTATTCTGATAGGATCATGTTGTCCCATACACACTTTGCCCCCCTTTTTCACTCCCTAAAGGATAGATTATCGGAAAATCCTTTCTTATCGGATGCCTACGTCATACAAAGAACACCCCTTCCAAGTTTCAGGTCTCTACGATCAGCGGTTTAGGCTGTGCGTTGATCCATTAGTCAGTCACTCGTTCAGGACAAAGCATTTTATATATATAGATTTTTATCTTTTAGTCAACTTATATTTATAGTTATTCCATCTTATTGTTTTGCTACATTCGTGACGCTCTTTAACGAAAACACGCCGTGGAGTTGCGTCAATGAGAAAATCACATACCTATGACTTGAGTTTGTGTTTACTTAAATTATACACAACTAACTGCACCCCGCGGTTTTATTAGAGTAAGTCCCGAGGTTGTGGTAGTATTAGGATAAATAATTATAATTGAGAAAAATTATTCGTTTTCTCTTCACAGACTTGGCCAATTTGGATGAAGATAGTCTGTAATGTTGAGAAAAGTGTAAGCTACTCTTCTTCTTGATATTCCCACGGGATCGCAATTTACACGGGTGCAGCTATTTCTTTTTTGAAGTTATACTTCTTTAGGCGCGTTATGAAAAAATGATGAGAGTGAAATTTTACAAAAGCGTCACACAAAATTCTCACGTCACACAAAATTCTCACGGGAGAAGTTATTTAAATCTAAATTGAACTTTATTGATTGTGTTGACAATCCTTTTCCAGTCCAGAGTTTTTTGTCGGAAGAAGTTTTTGTCGGACGAGTATTTTGTCGGACGAGTTTTTTGTCGGACGAGTTTTTCGTCGGACGAGTTTTTTGTCGGACGAGTTTTTTGTCGGACGAGTTTTTTGTCGGACGAGTATTTTGTCGGACGAGTTTTTTGTCGGACGAGTCTTTTGTCGGACGAGTTTTTTGTCGGATGAGTTTTTTGCCGGACGAGTTTTTTGTCGGACGAGTATTTTGTCGGACGAGTTTTTTGTCGGACGAGTATTTTGTCGGACGAACTTTTCGTCGGACGAGTTTTTTGTCGGACGAGTTTTTTGCCGGACGAGTTTTTTTTTTTTTTTTTTTTTTTTTTTTTTTTTTTTTTTTTTTTTTTTTTTTTTTTAATAATGCCAAAGAAGTATAACTTCTCACGCGCGTACATAAGTACACGCACCCATTTTTTTTGCAATTAAAAATTAACAAACACACACTCAAAAACTTACATTTGTAAAAGTAAGATTGTAAAACTACTATAAAATAATTAATATTACTTTCTGTGGCACTATACTTTGTGGGTTTTGGCATCCTCCACAATCTTCTTTCATTTCATTTGATCCCTGCTATCTTTCATCCAAAACGTAAGCTTCTCCATTGGCTGCAGGGTTTCCTCCACACAATCATCCAGCACTTCTCGGTTAGCCTATTGGGCTTGTTTTTTTTTTAACCTATGTTGTCCCACTGCAGGGCAAAGGTCTCCCTCATCCGTTTCCAAGTCTGTCGGTCCTGGGCTATATTGGGCCAGTCCTCATCGAATGCATCCAGATCATCACGCCATCTTTTACGGGGTCTGCCACGGCTACGTTTGCCGTCTGTCGGCACCCATTGCGTGATAATCTTGGCCCATCGATCAGAATGCATTCTGATCACGTGCCCCGCCCAGTCCTATTTTAAATTAGCGGTCTTGGTACCAACATCGGCAATACCTGTTTGAGAGCGGAGAGTGGTGTTACGTACGCGATCTATCCGTTTTACACCAAGGATGCTACGCTCCATGGTTCTTTGGCAGACCTTGAGTCTGGACTTTTGAATTTCAGTCAAAGACCAGGCCTGAGCACCGTAGGTTAGGATGGGCAGGATGCACATGTCGACGAGTTTCCGTTTCAGTGATATTGGGAGGTCACCCTTCATGAATTCCTTCATGGACCAGTAGGCTTTCCAGGTGCAGCTATAGTGCTTTATAAATCATCAAATTAAAACCTCTATGATGATGATGAATGATTTCCTTCCTCACTGACCAACATCAGTCAAAAGGTCATCAACGTAATCTATTTCGGAAGAGTCAAAGGAAATAAAGCATTCTTTAGAAACCATGAACGCAGAATACCAACTAAACTGTCGCCCGATAACTCCCTGACCGTTGCTTTTGATAGCAAACAATAGTTTGATTCAATCCTTGGCGGCTGGTACACCAAAGGGTTTTTTCTATCTATAAAGTCACAGCGTAAAGTAGTCAGAACACTTAGTATGGGAGCTTGATACAGAGATTTATTTAGCGTGGTACATTTTGAGACTTAAACTTATCCACAGAGGGCATCGTGATGAACAAATAATGCCTTCACACCTCTGAATCGTCTCAAAAACGGGATACTCGAAGAAATACGTGAGGTCCAAGTTTATCCAAAAGTGCGCGATGCACTTAGATACCCATGCCCCTAGTAGCATATGATGAACAAATAAGAGTGATATAGGTTCTTGGCAAGCCATTCAATACATATCCCGGGTACATGTTTTGTATAGCATGGATTAAATTGCAGGCGCTGGAATCATCTAAATTAGATAGTAAATAATAAATAAATAAATATTGCAGGACATTCCACACATCGCCATCTAGCCCCAAGCTAAGTAACTAGACTTGTGTTATGCGTGCTAGACGACGGATATACTACTTATATAATTTTCTTTTGTAAATATAAACTTATAATACATAGAAACAACCAGACCACAGAAAAATATCTAAGCATAAATACATGTCTGAGGCGGGAATCGAACCCGCAACAATGTGTTCGGCAGTCCGGCATGGTGAGTATTGTGCCAACTGGGTCGTCAGATAGTAAATTATTCTTAATAGCAACTATCGCCCGATTATAAGTTTGTAGCCTGCATTACTCAGTACGAGTGTATTCCTACTAACTATTGCTAAATTCTCAATTGTTTCAAAACAAAAACCATTTAATTTTATTGTTCTCTTGATTATCCTTGGCTTTGATCGTGAATCGGATGATAATTTGATGAATTATGTTGTAATATGTTACGTCTTCCTTCACGATAATCATCAGAGAGGTTCATATTAATTATTATGAATTAAATATCTAAATCTTAAAATTTTGATTACAGTTGCTGGTGCAGTAGGTATAAATCATCACTATCACTATCTTCTTCTTCTTATATATAAAAATGAATCGCAAAATGTGTTGGTAAGCGCATAACTCAACAACGCCTGGACCAATTTGGCCAATTCTTTTTTTAGAATATTCCATAAGGTACGAGGATGGTTCTTACGGAGAGAAAAATTTAAAAAATTGCCTGAAAATGACTAAAAACAACACTTTTCTATACTCCATACCATACAAACGATTCGTAAAAATACAAGTCAATAAGAACTTTAGTACCATAACATAAAGTTCAAGTTTTAATGGAGAGGTTCTGGGAAGGCAAAACAATTGAGTGACGTATAAATATTGATGTCAATCGGGTCGCGGTGTTAGTTGCCAAACTACACCTAAACGGCTGAACCGGTTTGTATGATTTTTAACCCCCGACGCAAAAACGACGGGGTGTTATAAGTTTGACGTGTCTGTGTGTGTGTGTGTCTGTCTGTGGCATCGTAGCTCCCGGACGGCTGAACCGATTTTGATTTAGTTTTTTTTTATATGGCAAAACAACGTTTGCCGGGACAGCTAGTATAGTATAAAATAAAGTCACTTTTCTCTGTCCCTATTTCCCTTTGTATGCTTAGATCTTTAAAACTACGTAACGGATTTTGATGCGGTTTTTTTTAAATAGATAGAGTGATTCAAGAGGAAGGTTTATATGTTTAATACATGCATAATATAGCCGTGCGAAGCCGGGACGGGTCGTTAGTCTAGAATATATGTTAAGTCCAATATTTCATCAACTGGCAGACAGATGGCGCCATATTTTAAAAAAAAACCTGTCAAGTGCGAGTTGGACTCGTGCACAAAGGGTTCCGTACCATTATCATCACATAATAAAAAAAATAGATGGCGCTAGTGGTAAAAATACATGAATGAAGGGTAAATGGCGGTTTACGGTTTATGCCTTATTAAAAAAAAACTACTAAACCAGATCTCGTTCAAACCAATTTTGGGTGGAAGTTTGCATGGTTGCATATATCATATATTTTTTTTAGTTTCACCATTCTCTTATTTTAGAAGTTACAGGGGGGGGGACACACTTTTTACCACTTTGAAAGTGTCTCTCGCGTAACCTATTCAGTTGGTATTAAAATAGAAAGATATTAAAAACCTTAATATAATTTTTAAAGACCTCCTATCCATAGATACCGCACACGTATATGTTTGACAAAAAAAAAAAATTGAGTTTGAGTTCTAAGTATGGGGAACCCTAAAATTTATTGTTCTTTTTTTCTATTTTTGTGTGAAAATCCTAATGCGGTTCACAGAGTACCTACATCTATTTACCAAGTTTCAACAGTATAGTTCTTATAGTGTCGGAAATAAGTGGCTGTGACATACGGCAGACAGACAGACATGACGAATCTATAAGTGTTCCGTTTTTTGCCATTTGGCTACGGAACCCTAATTACAATTTACTAGCTGCGCTCCGCGGTTTCACCCGCGTAACTCCCGATCCCGTGGGAATATCGGGATAAATTAAGTGTAAGCTATTGTTGTACAAGTTGGATCATATTGCACACGGTGTGCAAATTTGTTTAAAATCGGTTAAGTAGTTTAGGAGTCCATCGCGCACAAACAACGTGACACGTAAGGGTTATTGGAAATTATACTAGCAAGCCGTTGAGGGCTATATACTTCTGTGCACCTTAACAAACAACTTTTGTTCTACTTACGACTTTTGGAAATTTGAAAAAAAAATGAAAATTTTGAGGTTATGTAAACTCGAAAAACAGCTGGTTTTTTAAAACAAAGGTCATTCAGACTAAGAACAGTAGGTAAAACTTTAAAAATAAGTAAAATTTTAGGGTTAATGACCTCTCCGTGTAAGGAACAGCTGATTTTCAAAATTTTCGAAAAAAAGTTCGAATTTCCAAAAGTCGTAGAACAAAAGTTGTTTGCAAAGGTTGCTAGTATAATTTACAATAACCCTGTATATTAGAGATTATACCATAGAGTACCATAGGTTAATTTTAATACCGATACTCTCATGGAATCAGGACTTATGTAGGTGAAACCGCATGGCACTGCTGGCATGTTATAAGCGGTACAGTTAGCCTATTAAGTTCTGGAAAGTGCCACAGAGGAGCAATGAAAGTGCAAGCCAGAGGTCAAACCGCTTTTACTTCCAACTACTATTTCACTAACTACAATCGCAAATCAAATGCAAATACTTGGTACTAATCCTTATAAGGAACTGAATTTATAGTAGCCAAGGAAAGTTTATACTTTCGGTTAGTAATATCACATAAATCTAGATTGGAGTGTATACTTATAAGAATTGATCTTGAGCTCTGAGTCATAAAATAGACGCTGCCAAGAACTCGACGCTTAAGATTAATGCCTGTAAGTATATAGTTTGGTATTTATCTGTCATATCTATAGTCAAAATCGTTCAGTACAGATTTATTTCTCATTTCATCAATAAAATAGCTTGACTGACTGATAGATCTAACCAATAGACGAATCATCCTAAAATTTGGCAAACTATGAAATACAATGTACTTAAACAAAACGTAAAGCATAAAAATAATATTAAAAATGCATATAATTTCACTACTTTGGACACAATTTGGATGGCAATGCCGAGCTGTTGGCTAGTAGCAGCCATATTACCTACTGCACCATTATCCCTTTTTTAAAACCCCATTGCCCTTTTTTGCAAAGGATTTTTTAAATTTAATTAATAAAGTTCTCAGTAGATCCACAAATTGAACTCTAGACCCAGAGAAAAAAATCCATCCTGGTTTTTGTCAATGTGTCTTCTGAGAATGATCGCACTCTTTCAGCTCAGTAACATCAACAGTTTTGAAATAGTTGTATGAAAATCAAAGGCCTCGCGTGACAGGCCCAGGGTCTTCGTAGCAACAGGCAGACTACTTACTTAACTACATTATTTTTATTTGATTACTAATTACGCTAATACATGTTAACAAATATAGGTTTAAAGTTGTTTTATAATGCATATAAATTATGCAACGTGTTGTCACAGTAGTTTGTGCTGGATCAATCTGTCATTGATCTGTGACGTCAGCGCAGTCAGCACCTACATGCCGACAAGTGCGCTAACCCATCGCGTGCGCATCATTGTCTATTGCTTAGGTACGGTACAATTTATACACTGAAGCGATTCTATTTTTACGACTTACATCTGGCTACGGATTTTCCCGCGTCGCCGACACGAAAACACTTTCTTAGTGGATACCCAAACTTCACAAATACCTCTCAAATATCATGCCTTCAAATAAGTGGTTTGACAAAATTAAACACCAGCAAAATAACCCTAGAATTTGACATGTGTAAAATAATTAATTATTAATTTAAAAAAACACTAAAGTACGTACTAAAGTTAGGGTGCAACCCAATGGAGAACCGTCTCATTTTTTTAAGACGGTTCAAAAGGCTTATTTTTATACGCTCCAAATCCTCTGTGACTCCAAATTATTATTTGAAATGTGTAATTTAAGCTAAAAAATACACTTGTGAGATAATTGTTGTGGCAGATCAATACTAAAAAGTAAGAAAAGCAAAGGGCCTAGGACACTGCCTTGTGGTACACCATGTTTATTTAGTCTATAATCTGATTGAAATACTTCTTGTCTATTGTATATTACTCTACATGTCTCTGTGCAGTGCAATCTATTGCTCAAGTAGCTCTGTAACTACTTATTTGCGACTCCGCGAATGTCATATCTATCAAGTTTATGTAAAAGTTTTTTATGGTTAACATAGTCAAAAGCTTTTGACATGTCAAGTAATATTGCAGCTATTTTAGTTGTCGTGTGCCTGTACGAAATATAGTTTTTCTTTCTTTCTTTCTTTATTTTAGTCTTTTTGTTAAAAGCTTCTGTGGCATATTTTAATAATGAAAAACCAGCGGTTGTAGTGGACGGAAGCCATATTGTTCGGAGTGTAGAATATTATTTTACTTAAAAAAGACTCTAATTTAATATACATTACCCTCTCATATATTTTGGATATTATAGGAATTATTGTAATAAAAAAAATCTTATCAAAATTTAAATCTCTCATGACGTGTACCACAATCACTTTCACTAATCTGGATGCGCAGGAGTGTACCGACTGAGAAATCGATTCAGAAAACATTTAATTATGTATCGGTTATGTGCCGTAACAGATCTATTCAATTAATATTATGCTATTGATTTGCTAAGCCAATTTCGATACGGTTCGTTACTTATTCATTGTTAGATAGTTGTTAAAAAGTAGTTTGTATGATTAAATTAATTATTTTTATATAAGTACGATCTTGTGAGTTTATCATTTGTTTTTTTCGGTTGTTTATTTTTTTGTGCACTTAAATATTTACCAAAACAGCTGTACCAATTTAGATATAGTTTCCTATAACAGATTCGTTTGTCAAGAGTAGACGTTCAATACAAGTCACAGGTTGCAATAAAAAATCCGTAGAAATTATTATAAAATCGTGAAATAATCCTTTTTCAACTTAAACTAGCGACTAGCATTCTTAAAAAAAATGGCGGCATATTTTTTTTCAATTGGTTTTCGGCCAGCGCTGCTTGGCTGTAGCTTTTGTGTTTGTCGTATGTATTCAATAAATGCTTAACTTTCTTTTTAAAAATATGGTCCTTATGAGGATGAAATAGCGGGCGAAGACGCTGGTAAAGGCTAGTTAAACACGGGTCGGCCGCAGGGTTATAAGAGGTAGGTACAAAGATTATGTAACGCAGACCGTACGGTTCACATAATTAGAGCAACATTTCTTCGTCGTAGGAGGTCCGATTCTGACTTGATTTATGATCCTCAATTCGCAAATGAAAGTTCGTTGCACTAAGTAGGTATTTAAGTATGGTTCTAGTACTTGAGCAGTGATTACGTGGCTCAATTGTGTTCTAGTTGTAATGAGAGATCTAATTTTGATGATGCGCAGGATTCTTTCAATTAAGTTATTAGAGAGATGTTGCCGATTGGTACTTGTGATCGTGAACTAGCAGTGGCCCGTGTCTTCACCCGCGTAAGTTCTAATGTTGTGGGTATATCAGGAGTAAATATAGCCTATATTATTCCCAATTAATCAATGTATTAACATACCAAGTTTCATCAAAATCAGTTCAAAAGCCTATTTGTCACAAACTAAAATTCGTGTAAAATAGCTATTTAAATTCTGACTGACGAATAAAAACAAATAATAAATTTAAAAAAAAAACACGCTATTTTAGCCTTAATTAATATCTAATATATTTTACTTTTCAAAATGTTTTCTGAAATAGTTTAGTTTATGGTCAAAATTATTCAAATGTATTCATAGATATATTATGTTTTCCGCAATGAAACCCTTTTTAATTGGATCCTTTTTGCGTGAGGATGGAGTAGGCTTGCCCAGCCTTACTACCGGCACATGTGTAGAGATGCTACCGGTATTATACTGAGTTTTGCCTGGGTTTTAGCACTGGATGCCGAAACCCAAGTTCACGTTTAGTTCGGCAACAGTGGCAACAATATTTCTGGATATGTATGTAACTAATTATAGTACCTAAAATGCTGTTTTGAGGGTTCAGTACCTCAAAAGGTAAAAAAATGAACCCTTATAAGATCACTTTCTTGCCCGTCTGTCTGTATGTATGTCACCACCGATTTTTTGACGTGATAACGTCTAATAAATTGATGGAACACCTGCATTCACAAAAAAGTGTCACGGTAATATTGTGTGACGTCATGCGTCATGGTAATATGACCAGACGTGTTATAGTAACTTAGGAAACAGAGTATTTAATAATAATATCGCTCATCTGGGCTTGTGTTATGGTGACGAGTGACGAATAGAAGACTTATTTAAAGAAAAAAATATATAAAGGAAAAAAGAAAAAATATATATTATAAAGAAATAAAAAAAAAACTAAATTTTTCATCGTTTTCTTATGACGTTATCACGTAAAATTATCGTCCGTAAACTGACTTTACAGACAACCATAATTTTTTGGATAATACACTATTTATTTATTTTACTACAATAGGGGCTTAGAAATAATAACCAACTTCATCCTAAACGCCATTATCCACACTTCAAACCGACAGACAGACAGTTCACCATAAATATCTCTCGCGTATGAAGTAAATAACATCCGAGCCATATTTCTCTGTTACTTCACCGATGGTATCTCGTTGTTGAGACACGGGGGGGAGCCGGGTGAATAGTCTATAGTACTAATTAGGGTCGTTTGTGGTGAAAGATTCGGTTTAGATAAGTACTGCTCTACGTAATGTAGGAGCTGGTAGGAAATTAGTTGAGAATTGGTTTGGTTTACTGTTCGTTTAGGAAACAGCGATGGCTTGGAAGCAGCGATGTGATTTTAAAAAATGTTAAAAATATATAACAGAGGGGGAAAGCTGGCAGCTTCCTTGGGACTTTGGGTAAAGGGTTTTGGCGTTTTGTTTTTATATTCTATTGTATTATTTAAAAAGTGTGACATCTGATTAATTTTTAGTGTTATTATGGTTTTTATTGATATTTAATATTTTTTTAAACAATCTTAAACATTTATTATAGGCAAAAGAAATGGCGAATATTTTTTGTGATAAAACATTTCGAACCCCTTTTTAATAAAATAAAATGAACTATTTGGATAGATAGTAAGGGAAAATACGGTAACAGACGTAAGGAAAGAATATGTAGCTAATCCAACCTCTTCAACTAATTTAAAAGGAATTAATATAATCTAACTTCTCTGTTAAAGGTAGGCAAAGAATTCCGTTTCGCTCGCTTCTTGCCTAAATCTTCTAATAAAGATGCTAGATTAGCAACAACCACCAGATTTGATTTAAGGCTAGTATATTCGTACTCAGCGCTATCCCTTTCCCATGCACGCCGCGCAATGGCGCTATTCCTTTTCCCGCGCGCCGCGAAATGGCCGTTTTTTTAACAAAATTGGAAATTCATGAATGAAAAACTTTAATGATTGACAAAACAGCCGGGCAGAAACTAGATTACTATAACGACTATCTCAACAAGAAAATTTTGAGTTGCTAGTCATTATAGTTTTTTCGATATATTGTAAAATAATTTAAAAAAACCAGTTTTAAAAAACAAATCTATCGAGAAAAATTAATGCTATCATGTTTTCATTCGGGGAAAAACTGCTTAAAAATCTGAAGATACATTCTAAATAAGAAATAGTGTTGTAGATGTAGCGGAAGTTACTTAATTCTTCATTGGGAAAGGGCTTTTCAGGTCATACTGGCCCTTAAGATGAGACGTATCACGAACTCCACTGCAGCTGCCATTATACAACCGACCCGATTTTTATAGGTACTAATAATATAGGCCTTTTTCATCTCATTTAAATTATTTATACAGAGCCACAACTTTTAATCCATGCTCTATTCAGAGCGCTGTAGTTCCTGGGATATATACCTAATTACATTGCTGACCTATACCTACTTAGATAAGTCTTAAGTACCAAAGGTAGGTAGGTACCTATATCTTAAACTCGAATCTAAAACTCCTTTGTCCATTTGCCCGTCCAGCGAGCACTTGATAAATGTTAATTGCAATTAAATGTCGTATCTGAAGCGTGAAGTTGTCCGTCTGTCTGTAACATACTTTCACTAGTATATACTCTTTGCTTGCCTTGACATTGGATCAGTCCGGCCTTGAGGATCGGACTGGTTTGCGGGTATATTTGAATCGCACTATTGATCTTATTTCTGGAAAATTTGGGAAGATCTGACTTGGTATTCTCATCAGAATTAATAAGAATACTTGAAATTCCAAAGTATGTTTATATTACACTAGCGACCCGCTCCGGCTTCGCACGGTTATATTATGCATGTATTATACATATAAACCTTCCTCTTGAATCACTCTATTTAAAAAAACCGCATCAAAATCCGTTGCGTAGTTTTGAAGATCTAAGCAAACAAAGGGACATAGGGACGGCGAAAAGTGACTTTATTTTATACTTTGTAGTGATAACTAGTTGTTGCCCGCAGCTTCGTCCGCTGGGTGTTTTGAGATGCGTTTAAAAAAATGAACTCTACAAACTCCAAAAGTTTCCTTTGTTTTATTAGCTTTGTTAAAATATAATTATGGATTTAACCTTATTAAAAAGTCATTAATTATTGGTACTCTCTCTGCTCTGTTAAGAAACGGATTAAACAACCCCGAAAACCCAATAAACGATACTCATAGTCGAAATTTAGGGGTGTGTAATATATGGCATAATAACAAATGTTCTAAATATTTGTAATATTGACCTTTATGAGCGTGATCACATAAAAAAAAACCCCATGAGTTTCTTGTGCCTTCTTCTCATTGGTGGACGCGTTCCGAAGGCACACATCCTAACTTAGTTCTTTAAGACGATTTCAAGTGATCATTGTATTTTTAAACATAAGTATCGAAAGAAATACAAAAATTTGACTTTGACTTTGACTTTGAATGATCACATGACCTAATTTTATTTATCATACTTTTTTAGATGGTATTACATTATCACTCATTCATTTATTTTTCTTAATTATTTTTTCTCCTTATATCCCTACAGGATTGAAAGCTATGCGGGTAAACCCGTAGGAAAAATCTAGTTAACATATATGTCATAAATTATGTTATTCAACTTTAATAAATGAACCTATAAATCCATCGAAAAAAAATCGCATTGTACTCAATTTCTGTAAAAAAACTGACATTTTCAGCGCAATAGTGTAATTAATATGATAATTTTATGTCTTCTAAACATAAATTTAAATTGACGGCAAGGGGGCTTGTATAGCGGCACCTATATTATAAGTTTTTGTATAGAATTTTTGGGGACACATAATATTTATCTACCAGAAGCAATATTATCTTATAGACAAATGACTTTTTTGGAAAAGGTTTTGAAAGGACAGCTGATTTTTGATAAAACTGAAATCAAGAAAGTTGACTCCTTCAATTATATTAGTAGAGATTATTGAAGTGAAAACTTCTTATGGCGCGTTGGGCACTTTTGTGGGTGAGCATTTTCAGCCGTTCTCGCGACAGATTTTGACGCGACAGATGAGATTTGACGCGACAGATGAGATTTTATTTGTGTTAGTCTTTTTGTTTAACTTATACTGCCATCTATTACACAAATTGAGAAACTTAGTTTCTAGAAAGACCGCTATTCGAATGTAGATGGCGCTGATTTAAATTTTTTACTGCCATCTAGCGAATAAAAAATAAACTATATTTGTTTAAGTGAGTGCTAATAGATGGCAGTAGCAGATCGTTTCAAGAAATATTCTATGAGAAATAACAAGTTTATTGTTTTCACTTCTGCCTGCACTCCCGGAGTGCGCTGTTTTTTTTCTCATAAATAGCCTATATAACAAATATATCACCGAAAAACCATATATCAGTACGAGTCTAAATCATGCTTGAAAGTTTCTACAGCTAATAAGAAATGACAATTTAATTTCATGCTTGCACCGCGTCATGATTGAGGTGACCCTTTTTTTGTAAAAAAAAAATATTTTTTTATTCAACTTTTACCCCATTATTCATAAATATTTTATAAGCTTTCGATAATTAAGACATGTTTGATACCCTCGCACTTTTACTGACGATATAATTATGTGCAAAAGTGAGAAAACACATTAAATTTTTACCTTAAGAAGGTATTTTAAAAGTTTACAATAAGGTTGAGAATCTTTAGCACTAATTTAAAA
This sequence comes from Idaea aversata, assembly GCA_907269075.1. Classification (NCBI taxonomy): domain Eukaryota; kingdom Metazoa; phylum Arthropoda; class Insecta; order Lepidoptera; family Geometridae; genus Idaea; species Idaea aversata. The sequence goes on from OU026102.1 coordinate 717,622, forward strand.
CGATGAACCAAACCTATCCGTTGTCTGGCTACCATAATACAACCCTAGTTGCTTAGCTTGAAGGTAGATGGCGCTATGTAAAGTGTCCAACAATATTTATCACCAGATTTTTTATTTTCAAATCACTCGTTTTAGCGACAGTTTTCGCTATGGAAGCACCCAATGAAAGTGAATTGAGTTCATAAAGCATTTTGTGCATAATTTTATCGCTATTGTTACGTCAATTATGTAATAGTAGGTATGATGGTGACGGGGTTATGTAGGATGTAATTGAATACCATTTTTTTAAGATATTTAGCGTGTTTATAAGAAATAAAGATATTTATTGCGAAGTTAAGATGTGAGGATTTTTAATGCAGGTTTAATTAAATAACAATATCTTGTCTATTACAGGCATGCAATATCATTTTTTATGGTATGTGTACCTACTTATATTAATATTAATAGTCGGAGATCAAGAGATGATTTTTTTAGGCAAACCATTTGCAATATATTTATTGGCCTATTTAATTTGATATAAAATACTTTTCTTTAAACAGATCGATGAAGGTCATCCTTAAAGGGATCTCCGACTATAACTCATAGCTTCACTATCACTACATAGTATAAAATAAAGTCACTTTTCGTCCCTATGTCCCTTTGTATGCTCAGATTTTTAAAACTACGCAACGGATTTAGATGCGGTTTTTAAAAATAGATAGAGTGATTCAAGAGGCATGTTTATATGTATAATACATGCATAATATAGCCGTGCGAAGCCGGGGTCGCGTCGCTAGTATATTATAAACCCAAAAAATATTTATTTGTTTGTTTGTTCCCTCTTCACGGTCAAACGACTGGACCGATTTGAATGAACATCGGCACAGTGGTAGTTTAGGGATTGAAGCCTTCTTCATCCCCTAAACTACCACTGTGTCGATGTTCAATGCACTGTCGTGATGGGAATTTTGGAATCAAAAGTATCCTATGTCCTTACATAGGGTACTTTTGATTCCAAAATTCCCGCGGGACCGGGAGTTTTTCGGGTTCCGCAGCTAGTACTTAATAAATGAACATTTACTTTTAGGTAGGTTATTAATTAGTATTCGATTTAAAAAAAATAACTAGTCGTTTTAGGGACAGTAGACATCGCAAGCACTAACTTTGAGGAGTTTTGAGAAGGTGGTTCCAGATGCTCTATCAATGCCTATTTTGTAGTTAAAAATGGCCGATTTTATTGGTATAGAAATCTAAAATTGACGAAAAACGTAAATAACAGCCATCAAAATATGTATAAACAATCGAATTGAGATCGTCCTCCTTTTTTAAAGACGGTTAAAAATAGTTAAATAGAAAAAAATCTATTTCCGAATATGTAGTTTTAGTTCTCTGGACCGTATAATGATATAATTACTTATGTAAATTACATAAACGGTATATCATGGCATAATTATGCATTTATGTAAATTTAAACGGATAGAATAATATTATATTATTTACCTACCAAATACGTAAGTTTTAAGAGGTATTAAAATAGAAATGCAATTAGAAAAATTTCAATAGTTTTTTGATTTTTTAAAATCCATTATCAATATTTAAGGTGAAAGGGTACCTGCGCTCTCTCCATACAAACGTAGTCGACTGTTTCCTCCCTGGATAATGACACTACTACAAATATTTATGTTGTATATAACCTATAACTGCTATTACTATGCCCGTATGTCTTGTTTTTTTTTCATTTTCTAATTATCATAGAAATTAACATTTAAAACATAGGGGCATGGTCATGGCAGTTATAAATTTTATGCAATAAAAATATTTGCTCTAGTGTCACTATCCAGGGAGGAAACAGTCGACTACGTTTGTATAGAGAGAGCGTCCGGTACCCTTTCCTCCTAAGTACCGAAAAACAGTTCTGTTCTTCTTTTACCTGCCTTTATTCTAATTTGTTTGGGGTCGGCGCAGTATGTCTTCATCTTCCATTCACTCCTATTAGTCGTCATATCATCGTTCACATTCATCTCTCTCATGTCTTGTCTCATGCAGTCCATCCATCTTTTCTTAGGTCGTCCTCTTCCTCTTCATCCCTCTACATTCATACTCATCACTCTTAAGTTTTTCAAATTAAAATATATATAGATTATTGTTGACTAGCGACACGCCCAGTTATTTTATTTATAATTAATTTTAAAATCATTTAATGTAAGTATAAAAATGAGTTTAGAAAAAAATGGTGATTTTGTTAATTACACATAATTTCTAGCTCGATAACATTTTCCAAAATTGATTTTGCGACTATGTTCTTTATTTCAAAATCAGTTTACAAAAAGTGGTAAAACACATCCCCGCTTTAGATTTGAACCTACCTAAATGAAATCAAAGAGTAAGCAAAGCAAGAGATCGTGAGTTTAAGACGTGACTTAGATAAACTAGACGTTATTATTTTTAGAAAATCCTGGGAAAATGCAGTCGTGTTGAGTGTTGAGTGTTGAGTGTTGTGCTATAATGGGGAATGCACACTATGGATCTACTTTCCGACTGTCTCCGTAACCACTCACGCTGAACGAGCGCATTTGTGTTAATTTTTGATTTGATAGGCAACACCAGAAACGTATCTATTTTTAAAATAAAAAGCAAACTTTAATCACCCCAGTTAAAAATGGTTCTAACGGAGTAGATCCGTTTATGTAAAATATCAGACTAAGGCCCCAGTTTCTTCATGAATGGATCTACCATTGTCATTATATCGAGATTCTATTGATAATTATATCAAAATTGTGACAAATTTGATATTCTGCTATAGTTTTATCGCCATCACTATCACTATCACTACATAATATAAAACAAAGTCGCCCTATGTCCCTATATGTATGCTTAACTCTTTAAAACTACGCAACGGATTTTGATGCGGTTTTTTAATAAATAGAGTGATTCAAGAGGAAGGTTTATAATGCATAATACATGCATAATATAGCCGTGCGAAGCCGGGCGGGTCGCTAGTCGCAATATAATCGCTGTGGAGTCTCAATAGAATGGCAATAGATACGTCGCTCGCTGGTGTTGCCTATCAAAATCTACCATGTTGCTAATCATAGAGGGGTGCTTATTGATAGACCTGTCAAAATACCGTTTTGACAACTATCAAGATTCCATTGAGCCATGATTGTAGAGCAGAATACCAAAGTGCGTCAGTTGTGTTTCGATATAACAGTTATCATTAGGAAAGTACCCATAATACGATTCTATCGTCAATTAATTGAAACACAACAAAATTGTGTTTGCAGAGTTGGACCCCAGAACTCTGCTGTGCGAGTGATTTCCAATCATCTTGGGAGAAATTAATATGATGATAGTATTTAATATGGTATTGTGTATAAACATCACGTGGTAGTGGTTAATTCTTGAATGGAATAATATTTTCTTAGTTTTAAATAGAGTTTCTTTGTCTTGTTACGATCTGGTATCAGATTAGACGCATCCTATCTCAATGGAGTTTAAAACATGTAAATTAATAGAGTGTAACGTAGTAGGTATATTTGAACTGTAGTATTATCACAATAACAAAAGGTGGACCTTGAAGTTATTGCTATTGTTTTAATTAGGGTCTGAGAGAAATAAGAAAGGAACAGATAGTGAGATCTTCGTACACTATCACGGTCAATTTAAATAACTTGTTATTTACCCGACTACGGCGAAGCTAAAAAGGTGTGGTTATGTACGTCGGATATGATAAATATAGTAGGTATGTCTTATTTTTAACGATTGTTGCTAATCCAACCTCTTAGGGTTATAAGGTTTATGGTTTTAGAACTATTAGTTCTCGGCTCTACTGTGACTATGTCCTTGGTGAAGCTCATTAGTGTATGTACATTTTATTATGTACATTTCACTAGGAAATTAATTAAGAGGAAAGGGTACCGGGGTTTTTTTACACACAAACTATTACAAACGTAGCCGACTATTTTCTCCCTGGATAATGACACTGGAGCAAATATATTTGGTGCATAAAACTTATAACTGCCATGACCATGCCCCTATTTTATGTATTTTTTTAATCTTAATTTCTATGATAATAATTAGAAAATGAAAAAAAAAAATAAACATAGGGGCATAGTCATGGGCAGTTATAGGTTTTATGCAACAAAAATATTTGCTCAAGTGTCATTATCCAGGGAGGCTCCCTTCATACAAACGACTACGTTTGTATGGAGAGAGCGCAGGTACCCTTTCACCTTAATAGACCAATTCCTTTTTGAAGAAACAACTTATTTCAACCAAAGAGTATTTTCCGCAACTAAACCTCTTTAGTTGGGTCCTTTTTGCATGAGGATGGAGTAGACTTGCCCAGCCCAGCACCTACTACCCTCTCAGCTTAGTCGACCATGTCCAGAGAAAAGAACTTCTCAACGCGTCTGGAGCCAACTAAGCCGCGGATTTCATCACGATATTTTCCTCCACCGTAAGAGCAATGTCAATTAGCGTACATACATTTTTCATACTAAAAATCCATTGGTGCACGTCCGGCTGGGGTTCGAACTTCGAACCCACTACCTTCAGAATGAAAGTCGAGGTATCTACCACTAGGCTAACACCTCTCAAATGTGTTTGCATTTTTTATTGCAGTCCTTGTTGATAATAAGTTCAAGATTAAATCGTGAGCATCGTATACTTAAGATGTTGTTAGGTACTTAAACTGTGAATCTAAGTATTCAATTAAGTAGATACTTATTTGATAACCTTGACAATACGCTATGTCTTCACGATCTCGCCAATATTCTAAGTATTTAATTTACTTTCATCCAAAAAGGTCTGAAAAACAAATGGACTGATTGTGATGAGACTCGATGTGTAGAAAGATAGAAACCTAGATTAACATAGGCTACTTTTTAAAAGCTTTTATGTATGTTAGTTTGTTTAGGTCAAATCTTGCAAGCTTAATTAGAACCACTTCCCCTAATTATCCTGATAGTTCCGTAAATTTGGTAGTAGACAAAAAAAAACAAATTTCACGATGGGCATCGAACCCACAACCTTCAGCCCCAGAGGTCTTTAAATATAATTAAGAGGAAAGGGTACCGGGGGCTCTCTCCATACAAACGTAGTCGACTGTTTGCTCCCTGGTTAATGACACTAGAGCAAATATTTTTGTTGCATAAAACTTATAACTGCTATGACCATACCCTATGTTTTGTTTTTTTTTTGTTTTTAGAATCTTAATTTTTATGATAATTAGAAAAAGAAAAAAACCAAGACATAGGGGCATAGTCATGGCAGTTATAGGTTTTATGCAACAAAAATATCTGTGCTAGTGTCATTATCCAGAGAGGAAACAGTCGACTACGTTTGTATGGAGAGAGCGCACATACCCTTTCACCTTTTTCGAAAAATTAACCTTTTTAATTGACCTTAAATGCTTAAATTTCTCAACATGGTAGGTAGGTTTAAGAGTGCAATAATATCTACTTAATATTGAAAGTAAGGCCGATCTTCAGCCGCATCTTGGGACGTCACGATTCCAGCACGTTACTTACCTAGCATGGCCTTATCATTGCATTATTTAATGTGTAACATTATTACAAAATTATTATAACAATTGTTATTACGACGATCAGCTTGCCAGTAAAACGCTTCAGAGCCTTGAACATCATCGCAAACTTTACAGTTTTTTTTGTTTTGATGACCCAGTTGGCACAATGGTAACCATGCCGGACTGCCAAACACAGGGTTGCGGGTTCGATTCTCGCCTCAGACATGTATTTATGCTTTGATATTTGTCTGTTGTCTGATTGTTTCTAAGTATATATTTACAAAAGAAAAGTATATAAGTAGTATATTCGTTATCTAGCACCCATAACACAAATCTAGTTACTTAGCTTGGGGCTAGATGGCGATGTGTGGATGTCCTGCAATTTTTTTTGAGAGTGTGCAGCAGAACTACACTATCAAATTCTGCCATCTCCATTCTTTCGACCTACAACCTGTCAAACTACTAAGCAGTACTGATTCATGGTGGAAATACCAGACGTCCGCACCAAGCTTCGTCATTAATTATTCGTACAGCAAGGAAATGGAATCAGTTGCCTGCGACGACAAATTTTTGGTATGGTTATTATATTTATTTATTTATTTTCTGGTATGAATAAAGTTAATTCTATTTTCTATTTCACCATTTGCTCTGAAAAATAAAAACAAAATATTCTATCAACTTTAAATTCCCATTATCCTCAAAATGGCTTGTTTTTCAATTTGGGGAATAATGCTAAATATTCCGTTTTAGATAACTTTAGTAGTGAAAATAACCAAGGTAGTTTAAAATCCTACAATGAAACTAAATACCTAATTGCTTAACACTTGGCCCTATATGGCACAAGTTCTACAATAATCTGTCAAGCTAACAATACCTTCCCAATTAAGGCAGGTCAGTTGGTACGTGAAGTAATAAGTAGGTAACAATGAGATGAAAGTACTGAGATATAAGTAATGTACATACAGCCAGACAAGACTTATCGGTTGTAGATTGTGCGCGGGCGCGTTGTCATCGCCGCGTGGTACAAGTTAGAAGCAATAGCGAGTCGAAATGTTATGTAACTTTGCGTATATCCTATTTATAATAAATATTTAAAATACTAAAAGTCTCGTCTAAGTTGCAATTTTTGAAGACGCATTTTTCCTTAAAAAATATTTTCAGATAGCCCAGTGCAGACCATGCAGTTTAATTAAAAAATAAAAAATTATTTAAAATACTGTTTCAAAATTATTAAAACCAAAGGTCTTTTAATTTGCTACGGACCGGCAATCAATTCAATTCAATTCAATTCAAATTCATTTATTTCAGACAATTACAGTCCATATGTTGTTAGTACAAAAACTTACGAAAACTATGTTAGTAGGCATTAATAGGATAAAATAATTAAAAACTAGAAAAATAAAAAATAAATTAAAATTTCACGTACCGTGTAGACAAATTAATCAAGCGACCACCGCCCGAGTGGTTTTCTACGGCGGCCATCGCTCGATCAAAATGCCTAAACACACGTCCGTGCGGATCATCTGCCACCATTTCTAGGATGCTGTTGCTACTCTCCCTTAACCTCCTAACCAATGATGCTACTTTTTTACGAAGGACAGCGTTAAAGCCATCCGTTCGTGCCGCCAACCTTTTGGGTTTTTATTATTAAAATAACCCTTAGCGTGAAATATTTTACGTTACATATATTATTTCTACAAAATACCTAATTAATACAAAAAGCTTCATGGTGCGAGCCTTTAAGCTAGTTGTTGCTTTTGAAGACTCGCTTATTAAGCTTCTACTGTTTTCTAGTGACAATTTGAAATTAACGATTTTTTTTTTCTTAATCAACGCTATTTCTAAGATAAAGGAAGATAGTTAGACGTGAATATGAAAAAATAATTTGCAGCTTTTAAAACACTTCATCGAAAACTTGAAACTAGCCATCTCACGTTTATAACTTGCACCAAACCGCGTATTATCGATGAATCCGTATAATCCTTGCGCCCGCGCCGCCGCCCCGCGCCGCGCCGCACTCTGACGGAAAGTAAGTCTCATCTTTACATAACTGTAGTCATGACGACTCTAAGATATAATAACTACAAGGTACTGATCGCAAAACAATCACTTGTCAACTAAATAATCAAATTAATTATGTATGAAATTGGACACAGCGTCATCTACCCCTATGGAACTAATTACACATAATACACTATTGCATTGGGGGATCCTGTAATTATAGATGTAGTTTTTTTGATAAATAAATAAATCTGGGTCCCTCTCATAGGACAGAATTGACAATGATGATGTCTGTGGAACAGTGAATAAACCGTTGCGTACGACGCAGACGTTGATTCCCGCCGTAAATATTTGTATATTCAACATAATACCTACCTAGGTACTTACTTTTTCTGGTCTGGGTGTTCCAGTATGTCTAACAAGTACAAAGTAAATGCATACAAGTATTTTACCTGTTGCATGGTCACTACATTACAAGCCTGGTTGCCTAATTTGGAACGCTTTATTGATATTTTTTATTTAACTACTATAATAAATTTTTTTAGAGCATCGAAATATCGAGCTTCAAGCTCTAAAAATAAAAACATGGTAAATATCACGTTTTTAAGAATTTTAGTAGTATTAAAAACAGGTTTTTTTTAAATCTAAATAAGAAAAACATCTGTCGTACACGAATATTTTCTATTCTCTACTCAAAATCTTTTTACCATCAGTACTTGTAACAACAATACACAGCGGATCGCGATGCATCTCCGGACGTGATCTAATTGTTGAGACGTTTCTGCTGTCTGTACCATTATGTAGGTACCGTCAGCAACAACATGCTTAAGATCGAGATAACGATGTAAAAGTGAGTGTTGCATTGCTTAATGGTTAGTGAAATTATTTTTAGTAGACTTTTTGTCGTTGATTAAAGATAAATAAAATTAAATAAATAAATAATGATCGCATAGGATTTTTTTACCCGCGAAGGAACGGAGCACGGTATATGAATTTAATTTTAAGGTGAGAGGGCTTGTACACTCAGATGCTCCCATTGATCTCCAAAACGGCTGGACCGATTTATATACGGTTTTCTGTAAAAATGTTATTATTTTTTTTACCCGACTGCACGACGCAAAGGAGGGTAATGTGTTTATCGGTCTAAGTAAGTATGTTTGGTTGTATGTTATAATTTTTTTGTCGTAACTCAGGACCATCTATTCCCAAATAAAACAATCATAGTGACAATAAAGGGTTTAATTTCACAATAAAGATACATACAGACCAAATAAATATAGTCAAGTCAAAAGTCAAATTTTTTTATTTCTTTGGATGCTTAATACATTAAAATTTGTATAAAGACCACTTAAAAGGTCTTTATACAAATTAGGTTAGGTTTTTTCTTTTGTAAATGCATACCATGTATAGGTACGTGATGCATAGTTATTAAACACTATCTGCTCCCCGCGTTTTCACCCGCGTAAGTCCTGATCCTGACCCATTGGAAATATCAAAATAAAAAACCTTCCCTTATAAATTGATTAGCCCACTAAAAATATTTTTTTCAATTCGAATCAATTGTTCCTGATATTAGCGCGTTCAACCAAACAAATAATATTTTTTAGCTTTATGTCAAGTAAATACCTACTATATATCTATCTATAAATATAAAATACAAATACCTGACTAATATATCAACGCTTCAAAGTTCAAACCGCTGCTCCAAGAAAGGTTTTTCGAAATTCCATTCCTAAATCCGGGGTAAAATAAGAAGGGTTTACAGGCAGCAGGTTTGTTAGTGAATCCTAAAAATGTTAGTTTCACGGAGATAATCGAATCTGTGACCTTCTGCGTAACAAGTTTTTGAGCCCCAAAGGTCATGACTTATAATCATGACCAATATAAAACAATGCCAATTTTTCAAAAATTTGTACACGAAACTTTGTCACACTGCGATAAATTAACTCATAGATAGATATTATTACAAAATATCGTGCGAATATTTTTTTCAAAAAAATACATAATATTATTATTTAAACTAAAAAATTTAAATAACAATTTGGACGACGTAATCCTATATAACAAAAATATTACCTCTATATACAGGGTGGTCGGTTTTAATAGGACACTAAGGAGAAGTCAATATTTGTGTACAGATATTTATTCTGTAAACAGATATTTGTTGTGGGGTTTTTGCATGTATAATAAGTAGGTACTTATAGGTATTTTACAAAAAAAAGTGTATAAGTCCCTATTCTGTTGTCTAGCTACCATAACACAAGCCTAGTTGCTTAGCTTGGAGCTAGATGGGGCTGTGTGCAATGTCTTGCAATATTTATCTATACCAACGTATTTTAAGATATATTTGTTTTTAAGAAGTTTTGTGTTTTGTTGAGATTTCAAGCAAAGTCACCATAGCTGCTGTCTTTCTGAACGCGATAAACTAAAAAAGTGCTAAACCAATTTTAATACGGTTTTCACCAATGGACGGAATGGTTAATAATATAGGTTTAATACAATTAACTAGCTGCGTCCCGCGATTTTACCTGCGTTAATGTTTCTTTTAAAGTGATATTGATTTCTTTCAAACACAGAATACAAAATAGTTACTCAAACTACAAACTTTATTAGCACTTTTTAAGCTTTTAGAGGTTGAATTTCCAAAGTTTTGTTCTTAGTGCTCGCCTATGACCCAAAAGGAACTACCATGAGAAGTTTCAGATTCCTAGGTTTTGTAATTTCATAGACTTCTTAATTAGTCTTTATGTCCTTTATTAAAATAGATTACGGTTTTAGGTGCATTGGTTGAGCTTTTTGGTCCTATACAATTTAATCCCCCTGTATTACTTATGTAGGTACTTACCTACTTAAATATGAAATAGGTATTACTTGAGTTAATATTTAGCAAGTTTCCCACACTGTGACCTCACAGACAATGACTTAATTCATTATTACAATAAATATTTTAATTATTTTACTTTTAGATGTTAATATAGGTCAGGGACTTTTGTTTTTTATAATAATTAAGGTTAAAATGCCTATTGTAACATCTATAAATAAATACAAAGTCCTGACTGACTGACTAACTAATATAATCAACGCACCAACCAATATATGGATCGGGCTGAAGTTTGACATTCAGAAGGGCAATTCTCGTAAATAACATTGTTCAAATTAAATTACACTATTATTTCGATTGCATTTCATTACAAAACATAACCTCAAAGTAGCAATAACCTCAAAGTCAGCTTTTTGAAAAAATAGCTTGTTTTGCGCTCTCGTTTACACTTTAACGTGACCGTAACATGACACTTTTTTGTGAGTTGCAGTACGGTTTTTATCGGTTTATAAGATGTTATCACGTAAACCTGACTTTAAAGTGATTTTTTTGTAATCGGAATGATATTGTAATGTAATTTAAACAATTTTATTTACGAGGTTTCCGCTTCAGATTGTAAAACTACTGGATATATTGCGATTAAAGTCTACATAGTTAGAAACCTAAATTAACACACAAGCTACTTTTTATCCCGATATTTCCACAAGATCGGGACTTACGCAGGTGAAACCGCAGTGAACAGCTAGTGTTACATATTGCAAATTGTAACCGCAAGAGTTCAATTTTCACTGTGAACAAAATAATCTCTAGTAATATTATAAATGCAAAAGTCATTCTGTCTGTCTGTTATGAATCAATACATTAATCAAATAGACAAAGCTTATCACTACATAGTTATAAAACAAACTCGCTTTCCGCTGTCGGTCCCAATGTATGCTTAGATCTTTAAAACTACGCAACAAATTTTGATGCGGTTTTTATTAGACAGAGTGATTCAAGAGGAAGGTTTATATTATGCATAATATAGCCGTGCGAAGCCAGGGCGGGTCGCTTGTAGGTTATAAATATAAATTTTCCTAAGGATTTTTAATTATAATGATATAACTTTTATTTTCATTTGTTATAGGTATGCCCCGCTGTTTCAATCACGTAAGTCATACATTTTAGTGAATTCAATTAATAAATAATTAATCATTTTTTTAACGTTTTAAGCTACTGAATCAATTTTGATCAAGGTCTTGAAATAGACGGAAGATTAGTGAAACACTAAATATTATTTAATCCCGAACTCGTGTGAAACCACAGGGCGTTGTTACTAAGGTATAAATTACAAAATACCTCAATCTTTCTCTCCAAATATAGTAGTCATTGATACCGTATACAAACAATAGTTGATTGCATCAGTTTTGATACAGTTTGTAATAAAAGATAGTTGAAAAGTCAAGAGGTTAAATCCGATAGGTATTTGTCATAATATTTGTTTGGTAACTGTTGTGTTCAGATAGTGATCTACTAATTATTTTAATTATCGTCCATTCAAGAGAGTCTTAAAAGGAGTATGTTATGTGGTTTTGTATTAGGGTTGCCAATATTTATTTGCCAGAGAATTTGATTTGCTTTAGAAAAATATAGTACACATCGAAAAAATATACTCGTAGTTACATCAATGCCTATTTTGAAATGTTCAACTAGCGCGCAATATACTTTAAAAAACTTGACATGTTTTGTTATTTTCTCTCTCTAAAAACTGACTTCTTATCACTACATAGTATAAAATAAAGTCTCTTTTCGCCGTCCCTATGTCCCTTTGTATGCTTAGATCTTTAAAACTACGCAACGGATTTTGATGCGGTTTTTTTTAATAGATAGAGTGATTCAAGAGGAAGGTTTATATGTATAATACATGCATAAATAGCCGTGCGAAGCCGGAGCGGGTCGCTAGTTAAAAATATTAAAAAGGCTTGGCGTGTGTTGATTAATTGATAGTTTCTGGGACACTTTATAAGAATGGTCTGGACAGAATAGGGCGTTGTTTTTACCCTTCGGGTACGGAACCCTAAAATAGTGATACTTAAATAAATACGATACTTCCGAATTGTGACATTAATTTAAACGTCAGTCAGACCAAGCACGGTCCATTTTACACAGGATTTGCCTTCACAAGTACCTACTTGTAAGCTTTGCATGACAAAATCTAAAATAAACAAAAAAGTGCGCGTAAAGTTCGCACGATCCGAAAACTAGTGTAATCTCGCGATCTCGCTCGCTTCACTCTCATCTCTCGTTATATAACGAGATCGGGTAACGACTAGCGACTTAGTCCCATCGGCCCCGCTGGCTCTGCCCCGCCAGCGGGGCAGATGGGAAAAAGTGTTGCATCGGCCCCGCTGAACGCAGACGCGGACGCTAGCGGGGCCGATGAAACAAATTAAGTTTCATTTGCCCCGCTATAGGACTTCCGTCGGGCCCGCTAGCAGATGGGAAAAAGAGATTGATTCATCGGCCCCGCTAGCGTCGGCGTCGGCGTTTTGCGGGGACGATGGATAGGTACAGATCAAGTTACAAATAGAGGCAATCAATACTTAGGTTGCCGAAAAAGGAATGTCTGTAATTAAAATGGTTTGTATGTTAATCAGTTTTTATTGAGTGCTCAAAATACATAATATTTTAATAATAAAAAAATACACACAACAAGAACATCACATAAACATTTTTTAATTTTCATAATCATAGATGATAGTCACACAAATTACATTAATCAGTCTTCATTAATGAACATTAATGCCTAAACTGCTGACAGTTTTGTAAGATGAATATAATATTTTAGGTAAACAACATAACATAAAAAATACAGTATTTGACAAAACATCAACGAGAGAAAACATTAACATTACAAACTATGTCAGTGTTTCGAGAAAATGTCTACTGGTTATTGGTCCATTTACAAATTTCAAGATCAAGTTATACTATTTAAATAATCAACAAAAAAAAACACAAAACAAGGACATTACTTAATAACTAGTTTTTTAATTTTTAATAGAGCCAGCCGGGCCGATGGGAGTAAGTCTAAGATAGTACCAAAAAGTTAAATGCAAACTCAATGTTTTCTTTAATATTCTTATAGAAAGTCATACACTGCTTAATGGGACACATCACTCTTGATACATTTGCACACTCAAACTTCTAACTTTTAATAGTTTTTTCATAAATGGTCTAACTTTTACAAGAATTAGAGGAGGAATATAAACAATAATTCAGTGCTTTTATTTGTGTAATTGTTATCTTGAACAAAATATGTTTATATTACGTAAAAAACAAAAGTCAATTTATGGGACACATCAAAATCAGAATTCAGTTTTTTTTTTGAGAATTGCACAATATGTAACAGCTAAAGAGTGACTATCTCCGAACTTCGCTTTACTTTACTGCGACACAATAATTAGTAATTTCACGTTTACACGGTTGTCATGAATTTGACTTCGCGCTGTCTATAGACGCGTTTTGACTTGAGTTGAGTTGAGGTTTGGCGTTGGACCAAAAAGTTTTTTAAGTTTCTTAAGATGGACCCTTTTTTTTGGTGAGAGAAAAAGGTGTTTGTTCGGTTCGGTTTGGCTGATTAATTTGACATAGTGACAGATGTCACTTTGACATTTGTCACTTTGACATATGTCACTTTCCATGGGTCCATCTCAAGAAACTTAAAAAACTTTTTGGTCCAACGCCAAACCTCAACTCAACTCAAATCAAAACGCGTCTATAGACAGCGCGAAGTCAAATCCATGACAACCGTGTAAACGTGAAATTACTAATTATTGTGTCGCAGTAAAGTAAAGCGAAGTTCGGAGATAGTCACTCTTTAGCTGTTACATATTGTGCAATTCTCAAAAAAAACTGAATTCTGATTTTGATGTGTCCCATAAATTGACTTTTGTTTTTTACGTAATATAAACATATTTTGTTCAAGATAACAATTACATAAATAAAAGCACTGAATTATTGTTTATATTCCTGCTCTAATTCTTGTAAAAGTTAGACCATTTATGAAAAAACTATTAAAAGTTAGAAGTTTGAGTGTGCAAATGTATCAAGAGTGATGTGTCCCATTAAGTAGTGTATGACTTTCTATAAGAATATTATAGAAAATATTGAGTTTGCATTTAACTTTTTGGTACTATCTTAGACTTACTCCCATCGGCCCGGCTGGCTCTATTAAAAATTAAGACACTAGTTATTAAGTAATGTCCTTGTTTTGTGTTTTTTTTTTGTTTTGTTGATTATTTAAATAGTATAACTTGATCTTGAAATTTGTAAATGGACCAATAACCAGTAGACATTTTCTCGAAACACTGACATAGTTTGTAATGTTAATGTTTTCTCTCGTTTATTTTTTGTCAAATACTGTATTTTTTATGTTATGTTGTTTACCTAAAATATTATATTCATCTTACAAAACTGTCAGCAGTTTAGGCATTAATGTTCATTAATGAAGACTGATTAATGTAATTTGTGTGACTATCATCTATGATTATGAAAATTAAAAAATGTTTATGTGATGTTCTTGTTGTGTGTATTTTTTTATTATTAAAATATTATGTATTTTGAGCACTCAATAAAAACTGATTAACATACAAACCATTTTAATTACAGACATTCCTTTTTCGGCAACCTAAGTATTGATGGCCTCTATTTGTAACTTGATCTGTACCTACCCATCGTCCCCGCAAAACGCCGACGCCGACGCTAGCGGGGCCGATGAATCAATCTCTTTTTCCCATCTGCTAGCGGGCCCGACGGAAGTAAGTCCTATAGCGGGGCAAATGAAACTTAATTTGTTTCATCGGCCCCGCTAGCGTCCGCGTCTGCGTTCAGCGGGGCCGATGCAACACTTTTTCCCATCTGCCCCGCTGGCGGGGCAGAGCCAGCGGGGCCGATGGGACTAAGTCCGACTAGCGACGTGGGAATCCGTCCGTTGGGACACTTGTAACGAAATATTCAAATACCTGGGCTAATTTTGTAAGATTACTGTTGTTTGTTATCTTACACCATGTTTTGATACGTACATACCAAGCTTGAAGAAATTATTATTATTTAGTCGACACTGGTGTTATGCACAAGTCTTATGGAGCCAATTTTTCGAGAAAAAAAACCGACCAAATGCGAGTCGAACTTGCTCACGAAGGGTTTCGTCCCATGTTGTAATCCTATTAAGAGGAAAGGGTACCGGGGGCTTTCTCCATACAAACTATTACAGACGTAGTCGACTGTTTTCTCCCTGGATAATGACACTAGAACAAATATTTTTGGTGCATAAAACTTATAACTGCCATGACCTATTTTTTGCTTTTTTTAATTTTTTAATGTTTTAAATTTTAATTTCTATGATACCTAATTAGAAAATAAAAAAAAACCAAAACATAGGGGCATAGTCATGGCAGTTTTAGGTTTTATGGCACAAAAATATTTGTGGTGCTAGGTGCTAGTGTCATTATCCAGGGAGGAAACAGTCGACTACGTTTGTATGGAGAGAGCGCAGTACCCTTTCACCTTAAGTAGGGCTACAACATGGGACGAAACCCTTCGTGCGCAAGTTATTTGTTTTTTTTACCCTTCTGTTTTTAGTAGTTGTTGTTAAAGCGGCAACAATAATACATAATCTGTAAAATTTCAACTGTCTAGCTATCACGGTTCATGAGATAGAGCCTGGTGACAGACGGACGGATGCAATATTAAAGAATAAATGCAATAAATGCAATGCAATATTAAAGAATAAATGAGTAAGAATATTTATTTCATAGATGTTGGATACATCGAGATGTTACGTATATTAATAACACAAAGAGGTTAGATTAGCAACATCCATGTACAAATGTCGTCGACGTCACATTTTTATGACGTCATTTAGTTTTAGGTGGTTTTAGTAAGTGACTTTTGTAACCGTTTTTAATAATGTTTACACGTCTAAATTTTCTTATTTTATAATTAAATAAATAAAAACCAATTAATCACTCTAAAACAAATGTACTTATGTAAAATACTAACAACAAATTAAGAATGTCCATCTGTAACATTGAAACATGGGAAGATGGCCTTTAGTATGTTAACAACCGATGGAGTACTGATTGTACCGTCAGAATAAACCTACTTTTACAAAATAATAAAAATATTTTTTAATTTAGTTAGTTATTTATTGTATTACAAGACTTTTTAACCTCCTGCGTACATCTGTACTACACAAAGTACGTAGGAAAAATAAAAATCTGTGTTCTCTATTTTCATTATTATTTCTAAAAATATGTCATTAGCGACATCTAGTAACTACACTGGTTATTAAAAAAAATAAAACAACACATTTGACACTGTCATTCATTTGAAAATGGCGTCGGAAGGTGGACGAGCGAACGTGCGTTTACGCAGAAGTAAGTTTATCCATGTTAATCTTTTCTGTTTTTATGAGATTTCATAGTTTTTTGTGTAAAAACAGTTATTGATAGTTCAAACTAATTGCTCCAAGTAATATTTTACCAAAAAAATCAAAAATTCCTAACCTAACCTTGATATTATTTTCTATGTCCTCTGCAAAGTACAAGAGTATGTAATTAATATATTTCATGTCTGTCTTCCCGAGTACTATATAAAGTACGTTAACAATATCGTCCTTTTTTTAGATTTAACACCTAACCTCATCGCAGAAGTTTTAGATGACTCCGACTTCGACTATTCTGGAGATGATTCAGACGAAGATCCCGAGTTTCAACCACCAGAACCCAACCAAACAGTCTGTGATCACCGTCAAAGCGGTTCCAGTAGTTCAAGCGAAGATGAAAATGATTTGGTTATTTCTGTGCCTTCTCCAGCAACATCAGACAACTCGGATTGTCCTTCAACTTCGTCATACTTACCACGAGCAAGAGGAAGATCATCTCGTAGGCAAAGATGTGGTCGTAGCCGGGGTAGAGGTGAGAACTCACAATTAATATCCACTCGACATATAGCTATTAGAAATCGACAAAATAACTCTGGAATTCAGGATACTTGGATACACGAGACACTTGATACAGAAATAAATAGCTTAATGCAACCTGCCTACATCAAGAAAAATACTGAGGAATGGGAGTGGTACCAGTTTTATGATCAATACGTAGATGATGATATTTTAGACCACATAGTAACCTGTACAAACAGGACACAAGTATTAGAGACCGGCAAATCTATGGGACTAACTTTAAAAGAGCTGAAGGTCTATGTAGGTATTACCATGATCATGTCCGCATTACAATATCCGCAAATTTCCATGTATTGGTCTGAAAAGTGGAAGGTTCCAATGATTGCCAAAGCTATGACTCGAAATCGATTTTTTTACATTAGACTGAGATTAAAATGCGTTTATGACCCTGAAGTGACGCCAGAACAAAAACTTCAAAAGATATGGAAAATCCAGCCTTTATTTGATCGCATATTAGCCGGATGTCATGAACAAGACCGTCCTCAAGAAATGAGTATTGATGAAATGATTATCCCTTTTACTGGGAAATGTCCCATGCGTCAGTACTGTCCCAACAAACCCAATCCAGTAGGTCTCAAAGTTTTTGTTTTGGCTTCGCCAAAAGGTATAGTTTGCGACATGGCAGTATATCAGGGAGACACTACATTCCCTGACTTAATTAACAAAGGCTTTTGTTTGGGAGAAGCAGCAGTAATTCATATGACAAGAACTTTAGTTCCGGGACACATACTATTTTTTGATCGGTTCTTTACGACAGCGAAACTTTGTGATGAATTACTAAGATTAGGATTTCATGCTACAGGCACTATTATGAAAAACAGAATCCCGAAAAACTGCATATTGACTGATGAAAAGACATTTAAAAAGAAAGCGAGAGGAAGTACTGAAGTAAAAGTTAGAGAAGACCAAAAACTTGCTTTGACTATGTGGCTGGATAATAAGCCAGTTTTAATGATGTCAACTTGTTATTGCAATCAAGATCACGACGAATGCGAACGATGGTCGAAGAAAAATAAAGCATACGAAAGAGTTAGAAGGCCAGACGTCATTAAAAATTATAACGAAAAAATGGGTGGCGTCGATCTCGCTGATAGAATGCTTTCTGTTTGCCCATCGCGTAATCGTACAAAAAAATGGACAATACGCGTAATTTCACATCTTTTTGACCTAGCCGTTGTAAATGCTTGGCTGCAATATAGAATGGTAGAAGTATTGAAGGGAACACCAAAGAAAAATATCGTACAAATGCGAGAATACAAGCTGAATTTAGGCACCAAACTAATTGATGACAATGAAAAAGAATCTGATGATGATGGTGAAGTTGAATACGAAGAACTTGAGCCGAAACATAAGAAACGTAAGATTTTAATTAAACCAGTTCCTTCCAAAGAAAACCGTACCAAAAGTGCAGCGCATTTGCCAGCATATGGTACAAAACAATGTCGCTGCAGAAAGAATGCCTGTGACAAAAAAACTACGGTATTTTGCAAGAAATGTGAAATTTATCTATGTTTTACACCTAATCGGAATTGTTTTACTGATTTCCATGAAGACTGTTAATTCTTAGTTGACTGTTAAGTCTTAAAAACTTTAATATAAGTATAAATGATTGATCTCTAATGTTCCTACTATTGAATTATTATAAGTTTATAAGAAGATTTTAGTTTTTTTTTAATATGTTGTGAAGAAGAGTTTAATTTCTGTTAATTTTGAAACATTTAATAAAACTACTTGAAATTATACATCCAATTTATTATTTATTGCTCCTATCTGCTCACTACGTTACCAAAAATAGGCTACGTCCTATAAGAAGCACATAATAGTTTAGTTCAATTGTACTTTGTATAGAACATAGTGAAAAACCGGTTTTTCCGGTACTAGATTTTTTCTAATATTTTTCCCGTACTAAGTGATAGTCTAATAGTGCAATACAAAAGTTTCAGAATGAAACAATAAAAAAAGGGTGTCTGGTACTCAGGAGGTTAATTCAATATATTTTATTTATTTATTTAATACATTTTTTAGTGGTTTATTTATATATTTTATTACAAGACTTTTATGTTAAAGTTTTGCTACATTGGACATGTTTGAACACTTGTCGTTTTGAGATTCTGGACATTGTATGCATGAGGAAACCGAAACGACCTAGAATCCACCACGGCTTAATGGTTGCATACCACCTGCGTTTTGCCATTTTAAAGTAGGCACCATGGCCTCTTACTACCGACACTTTTCAAGAGGCACACTGTCTGTAGTGGTCCACATTGATGGACTAACTTTAAATTTTAAGAATGCTCTTATTTTTTAAGTTGGAATCAAAGAATTTACCAGAGAATCTAGAAAATCCAGGGAAGTATCAAAATATGACATAACTTTTTCAACTAAATTAACATACACATATTTAAAAATTGAATCTAGTTATTATGTGTCTGCCTACAAGAAAGAATAAATAATTAATTAAAATCTCCATTTCAATTGCTCCAATTTCTTTGCGAACTGTACAATATTTGCATCGGCCTTGAACTTTCACTGTTGCCCAACATACACCGGTACAAGATTGCCTATACATACATACATACTAGTTTTTGTCTTCGATTCTGTTTCTTTAAAAAAAACTGTCGGAATAAAGTCACTTTCGCACTTTTACATATGACAGGTGTGCGAAAGTGACAAAAACATTTTAATTAAGAAGGCTTATCATAAATTGATGAAAAGGGGATAGTGAATAACTGAAACTTAAGTAAGTACGTAAGTTAGGTAATTTTGTACTTAATTTTATGCAGTATTAATTTAAAAATTTACAATTTATTATTTTTTGATAGGATAGTATAATTATTTTATTCATGACCAGTTTATCATATAAATTTAAAAGACCTTTAGTAGTTAAAAACTCTTCCTTTTCTATAAATGACCAATATGTGCTAAATTGGCAAATAATTTTTCAAATATCGAGGGCTTTTGAATTTAAAAGTTTCAGTTTTGAATTAAAAGTTTCAAAGGTGTAATCGTTTTAGAGCTTAGAGCAATACAAACTAACAAACCTTTTTTACCTTTGTTAATACTAGTGTAGTAATAGGTACATCCCTATATGTATTTATCCACAGATAAAATCACTATAAACACATAGGTACTATTAAACGTTCACAGTTTTAATTGTAGGGTATCATAGATAGCTTGAGAAACGATCGAGAATTTTTAAAACACCTCGGCCTAGGGCAGATTCATAGCCCGGTTAGGCAAGTTTTAATGGATACATTGGCAAATAATTGCAACGTGTGAAAAATGAAAATTATAATTAATATGGGAACAGTATTAGAATTCGGTAAACTGACACAAAATTAATCAAAAAATATTGAACACATATTTTTTTGTAAATTAAAAATGTTAAACTAGCTTCGTCCGCGTGGGTGTACTGAATTTTCCAAAATGCTACGTAACGCCGTAATAGCATCTTAGCCCGATCTTTCATTGTTCAATCAGTCAGTTAAACAAGTCAGGCAACTTTTGAGTCTAAATTAAATATGTGACTTCAAAGAATATGTTAAACCACTAATTAAAATTTAAGTATCACTACATAGTATAAAACAAAGTCGCTTTCTCTGTCCCTATATCCCTTTGTATGCTTAAATCTTTAAAACTACGCAACGGATTTTGATGCGGTTTTTTTTAATAGAGTGATTCAAGAGGAAGGTTTATATGTATAATACATGCATAATATAGCCGTGCGAAGCCGGGGCGGGTCGCTAGTATAAAATAAAGTCACTTTTCACCGTCTCTATGTCCCTATGTATGTTTATATCTTTAAAACTACGCAA
This sequence comes from Idaea aversata, assembly GCA_907269075.1. Classification (NCBI taxonomy): domain Eukaryota; kingdom Metazoa; phylum Arthropoda; class Insecta; order Lepidoptera; family Geometridae; genus Idaea; species Idaea aversata. The sequence continues at coordinate 738,768 of OU026102.1, forward strand.
CGGATTTTGATGCGGTTTTTTTTAATAGATAGAGTGATGCAAGAGGAAGGGTTATATGTATAATAAATGCATAATATAGCCGCGACGGGTCGCTAGTATTATTTATAATTCGATTTTAATTTTTTTATTAATTAACTTTTTTATATTGACAGTTTGTCGTAATTGTCTATTGGCCTAAAGGACATGGTGCCGGCCAGTGACCAGTGACATTTACTGATTCAAATATTGTAATAAAAACAAGTTTAAAATCAATTGATAAAAAAATCTTAATTAAAATGTCATATATTTTAGTACCTATTGATTGACTAAGTTTTGAATTGAAATAAATTATAAACATTGAAATGTTGTTGGTACCAGGTCAATGTAAACTTGAAATTCCCCATTACCCTTTTTATTTGTTTTAAAAATTATAATTTAATTTAATTAAAAGTAATTAATTATGTTGGTTTTAATTAAATTCTAAAACTCACCTCTCTGTTGATTATTTTATTGTCTCTACCGATCACCTGAAAATAATTAAATATTAAATTAAAATAGTATTCAAATAGACACCGATTTTCATTAGAAAAAAAAAATTGAGCCTAACTAAACTAAAATTCTTATCAAGAATAAGGGATATTTTTAAAAAACTGTGTACCTATATAAGATGACATAATATAGTAGGTAGGTATCAACATTTTGACAATCCCAGTTAAACATTAACTAAGTACTAAAATAAAAATAAAAAAAGATATATTAAGTTTTTATAAAGCTTATTTTATAAGGGTAGAAGTCAAAGTCAAAAAGATATATTCATTTGAATGCTTAATAAATTGTGTACAAAGATCACATAGAAACGTCCTAAAAACTAAGTTAAGATGTGTGCCTTCGGAACGCGCCCACCAATGAGAAGAAGTTACAAGAAACTTGAGGATTTTAAGTAAAACTAAGTCAAAGAAGAATGGTAAAAAGTATGCAATTTTTCAACTTTACATTCCCACAAGTTCGCCATTTACGCGGATAAATCCGGCGAACGTTGCTAGTTAACAAATATAGTTCACACGCGAAATCAGATCAAAATCAATAAATAACAATAGTAAAAATTTGAATAATTTCATAATAAAATCGAAGTCATCTTCGTATCACGTATCCGACCTTTGTTATCTGATGACACCATCGGAAGTCATCGACGGCTCTTGTTTGCAACTTATTACTGCAACCGCTATGCAATAAAAAGCTACGGTAAATTTCACTTAGCACTTGTATACGGGCTATTTTTCGCAACTAGACCTAGAACTAGTTGTGCCCTTCTTAAGAGTAGGCTTGCCTACCACCTATACTACCCTCTCAGCTTATTCGACCGTGTCCAGAGGAAGGAAATTGTCAATACATCTGGACATAACTAAGCCGCTGGTTTCATCACGATGTTTTCCTTCATCGTAAGAGCAATGTCAATTAGTGCACATAAATTTTCGCTAAGAAAAATTCATTAGTGGGATTCGAAACGACGACCTTCGGAATAATAGTCGAGGTATCTACCACTCGCTCAACCATGCTTTTACTTAGTATTGATACGAAAAATGCAAATAACAATTTTAAAATATATGTCCCTAGAAATCAAAATAGAAAAAAAAATATAACATTCAAAGTTCTCAATGCACAGCGGACAAAGTCGCTGGCAAAAACTTGAAAATACTAGCCGGTCATGGTGATCCTGATTAATCAACGTGAAACTTTAATTACCTACGTTATTTAAGTTTCACGTTAATTAATCAGGATCTACTTCTTGGTAGATGTAAAATTAAGATAAATCCAGATTTTAATGATTTCGTAGCGTCATGCCTACTATCGCACTTAGCCAAGTTTTTTTAACTTTCATAAAATCTGTAGCACAAAGACAACATTACTGAAATCGCATACTCTAGATCGCACCATGCCTACTTTTCAGTTAATGTCGAATTTAGATTCAGTGATTTTATGATTTTTCCTTTCTATTTTTCCAACACATTTAACAATTCATATAACACAATATTCTGTAACTGCGTATAACTCAATCTCAATTGACATACATTTATCTAAATAACTCAATTTACGTTTATAGTTATTCGCCATTGTTTCTATTGTAACCTGTTTTACTACCAAACTATTGCACTTTATGTAAAACTAGTAGCTCTCATCGGTTTCACTCACAAGCTTAAGTCCTGTCTCTATTGGGAGATGAAAAGTATATCATATCCTTTTTCATACTATGGACTATCCCAGCGCAAATTTTCATTAAAATCGGTTGAGCTATTTTATAGTAAAGAATGAAGAAACAATAGAACTTTTGCAATAATATTTAAACAAATAAATCCATAAAAGTTTTCCTAGGAAGGGTAGTCAAAAAGCTGGCTGGATTGCCGCTTTGGATGGCAATGTCAATCAGTTGGCCAAAGTAACAATCAGCCTTAAATCCCCAAAAGATATTCAAATTAAGTTTGGATTAGAAAAAATATATTATCTTTAAATTGCAAAGTGTCAATTTACTACTTTATTTTAGTAGTAGTAGTAGTAGTACTACTACTACTACTAAAATTATAATTTAATTTTACAAGAACTATTATGTACCATTGCAAAAAGGGGTGAGACAGGGAGATGTTATCTCTCCGAAACTGTTCACCTCTGCATTGGAGGATATATTTAAGCTCTTGGACTGGGACGGATATGGCAATTGATGCCATATCCGCAATATCAATGGCGATTACATCACTCATCTTCGGTTTGCCGACGATATAGTCATCATGGCAGAATCGCTGGAGGACCTCAGCAGGATGCTGAGAGACCTCAACACCGTCTCCGGACAGGTGGGTCTTAAAATGAACATGGGTAAGACAAAGATCATGTCGAACGCCCATGTCGTACCCATACCTGTTCAAATTGGAGACGATGTTATCGAAGTTGTTGATCACTATGTCTACCTAGGCCAAATGGTCCAACTAGGTAAATCCAACTTCGATAAAGAGGTCAGCCGACGAATCCAACTCGGTTGGGCAGCGTTCGGGAAGCTTCGCAATATCTTCTCGTCACAAATACCACAGAGCCTCAAGACGAAAGTTTTCAACCAATGTGTGTTACCAGTGATGACATACGGATCCGAGACGTGGTCGCTGACTGTAGGCCTCGTTCATAAGCTCAGAGTCGCTCAGCGGGCTATGGAGAGAGCTATGCTCGGAGTTTCTCTACGTGATAGAATCCGAAATACGGAAATCCGTAGCAGAACCAAAGTCACCGACATAGCTCTCAGGATTGGTAAGCTGAAGTGGCAATGGGCAGGTCATATAGCTCGCAGAACTGACAACCGCTGGGGAGTAAAGGTTCTCGAGTGGCGGCCACGATGCAACGCGAAACGGAGTGTTGGGAGACCAGCTGCCCGGTGGACCGACGACATTGTGGCGGTCGCGGGTAGTCGGTGGATGGAGGCGGCCCAGGACCGCTGTTTGTGGCGTCGTATGGGGGAGGCCTATGTCCAGCAGTGGACGTGTATGGGCTGACATGATGATTATGTACTTATTAAGCTCTGAACAAACTAACCCAACCAGTCGCATAAACTACGACATCATGTTGCAACTTTATAAAAATCTAACAACTTCACCGGCGCCCGCGCATCTAAACATCGTCTATCAAAACTAGCACCTATTACGCTAACAACATAGCCCTCCGACCCGAAGCCACATGTGCACAATTACGTGCAAATTTGCACATAATTGCACAGTTTAGTATTAAACCTCCTAAGAAATATTACTTGAAACTCGTTAATTGAGATGGGACCTAGATTTTACAGTGTTTTTGTGACTATTTTACAATATTAAGGTGCCAAAGGCAAACTGCCCGTCGCTAGGAACTAAAATGATTACAAAATTGTTGATATTAGTTCTTTACTCACATTTAGGCATAATTTTAAAAGAAAATGCCTTTTCATTTCGAAAGGTATCGAAAAAGAAAACTTTGTTGAAGATTTTGAAACGATAATAAATTTTCGTGTTAAAATTGTGATTGTCCCAGCGTTCTCCGACAGTCGTTTCGCCTTTGGACTGATCGCCGATAGGACGTTTCATTTCTGAGAGATTCGCCGGCAGAACCATTCACCGTACGACGTTTCGCCGACAGCATTATTCGTATGTGGCTGTTCAACGACAGGACCTGTCAACTATGGACTATTCACCGATAGATCGTTTCGTGTACGATTTTTTTAACTACGTAAAGTAATGAGAAGTCTAATTAACAAAGTAAATAGGGTATGTTTTCACACACCTGCCCAAACATAGGCCCCCTTATTCCAAAACAAGGTTTAAGGATAGTCCGAGATGTGGATAAAACCCATAAATTTTTGGTATAGAAAAACATAAAAACAACAATTTTACTTGATATTATTATAATAACGAATCCAGGGGTCAAGTTCTTTATTCCAAGTCTTAAGTTCTCTATTTTAAGTCTTAAGTTCTTTATTCTAAGTCTCTAGTTCTTGATTTTAAGTGTAAGTTTTTCTTTTCAATTTTCCCACGGCATCAAGACATAGGTACGATGGCAAAACTACTGTTAAGAAATTATAGCTTTTTATCAAAACTGTTTGATCAACCAGACTTTGACATTTATTTTTTTAAGTGCCGTTCATCAAATACTATCAAGTAATCGACCTTAATGCAAGTGTTATTTATAATCGAAATGTCAATAATTGTAATATTTAATACTAATTGCAATATTACAGTTGCTACTTTTTTTTTCAAATGATAGGTCAGCGTTTGACCACTATTACACCTGCCTGATGGTAGATGATGATGTAGCCTAAGATGTAGCTCGCGCCCCTAGAAGATAGAGGTACCTATTCACCCACGACTTGAAGACCCCGGTCGTCTTTTGTTACATTTTCGTTCGTCTTTTGTTTATTTTTCGAACGTCTTTTACTTGGACTTGGGGATGGTTGAGCGTGAAAAAGTTCTTGAACGTTTTCCGTAGTGGGATTGTTAGGGGACGGTTAATCGTAAACCCGATGCAAGTAACAATTTTTAGATATTGTACAAATTGCTAATTGTACCTACACGTCAGGAAAGACAGACGCAGGCAAATGATTCCATTCCCTTACAATATTCATTTATCATAAGGTTTGATCGAGTATGCAGGTAACTCTGGGTAAGGTTTCAGCTATCTGAAAACCAAGTTTTATGAAAATTGGTTCAGTAGTTTTTCGTCTTTTAATATTAGTACCTAGTGTTAAATATGAAAACGTGGTCTTTTATATGGGCCTCATAAGGAAGATTAGAGTCGCTCAGCTAGCTATGGAGAGGGCTCGTTGTTTAACAACGAGATCGAATCAGAAATGAGGAGATTCATAGGCGAACTAAAGTTACCGACATAGCCCAAAGGATTAGTAAGCTGAAGAGGCATTGGGACATGTGGCTCGTAGAACTGATGGCCGTTAAAGTCCTAGACTTGAGACCACCTACGGAAGGCACGGGACGGCCTCCGACTAGATTGACGGACGACTTAATTGAGGTCGCGGGAAGTCGTTGGAGCATGCGACCAATCGCTCTGGAAGTCTTTGGGGGAGGCCTAAGTTCAGCAGTGGACGTGTTGTGGCTGATATGATGATGACGAAATATGGAAAAGTAATATCGATCCTTTTGCGTGACAATTGTTGAATATTGCCAAGATATCATAATACTTGTTGTATTAAGATATCTTGTATGGGAATGTTTAAGACCTTGGAGTGAAGCGCCCACTCACTGTGACAAATTGTAGTGTTGACAAGTTTTATGTTCATGTTTTTTTAAGTTTTACGAGTTGGTATTTAATTTATTGTGCCTGATAATATCAGATATTAAATGTATGAAAATAATTCGTATTGTAAGCCAAAATTGTTATTATAGCTTGTGTAATTGGAGATTTAATCTGAATTTTCTTTACAATTTGCAGGAGCGATTTCTGCCGCCATTTTAAAGCCAGCTTAGTCAAAAATAATTAATATAATCCAAATAAAAAAAAATATAGTAAAAAATAGATTTTTAAACTTAAGCGTCGTCTTGAAATCATTTAAAAACTACCTAAACCCGTGACTTCGTCCGCGTAGGGGTTGAATTTTACAAAATCTTTTCTTGGGACTCGTAGTTATTGTACCTATATAGTTTCAGATATTTCAGTGTGTATTGATAGATAGATTAGTTATAGATACTTACCTAGGTCAATATTAGTCAACAATGTAAACAAAATGTTCTCACGTATCAGGCCCTTCTAAAGACAATCTGTTAACTTTGAACTTAGGACGGACCGGCGCGGGCGCAGGCGCAGCTTTCGATATGGAACGTTCCAATTGGTCACAAGTTACGTAAACGGCCTTGAAAGTTCTACATCAGATAGAGATTACCGCGGTTTCATACTGAGGCATATGAAAGAAAAAAAGAGAAAGAAAGAAACTTGTTTATTCAAAAACTTGGTGATATTGATGCCTTGAAGTGATGGCCCACCAAATTTAATTTTTTCGTGAAAATTAGTAATTTAAAAATTGAAATCTAATATTATTTTATGAACCGCGTATCTAGAATATAAACCAACTACTAAAATATGTATTGCTCTTACGAGGAGAAAAAGCATCGTGATGATACCCGTGGCAAAGTTGACTCCAGAAGTTTTGACGAGTTCTTTCTGTTCGACTAAGCTGAAAGGGTAGTATAGGAGCAGAGAAGCCTACCCCATCTCCACGCAAAAAGGACCCAAATAAAAAAATCTAGTTGCGGAAAACAACCCGTATAAAAGTACAAGTACAACCCTTGGCTTAGTTGTCTTCAGACATTGACCGATTCTTTCCTATAGAAACGGTCGACTAAGGTGATATTGCAGTATAGGAACTGGGTAAGCTTACTCCAACCTCAAGCAAAAAGGACCCAACTAAAGCCCGTACACGTACAATCCACGGTCAAAAATATCTGTCCACCGTAACGTTTACAATCCTGTGCAGCACTATTTGAACATTATAACAACGTAACCTGAGGATCGAACCCACGTCGGTTGGTGTAGCGGGTGGCGGCTTAAACCTCTCGGCCAACTAAAGACATAGCTAACATGTTGAAAATAATAAAATACACTGAATACTTTTAATTCAAGTATTTGGGTTTGTGTGTAATGTAATTTTTTCACTGGTGACGAATAATTATAAGTTACTTTCATTTGTTATGTATGATGCTCCTTAGCCTTAATACTTTTACAATTAATTGCTTGTTAAGTTTTGTAATTGAACACATGTGATTCTCTCTATCTAATATGTAGATCTTTATTCTGGTTTTGATATCGTGTAATAACTGCTTTTTTTAACTTAATTTAGTTCTAGTTGTGGATACCCGTTATTGGCTATCTGTTTTTTTTTCTAGTTTGTAGTATTAGCTGTGAGTGTTCCTAAGATATTAAAATAAATAAACAAACTGATCATTTACTTATGACCCATACTGTACACAAGTACAATCCGTAGCAGAGCTGTCTCCAGACATATTGACAAGTTCTTTCCTCTAGAAACGGTCGACTACGCTGAGGGGGTAGTATAGGCGCTGAGTAAGCATACTTCAACCTCACACAAAAAAACACAACTAAATAGGTTTAGTTGTGTTTTTTTAAACAGCCAGTACACAAATACCTACAAGAATAACAAATTAGTTGCAGATCAACAAACTCATTGCTCTATTCACAAAGCCGCAAATCTTACACAGTTTTCTTGACAAAATGGCCCCTGATTTAAATCTATAATGACATCGTAAATAATAACACATCTCGATCAACAACACGAAATATCTCAACTCTCAAACACAGGGCAGACGTTACAAAATGACGGTTCATTAAATTTGTCTTACAAAACTTGCACAGTGCGTCTCTCAAACAATTTGCTGAATCTTAGCGAACTGAGAGCAATCGAAAAATGTCAAAGAAAATTACCTTACGACATGCAATAGTATTCTTTATTGTGTGAACAGTAAAGGTCATTGTTTGGATAATTATTTTTTAGACAATCCGCGTAATTACTGAGACATTTAATTGACAACGCAACTTGTCAATTTTCGTAATACTGTAAGAGTTAAAGATCTGCGTCCACTTTACCACTTTTATACGATGTGTTTCGACGTGTAATATAATACGGGTTATTCTAGGCTAAAATAACAACTTTTGATATACGATTTTTTTTATTTACAGGTTATGTTCAAGTAGTACTCAAAAATCAGCTGTTTCTTGGTATAAGAGGTCATTAACCTTGTTTATATAAGTTCGTTCAATCAATTTATTTATTGAGTTTTTACTACTATTTAAAACATAGTCTATTAAAAAAAACAACAGATTTTCCAGTAAGTAATCATAACTTCAAATTTTTCCAAATTGTTCGAATTCGCAAAGAAAAATATAAAATTTGAGAATAATTTAATAATAAAAAAAAGATAATTGTAAGATATCATTTATGCAAGTATTTAACATTTATATCTTTTAGAATACTTGCAAAAAGCATTTTCTTTCGAAAAAGACAGTACCCTCCTTTGCATCACGCAGTCAGCTAAGAATACTTTAAACACGATTCTAACAACTCAAATAACAACAATAGCCAGAAGTGTAAACGTAATGTTAAAATTTACATAAAATAGATGCTTTTCATATAAATTACCTCCGGAAACGGAAATAAAATTAATAATTAATACACATACCACATTAAACGACAACAATGCAGTTATTTTATACAATTTAATTACCTATGTTCATCATCATGCTATCATGCTATATTGTAAAATATAATTATTTATAACATTTTTTAATATGTTTGAACACGTTTTTCTTTAGCTTGTTGTGTTCTGCTGGGCAAAGGCCCCCATTTCCCTCCATGTGTTCCGATCTCCAGCTAATTTTGGCCACTCTGCTTCGAATGCATCCAAGTCGTGCCATCGTTAAAAATATGAAATATGATTGAAAGGGTATTTGTACTTGTTTATGGCCTGTTATTTTGCAACTAGACCTATTTAGGGGTTTTTTTCTTTAGGCTGCGAATATTTAATTTACTTGTTGTGAGGGAAATAGGCCGCCCTCTGAGGAACGAGGGTAATTAAAATTACTTTTTGATTTTCGTGTTATTTTTACGTTTTATTTTTTACATTTGATTGGTCGGCGTTTGACCACTATCACACCTGCCTAAAGGTAGGTGACGATTCGGCCTAAGATGTAACACGGGCCCCTAGAAAAGACCTATTCACTAGCGACTTGGAGACCCCCAAATTGTTTGGAAAGACAGACGCAGGCAACCGATTCCATTCCCATGTAGTACGAGTAATGAATGACACAGCAAAACGCTTAGTGCGAACGTCTAGTAAGCTCATTATGAATTAGTGCCGCACATCAGTCTGCCTGGATGTGTGACGATAGAATAGAAATGTATCCGATAACAGCACAAGTAAAGGGAAAAATGCGAAATATAAAAAGTTGAAAATTTGGTTTTTGTTTTGACTTTGGTTTTTACTAATTTCCTGGATTTTTATACACCTAACTAATTGTAACGAGCTAGGTCCACCCGTTCTTGAGAAAATGTGGTGGTGACATACGAACAGACAGACAGAAAAGAAAGTCATCTTATAATATAAGGGTTCCTTTACCCTAACAACCGACAAGCTCGATATGTTCAAGGCTCTGATGCCTTTTGTTATATATTTTTATATATCTATTAGTAATATTCTTGAGGTACAAGTACTTAAAAATAATTGCATACACACAGTATATAAAAATGAAAGTTGAAATCGGATTTCTACTAACAAGTTAATAAAAGTTAAAACGAATTCAAAACAGTTATAATTGATTTCAAAAACAAAAGAAGCTTCATACGATATTGTGAAGACTTGATTGAAATTGAAAGTTGATATCAATAACAACAACTCTTTGTCGGGTTTTATGGATTGATTACTGAAAAGTTCAATAAATATCATGTTAAAAGTGTGAACTTTTACTTTCACCTGTTCAGCTCATTGCTCAAACAGACCTAGGAACTAAGTTATTTATTGTTGGCCTAGTCGTATAGCTAGAATTGCTATCCGAAGGGCGTGAGTTCGAATCTCGGGTGGCCCTGCACCAATGTATGAACGCTAATTAACATTGGTCTTAAGTTGGAGAAAAACATCGTGATGAAACTCGCGGCTTAGTTGACTCCAGAGGTATTAACAAAATCTTTCGTCTGGACATGGTCGACCAAGCTGAGAGGGTATAGATTCTGGGCAAGATGCCCCGGGTTCTAAATAGCATGGCCTAACACCTATACTGTATTTTTTCGACTTAAGTTTGTATAAGCTAAGAAACAACAATTTTCGTGTTTGAATTATTTGAAAATGTAGGAAATATTTCACCTACAAACGGTAAACACATCAGCAACATTTAACAACAATTATTTTCCATGCAATAATTAACAACATTATTTAAATCGGTAAAATTACCATGTTTATGTTTAATTTTTTTCATTACATAGTATAAAACAAAGTCGCTTGCCGCTGTCTGTCTCTATGTATGCTTAGATCTTTAAAACTACGCAACGGATTTTGATGTGGTTTTTTTTAATAGATAGAGTGATTCAAGAAGAAGTTTTATATGTATAATATATGCATAATATAGCCGTGTGAAGCCGGGGCGGGTTGCTAGTATAACATATAACTAATTATCCGCGACTTGGTCCGCTTAATAATTTTTTTTCCAAAATTAATTCTAAGCTACGTTATTCAGCTATATAAATGAGCCAACTTTAAGCCCGAGCTCTGAGCTTGAGCTGGGCTTTGATATATCAGTACCTAAGTCAGGACTTGTTTTAAATCCTAATGTTGTAATGCTAGGCATTTTGCTTTTGGCTCCTTTATAATTTTAACAAATAAACATAAACCCTGTGAATATATACTTAATCTAATCGATTTTAAATAACTTCAGTTTGTATGTTTGTTGGCAAATCTGCGTATTTCGTAATTGGTTTGTTCATTTATGTAGTTAAATCGAACTAAGGATTGCTTAGTACTTGTACCTACCTAGTACTTGTATTAAAGTCTTAGTCCATTTTACCAGAGATAGATTGCCAAAAAAAATGTGTCACACAATAGGGACCGATTCTACTGGTAATTTTTAAAACTGGAAATTTCCCATGATTTTTTTTGAGTAACGAAAATCCGTAACAGTAAGAGAGAATGGAGGAGATCGAAATTTTTTCATATACAAACAAACAAATAAAAAATCTAACTTTCGTATTTATAATACTTTTTAGTTAAGATAATCATCTGTTCTCGGCAATTAAGACCATTAATTTTTTAAATTGCAGTCGAAACGCTATAAAGGAATCCAAAGGTCAATGACCTGTTACTGTAAGAAACAGCTGATTTTTTAAGTACCTAGTACCTACCTAGATTTAACTCCAAATCTAAAAAAAGTTCGAAACTTTAAAAGTTGTAGAACAAAAATTGATCGCTTAGACGTCTAGAACAAACCCCTTTCGTATTAGAATACTTCAGAAAACATTCTAATAATAGTATTTTTTTAAACTCTACGGTGGGTCTGGAATTCTGACTCCGACCGTACCTACACCAAATATGGCCACATGGCCATATTGCACCGATTTCCAACAATGAATATAATAACTATAATACTTACCTTTGATATATAACTAGATAATGATAGTGAACTAAAAGAAACGGAATGAACTTTCGAAATGATTTCATTTCCTCTCAGGAATCTAACAACCTTCATAAACTCTATAACACCGATCGGCCTATACAATTCCATGACACATGCTTACAAAACCACATATTATTATTATCTATAGGTATATATAATTTACAGTCGGCAACAAAAGTTGAGGCTCTTCTTACAATTTTCGCTTCTAAATCGGCTCTAAAACTGCTTTTATTAGAATTTTGAGTTAAGATTAAGTGCTAGTGAACTAAATCGTTTGATTTTTAACAACTTTACCTTAGATTTCCTAAAAAAATGAACATTTAAAACGATTAGATTAATCAGAAAACATATCTAGTAAATGTTAACAAAACACTAATAATGTGAAGAAAATAAAATACCGACATAGTTTTTTTATTAAAAATGTCCAAAATATTATCTCTAATAATTACACAGGAAAAACCGCCGAGCAAAACTAGTGCCTACTACAAACCCACACACACACACAAACACAATCTATCAGTTCTCATACAAATCCCATACATTTCCGTATGATGATTTGATGAGCCATACAAACTCATACATTAGTGTATGACAGGTCAAATTTACTGTAATTTCCATAAAAGGTCGCTACCTACTACACAGTGGCGTTGAAAGAAACATAATTACATTAAAACGCACTTGTAGATGTTGACATTTAAAACTTAAATAATTAATTCAATTAGAATTTAAAAACCGGACAAGTGCGAATCGGACTTTCGCACGAAGGGTTCCGTAACATGTTATATGGGAACCCTAACTTAATTTTTTTCTTCTGATTTTAGTATTTGTTGTTATATCAGCAACAGAAATACATAATCTGTGAAAATTTTAACTGTCTGCTATTACGATTCATGATACAGCCTGGTGACGGACAGACGGACGGTCAGTGCAGTCTTAGTAAAAGGGTCACGTTTAAAAAAAGTGGTTAATTATAACATATCTTATACCTTTGGAAGGCGTGTGTGGAGCCGAAGACAACACGTAGAGGCCCTTTACAATAACAACGTTTAATGGCAAAGTATGATGTGAGCAACAAACCAACGATTATACGAGTACCTATCTGCACTATAAAATAAAACCATGGACAAACTACAGGAGAAAACTACTTGGTTTGAATTTGAATTTTTAATTTGAATTTATTTGTTTTCGTGAATCACATGTTTCTTAGGTCTAGTTTTTCGTTGGTCTATTGTGATGGGATGGTAGTGGACTGGGTACTGGGGAACTATGGGTACTATGGCACCTGCTGTTTAATTGTCCAACAATCACGTAAAATGACAGACTGGGGCAAACCAGTTCATTATTTTAAGTGAATTAAGATTTTCTATGGTACAAAGCAAGCATTTATTTATCTATCACTACACAGTAGAAACCAAGTCGCTTTCTCTGTCCCTATATCCCTATGTATGCTTAAATCTTTAAAACTACGCAACGGATTTTGATGCGGTTTTTTAATAGATAGAGTGATTCAAGAGGAGCGTTTATATGTATAATACATGCATAATATAGCCGTGCGAAGCCGGAACGGGTCGCTAGTTTAGTACCTATATTACCAGTGGATCGTCATTTCTTATTCGTGCAAAATGGAATCAGTTGCCTGCGTCTGTCTTTCCAGACGTGTACAATTTAGGGGTCTTAAAGTCGCGAGTGAACAGATATCTCCTAGGCGTGCTACATTTTAGAACGCAACATCACATACCTAATAGCCAGACTAAAGATCTTTGACAGTATATTCCTCGAAACATCTATGTGAATTTTCCCATCAAGCCATGTTGATTGCATACTATTTAATCAGGTCATCCATTAATTAGGGACATCCAAAAAAGGCATCATTACAAAGCACCTCTTTCTCCCAGTGTAGATCGCACCTTAGCACATCTTACGTAACACAACAATCTAAGCCATTTGTTTAACTTAGATGTATCATGTTAAGTGACCTTTTTGTAAGCATAATTAAGTTATATAAGTTTTTTTTCTAAGTTAGTTTAAATAGTTTTCTTTGAAATGGTATTGTATTGTAAATGAATTTAATGGGATTGCGAAGCAATGGCTCGCATTTTTTCACATGATAGATGTGCGTTTGACCACTATTACACCTGCCTGATGGTAGGTAATGATTCGGTTTAAGATGTAACACGCGCGTCTAGAATATACATGTACGGTCGGTTGAGTAATTGCAGACCCAACGTAGAGCTTCAAAACGGCTGTTATAAGAATGTTTTTTAACACAAGCAAGATTCTAGAGACCTGCTTTAGTTGAAGTTTAAAGTCTTCTAACTCATCAAGATAGATAGATAACTATATTTGTACAACACAGGAAGAAACAAAACACGACGTACACAAAGTAAAGTAATATCTAGAAAGTATAAGTTGCACAAAGTATAAGTTGCGCAAATTGTTGGCTTTCAGCGATAAGGCCCCCCCCATTTAATGCAACAATTCCCATTAATTTATCAAACAAAAATTATTAGAATGAAAACATGCCAATAATAGTAATTTTCGAACTCTAACAGGGGCTGCAATTATGCAGCCAACTGTACCTACACTCGTTCCCTGACAAACAACGTTGTTTAAGTCAGGAAAGACAGACACAGACAACTTAATAAATTTCCTGGCAGTATGAAAAAAGAATAACGATGCAAAACGTATCATGGTTTTAAGATCCATCATCACTTTGGGCTTTGCTAATGTTATAAATGTGAAATTAGTTTTTTAATAAGTTGATAATACAAGTCCAGGACAGAAAAGTTTGGAAACAGATAAGGGGGACCTTTGCCCTTTTCAACAGATAGATGGATAGATTAACTTTATTTGTACAACACAGTAAGAAACAAAACACGACATACACAAAGTAAAGTAATAGCTAGAAAGTATGAGTTGCACAAATGGGCGGCCTTATCGCTGAAAGCGATTTCTTCCAGGCAACCTTTAGCAACCAACCGGCAACCAACAGGTTGACGAAGAAATCCTTTAAACCTCTATAAGTAACAAGACCGCTCAACCAATTGCAGTTAAACTTGCTATAGCTAGAGCAGAGTTCTTAAATAACACCTAGACATATTTTCATCTCGATATTTCCACGGGATCGGGACTCACGCAGGTGAAACCGGCACATTAAACAATACTGTAAGAAAGTAGGTATTTGACTACTAAAACATTGTATTTTCGTGTCGCCAACAATGCAAATAATTGCAGTAACCGAACCGTGATATGTTCGTGGCATCGTACTTATGTAGCGTCGTCGTGTAAAAGACATCAACGCGCTCCGAAAGTTTCACGGCCATTGGTCTTAGCTACGCATTTCTTGCAATTTAAACGTTTTTCTTAGATTTTTTAACAAATTAACCATATTATCAGTGATGGGCAAAATGCATGAGGTGTAGAAAATTGAAAAATGTTCGATTTGAATTAACGTATTGTGATATATCAACGCACATCTTAAGTCGCTGGTTCTACAAACATATTTGGAGGGTGTGTTCTTAATGAAGTGTAGGCATTAACTGAGAAAGAGTTTTTAAAAATTCCACCCATAAGAGGGTAAAATGACTGGTGAAGCCGCACGCAAAAGCTAGTTAACTACATAAGCACCACATAGTAGATAATAAGGGTGCCACCGTACCCTTATTATTATAGCTAGATGCAAAAAATAGCGATAATTTTCGATTCAAATCATCTAAACTTATCAATACATATATTATGAAGAGGAAAGATTTGTTGTTTGTTTGTAACGATTACGCTTTGAAACTACTGAACCGATTTCCATCAAAAACAAAGTATGAAACAAATATTGATTTTTTGAAAGTAAATGCTACTTTTATACTGATATTCCCAGAAGATCGGCATTTATGCGGATTTATCCCGCGAGGCAAATTAAAAATAAAAATATTTTGATAACGGTATAGATTCCACCTTATGGATGCCAAACATTGACAGAAAAAGTAATGAAAAAAATAAATGTATGTCAAAATGGGATCGAGAGAAGTGTTATTGGCGTAAAGAGGAAAGATAAAGTAAGATTAGGAAAAATAGAAGACAACTAAATTTAAAAACGCAAAAAACACATGTAAAACTCTAAAATGGAAATGGACAGGACATATGGTAAGAGAGACAAACAAGAAGTGGACTCAAACGGTAACAGAGTGGTACCCTAGAGATGGGAAAAGAAGTAAAGGGAGACAAATTAAACGTTGGGAAGATGACCTTAAAAAAGTGGCTAGCCCAGAGTGGATGAGAATGGCTAGAGAAAGAGAGAAATGGAAAACTTTAGAGGAGGCCTATGTCGAAGGACAAGCTGTTGATGAAAACGATCGTCTATACTAAGATGGTAACTTATTATACTTAGTTTGTAAATTTTATAACAGTAATAAAGGCTTAAGTATTTTATTTATTTTTATTTATAGATTCCACCAAAATGCTGAGTCAAATATGAACACGTGGTGTTCGTTTCCGGAAATTCTACTTGTCCTAAAATAATTCAAAATCGGAAGTATGTACGTCATAAGTAAATACGTCATAAAAACAAAAATAAAATTGTAAAAGTTAGTGAACATGAAAAAGACTGGATTCGCGAGTGATTGTGCGCGCACGCATATTACGAAGGACATTCGTGTAATGTCACAATTTGAACGAAACTTCCTGACTTTTTAGTAAAAATATATTAATTGACGTAGCATTTTGTAGGAAGCAAAGTTAATAGGTTATAAATAAAATAATAAGTAGGTAAACCTTATTTTAAAATATACTAAACCATATTTTATGAAATTTTGCTAAAAACATTCAAAGTCATACAGAAAATCTTCTTCAGATATCTCTTTCTTTTTCTCGAAATAGTATCACGCCTCTTTGTACATTCATTCAAATGACCCAAATGATTTGATAATTATTGGCGAATTAAAACATCGTATGTTTGTTCACATCTTGTAACACCAAACTTAAATTAAAATTAATCATCTTAAAATACATCGTAACACATAAATTCAATAACAGGTAGCCCCAACAGTAGTAAATAAGCAATTAGAACTGTAGGTTTGTGTGTCTATTATGTCATAGTATATAACAGCATCATAAAATACCAATAAAGCCTTTTTGTTACGCGCAGTTTGGTAAATTGCAAGTCTAAATGTCATTTTTATATGATTTTTATACGTTTTCAAAAGATCCATCCGGTATTTTTGACCGACTTGCTTAAAAAAAAAGTAGGAAATCCTCAATTGTTTATAGTAATATGTTGCTTTCTTTTGTTATTTTCTATTAATTGCAGTACCTATATTCTTTATCTATGGTAAAGGGAGAAGGGGAAACATTCAGTAATTATTTAAAAGCAAATAAAACGGTGTTGGCCTAGTGGTAGATATCTCGACTTTCATTCTGAAGGTCGTGGGTTCGAATCCAGGCCGGCCGTGCACCAATGTATTTTTCTTAAGAAAAATGTATGTGCGCTAATTGACATTGCTCTTACGGTGAAGGAAAACATCGTGATGAAACCCGCGGCTTAGTTGGCTCCAGAAGTATTGACAAGTTCTCTCCTCTGGACATGGTCGACTGAGCTGAGAGGGTAGTAGGTGCTGGGTAAGCCTACTCCATCTTCACGCAAAAGGGACCCAATTAAAAAGGGTCTAATCGCGGAAAACAGCCCGTATACAAGTACAAGTACAAAAGCAAATAAAATTAAAAAATCATGGGTCTTAAAAAAAGAAGTAGAACAATAAATCATGTCTGTTTGGTTGTATTTACATTAGCTGTGCAATTAAAAACACTGGCCCTATTCAAATCTATTCGATAGCACTATTTTCTACAAATATCGTAAGTAGTAGGTACCTATACTTTGTATAAAAATCCAACAAAGATTTAAAATAATCACTCCAAAACATCGGCTGTTCGTGGCTCGATAATAGTTATACATTCTTATTTACTTATTATGTCTAGTAAAAATTCTAGCAGATTATAGGTATACCAAATATAAATATAAAATATAAACCTGACCCTTCCTCACAAGGTTGAACTGAGTTAGCTTTTTGTATTGAAGCAGTATTTCAGGATAAATGGAATAGTTTTCTTTCTAGGAGGATTCAAACATGCGACCTATAGGTACACTTTACGATTTAATCCGCAAATCTTAAACTACCTACTTATAGAAACAAATATTTTTTTACAAAAGAAACCTTTTGGTTTGTCTTATTAATATAATAATAAGGTCTTGAGAACAGATTTTTAACATATTTCCCATACGAGAATTGTCAAAAATCTACTCTAAAGTTTCAATGAAATATTTTTCAATGTCTAAACATTGTTGCAAATATCTAACACCTTAAAAACTAGGTCATAAAGGTGAGCACAGATCAAAGTTTTTAAATCGGCAGACCGATCAATACGAAGACAAAGACAAAATAAAAACCCAATGAATGTCTTTATATATTAAAAACTAACTGCGCTCCGCGGTTTCACCCGCGTAAGTCCCGATCCCGTGTGAATATCAAAATGAAAGCCTTTCTCGATAAATGGACTATCCAAAACAAAAAATATTTTTTCAGTTCGAACCAGTAGTTCTTGAGATTAGTAGCGGGTTCAAGCAAATAAACAAACTCTTCAGCTTTATAATATTAAGTATAGTAATAAATCAGTTTAAACCAGAGTTTTAGTACGAAACGTTTTAGTATATCAACATGCCAACAATCATGATTTGAAACTGTCATAATACCCAGTTTATGAATAAATAGTTTAAGCACATTGACAACAAACTATCTGCCGATGAAAAAATCTTCAACCTACGATCACCCTTATGAAAAAATCCACATTATAATGAATATAACAATTAATATAATCACTTACCTAGATCAGCGGCTGCCTTCTCACAGAAACGTTAACACAATTATCTTGCTCTTGCTACGTTATGTCACTTGTCACGCAGAGGAAAAATACCACTTTGATTTTTTTTTATATATATTTTTTAGTACTTCCAAATTTGTTTGAGGTTATTGAGATCTTAACTTCTTGATATACCTAAGTATTTCTATGGACCTATTTAAGTTTGGGATTTAAAAAAGATTCAATAATAAACATCGGGACAGGTGAAGCGGGATAAAAGCTTGTAAAAAAATACTTGGAATTTGCGCCTAATTCTACTAAGACAATAAAGGCTAGAAATATATAAACCCTATTACTAAGACTCCACTGTCTGTCTGTCTATCACCAGGTTGTATCTCATGAATCGTGATATCTAGTTTAATATGACAAATTCTAAAAATCCAAAAATCCGTTCTGGTAGGATTCGAACCTATAAATTAACAACCACAGTAAAGTCTGCAAACTATTATTGACACGACTGGGATACTTACTTAATAAAATTTTTGAAATTAAATAAGTTTACTAAGTTAAGGAGTTCTATTTTTTTGGTTTTACTATTCCCTCTCGTATCTTTATTAAACAGACAGGCAGACAGACAGACGGACGAGAAAGTGATCATATAAGGGTTCCATTTTTTACGGAGGTAACCCTAAAAATCAGGAAAAAACATTAAGTTTACGAAAAAACAGGTGTTTTTCTAAAAATATGTATTCAATAATGGCTTTGCAAGACTTGTTATTGAGGCAGTGTCAAGTAAAATATAAATTTTACGTTAAATTGTGCTTAAAACCGACGTAAAATTATTCTTGTCTCAAAAATACATGTTTTTGTTTTCAATGTTTCCAATAATCCATAATAATCATCTGATTAAATGTCAAATAGTACATTTCCTATTGTATAACTGATACATAACGAGAACACAAAAACAAGAGATACGCGTCTATCCCACGGATCAAGACTTACGCAAACATCTACAGTAATTAGCTAGGTTTTTTTTTATTTAATCGCATTGGACAATGCAAGCTTAGATTGTAAGTTTGGGTTGAGCCATTCACGGTTTTTAGAATCAAGTTTAAATTTTTGACACATTTTTTACGCCATATCATATATTCTGTGGCCATTTTCAGTTAAATATGAAAATCAATAATAGGTAGGTAACCTAATATACCTATTAAATTTTGCTTTGGGTGAGACAATTTTTTTTTAAATTATACGGCGTCATCTAGCTCCAAACTAGGCTGCTAGGCTTGTATATGGTGACTAGACAAGGAATAGTTATGAAGAATATGGCAGTAGAAGTCAATTATTATTTATACTTAAGGATCATACCGAAAAGTGCCTTTTTTATCCGTGGTCCATGATAAGAATACTACAAAAATGTGAAAATTTATGCGACGTTTTCATCTAAACTTTAATTAAAATTGCCATTTTTTAAATTTCAATTTAATTATTATAAAATTTTTAGTAAGTAGAATTTGTCGAAACCTTGTTTTGAATGTTTTAAATATAACTCAAAAGTCATAACTACAAAATTACAAGAAATTAAATTCTTCTAGTACCCAAGAATAAAGCAATTAGAAGCAATTAAAAAATATGTTGTCAAAGTTACCTCAGAAACGCAGTTTCTAGTTTAATTTTAGCAAGAATTATTTCGAAAAAATATTTACTCAAACCGTTTGTTGGTCTATGTGAAAAAGCAACAATATACTTATCATAATACTATTGTTTTTACTATTTCAGAGACTCTTGTGAGATAATGGGGAGGTTATATAAAACGTCTGAGGTCAAATAAGAATTGACTCTAAGTAAATATACCTACTCTATTACCTACATTTAGTTGAGTATATAATAATTGTGGGTTTTTATGATTTATTAGTGCAAGGACTTTGATTGTACTTTGATAAAATTAAGTTGATGTAACATTACTTAGATCTATTCACAGTTGCTTATTTTTAATTGTCTTTATAGTTAAAGTTATTTGTTTATTTTTTATTTTGTGGAGCTCGATATTTAGATGCTGTTACAATAATTTAGATTTTTAATATTTTTAACTTTATAATCTGAGTAGGTAGGTATGACAATTGTATTTAATCATTTAATTAATTCTGTCGTCTTACGGCTATAAATATATAAAAGCATTGACATATCTTTTTTATTTATTACTCTATTTTCAATATTTTGGGGTTAGTTGACGCTGTGTGTAACAAACAACACATTTTTTATTTATTTAATTTTTTAAATGATAATTTTATTTCTTACCGAAATGGTCCAGTATTTATTGCAATAAACGATGTATTAGCAAGAGAAAGGAAGATGAACCAACTTAGTATGTTGAAACCGTTTACTTTCTAGAAATAATGGACTAAATATGCTTAGTTATTTCAAATATAAGTACCCAAAATGTAAGAAATAATTCCTGAAATTAAAAAAATTATCTCACCCTTCAGCAGTAGAATCCTATCCAAAAGTTATAAACACAAAAAAAAATAACTCAAAAATTAAAAAAATAAACACCCTAAAATTTGAAAGTATAAAAAATCTATATAAAAATGAATTTGAAAATGTAAAATACCGGTGTGAGTGAGCAGCTTGGATGCGCTCTGAACTCGCGGACGGTACTGGCGATGTGCGCCCGCGCATCGCGAGCAAGACTCGCTGGAGAGCGGGGAGTGGATAGTTGGGCAAACTACAGATGACAGATAGATAATACCGCATCTAATCTGATGCGGTATTTACATTGAAACAATTTATTTACCTTAGGGTCCTAAAAAAGTAGTATCGGATACTTAGGTCGCCTGCCTAACAAACGTTAATCTTTTAAACGAAATTACGTATTTTGCTTTCCTGAGACTTTGTTAAACTCCTTCTATTGAACCTATTCAATAGAAGGAGTAGGTACGTAGGTACCTATACCTACGTACCTACAGTATGGTCATTTCATTGTCTTTTAACCTTGTTGAAGTCGGTTTTTTAATTTTGATTTAAATGTTAGTTAATTAATCGTATGATTTTTAAAGAATTTAAAGTAAATTATGAGCTCGTTTAGCACCACCCAGGGAATATATGCAGGGCAGTGGTTCAGCCCCTCAAGACCCCTAGTTAAAATCTGATAGGTCTGTATGATAAAAGTTGAAGGTGCCTCAACGCATCGAGATTGACTTTAGTATCATTATAAAACAACGTTTGTTACCATCTCGTTCCTAAGTAGGCTGTAATTACGATGAAGGCTTTCAACGGAAGCACTTTGTTTCAACATACTTACCTATATGAACTGATCGATTGATTTATTACCTATATCTATTCGAAGTAGTCTAAATTATACTATAACATTAGTTAGATGAGTTAGTGGTGCCTGGGACATGATTGGATGTATACCACCCTCTCTGCTTAGTCGACCGTGTCCAGAGGAGAGAGCTCAATACGTCCACAGGCAATTAAGCAGCGGATTGCATCACGATCTTTTCCTAATATGATTTTACATAGGATAGGATTTAATAAAATTGTAGAAATTGATAGATTCTAATAAAAAAATAAATATTATTGTAATCACCATTTTCAAATTATCCTATACTAATGCTATCCTGCTAATATTATAAACTAGCGACCTATATTATGCATGTATTATACATATAAACCTTCCTCTTCAATCACTCTATCTATTAAAAAAAACCGCTTCAAAATCCGTTGGGTAGTTTTAAAGATTTAAGCATACAAAGGGATATAGGGACATAGGGACAAAGAAAGCGACTTTGTTTTATACTATGTAGTGATAGAAACAAAGCTTTAAGTCTAAGTGTTACATGCGGGACGGCCTTATCGCTCGCTAAGGATTTTTCTACGGGAATCGAAACCTCTTTCATAAAATGCCGAAGGAGTATAAGTAAGTTTTACGAAATGTGGAGTCATTTTCAAGTAATCTAAACCTAACAATACTTATTTCTGCAAACATTGGTTTGACACTATACTCGTAATACAACTCTATTGAATGAAGAACCCATGATGAATAGACTCAATGATGACTTATGAAATCTAGGCCTAGGGGACTGATTCTAGTAGAACAAACTTATATTTTAAAAGATTAAGGGCGGCTTGCATGACAACGAAATGCATTTAACGTGTATCTAATCCAAAATTTAATTAAATTACCTATTTAATCAGTTTAACACTTTGACAGTTGGTTAAACATGTTCTTAAACACTTTTAATTTTTGTTGTGCAAGTCAACCTAAAAGTAGTGTTCTCTTGTAGATAATCAATAGATTTATCCAATGAAAGTTGTTGGCGTAGTGGTTAATTCCAGAGGTCATGGTTCGAATCCGGGCCGGTCGTGCATTTTCCAGAAAAAATATGCGAGCTATTTTACTTTGCTATTACGGTGAAAGAAAACATCGATCGTGATGAAACCCGCGGCTTAGTTGGCTCCAGACGCTTTGACAAGTTCTTTCTTCTGGACACGGTCGATTAAGCTGAGAGGGTACATAGGCTATAGGTGCTGGGCAAGCCTACACCATCATCATGCAAAGAAAGCTAAAGAAGTCTAGTTGCGGAAGACAGCCCTTATACAAGTACAAGTAGTTTTTTCCTTCAGAACTACTAGACATATTTTAATGAAACTTGATATGATCATTGATTCATTGGGAGTAACATCCTAACTTAGTTTTAAGACGTTTCTATGTGATCCCGTACAAACTGTATAAATAATAATAATAATATTGGCCCGCAGGGCACCTTGAGGCGAGGTGAAGACCCCGCGGTCCCGAGTTCTCCAGGGGAAAGTCACCGTTCCTCAACTCCGGCTTGCCTTGGTTAGCTGGTCGGAGTGAATATTGACGAGGAAGCGATCCCCCGCCTCTGGCTTGCCTTCACCGGTCGTCCAGAGTGGAGTCGCATGAGTAGAAATACTCGAAGGATGGATGCCGAACGTCAGTGATGAGTTGGCCCGCTCGCTCGGACTACCAGCGATGACTTAAAATCCAGTAAAGCCTCTCCATCCTTCAGCCACTCACGTTCCTGTTGCCCCCTTGCTGTAATTTACTCGGCTAATTAGGGTGGCCCAGTCTGAGAGTTGGCGAGTCTCCGCCTGCCATTTTTACGTGTTTATCGGACATTGTTACGGCAGGTGCCATAGTGTCCCTAGTTCCCCAGTATCTAGTCCACTACCATCCCATCACAATAGCTCAAGTAGTTTTGTCCTGTAGATTATCAATAGTTTCATCCAAACCGGAGGTTGTCCTTGGTTGCACTTTATAGTGTAGACAGGGATAATCGCCAGTTTAGAATTCACCCCATTGTTTGCTATTATACTTGTTATTGTAAAGGGCCTCTACGTGTTGGCTTCGGCCCCACGCATGCCTTCCAAAGGTCCGGGGCTCCATAGCCCCGTGATACAGGACGTATAACAGACAAATAAATATTGCAGCACAATTCACACATTGCCATCTAGCCCCAAGCTGAGTAACTTAACTTGTGTTATGGGTGGTAAACAACGGATATACTACTTGTATACTTTTCTTTTGTAAATATCACTACATAGTGTAAAACAAAGTCGCTTTCTCTGTCCCTATATCCCTTTGTATGCTTAAATCTTTAAAACTACGCAACGGATTTTGATGCGGTTTTTTTATAGATAGAGTGATTCAAGAGGAAGGTTTATATGTATAATACATGCTTAATATAGCCGTTCAAAGCCGGGACGGGTCGCTAGTATACTTATAACTAGAGACCCGCTAGTTTTAAAGATCTAAGCATACAAAGGGAATAGGGACGGCGAAAAGTGACTTTATTTTATACTATGTAGTGATACGTAGGCGGGAATCGAACCCGCAACCCTGTGTTTGTCAGTCCGGTATGGTGACCATTGTCCAAACTGGGTCGTCCATGATTCCAAATGAATAAAAAATATTGTTGACTTTGACTTAACATAATGTTACTTTTATCCCGATATTCCCACGGGATCAGGACTTACTAGCAGCTGCAGCTTAGTGGTCTAATTGTGTTTTTTTATGTTTCGAGAATCAGGTCCTCGGGTCCCTTTTGCTATAAGTTCCGTACAAAGATAATTTCATAATGTCAAATAGGTTATAGTCAACCAATGAACAGAATGTCAGGACTTTCATTAACTTGATGTAGCGCAATATACTGTTATTGTTCATATAGGTAAATGCGGAATAGCAAAATGCATGATCGTGTCGCCTATAGGTACAACAAATGCATGATCGTGTCGCCTATAGGTACAACAAATAGGCGACACGATCATGCATTTGTTGTACCTATAGGCGACACGATCATGCATTTTGTTGTACCTATAGGCGACACGATCATGCATTTTGTTGTACCTATAGGCGACACGATCATGCATTTGTTGTACATATAGGCGACACGATCATGCATTTGTTGTACCTATAGGCGACACGATCATGCATTTGTTGTACCTATAGGCGACACGATCATGCATTTTGTTGTACCTATAGGCGACACGATCATGCATTTTGTTGTACCTATAGGCGACACGATCATGCATTTTGTTGTACCTATAGGCGACACGATCATGCATTTGTTGTACCTATAGGCGACACGATCATGCATTTTAGGCGACACGATCATGCATTTGTTGTACCTATAGGCGACACGATCATGCATTTTGTTGTACCTATAGGCGACACGATCATGCATTTTGTTGTACCTATAGGCGACACGATCATGCATTTTGTTGTACCTATAGGCGACACGATCATGCATTTGTTGTACCTATAGGCGACACGATCATGCATTTTGTTGTACCTATAGGCGACACGATCATGCATTTTGTTGTACCTATAGGCGACACGATCATGCATTTTGTTGTACCTATAGGCGACACGATCATGCATTTGTTGTACCTATAGGCGACACGATCATGCATTTTAGGCGACACGATCATGCATTTGTTGTACCTATAGGCGACACGATCATGCATTTTGTTGTACCTATAGGCGACACGATCATGCATTTTGTTGTACCTATAGGCGACACGATCATGCATTTTGTTGTACCTATAGGCGACACGATCATGCATTTGTTGTACCTATAGGCGACACGATCATGCATTTTGTTGTACCTATAGACGACACGATCATGCATTTTGTTGTACCTATAGGCGACACGATCATGCATTTTGTTGTACCTATAGGCGACACGATCATGCATTTATTGTACCTATAGGCGACACGATCATGCATTTTAGGCGACACGATCATGCATTTGTTGTACCTATAGGCGACACGATCATGCATTTTGTTGTACCTATAGGCGACACGATCATGCATTTTGTTGTACCTATAGGCGACACGATCATGCATTTGTTGTACCTATAGGCGACACGATCATGCATTTTGTTGTACCTATAGGCGACACGATCATGCATTTTGTTGTACCTATAGGCGAAACGATCATGCATTTGTTGTACCTATAGGCGACACGATCATGCATTTGTTGTACCTATAGGCGACACGATCATGCATTTGTTGTACCTATAGGCGACACGATCATGCATTTGTTGTACCTATAGGCGACACGATCATGCATTTGTTGTACCTATAGGCGACGCCTATAGGTACAACAAATACTATTTCTAATCATTATTCCATTCAAAATTTAGCTTTTGACGTGACAACGTTTTATAAATTGGTTTGCCGGGTGACACTTCAAGAAACTGCGTTACGCTCCGCTGACGTTATGCGCTCACAATGAGAGCGAGTGAGAGGCACGCGGGCATGGTTAGCCCGCCTAAGAGCGAGAGAGACAGACATAAAAAGTGAAAGGCACGCGTCCCTTCCACTCGAGCACAGTTGTTGTCACGTAAAACTTTCGCCCGTATACCGACTTTACAGGCAACCAGTTTTACTTTACTAATTAGTCTTTAGTGACATTTTAGACGAATTTTTGTCTTAAGATTATAACCGAAATGTCGGACTAACTTACAAAATTGTACTTAAAATATAGACAATATTGATAAAAACAAAAAACAAATATGCAATATAAATTTATTTTAGGCTAATATTAGGACTATTTAACTAAGGTTTCGAAACTACAAGCAATTTTTGTAAATAAATAGATAGAATAAATCACCTACAGAAAAAAACTGGTTGCCTGTAAAGTCGGTATACGGGCGAAAGTTTTACGTGACAACAACTGTGCTCGAGTGGAAAGGACGCGTGCCTTTCACTTTTTATGTCTGTCTCTCTCGCTCTTAGGCGGGCTAACCATGCCCGCGTGCCTCTCACTCGCTCTCATTGTGAGCGCATAACGTCAGCGGAGCGTAACGCAGTTTCTTGAAGTGTCACCCGGCAAACCAATTTATAAAACGTTGTCACGTCAAAATAGCATGCAATAAATACCAATTTCATCACTATCACTACATAGTATAAAACAAGTCGCTTTTTCTGTCCCTATTTCCCTTTGTATGCTTAAATCTTTAAAACTACGCAACGGATTTTGATGCGGTTTTTTTAATAGATAGAGTGATTCAACAGGAAGGTTTATATGTATAATACATGTATAATATAGCCGTGCGAAGCCGGGGCGGGTCGCTAGTTTACTTATAAACGACGCGCCCAAGTTCGTTGGCGGCTACTCCAGTTTTAAAGGCAATTTTGCTGCTTTAACTCTATCGGGCTATATTAAGAACTATAGTCAGTTAACTTTAAGCCCATAGTCTGCGTCGCCCTTAGAAATCGCAGTTCAGCCACAGAATAATAATAACACAAAAATAACACAATAACATAGACTTAAGTAAGATTCATTGAAAGTTTTCTAAAAGCTTTGAAAATGAATATCATTACAGGCATTTCAAACACTTCAGTTCAGACTTCCTACTAGTATTCAATAGACATTATTAGACTTATGTAGCTTTCTTGACCCGATGTGATGTATCGATAATAATATTCAATCGTCTAATCGAGTCACTATTCGAATGAAATAATCGATTTTCTTGTCCGTCTGTTTGAAGCCCTTTCAAAAGATATTAAACTGCTCGCTGCGAATGTATCCGGATCAGAATAAAGATTTATTTTGTATCTGTCTAAAAGAGATGTTATTTATCAAATTTGTAAATCTGTCATTGTTAATTTATATCATCCTTAAATACCTATATAAAATTATCGTGTCGCGGTGTTAATTGCCAAACTCCACCTAAAAGGCTGAACCGATTTGTATGATTTTTTTGTTTCGTTAGGTCTAAGAATCTAGATTAATGCAAAAAAAAATATTTAAAAAACTAAATAAGTTTCCCTAGGTTTTGTTGCCTTGGTCACCTTAAGCTAAGCTAAAATATTTTAATTTTTTCAGTGCAAACTAATGGTGGCTTTCGTTTTCAAGCTAAAGTTTCAACCCACGGATATAAAATAATAATAAAAATTCCGTTTTCAACTCCATGTAACCTAAAATTCAGTTTTCTACCCAAAAAAAATTGATGTGTGTGAAGGTACCTAATTTGAATTGGAAACAAATTAAAACTTTAAAATGTTCACAAGGTTTGTGTTTCGTTTTTTCAATTGCAGTAGCATCATTTGACCCTGTTTATTAAAATTCTTCAAATATTCAAACCGCAAGCTTTTCATCTTTCTCAACAATTTCGACATTGCGTTTAATATTTGTCAATCCTAGTTTAAATTTAGCTTACCAACTGTAATGCAAGAAATTTGTACTAAAATAGCCCTTAAAACAATCTAATTAGAGACAAAAGGACTACTTCTAATTTAAATCTAGGTTTTTAAAGTACCTAGGCGATTTTAAACGCTATTTTGTTATACTAAAACAGAGTTTAGTTTGCCAACGTTAAAATTAGTCTAGTATTTGAAAATAAGATCTGAGTCGTCACGATTTAGGTTTTCAACAGCAAGGACAGATAATGCAATTTAATATTATTTTATTATAATAACAGTTATTGTGCGGAGTGCAGTGGCATCTAATCTAATGACATTGACTGGAGTTACTGTAATTTTAACAATTTAATTTGTATTGCAACAATTTGTTAATGTTTTGGTTTTGTGTTTTTAATTTACGAGATTGAAAAGCCGAAAAGCTGTTTTAAAAACGATTTTGATTATCGGGATTATTACGAGAGTAGAGTTTTTAAATAGAATAGAATAGAATAGAAAAACATTTATTAAAATTAAATAAAAAAGAAATAGGTAGGTACTGTTTTTTGTTATTGTTTTTTTTGTTAGTTATTTTTTGTTAAGTTTAAGTTATTATTTAAGTTATTTACAGCGAGATAATTGCCATATTTTCTGTGTTTATTTTGTGAAGTTTAATATTTCGATGTTTGCTATTAATTTAGTTATTAAATAAGCTTAAGGTGAAAGGGTACCGGCGCTCTCTCCATACAAACGTAGTCGACTGTTTCCTCCCTGGATTATGACACTAGCACAATTTTTTTGTTTCAAAAAACCTATAACTGCCATGTCCGCCATTACTATGCCCCTATGTCTTGGTTTATTCATTTTCTAATTATCATAGAAATTAAAATTTAAAAATAAAAATTTAATAAATATCTAAAAATAGGGGCATGGTCCTGGCAGTTTTAGGTTTTATACAACATAAATATTTGCTCTAGTGTCTCTTTGTCTACCCTTACCTCCTATCACCAGCGACTTCGTCAACGTAGTGGTTGAATTTTCCGAAAAATAAAGGCAAAATTTCGTCAAAAATTTCTTATTGTTTGTATAAGTAGGTATGTGCAATGGCGTCAGATGCTGACGAAGAAAGTGAATAACACGTGACGTTATATGTTTAGATAAATAATTAAATAAATATTGCAGGACATTCCACACATCGCCATCTAGCCCCAAGCTAAGTAACTAGACTTGTGTTATGGGTGCTAGACAACGGATATACTACTTATATACTTTTCTTTTGTAAATATATACTTATAATACATAGAAACAACCAGACCACAGAAAAATATCTAAGCATAAATACTTGTCTGTGGCGGGAATCGAACCCGCAACCCTGTGCTTGGCAGTCCGGCATGGTAACCATTGTGCCAACTGGGTCGTCAAGATCTTTTCTCCCTGTGGCTTGTGACATTTATTGTATGGATCGGAATGCTGGGCCGTTAAAAAGAAGAATGAGTGAAGATTGCATGCAGCGGAGATAAGAATGTTGAGATGGATGTGTGGAGTAACGACGATGGATAAAATAAGGAATGAGTATATTAGAGGGAACCTGATAGAAGCACCTGGTATGGCTGGTTGGTATGGATATTTGTGATGAGAAGAGAAGAGACGCATGTGACTAGAAGAGTGATGAGTATGAATGTGGAGGGATGATGAGGAAAAGGACGACCTAAGAAATGATGGATGGAGTGCGTGAGACAAGGTATGAGAGAGATGAATGTGAACGATGAGATGACTACTGCGCGTACTCCAAATAAATCCGCTTTCAGCGGTAAGGCCGCCTATTGTGCCACTGTTTTTTTTTTTTTTAAATTTAAACGAATAATAATTGTGTTGTCATTTTCTGTAACTTGTGTGTGCAATAAAGCGTTCTATCTATCTATCTATCTAAATTGGGATAAGGGAAGCGAAAAAAGGTGTGATGATGATAAGCGGTTAGAATTGTGCTTGTATATCGTATGTCCATTACATCACCCAGCGATTTTCAAGTACTTAAATTAATCATATACCTATACCTAACTATATATAGTTTTAATTGATTGGTGTTATATACCTACCTACGTACGTTTGATGAAATGTTATAATTAGATTCAAGTGGTCCCCTATTAAATGAAGTTGATGTGTCGAATCAACGCCCAAATCAATAATAGATATAAACATTGTAAGAAAATTGTTTTAGGGTTCCGCGATAGAATACTTTCTTATAATCAGAATTTTGGTAGCTAGTAATTTTTAAATCATATAGGCAATTGAGACAAATGACTTTTTTGTAATATAGTGGTAACTTGTTGAGTAATCAACAAATATAAAACTACTACTATTAACATTTCTATTTGTATTTTACGTACATTTGTATATTTAATATAGCGTAGACATCTGCCAAGAAACGATTTTGGAAAATTTAACCCCTATGTGGACGAAGTCGCGGGCAAAAGCTAAAATAATATTATCATGGTCATGGAATAACTATTATTACTACTATAGTAATCATATTTATTTATTTATTTATTTAATATATTCAGTACACAAGAAACAATCAAAAAAAGAAATATATACATTATAAAGTTATGACTAAGGTGAGTCTAACCCTGTTAAGAGTTTTCTGCCGACAGACCTCTAGGGAAAGGAAATAATATAGCGGAAGGAAGGAAAAGGTGTACAAATAGTTTCAAAGAGAAAAGTAGTCATTGAATTATAAATATATAATATATAGAAGAAATAACGCAACTTACATACATACATAAATACATACATATTTAAACAAATAGGTAAGTACATAATAATATACACACATAAAATTATATACTATAAAACATATATATAGATAAATATATTTATATATATAAAAATATATACTCATACTTATACATACTTATATAATATACCTACACTACACACAGGACAGATAATGCTCTTTTAGTTTATTTTTAAATGTGCTAAGAGATTCACTCGCCCGAATATGGTATTATCATAGTTGTTCCATGACCAATAAAAATTGTAATTTTTGATTGGTCATGGAACATCTAAAGCCAATATTGTAAGGAAATGCAATTAATTGAAAAAATAATAGGACACAAAACATATAATATTTGATTACTAGTTAGTTTTTACTTTTAGTAAATGAAAGAAAGAAAGAAAGAAAGAAAGAAAGAAAGAAAGAAAGTGTAATGTATTAAGTAGGTAGTATACCTACCGACCATAGAGCGGCCGTTCGGTGTTGTGCGCTCGCTTGTTTTTGTCTTCGGTCTTCTGTCATGATGGAATAAAGTTTTGGGTTATTTACACGGTTGTAATTATTTCTCATTGGCGACGAGGTAAACAAACGCGGAATATGTCTATCGGAAAGGTTGCTGAGTTTTATCTGAATAGCGGCAATTGGGCGAGTTACATAGAGAGGCTTGAATGCTACTTTTTGGTGAACAAGGTGCCACCGGATATGCAACTACCGACATTGCTCGCAGCTATGGGGGATGAGACTTATGAATTATTAAGTAATCTCACCAGTCCTTTGAAACCCAGCCAGAAGACATATGCCGAGGTAGTGCGGATACTCGGGGATCATTTACAACCGGCTCCATCGCAGATGACAGAGAGGTATCGTTTTCGTCAACGTCGACAAATTAGCGGTGAGACAATTAAACAATATATTTCAGAGTTAAAGAAATTAACGAAATTTTGCGGATTTGGATCGACGTTGGAGGAAAATTTGAGAGATCAGCTCGTCTGCGGGTTGCGGTCTGAGGTCATCCGGCAGCGGTTATTTGCGGAGGAGACTTTGACTTACGAGGCGGCGGTGAAAATAGCGCATAGAATGGAGGTAGCAGAGCGTGATGCGGCGGCAGTAGAACAAGCAGGCCCGAGAGAGTGTGGCGGAGGCGTGAGCACAACAGTAGCCACGCCGATCAACGCGGTCAACACTTGGCGCGGTGCTAACCGACGTGGCGGGGGCGGCGGCGTCCCGCTCGGTTCGCGCAACTGTGAAGCTTGTGGTGGAAATCATTCCAAGGACGACGTGTATGTATCTTCTAATTTGGTACATAGTCGTGATAAATTGAATTATTTGCTTGACAGATATAAGGAGCTATTTACGGAGGGACTGGGTCGATTCAAGGGAGGTAAGGCGCAGCTGAGAGTGCGAGAGGGAGCGACTCCGGTGTACTGCCGCGCTCGACCCCTGCCATATGCACTGCGTGACCGCGTGGAGGCCGAGCTCGACGGAATGCTGCGTGACGGCGTCATAGAGCCCGTTGACAGCGCGGACTGGGCTACTCCGCTTGTACCGGTGCGTAAGGCTGACGGTGGACTCCGTATCTGCGCTGATTATAAAGTAACACTAAATCCAGTCTTAATCGTAGATAGGTATCCTTTGCCGCGTATCGAGGATTTATTGGTTAAGTTAAACGGGGCGTCCATTTTCTCAAAAATTGATCTATCACAGGCGTATAATCAAATTGAATTAGATGATCCAGATAATTTGACAGTAATTAATACTCATAAGGGTTTATTTAAGTACAAAAGATTAGTTTTCGGCCTAGCTTCGAGCCCAGGTATTTTCCAAAGAATCATGTCTAATCTTTTAAGTGATATTCCTAATGTAGAAGTGTTCTTAGATGATATTATAGTAGGAACAAAGGGGGGAAATATCACTGAACATATAAATATTTTGGAACGTTTGCATTCGAACGGCATGAAACTTAAGGTTAAAAAGTGCCAATTTTTGGCAAACGAGGTTAAGTACCTAGGCTACATCATTTCCTCAGAGGGAATTAAGGTCGACCCGGAGAAGGTAGAGGGCATAGTTAACATACCGCACCCTACCAATATCTCGGAACTTAGAGCCTTCCTAGGAACAATTAATTTCTATGCTAAATTTGTTAACCGGCTAAGCACTATCCTAGCGCCATTGTATCATTTGCTTAAGAAAGGGGTCTCATGGGTGTGGGATACTAGTTGCGAATCAGCGTTTAAAAAAGTAAAATCATTACTTATTAGTGCCGAAGTGCTAACGCACTATGATCCCGATAAACCTTTGATTTTAACGTGTGATGCAAGCTCGAAGGGTATAGGGGGCGTACTTAGTCAGCTGGAGCCAGTGACGTCGCCGTCCGCTGCAAGCCATTATGGGAACAGTCTTACGACGGCCACGGTCGACCGCACAGTCGAGCGCCCCGTTATTTATATATCTCGAGCGCTGAACAGTGCCGAGAAACACTATTCACAGATCGAACGGGAAGCGTTAGCTATTGTATTTTGTTTGGAAAAATTACATCAGTATGTATACGGTAGGCATTTCATTTTACGCACAGATCACAAACCATTAGTTACGATTTTTGGACCGAAACAAGGGATTCCCTCGATGGTGGCGAGTCGTCTCCAACGATGGGCTATTAAGTTATCCGCTTACACTTATGAAATCGAGTACGTTAGATCGCAGTCGAACGGAGCGGACGGACTATCGCGGTTGCCAGCTCTTTCCGTTTCTTCTACAGCTTCTAACTTAATAAAGGCGACGCCAGAGCAAACGCACCTACACTTCGCACAAGATGCATTATTATTAGATTACAACGAGTTAAAAAACCAGACCGAAAGAGATCCATTATTAGGTAGAGTATTAAATTATTTGCGAGACGAGTGGCCAGGAAGGTTAGAGCTTACTGCACTCCAGCCATATCATAACCGTAGGAAGGAATTGTACGAAGAGCTTGGATGTGTTTTGTGGGGTCATAGGTTAGTGATACCGGACACCTGTAGGGCTAAGGTACTAGCAGAGTTGCACGAAGCTCACATGGGTATAGTTAAAACGAAATCGTTCGCTCGTAGCTATGTGTGGTGGCCGGGCATCGACGAAGCTATCGAGTCTATGTGTAAGGCATGTACCATATGTGCGGCCGAAAGTGATGACCCACCGCGGCACATGCCGTGCCCGTGGCCCTGGCCTGAAAAACCATGGTCACGAATTCATGTTGATTTTTTGGGCCCAATAGTCGGAAAAATATTCTTCGTTTTAGTAGACGCTAGGACTAAATGGATTGAGGTTAGTCAAGTACCGAGTACAGCAGCTAGTCATACGATCAATAGATTGAGTGACATATTCGGTCGTTTCGGATTACCGAAACAATTAGTATCCGACAATGGGCCACCATTTACTAGTGACGAATTTTCAAAGTTTTTGCAGAGTAACGGTATTAAGCATATATTTTCCCCACCATACCATGCAGCGTCCAACGGAGCTGCGGAAAATGCAGTGCGTATTGTTAAACGAACAATTAAAAAAGCAATTAGAAGTAGCTTAGACATTCCTTTGTTCTTAAACTATTACCTTTTACACTACAGAAACACTGAACATTGTACAACAGGAGAAACTCCTGCGTCACTCATGTTTGGTAGGAGACTCCGCACGAAGCTAGATTGTTTGAGACCTGATAGAGAGTCAAAAGTTAGAGGGGCTCAGGCACGTCAGCAGGAGACCGGGGGTAGCGGGACGCGAAGTTTAAGTGAGGGGGAAAAAGTATGGGTTCGTCAATATAGGGGCAATGATAGATGGGTGCCCGGTAGGGTTGTTGAGAAGATGGGTGTTACAGATTACAGAGTTCTCGATACGTTAGGCAGGGAAACTCATAAACACATAGATCAGCTTAAGCGCAGACCTCTGAGTTCATTGATCTGTCCTTCCACTAGTGAGAGCTGCGATGTAGCGCCAGTAACATCTAGCGACGGTGCCGTTCAGAGTAGCCCGCCGCGACCGAGCACCTCGGGGGTGGAAGACGGGCTTGAGGATGATCCGTTCCAGGATTGCGTCGAGCAGGCCATTCCAAATAGATCTCCGCCTCCTACCTTGCCACCTGAATCGATTCAGTCTCGCCCGATACGTACATGTCGCCTCAAAAATGTAAATTATAAATTGTGATTAGTGATAACTGTGAATACATTTCCTTTTATACTTAAGGTAAACATTGTTATCTACTAATGTCCCTAGTATGATATACTTACGTACTTAACTTTACCCGTTGGTTGTACGTGATGCTGTAAGGTCTAGAAAGAGGCCACTTGGAGAATTAAGCTTTAGGTTAGTTTCCTTTAAAAATTTGTTTATTATAGGTATGTAGTAGTTAAGAGTGGAGATATTGTAATGTATTAAGTAGGTAGTATACCTACCGACCATAGAGCGGCCGTTCGGTGTTGTGCGCTCGCTTGTTTTTGTCTTCGGTCTTCTGTCATGATGGAATAAAGTTTTGGGTTATTTACACGGTTGTAATTATTTCTCAGAAAGAAAGAAAGAAAGAAAGAAAGAAAGAAAGAAAACATTTATTTGGACAAGCACACGACATAAAAAAGACCGATAATTTAATAAACAAAAATAAAATAAATTAGTAATAATCATTGTTCCTTGTGAACAACGTTTATTCTACGGAACCCAAGTTTTTATCGCCCTTTTTGTACACGTAGGTGTACCTAATTAGTTCCAGTGAAAATAAACCCACAGTTCGCGTGACAGACAGACAGCCATCCTAACTAATAAACATCGGCCTTGAACTATACGTGTAAAATATGTCATATTGTGCAAGATTATGTAGGTAAGAGTTAATTATTTTATGATTAACTGGCTTTTGTCCGCGACTTCGGCCACGTAGGGTTTTAAGAAATTTCCAAAATATTTTCTTAGCGGATGCCCACATTATAATTGTTATCTGTATGCCAAATCTTAGCCCAATCCGTCTATCGGTTTAGGTTGTGCGTTGATACATCAATCAGTCAATTCTTTGAATAATATATTTATAGACTTAACTACCTACTTCCTGCACTATTACCTGAATACATTTCAATCGTGTGAGTATTAAATAAAATAAAATTGAGTGCCTATGTATTCCCTGGGATTCATTGTGTCATTCACACCAAGTTTCATCGCAATCGGTGCATCTCGCAATAGCCATTGCGTGAGGAAGTAACAAACTAAAAGAACTAACTCAACCATACAAACTTTCGCATTTATAATATTAGTGAGATATATTTATTTTTAAATAATATAATAAGGCTGAAGAGTTTGTTTGTTTAAACGCAATCTTTGAAATTTTAGGTTATGATTTTTTTGTATTTGATAGCCCAATTCTTGAGGAAGTTTGTAGGGGCTCTTGTTGATCACGTGTCAGCAGATCGTCTGGGAAAAGCAGGAATTATCAGCGTTGAACAAGGATGCCTGATAAGAACTGAGAATTTAACGATTCATTCTCACAATCAAGGTTCAAATAGTCTTCACGTTAATAACAAGATCGTTATACCAAAGATTGAACCGATCAACCACATCATTAATATAAGCGTTCAGAACTCTGCTATTGACGACAACTTGACTCTTTATGACTCCACCGACAAGCTTCTTGAACAGATGAAGGCAGAAATTCAAACCCTGAAAGAGAATCAAAATTTGCCTCAAGTAACCAGTCACGATATTCACCATTATACCGCAATATATGTCATTCTGGCGATTGTATTGTCATTCGGTACGGTTATCGTGATACGTCGACTCTGCGGCAACAAGCATCCGGCTCGAAGGACCAAAAATATAATGTAGGGGCTCTTGTTAGCCCTACACTATAGGTTGCAATAACACACTTGTTTGTGCTGTATAAAATATATTTTGATTATAAAGTAAGTAGGTATTAATGATTTATGCATGAGAACGCGCGACACTCTTGATGGTCGAACACGGACTAATTCTTGAGTAGCGGGTAAACGCGAACCTCACACGTGTAATATTAAAATGATGAGGAGGCGAAAATGTACGGTTGTACCGTACAAAGTGTATACGCTAGTTTTTTATTAACAGACTTATTTTGTTTAATCTCACAATCCGCCATTTATGAACCGATTAGGAAAATATATTTTTGAATTAATACTTTCAGATGAATCAAAAAGAAAATTATTTAAAATCAGTTTAGTAATTGGGGTTTTAACTAAAAAAAAAACTGGAAAAATATGTCATCAAATAAATTCAATTGTGTATTTTCTTTTTTCGTGACTTCATCTTCAAGTGTAGTCATTTCATCCTCAAAGTCGTCAAAGAGGGTGCGAGGGGGTATGAAGTAAGAAGGGATGGGAGGGACGGGGTAGTTAAGAATACGACATAAGAAACTAAAAACAAGTTAAATAAAAGCTGGTAGTAATTTCATTAGAATTGTACTTTGTTGAAGTTAATTTACATTTTTTTTTTAATTTTACTTGATTCCAATCCAGGTTTCTGACTAACGCAGATGAAACAGCGTGGCTTGACTAGTTTTATAATAAATAGGTATATTTATTGTGACAATATCAATAATATCGCGTGATCGGTGAGGAACTACCTGCTGTTTATAATTGTTGTCAATTAACTTTGACTGGTACCCACATAAGTTTGAATTTGGAAATAAAATTCTCAGGCCTATAAAATGTTTTTTTTCGTTGCCTAATGGTGGTCGCGTATTGATACGCGCCGAAGGAATCGAATTTTTGCCGTCCACGGAAAAAGGTACCTTATAATAATATAGAGATAGAGTACATTTATTCATTTATTTATTTCAGAGTCGGCCGCCTCTGACGATGCGGACGACTCTGATGACGTCATCGGAAATATAAATGTAGATACCTTATCTCTATTATTACAAGGTACCTTTTTCCGTGGACGGCAAAAATTCGATGCGTTCGGCGCGTATCAATCTGCGTCCACCTTAGGGACGCATTTACGTTTTGACGCGCCTGAAGTATCTCGACTGACTTTTCATTCAAAATGTTCGTTACTTTATACATCGAACTGGGACAAAGACAAATAAAGTCAACCTTATTTCTATGAAAATAAGCTTTACATGAATTAGCAAAACATGGTGGAAGATTGATGATCTATTTTGTAGTTTATGGAGTAATTGGGAATATTTTTCTCGTATCTTTTCTATATGAATTAATGTTTAATGTATCTATTTTAAAATAAAACGGATTTTTGTTTGTTTCAATGAATTAAATGTACCGATGACGTAAATAGCAAGCAGCCTTAGTATGAGCTGTTTTCGCGGGTGAAACCAAATGACACAGCTAGTTACTTGAATAAACCTAGTTAGACATAAACAAGACAATGATGTACGACTCAACTCTGCCATAAACATTCATTAAGAACTCATAAAATCAATGACTATTATGAAAAACCATAGTATCGGAGACGCAAGTGATAAACTTATAATTAACACTCTCTTATATTAAGCATCGTGAAATAGGAGGGTGTTTTCTATCGTAATAAATAATTATTCGTAATTTTTTACTTGAAAATCAGCTGTAATTTGACTGTTATTTTTTTTATTGAGTTTAAACTTCTATTGTTCTATTATTATGAACACTAGCAGCGCTCCGCGGTTTCACCCGCGTAATTCCCGATCCCGTAGGAATATCGCAGTAAAAAGTAGCCTATAACCTTCCTCGATAAATGGACTATCCAACACAAAAATATTTTTTCAATTCGAACCAGTAGTTCCTGAGATTAGCGCGTTCAAACAAACAAACAAACAAACAAACTCTTCAGCTTTATAATATTATATAAGTATAGATTATAGTAGATTATGCATCAAGGGCATAAAACAATGTCTTATGTTGTGGGTGGCATATTGAACCCCGAGTGTAACGAGGGACTCTCGACGAGGGGTTAACTCCCGAGCGCAGCGAAGGAGTTTAAAGTTAACTCCTGAGCGAAGCGAGGGAGTTAAGTAGAGTACTGAGTGAAGCGAGGGGTTCAAGCCGCCCAAGACGAAGACATGCTTTTACCCGAGGTGCATACTCTACTTTTCATACCGTCAGTCCAATTTTTTTTTAATTCTTGTGTTCACTTTAAAAAAATCCACTTTAAAAAAAATGGGGCAATTGCAATGATATGGTAGCATGATGGTAAATATTTGGTAGGTATTATAGGCAAAACCTATTTGCTTAGGCCTAACGTAACAATCAAAATAAAAAACATAAATTGTGGCCTGTTAGATTTTTGTAGACCAATCAAATTACTTACTTATAAATAAAACCTATTTGCTGAGACCTTCAAAATTAAAACCAAGAATTTTCACACGAATTTCAACGTTCCAAATTCAAATCACTTTATTCCCTTGGGAGTTTCATACAACATTATCTCCCTTGGGAATAAAGTCTTGCTTTAAGTTGAGGTTAATAGGGCTTTAATCCGTGATTAAAGTGCTGCAGGTGTGAAAATGGTATTTTATTCCAGAAAACAGCTGATTGTTCTGTAAACATAACTTAAAAATTATCGAAACTGTAGAGTTTCCAAAAGTCGTAGAACAAATTTTGTTCGAAAAAGAAGCCTACGACATTTTTCTATAAGCATGTATACACCTCAATCAAAAGTTATATGTAAAAAACCGCAGCTTCCCGCAAGATGGCGTGGCGTGGCGTGCTTGATGCGATTGCGTCACGCAACTGTCATAATTACAATGATTACGACGACGCCGACAGCGGCGCGGGCGTATGCGCGATCCGTGTCACTCGTTCTCCAGACACTAGTGGTGGGACATGGTTAGAACATACCTCTATCGATATACGAGTAGGTAGCTATTTACAATGTGTTTCAACAAAGGGGTTCTAATACGAAAACGGATTGTTCTAGACGTCTAGGCGAACAAATTTGAATTCTACGACTTTAATTTTTTTTTTTTTTCAAAATATTTGTATTTTCAAACGTTGTTTGCCTGCTGACACTGAGACTTTGCAAGATAATGCTTGAGATAAGTTTTCAAGACCGAGCTTGTATTATTGGACAGCAGTTTTCACCGGTAACTTTATATAAACCGAAATACTGGTAGTGGATACTTAAACTACTATTAGTGGTGAATTTGGTAGTACCAGACGAACACTACTGCTACTTCTTTAGTTACCCACCTACATCAGGGTTAAGACTTGCCCTATTGACTCCAGTCCAGTCCCTACGATGCAAATGTAATTCGTCCCGCCATCTCTTCTAGGGCAAGTAGCGGGGTCACCTGCTGTTCAGGACCCAGTCAGTAGTGGTTTTTGCCCATATATCATAAGACTTTGTGGCATATATTCTGCATCCCAGTTCCACTTGAATTTGCTATAATAATACCTACTTACTTACTCCTCTGGCTCAGCGACTCAAAGTTGATCTTAACCCTCAAGACGAGAGTCTTCCATCGCTTCCTATCCTTCTCTATTTATTGCCAATTCTTGTCTTGAAGTTCGCGCAGGTCAGCTTCCACTGTGTCCTTCCAGCGATACCTGGATAGCTGGCTTGGCCATCTTGGGCGAATGGGATAAGATCGAAGTGCTAAGAGAGGATATGCTATAATAATAGGTATTATTTTTATCGATAGTAGATACTCTGATCTATCGACACGGCCCATCACTACAACAAAGTTCCCACATCTGAAATAATGACAATAATCCCAAACACTTTTTTGTTATATAGAAACGAGATCATTTCTTACAGTAAAGATATTCTCTGTACGGAGATGTCATCAAATGTAAGATTATCGCTGCATTATCTTGATCTATGATGATGATTTAATCATCTGAGATTTTAAATCATTTGAGTAATTTATGTGGAAAACTAATTAATGAGGTAACTTGAGTGCTTTTTAAGTGAAAGAGAAAAGAAAGGTATTATTATAAAGACAAAGGTTTTTTTGGTTAAATTTTTCTAATTAATAGGCTCTTGAACTACTGTACCGATTTCGGTTGAATTAAGTAAGTACTTATGTTTATTTAAAGTTCGTAAAAGTCTCATTTATTTAAAACTAGCTGCGCTCCCGTGGAAATATCAAAATAAAAAGTAGCCTTAAAGCCTTCCTCAAAAATGGACTATCCAACACAAAAATAATTTTTCTATTCGAACCAGTAGTTCCTGAGATTAGCGCGTTCAAACAAACAAACTCTTCACCTTCATAATATTATAATTCAAATTCAAATTCAAAAATCATTTTCAAGATATGGTGACCACATTATTGGGGTCCTTAGGTTAGCTTAGCTAAATTAGAGTAATTATCTCAAACTAAATATAAAATAATCTTATTTAAGTACCATTTTTTGGCTAAGATCCCATGTGTACGGTCGGAGTCAGAATTGAAGACCCACCGTTGAGCTCCAAAACGGCTGATATAAGAATGTTTTCAACACAAGCAAGATTCTAGAGACCTGCTTTAGTTGAAGTCTCATGAATTTATCAAACAAAAAGTATTATAATAAAAACATTCCAATAATAGTAATATTAGAATTCTACGGTGTGTCTGCAACTTTCGGTACACACATACAGCTACTAACCATCAAAATGCCTTTAAAATAACCCGTAGATTGCACCTACGTATACGCGTTACGCGTTACTGTAACATCACATTGCTACACCCGATCGCACAAAAGATGTTAATGAGTTCACGACTCGTCTACACACAGTAGACCTATTGATCAATACCTACTAGCTTATATTGTGGGTGGTCATTCCTTTACCACTTACTTTAGGCAGTTTTATTACTTGTCTATGTATTCTCTATAGGAAGAACTGCATAATGCAATTTTATTATCTTTCTTTAGAGAATTGCATACCGCGTTCTTATAGCACATGGGTAAAATAAACTTATAGCTCTTTTCTCCCAAATATTGTATGACTTCGGTGTTTCTTTTTTAGGGTTCGGTACCCAAAGGGTAAAAAACTTCACTTTCCGTCCGTCGGTCTTACTAAAAACTGAATAAAATGATGTTAAGTGGGGCTCCTATACAACACGGTACGGAACCCTTCTTGTGCGAGTCCGACTCCCACTTGGCCGGTTTTTTGTGTTATTAATTTATGGGCCGATTTAGATGAAAATCGGCATAGTACGTATCACTAGCTTTCACCGAAAAAACATTGACCGACAAAGATTGACCGAAAATTTTTGACGAAACATTGACCGACAAAACATGTTGGTCAATTTCGGTCAATCTTTTTTTCGGTCAATGTTTGGTCGGTCAATGATTTGTCGGTCAATGTTTTTTTCGGTCAATCTTTTAGTCGGTCAATCTTTGTCGGTCAATGTTTTTTAGTCAATAATACCCTAACCGGTATAGTAGTAGTTTAGAGAAAAGAGAATTACATAAGATACTTTTAATCCCGAAATTCCCGCGGAATCGGGACTGACGCAAATTAAATCGCGGGGCGTAGCTAGTATTATTATATACGGAGAAAATTTAGATTTGCAAGGCCAAGATTTGGAAACACGAACGTCTAATTGAAATGGAGTGAATCTCGTTGCACTAACGTTTCAGAAATCAATGAATAGATATAATATGTGATAATACTTCATAATACCGTGAGAAAAAGTCGATCGCCATCTCTCAACGATCAACGATCAATCGAAAGCATCAAACAACCCGACGTAATTTGTCTTACAACACCAACTTCCCACAACACTTGAGCTTTTCTATCATGAATCTTAAGACAAACGATTAAAGTTTAGTTTTCTATAGTAACTTGTTTCGTAGGTAAACTATAAGTTTGTAAAATTAACAATCAGTGATTTAGTTATGTAAGAATGAACAATATTGGTAACATAAATATGATAAGTTTAATTGTTGTTATTTGAATGGAGATATTATCTTCATAATAATATTATTGAACTGA
Organism: Idaea aversata; assembly: GCA_907269075.1. NCBI lineage: Eukaryota > Metazoa > Arthropoda > Insecta > Lepidoptera > Geometridae > Idaea > Idaea aversata. Next base: position 781,598 of record OU026102.1, read on the forward strand.
ATAAGAAGATATAAAAATCAGGATATTGCACACCGCGCCATCTAGTAACAAGCAACTTTGCTTATGTTACAGTGGCCAACGGATAGAATAGAAACTAATATCTGAACGGAATTATAAGTTCTCTTGTACATCCTTTGCTACATTTATAATGACACTAGTATCACCTTGCCGTTTCACTTGCATAACTCCCGATCCCGTGGAATAATGGGATAAAGAGTAGTTTCGGAGCCTTTTATTATTATTTTTATAACCTATAACTTTTAAAGACATTATTAAGATGAAAGGGTACCTGCGCTCTCTCCATACAAACGTAGTCGACTGTTTTCTCCCTGGATAATGACACTTAAATCTTTTTGGCTCAAAATCACACCAAAATGTCGGTAAAAATCTCACCTACAATTCTATCTCAGCACTTTTTAGAAAAACAAAACACATTCGTAACAATCAACAATTTTCACCAAAGAAGGCGACCGGTGCCAGTAGTAACTATTTAGTAGGCTGTGTACCAAGGTCGTTGGCGTATGGACCCCCCTTAAAGTTAAATCTAAAATCGTCTTAAATCCCAGACAAAACATTCACTTTGAAATATTTCTGTTACATAACGAAACCTCTTAACAAATAATTAAAACAACTCCTAAATGAAATACATATTGATCTCTAGATCTCATTTAATAGACTCTGTATTAAAAACAATGAAGGGGTCAAAGGCAAATGGATCTAATCGAGTGTGGGTATCAATACATTATCGTATTATTGTTATGTAATATTAATTTGTTTGCTTTTAAGATTAAGTAATAGAATTTGAAACGATATCATAGCAGAGAGCGTTTTCTCCATACCAGTACCTAATTCTATCGCGAACAAGTTACACGTACTCCATTGCGGCTGAATCTCTGCCTAACAACCTAAATAAGACAACTACGTTTAAATTAAAAGAATTGCATTTTTTTCGACTAGACAACGGGTAGATCTTAGTAGATTGTTAAACAAGGGTGGAGGGAACCAATTCCCATACGAGTCCCGCTTACTAGTTATTTTGTTTTATATTCACACTAGCACAAGACCGCAGCAAAAAAAAGCAAATTTTTTACGATTTTTTTTTTCAATTAAGTACCTGTTTAAATATTTTAAATAAATAAATAAAATATTTCAGGACATATTACACATCGCCATCCAGCCCCAAACTAAGCAACTTAATGCTTGTGTTATGGGTGCCAGATAACGGATAAACTACGATAACGGATAACGGGTATTTTCGTAGCCGACTACCAAAAAAAATATCCTTTAAAATTCATTCCCGCGCTAGAGAGGGAAGCAAATACTATGAGTCTTTCCCGACCAAGGGTGGGACCCGCTACTCGGATCAAACAGACACTACTTTCCCAGTATGAGAAATGAAAAAGTTGTATTCTACAGTATAACAAAAGTGAAGACCCATTATAAAACTCCAAAACTGCTTTTATTAGAATGTTTTCAACTCAAGCAAGATTCTAAGGTCTTACTCGAGTTAAAGTTCTAAGTTCTTTCAACTCATCAATTTACGAGACAAACAACGACTCTACCTACCTCTACCTGCAGGCAATGAAAATTAAATAAATAAGATTTTAGGTAAGTACTTCTTACTAAGCAAATCCCAAAAAGTTTGAATCAGCATTTGGTTTTTGCAAGTGTTTTTTTAATAATTTTTTATACCTACGTTTACATAGCTAAAATAATAAAATAATACGATATTACATCAAAACAACATTTATTAAATTCTCTATTACCTTTTCTTACATAATTAAGTTAATATTACTACGTATAAGTATATCTTAATGTTACAACAATAGGCAGGTTAGTAGTTACTTTGACACATATATTTTGACACAACGTTTAAAAATATCTACGTGCATAAGTATATGAGTATTTGTGCTGTATATTGGCACCTAATATATGTACCACTGTCTTCAGTATTTAACCGACACTGTGGTTTCATGGCTACCGATGTACACCGAGTCTTTTATAAAATCTTTAACATCATTCGTATAATAATATATTTTTATGTCTCTTTCATCTTTATCTACTTCTTCAATAGTTTAATTAAAAATTATAAATTCCAGTAAAAATTCAATAATGTTATTATTTAAATGAAGTAGAAAGAGTGGGGTTGTAGCTCCAGCTGTGCCATCTTAGCCAATAGACGGTGTAATCGGCGCAATTGTCGCGCGTCTGCGCCGGCGTCGTTAGCCCCCGCCCCCGCGCCGCTCGGTGGCCCTGCCCCTGTAGCCGCCGCTGTTGGCCCAGCCCCCGCTGGTTCAGGCTTCACCTCGCGACACGCAGCGAGCCGTTCTGATACGTGACGTGGCATCTACAAGTTAAATAATTAGTTTTTATACTCAGAAATGGTAAGAAAACTAAAGAGAGGAAGATAAGGGAGAAAGAAAAGATCAACAGATAGAGAAGAAAGATAATGTAACAGGCAAAAAAGCAGACAAAGTCAAAATAAAGACAGAGAGAGCAGATAAGATCAATAAATCAATAGAGGCAAATACAAAAATAAGCTAAGTAGATCGTATTTTCCAAGAGTTAGGCCCACTCTTAGGGAATTTAGAAATGGAATGCTTTGCAAATTTTTCGCGGAAAAAAGAAGAAAGATACTAGGAAAGATAACTTACAGTAAAGAGTGGTGAGTGTAGTATAGGAGTCCAGAGTGGTAGCAGTTTGTTGAGAACCGTCGAGTTACACTCCAGTAGCGACTCCAATAGGCCTAGGAAGTGCAGGTTCACTGTCTCAGCCAACTGAAATAACAAACAGTAAAATTAAGTCGTGGATATTTCTGAATCGTTGAACTTGATCATAACTTGATCATATAAATGCTTTTTTAAATGTTTTTAGGCTTAGGGTTTAATACTAAATACTTTTCCTAAAAGTTAATTTATCATTCATTGAAAACCTTCATTGATATAAGTTTATCTTCTTGGATTTGAATGCCTTGTTAAACATTGGCAATTGAATTGGGTGTTACGTAACTGAAAGCAATTTTGGCTTAGACACTTACCAATTTGCTTTGGACAGTAACTTGTAAAATACTTGGTACCAGCTTGCACCAGAAATCGATCAATACAGCCAAAGTCGCAGCCGAGTCGTGAGCACCTCCACCTATTAAAAGCATTGTGGTTTATATGAATGCTTGTAAAACTTGGCCCTTAAAACCAGCGTATTGTACTGAAAATTCATTCGTTGTACCTGGTTGTGCTTGTGCAGCCTTTTCAAGATAAAGCGTCCAGAGCTGCGCCAATAGGAAGGCGTGCAGCAGTCCGCCGAGTCTCGCGCCGATTGCTCCGCGGTACTCCACGTACGACGACATTATCGTCTGGAAATACAACAAGTATGACGTCGACAAAGTTCTTGTTAGTCATCTAAATACCTCAATATACGAGGAATGACTTCAAAACATCAGAACTTTTCATCAAAAGCATATTAGTTGCTTAAAGTCCGATAGACAGGATTGGGACTTACGCATCTAGTTACCAATACGTTCTGTATGTCCACCTCACCTGAAGATGATCAGTGATGTGGCAGGTAGCGTCTGGTGGGAGACATGCACGGAGCGGAGCGCGGCGCGCGTTGGCGAGTGCACCCAGAACCAGCCAAGACACGAGACGAGCGCGCCCGATGCACTCGCACACCTCGCGTGAACTACCACATTTCATAGGTTAATTTAAAGTCATAAGTTACATTCAGATTCATTCAATCTCCGTAGCTGACTGCAAATAAATATAAAGTCTAAATCATTTACTTTCCAGGCTTAATTAATTATAAGTATTTACGAGCATGGATCCTTGAGGTATTCCTAGGGCCTACAGCTCCATGAAAACGAGGTTCAACTTACCCTGGTAAATTAGTGCTCAACCACGGCATCATGTGTCGTCCCGGCTGCCTATCCTGCCTTCCTCTGTTGATTCCATCACCATGTTCCAGCGCCAGTTCCATGGCGACGTACTGAGCTATACCACCTTTGACGATGGCACCTAGGGTGTCCTCGTTCAGGCAGATAAGGTTCCGGTTAACAATTGATTTGGAGACAGAACCCTGAAATGGAACAGAAAGGACTTAGGTGGTGTTTAGGTAATTTTCCCCATTTCGAAGAACTGGCAATATAGTTCAAAAACCCTATAAGCGATCTTGTTTTAGGCAAACCCTACCTTGATTTTGTTCAAGAGATGAGGATCCTGCAGTAGTTCCATCATATCAGGCAGATGTGGCCTCATACACTCGAGGGCTCCAGCACTGACTTCCCGTGCCTCGGGCCCACTCGGACCCGCAGCCAGGAGATCACCCGTGTTTAGTTGTGGAGGCAAGAGGAGGGTGCACCCGTGACCTGGATGAAAATAGTACACTTATATTGAAAGAAAGAGATGAGAAGACAACAGTAATTCATAGGTACCTAGGTAGAGGTTGGGTTACATAGGTAGGTAACAATGTTTGTTTTCCAAAAAAAAATCGATTGCTACCAGGGATAGTGCAGTGAGGACCAACAATATTAAGAGGGTGTCCTTACAGAGTGTACCTACTCCATACAAAATTCCACTAATTCCTTCCTGAACAGGTCATTATTTTTTTATAAAACTTGCTCTATATGTCCCAGCTATTTATTTTTATTTTTCTAGGTTTTTGGAGGGTCACATTAGGATCTATAATAGTTAGTGTAGTCTCCTAAGTTATACTAGAACTAACCTTGCAGTACAAACTGTATCAATATAAAGAGGTTATCATCAGGGACAGTAGTCTTCGTCCGTAGAGCATGCACCAGTTCGAAGACAAGCACGCGGCACACGAGCAGCTTGTCCCTGTCTCTACTGAACGCGCGGACGCAGGCTACTGACAGCTCAGAAAGCACGGACAGCTTCACCACGAAGTTCTGGATAGCGTAGCTTATAATTTTCGATATTGGTTCCAGGATGCTCTGAAATAAAATACGAGATGTAAGTGGATGCCTGATAGTCTACCTAAGGTAGACACTGTATTATGTGCATATAACAAAAGCATTGCCAACAAATCAGACAATGCGTATTGCACCATTGCGTATTTTCTCATAATAGCCATTCGTATGCCAAATTACTACGAGTTTGAGCAGTGCGTTGATAGATATGTCAAACAGTTATGTTTTAAATTTTAAACAGTAAAAAAAACCAAAAAAATCTTTCCTCTCTATAAAAAAAAATTTCACCAGCACCCACATCATTCGAACCGGAACAAAGCAAAATACAAAGTACAAGTGCAAATGCAGTACAGGACGCTTCAAGAAAAACTGCAAACATAAAACATACTATATTACAATCCTCAAGATAAATCTTGCCTTATGTTGCGCAGCCTGCGGCACCCTCAATGCCGCAGCAGCTGCTCGTAGCAGTGGTAATGCATCATCCAACTGTGGAAGGTGCAGCGCAGCACCACGCAACAATGTCTCCAGCTGTTGAACTAGGGCTGCACAGGCTGGAGCTGGACCCAGCACTTCGGGAGCAAGGCATTCTAGGTACATTGCGATGTTGCCTGCTATTATTGTTATTTGCTGGAACAATATTATGTGAATTTTAGAGGATTGGACATTTTGTTCTTATGAAGGTATACTGGGAATACAATGAATGTAGGTATACAAGGAAACACTGAAAAGACTTTGTGGAGAAAGACCTGCAGCGAATAGAGAATACTAAGAAAATATTCTCATCGACAGAGGATCCCTACAGTTTCTCGGTAATGGGCAACTTGGAGTCAATAAGACATCAAACTTACATCAATAGGCAAAGTTTTCTTGCTGTTCAGATGTTCCACGACCAGTTGTAGCGGTCCACACGGATATAACTCGTTGAAGTCTACGAACGCCTGAGCAATGCTCTTGAAGAACATTTGACGTTGTTTCTCTGAAATATGTATCGGAACATGAGACATTCCATTATCATAGAGTGACCAGATTTAAATTGATATTGACAGACTTAAACTTATGTCTTTTTCAAAGATTTCCTTATAGTCTAAAAGTGCAAATAAAAATTTCTGGGCTAGATGTTTCTGTATGTTACAAAAGAAACGTATATACGTATACTGTACGTTGCTTGGTACTATATTACAAGCCTATGGCGCTGAGTGTAGTGTGCAACGTCATACAATAATTGTGTATTATTAAAGTATCATATTTAGATACAATAGATTATCAGGTTCTAGTGTTTAATTATTTACCTGGAGTCCTCTGTAAGAATATCTGCAGGAAGACGTTGTTAGGAGCGAGCTGATGCAGCACGCAGCGAAGGAATTGGTGCGCGACGAACACAGCGCTACCAGGCAGGCGGGTGTTCGTGTCGGCTTGCCACGAGTAGCTGCCTAGTTGGACTACTCTGTTTACGGGAATTAAATGGAATTAAGATAATGGACGAGACCACCAACCACCTGTTGGACTTGATGATTAACACATACAAACAAATGCCGAGCGTCAAAGTTCATCAGAGATCGACATCTCTGATTCTCTACATGCGGGGGCAATTGGTTTTCGAAGCACCAACGTGGCTAACTATCACCTTTAGACTCAGCACCTCGTTACTGAACTACATGTATCACCTGGTCCAGTTGTGCCTAAATATTACCTGGTAACATTATGCAGTAGATGAGGCAGAAGAGGGGCGGCGGCGGCTGGCTCACGATGCACGAACGTGGCTAGCACGATCACACACAGACCCAGCTCCTCGTCACTGTACTGCTCTACAGCTGTACCGCATTCACCACCTGGAAATTAGAGAACATATTGGGCATTCATAAAGCAGCAGCTGTTAGCAAGTCTTTTGTAAAATATTAAAAGTGGCTTTACAGCTCAGTTTCAGTTCAGTACCAAAGAGAAGAGCAAATATACACGATTTTCTGAATGAAATGGTATTAATTTATGGGGCGTTTAAAGCTTTGGATAACAAACCCCATTATTGAAACTAAAGGCCTCTTAAAACATAAAACTGTAATAAGGCCTCTGTGGTACAGAAAGCACTAACATCTGTAGCAGAGTGGCGGTTGTTTAGTCTGCGACGCAGCGTGAGCAGCTCGCCTGGCCTGCCTCGAGTCTGCAGTCCACCACGCGCCAGCACATCCCGCGCCGCTACCACATCCACTTGCGCTGCACGATACACACGCGTCTGGAGAGAAACAACAGGGTTTTTATGTGGTAAGGTTACCGTTTAACCACTATTGTACGATGGTGACTGACGACGTATCACTTGAAGACACAAATTTTACACGTCAAGAAATAGTAAATACAGGCTCAACTGATTCCAGACATTCATTGATGACTTGTGCATTGAAGTTTTTGGCGAGATTTATTAATGCCTTTCTAAACCTTTCAATTAGACGAAATAACAATACTTTCCAGTGAACGACATTACTACCCTAGAATTGTACGTGAAGCGGTTGAAATTAAGAAACATGATAATTTCAACCGGGAAAGTGGTTACAAGCTCTCATCTACGTGGAATCCAGTAATAAGAATTGTGCAAGTGTCGCGAAATATCTCCGGAAATATCTTCGGATATAGTGAGTGTGGTGTGCCGCGGCCCTTATGACTGTTGACAAAACTGTTTATAAAATCGAGTGTCGGTACTCGACCTACCCTCGGTAGTTGAGGGTAGTCCTCAACTATCAGCATGAGAGGACAACGCTCGCCGCTGCTCCAGTCTCCTCGCGACCATGACTATTGTAACATAGTCGAAACGTCGAGGTAAGAGAAATAAAAATAAAAAATACGCGATTAGGACCCGGGAAAATAATTACTATGAATACAAATCGTGTGAGTTTTAAAAGTTTATTAGACGAAATAAATTTTGAATTACCGTCTTGAACAGTTGGCGGTGAACCGAGCTGTGCAGCTTGTCTGGCCAAACGTCTTGGAGAAGTACCGGGTCTGTAATAAATAAATAAAATAAAATTGAGTAGGTAATGCTAGGCCACAATAGTAGCTAATAAAGGACTGTTCAATGTTGCTAAAACATTTCATTTTTTTTAGAGTAAAGAAAAGACCGTACGATGCCAACCCCAAAATAAATATTATTTGAGATCTAAGAAAAATTATTGAAACGTTAGGTACTTACTTGCTGGTTTCCGAAGGTAGTTTCTTAGAGAGATCCTGAGGTCTTGATGATGGTGTTGGTGTTGGAGTCGGTTCCGCTTCGGAACGACTCGAATCTGTTTTATCTGTTGAATCATCTGCAAAATGGTTAGATTCTTAAAGATCATAATTGAAGATTACAGGCCATAGAAATTCTCGTAAATTAAAGACCTTAGAAAAGATTCTCGAGAAAAACTTAAGACCTTAAGACATTTGTATGTTATTGTGATCTAAGATTATTTGTCGGGTTTTGCATCCTATTCTATTTAAGTAATGTGATAAAGTTTAGACTCAGCACAAACCTGGTTGTAAGTTCAAAGCTTCTCTAACTCGATGGACTAAGACGTCGAAAACTGGATACGGTTCCTTATTTGGTTTTGGTCCAATTGGTAGCAATCTGTACACAAACACATTTATAATATTTGTTAGAGGAGGGAAAAGTAATACGACCCGAAGGACCATAACTTGCGCCTTGACAGTAACAAGAAATTGTGAAATGAGACACTATAAGTCCGAGGGGATTAAGTAATCTGACCCGAAGGACCACAACTTTCGTTTTAACAGTAAAAAATAGAGGAATGAGACTATTGACTTGGGATTTTAATTAAACATACTTTGTTACTTCTTTGTTGCTTTGGTCCTTCCAATTAGATATTAAGTAGGTATTTGTTTATTTTTTGAGTAATAATAACTGACCTTTCAGTGGGTGGTATGTGGAAAGGTTGTGGATGTGGGGTGGGAGCATGTGCATGCGGCGCCGTGTTCCAAGCCACTTCCATCTTAGACAGGGGAGACTCTGGAGATGCATACGCATATCCCACGCCTTTTACTGAAAGAAAAAACTAATGTAATTTAATGATACGAAAAAATTAATAAGAGCATATCAGAAGAATCTGTAATCCGATGAAACATGATTATGATAATCCAAGAAAATGAATAAGAACGAATCTGAAGAATCTCTAAGCAGATGAAACGCGATTGGTGATACGAGAAAATGATAAACGTACAGATTGTATTAAGAAATAAGTAATAAGATAGATAGATAGATAACTTTATTTACTTTTTTAACTTTAAGCAATAAGTGGTCACATGTTGTTGCATAATATTGCTCAACAGATAGTAACTGTTGTGTAAATACATTATGAACTCACTAGGATGAGAGAGATGTGAGGGTGAGCGCGGAGCGGGAGGAACTGGCTCACCGTTCGATGATGCACCGGTCTCAGGTGATGTACTTGTACCAACTGTAGAAAAATTATAAATAGCTCTAGAATTCTATTCAATATCATTAAATTTTTTGCTTTTATGTTTTTACTAGCTGCGCCCCGCGGTTTCACCCGCGTAAGTCCCTATCCCGTATTAATATCGGGATAAAAAGTAGCCTATGTGTTAATCCAGGTCTCCAGCTATCTAGATACCGAGTTTCTTCGCAATCGGTCCAGTAGTTTTTGCGTGAAGGAGTAACAAACATACATACATACACACACACACACACACAAACTTTCACATTTATAATATTAGTAGGAAGTAGGATAGGATAGGATTATCCTTGGTGAGATTTGAAGTCATGATAATGACAAGTAATTCTTACCAATAATTCTCTTCTGTTTCCCCAGTATCTTTGCTCGTGGAGACGTCTGTCCGTGGAGCTGGTCCGGCCATATCTCTACAGACTGACCGCTCATCGGAGTCGATTTCCTGATACATACAGACAAAATATTGCAATTAGCTAACTCTACTGAATCTCAAACCATAACCTAATGTGCCTAAACTATGGCAATAGTTTGAGATTCAGTAGAGTCAATTCTGAATTCTACCCTGAATTCTTGTTTAGGTCTTGATTAATGTATTAAGTACTTACAAATTCGAAGAGTCACTGCCAATAGATACTGAGGAACTCGTTGAAAGTTGCTGTCCAGATCGGGAACCGATGGTAGGCTGGAATTAAAAACTTAAGTTTAAGTCTAAAGACTGACAGATAACGTCCAGCGAAAACAATTGAGTCTAGAAATACTAGAGGTTCGTCCCATGGAGGTATAATTGGTCGAAGGTTCGCCCTGATCTGAAACCTCACTTTTTTCCTTTCATCCCCCACTTCCACCACCTTTACCAATTCTGGTCGAATTCGAACTGAAAACTTCCATTGACCTCGACTACACGTGAACCAAAAAATTATAAGGATCAGAGCAACAGTTACAGTACTCAAGTTATCGTCGATCAAACATACATCTTGGCATCTCACCACTAGACTTTCATTAGCTTCTCCCTTGGTCAATAAAAACAACACAGTTCTATAAGAGTCGACTGGACACTAAGATAGTATTGATGAAAATTCTAGTTTACATACCATTTTAGTCAGAGGAGGATGATATGATGTGGAGGCAGCTGGAGTGTCGATCTTCGGTGGATCTTCATAATGAGATGGCTCATCGAATGAACCCTGAGGGAAAATTAAACTTTAGAGACACGTTTTTGTGAACCGATTGCGATGGTCAAATGTACAACAGAATAACTACCGTCTCCAGGTACCGGAAAGGCAAGCTGATCTACGACACAGTTAAAATCCCTGAGACCCACACTAAGTATAACGTTTAATTCAAATCTCAGCTATTTTCATAGCCGCCATTCCTTCGTTTTCTACAGTCGTTCATCATTTCTTAGTCACAACGTAAAGAAATGGAATCAGTTGCCTTAGTGTGTCTTTTCTAACTATTTGGTGGTCTTCAAGTAACGAGTGAACAAGTTTATCGTCTAGATATTGTGTGTGCTACTTTTTAAACCGTATCGTCACTTCCCATCAGGTGAGAGAGTGGTCAAACGCTGACTTCATAAGAAAATATAATATTTTGTGATAGCTAACCGGTGCAGTACTGCCATGAACAGTGGTGTCAGACTTATCGCTGGTCTCCGGGATGGCTATCAATTCACTCTCCGATGACTCCTGCTCGAGACTCCATTGTTGGTACCTACACAAGAATTTTACAATAGGCTATTTATAAAAATCCAGAATCTTGAAATGAATCTACTAATTGATACAATCTGTAAACTTTATGTGCAAAATTACAGGTGATTTGTGGGTTCCCATTTGTCGATTTATGTAATGCTGGTCGCCACGAAAATAGAAAGAAAAACATTTACTCGGAATATACAAAAACAAATGTACATTGGATGATCTTTATGAGGCCAATGATGCTGACAAAGTATGTTTAATTGGTTGAAACCTCTGACACTAAAAGAAGAACACAGTGACTCAGTGATCTTACTTGTGTGTGTGTGGGTCTTCCCAGTGGGTGTGCATGTGCGCAGGCGACTTGTGTGGTGCCGCCTTGTGGCGCGGGGAAGGAGGCGCGGGGGGGTCCGCTGATACCGGGGGTTCCGTCTTCAACGATGGCTGGCTTAAGTCTGAAATGTGGTTATTAATCATCTTTGCATTAACAAAAAGTCATAGTTGTGCCCAATTTATATCTTGATAAATGGAGTTGAAGCAAAAGTTGATAAGATATTATCATTGAAGCTACTACAGAGTGGGATTTTTGCGAAAACTTGGTAACTTCTACAAAACTTTACCAACTCCCATCACCTCGCTAAATCTGGCCACACTGATCGTACCTACCTACCAATATTACAATGTAATTAATTGCACATTTTTCAATGTTCATTGTGCCCTAACATCTGCAATTTGGATCATCTACCGGAGGCACCTAACTGCTAGCCAACTACTGAAGAGGAAAGCTATATGCTCCGAAAAGAAGAAGAATTAATAACTGTAATAACAAATTTGATTAACCTCTAGGCCTGGACATGACAATCATAGGCGGTATCCTCTTGCATTGATGATACTGAGCCTCCACAGTGTTCAACACGATGCGGATGAGGGACTGTACTTGACTGCACAAGGGGCCGCTGCCATAGTGATACTGGAAAACAGAATATTACCTGCATATTTCGTTCCAAGAGATTTCAGGACCTTCCTGTCAAAGTATTTGATAAACTTGACGACCCAGTTGGCACAATGGTCACCACGCTGGACTGCCAACACAGGGTTGCGGGTTCCATTCCCGCCTCAGACAAGTATTTATGCTTAGATATTTGTCTGAGGTCTGGTTGTTTCTATGTATTATAAGTATATATTTACAAAAGAAAAGTATATAAGTATTATATCCGTTGTCTAGCACCCATAACACAAGTCTAGTTACTTAGCTTGGGGCTAGATGGCGATGTGTGGAATGTCCTGCAATATTTATTTATTTATTATAAACTCTTAAAAGCAAAAAAAGTCCAACTTAGTAAGTAAGTAAGAAGTTTTCTCAAACACTTTAAAGTTTCTTCCTTTTACCAATTTCGCGGCGATATTGGAATAAAATGTAGTCTGTATAATTTTTAGGCCTCCAGCTGTTTCATCGCAATCGATTAAGTAGTTTATGCGTGTAGATGTTTCACATTCTTAACATGACATACCGATTATTTAGGATACCTAACAAAAGATATTGTATTGTATAAAATCAGAAATAATATAAAATCGATATATATGGTACCTTGTATAGAAAGACTAGTAACGCCATGAGCCAGTGTCTCCTGACGTGAGGGTTGAGGGCAGCGAGGGAGTGAGCGGTACTTGCGCTCGCGCTCGCGTTGCCAGTGCTGTTCCCTGCACCGCTGCAATACTAACGTAAAATGACAAAAATTACATCACAATTATAAGAAGAAAGAAGAAAACAATAGATTAATGATGATTCTATATGATTGTGTAACCATGACACTTGTTATTGATATAGAACTTAATCCAAAAACGAGTGGTAAGCGGTCCAGTTAAACAGAACTTAGCCATATTATGATGTCATACAGATTTGTTTTAACCCTAGACCGCATCCAGTGTGACAAGTCCTTAAACTCCACACAAAACAAATTAATTTATAATATTTTGATTAAAGTGTTAAGTAGACAAAATGACTATTTTGAAAATCTTGAAAATGTTACCTGTAAAACCTGCAATGTTGGTTCAGCAATGCTGGCACCCATCACATGATTTTGATCCAATACTTGCGGCAGGTTGGCCATGAAGGCATTGAAAATTGAAGACTGCCTGTTGACCAAACGGAAATTAATAGATTTATGTGAAATTCATAAAGAGAAGAGCATATTCCATATGAAGAGATATATCCTCGGCCTTTAAAATATATTGAAAAGAAGGAAAAATAAAGAGATAAATGTAAGTAGAGTTATATCGCACTTTGACATTTGGTTATGACAATAATTAGTATTATTTCACATACCTGATCGTAAACGGAGACATATGAAAAAATTTCTCGGCAGAATTGTATCCCAACAATAAAAACAGATGTTTCAGAACTAAGTCTTGAGTTTTAGAAGCCGTTTTATCTTCAATAGGATGTGCTTGATCCGATCTGAAAGATAATGGTACTATTGACTAGATCTTATGATAATAATTATGCCAAGGGAAATAGGTGACTAAATATTTTAGAGCGGACATCACAGAGAAAAACTGGAGACAAATTTTGTTAAAAAACAAATAGCTTTGAACTTACCTAGACAAGAATTGCATAAGTAGAAAGACTAGTAGATTAGTGGTTTCCTTGTCTGTTTCTTCAAGGTCTACTGTTTTAGGAAGAGTTGCGTTGCCAGAATCATCTGTAGATTTGTTTGTGGAGTGAAACCCATCTGTAAATTTTTGCAATTTTATTTCAGAGGTAGTCAAATGTTTACTAGTATTATAGTTACAAAGTCTGTTTCTTTGCCCATTTTGCTTCGATCTAAGTCTGTCTAAGATAACTAAACAGATGAAATGCCTCGAAATTAAATTGAAATGCTTCCCAAAAAATATTGTTCCCGGCGCAAGAATAGTTAGCACTTGATTATACCAACCGTTATTCTTATGTTGTTGTGGTGCATGAGGAGCTGTCAAAAGATGTCCAAGTCCAAATCGTGACGTCTTCCGTTTCAATAACGGAGCTGAAAACTGCCTCGAATATACTCGTTCCCTTTCTATGAAAGAAAAATGTATAAGCATTAATCATTGTAACTATTTAAAAGGTCTACATTATGGTCCCAAATATATTATTTGGTCTTTATAGTGCCCTAGAATAAAACGGGTAAACTGTGGGACACAGATCACAGAAAATCATTTGTATTTTTACCTAGTCTGGCATCCGGTTGATGTTGCGTAGGATGCGGGATAGCAGCAGGCGCGGAGGCGGTACGCTTGTAGGGCCACTTGGCGTGCAGCGCCGCGGACAGCGCGCGGGTGTCGTCGCGCGATGCACGAAGTGCCTCGTGTGCCGCACGTACCTTGTGGAGGAACCATTCGGGGGATGTGTCGCCGCTTACTAGCTCTATAAGTGCAAAGGATAAACTTTTAATAATTATTTAATACCAAAGATAATTCATATACTTAAAATCTTGAATATTAGATATAGGAATATTGGTAGGTACTTTAAGGCTTTAACCAACTTACCTCTTAAATTATTTAAGTCAACAGCATTATTCGAGTGTATTTGAGCCTCGAGCATCAGAGCCTCGAATCTATTCAGAAAGAACTGCCACGAGAGAATCCTTCTATCGCTGAGGGAGTTGTGCAGTTGATATACGCACTGCAAGACCATGGGCCGGTCTACTATCACCAGATCAAATTGGCTCTCTAGGCAGAATAGAAGAAGCTAGAAGGAAAATAGGTATATACTTTTGAAATGTTCATTCGTAATGTTATCACCTTGCTGTGGTCAAAGTACATACCTCAATAGCATTATCATGAATGGTGGCCAAGTACAAAGTAGCCCGTTGTGCGACATAAACGCTAGTGTCATCCATGCTGCAGAGTAAAAAGCAGCAGGCACTCGCAACGCAGCGCTGGAGGGCCACACTAGTACGCACCGGAGCTGTATCCATAAATCTGAAGAGACAGTTGCAGATGTTGGTACAACTATTGGTGATGATAATATAAAGCTGGTCTTTAGAATAGAATAAGTATTTAGTAAGGGTTTTAAAGATACTAGCCTTATTATAACAGCGACTCGTTCTACAGCAGCGAAGCGTATAGTTGAATCAGCGTGATGGAACTGGTCCCTCAACAACGCACAGAATACATCGGCACCACCGGCTAACGTCACACAGTGGAGTAGAACAGGCACGCCGACGCAGCTGATGTGGGACGCTGACAGCGTGCAGACGTTCCAGAGGCTTTAAGTAAAAATACACGTGTAGGTACTACCTCTAGAAGACATATTATCATTATCACAGTCTTCTTACATCTTGTTAAGAAGGGCTCAATATCAGGTAGGCAATCTGCTCCTTTCTTTACTTTTTTTTACATAAAAATGTCTCCAAATGTAAGTTACCAAGTAATACCGAATTATGATCACTAAAACATTCTTACTTATCAATCAACAGATTCTCTTGGCACCATATAAGAAACCCTCGATGGTCAGCTAAAGCATCAGCATTCAGGACCAGGACTTGAAGACACTGAAGAAGATGATACAATACGTCTGGGCGGGACGTGTTTTTCAGTTCCTGAAAAATTTATCCAGGATTTTGAAATGTTCCTTATTGAAGTTTTACAGCTGTTAGATTAAAAAGTTTTATTGGGCATAGTCAGTGCTATGTACCTGTAATAGCTGATGAATATACTGCAACTCTTGTGGCAATTCTTCAATGCAGAAGTGAAATTTACCAGCTGAAGTAGGCCAGAAGTTGGTCATATCTTCTTCTACCGATTCTGCCATGCCCTCATGATCACACACTAAGTGTGGTGTTGATACCTTCAATAACGAATATCATTAATCTTTGCAGAAACAAAACTGGATTCAAAACTGATTCCATTAACTTCAATGCACTGTATTCTGGAATGCAAGTGTAGCAGTATGTTTGGCTACTATCTAATAGAAATAGCAAGTTTGAAACCTGCTTGGGGCCATGGAAAATCTAACACCAGGAACTCCATAAGCCATATGAAAACTGCAATACTCACATCAGCAGTAGCAGTAGCTACATCAGTATCGGTCAAGGTATGAGTGTGTGCAGTCGCCGTGGGTGGTGCATCGGCTGGTGGGAGCGATACTGCCATGTCCAGCTGCTCGGTTATCGTTTCAACTGTCGCCGTCATTATCTGACCATTTTGGAAGGTAAAATTAGTTTAGAGCAGTATCAAGTTTCTGCTGTGTTTTGGTTATCTTGTTTTAGTTAATTGGTTGTCTTTAGCCACATCGTGCCTGCACACGATATTTTATTACTGTCTTGTGTTACTTCGTCCTCTTTACATGGATGAAATAAAAGTTTTCTTGAGTACATAGTGTTGAAGACTGCTAGCGTATATCTTAATTAATTTTAAACCTTATATTTTGACTCGATGTCAAAGGTATAATCATTGCTATTACTATTTTTACTAATATTGTAATCTTTATTGTTTTGATTTTCATAACACGAAAATCTATACTTTGTTTGTTTAGTTACTTCATAATTATTTAATTTTGTATTTAATAAATGCATGCTGTTATAAGTACCTATAGACTACGAGTAATTTATTACGAACTAAAGTCAATATGAAAATTCGTGCATTAGGTTTTTTCGCTTCTAGTGCATCTTATTGAACATGCTTTTAGACGAACCTGCATTAATTCCCAGTCAAAATATTCAAGCTAAATCGTTAAATGTGAGTTCATTATTTGACTGGGTAAATATTTTATCTACTTTGTAATTTTTATGCTATTCTAAACTACAAAAGCAATTGGCAGAAACTTTACTGATGTTCTGTGTTTCAGTAAAATTACTTAAGGGTGATATTACATGTCATTTTTTTATCTTGTTTTAAAACTTTAATATAAATAATAAATTATCGTGATTATTATTCTTTGTCACTACAAAGAATAATAATCACGATAATTAAAAAACGTACATATTTTATAGAGATGTTAATAACAATTTAACACCACCCTTAATCTAACACGGACAAACTAAAACACGAGACAAAAAAAGATGCGAAGAAGCAGCTCTAGGTAGATATAGGAAGATAGAAACGTACTTGTGTATTCTCTGGGGACTTTGTCAATGTGCCGTCCGAAGTGACATCGCTTATGAGAGATAGTTGCATGAAATGAACAAACTATACAACTATTAGACCATGTTCATTACGAATAAATATTGATTACATTTGCTAGGGCTACATTAGCCCGATCAACATCATTTGAGATATATTAATGGCACAGAGCGTTGCGTACCTTAATAAAACTAATGGAAACATAAAATATTACAAGTTCTGATAGTTTCAGGGTCATATACGTGGCCCACGTAGACCTAAAATAGTTCTAGCTATATCGTTCGTATGAACATAATCCTAAGAGACCATCGGTTAATGTGAAAAACATAGATCTTAATGAAATAGTCCATCAAAAGTTTCAAGATGCTTCAAAAATAAACACACTAACCAACAGTTTATTCCAAAGTAAAATCTATTCGTATAGATTTAACTTTGAAATAAAGAACATTAAACAGAGAGAGGAGAGTTCTATACTAATGAAGACACTATTATTTAGAAAACAAATTGTTGATAATTTGAAAACCGGTGTAGTTATAGAATCAGCACCGTTTTCAAAAGTAAAATTGAAAAAGACAAGGTATTTGATCTTTGTTGTTCAGAATCAATTACCAAATAATAAAGAAATGAAAAATCAATCAACAAAAGTAATACATAAATAACAATAATTCATTAAAATATTTAGTGATATTGAATGAAATTATCACTAAACCGGTAAACATTGAAACACAGAAAGCCGTAATCGCAAAATAAAGAATACAAAAAATAACAATCTTAACATTCAAATTCCATAAATTCAACTCTATAGGTTCCATTCAGTTTATACAATAATTTTTAATTAATTCAAAATGTTTGTTATTTGGTCAGTTAATTGTAATAAAATAAGTCATTTTTATAACCCATGCAAATCACAATGATTAACACGATATTAAAATACTTTTGATTACCTAACATTTTAGAGAATAAGTAAAGCAAACTAAAAAAAACTTCGATAGTTTTTGTTCGCCATAGTATTTTCATCTACCTAGGTAAACATTTATGATATTTTACAGGCACATCATTGAAACATCGTGTAAAGGGAATTTGTTAGTAAGTCTTACCTATTCTCATTAAAAAACCAAAAAGTTAGATCATGGTAAACGGAAATAATTCTCGTCTCGTCAAAACACGCAGATTGGAGACCACTTAGGTCATAGTAGTATTTGATAGTATCTTTTTCGTATATCGAGTGTAAAATTTAAAGTAAGTTTTGACGTGGAAACCATTGTTCCAATTACAGTAATGAGTAATTGTACCATGATCTTTAAAAACAAGATAAAATCCTGTTTACTCACATGTGGCATATGCACCAGTACTCCCCCCACGGCTCCTCTGTCCGGCATCTGATGCGCGAGTGCTAGCAAACCCTCGCCGGCTGCGGCAGCGCATGCACCTGACACTTCTTCCTCAGATTGACTCTTCTTGCACGAATTATCGGTTCTGGAGTCTTCTGCTGTTGGCTGTTCGGTAAAAATAGAGCTATTATATTTTACAAGTTTTGTTTGTTATTTATCTCTGTTAAAAGCAAGTCTAAACTTGCAAACTTAAAGTTATTTCTTTTGTCCTATGATCTCTCAACTCAATGTCTTTTTCTTTTTGACCAAAGCAGTAAATTAAATAATTTGAATATAACTCATACACATACCTAAAAATTACAAAACTTGATACTACAGTCTAAAATATAGTCTACTCAAGAGGAGATCCCTGTACAGTCAAAGTTGTTATAATAAGATTAACCTACCAGTGGCGCCGGCGGGTAGAGTGCTCGTACCAACATAACAGCAAGCTGATGCCACAACGCAGCCGCTTCACAATACGAACAAGCACCTTGTGCTAAACATGATGCTAAAAAATATATGAAAAGTCTATTTGACAAGCATAAGCTTCAAACTTATATCACCCCATTTTTTCCATTGGGGGTTAAATTATGTAACCGTGAATTTAGCTTACCATGTTCAATAGTATTGGTTTGATTCGATTTTAGCATTAGACGTAGCAATTTTGTAGCTTCACTGCTCACTGTTTGGATATTTATACGTCGTTGTTGTAACTCCATCTAAAAATAGACAAATAGGTACTTATTGTACATATTTTTTAATAGGTTTTTTAAAATCATCCACATTTTACAGACTTTCTTTTTTATTTCATTTATCTTTATGATTCATATGATTCATAAGTACCTGTTTCAGCAAAATATCCAGCATCAAAATACAGCACGTCAAATTCTGTGGTTTCATCTGATCATCTCTTTCTTTTTTCTCCTTGTCATTAGCTGTTGGAGATTCTTTACCATCCCGGGGCTTAGTACCATCTACAAAGTTAATTTTTGTTACTACTACTATTTTTTAAACTATTATTTTTCACTATTAGGTTGGTTTTGTTATTTTTACCTGCGTTTGGTGGTTTGAATATTTTTTCAGGCATGTTGACAACACAATGGCTGAACAGATCGAATAGTTGACTTAGTGGTATCTTTACTTCTAACAATGAAATCGTCTGTAAGCATAAATATATATTTTAATCTGCTGTATTAATTTGGGATCACATTGTATCGGGTGATATTTATTCTTGATTGAACTAATAATATAAGTACTAAACTACTTGATTTTGAGAAAGGATTGATTTAGATAAAATGTTGCACTGGAATAACAAACTACATTTAACGGAAGACTTAGATCCTCATTCCTAAGTCAATCCAGTATCGAGTTAAGGGCAAGTTAATTTGTTGACATAGCCATACATAAAAGCCAATAATAACTAGCTAGTTTTGTTTCACCTGGAACCACTCCAGTACTGGCAACACGGTGTGTGGCGCAGGAGGTGAGGTCCCGGAGGAGGCGCGTGCCGCTGCAAACGCGTACAGATTGCGTTCGTCCACACCGACCATGGTACCATCAGGCTCTAATATCTTCCCCAGGGGGATCTTCAGCTCCATTAGCTCCTAAAAATGAATATAGTAAATAGATTTATAGGTAGGTAGTGCTATAACTTAATAATTACAATCTTTTGCTTTATCACTTTATTTAGTCATCTAATATAGTCAAAGTTCTAACAACAAATCGTCAACATCGTATAACTTCTACTAAGTAGAGATTCGCTTAAAGGTGCAAGTTGCAAACTACTTCGTGCTCACAAAGATTAGATTATTTACCTTTTCTGGCACGTCTGTGCAGATAGCTTCCATCCAAGCTGGCATTATGTAGTCCCAAATTGATTGAGTGATGATGCCATATGGTATCAGGCAGTACAACCTGCAAAAACACCATTTTAAAGGAACCCTGTACCGATTCAAATGGGTCGACCTTAACTAAAAAGCCATCAAGTTCGCATTAGGCTAGTATTTTAGTCGAGTAGCGAGTAATTTAGTAGCTAAACGTGTCCGAACACCAAAAATTTAGTCGAGTTGGTTAGTAAGTAATTTAGTCGAGTCGATACATTTTATTCTATTTTTATTAGGCGAGTGGCGAGTAGCACCCCTCCCCCCACGCCTCCCTGCTCACTGGCTCACCGGCTAAACAAGTCCGAACCTGTCGAATTAGTCGAGTTGATTAGTTGCCGCCTCATTGTTGCATTGTTTTGTAGGATGTTCATCTTGCAATACAACACTCACTTGTAAACTGTACTCGACCAAAGTGCGAACGGTTTTTGGGCGAGTATTTTAGCTACCTACTAAATAACTCGCTACTCGACTAAAATACTAGCTTAATGCGAACTAGACTTTAGTAAGCTTGGCAGCGGCGCTGGTTACACTTCTGACCTATTCAATCCATCTCTGAGATGATGTGTCCTCGATGCGAGCGTGTCCCAATGTCCAGCATGTCGTGTGTAATGCGGCGGGTGTGGCAAGAGACAAGCGACGGCAACGTTGCGTCGCGATGTCGCAGCCGCCCGCACCCACCCGCACACTGTCTCAGCTTTCAGCTTCTCTACGCTTGCTGCTGTTTCACCTAAGTTAAGAAAATTAGCTAGAATTGAGCTCCAAACGTTTCCTTTAAATCTTCAACTTTAATAACAACAAAAATGATCTTTAAGAGGAAAGGGTACCGGGCGCTCTCTCCATACAAACGTAGTCGAATGTTTCCTCCCTGGATAATGACACAAGAGCAAATATTTTTGTTGCATAAAATTTATAACTGCCATGGCCATACCCCTATGTTTTGTTTGGTTTTTTGTTTTTAAAATCCTAATTTCTATGATAATTAGAAAATTAAAAAAACCAGGACATTAGGGGCATAGTAGTCATTGCAGTTGTAGGTTTTACGCAACAAAAGTATTTGTGCTAGTGTCATAATCCAGGGACAAAACGGTCGACTACGTTTGTATAGTGAGAGCGCCGGTACCCTTTCACCTTAATGGGTTTTCCATTTGACTGTATATTTTTTATGGATGTTCGGGTTTTGCAAAATCATAGGTCTTATACATCTTAATATATATAAATCTCGTGTCACAATGTTTGTCCTCAATGGACTCCTAAACCACTTAACCGATTATAATAAAATTCGCACACCATGTGCAGTTCGATCCAACTTGAGAGATAGGATAGCATACATCTTAATTTATCCCGATATTCCCACGGGATCGGAAGTTACGCGGGTGAAACCGCGGAGGGCAGCTAGTAATATTATAGGTTTCGGCTGTGGGATCGTATGACTGCAGGTGTGTCTATCTGTTTGTCAGTTAGTCTTTTAGTTTGAACATAAAACGAGGAAAAATGTACTTATTAAGTTACCAGTATAGGCGTAAGAGGTGACGTGGAACCAATGGAACAGCACTGAAAGCAGTCTACCGAGAACTTCATCAGGAGTGTCAGCATTTGGAGAACAGAGACCCACCATCAACCACACACCGTATCTGGATACAATCGAAAACACTGATTAACTTTAACCAATTGAACTATTTGTATCAGCCCTTAGCATTTCTATGAACTCTTTAAAATCACTTTTTCTGTTTTTTTTTTTTGTATTATTTAAAGTTCTTACCTTCCCAAAAGTTGTCTATCTTCGACAGATATAGGATCATGTACTTCGACACTTAGTGGAGGTTTCAGATGTTCAGAGGAACTGTCAGGATCTTCCATGTTTAACGGTTTAGCTTCTTTTAGTAAACTGAGAAATTAAAAAAAACCTCTGTTCATTTAAGAATCATTGGCTAATTTTGAAAAGGTACTGAAGAAAATGAAAGAACAGGTAGCAAAAAAAGAAATTGAAAATGAGTAAGAATTAAAAGCGTCAAAAAAGAAAATAAGGTAAAGAGTAAAGTTAGCTTATTCATATTTTCTCTCAAATAGGTGACAGCAGTTAGACACCACGGATACCTACTCCGACTTGGCAAATGTTCCATGCTTTAAAGCAGTCATGTCAAACATACGGCCCGCGGGCCGCATGCGGCCCGCGAATCATAATGATGCGGCCCCCAGACAAAAATAGATCTCAAAAATTTACGAGTATTTTATTAAATTTTCGTTTCTCTCGCACTTGCAGTGACCAATCTGCAAGGTACCCTTGACTTAGACTTAGAGTATTCAAAAGCTAGCTATCCTTTTTCGTAGTTCGTATTTATGGGAACAATACTATTTTGAAAATATGAATAAGAAATATCGCTCGCGACTAAGTGATGAACTATTCAGTCTATTCTTAAAATAAATACTTACCACGAATATGTCACCTGCATGCCTGTCATAAATGATATTATGAAAAACAAAAGAAGTCAAGTTTCCGGATCCAACAGATATATTTACCTACTTCTCCTTTTTTATTATTTTTGCAGTACCTAGAGTACCTACCTACAGTTAGAAAACTTATTATTGTTACCTACCTATTGAAAAAGGACCAAAAAAATTTCCTACCTCACCAAATAAACTTAAAAAAGTGCACGCCTAATTATTTTATGTCTGGCCCGCTAACACAACTGCAATTTTGGATGTGGCCCTATGGAAAATCCAGTTTGACACCCCTGCTTTAAAGCAAGAAGCCCTACAGGATATCTTGACTTCTTCACTATGTTTTCCTACATCATAATTTCATGTGTTTAATATGCTCTTGGAGAATAAGGTTAAAGAAAAGAGTAATGAGAAGCAGCTGGAGAAGAAGAACAAATACCTGACGATAGCTTCAACCAAGTTAGTGTGCATGTCGGGATGCATGTGTGCGGCGAGAGGCAATCGCGAGTGTACCACGTGGTCGCCGCCGCGACGACTGTTGTGGCGATTGCTATGACAACCCATGCAGTATCTGTTAACAAATCATACAAACTTTTAACCTTTTTAGAGGCGCAGTCCCCATATGGGGACCAGCCTTTAAAAAAGTCAAACTTCCGTCAAATGGCGCAGTCCCCATATGGGGACCAGCGTTTTCACGCGACTATAACCTTTATTTCTATGATAATAGAGTCTTTAATCCTATGAACAATGTATTACCGGAATTAGCACATTGAAATTCTCTATGGCTTACAATACTCAAAAGACTTGACGTCGAAACAAAAAACTGACAAAAATGAGTAATAAATGACAGGTCGCCATTTTTTCTAAGTGATTTTTTATGGCTGATTGTTTATGTTTGTGGAAGTGTAAAATTGTGAAATTATAGGTAATTTTATTGTTGTATCATATGTTTTGTAGTGTTTGGGATACGATCAAGCGATTTACGTAATCAGATACGTGAATTTCGTTGTATTTTTATTGCATTCATGATGGAAAGTTTTTCCGATTTTCATGCATTTTTCATGCAATTTCCGTACAAATTTAGCTAAATATAATTGAAAATATGCTGCATAGTTGTAAATATCTATTTACAATACACTATCGGATAGGTAAATTATCTAGCTAGCTAATGGTGTTTACGGAACTATGATAGGTAGTCTAAATCAATTTTGATAGGTATTTCGCTGACGTGCGAATTGTTCGCGAAATTGCATCTAGATGCGCAGAATGCAGCAGAATGCAGGTGAAATAAAAAAAAACCGTTAAATCTCGGTTTTGGGAGAGGAAGTCAATTACAAAATTCAGTAAGAAATAGATGAATTACGTATAATTTTCAATGAAAATGCTGGTACAAAATACGACAAACCTGATGGGATGATTTCCGTTGTAACTTGCACATTCATTAGAGAAACAGATGGAGTAAGCTGATTTATCATTAGACCGACAGTTCTGAAACAAATTGATAAATTATTTCAAAATCTATCACGTTAAGATGAAGTTTTTTTTGGAATAACTTACTTTATTCTCGCAAACCATGGAGACTTGCTGTTGTGGGTGTAGGATGTCGAAGAAACGCTGATTAGGATGTTCTCTGAAACAATGTTTGGCGTTAAATCTGATGCCAAAATAGATACGGTACCCTAGATTAGGTATGTTTGGATCACAAGATCAGGATCTCAGCTGGAATTTGAAGCACTAACAGACAACATACCTGTGGATCTCGTTAGCACACTCAATACAGAGATAGAGCGGTGGAGGGCTGTCCGAAGCGAAGGTGACGCTGATGCAGTGATCGTAGCAGACTTTAGCTGCCTCAGCCGTGCCTTGGTTCGGGCACATGTCACGTTGACATAGGAATGGAACCAGATCGTCTGGAAATACAAGTAAATGCTTAATATATCCTGACTCCCAAACTGGATATTATTGCAACTTTGAGAACATTCGGCATCACCAATAATTATAATAATATTAGTTTACAAAGAACGCGCAGCTTAAACTGGTGGTTCTCAAAACATGAAATTTCAAAGTTACATTTAACGTGTTTTTTTTTAATATCATATATTTACATTTTATGTCTACAGCTATAGGTAACTCACTCGAAAATTTGCAAAGCAATCCCTTCCTATCAAACAGCTTGGCATCAAAAGGAGGCCAGTAGTAGAAGAGTAGCTTGGCAGCGGACAGCCTCGCGCCCCAGGTGCCGTATGCTATGACGCTGAGGATATCCTTGACAACTGTCTGCTTCATCGACATGAGGCATTCGAGGAGTTGACAGTGATGGGCTGGGGACAGTGTCATGATACGGATATTTATGTTTTTTGATGAAAAGTTGGTAGGTACTCCAGATATTGATACCTTCTTTATAAATTATTGACTGACCTGGATTGTTAGAATGTTGGAAGACCATCATGACTATGGCAGCTACTGACTGCGATGCCTGACTTTCTTCCTCTTGCCCTGAATACCTTCGAGCTGAAATAATAATTAGGATTCTTCAAAGCAGCACTAGGATCCGAAACAATTTCGCATGTTATGTCTTGACCAAAATGATACGACACGATACTCAAAACTTTTTAACGGTATTTGGTATAAGTATTCGTCAAATTTTAAAATTAAAAGAACATAAAAATTAAGTGACATTTATGAACTATTATAAACTAACGACCCGCTCCGGCTATATTATTATGTATTATACATATAAACCTTCCTCTTAAATCACTCTATCTATTAAAAAAACCACATCAAAATCCGTTGCGTAGTTTTAAAGATCTAAGCATACAAAGGGACATAGGGACATAGGGACGGCGAAAAGTGACTTTATTTTATATTATGTAGTGTTAGTGAAGTGATAGTGAAGTGACGTACTCACGTATAGTAAAAGGTAATATGTAATAGCAGAGTAGATTGAGGATTTCCTGATGTAGGGTTACCGGGAAGACAGCTACGCAGTACGCCACAAGGTAGGGCAGATTGTCGATCATATCGTACTCCAGGAACGGAAGCAGACAACCCAGGCATTGGAGGACTGCAGTGCCAAATGCTGAGGAACAAAAATACTGTCAGGTAGGTACCTATTTCTTAACAAAAAGGTTTATTTCCAGAGTTTGATGAAAAGTCAGTTGTCCAAAATTCTAAATTGTACAAAACACTAACAGAGGCCCGCGATTCGATTTCGTGGTTATAACAGGATAAAAGCCTGTATGTTAATGCAGGTCTCCAGCTATCCAGATACAGAGTTTCATCGTAATCAGTTCAGTAGTCTTTGCGTGAATAAACGGGTTGCAAACAAACACGTTTGTATTGTAACCCTTCCTTTTTCTGGACATTTAATATGGGAGGAAGGCATAATATTAGGTATTTATTTACGCGTTGGACTTTGATACCCATAGCTATTGGTGAGGCGGCTCTGTGTCCATATCATGTCCTTTTATTATCTGTATTTTCTTCGGGATGATTTGACATTTAACTTTGGTTTGCAATTCGCTCCCACGTTGAGGGTAGGTAGACGCCGTTCGCTCGCGTCGACAGAGTGTGGCTATCAGTGCGAGATTCCTCATTGACTCGTTACTACGTGTTTACCGCATCGCGCTCCTGCTTTTATTGTCATCGCGAATTTGATATTTCATCTTGTATAGAACTTAGTGAACCTAATTAAAAGTTTTGTGACACCGCAATTAAATGGACTCTTGTGATTTGTGTAAGGGTGAACGTTTATGTGTGATACCACCATAGCACCAGCTGTTGCAGGCTTTAGAGATCCTTCCCAAAGACTGCAGGTGAGTGGTTGCATATATCCAGTTAATGTTAAAAAAACCCCATCAAGCATAGGAGTATATTTGGATCACGTGTTTGCTCGTGTAATACCTCCATGTGACGACGTCAACTATTAACACGTTGCGTCACCACCTATATTGATTTACAATTTAGTCTAGAAATGACTAATTCTCGAAATGTACAATTCTATAAATGACTGATTCGACAAATTACCGATTCTAAAATCGACTGATTTATTAACCGATTCTACAAATGAGACCGTTTTGTTGTAAATGGCTGTGTCGGCCGACCCTTGTGTCCGTAGTCTGTGTTTATAGATAACTACGTCAGTCGTCACACTACAGCTTCCCACTGCGATATTTTTGGTAGCTTGTGTGAATTAGTGTACACTAGCTGTTGCCCGCGACTTCGTGGTAGTTTTGTTTTATAGGTATAGCCTTCCTCTTGAATCACTTTATCTATTAAAAAACGCATCAAAATCCGTTGCGTAGTTTTAAAGATCTAAGCATACAAAGGGACAGACAGACAGCTTTCTTACCTCCTACTACGGGGTAGAATTTCGGAAAATCCTTTCTTATCGGATGCCTACGTCATACAAAGAACATACCCTCCAAGGTCTCTACGATCAGTGGTTTAGACTGTACATTTGTCCGTCAGTCATTCAGGACAAAGCATTTTTGATTACACGGGTTTTTTTTCGAACTTCAGCTTCGCCCGGCCAGTTTTATACTAGAGATACTAGAGTAAGATTTAACTAAATAATGATTGCTAATAACATTTTTACAGGAAAAATATTTAATATTTAAAAATAAATTAAAGACATAAATATTCGTCGTATTTCTATACTGCAAATGAGCAGCAGAGTCCTTCAACTGTGATACTGCGTTGATAAGTTTCTTGTAGTTCAGACTGGGGTTTCTAATAAAATCATTTGTCGCGTATATAAATAATTATGGACGTAGTATACTTACCCTGTATACCTTGCGTTAAATGTGGAGCAGAGTCTACAAGCTGTGATATAGCGTTAAAGAGACTCTTGTAATCAAGGTTGGGGTATAGAGACATCCTTTCAGGGTCGTTGTCGGCATCACGGATCATTTCCAGCGGTGATCGGGGCACATCTTTCAGGACACCTGATAGGAGAGATAATAACGTTTGTTGAAGTATGAGATAGTTTTACATGGGAAAAATTTGTGCTGCTTGTTTTTTTTGTCTGTTCTGGATTCATTCATTGGCTCTACAGATTTGGATGGAAATTTACTTATTTATTGTGTGATAAGTAGGTATGCTACCAAAACAGTCATATCATCAGAGGTACGTTTCTGTAAATACCGCATTATCGAATAAAAGCTAAGAATATGAACTCAACTATAAATGTAGTTGATATTATAGGTTTGGATACTTCATCTTGCCTTAACGATAAGAACCCATGGTTTTATTTCCTCATTTTTAAAAGTTTTTTTTAAATATATTTTCAAAAATATTGTTATGAAATAGACCACAGGAAAAAACCCCTGAATTTTGTGTGGCTTCTTCTTCTTACTAGAGAGCGCGTTTCGATGCCACGCATCCAACTTTGCAAGTGGTTTCTTTTTCTAACAATTTCTTAGTGAATACTTACTGAGTAGCGTCTGTGAGAAGTATTTGACGGTGTTAGCAATATCGACGCCAGAGGGCAGCGGCTGGACGTTGTGCATCAGCCGCAGCTGGCAGTCGTACAGGCTTCGAATCTTCGCGGTGACTGTGTTGGCACAGGGGCACAGGGGCACGGTTAGTTACTGAGAAACTGAGGTAGTGTAATCTTCATAGTGCTTATTGCACCATTATGTTTAGGAACAATAAAGAACTAATCGATGCAGAAAAAATCATTTTCGAATTTTCAGCTTTATCTAAGTTGCATTGTTATGTAAAAAGAAAAAAATACCATATACATAAGCGAATGCTCGGCCGAGCTACATGGTAGGCAGAGTGGGGGGTGTTAGGTTTTATTTTCGTTACGGAATTTCTTGATTCGGTCGCCGCGCTCAAAGACCGTGATAAAACCTATGCAATAGCTTAAAAGTAGAAAGAAAAGTACATAAGTAGTTTATTCGTTGTCTAGCACCCATAACACAAGTCTAGTTACTAAGCTTGGGGCTAGATGGCGATGTGTGGAATGTCCAGCAATATTTATTTAAGTTATAATTACGAATGTTTGCTTGAGTGCGTAAATTACTGATGGTGAGGTCTCAAGGTTGTGTTTTTAACACTTCAGATTATCCAGACTCTACTATACTTAATAATTTTATCTGCAAGCATGACATGGTTCATTATTGTTATATGTTTCCTTTACGCTTTACAATAGCAATATGACTGAACTCACTTTGCACTTCAAGTTAACAAAGTCACGTTCTTACAAAAAAATTATAATAGGTCAATGTTTGACCACTATCTCACCCGATGGTAAGTGATGATGTGTTGTAAGATGTAGCACGCTTTTAATAAGACGATACTTAAACACTCGTGACTTGGAAGACCTCCGTATAAACGAAGGCCTTCGAGAGACGCGAGAAAAGTAGGAAGATGGCACTTTTCCGTCCTCTTTTTGTGACTTTAATTACGTTAAGAATACTTAAAAAACAAATGAACGATTAATCTACCTACTAATAAACAGCAACATAATAAAGAAAGCATTGGATGTGAGACGGACAGACAGATACACAGTCTTCTGTAAGAAAGGTGAGCCACAAAAACAGAATCTAATTCTGCTAACTCTGATAGGTCAGATTTTAACTACTTAGGTATATCTATTTCGTAAAGCCTAGATATACCTACCTATATGGTCCACTAATATTATAAAAGAAAAATATTTGTTTTTCTTTATTGTATAACTAGCGATCCGCCCCGGTTTCGCAATGCTATATTATGCATGTATTATACATATAAACCTTTCTCTTGAATCACTCTATCTATTAAAAAAAACCGCATCAAAATCCGTTGCGTAGTTTTAAAGATCTAAGCATACAAAGGGAAATAGGGACAGAAAAAGCGACTTTGTTTTATACTGTGATAGTGATGAACTAGCTATCACCTTCGTCTTGGTCCGCGTAGGAGTTCAATTTTCCAAAATACTTTCATAGTGTAGCGCGTTGCAAATGCGACTAACGCGCGTTAGTAGTGATGCTGTCGCGCGTTTCTCAATCCGTTGCTTGGCTTTCACTGTGCGTTGAGTTCAGTCAGGACTTTGAATTTTTATATTGAAACTGCTAGATCGATTTTGACGTAACTTGGTTTGAAGATAATATATTAAGTTCATGGGAGTAACATAGGCTACTTTTTATCTTAATAGGATTTCCCAGTAATCGAGACCACAGGTAAAACTGCGGGCCACCTGCTAGTTAATTCATCAACTGCCCCGCTAGATGGCGCCATATTAAAAATGTATGAAGAAACTGCCAGCTGAGAAGTATATATTATATCAAGAAGATATTATTATATCAAGAAGGCTAGTCATTATCTTGCAGTTCAATTAACTACTTACCTACTTACTTTAGTTACATATAAAATACAAACTAAAACAGGATCCTAAGGTCGCACAAAGGGCTGCCTTATCGCCTAAGGGCGGTCTCTTCCAGACAACCATAAAATACTAAATACTAATTAGATATTAGAGTTAGCAGAATCGAAACATTTAGACATCTCAAGACAAGGGTTTCAAACACTAAACAGTCAACACCAATAGACTATTTTCAAGGGTTCGAAAAACAGGATTTAAGTAGGTATTCCACATTTAAGGGTTACCATCTATCAAGTAGAATGAGACAAAGTCTTGGAAATCGTACGAGTAATAATCACAAAACGTTGGTTCTACCAAAATGAGCTAATCTAGGTGCAACCCCAGTTTCATAAGAGGTTGTTTTTAAGGTGTCTATTAGGGAGGTTCAGATGGCAACCCCAGGGAAGGAACACAGTTGAAATTATTTGGTATCACTCCATCAGCCCTTGTGTTAAAAAATAAGGAAGAAAATTGAAG
Organism: Idaea aversata; assembly: GCA_907269075.1. Lineage (NCBI taxonomy): Eukaryota > Metazoa > Arthropoda > Insecta > Lepidoptera > Geometridae > Idaea > Idaea aversata. Next base: position 812,283 of record OU026102.1, read on the forward strand.
GGAATTTAAGTATTATATTCTGGCAATATTATTTTTAGAATATATTTCAGGTAATTTTGCTGAATGCTGTTCTTAATAAATCGAATGCTGGAATGTTTTAAAATATTGGGTTTCTTGGTTGATTTTTTTAATCAATTCTTGACTTGTCCAAAAACTGTATTTACTGAACTGTAATGTGAAAATGTTAAAAATCTAGGTTGAGTCAAATCAAGAATTTATAAGAAATAGAGCAATAGAATACTAGAGAATAATTTCTTGGTTTTAGTAAAAAAATAAGATATTTTTTTTTAAATTGAGAATTAAGAATGCTGCTTATTATTTTCAAGAACATTTGCTAAATATAAGAACTTATTTTCTGCGTCTATAGGATTTTTTGACACTTCAAGAAACCTTTTTTTCTTATTTTTATCAGAGTTGTTGGTTGCTTTTCTTTTGTGTTTAACTAATTAATATTCTGAAAGATTAATTTTGCAAACACTTGATTTTGGTAGTGTATCATTATCAGGTAGTTATTACTTGTCAAGTACACTTAATAATTGATTAAGTTGAAGCATAGTATATTAAGCTCAAGGTTCAATGAAATTGCGACTATTATTCTCATTATAATATCTTAATTTGGTTTAAGCTTTGCTACCATTCAGCGCGGTAATTTTAGAACGTTGCACCACTTTTTTGCAATAGTCAAAGGTTAAAAATTGCTATGAAATAAGAATAGGCACCTTTGATGTTAAATAACAAAAAAGTGGTAGTACCTTTGGACCTCATTTCCCTCTGATGTTGGAATAGGGTTACATTTGTCAAAATAAGAGCACCTACCTACGTCTTTATCGGACGATATCATACAAAAATCATTTTAAAACTAGCTGCGCCCCGCGGTTTCACCCGCGTAAGTCCGATCTTTAAATTCTCACCGTTTAAACCTTCCCTGGACTACAACAAACACAACAAAAAAAGAATTGGCCAAATCGGTCCAGCCGTTCTCGAGTTTTAGCGAGACTAACGAACAGCAATTGATTTTTATATTATAGACTAGCTGCGCCCCGCGGTTTCACCCGCGTAAGTCCGATCTTTAAATTCTCACCGTTTAAACCTTCCCTGGACTACAAAAAACACAACAAAAAAAGAATTGGCCAAATCGGTCCAGCCGTTCTCGAGTTTTAGCGAGACTAACGAACAGCAATTGATTTTTATATTATAGAGATAACGTCTTATAATCGACTACTAAAGAAAATCGTGACCTAGTAGAGAGAGCGAACTATGGGAGGTTGGTGTAGTGTTTCTTTGCATTTTAACAAATATCCTGAGGCGCTTTGGAGGTTTGGTGTGAAGGCATTGATTAAACGCTGTTATGCCCTTTATCAATAGTTTCGAAGTGTACCGCGGTTTTTTAAGTTACTATTTGTGTCTATAAGCCTTTAGCGCCCGGGCAAAATCCCTAGTACGTACGATTCGATGTACAGCCGGATTACCAATTAGCTGAACCCCACGTGAGCCAGAACTCACGCGCACATCTGTAAAAATGTAGTATTTACCAATTTGTTATTTTTTTATATTGTATTATATTATATTACATTGTTTAAAAAAACACAGAATCAGATAACAATTTACAACCTTACAGATGTGCGAGTGAGCTCTGGGTTATGTTGGGTTTAACTAATTGCTATCCAGACTGTACCTACCTAATTTATCTACACAGAATTAGGATTTTTTAAACTTAGACGATTTGTTCATATCGTTTGTCATCATTTACAATCATTTTGTAGCGTCTTTAAGAAGAGGATTATTTCTTATTCCAAGAAAACTTTTTTCTGTGTAAGAGTCAGGAGAACAGACAAGGAGCTGATAGAAGTGATCCAATATTGTATTGAAACTGTGCCCAGGAACAGATTAACGTGCGACAACATTGATAAACGCAGTTCACCTTTCGAATACAATGTCTCCGTCTGCATATCGGAATCAGGCTGCATCTATAAGAGAAAAAGCTTTCTAACGACGTCGATGAGGCTCAACATATTCTGAAAAATAAAAGCTTTTAATATTTAAACATGCAATGCTCTTCCTTTTGTTTACGCGAATCGAATTTAAAACTATTTTTTACCGGATTTATTGCATCTTATTTAATTTCCGTAGAATTTCATTGAATTACTACCGTTTCGCGACTTTTCTTTCTTGAACTATCAAAATCCTTTCTTAGCCTACATCATAACAAATGTATAACGTTTTTCACTCAAGCACATGCCATAATAACAGAGAAAAATAATGCACAGCAGAACAAAAATAGAAAAGAAAAACCGTATCTAAATCGGTCAAGCCATTTTGGAGTAAATAGGAACATTAGAGTACCTACACAAACAAACACCATCCCGTCCTCCGTTCCGCGGCGGTTAATAAAACAACACACAAAACCTACCTACTTTAGAAGGTAATTAAATAGCTATCTGTAGGTACAGCCAATTTTTTTGTCCGAGATTCGTCCATTGGTTGAGTTGATATATCAGCCAGTCATCAGGCATTTAGGGCTTTGAGTTTTATATTTAAGGAATGATTTGACATTGTTTTTAAATTTCCCTAGAATTTTATTTAATTACTGGCTATTAACAGCAACTTTGTTCGCGTAAGAGAAAACCTGACGTTTTGAATACTATAATTTTCATGGTCTCAGGCAAACTGAGGGAACATTACGCTAACAATCTATAGGTACACTAGCTGCCCTCCGCGGTTTCACCCGCGTAACTCCCGATCCCGTGGGAATATCGGGATGTAAGCTATCCTATCTCTCAAGTTGGATCGAACTGCACATGGTGTGCGAATTTTATTATAATCGGTTAAGTGGTTTAGGAGTCCATTGAGGACAAACATTGTGACACGAGATTTATATATATTAAGAAGAAGATATAAAATGCTTTATCCTGAACGACCGACTGACTGACTGACCGGATTAACGCACAGCCTAAACCGCTGATCGTAGAGACCTGAAACTTGGAGGGTGTGTTCTTTGTATGACGTAGGCATCCGATAGGAAAGGATTTTTCGAAATTCTACCTTTATTTATTTGTATTATTTAAGTAATAAACTAAATATTTAAAAAAAATATATTAAAACGTTCCCCTAATGAAGACGAGCATGTCTTGATGTTTTGTAAATTCTTAGTAGGGCTTGAGAATTAAGTAAATTGTAGATCCCACCCCGCACGCACTTTAAAAATAATTTTAATGTTTTTCTTGACTGTTTTTGCTTTCTTTTGGCTTGGTAATGAAAAGTCTAATTGATAATTTAATTAATTTAATGAACCTATTCCAACTATTATCCCGTAAAAATTATTCGAGCAATAAAACCGGTAATAAATAGTTTTTATTAAAACATGCAAGGTTTCCTAAACCAGGTATAGGATATGACTTACATGCCGCAGCCCTCGTCCCCATGTTGATCAGTTGTATCTTGAAGCTGCCCTGCATTGGTCTGCCTTATCGTTGACGATAATACGAACAATCAATAGTAGGTATATAGAGGGAGTAAGTCAGCCTGGATCTAGATTTTCTCTTCCTCTTTGGAAGCGAGCGCGTATTGATCTGGGAGTTTGTTATTGTTTTACTGCGCATGTGCGAGGGACAGCTGGTCTGAATGTTTGACGGATTTATCTCCCGTGAACAAAATCCGCCTCCATGTTAAATCCTAGAGAATGCTTTCATTGATAAAGAATTAAGTTATTTTTAAGGTGGAAGTAGTTGCTAAACTTGCAGCTTAATCTTGATTTTATTGAATCACTATCTGCTCTTCAAAGTCTCTGCAGGCAAGGTATATTTTGTATGTATTCTGTGTGATATTAAGTCAATTACATCTCAGTGTATGTAGATATAAAAGTATATAAATAGGTATTATATTATCTGGCCACCATAACACAAGCTTAGTTGCTTAGGTTGGGGTTAGATGGTGCTGGATACTTTATTATTATTTATTCGCAGAACATAATGATTTTGACAAAATTAATCGATTTTTATTATAGGTGAATAATGAAGTTATTTCATATTTTTAATGTAATTTGCATCGATTTGGTTGTAAACTGTAGGGTGTTTAGGGGGCTCCCCAAATTTTTAATCTATACTAAAATTATAAAGCTGAAGAGTTTGTTTATTTGTTTGAACGCGCTAATCTCAGGAACTACTGTTTCGATTGAAAAAATATTTTTGTGTTGGATAGTCCATTTATCGAGGAAGGCTTTAGGCTACTTTTTATTTTGATATTTCACGAGATCGGTACTTATGCGGGTGAAACCGCGGGGCGTAGCTTGTAAATAATAAAATGTATATTTTATTAATTAATTAATTAATTGTTGTGATAGTCATGCATAACCTATGTGTACCTACTTCTTTTCTCAACTTTATGAATAACTGTTTATTATCATTCTAAAAAAGCGATTGTTAAATGTTTGCATTTTTTTCTGAATGTTAATTGAATTAAATGATTAATAAATGTTTATTTGCATCGGTATTTATCATAAGAAGTATTTTATTAGAATTTGCGTTGACCAAATTTCAAATTTCTTTATTTCTTTCAATGCTTATGTATTTACATACACATGATCACTTGAAATAGTCTTAAAAACTAAGTTAGGATGTGTGCCTTCGGAACGCGCCCACCAATGAGAAGAAGGCACAAGAAACTCATGGGGTTTTTTTTTATGTGATCACGCTCACAAAGGTCAATATTACAAATATTTGAAGGTATTATTTGAAATGGAGCAATTAAAGTCACATCCATGGATTCTTATCATTAAGGTACGAAGAGGTATCATAGTATGCCTTACCGCACAATTTATGCTTTATAAAAGTTTTGAATTTCTTAATGGACATGTCATATACATCTTTAGGTAATTTATTATAACAGAGCACACATGTACTATTAAGCGACCTGCTTATTTTCCCGCGACTTCGTCGTCATCGTAGGGGTTAAATTTTGTAAAATGCTTTTTTAGTGGATGACTATGTTATAACAGCTTCTGTATGCTAGATTTTGTTATGAACTAGCAACGCTTTCAGTTTTAGCAGTTTCACCCGCATAAGTCCCGATCCCGTGGGAGTACCAAAAAAAAAAGTAGCCTATAACCTTCCTCGGTATCCTACACATAAAATTTTTTTTCAATTCGATTCGAACCAGTAGTTAATGAGATTAACGCGTTCAAACAAACAAACAAACAAACAAACTCTTCAGCTTTATAATATTAGTATAGATAATAGTATAGATTGTACGTTGGTTCAGTCAGTCAGGAATTTTGTATATATGGATGATTTTATTGAAGTAAATATACTGGTAAATGTTTTGATCAGGTTACGACAGCAAAGTGATTATTGATTTAGTGTTTTAAAATTGAATGACCGGGGATCCTATAAGGAAATTAAATAGAAAAAGTATCCTTATTTGTATGTATAAAAGTTTACGTATAAGTTTAAGTATAAAAATTAACATTAACTAAAAGTACTTAGTTAAACAAATAAAATCAAGCCATTAAATTAAGAAATATTTTATTTGTCATGATTAAATTAAATATTAAATTATCGTAAAGATCCTAATCTAATCTACCTACAATCACAGAATCCAATCCGTCCAGCGAAAAACAATTAAAAAAAACTAACAAACGCCCACCCTATAACTACTTTAAATATTTAAGAGAAATCTATGCGAAAATATCACCACTCTTATATTAAGTCCGTCGACAATGGAGTCCAAACAAAGATAATTAATATTTAACATCATAGAGACAACATCTGAATCGTTTCAAACATCGCTGTCATAACTTGGTTTGAAATACTTCAAAATGAGACTTTACTGAGGCATTTAAACTGGTTGATCTTATGCCTCCAAATTTGATCATAGTGTTATCATACACTAGCGACCCGTCCCGGCTTCGCACGGCTACATGATACATATAAGCCTTCCTCTTGAATCACTCTATCTATTAAAAAAACCGCATCAAAATCCGTTGCGTAGTTTTAAAGTTTTAAGCATACATAGGGATATAGGGACAGAGAAAGCGACTTTGTTTTATACTATGTAGTGATAGTGATTGTATCTCATTCCTCCAAAAGTTATAAAAAAAATTATGTATATTATTTTAGATCCATAACCTTTTAAAGTACGGTTAGCAGAGAAAAAATATGGGTCGTAACGTAACTCGTATTATATCAAATAGGTACAATAGTCGAGCAATCATGTTAGTTAGACTTTCTGGGATCAAAGTTTAGCGAAAATGTTCAGATGTTCTTTCTACTTCACTGTAAGTTAAGTATCTTCGGGTCCAAACGAGTCCAGTCCGACAATACATGTTGTATAGTTTGTTGACTTATGTACCGCTGGCATTGAAACTAAATGGTCCGCCCATTATATCATCAAGCGTCGATCGCGCCAGTCAGCGCTTGTTGAATAACTAACTGCTGCGCGCTTATTAGTTTCTTCAACTCCCTGACTTCCTGAGTGAGTTGGCGCACGTTCTCAGACGTCTCGTCGAGCCGGGCCTGGATACTGCCCAGCCCTGATGTGTACCCATACTCCCGATACCCAGAATCGTTGTTGTTCTCATATTTCTTGAAGCACGAGTAAGCGCCCGTAGTGGAACCGCTCGATGAAATCGTATGCCCGTATTGCTTCCTCATTTTAGCGATGTCGTACGCAGCCATCATTATGTCTCGGGGTAGACGTTTCTCGCTCGGGTTTAGTGGCTTCACGCTTAACACCACTCTGTACGCTTGTGGTGATACCAAAGCGGATGAGTGTAACACTTTCAAGAGACATTTGGGAAGGTATCCGTTGAATAAGGCCAACTCCATGTACGATATCAGCTTTGTTTGACGAACCAGTTTGGAGAGACCTGCTGTTTTCCTCAATCCTTGTATATCGTGAACCGCGATACCGACGAGTAGATTCATTAGGACGACCGTTACGAACATAAGGAACAACACGTAAGTGATCTGAGCGGAAAATTCGAGCAAAACAGGCGGGTCATTGCCATCCGGTTCGTTCAGCAACAAGTCAAGATTCAGTTCTCCAATCATCATCGTCAACACAGTTATAAAACCCATAAACGGATTCGCAAATGATGACGAGTCAGGAAATATGACACAGAAACTTATAGTGAACCCGATTAGGATACAAGAGTAGGCCATTAACAGTTTAGCGAATTCCTTTTGGACTTTCTGGTACATAGCGACATAAGTACCGAACACAGGAAGTTGCCCGATCATCATCATTAGATTCGTCCATCCGGCGAGTACTGCGAAAGCACCGACGTGGTTTTGCCAAGTATAAGTTATGTTTGTATAAATATAAGATATCAAAAATACACTGACGATTACGAACCATTCAATAATATTTTCAGATTGCATCAAATATTGTTTTACAGTAGAATAACCCGCGATGCCGTACACTTTCCGAAATATTTCAAAAATCGTAATGCCAGCTAGCACCCACCATTGCATTTCGATGACGAAAGGGTTCTTCCGAAGCAAGTCTCCCAGAATTGATTGTTTTTGACAGAGCTCCTGTTCTTGTATAGTTTCTTCCATATCCTTACTACCGTTGTAGCAGTTGTGCGCCAGCGCCGTTAGCACGTACAACGTTAGACATAAAACGAAAATGAAACTTAAAAACAATCTGGCCACGTAATATTTTCGTATTTTCTCCCATTTGATGTAGAGAAATGCGGAACAGAGAGGGTGTAGCAACACTTCCTTTTGACCTTCGTCGACGAATGTATTTAAATAACTTATCTCGCGCGGGTAACAATGCTGCAGGATGCTACGAAAGTCAAGTTCGAGTTCGACTTCTCTATTGCTCGTCTGCGAATGATGCAGAGTAATGGCACAGTCCAATTTTCTAGTTACCATCGCGAGTGAGGCGGGCGTTTTTCTTGCTATTACATTAAGAGCCGAGTTTCCTTTTTTAGACCTCGTAGTTACGTCAGCACCGTGATAGATTAATGTTTCTACACACGAAGATAGGCCATCGAGCGCGGCGAGGTGCAACGGGGTGAACCCATATTCATCCTTCTGGTTTACGTTGGCCCCCCAACTTATCAGAGTTTCTATGATGTCACACGCCGAATCAGATTTGCCTATCGCCGCGTGTAAAGGGGTTCTCAAATCAAAGTCTAATGCGTTCGGCTCGGCGTTTCCTTTTCGCAATAGAGACTCGACGCACTCTAAACTGGACGAGCGCGCCGCTAAGTGGAGCGCCGTGAATCCTCGATGATTTTTCAAGCTCGCATCTGCTCCCTTTGCGAGCAATAGATCGACACATTCGATGAAGCCACCGTCGGCGGCGAGATGTAGAGCGGTCGACTCTCTGTCGCCTACTCGCGTTCTCACGTTGGGGTCAGCGTCCGGGGTTTCCAAAAGTATCGTGAGACATTGTATGATTCCCAAATCGGCCGCGAGATGGATGGCGTTGGTTCCGCCCGGCTCAATCAAGTTCACATCGACTCCGTGGGAAATAAACAACTTAAGACACTCGACGGAATTGGCCCTGACCGCGCAGTGGAGTAGACCGCCTTCGCAATTCACATACTTAACCGCCGCGTGCACGGATGCACCTTTACCGATCAACAAATTAGCCACTTGCACAGAGTTTCCGAACGCAGCACAATGGAGCGGGGCGAAGCATCGCGGCATATAATTGGGGTCGGCGCCGCACGAGAGTAGGAAGCCGGCGCATTCGGTGGAGCCGCTGAAGGCTGCGACATGCAGCGGCGATAGTCCTAGAGTATCAAAGTAGAGCGGGTCAGCTCCCGCCTCAACCAGCGCCGGCAGCAGCGTCGACAGTTTGAGGAAAGCTGCCCAAAACAAGCAGACACTCTTCTCCGCTTCGGAAGCGGTGGCGAAGGTTTCGGCGACCGACTCTACGGTGACGACGCCTGTCTCCAGGTCGTCGAGGAGACGCAGCCGGCCGCCGACGGCGCGCATCTGTTCGTGTGCGCTCTGACGTATGGAGTCGCCGCAGATATGCGCAGTTAGATCGAGGGGTGGCTCCTCGAAGCTGTCGTACATGTTAGGAGCACTCTCCGCCGGGGGCGAGGAGCCGGCCAGCACGTATTCCAGGTGACCCATGGAGGGGAAAGCACGCTCGAGGGACTCTGCGTCGCGGGCGCCGGCCGGCGGGGCGGCGCGGCGCCGGAACCACGCCGGCCGCAGGAGGCGCGTGGCGGCCATGCGGGACAACGGAGCACTGAGCACCGCCGCCGCCCGCGCCGCTGCCGCGACGCTCGCTCACGTCACTGGACGGACACCGTACACTTGACATCCGATATTCTCTTGACCGACGACGGCGACACTGAGCTGCGCGTGAGTCGAACAATGCATTATTTGCATCTGTGTTTACAAACCACTCCCCGTGGTATCGGTATAGCCGTGTTCACCTAAGCCACAACAGATCACTAATGAAGTATATATCGTGAGATTTATCACGTTGAATTGTTCTGACCTTGCATTGTAGGTAATTGAGGATAATTTTCAGAAAACTGAGTTTTTGTAGAACCTTCATTATTATTTGAAAATTATGTTAAATATTCGGTGTATGTCCGTAAACCCAAATTTGGTAGGTACCTAAATAATCATTATGATGCGATTCATAATTGAGCATTGACGAAACTGGGAAAACTGTAAGATGTCATACATATAAAAACGTGGGAAAAGAGATCACTATCTCATCTGCAATGCATTATCTAACATTTACTGCGTCAATTAGGCGAATACAACGTCTGACTTGTGGTCTAACTGTTGCTAAAATTTTAGATTTTATTTTGAACTCAGTTACCTACCTACACTTATAAAGGCCGGCGTACCGTAATCGATGGATTGTGGGGATTGTGGAACAGGATTGCTGTTTATTTAACGTCTAGGTAGATAGATAGATAGAACGCTTTATTGCACACACAAGTTACAGAAAATGATAACACAATTATTATTCGTTTTATTCGTTCGTCTAGTCTAGGATTAGACAATCATCAATAAATTCCCTCTTGTGGAGGGATAAGCGGGGTCTTCGAGGGACACGAGTAAAGACGGCCGTCCTCCTTTTCTTTGTATTTTAGGCATTTTAGCCAAATGAGGCCCCCGTGTATTTATTTGGGGGTTGTTAAGTCACGAGCGTATAGGTATCTTCTAGGATAGCGTGCTATATCTTAGACCGCATCGTCACTTACCATCGTGTTACATATTTAAGGTGAAAGGGTACCTGCGCGCTCTCCATACAAACGTAGTCGACTGTTTCCTCCCTGGATAAAGACATTAGAGCAAATATTTTTGTGCCATAAAACCTATAACTGCCATCTCTATGCCCCTATGTTTTGGTATTTTTCATTTTCTAATTATCATAGAAATTAAAATTAATAAAATTAAAAAAATCAAAAAATAGGGGCATGGTCATGGCAGTTATAAGTTTTATGCACCAAAAATATTTGCTCTAGTGTCATTATCCAGGGAGAAAACAGTCGACTACGTTTGTAATAGTTTGTATGGAGAAAGCCTCCGGTACCCTTTCCTCTTAAGTGGTGAGACCTGACCTATTTATTATAAAAAAATCGGCCAAGTGCGAGTCGGACTCACGCACGAAGGGTTCCGTACCTTATTGTATGGGAGCCCCACTTATTTTTTTACTGTTTTTATGTGGTTTTTAGTACATTGGATGATAAAGCGGCAACAGAAATACATAATCTGTTAAATTTTTACTGTCTAGTTATCACGGTTCATGAGATACAGCCTGGTGACAGACAGACGGACGGACGGACAGTGAAGTCTTAGTAATAGGGTTCCCTTCTGGGTACAATACCTACTCTAAAAATCGAAGCACAATAAGGCTTTTAGTTATTTATTTAAGTATTCAAAGTCAAAGTCAATTTTTTTATTAATTTGGATGCTAAATACATTTTGTACACATATCACATAGAAACGTCTTAAAAACTAAGTTAGGATGTGTGCCTTCGGAACGCGCCCACCAATGAGAAGGCACAAGAAACTCATGGGTTTTTTTTTCATATGATCACGCTCACAAAGGTCAATATTACAAATATTTGAACGTATTATTTGAAACGGAGCAACTTAAGTCACGTCCAGGGGTTCATAGTATCATAGTACGCTTTACTGCACAGTTTATGCTTTATAAAAGTTTTGAACCCGTTTTCAAAATAATCGTATTAATCCTTGAAATCAGATTTCCAGGTAAAAACCTAGGTATTCTACGTTTGTAGAACATTAACATAATCATCTAGGTAGGTAACATTAATCCATGTGATACATAAAGACAGACAAGTACAGGAAATGAGCTCCACTGACTGACTACAATGCAATTGATTTCTGATGTGGTGAATCGATCATTGTATGGTCATGGGAAATATAATTCGGGACAAAGTTCACTTTTATGGTGAATTGCATGTGGTTGATGTTGGGAAGGTCATACGTCGTGACGTCAGGTTGCGATCGCATTATTGCACAATTATTACCAAAATCTGTAATTTCCTTACTAAATATTCAGCGATGCAGCCGCAGTGAAGTAAGGTATTTGTTTGATTAATTGATGAGTTAGAAGACTTTAAACTTCAACTAAAGCAGGTGTCTAGAATCTTGCTCGTGTTGAAAACATTTTTATAACAGCTGTTTTGGAGCTCTACGGTGGGTCTGCAATTATGCAGCCGACCGTCCGTGAAACGACTGGTGACATCCGTTACTATTGGGTTTTGTAAGTGATGTACAGGCCGAAAGATATTTTAACGTTAAATAACTAGTTACACATTCACAGTGAGACAAAATCCTGAAATAAGTTTATACTGTATTCTGGGTATTTTGGACCGGATGCCCGCCAAATAAGAAAAAATAATTAGTTTCTCGCAATAGACTTATTTTTATCCCGATATTCCCACAGAAAATGGAACTTGGGGCCGCGGCTGGTATTGCTATAATTTAAAAAAAACCGGTCAAGTGCGAGTCGGACTCGCGCACGAAAGGGTTCCGTAAGTACCATTATCATCACATAAAATCACGTCGGTTAAATAGGAGTCATAAAAAAATAGATGGCGCTAGTGGTAAAAATACATGAATGAAGGATAAATGGCAGTTTACGGTTTAAGACGTTTTAAAAAAAAAAACTAACTTACCAGATCTCGTTCAAACCAATTTTGGGTGTAATATCATATATTTTTTTAGTTTCATCATTCTCTTATTTTAGAAGTTACAGTGGGTGGGGGACACTTTTTACCACTTTGGAAGTGTCTCTCGTGTAAACTATTCAGTTAGAAAAAAAATGATATTAGAAACCTCAATAACATTTTTGAAGACCTACACGTATGGGTTTGATGAAAAAATTCTTTTTGAGTTTCAGTTCTACGTATGGGGAACCCTAATATGTATTGTTTTTTTTTTTCTATTTTTGTGTAAAAATATCAATGCGGTTCACAGAATACATCTACTTACCAAGTTTCAACAGTATAGTTCTTATAGTTTCGGAAAACAGTGGCTTTGACATACGGCAGACAGACAGACATGACGCCTCTCCTTTTGCCTAATTACTGTTATGTGATAGGAGGAGTAGGGCAATTTTACTGATAAGGTTAAGGTGAAAGGGTACCTATGCTCTCTCCATACAAACGTAGTCGACTGTTTCCTCCCTGGATAATGACACTAGCACAAATATTTTTGTGCCATAAAACCTAAAACTGCCATGACTATGCCCCTATGTTTTGTATTTTTTCATTTTCTAATTATCATAGAAATTAAAATTAAAAAAATTAAAAAATAAAAAAAAGCAAAAAATAGGGGCATGGTCATGGCAGTTTTAAGTTTTATGCACCAAAAATATTTGCTCTAGTGTCATTATCCTGGGAGAAAACAGTCGACTACGTTTGTAATAGTTTGTATGAAAAAAGCCCCCGGTACCCTTTCCTCTTAATTTAGACAATAAAGATTTTTTCATTTCATTTCTTTTTTTTTTATTAATTTCCCTATGCAATAATAGGTTAACTGAAAACTCTTTAGGTGAAAAACCTACAAAATTCCCGTTGACCTAGAACCTTACAAAGTCTCACAACACATGTAATAGAAAAAAGTCCTTGAACCATACGGGTATACGGAACCCTAAAACCGCAGACTAGACAGACTGCGTTCTACATACTTAGTAAGTATAAAAGGTACAGTCACATTATCAATTAGCTGAACCCCACGCGACCCAGAGCTCATCTGTAAACTTGTAAAGTAATGTTACCGGATTCTGTTTTTTTTAAACAATATACAATCTTCTTCTCTATATATATAAAATTCTCGTGTCACGGGGTTCGAACTTGAACTCCTCCGAAACGGCTCGACCGATTCTCATGAAATTTTGTGAGCATATTCAGTAGGTCTGAGAATCGGCTACTATCTATTTTTTATTTTGTTTCCTTTAGTTTTTTTTTGTAAATGGCAAAACAACGTTTGCCGGGACTAGTACAATTTAAAAAAATTACAAAATAGTTAAATTACTATATTTTTTACAGATATGCGAATGAGCTAAGCTCTGGGTCACGTGGGGTTCAGCTAATTGGTCATGTGACTGTACCTACCTACTCAGACTACCTACGGTGAGCCAAACACGTGTTTCACCACGCGAAATGTTCATGTAAGGTGTCACTACCATTAATATTAGGTAAGACCGTGGTGGTCTGCAATTAGTAGGCTTTACCATTTAATAAAAATGTTTTTTTAAATCCTGTAGCAAATTGTTGATGCTTATCGAGGCATATTTCTATTTTTAACCGACTTCAAAAAAAGGAGGAGGTTCTCAATTCGGTTGTATGTATTTTTTTTTATGGATGTTCCCGCATATCTTCTTTGTTTATCAACCGATTTTAATGAATCTTTTTCTGTTGTAAAGGATCTACCTCAAGGGTGGTCCCATAAAAATTTGGTGAAGATCTGACGAGGATCTTTGGAGTGATTAACAGAATTGCACCTCCAAAGTGTTTCAATTTGTATCTGTCGAAACATCTTAGACGTTTTAAAAAAAAAACAGCGCACTCCGGGAGTGCAGGCAGAAGTGAAAACTGTATATCTGTGTAAAATCTCATCTGTCGCGAGAACATACGCAAAAAGTGTTTTAGATGAAAAAAAAAAAAATAGTCGGACGACTATTTGTCGTCCGACATTTGTCGTCCGTCAATAGTCGTCCGACAAATAGTCGTCCGACATTTGTCGTCCGTCAATAGTCGTCCGTTAAAAAATACCATATGTACGTCTTAATACACTCACAGCCAAATTAAAAAACTGTATATCTGTGTAAAATCTCGTCTGTCGCGAGAAAATCTGTCGTCTGTCGCGAGAACGGCTGAAAATGCTCACCCACAAAAGTGCCCAACGCGCCATAAGAAGTTTTCACTTCCAAAATAAATTAAAATTTAAAAAACCGACTTCAAAAAAACCTGAAAACAAAAAACACAAAAGTGAAAAATAATCCATTTCGGGTCACTAAGACAGCAGATAGCTTAAACATAAGTTCTTACTTGGAAGTCGGACTGGGTGAGACCATGTTTTCTATAGACCTCTCAACATTCAATCTAACCCAGACCCAGTCCGACTTCCAAGTACCTAAGAACTTATGTTTAAGCTATCTGCTGTCTTAGTGACCCGAAATGGATTATTTTTCACTTTTGTGTTTTTTGTTTTCAGGTTTTTTTGAAGTCGGTTTTTTAAATTTTAATTTATTTTTTTATATTCACTTATCTACTACTAGCGACCCGCCCCGGCTTCGCACGGCTATATTATGCATATAAAACCTACCTCTTGACTCACTCTTTCTATTAAAAAAACCGCATCAAAACCCGTTGCGTAGTTTTAAAAATTTAAGCATACATAGGGATAGGTATAATGATATAAGCGACTTTGTTTTATACTATGTAGTGATGATAGTGATGATCTATACAGTTAATAATATTATAACGAAGAAAAATTTCATTGTTGATTGTTTGCATTGAATAAGCTTCGAAACTAACAACACCGCGCGTAACTTGCGGATACAGTGGGAATAACATAGCTACTTTTTATCTGGATAATACCATGAGATCGGGAGTTACGCGGGTGAAACCGCGAGGTTATGCTAGAACCTATTATAAATAGAAAAAAAAAATTGTTTCTAACGAATAAGGTCGGAAACTACTGGACCGATTTTGATGAAACTTGGTATGAGGATACATTGATTAATTGACAGTAACATAGGCTTTTTATCCCGATATTCCTACGGGAACGGGGCTAAGTCATTCATAATTAATGGTACCTACCTGCAGAGCGCTCGTCCTACCAACTTTATCAGTACTTTTTATCCTTTTAGGGTTGGAATTTCCAACAATACTGCATAATTGCAGACCCACCGTTGAGCTCCAAAACGGCTGTTATAACAATGTTTTCAGCACAAGCAAGATTCTAGACACCTGCTTTAGTTGCAGTTTAAAGTCCTCTAACTCATCAATTTATCAAACAAACATTTTTAGAATGAAAACATTCTTATATAGTAATTTTAGAATTCTACCGGGGGCTGCAATTATGCAGCCGACTGTACATATAAAGGAAATCCTATATCAAAATGTGGACAGGGCCACAAACAAGGTTAATTAAGTAAACTTAGATCAACTAGATAGGTGAAGTAGGTAATACCATATTTCCTGTTGGTATGCAAATGTCATAATAGGCCAGTGGGAAGTCCATACCTACCTATTGTCAGAACAGAATAGAATGACATTTATTAGAAAAGCACACGGACGTCGGACAAGAAAATGAATAAAATTGAAATAAAAGAATAGTAAAATGAAAAATAAAGAAGATAAGATGTAGAATAATAATGAACAAATACTTAGTTCTTTTCAAGAATAGCATTGCAGTAGAAAGTTGCGGTTACTGAAAAAGTAAAAGGGAACTGTTTGAGTTGGTATGGACATGTGACTAGAAGAGTGATGAGTATGAATGTAGACGGATGGTGATGAAGACCGAGAAAAAGTGGATGGACTGCGTGAGAGACAAGACATGAGAGAGATGAATGTGAACGATGAGAAGAAGAAGACATACTGCGCCGACCACAAATAAAGAGTTTTTTTTTTCAAGCATCGCATCGTGAGCAAACACGAGCTAAAGGTTTTTCAGTCGATGCTCATAAAGAGAAAAATGTTTAACTCTTAAGTTAGTTCTGCTAACAGTAGACTTCGTTCTTCGGCTTTTTTGAGCAATTAACTCCATTTTGAGAAGTTTTCTACTCATTACTCTCTGATGACTACCTTATAAATAAAATTACGGAATTTCTTGATACGGTCGCCGCGCTCAAAGCCCGCGATAAAAGCTATGCAATAGCTTAAAAAACGTGTGGCACTCGGGGACTGCCGCGGTAAAGCTATTGCTAAGATAAGCATATACATACACGTTAAGCGAACGCTCGGCCGAGCTACATGGTAGGCGGAGTGGAGTGTTAGGTTTTATTTTCGTTACGGAATTTCTTGATTCGGTCGCTGCGCTCAAAGCCCGCGATAAAAGCTGTGCAATGTTTTTTGGCATTTTTGGCTATCTTTTGGCCAAACGTCTGTGAAAGCCCATTAAAAAAATCACCTTTAAAATATGTTAGTTTTAGATTTGTTGTCTGGCAACATAAATACTTACCAGCCTAGTTTTTTAGCTTCGGCCTAGATGGCGCTGTCTGCAATATATATTTTATACATAAGGGTAAAATTGATACAAACATTATTTTAGTTGAAAAATTTAATGTTACACAGAGGGCTTATGTATAGAAACGATAATGTACATTGTTCATAACATAATTACATTAAAAACATAGACAAATATAATGTTTACAGTCTGACATGGGGCTACGATAGATGGCGCTAGTGTACTTTGCTTTAAATGGTTCCCTTCCCTTAAATGGTAAAAAGGAACCCTTTTAAGATCTTTTTCTATTTAACAAAAATGATTTTTCCAATCTCTTTTTTGTCTACCAGATGGCGCTGTATAAAATTGCCTCTGGTAAGGGTTTTTGCGTTCAAAGCCTGCTTGCAATTTTTTTGCGTTCGTTAAAAATAAGGGAGTTTTCGGGGGAATTTAGGGGGGTTTAGGGAGAAAGTCTAGGGATTTATTACTGCCATAACTTTCAATCGGGAGGAATTTGGATTTTGAAAGGGTGATTCTAGGGGTTTTACAGCCAATACTTTCTTTAAAAAAAAAACAACTATGACCGTCCTTTGACCACAGACAATCTTAAACTTTGAAAAAAAAAAGGAAATAACAAAAATCCTAATTACTTCCATGTCAAACTGTAAAACTGTATGTTACAAAACTAAGGTTTTTTGTTAGACTAATAAAACTCCCGATTTACACGTTTTTAACTTTACACCAATTTGCAACAAACATAGCTGAGAACAAAGAAGGTTTAGCTACCAAATAAAGGAAACCGCATTCGAATCGGTTTATCCGTTTAGGAGCTGTCGACATTTTGGGTCATAAAAAATCCCATTATTTGTTTTTCTAGATTTAAAAAAACTTATTCTAATGTTAGAGATGTAATATACAAAGAAATTTACACTAAAATCTATTCGTGAAATACACTTTTTTGGATAATAAATGTTTTTTTAAACTATTAAAGCTACTATATAAAACAACACAGTAATATAAATTATTAATTTTTTATTTACAAATATTACAATAAACCACCTTTTTAATCACTGAGGTACCATGTTTCACTGGAGATGAAAAGAGGAAGAAAAAGTTGGATTAAGTATTTATTTATCTGTTTAAATAAAGAGAAACAAACTCATTAAGAAAGCTCTGAAGCTACAAGAGCTACGACTCTGAAACTTAGCATGAGGGTTCCTTTTACGACATAGGGGAGATCTAAGAAAGGGTTTTAGGAAATTCGGTCTCTAAAGGGGTAAAAAGGGGTGATAAATTACAAACTTTGCCCCACTTTTTCAACCCCTAAGGGGTAGAATTTCGAAAAATCCTTTCTTATCGGATGCCTACGTCATACAAAGAACACAACCTCCAAGTTTCAGGTCTCTACGATCAGCGGTTTAGGCTGTGCGTTGATCCGTCAGTCAGTCTGGACAAAGGATTTTATATGTATAGATGTAGAAAATCAATATCACAGCATCACTCAGTTAATTACTACAATTGAGATGGGATACATTACTTCTTAAGAAATATTGAGCGTACATCGGATCGTAAAATACAAAACAAACTGTTTACTTTTTCTAGTCACCTCCAATAGAACATAAAAACTCAGTGCTGTTAACATTATTCAGATGTATTCAGTAAATATTTCTCAAGTTTGGTCTAAATTGACTTCGAAATAGGCAGTTACTGCAGTTTAGTTTTATTAAAGCGATGACTACATTACCAAAACAAAATACACGATTTTTTGTTACTTTTGATTTCTGTTACTTTTAGAACAATACAAAATATAAAAAAGAAGGCTGTTTTTTATTTGCAGCCGCAGTAGAACGAAAAAAACGTCTTAGTTTAACCTAAGAATTCTGATTTTTACGCAATAAACTTAACAACTCAAAGAGCAAACATTTTTGCAAGTAACCCCCTAATTTTTCAACCAATTTCAACACGTTCAAATAGAGAAATATTTATTAAATACAAGTTACAAATATAATTATTTATTTATTATGAGAAAAATAATAATAATTCTTTGTTGTTAAAAATCAGATAAATGATCAGAGAAATGGCACAAATGTAGACCAAAATAATTAACTCTTTAAAATAAAAAACAAAAAAAATTGGGTAAGGTAAGTACTAAAAACCGTAAGAACATAATTATTCACAGAAAACACAAATGGTAGGAAGATAACGCTGTCTTCTACCACCAGAGCGGCGCCACTAGCACAAATGAAGTTGTTTTTTTATATTGCCACCTTTTCCATAGATATCTAACCTTTTTCGGACCTTCTAGGTATAAAACCTCCATTTATAGTGGCGACATCTGGTGAAAACTTAAAAGTCCTGAAAAGTTACCATCGCTAACTAATAGATGGCGTTGTTTTAAAGATTAACAAAGCGTGCAATAGCTCACTCAGAAACTAGCTGAGTAGCTGAGACGTTTTGAAGGTACAAATGAAAAGAAAAAAATCATGATTAAAAAAATTGACTTAAGTCGATTTTTGGCATAAAACCATGATTTTTACAATTATTTTACAATGAAAAGTGAAAAAGTACGTGATTTAGAACTAAATTAAAATAATCTTACAAAGAAAAGGGCAGTATTAACTTATTATAACATTTGGCGATACTTTCCAAAATAAAATAAAATTGTATGTTTTTAATTCGAACATAATTTATAAGATTTGTGAAGCTTTGCTCCAATTTGTTTTTAAAGACACATCACAAAAGTAGTGATTCATTGCGATCGCGTCTCGTCACGTTTCGATCGGGTTGCAACAATCATAGTCACGGGAAGACTGGAGAAGCCGCGAACGCCATCCGCCGATGCGATATAAATAATTTTCAAATTACCGTCATTTCAACGTCAAAGTATTGATTATTCGAGTTTCTCTAAACAATATTCAAATCTAATTCCGTAAAGTTTTATCAAAAGAATAGGTACTTATTTCTTATTATAATAATATTTATATAAAAGTTCTCAGTCCTTTAAAACCACTTTATAGATGTCACTGTAAATTAGGCAAATTTCCTATTACCGATTTAGACCACAATTTTTTAGTACAATTCTAAATACCGGGCTGAAATTGCAGCGAATTTTCAGCGAAATATACGTCTAGAAAGAGAAAAATGAAGCTGCGTAGCCTAGTGTGGGCCTAAAGGTCATAGCACACTTAAACGACTCTGCTTCAACACCGCTCCCACCCAACACTGCCCTAAACTAAGACGACTGCTCGCAGTCCACGCGGCGACAGCTAGCAGACGGCCAGCTGTCCACCCGCCGTCCGCTCTCGCTTTTCGCGATAGACACAGTTCGCGATCGGTTTCCATTAAAGCAACTCGTATTTTTTACTATGTCCCGATTCACAAACAGTTAGCCGATCATTCCGAATTGCAAAATTGTGTTTTGGACTTAATTTAGTTCGACTTAACTAAAAATTAGTTTACTCCTGTCAAAATTGGTTAGGTTGGGTATTTCCGAATAGCAATCATAATTTTACACATCTAAACCTAATTTTAGTTATGTTAAGTCGTATTTGTGTACATTCGAATCGAGTCCACTGACCGACTGAGCGGCAACGGCGCGCGCGGCGACTGCTAGCAGTGAGCGCGCGGGCACCGCGCCGACCGCTCGTCTACAGTGTACGGCCAGCGAGGCGTTAACTCCCGAGCAGTCTGACGGCGGTAAGCTCGCTGAAAGCGAGCTGTCTGCTAATTTATGATGCCAATGTAAAATATATCTAAAGAGCAATATTTAAAGCCCATATTTGAATTACACTATTTTTGCCGGGTGGGAGCAGAGTCGTGTAAGTGGGCTATGACCTTTAAAGACAAATTTCTCAATGTAGGTATTTTACAATGACCATATGGCTGCGAATCCACAGAAGCGGAGCGAGGTAAGCGGAGCGGCGTTCCCACCAATAGCAATCTGCAAAAACTCCACGTGCGGAGTTTTTATGCAATTTTATTGGTGGAAAGCGCTCCGTTCCTCTCCGCTCCTGTGGATTGGCAGCCAAATGCGTCATTGTTCTTTGAGTCTACATTCGCTGCAACTTCACATCGGTGAGCTAGTAACAATCGTACTGTAATGAGGTCACTAGACCGCCGAGTACTGCCTGCCGTCCTCTCCCTGCCTGCACGCGCGGCAGTAGAGCCGGCCGCGGCGCACGCGCACGTCTGCGCCCGCGCGTCCGTCCCCGAGCCGCGCGCCGCACACGCAGCACGTGAAGCACCACACGTGGTAGCAGAGGGACAGGGACTCTATTATCATGGCGGCGCCGCGACCTGCACACATATACACATCATGTAGGCGTCTCAGATGTCTTAGCCTATTTTAGGAAAACCATGGAAACGACACCATTATTACAGCCTTATCTGGCACATTTATGTGACAGTTATTATGACTCTACGTTATTATTTCTGAACATGACACACTTATAAAATGGGTATCAATCAACAAATCCGCTGCAATAGTACCTATTACATCCCGAGCAAAAATACATCGGTCTTAGAATAGATAGTATGAAAAATAATTATTGCATATGGTATTTATTTCCTTAAATTGTTTATAATAATTCCACCAACATTTTGCAATAAAAATAAACAAGAACTTACCAAGTTCCTCCCCACAATGTGAACACTTCCTCTTCCCGCTTACTGTGAGGAGTTTGTCGTCCCGACTTGCGTCTCGTGACGTCACCTCCTGAACCAGTGGCGCGCTGTAAACAGGAGTAGCGTAGTTCGGGGGATTATTCATAGATGGCGGTGTTTTCAAGTTATCTTAGCATGTAATTTTGATGGTGAGTAGGTTACTTTTCTTTCACAAATCATAGGTTAACATGATTACCTAGTATAACAGTCACTCTCCGCTGCCTTTGTATGCTTAGATCTTTAAAACTACGCAACGAATTTTGATGCGGTTTTTTTTAATAGATAGAGTGATTCAAGGAAGTAGTAAGGTTTATATGTATACATGCATAATATAGCCGTGCGAAGCCGAGGCGGGTCGCTAGTTTCTTTATACGGCGCTGTTCTGCCTGGTAGTAATACTTTATAGTTTACCTGTTAGAGTAGTTATTGTGAGAATGTAGCGCTGGTCTCATGTCGACGTGGTAGGAGTGCCTGTTGGTAGGTCGGTCGTTCGATGGAGGGAGGAGCAGCTTGTGTCTCTGTTCCTCTATACGGCGCTGCTCTGCCTCCTAGAACATTCAATATATGGGTACTTTTAATGCTCCTCTTTCAAACCAAACCTTCATTAGATGCAGCCTCGGGTCGGGCTTAGATAGAGGTTACTAAGATTAAGAGAATGGAAGAAAAAGACGTGATTTATTGACTACCACAAATATATACATATAAAGGAAATTAACATAACAAAAGCTGATTAGGACAATGCAAACAGTAATTGCCTAGAATCATCAAGTATTTGTTGTTTTCTTTGAGCAATTCTTTACGGAAAAAAGTCTATAAGTTACCTGTATAAGCCAATGTTGGTTGTAGTTAGCTGGCTTCCTGTTTGTTTGTTTAGCTTGCATCCAGTCAGCAGACGAGATCAACTTGGGTGTCGGGGCTGCGCTTAGAGCCTTTAAAACATAAACCATTTTATTTATTTATTAGGTACACCAACAGTAGTAATACTAAGAATAGTCATACATTGCTGAAATTATATTCAAGTGTGTTTACCAATAAAAGGTATACACAACTTTGCCTTAACAGTTTCTACTAGGTTCAGGGTTCAAGCTTGAACTTAGGGACTAAATTAGGTTGAAGACTAGGACTAACCAAAGCTTTTCAACACTTTACTTTTAAAACCAGCTATTGAGTCATTGAAGATGTCTATGCCGAGATTTCTAGAGTTAATCTCGTTATATTTAAAGCAAGCTCTTGTGGCCAAGATTGGTTCTGGGCCGAGGCGTTTAGCAAGGTATTTTATACATAATACTAGTAGTTCTGTGAGAAGTAGAGCAAGCACAATGATTAGGTGGTTTTATGTGCTCCATCAATGTCTACCTAATAGTTAATGAGCCGATTCCACTGGTAGTGGTCCAAAAGAGCGCAATTTACTGCATTTTGAAGAGCTAATCTGCTTATCATTTCCAAGATCCCTATAAGATCTTCACCAAATGTTTATGAGACCAACTTGAAGTTACTATCAATAAATAAAAAAACCATCGAAATCGGATTTTGGATTCGGATATCCATTATCCGACAGTTATCCGGTAGTAATCTTTTTGGAAGAAGTAACTACTCAACCGATTCCGATGAAACTTTGATCAGCGGCAATTTTGCGGGACATGGATAGTATGTACACAAATAACACAACACAAGTTCAACGCAAGTGTGTATGTAACACAAGTTTTCTTAGTTTAACAGTCAGAGTTCCATCCCCTACTGAGACTGTAAGTTTAACAATATAGATATTAATTATTTAATTTATTTATATAAAGTGAGAGTAACCTGCAGCGTATGCCTGGTCATAGGATGGTACTGTCCGTTGGTCTGGTTCTTCTGTCGCAGTTGTACAGCTGTACGGTCGATGTTCACGTATTCCACGGCAGATGGGACGCGGCTGCTTCTGGAAATTACAAAAAATATTTGTCAGACAAATGAAAACCCCTGACTGATAAGGCAAATCAATACATAGTATAAAACAAAGTCGCTTTTCCAGTCCTTATGTCCCTATATCCCTATGTATGCTTAAATCTTTAAAACTACGCAACGGATTTTGATGCGGTTTTTTTAAATAGATAGAGTGATTCAAGAGAAAGGTTTATAATAATTATGTATAATACATGCATAATATAGCCGTGCAAAGCTGGAGCGGGTCGCTAGTTGCACATAACTTTGAACGGCTAAACCGATTATTGGCATTTATTCATAAATACATTGCAAAAATAATGCTTTTAGTTTTCTGATGCTAGCAATACTGCCAAGTAGTATGAGTGACTGTATTGACTAATTGATTACCTACTATAAAAGCAATGGCCGCTATTAGTATCGCTCTTACTTCTACATCGTTCGTCGGTGTGATAGGACACATACATTATCCCTTCCTCGTATATAATTCAAATATACGGTTTAACGTTATATACACTCTGCATTCGTGATAAGTTGCTACTGTTCAGAGATAATGTTTTAAAATAGCATTTACCTAATAATTAACACTACTGTTACTCTAATACTTACCTTTTATGTGTTTGAATTATCTATGTAATTGACTTGCCAATATTGCGAAATGTGATGACATGGTGAATAAATGATTTATGAACATTTTATTTCTTCGCTCATATCCTATACCCAACACCGATTTTGAACAAAATCGGTTCATTCTTTCAGGAGCTATACGATCCCACAGACAGACACGTCAAACTTATAACACCCTTTTTTGTGTTTTAAAAAATACTTAATTCCGGAAAAAATGTAAATTAAGGCGGCTCAGTTAACTCAACATGGTATTGGCGAGTTTTTTCCTCTGGACATGATAAACTAATCTGTGAGAAATCGGTGTTGTGAACACGCCTTCTCTAACTAATCATTTTAAGGTTAATGACCTCTCCGTGTAAGGAACAGCTGATTCTAAAGTAAAAATAACCTCAAAATGTTAAAAAAACATTGAACTTCCAAAAGTTTGTGAACAAAAGTTATTTGTTTAGATTTGACGACCCAATTGGCACAATGGTCACCATGCCGGACTGCTAAAGACAGGGTTGCGGGTTCGATTCCCGCCTCAGACAAGTATTTATGCTTAGATATTTGTCTGTGGTCTGGTTGTTTCTATGTAGTATAAGTATATATTTACAAAAGAAAAATATATAAGTAGTAAGTATATCCGTTGTCTAGCACGCAAAACACAAGTCTAGTTACTTAGCTTGGGGCTAGATGGCGATGTGTGGAATGTCCTGCAATATTTATTATTTATTTATTTTATTTATATTTACAAAAAGGAAAGTATATAAGTAGTATATGAGTTGTCTAGCACCCATAACACAAGTGTAGTTACTTAGCTTGGGGCTAGATGGCGATGTTTGAAATGTCCTGCAATATTTATTTATATAATAAATGCACAGAAGTGGCCCCCAACCGCTTGCTAATATAGTAACCAACTAGCGACCCGCCCCGGCTTCGCACGGCTTTTTTATGCATGTATTAAACATATAAACCTTCCTCTTGAATCACTCTATCCATTAAAAAAACCGCATCAAAATCCGTTGCGTAGTTTTAAAGATCTAAGCATACAAAGGGAAATAGGGACGGCGAAAAGTGACTTTATTTTATACTATGTAGTGATAACACTTTATACTAACCTCATAGTGATCTCCCTCTCAATACTCTCCCTACTCCTAGGTTTGGGCGCCACAACAGGCTGCTGTACTCTCATCTCTTTCCTTTCTTCATTCGGAACAAATCTTCTATCCTTTTCCCCCTCGTACAAACTAGACCGTCTTTCATCGTATAATCTTCTATCGTCGTATACACTATAAAATAGATTAAAAAATATTGAAGAAATACCACATGTGAAGATTTTTCGATTGATTTTAACTGACATTTTAAAACAAGGAGGAGGTCCTCAATTCGTCGCATATGTATTTTTTAAGGGTAAAATGCAAGTTAGTAGGTTGGTTTTTTCAGTTTTCTAAGCTTTTTCGACATGGCATTACTTCGCAGCCAGAATGTGTATCTCACCCAAACAAACGCTAGTAAAATTGGCCCACCATTGTTATGTAAGTATTTGCCGCATATTTTGATGCTCCAATATTTTACGACCCAGTTTGCAACGAGTTTTTCCGTGGTCCCTAGTATATCTCCTAGGAAAGTGTGTTTTATGGCCCCTCTACATTATGGGCCATCATGCTGGCCCACTAATATGGTCCAGCATGTAAAGGGCGTAGTGGTGTCTGATGGCTTATGGTTCGTGGGATGGCGACTAAATGGCCACAGTGTCAGACGCACATCAAAGGAAGTGGGCAACGATGGCTGAATGTTTTTAAGACGTTTCAATGTGATCTATGTACCTATATACATATACATAAGCATCGAAATGAATAAAGAAATTTGACTTTGACTTTGAACGTGGCCATAGTGTAGTTGCGTTTCAACCATCGCATGGCCATCTCGCTGGTTCAGAGCTGGGCCATCATGTAGAGGGGCCATTAGACCGCATCGTCATTTACCATCGTGTGACAAACACTGACCTGTTTATTATTTAAAAAAAAGAATAAATAACTATAGCGAAATACTCACTTAAACCTGTTATCCTCTTTCCTCTCATCATATAAACTAGCTCTTCTATCCTCTTCTCTCTTCCCGTACAATCTTCTCTCCTCTTTCCTCTCGTCGTAGAGGACGCGACGGCTCTCTTCAACACCGAAGTGTCTTTGTATGTGTTCTTCTGATACGAAAGGTTTTCGCTTTAGATTCTCGTCGTAAATCGGTCGTTCGGGTTGTTTTGGTACTGTGTAGCTGGAAAACAAACACTAAATTGAACCTATAATTGGCTCTCCGTTTTTTATATATAAGTCTACTTTGTGTTGAAGCTGTTGGTTCTCCCAATAAATAAATAAAATTAAAAAGAAAGAAAAATAAATCTAGTCTCGCCGAGGTGTAAGACATTGGAGATGCATTTTTCCTACAAAAACAAATTATTTATGAAACTCTAATTAGAAAACAGAATTAAATTAAGGAGCAACCTTGATGTGTCTTTTACCCAATAAAATAATCACATATGTATATCAATCAATAATCTAAGAAATTATACCCAAATCATTAAAAAGATATGCAGTGGAATTGAGAAACTCCACTTTTATAACGATTAAAAATTCATTTACTATAAACTGCATCTTGCAGTTACACCCGCGTAAGTCCCGATTCCGTGGAAATATCGGAATAAACAGCCTGCAAAAATCGGTTGAGTAGTTCAAAACAAAATTTTAACATAAAATTTATTTCTATTAGACCAAGACAATATAAATAAAAGTTCAGAATCTCGTTTAAAAAGTAACCTAAAGTTATCCCAAAACATTATAAAAGTATACTCACCCTTCATTAACAAGTAGATTAGGCATAGAATGTCTATAATTATCATGTTTCTGTCTATTCAAAGGAGGTTTCTCAGGAGCCGAGACATCTTGCACTGATTTCTGTATGATTCTGTTCTGGTCTCGAAGGAGGTTCTCTCTCTGCCTCCTGAGTTCCTCCTGTTCGAGCTGCAGGAGCTCGCGTTCGAACCGTAACACCTCCTGTTTTAGTTCGGAAAGTAAGTGTTTGAAAGTTGAGAATAGGGCCATCTTTTATTAGAGTTCGGAACAATGGTTTAAACTTGGGCCTATTTCAATGAGGCGCCAGTGTGCTTACTTAATTTCAATTTAAACAAATTTGAACTCAATACACTTTGGCGTACAGAGTTCAAAATACAGATATTTAAAAAAAAAATTTTTTTCTAATTACAGGCCTTATTTTTGGATTATTTTTTAATTGGACTCTAATAACGGAGTTGGCAACAAAAATACAATATTTTAATTTCAAACACAAAAAAGAGATAAAAATCAATATGTGCGAAGGAAGCTATATAGCGTGGTAATTAGTTTTTCATATGAATGATCATGGATTAGGAATAGATAAAGCAATTTTACAAGGGTTTCCGCCCAAATAATCGTCGGATCAACAATATACGGGTCCAGTTACCTTCCTGGCATGGTTGGCGAAAACCTTAGTTCTAAGGATTGTAATTAGCGTATTATTTAAAATGATAAAATTGCTTTATAAATAAAAAAATGATAGAATAAGGAAATCAGATTTAGCACAATAAATACAAATGAAATCCTTCACTTTATAATTTTATAAATGAGAAAGTTTGTGTGTTTGTTACCTATTTAGGCAAAAAGTATTGGATCAATTGCAATAAAACTAGCTGGAAATCTGAATTGACACAAACGTTAGGTAGCTTTTTCTCGCGATATTACAACGGGATAAAAGATTAACCGCGGGACCCAGCTAGTGTAATAACTATGAAATGTAGTGTTATTTGTTTGTGATTTATTTTCTTTCTTTATTTTAATTCCTTATTCTATCATGAAACAAAAGTATGTAAATAAATGAAATGACAATAAAATGATTGTTCACCTTTGTATGCGAGTCATCGCAGTGCCCATCCGGCCAATCCTCGTTAGTGACACACTGCAACCGGCAGCCATGTTGTTAAATGTTATTTATACACAAAATGGCGGACACATTTGGCGGGAACAAGAACCGCCTTACCAATAAACGATAGAACACTACAATTTTATGAAATTCTTCGACTTATCGTTATGAGCACAGATGCTATTGGTTCGTCAATTAATGTTCGTCGTCCATGAGCCCAAAATGGCGAAGGGTATCGAACGAAGGTCCAATGAAGGTGCCAAACAATAAAATGTGTGCGTAATCTTCGAACTATTTCGCGTTTATTTTGTCGAGTTTTGTTCAATTCTAAGTTTATAAACACCGAACAGGTATTAAGGTAAGTAATACCAAAGTTATACGAAGTATAATACAAATATTATGCATCGTTTATTGGCAAGGTCGATCAAAGTTAGTTTTGTTATTCACAATATTCACACAATCTCATATTTAAATGAATTTATTAATGATTTTAATCTTAGAAACTGATTTTTTAATTTATAAATCAACTTTGATGTAAAACGGACAGTCTGGAAACATGAATGATAAAAAATAAAATGACATTTAATAATAATTGTAGGTAGCCATCGCAGGAGTGCAAAAAATGATATTTATAGCAGTTAAAAAAAGTGCTACTGATAAGTATAAATATAAATAGAAACTATTATAACTACTACTATAATGATAGAACTCCGTTCAAAAAATGATAGATCACTACTGAAATCATACAATACTAAATGAAACTACTTTTCCAAAAGAGGCTACTTTTATTCATGCATAAAAATTGCAAGCTACTTTAGATTCAGCGCAGTGCAAAAATAAAAGTCAAAATACGATTTTATATATATAATTTATTTATATAAATAAACATTATAAACTAAACAAATTCTACTATTTTTAAAAATAAATTTCAACTTTAATTATTTGAAGTAAATTATACAATAAAAGCATAGGAAAGCAGGCTTTTGTTAATTTATAGGCAGTATTACTTAAATATCACACGAAAATTAATTTTTATACGACATTATTAATAAAGTTACACAAAATACAACATAAAAGTGTGATATTTAATTTAAACATTGTAGTACCAGAGTATAAAACCACAAAAATATATTTTTATACACTGTTATACAGCATTATAATATAAATATTTTGAATTATCAGTGCTTGAAGCTTTGTAGTGCAAATATAACTAGCCCTTACCATTTAATATAGCATTTATACACTTAATATAAAGATTATAGTACTACATCTAATAAAGAAATTTCATTCTTAGCTTAAATGAAATTACCACAACCTTATTTATATTGTATTAAAGAGAAAAAATATATAAAGTAAAACAGGTAGGTATATAATAATTTCGAGAAAATGACATAATATAATATTCCCTCTTAAAAATCTAAACCAATCTATGAGATCTACTTTGCCCTAGATGGCTAAAGGAAAATCAACTCTATACCCTAGCAAGTAAAGTAAGAAATCTATAAGGAGTATAATAAATAAATAGAAGTGCTCAATTACTATTTCATTTTACATGAAATGAAAAGAATGCAACTTAATTTTGATGTGGCACTACTTTTTAATCTGAGAAGATTTTGTTTAAAAATGTATGTATTTAATAATTAAATTTTATCTAGCTGGGTTACTACAAATCTACTATTTTGTTTTTACAAAAACAACACTGGGTCCTTTGCACTTAGTAGTGTTTAATATAGGCGTTAATGGCTTGCACTTAGGATCGTTAACATTATTTAAAAGTCTAATTTAAAAAAATGATTTTGCTTTTTGATTTCTCAAAAATGTGCATCCATCCGTATAAGTGCTAATAAGCACCGAGAACAGGCTACTAAGTACATCTGAGAGCTAATATGTACCACTCAGAGCAAGACAGTGACACTAATAGCTACTTGGTACCAATGTGAGCTACTAAGTACCACTCAGAGCTAATAAGTACCATTGTGAACTACTAAATACCACTGTGAGCTACTTAGTACCACTGAAAGCTACTAAGTACCACTAAGAGCTACTAAGTACCACTTCGAGCTGCTGAGTACCACTGAGAGCTAGCAAGTCGCTAATAAATAAGGGTGGCGAAATAATTTTGAATTCAGTAAAAAGTAGTGTCAAATCGTCATCCATTACGTACGCTTGCATCAAGCAACCATCACCCAAGTACCTGTTGGTGTTGTAGCTTCTTGTCAAGCTTGTCGATCGGGCTGTCTGTGTCAAGCTCATGCAGTTTGGCTTGAAGGTTTGTGTTGAACTCTTTCTTGGATTCCTCCTCGTCTGAGGTTAGGGTGACGTGAGTGTACGGCTGGGGACAGAGATATTTAGTAGTTTATAGTTTTTATAACTGATGGTTTGTTCCCCAATAAGTGCGAACCAAGTGGTACTTTGCGGTGCACTTATTTGAGAGGCAGTATGGGCACTTTGCGGCGTATTTATTGAGGTCCGCTCATTAAGTGCGCCGCAAAGTGGGTTTCAATTTGGAAATCTTCAGTTTCTCTGGTAGATGCTACTACTAGATTCTACGAGCAATAAAAAGTAAGTTTTCTGTAATTTTGAGTTGGAGGAGTATAGTCCCTGTTAAGAGCACCATTACCCCTAAAGCGGAGAATCTAACCCCATTCTCTGGTTGTTTTTGACAAACTCAGGCAAAAAAGTTCACTATATCTAATGCTCACCTCACTGTTCTGTCGACTATGCGAGTTGGACAGCTCAGGTGACGACTGCCCCTTGTACCAGGCCTCGGCTGACGGTCCTCGGTCCACATCCACGCCGGAGTCTCGACTCTCGCGCAGCTTCGAGTCCATGTCGTGAGAGAGCGTCTTCTTATACAGTAGCTTCTCTATTTTAGTCTCTTCCTGAAAGACCAGAAGAATAAACTAATATAGTTTGAAGTATTCTATCTGATGCAGCAGTTGCCTGACCAGTATAACACAAGCCTGCGCCATCTAGCCCCAAGCTAAGCGTTGGGTTAGGACTAGTTGTATGCAACGTCCTAAAAATGCAATAGAACAGTCCACTTATTACCTTCAACCCAGTTGGCACAGTAAGTTTAGTATTCTAGGTTTTAAGCCCATCGTGCAAAGTAATAAGGCAATAAGATTTTATCCGCTTAACTGACACTAATCCTCCTTAAGAATTCTGTAGTTACGGAAGGTTTGCAAGGGCTAGTCTCTTGAGATCTGATGATCACCACAACCAATCAACCTACACAAATACTTCAGTCGCCGCAACACCCACGAGAGGAGATGGGAAGCAATATTCTAGAACCCTAATACTCTCTAACTCTGTTCTAAGAACCCCATAAATTGCTTGTGTCTTCTTTTCATTAATGGGGACTATTCCTAACTTTTTTAAAGACAATTCAATGTGATTAAGTACATGCCAATTATTCCAACTGAATAAAGACATTTCCACTTTGACCGGGCATTTCACTTATACTTACTAGATACTGTGCTAACAATGTAATAATCTTGAGATTAACATAAGCAAAGTAACTACCTACAGCTTAACCCTAGCCTTCAAATCTAAACCCAAGTCACACAAAGTGGTTACTGCGTGATTCACAAAACCAATCCCACCCAAAAGCCCAAAGTAGGACAGTTATTAGTAATACCAATATCTATATTTACTTAGGAGCTAGGGCATATATGTTCGCTTTATTACATTTTAAATACAGATATTTTAAGCCCGTATTCACTAACAGTAGGTATTTATACTAGCGACCCGCCCCGACTTCGCACGGCTATATTATGCATGTATTATACATATAAACCTTCCTCTTGAATCACTCTATCTATTAAAAAAACCGCATCAAAATCCGTTGCGTAGTTTTAAAGATCTAAGCATACAAAGGGAAATAGGGACATAGGGACGGCGAAAAGTGACTTTATTTTATACTATGTAGTGATAGTGATATAGATGGCTTTATGCATTCGCGAGCACTATGCAATCTCATAAGTTTGTAAGTCATGTTGGTAAGTGTGCGGTTCTATGTGTGGGTGACTCTTGTCTATGCAGTTTTGATGTGTTCTGCTAGGATGAATCGTTTATTCCCACTAGTTTAGTTGACTAGTTCAGTTCAGTTAATTAAAGCACTGAGATTATTTTCTTGTTTCGTCTGTTAAAAATTGAACAACTTTTACACCTGGTTTCTATTCCACTAGTTCAGTTCAGGTATGGAACTTTAACTGTCGCGTCCCTGCAGCATATACAGACCCAAGCACACATTAAATCGCGAGCATATATGATTTAAATAATTCCTACCTGTAGGAATGATGTGATGTCCGGTCTCGGAGCGAGAGTCAGGTCTGCATCCAGGTAGCTGTCATCACCCTCGATACCAAGGAAACTGCTGCGCTTGTTACGGATCTCTTTCTTGATGCGGCGAGCTGATGATGTGTGTTTGAAGTTACCCTGGGACACAGAGAAGAAACATGGGTATACATATTGGAACGGAATATGGCTAAGAATGTAAAATGACATATATTTAAAGATGCTGATGATTGAAAGGATCTTTTGAGAACCTTGGCGTCTTTAGAAAACTTCGAATTAATCTTGCATAATAAAAATGAAAGCATTGCTGACATATTGTTACTAATTTCACTACAATTGATGAATAAAATAAACAAATAGACGTCAATGAAATAAAAAATATTATTTTGTACTGTGAGATATACGAAAGGATTGATGAGGTTTTAAAAAATGTCATGTTATCATCACTGGCAAAGATTACATCATATTGAAACTTAATTACACAAAATATTGCGATATTCAAACGCCAAATCAAGGTTGAACGTGTCAGAATGATATAATTCATATTGTAATACGAATAAATATTATGTGGGATTTACGTCAACTTATTGATTGATAAGTCATGCTCAGAATGTGTAGATTTCACTGTATTTTTTTTAGATGAATCTAAAAATACAATGGAACTGGCGTACGTGATGTAATGCACGCACAAAATATCCACAACCAATTTGATTTGCATTTCGATACACGTAATTTTTCAATTCAAAGGAGACAATTAGCTCTATAGATTTACTCACATTGCCAAGAAGTTCATCTACATTGTCTTCAGTGGGTGGTGGAGGAGGTTTCTCTTTTGGCGGTTCCAAGACATTAGTAGGCAGATCCAGAGGGAAAGGCTCAGCTCCAACCACAGAGTTCTGGTAAAATACATCTATATTCTCATACAAAGGTGTTACTGGATTTTTCTTTGTATTTTTAGTGTCTAATTCGGTTTGTCCAGTGATTTCAGGTTTGATTTCTTTCTTATCGTCCTCCATGTTGCTTATATTTATATTGTCTTCAGAGTCCAGCTCTTGAAAGGCTAATTCTAGAGCATCTAAAACCTGTAAACATATACGATTAATCAGTTTTGAAAAGCCAACTTCAAAAACATCTAATCAAAATTTGAAAACACAATGGAAGCGTTACATTTAAATGCAAAATAACGTTTAAAACTTGTCTGTTGGCATTTTACAACATTGAAAAGAAAAACAGACACATATTTAACTGAAAACACATTTAAATAACCTAAAAGTTAATCATCAATAAACGTAAACACAGAAAATAACAATACACAAGAAAGAAATGATAAGACATGCGAAATAGCGTTAGATACCATGCACCATGTTAATAAATCTAAGCGAAGCATACAAGATGTTCTCACCTTAGTTGAATTAACCCATCACCGTGATGAACCTATTACCTATTTAAATTCTAAAAGTGTTGTCGAGAGGCCTACTCTCGACAAAATGGCTTATCTAACCAACCACGGTCATAAAAGATAAGAAATATTTGTCTTAGATACGGTTCATAGAGATAAAGTAGTAGTTGCTGATTTTGCCGATTTTCCCTACTTAAATGTAACAGATAATAAAAAATCAGAAGTGATTACGATTATCAAAATGTATGTAATTAGATAAAAATCGAAATGAAGGCGCTATGACAGGATAATAAACATACATAAAATGAAACTCATATGATAACGGTGTAACATATATTTTCGATAAAATGAATTTACAATTATCACGAGTTTTTGAGTAAATATACTACATGGATATAACGTGTAGGGTTTAAAGTCTATATGTTATCGTATATGAAGACTATTTATACATATAACGTTTTGGGATACATATAACCCTGTATAAGTACATGAACTAAGTGCTAGGATCTATTTTAGTATTTTCTTGAAACTAATTGGGACATTAAAGTTATGAATGAATTAGTATTTTCTATATCTATGGATAACAGGGGTGTTGATTGTGATATTGATTTATTAGTGAGAAAAATGGTGGGTGAGATCAATAGATCATAAAAATTCTATAAAACAGTCCTAATTATTTCTCATCTAGCTTGCGTTACAGAGCAATTTATGAGAAAAATAGGACTTTAAAGTGTTGTTTAATTAGGCCTTACTGTTTGTAGAGGTATTGGAATTATGATTAGTGACGGTTTTCGTAGTTAATTTGTTATTAATGAATAATATTGTCTTCCTTCTATTCGGTTCTATGCTACGTCTTGTTCTTTTCTGCCAGAACGGGTTAGAATCTTGTGAAGTACTTACCGCGGCTCCTTCGGTTGCTGTAATACCA
The DNA here is from genome assembly GCA_907269075.1 of Idaea aversata. Taxonomy (NCBI): domain Eukaryota; kingdom Metazoa; phylum Arthropoda; class Insecta; order Lepidoptera; family Geometridae; genus Idaea; species Idaea aversata. The sequence continues at coordinate 846,688 of OU026102.1, forward strand.
CGTTTAATGACTTCATTATTACCATTAACAACATTAGATGTTATATGGTTGGGTGAATCTAAGCATTTGACGAGCGAGCATTCAGATGTACAAGTTACATCGGCGATGTTATTAAGCGAGTTATTTTTATTTAGCGTTTTAATGGTATTTTTAGGTGAAATGTTAGTAATGGTGGTTATATTAGAGACAGTTACCATTGGCATGCTTTTGTTGTTAGTCGATACGTTTGTTATTTCGTTAGTTTTCCCAGCACCAGCGTTCAAATTGTTGCATATTTCATTCAGGTTTAAGTGTATTGTCATTTTGCCTTCAAATACTACTGTGTCACCATCCGATGCAGTCGAGGCAGGTTCATTGAGACTTACACTTGTGTCTTGATTTTCCAAACTTTTTAATGTATCATCGTCTTCTTTATCCAGTTGAATTTCAGTCACCTCTTCAGTGACGCTTAGTTCTTCCGGTTGAGAGACGGCTTGGGCGTAATGACTTCCGCTATTATCATCGCCGTTGCTGTCTTGATCCTCTTCTTCGATAATTATGTCTTGAACAATCGTTTGAATTGGTTCAGGTTCTGGGGTCTTTTCCATTTCCATTGGTTCTTCTATCTTGAGTTCTTGTAGTCCATCTTCGTTGGAAGATTCGTATTCTGAAGCTAAAGGCTCACCGATCGGAGAAGCGACTTGCGTCAAGTCGGCTATATCATCGGCTGGTGCAGAATCCCTAGCAGTGTGGATTCCACTATCTTCAGTTTCAATATCACTCGGGACAGTATTGTTGTGCATCTCGGCTTCAAAATCTTCAAAGCTTTGGACCCTTTCGAAGGAGCTCGGAGAGGTTTGGCCATTTATATCAAGGCTGTCGAGAGAACGGCAGAAACTTTGCATCTGATTTTCGATACCTGAAAGACTCGATTTCAAAGTGCTATCACTGAGCTTATTGATATCTTCAATGACAGTTTCAGGTTTCTCATGTCGAGTAATTTCTTCTTCAACCGAAATTTTAGGAATTTCCTTATTCTTAGCTGCATCGAGACAAGACAGCCTTTCTTTTAAGCTCATCGACACTTCTTTGACTTCAGTTTTGACTACCTTAACTTCCTCTTCGCTTTTTTGCGATTTCAAACTAGAAAGACGTTCTCTCAACGATTTGTTGTTAGTAAGGTCACCATTTGAAAGCCGTTTCGCCTTTTCCGGCTCAGTATAGGCACTTTTTACCTTTTCAAGTGAAGACAACCTTTCCTTCAATGGTTTGACTTCAGTAGGTAACTTTGTCAGGTCACTTGTAGATTTTGCTTGGCTCTCTTCAGTGAATTTCTCTAAACTAGACAGTCTTTCCTTTATCGACTTTTTGTTAGCGATCTCTGGTAGTTTTGGTTTAATTTGTGATTCTTGTGAGTTTTCTCTCTCGAATTGTTCTCTCCGTTTGTGAATGTCAACTTTTGGTAAGTCTTTCTTTTGATTATTGTTTTTGCTGTCGTTGATTCGTTCGAGTTGGAATGAAGATACTTTCTCTTCTATTTTGTTGCTAACTGTCGTTCTGATTCTGTTTAGGTCTGTTTTTTCTGGTGATTTCTCTTTGTTGTTGTTGACAAGTGTTTTGACGGCATTGCTGTTTGTTTGCGAGATGATACGGGACTTGTAGCCTTCGATGGCGCCCTCGTATGTGTATTCTTCTGGTTCGGGCGAGCTGATGGTCGTGGTCGTGCAGGTGTCGTATTCGTTGGCGCTCGAGCCCAGTTTCCGGTTTGTGTCGAAGTTAGACATGTTGTCGACATCTGAGTGGTTTTTATCCAAGTCCATGCCGTCGCTCTGAAACACAAACGAAGGACAAAATTAGGAAAATTAAAACTCGACATAAACATAAAAAATCAAATAAAAAATAAGTGTCACCACCTGCTAAACCGGAGCATATTAAGAATGTTACCGGACAGGGATTTTGCGACGTACCTTGACGGTACTTTTTGTCTTTACACGTGACGATTTTAGAGGTGTCCAAACTGTATTAGGACAGGGATTTTTTGATGTACTTTGACAGTTATTTTCGTCACTGATTGGTGAGACATTTTTAGAGGTGTTAAAACTGTTTCATGGGCTGAGACCCAAGCATCTTAATTGAAATAGAAGTCAAATATAAATACTTACGGCTAAACTGTGGGTGTCGCAGTCCTCGCTGAGACTAGACTTGGTGCTGGAGGTGCCAATACCGAGGTCGCTCAGGTCGTGGGAGTCGTCTTCTGCGTACAGCGCGAGAGGATTCCGCCTTCTTTTACCAGCTCTGGAAAGATGAAATGATGACGTTAGGAAAATTAAGAAAACTCTAGCTAGAAACTGCTGGATCTTAAAACACTTTTCACAATGTTCTTTATGTGGTCAGGATTTATTGTGAATGTTTGTCATCAGAGTTATCAGGCCAGCGATGTGGAAGAAAATTATTTTTAAATATTTTTTATCAAAGTAACCATGTACATTATCAATTAGCTGAACCCCACGTGACTCATTCGCATATCTGTAAATATATAAAGTATTTACCTATTATAAATATTGTATTGTTTAGTATATTGTTTAAAAAAACAGAATCAGGTAACATTACTTTATAACCTTACAGATTTGCGAGTGAGCTCTAGGTCACGTGGGGTTCAGCTAATTGGTAATGTGACTGTACAATCTGCTCTATTAGAATCTATTCAATTTAAGCAAGATTCTACGGTCCTGCTGGAGTTAATGTATAACACATTAATTATAAGACAAACATTATTAGAATGATTAAATTTTTATAATAGTAGTATTAAAACTATACGGAGGGTCTGCAATTCTGTTGCCCACTGTACGTAAACTAGCAAATAAAGGTATGCTATTCTACTATATCCTGCCAGTTCGGCATGTGTATGCGACATAGATCAAGAGGAAGATTAAGGAATAAATATTATATATATAATTGATTCTATAGTCTCCTAACATTATCAAAAGGAATGATCATAACAAATATGATACCAAATATTGTACCAAATATCACTACATAGTATAAAACAAAGTCGCTCCCTATATCCCTATGTATGCTTAAATCTTTAAAAATACGCAACGGATTTTGATGCGGTTTTTTTAATAGATAGAGTGATTCAAGAGGAAGGTTTATATTATGTATAATACATGCACAATATAGCCGTGCGAAGCCGGGGCGGGTCGGTAGTATAATGATAAACAAGAATGAGAGACATCACATGTAAAGCTAGAATGTCGCAACGTGCTCAATCGTCTGTTCTATAATTAATTCGATGCATTTATACACCGTAACCTAAATAGCCACTCCTTCGTAGCTGAGGTCGGTCACTGACTCACTAATTACTATTATTTTATGATAAACTCAAACTGAAAAAAAAAAGTGAGTCACTCGGGGACTGCCACGGTAAAGCTATTGCATCGTACGAGCTCCGTACAGTCATACCATATACATACACGTTAAGCGAACGCTCGGCCGAGCTACATGGTAGGCGGAGTGTAAGGTTTTATTTTCGTTACGGAATTTCTTGATTCGGTCGCCGCGCTCAAAGCCCGCGATAAAAGCTATGCAAAATGCAAAATCCATTTGATTAGAAAGAAAAATGTGAAGTTTTATACTCAATAGTTGACGTTAAAATATAGGAGCAACACATGCTCAACTCTATCAAAAGTCCCCATTATTACGGGCATAGTATTAATAAACTTCGCTAAGTGAACTTTAGTAAGCAACGACTGTAAAACTCTAACACATTCAATGGAGAAAATTCATCAATGTACCTTAACACCTGGACGTTGGATGACCTTTACGAGGTCAGTGATGCTACCATAGCTATTGGTCAGACAAAATTTAATTTAACCTCCGACACAATAAGATTATTTTGAAAAAATAAATATGGTATTTGATAAATGATGTACAAAAGGTCCATCTTTATTACTTGATAACCTATACCATTATTTGCATTCTCGTATGACCTTTAATGGTTGGCATTGTTTCATAATTTTTAGCCGAATGCGGGAGAGTTATTGCATATGCAGTTATGTATTTAAGTGGGTGGCTATGTGACCTCGAAGGGACTAAACGGCTGGATCGATTTTGAAAAGTGATAACATGGGATACGTAACGATTTCTCTTGAAAGCGCGAGTGTCAATGGAGAAAATTTATTTATAAAACCAAATTACAAATGGCGGATTTTGAACTGTTTGTTCTGTCTTTTCTTTTATATCCGTCATTCAATTTTTTAACGAATGAATGGCATTTATTTGCATTTATTCGTTTTTGCGTCTTCCTCTCCTGTAACTATGTTTGTCGAGTGTTTTGTTGTTTTCGAAAGTTGAATTTTTAGTCATATTTATTAATTTCCTTGTGAATGGAATAAGTAATATTAAAATTAAGGGATTAAAAAAAAAATTAAATAGTCTATGCCCCTATTACGGATAAGGGATAGATGAATCCGTTAAGGGATGAATAAATTTCGGACTGTCCCCTCGTTGCTCACAGATCAAACTTTTTTCGATCTCTTTTTTTCGACAGATCGGAATAATTCGTTACCTTGCTCCATAGAATTTGATATTTATACCTCACAAGACCTTGCTTATGTTTGTTTGAAAGCTTAATCTCCGCAACTACCAAATTAGTTTTCGCCATTGAGTAGGTAAATGCAACCTCTTTGGTCTGTTGTGGGCATAGATATCAGAAAGAAGGCTAGGTGGCATATTGATAGTATAGAACACAAACAAAGCAATGAATACCCAGTTGATCGATATTGCAACACATGGTACAGTTTTACTGATGTTATAAAAATTAAGGTCAATAGTTGTGAGTTGACCTCGTGGATACATTGCATGGAGAGGTCACGATGGTGAAATTGAGATTGATTGTTGGAGAAAATTTATGGGAATTTATCAACATTAAATCAACATTCTTTATATCAAATTTTATTGGTGGACTACTTATATAAATGTTTTCTCTCATTATTTATCTCCAGAAGGAGAAAAATAATACACACACAGGACACAGGACCTAGAAAGGTCCTAGGAAGGTCCTGTGTCCTGTTTCCTGTATAGAAATATACAGGTCCTAGAAAGGTCCTGTGTTTTTCTATACCACAATCATTGACCACAATTCATCAAATTTGGTTCAGTTAGGACGTAACAGACATACAAGAGTTTTAGGGTTTCGCTTAATAGTTTTTAAACCTTCATCATCATCATATCAGCAGCATCACGTCCGCAGCTAAACATTGGCCAAACACTTCCAGAGCAATCGGTAGCATGCCCTTACATTAACGACCAGTTGGCACAATGGTCACCATGCCGGACTGCCAAACACAGGACTGCGGTTTCGATACCCGCTTTAGACAAGTATTTATGCATAGATATTTGTCTGTGGCCTAGTTGTTTCTATGTATTAGTATATAGTTACTAGCTTTTACCCGCGACTTCGTCCGCGTAGAAGTCGAAAATGGTTCTAATAGGATTGGACCAAGGATTCACGTTGATTTTGTAAATATATACTTATAATACATAGAAACAACCAGACCACAGACCAATATCTAAGCATAAATTCTTATCTAAGCAAAAAATCGATTCCCGCCTCAGGTAAGTACCTGAGGCGGGAATCGAACCCGCGACCCTGTGTTTGGCAGTCCGGCATGGTGACCATTGTGCCTACTGCGAATTGGACTAACCGAGAATTGGACCAACCACGAATTAGACCAACCTAGAATTGAACCAACCAAGAATTGGACTAAAGGCGCCTAAAGGCTACAGAAACACATAGACCAGAAAGAAATATCTGTACCTTAATATTATTAAGGCGGGAATCAAACCCGCAACCTTTACAACGCAGCCCGACATTTGCCCGCCGCGCCACAGAGGCCGTCCTATACAAACTTTGTCCCCCCTTTTCACCCCCTTAGGAGTAGAATTTCGGAAAATCCTTTCTTATCGGATGCCTACGTCATACAAAGAACACACCCTCCAAGTTTCAGGTCTCTACGATCAGCGGTTTAGGCTGTGCGTTGATCCGTCAGTCAGGACAAAGTATTTTATTTTGTATATATTTACAAAAGAAAAAGTATTTAAGTAGTATATCCGTTGTCTAGCACCCATAACACAAGTCTAATCTAGCTTGGGGCTAGATGGCGATGTGTGGAATGTCCTGCAATATTTATATTTGTCCAGAGCTTTAAGATTTTGAAAGATCAAAATCAACAGCAACACGAGTTTAATCATCGACACCTGTTACTCTACGTATTAAATTCATCTTAACAATGAATCAAGACAAACATACAAACAAACATCGCGACAGAAATGTCGTGTCTTCATGACTAACAGACTGTAACAGTTTCAGGAGATAATGTGCTGATAATTGTAGCGACTGATTCACACCTCGATGTTAATAATGGTTTGGTAGACGGGGAACATTTTCGCCTAGTAGTTTTGTTAGATGAGTAAGATTATGACGGCCTCTGTGGCGCGGCGGGCAAATGTCGGGCTGCGTTGTAAAGGTTGCGGGTTTGATTCCCGCCTTAATAATATTAAGGTACAGATATTTCTTTCTGGTCTATGTGTTTCTGTAGCCTTTAGGCGCCTTTAGTCCAGTTCTTGGTTGGTTCAATTCTAGGTTGGTCTAATTCGTGGTTGGTCCAATTCTCGGTTAGTCCAATTCGCAGTAGGCACAATGGTCACCATGCCGGACTGCCAAACACAGGGTCGCGGGTTCGATTCCCGCCTCAGGTACTTACCTGAGGCGGGAATCGATTTTTTGCTTAGATAAGAATTTATGCTTAGATATTGGTCTGTGGTCTGGTTGTTTCTATGTATTATAAGTATATATTTACAAAATCAACGTGAATCCTTGGTCCAATCCTATTAGAAATATCGACTTATAAGCGGACGAAGTCGCGGGCAAAACCTAATTACATAGAGACTTTCTATCTACGGTGCCCGGATCTCTAAGGCGCGAAATAGTCTCTAAAATATATCCAAGTCGCGTCTCTTAGGTCGCGCGACTAATCTTGCCGGTTTTATTCCAAAAATTTGACTTTAGTTATTCATATTACTAAATTTCATTGAAAAGAAACCTTTTGTTTCATTGTTATATGAAACACCATCTCGTTAAGTCCATTCACTCGCCACAATTCAATTGAAATGTTATTTTTGAACGTTATTGCCAAATTCATATATACGCAATTTTAGATAGGGCTGCATAAACTGCCAAACGCAACGCGCCAGAAATACCCGTCGCTTACAACTAATATTGCTGATTGTAACTAATGTGTTTTGTTTTTCTGAAAAGTGCTGAGATGGAATTGTAGGTGAAATTTTTACCGAAATTTAGGGTAATTTCGAGACGAAAATTATTTGTGTTTTCAAAGCCAAACTAGTTTTATTCTTAATTTTAGGATAGCTTTAAAACTAAGTATAAGAAATTTTTAGCTCAAAATCACACCAAAATGTAGGTAAAAATCTCACCTACAATTCCATCTCAGCACTTTTGAGAAAAACAAAACACATTCGATACAATCAACAATTTTCACCAACGAAGGCGACCAGTGCCAGTAGTAACTATTTAGTAGGCTGTGTACTAAGGTCGTTGGCGTATGGACCCCCCTTAAGTGAATTGTGTAAAGGGGTAGTCATTTATGAGTATGGAGCCTGGCATCGTAGTCGCGCGGCCACAAAACCAATCTATATATCTATCTATATGTATAGACTAGCTTTTGCCCGCGACTTCGTCTACGTTTTATCCTGATCCCCACGGGATCGATAGTTACGCGGGTGAATCCGCGGAGTAATAAATAAAGTCTAAATTTTCTTTTACACTAGCTGCGCCCCGCGGTTTCACCCGCGTAACTCCCGATCCCGTGGGAATATCGGGATAAAAAGTAGCCTATAGCCTTCCTCGATAAATGGACTATCCAACATAATTTTTTTTTTTTTATTCGAACCAGTAGTTCCTGAGATTAGCGCGTTCAAACAAACAAACAAACAAACAAACTCTTCAGCTTTATAATATTAGTATAGATTACTTACATAATCAATGTACTATAGAGGAATCTTGTTAAGTGTCAGCGGGCCATTAGTGTTGCCAGATTTTAAAAATTCTGTGAGTATAGATAAAATATTGTCAACTAAGTAACCAAAACTAAAAAAAAATCCGTACGTTCCCATATTTTTTTGGCTAATAGGGATTCCATGGGCTTTCTTTACACACTTTATAGATTATTTAACTTACCTATAATATTTATTGAGAAAGTTAATAAACTCCCACGCAATCAATGACAAAGTTCAAAAAAGTTATCAATACAGACGGTTTTTACTTGAACTAATAAAAAACGTATGAACTTACAAAGACACTAGCGCCACCGTCAATTGACCAGGTAACGTGGTAGTTGGAACTGGTCTCCAAGGTGAATGTCACCTTACAAAATCTTAGATTATAATAATTATATAAGTTATAGAAAGTGAAACTCGGTAGGTATGTTGTTTTGAAATTATAAGTTATTAGAAACGGATACTTTATTGGTTGTTAATTTTATTAGTGTTCTAAGGGAGAAAAAATTATCTGCTTTTGGTTTATTAGAATACTTAACTATAAAAACATGATATCTTTGCATAATGACACTTGTGCTTTAAGGCAGTCGTCGTGACCACGGTACTTGCAAAGAGTTCGAAACGTCATCGTAAAATAAATTTGAAATTTTACTAATAATAAACACGACAAACCCCGTGTGTGAAAAATTAGTGAAAATTATATTACTACTTGAAAAACCTTTTCTCATAAATTTCTTTTATTTTGCCTACTATGTTTGTTTCCAGGAATTGATCTCTATTAGCAACACTATTAATATAGGGTGATTATTTTTTTTGGAAAATGAATATACAAATATTTTTGTGCCTTATAACCTATAACTAAACCTATAGCCATGATTATGCCACAATTTTTTTTTTTAATTTTCTAATTATCATAGAAATTAAGATTTAAAAAATGAAAAAACAAAAAATGAAAAAAAATAATAGGGGCATGGTCATATTGGTCATGGCAGTTATAAGTTTTATGCACCAAAAATATTTGCTCTATACAGGGAGAACAGTCGACTACGTTTGTAATATGTAGTTTGTATGGAGAAAGCCCCCGGTACCCTTTCCCCTTAACGCAGGTAAAGCCACAGGCGCAGCTAGTACTATTATAATAAAAACATAACCCTCCCTTTTGGGTTCCGTAGTCGGGTAAAAACAAAGCCTTAATAGTACATCCATGCTACAACTGCAATTCCGACATTCCTAACAAATATCCTATCAACTCCCGCCTGAGCCGATCGTGATGCAATTTGCTCGTGAGGGACAACACACGCGCGCGCGCATGCCGCCCGCCGCGCCGTGAGGGTCCGGGATACGATTCCTGTCTGTGGAAATTACATGTGATCGTCGGGTTATGGTAGAATTCCTCGATTTGAACAAATAATAACTAATTTAAGTACTCTTGGGTTATTTGAGATTGGTTCCTCGCATGTCGACTTTTTTTCACTAAAACTATTTAACTTTATTTTGTGGTGGTAGGTAGTTCGACACTTTTACAAGCGTCATGTTCACGGAACAAAAGCAGCGCGAAAAACTTTTGGTAAGTACTTATAACTTACGTACTTACATAGGTACTTGTTTATCTGATTCTTTTTCTGTAAAATACCGAGTGCTTCAGAAGCTCACACGTTTCAAGCACGTTCGTATGAGTTACTGAAGATAGAATAAATTATAGGTATTTTTTTTAAACTAGTTTCTTTGAAGCAAATAAATAATCTTAATAGAATCAGATATAAAAATTAAAAAATTGGGTTAACTATCGTAAAATAACTAGGGTTTCGTGTATTTTAACAAACATCAAAACATGAAATGAAACCTTGAAGGTCAAAATACATTATTGACAATAAATTCACATTTTAAATAAAACAATTGTGAGGATTTTCAACGCAAATCACCCGTCCAACTAACATACCAACGGTGTTTAAAAATCCCATGCAAAAGATATTTACGCTAATCAATTACCAAGAAACAAAGTAAGAAATCTCAATAAGGAGTTTAATGCCTTCAATAAATAGCTTGCAAAGATATACGCAGTGTTCCCTTAGTGTTCCTATTCAATGGACGAAGCTTGGGTAGAACTCCTGTCGGAATGTGTACAATCCACGGACAAAAGTCTCTGCCCACCGTAACATTTACAATCCTGTGCAGCACTATTTGAACATTATAACAACGTAACCTGTGGATCGAACCTACGTTGATTGGTGTAGCGAGTGGCAGCTTATACCACTCACACAACTAAAGACATAACACACATGTTGAAAATAATAATCACACTGAGTACTTTTAATTCAAGTACATATTTAAGTTTGTGTGCAACGTCTATTAGAAGAAGGTCGTAACTCCAATACTTGTTGTATTATTGTAGCAAACTGATCATTTACTTATGACCTGTACACTTTTCACAATGGTTGGTTATTTTCTTCAAGTAATGGCTACGCACGACTTTTGCATATAGCCAGTGCGAAGTAGTGATGTTTCTCATCAAGTCATAGAATTAGCAGTATATGCGATTTCTATGCATCAAGATAATAGATTAAAAATTGTGTCAAGTAGCTCTATCAGTCTTTTGGTCAAGCCGTGGGGTTCAAGTTAAATTGTGGGATTAAGTATATATTCCCTGGGAAAAAAAATGATAGATGGATAGATATTTTTTACTGCAAACACCATTTTAAATTACATCATTACATAGTATAAAACAAAGTCACTATCCGCTGTCTGTCCCTATGTATGCTTAGATCTTTAAAACTACGCAACGGGTTTTGATGCGGTTTTTTTAAATAGATAGAGTGATTCAAGAGGAAAATTTATATGTTGATACATGCATAATATAGCCGTGCGAAGCCGGAGCGGGTCGCTAGTTAAATATAAAAAATAAGCTTAAGTCTAAGTGTTATAAAGGGCGGCCTCATCGCTCAAAGCGATGTCATCCAGGCAACCTTTAATATAATACCTTTCATAATAGCGGTGTATTTCAGTCTCTCTACATTTTTAAACTTTCAATGACCTAAATTAGTTAAAGTTATACAAGAATTAACACTAATTTGTAGAAATTGATATACAGAGTACGGCTTGGTAGGATTGGTTAGGTATATCTAAGTCAAAATTGAAGTTATTTTTCAAAATATGTTTAAATTAACAATTACTTTATTATTAAACGTCTGTTGCAGAAGGCTGTTGTGACCTTTTTTTTTCTTCAATATTACATAACATCTGTAGGTATACTTTACATCCGAAAAACATAATCAATAAAATGATTTCTGATTTCTGTTGCGAAAACTAATTGGTCGGATTTTTGTCGATGACTCAGTGACATTAAAACTATTTTGTTTTCCATGGCAGGTGCGAATTAGCTGGCAAGTGGCCACAGACCTTTAAGCCTGTAAAAACCCTAAGTGAAACACGTACCTAAGAATGTTGTCTATCACCTGCCATCTAAAGGTCTATGGCCGTGTAGAATTCGGCACCACCTCCGCCCAATATAGTGATGCAAGCTTTCAACCCATCTAGTATCGACAAAATAGGCAACCAGACAGACGGGAAGCGAAGGGAAGACGGTCGACGTTTTTGCGAACAACTTCTAACTAACTATCGACAATACTGTTAATTCTAACTATCGATATCGATAAAAAAATATGCAGGTGGAACTGTAGTTTGTATTTAATTTCTGTTAGAAATATTATGACGCGATACTTATATGATGATGAACAAGATAGATAAATAGATTCTTTATTACAAACACAAGTAATGACAATGTATAAAATAAAAAAATGTTTGTCTGTAAAGTCGGTTTACTTTAATTTTACGTCATAACGTCATAAGAAAACATTGATGAATTAATACGTTGCTATGGTTACCTATCATGTCAACAGAACCTGACACATTACCATTTTGCATACTTCAATACGTTGCTATGGTTACCTTGTCAATAATGGAACGTGAGCGATGACGTCACTTTTTTGCGAGTGCGTTCCTATTTACAAAATGTTATCACGTCAAAAATATAAAATCTAGGTGGGACAAGGAGCTATATCGCTTAGGAGTGAACAAGTTGTGTTTCGTAGATTTCTGTGTGTAAAGTACGTTGTGTTATTTCAAGATACCAGCAATCCACAAAACAAACATCGCAATCGGTTTAGTTCTTTATGCGTTAAGAGCTCACAAACTGATATAAACTTTGGTTGGTTGGTATTGATTTTCATCATCATCCGAGCGATGTTCCCGGTTGCATCCCTCTCGGGAGCCCGGGGTCGGTTGGTATTGATTTTCATTAACGGTAAAAATATCTACTGGTTTTTAGTTGTTTACGATATTTTTTATCTCAAAACAATTCGATTTATAATGTACTTGATAAAATTATCTACAACAAGTAGGCTACTTGAAATATAAAGGAAGCCTATCTTTTGCACTACTTATTCAACATACCTAACACAATTTAACTGAAAATGTTATTGCTTTTTATTGCTGATATTTTTATTTTCACATATTTTAGTAAGTAAACAGATTATCAATAATTTAAACAATTAAATGACCATAAAAATTGTATGAATATTATCGACTATTTTATAAGACAATTATCGATAGCCTATTAAGTAAATCATCGACAGTGGCAATCACTATGCAAACTAGTCAAGCAATCTGTCCATCAGATGGATGTGCACATTTTTCTGTTTCTTGTTGGTGTCTCGATTAATTATTCATTGGACAGGACAGATTAATACGGTAACGTTAGAAAAATGTACCTTTTCTAGATTTTTGTGTTTGATGGGAAGGTTTCAAATGGTACAATCTAGCTTGAAATGTAGTTTCCGATCCCGTGGGAACTATGTATTAAATATTCTATGAAACAACCCATTTTTTCGCAATACTGTTCAATTTCACTACATAGTATAAAACAAAGTCGCTTTTTCTGTCCCTATTTCCCTTTGACTGCTTAAATCTTTAAAACTACGCAACGGATTTTGATGGAGTTTTTTTTTAATAGATAGAGTGATTAAAGAGGAAGGTTTATATGTATAATACATGCATAATATAGCCGTGCGAAGCCGGGGCGGGTCGCTAGTTAATATAATAAAGAGGAAAGATTTTTTTGTTTGTAACGAATAGGCTCTGAAACTACTGGACCGATTTTGATGAAATTTGGTATGAGGATACATTGATTCACTTTTTATTCCGATATCGCGATAGCGGGTGAAACCGCGAGGTGATGCTAGGTATTAACAATAAATAAATTAAGGAATGCTTTGTCTCGTTCTTATAAGTGACATTCAGCTTCAGCGAGAATGTGACAAAGGCTTAATTCACTTGACGATCAACAGTTGGCACAATAGTCACCGTACCGGACTGCCAAACACTGGGTTGCGGGTTCCATTCCCGCCTCAGGCAAGTATACAGCTAGTGCTTAGATATATTTGTCTGTGATCTGGTTGTTTCTATGTATTATATGTATATGTTTACATAAGAAAAGTATATAAGTAGTATATCCGTTGTCTAGCACCCATAACACAAATGTAGTTACCGAGCTTGGTGCTAGATGGCGATGTGTGAAATGTCCTGCAATTTTATTTTTCTTAGTACCTGTGTTTACAAAATAGAAATCGTAACTGTATCATGTATTATCTAAGTCCTAGATAGAAAATAAACAAAGACTAAACCAAGAGCTAGATATCAAATGTAAACTAGATTGTCGACAAGTAACACGATATTTATGTTACTTACAGTAGGTATTATGTCTACGAATATTTTATTACACTATTGCGAAATTATTTTATTACGTGCTATGCAATAGGTTCTCTCCCCCTTGATCCCGATGGGGGAGGCCTTTGCCCAGCAGTGGGATACAACAGGCTAGGTAAAAAAACCCGATCCCGTGGGAAATTCGGGATTAAGCAAAGCCAACGTGATAATAAAATAAATAAATAAATATTGCAGGACATTCCACACATCGCCATCTAGCCCTAAGCTAAGTAACTAGACTTGTGTTATGGGTGCTGGACAACGGATATAATACTTTTTTTTTATAATATATACTTATAATATCTAAGCATAAATATTTGTCTCAGACGGGAGTCGAACCCACAACCCTGTGTTTGGCAGTCCGGCATGGTGACCATTGTACCAACAGGGTCGTCGTGATATTCCAGAACTCCAACTATCTAAACAGAAAGTTTTATCGCAATCGGTTTAATAGATTTGTGTGAAGAGGTAACAAACGTACATTTTATAATATTATCAAGAATCTAGTTTGATGTTAAATGAATTGTTGAATTGTGTAATGAATTGTTTGTTGTTGTTGTTTGTTGTTGTTGTTGTTGTTGTTGTTAATATTCTTATGAAAAATATTTTTTATAATAAATAAATAAATAGTCATTTATTGCAGGCATACAATGTCCCATATTGGAGAAATATTACAAATAGTCAAATTAAAATTTAAAATTAAAGTTAAATAAAATAAAAATTTAGCTTAAAAATGTAAATACAATTAGTAAAAATAAAATAAAATACGTAAGTGATAAACATCTTTAAAATATAGAAGTAATTATAATCATTTATTTTTATTGTCATTTCGTAAAAATAAATTATTTTTTATCCTTTCTATTTTTGGCTACTTCGTTAACTAGCCTACTTGTCTGTTCTTTATCAGTAACTCGCACCTTTGTGCCTATTATTATTATTATAATTAAAAAAATATCATCAAAATCAGGTCAAAAATAATTGAAAATCTTCTCCGTTTTATTTGAACTTGGTTAAAAATGGATGCTATTTCATGAATTTTGGCCGTAAAAATTAAATAATCTAATTGATAGGTCCACCCGTTCCTGAGGTAAATCAGTGTCACATGGACAGACAGACGGACAGAAGGACAACAGGGTTATCTTATAAGGGTTCCTTTTTTTACCTTTTGAAGTACGCAACCCTAAAGTTATTGAAACATTACATAAACCTTGGTTTCAGTCATAGCGTATACCATTTGCAGTCATCACCTAATATGGCTGTATATAAAAATGCACTACTTAATAGAATAAATGACAGTATCGTACGTGAACGAGTTATGTAATAGCTACATTGTGGGAAAATATAGGCTCTTACTAGTATTTTGTACATGTATTCAATGGAAATTTTACATGGTTTTTACTTGGAAATATTGAGGTTTATGATAGGTAGAATGTTTGCACTTCTGCTTTCGTTTAGATTCCGATGTTCTTTTTTTTACGTTATTTTTGAGAAATATGTTTTTAAATATTTTTTTAATGTTGCCAAATGAAAAATAAAAGCTTTACAAGTCCCTACTTATTAAATAGAAAATAAATAAATAAGCTTAGTAAAATTGAAATATTATTTTTTGCAATTACTGAATTCCAATTTAATTCAATAACGACGCCTGTGACGCGGTGGCCGAACATTTGTCTGCAGAACAGTGCGTGTTCGATTCCCGCGGTTGGCAAGTCACTACATAGTATAAAATAAAGTCACTTTTCGCCGTCCCTATATCCCTATGTCCCTTTGTATGCTTAGAGCTTTAAAACTACGCAACGGATTTTGATGTGCATTTTTTTAATAGATAGAGTGATTCAAGAGGAAGGTTTTTAAGTATAATACATGCATAATATAGCCGTGCGAAGCCGGTGCGGGTCGCTAGTGTTCGATATTTGTTTCCGGTCTGTGTACTCTGTATGTATTATACTGTGTTTGTAGCAAAAGAAAAGTGTAAGTATACATACATATATTATAGATATACGTTTCTGGCCACCATAACAAAAAGTTGCATAGTTTGGGGCTAGATGGCAATGAACTGCAATATTTACCTATCTATTAATTGACTAGCTGTTGCCAGCTACTTCGTACGCATGGTAGATTTGTTTTATATACTAAAACCTTTCTCTTAAATTACTCTATCTATAAATAAAACCCCATCAAAATCCGTTGCGTAGTCTTGAATATCTAAGCATACATAGGGGCAGATCATGGTCAGATAGACAGCGGCAGGCGCCTTTTTATAGATAAACTATGTATTTTGATGTACATATCTTTATATTATAAAGTTTATTTAAAATATATTTTCTATAGAATATTAGAAAACATTTAAAGGTGTAGCAATATTTACCAAACAACTTACATAACAGTAAGTACATAACTTACCACAGAAATACTTAGAAAGCCCAAGTTAATCCCGTGTTATCGACCATCACAAATTGCTGACTGCGGCTTGAACTGGACTAGTCACCTAGCCTCGCCTTCAGGTCTAATCATACTGTTTGTATTGAGAAAGTTTAAGACTCTGAGGCTTTTTATTGGTTATTATAATATATTGATAATTTAGTATAAAACTAGCGACCACCCCGGCTTCGCACGGCTATATTATGCATATATTATACATAAAAACCTTCCTCTTGAATCACTCTATCTATTTAAAAAAACCGCATCAAAATCCGTTGCGTAGTTTTAAAGATATAAGCATACAATGGGACATAGGGATATAGGGACGGCGAAAAGGGACTTTATTTTATACTATGTAGTGATTATAATATATTGATAATTTAGTATAAAACTAGCGATCGTCCCAGCTTTGCACGGCTATATTATGTATATATTATACATATAAACCTTCCTCTTGAATCACTCTATCTATTAAAAAAAACCGCATCAAAATCCGTTGCGTAGTTTTAAGGATTTAAGCATACATAGGGATATAGGGACAGAGAAAGCGACTTTGTTTTATACTATGTAGTGATGTACGTTTGTTACCTCTTCACACAAAACTATTAAACCAGTTGCTATAAAACTTAATATTTAGATAGTTGGAGTCCTGGAATATCACGTAGACTTCGCTTTATCCCGAAATTCCCACGGGATCGGGTTTTTACTAGGGATGGGCCGAATGTGATTTGAACCGAATACGAACTTCGGCCGAATGTTCGGTGAAAATAAACAGTTCGGCCGAATTTCGGCCGAACTTCGGTTATTTTCACTGCACTTTCTTCAGAATGACAGGTCGAATCTCGTTTAGAATCTTTCTAGCAGAATATGTAAGAAGGAGCGTAGAGAATGAAAGCTCAAGTACCTAGTGACGAAGAAGTTGTTCAGACCACACAGTCATTCTCACAATACATAGATCGTTTTGGAGCTGCTACGAGGAACTGGCAGCAGCAAAGCTTCCCAATATCAGAAAACCAGAAGTCCGATAGCAACAGAACTAGATAGATATCTGAATGAGGCTTTGCTGCCTAAAGGTCCATATGGCTGGTTGGCCAAGAATAATCATAAGTTCTTGTATGGGTTTTTAGCACGAATATTTTATCTCCTCCTGGAAACTCCGTATATTCTGAGCGACTTTTCTCAGAGGCAGGAAATGTGTATAAAGAAAAACGCAACAGACTCCTGCCTGGTAAAGCCGAATCCTTGGTGTTTTTGCACCATAACCTTCCCTTGGTAAATTTTAAATACCAATAGGTATAATACGGTTTCAATCAACAAACCACTCTCAGAAAAATTAAGAGTTCCTATGTAGTTAGTGATTTATGGCGATGATTATTTAAATGTTTCGATATCAAAATTAAAATATTTATTTAGAAATTAGAATTTAGATTTATTTGTTATATAAGTGACGAAAAATAAAAGAAAATCGGGATAAAAGTAGCCTATGTGTTATTCCAGGTCTCCAGTTATCTACATACCAAGGTTCATGCTAATCGGTTTAGCGATTTTTCCGTGATTGAGTAACAAACATACATACATACTCACAAACTTTTATGTTTATAGTATTAGTAAGATAGTAGGATTTAATAGCTAAATTGTTTATTTTTTTCTGGATATGATCAAATACCGAATGTTCGGCATTTTAGCAGAATTTCGGCCGAATGCCGAAGTTCTGTTTAAACTGCCGAAGTTCGGTTAAACCGAATGTGAAACGAATTTCGGCCCATCCCTAGTTTTTACCTAGCCTGTTGTGTCGCACTCCTGGCCGTCATCATCGGGATTTAGAGGAAAGGGTACAAATATTTTTGTTGCATAAAAACCTATATTTTTGCAGGCAGGACATTCCACACATCGCCATCTAGCCCCAAGCTAAGTAACTAGACTTGTTTTATGGGTGCTAGACAACGGATATACTACTTATATACTTTTATTTTGTAAATATATACTTAATATACATACATACAGACACCCAGACCACAGACAAATATCTAAGCATAAATACTTGTCTGTGGCGGGAATCGAACCCGCAACCCTATGTGTGGCAGTCCGGCATGGTGACCATTGTGCCAACTGGGTCGTCAGCGTCTATAACTGCCATGACTATGCCCGGGCCCCTATGTCTTGGTTTTTTTGTAATTATCATAGAAATTGAAATTTTAAAAACTAAAACATGTCAACGAGTCGTGGCTGTTATAAGTTTTATGCAACAAAAATATTTGCTCTAGTGTCATTATCCAGGGAGGAAACAGTCGACTAGGTTTGTTTGAAGAGAGCGTCGTCGGTCGGTACCCTTTCCTCTTAAGAGGTCTATAAACAAATTAATTGAAAACTTCCTCGGTTTAAAACGTTCAAGAACAAGTAAATCACAGAGTAATCTCTCAATTTGCATCATAGATGTAAATTACATGAACTTAGACCAGAAAGCACGATCAGAACCAGCAATCGAGTAGAAAGTCGCGATTATTTTGTCAGACTTAACGTCTGTCCATCTGCCTGTCTGTCTGTCCGTCTGTCCGTCGAGTAAGTGTGGTAATTTGCGCTTTTAAAATTAAACTAAGTAACTTGGGAATGAAATTGTGTTTACTAAAGAATTAACACAAAGAAAATATAATATAAGGGTTCCTTTTGAGATACGGAACTCTAAAAGTATTCTAAAAGTTATCTGGTAACCATAGCACAAGCCTCAGCTTGGGGCTTGATAGCGTTTGGTGCAAAACCGTACAATATTTATTTTCATTGAAAATTATAAAGGGTTCCTATGTGACCCGCACGCAGAAACTCTTTCGATCATGCGAGTTAATGAATTCCCTAAAAGTATTCTAAAAGTTATCTGGTAACCATAGCACAAGCCTCAGCTTTTGGCTAGATGATGCTGGGTGCGAAGTCGTACAATATTGACGACCTCTGTGGCGCGTCGGGCGAACACCCGACTGCGACGCAGAAGGTTGCGGGTTCGATTCCCGCCGGGAACAAGTATTTATGCTGACCATAAATTCTTGTTTCTGGTTCTGGGTGTTTCCTATATGTATAATATGTATATATTTACAAAAAAAAAAGTATATAAGTAGTTTATCCGTTATCTGGCACCCATAACACAAGCATTAAGTTGCTTAGCTTGGGGCTGGATGGCGATGTGTAATATGTCCTGAAATATTTATTTATTTATTTATTTAAGATAAAAAAAATAAAAAAATATTTTCATAAAAAATTTAAAAGGGTTCCATAAGTGACCCGCACGCAGGAACTCCTTCCATCATGCAAGTTTATAAATTTGAAACTTATTATCACTGAATCGCGTTGATGCAACTTAGCAGTGTTTGATTTGATTTGTTTATTATTATTAATATTGTTTTGAAATTTTACTTTCACTATAATTTGAATTTTTAATTTTTAATTGTGATTTGGAATTTGTTAATTTTCAGTGTTTTTGATTATTTATTTTTATTGTTATGTATGGATTTTATTATCTGAAATAAATGAAATGAATTGAGTTACCTAAACTACTATGAATATTTGATTGAATGATAAGTATTATTATATTGGCATCTTTGGGACAAATAGCTAAATATTATGACCTACATTTACAATCAAATTGGGTTAGTAATAAATCTTGTATAACGGGTTAGCCAGACTATAATTTATTACTAAGATATTAGATGTCTGAATTTTTCTTCTAATTGGAACAAGTAGGCAGAAATTTCAAAGGTCATTTACCTATCCTAGATCGTATTTCATCGGTTTTTTTTTATTATTTTTGGTGTTTTGTTTGTACTTGCTGAGAAGGCAAGATCCATTGCCTGAAAGAAACAATCGTGAATTCTGTTTTTTTTTGACGTGACGTTACGTCTTATAAATCGAAGAACACCGTACTGCACTCACAAAAAACTGTCACGCTCCATTCACATTCTGTTGGCATGGTAAGTAACCATAGCAAAGTAGTGATGTTACGGGCACGTGAGTGTTTATGACAAGGTAAAACGTATTATCGTTGCTATGGTTACCATCAATGTTTTATAACATTATCACGTAAAATTATCTACCGACTTTACAAAAAAACCATTTTTATGAGGTTACTGATTGATTTATACACTGGCATTTCCCTGTTCTAACCTAACATTTGTATCAAAACATCAATGGCCATTATCATGTCAAAATACCGCCATTTTGTTTTAGATTTCATAACGTAGGTAATCGCCATAGATTATCACATTACGTCACAACTCACGATCATAACTATTTGTTACTCTGTGCTTGCTCTAATTCCGTTACTTACACACTGTTATCTAAATTATGAAATCAATTCGTGATCGAGATGACTTGGATTACTTCTTGGTACAAGTCTCAATATTACAACTAGAGATGGGCCGACTAATTGCCGACTAGTCGGGAAAGCCGACTATTCGGCATATTTTATACTACTACTACTATTATTATATTACTTGCGACCCGCCCCGGCTTCGCACGGCTGTATTATGCATGTATTATATCTAAAAACCTTCCGCTTTAATCACTCTATCTATTAGAAAAACCGCTTCAAAATCCGTTGCGTAGTTTTAAAGATCTAAGCATACAAAGAGACATAGGGACGGCGAAAAGTGACTTTATTTTATACTATGTAGTGATGATTGGATGGATTTGAAACAAATATTATCACAAGAATTTAAAACAGAATATTTATTTACTAAGTATATTTTTGTTTTTATTTTATTAGGCTCGATGTTTCGATGCTGGAATTAGTACAAGCACTATTTGTACATAGTAAATATCCTGTTTTAAATAACTTTTGATTAATGTAACCATTGATTTGCTACTGCAACCAAACTGAGTAATGTGCGGACGCTTCTAAAGATTTTCCGCTTAATTAAGGTAACACCGCGGAAATTGCGACACTATTGCAAAGAATGTATAATTATATAAGAATATTCTTAAAGATATATTCAAAATGCAGTAAAAAAAGGTTATTAGGTAGATGTTATATACTTCCGTTGGCAATGTACATGACATAATATGACGTATTTTTAGTTTAGGAATTATGTACTACGAGTATCTACTCATTTAATAAAATGAAGCGAAACTATTTTCCCTGTGTATGAAATTGACAGTCTAGACTTGGTATTTAAATACAAAGTAATATTTCTATAGAAAATGTCTTTAGATTTAACTAAAATACCTAAGTAATTAAAATTAAATAAACTTAATTAGCTTTCAAAGGCAAGGAATTTTTGTGTCTTCTGGAAGTAACTTTAGTTTGGAATGTGAACATTAACAAATATTGCCAACAAATTTTTGAACACAATTTCAGCAGCAGCACATTTTTGAACACAAAGTGTTAACCGATTTTGATAAATTAAACTGGAAAACTGAGATAGTGGACCGATTTCAAAAAAGGAGGTAGGGAAGGGGAAAAAGGAGGATCCATCGCATAGATATTTTTTACAAAAGGAAGTTTATATCTTAGCCAGGTACAATTCGCTATAAAATATATACTTAATTTAAAATTACTAGGTCCATATTGTTGTTGATTTCACTGTCATCAGAAACTACCTACTGATATTTTAATTTTAAAACTTAGGTAGTTTTTAATATATAATTAGCCTCAGGTTATAATCATAAAAGCATTCGATTGGTGCCACAACCTTCACCTTTATATGAACATTTGGTGCGTCTTTGTGTGATGTGATCACTGATTATATTAAACTCACTTTATTCTATGATTTTAACATTAGTAGCATTATAATGTCATTTTAATTAAGATGTTCCTTTAGTTTTTTTTAAATTTTCGACGTGAATTTGATTCCTTTTTGCATGCGTTTTACAATTCACTAGAGTTTTTGTTGCATTTTTACAAATATGTTTGTGAATTTTTGTGCCCATCTAAATATCCAAAAAAATTTTAAAGTATTTAACATGAATCAAATTAAGTAGTTGCATAATGAAAATATAAATCATTTTTCTTTTTATTAACTCGCACGATTGGTCAATTTTTCTTGACATGACATACTAGTTGCAAAATAAACAGTATGTTTTTCTCACTCCAACTGTTTTCCAGCAATATCCATCTGATTCCTCCTTAGTGTTTATATTTCGAAATGATAATAATAATAATATATCGAGATGAAATGACCCTATAAATAAAGCAAGCGATATAATTTAACGATATAGGTAACAAAGTGAATCACTTTGCTATTGCCAAACAATTCTATCTACCTATGAAATTGTTATTTTTATTGCCGAACACTTTATTTTATGGTCTCGTAAAATTTATACATTTTGCTACGCTATCTCCTCGTAATCTTTGCGTAAATGTAATGTTCAAAATGACACAAAATGATAAGTATAAATAAACATACTTATATAGGAGGACATTTACACATCTAGCGACATCCAGTCCAAATCAAAGCAACAAGCCTTATGTTATGGTGACCAGACAACGAATTTAATACTTTACAGCGTGTAAAAAAAATTGGTAAGTACTTGTAGGCCCAGGACACTAAAAAATTATAACAAAATATTATAACATTAAAATAAAAGAATTATTTCAATTTATAGTTCACGCCTGCGCATTTTGGAGAAACCTCTACCTATAAGTGACTAGATAATACTTCAATCAAACTAATTTAAAAGTCCTAATAAAATCTCTGAGATAATTTTTACTTAAAAGCGTGGGATTTGATTGATGATCTTTGGTTGCGTTTGCGCATGACACGAGTGACGTAGGCGTGTGCTTACATTGTCTTTAGACGTACGTGGTTTGTTTGGGACACTGACGGTGATTTATTGATTTTAGTGATCAGTGATAGCGAACGAAAATTATTCGATCGGTCGATTTAGCTCGCTGAACCCGTTAAAGCTATCTGCCCATCAAACAGTCAGTACGTGGGTAACTTAATTCAAAAAAGTGTGGCAATTTTCTTTTCTCAAGGTTTTCCAAACGATCGGAAATAATAGTGTTTGAATGAGTAGTTATGCAACTTGCACACAAAATTTTGTCCGATCGTACGAGATACAGAACAGAATATCGTTAGCAAGTACCTAATATAAAGTAATATTATTTAAAGTATATAACTGAACTGAACTATTTATAAGATGGCATATAATAATCGTTGCAAACTGTCCCCACACTCAGCGTAAAACTAGATATAGATACAGATACTTATTACATTATGTTCTTATTATGCAGATATTGCAAGGTCCAACCAATCCCATTAACGAACTGTATCTAATCCGGTAACCATCGCTAAATATACATAATATCATTTCACAAGAAAACCTGACAACATAATATCATTGTTCAGTTATTACCGGTATAAGACATAATGGTCTTAAACAATTTGCTTATAAAATGCAATGATATTTCGCCATTACATTAAGTAAATGCTGTTTATTTACTATGTACTTGTAGATTAACCTATTTAACTAATGTGGTTACAATTTATTAAGGTTTTTAACCGATTTAAAAACAAGATACCTACTCATATGTATATTTTTGTATGCCCTACCGAACGGCCATAATTTTATTGTTAACAAAGCGATTTTTTTAATTTAAGTACACAATCTCACAGATTCGTTTGAATTTGAAACTATTGCAGAATGACAACGTTCTGAAAAATATTACAATTTTTATCTCATTTTCCTATTTTTAATTCCTAAACTCGCACGTGATTTTAGCGTGCGAGTTGCATAATTCTAGATTTTGTTTTAACACCGCTGTTTATTTTGAAATCGGTTATTAGAGTGAATTTCTTTCTGTATATAATATTACCTACATACGAAGCTCTATATTGTTTCCTTTATGCGAGTCATCCTGTTTATTGTTTAGATTTGTACATATATTATTATTGATTGTCTGCTTCGGAAGACGGTAGTTGTCTATTATATGCTAATTCATAATTAGACGATCATTAGATCATTGTTTTGGTTGTGAGTGGTAGTTACTTATGGATATTTGTTATTATATGGGTGGCGCTTAGTTGAGTAGTTTCTTACGAACTCTGAACAACTTTTGCTTTTGGCAGTTTTAAATATCATTTTGATTATGAAATAGGGCAAGTTTAAGGCTGAAAGGTTTTTTTACAAACAACATTTTATTATAAATCAAACGAACTTACCTAGTGAAGTTTGATTCCAATTATACGAGGTTATAGATTGACAGCATTCCATTAAACTTGCAGCAAGGATATCCTAGACCGCTGGTCCACTATATTTAGAGTCGATACTCTAAGGAACAAAAAACAGCCACTACTACCCACTGTGCACACCGGCCGGCCACCCGCGCGGGCCTCTCGAGCGGCACCTCATTTATTTCAGAGAGCCGAATGGAAACACAGAATTTTTAATTTTTCTTCCATTTCTAAAATCGGGTTAATAATAATGTTTTATTGGGTGGGTGGGGGTGCAATGCTGTCAATCTATAACCTCGTATAATTGGAATCAAACTTCACTAGGTAAGTTCGTTTGATTTATAATTATACTTCGGATAATAGATTGACAGCATTCCATTAAACTTGCAGATGTTTAGAGCACTAAAGTGAAATAGGAAGGAAAATAGAAAATATTAAATTGCATCTGCTAAGGTAATTCAATGCGTTTTATTTTAGAAGAATCATAAGGTAAGGAAAGTAAAACCCTTGATGTGTAAAAACACCATTAAAATAAAATTGGTAAAATATTTAAGACCATCTTCATGGTTTGCGTACAAACAATACCTGTACACGATAATATTGACAATATGTAGAGCATTCGATTGAATTAAAATATTACACAACTTACGTGGAGCATATACCATAAAGGCATGATTTTGGTGTGGGTTATAATACCTGCAGATGGGTTCACAAACTGCCTGAAGAGCTCTGAAGTCAAGTTTAATTTCTGGTTCCTTTGGATTCGATTAGACACATCTAAAATTGTTACGATCATTGATCACGAAGTCTGTAATTAAAATTCATGGTAGAAAATGGTAAAAAGTATAGAAGTGTTAAACGAAAACCTTAGTTTTTTATTTATAAACAGGCGTATGTTTTATATTATATATATGGTTTAATTATTATAGAATTAACAATTTTTAAACTTGTATATAGATCAATTACTGACTATAAATTGTAAACATTTAAGGCAAAAGACAATGGTCAATGACAATGGTAGTACTCCCATAATATATAGTCTCGTCTGATTTTACTTATTTACGTAATTTTTGTGGCAATCAATTAATTTTAATATAACTTCTTAAATGAAAACTAAACATATAAAAGCGACAGGCCTTTTTGATATTATGACCATATTTTAAATTTTTCTAACGTCAATGTTTTTACTCTTTGTCGTGCTGTGCAGAAGTGCAGAGGCACACAGGTTATTTCTAAGAATATCTACTTTTATTTATCAAAGACATAGGTAATATTGATTTATAGAATAGAGAAATGAGTTTTGGGTTCCTTTCCCATAACGAAAAAAGTGTTGCGAAAATAATCAGCTGTGAAAACTTAAAAAGCATCTACTTCAGTAAGATACGGGTTTTCCAGATATTTCGGGTGATCAGGAATGTCAGTTTGAAAAAAATAAATAAACCACATGTAGATTATACAAATTCCATGAAACAAAAATGCAAATTTTGATAAAAAATCAAAATTGACAGTGTATGATGCGTCAAGAACATTTTTCATTTCGGTTTGAATATCGAGCGAAATATTAAACTTTTCTCAGTCAAACTCTCAGGTCATAGTAGTCTTGTCACAGTTAGCGATGTTTTCGCGGTCGAAACTATGGTCTCCGCAAGAATATATTATAATAATTTATCACGATTTACGTAAGAGTGTAATATTTAACAAAGATTGTGATTATTCATGATGTTTTGGGAATTTAATTTAGGTACACCACTAATATTTTGTCCCAAACGCGATATACGCGGGGAATATAATATTATTTCAAACATAATTAACGCGAATACTTACATTATGCGTGGAGTATTATGATACTCAACACGCCTCCTGTGGAGTTTGTTTTGCTCCTTCATCTTTTCGTATTATTATAGGGTACATTTGACCTTTCTGTATTCTTCCAGCCAAATAGTTGGCCAATGTTATGCCTCAAACACGATATACGTGGAGGATGGGGTGGGTGTGGGTTTAAGTTTTTTTACGGACGAACTCCCCGGCCACACGCTGCTTTGCTTTCGCACTGCCCTCCTGTTGGATAGCTTAAGCCCACGCCTTCCTTGTGGACCCTTCAGGACCACAAGGAGGCGAATGACCTTAGGGGAGAGTGCAAGTCATGTAGATCCCTAAGGCAAGTCCGGAGGTCATCCTTCACGTGGTTGCCACCTGTTATTGGTCTAATTCCATCAGAAATAGACGTAACCGAAACCTCCGGGCGCAGTTTCTCCTTCTTTCTTCCACTCTCCTCCCCTCCTTTGCTCTTTTCCCTCCTTCTCCACCTTCCTGCTTTGCTCTCCTGCTTAGCTTGAAGTAGAGGTCGCACCAAAGGCCTTGGCTTGAACCCCCACGCCTAAAAGCTTGGTAGACCGAATGACGTGCGAACCAGTCGCGGTCGGCCTACACAATGCCGTGTCAGGTCCCGAGTTTCGCCTACGTATTTGGCCGTGCGTAGTTGATCGCCGTACGCTAGGATGACGGAGTCCTGGATGGTTGAGTCGAGTCTTGGCTCTACGGAGCCATGGTGGCCGGCAACACGCCTCTTTGGTCCCGATTTCTCGCTAAACGGTAGCTGCGGGGGTAGCGACCTCACAGTATCCGGCCCCGCGCTCTCCCTTCAGGAAGCGCTGCGAGGTGGCTGGGGTCTGCCCTTCAGGCAGATGGGTTACGGCCATGGTGACGGGGCAAAGTATTCTGTGGGCCGGCGGGTCGCAGTCTACGAAGCTCCTGATTTTCGCGCCGAAAACCTAACCCAGACACCTATATCTATGTGTGTAGCCTGGTGTCAGACATGGCATCCCCAACGTTGCGGGCTCCGAGGAGGGTATGGAGCACCATAGATGAAGACTTGAAGTTCATGAGATGGATAATCTACACGCAACTTCCGACGGCGCGGGACCTTCGGGTCAAGCGCGTAGTGGCGCAGGACCTTCGGGTACAGCGCGGAGTGGCGCAGGACCTTCGGGTACAGCGCGGAGTGGCGCTAGACCTTCGGGTCAAGCGCGGAGTGGCGCAGGACCTTCGGGTCCAGCGCGTAGGGGCGCAGGACCTCCGGGTACAGCGCGTGGTCGCACCATGCCCTCGGGTAAGGTACGACCAAACAATACTGGGGACAGAGACCACCCCAGGGGCAAAATCTCTGCTGGACCAACAGGTCCACGAGATAGACATGACTCGACTGAGAACAAACTGACCGGGTCCACATCAGCACCTACGGTTAACGCCGGGAGCTGGAAACATGTGGCCCGCAACCAGACAGACGGACCAGACAGACAGACCAGACAGACGGACGCCACGGAAGTGAAGGCCCCTCCCTCCAAGGATGGAGCACCATCACCCACCGTGCCTACAGGCCATTGGAGGCGTAAACGCCCCAACAAGTTCCAGCGGCAACGGCAACGGGACGCGGAAGAGGGCTCCACGTCACCCCAACCACCACAGCCCACCGCGAAACGGACACGGCCTGATGACTCAACGACACCGTCAGGAGACGACAAGAGGATAAGGCGCGCCGAGCAGGACAGGAGAAGCTACGCAGAGATGGCGGCCCCCCCTAACCCCTTGGACATGGTAATCCTCTCGATTCCCGAGAGAAGCCTGAAGGAGGAAGACAGCAGACTTATACAGACTGCTGTCCTCCATGAGGCCTTATCGATGGACGGACCAAACTTGACCGCGACTGACTTCAGACCCATGTTCGACGGTAAACCGCGGCTCTTCGACGGGGCTCTCCACGTGCGCTGCCTCGACGAGCGCACGGTCGAGTGGCTGAAGGACACTGTCACCCACATCGTAGCACCGTGGGATGACCATGTCCTGACCGCCATGAGACGATCGGAGATGCCCAAACGCTTGCGGGCCGGAATATGGGTCCCGAACTTTATGGGTGACTCGCAGCTGATGTGGACGGCGCTGAACTTTTTCAACCCGTGGGCCAACGTCAGCACTACTTGGAGACTACAGAGAGTTGTGGACAAAGAAGAAAACTACTTCCTTGAGGTGACCATTCCCGAGGAAGTAGTCTCTAAGATCACGGAGCGAGGGAGAAAGCTTCAGCTCTGCATGGGTGCAGTGTACATGAAGTACTTCCTCCCCGACGGCTCTCTCACAGACACACCACCGACTGACGCAGCAGGCACTCACACTGCCGCACCTGCACCACTAACATCACCTCCACCACCACCACCACCATCTCTAACAGCAGCCACGACGTCCAACACACTAGGCAAGCCAGGCCCGCCAACGCCCGACGTCCAGACTCCCACAACGGAGATGGAGTGTGAACTGTTAGACGATGGCACAGACGTCACGGACGGATACGACGGTTACGACGGAGAGAGGGCGTGGATGTCGTCTTACGATGGCTTCTTCTCCCCCGACCCAGGGCATTAAGGCCCTCCAAGCCAACCTCCACCATTCTGAAGCCGCCACGGCCTCACTTAGGCGGTGGGTGGAGGTTAACCACGACAGGGCCATTGCCCTCATCCAGGAGCCGTGGGTCGGGGGGCAAGGAATCCGTGGCCTAAACAACATCGGAGGTGAGCTCATATTCGACCGTGGATGCAGGAACCCTCGTTCCTGCATCTACGTGCCGAAAAACCTGAGTTTCCTGACTTTGACTGAGTTCTGTTCCAGAGACGTAACGACTATATGCATACAGAACGCACCTAACTCCGGGCTACCTGACCGAGTCATCCTGGCATCTGTGTATATGCCAGGTGAGGAGGAGGTGCCACCCGCAGAGATGGCGCAACTGGTGCAGCACTGTACTAGACTGAATCTGGACCTCATCATCTCGGCGGACTCTAATGCACATCACCAACTTTGGGGCATGGACCGCGATAATTTGAGAGGTAATGACCTAATAACTTATCTATTTACTACTAACCTTAACATCATGAATGTAGGCTCCCAGCCTACTTTTGTTAGAGGCAATAGTCAGACTATCATAGACTTAACCCTGGCCACACCAGGAGCAGCAGAATTGATTTCAGACTGGCATGTGTCCCCCGAAGCCTCCTGCTCTGACCATCGATGGATCAGATTCATGCTGCAGGCCAGCAGGGAAACACCACAACTGAAACGCAACCCTCGTAACATGGATCGCGGTATGTATCGTACACTGATACTCCGTGACCTGGAGGAGGAACAATCAATACCCGAGGTATGTAACCAACAAAGCATAGAGGACCAAGTAACTAAACTGACTAACTCCATCATTACCTGTTACCATAGCGCCTGCCCCCTTTCAGACCCACAAGGTCAAAACACAAAAGGCTGGTCGAAAGAACTTGAAAATCTCAAACGAGCTGTGAGAAAAAGTTTTAACAGGGCCATGAACACACGGAATGATGGTGACTGGGACACATACAAAGTAAAACTATCAGACTATAAAAAGAAAGTTCGCCAGGTCAAACGCAGATCATGGCAAAAATTTACAACTAATATTGGTACCTGTACCGGAGCCGCAAAAGTTAGAAAAATAATGGCCAACGGTCCGCGTAGCTCCATAGGAACCATTAAGAAACCCGACAACTCCTTTACAACTACCAAAAGAGAAACCTATGAGACTCTACTACAGACGCACTTCCCGGGGTGTTCCATCACCGATACCCATCGCTGGGACGATGCGCCTACGCAAACTCCCGGCGAGTCGGACTTAGCCTTCGCTGATGAGACAATATCACCCACCAAAGTATCCTGGGCTATAAATAGCTTCATGCCATTTAAATCGGCAGGTCCTGATGAAATTTTTCCCGGTCTGCTTCAATGGGGCGAAGAACCCATCGTTATGCATCTGACTTCCATCTTCAGAGCCTGCATAGCCCTCAGATACGTACCTAAACTTTGGAGGGAAGTAAAAGTTATCTTTATACCCAAACCAGGCAAAAGCGACTATACAGCTCCTAAATCTTTTAGACCCATAAGCCTCACTTCCTTTCTCCTAAAAACCCTAGAAAGGCTCTGTGATAGGCACATTAGGGATACTGCCCTGGTAATAAACCCAATCCACAGACAACAACACGCCTACAGTTCAGGCAAATCGACGGAAACTGCCTTACACAACGTTGTAAGTAGGATAGAATCGACTCTAACCGACAAACAGGTATGCCTCGGTGCGTTCATCGACATCGAAGGCGCCTTTGACAAAACCAATTTCAACTGCATCAGACTAGCCTTACAGAAGCATAACGTAAACAGAGCCATGATCGACTGGATTTTAAACATGCTCAATCTCAGGGTCGTTCAGGTTGACGAAGTCGAGGGCATGAAGGGCAAAGTAGTAAAGGGATGCCCCCAAGGTGGCGTACTGTCTCCCCTACTGTGGAACCTGGTAGCGAACGAACTCATCACCCTCCTGAACCAACGTGGCCTGTTTACAATAGGTTATGCCGACGACATTACAATACTTATCCGAGCCAAGGAGGCTAACACCGCCTGCGACGTCATGCAACAAGCGTTGAGATTGACGGAAAAATGGTGTTCGGAAGTAGAACTTACAATAAACCCAAATAAGACGGAACTCATACTATTCACAAACAAAAGAATTCTCGGAAGATTCACTACGCCAAGACTCTTCGGAACCAGACTTCAACTCACAGACGAGGTCAAATACCTTGGAATAGTCCTGGATAGTAAACTCTCCTGGAGTAACCACATAGACTACCTTTATAAAAAAGCATGCATCTCCTTCTGGCAGTGCCACCGCATGATTGGCAAAACCTGGGGACTTATCCCTAAAATAGCTCTATGGCTGTACACATCAGTGATAAGATCATGCATCAGCTATGGCGCTGTCGCTTGGTGGCCCAGATCGGAACTAACAACTACACAGACTAAACTGACTCGCCTTCAGAGGATGGCTTGCATGGCCATCACCGGCGCTATGCGCACCACACCCACGGCGGCGATGGAAGCCATGCTCAACATCCTTCCTATCCATCTATACGTCCAACAGGAGGCGGCTGCAAGTGCTGCAAGACTGACCTCTTTAGGCCTGTGGAAAGGGGATGTGAAGGCCAAACATACTATGGTCCTGTCCAAGCTTTCAGCAGAACAACCCATGCTGCTAGCGATCAGTGATAGGATTCCCAAAAGACATGAATTTAAAAGACACTACACCATACAAATGACTGAAGGACAACGTGACTATCCGCAACCCAGTGAAACGTGGATATACACAGACGGCTCAAAAACCGACACGGGCACTGGATCCGGGGTCTTTTCGGAGGACCTAAACATAAAACTCAGCGTAACTCTAGGCCCCCACAACTCAATCTTCCAAGCGGAATGTGTGGGTATAATCAGGGCAGCATGGGCCGCGCTGGATCGCGATGTCTCGGGCCACGGCATTAGAATCCTGTCCGATAGCGCGGCGGTGCTACATGCACTGAACAGTAGAACTATAAGTTCTGCCCTGATTTACGAATGTTACGAGACACTCAACAGACTAGGTGAACACAATAGACTGACCTTACAATGGGTTAAGGGACACAGCGGCTCAAGGGGAAACGACGCTGCGGACGAGCTGGCAAAGAGAGGAGCGGAAGCGGTCAGTTACGGGCCTCAGCCCTCCGTCCCGATCCCCTCCAACCAACTCAGAGCCTGGATCCGCAACCACGCCAAAATGCGACACCGTCACCTCTGGGCCACGACGGAAAGCTGTAGGCAAGCTAAACTAGCACTCCCCGATACAAACAGCAGACTCACGAAACGCCTCTTGAACTTAAACCGATCGCAAATGCGCTTGGTTACAATCGCTTTGACCGGTCACGGCGCTTTCAACAAACACTTTCACAACTTGAACATAACGGACAGCCCACTATGCAGAGCGTGCATGGAGGCCGAGGAGACGACCGCGCATGTGCTGCTGGACTGCACGGTACTAACGGAGATTAGACTCAGGACTTTAGGTGACATCAAAAGCCTTCCAAAGATTTTTGAAAAACCACATCTTGTGGCAAAATTTATGGAAGAGCTGGGCTGGTTCTCCCCCTGACAAGTAGAACCTTACGCAAAGGGGACCCAACTAAAGAGGTCTGATTGCGGAAAACAGCCCGTATACAAGTACAGTACGTGGAGGACGTGGTGTCCCAAACACGATTTTCGTGGGGACTCTCCTTATACTCCCGTAATTTTCTTAATTTTTTGTACTTCCCTTTAAACACCGTTTGTCGTGTGTTTGTTCTCCATAAAACTGAGTATATTCTATTTTAATACGATGCTCAACACGATTGCGTGAAGAATGTTTGGCCCCAAACACGATATACGCGGGGGAATGTGGTGTCCCAAACGCTTTTGCGGGGACTCACATTAAAATCGGAGAATATGATGCTCAACACGACGACGTGGAGAATGTTTGGCCCCAAACACGATATACGCGGGGGAATGTGGTGTCCCAAACGCGATATACGCGGGGTTCACATTAAAATCGGAGAATATGATGCTCAACACGACGTGAAGAATGTTTGGCCCCAAACACGATATACGTGGGGGAATGTGGTGTCCCAAACACGATTCTCGCGGGGACTCACATTTTAATCGGAGAATATGATGCTCAACACAACGGCGCGGCGTGGAGAATGTTTGGCCCCAAACACGATATACGTGGGGGAATGTGGTTTCCCAAACGCGATATACGCGGGGTTCACATTATACTCCGATAATATGGGGATCATCATCATTTCATCATCTTCCTGCCCTTATCCCAATTTATTTGGGCCGGCGCAGTATGTCTTCTTCTTCCATTCACTCCTATTAGTCGCTCAGCACGATATAGAAAATGTTTTTTCTCCAAACGATCTTCGTCCTGTTATGTCCAATGTGTCATGTTCTGCGAAACTTATTTATTCTTTATAATATTTAAGGTGGTGAAGGTTGTGTTTCAATACAATATGCATGGAAGACGTAGTGTCTCAACTCTCTATGCGTAGAGAAGTAATGCTCCAACCACGACATACGTGGAGGATGTAGTGTTTCAATGATATATTCGAAGAGAAAATAATGTTCCAAACACGATACACGTAGAGATGTAGTGTCTCAAAACTGTAATATAGTTTTATGCATAATATGCGTGGAGAGTGGAGAGGTAATGTTCCAAACACCATATACGTGGGAATGTAGTGTCTCAACACTATATGAGTGGAGAAGTAATGTTCCAAACACGATATACGTGGGAATGTAGTGTCTCAACATTATATGCGTGAAGAAGTAATGTTCCAAACACGATATACGTGGGAATGTAGTGTCTCAATACTATATGCTTAAAGAAGTAATGTTCCAAACACGATATTCGTGGATATGTAGTGTCTCAAATCGACACTATAGAAAGTGATTTTTCAATATTTCGAACACGATTTTGTGAGGTTGTAATATCTTAAACACGATTTTCGTAAAAATATACCTACCTCAATACGGTCCACGCAGATTATGATACTTAAACAATGTTTATTTACAAGTACCATTAGATATTCTATATTTTATTCTTAACTTGGTTAGGACTTGTAAACAATAATAAAAAATAACTAATTTGATTCATAATTATTTCAATTATGTAATTTTATACATTAAAATTCCATTTTCTATGTCTAAACAAGACGCATCTGTGTTCAGATAACTAATATAGATAGATATTATCCATAGATATATCGTTGTAGGTACCTAGACCTGCCTATAGCATTGATCGGTAGGCTAAGTTACCAATTACTGAATCGAATGACAAATACTTATAAAATTATTTAAATCACACAAAAAATGGAGGGTAGACCTTGTGTCGTACCCCCATCGTGTCGTCAAACGATTGACAAGACAACTCGAGCGCGAGCGACAAAACAAGTCATTATTATTGTAGACCGAGAGGCAACTGCAGTGAATAGATTCTTCACTTTTATTTTTCAAGTAGGTCTGTATCTGTACTAGCAATGACAAGGCATAAATTCCATTTTATTATGACCAAAGTTCGCAACCCATTAGCATAAGTGCATATTATTATAATGCACATTTTTCTATAATGATGATAAAAAAGTACAAGTCATCATCATTCTAGGTCAATTTTCCATGAAATTCCACATAAAATAAATTAAAATTGAGGTACTTACACCAGATCAGGAATGGATTAAGATTTTCAAACATTGTAATTAAAATAAAATTATTATTTTGCGCGTAATATCCCAGTATAGTAATAATATTTACCTATTTGTAGGTAAACTGTAGGTAAGGTGTGTGTATCATTTTTGTTACACGCTCCTGCGCTAAAAAGAAACTTCAGGTATCTTTTAGGTATTTATTCTGTTCTATACTATACTTATTCTGGTACTACATACTACGATATGGTGGAGTAATTTCAACGAACAGCCTGTTGCGATATCTCGCACGTCTTGTAGGATTAATAATTATGCATTTAATTGTGTACCTACTTTGTTACTAGCTTTGAAGTTAACGTTCAGCAGGTTCTGACGCCTATTGTTAAATACTCTTAGGTTAAGTAAAAACGTTTGCTAATAAGTTTTTTATGTATCTTCGGGAGTTACCCACGAACCTTCGCAACGAAAGTATTGTATTAATTTGTGTTGAAGAAATTGGGCTTTTATTATGCACCTTTTACTTCAATGACTATAGGTCCTGACGTCACTGGTCAGCT
Organism: Idaea aversata; assembly: GCA_907269075.1. NCBI lineage: Eukaryota > Metazoa > Arthropoda > Insecta > Lepidoptera > Geometridae > Idaea > Idaea aversata. The sequence goes on from OU026102.1 coordinate 881,746, forward strand.
CGTGCTAGCGTGACGTCACCACCCAAACGTTTAGAGTTGATAAAAAAGAAGTTAAGGTACATATTTAGGTCTAAATGTCTAAACTCAGTTTTGATGAGTAGAGTATTTCGTTCGTAACGTCTAGTGTGTGTCTAACACAACAACACAATATTATGCGTGGAAATCTTACAGATATTTGATAAATTGATTCCAATCGTATCCGGTTTCGATATAAAGATATTGAAAGTAATTAAAATGCACAACACAGAATGTAGGTACTTTTAAAAAATAGCAATAGTGTGTTCACTTTGTACTGGTTTGTACACGTTTATACCTGTAGTTCGGTAATAAAGTTACTTATAAACAAGATAACAAGCATTATCAAAATGGTTTTCGAATTATCGGGTTATATGTATTAGAGATTAGGTATTAGGTTATTATTTTTACCTAAAAAGTCTAAATTAATTTCATAATTTCATTTCAACTTCATGAAGGGCAAAAATGACAAGTGGCACACTAAAATGGGTATAAGGCTGTGTAGATTTATATACACAAATGTGTAGGTATCTTAAATACCTATGCAGGCTATAAATTATCAAATCACTCACCCATTTATTTGTTCCATGTTTTAATCATCGAACGCACTCGCGAACCGATGAAATAACTAAATGTACATACCACTAAGCAACGCGATATGTCGCCAGTGGAATTCAAGCGTACGTGTGGACTCCACGGCACTAAAATACTTAATGAGGTGCCGCTCGAGAGGCCCGCGCGGGTGGCCGGCCGGTGTGCACAGTGGGTAGTAGTGGCTGTTTTTTGTTCCTTAGAGTATCGACTCTAAATATAGTGGACCAGCGGTCTAGGATATCCTTGCTGCAAGTTTAATGGAATGCTGTCAATCTATTATCCGAAGTATAATTATTGTTATACTTTTGGAAATATTTTGATTCAAATTAGTCCTATTTTAGCCGTCAGTATATGGGACGAGTGAAAGGGTCGCTCGCGATATTCGTGCGAATCAACTACTAACTCAGTCAACTGCCTGAAAAATGCTATTGTAGGCCTTAGTAGATTAATTGCGAAATACAACATTTATGTATTAACGACGTGCGATTAAATACGTGCGAATCAAAATACGTGCGAATCAACTACTAACCCAGTCAACTGTCTGAAGATTACTATGTGCATTGTGCCTTAGTATATTAGTGGGCAAAGACAACATTTCTGTACTTATTTACAACGTGCGAGTAATTTCGTGCGAATCAACTACTAACCCCAATCAATTGCCTAAACGACAATAAGCCTTAGTAGATTAATTGGCGAATACAAAATTTATATATTTACAAGACAAGTGATTGCGTTTACATTGTTACTTTCAAATCTAGATCTTAATTAATTACAAATATGCAAAACACTATTTCACTCAGATCAGTTATTCCAAAAGTGACCCATATTCCTAATTAAAATAAGGGTGAATTTTGAATAATACAAATTATTCTGTTATTCTAAAATGTAGCTTATTTTAAGAGGAATAAGGATAAGTTTTGATTGATGTATAAGATGTTTATTTGCGGTGTGTTGTTATCGATTGGAAACGCCTGTAATATTACACTGATGTCATTGACTTGTATCTTGTATCCATTCTTGTATTAAGTTGCATTGTATGTATAGGATGTTCGAAAATATTGTATAAGGTTGCATTGTAATAATAAATCCAGCTTTTATGATTTTCGAACATCCTGTAAGTACAACTGGTATTAAAAATTAGCTTTTGCTATGATTTTCGAACAAATTAAAATGTAGCCATTCTATGATTTTTGAAAACCTTGAAAAATCAGAATTAAAAAATTATCTTTTTCTACGAGTTCTACGAAAACTTTTTATGAACATAAAAAGCTAGTTTTATTTTCATTGTTTTTTATTATAATCGTAAATGATGTTCGAAATTCATGTACTTTTTATTTTAACTTTAGTATTTTTTTCATTTACTCGTATGCCTGTTTTGTTTCCCTCTTATTATAAAAAAAGAAAAAATGATAACAGATAATGATGTACTATGACATGACTACTAATTCTATGAAAAAATACTTTAATAAAGCCTACAGAAGCAGCGGGCTGGGAGTTCAAATCCCTCAAATCTCGTTGAAAATCAAATGTTTATGAAACCGGAGCATCCTGTATAATCTGTACGTAGATCTAGGTACCAAGAGCGAGTCTCACAATGGAGGTTAATTCCGTAATCATTGTATCGCAATTGTTTTACCTCGTTCAACAATTTTTACTTGGAGAAACTGAATAGTAGGTAGTTCAGTATTTGTAAACATCGTGGTCGGTATTTTTACCCGACTGAAAGGATTGGGTTATGTTTTTCACGCCTATCTTTGTATCGTTGTAATATTCTTTATTAAGAGGAAAGGGTACCGGGGGCTTTCTCCATACAAACTATCACAAACGTAGTCGACTGTTTTCTCCCTGGATAATGACACTAGAGCAAATATTTTTGGTGCATAAAACTTATAATTGTCATGACTCATGACCATGCCACAATTTTTTGTTTATTTTTTTGTTTTTTTTTCAATCTCGATTTTATCTCATCTAAAGGTATGCGTACTGCGCTAGAAGAAGTTTTCACTTCAAAAATATGGAGCTGCTAGATATAAAAAAATATTCTTCTTTTTCTGCAATATAGGTATCAAATTAAAGGGCTCTTTGCATATTAAACACGTAAGGACCTCCTTAGGGAAAAGACTGGATTTGTGTCAATAAAATGGCTGCTTTAATTAAGCCTATTACTAAGACTCCACTGTCTGCCACCAGGCTGTATCTCATGAACCGTGATAGCTAGAGAGTTGACATTTTCACAGATGATGTATTTCTGTTGCCGCTATAACCACAAATACTAAAAAAATATAATGGTACGGAACCCTTCGGGCGCGAGTCCAACTCGCACTTGACCAGTTTTTTTATACTTAGTGTTTTACACTCCTAAGTATATCTTTAATGTTTGCCAGTCGCCGTAGTTGGGTAAAAAATTAGAAAGAATCTGACACAAATACCCAATTTAAAAACATAATTGATACGTGAAATAATTGTGTGAAGGTCTACGGATATCCGTCCGGCAATAACATGATACCATTGTGTGAAAGTCGGTTAAATTGAATCATTAATCATTATGTAATATGTACGATGATGTTGGTCAATCGATTTTATGTCATTGAGTTTTTTTTGCATTTGTAATTAATGATACTCAATTGGCTTATTTTTTACGGTTCCGTAACTCAAAAGGTAAATAAGGAACCCTTATAAGATCACTTTCTTGCCCGTCTGTTCTAAACTAGTTCCGAATAAGAACGTTGTTAGAAAACGGCCCGTACGTAGTAATAGAGAGCTCATGTCACTCGTCGTACATTAGGTAGATCGTATGTATTTTCATAACAGAAAACTACAAAAATGGTCTATTTCTTTTGTTTTTCCATACTATGTTTGTTTCCAGGAATTGATCTCTATTAGCAACACTATCGATTAGCACAAAACATAGGTTTTTATAAACTGAGGGCCAAGTTCGATTTCTGGCTAGGGTAATAAATTTTCCAAAAATCGAATGATGCAGTATTCGTTTTTGCTAAAATTGGGGACTCAACTTTTAGCGTTTTTCGCTATCTCTTCTATAGCACTAAAGGCCCATGTAAAAACACCCTGTAATATTCCCGGGTACCGGACTTACGCGGGTGAAACTGCGAGGCGTAGCTAGTAAATGAATATTTAGTTACAAATAAGTTCCCTCTTGTTATTCGATAGTTTGGCTAAAAGGATGACCGCAACAACAAGACACAAGTAACATAATAGTCCTTTTATTTGTGTTCACACTGTTGTTTAACCGCATCCGCTTACTCTATAGAGGGGAACTTTTCTTTATTTTAGTTGAAAATAGTTATTCCATCTCACTCATGATTCAAAATCAGATATTCAGCTAATTCGAAAAAAAAACAGGCAACAAAAATGATTGCTATTATTAAGTTTTAAACAATTAATAAGTTACGTTAGATCAGATAGGTAGATAAACACTTTATTGCACCATTAACTATGAAAATAAATACATATAAAATACATAAACTAGAACAATAAAAATCAAAGTCCAACATTATGGGGATAAATCCAAGAATTACTTTAGAATTTTTATTGATCTATAAAGAATGGAAATACTAGCTCGCCAGCGATTGACAGTTTGTTTTGCAATAAGGAAGAACCACAGGCAGAAAACCCTTACCTACGTAAGATTAAAGCCCTTCAACTCACACAGAACTACCTGTTGGAGTTATAAGATACCTATTCACTTCCGATTTTACATGTCAGGAAAGACACACGCAGGCAACTGATTCCATTTCCTTGCGGTCCGAAAAAGGAATGACGAAGCAAAACGTATAGTGCGGATGTCTGGTATTTTCACCCTATAACGATGCCTAATATCAGTTTGCCTGGTTGATTAACAACTAGCTTAGTACAAAAAATAAGCAAACTTCGTTTTCATTGGTTGTATTGTAGTCAATTTTAGAACTGGTGGGCCTCCACTTTTGTTATCAATAAGTACATACTATTAACACACCTACCTTCAAATTCCATTCATAACTCTAAAATTTAATAAAGGGCAATGATTTATTTAATTGCGCAATCATTAGAAATGATTGATTGCACCATTGATTGCTTTTAAATATAATTCGATTAATGAACTTTGCGTCATATGAATTAAATAAATTGTTCATACAATAATGATCGGTAATGATTCTGATTGTAATTTAGATTTGAGGCGCGAAAATTAAGTCATTTTGTAACAATGGCCAATTTTTTAAAGGTTACAATACAGCTAGTAGTTCTCCCGAGCACAAACTTTTTTGCAACAATTAATAATTTACTGCTTTCAGACAAGCTATTCTGTTCATCACTTCGATGATCCTCATCAGATTGTAAAATAAACCTTTTAAATAAAAATAATAATTGTCAAAATAGAATTTCATAAGGTGGAGATACTAAGTATGCCCCTTTTGGTTTAAGTTCCCCAAACAAAAATCCTTAAATTAACACTAAGTTAAGTATATATAAAGTAACTCACCGTTCTTCCAGCATTTCATTGAATGTCTTAGACTTGGCTCGCGGCTGGCTCGGCTCGTTCTCCATCCTTCTTACTTCCACGCACCGCTCAATTATATGTTCTACTCGCTTCCGTCTCGAGGACTTCCAGTTGTCCAGATTCTGGAAGAAAATGGAAAACGATTGGAAAAAATAAGGATCGAAGCCCATAATGCCATTCTTGCAATTATTTCTTCTAGATCGGCTCACTGAGCTCCTTAAAGGCGACTCGATTTTTATTTCGGTAGAGGGTTCTCCCCTCTCAGAGGGGTATCTACGGTTCAAAGGCAAGGAAGGCACCGACAAATGACTATGTCGGTCAGTGTTTTTATTCATCGTAAGAGCATGAGTTTTGGTGTTGAAATCCACAATCTATCATTCGGATTTGAACCCACGAACTTCGGGTTGAAAGTCAAAGTATCTCTCGTAAAGCCCCATCAAAACACATCCACACTCATAACAAATTATAAATATAAAATGATGTCATATGAAAAGATTCGTCCAAAATATTTGACACCAATCAAAGCACAGCCTTGTCACCTAATTAAACTCTTGCTGTTAAAAAACAATAAATTCTCAATCAAAATTAGTTAAAATTCTTCTTGCGGCACAGAACATGACATAGATACAGACCTTAGAGAATGGATATTATTTAGAGAGCTTATAACAGAATACGAACCGTGTGCACTAGTAGTAGACAAACAAGGTTCGCCTCATACAAATTGTCAGACGTGTTGATACTATCTCCGAAAATATATATTTCTTTGTTTTATATGTAGTAATGTGCAATTTCAACTTATAAAAACGATATAAGATTTTAAACGACCATGGTTATTTAAACCATCATTATTACCATGTAAAAATCCCGTTTTAAATAGGTTAAAAGTTTGAAACACTGTTTTCGGAAGCATAAAAAAAGAATAATTGTACTGCAACTTTTCATGTGTTATTTCAAAAAAAAATACGACGACAACATTGCAACAACTGCGAACGATCGGCCTAATGGTTGATGAGTGACATGGGCTTTCTATAACTACCTTAAGAGTTCATACTCTAAACAACAGCCTACAGACAGACTATTAACTATTATTAATAAGTATTGTAAAAGCTACGTTTGCAGAATTATAAACGTTGACATCCGTTGATAAAAGGAAAATATAGTTTTTTTATGTTGACAAGGACATATTATTTATCACTGCGTTAAATTGATTTACTAGACTCATAGGAGTAATTTAAGTAAATACTCCGAAGAATAGAATAGAATAGAATAGAATGGAATGAAATGAAAATGAAAAATACACGCGTTGAAAATCTACATCAATTTTTTTAAGTCGGTTCAAAAGCAATTGTAGGTCGCAATTATAGGTTTGTAGAGTCGCAATTTTCCTTCAATTTAAATCAATAACATCTATTCCAATCAATCGTCCACTAACCTTTACTATCCTATACCTAAAGATGTACCTAACTACTCCAATTAGTGCTTCAAGCTCGCGGAAGAAATACTAAAATACAACAATTAAAGTGTACAGAGCTATAAACAATTCCAATCCTGTAACTATGTTGAAAGAAGACCAATAAAAATAGCAATGGACGAATAAAAAACTTGAATTATACGTCCTTAAGGTCCGTGAGCTGATGACATTGTGGCTTACGTCTAATTATTGGTTTGTTGGGAGTGTTATCTGTTCAACAACGAACAATTTGGAAATATTTTTTATGAACAAAAATGCATCTCCAAGAAAAAAGGCACGTTGCGAACGGAAAAGTCGTGTAAGTTTTTCAGATAATAATATGCTGAAAGCAGGTCTACTTACTGAAATTAATAAAATCGTAACAGTTCTTGCTTATCATAAAAATTCAAAAATATTTTATCTAAGTGGATTCATTAGCATTGGCATGATATCATTTAAAAAATGCAATTAGTCTTAAATACTTGAAGACGGAACGCGTATTTCAATGAGAAGAAAACACAATAAACTCATAGGGGGTTTATCTTTTCCCTAGGATCTTAAGTAACCCAGCATATAAAAATTTTCCGAATCTTTGCTTGTCGACAAGTTTATGACGTTTTCATACCATGTTTTAGCCAGTACCGGATAATGTTGGTTGCCTGAATTGCACTACGATCAACTTAGATAAAGTATGAAAACATAACGTAAACATAGTTGTCATGAGCTCACAGGTGTATGGTAGCTGCAGAGTTATTTATCTCGATGTTATTACAGAGATTATCTGCCATTACATTGCTAAGTAAAGCATTGCGCAAACGTATGTATGGCCATCTGATCTGTTCGATTCTTGGCTTGTTATGTTCTGGTTGGGTTTGATCTATATGAGAGGAGTAAGCGGTTTGGGACAGCTCTTCGGGGCGTTTGGAGTTATTTTTGGCACAACTTTTAAGTGAATGTTAATTTGACCACTTTAGTTTTTTTTTAACCAAACAAAATATGTCATACTATAAAAAAATAAAACATTAAACACCACAGACACAAACAAATAAAAAAAAAATAATAGTAAAAATAAATAAATGATAACAATAATAATCCAAAACATTCAAAATTTAAAAACATAAAACCCCGTCCTCCAAGGCGTCTCCCCGACCCAAAGAAAAAATATTTTTTTTTAGTTGAAAACTTGATCAGGTTTTTGACAGGAGTCAAAAAAATGGTCCATTGTATTGCAATTTTTTCATTTTTAATTTATTCTAGAATCAGCCGTAAGTGTCAGTGAATTCCTTCTAAACGGCTGACCAGATTTTCATGGAACCCTAAAAACTTAACCGTTTATTTACATCATCGGGTGCATGGAGCGAAATTGCGAAAAATTACATTCGATCACGCGATGTGACATGCGTGCGCGCACCTAACTTAGCAAGACCTATCTGTTTAGATCTAGTTTCGCAATAACCAATAATAATGTTAAATGTTTTTATAAGTAATTTGTTTCACGAGAGTTTGGGTTAAGCAACATCTGGTGAGGTCTCGATGGGTAATTGATTTATAAATGTGGCAAGAAGTGGTGGTGTATTACAGGCGCAGGTCTCAATATAGTCAAAGTCAGTAATGTTTTATTCAATTGAAGTTATTTGTATGAGATCAATTGTTAAATGTGTGTTTTCGGAAAACACCCGTTAATGAGAAAACACAAGAAAATGGGTTTTGTATCAATCCACTCGTTTTCGATCTTTTGTTAATCACTTAGTTGAGTAATTAGACTATTAGTTTGACCAGAAATTTTGATCAGCAGGAACGTATCATACTAATCCGTCTGTCAAAAAAAACTTTTTTGTCTCTCTATAATACTAGTTCAGAAACAACGATTTCTTTTAATACCTATTTAGCTTCGTAATTGATTCTAAAAATACCACAGAGTAAACAATCCGTTCCAGAGTCGAGCCGACAAAGCTGCCTCAGAAAGGAAGTCGACAACATTCCCCGGGCTTCGCGCATGTGCCACGTATTTCCGGTGACATAAGGAAATCAGGGGGTTTTAAGGAATCTGTGAGGGATAGTTGAATTTCTTTTGAAGTTTTTGCTAGAGGACATAAACTTTGTGTAGTAAACTTGCGACTTTAAAAGGAAAGGCAAAAATAATTGTACCTTCATAATTGGGCTTGGGCAGTTTGCAGTTGGGCAGTTTTACGTAGTTATCCTGTAGTTTGACTGCCGGACTGCAGATTTTTTTTGTCGTCTTGTTTAATTTTTACTGATAAAACAAACTGAGCATTGTTGCACTCTTGAGGCGAAACTATATTCATCACAACGACCAAATTTTTATGGAATTAGCCACTACGGATCACGGAAATTTCAAAATGTTTGTTAGTTACAAAAAAGTAATTAAAATGCATTAAAAATAAACAGACAGTCATAATGATATATGCTTCCATTCTAACACTATTAACTCAATAATATATCACTAGAATTTATTGACAAAACCAATGATATATCACTAATAAGGCGTTCGCAGACTGGAGACTTGATATCGAATGATACTTGATTAATATGAAATAGCTAAATGATTGTTCACTTGATGATGTTATTAATTTGCGTAAAGTTGCACTCGCATTACAGAAAATGTTTTTAAAAATAGATTCGCCCGAATACTACTCAAACGTTTAGGGATCCCCTAAATAATAATAAATAAATAAATATTGCAGGACATTCCACACTTCGCCACCTAGCCCCAAACTACGTAACTAGACTTGTGTTATGGGTGCTAGACAACGGATATACTACTTAATATATACTTTTCTTTTTTAAATATATACATTTAATACATAGAAACAACCAGACCACAGACAAATATCTAATCTAAGCATAAATACTTGTCTGAGGCGGGAATCGAACCCGCAACCCTGTGTTTGGCAGTCCGGCATGGTGACCATTGTGCCAACTGGGTCGTCAAATATTTAAGATGCTCCTATCCTATTTAAACATAATAGTATTCGGACGTAAGTATTAATCTACTAAAAATGAGTATAGAACTTGAGTTGAGGTGCGTTCCAATATAATTCTAATATATAAAATGTTAGTTACCAACTTACCATACTCCTCCGAAACGGCTTGCCCGATTTTGATGAAATTCATATGCATATTCAGTAGGTCTGAGAATCGGCTACTACTTATCTATTTTTATTTTTTTTCTTTTAGTTGTTTTTTTTTGTAAATGGCTAAACGTTTGCCGGGACAGCTAGTAAAATAATAAATAAAGTTTTGAGTGTAGTTGTGCTACTTGAGTTACATAAAATCTGAACTTGAAACTAGATGTCATTATTTTCCCGGGTCTTAATCGCGTATTTTTAGACCCGGGAAAATAATTACTATGAATACAAACCGTGTGAGTTTAAAAAGTTTATTAAAACTAGATTTAGGTAAAACCTTATTCAAGTTCTGAAAGAAATACCAGACTTAGGCCTAAGGATGGAATTTTTGGAGATATATTTTTCCTTGAATTATTCATTCAGCGGATTCCGTTCGGCTGAAGAAGGAAAACCTGGATTGTTCACTGTGACTATTTACAGCGGTCGGCCGACCGTTTTCTACGTAGTCTGCTGCACAATATATTACTATAATTTCGTTGTGAAATCAATAAATCAAGCAGCATCTTAAAAGGAATTGATTAAAGCTCAGACCATCTGTCATTTAACCTAGATCAAGACTTTCTTGCAGATTCTTTGAAAGTAATTAGGTTAATTTTGAAAGTATTATGTGAAAAATTTATGGCATTGGTTATTTTCTAATTGATATCTATTTTCTAATTAGAGATTTTCTTCAGTGATGTTCGAGACAACTCAACTTGAGTTTAAATGTCACCACGAGTGAAAGTCAATGTTAGAGAATGTAGTAGGTACTTACTTACCTACTTCATTTGAAAATAATCTATCTATATATATACAAAATCAATTGCTGTTCCTTAGTCTCGCTAAAACTCGAGAACGGCTGAACCGATTTAGATGATTTCGGTTTTGAAATGTTTGTTGTAGTCCAGGGAAGGTTTAAACGGTGAGAATTTAAAGATCGGACTTACGCGGGTGAAACCACAGGGCGCAGCTAGTTTCATATATAGGTAAATAAATCGAAGACGTATTGGACAAATAAAAAAATATATTTTTAAATACAGGGCAGGGACAAATGAAAATGCTTTCTATTCAAGGCGAAGAGATTTTAACATTGACACACCATCTATCCAAATCCAAAACATAATATACGCGAAGACTTGAGAACCTCCTCTTTTATTAAAGTCGGTTAATTAAAAAAGATCCCATAATGTTTCTTATCAAAGACGCAATTATCATGCGAAGATAAAATAGAAGAAAAACAAAGGACATTAAAATTATACAGGGCACTTTTTTAGCTGACCTAAAAAAGTGCCCTAAAAATAAAAATGTTTTCTGGACAAAGACTGGCTAAAATATTTTGACATTGACATACCATCCATCCCAAACCAAAGACATTCAATAGGCAAATATTGTAAATACAAAACGCACAGTATGACGTTTGTGTTCCAACATGGACAAAGATTTTTTGAATGAAAAATGCCCTTATGTAATTAATAAAAATGTAATTGTAATTTCAATATCTTTGGTAAGTAATTTTTTTTAGAAAAATAATAGAGATAGGTAATCTTCCCAAAGAAAATAAGCTGATTCAGAGGTCACCAACCTACATAAATAATTCCATAAACAAACAAGTTAATGAATGAAAAAAATTCAACGTATAATTAACATTTGTACCAGTTTTAAATGGGGTGATGTTGCTTCCTTACGACTTCCTAATATCATAGAGATGATCGTAAAACTATGGTAAAACGGGAACTTTTATACATAAAAGCTTCTGATAGAATTCATGGAACGAACGGGTTCATGAAGGGGATCTAAATTCGTGAAAATATTGCATGTCATTTAAAGGAAAAAAGAATTTTCCAAATCGGTCTATGCGTTTTCGAGTAATCGGCAAACATACATAAAAAAAATATGCGACGAATTGAGAACCTCCTCCTTTTTAACCGACTTCAAAAAAAAGGAGGACGTTCGTATAGGGATATTTTTTATGTATGTTCCCCGATTACTCGAAAACGCCTGGACCGATTTGGAAAATTATTTTTTTGTTTGAAAGGGAATAACTCACAGGTGGTCCCATAAAAATTGTTGAAGAAAGAGTTCTTATGTCGAGTTTTAGAGCCCTACCTCACCGGTACGCTATGGCTTCGTCGCAGGCTACGTATTCAACTATTTTGTATTATCACCTGGCGAACGGTATGGCGACGTCGCTATGGTGTCCCTAGGGTCAGGTTAAAATAAAAGAGGGTTGCGTAATCTTGACTGACAACCGTTCTATATACAGGATCTTCCTCCAAGAGACTTGATCTTCAGACTCTTTTAAACATCTCTTTGGGCCGCTCCCGACGCGCGACAGTATTAAAAATATCTTTCGAAAATGATGATAGACAATGATGGATGATCTTTGTACTTAAGTCGACTTACCGACTGCCAATCCTCTTGTCTCTCAATCCTCGCCGGTTCAGTCCGTTTAGCTAGCTCTGCCCTGCGGAGCTGTTCCCGGGCCCTGCTGCCGAGGTCAGCAGGTCCGACTTTGATGAACTGGAGCGGGTTGGCTGCCGGCTTGCCGGGGATCACGGCTGCTGTGTGTGGTCGTGTGGCCAGGAAATCGGCACTGTCTGTTGTCTGCAACAAGAGATAAGAAGAAGTTAGATTTATTAGCTCATACTCTGCTTTTCTGCCTTATCATGTTCAAAAGTGAAGACCTGATTAAAGTCAGAATCCCGACTTTTTAGCTAGTTCCTGATCTGGGGAAATTGAGATTTTTATAACATAAAGAACCATCTTCATACTAAGATAAATCTATACAAGTCAGCCAAAATAGAGGTAAGTACCTTTATCAACTCTTTTTTTTGCCAATGATAGGTCAGCGTTTGACTCCTAATACACCTGCCTGATGGTGACGATGCGGCCTAAGATATAGCACGCTTTCCTAGAAGATACCTGTTAACTCGCAACTTAAATACCACCAAATAGTACACGTAACTGCGCTTTTTTTAAAATAAAATCACTTTGAAGATTCTTTGAAGAAATAAAACGGCGTTAAACCATATCTAAAAAGTCAATTGTCTATTAGTCTATTAACTAACAGTATCTCTCATCCTCCAACAAATCGGGTAATAAGTAGATATCTATCTAAAAATATTTTTTAAGGAAAAATGCGTCTTCAACTATGGTTAACATTCGAGTTATATGTAATGAAAATTCATACTAACAGATGTCGCTAACGAAACTTAATTCGAAAAGAGGTTAATGCGATTCTTAAATTCGACTATGACGGTACTTGACTAAGTGGCGTAATTGGCAGCGCACTTGAACGGTATTCAAGGGATGCGAGTTCGAGTCTCGTCTTAGTCGCAATATTTGAAGACGCATTTTTCCTTAAAAAATATTTTCAGATAGCCCAGTGCAGGCCTAGCACTTTAAAAAAATAAAAAACATTGATATCTATCTATCTAGGTCATCATCATCATCATCATCATCATCATGTCAGCCCATACACGTCCACTGCTGGACATAGGCCTCCCCCATACGACGCCACAAACAGCGGTCCTGGGCCGCCTCCATCCACCGACTACCCGCGACCGCCACAATGTCGTCGGTCCACCGGGCAGCTGGTCTCCCAACACTCCGTTTCGCGTTGCATCGTGGCCGCCACTCGAGAACCTTTACTCCCCAGCGGTTGTCAGTTCTGCGAGCTATATGACCTGCCCGTTGCCACTTCAGCTTACCAATCCTGAGAGCTATGTCGGTGACTTTGGTTCTTCTACGGATTTCCGTATTTCGGATTCTATCACGTAGAGAAACTCCGAGCATAGCTCTCTCCATAGCCCGCTGAGCGACTCTGAGCTTATGAACGAGGCCTACAGTCAGCGACCACGTCTCGGATCCGTATGTCATCACTGGTAACACATCTAATCTATCTAGGTAAGTAACAAGAAATCACCTAGAAAGTTTTACTAAACACAACTAATTAATTAGTATAACAAATGAGTATAACTTGATTGACAAGCCAAACAGTAGTTTTATATCTAGTTTGTTCATTAATTTGCTACTAATTAGCCTAAATTTCAACACCAAATATTTTGTTTTATTTGACTTTTATTATTTTTAGCTATTTCTAATTAGTTGACACTATTTTTGTGATAGAAAGTTAATAAAACAATTTAAATTGCCGATTTTGCACAGTCTAGGCAAAAAATGTGCTCTTTACTCTCTTTTTTTGCAATAATTACAACAATAAGTATGAAGAAATAGTAGATTGTATCACAGAGGGTTGAAATAATACTTTTTAGTCGAAGGGGTACATCCCAGCGGAGTGAAGCGAGGGAGAGAACGCAGCGGGGAATTCAAAGTAAACCCGAGAAAATTAAAACGAAACTTTACCAAATTCAAACCTACTTTGCAGCACACTCATTAGGGCGTGTTCAGATGACACGCGTTGACCACGCGCCCGCCCCGCTCATCACACGCGCTGACCACGCGTTGAACACGCTCTGAAATTTGTTCTATACATAATTTGAGTCTTATGACACATCAATAGATCTCAAATTGCATTTCTGCAAGCAGGCGCAGGCGCTGAACGCGCCCTTAGACGAGCCGGAATAAGTGCAACGCAAAGTACCACTTTATTCGCACTTATCAAAGAACAGACCATCGTTTTTCGATTAGATGGAAAAAATCGTTTATTTTCGCAAACCGTGTTGGGCATCCGTGTTTCCGTGATCAAATGAAAGGGCTTAATTATTAAACTAGTGTTTAAATCACCCGGTAGTTTTTACTAAACCTTTAACAAAACTGATTAATTTTTCTGTTAAACAGTAAGTTAAGATTTAAGAAAGTTAATTATCACCAAGACTTTGTAATTATTAATTAGTTTTAGTTTCGAATTACGTTAGGGAATTGGTTGCGGCTGTTAACAACAGATTTCTAGTCAGACAACAGACTCGGTATCTGGCTATATATCCCTCTTTCGTTGCTGGCTGTAGTTGCGGATGGTTTTAACACACTTGCTCAATAATACTGCTCATAGGGTTCCGTACCTCAAAGGTAAAAAAAGGAACCCTTATAAGATTACTTTCTTGTCCGTCTGTCTGTCTATATATATATTTTTTATATATGATAGGTCATCGTTTGACCACTATCACACCTGCCTGATGTAGGTGACGACGCGGCCTAAGATGTAACACGCCTTCCTAGAAGATACTTATTCACTCGCGACTTGAAGACCCCCAAATTTAAATAAACTAATAATTTTTAATTTATATTTTAATTTGTTTAAAAAGGCTGTATGTAATTATGGTTTTTGGCAACGCCGCTGGCGGGAATAAAGACAAAAAAAGGAAAAAATATTTTGTCACCTATCTAAGAACACTTGGACTAATGAGACGAATCTAACGATACCTTAATTATGAATTGAATTGAATGAATTAATGAAATCCATTGAGTGGTTTAGAAGATATGCGGGAGAAAAGAATATTACAAAAAAAACATACAAAGATAGGCTAGGCGCAAAAACATAACCCCGGCGCAGGCGGGTAAAAAGGCTGTATGGAAAGATGGTTTTTGCAGAAGCTTCACAAAAATCACATGTTCGGGTAAACCGAACACCTTTCTAAGTAAAATTGTTAACTAAGCAAAGGTGAGGCGTGAGCGGGGTGTGTGCCGGCCGCGGCCAGTTCAGTTCACTGCTAGACATCATCATATCAACATAATCAATTATCATTAATATCATAATCAATTATCATTAATCAATTAAACATTTAATCTTAAGTTTTACTATCATCGCAAAAAACCTATCAAACATTTTGGTCCTTCGAGCCGGATTGAACCAGCGACCTATGGATCTACAGTCCACTATCATTAATATCATAATCAATTATCATTAATCAATTAAACATTTAATCATGAAATCTTAATCTTAATCTATCATCGCAAAAAACCTATCAAACATCACAAATCCCTCGGAATACGACCTTCGGAATTAAAGAGGTATCTACCACTAAGCCAACACGTAATTCACTACTAACTAACCACTATTATACCAATCAACAAATAAAACCCATTCACACAACAATTTAACGGGTAATGCATTTTTTCTGCAAGTTTTTTGTATAACACGAAACTGCGAAACCGAAAGTGAATCGTGTTCAATAAATCAAACCGGCTTTCAAAGTCGCGTGTACAAATGATAGGTATTTAGTGTTTATAAAACTAACTGGACACATGAGATAATAAGAGTTTAAACTATGATGTAAGTTAAGAGGAAAGCGTACCGGCTCTCTACATACAAACGTAGTCGACTGTTTCCTCCCTGGATAATGACACTAGAGAAACTATTTTTTTAGCATAAAACTTAAACTGCCATGACTATGCCCCAGTCTCAAAGAGTACATGTCCCAAAAAGACCATAGTTATTATTGAACCTAATGAGACATCTATTCATAATTATAATAATTTAAATTTATTAATTTTTAATTTTATTTATCTTTAATTGTAATGAATTTTACTTATTTTAAAGTAAGTATGATAATAACTTATAATAATTTGGAATGACGTATAATTGATATTATGAATAAATGAGTATTTGAGTTTTTTTTTCTGGCATGAATAAACTTATTTCTATTCTATTCTATTAAAGTAGCTAAGTATATCATCTAGATAAGTATGAACTAGTCAAAACAATAGCAGGTTCAAAGACAAGTATGTCACATTATATCACAGCGAAATACATTTCCTGCGGCGGATATGCGCATACGCAACTCATTGCATTTTAAGTGAACACCATTTGTTATTTCGCAATCTTGATCACCCTGTAGCGTGAATAACATAATGTTACACTTATGTAACTTTTTGCAAGGAAGTAGATATTTTTTTTCTTATGTATTTTAATATCTAATTTAATATGTATATTAGATTCTAGCAAGCATGTACCTTCTTTTATTTTTGTTATGAATAGGCTCGGAAGTATGTTATTCGATGTTTTTTGACAAATGATAGGTCAGCGAGCGTTTGGCCACTGTCACTTGGTGACGATACGGTCTAAGATGTACCCATGGACGTATTAAATTAATACGTCCATGGATGTACCTAATAATACGCTTTTTTAAAAGACACTGACAGGAAAGACAGACGCAGGCAACTAATTTCATTCCCTTTTCTGGGAATAACAGTCTACTTTTTATCCAGATATTCCAATGGTACAAAAATAAAATCGCGTGCTGTAACTAGTTTAATATGTATATGAATATTAATTTAGTTTATATTTTAATATAAAGGAAAGTATTTAAACGAATTATAATTGTAAAATTAATTTAAATATTTAATGTAAGTAATTTAATCCCTTTTGTTTTCTTTTTTAAAGTCTTCTAATTTGCGTATAATAGTAAAATGCATTATAAATCTTATTAGAAAGGTTTATGAATATTCTAAATAACTATTAACTTACTTACTGTCAAAATTGTATTTAAAACTAGCTTTGTTCCGCGATTTCACCCGTATAAGTTCCAATCTTGTATGAATATCGGCATATTAGATGGCTATCATCATGCCAAGTCTTATCATAATTAGTCCAGCTGAACAGCTGACTTTACATTGGTACCAAGTTTAATCTTCTATACATATAAAATCCTTTGTCCTGACTGACTGACGGATCAGCACACAGCCTAAACCGCTGATCATAGAGACTTGAAACTTGGAGGGTGTGTTCTTTGTATGACGTAGGCATCCGATAAGAAAGGATTTTCCGAAATTCTACCATTTAGGGGGTGAAAAGGGGGACAAAGTTTGTATGGGACAACGTGATTCCTTGGTCCATTTTCGACTTTTACGCTGACGAAGTCGCGGGCAAAAGCTATATAGTCGCTAATATAAGTTCAACAAAAAAAACATATAGGCACAATCGAATTGAGGGCCACATAGAAACCACTTGTTAGGGATAAGCAGAAGTCAATTTCCAAGTATCCCCCCCAATAGAGATAGGTGAAAAAAAACAATTCTTCCACCTGGCAAGCATGGCCGGAGTCATTTTATCCACAGGGAAAGGACAAAATAGTCTTTCCCTCGTCAGCTTTGTCCACCCTCCGAGCATGGGCGCAAGGGTGGATATAATATCCACGGTAGACAAAACGGGGGAACATGCCATAGGCGGGGAATAGATGTCCACGTGTAATGTCAAATGGGGATATACTTATGCTTTCCCCTTTTACCGTGCTTTGGCAGGTGGAATAAATAATTTTCTCCTTGACAGAGGACATAACGGGTGGACATAATTTTTATCCTTGGCACATGCTTGCCCTGCAGGGGGGATACCTTAATATGGACCAGTGCACTAGCCCTTTTAACCTGCGAAAGTTCTTTTTTTTTTTCTAAGTTCTATTATAATTTAGAATTCATAAGCCTTTCTAAGAGATTCTATTTGGTAAGTAAGTAGGTAAAGAAGTACCTGTAAATTGTGCATTTAAGTTAACTTTAACAAAGCTAGTAATCATAGTATAGGAAATAGCAATCAAATTGACAATAGCAATAAGCAACCACAGTTGGCTTCAACCTCACCGATGTCAGTTGCGTAATATTGCGTAATCTGTAGTTTATTTACCGACAACGAAAAAAGAGGGTCTTCATTTGTCGCGTGTTTTTGGTGGCGCCATGCGATTTCGCCCGCGTATTATGGGATTGGTACTAAACAGAAGCCTATGGTCCTTTAACAATAGGTATTCAATTTCAAGAGGAATTTGACGTGGTTTTATCCCCCAAATTAATATTTGGGTAGTTTGAGGGATAATCTATATATATAAAAATCAATTGCTGTTCGTTAGTCTCGCTAAAATTCGAGAACGGCTGGTCCGATTTAGATGATTTCCATTTTGAAATGTTTGTTGTAGTCCAGGGAAGGTTTAAACGGTGAGAAAAATCGGACTTACGCGGGTGAAACCGCGGGCGCAGCTAGTGAGAATTAAATGTTATTTTCCCTCAAAGTATATCAAGTCCATAATAAATTGATTAAACTTAACAGACAAACCGACGGAGTTACTTTATCTATAAATATAAAAAGTCCTGACACAGGTCAAACCAATGATGGTCAGATCGGGCTTTTTGGCATACAGTTAGCTATTACGACGTAGGCATCCGCTAGAAAGGATTTTGGAAAATTTAACCCCTACGCTGACGATTTACGGGTGGTTTATAATATTAGTCTGGATTACAAATACTGTTAAACCGACTTTCAAAAAGAGGTTCTCAATTTGACGTGTATGTTTTTTTATAGTAAGGTATGTCCCACTCTCCAAAAAATCGTTGGTGGGTGACACACGGACAAGAGGGTGATTTTATAAGGGTTCTTTTTTTACCTTTTAAAGTATGGAACTCTAAAAAGTAACTAAAATATAGATTCATATTCGAGTCCCACTATAGGGCTTGCCCTATAGTGCCTACTTTTTATGAGGAGGGCCTTGGCCCTCCTCATAAAAAGGTGTCTGAAGGAAGGTGCCACGGCTGCCCAACTTTTTTGTGTACTAAATAAAAACGCATCGTTCACGGCCAACATCGGATTCGAACCCACGACCTTCAGATCAAACGCCAAGGTATCTTCTATTATGTTACTTTTTCAAAGAAAATAATTAACGTTAAGTTTACAACGAAAACCTATTACGGCACCAAAATTGGTGTTTACATAAACAGCTCATTATAAGTTAACATATTAAATTGACAATAAATCAGATAAAATCAATAATACAAGTCACACAACCTGTTCTGCCCATCTAATTTATTCTAGTGAAAGTAATGACAAAATCAAGGGTCTAATCTAACATGTTAAACTGACAAAAAATATTTACCGGTGATGTTACGACAGCTTTCAAACACTTTCACTGTCAATGGCAGTTTTAAAACAATAACCAAACCCCATAATTACGGATTGCGATATATCCTACAATTACATAGCCGTACTTTTTCAAAAAAATAGGCACTGTTATCTATTAAATGCGTAAAACGGAACGCTTTGAAAAAAAAAGAAAGCGGAATCCCTACGGACAAAGTTCACAACTTCACACAGGCAGCTGCATTGGGGGTTTAAAAATAGAACATGCAATCCGTTGGGCGTTCTAAATTTCGGTACGGTATGCGCGTTTAAATTTAGAACTCGACTTAGTTCACTGTTCGACACTGTCGTTTGTCACTTGCTCGTTCTATTTTCGAATTACGTTCCGTTTTACGTAGTAAGAGAAGTTAGTTTAGTTTAGCAACCGCGGGCTGACTGCCTTGGACTTGACTTGGACGTAACTTTCGCAGTTTTCCAAGAGTGGGGAAAGTATGGTTAATTAATTCGTTTATTTTAACTGAATACTTGAAGCGTGTTAGTTAATTGATACGTAAGATAAAATACCGACAGTTGCTCGAGTGAGTGTTTCGCATTTTCTCGTTAAGACACTTTTGATTTGTTGTTGCTGTTACAATTTGTTATTATGTCAGCGAAGTGTGTAAATGATTAATATCTTCTTTTAACAAAATGGCACAGTGCAGTCGCAAGTCAGTTTGTTTTATTGCATTACTTTGGTGACTGTTTGAATATTCACAACTTTATAAAACATCGAATTCAAGTGATACAATGATTTTTCATGGTGCCCCAAAGTTCTAATACACTTACGTACTATAAGTCACATACTCGTACAACTGAAGGAACGGCAAAAAATATTTAAATTATTTTCAGCCCTATTTGGGTTACAATTTGATGCAAGTATTTTAACTTCTTAGAAATGGAATTTCCAAAAACCCTTATTAACTACACTCCTTGGTCTCAGCTCCGTACTCGTTTGAATACCATAAATATGTAAAACTGTGTTGTCATTGTCATGTGTACAAAAAAAGTCATAATAAAAATATTCTTACAAAATATAATAAAATCTCATTTTCCTACGGAAAACTAGCACAATAGTAGGATCGGCTACATTTTTATCTCATTTTCCTACGGAAAACTAGCACAATAGTAGGATCGGCTACAACCCTTTCGTAGTTCATACCTACATTTCACAAAGAACATACCTTCTAAAATTCATGAATCCAGAACCAGTAGTTGAAGCTGGGCGTTGATATTCAGTCAGTCAGTCAGGAATTTGGTAAATTTATATTCATAGATTTAAACTGGCACATTGCACACGTCGTGCAAAGAAAAAACTTACGAATAATTAAATAAACAACGATAAAATAACAAAAGTTACCTTTCTAATTATATTTTTACACGAGTTCTCATCACGACAGTCGTCATCGTTATGTTAAATGCCATAATATGTAATGTTATGTAACGCACTTGTCAGCCACGCGAGCCGGCATCGTCAGCCGCACGGCAGGTCAGGGGTTAATTTTATAATTTCAGATTTTAAGCTGATTTCTATTATACAACTGATTAGTGAACTGAATTATTTAAAAAGCTGGTTTTTTTATATAGAAAACGGTCTTGACAGACAGACGAACAGTTAGTTGAGTTATCGTAAGGTTCAATATTTTACCCGACTTACACATTTTTAAAAGTGGACTTTTGGCCCGCAGACCAGTTTTTCTGTGGGCGAGATGTACCTACTCTAACCCCTGTAAGGAAGGGGTTATTATTTTTGTAAGTATGTTTGTTTGTTTGTTGTTTTCTCTTGAGGTATGCCGCTTCACTACATAGTATAAAATAAAGTCACTTTTCGCCATCCCTATATCCCTTTGTATCTTTAAAACTACACAACGGATTTTGATGCGGTTAGATATATAGAGATAGATAGAGTGATTCAAGAGGAAGGTTTATATGTATAATACATGCATAATATTAGTCTTTTATATCTAAGCTAGATGAATTATACAGCGCTACTTTTAATCGATGCTATTCAGAGCTGTAGTGCCTGGTACATATTAAGATGGAGTAGGCTTATCCAGAACCTAGAACAACCAACCTCGCAGCTTAGTTGATCAGAAGAAAAACTCGTCAATACGTCTGGGGTTTCTTCACGATATTTTTTTGCACATTATGTTTTTTGTTAGAAAAATCCATTGGTTCCAGGGACCAGGGGCTATCCAGGGACCTATGGTACCCTGGTGGACTTATTTATTACCTAGAAGTAACAACTCGTGGACTATAATTTTAATAACTTACCAAATTAATAAAAATTCACTAAAAACACCAATACGATACCAAGTAAAAGGACGACTAAATAGCAACTGACAATTCTTTACAATTCCATTCCAATAGTAGCTATACTTAGATCTTCTGGAGACTAACAACTTTGTATCGGCGGACTATTTAGTAATCAATTTGTAAGGTGAATAAATAAGAATGACGCGTGACGATTGCCCGATAAAAATGGAAATGCTACTTCAATACGTCCCTCAACAAAAATCAAAATGATACGATGAACCGAATACATAAATCTACTGTTAACTCTGATTTTATTCGTCACACTCGACGAGAAACTGACGTTTGGTTAATTTCTTTACCCGCCTTGGATTCAGCAGTGGAGTTGTGTAAGGCTCCCCTGGCCCCTGGTCTACCTACTAAAATTAAGACCACTGTGAAGCTGTAAATTTACATACAAAAAGCGGTACGTTTTCCCCCCATAAACGAAGTCCGATTTTGATAATTTTTGAAAATGTTCTAGTTTATTTTAAAGAAACATTGCCTATGATAAAAGTTATTAGTATCTCAATTTCTATATTTTTGACTTAAAAACTTCATCGAGCGTTTCAACTGTTTTTAATAGACTAAACTGAATTACCACAAAAAGAAAAACGTATAAACCTAGAATAAGATGCAGTGAATTAAATGAGACCAAATATATTTCATTTTGTGTAGGATAAAGGTGGTAAAAACGTTACGGCCCACAACATTATTTGAAAAGCAAAATGTAGCAATTACGTCCGAACTTAAACTCTCTATATCGCACAATACGGGTAATTTTTGAAAATACCTACTCACGCCGCGTATCGAGAGCTCACGATTCTTTTAACCAAAACAGCGGTGCGTCCGGGACGTGAGCTGCGGTGTGTTATTCATCCATGTCCCGACAACCGTTGGCCTACAAGAAAGCTCCTCTATCATTAGCAACGAAGGACATGACCTACCAGCTCATCTTAACCTGATTAAACTAGAAATTA
Source organism: Idaea aversata (assembly GCA_907269075.1). NCBI lineage: Eukaryota > Metazoa > Arthropoda > Insecta > Lepidoptera > Geometridae > Idaea > Idaea aversata. The sequence continues at coordinate 904,535 of OU026102.1, forward strand.
AATTAAAAACAATAACAAAGATCTGGCAGCTTATTGGAGTAGACGGATCTGACCTTTATTTAAATTATAATTGAACTGTGCCATCGCCACGAAGAAGAATTCAATGTAGCCGACCGATGAAAATCCAGTTCATCACGGCTTTGTTCCAATAGTTCGGTTGGAGAAGAAAAGCGAACTGTTAAAACCATTCTGTCCCAGTACAGTTGGCCGAACTACTTTAATTTTTTATTATTAATTGTTCAGTTGGAATTAAAACTACCTATAGAAACGCATTAACTAGCATATCGAAATACGCCGCCCCAGTCTACAGTCTGTGAGGTTCCTTACTTTCACCAAAAACGTGATTATTTTGCTAAACCACTCGATTGTATTCATTATTCGTAATCGCCATGTGTTGAATCGAATAGTAAATGTAAGTATATGATAATCGTGTTGCAATCGGTATGGACTTTTTCGAAGTCAAGAATTTGTGCCTTACGTGAGTGACATTTCGATTTCAATTGGTCCACGTAACAGTTATTAAAAAAAAACATCACATAAATTCAAAAACTTCAATAATATCTGGTAAAAACCAAGTTAAATATGGAATTTTAAATTAAATAGTATTAAGAAAAAAATTGCGACCGATACGTATTTTACTCTTTGCAGCTAATAGGTTACCAATATCATGTGCTGAGAAGTAACGCTCTTTGTTGACGCTTGATATTACTTCCTTTTCATAGAAAGGGTTTTAAAATAAAATTGATTCTGAAAGAAACTCCATAAAATGTGTCTCAACTCTCGATAGATGTAAAAAAAACATAAAGATAAAAAAAAGTTAAAGACCAAGTAAGAATCACTACATAGTATAAAATAAAGTCACTTTTCGCCGTCCCTATGTACCTTTGTATGCTTAGATCTTAAAAACTACGCAACGGATTCAGATGCGGTTTTTTTAATAGATAGAGTGATTCAAGAGGAAGGTTTATATTATGTATAATATAGCCATGCGAAGCCGGAGTGAGTCGCTAGTTTAATAATATAGGAACTTTACAATTTTAATTTTCTTTCTTCAAAAAAAGATGAAACCCGAACAATCATCCTTAGGATTACCAAAATTCCTTTGTTTTAATTGAGTGTTCACGCCTAAACCGCTGAAATGATTTTCATGAATTTTAGTATAGAAATAGATGGAACATTGAACAAGTATTTTACGGGATTTACGCAGGTGAAACCACTGAGGGCAGCTAGTTTAAAACAAGGTTCATTGTCCAACATAGTAAGCACAGACCAAACAAATAGGGCTACAATTTCTCTTGCACGTGTTATCAGACAATCAAACAAACGCTAGAGTTTGACCGATAGCGAGGTCGATGAACCTTGTTGAACCTTGGCCCGGTGCAACGTTGCAATTTTATTATGAACTAGCGACCCGCCGCCGTATTATACATATAAACCTTCCTCTTGAATCACTCTATTAAAAATACCGCATCAAAATCCGTTGCGTAGTTTTAAAGATTTAAGCATACAAAGGGACATAGGGACATAGGGTCGGCGAAAAGTGACTTTATTTTATACTAAGTAGTGATACATTATTATGAATACAGATTTTTCTTTATCGGGTCATTGCATTGTTTAGTTCGAAGGCAGTCGCTGTGAAACAAATATTTATTGTTTCTGTGGTCTACACCAAAATTAGAGTTTTGTAATTTTTTTTTTGTAACAAATGGGTCTTGAAACTACTGGTTACTTACTGGCTACTGAAACTGTGTACCTACTTAGTTTAAGCACCCCCTTTTGATAATACGCAGTCTAGAATTCAAAATATGCTAAGTAACAGACGGACAAAAGAGTGATCTTATAAGGGTTCCTTTTTTACCTTTTCTGGTACCGAACTCTAAAAACTGATATTTTAAATATTACGAGTAAGCATGAAACCAATGCATGAAATGTATAAAACGGCAACTTAAGTACCTAAGTAGGTACTCCTTATCACTATCACTACATAGTATAAAACAATGTCGCTTTCTCTATCCCTATGTCCCTATATCCCTATTCTCTATGTATGCTTAAATTTTTAAAACTACGCAACGGATTTTGATGCGGTTTTTTTAATAGATAGAGTGATTCAAGAGGAAGGTTTATAATATGTATAATACATGCATAATATACCCGTGCGAAGCCGGGGCGGGTCGCTAGTATGGAAATAAACTATTTATTTATACTGGACCGATTTTGATGAAACTTGGTACGAGGATACATTAAATAGTATGGAGTACGAAAGGCTTGTTTTTCAAGGGATCGGGACTATCGCGGGTGACACCGCAGGGCATTGCTAGTTGCAAAGTTTCTTAGTTCGGAGTACTTCGGAGCTAGATGGCGCTGATATATTAAAATATAAGTATGACATTCTCAATAAGTATGTATTATAATACCACCGCCTACATAACCACACAGTGTGGTATAACTGTTGCATAACTAGATGTCAACGACACTTGACCATTGGCCACTTTACTGGCCGGCCAGTGGCCTTTGCTTGCTAGCGACCACGCGACTATTACTGCTCAAGGTATTTTGGAGCAGGCTTGCAATATATGCCACCCTCTTAGCTTAATCGACCGAGTCAAGGGGATCTCATCTTCTCTACATTTAGATGTGATGAGATCAAACGCGAGCTTATTTCACATAAAAAAACCAGCCTATAATACCTAACCTACCAAATATTTACCATCATGCTACCCTAGCATTGCAATTGCCCCATTTTTTTTAAGTGGTTATGGAACTGGCCACCACAAGAATTAAAAAAAAATTGGACTGACGGTATGAAAAGTAGAGTATGCACCTCGGGATATAGCATGTCTTCGTCTTGGGCGGCTTGAACCCCTCGCTTCACTCAGGAGTCTACTTAACTCCCTCGCTTCGCTCAGGAGTTAAGAGTCCCTCGTTACACTCGGGGTTCAATATGCCACCCACAACATAAGACATTGCTTTATGCCCTTGATGCATAATCTACTATTTGTGTTAGATAGTCCATTTATCGAGGAAGGTTATAGGCTACTTTTTATTTTGATATTCCCACGGGATCGGGACTTATGCGGGTGAAGCCGCGGGGCGCAGTTAGTATAATATAATATCTACCGCTGCAAGATAAGGTGTAGGTATAAGGCACTGACATCAATCAACATTATCTAACCACTAGAAGTAGAAATCACATCACATTCGTATAACGCTTTCTTTCATTCATACTACTCATACATACATAAACGAAGTAATAAAAAGTTTGTGTGATAGTTGAGTATATTTGTTAATTCTTCACGCAAAAACTAGGTATACAGGGTTATTGGAAACTACATTATAATCGAAATCCCCTTCCAATAGTTTATTTACCAGCTCTAATACTTAATCAAATAGTGATACCCTGACCCGTTACCGATTTGATTTCTTTTATCGATAGATTTTATTCATGAAGAAGTTCTAATCGATTTAACACACTCATTATTTTATCTCATTATCATCATTTAGGGTTAGGGCATTTTAATGCAAAATAATAAAGGTTTTACGTGATTTGATTAAAAATATAATCACAATAAATGTATTGTATATTTTATTAATATAATCGATAATCGATTTATTTCAAAACCGTTTTATAGTCTGTGGTCATTAATTACGAATGACACATCTCTAAGTAGGCGGAGCCCGTCCATGAAGTACAGTATTCCCTGAAGTACATTGTATCAAAAATTATTACAAGACTTTATGTGCGTGATCTGTCAAAAGTTAAAATAAACGATTGGAAACACTATAGCAAGCTTTATCGACCCATTTCTGTGTATTTAAACAAAAAAATTTTGATGTACGACTTTTGGACATTCAAACATTTTTTTTTATTTAACGTTATGTTTACTTACCTGAAAATCAGTTGTTCCTTCATCAGCTTATGAGAGGTCGTTTACCTTAGATTATTCTATTTTTTAAGTTCTATCTCCTGTTCTAAATCTGAATGAACTTTGTTTTAAAAAATCAGCTAATTATACAAAACATAATCTCGAAATTTTCAATTTTTTTTTCAAATTTCTAAACGTCGTAAACAAAATTTGTTTTTTTAGGTGCACAGAAGTGGCCCTTAATGGCTTGCTAATATAGTTCAGTAACCCTGTATAAACGAATAGCTTTTACCAGCGAATGGTTTTTTTTAGTGTCATATATTTTTGCTATTGTTTACAATCAATGCTGTAGGTAGGACATTGATACCATAAGTCACAGGATTTTTCCCAGTTTGAGGACCAGGGTTTCTTATTTATTTCTTGTGTATGTAGAATTGTAGATAGATAAATTCTTTATTGCAAACAACATTTTTAAATGTGTGTAATGTGGTTTTAAGTAATAATATTTTTATTTTTTTTAAAGCTAATCTGTGTGTTAATCGCCTTATTTTTATTTCTTATTTTTTTTTAAAAGCCCAAACCATCTTTTGGTTTGAGCTGAGCGTTAGTATATCAGACAGTCAAGACTTTAAAATTTATATTTATAAATTGAGATGAAAAACTCCGCATCTTCATGGCTGGATAAAAATAAAGTTGACTCTTTAAAGAATTTCCCTTTCGCCAAATTCCCCTTTTTTAGAGTTACGAGTATAGCAAAATGAAATAAACTGATATAGTCGGAGATCCCTTTAAGGACGACCTTCATCGATCTGTTTAATGGATGAAAAGTATATTTATCAAATTAAAGATGCCAATAGATATATTGGTTTGCAATATACTTATTGGCATCTTTAATTGCCTAGGGTTGCCTAAAAAATGTACATTAACCTTTGTAGATATAAATAAGATGGGTCGGTTTGTCCCTTTGGAAAGACAGACAAACTTTCACGCGTAACTAAAGACCTTTTATAATACCTTGTTTCTCCTTCACATTCATCGAATATAATTCTCCAAAACTATTGAAAAAGCAAGCACTTACTATAATTCAATTAAATGACACTACTTTCGGCGCTAAATCTATCGCCCCGAAAAAGGACGAATGACACAACTATAAAATCAGATTTTTTGCGTCAGACTTGTTAATTATTAATTGATCTTGCACCGTACACGATAACCAATTGAAACAGACTGAACTGATGGCACATTGACAGTGACAACGGCTAAAGCAGTACGCAACTGTACGGTACACATAAGTACGGCTATGACCGTCACGTATGAAATATCCAATTATCATTGGGTGCGTTCATAGGCAAGATAGAAAATCAACACGCAGCTCTAAAGAAACACGCGTAGAGGTTCGCTTTAACAATGGAATTTAATTTATTGAAAACTAGCTGCAACTTGCGGTTTGACCCACGTAAGTTCCGATCGCGTGTCGCAATCGGTTCAGATATTAGTAAGTTATCCAATAAATTGCCAATAACACACACACACGCACGCATACACTCATACAGATAACAGCGGGACTACGTCTGTCTAACCAGCATCTTAAGATGCTGGTGTGAGCTGGGCTATCCCTACTCTCTTTCCTACATACACACACTTATAAAATAAAATAAAATATATATATATATATAAACTTACTTTTGATTTAGACATTTAAATTGTAAAATATAAACTATTGTATAAAGTCTCACCTATGTCCGAGGATATCTTGTTTTTGTAATTCCTGTATTGGTCACCTGCGATACAAGCATTGCTTAGTGCAGGGACCGCTGTTACTCCTAACTTGTACACCCTCGCTACTTTCATTGTTACAACAAATCTACCTTAATTTTGTAAATTTAGCTGTATAAGTTTTTGTAATATTTATGGCAAATAAACATTTATTATTATTATTATTATTGCTTTGTTTTTTATTATAAAAAAGTAGTTATCATATTTATGTTTGTTTTTATGCATTACTATAAAATATAAGACATTTTGTTCAAATAAATTAACAAGGGGTCAATGACAAGCAAACTTTGCAAATTGGAATCACCACCATTGGATAACTAATAACAATAGAGTACGTAGTGTATGAATAGATAGTCTTTTTCACGTTTGATCATCAAAGTAGGTATTTGCTCTATGCAAGTGCTCATTGATTAGTGCAGTTGTAGGGAGTTGACGCGTGCGTGACCACTGTGCCTAATTAGTGCATCGTACTCTAGGTAAAGTTCACACGGCGCGCGGCGCGGTGGTGGTCGTACTATAATTATGACTAGTTAATTAGGTCAACTACATTCCAAAACTAGAGAGGATTCAAATACAGAGTGCTACACCGAAAATAATCACTAATAATGTTACTGTGAAAGTTTGTGTGTAAATATGTTTGTTACGTCTTCATGCAAAATCTTCAGAACTGATTGTGACAAAATGGTAAACTAGCGTTTAGTGCGTTGTCCATTTTTAGTAAACATCAATTTGGTCGCGATTCTTCGGTACCTATATATTGATAGAGTCCTAAAATAACACATTATCCCGAAATGATCACAGGTACGGGACTAACGTGGGTATAACAGTGGGGCCCAGAGAATGCTAAAAATGTAAGACAGAAGTTTACAAAACTATCTCACGACAATTACATAAATCCAACAACACAAACAAAGTGAAAACTCACACGCACGACATGAACTTACAAATGTTTAATCCCATAGAAAGTGTAACAAACTAGCAACTGACATGGGCAATGTCAAAACTGGCACACATGCGTGTACGCACGCCGGTACTGTTAATCTAAGGGCTTATACACATAGACACCAAAGAAGATACAAAGAAATGTAATTCACGAGTTTTTGCTACCAATAGAAAATGGTTTACGGTGTTCATTTAGACTTAATAATTATAGATTTTTTGCATAAAATTTACGAGACACCATTCTACACTTATCTCGTATATATATATATCTCTTTATTATATCTTATATCTTAAGGAGGCTCAGGCCCATAGAGGGCTGTTTAGCCATTGATGATGATGATTCTACACTTATTGTTATCTACTAATAAATACTTTACTAGTAATTATTGGATTTTTGTTGGTAATACGCTCTGAAAATACATGAGCAATTTCGATAAAACTTGACAATAATTTATGTAGTTTGAATCGTGAAAAAGTTACTGTTATTTCCTATATACCCATGGGATCAGGACTAATGCGTGCGAAACTACGGACTCCTTGCGTTCCTAGTAAAATTAATCAATTGTACGAATCGAACATCTTCCTTTGTTTGAAGGATGTTAAACATCTCTAATTTAATGAATTCCATGTGTTTAGACCCTTAACTATTTTATAGAGTGTTGTAACAGTTGCGAAATTCACGGTTTACCAGATTTTATATAACATAGTGATGGCATTTAGGCTCGTTCTTCGAAAGTTTAAATGACTTTAGATATAGGGCACGTTTTATGATAACGTGTTGTGTTTTTTTAAACGCGATTATTTGCATTTTTTTAAACCTGTCGTTTCGGAAGCTTTTTTCATGGTCAGAGGCAGATTAAGGTAACATTAGTCTTACAAATTATTTGAAATGGTTACTAACCAAACTTTTTTAACCTAACCACCGCCATCCCACTGTTGGGCGTCTCCACTGATGCGGTATAGTTTAGCTACCTCCGGCTAACTAAACTATACCGTCCAATTTAATAGAAAATAATCTTTATGTTTAGCTGACTGACTGTAGGTAGAATTCAGTTGCTATTTCGGGTCGCGTCGCGATACGAAAATGTATTACATAGGTAATAATAATTTCGTTTTATGCATGGTGTTTCGTACATTTAAAACGACAAAATTCTCAGCAGATACACATACACCATTGTTCACTTCCAACGTGCCGTGCATTGATAATTCCTAAATTTGTCGATTGTGCAGTTGTGCAACGTGTCTCACTTGCGGTCGATTTGCTTAACACGAAACTTCATGCGTTAATTTTGTTTTGTTTAATCAATTTTCTATGGATGTATTTACGAATATAGAATACGTGTTTTTGTGCAACTAAAATAAACTCCAAAAAATATTTTTGTTTGTTGACGAGCGATGATGAGGTCGAGGATGTTAGCAGTGCGTACAAGAAAGGTGGATGCATAACGCTTTGTACACGAAATTGTAGGTATCTTCTAGAATCTTAAACCGCTACGACACTTACCATCTGGTGACTAGTGTCTAACATACTTTTAAAAAAAGACCCTGAAACTTGAATCATAGGCTGAAATTTGATAAAACTTCGATGATACATTTAATCCTTGGAAGTAACAAAGGCAGGCTAAGCCCGATATTCTATTATCGGGACTTACGCGGGTGAAACCGTGGAGTTCTTCTAGTACTCTATGAAGGCCCACATGAAAAATTCACCCTGTATATATAAAAACCAATTGGTGTTCGTTTGTCTCGCTAAAATTCGCGAACGGCTCAGTGCCTTTATTCGCTAAGGTTCAAGTCGTCGGGCGCGCGTGATTAGACGAGATTTCCATACAAAAACTGCCCCCACTCCGCCCCTAATCACGCGCGCCCAACGACTTGAACCTTAGTGAATATAGGCCCTGGTCCGATTTAGATGGTTTCGGTTTTAAAATGTTTGTCGTAGTCCAAGGAAGGTTTAAACGGTGAGAAACATCGGACTTACGCGGGTGAAACAGCGGGGCGCAGCTAGTAGTATAATAAAAACTAATAACTAGTAACTAATAAAAATAGTTAAAGTGAGAAAATTTCGTTTAGTCACAGAACAAATAAATAGTTGGTAAAGAATTTAAGTACAACTATCAAAACAATGATAATTTCGTAATATAAACCGGTATATCCAAATATATTCAAATTCGAAGTCGTAAATACAATAGGTCATAACCTTCCCCACACCTTTGCACCTTTTTGCACTTTTTTGCATATTTTTGCAATAGTTTTTTTTTATCTTATCTTTTATTTATTTTGAGATAGAACAGTTTTAAATGTCAAATTCTCGAAGCATGCAGTCATGACACGATTTTTAGTTGATTTAGTGTTATTCATTGTTGTTTTAACAGTTTTTTTGTGTAACTGTTACTTTGTACATATTTTTACCCGACCGCGGGAGGGTAATGCTTTTAAAAGATGACATTAGGATATTTTTGATGGCGGACGATCACAGCTTGCGTGCGCAGGAGTTGCCAAGCACAACCATGCACCCTGTCCCCTGGGGAGTGCTAGACGAGCTCTAAAATTTCCCCATATAAATTTTATCCGATTTTCGATATACATTTTTATACGAAAACTCTTATCACTCTAAAACTAGATATCCAGATGAAGAACCTTGGTGCAGCACGGGTCTGTAGTCAGACATCTAACCAAGCTTTTCGCCGTTGACGCATCCGTCATGGAGGTCATTCTTCATTTATTCAGTACTAGCGACCCGCCCCGGCTTCGCACGGCTATATTATGCATGTATTATACATATAAACCTTCCTCTTGAATCACTCTATCTATTAAAAACCGCATCAAAATCCGTTGCGTAGTTTTAAAGATTTAAGCATACAAAGGGACATAGGGACAGAAAAAGCGACTTTGTTTTATACTATGTAGTGACTAGCAGCGCTCCGCGGTCTCACCCGCGTAACTCCCGATCCCGTGGGAATATCGAGATAAAAAGTAGCCTTTGTTACTCCCAATGAATCAATGTATCCTCATACCAAGTTTCATCAAAATCGGTCCAGTAGTTTCGGAGCCTATTCAATTCAAACAAACGAACAAATTGCTCTTTACAATATTGGTATAGAAGTATAGATGCATATTTTTTGATAATTTGTTGCCTTGCCCTGTCTACTTCTGGTAGGTTGTCTGTGAACAAACCTTGAAGCCCCATATCTAATCGCAGATAGCCAAAACCAATCTTCCTTTTAAGCCCGTAAGGCGTGATTCCATTTCCTGAACCATTTGTAAACAGTACATTGTTTATCAGTAGTTTTCTATTTGTATAGGTACCTTTGACTTTCACCGTTCAAGGTCGGGTGTAGCCATTGTCTTGTGGGAAACTATAGTACGTATGTGTAGTGTTATGATTAGTTTTGAACACAAAGTGGGACGAGTTGTCACGCGAATTCGCGCGACCTGTTTTTATTTGTCATTTAAATTTAAAAAATTAAATTTTGCAGTCGTTTGAGTTAGGTGCATCTTTTCGGTTGAGTTAAGAATATTTTGACTATCGGTTGAGACGATATCGGTTAAATACGGCATTACCAGACCTAAGTGAATCGACCCTTAACTAACGTAGTCTGAAGGCCAATAATTCTCGTAAATAACATTGTTCAAATTACATTTCAATATCATTTCGATCACAAATAACACCCTCAAAGTAGCTTAAAATACCCTCAAAGTTAGCTTTTTGTAAAAAAAAACTGACTTTGAAATCTTTTGCAATCGAAATGCAATCGGGATGATATTGAAATGTAATTTAAACAATATTATTTACGAGAATTGGCCTTCAGGTCGTTACCTCTATGCTGTTAGGGTGCTGTGATGCCTAGGACATGTGTAATATGTTGGCCAAAACCTATATTACCGTCTTAGCTTAGTCGACCATGTCCAGATGACAGACTTGTCAATACTTCTGGAGTCAACTAAGCCACGGGTATTAGCTACTAAAGTATTTCGAATTACGACATTTTCAGATCCAGACGTTTTGCTACTAAGGGCTTTTAGCGTTCATAGCTGTTCGCGCCGTTCCGTTTCTCCTTGATTCCTACGTGCTTTTCTGTGTAGTACGTAACGTGATAGATAGTGACATTCATTCTTCCTATTCAACCATCTTGTATCTTATATAACAACATTAGCTAATACGCAATGTAAAACAAAACCTAATTAAATATATAGTTCCCTAAACCGTCTTTGACATTCGCCCAAACAATAGCTATTTAGATACTATGGCGACTTCGACGATATCATCATTTTGCAATATGGATAATCAGATTGTCACTCTTAATTAGCGCATTTACATTTTTCGTAAGAAATTGGCTAATAATAGTGCTACACCATCTCCTCTCGTTAATGTCATAGAAGGCAATTAAGGTATATGTGTACTAGATACACAAAGCTAAGTAATAGCTAGAAAGTATGTGTTGTCTTATCGCTAAAGCACCTTGTAGTACTTTGTGGTGGTCATCGAACCTTGTTTCCACACGGAAGCTGCTATCTACAGTTTCAGTCAATGAGGATTGGTCTCAAGCAGACAGTCTGCTGACTTTAAATCAAGCCAAATAATGTCTACTGCACTGACTCTTTGTAAATGGATTAAGCGGCAGAAGGTGCATCTGATCGCGATAAGTTTCACCTAGAAAGAATTGTCAACAATAATTATCGCCTAGAGGTGAACAACCTTTTCATTTCACAAAAAGAATACTTATCTAATAAAATAAATTAAATATGCATTGGGGTTTCCTTAAAAGACAGGTTTTTATCTTTTACATGCGGAAAATAAATAATCTACTTGTGCATTTCACGAATTTATTAAAAAATGTCAACAAAATATGCTGCATTTTCTACTTACTTATCTCGACATGGTGATTGGTAAACTGACGCTTAAAAGAGCAAAGTAAACATACTTATCAAAAAATGTTTTAATAAATTAGTCATACGAACACTTCAGTTCATGATAAGCTACCACTTATCTCCATTTTACAAATATGTATCTTAAAATTCATAAATTAATTAAGAACGAACTAAGCTCTTTCCGTCACGATCAAAAAGTTGGAGGGATTGAATCAATGAATAGTCGTAAGCGTCAAGCATAAGGCGTATTATTATGTAAGAATAGCCTGCTATGGACAATAACTTGATGCTTGAAGAATTAATATGTTGAGTGGTTGTGACAAGCGCTGCAGATGGAGTACGAGATGTCGTTATAAGTTAGGCATAGGTTGACAACTCAAATTTTCCGCACGCATACATCCTGCCCATTCGGGACATTGTGTGTGATCGTCGACTTACTTCAGCTAACCCATATTCGATTAGAAGCGCAGAGGCTTCCTGGGGTCCTCGCACGACTTTCAGAATGTTTTTGGGTTGCCAAGTATGTCGGTCCGGTATGCAGCCAGGCTATTACACTCCAATATTGCGTGAGCACTCCAGGATTGCGTAAGAAAAACACCGTCTGCAGAGCGGGCTGTCGGAGATATCTTTGCACGGAGTAACGATCTTCAAGTTTCAGGGAACCAATACTCGGTCCCTGGGCTTGCGCTGATTGATCATTTCCTAGACGTTAAAAGTTTGACATCAATCTGGTTTGATCGTGGCCAAACTTCTTTAGCTAAATAAAGTACCTGAGTAAAAGTGGTATGAAACCAGTTCACGCGACCTAGGTCTCAAAATGGGCATACAATGTCCCAAAACTTGATCTGAAATATGCATTTCACTCTCAGCACACATATTTTCAGGGTTCCGTACCCAAAGAGTAAAAACGGGACCCTTTTACTAAGACTCCAGTGCCCGTCAGTCTGTCTGTCACCAGGCTGTACTTATCTCATGCACCGTGAACCTAGACAGTTTAAATTTTCAGAGATGATGTGTTTCTGTTGCCGCTAAAACATTAAATACAGAATGGAATGGTACGGAACTCTTCGTGCGTGAGTGCAACTCGAACTTGGCCGTTTTTTTTTATGAAACACATGAATGATAAGTATTTTGTCTCGTTATAAAATGAAATGACAGAGTGAAATTTTATAATGAGCATTGATACCGAGTGAATGTGTGTTATTGGGAACAATTTGTATATTTTTTACTTATTTATTTAATTTATTTTCACTACCTCACCTTGTTGTAAGGTATTATCGTAAAAACTTGGTAAAAAGGCACGTAAAAGGGAAACTAAGACATTCGTTTTTAATAAGTTAGTAATATTTTTATGTATTTTAACACAAATAAGCATATCAGAAAGTATTTTTAATAATGATTATTTTCACATTTAAATAAATAAATAAATATTGCAGGCCATTCCACACATCGCCATCTAGCCCCAAACTAAGTAACTAGACTTGTGTTATGGGTGCCATTGGGTGCTAGACAACGGATATACTACTTTTATACTTTTCTTTTGTTAATATAATACTTACTAATAATACATAGAGACAACCAGACTACAGACAACTATCTAAGCATAAATACTTGCCTAAGGCGGGAATGAAACCCGCAACCCTGTGCTTGGCAGTCCGGCATGGTGACCATTGTGCCAACTGGGTCGACATTTGAAATCTTGATGTACAATATTTCAACTTATATCGGCTCGAGCTTGTATGTGTGCGTGCGTGCTCGTAAGCCAATGAACACAGGGAAAGTATTCAGTATGACTATTTGATGGTGGTAAGCGAGAAATACGCCTCCAGCAATAGAATTTATAAGAAAATTAATGGAAACCACACAAAATAGATATTTAGAGTAGCATAAATCCGTCCATTGCTGAGCTGTGCGTTGATAAAGTTTTTATTTCATTTATTAGGTACACCAACAGTAACACACACTAATACTAAGAATAAAGAAAAACATTACTGAAATAATATTCAAGTGTGTTTATTAATAATAGGTAATATACACAACTTGGCCTTAACATTTCTAGTTTCTGGTTAAAATAACAAATTCTTAAGGCCTGACTTAGCGACTAAATTAAATTAGGTTGAAGACTAGGACTAAACAAAGCTTTTCAATACTTTACTTCTGTAACCAGCCATTGAGTCATTGAAGATGTCAATGGCAGAATTTCAAGAGTTAATCTCGTTATATTTTTGAGCAAGCGCTTTTGATAAAATGATAGTTTTCAGTCACTTTGAATTTTATATTCATAGATATCCGAAATCTAGGTCATATTTAAAGAAACCAAATCAAAATGAATGATACAACGGAATCGTTAAGTTTCTGCCATATTTGCCAAAAGGCGCAAGTAAAGAACGATTTGGGACCGTATTTCCGGCCTGCGCGCCAGCCATCATCAATTTTAATCAGGCTTAAGATGCCCAAAACTGTATGATCAGAAGGAAATGCTTAGTTTTTTTGGCTTTGTACGGGTTGCGTATTTCGCCAGCTTATTTTATAAGCAACGATATTTATGAAAGGACTTCAAAAGAACGCCCTTTTTTACGTAAATGCGTCCTTATTTAATTTACTAATTAATCCGGAAAATTCGCAAGTTGCGGCGCAAAAAATTGTACTTTGTAGAAGTTTAAATATAATAGCAATATATCCGTGTAAAAATAAAATATTTTTTCATAAAAACCACTCAGTTTTGGAATAGTTGCAAAGTCAAATTAAGGCTTTAGTAGACGTAGATAACAAATACCGTTTTATCTCCAGTTCTAACTTTAGGTATAACATAAAAACAAAAGTTTTTGCGGACATCTGTTATCCATACCCCTGAACTCATAAATTCACCGCAGGATCTTTATGCATTTAATCGAACGGGTGACCTTTGTTTGCCGCACCTTAATATTTTTGTCTAGACACAATATCATCCCGTTAACTGTTTTATAATTTTGCGGGGGCGAATCCATCGGAAACATAAATTCTATACTTATTAAAAATTCCATAATAAAACGGGATAGTTTAAAATATTAGCATATTAATATTGGCTTTTACATCTTAATCTAGCTAGATGATTTATACAACTTTAATCTATGCTATTCAAAGCGTTGTATTGGCTTGGATATGTATTAGACGGAGTAGGTTTGCCCAGCATCTATAACACCCTCTCAGCTTATAGTTGACCATGTCCAGAGCACTCGCCAATACGTCTGAAGCCAACTAAGCCGTTGGTTTTATCATGATGTTTCTCTTCACCGTAACAAAGTTTTTAAGAACATTTTAAATTGATAACGTTTAGCTCTCAGAGAATTTTATATCACAGTCGATGTGCACCCAACATTTAACTTCCAAAACATCTTGATCTAAAATTAGAGCAATGCCCACTTGCAAGCTAGGATCGCTCCAAGATGCCATAAAACGCTTCCAAGACACTTCCAGAAAAAACTGAACATGAATTAGTGACGTTTAAAATCCCAGGTCCACATATAGAAAGGGCATACCGAAGTTGTAGTGGACAGACGTAGTCAAAAAAGACGTGAATTATTCGCAGAGGATGCGTCAGAGAGGAGTGAGAAGACCAGAAGAGTAGACCCTACTATCAGATGGGATTAATAATTGCACAGGAGAGAAAGAG
This sequence comes from Idaea aversata, assembly GCA_907269075.1. Taxonomy (NCBI): domain Eukaryota; kingdom Metazoa; phylum Arthropoda; class Insecta; order Lepidoptera; family Geometridae; genus Idaea; species Idaea aversata. The sequence goes on from OU026102.1 coordinate 919,640, forward strand.
AAAGATGGTTTAGGTTCTTTAACAGACGCTAAAAATACGCAATTATTCATTCAATTATTGTACTTACGGAACTTGAAATTAAACATTAATTAGTACGGCCTTTACCTCATTGTGTTGGTCCATTGTTTGCTAATGTCCACGGTTTGAAATATCCATTCTTTTGATGTTAGAAACGCCCTTGAGGCGTACAGTTGACAGGCAATACGTTTTAGGTATTTAAGTAACTGCTTAGAGGTGAATAACGATTTAAGGTGCATATAGGCGGAGGAATTGAACTCGCATCGTAAGGACTGGACCTAATTGGTAATTTGCCTTTGCAGGCAAAATGCCTTCCGTCTATAAGTAACTAAAGTTGTTAAGTATTGTTATGTTGTACCTACCGTTTATAGGTGGAACCTTTTCCTACATTTGCGTATAATTTAACGAGGAAAAATCCAAAATTACGACTAAGTAAAAGACGGCATAGATTTTCTTACAAACTTAATTTTACATAAGCATAGCAATGCAAGTATTATTATATCAATATCTTTATTCAGGTACTTATATTTCTAGTAACAAGAACAGCTGTAAGACAGCGTTTAATTCAACCAATTGTAATCGGCATCATCAAAAGATTGAATCAGGCAGCGGGCAATTGAATCTCTTTTTGTTCCATTACTCATTGCCCATCAAAGGATTTTCTTTTTTGTTTACTTTTCATGAATTTCGACGGAGCGTGAAACTGAATGCTCATTAAGAAATGTTGGACAGTTGCCAAAGATATGCTTAAGTTTATGGATACTCGAGTCACTAACAACATTGCAGAAGCATGGAAAAAATTCGAATGCTTAGTGAGGCAACTGAAATTCAGGAACATTCAAAAATTTCGTGGATACTATATCACTTTAGGACCCAGTACTACATAATATAGTCAAATCTCAAGCCCTACCGAAAACGGCGACATGACAGAACTTTTTAAGGAACCACCTCTTTTGAACACAAAAAAATAATCATATCAATCGGTTAAGCCGTTTTTCGAGTAATCGGTTAACTAAACACACACATAAAAAAATACGCGACGAATAGAAAACCTCTTTTTTTTAAGTTAAACATAAAAACAACTGACCTTAACAACAACTATAATTCCAACACTAAAAACAATTCCAAATAACTAAGTAAGCCGAAACAATTAATTTCCAACGTACTGGAGAACATGACCACTAAGAATCCAAATCAGACTAACGATCTCGATCCTAAATTAAAATCACCTCTGTAGATGATAGATACTATATTAATGTTGACCTTATAGATTTAATGTTAGAGCTCTCGCAGACTACTGATCTTTAGTTGGCCAATACTAACAATTAAAACCCTTTATTTACCATATACAAACACATATAACTACATATAGTAAAGGACACAAAAGTAAAACATACAAAAGTAGCATATGCGTGCATAGAGGGTACAGGCACAGCTATATGCCATCACACTGCTACTACGACTCAGAAGCAAACATTAAAACATCTGGAATTTAACAACCACGAAGATTCGATTACGACATGTCCAGGAAGGTCATCATATCTTCCAGGACGTGTTCAAATCAATGTCCTTATGGTATGAGGAAAATATCATGTCCAGAGGAAAGAAGTCGTCAATACTTCTGAAGCCAAGTAAGTCGCGGGTTTCGGCTTAGTTGGCTTCGATGCTTTGTAAGTTCCTCTGAGCACGGACGACTGAACTGAGAGTGTAGTATAGATTCTGGGCTAGCCTGAATATGCTAGTGCTGTATACCTAAATAAAATTAAATTAGCCATGACTTTTAGTTTTAGTCCTTTCAGGAGAATATATTATTATCTAAAATACCACAGTCACAGTTTACTTCGATGGAGTGTTAGATAAAGTAGTGAATAAGATACCTAAGTGTATGAAATGAGGCGCACAAACCATAATACCTACCAAATTTTACTTTTAAAATGTCATGTTACATGGAGGACTTTACAGCTGACCTGAGGAGTTGTAGATGAAGTTGCCAATTTGCATTATTTTCCAGGTGTTTCTTCTACTCGGTCTCAAGTTACGTATAAGGTTTTGCGAGTTCCTCCCAGCAGGTAATCACTAAATCGGCCGACTAAAAGTCTAAAGTTTGAGCAACTCTTAGATACAGATCAATACAATAGTTTCCGCGGTAGACAATGGATGGTACCCACACTATGAAATATGTTTACAAAGCAATTAGATGTTAATAAACAGTGATTAGTTAGTCATTTGATGTATGAATAGTCCATTAAAATTGACAATACAAAAAACAAAAATAAAGAATACTAACATACATACACAAAATGCATTGAGAATGAACCAAACAGATATTACAACACAAATAATATAGAACAAGATAAAAAGCAAAATAAAAAACTGGTAAAGAGCGAGTCGGAATCGCGCACCGAGAGTTCCGAAGTCCGGACAAATGTAAAAAAAGAGTTCCGTGTTTTCTCGTAATGTACTGACGGAACCCTACAAATAAAGGGCCATTATTTAATTTTCCAAATTATTTTTGAAGTTTTTAATTGATTCGCTTAATTGTGTCATCGAAGAGATAGATAGATAGATAACTTTATATAAACAACACAGTAAGGAACATAGAAATACACAAACCAAAGTAAAGTAATAGCTAGAAAGTACAAGTTGCACAAATGGGCGGCCTTATCACTGAAAGCGATTTCTTCCAGGAAACTTTGGGATAAAAAGGAACTGATTTAGCTTAGAGCTGAGTTGTAAGGTTATAGATGAATTTAGAGAATTTCGCAACTCGTTAATGAAAAGTAATATCACTAGCGATAATTTCGCTTTATAATTAAATGAACTCAACAATTACATAAGCGTAAATAATTTTAATTAACTCGCGAACACCACAATCTCCTAAACGAGAATTTCTTTCAATAATTATCAAATAAATGAATGAAGCACGCCATTTTAACAATTGGTTGATCTAACATTCGTGCATAAAACAGGTTCCTTGTAATTAATATTACGTAGGACGATTAGGGCCAATTAGTAAGCCCAAGACTGCATAAGGCGAAGGTAATTACTATTGTTACCTATTCCTGAGAAAGAGGACAATAGACAAACGAGCCTACGTATCAATGGTCAGTTTCCCTTGTCGTAAATTTCGTTAATTCATTTTTAACCATTTTCCTTTTTTGCTAATTTCACTAAGTAGTCAGTTTTGCTAGTGTATCACACTTTCCTTTGCGGACAACCGAGTGATCCTGTAACGATCCCGTATAATTTTGAGATACGGAACCCTAAAAAAAGCACGATTTTGGACAAATGATGTCACATTATTTTGCAATGAATGAAGCATCGTTTTATTGTGAATGGATAATTTTTAAGCCTTATTAAGGCTAATAATGTTGAGAAATACATACTTTTGTGGCGCCAAAATAAAGCTAAATTTAAGTTAGGCATTTAGAGATATGTTTATAGGGTATCCATCCTTTTAAATATCTTATTACGGTAAAACTACCCATGTAAAAATTGTTCCGATCTAATGATCCATTGTTCCGTATTCTGTCCGTGAAAGTTTGAATGTCTTTATGTGTTTATGATGGGTTCTTCCGCGTAGTTTTGTTTAAAAACATTCCGTTTGGGTGCTTTTTGTTTGAAATTATGATTGTTTTTGTCATTTTGTCTTAGCGAAATACGGCCGTAGGTTGAGTCTTGAATGTTGAATGCGTCATTCTTTTATGTCATCTGAGTTTTATTATTGTAATTTCTACAAAAAATAATTTTGTTTAAGCTTTTAAACATAAACTGTGAATATTGCAAACACAATTGTGATTAAATATTATCAATTATGTGGCCATTGAAACACAATGTGATTTAAGATACCTAACCCATAAATTGTTTTTATCTAATTATATGTTTATGTTGAAGCAAACCGCTCCTACTTTTGATTTCCGTAATAAGTAACCATTTCTTGTCCTTGTCCTAATTTATTTAAAGTCTTGACCACAGGAGAGAAAAACCCCATGAGTTTCTTATAACTTCTTGTCATTAGAGAGCGCGTTCGGAAGTCGCACATCCTAAGCCTTAGAGACATTTGCAAGTGGTTTGTTTGCGACAATGCGACTTATTTATGCAGTAAAAATTTGAACTTTTACCAAAATATATCAAAATTAGTTTAGCGTCCAGAGTTAAAGACATCTTTCGCATTTATGCGCATGCTACATCTTAGACCGCATCGTCACCTACCATCAGATATGATAGTGGTCAAACGCTGGCCTATCTTCTTTTTTTATTAGCCCATGATGTCACACAGCTGGACAAAGGCTTCCCCAACGCTGACCTATTGTATTTATTTTGCTATTTGTAAAAAAACTATTAAAAACATCCAATTATCTCATTAATTAGACACAAGGACATACGCGTATAAAATTTAAACGAACACTAACTCGACAAAAAGTGCTAATTTGTTTAAGTGTCTTTGTCACATAATTAAGTCACTTGGTTCTAAATACGATGAATAATGTGCATTTTGCATGACAATTCACTTTCGTTTACTATAATATGTACGTAGATACGTGACTGTCTGGTAGACGTCTGTAGATACGTCAGGTGTTCATTGGATGACTTTAAATTAGAATTTATTAAGAACCATCCATCTCTACTTAGAATTCATCATAGTCATTTAAATTTAGACAAACTACTTGTTTAGTAAATACAAATATATTTAAATACCCATCCAGTTAACATTTGCCAAATCAATGTACGTAGGTAGCTATTTTGTTATTATAACTTACACCGAAAAATAAATAGTATTTATTGCGGGAAAATGGTATTCTAGGTATTCTAAATAAAGCAAAACCACAACGCGAACGAAGTCGCGGGCAGCAGCTAGTAAAATAATAAATACAAATTTGATCAAGAATAATGGAGTGTTCACACGAGCCCAATACAGGTCAATCAGGTCCAATAAACTCAAAGAATCACTACTCCAGTCTCTCGGGACTACGGCTATTGCAATATCGAAACTGTTAAAAACGATTAATACCCAGGAAAATAATAACTACGTGAAAATCGTGATTTTTAAAAGGTAATAAAATTAATTACTAATGGTGAACATGTATTCGTTTTATTCTGAAATATTTCATTTCCATTCGATTTATCAGTAAAGTTTTTACGAAACCTCATCATATTTACATTTTACGTAAAAAACTTAATCTAATTTTTAAATCTTCAAAGTCAATTTAACCAGATTTAATGTACCTAGTTGCAGCAACATCTGACTGAATCATCAAACAGCAGTCATTTGCGTAACATCATCGTATTAAAATATTCAAGCAATGTTTATAATTAAAACTGCCATCATTTTGTAACCTTCCTTCTAACGAGTGATTAATCATTTCTTAATACGAGGTCTTATAGACTGGATATTACCTACATCATCCTACACCTTTGCAATGCTATATTATGAACTAGCCGTGCCCTTAGTTTCACCAGCCTAAGTCGAAGATCGAGATAAAAGAAGTAGCCTATAGTCTTCTCCAAGGTCCCATCCATCACCATATCCAAATTCATTAAAGTTGCTTCAATTATTTAGGTGTAAAATGTACTAGAAAGACAGATACCTATTTGACCAAGAATATGCAACGTCCACAGGACTCTAAAACTTTACCTACCTAGTACAGTTTACAAAAACAAGTAAATTAAGTTATTAAAATAATAGATTTGAGAACAAATACTTAGAAGCGTGAAAACGTAGCAGACAAAGTTGATAAAATAATAAATACTCACCTATTTGTTCAAGAATAAGAAATGTCCACACGCGTCCAAAACTAGGCCAATCAGTTTCAATAAACCCAAAGATGGGTCAGTTATAAGATCACAAACTATAGTTTACAAAAACAACTAAATTAAGTTATTAAAATAATGAACTTGAGAACAATAAGAAGCTATTCTACTTAAAGAAAGACTCGGAGAAACTGTGTTACGTTTGTTTTTGCCCGTCTCACTTCATTACAGTAATTATAACTTATTAAATGTAACACGAACTGTGAGCTCAGAGATTGCACAATCAGCTACGTCAATGTCTTGGAAAATAAGTAGGAAGGTATAATGAGGTATGGTTAGTCAATTATCTTGGTATTTATTGCAATGTTGATGGTATTGGATGAAGACAGTGGATAGCAGCAGGAGAGTCACGATCCTCAATATAGGGGGAACAACGGAGGAGGGATTGGTTAACAACTCCCTGGCTGAATAAATCTGAGTTTTGGCCCAGGCCGTGTCGTAGTAAAGCGAAATGGGCTTTTTCATCTGAATATAGTAACATGTTTCAATCACTTCAGCTATCATATTTAGCAATGATTAAAAACAATGAAACTAAATAGTAAAATTACGCAATTAATACAATCTTCGCTTTTGAGGACCTGATTGAGGCCAACTTTGCAATTGCAGTGGACAAACATTGGTAGGAAAAATAAAGGAAGGTCGAACGTTAACTAATATGAAACGAAGAAGGATACAATCTTACACTGTTTCGATCATAATAACTAATTAATGGAATATACCTACTTGATTATAAATAATAAACAACGAATGACAAATCAATTATCGTTAATTTATCGTTCGAACCAATAACTCCCGTGTTATCAGTGGATAATAAAATTTAATGTACGTGTTGACCACTTGATAACAGAATATTGAGACAGACTTTTAGTCTGATTGACTATTTAACGTTTTTCGACACGATCCAAATCATTTCAAACCTCTTGAGACTTGTATCAAACTTAAAAACGGTTGCTTGAATTATGTTAATTTTGGAATTAACTGCCTGCATAATCCATAAAATGCTGGTATGAGAGGCTTGTCTGATCTGATGGTAACAACTCATACTTGCGGGTTGAATCTCTGATTATCTCCTGGACTATTATTAGGAAGCATCTGGCCTGAGACAAGCCATATCATTAAGAGATTGGTCTTAATTAAAATGGAATGGTCTGTTTTGGACTCGTGTAAGTAAGTCATTAGTATTGATATGAAGGATTATCTCTTGAATGGTATCATAGAGGCTTGTTGATTCCACTAGTTAGTAATTTTCCTAACATTGACATAGGAAGAAAAACAATTATTACGCATTTAGATAACCTTTGAACTTAAGGAGGCAGCTTAGGTGGTCACATAATTGAAAAAAATAATAGTGGCGATAAGGCCGCCCTTCGTACTATCGACCGACTTTATTTTCGGCGCATTTTAGCTAAACTTGATGGAAATATTACTTGAATTACGTGATGTGGAGATATTGATATATGCTTAGACTAGAAGTTTTTGTTGCCAAGGGGAAATGGTTTGTTCCTTTTGTTTTTTAGGGTTTCGTACCTCAAAAGGTAAAAAAGGAATCCATATAAGATCACTCTCTTGTCCGTCTGTCTGTCTGTGTCCATGTGTCCCCATCAATTTTCTCAGGGACGGGTGAACCTAGCAATTTGTTTTTTTAATGTTAATTTGTATGTTAAGATAAATTAATTGAATTTAGAAATGTCACTGATTTTAATGAAACAAGACAAAAGATTAAAAAATTGAGAGGTGTCAAGGGACACCCGGATGGAACGAAGTTCCTTTAGATTAATTAGTGAAGGAATTGTATTTTTTTTGTATATAATCGTCGCGACACCACACTGTTGAATGCGAAATAGAAAGACGAAACAAAAATATCTGGCTTGCTTTCTATGCAAAAAGTGTCGTTACGACTTTTGGTCTTAATTTTTTCCGTCTAGCCCCATTTCGGAACGCGCGATAAGGAACTTCTGTTCTCGTAGATACTTGACACTGGCTACATTTAAAATTGTACAAAGCCCAAAACTAAAAAAAAAAACTATGCCAATGTCAATAGACAAGATCAAAGTTCTACCCTTGAAGTGGCCCAGTCAGATGGCAATCCGTGCGTAACTTTGACCGTTTGTTGCGGTCTCACAGAACAGTCAATTCCAAAAAAGTTGTCCAATTTTGCGGTATATTGCCTGATTTTAGTGTATCTTTTGTTGCTTTTTAGGCAATTAAGAGTAATTGATTTTTTAGAACCGTTCTGATTTCTTTAAACGAATGACATGAGACTTGTGGCTCGTTTTCAATAATTCAGAATGAATTTTCTTCAAAATTTCCGTCTTTACATAGGCATTGCGTTGCGGCTAACACGGTCTATGGAGCACCAATGTGCCCTAACACCTCCAAATTGGACGTGACCAATTATGCTGCCGCCACTATACTATTATTGATCAGACTTTCTTCTGCTGAACCTATGACATCATAAGAAATGGCTTTAGTTTAGGCTGTTCGTCTCCTATGAGGCTCTGTTAGTCTTCAAATCTTCAATACCATGTTTCGCTCTTACAAAACTTTTAATACTTATTTTTAATAACTTCCATTTTCCACATAAGAGTGCCCTCAAAAAAACGAGGCCGAAGCAAAATTCTTTAAAAATAGCACAAGTTTGCACTTAAAGCTTCAAAGGGCTAGAGACTAGAAACACGCCAAAGGCAACAATTTCACAACCGTAAAACTAGTGCACTGAAGTGCTCTGGAACCTTTTCAAAGAGTCCTGTTTTAGAACTGGGACGTGTGCCACTTGTTTTGACGTTTTACTTTAGTTGGACAACGTTGTATGTGGAATGAAAAGCTTTATGAAAAGATGCGATCCACAGGTAGAGAAACGATATGCATGTAATATAGAAGACTTTTTAGGACGTACTTAAAATGTTCCTTATGATATGTGTCTTCATTTGTTCAGGCACCAGAGTATAAGTAAGTACATGCTTTTGTATGAAAACGACACCCACCAACAAAAAGAAGATCGACAAAGTGCGGCAAAAAACCAATTAGTTTCTGATGAAACTTGGGTGAAACGTTTCATTTTACGTCTATTCGACACAATTCTGATGGATGACACCTCTTTGTGAGAAGGTTAAAGCAATATCAGAGAAGACGACGATAAGTACCGTTGCACTAATCTTTATAATTTTGATTAACGATTAGTTTAGGGAAACAGAATTTTTAACTTCGAACATGAGCAGGAGCTGTTGGAAGGTTACGCAGATAGGTAAATCTATATAATACTAGCTGTCCCGGCAAACATTGTTTTGACATTTACAAAAAAAAAAAAAAAAGATGTTGGCCGATTCTCAGACCTACTGAATATGCTCACAAAATTTCATGAGAATCGGTCGAGCCGTTTCGGAGGAGTTCAAGTTCGATGATTTCGGTTTTGGAATGTTTCTGGTAGTCCAGGGAAGGTTTAAACTGTGAGAAAGATCGGACTTACGCGGGTGAAACCGCGGGGCGCAGCTAGTCAAACATAAAAAGTACGGTTTCAAATCGGAGCGATCTATTTGTATAGATAGATGAAACACGACGATGAAGGTGATCCGGTATAGAAGGCGGAAACCTTAAATATGTATGCCCGTATCATAGTATGATCGTATCTATTAATTTAGCAGTCGATATCGACAGGAAGGGAAGCCGTACTATTCTTAGTTTGGCACCAATCGATATATTCAATAGGTCAATAGGCGTAACACTCTTAACCGACTATCTATCTATGTAGCTACTAGCTAGATATATCAGCTGAGTCTTTAACTGTGATCAGACGACTTAGTTAAGGTCACGGGAAGCCGTTGGATGCAGAGGGCATGCGAAGTCTTTGGACGAGGTCTAAGTTCAGCAATGGACTGGACGTCTTGTGGCTGATATGATGTAGCGAAGAGTGGCATTAAATGTAGGGTTTGATGCGCTCACATGTAATATGCCGAATGAGTGATAGATTCGTGACATTGACGGTCGAACTGATCAACCTATTAGATAAAATTTTGTATAGGTAGATAAAGGGATTGAAGAATGACATAGGATATCTAAATAGTAATATAAGTTCAAATACTGAATTTACTAAGTGTTGACAGATAGTGTAGTCCTCTGTTCTTTAGGCTTATTCTCACAATATTACACAAGTAAAATATGATATTAGCAAAATATTAAATTACGCATCACAGAAGTTTAAGTATCAAACACAAACCAATTAGTTTTGTGGTTCATATATGCATCAATAAACGCTATTTCTTAAATGTATGCACAATATCAACAAAATTATTTGCCGTGGTTTATACAGAGCCTGAAAATAAACACTTAACTCTCACACCCATATTTACGGAGAGAAATATTCATAAATCCCTTGAACATAAAGCCATAAAGATATTCCATTAAAATCTGCCCCTAAAACCAAAGTTATGGTACACGAAAACTATAACTAAGAGCTGAAGGAGACTACGACTACGCAGACTTTAAATTAGTCGATAAATAAAGTCGGGTGGGTCTTCGCAAGTCATGACCAGCGGAAAGAGAAGATATATAGTTTTACAGGCAGTACTAAGAAGAGTGAACTCAAGAGTGGTATTCAATCCACTGGCGGTGGACCAGTGGATTTAACACCACTCTGAAGGGATCCTTGGATCCACTCTCATTGGATCCTAGTGGAGTTGCAAGTATTACATGATCCACAAAGACAAATGGTGGATCATATTGACTCTTATCAATCCACCTAATGAATTCTAGTAGATAGATAGAAGAAACAGCTTCAAATATTTTTGTAAGACTAATGTCACCTATGCCTATGACCATTAGAGCTGTAAAGTTCTCGAAACGTCAGGTTTCAATTAACAAAAAATAAAGGCAATTATTTTCGTTAATAGTTTCAATATGAGACACAGTATTTTTGTTGGATTTTAAACATGAAAGTCGACGAGCTATCGCCAGACCGTTTTGTATATGGTCTGTAAAGTAATGTTAAATCCATTTCTTCAATAACGGTTTCGCTAAATTGAATCTTAATACCGTAAGATTTAAAATTCAATTTTGTTTCGTACGGTTTATAGAGATATAATTTACAATAACCCTATTAAGTTGTTACTTATGGCATTGTAATAGTGGTTACTTTCGCTTGTCGAAAGTTGTTAGGTCAAATACGTTATTTAATTCTGTAAGTATTTCATTGTAATTTATGTTCTATATATAATACAATTGGTTTCAGATTGAATTGTTTGTGTGTTAGACACAGTTCGGGTCATTTAGCATCGTCATTTCGTTGTAGGACAAACGGTTTTAGGTGTTTGGAAGTAGGTACCTACCTTCTTTGAATATGAATGAAGTGAACACAAGAAATAATGAATAGACGAGAGGAATAACGGATTCGTGCGAAATTCCATTTCTTTATTTGTTTTCCGTGAAAATGACTCAGTATGAAATCGAAATGTAGTTTTGTAGCTTGCATATGTTGAAGACAGAAACACTCAGACCAATAACAACTGTGGATAAATATTTGTTTGTCATTATCTGGTTCTAACAAGTCGTCATATTGCCCTTTACATCTAGCCCCAAGCTAAGCAACTAGGCTTGTGTTATGGTGGCTAGACAACGGATAGAATTGGTACCTAAATACTTTTATTTCCTACTTAATATACATACATACAGACACGCAGACCAGAAACAAATTATCTGCACATAAATATTCCTTTGAGGCGGGAATAGAACCCGCAACGTTTAGCATCGCAAGCGGGTGTTCACCCACTGCGCCACAGAGGTCGTCAAGTTATTCCTATAAATGATCTCATAACAGCACTAACAAATCAAATTCCTACCAATACCAACACAACTGACCCCTAACATTTGACAAACATTCTACAAATGCAGGTATAGTCAGTCTATGAATGCGAAGGTCGTTTCAAATGGCAGGCAGTCAGGTGCAATCGAATAGATCAGGGTGTGGTCAACGCATTCATGACGACTTTAATCAGACTTACAATAGATGTGGGTAAATAGCTTGGAGCTAATCTACGATCCTGAGAAAATAATTTGCCTCCTAGTAGAATTGAGGATATGGCTTATGAATTCCAAGGACGCATTTCCCAGGGAAACGCCTTGAAGCCCCCGGCAGTAGTGTAATCTTCGGTATAGTGTAACATTACATTACAAGTTCACTCGCAACTTGAAGACCTAAGTTGCGAGTGAATAGGGAAAACATGCTACATCTTAGACCGCATCGTCATCTACCATCAGGTGGGTGTGATAGTGCTCAAACGCTAACCTATCATTTATAGATAAAAAAAGGCTAACCCATCTTTTCCCGTGGATGTTGTAGGTAGAGAATGTAGCCTCTAAACTTATGGATACGAAAGGCTTATGGAAAAGCTGTGTAATCCCTGGCATATAGAATAGGGCTAACCCATGTCATCCCGTGGATATTTTAGAGAATGCAGCCTAAATTCCAATACCTATCTTTAGACATGGGTTCGAAAAGCTTATGGAGCAGCCGTGTATAGAATAGAAAAGCATAGAATAGCGATATCACCCTTCTCCTTGGGTATCGTAGAAGGCGACTAAGGGATATGTGTACCTTGTGGAAATTGCACCTTGAGTCTCCCGCGCGGTGACTGCTGTGAGCCATTAGCAATTACAATATAAGACAAAATCCTTCCTGCAATCAAGGAAGGACTTCGTCAGGCAGGCCAGCCATAAAAATGGACAAAACATTTTATAACTGTCGCAAAAACTCAGATTACGAATGACGTCTTTAAAATCTTATCCAATTAGTACAAAAATGTAGTTTTACTACTTATTTCTGTGTTAAGCGCCCTTGTGACATAGGGAAAGGAAGCCTTTCCATAATTGGATTTTCGTACGAAGTTGTCGACCTTACATGTGTATACTTTCGAGTAGGCTGGCTTGTGAGCTGATTTAACGTTCTTTATCTGTATTTAATTGACCGAGCGAGTGAAGCGTCTCCGCTTGAAGTCTGGCAAAATAAGCTGTCCTCTGTCAGTATGTATTGGTACTCCTCTTACACGTCGTATTTTACAACCGATCTGGAGAAACTTGGCTGGATTTGAGGGATACTTCCCCCAAAAAAAGAGCTACTAGATAAGATTATGTTATCTTTTGGATTTTTGTTTGTAATGAATAGGCTCTGAAACTATTGGACTGTTTAGGTATAATGAAAGTTGGTATGATGATACTTCCAACAGTATTTGGACTTAAAGCAGGCTCTGCTAGGGTGTTTATAAGGCTTCAATTAATGTTCAAGCAAAACAGAATTAAGACATCCTGGATATTTTACTGAGGCTGTTCCGAGAAAAATTGGGCGGGAACGAAATAAAAGATAGATTTTTTATAAAGGACAGAAAAATGGCCTAGGTATCAGTTAAGGTGAATATGGGTGCCTAACGCAAAATGCTAGTCACCGATATATAAAATTTAAAAAAAACTTCTATTAGGTATTGGTGTAACATTTATGAGTTATTTTACGATAAACTTAATTTAGAGTAGTTTCAAAGTATAGCTATAAAAGGTTGGAATTAATTTTTTGTACACATAATTCGCAGAGAAATAGATTTGGATCAGGTATAGTTTGCAGTAATCTAGTATTTATTTCGTTACAGACAAATTAAGGTCCGTACAGCCTCAACAGAACATCATAATCAGCAAGCAACCCACAACATGATTAGGTAAACCAGCTTGTAACCATCATTTCCCTGACATTTGCATAATATTACACCTAATCATATCCCAGTAACTTAATAATAAGTTGCTGTTATAAACTTTAATAGCCTTTGACAAATCAGCATGGTTGAAAGAAAGAATCTTCTCAATCGGTTGAGGTGTCTTCGATTAATGAAGATCTATTATTTATATATATACAGGGTGATTTTTTATGTAGGCTTTTTCAGGGATGGTTGTATGCAAATTACAGAAGATTACTAAAATGAGCTATTTCCTTTGTTTTGACATACTATGTTTGTTTCCAGGAATTGATCTCTATCAGCAACACTATCGATTGGTATAAAAATATAGGTGATTATTTTTTTACAAAATCAACAGGTTCGATTCCCGGCTAGGGTAATGACTTTTACAAAAATCTAATGATGCAGTTTTAGTTTTTGTCAAAATTGGGCACGCAACTCCTTTCAGCATTTTGCGCTATCTCTCATAGTTTAGTATATAGCCCTGAAGGCCCACATAAAATAGACATAGATCGATAAATTATTTATTGCTAACACCATTTTTATATTATATTAAGTAAATAAATAAAAAACAAAGTTAAAGTCTGAGTGTTACAAAGGGCGGCCTTATAGCTCAAAGCGATCTCTACCAGGCAACCTTTGGGTGGACAGTACTGGACAAGTAGTTGAGGAAGGTGACGGGTAGGGTGTCCAAACTTAAGAAATTAAGTAGATTTTTTGTAAATTTTTAACTAACGCAAACAATTTCGCAGGCAAAATTAGTCTGTTATTACTAGAAAATAACCCAAAGACAATAGCAACCAAAATGCCTTTCAGACGATTTATCTGTAACGGGTACATTAGTGCCCTAATAAAAGAACAAAGGCGAACTTAATGCCATTAAGGCATTTTCGCATGTAATCAGCCCTGCCCTGAGTGAGTTACCCGTGAGAAACCAAAGGGACATGGTAATACCGCTAATTGTGATCGATTGGGTCCATCCGGTCTGCCTTGACAGTGTATTTACCGGTATTTGAACTTGATATCGTATCATACCGGTATTGCTACTTTCTTGTTCTAGGACTGGTTGTATTGAGTTAGCCTTGGACTCGTCCTATACTATACCAACGGCTCATGTGGGACGAGTTTAGAATTTCAAACGTGAACTCGCCCCATATTAAAATCAAAATGTTTAATGATCTTAAGTAATTATGACGGAATTAGCAGATAATTACTCATGTTTTAATGGATTTTTTATAAGAAAAATTAACCGTAGACTCGTCCCATTTTTATATTTAATTAAAATAATAATTAATGACGGAATTAGCTTAACAATTTGGTTCCCATAGGTACCATACTCACTCGTGTTTTTTAAAATATATCTATACTAATATTATAAAGCTGAAGAGTTTGTTTGTTTGTTTGAACGCGCTAATCTCAGGAACTGCTGGTTCGAATTGAAAAATTCTTTTTGTGTTGGATAGTCCATTTATCGAGGAAGGTTATAGGCTACGTTTTATCCCGATATTCCCACGGGATCGGGAGTTACGCGGGTGAAATTTTATATATAACCAAAAAAAAAACTGTAGATGCAAAAGACACTAAAAAGGAATCGGGACAAGTCTACACCAATAAGTAGAGGAAAGATTTATCAGTTGGTTTGTTTGTTATTGAAACATTTGATTCATTGGGAGTAACATAGGCTACTTTTTATCTCCATATTCCCACGGGATTGGGACTTACACGGGTAAAACCGCGGACCGTTGCTAGTGTGGTAATAAAATATATCTGACACCAAAGTATTAATTTTCAGAACGGAAATACCCCACAATATTGAAACGCACGAGAAATTATAACACAAAAACATTTCCCGGAATCCAATTACAAACACGTCAGCATCAAAAGTAGCTGATTACAATATAGGAATTTTACACAATTAGTTCAATTATGTTTCGCTAGATGGTGCTGATCAGGATGGGAAAAAAGAAACTGAAATATGTCTATAGGGGTTAAACCTTAGAGTAAAAATACCTACTAGATAGCTATAGACAGCTCATTTGTCACTCGTCGTCTATCTATTGTAAAAAGTTGTTACAAAACATATTTTCTTAAAAAAAATTGTGATTACGCTTCCGGGAATCGTTTTTGAATTTTGATAGTTGGAACCCTATATTTGAAAAGGTTCGCAAAGAAATGAAAATTTACGGTGTCATAATCAACACGTTTGACAATTCGAAAAAAGCAAGTGTACGAAACGCCACAGAATTGATACTAGAATGCAAAAAAAAAATAGAATAAACGTTACTTTTTGGGAGACAAAAACAATTTAAAGGATATCCCCTCTTTTATGCGGGTCTTCAAAAGTCTGTAAAGACATTGTGAAATCGGTGATGTGGTAATTTACCAAACTATGAATTGAAAATGTTACCAAATTTATCAGCAAACAATTGAATGATATCGGTAGACCTATCAAACATCTGTTATCTTTTGACAAAATTCATTGACATTATCTCAGATTATTGATAAAATACTGAGCATCGGAGCACTTTGATAAGTTTTATGATCCTGGATTCAGGTGTCAGTTATTCGAAATACTTTCACATTTGACGTAATAATTACGAAGGGGTCCGATACATTTGGGCACATTGGCATTTGGTTTCATCGCAAAGCAATTTTATTTTTACAAAGTTTAGAGAACTGGGGAACAATTCAAGAAGGTTATATTTTGAGCTTAAGCCTGAACGGGGCTTTCCGAAGACACATTTTCTTTGAAATATTTCCAGAAATGCAATAAGGTGTTATTACTTGGGTACTTTCTATGGCAGCTTATATATTTTATCTCTTAGTTTCCGATATTTAACAGATAGCAAAATTAACATAAACAGTTGTTATAAATATTTATCATCAGATACAGAATATCCTGTCGAATTCTAGTCCGACCAAGTTATTTGTTTTGTTAATGGCGGCGCAAGTGTCTACGTAAAGTAATAAATTGTCAAAGTAGATTTTTAGTTTCGCATAAATCCGCATGCATAGTTAACTTGGCTGCATTGTTAAACGAAGAATTAGCATTTGGCATTGGATATCAATGAAAGGTGCCGTTTTTGACACCTCTGCAATATTTTAATTTCAAGGCTTTTTCTAATATTGTTTTTTTATAAATAATGAATATTATTATGTCCTCCTAAATTGTAATCTTATGTGGAAATAGGCTAATAATAACTTAAAAAGTAAGCTTCTACTTTTTCGATCTAAGTGTGACCATTTGCTAATAGAACAAAATGTGAATAGGATCAAATGCGAATACGACCACGTTTGTGAGTGGGACCAAATGCAAAAGCCCATTTTGATTTGGGCTTTTTTCTAATAAATATTCTTTATTGATTTGAATTATCGCAAGTAAACAGTCGATGACGTCACTGGCCTATCTTCGAAGGCGCACTCACAACATATTTAATGCTTTTAGTAAACTGTAAGTGGAAACTAAACATTTCACAATCGTTAGAAAATAAGTGTAACAGATAAAACTCTATTTACTTTGTTTAATCTAACATAAGACCTAGAGAATTCTAGAAAATTTTCCTATTAATCTAGATCAATCTTTTCCAAAGTGAGCGATAACCCCTCTTGAGGGCGCTGGAAGCCTAGACGGGGGCGGTAAAGTTCCCAGAAAAAAATTGGGGGTGTATTAAAATTTTATAAGTTTATTTAAATTTAAACAAAAAAAACTCTTCATCATTACATAGTATAAAACAAAGACACTTGCCGCTGTCTGTCCCTATGTATGCTTAGATCTTTAAAACTACGGAACAGATTTTGATGCGGTTTTTTTTAAAAGATAGAGTGATACAAAAGGGAGGTTTATATGTATAATACATGCATAATGTAGCCGTGCGAAGCCGGGGCGGGTCGCTAGTAATGTTATAAAGTTACGTTTCAATTGCTATGACTGGAATAAAACTCTTGTTTGGAATGTAAGTTTTAAATTCCAGACTAGACTAATAAAGCACACTATAATAAAAGGAATGAATGGCGTTGTGGTTTTTAAGTTAATGCAAAGTAAAACAATTGGGGCGCAGAAAAAAAAAATCATAGTGAGCGGCAGACGAAAAAAGTTTGAAATGAGAATCTCTGATGTAGATTAATCTAGATAATACAGATAGTACATACCTACATAAGCTTAGTAGGTATTTGGCTGTGTTTAATTGGCTGTTTAGTATTAATTTGCGTTTTAAATCCTGCGGCTCAGTTGGCTCCAGACGTATTGATGAGTTCTTTTATATATGGTCGACTAAGCTGAGAGGGTGGTATAGGTGTTGGCAATCCTACTTCATTTAATACGTGTCCCAGGCACTACAGAGCATGGATTAAATTACTAGGTTAGGTGTAAAGGTATACCCTATACATACAAATATAAAATTCTCATGTCGCAGTGTTAGTTACCAATCTCCATATAAACGGCTGAACCGATTTGTATAATTTTTTTGTGTATAATCGTTAGGTCTGAGAATCGAACATCTATTTTTAATAATTTTTACTTTTTTTTGTAAATGGCAAAACAAAGTTTGCCGGGACAGCTAGTAGCGTATAAATATCATAATTTTAGTGGGACTTAATAAAATTCATATTCTTATTTTACAATTATTTACACGTGTTCCAATGTCATAGGTTCGATTCCTACCGTGGTACCGCGATTCGTACCGTGAATATTTGTTTAGTCAATAGATATTTGTTCTGGTTTCTGCATTATCTACACTAATATTATACAGAGGAAATATTTTTTGTTTGTTTGTAACGAATAGGCTCCGAAACTACTGGACCGATTTTGATGAAACTTAGTATGAGGATACATTGATTAATTGACAGTAACACTTTACAGTAGTACTTTTTATCCCAATATTCCCATGGGATCGGGAGTTACGTGTGTCAAAAGTATGTATTTACAAAACCTTACCCACTTATGAGATACTAGCTGCGCTTCGCGGTATCACCCGCGTAAGTCCCGATCCCGTGGGAATATCAAAATGATAAATAGACTTCCTCGATAAATGGATTATCTAACACAAAAAAAATTGTTCAATTCAAACCAGTAGTTCCTGAGATTAGCGCGTTCAAACAAACTCTTCAGCTTTATAATATTATACAGGGTTATTGGAAATTAATTGACACGGCGTTAAGGGCTTCTTCTGTGCACCTTAACAAACAACTTTTGTTCTACGACTTTTGTCGAAACTTAATACATATCCCAAAAAAAAAATTTAAGTGTTTCTCGTACTGTCTGGTAATTTTCTATGTCTATGCGGCAAGTGCGCGCGCGCGATCGGCACGGGGCGCACTGCGTGCGACCCGATCGGGTTGTACCATGCCTACTATGATTGATTCTGTGACGTAGACGTAGAGTTGAGTATTATTTGAACTGTTGGATTTAATTTTTTATTTTTGTATGGAATATTTTATAATGAATTTCCAAAGTCGTAGAACAAAAGTTGATCGTTAAGGTGCACAGAAGAAGCCCTTAACGCCGTGTCAATTAATTTCCAATAACCTTGTATAGTTTCATCATCACTACATAGTATAAAATAAAGTCACTTTTCGCCGTCCCTATTTCCCTTTGTATGCTTAGATCTTTAAAACTACGCAACGGATTTTGATGCGGTTTTTTGAAGTGAAAACTTCTTTTGGCGCGTTGGGCACTTTTGTGAGTGAGCATTTTCAGCCGTTCTCGCGACAGATTTTGACGCGACAGATGAGATTTTTTTTGTGTTAGTCTTTTTGTTTAACTTATACTGCCATCTATTACACAAATTGAGAAACTTAGTTTCTAGAAAGACCGCTATTCGAATGTAGATGGCGCTGATTTAAATTTTTTACTGCCATCTAGCGAATAAAAAATAAACTATATTTGTTTAAGTGAGTGCTAATAGATGGCAGTAGCAGATCGTTTCAAGAAATATTCTATGAGAAATAACAAGTTTATTGTTTTCACTTCTGCCTGCACTCCCGGAGTGCGCTGTTTTTTTTTTAATTGATAGAGTGATTCAAGAGGAAGGTTTATATGTATAATACATGCATAATATAGCCGTGCGAAGCCGGAGCGGGTCGCTAGTAGATTATATTATCTGGCACCAATTTACAAGCCTAGTTGCATAATTTGTGTATAAAAGGTGCTGTGAGCAACATCATACAAATAACGTAGGTACTTTCTAGTACCTACCTAAAGTTTAAAGTAAAAATCATGAAAGGTGATACGAAAGTGAAAGTGATACGCTTCACTGGTTCCTATTACTTGAATTCAACATTATTGGTAAAATTAAATATTAGTTTAGTACTAGTTTAAAGCATAGATAATCGATTGCTACCAAAAAATTGGTTACGCTATAATATTTTTTTTGCGGAAACGATTCTCCATTTTTCAGTACTACCCTTTGATTCGTCTCAGATACTACGACTAACGTTGGACGAGTTTGAGGCATCAAAATCTATCTTCATCACTACATAGTATAAAATAAAGTCACTTTTCGCCGTCCCTATATCCCTATGTCCCTATGTATGCTTAGATCTTTAAAACGACGCAACGGATTCTGATGCAATTTTTTTAATAGATAGAGTGATTCAAAAGGAAGGTTTATATGTATAATACATGCATAATATAGCCGTGCGAAGCCGGAGCGGGTCACTAGTAAGGTATAGGTACGATGTGTTTAGACGAAAGGCTGTTCGAATACGAAAAGGGGTTGTTCTAGACTGCCGAACTTTTTAATTAAAAAAATTTCAGGTTTTGTATACATTTTGCAAAATCAGCTGTTTTCGATAGTAAGATCATTAAAAAGACCGAATAGTAGTAGTTTGCTTTGCTAAGTTGCATATATTAAGGTGAAACCTGCGCGCTCTCCATACAATCGTAGTCGACTGTTTCCTCCCTGGATAATGACACTAGCACAAATATTTTTGTGCCATAATTCCTATAACTGCTATGACTATGCCCCTATGTTTTGGTCTTTTTCATTTTCTTATTATCATAGAAAAATTAAAATAAAAAAAAAAACAAAAAAGTACATGGTCAATGGTCATGGCTGTTATAAGCTTTATGCACCAAAAATATTTGCTCTAGTGTCATTATCCAGGGAGAAAACAGTCGACTACGTTTGTAATAGTTTGTATGGAGAAAGCCCCAGGTACCCTTTCCTCTTAATTGCAGGCGGGAGGGGCGTTGGACGTTTTATGCTGTTTTGGCAATAAAATCGGAATAAAAAACTAAATAAGTATTTACAATATTGCACTTAAAATAATGTTAAACTTTAAGAATAAACACAGCCAAAGGCAACAGCGAAGTGTTATTATTTATTAACCGCCCACAACAAGGTTAAATGTAATTGCTATCACTTGGCCACTAAGTGACTAACATTGTTATGTAATAAGGACACCCGGTTTTACACCAATTATTGTATAACTTACCAGCTTAAATAGCAAGTATTGATTTTATTTCTGTTATAAAATTAATGGCTTAATAATTTGATACCTAATGAGTTCAAGATTTTGCCGTTCAAATAGCTTGATATCAAGTAGGTAGGTAATTATTAAGTTAAGTTCTCAGCCGATCGGAACAGTAATGCGATTGGGACAAGTTGAGGGTTTGACCAGACCAGACCATTTTTGAATGGGGCCACTTGGGAAAACGTGACCATTTGGAATTTCGGACTAATTGTTGAAGAATCTGTGAATAGGCTACTCTTCGACTTATAAAAGTACTGCGGAGACATAAAATTTACAAGGAGTAAAGCCTGCGCACGGGTGTGCGCTATAAGAACTAATAGATGCAATATCATCATCTCATCATCCCAATTTCTTTTTCCATTCGCTCCTATTAGTCGTCATCTCATCTTTCACATTCATGTATCGCAGATCTTGTTTCACGCAGTCCATCCATCTTTTCTTAGGTCGTTCTCTTCCTCTCCAATCCTCTACATTCACTCATCACTCTTCTAGTTACATGCGTCTCTAATAGATCTATCACAATATTTACGTAAAAGGAGGAATACTTAATTAGGAATAAGTACTTACAGCCTTAGAATATCCGCTGCCAGCACTACCATCCGAAGAGTTGCTGAGCCTCCTCTCCCCATTGGACGCAGGCGGCGACCACGCCGATCCACTGTCAGAAGGCATTGTGGCACAACACTACTGTCTCACTGTTCACATTATAACTTGACACAGCACAACACTAATCCACTCTTTACACTTTGATACTTCGTCTTGGTTCTGTACCTGTTGACAAATTAAAAACATGATTAGCATAATTTTGTAAGATAATAAAATTACTTCTATATAGGTAGTTAATTGTTATTTATCTTTACGTGTGTATTTTAGTTTATTACGTTTCATTAATTTTTAGTAGAAGTAATCTGCGCTGCTAATCTTAAATAAAAAAATAAATTCGGAAAAGATCATACAGATTCTGAACGACTTTTGCTTCTGAAAGTACTAAATATATAGGATTAGAGGATTTAAATAATATTTATTTTTGATGTCTAAAACTCGTCCCACGTTAGCCGTTAGTACCACGGACGAGTTCAATGATTACCCACAGTATTAAAAACTACTTAAAACTCGAAATCGAGTTTGATATAAGAAATAGATTTTTATTTTCACAAGTAAACTATGATGCAATGCATCATTAGAGGTAGGTATGATACCTATCATGAGTCAGGTGATGACAGTGTCGAGATAATAACACTCATTTTGAAGTTGATATCTTTCACATAATCATTATTTTACGAAAAAGCAATGAATTTACCTACCTAGAATGTATCTAGAGAAAGTAATTTAAAAGGGCAAATAAAGTGAATAACTAATGATAAAAACCAACTAAAAAGATTAAAGAAATCCAAACACAAAACTGCAAAATATGAAGCAAGAAAAAAATAACACCGCAAAAAACTGTTTGATCCACGAATCCACAATCTTTACACAAAAAAATCCAAACAGATGGAAGATCCGAAAGGTCGAATTCACTCAGGTAGCGCCACAAACGAACACTTTATACATCAAAATTATAATTTGAAACCTCAACAGTATAAAAAAACCTTTCAAAAACAATTAAGTAACTACGAAGGTAGAAAAACAACTCTTATTGGTCACAGAATAGATAAAAGAGATTGTTATACTGAAGGTACTTGAGAATCCCTTATCGTTGATAGAAAACTGATAAATTCTAACACACCAAACAATTCAACTCAAAAGTGGGTAGCCGATGTCGTAACCAAAGCGAAATTACTAGATAGGTAAGTTAAAGTTTCGCATCAACACAATAGCATCTGCTAATTACCTGAACACTGAGAAACGTTACAGCTTAACCAGTAGTAAGTACACTTCACAATAACACAGTTGTAATAAGGTCCACAATCGCACGGTTATTCGTAATAGCCGGTGTTGTGACAGACACGTCCGCACTGTTCGGGACCGGAGTCGAGACTGGCGTTGGATGTGAAGTGCGCCTCTCGCTCGGTTCACTTCACTCGATTCGGATAAAATTATCATTTCTTTACGTATGCCGTATGGCTATGAATGTTATTCACATTTTGCTCGAGAATTTGTTTTTTTGAGTCATATATTTGTGAATCGATCATTAAAAGAAACATTTTACTTAGCATTGATTCCTAATATAGTGTCAGTTACTCTAAATACTGTTACATTGTCTTTGTAATCCGATTATAATTTTTTTTTGTTTAAAATTTTGCTCCTAATTTTAAACAGTTAGTTAGGTCATTATATTCTGTACTGGCGATTACTACGATATGTGTAACTCTTGGTATCTCAAATAAAAACCTGTATTAAATCGCGCCAGGTTTTAATACATCCTGGTTTCCTAGTTTCACCAATATTATAGGTCCAGTAGTTTAAGAGCCTATTCATCATTACTTTGAAAAGACACAAATCTAAGCATTTTAACTATTGTAACCAGTGAAAACCTGTATTTTTTTATAAAAAATAGACAGAAAAAATAGTTTAAAAGTGACAGAATTTAAAGTAGCAGCATTGTCCAAACTTGTGACTTTGTTTGCTTATTAAATATTTTTATGATGGATGGATCCGAACGACACGCAAAAAAGGTGTTTTGATCATTTGATGAGTCATCGTCCGGAGACACGAACAAACTATGCTGAGAGCATACTAATATTGTGCTGTCAACACAACAGTCTCAACATACACAATTCACTGAATAAACAAAAAACAACAACAAAAAGAATAATGGCAAAACTTCGAACAAACATTACTTGTTTGGAAGGAGGTTCTTGAAGTTCCTATATTAATTACTAGCGACCCGCCTCGGCTTCGCACGGCTAAATTATACATGTATTATACATATAAACCTTCCTCTTGAATCACTCTATCTACTAAAAAAAACGCATCAAAATCCGTTGCGTAGTTTTAAAGACCTAAGCGTACAAAGGGAAATAGGGACGGCGAAAAGTGACTTTATTTGATACTATGCAGTGATGTGTAATGGCGTCAGATGCTGATGAAGGAAATATAAAAACACGTCACTGTAAATGCTTAGGTATATCTTTTTTCCAAATCTAGTTAACGAAATCCTATCAATTTAATAGTAATCTAGAAAAACGGAAAATTTGATATATTTGTGTACTTATATGCTCTACAAGTTTAGCTATGCCATCATATTTTGGTTTTTTCTGAGAGTTTTAAACAATGCTGCTGCTTCTTCTGCATAAAATCATTTAAATCTAAATTCTTTATTTATTTGAAATCATATGATTTACATGAAATCACATTGAAACGAAGTTAGGATGTATCTAAGTTAAGATTCATTCTGTTACAATTTGTTTTCTCACAAAATCGCTTGATAAGAAAAACGAGTCGTTCGCAAAAAAAACCCTGACCAAAATTGTATTAGATTTGATAACCTCCAAACTGCCCCAATTCGTTATGGCCTAATTCTTTAATTCAATTAAATAAATTAAAATCACCCGGTAAATCTCTAATTATTCTACTTACTATCCATTTTTAGATCAGTAACCATGATTAATAGTCCGAAATCTATATCTCAAGCAAACATTACTCTCATTAACTCTCACCAAAATGTCTAAACAATCTGATAGGTATCTTGTACTGAGAAATATAGCACCATGTACTATTTGACACATCATCGATAGTTAACCATCGATATCTTTTAGCAGATCTGTCACGGTCAGAATCTAGGAAGCTCGATGGCTGACGGCTTATGTCATTTGTCCTGACACATTTTGACGGCCAGCTGACATAAAAAATAGGACGAGTTGGAGTATAGAACTTAATATTATTTTTTTACTACCTGATGTACTGCACAGAAAAATTGATTTTTTACAAAAACCAAGATATTATTCTCTAGCGTATAGACGCTCCATATAGATAGAGAGGATTATTTCTTTCTTCACGAAACCTTTATACTTTTCGTGTGGAACGCCACCTACCGGATCGAATTTTCAATCTGAACCATCTACTCACACAACAAAATATCATCAAAATCGGTAGATATGACGCATAGTGATTAATTTTTATACATATCAAACTCGTCCCAAGTGAGCCGAAGTATGTGGGACGAATCCACCCTAATACAAACCGCTTAACCATGACCGATCCCCTTTAACTCTATCCACAGACAATATAAGTAATATATTAACTGTACTATATCAACAACATGCCGAATAATGCCTATATCTCGGATCAGTAAACCCATTTCACTGTGATCCATAATGATCAGATGACCCCCATTTCTCTGTGATCCATAATGATCAATTACCCAGTCACGTGACTCTGTGGACTGTACACGAATTGACAAGGCCTAATAGCGTCGCACGCGCCGACGAAATGGTCACATTGTTGTCCAGGTTCGGGTGACCATGCTTACCAAAATAAAATATGAAAAAGTTACCAATTTTATTTTAGCTCAACTTATAAATAGTTTTTAATTTAAAACCTAAATTATTATATTAGTCACCCACCACATCACTGTGCTGCAGTTTTTTATTATTTTGTGAACAACGCCATTTTGTAAAGAAACCGGAAATTATAATTAAGGAAATATAAACACTGAATCACGCTTATTTTCACCTTATCCTTTTCTTATATGTATGCATTTATATTATCTTTAAAGATGCTGCATTATTTATAACACTCTCTTAAAAGTCTATACTTATAATATTATGAGTATAGATTTTTTTGTTGCTAACGAATAGGCTCCGAAACTGCTGGACCGATTTTGATGAAACTTGGTATAAGATACTTACATTGATATATTGAGAGTAATAAGGCTGCTTTTATTCTTATTTTTCTATATAAAATATAAATAAAATAAAATATAATTACTAATTTTGGCATAATTTTACAAAACATTCTATTTTGTAATTCACACTAGATACCTAGATATTACAGGCAATAAATTCCTTGTAGGAAACTAACGGTTTTTTTTAAAGGAAATAGAAGAAATACCTAAACAATGATTGTCTTTTAAGCCCTAATGGGCATAAGAGACTAAACCAGTCATCTATTATGGTATTTATTACGCACGCGTTAATTTTTGTGAATCATACAGCACTGAAAGTTCAAGGTTGCTATTGTATTTTGTACTTTAACATTATTGGTTTACGGTTTAAAATTAAAACAGCACTAAGTCAAGGTGAGCTAGTTTCTTGAATATAGATTTTTATAAATAGGAGTAAGTCAAAATGATAAATTATTTTAAGATAATATGATTTTAGCTAAATTGTTTTAATAATGGCGATATTTTAAATTAAATGGCAAACGTTAAATAATTTAACAGAATACAGTAAAATAACAAGTATTATCTGATTAGATTCAATTTGTATAACAATAACTGTCGCGGAGTAACGAATTTATGAAAATTATCCACTTTAATAACAAAATGTTGGTCACCCGACAACGGGACACTTTCGCCGCGTGCGCAGATAACGGCGAGATTGTGTCGGTTTTGAATACAATAGATAGTTACACCCTTATTATAAAGGTATTAGAATTCAAGTTTGTTACTAAAGTAGGTCAAGTACTGAAACATATTGTTGCAAAGTTTATGCTGGGTTACGGAAACTAGTTGGTAAGCTAAATAAAATTATAAATAAAATTAAAATAAGTTAAATAAATTTGCAATATTTTGTCTGCTGACTAAAAGAAACGAAACGTGGGCGGCCATGACTGACCTTCGTGTGACGTCACGATTTTCCATTTTCCTAGACAAAAACAAAATCGCGCGCAAGGCGCAAGGAAAGGTGATGGCACAGATTAAAATTTATGGTGGCCGACATAGTTCTGTGTGGCCGACTGTTTTTGGAGGATAATTTAAAAAAGACGATTTGCGTAGGTTTAGATCCTCAAGGCTACTTACAAAATCATCACTACATAGTATAAAATAAAGTCACCTTTGGCCGTCCCTATGTATGCTTAGATCTTTAAAACTACGCAACGGATTTTGATGCGGTTTTTTTTAAAAGATAGAGTGAGAAGGTTTTTAGATATAATACATGCATAATACAGCCGTGCGAAGCCGGGGCGGGTCGCTAGTAGATAGATAAATTCTTTATTGTAAGCACCATTTTTTAAACATTGTTCAATGAAAATGGAATCTAAGGAATTACCAAGCAAGTAGCAACACAGACGCAGTGTGCTCAAAACCTAACAGCTTGCACTCGAACAAAGGTTTTATGTTCTAACAAGAGAAACTTCAATGTTCCAATTTGTAGATTTATGTAATGGCTACCGTTGTTCCCGATAAAGCTTTATAATTAAGAAATCTTTAGATACAATGTAACTGACGATTGGTAGCATTTTGCAACGTCATCTCGGGTCAATATGGTCATTTAGAAAATTATCATCGACTTTTGAAATGTAAATGAAAGTAACACAACTTATGAATTACCTACCCGCCAATTATTGTTAAGGTGAAAGGGTACCTGCGCGCTCTCCATACAAACGTAGTCGACTGTTTCCTCCCTGGATAATGACACTGGCACAAATATTTTTGTGTCATAAAACCTATAACTGCCATGACTATGCCCCTATGTTTTGGTTTTTTTCATTTTCTAATTGTCATAGAAATTAGAATTAAAAAAATTAAAAAATAAGAAAAATCAAAAAATAGGGGCATGGTCATGGCAGTTATAAGTTTTATGCACCAAAAATATTTGCTCTAGTGTCATTATCCAGGGAGAAAACAGTCGACTACGTTTGTAATAGTTTGTATGGAGAAAGCCCCCGGTACTCTTTCCTCTTAAGGCATTATGTTAAGGTGATGTCAAAGTACTTTTACACGGGCTGTTTTCCGCAAACTAGACCTCTAGGATGATGAAACTATCTATACGTCTTATATTATAAAGCTGAAGAGTTTGTCAGTTTTGTTTGTTTGAACGCCCTAATCTCAGGAACTACTGGTTCGAATTGTGTTGTATAGTCTATTTATCGTGGAATGCTATAGGCTACGTTTTACTTTGATATTCCCACGGGATTGGGCCTTACACGGGTAAAATCGCGGGGCGCAGCTAGTATTAGATATTGAACATTTTTTGAATTGGCCTTATGCAATATTGGACATTTTAGGAATTCGACATTCTGCGAATACACGCTTTAGTTGGTTCCTTTCTGTGGGAGAATGAAATAGACGTTTTCCAGCTAATATACTACCCTCTCGGTAGTAAATATCTCGGAAAGATTATTGTCAATACGTTTCGATCTATAACAAAAAACTTTGGTTTCGAAATAAACGGGCATCATTAGCGGAAAGACTTTTTTTTTTGAGGCAACCAAAAACCAAAAAAAAATCATATTTTGATGCGATAAACTTAATAATCTAAAGAGGTTGTATTTGCAACATCCGTTATACATTATGACGTATTTATGACGTCACATTCAACATTTAGATTTTGCACGTAAGCTCGACTTTACACGTCAAATGAAGTCTGTCTTCCGACTATCTGACTTAAGGTCAAACTTTATGTGGCATATCATTTTGTTTAATATTTGTTTTAGTTAATTACAATAACAAAGTACTTCAGAAAAGGGGACTTTCTTCAACTTCTCTTATTATTTATCTCTTATCATCGTTGTTTTATTATCTCAAGAGATTATTATCCCAACAGATAATAGAGAGCTGGAATCTCAAGTGCTTGATGATAGCAAACGTACAGACAAGTGAAATGTACACTAACCTCGAGTGTTACTGGATTATCGTTGACGCTACAACCCCACGGCGAGGTTTCGTTAATGATTGCCAAAATAAAGAAGTAACAAAATCAAAAATCAAAATCAAAATCAAAAATTTTTATTTCTTAACGAAAAGTATACTAAATGCAAAAATTTATGCGAAACTGGATGCGACTTTAAGTTTTTTCTTTAGTCAATTTGCGATGTATGCGCAAACTTAAAGTATTGTTTAATAAATAAAGTTTAAAAAAAAAAACCGTTTCTTCATCGCATCTGACGCCACTTAACCTTCTTCCAAACAAGTATTTTTTTCAATTTTGCTTTATAGAAGAAGAAGAGATTCGTTACTATCCTTTTTAAAAACACAGTCAGAATTTTACCCTAAAGATATTTAAATACTTGCCCTCAGTTTTTGCTTTCACTGGCACATATTCGGCGCCTATATCTCGTGGTTGTATAGTGTCATCTCCCTCCCTCAATCGTCGGCTAATTGTAGTACAAATGTGTCATTACACTGGTTATTTTTGCTCGTTGCTATATTTGGGTTCGTACAGTTTGATGTTTGATCGACTATTTATAAATCTATTGTTACTTCTACACTGACATCTATACTATTTATGTATAGGTAGGTACTAATATTATAAAGGAAATATCTGATTGTTTAAATTTAATATGCTCCGAAACTAGTGGACAGATTTTGTTAAAGCAGCATTATCGATTGGTACAAAATATAAAAAATATAAAAATACAAATAAATTGATAAGTAAAAAGTGTCATGTTCCGGTAACGGGACGCATGGCGTCATGGTAGCATGAGAGTGTTTAATAATACCTATCACTCATCTGAAGGCCAATTCTCGTAAATAACATTGTTCAAATTACATTTCAATATCATTTCGATTGCATTTCGAACATAAAAAATACCGGGAAAGTAGCTTACAATACCTCAAAGTTAGCTTTTTGTAAAATAATAAAAGCGTGTTAAAAAACATCAGACTTTGAGTGTATCTTTTTTGCAATCGAAATAATATTGAAATGTAATTTAAACAATGTTATTTACGAGAATTGGCCTTCTGGGCTTGTGTTATGGTGACGAGTGACGAATAGAAATAAAGGAAAAAAAATTAAAGAACAAAATATATACAGGGTTATTGGTAAATATACTAGCAAGTCGTTGAGGGCTACTTCTGTGCACCTAAGCAAACAACTTTTGTTCCACGACTTTTGGAAATTCGAACATTGTTTTGAAAATATTGAGGTTATGTTAATTCGAAAAACAGCTGATATTTAAAAACAAAGGTCATTCAGACCAAGAACAGTAGATACAACTTAAAAAATAAGTAAAACTTTTAGGGTAATGACCTCTCCGTGTATGTAACAGCTGATTTTCAGGTAAACCTAACCTCAAAATTTTCAAAAAAAAAACGTTCAAATTTCCAAAAGGTATAGGTATAGGTGTATTTTAAGGGAATAACAAAAAAAATCATCGTTTTCATGACGGTATCACGTAAAATTATCGTCCGTAAACCGACTTTACAGACAACCCTTTTTTTTGCAAAATTGGCTTTGCTATCTGATAACTCTCCAAGCCACTATGATCTGAACTTCATAATTGCACATAGGTACTGTGTTGGAGGCATGCGCTGAGTAATCCTCAGCTTTTATAAAATCACAAAGGTCTGGTAGTAGGCGGGATCTTACACTATTATGGAAATATATTAAAATTTATAACATATTTAAAATCATGTATAACATGTGAAATCAAAATGCACTTATGTAGACTTCATCGTTGCCGGTGATAGTCAAATGGCACTTGACGGCCTTACAATCTTCCTGCCAGGGTTCGAATTCCTTAAATGTCATGAAATTAATTATAGAAGCAGATTTATTTTAAAATTATGTCCAAGTATTATATTGCATTTATAAATATGCCATATTTATTAGCGTTCCTCGTTCTTAAATTGTAGTCGCTGTTTTTTTTTATCACAAAGCAGTGTTACTTTTTTATGTATTTTTCATTTGCAATATTTGTACATAGTGCCAGTGTCTGTCTATATGTATGCCAAATATGAGGATACATTGATTCATTGGGAGTTACATAGGCTACTTTTATCCCGATATTCCCATGGGATCGGGAGTTACGCGGGTGAAACAGAGCGTTGGTAGTAATAAATATTTGGCAATCAAAAACTTTTAGAAAGTACCTAAGTACTTGCAGAATCTTCAAAAAATTAAAATCATTTAGGCTATCAACAAGAGAGCGGTGTTGGCTTAGTGGTAAATACCTCGACTTTCATTCTGAAGGTCGAGGGTTCGAATCCAGGCTGGCCGTGCACCAATGTATTTTTCTTAAGAAAAAATTATGTGCGGTATTGACATTGCTCTTACGGTGAAGGAAAACATCGTGATGAAACCCGCGGCTTAGTTGTCTCCAGAAGTATTGACAAGTTCTCTCCTATGGACATGGTCGACTAAGCTGAGAGAGTAGTAGGTGCTGGGCAATCCTACTCCATCTTCACGCAAAACGGACCCAATTAAAAAGGGTCTAATCGCGGAAAACAGCCCGTATGCAAGTACAAGTAGGCTATCAACAATGTAAAATATAAAAAATCTGAATTTCGAATGTACTCGTAGTAACTATTTTTACTGAGTTTTGGACTCATCTCTCGGGCTAATAATAAATAAGTCAAAATAGCTGTACAGAGATCCGCAAAAAGCGCATAACGGTGTGAGCACGCGCGCTGCATGACAGTCCGGCTGCCGGTCACCGGTGTCTGCTAATCATAGACACAA
Organism: Idaea aversata; assembly: GCA_907269075.1. Lineage (NCBI taxonomy): Eukaryota > Metazoa > Arthropoda > Insecta > Lepidoptera > Geometridae > Idaea > Idaea aversata. The sequence continues at coordinate 951,156 of OU026102.1, forward strand.
AATACACACATCACAATAGAAAAGACACCTGTGCCTCGATTCACCAAGTTTTAAGTCGCCGAGCGTGTGACTAGGGCGCGATAAATCTAGTTTTTATATGGCAGTCACGCCCTAATCACACACGTCTGACGACTTAAACCTTGACGCAATGAGCGTTTTCATTCGCAAATGATCCCGGTTTCATTTATTGTTATTCTTTGTTGTTGACGACCCAGTTGGCACAATGGTCACCATGCCGGACTGCCAAACACAGGGTTGCGGGTTCGATTCCCGCCTCAGACATGTATTTATGCTTAAATATTTGTCTGTGGTCTGGTTGTTTCTATGTATTATATGTATATATTTACAAAAGAAAAGTATATAAGTAGTATATCCGTTGTCTAGCACCCATAACACAAGTCTAGTTTCTTAGCTTGGGGCTTGATGGCTATGTGTGGAATATCCTGCAATATTTATTTATTTATTTTATTCTGCCAGAATGGATGCTATTAGGCATTTGTCTTTGGTTTTTATTTTATATTAATACCAAGTCGCTTGATAGCGATTGAAATGTGGTATTGTGCAGAGACAGAGACAGAGGCCGGCCCCGAAGTTTCTAGCAGTCAAGAGATGTCAATCGTCAAATTCGAAAGCCTATAAAATAAGTCCGAAAAAATCATTTCACTGAGTAAGTAAGTAATTTGTTTTTGTATTAATTTTCTTCGAATAAACAAATCGTTGTTATCAGTGTGTCTAAATTATCAGTGGATCACCTTTTTGTTTTATTTTGGAACTAGGTTACTTATCGCGGGGCGCGAGGGGAACTTATGAGCTAAACCGTGCTTCACCCTTAAAGTATATGACTTCTTATACTTGCAATTTACTGGGATTGGGATAAGTCTGAGATGTACTCTCTAGATGTAGTGTAAGTATTTTATCTCTAAACCTGCTAATGCTAACGAGACTTTTTATGGTCAGACATTATCATTGTGGCGCGATGTGTCGATACAAGGGCCTAACGGTGTCTGGTACGTGCGTATTATGTACAATTGTATAAATGTACAAATGTATCATGACATTATACTGTTAATATTGTATCAATTTGTTGCGATATGCTTTAGACCCGAAGGCTCGTAAATAACATTCCCACCGTCGAATAAGTATTTGTGTATAAATATTTATAGATATACCTACTTAAAATAAATCAGTAACCGTTGTCTGGCCACCATAACACAAGCCTAGATTGGGGTTAGATGGCGCTGTGTGCAATGTCCTGCAATAATTATTTGTTTTTATATGAAGTTGATATAAAAATTAATATTGTTTTTTTAAATTTTAGATTGCGCTACAAAAAAATGGTAAGTATAGCATAATATTTGACGTGATAACGTCTTATAAATCGATGAACACCTGCACTCACAAAAAAGTGTGACGTCATGCGTTATTAACACGTAACCATAGCAATGTTATTGACAAGTAACCATAGCAACGTATTATCAATGCTATGGTTACCCTTCAAAGTTTTCTTATGACGTTACCACGTAAAATTACAGTCAACCATGTTTTTTCGTGTATAATAATTAAATTAATGACACTGACTATTAAAATCATGACATTTCTACTTTACCAAACATAAGCTAACTGTGAAACAAAAATTAAGACTTAGTTGAATTCTTATACAAGCTTACATAACGTTCTTAAAACTAAAAAATGTACCTTTCACTTCGCTTAGTACAGCTACAGTTAATACTAATTATACTCGACTGTTTTTAGTTTTAACACTGCGCAGACCAACATTTGGCGGGAACAAAATAAAAGACATACCTACTTAGATTTTTGCAAAAAAAACATGTTGCAGGACCCTCGTTTGTTTTTTTATGGTTTTTTTTCATGCTTATGGGACATGGAAGATTCGTTATCGGTCTCCTTCATTTTGTCTGCATTACCTAACGTGTTACATTTTTTTCGACCAACCCGCGATTATGAACTTCGTTCCAAAAATATTCATTTAGAGATCGAAATGTAAAAATTTCTGGTAGACCATTTGTAGAGAACGTCATTTCTAACTTCCTAAAAGCCTAATTATACTTTGAAACCACCCCAAATTTAAGTATTTAACAGATTTGTCGGATTTGAAACTTTTTAAACTTTTTTTTTTGTCGGATTTTGGTTTAATTTCATAATTTAGCATACTTTGTAAAGCAGCTTTTGAAGAGGTTTAAAATAATGTTCTTTGCAAATAGTCCGCGAGAATTTACATTTCAATCTCCCATTGGCTTTGTTACCCTATATTGTCCCTATGTTAGGCAAAGGCCTCCCTAACATTCTTCAAAACAATTTGGTCCTGGGCTAGCTTTGGCCAGTATCCGTCAAACGCATCGAGATCATCACACTCGTTCGTTTAGGTGACCGCTCGGCCACAAGAATCTCGACCACTGCCACTCGGCCACTCGATCGCAAAAATATTGGACAATTCGAATCAAAATTCAAATTGGGGTTCAAATTGGGTTCGATTCCCGCCTCAGACAAGTATTTATGCTTAGATATTTGTCTGTGGTCTGGTTGATTATATGTATTATAAGTATATATTTACAAAAGAAAAGTATATAAGTAGGTAGTATATCCGTTGTTTAGCACCCATAATACAAGTCTAGTTACTTAGCTTCGGGCTAGATGGCGATGTGTGGAAGATCCTGCAATATTTATTTATTTAATTGCTGGTTTGTTCAACTCCAACGTCTAATTCCGGGATTTGGGTATTTAAAAAAAATCTAGTTAATGTTTCTTTCCCTCCAAATTACGGTGTGTACAGCCTAAAGTACCTACGTAGATGGCATCGAAAGCGAGAAGGGTAACGAACCAGGTATCTCAGTTCATACAGTTTGCTAATTACCCTGTGTTATGTGGAAAACGTGACTCAGAGAAAACTAAGAGAAAATGTTTATCTCTAACCATGTCTTATGTATGACAGCAAATGATAGTTGCTTACTATCTTATCTGTAAATTTATTAAGCTCTGTACAAACCCGTATGACTGGTAGCGCGACCTCTCCGCATTTGTGAAAAATCAAGATCCTCTTTTTGCTCCAAAGGGGCAGGCAAAAGGCTTTTAGCCGATACAGCCTCGTCTAGCGCTTATCCTTTTTTAATTTTTTTCGCAAAAACCAGTGACACTCTTTAACGAAACTTTTTTTTGGAGTTTTGAAACAACAAGATAACTTGACATTTGACAAAGTGGAATCGGCTGACTAACAATCTGTGGTTTGTGGACTTAAATAAACTTCTAGGGTCAAAATTATAATCTGTTTCCATCTAAATCGTGAATAAAAGGTCTAAGGTCTAATATGTGAAGTTTTGTCGCTTGATTTTCGTAATAAAATGGACATTGAATCGAAAGCGTGGGCTCATTAGATAGTGGATGTTATGTAAGCGTTTGATGACATTTATAACTAGCTACTCTCGCAGTTTCACCTGCGTAAGTCCTGATCCCGTGGGAGAACCGGGATAAATAATAGTCCATGTTACTCCTAAGGAGTAAATATATCCTCATACCAATTTTCATTAAAATAAGTCTAGTAGATTCCAAGCTTATTCGTTACAAACACATGAACCAAAAAATATTTAATTAATTAATTATTAATTTGATTTTAGTTTTATTATTTATTTTGTTTTGTATTTTATTTCTGGGTGGGGGTATTGTTTCGGCGAAATTTATTTTTATTTGTGTTAGTATTTTATTTAATGTGATTTTTGTTTTGTGTGTGTAGTTTAATTATTATATTATGTTTAGATTTAAGTACTTAATTTGTTTTTTATTTATGTAATTTAAAAGTTATCATAGTAATGTAATTTAAAAATAGTGTTTTAATGAATTGGAATAAAGTATTAAAATCATGAATAAAAAAATATTTTCAAAAAACATTTAATCTAGATTATTTATTCAGCGCAACTTTTATCCCGCTGTAGTGCCCGGGACATGTTTTAGATGGCTTGCCTAGCACATATACCACCCTTTTAACTTAGTCGACCGTGTTCAGAGGAAAGAAGTTGTCTATAGGTAGGTACAGTCACATTACCAATTAGCTGAACCCCACGTGACCAAGAGCTCACTCGTACATCTGTAAGATTGTAACGTAATGTTACCTGATTCTGTTTGTTTTATAAACAATATACTATACAATACAATATCTATACTATGTCATTAGACATATGTCATTAACTTTTAATCCTACTTACCTAACAAAAAGAAAGAAACACAATGTTGCTTCTACACGTCTAACGAAATCAAAATTTGCAAGTAGACAATATCCAAAACAATCAACCTATCTATACAATAAAATAAATGAACAATTAAATATATACACACTAAATAAATACGATTGTAAAATTAATCTGATGAATTGGTTGCATTGCTTGGACTATAATCAAATTGAGGCTCTTCTAACTTATGATATCTGAACTGCGATTTTATTTATTATATTAATTTAATTTATTGTTTTTTCATTGATTATTTTTATTATTGAATGTATTGAATAATTAATTACTTATTACACACAATATGTCAAACATACTGTCTGTTTGTAATTGTTAAAATTATTAAATACTTGATACCTTGTACCTTTTATGTAAAACGCTATCAGCTTGTGATTTAAATTCAAACTTATTTGTAACTACCGACCCTCGGAAGAGCGGAGATTCCCAACACAAGTATTTATACTTAAAGGGGGTCTCCCAACGATTATGTTAATAGGAAATAAGTTTTTGGTTAATGAAATAAACGAATTATTTATTTATTTATTTAATTTATTATACTAATATTGTAAGGCTGAAGAGTTTGTTTGTTTGTTTGAACGCGCTAATCTCAGGAACTACGGGTTCGAATTAAAAAATATTTTTGTGTTCGATAGTCCATTTATCGAGGAAGGCTATAGGCTACTTTTTATTTTGATATTCCCGAGGGATCAGGACTTACGCGGGTGAAACCGCGGAGCGCAGCTAGTACTATATAAAAAAATAGGTAAATACTATATTTTTACACATAATATTATGTGAATGAGCTCTGGGTCACGTGGGGTTCCGCTAATTGGTAATGTGACTGTACGTTGTTAAATTAGCTTGGAGAATGATCTCGTCTAGACCTGAGTCGCGAATACCAGCGCACGTAAAGTCTATTCTCATTTTTAAGGCTTTTTCAAGATAATTTCAGGCTGAAGTTGCAGCAACTCTGAGGAAGAACACTGCGGTATTTGCCGCACACTTTCCGCTGCAATTTAAGAGCAGGACTTTAAACTCGTATATTGTAGAAAATGTTATATCTTCTGAATATATACAATTCTACTGTACGTGTGTATGTCACTGATCTCCTCCTAAACGACTGGACAGATTTGAATGAATATTTTTGTATGCCCTGGATGGTTTAGATTCACAAATCAGCCTGGTTTATTTAATGGCAAAACAACGTTTGCCGGGACAGCTAATATTATCTAAAAATGAGTGGAATAAAACAAGAAATATTTTATTAAGAGATCGTAATCCACAACCCGTTGACATTGAAATGTATCAAGAATCAAGATCACATTCAATTTCGACATTTGACATTCGATTTCATTAATTTTAACATGTTGTTTTTAATATAAAAGTGGAATATTAAATTATTTTAATGATATAGCCTATGAAAACTGATGTTATTGCATTTTATTATACCTAATCTATACCTAATAATTTTATTAAGATGTAAAATTTGAATGAATTTTTGGATGTTTGTATGAGGTAATCTTCGGAACCAACGGTACTGGACTGATTTTAATAATTTATAATTTATCCGGATATTCCCACGGGCTCGCAATTATGCAGGTGAAACATGTGGGCGCTGATAGTAATATTATAAAGATATGAAGTATGGATGGTTGTTCGAATGTTTTTAAGAAGTTATCTTCGGAACTAATGGATTTTAATAAGTATTTTACAGACAGAAAGCTAACTGTAAAATAATGATAGTTAATATTATATTATTGTTTAAGTAAGAGATAATAGCGCGAGTTATTTATCATTAATGGTCCCTGGAGACGCACGACAATTTGTACATGTTTGTGCAGAGCTTAAATGAATTTAGGTGCAACTTGTAATTTTAGTATTGGTCTAAAAATGTGCCAAAACAAGATTTCGCTTGCATTCCTCTCTTGCAAAAACGCTAAAAACAAGTTGCATTTTATTAACCATACTTGGTTTAAACATGTAGTACCTACAGTATCTTATGACGAAATTAGATCCCAGCAGATGGCCATTGGCCAGTTTCTAACCCACTGAGCCGCGTAGCTCAGATTGTATAACTAAAAGGTTAACGGGACATACCCAATAAACCAGGAATATGAATCAAGTTTTGAGGAAACCTATTCGAATGAAAAAATCGCAAAAAACACACACAACACATGGCCTCAACGACCTTTGGAATTCCAATGACGTTGGCGAGACAATTGATAATGAACTCAATGGAGTTGTAAATAAAGTTGAGTTCGGTTTGAATGGTGAAGTTTTTAGGAAGAAAGGTAGTATAAAAAGAGGAATACGTTTGTACGATGGAGAAACGACCTTGGGTTTTAGTGTAGGCCACATGGCCGTTGGTCCTACAGTTGAAGGTATGCAGGCCGGTTTTTGGAAACTACTTTTTTCGGTCCAATGTTTTGATGGATCGGTTTCGGAGCCCTTTGGATATAAATATAGTATGTGGGTATTGTAATATTAGCTGTAAATAAATGTATTGTCTCGCCGTTGATTTGGTGTTCAAGCGTCTGTAAATTTGGTTCCAATTCTTCCACATTTCCACCCATAATGTCAATAATTTTAATTGAAAATGTTTTTTTTCCAAGAAGCTCTTTTTAGCGAAAGTACGAATTCACTCTTGCGACTGAAATGCGCGTAAATTCTAAAAAAATATTTTAAATAAATGTGTAAGGTATAAAAAATGTGTATTTCAACGAGAGCTATAAATAAATAAAAAAATTGGAAAAAGTAAAAAAATCTTTTTTGAATTTCGAAGAAAAATCGTGATGATATGACACTAGCACTGCAGTCTGGAGAATAACTCAGATTTAAAAAGTTAAAGACGATAATAAATTCAGTAAATAATAAGAAATGTGGACACAAAATAAATATAAATAATATTTAGCAAGACAAGCCGCGCCTATGAATCGTTCAGACACATGACAATTAACTTTTACTTTTGAAGGTAAAGTTTATTTCTGAATATTTAACACGGGAGAAAGTTTAGCAAAGTCAAAAGCGAGCTCAGCTTACAGACCAAAAAGTCAGCCGATACTCGATACGCAAACAAAAAAAAACTGACTAATTGTTAAATTGTTTCATGTTAATAATTATTATCAGTTAGTAGTTTACATTCACTCTAAAGTCCTGGGATTTTTTTGTGGGCTTATATGGTGAAACTTTTTTCAAAAATAAAGATAGTATCTAAACGTGAGAGCATGTCATAGTAATTGTATATTCAGTTCTTTATTGCCAAGTTGTTTTCACGCGGTGCACCACAGGGTCATATCATAGGACCCCTGTTATTCTACTTAGACACAAACGAGCATTAATAGCGCAGTAATTTTAAACACAATAAATTTACAGTTGAAACATCTATTTACCATAATAGATACATATACGTACATAACCATGAATTAGTACATAGTACCTCTCACTAAAATTGTATAATTGTTTTAATTAGAGCATAAAAAATGTAAAATAATTGTTTTTAGTATGCTCCAGATGGTAATTTTTGATAAAAATAACGTTTTTATTTGATAGGTAACTATGTATAACTAATGGGTAACGATGATTATGTAGGAAATTGGTTACATAGTTAACTGTAATACATAGCATAGTGTACATATACAGTTAAATGTAATTGTTATTCAAATTTTCAATGGCATAGCTGCGCGGGCGCGGCGTTCACCCATCGTTTACGGCTAAACAACGTCTGATGCAGTCACTAATTCGAAGGTTTACATACTAAAAGCTTGTTCGTCAAAAACTCTGTTCTATTATAATCCAGTGAAGAAATCCATAGTTCTGTTCATACTTTTTGTCCCACTCTAATCCTATATAGCGATAATAGTACCTAGATCTAGCTTAATTTCTAAGAATTCCCTAAGTTGGGATCAGAAATCTAGGCAAGACAGCCCGTGAGGCCGTGTTGTTATATAAATATGTTAACCAAAAACAATAAATTGTGCGTGTCAGCTCCAACGCAGACTGGAGTTTACGTCAAATCGACACAATTCTAAAAGAAGTAGCTAATCGAACCTTTATGTAAAAAGTAAAGGCACATACCACCGTACTTTAACCGCTTTGTTACAGGGTGAAGGGTTACATTAGCTAAATCCTCTTTCGTAAGGCTTTAGTTAAGGCTATATTTTACTACCCATCAAATCCGGGGGCTTCCATTGAAATCGATTCTAAAGTTATAAACACCAAAAAGTTCAGCACAAATGAAGTGCCATCTGCAATGGAATTGGAAATAGAAAAGCATGAGCAAAGTTTTGCACATAAATTATTGAACAGCACATTGTTATTCTATATTCATGAGCGATAAATAAGAATTCTACGGCGCTTGTAAATCATATTGATGAATTCACGGCTTGGTGGCTGCTTGCACATACATTAAATACGGATATGGAAAATAAAAATATTTAGAAATATTCTTAATCTCAAGCCCCGCAAGCAACGGCTACAATACCTCGGGACACCGTTAGTCAATTCTGCGTCAGATGAAACCTTTTTATTAATTTTAAGTAGATTGTAGTTTGACAGCATTTTTCATAATATTTTTTGTAAGACGAATGTCATCTCATGTGACCATGGGATCTGCAAAGTTCCCGAAACGTCAGGTTTAAAACAAAAATAAAAACGCGAATATATTATCCGTTCAAATATATTATTATTTATGAGTTTAAGTCGCGAAAACCTTAGAAAATACTATTCTAAATCTTATGAAAAGAAAAGCCTAACGCTTTGCGGTAGTCGGGAAAAAGAGACGGTGGGTCTATGCCAATTCGGGTGAGGTTTTCGACAATGAAAGCCACATATTCCGACCTGACTATGACTTTAACAGGAGCATGGTAATCAAGTCATTCCCTATCTAGTTGACATGGGTAAAAATTAGATTAATTTTTAAAACTTTGAAAAAGAAGAAGCTCCTTAACTTTTGTGTGTTCACTGATTATTTGGAGAACGCTCGATCGATTGAAAGATTATTTTTTTATTGGACAGATTGGACGGATTCTACAACGGTGGTTTAAAATTTGGTGAGGATCTATCGAGAATCTTCGGAGTGAGGAACAACAGAATTGCACTTCGAAAGTGCTACAAATTGTTTAGTTTTCAATGTCTACCAGTAGTTGATATAACAAGAAAGACAGTTGTGGGGCGTGTATATAATATTTTTATCTATTTAAATAAAAATCAATGCCACTTTTCGTTGAAATTTTCTAACTCAAGAACGGGCTCACCTATCTAAACCAAATGTTTTAGCTTTGTTCGGACTATTTAGTAAGTAGATGGTTTATGTGATGTGAGTTTGCACAAAATCGGTCGAGCGGTTCTTCATTTAAACATTTTTTTAAATGGCAAAACAACGTTTGCCGGGACAGCTATACTTCATATAAATAACATGTTAAGATGATTTAGATGCAGGACCGACAGGCTTGGAAACACCAGGGAGATCTTTGTCTGAAGGACAACATAGTACGTTAATTGAAAAAAAAACAGACTTGAATTAGATAAATAAATCTGTGTCTAACTTACGTAACAACGACTTTTATATACAAGCGCCCCGTGCAAGCAAATAATATTTCGTGATCGACGTCGTCTAAAAGGTACAAGGAATGGGCGGAGTATAGAGCAAAAAATAAAGTTCAAGTGCAACCGTATGTCTGCAAAGTAAACTATGTTTTTAATTGGTTGAGATAAGATACTTCAAAGATATTGCAAGAATGTGAAGCTATCAAAGTTTAATACACTGAGGTTACTATGTTTGAATGGAGATGACATGGCAGAGCAAAAGTATGCACCAAAAACTTAGATAATACAAAAATTGCTATAAATTTTTGAAATATAAACGTCTTCAAACTAGTTAGAAGAATAAGGGGTCACTTGTAAAACCAAAATTACGTCCTATATACATCATATTTTGTGACGGATATTTACAAATCCAACCTCTTATGGTTGCCTGAAAGAGATCACCATTTGTGTCACTCTAGAATAAACCCGTACCTATATACCTATAATATATTTAAGTTTCCTGTTTCATTTTGTATTTTATATGCAATTTTATTTTTATGGTGCAATAAAGTGGTTATATATCTATATCTTTGACGTTATTGAGTTTATTGCACTACATTGAGAACTCTTAGATTTAAACAAGACATTTTCACATCTGTATTGCGACTGCATTCCTAAAACAGCCTGCCGAATTTTCTTCGTTTTGTCGTCTCCAACCGAACGTACTAACTCAGTCGTATAATATTAAAAATGTTGCAAAATATCACGGAGTCACGTCTCTACGAGTAACTAGTTAATGTGGAATACATTTTTACAAGGTTATCTAGATATTTCTTTAGATCTACTTTAAAATATCGAGGTTGAAATATAGTCTAGTTTGCAAACAATTTAGCTTGAAGGCACCCATTAATTTATAATTATTAATATCAGTCTCATCATTGACCAAACTTGATTGAAACCCAAACTATTGATTGATAGAGAGTGTATTTTGTTAGGTCTTAGATCCATTTTGGAAGTCGTATAGGGGTCAACAAGTTTTAACTGAACAAAGCAAACTTACAAACGTAGTCGACTGTTTCCTCCCTGGATAATGACACTAGAGCAAATATTTTTGTTATGACTATGCCCATATGTCTTGTTTTTTTTAATTTTGTTAAAAAACTAAAACGTAGGGGCATGATCATGGCACTTATAAGTTTTATGCTGCAAAAATATTTGCTCTAGTGTCATTATCCAGAGAGGAAACATTCGACTACGTTTGTATGGAGAGGAGCGCCGGTACCTTTTCCTCTTAATAGCTTACTGCAGTTGCGCGCGGCTACTTACCTATATGTTTATTTCGGAACGAACTAAGTGACGAAAATGATATCAGCGACTGACTGGAGCAAAGTAAGATTATTAATTTCAACTGTTAATCGGCTCGGTAAAATTTCATTGAAAAATAAGAGAAATCAATGACATTCCGTGTAAATTTAGCTGTAGGCCATGTCAAATCAAAACTTTGTCCTCAATGAAATTACAAAACATAAGATTTCATAATAACAGAATATAAATTTTCCAGTCTTAATTAATTATTATTGTTTGCAAATTAGCTAATGATTACAATATTGCAAAGGTTTTCTCGAAGATAAATTGTAACCAATTAAAAGCGTCTAGTCAAACGTCAGAGATGACATTTCTTAATGAGAAATTTCACAAGATTATGGCGTAAATTGCATTGTTAGTTGATATGTTTTGAATGATATACATGAATCAAGAATGTTTAAAGACATTTAAATGGTAAGAGACAGTGTTGATTCATTTATAATTGCAACAGAATAATTATACCATCAACTATCCAAAAAAAATCGGGAAATTACATCTCATGAACTGCGATAACCGTGAAATTTTCACAGATGTATTTCTGTTGGCGCTATAACAACAAGTACTAAAAACAGAAAAAATAACTAGGTAAGGCATCCTATTAATTATGATTTTTTTGATAGTTTTTATATTTGTAACTAGCGACCCGCCCCGGCTTCGCACGGCTATATTATGCATGTAGGTATAAACCTTCCTCTTGAATTACTCTACCTATTAAAAAAAACCGCATCAAAATCCGTTGCGTAGTTTTAAAGATTTAAGCATACAAAGGGATATAGGGACAGAGAAACCGACTTTGTTTTATACTATGTAGTGATGAATAGGCTCCGAAAGTACTGGACCGATTTTGATGAAACTTGGTATGAGGATACATTGATTCATTGGGAATAACATAGGCTACTTTTTATCCCACGGGATCGGGAGTTACGCAGGTGAAACCGCGGAGCGCTGCTAAGTATCCCAATATTCATGCGGGAAACTACGATCTAGACCTTTTGTCTTTGGACTGCAGTGCCAGTCCAAAGACAAAAGGTCTAGAAGTCTAGATAAAATCAAGGGTAAGTCCAGTGTTAATAATAATAATAATAAATATTGCAGGACATTCTACACATCGCCATCTAGCCCCAGACTAAGTAACTAGACTTGTGTTATGGGTGCTAGACAACGGATATACTACTTATATACTTTTCTTTTGTAAATATATACTTATAATACATAGAAACAACCAGACCACAGACAAATATCTGAGAATAAATACTTGTCTGAGGCGGGAATCGAACCCGCAACCCTCTGATTGGCAGTCCGGCATGGTGACCATTGTGCCAACTGGGTCGTCTTGTGTTAGATTGTTAACAGTAAAGATTACGCATTCTACATAATCTTGTCACAAATAGTCACAATGCCAAACATTCGTCTTGAATACAAATAATCGTATAAACAAACCACAACATCTTGAATAATTCGTAGCATGGAATGATGCAATTTTGTAACTGACGTGGTTTTAGAGTATCAGGTTATAGTAAACTAGCTTCCTCCAGCGGTTTCACCCACGTGATAATTTTCTGCGCAGCTTTCTTAATTTTTTCTTTCATAAGAACCTTCTACTGACAATAACAAACACATTTGTGTAAGTAATTTGATGTGATTTTTTTATTTGTGTTTATTATAAATAAATGTGTAGTACAAACACAATAAAAAAAGAATTAGCAAAATTGGTCCAGCCGTGCGTGATGTCGTGACAAAGGGAAATACGGATTCATTTTTGTACAGGGTGAATTTTTTACATAGACATTCAGTGCTATATCCTAAACTATAAGGGACGAAAAATGCTGAAAGAAGTTGCGTAACTCGATTTTGATAAAAACTCAACCTGCATCATTAGATTTTTGGAAAAGTCATTCCCTAGCCCGGAAACGAACCTGTTCATATTCCAAAAAAAATAATTAACCTATATTGTTGCACCAATTGATAGAGTTGCCAAAAGAGATGAATTCCTTAAAACAAATATAGGCTGGCAAATTAAAGGAAATAGCTGTATGTATATAGCCCTAAAGGCCTATGTAAAAATTTCACTCCGTATTAGAAGATTAATTATTTTGCTATAAAATAATCATTTTGTCATCTTCGTCGCGTCTACAACAAGTAATTTAATGTTTAATGGCTTCGGGCGTTATGCAACTCAAATGTATTTGATTGACTGATTTGGGACAGAAGTGATCCAGATAGCAAAATGGTTATCGAACCATGAAAATACTAGTCATGATAAATTTTGAACTGAAACTGTCAATATTTTTGTTTCTAAGCGTAAAGTGTGGCGAAATTGTTAGATAGTCGATAAGAATTTAAACTTTTAAAATAGTTGGACCACGAGACTGTTCGAAGTTACGTGGTCCACCTAGTTGGAATTGGTATTCCAACTGTTCTGAAAAATTAAAGGACCGGTGAAAAAAGTTATTTGTTAAACAACCAATGAAAAAAGATCATAACTTATATTTTCATAAAACATAGCTAAGACCCAGCATTTAGCTTTCACTCAAATCTGTACATCCATTCGGAAGCTATCATGTCACAGACAGACACACTAACTTATACTTAACTAGCGACCCGCCCCGGCTTCGCACGGCTATATTATGCATGTATTATACATATAAACCTTCCTCTTGAATCACTCTATCTATTAAAAAAATCCGCATCAAAATCCGTTGCGTAGTTTTAAAGATTTAAGTATACATAGGGATATAGGGACAGAGAAAGCGACTTTGTTTTATACTATGTAGCGATAGCCCAACAGTTTTCATTTCCATCGCCTTTTGTTTCCACTTTGGTTCTCTTTTATCTCCATTTCGATAGTCTTTTGCTTTCACTTTGAGTTAGGAACACTATTTCGGGTCAGGTTAAAAAGAGAGTTCCGGTCGGAATTAAAATAGCTTAGGAATGAACCCACTTTTTGCACCGACGTTCTTTGGCTGGATGTTGTAGGACCGCTGAGTCTTTCCAAGTCTAGATTCGACATTGTCCAAATAATAATAAGTAAACTGTAAGACCTGCAAGCCCTTTAAGCAGCCGACTGGCAGCAAATGGCACAGAAAAGGGTGCAACAGCGTCACTTTGGATCGCTCAGCCAGCGTAAATAAGTAAACTTGTGATTCCAATGTAACAAATATTCAAGACACGGAAGAAAAAATTACCCCCATAACAAATAGAAGAAAAATAAACTGATTACCAAAGCAATAACTTCGGACATAGCAATCAAACAGTTACAATTAGAAGTTACCCAACGGAATTTAGCAACGTAAGAGCACCCAACAAAGGGTATAGTAATTTTGAGCGAATGAAACTGCAATGGTGTTAATGGTCTTTACGGTGCCTTTTAAGAGCCCTGAACACGTTCAAAACATCGTCGCCTAAGCGAGAAAATAATACGTACTATTTTAAAAGACTTGTCTAACTTAATCAAACGAAACTAAAAACAGTAACGGAACATACAACTATCAGAAGGCCAATTCTCGTAAAGAATTTTGTTTAAATTACATTTCAATATCATCCCGATTGCATTTCGATTGCAAAAGATACCTTCAAAGTCAGTTTTTTCGTACAAAAAGCTAACTTTGAGGGTATTTTGAGGTACTTTGAGGGTATTATTTGAGATCGAAATGCAATCGAAATGAAATTTGAACAATGTTATTTACGAGAATCGGCCTTCTGATCAAAATAAACTGCATTAAAATCGGTTGACTAGTCTTTTATGTCTTTTTTTTCCTTTTTCTATGTCACTTTCTGTTTTTTTATGTAATTTTTCTTTGTCATGTTTATTTCTTCCTTCCTGTGTTTGTCGTGTGTTGTATTCAATAAATGCTTTTCTTTCTTTCTTTGTGAAACTTATAAGACCTCTAATCCTTCATGGGTTTAAAATTGGGTCAATCTTATGCGCACGCGTTAAATGCCAAAGCAGACTTGATGCTGTTTGCTTGCCAAAGCAGAATTTATGCACAACAAGGTACGAGTACGTCATCGTCCTATACAATGCCTTTTATTCTAATCCCCTTTTCTAAACTTATTCCGCTCGATGGACGGTGCTGATCTAATTCTAGAGTCAGACAACCGCTTTTTTTTTCTTTCTTTCTTGCTCTTTCGGGGAAGGCAAATGGCTAAATTATTAGCCCATTCAGCCTCGTCACACTGGCCATACATACATCTTTAAAAAAATATATTCTCTTAGCAAACTGGATCTGCAATTAATCGATGAATCTGGAGCTAGTCCTTTTTTGACTAAGTTTCGATCGATCTCGCATCAAGTAGTTGGACGCGATCGTTTCATTCAAGCGTGCAGTTTGAAGGGGTTTGCTTGATGGTGTACCAGGCCCTTTAAGAAACCATTGGTTTGTGGTCAAAATAACACTATTTGCTATACCATTACAAACATTAGTAACGGACTTGATTTTTTGTACGAGATTAAATTTTGTACTACACAATGCATCATGATTACTGGCTGTCAGCCGTTGTAAATTAAACCAGATATCTATGGCCGATTCAGAGTGAATTGCTTTTGTAATTTGAACTTTATTTTAAGGGGAGAATTAATAGAATGGAATGATATTGTTGCGTTAATCCAAATTGGATTTGAAATATTCCATAATGTATGGGACTGATCTTAGTTTTCCAAATTAAAGTAGATAAGTATACTAGTTTTACCAATAGATTTTAAGAGGTGGAGGAATATGCAACCAAAGATATATTTTTAAATATAGTAGCTGAACCTTACAAGCCTTTTTTTGGAGTAACGGCTCGCATTTTTTTTTTTCTAGTTTTTCGTAAAATGGTAGGTATACCTATTTATAAATCAAAATATAAGTATTTAAGTAAACTTAATCCTTTTAAGGTTTTGTACCTCAAGTTAATGTAAAGGATTGTGTGTAAAACAGATGCATTGTAAGTGGACTTATGTCTTTAGTGAATTAATTCTTTAACCTAACGTTACTTGATGAATTAATTGTTGTTGATGCCTCATGTCAGTTTCTAAACATCACAAGGTTAATAGAATTGGGGAATGATGGAAGTGATTCCATCAGAGATATGCTGTGAAAACTCAGTCAGTTTTACAAGATTAAATAAATAATAATTAATAATTTGAGCATCTGGGTAACATTTACCTCAAATATATTCCCTCTTATTCCAAATCGAGGTTTAAGGATAGTCCGAGATGTGGATTTAAACCTTAGATTTAGACACAGATATACTCGTGAACACTATCCCTACATAATCTATTGGGAATGTGTTGAGACTATAGTTCCCTATATAATCTAGTATTTAGACTATAGTTCCCTAAATAATCTAGTGTTTAGACTATAGTTCACAAGTAAATCCGTGTCTAAATCTAAGGTTTAAATCCACATCTCGGACTATTCTTAAACCTCGTTTTGGAATAAGGGCGATTAAGTTTTAGAATCTTAAGTCTTAGAAGTCTTAGAATCGATCTCCTTCGCTATCCAAATGTCTGTAGATAGTTGTGTACACTCCTTAGGCAACACCAATGGGGTAATTGTTGCCGATTTGATCCAGTTAATGATTCTAAACAGTGAATGTTGGTTTTCGCTAGAGGTTGTTGCCCTTCATCCGCATTCGACAGGCTATAGTCCGAGAGCTCATGGAACTAATTGAGTTACTAACTGCTCAGTTCAGCTGTAGCTGAACTCGCAGAAATAATAATGGCAAAACTTCGGACAAACATTAATTATTTGCAAGGAGGTCAAATAAAGAGCGAGAAACAGTTTAAGTTTAAAAAGACAAATGAACATCAAAAAGCAGCTCAAGTCGAAGACACAAAGAAACATCGAAAAAGGTAGAAAAATTAAAAAGGAGGTCAAGTTAAACCGCTTAGATACGACAGAATAATGGCAAAACTTCGAACAAAAATTATTTTTTTGCAAAGGATTGGTTTGGAAGTTCCTATATGTGTAATGGCGTCAGATGCCGATGTAGAAAATGAAAAACACGTGACTTTTAATGCTTATATCTTTTTTACACATCTAGTTCACGAAATACTACCAATTTCATTGTAATCTGTAAAAACGGAAACTTTATCATATTTTCTCTATTTGTGTATATAAGTTCTTGACAGGGGGACCGTTTACTGTAGAGGGATCGTTAATCGTGAACCATGTGATCAAGTGATTTAATTGGAAATGGACCATGGTGACGTATTGTAGAAAAAAACCATGATATACTGAACTCTTTTTACAAAAAAAAGAAAAAAGCCTTCACGATAAAACTTGGTATGTAGATAGGTAGGAGTTCTGGATTAGCAGTCTTGTGCCTGACTGACTTAAACCTCTATATTTGGTACTAAAGCTCAGCTTAAAGATATTGGCCACTCATACAAAACGTACAAAAATTAACGGAATTTTAAATTACCTACATCGTTTCGTCGAATGCCTCTCGGCCTATAGTATGAGGTAACAGAGCATGACTACAAAGCCCTCCTATTTGGTTATTAGTCGGAACAGTTACGTATCACTGATTTTTATTCGCATTTACATATTTTTGGGTGCTGTTCCGGCGTTAGATCTATGGAGATGTGTTTGATAAATATATTTAAGTGTTTTATATTTCACTGTTATTATCTTCTTTAGGTCAAGGTAGAGGCCTAAAGAAGTAACGAGGATGGATAAAATAAGGAATAAGTATATTAGAGGAAGCCTAAAAGTAGCACCAGTTACTGAAAAAGTAAAAAGGAACCTTTTCAGTACGTATGGACATGTTATGACGAGAGAGGAGACGCATGTGACTAGAAGAGTAATGAGTATGAATGTAGAGGGATGGAGAGGAAGAGGACGACCTAAGAAAAGATGGATGGACTGCGTGAGACAAGACTTAAGAGGGATGGATGTGAACGATGAGATGACGACTAATAGGAGTGAATGACAGAAGACATACTGCGCCGACCCCAAATAAATTCTGATAACGACAAGAAGAAGAGGCCTAAAGGCGATCTAAAAACTACTATTTATTTCTTCAAACACGGTTGTCCGGTATGCGGTCTAAAATAAATCTTAATATATATAAATCTCGTGTCACAATGTTTGTCCTCAATGGACTCCTAAACCACTTAACCGATTATAATAAAATTTGCACACCATGTGCAGTTCGATCCAACTTGAGAGATAGGATAGCTTACATCCCGATATTCCCACGGGATCGGGAGTTACGCGGGTGAAACCGCGGAGGGCAGCTAGTGATTATATATAAATTAAAAGTTTAAAGCCTCTTTTAAACCTGCTCGTAAAATGAGAAAAGTAATTCTATCAGAGATATGCTGTGAAACCTCATTAGGTTTAGTTCGTTAGTTCTGACATACAAGCCTCACCTCATATGGACGATGGAATAATGGAAAGCTTTAGTTGGACCACAAATATGGCTGCGATTCTGATCTTACTCCTACGCTATACTGTTTCTGCTGTCTATAGATAGATAGATAAATAATTTATTGTAGGTAGTAGGTACCATAGAAATAAAGCATACCTAACCAAAAAAAAAAACAAAAAAAATTTTTTTTTTAAAAGACCCAATAATATTATAGGGTGATTTATAGGTTCAGCTAGCTGAAAAGCATGCATGAAAATGGTTTTTTTAGATTTTATTTTTACCATATTGTCGGCGTGATTCATATACAGGGTGAATTTTTTATGTGGGCCTTCAGGGCTATATCCTAAACTATAAGAGTTAGCGAAAAATGCTGAAAGGAGTTACGTGTCCGATTTTACAAAAACTAAAACTGCATCATACATTTTTTTTAAAGTCATTACCCTAGCCAGGAATCGTACCTGTTGATTTTGTAAAAAAATATCCTGTATTTTATACCAATCGTTAATGTTGTCAATGTTGTCCTTTGATTTGCTACTATGTTTGTTTCCAAGAATTGATCTCTATCAGCAAGACTATCCAATGGTACAAAAATATAGGACGTTTTTTTTTTGCAAAATCAATGGGCTCGATTCCTGGCTGACTGACTTGACTGCCTGCCTTGCCTGACTTTTTCAAAAAATCTAGATGCAGTTTTAGTTTTTGTCAAAATCGAACACGTGACTCCTTTCAGCATTTTTCGCTAACTCTTATAGTTTGTTTAGGATATAGCCGTGAAGACCCATATAAAAAAAACATCCTGTATATCAGTCTTTGAGTAAACCCGCGGACGGACGGACATGACGAAATTATAATGATATATATGTATGATAGTCTGTAAGGTATATATTTTTTATGGGTCTGTACTTATTTATAAGGCTGTTACCTGAAATAAACGATTATTATTATTATATATTATAATGTTTACGGTCTGTGTTCCGAACGTAGTGGTAGTAAGATAGGCTCGTCGTGCCCCACTACTGGGCAAATGCCTTTCCCGATACTACGGTACGATGGGTGTATTAACTAATTTACAACATTAACTCATTTTAAAATCACATAACTCTAAACAGCAATAATTTTAGCAATCTTCCGCAAATGCGAAGTTGATATATTGGCGACGCTAAGCCATATTTCATGATGATGTAGGCGTTGGATGAGTACGTGAAGGGATATTGTAACCTATATGTGCCTATATTATTAGTCATCTTTAAAAACACGCACAAATAAAAAATCACAAATAATTATTTGTAGTATTAGATAGATATAAAATGTGTTTCGATGAGGGTATTATTCTAGCATGAGGTCTAAACGAACGACTTTTATTTAACTAGGTATTGGAAATCCGAACTTTTTACGAAAAACTTGAAGGTGTGTTAACTCAAAAAAAAAAACTGTTTGTAGAGTTTGGATTACTATTTACTTTGACACAAAAAAGGTTTTTTGAAGTGAAAACTTCTTATGGCGCGTTGGGCACTTTTGTGGGTGAGCATTTTCAGCCGTTCTCGCGACAGATGAGATTTGACAGATAAGATTTTACACAGATATACAGTTTTTGGGTGAGCATTTTCAGCCGTTCTCGCGACAGATGAGATTTTACACAGATATACAGTTTGCACTTCTGCCTGCACTCCCGGAGTGCGCTGTTTTTTTTTGTTTTTGTTTTTTTTTTCGCGTGTTACATCTAAGACCGCATCGTCACTTACCATCGTGTGAGATAGTAGTCAAACGCTGACCTATCACTACATATATTATAAAATAAAGTCTCCCGCCGCGTCTGTCTGTTCGTTATATACTCAAAAACTACTGCACCGATTTTCATGCTGTTTTTACCAATAGATAGAGTAGTTCTCCAGAAAGGTTTTGGTATAATATAACCAAAAATTACAACGCGAACGAAGTCGCGAGCAACAGCTAGTTTATTATAAAAACGGATTTACAAGTCAGGTAGTTAATATTTAAACTACCCTAGTCAAAACACATTGTATATACAGCAAATAACAATTGTAATCAACACGAGAGAGACCAGTAAACAATAATCAACAAAGTTTATTGTTATGTACTAGGATAGAAACGGATACTAATAAGAAACATAGCAACGGACAACGCGACATTGCAGTCCACATTCTATATACGGAGATAAAACTGGAGATGTTGATTATTATAACAGTCAACGTCTACTGTACAGTCACATTACCAATTAGCTGAACCCTACGTGACCTAGAGCTAACTCGCACATCTGTAAGGTTGTAAAGTAATGTTACCTAATTCTGTATTTTTTTAAACAATATACTATACAATAAAAAAAATAACAAAATAGCTAAATGCTATATTTTTGACAGATATGCGAATGAGCTCTAGGTCACGTGGGGTTCAGCTAATTGGTAATGTGACTGTACATATATACATAAGTATGTGGTGAATTTTTTAAACGGACCTTCAAGGCTATACCTAAATCTTAAACTATAAGAGATAGCGAAAAATCCCGAAAAGGAGTAGCGTGCCCGATCTTGACAAAAACTAAAAGTTCATTATTAAATTTTTAGAAAAGTCATTCAGTCAGTCAGTCAGTCAGGAAACAAACCTGTTACTTAATTTTCCAAAAAAAAATAAAAAAAAATTGTATGCTGATAAAAATCAATTTTATGAAACAAACATAAAATGCCTAGCTTTTTCAGTATTTTTCGCTAATATATCTCTTATAGTTTAGGATATGGCCCCGAAGGCCCATATAAAAAATTCACTGTTTATAAATCAAATAGAAAAATATTAGTTCGTGAAGGTTCCGTTTTGGATGAGCTCTACGTAATGACTTTTATAAATTCTCCCGATTCCGTGCAAATTATGGGTTAAAAATACTCTTAATGAATCAATGTATCCTCATACCAAGTTTCACCAAAATCGGTACAGTATTTTCGAAACCTATTCAATGCAAACAAACAATCAAATCTTTTCATAATATTAGTATAGGTATTTAGTATGTACTTATGTCATTGTTTCCTTGTGACAGGTTCGATTGTAACATTATTAGCTTCAAGTTAACATTTTCCCACGGCTGTCGACTTATTGCGCAGGTTGCAGCAATTGACTCATCTGTTATATTTATGACAATGGTTGTAATATATATTAATCACGCCACTTATGAGGAACTGCGTCTGATACAAGTTTTTACAGATAAAGAAACAGGTCTGTAATGAAACAAAGAACGAAAAGAACATCGAGAAAACAGCTTAAAGGGCGAAGAAACAAATAAAGAGCTAGAAAACAGCTTAAGTTTGAAGATACAAATGAACATCAAAAAGCAGCT
The DNA here is from genome assembly GCA_907269075.1 of Idaea aversata. Lineage (NCBI taxonomy): Eukaryota > Metazoa > Arthropoda > Insecta > Lepidoptera > Geometridae > Idaea > Idaea aversata. Next base: position 972,978 of record OU026102.1, read on the forward strand.
CAAGTGGAAAAACAAAAGAACATCGAAAATGGTAGAACAATTAAAAAGGTGGTCTAGTTGGAAAAACATCGAAAAATAGCTTATGACCGAAAATTAAAAAAAAGAGCTTACTGTTGAAGTGACTAATGAACTTCGAGTAAACAGCTCAAAATTGATAAAACAAATAAACATCGAGAAAACAGCTCAAAATTGATGAAATAAATGACCATCGAGAAAACAGCTTAAAATCGAAGAGACAAATGAACGTCGAGAAAACAGCTCGAGGTCGAAGAAAGAAATGAACATCGAGAAAGCAGCTCAAGGTAGAAGAGACAAATGAACGTCGAGAAAACAGCTCGAGGTCGAAGAAAGAAATGAACATCGAGAAAGCAGCTCAAGGTAGAAGAGACAAATGAACGTCGAGAAAACAGCTCGAGGTCGAAGAAAGAAATGAACATCGAGAAAGCAGCTCAAGGTAGAAGAGACAAATGAACGTCGAGAAAACAGCTCGAGGTCGAAGAAAGAAATGAACATCGAGAAAGCAGCTCAAGGTAGAAGAGACAAATGAACGTCGAGAAAACAGCTCGAGTTCGAAGAAAGAAATGAACATCGAGAAAGCAGCTCAAGGTGGAAGAGACAAATAAACGTCGAGAAAACAGCTTGAGGTCGAAGAAAGATATGAACATCGAAAAAAAAAGCTTGAGGTCTTCAAATATTTATTTGTATGTTTTTATCAAAAATGATCTTTGAGAAAACAGCTCATGACGTCGTAAATATCCCGTAACAAATACTAATCCTGTTTTAAATAACCTCACCGATGGTATACCTATGCTTAGTGCAACTACAGTTGCAAAACTATTATTGCCAAACAGCACTGAAAATAACCATGTTAGTTCCAGGATTATCGATATTACGTCTGATATAATTCTCACTGACTTAAAACATAAAAGATTATTCCAAGTATCCAGTTGCATACCAATAACAAAGTTAACACCAAGAATTGCAATATTATACGATGACCCCAATATTGTAGGACAACGACAGAATCACGTTAGAATTGTATTACAGGTATCTAATGATATTGTGCCTTGTTATGTTATGTTATTGTCGACCCAGTTGGCACAATGGTCACCATGCCGGACTGCCAAACACAGGGTCGCGGGTTCGATTCCCGCCTCAGACAAGTATTTATGCTTAGACATTTGTCTGTGGTCTGGTTGTTTCTATGTATTATAAGTATATATTTAGAAAAGAAAAGTATATAAGTAGTATATCCGTTGTCTAGCACCCATAACACAAGTCTAATTACTTAGCTTGGGGCTAGATGGCGATGTGTGGAATGTCCTGCAATATTTATTATTTATTTATTTATTATGTTCGTTACATAGCGAAGTTGGACTAGTGGTACCTGACCACTAGTCCAACACCGCCAACTTTTATTCCAAAGGTAGTGGGTTCGAACCCCGGTCGGCTGTGCACCATTTTTAGGGTTATGGCGTAGCTAAATGGCAAAAAACGGAACCCTTATAGATTCGTCATGTCTGTCTGTCTGCCGTATGTCACAGTAACTTCTTTCCGAAACTAAACTGTTAAACCTTGGTAAGTAGATGTATTCAGTGAACCGCTTTCATCAAACCCATATGTGTGGAGTACCTATGGATAGGTCTTCAAAAATGATATTGAGGTTTCTAATATCATTTTTTTCTAAACCGAATAGTTTACGCGAGAGACACTTCCAAAGTGGTAAAAAGTATGTCCCCCCCGCCCCCCTGTAACTTCTAAAATAAGAGAATGATGAAATTAAAAAAATATATGATATATTATTCATTACCATGCAAACTTCCACCCAAAATTGGTTTGAACGAGATCTGGTAAGTAGTTTTTTTTTAATACATCATAGACCGTAAACCGCCATTTGCCCTTCATTCATGTATTTTTACCACTAGCGCCATCTATTTTTTTATTATGTGATGATAATGGTACGGAACCCTTCGTGCGCGAGTCCAACTCGCACTTGATCGGTTTTTTTATGATAGGTCAGCGTTTTACTATTATTACACTCTGCCTGATGGTAGGTGACGATGCCGTCGAATAGGCTCCAAAACTACTGGACCGATTTTGATGAAACTTGGTATGAGGATACATTGATTCATTGGGAATAACATAGGCTATTTTAATCCAGATATTCCTACGGGATCGGGAGTTACGCGGGTCAAACCGCGGAGCGCTGCTAATCCCAACAAATATTATAAATCTGTATGATTGTCCCCTATTCACGGTCAAATGCCTAATCCGATTTGGATTAAAAGCGGCATAGTGATAGTTTAGGGGATGGAGAAGGACATAAGATACTTTTGATCCCGAAATTCCTGCGGGATCGGGACTTACGCGGGTGAAACAGCCACAGCAAATGAAATTTAATCGAATCTCCGACGTGAAGAGATATTTGTTTTCATTCATTTCATTACATTTCATTCAATGTCATTCCTAGCGATGAATGTTGAGAAATGATTATATTTTATGTTTTAATTAATTTTGATGTTTTCTACCTTGGAATTCTGTAGAAATGATTGGTTTTTTGTTAACTTATTTAACTGTTTTTCGACCTTCAAGAGCTTTCCTAAGTGTGAAATCAACATCCTAAGTTATAATATTACAAAATGAAATGGAATTCGCATTGACTCAAAAGCTTAGGCTCGAAACATAGAAATGGCGAGGTCTCAGAAAATGTAAGTACTTATATAAAATTATAAGAAGGAAAGATTTTTTTATTTGTTACGAAAATGCTAACGATTTTGATAAAATGTGGGTATCCTTACATTGAATCTTTGGGATTATGATACGCTAGACGCAGAAGGTTGCGGGTTAGATTCGCGCCTCAAACAAATATTTAAGGTTAGATATTTTGTTTCTGGTCTAGTAGTTTCTATAGGTATATGAAGCACGTATTTACAAAAAAAAGTAAGTAAATATAAGTATTATATTCGTTGTCCCACTCGTGTGAGTAGCAATGCACTATTTATTTAAGTAATACAATTTTCAAAGTCTGAATTGATTAACTGCCTGATTCAACCCCTACGCGGGCGAAATCGCAGATAAAAGCTCAATAAGTTTAATTAATATTGTTGTGTCCGGCGTCCCCGCCACGTCCGTTCGGCGTCTCTTGCCACTTCCATGTATATCGCCACAAGAAACAAGACGCCGACAAATAATTATGCGGAATACAGCATAAATTATGCATCAGAACATATTTATAGTAATAATATGTGTGAATATGATTTATGTTTATACCGAAGACATTATGACACTGTTCTGTTGTGTAATTGTGACATTTTTACTACAAAGATGTCGGAGATTACGTTTGTTATTTATGGGGGAGAGGTTACTAAATTAATATTGTTGTGATTTTAATTGTATAAGCTTAAAATGTTCGTAAAAATACAATAAAAAAATGTGAAGAAGATTGCTTTGAAATGTGAACTTTCAATCATCAAGATATAAACATAGCGTGTAACAAATAAACTGTAATGCCTGTTAGATACATGTAAGTCCATGACATCTCTAAAAAACATATAAGAATATATTTGCATCGAAAAAATTAAATAAAAAAATATTTTTATAAGATGTGACTACATTATTACTGGCGGCAGGCTTTATTTTAGGTAGTTGGTGTCACAATTTGCTAGACAAAGAATAGGACTTACTTATTTTTCAAACATAAAGATTCACCTTGATTATAAATATATTTGCAGACATTCTAAAGATCTTAAATATTATTTGTTTAATGGCAAGAATCGAAACCAGACCGAAACTGGTGTCAACCATCTGTTTCCACCAATAGAATTGCATAAAAACTCCACTTCTGATTACTATTGGTGGAAACGCCGCTCCGCTTCTGTGGTCAGGCAGCCTAGAATTCTTTATTAGGCGCTAAAATGTTGTTTCTTTTTAAAAGCATTTTTCTTTAACCTAACCTTGACTGAAAGTTTAAATTGATCAATTGAGCTAAATTCAACACCATGGTTATTTTCCAACATAAAATTGAATTGTTTATTGTACGAGGCATACTGAGCTCACCAACCATTCATTACGCATAGATCAATGATTTAGATAAATGTTTTAAAGGAAATAGCATACGAGAACCGTGCTCAACTGCGTATCATTCAGACCTGGTTTCTGTGAAAGCAGAAATAATTTAACAACTATATTAGGCCGGTGCAGCCACAAAAGGAGCCCACAAAAGGAGTTTTTGGATCACTGTCAGACGACAAGGAAGACTCCTTAATCCCCCTCGAAGGCCCCCATTTATTTGGGAGTCTTTGAGTCGCGAGCTACATCTTAGACCGCACCGTCACTTACTAACGCTGACCTTATCAAAAAAAAATCTGCTAAAATCATCACAGAATGGGTGCCGGAAGACGGTCGTTGAAATCGAAGCAGACCCCGGAGAAGATGGCTTGGCCGATTTTCTTAAACAAGGGTTTCAAGGTTTTTAACTGACAAACTGTCTGTTGGGTGCTTGGATGCAGAATACAGACCTCCACAGCGATTGGCTGTCAAGCTAACGGTCTCCTAATCTTTGTCTCATGAGGTGTTTTAAACATACGGTTTAAGCTTTTAAAAACCGTCTGTTATTTGCTTTGGTATAGATAGACGTCTAGAGCTTGGTTGTCAATTGTCGATTAGTTGTTTTTTTTCTTACAGTTTCAAAGCTGTAAGTAAAAATATCTCCAAATGTAATACTACCCTATCTGCACCGCGTCATCCACAATCATGAATGGCTGAGCTGGTGTATCCAGCGAAAGTACAAACCAGCGGTAACCAACCATTGTCACCCGACACGGTCCCTGATCGAACCACGGTCTGTAACGAGAATTTGATATGCCATTGTTATGTGGAGGTCGCTTAGGTTGTATCTAACGTAACTACCTGTGAAAATATTCTATTTATTAATATAAAAAACCGAAGTGTGAGTCGGACTCGCGTAGGAAGGGTTCCGTACCATTATATTCTGTTTTTAGTATTTGTTAATGTTCTAGCAGCAACAGACATCATCTGTGATAAGAATAATGGCAAAATTTCAAACAAAAAATACTTGTTAGTGTTGTGCGTTGGTTAGGTTCTTGAAATTCCTATAATATGTGTAATGGCGTCAGATGCTGATGAAGAAAATATAAAACACGTGACTTTAAATGCTTATATCTTTTTTACACATCTTTTTCACGAAATACTATCAATTTCATTGTAATCTAGAAAAAACGAAGAATTTTATCCTATTTTTTTGTATTTGTGTATATGCTCATTTTTTTACAAATGATAAGTCAGCGTTTGACCACTATCACACCTGCCTGATGGTAGGTGACGATGCGGCCTAAGATGTAACACGACTTCCTAGAAGATACCTATTCACTCGCGACTTGAAGACCCCCAAATTGCCTTGGTATACTTGTCATACTTTTATGTGCTTTTAAGTGTCTATTGCTATCACAGTTCATGAGATACATGGCCTGGTGACAGACAAACGGATAATGGAGTCTTAGTAAAATGGTCCCATTTTTAGTTTTTGGATACGGAACCCTAAAAAAGCGACACAGTTAAATCGCGATGTTTACCTAACTTTTATTACGCTGAAATTCATAGAAAGTCAACATTATTGATTGACCGTGCAATACGGAACTTTTTTTCGTTATTTCTAATGACGTAATAGTTGATAGTCCGTTAGCTTCCGTACAACACGTGCTCATATAACAAATAGTTATTACATTTACTTACGTATTAACACGAATCAAATCAATAATAAAGCGTCAGCAATTCGATAATATTTTGACGTGATATTTCATTTACCTACCGACTAAATACCTAACGTTTTGTCCTAGTTAAAGATTATTAGCCGGCGTCAATAGCTTGTCTTATCCACTACCAAGGGTTAAAGTACAATTTTTCTGACATCAAGAGCGACATAAATTTGACAGATGTCAATTTTCGATCGTATTTTATTTCCATTTCAATCGCCTTTTGATTTTTTTTCAATCGTCTATTGTTTTTTTTCGATCGTCTTTTTTTTTCATTTTGATCGCCTTTTGTTTCCATTTCGATCGTCTTTTTTCCGTGATTAACCACTTGGTTGAGTAGTTTGACTACGCAAGGAAATTTATGCCTTTTGGACAAACTAGTTTGACCAGAAAGTTTGATCAGCGGGAACGTACCTATCTCGCACCCCTCCGGCTACATTGGCAACTTATATTCACAACCAATTTTTCCCAACTAGTTGCCTACTAAGAATAAGTTAATAAGTATTTTAATGTAAGAGAAATTTTAATTTTCAGTCCACAACTAATAAGGCCTGCTACATAGCTGAGATTTCTCATAACAAAAAATGACAGTTTAACGTTTGGCAGTTGATAGGTTATTGATTTCGATGATATAAAAGTTGTGTGCATAGTTAACTACTTAGGCTATTGTGATGAGATTGTAGTTGACTGGATACTGGAGAACTTTTGGAACTTCCATAGTCCCAAAGTTCTCATGTCTTTTGGGACTATGGAGGTGACCCATGTCGTTACAATGTCCAACGAACACGTACAAATAACAAGTGGAGGCTTGTCAACTGAAAATATTACTGTGCCCCATATCTTGGCTAAGCGTTCTATCTATCTATCTATCTATCTTGGGGCCATGGAGCCCCGGACCTTTGGGAAGGCGTGCGTGGAGCCGAAGCCGACACTCGTCAACTTATTATGAGACCTGCATCTGGTAGAGCGTAGTTTTGGAGTGAGACTCCTTTCAATCAAATTTTTTTGGCAGCCAATGTGTCTTGGACGTAGGTACATATTCATCTTACTAATATTAAAAATGTGAAAGTTTGTATGTAAGTGTGTGTTTGTTACTCCTTTACGCAAAACCTACAGGAACGATGGCGATAAAACTCGGTAGATAGCTGGAGACCTGGATTAATATTTATTAGATAGATAACTTTATTTCTACAACACAGGAAGAAACACCACACGATAAACACAAAGTAAAGTAATAGCTAGGCTAGATATACCCCAATATATCGCGACTTACGCGAATGAAACCTCAGGGCGCAGCTAGTAATAGTATATTTTCAGTCAACTGTAGTAGGTATAGGTAAGAATTTGGAAATAGTAAGTGATGTAATACTTCGTTTACGTTCATGAGGTGATCTGACGTGAGTCCACATAGATAGCTGCTTTATTTACGTTCCAAGGACGATTGTTTCCTGATTTGTTTTAGAAATAATGGACCTTATTTTAGGTTCAATTTATTATTAAGCGTAGACGGCTTTAAAATCGATCAGAAGAGTAAGGGCTTGCAATATGACGTCATAATTATGAGTTTTCCAAAAGCATATTAAATGTGTCAACCTCTTTTGGTTATCAATTTAACTCGTTAAAATGAGAAGAACTGCTTGCTTAGTACATAGCAGTAGCGAGGGGTCCATACAACCCTATTACCCATTTTTTCCACTATGAGTCGAGTGCAGAGGGATTCGCTTACACCCGGCGGGATAACCCTATAATCCCTCTATTATCCCTAGACCTACCTATTTTAATACAATTTAAGAAATAAAATAAATGTCCAATGAGATTGGCCGTCGCCTCCGGGACAGGGTGTTTGATCCGCGTTCCGGGGCATTCCTGGTGCAAAGGCTGTCAATAGCAGTTCAGCGGGGTAACGCTGCTTGCATATTGTCAAGCTTTGCACCGGGAACGCTGGGGAGGGGTTTATTTGACTAGGTTTAGATTAAATTTTTTATTTTTATTATTTTGTTATTGTTTAATTAGTCGTAAATGAATAATTGAAATAGAAACAATGTCAAATAATTTAGTAGAACTCAAATAGAATTCAGTAGAAGTCAAATAATTCAGTAGAAGAAATATCTTGCGTGGTTTTATTTCTTAGTGTTTTTTTGGCTAACCTTCTAGTCATGTTAAGCTAACAGTCAAGTACTTACCTACACTGTCATGTTACTTTTATAGAAATAGGATTTTATACCCATTTGTTGCAATCCGATAAAAAACACAAAATTAACCCAGTTTGCAAAGGAAAAATTATATCAAACAACTTTATACACAGATAAGATTCAGTAGTGTCAGACACCAAGTGACCTAGTCTTGTAGATAATATTATGTCCTTAATTAGCTAGATTAGTAAAATAATAATTGTAACGTTTCTCTCATGTCTTGGAAAATTGCGTTTCTATTATCTTACTTACTTAATCATTATGTTTTATGATTCATTGTTTTTAATAACCACATAACCTATGAACTTTATAACTCTTTGATTTCAAAACACTAGCTTTTTTTTAATTTTTAACTGACTTCAAAAAAGAGTTTTTTCAAATCATCGCGTATATTTTTATTATTATATTTTTATGTATGTTCACCGATTCCTCGAAGAAGGCTCAACCGATTGAGATGATTATTTTTGTATTAGAAAGAGATAGTGAGGATCTGATGAGGATCTTCGGAGTAATAAACAAAAACAAAATGAACTCCTTAGAACGCTCAGTTTTCGGTTATTAAGTGAGAACTTATTTTTTTTGTTTTATGTGTATGGTTAAATAAAGTATGTATCATTTAAATTATGTTCCTTTTATTATTCTTTCTTTTGGGTCTAAATAAGCCCTCGTAATCATTGCGTATGGCTTTCATCCTGGCTAACATCGGCAGGTGTGACTTCTGACATTCCACGAGGAAGTAGGCATTCGTTTACCACGAATGCCCACGACAAAGGAAAGTGTTTCGGGAAAGGTTCTGGTCAGGTGGTCCACAATCGCATTAAATAAACCCTAATAGGTAAACAAATAAATAATATCCCAGCTGACGTTGTCCATTGTCCAGGACAAAGGTTATCGTATCAGTTATGGTAATACAAGTTACTAATGTTGGTATACTTGCACAATTTCAATTTGTTAACGTTGTTCGATAATTGTGACCCTTCGCTGCGCCTGCGCCGGTTCCGGGCTCGGAAAGGTTATTCGAATGTTTGTTTTGTTGAAGGAAAGTGGAATCGATACCGTATTTGTTTGCACGATTTTCGTATCGATACCGAGAGTAATAAACATAGTAACTAGTAGTTCGCTACTTACGAGTTTACATTTTTACTGATTTTTTACTCATTTTAGCTTAAGTTCAGTTATAAATTTACTAATAGATGCGCCCTGTAGTTTGACGATCCTGGGAATTTCGGGATCAAAAGTATCCTATGTTCTTCTACATCCCTTAAACTATGATTATATATCGATTTTAATCCACATCTGTCCAGTCTTTTGACCATGAAGAAAAACAAACTTTCAAATTCAATCAAACCAAATCCAAATTTTTATTCATTTGGAATCATACAATTAAATGACATCACCTAGCGTCTTAAAAATGAAGTTAGGATGTGTGCCTTCGGAACGCGCCTACCACGGAGAAGATGCCACAAGAAACTCATGGGGGTTTTTAAAACATTGGGGGATTTTTAAACATTAGGCATTTCGGATTTATATTTTTCACTTAGGCATATGGCTTCAATGGGATTGTGATTTACTCGGGTTGGATCAGCTAGTTAGGTAGGTAGGTATAACAAGAAACCATGTCATCGCTATAGTAAACAAAAGTCAACCCAAATCCGTCGTAAGATACGTTTAAATCGGCGATGTTATTACAACTTCCTGAGTACGGATGAGGTCCCGCTATCTTGTACCGATTTCACAGCCTTACTTTATGTGTCACCGGTTGTTAAGGCATTTATATCATACTTTAGAAAACTTATTAATTTAATGAAATGTTTTTTTATGGTTTGGCCAATATCGTCACCTGATGGTAAGTGAATATGTGATCACAGATCACATCTATTAATGTGATCTGTGATCTATTAATTACGTGAGGCTCGAAAGAGGAGGGGGAGGGGGGGTGTAGTAATATAATACGTGTATTTATTTTTTCAAACGCGCTATACTTAACAAAATCGGCGAAAGTTTTTCTATAATAAAATGAGATGATACTTATACCAATATTTTATAATAACTTAAGATTCCTTGTAGGTACTAAAAATACGCGTGATATAGGGGGAGGGAGTAGGGGTAGTCTTAAACTTCACCATGTATCAACCAAAGGGGAGGGGGAGTTAAAAATGCCAAAAAAATTCTATAATAAAATAAGATGATTACATAAACCAATATTTTATAATAATTTAAAATAAATTAAGATTCCTTGTAGGTACTAAAAATACACGTGATATAGGGGGTGGGGGGATAGGGGTAGTCTTAAACCTCACCATGTATTACCAAGGGGGAGGGGGGGTTAAAAATGCCAAAAAAAAAACATCAAGTGATTAATAGACAACCCCTAGAAGATCACTTGAAGACATTCAAATTTATTTAATGCAAAGTTTTGGAATTATCTGTCTGCTGTTGAATACACAAAATGTCGACGAAGGTCACAACTGATACGTCACAACATCTAAAAAACCTACATGAAGATGAGCTGTGACGACATCGACTATTTTCATGCGATAATTTAAATTAATGAAAAAATGTGATTTTTTTTTCTAATTAATGAATACCACCATAACCACAAAATGCCTTTGCCATCTCTAACGTCATCGTCGTTATACCCATCAGATGAGATAAGGTCTAATGCAAGCCTATTTTGCGTAAAAAAAACGCCATAAGGCTGAATAGGTCAGGGATAATGTGCTTCCTGACGTAAAAGGGTTTTCCGATTTTATACTCAAACAATGTATAGACCTCCTATTTCTGGTAGACAAGAGGCATTCAAAACTTGTCCCCAATGGTATTTTCCATGACTTAGTTACGTAAGAAACCACGTGCTCACGGTTGATGGGCTTATCGGAGAGAGATTTTTTAAACGACTGTTAATTTAATCTTAATAAAAGTCATCTGACGGATGCTGTCAAGATAACCTGTTGTCACTTTGATGGTTGTTCTTTGAAAGTAGTTGGTTGAGGGGATACGTCACGCAATGCTACGTTTGCTGGAAAGGTGGCGCATGTTTATCATTGACACTCATTGAGTTTGGAATGGTGAGTGATATGTCAACCAGAGGTATTTAAGTCTTTGCGAAATAAATTTGACCACACGAAAGTAAGGCAATTGAGTCATAATTCCTTAGGGTGTTTTCGCATATTGTATGAAGACACGTCAAATTATTGTGTCACAATAAAGGAAGGAAGTTCGGAGATAGCCCGCGTCGCTGTTCCCCCAATACTACAACCTTGGAGTCTTCAAGTCTAGAGTAAATAGGTACCTTCTAGGGGAGCATGCTACATCCTCGACCACATCTTCGCTACGCATCCCAGGTAAGATGAAGTCAAATAAAAGCTTATTTTGTTTAAAAAAAAACACTCTTTAACTGTTACATCTTATATAATTTAACAATTATAGAGTGGTCCCGAAAATATCCTAAAAAAATATGTCGACAAATAGGACCCAGGATTGAGCGTCCTGGCGAGGAGTGAGTTGGAGAGCCGACCCTAAATAATGGAATAAGGCTAGGAGGAAGAGAAAGAGTTCCGAATGATTAAATCGTCTACGTAGATATAATAAATAGTATTTACTAGCGAGTTAATAAGGTAATAGGGTACCTTTCACTTTAATTAAAAACTAAATATTTCGTAAAAATATGGAAAATATCTAAAAACAGATCATTAGATAAATACCTATTTACTTTTTGACAACCCGAAAAAATTAATTAATTTGTTTAATTTTTGTTATTTTATCACTCACTAGCAGCACTCCGCGGTTTCACCTGCGTAGCTCCCGATCCCGTGAGAATTTCGGGATAAAAATTAGCCTATAGCCTTCCTCAATAAATGGACTATCCAACACAATTTTTTTTTTAATTCGAACCAGTAGTTCCTGAGATTAGCGCGTTCAAACAAACAAACTCTTTAGCTTTATATCTTAATATATATAAATCTCGTGTCACAATGTTTGTCCTCAATGGACTCCTAAACCACTTAACCGATTATAATAAAATTCGCACACCATGTGCAGTTCGATCCAACTTGAGAGATAGGATAGCTTACATCCCGATATTCCCACGGGATCGGGAGTTACGCGGGTGAAACCGCGTAGGGCAGCTAGTATAAGTATAGATATCAAGGTTTTTAATAGACCCGCAGGTCAGTCTAAATACCAAAACGTCTAGCTTAACAATCCATGGATCTGGAAGGTCGTTTCTTCGAGAAATGAAGGCTTAGGCCTGAGACGCCAAAAGGCTTGTTTAAATGACGTTACTGCATTCAACAATTTGACGTAACACGCCATCAATTGCAGACCTCACAGCAAGATAATAAAACAGTATAATCTGTACCGGCATTCCAATTTTGACATCCAATTTTGCCGCGAGCTTCTCCCACAAAATTACATCCAAAATGAATTTCGAAAACTCATAAAGAATGTAATTAAATCAAAATTCAATGAATTTGGCCTTTGATTCCTATTAATTATAACTAGCTGTGAGATATAACGCGTGCCTGAATAAATTAAACGGGGGTAATGCAATCCGTTGGCAACATCCGTCAAGAGAGTTGCAACATCGTGTTGTTATTGCCAATGTGTTTGGTATGAAAATGACATACCTATTCAATTTTTAATGGCTTCATTTTTAGTCGTGAGAATTCTAAAAAACCCCACTGATAAATACCTGTTTGTGACGTTTTCACGCCTAAGCCACTGAACAGATTTTGATGAATTTTAAAATGGTGAATGATGATTTTACCTTGATCCCAGACTTTCGCAGATAAAATTGCGTGGCACATGCTAGTAAATATTAATTATTTATGGCCATGTCTAAAGCAGAAATTGACGCATCTGCTATCTGCTAACCTTCTCTACACAAGAGACGGTCACAGATGCTACCTTAAATTTGGGTAGTTCCTCGTCCTAGAAACGGCCATTAAAAGAAATAAAGGTTGTGGCTAAAGGAGCAGAATTAGCATGCTGTGAGACGCGGCTACACAGTGCTGATTTTTAGCCTGCCCCTTTCTCTCTAACGCATTACTATGTGTTATTTAATGGTATTGACTGGTCAAATGCTGCGATGGTAAGTGAGGATGCGGTCTAAATGGTACACGCACGTCTACAAGATAACTGTTCACTCGTAACAGTCTCTAAAATCACACACTCAAAAAATACAAAATTTTTAAAGATAATCTTGCATGCCTTTTCATGAGACACCAACGCCTGCTACATGCTGGATAGCAGGCATGGTCTGAGAATTAATTTGTTAGGTTTATTCTTTCATCGTTTTTACTTTATCACATATCAATATAAGATTTAATAATATCCTATTCATTATAATCACCATTTGCAATATCTGGAGGTCGAAAACAGGCCATCATATTAATATTATCAAAATGTCGTAGGTCAGGCGCCCGCGCCGCGCCCGCGCCGGTTGGCAATTTGTAAGCTAATCACCGAACATATTAGTGGATGCCTGATAGTGACTCTATGTTAATTGGATTTACTTAAGCATGCATTTTGAAATGTGATAGGAAGATATTCTTCATCTTCAACGATGGACGGTCGTGATCACAATTGAGTCAAATTCTCTATCCTCTTCTGGGGATTTAAAGTAGCCTTTAAACATTTTTACTTTTAGCCTACTCGTTATCCCAATATTCCTACGGACTAACGCGGGTGAAACCGTGAAGTATTGCTAGAATTCGATAACAAGACTATAATCTAAAGTCCCGTTTTACAAAGTTAATTAAAAGCAAATCTCAATCAACAAAAAGGAAATTAATATCAAGTTATTTTATTTAATCCGTGATAAAAATCTACAACATTTGTGTAGCAAGCAATAAGTGCTTAATTAAATGAATCGTGACTATTCTGTAGTAGCCCGGTGAGCCTGTTTACTTCTCGCAGACAACGGACTTGTCTGCGGACAGGAATCGTACTGCAAACTTCCGGACCTGTACCTTATATTGGTTATAGATAAAAGAAACACCCATAAGGTACAAACACGCCTCAGGAAAGATAGGAAGAACTTCATGCAAGTTTGACTTTATACGTGTTAGATTTTATGCAGGTTTCACCTCATGGTTGTTTAACTTTATGCAAATTTGGGTTTAGACTGTATTAGAGTTAAACTTTATGCAGGTTTGACTTTATGGGTGTTTATATTTATGAAAGTTTGAGTATTGATTTTATAAACTTTATGCAAGTTTGAGTTTTGACTTTATAAGTGATAGACTTTATGCAGGTTTGACCTTATGGGTGTTTATATTTATGAAAGTTTGAGCTTCGAAACGATAACAAGGACTTACGTCTTCTAATTACACCAATACTAGCGACCCGCCCCGGCTTCGCACGGCTATATTATGCATGTATTTTACATATAAACCTTCCTCTTGAATCACTCTATCTATTAAAAAAAACCGCATCAAAATCCGTTGCGTAGTTTTAAAGATTTAAGCATACAAAGGGATATAGGGACAGAGAAAGCGACTTTGTTTTATGACGGAAAAATAGTCTTGAAATGGGGCGTGATCTACTATTTGATCAGAATATTTGGACCACCACTCCGCACTCAGAAATTGGTGTAAGTACCTTACTTTTTATATTAAATTTTAGTTAAGGGTGATATTAATTTGACGATTGCACGACGATGACGTAAATTATTGATCGTGTCAGTGTTCTTCTCAAACTAACCATCGGCCAACAATAAGTCTTCAGTGTGTTTAGCCATTTACCATGCAGAGATAAGAGGTTATAGTGGAGCCATAAATTACTTATTTTTACTGCTACCGAAGTAGACGTGGGTAATAAAATGTTACTAGAAATACCTATCAAATACCTATCTACCAAGATATAATAGGTATAACATCGTAGCGTTACTTTAAGGCGCATATAGGAACCAAAAGCAAAATCCCAACCGCTTACAACTAAAATTATTATTAATACAAAGTATATAAAAAAGATTCATACATTTTCATTATTTTATGATAGATGCCAGATGATGAAATATAAAACATTGTTAATATGTTGTATTTTGTGTACTGCTTCTAGGTGATCTATTTTTTGGTGCAATTCTAAATTTTAGTCGTTTCTAAGCTTAATCGAACTTAAGTCAGTGAAAATATTTTAATATGACTGACTGATATCAACGCACAGCTTAAAATTATAGACGGATCAAGCTAATTTGCTATACAGATAGTTGTCTTAAAATGTATAGTCGGAGATCCCTTTAATAACGAACTTCATCGAGCTGTTTAATGGATGAAAAATATTTTACTTACATCAAATTAAATAGGTTCATAAATGATTGCAAATTGTTGCCTAAAAAAATTCAGTCCAGAATGTGATTAATTAACAATTCAATTTTTTGTTTTGGTTTTTAAGCCGTTCACTGGCTTTTTTTAAGAGACAAATTATATACCAATAGAAAGTATGAAGCCTTTAGAATATGCAAACGTATAGACTATTTTTTCCCGTCACAACTCGTGGGTAGGCAGGTAAATCGATACTAGTCATTTGCACTGGTCTGGTTAATAAATTAAAGTTAAGTTAAAATAAAGATTATGTATTTCATTGGTACGGAATTTGTCTATTGACCAAACCACGGAAAAGTCTAAAAACTAAAAAAAAAACATTCTAGACTGAACATTTTTAGGCAACCCATTTGCAATATATTTATTGGCATATTTAATTCGATAAAAATACTTTTCATCCATTAAACAGATCGATGAAGGTCGTAATTTAAGGGATCCCGTACTAGTAGACATCTGCTCAGAAAGAGTTTTGGAAAATTCATACCCTACGCAGACGAAGCCGCAGGCAAAAGTATCTTACATAAAATTCTTCTGTCCAGTTAGGTCAACGTACCTGTAACAACGAAATTAAAATGAGATTAGAGGTCGTAAAAGTATCTGCTTTACATTAAAAACCGTTTAGATTCGGTAGGTACAACAAATAGAAAACATAATAGGTACATCATTTGTCATTTACATAATTTAAGGCCGTGTAGTGCCTGAGACATGTATTAGATAGAGTAGGTCCCAGGAACCTATACAGCCTCTCAGCTTAGTCGACCATGTCCAGAGTAAAGAACTTGTCAATACGTCTGGAACCACTAAGCCGCGCTTTATTCGAGTGTATCCCATCTGGCCCGGTAACTTGGCCCGGCGCCGGGCCACATGGGAAAAAAAGTTTTAACTGGCCCGGTGATATGTTTATGACACAAATCAAGTACCATCGGCCCCGGATAGCGGAGAAAAGAGGATACGCCTCATAATTTGTGAAATACTAACTACATGCATCTATGAAAGGGATTTTCATAAATCAAACTGCTTAGTTTTACTGTTATGCATGTATTATACATATAAACCTTCCTCTTGAATCACTCTATCTATTAAAAAAAACCGCATCAAAATCCGTTGCGTAGTTTTAAAGATTTAAGCATACAAAGGGATATAGGGACAGAGAAAGCGACTTTGTTTTATACTATGTAGTGATGATAATGATAATGATGACGCGATATTAACGATTTTTGACTACTCATCATTTTGATAAAATAAATATTAAACAAATCAAATATCACTTCACTTACAAAGTTGCAGACGTTCCAGTTTATACATACCACATAAAATTATTGATTGTTATCATGATTGTACTAAAATATTATCAGGTGAAGCACAACCGTGTTTATAAAATGGATGTAGGTACTCTAGGTACATAACAATGGGACTACGAGAAACAGTTCTCCCTTGTGGTCCCATTAATGAGACAAAATCCTAGGACCACGAGCAAACAGCGGCTTTTCCTGCATGATGCGGTTTTAGTCTTAGTCCCGATGTAGGAATTTCAGGAAAAAAAGTAACCTATGTTACTCCCAATAAATCATTATATCCTCATACCAAGTATCATCAAAATCTATACAACAAACAAAAAACCATTCCTCTTAATGTAGTATCGATCACAGCATCCCGAAAATAATTTTTTTATTGCTATAAATATCAGTTCGCTCATTCTGTTGCGCGGCAAAAGATGATCGAAAAAAAAAAAAACTAAAGACTATCGAAAATTGACATCTGTCCAATATCACTCTTGATTTTGGAGTGTAATATAAGTATTAGGCTTTCGGGAGTGCTGATTCTGAATTCGAGATCCATTCTTGGATCAGAGTTGACATCACTGTCAAATGTCACTCTGATTTTGTAGGGCATCGTCTGGAGAGCGGGTACATCTTTCTCTATTTTATGATAATTTATCGCAGCGGTCCGCGGTTTCGCCCGCGTAACTCCTGATGCCGCTACAATTTCGGGATAAAAAGTATCCTATGTTACTCCCAATGAATCATTGTATCCTCATACCAAGTATCATCAAAATCGATCCAGTAGTTTCCGAGCCTATTCGCTACAAACAAAAACTTATTGTAGTATCGATCACAGCATCCCGAAAATAAATGTATTATTGCTATAAATATCAATTCGCTCATTCCGTTGCGCGTGAGTCGATAAATACGATACTTTAATGGGTTCATCCGCTTTTAAACCGAGTTTAAATAGAAATGATGTGATTGTTACTGTAATAGTGACTGTTGTACGTACGTCCCGATCCTGAGGGAATATTCCGAGGATTTAATATAATATCCTTATGCCAAATTTTATCTGAACTGTTCTTTAAACTGAGTAAGCTAGTACTTATTTAAGGAAATATTTTCAAAGAAAAATGCATTTAAACATTGAAACAAAAAATAAAATATTATTTCTATTAATTTAACATAAAAAAAATAATGTGTATTTATTTTAATATTTTGTAATTTAATAGTAATTAGTAATTTAATTTAATGTAATTTTAAGTTATGCTTTTGACTATTTAATTTTGTATTTGATATTATTATTTTATACTAATCACTACATAGTATAAAATAAAGTCACTTTTCGCCGTCCCTATGTCCCTATTTCCCTTTGTATGCTTAGATCTTTAAAACTAAGCAACGGATTTCGATTTTTTACTGGATAGAGTGATTCAAGAGGAAGGTTTACATGTATAATACATGCATAATATAGCCGTGCGAAGCCGGGGCGGGTCGCTAGGGAATTATAAATGAAACATATTCTTTGTCATTTAACATTCATTCATTCATTCATTTTTGTTGTTTTTGCATGACATTTAATTTCCTAAGTTTGGACACCCTACCCTTCACCTTCCTCCACTTCTTATTCAACGAAAGGTTGCCTGTAAGAGATCGCAATATGCGATAAGACCGCCCTTTGTAACACTTAGACTTAAGCTTTGTTTTCATATTTCATATATTTAAAAATTATGTTATAACTAGCGACCCGCCCCGGCTTCGCACGGATATATTATGCATGTATTATACATATAAACCTTCCTCTTGAATCACTCTATCTATTAAAAGAAACCGCATCGAAATCCGTTGCGTAGTTTTAAAGATTTAAGCATACATAGGGAAATAGGGACAGAAAAAGCGACTTTGTTTTATACTATGTAGTGAAGTGATAGTGATAGTGAAGTGATAAAGAATTTATCTATCTATCTATTCATTTACTTACTGTCAACTTATTTCAATGTCTTACAAAAACTTATGCTAAGAACAATACCTTAAATGAATGTATGTTCTCATCCATTCGACAAACAATATTCAATAAGAAACCTTGGCAGTTGGCACACATAACCAAGTTCTTATCCGTAATGAGCAGACATTATTGGGATAATCCTCTCACACGCCCACTTGTGGACTTGCAAATGTTACTTAGCTAAGTAAGGTACAACCGAAATCGTTTCATTTTACACCCACGTGTATAAATGTTACCTTTACCTACTTATCTATGACTGCAAATTGTATTTCTTTACAGTAATAGTACATTGTTACCTTAGGGATGAAAGTAACTTATTTAGTCCCGGAATGGGGTTTGGCGGGACTTTAACCGAGGTAAACACTCTTCTTCTTCTTCCGTGCCTTATCCCACTTTAAGTAGGGTCGGGTCACCTTATCTCACGGCGCCAAGACATTCTGTCAAGGGTTGTCGGGCCGGGTATATGCTCCTTTTTTCGAGTTTTGACATAATGGTCCACCGTGTCGAAGGAGGACGCCCTCTGCCTCTCTTGTTCTCTGGTAGGCATAGAGCTTAAGCCCGAGGTAAATACTGTGCTATGAAAATATGAGATGAACTTACTGTGTTAATACAAATCTCTGCTATACGATACGGAAGTATAAACAAAACCCCTACAACTCGGAAATTACAGATTAAAGAGCAGGTAATATCAACGTAAAGCAAGTCATTGAATCCCAAAGAAAATAATGTTGTTTGGAGCTCCTAAGGGAAATAATGTTGTATGAAAATTAAATTGCTTTCAGTTTGGATCGTTGTTTGTGTCAAAACTTTTAGCACACGGTCCATACCCTTTCACAAAGGAGGCATTGGATTGGTCTACAAAAATTTTGTACCTTAAGTCTAAAAAAGTCCCGACTGATTGATTGGTATATCGACACACAGCTTAAAACACTGGTCTTGAAGACATGAGTGTTCTTTATGAAATATAGGTATCCACCAGTGGTATCCTCTGAGAAAGGATTTATAGAAATTCCACCCTTTTAAAGAGTGAAATGGCGACTGAAGCCGCGGGAAGTAGGTAATCAGCTACAATTAAGTATTATATGTGTAACACGGTAATATAACGCTAATCACACAGTTTCTTACCACGAGCCCTGCGTACGCGCATATCGGTTGATATCATCTGTCAACTTTCTATACTTCACTAGCTTTCTATACGGTGTGGCTGTTGCTCATTTAAATTTTATTCTTAATTTCGGATATTCGTAGTTTATTCATATATCTGTACATATTTAAAAAGTATGTACTTGGAAGCTTTAGAAAAAAGTTAGTATCTAGTTATACACCTATATTCACCTTTTTTTTTATTCAAACTTCAATATAAAGTTCATCGAAAGACTTATTTCCGCCCGCGCGGTACGGGAATGAGCACTGCAGCTAAAATTATTTATCCCACAGGATCGGGTGAAACCGAGGAGCTCAGTTTGTCCATCCATCAAGCCTGGGTCATACGGGCCATTCGATCTATCAAAATCGTACTACACAGCTCTGGCTTGTGGCTGCTCTATATCAGTAACAAACCTGATTATCATCTATAACCTTAGAGTATATATTCCTACTAGGTAAAGAGAACGAATGACACTCATCACCTATTAGAATTCCAACCAGCTACAAATCGTGTTTTCTTAAAAATAAATTTTACCAATAAACCGTCATAGCATTCTTCTTATTATGCATCCGAAAATCATGTTTGTTAATAGGAAATGCACATTGTATCGTTTGCGCAGAGAAATAAATGATTTTTGCCGAGATACTATCAACAAGTCTGACAATTTGTAAGGAGAGAAGCATTCAAAACGTCACAGAAAACTCTGTAGCGATAAATAATAATAAAAGATGGATGGACTGTATGGGACAAAATATGAGAGAAGGCTGTAAGAAATGAGATGACGGTTAATAGAGGAGAATGGAAGAAGACGTACAGCGCCGACACTAAATAGAATGGAACAAGGGCAAACAGAAGAAGGCTGCTCCATTGCGAGCTCTCTAAATATTATCCTTT
The DNA here is from genome assembly GCA_907269075.1 of Idaea aversata. Taxonomy (NCBI): domain Eukaryota; kingdom Metazoa; phylum Arthropoda; class Insecta; order Lepidoptera; family Geometridae; genus Idaea; species Idaea aversata. Next base: position 993,577 of record OU026102.1, read on the forward strand.
CTCTAAGTCAATAACTCAATAGATACGGATAGATGGATGTATTTATCAGATAGACATGTAAACGATGGGGATCAAAAGGTTCTTCGTAATGTATTGTTAGGTCTGATTTTGTGCTGGGAGGAATTCCTGGCCTTTATTACCTTTTATTTTGCATTATATAATAGTCTCTTTTGTAAAACAGAAAAATGATAAAAAATTAAAGGTCTAATTGCATTAAAGGTCTAATAGTCTCTATGTAAAATAGAAAAATAAAAAAAAACAACCAATCTATACATATAAAATGCTTTGTCCTGAATGACTGACTGACTGACGGATCAACGCACAGCCTAAACCGCTGATCATAGAGGCCTGAAACTTGGAGGGGGTGTTCTTTGTATAACGTAGGCATCCGATAAGGAAGGATTATCCGAAATTCTACCCCTAAGGGGGTGAAAAGGGGGGGGGGGGGAGTTTATATGAGACAACGTGATTTCTTGGTCCATTTTCGACTTTTACGCGGACGCAGTCGCGAGCAAAAGCTAGTGAACAATAAATGATGATTATGATTAGTCGTCTTCTATGACAACCCGGTAGATGGGCTAGCACTATCCCATACCGTGACTAGTTGGCAATTGGTTAAGTAGCAAAAATGTTAGTTCTTCATTAGCAACTGGTTGTAAATCTCAGTTGCCAACGTGGCCAGAGGGGACTAGCCTATCCCATAACTTCATATTAACAGTAACTAACAGTGAAATATAAAACTATCCTATTTAAAATTTAACGACTGTTTTAAAGAGAAAATGACGAAATAAACTTAAATTCATAGAATAACTACCTTGATGTTTCTGTTAACTGGTTATAATAGACTTTTAATGTATAATTTTCATACTAAAAACGGGTTTACATCGTTTTATGGGTAATTTTAAACCTTTAACACCCTTTTATTGGACAGAAATTTGTTTTCTGGACGTTGTGAAAATGCGTAAAATGTAAATTATGTAGTTGACAGTTTAGTTGTAAAAAACCTCATTAAAACTAAGGCAGTTTTGATTGCAATCTGTATTTAGGGATCCAAAAATAGACCATGGTGGACAATGGCTTATTTTTCTCTAAGCTATTCCGAATCTCTAAATAGAAGTCACTGTTGTTTCTTGTGGTTTCTGGTCAGAAGAATGGAAGAAAAAGACACAAAAATAGATTAGGATATAAAATAAAAAAATCGATAGTGACCCACGGACAAACAGATAGATAATATCTGTAAATATTTGTTTATGGCGGGAATCGAACAGGCAACCTTCTGCGTAAAATGGAATGGAATATTTTTTTTAGTTTATTCGGTCAGGGAAGGCAAAGACTGCTGAGTGAGCCCATAAAGCCTAGTATTTAGAAGCTTTGTTGATTTTACTAGTCAAAGATATTTTTCAGTATTTTTTGAGGCTTCTGGAACTAGTCCTTTTTATTAAGCCTAATGGTTGATTATTAAATACAAGTCGATATAATTATATTATGAATTTAATGGTTGCCCCAAAAACTCTTCAATTTTTCATCACTATACATACAAATATTATGATACTCGAGACATGCTTTATGCACAAGTATAATTGCGGAACCAACTAAGATTAAGAAAGATTAAAAAAATGTAAACATTCATTCCCAAAAAATAATTGTACCAAAAATGATACCAGGTCATTATTTCCATTCCATCTTCCTGAATGAGTCAGCCAAGAGCTGTGTTTAAGGATGTTTCGATTGCTCGCTTCAATTTTGTAATTGGGTTAATGTTTTCTCGATTCTTTTACAGAGTGAAGGTTGGCCGAGTAACTGTTCTTTAGAATATCCTTTGTTAACCGACTTCAGATAACAGAGCAAATTCGCGATTGGTCCAATTATTTTTTTATGGTATATAGTAGATAGGTCTAAAGATAGGTTAGCCGCATGTCAGATGAACGATGGGCCAAAATAACCACATAATGGTCCCGCTTAGGGATACGTCCACGCGGCAGACCAAGGCGACGATTGGCGAGATTGTTTTGACTCATAAAGGAATGATTGGTGTGCAATAGCGACAGATTGTGATCAATGGAAGAAAGGTGAAGAGGCCTTGTTCTGCAGTGGGACAGTGTAGGCTCTTTAAAAAAAAATAGGTCAACGTCAAACCGCATGATCATACTTCTTCACTCGTCACTTGAAGACCGCACCAAACTGTACATGAATTGATGTTCTCGAATATTTATTTCATGTGACAGTAAGTAAAAGACCCTGTATTAATTTTTTTCTTCCCCAGCGCAGGCTGCTCCAGCATGAGCTCTAATGACGGATTATCTAGCTGGTGGTCTGCGCCTACACATCTCCTCTAGACCCTGTATTTAGAATTCGTAAACCTGTGTGTGCTTTAAATTTCCGGAAGTTTTTCGAAGGATTACATTTTGGTATATAGCACACAAAATGATACAGGCTTTGAAATAACCTACTCGCAATATTACTTAGTACTTACTATGCTTAATTTAAACAGTTATTGAAATAACTGAACATTGTAAAGCAAACTCATTTGATTAACAATTAAGATAAGTCCTATCTCTTACAATCTATTTTCAACTGAAAACGCTACATTTCTCCATCTAAATCATTCCTTTATACTTATTGTTGGTTAGCAACAAAATAGCGTTTTCTCCAATGACAATCGAGTGTAATAAACTACGGTATCAAACTGTATATCTTCATTAATCTAACCTAGCTTTAACCTAGTTGTTGGGTTCGCTCGCGTAAAAGCAGTTGCAAATCAACGGACCTACTTAGTTAAGTAGTTATGGTTTGTAAGGCTCATTGTCCATTAGGAGAGTTAACTGGTCTTTAACTGGTTTGAAGTTCCTTATCGCTCGAAATGAAAAATTGTAAAGGTTTGTACTATTATAACCAAGGACTGGATATTAATAACGGGACCTAGCCCAGAAAAAATGTTATGCGTTAAGAAAAAAAATGTGAAATGAAAAACTATAAGATAAACTGTAGGTTTGTCTATTGAAACCAAGGACTGGATTTTCGAAAAGCTCTTGTATATCAAAAATCTACGTTTTTATCTATCATATGGCCATTGGCCAGTGTATGTATTAATTTAGGCCAAATAGGTTGTAAATGTATGATTTGGTATATTGTTCGTCCGTCAGGTGGTCCTTTGTCTTCGAACTGAGTCAAGAAGTTTTGGGGCAGTTGGACAGAATCAATTGGATCATAAACTTTTATTCGCATTGTAGCTGTATCATGCATCTAATGCTAAGGCAAATCCTGGTTAGCGGCACACGGCTCCTGACGAATATCTAAGTAGGATTTTTTGTTTCTGTTTTTCTTTTTATCATTGATAATATTTATCAAATCATGGTAGCCAAATTAGAGAAAAGTGCGACATTGCTATATTGTCTATAATTATAGGGGTACGTATATGCAAGAGATGATCGTAAAGGCCTAAAGTCTCGTATAGTTCTAAGATTGTGAATTCGACTGGTATTTTTTTTAAATCTTCACAATTGTGTAATTATTGATTTTTTTCGCAAGGTTGGTCTCACAAAATGTGTACCTAATAACTTTTTTCCCAATAAAAAGCTCGGGGTTAGCTTCAGTTTGAGCCATCAAGTACAACGATCGAAAACCCCATGAGTTTCTTGTGCCTTCTTCTCATTGGTGGGCGCGTTCCGAAGGCACACATCCTAACTTAGTTTTTAAGACGTTTTCAAGTGGTCTATTATACTTTTAAGGTATTATACATCCAAAGAAAAAAAAAAAAAAAAAGATCGTATAAAAACTGTGGTAGTGCCCTTACATCGTCTTTATTTACTTTGTCACATTGTCAATTTCGATAAGTTGTGTGTAGTGTGAGATCAGAAGATTTTTCTATTGTTTTTCTTTTATAATGTCGTGTGCTTGTCTAATAAACCTTCATCTTCTTCTTCTTATCAGATATTTCCACAGGATCAGCATTTACGCTGGTGAAGAAGCGTGTCGCTACTACAACCATATAATCAACTATTTTAATAGTACCATCTGCTCATAATTCAACCTCTGCTAGAACGCAATTCACACTTAATAACTGCAAATAGCAGCGGAAAAGATTACGGTGTTGAGTTAATTAAATTTAGCCACACTTTGCCGTTGAGATACGTTTCTAGAAAATAATTGAAGTTAAAATTAATCATGCTTCTATTTACATCTTGGCCTGTAAAAGGATCTTCAGCAGACAAGTGGATTCAGTAACCTAGACAAGATGATGGGATGATTTTTACCTGACCAGGGCGAAGCCAAAGGGAGGTTAATGTTTTTGACCTGTATGTATGTATGTTCATCTGTTCCCGCATATCTTCTGAACTACTTATCATAATTTGACCAAAGAGGTATCGTTGGAAGCGTCTTGTGCTTCTATAACCATAGAATGCGATAAATTAAAGGAAGTAAGAGACTTTTGCCCTACGGTGCAGCGCAGTTTAGGCTTTTGTATTTACATTTTCCAAACAAAAAACAAACTTGATGTTTATGGTGGACTACATGGTAGCGAATTATCGTGCAATAAATAAGTGAGTATGAGAACTTTTCTTATAAACTGTGACAGAATAAACAGTTGCCATTTATCGCGTGATATCGCTTATTAGCATTATCGCTGCAGTGTGTCAATAGTTCAAAACATCATGATGTCAAGCACAATACCTGTCAATAAATGTCACTTCAAACAAAATGGCGTCCGTTACATGCTATTAGTCAAATGCCTTTGGAATCTACTAAGTTAAGCTGGTAAGGTAGCATAGGCGTCAGTCTTTAACATTTTAGAGGTACCGGCTCTCTCTCCATCCCCATACAAACGTAGTCGACTGTTTCCTCCCTGGATAATAACAAGTAGAGCAAATATTTTTTAGCATAAAACTTATAACTGTGATGACCATGCCCCTGTTTCTTTATTTTTTTTTTGTTGTTTAACTTACTTTCTATGATAGAATATGAAAAAAACCAAGACATAGGGGCATAGTCATGGCAGTTATAGGTTTTATGCTAAAAAAATATTTGCTCTAGTGTCATTATCCAGGGAGTAAACAGTCGACTACGTTTGTATGAAGAGAGAGAGCCGGGTCTTCTTAAGCTGGTAAGGTAGCATAGGCGTCAGTCTTTAACATTTAATTTAGCACACGCGTAGGTTTTTCTGTTCCACCAGTAAAACAACTAATGAATAGAAACTTCAAATATTATTTTAAGTGTTTTGTTTAGTTAGTGAATAGATATTAGAATGATAACAATCGCTTTAGCATTTCGTTGTGCGTGGGCGCGTGTTAAAAGAGCAGGTACCTACTAAATAACAAGTTCAATGAACCTTAGAAAAATAGTTTGTTTCCCGGTCATTTAGTTTCGATTGCGATACACAGCGCATGCGATGATTTATCGCGCGATATTGTTAGAATATAGGGTACCTTTTGCCTCTCCGAAATAATTATAATGATCGCAAATGACCATAACGACGGAGGGCCGCTACTCCCAAAATAAATAAATAAATATTGCAGGACATTCCACACATCGCCATCTAGCCCCAAGCTAAGTAACTAGACTTGTGTTATGGGTGCTAGACTACGGATATACCTACTACTCATATACTTTTCTTTTGTAAATATATACTTATTATACATAGAAACAGCTAGACCACAGACAAATATCTAAGCATAAATACATGTCTGAGGTGGGATTCGAACCCGCAACCCTGTGTTTTGCAGTCCGGCGTGGTGGACCATGGTGCCAACTGGGTCGTCAATATCGGTTAACCAATCGACCCACCATGATTACGTCAAATGGTCCTTTTCAGGACCCACGTCAACGATCTTTTTCAAGACCACCTCAAAGATTCTTTGAAGGGCCACCTCAACGACCCTATTCAGGGCCAACAATTTTTAAAAGCCTTGGTGCTTTAGTGGCTCTTGGGAACCAATGTTAGATTTTTAATTAACCTACGGAGCCCAAAGGAACGAAAGCGCTAAGCTGATGGGAACAAGTGACAAAATCTAAGCGGCCTTAAAACCCGGCTCTATAATAAAAACAACGGAATCGACATGCAAAGAAGAAGATTTTGTTTTATTCTCGCGACTTCGTCCGTTGAGCTTTAAGTGAGGAATTTAGCAGCTTCAAATAATCCAGTAAACGTTAATTATTTAGTCGAGCTCGCAACTACAGTCACACCGTACAGAATAACGGCATATAACAACCGAGCTAGTATGCAGAACGTTTTGTATAGTTACGGTGTAGATGTGGCAAGGTCGTACTGAACACGCGTCACGCGTTCTTTCATTTTACGTGTGGTACAAGTTTGGGTATGTAGCGAATAAGATTTAGGAGTTCATATTTAAAAAATAACACTTTTTAATTGCTGTAAAAGTTGTTTGAAGGAGATTGCTTTTAACGATAAGACCGACCACTGTACCTGCTTTAGTGTAAAGTTTTAATTATTTTGTTAGTTTTCTGTTTTCTGTTTTTAGAAAGTTTTGGAACAAAAAATCGACAATAATTGTTTAAAAATGATATTGACAATTCTTCTAACCAATGCCCCAAAAGTTAAGCTATTTATGGAAAAGATTTGACATGATCTCTGTTAATTCATAGTGTGCGCGCATAGTATTAGAAAACATGGTGGTAGCGATTTATCGTGCGATGCGCTTGCGCGATGATTTCTATTTTCTCATTTATATTTTGACAGTAAAAGCTGCGCCGTGCATGCAGTGATATTGATCCGTGTTATCGCGTGATAAATGGCGGAGTTTTTATGGCAAAAACTCCGATTACTTACACCACACACCAAACTCTTAAACTATAATAAATAACAGAATGAATTGCAAATATGGTATGGTTCCTAGATTTGTCATGAAATCATTAAACCTTGACGGCGCGGCGCGGCGCGGCGCAGGCGCTGCGGACTAGATTTCTCATTTTTTCATGCATATTATAAATCAGTTTTTATGGGTGATTGATATTGAGTTATTGAGGTTGAATTCGAACAGATCTGGTTTTTGAACTCGCGAGAATGTGGTATACTGTTTTTACTTTCAAACGAACGTGCAAATGAATCTATAGGTAGGTGGGATATACTGATTGATAATGCTAGCTGTATAGCCGCCGGCATAGAAAGGGGTAACCCCCTTTCTTTTTGTAATCTCCTCTCGTTGTCGTAGAACTAAGGCGAATAAGGGATTTATGTACCTTCTTGCTGATCACTACACATATTTTTTTAACAACTAGCGACCCGCTCCGGCACGGCTATATTATGCACGTATTATACATATAAACTTTTCTCTTGAATCTATCTATTAAAAAAAACCGTATCAAAATCCGTTGCGTAGTTTTAAAGATCTAAGCATACAAAGGGACATAGGGACGGTGAAAAGTGACTTTATTTTATACTATGTAGTGATAGTGATGATAGGTTAGCGTTTGATCACTAAAAAGTAAGTTAGAAGCAAAGTTTTTGTGTAGGTTATCGGTTGACCACTATCTCACCTAATAAGGCAGTCTAAGAAGTTAGCATGCTTACCTAGAAGTTCACTCATGCCTTGCAAGATCCTCAAATGGTACACATTTATGTTTGTCTATTCATAGTTAAATAACCAGACCTATTTCTATAGAAAACTTTACAAGGATAGTTCATAGTGTAGAGAAGGATATACATACGCTCCTTTTTACTGGTGATAACAAAGTGTAGAAAGTTCATTATAACAATAACTGTAGAGGCATAGAGGCTAGAATCAAGTACAAAATACTCCTGTCATATTAAATCGAAGCAAGGGTCATCACAGAAAGCGAACCAAAACCGGTCCATGTCAATATGAAATGACACTGTTATTATCACGACATTTTAATGAGGTATTGCCTTAAACCAGTCCCTCCGAGATTATATTAGGAATAAATCGCGAGACGCCATGATTCATATTTATTAATTTGAGGCAAGATGTAAAATGCTTGAGATGTAATGGTTATTTAAAGCATACAGAGCATCAAACTTGATCGTCACTTCGTGTTAGCAAGCGAAGCGGAGCTCTTTCTAACAAAGAGGTTGGATTAGCTACTTCCCTCAGATTGATCTTCCGACTTGGCGTAATGCGTAAGATGAGACTAGTATGTTTCAATAAAACTAAATGTCGTAATGCCTCTTTCTCTAATTTAACGAAATTTCAATTTGTCATGGTCCGGGAAAACCTTAATATCAAATTGCCTTACTCTTAAAATGATCGAAAGTCATAATTACTAGACGTTTCATCCATTCCACATTCATGTATTTGTTGTTATAAAACAGAATAGATCGTCCATCCTAACACGTGGAATACCCTCGTATCTATTTCTGGAGCCATCTTCGTATGGCAATGAACTTTATATAGCACCAAACGTTAGCTGTCCATTTCAATTACTGGCTACTGTTTAGGTTTGGTATTAATTGCTAAAAATGCAGACTTTTACTTTTCAAATATGATGATTATTTCAACAGTAAACCAAGATCTGCTATTTTTCATTAATAAGGAGTATTCTTAATAATTTTGATCGTGAATAATATGGGTCTGTTAGGGTCTTTTCACGATATTTCAAGTTAATTTCTTATTATTTAAATTAAATATGAATCACTATTGATATTATGGGAGGATTCCTGAAATTGTCAATATTTAATTCTTTTTAAATATGTCATTTTCTTCATTAACAACTTCAGGCAAGAAAATTAAAGTAAAAAGTAAGATGCAATTTTTATTATATATATTTTTAACAGCAGCTCCTTTTATTAGTTATTTTTTTAATTTGCTATATTTTAAAAGCATGGTAAATACCTGTGACGTGATACCATGCCTACTTCTGATTATGTGATTGAATTGAATGTTTGGTTCTGATGTAGATCAGATGTTTTCGAAGTGATGATGTTTGGAGATTCAATTGGTTATTTGGAATTAGTAAACCTAAAGATTGTTCCAAGAAAGTATAGTCTTCGGATGAACTCAGTGAAGCTCTAGTATTCATTTAAATGCCACCATCAATTTATTAGCGATTTATCGCGCGATAAAGTTCCATTAATTGTAACAGGTTCACGATTATATGGAGAAAATATTCGTTTTGAATAGGCTTGGAAGTACTGGACCGATTTTGATGAAACTTGGTATAAGAATACATTGATTCAATGGAAGTAACATACTTACGAGTATACGTTACATACTAAGTAACATACCTACATCGGGAGTTTCGTGGTTGAAACCGTGGAGCGCAGCTATCTTCTATTCTAATTACGTGTCACGTTGTTTGTGCACGATGGACTCCTAAACTACTTAACCGATTTTAATCAAATTTGCACACCGTGTGCAGTTTAATCCAACTTGAAAGATAGGATAGCTTACATCTTAAACTATCCCGATATTCTCATGGGATCGGGAGTTACGTGGATGAAACCGCGGTGCGCAGCTAGTAACTTTTAAAAGTAAATATTTAAAAAACTATATGTGACGTCATCAAAGTCAAAACAAGACTTCTCTCTCTCCCAACCGTATGACAACACAGATATAAGTCTAGATCCGTACGTATAAAGGTCGCCGCACACTGGACACGCACCGTTAGAGGCGGGTATTTAGGTCGGCTGCGCGAGCGCACGCCCGCTACAGTATGCCACTGGGGCCAGTACAAGGCAAAAGTTGATAGCGATTTGTGGGAATTATCCAAAATTATGCTCCGGTAAAGGAAAAAACTGAGGAATTCACTTGTTGTCAAATATTATAAGCTTTAAGGTCAATAATATGGTATTTCTTGCATTAAAATGTATTGCACGTTTCAAATTTTATCGCACTATAAATTTTTTAAACTGAAAAAAACTGTAAGTCATTCGCTAGTTGCCAGATTTGGTAGCTTATACGTCAATAATATGGCATCTCTCACATTCAAATGTATTGTAAGTTTTAAATTTTATCGCAGTATAAATTTTCGATTTTCAGTTATGAAACTTGAATAGCCATGACAGAGAATCTTGTGACTTCACATTTTAATCTATCAAATAGTATCAAATAACCAGTAATTTAGCCGTATTATTTTTTTACAAAAAAATGTGTTAAAGTGTACTGTCGGCTGCATAATTGCAGACACACCATAGAGCTTCAAAACGGCTGTTATAAGAATGTTTTCACCACAAGCAAGATTTTAGACTCTGGGTTCTGGCTTTAGTTGAAGTTTAAAGTCTTCTAACTCATCAATTAATCAAACAAATATTATTAGAATGCAAACATTCCAATAATAGTAATTTTCTAACTCTACCGAGGGCTGCAATTATGCAGCCGACTGTACAGTAGCAGTCGCCTTTATAATCTAGATGACTTTTACAGGCCAGTAATTAATTTTAATCTACGTTATAGTGTCTGGGCCATGAATATAGTGTCCAGAGGACTCTATCCGATTCCATCTTTACCCGATTTTAAAATACCTAACAAAAAATCCCAACTCTACCCGATTTCATTTTTGCATATAGATAAAAGTAAGAGTACAGTTAATATGAAAAGTTGTAAACATTTTAGTTTTATACAAAAAATGTTACAATCATTATTATAAACGACGGTGTATGGGGCTGGTGTTATCAAAGATTTTCAAACTATTTATTAGGTAACTTTAACGCACTATTAAACTATACTTGTGGACTGTAATGTTCGCACTGTTCGCACTCGATCAATTCTCTCTTAAGCCGACTGGCAACGAAGGCTGGACGTCCCGCTTTTATATTATTAAAAAAGTTTTCTACAAGTTTCCAGAAAATACTTGACAAAATTCCATAGATAATGAATAATAATGAAACTTTCGTTGCTGTCAAAGTCAGTGTTGCCATCTGGTGGAGAATAGAGACAACTACGCAATTATCGATGGCTAATCTGTCAGTGTCACTGTCGATTGTCATTTTCCTGTCAAACAATATATATTTTTTGTGTTTAGGGCGCGAATTTTAAATTGATATCTTTTCTGTCCTGCACAATTATAATAGTATTATGATTCATCTGGCGACAACTACGCCGCAGATTTCTCCACGATATTTTGAGTGATACCGCATGGCGTTCGACCCTAGTTGTCAACCCGCTATCAGCTTATGCCTTAAACAACCGGAGTACTTACAATCTAGGATGTTATGTGTAATGTACGTGACATCTCACAACAACGTTAGAATGAATGTTATTATTTTATAACTCGTGTCGGTTAATTGTTTAATGTTTACCGAATTTCAGAAATGTCTAATTTCAAAGTTTTCTAATTGACAAAAAAAAATGTAAGAGCCGACCCACCCAAACACGAAAATTTTTTCATCAAAGTTTATTTAAAACACTTTCGACTTCTAAAAAAAAACAAAAAAAACAACTAGAGCAACTTTCGCCTAGGTATCACTGGTAGTTCTGATTGGTATGAGTACATATTTTTGAGCCGATTTGGACAAAAATGGGTTAAATTGGAATAAGCCCAAATTCCCTTACTCTCTATATACTCCTAGTTCCTAAAACCTACACCTGGCGCTACTCTCTGAACTCTTATTGGTTAAAATCGTACTCATTCTTTGTTAAAAGTGTTCGCATATTTCGAAATTATATTGCAATTATTTTTTATCATGGTCAGTGATCTATATTTGTATGTAAGACCTTTAGGTACTGATTATTAGGTACTTAATTCGTTGTCAATTCGAAGTTTTAGTCAAATTACTTTTTACCAATTTTTTTTACTTACCTATTTAGAAGAAACTTTGATGTATGGACTATGGAGGGTGGGAAAATCTGGAAAAGAAAAAAAATGTCAGCAAATATAGCAATTTTAAAAGATACTAGCTGCGCCCCGCGGTTTCACTCGCGTAAGTCCGATGTTTCTCACCGTTTAAACCTTCCCTGGACTACGACAAACATTTCAAAACCGAAATCATCTAAATCGGTTCAGCCGTTCTCAAGTTATAGCGTCAGGAAGGGAAACCAGACTTATTTTTATATAGTAGATTATTTTTTATGATGTCCCAGAGTTCATACACTGTCTATTTTTCTAGTCTATGATTTCTCAAATCAGAGTTTTTATTTTCTAGTCTATGAATAAAGATACATAGTTAAGCAATTTGGTTGAGCATTCGGGAAGTTGCGCCAAGTTGGTCATATGCAGTCGTGCGAAGACTAAATTGAAAATAAAAAAATTAAACATTCGGGATTATTCTTAACCTGACCCGAAAATTTAACTGTAGGTCTATTACTTATCTTTATTATTTTGACGACCCAGTTAGCACAATGGTCACCATGCCGGACTGTCAAACACAGGGTTGCGGGTTCGATTCCCGTCTCAGACAAGTATTTATGCTTAGATATTTGTCTGTGGTCTGGTTGTTTCTATGTCACTACCCTACTGTAAAAACTTGCCAGCTGCGGAAAATAAACTTAGATATAATTTAAATTTAACATTGAACACTATATCATGTTATAATAAGAAGTTCAATGTGATTGACTCTAACCCTATTGTTAGTAATGATTATTATTTGACGAAGGGAAAGCACAAGCTTCCGGATTTCATCAAAAGACAGATAGCATCTTCGCTATGTTATTTTTTTAACTTTACAGCCAAGAACTTGGCTACATACACTGCGCCTTTTGCGCAGTTAAATGACATACATAATATTCAGACTACGGATAGTCATCTTTATCCGATTAATTTAAATTAATTATTAAGACAAAAGAGGGACGCTCTTGCAGTAGTTTTGAGACAATAGAGACCTCTAGCACTTTACAAAGTAATAATAATAAAAAAAAAAAATTTAGATAACAATATTAGTCAATTATTAATCTCATTATCAAACAAGTCAAATAATAACGATTGCTGGAATAAATGCCCTAAAATAAATAAAGTACAGAAAAATTATGTAAAAAATATAAACCTTGTGCATCAAAATATCAGAGGGATGACAGAGGGCAAAATACTAACACTGGAATTGTACATGAACGCTGAGGATATTGACATTGTATGCATAACCGAACACCATCTCCGGGCTCACCAGCTCATGTTCAATTTCAGCAACCACCTGGTTGGCAGCGCATTCTGCAGGGTAAACACGGCAAAGGGGGGGTCTCTTATAATACTGAACAAGAAATTAAACTATAAAGAAAGAAAAGATGTCGTGTCTATGTCTGTGGAATGTGTAACGGAAATATCTTGTGTAGAACTGGAGCAATTAATAGTAGTATGTGTATATAGACGACCTGTTTTTGAAAATTTTAAAGAATTTATTGAGATATTGGATGAAATGCTGACAAAATTAACTAAATCAAAAAAACAATTACTTGTATGTGGTGATTTTAACATAGATTTACTGAAAATAAGTACCTTTTCCACGAAACTTCTAAATTTGTATAAATCACACAATTTATCTAACGTGTTTCTGGAGCCTACTAGAACCACTGACACTACTGCGACATGTATTGATAATGTTTATGTTACTGATAATATATCCACAATTAGCAAATCTATCATTAATAAATTAGAATCAGACCATAGTGGTCAGTTTGTCAAATTTGCTATTGTCATAAAATCGATACCAAAAAGGAAAATAAAGTACGTACCGGTGACTGCTGCTCGTCTGGAGGAACTTAGATTGAATTTAGCTAACGTTTTACCGTTTCTACCTTGTGATACGGATCCAAATGTATTATACAATAACTTTTTTTCGGTTCTAAATAACCAATTTCAGTCTATATTTACGTCCAGATCTATGGTAGTCTCCGACAAACGCGAGTTTAGTGACTGGGCAACGGTCGGTATTCACCGCAGTAGACATAAACTATATGAGTTATACGCGGAAAGACAGAGTAATACATCAGGGGAGTTTGGAGCCTACGTTAAAAACTATTCAAGGATATTTAAAAGAGTATGTATTTTGGCAAAATCTCTCTTCATTAAATCTGTGATTAAATCTAGTGATAATAAAATAAAAGCTACATGGAAAGTAATTAACGCTGAAACAGGGAGAGTCGCAGCCAAAAACACCGAGTTTAAATTGAGTATTAATGGAAATATAACTAATAATGATCAAGATATCGCAAACGAATTTGAGATTTTTTTCAGTAATGTGGCTATTACTTTGACGAAGGCTTTAAATTCTTCTACCCCCATTGCAGAAGCATTGCTAAAAACGAATGTACCAAATTGTAATAAAACATTTAAATTCCAATATGTTAAAAATCATGACATTATTGTAGTGCTTAAGCAAATAAATCTCAAGAAAACTAAAGATCTATGGGGGATGTCTGTCCCGATTGTTAAATCAATTATTGAACTGATTATACCAGAACTAGTCATTATATTTAATCGATGTATAGATTGTGGTGTGTTTCCTGATTTAATGAAATTGAGTAAAGTAGTTCCACTGTTTAAATCTGGTAGTACCTCAGACCCCTCCAATTTTAGACCAATATCAGTACTACCCACGTTAAGTAAATTTTTTGAAAAACTTATTTTAAAGCAACTACTGAAACATTTCCATGATAATAATATCTTACATAATAAACAGTTCGGTTTTAGTAAGGGGCGCTCGACTACTGATGCGGGTATAGCGTTAATTAAAAACATATTTGATGCTTGGGAGGAGTCACATGATGCGTATGGCATATTCTGTGACTTATCCAAGGCATTTGATTGCGTTCAACATAATACATTGATCATGAAACTACACCACTACGGTATTAGGGACGGCGCCCTGGATCTTATCTCTTCTTATTTGAGCGGTAGGGTCCAGAGTGTTGATGTTAACGGGAAACGATCCCCCGGATCTGCGATAGCAATGGGGGTTCCTCAAGGATCCATATTAGGACCTTTCCTGTTTTTAGTTTATATAAATGACTTACCTTACCTTGTAAGGGACAACCATGGGATAGTGTTGTTCGCAGATGACACCTCCTTGGTGTTCAAGGTTAAAAGGCGTCAGTCCAACGTTGACGATGTGAACAATGCCCTCTCTAGAATAGTTGATTGGTTCAATTCCAATAGTTTATTACTGAATGGATCCAAAACTAAATTAATTCGGTTTACACTTCCAAATGTAAAACAAGTAAAAACTGTTGTAAAGATTAATGATGAGGAAGTTGAATTAGTCAGTAAGGCTGTCTTTCTAGGTATAACTTTAGATCCTAAGCTTCAGTGGGGCCCGCATGTGGAAGCATTGTCCAATAGACTTAGTTCTGCCGCTTACGCCGTTAAGAAAATTCGCGAATACACGGACATTGAGACTGCTCGCCTAGTCTATTTCGGCTACTTCCACAGTGTCATGTCGTACGGCATCCTACTGTGGGGGTGTGCTGCAGATATTGATGCTATTTTCATATTGCAAAAGAGAGCTGTTCGAGCTATCTACAAAATGGGCCCCAGGGAATCACTTAGAGAAAAATTTAAAGAGTTAAATATATTAACGCTCTATTTCCAATATATCTACGAAAACTTGCTCTACGTTCACAAAAATCCTGATATTTTCCGTAAAAACAGCGATATTCATAATTTCAACTTAAGGTGCTGCTGGTCGATCGTGTTTCCATACAAATGAATTTAGAATGTTATCCATTTATTCTTTATGGCATTCGAAAAAACAAAAGTTAAATCTACATAACAAGTCTATATCTAGCCCATGTAGGCGACGAAGTAGACAAATTATATTTAATTTGGAAATTATAGCCATCAAAACTTCAGTATTTTCAGTAAAAATAATGCGCATTTCACGGGTAAAATAGCTACGCCGGGAGAAATATAATATCAAATAAGAAACCTACATCATGTAGTAAATTTATCAATTAGTTTAAATAACTTAACTTTCAAAGGATTCATATTGCAGATTATTCGTATTTTTCTAAATTCGAAAGGTCTGTTTACAAAATTTCCCAGCCTGTATTTTGTTCAAAACATCGTTACCTTTCACCTCTAGAGTAACACCCCGTCACGCGGGTAGCGGGGGGAGATGTAATCCAATGCGCGCTATAGCTTCACGAATACTTTTGTATAACTGGCTTTACCAGCAATGTATACGTAACGATTTAGCATTCAATGTGTGTGTGATGCTATCGACAAATAGTCGTAATGTTTGTCAAAGTCGCACGGGGACCAATGAAGACAAGTGACAGTGATTTTGCCAACCAATAGTGAACTATTATCTGAATCTCGCATCCAATAAAAACAGTTTATACTACGAACCGACGACGAACGAGTACCTACCTACCTAGCTGGTGAATTTCACGTGTCATTTCGGCTCGTGTCATACCGTGAAGGTCATATCGTTCGCGCCAAATTCAAATTGCACAGCGCTAATTACCTACCGCAATATTTACGTACAAGTTGCGTAACTCTTGTACCGTTTGAGGGTTCTCTTTTTCACTATCACTACATAGTATAAAATAAAGTCACAAGTACGAGTGTCGAGTATGTAGCTACTATGTACCCTGTTGTCTATTTTTTTTAGTTGTGTAATTTATATTTGCTATAATAGGTATAATAACTAAGATCAAAATATACATAAAAACAAAAAACGTCAACGTAAACATTTTTTGGAACGATAGTTCCATATCGCGCGTTGTGAAAGGGGGTAGTCGGAAAAAAATCTCACGAAAATTTGCAACGACACTTTTTGCTATGGTAAGCTATTGTAAGCCGTGCGGCGTGCGCATGTTTCTCTGTCTGTCTCTCTCTCTCTCTTATAGAAAGCAAGCCAGATATTTTCATTTCTATTTCGCATTTTTTAATTCAAATAGGCTTGTGTTATGGTGACTAGACACGATTAGGCTTGTGTTATGGTGACTAGACCCAACTAGGCTTGTGTTATGGTGACTAGACACGATTAGGCTTGTGTTATGGTGACTAGACCCAACTAGGCTTGTGTTATGGTGAGTAGACCCAACTAGGCTTGTGTTATGGTGACTAGACGCAACTAGGCTTGTGTTATGGTGACTAGGCGCAACTAGGCTTGTGTTATGGTGACTAGATACAACTATTTCGATGCTTATGTATATATACATAGATCACTTTGAAACGTCTTAAAAACCAAAAGCTGTAACGACACTTTTTGCATAGAAAGCAAGCCAGTTATTTTCGTTTCGTCTTTCTATTTCGCTTTGAACAGTGTGGTGTCGCGACGATAATTTGCAAAAAAATAATACATATTATTAAAAAAAAACGTGTGGCACTCGGAGACTGCCGCGGTAAAGCTATTGCATCGTGCATCAATATTGCATGTCAATAGTCGTCCGTTATTTATCGTCCGTTTTTGTAGTCCGTTTTTTGTCGTCCGTCATTTGTCGTCCGTCAATAGTCATCCGTTAATTATTGTCCGTTTTTGTCGTCCGACATTTGTCGTCCGACATTTGTCGTCTGACATTTGTCGTCCGTCAATAGTCGTCCGTTAATAATCGTCCGTCAGTAGTCGTCCGTAAATAACCGTCATTTGTCGGGGGAGTTAGGTTTTATTTTCGTTACGGAATTTCTTGATTCGGTCGCCGCGCCCAAGACCCGCGATAAAATCTATTCTTTCACTAATTATTTTTGACACAAAGTGGTACACTAGTTTTGTACCCTAACTTTCTAAAAATCAGTTTTTGTTTGATAAAAAACAATTTTCCAAATCGGTCCAGGCGTCCTCGAGTAATCCGCGAACATACATAAAAAAAATATATACGCGACGAATTGAGAACCTCCTCTTTTTTTGAAGTCTGTTAAAAATTGTTCCTGATTTTGGTAGGGTAGGCGCTCGTGCCTGGCGGTCGGCGTGTCGCGTGGCGCGAACGGGTCGCAGATTGTCTTCATACCTAACTAGCAGCGCTCCGCGGTTTCACCCGCGTAACTCTCGTTCCAGTAGGCGAGACGCGGATAGAACGGGTCCGGTCCTAAACTCGTGATAACTTCAAAACAAAATGTCCGATTCAAATTAATAAAACAGCAATTTACTGGTTCACTTCCGACGTCTACACTAATATAATTTATGGATCATTATGGATTTATTTCGTATGGTTTCGGACTTTTGAATTAGCATAAAAATAAGTCCGTTTTGTGTAATAAGTTTTAACCGACTTCAAAAAAGGAGAAGGTTCTCAATTCGTCTGTATGTTGTTTTTTTATTATTTTTATTACATATTATAAAGGGCCGATTAGTAACTATTAGTACATAGTACATAGTAACTATTATGTATTCTGTGTATATAGGAAATCAAAATATCATTCATCACCAATTTAAAATTAGAATGCCTATCCAACTTTTGACATAGATAATAATTTAATGCCTGTAGAATAGACAGAACATCGAGAATTTTTACTGAGCTCTGTGATGTTCCCTCTATTTTAGGTTTTTTTCTTCAAATTTCGAACTTACAAAACAGGTAAAACGTACACGTACTGGTAGGTTTGAGTCATAGAATTTGAAAGTAGAGGAACGCGCGACGACGGGGCGGGGATGTGAGCAACCATGCTATGTTTGTTTGATTTATTCGCAACACCTAAACACTGTTACACCGATTTTGATGAAATGAACGATGGCGCGACTTTCATGATTTTTCTTCTCTGGTAAAAAAGTGCTCAATGCGCCTAAAGAAGTTTTCACTTCAAAAATTGATAAGACCATGGAGACGGTTTTGTCTCGTTTTTATCTGTCTAATAATTAAAGGTACTCAGTGTGACACGCGCGCGCGTTGCGAAAGGAGGCTAGATGGAAAAAATTAAGACTAAAAGTTGTAACGACACTTTTTGCATAGAAGACGAAACGAAAATAACTGGCTTGCTAGCCAGTTATTTTCGTTTCGTCTTTCTATTTCGCATTGAACAGTGTGGTGTCGCGACGATTATTAAAAAAAATTACAATTTATTCACTAATTCATCGAAAGGAACTTCGTTCCATCCGGGTGTCCCTTGACACCTCTCAAGTTTTTTATTTTCAACATGTTAGCTGTCTTTAGTTGGCCGAGTGGTATAAACCGCCACCCGCTACACCAACCGATGTGGGTTCGATCCACAGGTTACATAATGTTCAAATAGTGCTGCACAGGATTGTAAACGTTACGATGGCGACGGACTTTTGACCGTTGATTGTACACATTCGCACGGCGGCGCTCACCACCGCACCGATCGCAAGCCGAGCACGCGGTGTTTACACTCGCGCAGTTCCGTAAGCTTGTTGTCACTGTGTGTGTGATGTGTCGCACCGAGTCGCGCGGCGGTAACGACCGAAGCGAGCCCGAACGTGTTTATGTAATGTAGTGTGTGGCAGTGTTCTGACGCTGAAATTGTTGTATGCGTAATATCTTTATACTGCTCTTTACTGAGCCTTTCCTTTTCCTAAACAGTGTAAGGTGAAATAGCTATAATTTTAGCCACGTGCGTCCATGAGTTGAACCCGTCGAACAGGGGATCCTTAAGAAATAAGGATGAACTGACCGTGCCCGGTAGTAGGCTCCGGAAAATAAACAGGTCGTTTAATAGTACATGTGTGCTCTATTATAATAAATTACCTAAAGAGGTATATGACATGTCCATTAACAGGTTCAAAACTTTTATAAAGCACAGATTGTGCAGTAAGGCGTACTATGATACTTCGTCTTACCTTAATGATAAGAACCCATGGACGTGACTTTAGTTGCTCCATTTCAAATAATACTTTCAAATATTTGTAATATTGACCATTGTGAGCGTGATCACATGAAAAAAAAAAACCCCATGAGTTTCTTGTGTCTTCTTCTCATTGGTGGGCGCGTTCCGAAGGCACACATCCTAACTTAGTTTTTAAGACGTTTTCAAGTGGTCTATTATACTTTTAAGGTATTATACATCCAAAGAAATAAAAAATTTTGATTTGATTTGATTTTGATTTGTATTTTTAGTATATATTTACAAAAAAAAAGTATATAAATAGTTGTCTAGTACCCATAACACAAGTCTAGTTACTTAGCTTGGGTCTAGATGGCGATGTGTGGAATGTCCTGCAATATTTGTTTACCTATCTATTCTGTGGTTAGGTTGAGAACAGCAAAAAAATAAGTTTGCATTCCGGGCGCTTTTCGCCAAACCCGAAGCGGTGTTCCTTACTCAAAGTGAAAGCAAAACACGATCAAAGTGGAAACCACAGTGGAAACAAGACAATAAAAACGGAAAAAAAGACGATCAAAAAGTCTACGGTCTGAGTTCGTCCTTCAGTTTTAGATCTTGTAATAAAAATATATATCACCTTGAGTTTTATTATAACTGTTTAACTAAATTGTTCTCAAACACGAATTGTGTGAAACCAGTTATGTTCTTACTCTAGCGTGAAATATTAGGCAATGTGCTCTCTCTATATGGAGGTAAGTTGTTTATGGTCATATCGCAAAGTTGATACAAATAAAAAAAGGTTTCTTGAATAGAAAAATAACGCTACAGATGCTAGAGAATATTTTTTTGTTTTTAGTAAATTGAAATTATTACTTATGAAGCACTTAAGCCTGTAATCCTTGACCGTGGGAACTTCTGATAGAACACACACATTGATATTTTCTAGCCACACAGGTGCAACGCAGTATTAAAATTACGCACCCTGGAAACAAATAAATCTACTTTCGATGCATCGTACATTTTGTACAAGTTACATATTCATCAAGCGTTCGTCTTCGTAGGATGTTTATGAATATCATAGAAAACACGCAATGTATGTAGTATTTAACTTGTCACATCGCAAAACTGCAGTCCGGTAGTAAGTAGCTGGCGGGAAAGGGTGGGGTCAGAGTGTACGTTTTTTGGGTATTTTGTTTGATAACGAAATTGTCAAAAAGTAAATGTTCTGTGCTATAATCATTTTTATATTTATATATTTTTATAATAATAATTATGCGAAGTAATTAATACATCCGTCTCTATATATTGAAAATTCACACATAAGCGTTCGTCTGTACCTATGTGCCCTGCTAAGAAACAGGTTAAAACGTGTCGGTATCGGCATCATATAATATTATACAAATATTCAGGAAAACTACCAATCTTTATAATATTCGACACAGTTGGGTAAAAAGCCTACCAAACTAAATCATACCTTTTCCATATTTTTATTTTATTTTTGACAACTCAATAAATTTCAATTTTAATTTCTTTAGAGACTGTAGTCCTGCAAAAGACAGGAACGTCAAATACTAGTTGAAGTTCCCGCAAATTGTTTGTAAAACATATCCAATCAGAGATCGAAATGTAAAGATCTTTGGACACAACCGGCATAGTAATTTAAAATGCCGCTGTGCAGTTTGACACCTATACCTATTGATAAAAGGCATTACAACAAAAAAATTATGTCTTCACACCAAACCTCTAAAGCAGCTCAGAAACGGGATATTCAAATAAAAGCATTGTGACCACTATGTTTGTTTCCAGGAATTGATCTCCATTAGCAACACTATCGATTGGTACAAAAATATACGATGATCATTATTTTGCAAAATGAACAGGTTCGATTCCCGGCAAGGGAAATGACTTTTTCAAAAATCGAATGATGCAGTTTTAGATTTTGTCAAAATCGGGCACGCAACTTCTTTCAGCATTTTTCACTATCTCTTATGGTTTAGGATATAGCCCTGAAGGCCCACATAAAAAATTCACCCTGTATGCCTACACTAAAGATGAATAAATAAAAAATATCAAAACTAATTACCTATTATTCAAAACTTTTTTGCTAACGCTACTTGAAGACGACCCAGTTGGCACAATGGTCACCATGCCGCCGGACTGCCAAACACAGGGTTGCGGGTTCGATTCCCGCCTCAGACAAGTATTTATGCTTAAATATTTGTCTGAGGTCTGGTTGTTTCTATGCATTATAAGTATTTATTTACAAAAAAATGTGTGCGTGTACAGTCACATTACCAATTAGCTGAACCCCACGTGACCTAGAGCTCACTCGCAAATCTGTAAGGTTGTAAAGTAATGTTACCTGATTCTGTTTTTTTTTTACAATATTACTATACAATACAATGTGCAATATAAAAAAAACAGCGCACTCCGGGAGTGCAGGCAGAAGTGAAAACTGTATATCTGTGTAAAATCTCATCTGTCGCGAGAACGGCTGAAAATGCTCACCCACAAAAGTGCCCAACGCGCCATAAGAAGTTTTCACTTCAAAAATGATAAAAAAAGGTTTAAACTATATTTTTTACAGATATGCGAATGTGCTCTGGGTCACGTGGGGTTCAGCTAATTGGTAATGTGACTGTACTTATGCACGCGCGTGAGAAGTTATACGGCCGGCTGTCTAATATTTGCGCAGCTTCAACATGTGGTTTTTGTGTAACAGATGCGCACGCATCTTAAAATTTCACTCTCGCAGCTTCAACCTGTTACTTTTGGGTAACGTAGCTTCAATATGTGACTTATGTGTAACAGATGTGCACGCATCTTAAAATTTCACTCTCGCAGCTTCAACCTGTTACTTTTGGGTAACGTAGCTTCAATATGTGACTTATGTGTAACAGATGTGCACGCATCTTAAAATTTCACTCTCGCAGCTTCAACCTGTTACTTTTGGGTTGCGCAGCTTCAACATGTGACTTTTGTGTAACAGATGCGCACGCTTCTAAAATTTCACTCTCGCAGCTTCAACCTGTTTTACTTTTGGGTTGCGCAGCTTCAACATGTGACTTTTGTGTAACAGATGTGCACGCATCTTAAAATTTCACTCTCGCAGCTTCAACTTGTTTTACTTTTGGGTTGCGCAGCTTCAACATGTGAATTTTCCGTGTGACGGTGCTGCGCGCGCATCATAAAAATTCACTCTCTTCATTTTTCATAACGCGCCTAAATAAGTATAACTTCAAAAAAAGACTTGGCGGGGGCACTGCCGAGTCTTTTGTAGTATATTGTAGTATATCCGTTGTCTAGCACCCATAACACAAGTCTAGTTACTTAGCTTAGGGCTAGATGGCGATGTGTGGAATGTCCTGCAATATTTATTTAATTATTTATAAACTGTCATTTTCGATTTACTTTGACAAGGTTCCTATTCTCATTGTGCGCGGATTATACCTAGTTTGACTCCTTGCTCGAAGAATAGGTACAAATTAGTTGTCGTGTCCAACACTCGCACCCCACCCTTATGCCAGGTCAAACAATAAATGTCGGGAAACAAATGGACGTGCTCTCACCTTGAATACTGAGATGACACTGTCACTTTTGCGCGCCGCGACATCTAATATAAAGCGAAATGTCACGAACTACGGCTTCATACTAAAATGTATAGGCAGCGAGGAATGATTTTAACCAAAAAAAATATCTATGTTTCGGCATTGATTATTATTATTTGGTTTCAATAAGTAAAAAACTGCAATGATGAATGCATTCTCTATACTTTTGTCTCACAATTTAACCAAAAATATTTTCAAATATAACAACGAAGTAGCACAGATACTTAAAATAGAAAAGGTCGATTTCGATGTTTTTCATCAAAGTTAATAATTGTTTTTTCAAAAACTATGGATTATTTTCAAAATATCTGACAGTGAAACTGTAGACTCATCTAATAAGCTATCGAGAATTCTTTTTAGTGTCTTACAATGCAGGGAGTTCTTCAATATTTTTAAAATAGTAAATGACGTTTTTAGGGACTCGCCTCTTAATTAAGAAAAGAATATTTTTAAATTAAGAATTCTATCTTACTTATTATTTTCAAGAAAATTTGCAAAATTATGGGAGTAATTTTCAATGAACCCAAAGGATGTATTAAAAAATCCTCGATTGACCCGAATCCGTCCCTTAACTGACGTGGGACCAGTCACTTAAAAAACAACACTGTCAAAATTGAAAGGGAATATTATTGTCCCTAGCCTCAGGTTTGGGAATAGGACAATTCCCCTCTTAAGCCATCTCGCAGACACCAGAGTCCTACGATGCCTTAGTTTAAAGACATTTTTCAAAGACTTGGGGCTAGATGGCGATGTGTGGAATATCTTGCAATATTTATTTATTTGTTCAAGCCTTAAATAGTACCCACAATTAGTCGTTTGATGAACCAAGTCCGGGTGACGACCCAGAAGTAAGACTCACATTGATTATACCAATTACTTGAAGAGTTGTTACAAAAACTAAGTATGCTACTTACTTACTTAGTTACTAGCAAGCACTGGCCAGTGAGAGTGGCATCAAAGGTCAAATGACAGAAATTTTCTGACATGTCCGGTCAACTGCGAAAATCAAAAGCATTTTAAGAGAAAAGAGTACCGGGCGCTCTCTCCATACAAACGTAGTCGACTGTTTCCTCCCTGGATAATGAGACTATAGGAAATATTTTTGTTGCATAAAACTTATAACTGCCATGACTATGCCCCTATGTTTTGTTTTTTATGATAATCTTAATTTCTATGATAATTGGAAAATGAAAAAAAAAACAAGACATAGAGGCATAGTCATAACTAACAGTTCAAGGTTTTATGCAACAAAAATATTTGTATTTTTGTCATTATCCAGGGATTAAACAGTCGACTACGTTTGTATGGAGAGAACGCCCCGGTACCCTTTCACCTTAAGATGTGAAGGTACAAAAATTATTTTAAAAAAACCGGTAGCCCCTCTTATTCCGCGAATCGATGATTAAAATCGATAATAATCGGATCCGAATAATTGTTATCGATTCTATAGTCGATAGCACGCGCGAGGTCAACACGCGTGTCCAATGCAAAGACACGACTGCCCCAGAGGCCTGATTGTAAGGTATTACTCGCGTTTAAACGATATTTCGGAGAAAAAAAAACTGAATATTATTAGGGTTCCGTACCTGTAGGGAAAAACGGGACCCTATTACTAAGACTTCACTGTCCGTCCGTATTCTGACTGT
Organism: Idaea aversata; assembly: GCA_907269075.1. Taxonomy (NCBI): domain Eukaryota; kingdom Metazoa; phylum Arthropoda; class Insecta; order Lepidoptera; family Geometridae; genus Idaea; species Idaea aversata. Next base: position 1,018,388 of record OU026102.1, read on the forward strand.
CACCAGAAGGCCTATTCTAGTAAATAATATTGTTTAAATTACATTTCAATATCATCCCGATTGAATTTAGATTGCAAAAGATACTTTCAAGGTCAGTTTTTTTTTTTTACAAAAAGTTAACTTTGAGGGTGTTTTGAGCTACTTTGAGGGTATTATTTGTGATCGAAATGCAATCGAAATGATATTGAAATGTAATTTAAACAATATTATTTACTAGAATAGGCCTTCTGGTTGTATCTCATGAACCGTGATAGCTAGACAGTCAAAAAATTTCATTTATGAATTTCTGTTGCCGCTAAAACAACAAATACTTAAGGTGAAAGGGTACCTACTACCTACCTGCGCGCTCTCTATACAAACGTAGTCGACTGTTTCCTCCCTGGATAATGACACTAGCATAAATATTTTTGTGCCATAAAATCTGTAACTACCATGACTACGCTCCTATGTATTGGTTTTTTTCATTTTCAAATTATCATAGAAATAAAATAAAAAATAACAAAATGGTCATGGCAGTTATAAGTTTTATGCACCAAAAATATTTGCTCTAGTTTCATTATCCAGGGAGAAAACAGTCGACTACGTTTGTAATAGTTTATATGGAAACGGTACCCTTTCCTCTTATCCTAATACAGAAAAAAAAGTGGGGCTCCCAAACAACATGGTAGGTACGGAACCCTTCGTGCGCGAGTCCAACTCGCACTTGGCCGGTTTTTTTTTTGGAAGTAGATTACGAACAAATTACTTTTAGTTGTTTTCCGGGCTCTTTTCCGCAATAGACCTATTAATATCTTTAGTTGGCTCCTTTTTGCGTGGATGGAGTAGACTTGCCTAGCACCTATAGTACCCTATCAGCTTAGTCGACCGTATTCTATCCGTTGGTACCATAACACAAGCCTAGTTGCTTAACTTGGGGCTTAATGGCGTGCATTGACGACCCAGTTGGCACAATGGTCACCATGCCGGACTGCCAAACACAGGGTTGCGGGTTCGATTCCCGCCACAGACAAGTATTTATGTTTAGATATTTGTCTGTGGTCTGGTTGTTTCTATGTATTATAAGTATATATTTACAAAAGAAAAGTATATAAGTAGTATATCCGTTGTCTAGCACCCATAACACAAGCCTAGTTGCTTAGCTTGGGGCTAGATGGCGATGTGTGGAATGTCCTGCAATATTTATTTATTTATTATTTTATTTATTGGTCCTGCAATAATTTATGTGGACGGCTTTGCCAGTGTTCATCTAATCAGTGTTTTTTTGCAAATTAAAAAAACCGGCCAAGTGTGAGTCGGACTCGTGGGCAAAGGGTTCCGTACGATTATATTCTGTTTATAGTATTTGCTGTTATAGTGGCAACAAAAATACATCATCAGTGACAACTGTCTAGCTATCACGGTTCATGAGATACAGCCCGGTGACAAACAGACGGACAGTGGAGTGTTACTAAAAGGTTACCGTTTTTATCGTTTGGGAACAGAACCCTAAAAACTTGACAAAGAATCTAGTCTGTAAACAGATACTACTAGTTTTTCACACAACCTTGGAACTACAAGTTAAAAATAAAAAAAATCCGGTCACACTTTTTGTACATTTGACATTAGGAGGGATGGGTACCGGGCGCTCTCATATAAACGTAGTCGACTGTTTCCTCCCTGGACACTAGAGCAAATATTTTTGTTGCATAAATCTTACAACTGCAACCCCTATGTTTTGTTTTTTTGTTTTTTAAATCTTATTTTCTATGATAATTAGAAAATTAAAAAACCAATACATAGGGACATAGTCATGGCAGTTATAGGTTTTATGCAACAAAAATATTTGTGCTAGTGTCATTATCCAGGGAGGAAACAGTCGACTACGTTTGTATGGAGAGAGCGCCGGTACCCTTTCATCTTAAGGAAAAGACCATACCCGAAACCGATAGCAAAAACTGAAGCGATCAATACAGTATAGAATTAATTATATTCATTCTTGACAGGAGTTGTCAAACGTGACTCGAGGGAGCAAGTTAATGTATTTGACATTTTACAACATGTGTGTTCTACAAACATATGAGAATGTCCTTGCATTGATTTATTATTGGCATCGTGTCATTTCTGTTCCGCATTTAAATACCTCCTGGGGGTCTAAAATAGCCACTTTCGAAGACGAATCGTATTACGAATTTGTTCTTCTGACTTTAAAAAAGTGGATTCTCAACTTTTTGCATATTTAGTTATTAGCTGCGCCCCTCGGTTTCACCAGCGTTTTCCCGATCCCGTGAGAAAATCGGGATAAAAAGTAGCCTATATGTTAATCCAGGTTATTAGCTGTCTAAATACCAAGTTTCAACGCAATCGGTTCAGAAGTTTTTGTGTGAAGAAGTAACAAAATCGAACTTTTACATTTATAATATTAGTAGAATTTATAGTAAGCCGATGTGACGCTATTCAGATTCGTTTCTATGGAAAATGGTGTCAAACGGCATAAATGAAAGATGTTGGAAACTTTTCAAGATGGCGAACAGTAAAACCATCGCCATTTGTGATCATATGGTATCTTTAATCGCGATAGTCGCGTCTCGATTCGGTTTTAATATAAAATCACATCTCAAGTAAAATCCAATTCGTATTACGATTCTGATACTATTTGTCGAAAGGTGGATAGTCTGACGTTCAATTTTGACATAATGTAACATTCTTTTTTTTATTTTGTGTGATCTTTGTAGGTATATTCGCGACCTAATTTTGACCTAAATTTTGTAATAATATTTATGATTGTACCGATAAAAAATTATATGCCGAAGGCGAATCATAATTTCTACAACTCTAAAACTTAATCGTTAACCCGTGTTTTACGAAATCACTACGCAACGGATTTTGATGCGGTTTTTTTAATAGATAGAGTGATTCAAGAGGAAGGTTTATATGTATAATACATGCATGATATGGCCGTGCGAAGTCGGGGTGGGTCGCTAGTAAATGAATATAAATATGGTCATTTTAGACCCCCGGGTCTCTCCAGATGCAAATCTGCCTTTCTCCTTTTTTGTTGGCATTGACAGTAACAGCTGCTGCCTACATCCTCATTTTCATTTACTACTTTAAGAATGAACTTGTGCAAAACACAAATGAATTAAATGGTACCTATATCCCAATTAGTTACTAGGTCAAATCGCTGTACTATAGGCGCCTATTTCTTCACAAAAATGTCGTTTTCACATAAGGAAATATTAAAATAGACATTTATGGCACAAAAAAAATGGCGACAGGAAGTTTAAGGCTATCGAAAAATGATAAATGCAAACCAGTCGACATCAATTTAGACTAAAAGCACATAAAATTCACATCCTTCTTAGGTGAACTGGTTTTGATGAAAAGGCTGGTTCATAGAGACAATTTTTATGTAAAAAATTTGTAGATCCTGGGTCACTATTCTCCAGAAGAGACCTTGGAAAACCCTGAAGACTCAAACGCCTAAGAAATAATCAAAGAGTTAAACTCAAAACTGTTTGCTGTTGACAATTCATTCAAGCTTATTAAAGGCTAAATAATGATTAATTACTTATTTCAAATAATTTTATTTTGTATGATTATCTCAAGAGATAATCCATAAAGTCAAAGATGCGATCTAATATGTAACACGCGCGTGTAGAACATACCTATTCACTTGTGACTTAAGGAACCTCAAATTATATACGTTAGGGAATACAGACGCATCCACGTTGTTTACGTATACCACACTAAAAATCAAGAGTAGTTCTAGTATTCAAGTACCCCATGTAGAAGTAAACATATCATCTCTAAGCATTATGCTAATAACAGTAACATAGACCGTGAGAAGACTCAGTGTAAATACTACGCTTGAAATAATGCTAATTAATTCATAGCAAACAAAATTAGAACGGATTAAATCAACGTTTGACAGCAGCGAAATTGCTTTCGATCCGAACGGTGACAGATGACGTTTAATCCGAGGTTTATGAGCTATGGAAGTCGAAAAGTTTTGACAAAGGTAGTCAAAATGTGAAATCAAATGATATTTTTGTTGATTGAAATCATAGAATTGGATAAAGCTGAATAATTTTGGATAATGTTTCCAGAAAATAAAATAAAATTACAATTAAATTAAAACCTAATTACTCCGAATCAAAGCAATAAATTGAGAACTCTTTCCTATGAATACTATATACTAATTGCCCAGAAAAGGAGACCAAAATATTTAATACAATCTACTGAAGACTTTTTCTGAAGGAAACTAGGTAGTTCTGGGCAATAATGAGTATATTCATTATTGTCCAGAAAAGGAGCCCAAAATATTTTAATGCCACCCACTGAGGATTATTTCTGAAAGATACTATAGGTATTCTGATGGCTCAGAAAAAGAGCTCGTAATATTTTAATGCTACCTACTAAGGATTCTTTCTCAAAGATACTATAGGTATTCTGATGGCTCAGAAAATGAGCTCGGAATTTTTCAAAGCAACCAAACTAGTTCAAAAATTAAAATACAGTATCTATTGACATAAAACTTCATCGACAAAGCAGCTTAGAACGGATTAAAAATCCAGGCACAGAGAGAAATCAGTGAAATTATATCTGCCAAGAAAGTGTAGCAGTTCATTAGCATGCCCGCGGTAGCGTAAATAATATTTTAATATAGAAAATATACTACGATTACTGTATTAGAAAGAGCCGGTTTGCTTTTTATTTCTGGTTATTAATAATTAATACTTAGGTATAATCAGGAGTCGGTTAATAACTTATATTTTAAATCATGCAGTGATGGATATAGCTAGACTCTAATACAAGTATAATTATTATAAAATCATTATAAGGTCGTAAATGAAAATAGTGACGTTTATAGAAGAATTCACTTTTATATTAATTACTTCAAACATGCGGCTGCATTGCTTTTACTTTGAAGAAGAACGTCAAGATTAAAATGTTTTAGTTTGCTCCTGAAGTATTCACAAATTCATTCCTAAGTTGAGAGGGTTGTATTGATGCCCAGCTGGACCAGCTAACTCTTAAGGTTTGAAATAGCATGGATTAAATTGCTGGCGCCTATATAAATAATACCTATAGATGTAAATATTATGGCATATATCGGACAAGTTCTTAAGCATATTTTATTAACCCGTTGCCTGTACGTGCGCTCCAGAAGCCTGGACGCGACACGCTACGAGTTTTTCAAAAGAAAAAAGATCTAGGGGGACCTTGTCGAAAAATCTTATTTTCAGCTCTGTTTTACGTATAGTGATATATTATTGCACACCTTTGGGTTCGGTTTGAAATTTCTAATACAGTCATGATCCTCAATTATTTATATCACTTACCTGTTGCTGTATTATTGATGACAAAATCAAGATTTGATTTTTTTCCAAGTGCTGCGACGCTTCTACTCCGTCATATTTCCATAATATACGATCAACCACTCAAATCACACATTTATTTCACTTACATCATTCACCTTTAATCATATTACGAGCTATTTTTCACTAAAAACACAATAAATCACTTAGATATCAATTGAAAACAAAACACAAACGCAAAAAACCAAACCGCCATATTGCCGGCGCAAACGCAAAGAAAAGTTGTCGGCTTTTATCACCAATTATTTCACAATTATTCTACAAAATAGCACTATACACATAAACTTCAGTATTTTTCTAGTATTTTTGAAAAAATCAACCCGGCTCTTACTCTTTCGAAACATTTATTTTAATTTTTTTAACCTAGAGCTCTGGCGCAGAGCATCGCGTTTTTTCTAAAGATGGCCGCCACTAGAATAAATTTGACAACTCTTGTTTTATTTTTTTATTTTCTCTGCTTGTGGTTCCGGTTGACGTAAAATATCTATGGAACTAATAAACTGATAATTTGGCCAACATAATAAACCGAAGTCACTAGCCTGTGGCCAAAAGAATGAACGACACCAAAGACAAAAAGTAGACCACTTTAATTTTACACACACGTCGGTGTCGCAATCATTTCAAGGTATTTTAATTCTACACCACCGTGTGTGTAACAATCGCGTGGCGGGTTAAAAAGAGAACAATCGAATGCAGAAAATAAAGGTAAGTACAGCTACCCTACCGCGGTTAGTGCGTCGGCTTCAAGCCGACGACGACGTCGATATCCCAACCCGCGCCTCACAATAATGGGCGGAAATTTGAGCTTGCCTTTCATAGGAATTTTGAAAAATTAAGTAGTTATTTCGTGTGTTCTAAGTATACAGGATTGTCGGGGACATCAAGTGATTATATAGTTATATGTATTATTAAAAAATAAATTGTGGTGTTTTATAAAAATAACATAACCAGAATCATTAGTTTTTGAATGTTTTGATGTCCCCAACAATCCTGCATACTTAAAACACACCAAAATAAACAACTTAATTTATCCATACTCCTATGAAAGGCAGGCTCAAAATTTCGCCCAGTGTGGGGCGCGGGTCTGCATAAGCATACGCGTCGGCTTGATACAACGCACAACCTGCGGTAGGGCCCCAGATCTTATATCTTAATTGCTCTTAAGATATATAAACAAACGATGCAACTGTGTCTCACTGACAACATAAAGACTTCAAAGATACGAAGGTGATCCCAGGTCACGTCAATACGTTATCAATCACGATGATCCAGTTCAGGGTGTAACCAGGCCAAGAGCAGGCCTCATAACAAACAGAGACAGGTTAATTAACACAGAAATACGAATAATTCGAAGTTTTTTTCAGTATTCGTTGCCAAATAACCTTGTACTGGTTGACATTGAACCTGAAGTTTGCTGTTGACATAATTTCAATGTTTGTTTTGATAAGGTGTGATAATGGTATAAAGATTAGGGCTTGGAGTGAAATTAGGGACAGATAATATTCGGAAGTAGAAGTTAGAGGACAGATAATTTTATTATCGGAAGTGGGATTTGATGAGTCAGTCGATGCTTCAACAAATGCACACCACCTACCTGTCAACAACTATATCAAACCTTGATATTGTGAAAGAAAGAAATAAAATTGTATTTTCTGAATACTTAAAAAATAGACACAAGAAAAAGTAGTACAGCGTCCAGAAAAAAGGTTCGTCTTCAGCAAGTAAGAAAGGCGTGGGCTATAATATTACTTACTTAAATCAATTTTATAGTAAGAAAACGAATCGAATAAGGACTTCCAGAAAACACAATGTATAATAGTGAAAATCATTTTACAGAAAAGTAAACAGGTACTTAATTTTAAAAACTATAATTTCGTTTTCTATTGCTTTTTCTAAGGTCTCTAGACTAAATTGTTTATTGGTAACGATTTTTTGTTCTTCTTCCTTATAAGTTTAATAAACTACAATGTCTATTTTTATATTCACTTTTAGGGATTCATTTTGATTTCAGCGTATCTTGAATTTAGAGATAAAAGCAAAAGTAACAATGTAAATTCCATCACGATTGCCACAAATACATAGTATTGTCCCAGTATTTTCATAACAAATCGAATCGTCAATAGCCTTTGTTTAGCAACTGGGTCACACAGATATTTATTTGAATGGTTTACGTTAATTTATTGAGATTTAACGATTTTAAATTTACTTAATCTGTTTCGAAATGCAATTGTTTATTGAATACAATTAGTTGTATTCTATTTATGGAGTTTTAAAATCAACAAGGAAGTTAATCAATCGATTTCGCTAAGAAAATGGAAGACAATAGGTATAACATCGAATGAAAAATAAGAATGGGAAAGAGAATAAGAAATAGGAAAAGAAAAAGGAATGGAAGGGGTGTTAATCTATATATCTACTAGCTGCCCTACGCGGTTTCACCCGCGTAACTCCCGATCCCGTGGGAATATCGGGATGTAAGCTATCCTATCTCTCAAGTTGGATCGAACTGCACATGGTGTGCGAATTTTATTATAATCGGTTAAGTGGTTTAGGAGTCCATTGAGGACAAACATTGTGACACGAGATTTATATATATTAAGATATGATAAAAGGTCTTATTTCAGCAATTACCTTTACGAGTCCAATTAAAAAAAAGCTGTATTAGGACGGAGTCGCAATAAAGACGTGAAAACGTCTTGTCGTTGCAATTTAAAATAGTGACGGATGTTGCTAATACAAACTTTAAAATCCAAAGAGCTTGTATTAGCAACATCCGTCACTAATTATGTCACTCCCGTCATTTGGTTCTTGCAATTGTATTTTCTGATCAATTTTAAAGACATTTTTAAAAATTTTAACCGATTTTAAAAATAGAAGGAGTTTCTGAATTCGTCGCGTTTACATATTCGAAGGACCTAAAAACAAAACGTCCTACATATAAAAACGACACAAGATCAAAATTCGTCAGGATTCTGTCAATTTGCCAATATTCCGGTGACCGAAAAATGTCGGTTGAAGGTCGATGGAGTAACTTTTAAATATATTGGACACATGAGTCGACCTTGAAAGCTTAATCCAAATATTTTTACAATCGGAAAAACAAGGATGACGTTTCAGAACAAATATACTGTGTTTGTTATGTTTGCGGATTAAATAAATATACGTACGGTGTACGTAAATACTTTGGCAGATTGTTTGGTTCGATTAAAGGAGAATTAACATTTGATTGAAAAACAGTTCCTTTTCACGCAAATTATTAATTGGGAGATCGGTGTGCATACAAAATTAGGCTACAAATACAAAACAATCTTTTAAAATTGCACAATTATAGAACTTTATTCAAATCGGATCAATGAAGGTTCATGAAATTAAAGAAAACGAAAGTGAAATTATGACTTTTCTTTCTCTTGTTACCTCAAAACTCTTAAACCCCAATCAGGTAATGTAATTCTACATTACCTATACCCTGAACACGTACGTACTGATGGATGGACAATAGACCTTGGTAATTGATACAGAGCGTTTAAGTTAAATATCATGCAAATATGAATATTTGACACTGGCTACATGCATAAATCGTGCAGAGCCATTACTGAAAGAAAGAAAAAACAAAGTAGTTAAAACCTCACGATGTTTATGCTTAATGACATATTACTTTACCTGAGTTTTAAAGCTTAGACATTGTGGTCCAAAACAATAATCCATTAATATTCATAACTCCAGAATATCCATATAATAAGACACATTAGCAATGCAACTTACGAATCCATCATTATGCATTCTACAACTTGCAGCCTTTCAAACTGTCCTCTCTTCACAACTTACAATAACACCAATACATTAATCCTTATTCTCAAATGGTTATGGTCTATTTTTCATTTTAGTAGCTGCCAATCACAAGTTGGTTGCAGTTAGAAGTGTTTGTCTGTTATGCATGGCAAGTTTGTCATAATAACGGGGTAATTTTACATTGAAATTGTATGAAATCAGTACAGGAATAGAAGGTTTAAAACCTGTATAGGTATTTAAAGAGAGACCAAGTAGAAAATATTGTAAGATAATTATTAACAAATACTAGCAAACTAGCAAAGGTAGGCTTAGAAAATCCGACAACCACGGACACATTTATCTTGATGATAAAGAATTAGAACAACCGAATCCACCAAAAGAAAGCGGAGGCAAAATAGAAGACCAAAAATCTCTGGACAAACAGGTTAAGAATTTTAATGACTCATATAAAAAAACACAATATAATTACGATCAGTGTTTTGATCAACAAAAGGGCAATGATGTAAATTGACGCTTTTCGCGCGACTTCTCGTATTGGTTTGTCTAAAGACGCCTTTGCTGGCTTTTCATAATTTACTGTAGCTTTTATATCTGAAACCTTACGTCATTCTTAAGTCTATGGTAGAATGTTGCCAGACAGCCATTTTTAATTCAAACCCCAGACAATCCCATCATCTCCAGACCCCTCCAAGAGGGGTACCTACTGCGAAACAAATCACAGAACTGATTACACTTCCTTACACTCCAAACTGAACCATATTCACAACGAAATAGCACACAAAGCTTTTTGACACAACTACTTCTATCATCTGTTAATGTAAAATAGGCCTTAAAATACTGCAGTTAAGGTTTAAAATGACATATTGTTTCAGGAGAATACAGTACGTGCCTAACAGCTGTTTTGTCTGGATAGATGTGGCTTTGTTTTAGAATTTTCGTCAACCCACCAAGGCCAGACAAAGGACTCTTGGTTTGTACGAAGTCTTTGTTTAGACCTGAAGTAAAGGATTATTAAGCGCTGATGTAGTAGCATTAAAGCTAAAAACAACGCACACTGTACTGTAAAATAAGGCTCGTGTCTCACCCGGCACATGACAATATGATAACAAATCTCTAAGTCGAAGCAAAATAACTGCGTCTACCAATTTTCACGGCGTATAACGGAGCAAGCCATCTAAAACGTATTCGAAAAATTCCCACAAAGTTCCAATCAACCATCAAATGACCGCACTAATGGCAGTTTTTACCATAGCATTTATCCACTACGTCAATAAAGTTAATTACAGCCACGGTGACCACGGAAATTGTGGGGATTGAACACAGCACACGTGATTTACCGGGTTATGCAATACTGCAGATAGTGGCACATGGTAAGAGTTTAATCTACCTTCTGTTGTTAATGTGAGAAACTAAAAACAATGTGAATAAGGAAGCCACGGCTCATCGGTCTAATGACCACTGTTCCACCAACCAAGCTACCCTGACCCATATAAATCACAACACGACCTAACGTCTCCATAAAACCCTATAGGTCTCGAACGACTGGTCAGAAATCCACGCAACACCTCTATTTTCTTTAACATGATTACTTTTTAACCTGTGGGAACTGGAAACTATAAATAGGGTATGGTATAATTTGACGGCTGTAAAAAATTGGACTGGATCTTTGATTTTGAATTGGTTTTTATCACGAAAGTTGATGCCAATTTTGAATAAGATAAATAATTGATCAATGAACCAAAAAAGGTATACTTTTAAGATTTAAGTAGGTGGTATTAAGATTTTCGTGTGACAGGAAGATGAAAGAGGTAAAGCAATAAGACGGATGGACCAGTGTTTTTGACTACTCAAATAAACCTCGGCTTAACTTCTGCTTATCCAAAGAAAAGAAAACCCTAAAACACACATATTAAAGACTTTATTTCGGTAAATCCGTAAGATATACAGTCATTGACCTTATCGGCATTATAGCTCTCGCAGACTATCGATTTTCGACCGATAATCCAAAGACTGATAATATTCAAAGACAATTTTGTACACCGGACTATCAGCTAAAAGTCTTGGGTCTGCAACGGTTTAAGATTGTAATTTTATCCGTAACCTGATATTTGGTATAACTCATTTTTGTGGCAGCAAAAAATTGTGATTTCAATCAAAATACCGGTAATTTTGCCGATTATCCAGGCGTTGAATTAATGATTAGATGTAATACAACTCCGAAACCACTTCTTTAAAGTGTAAACAAGTTAATGATATATCAACAACTAGCATCACCTCGCGGTTTCACTCCCGTAAGTCCCGATCCCGTGGGAATATCGGGATAAAAGTAGCCTATGTTACTGTCAATGAATCAATGTATCTTCATACCATGTTTCGTATAAATCGGTCCAGTAGTTTCGGAGCCTATTTGTTACAAACAAAAATATCATTCCCCCTTATTATAGAGTAGATGTTGATTTGTACGAAAACTTAGGTAGGTACGGTCGGCTGCATAATTTCAGACCCACCGTAGAGCTCCAAAACGGCTGTTATAAGAATGTTTTCAACACAAGCAAGATTCTAGACACCTGCTTTAGGTGAAGTTTAAAGTCTTCTAACTCATTAATTAGTCGAACAAAAATTATTAGAATTACAATAATAGTAATTTTTGAACTCTACCGAGGGCTGCAACTATGCAGCCGACTGTACTTATTTTGCGATTCTGAAAATGGGATTGGGATGGGTGGTTAAACCAGAAGTACCATGAGTGCTACCCAGGGGTACTGACTCGAACGGTGATAAAAATTAACTCTGTAGTTTTAGCAAAATAAATTAACATAAATACCTAAAATTGTAGAAAACCAAAACGTTTAAAAGGTCAAAAACATTATAATAGTCAATTCTCAGAACTTCCAAACAAGAAGCCAGTTATAACCAACCAAAGTTAGACACGTGTCGAGATGAAAGAACTTATTTTTAACTTAGATAACTTAAATGGGGGTTTTGGACGTAAATATTTAACTTGTTAATGAAATAAGCTATTGGAATGTGTTTAAATAAAGACTACGTTTTTATTCTCTAGATAAATTTCTCAACAGATCTTAAGCCAATATTCTTAAGCCAATACTGCCTTTGTTTGGTCTTTATCTGTTGAAATTGCTAATAATCAACTCCTTCTACACTAATTTAATAAAGAGGAAAGATTGTTTGTTTTTTTTTTATAACGAATAGGCTCCGAAAGTCCTGGACCGATTTTGATGAAACTTGGTATGAGGATACATTGATTCATTGGGAAAAACATAGGGTACGATACTATGTTTTATACGATACGCGGGGGAAACCGCGGAGCGCAGATATTCCGATAAGTTATTCTGGTTCATGATTCTGAAGATCCTGATTAGGTACTGGTAATTCTAAACATGGACATTTCAAATAATAATCTTGAAAATAGGACCACAAACAGCGAAGATATCACATAAGATATACAAAAAACGCACAAGAAGGGTTCCCCACACCGTGTTGTATGGGAGCTCCCTTATTTTTTTTTTCTGTTTTTATAGCGAATGTACATCATAATATGTGAAAATGTCAACTGTCTAGCTATCACGGTTCATGAGATACAGCCTGGTGACAGACAGACAGTGAAGTCTTAGGCCCGTATTAATAAATCGCTCTCAATATCGATTTTGAGTGCGTATCAATCGAGCGAGTCTTGAGATGTAGTCACTATCTTAAGTTAGGCGTTAATTAATAGATTAAACTCAAGTTTTAACCAGGCTGATATCGCTCTTGAGATTTGAGACTAATCTTAAATGACAGTAACGCTTTGTTCTTACCTTGAATGATATGTTTTTACCCTATGGTAGGTAGTGTCGTCATATTTTGCTGTCAACTTGTTTAAAATGTCAAAATATTTAAAAAAATGTAACATTTGTATGACCCGCAATCAGACTTGATTTCACGAAACTACATCTTGAGACATATCTTGAGAGCTGAGTTTGATTTATTAATACGGTATGACTCAAGTGATACGTCGCTCTTTAATCGCGTCTTAAGATAGGTTTATTAATCAGCGCAACAACTCAAGAGCAAACTCAAGATTGAAATCGATATTGAGTTCGGTTTATTAATACGGACCTTAGTAATAGCGTCCCGTTTTTACCCTTTAAGTACTGAACCATAAAAACACAGGCAAATAGACAACCTATACATTAAATAAATAAATATTGCAGGACATTCCACACATCGCCATCTAGTCCCAAGCTAAGTAACTAGACTTGTATTATGGGTGCTAGACAACGGATATACTACATACTTATATACTTTTTTTTTGTAAATATATACTTATAATACATAGAAACAACCAGACCACAGACAAATATCTCCACATAAATACTTGTCTGTGGCGGGAATCGAACCCGCAACCCTGTGTTTGGCAGTCCGGCATGGTGACCATTGTGCCAACTGGGTCGTCAAACATTCCTTTTTTAAATTGGTTACTATGTCCTAATCTACTGATTAAATAAAACAGCCAGGACCAAGGTACACAAAATGCAAGAAGATACGACGCAAACCCACCCAAAACTGGGCGTAGAGTTTTAAATTGAAAACTACTGCGTTCCTGACGATCCATTCATCGCGTGTGTTTACAGCAGTACGGCGGCGCCAGGTGGTTCTAATAATAGATGTACCGAACGAACTCCTGAACTTCCTGCGATTGGTATACGATACCATAAAGTTCTTATTTGTTTACTTGCCCGGTTCCATGAAGTAAATATTGAGATTTAAATAAGAAATTACGAATTGAAACTATGTTGCGTCTAACAATTTTTACTCGGAAGAGTTTGGATCCTTAGCGTTTTCTATGGATTCTTAAGTGGAAAGGGTACCCGGCGCTCTCTCCATACAAACGTAGTCGACTGTTTCCTCCCTGGATAATGACACTAGCACAAACATTTTTGTTGCATAAAACCTTTAACTGCCATGACTATGCCCTATGTTCTGTTTTTTTTCATTTTCTAATTGTCATAGAAATTAAGATTTAAAAAATAAAATAAAAAAACTAAAAATAGTGGCATGGTCATGGCAGTTAGGTATAAGTTTTATGCAACAAAAATATTAGCTCTTATAGTGTCATTATCCAGGGAGGAAACAGTCGAATACGTTTGTATGGAGAGAGAGCCCTTTCCTCTTAATATTCTTTTCAGAATTACAGTTTTCCATTTATGATCTTAACCATTTGATAAGGAATTTATGGCGATAATTTAAACATACCGAAGCAATGATTTAAATGCAGTGCGTGCGAGTGAGAGGCTGCCAGCAAGGTCGTCTCTTACAATTGCTCCCACAAAGTATCATAGTATATTCTTTGTATCGTAATGTTGACTGGTTTCCATAAACTTGTTAAAGGAATTTTAACTTTGTGTTTGTGGTGGTAGGTTTGATTTAGGATGGTGATATTGTGGTGGATGTTACGTTTAGCTGTGGAACTTTGTTAAGTTAGTTCTATTATCATGGTACAGTTAATAATGTATATTTTACAAAATGTGGAGGTAAATAGAGACTTAGTTATGTACGAGTATAAGGCTCAGATCACTACAGATTGCAGATAATACCTACTTACCTACTAATAGCCTAATACTTTGACAGCCTCTGTGGCGCGGTGGGGTTCAATTCCCGCCGCAAATAAATATTATGTATAATATTCTGGTCTGGGTGTTTTTACCCGACTGCAAAGAAAGGGTTATGTTTTTGCGCCTATCTTGTATGTTTTTGTTTGTATTTACTTACTAACTATCACCATAACACAAATAGCTGTTCAGCTTGGGGCTAAATGGCGCTACTGTGTGTATTTCACTGGCTAAACCTAGCCCAGGACCGAAATGCTTGGAAAGATATTAGGGAGGGATATTTGCCCAGCAGTGTGATAATATAGGCTAACAAAAACAATTGCGATTGTTATTAATCTAGGTCTAAGTTATCTACGTCTTCATGCCTAAAACGCTACACTGATTTTATTGAATTTTGGTATACAAAAGATGGGACTTTGGAGAAGGACTTGAGCTACTTCTTTTTAACTCGATCCCGTAGTTACGAAGATAAGACAAAATATTGAAATGAAAATTATTACTTTAAAAAGCCTTTTTAGGGGAATTAGTAGGTAGGTATCTTATCTTACATCGGGGGCTGACGAAGTCAGCAAATCTCGACCCAAATTTAGTAGGTATCAGTCATCGTACAGCTTAAACCAAAGGACGAATCGTGCTAAAATTTGACATACAGATTGCTAATATACTGTAGACACCCGCTATGAAGAGATTTTGGAAAATTCAATCCCTACGCGAGTAAAACTAGCCCGATAATACCTACTACTATTATTATTACATCGCAGCGCACGCAAAGTGCAACAAAACATGCTCTCAGACCTGTAAAACAAGCCCAAGTGTTTCTGTACATTCTATTACTTAACAATACTAACTAGTAGGTACAGTATGCGTCAAAAGTCCACTAGCAATTTGGTACCATAATACTATTCAACAAGTATTGGACTTACGACCTTATTTAAATAGACGTTACACACAAACATAAATACTTAAATTAAAAGTACTCAGTGTAATTATTATTTTCAACATGTTAGCTATGTATTTAGTTGTGCGAGTGGTATAACCCGCCACCCGCTATAACAACCTACGTGGGATCGATTTACAGGTTACGTTGTTATAATGTTTAAATAGTGCTGCACAGGATTGTAAACGTTACGGTGGCGGTGGAGTTTTAAACGTTGATTGTACCTCACGTCATACCTGTTGGTTTAATAAGTGCTTGTTTGAAGGGCAAGTCAGAGCAACTAATTAGACCTTTTACTTGTTCGTGTGATAATTCTCAGTTATTATAAACTAGCTGTTACCCGCGACTTCCTACGCGTGGTAGTTTTTTTATATATTAAAACCTTTCTGTTGAATCACTCTATCTATCAAAATTCGTTGCGTAGTTTTGAAGATCTAAGCGTACATAGAGACAGACACACAATGGGAAGCGACTTTGTTTTATAGTATGTAGTGAAGTAAAGTTCGCTCATTATTGTCTCACTACAGGGCAAAATGGAAAGATGGCGTCAAATGATTCTCAAGCTATGGTTGGAGGTCAAAAGACCGTCAAGAGTGGAAGAGGATGGAGGAAGCTAACGTCTATGACGTTACTGCCTCCACACCCTTTGTTTCTTCGGACATTGGAGAAACAAAAGGCTGATATGAATGGATGCAGAAGGGCGAGGACGACCCAAGTAGAGATGGATAGACTGTAAAACAAGAAATTAAAGACATGCACTGCGCTGATCCCAAATACATGACATGGGCAGGCAAAGGAAGAAGATAGATGGACTGGGGAACGGAGAGGTCCTTGTCCTGTTCATCTATCCATCCATATCAGCGACTAACTGAAGCAAGTAAGATAAGGTTTATAATTTAGACAATTTTAACAGCTTACTTTATTCATTCAGTGGTTAAAATATAAGTATTCTGTAAACATAATGATGTCTGTACTAAAAAACAAAGGCGAATTGTTTATAGCATGTTGGTGTGTTTGATTGGCGTCCAATTGGTATAAATAAACAAATCTTATGCAATTTACGTTCCAGAAACTTAACAGAACAGAGCGGCCTTACTACGTACGAAAGGAATCAATAACCTTTGTCCTGCTATCTGTCTTGTCTTCAGACATTTAGCTAATCACTACATAGTATAAAATGAAGTCACTTTTCGCCGTCCCTATGTATGCTTAAATCTTTAAAACTACGCAACGGATTTTGATGCAGTTTTTTTTAATAGATAGAGTGATTAAAAATGAAGGTTTTTAGAGGATACATGCATAATACAGCCGTGCGAAGCCGGGGCGGGTCGCTAGTAAATATATATAATAAATTTTAAATAAATATACCAAATATTTGTAATCTTGACCTTTGTGAGCATGATCATAAACAGTAGATTGTGTCACAAGGTATTAAAATTGTATTTTTAGGGCGAGGGCGTTATTTTGAATCCAGACCGGAGTGAAGGATTCTAGAGTAGAATCCCGAGCGCAGCGAGGGATTCTTATACAGGGTTATTGGAAACTAACTGACACGGCGTTAAGGGTTTCTTCTGTGCACCTTAACAAACAACTTTTGTTCTACGACTTTTGTCGAAACTTAATACATATCCCAAAAAAAATATTTAAGTGTTTCTCGTACTGTCTGGTAATTTTCTATGTCTATGCGGCAAGTGCGCGCGCGCGATCGGCACGGGAAGCACTGCGTGCGACCCGATCGGGTTGTACCATACCTACTATGATTGATTCTGTGACGTAGACGTAGAGTTGAGTATTATTTGAACTGTTGGATTTAATTTTTTATTTTTGTATGGAATATTTTTATAATGAATTTCCAAAAGTCGTAGAACAAAAGTTGATCGTTAAGGTGCACAGAAGAAGCCCTTAACGCCGTGTCAATTAATTTCCAATAACCCTGAATCCTGAATAGAATCCTGAACGGAGAGAGGGATTCAAAGGAAATCGCCAGAGGAAAAAATAATTTTAATGCCGAGTAGTACACTCTACTTTTCATCCCCCTCTATGAGAAAATGAAACAAGAAATCGCTGTAATATATTTATTTGTTACTAGTTGTTGCCCGCGACTTCGTACGCGTGGTAGTTTTGTTTTATGTACTGAAACCGTCCTCTATTGAATCACTCCTATCACCTATCTACTAAAAAAAAACGCATCAAAATCCGTTGCGTAGTTATAAAGATCTAAGCATACATAGGGACAGACAGACAGCGGGAAACGTCTTTGTTTTATACTATGTAGTGATAAAATATAATACAAACCTAAACATTTATCTTATATTCGAAACATTAGCTATATCCTGAAAGTAAGCCAGGAACACATTTTCAGAAAAAGTCTTTGCTCCTTTTGCATTTTTCCAATCGACGAAACTGTTAAGTATAGGCTTTTAAATAAATTTCCTGGGATTAAGTGGGTAAAAGATTGTGTATTACATTTTTTGCGTCCATTTTCACGGATTCCGGTGTTAATATTGTGGTCTCTTCACTACTTGACGAATACATTTTGTGAAATCAATAAAATTGCAATATCAGATAAATAAACATACACAGCACATCAGTTGCCGCCTTTTTTTTTTTTTTTTGGGTTTGAGTCTCACCGGCCAACTCATACACAATTTGTGCAGTATTAGACGTTCGACCTCCTTGGTCGTCTCTGGCGATAGACATTACAAGTTTCATATTCCAAATTCAAAACTCATTATAACCCGCTGTTTAGCGGGTTATAATGGATTTCAGTACAACTTTTAGTCGCACTTATTGAAGGGAACCTAAACCACCCTAAACGTACTACTTTAGGTACACTTATATGCGAATAAAACGTCCGTTTTTGAATAGATGGGATGAAAAGAAAATTAAAACCCCCATTACTTTCTTGTGCCTTTTTCTCATTGGTGGCACACATTCTAACCTATAACACAAGTCTAGTTACTTAGCTTGGGGCTAGATGGCGATGTGTGGAATGTCCTGCAATATTTATTTATTTTATTTATTTATTTATTATTTCCGAAGGCACACATCCTAACTTAGTTTTTAGGACGTTTCAATGTAATTTCATGAACTTTCTTGCCTTTTTCTTATTGATGGCACACATTCCGCGTTCCGAAGGCACACATCCTAACTTAGTTTCTGACGTTTCAATGCAATTTCATGTAAGTCCAAATTAATAAAGAATTTTTATTTTAACTCTGATGATACGCGATTAGGAACCGGGAAATAATACCTACAATTAATACAAATCGTGGGAGTGTTTAAACTTTAATCCAACTATGGTATTTGCAAATTACAATCGCTTTCGTACGTAGTTCGGCCGTAAAAATGTAAAAACTAAATATTTGACGAATTACGAATTATTTGAGAAGCGAGAGAGGTCTAGTGTTGAGACGGGTCGGTCGCTCGTATGTTTGTATGTTTGTTCGACGATAACTTGAGTACCGTTGCTCTGATCTTCGTGATTTTTGGTATACAAGTAGTTGAGGTCCATAGATTTTTTAAGTTCGAACATGAGCAGGATCGGTCAGGAGGTTACGGAGATAGGGGGTCCAAAAGGGGATCTACCTATATGACACACAAACTATAGGGCAAATATACCCGAGTGGGGTATCAAATGAAAGGGCGTAACTTCGATGACAATAATATGGTACCATGGAACTGATCTGATGATAGAGCTGGAGGGCATCTGCAGGAATTATCTCATTATCCATACTTCATAGTTCATTCATTAAAACTACTCGTCAAGAATCGTCTTGATGAGTAGTTGGTCTTTCAATGGTGACCAGGGTCTGATGATAGAACTGGAAGGTGGTCATAGGAACTTCGCAATGAAACGACACAACCTCATCGAGTTTGGGCTCGTTAGAATCGTCTTGACGAGTAGTTTGTCTTTCAATGGTAACCAGGGTCTGCTGATGGAACTGGAAGGTGGTCATAGGAACTTCGCAATGAAACGACATAACCCCATCGAGTTTGGGCTCGTTTGAATCGTCTTGACGAGAAGTATGTCTTTCAATGGTAACCAGGGTCTGATCATGGAACTGGAAGGTGGTCATAGGAACTTCGCAATGAAACGACATAACCCCATCGAGTTTGGGCTCGTTAGAATCGTCTTGACGAGTAGTTTGTCTTTCAATGGTAGCCAGGGTCTGATCTAGCATATTTCGTTATCAAAGACCAAAAAGTATAAAATAAATTAATAGTTTAAAAAACTAAAAAAAACACGCTTTATTAAAAAAAAAAACAGCGCACTCCGGGAGTGCAGGCAGAAGTGAAAACTGTATATCTGTGTAAAATCTCATATGTCGCGAGAACATACGCAAAAAGAGTTTTAGATGAAAAAAAAAAAATAGTCGGACGACAAATAGTCGTCCGACATTTGTCGTCAAACCAATAGTCGTCCGACATTTGTCGTCCAACAAATTGTCGTCCGACATTTGTCGTACAACAAATTGTCGTCCGACATTTGTCGTCCGTCAATAGTCGTCCGACAAATAGTCGTCCGACATTTGTCGTCCGTCAATAGTCGTCCGTTAAAAAATACCATATGTACGTCTTAATACACTCACAGCCAAATTAAAAACAGTAGGCCCAGGCACACATTTTCGCCGCGCCGTAGAGAGGGGATAGCTGTCTACTCTCCATCCGTCTTACGCTTTTTCGATCAGGTCACGTGTCCTGACGCGAGTTTAAGATTTTATACCCATTACAGAAAAAGTGCTCAACGCCGCTAAAGAAGTTTTCACTTCAAAAATCCAATTAAAAAATAGAAAATAAAGTTAAATAAATTTGGATTACGAATATTGTAAATAGTAAGCGTGTTACATTGTGATTGCAAAAGAAAAATAATGAAGGTGTAGCATCACAATGTTCTTAGTATTTTTAATATTAATTTTTAGATCGTAGATACTCATTATTATCAAAGAGGAAAAAATGCTTAAACCTTCTTTTCGGTTTCAAAAATGACAATGTCAGGTTTTCTTTATGTCATTGTCCAAAAAAAATATGATTCTCAGAAATTTTTTAAAACCATACCTACTTACATAAATGATAAAGTAAAAGTGTTCCGTGCTATATCATTGTGTTATTAAGATTAAAAATGGATTATAACGATTTTATAATTAGTCATCAAATTCGCAAGAGTTTATAGTGGAAAGACATGCACCTTCCGCAATTTTACTTCTCTAATCCACCAGAAATTCTACTTCCGTGTCCGTTCTCCATAACCTTAGAAGGAGCTGCTGGAACCAGCTATTGATCAGCTAAACGGAAACCAAGGAGATAACTTTTCAATCTAAAATGGTTGACGTTTTTGTACTACTGACTGAGGCCCTTGTGTTGTGGTTTTTATAAAGTGTATATTCCACTTTACCCTAAATCGTCCGAACTCTCTTTGTTTTATTTCCATATTTATTTATTTAATAATCGTGGGCTGTTTTACAATAACAGTGGTGGATAGTATCAAATAGTAGGAATGTTTGGTTCTAGCCGATCTAAAGACTGATTATTATTAAATTTGTGACTAATTTTTTTATAATTTTTATTTACTTGTTATATTTCAGTTTAGGGACTTATTACAGGGCGTACCTATTGGTCTCAAACTTCTCTAATATATTCTCGTTCTCGAGCTTGTCTTCTCGTTTCCTCTTACGTAACATTATGATAAGTAGATAGGTACATAAGGAAGGGAAGACAGGAATTACTATCTTCTGGATATTATCTTGGACACATTAAAAATGTCTTGAGTAAAAATAAAGAGTCAATGGATGTCCAGGGTGTGATGATTGAGCTGGACCTATGCTTTTAGAACTTAACAACAAGTTAACAACAACAACAACAAGTTATGCCTATCGTGTTTGGATTCTCTAAATCATCCAATGTCAGATAATAGCGATACTAGGCACCTATCATTCAAATAAAATAGACCTATCGTATTTGGAGTCTTTCGTCGTTATATTATACATTTCAATACTTTTCGCTGAAATATAATAATTGCTGAAAGAAACTCGTGAGGTCTCAGTTCGGGGCGAACTACTAGTATTCTAGGTTTCCAGTACAGTCGAGTGCTAAAAGAAAGTTTCATTCATAAATATGAGTAGGTGCTAATTTTTGACACTTAGCTACAAATGAGAGAAAGCATTGTTCAATGCGCTTGCGCATGCTCTTGCTCCATTTTAGATATTTGTACTAATTGGACCTTTTTAGGGTTTCGTAAGAGTAAAAACGGGACATTATTACTAAGACTTTACTGTCATTTTGTCTGTCACCAGGCTGTATCTCGTGAACCGTGATAGCTAGACGGACTTGAATGTTTCACGGAAGATGTATAATTCTGTTGCCGCTATAACAACAAATACTAAAAACAGAATAAAATAAATACTTAAGTGGGGGCTCTTCATAGAACATAGTACGGAACCCTTCGTTCACGACTCGGACTCGCACTTGGCCGGTTTTATTTTCAAGTCATTCAACTTAGGAAATCTCCAGTCAGTGTCAATTTAATACAAGTTTGATAAGGTTATTGATTTTGATTGTAACCCAGACTTATCTTTTAAACCGAACGACTTTATTTTATTGGTTTTTTTTATAAAAAAATTACGACTCGCTTAAAATTGTGACAAATTTAATCTCATAAAAATGGTGTAACAATTAATTTAGAAGTGATATTAAAAAAATATGGTTTTTGAAACCTACGCGAGTCCGTTTACGATCCAAAATTGACTTTTATTGTCGTAAAAATGTACGTTATGCCTACATATTGAGTTTATCAGCCTTTTTAACTTTTATTAGTAGGTAGGCAAGTATGTCAGTAAGTACTTATATAGCTTTTTAATAGTATTAAACGAATGTTGCAATATTTAAGACTAGTAGTTCTGCTATCTCTGTGGCGCAGCGGGCGCACACTCGCCTGCAACACAGAAGGTTGTGGGTTCAATTCCCACCTCAAATAAATATTTATACAAATATTTGTTTGTGGTCTGGGTGTTTCTGTATGAAGGTCTTGGTTTTTTTTCATTTTCTAATTATCATATACCTAAATTAAGATTTTAAAAACAAAACATAGGGGCATAGTCTTGGCAGTTATAGGTTTATGCAAAAAAAAATATTTGCTCTACTGTCATTATCCAGGTAGGAAACAGTCGACTACGTTTGCATGGAGAGAGCGCCGGTACCCTTTCCTCTTAAGATACATCTTCACAAGGTCATACCCAAAAAACACTGCAGTCAAAACACTTGAGCAGCTCCCGTAGAATATGTCGATGTCGAAATATTAAAGTAAACACATAAGTTTCCCACAGTACAGTATATTTTACAATGCATTACGTCAACAACCTATTACAGAGAGTTAATTTGCACTTTGTCTTACAATAGTACTTTGCTTCTACTACTAGTAGAGGTAACAGACTTTGGATTGACTTGATTTAAGTAGGTATATCTATACTTCATTACATCACTACATAGTACATAACATAAATACGAAAAAAAAAACAACAAAATACAGGCGAATTGAGACCCTCCTCCTTTTTTGAAGGCGGTTAAAAACAAAGTAGCTTTCTCTGTCCCTATATCCCTATGTATGCTTAAATCTTTAAAACTACGCAACGGATTTTGATGCGGGTTTTTTAATAGATAGAGTGATTCAAGAGGAAGTTTTATATGTATAATACATGCATAATATAGCCGTGCGAAGCCGGGACGGGTCGCTAGTAAACTATACTTCATAAATTTCATTACCTATTATAAAACAAAGTCACTTTCCGCTGTCTGTCCCTATGTATGCTTAGATCATTAAAACTACGCAGCGGATTTTGATGCGGTTTTTTTAATAGATAGAGTGATTCAAGAGGAAGGTTTATATGTATAGCCGTGCGAAGCCGGGACGAGTCGCTAGTTAATATTATAAAGCTGAAGAGTTTGTTTGTTTGAAACGCGCTAATCTCAGGAACTATACTGGTTCGAATTGAAAAAATATTTTTTTGTTGGATAGTCCATTTGTCGAGGAAGGTTATTTTATATTTCGATATTCCCACGGGATCGTGAGTTACGCGGGTGATAACGCGGAGCGCTGCTAGTTATAAATATAAAAACAAAACAAAAAAAATACAACCCCGTATAATATTAATTAACTAATAAATAATGAATAAATAAATAAATCAATAACCTACAGTAATATTATAACGAGGAAAGATTTTTTGTTTTTATGTTTGTAACGAATATGCTCCGAAACTACTGGACCGATTTTGATGAAACTTTGTATGAGGATACATTGATTCATTGGGAGTGTCATAGGGTACTTTTTATCCCGATATTCCCACAGGATCGGGAGTTACGCAGGTGAAACCGCGGAGCGCTCCTAGTTATTATAGTAAACTAGTAAACTTTCCTTTGACAATTCAATAAAAATATTATATAAGTAATTATTATAATAATTAAAATGTCAGTACGTAGGTAGGCACTGCATATACTTAATTACCTAAATAGATAGATACTGTCTCTCCGAATCACGAAGAATACTTGTATAAATAACACAGAATTTCTTGCAAATCAATTTTTCTTTCATATATTCGATGAAATCTTGTACGCAATCTAATCATAATCAATGAACAATTAACCAAATGTCTAATGCAATAGAAATCACTTTCCTTTGACAATTCATATTCATATCGCATATCATAAATTTAAATTGAAAGATGCTGGAGAATTTGCCTGACATTTTCTCATTGATGCAAAAAAACTGAACAACAAGAAGATGGAAGAAAGATCTAAGACGAAATACCTACCATAAAATAGCTTCGAATTCGATGCAAATATCGCAAGACATAACAGTGCCATTGGCAATATGCACAAATCGCGCGAAGCCAAAAAAATAATAATCATAATATAATAAGACGCAGCCGCAGTTTGTGAAATTTCGGACGTAGATATACTTTGTATTAACCCTTTGTATGCTTAAATCTTTAAAACTACGCAACTGATTTTGATGCGGTAGAGTGATAGAGTGATTTAAGAGGAAGGTTTATACATGCATAATATAGCCGTGCGAAGCCGGGGCGGGTCGCTAGTAATTGATAAATACGCTAGTACGCTACATTTGGTTATACCCGTACCCCGAAAAACGGGATTTTTTACTAAGACTCCGTCCGCCTGTCTGTCACCAGGCCGTGTCTTTGTGAACCGTGATAGCCATACAGTAGAAATGTTCGATGTATTTCTGTTGCCGCTATAACATCAAATCACTACATAGTAGAAAACAAAGTCACTTTTCGCCGTCCCTATATCCCTTTGTATGCTTAAATCTTTAAAACTACGCAACGGATTTTGATGCGGTTTCTTTTAATAGATAGAGTGATTCAAGAGGAAGGTTTTATGTATAATACATGCATAATATAGCCGTGCGAAGCCGAGACGGGTCGCTAGTTTATATACTTAACTAAAACAGAATAAAATGGTACGGACGGAACCCTTCGTGAGCAAGGCCGACTCGCACTTGGTAGGTTTTTTATGTCGTGTGCTTATATATTTATATATATTATATTGCGAATAAATGTTTACCTTTATTTCTTTCTTTACACCGGTGAAGTAGGCGGAAACTTTATGTCAAAAAACTTTCGAAACAATAAATCAATGCAAGTAATCTTCGCTACTAGATTACGTATATTATCTATGCAAATATTGTTCTTTATCCGGATGTAATATTTTACTGAAATATCAATTTTAATTATAGTACTGGCAACACCTATATTTTTCAAGAACTGCTTTCACTCGAGTGCAATTAAATGATGTTGATGTTGGGCAGATTTTTAGGGTTCCGTCGTTTTAATTTGTGGTGTGTTAACAGGACTGGAATGCGCACTTGAAACATGTCTTAACGATTTATTCCGGTCTGATCCCCTGAGCTGATCCCCTGCTGGTTATTATTATTTTTTAATTCCGTTCTGATCCACTATAAACTTTATCATGCCGGTCCGATCCCCTTACTCTTTGACAGGTTAGTACAGTCAAGAGAAAAACAGTTTTTAATAACTGACTGACTGACTGATATTTCAACGCACTGCTCAAAATGAATGGATCGGGCTTAAATTTGGTATACAAGATACCTAGCTATTAACTCTACGCGGATAAAGTCGCGGGTATTTAAGAGGATCATGAGTTTTCGATACGCGGCGCGAGTAGGTATTTTTAAAAATGACCCGTATCGTGCGATAGAGAGAGTTTAAGTTCGGACGTCATCATCATCGCCTTCATTTTGATTTCAAATAATATTGCGGGCCGTAACGATTTTACCCCCTTTATCCTTCATAAAATGAAATAAATTTGGTCTCATTTAATTCACTGCATCTTATTCTAGGTTTATACGTTTTTCTTTTTTGGTTATTCAGTTTAGTCTAATAAATAACAATTGAAACGCTCGATGAAGTTTTTAAGTCAAAATTATAGATATTCAGATATTAATAACTTTTATCTTAGGCAATATTTCTTTAAAATAAAAACGGTGAAACCTAGTTTTCCATTAGATCTAGAACATTTTCAAAAATTATCAAAATCGGTTTCGTTTATTGGGGGGAAAACGTTACCGCTTTTTGTATGGAAATTGACAGCCTCACACTGGCCTTAATAAAAAAAAATGTCTAAGTCTTAAACGATGGACTGGCATTAGGACTTCGCCATCGTGGTAAACTGCTGATTTTAAATGTCAGCACAGCTCTACATCAGGCATCGGAGGAAGCAATTGATCGACTTCACGAGTCACGATCCTCAGCATTGAGGGAACGCCGGAGAAGGGATAGAACAGGATTAAAAACTTAAACACCAGGGCCATATTAGTTTTCCATCATCTTGACTTAGTCTATAAAATCGGTCAAAAAAGAATGGGGTCACATTCAAAAACAAAACAACGGATGTGTCGTCATAAATACGTAATAAACACGTGTAACAGTAAAAATGCTAACAGCATATGCCCGGGATTATGATTATGTCCACGTAAGACCTTTATCTGCGTCTGATTGGAGCAAGTATGTAAGGATAGTAAGGAAGTAAGGATAGTACTTGCTGGTTATCGTTTTCGCTACTTATAAAATCAGAAATAATTTTAAATGTACGGAACCCATAGCGTGTTCGAAACACTCTTGACCAGATTTCGTCTGCCACATGACCCGAAGGTAATTCATCTAGCAATTGTACTTATTTTTTAATGATAATAGCTTGCTATTGGTTTATTTTGAGATTCGAATGGAATTGCTGGTGATTCTTTACGTTGATTGGTGGCTTTTGCATTTTATTGGTTATTTATTTTTTCTATAGAATTATAGTACCTACAGAGTTTTCTCGCCTGCCTATTAGATGCCTAGTAGAGAGGAAATATTAGCAAAAATCCAACAAATCAATGCAGTGATCGCTGCATTCATATTGTCCGACCAACGATTCCGATTCTCAACGTACCTAATACTAGCTAGAGTTGGGCTAGCAAATGATAAATATTATCGACTAGCATCTCTCCGCGGTTTCACCCGCGTAACTCCCGATCCCGTTGGAATATCGGGATAAAAAGTAGCCTATGTTACTCCCAATAAATCAATGTATGCTTATTGTTCATACCAAGGTTCATCTAAATCGGTCCAGTAGTTTCGGAGCCTATTCTTTATGAACAAAAAAATAAGGCATTTTCTATTTCATTTTAGTCAATACGGTCAATACGGTCAGAGCACACGAGAAAATAGGAAATAAAATAACTCATAAAAAACCGATATTATGATTGTATTTCACATACCTTAACGTTGAGTTATTAATATTTATATCTTACTTATAAATACAAAAATGTAAAATATTTCATTTGATTGTATAAGTGCAAGACTACGACATCAGTTCAGACCAGTTCAGTTATATCCGTAGTCTGGCCAACATAACACAAGTCTAGTTGCTTAGCTCAGGGCTAGATGGCGCTGCTTGAAGTGTCCTACAATTTATTAGTTCTTTTATTTACTTAGTTGAAAAACACTGATCAGTTTCGGAATTTAATAGTCCGCATTACGCCTCTATACTGGGTAGTGTACTCAACTAGAGTTTAAACTCGACACTGATACAAAAGGTCCAGAGTATCACACGAATTAAGGAACCTCCTCTTCTTAAAGTCGGTTAACGATAAGATAAAGAAATTCTCCAAAAAATACTCATATTCTTTATCAAAAATCTGGTAAAATTAAAACGTTAAACGATATTTTAATCGAACCGTGACAGAATTATCAGAAAAAGGTACAAAGTTACACCGAATAATCGAAATATAGTGCGTGCCAGATAATACTGTGTGCGATTGGTGATGCTTTCGTCGCGTTTTGGTTTTGTCCTGCACTTTTGACCAACACCTCTCACACCTATCCAACAAATAAAAAAAAATGGATTGTCACCAATTCAGTTCAGGCATAATATGTAAACATTAAGTAGGTATGTTTTTAAAAGTAGCCTTATTTTATACATTTCTATTATTTAAGTTTTTTTTTTAATAACATTTATCATTTATTTATCAAAAATGCACCAAAATATTTATAACGATGCACCAAGAATCGTATCAAATAATTTTTCTTGTAAAAATATTTTTTTGTTTATTTATTTGTTTGTTTAACTTGTTGGCCAGGGAAATGCCCCCATTTCCCTCCATGTGTACCAATCTCCAGCTGTTTTTGGCCACTCTGCGTCGAATGCATCCAAATCGTCGTGCCTATCAATAGCGCAAAAGCCCCGCCTTTGCCCAGCAGTGAAAAACAACAGGCTAAACAAAAAGCAATTCGTTCCGAATTCGACTACGCGCACACTTATCTGGCGCGCACTCTAGCATTTTTCTCAGCGATTAATAATTAATCGCATCTCGTCCTTAATACGCGAGCTAAGTACGTGGAATGGACCACTTAGTGGTTTTAATAAGTATAATGCTGTTATTTGGGACGAACTGGCCTGGCCTATTGGAGAGAAAGCAATGGGAGCATGCTCCAATGGCGATGGACAATAATCTGGTTGATCTCATTCCTTAGTGGCTGTGGTTTTGATGTTTACGCCCGTTACTTTAAGGAAATTTAATGCCAAATTATGAATGGTAAGTTGGTAACCCATTATTCATAAACTTTTTTTTAAGGCTAAATGCGAGTTGGGCTCGTTATTTTTCTGCTTATGTCTGGCTATCACGGTTCATGAGATACAGCCCGGTGACAGACAGACTTTTGCCTACCTCACTCTTGAGCTAATAAGCACTAAAACTATAAGTAGGTTTAACAAAATTTATTCATCAATTTCGTTAAATGTTTTACAAACTAAACATTTTAGGTACATAATGTAATACGAGATGAAAATGAAACCTCACAAAACAAGTGGACAAGGACAACACAAAAACACGCAAAACAATAGGTATTTCTCGTTGAAACAATGGACAATTATTTAGTTAAATGAGACTAGGTATTTTTGGTTATAGTTAAAACTAAAAACACTGTAATTTAGGTACCTACTTATTTAAAATAGGTACCTACCTACATGTAATATTTCGACTTAGTTTTTGCAAGATTGGCCTATTTTTTATTTTCTTTCTACAACTGGTTCCAATCAATCCAATCCAAATCGTTCGTTTACCTCTGTTCAAGGGAATGATTCCCAAAGGGTTAAAACGGGACCACTGTCTGTCTGTCTGTCTGTCACCAGGCTGTACTTATCACATGAACCGTGATAGCTTTACAGTTGAAAATTTTCAAATAATGTATTTCTGTTGCCGCTATAACAACAAATCACTACATAGTATAAAACATAGTCGCTTTCTCTGTCCCTATATCTCTATGTATGCTTAGATCTTTAAAACTACGCAACGGATTTTGATGCGGTTTTTTTAATAGATAGAGTGATTCAAGAGGAAGGTTTATATGTATAATACATGCATAATATAGCCGTGCGAAGCCGGGGCGGGTCGCTAGTACAGTATAAAAACAGAATACCTACAATGGTACGGACGGACGGAACCCTTAGTGCGCAAGTTGGACTCGCACTTGGCCGGATTTTACTACGTACAAACATATACACATTTATAATATAAGTAAGATAGGATAAATTCATATTTCAGGACATTGTACACAGTGCCATCTAGTATCAAACTAAGCAACTAGGCTTGTGTTATGGTGACTAGATAACGTATATAACACACTAGCAACGCTCCACGGTTTCACCCGCGTAACTCCCGATCCCGTGGGGATATCGGGATAAATAGTATATAGCCTTCGTCGATATATGGACTAAACAACAAAAAAATATGTTTTTAATTCCAACAAGTACTTCCTGAGGTCAGCGCGTTCAAACAAACAAACAAACATACTCTTCAGGTATATAATATAAGTATTATACTTACGTATATTTTGTAAATAGTTACCTCATAACCTACTTAGTACTTGGTACATATACCTACCTACCCAGATCACAATTTAATAATTTGAACAAATACATACCATATCAGTAAACAAATAGGTAAGTTAAGTACCTATACTTGTTCTAAGGCGGGGATCGAACCCGCTACCTTCTGCGTCGCAGAGGCTTATTAAAATCTCTCAAGCCATTAGTTTCCAATTTCACATTTAAATGTAAAATCTAGACATCTTAATGTACAATTTCAGCATCCATCTGTGCAATCTGCAATCTCAAGCCTAAAATGGTATCAAAAATTAACATTGCTCTTGCTAAATGTTGCAATTTATGCAATGAAATTGTGCGAAAACGCATTCTTAATTGTGTCAAGGATTATTTGATTTTTGTTTTTAACATTAATTTGGGTTTATTAACTCCCGATCCTGATCCTGAAAAAAAAAACCCCCATGAGTTTCTTGTGCCTTCTTCTCATTGGTGGGCCGCGTTCCGAGGGCACACATCCTAACTTAGTTTTTAAGACGTTTCTGTGATCTGTGTATTAAGCATCCAAATGAATAAAAATGTTGACTTTGTGGGAATATCGGGATAAACGTAGCCTATAAAAAGTCCCCTGTTTAGGTCCCGATCTTGTGGGATTTTCGGGATAAAAAGTGGCCTAAACAGTCCCCCGCTTATGTCCCGAATATGTCCGAATATCGGGATAAAAACAAGCCTAAAGATGACCCCTGATGATGGTCGCGAGCGTATCTTCTAGGGGCGCGCGCTACATCTAGACCGCAGCGTTACTTAGGTACCATCGTTTTAGATACCTAGTGGCCAAACGCTGACCTACTTATTTATTACTAGCTGCGCTCCGCGGTTTCACCCGTGTAACTCCCGATCCCGTGGGAATATCGGGATAAAAAGTAGCCTATAACCTTCCTCGATAAATGGACTATCCCACAAAAAGAATTTTTCAATTCAAACCAGCAGTTCCTGAGATTAGCGCGTTCAAATAAACAAACAAACAAACAAACTCTTCAGCTTTATAATATTAGTATAGATTAAAAAAACCTACTAAACCGATTTTGATGAAATTCGGTAAGAAGACTCGTTGAATCCTAGGAATTAAATATTCTTGGTTTTATCTGGATATTAAAATAAAATAAATAAATAAATATAAATATTGCAGGACAATCCACACATCGCCATCTAGCCCCAAGCTAAGTAACTAGACTTGTGTTTATTTATATACTTTTCTTTTGTAAATATATACTTATAATACATAGAAACAACCAGACCACAGACAAAAATCTAAGCATAAATACATGTCTGAGGCGGGAATCGAACCCGCGACCCTGTGTTTGGCAGTCCGGCATGGTGACCATTGTGCCAAATGGGTCGTCATATTTCCAGGGGATCAGACAGGAAAGAGCGGGGCGCTAAAAATTAATACCTACCTAATACTTCCAGAAATTTATTTTGATTACTAGCGACCCTCCCCGGCTTCGCACGGCTATATTATGCATGTATTATCTATCACTTTATCTATTAAAAAAAACCGCATCAACATCCGTTGCGTAGTTTTAAAGATTTAAGCATACAAAGGTATATAGGGATATAGGGACAGAGAAAGCGACTTTGTTTTATACTAGGTAGGTAAGTATGTAGTGATAGTGATGTAGTGATTTATTAATGGTGCAGGAACGAACCTATAAAAGTATGAAGCAGAGCTTTTCCGTCTAAAACTGCATGCCCTACCAACGAAAACACTAACATTATCACTATCATCACTACATAGTATAAAACAAAGTCGCTTTTTCTGTCCCTATTTCCCTTTGACCGCTTAGATCTTTAAAACTACGCAACGGATTTTGATGCGGTTTTTTTAATAGATAGAGTGATTCAAGAGGGAGGTTTATATGTTTAATACATGCATAATATAGCCGTGCGAAGCCGGAGCGGGTCGCTAGTAAAGTTAAAAAGATATTGATGTGCATTTTAACCTACCTTTTTTATACTTACTACCTACTTACATACCTAAATAGAATAATTGCCTCTGGTACCTACTTACCTACTACAGCCAAGTGAACTGTTGAAAGAAATAAAAACTCTTGGTAGGTACACCCAAGTGAACTGTTAGTGGACCATGGGCAGGCGGCAGCGGAACTATTGTTGATGTAGGTAGGTACCTACCTAGGAATGAACTTATGATTTTAGATTATACCTAGTTGTTCTTGTTGGAGAAACTTGACTGTTAGGTAATCTAGCCTAGAAAACTAACATAAACTTCATCAGCTAGGTAGTTAAAATAAGTCAATCAAACGGAGTTAACTACAGTTTTCTTGCAAAGACAAACTACATTTCAACATCTTACGATCTAACTTATAGAATGTTTTTTCCGCGAACCTACGAACGAGTAGCCGGCGTTCCAACCAAGTACAGTTATGAAATTTCGAATTACTTACAAGAAAAACTATTTCCAACGTCGAAATCGACCTCTAAACACTGGCACAGTCTATTCACTTCACTTTTATAATGTTTTTATACAAAGTTGTGTTGTTATTTTCGAAAAAATCACTGTTTTTAATATTGTTCGGAGAAGAAACAAAATGGCGGCAACCAACACATGCATCAACAATGACGCCGCGCGGCGGACTGACGCGGTGCTGATTGGTCGAGGGTTGGAGAGCGGAACGTTTTGGACGACGGACGAGGGATACCAATTATGGCAAAATTACCCGAATTTTTGGGAATTTTTGAGTACATAGAGCTATTTTTAAAACGAAACTCGCTTGTGACGAAAGCGAAAGGTGTTGCTATGTTTTCGTCGTCTATAACCACATTTATTGTAAAAGTAATTAATTTTATTGAATTTAATTAATTAGTATTATAGTTCAAGGTAAAATAGGGTCTAGGTATTGAAATTAATTACTTAGGTATTAAGTTTATGAATTGACCTAACCAGGACACATAGACTTTGTATAATAAATAAACAATTATTATAATTATTCGTCCACATGTTCAGTTAATGAGGCTTTCTCAAAAAAATAACTAGTTCCACATGCCTTAATACATGGTACTGCTAAAAAGAAATAAAACAAAAAATAAATTAATACACTTTATCATTAAACTGAAATAATAGTTGAATTTTCTCGAGTTTCATTTTAGTTTTTTTATGGCAGTTTATATTTTATTTTTATTTCTAGGTTGTGTGACTATGGGTTGTTTGCCTGTATTAAAACTACTATTTTATTTCTCTTCTTCTTCTTTGCCACTCCCCACGTCAGGTTGTTGGGATCGGCTCTCAATATATTTATTTAAATATAAGTAGATCAATATCTCAAAAATAAAAACGCTAAAAATTAGATTTGCAGTTTTTAGACAATTATTCACACCTCTTGGATGTAAGGAATTTTTGTCGGTCCTTGGCAGTGGACTTCTCCCCTTTTAGTTATCGCTATCTATAGACCGATTCAGAATTACTTTCGAATGAAAAGCTGATTTCAGAAAAGGTCATCAATTGAGTAATTGTCAACAATGTTACATTCCTACATTAATATGATTAAACACCAATAGATACTTACTTGTTATTGTTTAATTGAAATATTGATGAATTGTTTTCCAGCTGTCTTACGGCAACGTCGTTCAAAATGTCTGTTTCACGAATATTAGCCAATGAAGATAGTAGTAAAATGATTTCTAAAAATTTATTACGTTATTTCTCACCTTTTTATTATATTCAGATGTTTTTATTTTCCCACAAATATGTTATTAGAGAAAATATCGTAATGCCGATTGGTTTGAAGGCTATCGTTCTTTGTGTTATTGGAAATTGTTTGATCGCAGCAGCGTGGTTTTGGCGTATTAATACTAAAGACACATTTCTAGAAATAACTAGTAAAATTCCTAGTCAATTAAATGTATTTATGACTCTTACAACTCATCATTTAAACTATTTTCTACTGATGATTGGTTTCATTGTAAATATGATCAACGTTTTAACACAAAGACGTAATATTGTTAAACTTTTAGAAAAGATTCAGTATGTTTTAAACACTTTTAACATAGAAGAAGCGAAATTTCAGAAATTTATTTTGAGAAACTGGTTGTTGTGTTTAGTTGAAGTTGTCATATTCTTTAGTTCATATGTTTCTAACCATTTAGTCGTTGGAAATCCGAAAACTAATCAATATTTAAATCTATTATTGGATATACCTCTACTAATTTTCGACGCTAACATGATGCAAGCAATTAGTACTGTGGTATTGTTAAGAAACATAGCATTAGAAATACAGAAAAATATAGTAGGAGGAAAATATGCTATTCATAGCAACGAAAGAATATGTAAAGTCATATATAAATGTAACGTTACTTTGCTGGAATGTTTTGAACTTTATAAAATGGTGTATCAGGATTTGGTAAGAAAATTTATTTATTCTTACTAAAAACGTCAATTGTTTAATTTGTGTCAAGTCTTTGAGTCACGACTAGCGAGTGTTTTAGTAATAATATTAGTACCTAACCATTTAGTGAATAAGTATTGAGTAATATACAATTATGTACCATCATCTTCATGTTGTTTGAAACCAAAATCTAGTCTGGGATTCAGTAAAGCAGTAAAGCATCTATGACTGACTGTCATCATCATCATCCTGCCCTTATCCCAATTTATTTGGGGTCGGCGCAGTATGTCTTTTTCTTCCATTCACTCCTATTAGTCGTCATCTCATCGTTCACATTCATCTCTCTCATGTCTTGTCTCACGCAGTCCATCCATCTTTTCTTCGGTCGTCCTCTTCCTCTCCATCCCTCTACATTCATATTCATCACTTTTCTTGTCACATGCGTCTCCTCTCTTCTCATCACATGTCCATACCAACTTAAACGGTTCCCTTTTACTTTTTCAGTAATCGGTGCTACTTTCAGGCTTCCTTTAATATACTCATTCCTTATTTTATCCATCCTCGTTACTCCACACATCCATCTCAACATTCTCATCTCCGCTGCATGC
Source organism: Idaea aversata (assembly GCA_907269075.1). Lineage (NCBI taxonomy): Eukaryota > Metazoa > Arthropoda > Insecta > Lepidoptera > Geometridae > Idaea > Idaea aversata. Next base: position 1,053,485 of record OU026102.1, read on the forward strand.
AATCTTCTCTCATCCTTCTTCTTCACGGCCCAGCATTCCGATCCATACATGACGACAGGTCTTATCACGGTTTTATAGATTTTACCCTTCAGTTTAAGGGGCATCCGTGGATCACAGGTGGTTGCTGTGACCTGTCGCCATTTCAACCATCCAGAGTTAATCCGATGTACAACGTCCCGGTCAATATCACCATCGCCTTGCACGAGTGACCCGAGATACAGAAAGTCGGAGCAGACCGGTAATGGCATTCCCGTAAGGGTTACAGGCATAGGACTGGAGAGACCGCCGAAGTCACAGAATAGATATTCTGTTTTGCTTCTACTGACTTTCAGGCCAACATTCTCCAGTCGTTGACGCCATTCCTCCAATCTACTCTGAACCTCTAGGCCACTCTCAGCGGCCAGCACAATGTCATCGGCGAACAGCATACACCAGGGTGCCTCCTCCTGAATGTCCAACGTTAGAGCGTCCAATATCATCAGGAAGAGGTACGGACTGAGAGCCGACCCTTGGTGCAAGCCTACAGCCACATTGAAGCTGGCCGTGGTACCAACTGCGGATCGGATTTGGGTACTGCATCTGTTGTACATCGCTCGGACCAGCCTCACATACTTCTCTGGCATTCCTTTCGCTCTAAGGGCCCACCACAAAACCTCACGGGGTACCCGGTCGTATGCTTTCTCAAGGTCGATAAACACCATATGCAAGTTTTTGTGTGCATTTTTGTATTTTTCGCACAGCTGGCGTATTGTGAAAATAGCATCAGTTGTTCCCCGACCAGGCATAAACCCGAATTGGTTTTGCGAAATTTCACTCTCTTCTCTCATTCTTTTCTCAATTACTCTCTCCCACGCTTTCATACTATGTGACATTAGCTTTATTCCTCTATAATTGTTGCACTCTAGCACATCCCTTTTGTTTTTGAAGATGGGCACCAATAAGCTGTTGCACCATTCATCAGGTACTGCTTCTTCTTGCAACAACTTATTGAAAAATAAAGCCAACCACTTCCATCCATCCTCTCGTAACAGCTTCCATACTTCTACTGGTATTCCATCAGGTCCTACTGCTTTTCCATTCTTCATTCCGTTTATAGCTCCTTTCACCTCATCCATACTAATATTTCTCACCAACCCTAAATCTCTGGGTTTTTGGCCAAGCACGCCACTCCAGTCATTTTCTTTATTCATCAATCTTTCAAAATAACTTTTCCATCTGTTCTTAATTTGGACATCGTCTGACAAAACTTCACCTGCTTCATCCCGCACACATTTTATTTGAGTTACATCCCTCGTCTTTCTTTCTCTTGCCTTAGTGAGTCGGTAGAGCTGTTTCTGACCGGCTGTGGTATCCAAGGTGTCATATAAGTGGTCCTGTACTTTTGCCTTTGCTACAGCCACGGCTTTTTTTGGCTTTTTTCTTCCATACGTCGTATTCTGCTTTCTTTGCTGTTCTCAGACTTACATTCTCTTCTTTCACATTCTGCCACTCTTTGAATTTCATCTTCTTTTCTTTGAGTACACTTTGTACTTCTTCCGACCACCACCATGTATCTCTATCTATCACTCCTTTCCCTTTCGACTCTCCCAATACATTCCTTGCCACATCTCTGATACATTCGGCCATGTCATTCCAACATTCATTCACACTTCGCTCTTCCATGTCACCCATTTCCATAATTTTCTATACTACCTGCTTCCTAAATTCTGTATGTTATTATATTTAATCAAAAACTTCTGAACCAATTAAAATTAAAAATACTGATTTTTCTTGTGCTCTATCATCTATGCAGTTACTATTTATTTCGATATTCCCTTCGGGATCCAGATTAACTCAGCTTGCTGATTTATTCAGTAGTTTGTGTGTTTTGTTACAGATTTTATATTGGATCATCCTTTTCTTTTTCCAAAGTCTTGTCGCTGTTGAATATATTGTTGTGACATTCTCTATTTCTAAAGTCCTTTTACATCTGGCAAATGTAAGTATTTATAATAATGATTGGATTTATTTGATTCTAATATTTTTGTTATTTAAATTTATTTAAATAAATATGAACAATATATTTTTTATCACAGTTGCTCATAAAGTGGATCTTATTAAACCGCTTTTAGGCTTATAATGCAACGTATTATACACGCGTGCGATAAAAAAAATCCAACTAGTGCTAAAATAATACGTTATCCCGATAAGTTAAATACGTATCTTACTGCTAATGACATATTAGGTAGATGAAACATTCTTAATTTATCTGGGTTATACTGTTTTGATGTATAGAAAAAAGGTACCATCAAAGAGTTTTTAAGCCTTGCTGGCTTAAAACTCTTTGTTGGTACCTTTTTTCTTCTTTTCAAAAGGTTGTCCCTAAAGTCTGTTAACGACCGATAATTTTACGTGATAACGTCTTTGAAAATAATTATAAATTGAGTTTTGTTTTTATTTTGTTTTTTTCTTTAGGTACATAAATATATTTTTTCCTTACCATTATATTCTGTATTTAACAAATGAAAAAAACCTTAAAAAAATATTGTATGTCAGACGAGGCTGTATAGGTTAAAAGTCTTTTGCCTAGCCTTTCAGGAGTGTAATTAACAAAAAATAGTAAATAAACATAACCTAAAATTCTTAAAAACTTTTTATTATTTTAACAAGTCTTTTTTTTATTCGCAACTGTGATAAAAAACGTCGTACGATACACGTGTGGATTGATCATTCCATCTCGGCTTTTGCCACGCTTGCGTTCCGCACGCGCGTCATAAACCGCCTCTATGGAATGATCAACTTTCCACACGTGTATCGTACGACGTTTTTTATCACAGTTGCGAATAAAAAAATACTTGTTAAAATAATAAAAAGTTTTTAAGAATTTTAGGTTATGTTTACAATTTTTTGTAAACTACACTCCCGAAAGGCTAGGCAAAAGACTTTTAACCTATACAGCCTCGTCTGACATACAATATTTTTTTAGGGTTTATTTCATTTGTTTTTGCGTCGGCGTTTAAAAACAATATAATGGTAAGGAAAAAATATATTTATTTACCTAAAGAAAAAACAAAATAAAAACAAAACTCAATTTTTAATTGTTTTCAAGGACGTTATCACGTAAAATTATCGTTTGTTATCAAGACTTTAGAGACCACCTTTTGAAAAGAAGAAAAAAGGTACCAACAAAGAGTTTTAAGTCAGCAAGGCTTAAAAACTCTTTGATGGTACCTTTTTTCTATACATCAAAACAGTATAACCCAGATAAATTAAGAATGTTTCATCTATTTCATTCACACACGTTTCACACACACGCACTCACATTCACGCGATAAGACACTAACACACAAACAAACATTCATTTATGCGATGTTTAGGCAGTCAAGGTTTGTTTATTTTTCGAGAAATAGTAGTGTTTTTAACGGTCTTTAAACTTTTCGAAATGTTTTATCAATCTGAACTTATAATGAATTTTCTTCTTTTTATTTTTATGATAAGTAGGTCCTACCTACTTGTAATTTCTATTCACAACCATTCACCTATCTAATCAATTCTGGCTTTTATGAGGTAATTTAAAAGAAACAGCATACAAAATGTAGATTCAATTTGGTCTAAGTTCTGTGTACAATAGGTTAGAATATAAGGTATAATAATGACTGTAGAATCTTTGTTAATAAATAAATAAATAAATCTACCTAATATGTAATTAGCAGTAAGATACGTATTTAACTTATCGGGATAACGTATTATTTTACCACTAGTTGGATTTTTTTTTATAGCACGCGTGTATAATACTTTGCATTATGAGCCTAAAAGCGGTTTAATAAGATCCACTTTATGAGCAACTGTGATAAAATGTTCTATTTTCATTTATTTTAATTTTTCATCACTCATGACATAAAAAAGGTACCAAATAAGTAGGGTAGGGTGGGCATCAATGAACCACCCAAAGTTTGAAGAGGTGTAACTCACTTTTTTCAAGACTTTTCCTAATATTATTATATAAAGATTGTAAGAAATATATCTAGAAATCATATGGCGTTAAAGAATTTAACGTCAATATATTCGTTTTCAAGATATACGTCATTTAAAAAAAAAATGGGAAATGGTTCATTGTGTACCACCCGGGGTACTATGTGAACCTAGGGGTGGTACTGTTTAAACCGTAGGGTACTAAATGAATCATAGTTCTTTTTTTTAGTTGATTAGTATAATTGAATAAAATAATGAAAATAAATAAAAGAATAAAAATGTACTTAAGTAATTTTTTAGTGAAAATAATCATCTAAATACCACTTACCTACACGAGTATTAATAAAAAAAACCCAAGGAACATTATAATAAAATCCCTAATCAACAGCAACATTCAGTATCACAAACAACCAACTTACCTAATGTTGACAACCAAATATCTCTTACACAAAAATTAATCAACAAAAGCCTGGGAACATTTATATAAAATATCTCATCAACAGAAACATTCAGTATCACAAGCAACCAATTTACCTAATGTTGACAACCAAATATCTCTTACACAAATGTTAATCAACAAAAGCCTAGGAACATTATAATAAAACCTCTAATCAACAGCAACATTCAGTATCACAAAAAACCAACGGTGATATCCTTAGAACCGCGGTTCATTGAGTACCACATCGGAATGGTTCAAATTGTACCACCCTTACCCTATAAGTTTTCAGGCTATGTAAAAAATTGTTAAAACAAGTATCGTTAATGATAATGTATCTATTAAAATGGCAATAAAACGTTGCACGAGATTTCATAAATCATATTTTAATATATATAACAGTAAATGACAGAGAAAAGAAAGAACATATCTGTTTTTTTCACTTTTTAGCATTAAAAACACAAAAATTTCGATATTGTATCCGTCTTCGGCAACAGTTCGGCGGTGGCTAGTCTGGGCGAGGGCGCCACCTAAGACGTACCTTTTTGTCTTTGTCGCACACCGCTGCAACTTTGCGTTGCTGAATTAGAAGACTGATTAATTTAGTACCGTTGGCTCAATGAGTACCAACACACCCTATGTATAAGTATTTAATAAGCACCTATGTCATTAATTTATATGTTTTAAGAATATTTTTTATTTACGTTCAAGTTACTTAATTCCTTTTTCTTATTTTTAGCGAGCTGCAATTATGGGTTTATATTTCGGTATCACATTTACGAAGAGAATATTTTATATAATACTTTTGTGTGAAGCGGAAGAGAGATTTTACGATGTTTTAGAGAATTTACTCGCTAATTCTAGTCTAATTCTTCGATCGAGACATTGTTTTGGTGAGTATAACAAAGTTTTCATGTCCCTACCTATGAGTTTCTTCTGTCTTTTTATCCCACTACGGCAAAGTCAAAAGGGGGGGGAATGTTTTTTTCTCATTGGAGAATTGGAGGACGCGTTCAGAATACACACATCATAACTTAGGTTTTATGACGTTTTAATATGAAAGATTCCTACTAGATAAAACAATACTTCATTTCAGACGCTTCGATAAGTCAATCAACACATTGAACACAATTTTTTTTTCACCAATTATTACTGGTCATTTTAAATGTTTATAATAGGTACCTACCTATAGGTTTATAGTTCCCATTGTCACAGTCTAGCTAGCAGAATGTGCAAGTCATGGAAAATAAGATATAATAATATGACGCAGTTCTTTTCCAGAATAGCACTATGAGAGAGATATTATTTTGATAAATAACTACCACACTATATGAATAATTAATTAATTGAATTTCAGGTCCAGAAAAAAGGATACTAAAAAACTTGAAACGAACATACAGGATCATATTCATAAAAACAAACCTTCGGAGATTATTTGTCGTGGATATTAATCTTCCATTTCAGCTACTTAGTCAAATTACTGTTTTTACTATAGTGATTTTGCAATTTAACTTAGAGTAGATGCCTATTTATATTGCTTTAATTTTTTGTCCCACCACGAATCTACAAATCCTGCCAGATATAATAGTTATATAAGTACACGTGGACCCAAAAAGCGACACAAATAGAAAAATAAAATTTGGGAAAATTACCCTAATTTACTCAAAGTTGGGGAAATTTTCAAAAATGTGACAACCCGTCAGTTTACCTGCAATTTACGACTTATAATAAAATATAATTATTTGAGTTCGTAAGTACCTACCTCACATTTACGATAATAATAAAAGATTATATTCTTTGCCATAGATTTGTTTTTTTTTTTGTAAATTTGAGGAATTTCCCCCAAGTTTAAATTGTTTTTCATTTCATTTTGAATGTAATAAAATACTTATTTATGTAGGTAGGTACCTGCTATAAGTATAGATACAGTAGGTAAGATGTTAGGTAAGTAGGTATATTTTATACTAGCTGCGCCCCGAGTATTCACGCGTAAGTCCCGTTCTTCATTCCCTAAACCACTATTATCTATTCGAAATCGGTCCAATCGTCTGGCCGTGAAGAAAAACAAACAAACAAATACACAAACTTTCGGATTTATAATATTAGCAATATTATTAAGATCTTCGACTGTACCTAGTCATTTAATATTACGCAATTTGCAATCGTTAAGATGTATGTAGGTTATCTGAAGCAAATTGCTTAGTTCTATATTCACTTAGTGTTTAATACATCATTTAGTTTAGTTAGGTAAAGGACAATGGGCATTTTTGTATGGACGGTGTCCCACTAGTTGTATAGATACGAGTTGTATGTCGTTTGAAAGGTCTTGAAAGTAGCTATAATTAAATGTATGACACAACCCTGAAACACGAATAGGGACGGATCTAGGACGCTTTGAATTTTATATGAAAAAAAGTTCGAGATATACCTCATTTTAAAGGTCTTGACAGTAACATGATTTTATAGTATTACACTAACCCTAAAATCCGAACAGGGACAAATCTAGGACGTTTTTGGTTTAAAAAAATTGCTGTAGAGATGACGGTATTTTAGTATATAGTTAGAAAGATCGTGTCAATAGCTTTATTGTATGACATCAATCATGAAATACGAATAGGGACCATTCTTAAACGTTCTAAGTTTAAAAAAAATATTGTCAAGATGCAAAGAAAGATCATTTGAACAATCGTATAGTAGTATTTTATTTTTTTGACGTGACACCAATCCTGATATACGGCCAGGGACGGATCTTGAATTATTTTTCGTTAGTAAAAATGTTGTCGTGTTGTGACACCAATCCAGAAACACAAACAGGGACATATTCAGGCCGACGTAATATATTTAAAAAAAAATGCGACCTCTTGTCGTGGGTTATTACCTCCTTATTAAACGACATTATTTTTCATGAACCTTTTGATTACTTGATCATGGAACTGAATCTGTTGATTAAAAAAAAACAATCTTGAATATTACCGCATTAATCGAAAGTGTTGTTTTTAGTGATCGAGGCATGGAAAAAATACAAGAATTACCTATTTTTATGAATGCTCATTGGTACCAACCATCTTATGATTTGATTATTATGATTGATTAACCGTTGTTGCTCGAGTTCTCGTCGTGAGTATCAGTTGAGACGCCAGAACAAGTTACTAAATGAGTTAATGCAAATAAAAATCCAAGTAACCAATTAATGATATTTGAGGTATCAGAAATCTTGAAATGTAATCCAATAAGGGAAGGAAACGAGACTCCAAAAAGTTCTTGAATGCTGCTTGTGCTGCTGGTTTCTCAAAATCACCCTTGCAAGAGTATTTTTTTTTTCATTGTGAAGTTTATTTCTCATGTAGAAATAGTCATGAGAGGTATTCATTAAAAGTAATTTCAGGACTTCGGACGTTGTTTTGTTCGAACATGTAAGTGATGCAGCTGCGTAGTTTAGGGCGATATCGACTTGATGGCTATGCAAAGATTTTTTTCAGGCACGAACAGCATACAGGAGCAGACTAGTCGTATATCACGTCCGTGTTGATCCACCAAGCAGAGTACCATTGGCGTTGGAGAAGGATGTTTCTAATCCCTCATTTCGTTTAGTGTCTGCTGTTTAAATTAAATATTTTGTCGAGCGCAACGCCTATATATTTTAAAGTTGCGGGTGTTTCTAACGCCTAGTTTTCCATTGTAACTACTAAACGTTCCCTCTAAGTCTTTTTATTACATAGATTTAATGTGCAGAGTTGGTTATTAGTCGAGTTAGTATTTAGCAAGTAGAATCCTAGGAGCGTTTAATAAATCCTTCCTCTATGCACTCAAAAACTTATATCATCATCATTGGATTACGCCACAGTTTAACCCCATTCTGGTAGCAAACATACAATCCTTAATTGCTCAGCAGTAAGTTCTGCTCAAATAGCTAGCTAATAAATGAATAGTGAAGATAGATCGTTCCGTTATTTTTGAAGCAATTCGAATATTTCTCTTGTCTAAGAATGGCTATGACTTGCGTCGTGTATTTGGAATATTATAGATAGATAGATAATTTGATTTGTACAACACAGTAAGGAACATATAAATACACAAAGCAAAGTAAAGTAGAAAGCTAGAAAATACAAGCAAAGCAAGTAAAATACCTAGAAAAGCAAGCAGGCAAGCTTGCAAGGATTATGCCTAGTTATGCAGGCAATAATGGGTCCCTGTTTTCGCCCTAAGGATCGTTATGGAGAAATACAGGACGAAGAATACGCCTCTGCATTTTCTATTCCTAGATTTGCAGAAGGCCTTTGACTGTGTTCCTCGCATGATGATCTGGTGGGCGCTGCGGTCCAAAGGTGTGCCGGAAGCCTATATTGAAATCATAAGAGACATGTACCGAATTCTGATTCCGTGGTGCGCTGCTGCTGTTGACACTAAGCTCTTCCCTGTTACCGTTGCAGTCCACCAGGGTTCCGTCCTAAGCCCGTTCCTGTTCAGCGGAATATTGGATGCACTGTCCGTAGCCATCAGGGATACACACGAGCAGCCTCCGTGGCTGCTCATGTACGCTGATGATATTGTGCTGGCGGACTCGAATAAGGGGCGGCTGGTCCAACGTGCACACACGTGGAAGGAGTCGCTTGAGAACGGCGGTTTGCAACTGAATGTGGCGAAGACAGAGTACTTGGCTTGCAATACCACAGATCCCACACCTGTCTGCGTAGACGGTCATATGGTCAAGCGGACAGACCAGTTTAAGTACTTGGGGTCTGTGCTTCACGCATCCGGCGACATCGATTGCGACGTCAAGTCACGTATTTCAGCGGCTTGGGCCAAGTGGCGTGAGGTGACTGGTGTCATTTGCGACCCCAAAATGTCGGTTAAACTAAAGGGACAGGTCTATAAAACCATCATTAGGCCTGTCCTTTTGTATAGTAGTGAGGCGTGGCCAGTGCTTGAGCGACATAAGCAGGAGCTGCGTGTCACAGAGATGAAGATGTTGCGCTGGATGTGTGGAGTGACGCGAAAGGATCGCGTCAGGAACTCTCGCAAGAATGTCGCCTACAACGGTACGGTCACGTCTTGCGAAAACCGGCTAGTTACGTGGGGAACAAATGTCTTGCCATGGCGCCTCCGCCAGGTCGTGGCAGACTGGGTAGACCCAATAAGTGCTAACTTGACGTCGTAAAGGGTGATATGCGTGCAAATGGCCTCACAACCCAGGATGCCGAAGATCGTGCGAAGTGGAGGCGTAAAAGTAGGAAAGCGGACCCCAGGCTTCCCAGAGGGATGCAACCGGGAACATCGCTCGGATGATGATAATGCAGGCATAAATGGATCATATCCAGGAGCCTGCGTTTGATAGTTGTCCCGAAGTGTTTTTTTTGCTTTGTATCATCAATTATTATTGTAGCTGTCTTCGCAAAATCGGTAGGTAAAAAAAAAGGTAGTCAATTCTGCCCCGCTGTGCCGATTCAGTAATTGGTAAAGGTTTTGGACTTATGTAGGCACATAGTTTGTAGATGGCTACGAATTGATAGGTGTTTTTGTGCCTGTTTCGTCGCCAAGTTTCCTTATGAAGGCATTCGTAATAGCTGTACTGATGCATTAATAGGTCGGCTGGTATGTGTTAGGTTTTGGGTACGGGATTATGAACACCTAGTGGGCAATGATTTTAGAGCCTAAGATTAAATCCAGGTTGGAACCTCTTTTGTAGCTACCGTTATTCCTAAATGGTGGTCGTTAATTTTTGGTCATTTGATTCAGCTCACTTTTCCACACGGCCACCATTTCCCCCAGGTTGAACTATGACTGTTACCTCCAACAATAAACTTCTCTAGTCGCACAAAGATGGTACTACCATACTAGCAATAAGAAATCTCTTATACGAGTTTAACTCCGGCGATAATCGGGACATTAGGTAAAGTAGGTAAACATTTCTTTCACATGATACTAACAGTATTTTTCAAATGACATACATCTCGATATCAGCATTAAAAAAAATTTTTAATTGAAATATTCTATATACGTCCCTTTTCTTATTTCAGGAGAAGTGACGTACAATAAAATAATGCTACTGTCGAGAGCTTTAAAATGACATATATATCGACCTAAAAAATTGTCTTGTGCAAAAACTAAAAACGTCCTAGGTCCGTCCCTAATCGTGTTACAGGATTTGTGTTGTACACTAAAATAAAGCTACAATCATGACCTTTCAAATGACATATAGTTTAACTCTATACACCATGTCCATCACCCTTGATTTTTTTTTAACTAAAAACGTCTTAAATCCATCCCTGTTCGGATTTCAAAGTTGGTGCCTCACAATAAAATAAAGCTATTAACAGTATTTTTCAATTGCCAAACATCTCGATATCAACTTTATAATATTATTTTTTTAATTGAAAACTTTCTTGATACGTCCCTGTTCTCATTTCAGGATTAGTAACATACAAAAAAATAATGCTACTATCGAGAGATTTCAAATGACATACATATCGACCTTAAAAAAATATTTTTGTTCAAAAACTGAAAACGTCCTAGATCCGTCCCTATTCGTGTTACAAGGTTGGTGTCGTACAATAAAATAGAGCTACTGTCATGACCTGTCAAATGACATATAGCTCGACTCTATACAATAGGTGGGACGCCATGCCCATTCACCTTTGGAATACTTAGGGGTGTTTCGAACCACATGCAAACGAAATTCGAAAAATATGCAATTACTCAGTTGCAAATCGAAATGTTCGATTATTTTGTAAGATGCGCTTTTAGAACAAAATTTTCACTACTTTATAATAAAATAATTTATTAGACTTCAAAACTATCCCAAAAAATAACAGTTTCATGAAACATTTTGACGGTTAATTTATGAACGACACTTTAATTTTTTTAGTTAGTTTGAAAGCTTTATAAAGAATTTCGTAGACGGAAAAGAATGTTCTAAAAACGCGGTATAAATAGTAATTTTAGATTTTGAGGTTTTAATGGGTCAATTTTAGGAATATCTTAAAAAGAAATTAAGCCTTGCTAAACGGTAATTTCTGAACATATTTGTTACTAATAAAGAAACGAAACTATTTTTTTAGTGTAACATACGTAACATACATACAACCGAATTGAGAACCTCCTCCTTTTTTTGAAGTCGGTTAAAAATAAGAGCCCATTTTATCTGATTCGTTTTGCAATAGGTACGTACGGCTAATATTATCATTAATCTAATTCTTACTAATATTATAGATCTAAAAGTTTGTTTAAGTAAGTGTTTGTTTGTTCCCTCGACTTGGACGAAAACCGGCATAGTGGTAGTTTACGGCTGTTTTAGGGGATAAAAAGGACATAGGATATACGTTTGATCCCGAAATTCCGGCTAAATCGGGACTTACGCGAGTGAAACCCTGAGGTGAAACCACGGAGCGCAGCGTTAGTAATCACTACATACCTAGTATAAAACAAAGTCGCTTTCTCTGTCCCTATGTCCCTATATCCCTTTGTATGCTTAAATCTTTAAAACTACGCAACGGATTTTGATGCGGTCTATTGTGGTACCACCAGAGGTACTACTGGGGTACCACGGTAATGAAAAAGTAACCGTAGTACCACTAGTGGTACTACTGGGTGTACCACGGTTACAAAAGGCTTTTAATAGATAGAATGATTCAAGAGGAAGGTTTTTAAGTATAATACATGCATGATATAGCCGTGCGAAGCCGGGGCGGGTCGCTAGTTAATATATATTCAAATGACTAATATAAGACATCACGCCATGTTTTCTATGAGTACCCATACTCACTATTATTTTACAACTCGAACATTGACAGCTTGAAGTGCTACTTGAAACATCTAGGTATTAGCAGCGCTCCGCCGTTTCACCCGCGTAACACCTAATCCCGTGGGAATGTCGGGGAAAAAAAGTAGCTTATGTTATTCCCAATTAATTAATTTATCCTCATACCAAGTTTCATCAAAATCAGTCCAGTAGTTTCGGAGCCTATTCGTTACAAACAAACAAAAAAAAAATCCTCTTTATAATATTAAGTGTAGATGTAGACTAGCTTTTGCCCGCGACTTCGTCCGCGTAAAATTCGAAAATGGACCAAGGAATCACGTTATCCTGTATAAACTTTACCCCCTTTTTCACCCACTAAGGCAGGGGTGTCAAACTCGATTTTCCAAAGGGCCATTTCGAAAATTGTAGATGTCAGACATAAAATAATTAAACACGTACATTTTTTATTAAGTTTTTTGTTCAGGTAGTTACCTACTTACATTTATTTAGCACTTTTTAAATAGGATACCTACGTCACTGCGAAAAACTTTTCATCGAATTTTGTTTCTTCGAATACTTTTCATCGATATCTCTATACTGCGACGCCTTATTAAATCGATGTATTGTTACTGCGATGTTACGTTACATCGAAAAACTATTCTGCGAAAGATTTTAGACTTAGAAGACTTGTTTGTATGTAACGTAACATCGCAGTAACAATACATCGATTTAATAAGGCGTCGCAGTATAGAGATATCGATGAAAAGTATTTGAAGAAACAAAATTCGATGAAAAGTTTTTCGCAGTGACGTAGGTATCCCTTTAAATAGGTAGGTAGGTAACACTTAAGTTTTTCTAACTGTAGATAGGTAGGTACTGCAAAAATAATAAAAAAAGGAGAAGTAAATTTATCTGTAGGACCCAGAAACTTGACTTCTTTTGTTATTTTTTTTTCATAATATTATTGTTATCAGGTGTGATATTACTGGTATTTATTTTGAGAATAGACTGAAGATGTTTATCACGTCTTTACCGATATTTGTTCTTATTCATTTTCATAATAGAAAACATTTGTTCACATAAATACGAACTACGAAAAAGGATAGCTAGCTTTTGAATACTCAAAGTCAAGGGTGTCTTGCAGATTGGTTACTGCAAGTGCGAAACGAAAATTTAAAAAAATCGCAAAAAAATTGTGATCTAGATTCCGACTGCGGGCCGCATCAATATGATTTGCGGGCCGCATGCGGCCCTCGGGCCGTATGTTTGACATGACTGCACTAAGGGGTAGAATTTCGGAAAATCGTTGATCCGTCAGTCAGGACAAAAAATTTAATTTTATATAGATAGATATGTAAATACCGGTGCCGTGGGGCGGCGGCGTAAGAATATCGACCCCTCCAACTCAGCACGTGGATGTCGTAAGAGCCGACTAAAGGAATTCTACCAGAGGAAGGGCAGCAGCTTCCTTCTGAGTATTTACTACCTAACTGCGATCACCAATCAGCCTGCCAAGCGTGGTGATTATGGCAAAACCCCCCCCCCTACATGACGGATGCAAATAGAGAACGGCCCCCAGTCCCCGGCAGCTCCGCTATTCCTGGTCACGGTAGCGGCCACGGTAACGGCGGGGCAGGGGGTGCTAAGAATCTCCGGAAGAGATCGAGCTACCCAACCAAATACCGACGACCCTTGCACCTGGTAACATACAACGCGCGAACTTTGAGGACTGACGCGATGATGATAGAGCTGGAAAAAGCGGTGGACAAGTTGCAGTGGGATATCATAGGGCTATCAGAAGTCCGAAGAGAGGGAGAGGACACGATCACCCTTAATTCCGGCAACTTGTTCTACCACCGGGAGGGCGACCAGCTGTCCCAACATGGTATCGGGTTTCTCGTCCACAGGTCCCTCGTCAACAACATTGTTAAGATCGAGAGCGTTTCGAGCAGGGTGGCATACCTTATACTCAGAATAACCAACCGGTATTCGCTGAAGGTCATACAGGTATACGCGCCACACTTGAAACGCCCCGACGATGAAGTGGAGGTCATGTACGACGATATTGCACGTGTCATGCATGCCTCGAAAACACACTACACGGTTGTGATGGGGGACTTCAATGCGCGGCTTGGCAAGAAGAGCGGTGACGAACTGAGAGTGGGCCAGTTTGGATTTGGACAGCGAGACCAAAGGGGCCAGCGATTGGCCGACTTCATGGAAAAAGAGGGACTCTTCGCGATGAACTCTTTTTTCAAGAAGCGGTCGTCCAGGAAATGGACGTGGCTGAGCCCACGCGGTAACAAGCATGAGATAGACTTAATCATGACGAATCACAAGCACATATTCAATGAAGTCTCTGTGATCAACAGGGTGAAAACCGGCAGCGATCATCGCTTAGTAAGAGCGTCATTGAATATCAATGTTAAGCTGGAACGGTCTCGTCTGGTAAAGTCTACGGTACGCCCAAATCCTGTCCAAATACAAAATCCCGAAAGCTTTCAGTTGGAGCTACAAAACCGCTTTGAATGCCTCGCGGAATGCGCAACAGTGGACGAGCTGAATAATGGGCTGGTGGAAACTGTCCAAGCGGTCGGATCGGAGTTCTTTAGGACCCGCCGCAGAAATAAAACACAGAGACTCTCGGATCACACTCTGCAATTAATGGCAGAGAGAAGTGAAATGAGGCTGCAGTCTTCGGCAGATATGTCAAGATACGGTATGCTCAACAGACAGATCTCGAAGTCAATACGACGCGATTTGCGCTCCTACAGTACTAACTGTATTGTGAGCGCAATAGAGCGGAACAAGGGCTCCAAGGTGTTCACGAGAGATCTGTCTATGGGACAAAACCGGTTGACAAGGCTGAAGACCGATAGCGGCAGCATCATATCCTCTAAGTCTGAGATCTTGAGAGAGCTTGAAAAGTTTTATGGACAGCTGTACACCTCATCGCAATGCCCTGCAAACAACACGGCGGGCGATGCAAGAACCCGTTTAACCCGATACTATACCGAAGATATCCCGGACGTCAGCCTGTACGAGATAAGGTCGGCTCTCAAACAGCTCAGAAACAATAAGGCACCGGGTGATGACGGAATAACGACGGAACTTCTGAAGGCAGGTGGATCACCGGTACTTAAAGTCCTTCAGAGGCTGTTCAACTCCGTCATCCTCGAGGGACAAACGCCAGAGGCGTGGAACAGGAGCGTGGTGGTGCTGTTCCATAAGAAGGGTGACAAAGCCCTTCTAAAGAATTATAGGCCCATCTCACTGTTGAGCCACGTCTATAAGCTGTTTTCGAGAGTTATCACCAACCGTCTTTCTCGAAGGTTTGACGACTTCCAGCCTCCCGAACAAGCCTGGTTCCGAAAAGGCTTTAGTACCGTAGACCACATTCATACGCTCCGGCAGATTATACAGAAGACAGAGGAGTATAATCGGCCGTTATGTCTTGCGTTTGTGGACTACGAGAAAGCCTTTGATTCAGTCGAAACCTGGGCAGTGCTGCAGTCCCTCCAGCGGTGCCAAATTGACTATCGGTATATCCAAGTGCTGAAGTGTTTGTATAGCAACGCCACTATGTCTATCCGGCTTCAGAACCAGAGCACAAATCCGATCCCATTGCAAAAAGGGGTGAGACAGGGAGATGTTATCTCTCCGAAACTGTTCACCTCTGCATTGGAGGATATATTTAAGCTCTTGGACTGGGACGGATATGGCATCAATATCAATGGCGATTACATCACTCATCTTCGGTTTGCCGACGATATAGTCATCATGGCAGAATCGCTGGAGGACCTCAGCAGGATGCTGAGAGACCTCAACACCGTCTCTGGACAGGTGGGTCTTAAAATGAACATGGGTAAGACAAAGATCATGTCGAACGCCCACGTCGTACCCATACCTGTTCACATTGGAGACGATGTTATCGAAGTTGTTGATCACTATGTCTACCTAGGCCAAATGGTCCAACTAGGTAAATCCAACTTCGATAAAGAGGTCAGCCGACGAATCCAACTCGGTTGGGCAGCGTTCGGGAAGCTTCGCAATATTTTCTCGTCACAAATACCACAGAGCCTCAAGACGAAAGTTTTCAACCAATGTGTGTTACCAGTGATGACATACGGATCCGAGACGTGGTCGCTGACTATAGGCCTCGTTCATAAGCTCAGAGTCGCTCAGCGGGCTATGGAGAGAGCTATGCTCGGAGTTTCTCTACGTGATAGAATCCGAAATACGGAAATCCGTAGAAGAACCAAAGTCACCGACATAGCTCTCAGGATTGGTAAGCTGAAGTGGCAATGGGCAGGTCATATAGCTCGCAGAACTGACAACCGCTGGGGAGTAAAGGTTCTCGAGTGGCGGCCACGATGCAACGCGAAACGGAGTGTTGGGAGACCAGCTGCCCGGTGAACCGACGACATTGTGGCGGTCGCGGGTGGTCGGTGGATGGAGGCGGCTCAGGACCGCTGTTTGTGGCGTCGTATGGGGGAGGCCTATGTCCAGCAGTGGACGTGTATGGGCTGACATGATGATGATGATGATGTAAATACATCAACATGGTCTAGGGAACACGGGTAATATACTTAGTGTTTTTTTTTAGCGAAAAATAGTATTTTTGGGTGTTTAGTCTTAAGTTTTGTATTTCAATGGAAGCGGAATTTTATCCTCTTTTTCATGTTGTGATTTAATTTAAGGGTTGCCATAGGAAAAAAAATGGAAATTTAGTATGAAAACTAAAATAGTGCCGAAACTGAGAAACAAAACAAGTTTATTTCCATTTTTTTCTATGGCAACCCTTAAATTAAATCACAACATTAAAAAGATAATAAAATTTCGCTTCTATTGACATACAAAACTCAACACAAAAAACCCAAAGAATACTATTTTTAGCCAAATAAACACTATTTTACCCGTGTTCCTAGACTCTGTTGATGTGTGTATAATACCTACTTACTTATATAAATGTTAAGCCATAACTAGACATAGTTAGATACTCAACTGATTAATGCCCGGTACACACAATAGTTCCGCATTAGGGCGCACCTTACAAATCGGTTTTGCAACGCGCACGCGCCCCCTTATTGTCGTTCTATAGGGTTGCCATGGTAACGAACAACAGAAAAACAATTCAGCGCCCCGAAGTTCTTTTTATCAATTATGGCTTTGCATGGCTTGTGCATATAGCCAGTATCAAGTAATAATAATATTTTGCATCAAATTATGACTAGTTTTTTAGAAATCGGACGCAAAGTGAAAAAAAAAATTTCACATTTATAATCATTTACCTACACTACAGGATAAAAAGGGCCACTAAAAGGTTTATAAAACCTTGATTAGTTACAAAATAACAAGAAAATAACCAAATTAATTGTTTTTAGATTGACAATAAAACAAATATTTATCTAAAGGCCTGTTTTAAGTAAATTTCCCTATTTTTACGAAATATTTAGTTTTTAATTAAGGTGGCAGGTGCCATATTAGTAGGATGTAGGTACTCATATTGTTAGTTAAATTTCTAAAATAAAAATATTTTCTTCTTTATTGTTTTTGTGTAACGTATGAACAGCCAACCCTGAGTACCACCCAAAGGGCATTACTAACTACGTACAATTTCTAACAGAACTAGAAAATGATTTACAGTGTGTTGGAACCATTGGAACCTTCAGGCCAGACTCAGACGTGTGGATTAATCGATACTTGCATTTATCAAATGTAAAGTAGCTTTTAGATTGAAATTGTACCTACTCTTGTTTGTGGACAATGGACAATTATATGAGACTAGTTGCGCACGCTTTACCCGCGAAAACGTTTTACGGTACCTGCCAGTAATAGGTAGGTACCTTAAAAACTAAATATTTCGTAAAAATAGGGAAAACTACGGTTTAATTAATGTCAATCTGAAAAACAATTTATTCGTTTTTGAAGTTATACTTCTTTAGGCGTTATGAAAAAATGATGAGAGTGAAATTTTACAAAAGCGTCACACAAAATTCTCACCATGAAGTTGTCCGCAAACCGCAAGATGACAGCTGTCATAAAACCATGTTGAAGTTGTCCGCAAACCGCAAGATGACAGCTGTCATCTGCGGTACTACTACTACATAATTATTTTAATGTAATTAATTATTTATATTTGTCGGACGAGTATTTTGCCGGACGAGTTTTTTGTCGGACGAGTTTTTTGTCGGACGAGTTTTTTGTCGGACGAGTCTTTTGTCGGACGAGTTTTTTAGTCGGACGAGTTTTTTGCCGGACGAGTTTTTTGTCGGACGAGTTTTTTGTCGGACGAGTTTTTTGTCGGACGAGTTTTTTGCCGGACGAGTTTTTTTTTTTTTTTTTTTTTTTTTTTAATAATGCCAAAGAAGTATAACTTCTCACGCGCGTACATAAGTACACGCACCCATTTTTTTAGTCGTGTTAAGTTGTTACTAATATCAAGGTTTTAAAATACCTTTTTGTTGCCCTTATTACCCGCAGGTCGGTAGTTACTACCAACTACAAACCTTAACCCTTCCTTTCTGTAGAATGTTCTTCTTTTCGTGCTGGTCCTGAGAAAGACCGTTGGAGTGGTAATGAAAAGGACCGTCGGAGTGGTCCTGAAAAGGAATTGTGGTGGATGGATTGGTCAGCCGGTACTGGGAGTAGGTACCGGCCGTCCAGAGCGCACCGGGTGACGTTATGGTCGCTTAATTATTCACCGCTCGGGGAGGCTCCATCCTTGCGCCCCTGAAGAATGTTCAAAAAAAGATAGCATAGCACTTTTCATCCCTTTACAGGTGGAATTTCTAAAATGCGCGCTTACGACAAAGCAACCGTTTTTTGTTGTAAGCGCGCATTATTCAATTCATAATTATGTTTTAAAATCTCATTTGCTTTCGATTGTCATATACTGTTCAAAATGCCGGCCCAGTCACGTTTCTGACAGTGGGCGAAGACCTTTAGCTTAAAAAAATGTTTTCTACATAAGGATATTGGGTAATAGAATTTCCATTAAATATTTTTATGATGCTAATAAAGTAATTTTTTCATTATTCAAGACACATTAAAAACGAAATATTCTCGTACCTATACCTATCGTATTGTCATATTTCATTGGAAAGAGAAATGTATTTCATATTGCTGTATTTTCTACTGGTATTTTGTAAGTTTTTAATATTTTTTTTTTTAATCTCAACTCAACTCATTTTGGTATAAAGATCGCTAATTTGAAATGGGGCTGATGCATCCGGATAGGGCCAAGTTTGTCTTGCATTTCGTGGACGACCAAAAACCCTTCCTCCTTTTCTTGACTTTATCCCTTGCCCTGAATGCCTCCCAGCCTGTGCTGACCGTAGTGACCAGTCTGAAACTCGTTGAAACGCCACATAACAACTTTAAGTTACCTACTCTAAATACTAAAATAGAAAACGACTGAAAATTCCGGAAAACCTGGTAAAATATACGTATTTCTGTTGAAGAAGGCATGATGGCCAGCTCATCATGCCTTCTTCAACAGAAACGGAGGGATTTCATGAAGATTACGAACACATGCTAAGATATAAGGCCGACAGTTTTTCCTGCAGTGGAACAACATAAATATTAATCATTTCTAACATATTCTTATGTTATTTTCAATTGTTCCTTTTTTTTACAGTAACACTATCTTCAGGACAAAAAATCCAATCAGAAGAGAAACTGACTCCTGATAATGATGTATTTTCTCAACTCGTGCATACAATTAAAACCAGAAATACTACAATAGACTTACAATCAAGACTTAAAGTCGGTGTAACAAGAAAAAAGTTTTCAAAACTAAACTACACAGTAAGCTTCAAATATCATTTATCGAAAAAAGGGGCATACAAACTCAAAAGACTTGGCTTTTTCCTAAAACAATACGTTGATGTATATGCAGACATAACTGAAATAATACCAAAAGCGACAGAAAAGTATACTGCAAAACTTTACAAGTATTACAGGTTCATTGATACTTTGACAATAAAAAATAATGATATTGACATGGAATACCTTTATCTAGATATGATAGAAACTTCAAATAATATACTGTTTGATACAGCGTTATTTATGCTTGGAAATATAGTAGCTATCAGTAATGTTGATAAAACTAAACTAGATGCAGAAATGCTGACTGTAAAAATAAGAAGAGCGACATTGGATGAAAAGAAAGAAGAATTAAAATTCATTTGCGAAAAAGTTCGTATATGTAGGCACTATCCAGCCTACACGGATCATTTTGCTAATTTTTTAGACACGCTGTATAATTTACCCGATGAAAGATTTAGTAAAATAGCAAAATTTACAGAGCAACTAATAAGGAATGAAAGTAAAGTTTTCTCAACAATTATGAGACCTAACGTATTAAATGCTATCGGTTTGAAACTAGAATTACTATCTGAAGATATTTACGAACTTAGAGGTGCTCTAGTCTTTGTTGGTAGATTGATTAATAATAGTTACAAAGTGTTTAAAGGAATAAATGATGAAATGTCAATGAAATCTAAAGCTTTGAGAATATTACTTGATATAATCGATAAAGCATTCGATTATAATGGAGAAGATGTGATTGAAATAGAATACGATACTATGATTAGTCTTCTGAAGCAATGGGCAGGCGGATATAAACTTGAAATAGAACCTGTTTTAAAAGATTTCTTCGAGGGAATAATTCATGTAATCAAACATGTTTTCAGTTTACGAGCTGCAGAAGAATGTAAAGTTTTAATGGACGTTTTATTGAATGGTAAAATTTTAAAGGCAGATATTTTTGAGCAATTGTTTGCGAATGGTTCCAAATTTGTAAAAGGAGAAGACGATAAATATGCGTTTAGTGATTTTGCTAATTTTGATGCTGAATTCGTTTAGTTATTTCCTCGGGTTATTTCATTAAATTATTGAACACCAATTTTGTTTCAATTTTTCCTTTCTTGATCTACCTACATTTAATTTATTTTTAGACCATTTCGACCCACTGTAGGGCAAAGCTCTCCCTCCCCTCTTTTCACTGGAGAGTAATATCAATTTGCTTAAAACATGAATATTTTATGGGATATAATTATAATATTCACTGACGAATTTCCTAAAGCCGTAATGTTTTTATGGGTATCATAAAAGTACCTACCAAATTCTTATCTAATGAAAGTTTGTAATTGATATTTTAAGTTATAATTTTCCACTAAGCAGTAAACGCTGATAACATTTAGGTATAATTAAAATAATTATCGAAATTCGTAATTATCGTTTCTTAGTTTCAGATGTAAAAACAAAAGTTTAAATAAATGTTCATTTATCACATAATTAAATAATGGTTTTTCTGAGAAAATTGTTGTTTATCAACATAAATGGAACTGATGTATTTTTATTGCGTCGTAGTGTTATTCTGTAAGTTGTATTTATGTCACTCTAATAAATTTATTGCAGAATAATAAACACATGATATAAAAACTACCTATTTTTTATAGTAGCACCAACAACACTGGAATACGATTTTCAAATACAAACAACTATTCATGTGGGAGATGATATTATTGAAAAAATATGGAGAAGTTTTCAAAGTAAATATAATTTTAGAGTTCCAAGAGAAAAATTAAACAAAATAATTATAAATAATACTTCCCAAATAAACTTTACAAAGAAAACAGACAAAGTTGAAATAGACGGTGGACTAATAACTAAAACAGGAATGGTAAAAGAATTAGAAGATTTTATACTAAAGAAACAAATTGAAAAATTAAGGAAAATTGGAAGATTTGTTATTCATAAGCAGTTGAACTTAAACGTTTATACTGTCTCACTAACTTTAATTGAAGTCACAGATAGATTTAAGCACGACTTTATCCAATTCTTCACTTCAATCTATAATTTGAATGTAAAGTATGCAATAGAAAAACAATATTTATATCTCAATATTATAGACTCTACAAATAGAATATTCTCAGTTCATGCAAAAGAAATGCTCCACAAAATTGCAAAAGATAATAATAAAAATGAAAAATCAGTTATTAAACGGACACACCAACAAATTAGCAGTATCATAATGAAGGATAAGCGTGAGAACCTTAATTATATCTGTTCTAAATTGTCTATTTGTAGATCCTATCCTGCATATTCACATTGTCTTGTTGAATTTCTGCATATTATTACACATCTAAGTTCTACGAAAATGGATGTAGCCGTAATAGTTTTGGAGAATCTATTTCGTTCTAATAAAGAAACATTTAGGCCTACAACGAATCACGTAGTTAAAGAAATAATTAGGAACAGATTTCAATCTTCTGATGCAATTAAAGATTTTTTGATCAGTCTTCGGTCAGATATTGAGCTGAGTTACAATATATTTGACAATGTCACTAATACTGCTGTGTTCAAAAAGAAATGTCTAAGAATATTGTTAGATATTATTGATAAAACGATCGAGGACTATTATGCAATCATATCAGCATCTTTTGAAAAAGTTAAAAATAATATGAAAGAATGGGATAACGGAGATAGAAATGACTTTGACGTGTTCTTTAAAGAATTCTTTGAAGATGTTGTTATTATTCCGATCAAATATTATTTATCTCCAAGGTCTAAAGATGAAATTACTTTATTATTAAAAATGCTATCTACTGACAAGTTAAATGTAATAGATTTAAAAGAATACTTTTATTTATTTATAAATGGATCTAAATGTGTTAGTGAGGATTCGAATTTCATTCGTGTTTTCGATTTAGATACGGGTATTCATGATTAGTCAATTATTTTCAGTCAAACGTAATAAAATCTCGTTTTGAATATACACTTTTATTTTTTGAATATTTTGAAATAACGTTAAAATGGCTTCATGAGGTACTACGGCCTTTCAGCCTCCCACACATTGCAGTCACAAAGAACTTAATTACTTGAAAAAGTTACGGACAGGCTTCCTACTGCCGCAAGACCGGCTCTGCAGCTGCCCCAAGTTACAGCGTACGCTGAAGCAGATTATGTTTAACGACACACTGCTAAGACTTCTTAAGCCAGAAATTCATATTAGTAGTATTTTATAACCAAATTCAAAATAAGGTTCTCAATTGATAGGTTTAGATTTTTGTCGATTATTTCGATTACCATTCATCCGATTTGAGCAAACTAAGTATCAAATAAGAGGTGGTTATATTCTTAACAAAACATATTTAAGTCACTTTTATGATAGGTGAGTAAGAAACCATTTTATTTAAGAGTTTTTGTTTACCTTTTCAGTCCTGTGAAAGTTACTATTCTTCAGCTTGGTCCTAAACTATAGAATTGTGTATCTTTCCTAGATAATAATTCAGTCTAGGTAAGTAGCAGCCTAATTGCCTACATTTCAAACAATGGAATCATAATTGTTTATTCCCGTATCATGTGTATTTATTATGTTTAACATACATGTATGCCATTGTATTAGTTTTTCTAATTTCTCAGCGTATCGTTTTCACTTTACGTAATTTTCTACGTGTTGTTAATAGTTGGTAAAAAAATAAATTATAAAATACTTTTTTATAAATAATCATTTGTAATTAAAAATCTGAAGCTACTGGACCGATTTTGATTAAAAAGTACTTTCAGAACATTAAAATAACAACACCTAAATCTTTACTCTCTATATTTAACCGACTTCAAAAAAGGAGGAGGTTCTCAATTCGTCGCGTATATATATATATTATTTTATGTATGTTCGCCGATTACTCGAAAACGCCTGGACCGATTTGGAAAAATCTTTTTTTGTATGAAAGGGGATAACTCAGAGGTGGTCCCATAAAAATTGAATGAAGATCTGATGAGGATCTTCGGAGTGATGAACAGAATTGCACCTCGAGAGTGCAGCAAATTGCTCAGTTTTCGTTTTCCACCAGTAGAATTGGGCCATAAACTAATAGTTACCGATAAATGGAATATCTAAAACCACCTTCTCATCAGACAACTCTTGAATCGGTTACGATCACAGGTTACAATTTGAAGAATTTAGTCGAATTTAGTCGCCGGACTGGGCTTGTATGAATGTTGATAGAGAACCCTATCCTAAATGAAGATATGATGAGGATCTTTGGAGTGATGAACAGATCTGCACAGCGAGGTTCAGCAAATTGCTCAATTTTCCATTACCACTAGTAGAATTGGCCCATACACTAATATTTACCTATCGACGAATGGAGCATCTGAACCTTCTCATCACCAAACCCTTCAATGAGTTACGATTAGGTACAGGTTGCAATTTTAAGAAATAGTCGCTTTCGCCTCATGGAGTAGAATTTTCAGTGTCAGCGGCACTAAAAATGGTTAAATAAAAAAATCAATTAAAATTTAAAAAACCGACTTTAAAAAACCTGAAAACAAAAACTAAAAAAACTTGAAAAAAAATCCTGGTAACAAAAACTAAAAAAGACCTGAAAAAGAAACCTGAAAACAAAAACTAGAAAAAGACTGAAACAAAAAAACTAAAAAGTGAAAAATAATCCATTTCGGGTCACTAAAACAGCAGATAACATAAACATACTTGGAAGTCGGTTTTTGTTACCAGGATTTTTTTTCAAGTTTTTTTAGTTTTTTTTGTTAAAGATTTTTCTCAATCTATAATACTCGAAACCTTAAAATGTAAATAGGTAGAGCGATGTTGGCCTAGTGGTAGGAAACTTGACTTTTATTGAAGATTTGAATCCGGCCGGTCGTGCAATGGACTTTCTTATGAAAAATGTGCGTTAAACATTGCTCTTACCGCAAAGAAAAAAATCCTGAAAAAACCTGCGGCTTCGTTGCCTCCAGACGTCATCATCATCATCATCATCCGAGCGATGTTCCCGGTTGCATCCCTCTCGGGAGCCCGGGGTCCGCTTTCCTACTTTTACGCCTCCACTTCGCACGATCTTCGGCATCCTGGGTTGTAAGGCCATTTGCACGCATATCACCCTTTACGACGTCAAGCCAGCACTTCTTGGGTCTACCCAGTCTGCCACGACCCGGCGGAGGCGCCATGGCAAGACATTTGTTCCCCACGTAACTAGCCGGTTTTCGCAAGACGTGGCCGTACCAGCGTAAGCGACACTCTTGCAATTTATCTGCAATGTCTCGGACATGAAGGCTGCCCCGGATGCGGGAGTTCCTGACGCGATCCTTTCGCGTCACTCCACACATCCAGCGCAACATCTTCATCTCCGTGACACGCAGCTCCTGCTTATGTCGCTCAAGCACCGGCCACGCCTCACTACCATACAAAAGGACAGGTCTAATGATGGTTTTATAGACCTGTCCCTTTGTTTAATCGGCATTTTGGGGTCGCAAATGACACCAGTCACCTCACGCCACTTGGCCCAAGCCGCTGAAATGCGTGACTTGACGTCGCAATCGATGTCGCCGGACGCCTCCAGACGTGTTGACTAGTTATTTTCTCCAAATGTATTTGGACTTAAAAAAACTTTTTAAACTCCGTGTGAGTTTTCTGTATTCATAGTCTGTTTGACATATCACTGATGCATAGTAGGAAAGGATTTCCTATTTATTTTCTTTTTTTTAGTCTTTTCGCAACCATGACTATTGTAACATAGTTTAGTTTTTTAGGGCTGTTTCCGCACTTAGCATCTTCATTTGGGTCATTATGCGCGTGTATAATAACATCGAAAGTTTGAGGTAAGAGAAATATAAATAAGCGATGAAGACCCGGGAAAGCAATTACTATTATACTTGGACATATTTAATTATTTTTAATAACTGACATAACACAACAATAAGATTATTTTAAATAACTTGTACCAAATAGTAGTTGGAAACCTTACAACTGTAACAACTATATACAAGACTTCGAACGGACGCTTCATTTACATATGATATTACCTATTTACCTTAATACAGAACAAATTATATTCAATCCTAAAGGCACCTTACCTACCTCAGCTTACTTACCTACAGAATTGATTGAAATCAACTAATAGTTGTTACGTATTAGTACCTAACTACGGCGAAGCCAAAATAGAAGGTTATGTTTTTAACCTGTATGTTTGTATGTTCATCTGTTCCCACCTACCCTTACAACTACTTACTCTAATTTAACAATTTAGGTATCGTTCGAAGCGTCTCAATAGTCTGCTGGTTATAGGCTATGTGACGTCACAATAAATTAAACTAGAGGACGTAGAGTCATGAATTAAAAAATATTAAAAATAACAAAAATGTACAGTGTGGGGTATCAAATGAAAGGGCTTAATTAGCATATTTCAACATCATGTATATTGTACTAGCTGTTGCTCACTGATTTGCTTGCATTCACTCGATAATGTTGTTATGTTTCTTTGTTACTTCTTCATGCAAAAACTACTGAAATAGGTTGGATTACCAATATATGTTAAAATATAATAATAAGATGCGACTGTTGTCGCGCACAAATTTTTTCAGCAGGAGAGGTAGGTTGGTCCTTAGATCTACGCAAATATTATTGCTTCATCGTGGTTTTTGCCTTCAAATTGGACTTTTTTGGATTCAAACTGGTTCAGTGACTGAATCATAAATGATGCTATCGTATGTAGGCGGATATTGGCATGCAGGATGCGTTTTAAAATAAATAAAGGAATTTTACTTGACTGTTTGTGAAAGGTATTTGATAGGAACTGGGCTGGTTGCTTCGCCAGGTGAATCATTACATACTCTTTAGTGCAGAATTTCCCAAATTATGGATCATGACATGACCCACTGGCAGGTCGCGAGCTGATTTTAGGTAGGTCCTGAAACTGAGGACCACGTTTATTTAATCCTTTAACGTCGCCTAATTTACGAGTCGGAAATGTCTGAGTATCAGAAAATTTGTTGCTAAAAGACTGAAAGATCGCAAGCAAAAGTATCAAAATTATATATTTATTAGTAGTTTATGTATTTATTAGTAGTTTATCCGTTATCTGGCACCCACAAGCATTAAGTTGCTTAGCTTGGGGCTGGATGGCGATGTGTAATATGTCCTGAAATATTTATTTATTTATTTTATTATAGGTTTTAGTTGCATGAGACTCTTGTCTATTTGAAAAGGCCATGAAAGTCTTTTTGCTCTACACATCTTCTTTATCTAATTATTTATATTAATGTGAAGTGATATTTTCAATCATGGTTAATATCTTCCCACCTAGTCAAGAGTCATGTAAGGTCGGCAGCATAATTGCAGACCCACCCTAGAGTTCCAAAACTGCTGTTACAAGAGTGTTTTCAACACAAGCAACATTCTAGACACTTGCTTTAATTGAAGTCTAAAGTCTTCTAGCTCATGAATTGATTAAACAAAAATATTGGAATGAAAACATGCCATAAATAGTAAATTTTGAACTATACCGCGGGCTGCAATTATGCAGCCGACTGTACCTACATAAGTATATATCAATATATTATGGTATTTACATATAAGGTTACATTATAACGTAGTATGGCACCAACACAAAGGACTGCATAAAATCAAGGGCAATTCCACTTTAAAATAGAAATAAAATGGCATCGTAATAAGTCCATTGGCACGTGCCAATAACAATAGCGTTTTATTTGTACCCAATCTTGGAATCTGCGACTTTCACATTTGCGTTTACCTTGCTCGATATTATATCGATTGATTCATATACCTTATTTTATTTTTGGTTTTGCCCAGATTAACCAAATACGTTGGTCTCATATTAAGGAATATTTTACTCATTTTAATTTATAGTTAAAACAGTAGGTATTGATGTTTTTTTTAGTAAATTTAAAAATTACTAGTATTAAGTACCTTCAGATGACCAAAGGTGTTTCTTTGGCCAACAGCTCGACAGGGGGACGGTCAGGAATGGGGGTCAGTTAGGGGAGTCGACGGGCGTGAACCTTTATTATGTACAGTCACATTACCAATTATCTGAACCCCACGTGACCTAGAGCTCACTCGCAAATCTATAAGGTTGTAAAGTACTGACTGTTACCTGATTGTGTTTTTTTACACAATATACTATACAATACAATATAAAAATTAACAAAATAGGTAAATATTATATTTTTTACAGATATGCGGATGAACTCTAGGTCACGTGGGGTTCAGCTAATTAGTAATGTGACTGTATAAGCTTTCGCCCGTGACTTCGGCCGCGTAGGGTTTGAATTTTCCAAAATCCTTTCCTATCGGATGCCTACGTCATACAAAGAACACACCCTACAAGTTTCAGGATCCGTCAGTCATTCAGGACAATGCTTTTTATGTATAGAAGATAACGAATTCAGGCATTTAGAAAATACTCAAATGACATATTATCTATAATAACAATATGTAGTGTTTACCTGTGAAAGAGCACAAACAAACATAGAGCAACAGAGAACATGAACTCTATAGGTAATGTTGAACGTTCAACACGGCTCTGGAATTTGATTGCAATTACGCATTTGATTTACAAGCAATTGTACATTTTCTTCAACAAACAAACGCTGTGTGTTTACCTGAAGAATTTCATATTTGGCATGAATATTCAATTAAAAAAACCGGCCAAGTGAGAGTCCGACTCGTGAATGAAGGTTTCCGTACCATTTAATTCTGTTTTAGTTTTACTTGTTGTTAAAGTGGCAACAGAAATACATCATAGGTGAAAATTTTAACTGTTTAGTTATTATGTTTCATGCTCTGAAAAGGTATCTTTCCTTTTTCAGAGGGTTCATGAGATACAGTCTGGTAACTGACAGACAGTGGAGTCTTAGTTAATTCTGCCTACTTAATGTATAATGCAACTCGCTACTTGTTACAATTGCTATTAAAACTACGTCAGGCGTTAAATATTTATTCGCTCATTAATTTATTGAATCTTAGTACTTACCACTGCCCTGCCTACCTATATTAGTCTGGTTTCTCCAAGGTTAAAATATAAGTAGGTACCGAAGTATAGCGATCGAGTATTTAGAATTAATTTGTAATTTTAGAATCTAGACCTGTTTTACGACCTAAGTTCAGTCTAGAAATGTCAACGCGTTTAAAATTATGACATAGTTACATAATTCTAAAGTAATAATTCTATCTGTACATAACTCTTGTAATATTTTGTACCCTTTATCATTTTGCACAAGGTTAACTCAAGACGCAAAAGGTTGTCGGTTCGATTACCGCCTCAAACAAATATTTCTATATAGATATTTGTTTCTGGTCTGTTTGTTTTCGTATTATTACAAAAGAAAAGTAAATTATTACTTAAATATTTCTATTCGTTGTCTGGGACTGGACACAATAACACAAGCCTAGTTGCTTAGCTTTGGGCTTTGACGTTGTGTGAATTTGCATAAAACCACATTGAAACGTCTTAAAAACTAAGTTAGGATGCCTTCGGAACGCACCCACCAGTGAGAAGAAGGCACAAGAAACTCATGGAGTTTTTTTTTGTGATTATGCTCACAAAAGTCAAGATTACAAATATCTGAAGGATTTTTTTGATATCTCTTAATATCTATGTGCATTGTGCGATGTCAAAGTGCAATGATCTTTGCGTAACGATACTTTTAGGCAAGTGTTTAAAATCAAATAAAAAATTACTTACTCATAAAATACCCTTCGCAAACAAACAGACAGACATAACAAAACCCGGTTGCTTGTTTTATTTTCTGAAATAACGCGGCTGTTGTTTTCAATTCAAATTAATGAGCTAGTATATAAAAATGAAACTGATTCCTAACTACTATTAGTTAGGAATGTTTCATTGTTTCATCGGTTTCATTTTTTTTAAATGTAACAGTAAGATAGTTAAAACTTACCTAACTGAGATTGATAAGTTCTCTTTTTTTTAAACACTTTTTGTTCAAGAATAACTAATTAAGGAGTCGTTTGAAGAGGGAAGAATATCTAAGAGAGGGCTGATCCAAATAGACGACGTCACTGCCAGGGGAGACATCCAATCTAGTTGAACCCCGTAGCCTGGGTCAAATAGAATATAGCTACGTTAGCTGCTCGTTGTAAAAGCCGACCAAAAGGAGTTCTGAGCCGCTGAGATATCAATACGGGGGCTTTAATCGTTGGAAGAAGCGAACCTGGGGCTGGCTGTAAGGATTTTCTCTCCGTAATTTTTTTTACCGCAACCTATCAAGACTATGTAAAATCTTAACTTTTTTAGTTTCTTGAGTAAGTATAAAAATAATTTCATAATAAAATCAGTTCTGGCAACGTGAGTGAAATTTCTAAAAAAAATACAAATCCCATATACTTCCTCATTATGAAAAAGTGTTGATTTTGTTTGTAATTAAATGTTTATTTGGTAATCCAGGCGCCTGCCGCGCCCGCGCCCGCGCCGGTCCAGGCGCCTGCCGCGCCCGCGCCCGCGCCGGTCGATTTGATTTACATTATTTATGGTTTTTCTTTATAAAGTCAGTGTGTACCTTATCATAAAATAAACTCTTTTATTTATGTACGGTTTCACCCGCGTAAGTCCCGATCCCGGGGGATAACTTTAATCCAAGCTATTCAGGGCGCTATTGTGGTAGGGACGAGAATTAGATGGAGTTAGCTTGCCTAGCAACTAAACTACTCTCTGGCAACAAGCGCTTCAGCTTAGACGATCGTGCCCAGAAGAAATAGCTCGTCAATACACGATGATACATGGGATACATGGGACGACCCAGTTGGCACAATGGTCACCATGCCGAACTGCCAAACACAGGGTTGCGGGTTCGATTCCCGCCTCAGACAAGTATATAATATGCTTAGATATTTGTCTGTTTTTATCTTATTGTTTCTTTGTATTATAAGTACTTATTATACATAGTATAAAACATAGTCGCTTTTTCTGTCCCTATTTCCCTTTGAATGCTTAGATCTTTAAAACTACGCAACGGATTTTGATGCGGTTTTTTTAATAGATAGAGTGATTCAAGAGGAAGGTCTTTATGTATAATACATGCATAATATAGCCGTGCGAAGCCGGGACGGGTCGCTAGTATATTTATAAAAGAAAAGTAATTATGTAGTATATCCGTTGTCTAGCACCCATAACACAAGTCTAGTTACTTAGCTTGGGGCTAGATGTGTGGAATGTCCTGCAATATTTATTTAATACGCCTGGAGCTGGTCGCGGGTTTTCTTTATTAATTAGCGCAGTAAGAAAAATCCATTGGACCACGATCGGTCTTTAGAATGAATAGTGGCACATATAGGACAAAACCAGGCCTAAAATATGATAATATTAATGAAGAAACCCGCTAGTTTTCTAAGCAAGTGGGTGCCAGTATATCATATTACAACAACTAACGGTATTATAACTAATAAGCCATGGCGCCTCACGGTCGCCGGTTCAGTTCTCGGACACGACACATCTGTCAGATCTCATCTTCCACACTCATGGACAAATTGACTCGCTCATGACATTGACTATTTGAACTGATTGGAGAAAACGGGATTTATATTGTTAGCTAGCTTTTACTCGCGACTTGACTAGGCTCACAGCTAAGCGATTCTCGCTGATCGTTTACGGTCGTGCGGGTTAAGCGACGCCTGGCGCGGTCATTACTTCGATGGGTTGCCAATTAGTAGTGTGGCAAAAATATGTTTTCGTGAGCCCCTCCGTGTTTCGGAAGGCACGTTAAGCCTTTGGTCCCGGTTACTACCTCTAGTAGCAGTCGTTAGGTCAAGTTAGAGACCTTAAGGCGATCTGAAAACTCTAACAATAGGTGAGCACACCACTATACGAGAAGAAGAGAAACTCGCTACTTTCTTTGTGTAGGAGCTGAAGTTTTTAAAATCGTTTCTTATCTCCGTCTTATCTATAAGCCAAAAAGCCCGATCCCTCCATTGGCTTGAGCTGTGCGTTGATATACCTATTTCGGGACCAAAAGTATCCTATATCCTTCTCCATCCCTAAAACTATCGCTATGCCGATTTTCTTTCGAATCTGTCAAGTCGTTGTGAGGGAACAAACAAACAAAGCAGCTATTGATTTATAATTGGGATGATTTCCTGAAATGAAAAAACAATGATTGAATGATTCATAAAGGTTGAATGAATGATGTCACCCTATATAGACGTTTTTGGATATGGTTTACAAACCACTATATTAACATCAAGTTCCATATAAAGAAGTTTAGTCTAAATCGAACAATATGATTCACACAGCACTGTAGGTTACAGAGAGAGAGTAAAAAACAAGGAAAATTGTATTTTATAGTTGTTTATTACAGTAAACTCTATGATATTTAAATTATTTAGGAATAAAGAGAGAATTTACAATAAAGTAATCCGCTGGCTTTATGATTCCTTCCTTTCTACAGCCTATATGTAACTTTGAACATAATACGGAACAAATTACGGTTTTGTCACCATTGATAGCTCTAATTATACAGATTCATTTCACGAAATGACCTATTGCAAAGGAACAGGTGTTCCCGCTGAGTAGAGTCACACCTACTTTAGCTGAGTTTGTGACAATTTGATACTAACTCAAAGGACAAAGAACATAATATTACGTTTGAAAACAAAGCTAAAGGTCTCGATTTTAATGTCACTCATCGTTTATGTATAATATGGATGGTTAGGTAAGTACCAGAACGTGTCAGAACTAAGTCGAGGATTTTCGGGGAAAACAGGAATTTATAATTATTTTGCACCATGTATTTCTAATACTCTACTAACCTATGCTGTCTTTAAGGGTGATTTGTTGTTGTTACAAAAAAATGTTTTTCGAATAAGTACACGTTTTCGTGATAACTGTAAGTTTTTTTTATCAAGTGTCATTTTTCACTTTTAAAGACAGCATAATCACTCGAAACATTTCGGTTGATTTGAGCTAAACTTTATGCAACACTGACTCAAGCTTCAGAGGGGAAGGGTCCAGGGTAGGCAGAGGCGAACGTGGTTAGACGACCGTAAAGACTTGAGAGGCCTCAACTACCAGCAACTCAAAAGTGCGGCTAAAGACCACAAATACTTTCATCAATTGACCGCCGACATTCTTTAGAAGATGGTACCAAATGATGAATATAACTCTCGATCTTTTTAATTGCTTTGCAAGCCGTCATTTCAGCCTGACCGTACTCATCTTACCAGCATGACCATCATATCTCCAACTAGCGACCCGCTCCGGCTTTGCACGGCTATATTATGCATGTATTATACATATAAACCTTCCTCTTGAATCACTCTATCTATTAAAAAACCGCATTAAAATCCGTTGCGTAGTTTCTAAGATCTAAGCATACAAAGGGACATAGGGACGGCGAAAAGTGACTTTATTTTATACTATGTAGTGATATGGCCAAGGTACAAAATTTCAAATTAGTAGTACACAATAGTACAAATTTAAAGTTTTGTACCACCGAAAATAAAATTAAAAAATCTTTTTGGTACTTGAAAAAAAAAGAAGTTCTCTCTATTTCTCTATAATGTTCCAATCTCTCTAGTAAGTACAATGGTTGGGCAAGTAGGTAGGTATACTCTAGGTACATGCTCGCAAATATTTACCATGTAAACAATATCATTGTACCTAATGAAATCGGGTTGATGACTGTCACTCTGGATCTAGTTTACCTAGTAGAGCTTGTTGTTGTTCGTTTCAATGTAAGGTGCACGCCCATACTAACTATTGTTCCAATACTGGCCTTAGCGAAGTAAGAAGCTAAGAGAAAGTAGTTGAAAAAATCTTATAGACGCAAAAAACCAACTAGCAAAATACCACTTACGCAAAATACCAACTAAGTATACGTATACTTAAAAAAATAAGTACAATCAACGGTCAAAAGTCTCTGCCCACCGTAACGTTTACAATCCTGTGCAGCACTATTTGAACATTATAACACGTAACCTGTGGATCGAACTCACGTCGGTTGGTGTAGCGGGTGGCGGCTTATACCACTCACACATAGCTAACATGTTAAAAATAATAATCACACTTTCAATTCAAGTATTTATGTTTGTGTGTAACGTCTATTAGAAGAAGGTCGTAAGTTCAATACTCGTTGATAGTATTATTGTAGCAAACTGATCATTTACCTTTGACCCATACCGCATGTATCTGACTTCTGGATTTTTTTTCTATTAAAAATAGGTTTTGATTTTTCCGACAACTGTACAGAAACATTACTGAATTATTGTGGCTATTTTTTACCAAGTCAAGAACGTTGTCAGGCAAAATTGTTCGCGAATAATTTTTTGTTGATAATTTTGCCAGAGTAGGTAAGTATATTTAAAGTATATTTTTATGGAACTATATGTTAAAAATACACGACCTTTATAATAGCCATCCATTCTTCTGTCATACAACCAGACAAACTGATTTGCGACCCCGATTCATGGTAGAAATCATAGACACAATAATCGTTTTGCTTCTTTATGTAATTTTATTTATTTATTTTTTTGATTTTAAAAATTTAGTAGTTTAATGTTTGTTGAACTGTTTGGTGAATACTTATATTTTTTAAATATAATAATAAAAATCGAGTAAGCTCTGAGTAACATCCGTTACATATCGGTTTTTCAAGTAACCCCCTACTCTACTGACCGAAAGACGTTTTGACGTCAAAAAATAACAATGTTTGTTATTTATAAAGATAAAGACCGTAGTGAATCTTTGTCCTTATATCACATTATATAATATAACATAACAAGTCTGAAATAGTAATAAAAATCACGTGTTTTTAACGTTTTTCAGTACCAAAATACAACAAAGAAAAAAATAATGTAAGATAATACCTACAGTCGCGAAAGCCGACTATTTACTCTCGTGATGATAACAACTTCGCAAACATTTTGCAGCACCGTGATATAAAAGTCTACGCCTACAGTACTTGTATGAACTGCATTTGCATATCCTAAATAAATAATAGACCTTTAGTTCTAATTAGGACGATTCAATCAGCGTCAGCAACTGTAGGTAACTAAACCATGCTTTTTAGGGTCTTGTAGTGCCTGGGTATTAGATGGAGGAGGCTTACCCAGAACCTAGACTACCATCTCAGGTTAATCAACCGTGTCCAGAGGAAAGCCAACTAACCCTCGAATCACAATGTTTTCCTTCACCGTAAGAGCAAAGTTTATTAGCGCACAAAAAACCATTGGTGTGCGACCGGCAGAGATTCAAACCCACGAATATCAAAATGAAATTAGAGGTTTCTACTAATAAGCCGATACCGCTCAAACACAGTACGAAAACATAGTTACACACAACGCAACAGATTCAACGCCATAAAAAGATTATATACTTAAAGGTGTCTACCCAATACAGAGTGGAATGCAGATTGGACACAGACTCAGATATTATGATACAGAGGTCTCAGCATCTTGACAGATGAGGATGACAATGGAACCATTAGAAATAAACTTCACAGATAGACAATCGAATGATCTTATCAACTGCTGATTTTTTCCTTTTGAGGTAAGTACAAAAGAAGGTAGGCAAGAAAGTTTGAGGTAAGGCAAAGAAGTTAATTTTAAGGAAGAAATTTGCAATTTAAAATAAGAAAATATTACCGAGGAAATAGTACACTTACAAATTATATTTTACTTTGACAAAACTTTTTCTTATCTCCATACGTAAATGTTAAAACAAATAAAATAAAATTAAACCCGCGAAAATATTGCAGAAGCAGATAAGAATGTTCAACATTAGATAAACATGCGCTGAAAGAATTGAATTTCTCCATTCCCGGAGGAAAGTAACACAAAGTAACTCTTACGTTGTATTCACTATTGAATATGAAAGTTAACCGGTAGCCAAAGTAAATATCATTTAAAGTATAACTCTACGTATGAATATTCGTAATTGCGCTGTAATTAATTAACTCATAAATCACAACGCCAAACAAAAATCTCACCTGTCTACCTAAACTAACATGATAAGATAAGTGAACGGTAGAAATCTCAGTCTTACCGCGACAATGGACAACTTCGGTTACCGTGAAATGGGGTGGTCATCACCCTTACAGACGCCCGTCAGGTCGCCATCGAGAAATCGCCTCTCCAGCAGCATTCGATCCAGAGCCAGAGGGACGGAAGAAGAATTCCCTCTGAATAACTACAAAGTCCGGAACATAGATCTTTTGGAGTCAGCGAAGGAACCAGGCAAGGCTAAAGAATATCTCTTCGTCGGACCCTCACCACCCGCTGAAGATGCCCCGAATATGTACCATAGTTTTGACTACCTCGCGCCAGACCCTGAAGCCAGGATAACCGAGGAATCAGTCCGAAGAAGTCTTTGTGAAAAAGCAGTAAGCTTAGGAGCTGGAAGGTTTTTTGACGATTTAGAATGTGGTTTGATAACTGTAGACAATATAGAAGAACACATCAGTTCAGCACCAGAAGTGGTTGTGAATTTGACTCTTCTGTGGGCAGCGTTCCTTGCACGTGATGAGTTACTTCCAGTGATATTAGACGCGGGGGCTGATCTTCACAATGCTGAACCGTCAGGACTGACAGCGCTACATCTTGCGTCATATAGCGGTGCAGGTAGAGCAGCTGTTTACTTACTGTCTCGCGGTGCCGATGTTGACTTTACTCCTAAATACTTCGCACCACTTCATTGCGCTGCCTTCGGAAACTCATTAGAGGTAGCTGAAATTCTTATTGCAAATGGATCATCCCTACACGCAGTTGTACAACGAGCTGGTTGTGAAGACAATCTAGTTCATTGCTCGGTAAGAACAGATGCCGTCGAATGTATGGAGTTGTTCATTGAAAGAGGAGTCGACCCTGCATACGTGACTTCCGGAGGACTCAACGCTTTACATTTAGCAGCAGATCTGGGAGCTCAGAGATGTCTCGCGTATTTACTGAAGGAAACAAAGATAAGCGTCAACGGCGTGACCAAACAAAGAGATAAGGAATGTACGGCGTTACACTTGGCGGCGGCGAGAGGTTATTCTGAATGTGTTGAGTTATTATTATCAGAAGGTGCCAAAACGAATGTTAAAAATTACAGGGGGTTGACTCCTTTACATTTAGCTGCTAGATGTTCAAGTTTGGAATGCGTCGAGATTTTACTTCGTGATGGCAACGCAGATTCGAATGCGGAAGACTACGACAAACGAACGCCGCTGCACGCGTCGGTGTGTCGCTCGGAACGATCATGTGACGTTATCGATATGCTTGTTAGTTGGGGAGCACAAGTCAATAAGAAAGATGAATACGGATACTCTCCCCTCCACCTCGCTGCGATGGATGGATTGACACCTTGCGTAGAAACTTTGATATTTTTAGGAGCGGATGTGACGTCAAAATCCAAAAAAGGACACACTGCTCTTAGCGTTATCGCAAGAAAAACACCCAAATCACTCGCTATTTTAAGACACAATTTGGATAGTGGCATATCACTAAGTAGGTCGACAGAAGGAAACGAGGAAGTACAGATCGAGTTCGACTTCGGTAAACTGTTAAAATTCTCATACCCCCGCGAGATCACGTATTTGAACAGTTTGATCGATGAAGGCCAGAAAGACATCTTGCAACACCCATTGTGTTCCGCCTTCCTGTTTATGAAATGGCGGAAGATAAGAAAATTTTATTTGGCTAGGCTCATCTTTTGTTTTCTTTTTGTATCTTTTTTATCTATTTACGTGTTGACGGCTGTTGTGAAAACTTGTAAAGGTAAATACTCGAAGAAGTATGGAGTACCGAATGAACTTTGTCAAAAACAATCACTTTTAGGAGTCGTTTTGGAAAGTAACCCGATCGAATTCGAGAGGTGGGTGCTGATAGCTGTCACGGCGTTTGAAATTGTGAGAAAACTGACTGGCATAACGGGATACTCGAGTATAACACAGTATTTTACTACGTTCGAGAATTTGATGGAATGGTTCGTTTTGCTGTCGGTATTTTCCCTTTACAAAATACACAATGATTACAGTTGGCAGAATCACGTTGGAGGTTACGCTGTGCTCGGAGCATGGACAAACTTGATGCTTATGATGGGTCAACTACCAATGTTTGGAGACTACGTCGCCATGTACCAGAAAGTTCTAACAGAATTCCTGAAGCTGTTACTGGCGTATATCTGCCTTCTTCTCGGGTTCACTATTTGCTTCTGCGTTGTATTTCCAAACGAAGAGATGTTTTCTAATCCTTTGATGGGCTTCATCAGCACATTATCTATGATGGTTGGAGAATTGAACCTGAACATTTTGATCAACGATCCGTTGCTTGAAGATCCACCGCTCATGTTTGAACTGTCATCTCAATTAATATTCATCCTGTTTCTCATGTTTGTCACTATTATTCTGATGAATCTGCTCGTCGGTATTGCTGTCCACGACATTCAAGGCTTGAGAAAAACCGCTGGTCTATCTAAACTGGTCCGACAAACAAAACTAATCCTCTTTGTAGAAATGGGGATGTTCAGCGCTTGGCTGCCGAAGTGCCTTCACAAATACGTTTACAGAACTGCTTTAGTGTCCCCTGAAGCTGGTAAAGTGATTCTCAGCGTAAAACCTCTGAATCCCAGAGAGAAACGACTTCCAACTGACATTATGATGGCTGCATACGAGCTCGCACAACTCAACAAGGTGAAATCAGGACGTTCAGTTAAAGAGATTCTGTACAAGAACAAATTTTCCTCGAAAATGAAGAACGAAGGGTCATCAACAGCGGATCATAACTTAAACTTGGAGATCAGAGGGATGCAGGAGAAGATTGATCAGACGACCTTCAATCTGAAGAAGATAGACCAAGAGATGAGACACTTGAATATACTTTTAATGGAACAGCAGACGATGCTGCAGAACTTCTTTAAATACGCTGATTTATTGCCTTATAAGTCTACCCATATGGCTACTCCTAGCGTATACTCTGAGTCTTCGAACGTCTTTTTCCCAAGTCCAACCGAAAGTATGAAGTGATTATGTTTATAATAATGTTAGTTTTACTTTTGATCAGGGTAATT
The DNA here is from genome assembly GCA_907269075.1 of Idaea aversata. Classification (NCBI taxonomy): domain Eukaryota; kingdom Metazoa; phylum Arthropoda; class Insecta; order Lepidoptera; family Geometridae; genus Idaea; species Idaea aversata. Next base: position 1,092,435 of record OU026102.1, read on the forward strand.
ATTATATTATTTTGTATTCATATTACAAAAATAATTATATTGTAATGTTAAAGTTGTAGTAATTTTATTTATCTTTTTAAAACCTGAAATTATTATTCTGTTTTATTTTTATTGTTATGTGAAAAATGATCTATTTTTGTAGTTTTATTAAATACATATAAAAGTTGTTTTTCTGTTTCTACATTATTAATCAAAAGAAAAATCATTTAAAATTGCTCTCTTTTTTGGTTGAATGGACTTAACAAATAGTTTGTGGTGTCAAATTTCAACTAATAAGTATTATAAATGCATTTTTTTGTTATGGGTAATTTAAATGACCTTGGTAAGTATGATGGGGTCGTAAGGTCTAAATAAAATAGCACAAGGTCGGTTGACATAATAATTTTAAAACGATTGATCAATTGCAAAACGTCCAAAAAGTTAGGATGTGTGACTACATGGTGTGACTACGGAACGCGCCCAACAATGAGAATAAGTCACAAGAAACTCAGTGTATTATTTTCTTTGGGATATTTTCTGAAAACGTCATTTACGCAGGGAAAACTACCGCCCATAGCTTGTATCTTACTCCTACTAATATAATAAACTAGCGACCCGCCTATCCGACCCGACCCGACCCGGCTTCGCACGGCTATATTATGCATGTATAAACCTTCCTCTTGAATCACTCTATCTATTAAAAAAAACCGCATCAAAATCCGTTGCGTAGTTTTAAAGATTTAAGCATACATAGGGCCAGAGAAACCGACTTTGTTTTATACTATGTAGTGAAGTGATAGTGATAGTGATGTAAAAGTTTTGTGTGCTAGTATGGCTATTATTTAGTTGTATGTTTGTCCCACCTTCACGCAAAAACTACTGAACCGATTACGTTGAAATTGGGTATGTAGAAAGCTAGAAACCTGGATTAACATTTAAGCTACTTTTTATCTCAATATTCCTAAGGAATCGAAACTTACGCGAATGAAACCGTGGAGCACCAATAAACGCTAAAACGTGGCAATGTCATGTTCAATGAACCGATCACAGAATGCGGAACCAATACCAGCGCACGCGCCACCTAGTGTGCATCGGCCCTAATTAATCCGCGATTAGACGCGTTAATGTACTGGAATTTCCACCATTAAACCGTGTCGCATACATGGACCTAGGTCGCATATTACTAAAGATTTTTAAAATTTAGTTTTATATTAGCGACCCACTCCGGCTTCGCACTATTATGCATTTATTATATCTAAAAATCGCATCAAAACCCGTTGCGTAGTTTTAAAAATCTAAGCATACATAGGGACATAGGTTATCTATACACAGCGAGATGAACAAAAGATGACACATGACAAGTGACATTAGTGACAGCATAAGTTATGCATAACATTAATAATTAAGTTACCCTTTATATGTAGATAGGGACTTTTAAATGTCATTGTATTTTATTATTTTGTATCCGTTTGTTTTTTGTAATTTTTTTTTTTATTGTAACTAATTAAGGATATATGGGCAAATTAGCCTGAAATAAATAATTATTCATTAATTCATTCATAGGGTCGGACGGCGAAAAGTGACTTTATTTTATACAATGTAGTGATGATAGTGATAGTGATTACCTTAATTTACCCAGAGAAACAGGGACAAAAGGTTTTAGCGGTGGTATTCCTTGGCCGGTTGGCGGCTTCTAACACCACCCCCTGGACAAAGTCATGGTGGCAAGTGACTCGTCGTGTTACATCATGTTGTCCAACCATGCCGTTCTCCTCCTAGACGAGCATGCTACATCCTCAACCTTATCATTGCTTCCCATCAGATGAGATAAGGTCAAATGCCAGCTTATTTTGCAAAAAAAAAAAATAGGCTTGCGTACATTAGTTTCCATTTTTTTTCTACCCTTGCAGTGGTATGCTAATTACCAATTTAACCTGATCCCTATTTCGTTTGAGCGCCCATACAATGTAAGGGTCAAGTTAAATTGGTCCAACTATGTATGTATGGATATTTCATTTTCAACTTTTTAATTTTCCTTTATTTGTGTTGTAAGACCGTGCTTTTTGTCAAATTTCGTGATTCTAGGTCAACGGGAACTACCATATAGGTTTTGATTCCCTTGCGAGTGTCGAAAATTTGCGGAAATTGGCGGCATAAACGGCTGTATTTTTTAATGGGTTGGCTTAGAAGTTTGATTTTTTTCACAGCTCAAAGGGACAGTGATGATACCGGACGGATAACAAAGTGATCCTATAAGGGTTCCGTTTTTTCCTTTCGAGGTACGGAATCCTAAAAAACACCAAAGTTTTAGCATGAAAATTGTGATATCGTCCTTAAATCTCTTTGGAAATTACGCGTACAAATTATACCATAACTCACTGTCAATTGTCATAAGCAGTTAATTATGACAGTTAATATGCAAAGGTTACAGATATACGAAAATAGATGGCAGTTCGCATATTTGTTGGTGGAATTCCTCTGATCTATATTAGTGAGTATGTCAGCGAAAATAGCGACTAATTACTTTGACGTACTTAAATTAGGGTTGGTGAATGTAAAAAGAAATCAAATTAATGACGCTCCAATAAAATCAACGTGGTAGGAAGAGTGAGGGGTGTTAGGTTTTATTAAGCTATTTTCGTTACGGAAATTCTTGATTCGGTCGCCGCGCTCAAAGCCCGCGATAAATACCGTAAACATACACATCAAGCGAACGCTCGGCCGAGCTACATGGTAGGCGGAGTGGGGGGTGTTAGGTTTTATTTTCGGGAGCCAATAATGCACAACACCTATAAAAGACAGCACTCTAATGTTCGCCCCTATAATGTCCGCCCTGATAATTGTTAGCACCGTGTCAATAACTATCGGGCCGTACAATAAGGTGTCGCCAATTATCAGGGTGGTCATTTTTTGTCCGGGGTGATAAAACACAGACCTATATTGTACGGGCCTCTAATCTGTGACACCAGTGCTTACAATTATCAGGGCGGACATTATAGGGGTGTACAATAGCGTGTCAAACAATATTTACACGGGTCAATAATTTCCGACACTATATTGTACACCCTGATAATTAGCAACACCTCGCTGAATGCCAAACTCATGCCTCGTTTGAAGATCGTTCGTTGGTTTAGTTACAAATTCGATCTTCAGTCAAGTCGCTCTGACGAGTGAGTGTTCTTTTTTAAGTTCAAACTCAATTTTTAAGTGAACTGTTACAGAACCGACATGGATAGGTTAGGTTCATGTTAGAACTGCGACCACAACGCACGAGCCGAGCGAGCGAAGCGAGCGGTGCCGCGGCAGCGGCCGGCGAGTGCCAGATCCAAATTCTATCCATGTTCGAACTTTTACATTACTGGTTAGAGTGGCTTTAAAGAATATAAAAAAAAAATTATATCTTTCAAAAATTAAACATCAAAAATAATAACCTAGTCAGTTTTTCTCCTCTAGTAGCATAGACTACTTGCCTACTAAACCTTCCTCAAACAAAGCATCAAGTGCATAGACAAAAGACCGTGGAGGATAGCACCAACTGACCAATAAGAGCGGAGATATCGTTTAGCCAATAGAACGGTGATCACAATTATTGTGCCGTACAATATTGTCTTGAACTGACTTTTCACAACCAACAATTGCACGACACCTTATTGCTCAGCCTGATAAAACACTGCACCAGTGCTTCCAATTATCAGGTCGTGCATTATAGGGGTGTACAAAATCGTAGCGAGCAATATTTACACGTCATGATAATGCACAGGCTGATAATGTATGACACCCTATTGTACAGCATGATAATTCCTAGCACGGTACGCAAATTATATGCCGTGCAATAAGGTGTTGGCAATTATTGGGTTGTACAATCCAGTGTCGGCCATTATAGTAACCCTTATTTTCGTTACGGAATTTCTTGATTCGGTCGCCGCGCTCAAAGCCCGCGATAAAAGCTATGCAATAGCTTAAAAATACTTCAAGGGGAAAGGAAATTAATTGTGACGTTTTTGTATACTTACTGGCTGATTTCCGTTTCTAGACCTCTTTTGTGTGAAGTTGGAGTAGGCTTGCCCAGCACCTACACTTCCCTCATACCTTAGTCGACCGTGTTTAGAGAAAATAATTCTTCAAGACGTCTGGAGCCAACTACGTCACGGGTTTCATTACGATGTTTCACCTAACCGTACGAGCAATGATAATTGGCGGACATATTTTGGACGTAATAACGTCTTATAAATCGATGAACATCGTACTGCACTCACAAAAAAGTGTGACGTCACGTTCACGTTACGGGAATGTCAGCGTTATTGACAAGGTAATGTTTTCCTATGACGTTATCACGTAAAATTATCATCCGTAAGCCGACTTTACAGTCGTCTTAATAATCGATTACGACTTTGCCTCCATTAAGTACTGAATTTGGCTAGAATTTAATTTTTTTAAAGACACTAAACGTAAATAGAAGAAAAAAGTTTATTGCTCAAACGGATTATTGCCAGTTTTGGCAATACGAATATTATCCTCTGATTTTCTTAAGATTATTTCGGGAACAGATAGACATTGCGTTTTTCAGGGCCTAAACTGCGTTACGCGGGCGTCGCGACGGGTCCATACAAAATCGCACGCGACGGGTCCCGAGACGGGTCAATTTTGTATGAACCCGCCGCGCCGCGGGGCCCGCGTAACGCAGTTTAGGCCCTAAGAGTTCCAGTTTGTGACAGCCTTGATTGATGGCCAGCCAGTTATTTGCGTTGCAAATACGTACGAGTACCTGGCGCTAGTAAATATGATTCGCATAAATAACCAAAAGAAAGTTATTTAGGTAAATGAACCGACCGAAATGTTTTGTCAGACCCGAACGTTCACACAATGTACGATGTACAGTCACATTACCAATTAGCTGAACACCACGTGACCCAGAGCTCATGGTTGTGAAAGATGATCCAGTTGGAGGCGCTTGAAATTACTTTTTCCTAAAAACCTAATTGAATTCAAGTGAGTACTTGGATAGTAATAATGAACAAATTGCAACAAGATAATTGCTCTTACAAAGCGCAGGAGACGCAATAAAACACTATATAATTACAAACTTATTTTATTTAGGAACTTTCTTTACCCTATCCAATAATCACAGGTTATATTTTAAACAGCAGTTTCAACGATCCAGTTAGTGTAAGACGCAACCCTGGCGCTAACACCTGGTAAGTAATCGTCAGCGCACGGCCCACCCCAGGAGACAATACCAACAAGAACTCCACCCATGTACAGCGGGCCACCAGAGTCTCCTTGACATGCGTCCTTGCCTCCAACATCCAGGATACCAGCGCAGATCATGTTCTCAGTGACTGTTCCTCTGTATCTTGGGTCAGGAGCATTTATGTAACGGTATGTGCAGTCAGAGTTGTTGACAGTGTAGATGGTCACGTCCAGAAGAACATCGGTTAATGGACCTTGGTACTGAAAATGAAGAAAAATTCGTTAAGATTTTCTTCTTGCAAAAGCATTTTATATGTAAAATGTCAAATCTGATCAGTACCTAAATAGGCTTGTTTACAAAATCGCTAAAGTGTTGTAGTCAAGAGATTACTATCCTGTTTTCCTGTTTTTTCAAAACTGGTGCCAATTTCTCCACAGTCTACAGTTATTTGTTTGGGGTCTGAATGTTTCTGTATGTATTTACAGAAGTAAAGTATCAAGTCCGTTTTCTGGCACCCATATTACAAGACAAATTGATTAGCGGGATGATGTCTTGTTTGCAATGCCTTAATGATTTAATTTCAAGTCTTGGTCTGATGGCAAAACTTCCACGGACCAACACTGCATTTACATTTAGTGTTACTGTTACCGCTAAGCATAAAAAGCAGTCTTACCCTAGTGATTCCCCATCCAGCATGAACGACAGCAGTATTATCAGGTATCTCGTAACCTTGAGGGACAATGGATATAGACTGGACGGTATTGCTAAAGGCGAGTGACGTCCGGAGACGCAGTAGGCAGATATCAGCATCAAACTCGGTGCTGAAATAGTTGAAGGACGGATGGTTGATCACGGCAGTGACTTCGTAGAGGTCTCCAGCTACTCCCCTGAAGGTTGCACCAGCACGGATGCGACGGTTTTCAGGTCGGAACCACCTGGAAAGAAACACCTGGTGAGTAAAGTTAGTTTCACTGCAGGACATGGAAATTTATCCAGAAAAAAATGGCTTACGCCTTAAACCGTGTATAGTTCCAATGATTTTGTCTTAGTTAAGAGAAATAATGGCACAGCTGATCTCTCCACTTATACTATCAATGCGAACGATCTTTCGTTTTTTATACTCTTTTTAATTTGCATAGGGGACGTTCAAGTTCATCCCAATATTGTTTCGTGCTTTTCGCAATAAAATCAGCAAGGCAAAACTTTCTCAAATGAATTAGAAAAGGGAACGAAGACGAAGAATTGTTATTAAATGAAAATATCACCAAAAACTTTTGTAACAAACTGAGGATGCAACTTGTACGAGAAGTCGTTTCAATTTTGAAGGAACGACTTAGAAAGAGTAGGATTTATAATAATCGTCAATCTGAAGCTTTACTTACATGTCAAAGACTGTAGAAGTGCAATGTGCAGCAGACAAGATGTACAGAGAGTTAACAATGTTACCGCCACACATGCTTCCCCATACAGTTGGCCGTCTGGCTTCTATCTGCACCATGGAAGGGTAGGTCTCGATTGTCGTTTCATCTCCGCCAACGATTCTTCCAGAAAACGAATCAAGGTCCGGTGCTGCTGGGTTTGCAGAGCACACACCTAATGCAACAAAAAATAAACCCCATTAGTTTCTTGTAGTTTCTTGTCATTGACCACATCATCCCATGAGTTGGAGAGTGCGTTCCGAAACTACAGAACATAACTTAGTTTTTAAGACATGTGAATTAACATGAAAAAGATTCTGAACAATAAATTCTTATGAACTTATAAAGTCTTAGTTCTTCTTCTTAGTCGTCATCTTCATTGCTGAAGGTCGTATCTAGAACCCTTAGAGTTCCGTAAGTAAAAATCTGGATTGAATCTACCAAACGTGCAAAAAACATAGATGGTATTTAACGTCACAGAAAGAAAGAAAAATACTACATAAGGAATACCAGACGTCCGCACTAAGCGTTTTGCTTCGTCATTCCTTATTTGTACTGCAAGGGAATGGAATCAGTTGCCTGCGTCTGTCTTTCCTGACAGGTCTTCAAGTCGCGAGTGAATAGGTATCTTCTAGGAAGGCCTGTTACATCTTAGGCCACATCGCCACCTACCATTAGGCAGGTGTGATAGTGGTCAAACGCTGACCTATCATAATAATATGTAAAAAAAACTTACCAACAAAAACTGCTAAAGCCAAGATGAAATAACCCATTTTTCAAAATTCAATGGACGTTTCGATGAAGTTCCAGAAATTAAACTGAAGCTTCTTTGGAAGAACGTGGCTTATAAAGAGAACACGTTAGATTTAATTTGTACTAAACCCTGATAATTAGTAGATAATGTTACGCACTGGATTTTCCTGAATCAATTTATCTTTTTTTGATAACTATCTTAGTAGGCACAGTATTTGTTTTGTATCATCTAATGTTTTTAATAAGTTTATTCATTCACAATTCATTTATTTCAGATAATAAAATCCATACGTTACAATAAAATAAAATAAAAATAATAATCAAAAATACTAAAAATAAACAAATTCCAACAATAAAATAAAAAATTAAAAAATCCATAAAAATTCTTAAAAAAATTACAAATTCAAATTTCAAAATGTCAAAAGAAAAATGACAAATAAAATAATAAAAATAGAAGAAATAAACGTCACAAAAAGTTAAAATCATAAAAATTAGGTACTATAAATATAATTAGAGATTATAATATTAAATATAGGAAGGACCACTGGCGAGCAACTGCATCCACCTCCTTAACATCGGCGAGTCCCACCTCTCGGACAATACGCTCAGGATACCGTTCGGACTGCCACGTACACGCCTTAACAGTGAGGCGCTCCTTTTTCTTATGATTTGTCTATCAATTTTCTGAATAGACTAGATTCTGATATACCTACTTAGTTAATAAGCATTCCGTAAGATTTATCTTTGGACCCTTGTTGGTCTGATCTGAACTTTGGACCAATCTCAGATTATTTTCAATCCTTGCTGTGGGCTTTATAAGTTATATAATATAATATTTGAGTGCAGCAGCATTGAAGAGGCTCAAAGCTAAGCGACGCTCGCTGATCGTTCACGGTCGTGTGGGTTAAGCGACGCCTGGCGCGGTCATTACTTCTATGGGTGGCCAACAAGTAGTGTGGCAAAAATTGTTTTCGTAAGCCTCTCCGTGCTTCGGAAGGCACGTTAAGCCGTTGGTCCCGGTTGCTACCTCTAGTAGCAGTCGTAAGGTCAAGTTAGAGGCCTTAAGGCGATCTGAAAACTCTAACAATAGGGGAGCCACACCAGTATACGAGAATAAGAAGTGCAGCATCTAGTTACTACCGACTAGTCCCTCCGACACTGAAAAGGCTTGTAGTCCAATTATAAAAAAAACAGTTGAACTACGACCCTAAGTTAGAGGCTCTTGGTCCAATTAAAAAAAACATAGAAATTTGACTTGCGATCAAACAAAAGACCATCCAAACTAAAACAAAAGACGATCTGAATAAAAACAAAAGACGAACGAAAAAGAAACAAAAGACGACCAAAACAGAAACAAGAGACAAATTCAAATGTTGTAATAATATTACACTATTACAGATGTTGCCTTGACGCAGTGCAGGTTTGCAAAAGTTTCAATGCATAATTATTATGTACTTTTCTTAGATTATACCTATATCTAATAATGTCTATAGGTAGGTACAGTCGGCTGCATAATTGCAGCCCCCGGTAGAGTTTAAAAATTACTATTATTGTAATGTTTTCATTCTAATAATTTTTGTTTGATAAATTGATGAGTTAGAAGATTTTAAACTTCAACTAAAGCAGGTGTCTAGAATCTTGCTTGTTTTGAAAACATTCTTATAACAGCCGTTTTGGAGCTCTACGGTGGGTCTGCAATTATGCAGCCGACCGTACCTATATAAATAGGTAGGTGCGTAATTACCTACCAATTTTAAGGAAATCCCATGTAAGTTTCGTAATTCACAAATTAGGAAAAATTAATCCGTTAATCTTGATTAATTCTTATCGATTCATTATTTATCAATGTATTTAATATAGTAAGATTTTCATAAAATCAATGTTCTAATTGATTAAATGAACAATGTCGACAATAGTGTTAGCGTTGGTAGTTCTCCTGGCAGGTGAGGTTTATTTATTTTAATTTCTTATTCAAGATATTTTTCCTAAATGTGAACTTAGACCAAAGAAAATCTCGTAACAGCTGGTACAAGTCCTGTAATAATAAAAAAACGTGTGGCACTCGGGGACTGCCGCGGTAAAGCTATTGCATAGCGAACGTGTGGCACTCGGGGACTGCCGCGGTAAAGCTATTGCATAGCGAACGTGTGGCACTCGGGGACTGCCGCGGTAAAGCTATTGCATAGCGAACGCTCGGCCGAGCTACATGGTAGGCGGAGTAGGGGGTGTTAGGTTTTATTTTCGTTACGGAATTTCTTGATTCGGTCGCCGCGCTCAAAGCCCGCGATAAAAGCTGCAATAGCTTAAAAATAATGGCAGTCGGGGACTGCCGCCGCGGTAAAGCTATTGCATCGAGCGAGCTTCATACAGTCGTACCATATACATACACGTTAAGCAAACGCTCGGCCGAGTTACAAGGTTATAAAGAGTTACAAGGCGGAGTGGGGGGGTGTTAGGTTTTATTTTCGTTATGGTATTTCTTGATTCGGTCGCCGCGCTCAAAGCCCGCGGTAAAAATTATGCAATAGCTTAATAAAAAATAAATATTGCAGGACATTCCACACCACACATCGCCATTTAGCCCCAAGCTAAGTAACTAAACTTGTGTTATGGGTGCTAGACAACGAGTATTTCCGTTGTCTAGCACCTATAACACAAGTCTAGTTCTACTTATATACTTTTCTTTAGTAAATGTATACTTATAATACATAGAAATAACCAGACCACAGACAAATATCTAAGCATAAAGACATGTCTGAGGCGGGAATCGAACCCGCAACCCTGTGTTTGGCAGTCCGGCAAATGGGCGGCGGTTATTGCTAGTGACACCGAAACCGTTTAGTTAATAACTAAGCGATTAGATAAACTAAGAGATTTTTCGATCGTCTTTTGTTTCGATCGTTTTATACTTGGACTTGGGGAAGATGTGATTAAAACAGGCAGAAGTGAAAACTGTATATCTGTGTAAAATCTCATATGTCGCGAGAACATACGCAAAAAGAGTTTTAGATGAAAAAAAAAAATAGTCGGACGACAAATAGTCGTCCGACATTTGTCGTCCAACAAATAGTCGTCCGACATTTGTCGTCCAACAAATTGTCGTCCGACATTTGTCGTCCGACATTTGTCGTCCGTCAATAGTCGTCCGACAAATAGTCGTCCGACATTTGTCGTCCGTCAATAGTCGTCCGACCTTTGTCGTCCGTCAATAGTCGTCCGACATTTGTCGTCCAACATTTGTCGTCCGACATTTGTCGTCCGACATTTGTCGTCCGTCAATAGTCGTCCGTTAAAAAATACCATATGTACGTCTTAATACACTCACAGCCAAATTAAAAACAGTAGGCCCAGGCATACATTTTCGCCGCGCCGCGCCGTAGAGAGGGGATAGCTGTCTACTCTCCATCCGTCTTACGCTTTTTCGATCAGGTCACGTGTCCTGACGCGAGTTTAAGATTTTATACCCATTACAGAAAAAGTGCTCAACGCCGCTAAAGAAGTTTTCACTTCAAAAATCTAAAACATTTTAGCGCTTGACGGTTCGTCTGGGGGAGCATAGGCGCCGCGAGACCTTCCGATTTTTTTTAAATTAGCGGTTATCGGTTTTTCCAACCCGTTAAGACGAAAGGGTACCGGTGCTTTTTCCATACAAACGTAGTCGACTGTTTCCTTCCTGGATAATGACATTATCACAAATATTTTTGTTGCTTATAACCTATAACTGCCATGACTATGCCCATATGTCTTGGTTTTTTTCATTTTCTAATTATTATAGAAATTAAGATTTAAAAAAAACAAAACATGGGGGCATGGTCGGTCATGGCAGTTATAAGTTTTATGCAACAAAAATATTGGCTCCAGTGTCATTATCCAGGGAGGAAATAGTCGACTACGTTTGTATGGAGAGAGCGCCTGGTACCCTTTCCTCTTAATAGTGAACCATATTCTTGCTTCTCAGGGTTATGCTCCGCCGCTCCCGATGGAGGCCGCATTGTCGGCGGTGATGAGGTCAGAATAGAAGAGTATCCATCGATGGTCCAGATGGAATCATTCAGGAACAACAACTGGGGACATAGCTGTGCTGGAAACATCCTCAATGAACGGATCATATTGTCTGCAGCGCATTGTACATCACTATGGTTTGATTTGTAAGTTGGTCTTATATCTTATAGGTTTTTTTATCACTCTATCTCTAAATACTTTTATGATGGTGCTCGGGGCCTTAATTCACTAAAGTTTGAGTCGTCAGGCGCGCGTGATTAGAGCGAGATTGCCATACAAAAACCGTTCTCCCTACTACCCTAATTACGACGTGAACCTTAGTGAATCTAGGGCCTGATTTAAGTCACAGTCAACGTCAACCTGTTATGTAATAAATGTTAGAATCTATTAACCATAGGAACTTTCCGGCCCTTGATAAGAGACAATCTTGCTCTTTCTCTCTATAGATAGAGAGAAAGAATTTCTAGTTCTAAATCAGTCTCATTTGCTCCTAAAGTTTACCTTTGGACCTATGAAATCAAGAAATCAAAAAAAGAGAAAAATAATTTAGGCAATAATAAAGAATACAACTTCTTTCACGTCCAGTAGGAGTTACAAGATTTTACTTGCTTAAGATCCCGTAATACTTTTAAATATTCTAATTAACAGCTTGATAAGAAATCCTTTACAAAATATTAACTTTCTAGATGTAGCGGATAAGACTGTTCGTTGATCCGAAATATACCGAAGCAACAAAGGGTTGATTAAGATCATTAGGAGGCATAAGTGCCTCCTAATTTGATATTTTTGTCATACATTTTATCTTATGCCTCCAAAAGTTCCAATAGATTCATAAAAACTGTAAATTTTCAGACAATACCGCGTAGAATCCCGCCGCATCAGAGCTGGCACAACTAACAGAGGAAACGGTGGATTCGTTCACAATGCTGCAGCCATCACCAACCATCCAACATTCAACCCTCTCTTCAACGCCCTGAATGGAGACATCTGCATCATCCGTTTAGAGACCTTACTTGTTTTGAATGATGCTGTCAGGATGGTTCCTATTGCTCCTCAGAATTATGAGGTTCCTGATAATGTGAATGTGGTTCACGCTGGATGGGGACTTACTCAGGTTAGTGTTATTGCAAATAAGTACATATAATTTATTGATAACTACAATTACAGGACAGTTCGACAAACCCATTATGTTAAAATTAAGAATACAATTGTAGTACAATAGTCCGTTAGTATAATCAAAATTAAAAATTGTGATATTTATGAACTAATTGATGTTAAAATAAAACATAAATAAATGAATATCAAACTTCTTAATGATAAATTAACTGATAAAGGTATTTGACTATTTGAAGTATTCTGCGGGAACTTTTTCTGGTTTTCATGACTCCATGGTTGGCCACTGTTACTGTTATCTAAACAGATGAACAACCGCGTGTCAAAACTAATAAAGCGTTTACCGATTAATCAATGCCTATATCAACTATTCAGCATTTTTCTGCCTGAGCTCAATACTAAATCTATTTTGTTTCCCTAACAGCACGAAGGTTCACCATCACCAGTCCTCCTTCACATCAACATCAACACAGTCAACAATGACGTCTGCAGAGAACGCTTCGCCAACCCTCCAGACCCAAGATACAGAGGCACTGTAACCCAGAACATGATCTGTGCCGGTCTCCTAGATGTTGGTGGCAAAGGAGCGTGTCAGGGTGATTCAGGTGGTCCCTTGTACTATGGTGCCGTCTTGATTGGTGTGATATCATGGGGTGGTGCGTGTGCTGACGCGTACCTTCCGGCAGTCAGCGCTAGAGTTTCTTCTTATACCGAATGGATTGTAGCTAATACTAGTTAATTTAATTATTATTCTTTAAAAAATAAAGCGATCTCAACTAAAATATGTTTTTTAACCTTTACCCCCCGTTGTAGAGCTTAGTTCCTGAAAAACAAACGAAGATATTTGGTATTAATTACGTTTATGATAGTCTGATAATTTGGAATATACATAATTTAATCAACTTATTACGCCTCGTGGTTTCGCTTGTGAGAATATTAGTAATGGTCTACTAATAATGTAATGTTCTGGTAAGGTTCTGTTCTTCTAAAATCCATAGAATTGAATATAATCGGAAATTAAATGTATGTGGGATATGTTTCTCTATGTATAAATTGGTATGTATACTAATGTATTTAAACAAAGGCATTGTAATACAAAAGAGGGTTATTTTAGACGTCTTTTCTTCTACGACTTATTAAGAACAAATTTTCGAAGAATTTGACGTTTTCTTAAAATATGAAATGTCGTAAAATAATAAAAATTGGAATCAAATAAAGTTTTTAATAGCGATGTCTGTTGATTGCAAGTATTTAAGTCATATTTTCTGTTTGTCATCTTCAACGGTCATTTACCCCGAAATTATCCTATAGAAACTGTACGTTCCAATTTCAGCTACCTCCATAGATTACAAACATCCTTACCTTTAGTTATCAAACACACTAACTCACTCACAAGCTTTCGAATTTATATATAGGTATTAATACAAATATGTAGACAGGGTTCTTTTAATCCATCATAAATTACATAATTGATAATTTCGATAAAATATCTTAGTATATTAAGGTGCGTAAGTGTAATCTTTATTTTACTAAACTACGATGACTTCTCTGATGTTGATAGTTCTCTTTGCGGGTAAGTTTTTTATACCTAGTAAAATTTAATTTCATAAAATTAAAATAATGGTTATTAAAATAAATGATATTGTTTTTCATAGGGCTTTGTGCCGCCGCTCCCAAAGACGTTGGCAGAATCGTTGGTGGTGATGAAATAAATATAGAGCAATACCCATCCATGGTGCAAATAGAAGCACTCCGATTCGGTCGATGGGGACAAAGCTGTGCTGGGAATATCGTTAACGATTGGTTCATTCTAACTGCAGCTCACTGCACGTCTAGATTGACTGATATGTAAGTAGAGTGATGGACTCGATCAAACAGAGAGTATAGTTCATTACATGAACATGAAACTGTGGCAACAGCTTGATAAACCATACACTGTCCAGTTTAAGACTGCTGTGATCGTGGCTTTTTTAATTATTCGTCCACTATAGCGGAGGATCCTCTTCCATCAGGAACGTAACCAGACCAGCAGCATTTTTCGCCATAGGTGCTTTGTCGATCTTGTTTACATTTTCATACAAATTAATGTGCTAGTTCAGTAACGTCCTGGTGGGCGAAGACTTTAAGACTTCGCCATTTTAATTTTAATCGCATTTTGACTGATGGTTTTTGGCTGACTTTTGACTGGTGTTTATGACTCTTTCGTTTTGTTACAGTTTCTTCCGCTTAGAGAACCGTCGCATCAGAGCTGGAGCCACTTACAGAGAAGAAGGTGGATTAATAACAAATGCTGCCGCCGTCCTGAACCACCCTACCTTCAGTCCAATCTTCAATTTGAACATAGATGGAGATATCAGTCTTATACGTGTGGAGACGCCATACTCTTGGCATGATGCTATTAGATCTATAGCTATTCCTCCTCAGAATTATGCTATAGCAGACAATCAACCTGTGATACATGCTGGATGGGGACGTGTTGTTGTAAGTATTCTTATTTTAATAAAACTTAAAAAAGAACCGCAAAAATCTTTACAATAAGTTACGCGGTATACTCAGGATATCTTAAACTTTAAATATTTACGCCTAAATAACGTTTGATACTTTCGATAATTGGTATTGTCCAAATGCACCATAAATCGACAACTACCGTTTACCGGGCTTTGCTTGTAAGAAGATTGACAAAAGAAATCTAACAATGTGAAATACTAGTTACCAATTGCGCATAAAAACCACCAAAATCTCTGGTGCAGGTCAGATTAAATACTTATGAAAAGTATAACTAAAATGCTAACTTAAAATCATTACAAAATTTTATATTAAGTACCTTTATAGAAGCCTATCACCGCTAGATTTTTGCTCCTTTAGCTTCCGGGGGTCAACCCTGAGGGTCTATCAAGGCATAATGTAATTTAATCAAGCTGCTTACTTAGCTAACAATTTTCTCAACAGACCGGAGGTGACCCCTCTCCAAAACTCTTACATATCACCGTGAATACAGTCAACAATAAAGAGTGCAGAGACCGTTATGCCAACGCTGAGAACCCATTACATCGCGGTGTTGTCACTGAAAACATGATCTGCTCTGGTCTTATGGATGTTGGTGGCAAGGGAGCGTGTCAAGGTGACTCTGGTGGTCCCTTGTACTACGGAAATATACTTGTTGGTATCATTTCTTGGGGAGGAGACTGCGCTGATCCGAACCTACCTACAGTAAGCTCTAAAGTGTCCTCATACACTGAATGGATAGTGTACCATGCCAACTTCTAACATTAGCAATTTATGAAATTAAATAATATTGCAAAAGAGAAGAAAAATTCAAAACAAATAACAACAAATAAATATGTTTTTTAAATTGTTGACTTTTTCTTCTTAATTTTTAGATGAAATAAATTATATAATGAAAACTTGTGTATTTTCCTTGACCTACCGGAAATTGGCTTCAACTTTAGCCAAACTTCTCTCTCATTCTGACTTTTTCAATATACTTCTTAAACAATATCTCATAATTATACCTGTGAATCACAAATAAATGATTTTGATTTTGAACCGTATTTAAATAATGTGAAATTCTGTCCCGAATTTGAACTGACAGTGATGGACAACAGTTAGACAGGATTTATTATGGAGACCAAAAATATAATAATGATTTTTAACAGTAGTTTTAGTGTTACAGGTGGCAAAAAATATGAAATGTTATGTTAAAAAGATTGCTTTATTTAAGTAGGTCTTAATTCAAACAGCATTAACAACAATCCAGTCCGTAAAAGATGCAACTCTAGTACTAACTCCTGGCAAGAATGAATCAGCACATTGACCTCCCCAGGAGACAAGACCAATGAGGACTCCTCCGTAGTACAATGGTCCACTAGAGTCTCCTTGACAGGCGTCCTTGCCTCCTTCATCTAGGATACCGGCGCAGATCATGTTTCTCGGTTGTTAGGGTTCGGGGGATCGGCAAAACGATATCTGCAGACTTCATTATTGACGGTGTAAATGGTCACGTCTTGCAAAACATCTGTTATTGGGCCATTAGTCTGTAAAAATACAAATAATTATTATATTAAAAATTTCAATCATCCGAGGTATGATCAAGAGAGTTTCTCAAATCTTAAGTACGAAAACTGCCCACACCTCACTATCAGTAAACTTTCATATTGTAGTATGCTATGTCATTAATTGATTCTCGTCGCATCCTACATGTTCAGTTTTATACTTTCGTAGTCGATTTTGATCGTGCCAGAAAGGTTTTACTGAAACAGCAATACTACCCTGTCTTCCAAAATCAAGCTGTCTTACCCATATTCTTCCCCACCCAGCATGCACAACAGCAACATTATCAGGAACAATACAATTTTGAGGAACAATGGCAATACTTTGGATGACGTCGTTGAAAATCAGTGGATTCTGTAAACGGATGAGGCAGATATCGGCCTCATTTTGAGTCTCCCAGTAGTTAAACAAATGATGGTTCAACACTGAGTCAACTTCATGTATTACTCCACCGACTCCTGTGTATGTTGCGCCTGCGCGTATACGTCGGTTTCCGGAATGAAAGTGGCTAAAAAAAAAACTAAGGTATAAATAATTTAGGTATTTTTTAAAATTAATAAGGCAAAATTTCCGATAAGAAAATTTAGGTTCATCAACTTAAGAAATTCTTTCGGATCTTTTTTTCGGGCAATTGCGTTTATACTGCCTTCTTTCGTAATTTTTAGTTTTGTATCGTACCCATCAAAAACGACAGAAGTACAGTGCGCAGCAGAGAGGATATACCACCACACCAGCTGCCCCAGAAACCCCATTGTCTAGCTGTACCATAGAGGGATATTTATCTATTGTCGTTTCATTTCCTCCCACAATTCGTCCAGTAAATGACTGTGGCGCAGCTGAGCTAGCTCCTGAAAGCAAAAACATGAATAATTTTACCTACACAACCAAAAACTTAGTGCTACTGCACATTATGTCAGTAGCACAACCGGCGAAATAGGTAGGTATAGGACGCTGCAGGTATGAGGTAAGTGACAGAATTTAAAAAGACCTACAAAAACCCTAAAATTGGAACAAATGAAATCTGAGCAAGACGCTCCATTATGATTGTATTTAAAGTATCGGGCGCACATCAGGCGTGTGCAGTAATACGAGATAGTTAGTAGCCAAGACGTTAGGACAATTTAGTCATTTAGCAATATGGATACCCGTTGAATGACGATAAATTGGGATTTTGATATTGCTAAATTATGACTAGATCTTGAAGTAGCAGGTATTTTGTGGATTTCAGAGGTACTTTTATGGATTTAATTAGCAAACTTACCAACAAAAAATACTCTTGCCAAAATAATGAATGCCATCTTTAACTTTGATGAGACTGATTAAAAATAATCCAGAAAATTGGGTCTTTTATAAAATTCACTTTGATAAATTCATTACAGATAACCGTGATAAAAAACTCGTTGTAAATTAATCACTTTAGTTATCACTATCATTGATTGATAGACACCACATTTTTAATAAAAAAAATCATTAAGAAATTTCCAAGTGTTTATTTAGTCATCATCATGTCCTTCAAAGTCTTTTCTTCAGTCGCCATTAAACAGCAGTAGCAGAAATCCACCTGGTGAAATTTGACACCTTAGTATTAACTCCTGGTAAATAACCATCAGCACATCTTAGAGCCCAGGACGTTATTCCCACGAGGACACCACCGAAGTACACTGGCCCACCGGTGTCTCCCCTGCAGGAACCTGTGAAACAAATACATATTTAAGAGAATACGCCGTCATGTAGGCAAATTTTGTAGTATACTAGCTGTCGTTGCATGTCGATGTCGACAAACGTTGCATTGCCGTATACAAAAAAAAATTGATGTTGTTCGATTCCCAGACCTAACTAATATACACAAAAATTTCATACATATGGGTTCAGCCGTTTAAGTAGAGTTTGGTAATTAACACTGCGACAGGAGAATTTTATATATCACAAAAAATTTCATACAAATCGGTTCAGCCGTTTAGGTGGAGTTTGGTAACTAACACCGCGACACGAGAATTGTATATACAAGGAATACACCTAAATATATGCTGATTAGGTAAATAATGGATATTATACTTAGAATCGTGAATTGCAGTGTAATTATAAAATTTGGTGTTTGATCATAAAGTAAGGTATCTTTTTAAGTAATTTGTATCATACCAACATTTCCAAGGATTGTGGTAAAATTGTTGGACCCACAAGAAAGGCCCGTGGCAATTAGTTGAACAGACCAATTGGACCACTGCAACTACTTCACACTTCAAATTCACCCTATACCTATGTACTCAAAGGTTTCAAGGTTTATATGCCTACCTCTGCCTCCTTGATCTAGAATACCGCTGCAGATCATGTTGTTAGTGACGCGTGTTTGAGGACTGAAGTTGTGGTATCGACTTGCACAGAGTTGTTGATTGATGGTGTAGACTGTCACGTCGAGAAGGACTGGAGATTCAGTTTGCTGAAAAACAAAAACTATAATGATACTACTGCCAAAACCGTTAAATTGAAATAAGAATTCTCTTTCTTCATTATTATGTGTAATGTCAGTGATAAAACGAAAACGACTGAAGGAAGTCAACAATACAGTGCTTCATTTAATGTATATGTCAGTGCGCCAATTGTGGCGCCGCCATTTTGTTTACTGTTTTGTGTCTATAAATAGGAATAAAATGACGGGACGTGGTTCATTCTGTCGCAGTAGCTTCATGATGCCTGAACCTTTTCACGGTCGTACAATTTATTTGAGTTATGTAATTAGTTTAATACCTTAAATAGAGTGGATTAGGCGTTGTAGTAAAATAATGCTGATGGGTATGTAATTTATATGATTAAAATATGTTCTGATAATAAGTGCCTTTAGATTTACGTAACCTACACTCAGATTTTGGCTAAAATAGTTCTTTATAGTAATGATATAAAACTACATTAAACCGAAGCACAGAGTGACTAAAGGATGCTTAAAATATTTGTGCGTTGTGTCAAACTGTACAAATCTGTACTGTTCAGGAATAACACTATTATCTACAAGACATGTTCCACATTTGTCAGATTCTGCAGTATGATTGTACTATACAACTATTACCCAAGTCGTAGTCGTACTAGTGACACCCCATCCAGCTTTCACGACAGGCATATTCTCAGGGACTTCATAATCAGGTGATATTACTGTAGCAGGCTGAATCGTCGGCCCATACACCAAAGCAGTCTTCAACCTTCAAAAAAGTTATTAATTAAGGCTTTTAGAATTTAGGCAGTAAGAATCTGTACCATTGAACTCGCTTACTATGTCTAGTGTTTTAAAAAGTCTATAAGCTAAAGTATCTATTCTTTTATTCTATTTTTTTCATTATTTATTTATTCTTTTTTTATGACGTTCGCACAAGGTTGTTTCCTCTCCCACTCTGTTATTTCTTGTCCATTGAGTGGGTAAACCTATTAGATGCAACATCTCTGGTCTTAACTAATACAGGTGTGCCAATGCTTAATAAAATTGACTTTTAAATATAATTTACAAATAATCCCAATTAAATAGTAACCTGTGAACGTTTGATTCATAAATACTTTTTCTATTTCTGTTAAATCAGGAATTTAATAGATTTTTAATTCTTGGTCTGAATTTTGTTCAATACGTGGTCGTAATAGTATTAGCCTTTACATCTAATGTTCAGGGCGCTGTCAAGATTCGAATCCACGACCTTCAGAATGAAAGTCGAGGCCAACACCGTTCTAGGATATGTCGATTTCCTCACCTGATCACAGTAATGTCAGCATCATAAGTCCAAGGATCGAAGTGTGGGTGATTGTGAACAGCTACGACTTCATGTATTGATCCACCGCTGTTTCTGTCAGATGAGCCCGCGCGGATACGACGGTGTTCTATGCGATAATTACTGAAATTACAAAGAAAAGTCTATAATAAAGGAAGAGAGGACGAAAAGTCTGTACTTGAAAGCAAATAAAAAAAAGTTTATGTCTGTCTGTTTGTCTGTTTTCTCTCCCTGTGATACACATATAGAAATCATCTTTAAAATTATAATTATGTTGAATCACAATCATAATTTTACCTAAAAAGATTGCACTTCATTGTATTAACTATGTCGTTATATATTTTAAAAATATATAATTTTAATTTTTTTTTTAATTTTTACGAGTTATCTAAATACAAACGCAACTTGGCTGCCTCTCCACAGTAGCGGAGCGAGGCAGTGGAGCGACGTTTCTACAACTTCCGCAAACTCCACGTGTGAAGTTTTTATGCAAAATAGGTGGAAGGGTTTCCACCTATAAATTTGCATATCGTTTTTGTTGACAGGGAGTTTAATGCATACTATTCAGTTAATGCTTGGTACGTGTATGAGATAGAGGGTTGTTTTACTTACAGATCAAATACCGGACTAGTGCATTGTGCTGCAGACAACACATACAAGTTATTCAGTACGCTAGCTCCACAGTTCTGTCTCCAGTTTCCCACGAGGTAGTCCAGTTGCACTAGAGAGGGATAATCCTCAACCCTCGCAGCGTTTCCACCGATGATACGGCTGGGAGTAGCACAGCATGTCGCTGAAAATAAATATTAATAAAAAACCGGCCAAGTGCAAGTCGGACTCGTAAACTAAGGGTTCCGTACCATGTTATATGGAAGCCCCATTTTTTCCTACTGTTTTTAGTATTTAATGTTATAGCGGCAACAGAAATTCAAATTCTGTGAAAATTTCAACTCTCTAGCTATCAAGTTTCATGAGATATAGCCTGGTGACAGACAGATGGATAGTGTAGTCTAGTAATAGGGTCCCGTTTTTAACCTTTGGATATGGAACCCTAAAAATATCTATATTTTTCACTAAAGACTAAAGTGATTGATAAATACAACATTATGTATTTAAGATGGAGTCTCGAATCTGTTCATCCTTTTCTTAAAATACTTAACACTAACTGGCCTCACGGTTTTACCGGTGTAGGTCTCGCGATAATTTCAAGATCAAAAGTATCTTATGTCATTTTTCATCCCCTATTTACCGATTTTACTGGACCGATTTTCATCGAAATCGGTCCAGTCGTTTGAGCGTAAAATAAATAATCAAACTTTGGGATTTATAATTTTATACTAACTGTGCCCCTTGGTTAATTTGACCCCTTGGATAAATATTGCAGAACATTCCACACATCGCCATCTAGTCCCAAGCTAAGTAACTAGACCTGTGTTGTGGGTGCTAGCTAGACAACGCATATACTACTTATATACTTTTCTTTTGTAAATACATACTTAGAATACATATAAACAACTAGACCAAATAACTAAGCATAAATACATGTCTGAGGCGGGAATCGAACCCGCAACACTGTGTTTGGCAGTCCGGCATGGTGACCATTGTGCCAACTGGGTCGTCGTAAGTTCCGATCCCGTTAGAGTATCGGGATAAAAAGTAGCCTAAGTATTAATTCAGGTCTCCAGCGATTTACATTACCTAGTTTCATCTCAATTGGTCTTGTAGTTTTTGCATACACACTAACACAAACTTTCAAAATAATATTAATAGGATAAGTTATGATTAGGATAGAACTAGCTGCCCCCGCGGTTTCACCCGCGTAAATCCCGATCCCGTGGAAATATCAAAATAAACAGTAGCCTATAGTCTCCCTCGATAAATGGACTATCCGAAACAAAAATATTTTTTCAATTCGAACCAGTAGTTCCTGAGATTAGCGCGTTCAAACAAACAAACAAAAAACTCTTCAGCTTTATAATATTATAGTATAGATATAACTTACCTGCAAAAACTAACAGTAACGTCACTTTGAAATACATTATTTATTGAATACAAGTTTTAAAACACGGTACAAACAAGATACTAAATTGATGTATAATTGTAGAGTTTCTTTAAATGATATCTTTTTATCTATGAGTTACCTGTGTGTATTCGATATGCGATATTCGTCATAAATAAATAAATGATACGAGAGTGAATTCGTAGAATTCGTCTGTACCATAAATTAAAAATTGATAGGTAATAGAAGTAGGTAGTCAGTTTTATCTGAGCTAGTAATAAAAGACTATATATTGTGTACGGGCAGTTTTTAGATAGATAAATTCTTTATTGTAAAGAAAATTTCGGCATACTATTAGAAAAGATTTTCCGAAATTCTACCTCTTAGAATGTGAAAAAGGGGGCAAAGTTTGTATGGTTCATAAAAAACCAATTAAAAATCTTATTAGAACCATTTTGACTTATACGCGGTCGAAGTCGCAGGCAAAAGCTGGTAGTAGTATAATCACTACATAGTATAAAACAAAGTCGCTTTCTCTGTCCCTATATCCCTTTGTATATGCTTAAATCTTTAAAACTACGCAACGGATTTTGATGCGGTTTTATTTAGTAGATAGAGTGATTCAAGAGGAAGGTTTATATGTATAATACATGCATAATATAGCCGTGCGAAGCCGAGGCGGGTCGCTAGTTTTATTACTAACAGCGCTCTGCGGTTTCACCCACGTAACTCCCGATCTCGTGGGAATATCGGGATAAAAAGTAGCCCACTATGTTGAATCTCAAAATGTTGAATTCGTAAATATTCCCAAGGAATCAAAGTACCCTTACCTATACCAAGTTTCATAAAAATCGATCCAGTAAGTAGTTTCAGGGCCTATTTCGTTACAAAAAACAAACAAACAAAAAAAATCTTTCCTTTTTATAATATTAGTGTAGATATTAGTGTAGACTAGTAGAGCCTATTCAATTCAAACAAACAATAAAAACCAGCCAAGTGTGAGTCGGACTCGCGCACGAAGGGTTCCGTAAACTATTTAGTTTAGAAAAAAATGATATTAGAAACCTCAATATCATTTTTGAAGACCTATCCCTATGGATACTCGTCCTGATTCGTACACTTTCGGTATCACAAATTACGGAATTTCGTATTTCGAAATTCAGTAGCAGAGGCCCCGTATGGGTTTGATGAAAAAAAATATTTTTTGAGTTTCAGTTCTAAGTATGGGGAACCCTAAAATTTATTGTTTTTTTATTTCTTATTTTGTGTGAAAATCTTAATGCGGTTCACAAAATACATCTACTTACCAAGTTTCAACAGTATAGTTCTTATAGTTTCGGAAAAAAGTGGCTGTGACATACGGCAGACAGACAGACATGACGAATCTATAGGGGTTCCGTTTTTTGCCATTTGGCTACGGAAACCTAAAAACAAATCTTTTCTCTTTAAAATATCAGTATAGACGTGTATTAGGACAAAAAGAAAGATTACATGAAATAATCATTTATTATTTTTATATACTATTCCGTCAAACATCATTTATGATAGAACTGTTGCAACGATCCAGTCGGTATAAGATGAGACTTTGGTGCTGACTCCGGGATAGTAAGCCTCGCCGCATCCGTTGCCCCAGGACACGATGCCGACTATCACATCAGCAGCATACAGAGGTCCACCTGAGTCACCCTTTAAGAAATATATAGGTTAGAATCAATTAAATTTAAATATGTAAACTTAAAAAGGAAAGATCAGATTCTTTGGATTGAATAGGCTCCGCAATTACTGGACTTGATTTTGATGAAATTTGGTATGAGGATGCATTGATTCATCCCTTTTTCTCCCAATATTGTCAGGGGGCAAATTGAGTTTCTTATGTTAGCAACACTGTAAAAAAAAGTTGTCGATGATGGCGCGTATTTTAAACGACAAATGCTAGTTTGAAACATAATCTTTTCGATATGAATTGTTCACTTATTCTACAGAAGTAACAATTCTGCAAGAACAGTGTATAGAGTTTTACGGGAAGATTACTGTCAAAACAATCTCCCTTTATTTGAACAGTTATATTTTTAAAATGCAAAATTGGTCTGTTCTGGTTTGTGGTTGGTTGAATTTAGAAAACTAAATATTTCTTGCCATATCAGTTTACAAAATTGTTTTTATCAGCAACAACATCGACTGGTAGATAAAAAATATTACTTTTAATAAAGATTAAAAATATTTCCCTACGTAGGAATCGAACCTGTTAATATATTTATACTACCGACTTTCTCTACATAATCGAGACTAACGCGAATGACATCGTAGGGCGCGGAGTTTTTTAAAATATAATGATGCAAATTACGTTTTTAACGAATTAAATATCTTGAATTGTACACCTAGTGGTATTGTTACAAAGGAACTATGTTATATTGCTATTTTTAAGAACCTATTACCTGTGACAAACAATAAATAAATTGAAATTGAAATTGAAATTGTTTGAACTATGTTTCGCTATCTAAATTGCTAAATAAATCGGTTGTCGTCATTTATGTTATTTACCTGGCAGGCGTCCGCACCACCGACGTCCAGGATACCGGCGCAGATCATGTTCTCGGTGACGATCGAGGGCCGCGGGGAGGTGTTGTAGCGATAGGTGCAGAGTTCGTTGTTGATGGTGTTGATCGTGACGTCAAGGAGAACGTTCGACGCGGACCCGCTCACTCCGGCCTGATGGAAATAACATAGTAACTGGAGAGTAGGACACGGAAAGAAACGCAGAAGGCCTTTACTCAGCAGTGAAAGAGCATACAACCCGACTACTTTAGGAATAAGCCGCAAAAAAGGGTTTATAAGCTGTTATTAAAATTATTACGCAAAATTAAACATAAGTCTTTAGTTCAGGGTCTATTACTGAAGTCCTGGAAACAAAACTTGGACATTCTACAATTTGTTGTTTACAATTTTCACATGGTGTGTACCTACAGTCGGCTGCATAATTACAGCCCTCATTAGAGTTCGAAAATTACTATTATTGGAATGTTTTCATTCTAATAATTTTTCTTTGATAAATTGATGAGTTAGAAGACTTTAATCTTCAACTAAAGCAGGTGTCTAGAATCTTGCTTGTGTTGAAAACATTATTTTACACCCGCTTTTTTGCAGACCCACCGTAGAGCTCCTACGGTGGGTCTGCAATTACGCAGCCGACCGTACATTACAGAGTTCCTATCATTTTATCCCTCTAGTAAAAAAGCCTTATTAGTATTAAAATTTACTTACCTGAGTGGTACCCCATCCTGCGTGAACAACAGGCGTGTTATCAGGAAGCTCATACCCATGAGGAGGAATAGATCCAGCTTGCACCACTGGACTGTACGTGAGCTGAGTCGATAGTTTGACTACGGTGATGTCACCATCATTGCCTAAATTAGCAGTTCCGTAACTAGGGTGATTGTACTCTCTCTCGATGTAGGCGATTATCCCACCGACGTTTCTCAGGGAAGTGCCGGCTCTGATGCGTCGATATTCAGGTTCGTATGTCCTAGAGTTAGATGAAGAGTTAATTTAAAATACACTAAGTTGTTTTTAAGTTCATGCGACGCACGGCATATCAGTCATATGTCAGTCTAATTACACAAAACCTTAATGAATTCTAAGTAAACCTAAACCTTCCTCATGATTATCTACGTCCATAGGTGAAAACTCTTTAAAATCCGTTTAGTAGTTTTTGAGTTTATTGTTCAGACAGAAAGACGCGGAGGTGGAACTTTGTTTTATAATTAGTATATATGCTACACGGAGTAAGCCAGCATTAGGCGTTTCTAAGCAAAATTATTTTGAAATATTCGATTTTAAACGCTGATGTTCTGCTAAATAAGTATGCATTTTGGTCAGTATTTCACTTACCATCCAGAAAAACAATGAGCAGCAGACAAAACATAGTTTTGGGATATTATATTGGCAGCACAACTTTGTCCCCAAGTTTGTGTGAATA
The DNA here is from genome assembly GCA_907269075.1 of Idaea aversata. NCBI lineage: Eukaryota > Metazoa > Arthropoda > Insecta > Lepidoptera > Geometridae > Idaea > Idaea aversata. The sequence goes on from OU026102.1 coordinate 1,118,662, forward strand.
TTCCTAAGTAGTCAACCTGTACAATAGATTGGTAATTTTCTATGCTCGTCTCACTGCCTCCGATGATTCTACCAGGAGCTGCCGCCGCAGAACAGACTCCTGAAAATAATAAACAGTACGCAATTTTACAGTATAGGAATGAGTTATTTCCAGGTGATTTCTACTCTATTTTGATGTGAACATGTTTTCAAAAATAAAATAGGCATCAAAGCTAACCGCGACTGGCGTCGCGTTGATAGTCTCTCATTAGTGGTGTAATTTTGCTTGTGCCGCGCGAATAGTCCTCCAATTTTCTTCCATTATAGAAATATTAAAATGTTTGATTTGTTTCTTACCTGCCAAAACTGCAAGTCCCAATACAAATATCCCTGCCATGGTTCAAAAGTGACTGTTCAGTTGCGTCCCTGAAGCCGATTTTATTAAAAATTTTAAAGCCCCGAAATAAAATTTATCGAGATTATTTTTACGACTCGTGACTTGTAATCTAACTATACTTTATCATTTAACTACTATCTAATGTAGGTATCTATTTTTATAATCCTGAAACATGAAACTTACAGGATTCCCTGTTTTAAGATGATCGATAAGCAATATTGAAAAGCGCCATGTTTTTAACATTTTAAATATTCAACGTTCTCAGAATTCAACATTGTAAGAATTTTACATTTTATTCAACTTTCTGAACCAGAAGGTTTTTTATAAGCGTGCTGAGTGACTCGAAGTCAAACTCATGCTCGAGGTTTTCTTGAAGATAAGAAAAACATAATTTATGATTAAACTATAAAATTGGATCTAAAATAATGAATTATCTAAACTAGCAATTAAGATAAACAAAATGATATTGTTGTTTATGCGACGAAACTTTTTAGGTTATTATTACAGGGTTATTATATAAAAATCGAGAGATAACCTTTCCACGTTTGCCCGATGCGTTCTTCTTGTATCCATACGTATATTTTTCAAAAGGTAGCCAGCCTGCCATTGCTGGAGATGTGAACACAGATGAAAAGTCATCGATCGATCGACGAATCAATAGCTTTGGAGCCCACCGTCCATCCGTCATTCTTCTATTTAGCAACGTTGCAAAGGACACTATCTAGTGATTAAATTGTATCTATAAATTTGATAGTAGGTAGAAATATAACAAATGTAGGCGCTACACACCAATTAAGTTTTTAAAAGTAAAAACCAAGGTCACGATTTACGATTCTCTGCTATTCATCTATTCGTGGTAGCGGTGTCTGAGAGTGAGCGTGCACTTATATTGGCTTTTTAACACGCTTTTATTAGGTCGACCTGTATGTAACTAACTATGTAATTTTAAGATAGTTTAAGTTTTATCTTTATTTCCGAGAAGTCATTCAAAAACATTAGATAGGTACCTCTTTGCCACCTGGTCGTGCCTATGCAACAACCGTGCTAAACCAATTTTTTAACACGCTTTTTTAAAATGTGCAGTCATGACCTGCAGATTTCAGGCCTGGGATCTCATTCGAAGTTTCCGGAGCCGCTGGGAGAAATTTCCCCCTAGCTCAACACGAGAGTTGATTTTACCATCAACTCTCGTGTTTTTTTTCAATTCCGTTTAAACAAATACTACCTACACTCTATCTGTGCTACCTGTGTTACTTTTATGGCTCGGTAAATACCAGAGTTCTTTTGATATCTATTCTATCAATAATTTGTAGCCAAATAAAATTAATAAACCAATAAAACTAATCGTTACAATTTTTTATTATCTGATTCCGGCAATATAAAAAAATATTACAAGGAATTATATTATTATTCAGTTACTTTAAAAAATGGCGGCGCTCTTCTTGGTTGGTCTCGTTGTTTTAGCAGGTAAGCACTTTTTTAATCGGAGAGTTTCGGAAATCAGTTTATTCATTCCATCTATACATATAATAAATCTGTAGACATTAAAAAATCTGTAATTGTAAAATATCCAGAAAAAAAATACACAGGTCGTCTTAGAATCGTTAGCTGAACACGATAGGGTAGTTTTTAGAATTTTTGTTTGTCTGTTTGTCTGTTTGTTTGAACCAGGTAATCTCATAAACTAGAGAACAGATTTCAGCGAGGTCCACACCAATATGTTCAGAAAATACCAGATTAACATTTAGGGTATTTTTCAATTTAACTTTTATACAATAATTATGATATTTGATAAAAAAACATTTAAAAAATGTGAAATCGAAATATTTTTCCGTGTAAAACGTAATCAAACGTCAAAAAGTACGCTTAGCACTACTTTTTTACGTATTCGATCAAATATACTATATTGAGTATTTACTATGAAACTTCCTAAAAATCAACTTACTAGATCCACCCGTCTCTGAGAATATCGGTAGTGACACACCGACAGACAGACAGACAAGAGAGTGACCTTATAAGGGTTCCTTATTTTCGAGTGCTTCAACAAGTCATACTAGGCGTACAGGTACATGCCTCCGCTCAAGATGACAGTTGTCATAAAACCAAAAAGTTTGCATACATCTACTACCTACGTGAAACTGAAAATGAGGTTAGTACAAAGAGGTACTACTACATAAAATTACGGATCTCCTATAGCGTAGACATCCTCGATGTTACACTTATATCGCGCTCAACTAATTTATTTAAATAGTTTGAATTATGAGTTCAAGTCGCGGACACCTTAGAAAATAAAAACAAAATAAAAAAAAACCGGCCAAGTGCGAGTCGTACTCGCGCGCCGAGGGTTCCATACATTAGTTTTTATACACCTTGATTTTTATACACCTAATAGGGACCATAGACTTCAGTAATTTCAACTTGCTAAGTCCAACCGTTCCTGAGATAATCGGTGGTGACACACGGACAGACAGACAAGAAAGTGATATTATAAGGGTTCCTTTGTTACCTTTTGAGGTACGAAACCCTAAAAAGAATTTTCCAAATCGGTTCAAGCGTTTTCGAGTAAGTAATCGACGAAAATACATAAAAAAATATACGCGACGAATTGAGAACCTCCTCCTTTTTTGAAGTTTTTGAAGTGAATAATAGATAAGGTATGTTTGTAAAAATCAATTTTTAGGGTTCCGTAGCCAAATGGCAAAAACGGAACCCTTATAGATTCGTCATGTCTGTCTGCTATTTTTTTATTTTGTTTTCCCCAAAATTACGTAGCCCTAGCTACCTAATTAAGAAAATCTGAGCAATTTGGTCTAGAATTCAGAAAATTGCAAAAAGGGTCCGGACATTCAGTATGGGAGCGTGGCAGTGTTATGTTTTTTGCGCTGTGATTTTAGACCCGATGGATAAATAATGCCCTTACGATTTATAGGTTTTGTATGAGGGCATTTTTTGTTCATTTAGGTGGGTATGGGTCTCAAAGTGAACCGCACACTTTTGTAAAATCATAGGACATCATTTTTCTTTAAATATTCCATTTCCCAGACGCTTTAGTAGTTGGAGGTTGGCTTAGAGGTTTTAGATGGGAACCACACTTTTGGCATAAACAAAATGTCCTTTTGTAGTTTGGCATAAACGTTTTAGCATAATAAAATAACACTAGGCATACCGTAATTTTACACAATTATTATTGGCATAAAGTCACCGCGCACTTTTGGAAAATCATGGAACATCACGTGTCTTCAAAAACCCTGTATCCAATACGCTTTAGAAGTTTGGTGTGAAGGCATTATTTGTTTTCTTCGATGTCCTCTATCGATTGGTATAGGTCTGTAAGGGCATCGTGCACTTTTGTAAAATCATAGGACATCACGTTCCTTCAAATACCCCGTTTCCGAGACGTTTTAGATGTTTGGTGTGAAAGCATTTTTTGTTCAACGTAATGCCCGCTATCAATAGGTAAGGACGTTATTTTATGCATAAGTATCTGTTCTGTCCAATGGCCTTTCATATTTAATCATTAATAATATTTGAAAATAAAAATCAAAATTTTATTTGCACCAAAATAGATTATTATTTGCATGATGTTGGTGTTTATAAATACTATAACCTCTTATATTATGAATACAAAAATATGGATAGAGGGACAACGGTAGTTAATAATTCTTTTTTACTTTCATTTGAAGAATTGAAGATGTTGAAAGTTTAGTGCGAATATGAATTGGACTTAGTTTTAGCTTATTATATTGTTGTGTATTATGTTCTATTTGAGTGAAATAAATAAATATAAATATTACTTACCTACATAAGTGCCTTTGCCAAATCAATCAAAAAATATAGCTTAAAAACAATGTATCTATTTTGTTATTATAACTTACACCGAACGTTAAATAGTATCTATGCGGGAAAATGCTAGGCATTCTATATAAACCAAAACCACATCGCGAACGAAGTCGCGGGCAACAGCTAGTTTACATTATAAAAATCATCATCATTATTGACGTTATATCATTTACTAAAGATATTTAAGTGACCACTGGCGGTGTTTATGACTTGTAAGATGATTGCAAGAGCGACAACGCAGTCTGCAAATGTTCTTTGGGAAGCTGGGTGCATGAGTATGAAACAACAACCATCATCGTAAGAATAACCCTAGAAAATCATACCTCTTTGCGTAAATTCGTCTCTCAAAATCATACTAATGAACATCTTGTGAGCCAAAAAAACTGATATAATGCCGCATGTCCAATCAAATGTGGGCAAACACCACCACAGACTAGTTCTCAAACAGCAGCCTCCCCTGTGGAAGGCCCAGATGGAGATGGCGGGACGAGTTGGACTCGCATCGTAGGGACTGGACCCAGCTGGCATTTGACAGAAAGTAGTGGAAGGAGGGGAGGGAGGCCTTTGCCTTGCAGTGGGACGGAATAGGCTTAAAATAAATAATACAGTAGGTAAATATGTGTCGTTTTCCAGGAATATGTTCAGGAGCTCCGAATCCCAAGATCGTCGGAGGTCAACCGACGAGGATTGAGGAATACCCTTCGATCGCCCAGGTGGAGAGATATGACATATTTTCCACTAATTGGGGACAAAGCTGCGCTGCCAACATCCTCAACGAACGCTACGTCGTGTCGGCTGCTCATTGTTTTGCTGGACTGTAAGCAAGATGTGAACATTATCATTGAACCATTGTTCAAAATATCATTTTTTATTTTGCGTGTATTCGTGTAATTAAGTTTATATTCTAGTCAATACCAGACCAGATAGTTGAACCAGATGCAATTCTACTAAACAATTTTATAGAATTGCATCTGGTTGAAGTATTTTTATTTTAATCTTCAGTTTTGATAATTTCAATACATATATATTGACATGCATCCACCTTCTCGTACGCACTGCTAAGAAATGGAACTCTCTACCCGCGTCGCTGTTCCCATAAAACTACAACCTTGGAGTCTTCAAGTCTAGAGTGAATAGGTACCTTCTAGGCGAGCATGTCACATCTTCGACCTCATCTTCGCTTCCCAATACAAAGTGAGGTGATCTAGAGGAAGATAACTTACCCAGGCGTTGTTTTATCACAAAACACAACACTTAGACAAATGAAAATAATATTAATTAAGTCGAAACGCGCACTGTCCAAAACAAAAACAAACAAACATGGCCGTCAGAGGCAATTGACCGAAGTGACATTGACATTGAACGATTTTAACCTTACCAACTTAAGTAGTATGGTTTTATATGCAACTCATGTACATCCCAGAATAGGTTGGCTATACTTGACCTTGACATACATTCATTCATTAGACGTGAACATCAAAATACGCCCGAAACCCCCGAGCGGTTTTGGCCAGTATAGCGTTTCGGCGACAAACCGCTCGGGGGTTTGTAGGCCAGTTGAGAAGTTATAGTAATGTAAATAATGTTTCAGGTTATACGATCCAGAATGGCGCCGGATTCGAGCTGGTTCCACCTATAGAAACAACGGTGGAATACTGAGCAACATCGAAATTGCATTCAACCACCCTAATTATGGTACATTAGGCAATGATGGAGACATCACCGTCGTCAGACTGAGGACTCCATTGGCCTACAGTCCAGCTGTTCAGGCTGCTACTATCGTTCCGCATAACTACGTAATACCAGACAATATGCCTGTTATCCATGCTGGATGGGGTGCTATACATGTAAGTTAAAAACGGTTATGGAACCAGCAGATAGCATAACAATTAAAAAAATTGACTTCAAGAAGTACTAGTACCAATGACATTAAAATGGAAACACTCGTGAGTTGTCCTCTTTGCAGAATCTTCTACACTGGTTTTAATAAATAAGTTATGCCCGAACATCCAAAAAAAGAGACTTCAAAATATAATACGGCTGTAATTTCATCGGAAAAAACATGTATGGTGTCAATACTTTTCGATTGGCCCTCCACAGTCAGTTAGGCCTACTGCTATAAAATTGGAAAATATGGAAAATACTGAAAAGAAAATCTTCTTTTTCAATAAAATAACGAGCACAACTTGTACTTGTACACGGGCTGTTTTCTGCAATTAGGCTCTTTTTAATTGGTTCTTTTTTGCGTGAGGATGGAGGAGGCTTGCCCAGCACCTACTACCCTCTTAGCTTAGTCGACCATGTCCAAAGGAGAGAACTTGTCAATACTTCTGGAGCCAATTAAGCCGAGGGTTTCATCACGATGTTTTCCTTCACCGTAAGAGCAATGTCAATTAGCACACGTAAATTTTTCTTAAGAATAATCCATTGATGCACTGCTGGCCGGGATTCGAACCCACGACCTTCAGAACTAAGCCAACACCGCTCTATTAACGAGCACAATTAAATTACTATTTGAGGTCGGCGCATCAGGTCTTATAATCTTATACTGCAACGTGATTCATCTACTATCACTATCACTACACAGTATAAAACAAAGTCGCTTTTTCTGTCCCTATGTCCCTATTTCCCTATGTATGCTTAAATCTTTAAAACTACGCAACGGATTTTGATGCAGTTTCTTTTAATAAATAGAGTGATTCAAGAAGAAGGTTTATATTATGTATAATATAGCCGTGCGAAGCCGGGGCGGGTCGCTAGTCAATAATATTTTAATGTCCTTGTAATTATTAATTTCAGACATTACCTATTTATTTTGTTACAGTCAGGTGGTCCTGCGTCACCTGAACTTCTCGATGTGACCATCTTCACCGTCAACGAGGAATTGTGCAAGTACCGTTATGCCAACGCTGACAGACCAGCTGTTGTCACCGAGAACATGATTTGCGCTGGTATCCTCGACTACGGTGGTAAAGACGCTTGTCAGGTAAAATGAAAACTACCTTAGCAGGTAAAATTAAATTAAAAACTGCACCCTCCATGCATAAATCTCGGTCTTTTTCTAAGTAACTTTACAAAAAAAATGGATGTCTGTAAAGTCGGTTTACAGATGATAATTTTACGTGATAACGTATAACGTTATCACGTAAATAAAAATCACGTAGAAAACATTGCCGGAACCGAACCAAACGGATGCCCCTTGAACTGAAGGGTAGAATCTATAAAACCGTGATAAGACCTGTCGTCATGTTTGGACCGAAATGCTGGGCCATGAAGAAGAAGGATGAGAGAAGATTGCATGCAGAGGAGATGAGAATATTGAGATGGATGTATGGAGTAACGAGGATGGATAAAATAAGGAATGAGTATATTAGAGGAAGCCTGAAAGTAGCACCTGTTACTGAAAAAGTAAAAGGGAACCGTTTAAGTTGGTATGGACATGTGATGAAAAGAGAGGAGATGCATGTGACTAGAAGAGTGATGAGTATGAATGTAGAGGGATGGAGAGGAAGAGGACGACAGAAGAAAAGATGGATGAACTGCGTGATGTCTCACGCAGTTCATCCATCTTTGTTTCTTCTGTGTTGTCACACATGAGAGAGATGAATGTGAACGATGAGATGACGACTAATAGGAGTGAATGGAAGAAAAAGACATACTGCGCCGACCCCAAATAAATTGGGATAAGGGCAGGAAGATGATGAACGTCATTAGAAAACATTAATGGTAACCATATCAACGATGTTAGTTGTTAAACTTCACCTAAACAGCTGAACCGATTTATATGCAATTTTTTTTGGGTATATTCGTTAAATCGAACAACATTCATATTTTCATATTTTTAAACAGCTGAACCGATTTATATGCAATTTTTTTTGGGTATATTCGTTAAATCGAACAACATTCTAGTTTTTTCCTATATATTTTTATGTAAATGGCAAAACAACGTTTGCCGGGACAACTAGTAAGTAGCTAGATATATTTTTCGAAAATATTACCACTCACGTTCCCGGAACGTCAGCGGAACGCGAAGACGTGACACTTTTTTGTTAATGCTCCGGAGTTCATTAATTTATAAGACGTTATCACGTCAAAAATTAATATGTTTAAAAATACCTATTTAAGAAAGTGTTCTTGTAGCTAATAGCTGTTCCAGTAGTTGTCTATACAGACCTGTGAATAGCTACCAACCCGTTTTATATGTTTAAATAGTGATCTTATGAATTCTACATTCCCATGTTTTTTCCTTAAGGGTGACTCCGGTGGACCCTTGTACTTTGGTGGAGTCCTTGTCGGTGTGGTTTCATGGGGATTCGGATGCGCTGATCCTTTCTTCCCTGGAGTTAGCACCAGGATGGCTTCTTATACTCCATGGATCCAGAGTACTGCTTCATCGTAATTTTATTTACTTATGGAGATTGTGAAATAAATTGTGTTTTGGATGATTTTACTGTGTTTTATTTTAAGACCATTTCGAAAAAGGATATACACTCCAAGATTTTTTTACGGATTGCACTTGTACTACTGCAAAACATAATTGGTATAAAGACATCACAGACTTTAAGGCAAATTAAGGTATGTAATAAACGTATGATGGATTCAGTGAACTTATTCTTCGGACTAAGGTTATGGAAAGTTAAACTGTAAAATCACCACAGTATACGCAGTTAGAAAATTAAATAGTTGAAGTGGGAGATCAATATCAACATTCACCAGTCCTCGAAGATTAGTCTTTTTAAAACAGTTCTTGTACAAACGGCTTATGTTTTTGAGTATCCTCTTTTCTACATCTGTAAGGGCAAAGAGGCAAAATATTAATCACTACATAGTACAAAATAAAGTCACTTTTCGCCGTCCCTATATCCCTATGTATGCTTAAATATTTAAAACTACGCAACGGAATTTGATGCGGTTTTATTTATAGATAGAGTGATTCAAGAGGAAGGTTTGTATGTATTATACATGCATAATATAGCCGTGCGAAGCCGGGGCGGGTCTCTAGTTAAGTTTATAAAATAATGTTAGTCCTGTTTCGCTTGAAACACAGGAATTCCTAGTTCAGGCAAATGTGTTGTTTATTGCTATGTAAAATGCGTTTTAATTTGTTGTCATTTGTATTTGTAAGTGAAAATTTGATTAAAACAGTTTTAATAGTGTATTATGTATGATGAGACCAAATAGCAAATAGACGTTAAGATATTATATTATAAGTCAGAAATATGTTCACTTTGTCAAATCCATTGAACAATTAACTTTGACAAAGACCAAAAATGATACAATCGCACTTACGCTTACATTCTCCTGATCCAAGAATTCTATAGCAGGTTGCCTGTATGTCTCGTAGTAGATCGTAAAATTTCTCTTCTTGGTCCGACAAGAGTATCACAAAAAATAGCCTTTTCATTGAAACAGTCCCGACAAATAACATTACTGTTAAATTCGACTGTAAACACGAAAATAATGTAACTTTAAAATAAAATAGCAAGCGTGCTAGGTGTGAGAGAGTTCTTAGCATACGATTGGTATTTTTAAAATAAAAAGTTGCTTGGTTTAGTTAATGAGAAAATGAAAATCAATCAATCAATTTCAAAATATCCATGGAACAGTAAGTAGGTAAGTAAGATAACCAAGATCGCGCAAGTGAAATTTACTTGGACTTTAATACATATTATTTAAGAAAAGCCACCAATATTATAAATAGAGTAGAATGGAAAAAAACCTACTGCGATGATCTCAAAAAAAAGCAATAAGATCACGAAGAAACAAGAGAAAAAAAAAAGTGACTAAAGAAGCAGTATACTCACACGGTACATATTATTATCTTCTGCATATAAAGATGCAATTGTATATTCAATCAACGATAAAGTATGAAAAAAAGAAATGAATGTAAAGTACAAAACCTGCAAAAAGAATAAAGTCTATATCGAAAACTATAAACAATTATTTGCACCCTGCGGTTTTTTACGCATAAATCCCATTTGGGAATATAGTGATAAAAAGTAGCCGTGATAAACAATAATAGGCTAAGCTTTATTCACTAGAGATGGCCCTAGCGTTTAACCTCAAAAATAGCTATAATTTATCAGCTCACCACATCTTGGAACACCTTCTCATAAAGTTCAAAAGTTTTCAATATACCAACGTAAGTTTCATATACTTCGAAGATCACTCTATCTTCATTGATGAGTTCAACTTTTAACATTTCCTTTATTTTCTGAGCAGCGTGTCTCATTAAAGTAATACAGCCTACCGCGTACATTATATTGACGTCAAAAGTTAATAATGGAATGTCTAATAAAAAATTTAAGTAAGGATTTGTTTTTGGATTTAAAATTGTACTATGATTCATGGTATACACCGTAAAAAATAGAATCACTAGCACGAAACAGAAGCATCGATTCTTTAGAGTATATTTTTTTAATTCTTTCTCATTAATGTTCAAATTTTGTATTTCCTTCATCAGTATGACAATGTTTCGTCTCTGTGATATATTATTGATCATATTTATAACGAATCCAATCATAAGTAACGAATAATTCAGCAAATGAATTGAATTGGTATATAGCACATATAATTTGTCTTGAATTTTGTTCGTTTTGTCCGTGAAACTATCTGGTGAAATGATACGCCAAAACCAACCTACAGTTAAAAGGGTATTTCCAATAACACAGTATACTATGGCTTTGACTCCTATAGGCGTTACAATGTTTCCACAAACATGGTATTTAGGGCAGGATAAAATTAATTGTAAATAATAAAAAGGTAAGAAACAACTCAGAAGATTTTTAGAGATCTTAATGCTAGATTTAATTTTTGTTATTGGTGCTGATGTAGACATTTTTAACGTCTGTTTGTATTTGATTGTGTTGAAATTATAGATAGTTATCATCGAAAGTTTTAGTATTGTTGCTATGGTAACAGGGAAATGAATAATTGATTGTGGTTAATTACTTATATAACATTATTTACTAGAACTTTAATGTAGTTTACTTGGCCTTCATATACAGTTTTAATATATTGAAAGTGTTACCATGACAAACAAATAGACCTATCTAACAGTATTGATAGAATTTTTGGTTTTTCCCAAGTTCAATAAATTGTACTTACTCTATTTTTTTGTTGTGGAAAGTTCATAATTTTTTATCGATTATTTATCTTTCAAACAAAATTTGTTATCTATATAAGGTTTTCCCATACTACACATCATAGAAAGATTATAAGTAATTTTAGATAGATAGATAAGTTTAAACTAATTCAAAGTACTTAACTTTATTTATTTTTATTTTCATTTAACATTATTTGTCTACAAAAACTGCACGAGACTCTATTAAATTATTTTATCAGTCTGCTATCAAAGATTTACAGCACTACTACTTTTAGGTTAAATTGATTAGAAAAACCGGAAAATCCTATCTAGAATTTAAAGGTATGAATAGACTGCGATATTTAAATGCGATTGTAACTAATACATCTAAATACGAATTCATATAACTTTGACAGGTGATTTTTTTCAACGGATCTGCAGGGCTATATCCTAAACTCTGAGAGATAGCGAAACATACTGAAAGAAGTTGCGTGCCCAATTTGCTAAGTTCTTTTCTCTAGACATGGTCGACTAAGCTGAGAGGGTAGTAGGTGCTGGTCAAGACTACTCCATCCTTACGCAAAAAAGACCCAACCAAAGAGGTCTCGTTGCGGAAAGAAAACAGCCACAGCAATATAAATAAATAATACTCTAGTTAATTTAATATTCATAATAGTTTTCAGTATAGGTATTTTACATACACTTTTACCTAATTTATTTTATCTTTATACGCTTTTATTAGTTGTAGTAATGAAGGTGTAGCATGTGCATCACAATGGAATACGCTTACTATTTACAATATTCTTAATCCAAATTTATTAAATTTCATTTTCTATTTTTTAGTCGGATTTTTTATTAAAGCGTGTTTTTTTAAACTATTAATTACATTTAATTATTGTTGGTTGCTATAATCACGTTGCTGGTAATTTATTTTATTTTTTAAGCTATTGATTCTAATCCATTCGCCTGAAACACAGGAACATCCTAGTTCAGGCAAATGTGTTTTATTGTGTTTTCAGTTCATAAGTTTACATTGTAAAATGGTTTTAATAGTAGTTTACCACACAAGGTATGTAAGCGAGCTATTACAGAACAAGATCCAATATGGCGCCCGTGCGAGCGCAGCTCGCCAAGGGCGCTATGGATCGAGTGCACCCGAGATATTTAGACGCACAAGCGAGCGAAGCGAGCGAGGGCGAATATAGTTCGAGGGTGTAACAGCTACTTACAACCGAGGTAAGTATACTACTTTACATCATTCATGCGAGGTAAATAAAACATTTTTGTACGACATCTTCGGCTTCAAGATGACAGAAATCAGGCGTGCCGACCACTTATTCATCAGACGAAGTACTTGATATGATGAACTACTTAACACTTTGTACGTTCTTTTTTAAAATTTTAATACAGTCGTCGCAAGTGAACAAACATTCAAGTAGTTCAAATGAAATGCAGCCATTTTCATTTTTTGAAGTTATACTTCTTTAGGCGCGTTATGAAAAAATGATGAGAGTGAAATTTTACAAAAGCGTCACACAAAATTCTCAAAATTCTCACGGGAGAAGTTGTTTAAATCTAAATTGAACTTTATTCATTGTGTTGAATAAAGTTCGGACGAGTTTTTTGTCGGACGAGTTTTTTGTCGGACGAGTCTTTTGTCGGACGAGTTTTTTGTCGGACGAGTTTTTTGTCGGACGAGTTTTTTGCCGGACGAGTTTTTTTTCGGACGAGTATTTTGTCGGACGAGTTTTTTGTCGGACGAGTATTTTGTCGGACGAACTTTTCGCCGGACGAGTTTTTTTTTTTTTTTTTTTTTTTTTTTTTTTTTTTTTTTTTTTTTTTTTTTTTTTTTTTAATAATGCCAAAGAAGTATAACTTCTCACGCGCGTACATAAGTACACGCACCCATTTTTTTTACAGTAAAAATCATTTTATAAAAAAAAAATTGTTTGACCAAGGAGTTTTGCATAGCTTGAACTGAAATGAAATGCCGGCATTTTTATCTTTTTTTTTTCAGTAAAAAGTTTCGTCATTTTATAAAAAAGAGATTGGTTAACCAAGGAGTTTGACATAGCTTGAATGGTAAAGTGAACTTTACAATTCAAGCATTCACACTATGCTTGTATGGTAAAGTGATTTGAAAATGGAACGTTAATTACGTTAGCGGCAGTCGGAGGATCGAAAGGAAACCGAGAAATGATTCATAACTCATTTATTGAGTTAAAACTAAAAATATCTTACATATTACTTATAAATAATTATCCTAAGGTGAGACCTATCCGATGTTAGGTATAGGAATGCTGAAATATGACGGCACGCGGCTACTGCGATCGAGGTCATAGCGAGTCAGCACTTTTGGCCGGTCTTCATTGCAACATACTATGTGCATACAGCGGCGTGACGTAACACCTCCGCCCTTAGAACGGCAACTATTTTTATCACGTTGTGAGAAAATGTTGCCGGAATCCTTGTCAGTTCTTCTTGGATATGCAGGGCTGCTATGGCTAGAGGTTGAGTCGGGCTTTTCAATGGTTTGCTGCACCTCATAATTTTATTTTTTCTAGAAGTAAACTGACCACGTAGACTAGGTTCAAAGTAGACCAACGTAATTAGGAAGAAAAGTTATCAGTCCTTGGTTGCTACAACACTCAGGATCTCGGATGCTGAATCAATTACGTAGACTCACGGAGTTGAGATGAATAAGATGGGATCAGATACGCTGGATATTTGTACAGTATGGAGAAGTAAGGGCGTAATGTAGATCGTCAAGTTTTCCCTTGCTTCCTCCATCATGATAAGCATTGTGAATTAGCTGGACCTTGGCAAGAACTTGTTGGTGATCAGCTCCTGGATGCCATCGGACTTGGTGCGTAGTTGAGTAGTTGGTGATTAGTTTCCTTCTCATAAAAAAACCAGTTTCCATTGGACTTCGGACATTCTGTCTCTATGCACTTGAATGTAACCTCGTTAGTTGCAATAAAGGGTTGGGTTGGGATAAGGATGAGCCTTTTTATTCTTATTAAATATTAAATGAAAACTATTTACTCGTCTATGTAATATGAGCAAGGTTTTATCTGTTCTAAATCTATAGCGAGCTATGTGCCGTACACAGTCATATTTTCTCACAAAAAATTAAAAACGAAATGAATCTTAACTATTAAAAATAATTTTGAATCTAATAAATAAATTAATCTACTACTATATACTAGTTATGCTTAGTTAGATAATCTATACAGCAAGCCTGTCGATTCAGACTGCCGGAAACTCTAGACTATGGGCTCAAGGATCATTCTTGAAGTTTAAGATTAGGTTTAGGACTAACAGGAAGCAACACGAGAACGATTCAAGTGTACTTACAGTTTCATTTCTGGTTCTTTCGTGAATCGATTGTCAGATTCTCCTCCGGGGCTGCTGCTGGTTCGTAGATTCGGATACTCGAAGATGGGCTAGAAAGCCTCCAAGGCGATTCGCAATCTCGACAGCGATTCTCGGACTCGCAAACCGCACGAGCGAGATAGATAGATAGATAGATAGATAACTTTATTTGTACAACACAAGAGTAAACAGAACACGATATACACAAAGTAAAGTAATAGCTAGAAAGTATAAGTTGCACAAATGGGCGGCCTTATCGCTGAAAGCGATTTCTTCCAGGCAACCTTTGGATGGAAAAGAACTGATTTAGCTTTGATGGTAGGTTGTGAATTTACACAAGCAAGATACCAAACATAATCTTATAATAAGTGATAAGTAGTACAAAGTACTTACATAATTATTACTTAAAAATATCAAAATATACTCATAACTAATACATACCAATATTTATATATATACACAGATACATACAAATAAATACATACATACATACATAAATAAATAATACAGGAATAAATACGGATATTAGACAGTACTAAGGTAGTGATCAGTTACCATAGCTTTGAAAATGGGTAGGGACTTAGCAGAACGGATGGGTTGAGGCAGGGAATTCCAGAGGATGACAGAGTGAAAAGAGAAGGATTTGTTGTAGAAAGTGGAGTTATGGGGAGGAGCTTGAAGGAGAAGAGACTCTGTTGAACGGAGTTGACGTGAATGGGAGTCACTCAGGAACTTAAAACGTTCCCTGAGGTAATGAGGAGAAGAGGGAGCGAATAGGATTTTGTAGAGGAAGCAAAGGATGTGAACATTCCGGCGAAGGCGGATTGGCAACCACTTGAGCTTCTGGCGAAATTCAGAAACATGGTCATATTTGCGAAGCCCAAATATGAACCGTATGCAGACGTTTTGGAGTCGCTCAAGTTTGTCGAGTTGCTCTTCGGTCAGATCGAGGTAGCAGATGTCGGCATAGTCGAGAATAGGGAGCATGAGAGATTGAGCAAGGCTAACTTTAGTGGCAGTCGGGAGAAAGTTCCGCAGTCTACGGAGCGAGCCCGCAGCAGCAAATATCCTCCGACTGGTTTCAGTTATTTGCGGCTGCCAGCCCAGTTCCGCATCCATGATGACACCAAGATTTTTTACGGACTTGGAAAAAGGGATATTATGATTTCCGTCAAACATCACGGGGTCGACCTCCTCCCAGATAATTTTTGCCAACAACCTAGAACTCCCCAAAACAATGACTTGGGACTTGGACGGATTCACCGCAATCCCAAAAGAATCGCTCCAATTACAAATTTTAGCCAAGTCACTGTTTATAGTTGCAATGCCTTCATTTAGCTGTTGCCACGGAGTTTGAGAGTAGATTTGAAGATCGTCTGCATAGAGATGGTAGGAGGAAGTAAGATTGGAAGTGATAGAGCTAATGAATACTGAAAATAGAAGGGGAGAAAGAACGCCGCCCTGGGGTACACCCGCAGACACATCACACCAGGATGAGTAGGTGTCTTCGACACGTATACGCTGCCGGCGCCCACACAGGTAACTACGAAACCATTCAATCACCGTTGGAGATATGTTAAGAGAGCACAAAACACCAAGCAGAATGTCATAGTCGACATTACAAAAAGCATTACTAAAGTCAAGTAATGTTAACACGGTCAACATACGATCATCCATGCCTTTACGTATGTCATCAGTGATTTTAACAAGGGCAGTAGTTGTGCTATGCCCCGGACGAAATCCGGATTGGAAAGGATTATGTAGCATATTGCTATTCAAGAATTTGGAAATTTGTTGATGGACGAGACGTTCAAGGACTTTGGAAAGAAATGGCAGAATGGAAATAGGACGATATTCGGAGAATGTTTTAGGATTAGATTTTTTCGGAAGAGGAATAATTTGAGCCTCTTTCCAGAGGGAGGGGAAAACACTGTGAGAGATGGAAAAATTCATAATGTGAAGGATCATAGGAAGAATTTCGTCAATAATGGGCATAAGCATGTTGCGACTGATGTTGTCACTGCCAACAGCCTTAGAGGTTATGTGTTTCATGCTCTGCTTAACACCACAAGCAGTGAATTGTTCAAAAGTGAAAGATGACAAGTCAGGAGTTGGAGTGGAAGAGAGACGCTGTAAAGTTTCAGCTTTCACAGAGCTGTCAAGACTTGCAGAGGAGGAAAAGTGTTGGTTAAGTTGATCTAAGTTTAAATCGGGTGGTGTGGATTGTTGAGTTTGTCTTCCAACCCCTAATGACTTCAGAAATTGCCATACTTTGGCTGGATCTCCAACTTCGATGGAGCTATGAATATGCCGGCGTTGGAGCTGCTCCCTCATTACCCTAACGATGACCGAGGGCAGCGTCTCCTGCCCGACCTCGCTGACACCATGAAGTAGCAGGATGTCCCTCCTGCTGTGCTGCTCCAACTGGTCAATTGTGTGCGACATGACCCCGATCTGCTGCTGTAGTGCCTTCAGCGCTTTTGTGACAAAGGCCTTGTAGGAGGCAAATTCCGCTGCAATACTTGCGACACTGGGAGATGCAATAATGTTCTTCTGTAGCTCCCCCTCGAAGGCCGTCATACGCTTATTGAAGTCAGCCTCCAGTTGCAAAAGTGATGATAGTTGATCCATAGTTATTAGTGATTTTGTAGTTCTATTTAGTGCTCACAGAAACTTTTGAAAACACAAACTGGTAGGTGGATTTCACTTATTTATTACAGTTTTGCATTAAATATAATGATTTGTTTATTTTTATTATTTTAAATTTCAAATTAAATTCAGAGGTGATACCACTTGTTTTCAAACCTACCCGCGAAAAAAGTATCCTAGTATCCTACCGACTGCGCCAATTACGTTAGCGGCAGTCGGAGGATCGAAAGGAAACCGAGAAATGATTCATAACTCATTTATTGAGTTAAAACTAAAATTATCTTACATATTACTTATAAATAATTATCCTAAGGTGAGACCTATCCGATGTTAGGTATAGGAATGCTGAAATATGACGGCACGCGGCTACTGCGATCGAGGTCATAGCGAGTCAGCACTTTTGGCCGGTCTTCATTGCAACATACTATGTGCATACAGCGGCGTGACGTAACACGTTCCATCTAAAATTCTAAACAATGCACTGTGTCGTACATGACAACTTACACAGCCTCTTACCATGCTAGTAAATCCTACTTACCGAGCAAGTATGATGTAAATATATTTTTTAAGCTATTTAAAATCCAATGTTGCAACGTGCTGTTACAGAGAGAATTTGTATCCACTGCTTTAAACATAGATAAAACGTATTTACTTAGATATAGTCGCCGTTATCTATTGAGAATTAATCATGTCGTTATAAAAATTCAACTAGTGTAGCAAATTAGTGAAAATGTCTGCGTTTATTTTGTTAATGATTGCTCTAATAGGTGAGAATTATATTTGTTTGCTTGTGTTACTGCAATACTACGTGGTGAACGGTGGATGCTACCGAAAATTTGACATCACCAGTATTATCAGTGCGTCTGAAAAGTCCTAGATTGGAGACCACGTGTGTTCCGGAAAACGTAGCGCGAGACGGCCTCCGACTAGATGGATCGACGACTTAATTAAGGTCGCAGGAAGTCTTTGGACGCAGAGAGCAAGTGACCGCGCTCTGAGAGACTTTAGGGGAGACATATCATGACTGATATGATGATGATTACTCTCAGTCGGAATTTAACATCTTCGATTGCTATGCATCTATTTGTCTGCTCAAAACATGATTGGCGGAAGTCCTGGGTTTGTTCTGATTTTACTCCGATTGTATTTGCGTTGTGTTTGCGCTTCGAGGCAATATGGTGAGAAGACCAGCGCTGCATCCAAGCATGTTTGGCTGTAGCTTTCAGTTAAAGTAGACTCATTTGAGGCAGCACACAAAACATTTTCTCGTGTTTTCTTTGTCTTTTCCTACTTTAGGTTTTCTTTTGTTTGTGTTTAATAAATGTTTTCCTTTATTCTTTATTTTCTACAGTGAACGGTCGTAGAGCTTAGAGCATGACTAAAGTGTAGAGGAATTGCATTAGGTAGGATGTAGGGGAAAAAGGAACTTTACTTGGAATAGAGTGGAGTGGAAAATGAGAACATGTTGTGCGGACCTCACAAATTGTTAACTGAAAAAGAAATACAGCGACTAATTCACATTAATCCTAACTTAGTTTATAAGACGTTTCTATGTGTGAAACTGTACCTATGCATCCAAATGAATAAAAAAAAATTGTCTTTGATTTTCTAGGTATCTGCTCAACTACTGCTGCTCCAAGTGTCAGAATAGTCGGAGGTTCCCCAGCCAAGATAGAAGAGTATCCATCGATAGTGCAAGGCCAACAGTTCAGCCCCAGCATCGGGTGGTACAACTGGTGTGGAGGCAGTATACTGAATGAGGTCTTCATCTTGTCTGCTGCACATTGCTTCGACTTCGTTTTGTGGGAGTAAGTATAGCGAGTTATCTTCACAATATTTGATAAATAAAATAAAATAAAATAAATATTGCAGGACATTCCACACATCATTTAAACCATAATAATATCATAAGTCATTTAAAAACTCTAATTTATTCTAAATAGGAATATTATAACATATAGGTTTCATAAATTCGTTCAAGTTAGGTAGGTTTAAGTTAGGTTTTGTGTAAACAAACGTCTTATTTTTCAAGCATATTGCATAACTTTTATCGCAGCTTTGAGCGCGGCGACCGAATCTTGAAATTCCGTAACGAAAATAAAACCTTACACCCCCCACTCCGCCTACCATGTAGCTCGGCCGAGCGTTCGCTTAACGTATATGTATATGGTATGACTGTACGAAGCTCGCACGATGCAATAGCTTTACCGCGGCAGTCCCCGAGCGCCACACGTTTTTTTTAATTTATTCTAATTCCAGCACATCACCTGTTGACTCCGGACGCGTAGCCATCAGAGCTGGTACACAATACCTTACAGGCGGCGAACTGGTGATAGTAGACCATATACTCATCCATCCTGAATATTACGGCGCCGCTGATGACATCTGTTTGATGAGGCTCAGGAGTGCTCTGGTCTTCAGCGATGTCATCCAGCCAGTAGCTATACCACCGCAAGGGTATGTGGTACCGGATGATAGCTTAGTACAATATGTTGGATGGGGAGCTCTTCATGTAAGTTAAATTAAATACCTAATAACTAGTAGTTCGCCCCGAACTGAGACCTCACGAGTTTTTTTCAGCGTTTATTATATTTCAGCGTAAAGTACTAAAATGTATAATATAACGACGAAAGACTCCAAATACGACAGGTCTATCTTATTTGAATGATAGGTGCCTAGTATCGCTATTATCTGACATTGGATGATTTAGAGAATCCAAACACGATAGGCATAACTTGTTGTTGTTGTTAAGTTCTAAAAGCATAGGCCAGCTCAATCATCACACCCTGGACATCCGTTGACTCTTTATTTTTACTCAAGACATTTTGAATGTGTCCAACATAATATCCAGAAGATAGTAATTCCTTTCCTTCCTTCCTTATGTATCTACTTATCATAATGTTACGTAAGAGGAAACGAGAAGACAAGCTCGAGAACGAGAATATATTAGAGAAGTTTGAGGCCAATATGTCCTGTAATAAGTCCCTAAACTAAAATATAACAAGTCAATAAAAATTATAAAAAAATTAGTCACAAATTTTATAATTATCAGAGTCTCTAGATCGGCTAGAACCGAACATTCCTACTATTTAATACTATCCACCACTATTATTGTAAAACAGCCCATGATTATGAAATAAATAATTAAAGGAAATGAAGCAAAGAGAGTTCGGACGATTTGGGGCAAAGTAATAAATTTCTATAAATTTTAAATTTAAATAAATTTGGATTAAGAATACTGTAAATAGTAAGCGAACATTGACACAACAACAACATAACAACAACATTAACACATTAAACACACATTATTTCGCATTATTATGCGTTAACATTGTGAATTTGTGATGCTACACCTTCGTTATTTTTCTTTTGCAATCACAATGTAACACGCTTACTATTTAAGTACAATATTCTTAATCCAAAATTAGATTTTATTTTCTATTTTTTAGTTGGACTTTTTTTATTAAAGCGTGTTTTTTTTAGTTTTTTATTCTATTAATTTATTTTATACTTTTTGGTCTTTGATAACTTAATATGTTAGATCGGACCCTGGTTACTATTGAAAGACAAACTACTCGTCAAGACGATTCTAACGAGCCTAAACTCGATGAGGTTGTGTCGTTTCATTGCGAAGTTTCTATGACCACCTTCCAGTTCCATCATCAGACCCTGGTTACCATTGAAAGACAAACTACCCGTCAAGGCGATTCTAACGAGCCCAAACTCGATGGGGTTGTGTCGTTTCATTGCGAAGTTCCTATGATCACCTTCCAGTTCCATCATCAGACCCTGGTCACCATTGAAAGACAAACTACTCGTCAAGACGATTCTAACGAGCCCAAACTCGATGGGGTTGTGTCGTTTCATTGCGAAGTTCCTATGACAACCTTCCATTTCCATCATCAGACCCTAGTCACCATTGAAAGACAAACTACTCGTCAAGACGATTCTAACGAGCCCAAACTCGATGAGGTTGTGTCGTTTCATTGCGAAGTTCCTATGACCACCTTCCAGTTCCATCATCAGACCCTGGTCACCATTGAAAGACAAACTACTCGTCAAGACGATTCTAACGAGCTCAAACTCGATGGGGTTGTGTCGTTTCATTGCGAAGTTCCTATGACCACCTTCCAGTTCCATCATCAGACCCTGGTCACCATTGAAAGACAAACTACACGTCAAGACGATTCTAACGAGCCCAAACTCGATGGGGTTGTGTCGTTTCATTGCGAAGTTCCTATGACAACCTTCCAGTTCCATCATCAGACCCTAGTCACCATTGAAAGACAAACTACTCGTCAAGACGATTCTAACGAGCCCAAACTCGATGAGGTTGTGTCGTTTCATTGCGAAGTTCCTATGACCACCTTCCAGTTCCATCATCAGACCCTGGTTACCATTGAAAGACAAACTACCCGTCAAGGCGATTCTAACGAGCCCAAACTCGATGGGGTTCTGTCGTTTTATTGCGAAGTTCCTATGACCACCTTCCAGTTCCATCATCAGACCCTGGTCACCATTGAAAGACAAACTACTCGTCAAGACGATTCTAACGAGCCCAAACTCGATGGGGTTCTGTCGTTTCATTGCGAAGTTCCTATGACCACCTTCCAGTTCCATCATCAGACCCTGGTCACCATTGAAAGACAAACTACTCGTCAAGACGATTCTAACGAGCCCAAACTCGATGAGGTTGTGTCGTTTCATTGCGAAGTTCCTATGACAACCTTCCAGTTCCATCATCAGACCCTGGTCACCATTGAAAGACAAACTTCTTGTCAAGACGATTCTAACGAGCCCAAACTCGATGGGGTTGTGTCGTTTCATTGCGAAGTTCCTATGACCACCTTCCAGTTCCATCATCAGACCCTGGTTACCATTGAAAGACAAACTACTCGTCAAGGCGATTCTTGACGAGTAGTTTGAATGAATGAACTATGAAGTATGGATAATGAGATAATTCCTGCAGATTCCCTCCAGCTCTATCATCAGATCAGTTCCATGGTACCATATTATTGTCACCGAAGTTACGCCCTTTCATTTGATACCCCACTCGGGTATATTTGCAGTATAGTTTGTGTGCCATATAGGTAGATCCCCTTTTGGACCCCTATCTCCGTAACCCCCTGACCGATCCTGCTCATGTTCGAACTTAAAAATTCTATGGACCTCAACTACTTGTATACCAAAAATCATGAAGATCAGAGCAACGGTACTCAAGTTATCGTCGAACAAACATACAAACATACAAACATACAAACATACAAACATACAAACATACAAACATACAAACATACAAACATACAAACATACGAGCGACCGACCCTTCTCAACACTAGACCTCTCTCGCTTCGCTCGTTCGGTCAAATATTGCAGGACATTCCACACATCGCCATCTAGCCCTAAGCTAAGTAACTAGACTTGTGTTACGGGTGTTATATATACTTCACTACATAGTATAAAACAAAGTCGCTTTCTCTGTCCCTATATCTCTTTGTATGCTTAAATCTTTAAAACTAGAGCTTGCCACAGTTTACAGAATTACTCTTGAACGATACAACTGTCTACGCAACGGACTTTGATGCGGTTTTTTAATAGATAGAGTGATTCAAGAGGAGGTTTGTATGTATAATACATGCATAATATAGCCGTGCGAAGCCGGGGCGGGTCGCTAGTATTATACATAGAAACAACTACAGAAAAATATCTAAGCATAAATACTTGTCTGAGGCGGGAATCAAACCAGCAACCCTATGTTTGGCAGTCCGGCATGGTGACCGTTGTGCCAACTGGGTCGTCAATATGTTTCACATACGTTGTTTTTTTTTTCAATTACGCCAGTCATTTTTCTATAGAACGTGTTGCAGTCCGGCATGGTGACCATTGCGCCAATTGGGTCGTCAAATTATTAAACTCTTTTTATTTTGGGACAGATAAATACGTAAGGCTTTTAATAAAATAATATTTTAACAGCAGCTTTGCTTCAGGGTTTCACCCGAGTAACTACCAATCTACCCAGAATCCATGGCTACAATTTTTTATTAGGGAACATTTTGCCCAGCAATTTGCTGAATATCCCGCCTGCTGCACTTAGTTCCGATCTCCTGAGAATATTGGGATAACAAGTAACATAAGTGTTATTTCAAGGTTCCAGCTAAAATAAGAAATATTAATTGGATAAAATGGATTTTTCTTGCATGTTTTGGTTTATCCACAGTATCAAGGTCCCAGTCCAGATCAACTTCACCACGTCACAGTAAATAAAATCAACTTAGAAGTCTGCAAGGAACAATACGCAAAAATCGACGTGCCTGTTTATGAGCAAGAGATCTGTGCTGGCATACTCGGTGACGGTGGCAAGGTGAGTGATTTTTCTCCTTTACGTTAATAGTGTGTAACTTTCAATTCTACGAAGCAAAATGCCTAAAATGAATGTATACACGGCAAAATATCTAAACTGTAAACCACCTTAAAGCTTAGTTTGCATTAAGCTATATTTTAGTCTAGTAGTGAGTAATTTAGTAGTTAAAATACTTTTTTTAATACGCACTTTGCTCGAGTATAGTTTACAAGTGAGTGATGTTTCGCCACGATGTGCCAGCAACTAATTAACTCGACTAATTCGACAGGTTCGGATTTGTTGAGCCAGTGAACCAGTGAGCTTGGAAAGTGCTACGCGCCCAATAAAAAAAGAATAAAATGGATCGGCTCGATCTAATTACTTACTAGCCTAATCGACAAAATTTTTGGGGTTCAGAAACGTTTAGCTACAAAATTACTAAGTACTAGATTAGAATACTAGCAAAATGCGAACAAATACCTATAAAGGAAAACCAGTGATAGAAAGTAGAGAAACGTTGGAGAGGCATATGCCCTACAATGGGCTAACACGCATGTTGTTAAAGCAGAGAAGAGAAGAACTTTCTTTTTCAACGTGACAACGTCTTATACGATTCTCACAAACTCTGTACTCACAAAAAAGTGTGACGCCATGTCACGTTACCGTTATTGACAAGGTAACCATAGCAACGTATTAAAGTTGGTAAGTGTCCTGACGAGCAGACTATTTGCCTTTATGGGCAAAGCATAAAAAGAGTGTCGTCATTCAAATACCTTGGACACTATATTGCCGACGACCTTAAGGACAATGTAGATATTGAGAGGGAGCGCAGGGCGTTGGCGGTCCGTGGTAACATGCTGATTCGTAGATTAGCTCGTTGTAGTAATGAAGTAAAAATTACATTATTCAAGGCATATTGCCAGGTCTTCTACACGAGCAGTCTATGGGTCAAGCACACCAAGAGATCGCTGGACGCCCTGCGCGTCCTCTTTAGGAGGCTGTTGGGTCTTCCCCGCTTCTGTAGCGCCTCTGAAATGTTTGCGCGGACACATACTGATGGCTTCCATGCCATCATGCGTAAAAAACTCATTTCATTGGTGGGTAGGGTGCGGGGGAGTCACAGCAGTATCCTGAAGACGGTTGCGGAGAGGGTCAACTCCCCATTTATGGTGCATTTCAGGGGAGTGGCGGTCAACCAGGGAACTTTTCCTATAAATTGACCGTTGCTCCAATGACTTGCACCATCCGTCGTTTTGTAAGCCCGTCCCTAATGATTTTTTGTTTTACTGCCCTTATTTTATACTTAATATTTTATTTTATGTATGGGTTGTGATTTGAGTGTTTAGATTTTAATTTTAATCTATACTTAACTAGCTGTCCCAGCAAACGTTGTTTTGCCATATAAAAAAAATTTGATAAATGAATAACCGCTCGGCCGATTTTGTGCAAACTTCACATAAACCATCTACTAAATGTCCGATCATAAACATTTGGTTTGGATAGGTGAGCCCGTTCTTGAGTTATAAAATTACAACGAAAAGTGGCATTGATTTCTATAAAATACAGCAAATAAAAAAAAGGGTCTGTTGGACTTCGAAAAAGTAATAGAACAAAAATATATCTGTCTGTCTGTTTGTTTGTTACATAATCTACAATTAAAAACGCTTAAACCAAGTGAAATCTGAGGAAAGTCGTGGTATACTTTCCATCAAAATCCAATTAGTAGGTGCTGAGTAATCAACAAAAAAAATGCAGCCGCTCGAGAAAACCCCCCGGTCGAACGCCTTACAACAAAGACGAACGTCACAGAATACATAATAGTGTATATCCCGATATTCCCACGGGATCGGGACTTATGCGGGTTTGAATATGGAATAATTCGTATATTTTATATCACCGTAAGTCCCGATCTCGTTTGAATATCGAAAAAAAAAAAGAATATTTCGTACGTATATTTAATTTCATTCGCGTAAATCCCGATCTCGTTTGAATACCAAAAAAAAAAAAAAAAAAAAAACTAAGTATCCTTTGTCCTTCTCCTGGTTTTAAGCTACCTCTCCATCAATTTTCAGCCAAATCGGTTCAGCCGTTCTCGAGTTATAAATAGTGTAACTAACACGACTTTTGTTCATGGTCTTAAGGTTGACTTTGCTGGATAGAGGAATGTAGGTAGGTAAACGTTCGTAAATGAAAGATGTCACACACGTCGATCTCAAGCGGTGTATATTTGCGACTAATTAGAAAAATTACAAGGTAGTAAACGAATACATCCTACAGAATACGCAATAGTTACTATGAGGTACAAACAAACGAACCAACGACGCTCGGATGCACAGCGATTGTATATACAACCATGTAGGTAGGTACTTATATCTTTAATATGAATTATTATAGGTAGGTAGGTTATGTTAGGTATAGATTTTAGGTACAAATATTAGGTAGGTCTTTCTTCTATTCTAATTAAGCTAAGTACATCCAACAACTTTCTTTTATATATATAAGACTAGCTGCCCTACGCGGTTTCACCCACGTAACTCCCGATCCCGTGGGAATATCGGGATGTAAGCTATCCTATCTCTTAAGTTGGATCGAACTGCACATGGTGTGCGAATTTTATTATAATCGGTTAAGTGGTTTAGGAGTCCATTGAGGACAAACATTGTGACACGAGATTTATATATATTAAGATAATAAAGGTGAAGAGTTTGTTTGTTTGTTTGAACGCGCTAATCTCAGGAACTGCTGGTTCGAATTGAAAAATTATTTTTGTGTTGGATAGTCCATTTATCGAGTAAGGTTATAGGCTACTTTTTATCCCGATATTTCCACGGGATCGGGAGTTACGCGAGTAAAACCGCGGAGCGCAGCTAGTTCACAATATGGGTCTTGGTTATCCGAAATAAATGCATTTTTTTTTAAAGTAAGCGAAATGGTAATGTAAAGAGTTCATATTACGTTATCACGTAAACCGACTTTACAGACAATTTTTTTTTATATTCTAGGATGCCTGCCAAGGAGACTCTGGAGGACCTCTGTTCTTCAACGAAATCTTGGTTGGAGTAGTATCCTGGGGAGAAGAGTGTGCCCATCCTGAATTTCCTGGAGTCAACGCGAGGGTTTCCCATTACACTGACTGGATTGTTACTAATGCTGTGTGATCCTTTGATTGGTTCATATAAATAAAGAAATAAATAAAAAATGCGTTTGAAAATTCGTGTAATGGTAGTAAAGCGTTCTAAATGGTTGATTGTTGCTTAGACGACGATTCTAGAGGAAAAAAACTAAGACAATAAGGGAGTATTTCTAACCCGACCCGAAAACGTAACTCAGTAGCGGG
This sequence comes from Idaea aversata, assembly GCA_907269075.1. NCBI lineage: Eukaryota > Metazoa > Arthropoda > Insecta > Lepidoptera > Geometridae > Idaea > Idaea aversata. The sequence continues at coordinate 1,145,662 of OU026102.1, forward strand.
TTGGGTTAGGAACAGCAAAAATGATTATTTTGATTCCCAACGTAACCCCCTTTTTAACCTGACACTTAATTGTCTTCCCAGCTCAAACAATAGGGTACCTATCAAAGTGAAAACAAGAGACAATTTATTCGTATTTAGGTGAAATGGTACCTGCGCTCTCTTCATACAAACGTAGTCGACTGTTTCCTCCCTGAATAATGACACTAGTACAAATATTTTTGTGCCATAAAACCTATAACTGCCATGACTATGCCCCTATTTTTTAATTTTCTATTTATCATAGAAATTAAGATTTAAAAAATAAAAAAGAAATAGGGGCATGGTTGGTTATGGCAGCTATAAGTTTTAAGCACCAAACATATTTGCTCTAGTGTCATTATCCAGGGAGAAAACGGTCGACTACGTTTGTAATAGTTTGTATGGAAAGAGCCCCCTTTCCTCTTAATTATTTAGTCATTCGATATGACTTTTATTTAGATGGGAACAAAAATATTTTATTTCATGACGCCTAATAGTTTCCCAAAGGTATTCACTATCACATCTGGTATTAAGGTGAAAGAGTACCTGTGCGCTCTCCATACAAACGTAGTCGACTGTTTCCTCCCTGGATAATGACACTAGCACAAATATTTTTGTGCCATAACACCTATAACTGCCATGACTATTCCCCTATGTTTTGGTTTTTTTAATTTTCTAATTATTATAGAAATTAAAAATAAAAGAATAAAAAATAACAAAAAATAGGGGAATGGTCATGGCTGTTATAAGCTTTATGCACCAAAAATATTTGCTCTAGTGTCATTATCCAGGGAGAAAACAGTCGACTACGTTTGTAATAGTTTGTATGGAGAAAGCCCCAGGTACCCTTTCCTCTTAAGGTGACGATGCGATCTAAAATGTAACACGCATCCCTAGAAGATACCTGTTAACTCGTTACTTGAAGACCCTACCTAATAATTGTACACGTCAGGAAAGACAGATTCAGGCAACTGATTCAATTTCCTTGCTATACGAATGACGTATCAATTTATTTATTTAATTAAAACGGTATTAAACCAATAACATTAATTAACAGTAACAGAAATAACATTATAATCACATAAGGTACATAATACAAAACAAATAAGAGTTTATTCAGGTACACACATTCTCGCAGAAACGCAGACACACCGACATCAATACCGACCATTCATCTACAAACACATCAGTATCAGGGTAAGCATCCAGGAGAGCATTGAGTGCGACAAGGGTACGTGGAATAGGCGAGTTAGCTCGAGATCGAGTTCGCGTGCCATTAGGTAATGCAAATAGTTTGTGTTTTCTTCCGTGACAATACTGGTCCGGTACAAAGAATCGACACAACTCATCATGCAAAACGCTGCAGTGCCTGGAGATTTCCTCCAAGAATCGGTGTCTTATCAATGAAGAATTTTTAGCTCAGTTTAAAAATAGCACGTCCAATAAATTCATCAGGCACTTATAAATCATTTTATTTTATGTATCAATTTTTTATTTCTTTTTAGTAGGTAGGTACCACCGATATTCCAGATTCCTTATTTTGCTGTCCATTTTTTGCATCCTTCCTTCCTTATTAAACCTACATGATAGTTATGTTATTAACATTTTTTTGAGTGCAAGCCTCATCAGTCTTCTTTGGTAGTGGACATTGTCTTTTTAGCCTGATCCGTCCATTGGTTTCATATGTGCATTGACATATTATCAGTCAGTCAGTCCGGACTGACTGACTGATAATATGTCAATGCACATACAAAGTCCGGACTTTAAATTTTATATCATTAATAAGTGGTATGTCCAGAAGCGCTACTCAAATCCATAGAATGATATTCCTACTGTCGTAAAGGTGAAAAATACACTTCGAAACACGATTAGAGTGATTTACCTCGATAGAAAAAAAAACGGTAAAAATCCTAAAAGTCGTAATTTTTTTAAGCTTTTTCAATTTTACGGCGATTGTAAAGAAAAAAAAACAAATACAAAATGTATATTTTAATATACTATATATGAAATCCCTTAAGGTAGTACAGATGGTTTTTCACTAAAATAGATGTGAGTCTTTTATTTACATAAAACAGTTAAAACGGCCTATTTGCAGCGCGCGGGGGAAAGGGATAGAGTCATGGAGCGGCGCGCGCGTGGAAAAAGGGATAGGGGTTTTCAGGTCCTACTTCACCTTAAATTGTTTGCTTTAGGGCCCTCGCCCACGGCGACTTTTTGTAGCGATGCAGTCGCGCGTTTCATAAACGCGCGACAGCATCACTACTTAACGCGCGTTAGTCGCATTTGCAACGCGCTACATACGCAATGCTAACGCGCTACAGCTTCGCGACTGTATCGACGCAAACGCGCGACCGTGTCGGCAAAACGTCGAATAAGTCATTCTATAACAACTTCTGAATTTATGCTCATAGTTTTTTAGTAACTATTTTAAACGTTGTTACGTAATGTCCACCAAGTAATCTCTCTTTGTTTAATGGGTGCATCCAATATTGACGCCGCTTTCGTTGCCCACGCTTCGGCTGCTTACAAAGCAGCACCAAAGACAACGTCACTAATGTTGCCCCAACGGAGTCCATCTTGCAACTGTAGCGATCACCACAGGCATTTGTGTGCCGTTACTGAATCGCGTTTGCATCGGGACATAAGCGCGACGGTATCGCGTTGGCATCGCGACGGAATCGTGGTTATGTGTGCGAGGGCACACAGCATGCGATCGCATCGCGACTGTATCGATGTGAACGCGCAACAGCATCGCTACAAAAAGTCACCGTGGGCGAGGGCCCTTAAGTGCCTACCTTAGACCAATCGTTCATGATAACAAACTTTATTAAACCAACTGGTAAGTAGGTAGAATACAAAATCCAAAGGTTTAAGCTATCAACAGGATTAAAACGTATAAATTGATATCGTCTCAAGTATTTTTCCTAGGATTAGATTAATTAGTTTCGTTCGTGTTTATTCGATTAATTTTTGTTTATTACTATTCTATATTTGGTTTATCTTGATTATTCTTTAAGCTTAACCCCTTTTAACCGACTTCAAAAAAGGAGGAGGTTTTCATTTGATAGTGGTGTGTAACATTATTCGCCCTCTGCTGGCAACCCCGTTTGAGTGGCCAGTTTTAGCAATGAATAGAAGAACTGAATAACGCGTGGTTTTACTTGGAGACTTAGAACTCCTCGATATATCCGTAGTTATCACACGTCAGCACGTTTAATTTGTTTTGGTAAATTATATTTACAAGTTATTTTTAAATAATAGTTTTAGCTTCGGGTGACCAAAGGGCTGACTCCTACCTCGGACAGCGGATAAGCATCGCTATCCAACGAGGTAACGTAGCAAGCCTTTTGGGCACCCTTCCTAGTCTATTTGGACTTTCATTTTTTTTTAAAGTAGGTACAGTCACATTACCAATTAGCTGAACCCCACGTGACCCAGAGTTCATTCGCATATCTGTAAAAAATATAGTATTTACCCATTTTGTTATTTTTTTAAATTGTATATTGTATTGTATAGAAATATTGTTTAGAAAAACAGAATCAGGTAACATTACTTTACAACCTTACAGATTTGCGAGTGAGTTCTAGGTCATGTGGGGTTCAGCAAATTTGTAATGTGACTGTACCTATGTTATTTAATTAATTTAATTTTTATTATTTATTTGTAATAAAAAGTATTATTTTTATTCCTTTGTTATCAGCTTTAATATACTTTTAAAATTATTAATTTCCCAAAATAAAAAGTGTTTGAGGAAAGCTCTATGTTCAGCAGTGGACGTCTTGTGGCCGATATGATGATGATGATGAAAATAAAATAGTCCAAAATAAAATTATAAAATAAATATTATTTATTAATACATTATCACTTTATCAGTATCACATTGTTTTATTTAATTGGCATTTTCTACGATCCAGTTGGTGTAAGGTGAAATAGAAGTATAAACAAGGGGGTAATACTGGTTTCCGACGGGTTTACCGAAAGAATGAACACCTACGAGGATGTTGCTGAAAATTAGGGGAATACCAAGGTCTCGGAAGTCACCATCGCGGCCACCGGTCTCGGAGCGACCAGCACAAATATGGTTCGCGGTCACTTGAACGGAGGAAATTGGAAGGCGGCTCCATCTTTCAGCGCAGGTTTCTCTGTCGATGACGGTCAATTCAATCTGGTTCAGATCTCTGTCAGAGAACAGGATTCGACCTTGCTGTTTTGGCAAAGAAAGAATATTCAGTTAGAATAATTGTAGGTAATGTTAAAAACTAAAGTTATTGAAACAGGATATTTATTATTATTACCCGCAAAACGGTGAAGAAATCAAGCACTACAAAATTTTACCAAAAAAAGACATGACAAATAACTTGTCTTACATAATTTTGATGGTGAAAATAAACATGTTTAAACCGACTGTCCACCGCCAACTAAACTAAATTTAGCTTAGCTCGCATTTTTTCAAACATGTGGGTCCCACTGTAAATTATGCCAACTATACGTAAACCTAAAAAATTGGATTGACTATGCGAGCTAATCTAAATTAACTTAGTTGGTGGTGACGATCGGCTCAAATTGGAAATACCAAAACTAATGTCAGCCGGTTTCAAATTCCATTTTTTTTTGTAATATTTGAACTATACCCACAGAAATTTTACCCCAACCAGCGGTTGTAACAGACGATCCAGGAGGAGTAACAAAGTCTTGCGCGATGATGTTGGTCGCCTGAATAGAGTCAGTGAAGAGGAGCGAGCTGGCGAGCCTCACGAGGGAGATCCCATCATTGTTGAGTGCGAAGTCGACTTCACCGATTGTACCGTCGTTGTAGCGGATAGAGGAGCCGGCTCTGATACGACGAACGCTGGCAGAATAGAGCCTGAAGAATTTCATAATTTTGTTTTTTAATACAGAAGCAGAATGATGGTAAAGACAAAGCATTACCTCTTAATTACAATAGTGTTTCGAAAAGTCCTATAGTGAGTGAGTGAGGTACAAAAGACAATACTCACTTTCCAGAGAAGCAAAGAGAAGATGAAACAATGTGGAAGTTGGTGACGAGAGCACCGGCGCATGCTTGAATCCAAACTGGACCTGTTCCAACTTCAACTTGGACAATGGAGGGGTGGTTAGTGATTGATACAGCAGTTCCTTCAATAGGCCTGTTGATGTTGATTTCTGGTAGTTCGATTCCAGCGATGATTTCTTGTATCCTTGTTATTATAAATTCCAAGATATCTTCAAGATTTAAATTTTCCCAGTCAATATCAGGTAATTTGTCTCCCAAAATTTCCCAGATCTGCTCTAGAGTAAGATTTTCCCAGTCAATATCGGTCGGATCGATTCCTATGGCTTCCCAGATGCGTTGCAAGATTTCTTGAATAGAAATTTCGATTCCTACTATTTCCAAGATTTGTCGTATTACTTCTCGAATGCTTTGGATAATTTCCTGTATGTTAATATCAGGGATCCATTCGGGGAGTTCTATAATCTTGTGCGCAGGAGTACAAGATACTGCACCTGTGAATAAAATTAATGATTATATAAAGGAACAATATAAAAGATCTCCATTTCATTCAGCCTCTTGACTTTAAGCACTAAAATGCATGTCCTATGAAGATACAGAGAAGTTATTATTTGTTTTAAAATAATAATATTTGTTTTAATTTAGTATTCATAATAATTTTCATTATATTATAAATACACTTTTACCTAATTTATTTTATCTTTATCTTTTATTTTGACACTAAATTGTCGTTGTTTGCTTAAGAATGTATTAGCTTTATTTTTATAATCACTTTGCTGGTAATTTATTTTATTTTATAATTAAGCTATTTAATTATAAGCCCTAATTCGAAACACAGTAACATCCTAGTTCAGGCAAATGTGTTTTATTGTGTTTTTGTATTTTTAGTTCATAGTTTACATAGTAAAATGGTTTTGAATCTTGTTTTTAAATGTTTTTCTTACATCTCGGTGGCGGATATTGTACTTAATTATTGTGTTATTAATCCATTTTATTGTAATGTTTTTATTTGGTTTTTATTAAAAGGTTTAACGGTTTTATCGTCATATGTAATTATAAAGGTATTTTATTTTCTTTGAAAAGCACATAGTGACGAAACTTATCAACAAAATGTTAAAATAAGTTTCCGCATCATTATAAAAAATATTACATTTGACAGAATATGGAAGCATCTCAAGCGAAGCACTTTCTTCTTTTTATATGAAACATTAAATTAAATTCAATGCATGTTCTATACATGGTTCTTTCAAAGTAAATTTTCTCACCTGCTAGAAGCAGAACTACGGCAAAGTATGCTGTCTTCATGTTGCTGGCTTCCTTTGACAGTTGAATGTTCCGAGACTGATGAAGACTACTCTTTTATACAATTCGAATCAAGTCTAATCACAAATGAATAAGATAATAATGTTATTTAATACTTCCATATCTCATTCATCAATTAAACCGATAAGGGTAGTGAATCCCCTGATAACGATTTTAATTTTAGTACAAATCTTGGTTTGGTTGAAGTCAAATAAAATTGTCTTCCGAGTTATATTTTTGTAACTAAATTTTTAATATTGAGACATAAATAAGAGTTTGAAGACTCTCGGTGGAAGTTCGTCTCGGGGTCGATGTTATGACATATTATGGCAACGCGTGGTTTGAGCGTTTATGCCTTTAACATCCCGTTGCACACAACTTGTTTGTAAAAAAAAATAAAAATTAAGCATCATTCAAATAAACCGCCCCTGACCGCACCCGGTGCAAAGGAGCCGAGAATACTGGCCGCGTTACCTCTTTGTATGGCGACGGCTAACCTTGTTTGTGATATTTAATTTTGTGGCCGGCGCTGTCGTTCCCCCATCAGTCTTATAGCCACATACGTAAATGCCGCACCTTTACGGTGGCTGTTTAGAAGATAAAATAGAATAAAATGAAAGTCTAAAGATATAATAGGATAAAATTATAATGATTCCTAAGGAGTTTTTGTGTAGAGTTCTCCAAGACTAAAAATATTGTATAGAGTAAAGACTCTACCAGCAATATTTTTAGTCTTGGATTCTGACATTGGTCTATGCCAAACTTATGCTAAATCATACATTCATTTCAGAATTCTATCGACTAGACAACCTGACCCTGCTCCAACCACCCTACCTAATTATTTTCCTCTCTTATTAGTACCTATAAATGTTAATAAAATAGGGTAGCGTGTGATTAATAAAATATAAGCCAGCTGTTTGTCGTTGCATACCTATCCCAAGATAAGATTTTATCAAGTTAGTTACATGCAACGGAAATCCCTAATTCCTTTAATCTGGGTATTGTAATTGTTTGTTGGTACAAGTTTATGTTGCCTATTTACTTATCTAAAATGGTATTCGAAAGTAAAAAAAGATTAAGTAAGTTACCTATTAGAAGTCATTTTTATCCACACTTTCTTTCAAAGCCCCCGCAATTTCTTCCGTGTAGGTATATCGTGATAAAAAGAAACAAAATGTTACTTGTAATGATTCAACTTTTTACCCAGTTTCATAGAAACGGTGTAGTAGTTTCTGAGAAAACTCGATTCGACTTTAAAAAGAATTATTCTCTTCGATTTTCATATTATTTTTTTTACCTAGATAAATGACCGATCGAGCAAAGCGGAGTAATAAGTAGAATAATTATAGGTTCTCAAAATGCAGTAAATTGCTCATTGTTAGATATCCACCAGGAACGAGCACTCGATGGAGAGACTCATCGTTCAAGGCCAAGTGGAGGGGAAGACAGCCCGTGGACGCTCACCAACACGATGGACTGACCTTATTAAGCAGGCTACACTAGCATCCCTGGTACAATGTGCTCGCAATGCCACTAGTCGCGACAATTGGAGATGCATTGGCAAAGAAAGCTGCGGCTCTGGGTAGGAAGGAGGGTGATGATACCCGTGCATCATCGACATGATCACAACCACTCTGTCAAGAGTGCCCGACTAAGAAGAAGAAGATATCCACCAGGAGAATCGGCCCTTTAACTACTAGATAGGGATTGATGGAGTACTTAAAACCACCTTTTCATTGATAACTTCTCGAAGATTGTGCTTATGGGGTGTTCGCAGAACTACTAATTTTAGTAACTAACCTAGCTTGCAGCAAAAACGGTGAAATGTGCATTTTTTACCATCCACACACATTTCTTTGTTTTAACAGCAAGGGAATTAAATCAATTGCATGCGTCTGTCTTATTCCTGAAGTGTACAATTTGGGGTTCTTCAATTCGCAAGTATGAAAGCGTGCTATATCCACATCATCACCTACCATCAGAAATGTGTGATAGTGGTGAAACGCTGAGCTGTTTGATTGATAACAAATTCTATTTTTATATTATAAATAAAAAAAGATTATATACATAGAAATCATTAGGGATTTGAGTGATATTAGTGGCGTCACATATTTTTATTGCAGTTTGGGTTTTACGTTATCAAACAAAAATACCCAAAAAGGGTTTTTGTCATCTTTTTAGTAAACACAGGTGTTAATAACTTATAGATATAACTATAAATTATACCTACCTATATGTATAGATATCTGTTGATAAAATTGATAGCTAATTAAATTATTTTTGAGGGAAATTTACCGGATAATCCATTTTATTGGTAATCCTTCCTAAATTTTCCGATGGGGAAGACTTACATAAAAGTATCCATTAATATAAAATATAAAATATACGCGATGAATTAAGGAGCTCCTCCTTTTTTAAAGTCGGTTATAAATTACATTCAAATAGCTTTTACTCGCGACTTCTTTTGCATAGGGGTTGAATTTTCCAAAATTATTTCTTAGCAGATGCATACGTAATGGCTATTTGTATGCCTTTTAGCCTGAACCGTGTTTGGTTTGTGCTGTGCGATAATGTAATATCAAGTCAGTCAGTCAGGACTTTTTTATATTTATGTATATACCTTTTCATGCGACTTTGTCATGGGTTTTGAAATTAAAAATACTTTCTCAGCGGATCATAATAGCTATCTGTTTGACAAATGTTTGCAAAAATAAAAAATATTATGCTTTTTTTCTTCTTAATTTATTTTTCTTTTAGCTGGTAGTCGGCCTAGGCTTAGGCATAATCCACACTCTGCAACTCCCTTTAAAAACGGAAACTTTTTACAGGACATTCCACACATCGCCATCTAGCCCCAAGCTAAGTAACTAGACTTGTGTTATGGGTGCTAGACAACGGATACACTACAAAAATAATTTTCTTTTGTAAATTTAAACTTATAAAATAAAGAAACAACCAGACCACAGACAAATATTTAAGCATAAATACTTGTCTGAGGCGGGAATCGAACCCGCAACCCTGTGTTTGGCAGTCCGGCATGGTGACCATTGTGCCAACTGAGTCGTCAGTGATCATCATTCATCGCTTTGAGCTGTCAGACTTTGAGTATTATATTTGTAGATTGTATAGGTAGCTTCTTGTTATTGTCATAATTATAAGATAAGTATTAAGTAATTCTCAAATTATTGACGTCATTTCCTTCATTGTAGTTATTTTTACATATAAATGTGATAAGCACATAGATATTATAAGAAAGGATTTTGATAATCATTTTATCCATTACCTACTTAATATTACGTTTTTTTTTTTAAAAGCATTAAAAATGGTTGACTGTAAAGTTGGTTTACGGACGATAATTTTACGTGATAACGACATAAGAAAACATTGATGGTAACCATAGGAACGTATTATCGTTGCTATGGTTACCTTGTCAATAACTGACGTACCCGGAACGTGAGTGAAGTTGCTATGGTTACCTTGTCAGTAACGGAACGTGTGCGTTGACGTCACATTTTTTGTGATTGCTGCCGGTGTTCATCAATTTATAAGACGTTTTCACGTCAAAACGGTAAAAATGTAAATCTCCTTAAAATTAAGGAGGAAATCCTCGGGTCCTTTTGCGTGAGGATGGAGTAGGCTTGCCCAGCATCTATAACTCTGTTAGCTTTTATAGTCGACCGTATCCAGAAGAAGTCGTCAATAAATCTGGAGACAACTGAGCCGCAGGTTTCATCACGATGTTTTCCTTCACCGTAAGAATAATGTCAATTACCGCACATTTTTACGTGGTTAAAATCCATTTGTGCACGGCCGGCCCTAGGTACAATCAACGTTCAAAAGTTCTCCCCCATCGTAACGTTTACAATCCTGTGCAGCACTATTTGAAAATTATAACAACGTAACCTGTAGAACGAACCCACGTCGGTTGGTGTAGCGGGTGGCGGCTTATACCACTCACACAACTTAACACATAGCTAACATGTTGAAAATAATAATCACACTGAGTACTTTTAATTAAATTTTTTAAGTTTCTGTGTACGGTTATTAGAAGAAGGTCGTAAGTCCTTTTTAATAGTAATACTTGTTGATAGTATTATTGTAGCAAACTGATAGTGTACTTATGACGCATACGGTACCTTTAAAAAAAAATTAAATTAAATTAAATTTTATTTCAGAATTAAATTCCATAAGAACATATTAAATAAAATAATACAAATTAAATCAAATTTATAAAAGTCATAGTAAATATCATATTTTATCGGCCATCGCAACCCTCATCCAGCGGTATTGTATGGGGCAGTCCTGACGCGCGACAATCATCTGCAGGATGCCATTGCACTTTCTTGCGAATAATCGCATGAAACTCGTCCGTGCGTGCTTCAGCGAACATCTGAGCGATTGAACTACAAAAGCGAGGCAGTCGCACACGCATCCTGAAAATGTCATTGTATTGGATACGTAGGTCACTGGCAGCTCGGCAAATGTTGTTTATCCAGAGGCTGCTGCTGAGGCTGCCTTTAGGTATCCCAAGGACATTACCATAATATTTAAGAATATATTTTTTTGTGTGAAAATTAATTAATTATTACTTACGGAAAATTACGAAAAATAAACAAATTTTTTCAAGATTGACGGTATTGATACTATGGCACCTTAATTTTAGTAAGATACCGTTTGATAAGATTGTTTTTACGCCGGAAATCGGTAGGTAGTTCCAAAACAAATATGATGCATTGTCAAACCTACGATCTTCGGAATGAGAATCGAGGTGTCTACCAATAGACCAACACCGTTTCTCATTGTTTTGTCTCATTGGAATATTTGGCAAAAATAGTTTGCCAAATATTCCATTTTTTAAAAAAAAAAAAAAAGGTTTCCAAAATAAAATAAAGATAGTTGTATATTTTGTCCGATATTCAAAGACAATCTATGTACATTTTCGAGATGGTAAAATTTGGCAGGAAACACGCTCATTTATTTGTAAAAAATTGATCATTCCGGTAAGAGATCACCCTTCTTTTGCAATACCTAGATCAAATTTAGCTATTTTTAAAACAAACTGTTACTATATGGCACTAGCAATTTATAATAATTTGCCAAGATGGCCCTATTTTTTTCAAACGCCTAAAGGAATGGTAATACATTTATGAACTTTTATACTATATTAATGAATATTTATGCAAGACATACAAATGAAACTAATAGATATTTAATTTTAACAGTAATTCAATTTTAATAAATTTTGACATAATTTAATATTTTATTTGATTTTGACATAAGTACCTAAAATTTTACTAACATATTATGTAATACATTAATAGCTATTTTTTAAAAAACTTTTTATTAATTATTATTTCGAAAGTTGACTATGCATCGATTGATTATTATTATCACCTACTGTAAAGGTTTGAACTAAAACCACAGGACTGTATTTCCATAAAGCTCTTATATTTCATATTTTCAATTTTCACCTTATAAACTAACAAAACACAATGCTTGCGCGATCTATTTTTACTTGTGTCTCCATCTATGTTCAAACCTTAGAACTAACACGAAACTAAATCTTAGGTATTTACATATGACTTGAACATTCCGCCCACCAAGGACAGACTGTCCTTCACAAATTAAATCCGCCCACCATGACGTCGCTTAGCTTACAAAATCTTAATAATAACTAAAACTTTATGCTTATAAAGTGGTACAAAACAAAACGTAAAATCTAAAAACATAAGTAACCACACCCAAACAATAACTAAATGGCATTATTAACTGTTAATCATCAATAACAGGTAAAATACAAAGTTTAGATGTAAGACGTTTCATGGTGGAATTTTTACATTTAAGCAAAACAACTCTAGTTATCCCGTCATATCCGGGGTATTTCTCTAGAACTCTACCAAACAACCAACGACTCGGAGGCAAATCATCCTCTTTAACCAAAACTATATCCCCAACTGCTGGTTCAGGAAATTTGTAAACCTATTTATAGCGATGCATGAGCTGTGATAAAAACTCTCCTGACCATCTAAGCCAAAACTCTGAAGCATCGCTTGTGTAACCTGCCAGCGTCTCAAGGAATTTAATTTATGCCCCTTTCGTATACTGCACTCAAAGATAATTAACACGTATTTAAAAACTCTCTAATTCAAATAAAATAAAACAAGTCTTATATATATATATATTTTTTTTTTAAACAATGTTCTTTTTAGTTATAAAACAAATCAGCATTAAAACTACAACACGAACCAGTCCTTTAAAATCTATTGATCTACGATGCCTACATGAACTTTTAGAGATTCTTCCTCGTGAATGTCGTTGTTTTTCAATTTGGTGTATGAGATATATTGTTCCCATAAAAACCTTGGACCAAATTTCCATATATCCAGCTGATTTAGATTCGCAGGTTGAACACCACGTGATGCACAATCTGCACGATTGTCCTTATTAGACACATGAGACCACTGGGAAGATTCTAAAGTCATGGAAATCTCTGCCACTCCAATTGCCACAAATGTCTTCCAGTTACTAGCGTTACTTAACCAGGCTAGTACTATTGTAGAATCCGTCCAAGCTCTAATTGCACTTCTCGGAATCTTTAAAACTTCTGCAACTTCTACCAACAACTTTGCTAATAAACAGCTCCACAAAACTCAAGACGCGGTATGCTCAGTTGTAATTGTACTGGTGCAATCCTTGTTTTGGCACCTACTACTCCGACATGGATGTGTTCGGATTCATTGATTACGCGTAAATAAACAACAGCTGCGTAAGCAACGTTGGATGCATCCGAGAATCCGTGCAGTTCTACGACAACATCGTTTGAACTTGTAAATAACCACCCAGGAATACGGAATCCAGTCAAGTGTGTTAAGGCGTTGCTGTAAGTATACCAGTCATTTACTATATCAGTTGGAGCTTCTTCATCCCATCCTGTTCCTGCTATCCACAATCGCTGTATAAATATCTTTGCTAATATGACACATGGTGCTATCCATCCTAGCGGGTCGAATAGACGCGCTACGTCCGATATAATTTGTCTTTTTGTTACAGGTGCAGACAGCGGCGGCAGCTTTACCGAGTACTGAAACTCATCTTCGTTCCTGTTCCAGGTAAGTCCTAGAATGTTTACTATTTTGTCTAGTTTTTGTTCTACCTTTCTATTTTCTTCCTCTTCATCTACTACATTGTCCTTTGTTTCCTTTTGATCTAAAATCTTTAATAGTTCTTCCTTGTTGCTAGACCATTTTTGTAGTGTAAATCCACTTTCCTTAAGAAGTTCATTCATTTCTTTAATCAGCTCTGCTCCTTCTTTTATTGTTTGACCTCCAAACATTAGATTATCCGTATAATAATCCTTTGCTACTCTTTCCGCTGCTATAGGGTATTTATCCTTGTAATCTATTGCTCTCATAACTTTTACAGCTAAGTCCGTGGCCGAAGCTGTACCGAAAGTGACTGTAAGTAATTTATAATCTTGTATTTCTTCATTTGCATTATTTCTCCAGACAATACGTTGATAATCACAATCTTCATCAGCGACTCTCACCATACGATACATCTTAATAATGTCGGCAACTATACATATGGGATACCTTCTCCAATTCCAAATCAAGTGCCTCATTTGCGATTGCAACGTAGGCCCAACCATCAAAGTATCAGTTAATGACACACCATTTTTATTTTTACAGGATGCATCAAAAACCACGCGGACCTTACTTGTAGACCTATCCTCTCTTATAACAGCATGATGCGGTAGGTATACCGCCTGTTCTTTATTATCATCCGGTTTCTGTACTAACATCATATGATCTAATTGTAAGTATTCGTTTATTACCTCTGTATATCTTTCTTTTAATATTGTATCTGTAGCAAATTTTCTTTCTAAGTTTTTAAATCTCCTAACTGCTATCTCACGTGAATCTCCATTTTTACAGAAAGGTACCTCCTCTCGGAACGGTAACTTGACAACGTATCTACCATCTGAATCACGACGCGTAGTTGCAGCGAAGATTTCTTCACACTTTTGTTCTTCTAATGTCAACATTTTAGACGCCAATAAACCTTCCGATTCTAACTCACAAAAGTGTTTTAAATCGAATTCCTCTACGCAAGTATGTAAAACTGTAATATTATGTTGTTTATCATTTTTAACTGTATTCACTGATCCAGATATAATCCAGCCAAATGTTGTACACTGTGCTAGTGGAGTACCAGTAGGTGCACGTAAAACTCCTTCTTTAATTATTTGGCTGTATACATCTGCTCCCAGCAAAAGATCTATTTTATTTGGCGTATCGAACTGAGGATCAGCCAATGAAATCTGGGATAACTCGACCCAATTGTCTAAACATACTTTCTTACCTGGTATATATGTAGTGATGTTGTTCAATACATATGCTTTCACACTGATTTCAAACTCTGGATCTATTTTAGATCTTAGAGTAAGTGAAACCATTGACCTCGAAACTGTGGAAGTATTTTGACCACCTAAACCTGATACGACGTTGGCAACCGTGATTCTTTTTAAACCTAACCCTTGGACCGTGGCTTCGGTTACAAACGACGCTTGAGAGCCTTGATCTAACAAAGCCCTTACCGCGTGATATTGGCCTGTTCTAGATCTAACCTCAACTAAAGCTGTTGCCAATAACACATGGTTGCTCTGACCTTTGGTACAATTTGCCATGTGATTAAATGTTTCAATAGGCAAGTTACCTTGTGAACTAAATACTTCATTTGCCTTATTGACCTTACCTGACTCTCCTTCAACCGTTTGACCTACAAACTCTGAACCAACAGCTGAAGTGGAGACGTTCCTTGGGTGAAGCAAGGAATGATGGCGTTTTTTGCAAATCCTACAATTGATGGGTGTTCGGCAAAATCTTACACCGTGATTGCTCCCTAAACAATTAAAACATATTCTATTTTTCATCACAAAATCATGTCTAGCTTCATAATTTTGGTTAGCAAACTTTTTACAAAAACATAACTTATGAGCTTCACTGCAAAACTCACAAACAATTTTTGGAATATCAGTAGTATGTAAAACTCTGGTGTGACTGATATTCGGAGTCGTAGATGTGCGTGCATTAAACCCTGACTGTTTATTGACGTTATATTTAATAGGTTCGATCACTTCTAAAGCACGGAATCTATTACATAAAAACTCGCTCAACTGACTAAAAATAGGCAAGGAATCCGAACCGATAGTTTTTGAAATGTGTAATTCCCATTCCTTGCGGGTTTCTGGGTCCAGTTTTAAACATAACAAATGTATCACAATTGGATCCCATGTGGAAACATCTATACCCAAATTAGTAAGCGCAGTTAAACAATCAGTTGTGGTGTCAACAAACTCTTTTAAACTACTAGCGGATGCAGTAGTTGCACTTCTTTGACTCAAAAACCGTTTTAAAATATTATTGACCAGAAACTTTTTATTATTATATCGCTGCTCTATGATATTCCAACAACCTTTATAGTTTGCAGCAGTTACAGGCGTGTTTCTTATAAGTTGTTCTGCCTCTCCTGTTAAATAGCCTTTAAGATATTGTAATCGTTGTACATCGTCAAGTGATTTGTTGTTGTGTATCATTGAAATAAAAAGATCTCTAAAAGTAATCCACTCTGTATATTTGCCTGAAAATCTAGGTATTTGAATTTCTGGCAACTTTACATAACTTGACTTTGTATCACTATTACGACTATCTACAGAATCTTTAGGTAATCCTAATTCTCTTGGCAAATTAGATAAACATTTTTGTAATTCGCACTTATATTCTAGAAACACCTCTTCAGTTTGATCGTATACATCATTTAAAACGTAAGTCTCGTCTTTTATAAGCATGGGGTCATTTTCTTGTATTAGTTGCTTGTGACCCGTTTTAAACTCATCCCACAACTCTCCTAATGCTTCTAATCTGTTATTTATATAATCTCTGCTAATACGATCCTTAGGGGATTTTTTATAGTTGACCTGAGCTTTTAAAATCCTTTTTGCAAGGTCAACTTGATAACTAATCAAAGACTTATGTGATGCCATTTTAGTAAATTAATCAAAAAAACACAAGTCCTAAAAGAAAATATGAACTTAGACTTTTTTACTCAAAGTTCAATTTCTGAAATTTTACAAGTCTTTTAAAAATTTCGAAAATTTTACAAGTGTTTGGGAATTCTGAGGGAAATTGGGCGTGGATTCCCCGTATCGTCGTTTTTTCGCTTATTATTCTAAGTCCCAAATTACTACTAGCTAAAACTAAATGTTCACCGATCTAGAAAATTTCTAGAGTTATTTCGTTCCTTGAAATAAAGTTGAAATTCGCCTATTTGTTACAACATCAAAGTACTCACGGTTGCACTTCACTCACACACACAGATGAGATCCTTTTCACCTGCAGTGTAGTCCTACCGAATTCCTCGGTTCCCGTTGTCCTCCTTTGACCACCTCTCCGGGGTGGTGCCTTCAGCACACCAACTGCGGCGCTCACAGCACGCCAACCAGCTCGTATCCCACGAGCTGTGCTCTTCCTACCACGTACCAGCAATCCTCTGCGAGTACGGGTTCAGTGGTACCAATACCACTGTGCACTATGCGGAGCCCTAATCCGGCTCGTTACGGACCATGTAAAGGTTTGAACTAAAACCACAGGACTGTATTTCCATAAAGCTCTTATATTTCATATTTTCAATTTTCACCTTATAAACTAACAAAACACAATGCTTGCGCGATCTATTTTTACTTGTGTCTCCATCTATGTTCAAACCTTAGAACTAACACGAAACTAAATCTTAGGTATTTACATATGACTTGAACACCTACTATTTGTACGCCATTGTCTGGCTAAATATGAAGAAACAATATCCTACTTTGTAACACCACTATGTACCATATTTAATGCAAATAAAATATATCTGATTCTGATTCTGTAAAATATTTAGATAAATACACTGAATAGCTGTCAAAAAATGAATCTTTTGGGAAATCATACGATAGCCCGTTTGGTAAAATATCCCGTTTCCGAGACGCCTTAGAGTGTCAGTGTAAAGGCATTATTTGTTTACCGTAAAGCCTACTTTCCACAGATATGGATCAAAATTCACCGCGCAAAAAATCACTATGTTCAGCTCTCATAGTAAATCAGGTCCCCTTTGCCCTCTAAAATGTCGGATTTTGATGGAAAACTTGCTTAGAAATATTACGGCATTTATTATGAACTAGTTGCGCCCAGCGGTTTCACCTGCGTTTCTTTTCTGCGAAAAGAACCTTTTCCTGGCAAAAACAAAGACAACAAATAATTAGCCAAATCGGTTTAGCTGTTCTCGTGACTGCGCTTAGCAACACATTTAACGATTAATTTTTATATTATAGATACATAAAACTTGATAGTTAGGCGTTTTGCTACATGGGCGATTAGCTAACTAGGCAGATTGCTCACTAGACTTTTCGCTTTGTTAGACGTTTTGCTACTTAGACTTTCTGATCGGGAGGCAAAAAAACATACATGCGAATTGAGAACCTCCTCCTTTTTGAAGGCGGTTAAAAATCGGATAGTGTTATTCATCTTCATAATTCACAAATCATGTCACTAGACGGCGCCACTGGTAAAATTGAGTCGCGCTATCGTTGTGTTTTCACAAATTACTAAGGTTCAACGGATTTAATCTTGACTATGATTGATTCCTATTCTTATGGTGAAGCCGTAAAGCCGTGTTTAAATGTAATAACATAATTTTTTTTATTACCTATGAAGGGTACCTAACATAAAATATTATCAAAGTAGTTCGAAATAGACCTACCGTCTGGTTTCAGGCATGGATAGTCACTATGATAGCCTTTTTCATAGTAGGTACGTCTTTATTCAATCATAAATAAATAGAACTTCTCCACTTGACGAAGTCTGTGGTGTGGCGACCGAACACCCGCTTGTGAGGCAAAAGGTTTGGGGTTCGATTTCACCGCTGGGAGTAAAAGTGTTCGGTGGTTCGATTTACGCTTTAAATAAATAAATATTGCAGGACACACATCGCCCTCTAGCCCCAAGCTATGTAACTAGACTTGTTTTATGGGTGCTAGACAACGGATATACTACTTATGTACTTTTATTTGAATGAATGAATGAATGAATGTCATTTATTTGCTTGAAATATGGTACAAAGATGTCACATAAAAATATAGTTCAACATATTTCACCAGCACTTAGCTTAGCATGCAAATATTAAAAGTTAGTTAATTAAAAGTACTCTAATATGATGTCAAAATAATTAATCCAATGTCAATAATATAAAAAAAAAAAAAATTAAAAATCATTGAAAGTTAAATAAAAACAAAACAAAATTAATTAATTAATAAGTCAAGAATGGAATACAAAATCATGTCAAATTCAATTTACGTCATCTTTATCATTTATGAATTCTTCAATCGAATAATAGGCCTTATCGATGAGATAATTGTTGACAGCCCGCTTGAACTCTCCAGGACAATCAATTTGTCGTAATGATTTGGGAACTCCGTTGTATATTTCAGGGGCCATACAGAACACGCTAATTCTCATTAGACGAGTATTGCGTGCAACGATTAGAAGATCACCTTTACGTCTTCCACTATCCGCATATCTATTAAAAAGATGCAAATTTTCTTTTACAAATTGAGCCATTTCACTAATGTAAATGCAAGGGAATGTAAGGATTTTTAATTTTTTAAAAGATTCTTTACATGATTCCATTCTACCTAGCTGACATATTGCACGTATGCATCGTTTTTGTGCTATAAAAGGCTTATTTTTGTTTGTAGAGTTTCCCCAAAATATAACACCAAATCTCAATATTGACGCCACATGTCCATGATAAGACGCTAATAGAGCCTTCAAGTTCACTACCTTTTTCAGTTTGTATAATGCATATGAAAATTGATAAATTCTTTTACAAATAATGTCAATATGATTTTTCCATGTCAATTTACTATCTATAGTTAACCCTAAAAACCGTGTGGTGTCAACTTCGTTAATTTTATTGTCATGATAATTTACACTAAGAGTCAAGTTATTATTTCTTTGTCTAAAATTCATTAGGTTAGTTTTATCAATATTTATATTTAAATTATTTAAATTTAACCAATTAATTAGAGATGTCAGAGTTTGATTGATTACGTTCGATAAGTTAGTTTTAGTTTCATTTACAAATAATACCGTGCTATCATCAGCAAACAATGTCATATGATATGGAGTAGTGTCAACAAAATCATTAATATATATATTAAATAATAGAGGGCCCAATACACTACCTTGAGGAACACCATTATATATCTTTCTCAAATCAGATTTAAAAACCAGTTCAGTTTGAGATTGCGGACATACCTTATTAATATGCGTTCTTTGAGTACGGTTACTTAAATATGACTTTATCAGATCGTATGTGTTTCCTCTAACACCATATTTTTCTAATTTTTCCATGAGAATTTTATGATGGACGTGGTCAAATGCCTTACTCATATCCATGAACAAAGCAACAGCAGGTCTCCTTATGTCCATATTTCTAATTACTTTAAATAGAAAATCATAGATAGCCATATTTATTGTTTTATTTTTCCTAAAACCATATTGACTATTTGTAAAAATATTATAAGTTTCAAAGTAATTATATAGCCTTTCATAAATCACTTTCTCAAATATCTTTGAAATGACAGGTAATAATGCTAACGGTCTGTAATTATTTAAAGATTCTTTATTACCTTTTTTGTGTAGTGGTAAAATTATAGTTTTTTTTAAGGAATCAGGAAATATGCCCTGCTCCATACAAAGATTGATAATGTAACAAAGTACTGGTGCTATCAATATTGCTACATCTTTTAAGATTTTTGTTGTAATACCGTCCCATCCTACACTGTTAGTATTTTTTAATGTTAATATAATTTTATAAATGTCAAAAGGTGTAGTTGGTGTCAGATAAATAGAATTAGGATTATTATGATTAATTGAAATTTTTGTGTCATTTTGAATGTCAGTATTTACCACGTCAATGAAATAATTATTAAAGCAATTTGCAATTTGAATAGGTTCAGTTATAATATTACCGTCAATGTCAAGTTTTGTAACACCTTCTTTTGGGTAACTGTTTTTGTTTTTGTTTATTATCTGCCACGTGGCCTTAGATTTGTTCTTAGAATTATTGATATAAAAATTATTTTGTGATTTCTGCGTTAAATTTATTATTCTCCTATATTTTTTAGAATACTCTTTAAAAGCTATCTTGTTTATTATAGAGGGATATTTTCTATATTTCCAAAGCAACTGTCTTTTTCTTTTAGAGCATAATTTTATGCCTCTAGAAACCCATCTAATCTTCTTCTGAGTGGATATTTTATATTTTAATATCGGGAAGCATAAATCATAAAACAATAAAAAGTCTTTATGGAATGAATTGAAAGCATCATTTGTATCTCTAGACTCATAAATGTCCTTAAATTGTAGGCTTTTAATGCAATCAACAAATTTCTTTCTATTTTCATTACAATAGTCCCTTTTATATATAAACCAGTATTTCATACAACAAGTTTTTTTAACTCTTATTTTAATTAATTGAGCAGTATGATCTGACAGAGCCAATTCTACCAGTTCACACTTAGCACCTCGGATATTGTGGCAGATGTTATCTAAGCACGTTCCACTGGCAGAACGTGTAACTTCTTTCAATCCGAATTTTAAATTATAACTGAGCAATATTTGTTCAAAGTCATCTGTAATTGTATTTTTTTCTAATATATTTATGTTAAAATCACCACATATCACAATTTTATATCCTGGTTTCGTTCGCAATAAAAAATGTAATATATTGTTTACAATTATTAAAAAATGTTCTTTATTATTTTTTCTTTTTCTCGAAGGTCTATAGATACAAATAATACAGATTTTATGTTCCTTAATTTCAACTGCAGAGCACTCTGCTATATCTGGTACCGACATATCAACTATCGTATCAATGTTCATTGATAAATGAATATTACGAACTACTATACAAGACCCCCCTCGCCTTTGTTGTCTGCAGTAGAATGAAATCAAAGAGAAATTAGCTAAATTAAGACTTTCAAGATCATCTTGCAACATGTTGTGTTCTGTAATGCATACAATATCAACGGACTTACCAACATCATTAAGATTATCCAAGCACACTGTCAACTGATTTGATTTATTTACTAATCCATCAATATTTTGATGTAGGATATATATGCTGTCATACACGAAAAAACTTATGATTGCTTGGCTCGTTATCTACATGTTTCTGCTCATCATCAACAGCCTCTTTGCCATCGACAGCACAAATATCAATTATATTATGTTCATTATTAACAACAGCATTAAGGTTAACAGGTTCATAGTCAGTTGTTTGTGTAGATTTATCTACGTATTTGATTTGATTTTTTTTAGTCTTCTCTCTTACATATGTATAGAAATTATTTAAATATGTCAAATGTAATATTTCTCTCAATATACACCTAGATACGTATGTTGGAAGAAACTTTTTTCGAGGCCTAACACGACTATAATTCATGTCAATATATATTACATTATTATATTTATTGCAAATAAATTTTAATTCATAATTCAATTTACTTTCGCTGAGATACTTATTAAATGGTATTTCAGTAATTATTACATTAGTATGTTTTAAGGATTTTAATAGGATATTTAAATTGAGGAAAATGTCAAATGGGTTATTGTCATTGGTGCCACATAGAAGAATTACATAGTCATCTTTGGAGAAATAAGATAGTTCAGAGCGACAACAGTTTATAAATTGACTAGTTAATGCACCTGGTTTAATCATTGAAGTCACAAAGTAGTCAGAACCTAAAAGACTTTGAAGTATTTGTCTTACATTCCGACCTTGATCGTCACCTAGTATCAATACTTTTCTTTTAATCTTGTTGTAATCGATTGATTGTTGTTGATTTTCTTCTTTATTGTTTCTTTCTTCTGACAACTGTTTCTCCATATTTGTATTAATTTGTACCTCGATTATATTTCTACTAGTAACCGACGTACTTGGGTCAGTTTGATTCTCATCTTCGATTGAGTTATTGTCTATGTCCTTTAAATTCTTATCTTCACTTATGTTATTTGTATTTATGTTATTTCTATCTTCATTTATGTCATTTGTATCAGTGTCGTTTCTGTTTACATCTTCATTTATGTTATTTGTTTTAATGTCGTTTCTGTTTACATCTTCATTTATGCTATCTGTATTGGTATCATTTCGGTTTCCATCTTCATTTATGTTATTTGTATTTCTGTTTACATCTTCATTTATGCTATCTGTATTGGTATTATTTAGGTTTTCATCTTGATTTATGTTATTTGTATCCGTACATATATTTTCAATATTGGCGTCTTTTTTTGTATGTTGTAGTTGGTCATAACTCTCATTGTGTCTCTGTCTTTTCCGTTTCCGCTTGCCCAGTTTTGTTAGGGGACTTTCATATAAGGTGACAGTCTTATAACGTTCTATTATTCTCTTATATTCTTCAATATCTCTGTTCAGTTGTGTATTTTTAATGCTAAGATCATCAATTTCTTGATTTGCCGATTGTAATTGGTTTTTCAAAGATTCAATTTCATTTAGTGTCGTATTTATTATGTTTAATGAACAGTCTTCGTAGTCACCAGGCGAATTTGGGGCGCTAATCGCAGTACTTTCAAATAATGAAGATTCTGATGAGTCACTCATAGACGGCGCTGTTCTATACTGGCGGAATGTCACATTTTCAGAATCCATCTTTTTTATTATTTTTTATTTTTTTATTTTTATTTATATTTTTTATTAGTTGTTACCAACACGTCACTTAAATATTTAGAAATATAATTTTTTTTGTCAATTAGTCAAAAGACCAGTCATTGTCTAATTACTGGAAGCGTTTACCTCAGTTATGTTCGGTATGTCCGTACCCTGTTATCATCTGTCATGTAGGTTATCTCTGATGGCTGTCAGTGTCAAAGTCGATCAGCTGATTGACGTAGGCTCTCATTCATTCATTATGTTGTTGTTTGGAGGTTGTTAGCAATTATTTAATTGTTGCCAATGATTTAGATACGTCAATATTCTTTGTTTTGAGACGATGAGTCATTAATTAACGGTATCAAACACGAAATCACAACATGAATTTAGTGTTTTATCAATATAATATCGCTCACCAAAGTCCAGTGGATGTATCCTTGGTATTTTAGGTTATAATGGTATGTACTCTCACTTATTTAACAACTTAATAAGGACAAAAACTAATTGTTTTGATTAAAAATCAACAGAGGTTTCACTTTAGATGCTGCGCCGACTAGGGTTGCCAGCTCACCCTCATTTTGTAAAAATAATCAGACCACAGACAAATATCTAAGCATAAATGCTTATCTGAGACAGGAATCGAACCTGCAACCCTGTGTTTGGCAGTCCAGCATGGTGACCACTGTGCCAACTGGGTTAAACATTTCTTAATGTTTTTTACGGCATTTATTTTTAGTCTGGGTATTATCCAATCCTCACTGATATTATAAATCCAAAAGGGGCCCTCATAACTATTTAGTGCATGAACTTGAGTAATAGAAGTTACTGCAGCGAACAAATAATGCCTTCACTCAAAGCACTAAAGCGTCTCGAAAACGGAAACATGGTGTATTGTGATATTCCAAAAGTGCGTGGTGCATTTTGATACTGTTATCAATAAGATACTTTAGTCGTTTGGTGTGAAGACATTATTGTTCGCTGTAGTAAGCTCAATCGATAGGTATGTGTCTCAAAAAGCACCGCTCATTTTTGAAAAATCTTACATTGATTAAATCTTCCTTTAGACGCTTTAGAGGTTTGGTGTGATAACATTATTTGCTCACCGTATCGATAAGTATGGGTCTTTAAATGCACCGCCGCATATAAAGTAACAATATTTGTTGTCCCTAAAGGCCTTTGAGAATCAAACTATTTAAAACTTTCATTAACTTTTATTTCGTATAAGTAGCATGCTCAATAATCCACGACGTGTAAGAACTGACTGAGGTTGCCACTACGGGAATGTCGTCATTAGCATCTCTCGCCCCAAACGCCAATATACCCGCCAAGGTATTAGAGTAGTACACAGGAGCGCCAAGGTCGCGAGCATCGAAATCTCTACCACTGTAGTATCCTCTGCCAAGGCAGATCATGTTCTCCGTGATGAACTGAGGTTCGTCGATGGTGAGATAGGTGTTGAGGCAGTTGTCATCGTTGGTGACGAAGAGCTCGATGCCGCCGAGGTATCTATACGTGTCTTCGTGTTTATTCTGTAATATAATTTAATAAAAACGTGTTATATCAGTTGAGGTAGTAGTTAATAACTTTCATTCTTCTTTATGGTCTTTAAGGTTCTTCTTAAAGTCTAATTTATACAGCGTCAGGGACTTTTATTCATGCTATTTAGACGGCTGCAGAGCCTATACATTATATGGAGTAGGCTTGCCCAACACCCTTGCCACACTCTCAACTTAGTTCACCTTAAGAACTCGTCAATACGTCTGGATTGAAAGGTATCTTCGACTAGGCCAAAAGTGCTCTATAGTAGTTAAATGCTGGTCTATACGACTTTAAAAATCTATTTAATCATGAACTTTGGCACACGACTTTGTCCGCGGTTGGGTTGATTTTCTTTCTCAGCGGATGCCTACGTCATTTTAGCCATCTATATGCCAAAAAGCCCAATATGTCCATTGGCTTGAGCTGTGCTTTGATATATCAGCCAGTCAGTCATGACTTTTAATTTTTTATATACATATTGCTCAAGCTTGAAGCACATTTCATACAACTATAATCTATCAAACACTTTGGCCTCATCTTCCTACAGTTTCCAATTTCAACTTACAATAGTAGTGCCCCATCCTGCTACTTGAACCGGCAATCCAAAAGGCAGTACAATACCCTCTCCCATAATAGGGACTTGGGCAATCTTAACATGATCCAGAGTGAAGGGTGTGAGGAGCTGGATCACGGCGATGTCTGCATCGTTGCCCAAGACTCCATAGTTGGGATGGACGTGCGCGTATCTGACTTGGACGAGGTCGCCTCCTGTGCTGCGGAGGGAAGCACCAGCACGGATGCGACGGTTTTCAGGGTAGTATAGCCTGAAATTAAACCAGAAAATGGGTAAATTGAAACGGAAATAAAAATTTGATAAATAAAACCTAATTCAATTTTTTACTACTAGCGACATCTCTGCAGTGTAGTGTTAAAGATTCTAGTACACAGAACCCCCGCTCGTGGTCAGCGCCTTTTTCTACTGTCAATAAGACAATGGCATACCTAAAAAGACCTCAAGTACCATGAGTAGGAGTATCTTGAGGTACTGACCTGACCACATACTCATGTGGTACTGACTGCCGATCAATCTTCTTGTCATTGGCAGAATTGCAACGCAATGTGGCCAGAATCGTCATTAATCAAGAATTGAATTGAAAGAGTTTGTAGAGGTGTTTTTTATTTTAACTGTTTCGTCACCATAATACAAGCCTAGTTGTTTAGTTTGGGACTAGATGGCGCTGAGTACTGCAATATTTATTTATTTACTAGCTGAACCGACGGACTCCCTGAAATTCGATTGCCACTTTGCCACCTACCGGGTCTAACAAAAATGTAAAAGTAAACCTTATCTGTCTGGACCCACTCAAGCATATACGAAAAAATTCACCAAGTTTTTAAGTTTTTTGGGAGATTAACGCACAGCTGCACACTGATCTTTTATTTATAAAAGATAGATTACTTACGCTCCATAAAAGCAGCTGGCAGTGGACAGGACGTGGTAAGAAGTGAGAACGCTGCCTGCGCACTGCTGACCCACAAGATTCCAACTCTGACCTCCACCTGCGCCAGGCTCGGGTAGTCTTCTATCTTAGCGAGCCAACCAACGTCACGTGGTTGTTCTGCTTTCTCGGCAAAGGTTTGCAGAAGTCCTGGAATCCCAGATAATATTCAATGAGACCGTTTCGACAACGAATCTTAGGTTCTTGACCAGCATGTGCAAATACTTGCTGGTATTTGAAAAATGTCATCGAATCAACGACACAATAAGTTCGAAATAGTATAACATGAAATGGAAACCATTATGAAAAAACCCGTCAAGTCTAAGAACTTGAAGGTCATAGCTATTGTGGCCCGGCAAGACTTCCATGTCGTCTTTATCTTTATTTATTTATAACTATAATTAACATATTCTGTATATTTTATAACATATTTCTGCTGTTTGTTACAGAGGCACATGTCTTTTGTGGTTCAGATGCTTTAAGACTTTATAAAGAAGTTTCAAAATTACTAGTTTTAGCTTCCAGTGACCCTATCTCGATGGCTCCTATCTCGGACAACGGATAAGCATTGCCATTCAACGAGGTAACGCAGCCAGCCTTTTGGACTTCCTAGGGTCCCTACTGCGTTGGGCTGGCTGGTCACTTCCTTGTCCATTTGGACAACAAACAAACAACAGCAAGAATATATTGTACTTACGAGATTGAAGAGAAGATACCGAGAGGCAGAAACCCAAAACGTTACAGCTGAAGATGCCAGTAAACGTTCCACCGAGTCAAGCCAAATACCGCACGACCCTCATTCCACTAGGATCCACCAACGAGGTTCCAATAGTGGACCTATCTGATGGAAACACCTACCTGTTCTTCCACGGAGTCACAATCCCTAACTTTGAAGGACCTACCAAGGAGGGAAGGTAATGATACTTACCCGTAAAGAAAACAAGGGCCCAGACAAGTTTCGCCATTTTATCGTGTTGTTACAGCGTTTCTAATCAATTAATATCATTGTTAGCATTTATATGGCGATTTAGTTTATCGAGATATTTTATAACTATTGTAAATCCTAATCGATATTGTTTAGGGATCAACTTAGCTTAAAATCGATAAACATTTAGGAGCGAACACGCCTGTAATATGAAAATGATGTTGATGAAGCGTGACAATGTTCGGAATCAATAACTTAATTATCTAGCAGTTACCAAGGGTTACCGACATTTTTCTAACAGAATTGGAAATTAAAAAAAATGTTATTTAACTGGTAACTGATAGATAGATTATCGATTTCGACCTAGTCTGGATGCAATTGGTTACGCTTTCTTGCTTCGACGACTTCTGTGGCGCGGTAGACGAACATACACCTTAGAGACGCAGATTGCGGGTTCGATTCCCATTTCAGACAAATATTTAAGTACAGATATTTGTATCTGGTCTGGTAATTCCTGCATGTAAATTGTTTATATTTAAAAAAGAAAAGTATATAAGGTTATTAGTAATTGTATAAAAGAGCCATTAAGGGCTACATCTGTGTACTTTAACTAACAACTTTTCTTCTACGACTTAAGTAAAGAGTTTAAATTAGCTGTTTAGTCTATCGTTATAAAATTAAACCATTATTCTACTGAACCCTGTAATAATTAGATAAGTATTTTGATTATTTATCGCGCAAATATTATGTTTATTGACGTGTAAATCATAACTTTGTCACATTACTCAAATACAATTATAAAATAATTCAAAATTCTCAATAAAATAAGCAATATTTAAGGTATTTTTTTATTATAGCTGAACACAGAAGTTAAGTATCAAATAATTAAATATTTAGATTAGATTGTTCCTTGAGTGTTATTCAAAAGGCACGACCCACCTCTAAAAACACTAAGTAATGTTAATTGCCCGAATGTTAGTTTTTTTTTAAACAGCATCATCTGTGAAAAATGTTGAAACTTACAATATAAAGCTTTTAATCAGGTATCCATTTTCATGAGGCTCCAAAAGGTACATTGTTACATTCCTAGATGGCGCTGTACGCACGCAGGCAAATAGTTTGCAGTGAATTTCAGGCTTCGAGTTTTAAACCCATCTTGAAAGGAAGTCCATAACTTTTTTACAGAATAATATGATTTATGTTCAAGCCGCCATGCTCCGGCATAAAAAATCCGATTATGCAGATTAAAATAATCCGATTTTGCAGGTTCTTTATTATTTTAACAATTGTAGGTCCTAAATTGGTCCCATGAAAAGCCATGAAATTATGAGATTTTAGTCAGTTTCAGAGAGCTACTTTAAAAAGAAGTCGCGGCTTTATTTGCCTGATGACTTTATTTTATATTTTTCTTCAACCAAAGTGAGACACTTAAAATTTAAAGAAAACATGCATAGTTTGTTTCCTGCTTTAAAGTCGGTTTACAAAAATGTACTTTATTCAACTGAGACTACCTGATTCTCTTCAACACGATATTTAAATCCATTACAAAGTTTTGTGATGAGAAAGTGGTTTCTGGGTCAAACATCAATGTCAGTCAAATTATATGTCTTACAACCAATAAAAAAACATTTTAGGTACAAAATCGTTTTATACTACTTTCTAGTATTTTCTTACAAAAACAGTTAAGTACATTTATTGTTGTAGGTATTTATTATACGGTAATAGGCGGTTCCTTTAGTTTTATCGAGCATTATTAACGATCCAAGTAGTGTAAGATCCGACCCTAGCACTAACTCCAGGGAAGTGAGGATCAGCGCAGTCAAAGCCCCAGGAGACCAAACCGATGAGGGTAGTGCCGTAGTAGAGCGGGCCACCGGAGTCACCTTGACACGCGTCACGGCCTCCGACGTTGAGGATACCAGCGCAGATCATGTTGTTGGTTACTGTCGCTGGACGCGGAGCGGCGGCGTATCGCTGGCGGCAGAGGGCCAGGTTGATGCTGTTGATCGTCACGTGTAGAAGAACGTTGGAAGATGGGCCATTAGTCTGTTGGTGTAACAAAAGTAAAGTTAGAAATCTGTAACAACATCTAAACAATATAGTAAGTAATCCTGAAGACTATGGTTGAAATGAATCAGCCATTTTTGTTTTACTGTTGGGCAAAGGTTTCCCTTTCGTCTCTTTACACATCTGGCATGATATGGACCGGCCATTGCGATATCTGGCCAGTCAAAACAAATAAAGTATGTAAGTAATTTGTTATGATTGAGACTATTTATACCAGGTCTGTGCGGACATTGTGCTGATTATTAACAAATTGGAATAAGGGCAGGAAGAAGATGGCGAATTCCAGGTCAACTTCTATCGTACCAGTCGTTTCTATGGAAATATGACATTCTTAATGGCAGCTAAAAGAAAATTTCAGTAAAAGTCATTCTCTTTCATGAGGGGTCGACATAATTGGATGGTCTGCATTTAGATTGATGATATGTCTCAATCAGTTTACAATTTTGAGGTATTTTTATTTAATCCAAGACCCATACTTACTCTAATCGTTCCCCATCCAGCGTGAATCACAGGCACATTATCAGGCAAGTTGTAGTTCTGAGGCGCAATACCGACTTGCTGGATCGTATTTCCCAAAGTCAAACTGCTAGATAGACGTATGATGCAGACGTCAGCGTCGAAATCTCTGGTAGGAACGAAGGAGGGATGGTTCAGGACTGATTGGACGTTGACGATAACTCCGCCGGTGTTACGGTTTGTGGCTCCAGCACGGATGCGGCGGTTTTCTGGACGGTAGTTGCTGAAAGAACACAAAAAGAAGCTCAATTATTATGTACCTACCCATTTTAAACAGTGTGTTGTGTTTTAAACAGACTTATTCTTTAGTAGGACATACTAAGTTACTCTGCGAAGACATCCTGGCCATATTTTAGCAGACACTTACGGATCAAAAAGTATATGTGTGCAGTGAGCAGCAGAGAGCATGAATATATTATTCAAGACATTAGCTCCGCAGCTCTGGCTCCAAGTGCCCCAGGTGGAGAACGCGTCCATCTGTACGATCCATGGATATTGGTTGACGGTGGTAGCTGTGCCGCCGACGATCCGTTCGGCTGCAGCTTCGGCCTGGGCACGGGCGTCGATGTCATAGTTGACGATCACGGAGTTGCCATCCGGGATCGCATTGGGCGCTGCTGCGCAGACCCCTATAAAAAAGATTAGATAGATAGAGACATAATTATATTGACAGAGGGTATAAGCGGTTTGTAAGGCATGATTTCATTGAATAACCCATTTGTATCAATATTGCAGGTCTTAACAATAGGTCTTGCGGAGCTTTATTTTTTAGTCTCCTAAAAGCAGATCTAACAAATATTTTTTTAACTTACCCACAAAAGCCACAAGAGCAAGGACCAATTTCGACGACATCGTTACCACTGTTTTACTGACAATATTATTTTACGATTTAAATTCAGATTTATATACAAATGCTTATCTAGTAATTACGCTTGTTAAGATTTTAGGTACTTGAATTGACTTTATTTTATTTGTTATCTATCTTATTTTTACAGCAAATTCATTAATAAAGATTGATAGATCTTTAAAAACTAGCTGGACCCCGTGTCTTCTCTTGCTTTAATCCTTTGGAATAAATCGTAGGCGCAGAGCGTTTTCCCGTAGCGCGCTTGCGTGAACGCAGGAACGCAGTGATCGTTCGCTCGTTTATTCATCTACTTAATGGATTTTTATAAAAGTATTTTTTAACCTTCCCAGAATAGAGAGCTATCTAATAGTGAAAACCAGATACCAGGTTTTAGTAAATTTAGTAAAATTTTATTAATTATAAAAGAAAAGAGACAAAAGTAAGTTTTAAAACTAAGAATTCGTGTTCTACTGCTTTTTCTAAGACCCATAGACTTCATTTACCTCAGCTGCCATGTACAGACTTTAAGTTCTTTCTTCTCTTACCATAAGCGCTACGCCCTGCGTTATCACCCGGGTATACGTCGGCTGCATAATTGCAGCCCCCGGTAGAGTTCAAAAATTACTATTATTGGCATGTTTCATTCTAATATTTTTGTTTGATAAAATGATGAGCAAAGAAGACTTTAAACGGGTTCGGGCAATCGCTAAAGGGAAATAAATGACATCCATTCAATAAAAAAAACATGTGTCTCCGTATTAACCACTAACCACTAAACTTCAACTAAAGCAGGTCACTAGAATCTTGTTTGTGTTGAAAACATTCTTAGAACAAACGTTTTGGAGCTCTACGGTGAGCCTGCAATTATGCAGCCGACCGTACCTATGCACTTTTAGAAGAAAATAAAATTAAATACAATCAAAACAAGGTCCTTTATTGCTTTATCTTTTTTGCAGTAGATAGGGGTTTCCCAATTTTATGTAACTAACAAAAAAATGGAAAACCCGCTCTCAATCATTTGAAAATTAATGTTAATTGTAATCTAGGATTAGCTAGATTACAAATTAATACTTTCATTCTAATGACATATAAATAAGACAAGCATGACAGGCCTCAAGGGGCTCTTACCCCATTTAGAATTTAAATCGGTAACCCCATCATACTTGTTATAAGTCACTCGCAGATACGGTCCCAAATTAACTTGAAGCGCGTTCCATGCTTTTCGCTTCGAGATTTAGTTAGTCGTTAGGACTGTGTGTAGGCGCTGTTCGTCTAATTCGAACCGTAGACTTCAAACTATGTAAAAACCAAGTGCGAGTTGGACTCGCGGACGAAAGGTTCCGTATCATTATATTCTGTTTTTAGTATTTGATGTTAAAGCGGCAACAGAAATACTAAACATCTACTTTCAACTGTCCAGCTATCACGGGACATGAGATACAGCCTGGTAATAGACAGACAGATAATAGAGTCTTAATAATAGAATCGTGTTTTTTTACCCTTTGGGTAAGGAACCCTAAAAATGACAGAAAAGATATCCGCGACCGACTGAAGCAAGCAAAGAATGTTATAGATTATTGACCGATGAATTACTCGCGTGAGACATCCGGCAAACCTACAAAATGACAAGACGACTTGGCAGTCCCTCCTGAATTTGGATCGGTGAGTTTTTGAAGTCAAATATCTTTTGAATTGGATAGTTCAAACTCGTCTTGATGACCTGTGACCACAACAGAAAACAGCTAAGGAGCAAGGTGTCCACAATTTATAAATTAACTAGCAACCCACCCCGGTTTCGCACGGCTATATTATGCATGTATTATACATATAAACCTTCCTCTTAAATCACTCTATCTATTTAAAAAACCGCATCAAAATCCGTTTCGTAGTTTTAAAGATCTAAGCATACAAAGGGACATAGGGACGGCGAAAAGTGACTTTATTTTATACTAGCGACCCCCTCCGGCTTCGCACGGCTATATTATGCATATATAATACATAAAAACCTTCCTCTTGAAACACTCTATCTATTAAAAAAACCGCATCAAAATCCGTTGCGTAGTTTTAAAGATTTAAGCATACAAAGGGAAATAGGGACAGAGAAAGCGACTTTATTTTATACTATGTAGTGATTCCATAATTGGAATTTATGCGAGTGACACAGCGCGGTGTAGCTAGTAGGTACTGATATAAAGTCGTTGATCTCTTTCTACAATAAAAAATATTTGAGTATACTTTAACTTAATGACGGTGTTTTGCAATTTTGCTTGTGATAATATCTATAAGTTTTACAACTGCTTTTTATGTTAGAAAGGTATATGATACTAGCTTTTGCCCGCGACTTCGTCCGCGTAGAAGTCGAATATGGACCAAGGAATCACGTTGTCCGATACAAACTTTGCCCTCCTTTTAACCCTTAAGGGTTAAATTTGAGAAAATGCTTTCTTATCGGATGCCTACGTCATACAAAAAACCCTCCAAGTTTCAGATCTCTACGATCAGCGGTTTAGGCTGTCCGTTGATCCGTCAGTCAGTCAGTCTGAACAAAGCATTTTATTTGCAGTCGGCTGCATAATTGCAGCCCTCGGTAGAGTTCAAAATTTACAATTATTGGAGTGTTTGCATTCTGATAACTTTTGTTTGATTAATTGATGAGTTAGAAGACTTTTAACTTCACCTAAAGCAGGTGTCTAGAATGTTGCTCGAAACATTCTTATAACAGCCGTTTTGGACCTCTACGATGGATCTGCAATTATGCAGGCGACTGTAGGTACCTATAGAAGAAAAGATAGAAGATGGCTGAAGAAACTGACAGGTGGCTGGTACGTGTATCTCTGAAGATTTGAGGTAGTATCGCCACAATTCAAATCAGAAATCTTTTTAGTATTTCAACTTGGTTATGTTGTAACAGAATTGAAAGTACGATGAGATGTTTATTATTCAAGCTTTTTCTCTAAGAAACAAGCAGCTGTGACTGGCATACAGACATAGAGATAATCGAAAAAAATGTTTTTGTTCGTATTTCGTTGATTTGACATGACAAGATGAGTTGCCTACGGATAAACTGAACTTTAACTACCTACTCCATCTTACACAGATAATTTATCTTGCTGTGCCGTCACTGTATACCTAGAAATAGCATTTTATAAAGATCTCATGAGTTTATTGTTTCATTTTCTTCGCCGCCCCGCCCCACGCCTTCAAGCCACAAATCCTATTGTCAAAGTGATCTCAATTTTAATTGATTAGAGAATTCGACTTTTCGACTTTTGAAAGATCTAGTACATACAATGTTTGTTAGGGCTTCATTGCCCCATGATTTAAGATACACAATAAAATTATAAAATTCATTTAATGGCTCATAAAACAAAAATACTTTAACATGTGGAACCGTCAAAATAAACTTTACACAGCAGTCTCCACAATCCAGTTAGTGTAACTCGAAAGCTTGGTACTGACTCCAGGGAAGTGTGCATCAGCGCATCCCCTACCCCATGAGACGATTCCAACCAAACTGTCTCCGCTAAACAGCGGTCCACCGGAGTCTCCTTGGCAGGCGTCCTTGCCTCCTACATCGAGGATACCTGTGGAAGAGTGATGAGTGTTTTATATCCTAGTTCTACTAACTCCGTTCTCTCCTGCCTTTTTCTTCACAAGAGAACAATGGTAGACGTTTCTATTCAGTGTGCAAAGCATCACCCTTTCTCCTTTCTAGTACGTGCTGCTAAGAAGTGGAACTCTCCAATAATTACAACCAATAATACAAAGTCTTCAAGTTTAGTGTGAATAGGTAGGTATACCTGCTAAACGAGTATGTTACATCCTCGATGAAGTCACACAGTTTTGTGATTTTCTTTTTTTTTCTAGTCCGTGTGCTCTTTTTCTTTTTTTATGATTAAAAAAATAAAACTCGTAGCTACCGGCACAGATCATGTTAACAGTGACTCGCTGAGGGATGAGCTGTCGGAGGTAGCGCTCTCTGCAGATATCGTGGTTGACAGTGTAGATCGTGACGTCACGGAGAGTTGATGATGCTGGGCCACCTTGCTATGAATAAAACGTAAGGATTTTTTTATTTGGTCATCACAATAGGTAACACAAATCTAATGACACATACAATTTACTAAATGGAACTGAGAGTAAGCGAATCATAAAACTGATGTAGAATTCAAAACTCTCGTTATTTTGCTAGTTATTAACCTACTACACTCCTAGAGTGTTTTTGTTATTGTTACCCCGAAAAAATTGGAAATATTTCGGAGTAGACATTTTTATGTGCAATTAGAATTTTAGAGAGGAAGGAAACTGTAATATTTTGTTAAAAAAACTATACGTTAAAAAATACTAGTAGAGTATAGTAGAGAGTAGTAGTAGTAGGTTAATATTTTTATACTTTTTGTATCAATCGCTGGTTTTAATTATAATAATAATGATTTGTTTTTGCACTACTGCTGGGCAAAAGCCTCACTTTCGTCCCTCCACACACCCCGGTCAATAACGACATCGTCATCGCCTTGAGGTCGCCTGTTTGTACAATTTAATAAGCTTTCTTGTCCTCTTTGATATTTTTCAATGTTTTGTGTGTTGTACAAATAAACTGTTTATCTATCTATCTATCTATATCAGGCTAAGGCGTCAATTTTGTCTTTCCATCTTCGTCTGGGTCTGCCGCGCGTGGAAGCCACAAAGTTGTATTTACAATCTTGAATACTTACAGAAGTAGCACCCCACCCAGCATGTACTACCGGACTACCATCGTGCAGTTCATGACCATGATACACGATCGTTATAGGCTGGATCACGTTGGAAAACTGGAGCAAATTTGTAACTTCTATCACGGAGATATCACCGTCGAAACCCAGGCCGGAACGGTAGGACGGATGGTTGACAGCACGGCTGAGGTAGGCGACGGTACCGCCAGAGTTGCGGAAGGTAGTACCAGCTCGGATGCGACGGTTGTTGATTGAGAAGACACTGGAATTTGCAAATATCACTCATGTCATCAAAAGATTAGAAAACTTTGAAGTAAGTATAATTAAAAACCTAATTATCACAATATGACCATAGACAAAATTTGTGACATGGGTAACAAACTATAGAAATATGAGTATGTCCATCCTCGTGGTCATACTAATATTACTAAATAGTACGACCTCAAGTAAATGCTAAACGATTTTTAAGGATATACAGTTAGGTTTTCGGTTGGTTGTAGAGCGAGAGAAATACCAAGAAGAGGTGGAGGGATTGCGTTAGAGAGAATATCTGGGAATATGGAGTAAAGGCGGATAAAATAGGATGGGAAGGTAAGAAATTGGCCAGAAAATGATGAATTTAGATGGAAAGTTCTTACTCTTTCTCCTATTATTTGTGGACAATTCTCACAATTATTATTAGACGCTCGGTCCTGTGGGTAAAATCCAGTAATGCCACTTGGGTTTAAAGATTGATTTAGTAAATCCCTTCAGCTCAGGGACATTATACTTACAGGCCAACAAAGCAATGTGCAGCAGACACAATATACTTCTCATTGAGGACGCTTGCAGCACAAGACTGACCCCAAGACAGTCCCAACGAGCTACTAGATTCAACTTGTACTATGGAAGGATGTTGTTCAATGGTGGTAGGCTCTCCTCCGACTATACGGTTGTTGTGGACGTTGCTGTGTGCTACGGTGATAGCTGCTACTGAAATATAGGTAGGTAGGTGACAGTGCAAAGAAACTTTTCTCAAATAGAAAGAAAGAAATAAGAAAGAAAGTATTTATTGAGTACAAACACACGACAAACACCGAAAGGAAGAAATGAACGTGACAATGAAAACATAAACAAAAAAGTAACATATAGAAAAAACAACATAAATGAGGAGTCGTGTGATGACCCAAATCGACCTCAGCTCTGCAGCCAGTCAAGCTGCAGCGCTGGTCTTCCGGCCAAGCTAGAGTTTAAAAATAGCTTCAAAGATGTGTTGAGTTATAGGGAATGATTTTTGGCCACAATCTGGAGTCTCTTGCGTTGCGCTAAAGAGCCATTCGAAAATTATAGTAATAACAAAGAAGTCGAAGTTTCAAAAAAATATTTCACGTCTTTAGTTTTTTGTGTTCGTGTCTGTGTTTGTGTGTTGATTTTGATAGTCTGAAGGCAGATGTTCTGATTTCCTCTAGATTTTCTGGAAAGTTTTATTTGCAATCAGTTCAGAGCAGCACCATTTATTGGAGGTATGTGGGTGCCTCACATACTTACAAATACAAATTTACTTACACTTACATTTTATTACCACTGTTTAGGTACATTACATATACTTATATTATTTATATATATAAAATATTTATTCATGTTATTAACTTAAACTAAAATACATTTTCAAGGTACAGACATATACTTCCTCTTTCACAACATTCTACACAATTAAAATCATTAAATATCTACTCAACAAATAATTCATAGGCATAGTCAGGTGAAACCGGTAGTATGTCAATTGCATTACTTATAGTTCATTCGTGTCATCGCGTGCGCATCTTATTAGCGTAAAACGAAACGTAGAATGCACCGCGATCGAAACGCATCCCGTGTGTACCTAACTTCACTCTCTAATCGGTGGTGACTCGACATTGTTACGTTGTTTACAATATTTCTAAAACGATCTGTTTTACTAAAGAATTAAGTAACCAAATAGCAAATAAATAAGTATATAGTGTTTCCGGACGTTTGATTGATAAATGTGGTGAGTGGAGACCCTGAATTCCACAACTGGTGACCCCGACGTGATCACGTCAAGCAACATGTTTTACGATCCCGACGATACACAAGAGCAGAACGTTAACACGGAGCCACGACAGCCCCGCAAGGGAGAGGAAATAATAGAGGTAAAAGACGTGCCGCCGGCAGCCGTCTCCCTGAACATCCCACCATTTTGGCCAGAGAAACCGGCGATTTGGTTTTCTCAAGTAGAGGGTCAATTCAAGTTAAAACACGTCACCGACGACGCTTCGAAATTTTATCACATTCTATCGACGCTGGACCGAAAATACGCCGCTGAAGTCGAAGACGTACTCACCGGACCGCCGGACTACGTACGACTAAAATCGGAGTTGATCAAGCGTCTGTCTGTCTCGAAAGAACAAAAACACTTTCAACTCCTTAGTCACGAACAGTTGGGTGACCGCAAGCCCTCGCAGTTCCTGCGACATCTACAGCACCTTGCCGGCCCAGAGGTATCAGAATCTTTTTTAAAATCGATATGGAGTCGACGCCTACCTTTAGCACTGCAACCAATTGTGGCATCGCAGACAAGTCTATCACTCGACGAGCTGGCGGACCTCGCCGACCGAGTCAACGACATTGCAGCAGTACCATGCCACGTTGCAGCGGCAACAACAACGGCAATGCCAGCAACACAAACGGCACCAGTACTTCCTACGTCACCGCTAGATCAGCTAACACGACAGGTAGCTGAGTTGACGAGACAAGTCAGCGTACTCACCGCGCGGGTCACCCACTCTCGCCAGTCACGCTCCAGGGACAGAGGACAGGGACACCAGCGCAGCCGCTCCTCGTCACGCAGATCGCAGTCGAACTATCGTCGCTACCCGGTATGCTGGTATCACTACAAGCACGGCAGCAACGCGAAGAGGTGCATCCAACCCTGCGACTACAAGGCGGGAAACGCACCAGGCAGTCAGTGATGACGACCGATGATTGCCGTAACGCTACGGGTCGTCTCTTAGTCCACGATCGCAACACCAACACGGAATTTTTAGTAGACACTGGAAGCGACATTTGTGTTTATCCCGTATCTGCTACCCAAGAACGCCGTAATAAGACCATGTATCAATTGAGCGCTGCGAATGGTACAGCTATCGATACGTACGGTTATATTAGCCTTAAATTAAATCTAGGATTGCGTCGCGATTTTCCGTGGCGATTCGTGATTGCCGACGTCACGAAAGCTATAATCGGAGTAGACTTCCTTTCATATTATCGACTTATTGTAGACGTCAGTAACCAAAAACTTATCGATAGCTTGACCAACGTTAGTACTGTAGCAGCAATAGTTCGAAATAATTGTAAAGTTTCTAGTGTAAAAGTTGCGACCGAGGGTGATGGTAGGTACCATGCAATTTTAGCCGATTTTCCGGAAATAACGCGCCCCGCGGGTAGTCCGATAATCTTTAAACACAACACTACACATCACATTCGAACCACACCCGGCCCCCCAGTGTCGTGCTCCCCGCGACGTTTGCATCCCGACAAATTAAAAATCGCGAAACAAGAGTTCGACGCAATGTTGGCAAACGGGACCGTGCGCCCCTCTGATAGCCAATGGGCATCCCCACTACATCTAGCGTCCAAAAAGGACAATGGCTGGCGTCCGTGTGGCGATTATAGGTTACTCAACGCCAGGACCATCCCTGACAAATACCCAATTCGTCACATACACGATTTTTCACACAGTCTCACAGGGTGTAGGT
This sequence comes from Idaea aversata, assembly GCA_907269075.1. Lineage (NCBI taxonomy): Eukaryota > Metazoa > Arthropoda > Insecta > Lepidoptera > Geometridae > Idaea > Idaea aversata. Next base: position 1,184,620 of record OU026102.1, read on the forward strand.
ATTTTTCGGTCATTGACCTCGTGAAAGCATATAACCAAATACCAGTGGAGACGGAGGATATACCTAAAACCGCAATCACGACGCCCTTTGGACTTTACGAATTCCCTTTTATGACGTTTGGTCTAAGGAACGCAGGTGCCACTTTTCAGAGATTCGTTGATGAAATGACGCGTGGTTTAGATTTCTGCTACCCATATCTAGACGATTACCTTGTATACAGCAAAACCGCAGAAGAACACGAAGACCACCTTCGTCAAGTATTCAGCCGTATGCGAGACTATGGCGTACTCATCAACACAAAGAAATGCGTTTTCGGTTTACCGGAGGTAACGTTTTTAGGCTACCAGATCTCTGAGGAGGGCACTAAACCACTCGAAACCAAGGTAGAAGCCATCACGACATTCCCAATACCAAAGACCGTTAGGGAGCTAAGGCGATTTCTGGGCATGATTAATTTTTATAGGCGATTCCTGCCCAATGCAGCCCAAATTCAAGCCCCACTAAATGCTCTTTTGGTAGGTTCCGTAAAAGCTTCTCACCCCGTCGTTATAGAAGGAAATACTTTAAAAGCCTTTGAAGACTGCAAGAAGAGTCTATGCCAGGCAGCCTTACTGGCACATCCAGATTCTAGAGCTAAGTTAGGACTAGTCACTGACGCCTCCGATACAGCGATAGGTGCAGCCCTACAACAGCTGAAGGACGGCCAGTGGCAGCCATTGGCGTTCTTCTCACGCAAGTTGAGCCCATCACAGGTAAAGTACTCACCGTATGATCGCGAGCTCCTTGCAATTTACGAAAGTATTCGTTATTTCCGTCATATGCTGGAAGCCACAGATTTCACCATCTATACAGACCACAAACCGCTATGTTACTCTTTCCACGAGCGGAAAAGTAACTGCTCTCCGCGTCAGTATAGACATTTGGATTTTATATCGCAGTTTACAACTGATATCGAGCATATTTCAGGACAAAACAACGTCGTTGCGGACGCTCTATCCCGCATAAACGAATTAGAGGCTCCAGTCGATCTCGAACGTATGGCAAAACTTCAATCGACGGATGCTGACCTAGCCGATCACCTACACGGTGATACCGCTCTTCATTTAAAGAAAATGAGGATACCAGGAAGTCGAATTGACATGTACTGCGACGTCAGTACGCCGACTCCTAGGCCTTTCGTCCCCCAGCCATTAAGACAGCAGGTGTTCAGATCCCTTCACTCTCTTAGCCATCCTGGTGCCAATGCCACAGCCAAGCTCGTTGCACAACGCTTTGTCTGGCCTCTTATGCGCAAGCACTGCCGAGAATGGTCTAAGGCTTGTTTAACATGCCAGCGTTCGAAGGTAAGTAGGCACGTTTCATCACCAACAGGTACACTCACCCTACCTTCGGCGCGTTTTAAACATGTCCATATAGACCTCATCGGCCCACTACCACCATCAGGGCTATATCGGTATTGCCTTACAGCCGTCGATCGCTTTACGCGATGGCCGGAAGCTGTACCCCTAACCGATATAACAGCAGAGACAGTAGCCAAAGCGTTCGTAGAATGTTGGGTGTCTCGGTTTGGTTGCCCAGTGGAAATAGTAACCGACCGCGGCAGACAATTTGAATCGGCATTATTCCACCAACTGTCCAAACTCATTGGCTTCGACCACCGGAAGACCACTGCATATCACCCACAGTGCAACGGCTTGGTCGAGCGCTTTCATAGGCAACTGAAGGCGGCGATCACCTGCCATGGAAATGACACATGGACTGAGTCACTACCGCTCGTACTACTCGGCGTAAGGAGTGCATTAAAGGAAGACCTAAAATCGTCGTCAGCTGAACTGGTGTACGGTGAGCCGCTCCGCCTCCCCGGAGAGTTCTTCGGACACGACACACAAGGCAATACAACTGACATGGCCGATTTTACAGCACGGATCAAATCATTCGCGAGCAGCGTACGCCCAACTCCACCCCAGCACCACACCAAACCAAAAGTCTTCGTGTATAAAAATCTTGCCAACTGTAGCCACGTGTTCCTTAGAGAAGACATGCTACGAGGCTCCCTCCAACCAGCATATACTGGGCCACACGAAGTACTAAGAAGGGGCGATAAGTTTTTCCGACTACGCGTCAAGGGCAAAGAGGTCACAGTAAGCATAGACCGTCTCAAACCAGCCTACTTGCTACACGACACCGAGACAAGTCTTGAAGTACGCGAACGACCACCACCAGGCACACGATCTCCTTCACCTCCGCAGGAAACCGATCAACCACCTACACAGGATACTGCCTTAAGAACAACTCGGTCAGGCAGAACAGTACGTTTCCCTGACTACTATCGCCCGTAGACACGGTCTCTTGAGGGGAGTGATGTGGGTGCCTCACATACTTACAAATACAAATTTACTTACACTTACATTTTATTACCACTGTTTAGGTACATTACATATACTTATATTATTTATATATATAAAATATTTATTCATGTTATTAACTTAAACTAAAATACATTTTCAAGGTACAGACATATACTTCCTCTTTCACAACATTCTACACAATTAAAATCATTAAATATCTACTCAACAAATAATTCATAGGCATAGTCAGGTGAAACCGGTAGTATGTCAATTGCATTACTTATAGTTCATTCGTGTCATCGCGTGCGCATCTTATTAGCGTAAAACGAAACGTAGAATGCACCGCGATCGAAACGCATCCCGTGTGTACCTAACTTCACTCTCTAATCGGTGGTGACTCGACATTGTTACGTTGTTTACAATATTTCTAAAACGATCTGTTTTACTAAAGAATTAAGTAACCAAATAGCAAATAAATAAGTATATAGTGTTTCCGGACGTTTGATTGATAAATGTGGTGAGTGGAGACCCTGAATTCCACAGGTATAATGTGTTTAATAAATAAATAGTTTGTTTTCCAAAAATAATTTAATGATACAGTAGGTACATAAATCTTTAAGCCCCAAACTATGACAACCAGTTTGTTCATTAAATCAGTTCAGAACAGCACCATTTATTGCATCGTCTGAGTTGCCTACTAATTGCATCGATGTCTACAAAAGTATCAACGTACCCAAAACACAAGTCTAGTTACTTAGCTTGGGGCTAGATGGCGAGGTGTGGAATGTCCCGTAATATTTAATATTTACCTGCGACCACAAAAAGGATCTTGAATGCCATTTTGCCAGTACTCCAAACCGACGTCGGACTAAAACTGAAGTATTATTTAAAACCTACTATTAACTTAATAATCAAACACCTTTTTTATCTAATAAGGTTGTAAATTAGGATTAAAAGTAATTAAACTGTAATCTTAATCCTTTACGTGTTTGAAACGATGTGAATGGGTTACTGAGTATTCGGTTTTTGGAACGAAGTACCTTATCGCGGTTTGCGACGTACAAGAAAGAGAGAATAAAGGAGACCGAATCTCCCATATCACTATCACTATCACTACATAGTATAAAACAAAGTCGCTTTTTCTGTCCCTTTTTTCTTTAACTGCTTAAATCTTTAAAACTACGCAACGGATTTTGATGCGGTTTTTTTAAATAGATAGAGTGATTCAAGAGGAAGGTTTATATGTATAATACATGCACAATATAGCCGTGCGAAGCCGGAGTGGGTCGCTAGTTTCATAATAATATACTAGCTGCCCTCCGCGGTTTCACCCGCGTAAGTCCCGATCCCGTGGGAATATCGGGGTAAATTAAGATGTAAGATATCCTATCTTTTAAGTTAGATCAAACTGCACATGGTGTGCAAATTTGGTTAAAATCGGTTAAGTGGTTTAGGAGTCCATTGAGGACAAACATTGTGACACGAGATTTATATATATTAAGATTTATGTTATGTATTTTATAGTATAATTATGCTGAATTAAATATTGGTTTAAAGTAACTATTAAATGTTCTGTGGTATACAGATTTCACTTTTAATTTGTGGTGTTAGATAATTAGTGAACGCGTTAACGGAATTCTTAATTAAATTATCATAATATTCACACATATATATGTTGACACAAACATATTAAAAAAAAAGGAAGTAAAAAAATATTTTTAGGGTTCCGTACCGCAAAAGGTAAAAAAGGAACCCTTATATGATCACTTTCTTGACCGTCTGTCTGTCTGTCCGTGTATTTATTGTAAAGTATATGGTTTTGCGTGTAGGCAACCATTACTTTTCCACCACTAACGTAACGACGCGGTCCGCGTTTCGTTGCATTGGCGGTTAAAATGACGACTAATCATTGAAAGCCGGGTATATTTTTTTTGGAGTGACTTAGTTGTAAAACACTTTTGAGTTACCCAAGCGTTTAACGAAGGCACTAAAGTTGGAGTTGCCTAAACCGAACCAGAGAAATGAGAGAGTTGTGAGGTACGAACGTAAAATTCTATGATCTCAACAGATAAATAATAATAAATATATTTAATTCAGGCATGTACCTACTGTACCAGGCATAACAGATGATGCGGTTGCCGTGACTAAGTTTTTATCAATAGTACCTACTTACTGTGTTTTTTTTACAAACCATGGCTGCGATACTGTCTCTCTATTTGGTATATTATTTGTGAAAGTTTTACTTCTAGCTGTATGTATAATTGTATATACAAACGCTCTCTTTAGAGCCAACAGATAATAATCGACTGTGTATTATACGCCAGACAGTCGTCGATCAATAATTATTATCAACTAGCTGCGCCCCGCGGTTTCACCCGCGTAAGTCCGATCTTTAAATTCTCACCGTTTAAACCTTCCCTGGACTACAACAAACACAACAAAAAAAGAATTGGCCAAATCGGTCCAGCCGTTCTCGAGTTTTAGCCAGACTAACGAACAGCAATTGATTTTTATATTATAGACTAGCTGCGCCCCGCGGTTTCACCCGCGTAAGTCCGATGTTTCTCACCGTTTAAACCTTCCCTGGACTTCCACAAATAATTCAAGACTAAAATTAGCCAAATCGGTTCAGCCATTCTCGAGTTTTAGCGAGACTAACGAACAGCAATTGATTTTTATATATATAGACTAGCTGCGCCCCGCGGTTTCACCCGCGTAAGTCCGATCTTAAAATTCTCACCGTTTAAACCTTCCCTGGACTACGACAAACACAACAAAAAAAGAATTGGCCAAATCGGTCCAGCCGTTCTCGAGTTTTAGCCAGACTAACGAACAGCAATTGATTTTTATATTATAGACTAGCTGCGCCCCGCGGTTTCACCCGCGTAAGTACTCACCGTTTAAACCTTCCCTGGACTACAACAAACACAACAAAAAAAGAATTGGCCAAATCGGTCCAGCCGTTCTCGAGTTTTAGCCAGACTAACGAACAGCAATTGATTTTTATATTATAGATTTAAAAATCTTTTAAAATTTATCGAAAAAGGCTTTAAAAAGGTAGGTACCTACTAAAATAAAATACTAAATTAGTAATAGGGATTTTATTTACTTTTTATCTTTTTACTTTTTACCTGTTTTTACCATTTTTATTTTATTTACTTTTTACCCGTTTTTACCATTTGAGTACGGTACCCTAAAAAGACAAAATCATATACAAAACGACTTCTTCATTGGGTAATTCCTATTTGCTCCAAAGTTTATTTTTAATCAATAAAAATGTTTTTTTTCCCTAGTATAGTGTCGAACCTCTTAGCAATATAATAGTTTAATAGCTTTGATAATTAAGTACGCAGTTATCGACGTTGGAATTAAAACATTTGTTTTATCTATTATATCTAATGTAACTAAATAATTTACAGCTCTTACCTGATTATTACTTTTCAATCTTAGTTTAACTGGCTTAGATTATAAAATATTATCACAAATTATTATCAATCCATACTACGAACCATAATTCCTATTGATAATGAATAAATGTTCATTAATTTTAAACAGCTTGAGTAATTTTCATGAAACAACTACTATGCTAATACAACGAATAGTTTGTTCCATACTTTCAAATAAAAATATACGTGCATTAAAATAAGTTATTTATTTCAAGTATGAACCAAACTTAGTTTATCTTAGCTCTATTTTATTAAATCTGATATTGATATACAGTTAGAACAAAATCGTAGGAGTTGAATAAAATAACGAAAAATCACAAAAAAATATTTTATTAAAAATATTTTATTTTAATCACACAGCATTACTCACGATCCAGTTGGTGTAACTGGCGACCCTCGTGCTGACCCCAGGGAAGCGAGCCTGAGCGCAACCTTCACCCCAGGACACGACTCCAACCAGGATATCACCATAGTAGAGCGGTCCACCAGAGTCTCCCTGGCAAGCGTCCCTGCCTCCAACATCTAACACTCCGGCGCAGATCATGTTATCAGTGACAACTTGGGGTCTAGGGGCGTTGGCATAGCGTTCTCTACAGACAGCTTGGTTGACTGTGTAGATGGTCACATCACGGAGTACTGATGATGCAAAACCTCCTTGCTGAAAAATATTATATAATATAGTATTTTTAAATCATCATGGTTTGGGGAGTGAGGATTGGACGTGAAACCCACCACGCTTGTCCGATGCGTGTTGGTGGGTGCACAGTGAGTGCGATATGGACTTTATGACAGACTGGCAATCCGTCGCACAAGATCGCGATCAGTGGAAGGGGTAGAGAGGCCTTTGCCCTGCAGTGGGACACTACAGGCTCTTAATAATAATATAATATATATTTCTAAATGTGATGGGAATATAGGTACCAGACGACGAATCGTACAATATTTATTGTATTGTTTTGTGTAAATAAAAAGAAAAGTCTGTCTTTCCTGACGTGTATAATTTGAGAGTTTTCAAGTCATGAGCCAACAGGTATTTCTAGGTAAGCGTATTACATCTTATACCGCACCGCCACTTGTGGAGGTGTGAAAGTGGTCAAACAATGGAAAATCAGATCCATGAAAACCATAATCAAATTCTGTAATAATATAAAGTATACGCCACGATTGAATCAACTGCTGCGTTGAAGCTGATTGCTACATTTTATTTATCTATCATTCTACTGGAAAAAATGCTTGTACAGGCTATGCAGCTGGTTGACTTGATGTAGTGGTTCCTAAATGGCAGAATTTTAACTTTCGACTTAATCTTAGCTCCCGACTTCATCGTTTTCTTTAATATAACTTTAACTTACAGAAGTAGCGCCCCAACCAGCGTGCACAACTGGTACATTATCCGGAAGAACATAGCCTTGGGAGATAATAGCAACAGGCTGAATAGTATTACTGTATATAATGTTTATGGTTGTCTCTAGCAAAGAGAGGTCACCGTCAAGGCCAAGCACACCGTAGGAAGGGTGGTTGATACGTCTTAAAAGGGGATAGATTGTTCCACCAGAGTTCCGGTTCGTTGTGCCAGCCCGGATACGGCGGGAGTTTATGTTGAAGAATCTGGAGAAATGTGAATAAAAAGTTAATTTGTATTAAAAGTCTCAAACAAAAAGGCTTACAGGAGCTACCTTTAGCCCCTGTAATCTTCTTAATTTCTGTCGGAATGCATAGACATAAGTGAGATGCAATTTCAATTTTTTTTTTGTGGATCCAAGACCAGCTAAAATTGTGCGTTGGTATAGTTAACAAACAGTTAATTCTTTGAGTCAAAACTTTTCAGACCAGCCGCTTAATGCGGGTCGTTTGATTTTCGAAACTGGTATGAAATGACAAAATTTCACAAACAACAGCTTTATGTCTTAATTTTCTACTTGATCATGTCTTAGGAGAATAATGAAGTATACTTACAACCCAGCAAAGCAATGTGCAGCAGAAAGCAAATATCTCGAGTTAAGGACAGTGGCAGCACATGACTGGCTCCAGAGGATCCCACTTCTGAACTCAACCTGAACTGCCGATGGGTATCGGTCGATCGTGGTAGGTTGTCCGCCGACTATACGGTTCGGGTCTTCACCCTGCACACTGCAGACTGCAACTGTAAATTAGTAAACTTGAACTGAAAATCAGCGCTACAGTCATCTGTAGCCTTTTCGTGGAAGAAATGTATTAAATATGCACATCAAGTTTTGGATTAAGTTGTAGGTATTCTGGGAGTGTTTTTTTTTTTTATAATGTTATTTATTTTCTATTACTAATTACTAGTTTTAGCTTCGGGTGACCAAAGGGCTGGCTCGTACCTCGGACAACGGATAAGCATCGCCTCCAACGTAGTAACGCTGCCAGCCTTTTGGGCACACTTCCTAGGGTGGCCATTTGGACTTTTAATTTAGTATAAGTAAAGTAGGTAGTTTATTTAATTAATTTAAGTTTTCGTTATTTAATTGTTATTTAGTATAGTATAGTTACTTGTTCATTTATAATAAAAATATATATTTTCTATTGTAATAAAAATATTTTAAACAAATAACTCTGCAAAATGTTTCAAATATTTTTTTTAATTGTGAGTTATAATTTTTTTTAATATTAAGGCTCCAATTTTTTTTTCTTTACCAAAATTTTACTTAGGTAACAAATTATGTATTACAAAGAGAAATAACAAAAGACATAACTCAACAGTGTCTTGTTTTACATCGTTAACAAAATGAAGTGATATCTTAGGCTTTAATAAAAAATGTACAAAGTTACAGTTCCAGAGGAACGCAAAGCAAATATTTGGACAAACAAAAGATAAAAAACATTCAAAAACTAATAAGTAGATGAAATAAATAAACAAAAAACCTCAGAACAAGTAAAGGGAACCAAAATGGTTCAGTAGATCAAAATAAAAATAAATAAAATTTTCACAAAAGTTCGATTTTTCAAAAGTCGTAGTACTAAAGGTCTTTTATACTAATCTAGACTAGAAAAATAGTCTAAATTCTACTTTATAAAATGTAATAAACAACATACCTGCAACTAACAATACAAATTTGAAAATCATCTTGCAGTGATGCGAGTGCTAAGGATTTCAAATCGACTATATTTATAAACTTATTTGTTATCAATTATTTAATCTCAAATGTTAAAACGGGGCTTAAAAATCAATTAAAATATAGTATTATCTTGTTATCAATTAAGAAGCTTAATTGTTAAGACGATTCAATGTAATTACAAATATAAAAAAGAGAAAAAGACTGATTAAGAAACCTCTGAAACTACAACAGCTTGAGTCTGAAACTTCGCATTAGGGATTCCTTTTAGGACGTCGACGATTTGATCTAAGACCCGATCCTGTGGGAATATTAGAATAGAAAGCCTTTATTACACCCAATAAATCATATCACTACATAGTATAAAACAAAGTCGCTTTCTCTGTCCCTATATCCCTTTGTATGCTTAAATCTTTAAAACTACGCAACGGATTTTGATGCGGTTTTTTTAAATAGATAGAGTGATTCAAGAGAAAGGTTTATATGTATAATAAATGCATAATATAACCGTGCGAAGCCGGGACGGGTCGCTAGTAAACCATAAAATAAATCTCTAAATCAATAAATCATAAAATAAAATGCTAGAATGTCGCTTACGCTGGTACGGCCACGTCTTGCGAAAACCGGCTAGTTACGTGGGGAACAAATGTCTTGCCATGGCGCCTCTGCCGGGTCGTGGCAGACTGGGTAGACCCAAGAAGTGCTGGCTTGACGACGTAAAGGGTGATATGCGTGCAAATGGCCTCACAACCCAGGATGCCGAAGATCGTGCGAAGTGGAGGCGTAAAAGTAGGAAAGCGGACCCCGGGCTCCCGAGAGGGATGCAACCGGGAACATCGCTCGGATGATGATGATTACACCCAATAAATCAATGTATATTCATACAAAGATTCATCAAAATCGGTCCAGTAGTTTCGAAGCCTATTGGCAATTTGGGCTTTAAAATTACTCGACCTATTTCGCAGTTTAGTCAAAGTTTCCCCAGCTATTCATAGCTCTAGTGTTTGTAAGTCCCTATTGCTTAGTGTGGACTTTTATTCCGAAGGTCGTAGGTTCGAAGCCCGACCGGCCGTGCACCAATGGATTTGTCTAAGGAAAAATTTATCTGCTCTAATTAACATTGCAATAACGGAAGAAAAACATCGCGATTAAACCCGGGGTTTAGTTGATTTCAGACGTATGACGAGTTCTTTTCTCAGGACATAGTCGACTAAGCTGAGTGGACAGTATAGGTAAATTTTATTCCGAACATCTACAAAATTATTGGGTTTAGCTCCATGTGGCAGCAAAGTTGGCCAACGGTTCGGCATTGTCATCCAAAGAGGCAAAGCAGCCAGCGTTTTGGGCACCCTACCTTTTTGCATTAAGCTAATCAGTGTATGTATTTAAAAAAGATTAAAATTCCTTTAAACTCCAAAATTGCTTCTATCAAGAATACATACAACGTAGCCGTTCATTGATTACATTTATCAAATGAGATTAATGAAAAGACGATTAAAATATCAAGTCTTTAATCCACTTTTAATCATTATATTATCAGTTATATCTATCCTTACATCTATTTACAGGATGATTTTTTTTAATGGGGCTTTTGGGCCATTTCCTAAACCTGAGATAGCGAAAAATGCTAAAAGGCGTTGCTTGTCGATTTTGTCAAAAATTAGAACGTCTTCTTTAGATTTTTAGATACGTTAGAAAACGAACCTGGTCCTAATTTTGCAAAAAAACAATTCATATTTTTGTGTTAATCGATAGTGTTGCTGGAAAGAAATATAGAATGATAAATCACAGAAATAGCCTATTTTTGAAACATTTAAAACTATTTTTTTTTTTTAAAATAATATAAAATAATTAGAAACACGGCTAGATAAGGTTCACGATTGACCGTAACACTTTTTTACAAATGATATTTCAGCGTTTGGCCACTATCATACCAGCTGTGTCATGGTAGGTGACGGATGTATCACGTTTTCCTATACTAGTAGATACTTAGATACCGTTTACTCGCGGCTACGCGACTCGCGCCTTTTAGGGATGAATCTAGATTTTTATGTAGGATGAAATTTTGTGGGATGAGTAGTGACTACATCGTTTTGAAACAATATTATCGTTCGGTCTCTAATGTAAGACGTACAACAAATCAGAAGAATAAAATATTTTTATAAGTATGTTAAATGGACTTATTTATGATACTTAATGTATCTCTTATTTTTTTTATCTTTTTTAAATTTAAATTTACTATTATGATTCTATTTATTAAATATTTTTATCACACGTGACGTTTTTAATTTTATTGTAAGTACTTATTAATTATGGATCATTATATCTGAAATAAATGAAATTGAAGTATCTCATAAATGTTATTCCATTACCCTCACAAGGTGTTACATAAAGAGCTTTTAAGATTCAATTTAGTTAAACTTTAGTAACAGTAGCTAACCTAGGTCCTGGGCTACGATCAATATGTTCCCTCCAATCCCGGATCACTCCCTGCGCATGCGTACTAACCTCGGGAACCGGGAGATCACTCACAGGAAAATATTATAACTCATTTCCTTCATTGAAAACTATAGTTTAAATTGAAAAACAATGAGCCCTGAACCAGAGAATGAAGGTAAGTTGTGTTTTTGTGTTTTGTTTGTGTGTTGATTTTTAAAGATTTGTGTATGTTTTTCAAAGTAGGCTAAGAGGTTATGTGTGGTTTTTATGTTTGATAGAGTGGGCTATTGTTTTTTTTACTTTGTTGTAGGTAGGTGTGAGGTTGTGATAGATATAAGTAGATTAATTTTTATTTTAATATTAATGGTCAATCGGGTATGATTGTTGATATATTGTGAACTATTAAATTAAGCCGGCCGGACCTACCAGTGAACTTAAGCGTTATTTTGTTTTTAATCAATAAAAATAACAATTTGCTAAATATTATGTCATGCATAAAATTCCGAGTCCTGTCTGACTGACTGATAAATATCGACGCTCAGACTTAGCTCAAAATAAATGGAGAATTGGAATATAGTTTGACATACAGATAGCTGTTATGACAAAAACTAGCTATTTCTTTTGTTTTGCTATAATATGTTTGTTTCCAAAAATTTATCTCTACCAGCATCCTTATCTATTGAATCAAATTGAATATAAGACTATTTCGCTTAGGTTCGATTCCTGGCTTAGATAATTACTTTTCCAAAAATTTGAATGATGTAGTTGTAGTTTTTGTGAAAATCAGCATTTTTCTATAGACTTGAAGACCCATCTAAAAAATTCATCCTGTATTTTTATACCCGAAGAGTTATAGCTATCTTCATAATTATTTAAAACCTAAATTTTCTCCAATTACGTACTTATAAGAAACAATATACAGTGTGTAAAGAAAACCTGGGAAAAAATCCCAGTCTACCCAGAGATTGGGGAATTTTGAAAATGTAACAAAACTATTATTTAGTAAAGGCAACAATAGTGTTGCCACATCTTGATTTTCTTTTAATTAAATGAATAAAATATAATTATTTAGAACTTTAAATTACAAAAAAAAACCACTTCTTTCAATTTCGCGCAAAAATGTTCTTCACCGAAGACTACAGGATTTTATTACACACTATACCTACTAGCTTTCACCCGCGACTTCATTCGCGTAGGGTTTGGATTTTCCAAAATCTTTTTTTGGATGCCTACGTCATACAAAGAACACACCTTCCAAGTGTCAGGTCACTACTATCAGCAGATGAGGCTGTGCGTTGTCAGTCCGTCAGTCAGTCATTCAGGACAAAGCATTTTATATTATTCGTTGTCCCGGCAAGCGTTGTTTTGCAGTATAGATAAATAACCTAGATACCGACTGCAGCGCCATCTACCGGGCTGATTTGTGAATCTAAGCCACCCAAACGCATACAAAAATTAGTGAAGGTATTGTAATTTTTTTGTGAATAGTCGTCGCGACACCACACTGCTCAATGCGAAATAGAAGGACGAAACGAAAATAACTGGCTTGCTTTCTATGCAAAAAGTGTCGTTACAACTTTTGTCTTAATTTTTTCCGTCTAGCCCCCTTTCGCAACGCGCGATAAGGAACTTTCGTCCCAAAAATATCATTTATATCGTTCAACCCGTTTAGTAGGAGTTCAGTGACATACACACGTACAGTAGAATTATATATATAAAGAAGATAACTTAGGTATAATCTCGTATCTCCAAGTACCTAAGTTAGAAGTTTGTAACTTAATCAGAGTAACTTATACCTTCGTCTAATTAACTTGGGTTAACTTAATACTTACTTGGAAACATTAGTTAATCAACACTGACATTTAGGATTCTAGATTCAATGCGATTTATCATTAACTTTATTGTTAAGGAGAGATCTGGCTTCTATAAGAGTTCCTTTTAGGGTTCCGTACCCAAAGGATAAAAACGGGACCCTATTACTAAGACTGCACTGTCTATCTGTCTGTCTGTGTGCCACCAAGCTGTATCTCATGAACCTTGATTTCAGACAGTTGAAATTTTCACAGATTATCTGTTTCTGTTGTCGCTATAACAAGAAATATCTATTAAAAACTGAAAATATTTAAGTGGTTTTTCCATACAAGATGGCTGGTTTTTTTAGTCATCAAAGATAATTTACAAAAAAAGTTTTTATTAAATAAGTATTTTATCCGTTGTCTAGCCACCATTACATACACCTAGTTACTTAGCTTGGGGCTAGATGGCGCTATGTGTAAAAATGTCCTGCACTTTTTTTTTTCAGTTATGGCTTCGCATATTTTGTGCATATAGCCAGTATCAAGTAAAAATTTGCATCAAATTATGGCCCGATTTACAGAAATCAGGCTCAAAGTATTTCAAGATGGTCAAGTCGTCAAGTCAGTTTGTCAAGTCAGGGGTCATAGTAAAGCAGTGGCTACTTTACTATAACTTTGTAGGAGATTTTGGAGGCAACGAGAAAAGTTCATGTTTGACACTGATTTTTACTTTCACTACACTTGTGCACTTTCATGGAACTAAATTGGATAACTTTCCACCAGAATTATACAATTCAACTCGGTTTACAACTAAGTTTCGTGTAAATAAAACTGCAGCACGACTTGTTGTTGGCTCGTTCCCGCCAAAACCCCCAGTCTATTTATTTATTATGAATATTTATAGTTAAAAAAATAAAAAAAGTTCTGAAAACATAAATCAACCTATTTAAGTTGAACGTTAACAAAGAGTTCCAATAACATTCAACCCTTTCTAAGTTAAGATACCAAAGAGTTTAAAAACCATTTAACCTTTTTCAAATGTATTAATTTGGAATTCGAAGAATTTTGTTTTTTGGGTTCATAGGAATATTTAGAAGAAATCTATTTTTTTTTAAGTAATAATTTTATTTGTTTAACTTTTGTCACCAGGAGGCGACATGATGGAGTCCATAGACGAACTAAAAGAACGTCTCTCCTCAATGAAGAAGTTGATGGAAGAACGGAAAGCAGCCGGATCCAAGACCAAGGACCTCTTCCAGGGTCACGCCAGGTCCCTCCACGGTTCCGGCATGATTGACGGAAACTTCCTCGCCTTCGTATTCGGAGGATCCTTATTGGTTATTATAAGCGTTTCAGTGTACGCTTTCTATAATCTTTATCATGCTGTGTTGAAGAAGTTCCCGTCAACGCACACTGAGCTATAAAGACGCTGCGTGATCGGGTTTTTTTTAATAATATCATATTAATATGTCCTAATCAAAATTGGTCATCTCAGAAAGCAGAGAGTCGATTCCACCGAAGGCTTTTACTAAGGGAAAATAGACTAACCAAATATAAAAATTGTAATATTAGCCATAGAAGGAACAAAATGATTTTGATTTTCCCAATTTTTAAAGTTTTTTAATAAAAAGAGTTCGAATTTTAAAAATTGACTTGTATTTGAAGTAAGTATTTCAATTTTAAAGTTTTCCATTTATTAATTCGGAATAGTGTAAGTTAAAAGTTCCAATTTCAAAAATGACATGTAGGTAGTTAATTGAATTTCGAACGATACGATATCTAAATCGACTGTATTATGTATCTGAATCTGTTTTTAATTAATAATATAAATATTTCTGAACAAACCTGCGCTCAACATAATATTGACGTTTGTAACTATTGCGCGTTGGTTTGAACATACTTATTTTATAGATAAATGGTAAGTGTTTGTGAGGTTTTGTATGCTGCAAAGGTACTACCAGTGGTCGCCTTCAATGTACAGACAAACAATAGTATACAAATAATTAATAAATAATGTAGCAGCTGTTTCGATATTTCTATAGATTTAAATTCTGAATTACCTTCATAGAAGTACCAGTTTTAACTCAGTACCTACTGTTAAAACTTTGTAAATTTATCTGTCAAATAAGTAACTTGGCTACTTAATAAAAAAAATTGAGAAATCGAAATTTCTAAACTAATTTATCTTGTTCGAGTTAGCTACGGCTCGCAAAATAAGAATAAAAATGTGTTATTAAAATCAAATCAAAATAAAAAAAATAAAAAATTGGGCAGGTTTTTGAACTAGAAAAGTAATATCGAACTGGGTTTTTTGCATATTAAATACAGCTTATCTGACAGATTAATTTACATATTTTCCTACCAGTTTTAAGATAATATTGTAAAAAAAACAGCGCTACGTCAGTACCTTATGTAGAGTAGGTGCGGGGGGTTTTGTGAGCGTGAAATGTGCGCGGTATGCGTCTAGCTTTAGTGGACAAGAAAGTATTGTAATTTAAATCTTATTCCGTATAAATAACGATGGTTTGGTTCTAAGGGGATCATGTACTTGGATAAGGATTGTATTGTAATAAAAAATAATAAACGTTGGATTCTTAATGGTTTTTTTTTTATTTATTTCGTATAGTTGTACCGTTTTATGATACTTCGTCGTACCATAATGTATGGACCCGTGGACATAACTTTAAATTTCTCCATTTCAAATATTTTATATCTTAAAAAATATTTGTTATATTGACCTATGTGAGCATGATCACAAAAAAGAAAAAAACCCCATGAGTTCCTTGTGCCTTCTTCTCATTGGTGGGCGTTCCAAAGGCACACATCCTAACTAAATTTTTAAGACGCTTCAAAGTGATGTAATGCTGCATGAGTCCTATTGATTTTTTTTAATTGAATCTGAATTAAATTGTTTAGTTCTACTAAGTAGGATTTAACTGAGAAAAATATCAATTTAGTCCTACTACCTGCAGTATGAGTGTGTGAGTGAGTGGGCATCTGTCGCCTCGACGCTCGTGGGCCCGTTATTCATTATTGAAAAAATTACTAATTTTTTCATGAAAAATTGTTGTTTTATTTAATTTTTTACGCACTTTTTATTGAGATTGACATGTTAGTATGATTTTAAGAATTCCTTGTCGTTAAAAGCTAGTTTTTATGACTAAATCATCACTACATAGTATAAAACAAAGTCGCTTTCTCTGTCCCTATTTCCCTTTGTATGCTCAAATCTTTAAAACTACGCAACGGATTTTAATGCGGTTTTTTTTAATAGATAGAGTGATTCAAGAGGAAGGTTTATATGTATAATACATGCATAATATAGCCGTGCGAAGCCGAGGCGGGTCGCTAGTTTCGATATAAAACGACAAAGAATTTTCGTCGTAGAACTATACCAAAATATCGATTAGGATCTTACCTACAAATCATAATACGAAAAACTAGCTTTCATCTGCAACTTCGTCCGCGTATACTTAGTTTGAATTTTCCAATATCCTTTCTTAGCGGATGCCTACGTCCTTATAGTGTTATCTGTGTAACAAATTCAATTCCGATCCGCGTCAATTAATTCGAGCTGTGCGATATTATCAGTTAGTCAGGAATTTGAATTTATATTTATACTAGCAATCCGCCCCGGCTTCGCACGGCTGCATTACGCATGTATTATATCTAAAAACCTTTCTCTTGAATCACTATATCTATTAAAAAAACCGCATCAAAATCCGTTGCATAGTTTTAAAGATTTAAGCATACATAGGGATATAGGGACAGAGAAAGCGACTTTGTTTTATACTATGTAGTGAAAAACAACAATTTTTCATGCATTTTGGTATTTTAGTTGTAGCCAAAAGAGAAATTCATTCATCCTAAATTAGGGATTAAATAAACTGAATTAAGTAAGTTTAAAACTTAACCTAAAAGGGTAATATAAGAACTTGGAAAACTTAATGTTATGGTTGGCATAATTAACAAGATAGGTACGTAAGACCTTTGATACTGTAATTAAGTTCCGTTCGTCTGTCCGTCCGTCTGTCTATCACCAGGCTGTATCTCATGAACTCTAGACTGTTGAAATTTTGACAGATGATGTATTTAAGTTGCCGCTATAACAACAAATATTGAAGACAGAATATAATGGCACAGAACCCTTGGTGCGCGAGTCCGACTCGCACTTAGCCGGTTTTTTTACTATCGAAAACCAGAAAGGCAGATCTCACTATCAGATGGGATAACTGCACAGAAGAGGGAGTGGAAATCATGAAGCTACTTACTCCATTCAGTCGCTGATAGTTGCCGCCGACTGCCAGTTACTGATATTCCGTCGTAATTTATTTCAAATCAAGCTCCAAAAACCTACCACTAAATAAAACTACCACAAAACAAAGCAAAATTCAGACAAATGGCAACATTGGCTGAAACTGAAGCAACTCGTTAGCACGTAACAAAACATATCTGTCTCACTCACTCCTATTCATACTTGTGTATTTATCAACGGGTGCGAGTGAGATAGCGATATTTTATTGTATTAGGGTAAGTAGTAACGTGTGGAGAATAAAAATATGGCTTTGGATGGCAGCTGAAATGATGGAATCGTCTAGTTAATGAAAACAATAGTGATGTGAAAAATAGTATTTCTTGGTATATCCTAATCCTAATTCTAACTAATCTATTTTTTTTCTAACCCCTAGTATCCCACTGCTGGGCAAAGATCTTCCCCATCTCCCTCCATCGGTCGCGGTCCTGGGCCACCTCCGGCCAAGCTGGCTCGAGGCGGTCGAGGTCGTCTCGCCAACGCTTTCGTGGCCGACTCTGACGTCGCTGAGCACTCGGAGGTGTCCAGCTTATTGCTGTTTTAGCCCATTTATCCCCGTCCGTCCATTCTATAAACGTTTGTTTGTTTATTTGTTCGTTTGTTTGTTCCTTCTTCACGGTCAAACAACTGGTTCGATAAGAATGAAAATCCGAAGGACATAGGATAGGTACTTACTTATGATCTCGAAATTTCCAGGACTTAAGCGGGTGAAACCGCGGAGCGCAGCTACCATGTAGTGTGAAGTACTAACATATCAAGACAATTAAGATTATAGTTTTAGAAAAAACTACGGCATCTGGATAGGTATGCTACGAGATCATGGATATTTTCCAAACACAGGGTTGCGGGTTCGATTCTCGCCACAGACCACAGAACAGGCCACAGAAATATATGGTCACAGCAGGGATCTCAAAAAAAACCAAAATTACTTATAAAAGATTTATTTTAAATTGAGAAATTACAATCTATTTTAATGCTAAGGTATGTACCTAGTCCGAAGTGAGGATCTAAAGTGAACATAAAATACATTAAAATTGTCACAAAGACTACATCGTTCGATGCTGAATCGGCACTCTGGTCGCGAATGACGTCAATGAGGTATTTACGCGGCGGCGAATGCAACTATGCACTTTCCATAGGGCTGCCATGCATGACACCTCCCCCCGTAGAACAGCGAGTGAAGATCTTGGTCGAGAACGAAGCTGGAGGCTGACCAGCGTCAGCCTTTCTCTTGGTATCGGGAATAGCATAGATCCCCGACAGTCCTTGTTCATTTACTTCAACAGGTCCTTGCTTGGGGTGGTACTTGTGATATACCAGGATAACAGCAGCGGTGATGCCAATACCCAGAAGTATTAGATACAAGGGTATGGTGGTATGATATAGGCTGCTGTCCGTTTCGTGCATTTTGTGGATTGGCTGCTGCATGGAGACCTTTGTGTTGACAGCGTGCAGGTGGTCCAAGTTGATGGAGTTCAACTTTATCGTCGCGGGTGCTGGCTGCCGCAGTGCTTCTTCTGAAGCTATGTCCATTATCTTGAGCGCTTGACCTTTGATTCGATCATTAGCGTTTGAGATGACGAAATCAGGGGTCGTGATTGAGCAGCCCTGCGGGATGACTGCGAGATAACTTCCTTTGAGTTCTTTGAAGAGATCTTGTCCGCAGGAGAGATGTACTTTGGTCGAAGTAGGGAAACTGAGAGTGTAGTGTTTTTCATCGAGTTCGTCGTAGGCTGGAGTCTGCAGTTGTACTGGTACTGCTTCGCAGGAGTTGGTTTTACGTTGCTCGGTTATAAGTCGATAGATGCAATCTTGTTTCGCTTGATGCTGCAGGCCCCGTCCCTCGTCACAGATGTACCATTTGGTGGTTTTCAGGCATTCTGCCGCAATGTACTTGAATGCTTTCTCGTGAATTGCCAGGAATGGGAAAGGTGCGGTAAGGATTTCATTATACTTATTAGGAATCATAGATAATTTATAAATATCATATTCTTGGGGTAAAACTAAGGGGAATTTATAAACGATAATAATTTCATTACCTGAATAATAATAACCTACTTTAATTATTTCGAAATATTCTCTGAAATCAATTTCAATTATTTTGTCATTAGTGTATAAATTTCGCAACTTGCTGACAATGGTGTCAAATAAATTTCTAGTAATAATTGAATGATGCGGAATTGACATTTTAATAAAGGCTAACACGTTCTGCAATCTAAGTATTTCCTGTGAAATGGAATCGACGTTGTCGTCAAGTATCAAGAATGCTTGTGCCAACTGTGCATATTTAACTAGATCATAATCACGTTCATATTCGACTTGGCTAATTTTATTAACTATTTGTTCGATTTTACCTTGATTTGCTGCGATATTATCTATAATTTTCGAATACTGAGACATCCATTCTTTAGATAAACTAACATGACTGTTCATCTCGGTTAGTAACTGATTATCTGTATTCTGGAGATCTTTAATAGCCTGACTGTACCGAAGGGCATCTGTATGATCTAAATTTCCCGTTATACTTTTAATTATAGAACCGAGTCCGTCTACTAAGCCGCGTTTTATACGACCGTTTTCAAAACTCTCTAATTGCTCTGAAACACTATGAACTTTACGAGATAGGTATTCAATATGAAGTTCGAATAATGAATAAGTTTTATTAATTAACACTGGCCCTATGGTTTCTAATTGGTTAGCTACGGAGTTTATCTTAGTTTCTAATTCATGCAAGTTTATGGATTGAATGAATGAATGATAGTGGGAAATGATTCTGGTGGGACCTAATTTGAAAGGTAAAATTCCTGGACCATCATCGATACTTTCAAGTTTTATCTCCTGTGCTTTGATTATTATCGGCAGGAGTAGAAGTGGAAGTACCAGGGGAGCCCTGTAACAATTGACTGCTTTTAGGTACTCTTTTAAGTCGTGATTTAGCAACCGGCCCTCGTCGTTTCTTTGTATATATATGTATAGGTAAATCAGCCATTACTCTATCGTGTGTGTAACGTGGGGCTAATTTTTGCCTGGCTGCAATTGGATTTTTAACGAATACTTGTTGCTCCGGTAAATATTCTACTTCCGGTTCACGATTGATGTTACGTTTATTAGTTAAGTCTGAGCGAAGCATGGTACATGACTCATGAATTATGTTATACGCTTTAGACATTTTATCTTTATGATCTATGATATATTGTTGTAAAAGGTGAGAAGAAAGATCTAGGTCAAAGGGATCTCGCGGATCAAAATGTCCCGTTATAACCTCAATAGGTTTGCATCTAGTAAAACTATGAATAGAATTATTATATGCCAGAAGGGCGTATGGAATAAGATTAATTGTAGCTTCCCCTTTATGCTCAAGTTTTAAAATGCGAAGGTGTTCGAGTATTGTTGAGTGAAAACGCTCAACGATACCGTTCTCATTAGGAGTATGGGGTGCAACTCTATGGTGATGTATTTTATGCATCCTTACAAATTCTGCCATTAATTGATTAACAAATTCAGGTCCATTATCCGTAACGATGGTGTGAGGGATGCCATGATGGGTACAATGTGTGAGTAAAGCTTGAATGACACTGATGGCGGTTCCATCCCGTAAGTAGTAGGCCTGAGCGTATTTTGAAAATGCGTCTACAATTGTTAAAAACTTGTCACCCTGTATAGTTAATAAGTCCATATGAACAAGTTCTAGTGGTTTACCGGGTGGCGGTACGATTCTGAGTTGTTGTTTTATTGGATTTCGATCGTACTTTGCTTGACCGCAGATGATACACTCATTTATGAATTTTGTGATATGCTCTTTCATTTTAGGCCAGAAGTACTTATGAGATAGAGCTAGGTAGCATTCGTTAATACCGCGATGATTAGTTTTACCATCGTGGTACTTATTAATGATTTCCTGTTGTCGTAAGAAGTCGCGAACATTTTCTAATTCGTTTTTAACCAAAAATAATTTCATAGCCGAATTTTTAAATGTACTCTGAATACTAGGTATTATTTTAAACATAGCGTCATAGGGATTAATAAGTAGTCCTGTTTTTATTTTTGGATGGACATATTCCCTGACTGCATTAATGACATCCTGTTCTAAGTTAGATTCTGAAAGCTGGATGGATATGCGGGTGTGTGAATCAAATGGTTTAGTTACAATGGTCTTACCTTTGATGTCACCGACTACGGTGAAGATGATCTGCTTCGTGAACCTATTCAAGGGTTCATCTGAAATCGGCACTTCTAAGATGGGGTTTTCGGTGTCAGTATGTACCGTGACAGTTCTAGAATCGGCGCCTTCTGAGGCTGTAAGGGTCCTAGATTCATCTAGCTGGCCTGAGTTTTCTGAAGGATTTACAATAATTGAACTAACTTCCTCGTTATTTAACTGAATACGCGAGAGGGCGTCTGCGTTCGTGTTGCATTTACCCTGTTTGTAAATTACGTCAAAATCGTACTCGCTTAACTTTAAACGCCATCTTGTAAGTCTCGAATTAGGCTCCTTTAAGCTCATCACCCACTGCAAGGGCTTATGGTCCGTTAAGATTTTAAATTTACGACCAAAAAGATAGGGCCTAAAGTACTTTGTGGCCCACACAATAGCAAGAAGCTCTTTCTCGATCGTACTATAATTTAGTTCGCTCGAGTTAAGAGTCCTTGACGCGTACGCGATGGGCTTATCTGAGCCTATAGTACCCTGGGATAGTACTGCACCTATGGCGACGTTGGATGCGTCAGTGGTTAAATTAAATTCCCTGGTGAAATCTGGGTACTGGAGGATCGGATCGTTAGTTAAAAGTCTTTTACAATGTTCAAAGCAATTCGTGTATTTTTCATCTAATGTTATTTTTGAACCCTTCTTGAGGCATTGTGTGAGCGGTTTGGTAATTCTCGCGAAATCAGGTATGAATTTCCTGTAATAACCGAGTAATCCGAGAAAACGTTTGATTTCAGTCTGGGTTTTAGGTATAGGGTATTCAGTTATAGCTTTAATTTTATTTGGATTTGGTTTCACTCCCTCCCTACATATCACATGACCTAAGAAATCGGTTTCTAACTTTAAGAATTCTGATTTGTCCATCTGAATCTTAAAGTTAGACTCGCGCAATCTTTGAAAGACCTTTTCTAAATTAACCATCATTTCTTGCAGGGAGGTGCTGAATACAATTATATCATCTAGATATACCAGACAGATGTTATTCTGGAGGTCTTTAAGCACATTATCCATGACCCTTTGGAACGTGGATGGTGAATTCTTTAAACCCATTGGCATTCTAAGATATTCGTAATGACCGTTTTCCACGTTAAATGCTGTTTTTGGGATATCAGCGGGGTTCATTTCCACCTGATAGAACCCACTTGCTAAATCCAGGGTCGTGAAATACTGACATTTACCCAGTTTATCTAAGACATCGGTGATATTTGGGATAGGATATTTGTCATCAATTGTTTTCTCGTTTACCTTACGAAAATCTACAACTATCCGCCATTTAGTTTTACCTGAAGCGTCTGCCTTCTTAGGTACGACCCAAATCGGCGAGCTCCACGCAGAATCAGATGGCCTGATTATATTTTGTTCAAGCATTTTCGCTATTTGATCTTTAACTTCCTGACGATGGACATAAGGATATCGATAACTTTTTGTATATACAGGAATTTCATCCGTAGTTTTAATAGGATGTTTTATTTTATTTGTAAAAGTTAAAGGCTCACCGTCTATATAAAAGACGTCCGCGTATCGCGAGCACAATGTTTTTAGATTAACTAATTCCTCAGGGTTTAAATGATCTGTTCTTAATCGCGATAAAACTTCAGCCACGCGTTCCGGCGCGTGCTCAATACGACTGCTTTCAGCATTGAAAATCTCAGCTTCTACTGGTCTATCCATTGAAAAAATTACGTCATTACTAGAGCTATTATGTACTTCTACCCAACCGCGATTATTATTTACTACAGTTAAACAATCCGTTATTTGACAGTTACAAATAGTCTGGTCCTGTACAATTACGTTATCATCTCGAGTGTTAAAAGGCAAACGAACCATCTTCGATGAATGAGCTGGAATAATGTCTTCGTACAGGTTGATGTTTCGTGAATCGTAAATCTGTAAAGGTATCCTCGCGTTCCTAGTTGTTAGTAATTTATTCTTAAGATCTATGTTAGAATCCCACATAGTTAACAAATCTAATCCTAGTAACCCATCGAAGTACTTATGGAAGTCGTATACGAATAATGTCATATCGCCTTCCTCACGATATTCATTAAAACAAGGTATCGTGATAGAATGTTTATGTGTAGTTGTAACATTTGAATTAGTCACTTCGAAAGGTTCATAGTTTAGAGGCAAATTATAGAAATAAGTTTGGACAGCGCGAGGGCTTAAAAAGGATTGGTTTGCTCCCGTATCCACCAATATTTTAAGTGGGGGATTTTTAATTTGAACGTACATGAGCTGTCTTTGAGTTTGCAAATTTATTTCTATTTTTGCTTGTCGGAATCCGGAGCCTTCTGAAAATTCTCCTGTTCCGACGAGGGGTTCCCTACTTCTTCTACTGCCGTACCGTCGGAAAATTCATAGGTGTCATCGTAATAATCTGGATACTGATCGTAGACGTAGTAGTACGGCTCGTATTCGGGGTAGGTATTATACGCGTAATACATGTCATTATCAAAACCGCTCTCGTTAAAGTTAACCTCACGTGTTTTAAAATAGTTAGACGGAGGTGGGTTACCATGCGTTCTCCAATCATGACCCGTAGATGGTAATTGTCTCTGGACAAACGGGGTTACTCCGCTCATGGGACGCGGCCCGTTAAAATTCGACGTTTGCTGAGGGGGCCTCGGAGGCATCCTAAAGCCGTTGCCCTGGGGATTATAGTTAGGCGGGGGCGCGCGGAACATTTGTTGCGTGCGCGATGGTCCCCGGAATGGTGGTGGTCCAGAGTTAGACCTCCACCCTTGCATACCTTGGTTCAAGGTTGCCTGGTGGCGAGATGTACTCGGCGCGTTATAAATCGGCTGTGTCGCGGGACCGAACATATTAAAAGGAGCTCTCACTACCGGCGTGTTATTAAAAGGTAATTTAAAACTACTAGGTGGTACTTGCCGGTCCGTCGGCTCTTTCTTACTGGACCCACCCTCATTGCGTTGTTGTATATAGAGGGTGTTGAGCTCTTCCTGAACAAATTCGAGAGCTTTTTCCATGGTCTCGGGACGCATGCACCGTATTCTAGACCCTAGTGGCTCCTTAAGGCCGCGCAAGTAGGCTTGTAACGTTAATTTAGAATACAGCGCCCTTTTTGACTCTACAGTGGTATGTACACTCTCGTGAAGGCTAACGTACGTCATAATTGTACTAAATAAGTTCAGGCACCGTTCGTAAAACTCCTGCGGGGTATTATTCCCTTGAGTCTGCAGGGATAAGTCACTGTATAACGCGGTTTCATCGCGGTGATCAGCAAAATTATTAATAAGGGCATTGCGGACGCCCTGCCAGGTGTCGGGAATACCATTGGTATTTATAAGCCTAGCCGCGGGTCCCGTAACCTTATTAAGTATCCCGTTAAAAAGTGCTAAATTAGATAACTCGTTACCCGGCCCCTCTCTGAAGTGGGTTATCACTATCTGGTCACACAAATTTATGAACCGGGTCAAAACGTGCTGGTTACCGTCAAATTCCGGTAAAAGTCTTAAGGACTTGAGAATAGTATCCACATCAACCGGACTTGGATGTGCCATATTATTCGATTCGTTTAATTCGTTCGACTCGTTTGACTCGTTCAACCCTAGCTCCCTATTCTCATCTAACATAACCAATCTACTATTCCTATTACACCTAAACCTATCACTACGCAATATTCGTGGATGAAAAATTTTGTAGCCTTATTATCCCGTAACACATAAAAAAAATTAACACATAAAATATAAGGATCAAAAATTATAAGAAAGGACGGCGATTACTTGAAAGATTCAAAGTACTCACATTGGTTTTCCTTGACGAGTCTAAGTTTGGATTCTCCCGGCCGCAACCACACGTAGATTCTGGATCGCCTCGTTAGGTTTCGTAATATTGCCTACCTAATTCCCTAAGCGATCCTACCGACTGCGCCAAAAATATATGGTCACAGCAGGGATCTCAAAAAAAACCAAAATTACTTATAAAAGATTTATTTTAAATTGAGAAATTACAATCTATTTTAATGCTAAGGTATGTACCTAGTCCGAAGTGAGGATCTAAAGTGAACATAAAATACATTAAAATTGTCACAAAGACTACATCGTTCGATGCTGAATCGGCACTCTGGTCGCGAATGACGTCAATGAGGTATTTACGCGGCGGCGAATGCAACTATGCACTTTCCATAGGGCTGCCATGCATGACAAAGTCTTTATGCTTAAATATTTGTCTGTGGTCTGGTTGTTTCTATGTATTATAAGTATATATTTACAAAAGAAAAGTACATAAGTAGTATATTCGTTGTCTAGCATCCATAACACAAGTCTAGTTACTTAGCTTGGGGCTAGATGGCGAT
Organism: Idaea aversata; assembly: GCA_907269075.1. NCBI lineage: Eukaryota > Metazoa > Arthropoda > Insecta > Lepidoptera > Geometridae > Idaea > Idaea aversata. The sequence continues at coordinate 1,210,560 of OU026102.1, forward strand.
GTGTGGAATGTCCTGCAATATTTATATTTATTTATTTATTTTAGTTACCAAATTACTGACATACAATATTTTATTTTAATCTTCAGTAACCGATACGAACGGGCTTACACACAACAAGCTTATTGCGTGCGAGCTACTGAAGCACTCGAAATCCATTTTTTCTTCATTTTAGTACAAGTACCTATGCTCTAAAAACGATCATCAGAACACCACAATATCAAGGTATCAATACCTACCCAATATAAAAGTAGGTAGGACTACAGAGAAAATGTTTTTTGGGTTTAATAGATTCTGAAATTATAGGACCTATTTGATGTAGGATGTAGGTATGCATTAAATCCAAGTAACAGAGAAGAAACATATCGGGATCGGAACTTACGCTCTGTAAAACTACATAGCGCTGCAAGTATCAATTTTTTTTAGCAAGTACCAAAAAATACCAAATTATTTTACCGGAAAAAACCACCCCGTACGTCAGTCACCCCATCCCTATAACACCCCCGCCTACAAAATAACAAGTAACAGGTAGAAACGTTACTGGGCTCAGCTCAGTCAAGTCGCGACCCCCAGGCCGAACGGACGCGTATGTAACACAGTGTAACATCTACATCATTTCAAGGTAAGTACTTAAATTACATTAATTTTAGTCACATTTAGTACTTAGAGATAATAAATGTTCGAAAATTTGTCCTGGCAGGCTTTGAACCTGTGTTCTTCGTTGTCATAATCCAAATATAAGCGGAGCGGAAAGCTTTCTTTGGTTAAAATTAATTAATTTTAGTTACTTATTACATTTTGGGTTAAATTAGGTTAAAATTACATATCCTTAAGGAAAAAGGAAGGAAACTTACTGAATCTGCTTGTTTTTTTCATCACTTTTTCACAGATAAGTATAAACTGAAAATATTTTTTTAATGAATAGTTGAAATATTTAAACTTTTTAATCATTAGTTTAAAAAGTTAAAATATGGTTCGGGTTAAAAATAATTAAAGACACTTTTTTGATTTTATACAAAAATATATATCCTGTTATTTGGTTAGTTAATTATTAATTTTTATTTAAAAATCTTACAGTAATTTGCAACATTAATGGAAAGCAACCCTTTTAAACATTTTATGTGCGTTATGAAACAAAGGATGGTACCAACTCGTAACTTCTACACGTTTCATTTTATTGCCATTGTTATTTTTTAATTAAATCTAATTGAATAAAAAACCTTCTTTTTAGGATTTTAAATTACTATGGTTGTTTTCAATGCTAAAATTCTTTGAAAGTTCAAGACTCGTGAAAATGGTGCTTGAAACAGTATCAAAATATCTAGCTCTACAAAATAAAAAAACGAAGAAAATATCCCGTTTAATTAACTTTATTAGTACCTAGTTTTATTTAATTTAGAATTTTACCTGTTTTAATCAAATTCACTGAAATTCCTTTTTATGTTACTATTTTCTGCGGCCCGTGGTTTTTTAGGCCCGTGGCTAAGTCCCAACCCCGTGGGAATATTGGATCCAAATTAGCATATATTATATTCCAGGATTCTAGCTATCTACATACCAAGTTTCATTTCAATCAGACCAGTACTTTTGGTATAAAGAGGTTACAAACCGAAATTTAAACTTAAGACCTCTATGGGCTTTTAATAAGGTTGGCAATTTAAAACTGGAAAGGTTGAAATTAATTCAAATTGGTTAAAAGCTTTTGTCAATTTTGTAAGTTAATTGGTAAATTTTAATTAATTTAACTACGTTTTAGTTTAAAATAATAACTGTTGCGCGACTCAACAAGTAGATAATTTTCTCTTTGTCTTTTAGTATGTTAATTTTATGAAGGTCTTGTCGGAAGATTATGTTTTATGCAATAATTTAACCTTGATTATGCATAATTAAAGCCCCTGCCGTTTTTCGGTTTCAAGAGTAGTGAGAATATTACATTCTTATGAGATACTAGGTGTTATCAGTGACTTCGAAAGGGTTAATTTTTTTTAAATCTTTTCTTAGGGGTTGGCTATTGGGTGCGTTATAATAGCTCTTCAGTATGTTAAATTTTTGCCCGTTCCGTCATTTGGTTTGAGCCGTGCGTTAATTATCAGTCAGTCAGTTTTAAAATACGGTTTTTAATTGTTTTTGGGTTGCCAACCGACTTTTCTTTAGTTCTCTGGAGTTTTTTTTACTAAGACTCCACTGTCCGTCTATCATCAGGATGTGACAGACAGACAGATAGACGGACAGTAGAGTCTAGTAAAAATACTCCACTGTCCGTCTATCTCATGAGTCGTGATAGCTAGACAGTTGAAATATATATTTCTGTTCCTGCTATAACAACCAATTATAATACTAAAAACAGAATACCTATAATGATACGGAATCCTTCTTGCGCGAGTCCGACTCGCACTTCGCCGGTTTTTATATCCTTAGTTGTTTGATCGTGCCGGGTAGGTTTTATTTATGGTTCGTTGTCGTAATCTTACTATGCATGTTCAAACGTACGAGAAATCAATTCCAAAAATATACTGGATTTTTATGTGCTTTTTTATTTTTTATTATTTTAAAGTATTTAATAAATAAAAATACTTGTATAATGTAGAATAATGTTTTTTAAAACTTGTTTAAAAATATCCGAGATGTGTTACTTCTTCACTCTCCAAATGTAAGGATAAAAGTAATCAAAAACACGAAGAAAAATCATAACTTCGTACGAAACTTTTCCTTTCTGAGAAAATGAAATAAATTCAAATTGACCACTGAAAGTGGGTCTTTCTTGAACAACCTGCAGACTTCAGACATTTTGTTGGTCGATAGTTTTATAATCTATACTAATATTATAAAGCTGAAGAGTTTGTTTGTTTGAATGCGCTAATCTCAGGAACTACCTACGCGTTCGAATTGAAAAATTATTTTTGTGTTGGATAGCCCATTTATCGAGGAAGGCTATAGACTACTTTTTATTTGAATACTTTTTATTTTAATCCCGACGGGATCGGGACTTACGCGGGTGAAGCGCAGCTAGTATTAGAATAATATATCAAATAAATAACCCCTTTAGAGGCATAAAGGGGTTGCAACATTTTTATACCTACATTAAATCTTGCAGTGTCATGTTTACCTCTTATGAGCAAATAAAAAAAATCTTCTTGAGTCTGACATTTCACGTGAATTTGTAACTTCGCTTTTGTTGTTTGTATTAATTTCCTCTGTACATTACATTTATAATTAAAAACATATCTTTATTAAAATAAACATAATTATTATAACATATAATTTTTAATGTAAAAATATCCTTAGAGATCGCATTAACATAAAAATAAAAATAATTTAAACTGTTTAAAAACAAATAAAATTTGCATTAATATAAATAGCAGGTCAGTTAATTAAATATGAAATTGATTGATTGATTGGTTTTAATTAATTTTTCAATAACAAACTTCTATATCAGTTTAAAATTTTCCAGACACAACTTCTATAGGTACGGTCGGCTGCATAATTGCAGACCCACCGTAGTGCTCTAAAATGTCTGTTATAAGAATGTTTTTAACACAAGCAAGATTCTGGGCACCTTCTTTAGTTGAAGTTTAAAGTCTTCTAACAAATGAATTTATCAAACAAAAATTAATAAAATGAAAACATGTCAATAATAGTAATTTTTGAACTCTACCGGGGGCTGCAATTATGCAGCCGACTGTACATTGGTTTGAAAAGTAGGCGCATAAAAATAATAACAAAAGATTGAGATGTATTATGCTAGTCTTCATAATATTATACTCATAATATGTACACTACCCCTTTCTGAACTGTGTCGCAATCGGCCGAGAGAAAGACTTAAGTCTGCCTGAACCTATAGAAAATTCAATTACATAGATGTCAATTCAGATTGAAATTGAGGGTTTTCTTATATACTTTTAGGTATTTTATTTCCAAAGTTGAATATTTATATGTTTTCGAACTGTTACACTCTGACGTTTTAGAATAAGGTTCAATTTTCGGAGACAGTTTTTATTTATTTTATCAAAATGAAAAATACCTACTTCAGCTCATTGAAATAAATGAGTAGTAGCTTTAGCTACTTTTTAGGATTCCGTACCCAAAGGGTAAAATGGGACCCTATTATTAAGACTCCGCTGTCCGTATGTCGTTTGGTTGTCACCAAGCTGTATCTCATGGACCGTAATAGCTAGATAGTTGAAATTTAAACAGATGATGTATTTCTGTTGCCGCTATAACAACAAATACTAAAAGCAGAATATATTGGTACGGAACTCTTCGTCCGCGATTAACCGACTCGCCCTTGGCCGGTTTTTTTTTGATAATGAAAGAAGGGCTCCGAAACAAAAGGCCTATAAGGGAAAATGTCATTGTTTGTAAAAAGTCCACATGTTAAAACGTCTTGAGGTTACAATGTCCAGAGTGACAAAAATGACTAGCTGATAAAACGCCCAAAAAAGATCAGCGTTATAACATCGTATATTTCTCTGCTGCGTAATAAAAATGCTCTTCATTGTCAGGTTACACATTAGCCGGCCCTTAATCAGAGTAATGGTATTTTCCTCTAAAGAACTTCCTTGGCCTTAATAAATTGGGAAAAGAGCAGGAAAAATAACGTCCTATAGAGAGCTTAATGGAAGATTAGTATGAATTCTGTGACGTTCTTCGCTCTATAGAAATAGATATTGTCAGACTTTTTGTAATATCTTCAAATCAACTTCATTGCAAAATAAAGGAAATTTGCAGTTTCAATTAGCAAATACGTTTCTCTGAAGTAGGTATATGAAAAGAATATAACATTTCATCAGGAAGTGTTTTATTTTTTAAAACAAAAAACCATGTTTAACAATTGCTATTGGCCTAATGAACGACTAGTGATATTATTACATGAGCTCTTTATAACTACCTAATAGGAATTTTTACTCTTTTATCTTATTAGCCCATGATGTCTCACTACTGGACAAAGGGCCTTTGCCCTTTATCCAACAGTGAGGCATCATGGGCATTTGCCCATGAAGATCTCTAACTCATCCTACCATCGTCTTTTCTGTCTACCTCAGGGGCGTCAGCAATTATTTTTACTCTAAGGTTAAGATATAGTTTGTGTTAATTTTATACAGGTTTAATAAAGTTGAGGCCATGTCTTATCTATACCGCAGCTAGCTAACGGGTTTATAACACGCCATTTAAGATTTATTTCCACTTTACTTTAATACTAGAATTCAATCCCGCTTCGTATTTGAAATGCTAGTTCAATAAGTCCCTAGATACTACGACAAACGGAATAAAGAGGACGTACTGCAATAGGAATCCTCAGTCAATAGTAATGTTGGCTTTTACACCTAATGGATGATTTATAAAGCCAGCAATTTAATCGTTGCTATTCAAATTCCTTTAGTGTCTGATAGCAAATTTAGATAGAGAAGGCTTGCCCACAATTTATACCATCTCCTTAATCTTAATCGATCGTGTCTAGAGAAAAGAACTTGTCATTCGGGTTTCATCACGAGGTTTTCTTTCAATGTTAATTGGCGCACATACTTATTTGTTGGAAAAATCCATTGGTGCACGGCCAAAGTAATATTTTAATATATTAGTAAACCTCAATCATCATGACTATCATGACTAAACGAGTAACAAACGGCCTTACGACCTAATCTACTAAGTTATTTAATCACTACATAGTATAAAACAAAGTAGCTTTCTCTGTCCCTATATCCCTATGTATGCTTAAATCTTTAAAACTACGCAACAGATTTTGATGCGGTTTTTAATAGAAAGAGTGATTCAAGAGGAAGGTTTATATGTATAATACATGTATAATATAGCCGTGCGAAGACGGGGTGGGTCGTTAGTATGTTTATATTTTGTAGCTATATATTAAGAATCTGTCCTTAACCGAAAAAATAACTATAAGAGCTTTTTAATCTATATTTTAATATCCATATTTATGTACTAGTTTGTAACTGATTACATGATAGGAGAAAATTGTCTTTTTTTGTATCTGTTTACACAGTTACATATCCAGCCGAATTGATAGTTTCAGCACAATTGTCACTAAACTTAAAAAAAAACAGTACTTCCTGGTAAATATCCGTTTATAACTTTTAGTAGCGAAAATAACCAAGCCAGATTTTTAAATCCTATTCCTAACTTGATCAGAAAACGTGAGACGGTAGCGGGATATGTTAGAAACAAGGTTAGGAATAATCCATACGACCTGGGAAAATATCTAGCGTCGTAGTCCCGTATCGATCTTCGTCATTCGGTGACGTTTTAATACAAACTATAGTAGGTACTTACGTGTTCTGGTTGTTGGAATGAATTTAAACCGCTCGTTGTTTTAGACTCATCGATCAAGGACCTTCAAAAAGTTAGGCACTTAGAAGAATTTATCAACGGTATTGCTAAAATATAGCGTGTTGTATACAATTTGTGTCATACTAACTAATGATGATGTCTCCTTCACCGATATCCGCCACAGTGACTATTTTTGGCTACCTATACAGAAGAAGATGACGAGCTTCGATGTTTAGCAGCCCGTCTATAGTGTGCTCTTTGATGACTAGCGTACCCCATTTTTGCAGAAAATGTTCTATTGCATATCGGACACGTAAGCATACCATCACTATCTTACGACTTTGTTTTATACTACATAGTATAAAACAAAGTCGCTTTCTCTGTCCCTATATCCCTATGTATGCTTAAATCTTTAAAACTACGGATTTTGATGCGTTTTTTTTTAATAGATAGAGTGATTCAAGAGGAAGGTTTATAATACATGCATAATATAGCCGTGCGAAGCCGGGCCGGGTCGCTAGTTTACAATATTATAAGAAATGGCCGAGGGTTGTCTGGCCTTTATCGCGTCTCGTTTGAGGTCTAAATTAGCACATCGTTCTGATTCAAAATCAGAGATGATGGCATCTTTCGATCAACACTGTCAATTCAATTCTTGATTAATGGCGGCTCTGGCCACATTGCGTTGCAATTCCGCTAATGTCCAGTGAATAGAGAAGTTAACGAAGTAGATTGGTCGGTGACAAGCAGATTGATCTGTGATTTATGTAGCCGAATCATCTACGTCAAACAGACACAACACACTGACAGGACATTTCACCAAATGAGTAATTAGATACTGTTCCCCAAACTTAATAATTCTTACTTCTTAAACTTAATAATATTTGCGAATAAAGGTACATAGTTTGATGTTATTCGCTTGCTCGACTTTTATGAAATATGCCTAATTGCCATTTTTCTCAATATTTTTATCTGATACTCTGAATTGTTCCTATACCTATTTTTATCCAGCTGCTATTTTTCGCAATAGTTTTATGTTTTACGTTTAATAGGTATATAAAAAATACAAATATCAAAAATCACTTTCTTCTTTCTCTAGGTCATTCAACGCCCAATTACCATGTCAATTCTAATTAATTAGAATATTTTGTATTACGTAACTTTAAGATGTTCTGAAACTAAGGGCATTTAGCGTTCACGTCTATGTAGTAACTATGACGTGTTAATATCAAGACATTGGGACGATGACGTCATTTTACAATATAGATATTCAGAAGTGACCAGAATCCGGGTGAATTAAAATGTGCTAGAATTTGTGTAAAGAGTTGAATTGGGTTTTTCAATTTTATACAGGGAACTTATATAATTTATCTATCCATTGTTACAAAAACTTATAGGTACATTTATGTCTTTATCTTTTTCGAATATTGGACTTGAAATTGTCACGCAAAGCCATTACTGTAGAGAAAGTAAGGCAAAACAACAACCATTACAGAAATCGATATAAAAAATAGTTTAAGCAACATTTCCGAGCAATATTCAGGCTTTTTGTGACCTCTCTCTGGCATCGTTTATCTGCGGAACCTCAAGGGAAAAGAAGCTTTATGCTCGAATGCTTGTCATTCGCTGGAAAAGCTTAAATAAGCTATATTGTGACGAGATCGTTAAAAATGACTTTCAGGCTCCTCGTGTTGTATTTTGACTTCGCTTTAATAGTGTTGATTTAAGTTTAATTGACTTTTTACTCGACTCCGGCGAAGCCAAAGGGGAGGGTTTTAGCCCGTATGTGTATATGATCATCTGTTACCGCATATCTTCTAAACTACTTCATCACTACATAGTATAAAACAAAGTCGCTTTCTCTGTCCCTATATCCCTATGTATGCTTAAACCTTTAAAACTACGCAACGGATTTTGATGCGGTTTTTTTTAATAGATAGAGTGATTCAAGAGGAAGGTTTATATGTATAATACATGCTTAATATAGCAGTGCGAAGCCGGGGCGGGTCGCTAGTATATCATAATTGAGAGAGGTAAAAATGGGGGGAGGGAGACAAAAATGAGGTATCGTAAGAAGCGTCTTAACTGCCCACTGGTTATATGTTAGGTGTGATGTCACAATCAAATATGGCGCCCTCTTTAGGACATAAAGTCATGAATGAAAATAAAAAATATTCGTGTTGTATATGAAATAAAAGGGATAGTGTTAAGACTATAGTTCACGAGTAAATTTGTGTCTAAATCTAAGGTTTAAATCCACATCCCTGACTATCTTTAAACCTCGTTTTGGAATAAGGGGGATGGAGTTCTAGCCCGAAGTTTATAATATACCTACCTAGATATTTGTAAGACAGAAATAGTTTTTCTATCGATCGCGATCGGCCCGCTCTACGAAAGCGTGACACAAAGTTCAACTTATTTTTAACGGATTTAATTTTTATGCCTTGACAGTTGAAACGATGAAATATGTTGAGAATGATAGTGGTAAGAGTTTTACCTAATAATATAATCATTTATGAGTTTCAAAATATTAAATGGAAACTGAAAAGAAGACTTTTTCTTCGAAAATTCCATCCCACAAATATATTAAGTGTGAAAGTTTGTTTGTCTTTACTGAAAAACTATTGAACTGACTACAATAAAACTTGGTATTTAGATAACTGGAGGGTGGCATCCGTGATGAACCCCAATTGTTTTTCGCGTACTACCTTCAACAAAATTGAGTCTTGGAATAACACATGGGCTACTTTTTATATTAATATTCGTACGAAATCGGGACTTTCATATAACATAAGTATCAAAGGAGGATTTATTGTCACTCGCTTCTAAAATAAATCATATTCGGATAGCAAATTGGGATATTCGGGTCTTAAATCGAGGGATTTCCTCAGACCAATTTCTCATCTTAATCCGGCATTCGAAAATAATACAAGATTAAATTGTGTGACTCCTGCGACGATTTAATATTTAACTTACGTGATTTAAACAAAAGAGTTGTTATTAACTTAATATCAAAAAAGGTTGAATTAGTAACATCTGGTAAAAATTATCATGTATTTATGACGTCACATGCTTGGTTTTTGCATTCTTCTGGCTCGAATTGAAAAACTTTTACACGATAAAATACCTTTTGAAAATTTCTACGTCACGTTGTGTAAGTTACAGTCAGAGTTTCAATCAAAGTTTTAATTTATATATAACTAGCGACCCGCCCCGGCTTCGCACGGCCATATTATGTATGTATTATACATATAAACCTTCCTCTTGAATCACTCTATCTATTACAAAAAAACCGCATCAAAATCTGTTGCGCAGTTTTAAAGATTTAAGCATACAAAGGGACATAGGGACAGAGAAAGCGACTTTGTTTTATACTATGTAGTGATTAAATAATTACTATTAAGTTTACTAAGAATTTTATATTAAAATAATTACTATAAAATAATATCAAATTAATTTTAAAGCATGAGGGAGTGTTCATTCTACAAATTGGTTTCATAAAACATGTATGAAATCAGAATAATTTCATTAAAATTTAAGGACTGAAAGCTAACATTAAAGTCCAAAGCTCTGTAATTAATTTCACTTAGGATTTTATGAAGTGCTACAACCTTTGGTATGAAAAGTTATTTTTGTTCTGCGAATTAAAAGCTTTTGCATTTTATTTTGGGACAGTTTTGGCGTAACTATGGCCAAAATCGGAACAACTTGTCGCGCTACCTAAGCATCTTTTCAGCCATTCAATTAAAGATTTATAAAAGCTTTTTGACGTATAAATGTGTTTAAATTTTATTCATCAATATGTTGAACTGTAATATTTATATGTATCTTTGTACCATATGCATATAAATTGAATAAATTTTTAGAGAGCTGGATTTTTCCATAGTCGGAGTTTTAATTGCTTGTACTAAATAGTACTTAGGGGGTTGGATGTGGCGCAGGATAGGAGCAGATGGAGGGAGTTGGGGGAGGCCTATACCCTGTCAAAAGGGGCCCTTTTACAAGAAAATGAATCTTATAAAGATAAAAATGTTTAGATAAATAATATAATAATTAATGATAAATGAATGTATTAAGTTAAAGTGTAATGATTTTTCTAAAAAGGGATTAATAAAGGCTATTATATTTTTTTATTTTTTTTATAATAATACTTATACTTATTAAAAATGTCGTATCGACGTAAACCATTATACTTGAATAAATTACTAAGTAGATAAGATACCTAAAAAGTTATTCGTCTGACATTTTGCCTTCAAACTTTTCCAGACTTTCCCTGTTACAATTATTATCTTTAGAACAACTTGAAATTGGTTTTGAATAAATTATTTTTAGCCCCAATCTAGTTTTACTTACCAAAGTTTTCTGTACCTACATAGCTGTTACAATATGTATTTGTGTAAGTAATTTTGTTTCGAACGATTCTCTTGGGAAGTTGGTGAAACCATTTTGATATCTACTATTTATTCTGGGTTATTTTGTAGGTATTTCTCTTTTTCTTAGCTACCAACATTAATATTTTACTTAGGTTATGGTACTCCCTCTGGTTTATCTTCATGGATACTTAATATTATAAAGATGAAAGATGTTTTTGTTTGTAATGGATAGGTTATTGGATTAATTTTGATGAAACTTGGTATGAGGTTACATTGCAGTAGTAGCATGGGCTACTTTTTACCTCGCGATTGAGAATTACGCTTGGAACCGCTGTGCGCTGCTGAGGCCTAATAAGATCGGATCCAACCGGATCTCTTTCTTTGCTCATGAACTAATGCGCAGTGGGTTTAAATCAATATGCCCATCTCTCATTAGGTTTAGGCAAAACGCAAAATTGGCAGTCTAAATTTTAGGTACTCAGCGACTAAAGGCATCGAACAGCAGATTTTCTTCTATTAAATCTGTGGTGTTAAACATACAAACTATGTTCTTATTTTTTGAATGTCTTTGTGGGGCGGTAAGTGAATACCCGACGCGAAAGGTTCCAGGTTCGATTCCCACCTCTGATCTGGGAGATACAGTGTGTATATTCTCCGTAACCTGACTAATATAACATAAGCCTAGTTGCTAAGCTTAGGGCTAGATGACGCTGTGTGAATTGTCCTGCAATATTACCTTCTTCTCAAGAACCTTATCCTGACAATATCTACCAAAAAAACAAAAAAATAATTAGCGAAATTGGTCTAACCGAACAATTAAATACAAGGATTCTTTTTTATATACCTTTTATTTAAAGATTAATAATATTTATTTCAGGCGCGAGTTGGTAACTTACCTACCTCACCAAACAAACACACCATACCAATATCTAATTATATTTGTACATTCGTTACCCTAATAAACTAAACAATTGGGTATGTTTATAATAAACAGTGTAACAAAGCCGATTCGGTCTCTAATTATTACCCATCCTACCTACCTACTTACCTCCTAACATAGACTGTACTCATTACTTCAGATAATATCGTAACGATCGTCTTAGCTCATAATGTCCTTTTCTCAAAATGTCTTTTATCTGTACGTGCTTTGTCAAAATGTACTTTTGTCGTAAGTCTTTTCTCTCAGAATGTCCCTTTCTCGAAATGTCCTTTCTTAGAATGTCCCTTTTTCGAAATGTCCTTCCTCAGCGTGTAACTATTTTTAAAATGTCCTTTTCTCAGAATGTCCTTTGTTAAAACATCCCTTGCTCTATATTTTCCTAAATTACAAAAAAGTACAAACTAATCTTTGACTTTAACTTAAAACCTAAAACATTGAACTGCATAGATCCTGAAATTCTCTGCAGTTCAATATTTTCTGATCCTGAAGATCCACTAAGGCCGCCCTATAACACACAGCTTAAAACAACCATGTTCATGAGAATAAACTTTCTCTCATGTTGGAGAACATGATGCTTGTATCTTGATATCTTCTAGATACCTGTCCACTGTTTGGAAGTTTTCAAGTGAGTGAACAGTTCACTCGTCACTTGAAGACTCACAAACTCTTGACTATGATTTATTTTCGTCTGTATATTGACGTCAGGCCGATAGGTACGAGACTGACGTCAGCCGTACGTCCCACGTCAGCCCTGCTCCCTATAGAGACAAATGTAGACAACAAACTTTTCCAACATCGATCGAAAGGAAAGTATCAACAGAAGCAACCAATAAGACTTTAATTATTACCGGTTAGGAGCCTACCTAACCTATAATAGTCCGCTACCAGTCAAATCATATCTTCAGCTTGAATAACATACATACCAAGTGAAATTTGCATCTTGTTAAGAGGACATATACCCGGCTTCCTCTCCATACAAACGTAGTCGACTGTTTCCTCCCCAAATAATGACACCAGAACAAATATTTTTAACACATAAAACCTATAACTGCCATGACCATGCCCCCTATGCCCCTTTTTTCAGAATGTTGCGTGTCCTTGTAACTAAAATTTTAGAATTTTCTACATATTAACTTGCCACTCATATAGTTTTCAATTCCTTCCTAGATAACAACGACGCAAATTCTTAATAATGATTTAACTTTACATTAATTTCACATTAATGTTCTTGATAGTATTAAATCTAGCTAGGCCTGGCAAGCTTCATTTACCAAAAACAATATTTCCGTTGTATACCCTACCTATAACTGAAGATCTTACTCTTATAGGTAAAGTTGGATCTTGAGTTATAGGTAGGTATACAACGGAAATATTGTTTTTGTCCCATACATTGAGTTGGTATTTTTACAACACACCCACACAGATATCGATCTGAATATCATGAAATATTAATGGTTGATGTGCGTGTCTGAAGTATGAACTAGTACTGTAACAAACTATCATATGAATATAGATAAATTAGGTATTCTTTATTATGCACCAGCTTATACAGGGTTATTGGAAATTATACTAGCAAGCCGTTGAGGGCTACTTCTGTGCACCTAAACAAACAACTTTTGTTCTACGACTTTAGGAAATTCGAAAAAAAAAGAAGAAAATTTTAAGGTTATGTAAATTCGAAAAAACAGCTGATTTCTTAAAACAAAGGTCATTCAGACCAAGAATAGTAGATAAAACTTAAAAAAATTAGTAAAATTATAAGGTCACTGACCTCTCCGTGTAAGGCACAGCTGATTTTCAGGTAAACCTAACCTCAAAATTTTCGAAAAAATGTTCGAATTTTCAAAAGTCGTTGAACAAAAGTTGTTTGTTTCGGTGCACAGAAGTAGCCCTCAACCGCTTGCTCGTATAATTTCCAACAACCCTGTATACCTACTTTCAAAATATTTGCAATCTTAACCTTTGTGAGCATGATCACAAAAACAAAAACATTCCATGAGTTTTTTGTGCTTATTTCTCATTGGTGGTCGGGTTCCGAAGGCACACATCCTTACTTAATTTTTAAAACGTTTAAATGTGATTTCATTCATACAAGTTTTCAAATAAATAAAGATTTTATTTCTTTTACATCCGTGTTAGTGTATCTTTAATAGTTATATTGATATCCAACAGACACAGAATACATAATAGTAACCTACTATAAACTACAAAATCAACCCTTATAAAATTTATAAAAATATTTTATTTTAAATTCAACCTCTTAAAAGGTTGAATTTTCAAAAAATATTTTTATTGTTTCCTTACGTATTAAACCCCTATACGAATTTCCAGACTCGTAGCTATTGTAGTTTCATAAATGTCTTAATGAGTCTTTCTCTTTTATGTTGATGTACTTTAGTCCTTTTTCGCCTTATGAAATATTTAGTTAAATAGAAACCGAACCCAAATAGAACGCCTTTATGTAACTTAGCGGCCAGAAACTCGAATACTTACAAAAAAAATAGAAAAATATAAATTCTATCCATAAAAGCTGAAACAAAATTCCATTATTCTGTGAACTTTCATTGAAAGTTTCGAGAGATATTCCTGAAAGCTTTGTGAAATCCAAGAGGAATTCGATACAATTTCTTAGTATTTTCATTTCACTTGAATATTATTTCTGTTTTCAGACGAACGTCTTCGTTAAATGTAGTGGCATATCGGTTGCTTTTATAACATAAGTTTTATTTTGAAAAGAAATACCTACTTACTTACTTAATATTATAGGAATAGCTTTGAATAACTAACTACGCCCAGCGGTTTCACCCGTAAGATCGATATTGGGATAAAAATTAGTCAAAGTCCTTCTATCTGTCTCTATACCAAAACGTATCAGAATCGATTCAGCTGAAATCAAAGATTAAGGAGGGATGAAAGTAAGTCGAAATGACTATTTGTTTTTATTACTTGAGGTATTTCGGTGATATTTTATATAATTTAGGTCAAAGGTCTACGAGTTAAGTTCAAGTCAAAGTGACTTAACCTTGAGACGAGGTTTCGTTAAAGATGATTGTAATATTACTTTTTTGACTGTAATATGACTTGACTTGACATTAACAGAATTGTTCGACATGTGAAGGTGTTAAGGTTTTGGGTAAATTGATTGAAATATGATAGAAAAATGTAGTCGTAAAAGTTCTGATTCATGCGAAGTAAGAGCGGGAAGATCAGTGATGTCAATTAAGCACTTATGGTGCTTTTCTACTAGTTTAGCACTTTTATTTATTGTCCTTTTTTGACAATAATTAAGCACCTTTTAAGTAAACCTAATTCGCAACACTGTTCAAGATATCTATCTTTTTTTAGCCACCTTTGTGATTTATTAGATGGTAAAATCCAAGTGCTATGCTATTTATTATCTATCAGTCAGAATCCTATTTCACCTGACAATCAAACGTCTACAAGTTAACCCATCAAAGGCTCCGGTTAGAGGTTAAACAATATGTTTAACCGTCGTCGTATCTAACTACAGGTTAAAGCTGGAAGTTTGTTCGCCCCGCCCTTGACCGAGTTTAATTTACAATTATTCATTGGGGTGTCGACGTAGAGAAATTTATAGCAAGCAAACTCGATTCGTGACTAGATTTTTCGTAATGATATTGTCACAAGTTTTATACTAAATCACTAAATGTTGATAGAGTATGTCAAACTTCTTGCTTTCTATAAAGAACTAACTTATTTAACAACAGCAAATTTAATCTTTGAATTAATTATTGATATGGACATTATGTACTTTGTTTTGTAATTGATTCTGAGTGATTTGAGAACAAATTGCTTGATCTAGAAACATGCGGTATATCTCAAATGTTGTGATTTCAATAGATTGAGTAGTAATTAATTGCATTGGTAAAATGGATAGATATAGAGACAAAGACATTAATATTAAAAGATAAAAATACTCAGATAAAAAAATTAAGACCTATAGGTTGACTTGCGCAACAAAAGTTAGAACCGATTAAGAATTATAAATCAAACGAACTTACCTAGTGAAGTTTGATTCCAATTATACGAGGTTATAGATTGACAGCATTCCATTAAACTTGCAGCAAGGATATCCTAGACCGCTGGTCCACTATATTTAGAGTCGATACTCTAAGGAACAAAAAACAGCCACTACTACCCACTGTGCACGGCCGGCCACCCGCGCGGGCCTCTCGAGCGGCACCTCATTTATTTCAGAGAGCCGAATGGAAACACAGAATTTTTAATTTTTCTTCCATTTCTAAATCGGGTTAATAATAATGTTTTATTGGGTGGGTGGGGGTGCAATGCTGTCAATCTATAACCTCGTATAATTGGAATCAAACTTCACTAGGTAAGTTCGTTTGATTTATAATTATACTTCGGATAATAGATTGACAGCATTCCATTAAACTTGCAGATGTTTAGAGCACTAAAGTGAAATAGGAAGGAAAATAGAAAATATTAAATTGCATCTGCTAAGGTAATTCAATGCGTTTTATTTTAGAAGAATCATAAGGTAAGGAAAGTAAAGCCCTTGATGTGTAAAAACACCATTAAAATAAAATTGGTAAAATACTTAAGACCATCTTCATGGTTTGCGTACAAACAATACCTGTACACGATGATATTGACAATATGTAGAGCATTCGATTGAATTAAAATATTACACAACTTACGTGGAGAATATACCATAAAGGCATGATTTTGGTGTGGGTTATAATACCTGCAGATGGGTTCACAAACTGCCTGAAGAGCTCTGAAGTCAAGTTTAATTTCTGGTTCCTTTGGATTCGATTAGACACATCTAAAATTGCTACGATCATTGATCACGAAGTCTGTAATTAAAATTCATGGTAGAAAATGGTAAAAGGTATAGAAGTGTTAAACGAAAACCTTAGTTTTTTATTTATAAACAGGCGTATGTTTTATATTATATATATATTATGGTTTAATTATTATAGAATTAACAATTTTTAAACTTGTATAAATTATATTTTTATTTAATTATTGTTATAAATTGTAAACATTTAAGGCAAAAGACAATGGTCAATGACAATGGTAGTACTCCCATAATATATAGTCTCGTCTGATTTTACTTATTTACGTAATTTTTGTGGCAATCAATTAATTTTAATATAACTTCTTAAATGAAAACTAAACATATAAAAGCGACAGGCCTTTTTGATATTATGACCATAATTTAAATTTTTCTAACGTCAATATTTTTACTCTTTGTCGTGCTGTGCAGAAGTGCAGAGGCACACAGGTTATTTCTAAGAATATCTACTTTTATTCATCATTATCAAAGACATAGGTAATATTGATTTATAGAATAGAGAAATGAGTTTTGGGTTCCTTTCCCATAACGAAAAGTGTTGCGAAAATAATCAGCTGTAAAAACTTAAAAAGCATCTACTTCAGTAAGATACGGGTTTTCCAGATATTTCGGGTGATCAGGAATGTCAGTTTGAAAAAAATAAATAACCCACATGTAGATTATACAAATTCCATGAAACAAAAATGCAAATTTTGATAAAAAATCAAAATGCGTCAAGAACATTTTTCATTTCGGTTTGAATATCGAGCGAAATATTAAACTTTTCTCAGTCAAACTCTCAGGTCATAGTAGTCTTCTCACAGTTAGCGATGTTTTCGCGGTCGAAACTATGGTCTCCGCAAGAATATATTATAATAATTTATCACGATTTACGTAAGAGTGTAATATTTAACAAAGATTGTGATTATTCATGATGTTTTGGGAATTTAATTTAGGTACACCACTAATATTTTGTCCCAAACGCGATATACGCGGGGAATGTAATATTATTTCAAACATAATTAACGCGAATACTTACATTATGCGTGGAGTATTATGATACTCAACACGCGTCCTGTGGAGTTTGTTTTGCTCCTTCATCTTTTCGTATTATTATAGGGTACATTTGACCTTTCTGTATTCTTCCAGCCAAATAGTTGGCCAATGTTATGCCTCAAACACGATATACGTGGAGGACGTGGTGTCCCAAACACGATTTTCGTGGGGACTCTCCTTATACTCCCGTAATTTTCTTAATTTTTTGTACTTCCCTTTAAACACCGTTTGTCGTGTGTTTGTTCTCCATAAAACTGAGTATATTCTATTTTAATACGATGCTCAACACGATTGCGTGAAGAATGTTTGGCCCCAAACACGATATACGCGGGGGAATGTGGTGTCCCAAACGCTTTTGCGGGGACTCACATTAAAATCGGAGAATATGATGCTCAACACGACGTGGAGAATGTTTGGCCCCAAACACGATATACGCGGGGGAATGTTGTGTCCCAAACGCGATATACGCGGGGTTCACATTAAAATCGGAGAATATGATGCTCAACACGACGTGAAGAATGTTTGGCCCCAAACACGATATACGTGGGGGAATGTGGTGTCCCAAACACGATTCTCGCGGGGACTCACATTTTAATCGGAGAATATGATGCTCAACACAACGGCGCGGCGTGGAGAATGTTTGGCCCCAAACACGATATACGTGGGGGAATGTGGTTTCCCAAACGCGATATACGCGGGGTTCACATTATACTCCGATAATATGGGGATCATCATCATTTCATCATCTTCCTGCCCTTAATCCAATTTATTTGGGCCGGCGCAGTATGTCTTCTTCTTCCATTCACTCCTATTAGTCGCTCAGCACGATATAGAAAATGTTTTTTCTCCAAACGATCTTCGTCCTGTTATGTCCAATGTGTCATGTTCTGCGAAACTTATTTATTCTATATAATATTTAAGGTGGTGAAGGTTGTGTTTCAATACAATATGCATGGAAGATGTAGTGTCTCAACTCTCTATGCGTAGAGAAGTAATGCTCCAACCACGACATACGTGGAGGATGTAGTGTTTCAATAATATATTCGAAGAGAAAATAATGTTCCAAACACGATACACGTAGAGATGTAGTGTCTCAAAACTGTAATATAGTTTTATGCATAATATGCGTGGAGAGTGGAGAGGTAATGTTCCAAACACGATATACGTGGGAATGTAGTGTCTCAACATTATATGCGTGGAGAAGTAATGTTCCAAACACGATATACGTGGGAATGTAGTGTCTCAACACTATATGCTTATAGAAGTAATGTTCCAAACACGATATTCGTGGATATGTAGTGTCTCAAATCGACACTATAGAAAGTGATTTTTCAATATTTCGAACACGATTTTGTGAGGTTGTAATATCTTAAACACGATTTTCGTAAAAATATACCTACCTCAATACGGTCCACGCAGATTATGATGCTTTATTTACAAGTACTATTAGATATTCTATATTTTATTCTTAACTTGGTTAGGACTTGTAAACAATTATAAAAAATAACTAATTTGATTCAAAATTATTTCAATTATGTAATTTTATACATTAAAATTCCATTTTCTATGTCTAAACAAGACGCGTCTGTGTTCAGATAACTAATATAGATAGGTATTATCCATAGATATATCGTTGTAGGTACCTAGACCTGCCTATAGCATTGATCTGGTAGGTTAAGTTACCAATTACTGAATCGAATGACAAATACTTATAAAATTATTTAAATCACATAAAAAATGGAGGGTAGACCTTGTGTCGTACCCCCATCGTGTCGTTGACAAGACAACTCGAGCGCGAGCGACAAAACAAGTCATTATTATTGTAGACCGAGAGGCAACTGCAGTGAATAGATTCTTCACTTTTATTTTTCAAGTAGGTCTGTATCTGTACTAGCAATGACAAGGCATAAATTCCATTTTATTATGACCAAAGTTCGCAACCCATTAGCATAAGTGCATATTATTATAATGCACATTTTTCTATAATGATGATAAAAAAGTACAAGTCATCATCATTCTAGGTCAATTTTCCATGAAATTCCACATAAAATAAATTAAAATTGAGGTACTTACACCAGATCAGGAATGGATTAAGACTTTCAAACATTGTAATTAAAATAAAATTATTATTTTGCGCGTAATATCACAGTATAGTAATAATATTTACCTATTTGTAGGTAAACTGTAGGTAAGGTGTGTGTATCATTTTTGTTACACGCTCCTGCGCTAAAAAGAAACTTCAGGTATCTTTTAGGTATTTATTCTGTTCTATACTATACGTATTCTGGTACTACATACTACGATATGGTGGAGTAATTTCAACGAACAGCCTGTTGCGATATCTCGCACGTCTTGTAGGATTAATAATTATAAATCAAACGAACTTACCTAGTGAAGTTTGATTCCAATTATACGAGGTTATAGATTGACAGCATTCCATTAAACTTGCAGCAAGGATATCCTAGACCGCTGGTCCACTATATTTAGAGTCGATACTCTAAGGAACAAAAAACAGCCAATACTACCCACTGTGCACCGGCCGGCCACCCGCGCGGGCCTCTCGAGCGGCACCTCATTTATTTCAGAGAGCCGAATGGAAACACAGAATTTTTAATTTTTCTTCCATTTCTAAATCGGGTTAATAATAATGTTTTATTGGGTGGGTGGGGGTGCAATGCTGTCAATCTATAACCTCGTATAATTGGAATCAAACTTCACTAGGTAAGTTCGTTTGATTTATAATTATACTTCGGATAATAGATTGACAGCATTCCATTAAACTTGCAGATGTTTAGAGCACTAAAGTGAAATAGGAAGGAAAATAGAAAATATTAAATTGCATCTGCTAAGGTAATTCAATGTGTTTTATTTTAGAAGAATCATAAGGTAAGGAAAGTAAAGCCCTTGATGTGTAAAAACACCATTAAAATAAAATTGGTAAAATATTTAAGACCATCTTCATGGTTTGCGTACAAACAATACCTGTACACGATGATATTGACAATATGTAGAGCATTCGATTGAATTAAAATATTACACAACTTACGTGGAGAATATACCATAAAGACATGATTTTGGTGTGGGTTTTAATACCTGCAGATGGGTTCACAAACTGCCTGAAGAGCTCTGAAGTCAAGTTTAATTTCTGGTTCCTTTGGATTCGATTAGACACATCTAAAATTGTTACGATCATTGATCACGAAGTCTGTAATTAAAATTCATGGTAGAAAATGGTAAAAGGTATAGAAGTGTTAAACGAAAACCTTAGTTTTTTATTTATAAACAGGCGTATGTTTTATGTTTTATATTATATATATGGTTTAATTATTATAGAATTAACAATTTTTAAACTTGTATATAGATCAATTACTGACTATAAATTGTAAACATTTAAGGCAAAAGACAATGGTCAATGACAATGGTAGTACTCCCATAATATATAGTCTCGTCTGATTTTACTTATTTACGTAATTTTTGTGGCAATCAATTAATTTTAATATAACTTCTTAAATGAAAACTAAACATATAAAAGCGACAGGCCTTTTTGATATTATGACCATAATTTAAATTTTTCTAACGTCAATGTTTTTACTCTTTGTCGTGCTGTGCAGAAGTGCAGAGGCACACAGGTTATTTCTAAGAATATCTACTTTTATTCATCATTATCAAAGACATAGGTAATATTGATTTATAGAATAGAGAAATGAGTTTTGGGTTCCTTTCCCATAACGAAAAGTGTTGCGAAAATAATCAGCTGTAAAAACTTAAAAAGCATCTACTTCAGTAAGATACGGGTTTTCCAGATATTTCGGGTGATCAGGAATGTCAGTTTGAAAAAAATAAATAAACCACATGTAGATTATACAAATTCCATGAAACAAAAATGCAAATTTTGATAAAAAATCAAAATTGACAGTGTATGATGCGTCAAGAACATTTTTCATTTCGGTTTGAATATCGAGCGAAATATTAAACTTTTCTCAGTCAAACTCTCAGGTCATAGTAGTCTTGTCACAGTTAGCGATGTTTTCGCGGTCGAAACTATGGTCTCCGCAAGAATATATTATAATAATTTATCACGATTTACGTAAGAGTGTAATATTTAACAAAGATTGTGATTATTCATGATGTTTTGGGAATTTAATTTAGGTACACCACTAATATTTTGTCCCAAACGCGATATACGCGGGGAATGTAATATTATTTCAAACATAATTAACGCGAATACTTACATTATGCGTGGAGTATTATGATACTCAACACGCCTCCTGTGGAGTTTGTTTTGCTCCTTCATCTTTTCGTATTATTATAGGGTACATTTGACCTTTCTGTATTCTTCCAGCCAAATAGTTGGCCAATGTTATGCCTCAAACACGATATACGTGGAGGACGTGGTGTCCCAAACACGATTTTCGTGGGGACTCTCCTTATACTCCCGTAATTTTCTTAATTTTTTGTACTTCCCTTTAAACACCGTTTGTCGTGTGTTTGTTCTCCATAAAACTGAGTATATTCTATTTTAATACGATGCTCAACACGATTGCGTGAAGAATGTTTGGCCCCAAACACGATATACGCGGGGGAATGTGGTGTCCCAAACGCTTTTGCGGGGACTCACATTAAAATCGGAGAATATGATGCTCAACACGACGACGTGGAGAATGTTTGGCCCCAAACACGATATACGCGGGGGAATGTGGTGTCCCAAACGCGATATACGCGGGGTTCACATTAAAATCGGAGAATATGATGCTCAACACGACGTGAAGAATGTTTGGCCCCAAACACGATATACGTGGGGGAATGTGGTGTCCCAAACACGATTCTCGCGGGGACTCACATTTTAATCGGAGAATATGATGCTCAACACAACGGCGCGGCGTGGAGAATGTTTGGCCCCAAACACGATATACGTGGGGGAATGTGGTTTCCCAAACGCGATATACGCGGGGTTCACATTATACTCCGATAATATGGGGATCATCATCATTTCATCATCTTCCTGCCCTTATCCCAATTTATTTGGGCCGGCGCAGTATGTCTTCTTCTTCCATTCACTCCTATTAGTCGCTCAGCAATCGTGCTGAGCGACTAATAGGAGTGAACGATAGAAAATGTTTTTTCTCCAAACGATCTTCGTCCTGTTATGTCCAATGTGTCATGTTCTGCGAAACTTATTTATTCTTTATAATATTTAAGGTGGTGAAGGTTGTGTTTCAATACAATATGCATGCAAGATGTAGTGTCTCAACTCTCTATGCGTAGAGAAGTAATGCTCCAACCACGACATACGTGGAGGATGTAGTGTTTCAATAATATATTCGAAGAGAAAATAATGTTCCAAACACGATACACGTAGAGATGTAGTGTCTCAAAACTGTAACATAGTTTTATGCATAATATGCGTGGAGAGTGGAGAGGTAATGTTCCAAACACCATATACGTGGGAATGTAGTGTCTCAACACTATATGAGTGGAGAAGTAATGTTCCAAACACGATATACGTGGGAATGTAGTGTCTCAACATTATATGCGTGGAGAAGTAATGTTCCAAACACGATATACGTGGGAATGTAGTGTCTCAAAACTATATGCATAAAGAAGTAATGTTCCAAACACGATATTTGTGGATATGTAGTGTCTCAAATCGACACTATAGAAAGTGATTTTTCAATATTTCGAACACGATTTTGTGAGGTTGTAATATCTTAAACACGATTTTCTTAAAAATATACCTACCTCAATACGGTCCACGCAGATTATGATACTTAAACAATGTTTATTTACAAGTACCATTAGATATTCTATATTTTATTCTTAACTTGGTTAGGACTTGTAAACAATAATAAAAAATAACTAATTTGATTCATAATTATTTCAATTATGTAATTTTATACATTAAAATTCCATTTTCTATGTCTAAACAAGACGCGTCTGTGTTCAGATAACTAATATAGATAGGTATTATCCATAGATATATCGTTGTAGGTACCTAGACCTGCCTATAGCATTGATCGGTAGGCTAAGTTACCAATTACTGAATCGAATGACAAATACTTATAAAATTATTTAAATCACACAAAAAATGGAGGGTAGACCTTGTGTCGTACCCCCATCGTGTCGTCAAACGATTGACAAGACAACTCGAGCGCGAGCGACAAAACAAGTCATTATTATTGTAGACCGAGAGGCAACTGCAGTGAATAGATTCTTCACTTTTATTTTTCAAGTAGGTCTGTATCTGTACTAGCAATGACAAGGCATAAATTCCATTTTATTATGACCAAAGTTCGCAACCCATTAGCATAAGTGCATATTATTATAATGCACATTTTTCTATAATGATGATAAAAAAGTACAAGTCATCATCATTCTAGGTCAATTTTCCATGAAATTCCACATAAAATAAATTAAAATTGAGGTACTTACACCAGATCAGGAATGGATTAAGATTTTCAAACATTGTAATTAAAATAAAATTATTATTTTGCGCGTAATATCTCAGTATAGTAATAATATTTACCTATTTGTAGGTAAACTGTAGGTAAGGTGTGTGTATCATTTTTGTTACACGCTCCTGCGCTAAAAAGAAACTTCAGGTATCTTTTAGGTATTTATTCTGTTCTATACTATACTTATTCTGGTACTACATACTACGATATGGTGGAGTAATTTCAACGAACAGCCTGTTGCGATATCTCGCACGTCTTGTAGGATTAATAATTATGCATTTAATTGTGTACCTACTTTGTTACTAGCTTTGAAGTTAACGTTCAGCAGGTTATGACGCCTATTGTTAAATACTCTTAGGTTAAGTAAAAACGTTTGCTAATAAGTTTTTTATATATCTTCGGGAGTTACCCACGAACCTTCGCAACGAAAGTATTGTATTAATTTGTGTAGAAGAAATTGGGCTTCTATTATGCACCTTTTACTTCAATGACTATAGGTCCTGACGTCACTGGTCAGCTCGTGCTAGCGTGACGTCACCACCCAAACGTTTAGAGTTGATAAAAAAGAAGTTAAGGTACATATTTAGGTCTAAATGTCTAAACTCAGTTTTGATGAGTAGAGTATTTCGTTTGTAACGTCTAGTGTGTGTCTAACACAACTATATTATGCGTGGAAATCTTACAGATATTTGATAAATTGATTCCATTCGTATCCGGTTTCGATATAAAGATATTGAAAGTAATTAAAATGCACAACACAGAATGTAGGTACTTTAAAAAAATTGCAATAGTGTGTTCACTTTGTACTGGTTTGTACACGTTTATACCTGTAATTCGGTAATAAAGTTACTTTTAGACAAGATAACAAGCATTATCAAAATGGTTTTCGAATAATCGGGTTATATGCATTAGAGATTAGGTTATTATTTTTACCTAAAAAGTCTAAATTAATTTCATAATTTCATTTCAACTTCATGAAGGGCAAAAATGACAAGTGGCACACTAAAATCGGTATAAGGCTGTGTAGATTTATATACACAAATGTGTAGGTATCTTAAATACCTATGCAGGCTATAAATTATCAAATCACTCACCCATTTATTTGTTCCATGTTTTAATCATCGAACGCACTCGCGAACCGATGAAATAACTAAATTTATATACCACTAAGCAACGCGATATGTCGCCAGTGGAATTCAAGCGTACGTGTGGACTCCACGGCACTAAAATACTTAATGAGGTGCCGCTCGAGAGGCCCGCGCGGGTGGCCGGCCGGTGCACAGTGGGTAGTATTGGCTGTTTTTTGTTCCTTAGAGTATCGACTCTAAATATAGTGGACCAGCGGTCTAGGATATCCTTGCTGCAAGTTTAATGGAATGCTGTCAATCTATTATCCGAAGTATAATTATGCATTTAATTGTGTACCTACTTTGTTACTAGCTTTGAAGTTAACGTTCAGCAGGTTCTGACGCCTATTGTTAAATACTCTTAGGTTAAGTAAAAACGTTTGCTAATAAGTTTTTTATGTATCTTCGGGAGTTACCCACGAACCTTCGCAACGAAAGTATTGTATTAATTTGTGTTGAAGAAATTGGGCTTTTATTATGCACCTTTTACTTCAATGACTATAGGTCCTGACGTCACTGGTCAGCTCGTGCTAGCGTGACGTCACCACCCAAACGTTTAGAGTTGATAAAAAAGAAGTTAAGGTACATATTTAGGTCTAAATGTCTAAACTCAGTTTTGATGAGTAGAGTATTTCGTTCGTAACGTCTAGTGTGTGTCTAACACAACAACACAATATTATGCGTGGAAATCTTACAGATATTTGATAAATTGATTCCAATCGTATCCGGTTTCGATATAAAGATATTGAAAGTAATTAAAATGCACAACACAGAATGTAGGTACTTTTAAAAAATAGCAATAGTGTGTTCACTTTGTACTGGTTTGTACACGTTTATACCTGTAGTTCGGTAATAAAGTTACTTATAAACAAGATAACAAGCATTATCAAAATGGTTTTCGAATTATCGGGTTATATGTATTAGAGATTAGGTATTAGGTTATTATTTTTACCTAAAAAGTCTAAATTAATTTCATTTCAACTTCATGAAGGGCAAAAATGACAAGTGGCACACTAAAATGGGTATAAGGCTGTGTAGATTTATATACACAAATGTGTAGGTATCTTAAATACCTATGCAGGCTATAAATTATCAAATCACTCACCCATTTATTTGTTCCATGTTTTAATCATCGAACGCACTCGCGAACCGATGAAATAACTAAATTTATATACCACTAAGCAACGCGATATGTCGCCAGTGGAATTCAAGCGTACGTGTGGACTCCACGGCACTAAAATACTTAATGAGGTGCCGCTCGAGAGGCCCGCGCGGGTGGCCGGCCGTGCACAGTGGGTAGTAGTGGCTGTTTTTTGTTCCTTAGAGTATCGACTCTAAATATAGTGGACCAGCGGTCTAGGATATCCTTGCTGCAAGTTTAATGGAATGCTGTCAATCTATTATCCGAAGTATAATTCAAACATGATTAACCATCTTTCAAAGTCTAAAACTGATTCAATATTTTATCAACCTTGTGGTCATTTAATTTAAGATTACCCGTTAAATTGATTTAGCTTATGTACCTTTTGTTGAAGTATAATGTCTTGCAAGTTGCCCTAGACTCGAGAGATCAGCGACTTGCCAAAAAATGCCTGAATTCGATACATCTCAATTACGTTGAACAAATACCAATAATATATATTATCAAAACTATTTGAGGTTTAAAATGGAATCAGTTGCCTGCGTCTGTCTTTCCTGACGTGTACAATTTGAGGGTTTTCAAGTCACGAATGAAAAGGTATCTTCTAGGAAAGCGTATTAGACCGCATTAGTGGTCAAACGCTGACTTATCAAAATGTAACCCTCTATAAAGTTCTGATAGTGCGTACAATTTACCCAGTAATTGTTAATCTAAGAACTTGTCAACTACGACGAGAAACGCCTATAAAACTGTTACCCTGTGAAAATCAACTAAATTAAACGCATAAACTAGTTTTATGGGAACACAGGCAATTAGGTGTAGGTATCCGTGCGTAGTAGATACCTATTGTGGGTATACGTAACGACTCTCTTGAGACCTAGTTTCGTGTAGGGACACTGTTACAATGCCTATTTTAGTTTTACTGTTTATTGGACACGTTATAAAGGACAAGCTGTGTTCAGCGGTTTTACTCGTATTAATCCTGATTATAAGAACATCGGGATAAATAGAAGCTACAGGATTTGCTTTCGACGGAGCAGAGACAGTTTTTCTTTATTTTTAACCGACTTCAAAAAACGTTGGAAGTTATCAATTCTTTGCGTATTTTTTTTTATTTATTGTCATAGATACAACTGCTATTAATTTGGTTACAACAACAATCAAAATAAAAAGTTGAGCGTTTGACCACTATCCCCCCAAAGACCCCAAACACCCTTCAATAAACGGGGGCCTTCGTGGTACGCGAGTGAAGGTAGGAAGACAGGCATTAGAACAAAAACTTTTCCGACTAGTCCTCCTTTTGTGACTGTACCGGAATACGCATCGGAACACTGACAAGTTCACTTGGCGATACGAGTTAGGCCGGTAGGTGGTAACAAGCCGTGGCCGTACCCTCCAACTAGGAAAAACATTCAAAACTATCACGAACCCACTTATGTACCAATAAAAATTTGACGGCACTTAAAAACAAAATTTTATTTCCTAAAGGAAAAATAAGATTGTTTATTTGTTTACATTAAATAAACTTTAAAACAATTGGGCCGATTTAGATGAAACTTGGTAATTTTATAGCCTAAAGGTAGCCTATAAATAACATATTATAGGCTACCTTTAGACTACTTTTTATTCCGATTTTCTCACGAAATCGGGACTTAAGCGGATGGAACCGCGAGGTAATGCTAGTACCTACTTTATATTTTAATGTACCTAATTTTAAAGGTAGATTTTAGGTGACTATATTCTATTTGTAAATCTTAGATCAAAAATGTAAACAATGGTGTTATCAGAGTAAAAGATACATCAAGCTTTGGTAGTTTTTTTAGGGTAGTGGAAATTAGGTATAAAAACAACTATGACCTCAATTTCTAAAAAATACGATTGAAAATAAAATCAATATGAATTAGGATTGTTTATTTTATATAAAATATTTTTTTTAACAAAGTTATTACAATATTTAAATTTGAATGGTAGTTTTTTTTTTACACACTGGCAACAATTACAGCGGCTTTCAACCTTTACGAAATGGCGTTTCTGTCAATATTTGACATTTCTTTGTTTACATTTTTGATCTAAGTTTCACAAATAGAGTATAGGATCCATAGAATTAAAATTGAAATCAAATCAAAACATTACATTTAAAATAAAATAATATAAAATAAAATTAGGGACGGGAGAAATAATGATTGTCAATGACAAATAGGAAGCTTTATTATGCATGATTGTATAGCACTTTGCTTTCATATCATACCATTCAAAGTTCTCATTATTTATTACCGTACAATAACACAATAATATTTCAACTTATTGTTCGTCGAACGAAAGGTACTCGAATAACAATACCTCTCGGTTATATAGTAGGTATCTACTTATTATTTATAGATATTCCTGATTCACGGTAAAACGAAAATGTTTTTTGACGAGATAACGACTAATAAATTGATGGAACACCTGCATTCACACAAAAGCGTCATGTTCCGCTAATATGACGCTTTATGGTAAATGTCACGCATGTCGTATTTGTTTAATAATAATATCGCTCATCTGAGCTTGTGTTATGGTGACGAGTGACGAATAGAAGACTTATATAAAGGAAAAAATAATATATGGAATAAAAAAGAAAAGAAAAAGAAATAATAATAATTTAAGTAGTATTTAAAAAAAAACACAATTTTTCAAAGTTTTCTTATGACGTTATCACTTAAAATTATAGTCCGTAAACCGACATTACAGACAAACATTTGGTTTTTTTTTGTTATAGGCTATGAAAATACTGCATCCATTTTAATAAATTAAATTAATATTGCAGGACATTCCACAAATCGCCATCTAGCCCCAAGCTAAGTAACTAGACTTGTGTTATGGGTGCTAGACAACTCATATATTACTTATATACTTTTCTTTTGTAAATATATACTTATAATACA
The DNA here is from genome assembly GCA_907269075.1 of Idaea aversata. Taxonomy (NCBI): domain Eukaryota; kingdom Metazoa; phylum Arthropoda; class Insecta; order Lepidoptera; family Geometridae; genus Idaea; species Idaea aversata. Next base: position 1,239,671 of record OU026102.1, read on the forward strand.
TAGAAACAACCAGACCCCAGACAAATATCTAAGCATAAATACTTGTCTGAGGCGGGAATCGAACCCGCAACCCTGTGTTTGGCAGTCCGGCATGGTGACCATTGTGCCAACTGGGTCGTCATTTTAATGAAACTTGGTTTAAGGAAACATTGATTAATTGGGCGTAATATAAGCTGCTTTTTATCTCGATATTCCTATGGGATCGGGACTTACAGAATTTTTAAGGATATGGCAACACTTGGCATCGGGCACTTAAATTAATAATGGTGTTGCGGTGACGTTTTGAAAATTCCCCAAACACTGAGTCACTATGGGTAATTTCTTCAAATTTAACAATTTTTGAATCGTTTGTTTCCTACTTCTTTTTTTTTGGGATGGCTCCGGGCGTGCCTTCATAACCTAAGAGGAATTACAGATTTTAACGTGATAACGTCTTAAAGGTAAATGGATGAACATCGGCATTCACAAAAAAGTGTGGCGTTACGCTACGTTATTGACAAGGTAACCATAGCAACGTATTAAAGTATGCAAAATGGTAATGTCAATGATACAAAAAAGTTTTTATGATGTTTTCACGTAAAGTTATATAATCCGTAAATTTACACTTTACACACAACCATTTTTTTGTCTGGTCGATCGTGTTTTTCATACAAATGAATTTATTTTTATTTATATTAAATTATATTAAATTAAATATAATTTGTCTATTTCGTCGCCTACATGGACTAGATATAGACTTGTTATGTAGATTTAACTTTTGTTTTTTCAAATTCCGTAAAGAATAAATGGATAACACTCTAAATTCATTTGTATGGAAACACGATCGACCAGCGGAACCTTAAGAGAAAATATAATTGTTTCTATATTTCGGCACAATCACGACATAGTCACTATCACTACATAGTATAAAACAAAGTCGCTTTCTCTCTCCCTATTCCCTTTGTATGCTTAAATCTTTAAAACTACGCAACGGATTTTGATGCGGTTTTTTTTAATAGATAGAGTGGTTCAAGAGGAAGGTTTATATTATGTATAATACATGCATAATATAGCCGTGCGAAGCCGGAGCGGGTCGCTAGTAAAAATTTAAAAACGTGTGGCACTCGGGGACTGCCGCGTTAAAGCATCGTGCGAGCTTGGTACAGTCGTACCATATACATACATACACGTTAAGCGAACGCTCGGCCGAGCTACATGGTAGGCGGAGTGGGGAGTGTTAGGTTTTATTTTCGTTACGAAATTTCTTGATTCGGTCGCCTCGCTCAAAGCCCGCGATAAAAGCTATGCAATAGCTTAAAAATTATATTTCTAGTTTCCTAGTTTTTTACACATTTTATAATAGGACCCGTTAAGACATTGTTTTGTTCGGTAGGTCTCTGTTATCCGACCCACGCGTGGAGATCAAAGGGCATTTGATACCGTTCCGTTCACAAAGGGTTTTTAGAATTTTGAATTGTAATTTGATAGCCTTAAGGGTGGATTTCATTTCACTGAAATGTTACTGTATTTCTTGGCAAGTTATTTTAGCTCTGAATAGGATTATGGGTTATTTTTGAAGTGGTTCAACGCCTTCACTTGTTTTTAAGATACCTATTGTTACTGTTAACTACTTTTCAATAAATAAATAAATAAATCATTTATTTCAGGTAACAGCCTTATAAATAAGTACAGACCCATATAAAATATATACCTTACAGACTAACATACATACAGATAATATTATAATAAATTAGTTTTAGGGTTTTCAATCTTCGTTCTCGCCTCCCTATAGCGTCGGTATACAATGCCTGCGGGCCAGAAATCAGCCGAGAAGAACATGTCCTTCAGCGTTGCTGGAATCCGAAGCACGTAGGACTTAAAGTTAGTCTTCCTTTGGGATTCCAGTTCCACTAGTTCAAGGTTGATACCCAGCTTCTCCTGTTCCAGCCGTTTCCGGCCGTTGGTCTTGATATACTCTTGTACATCGTTCGTAGTTGACTTTTAATTCTACTATATCTCAACTCAAAAAAATTGGTTGTCTGTAAAGTCAGTTTACGGACGATAATTTTACGTGATAACGTTACGAAACGTAACGTAGGAAACGATGATAATTTTTGTTTTTTTTTGTTTTTCCTATACAGGGTGTTTTTTTTATGTGGGCCTTCAGGGCTATATCCTAAACTATAAGAGATAGCAAAAAATTCTGAAAGGTGTTGCATGCCCGATTTTGACAAAAACTGAAACTGCGTCATTAGATTTAAAATAAAAATCATTACCTTAGCCAGACATCGAACCTGTTGATTTTGCAAAAAAAAATACCATCCTATATTTTTATATCAATCGATAGTGTTGCGTATAGAGATCAATTCTTGGAAATAAACATAGTATGGCAAATCAAAGAATTTTATTTTTGTTGTATTTTTTATTCTTTTCCATATTTTCGTCACTCGTCACCATAACACAAGCCTAGTCACGCACACACGCGCGTCCAACTTATAATAGTGTACTTATCACAGAGCGTTTTATGAAACCTTACAATCTGGTCCTTGTTTAATCATGTGGCAACAGCAACGATAATACGTTGCTATGGTTACTTTGTCAATAACATGACGCGTTCCCGGAACATGACGCATGACGTCATATTTTTTGTGAAAGCAGGTGTTCCATCTATTTATGAAATAAAAAGTAAATGTTATACTTATTAAAGTATAAGGACACTGAATAATACCCATTTTAAAATAAAAGCAATTACAGTCAAATCAATCTACGCTTTAGTGAACAAAAACCTTTATTGCGTGCGTTGTTCGCGCAGCGAGATCACTCTCGTAGAGCTTCTACGATATTCCATAGTGTCTACGATATTTTGTAGACGTCTACGCCAGTTCGTAGTATTCTGCAACATTTCGTAGAACTCTAGGACATTTCGTAGTAGGCGGCAATATTTAGTAGAATCTCGTAGAACTCTACGACATTTTGGTAGTAGTCTGCAACATTTCGTAGAAGTTTGTAGAAGTGTACGATATTTCGTAAAAGACTACAATTTTTTTTTCGAAATCTACTACGATATTTTCTATAGGTAGGTATAGGTACATTATTCATTTTTGGAACGAAGTTATCTATAATATAACTTATCGCGGGTTGGCGTTAAGGAACTTGGTTGGTCTTGGTCGTCACATTACGTACAAAAAGTAACGCGTTACGAAAACCTGAAACAAAAACCCGTAAAAGAAACTAATCTCCCACATATATAATCGACTTAAACAAGGTCCATGTTTCTCTATGTTTCATAAAATGACATTAAAAAAGTTCTGACAAAAAATGGTCTTTGTTAAATTAGCCCTGTAATTTAAATCTTTTAAAACCAATGAGATAAACGTCTTTACATTTTTCAACAAAATTACTTTAATAAAACCTTAAATCTTTACTTTAAATTAACGAAATGAACGATTAAAAGAAAAAGCTTTGAAAATTGCTATCTTTAAGCCAGCTTAGATAAAGCTCAGTCCACACTAATGATCTAACCAACCCCTAATACCTACCTTTGCGTCCTAATGACAGCTTTTTGCGTTCAAAGCTGGAGTTAATTATTGTAAGTTATTGCTTGTTTAGTAAGTACAGTAAACTCTTAGGGCTGGCGTTGTGCTTAAACATATTTAGTTTTATATTAACTAAATGCATTTAACGGAAATACTATAATAAAATTCTATTTCGATAATCATCACTTCAGTTTAAATGTTAAACTTGTGGTTTTTTCAAGTCACTTAAATAGTATACTTAAATGGTATGGTGGTAGTAAACTCTTAGGGCGGCAAGCGTGAGATTGTGCATATTTAGTGTAAACATATTTAGTTATATACTAGCTAAATGCATTTAACAGAAATACTTAAATTAAATTCTATTTCGATAATCATCACGTCATTTTAAATGTTACACTTGTGGTTTTTTTTTCAAATCAATTTGAAGCGTTTACTTGACCCTTTTTAAATTAATTTGGAGGCTATTATTTGTGGCTTTTATAAGCCAGTTTTAAGGGTTTACTTGTAGCTTTCTCAAGTTAGTTTAAAGTGAATACTTATGGCTTTTGAAGTCAGTTTAAAGGGTATTTTAGTGGGTTTTTTTTATCAGTTTAAAGGGTACACTTGTGGCTTTCTCAAGTCGGTATAAAGACTATACTTGTGGCTTTTTCAAGTCTGTCGTCTATTTTAAGGCTTTACTTGTGATTTTTCACTAGAATAATTATCTATAATGATATAAATGTACCTCAAGATACAGCGAGCGTCCGTAGTAAATTAAAGTATTATTATTCCACAGACGTAGAGGTAACGCAAGGTTATTTGTTGAAATGTATTTAATTGCTGGATATTTATCAAGTGAAGAATAAATAGGGGTTTTCGGAAACCCCTATTTATTCGGAAGAACACGGGCTGTTGTGTTGTAATTTTTGTTTTATAGAATGATGTAAGACTGCGCCGATCATTATTTGGCGTGGACAAAATAAAAGTTAGAAATTTGCATAAAAAACAGACATAATTAGACATTTTTCTTTTCCTAAAAGCCTAAATATTTTTTTTTTAGTGGTAATTACAATGCATAATAAAATCCTTAAAATATTTTTCTTCATCCATTTAGAATTCGTTAAGTATTATTAACCTTAATTTAGAATTCTTTATTCTATTTAATTGGGTAGTTTTTGCAACAAAAAAGCTTTTTTTCCATATTAAATAATTTATACCCATGCAATACATTAGTTTTCTGTTTAATTTGTATTTTTAACCCCCGACGCAAAAACGTCGGGGAGTTGTTATAATTGGATTTTCTTAAATGTTTTTATTTTATGATGCAATAAAGTTTTTATCTACTTCTTTTATTGAAACGATGTTCCTTATCGCGGGTTGACGAGAGAGTCGAGAGAAAAATGTTACGCGTTACGAAAACGTGAAACGAAAAACCGTAAGAGAAAGAGAAAATAAAAGAGACCGATAACTATATAACCTGACCTGATAACCCACATATAAGTATAGGTACAATATGTGACGAAAAAAATGGTTGTCTGTAAAGTCGGTTTACGGGCGATAATTTTACGTAATAACGTCATAAGAAAACAATGAATAAATTTAGATTTTTTTTATTATTCCTTTATTTTTATTCTCTTTTTTTTCTTCTATTTTTTTTCTATTCGTCACTCGTCACAGTAACACAAGCCCAGATGAGCGATATAATTATTAAATACTCTTGTTTCCTAACGGGAACGAATGCGTCATGTTTGGCGGACACTTTTGTGTGAATGCAGGTGTTCCATCAATTTATTAGACGTTTTCACGTCAAAAAAAGTAAAGGGACTTCTTTCTAAACGCGTGTCCCGCGACTCGTTTATTTTTTTGTTCCCGTCGAATTACGCTCTGCGCAGCTTTAAGTATCCAATGTCACAGAGCCGAGGCCGGCAGAAGGTAATGATCGCTTTGTTACACAAGTTCCGATGTAATTGCAACGTTCCGTACTGTAACGTGACTATGTACATTTACATGCAATTTTATAATAATGGCTGACAAACAACGCTTGCATTGTTTCATCACTACATAGTATAAAACAAAGTCGCTTTCTCTGTCCCTATATCCCTTTGTACGTTTAAATCTTTAAAACTTCGCAACGGATTTTGATGCGGTTATTTTAATAGATAGAGTGATTCAAGAGGAAGGTTTATATGTATAATACATGCATAATATAGCCGTGCGAAGCCGGGACGGGTCGCTAGTGTAGTAATATTTCAAATATGATTTTAAAACAATGTGTTACAATGTGAGACGTTTAGGTGAATAATTTTTGAAAATTCCAACTTTTTTTTTTCAAAAGTATTGATGTAAAGTACACTCAAAAATCAGCTGTTTCTTAGACTCTAACTCAAAAAACAGCTGATTTTTTAGTAAATTTTCAAAATTTATTCACCTAGAGACGATGTAACACATGTCATTGAGTTTTGGGTTTTATTTGTTTATTGAATTTTAAAAAGCTGATTTTCCATAAAAAATAAATTAAAATTTAAAAAAACCGACTTCAAAAAAACCTGAAAACAAAAATTAAAAAACCTGAAAAGAAAAACAAAAAAGTGAAAAATAATCCATTTCGGGTCACTAAGACAGCTGATAACTTAAACATAAGTACTTACTTGGAAGTCGGACTGGGTTAGATTGAATGTTGAGAGGTATAAAGAAAACATGGTGTCACCCATGTTTTCTTAGGTTAGATTAGGTTTTTTAATTTTTGTTTTCGGGTTTTTTTGAAGTCGGTTTTTTTAAATTTTAATTTATTTTTTATTTAACCATTTTTAGTGCCACTGTCACTGAAAATTCTACTCCATGAGGCGAAAGCGACTGTTTCTTCAAATCGCAACCTGTACCTAATCGTAACCCATTGAAGAGCTTGGTGATAAGAAGGTGTTTTCAGATGCTCCATTCATCGGTACCTATTTGTGTATGGGCCACTTCTATTAGTGGAAATGGAAAACTGAGCAATTTGTTGAATCTCGCTGTGCAGATCTGTTTATCACTCCGGAGATCCTCATCAGATCTTCATTTAGGATAGGGCTCTCTATCAAAATTCATTCAAACCCAGTCCGGCGAGGCAAAAGCGAATATTTTATTCAAATTGTAACCTGTAATCGTAACCGATTGAAGAGTTTTCTGATGAGAAGGTAGTTTCAGATATTCCATTTATCGGGAACTATTCGTTTATATGGGCTAATTGTACTGGTTAAAATTGAAAACTGAGCAATTTGCTGCACTCTCGAGGTGCCATTCTGTTCATCACTTCGAAGATCCTCATCAGAACTTCATTTAAGATAGGGTTCTCTATCAACATTCATTCAAACCCAGTCCGGTGACTAAATTCGACTAAATTCTTTAAATTGCAACCTGTAATCGTAACTGATTAAAGAGTTTTCTGATGAGAAGGTGGTTTCAGATATTCCATTTATCGGTAACTATTCGTTTATGGGCCAATTGTACTGGTGGAAATCGAAAACTGAGCAATTTGCTGCACTCTCGAGGTGCAATTCTGTTCATCACTCACATTTTTGAATGATCGCGTAACATACACAAAAAAAAAAAAAAAAAAAAAAAAAACATACAGACGAATTGAGAACCTCCTCCTTTTTTGAAGTCGGTACAAAATGTGACAATAATCTGTACAAATAGGATACTGTAGGCATGAAAATCTGTAGTCATGGGAATCTGTAGAATTGGGAATCTATAGACGTGGGAACCAAGCAAAAAATTCACATTTTCACATCACAAGAATTTTGAAAAGTCGTAGGACACACTTTTTATCACATTTTAAATAAATGGATTGACTAGAGAATACCAGTATGCTGAACAGGCGACTTTTGAAACTAATATTAGATTGTCATACATGAATTTCGGTCGATAAAAAAATAGGATGTAGCTAATTTAACCTTCTAAGGAGACATCTGGCCTGTTACTCTTAACTGGTCCGGACGAATCTACCCTTACACATTTTAACATTTGGCCCGCAGACCAGTTTTTTCGTGGACGACGAGATGTACCCTAACCCCTAAAAAAGAGGTTGGATCAGCTACATCCATTATGAATGAGACGAATCAAAATGAGATGATTCAAGAACGCCACTACCTCTGATCATAGAATTAAAGTGAGTGCCTCACAAAAAGTTTCTTGCCCCTGATACAGGATACCCAATTTTTGAAGTGAAAACTTCTTATGGCGCGTTGGGCACTTTTGTGGGTGAGCATTTTCAACCGATCTCGCGACAGATTTTGACGCGACAGATTTTGACGCGACAGATGAGATTTTATTTGTGTTAGTCTTTTTGTTTAACTTATACTGCCATCTATTACACAAATTGAGAAACTTAGTTTCTAGAAAGACCGCTATTCGAATGTAGATGGCGCTGATTTAAATTTTTTACTGCCATCTAGCGAATAAAAAATAAACTATATTTGTTTAAGTGAGTGCTAAAAGATGGCAGTAGCAGATCGTTTCAAGAAATATTCTGTGAGAAATAACAAGTTTATTGTTTTCACTTCTGCCTGCACTCCCGGAGTGCGCTGTTTTTTTTTAATTTTATGGCTTCATACGGCTTATGCATATTGCCAGCCAGCCGAGTATTTATTTATTGAAAACTCTCGTTATTTTTGTTCCAATAAAGCGAAAGAAATTGTTGTTTTTATGCAAACACTTTTGTTGTCCGTGAAAAATGTATCGAATTGCCTAGAGCAATATATTGTTTGTTATTAATTAAAAACTGTATCGTTTGAACTACGCAATAGCTCGCAAAAATACAAAAACTCTATATCAACAATATTTGTTTTTTTTTTACTTAAAGCAAATGGGTATCTCCCTCAGAAATTTATGGTCAGAATTAATAACCTATCTAGCAGTTACCAAGGGTTAAATTGCTAATTTTTTGCCAGTATAGGAAAGATGTCGAAAAAAATGTCAGTTTGATTTTTGGTAACTGTTAAATAAGTTATTGATTTTGATAATTAACAAATTGCTCAAAGGGAAGTCATAGCGGATGCCTGTCAAATTAAAAAAGGGTTTTTCATAAAATTACCTTGTTGTGTAAAACGTAAGTTATCTCTAGAACACAATTTTCCAAATATTCAAAAAAGGTCCAAGGTTTGAGTAGAAAAAATACTCGAACAATGTAATAGGTATAAAATAATTAATTCCTTTTTTAACTTTTTTTTAATAGCTTAAATCCCTATGAATACAAAATTCTCGTATCGCGGTGTTAGTAACCAATCTCCACCTAAACGCCTGAACCGATTTGTAAGTGTTTTTTTTGTCAATCAATCATTTTATTTGCGAATAAAGGTATACAATAGATGTCAAGTAATAATTTAAATAATAATGTCCTCTCTATTCTACCCATAAGGTGTGCAAATATTACATCAATGTCAATTAAATTTCAAAATATTTAAAAATCAAAACCAATTTATACAATACAATGGTCAAACGAGAAAACAAATTAGTCAATAAGATTTATCTTTGAAAGTCATGAATTCGTTTACGGTATAAAACACTTTTCCAACAGCCATTTGGTAAGTCTAGTTTTGAAAATATTAAATGGGAGATCTAGGGATTCCCACCACCTCCCATGGCCTTACCGACATCTTAGGTCTTAAAGGCCGAATCTCGGGACATACGTTGGTTACTTGCGCTGGGCTCTTTCACCAACGTACTCACTTAGGTCCCTACATATTTATTTTGTCCTCTTGCTTATGCAACTCTCCCCGAATGGGGCTATAAACGTCACGTGAACGGCTTGCGCGTCAGCTCGTCTTCTCGATCTCTCGGTACTATCTAGTTAGCCAAGGCTGAGCTCCATTGCGCGTCGTTTCTTGTGCCACTCGTGGGCGAATCTAGGGATTGTGGGGATTGTGTATATTCGTTAGGTCTGAGAATCGAACAATATCTTTTTTTTGTTTTTTTTTTGTAAATGGCAAAACAACGTTTGCCGGGACAGCTTTTAAAAATCTAAAAATAGGTTTACTTAATAAATGGTTAAAAGGGTAAAGCGTTTCTGTTCTCAAATAATTTCAATTCGAGTACCGATCTAAGTTGAAACTTTTACGCCATAACCTACAAAAATATCTAAGCATTGCCCATACTAAGCACACAATATTCTAACTCAGTCGGCGACCTAGTTGGCACAATGGTCAACATGCCGGACTGCCAAACATAGGGTTGCGGGTTCGATTCCCGCCTCAGACAAGTATTTATGCTTAAATATTTGTCTGTGGTCTGGTTGTCTATGTATTTTATGTATAAATTTACAAAAGAAAAGTATTCTAAGTAGTATATCCGTTGTCTAGCACCCATAACACAAGTGTAGTTACTTATCTTGGGGCTAGATGGCGATATGTGGAATGTCCTGCAATATTTATTTATTATTATTTATTTATTTATAACTCCATAACATTACTTCGCTCCATAAGTTTTATTTTTGTTAAAGTACAGTAAACCACTTTATTTGATGAAAAATGTTTGCGTTCAATTTTCAATACGGGCACGTTCTCAATGAAGTTTACAAACTGAAGGTAAATTGTGTTTTTATTACATAAGGGTATGTGAAAGGGTAAAGTTATTTATTTGTTGTACACACTTAAAGGTTGAGTACGCTTCATTTTTACCCGAGCCACGAGAGTGTAATGTTTTTAACATAAAATATAAATATAACTAAATATATTGCAGGACATTCCACACATCGCCATTTAGCCCCAAGCTAAGTAACTAGAATTGTGTTATGGGTGCTAGACAACGGATATACTACTTATATACTTTTCTTTTGTAAATATATACTTATAATACATAGAAACAACCAGACCACAGACAAATATCTAAGCATAAATACTTGTCTGAGGCGGGAATCGAACCCACAACCCTGTGTTTGGCAATCCGGCATGGTGACCATTGTGCCAACTGGATCGTCAATATGTTTGTTTATTTCTACGAAACTCAATAAAAACGAAACAGATTTTGATAAATGAGATTTTTAATGAATGAACACGGGGAGTGTTTGATATTGTCAAAAAGATTGAAACATTAAATCGAACTTTTTTGTAGTTATGCGACCAGTTTTTAAATATTTTTCCTTGTATGAGGAAAAAGATTGACTAATGCCATGTAAAAAAAATTCGTTAAGTGTCAGAACCTATTAAGTGGCAAATAAAAAATAATTTTCTTAAATCATTAGTTGGATTAGCTACTTCCCATAATGTCACGTCCGTTACATGGTATAACGTATTTCCGTATTCATTACATTTTTTTTTCATCCTACTAATATTATAAATTTTAATGTGAAAGTTTGTGTGTGTGTATGTTTGTTACTCCTTCACGCTAAAACTACTGGACCGATTGCGTTGAAACTCGGTATTTAGATAGCTGAGTACCTGGATTAACACATAGGCTACTTTTTATCCCGATATTCCCACGGGATCGGGACTTACGGGATTACTCCTTCACACAAAAAACTTCTGGACCGATTGCGTTGAAACTCGGTATGTCGATAGCCAGAGACCTGGATTAACACATAGGCTACTTTTAATCCCGATATTCCTACGGGATCGGGACTTACGGGATTACTCCTTTACGCAAAAACTACCGAACAGATTGCGGTGAAAATCAGTAAGTAGATAGCTGGAGACCTGAATTAACACAAAGGCTACTTTTTTTAAATAAAATAAAATAAATAAAATAAATAATCGTTTATTGCCATAAAATTACAATTTCTATACAGTATACAAACAATAATAAGTATGGCAAAAGGAGCAGGCTCAGCATATTCCCGATATTCCCACGGGATCTGGACTTACGGGATCAGGACTCAAAATATATTTTTCATTACTCATACTCCGAAAGTAGGTCTAAATATGCCTGAAGAGCGTGTAGAAAATAAAACTTCCAGCCCTAGGGCTTTTCGCTTTCACTGACAGCTGTCATGTCAAATTATGGCTTCGCACGACTTGTGCAATGTGCATATAGCCAGTATCAGTATCATTATGCATTAGGAACTTCAAAACCTAACCTCCTTGCTTTAGGTAGCACCAAAGAATAACACGTCATGTATATAACCTCTTTGGTCCCAACCTTGTAAGAGGATCAGGTAGTATGGAGTCTCTCATCCAATCTCGTTGTTAGGAAGAATTTTATGTATTATTCGTAATGAAAAGCACAGTGTTTACCTCTGGTGAAAGACTCATTAAGTCCCTCGAACTATTAGCGCCCTCGCTACGCTCGGGCGCCAAACTCCGTCTCGGGACTTGTAATGAGTGACTTTCACACCTAGGATAACAATGTACTATTAAAAGGTTGTAGTTGGGCGGAGGCGGAGAGAGTGATGAAGGGGAGAAGGGTAAGAAAAATAAAACTGGGGAGCACAGGAAAGGGGGAGGACAGGAAAGGGGGAGGACAGGAAAGAGAAAGGGTATGAAAGAGGGAGTAGAGGAAAGGAGGAGAGGAAAGGGGGAGGAGAGGAAAGGGGGAGGGGAGGAAAGGGGGAGGGGAGGAAAAAGGGAGGAGAGGAAAGAAGAAGAGGAGGAAAAGGGGAGGGGACCTAACCTAACCTTCTCCATCCGTGACGGTAATTAAAATTTGTCAAAAAAACATTCCGGGCCTATCTGGACTCCTAGAAATGTAAGCGCTCGCTTCGCTCGCACGTGTTTGCTACTCATTCCGCGGCGGTTCTGTGTTAGAAAAGCATTCTGGGTCTGTCTGGACTCCTAAAATCTAACTGCTCGCTTCGCTCGCACGTGTTTGCTACTCATTCCGCGACGGTTCTGTGTCAGAAAAGTATTCTGGGTCTGACTGGACTCCTTAAAATATAACCGCTCGCTTCGCCCAAGACTTCGCTCTCCCACGAGACCTCACGTTACCTTGACGTGACGTTCCTTCCCTTAACGTCTCGCTTTCCTATAACACCGCTTTCCCTTAATACTGGCATTGCTAAACACAAAAACTACTATACGAATTGTGATGAAAGTCTGTAGCAGGTAGCTAGAGACCCTAACAAATAAGCTACTTCTTATTCCGATATTCCTACGAGACTCGGACTTGCGCGGGTGAAACCGCGGGGCGCAGCTAGTATACCATAAATTTCAACCCTGTAATTCAAAAAACAAAATTAACTTATGTTCCTTCTAATCACTACAAAATAAAGTCGTTTTCTCTGTCCCTATTTCCCTTTGTATGCTTAGATCTTTAAAACTACGCAATGGATTTTGATGCGGTTTTTTTAATAGATAGAGTTATTCAAGAGGAAGGTTTAAATGTATAATACATGCATAATATAGCCGTGCGAAGCCGGAGCGGGTCGCTAGTGAATCCTGCTTTTTCGGAGTTGCAAACAAACAAAAAAAACTTTCCTTTTTTTTTAATGTTTCAGTATAAACGAACCTTTAGGCATGATTTTAATGGACTCATAAATTATCAAGTATATAAATGAACAACGTTAACTAACCTAAGCCCCATTTTACCTGCTATCTACAAGCTATTAATTAAATTGATATACTAATGAAGGGAAGTCGCTTTTTGTGAACATATTTCTACACATTTCGAAGGCAGATTAGATATTTAAAGTCGACCGATAGCTGTCCACAAACTTAAAACAATTAAATACCTTATTTTGTTTTTAATTAAGTACATTAACAAATAGACGCCCCATTAAATAGCATAAAATTACACCAAAATCTATACTTCTATGCAATATTATAAAAAGAAAAGATTTGTTTGCATTGAATAGGCTCTGAAACTACTGGACTGATTTTAATGAAACTTGGGATGAGGATACATTGATACACTGACAGTAACATAGGCTACTTTTTGTTATGATAGTCTCACTGGATCAGGTTACGCGGGTGAAACCGCGGAGCGCTGGTAGTCCCAAATAAAAAAAGCGCGTCGCCCCGGGGCATTGTTTCCGACTATATTTTTAATGTTTGACACCCATTGACAGCATAAAAACTTGAGTCAAGAAAATAGCTAATCGTTTGTGACAAATCTTGTCAAAGTATGAAAATGAGGCGCCTCCTTCGAGTATATTTCTCATTGATTTTCCTGACTGAAATTCAGAGTTTACACTTTAAAATATTTAATGGTTTAATTTAACGTTACACAACTAAACGACAAATTACCAACGTACTGAAATTCAGGTCGTTGAAAATTAAAGACGGGCAAACAATTCAATTTTCATTTTCAATGAATATTCAATGAACTTTATTATTTATGACTTTACTTTAGAAATCTAGACCTGAATAACTGATGTTTATTTATTGGAAACATTTAATAAATACTTTATTGCTTTACCTAAGTATTTTATACACGAAGTAAAATAATTTAGTTGAAGCAGACTTGTCTATTTTTTTAAAAGCTTTTATTTAGATTTTGTTTTTATCTAATGGAAGTCCTTTCGCTTTTTCGCCCTAAAGTGTTTTAACTTAAGCAAAACTTTTGAAATTTAAAATATCTTTTGTTAATACATGCTATACAGAAAAACCCAGAGAAGAAACAAATATCTGTAACAATATTTGTTTTAGACGGTTATCGAACTAGAAATCTTCTGTGCCGCAGTCGGATGTTTGACTACCGCGCTACAAAGGTCGTCAAATACCTATCAGTCCCGGATATTCAAGCCCTTTTTAAGCAATTATTCAATGGTAGAAAGTCTACCTACTAGTATTTTTACTACCAAATCAGCTCTGAAAAAGTTACTACCAAAAAAAAAACAACCTGTATACTCAGATCAACAGCAGTAACTTTGTAAATCACCCTATATCGTAAAGTGGTTACTTTACTAACAGCCTAAAGATATTAGTGGTCTGTAACTTTCAGCAAGAAAATAACTTCTGCCTGTAAAATGTTTATTGTTTCGAGAATTTTAGCTATAAGTACCTACTTGCTATTGGTTTTTGGAAGCTCATGATGTTTTTACGATTATGTGTATTTTAATTTTATAGATCGTTTCATATTTTTAGATGAAACTTTACTTAAAGTAACAGTTTGAATTCAAACGATACATAAAAAAACACCGGCCGGCGGCGGCGGTATCTTGTGAGACGCACTTAAAAAAATCTGTTTTTAGTTATAGCGGCAACAGCAATAATCTGTGAAAATGTTAACTCTCTAAAGCTATCACTGTTCATGAGGTAAAGCCTGGTCACAGACAGACAGACGGATGGACGGACAGACAGACAGTGAAGTCTTAGTAAAGGGTCCCGTCCTTACTCTTTGATTACGGATCCCTAATATCATTATGACAAAAGTTATCAATATCAAACACACAGCCGAGTTTTTGACCGCCAAGTAATATCTATGTCAGTATTATGTAAAGAGGTCTCTAATATAAAAATGGGAAATCGGTAGAGTTGCCCTTAAAAATGACAAATAAAAACAATGTTTTAAATAACTAAAATAAAACGTTCAATCTAGACAACGCGACGTAAAAACTAAAAAAACCCTTGGTTCGTTAGTTTCTTTGGGTTTCAAATCATTTGCTTTGCGACTTTATTTTGATGATTAAAAATATGGGTTTCCAGTTCAGAAATGTAAAATCAGTGAAAAATTTGGGAGAAATTCCATGTACAGTCACATTACCAATTAGCTGAATCCCACGTGACCCAGAGCTCATTCGCATATCTGTAAAAAAATATAGTATATTGTTTAAAGAAACACAGAATCAGGTAACATTACTTTACAACCTTACGGATTTGCGAGTGAGCCCTAGGTCACGTGGGGTTCAGCTAATTGGTAATTTGACTGTACTCAAATAATTATATACCTAATATGGTGACTAAATCACATCACTCCATTCCGGCATTTCGCTAAAAAAGACTCAAAATCGTGAGAAATACCAAAAAATCGTTAGGTTCAAGACCACTGCTTCGAACAGAGTTGTCTGTTTAACAACATTATTCGGTAGTTGAGTTGTTTCCGGTCGTTCCACACCCGCCCAGCAAGGCGAGATGGCATCCGGCCGTCCAGGCTTCCAGCCGCTTGATCACTGACCGGAAACTCTGGCTGTTGCATGCTCATTGGAGTGATCTCCTCGCACCGGCCATTATTGATCGGAAACCAATTTAGCTCTGAGCTGGACAGTTTTAATTACGACTGACGTGGACACTGTCGTAACAATAGGGTTGCGAAGGTCCGAGTTTAATTAAACTGTGGTAAGCCATAAATATTACAGCTTTCAGGCTAAAAATATGCAGAATTTAAACATTATGTAATCGAGGCCCACTTCTGCGTCTATAGGGAACGTTGTAATTAATTTTAATTGGAAATTTAGTAACATTTTAAATAATTTTGTAAGGTTAATGTAACCCCAGTCTGCTTATAACCATGAGAGTTGTAAAGTTGTCGGAATATCAGGTTTTAATCACTATCACTACATAGTATAAAATAAAGTCACTTTTCGCCGTCCCTATTTCCCTTTGTACGCTTAGATCTTTAAAAGCATCGGATTTTGATGCGGTTTTTTTTAATAGATAGAGTGATTCAAGAGGACGGTTTATATGTATAATACATGCCATAATATAGCCGTGCGAAGCCGGAGCGGGTCGCTAGTAAAAAATAAAGTAAACTCGATTTGACGACCCAGTTAGCACAATGGTCACCATGCCGGACAGCCAAACACAGGGTTGCGGGTTCGATTCCCGCCTCAAGCAAGTATTTATGCTTAGATATTTGTCTGTGGTCTGGTTGTTTCTATGTATTATAAGTATATATTTACAAAAGAAAAGCATATAATATATCCCTTGTCTAGCCATAACACAAGTGTAGTTACTTAGCTTGGGGCTAGATGCCGATGTGTGGAATGTCCTGCAATATATTTATTTATATTTATCATTATAAAATAGTTACATTATAAATTAAGGGGTTTTTGAGAAACAATAAAATCATAAAGAACTGCAACTGATTGAACATTTCTACATTCGTGCACCGTATTTTTATACCTAATATTATGATAGGTCAGCTATACTCTCTTAAATATACCATAACTCATCATCATCATCCGAGCGATGTTCCCGGTTGCATCCCTCTCAGGAGCCCGGGGTCCGCTTTCCTACTTTTACGCCTCCACTTTGCACGATCTTCGGCATCCTGGTTGGTAAGGCCATTTTCACGCATATCACCCTTTACGACGTCAAGCCAGCACTTCTTGGGTCTACCCAGTCTGCCACGGCCCGGCGGAGGCGCCATGGCAAGACATTTGTTCCCCACGTAACTAGCCGGTTTTCGCAAGACGTGACCGTACCAGCGTAGGCGACATTCTTGCCATTTATCTGCAATGTCTCGGACATGAAGGCTGCCCCGGATGCGGGAGTTCCTGACGCGATCCTTTCGCGTCACTCCACACATCCAGCGCAACATCTTCATCTCCGTGACACGCAGCTCCTGCTTATGTCGCTCAAGTACCGGCCACGCCTCACTACCATACAAAAGGACAGGTCTAATGATGGTTTTATAGACCTGTCCCTTTAGTTTAACCGGCATTTTGGGGTCGCAAATGACACCAGTCACCTCACGCCACTTGGCCCAAGCTGCTGAAATGCGTGACTTGACGTCGCAATCGATGTCGCCGGACATAACTAATGTGTTAATAATATAAATATAGTACTTAAAATTTAATTTATTTTATTATTATAAATTGAATAAAATTTAGTACAGATGGCGTTGTAGTTCAGGTTTTGAATAAATTTGAAGAGATGCATTAGCCCCGCTAGACGCGATTGCCCCGGTTGACCTTAAATGTTGCAATTCAACACTATTATAATATAACGAAATTGAAACACAAAGCACGTTTTCTTCTCTATAACTTGATGTTGAGTTTGAATAGTTATCACAATGACAACTAGCTTTTGACCTTTACTTTAAGGATGATCGCAGGTTATAAACATTTTTATCTTTAACTAGTTACTTCCCGCAGTTTCACCAGTGTAAGTCCCGAAGTTGGAATATCGGGGTAAAAAGTAACTTAAGTGCTTATTCACACGCAACGGATTAAGTTCTCAAAAGCAATATTTTTTTACGTTTTGTAACATTGATGTGCCGATTTCGCTCGGTTTATAATATTAATAGATAGATAGATAAACACTTTATTTATACAACACACAAAACATTGAAAACAACAAAAATGACGAGAAACCTTATTAACTACGAAATTGTACAAACAGGCGACCTTTTCGCTTAAAGCGATTTCTTCCAGGCAACCTTAGTATGGAGAATAATAAGTGATTAAGAAAAGGTTTCTGGAAGATTGAACGATCGGCCGACGAAACGACTTTGATCTGCGTTAGCCTTTAACCGAGTAAATTGAAACTCCTACACACACACTCTCGCAGAAGGAGCGTAGGAAGATTGAACAAAACCAATTTAATAAAGGAGGTCTGTGGTTAATATCGTATTCGTATGAGGAATAACATTCATTACAATTTTCCTTTGAATAAATCTGACTAAAACATTTATTGGTCTTGGAATTGTGGAAATTTTTATGGATTTTGGGTTACAGCGGTGTGTTTGTTAATCAAGTTTTTTAATGAATATATTTGTACCGTAGAATCAAGGTCTTAACCCACTATACCGTAAAAAATGTGTCTTAGGTAGGTACAGGGTAATATATCAACCAATATGTACTGATAAACTTGTTCTCATTTATCATAACGTCCACTGATCGATTATAAGTAATAAATAAATTGATTTATTGTTAAAATAGTTTTTAGCCATTTTTTACTATTCGGTTTGCGGCCGAATAATGCGTACTAGTTGGCCGAATACCGAATAGTACAAATAGGCCGAATATTGAACCGATGCCGAATATTTGTGGCACCTCTAGTAAATCATTTAAACATGCCACTTCTGTCTTGCGACTTATTCTTAATTCTAAAGACTTATTCTTAGTCGGTTGTTTTAATGTTATGAACTACCCTGTAAGATAGAATTTCATTCAAATAGCCCTGTATAAGTCTATAGAATTCTAGGCATTGTTTAAATTTTGTGGAGGAGTAATTTATTGTTTCAGTTAACTTTACACAATTGGTCTGTAACAAAAGCTTTGATCAAAACTGAGACAATTAGAACGCAATAAAGTTTGATGATTACTCGATGATTCAAACCGTTTGTTATTTGCTAAAATAGATTAAGCTAAGTTAAATATCTATATTTAGGGTTAGTATCTATAGAACTACGTCTCGATATGACTTAATCGTAGTTTAAACTTGATCTCGATTGGACTAGCTCGTTATTTTACCAAATCTTAGTTTGACTGTTTTGTGGGAGTACAGTTGTGTTCAATAATAGCCTACCTCGATAAATGAACTATCTAACACAAAAATATTTTTTCAATTCGAACCAGTAGTTCCTGAGATTAGCGCGTTCAAACAAACAAACTCTTCTGTTTTATAATATTAGTATAGATAAAAATACTTATTACGAAACTGAAACTACAAGGGCTTATTTAGTAAGTACCTATATCTTAGATAATTAGAAACTGAGATTTGCTTAAGAGATAAATACCTACTCACATCCCAAGAAAGGCTCTCAAGGGTCATGATAAATTAAGTAGGCCTTTCGTGCTACAATAATGAAAACTTCTCTAATAATTATATTATTTTCAATTAGTTAAATAATGATTTTGACACTACCGTAATCGTTATTTTTTTACTTTAACTTTATTCAAAACATAAAGCAAAAAATAATAATATTATCAATCAAAATAAGTTTTCCTAGATAGGGTGACCAAAGGGCTGGCTGCTATTTTGGCCAAAAAATCAGCATTGTCATCCAAAGAGTTAATGTAGCCAGTCTTTTGGGCATCATTACATAGTATAAAACAAAGTCACTTTCCGCTGTCTGTGCTTAGATCCTTAAAACTACGCAACGGATATTGAAGCGGTTTTTTTTTAAGATAGAGTGGTTCAAAAGGAACGTGCAAAGCCCGGGCGGATCGCTTAATAATATAAACAATACTTAGCTCAATTAAAAATTTAACCATTTGCGTAGATTCAAAATGTAGCTTAATCCCTAATCTAAATCTTAATTACATAAAATAAACTTAACAATAATCTTCACAAGTTTTAATCTGGTAACATTTTCAACGTATTTAAATTACAGTGACATAAAGATATGATAATGTTTCTGTAACCTTTGTTATGGCAACATTGAAAGGGTAAAAACGCCTCGGGGATGCAAAGTTCTACCAAAACACTCCATTCTGTATAAAATATGAAGAAAAGATACCTATTTTATGTACACTGTGAGTTTGTGAGACAAATATTTTACATTATTCAACGTTTGATATGAATTATGTTTGTTGTTTTTGTTTTTTTGTGCATAAATTATGTTGTACTTCGATTTATATGTTTAACTAAATTTAACAAGAGGTAAAATTACCAAGCCTCCACTTGGTAATTTTACCTCTTGTTAAATGCGTACCGAAGCCACAGATTCTAAATTAGACGATTGTAAGAAGTCATTAATTAAATAAGTGTAATTCATTAATTTTGTTCCACAATTATACTTTAGAAAAGATAATAATAGGATAAAAGTACAAATTAGTTTGGTTAATGTGGGAAATCTAAGGCCTACACTAAGCTAGGGTCTCCTTTTTTTGACATAAAAGTAGTAATTTAGATTATTGTTTATATGATAATGACAGGCTTAAACAATCGGTACAATATTTTTGAATTTAATATCCTGTCAAGTATGACCCTACTTACGCGAATCGAAGTCAAAGTCAAAATTTCTTTATTCAGTTTATTCGATCACATTCAATCGTCTTAAAAACTAAATTAGTGTGCCTATTCCCTTATCTATCCAGGAGGCTCCTGGCACTCATAATCTAGCTGCTTTCACCAATCGATCATAGACGTGGTTAAGATGAAAAATACAGTTTGGTAAAAAGCGTTTTCTCTAACTCCTACATTGGAAGATGATTAAAAGGCATGTCATCTACCATCAGGCAGGTGTGATAGTGGTCAAATGTTAATCTATCATTTTGTTAAAAAAAAATTGCACAGTAAAAAAGTGTGGTTAAAAGACGCAAAAGATTCAACTAGAAAAAATAACATCAAATGAAATTAAAAACAACGGTTATTAAAACATGAAAACTAAATGAAAACCCACAGCAAATGCGATGGAAAATTATTTTTAATTTTCCAAGTAAAGTGGCTTCTAACATCTAGGTTTTAAAACAATGCCGGTTGGTTCTATAGTTGGTAAATAATAAGGGTAAACTCATGTTTTGTTTCAGTATTTTCTTTTCTTTTCCAATAGTCTTTTGTTTCTATGTGATCAACTAGTTGGTTCGTTTGGAAAAACATCTTAAAATAATGAAATTAAAGGAACTTCTTCTCGGATCAGATATTTGTTACATTCAATTATAACTTATATACTGTTGGAGACGGAAGGTGGAGCAAAGCTATTCTTGAATGAAACCAAGAATCGGGAAGAGAAGTGTGGGCAGACCACCAGCCAGATGATCCGACGACATAAGAGCTCATGCTGGGGCAGCGTGGTCCAGAAGGACCGGTGATAGGACGTTGTGGAGAGGTGTTGGAGGCATAGGTATGCCCTGCAATACATGCTGCTGAAGAAGAAGAAGAAGAAATATAACGCCAGTAATTTAAATTTATTCTTTTGTTTAAAGATGCAGTGACATTTGAAATATGTCAATTTTCGATCATTTTTTGTTTTTTTCGATTGTCTTTTCTTTTTTTCGCCTTTCGTTTCCATTCTAATCGTCTTTTTTCCGTTTCGATCGCCTTTTGTTAACCACTTAGTTGAGTAGTTTGACTACGAGGAAATTTATTCCTTTTGGACAAACTATTTTGACCAGAAAGTTTGATCAGTCAGCGTCAGTTTGCGTCAGGCCTTGTAGAGTCAGCAAAAAGTAAAAAATCAACGCTCATTGCGTCGTACATTTTCGACCCACCACTTACAAATTCATAACAACACACTTTAAACGCATAAGTTAACGATATTTTACGATGTAATAAAGTCAGTAATAAAACCCCAGAACGACCTGCAAATCATTGATATATGCAATAACGTGCTATAACAAATAAAAAGAGGGAATATATCTTAAAGTAACCATATCGTAATAAAATCACATATTTACCGTTAGTGATGGTAGATTTTATCATAAAGGAGCAAAATAATATTTTTATGGCAAGAGCGCTGGAATTTAAAACAGAGAAGATGCCAGAGTAGGTATAATCAGATTTTTGGTACCCAAGTAGATTTTTTATTTTAATTTTGGAAACGGTTTTACAATATTAAAAACGAGACCAAACCATGTTAGTTTTTAATCATATGGTTTTACAAAAGCCTGTGATTTCAAAAATTTCAATGCTTTCAAAATTTCAGTGATATCTTGGAAAGTAATCAATACCATTTGCGTGGGCTTACGCGTTTTTAGTCTTTTACGTAATATTGGCCTTGCGCGTTTTTAGTCATATGCGTCGAAACCCTAAAAACGCCATTAAAAAAACCAGAATATCTAATTTGTATTTTAAACAGTTCTAAAGAAGAATCTTAAACAAACCTAATCAAGCTCATTATTTTACCCATAGTTTCTGTCCGCTCCCTGTAATATCTAATAGAAAAAAAAACTATTTTGTTCGCATTTATCTTAGAACGAGACGTCTCGTTTTTCGAATAGATTGGATGAAAAATTGATTAATGTTTTTGCTGAACCAAAATTCAATTTATTATCAAGTGAATCATATCTTAAACCTTTTCTCAAAAAAATTTTGTGATAAGTCTTGTAAGTGCCACTTGAAGGTCGTCACAATATCACAGGTCATTATTTGGGTAAACAAAATTCACCTTTGAAATGGGTTAAACCACTTCTTATAAGCAAGTTTAGCCTTTTGGGTTGTTATCGTGACCTTTGGAAATAGTTGTCGACTTAGTGGTTCTGAGAATATTTAAAATATTCTTTCTCTTGATTTTGTAAATATTAAAAATATACATACCTGTTTCATTTCTTTTATAGAGTTGGTTTACTTTGCAGTATTCTAGTTTGCATTAAACTAGTATTTTTTATTAAACTAGTGAGTACTTGTACTGTTTTCCGCAATCAGACCCTTTTTAATTGGGTCCATTTTGCGTGAGGATGGAGTAGGCTTTCCCACCACCACCTACCCTCTCAGCTTAGTCGACCATGTCCAGATGAGAGAACTTGTCAATACTTCTGGAGTCAACTAAGCAGCGGGTTTCTAGTGAGTAATTAAGTAGCTAAATTACTCGCTACCAAAAATCGTTCGCACTCTATTCGAGTACAGTTTACAAGTAAGTAGTGTATTGCAAGATGAATAAGCTACCAAGCAATGTAACGATGGCGGTCGACTAATTCGAAAGGTACGGATTTGTTTAGCCGGTGAACCAGTGAGCATGGACGCGTGCTTGGAGTTGATATTCGCCCAATAAAAATAGAATAAAATGAATCGCCTCGACTTAATTTCTTACTAACCAAATCGACAACATTTTTGGTGTTCAGACACGTCTAGCTACTAAATAACTCACTACTAGATTGAAGTATAAAGTACTATATTGAAGAAGAACTGAATGCAAACTAGTTAAGCCTAGTTCGCACGCATTATTAATTTTTCGTTTATTTAGAAACCATCTGAATGTAGCACCGTTACAGCAAAAGTAAAAGGGAACCGTTTGAGTTGGTATGGACATGTGATGAGGAGAGAGGAGACGCATGGTGACTAGAAGAGTGATGAGTATGAATGAAGAGGGATGGAGAGGAAGAGGACGACCTAAGAAAAGATGGATGGACTGCGTGAGACAAGATATGAGAGAGATGAATGTTGAGATGAATGAAAGAAGAAGACATATTGCGCAAACCCCAAATAAATTGGGATGAGGGCAGGCAGAAGGAGTTTTCTTTGCACTAAACGTATGTTTTATACTTTTTGCAATTAATTTCGAAATATAACTAAGTAAATATTTTAAATAACAATAAGTATATAAATAAAAAAACAGTTTCCTTCTACTGATTTCTTATGCTTATATAAAGTGAACATTGAACATAAACAAAGAGGAAAGTTATCTTTTTCTTTAAGTTTTTAGTAGGTAGTTGGTTTTTAAAAGCATTTATTACTAACTAGCAACCCGGTCCGGCTTCGCACGACTATATTATGTTTGTATTAATACATGTAAACCTTCCTCTTGAATCATTCTATCTATTAAAAAGCTGTTGCGTAGTGCTAAAGATCTAAACATATACATAGGGAGAGACAGCGGAAAGTGACTTTGTTTTATACTATGTAAATGATTAACAGTTATAACTACGTAATACTATACGTATTAATTTAATTATTTTTTACAGCTCTTAAAAAAAGAGTAACCACAAAGAGAATCTTTAAACAAGGGATCAAAAGTTTCATGTTTATTCAAACAAATTAAGTAATTTCATTTTATACAACCTTTAGTAAAAAAAGATAGCCGCTAAAACGGCTTAGGTAGCACGACTGTGTGTCTAATTTTTGCTGAAATATAAATATTTAAACGTTTAATATTTTATCATCTTAATTAGCTGAGTAGTGAAAAAAATAATTGAATTTTTTCAAGCCCCAAGTTGATACGCAATTAAAATAAATTGGTAGGTACTTAACTAATATTTACTTTAAGTAAGCATTTAAAAGGTTAAGTAATTCTGATAAATCATCATAATTTGTATCTAAAAAAAACTGGTTGCCTGTAAAGTCGGTATACGGGCGAAAGTTTTACGTGACAACAACTGTGCTCGAGTGGAAGGGACGCGTGCCTTTCACTTTTTATGTCTGTCTCTCTCGCTCTTAGGCGGGCTAACCATGTCCGCGTGCCTCTCACTCGCTCTCATTGTGAGCGCATAACGTGAGCGGAGCGTAACGCAGTTTCTTGAAGTGTCACCCGGCAAACCAATTTATAAGACGTTGTCACGTCAAAAGTTTTTTTCCTACAAATTGAAAAAACCAATATGGACTTCGAAAATTAAACTTTACTTATAACGAGTTATTTATTTTTTCTACTGAGCATAGGACACTTACAAGATGCATTTCCTGTTATGTCACAAATTAAAAAAAATATTAAACAAATACTTGATTTTAGTAAAAAATCTTAGAACGATAAACTGTAGGTATTTTTTTTATTTAAAAAGCAATATTCAAGAATAAAATTAGACTAGAATTTTTATTGCATAAATTATGTATAATTAATGGTAGTTAGTTTTAAAATTAAGTTACAACAATTTAACCCATTGCGGGTATGCAATAAGTAGGTACTTATTTAAATTACTTACTATTTTTTTTTTCAACTGATTATGATTTTTAAGAACATAATTTGCTAAAAACAAGAAATGATTCTCTATCGTCTTTATAGGATTATTTATTCCTCCAAGAAACCTTATTTTCCGTGCAGGGTCGCTTGACACGCCAGTGTAAATCTAAAAGCATCATCCTCGAAAAACATTAATATTCTTAGCCCAAAATAAAGTTAAAAGGAAAGGATTTCCATACAAACTATTACAAATGTAGTCGACTGTTTTCTCCCTGGATAATGACACTAGAGCAAATATTTATAACTATAACTTATAACTACGTACCATGACCATACCCCTATGTTTTGTACTTAATTTTTTTTTAATGTTAATTTCTATGATAATTAGAAAATGAAAAAAACCAAAACATAGGGACATAGTCATGGCAGTTATAGGTTTTATGGCACAAAAATATTTGTGCTAGTGTCATTATCCAGGGAGAAAACAATCGACTACGTTTGCATGGAGAGAGCGCAGGTACCCTTTCACCTTAATACTTGAACTTCCAAGAATGTAAATTATAACCACATTCGTGCGTGGGTGTTAGGAAACTCCCGGTTAATTAGTCAGCTACCTAACTTAGGTACGTTAGGTTTGGTGCTTGGTGGTGCCTACATTGTTTAACAGAGGGCGGTCTTTAATTATAAATTCTTCAAAAGGAGGTTTTAATATCTAAAAGTAGGTATTTCCAACAATACACCCACCGCCCGTTTAGGATGTCGCTCCACTTTTATGCCCATTTTACTTCATCATCATCAACATATCAGCTACAACACGCCCCACTGCTGGATATAGGCCTAGGAAGCAGGGCCTCTGCGTTCAAGTCGTCTGTCCATACAATGTGTTTTAGCTAAGGGGTTTTAATACGAAAAGGGGCTGTTTAGTTCGAGGCCGTCTCGTGCTGCGTTTTTCGGCTAACAGTATATTTTACTTATAGAATAAAATAGAATATTATTTATGGTTTTATCTCTGTAGGTACATGAAGATCTTATAAATACATACTTACCTAATAAAGATCTTATCTATACTAATATTATAAAGAGATTTTATTGTTTGTTTGTTTGCATTGAATAAACTCCGAAACTATTAATAATAGCTGCGCCCCGCGGTTTCACCCGCGTAAGTCCCGATCCCGTGGGAATATCGGGATATAAAGTAGCCTATGTGTAAATCCAGGTCTCCAGCTATCTAGGTACCGAGTTTCATCGCAATCGGTCCAATAGTTTTTGCGTGAAGGAGTAACAAACATACATACACACAAACTTTCACATTTATAATATTAGTAGGATAGGATTATGTTGTTGTTAGCGTTAAATTCGTATTGTGCATACAAAATGATGGGAAGACGCTGATTTCAAAGTTTATAAATAACTAGCTGCGGCCCGCGGTTTTAAACGCTTTAGTGTCTCTATATCATCACTACATAGTATAAAATAAAGTCACTTTTCGCCGTCCCTATGTCCCTAGATCTTTAAAACTACGCAACGGATTTTGATAAGGTTTTTTTTTAATAGATAGAGTGATTCAAGAGGAAGGTTTATATGTATAATACATGCATAATATAGCCGTGCGAAGCCGGGGCGGGTCGCTAGTGAGTGATAAACACAGACTATAAACGCAATCGTTTCTTAACGCTCGCCTACGTTCTAAAAGCAACCCTCATGGAAAGTTCTAGACTTGTAGCCCTTGTGGTACCTATCAGAGATTTCTTGTTAAGTCTTTATCTCTTTTATAAATAATAACTTCCGGAACGGTACCCTGAAAAGGTACGGAACCAACGTGTGGCTGAAACAGGAAACGTGTCGTTAATTTTTTAGTATACTCGCCCACTCAATGGCTAGGTCACTTCATTTGCATGAAGTTCGTAATAAATCGATAGACAATGTAGGCATGAGAGCTGCCTTTAGAATCCGGGAACATACTGAGAATTCCCGATTATTTGACCGGTAATTTTGCAACTATGAAATGAAATTTTGAGTATGAAATGTTAAGCAATTATAAAAGGTACTAGATGTTCAGAAAACAGTTCTTTAAAAAATATGGATTTTAAATAAGGTGAAAGGGTACCGGCGCTCTCTCCATACAAACGTAGTCGACTGTTTCCTCCGTGGATAATGACACTAGAGCAAATATTTTTGTTGCATAAAACCTATAACTGCCATGACTATGTCTTGTTTTTTTTTCTAATTATCCTAGAAATTAAGATTAAAAAAACAAAAAAAAACATAGGGGCATGGTCATGGCAGTTATAAGTTTTATGCAACAAAAATATTTGCTCTAGTGTCAGTATCCAGGGACTAAACAGTCGACTACGTTTGTATGGAGAGAGCGCCGGTATCCTTTCCTTTTAAGGTTAATTTCTGAAATCTGTAAACAATGCTAATAAATTACGAGGGTATAGAAATAGGAAAAAGGTTGTCCTAGACGTCTACGCGAACAACTTTTGTTCTATGATTTTTGTGTATTCGAACTTTTTTTTTAAATTGTGCCTATTGATATTATTGTATTGCTTGCTTTACCCTTGTCGAACGAAACATACCTATTACATAAAATCTTTTGCCGCGTGGAGACACTCTGGACGATGTTTTTTATTTGTGATGTGTACCTAATTGTGTAATTTAATTTTTATTTGTATGTTTTTTAATTTAAATATTTTGAAATAATAAACAATATTTTTAAATCTTCTGTAAGATGAAGAAATATTCAATAAATATCAGTAAAAAAGCTTTCATTGCTATTACCGAAAGTTCCCGAGCATCCCGGTTCTCATGAACACCAGGCGGTAAAATTGAATAAAAATTAAATTACAAACAAAATCGTCTTTTGTTTTTTTTTCGATCGTCTTTTTAAACATGACAGCGGTGGGACCACGGTTAAATTTACCTACCTGTAGTCCCACTCTTGTGTCGTGGGTCTAACAAGTAGTGAAAACAATTTACCTGCATAGCGGTTGGACCACAGTTGGCTCAAAATTAAACCTTAATCGTACGATTCGTCTTCGCAAATAACCATTTTAGGAGGCTCCCAGCTAAGCGACTCTCGCTGATCGTTTACGGTCGTGCGGGTTAAGCGACGCCTGGCGCGGTCATTAATTCGATGGGTGGTCAATTAGTAGTGTGGCAAAAATGTGTTTTCGTGATCCCCTCCGTGCTTCGTAAGGCACGTTAAGCCGTTGGTCCCGGTTGCTACCTCTAGTAGCAGTCGTTAGGTCAAGTTAGAAGCCGTAAGGTGATCTGAAAACTCTAACAATAGGTGAGCCACACTACTATACGAGAAGAAGAAGACCATTTTAGATTATCAGTACTCAATTCGGGGAAATTGGTAGGTGCCGTTGGCATTCCCTAGTGGGTACCTACCTATATCAACGTCACACGTGGATTTAATTAAATAGTAGGTAGGTAGCTGTTGCGTAGTTTGGGAGTTGGTACTTGGTAGAGACGATATGTGCCTTCCTATTTGTTATCCAATGTGTGTCAACTAGGGTATTGTAATATGAAAGGGGGTTGTTCTTGACTGCTGCAGCAGCTGCAGCAGCTGCTAGATGTACGACTTTTATTTTACAACTTTAGGAAAATCGTTTTATTTTTATTTTGTAGAGGAAAATCAGTTTCTTTTTAGTATAGACCATTAAGTTTAGGACCTTTACATGACCAAAGACTATGCTACTTTGGTCAACAGATTGGCGTTGCCATCCAAAGAAGCAATTCAGCCAGTTTTTGGGCACCATACCCAGGAAATCTTATTTTTTTTTTGTTATTAATAATTTATTAAATAAGAGCATTTAACAATTATGGAATTAATAATAAATGTTTAAATTAGTAGGTTTGTCAAACTCAATAAATAAGTAAACCCCAAGGGCAAATACATCTAACTCTAAAAAACATCTAATATTATTTAAAACCTTAAAATTTTCGGAAAAAAGTCCGAATTCTAAAAAGTCGTAGCATAAAAGTTGTTCACATAAACGTCTAGAACAACCCCCCTTTTGTATTACTATACCCTTATCGGATCACATTGTATAGGTTCCATCGTTAGTCTATGATATTAGCCTTTGACGTGCATATAGCCAAAACTGAAATGAACATCAAATATTCCACATATTATGCTCTTCCGTTGTGCCCTGAAATACCTACATTAAATTTCGAAGCAGACGTTCAGCTTTTTGTTATATTTCTCTTTGTGTTAGTTTTGATATTTATAAAATAAGTCATGGTAACAACCTTTATTCAATTTTATATCTAGTAAATTGGCGAACAGCCTCTTGTGAAGCAGAAGGTCGATCAGTCAAAAGAGCAGGACTTCACTTGCAAAAACCAAATGTCAACTATGTAACGTATGACGTTACGTGTATCGGATGTGAAAGAATAGCTAATATAAGCTTTTTCAAGCTCTGTTTCGATTCGCTCCTTGCCTTATCGCTCTTACAAAAAGGTTGGATTAGCAACATCCATAATTATTAATTTCTTCATAAAATTATTGCAGGTACTAAAGTTATAACAGAAAATCAATATATCGCCATTAATAGAGGTACCTATTATAAAGCTGAAGAGTTTGTTTGTTTGGTTCTCTCAAAACTATAGGTTCGAATTGAAAAAATATATTTTGTGTTGTATAGTCAATTTATCGAGGAAGGCTACTTTTTGCCCGACTGCGCCACGCAAAAGAGGGGTAATGTGTTCATCAGTCTATGTATGTATGTATGTATGTAAGTTTGAACCTATGTGGCTCTCTAGAGCCCAAACGCGTGGGCCGATTTTGATGATTCTTACGTTAATCGATTCGTCTCAACCTTGCGAGGGTCACTAAAGACATTTCAATAATAATAATAATAAAAATGGCGAGTACAAGACGATTATTGGGGAGGATAGAGCTGCTCTAAATTTCACTCAAATCCGCCCGAATAATGGGTCCCGACTGCAGGTTATAGTCGTTACGTTCCGCATTAGAATTTATTATTTGTTTTTAAGTTTTTTTTTCAGTTTTCAGTATTTTTTTATTTACAGTGTTTTTATAAGAATTTTATTTTTATTACTTTCATTTATTGTAGGTATTGCACATTTTTTTTATTTAGGTAAGTACTTTTTACGCAGTTGGGTTTTTTGTTTTTATTTTTAATTATTTTTATTTTGATATTCCCACAGGATAGAGAAAACCGCGAGGCGCAGCTAGTTTACCGTAATTTTATTAAAATAACCATGTTACCTTGAGAATATTGGGAACCTTAATATGTGTTTGTAATTTTGTCTTCACAAAGAAGATTTAATACTACTACGTATTAAATATAAGCATCAGTAATTGCATTAACTATTCCTTTGCATAGATCAAAATAGAACTTACGAAGCTCTACAATATAGTTGAAAATTAATCGTCTCGAATGTAAACTACATTTATAAGTTTACCATCTTACTGAAAATCCAATTTGCTACAACAACTTGTACTTTGAAGCTGAAGGAAGCAGCTGAAATTTATGATAATCTTGAATTTAGAGCTTTAACTTCGTGTAAACAGAGCCGAAATTTGATTGACGGATTAGCCGATGGTAGAATTTATGATTTAAGGGCGTCATTCATGATTGGAGATTTTAAAAATACGTACAGAAGACAGTTTTTTTTTTAATAATATGTCCATATATAGACTCGTATCTACAAAAGATTTTGGGATAAAAAGAAATAAGTCGACTTTCTTTTAAACAAAAAATTACTATTTTAGAATCGGTTTAATCTTTCGAGAGCTGTCACGAACACATATCTTTGGATGGCTTCACCCAAAGATGGCTTACTGCGACCTTACTTAAGTCGTCTGTCCACCTAGTCGAAGCTTGAATCTAGGAATTTTCGGCTTAAAGGCCATCAATTCAACGCGCCGCATGCCCCGCCACTTCAGTTTACTAATTTGGGTTATGTTGGTAGCTTTGGTTAGCCTATAAATCCTCATTTCTAATTCGATGTCTTAGCGAAACACCGAGCAAAGCGTGCATATTTGCTGGGCGATTTTGACTTTCCCCTTTATAATATTATTGTGGGCATGAAAGGACACCTTAACAGCCTTGGATTCAGTTTTAATACCAGAATTTGCGTGTATATTGGGATTAAATTTCATCTGTTTTCGAAGCTTTGTGATATTACGTTACGGGATTTACGGTGAATGGTTTTCTTACAATATTTATCTTGTTCCGTACCTATCTTCGGGATTCTGTGTTTCTGTTTCTAAGAAGAAAATCAACTTAAAATCAAAAGTGTGTAAATATGCTCAATAGCTTTTAATATATCCTTCAGCAATCTATTAGATATTTCACGGTATCAAGCCACAAAAGGTTGGTGTTGACCACACAATTACTCTTGTTTGTTGTTGAAAAAAAAAACCAGGTCATCTCGTTCACTCACTCACAAGTACGCATTTACACTCTGACACTTAGGTACATGCACATGAAATCACACCCCTACACACACAAACACACCCCGACACACACAATCACACACCTACAAAATTGCTCTACTTTCCTTCTTACTCTTTATTTTTACTTTTTGTTTAATCACTTAGTTAAATTCAAAAATAATAAACTCGCTGACTGAGGTGGATCCCAGTTTTCTATATTATCAAGCTTTCAGCTTAGTATAGAGACCTGGTGTTAAAACGAATATTGTAAGGTCTAAGCTTTCTTTTCCTTTTCATATGTTGGGTCTAAATTGAGATCGCTTTTGCTGTAGAGGAATCCTTCTCTCTGACTCACAAGCTTCAAGCTTAGTTTGGTGGGGAGGACTTCGACCAACAGTTACGAATATCATTAGAAGATTATTTATTTTACCCTAATGTATGAACGTCAAGATTTTAACTAGAATAAGACCTATGTATTTTTTTTTTGGAAAAATAAAAATGTATTATTATTATAATTAAAAAAACGCAATTAATTGGAAACCTATTCCTATTTTTAAGGTTATTAGAAGGGATTTCACTTAGTATATCCTATTTATCTTCTTCTAATATATAAAATTCTCATGTCACAATGTTAGTTACCATACTCCTCCGAAACGGCTTGACCGATTTTTATGAAATTGTATATGCATATTCAGTAGGTCTGAGAATCGGCTACTATCTATTTTTTATTTTGTTTCCTTTAGTTTTTTTTTATAAATGGCAAAACAACGTTTGCCGGGACAGCTATAATATTATAAATGTGAAAGTTTGTGTGTTTGTTCCACTTTTACGCAAAAAGTAATGGACCGATTGCGATTAAATTCTGGTAATTTTATCCCGATATTCCCACGGGATCGGGACTTACGTGAGTTATTTCAATTATATGAAAGACGACCCCCCCAGGCTTCGCACGGCTATATTATGCATGTATTATACTCGTACATATAAACCTTCCTCTTGAATCACTAAAAAACCGCATCAAAATCCGTTGCGTAGTTTTAAAGGGGATATAGGGACAGAGAAAGCGATTTGGTTTTATACTATGTAGTGATACACAGACATAGCTATGCAATTAAAAACTATGAAACTGAAATTACTAGGAAGGTCGTTAGTGTATTTTACATCAAAATCCATGAAAGATGAAACTAAATTATAATGAACTGCGACCTTACGAAAATGAGGTCTGCTTTAATTATTTATTCCGATTTTCCCACATGATCGTGGGTAAAATTGCGGTTGGTAAAAATAAACGAAAAAAACCTTAGGGACCTTTGTCATTAATTTTCAAAGTAATTTTCTAAACAAATAGCTTTTTGGACAGACCTACATTGTTTTAATATTAACTAGTAGGTACTCCAATAATTGAATTATAACCGACCCTTGGAGCGGTCTGTTTCATGTACAATTTGGTTTGTGTTTTATTTTCAAGATATAAATTAAATAACTTAACCGTCCACTATGCCAGAGTGTTTTTTTTCTCAGTTTTGGCTTCGTAAATTTTTTTTTTGACGTTTCATACATCGCTATCTAGCCATAAGCTAAGTAACTAGACTACTTATATACTATTCTTTTGTAAATATTTAAGTATAATACATAGAAACAACCAGACCACGGACAAATACCTAAGTAAAAATACATGTCTGAGGCGAGAATCGAACCCGCAACCCTGTGTTTGGCAGTCCGGCATGGTGACCATTGTGCCAACTGGGTCGTCAAACAATATTTTAGCATAGGTATACCAAGTCCCAAATATCTTCTTTGCATTAACATTTGGTATTTCTTCCATCTTTCGTCTTCTTGTTTCACTAAAAATAAACCAATAACAATCGGCGTTGTATTGACAACTGTCGTCGTTATTTAACTCAAAATGGTGCATTTCCTGGTAAAAAAAACAAAACCTTCACAATTGACCATGTTTTTGTCCAGATCGGTTTTTGTTCGATCGTCTTTTATTATTGTCTAGATTGTTTTTTGTTTGATCACGAGTTAAATGTCTTTCTTTGAGTCGCACGGGCCTAAGGGCGCGTTCAGACGACACGCGTTGACCACGCGCCCACCATGCGGATCACACGCGTTGACCACGCGTTGACCACGCGCCCACCATGCGGATCACACGCGTTGACCACGCGTTGACCACGCGCCCACCATGCGGATCACACGCGTTGACCACGCGTTGACCACGCGCCCACCATGCGGATCACACGCGTTGACCACGCGTTGACCACGCGCCCACCATGCGGATCACACGCGTTGACCACGCGTTGAACACGCGTTGAAATTTATCTATATGTAATTTGAGTCATATGACACATCAATAGATCTCAAATTGCATTTATCAAGTCCACCCGCTCACGCCACGCGCCCGCCCCGCGCCCGCCACGCGCACGCTCCGCGCCCGCCCCGCGCCCGCCCCGCGCCCGCCCCGCGCACGCCCCGCGCCTGCTTGCAGAAATGCAATTTGAGATCTATTGATGTGTCATAAGACTCAAATTATGTATAGAACAAATTTCAGAGCGTGTTCAACGCGTGGTCAACGCGTGTGATGAGCGTGGCGTGCGCGTGGTCAACGCGTGTCATCTGAACACGCCCTAACTGTTTTTTGACGTGATAAAGACCGGCAGCACTCACAAATAAGTGTGACGTCATGCGACGCGTCGCGTTCCGGGAACGGACGCGGACATGCCATGTTTTATATTGTTTAATAATAATATCGCTCATCTGAGCTTGTGTTATGGTGACGAGTGACAAATAGAAGACTTATATAAAAAATAAAAAACCTTGATTTTAATTTTAACAAAAAGACCAATAGCACTAACTCTTCGCATTCGAAACAACAGCTCCCAAAAGGGGCTACTTCACAAAACCATTATAACCCAATTTCAAGCTAATAAACTTTTTCTATCACACTTTTATGACGTCATCTACCCACGTGCCTGACAAAGGGGCAACTACGTTCTAAATCAATCGACCGGACTTGCAAAGTAATTCCGTATTAAAACATCAAAGGTAACATTGAAGATTTAAATTGAGTTCAAATGTCAAAACGTTTTCCAAATTGTTATAGTAAAATTTAAACATACCTAGTAATTAAATTCTCCAATAATCATATATGTATGTACTCATTTTATTTTCTAATAAAATTTCTGACATGTTTCAAATTAGTTTATGAGTTTACTAATTACAAAAAGTCGTTTTCGACTTTGACATCTGACATTTTAACTCAATTATTAGGTATGCTTTTGTTTGCGACTTCATCCGCGTAGGAGTTGCATGACGTAATATCTAACACGTAGGAGTTTGATAAATATTAGTTAGATGTCTTAGTTATTCTACCTCATCATCATCATCATCATCATGTCAGCCCATACACGTCCACTGCTGGACATAGGCCTCCCCCATACGACGCCACAAACAGCGGTCCTGAGCCGCCTCCATCCACCGACCACCCGCGACCGCCACAATGTCGTCGGTCCACCGGGCAGCTGGTCTCCCAACACTCCGCTTCGCGTTGCATCGTGGCCGCCACTCGAGAACCTTTACTCCCCAGCGGTTGTCAGTTCTGCGAGCTATATGACCTGCCCATTGCCACTTCAGCTTACCAATCCTGAGAGCTATGTCGGTGACTTTGGTTCTTCTACGGATTTCCGTATTTCGGATTTTATCACGTAGAGAAACTCCGAGCATAGCTCTCTCCATAGCCCGCTGAGCGACTCTGAGCTTATGAACGAGGCCTATAGTCAGCGACCACGTCTCGGATCCGTATGTCATCACTGGTAACACACATTGGTTGAAAACTTTCGTCTTGAGGCTCTGTGGTATTTGTGACGAGAAGATATTGCGAAGCTTCCCGAACGCTGCCCAACCGAGTTGGATTCGTCGGCTGACCTCTTTATCGAAGTTGGATTTACCTAGTTGGACCATTTGGCCTAGGTAGACATAGTGATCAACAACTTCGATAACATCGTCTCCAATGTGAACAGGTATGGGTACGACGTGGGCGTTCGACATGATCTTTGTCTTACCCATGTTCATTTTAAGACCCACCTGTCCGGAGACGGTGTTGAGGTCTCTCAGCATCCTGCTGAGGTCCTCCAGCGATTCTGCCATGATGACTATATCGTCGGCAAACCGAAGATGAGTGATGTAATCGCCATTGATATTGATGCCATATCCGTCCCAGTCCAAGAGCTTAAATATATCCTCCAATGCAGAGGTGAACAGTTTCAGAGAGATAACATCTCCCTGTCTCACCCGTTTTTGCAATGGGATCGGATTTGTGCTCTGGTTCTGAAGCCGGATAGACATAGTGGCGTTGCTATACAAACACTTCAGCACTTGGATATACCGATAGTCAATTTGGCACCGCTGGAGGGACTGCAGCACTGCCCAGGTTTCGACTGAATCAAAGGCTTTCTCGTAGTCCACAAACGCAAGACATAACGGCCGATTATACTCCTCTGTCTTCTGTATAATCTGCCGGAGCATATGAATGTGGTCTACGGTACTAAAGCCTTTTCGGAAACCGGCTTGTTCGGGAGGCTGGAAGTCGTCAAACCTTCGAGAAAGACGGTTGGTGATAACTCTCGAAAACAGCTTATAGACGTGGCTCAACAGTGAGATGGGCCTATAGTTCTTT
Organism: Idaea aversata; assembly: GCA_907269075.1. Lineage (NCBI taxonomy): Eukaryota > Metazoa > Arthropoda > Insecta > Lepidoptera > Geometridae > Idaea > Idaea aversata. Next base: position 1,275,537 of record OU026102.1, read on the forward strand.
AGAAGGGCTTTGTCACCCTTCTTATGGAACAGCACCACCACGCTCCTGTTCCACGCCTCTGGCGTTTGTCCCTCGAGGATGACGGAGTTGAACAGCCTCTGAAGGACTTTAAGTACCGGTGATCCACCTGCCTTCAGAAGTTCCGTCGTTATTCCGTCATCACCCGGTGCCTTATTGTTTCTGAGCTGTTTGAGAGCCGACCTTATCTCGTACAGGCTGACGTCCGGGATATCTTCGGTATAGTATCGGGTTAAACGGGCTCTTTAGTTATTCTACCTATCGGTGCCAAATTTTAGCCTGATTTGTCCATTAGCTTGACGACCCAGTTGGGACAATGGTCACCGTGCCGGACTGCAAAACACAGGGTTGCGGGTTCGATTCCCGCCTCGGGCAAGTATTTATGCTTAGATATTTATCTGTGGTCTGGTTGTTTCTATGTATTATAAGTATACATTTACAAAAGAAAAGTATATAAGTAGTATATCCGTTGTCTAGCACCCATAACACAAGTCTAGTTACTTAGATTGGGGCTAGATGGCGATGTGTGGAACGTCCTGCAATATTTATTTTATTTTTGTGCTAAGCTATGATATTATTTTAATCAGTTTTTAAAAAACCTATGAGTTTCTTGTTCCTTCTTCTCATTAGTGGGCGCGTTCCGAAGGCACACATCCTAACTTAGTTTTTATGGTGCTTCTACGTGATCGCGTGCAAATTGTATGATTCCAAATGAATAAAGAATTTTGAATTTTGTCAGGACTTAATCGAATTATTGTATACTAGCAGCGCTCCGCGGTTTTACCTGCGTAACTACCGATGACGTGAGAATATATGGATAAAAAGTAGCTTCCTCGATAAATGGACTATCCAACACAAAAAGATTTTTTCAATTCGATTCGTTCCTGATATTAACGCGTTCAAACAAACAAACTTTTCAGTTTTATAATATTAGTATAGATTAATAGATTTAACACACTTTTGCTACAAACATATTTAAATAGTTGATATCAATTTTTAATTACTGACGGAGTTGCATCACAAAACTGTGTAGATTGACTGCAGTGAAACAAAGGCCAACATATTTTGACATTTCAATTCAATTATTATTTTAGATTGATATTAATTCATTGTTTTTCTATATAGTAGCACCACAATTAAGTACAAATAGAACTGTTTAAGTGGACGTTAATAAAGCTATTGTCGTCATATTTTGACATTTTAACTCAATTTTCAATTTGGATTGACATAATTTCATTGGTTTCCTATAGAGTAGCTTTTACAGAACTAATAAGTGCTTAGTACAACATATTATTCGATGGTAACACCACAGTTGACTACAAATAGAACTGCGTAGGTTGCTAAAGTGAAACTAATGGGCCGACGACACTTAAATAAATATTGTTTGAGTACGATGTTGAAGCTTTTAAGCTTAGGATTCTCGGTTTTGAAGTAATTTAGATGAATGGTAGTCATAAATATTTATAGAGTTACTTTGCGAATATACCTACTGAGTATAATCATGTTCATATATGCAAAGCTAGTGGTTCGTGAGCCTATTCTTAGGGTTAATATTTTCATTGTTTTAAGTATTTAAGCTTTTATGACTTATACTAGCAGCGCTCCGCGGTTTCACCCGCGTAAGTCCCGATTCCATGGGAATATCGCATTAAGAAGTAGTCTATAGCCTTCCTCCATAAATGGTCCATCCAATACAAAAATATTTTTTCAATTCAAACCAGTAATTCCTGAGATTAGAGTGATCAAACAGACAAACAAATTCTTCAGCTTTTTAATATTACAGTATAGATAACTAGCTGCGCCCCGCGGTTTCACCTGCTAAAGTCCCGATTCCGTGGGAATATCGCAATAAGAAGTAGTCTATAGCCTTCCTCGATAAATGGACTAAACAACACAAAAACAATTTTTCAATTCGAACCAGTAGTTCCTGAGATTAGCGCGTTCAAACAAACAAACACTTCAACTTAAGAATATTAAAGTATATAGATAAGGTACCTGATGCGGGAAATAGGGGTCACCTGCCACCGCTATAATCTACTATATAAAAATAAGTCGGGTTTTCCTTCCTGACGCTATAACTCCAGAACGCACGAACCGATTTAGATGATTTTGGTTTTGAAATGTTTGTCGTAGTCCAGGGAAGGTTTAAACGGTGAGAAAGATCGGACTTACGCGAGTGAAAACGCGGGGCGCAGCTAGTTAGAACTAAATATTTTGTAAAAATAGGGAAAAGTAATTAAAACAGGTCATTAGGTAAATATTTGCTTTGTTGTCAATCGGAAAAGCAATTCATTTATTTCTCTTTTTATTATTTTGTCACTATATCAATTTTATTAAAAAAAACCTTTTAGTGGCTCATTACCCTGCAGATGCGCCTTTTTAACACAATCAAAGTTCGTATTTCTATAAGTCGTAGAACAAAAGTTGTTCGCGTAGACGTCTAGAACAATGAGGGCCGTTAAAAGGTTTTTTAAAAACAGTCAAACAATTAGTGACAAGAAAATAAACAAATGTTTTAGATTGACAATGAAGCAAATATTTATCAAATGACCTGTTTTAAGTATTTTTTCACACCTGCAGCACTTCAATTGTGCTTCAATCACGGATTAAAGCCCCTTTAAACCTCAACTTAAAGCAAGACTTTATTCCCAAGGGAGATAATGTTGTATGAAACTCCCAAGGGAATAAAGTGATTTGAATTTGGAACGTTGAAATTCGTGTGAAAATTCTTGGTTTTAATTTTGAAGGTCTCAGCAAACAGGTTTTATTTAAAATGAGTAATTTGATTGGTCTACAAAAATCTAGCAGGCTACAATTTATGTTTTTTATTTTGATTGTTACGTTAGGTCTAAGCAAATAGGTTTTGCCTATAATACCTACCAAATATTTACCATCATGCTACCATATCATTGCAATTGCCCCATTTTTTTTAAAATGGCCAGGGAACTGGCCTCCACAAGAATAAAAAAAAAATGGACTGACGGTATGAAAAGTAGAATATACACCTCGGGATAAAGCATGTCTTCGTCTTGGGCGGCTTGAACCCCTCGCTTCAAACTCCCTCGCTGCGCTCGGGAGTTAACCCGGGAGTCCCTCGTTACACTCGGGGTTAAATATGCCAACCACAACATAGGACATTGCTTTATGCCCTTGATGCATAATCTACTATTATTATAGTAGATTATGCATCAATATTGCGCCCCGCGGTTTCAACCGCGTAAGTCCAAACTTTGTCACCCTGTTCTCACCGTTGAAACCTTCCCTGGACTTCCACAAATAATTCAAGACCAAAATTAGCCAAATCGGTTCAGCCATTCTCGAGTTTTAGCGGGACTAACGAACATCAATTGATTTTTATTTATATAGATAGATAGATAGAAATGTAAATAGCTGGAGACTAAGATTAACGCTGAAACTGCGTGCGCAGCTAGTGATTTAATACGAATGTATTTAAATATCTTACGTAAATAGGTACGTAGTAATTTCATGGTTAATATGACACAAGAGCTATGTATCTGCTGTTATTATCAAATATTTATCAATGTCGGTGCTTGCTTTTAGCAAATTGGCAATTTCACGGACATCTGCCTTCATTCATAGCAATTTAACTTAGACCTAAATACCTACATTATTTACCAGCCTATATTACCTATAGGGAGATAAAGTAATTTCATGGTATTGTTGATAAATAATGCTCATTTTTCAGGAGAGTTGTTAGGCCACCTAAATTTTATTAAAAACTTGATCCATAAATAAAAATGAATCGTCGAAATATTTGACGCGCATAGCTTACGAACTTTTTTTGTTGTATATTCTAATGACGACCCGGTTGGCACAATGGTCACCATGCCGAACTGCCAAACATAGGGTTGCGGGTTCGACTTCCGCCTCAGACATGTATTTATGCTTAGATATTTGTCTGTGGTCTGGTTGTTTCTATGTATTAGAAAGAAAGAAAGAAAAGAAAGAAATAAAACTTTATTTTCTGAACACAAAAAAAAAATAGACACGTAAAAAAAAAATCACAAGAAAAAAAGTAGAACAGCGCCCAGAAAAAAGGTTTCGTCCTCAGCACGACAACGATTATATGTATATATTTACAAAAAAAGTATATAAGTAGTATATCCGTTGTCTAGCACCCATAACACAAGTCTAGTTACTTAGCTTGTTTCTATGTATTATATATATATATAAATTTACAAAAAAAGTATTTAAGTAGTATATCCGTTGTCTAGCACCCATAACACAAGTCTAGTTACTTAGCTAGGGGGAATGTGTGGAATGTCCTGCAATATTTATTTATTATTTATTTATTTATCCAATAAATTTATCAGTTGAAAGAATTTTACTCAAACTTGAAGAACTTAAACTCGAGCAAGACCTTAGAATCTGGCTTGAGTTGAAAACATTCTAATACTCGCAGTTTTGGAGCTCTACGTTGTGTCTGCAATCCTGACTGCGACCGTACACAGTATAATAACAGTAACGTAAATTTCTCTTTAAATGTTCCATCCACCGAAACAATGATTATGTAATTAAGTAATCTGGCCCCTTATTACATTTCATAGGTTTTATTTGATCATTGATGAAAAAACTTTGCCCACCCCAGGTCTAGACATTTAGAATACCTTTTCGTATAACATTACCCTTGTAAAACACATTGTATACCTACCTACCTATTTTTGTAAAAGTAATCCTGAAAAGGTCACCAAGGACATGTACCTACTAAGTACCCACGTATGAATCGAATTTCTTCAAGAATATACTTAGATTTAGGTATTCAGGGCACCTAAAGGTAGAGCTCAAACAATGCATTTAAATGTGCCGCTTTCAAAACCTTATTATGTGACTACTTCTGTAGCTGCGACACAAAGTGGCAGGTTCCATTCCCGCCGTGGAACTAAGTTCTATGTACAGATAAAGGTTTTAAGTTCGAATCTTTCTGTTAAAAAAAAAGAATTTTTACATTATTATATGTAATACCTCGCGATTTCATTCCGAAGATCATGGGATCGAATCCGGCTGAATTTTTCTTTCGAAAAATTATTAGTGCTTAAATGTTTATAAATTGCTCTTATGGTGAAGGAAAACATCGTGATGAAACCCGTTGCTTAGTTGGCTTCAGATGTTTTGCCGAGTTCTTACCTTTGAACACGGTCGACACGAATAAGCTGAGAGGGTATAGGTTCTGGACAAGTCTACTCCATCGAATACATGTCTCAGGCACTACAGTGCTTTAAATTCTGACGACCTCTGTGGCGCGTCGGGCGAACACCCGACTGCGACGCAGAAGGTTGCGGGTTCGATTCCCGCCGGGAACAAGTATTTATGCTGACCATAAATTCTTGTTTCTGGTTCTGGGTGTCCTATATGTATAATATGTATATATTTACAAAAAAAAAAAAAAAGTATATAAGTAGTTTATCCGTTATCTGGCACCCATAACACAAGCATTAAGTTGCTTAGCTTGGGGCTGGATGGCGATGTGTAATATGTCCTGAAATATTTATTTATTTAGTATAAAATAAAGTCACTTTTCGCCGTCCCTATGTCCCCCTATTAATTTCATTAAAGTTCCTGTATATTGTATTACTCATCAGAAGCCTATGTTACTCCCAATGAAACAATGTATCCTCATACCAAGTTTCATCAAAATCGGTTCCGTAGTTTCGAAACCTATTCAATTCAAACAAAAAATCAAACTTTCCCTCTTGATAATATTATAGGTATAGAATATAGAAGATTGATTAAGTATTCGGTGTAGAATAGATAGTATATTATCATTACATAGTATAAAACAAAGTCACTTTCCGCTGTCTGTCCCTTTGTATGCTTAGATCTTTAAAACTACGCAACGGATTTTGATGTGGTTTTTTTAATAGATAAAGTGATTCAAGAGGAAGGTTTATTATAATACATGCATTAAATAGTCGTGCGAAGCCGGAGCGGGTCGCTAGTATAGTATAGACAAGTAGTGTGTCTGTAACCTACTAGAAATCGGGTTAAAGTTCTAGGTGCTAACAACAGCTTATTAAATTAGCAGGAAGTTAAGTGATGTTTGTATACTTAGCTTACAGGTTGTGTTGCATGACTAGAAGTTTTGAAAGTTTCAGAGAGAAAGCTAATTGTTTGAGAGCTTTTTAAATTAAAACTTGGTAAAACAGAATAGATAGGATTCACTGAAACACGTTTGCACTTTTTACATTTTAACTATGTATGACGAATTACCTTTGATAAGTATTAAGTTTTTCTAGTAATTCGAGTTGGTTTATTTTAAAACACATTTCCTTCCGAATCATGAGTTTTCGATAAGCGGCGCGAAAATGACCCGTATCGTGCGATAGAGAGAGTTTAAGTTCGGACGTAATTGCCTTCATTTTGCTTTCAAATAATTTTGAGGGCCGTAACGTTTTTACCCCCTTTATCCTTCACAAAATGAAATAAATTTGATCTCATTTAATTCACTGCATCTTGTTCTAGGTTTATTCTTTTTTGGTAATTCAGTTTAGTCTATTGAAAAACAATTGAAACGCTCGATGAAGTTTTTAAGTCAAAAATACTAATAACTTTTATCTTAGGCAATATTTCTTTATAATAAAAACGGTTAAACCTAGTTTTCCATTACATCTAGAACATTTTCAAAAAATATCAAAATCGTACTTCTTTCATGGGGGGGAAAACGTTACCGCTTTTTGTATGGTTTACAGCCTCACACTGGTCTTAAGTCGTATCGCAAAGTGGACTTGTTCGTGTTCCGATGGGTCGGAAAAGTTTTTGTTCCTCTTCCGTCTTCCTTTCTTCACTCGCGTCTCTCGAAGGCCAACCTTCATTTGGGGGTATTTCAGTCACATGTGTACAGGTATCTTCTTGGAAAGCGTGCTATATTTTAGACCACATCGTCACTTACCAACGGAAAAGATAGTCGTCATACTCTGAACTATAATTTTAAAAAAAATCGACAGAAGCGGTTCGATCTAATTTCAACAACGTATTTAATATTCCATCGCCGTTATTTTATTTCTATACAGGGTTATTGGAAATTATACTAGCAAGCGGTTGAGGGCTACTTCTGTGCGCCTTAACAAACAACTTTTGTTCTACGACTTCTAGAAATTGGATTTTTTTTTCGAAAATTTTGAGGTTAGGTTTACCTGAAAATCAGCTGTTCCTTACACGGAGAGGTCATTAACCTTAAAATTTTATTTTAAAAAATCAGCTGTTTTTCGAATTTATATAACCTCAAAATTTTCATTTTTTTTTTTCGAATTTTCAAAAGTCGTAGAACAAAAGTTGTTTGTTAAGGTGCACAGAAGTAGCCCCTAACGGCTTGCTAGTATAATTTACAATAACCCTGTATAAATAAAAAAAAGAAATAAAAATTAAAATCATTTATTTCAGGCCACAAAACCCATATTAAACTTACAAAAATTAAAATCTTAATATATATAAATCTCGTGTCACAATGTTTGTCCTCAATGGACTCCTAAACCACTTAACCGATTATAATAAAATTCGCACACCATGTGCAGTTCGATCCAACTTGAGAGATAGGATAGCTTACATCCCGATATTCCCACGGGATCGGGAGTTACGCGGGTGAAACCGCGTAGGGCAGCTATAATATAATAAATTACCAGTATTCATGTCATGATTAAGGTGAAGTAGAACTTGAAAACTCCTATCCCTTTCCCTTTCCCACGCGTGCGCTGCGCGATTATTCTATCCCTTTCCCCCCGCGCGCCACGAAATGACCGTTTTAACTGTTTTATGTAATTAAAAAACTCACATCTATTTTAGTGAAAAACCATCTGTACTATCTTATGGTATTTGATGGAAAGTTTAATTTTGTATTTTTTTTTTCTTTACAATCGCCGTAAAATTGAAAAATTTAAAAAAAAATGATGATTTTTAGGACTTTCACGATTTTTTTCTATAATTGACGAAATTTTTCTATCACTCTAATCGAAGTGTATGACAATACAAATCATATTTTCACCTTTACGACAGTAGAAATATCATTTTGTGGATTTTAGTGGTTGACACCCAAAAACTGTTTCTAAGACACCTCTATCGCGCTTCTGGTCATACCACTTCGGCTTAAGCCACCTTTTCACAATTACTGAGACCTCGCGTCACTCGGTCATTTGCACACAAGTCGAATTACCTCACTATATTCCTTACAATGATTACATGGGACGTATTTTTCCTGGTTGTATTAGATAGGTACTGAGTCGAGTAATTGAGTTAACAAACAGCGCGAACACTCGAGGGACCAAGATATTTTTCCGAGTTTTGGCTTTGCACGAATTGTGCATAAAGCCAGTGTCAAGACTTTCAAGTAATCTCTGCACCATGGGTATTTCTTCAATCTTTTTTCTTTCATCTGCTTCGTTTGCAAATGATGTTATTTAGCGAAACCTCGCCACGTGTAGTCGGAGCGTCAATCGAAAAAATATATATCAGAAAGCTCTTCTTGTTTTCTTAGCTTGTTTTTTAGTTTCGTTTGAACTTAGTATCAGGATAAAGAATCTTGTTATCAGGATACATTGAATCCTTATAAGTGACATAGGTTACACGGGACAACCGTTTTTGCACGGGGTCGGGCCTTACGTGAATAAACTAATACAACTGACTGCATGACAAACACGATTTTCAGAAACTTAACAGCAGAAGATTAACGATGTTAAAATGCAGCTGCAAGTACCTATTTTTTTTAAGAAAATAAGAACTATTTAAGCAGCTGCTTACGATCGACGTAATGGACAACCAGAGAAAAGCACTATTTAACTATCAAGTAAATGCAACCTCTTTGGATAGTAGACCAAGATTAAGGATTGGTATAAAAATTTTGGCGATTTCTTTTTTTTTTGCAAAATTAATAGGTTCAATTCTTGGCTTTGCTATCCGATAACTCTCCAAGTCACTATGGTCTGAACTCCATAATTGCTCGTTTATAACTGCGTTGGGGGAATGCGCTGAGAAATTCTTAGTTTTTATAAAATTACCAAAATTCGGTGGTAGGCGGGCTCTTGGTCTATAATACCTTTTCATCAAGTCGAGTGATATACTCCCGGGAACAAAACGAGAAAATGTTGACAACTATAATTAGAAAGGAGGTCGCCTTTCGGACATTTACCTACTTTCACGGAAGTGTCCCATGTAGAATGAACTTTATTTGAGTTCTCTAGGGAAAATCCTGGAAAAAACCGCTAGCGTTTGAAGCAATCGTAGACTAAAGAACCGTTTTTTGAACCAAACCGAATACGAATATTTTATTTGACCAAAAATATACATAGGGTGTTTTAATATGACTGCCTTTTTAACCGACTTCAAAAAAAGGAGGAGGTTCTCTATTCGGTTGTATGTTTTTTTTTTATGGATGTTCGCGCATATCTTCTTCGTTTATCAACCGATTTTTTGATTATTCTATACATAATCGGAATATGTCTACTTGATAATGCAATATAAATACCTATCACAACTCTCCCGAAAATATTATGTTGTTATTTTAAAATGAATAAGGACTCTTATTGGGACATCCTATACAGGAAAATGTGAGCCGTCACGGGACGCCTGGCAGATGTGAAACATCGACATTATTTTGTAAAAGTAATATGCAGAAAAGAACAGATTGTGATAGAATCGCACAGTCGATTACGGTGTGCACACCGTACACACTACTGCATATAGACTGTATATGTATACCATCATATAGCGTGGCGACGCGTGCGTGCCACGGCATGCGTCGCCACGCCAGAAACCGGTTTTACGTGCGGCTATAGATGTTTCACATCAAAAATTTACAGAATAGTTTAGCTTCGTTTTAATGAGTTCTAACGATCTGCATCGAAAAACAGCCCTATGTCCATCATTTGCAGTTTCGACCCACTATGCGTCGCCACGGCATGCGTCGCCACGCCAGAAATCGGTTTTACGTGCGGCTATAGTGAGCTCTAACGATCTGCATCGAAAAACAGCCCTATGTCCATCATTTGCAGTTTCGACCCACTGTGCTTCGCCACGGCAGAAATCGGTTTTACGTGCGGCTATAGATGTTTCACATCAAAAGTATTTTTGTAGTGCACAAATTTCGATATGTTTTAAGCACATTAAAATAAAAAATACTGTTTTTTTATTTTGGAGCTAACTCAAAAACTCTCAGAGCTATAACCATTTAAGTGTTTCTAACAAAACGACGAAGTCCATGGACACAATACTAGCGCCAGCGAGTTTAATAGCGCGCTCTAAATGAAGGTAGGTACCTACGTGTCACTGTGTGTATCAATACTGAGATACCCAATAATTTAGAAACTGCAGGAAGTTTTTCACATTAAGTTTTGGTTTTTTTTTTATTTATTTTTTTGCGTAAATGTACTCCACTGCCGACATATATTCAGCAGAAAAAAAATGTGCACTACAAAAATACTTTTCCTGTATAAACCTATAAGAAATGCCAAATGGCGCTAATAAAACAAATGGGTGCTATTGGCATTAGTTAACCATACGACTTACAGTTTTAGGTTTCCGTTTAAGAGGAAAAAACGGAACCCTAAGGGCGTGTTCAGATGACACGCGTCGGCCACGCACCCACCACGCGCATCACACGCGTTTACCACCCGTTGAACACGCGTTGAAATTTGTTCTATAGATAATTTGAGTCTTAAGACATATCAATAGATCTCAAATTGCATTTATCCAAGTTTACCCGATCACGCCACGCGCCCGCCCCGCGCCCGCCACGCGCACGCCCAGCGCACGCCCCGCGCCCGCTTGCAGAAATGCAATTTGAGATCTATTGCTGTGTCATAAGACTCAAATTATATATAGAACAAATTTTAACGCATGTTCAAAGCGTGGTCAACGCGTGTGATGCGCGTGGTGGGAGCGTGGTCGACGCGTGTCATCTGCACACGCCCATATGGGATCACTCGGTTGTTTTAACAAAATATACATTGGTATGGAAGTTCGTCTCGTACTAAATCGGTTTTTTATATGGCTTATCCACTCCTAGATTTTTTGTTATTAAATATTTTAGGTACTATGTAAGTATCATATATAGGTTAACACCCATTCAAACCCTTAACACGTGCCAAGTCTGCTTTATTGCTTCCCACGCTACAATGTGAGGTTGTAGTCAGACTACAGAATATTTATTGACCGATATTTCTATCGCTTACAGATGCTCACATATTTTTTGGCTTCATGTTTTTCTCGCACACTTTTACATAAATATAATTTATTTTTTATGAAAATTAGGCACGGGCCTCCAACTAAGGGTGGTCCAACTTTTAAGGAATACATCGTGCTGAAAACCGCGGGTTATTTGTATCTGGACGTATTGACAAGTTCTTCCTTCTGGGTCGACTAAGCTGAGAGGGTAGTACCTATAGTAGGCCTACTCCATCCTCACGCAAAAGGGACAAAACTAAAGTGGATAAAATCAGCCCCTACTAAGTAAATTCGCTTACCCATATCTACTGTTTTGACTTACTGCTCGTACAATATTTGACGATGGTACCTATTTGGCGCCATTTTTTTTATTAGCGTCAAAATGTCGATTTGTTTTTGACGAGGTATCGGACGATGAAATGTCTGTAACCTATTTCCACAACAACATAAGGATAAATGTTCATTTACGCAGTACATTTTACGCTTCATAAAAATGGTTTTCAACTCATTTCGTCATGGCGAACATGTAGTTATCTTTTTTGGAGGCGGTGATCAGTTTTTATTATACTGATGGCTAATGAAACTGTGTTGGTTATAATATTACACTTACAGTCTGAAGATCAGCGCCACGGTCAAGCATGTTTCACTATAGACTGGGAAGCCGATGTCGACCCATTTGGGATAGCACACGGCTTCTTTTTCTTATTTTCTATCAATTATGGCTTCGCACGGCTTGTGCAATGTGCATATAGCCAGGTATCAAGTAATATTTCCAATTATATTATGTCCCGATTTTCAGAAATCGGGTTCAAAGTGTTTCAAGATAGTCAAAGTTGTCACAGTTATCATTTTTTATGTTTTTATTTTTATGTCCTTGATCTTTTCTTCTATAACTATGTTCTCGTGTGTTTCTTCTCAAATAAATTATTCTATAACGTGGTGCTTAGTTTTTTATCGACTTTACCTAAAGAGTTATTGGTTATTCTGTAAGCGTTGTTAGTTTTTCAAGCACGTTTACTTTCGCTGTCACGTCGGAGTTCGTACGTTATTATTAATCCTCTAGCGGGACACTTGTTGGTCTAGTAGTATGTATCTCGACTCTCATTCTCAAAGTCATGGGTTCGAATCTCTGCCGGCCACTGAATTTTTCCTTAAGGAAAATGTATGCTCTCTAATTAACATTGCTCTTACGGTGAAGGAAAATATCGTGATGAAACCCGAGGCTTAGTTGCCTTCGGAAGTATTGACCACTTCTCTCATCTGAACATGGTCTACTAAGCTTATTGGGTAGTAGGTGCTAGCCAAGCCTCTATATCGGGACCCATCTAAGGATCCGTCTAGTGGCAGCCCGTAAACAAGTACAAGTATGGACACATAGCTCATTCATAACTGTAGTTCAAAAGTTACAAATAATTCGGCTGATAGGTAATAAATGCACACTGAAGGCCAATTCTCGTAAATAATATGGTTTCAATTAATTTCAATATCATTCCGATTGCATTTCGATTGCAAAAGATACCCTTAAAGTCAGTTTATTTTTTACAAAAAGCGAACTTTGAGGGTATTTTGAGCTACTTTGAGGGTATTATTTGTGATCGAAATGCAATCGAAATGATATTGAAATGTAATTTGAACAATGTTAATTACGAGAATTGGCCTTCTGGTCATTCAAAAATCAAACCTATAACATCTTTATTAATTACTAGCGACCCGCCCCGGCTTCGCACGGCTATATTATGCATGTATTATACATATAAACCTTCCTCTTGAATCACTCTATCTATTTAAAACAAACCGCGTCAAAATCCGTTGCGTAGTTTTAAAGATTTAAGAACACATAGGGACAGACAGCGAAAGCGACTTTGTTTTATACTATGTAATGAAGAAGTTAAAACTACGCAATACTCCGTCAGATCATAAGATATCCTATAAACTAACTGTAATATCAAGGATTAAGAGAAGAAACTTTCTTAATAAATCGAAGCGAGGCTTCCATGCGTGATAAGAAATCTTTATTTCACAGTGTTTTCGCTTATCCTAAAGGAGAATCGTAGCACTTACTTTGAGATAAGATTTTATTTTACTTAACCGAGCCAGATAAAGAGCTAGCAAGTGTATTACCCAGAATTTTAATGAAATACGAAGTTATAAAGCGATGGTATTGTTTGTTTTAATTAGAATTCATCTATTGTTTGTAAACAAACGGTTTTTAACCGCATCGCGGACCGTATTTTAATTGCTAAAACTTTAGGGCTGACTTCGATATTATCGCAATAACCATAAAAAGCCATAAAATTAGGCCGCGAGCAGCACTTTAACGCATCGGATGCCAGTCTACTTCGTCTAGGGCCCGATAAAAAATGTACTTTCCCAGTCATGAAAAAGCAAGGCGCGAGTGAATTGGTATCTTCTAGGAAAGCGTGCTACATCTTAGGCCGTATCGTCACCTACCATGGTATGATAGTGGTCAAACGTCGACCTTACTATCTATAAGTAAAAGGTCTTATTGTTGAACTAGCGACCCGCCCCGGCTTCGCACGGCATATAAACCTTCCTCTTGAATCACTCTATCTATTAAAAGAAACCCCATCAAAATCCGTTGCGTAGTTTTAAAGATTTAAGCAGTCAAAGGGAAATAGGGACAGAAATAGCGACTTTGTTTTATACTATGTAGTGATGGCGACTCAGTTACAAAAAAGCTAGACTCGTATTTCTGATAAAGTTCTTTGATTCAGCGAGCCAAGCGAGTTAAAATCTAGTAAAACTGTAGGAGAGACAATCGTTTCGTGTCGTTTCTACAATTGTAACTTTGTATGTTTGTTCGACTATAACTTGAAAACCAATAGAATAGAATAGAATAGAAATCATTTATTGTTTAACTGTGTACATGAGCCGATATTAATGCTATAAGTAGTAGACACAACAGTTCACCACACTGGGCATACAATATTTTGTGAAATGTAAAAATTGGACCTAATTCTATAGTTTTACTATTAAAATTCATATTAATTCGTTTCAACGATAGCCTAATTAATTCTGATTAGATACATTAATAATTTATACATATTATTATTAAATTCATTAAATTACATTTGTTGGTCAGTTTATCATGCAATGTCAAATTGGTAAAAATAAATAAGAATAAAACAATAATCCAAAAAATCTAAAATATACAAAAATAGTGAAAGAATTTGGTCATCTATAATTAAAATATTCATTAAGACTATAAAATGTTTTGTCAATCAACCATGTTTTTAATTTTGCCTTAAATTTAGGTCTATTTAGCATTTTTATGTCTATGGGTAGGTGATTAAATACACGTACTGCATTGACAAAAGAACTTTTGTAAAACATCGTATTATTAACTTTTGGGAAAATGATATACTGTCCACACCTCTTACGTATATTCTGTCGTCTATCAGATCTGAGATTAAAATACTCCATGTTATTCCTGATATCAATCCTTAGATCTTCATGAATATTTTAAGAAAAAGGACACTACTAAAATTAAAATACATAATATTCGCGATTATAATATTCGTTAAATTTGTTTCATAGTGGAAAAAAAGGACACATTGAAAAAGGACATTCGTAGGTATGCGTGTATGTTTCTCAGAACTGTCCTTTCTCTCAACATGTCCGTTTCTTAAAATGTTTATTTTTAGTACGAGTATGAGCAGTATGAAGTGGATTGTTTATGGAGGTAATAGGGATTGAAGGATAAAAATCACGAGATCTGCTAGTCACCATACCAAACTAAAAAAAAATATTCACACTTTAAAATAATTCAAAATGAAATTTGAAATTTTCAAGATTTCCTTTTTTTAATTTTAATTATTTAGTAAGTATTTCGTTTTAAATAAGTTTAGTGTAGTTTCTTATTTATTTATTTGTCCGTTTGTTCCAGTAATGTCGTCGCACCGAGTGGCAGCTTGCATAGCTGCGCTGACGGCTGTGTGTTGCGCACTGCCACACTCTGTGTCTGCGCTCGATCTCAACAGGCTCTACGGACATCATCATACTAAGAGATCTGGTTCGTACACATCTATTTTATTCCTACAGACACGAAGGCAAACAGTTTTTACGACTGTAAAACCTAAAAATAAAATATAAATAAATAAATATTGCAGGACATTCCACACATCGCCATCTAGCCCCAAGCTAGGTCAAAGTCAAATTTCTATATTTCTTTGGATGCTTAATACATTAGTATAAAGACCACATGAAATCGTCTTAAAAACTAAGTTAGGATGTGTGCCTTCGGAACGCGCCCACCAATGAGAAGAAGGCACAAGAAACTCATGGGGGTTGTTTTTTTTTCATGTGATCACGCTTACAAAGGTCAATATTACAAATATTAAAAATAAGTAACTAGACTTGTGTAATGGGCGCTAGACAACGGATATTACTACTTATACTTTTACTTTTCTTTTGTAAACATATACTTATAATATTTAGAAACAACCAGACCACAGACAAATATCTCAGCATAAATACATGTCTGAGACGGGAATCGAACCCGCAACCCTGTGTTTGGCAGTCCGGTATGGTGACCATTGTGCCAGCTAGGTCATCATGAATAGCATCTATTGAAGTTGCTGGCGTTTAAAAATCATTTAGATTAGATCTTAAAGCCAATATTATTATTATTCAATGGACATTGCTTATTCTATCAATTTATGAGCAATCAACGCTTTCAATTATACTGACCGTTGTGTTATGTATTCTGTTTGATAAATACCTAGCAATTGGGAGTGAATTGCTTGTATATTGTGAATGACGAGATATGAATTTTAATGTATTAGGTCGGTGGGATGTCATACAGCTTGAAAAAAATAAAAAATCTGTTATGCCACTTAGGTACTTGTAAAAGTACCCAGGACATTTATTTAGGGTAGGTTAGGTTAGATTAGTACGTGTAAAATCCAGTTTTGCCAATTGGTACTTGTAAAAATGACAAAGACATTTAAAAAAAAATCATTAACAACATTTATAATATGGCTAGGATTTTATTATTATAGTGAGTGAGCCTGCACTTGGCTTTCTGGAAAAATATATTTCAAGAAAAATCCGTGGCGAGACTTGAACTTGTAACCCCTGTACCATAGCAGCAGCAATTATTGGGCCACACGGTCAAGTGCGCCTGGGAACGATTTTGTAGCAGTTTCGTAGCAGTAAGAGCTACGATTAATATTTGCTACGAAAATTCGTAGCCCTGCGTTCGTAGCAGCAATTCGACTTTACCGCGCTTGAATTTAAATTGTTAAAAAAAAAACAGTTGGAACCATTGACATATTTTCGTAAGAATTTTTGCTAACGGCATATTTTAATACTCATCAAATCATACTGGAAACTTTAAATTAAACCGATTTCAAAAAGCCAACTTTTAGTTATAGCTTTTTTTATTTTATTACTATAACTAGCGACCCGCCCCGGCTTCGCACGGCTATATTATGCATGTATAATACATATAAACCTTCATCTTGAATCACTCTATCTATTTAAAAAAACCGAATCAAAATCCGTTGCGTAGTTTTAAAGATTTGAGCATACAAAGGGAAATAGGGACAGAGAAAGCGACTTTATTTTATACTATGTAGTGATGTTCTGTTTTGTGTGGACTCGCGCAACATGGCACGAAGGGTTCCGTAGGTCCACTTGTTACTTTTTTCTGTTTTTAGTATTTGTTGTTATAGCGGCAACGACACAGCCTCGACTAAATCCTGCTTGAATATTCACAATTTCATTTGCAAAATTGACTAATGGCACCGAAATATTTCTTTATTCTATTGAAATATTGAATCGAGGGCATAATCACTAGTAAACACTTTTTCATTACTCATACTCCGAAAGTAGGTCTAAATCTGCCTGAAGAGCGTGTAGAAAATAAAATTTCCAGCCCTAGGGCTTTTCACTTTCACTGACAGCTGTCATGTCAAATTATGACTTCGCACGACTTGTGCAATCTGCATGTAGCCAGTATCAGTATCATTACGCATTAGGAACTTCAAAAACCTAACCTCCTTGCTTTTTTTTTACACCAAAGAATAATAATTATGGCTTGGCACGGCTCATGCATACTGCCAGAGTTTAGTACTAATTAACTTTTTTCTCATTAATCAAATTCAAGTAGGTATATACCTATATTTAGTTCAAGATATCTTATTTAATAAAATAAATGTAAAGACGAAAATGGTCAAAGCGACCTATGACCATGCCGCGCCGCCCGCCCGCGCCCTGTCGATGTTGCTGATGTCGTACGTTGAGTAAAAAAAACTGGTGGGAAAACATTTCCAAATTATTTTAAACGATTTAATTAGTACTATTTTTTGTTATTTTTTTATGTTAAGTTTAATATGGTTTTTCATTTATGATTGTGTATTTTGTGTAAATAACATTTTCTAGACAAACCGTGTTATAAAAACTGTAAGTTAAATCTACGGACTTCGCGTCATTTCCCAATGTTGCGTCATTTCCCAATGTTGGATTAAATCATTAATAAAAACTTCTTCGGTAAGTACCGCCGTATTTAAGTATTGAATACAAATAGCAGAAACCTAAAAAAAACACTACATAATGTATAACCTCTTTGGTCCCAACCTTATAAGAGGATCAGGTAGTATATACACATGAGTACCTACTCATGTGTGGTATGGAGTCTCATAGTCTCATTCACTCTCATTGTTATGAAGAATTTTATGTATTATTCGTAATGAAAAGCACAGTGTTTACCTCGGGTGAAAGACTCATTAAGTCCCTCGAACTATTAGCGCCCTCGCTACGCTCGGGCGCCAAACTCCGTCTCGGGACTTGTAATGAGTGACTTTCACACCTAGGATAACAATGTACTATTAATAGGTACTTTTCCCTATTTTTACGAAATATTTAGTATTTAATTAAAGTTTTTGGTGGTCCTTATCCTTTAGATGCTTAACACCATATATGCGAAATATTAACTCAAGATTTTGTATTTTGCGGATTAGTTGAAATAATTACGTAAAATATACCAATTCCACAAACACAAAACACTACCTTGTACATTTTTTACCACCACAGTAGAGTGGAAACGAAAACACCACGTTATAAATTCTAAATCGGATAGTCCAAGGAAAACAAAAACAAAAGACGATCGAAAAAAAAAACAAAAGACGACCAAAATGGAAACAAAAGACGATCGAAAAAAAATAAAAGGCGATCAAAAACAGCGACATAAATGGTTTTAAGATTCTTATTATAATTAGAATATAAAAAAAGTGGCTGTGACATACGGCGGACAGACAGACATTTGGCTACGGAACCTAAAAACAAAAAACACAAACAAATTTGTAAAATTTCGCAGCATCTCGCATCTCACTTATTTCTTTTTAATCCGACAAGGACCGGTAATATTTTTAAACAAAATTATGTGAAATTAATCTTTGGCATCATCTATGAAAATTTCAAATGTCTAGCTATCACAGTTCATGAGATACAGCCTGGTGACAGACAAACAGAGAGACGGACAGTGGAGTCTTAATAAATGTTTCCTGTTTTTACCCTTTGGGTAAGTAGTCCTAAAAACATAATAAATATTATTCGTAAGAAGTATTTACTAAAGATTATTATTTCCAATATCGGCCACAATAAATCCTACTTTTACATATTTATGAAGGGTATCCGAACGAATGTGTCTCCCTCTATCTTATACAACTTTATCTTTTATCTCTTTTACCAAGGCCTCTCAGACCACATACTTTCTATCACTATCACCCACGACGGTTTGGTAAAAGGATAGATTAACAAAGAATAAAGATTGTCGCATAGCCCCATTTGAAAGAAAGGATTTAGTAAGCTGAAGTGGCAATGGCTGGGGCATGTGGCTCGTAAAAGCTATTAGCCGTTGGGGCTGAATAGTCCTAGACTGGAGACCAGGTATACCGGAAAGCGCAGCGCGGGACGACCTCCGACTAGATGGACGGACGACTTCATTAAGGTCGTGGGAAGTCGTTGGAAGCAGAGAACATGCGACCGATCACTCTGGAAGTCTTTGGTCAGCCTTGGTCAGGTCTATGTTCAGCAGTGGACGTGTTGTGGCTGATATGATGATAGATTGTTACTGATCATGAACACAAAATGTTATTTATAGATGGCGCCACCGCTATTAACACAGTTTAGTCGGCTTATATCTAGATGGCACCACTGCTATTTTTTACCTTATGCTTTACGCGTTTTTTTAAGCATAAATACTAATGTTCAGCTCCTCTTAAAAAATATCAAATAAGGTAAGTTCCTGTTGGTAATAAGGGCCACTAAAATGTTTTGTAAAAAAATAGTGACATAATAACAAGAAATAAACAGAGAATTGTTTTGTCACATTGACAATAAAGCAAATATTCATATTGTTTAATATAGTTTTCCCTATTTTTACGAAATATTTAATTTTAATTGATGTGGTAGATGCGGCTCTTAATAGCCGCAGATACCTTATTATTCGTTACACTTCTGAGTTAGGTACTTGGACAATAATACTTCTCTCATAAGGCCATGACCCCCAGACCCCCAGGGCATCACTAAAAATATATAAAAAGATGTTGTTTCTTAAAATAAAAAAATAATGTACCTACGTTACTTTTTTAATTGGAAGTTCAGGAAAATTATGCTAATTTACTGAAAAAAGTCAAATGACAACATCCTTATTGGCGGCGGACCCGGGTTAGTGCCGGAGAGACCCGATCCCCAAGAGACCCGTCCCAGAATCTAATTTCTCGACAAATAACAATTTAGAATAAGCGGACCCTTTGGGTGCTTTTTATAATAGATATCACATTTTGAAAATTAATTTTTTTACCTTATTGTATGTCTAAACTTCACATAAAAACAAACATAAAATATACACTAATACCTACACTAATACCTATAATAATTCGGAAAGATTGTTTGTTTGTAACGAATAGGCTCCAAAACGTCTGGATCGATTTTGATGAAACTTGGTATAGAATACATTGATTCATTGGTAATAACATCCTTTTTATCCCGATAGTCCAACGGGATCGGGAGTTACGCGGGTGAAACCGCGGAGCGCTAATAAACACATTACCCTCCTTTGCCTCAATCAATCGGGTAAAAGTTGTCTAGTTATAACCGGGTCCGTTCGCCTTAAAAGTTATTATATTTTATACATCCTAAAATATAATAATTACGTCAAAGTTTAGCTCTTAAAGCTGTGATTAGATTATTTATTTTAACGACCGCAGAGGGGATCGTTAACTGGGCTTGATGTTTCTTCAGTAGGTACCTATTACCGGACTAAGTTTACATAACTCACGCTGGATAGGGCTCTGAGGATCATTTGGTAAGTAGGTGTATTAGAGACTGGAGCCCCGTGGTTTTGTTCGCAGATGTAACACGATTCCGTGGGAATATTGGGACAAAAAGTAGGGTAAGGATTAAAATCTTTAAAAAAAGTTTCTTTAAAATTGGTGTATTATTTTCAGGGAAAATTAGTAAAATAAATATTATCTTATAAATGTTATTGTTAAAGTCATGTTTCAGATGACGATAGAAAATTTAACAAAAAAAATTCCAAAGCTTTTAAAATGATAGTTAGAAAAACTTTTCTAAAAAGTTACGAAACCATTTTTTAGGTACAGTCGGCTGCATAATTGCAGCCCCCGGTAGAGTTCGAAAATTACTATTACTGTAATGTTTGCATTCTAATATTTTTTATTTGATTAATTGATGAGTTAGAAAGAAGACTTTAAACTTCACCTATAGCAGGTGCCTAGAATCTTGGTCGTGTTGAAAACGTTCTCATAACAGCCGTTTTGGAGCTTTACGGTGGGTCTGCAATTATGCAGCCGACCGTACCTAAATGTCACTTATCCTAACCACTTGGTAGGGAAGTCAATTTCTAAGTATTTCTCCCATAAGAGATAGGTGAAAAAAATGCCATTATTTACCTAAAATATATACCAACTTAGGTACCTACATATCGACATGGATTTAATATCAAGCTTACTTTGTAAAAATCAATATTTCTTGTACCTATATTCGTCAAATTCAGAAATGATTCAGCCCCGAGTGTGGTCGGAAAAGCTTGAAAATCATGACCCATTTTCACCTCAGTTCTTTTACGTAGTAAAATTATTATTTGTCTTGCTTACCGAAGCCACGAAACTTTATTTAAAAGTTCTTGTTATGAAATCCTGCTTTACGGTCTATAAAAACAGCGATATTCATAATTTTAAGACTATCAGACCGTGCCCGATAGTAAGCTCCGAAAAAAAACAGGTAGCTTTTAAAAGTACACGTGTGCTCTTTATCATAAGTTACCTAAAGATGTACATATTTACGGCATGTCCGATAACAGACTCAAAATTTTTATAAAGCATAAATTGTGCGGTAAGGCGTACTATGATAACTAGGCTTAGTGATAAGAACCTTCTTCTAATACCAAAAGTTTAAAAGCTGCTTCGGATTACGTCAGTACAACTTAGGTACAATCAACGTTCAAAAGTCCACCGGCACCGTAACGTTTACAATCCTGTGCAGCACAATTTGATCATAATACAACACAACAACGTAACCTGTAAATCGATCCCACGTCGGGTGGCGGCTTATACCTATACTCGTACCACTCGGCCAACTAGAGACATAGCTAACATGTTGAAAATAATAATCACACTGAGTAATTTTAATTCAAGTATTTATGTTTGTGTGTAACATCTTTAAGAAGAAGGTCGTAGGTCCAATACTTGTTGATAATATTATGATAGCAAACTGATAGAGGACTTATAACTCTTACTGTACAAAGTAAAATTTGCATAAAAACCTTTGTTACAGTTGTAAACAGAACGCTGTATTTTAGAATATTCAAGAGCACACTAATGCACTAGATTTTCCAGTTGAAATGGTTTCCGAAGTTCGTGTTTATTCGTTGAGTTTGTGTGTGATAAATATTCACTGTTGACATTGATCTTAAGATTACTTATTAGAGGTGAATATGTTGTTTTAAAATTGATGTTTTTATAAAGAGCGCGTCCTTCGATTTTATATGCGTTAGTTCCGATCCTGGGTAAAATCAGGATAATTATTAGTATGTTGTACGTATTTAGGTGCAAAGAGCATTTTCAAAAAGGGGGCTGCAGTTTTTATTTGATACATAAATCAGTTTTTATTGACACAAATGTGGTTCACGCTCGGCCCGTCGGCTTCGCTAACGGATCTTCCTGACGGTCCTCTCGGTAGGTACTCCTGACGGCCCCTGTCGAGAGCTTTTTCACTGGACTAGGAAAGAAAACGCGAGGTAATTTAAAATTAGATCGAAGCGCCTCGTAGATCCCCTATGCTCCCCCAGAGGATTTGTCGATAGTTGAACATGTAAAGATTTTTTCAATCTCATCATCCCATAGTCCAAGGAAAACAGCAACAAAAGACGATTGAAAAAAAAAACAAACGAACGAAATGGAAATGCTTAAAATAGTGCGGGCTACCTGTGTTAAAAAAACTGTTTAAAAAGGAGTAGGCTACCTAAATACGTAATTAATTCAATTTACAAAGGACTTCTCTGTTAAAGGTTGATAAATTAAATAAGTAATACCTACAAGACCTCTCCTTTTATTAATTAAAAGACCTTTTACTGAAAGTAACTTTGTACTATAATAATTTGAGACCAAAAAATAGAAGGAAAAAAGTAAATGGAATTTTCTAGTAACGTTTGTAATTTGTAAAATTACTGGCAATTAGGCGTGGGATATGGAAAATTATGGTAGAGAAAACCGTTTTTGGTTAGATCATTAGGATCGTTATGATTGTCTGCGGTCGGGGCTCAGTCGGCTGCATAATTGCAGCCACCGGTAGAGTTCAAAAATTACTATTATTGGCATGTTTGTTAAATTGATGAGTTAGAAGACTTTAAACTTCAACAAAAGCAGGCGCCTAGGATCTTGCTCGTGTTGAAACCATTCTTATAACAGCCGTTTTGGAGCTCTACGGTGGGTCTGCAATTAGGCAGCCGACCGTATCTACCGTAATTTTTATAGAACTAGATCTACTAGGATCCAGGGAAATCCCAGTCCCGATCGAAAGTCCAGGAAAATACCGGGATGAATATCTTTTACCAAAGAACAGGTAACGCATAACCTTCGTCGGTACTTTTAGGACTAATAAAATGATTAGAACTGACAGATGATTTTGTTCAGTTGGGCTGGGCTATGTTAGGTCAATCTTCAGTCAGTGCATGCACAGTTCACAAGTTACCCTTTACAAGAAGCTTGAACTCTCGTCCATTCTAACTGCTTGTAAGTTCAAAAAATGTAGGTACCTAATAATACCTATGCCACCATTTTGTTTTTCTTAGGAATGCTTATAATTGCAAATGCTTGTCGAATAATACCTAGGTAGGTACAAGTCTTGTAAATACAAATGATTACTTTAGGTACCTAAACCATTTTTTTAATGTGGGTCGTTTAAACATTCTAAATGCCAAAGTTAAAAGCCTTCCTAAATGTTAGACTTATTTTTGTAAACTTCGGATCAGTCTATAGGTCATTGAATGTATTGATTTAGGTTTTTAATTTTAGGCATGACCCAAATCTTATACAGTAGGTATGGGTCATAAGTAAATGATCAGTTTGCTACAGTAATACTAACAACGAGGTTTGAGGATAGTTCGAGATGTGGATTTAAACCTTAGATTTAGACACAGATTTACTCGTGAACTATAGTCCAAACAATATCCTTATATAATTTTTATGAATAGTGTTTAGACTATAGTTCCCTATCACTATCACTATCATCACTACATAGTATAAAATAAAGTCACTTTACGCCGTCCCTATATCCCTATGTCCCTTTGTATGCTTAGATCTTTAAAACTACGCAACGGATTTTGATGCAGTATTTTTTAATAGATAGAGTGATTCAAGAGGAAGGTTTATATGTATAATACATGCATAATATAGCCGTTCGAAGCCGGGGCGGGTCGCTAGTATAATCTATAGGGATAGTGTTTAGACTATAGTTCACGAGTAAATCTGTGTCTAAATCTAAGGTTTAAATCCACATCTCGGACTATCCTTAAACCTCGTTTTGGAATAAGGGAGATTACGTTTAAGCACAATCTCAATGAAACCGCCCTAAGTTGTATAAACGCAGTTAAAACCTCCGCCCAGAATCCTTTAACGTTACAAAAAAAACTGAAGTAGAAATTATCTCGTTTTACAGAATATTGTCATCCATACGAGCCATTCAAATGTCCCGTGGATGGCAACTGCATCTCGATCCAGTACCTCTGTGATGGAGCTCCGGACTGCATTGATGGATACGATGAGGATTCCAAGCTATGCACTGCTGGTAAGTTATGCCATAACTTACCCCGTTTTAAATCGTATTAGGAAAGTAAATACGGTGACAAAGTATTGACAAAGTAAAGTAAATGCAACAACAAAGTTCTATTAGGAAAATAAACACAGTGACAAAGTATTGGCAAAGTAAAGTAAATGCAACAACAAAGTTATACTATGAAAGTAAACACAGTGACAAAGTATTGACAAAGTAAAGTAAATGCAACAACAAAGTTAAATTTGGTTTTAAGGCAAAGTTGTTAACTTTGTCATTAGAATCTGTATAATTAACAATAGTAAAGTTGTTGAGAAATTTTGTTTTTTTTTTTTCTCTCTTGTTTGGCCCCAGGAACTTATGCCATTTTCATTTTGTTCTTCATTTTCAGCAGGTTTTTTTTTTCTTCAGTTATGGCTTCGCACGGTTTGTGCATATAGTCAGTATCAAGTAATATTTTGCATCAAGTTATGGCCCGATTTACAGAAATCGGGCTCAAAGTGTTTCAAGATGGTCAAGTCGTCAAGTCACAGTTTGTCAAGTTAGGGGTCATAGTAAAGCGGTGGCTACTTTACTATAACCTTGTAGGAGATTTTGGAGGCAACGAGAAAAGTCCATGTTTGACACTGTACGGTTACACACCGTACACCTTACAATAAAATAAGTATCAGCAATTTACTTCAGTACAAAAACATACCGCGAACACGTCACACGCGACCCGCCTCTACTTTACTTACTTAATAAAGAACTTTTGGCAAATTCGTGGTTTTGTGCTCAACAACTATACTACTACTACTTAACTTACTACACCGTCTGACTGGACGATACATTTTTTGGTCCTTCGAGAAACACATGGTATTCTGTTTGTTTAAACTGCGATAGCAAATCGGTTGCCTGGCTTCCCACAAGCGGGATCCCCCAGGTTAATTGAGAAGGTGCATATTTCGTAGTGGAGACTGCAGGCATACTGTGTGCAAGGGACCTTCGAGAGTAACCGATCGAGGCCAACACTACTACTACGGCTTACGGCGGACAGCACTTGAAGAAGAAGACTCCAACATCTTGTCTTCGTGTCCTGAACTGAACCTCCGACTGGAGATACATCTTACCTTTAACTTACTTGTGCAAACTCAACTTACAACATGGAACTTTTACGTGAACAAGAAATTTGTTTTGAAGCCATCAAAGCATTGTGTGCTAACTACAAAAAGGACACTATTACACGAAAAACTTTAAGCTACCTGGAGAAGCGACTTGAAAGCTTAGAAAACGCATGGGTGGAGTTTCATGAACGTCATGAAGAGCTCGTGCAAACTATACAAGAAAAAACTAAACTAGAATACTTCACAAAGAACATTTATGAAACAACTCAAGCTATGTACGAAGTTACTAAGAGGAATATTTCCGAACTTTTGATTCAACGACGCGAACAACAACTACAAAAGGTAGAATTTGATTTAACTAATATTATTGAAGATCAAAACGACGAGAAAGTGACAGAACTCATGAACAACCAGCAAAGCAACTTCAGAGCCATGACCAGGGCCATGTCTAAGGTCGACGTCGAATTTATCTCAGAAATGTGGGAAATACAAGGGCATCTCTCTACTTTAAAATCTAAATGGGACGACATCGACAAACTACACTGGAAACTAGAAGGCGTACTAAAGGGATCTCCAACATTTAATGAATACTATTCTACTTTCGAAAACATTGAAAAGAAATACGACAACTTAACAAGATCTCTAAACCAAAAACTGAACACCAACCTACACTACCAACGCTCCGCTCCGCAAATCGAAATTCCTGTATTCTCCGGTGACTACATGCAGTGGTTATCCTTTAAAGACCAGTTCACAGACATCATCCACAACAATCCTACTCTAACAAGCTGTCAAAAAATGCAACACTTGAAGGCGAAACTGAGAGGTGAAGCAGAGCGGTTGGTACTGCATCTTCCTATCAACGCTGACAGCTACTTTTCCTGTTGGGACATACTCACCCGTCGATACGACAACCGTCGTTTTCAATTTACGACAATCATGAACATTATGAACGAACTACCTGTGATTCAAGCTCCCAATCAATATAACATAAAGAAAATGCATGACGTCATAGACGAATGTTTGAATGCACTGACTAACATGGGCGTAGAAGTGTCAACCTGGGATCCAATCGTCGTGTACTACATGTCACAGAAATTAGATTCAGCTACTCACGCCGAATATAACAAAGAAATGAAAAATAAACGAGATATACCTGATCTACAAGAATTTTTAACCTTCCTTGAGAACAAATTCATCGACTTACAAACTAACAGAAAAGGTCACAAGGACACGATTACCTCAGCACCGAAACTTTCATGGCCGCATTCCAAAGATTGTGTGCTAGACGAGGTACTCCAAAACACGTCTATTCAGACTGTGGAACAAACTTTATCGGAGCTTCTAAAATGCTACGCAACGAGTACGAACTCTTCAGTAAAGAATTACCACCTGAATTCTTCGATAAACTAAATAAGATGGAGGTGGAGTGGCACTTCAACGCTCCGAGCTGGCCAACGGCAGGAGGTTTGTGGGAAGCTTCCGTTCGCTCAATGAAACACCATTTGCGACGAGTGTTGGGCGATCAGAAACTCACATACGAAGAATTCGCTACTTTACTAACAAAAATTGAAGCGTGTATGAACTCCCGGCCACTCTGTCCCTTAACTGAAGATCCGGAAGAGTTTGCAAATTACTTAACGCCCGGTCATTTCCTCACTGGCAGTCCTACTTTAACATTACCACTATCTAGTTATTCAGATGAACGCAACATTGACATACGCCAAAGATGGCAACTAACTGAGCATATGTTCCATCAGTTCTGGAAACTATGGTCCAGTGACTATCTAACCCAGCTCCAAGCCCGCAGTAAATGGCAAAAACCAACACCAAACTTGAAGATAGACGATATCGTTTTAATAAAAAACAATAACTTGCCACCTGGTAAATGGGCCATGGGTCGCGTCCTCGAAGTTCATCCGGGCAGCGACGGTCACGTGCGCGTTGTCAGCTTAAAAACGAAAGATAACATAATAAAGCGACCAATCACTAAGTTATCACTGCTACCAATCGAACAAGCAACAAGCGCATAACATCAACGTTAAACTCAACCATGAAAACTCTCATCTTTCATAACGGGGGTGACATACTAGAATGTCAATATAGAACTACGGCCTGCTCAACCCACGGGAAACCTACATAGACCACAACCTATCGAGGAGCCCCGCGAGTGCCTGCTGTGGCTGCGCGCCGCGCCACCATCGCCGGCGCGCCGCGCCACCATCGCCACCGCCGCCGCAGCCGTCCGCGTTTCCACTCTCCGCGCGTGTCACGAACTTTCCCCGCGGATATCAAATTCGACTTTTAATTTTATTATGAACTTGTTTTTATGTTTTACTTTTTATATTCTTTTGAATCTTTTATGATAGGTATTTTACTTAATTACTTTTTACTTTGGTTTTTACTTTATTATTTTTATTTACTTTTGTACTTAATGGCGAATCTCATGTGACGTGTTTAACTATAACTAACTAACTGTGATCTCTTTCTCTCTCTTCTAATCTTTTCGGGTTAGGAGTATGTACGGTTACACACCGTACACCTTACAATAAAATAAGTATCAGCACTTTACTTCAGTACAAAAACATACCGCGAACACGTCACACGCGACCCGCCTCTACTTTACTTACTTAATAAAGAACTTTTGGCAAATTCGTGGTTTTGTGCTCAACAACTATACTACTACTACTTAACTTACTACACCGTCTGACTGGACGATACAGACACTGATTTTTACTTTCACTACACTTGTGCACTTTCACAGAACTAAATTAGATAACTTTCCACCGGAATTATACAATTTAACTCGGTTTACAACTAAGTTTCGTGTAAATAAAACTGCAGCACGACATGTTGTTGGCTCGTTCCCGCCAAAAACTGAAGAGAAATGTTGTTACATCGTCAAAGCCCGGGCCACAATAAAAACGTTGACGCACATGCAACGTTCCTATGTGGGTTGTGTGGCGTTAAAGTTTTGTTGTTGGATTGACTATATTTTTTTTCTGAGTGTAGGTACTCAGAAATAGACTTTAACCAGAAAATTACTACAATGTATAAAACAAACTGCAGTAGGTACTCAGAGACAAGGGAAACTTAAACTAAGGAATGCCTAGTCTCGCTCTTGTGACCAATATTTAACGTCAGAGTAAATGTGACAATGCATTCCTTAGCTTAAGTTTTTCTTAGGCACGTCTCTGAGTGCCTAAGAAAAACTCTTCCCGCTGTCTGTCCATATGTGCTTAGATCTGTGCCAGGTGGACCAGCTCTTCTTTAACAACAAAACAAAACGACTTGAATCTGAATCATTTAGATAGATAAACATTTAAAATTCTTTGTCCTGACTGACTGACGGATCAACGCACAGCCTAAACCGTTGATCGTAGAGACCTGAAACTTGGAGGGTGTGTGCCTTGTATGACGTAGGCATCCGATAAGAAAGGATTTTCAAAATTTCAAACCCTAAGTGGACGAAGTCGCGGGCGAAAGCTAGTACTTCATAATCCAATAGCTCAGTTGGCTTATTTATAATCAAACATGCCTGAATCGTTTTCTTTTTTATGAGAATTCAATTTAAGTATTTTACCTACTAATCTTATCAAATGTCACGTGGAGTCGTATGATCTGTTTGGTTTTATCGCTTTTTCACATGACGTAGATGTTGCTTTGAAATTAATATCAGGCGCTAAACGCTCCACTTAGAATCCAAGCTGGTTAAAGACGCTATGAGCAATCCTATCCCATCTAATACATATTATCTACCTATCCAAGGTAGGTACTAACATCCTGAATTACTTCGTTTCTGGGGTTCTATAAAGTTTCGAATTGAAATTGCAAGAATTGTATATCGTCGACTTATTGCAAGAACTCATTAATTACAAAAAGTTACTAAGTAGGTACGTTAATAACACGGTTAGATTCGTCTTGAAGAGCTCTATAATTTCTAGCTTGCTTTTTAGTTAAGATTTCTGCTTATCATTTAAAGATTTTTTAACACGACCAAGAAATTGTTCTCTACCTACAGTCTATAGGAAGAGGATTATTTCTTGCTTTCCACGACGAAGCATCTAAAGACGTAGCTACATAAATACGTACATTTCTCAGTCGTTTCATGCTATTTCAAACATTTGCATTTAACATGAAAAGGTTTCATTTGAAACGCAGTTTTCTAAGAAAATTGCTTTCTATTGTTTTAACATTTCTGACTGAAAACCTTTTGCATTTCAAGTGTAGGTTGGTAGGTAAGTAGGTCGATTATACTTTAAGGATCAGGATTTTTGAATCATTCGCCCCACGCCAAAAGCTCGATTTCTACTGATATTCGTTCGACATCGGAAATTCGCTATTTTTGAATCGCTCGATCGTAGCGAGTGGTCTCAACCACTCGTCGCCGACAGGCAGTTGGTAGAATTAACGTCAAACAATTAGTCAAACATATGTTTCAAACGACGACGAACGATTAAAAAATACAGAAAATTAGTGTCATGCGACTTGGAAGTCGGGTATGACTTGTAGGCGTTTACGACGAAGCTATGTCACACGAGCGATTTAAAAATAGAGGCCTGAAGGCCAATTTCTCGTAAATAAAATTATTCAAATTTCATTGCAATTATTATTCCGATTGCATTTTGATTACAAAAAATATTCTTGAGAATATCAAAAGCTGACTATGAGGGTAAGTAGGTAGGTATAGTATTTTTGCGAAATGCAATCAGAATGATGTTGCAATATAATTTGAACAATTTACTTACGAAAATTGGCCTTCTGGATGATATAATCTAGGTTACTTACTCCTTTGAGCACTTGAGATTGGAATGTTTAAAACTCAACATTAAAATCATATTTAGAGAACTTCAACTTCAGCAGGTATTAAAAGTTTAGTTGAAAACATTCTAATAGCAATTTAAGAGCTCTGCAGTGGGTCTGCACTTTTGCTGCCGGCTGTTCATTCAATATCACCATTTCAGTCAAAATACGCTAACAACAAAAGGACGGCCCGCTATTTCCGCTTGACGGTAAAAACTTAACCCTTTTCGACGTTAAAAAGAACCTAAAAAAAAACAGCGCACTCCTGGAGTGCAGGCAGAAGTGAAAACTGTAAAGCGAACTGCGTACAGCAGCTCGCTGCGAACTTGCGCCATCCACCGAGAGATGTCGCTGTTAACACTGTTGTACAGAAGTGAGTATCGTAGTTCGGCCGTTTGCACAGAGATGGCGCTGTTTTCAATATTGCATAGTAGTAGAAGCACAATAACTGTTAAAATCTCATCTGTCAAAATCTCATCTGTCGCGAGAACGGCTGAAAATGCTCACCTACAAAAGTACCCAACGCGCCATAAGAAGTTTTCACTTCAAAAACCTAAAAGAACCTGCTTTCAGCAATAAGGCCGCCCATTTGTGCAACTTGTACTTTCTAGCTCGTACCTAGGTATTACTTTACTTTGTGTATTTATATGTTCCTTAGTGTGTTGTACCTACACATACAGTTATCTATCTCATATCTACCTACTTGCATGGACCTAGAAAACCTACTTGTACCTACAACTTAAATAAAAACTCCTTAACCACCAAGTAGGTAGGTATAGCTAGCCAAGTCCTTAAAAAAACTAAAATATAATATACAAAGGCTTTTAAGACGACTCATAAATAGAAAGATACAATCAATACCTGAGGCGAAGAAAGTATCTAAACTCAAGATAATAGTTACCTACGTTCCAACATTGTTTTTCATACTCGACCAAGCTAACCTTTCTAACGGCCTCTATCCCAACTTCGTCGTTATTGCCAATTAGGGCTGCTTAGTGTGATACCTACTTTTGTCTTCTCGGGATAGAATTCCACCCTTGAGGATTGTACGCTCTTTGAACTTGCTAGTACCAACGTTATGGAGCGAATGTTTCGGGGAATTCGGAATATCTAAGGAAAAGAAAATTAGGTATCTGGTTTACCTATATAACTGTTCCTTTTTTGTTGAGAAAATTGTTATTATTTTAACGTTTGTTAGATTCTAAACTTGGCCTTTAATAATGTTGAAGTAACCGCGAATGGAATCAGTTGCCCGCGTCTGCCTTTCCTGACGTGTACCTACAATTTGGAGGTCTTCAAATCGCGAGTGAATAGATATCTTTTAGGACAGCGTGCTACATTTTAGACCGCATCGTCACCTGCTATCAGGCGGGTATGATAGTGGTCAAACGATGACCTATTATTATGTAAAAAAAAGCAACAATGTGAATCATTACATTTAAAAGGTTAACATTAGCCCCCTGTCACCATGTTAAAGGTGGCAGATGGCAATTATCGTTTGTTTTCTGATTAATATATTTACTTAGTTAGTGGTCATATTATTATAGGGACAAGTGGGGCACAGTGAAACGAAAAAAGCATTTTTGAGTTTTATTTAATCAATAGTTATTATCTTGATCTCATTTTTGTACTATTAGAAACTTTGCTTATTTAACTAATAATTCGTCATTTAAATGAGATCAATAATCAACTCTAACCCCATTTTTATTACGGTCTACGGAAACCATTTCTCTGTTTCAATGTACCCCAGATCTGGGATACAATGAAACACCCCCTGGGGTGCGATGAAACGCTGTAGGGCTCAGTGAATCGTGCGTTTATAACAATCGAAACTCATGCATTCATGCCATTTTGCACCAGTTCAACGGCCTCCCGCATATTTTGTTCACTATTTGTAGTCTTTTATCAGTTTTTCGTTGCCTATTTCTCACCATTGTGCACTTTTTCTGTAACATGAAATATCTTATAAATAAGTAATAGATAACTAACACCTATAACCTATACAATACACCAATAAGTGATAATAAATAAATAAATATTAACTACCGTGAAATTCCTGTGAAACATACCGTTTTATTGAACCCCGTTTGAGCGGGCGGGGCGAATATATGAAAAAATGAAGATTTTATTCGAATCGTTTCATTGTACCCCGCGTTTCAAAGAACCCCACTTGTCCCTACTTATGCCTGTTTCATAGACACCAATTAACCAGTGCGGATCAGTAAGGATACATGGAGCAGAGTCCCATCGGAAGCGATAATTGATTAAAAAAACACCAAATATTCCTACCAGTAGGGATGTTAGTAAGGATAATATATGGAACAGGGGGATTCGATGACTAAATTTGTCTACATAAAAGTTTAGGGCAGTCATAAGATCAAGTTATGGGAATCTAAATGACTAAGTTAGCTTTAGATTTATGACTAAGTTAGCTAAGTTAGACAAACATCATCCATATAAAATGTAAGCCGCACGTAAACCAGCTAAATCTAGCTTAAGAATTCTAGAACGGATTTTAATTTCCCTCTATAAACTAGATACTCTAACTACAACAGGATTAAAGCACTCCATTAATCCTTTAGTGCTCCATTAATCCAGATTAATAATAAAACACTAATTTACTCTAATGAAGCTTTTAATCTCTTTACAGCAAAAAGGCCACCTGTTGAAGAGACGGCGTCATTTCTCCAGTCGCTACTAGCGTCACACGGTCCCAACTATTTGGAGAAACTGTTTGGGAGCAAGGCGAGAGACGCGCTGGAACCGCTAGGGGGCGTTGAGAAAGTGGCTATCGCATTATCAGGTAGATGGAGCTGTTTCAAAGCCTTAAATTCTTTACAGCAAGAAATTAAGTGGTTCCTTTGTATTTTTAAAGCTATATTCAATTGATGAACTTTTTACTTTTTTTTGGTTTTATAAAATTGGCGCCCAACACGTTCCACAAATAAAAATGTTCTACGTTGGGTGCCAAAAAACTAAAGCAGATTTTGAGTTAGAAATATTTAGAAAAATAACTAGGTGACTAATCATCTTTGTACTTTCAGAATCACAGACGATTGAAGACTTTGGCGCTGCACTGCACCTGATGCGATCGGACCTTGAACATCTTCGCTCAGTATTCATGGCCGTAGAGAACGGAGACCTGGGTATGCTCAAATCCCTCGGCATCAAGGATTCGGAGCTCGGCGACGTTAAATTTTTCCTCGAGAAGCTAGTCAACACTGGTTTCCTCGACTGAATAGCACCGGAGTCTGCCTCTGACTACTACATCGTCCAATTCGCACCCCTAAGTTCCTCATTCTACTCCTACCTTCCTTATGACTCCGTAAAGTATAAAAAGTAACAATCCCCCAGTCTATTTCCCGAGAGCATGTAACGTGAGCATGAAACGGCAATGGGATCGGCGTTACAACCGGCCACACAGCAACATCGATCCCATACGTTATTTCAACTACAGCTTATCAAAAGCTTCGGCTAAAAGGTATTCATTTTCCATGTAGAATAGATAGTTATATTTTTATAAAACTAAGTTTTTTTAGAATATTAAACTGCCACTCCAGGGCTCGATACTCGCGTCTCACGAGTGCTGACGTAGAAATATTGCGAGAGGATCTGTGATTTGAGATTTGGCGTGTTTTGAGTTGGAGAATATTTCTCGTCGCACTCCGCCCTCGAGTGGGAATATCAACGTTTGAATGTATGAATGAATGTCGCCCTTTCCTTATTACCTTCCTTTAAAAAACCACCAGAGGCGACTCCAAAAGCGATCAAAACGATAAGTGTCCATTCTAAGCGAGATATAAAGCTAATCGGTTTGAAATGTCCTTAGTGTTATAGAAAAAATATAAGAATCGTAAAAGAATGCATGCGCTTTATATCTGGCTTTCGAAAAAATCCAGAATAGGACCATGGAAGCATATCATTGTAACTTAGATTTAGGAAAATACATATCATAGATTTAATCTGTAGCTGATAAAGTACAATTATTTTATTATAAATTATTGTAGTTTAACATTTTATAGGTCCTTTTAGTAGGAGTTTTAAATGTCATTTTTGAACATCAATAAAGCATAGTTTTAAGGGTGCTGCACTTTACCAAAAACATATCAAAAATTATGTGATTAAACGTTAGATTTACTGAATGTCTATTGTAAGTAGTTTTGAGAATACTGTTTTAGGCAGAGATTTTATGTAGTGTAATCTTTCTTGGGATAAAATTGAAGTTTCATGTAAATCTTGTTGTCGTCTGTGTTTAAGATTAAAAACTTTTGTCAAATGCGGGCTTTAGAGACAACGAATTATCGTATAAATCGTCTTTGTTATGATAAAAGGTACATCAAGTAAGAAAAGGTAAGAAATACTAGTCATAATAAAAAAGAATTATTACAAATATTGACAAAAAAATAACAGTATATGAGAGAGTGGATTGGCCTGTATTTGCCAGAAGTTAAAAAATATAAACCCCTTGATCCTTCATCTTCAAAAAAAAAACAATTTCATCACGTAGGTACCTGTAGTATACAAATTCCAATTTGTAATCTAACTTCTTGAATTTACTATTTTATCCATAAATTAAAACTTAAGTAGTAGTAGTTTAAAGTACATTTTTATGAAACGATTTTGATTTTTGACTTGCGTCAGATCTTTGTATGTATCGACTCTATTAAATGATGGATCATTGATTCAATTAGATGGTATTATGTGTTTAAAATATATAATGCTTATTGTTCTTAAATAACAAACCAATAAATGGATCATCTTGAACTACTGTTTTATTTATCTAAGTAGGTACTTATAGGACCTAAATGCGAGTATAACGTTTAAGATTCGATAGAAAATAATCATGAAAAACATCTGAAGATTTTAACTACCTATTAAAATACATGCAGATCGTTTAGATTTTTGGATAGATTTTTATTGATAAATTAATAACAATTTTTATTGCTTATTTTTTACGCAGCAACATATTGCTTGATGAATTGAATCGACCTACATACCTAACCTACCGTTCTATTATTATTTAGATTAATGTGTAGGTATAACCTAATAATATTCAAAATAAGTAGAATAAATATTACTTAACATTGCTAATTGCATAATGCACATATCTCGCATCTCGCTCATTTTCATGCACTCAGACAGTGACCAAATATTGGCTTCTGTAATCCCCTTAAGTACCTAGTAGGTATACTTTGCTGTAGCGACTACTTTACGGCGAAGTTATTAGGAAAGTTATAAGTAAGCCCTATGATTCAAAGAGCGACTGAAATTTAACCAATTGCAAATTAAAATCACTATACACGCCGGAACCAATAACAAACTATGTTGTTGGTAGATTAAATTGTAGATTAATGGCGATTCAGCCCACATAGCGTTGCATTGTTAGATTAGTTAAAAAGAATTAAAAGAAAAGTTATTATTCGCGTAGGACTGTAAAAAATTATAGGTTTATAACAACGCGTAGTTGAATGACTGTATGAAGAAGTTTAAGTTGGCTTTCCGTTTAAAATTCGCTTCACTACATAGTATAAAATAAAGTCACTTTTCGCCCTATGTATGTCTCGTCCTTATGTCCCTATACTTATGGACAGATTATACAGCTTAGATCTTTAAAATTACGCAACTGATTTTGATGCGGTTTTTTTAAATAAATAGAGTGATTAAAGAGGAAGGTTTTTAGATAACATAATACATGCATAATACAGCCGTGCGAAGCCGGGGCGGGTCGCTAGTACGACATATTTATAAAAATTCAAGAGCAATAATGAATTATTGCTCTATGAGCAATAATGAATTATTGCTCTTATGTTTTTTTTTAATCAAAGAGAGTCCTTTGATTAAAAAAAATGATAAAAGACGTCAAAAACGATTAAAATTTTCATTTACCAAATATTTTTAATAGTAATGTAATATTTACAAAGACACATAGGTACACAACACCAGCGCCATCTAGTATATTAATGCTAAATTATTTCCTTGTCAAAACACTAAAGTAGTGGGGATCACTTTCTTACTGGCTGTCATAGAGGTAAGACGCGTCGTCCATTATAGAATTAACAAAAATATATGAGCATTTTAATTAAAAATAACAAAAAATATGTTTTAGGATTTTTGACTCAATTTTGACAACGTAATTAGTAGATTTTGGCTGTTTACCAAAATCTCAGCACCAGGGTATGTTGCTTTTCTACAATTTATTTATTTGAAAATAAATTAAGAAATATTACTGAAAGTAGGTAAGTATCTATTAATTTATTTTGAAATACACATACATATTTCTATGTAAAAATAATTTGATAAACGCCAGATTTACTCCTTAAGTTTTGACATTCCTACAAAGTTTATTTACTTTTGCACTTAATATAAAGATAACAACATTTTGAAACTTTTTCGAGTCTTAACATTCTAAAATGTCCTAAAAACTATGAAAAGAAATTATTTAAATCAATAAACATAACAAAGACATTATAAAATTATTATTTGTAATATTATATAATAGCAATGAGAAATTGATGAGAAAAATAAGATTATGTCTGAAAAACGAAATTCTCACAAGAATGGTCAAATTTACAAACATAATTCTTCATAAACTTATTACTATCAATCAGTCACACATCAATAAAATATTACTTTTATCCTTATTAAATTATAGAAATAACTTCTAACAATAAATGCAATCCTACTAATATTATAAAAAGAAAGTTTGTGTACGCAAAAACTACTGAACTGATTCCAATGAACCTCCGTATGTAGATAGATAGAGACCTGACCTTAAATATAGGCTACTTATTATCCCGATATTCCTACGGGATCGGAACTTATGCGGCTGAAACCGCGGGATGCAGCGAGTGTTTCTTTAAACCCGTTAAGATTTCTTCCCTCTCCTTTTAGGAGTCGGTGCTGTTCTTTTCTGATCCTCCTCATCCATTGCATTATAATGAGACTGAATGTGAGCGAGCAATTTCTTCTCTCTAGAAAATTTCTCATTACACATATTGCATGTGTAAGTTTTATCGCCCACGGACGAGGTGGAAATCTGCGATTCCTGAATTATGTTATTCGTTGGAAGACCAAAGGATGCTTGGATTCCCGGTTCTACATTAACAAACTGAAAATTTTGTCTTTGTTTTTCTTCAGTTAATTCTTTCTTAGATTTCTTTCTGTATAATTCATCGGCTGCTGGTTGTGGTTTTGTTGATATTAATAATTTACTCGGGTGCCCTGTTTGAACTATGGTGTAAGATTGTTTTTTCATGGCTGGAGTTGTAAAGGTTGGTGGGGGAACTGAAACTGTTGGGGCAGATTCTGGGTGGGACAGAATCGATTGCGCAGAGTGGGGGAGAATTGATTGGGCAGACTGTGGGTGGCGGAGCAGTGCTTGGGCAGACTGTGGGTGGGGGAAAACTGTTTGGGCAGATTGTTGGTGGGGCAGAACAGATTGAGCATGGGAAAAAACTGATGATGTTTTAGTAAATACCGGAATACCGGCAATTTGGTTGGGAGGTTGGTTATAGGCAGCTTGCGCGTAACCTTGAACGAAAGGTGCTCGTACAAAAGGCGCTGCAGTTAACTGTGTCGGGTAAACATTAGAATTATGAGGCACAGAGTGGAATAGCCCTACAGGATAAGGTTGGTTTTTAGGCATTTGAACTTGATTCTGTTCAGCCTGGGTTTCATCATCTTCCAAGTCTATAACATCTGATCTAGAGTCCTGATTGTCTTCCCTAGCTAATGTATGTTGGATTAGTTTTCGCTTCCTGGCTTGTTGTTGAGGAACGATTTTCTCTGGCTCCGAAGCTTGCTTTTGTGATGTATCTTCAACTAACGTGAAACTATTGTTCGGACCAGGGACTAATTTGTAGCGGCTAAATACACTTGGAGTAGTTGGGAAATTAACAATAGGGGCTGAAACTGGCGGAGTCGATCTATTGATATTTTCTGGTGGATTCTCAATAGCTGCTGATTTTGGTTCAGCTTGGGGTTCATTCTGAGCTAATTTTCTCATTTTGCTAGCCGGCCCAGCTTTAGGTTTTCGTTTCGGAGGATCTACAGGTTCCTGTTTTACAATCACTGGATTAACTGGTTCAGGTTGTGGTCTTTCTGGAACTTTCTGTTCTAATTGTTTCTCTACCTTCTTGTTACTTTCATTTGCTAAGTTCTTCTTGAAGTCCTTATCCAAAGTGATGTATTTCACGGTGGAAGGCCTAGGAGGCTCCGGTATTGGCATGTTATTCTGGGATTTATCTTTAGGAACATTATTTTTAGCACACCCATGAGATTCAACTACTCCTATATTGAGGAAATTTCTATTGCAGAGTTTACATTGGAATAGTATGCCTACACCATTCACTTTGATGGTGCACACATGGTCCATAATGTTGAACGGTTTTGGTGGTGGTTCCGGTGCACTTTGAACCACTTTTGGAGTTTCTATTTTAGGTGGTGGAGTTACTATTTTAGGTGGCGGTGTAGGTTCTTCTTCGTTATAATCCATACTGAGGCTTGTTATAAAACTTCTATTATTTGGTACTTTGTCATCCTCTGTTGCATTTTTTTTAGTTGGTCTAGTTCTTTTAGGATACACCGTTACTATCCCTTCTAAGAGCGGTTCGGTTTTTTTAGCCCGTGACGACCTGGGTGGCAGTTTTTCGTCACATTTTTCAATTGATAACTTTACTTGTTTTAAATTGACTTCATCTTGCTCATTGTCAGATGAGACAGGAGTGGATTCTTTCTTGAGTAAAGCTTTAGTTCTCTTTGGTGTTGGAGTAGGCTTAAGTGTTGGAGCTGGCTGTTCTTCTTCAGGCGGTGTAGGTAGACTAGGAGGTCTATCTTTAATGCCCTCTATTGCCCTTTTTATCAAAGCGTCACAAATATCATCGTTCGAAAGGTTGGTTTTATTAAGTTGTTCTTCCCATATGGCTCTAGTTTTAGATTTCATTACAAGAGGACCGGTCTTACCCATTGCTGAGCGCAGGCTCTCTTGCGTCTTGATGCATTTTTGAAGGAATTCAAATAGCTCTTCCAATTTGGCCGAGCAACGGAAACAGATCTTGTGTGGTAAGTCATCGTTTTCTTCAATCTAAAACAATAATTATATTTAAAGGTAAAAAAATGTATTCAAGTTGAATCATATGCATGAGATCACATTGAATCGTCTCAAAAACTAAGTTAGGATATTTCTTCGGAGCACGCCCACTAATGAGAAGAAGACTCAAGCCCCCTTATTCCAACACAAGGTTTAAGGATAGCCCGAGATGTGGATTTAAACCTAAGATTTAGATACAGATTTACTCGTGTACTATAGTCTAAACACTATCCCTATATAATCTATAGGGATAGTGTTTAGACTATAGTTCTCGAGTAAATCTGTGTATAAATCTAAGGTTTAAATCCACATCTCGGACTATCCTTAAACCTAATTTTGGAATAAGGGGGAAGAAGTCGTGGTGTTCTTTTTTTTGTGGTCATGCTCACAAAGGTAAGGAATGGATAATGGAACGCACGTCGCACAATGGCTTAAATGAAGAGGCTAAGAGAAACAGTTCCGTAAAACTAAACTAAAGGTAAAAAATACAATATTTTTAAAGGTATATTTGAAATTGAGTAATCAAAGTCATGGCAATGGGTAAGGCGACGTGTCATAAGTAATTTTTAGGTAACCATTATAATAGAGAACACATGTTTAACTAGGTGTACCCCGCGGTATTGCCTGCATAAAAAGTAATAAAAGTAGCCTGTGCCTGTCTCTAGATATATCAACAATGTTTTATGGCAATCGATTCAGTAGTTTTTGAGTGAAAAGGTAACAAACATACACATAAACACACACACACTTTTGCATTTACAATATTTATGTGTGATGTGATAGTACTACAGTAATGGAGTTATGACAACTGTGTATGCATTTTATCCTTGTAATGAATATAAATAATTTTTCCAGGACATTCCACACATCGCCATCTAGCCCCAAGCTAAGTAACTACACTTGTGTTATGGGTACTAGACAACGGATATACTACTTATAAACTTTTCTTTTGTAAATATACACTTATAATACATAGAAACAACCAGACCACAGACAAATATCT
This sequence comes from Idaea aversata, assembly GCA_907269075.1. Classification (NCBI taxonomy): domain Eukaryota; kingdom Metazoa; phylum Arthropoda; class Insecta; order Lepidoptera; family Geometridae; genus Idaea; species Idaea aversata. Next base: position 1,316,038 of record OU026102.1, read on the forward strand.
AAGCATAAATATTTGTCTGAGGCGAGAAATGAACCCGCAACCTTGTGTTTGGCAGTCCGGCATGGTGACTATTATGCCAACTCGTCAAATGAGGAATACTATACTTGCTATTGTTCTGAACTAGGTATAGTTTCGAATCACTCTAAAATGGCGCGAGTGATTATATTTCACCATTATCTCTGGTCAAGAGAGACATTATAATAAAATTTTATTATAGAATGCTTAAACTTGAAATGTTATATCATTAACGGACTTTTACTGATCATAGACATCTTTTTGACATTTTTTTAGTGTTCCGTATCCAAAGGGTAATAATGGGACCCTATTGCTAAGACTTCATTGTCTGTCCGTCTGTCTGTCACCAGGCTGTATCTCTAAACCGTGATAAGTAGAGAGTTTAAATTTTCACAGATTATGTATTTCTGTTGCCGCTATAACAACAAATACTAAAAACAAAAAAAAAAATAAGTGGGGCTCAAATACAACATGTTAAGAAACCCTCCATGCCCGAATCTGACTCACACTTGGCCGATTGCAAGATTTAGCACCTTAGAAAGTAAAATAGAAGAACTTTTGTTACCTATCTTGGGATGGATAAAATAAGGAATGAAAATATCGCCTTTTGTTAACCACTTCATTGAGTAGTTTGACTACGAGGAAATTTATTTCTTTTGGACAAACTCGTTTCACCAGAAAGTTTGATCAGCAGGAATGTACAATCGGGTGCATAATTGCAGCCCCCATTAGAGTTCTAAAATTACTATTATTGGAATGGTTTCATTCTAATAATTTTTGTTTGATAAATTGATGAGTTAGAAGACTTTAAACTTCAACTAAAGCAGTTGTCTAGAATCTTGTTTTTGTTGAAAACATTCTTATAACAGTCGTTTTGGAGCTCTACGGTGGGTCTGCAGCCGACCGTACCATATTAACAGAATATTAGAAAAAGCTTGAATCTATATTCAATCAATTCAATTCAATTGGTCCCTTTCACTTTTTCAGTAACTGATGCTACCGTCAGTTACTGAAACAGTAAAAGGGACCCGTTGGAGTTGGTATGGACATGAGTGATGAGAGAGGAGATGGATGTGAATAGATGAGTGATGAGTATATGAAGGATGGAGAGGAAGAGAATGATCTAAATAAAGGTGGATGGACTGTGTGAGACAAGATATAGGAGAGACTTTGTGAACGATAAGATAAGGACTAATAGAAGTGAATAGAAGAAGACATATTGCACCAACCCCAAATAAATTGGGATAAGGGCAGGCAGAACGAGAGCAGATTTTACCTCAAAACCAAATTTTAGAGCGGAAGACAGACATGAATATTAAAAATCGGTGGTGACAAATGGACAGACAGACAGACAATAGAGTGATCTTATAAGTGTTCCATTTTTACCATTAGATGTACGGAATCTAAAGGATTCCTTTTTTTGCCTTTTGAGGTACGGAACCTTAAAAACTATGAATTCTGGTTCTACTGCTTTATTAAACTCAATTTAGAGCGAGTTTTTTATTTGCTAAAAATACACTTTTTTTTAATAATAGGGCTGATACATGCTGCTGAAAAAGGAGAGGAATAGGGCTTGCTGGTCTCAGTCTCTAAAAAGGTAACATCAAGGTTCGTAAGTTGGTTCTTCAAAACTAAACAAAATCTCACCATAAACGGCATCACGTCTTCAATCTTTTTAGCTGTCAGTTTATCAGCATCGAAAATGTTCAGAAAAGGTCCATCTCGAGTCTCGCAGAGCCTGCAAACCTTCGCCAACACTGGATTGTGAACTTTTAGTGTCAACACCGCAGCTATGGTTTCATCTTCGAGAGTATCATTGGGAGTTGAAGTTAGACTTTCCTTGGTTCCCGATTGCCTTGTGGCTTTCGATTTAGGCTTCTTTTTAACCATTTTGAGGGCGAATGGGTATTCAAGATTACGGAACGCAGATGAAATAAGTCAACAAACCACAGACAATTTTACAGATGTTGTTTGATTGCGTTGTGCATGCGTGTGCCTTGCCGCAACGCAAAGGGCAAAGAAGAGTCTTCGGGGTTTTCTTCAGAGTCAAGATATTTCACTTATTTCGGAGAAAACGTAAATGCATAGCATTTTAAAATGAATGAATGGATTGTTTGATTGAAATATTGATTGACTGAAAATCTGAAAACCAAAAAGCTCCTTGTTTTGTTTGATTCGAACTTCGAGGTCAAATAGTGATCGACCATTGAACAGTGTTTGATTCTCTGTTTGATAGAATTTGTTTGAAAGAATGAATAACAGAAAGACCATAGACAATTTCTATATTCGATTCTTTGGTCGATTCTTTGGTAGGTAGGTATAATATTTTTTTTAATCTCATTCATACGATTTAAAAATGTATGGAAACAAAAAGTCAATTTAGTACAGAAATCATGAAATAAAACATTCTAAAAAATAAAAACATAAGCAAACAAGAACGAATGACTTTGAAAAATGTTTAAATAATGAATTTGTTTCAATCACAGGTTTGAATGAATGAATTAAAGAAATCAACCGACGAGGCCTTGCCTTTTTATTTTGTACCTAGCCCATACGATATAAAAAATGCTTTATTTTGTATGATGCTAAATCCTAAAAATAAAACGGAAATAATGAATTTAGACATAGACGATCAAGGAAATATTAGATAAAATAAAAGGTCTAGAAACGATTCTTAGATTGGTAGATTTTTTAGTAGTGATATGGCAATACCAATCATTGATTCCGCCATCTTGAAATTAGTATTGTGCCAGTCGGGGTGGCGGTGACATATTTTACCCGTCATCGTCGTAATTTTGTGAATTTGTTGAAAAAACGCAGATAGAAGTGCTGTTTTGCTGTGTAAATAGTTTATGTCAGGACTGAACGTGAGGATGGCGGGTCAGACTATAAACGATAGGCTTTTAGCCGCTCGCCACAGCATCGCCGGCCAGGGATTAGCGAAGTCCGTTTGCAAAGCCACAACCGAAGAAATGATAGCACCTAAAAAGAAACATTTAGATTGTGAGTATTGTTTCATGTTTCCAGCATCCGTTGAAACAACGGTCTCTTATCTTTACAATGACTATCAACGAAGTACCTAATAAGAATCGCCACAACGGCATAAATACCAAGTCGAATGGTCGATATCATAAATCTTGATTGGTATCTACGGTGTATAGAGACTATTAGCACCTGAATCACTTTAAAAATATCACTAGTACTCTGTTACACGTCAATGAGAATATAAATTTTAATACATTTAACAAAATCTTTGCTAAAACTTTGTAGACACTTGGCACACATACCTACCAGCGGTACTTAGGTACCTATTATGTCATGACAACCAAGGGTTGTAGTCGTATTGCAAGTTACGTTCAGAACTCGATTGAAGACGACTGACCTAACCTACCCAGACTACCCACATCTGCATTTATGTAACTTCAATAACTGGTTCATATGAGGCACATTCACATAAAATAATGGCTCTGACACCTAATTTAATTAACCTTACATCCAACTTTGATTTGAAGGGCGTTAAAATAAACAGGACCAACCAAAATTTTTTTTAAAATAAATTGACTCTAAGCTTGTAAAACTATATGACATTGGCAATTCGTTAAAAAAAGCAAAGGGTGGTATAATCGATTTCAAAATCTCCGAATAATAGATGATTGACTATCATGTTACTCTGATCTAAAACCCTCAATCATTTTCTTGAAACACCAGCTGCGCTGCTGCGATTCCATGGGAACATCAGGGTAGCAAACAGCCTACATATTAATTTAGGTCTCTAGCTATCTACGGACCGAGTTTAATTGCAATATTTTCAGTAGTTTTTCCGTGAAGGAGTAACAAACATACACACAAACTGTCATGTACTTGTATACAGGCTGTTTTCCGCGATTAGACCCTTTTTAATTGGGTCCTTTTTGTGTGGAGATGGAAGTAGGCTTGCCCAGCACCTACTACCCTCTCAGCTTAGTCGACCATGTCCAGAGGAAAGAACTTGTCAATACTTCTGGAGCCAACTAAGCCGCGGGTTTCATCACAATGTTTTCCTTCACCGTAAGAGCAATGTCAATTAGCACACATTTTTCTTAAGAAAAATACATTGTTGCACGGCCGGCCTGGATTCGAACCCACAACCTTCAGAATTAAAGTTGAGGTATCTACCACTAAGCCAACACTGCTCTGTCATATTTATACTATTAGTAGAATAACAGAACATTCATTTTTGCATTCATCATTATTTTGTTACCTGAAATTACATTTAGTTATTCAAAAAGAATGAAAAATTCCATACATTTTGTATGTTGGGATGAATGACCCATATTACCATTAACTTGGGATGACTCATACATGCATGGCTCAGTATTTTCGTCTGCCTGTTTTATAGATGTTAAACTAAATCAATGGAAACCTTTTCCAAACACATAAACATATAGGACAATAAAACATGAAATATGTTCTTGTGTTTTAAATTCGTTAGATAGTTTTAATTTGCTTTATTTAGCATAATTTTGATGGAACTTTATATAATTTAGGTCAGTAAAGGTGCAAAAATGAAAAGAAAGTTAAATATAAGGTTTTATTAACATATTTCTTGTTGCCCCAAAACTCATCAATTAAATCCCTGTTATGACTGACAGACGGACAATACATTTTCAGTTCATTTGGGCTAAACTTGATGGAATAATATAAAACCTACTTGACACTGGCTATTTGAACAAGTCATGTGTTCCTTTACAAAAAAAACATGCATACCTACATATTATGTATACCATTGAATTGTAAAGCTAGATAAAATATTTGTACTAAGCAGATATAATACAATTTCAGCTGTTTAAACTATGAATGATGTCATGGTTTGAGCATAACATTGGTGATTAATTTTTAATTACACCCTCCTTATTTTTCTACCAAAATACTTACCTTAATTTATAAAAAAATTCAGTAGGTAGGTACTAGGTATTTAGAAAAGCTGAAATAACTTAATAATGCAATTGAACAATCAGTTCCCGTAAATTCCTTTTAAGCCCCAAATGTTAATAGTTGTTTTTTGGCTATTATCACGTGAACAGGATTTTTAGAAAAAACTAGTCGATGAAAATTCGGGAATTCGATTTTAAGCTGATAATATGTAAAAAAGACAGATCTCCAACTTAACCCAAATCGCAACTGTACACTGCGAAGCAAAGGCCTCCTTTTTCCCTCTACATACCCTGCTCAATTACGAATGTAATTCGTTCCTCCATCTTCGTCTTGCTGTCTACCACATAGTCGTTTTTGTCGTTTAGTGGGACCAACATAGTGGTGGCACATGACTCTACTCATGTGGTGGTAGTTTTGGACATACGACAGGCCTGATGCACCCAATCCCACAGCTTTTTTTTTAAGACGTCGCTCGTCGTCTCGCTCATTCGATCGTGTTGGCTTTATAAAAACTTTTTAACTATGCAAATTGATATGCGACACTGATTCTAAGTGGAAATCCCAGACATAAGCAAACGTTTTACTTCGTCATTCCATATTCGTACAGCAAGGGAATGGAATCAGTTGTCTGCGTCTGTCTTTCTTAACGTGTACAATTGGGGGGTCTTCAAGTTGCGAGTAAACACTAAACAGGTCTAGGGCCTTGTGCTATATCTTAGAACGCAACGTCACCTACCATCAGGCAGGATAGTAGTCAAACGCTAACCTATCCTTTGTAAAAAAGTGTACAATTTGGGGGTCTTTAATTCGTGAGTAAACAGGTATCTTCTAGGTAAGCGTTCTACATCTTAGACCGCATCGTCACCTACCATCAGGCAGCAGTGATAGTGGTCAAACGCTACCCTATCCTTTGTAAAAAAAAGTGTACAATTTGGGGGTATTTAATTCGCGAGTAAACAGGTATCTTCTAGGTAAGCGTGCTACAGCTTAGACCCTACCATCAGGCAGCAGTGATAGTGGTCAAACGCTAACCTTTCCTATTTTTAACCGACTTCAAAAAAAGGAGAAGGTTCTCAATTCGGTTGTATGTATTTTTTTTATACTTTAATCAAAGCCTTTGTAGAAAAAGTGTACAATTTAGGGGTCTATAAGGAGGGTCCATACGCCAACGACCTTAGTACACAGCCTACTAAATAGTTAGTACTGGCACCGGTCGCCTTGTTGGTAAAAATTGTTGATTGTTACGAATGTGTTTTGTTTTTCTCAAAAGTGCTGAGATGGAATTGTAGGTGAGATTTTTACCGACATTTTGGTGTGATTTTGAGCTAAAAATATCTTATAGTTTTAAAGCTATCCTAAAATTAAAAAATTAAAACTAGTCTAGCTTTGAAATGACAAAGAATTTTCGCCTCGAAATTATCCCAAAATATCGGTAAAATTTCAGCTCAGCACTTTTGAGAAAAACAAAACACATTCGTTACAATCAACAGTATTAGTTGTAAGCGACGGGTATTTTTGGCGCGTTGCGTTTGGCAGCATAGGCAGCCTTAAGTCGCGAGTAAATAGGTATCTTCTAGGTAAGCGGGCTACAGCTTTGACCGCATCGTCACCTACTTAGGCAGGTGTGATAATCGTCAAACGCTGTCCTAACATTTTGTAAATACATGTACTTATTTAATAGCCTAAATAATCTTACCTAACAACACAACATAGTTGCAGAGCCTGGTTAGAAACATGAGTGTGTAGACATGTGTTTGGTCGTGTGATTGCATTGAAACGTGATAACATAACAGGACCATTTCCTGTGTTATCGTTATATGCCCTGTGTTGGATGTTACGGATGTAGTGATACTGATTTTCACTACAGATTGGTCCATGATGATAGTATAGGAAAAGTATTTTTGTAGTGCACATTTTTTTTCTGCTGAATATATGTCGGCAGTGGAGTACATTTACGCAAAAAAAATAAATAAAAAAAAAACCAAATCTTAATGTGAAAAACTTCCTGCAATTTCTAAATTATTGGGTATCTCAGTATTGATACACACAGTGTCACGTAGGTACCTACCTTCATTTAGAGCGCGCTATTAAACTCGCTGGCGCTAGTATTGTGTCCATGGACTTCGTCGTTTTGTTAGAAACACTTAAATGGTTATAGCTCTGAGAGTTTTTGAGTTAGCTCCAAAATAAAAAAAACAGTATTTTTTATTTTAATGTGCTTAAAACATACCGAAATTTGTGCACTACAAAAATACTTTTCCATACATATTGTAGTACTTTAATCTACTTGGAGTACTTGGTAGTTCTAGACCAGCGGTGCCCATACTATTTATTATTACTTTTCTCTTAAGGAGATCGACCTAGCAATTTGTGACTAAGAGATTGGCATTTTATCCGTTAACCCCCTAAATATTGATAAAAAAAAGTCCCGCTTTTTAGCAACCTCTATAATTTGTGTCGTTCTACCAATGTTGCTAAAAACTCATGTGTTGTAGTGTTTTGGCCACCGAAAATGTTTTAGTAAATGATGATGGTTCCAAAAAGTTATAGCAACCCTAACATAATAGATGTCCCGCTTGGAAACCCAACGTTTCGCTTATTAACACGCTTTTTTTTAATGACGTGATCCAATTTTCATAAACTTTAACCTGGCAACACTACTCATCATCCGTTAAACAGATCGTATGCAATTACATCGTATTTTTATAAATAGCAATTTTACAGATGGTATGTTATAATCATTATTATTTATATTACGTTTTCAAGAACACAATTTTCGCAAAGAAATAACAATTTGTATGGTGCGAGGTATGAACTAATGCAAACTGTTCATACTCTTTTGCCTTGTATACATAACAAATCTTTAGTTCTCGTTCAAAAAATAAAATAGGCCATTGGATTACTTAATATGTTTAATTTATTACAAAAAATCGCCCAAGTTTGAGTCGGACTCGCGCACGAAGGGTTCCGTACGATTATATTCTGTTTTTAGTATTTGTTGTTATAGCGGCAACATAAATACATAATATGTGAAAATTTCAACTGTCTAGCTTGCCGGGTGACAGACAGACAGACGGACGGACAGTGGAGTCCTAGAGGGTCCCGTAGTTACCCTTTGGGTACGGAACCCTAAAAATACAAACCCTTTTATTTAGCTTGCTACAAAATGCCATAATAACATTTGTAATTGAGTAAGCATCCATAAATATCGTCTATCCTTTGATCTCATTCATGATACATACCTTCATTCAATGATCAATTGCTCTTTCGCTTAATTTAATCGTGTTTATGTATACCTACTTACAAACGCGTCTGGATTTGGTGACGTCGTTTATGTGCTACTTATAACTCATCCGGGATAAAAGGTATGGTCAGAAGACCATGGACCTTGGAGAACCAAGGTACCATAAATCCCGATCCCATGGGAATATTGGGATAAAAAGTAGCCTATGTGTTAATTCAGGTTTTCAGCTATCTACATACCGAGTTTCAGTACATTAATTTCAACAACATTATGACAGTATCTTTGCAAATTGATCACAGGAACAGCACCTACTCGAAAAATATCTTCAAGTACAAACACTGAGCTCAGAAATAATTTCCTGTTGCGAAAAATCTATAAAACCTCCAAAATGGCTGCTCTCATATTCCCGCAATATAAATCAGCACAAATTGAAGATTATGACTGTATTAAAAACTTCTCGCAGCAGCGTCGAAGCTACAAAATACCTACTTGGTTAAAGGTTATTGACCCGAGTCTTCGGTATTTATCAAAACACAGCTATTTCCTCTGTTTGCTTTTCCAAATCCCATTGACAAATGAAGATCATTCTGCTTACTTGCTAATTATTGCCAATTTTGTCTCTCTCTATTCTTATCGCGATAAGGTTCAAATTTTTCTTAGCAATTTGATGGCTACGCTTAGGTGCATCCAATAAAGACAAGTGGGTTCCACGAAGCGGATCATAAGGGCACTTAATCTATGTTTAACATGTGCTTTGGTGGGAGTTCGGACTGTTGTGTAGAAATGGGACGATTTGAAAGGTACATTGTAAGACTTTGTAACACAGGGCCGTAATTCTGTATGGCAACTTGACGTTCTTACAAATATCTTCAAGAACATTTCTTAAATTACTAATTTGGACAAACTATCGACAAACTTAGTCCGTTAGTGGCTTTTGTATCCTTATTCCTTATACAGTTTGTTTCAGCGAAGGGGTTTTAATACGAAAGGGGGTTGTTCTAGACGTCTAGGCGAACAACAAATTTCCAAAAGTCGTAGTACAAAAGTTGTTCGCCTAGACGTCTAGAACAACCCCCTTTTGTATTAAAACCCCCTTCGCTGAAACACATTGTTTATCTATTTTGTGTGGTTGCCATTTACATTTTTATAAATAAACGATTTAACTAAAGTCGTATTTTGCGATCGACATCATCAAATACGTAGTCTTACGGAATCAGGGCCCAGGCTTGATATTTCAAAGTTTTAATGATGACTACGTAATATTGCGTGAACATTGAATCTTTTATGTGATATTTAATACTAGCTCCGTGGATTTTCTCTCCAGTCCGTTTCCTTAGCTCTTTTTACGGTCCCATCTGGCGGAAAGCATGAAACTTGGCATGCAGGTAGCTTTTACATAGATAATAGAAACAAGTCGTAATAATATTATGATTGTTTACCCTTTGAATTTAATGAAGATCATATTGCTCAGTGACAGTTGGGTCGTTTTCATACAAAATAAAAAATAATCTAATTTGTCAGACAAAAGAGGGGGAGGACAAAAATCGTCGACTTGGCGAGCTGACGCCCCGCAGTACTCTCAGTGTATGATAAATAGTATTCGATATATCAGCCCCCTTAGACAAGATTACTTTCCATTAGCGATATCGCCAATCGGCAGATTTTTTGTATGAAATTAACATAAAGCATTATATGAAATTGGCATGAGATGAAACTTATCTACCATATTTTTTCTCTAACGCAAAACCACGTGACTTTTCGTTGGCTTATGCCATGCTTATGCCAATTTCATCTACACTAATATTCTGGAAATGATTTTTTTTAGTTTTTATATATGTAACGAATAGGCTCCGAAACCACTTAACCGATTTTGATAAAACTTTGTATGAGGATACATTGATTCATTGGAAATATTATAGGCTACTTTTTAATCCGATATTCCCACGGGATCGGGAGTTACGCGGGTGAAACCGCGTAGCGCTGCTAGTACAATCTAAAAATAACAAAAGTCTATCGATAATAGAAAGCAATCTTGTCTAAGAAGGCTGGTCTCCAGTTGTCTACATACAAAGTTTCATCGCAATCGATTCAAGCTCTTACATATTATTTCTGTAAAGTCTCTCGACCTAGTCTGTACTTGCAGACATGAGATCCAGGTCAAGGCCGACTGCTAACAACTCGTTGCTAATTCAAAAGCTGTTACTGCATCATTTCCTAATATTAATAAATCAAGTTATTGACATTATACAAACGTAATAGTCATCAAAAGTTGCAAAAAATGACGTTGATTCTTAGCCAATTTATCATCCATAGAGTACGTAATATATTTATAATTGCACATACCTACGGATAAACGAGAAAAAGATTGTTTTTTTTTTGTTCTCTCTCGAGTGGCAAGATCCTTCGGAGAGTGTCAGACAATTTGTCATCCTGTCCTAATTCGTTATTTACAAAAAACAGTAGCAATTTTTTCGTATAATTGGGTCTCAATTTCAGAAGGTCAGGGTTCAAGCTTATTTTAAACAAATCGACCCATTTAGTGACACAAAAGGGAAATATTTTGGAAACTGTATCATTTACATTCTCATGGAAAGTATTACGTAAAGGTTGGATTAGCTACATCCTCTTTCAATACAAATTATGACGACATAAATGCATATTTGTGAACTGGATGTTAAATCCGTATTTAGTGAATTTGTGGACTTCCAATATCTGACTGGGTTAAAAAGTAGGCATAGGTTAGGTCTGGCCAGGTGCTCTGCAATAGCCAGAAGATGGAGAATTGCGCCTTATGCATCATCTCGCCACTCCCCCGGGGTGGGGGGAGTAGCGAGGGTATGTGGGGCTCCCTGCTGGCCTGAAGGTAGTGAGCGGCCAGAGGTTTACCCACTAAAACTACACCGGTTCCTCTCTCGCCGTAATGTCGTGGCTGCGGGATCGGGTGCGATTCTACCGCGGCAACCGACGGCACCTGGCCAGACCTAACCTAACCTAACTTTTGGTGACTCCCTGAATCCCCGTTTATAGAGGAGTGGTTAGTATTTCCATGGCCACGTCATCATTAACACCTGCTCTACAAGCTAGCTCAATTAAGGTCGCTGCATACTTTACGTGATTTTTCAAATGCCGCCGGACGGAACGTGATATTTTTATATGGAACGATGACAAGAAGTCGTCACGTTCCGTTTGGTACGAGAAAAATCACGTTACTTATGTTTGAAGACCACGAACACTTTATGAACGATGCACGTCACGTCTCCGTCCCGTCCGAGGTTTTATCCCGTTACGTATGCAGCGACCTTAAGGTGAAAGGGTACCTGCGCTCTATCCATACAAACGTAGTCGACTGTTTCCTCCCTGGATAAAATGACACTAGCACAAATATTTTTGTGCCATAAAACCTATAACTGCCATGGTTTATTTTTTTTTCATTTTCTAATTATCATAGAAATTAAGATTTAAAATAAAAAAAAACATAACATAGGGTATGTCATGATAGTTATAAGTTTTATGCAACAAAAATATTTGCTCTAGTGCCATTATCCAGGGAGAAAACAGTCGACTACGTTTGTATGGAGAGAGCCCCCGGTACCCTTTCCTCTTAATTAGAATATATGATCCACGCAAGGTGAATGCCATACGCAATGAAGATGATCCGTAATTTGTTTATTCTCTTCTGGTCGATTTTAGACCCGTTTACACGTTAAACCAGATGCTCGATCAACCTGTATTTTTATTAGTTTAGGGGTCGATTATACTGGTAGATCTTGAGAACTGAGCAATTTGCTGCGCGCTCGAGGTCCAATTCTGTTCATCACTCCGAAGATCTTCGTTATATCCTCGCCAATTTTTATAGGACCACTTCTAAGGTACTTATCCCCTTTTCAACAAAAAAAGGATCCTCTCAATCAGTTGAGCCTTATTCGAGTAATCGGTGAACATGCATTAAAAAATCCTACTACTACTAATATTAAAAATGTGAAAGTTTGTGTGTGCGTGTGTATGTATGTGTGTTACTCCTTCACACAAAAACTACTAGACCGATTGCGATGAAACTCGGTATCTAGATAGCTGGAGACCTGGATTAACACATAAGCTACTTTTTATCCCGATATTCCCACGGGATCGGTACTTACGCGGGTAAAACCGCGGGGCGCAGCTAGTAATATTATAAATGTGACAGTTTGTGTATGGGTGTATGTATGTGTGTTTGTTACTCCTTCACGCTTAAACTACTGAACCGATTGCAATGAAATTCTGCATGTAGATAGCTAGAGGCCTGGATTAACATATAGGCTACTTTTTATCCCGATATTCCCACAGTATCGGGACTTACGCGGGTGAAACCGCGGGGCGCAGCTAGTCCTTTTATAATATTATTAATGTGAAAGTTTGTGTGTGTTATCTTGTGTGTATGTTCGTTACTCCTTCACGCAAAAACCACTGGACCGATTGCGATGAAACTCGGTATGTAGATAGTTAGAGACCTGGATTAACACATAGACTTCGTTTTATCCCGATATCCCCACAGTATCGGGGCTGCCGCGGGTGAAACCGCGGGGTGCAGGTAGTATACGTGGCGAATTGAGAATCTCCTTCTTTTTATGAAGTCTGTCTAAAAATTCTAATTACGGCTACATCTCGCTATACCATCAACACTCATTATTTGAGTTAACAGGTCAAGTGCGAACGCTAAATAATTTAGTTACGCTATTCACTATGACCTTTGCCATTGTGCTGTGTCGTAATTGCCACGTTCTAGCTGGAAACAGTGGTCTTTTAATGTAACCTGTTCACTGTTGGTTGACTCAATGGTGGGTGTGTGAATTTGTCACTATGATTGTTTGGCCTCCCAAACTTGTTCTGCTTGTTATGTAAATATTTGCATTGCAATTCTATGGTTCTAGTTTACCTTAAGGATTTATTGGTCTCACTTAAATTTGGATTAAATCTTTCTCTATTTCATTTTCCTTGTTCATCATTATCCAAGCGATGTTCCCGGTTGCATTCCTTTCGGGGTGCTCTGCTTTTCTACTTTTACACCTCCACTTCGCACAATCTTCGGCATCCTGTATGAGTTGACAGTGACCGGACTCGCTAGTAAAAAAAATCTATGTAAAAAAATGTACAGCGCCTCTAGCGGTCACTAGATGTAGAGAGTCCGGTAGAGTTCTAAAAATTACTATTATTGGAATGTTTTTATTCTAATAATTTTTGTTTGATACATTAATGAGTTAGAAGACTTTAAACTTCAACTAAAGCAGGTGTCTAGAATCTTGCTTGTGTTGAAAACATTTTTATAATAGCCGATTTGGAGCTCTACGGTGGGTCTACAATTATGCAGCTGACCGTACATTTTTTTAATAGTTTTTTTTTACGCAGACGCTAGAGAGTCCGGTCACTATAAACTCATGGTAAGCGTACAGGGGCCTTATTCTGCTATTTGGCCAACCATTGTCATTATATCGAGACTCTATTGATATTATATCGAGATTGTGACTTTATTTGGTATTCTGCTAAAGTTTTAATAACATCACAATAGAATCACTATGGAGTCAGAGAGATGTAACAGTGACATATCTCTGTATGGAGTCTCAATGGTATGGTAATATTTACCTTGCAGGTGTTGCCTAGCAACATGGTATATGTTGCTAAGCAATATACCGTTTTGACAACTATCGAGATTCCATTAAGCCACGATTGTAGAGCAAAATACAAAAGTGAGTCAGTGGTGTGTCAGTGGTGTTTCGATAGAATAGTTAACGTTAGGAGAATACCAATTTGACATGTAATGTCATATTTTTGACATTAAATGTCTATTACGATTATATCGACACACTATTGAAACACAATTGTGTTAGCAGACTTAGGCCCCTGGTTAGTAAGGCCATTTGCACGCCAGCACAGCCACAACCTGGCAGACTAGGTAGACCTAAGATAAAAAAAAAATATTTTCCTTGTTACGGTCTAAGATGTGGCACGCGCGGTTAGAAGATACCTGTTCATGCCTTTATCTGATTCATCTTTTGGTTGCGTTTTCAGTGTCCTTTATGGTTTCCTAACGCACGGAAGTCAGAAGACAATAGTAAAAGATTTCCTCTCCTTGCGAGTCAATACTGTTTTTGGTTCAGTTGGTTACTGGATACGTTCTACTAAAGCTAGCTATTTTACGGCTATTTTATTATTATTTTTATATAGCTTTACCTATTTTATACAGATTTATTCAGAAAGTTTTGACCAGATCCGGAGTGACAAGTCTCCTATTTTGTGCATATTTCGGTCGCTGTTTTTATTAATTCCAAAATACATATTTTAATATGCAAAAGTTACAACATGGCCGTAAATAACAGGGTAGGTGACCTCAGCGCAGTCTGATAATATGTCTGTAGTATTAATAAAGTCATTTATGGATGGTGAGTCTCGTGGATTTATTTCAATTAAAATAACGAACTTTGATAGTGTCATGTACTGTACAGTATGGGGCATACATATGTAAATGATCAGTTTGCTACAATAATACTATTAACAAGTATTGGACTTACGACCTTCTTCTAATAGACGTTACACACAAACGTAAATACTTGAATGAAAAGTACTCAGTGTGATTATTTTTTTCAACATGTTAGCAATGTCTTTAGTTGTGTGAGTGGTATAAGCCGTCACCCGCTACACCAACCGACGTAGGTTCGATCCACAGGTTACGTTGTTATAATGTTCAAATAGTGCTGCACAGGATTGTAAACGTTACGGTGGGCAGAGACTTTTGACCGTTGATTGTACCAGTCAGGGCGAATTGGGGCTGTTCTTCAAAGAGAAGCTTTTAAAAACGGTATCACAGCAGCGCTTTTTCCATACAAATACCTATCTATTGACTTCCTGAAAAATGCCTTTAGATAAATCATATTTTTTTCATAAAACCAAGGTTTGCTGGTACACATACTTCAGTGATTTATTTTTTTAGGCTTTTAAAGGGTCGCAATTCCTTTATTAATCAATTAGAAAAAGGAAAACAGAGGAACATTTGTACAGGAAACCTGGATTTAGGAAATAATGGCACTATTTAGGATAGAAATAGGGGAATACATTGAAAAAGAAATACCCGCAAGATCTAATTGGGCTTGTCGTACAAAATATAATTCAGGAATTAACACTTACAATATACGTAAGTATTATGTTAATTTTGGCAAAGAATAATTCAAAGGTCTTGAATTTGGTGTTAAATAAACAAAAAAACATATCTGAATTACAGGAAACCTGAATCACTACATAGTATAAAACAAAGTCGCTTTCTCTGTCCCTATGTCCCTATATCCCTATGTATGCTTAAATCTTTAAAACTACGCAACGGATTTTGATGGGGCTTTTTTTAATAGATAGAGTGATTCAAGAGGAAGGTTTATATGTATAATACATGCATAATATAGCCGTGCGAAGCCGGGACGGGTAGGAAATAAAAGGCACTATTCAGGGTAGAAATATAGTAAAGAAACACCCGCATCTCTTGATTGGGCTTGCCGTACAAAACTATCATTCAGGAATTAACACTTACCAACATACGTAAGTATTATGTTAATTTTTGCAAACAATCATTCAAAGGTCACTGATTCTAACGTTACGAACTTGTTGCCAACCATGAAGCCAATACTACTAATTGAATTTGGTGTTAAATAAACAAAAAAACACATCTGAATCGAGTTACATAACTTGTTTCGATGGTATAATGGCAATAAAAATTGCAAAACTTGTGATTCTAAGCCGATGGCAGACACTACCTTTCATCTGCGACTATGTCCGCCTAAAGTTGAATTTACTAATAAAAATAATACTGTTTAACCTTGGGTTAATGAAAGATAGGTTGCCTAGAAGAGATCTCTTTAGTTTTTATAATTTTCTAATTTACCTAAATTTTAAATATTATGTAAAAGAGAAAATTAATTCTAGAATTATTTTTGTGTTTTGTTTATAT
Organism: Idaea aversata; assembly: GCA_907269075.1. NCBI lineage: Eukaryota > Metazoa > Arthropoda > Insecta > Lepidoptera > Geometridae > Idaea > Idaea aversata. Next base: position 1,332,177 of record OU026102.1, read on the forward strand.
TATACTTACTTTGTTTTTATTATACTTTAATTAAAGCTGAAGAGTTTGTTTGTTTGAACGCGCTAATTTCAGGAACTACTAGTTCGAATTGAATTATTTTTCTGTTGGATAGTACATTTATGGAGGAAGGCTGTAGGCTACTTTGATATTCCCACGGGATCGGGAGTTACGCGGGTGAAACTGCGGAGCGCAGCTATAGTGGTGCAATAAAGTGCTTATCTATCTATCTATTTAGGTCTTAATGTATGTATTTACTATGTTTAAGTTTATTTACTGTATATTATTACATGGTATATAAAATACGAATATTTATATATATTTATGAATAAGTATTAATATATTGAGTAGTTTTTGTAAGTTTGGTTAACCGAATGCCTAACTCCAACCCTAGATAATCGTTTTTTCTGGAACCCCACGATACAAACATTGTTTAGTGTGGGGGCCACAGTCAATGTATCATGTTAACATTAGGTTTAGGTTAATATAGTACATTGCGATACAAGTGTGGAAAGTTGATAATCCCTTATAGGCGGTTTATGACGCGCGAGCGGAACGCGAGCGTGGCAAAAGCCGAGATGGAATGATCAATCGACACCTGTATCGTACGAAGTTTTTTATCACAGTTGCGAATAAAAAAGACTTGTTAAAATAATAAAAAGTTTTTAAGAATTTTAGGTTATGTTTACTATTTTTTGTTAATGACACTCCCGAAAGGCTAGGCAAAAGACTTTTAACCTATACAGCCTCGTCTGACATACAATATTTTTTTAGGGTTTTTTTCATTTGTTTTTGCGTCGGCAGTTAAAAACAATATAATGGGAAGGAAAAAATATATTTATGTACCTAAAGAAAAAACAAAATAAAAACAAAACTCAATTTTTAATTGTTTTCAAAGACGTTATCACGTAAAATTATCGTTCGTTATCAGACTTTAGAGACAACCTTTTGAAAAGAAGAAAAAAGGTACCAACAAAGAGTTTTAAGCCAGCAAGGCTTAAAAACTCTTTGATGGTACCTTTTTTTTATACATCAAAACAGTATAACCCAGATAAATTAAGAATGTTTCATCTACCTAATATGCAATTAGCAGTAAGATACGTATTTAACTTATCGGGATAACGTATTATTTTACCACTAGTTGGATTTTTTTTATTGCACGCGTGTATAATACATTGCATTGTGAGCCTAAAAGCGGTTTAATAAGATCCACTTTATGAGCAACTGTGATAAAAAATATTTTTCATTTTTTTTTCATTATTGATTTCGACCATTATGAGACTTAAGTAGTCTCAAACTGATTATTATCTTAGCTTAAAATTCTTACTAATCAAAACTTCGCAGACAAATAAAAAGATAAATAATATGAATGTGGCAACTAATCGACTAAGTTTTACCGGAAGTCGGTATTGTTTTATTATCATATTCAAAATGGTGTGTCTGTCTGTCTGTTCACATCAGTCGGTTTATCTTGCTAAACAATAGATGGTTACATGATATTTTATAATAGTTGAGGTCATATATAACCGAAGAGATTGAGGTTGACTTGCACAACAAATTAAAAGTGTTTAAGACCTTAAACACCGACAAACTGTGAGTGTCAAATACTCTTGTGGTTAATATTAATTTAATTTAAGATTAAGTACCTGTGTAATGCATGTAGCGTTTTAAGTTATATTCTTCAGTAATAGCTAGAACAGTCTCATGCAAGTCGCCTTAAACATACCAATAAATAGAAATTTTTGGTTGTTCCTTGTCATGAAAAATTTTCATGGAGTAGGTACTGAAAGAAAATAACAATTTATTAATCTATACTTATATTATAAAGCTGAAGAGTTTGTTTGTTTGAACGCGCTAATCTCAGGAACTACTGGTTCGAATTGAAAAGTTATTTTCGTGTTGGATAGTCAAATTATCGAGGAAGGCTATTAGGCTACTTTTTATTTAGATATTCCCACGGGATCGGTACTTACGCGGGTGAAACCGCGGGACTCAGCTAGTAAATTAAAATAATACCGTGTTTTTGTGGAAACATTGCATATTTTTTGGATGCAGGGATGTAAAATAATAAAATACCAATATAGTTAACAGTATGGTGCAGTCAGTAAAATTAAAATCGTAGGTATTTAGTTGCCTGAAAGGTATTTTTTCCGCCGAAAATATACAAAGGTGCGAAGAATCGTCTGACAGAGAATTATTGTCTCAAATATATCATCCCTGAAATTCCTATAAAATACGGATTCAATGTAATAAATCTGCAAATCTGTGCGATGTTTCCATCAAGAAACAGCATATTTTTGATGGAAACATCGAAAGTCTTACGATCCTGGGGTGATGGGGGTAAACCCTCATCTCAGTCCAAATGTGTCAGGCATTCACACGTGTTTTAGTAACATTAGAAAATTTTAATCAAAAAATAAAATTTATTAATCAAAAAATCTACTCTGATTTTAGACAGAACCTGTAAGAACATTAATTAAATTATATTACAACTAGCTGCCCTCCGCGGTTTCACCCGCGTAACTCCCGATCCCGTGGGAATATCGGGATATAAGCTATCCTATCTCTCAAGTTGGATCGAACTGCACATGGTGTGCGAATTTTATTATAATCGGTTAAGTGGTTTAGGAGTCCATTGAGGACAAACATTGTGACACGAGATTTATATATATTAAGATTTATCAACCACCTAACAGGAAAAAAAAATCATAAATAATTAAAAGTAATCAAAGTAGGTATCTATCTAATTTCAAAATACGAAGAGATGTCAAAAAAAGTTAAAGTTCAAATTTTGGCACGTTTTTTGTTCTATAAAATATATTTTTTTCCGAAATTAGGAATATGTTATTAGATTTCAGAAATAATTACGTTCTTACTACCTGTAACTGCTAGGTTAAAATCTGTTGATTCTTTTTTTATTGTTTATTAATTTATTGTCATGGATTTATTTTATTGTTATTACGATGCTAAAAAGCATATTTTAAAAGGAGGCTTAATACCGGATTCGAAGTTCATTTTTGTTACAGTTTTTTTGTGTAAAAACCCAGTTATAAATATATCTAAAGGTAGAGAAGCTCAACTAAAATAAACTTTTAACAAACTCTTCTGAAACAAATTGCTCTGGAATTTTCCTTTAATATGGCTCCTAATTTTAACGTATTGATCTCTGTTGGCCTTTGTTATAATTTTGTACCTATCTTATTAATCTATATATTAATGAAGTTAGGTGGGAACAGATGAACATACATACCTAAGGGTCAAAAACATAACCCTCCCTTTTGGCTTCGCCGTAGTCGGTTAAAAAGAGCAAAATAATCATGAAATTTCTGAAACTACAAGAGAGCTACGAGTCCTGAAACTTCGCATGGGGTTCCTTTTAGAACGTAGGCGCGCTCTACGAATTTTGGGGGTAAAATGGACTGATAAAGTAAAAGCATCTCTTCTTCAAGCCTGGCAAAGAATTATGGTATGGCGATACTTGAGCATCATCATCATCATCTTCCTGCCCTTATCCCAATGTATTTGGGGTCGGCGCAGTATGTTTTCTTCTTCCATTCACTCCTATTAGTCGTCATCTCATCGCTGACATTCATCTCTCTCATGTCTTGTCTCACGCAATCTATCCATCTTTTCTTTGGTCGTCCTATTCCTCTCCATCCCTCTACATTCATACTCATCACTCTTCTAGTCCCATGCGTCTCTTCTCTTCTCATCACATGTCCATACCAACTCAACCGGTTCCCTTTTACTTTACTTACTACTTACTTGAGCATATATATACACAAATAGAAAAAAAAATATAATAAAATTCTCCGTTTTTCTAGATTACTATGAAATTTATAATATTTCGTGAACTAGATGTGAAAAAAAGATATAAGCATTTAAAGTCATGTGTTTTTCATTTTCATCAACATCTGACGCCTTTGCATTACACATAGGTATAGAAACTTAAAGATCCTAACCTTCTTACAAATAAGTAGGTAATTTTTGTTCGAAGTTTTTCCATTAGTCTATGCTCTCTGTTAGTATGTATTTATTTTATTTAAGTACTAGCTGCGCCCCGCGGTTTCACCCGTGTAAGTCCCGATCCCGTGGGAATATCGGGATGAAAAGTAGCCTATGTGTTAATCCAGGTTTTCAGCTATCTACATACCGAGTTTCATTGCAATCGGTCCAGTAGTTTTTGCGTGAAGGAGTAACCTACATACATACACACACGCGCACACAAACTTTCACATCACTACATAGTATAGAACAAAGTCGGTTTCTCTGTCCCTATATCCCTTTGTATGCTTAAATCTTTAAAACTACGCAACGGATTTTGATGCGGTTTTTTTTAATAGATAGAGTGGTTCAAGAGAAAGGTTTATACATGCATAATATAGCCGTGCGAAGCCGGGGCGGGTCGTAGGATTTATTTATTATTTTACTCATTTATTTGTTGGTGTTCCTCTACAGGTCCTATTTTACAACCGTTTCGGATGAAACTTGTTTGATTTTGTTACAAAAATCATTATTTTGATGAATATGGCCTAAAACGAGTAGCCATTTTGATGAAAGGATACATTCCAACCGTAACAGACTAATATTTATCTCGTTATCCCCTCTGGATATGAGGGACTTGAGGGCTGAGACTCTATAATTACCTATGATCGCCATAGAGAGCGAAATGTTCTCGAACGTCGCCAATCTCACGTATTATGTTTTAATCCTTTACTCACTAATAGAACGGTAGAACACTCACATTACAAATTAGCTGAACCCCACGTGACCTAGAACTTACTCGAACATCAGTAAGATTGTTAAGTAATGTAAAATTATGTAAAGAGCGAAACGTTCTCGAACGTCGCCAATCTCACGTATTATGTTTTAATCCTTTGCTCACTAATAGAACGGTAGAACAGTCACATTACAAATTAGCTGAACCCCACGTGACCTCGAGCTTACTAGAACATCTGTAAGATTGTAAAGTAATGTAAAATTATGTAAAGACCGAAACGTTCTCGAACGTCGCCAATCTCACGTATTATGTTTTTATCCTTTGTCACTAATAGAACGGTAGTACAGTCACATTACAAATTAGCTGAATCCCACGTGACCTTGAGCTTACTCGAACATCTGTAAGGTTGTAAAGCATTTGTAATGTAAAGTAATATTACCTGATTCTCTTTTTTTAACAATGTAATAAACAATACAAATACAATTTATATAATACAATATACAATTTTTAAAAAAGTTTCGAGGGTCGGCTTATTTGATTAGATGTAATTGTAGTTTTTATGATTTATTTATTTAAAAGATAACAAAGTAGGTAAATAAATACTACCTACATTTTTACAGACATGCGAGTGATCTCTAGTTCACGTGGGGTTCAGCTTATTGGTAATGTGACTGTACCTAGGTACTAAATGATCCACGTATCCGTAGTCTCGATATACTTAGTTAGTCCCCTTTCAAATGAACTATTACTGAGTTTTAGAGAAGCAATCCCTTCGTAATAGTGAATATTTTACGTGCAAGGGTACGGAGCTGATATTTAGTTTCAAAGCCTAATAAATTAATCGTTGAGAAATGTTCTACAGGTTACAAAATGATGTTACATGTTGATTTCTAATATGGTCATATTTTACGAAAAACTAAACGAATGTTCGTAACACAGCAATGCAAAGAGTTCTTATGAAAATAATGATTTTGTGGCGTTGTGGTAATAGACCAGGGCCGAAGCCTTCAAAAATGATAAAAAATGAAAAAAAATCACAGTAGGATGAAACCCATTAAAAAAGGAGGGGAATATGATAAAAATGAAAGGAAAAAAAAATTACGGTCGATCCGAGTTCCAGAAGTGGGAGGGGGGGTTTTTAAGGGTAAAAAATGGTTTATCTTGATTTCCGGCAAAACTACAAGTCCTATGCAAAAAAGTTGAATGGCAAAGTTGTAGGTATGTTTTTTTTTCTACGAAATTTGGTGAAAACTTACCTTATTATGTCCCAAATACACTGTAATTTATTTGATTTAAAATATTTATTTTTTCGCCTTATTTTAACTTAATATCAAAAAAGCACCCTAAATTTCAATCGAAAATTCTCGCGTCAAAATATCAGCTTTTTTTCAAAAAGTTGGTATGCTTTCTGTTCGTTGAAATCTCTACTTTCCGATGGTAAAAAAAAATATATGTTACTGTAGTAAATCTTCTCAGAAAATGCAAAAAACCGATCGAGAAAATCGAATTTTTTTGTACGATGTTGTATTGTATACTGTACTGTGTACGTTATTATAGTATTATATTTTGATTTGCAATTTTTTTTATCAATATTACATGTAATCTTACGTTTTTCGAGTAATTAAAGTGTAAATTTTAATAATAGCTCAAAATTGTATTTAATAATTTAAAAAAAAATCGATTTTCTCGATCGGTTTTTTGCATTTTCTGAGAACATTTACTATGGCAATGTATATTTTTTTTACACCATCAGAAAGTAGAGATTTCAACAAATAAAAAGCCTCCAGACTTTTTGAAAAAAGCTGATATTTTGACCTGAGAATTTTGAAAATTAGGGTGTTTTTTTGATATTCAGTTAAAATAAGGCGAAAAAATAAATATTTTAAATCAAATAAATTACAGTGTATTTGGCACATAATAAGGTAAGTTTTCACCAAATTTTGTAGAAAAAAAAACATTTTTGAAAAAGATAAAAATAAAAAACTAAAAACTGGGTTATTTGAATTTTTCACCTAAATTTTGAGGTTATGTGAAAAAATTGTGTAGGTATACAAAAGTTGTAGATCTTTTTATTACCTACAACTTTGCCATTCAACTTTTTTCCATAGAGATTATAGTTGGTAGAGTTAGAGCGTTTAAATATCTATTGAGTCGAGAGATTCAAAATCTAGTATTCCCCATTAAATATAGATTTTCTTATCTTTTCCAGATCTAGTCCACTGCACAAATGAACCGAACGTATCAATACCACAGCTCGCCAACCTGCTAGTTGAAAGAACACAAAACACCAATTGGGTTGTTGTCTACAAATCTTTAATAACAGTACATCATCTACTAGCTTATGGGAATGAAGTGAGTATCTATTTCATATTATCTTACAGTCAACAACTGGTTTGCCAATAAATAGTTTGACAACTTAAGAGAAAAGGGTACCGACGCGACGCTCTCTCAATACAAACGTAGTCGACTGTTTCCTCCCTGGATAATGACACTATAGCAAATATTTTTGTTACATAAAACTTATAACTGCCGTGACCATGCCCCTGTTTGTCTTTGAATGTTTTTCGGTTTGGGCAAAATATTAAACGGGGGTACGACGATTATTAAATTACGACGGGGATATGAAAGTACGACGATTTCGCTGTAGTCATTCTGTCCACGATAGTACATGCTCAAACCATCCCTACCAATTTTCGCTGGGGCCATGAATCGTTCTTTTACCTATACCGAGTTCCATCATCAGAGTTCTGCCTTCTTTGCTTAAAGAAGCAACCAACACAAACTTCCATATTTATAAGGTTTCTCATAGGGACTTACGCTAATGAAACCATGGAGCACTTACAATAAATTGTTTTCACAATCTTCCAATAACATTTCTAATTGAAACCAAGACTTAAACGAATGACAGCCTAATTCGTTCAGGAAGCCTTCATAAATATTGAATAGTTATCCTATTGGTCCCTCAATTATATTATCACTACATAGTATAAAATAAAGTCGTTTTCTCTGTCCCTATTTCCCTTTGAATGCTTAAAAAATCTTTAAAACTACGCAACGGATTTTGATGCGGTTTTTTTTAATAGATAGAGTGATTCAAGAGGAAGGTTTATATGTATAATGCATGCATAATATAGCCGTGAGAAGCCAGGGCGGGTCGCTAGTTATTTTATATAACAAACAACTGGATATCTATTGGAATAGTGGGCGTATATCGTTATTATCTCGGGTTTTTGTACCCAATTCCTTTGGAGCCGTGTCTGTTTGGTGTGGGTTAGCACGGAGATTGGTTTGTTTCACTCTGCTGATTTATTATTTAGACTCCTTGGGAAATTTTAAATATTTAAGGCCGCTTGCAGCGAAATTGCAAAACCTCTGTTTATAAATCTAGACTGTTTTCTAACATTTTGACACAATTTTTAGGTTCACTTGCACAAGATCTTAAACTGACAAAGTGTCAGACTGATTAAATAATTACCTAAATACCTTGTGGTTTTCAAATATAATTTAATTTTAGATTATCCGTTAAATAGGTAAATATGTTTAAAATAATAATCTCACGCAAGCCGCCCCTAAACTCGATTTTGACTTTCTCTCATGACTTCGCTAAGTAAATCAATAAATAACCATATTTATTATTATTATTATTAAATGTCTGGCAATAAAAGAGGTGATTTCTAATACTTATTGTTTTTAAGAAAATATTAAAACATTACGCTTTACATTTTAACCTGTGCAAGTCACTATGTCCTTAACTTTATAGTGGCACATGTGTTAAGAAATTCTCAGCTTTTATAAAATAAGTAAGGTCTGACGGTCCCGGGCTCTTACTGTATGAGACCTCAGTTGGGGTCAAATTGTGATCTTGACCGTGCGGTCACTCAACTTAATAAATATACATAATATACGACGTACTAGTAAGGAACCATAGATTACCAAAAGTATATAGATTGTTACTTTTATGAACAAAAAAACGTCACACAAAAATACCCTTATTTCAAATTATATAGTTTAGTTTGCTTATATTTGGATGACGCCACCGCAATTTTTTTTATATATTATTTTATTTTTTTAGCACAAATAATGTTCAGATCACGTTGGAAAAAATATTAAATATGTAAATTTGATGTTAAGAAAAATCCATTCTAATCGCCACCGTGACTTCATTTCAATATTTTTAGTAGGTTTCATAAGATTTGTATCTTTATCTGTTCCCTTATATGTTTTTAATAAAATTTGACAATTGACACCAGCGAGGTAGCTGGTGTCATTATAGATTAATTATTCTTTCATCATCATCATTTCTATCATGTTGAATCTCAAAATGTAATTATACATCATTACATAGTATAAAACAAACTCGCTTTCCGCTGTTTGTCCCTATGTATGCTTAGATCTTTAAAACTGCGCAACGGATTTTGATGCGTTTTTTTTTAAATAGATAGAGTAATTCAAGAGGAAGGTTTATATCACTACATAGTATAAAACAAAGTCGCTTTCTCTGTCCCTATATCCCTTTGTATGCTTAAATCTTTAAAACTACGCAACGGATTTTAATGCGGTTTTTTTAAATAGATATAGAGTGATTAAAGAGGAGCGTTTATATGTATAATACATGCATAATATAGCCGTGCGAAGCCGGGTCGGGTCGCTAGTCCATTATAAATCACAAATATTTCGCTAAAATAATTAAAAAACAGATGAAGTCTTTAGCGAAGCAATGCAATAAGTAAACAAAACAGTAACATATGACGTTATTTAAATGTACGTACGGTGTTTATCTATATACCTTGTATAATCTACGCTAAAACTTACGTACTTACTTCCATACGTACAATTGCGTAGTATACAGTACGTAGGTTGTCAAACGCAGGCGTCAGTACATCTATACATATAAAATGCTTTGTCCTGACTGACTGACTGATCAACAGCTTAAACCGCTGATCGTAGAAATCTGAAACTTGGAGGGTGTGTTCTTTGTATGACGTAGGCATCCGATAAGAAAGGATTTTCCGAAATTCTACCCCTTAAGGTGTGGCAAAAGGGGGGCAAAGTTTGTATGATTCGAAAAAAAAACAAATATTAGTAACATTTTCGACTTCTACGCGGTCGAAGTCGCGGACAAAAGCCAGTTGAAATCCTACTAATATTATAAATGTGAAAGTTTGTGTGTGTGTGTGTGTGTGTATGTATGTTTGTTACTCCTTCACGCAAAAACTACTGGACCGATTGCGATGAAACGCGGTATCTAGATAGCTGGAGACCTGGATTAACACATAGGCTACTTTTTATCCCGATATTCCTACGGGATCGGGACTTACGCGGGTGAAACCGCGGGGCGCAGCTAGTAATATATAAATAGTATGACGATGACGTCATCGGGAAAGCCCGTGCCATTACCAATGCCAACTCTGATTTTATAGATAAGGTGCTACTAACACACGTTTTGATTATATTCGTTTATATTTCTTATAATTTATTATAATTTCAATTTAGCACGAAAATAGGGGTAAAACATTTCACAATTTTACCCTTTTTAGGGTTCCGTTACGTAAAAAACGGAACTCTTATAAGATCACTCTCTTGTCCGTCTGTCACCACCAATAACTGGTTTATAATACTACTAAATAGATAAATAGATAGAATAGTGATGAGTATGAATGTAGACGGATGGAGAGGAAGAGGACGACCGAAGAAAAGATGGATGGACTGTGTGAGACAAGACATGAGAGAGATGAATGTGAACGATGGGATGATGACTAATAGGAGTGAATGGAAGAAAAAGACATACTGCACCGACCACAGATTAATTGGGATAAGGGCAGGAAGATGATGATGATGATGATGAATAATGCTAAATAGTAAATAATAAGTGTTTTTTAAACTGTCATTGTCGCAAAGAAATAACGTTTCTACGTTTGACCACTATCTCATAGGATGGTAAGTGAATATGCGGTCTAAGATTTATCACGCTTTCCTAGAAGATATCTATAGGCTTATAAATAAATAAATCTATACGCTCGTGACTCAAAGACTCCCAAATAAACGGGGGGCCTTCGAGGGACGCGAGTGAAGGTAGGAAGACGCCCAGTAGAACAAACACTGTTCAGACCCATCTTTCTTTTATCTACACTTCTATACACTAATATTATAAAGATTAAAGATTTTTTTGTTTATTTGTAACTAGCGACCCGCTCCGGCTTCGTACGGCTATATTATGCATGTATTATACACATAAACCTTCCTCTTGAATCACTCTATCTATTTAAAAACCGCATCAAAATCCGTTGCGTAGTTTTAAAGATCTAAGCATACAAAGGGACATAGGGACGGCGAAAAGTGACTTTATTTTATACTATGTAGTGACGAATAGGCTCCAAAACTACTGGACCGATTTCGATAAAACTTAGTATGAGGATACATTGATTCATTGGGAATAACATAGGCTACTTTTTATCCCTATATTCCCACGGGATCGGGAGTTATGCGTGAAACCGCGGTGCGCTGCTAGTAACCCTATAAAGATCGAATATCTGAAATTCCTTTATTGATTCTCGCCTATGTCCTAAAAGGTACCGTCCCATGAGATTCTTAATGCTTAAATAATAATAAATAAATAAATATTGCAGGACATTCCACACATCGCCATCTAGCCCCAAGCTAAGTAACTAGACTAGTGTTATGGATGCCATACAACGGATATACTACTTATATACTTTTCTTTTGTAAATATATACTTATAATACATAGAAACAACCAGACCACAGACAAATATCTAAGCATAAATACATGTCTGAGGCAGGAATCGAACCCGCAACCCTGTGTTTGGCAGTCCGGCATGGTGACCATTGCGCCAACTGGGTCGAGAAAACCTAGCAATAAGTCTTCCGTTTAACATAATTCATACGAGTCATGGTATGAGAAATAGGGGAATACATATGTATAATTTACAATGAAACGTATAATATTGCCCTAGCGACAGCGTATTTAGTATTCAATTCACAAACAGATGCCTCGCTTATTGTCCCCGTACAGAATCTTGAACGAAAACTATTTTCTCGATTCTCATTTTAACAATTCAATAAAGCTTACTCAGAAAAAATAGCCAATACAGAAGTATTGGCTATTTTTTCTGAGTAAGCTATGGCTATAGGCTATGTTTTCTGAGTTTACATAGAGAACAGAGAAAACATTTATATATAACTAAGCCCAATGTTTCTCATGGTTTTAACCTTCCCTGGACTACGACAAACATTTCAAAACCGTAATCATCTAAATCGATTCAGCCATTCTCGAGTTTTAGCGAAACTAACGAACAGTAATTGATTTTTATTTATATAGTATAAAATAGTATAAAACAAAGTCGCTTTCTCTGTCCCTATGTCCCTATATCCCTATGTATGCTTAAATCTTTAAAACTACGCAACGGATTTTGATGCGGTTTTTTTAATAGATAGAGTGATTCAAGAGGAAGGTATATATGTATAATACATGCATAATATAGCCGTGCGAAGCCGGGGGCGGGTCGCTAGTAAAATACAAAAGGACATTTTCAGTGGTGGTCCAATTACAAGCACGTATGAACTTTCATGACCCTGACAACGATCTCGACCGGCACTCGTGCGTACTGCGCTGGCTGCGTACGCGCACCGTGGAACGTTCATTGAAATTGTTTCATGGAATTATTATTGTTCGTTATTTAGCATATTTAAGACTAGAGCAAAGACGGTACATTATTTACCTAGATGAAAAAAATGATTGTCTGTAAATTCGGTTTACGGACAATAATTTTACGTGATAACATCATAAGAAAACGAAGAAAAAAAATATTGTTATGTATGCCTTAAAAAAAATGTTAAATATTTTTTAGATTTTTTTTTCTTTTATTATTTTTTTTTCTTTTATGTAAGTCTTCTATTCCTTACTCGTCACCATAACAGAAGCCTAGACGAGTTATATTATTATCAAATACTCTGTTTCCTAATGGGAACGGACGCGCCTTGGCCATGTTACCATGACGCATGACGTCACAATATTTTTTCAGACACTCTGCTCTTCAATTTATTAGACGTTATCACGTCAAAAGAAAGAAAGAAAAAAGGTTGTGTAAGTATTTTCAAAATACTTACACAACCATATAATTGCTAATTATGTTTTCTGAAATAAAAACAAGAAATAAATCTTTCAAAAGACATAACCCTCCCTTTTAGCTTCGCCGTAGTCGGTTAAAAACTAATTTAAATCAATGCTTAATGCATAATCTAAATAAGTTCTCTAAGTAATAAGTAATTCGCCCAAAAGGCTTTGCCTCATTAGATATCTAGTAGTTTTATAATCTAAAAATTCCCTTGAATATTTTTTACACGAGTTTATGTAATTGCTTTACCATATCATAGTTTCTTTTGCATAATTTTCTATTATGTAAGTAAACTCTTTTAATTAATTTTTGATAAGATTTTACAATGCATATTTCCATGTACGTTTGAGATTAAAATCATTTGTAAACCAATAATTTTCAGAGATTATGTATTTTTAGTAAATACTAAAATATTCTATACTCAAACGTAAATTTACGTTTGTCTCCCTTACATGATACGAAACTCTTCGTGCGCGAGTTAGACTCGCACTTGGCCATTTTTTTTAGTATTTGTTGTGAAAATTTTAACTGTCTAGCTATCACGGTTCATGAGATATAGCCTGGTGACAAATAGACAGACAGAGAGACAGTGGAGTCTTGGTAATAGAGTCCCGTTTTTTATCATTTGGGTACGGAACCCTAAAAGAATACAGTTATTGCGCACCATGTTGTCATTGTGAGAAACCTTGGTAGGTATCAACTAGCAATATAAAGTGGATGGCACTTGTGTCAATAGATCGTAATGTACCATACTGCGTAATGTATCTTTCTGGACTATGATTCGATTCTTTTGTTGATTATATTGCGTCATACATTCCTGCGTCCTGACCTTTCTATCGATTTAATATCGATCAAAATCTGTTCGGGAGCTACGATGAGTTTAATTTACAATACCCCTCTTGTTGAGGGTTGCATCAGAAGAGCAGTCGCAGGGGAGTTTGTGAAAGGTTGTAGCTAATTTATGGTGCCTCTACACTATGGGCCATGATGAACAATCACAGACCGTCACGAATGTGTAGAGGGCGTATTTGGTGCCACAGTTTAATTTATAACACCCTTCTTGTTGAGGTTTGCATCAGAAGCGCAGTCGCAGTGGAGTTGGTGTTGGTAAAACGTTTCATCTTAAGTCAAGTCGACTCAATTAATGACGGTTGTACTTAGCTAATTTATGGCGCCTCTACACCATAGACAATGATAGATAATCACAGGCTGTCACATTCTGTCGTATTTTTAATCGTCTGAGATTGCCCATGATCGGTGACGATCGGGTGTGATCGTCGGTTTTTCGGAAAGCATCAAAGGAAGTTCGGCCATGATTGTAGACGCTTCCACATGTTCGCCGATCACTCAGTTCATGACCGAGCTGATTGTCCGTACTTTATCTGAAAAAAGGAACAGTATTAATTAACACTACTGTTTCTAAGTCCATGTCAGACAGATGACAATTAACATTATCTTCGTACGGCCCACTGGATTGTGTCCCACATAAAAAAATCTTGGTTCGTCCCAAACAATATGCTTGCTTCGTCTAAAAATGTAATTTAAATTTGTTATTCTTGTTTAGTCCTATTTTATATTCCTTCTACCGCCCATTTTTTTTACGTATTTTTCAAATGAATTCCCGATTGTGTGGACAGAAGCGCAATCATGGTGGGAATCAGCACTTTTTGTACTTGTCCATCATGGTCGATGGTGTAGAGGCGGCATTAGAGGGTAGGCAAGGATTTCGCAAGGAGCGAACCTTGATCCCGATATTGCTGCGGGATCAGAACTTACCCGTGTGAAACAGCGGGGCGCAGCTAGTGCACTATAACTTCATATCCTTGTTATAACAGGACATAAATGGCATGAAACAAATCAATTAAATTACCTATTTATGCTTACTCATAACAATAGCTTTCTGGAAATAGAATCGGAGTTGACGCGTTTTCCTTGTATATTTAGCTCGGTTTCAGTTGCGTTGATTGAGATCCTGTGAGGATTTATAGGAATGAATTATTTTTCCATATAAGTATTTCACTAGCACTTAGCTTAGCATGCAAATATTAAATATATAAAAAAGTACTAAGTATGGCATAATGTAAAATTATTTATTTAATGTCAAATATTTATATAATAAAAATTGAAATCATCAAATAAGTGAAATAAAAATAAAAACAGAATAATACATTAATAAGTCAAGAATATAAAAATAAAATCATGTCAAATTCAGTTTACGACATCTTTATCTTTTTTTTAGTAGGGCAAATGCCCTACTAAAAAAATGATAAAACAACAAATGTTGTTTTATTAATTTCCTCTAGAGATTGTCATAGGTTTTCAAGGTCATACGTCGTAGTCTAGGAACGACTAATTCTCGAAATGACTACAGAGTCTTTAATTGACCGATTCCATTCTCCTTAAAGTCCATATAGTATAGTCTTATACGTTACAACCCCTTCTACCCTTATCAATCAACGTCCGTTATCTGTAACACTAATTTGTTCTAATTATTTCAGAGATTCACACAATATCTGGCGTCAAGTAATTCTACGTTTCAACTTAGTAATTTTCTGGATAAAAGCGGAGTTCAAGGTATGTACTAGATAGTATTATTTTATAACAATGTTCTAGGCTCTTACAGAGGCCTTAATTTACCATGTAAATCTTAGTTTGTTTAGGAATTTCATATCCATAAATATTAAATGCATAGTCTTGACCGATTAACAAGCACAGCACAAACCAATGGACGGACTGAGCTTAATTTTGGCATACTGTTATACTGACAAATAGCTGTTAAAACATAGGCATACGCTAAGATATATTTGGAAAAAATAACCCTACGCGAAGATGCAAAACAATACGGCACAAAAATAAATTTAATTCTGACTTTAACTACTATTAGGGTTTTCTCAATAGAAAAGTTATAAGTTCCATACCATTATATTGTTTTTAGTATTTGCTGTTATAGCGACAACAGAATACATCATCTGTTAAAATTTCAACTGTCTAGCTATCACGGTTCATGAGATACGACCTGGTGACAGACAGAAGGACGGACAGTGGAGTCTTAGTAGAAAAAAGGGTCCAGTTCTTACCCTTTAGGTATGAAACCCTAAAAAAGGCATTCTCTAAACCAGAGACAATGATACGAATTAGAATCCTGCACCATCAAACAAGCTATCCGGAACAAGATTAAAAAATACAGTAAAACCCATCATAAAAAAATATAGTAAACCATGATAGTAATAGTTTTTACCACGTTTTTACAAGCTTTTTAACCTTACAATGTTCTGTTACATTAGGAATGAATCAATCAAACGTGTCTGTCTTGATTTAATGAATGAATGATGTTTTTACAATACCAGCTGATACATAAAAACGTAATGTATTTTTCATTACTCATACTCCGAAAGTAGGTCTAAATATGCCTGAAGAGCGAATTTCCAGCCCTAGGGCTTTTCACTTTCACTGACAGCTGTCATGTCAAATTATGGCTTCGCACGACTTGTGCAATCTGCATGTAGCCAGTATCAGTATCATTACGCATTAGGAACTTCAAAAACCTAACCTCCTTGCTTTTTTTTTTACACCAAAGAATAATAATTATGGCTTGGCATGGCTCATGCATACTGCCAGAGTTTAGTACTAAGTAACTATTTTATCTTATTTTATTATGTTTTTGTGTTAAGTTTAATCTGGTTTTTCATTTATGATTGTGTATTTTTTGTAAATAAAATTTTCTAGACAAACCGTGTAACAAAAACTGTAAGTTAAATCTACGGACTTTGCGTCATTTCCCAATGTTGGATTAACTCATTAATAAAAACTTCTTCGGTAAGTACCGCCGTATTTAAGTATTGAATACAAATAGCAGAAACCTAAAAAAACACTACATAATGTATAACCTCTTTGGTCCCAACCTTGTAAGAGGATCAGGTAGTAAGAGTACCTACTCATGTGGTATGGAGTCTCATAGTCTCATTAACTCTCGTTGTTATGAAGAATTTTATGTATTATTCGTAATGAAAAGCACAGTGTTTACCTCGGGTGAAAGACTCATTGAGTCCCTCGAACTATTAGCGCCCTCGCTACGCTCGGGCGCCAAGCTCCGTCTCGGGACTTGTAATGAGTGACTTTCACACCTAGGATAACAATGTACTATTTCGATTTACAAATTGATTTAATATTAAATAATGGTACAAAAGCTACACGCAATGTTATTTTCGCGATTATAGTTAACTGGCTGCGGCACATGTTTTAACTCGCGTAACTCCCGATCCCGTGGGAATATATGGATAAAAAGTAGCCTATGTTATTCCCGATGAATCAATGTATCCTTATACCAAGTTTCTTCAAAATCGGTCCAGTAGTTTCAGAGCCTTATCAATTCAAACAATCAAATCTCTTCTCTTTATAATATTAGTATAGATTAGTGAAAGTTATTAATAGGTAAGCAAAGCGTCAATTAAGAGCAAGCGGAAAACATCGTGATGAAACCCGAGGCTTAGTTAATGATGACTCCAGACGACTTCTTTCCTTTGGATATAGTCAACTAAGCTGCGAAAGTTTCTGGACAAGCCTACTATCTAATACATGTCTCAAGCCCTACAGTACTCTCAATGGCTTGGATAAGGCTGGCGCTGTATAAATAACTAGCAGCGCTCCGCGGTTTCACCCGCGTAACACTCGATCCCTCGGCAATATCGGGATAAAAAAAACCTATGTTTTATTCCCAACTAGCTGTTGCCTTTTTCGTACGCGTGGTGGTTTTGTTTTAATATACAAAACACATACTAATATATGTACTTCACTGCATAGTATAAAATAAAGTCACTTTTCGCCGTCCCTATGTCCCTTTGTATGCTTAGATCTTTAAAACTACGCAACGGATTTTGATGCGGTTTTTTAATAGATAGAGTGATTCAAGAGGAAGGTTTATATGTATAATACATGCATAATATAGCCGTGCGAAGCCGGAGCGGGTCGCTAGTATATAATAATATAGTTACAAAAACCTACCTCTTGAATCACTCTATCTATTGAAAAAAAAACGCATCAAAATCCGTTGCGTAGTTTTAAAGAGCTAAGCAAACATAGAGACAGACAGCGGGAAGCGACTTTGTTTTATACTTTGTAGTGATTATGAATCAATGTATCCTCATACCAAGTTTCATCAGAATCGGTCCAGTAGTTTAGAAGCAAACATTACATGCAAAAAAAAAAATACCTTGTTAAAATATGAGAGTAGATCAAGATTAGAATTATAGGCCAATATTATTATTAGGTAAGCAGACTTAAGACGAAAGTTTACTAAACAATATCTCAATACAGTATAAAGATCTATAGATCAATTGACGTAAACTTAGGAATTTCATTGTTACATGTAGTACGTCACAGTTTCAGAGTTTATATCCTATAGTTACTATGGAATCTATTGTAGTCTTATATTATAGAGGAAAGTTTTTTGTTTCTGCTGACCGATTCTGCTGAAACTTAAGATAAGAATAGAAAAATATTTATTTGGACAAGTACACGACAAAAATAAATATTTAGAACAATTTAAGAGATGATGACAAACAAACATAAGAACATTAAAAGACAGAAAATTAAAAAAATATATATTAAAGAACAAAAAAGTATAAAATAAAAAGACAGAAAATTCAGAGAATAAGTACAGCAGACAAAATATGCAATGAAGATACATTTATTCACTGTAACATAGTCTACTTATTATCCTAATACAGCTTATTATCCTAGCAGTTACGCGGGTAAAATATAGTATGATACTATCTACACTAATATTATAAAGGGGTAATATTTTTATTTGTTTGTTTGTTTGTTACGAATATGCTCCGAAACTACTGGACCGATTCTGATGAAACTTTGTATGAGGATACATTGATTCATTGTAACATAGTCTACTTATTATCCTGATATCCTGGCTAAATGTAGAATGATAGGTACCTAACATACCATATTTTATAGTCCAAAATTACTAATCCGATTTTGATAAAACTTGGTATGAGGATACATTGATTCATTGGGAACAACATAGTGGATATTTTTTCCGGATATTACCACGGAATCGGAACCTACGTGGATGAATATACTATATTTTTATAGTACGGTTGGCAACCCTACCTACATCATAAAGATCTTTATGCCTATTTAAACTAAGAAATGTTGCCAAAAATATATATTGCATTGCTTCCATGTAACGCGGTAATTTGTGTTGATTTTTCAGTCGAAAATGAACTCTATTTGGATTGTAAGAACTTAATATACCTAAAGATAATAATATCTTATCTACCGTATCTTATCTTTATACAAAATAGTCCGCGTAAAAAATGTAACGTCATCCCACGTAATACGCGACAAGTGCATGGAATTATTGAACGCATTGCTTCGCAGGTCGTCGACATTGCCCCGCGTATTTGTCCCAATTGTCGGCGCACTAACTGCTAGCAGACAGTTAATTGTCTTTTAGTGACATTATGAGGATGTTGTACTGTGACTAAATCAGAACTGATCGTTAGTTTTGCTGGAATTTTTGGCAACAGATGTATAAAACTAAAATAATCCATATTATGTTTGTGTTAGGGTGTCCCCTTTCGTCCAAAGGGCAAAATCGGGAGCTTCTTGCTAAGACTCCACTGTCTGTCTGTCTGTCACCAGGCTGTATTTCAAGAACCGTGATACCTAGACAGTTGAATTTTTCACAGATGATGTATTTCTGTTGCCGCTATAACAACAAATACTAAAAACAGAATATAGTGGTACGGAACCCTTTATGCGCGAGTCCGACTCGCACTTGGCCGGTTTTTAGAAATTGATTTCTTTTAGAAACACTATAGATTGGTACAAAAAATATAGGGTGATAATTGTTTTGGAACATTAACAGGTTCGATTTCTGGTCAGGGGGTTATGACTTTCCAAAAATCGATTAATGCTGTTTTAGCTTTTTTGTCAAAATCGAGCACTTGACATCTTTCAGCATTTATAAGAACAAATTGATAATATCCTCATTTTAATATAGTCAGTTTAAAATCAAACAAAAAAATCATTTAAGTATTTAAACATATCAAAACAGATCATTTTAAAATATTTTTTTAAAATGATGAGTCATTATTAGCTTTATCACGACTTATCATTCGCAGCCTTAACCTTCGTCATACGAGTCAAGGTCATGATCAGTTCAATGACCCAAAAAGTAGGTGGGCTATTTTATACGAATTGATAACAACAATTTGTTTAGTTACCAAGCTAGGTGCAATAACCTAATTTTCACTGACCTGAAAACGCGAGATATAAGCTAATAGGCTTTTAAATAAAAACCCGTCAAGTGGGAGTCGGACTTACGCATGAAAGGTTTGATATCATTATCATCACTATCACTACATAGTATAAAACAAAGTCGCTTTCTCTGTCCCTATATCCCAATGTATGCTTAAATCTTTAAAACTACGCAACGGATTTTGATGCGGTTTTTTTTTATAGATAGATTGATTCAAGAGGAAGGTTTATATGTATAATACATGCATAATATAGCCGTGCGAAGCCGGGGCGGGTCGCTAATACACATTATATTCTGTTTGGGGTCCGTAACATTATATTCTGTTTTTAGTATTTGTTGTCATAGTGGCAACAGAAATACATGATCTGTGAAAATAATTTCAACTGTCTAGCTATCACGGTTCATGAGATACAGCCTGGTGACAGACAGACAGACGGACAGTGGAGTCTTGGTAAAAGGGTTCCGTTTTAACTCTTGGGTACGGTTAATAATGACGCTAGCTTCTGCGTAAATTGTAGCCTAAAGTTATAAAAAAAATAGTTCTCAAAATCTGCCTGAACAGTTAATGTGACAGTGTATTATGAAATGACAAAAAGCTGTTATTTTTTATATCTGCGTTAAAATGTTTATATACATCCCTTTTATATGACGTAACTTACTTCAGTTTTACTGCAAATTGTGTTATTGTAGGATTAGCTACACCCTACGTCTTTACTCGTATTGCTAGTTTTGTTTCTTAAATGACAATAAGGGGAGTCTTCAAGTCTAGAGTGAATAGGTTTCACCCGCGTAAGTCCCGATCCCGTGGGAAGATCGGAATAAAAAGTAGTCTATGTGTTAATCCAGGTCTCCAGCTATATCGGTTCAGTAGTCTTTGCGTGAAGTAACAAACATACATACACACACAAACTTTCACATTAATAATATTAGTAGGAGGATTTTAGTACGGGTTGAATTTTCCAAAAATACTATCGTAGCTTGACGTAGGCATCGTCATAATAGCTATATATGTGCCTTTTAGCCCTAACCGTTCGTTGGTTTGAGTTGATATATTAATCAGTCAGGAGTTTTACCCCCCAATACCCAAACGTTTAGGAGTCCCCTTATTATGTAAGACGCTCTTATCCTATTTAAAATATGACACTTTAATGTCAACTAATTCGCCACTTAAGATAAGTAGCCTTTCAGTAGGCGTTTATTTTATATTTATAGAAGAAAAATGATAGTAAATACCTACAAGTATTAAAAGTCAATAAATAATAAATTGATACATTCCTAATCAAAATAAAAGCAATCATTTACATTGTAAAAAAACATAATTCATTCGATGCAAAATAAATTAACCGTTATCAAACAATGACTGTTTTATAGGTAATTCAATTATTGAAACATAGACACACTGATAAAATGTTGCGGTTAATATTTGGAACATAGTTTACAATGTAATCCTATATTTTACCATTATCACGTTATCCTCATTTCAAACCAGACTAATAGTTATGAAATATAGTAGGTATAGATACTATCGGTCGTTGGGTTAAACTAATTATAAGTAGGTATAAATTAAGGAGAATTAATTATAATATTGTAATAAAATTATATGAATCATAAAGTGTTGTTGGGGACCTTCCTGTATGGTTTAGTGACTGGTTCTGGTACTGGTTTTTAAATCCCGGTTTTGCCTCCAAAAAAATCAAATGCCATAATCACCTTTAATCTTTCTTGCCAAGGAATCTGTACCAACGCCAGTCTTTAAATCATATAGGAAACTCCTTCACTTGTAAAATTTTGTACTTTTGTGCATGACTGCACTGATGAAAATAAATAACGTAACTCAAAAAACTGTAAAATTAAGTAAGGACATCCAAGTTCTGTCATATTGCAACTCTGCATGACGGGCCGACAGCACCAAAACCACGCCCTTCAAAAGTTATTTCAAAATTGAATATTTTATGTTTTGTAATTGTATTGAAAAACTTTCAACTGATATCTCTATTTCTTCTTGCTTACTGAAAGGCGCGGCCGGGGCCCGGATCGGTGAGTTAAAAAATCAAAATGGCCTCCTTTTTTGTTGTCTTTTTGTCTGCCTGCACGTTCACCACGCTTCAATCAGGGTTACAACCACGCACGTGTTTGTCCTAAGCTTTTTGTACTATAAGATTTTCTCTGAAACGTTTGTTTGTAGGCATTTATGTGCTTGCAGTATCTTTTCTTGGATATGGTATATCAAAGAAGCAAGATACGGACGAGTTGGGTTAGAATCCGTTTACAAAAATCACGCTTGTTTTGTTTTTTGTTTTGCACTTTTAGACTTACTCGAAAAACTATCAAGCTATCAAGTAATATTATTAAACAATAAAATCTTTTTTCTGTAAACCATTAGTGTACTTAGATTATTTCTAGTAAGTTTATTATTATAGTGAAAAATAATTGAATAAAGATAAATATTAATAACACATTAACAGTTTGTTCAACCTTTTTATTAATACTTAGAATACTTAGGTCATGAGTGCAATTCATTAATTATTAGATACATTTGTTAGTTTATGAGTGTGCTTCTTATCACTCGCTTGAAAGATTTTTAACTATTCGTTTAAAAACCACTGTAGTTTTCAGCACGATTTTTTATGCACATTGGGATACAGGATGGTTAAATTAATGATTCAACGATTTTATCATCAGCGACATCTCTCGTCAAGTATGGTAACTAAGGCCAACTGGTTGGGTTGGATTATAGTTTTCTGCTTGAGTTGGGATTATTGACGTAACGTTATACCAACAGATGTCGCTAATGAACCTTAATTAAAAAACCAAGTAAAATACATTTCTTAATTTCATCCGAGGCGTTAGTTGGCCGCGTAGCATAGTAGTACATCTCACCTGTAAGCGTGAGGTCGCGAGTTCAAAATTCGCCCGGGAGCTAAATTTTGGAGATGCATTTATTCTTGAAAATATTTCCTGGTTAATTTACTGTTTAAATTACTTATTTTGTTTTCCTTAACATTTTAAGCATATTTTTAATTTGACCATCCTGTATACAAACATTAAAAAGAGGAAAATCTACGTTTGTAATGTACATGTTTATTTGTTTTTGTAATTGTAACATTATCAGATAGCCTGGCCTATATTCTTGACCTACTCTAACAATTACGTTTACGTAATTGATTCGAAATTTTGACTAAATGGTCAGATTAATAGGTTATCTGAATGTTGTACGATTTATTGAGGACTTTAGTTTTGGAGTTCAAAGATACGGATATTAAGAGAATTTGTATTCTAAATCTACTGCTTTATATCAGTGTTTTGCCTAGCAAATACATCACTGAAGGTCGTGGGTTCGAATCCTGGCCTTGCACCAAGGATTTTTGTTAAGAAAAATTTATGTGCGCTAATTGACATTGCTCTTACGGTGAAGGAAAACATCGTGATGAAACCCGCGGCTTCGTTGGCTTCAGAAGTATTGAGTTCTCTAGACATGGTTGACTCAACTGAGAGGTTAGTAGGTGCTGGGCAAGCCTACTCTATCCTCACGCAAAAAGGGCCCAATTAAAAAGGGTCTAATTGCGGAAAATAGCCCGTATACAAGTACAAGTACATCACTGAGTAGTATCCCATCTGCACCACATTTCAGATTTCCTTAATTATTACGTATCTAATGCTTAATAATTTAGAAGATGTAGATTACCAATGTTTACGCGGTATTCCGCCGCATTGAAGGTGATTCCGTAAATCACCTCCGTGAATCTATATCTTGTTGCCATTAGAATCGTACGGGTTTACGTTGGCTTTAAAATTCCGTGCCCTGTTGTGCCCTCGCTATAACCTAACCTGCTTTTCTGTGTAAATAATGATTCACCAGGAAAGTATTTTACAGTATCTTTCCTTTACCATATCAATGAGCTCTAAAACATTAGTCCCCAAACATACATACAGATATTTCAACTCATATTGACGCGTAGTTCTATGTGTGAGTAAGTCTGTAACTGAGTATACTATATAATTTCTGGTACCGCGTCAAATCAAATCAAAGTTACTGCCTTGCGAACACAGAATTGCGTGCCAATATGACTTGAAATATCTATACTGACAAACGTTGTACGCAATATTCAGGATATGACATGTCTCCGTTCATCCGGCGATACGCCAAGTACCTCAACGAGAAGGCGTTGTCATACAGGACAGTCGCTTTCGACTTCTGCAAGGTTAAGAGGGGGTAAGTTTTTCAAAACATTTTAATGATTGAGCCATACCAAAACCAGTGCGATTGCGGTGCTCCCGAGCAAAACATGCAGCACCTACTGATCTGCCCCTCTAGTCCTAGTAGCTGGCTAACCTAATGTCAGCATATAACAATGTCAAAAATCTGGCAACATACTGGAGTGAACAGATCTGACCTAATTAATCAGTACGTAGGGCTTTTCCCCCCTGTTTCATCTGCGCAAACGCTGATCTCATAGGAATTTCGGAATAGAAGTGCTCTAGCTATCTTAACCACCAACTTGCCAACTTTTATCGCAATTGATCTAGTTGTTTAAGCAATCCCTAACACACAAACTTTCAGATTAATGATAAGTAGGTACTTGCTGAGAACGTTTCGTATAAAGGACTAGCTATTTTAGCCAAAATCTGAGTGTACGTTACGTAAATCTAAAGACACTTATCATCAGAACATATTTTAATCATATAAATTACATACCCATCAGCGGTATTTTACTACAACGCCTAATCTACTATTTAAAGGTATTAAACTAATTAACTCAAATAAATTGTGCGACCATGAAAAAGTTCAGATAGCATGAAGCTACTGCGACAGAATGAACCTTCCGTCATTTTATTCCTATTTATAGACACAAAACAGTAGTCAAGATAGCGGCGCCCTGACGTATACATCAAATGAAGCACTGTATTGTTGACTTCCTTCAGTCGTTTTCGTTTTGTCACTGACATAAATATATTAAGTATCTTCATTAATACACCCA
Organism: Idaea aversata; assembly: GCA_907269075.1. NCBI lineage: Eukaryota > Metazoa > Arthropoda > Insecta > Lepidoptera > Geometridae > Idaea > Idaea aversata. Next base: position 1,357,283 of record OU026102.1, read on the forward strand.
CTTCTAAAGTTTGATGTTACGTTTTCAGTAAAGAAGAAGGTTCCTTACGTATGATGAACGCTGAGAAACTCCTCAAGACTCTACCGGTGCTGCAAGCTCAGCTGGACGGGCTGTTAGAGTTCGACTGCACCGCCAACGACCTCACCAACGGCGTCATCAACATGTGCTTCATGTTGCTCTTCAGAGACTTGATCAGGTCAGTTATATGCAGTATCCTGAACTCGGAACCCTATTTCTTTATGCCCGTCATTCTAAGACTTAAAGATGAAACGCCTCAGTGTCATTTCACAACCATCAAACTTGAGGAACACAGCAGCTTAAGTATGATGTTAATAACTCAGAATTTAAGCATTATTCTCTGAAGATGGCATGAAATATTTATAGTTATCCGTTATTTCCTCGTCAGATTATTCGCGTGTTACAACGACGGCATCATAAATCTGCTTGAGAAGTACTTCGACATGAACAAGAAGAACGCGCGCGAAGCTCTCGATCTCTATAAGAAGTTCCTCATCAGAATGGATAGAGTCGGCGAGTTCTTGAAGGTAAATTTTCCTAGTAGGTTCCAGAGGTTTGTTACCATGGAAACTAACCTCTTACAAGATGACTTCGAGCCACTAAAGCATGAGCATTAAGGTGATTAGCAGTTTGTCAGTAAATTATAAACCTCTTCCGTCGTAAACAAAAGACAATGGAAACCAAAACGCAAGACGATTTTATATTTTGAACATTCAATATTTTGAGAAATTCAACTTTCTGGACCTAAAAGGTTAACTCAACGCTGAGGATAGTGACTCCTCTGGCGTAGTGGATGAACTGTCTTTCTTCAATGCTCTCTAGATATTATACAGCCTTGCTAAGTTTTTCTAGTTGTTCTGACACCTGAAGGCCAATCCTCGTAAATAACATTGCATTTCGATTACAAAAAACTACGGTTACGAACATACCCTGAAATTCGTTTTTTTTTTGGTCAAAAAGCTGTTTTTGGGGGTATTTTGAGCTACTTAGACGGATTTTTTGCAATCGAAATGCAATTGGGTTCTGCCCGATTGGAAATTTGCCTTCTGCTGACCAGAAGGCGAATTCTCCTAAATATCATAACATCCATAATTTGGGGTTTCGCCAATGTGGTCTTTTACCATTACCATCAGGCATATGTTTTCATCTTCAGGTTGCCGAAAACGTAGGTATAGATAAAGGTGACATCCCTGACCTGACCAAGGCTCCGAGCTCTCTCCTCGATGCCCTCGAAGGTCACCTCGCTTCCCTCGAAGGGAAGAAGGGATCAGCTGCCAACACACCCACTCAGACAGCCAGGTAATTACATACATATCATGCGCAAGAATTACCCAACCGGTATTTTTTTACCGGTTTATATTCCTTGCATGAATTAAACCTCGAACCTTTATAAAACCGGTACTTGCATCAGAACTATAACACTCCTTATATGCTTCAACCGATTATGAAGTTTTCTGTCATTTTACGTATGAAGGCTTCAGTCCGAATTGGATGTGCAGCGCTTACAGTGCTAACGATCTAATCTCCCGGTTCGAAATCGTGAGCGTACTTACGGCGCGCATATGGAGTGTGCTAAATGTCAATTTCGGACCGGAGTCTCAAGTGGCAGAAATGATATCTCTAACCGATTAGAGAAAATTAATGGATGTTATTAATTTTGTGCCTTAGCTTAGTCTAAGTTAAATAAATTCGAGAATTTGCAATTTTCTTGCAACTTTTCCTTATCCAAAGAACTGCTAAAACATTAATAAAGACAACGTTATGAAGAATATACATAATGATACGGTAGACCTTTTGATACTGTGAACCTTTTGATGTAGTGGACTTTATCGGCTGCACTCAGAGACGTGCTAAGGAATGCATTGTCACATTTACGCTGACGTTGAAAATCACTCACAAAGGCGAGACAAGGCATTCCTTAGCTTAGGCTTAGGTACGGCAGTATGAGACTAAAGGAACAGTTTCACCTATTTGTAAATATTTCCAGTGCTCAAAAGAACGTAGCAAGCGTAATGGGTGCCCTCTCATCGACGTCGTCATCGTTCGGTAACGCGGCCGCGTCCACCCGTCTCGACAAGCACACCAACGGTGGGGCGTTGCTCATTGATGACACACTCAAACAACAGGTGTTGGCTGAGGAAGAAGCTGCTATGAACCAGTATAAGGTAACTCTACACGCTAATAAGGCCGCCCTTTGTAACACTTAGACTTAAGGTTCCGCTGGTCGATCGTGTTTTCCATACAAATGAATTTAGAGTGTTATCCATTTATTCTTTACGGAATTTGAAAAAACAAAAGTTAGTTAAGAAGTTTGTTTTTTCAAATTCCGTAAAGAATAAATGGATAACACTCTAAATTCATTTGTATGGAAACACGATCGACCAGCGGAACCTTAAGGTTTGTTTTTATTTTATTTAATGTAATTTAAAAATGGTGTTTACAATAAAGAATGGATCTATCTATCTATCTAATCTTAAGGTGAAAGGGTACCGGCGCTCTCTCCATACTAACGTAGTCGACTGTTTCCTCCCTGGATAATGATACTAGCACAAATATTTTTTGTTGCATAAAACCTATTATGCCTCTATGTCTTGGCTTTTTTCATTTTCTAAATTATCATAGAAATTAAGATTAAAAACATACATAACAAAATAAAAATATACGCGACGAATTGAGAACCTCCTCCTTTTTTGAAGTCGGTTAAAAAATAGGGGCATGATCATGGCAGTTATAAGTTTTATGCAACAAAAATATTTGCTCTAGTGTCATAATTCAGGGAGGAAACAGTCGACTACGTTGGTATGGAGAGAGCGCCCGGTACCCTTTCTTCTTATGGTTAAAGTCTGAAATACTGAGTTATTACCCGTCCGTGTATGAAGAAAAAATGTAGTACTTACTCAAAACCGAAGACTTTTAATACACGGACTGGTTATTTTGAGTTCATGAGTAAGGGCAGGTCATGGAACCGCATTGAAATAACATCTCTAATTTATTTATTTTGAGTTTAGTAATTGGGAAAAGTGGCATTTTTATAAAAAAGATTTATTTACATAAGTTGATGTGGTATCAAATAAAGAACAAGTCACTCTTAGAAACGAACAAAGGTTAGAGTATTAGAAACTTCGCTAATCGAGAAAACCTTTTTTTTTTTTAATACAATTTGTACTGCAGTTAAGTTATTGTCAGACGCTGCACATGGATTGGTCCATTTCGTTGTAGCGCCGCTGATTCGTCCTTAGACTTGAATCAGTGTCAAGTCGCTGCTCGCTGATTGGTCCATATTTTTGTAGCACCACTGATTCGCCATTACGACTCCAATGAGCATCAACATACTGCACGCTGATTGGTCGATATCGTTGTAGCGCCACTGATTCGCCGTAGGACTCTAATGAGCGTCAAATTGCTGCACGCTGGTTGGTCCATTGAGCGTCAAGTCGCTGTACGCTGATTGGTCCCCGCTGATACTCTCCTACTAACCAAGTAATATTAACAGCATGTTACGAACAGGTGCATTTGTTGCAAGGAGACGAGTTGACCGGAGATGAAGACTTGACTGAGATCATTGTAAGAAAGGGAATGGTGGTTGGTTCCTTGTGTTTTGCTTAGAGATTTGTGGAAGCAGGGCAGGGGGCGGGAATATGTATATATTTTGTCTTAAGATATTATACCTTTATTTGTCTGTTGTGTCATTTTATCATTTATCATTTACGCATCTTATTTACATTTTGCCTGAGGAGGCGATATAAAAGAAATGATTTAATAATTCGTTTATGTATTTGTGTTTATTAAACATTTTAACATTTATCATTTTCGCATCTTATTTATATTTTTCACTATGAGGCGATAAAAAAGAAATGATTTAACTATTCGTTTGTGTATTTGTGTTTATTAAACATTTTATCATTTATCATTTTCGCATTTCATTCGTATCTGTTCAAACTCAAACTTTTATATGTATATTAAGAGGGCATACTTATCGATACAAAAAGAGATAGTTCTTTTCTAAGCTTAATAATGTCCATTTATGGTGTTTCCTATTTTTAGGGTTAAAACCCTGTTACTAAGACTCCACTGTCCGTCCGTCCGTCTGTCTGTCACCAGGCTGTATCTCATGTACCGAGATAGCTAGACAGTTGAAGTTTTCACAGATTATGTATTTCTGTTGCCGCCTTAACACGGACGGATGGACATCTTAGTAATAGGGTTCCGTTTTTTCCCTTTACGGAACCCTTAAAAAAAGTACTGTAATATCCCAGTACATTCAAGAACGGTGTTGGCTTAGTGGTAGATACCTCGACTTTCATTATGAAGGTCGTCAATGAATATTTGCTAAGAAAAAATTATGTGCACTAATTTACAATGCTCTTACGATGAAGGAAAACATCGTGATGAAACCCGCGGCTTAGTTGGCTCCAGGAGTATTAACAAGTTCTCTGCTTTAGGCATGGTCGACTAAGCTGAGAGGGTAGTAGGACGTGAGCAAGCCTACTCCATCCTCACGCAAAAAGGACCCAATTAAAAAAGGGTTTAATTGCGGAAAAACAGCCCGTATACATATACAAGTACATTTAAAAATGAAACTTATCGTCTTACAGAATAAAGTCCAGTCTCCAACGAACGCGGCAAACAATCCGTTTCTATCATCAGCCCCACCGACTAACAATCAACAATCAATAGTCGATCTATTCGGACCGAGTCCGGCGGACAACACCGCGAACGCAACTAAAGCATCGGACGATTTATTGTCGCTTGGGAATCCATTCGCTGATATGTTCGGAGGTAAGTTACATACTCTTATACCTTATTTGACGACCCAGTTGCCAAACACAGGGTTGCGGGTTCGATTCCCACCTCAGACATGTATTTATGCTTAGATATTTGTCTGTGGTCTGGTTGTTTCTATGTATTATAAGTATATATTTACAAAAGAAAAGTATATAAGTAGTATATTCGTTGTCTAGCGCCCATAACACAAGTCTAGTTACTTAGCTTGGGGCTAGATGGCGATGTGTGGTATGTCCTGTAATATTTATTTATTTTAAATATTGCAGGACATTTTACACAGTGCCATCTTTCCTAAAGCTAATTAACTTGGCTTGTATTATAGTGACCATACAACAGATATAATACATAATAATAACAACAACAAAATTATAATATTTATTTACTTACATTTTGTACATAATATTATTTGCAGAATCATAGGTTTTAAATCAACAATAATTTAATAGTTCAAACTATGGACAAATCTGTAGAAATTGTACATACATAACGCACATTTCTAACTGAACATTTTTTAAACAGATTGACAGCTGTAATTATAATAATAATAGACGCCTTTTTAGCGCTAAGATAACTTTATAAAAACGATATTATATGATATAGTTATTTCAAGTAATGTTGACGCGCGGTTCTATGTGTGTGAGAGTCTGTACACCTAACTCAGTTAACTTATTCGATCAAACCGTATTGAGTATTTGAGTTAAATGGTTAGACAGACAGATAGTTACGTTAGATAGATAAATAGTTAGATAGATTGTTAATTACAATAAATAAAAACAAAGCTTAATGCCGGCGCCTCACATTGGCTATGTTGGCTCCAAGTTATACTGTTGGATCCAACACACCAATGTGAGGATCGATCTTGGAACGTTATTGGACGTTATTGAACGTTCCAAGATCGATCCTCACATTGGTGTGTTGGATCCAACAGTATAACTTGGAACCAACATAGCCAATGTGAGGCGCGCCGGCATCAGCCTAAGTGTTACAATGGGCGGCCTTATCGCTCAAAGCGATCTCTTCCAGGCAACCTTTGGACGTTTATTTTCTTCAAAAGAAAACAACTCGTGATAAGGCCTCTGCTTTGCTTTGTGTTGCTAGAACGATACGGATGCCGTATCACTGCCACATTAATCAAAGTGGGAGTTCGCTAGTTCGAATATTGCCGTGGTACTAAATGTTTAATGCATTTATTCTTGATTTCTTGATAATTTGTGTTCAGAAAATATACATATATTTCTCTCTTTCTTTCTTGAAATTATGTTCAGAAATGCGGAGTGGCTAATTTACTGTCACTACATAGTATAAAATAAAATCACTTTTCGCCGTCCCTATGTGCCTTTGTATGCTTAGATCTTTGAAACTACGCAACGGATTTTGATGCAGTTTTTTAAATAGATAGAGTGATTCAAGAGGAAGGTTTATATGTATAATACATGCATAATATAGCCGTGCGAAGCTGGAGCGGGTCGCTAGTAAATAATAAAACGTTTATCAAAGTGGCATCGTCACGCATATAACCTCGCGCCAACCTCACTTGAAATATCTAAAAGTACGTTTTGACAGCTGTCATTCGACAAAGAAAATAAAAATCTAATAATTACAGGTTTAAGGGAATCGACTGCACATAATAATACCAACACATGCACATTTTAATTGACAATATCGATGCAGTACGAATTATTTAGCGAAAACATGTGGGGTTAGACTATCACTCTATCACGAACTGTTGCAAATCATCGTAGAGTACCTATTGCTATTATGGGCAAAGGGTAAAAGCCGGTCGCTCTTTGGATGAGAATATGTTTCAATGAAATTATATAATTAACATTTTATTTTAATAATTTTGTTAATTGACATGTCACTATGTAATTTACACACAATGAAGCATTGGTGTAATATAATTTGTATTAATGAAGCTTAGTTCAATTTAGTTAAGAGGAAAGGGTACCGGGGACTTTCTCCATACAAACTATTACAAACGTAGTCGACTGTTTGCTCCCTGGATAATGACACTAGAGCAAATATTTTTAGTGCATAAAACTTATAACTGCCATGACCATGCCCCTATTTTTTGTTTTTTTTTATTCTTTTATACTTACTTACTTTCTATGATAATTATAAAAAGTAAAAAAAAATAGGGGCATAGTCATTAGTCATGGCAGTTATAGGTTTTATGGCACAAACATATTTGTGCTAGTGTCATTATCCAGGGAGGAAACAGTCGACTACGTTTGTACGAGTACGGAGAGAGCGCAGGTACCCTTTCACCTTAAGGTGATTCGTCATAGTATATGGGCGTAGGACCCACCTTAAATGAGTTTAAATAACCAACTACTATATTATAATTTTGACATCTCATTACTCTAACTAATGTGAATAAATCATTGATTGATACGCCCATACATAATTAATATTTTCTTTTGTATTGATTTGAGCGACCGACTTCTGTTAGCTTTATCAATGACCCCGCCCAATGGCAAAAATCAGCCCAAAAATTCATAAAAGTTCCATTTCTTTCCTATCGAAGTACTGCATAGTTATCGTCCTGTATTCTAGCGGCGGCCCCGTCGCCCGCCCCGGCCTGGCCGAATCAGAACGTTGCTCCCGCGCCGACCAACAATACGAACGGTTTCTCAGCGTTCCCGCAAAACAACGCCTTCGTACCAGAGGCTAACTTCTCTAACGTTTTCGATAACACTGACTCCGCAGGTGAGATACGCTGCGCTTTTATACGTATCGGTGTTGCCGTGTTATTGAGAATTCTACTATTTTGGTAGAAATAAAAACCTACTACATTTATTTGGTTAAAATTGATATAACGTACCTTGAAGGCTTAACTTTATTATAAGGGTCTTTGAGTCACGAGCGTTTTGGTATCTTCTACGCGCGTGTGCTACATCTTAGCCCGCATCGTCATTTACTGTCATGTGAGATAGTGGTGCAAATGCTGACCTTTTTTATTAAAAAAAAATAAAGGCGTCTTGGTTTGGTCAAACAAAACCTACTAAAACTACTGTAGTTATTACGCTTTATTTAAAACCTACTAAATCGGTATAGATTTCACATTTTACTAGATTAAAAGCACTGTTTCAGTAAAACTTAAAACCTACTAAATCATTAGAAAATACGTAGACAGAGAATAAGTATAGACAAGCTACCAGCGTATACAGTGTGAGACAGCGAATTCAACATACCTATAACATAGCCTATAAGTATATAGTTGTCAAATTGCCATTCAACAGTAATTAACCATCACTGCACAAGTTCACACCAATTAGTACTCCTTTTTAATATCTTATAAGTCACAAGTAACACAAATTATAGTCTAGTATTACACAAATTAAATTATAGTTAGTAGCGAGTCCATACTTATTCTCTGTCTACGAGAAAATAAGTGAATTAATTGGTAGAAATTAATACATTCTAAAATTGTAATAAAATGTATAAAGTTGGTACGTTTTAAATTATGTTTTTGCAGATCTACATCTTTTCAATAACGCGGCAACACATTTTTTTGAAATATCTAATTTTCTATAATAATAATTATGAAGGCGATTTTGAAGGCACGGTGTACTATTTTCATAATGAAATGTTAGAAATTAAAAAAATATTTTTTATATTCTTCGGTGGTGTTTGAACCTGACGAAATGTGCCTTGAAAATGGTCCGAATAAGATATATCTTTATAACTATGGTGTTGGTTTACAACTACATTTGTACGCAAGCTGCGGCAAACCCATTCATGGGTATGGGAGAGGCTCCCATCCAATCAGCATCTCCGGCTCGGCCTCCGCCCCCGTCAATACCGCCACAACCGAAATCGGCTTTCGACGACCTTGAAGATGTCATGCGAATGTCATTGGGCGGCTCTCCAGCGAAATCGAACCAGCCAATCACGCAACAGCCCCAGCCAATGGCGATGTCCATGCCATTAAATCAACCAATGATGTTCGGCTCGCCTGCTCGTCAGCCAATGATGCCTATGACCGGTTCGGAATTCGAAAATTCGTGTGCTTTTGTAGTTTTTTTTTCTTTTTTAGTTTTTTATTGCAGGTCTCGTTTATTTTGCGTCCTGGTCACACTGCACAGCCTATTAATATTGTAAATAGACGCGCTATAGATGTAGTATTATTAATTTATTACCTCCCTTTATAAACTATGCTTCAGTGGCTCACTAATTAAATTTCAAAAATCATGATTAATTAGTAATATGCTAAGCAACGTTTATGTAAGGTTTTTATTGTTTTAACATAAGTTTTATCGCATGATAATATTTTTTTTGTTGCGTCATCATTTTTGACAGTTATTTTTTCGCGATAGGTCATCGAATATCATCCCGCCTTCGGTGTTGCTAGTTCACGATTCGCTGAGTGTTGCCATACGTCTGCAATATCCATATATGTGTCCGTCAAGATGTCATCCAGGCTTTGTTTTCTATGAATCATATTATAAAATATTCTGTGTTATTTATGTAATGTGATTAAAGATTGCTCATTTAAATCAATTAATAATTATGAAATAAACGTAAATATTAAGCACTGAAAAAAAGTATTTTTCCCTTTTAAAATTAAATTAGAAACTAGAAAACGTATACTTTTCCGCCTAGCGAAACAATGTACTTATACCATTACCTAAGGTATTACCTAGATTTAATTTAAATAAATCTGGAATAATTTGATATTTGATCAAAGGAAACCATATTTTATGAGCAAATCTTTTATCACTGACAATAATTTTTTTCTTTCTTTTTTTTTCTAAAAAAATCTAAGGTCAATAACCTCTCTATCAGGTCAACAACCCCAACAGCAGTCCGGTAAAGTGCTGACTGGAGATCTCGACTCATCGCTAGCTCAGTTGGCTAACAATCTTTCTATCAACAAGAGTGCTGCAGCCCAAAAGTGAGTTTTATTATGTTTATTTTAGAGACTATTTTAGATTTAAACTGTTGAATGAATTAAGTATTCAAAAGGTAGTTTCAAATTCCGTGGTTTATTTTAATTTTGGTGGATTTCGTTTTAACATTTTACTAAATAATATTACTTACAGTCTGATTTAAACTGAATATTTTTTCTAAATACTTATTACTTCGAGATTGGCGGACTTCTTTTTTAATTTCGCGTGGCTTTGGTATGACGTACCTTAAAGTTAACTGCTTTCACTCAATAAAAAAATGACTGATGTATTCATAAACTTTTTTAATATCTGTTTGAAAATCAACTAATCTTAATTCATTCAACAAAATAATTACTTAAATTCATAGCTTGAATGAAGTTTAGTATTAAATATAGATTTTAGATGGCGCTACATTGATCTTAATAATATAAATAAAGTTTTTTTTGGCTTCATACAATTTGTTCTTACGGCCAGTGTCAAGAAATATTACCATTAAAAATAAATAAATAAATATTGCAGGACATTCCACACATCGCCATCTAGCCCCAAGCTAAGTAACTAGACTTGTGTTATGGGTACTTATATACTTTTCTTTTGTAAATATATACTTATAATACATAGAAACAACCAGACCACAGACAAATATCTAAGCATAAATACATGTCTGAGGCGGGAATCGAACCCGCGACCCTGTGTTTGGCAGTCCGGCATGGTGACCATTGTGCCAACTGGGTCGTCATTAAGTTAAGCCTAAGTAGGTCTATTGGCCATCTGCGGTCTGTCGTCAGTCCTCACCAGGGTTGACGAAATATGGACTTACCTGAACTAAGTCTAGGGGCAACAAGAAATACTTTGTAGATTTTATCTCGAGAAATTAAGGTGAAAGGGTACCTGCGCTCTCTCCATACAAACGTAGTCGACTGTTTCCTCCCTGGATAATCACACTAGCACAAATATTTTTGTGCCATAAAACTTATAACTGCCATGACCATGCCCATATTTTTTTTTTTTCACATTCTAATTATCATAGAAATTAAGATTAAAAAAATAAAACAAAAAATAGGGGCATGGTCATAGCAGTTATAAGTTTTATGCACCAAAAATATTTGCTCTAGTGTCATTATCCAGGGAGAAAACAGTCGAATACATTTGTAATAGTTTGGATGGAAACAGCCCCCGGTACCCTTTCTCAAAATACCCTTTCTTTTTAAAATAACTCAAAGAGGTTGGATTAGCAACATCCGTTACTAATTATGACGTCACATCGATCATTGGTTTTTGACCAGTTTTACAGTCGCTTCAAAAATACCCCTTTCAAGCTGTGTTTTTGTAATTTTGTCAAAGTAGCGCCATCTAGTGTTAAAAATTCAAAGCTAGTTACTTTGAGTTGTATTTATGTAGGTAGTTGTTTGTAGGGTTCCGTACAAATAATGTACGGAACTCGAGTTTGCTGAGTGAATGTTATGCATAGTTCGAATTTAATATTTTTTAAAAGGCTAGTTTTACACTTGAAATGTCTTTTATATCATGTTTTGTTTTGATTTAAATGAGGACTATTCTTATTAAAAAAACGCAAGGAACTCACCCTAGACCAGAGACAATCTTAAACTTACCCAGCGCTAAAAAAAACTATCTTTTTTAGATAAAGCCTAATTATCAACAAGCACCTAGCAACATATGGTACTAAATGTCTCGAAGTCACGATGTCATTGGGTAACATTGTTTCAGTGTTAAAATGTACAAAAGTCTTTATATACATTAAGGTGAAGTAAGACCTGAAAACCCCTATCCGTTTCCCACGCGCGCGCCGCGCGATGACTATATCCCTTTCCCCCGCGCGCTGTGAAATGGCCGTTTTTACTGTTTTATGTAATTAAAAGACTCACGTCTATTTTAGTGAAATAGTACATTGTTATCCTAGGTGTGAAAGTCACTCATTAAAAGTCTCGAGACGGAGTTTGTTCGCTAATAGTTCGAGGGACTTAATGAGTCTTTCACCCGAGGTAAACACTGCTTTTCATTACGAATAATACATAAAATTCTTCCTAACAATGAGAGTGAATGAAAGACTCCATACTACCTGATCCTCTTCCAAGGTTGGGACCAAAGAGGTTATATACATGTAGTGTTATTCTTTGGTGTTACTTAAAGCAAGGAGGTTAGGTTTTTGAAGTTCCTAATGCGTAATGATACTGATACTGGCTACATGCACATTGCACAAGCCGTGCGAAGCCATAATTTGACATGACAGCTGTCAGTGAAAGCGATTTTCCTTAGGGCTGAAAGTTTTATTTTCTACACGCTCTTCAGGCATCTTTAGACCTACTTTCGGAGTATGAGTAATGAAATAGTACATTGTTATCCTAGGTGTGAAAGTCACTCATTACAAGTCCCGAGACGGAGTTTGGCGCCCGAGCGTAGCGAGGGCGCTAATAGTTCGAGGGACTTAATGAGTCTTTCACCCGAGGTAAACACTGTGCTTTTCATTACGAATAATACATAAAATTCTTCCTAACAACGAGAGTGAATGAGAGACTTCATACTACCTGATCCTCTTACAAGGTTGGGATCAAAGAGGTTGTATACATGTAGTGTTATTCTTTGGTGTTACTTAAAGCAAAGAGGTTAGGTTATGAAGTTCCTAATGTATAATGATACTGATACTGGCTATATGCACGTTGCACGAGTCGTGCGAAGCCATAATTTGACATGACAGCTGTCAGTGAAAGCGATTTTCCCTAGGGCTGGAAATTTTATTTTCTACACGCTCTTCACGCATCTTTAGACTTACTTTCGGAGTATGAGTAATGAAAAATTATTTGTACTTACTACGTTATGGGATTTGATGTAAAGTTTATGAAAATATAAATGTACTTTGTACTTGTACTTGTTTTTTCTTTACAATCGGCGTAAAATTAAAAAAGCTCAAAAAATGGCGATTTTTTAGGATTATCACGATTTTTTTCTATCGAGGCAAATCACTCTAATCGTGTTTTGAAGTATATGACAATACAAAGCATTGCTTCACCTTTACGATAGTAGGAATATCATTCTATGGATTTTAGTGGTTGATACCCAAAAACTGTTTGTAAGACACCTCTATCGCGCTTCTGGTCATACCACTTCGGCTTAAGAGTAAATGTTAATAAGTATAAAATACCAAGATCATTGTGACATAATGCACCTACGGACAATCGAACAACAGTAATTGGTTAACTTTCACCCGCGACTCCCCAAATATGCCAAATAGCCCGATTTGTCAATTGAGCTGTGCGGTAATATACCAGTCAATTAGTCAGAATTTTGAATTATATTTTTATAGATTAACCAATCGCGAATAGCGTTTATGCTCAAGCTTTGTGAACCTGTACCAACCCTTATCATGATATAAAAGACATTTCGTTTATTAAAATATATGTTGTAATTTTCATAGTTTTAACTATTTTTAAGTATTGCTAATGGACAATGCGTGAATGAAAGATTTAGGTCAATAGTAAATTAAATATTTATTATAATGGCAACACTGTAAATAAACTCGGTTACCCGCTAAAATAAGGGCTTGGATACACAAATACACCTTAACACACAATGTAGATATAGCACTGTTTTGCTTACAAAGTTTTTAACACTACAGAAAGATTGGGGCGACTTGCAACAAAATTGCAAAATCTCATTAGTTTGAAATCAAACAAATGTTCATTTATTTGTTTAAATCGATTCATGCTGAAATTAGGTTAACCGTTCTCCCACACATATGCAAAATAAGGGATGATGCCAGATATATATGAACTTTGGTACCGAACGTTGGTATTATAATTTACAAAATGATGAAATGGTCAAATGCGTTTTCTGATATAATGCGTAATAAAATTTTGTTAATCGCCTATTTGACATTTTGCGTTTAAGGAATCACGCGTTTTTGATATTTATGTATTACCTATTGGCCTTTCGCGTTTGTGGTCATATGTGTCGAAACCGAAACATCGTTTCAACATTGCTAAAATGGCATGAGTTAGCATAGCTGTAAACCGACTAATATTTGGAAGTAGTCCCCATAGTAACATAGCTATCCAACGATGTATTACACATAGTTATTGAAGGTGGGTACCAGAATTGGCAGTATCCTTTGAACACATGCGAAAATTCCATATGTGTGGGACCGGTATGAAGTTATTACAGTAGGTAGTGTAGCTAATCCAATGCTTTCATTCACGTACTGAATTGTGAACGTTACGATTAGACCAATGCAATGGAACTCGCCGAAAAACGCTTCGAAACCTGGATCCACGTGGCAGCCTCAGCCGATGCAGGCCACTACTGGAGCCGGTTACAGACCTATGGTACGTATTACAACAGTTTAGAAACAAACAAATAACATTTCAGTATTTTCTGGACTGTACATACACTAAGAAATCTCACAATGTAAATAAAAAATATAAATTAAGAGAAAAATTTGTACTACAGCGCTTAGAAAACAGGTTCGTTGTCAGCACGGGGCTAGAGCAAAATGCTCCAGCGCTGATTTAGTACTATCAATATAGCCAGTAACTTAAAAAAAATTCTACCAAGATATTTTTTTTATTTGATAGATTTAGTACTATCAATGTGGCCAGTAACTTATAAAATATTCTACCAAAATATTTTTTTTTATTTATAGATTTAGTACTATCAATGTGGCCAGTAACTTAAAAATATTCTACTAAAATATTTTTATTACATAATTTTGTTAATAAATTTAACTAATAGTAAATTCACTTTAAATTAACTTTAATTAAATCAGCACTTTGTAAATTAATAATTTAATTACCCAGTACAAGGTGTAAGTATTTCACAAATAAAACCTATTCCGTTCCTATGCCAAATTACTTTTATTCTGTTATTTTTCTGCTATACGTCGTTTTTTTTTTTGTTTAGCTGACTTTGTGTTGCAGCATTGAGCTAGATTTCCCTTGTATATTTCAAGTTGTTTGGATATTATAAATGAGTTTTTTTTTAAATAAAAATCTAAAAAAAATGGATAAACAACAGTATTCGAACCTGTTACCTTGGGTGTTTTTGCTAAGATATTTTAAAACACTAATTCCATTTTGCCACAAAGGATGGTGCTGTTCAGAAAATAGATGATTTAAAAGTCAAGCAGAAAGACTTCCAAGACTTTTTAATTTCAAGTAAATCACAGAATTTCGAAATAAATCACAGCATTTTCGAAAAAATAGATAGGAAATATTTCGTGAATGCCTTGACTACCGGAATCTCATTATTTTTTGACGGGCGCAAAAAAACGAAGTAAAGCGACAACTTCCCATTTATGTGTCTAATAAAAAACAAGCTTTAAAAAACTTAGTACTTACCTCCTTCATGGTGCAATCTAATCTCAAGGTTGCAGGTTCGACTTCTATCGAGGCAAATTTTCCTAAAATAGTTTCCGTATCCGCTAATCTCCAAGCAAATAAAATTCAACCCTTAATTTCACTATTTTGCATTAATAGTATATAATTTTCTTTTGCATATAATACCTTCCCGTAGCATGCTTTTATTTTGCGTTTTGCAGGGCCCAGGCATGAATATACAACCTATGCCTCATGCATTCCACCCTCCACATTACGTTATGGTAAGTTACCGAGCGCTCATTGGTTAGGCGGTCACTTATAAAATCAAATAGAATCAAAAATTAAAAGACAAAATAAAAATATCAGTCAGGATTTTTAATATAAATAGAACTAAATTATAAGCATAAAATCTCGAAGCAGATAACCAGTTCTTCGTGCATAAAGTAGTAAAAAACTAGAAAATATTGAAAAACTCAATTTTTTTTGTCCTCTGTGGGATTTTTAAACTCGTTTCTGCTACGGATAGGTATTTGTATCCACGGATATCGTGATCGGATGGAATTAGCCACTGATTCCTACTAAAGCTAATTACGAAAAGCTTTTCTTAACAATTTAACAAAATATATTGCCAATGAATGTATGTTTTTTTAAACTAAAAAAAAAACTATTCAAAAATTACATCTCAAGAACGAAGGTCGTCGAAAGTTTTTCGAAATAGTTGAAACGTGAATATTACTTTTTATCAGTGACCGCCTTAACTATTTTTGTTAATTTTGCTTTTAGTTACACCTTTAGACCCTAGAGTAGAATCTATCCCTTGTATAGTATGTGAACAAACCTAATTTGGTAGAGGTTAAACCAATTAATTAGATTACTAACTTATAAATTTTATTGAGGTTTTTGAACGAAAGATAATTAGGTACATTACTAATGTTGCCAACGTAAAAATGGTAGCTTTTAAAATAAACCATCACTGCGATGGTAGATTTTCTATCGTAAATTTGCAGCTGATTTCAATGGCGTCAAAGGTAAGAAACGTTCCATAAAACCCATGTTTGAAATGAAGCATGAAAGTATTCGCATGGTTAGTGTTGCGTGATTTCCTGAATGATTGCTTGGTTTTTTTCTCTGTGTGTTCTTCTCTTTCGGTAAATCATAAGTAAATTGTGTTACTTTCAAATACTGATCAATAAAAACCATTTTTTTTCCAAAATCAGATACGTTTTGGACTTGTACTTATACTTTTTTCGTCGAAGAAATAGAAATACCAGAGTTTATATGCAAAATAATTCTTCTTTCTCTATTTCTCTAGAATATAATAAATTCTAAATTATGTACTTCCTATTGAATATGTTATTAACTTTATCATAAAATTAAAGACATCTATTCTATTATTTCCAGCAACAGCCAGCCATGGTAATGGGCATGCCCGGTGCCCCCATGATGCCAATGGGCATGCAACAACCGATAAGGCCTGCGGTGCCACCGCAGCCTGCCACAAATCAGTTCAGTTAAATGCTTCATAATTTTAGCTTTGAACTGGCTGAATGTGAGAGAATCTATGCCGTTAGTTTTCTTTTTAATTTGACATTGATAGTTGTAATGTTCCAGTATGAAAACGGTTGATTTTGAACATAGAATGATAGCTCTGCAGATGTTTAGGACTTTTACTAGCATAAATTCTCTTACATTCTTCGATTTATCTATTAGTTATGTGAATGGATTTATTACATAATTAGCCAAGTTTAATAAAAGGAATGTAGTTTGTTAAAATAAGTTCCCTCACATTTTTCGTGTAGGTAGGTGTTTTTTTTCTTCAATAGTGACATCATTGTCATACCAAGTTTTAAAGGTAGGATTGTATAGCCGCTATGTTTGAGTTAACATTTCGCTATACTATAGCGAAATGTTAACTCAAACATTTTAGTTTCGAGATTTTATTTAGTCAATATTAGTTTAACGAAAATCTTATGCCGCATGTGTAATTTTTAAAATGTTAATTGGATTTAATTTGTACATAATAAGTTGGTTAAATTCAAAAAATCATAATAAATCAATACTAAACTTTCACTTATGAATTGTTTTCAAAGAAATCTTATGAAAACGGTGCGGTTTTTTTGTAATGTTTAATTTATTTTCGTTTTGTATTCAATAGACATCACATTCCATAAAATTGTACAAAAGTCATAATTAATTTATATTAATTTTGCTTGTGGGTTTGCTATAATTTGAGCTATATGACGAACTTACGTCTCGTTCGCCACCTAACTCTACGTATATATTATAATGGAATAATCAAAATGAAATAATACTGACCGTATTTATATTTATCTATACGTATAATATAAATGTGTAATATATCAACTATATTCACTTCAGTAGCTTGAACTGTTTCCATATCTAATATGTTAAGATATATTCAGTAAATATAATCGTACATAGATGGTTATTGTATTAGATTGTTATAAATTAGATGTGTATATTAAATGGGTGCTTTGTTATCCCCGTTTTTTAACATAATGGCAACACAGATGTGACATTAGGGGTTGATAAAGATTTCATGCGAAATGGCTTTTCAAATTATTGTTCTTTAAACCATATAACCCATCGTTTTGCCTATTATGGTTATAGCAATACTTTGTCCAAATGATGAATTATCCCTGCAAATACCTACATACCTATTTTAATTTATTATTGTGATATTTTGATTTCTTGAGACTGCATTATGATTTCAAAGTATTAATATACGCTTTATTTTTACATTAAAGAATATTTACGATCGTTGGAATAGAGTATTGCTTACAAATTGATATAAAAGTTACAATTTGGTAGAAAATTTATGAAATGGCAACACTATCTTAATGGAAAGCATTCACCTAAAGTATGTAGCTGTTAAAACTTGTAATCATAAGAAGATAAAAATGTTATTCTGGATAATTAGTCGTAAACGCATCTGTACGATTCGTTAGTGTGTGTAAATAGGTAATGTTTTCACAGTACATAGTGCTAAACCTATCTAATAATAACTTTCGTGAAATATGGACACCTGTATGCCAGATAGCTTAAGGTCCCTAATAAACTCATAGTTTTATGTTAAATCGAGTCCAAATTAATGATATTTAATATCATTTGCATAGCGTGAGTTCTGTTTATTGATTTTGTTTGCAATGTTTGTGCAATTTTTCTTATTTTTATTGGCAACTATAATAAAGGACAAGTTCCATTCTGTGACCTTATCATTCGCTAGCAAACGATATCGCTATCTGCGTATATTTGCAAACTTTACACCACCAACATTTCCACGATTTCTGACGTGTCTGGCATTTTGCGTATCTGACATTGGGCGTATAAACTAAAATCAAGATTTTGAATTAAAGTAAAGTTTAGACACGAATTAGATGACTTTCTAGGCTTGGGGTAAGTTTCCCCTCAGAAAATTGCAGTGAAGTAAAGCGTTATCGCTTGCTATCGTAAAATGAGATCGCAGTAAATTCCAGTGGTTTTATTTCTTTACACAGTTTTAGTTGGTCATAGTTTTCTGTGATGCCTGGGTTCGACTGAAATATATTGAAATATTTAGTTCACATTTAAGTTTAAAGAATAATTATGAACTAGGTTTATAACATTTTATGAATTATTTTTAGTACTCATTATTCTTTCAAATTTTCTAAGTTGTATATTTTATTATTTTTTAATGAGTTACGTTTTATGTAAATAAATTTCTGCTATGTTATTCTTATTAGATCTATCGCGTTTAGATATCCAATTTAGTTTATTTATGAAAATAAAATAAATCAATTAATATTATTTTGATGCTTTTTATTTTTTGTTTTCTACCCGTGGGTCCATAAAAAGCCTGTAACGAAATATTAGTTCAAAATTGTTGATCCATTTCTCAGCTGATATTCATAGTGATTGTAACATAATTAAGTACCTAGTATGTCTGTCTATTTACCTCTATTTACAATGACAATACTATCACAAGTAGCAATCAATAAGATTGTCTTAAGAGTGCTAAATTCGTAATTATCGCTTTTTCTAATAATGTGTTAATCACGTTAATAGGAGCACATTATTAATCTATGTATTTGTATGTATCAAAATGAAATAGCTGTTCTAAACAAAATTATTTAGCTAAAGTAAAACGGACTGTAATTTTTTCAATAGTTTATTTATCGTAAAGTCACATATAATATTATAGTTACCTACTTAGAAACAAAATGTTGTCATTATTGGTCTAAGATGTCAATATTTATATCGACGACCCAGAGCTACTGAATAAATTGCAATCCTATTATATTGAAAGATATATATTTTTGTTAGGCGTGGAATTATTCCAAATACCTTTATCTACAAAAATGTGTGTAAACACTTAGAGATTGCTCCAGAAATGCTTTTATTTATGAGTCGCTAGTTAGAGGATGCGATCATCTGTCTATCAATACCTATATAATAAAAGTTATAAGTTAATCTGTGTTTTATTGGAATAAATTTCTTAGTAAGAATACCCACCTAGTTCAATGGAATTATTCCTCCTTCGCTTCTGTTCCTGTCCTAGTCCTTGGTATAGGTAGGCACAATCTTATAATATTTGTATTTGTAAGGATTAAATATTCTTGGAGCATAAAGAGGAAATTTCATACAGCGGCTTGGAGGTAAAAAGTACAGCGCCATCTAGGCCCAAGTTAAGCAACCAGGTTTGTGTTGTATCAAAGGATAGAATACCTACTTATATTTTTTGTAAATATAAACCAAATGTAGGTAGGTACTTCCTACAGGAAAATGTACCTACATAAATCATCATCATCTTTTTCTATTTAATTTAATTTAATGAATTTTTAATATTGATGTTGTTAATTTTGATTTGAATTGTTCGTTTTTATATGTATTTATTGATTTTTATATGAATTGAAATTTTGGTTTTGAAGTTTTTGACTGTGACTGTAAGAAGATAGTTATTTTTAAATTTTAATCTTTAGTTTTTCATTATTTATTTATAATTTGATTGTTATTATGGATTTTAATATCTGAAAATAAATGAATTGAATATATATAAATATTTGTTCGAGGCGGAATCGAACCAGCAACCTGCGGGTTGGAACAAATATTCGATTCGAAATATTTCGATAAAAATAGCACGGACGGTCTGATAATACTTGACTCGCTCGATGTATTTGAAAAAATGGCAGGCATGACTTGTTTCGTGACAGTGGCACCACGTTCAGTTTAAAAAATCTACTAATCCTACCACATTTTCGAAAGCTGGCAACTCTAAAATCAATCGATGACAGCGACGGATTTTGCACAGGGTCGGTGACGACATTTTGTCAATAGATTGTAAAAAGTCCGAGGAAATTGTGCATTTTCTTTCTAAATTAGTGAAATTAAGCCATAACCATGGCTGATAACGAACAAAAAGCCATGCAGTTGATAGCGGAGGCGGAGAAGAAGCTGAATTCTTCGAAATCGTTCCTGGGTTCGCTTTTTGGGTGAGTACAATGACTCGATCACTTTCAACGAAATTTATCGTGATTTTACTGTTATTATGTTTAATTATTGCCCTATGATCTGTTTCTTACAATACCCTTTACTTATTCTTTCCACTAGACATTAGGAACTGTTAAAATATCGAATTAATAAGAAGTCCTAATTTAACATCACACAAAGCAAGTTATTGCAAAAAATTGAGTCAGTCTATGATCTAAATGTTTGGTTGTGATAATCAAAGGCGTTTAGATGTGAATCATGCTTGTTATTTTCCACTTCATGGCTTCCCATTCATTATTTTTAAAGTCTGAATTTCACCTACTGACTATTTAAATTTAAATCCAATTGGACTTCTAATTTCTCTATCAATACCTACTTATCTTTTTATAAAAATGATTGTTAGGTACCTATACTAACTGAAAAATGTATCAACTAGTCAAGCTAATAGTATAAAACAATGGGCTGTTATGTATTTATGTCAAGTGAAAGTTAGGTACTTACCTACTTACTTCCTTTGTACTTATTTTTTACATCCACTTTCTTTGAGAATAAGTTTTACATAAACAATCTTTTATCCATATAATGCTAGCTCCACCCCGCAGTTTCATCTGAGTAAAACTTACTGCGCAACTTTCCTAATATTTTCTATCATTATAATCATAGCCTTCGCGTAATAACAAAAAAAAGTTCATAATGATGCCGTGACCAAGGAAACTGTCCCGGAAAATGTTGGTATGCCATTTACAAAAAAAAAAACTTAAGGAAACAAAATAAAAAAATAGATAGTAGCTGATTCTCAGACCTACTGAATATGCATATAAAATTTCATAAAAATCGGTCAAGCCGTCTCGGAGGAGTATGGTAACTAACATTGTGACACGAGAATTTTATATATTAGACTAGCTGCGCCCCGCGGTTTCACCTGCGTAGTAATTTTCTACGCAACTTTCTTAATTTTTTCTTCCATAAGAACCTTCTCCACACAATAATAAACCCAACAAAAAAAGAATTAGCGAAATTAGTTCAGGCGTTGTTGAGTTATGCGCTTACCAACACATTTTGCGATTCATTTTTATATTATAGATTGTATAATAGATTACTAGCTTTACTTGCCACTTTGACTGCATAAAGATTGAATTTTCTAACAAATTCATTTTACCAGATGTTTACATCATAACAGCTATCTGTTTGATAAATTTTAGCCTGACCCGCCCATTGGTTTATGCTGTGTATTGATGTCCTTTTTTCCTTTAATTCATTTAGACTATCATTCTAGGCTGATATTCTGATTTCTGTCATACTTTGCTGATCATTTTATTAACCAAGTGTGGGATCATTTTTCTTAGATTCTTTTATGAAATCCATCTGAGTCTTGAGGCGTGTCTAAAGTCTTAACATTGAGCAGCAGACTCCAGCACCTCGCTATGCTATGTGGATGAATGGAATGATATACTATCACAGTGTTTAAGATTCTGTGAGAGATCTGTGTGACTAAACTTCTCTCAGATTAGTTCTTTAATTATTGTACATGTTTTTGTAAAACGTTATAACTAAAGTAAATAAATAAATAAATCTAAATGCCATATACCAGGATCAATGCTACTTATCAAATTAGTTTTATTGATGACAAAATCCTTTCACCCCAGTGGCTCCTCGAAAGTCGAAGAGGCTGTTGACTGCTACCTCCGAGCGGCCAACCTATTGAAGATGTCCAAGAAGTGGCCACAAGCTGGCCAGGCGTTCTGCAGCGCCGCCCAGCTCCACCTCAAGGCTGGCGTTCGCCACGACGCTGCCACCAACTTCGTCGACGCATCCAACTGTTACAAGAAGTGTGATCCTAATGGTAAGTTGATTTAGCTTCCTGCCTGCCTAGCATGACGACCAAAACACGATACGATAAAGCTATATCACGCGATATAACTACATCAACTCTCAAAATATGATACATAAAGCCGCCATGTTGAATTTTTATTATAAATTGCGACAAAAATTATGATAAAAATTCAACATGGCGGCTTTATCTATCATATTTTGAGAGTTGATGTAGTTATATCGCGTGATATAGCTTTATCGTATCGTGTTTTGGTCGTCATGCTAGGCTAGCAGGGCTTCCATTTGGTGCGGTCTTCAAGTCCCGAGAGAACAGGTATCTTCCAGCTACATCTTAGACCCTATTTTCAATTACCATCAGGTGCAATAGTCAAAGTCAAAAATTTTAATTCTTTGGATGCTTTAATACATTAAATTTTGTATATAGACCACATAAAATCGTCTTAAAAAATAAGTTAAGATGTGTGCCTTCGGAACGCGCCCACCAATGAGAAGAAGGCACAAGAAACTCATAGGGTTTTTTTTTCATGTGATCACGCTCACAAAGGTCAATATTACAGATATTTGAAAGTATTATTTGAAATGGAGCAACTAAAGTTACGTCCTAAGGGACGAACTAAACTACTAAACGGGAACTAAAGTTACGTCCTACGTACTAAGGGTTCTTACGCCTTATTGCACAAATTATGCTTTATAAAAGTTTTGAACCTGTTAATGGACATGTCATATACATCTTTAGGTAATTTATTATAATAGAGCACACATGTACTATTAAACGACCTATTTATTTTCCGGAGCCTACTACCGGCCGGAGCCTACTAGTGGTTAAATGCCGACCTATAATCATATTAAAAAAATTGCTGATTATGCAAAGTACTATTTTAGAAGTTGTCCCAAGCTGGCCAGGTACGACTGGCTAGTTAAAACTATGATGAGACAAACAATGACTTGTATATCGAGGGCTGACAAATAGCCAGCAACACTTCGACCCCATGGGATCTTTTGTGTTTACCCCTACCTTAATGTTTCTTACTCTTTGAAGAAGTGGTCGATTAACGCGGTGATCCCACTGAGAGGAAGAAACCTATATTCCTCTGGTTTGAGCTACGCATTCCCAAGGAGGCTCATATGCTTCGCTGCTAAGACGTCGCATTCATACAGTATGTGCTCGTAAACAATGACTTGGTTAGATGTGGTCATCGTAGCTCAGATGGTAAAGAACACCACTTCAATAGGAATTAGTGTTTAAATCTCACCGAGGACAAAAATCTTGCTACTTGGATATGGTTCGTTTTCCGCAGTAACACCTTTTTAGTTGGGTCCTTTTTGCTTGTGGATGAAGTAGGCTTACCAAGCACCTATACCACCCCCTCAGCTTAGTTGACCGTGTTCAAAATTTTTGCTGAATCAATTTCTACTGTACTTACTACATGCATTTTGCAAATTAATTAGTGTGGGAGTACATGGGACTCGCATTTTATGAGTCTATTTCCAATTAATCCAATCCATCAATGTTTATTACGTGCTTGAGATGGAAAGGGCATCAGTGAGTTGCCGTTGGTACATATATCACAGCCATAAAGGTTCACCTTATTGCATTTACTTTTTATTTCTTCTATAGCGATACTCGCTAGAGCCAGCGGGTCATTAACCAGAAACAATCTTTGACTAAGATTAAAACGTCATCTATTGAAAACTGAAAATAAACATACTCAAAAATATTTACTTTTTTCTGTTTTATGCTATTGCATAGGTTTTATCGCGGGCTTTGAGCGCGGCAACCGAATCAAGAAATTCCGTAACGAAAATAAAACCTAACATCCCCCACTCCGCCTACCATGTTTAGTATTTGTTTTTATAGCGGCAACAGAAGTACATCTGTGAAAATTTCAACTTTCTAGCTATCACGGTTCTTGAGATACAGCCTGGTGAAAGACAGACAGACGGACAGACAACGAAGTCTTAGTAATAGGGTCCCGTTTTTAACCATTGGATACGGAACCATAAAAAGAAGTTGGAGTACCTACTCTTTATTGATAATGATTTTTTTTTGGTGAAATATATTTTTTGCTCCTTCAAGTTTTTGGCAATAATATTTACACTAAGTTAACCTCAAAGAAGCTGAATATAAATAAAGTCGTTTGTATTTTGTCTGTGAACGGAGTAGAAAAAAACGAATGAAGTAAAAGCAATAGGTAGTAGGTAGCTGTCTTGTTGAAATTAATACTAAGCGTAATTCAAATATTTGCTCGACGAGCGACGCCGACGCGCGACGGTCGAAATCGAACCAGCAGCAATCCTCTGCGTCGCTAACGGGTGGTCGCTCACTGCGCTACAGGGGTCGTTGTAGTAATTGTAAAAGGGTGTCACATTTGGTTGGCAGACTGCCAGTTGCGCAACCACGCAACCACTCGTATCGATTTCCAACAGTTATTTTTTAAAGTCTTCTTTTTAAAAGGTTCCATACCCAAATACATGCATAATATAGCCGTGCGAAGCCGGGACGGGTCGCTAATACTCGATAAAACCGTATTCACTATTAAATATTTCCCCATACTAGCTGCGGTTTGATCCGCGTAAGTTCCTGTGGGAATAACGGGATAAAAAGTATGTGTTAAGGCTGCTTATGTTGCCAAACGCAACGCGCCAGAAATATCCGTCGCTTACAACTAACATTGATGATTGTAACGAATGTGTTTTGTTTTTCTCAAAAGTGCTGAGATGGAATTGTAGGTGAAAGTTTTACCGATATTTTGGGGTAATTTTGAGGCAAAAATTCCTTGTCATTTCAAAGTTAGACTAGTTTTAATTCTTAATTTTAGGATAGCTTCAAAATTATAGGAAGTTTTTGGCTCAAAATCACACCAAAATGTCGGTAAAAATCTTACCTACAATTCCATCTCAGCACTTTTGAGAAAAACAAAACACACTCGTAACAATCAACAATGTTCACCAACGAAGGCGACCGGTGCCAGTAGTAACTATTTAGTAGGCTGTGTACCAAGGTCGTTGGCGTATGGACCCCCCTTAATCCAGATCTCCAACTATCCAGATAATGAGTTTCATCGCAATCGGACCAGCGTGAAGCAAACAAACACACACACAAACATTAATATTACTACTAGGATTTTTTACTTACATTTTTTCGGGAATTTAGCCATTAGTAAAAGTATTATAAAATCTGGACCATAGTTGTGTAGTTTTACGGTAGCTTAGAACTATCTGCTTAGAGTAACCAGTATTATTATTTGTCTGTTATACGTATTGTATCAAGGGGCTATGGAGCCCCGGACCTTTGGAAGGCGTGCGTGGAGCCGAAGCCAACACGTAGAGGCCCTTTACAATAACAACGTATAATAGCAAACAATGGGTTATTATTATTATTTTATGTAGATAGCGGAAATAGACGACGCGATAGACACAAGAATACGTAATCAGATTTTTTATTAATTATCTTTTTACCCCTGAATCCCCCGATGTAGTCATAAAATCGGGACTTACACGAGGCGGTGTTAGTTATACGAAATGGGTAAGTACTCTAACGATAATGAAATTTAATTGTTTGCATGGTAAGGTTGCGTTTAAATATCGCGATAACGTAGTCAGGTGTAAAAAACCTTTGTTTAGCGTAGGTAAAAAGATTAAAATAAAAATATTTAACTTAACATACCTACGTTAGCCTAACTAATATTTTAAATCGGAAAGTTTGTTCATTTCGTCTTCACGGTCAAACGACTGGACTAGTGGTGTTTTTTAGGAAATGGAGAAGGACATAGGATGCTTTTGATTCCGTAATTCCCGCGGGATTCGAATTTACGCGGGTGAAACTGCGTGGCGCAGCTAGCCTAAAGGTAAAGGAGAAAATGCTCGAATCTTCTTCTCGTATAGTGGTGTGGCTCACCTATTGTTAGAGTTTTCAGATCGCCTTAAGGCCTCTAACTTGACCTAACGACTGCTACTAGAGGTAGCAACCGGGACCAACGGCTTAACGTGCCTTCCGAAGCACGGAGGGGCTCACGAAAACACATTTTTGCCACACTACTAATTGGCCACCCATCGAAGTAATGACCGCGCCAGGCGTCGCTTAACCCGCACGACCGTAAACGATCAGCGAGCGTAGCTTAGCTGTGAGCCTCCTCCGAATACACTGCAATATACAGGGTGGTCAATTCGAGAGGGTCAGTAAGGGCAGGGCCTAGAACCGTTGTAGCTACGAGAAAACGTACTTCTCTTATCTTTAAATAGTTAACGTGTGCATTTGCTCGGAAAGATCTCTTCTTATTTATAATGTAGAAACTTGTTTTATGACCTTAAAATATTGACTTTTTTTTTACTTGCTGCACCCCGCTGTTTAACCCGCGTAAAATTTTCTTTTCAACTTTCTTATCATAAGAACCTTCTGACAATAACAAATACAACAAAATAAGAATTAGCCAAATTGGTCAAGTCGTTCACGCGTGATGCCGTGACCAAGGGAAATAGGGATTCATTTGTATATAATAGATTTGTACTGACTTTTTATTTTTGCTATATTTTATTATGTTTTATTGATTACTAGCGACCCGCTCCGGCTTCGCACAGCTATATTATGCATGTATTATACATATAAACCTTCCTCTTGAATCACTCTATCTATTAAAAAAACCGCATCAAAATCCGTTGCGTAGTTTTAAAGATCTAAGCATACAAAGGGAAATAGGGACATAGGGACGGCGAAAAGTGACTTTATTTTATACTATGTAGTGATTTAATATGGATCTCGTTAACTGAAATAAATGAATAATATTTTTTTCCATTTTTTAAGGTTTCTCGGAAAGATCTCTGAAAGGTTTGGTTCTAGGATCTGCCCCTACCGACCCACTCAAAATAACCACCCTGTATATATTACATAATTCGATGCAAGTGAATATTTTGTATCTTATCATGTAGATAACTATGATCTTCTTGGTTTAAGATTAATTATTTCAAGGTCTAGGTTATCTATAGATAGGTAAATAAAATACATTTTAGGCTTAGATGATTTTATTGTTAAGAGGAAAGGGTACCGGGGGCTCTTTCCATACAAACTATTACAAATGTTTTCTCCCTGGATAATGACACTAGAGGAAATATTTTTGGTGCATAAAACTTATAACTGCCATGACCATGCCCCCCCTCCCCCCTATTTTTTGTTATTTTTATTTTTTTAATCTTAAGTTCTATGATAATTAGAAAATGAAAAAACCAAAACATAGTGGCATAGTCATGGCAGTTATAGGTTTTATGGCACAAAAATATATGTGTTAGTGTCATTATCCAGGGAGGAAACAGTCGACTACGTTTGTATGGAAAGAGCGCCGTTTACACCTTAAACCGTTTTAAGAAAATGACACACCATAAATTATATCTATACCTACTTCTCTATGTACTAATATTATAAAGAGGAAAGATTTGATTGTTTGTTTGAAATCAATAGGCTCCAAAACTACTGGACAGATTTTGTTGAAACATTGAAATTTATATAGATATTGCAGGACATTCCACACATCGCCATCTAGCCCCAAGCTAAGTAACTAGACTTGTGTTATGTGTGCTAGACAACGAATATACTATTTATATAACTTTTCTTTTGTAAATATATACTTATAATACATAGAAATAACCAGACCACAGACAAATATCTAATTAAAATACTTGTCTGAGGCGGGAATCGAACCCGCAACCGTGTATTTGGCAGTCCGGCATGGTGACCATTGTGCCAACTGGGTCGTCGTAGACATAGGCAGTCATATATTTGATCACGATATTGCCACTACATAAATGGAGAAAAACAGCAACAAACTGGACATCCCCGTGTGCTTGGCGACGTCGAAGCTGGCCTCTAGAGCCGGAGATAGAGAAGCCCTATGCCCAGCAGTGGAATTAGATATTTAAAAAAAACAGTCACTAAATCAGTATTTACTGTGCTACTGTAGTCTATAATCTTGACTACAGCAGCAAAGAGCGGTGTTGGCTTAATGGTAAATACCTCGACTTTCATTCTGAAGGTCATGGGTTCGAATCCCTGCCGGCCGAGCTACATGGTAGGCGGAGTGGGGGGTGTTAGGTTTTATTTTCGTTACGGAATTTCTTGATTCGGTCGCCGCGATAAAAGATATGCAATAGCTTAAAAATGATGTGCGCTAATTGACATTGCTCTTACGGTGAAGGAAAACATCGTGATGAAACCCGCGGCTTAGTTGGCTCCAAGAAGTATTGACAAGTTCTATACTCTGGACATGGTCGACTAAGCTGAGATGGTAGTAGGTGCTGGGCAAGCCTACTTCATCCTCACGTAAAAAGGACCCAATTACAAAGGGTCTAATTGCGGTAAACAGCCCGTATACAAGTACAAGTAATCTTTGTCTCCTGTGGGATAAGAACCTACGATCCTCGCTTCTCGATAGCCTATAACCAACGTAAATGTAATGTTAACAGAGGCAGTGAGCTGCCTCCTGAAGTCCATCGAGATCTACACAGATATGGGACGGTTTACTGTCGCTGCGAAGCAACATCAAGTAAGTTCTAACCCTATGTTGTTTTAAATACTAATAGATAGATAAACACTTTACAGCACCATAAACATGAAACAGAAACAAATAAAAATATTGCAAATAAAGATGGCGAGGCTTTGTCCCCACTCTACCCGATCCCATCTCTACCTAATTCAAAATTAAAAATGATAAGAAGTACAGTCAGAATGAAAATAGTACATTGCGATACAAGTGTGGAAAGTTGATCTTTGCATAGAGGCGGTTTAATACGCGCGAGCGGTACGCGAGGGCGTTTACAAAGCCGAGATACAAAGATCAATCCATACGTATATCGTACGACGTTTTTTATCACAGTTGGCTTTGGCACACAAAGGCTTAAAACTCTTTGTTGGTACCTTTTTTCTATACATCAAAACAGTATAACCCAGATAAATTAAGAATGTGTCATCTACCTAACATTGTAATTAGTAGTAAGATACGTATATAACTCATCGGGATACCATATTATATTAGCACTAGTTGGATTTATTTTATCGCACGCGTGTATAATACGTTGCATTATGAGCCTAAAAGCGGTTTAATTTCCACTTTATGAGCAACTGTGATAAAAACATTTAAATGATTAAATCATCAGCATTTTTTATCACCAATTAGAACAATCGATATTTATAATAATATAAGCAAAATAATGTTATTTTATTATTTGTTTTAATTGAGAAGTATAGTCGGCTGCATAATTGCAGCCCCCGCGCCCGGTAGAGTTCGAAATTTACTATTATTTGGAATGTTTTCATTCTAATAATTTTTATTTTATTTTTTATTTTTAGAAGACTTTTAACTTCAACTAAAGCAGGTGACTAGAATCTTGCGTGTGTTGAAAACATTCTTATAACAGCCGCTTTGGAGCTCTACGGTGGGTCTGCAGTTATGCGGCCGACCGTACATAAAATATTTGAGGCTTGCAATCAAACCCATTGAAATACAAAAGTCACACCCATTCCCTTTTCCCAACAGAATATAGCAGAGCTATACGAGACGGAATGCGTCGACCTAGCCCGAGCGATGCAACATTACGAGCAAGCTGCGGACTACTTCAGGGGTGAGGAGTCTACATCATCAGCCAACAAGTGCATGCTCAAATTGGCACAGTACGCCGCGCAGCTGGAACACTACGATAAGGCTATACAGATCTATGAACAGGTGAGACATTGAATTGAGTTCTTTTATACTAGGCGCTCCAAACAATGACGTCTTAAGAAAAATACAAAAGCAAAAATGTTAAGTGTTACAAATATTCGGGAAAATTGAAACTTCTTTTGATCGTGTTGCCTTAAGGCTGCTAATGCTGCCAAACGTAACGCGCCAGAAATACCCGTCGCTTACAACTTATATTGTTGACTGTAACGAATGTGTTTTGTTTTTCTCAAAAGTGCTGAGATGGAATTGTAGGTGAAATTTTTACCGATATTTTGGGGTAATTTTGAGGCGAAAATTCTTTGTCATTTCAAAGCTAGACTAGTTTTAATTCTTAATTTTAGGATAGCTTCAAAACTATAGGAAATGTTTGGCTCAAAATCACACCAAAATGTCGGTAAAATTCTCACCTACAATTTCATCTCAGCACTTTTAAGAAAAACAAAACACATTCGTAACAATCAACAATTTTCACCAACGAAGGCGACCGGTGCCAGTAGTAACTATTTAGTAGGCTGTGTACCAAGGTCGTTGGCGTATGTACCCCCCTTAAACACTGTTTTTAATAACCGATACGGTTTATAGACCGTTTTGATAAGAATTTGGCTCTACACATTACTGAGAAAAAAAAATACATACAACCGAATTGAGAACCTCCTGCTTTTTTTGAAGTCGTTTAAAAAAGGTCTTGACACACAGACGGACATCCAAGTGGATAAGGATGCCGTTTTATCCTCTTGAGGTACGGAACCTTCAAAATAGATTCCTCACATCCAGTGGTATCCAAATAAACCTGACGTATGTCAATAAATAAATTGTAGGACATTGCACGCAGCGCCATCTAGTTAAGCAACTAAGCTTATTGTATGATAGTTTTTCTCGTGAACTTTTCACCACCTACTTTGCGTTTTCAGCAGACATTTAAAACTTGTGTAGTCAATAAGCTATTTTTAACCGACTTCAAAAAAGGAGGAGGTTCTCAATTCGTCGCGTATATACATATATATATTTTTGTTATACATTCCAGATCGCCAAGTCATCCCTTGAAAACAGCCTGCTGAAGTACTCCGCCAAGGAGTACATGTTCCGCGCGGCGTTGTGCCACCTCTGCGTCGATATACTGAACGCGCAACACGCTCTCGAGAAGTATTCCGCGCTTTATCCCGCCTTCGCTGATACCCGCGAGTGCAAGCTTGTCAAGGTCAGTGTTTGATGTACAAAGTCGCCAAGGTGACTAACGAGAGTTAAACTTATAAACAAGACCTAACAAAAGCATGTGCAAGCTCGCCAAGGTGACAAACGAACGTTATTCTTATATACAAGACTTAACAAAACCATGTGCAAGCTCGCCAGGGTGACAAACGAGCGTTATACTTATGTACAAGACAAGCATGTGCAAGCTCGCCAAGGTGACAAACGAGAGTTATACTTATGTACTAGAGTTAACAAAAGCATGTGCAAGCTCGCCAAGGTGACAAACGAGTGTTATACTTATGTACGATCGGCAGCATAATTGCATTCCCCGGTAGAGTTCGAAAATGACTATTATTGGAATGTTTTCATTCTAATAATTTTTGTTTGATAAATTTAAACTTTAACTAAAGCAGGTGCCTAGAATCATTGTTGTGTTGAAAACATTCTTATAACAGCCGTTTTGGAGCTCTACGGTGGGTCTGAAATTATGCAGCCGACCGTACAAGACTTAACAAAAGCATGTGCAAGCTCGCCAAGGTGACAAACGAGCGTTATACTCGCTCGCTAAGGTCACATATTATGCAGTTCGAACTCGCCAAGTCAACACTCATAAATCCGGGGTCGGAATCGATATAAAAAAGCCTATAGATGTGTTATTCCAGGACTTTGGCTATGCACATACTAAGTTTGTAGCAATCGGTGAAGGAGTTTTTGCGAGAAAGACTTTCTTACTAAATTTTTCTTTGAAGTTAAAACCATAAATCCGTTCTTAGTCGGATACTTACGTTATAAGATAGACCTATGTTCCAAACAGCTTACTAGTTTTGACTGTGCGTTGTTGATCGCTTGTCAGGACGCACTATATATTACATAGATAAGTGGCACAAAATTCGGCCTTTGTCGCTATAAGCGATTCTAAGAATAAAATAAAAATGTTTATGTTTTGTCTTCTACCTTTGTATTGACGAAAACTTAGGGAGGTTAAGGTGAAAGGGCGACTACGTTTGTATAGAGAGAACGCAGGTAGCGTTCTCTCTATACAAACGTAGTCGACTGTTTCCCTGGATAAGGACACTAGCACAAATATTTTTGTGCCATAAAACCTATAACTGCCATGACTAATTCACTATGCCCCTATGTTTTTTTTTTTTTTTTTTCATTTTCTAATTATCATACAAAAAAAATAGGGACATGGTCATGGCAGTTATAAGTTTTATGCACCAAAAATATTTGCTCTAGTGTCATTATCCAGGGAGAAAACAGTCGACTACGTTTGTAATAGTTTGTATGGAGAAAGCCCCCGGTACCCTTTCCTCTTAAGATTGTATTTCAAACTCATATTTTCAGGAACTAATCGAGCACCTAGAAGAGCAGAACGTGGACGCGTTCACTGAAACAGTCAAAAACTACGACAGTATATCTCGTCTCGACCAATGGTACACCACCATGCTGGTCCGTATCAAGAAACAGATCAACGACAACCCTGACCTCCGCTAAACTACCCTTGTGTCTAACGTAACATGGGGTGCTGTTTTACTTGACTCATAATATTGTATAAATAAAATATATAGGTTCTTTTGATTAAGCTCGCTTTAATAAACATTAAAATATTGATGATTAAAGGTGGACGCAGATCGATCAGAGCCGAAAGAATCTAATTTTTGCTGTCCACGGAAAAAGGTTCTTTATAATAATAGAGATAAGGTACCTACATTTATATTTCCGATGACGTCATCAGAGTCGCCCGCATTTTCAGAAGCGGCCGACTCTGAAATATAAATGTACCTTATCTCTATTAATTTAAGGTACCTTTTCCCGTGGACGGCAAAAAATTAAATTCTTTCGGCTCTGATCAATCTGCGTCCACCTTTAGCAGAGTTCATTCTCGTAGCTGCTGATTTGCTGTTTTTTTTACCTTGGCGAGTTTGAACTCTTTCAAAAATGGATCTGAGTAAGTCTCCCATGTATCACCTTGGCGAGTTTGTAATCAAACTCAGATCCGAAAGAATGATTCTCTCAGATCTGTTTTTGAATACAAACTTGCCAAGTTGACAAATACTCTTACTTGAAAGAGTTTAAGCTCGCCAAAGTGACAAAAAACCTTTAGTCGAAAGAGTACAAGCTCGCCAAGGTGACACAAGGAATTCAAGTTTCGCTCGTGGAAAAACCAATTAATTCATCAACTGGCAGATAGATGGCGCCATATTAAAAATGTATGAAGAAACCCCCGAGCGGTTTTTCTGCCAGTTGACAGGTGTGACAAAAATGATTAACTATAATTTTTTTATATATCGTGCAAACGAGACGGTGCCTTGAACACCACTTGCAGTTTAGTGATATTATGTGGCTGGTTAACCAATATTATTGGTACAAGTAAAACAACTCTAACAGTTTTAAGCTCGATTGTACCATTCTTTTTTATTTTCTATCAAGGTATGGTACAATCGCGTACAATTATTCCTTTAAGTAAAATAATTTCTATTCCAATTTCGTTAAAGATTCTCATCGAAAAAAAATCCCAAATAAAAAGTAGTGGAAAATTCCCAAATTAATTATGAATACGAAATGCATTGTTTGTAACTTTAGCTACATTTTTGTAAGTCCTTAGTCGTGGAGCAGTTGAATGAAAAAGAACCCTATAGGAATTGCAATAAAGATGTAAATTGCTCAAACTGGTTTACGCCGAAATGCTAAATTAGCTTTGTGAAGATCTTACACGGGCGATAAATTGCGCAATTCTAATAAAAATGTAAAATAACTGATAGTTTATTAAAATTACATCAATTAAATTAATTTAGGACGGTTTGCAGGAATGTTTGAATTACGATAGAATTTTAACTCGTTTGTTGTTTAAATTTCAATATGGTACTATTAAAACTATTTATTGTTCAAAGCTAAATATAGTAGTATTATCTAGTATTATAGCTAATATTGCGTTTTAATTCGACTAAATCTCTTAAAAAATTCCCGCAATCCACGCTTAAAATGTTAAACTACTATGCAATTTTGATGTAAGTTGCGCAATTTGATCGCGTGAAGGCATCTTTAGCGCGTTTTCGGTCATAGAGCGATGACTGTCAGTTATGGAGTGCGCGCCAGATAAGTTTGTACGCCGAAATTGGAACTGATCGAAGTATTTAATGATTGTAAAGAATTCTTCTTTGCTACTTCCCACTTTAGTTGGCCCATGTCCCGAGATTCGGCCTTTAAGACCTAAGATAAATAAATAAATAAGATGACTCTTCAGGCCTTTAATGTGTATAAGGAATTGATATCCTTTAATACAAGTACGCTAGATTTGGTAATCCATACAAGACTAAACGTCTTTATATTACGACAGATTTATTACACTTTATAACGACAGAATAAACGTCAGTTATATTCTGAGCCTAATCGAAGGGCTTGCGTTGAGAATACTAAGAAAAATAAATGCATGTCAAAAATGAAATTACGTGGAATATCTTTACTTTTCTTTAATGGTACTTGAGATACAAAGTTGTATCACTAGTTCCATAGTTATCGGTTAACATTACGGGGGAATATCCTCATTTTTCTTTACTGGTACTAAGGATACAAAGTTGTGTCACTTGTACAATCAATGGTACTTCTGACACAAAGGCACACGTCAATTGACATGACCAGTAGGCAGTAGCAGTACCATCTTCACCAACCTTCACTACTGCTATCAGTGCCGAAATAGCAAAAATCAAATGTAAGCAATTTAATGATGATATTCGCTTGTCAAACGTACTATTGAAGTCAGTGGTGTGAGATGTTCAAACAAGAGGAATTCAACGCGACAAGAGCGTGCAGGCAGACTTCTCTGGCACGCACTATAGTATTAAATATAATCCAATTTATCATACTATTGTAGGATATCATTACATATTTCATAATTAGATTACACTAATTTGTTAACCGACATAATGATAAGGTTATTTGTATTTATGGCTTTAATGCGCGTGCGCAGGGGCGATCAATTTGAGTTGAAAATCAGCAATTTCTTGTTATTTCCGAAATGGCGCCTACTATAATTTGACTGTGTCCCCTCAGCTCAGTTCGTAAGATTACCGTTACGGTAAAGCTAGGGTTGTCAGTTCAAATCCTTCCACGGAGAAAAAAGTTTTCTAACGATTTTTTTGTTACTATTTTAACTCGACCTGTAAGGGTTATGTTTTTTAACATCTGCGGACAGCTAGGCAGGGTATTGCCAAAGTAAATTCGTTTGTATCTAATGGTAACAAGATGTAAATTCCAAATTTTATACGGAGGATTAAAAAATCACTGTTTATGCTCTGTGGTCAGTCTTCAAACTTTGGAATCTATATCTTATTACCATGAAATAAGAACGAACTTACGTTGGCTTTAAAATACCTCGCCTAACCGTCAGTCGGGCTTACACATGCCCAAACATTTGCATTTTTCATAAATTAAATCAGAAAATGGCTGAATTTTATTCTCTTAATTGATCACCAACGGCACGTTGCATCAATATTAAAGTTAATACTATCACGGCCTTGCTCAGAAATATTACTTAGTAGACCTTTAGTTAAGCAATACTACAAAACTAAAGTGGAATAAACCATTTGTATAGAAGCACCCTCTGAAATGTAACTAACAAAAGCTCGGTATTTTCCTTAACTAAAGTTTTACTAAGGAACATTTCCGAGTGCGGCCGTCAAACGTTCCGTTTAAGTACACTCGATGTTATTTATACTTATTAACTCGTTATTTCGTATTTATTCACTTGATTCTGCTAATGGCGTTTGTAAATAATGTACACACGTGTGTAAGAAAAACTTTAACCCCTCTTAGGTACTTGTAGGTATCTCCAAATTAAAAAAAAAAAACTAGATAACTTCGGGATAATTTACCAAAATATACTAAAAAAAATTAATATTTTTTTAAAATGTGGCAATACTATCATCGAAACGATTGCTTAGGTAAATAATGGTGTTGTCACTTTCTGAAAATCCCTTAAATTCTGGGGAATTTTGTAACAAAAAAACAATTCTTTTTCTCTTGGTTTTTTATGTTTTACTCCCTACGAAGGGGTTTGATGTGTCTGTGTGGCATCATAGCTCCCGAACGGATGAACAGATTTTTATGTGGGTTTCTTTTTGTGAAAGCTGAATATTTTGGTATTTTAGCTATGTTTGATGAAAATAGAATAAGAATTGAATAGAAAATCATTTATTTGGACGAGCACACGACAAAAATAAATATTTAGAACAATTTAAGAGATGTTGACAAGCAACCATAAAAACATTAAAAATACAGAAAATGAAAAAGAATAAGTATTAAAGAACAAAAAAGTATAAAATAGAAAGACAGAAAAATCAGAGAATAAGAACAGCTGAAAAAAAAATTAACAAAAAAAATAGTTTATTATTAGAAAGTGTGCGAGAAATGTTTTTTTTTGTATGTACGAAGGTACATACAAAAAAAACCTACATGATACCTACATGTCACTAAGAGGAATTGCAGAGTTTTCATTACACACTATACTTACGAATATTTAATTTTAATGCTTAGTCGTAAAACAAACATGTCTCCTTTGTTTTAAACCCCAGCCTGCCTAGCATGAAGACCAAAACACGATACGATAAAGCTATATCACGCGATATAACTACATCAACTCTCAAAATATGATAGATAAAGCCGCCATGTTAAATTTTTATTATAAATTGCGACAAAAATTATGATAAAAATTCAACATGGCGGCTTTATCTATCATATTTTGAGAGTTGATGTAGTTATATCGCGTGATATAGCTTTATCGTATCGTGTTTTGGTCGTCATGCTAGGCTAGCTGAATGATAGAAGAAGGGGTTTGAATAATTTGACTTCAATGTCTGTCTCTGAAAGTGGCATCGTAGCTCCGAAACGAATGAACCAATTTTTATGCGGGTTTCTTTTTGTGAAAGCTGCATATTTCGTCAGTATTTTAGCTATGTTTGAAGAAAATGAAAATTGGTTCAGCCGTTTGAATTTTTTTTTTAATTGTCTTGACATATTATTAATCAACAGTATGTGACAACATTTTGTTTAAAAACTACCTAGTTTATTATTAGAAAGGTGCGCGAGAAATGACTATAATTTATCAATAGTGCGCGAAAACTTTGATAAATCTATGAATAAGTACTTTCGTTTTGTAATCGGGGCCTATTCTCAAATTAGAAATATATAAAATTAATTCGTTTTTTTTATATCATTTATTTTGTTGTTGTAAATATTGCCTTTTGTTTTCGTTTTAATAAATTTTATATTTGATTTATTTATTTTATTTTTTTGTTCCCTAGTAGGTTATAATGCGGCTTGTTCACTGGTTTATGAACAATTTAATGTTTTAGGGGTGCTGTTTGTTGGATTTTCATACAGATCTCAAAGAGATTTTTTTTTTCGCCAATTAATAGACTTTATATTATAGTTAAGCCAGTTTAGAAATGTTTTTTTTAATAAGTACAAAAAAGTAGATTATCTTTTCAATGTACTTAATATTTTTAAATTAAGCTTGTTATTATTCAGACATTTCAAAGCCTTACATTGTTTAAGCTTCCGAAACAGAATTTTACAAAATTATGGCATAGAATAATAACAGTTTTACAATGAGTGTAAGAAACGTATATATTCAACATCTGTTAAAAATCAAATCAAAATGGCAGAACGAAAGAAAATCACCCTCCATACAAAAATATTCCAACCTTTTCATTATACAATAGAGCCCTATAACCATTTCCTTTGAAATCGAGGTGAATGCAAATCTAACGAGCAGTAAACACGTGCGACATTATTGCTTTGAATATATTTGTAACTAGCTGCGCCCCGCGGTTTCACCCGCGTAATTATTTTCTACGCAATTTTCTTAATATTTTCTTTCATAAGAACCTTCTCCTGACAATAACAAACACAACAATAAAAGAATTGGCCAAATTGGTCCAGGCGTTGTTGAGTTATGCGCTTACCAACACATTTTGCGATTCATTTTTATATTATAGATTTAACTATTTCTATATACTTATAAACTGTAAAATGAGTACGCCTTAATAGGCTTAACTTTTTTAACGTGATAATGTTCTAAATAGATGAACGCTTGCACTCACAAAAAAGTGTGACGTCATGTTATCGTTATTGACAAGGTAACCATAGCAACGTATTAAAGTATGCAATGGTAATGATGCAAAAGAGTTCTTATGACGTTATCACGTAAAATTATCAACCGTAAACCGACTTTACAGACAACTTTTTTTTTTCATATACTTACAGGATGACCATGCAAGTAGCTTGAATTTTTTCATGACATCCTGTATTTCATGCCACAGACAAAAAAAAACGAAGTTTAATTTTTACTATAGTTTTGTTAAAGTCACACTGTATCTCAACCTTTTTTAATTATTAGGGAGCTCCCCTATATGATAGTGACTGGTGTTGGTACCATCTGTTTGGCATTCAATATAATTGTTGGCAGTGCTCCAAGTCGCCTGGTTTATTATTTATTTATTTTTAGAAAACTTAACAGCTAATACATAATTATATAAACAGTAAAACAACAGAAAGCCAATTACAGAGTTTCTCAGGTCAAAGTTCGAGAATCAGTAAAAACAAACCTGAAACCGTCTTCCAATTTAATATATCGGTAGATATGATCCTGAAAACACCTTTTGCAAAGTGAGACCCACGCACGTTATCCAGATCCAAAAATGTGTCCAAAAGCACATGGAATTCTGGGACTTGACTTAACACTTAAATTGCGTAATTATAAATAATTTATGTCCAGATAAATTGTTTATAGTGTCAAACAAAGACACATGCATATACAGGAAAAGTATTTTTATAGTTGAATATATGTCGGCAGTGGAGTACATTTACGCAAAAAAATAAATAAAAAAAAACCAAAACTTAATGTGAAAAACTTCCTGCAATTTCTAAATTATTGGGTATCTCAGTATTGATACACACAGTGACACGTAGGTACCTACCTTCATTTAGAGCGCGCTATTAAACTCGCTGGCGCTAGTATTGTGTCCATGGACTTCGTCGTTTTGTTAGAAACACTTAAATGGTTATAGCTCTGAGAGTTTTTGAGTTAGCTCCAAAATAAAAAAAACAGTATTTTTTATTTTAATGTGCTTAAAACATACCGAAATTTGTGCACTACAAAAATACTTTTCCTGTATAGATCACTGTCGCTAATACTAATTATTATTTAAAAAAAACTACCTAAGTAAATGCCCATTAAAATTTCTACCGATGAATTAAAGCTGCAGACCGGTTTTCTTGTTAGAAAACTATCTGTTTTTAATGCCTTCCTTGCGAATTTTTACCTAATGAAATTCTAAAACCATAAAGATGATTTTGGACACTAATTACAATGATGTTTCATGCCAACCAGACAGTACTGACCAGTCATTATCATATGGGGAGCTCCCTAACTAAATGAGAGGTACTTTCTAATAAACAAAATATAATTCGGTAATACTTTATTTAGTGTAAGCATTTCATCAGCTTGCGGTTAATTAGGTCAGTTCCCACTGGTCCTACTATTTTAAAACTATAGTAGGTCTATTGGGAATTATTTTCTACTAGAATATCAGAACAGCATGTAAGTATATCTCAATTTGAATGTATCTAGTAACAATAGGGTTTGTTTGACTTAGGTGGCAGCTCACCCATTATAGTACTCACCAAAACGGGTGAGTTTACACTGTCTGTGTCAACTCACATCCTAGTAGTCCAGTATTTTTTTTATGCTGGTAAAGGCTTCCCCCGTCTCGTCGCCTTTCTACCAATAAAAAGATATTAAAAACAAAACTTTACAAGTTCTTAGTCGTTATTTTGCGATTTGTTTTTAGTTTGTAATTAAATTAGGTAAGTATATAACTATGTAGATAATATTTATTTATTTAACGTTTTTAGTCAATAATTTGCCTGGTACTGAGTATCTTCCAATAACACAACTTTCATATCTAAATAATATTGAAATCCTGTTAAAAAAATAATGAAATCCTAAAAATACCCTTAAGGTGAAAGGGTACCTGCGCTCTCTCCAAACAAACGTAGTCGACTGTTTTCTTCCTGGATAAAGGTGGTAATGACA
Source organism: Idaea aversata (assembly GCA_907269075.1). Taxonomy (NCBI): domain Eukaryota; kingdom Metazoa; phylum Arthropoda; class Insecta; order Lepidoptera; family Geometridae; genus Idaea; species Idaea aversata. The sequence continues at coordinate 1,397,622 of OU026102.1, forward strand.
CTTAGCACATATATTTTTGTGCCATAAAACCTATAACTGCCATGACTATGCCCCTATGCTTTGGTTTTTTTCATTTTCTAATTATCAACGAAATTAAAATTTAAAATATTAAAAAAAATAACAAAAAATAGAGGGACATGGTCATGGCAGTTATAAGTTTTATGCACCAAAAATATTTCTCTAGTGTCATTATCCAGGGAGAAAACAGTCGACTACATTTGTAATAGTTTGTATGGAGAAAACCCCCGGTACCCTTTCCTCTTAAAATGTGTTTTACGGGCTTAAGACAAATGAATTAGTAACGTGATAATGCAGTGGAAAATCGACTAATAATGAGTCACAGTGAATGAGCTGCCACATTAACCTCCAGTTAGTATCGCGCAGTGGTGAGTCATAGTGGGTGAGCTACCACCTAACCCTTCAGTTAATTCGTAAATTTTAAAAAGCATTGTATGGCACATTGATACTCGTTATCATAAAGAAATAAAGGTTAATAATAAAACATTGTGTTTTATTTCATTACTTAAGGTAAGTACCAGCCAGCGTGTAATAACCACCTAATAACTTAATTAAAAACTTTCTATTTCGTAAAATTAAGGAAAACTATTTAAAGTCAAAGTCAAAAAAATATTAATTTGAATGCTTAGAAGGAAAGGGTACCGGGGGCTTTCTCTATACAAACTATTACAAACGTAGTCGACTGTTTCCTTCCTGGATAATGACACTAGAGCTAATATTTTTTGGTGCATAAAACTTATAACTGCCATGACCATGTTTTTTTGTTTTTTTAATCTTAATTTCTATGATAATTAGAAAATGAAAAAAACCAAAACATAGGGGCATAGTCATGGCAGTTAAAGGTTTTATGGCATAATATTTGTGCTAGTGTCATTATCCAGGGAGGAAACAGTCGACTACGTTTGTATGGAGAGAGCGCAGGTACCCTTTCACTTTAATACATTTTGTAAACAGATCACATAGAAACGTCTTAAGAACTAAGTAAGTAAGGAGGTGTGCCTTCGGAACGCGCCCACCAATGAGAAGAAGGCACAAGAAACTCATGCCGCCCTTATTCCAAAATGAGGTTTAGGGATAGTCCGAGATGTGGATTTAAACCTTAGATTTATATACAGATTTACTCGTGAACTATAGTCTAAACACTATCCCTTTATAATCTTTATGGATAGTGTTTAGACTATAGTTCACGAGTAAATCTGTATCTAAATCTAAGGTTTAAATCCACATCTCGGACTATCCTTAAACCTCGTTTTGGAATAAGGGGATCGGGTTTTTTTTTCATGTGATCACGCTCACAAAGGTCAATATTACAAGAAAGTATTATTTGTAATGGAGCAACTAAAGTCACATCCATGGATTCTTATCATTAAGGTAAGACGATGTATCACAGTACGCCTTACTGCACAATTTATTTATCTACTATATAAAAATAAGTCGGGTTTTCCTTCCTGACGCTATAATTCCAGAACGCACGAACCGATTTCCACGGTTTTGTATTCGTTGGAAAGGTCTCGAGCCTCGTGAGGTTTATAGCAACATAAAACGAAGCCATCTGGTGGCGAAACGGAGTTCGCCGGGTTTGCTAGTACCTACTCTATAAAAGTTTTTATTTTGATGAATTTGTTAATCGACATCTTAAGGTAAAAACAGGTCAATAGATAATACCCAGAGCAGCGCTCCGTTGTTTCACCCGCGTTACTCCCGATCCCGTGGAAATATCGGGATAAAAAGTATCCTATGTTACTGTCAATGTATCCTCGTACTAAGTTTTATCAAAATCGGTCCAGTAGTTTCGGAGCCTATTCGTTACGAACAAAAAATCTTTCCTCTTTACTTTATATTAAGTACTTAAGACGAAATGGTATGACCAGAAGCGCGATAGAGGTGTCTAATAACAGTTTTTGAGTATCAACCACTGAAAATCAATAGAATGATATTCCTACTGTCGTAAAGGTGAAGAAATGCTTTGTATTGTCATACACTTCGAAACACGATTATAGAGTGATTTGCCTCAATAGAAAAAAAATCGTGAAAATCCTGAAAAAACCTCATTCTTTTGAGCGTTTTCAATTTCACGGCAATTATACAAAGAAAAAACAAGTTCAACATTTATATTTTTATAAACTTTAGGTACATCAAATCCCATAAGGTAGTAGGTACCTACAGATGGGTTTTGACTAAAATAGATGTGTCTTTTAATTACATAAAACGCCAAAACGTGGGGGAAAGGGATAGATACAATGTATTTCTTTAATAGGAAAAAATACCAGTTCCAGTATTTTTAAATTCTATAACATCTTAACAAAAACTTCATTCAGTGGTTCACTTTTCTTTGAGTTTCTCTTCTCTCTTTTATGACCATGTTTTTTGCTTTTTCTGTGCTTCCCAGATATGATTTTTACATCATTGTTATTCTCCATTAGAGTCAGATCTACGTTCTTGCCTTTAAGATTTTGTTCCGCCTAATAACAAAAAAGAAACAGACTTTTAGACATTTCCTTGGACTGGAGGATCCGATGAGAGTGAAAAAAAAACATTACAATGTTCAACTCCCGACGAATCCCCTAGCATAGGGGATCCGTGAGGCGCTCGAACGGCCGTCGCCTCCCACAGTGCAAGCTACGGGTGTGAAAAAGTTCTCGAGAGGGAGACAGTCGGGAGTGGGGGATTCGTTAGGGAAGCCGACGGGCGAGAACAAAAAAAACGTGTGTGGCGTCTCCGTTGCCCTTTTACCATCTATACTAGCTGCGCCCTGCAGTTTTATCCATATACTAGCGACCCGCCCCGGCTTCGCACGGCTATATTATGCATGTATTATACATATAAACCTTCCTCTTGAATCACTCTATCTATTTAAAAAAACCGCATTAAATCCGTTGCGTAGTTTTAAAGATTTAAGCATACATAGGGATATAGGGACAGAGAAAGCGACTTTGTTTTATATTATGTAGTGATAGTGAAGATTCTCTTTAAAAGTGCAATACCTATTGATTTCCTACAAAGACAGAATACAAAATATACTTAGTTCCAACACTCGTCTGTGACGCAGAAGGTTGTGGGCATGTTGTGGGTTTATATTCCCACCTAACAAATATTCATCGGTCGGCTGTATAATTGCAGCCCCCCAATATTCATGAGATTACCAAAACCTGACGTTGAGGATATTTTAACCTACTTCGAGGATATTTTTGTAAACGAAATGCAATCGAAACGATATTGCAATTTAAGTTGAACAATATTACAAGAATTGGCCTTCTGGGTGCTTATTTCCTGCGGTCCGAATACAGGTGATAGCGCTAACAGTGCTAACGATGAAATCTCCCGGTCCGATATTGTGAGCGTAGGTACTCAAAATGTTTACGGTGCTATCACAACGTTTAAGATTTCGGACCGGGTTTTATCCGTATAGTAGTAGTATCAACTATCAACTGAAATGTGATTTTAATACTTTTTACATTTGTTTGAAGTGTTGTGTGCAAATACGATCAATAAATTGCTCCTTCGTTCTTTGCAACACATAACTAGTTAAGAATTCACATTTAAAAACACAAATAGATAAATTAATAAATATTGCAGTACCTATATTCCACAAATCACCATCTAACCCCAAAATAATTTACTAGACTTGTGTAATGGGTGCAAGACAACGGATATACCTACTACTTAAATACTTTTCTTTTGTAAATATATACTTATAATAGGTACATAGAAATAACCAGACCACAGACGGATACCTAAGCATAAATACTTGTCTGAGGCGGGAATCGAACCCGCAACCCCGTGTTTTGTAGTCCGGCATGGTGACCATTGTACCAACTGGGTCGTCAATTACTTCTAAACTCATGATAAAATAATCAAATTTGAATTTCGCTCGCAAAAGAACGGATGCAAACATCAACTTGACAGATCGCTCACGGAGATTTCGCTGGAGAGCAGGGTCGTCGTAAGCACAAGATGAAATCGTTGATGACGTATTTCCTTTTGTATTCATGACGTCATAACAGTCTTCCGTGAGCGCTTATGAGCGCGCTCATGGCATTTCGGAACGCGTTTGAGCGTCTGACAGCGCTCAAAGTCGATTTCGGACCGCAGCCTAAACTGTCGCCTATAAGCCCCTGGGTGTTATCACCCGGGTTGTTAAAGTAGAATAAACCGTTTTACCTGCCGTTCCGCTGCTTTTGCAGCCTCAAAACGCAAGTTGGCAAATTTAATTAATTTTAGCACAACATTTGCGACGTCATCATTTAAATTAAATTGTCCTTTTAATGACACTTGCATTGCATTTGTTAATGCTGGTAACACTGAAACAAAAACAAAATATAAATTTTAAATTTTGACTGCTTAATTTATTTTTATTAACGCTTAGCTCAAACCAAAATACGGATCGGGCTAGTATTTAGCATATTTACAAAATTATCTAGCTGCTATGACGTAGGCACCCAGTAACATTTTCTTTGGGCACTTCAATTCCTACGCGGATAAAGTCGCGGGTGAAAACTAGTCTTACATGCAGTGTGTGTTTTGTTTCAACCGCGTAAGTCCCGATCCCGTGGGAATATGTAAATTAAATGTAGCCTATGTTGCTCTTAACGTATCAATGTATCCTCATACCAAGTTTCATCAAAATCGGTCCAGTAGTTTCCTTACAATATCTTGTAACTCATTTGATTTGAAGCATCGCAACGGTATACTTATTATCAAAATTAAATACACAGTTTCAAATAATTTCAACACAATTTAAAAAAAACATAAAAAACGATAAATATTTACAGCACAATATTGGTAGAATGAAAAACATGTCCATTCTTCTAAACTTGCACATCGTAAAAAATAATTGAAGTCGTTAGAAATCTGTTATCAATCTGTTTTTTAATCAATTTATAATTACCTAGTCGTGGTATAATAATTTTATTAAGTATGTATTAAACCTCAGACATTTAATGCAGTCTGAGAATGTAACGTCCCTTTTCCCACAACTTCCTTTATCCATTACATCGCCCTTTCTTTTCTCTGGACTCGTTCGACTAAGCTGAGAGGGTAGTAAAATAACGGTTTATTCTCGACTAGCGACCCGCTCCTGCTTCGCACGGCTATATTATGCATATTCATCACTACATAGTATAAAACAAAGTCGCTTTCTCTGTCCCTATATCCCTTTGTACCTATGCTTAAATCTTTAAAACTATACGCAACGGATTTTGAAGCGGTTTTTTTTAATAGATAGAGTGATTCAAGAGGAAGGTTTATATGTATAATAAATGCATAATATAGCCGTGCGAAGCCGGGGCGGGTCGCTAGTTATACATATAAACCTTCCTCTTGAATCTATCTATTAAAAAAAACCGCATCAAAATCCGTTGCGTAGTTTTAAAGATCTAAGCATACAAAGGGACATAGGGACGGCGAGAAGTGACTTTATTTTATACTATGTAGTGATAGTGATTTTCCAAGATAAGACAAGCACAAATAATCGCCATCCACAAGGGCGGATCGTTGCTATTTTGTCAAAAAACTGTTGTTTTTTCAGTCATCTAGGTTTCCTTCTCTGATCCATTCGATAAGTCCAGATCCCGCGGGAATTTCGGGATCAAAAGTAAATCCTTTTCCATCACCTAAACTACCACTCTGCATATTTTTATCCAAATTGATCGTCGTTTGACCAACTGGCAACAAACCAACTTTCGGATTTATAATCATCACTACATAGTATAAAAAAAGTCGCTTTCTCTGTCCCTATATCCCTATGTATGCTTAAATCTTTAAAACTACGCAACGGATTTTGATGGAGTTTTTCTAATAGATAGAGTGATTCAAGAGGAAGGTTTATATGTACCTATAATACATGCATAATATAGTCACTACAACATAGTATAAAACAAAGTCGCTTTCTCTGTCCCTATATCCCTATAGGGATATGCGACTTTGTTTTATATGTATGTATGTATGTATGCTTAAATCTTTAAAACTATGCAACGGATTTTGATCCGGTTTTAAGGGTTCCGTAGCCAAATGGCAAAAACGGAACCCTTATAGGTTCGTCATGTCTCTCTGTCTGCCGTATGTCACAGCCACTTTTTTCCGAAACTATAAGAACTATACTGTTGAAACTTGGTAAGTAGATGTATTCTGTGAACCGCATTAAGATTTTCACACAAGAATAGAAAAAAAACAATACATTTTAGGGTTCCCCATACTTAGAACTGAATCTCAAAAAATTTTTTTTATCAAACCCATACGTGTGGGGTATTTATGGATAGGTCTTCAAAAATGGTATTTAGGTTTCTAATAAGTTTTTTTTTTCTATACTGAATAGTTTACGCGAGAGACACTTCCAAAGTGGTAAAAAGAGTTTCCCCCCCCCCTGTTACTTCTAAAATAAGAGAATGATGAAACTAAATATATGATATAGTACATTACCATGCAAACTTCCACCCAAAATTGGTTTGAACGAGATCTGGTAAGTAGTTTTTTTTTAATACGTCCGTAAACCGTAAACCACCATTTACCCTTCATTAGGGTTCTTCATGTATTTTTTGTATGTGTTTTAACAGAGGTGACTTTTATGTGATGATAATGGTACGGAACCCTTCGCGCGCGAGTCCGACTCGCACTTGACCGGTTTTTTTAAATAGATAGAGTGATTCAAGAGGAAGGTTTTTATGTATAATACACTAGCGACCCGCTCCGGCTTCGCACGGCTATATTATGCATGTATTATACATATAAACCTTCCTCTTGAATCACTCTATCTATTTAAAAAAACCGCATCAAAATTCGTTGCGTAGTTTTAAAGATTTAAGCATACATTAGGGACATAGAAAGCGACTTTGTTTTATACTATGTAGTGATACATAATATAGCCGTGCGAAGTCGGGACGGGTCGCTAGTTACAAAGATAAAATCTCTTTCATACCCACGTCATTTGTCTTCTGAAAAAACCCAATAAGTCCATGAGTTAGATCGCGATAACCCAAATACAATACCTTCAACGCTTCCACGTTCAGTAGTTATACATACCTACATATCATGCCTACATCGTCATTCTTTTCAGTAAACTGCTTTCAATAATTTAAACGTGTCATAGGTCACATTGACATGCAGGGAATATAATGTTTTATTTATGTCTAATGCTTTTGTGGTGCGCAATACTGTCTGTGAGGTGGTTGTGAACGGTCGATAATCATGTACCAAGATAATGAGCAATCTAAGGAGAAGAACAAGTTCGAATCTTCCATCAGGGAGTTGAAGAAGAAGACTTTCGTTTCAGCTGCTGACATTGAAAGTTATAGTAAGTTTATTGTGCCTGCCTATATTTTTTACAAAGGTATTGAATATCACTATCACTTCACTATCACTACACAGAAAGAAAAAAGTTCTCCAGTCAAATAAATTTACTTCAGCCAAGATATTTCCTGTTTCCTATATAAGGAAAATAGAAAATACTCGGAGTAAGATATAAAATGTTTCAAAGTATATTGTTTAAATGAACCAATATAGTATTTGAGACAAAAGCGTGTTAACTCTCCTTTTAAAAAAATAATTATTTAATCCAAGAGCGCAACAGTTTTGGTTTAAAAATAATAATATTTGCATTTAATATGTACCGTTTTCAAGATAAAATTTATTGACTCTTGATCTTACTTATTTTCATTCTTAGCTTGAAAAACTTTAGATAGAGAGAGGTCACATTCTTGCAACAAAACTTCTTATTTCTTGATTAGGAAATGATCTTTCTTGATTTAATGTTTAAGTGTTTATTCTAAGATCTCGATGATTTTGCGACCAAATATACAGTACTTGACAGCATTAATGTCATTTCTTGACTTAAATATGTGGCTAACTCATTCTAACATTTAGATATTACTTTTTTGGAGTTTTTTATTATTTAAGCCAAGCTCTCTAAATTCTTTGTATTAAGAGTAATAGTTACTTGATATAAAAGATTCTGTTATTTCAATTGAAAATTACAATGCTTTGATTGAAATATTTTTTTAATTTAGGGTTAAACGTCACCAGCATTGGCGCCACTTAAATAAATAAATTCATAGCAAACATAAATTCTTTCATAAATATTCCATAACCACGTCAAAATGAAACAAACCATTATTTTAGTACCAACAAGGTATATCATTATTATGTATTGTTTCATATTGCCGTGGTTTAGGAAATATTCATAAAATGATTTAAATTTGCATGAATTTATTTATGAAAATGACACCAACGCTGCTGAAATTTAACCATAAATAAAAAGATATCAAACATACTATTGGTCTATCTGAAAATAGCAACACTTTTATTAACTAGCATTTGCTTCACACAGTACAGTAACCTATAACAATATTATATTACAAAAAGTACATAGAATAAATAAGCAAACGCAGAATCTTTCACTTATCAAGTAACAAATGATTAAAGGTTAATTTCATATTTCTTAGTAAGAAGTCAAAAAGTAGATTCAATCAGTTCTTTATTTTAAATATGCTCACGTTAGATGTTTGACACCATTTTTTTCTTAGCCTAAAGACGAAAAAATTACACCATAAATACTATCAGTTACTTACATAACAAAGAGACACAAAAATAAACATTACAAAAAATAATAAAATTTAAAAATAAACATTTTCAGTTAAGTACTTATCTACTATAGCAATGAAAATGACAACATAAAAACAAATTTATCATTCACTACTGACAGTTGCTTAAATAATAATACAAAGAAAACGACACTATAAAAACAAAAAAAAAACAGTTTTTACTGACAGTAAATTTTAACAAAGTAAATGACACCATAAAAAAGCTTTTGCTGCGCTTTGAAATTCGTACTTTACGTCATCTATAACATTATATACAAGGTTATTTGAAAAATGCGCACGCTGTCTTGCAGGGTGGTTCATATCATTGAGACAAGCAACTTTTGTTCTACGACTTTTGGAAATTCGAAAAAAAAAATCGAAAATTTTGAGGTTATGTTTATTCGAAAATCAGCTGTTACTGACACGGTGAGGTCATTAACCTTATGATTTTACGTATTTTTTTACTTTTATTGATATTTCCAAGTAGTAAATGTCATTTATTAAAAAAAAACAGCTGATTTTGTTTCTGGATTACATTGTCAATATCTCCTGCATCCTGAAAAAAAAATCTATGATTAATTGCATAAAAATACAACTTACTAAAAATATGAAATTGTTTTTTAAAGAAATTACTTAAATACCTATAACAATTGTATCCACTTTCGAAAAAACAGCTAATTCTACAGGATGTACTGTAAACCAACAACATATGGAAAGGTGCTATGGAAACAGAATCCCTTCAACGGGTATTTTACTAGAAAGCTATTAATTTCAGAACAGCTGGCTGTTTTTTTTTAAAACATAGCTAAGAAAACTTGGTTGCTCGTGTCACAAGTGCCTTTGGAGCTACAATAAATAAATAAATATTGCGGGACAATTTACACATCGCCATCTGGCCCCAAGGTAAGCTACTAGGCTTATGTTATGGTAGCCCGACAACGGATGTACTTAATATTTAGGTATATACCTTTTTTTTGTAAATAAATATTATACATAGACAAACCACCCAGACCATCACAAACATTTGTTGACGGCGGGAATCGAACCCGCAACCTTCTGTGTCGCAGCCAGGTGTTCGCCGGACGCGCGCCACAGAGGTCGTCTAACAAAACTACTATTTTATAGATCGTCTATTTTATAGAATATATTATCATCTATACAATAGTAGTTTTGTTTACTAAATTTAAAAAGTATTACTTACATGTGTTTGAACAATTAATCCTTGAATAGCCTCCGAAGATGAAAATTTTATTTCTTGATAATCTTTTTTTGGGTGGGGCCAAATATCCGAAGGTCATTTGAAGTGGTATTTTTTGTCTGAAAAATATAAAAGTATAGCATAACTGCTAGTCTTAAAACACAAACAAAGTCAAATTATACCAGCAGGTGTTCATCCACTGTTTAAATATTATTATCTTACCATTGTCTGTGACAGCATTTAATATTTGTAGTGCATTTTCATTTGATATTTCGGGTTCCTTTAGTTTTAACAGCTTCCCAAAAAAGCGTTGCCATTTTTTGTAAAAGTTTAATGACTGTTGTGTATACTCGTATAATTTTTCGAAATCCAAATTAATCTGAAAGAACAAAGTTAATATTATACTTTTGTCAAAATTCAAATTAGTTTACATCGCAGGCCACAGATTTATCGAAATAAACTAACGCATCAGCATTAACCTTATAACAATGGCAAAAGACAGCGTCGGCTTGGCTTGATCCCATAATCCATACAGAAGTAAGCACTTACAGAAGTAAGCACTTACAGAAGGTCACATCTAAGTTGGGGAATGCATATTATGACGGCTGCGGTTGGGGTGCACTCCAACCGGCAACGTAGGTACCTGTCTACAACGTACCTTTTTTGGATAAATCTCTCCAACCTTATTTATATACAAAAAATTAACTGGGTTTGACAAATATCTAGATAAAATAAGCAAATATACATGTCGTTTAGTGGACTTACCGCGAAATTTTTCAATAACTTCTCTGGGAACACACCAAGACTCGAGTAATGTCCACTTGTCCATTGGATTGTAGTTCTTATCCACTCAAGTAACAATGAGAATAATATAATCCTTATAACAAGGACGTTGTAACATTAAAGAAAATAGGAAAACCACTTGTCCACTTGTATAAAACCTTAAAACGCGTGCGCATAGATAAACCTTTGGATAAACCATTTATCGCGTGCGTCACATTACACAAATCAAGCGGTGGTGATCAGTGTTGCCCGCCTTGTGAATAATTTTTTCCCTAAGAAAAATATTAAAATCCCACTCAACCAAAAGATCTTAGAAAGAATTTTACGCAAAGTTTGGCGGTCAGCTTCAGCAGCGAGCGCACCACCCACCGTACTTGTTTATTTATATGATTCAATGATATTACATTATATAAAAATTGAAATGATCAAAGATATGATGTAGTGCTGTCCACGATGTAGTGTAAAACCGACCTTAAACTATTGTGAGTTGACTATTGGTGCTTATTCGATATGCAATGAACTTAACTATTTTTTGGTCTGGTACCTCTCTTTTTTCAATTTCAATAAGAAAAGGACGGGAACAATCATTTTAGTACCGTTTTAGTTCAACATATCAACCGACTTTGTAAAAAAAATACTCCAGGAACGCAACCAAACCTGCGACCCGTGTATTCTTAATTTGGTAGGGTAATTGTCGTTTAATCTTCTTAAAAAGGCAGAATAGACATAATAGGTAACACTGATCGCACGTTTGGCTGCGTTCCTCGCATGATTTTTTATTTATTCGGTAAATACGTCTAACTAAAACGGTGTTAAAAGGATTATACCCGTCCTTTTCTTTTCTTTTCTTATTTTCAAAAAATATTTATAACTTTTTAGGTATGCGACATATTTATTACAAATGTCACTTATAAGTTTGGGCTGGGCGTCACGCGGCTTTAGCAACACTCGACGGCGTTTCTAGCGTCAAAATTGTTAATAATTACGAAAAAAAAAATGTTATAAATTGTTAATACGGTAATATTATTATTTATTAAATTTACCATAAGTTCAGGGGGAGCTATTATACTGGTAACACTGAAATATTTCAAGATTTATTTTATAAACTTAAATTTCTACTCAAGAGTCAATGAATCTTGATACAAAATATATTTCAGGGTCATATTTAATTGAAAATATAATCACAAAATCAGTTTTAGAACAAGAATGAACAATTCTTGACGCAAAAGACAAGGTTGCATTTAGATTCTAGAATCAAAAAATTTGAATGAAGACTCAAGAATTTTAAATTAAAAATAATGTTTTGGTCAGAGAAACTCAACGTTCTTTATCAAAGACGACAGGTATTTATTAAATTAAATATGCGGTAATGTTTCGTTCAAAATTAAAATTATTTGATTGAAATACGTATTGTTAAGAATGTTCACTTTAATGTTAAGAATTATAGGCAGTAGATTAAAGAAAGTCATTTTCCGTTTAAAACTGTATTTTTTGTATTAATTGTTTTTGAAATTCCTAAAAAGAAATTAAATTTTTTTAAACAATGCGGATTTGTAATTAGAACCAAGTAAAGTATTTTTGGATAAGATATATAATAATTGCTTTAAAAAATATACTTCAAGATATATTTATGTTTTAAATAAAGATATAATTTCTATCTGTGTACATAGTATAAAACAAAGTCGCTTTCTTTGTCCCTATTTCCCTTTGTACCTACGCTTAGATCTTATCTTTAAAACTACGCAACGGATTTTGATGCGGTTTTTTTAATAGATAGAGTGATTCAAGAGGAAGGTTTATATGTATAATACATGCATAATATAACCGTGCAAAGCCGGGGCGGGTCGTTAGTTGTGTATAAAATTAGTCGGGACTTTGACTTTTTATTTGTGTTGTGATATGAATTTTCCAAAATTGACAGATATATCTATAGATAACTTTATTTGTACAACACAGGAAGAAACAGAACACGATATACACAAAGTAAAGTAATAGCTAGAAAATATAAGTTACACAAATGTAGATGGGTATATAATAATCCTTTTTTTGCGGATACCTATGTCATAATAGGTATCTGTATGCCAATTTTTTAGCCCGATTTGTTCAATAGATCGTTTGAGTTGTGCGTTGAATGTCAGTCAGGGACTGCGTGGAATGCAATGTAGATCTTTCTTGCATCTACCTCGAAGACTTTTTGCCGAAAGATTAGTGGCTGTTTACTTTTCTTTTTGAATACATTCGGCAATTCTATTATTGTTACTTATTCGTTCGACTAAGTACCTATTCCAATTTGAATTTGGATTAAAACTATATTTTTAGGAAACAAATTGCACTGATTATGAGCACCGTGCCCTAAGATGCCAATGGTAACACATAATTCAAATACCTACACAAGGTGACGAAAAATTTGATGTCTTAACGTCAATGCCTAGACATAGGCAGGTTAATACGTACTTACTTACTAGGCAAAACTATTAGAAGATGCCTTATTGGTAGAAATATGTATCCTTTCAATTTGATGATAGTAAATTCACATCCCGGTCTTGAGTCAAGGAAAGAAATAGCTAAAGAGAGACAGAGCTAGAGAGGATTATTAATTTTTGAATACAATTCCAATTTTCAAGTTCCTACTTTTAAAAATTACGAAATTTTATCCTACTAATACATTGATATACCACTAGCCGTGGCTAGTGGTAAATCAATGTACTAATATTATAAACGTGAAAGTTTGTATGTATGTATGGATGTCTGTTACTCTTTAACGTAAAAACTAGGTACTGAATGGATTTTAATGAAACTTTACAATAATATAGCTTATACATCAGAATAGAACATAGGCTATAATTTATAAAGATATTGTGTGAATTATCTAAAATATAACGAAAAATGTCGAAAAATTGACAGATGTCAAGATGACAGATGTCAAAGTGACAGATGTCAAGGTGACAGATGTCAAAGTGACAGATGTCAAGGTGACAGATGTCAAAGTGACAGATGTCAAGGTGACAGATGTCAAAGTGACCGATGTCAAAGTGACATGTCAAAGTGACAGATGTCAAAGTGACAGATGTCAAAGTGACAGATGTCAAAGTGACAGATGTCAAAGTGATAGATGTCAAAGTGACAGATGTCAAAGTGACAGATGTCAACGTGACATTCGACAGATGTCAGAGTGACAGACGTCAAAGTGACATCCGACAGACGTCAAAGTGACATTCGACAGACGTCAAAGTGACATTCGACAGACGTCAAAGTGACATTCGACAGACGACAAAGTGACATTCGGCAGACGTCAAAGTGACATTCGACAGACGACAAGGTGACATTCGACAGACGTCAAGGTGACATTCGACAGACGTCAAAGTGACATTCGACAGACGTCAAAGTGACATTCGACAGACGTCAAAGTGACATTCGACAGACGTCAAATTGACATTTGACAGACCCCAAAGTGACATACGACAGACGTCAAAGTGACATTCGACAGACGTCAAAGTGACATTTAACAGATGTCAAACTGTGTCAATTTGACATCTGCGTTTTTCGTCATATATTTTCACTGGATCGGGACTAACGCGGGTGAAACCGCGGGGCGCAACTAGTAGGTACATATAACTTAGGTAAATTTTAGATATTTCCCTCAATCACCTTTTTAACCCGAAACAATGAGATATTGACATGCCGACAATTAACGATGAGATTAAACGATACAGACTCCTACACGCCAGAAAACTTTCAAATCACCCCAACCCTCTCGCCTCTGAGCTCCTAAGCTGTGAGACGGAAGCAGGTGCTATAAACAGGGAAGACGAGGCAGAGGAGACCTTTGAAACATGAAAATCCAAAGTCCCTGAATCACGTCATTGTTTATTTGCAATAAGTACCTAGGCACCTACTTAGGTAATTATAATTGCAATTGAATTGTCATGTTATGCATTCTAATTTGGTGATAAGTGATTTTAATTTCCTACACACAGAATACTTACAATATAGTTATACTGACTACAAACTTTATTAAGAATTTTTACCCCTTTAGAGGCTTTCAAAAATATTTTCTTATTGCGCGCTAAAAGAAACACTCCCATGCGAAGTTTTAGATAAGTCAGTAGCTCCTGTAGTTTCAGAGATTACATTATACTTAAGTTTTTTTCTCTTTTATAAGGGAAAAGATAGATAAACAACAATGATAAACAATTTACTTGAACATAAAAATAAATATTGAAAGGACACAAATGAACTAAAAGTATATTCTCTCAATTTTTTTATAAATGTGCAACCTCATTGGTTGAAGAGTTAAGAGAATCTTGAGTTTTCGATACGAGAGAGTTTAAGTTCGGACGTAATTGCCTTAGTTTTGCCACATGAGTAGAGATGACCAGAGACTAAGGTTGTTCGGAGCTGTCAAAATGAATACGTAATTGTGACATCATCATGTAGGGTTGGCACAGGTGGATTATATTAAATAAAAAAAACTTTTGAGGTCTCAAGGGATACCCGGATAGAACGAAGTTCCTCTCGATTAATTAGTTAAGGAGTTGTAATAAATTAAAGTTTTTTTTTTGTAAATAATCGTCGCGACACCACACTGTTTAATGCGAAATAGAAAGACGAAACGAAAATAACTGGCTTGCTTTCTATGCAAAAAGTGTCGTTACATCTTTTGGTCTTAATTTTTTCCGTCTCTTTTTTCGCAAAGCGTGATACTTACGCAAAATGTGTAAGTATCAGTGTCTTTTATTATGGGCGTTTATTTTAACGCGGTAACAATGTAATCTGAATTGATGATTAATCTATACTAATATTATAAAGCTGAAGAGTTTGTTTGTTTGTTTGAACTCAGGAACTACTGGTTCGAATTAAAAAAATATTTTTGTGTTGGTCAGTCCATTTTTCTAGAAGGCTACTTTTTATTTTGATATTTCCACGGGATCGAGACTTACGCGAGTAAACCCGCGGGGTGCAGCTAGTAGGTAAATAAATGAATGATGAACATAATACCTAAATCAGAAATTTTTATGGCTTTCCGGGAAACTTTGATGTCACAGAATCGAACGTTAAATATATAAACGTTGACATACTAGAATTCACAAGTAGTATGTTATACATACATATGCTTTCCATCGTGTCTAGTCACTATAACACAAGCCTAGTTGCTTAGACTGGAGCACTCACTCACTAAATCGTTTCCATTCTTCCTCCCTTTTTTTTCTTTTATAGAAAGGGATCTCTATAAAAGAAAACCTTCTATCCGTGGTCTGGTCACGATAGCACAAGCCTAGCTGCTTAGGTTGGGGCACTCACACTCAATTCCCACCCAGTAAAGGTACATATTTGTAACTATTATATCCGTCGCGTCTAGTCACTATAACACAAGCCTAGTTGCTTAGACTGGAGCACATGCTCACTCAATCGTTCCCACCCTTCCTTCGAAAGAAAGAAAATTATTTAAGTCTTCTATTTCGTCACTCGTCACCATAACACAAGAATGGTCCACACTCACTCCCTCCCTACTTAAGATCAAATTAATAACACTATATTT
The DNA here is from genome assembly GCA_907269075.1 of Idaea aversata. NCBI lineage: Eukaryota > Metazoa > Arthropoda > Insecta > Lepidoptera > Geometridae > Idaea > Idaea aversata. The sequence continues at coordinate 1,413,733 of OU026102.1, forward strand.
TATTAAACAATATGAAACAATCATGCGACGTGTGATGTTTACTGATCGCATGCGAGTGTGACAGCCCTGAACTTGGGCACTGGCCGAGCCAGTATAGACCGGTTTCTCTCCGTACGTGACGTGCCGCCAGTGCTCAGGCACACACGCGCGTTAAGCTTGTAGTAGTGTACTTATCAAAAAGCCTTGTATGACACCTTACCCTCTGGTCTTAGTTACTCATGTGGTTTTGCTTTCAAATAATTTTGCGGACCGTAACGTTTTTATCCCCTTTTTTCTTCACAAAATGAAATAAATTTGGTATATTTGATCTAGAATCTTTTCAAAACTTATCAAAATCGGACTTCGTTTATAGGGGGGACCGTTACCGCTTTTTGTATGGAAATTTACAGCCTCACACTGTTCTTAATAATTTGATGTCCCGTTTTGAGTAAAAAAATAAATGGTCACGTTACTTATATAGCTAGTGGCACATAGGATGCCCCGCTCTACTAGGATCCCCAGGGAGTTTGAGCTAGGAAATTCTGGTGGACAATTTCGAATATATGTACCTACTGACTTTTATAAAACGAATGTTGGCAACACTGACTACGAGTAACCCTAGGTGAATATACACATAAGTTAATACACATAATTATATTAAAAATACTTAGTAATCCCATCCCGCACATAACTTGTAAAAAATAAATACTTACAAAGTTAACACGATTAATTAGTAAACAGTTGATTAATAAAAACCTGGACCCGATTCTAATCAATAGCGTAATAATATATAATTTAATAGGAGTAAAGGGTAAAATAAAGTGGTTTAAAATTTGCAATTACTAAGTATTTAACGAGTTTTACCTTTATTGTACCTTAGGTCACGATTCATTCTCTCGTTACTCACTTATTCTTAGCGCTCCCTCCGGGTTCCGATCTGCAATGGCATGAAAACTTTTACTGGTCGAGTTCACCAGAAGGAGAAAAAAATGATAATTATTGCATAATTGCACCCCGCAGTGCTCCGCACTCTATGTTTTGACTTTTGAATAGGCTTAGAAATGACCAAATGACGGTATACAGGGTTATTGGAAATTATACTAGCAAGCCGTTGAGGGCTACTTCTGTGCATCTAAACAAACAACTTTTGATCTACGACTTTTGGAAATTCGAAAAAAAAATGAAAATTTTGAGGTTATGTAAATTCGAAAAACAGTAGATTTTTTAAAACAAAGGTCATCCAGACTAAGAACAGTAAATGAAACTTACAAAATAAATAAATTTTTAAGGTTAATGACCTCTCCGTGTAAGGAACAGCTGATTTTCAGGTAAACCTAACCTCAAAATTTTCGAATGAATTTTCGAATGAATGTTCGAATTTCCAAAACTCGTAGAACAAAAGTTGTTTGTTAAGGTTCACAGAAGTAGCTCTCAACGGCTTGCTAGTATGATTTCCAATAACCCTGTATAAATATTTCACGGTACAAATTGTATTAAAAAGATTAGTAAAAAGATTTTTATGTTTTTAGACATAGGCGAGAAGCATATTGCATTTATTTGTCGGTTACATCAGTCTAGTGTAAGAACTGTAGCTGTAAAAATTAAGTACCTATTTGTATTTTTTTTATTTGAAATATATTTGATTTCTCTTCATTTATGTGCCGTTCTTTGAAACCGAGTATTTTTATTGTAAGTATTATTTATCTGGATCTTTTTTTTTCCTCGATCAATGTTGCTATATACGATGCGGCTTGATTACTTACTCTCCAACAAACGTAGTCGACTGTTTCCTCCCTGGATAATGACACTAGAGCAAATATTTTTGTTGCATAAAACTTTTAACTGCCATAACAATGCCCCTATGTTTTGTTTATTTTTTTTTTCTTTTCTCTCTTATCTTTATTTCAATGATAATTAGAAAATGAAAAAAAAACCAAGAAGTAGGGGTATAGTGATGGCAATTGAGAACCACCTCCTTTTTTGAAGTAGGTTAATGAAAAAAAAAGGAAATAGGGGCATAGTCATGGCAGTTATAAGTATGTTTTATGCAACAAAAATATTTGTGCTATAGTGTCATCATCCAGGGAGGAAACAGTCTACTAAAGTTTGTATGGAGAGAGCTCCGGTACAGTTTCACCTTATGCTACTAAGTTTAGTTTAGATAATTTGCACAGTAGAATCGAGGCCATGACCTAGGCAATTAATTACTATGGGAACTTATAACATTTTCAATTTTTGTGGCATTGTTTAAATAAGTAGGTATAAGTAATTAGGTTGTATACGTAATTTAAAAGAATCCGTATGAAAAGATGATATTGTTTCTAAACTTCGAGTCATTTGGACTTCTTGAAAATTTAGTGTTTTAAATCTAGTAAATTTTGGACGTAAAATTGATAGATTTGGACGTTCAAGTCCTTATAATGAAATGGACGTGTTTTCAAAGATAACACCCTTTTTGAAGACAATAATTCATCCAGTTTTTACAAGATCAGATTCTGATACAAACTGTAAGTGTTTACTCTAATCTAAATACTAAACGATTATTTATTACATAGGTACCTATTAGTTCAAGCTTTTGCCCGCAATTTCGTTCGCGTAGTGATTGAATATGCGCTGAATTTTCCAAAATCTTTTCGTAGCGGATGCCTACGTAGCTATCTAGGAATGCCAAATTTTAGCCATCAGATCTTTCCATTGGGACCATTGGTTTGAGCGTTGATATATCATGCAGTCAGGACTTTGAATTTTATCTACTTAAGCCAATATTAAAAAAGAGAAAAAAATGCTGGTTTTGATTTTATTTCAAAATTAATTCACTTCAGTAGGCTACTTTGAATATTATCTAAATATTCTCGAAAATATCGAATAGTAATACAGGCTACTTTTTACCTGACTGCAAGGTAGGGGTTGTGTTTTTCGCGCCTATTTTGTGTTTGATTGTAATATTCTTTTTGCCTCGATATTCTTTTGGGGTCTGGACATACGTGATTGAAACCGTTGGACGATGTAGGACTCGTTAAAAAATAGAAGATAAATCTTCTTAGTCTTCTTCTTCTATCAATCGTCTATCAAAAAAATATCGATAAATAACTTGTTTATTTATTAAATTGTCAAAATAAGCAAAAGCAATAATCATTAGTCATCCACATGAAGCAGATATCCAGGTCATCCAGATCAAATAATTCATCAAATTCATTTTGCGTTTTGTTTTTATGGTGCAATAAAGTGTGTATCTATTTACCAAATTTGCTTTGCCATACTGACCTTAATTTTTTCTATTATTATTTTGACCTCTTTAATTTTCATAAATTTTAAATTGAGTGCAAAACCATGTAACATTTTTATATATTTATCTATTTGTTCAGATGAAAGTGTTATAACTCCGGAATGCCAGCAAGCCCACCAGCGGTCCCTGAACGACCCTGAGAGTTTCTGGGGTGAAGTGGCCCAGGAACTGGAGTGGACCAAACCTTGGGAGAAAGTGCTGGATAATTCCAATCCACCGTTTACAAAATGGTAAGTCTGGTCAAATACCTACCTACAAGCCTTTTTAGGATTCCGTACCCAAAGGGTAAATAAATACGGGACTCTATTGCTGAGACTTCACCAGTCTGTCTGACTTTCTGTTACCAGGCTGTTATGCTTTGGTAGCAAGAGAGTTAAATTTCTTTACAAATTATTTATTTACTAGCGACCCGCTCCGGCTTCGCACGGCTATATTATGCATGTATTATACATATAAACCTCCCTCTTGAATCAATCTATCTATTTAAAAAAATCGCATCAAAATCCGTTGCGTAATTTTAAAGATCTAAGCATACAAAGGGAAATAGGGACATAGGGACGCCGAAAAGTGACTTTATTTTATACTATGTATAGTGATGTTGCCGTTAAAACAACAAATAAGTACAAAAACAGAAAAAAAATTGTGAGGCTCCCATATAGCATGGTGCGGAACCCTTCGTGCGTGAGTTCGACTCGCACTTGGCCGGTTTTCAACGGGTTCAGCATACATACTGCATCGTAGAACCCCTGCCTCTGCCATACAACTTGAGGCCACAATACGAGTCGTTGAGTATTTCCTATGAAACATTAGGATGTATTGCTTTCTCCGTATACAAGTGTAGTTCCCTATTTTCTTCCTAAATAATATATTTTTAGCAAATATTTTTAACCGACTTCAAACAAGGAGGAGGTTCTCAATTCGGTTGTATATATTTATTTTTATAAACCTATTTAATCCTGGGTTTTCTGTACATTGACCTTACGGTGGTGGAAAATATCGATCGTGATAAAACCCGGGCGCCAGATGTATTGACGTATTCTCTCTTCTGGACACGGTCGACTAGGTTGAGAGGGTGCTGGGCAAGCCTATTCCATCTAAAACTTGTCATTAATGCAAGCATTACAGCGCAAGCGCAGTTAAGCGTTAATCATCTCAATTACTTAGATGTAAAGCCCAATATTTATAAGTTAGCTTTATTGGTGTAGTCTTGAAGTACATACTTATTTACTTTTGAAAAATCGCCCATTATGCAAGCCGCAAGATAGATAGCTTAAAACAGTATATCTGTATCTATCGCGCCGTTTTTCAGCTCGGTATCTATATCTCTACATATAATAAATTCGAAGTTTTGGAAGTAAGCGTTCTACGTCCATAATGATCTTAGCACTATAGAATTCGCTAACCTTATATAGCTCCGGTAGAAAAAATCTTGCATGCGCGATTCAGGTTTTCTTAAATTTAGAAAATCACAAATTAGTTGATTATTCTTTTTGTTCTGCTTAAAAATTTTGTACACTTATGTATTTTAAGAATACATAGCAATATACACATTTTTTAACTAGAAAATAAAGTAATTAATTTAATAAGATATTTTTTTTAATTTCAAGTAACTAGCGCCATCTCTTCGTTTTCGCGAAACTACCATTCATCTCAGAAAATGTTGATTTTATTTGTTTACCTTTGTTTGTGCAGTCTAATTTCGGGAACTAGGAAACAGATTTTAACATAATCTTCACGAATGTGTTCAGAAAATATCAGAAGAGGTTTAGGTATTTCAAGTAGATTTATGTTACTAATTAAAATTTGATATTTCTTGGCGTAAAAAATAAACCATAATATTTTTGCATGAAAACGTACAGAACGTAGGGATGATGTCAAAATTGTCAGTTTGACATACGGAAAGAAGCATCTAGCGCCATCTCTTTTTTATTTATAATTTTATTATGGCTTCGTATTATTACTATCGTGCATAAAGCCAGTGTCGCGGTAAAAGAAAATTAAATCCAATGCAGGAGCGTTTTTTGAATTTGGAACATTACAACGCTCCAGCAATTTTGTATGAACATGTGTATGAAGCGGCGTGCTGGGGTTATTAAAAACTTAAATACTCTTTGATTGGATCTCTTTTATCAAAGTACTAGCGACCCGCCCCGGCTTTGCACGGCTATATTATGCATGTATTATCTTCTTATCTATATCTTCTTCTATACATATAAAATCCTTTGTCCTGACTGACTGACGGATCATCGCACAGCCTAAACCGCTGATCGTAGAGACTTGAAACTTGGAGGGTGTGTTCTTTGTATGACGTAGGCATCCGATAAGAAAGAATTTTCCGAAATTCTACCCCTAAAGGGGTGAAAAAGGGGGGCAAAGTTTGTATTGGACAACGTGATTCCTTAGTCCAATCTATTTCAAATTTTGCGTAAACATTCTTTAACAGAATTAATGGAACACGTGTTTTATTGAAATTCATCCCCTAACGGGGTTAAAAAGGGGAAGAAAGTTATTTTGGGAGTGATTTGCTTCGAAGTTGATATCAATACTCTTTAGTGCTTTTGATTAGATTGGTAACATACTCATTAATCTATGATTGGTAAGACGTCACTTCAAGCTGACAGCGTTAACGTAAAACCTAAGAGGTTGAAAACTTCGAACATTGAACTGAAAAAAGGTGTCTTGCCATTTAGTATACTGGGAACTTGACATAGTATTTTTTTTTGCGCGATACGTTTGCTAATACCTGTCGATAGAGGACATTCATCATATCAGCCACATGACGTCCACTGCTGAACATAGGCCTCCCCCAAAGACTTCCAGAGCGATCGGTCGCATGCTCTCTGCATCCAACGACTTCCCGCGACCTTAATTAGAGGACATTACGGCAAATGAAATATGCCTTTACACCAAATCTCATAGGCGTCTCGGAAATGGGGTATTTGACCAAACGTTATGACTAAGATTTTATCAAAAGTGCGCTGTGCACAAATAATGCTTTCTAACCAAACTTCTAAACCATCTCGGAGACGGGATATTTGTTAAAACATAGAACTGTTATAGGATAGCCACTGAATCACTTAAAACTCTATATTTTTATTAGGATACGCCAAAATTACTCTCTGCGCAACTGTTCAGCCCTACCTAATAATAAAATTTTGAACAATTTGCCAAAAGTCACAGTTCCCAAAGTTAGTAGATACTAATTATTAAGTAATTTAAAAGAAATATCTTTTGTTATGAATACGAAAATACCTAAACAAATCAATAGGACTTTTACACCTTTTTCATTTTTAAAATGGACAGGAAAGTGATCTTATAAGGGTTCCTTTTTTAACTTTTAAGGTACGGAACCCTAAAAACACAAAAGATGACTATGATAGATAGGTAATTACTAATTAGCACGATATGATTAAAGATTTACTCATGTGGTAATCGTAGAGTTTTGTGCATTATTGGCTCTGTGTTAGAAAGACAGAAATAGAAGAATTCATTTTTTTGGTTTAGAACTTTAGGTACTTAGACGTATACCCATTTTGGATCCCATCCCAAGAGAATTGGGTGCACCCGAGGTTTTCGAGTTCCAAGTTAAAATACATCTCATTCAAAAATCTATCTTCTCTATACATATAAAATTCTTTGTCCTGACTGACTGACGGATCAACGCACAGCCTAAATCGTAGAAACCTGAAACTTGTAGGGTGTGTTCTTCGTATGACGTAGGCATCCGATAAGAAAGGATTTTACGAAATTAATTACCTACCGGGTTTAAAAAAGAGTAGAAAGTTATTTTAGGCGATTTACTTCGACTCGAACTCCTTAGTGCTTTTGATTAAATTAGTAAGTACATTTTATTTTGACACACATGTTTCAAACTCAATCTAATTTGAAATCAACAAAAAATAATCCTATTTTAACTATTTTCGACTCCTGCGCGGACGAAGTCGCGGGCAAAAGCTAGTATACAATATAATCACTACATAGTATAAAACAAAGTCGCTTTCTCTGTCCCTATGTCCCTATATCCCTATGTATGCTTAAATATTTAAAACTACGCAACGGATTTTGATGCGGTTTTTTTTAATAGATAGAGTGATTCAAGAGGAAGGTTTATATGTATAATACATGCATAATATAGCCGTGCGAAGCCGGGACGGGTCGCTAGTATTTGATAAGCCTAAATGATGAGTAGGTATGATAGAGGCAGATAAGTACTATTTTAAGTACGTACCTACTATATTGACTGCGTAAACAACTCGTGCTAGGTGCTTCCAGGAATATTAAACATGCATAATTTAGTAAGTACTAGAATCAGTGAAACATTTTTCCTGGATCTACGTTTAGACAAAGTAGGTACACGAAACACACGTGGATTCTTAATTTTAATTTCTATTGAGTTTATTCATAATTTATTAACAATAGATGAATCTTTAAAACGAACTTTATGATTCATCTGTCGATAATATTTTTTACAAAAAATACAACTTCGAAAATGTTTCCTTAAAAAATATTTACAGATAGCCTAGTACAGGCCTAGCACTTTAAAAAATAAAAAATCATCTGTCGATGTTACAAAGTAACAAATAGTACATTGCGATACAAGTGTGGAAAGTTGATCATTCCATAGAGGCGGTTTAAGACGCGCGAGCGGAACGCGAGCGTGGCAAAAGCCGAGATGGAATGATCAATTCACACGTGTATCGTACGACGTTTTTTATCACAGTTGCGAATAAAAAAAAAGACTTGTTAAAATTTTAATAATAAAAAGTTTTTAAGAATTTTAGGTTATGTTTACCTTTTTTTTGTTAATTACACTCCCGAAAGGTTAGGCAAAAGACTTTTAACCTATACAGCGTCTGACATACAATATTTTTTTAGGGTTTTTTTCATTTGTTTTTGCGTCGGCGGTTAAAAACAGAATATAATGGTAAGGAAAAAATATATTTATGTATGTACCTAAAGAAAAAACAAAATAAAAACAAAACTCAATTATTAATTATTTTCAAAGACGTCATCACGTAATATTATCGTTCGTTATCAGACTTTAGAGACAACCTTTTGAAAAGAAGAAAAAAGGTACCAACAAAGAGTTTTAAGCCAACAAGGCTTAAAAACTCTTTGGATGGTACCTTTTTCTATACATCAAAACAGTATAACCCAGATAAAGGAGATCATTCATGTTTCTAACAAAAAATACCCACAAAAAAAAATGCCGGCCAGTAATAAAAATTGTTTCTATCTTGTAGAGAATAACATCGTTGAGTTATTTTACATTGAAAACCCAAAAAATGCATTTTATAGAGATCCGTTTGACCACTTTTAAGATCCCACTAAAACTTCTGAAAGGGTTATTGGATATACCTATTTATATAAATATAATAAAAACAGACAAAGCTTATCCATTTACTACTTATTTTTATATTTTTTCTGTAGTAATATCTTAAAAGTGGTCAAGCGGATCTCTACAAAATGCATTTTTTTGGGTTTTCAATGTAAAATAACTCAACGATGGTTGATCGTAGCTCTTTGTTGCCTTAGTAAACATTGTTTAAAATGTTATTCTCTACAAGATAGAAACATTTTTTTTTTCTGGCCGGCACCTTAAGTTTTGGGTACGATTTGAACGATGTCCTTAAGAATGTTTCATCTACTATATGTCATTAGCAGTAAGATACGTATTTGACATATCGGGATAACGTATTATTTTAGCACTAGTTGGATTTTTTTTATCGCACGCGTGTATAATACGTTGCATTATGAGCCTAAAAGCGGTTTAATAAGATCCACTTTATGAGCAACTGTGATAAAAATATATATGTTGGAGAAAAGGTGCTTCTGACAAGAGAAGCTAGATCTTGTGGTAGTTTAGTTTAATGGTAATAGGTACACAACACAAACAACGGGTAAATAACATGATAAAACGGTTCCAACATAAACCACTGTCGTGGACGGCCAAGCGAACCACACTTCACCTTTTATTACTAAATCAACAACTATTTTGAATATTAGCATAACTTATGAATTTTTAAACATTTAAAATATTAAAACGTAAAATAAAAGTAGTCAAATTGATTTGGTAAACAATTCGCTGCCATAGTCAATCTAGAAATCAATAGTCGCTATCATATATATATATCATAATGTAAGTGGCCTCTATGGGTATTTTTGTACCGAAAAGACTGAAATATTAAATACACTTTTGCGTAGTATTTATAGGTACGGTCGGCTGCATAATTGCAGATCTACCGTAGAGCTTCAAAACGGCTGTTATAAGAATGTTTTCAACACGAGCAAGCCTTTAGGTGAAGTTTAAAGTCTTCTAACTAATCAATTAATCAAAAAAACATTTTTAGAATGCAAACATTCCAATAATAGTAATTTTCGAACTCTACCGAGGGCTACAATTATGCAGCCGACTGTACCTAAAGCATATAAGAAATCTTTTGATTTTTCCTGTGATAGAACTATTACAATATACCTACATTATAATTCAAATAGATATGTTCTTTTAAATATGGTTTAGGTCATCGTTTGACTACTATCGTCACTTGATTGTAAGTGACAGTCGAAATATTAAATATTGCACTGTTATTTATTTGCACCAATCGGTTATCGATATTTATTCTGTCATTTTTAGTAGTGTAGCAAGACACTTAGAAAAAGAAACGAACGTCAAATTTTATGAGGTGTAAACAGTGATATGTCAACCAGACATCTCACTAAAGGCTGTAATCCGAATTAAATAAACATCGCTTACAATGCCAACGATCGAATCTCCCGGTCAAGATATCGTGAGCGTTTCGAGCGAGAGCGGGTTATGAGTGCGCTATATTATGTTCTCCATTATGGACTGCAAGTGACTAAAATAAAATTATCAGTCAGTACCTAACCGATTGTAGTAAGTAAGGAGCGTTAGCGTTGAGCGTTGTTAGTTAGGTTCGTTATTGATTATGCGCCAAAGATATAGCCCGAGCGTCTAGAAGACAAGTACCTATTCAATCGTCACTTAAAGAGCCCCAAATTGTACACGTCAGGAAAGACAGACTCAGGCAACTCGTTTCATTCCTTCACCATTGACATTTTGAGTGACTGTTGTAATAATAATTTGATATCCCTTAGGTATGTTGGTGGAGAGTTATCAGTCTGCTACAACGCAGTGGACCGCCACGTGCTGGCAGGCAAGGGATCACAAGTAGCACTGGTTCACGACTCGCCAGTCACTGACACCGTGCGCAAGATTACTTACAATGAAGTCCAGGATCAGGTCTGTAGACTCTTGGTAGCTCTGGGTATGGAAGCACTTGTTGAGGATTGAGTAGCAGGTAGCTACGACGCAGAAGAATTGTCTTGGTCGGGAAGACGTCACAAATGATCATTGTTCACGACTAAGACAACCCAGTTGGCACAATGGTCACCATGCCGGACTGCCGAACACAGGGTTACGGGTTCGATTCCCGCCTCAGACAAGTATTTATGCTTAGATATTTGTCTGTGGTCAGGTTGTTTATATGTATTGGAACGTAGTTCTTTATCGCGCGTTGCGAAAGGGGGCTAGACGGAATGTAACGACACTTTTTGATAAAGTTGTAAGCCGTGCGGCGTGCGCGTGTTTCTCTGTCTGTCTCTACAAAAAAAAAAAGCAAATAAATAAATTAGTAATAAAAAATATATACTTATTACAATTCCTTCACTAATTAATCGAAAGGAACTTCGTTCCATCCGGGTGTGTCAAGGGACACCCGGATCCTCAAAACCTCTCAAGTTTTTTTTATGTACATATTTACAAAAGAAAAGTATAAGTACATATAAAGTAGTTCATCCATTCTCTAGCACCCATAACCCAAGTCTAGTTACTTAGCTTGATGCTAGATGGCGATGTGTGGAATATTCTGCATTATTATTTACTAACCATTGGACTAAAAGATGCTGATGATCGGCCCTTTGATAGATACTCCAAACAGCGCCATTTATCCCCAAGTTAAGCAGTAGGTACAAGTGCCAGTAGGTAAGTGGGACAAAATTTATTACGCGCGCCTAAAAGATACCTGTTCACACGTCACTTTAAGGCCACCAAATTAGCCACTTATACAAATCAAATTACACCGAATTGAGGCAGGCATTGATCACATTCCCTATATCTATCTACCAAGGTGTCCCGACTGGCAGGCAAGCTGGCCTCTCTCGGTGTAACACGAGGCTCCCGTGTGTTGATCTACATGCCGCTAGTGCCTGAAGCTATTATCTCCATGCTCGCCACTAACAGAATCGGCGCAATACATTCCGTTGTTTTCGGAGGTAAGTTCTTATTTTTCCAACCAAAGAGTTTTACACAAGTTGTGCGTAAACCTCTCTATCAGTCTATTAAAGGTTGCAAGTCAACCGACCTCCTTTGACTTTTCTTTATAGCTAATAAACAACTTCTTTTGAAGTTTTCCCTATATAAATAAAAATTAATAAAAACAGCCTTCTTCAAATGAGGAAAGAATTAGGATGATGATTTTTTAGCGGGATCGATAAATAGGTCATTTAGGATTTAGGTGACTTTTTATTTAATTTGATTAATTTATTTACGCAACCTACTATGATTTTCCAAGATATGCTCATTTGTAACTTTGAAACCCATGGACGTAATATATAATAGGTATATAATATTACGTCCATGTTGACACTATTGTCAACCTTTTTTACATAGCTAATAATTTAAGTAAGAAAGATTTTTTCATTTTTCGTTTAGGTTTCGCAGCAAGAGAATTGAGAACAAGAATAGAGCACGCGGAACCGACCGTGATAATCGCATCTAGTTCCGGTGTTGAACCCAATAAAATTATAAGGTAAGACAAATAATATAATATTTATTAAGTACATTGCATAATTTTGGTGTAACCTTATTCAATTTCGAGCAAATGTAGGTACGGAAAGTCAAGAGGTTCAATTATGATTTTTTTCGTGCTGAAAAAACTCAACATTAGAATACCTAAACTCAGGATAGCGGGTGAAGGATATTATAGACCTTCTTGGCATATTTGAGTCATAAATACTTATGTAATAGTATTAATATAATTTATAACATAATATTAATTGACTTGAATAATATTGATTGAAGGTTTTAATGCAAAATACGAAGTCATTCTTTAATAAAATTTAGTCTTGAAATTAAAGTAGAGCCCGTAATTTACCTATATAACTAAAACATGAACACAAACTCGATTAGATACTACAGTTCTATATCGCAATGTGAAGCACAAATTAAAATCTATAAAACATACCAATTTCTCCATAAACATTGAGAGTTATTGGTAAATGTTTTCCTAGTATCTGAATCTTCTTTCAATTGTAAGTATTTTTTTTTGTTATATAGGTACAAAGAAATCCTCGACGAAGCATTAAGCCAAAGCACACACCAGCCCAAATGCTGTATAATATTCCAAAGACGACGTATATTGGAATGTCCTCTAGACAAGAGTCGAGATATATCGTGGGAGGAAGCGCTGCAAGCAGACCCGGTTCCTTGCGTGTCTGTCGAGGCTAACGAACCACTTTATATATTGTATACTTCAGGTAATTAAATAAATAAATATTGCAGGACATTTCACACATCGTCATCTAGCCCTAAGCTACGTAACTAGACTTGTGTTGCGGGTGCTAGACCGCGGATATCTATACATATAAAATGCTTTGTCCTACACGACTGATTGACTGAGGGACTGACGGATCAACGCACAGCCTAAACCGCTGATCGTAGAGACCTGAAACTGTGAGGGTGTGTTCTTTGTATGACGTAGGCATACTGGTACTAAAGTAGGGCAAAGTTTGTATAGGACAACGTGATTCCTTGGTTCAATTCTATTAGAACCATTTTGGACTTCTACGCGGATGAAGTCGCGGGCAAAAGCTAGTACTACTTAGGTATACACGTGTTTGGCAGTCTGACATGGTGACTTTTGTTGTGTGTGTCTATTTTTTTAAGGCTAATATAAATGTGCAGGACTGAGCTTTCACATAATCGCGGATGAAACCCCTTAAGCCAACAAGTATTATAATTAAAATAATTAATTAAGATACAAGAAAAGATAAGCCGTAGATATGAAATCACATTGTTCCAATAAAACGCATTGTTTTATTCAAGTTCAAAACTAGTTGCGCTTTGTGGTTTCACCCGCATAAGTCCCGACCCCGTGGGAACATCGGGGTGAAAATGGGCTATGTTATTTTAGATGATTCAATGTATCCAGATACGAAGTTTCATTAATATCGGTTTAGTAGTTCTGGACGGTTTGGTTTTTAAGACGTTTTTATGTGGTCCTGTATACTTTTAAGTATTAAGTATCCAAAGAAATAAAGATATTTGATTTGATTTGATTTGGAGGTATACAGAAAAATTTGGATGTCTATTTAAGTTAGCATTGTATTTTTCTTTTTCTCACAATTCCAATTGATCACAAAAACAATGCAAAAACATGATTATCAAAACAAAACAAGTTTCTTAACATTATTGTTTTGTTTTTTAATTAATTGAATGGTAACAAAAACATGTTGTTCTATGCAGATAAAAATGATCCAATTGGCTGGTTTTTAAACTTTAAGCTCTTAGCTCTTAGTTTTCAAACGCACAATGGCCCAAATGAATGCTAAATGCGGAAAAAGTCCCGTAAAACTAAACTAACTAAACTAAAATAGCTCTTAGGTTATGGATGTTCCAAATATTGACATCGTGTCAATAACTAGTACCCATCTACATATCTACTACATTGTATAACTAACAAGAAAATAAACAAATGCATTGATTTTCAGATTGACAATGAAGCCAATATTTATATACCTACCTAATGACATTTTTAGTAGTTTTCCCTATTTTTTTACCCTCGACGCAAAAACGACAGGGTGTTATAACTTTGACGTGTCTGTCTGTGTGTGTGTCTGTCTGTGGCATCTGTAGGTCCGGAACGGATGAACAGATTTTGATTTTGTTTCTTTTGTTTGAAAGGTGAATTAGTCGGGGGTGTTCTTAGGTTCTTAGCTATATTTGAAAGTTATGGGGGATAAAATCGGGGGCTTTTTAAATTATAAGTATAAGTTTTTATGAAATATTTAGTTTTTAATTAAGGTGGCCATTATTAGGTGGTAGGTAGCTTAGTTGTTCTGGAATAGGACTTGAATATCGGGCCATTTTTCAATTCCGGAATTCAGTTTCAATATTGATCTATCCTGTTCCGAAATTCTGGTATTCCGGAATTTGATGCTTCCTTTACAAAATGCATAATATTTTTTGAATAATATGTTATCGAAATGAAGGGGTATTTTAGATAGGAATAATAAATCCATTGAAATAGCTGTTCAGAATTGTTTTTATAATTAAAAATTAATCTATCATCTAGAACTTTTGTTGGATGTCAACTTCTTACACGATTACAAATGTTAGAGACTGGTGAAAAGTCGCGTTCAACCTCGACACTAGTAGGCGGTATTGTTTTAGATACTTGAAGCATTGTCCTCTATCGCCGCCGTCTTAGAAAACTGCATTTTCGACCCTTAACAAACGATACTGAAATAAGTCGGAATTCCGGAATTTTGTTAAAACCGGAATTCTGGAGCTCAATCCCTATTCTGGAATCCCCTCATGAGAAGAATAATTTCTTATAGGCACAACAGACGCCCCAAAAGGCATTCAGCGTCCATGCGGCCACGCAGCAACACTCTGCTGGTCACTACGTATGGTCTATGGCCTGCAGAAAGGCGTGTGGTGGGCCGCTTCAGATCTCGGATGGGTTGTTGGCCACTCTTACATCTGTTATGGCCCATTACTGGCCGGAGTTACATCCGTCTTGTATGAAGGGAAACCTGATCGGACGCCGGATCCTGGCCAGTATTTTAGGTGAGTCATTATATAATAATTACCTCAATACTAAAAATAAAAATAAAATATTTGGTTTTGTTTGTGATGGCAGGGTCTACAAAAGTAAGGCTTTAAAACTACTGGACCGGTTTTAGTGAAACTCGGCATACTGAGTTTAAACGCTACTTCGTATCCTGATATTCCCAAGGGATCGGGACTGAAGAACATTGTTGAGACTCCGCTAATGATTTGCAAAAGTACTGGCTGATATAAGTACATACTCCTCAGAGATTTTATATATTTTTTTCATTTTTATATTATTTTTCCTCCATATAAGTCTTCTATTCGTCACTCGTCACCATAACACAAGCCCAGATGAGCGAAGTTATTATTTAACAGTATAAAACAAACACGAGATGCATGCTAAAACAAACACGAGACGCGTGACGTCACACTTTTTTGTGAATACCGATGTATAATTCGATTTAGACGTTATCACTTCAAAATCGCGTTGGCTATAGACCAAACGCCACTCCTTCTCAACAGTGAGACCTCGTAACACTCGGTCAAATAGGTGATCTAGCTAAAAAGGTAAATCACTAAGTACATAGTATAAAACAAAGTCGCTTTCTCTGTCCCTATATCCCTATGTATGCTTAAATCTTTAAAACTACGCAACGGGTTTTGATGCGGTTTTTTTTAATAGATAGAGTGATTCAAGAGGAAGGTTTATATGTATAATACATGCATAATATAGTCGTGCGAAGTCGGGACGGGTCGCTAGTTATATTCTAAACTAATTTCAATTAATTAACTTTAACCTTCCTAGAACTATTTCGCATAATTCAAAGTTACCCATTAATTACCCGCGAATCAATTCTGGGTAATTTTCTTAGTCAAAAATTAATTACTTAGAAATTGTTTTTAGTCCGAATAGTGGTTTATTCTTTGGAATTCTACCGAATAGCAAAAAAAATCCAGAGGTCACATTAAGGTCTTAGAAAAAATACATACAACCGAATTGAGAACCTCCTCCTTTTTTGAAGTCGGTTAAAAAAGCCGTTAAGCGTCGATTGGTGCCGATGCTGATGATGAATATTGTATATTATATGTAACTAGCGACCCCGGCTTTGCACGGCTATATTATTCATGTATTATACATATAAACCTTCCTCTTGAATCACTCTATCTATTAAAAAAAACCGCATCAAAATCTGTTGCGTAGTTTTAAAGATTTAAGCATACATAGGGATATAGGGACATAGGGACGGCGAAAAATGACTTTATTTTATACTATGTAGTGATTAAAACAAAAAACCAGTGCAAGTAGTGCACATAAAACAGTTGCTCCTATATACGATGAAGGAAAACATCGAGAAGAAACCGATAGATGTACTTCTGAATTCATCACGGTCCGTAGGTTGCGGATATTCGCCAATCCTAAGTAGGGACAAGGGGGAGAATATACTTAGGTACTTAATAAATATAAAGACAAAATTCAAAGCTTATTCATTGTCTGATTTTACTGAAATTTTGATTATCGTCATACCGATATTCATAAGTTCAACTTAAGAAATAGGGATGATTTGACCTTGCCCGGTAGTAGGCTCCGGAAAATAAACAGTCCTTTTAATAGTAGGCACATGTGTGCTCTATTATAATAAATTACCTAAAGATGTAAGACATGTCCATTAATAAATTTAAAACTTTTATAAAGCATAAATTGTGCGGTAAGGCATACCATGGACGTGACTTTAATTGCTCCAATTCAAATAATACTTTCAAATATTTGTAATATAGACCTTTGTGAGCGTGATCACATGAAAAAAAAACTCCATGAGTTTCTTGTGCCTTCTTCTCATTGGTGGGCGCGTTCTGAAGGCACACATCCTAACGTAGTTTTTAAGACGTTTCTAAGTGATCAATGTATGTATATATATATACTTATGCATCGAAATGAATAAAGAAATTTGACTTTGACTTTATATTTATTATAAAATATTTTCCCCATTATATTTTTATCACATTATGTACCCTTATTTAATTATTGTCCATCCAAAGGTTGCCTGGAAGAGATCGCTTTTAGCGATAAGGTCGCCCGTTGTGCCATATTGTTTGGTTTATATTATTTTAGCAGGAATTCATGTGAGAATTAAGGTTTAATATGGTACAATAAAGAGTTTATCTATCTATCTATCTTTAGGATCATAGAACAACACAGAGTGAACGCTTTATTCACGATACCCACAACATTCCGCGTGTTAAAACGTGCTGATCCAACTGCGAAGTATGCGAGGCGGTACTGTGGGAACTCATTGAAGACTGTCTTCATTGCTGGGGAACATTGCGACCAGGATACTAGGGTAAGTTGGGACATTGCATCAATAATTGGACACAACCGAAATTGAAAGTTACGGAAAGTATTTATAGGAGGACTAGCTGTCCCGGCAAACGTTGTTTTGCCATTTAAAAAAAAATATAAAATAAAAACTAAAGGAAACAAAATAAAAAATAGATGTTGGCCGATTTTCAGACCTACTGAATATGCTCACAAAATTTCATGAGAATCGGTCGAGCCGTTTCGGAGGAGTTCAACTTCGAACCCCGTGACACGAGAATTTTATATATATAGGGATAAGTTGTATGATTGAAAATCTGAGTGATTGAAAGTCTTGAATTAAAAGACAATCCTACTAATATTATAAATGTGAAAGTTTGTGTGTTAGAATGTGTGTTTGTTACTCCTTCGCACAAAAACTATTGAGCCGATTGCGATGAATCTTGGTTTGTAAATAGCAGGAGATCAACATAATAACAAGCTGATTTAACTTACCCGAGTGAAACCACGGGGCGCATCTAGTACAAAATTTAAGTACACAAAATCTTTGCCATCTTGGGTGCAGAGTGACATCTCTAGAAAGAAGAAAGAAAGGATTTATTGAGTACAAATACAGGAAGGTCGAAATGAACATGACAATGAAAAAAAATACTCAAAAAAGTGAAATATTAAAATGAAAAATACTTACATAAAAGAGGAGTCGTGTGCTGACCCAAACGGGTTGATCTCAGCTAAAAGCTGCAGCCGAGCACGCTTGGCTACAGCTTTTAGCTTCCGGCCAGACCCATCCCGTTTGAGTATGATGAGTATCTCCCCTACAACTCGTAACTCATCTCTGTGCATAATTCAAACGTCACACTAAACTGAGCCACTTTTTACGAATTATTCCGATCTGTCCCTATGCTTTGTCACCTTAAGGGGACAGATCGAACAAAAAAGTTTGATTTGTCCCATTGTTAGCAACGAAGGGACAGATCGAACTTTATTCACCCTTCAACGGTTCGATTTATCCCCTTATCACTGACAGAGGGACTACTAGTTGTTATCCGGTCTATTTCTAGAAATATATAATTTGAAATTCTTCGTTCGAAATCAGCAAAGTCCTGTCATCCTATCATTCGTAAATAACATGTTACTTACCTATTTAGAATTGCTACGTCTAATATATTCACATTACTATGATAATAAAATGTATGTGACGGGTTACAGACGACCCCTGACTTACGACAATACCAAGTATTTTATGTAAAATACAATCACAGAACTAATTTTAGTTTTTGAAATGCAAAGTAAGTATTACAGTTTGCTTTAACTGAAGTAGTTAAAAGTCGAGTAAGTGATAAAAGTCGTATTTTACCTACCTAGGTAGGTACGTCTTATCTTTGTAGTTTTATGTCCGAGGATACCTAAGGTTCAGTCTTGGTTTTTATGATGAAACAATCATCATCATCATCATATCAGCCCATACAAGTCCACTGCTGGACAAAGACCTCCCCCATACGACTCTACAAACAGCTGTCCTGAGCCGCCTCCATCCACCGACTACCCGCGACCGCCACAATGTCGTCGGTCCACCGGGCAGCTGGTCTCCCAACACTCTGTTTCGCGTTGCATCGCGGCCGCCACTTTAGAACCTTTACTCCCCAGTTGTCAGTTCTGCGAGCTATATGACGTGCCCATTGCCACTTCAGCTTACCAATCCTGAAAGCTATGTCGGATAATATGTGACACCGCTTAAACATGACATGACATGAACAGAACTGCACGACCTAATCTTGTCATCTCCATTCTTTCGTCATACAACCAGGCAGACTGGTGTGCGGCACCGATTCATGGTGGACATACCACACGTTCGCACTAAGCGCTTTGCTTCGTCGTTCCTTATTCGTACTGCAAGGGATGGAATGGGTTGCCTGCTTCTGTCTTTCCTGACGTATACAATTTGGGGGTCTTCAAGTCGCGAGTGAATAGGTATCTTCTAGGAAGGCGTGTTACATCTTAGGCCGCATCGTCACCTACCATCAGGCAGGTGTGATACTGGTCAAACGCTGACCTATCATATGTAAAGTAAAAATAAACCGATTCATGGCTGAAATCCCAGACACCCCGCACTAAGCCTAACGCACCATACTTAGCGTTGACCAAGCAAGACGTAGGTACTAAGCGTTTTGCTTGAACATTCCTCATTCTGCTTGCGTCCGTTTTTCCTGACGTGTACAATTTGGGGGTCTTCAAGTCGTGAGTATAGATTATGTTATGTTTCAGCAATGGGCCGAGCGAGTGTTCGGTGTGCCAGTGTTGAACCACTGGTGGCAGACGGAGTCTGGTTCCCCTATAACGGCTCCATGTCTTGGATACGGAGTTAAGGCTATACCGCCACATTCAGCCGGATATCCTGTACCGGGATATGACAGTAAGTTTACCTACTACTAGCTGCGCTCCGCGGTTTCATGCGCGTAACTCCCGGTGCCGTGGGAATATCGGAATAAAAGCCTATGTTAATATAAATTAATCAATGTATCCTCATACCAAGTTTCATCTAAATCTGTTTAGTAGTTTTGGAGCTTATTAAATAAATAATAAATAAATATTGCAGGACATTCCACACATCGCCATCTAGCCCCAAGCTAAGTAACTAGACTTGTGTTATGGGTGCTAGACAACGGATATACTACTTATATACTTTTCTTTTGTAAATATATACTTATAATACATAGAAACAACCAGACCACAGACAAATATCTAAGCATGAATACATGTCTGAGGCGGGAATCGAACCCGCGACCCTGTGTTTGGCAGTCCGGCATGGTGACCATTGTGCCAACTGGGTCGTCAGTATTCGTTACAAACAAACAAAAAAATCTTCCCTCTTTATTCTATTAGTGTAGATTCTAGATATAATCCTCCCGACCATTGTGGCGCGTTGGGCTAACACCCGCTTGCGACGAACAAGGTTACAGGTTCGATTCCCGCCTCAAACAAATATTTATGCTAAAGATATTTGTTTCTAGTTTATATGTATACTAGCGACCCGCCCCGGCTTCGCACAGCTATATTATGCCTGTATTATACATATAAACCTTCCTCTTCAATCACTCTATCTATTAAAATAAACCGCATCAAAATCCGTTGCGTAGTTTTAAAGATTTAAGCATACAAAGGGATCTAGGGACAGAAAAACCGACTTTGTTTTATACTATGTTGTAGTGATAGTGATTAAGTAAATATTTACTAAAAAAAAAAACTAAATATGTATTGTATCCGCTATCTAGCACCCATAACACAAGCCTAATTGCTTAGCTTGGGGCTAGATGGCGCTGTGTAAAATGTTCTACAATATTTATTTAATTTTACTTTACGGAATAAACATATCCTTCAAGGTTGGGACTTAGTTAATATTGTTCCACAGTTCGTACGCTACGAGAAGATGGTACAGAATGCCAGCCCGGTGAAGTGGGCCGATTGGTCGCCAAACTACCTCTGCCTCCTGGATTCGCTTCAACTCTGTGGGAAGCAGACGAGAGGTTCAAGAAGATTTACTTTGAAACATATCCGGTAAGACTCTTAGAAGACCAGGGGCCTTATTCTGCTATTTTGCATTAATGGATTAACCATTGTCATTATATCAAGACTCTATTGGTATTATATCGAGATTGTGACTTTTTTGGTATTCTGCTAAAGTTGAAATAACATCGCAATAGAATCGCTATGGAGTCTCAATGGAATGGTAATAGATACGTTGCAGGTGTTGCCTAGCAACATGGTATTGTTGCTAAGCGATATACCGTTTTGACAACTATCGAGATTCCATCGAGCCACGATTCTAGAGCAGAATACCAAAGTGAGTCAGTGGTGTGTCAGTGGTGTTTCGATAGAATAGTTAACAATAGAAGAATACCAATTTGACATGTAATGTCATATTTTTGACATAAAATGTCTATTACGATTCCATCGACACTCTATTGATACACGATTGTGTTAGCAGACTTAGGCCCCAGTGGCATAGTTATTCAGGACGACGAAGGCCAAATATTAGGCTCTTCGGCCTAATAGGGCCCCAGGCCTAAAAGGGCCGTCTGAAAGAATCGTGAGGGACCTAAATTAAATCTCAACTATACTATTAATGTGAGACTAAGATACAGTTAGTTTTCTATTTTGGGATAAAAATTGGCACTTACAGGAGTAGTAGGTACATAGTACAAAAAAAGCAAGCCTAGCCTAGCTTTGGGCTAGATGGCTTGTGTGTAAAATGTAGTACTGAAATATTTATTTATTTTATTAGAAGGACGGCAACGTGGCTATCGGCTATTAATATCTTGACCTTACGGTCCAGATATTAATAGCCGATAGTTGGTTTACAGAATTACTTCTGTAAACCAACTTAACGTGTTTCACGTGCGACACGGTTAAATATTTTCATGAATAAGTATTTCGTATATTAGGTTCTTTTAATTTAATTATGTGGCTTTTGTGTATATACATACATATCTATTTTGTGTGGTTGCCATTCATATTATCACTACATAGTATAAAATAAAGTCGCTTTCTCTGTCCCTATTTGCCTTTGTATGCTTATATCTTTAAAACTACGCAACGGATTTTGATGCGGTTTTTTTAACAGATAAAGTGATTCAAGAGGAAGGTTTATATGTATAATACATGCATAATATAGCCGTGCGAAGCCGGAGCGGGTCGCTAGTCATAAATAAACGCTTATTTCTAAGGCCGTATTTCGATATCATCAAATTGAATTGATTGATATCATCAAATAGTCTTACGGAATCAAGGCCCTAATTCAAACGAATTACTATTTAATAATTACTTAAGTACTATCAATAGGGTTACTACGATACTCAAGACGCGGGCTGGATGAGTGCCGAGGGCGCAGTGTGGGTCGTCGCACGAGCAGATGACGTCATCAACGTGGCTGGACATCGTCTTTCCACTGCTGCCTTGGAGGACGTCGTGTTGAAACACGCGCGTGTCGCCGACGCTGTGGTGGTCGGCGCCCCGGATCAAACCAAGGGGGATGTGCCGCTCTGTCTCTATGTAATGAGACCGCCGCAAGATGGTAAGTTAAATGACCAATTCCAACCTTCATCCCATAGCCCTAACGACATCTTTGGTCAACAAGTTGGTAACTTGCTCTGAATTTAGATGACCAGTGGCGTACGTAATAATTGGGTGCCGAAGGACGCATCCCAGCCTAAGAGGGCGCTCGGCCCAAAAGGGCCCCCTGCCCTGAGGGAGAGAACTAGAAGATCTTGAATTTGCAAAAAAATGGATAGGTTGCTCTGTTTCCTTATAGCTTTCGAAAATTAGAAAAATGTGCTGATTTTTGTTTACAATGGATGGTTTTGAAATACTAAATAGATTTTGATAAAACCTGTTATGAAAATACATTGAATCTTTTCGGTAACATACTTTTAGCCCGATATTCTTACGGGATCGATATTGACTCTATTATATGTATTTATACCTAATTAATAAAAAAATACCTTCTGAATTGATTGGTTTCCATTTTTTCAGACGAAGAAATCGTAGCAGAAAGCACGGTGACACAAGAGTTAATCGCCCTTGTACGCCATCTCATTGGTCCCATAGCAGCGTTTAGGAAAGCCGTCGCAGTCCCCGCGTTGCCCCGCACCCGTTCCGGTAAAGCCCTGAGGGGCGCTATCTCGAAACTAGCGAGGTCCCAATTGGTTAAACTACCATCGACAATTGAAGACCCAACGGTTTTCGGAGAAATAAAATTGGCTTTACAGAAATTAGGATACGCCATTGATGCACCGGATCCGGAAATTTAGATTTTAAATACTTAAATAAGAATGTTTGTGAGTTTATTTTATATTGTCATAAAACATAATTTAAGTACCTAACTACTTTATAATATTATTCCTGTAAAAACACGTAGGTACTTTTTGAACTAAAATATTTTCACAGAATCGGACTTGTGTAAGTAAACCCGCGGGATGCAGCTAGTTTTATACCAACTTATCATGATTTAAGTAATTTAAAAATATGTAATTTATTTTATGTTAGTACCTAAGGAGAAATGTTAAAGTATAGGTACAATGGTCCCAAAGTTAGGGACCTAAAGGGTCCCCTATTTTTTTCTAGATAAAAAAAACTTAGTAAGTAGGTATAGGTACCATGTAAGTACCTAGTTAATAGTTATAAGAAGTAATAAAATGGTTCAAGGACTTGTTTTAAATTCATTTATTTGTTTGATAGAATAAACATGATTGTAATTTTATACTATTTTTGTAGATTTTGGCTAAATAAATTATGTTTGTACAGTACTTAGTTTTCTTTAGCCGTAGAAGTCAAGGTAGGGTAGAAGGCATTATCGCTCATTAGGCGTCAAGCTTGTTTATTCCGTCCGTAGTGTTACAATAAAAACACAGCCTGTATAAAACTACGTCTTTGCAATTAGTTAACCCTGATTTAATTTTGAGGTCGCTGTCGATAAAAGGTGGACGCAGATTGATACGCGCCGAACGCATTGAATTTTTGCCGTCGACGGAAAAAGGTACCTTATAATAATAGAGCTAAGGTATATCTACATTTATATTTTCGATGACGTCATCAGAGTCGTCCGCATCGTCAGAGGCGGCCAACTCTGAAATAAATAAATGAATAAATGTACCATAACTCTATTAATATAAGGTACCTTTATCCGTGGACGGCAAAAATTCGATTCGTTCGGCGCGTATCAATGTGCGACCACCAAAAGGAGACCTCGCAGAAATTATTGAAGGACTAAGAAAGAAGGAGACTGACGGACAATATGGACATGCAATCATGGCATGCAATGATCCCACGGAAAAAGGAATAGAATGAACCTCTTTTTTTACATTTTCTATCATTGTTGACATTGGCTATGTGCAAAGATCGCGCGGAGCCATAACATAAAAAAAAGCAAAATGTCATGCATGTCGTGTCAATAATTTATTATTGTCAATGTCAGTGTCAGTTCTGCATTCGAGGTGTTGTCACGCATTTGTGTTTTAGCATTATTTCGCTTTACAAGGCGAAAAATATAACATAAACTGCTATTAAATTGTATTAAATTTATAAAATAAAGTGTAGACTACATTTTGAATATAAAACTTTCAGTGATTGTGTTATAAATTGTTGATAATCAAACGTGAAAGTGCTGCCGTGATTCTCACCGGTAAAAGTACGTAATTCGCTTTCTATTTTAATAATTTATTACTGAAACTAGCTCTAAGAAGTTCATTTAACATGTTAGCATCACGTGAATCCCATTGTTTAACAGAATTCAACAAATTTCGTATGTATTGGGATGTAAACAGTTGGGAACAATGTCTATGAGTCACGGCTTATCGTAAAAGATAATGGTATTTTCATATCGCACCTCAATTTTCTGTCGTGATTATTTTGAAAGGCATCGACCGGAGTCCAACCCACGCAGTTTTGATTGAACAGAGTATGTATAAAGCTTCAAAAATATCTAATTCATTCCGATAGGCAGGTTACCATAAACTTGGTTCTTATAAACTTAATTCTGACAAATTTTCAACAGGGTTGTCACCATACGAATGTGTTCCTTACTAGTCAACTTAGGTAGCCTTAACAATGTCATCTGAATGCACCCAAACATTGTCACCAAACTGCTCTACCCATCTAAACTGCCTTGCACAAAAGCACTCATAGTGAAGCCCGAAGAAATCATGAAAGAGCAGTGACACAAGTCCTAGATCTTGCCTACGGGCTGTATTTCTAGAAAATAATTAAGTATATTTGTATTGGTATTGCTATAGGTAGGTATTATTAAGCATAAGCATTTTCCTTACCCCCCACAAAGTTATTTCCTGTTACTTGAAATATTATCTCTTTGTAGCCAAATGGTCAAACAGCAATGCAACGCAATGTAGTGAGTTTTTCAACAAATATACCCTTGTTTATTATAAAAAACCTTACCATAGATAGCCATTATTAATGCTGCTATGCTTTAAAAAATAATTCTGAATTGAAAGCAAACAGAAAAATAAGTAATTACCTTTTTTATTCTACCTAATTAATTAAGTTAATAAATATTTTAACGAAAGAAGATATAGCTCTTTGCTAACCATCTTGTAAAGTGATTAGATTTACTACAGTCATCAGAATTGTATAAACTCGACGTAAAATGAGAGGTTTATTAACTTACTCTGACTGTGAAATAAAACCTGGATACAGCATTCTTTCAGTAGGCTCCAGTACGTCCAGTTCCTCTAGTCTTTCAGGTAGGACCTGGGATGGTTGGAGTGACAAGAAGGATCTTCTCACACGCACAATGGCCCAAATGAAGAGGCTAAGTGCCAAAAAGTTCCGCAGAACTAAACAGCCTTCCCAATTTTTGTAATAACTTTAGTACCTAGTGAAAATAATCATAATCTAAGTATAAAAAAAATCTAAGTCTCCTATTCTCCGCAGCATCAAAGCGATTAACGCTCTCCTGGATGCAAGTACTGAAACTAATCTGTTTGCGGACGAATGGAGATTGATATTGTCTGTGTGTTTGGATTTTTGCGAGAGAAATGTATGAATGATTTGTCCTAATTAGTCAATTGCTAATTATTCTAATTAGTTAATTGGTTTTATAATCGTGTTAATTGACTTTAAATAAATAAATAATAGTACCTACTAAAGTCCTATAATAATAAACATTCAGATGTGGAAAGCAGCGACAGACGTAAAGGCTCCAGCTCCAGCTGAAGCTGATGATTGGGAGACAGATCCTGATTATATGAACGATGTCACGGAGCACGAGCAGCGCTGGGGTCCCGGTGGCAGGAACGTTGAGGCTATTGAGTGAGTATACTGTACCTATAAGATATTTGAATTTCCAGAGAAAACTACTTCATTTTAATGACCGAGCGAGCAAAGCAACTGACCGTCTATTGTTGAGACCTTAAAGGGTTTGATTCTTGTAACTTCAAGAAGGAAAGAAGTGCATTTATTGAGTACAAACACAGGAAGAAAGAAATGAACATGACAAAGAAAAAACATAAAAGAACTTTGTATGTTTGTTTGATGATAACTTGAGTACCATTAGTGTGATTTTTATGATTTTCAATTCGAACCAGTAGTTCCTGAAATTAGCGCGTTCAAACAAACAAACTCTTCAGCCTTATAATATTAGTATAGATTAGTTTGAATATGAAAAGCAAGGAGGGAGTTATAAGGTTTATCACGATGACAAAATGTTACACTAAACATTCCTAAAGATATTTGGAAAGATATTCTAGTGTATTAAAAATACAAAATTATAAAATGTACAAAAACGGAATACAAAAATATAAAATCCTTAAAAAAAAAAAAAAAATTATTAACACTCGGAATCGACACGCAAAGAAGAAGAAGAAGATGGCTAAATGATTCTAAAAAGTCCTGTGGATATGTGTTAGTATGGCTGTAATTTAATAGGTAAAAATAAATTAAATGGTTGGTTTCCACAGCATGGCAAAGTTGCGAGATGAAGTATTTGAAGCGGACAAGAGTGCCAAACAGAAACAATATGAACAGGGACCTAAATCTTCATATGGGTAAGTACAGTACATAGTGTTAAAGAGGATTAATCATAAATATTCTAGAGTGATCATTGTAACACCTATTTAAATAAATAAATAAATATTTCAGGACATATTACACATCGCCATCCAGCCCCAAGCTAAGCAACTTAATGCTTGTGTTATGGGTGCCAGATAACGGATAAACTACTTATATACTTTTTTTTTTGTAAATATATACATATTATACATATAGGAAACACCCAGAACCAGAAACAAGAATTTATGGTCAGCATAAATACTTGTTCCCGGCGGGAATCGAACCCGCAACCTTCTGCGTCGCAGTCGGGTGTTCGCCCGACGCGCCACAGAGGTCATTTCAATGTCCAATGTACCCTAACACCTGCACATTGGACGACTTTTACAATGTCATTGATACTGCCATCTTTGTTGCAAGCTTCTGAACTTCTGACATGAAGAGAAGAAGATTTAGAATAAATATTTTAAATGGCCAGCCAGCCTGCTTCTGTGTAAAATGTGACATTGAAGACCTCTTTGACGACCTCTGTGGCGCAGCGGGCGAACACCCGCCTGCGAAACAGGTTGCGGGTTCGATTCCCGGCTCAAACAAATATTT
Organism: Idaea aversata; assembly: GCA_907269075.1. Lineage (NCBI taxonomy): Eukaryota > Metazoa > Arthropoda > Insecta > Lepidoptera > Geometridae > Idaea > Idaea aversata. The sequence continues at coordinate 1,441,321 of OU026102.1, forward strand.
ATGTAGAGATGTTTACTTGTCGTCTGGGTGTTCCTGTATGTATTTTCAAAAGAAAAGTATTTAAGTATTCTATGCGTTGTCTGGCCACCATAACACAAGCCCAGTTTCTTAGTTTAGGGTCAGATGGCGCTATGTAAAAATAAATTAGGTTTTATTTTCGTTACGGAATTTATTGATTCGGTCGCCGCACTCATACTGCAGGACATTCCACGCATCACAATCTAGCCCCAATCTAAGTTACTAGACTTGTGTTATGGGTGCTAGACAACGGATATGCACACTACTTATATACTTTTCTTTTGTAATTAAATACAATACATAGAAACAACCAGATCACAGACAAATATCTAAGCATAAATACGTGTCTGAGGCGGGAATCGAACCCGCAACCTTGTGTTTGGCAGTCCGGCATGATCACCCTTGTGTCAACTGGGTCGTCATAAATGTCCTACAATATTTATTATTTATTTATAGTATTTTTATGTCCAAAATTATTTATTAAATTTCCTGTTGTCGTAGATACGGTGGTAAATTTGGAGTGCAACAAGACAGAATGGACAAGTCAGCTGTCGGACACGATTATATCGGTAAAACTGAGAAACATGTCTCACAGAAGGATTATGCACAAGGTTTGTTACATAATATTCATTAACTATTGATCATTTGATCATTATTGTCATAGCTATGGCTGGTTATGATACTGGCTCCCTCAGCCCACATTTTGTTACGCAAAGGCTGCTCTTTCCAAAGTGGCAGAGTAGTGTATTTTAATAGTTTCTATTCGCAATTTCCTGAGCTTGGTTTTGTCACTGAAATAGTTTTTTTTATATAGGGCTTTTGCCCGCGACTTCGTCCATGTAGAAACGTCACGTTAACGTCATAATAGCGATATGTATGTCAAATTATAGCCAGATCCGCTATTACTTTACTTTGCTTTTGTATTTATATGTTCCTTACTGTGTTGTACAAATAAAGTTATCTATCTATCTATCCGTCTGTTTGTTTGAGCTGCGTTGATAAATCAGTCAGGTGTTCGAATTTTATATTAAGAGGAAAGCGTACCGGGGGCTCTTTCCATTTTCTCCCTGGATAATGACACTAGAGCAAATATTTTTAGTGCATAAAACTTATAACTGCCATGACCTATTTTTATTTTTTGAATCTTAATTTCTATGATAATTAGAAAAGAAAAAAAAACATAGGGGCATACTCATGGCAGTTATAGGTTTTCTGGCACAAAAATATTTGTGCTATTGTCATTATCCAGGAAGGAAACAGTCGACTAAGTTTGTATGGAGAGAGCGCCGGTACCCTTTCACCTTAAAGACACGCTGTTGCCCGCGACTTCGTACGCGTGGTAGTTTTGTTTTATGTACCTTCCTCTTGAATCACTCTATCTATTAAAAAAAAAACGCTTTAAAATCCATTGCGTAGTTTTAAAGATCCAAGCATTGATAGGGACAGACAGCGGGAAGCTACTTTGTTTTATACAATGTAGTGAAAAATGCATTTTGTTGTCAGGTTTCGGTGGTAAATTCGGTGTCCAAACGGACCGGATGGACGCGTCAGCCGTCGGACACGACTACGTCAGCGCGGTCGACAAGCACGTCTCCCAGACTGATCACTCCAAGGGGTTCGGAGGGAAGTTCGGGGTGCAGACTGATCGGGTTGATAAGGTTTGTGGTTCGATTCCCGTCTAGGATATTGGTATTTGAGTTTACTCGCAACTTCGCCTGCGTAGAAGGATATATTGGAGTTTTATCTTTAACTAGCTTTTCTAACTAGAAGTCGAAAATGGTTCTATCAACTTCGAAGCAAGCTGACGACCCAGATGCCACTATGGTCACCATGCCAGACTGCCAAACACAGGTTTGCGGGTTCGATTCCCGCCTCAGACATGTATTTATGCTTAGATATTTGTCTGTGGTCTGGTTGTTTCTATGTATTATAAGTATACTAGCGACCCGCCCCGGCTTCGCACGGCTATATTATGCATGTATTATACATATAAACCTTCCTCTTGAATCACTCTATCTATTAAAAAAACCGCATCAAAATTCGTTGCGTAGTTTTAAAGATTTAAGCATACAAAGGGACATAAGGACAGAGAAAGCGACTTTGTTTTATACTATGTAGTGATATTTACAAAAGAAAAGTAATATAAGTAGTATATCCGTTGTCTAGCACCCATAACACAAGCCTAGTTGCTTAGCTTGGGTCTAGATGGCGATGTGTGGAACGTCCTGCAATATTTATTTATTTATTTAAACTTACTTACGCTGGCGACCCGAAGTGGATCTTGGCGTCCGACACCAAAAGCCGCCATTGCACCCACTTGTTGCCAATCGGCTGCATGAAGGGCTTGCAGGTCTTGTTGGACTTGGTCTATCCAGCGATACCTAGGTCTGCCAACGGGAAGGATCGAGCGGTCAAAAGAGCGTATCTAGGAACTTAGAAGCAAAACACCCCCAAAATAACTTTCTACCCCTTTTTAACCCCGTTAGATGGATGAATTTCAATAAACTACGAAGCACCTCTTCCACTAATTCTGTTTAAGAATGTCTATGCCAATTTTGAAGTAAATTGGACAAAGGAATCAAGTTGTCCCATACAAACTTTGCCCCCCCCCCCCTTTTTCACCCCCTAAGGGTAGAATTTTGGAAAATCCATTTTATCGGATGCCTATGCCATAGGGCACACCCTCCAAGTTTCAGGTCTCTACGATCAGCGGTTTAGGCTGTGCGTTGATCTGTCAGTCAGTCAGTAAGGACAAATAATTGTATATGAGTAAATATATTTTATTTAAAGCTTAGCTTGATGGCTAGACGGCGCTCTATGCAATGTCTATAGAAAAAAACTCATCAGGAAACCTCTGAAACTAAACTAACTAAACTTCGCATGATGATGTAAGCTACATTTTTTGATGTGAAACATCTATAGCCGCACGTAAAGCCGATTTCAGCCGTGGCGACGCACAGTGGGTCGAAACTGCAAATGATGGACATAGGGTTGTTTTTCGATGCAGATCGTTAGAGCTCACTATAGCCGCACGTAAAACCGATTTCTGGCGTGGCGACGCATGCCGTGGCGACGCACAGTGGGTCGAAACTGCAAATGATGGACATAGGGCTGTTTTTCGATGCAGATCGTTATAGCTCACTATAGCCGCACGTAAAACCGATTTCTGGCGTGGCGACGCATGCCGTGGCGACGCACAGTGGGTCGAAACTGCAAATGATGGACATAGGGCTGTTTTTCGATGCAGATCGTTAGAGCTCACTATAGCCGCACGTAAAAACGATATCTGGCGTGGCGACGCATGCCGTGGCGACGCACAGTGGGTTGAAACTGCAAATGATGGACATAGGGCATGCCGTGGCGACGCGTCGCCACGCTATATGATGGTATATATATATACAGTCTATATGCAGTAGTGTGTACGGTGTGGCGACGCGTCGCCATGCGCAATCGACTGTGCGATTCTATCACAACTTTTCTGCATATTACTTTTACAAAAAAAATTCGATGTTTCACATCTGCCAGACGTCCCGTGACGGCTCACATTTTTTTTAAATATGTCCAGAGTGCCGCCGGTTGGGAACACAAGGAACAGGTAGAGAAGCACTCCTCCCAGAAGGACTACAGTCATGGCTTCGGCGGAAAGTTTGGTGTACAAGCCGACAGAAAGGACGCCTCCGCTGTCGGATGGGACCATAGAGAAGATGTCACTGTGCATGATTCACAGAAAGGTAAGTGTTAAGGTGGACGCAGATTGATAAGAGCCGAAATAATCGAATTTTTGCCGTCCACGGGAAAAAGTACCTTATAATAATAGAGATAAGGTACAGTCACATTACCAATTAGCTGAACCCCACGTGACCCAGGGCTCATCCTCATTTCTGTAAAAAATATAGTATTTACCTATTTTGTTATTTTTTATATCATATTTTGTATTATATTATATTATTTATAAAAAAAAACGGAATCAGGTAAAATTACTCTACAACCCTACAGATTTGCGAGTGAGCTCTAGGTCACGTGGGGTTCAGCTAATTGGTAATGTACATAGATTTATATTTCCGATGACGTCATCAGAGTCGACAGCATCGTCAGAGGCGAAATATAAAAAATATAAATGGAACTTATCTTAATTAATTTAAAGTACCTATTCCCGTGGACGGCAAAAATTCGATTCTTTCGGCTCTGATCAGTCTGCGTCAACCTTTATGATACTGTTTAAGGTTATCTATCAAGGTTCAACATTATTTTTTTCATCATCTAGCGCTTCACCCGCGTAAGTCCCGATCTCGTGGGAATATCGAAATATAAAGTAGCCTATAGCCTTCCTCGACAAATGGACTATCTAACACAAAAAGATTTTTTAATTCGAACCAGTAGTTCTTTTGATTAGCAAACAAACAAGCTTTATAATATTGGTAAAGATTAAAGCTAGGTTTTGTAAATCATAAATTGTGTGGTAAAGCGTACTATGATACGTGTGCAGTGTGCAAGAACAACGTGGTAAGGATTCTAAACACGTTCGACTAAGCTGAGAGGGTGGTATAGGTGCATCATCTTCAAAACATCATAGCTTAATTCTAGGACGCTTCAAAGTCTTCATGCAAATTATAAAAAATATGATTCAAAATGAAGAAATTTGATTTTGATTAAATAGTATGGGTTATTGTTCCTGGCGCTGCATCTTCACTACATAGTATAAAATAAAGTCACTTTTCGCCGTCCCTATGTCCCTATTTCCCTTTGTATGCTTAGATCTTTAAAACTACGCAACGGATTTTGATGCGGTTTTTGTTAATAGATAGAGTGATTCAAGAGGAAGGTTTATATGTAAAATACATGCATTATATAGCCGTGCGAATCCGGGGCGGGTCGCTAGTAACTAGATATAAAGATCAATATATTGGTTGTTGTAGATTACGCGTACGGTTTCGGCGGTAAGTACGGGGTACAGTCAGACAGACAGGACGCGTCCGCCGTCGGCTGGGACCATCGCGAGGACACCTCCAAACACGCCAGCCAGACTGATCATAAAAAGGTAACATTATCTCTAAGGAGCCCAAAGATAAAATAAAATTATCAAAAAAAAAATCTATTTTTCCAAATATTTTCAACTTATAACTATCATTACAATACCCAATGCGATAGTGAAGCACAAAAATTACAAATTTAAACTTACAAATATCCAAGTACAATGCATTATACCTTAGCCTTCCTAGCCAATTCAAAATTCTAATTATTATTTTTGTAACTAATAATGAACGAACAGGGCAATCTTTTTGAATTTAATCATATGTCACAATTGGTGCATAAAATCCTAATAATAATAAAATAGATGCATTAAATAATAATATCCTTCATAATTTCAATCATAATTCCAATCATAATTTCATTAATTGCATATACTTAATTCTAATAAAATTTTCATAAGTTGCATAAATTTCCAATAACATTTGGTACTTGAAATTAAAATTATTATATAATTATTTATGCTTAAAATTCCGATAATCATATCAATAGGTGCTTAAAATTCCAATAATAATTGTCAACTTATACCTTATTGTCTAGGGTTTCGGCGGTAAATTCGGCGTAGAAACGGACCGGGTCGACAAATCAGCTCACCAATTCGATTCAGTTGAGAAAGTCGGTACCAACTACACTAAACAGAAGCCCGATATTGGTGGCGCTAAACCGTCGTCGCTCAGGGCCAAGTTTGAAAATATGGCTAAGGAGAAAGAACAGGTTGGTTGAAAAGTCATTTTCTATTTCTGTCACTTTCTCTTTCACTATTCTTGTCATTTTCACTATTCTTGCCACTCTTACTATTTTTGTCACTTTCACTACTGTTGTCACTATTCCATTGGTAATAGTGCTTAAATAGTCACTATTTATTACTACTGTTATTTTCACTTTCCCTGACACTTTTACTACCAATATAACTTCAGCGATAATATTTTGACTGTCACTTTCACGATGACTATCATTGCCACTTTAACTTCCATTATTCGCAGTAACTATTTCTATTAATTTCACTATACTTATAATTTTCACTATCACTTTATCCTGCCACTTTCACAGTTACTCACACTTTCACTTGTAATATTTTCAAAGTATTGTTTTTAAGTGTATGTAACAGTATGTTTTTTATGCTACACTATTTTATTTTTATTTATTAAGGAAGACAAACAGTTACACTTTACTAGAGTATAAAACTAAACCCAAAACTAAATATCTCCGCAAATGGCTTGCTAGACGCTTGTTTTTAAACTACACATAATAAAGACTAAAGAAGAGAATAAAAAGAACCGATAACAATGTGAAAAAAAAAGAAAAAAAAATAACAAAAGACTAAAAGTTCCGCATTCAACCACTGATTTGTCAGAGTATTTTTTGATTATGTTAGTAGAAAAGACGGCGTATAAATAATTATTGCAAAACATTTCCCAATTCGATGTCATGCTAGGCTTTCGATTAACGCTATACTACTTTCACTACACAAATTTTCACTATCACTTACACTGCCACTTTCACTACTGTCGCCTAGCAGTTATACGGTGATACGGGAGAATCAAAGACGGATAACTGGGGACATAATTTATTATACTAGGAGTGAAGCTAAGTTATAAAAAAAATGAGAAACTATGAGATAAATCTATATTAGAACTAGAATTAGGTTTAATTAAAATTATAGTAATAAGGTTTAAGTTTTAAGTTAAGCTAAGGTTTAGAATTAAGTGCTAGTTTTAGGTTATAATGAGTTTTTATAAGTAAGGGGAATCTAGGATTTTTAAGGTCTGAGAGAGCATCGACTTCCCGTAAGATCGGGTCGTTTTACAGCGGGGTTTGTGCCGCGCCGGTACTAGTTAAGATGGCATTTAAGATGAAGTAGCGGTACCGTCTCTACGAGTTCATAGCATCACAGATAAGTAGATAGAAAAGGGACTCAGCTCTAAGCGATTTAGTAGTGCGACCGGTTGATGAGGTGTTCGGTTGATGTCGGTGGCATCAAGAGGGTGTCCTTCTCCAAGTGTCCTCGGACCTCAACGGGTGCCTCTCTGTCATGGTTAGGAACACTCCCGCAATACCAACGTCCAAGTTGTTGTTGTCGGTGGAGATAATAATCCGAGCCTCGCTCCCTGAAAATATCCAGTGTGAACGGTAAACAGACGGACCAGGCCTCCTCGTTCTGTAAGTCATCGCCGACAGCGTCAGAGTCCAAGATTTAACTAAGTGCTGACCTTGGCGATGGCTTACAAAACGACAGGGCTAGTTGTTAAAACAATAGTTTATAGCTAAGTAGAAAATTAGAAATTAAAATTAAAAATATTTAATTTTAAATCAAGATTACAGCATTACAATAGTATGCAGCAATAAAGGGGGCTACTATTTAGCAGAGTAACAACGATGCTGGAGTTTTAGGTTATTAAGGAAAACAACGCGTGTCGAGTGAAAGTTCACGCGATCGCAGGTCGCGCGTTTTCCTATTTAGAAGTTGATAAATAATAATTAAAACAGGCAGGCTTTTAGGGAAGAATTAAGCTATTCGACTTACAGGAGGCAGGAAGAGAAACGAGGTGCGTTGCGGCTTCGTTGATTCACTGTACTATGTTAAATTTAGAATTAGTCGGAAACAAATTGTGTAATATAACTCACCTGATATTAGGGAATACGTTGTACAGAACGACCAAAATAGTTCAAAGGTTGCTATCGCAATTTTTGAGGAACGATTTCCAAATTTGTTAATTTTTCTTAAAGGCGTAGTCATTCGCAGACAACGGCCCACCCAAAAAAGAAGCAAGGTGAAAATCTTGTATCCCGCCTAGGAAATACGTCATCTGACAGATGTTCCACAGACTAAATATTTTGTTAAATCTTAGTTTATACTTATTGCTTTTAATGTGTAGTTATTAATTAAATGTTTATGTTTATGTATTGAGCTAGATTTAATACATTTAAACAATTTATAAATTGTTTTTTTGTAGAATTTTAATTAATTATGTGATCGCAAATTAGCTCCATCTGACGGTGGGAAGTGACCGCGGAAATGGGTTTTAAAAGGTCAAGTGCGAGTTGCAAGGCTCTAGAACCTTCCATGGTTACGCTACTCTAGCATTAAGGGCCTGCAGTTTAGTGAAAATGTTATTAAATTAAAGATTTTAATTTATAATATTGTTTTATTGAATAGTTGTATCAATTCCCTTATTAAACAGCCTAATAATGTGATATAGGTTTTAAAATATTATTTATTAGCGCGCCATCTCTCGAGTTTGAACGGCGTTATTACATAGTAATTGAAGGTGGACTATCAACCTTGGCCCGTTCAAATAGTGTGACTTCTTGATGAGAGAGGTCGCTGGGTGTCTCAAAATGAACCAATTACTCCGATTAAAAGTTTATTTAGTTATTAATTACAAGGGTAAGGGCGTCGTATTACGACGAAATGTAACCACTACGTTACACTACCACTATCACTATCACTATTAAGATTATCTTGAAAACTGTGTTAATTTAAAGAATTGTAATTTTTTTCAGGAAGCGTTACAATCAGTACAGAAAATAAGACAACAAAGGAAACAGATAGACAATGATCTCTCACAAAAGGTAACTAAATACCTACTTACCATAATACTAGCAACGCCTTGCGGTTTCACACGCTTAAGTCTCGATCCCGTGGGAATATCGAGACAAAAAGTAGCCTATGTTACTCCCAATTAATCAATGTATACTCATACCAAGTTAAATCAAAATCAAAAATATGGCCATAGCTTTGGAACCTTTTCGTTACAAACAAGAAAATCATTCCTCTGAATAATATACTACTTCCTCCTTTTAAACGGTAAGGTCGATAACCCTACTGCTATATCTATGTGTTAGTTGTTTGTTCCTAATGATTATTTGCGTAACACGCATCCGAATCGTAGGCACAAACTGATCGCACCGGCTGCCGTGCGCACTCGCACATCTAGATATGCTCCTACCTCACACACACTCACACTTCTAAACCAGCTGATCACTGACCGGTTTGATGATGTAGACGTTTCCTACACAAATACGTGGCAATTTGTAAACACTTGTTGTAATTGGCTGAGCTACAGCAATAATATTATTTAACTTAGATTAATTGATTTATATTATAATAATTTATACTTGTATGGCTCCTCAGGCGATTTGGCGTAGGCTGTAAGCCTGAGAGCAACTGTTTTAAATAAATAAATATACAAATAAATATGTAGTGTAGAAATGATCGTTAGTTCGTCAATGTCATACGGATCGACCGAGTTCGATGAGATTTTGCACAGGGCGAATCCATAGTATTTAGAAGAATACATAATACGTATAACCACGGGATCAGAAATTCCAAGGGTAAAACCACAGGGCACTGTTAGTTAGCTAAACTTTAATCATTGCAAGGAAGAATTAGTGTCTTTTAAAGAATATTCTTTTCTTAGGAAAAACAACGAGAAGACTACGAAGAACCCGCTCCTAAGCTACAGCAACCGCGGCCAGCCGCACCTCAACTGCAGCAAACTGCACCACAACCACAGCCTCCTGCACCACAACCGCAGCAAACTGCACCACAACCGCAGCCACCTGCACCACAACCTCAGCCAACTACACCACAACCGCAGCCAATTCAACCATTGCAACAGGTCGTCGAAAAAGCTAGCGAAGTCGAGGAAAAGAGCGAAGCGAGCGAAACTAACCTGCCCGATGTTACTAGAGTCGGTGATGGAAGAGAAGATAGAGAGGAGGTTTGTATTATACCGGCTTTTACTGGCAACTTCATCCGCGAGATTGATGTTGCCTGTCGGACAAACTTTTAAAGTTCGATTTTAAATATGGCGGATCTGTCGGGCAGACTTCTCGAGTGCGATTGTTTCGCGCGTACTTCAATCGGATGTTAAGCGTTGTTACTATATCGAACCTACCACTTGCAGTGAAATTTCAAAATAATGATTTCTCTAACTAACCCAAGATTTATGACATTGAGAAAAAATAGAGTTTCCAATTGTGTATTTTATAACATTCGATCCCATAAACATATCGTGGTCTAACTATCTACATACTAAATATTCCCTCCCCAGTTGACCCGTCAGCCTACCATAGTAGTGTCCCCGGTGGGCTGGGAGGGAGAAGGAGAGAGCGAGACGGCTGCCGACGATGAAGAGGAAGGCTACACTGCGCGCGCGCTCTACGACTACCAAGCCGCGGCTCCTGATGAGATCAGCTTCGACCCTGACGATGTCATCTCTAATATTGTTATGGTGAGTTGCTCTCCTTTTGAAATATGTTATTGTGAGTTCCTTCTTAAATAATATCATGGTGAGTTGTTACATTCGTCTTGTATTGATTCAAAGTACATCAGAAATAGACCACGTGGATTAGGTTATGTATAGCTGTGAATTTTAATAATGATGGTAACTCACCATCATTATTAAAATTCTTTGTTATAAGTTACTGTTATGATTGACCTTTTTTGATGAGTTGCCCTTCTTACTAAAAATGATAAGGTGAGTTACCTTCATTTCAAATATTGATGGTAAGTTGCCTTCATTTCGAAAAATCCGTATGGTGAGTTACCCTCAAAATTTTCTTTTCTTTTTTCTCTCCTATAGATCGACGAGGGATGGTGGCAAGGTCTGTGTAAAGGCGCCTACGGCCTGTTTCCCGCCAACTATGTACAACTACAAGACAAGTGAAGCCGTGTGCGTATACCTTTACATTCCTATGTATAGAGAGAAAAAAACAACAAAAATGATGGCTTTAAAATAAGGTTATGAAAAAAAACGAAATTATTTTTTTTTATGTGTAAGTAACTTTGTAACTAAATATTAAGGGTGACCTCACGCGGGCGATGAATTAATGCAGTTTTAAGTAATTTTAATTGAGAATTGCATAGTTTTATCATCCGGGTAAGATATTTTTTTATTAAATTAAGTTCTTTTTAAAAATATTTTTTTTTAATTATAATCTTGTGACATTTATTTTATCAATGGACTTTACTCAGATTAGCTTTTTTTTGCTAAAGTAGTTCTGGATAGCTTCATAGATGGCGCTGATATAATTCCAGGATCAAATAAATTTTTTTATTGCCTTTAAAGGGAAGGCAAAAGGTTGGGTATAAGGCCATGCAGTCTTACACATACATATTATTAGACATACTCTGTCGATATTTATAAGCTATACTTAATCATTTTTCAGTTATTTTTCAATATTGTAATTAACTAATCCTTTTTTTATAAGACTTATTAAGAATGACATAAATTATGCTTATCTTTATGAAATAATTATGTCATTATGTGAAATATTAACAAATGGAATTTAACTACGAATTGATTTTCATTTAATACCTACAAATAATAATGAAATCCTATCATTTGATTTAAGTATAAAAATATATTCAAAGAATTATACATAGTTTTAAGTAATATAAAATAAGTATAAATATATAAAAATAATGTTGCTTAGAGAAGAAAAATGGTTAATACTTTACCTATTTTAAGAAAACTTTGGAAGAAAAGACATTGGTACTTTTAGTAGGGGGAATGGCTGCCCTTTTTTTTTCGCACGGCCATCTACCAAACTTAATAAATTAGTTGCAGGATACTAAGACAAACAAATAATGTTCAGGTTTGTCATATCTAAACTCAAAAGGGGCGGAGTTATATCGATTTAAAAAATGATATTTTGGTATGTGAATAACATACTCAATTCATATGGCGACCCGATTGGCACAACGGTCATGCCGGACTGCAAAACACAGGGTTGCGGGTTTGATTCCCGCCTCAGGCAAGTATTTATGCTTAGATATTTGTCTGTGGTCTGGTTGTTTCTATGTATTATAAGTATATATTTACAAAACAAAATTATATAAGTAGTATATCCGTTGTCTAGCACCCATAACACAAGTCTAGTTACTTAGCTTGGGGCTAGATGGTTATGTGTGGAATGTCCTGAAATATTTAATTTAATACTCATATGGTGTCTTAGTACCCTGCAACTAATTTATTAGGTATGATTGATGGCCGCACCAAAAAAACCAATGTCCTTTATAATGTCTTCCATAAAGCTTAGTTTACAAGCAAATCCGAGTGCATTTGTAAGAATCAAGCAACGTCCGAGTGCGCTCGGGTGACTTGTCTACTCAGATAACTATAGCACTCTTATTTTCCAATTTCATGTATGTAAAAAATAGCTCTCGAAAATGCTACCTCTTAAAAAATCAGTTGGACTTTAAAACACGCAAAAATGTTTGAGCTTTATTTTATAAAAACATTTAAATTTTAGCGACTTATTAGCGTATTTTTTTAGTATTCTTTACTTTGATTAGAAAAATAGTCATTTTAGTGTTTTTTAAATAAGTAATTATGAAATAGTAAAAAAGCCTTTTTTATGAAAACCTTAGAATAGGAATTAAAAAAATAAAGAAATAAGATATATTTTTCATTTGCTCGAAATAAATAACTTTTTATTTAAGCATTTTTTTCTGTAATAGCTCCGTTCGATTTTTGCATATAGCCAATATTTTTATATTTGTTACAATCCGACGCAGACGTCAGACTTTTGTCATTTTTGTCGGAGGAAAGTAACTCGTCTACGTCGGCCATAAAGCATAGAATAAAAGTTGTACAATCATGTATTTATTTTATAAAGGATATGATTTTTTAAAAACTTTTGTCTTACGTTGACATCTAAATATAGTATTTAATGTCTCAGTAAGAGTCCCCTTTTTTATTATTGAACTAACACCGCTCTTTGGTTTCACCCGCATAAGTCCCGATCCTGTGGGAATATCGGGATAAAAAGTAGCCTATGTTACTGTCAATGAATCAATGTATCCTCATACCAAGTTTCATCAAAATCGATCCAGTAATTTCGAAGCCAATTCAATGCAAATGAACAATCACATCTTTCGTCTTTATAATATTAGTATAGATAAAACACGATTTTTTTAATAAAATAGGACATTCTCAGAGGGACTTAGAACCCATCGTGTGACAAGAGATTTAAAACAGTCAAGACAGATTATAACAATTCCTAACTAGACTTTATAAATTGTATTATTTAATCATGAAGACTTAACACTAAATGGTGTTTTTTTAGAAATTGTAATACTTAAGGTGAAAGGGTACCTGCGCTCTCTCCATACAAACGTTGTCGACTGTTTCCTCCCTGGATAATGACACTAGCACAAATATTTTTGTGCCATAAAACCTATAATTGCCATGACTATGCCCCTATGTTTTGGTTTTTTCATTTTCTAATTATCATAGAAATTAAGATTAAAAAAAATAAAAAAAAGGGGCATGGTCATGGCAGTTATAAGTTTTATGCATCAAAAATATTTGCTCTAGTGTCATTATCCAGGGAGAAAACAGTAGACTACGTTGGTAATAGTTTGTATGGAAAAAACCCCCGGTACCCTTTCCTCTTAAGGAAATTTTCTAGGTGAAATTTGAATCCACGACCCCCGCTTCTTCGATTAGAGCTCAGTTGGTTAAGATCACTGCTAGGTAGAAGCAAATCAAAAGACCGTGGATTCAAATCCCGCCGCGGAGTTTTTTTTTTTTCGGAAAGTGTATATCAAGTTCTAATCATAATATAAGGTATTTAATGCCTGAATAATATGTTTTATATACGAATTTGTTTTATGATAATAAATATTTTATAGCTGTATTTCTTATTTTTTCTTTTTTGCCCCTGCTATAAATAAAAATAATCTAGCTAATGTATGTGGCGCGGGCTATTCAGTGCGTTCACGCTGTAGTGCCTGAGACACTCGTAGGCTTGCCTTCTGGACACGTTTGACTAAGTTGAGAGGACGGTATACATGTCTAGTAGTAAAGAATTCGTCAATACGTCTGGAGAAAACTTATTTTATTTATTATTATTTAATGTTGGTGCTCGGCCGGCCCGCCCTATACAAAAACACTTAAGGTGAAGTGGGACCAGAAAACCCTATCCCTTTTCCACGCGCGCGCTGCGCGATGCTCTATCCCTTTCCCTCGCGCGCAGCGAAATGGCCGTTTTAACTGCTAATAATTTGCTTTTAATTAAAAGACTTACATCTATTTTAGTGCAAAACCATATGTCTACCTTATGGAATTTGATGTAAAGTTTATGAAAATATAAACTTTGTACTTGTTTTTTCTTTACAATCGCCGTAAAATTAAAAAAGCTCAAAAAAATGGCGATTTTTTAGGATTTTCACGATTTTTTTTATCGAGGCAAATCACTCTAATCGTGATTCGAAGTGTATGACAATACAAAGCATTGCTTCACCTTTACGATAGTAGGAATATCATTCTATGGATTTAAGTGGTTGATACCCAAAAACTGTTTCTAAAACATCTCTATCGCGCTTCTGGCCATACCACTTCGTCTTAACGACAATTTTCCATGCTTAATTAACAATTACTCTTAGGCGAAAAGCATTTTGCTTTTGGCTTCTATGTGAGTCATAACATGTTCTAAAATAAGATCTTTTACTACTGGATTATATTTGCTTCCCGCTCTCTATACATAAAAGAACTATTAAATGAAGTAAATGAAACAAAAGATATATTAAAATCAGCAGTGTAATGGCAAGAAGGTAACCGGAAACTTTCAATTTGCTTCCTCTATCTGTTTCCAACCAATCTTTATACTGAGAAACTCTTGTGAAGATCGTAGTTTTGTCAAAATTCTTTCCACTCACGACACCTACTAGAACATCTCTACCTAATTCCTCTTTAGGATCTAGAGTTCCGGAGCAAGCTAAAGGACCACCAGAATCACCTCTTGCTACGTCACTAAACAAAGACTGAGTGCATACGAAATTATCCATGTTCAACTGCCATACGTAGGAGCATTTCATCCGCGGCATAGGGTCTATGTTTGCTGTCAAAAGCACTTTAGCTGTAGAATCCCTCAAGGAGAAATGATCGGTCGAGCCGTATCCAGCGGAGTAACAATTACTCAATACATAATCAGTAGTTCTGGACGCAGGTATAATATAGTCGACTTTGCTTGTGAAATCCCATGGTTTGTTAACAAATACCAACGCTATATCGTCGTTTGGAAAGTGAAAATAGTGATGCATAAGTAATTTAGCTATCGATCTCCATTGGCCTTCTTCCGATGTCTCTGTTCTGCCAGAATGTACTAAATCTGTTCTCAAACTGCCGGCCACGATGCGTAAATATTGTGGATTCTTTTGGTAGAAGAAGTCGTTGGGTTCAAAGCAATGAGCCGCGGTTAAAACCTTCGATTCACTTATAATACTTCCACCGCATAAGTTAGTCCATATTTTCCTTCCTGAGCCGAGTTTAATGTATAATTTCTTGAATGAGACCAAGTAGGGTACTTGCTCTTGTTCTGCTGGTGATCCGTTGACAACTAAAGGCTTTATGTAATATCTGGAGTACTTCAAAGTGGTTATATACCGACGGTCCTCATCGCAAATGAACATTTTGATAAATATAGCGATTAAAAACGGAATTTTCATTAGAATTTTTACTTAAATTAATTTTCATGGTGACATTATTTTTATTATCTATTTGTCTGACACGGTGTGACTAGTTGACATAAGAAATAAACTTACGTCAATGACTTTCAGACTATTTGTGATGAATAGAGTGATGAATGGACATAGATATAGAATTTTTGTTAGTCTATGTGAATGGATTCCTTATTCAGAGTGAATGGATATCATAATGCGGGAGCACGGGAGATATGTCTAAAAGAAGAGCTAAAAGATCTGTCATAAAAAACGTCAATCGTAATTAATGTCACCATGAAAAATCAACCAAGTAAAAATTCTAATGAAAATTATCTTTTTAATCGTTATATTTATGAAAATCTTCGTTTGCGATTACGACCGTCGGATTATAACTACTTTAAAACACTCTAAATATTACATAAAACCTTTAGTTGTAAATGGATCGCCAGCAAATGAAGGTGAAGTTCCTTACTTGGTCTCAATCAAAACACCGAACGCAAAAATGAGTAATAATATCCAAATGTGGAATAATTTATGCGGTGGAAGTATCATTGGGAAATCGAAGGTGTTAACAGCGGCCCATTGCTTTGAACAGAATTCCTTCTACTTCCAAAAGTATCCGTACTTATTACGCGCCGTTGCCGGAAATTTGAGAACAGATTTGATGCATTCTGGAGAAACTGAGACTACGGAACAGGGTCAATGGAGAACAATAACGAAGGCAGTTGTACATCATTATTTTAATTTCCCACACAACGATATTGCTTTAGTATTTGTTAACAAACCATGGGACTATACGAACAAAGTTGACTATATCCTGCCTGCGTCTATAACTGTTGATTATTTGATGAGTAAATGTTATTCCGCTGGATACGGTGCGACTAGCCAAGTCGCCACAATGGATTCTTCCTCAGCAATACTTTTGACAGCAAAAATAGACCCAATGCCGCGGGTGAAATGCTCCTACATATGGGAGATGAACATGGACGATTTCGTCTGCACTCAGTCTTTATTCAGTGACGTAGCAAGAGGTGATTCTGGTGGTCCTTTAACTTGCTCCAACACTCTAGATCCTAAGGAAGAATTAGGAAGAGATGTTTTAGTAGGCGTCGTGAGCGGAAAGAACTTTGATTTAACGACGATCTTCACTAGAGTTTCGCAGTATAAAGAATGGATCGATACAGATAGTGGGAGCAAATTGAAGTTTTCTTACTATCTTCTTGCAATTACACTCTTGATTTTAATATATCTTTTGTTTTATTAGTTTCCTTTGATAGTTCTTGTACAGAGAGCGAGAAGCAAAGATAATTAAATTTCAGTGCGACGACAGAACATCAAGTCCTCACTTTTTCCTTAGCAAAACAGGTGACTATAGTAAGTATAAGTAAATTAACTAGAAATAGCAATAAGAAATGTAAAATGTAAGTATATTATTATAGTAAGTATAGGTAGGTCTGTACCTACACATGAAGCAATGAATGATGATTATGATTAGACCAATCCAACCCAGAGGACATCAATGAACTTTAACAATGTTACGCAAACATGAATCATCTTTTAACTGCGTGCGCATCTCTTTTGATATAATTAACATAGAATTGACACCGATTTTACGGGTTTTATCCAGTAACATGTCAACTAGAGGTTTTATATATATTTTTATATTGTATATTGTGTTGTATAGTATAATAGCGACCCGCTCCGGCTCCCCCGACGCGTAAATATTTAATCAAAAAAATTCACATGTAGGTACAATTACGTAGTAGAATCATAATTTCGAGGTAATTTTTTTCTTTTTGTAGGGTTTCACGTTTATACCTTTTTGTTTTATTTGTGGCTTTTTCTTTTCATAGTTTTTTTTGTTTGTTTTAGGCTTTTTACGTTCGTACTATTTTTAACCCCCGACGCAAAAACGACGGGGTGTTATAAGTTTGATTATTATTTTGTGTCGGGGGTTTATAAAATTTTTAATTTAATTTTTTATTTCATCCTTTTTGTAGGGAGGGACTTTTTAATTTTCTTATTTCATTTCTTTATTTTATTGCGATTTATGATTCAGATAATTTGGTGTAAAAATAACTTTTATTAATTTATAGTTAAAGATTATTTTTAACCCTAAACAGTTTTTTTTATTATAGGTATTCTTTTTCAATTTTTTCCTTTAGATATTCAACTTTTACAAGTAGATATTTCATAGCTATTAAATATTAGAACTACCTATACATAGAAGAACACGTCTAGATCTAGGTTATCTATACATCTTCTCTAGTATATTATATAGATTACGTGTTATGTTGTTTGTGCGCGATGGACTCCTAAACTACTTACTTAACCGATTTTAATTAAATTTGCACACCGTGTGCAGTTTGATCCAACTTGAAAGATAGGATAGCTTACATCTTAATTTATCCCGATATTCCCACGGGATCGGGAGTTATGGGGGTGAAACCGCGGAGCACAGCTACTAATATAATAAAAAAATGGAAAGAAAAGTAACAAAGATCCAAACGAAGCCAAAAAACTTAAATTAACTTGATACTCGGCCATATCTGCTTACATTCGGTTGTTAATCCTGAGTATTATCCCCCATAACTTTCAGACGGCTGAACCGATTTTGATCAAACATAAATATTTGTAATGTACGAGTTATGCCCTTTCATTTGATACCCCACTCCAATATATCTACTTACATTCAGTTTTTGATCCTGACTTTTATCCCCCATAACTTAAAGACGGCTGAACCGATTATGATCAAACATAGCTAAGAACACTCCCGACTAACTTACCTGTCAAACAAAAAAAAACTAAATCAAAATCGGTTCATCCGTTTGGGAGCTACGATGCCACAGACAGACACACACACACACAGACACGTCAAACTTATAACGGCCCGTCGTTTTTGCGTCGGGGGTTAAAAATGGAACCCTTTCACTAAGACTCCACTGTCTCTCTGTCTGTCACCAGGCTGTACTTCACTATCACTACATAGTATAAAAAACAAAGTCGCTTTCTCTGTCCCCATATCCTTATGTATGCTTAAATCTTTAAAACTACGCAACGAATTTTGATGCGGTTTTTTTTAATAGATAGAGTGATTCAAGAGGAAGGTTTATATGTATAATACATGCATAATATAGCCGTGCGAAGCCGGGGCGGGTCGCTAGTATGTTATAAACCGTGATAGCTAGACAGTTGAAAATTTCTGATGTATTTCTGTTGCCGATTTAACAACAAATACCAAAAATTGAAAAAGAATATTTAAGTGAGGCTTCTTAAACAACATGGCACAGAGTCCGACTCGCACTTGACCGGTTTTTTTTTACATACACAAGTGTATAATTCTCTTTGTAGAGAAGTAATTAATGGCATGAGACTGGTGAAGATGTTATTTTATGCAAAACGATTTCTTTGCAGTCTTTGAATTGAAGACAGTTTAATTTTTACTGTGGTTAGTAGTGTAGATGGTTATATTTGATCAAATGCTTTTAATTGCTTTAATATATCAACTAATAAGTATATAAGTTAGTAGGTACCTATACAGTGTGTTTCGACGAGGGTATTATAAGACGAAACGGGGTTGTTCTAGACCTCCCCGCCAACAAGTTTTTGTTCAAGTTTAAAATTCAAAAGGTTTTTTCGAAAGTTTTGAGGTAATGTTTACATTATAGGAAGATCAGCTAAATTAAGATAATGTTTAAAATATAGTTCTAACTCAATGAAATTTAAACCCTTTATGTTGAGAGTGTCTAACTTTCAATTCGTCTACGAAGCAAAATGCCTAAAATGAATGTCTAACTAAATCTACTATATAAAAATAAGTCGGGTTTTGCTTCCTGACGCTATAACTCCAGAACGCACAAACCGATTTAGATGATTTCGGTTTTGAAATGTTCGTCGTAGTCCAGGGAAGGTTTAAACGGTGAGAAAGATCAAACTTACGCGAGTGAAACCGCGGGGCGCAGCTAGTTACTTATAGATCAAAATGTTAAACAAGAGCAGTAGCTAAATTTTCTAAGAAATCAATCTTCTAAAGGTTTTCTAGGCAGCATGATCATTAACGAAATAAACCACCAAGGTCAATGACCCCTAAAGCTAAAAAACAGCTGATTTTCAAATAAACAGAACCTCAAAAACAAATAATAATCGTTGAACAAAAGTGGTTTACCTAGCAGCTAAAGAAACCCTTTTCGTCCTATAATACCCTTGGCGAAGTTATAAAGAGTTATTCTGTTATTCATATCATAAATATAGGTAGGTATCTATTTAACTATAGTGTTGAGAAGGTATAATAGTACGCTGGTTATCCCAAGCAAACACTTGTATCTAATGTTAGAAGATATCCTATAAAAACACCTTGCTATAATATTGCTTAAGATATACCTACTTATGTCAGTCTCGTGTTGGTGCAATAACAAGGAGGTTATGGGTTCGATTCATGGCGTGGGTGTTGATTTTATCAATAGGGTTTTTAAGCTATTGCATAGCTTTTATCGCGGGCTTTGAGCGCGGTGACCGAATCAAGAAATTCCTTAACGAAAATAAAACCTAACACCCCCCACTTCGCCTACCACGTAGCTCGGCCGAGCGTTCGCTATGCAATAGCTTAACCGCGGCTGTCCCGAGTGCCACAGGTTTTTTTACATAAGATAGGTCAGCGTTTGACCACTATCACAACTGCCTGATGGCAGATGAAGATGCGGCTTAAGATGTAACACGCTTTCCTAGAAGATATTCACTCGCAACTTATAGAACCCCAAATTGTACACATCAGGAAAGACAGACGCAGGCAACTTATTCCACTTCCTTTAGTACGGGATCCATCTAAGGACGACCTTCATCGATCTGTTTAATAGATGAAAAGTATTTTATATCAAACTAGCGACGCACGGCTATATTATGCATGTATTATACATATAAACCTTCCTCTTGAATCACTCTATCTATTAAAAAAACCGCATCAAAATCCGTTGCGTAGTTTTAAAGATTTAAGCATACAAAGGGATATAGGGACAGAGAAACCGACTTTGTTTTATACTATGTAGTGATGATTAAACTTTAATTCATTAACCAGACCAATGCAAATGACTAGTATCGATTTACCTGCCTACCCACGAGTTGTGACGGGAAAAAATACGCAACCTAACGTTTTCATATTCTATAGGCCTCATACTTTCTATTGGTATGGAATTTGTTTCTTAAGCCAGTAAAAGGGTTAAAAAACAAAACAAAAAATTTAATGGTTAATTAATCATATTCTGGACTGAATTTTTTTAGGCAACCTATTTGCAATATATTTATTGATCTGTTTAATCATCACTACATAGTATAAAACAAAGTCGCTTTTTCTGTCCCTATTTCCCTTTGACTGCTTAAATCTTTAAAACTACGCAACGGATTTTGATGGGGTGTTTTTAATAGATAGAGTGATTCAAGAGGAAGGTTTATATGTATAATTCATGCATAATATAGCCGTGCGAAGCCGGGGCGGGTCGCTAGTTTGATATAAAATACTTTCATCCATTAAACAGCTCCATGAAGGTCGTCCTTTTAGGGATCTCAGACTACTTGCGGTAAGAATAAGGAATGACGAAGAAATTCTCTTAGTGCGGACATCATCTTAATTTTGTGTTTTGTTTTTATGGTACAATAAAGTGTTTATCTATCTAAGTATCTATCTGGTATTTCCACCATTCTTTCGTCATACAACCAGTCTGCCTGGTTGTATGACGAAAGAATGGTAACCAACCCTGCATTATTTCCGAAGGTGTTTTTACCTAATCCAAATAAAAGTATTTAATTTAAAACAAAATTGCCCTTGACATCATTTGATTTCAATGAACATCTTAGGCGATATTATAGTTTTAAAATAACTCCGCAATCAAATAATTCTTCTTCTTCTTCTTCTTCTTCTCGTATAGTGATGTGGCCAAGGGCGGATCCAGGGGGGGGGTCATGGGGGTCATGACCCCCCCCTGAGCTGGTTCCAGGACTTAGGTGGACCACTAATTGAACATAATGATTATATTTTGTCACCATACAGATTTTATGTAACTAAATACCTTCAATATTTAATTACTTACTTAATTTAATATAATAACTTTGTATGATGGCCAACATTTGGGAAGGAACGCATCGAAAATTTGAATTTTACCGCGCCATATAACGTCTAGACCTAACCTCAATCGGTATCGGAACGACTTAACTTCAACGAGATGGCAATATACAGGGTGTCCGGTAATTAATGGATAAGCGGGCACCCACGGATAGAGGACACTGTGCCGGTTCAGAAAAATGAAAGTTATGTTCCATGAAAGTCTTCCGGTTTCCGAGATATCCGCCATTTAAAATAAAATTCACTTCTTTCTCTATGTTTTTTGATGCCAAAGTTGCAAATGAAGGAATTATTCAAATCTCTTTTTTGGATAATATTCCAGGATAAAAACAATATTTTTTATGACACATAAGTTTTTTTTTAAACTAAGACTGAACTTTAACTTCATGATTTTTTAATTTTTTAACCTGAATTTTGACTTTTCCCGGTGTAAAAAAATGTATAGTCACCCTGGTGTGCCCTGGTTCCAAATTGAAAAATTATTTTTAATTTGGAACCATTAGGTATTAAATGCTGGCAATATCACGGTCGTATTATACCATTTTAGAATCTCAATGAAATAGGCAACGTTTTTTTAAATTTGGCACCAGGGTACATTTTTTTACACCGGGAAAGCTTAAAGTTCAGGTTAAAAAATTAAAAAATCATAAAGTGCTAAATAAAAAAAAAATTGCCTATTTCACTAAGATTCTGAAATGGTATAATATGTGGTATTGCCAGCATTCAATACAATATTAATTCCTATTCAAGTCGGCCAGAGCTGTCTTTCTTCCTTTTTTTCATAGTAAATTCGGGGAATTTCAGAACTACTTGTATATTTTAAGTACAATAAAGTAAATTTGGTACCTACTACTTTTACTTCACAAAAAGCATGCTCTTGCTCATTTTATTAGAAATTAATTTGGTATTAAATACTGGTAGTACCACATATTATACCTTTTCAGAATCTCAATGAAATAGGCAAGTTTTTTTTATTTGGCAGTAGGGTGACCATACATTTCTTTTACACCAGGATTGGTTAAAGTTTAGGTTAAGAAATTAAAAAACCATGAAGTTTGAGTTAAATCTTAGTTTAAAAAAAAAATTTCAATGTGTCATAAAAAATATTGTTTGCATTTTTGATAGCACATTTATCCTGAAATACTATACCAAAAACAGATTGGGATAATTGATTCATTTGCAGTTTTGGCATAAAAAAACATAGAGAACGGAGTGTTTTTTTTTTTTAAATGACGGATATCTCGGAAACCGAGAGACTTTCATAGAACATAACTTTTGTTTTTTCTGATCCAGCACAGTGTCCTCTATCCGAAGGTTCCCGCTTGGCCATTCATTACCGGACACCTTGTATGTACAAGTTATTATAATGTGTTAAGTTCTTCAAATGTACAATAAAGAATAAATATTTTTAAGTACAGTACGTACGTACATTAATAAATACCTACTTTTTACTTGTATCTATTGCTATCAAAACTAAATTATAAGTTCTTGACTTGACCACAACTATATGTGACCCCCCCCTGGCGCCAATGCTGGATCCGCCCTTGGGTGTGGCTCATCTATTGTTAGAGTTTTCAGATCGCCTTAAGGCCTCTAGCTTGACCTAACGACTGCTACTAGAGGTAGCAAAACGGCTTAACGTGCCTTCCGAAGCACGGAGGGGCTCACGAAAACACATTTTTGCCACACTACTAATTGGCCACCCATCGAAGTAATGACCGGGCCAGGCGTCGCTTAACCCGCACGACCGCGAACGATCAGCGAGCGTCGCTTAGCTGTGAGCCTCCTCTTAAATTAAATAATGATCAAGTACCAAGCGCGTATTTATGATGTTCAATACGAGTGAAACTGCGGGGCACAGCTAGTGTTTGAATACAATATTTTCCTAACATGATGTGATGCATACAATATTAATCCACATCAAAATGAATGAGAACACGCATCGATACGTATTCATAGTTTAATAAAAATGTTAAAAAGGTCAACCATAAACCGTTTAGTTTTTACATAATAGATACTATGATAATGTGACATACTCTTTCACTCTTTTGCATGCCAAATTTGAAGAATATGTATTTAACATTATTTCGTGAAAAGCGCTTTTAGTGTAGAACCTAATTATTGCTTATCACTAAAACCTTGAAGGTACTTGTACGGACTGTTTTCAGCAACTATACAGGGTTATTGGTAATTATACTAGCAAAGCAAGCCGTTGAGGGCTACTTCTGTGCACCTTAACAAACAACTTTTGTTCTACGACTTTTGGAAATTCGAACATTTTGAAATTCGAAAATGTTGAGGTTAGGTTTACCTGAAAATCAGCTGTTCCTTACACGGAGAGGTAATTAACCTACTTTTTTTTATCTTTCAGTCAAGACTTTTCGTATCACTACATAGTATAAAATAAAGTCACTTTTCGCCGTCCCTATATCCGTATGTCCCTTTGTATGCTTAGATCTTTAAAACTACGACCACGGATTTTGATGCGGTTTTTTTAATAGATAGAGTGATTCAAGAGGAAGGTTTATATGTACAATACATGCATAATATAGCCGTGCGAAGTCGGAGCGAGTCGCTAGTTATTAGATAAAGCCAAAAATATTAATCAAATAAGTTTTCCTAGGCCATAGGCCCAAAAGGTTCCGTTAGCCAAAGAGCATCAGCCCTTTGCTCACCATTTACGTAAGTTCTTCATAATAGATAAACGAACCTGTCGGAAATAAGGATACCATATCTGGACAGGTCCTCATCTCGTCACATATGCATTATACTAAGTGAATGATAAGTTATAAGTACCTTTACCTAATACACATATATACAGGGTTATTGGTAATCATTATGAGCAAACGGTTGAGGGCCACTTTTGTGCACCAATTTTTGTTTTACGATTTTTGGATATTCGAACATTTTTTGGAAAAAATTTCAGGTTATGTTTACCTGATAATCAGTTGTTCCTTACACGGAGAGGTAATTACGATTAAGTATACCTACTTATTTTTTAAAATTTGTCTACTACCTGCTAAGCTGTGATTTATTACCTAAACTTACTATTTACTGAACAGTTTCAGTAAACAGTAAGTTGAGGAAATAAAACTCAGCTGATTTTTGAAACGTTAAAATTAAAAATAATGTTCGAATTTCCAAATGTCGTAGAATCAAAGTTGTTTGTTTAGGTGCACAGAAGTGACACTCAATCGCTTGCTCATAATATGATTACCAATTACCCTGTATACCTACATAATTGTTTACACTTTTATTTAGATTACATTCACTGAATTTTATAGATAGCAAATTAATCTGCTCCTGGTATTGATAGGGCGGTGTTGGCCTAGTGGTAATTCCCTCGACTTTCATTCCGAAGGTCGTGGGTTCGAATCCCGGCCGGCCGTGCACCATTGGATTTTTCTTTGCTACCCACCTAATATAGGTAATTTAACATGATCGAACCAAAAAATAAAGATTATATCATACAAAAATAGGCGCGAAAAACATACTTCTTTTCCTGCAATCGGGTAAAAACCCCAAGAGTTTCTTTTGATATCTTCTCATAGCCACAAGAAACTCTTTTGGGGTTTTTTTGCAGTGGAAACTCATCCATTCCAACTTAGTTTTTAAAACCTCAAAGTGACCTCATACGAATTAAATTCAAAATAGATTTTTAACCGACTTCAAAAAAAGGAGGAGGTTCTCAATTCGGTTGTATGTATTTTTTTATTTTTATGGATGTTCCCGCATATCTTCGTTGTTTTCTAAAATATTTCTACTAATCCTACTTCCTACTCCTACTAATATAATAAATGTGAAAGTTTGTGTGTATGTATGTTTGTTACTCTTTCACGTGAAAACTACTGGACCGATTGCGATGAAACTCGGTAAGTATGTAGATAGCTGGAGACCTGGGGCCTTATTCTGCTATTTGGCCAACCATTGTCATTATATCGAGACTCTATTGATATTATATCGAGATTGTGACAAATTTGATATTCTGCTAAAGTTTTAATTACATCGCAATATAATCACTATGGAGTTTCAATGGTATGGTAATATTTACCTTGCAGGTGTTGCCTAGCAACATGGTATAAGTTGCTAAGCAATATACCGTTTTGACAACTATCGAGATTCCATTAAGCCACGATTGTAGAGCAGAACACAAAAGTGAGTCAGTGGTGTGTCAGTGGTGTTTCGATAGAATAGTCAACGTTAGGAGAATACCAATTTGACATGTAATGTCATATTTTTGACATTAAATTTCTATTACGATTATATCGACACACTATTGAAACACAATTGTGTTAGCAGACTTAGGCCCCTGGATTAACACATCCTACTAATATTATAAAGGTGAAAGTTTGTATGTTTGTTACTCTTTCGCGCAAAAACTACTGTACCGATTGCAATGAAACTCAGTATGTAGATTAGATAATGATTAACACCTGAATTAACACATAGGCTACTTTTTATACCGATGTTCTCACGGGATCGGGACTTACGCGAATGAAGCCGCGGTGCGCAGCTAGTACCTAACTCTATAAAAATCCTGATTTCATAAACACATATCTCATATGCAAGAATTCGTAATAAACTGCGTTATCACTGGATTCCATCAAATAGGTATTCGATAGGTGCTGATACCTACTCGATTTGACATAAAATGTAAAGGCAACTTAATATCAGGGCAAAGCGAGTGGATTCTTGAACCGTATAGGTATAAAATTCAATCGAAATACTTACCTATTTCGAAATACCTTGATCTATTTGATGTGGTATTCTCACTTTTAAGGTTCCTTACCTCAAAAGGTAAAAGGAACCCTTATGAGATCACTCTCTTGTCCGTCTGTCCGTGTGTCACTACTGATTTTCTCAGAAACGGGTGGGCCTAGTTACTAAGGGACATTGATTTGGGACTTTTTTTCTAAACTACTTCGCAATTCGATGGCTTCTAAGTACTTATAGACGACCTCTAGCTGTGGTGCGGTGGACGAACACGCACCTGCGATGCAGAAGGTTGTGGGTTTAATTCCCGTATTAAACAAGTAAGTATTTATGAACATATATGTCGGCGAATAGTCAGACATCAGAAGTAAAAGCCGAGTTTGATCAAATATTATTAATAAGACAATTTTAGAATCAGAAGCCAAACCTACTAAATGAAGGAAGCGGGTAACGGGTAACAAATAACGGGTAGCCAGATAAAACGGTTCCCACATGAACCACAGACGTGGACGGTGAAGCGAACCACATTTCACCTTTTATTATTAACAAATAAATAATTTAGAAATCAATTAATAATTAATCAGAATAACACTTGAATAAAGGAAGTGACGAGAGCAGCGACAGTCAGTCACAACAGGCAACGATCCGTAAAGGTCCGTTCGCCAGGACGCAATCATGAGAAATGCGTGCCGGTCCAACGTTGCAGCTCGTTTTATAGCAATTCCGAAGTGGGGAGACTCGCCACGCCCTTGCCCCTCCTTTTGGCGTTAACGCTTGAAAAACGTACTAGTAACGCCATCTGTTGGTTGCCTGTCGTAACTGTCTACCGCAAACTCATATTGGTGCTGCCGCCGTCACGGCCATTCTGACAAGTCGCTCGTCCTCGAGCATCTAATTTCTCTTATCTGAAATAAGCAAACACAATTGAATTACTTGATCTAGACTAGATCGTAGTTCATAAAAGCTAGATCAACTAGACAACACAAAAATGATTATTGTTATTACAAAGTTCTGGTCTCGATCACATCCTTTCTAATAGGAAGTATCCCTTCAGTAAGACTATTGATGGTCTAGATCATCACTGAATGATGACCCCTACAGCCTAACTACTGCTGGTCCAGATCGTCTCCCATTTTATGGGAAAGATCCCTACAGCACAACCACTGCTTCTTTTTTTTTTCATTAAATTCGCTGGTCCGGTAGTAAAAACCCTTCAGCTGACTACTACTTCATCCCTTCAGTCTGAACACTGGACCGGATTGTGCTAGACCGGAATGACATCCCTTTAGCTGACTGTGCTAGACCGGATTGACATCCCTTTAGCTGACTGTTCTAGACCGGATTGACATCCCTTTAGCTGACTGCTAGACCGGATTGACATCCCTTTAGCTGACTAGACCGGACATTAGTCCCTGTAGCCAAACATGCTAGACCGGATAATAATCCCTTTAGCTGAGTCATTGGACCGGATTTTCCCTTCAATGACTCTCTCATTTTACTTTTTTTTTTTCTCTTTTTTTTTTCTTTTACTCTTTTTTTTTTTTACTTTTTTTTTTTTTTTTTTTACTTATTCTTTTTCCCTTTTTTTTTCTTTACTTTTTTTTTACTTATTCTCTTTTTTTTTACTCTTAATTTTTTTTTTCTTTACACTTTTTTTTACACTTTTTTTTTTTACTGTTTTTTTTTATTAATTTGGTCAGCTTGGTGTACAACAACACCGGTTACGACATTAAAGGAAAGTTCAGCTTCAGTATCACCGACCCTGTCTGCACTAACATTATTACGACCAGTATGTTACTGAGGTTTGCATCCGCCGTCACGGTCCCATCGTCCTCGTCACCTTCATCGCTACAATTTTTTTTTGGGAAATCTTAAGATAAGTCTCACCAGATACTTTTCGCAGATTTTCGTGCTCGTATTTACAGATTCCATAGCGCTACTTGTTTGTTCCATTCATACCAATGACTATCCAAAACGGTGACATTTCCAAAATGTCCTTTTATTCCAAACAACCGTAGACCCCGCAGCTCTAGTTTGTAGCCATGATGAGGCACCCGTGGGCCCCACAACGACCGTCCGTAGCGGTAAACACCCGCAGCACGCGTGCACCATAGCAAAACTGAGAACAGAATTGAAAAGCATTAGTAATATCACTGGCTGTTACGCATTTAGAGAACATGTAAACCGGGAAAATAGCCACCACGCGTACAGAGTACACGTGATATCCGCCGCTATACGTACTGTATACGCTAAGTGTACCCCCTCAAGGTAATGGCTAAAATACTGAAGGGCTCTGACGACAGCAAGAATCGAACCTGCTTGACAAAACTCAATTTTTCACGACTCGGCCTAACCTGATTTTCACTAGTCCCCTATTCAATCTCAGTCACTAAGAATGAACACTTTTTCAAGTTGAGTTAAGTAGTATAAGGCCCTGATACCTTCAACATTCTTATATCTGGTTTGTACGTACAGCTACAATGTGCTAAAGATAACGAGATGAGGGATATAGTTGAACCGCTATCGATCAAAGTAGTTATATCCTGAACAATGGCTACTCACTATTGGTGGAAGTTACTAAAACGTAATAAAAATTAACAGTTTTTTTTTGTTTACCGCTTCATATCTTTCCTCGGCAAAAGAAGTTTCGTCTTTATGGCCCAGCCTGTCACAGAACGAACAAGGTTCAGACCTCGTCGGCACAAAAACAAGCTTGGAAGTCGTGGCACTCCACGTATCTATGAACTACTCGATCCCTGATCGATTCAAGGTCCCTTAGTCCACGAAGTCTGCCCATGTCCCAACTTACCACACGAAAAACTCTTGACGCCACTATCACACGAAAAACACTTGACATACGAAAAACATTTGACGTCACTACCACCACGCTTTCGCGATACATCCGCAACTTGTTCACCCGATGCAATATTCCTCAAAGCACTAACCGGTTTAACATAGATCGAGATACATTTGACCAAACTGATTGGCAAAAGTCCCTACACTCTACGTAGACAAAGAAATGAACGACGCGTGCAATCTGCATACGTAGGGCATCTATCGTAATTCGCACTAATAACAACAGCAAAAACACACACGATATCTTACTCCAGGTACGATCACTCGATACCTACTCATTAAACCACCCTTTTAGCGATCACCGATACGCGAAAAACACTCTTAATTGCTCCAACTATTGAACACCTTTGCACGATCTACCTCCGCACACCAATCGTTAATATTGTGTAGATCGGGATTGAAATTCAAAATATAAAAGTGTTGGTTCGACCTACCCGCATAATTTAATCGAACGAATATCGTCAACAATACAGTCGGTGACCGGGGAATATTCCAGCGTCGATGGGGCGTTTCCCTACGCGTTCTGAATCTCGTGGTAGACAATTTCTATCAATCTAGACGGAGACCGCAACTGCTGACTACAATCACAAGTCAACGACCGGTTTCACGACCGCGACGCTGTACGCTTACCGGGACACTAACCCATACGTTCGCTTCGACGGCGATTAACGATGCACGCTACGCGATTCGTTGATCGCAACGCACTGCGGCTTAGCTACGACGTTGTTCGCTGATGCTTCGATGACGACTTATTACAACTGACATCTTCCGGCAATAATACTGCACGATAACTTAACACATTGAAACGGATGAAGCCTTAGATTCTTCCTCCAACGTCCTCTTGCGAACCATCGCTGCCTTTATCTCAAGCTTGTAATTTAATTAGTTTCGATTGTTCGCGATATCCACTGTCAGGCCGGTCGCGGCTATTCACCACAACACAATTTACCAAAATCAACGTAAGTATTGCTGTACACACTCCTGAACACAAATTCACACACCACACGGAACAATCACTAAAACTTACTGAAAACAGAATCTCTAGCCAAATTTAAGGAGTAGTAGTAGACTAGAGCTGTTGTATAAAGAACTAGCAAGTTCGCATGATCCTTTCCACTTGTTCATCAGTTCTGCCAGCACCTGCATCTATTAGGTGAAGCTGAATGCTATCTCTACTAAAATCCTCTATTTCACTTCAACACGTTTAGGTTTACGTATCTCCTGCAGACCATAAAACTACACTTCCTAATATTGAAAGAAAATCCATGGCAGATAAAATTCTCGACAATTTGTCCAAACGCTCGAGTCTCTCCTCCACGGTATCTGACTACGAAATCGAAAGCACGTCGGCTAAAAAAGGAAGTAACCGATCCTTATTGATTCCTACGAAACGTTATTTCGACCCAGTAAGACACTGTATTCAAGGCAATCATCCGGAAGGACGTAAAAAGTCATTAAAAGCGAAATCTTCTAGACCCTGGTATCACAAGTTATCTGCTCCGCGCCATTAACTGTTCCTGTCATATTCACCAGGTCAAACGATCCTTCACTACTAAACAGATTGGAAATACTTTTTCCAATTAGGCTACATTCAGAACCTGAGTCAAAAGCAAAAGAAAAGGTCCACCATCACACAGATATTGACAGCCCTGCAGCACACGTTGACCCCTCTCTTAACCAACGCTGCTGATTCACGACAACAATTCCCGCCGGGCTGGCGGAGACCACGTGACCAGACGCACTGCAGATTCAGCAGGCACCTTGAACCAGTGCCTCTCTAGTATCAACCTGGAACTGGAGAATCTGATTGAAAATGATCCTGCATCAGCATCGGTCGAGAAAACCGCGTATTCAAAAGTTCTCCCATTTGTAGGCCATCCAAACTGCTCCGAGTGAACCTGCAAGTAAAGTAACTGCACGTCCCTTAAGACTGTGGGTCAAGGTCACGACCAAGTCAATTTCTTTCAGCTGCTGCCTCGCTACAACTGTTCCAGACAGGCGACACCAGCCTTCCATGGCCGAATCCGGGTTATCAGGGTCAAAAGAACCGAAGAACATGGAACTTGGCGTACCAAGTCAGGCCATCAATCTTTCGACCAATTTAGAGAACACAAACCCTTAACATTGAAATTTTAATTTACATGATCACTGCAGCTGAATCTCCAGAAGTGGGCTGATGATCAGATCCCACTTCTGATGTCGGCGAATAGTCAGACATCAGAAGTAAAAGCCGAGTTTGATCAAATATTATTAATAAGACAATTTTAGAATCAGAAGCCAAACCTACTAAATGAAGGAAGCGGGTAACGGGTAACAAATAACGGGTAGCCAGATAAAACGGTTCCCACATGAACCACAGACGTGGACGGTGAAGCGAACCACATTTCACCTTTTATTATTAACAAATAAATAATTTAGAAATCAATTAATAATTAATCAGAATAACACTTGAATAAAGGAAGTGACGAGAGCAGCGACAGTCAGTCACAACAGGCAACGATCCGTAAAGGTCCGTTCGCCAGGACGCAATCATGAGAAATGCGTGCCGGTCCAACGTTGCAGCTCGTTTTATAGCAATTCCGAAGTGGGGAGACTCGCCACGCCCTTGCCCCTCCTTTTGGCGTTAACGCTTGAAAAACGTACTAGTAACGCCATCTGTTGGTTGCCTGTCGTAACTGTCTACCGCAAACTCATATTGGTGCTGCCGCCGTCATATATATCTTTCTGGTTTGGGTGTCTGGTATACATGTATGGTACTTAAAAAAGTATGCTATCACCTGACCACCATAACACAAGCCTAGTTGCCCAACTTGGGGCTAGATGGCGCTGTGTGAAGTATCCTACAATATTACAATATTGAAATTTAAAAATATCAAGTCAAATCTTTAGTTTTTTTATCTTCCTCTAAGGCCCCGGATTTGCGGATTTACCAGTTCCAAGTTACAGTTCTTTTCGTCTAGTTTCTTCATCCATTTTCAGAGTGTGTTTCTTATTTTCTTTTTTTGTTTTTTCTCGACCACATGCACCAACAGCGCCATCTATGGCGGGATAATTTAACTAACTTATGACCTATACCTATATGTTAAGAATACCTCGATATTTCCGTAGTTTTTGCAAAAGAAGTACCTAACAAACATATTCAGCTAAACACTCATAAACTTGGCAGCATTGGCATACTTAGGCATTTTAATTAAGATATGGTGATGTCGAAGTAGGAGCCCGTGAAATTCAATCTTTATTCAGTACGACCCGCCCCGGCTTCGCACGGCTATATTATGCATGTATTATACATATAAATAATAAATAAAATAAATAATAAATAAAATAACTATTTATTCAGGCAAATTACACCCATTTACAGAGAATTAATGTTATAGGATATCAAAATAAACAAATCAGAATATCATAATTTTCAAAATAAAAATAAAAATATGCAAATTAAATGTTAAATGTGAAATTTAGTAAAAAGTCAATAAGTAAAATATATAATAAGTCAAACAATAGAACAAAATAAAAGTCAATTATAAATATCATTTCAATCCCAATTATTAAAATATAAAACATAATCCACATACAAATAAGATAATATTGAAATTAAAATAAAATTACTGCTAATCGTAGCTACGTGGCCTACGTGTAATTGGAATGTGTCTTTAACAGCAGTGCCGCATAAACGGACAATCCCATCTATTAGCTATCATCATCATGACTGCGTTAGAGCTGTTCCGTACCCTGTTAACTAGAGAGGCCGATTTTTTCCTTAATTAAAACCTTCCTCTTGAATCACTCTATCTATTAAAAAAAACCGCATCAAAATCCGTTGCGTAGTTTTAAAGATCTAAGCGGTCAAAGGGAAATAGGGACAGAAAAAGCGACTTTGTTTTATACTATGTAGTGATATGTTAAAATAACTTAAGGGCTGGTTAATTGTCATTATATCAAAACGCTTCTTTCGCCTCTAAATGGCAATTGATGAAGTTCCGAAACGGGCAGAGTGTACCCAAAAAGACAGTCGTGCCGATTCGATTTCTGGCCGAAATCAGTCACTTCCATACTCTGTAAGACTATGGAATATGTTCCAGGCATCCCTAGAAGCGGACGAATTCTTCGGTCACCGACAATATGGGTTTCGCCGAAACCGGTCTAATCGAAGTCTAATATTACTTTGTGAAAAACGTTTTTAGAAATATTATGTACCTACTTTTTGCGAAAATCTATATTTTTTTTTTCGAATTTGGTGTGCTTCCGGTGAGTAATACCGTCAACCGTTAAAGATGTTACGAACTTTACAAATACGTAGGAATGAAGTAAACTCTCGATTTCATTCATTTTCACCTTCAAAGCGATGTGGTATGGCCTACATAATATTATCTTGAAACTTCTAAAGAGTTGTTTTTGTTTTATATTAAAGTTAAAGAGCTTACATACGTGCTATGACGGCTTTCTGTGGCGTGGAGAAGGTTCAATTACCGCCGTGGACGCCCGATTGAATTTTTCTTACGAAAAATGTGCTCTTACAGTGAAGAAAAACCGTTGTGATGAAACCCGTGGCTTAGTTGTCTCTAGGGCTTCAAGCCGACGTCGATATCCCAAACCGCGTCTCACACTGGGCGAAAATTTGAGCTTGCCTTTCATAGGAATTTTAAAAATTAAGTAATTTTTCGTGTGTTTTAAGTATGCAGGATTGTCGGGGACATCAAAACATTCAAAAATACCGACGCACTTACTGCGGTAGGGCCTTAGACGTAAATTCGAGTACTTTCCTCTCGACACTGTCTTTATTATTTTCCTTGTGACTGTAGGTACTGAATTTCTGTCCTACTCAGAATATGGTCTAAATATAGTCTAGTCAAATAAGAATCTGGTGTAGGTACTTAAGGGCTGCTGAGATTCCGGCATTCTAATTATCTGACCTACTCAGAAACCGAAATAAGAAACACACTTCTTCAGATTTTAACCTGAAATCATATTGACTTACTTTCTTTCTACCTACCGCGTAAATCGTCGACAAAGCTTAGAGGGTAGTATACTTTCTGGGCAAGCCTACTCCATCTAATACAAGTCCTAGGCTCCACAGCGGTCTTTAAAGATGGATTAGAGTTGCTAGCGCTGTATAAATTATCTGTAAATGCCAATATTATTATAGAGGATAGGTACAATCAACGGTCTAAAGTCTCTGCCCACCGTAACGTTTAAAATTTTGCACTATTTGAACATTATAACAACGTAACCTGTGGATCGAATCCACGTCGTCGGTTGGTGTAGCGGGTGGCCCCTTTCCTTATACCACTCACACAACTAAACACATAGCTAACATGTTGACAAATAATAATCACACTGAGTACTTTTAATTCAAGTATTTATGTTTGTGTGTAACGTCTTTTAGAAGAAGGTCGTAACTCCAATACATGTTTATTATTGTAGCAAACTGATAGTGGACCTTTGATGCATACTGTACCTCTTGTAGTGTTTAAAACTAACGCAAGGATATTAAATACAAAAGTAACAAGTTATTATCAAGGATCGCCAGTTAATTCTGTAAGTTGTGAGTGATGATAGCCGAGACAAATTCAAACCAAACGAGTTTAAAACTTCTCCATTATTATGCATAAGATCTGCTAGCTAATTAAACTTGTTGAGGCTGTGGTTCTCAACGTTTGACCCCCTTCTTCTTCTTTGCGTGTCGATTCCGAGTGTTAATATATTTATATATTTTTTTAGTATTTTATATTTTTGAATTTCTTTTTGTACATTTTATAATTTTTTATTTTTTATTACTATAATTATTTACATGCCAAATCCAGTCCAATAGGTTGCCACAGCTACCCCCTACAATAAACAGACGGACAAGAGTGTGATCTTTTTATAGTCAGTAGTCTCCTCGCGACCATGACTATTGTAACGTAGTCGAAACGACGAGGTAAGAGAAATAAAAATAAAAATCACGCGATTAAGACCTGGGAAAATAATTGCTATGATCTTATAAAGCTTCTTTTTTTCACCTTTTGAGGTACGGAACCCCAAAAAACTATCAGTAAACTGTGTGCTACTGGCGATGCACGATGGTGTGAACCGCCATACCAGTGAGGCAAAGCGGTGGGTCCACAGTAAATGCCAAATGTTTAAGAATCACTGAACTGGAGTTTGAATATTCATAATTTCATAGTTTGTAAGAGATCAAACATAACGTAACTATAATTAGTTAAGTTTGTACACAAACTTATATTGTGTTACTGTAACCTTTATAATAATGATTGTTTTTCTTTTTAAACTAAACACGCGGCTGCTAAAGGAATCCTAAACAGACTTAATAATGCACTCTTTCAGCTAAAAGAATAGAATAGACGTTTATTAGAAGAGCACACAGACAAGAAAAAAGTAAAACAATAATAAAATAGGAACAATAAAAAAAAACTTAAAATAAAACAGACAGAATTATAAAAACATTCAACACAAATGGAAAAGTCTATAAAATATTATATGAAAATTATGCCTACATTAGAAAATTGAGGAAGATAAACTATATTTGAGGGTTTACAGAGGTAGATGAAATTAAAACGAACTTATAATTTAAAATTTAACGTTTTGACTGACTAACTGACTGATAAATCAACGCACAAACTACAAACTTTAACAACTATATATATATTTATATTGTATTTTATCTTGTATATTTTTCCACCTACAAACTTTCTTTAAAGTTTGTTGGTTTTTTTTCGTAATCTTTGCCTATTTTCTTTTAACAAACGATTTTTTTTAACTCTTTTTACCCCTATAAAGGTCGAATTTCCAAAAATTCTTTACTTAGTCTCGCCTATGACCTAAAAAGGAACCCCCATGTCAAGTTGCAGACTCGTAGCTCTGGTAGTTTCAAAGATTTCTTAAAAAGTCTTTTTCCTTATAAAATAAGACAGATCTCATTACTCGGTATTGCATACGTCGCTCACATAATAATAATTGCCGTTGAATCGCCCGCAACACGCTATTTAACAAAGCCAATTCCTTTTCGTCCCATCTTCTTATCTCGCAATCTTTAACCTAGTTAAATCATAATCACTGATTACCAATTAATCGATAACAGCCACATCCCAGTGGGTCCAATAAAATTGTCATACATTCTAATTAATGGGAAATTGGTGATATGGGTGTGTTGAGGAAAACAAGAAAATTCATAACATTACTTATTATGGTCCTTTGTGTGAGATCTAGAAGCGATTTGGACGTTTAAATACTTTGGGATTAATTGATCGAGCGAATGAAGCGTCTGTCTTTAAGTCTGGTAAAATCTTCTTCAATATTATCTCCTCTCTTTCGTATTATCTCCTTCCTTCTTGTCCATCCAAAGGTTGCCTGTAAGAGATGGCTTTTAGCGATGAGGAAGCCCATTGTGCCAAATGGTTTTGTTTTTATTAAAAACAAATTTAAACTTTTATCAGATAGTAGCTGCGCTTCGTGGTTTCACCAGCGTAACTCCCGATCCCGCTGGAATATCAAAATAAAAAGTAGCCTATAGCCTTCCTCGATAAGTGAACAATCCAACAGAAAAATATTTTTTCAATTCGAACCAGTAGTTCCTGAGATTAGCGCGTTCAAACAAACAAACTCTTCAGGTTTATAATACTAAAAGTATAGATTATGTACTTCGGTTAGAATTAATTTTGTGTTTTGTTTTCATCGTGCAATATAATAGATAGATAAACACCTTATCTATCTATCTATCTTTGTCAGTCAGTAGGTATATTTAGTCTTCTACAAGTCTTGCCTATTTTACAACCCATCTCTCTACATTCGCATTTCTACTAAATTACCTGAATACGACTAAAAGTAGCGCGATTTCAGCAAAGATAGCAATAAAACTTTTCGAGATTACAGTTGTATTCTTAGCTTTCCGCCCACTGAGTGGTGAAATACTTAGGTGTATAGGTTTACCTTTTCAATAGGTCAAAAGTCAACTTTCTTCCAAGGATTTGCATTTTGTAGGGTTTTTAAAGGTCTACGGCCATTATGCCGTCTTTCATAATCGTTCTATCAATGGATTGCCCTGCCCTCTTGCGGATTGAAAAGTCTGACTAATACTTTAAATTAAAAACATATCTATACAGGGTTATTGGAAATTATACTAGCAAGCCGTTGAGGGCTAGGTACTTCTGTGCACCTTAACAAACAACTTTTGTTCTACGACTTTTGGAAATTCGAAAAAAAAAATGAAAATTTTTAGGTTATGTAAATTCGAAAAACAGCTGATTTTTTAAAACAAAGGTCATCCAGTCAAAGAACAGGAGATAAAACTTTAAAAATAAGTAAAATTTTAAGGTTAATGACCTCTCCGTGTAAGGAACAGCTGATTTTCAGGTAAACCTAACCACAAAATTTTCGAAAAAAAAAAATCGAATTTCCAAAAATCGTCGAATAAAAGTTGTTTGTTAAACACAGAAGTAGCCCTCAACGGCTTGCTAGTATAATTTCCAATAACCCTGTATAAATAAAATGTCTCGTGTGTATACCTATAGTTACCATCTATCTATATAATTACAGGTAATATACTTACTATATAACATGGCCGGCTGTAATTTAATCGTATGCCCCATGAGTTTCTTGTGCCTTCTTCTCATTGGTTTCGAAGCGGTTTGGTGGTGCGTTTCGAAGGCACACATCCTAACTTAGTTTTTAAGACGATTTTATGTGGTCTCTATACAAATTTTAATGTATTAAGCAACCAAAGAAATAAAAAAAAATGACTTTTGACTTTTATAATGTTCCTATCGGTAAATTTTGAGCTCATTAACACCACCCAGGGAAAACATGCAAGGTTGTGATAGGTACTAACTTCTGCGGAGGCGAACTACGTCTCCTCATAGCCAGCTGTGAATTGAATCCACAACTCCAAAATGAAAGTCAAGTTCTTGCGATGGAATATTTAAGAAACCCGCGGCTTAGTTAGGTCCAAACATATTAAGTTCTTACCTCAGGACATGGTTGACTAAGCTGAGAGGGTGGTATAGATAGATAGATAGATAGATAACTTTATTTGTTTTCTCTTATAGTTGTTGGACAAGCCTACTCATTCTAATAAGTACATGTCCTAGGCACTACAGTACGTTGAACATCATCATCATCATCCGAGCGATGTTCCCGGTTGCATCCCTCTCGGGAGCCCGGGAGGCATAAAGTAGTTGATAAATAATCTAGCTTACACGTACCTACCTATCTACGGCCCAGGTATTTTATTACAAAGCCATTACCTATCTAATTTTACGAGATCAAGGCCATAGTTCTATTTTTAAGACATCTAAGTCTTATCACCAAAACATTTATTTGTAAACTAGCTGCGTCACGCGGTTTCACCTTTGTTGGTCCCGGTTCTGTGAGGAAATTGGGATAAAAGTACAAAGTATCAATTACGCAGTGCTTAACGAACGCGGTCGCAGTTTACCGTTGATTACTTGTTGAATTTTGACGGACAATATACCACGAGCTTCCTAGAAAATAGAGCTATCCACTTGTCAAAATCATATTTCAATAAATCCAGTGTTTTTAGGGTTCCGTACCTACCTCAAAGGAAGCCCTAAAAGATCACTTTCTTGTCCGTCTATCGGTTGTCCGTCTTTTTTTTCACCCCCTGCCCCTAAGGCAATTTGCAGCAAAGTTGAAAATCTAAATTACGAAACCTATAGTCTAGGTTTCATATAAAATTAAGACTGTTCAATTAACTCGTTAATTGATTTTTACACACATAAATAATTATCAAAATCGATTCATAAACAACAAAAATGTGTCCGAACAGCCACAAAAAACATAGTAGGTACGTATACCTTGCCGATATGAGAACCTGCTCATTTTTAAGTCGGTTAAAAATAGTCACTTACCATCGTATGAGTTAGTAGTTAAACGCTGACCTATTCATTATAAAAAAAATCGAGTTCCAATTGTATTGAATCTCTTCAAGACAAAGTATTCCTGCAAATGACTTCCAGGATTGTTTTTTTTTATTATTTGTTTCTATATACAGACATTTTATCCTTTTTTACTTTATTATTAGAACTATAGATAGATGAAGTTTGCAGAAATAATAACAATTTGTATCAATCAGTGCATACGTCGTCGGTCGTAGGGCGGTGGGCGGACCATAGGGCGCCGCCCGCCTCATATAAAGCGATGGAGGAAGGCTTGCACGGCAGATCGTAGCAAGCACGCGACGACAGTACCACTAACGACGTTGTAGTACCAGCCTAGCACCGAACGTACAAAGAAACATGGCCATGAGGTAAGTTTAGACTTAACATTCGAAATATTTTCAGGGAAATGAATTAAAAAGTGATTTCCAGGACCAGCGGCTCCTTTAAGAGTTTTCGATATTAATAAATCGAGGCATCGATTTTCAAATTTACAAAAGTTTAGATCCAGCTTTCGAGTTATTTCAAGAAATACATTAAAAAGAAATATATATGATAAGTGGGTCCTCGAAGAGTAATGCAATCAGCACTGGGTTTTTAATATAAATAAATCAAAGGCATCGAATTTACAAAAGTTCAGATTTAGCTTTTGAGTTATTTCAGGAAATAAATTAAAAAGAAATCTCTATGATAAGTGGGTCCTCGAAGAGTAAAGCAATAAGCACTGGGTTTTTAATATTAACAAATCAAAGACATCGACTTTACAAAAGTTTAAATCTAGCTTTCGAGATTTTTACGGATATTGAATTAAAAAGTGATTTCTAAGACCAGCGGTTATCAATAAATACAACGCTGGGTTTTTGATACTTAAGTACCTATTAATAAATCAAGGCGTCGAATTTCGAGTTTAAAAAGTTTCTATCTACCTTTCGAGTTTTTTTTTCAGAAATATAAATTAAAAAGAAATCTCTAGGAAAAGTAGATCCTTTAAGAAAAATGCATATAACACTTTTGATATTAATAAATCAGAGGCATCGAATTTCGAGTTTACATAAGTTTAAAATCTATTTAGCTTTCAAATTTTTTCAGGGAAATAAATTAAAAAGTGCATGATCTCTTGGACAAGCGGCTGCTTTAAGAGCACTGGGTTTATGATTTCAATAAATCAAAGGCGAATCAAATCAAATCGAATTTCGAATTTACAAAAGTTTAGAGCTTTTAAATCTTTCGAGTTATTTCAGGAAATCAATTAAAAAGAAATCTTTATTATAAGTGCATGGCGCCTTTAAAAGTAATGAATGAACACTGGGTTATTGACATCAATAAATCAAAGGCCTAATTATTTTCCATTCACAAAAGTTTAGATATTTAGCGATTTTTCAGGGAAATTAATTAAAAAGTTATCTAATGAGTTTATCCCACTTTAGGTCAAGCGCCTCCCCTTAGAATAATTAATACAGCACAGAGTTATTGATATTAAAACCAAGATACATTTTTTTCGAATTTCCAAAAGTTTAGATCTAACTTCTGAGATTTTCCGGTAAATCAATTGAAAAGTGTAACCCATAACTTTTCCAACTTTAGATCAAGCGCATCTTCTCAGAGTACATAATACGTCACTAAAAAACCAACATAATATTTTCGAATTTCCAAAAGTCGTAGAACAAAATTTTAGATCCTAATTTCGATTTTTTTCCGGAAAATGAATTAAAAAGGTATGGCAAGCGCCTCCTCTCAGAGTAATTCAGTGTTATTGGAATTAAGAAACTAAAGGCTTTAATTATTTATCTAATACCTATTCAAAAATTGTAGAACAAACCTGTTAAGTTAAGATGTACCTACAGAAGTATAGCCCTTCAATTGAATTTCAATAAATTTATGTTTATACTTAGTACATTAAGCAATTATACAATAATTTCAAATAAAAAAGCTTTTTAAACCATTAATTTTGAAGAGAGTGGATGAAAACTTTATGGTGAGACAAATTAAAAGTTCCCAAATCGGATGGGTTTATTATATGTTAAGAGTTCTATGGCCTCCTTCCGTCTTCATCATCAGAACACGAACTTAGAGAAGTTACATCCAGCCGCTTTTAAGATTCAAAACAAATTGTCAAATGCATTTCATTCACCTATCTTTTTATTCTTTGAAATAACAGTAAAAAATAGAAACTTAAATTAATGAAATAAACTATCTACTTAAAATTAAAAATTAAAATTTCAAGTGAAAGTCCCTAGGAAGTGTGCCCAAAAGGCTGGCAGCGTTACCACGTTGAATAGCGATACTTATCCGTTGTCCAAGGAGCCAGCCCTTTGGTCACAAGAAGCTAAAACTAGTAATTTTGAAACAATATGTAACTTAAAGAGGAAATATTGTTTTTTTTTGTAACGAAAAAGCTTCGAAACTACTGGACCGATCATGATAAAACTTAGTACGAAGATAAAGTGAATTCCTGGGATTTACATAGGCTACTTTGTATCCAGATATTCCAACGGGATTGGGAATTACGCGGATAAAACCACAAAACGGACTACATCGTAGTTAAAAATCTGTTGCAGAACAATTGGACATAATATATATAACCAAAAAATCTATATTTAATATGATATCTAAACCATAATATGGAATTATATTTAAAAAATGAGGGTCGAGAAGAGATCGGGCGATTGTTAAAGCGTTATACTTGCTCATTTGTATGAAACATGATACGTTAGACTTTTGGACATCATTTGACGGAGTAGTTTTTCTTTGTCTACAATATTAACCTTTACACAACCAAATAAATTACATTTTTATTATTTAACCGTAAAATCTATAAAAAAAAATTAGAAATAAATATTTAAAAAAAATACAAATTTAACGCAAAAATTTTGGGCTCTAAAACCAATGCCATTTTCCTTACATCAAACATTGCTAATTTGTAAAATATGCTTGTAAAAATGCAAAAGATAAAAAAAAAATCATCAAAATCGATTCATAAACAAAGAAGTTATGCCAGAAAAAACATGAAAGAATCTATATATATACTAGCTGCGCTCCGCGGTTTCACCCGCGTAACTCCCGATCCCGAGGGAATATCGGCATAAATTAAGATGTAAGCTATCCTATCTCTCAAGTTGGATCGAACTGCACATGGTGTGCGAATTTTATTATAATCGGTTAAGTGGTTTAGGAGTCCATTGAGGACAAACATTGTGACACGAGATTTATATATATTAAGAAAATCAAAGTCCTGACTGACTGACGCCTGATATTATCAACGAACAGCTCAAATCAATGGACGGATCGAACTAGGCCTATATATTAATGACGTAAGCATCCGCTAAGAAAAGCTTTTGGAGGATTTAACCCCTACGCGGATGAAGTTACGGATTTATACCTTCAGTCGAAGAACCTTCACCTTTTTTGAGATCGGATAAAAAATACCTACTTTTTAAGTAACTTAAGGTAACTTCATCTAAGTTACAAAGATAAAGCAAATATTTTAACGCGAAAGTCGTGTAATCGACACCATTTTTTAATGAGGCAAAAATATGTCTAAATTAAAAGTATTGAATAGGTAATGGTAGTAGATGCAACGAATTTCATGCCTCGTGCTTTGCGATCTGTGATATTTCCAAGTATACTTTTTAAACCTACAAAATAATTTGCATTAGTAAACTAAATCCCACGGTTTCAAACGCATAAGTACTCTTTGATCTCTTAAGAATATCGGGATTGTGTCTTATTCCTTATTAGGGACTATCCCTGTCTAAATTTTCATCCTAATCGGTTGAGCCGTTTGACTGTGAAAGAAAAAACAGTATTTCGCATTTGGAAAGGCCCCGGCTAAGTGTAGGCTTCAGATCTCCTAAAACCACATTATCTTTATTTTTTTCAAAAGAGCTCTACAGGTAAAAAAGAACCTTTATAAGATCACTGTTCCGTCTGTCTGTTTGTTTATGTTTTTACGAGCTTTTAATTAGTTTCACCTGACCCGATGTTTGTCATCAAATCTTACAAATTAAAGATCCACTTCCCTATTAACGATTGACCTGAAACTTAGCTTTAGTGTGTATTTTGAAGTTTGATTGTGGAAGAAATTAATAAGTATTATTTATGTATATTCTTACAAGGGAAACAATTAATTATAATAGCCAATCACTACAGTTATTTACCAAAGAAACCAGTTACATGTAACAACATAACTATTGCTTTTTTCAAAGTAAAGTGAGAATCTCTAAGCCACCTCTGTAATTCCTTACCACTGTTTTCGCCTTCCAAATTACAGTAAGATAATTAAAATATTTTCCGATTTACAAGCAATTTAAGATGTTAGTTATAGGGTTGGAAGTTTTACACAGACAGGTAATAAAAGCCGACTAAATATTTCTTTTAAAATTGATTGTTCTTTTAACTTAATTATTTTAAGGAAACGGAAGTTGTTTTTTTTCTCTAAGGTAGGTATACAAATTAAGATGGGAGTAAGTTTAAACTATGCAGACAGCAAAAATAATACTAAAAAAAAACTAAAATTTAAATAAGGGTTTATAAATTTAACCGTGAACCACTCTGCAACTGCAAATCTATACTTCTATACTAAGGCTTAGACTAAAGGCTAAGAAATTACTGAACCGCTTTTGATGAAACTTGGTAAGGGGATACATTGTTTCATTGGGAATAACATAGGCTACTACCTAATATATTATAGGGCTAGTGCACTAGTCCTCACCAACGTTTACTATTATAGGGCTAGTGCACTAGTCCTCACCAACGTTTACTATTATAGGGC
Organism: Idaea aversata; assembly: GCA_907269075.1. Lineage (NCBI taxonomy): Eukaryota > Metazoa > Arthropoda > Insecta > Lepidoptera > Geometridae > Idaea > Idaea aversata. The sequence continues at coordinate 1,485,165 of OU026102.1, forward strand.
TAGTGCACTAGTCCTCACCAACGTTTACTATTATAGGGCAAATCAAAATCAAATCAAATCAAAAAATTTTATTTCTTTGGATGTATAATACCTTAAAAGTATAATAGACCACTTGAAAACGTCTTAAAAACTAAGTTAGGATGTGTGCCTTCGGAACGCGCCCACCAATGAGAAGAAGGCACAAAAAACTCATGGGTCACTTTTTGTAGGTAAATAGATATTATACTAAGTTTTTACTGTTGTTAAAAAATGTTATCCGTAAGTATGTTTAGCTTTGTTTTATAAAAAACTAGCGACCCGTCCCGGCTTCGCACGGCTATATTATGCATGTATTATACATATAAACCTTCCTCTTGAATCACTCTATCTATTTAAAAAAACCGCATCAAAATCATAGGGATATAGGGACGGCGAAAAGTGACTTTATTTTATACTATGTACCTACAGTGATAGTGATATGTTCACTAAAACTATGTGATCTGTTTAATTTTATGAGGTTTTTTAACTTGTTTTTTGGCTCAATGTCCGAATTCGCTCTGGAGCCATCGCAAAATTTCCACTCAGTAACTCATTTCCGTCACACCATAGTCAAAATTATTAAAATTTCGATTCTATCTTTTGTGCCTACTTAATTCTATTTTAAAGGAAAGTAGGTAATTTTGTTTACATCAAATTACATTTTATTATGAAAGTTCAAAGCGACAATTTGCCTTCGTTGAGCGAGTGTTATATTTTCTTATTTTTTCGTAAGCTGAGAGCTAGATATTTAAAAAGTAAACTTTAGATACGCCAAGGATGACTTGCAGTACAATAAAAAATAAATAAAAATTTAAAAAACCGACTTCAAAAAAACCTGAAAAGAAAAACTAACAAAACCTGAAAAAAAAAAACCAAAAAGTGAAAAATAATCCATTTCGGGTCACTAAGACAGCAGATAACTTAAACATAAGTACTTACTTGGAAGTCTGACTGGGTTAGATTGAATGTTGAGAGGTATAAAGAAAACATGGTGTCACCCAGTCCGACTTCCAAGTAAGTACTTATGTTTAAGTTATCTGCTGTCTTAGTGACCCGAAATGGATTATTTTTCACTTTTTGGTTTTTTTTTTTCAGGTTTTGTTAGTTTTTCTTTTCAGGTTTTTTTGAAGTCGGTTTTTTAAATTTTTATTTATTTTTTATTTAACCATTTTTAGTGCCACTGTCACTGAAAATTCTACTCCATGAGGCGAAAGCGACTGTTTCTTCAAATTGCAACCTGTACCTAATCGTAACCCATTGAAGAGTTTGGTAATAAGAAGGTGTTTTCGGATGCCCCATTCATCCTTTTTGTGTATGGGCCACTTCTATTAGTGGAAATGGAAACCTGAGCAATTTGTTGAATCTCGCTGTGCAGATCTGTTCATCACTCCGAAGATCCTCATCAGATCTTCATTTAGGATAGGGTTTTCTATCAAAATTCATTCAAACCCAGTCCGGCGAGGCAAAAGCGAATATTTTATTCAAATTGTAACCTGTAATCGTAACCGATTGAAGAGTTTTCTGATGAGAAGGTGGTGTCAGATATTCCATTTATCGGTTACTATTAGTTTATGGGCCAATTCTACTGGTGGAAATCGAAAAATGAGCAATTTGCTGCACTCTCGAGGTGCAATTCTGTTCATCACTTCGAAGATCCTCATCAGAACTTCATTTAAGATAGGGTTCTCTATCAACATTAATTCAAACCCAGTCCCGCGACTAAATTCGACTAAATTCTTCAAATTGTAACCTGTAATCGTAACCGATTAAAGAGTTTTCTGATGAGAAGGTGGTTTCAGATATTCCATTTATCGGTAACTATTCGTTTATGGGCCAATTCTACTGATGGAAGTCGAAATATGAGCAATTTTCTGCACTCTCGAGGTGCATTTCTGTTCATCATTTCGAAGATCCTCATCAGAACTTAATTTAAGATAGGGTTCTCTATCAACATTCATTCAAACCCAGTCCGGCGACTAAATTCGACTAAATTCTTCAAATTGTAACCTGTAATCGTAACTGATTGAAGAGTTTTCTGATGAGAAGGTGGTTTCAGATATTCCATTTATCGGTAACTATTCGTTTATGGGCCAAATCTACTGGTGGAAATCGAAAACTGAGCAATTTGCTGCACTCTCGAGGTGCAATTCTGTTCATCACTCCGAAGATTCTCATCAGATCCTCACCAAATTTTTATGGGACCACCCCTGAGGTATCACTTTTCGAACACAAAAAGAATCATCTCAATCGGTTGAGCCGTCTTCGAATGATCGCGTAACATACACACAAAAAAAAAAAAAAAAAAAAAAAAAAACATACAGACGAATTGAGAACCTCCTCCTTTTTTGAAGTCGGTTAAAAAATAATGATTTAAGACCTTAAACAAACAATATCAAAATTGTGGTTATTGAAATATAATTTAATTTTAGATTAATAAATGCATTTAGCTAGAATTTAGCTAAAGTTTTTAAGCACAATGTCGTGCAAGGAATCCCATGTTTGTAAGCTTACAATATTATTGGTGTCGTAACACTTTTAAGAAAGTCGTAAGATCTACCCATGATTCTCCTCTGTCCAATGAAAAAAAATCCTACAGGCTAATATCGGCGGAACATGCAATGTGCACTGCCCTTCCGCCCACTTGAAGAGGCATGCAATGAGGACAAGCAATAATTAGTAAAGTGACACCATTCATAAACTACGACACGTGTTTCGCGTCTACACGACGCATCATCAGGATTGGATCCCGACCAACACAATTACAAGAAAGCCACAATAATTCAAAACAATAATCCACGAAACTTTATAAAAAACTATATTTTATCAGTAACTTCTCCTCGTAGGAGTTTAGTTTTCCTTCCCTAAGGGATGCCTACCTACGTCATAATAGTTATAGTACCTAAGTATACGAAATTTTAGTCGGATCCGTCCATTGTTTGAGCTGTGCGTTGTTATCAATCAGACATGACTTTGAAATTCATATTTAGAATGAAAGAAAGAAAACATTATTTGGACACGAGTCACGACACAAGAGAATCAGAAAAGTAGTAACAGACATAAAATAAATAAATATTTCAGGACATATTACACATCGCCATCCAGCCCCAAGCTAAGCAACTTAATGCTTGTGTTATGGGGGTGCCAGATAACGGATAAACTACTTATATACTTTTTTTTTTGTAAATATATACATATTATACATATAGGAAACACCCAGAACCAGAAACAAGAATTTATGGTCAGCATAAATACTTGTTCCCGGCGGGAATCGAACCCGCAACCTTCTGCGTCGCAGTCGGGTGTTCGCCCGACGCGCCACAGAGGTCGTCAAAAGCACTGACATTAAGGTGAAGAGGACCTGAGAACACTGATTTACTACACTGATTTACCCCTATCCCATTCCCATGGGATAGGGGTAAAAATTATAGGCGCGCGCCTATAATTTTATTTTTTTAGGATTTTCACGTTTTTTTTTATTGAGGCAAATCACTCTAACCGTGTTTCGAAGTATATGACAATACAAAGCATTGCTTAACCTTTACGACAGTAGGAATATCATTCTATAGATTTTAGTGGTTGATACCCAAAAATGTTTCTAAGACATCTCTATCGCGCTTCTGGTCATACCACTTCGGCTTAAAGAAAAGTATAAAATAAAAATGAAAAATATAATAGTAAGAGAATACAAAAGAAATGAAAAATAAGATTTTAGGAAAATTTCTAGAACAATGTACCTGGAAAGCGTGAGGCACCGACATTATTGGAGCTACAGCTTTGTAGTCTTCAAGTCTAGAGTAAATAGGTACCTTCTAGGCGAGCATGCTACATCCTCGATCTCATCTTCGCTACCCATCCCAGGGGCCTTATTCTGCTATTTGGCCAACCATTGTCATTATATCGAGACTATTGATATTATATCGAGATTGTGACTTTATTTGATATTCTGCTGAAGTTCTAACAACATCGCAATATAATCACTATGGAGTCTCAATGGTATGGTAATATTTACCTTGCAGGTGTTGCCTAGCAACATGGTATATGTTGCTAAGCAATATACCGTTTTGACAACTATCGAGATTCCATTATGCCACGATTGTAGAGCAGAATACAAAAGTGAGTCAGTGGTGTTTCGATAGAATAGTCAACGTAAGGAGAATACCAATTTGACATGTAATGTCATATTTTTGACATTAAATGTCTATTACGATTATAAAGGACCAGCTATTTTAGGCAAATCTGAGTGTAGGTTACGTAAATATAAAGGCACTTATCGTCAGAACATATTTTAATCATATAAATTACATACCCATCGGCATTATTTTACCACAACGCTTAATCCACTCACTAAAAGGTATTAAACTAATTAACTCAAATAAATGGTACGAACATAAAAAGGTTCGGACATCATGAAGCTACTCCGACAGACTGAACCACGTTCCGTCATTTTATTCCTATTTATAGACACAAAACAGTAGTCAAGATGGCGGCGCCCTGACGTATACATCAAATGAAGCACTGTATTGTTGACTTTCCTTCAGTCGTTTTCGTTTTGTTACTGACACGGCCGTCCTGCGATCGTGTTCGCCCTCGAACACCCTTGTAGTCGAATGCGGAAGCTGAGAACAACACAATAAAGTCAGATTCTACAACTTTTGATCGTTTTGATATAGAAGAGCAAACAGAATTTTGGAGGAGTTGGCTATTCCATCGCCGGCCAACCAACCCAACCAAAAGACATCAAATGATTGCAATACTTCTACATTCATACACCAGAGCAAAAAGGACAGAATCTTGGAAGAGCAAGCTATCCCATCGCCGGCCAACTAACTCAACCAAAGACATCGACAGTTCGCAATACTTCCACATCCACACACCAGAGCAAAAGGGACAGAATCTTGGAAGAGCTAGCTATCCCATCGCCGGCCAACCAACTCAACCAAATGGCTTAAACCAAGTGATGTTCAATATCAGCTTAGTTGTGTATCGCCATGTATTTAAAGTACCAGTGTTCACCATGGATATCTGTTACTATACACAATTCTGTCACTCTACTTCTGTTGGAAAAATGTTTGAAGTGACTGCAACTGCATGGGAATTTCTAATTTGAGTTTTATTTCTTTTTCCTGCCATTAGAACCCATATTGCAACGCCATTTCTTTTTTACATTTACAGATCTCTTCATTCTAGATTTCTCGCTACACATCTCACAAAGAACATTTCGCTTCACTTGTGAGAGAGAGACACCCATATCTGAATGATTTATATTATCGGTTTAAGAATGACTTGCGTTCACAGCGTATCGAGTTTATTTCACAACATCTTATAGCATGTACACCTTTACTAAAATAAATTCATCTGCAAATTCACACTCTCGACTAATTGGTCAAAAATATGAATCTACCCATGAATCCACTTTTTGCGGCAATTATCTACTCTGACCAAAACTGTTCAAAAACTAAAATATTTCTATGCAACATCTAAATTATCTGGATTTAATCCATTTCCATCGCTAATTATAATATGGCATATTTCCTTGGTATATCCATACTAGCGACCATTACTAATTCAAAACTTTCATAAAAAACAACATTTCAGACAACCATGTAAAAGTCTAGATTTAATCTACTTGCATCACCAATTTTGATAAAAATATATTTCAGAACTTAATTGACTTCATAGGCCTCTCCTGGCTTTTAACTTTTTTTTAATCTAGCCTTAATTGTAATTATACTTTACAACAGAAATATTCAGCTCATTATACAAATTATAAACGATACAGCTTTAAAAAATCTGAATTTAATCCATTTGCATCGCTAATTATATGGCATATTTCTTTGTTATATCCATACTAGCGACCATTACTAATTCAAAACTTTTCAGAAACAATATTTCAGACAACCATGTAAAAGTCTAGATTTAATCTACTTGCATCACCAATTTTGATAAAAATATATTTCAGAACTTAATTGACTTCATAGGCCTCTCCTGGCTTTTAACTTTTTTTAATCTAGCCTTAATTGTAATTATACTTTACAACAGAAATATTCAGCTCATTATACAAATTATAAACGATACAGCTTTAAAAAATCTGAATTTAATCCATTTGCATCGCTAATTATATGGCATATTTCTTTGTTATATCCATACTAGCGACTATTACTAATTCAAAACTTTTCATAAGAAACAATATTTCAGACAGCCATGTAAAAATCTGGATTTAATCTACTTGCATCACCAATTTTGATAAGATATTTCAGAACTTTATTGACTGCCTCGGCCACTCCTGGCTCTAAATTTCTCAAACCTAGCGATATTTTTGTAATTATACTTTTTTACGAAAGTATTCAGCTCATTATACAAATTATAAACGATACAGCTCACCATTTTCCACCATGGTCATTTTACTACATCCTCGTGCTGTTTTCACGCTTCATTTTGAGCCCAGCATTTGCGCCCATCATTTGCCATAGTTCAACTGTATTATAACAAAAATGAACACATTAATTATACAATCTTTACAGCTCATCACTTTATACAAAATGCTTACGAAATGTGTTTTCTGCTAAACACGTGTTGTCCCCGTGCTGTTTTCACGGTTTTTTACCTGTGTCACCATCTACAAGTCATCTACATTCACTCGCTATTCAATCTGCAAAATTACTAAAAGCATCTTCAAATAAACAGATGAAGAAGGAGTAATATGGCTCTCTCTTCGGTAATTCAATTCAAAATAATATTTTATGGACCCTCTCACTGTTTTAAACTGTATAATTTTTATCACAATAAAATATTTAGGCTATTAACCGTTATTTTGATTATTGTTTTACCCACAAATTTCAACATTAGGTTTGCGTTTTTATATTTATTTCAACACAATATTTCATATTTAACACAATTTTCACAATATTATACACGCTCCTTTTTTATAAAACATTTAAATTAAAACCATAAAACACTTATTGTCAGCAAGACCGAAAACGTGCCACGTGAAAGTTCGATTTTCACTATGTCATCGCACTTCTGATATAAAGGACCAGCTATTTTAGGCAAATCTGAGTGTAGGTTACGTAAATATAAAGGCACTTATCGTCAGAACATATTTTAATCATATAAATTACATACCCATCGGCATTATTTTACCACAACGCTTAATCCACTCACTAAAAGGTATTAAACTAATTAACTCAAATAAATGGTACGAACATAAAAAGGTTCGGACATCATGAAGCTACTCCGACAGACTGAACCACGTTCCGTCATTTTATTCCTATTTATAGACACAAAACAGTAGTCAAGATGGCGGCGCCCTGACGTATACATCAAATGAAGCACTGTATTGTTGACTTTCCTTCAGTCGTTTTCGTTTTGTTACTGACACGATTATATCGACACACTATTGAAACACAATTGTGTTAGCAGACTTAGGCCCCAGGTGAGATGAGGTCACATGTAAGCATATTAATGTGTAAAAAAAAAAAAAAAATAGTTGTCTGTAAAATCAGTTTACGGACGATAATTTTACATGTTAACGTCATAGGGAAACGATGAAAACTTGAGGTGTTTTTTTATTATTTTTTCCCTTTATGTAAGTCTTCTATTCGCCTTCTTCTCATTGGTGGGCGCGTTCCGAAGGCACACATCCTAACTTAGTTTTTAAGACGATTTCAAGTGATCATTGTAATTTTAAACATAAGTATCGAAAGGACTTTGACTTTGACTTCGTCACTCGTCACCATAACACAAGCCCAGAAGAGCGATATTATTATACTCTGTTTCCTAAGTTACCATGACGCGTCATGGTAATATGACCATGACGCATAACGTCACAAAATATTACCATGACACTTTTTACTGAATTCAGGTGTTCAGTTTATTAGACGTGATCATGTCAAAAAATTAAATTAAAATTTGCTCTGAATTTCAGTATTAAATATACTTACCTATGATTCCAATAGATATGACGCTATACAGTGGGCTAAGACCCTAATTACTCGTTCCCAAAACAACACCAAAGCAATATCAATTTTAATAATTCTTAATTTCCAAACCAATTAGGTACCTAAGTTTCAAGTTAACAATGTTGTACTGAATTCACATTAAACTGAACTGCCAATTTGTAAGGTATACTAGAATTACAAAAGACCTCCTAAATTTTTAAAAGTAGTAGGTAATTTGGTGATCTTTTCTCATTTACTGGTGGGTTTAGTAACTTTTAATCAACAAAGAAGGTCGGAATTTTAGAATTTTATGTTTTTTGCTTTGTATTTTCAAAATACATAGACAGCAATTTTTGTAGGTAGTACCAAAATAATAATAAATGAATATGTGACTTTTTTTAATAAAACCTATCGTAGTACCAACTTTTTTTTTTTCCGGAGGTAAACGAATTCTTGGTTTTTAATAGTAGATTATGCATCAAGGGCATAATGCAATGTCTTATGTTGTGGGTGGCATATTGAACCCCGAGTGTAACGTGGGACCCTCGGGTTAACTCCTGAGCGAAGCGAGGGAGTTAAGTAGAGTTCTGAGTGAAGCGAGGGGTTCAAGCCGCCCAAGACGAAGACATGCTTTATCCCGAGGTGCATACTCTTCTTTTCATACCGTCAGTCCAATATAATTTTTTTTAATTCTTGTGGTGGCCAGTCCCCCTATGTGAAAAAAAATCCACTTTTAAAAAAAAATTGGGGCAATTGCAATCAGATGGTAGCATGATGGTAAATATTTGCTAGGTATTATAGGCAAAACCTATTTGCTTAGACCTAACGTAACAATCAAAATAAAAACATAAATCGTGGCCTGCTAGATTTTTGTAGACCAATAAAAATGACTTATTATAATTAAACCTATTTGCTGAGACGTTCAAAATTAAAACCAAGAGTTTTCACACGAATTTCAATGTTCCAAATTCAAATCACTTTATTCCCTTGGGAGTTTCATACAACATTATCTCTCTTGGGAATAAAGTCTTGCTTTAAGTTGAGGTTAATAGGGCTTTAATCCGTGATTAAAGTGCTGCAGGTGTGAAAAGATCATTACGACGTTTTTTACGTTATATTACTTACGGATTTTAATTTAACGGCAATTGTGAAACTGTTCGGTCGGGTTTAAGATTTTCATCCTAATAATGCAATGAACCTAATGACCCAGAGAGCTTGGATTAGTTACACCCGTTAAATGATAATGTGATTTTTGCAATTAAACTTCTACTCTTTTTGGATAAAATTTTGGTGAGCTAGGAACAACAAATTCGTCTTTAAATTATACCTACTGACCAAAATGTAGGAAAATAACTCACATATAAACGGTTCAAATACTTAACAACAATTTTTCATGCATTATTTAATTACTAGCGACCCGCCCCGGCTTCGTACGGCTATATTATGCATGTATTATACATATACACCTTCCTTTTGAATCACTCTATCTATTAAAAAAACCGCATCAAAATCCGTTGCGTACTTTTAAAGATCTAAGCATACAAAGGGAAATAGGGACAGAGAAAGCGACTTTGTTTTAGATTATGCAGTGTTAGTGATAAGAACAAATATAAGACAAGTTTCTTTTATTTCATCTAAATCAATTCGAAATCGTTAATTAATGCATGGAAAAATTGTTGTTAAGTGTTTTAACCGTTTATAGGTGAGTTCTTTTCCTACATTTTCGTCTAAAATATGACTTAAATTATTGTTAACTTTTATACTTAAATACCGTTTAATCAGTGGAAACCACAGTCAAGTTAGATACTTAGGTAAGTTGCTGTCTCAAGTCAAGCAAGAGAATAATTTAGAACCCTCCTGAGTTCTGAACACTTACTGAAAATCATAAATTATACAATAAGGGTTGTACAAAGCCTACCTATCAACTGCTACGGCAAATAAAGATATACAATATCTAACTATTATAACCAGCACAATAACTGGTTGTCTAAAATCAACGCCGCTTCACAATCTATATCCCTTGGCGGGTATAGCCCCACCAGTTGTGCGTAGGACTGTTGCATGCGCCATAGAAAAAAAGAAACAGGAAATAGACATCCTCTTTACGAATCCATCGCATCTAAACCCAGACTTAAGAGCCGTAATAGTTTTTTAAGTAGAACCAAAGCTATATCACAACACCCTAAAGAACATAGGCTAAACCTTTGGCGAGAATACCACCCGCCCCCCAGTGGTTGCAATGAGCTGGCAGAAAAACTGCCCCCTGGTCACAACCTACCGTGGGCAACCTGGAAAACCCTTAACCGGCTCAGAACTCAGGTGGGTCGCTGTAAGACCAACCTTAGTCGATGGGGTTACACCGACCCAGGAAATGTCTACTGCCATTGTAACCCTGGTCAAACAGAGCAGACTATGCCTCATCTGCTGGAGTGTCCCTCGTGTCCGGTTTCATGCTGCACACAAGACCTCTATGAGGCGACTGATAATGCCGCGGCTGCAGCTACTTATTGGGCTGGATACTGTATATAGCATTATAATAATATTAATAAAAAAAAATTAAAAATCAAATACAAAAAAAAAAAAATTAAAAAAAAAAAAAAATTGTTTAACGGAATCGACACGAAAAGAAGAAGACTATTATAACTGTATAGGTAACATCTGAGTTTTTTGACATTGAAAAGTCATTTAGTTCGTTGAAGTATATGGCTTAAATTCCAGATAGTGTGTGACATGGCCGTAGGTTGAAACGGACGTGAACGTAGACTTGTGAAATATAGATTCATTTTCAATGGTAATGAGTAATGGTTACAAATAATTGGGATTTTTCTTTTTTTTATAATTAAAATTACAAAACCCTTTAAAGAAATAGACTTCCTCTACATTATAGATAAACATAATATTATAACCAAAAATAATCGTTGACGTAGCATATTTTCGATTAAATATGTTTGACCTTCACTTACACTCTGATGACGTCACCATCGACGTTATGACAAAATCGACATGAGCCATACCTAATTTAAAAAAAAAAACAAATGACAGTCAACTAATAAATATAGGACACACTTTTTTTACACAACTTGGGTAATAAAAGACATTGATTGATATTACGCTATTGGTAATATTGGGGGACGACTAAAGCTCGCGTCCACAGGAGTTACCTAACCATAACCCTGTACGTGTCCCCTGGGTGGTGCTAAACGAGCTTCGAAATTACAAAGGCATTCATGCAGTCAAGGCAACATCATGAAAATAACACAAAAGCACACGAGTCACAAAAACGGCTCTTATCAGAGCCCCCAGACGAGAAATATCGGACCTTCAGTCCGCTTACTTCAATTAAATGTAGAAGGAATAAGTAGAGCCAAAACTGACTACCTGAAGAAATTCCTTCAGGAAAACAGAATTGACATAGTAAACTTGCAAGAGACCCATACCACAGATAACCAAGACTTAGAGAACAGAGGACACATAGAAGGATATACTATCATCGGGGCAGTTCATCACCCAAAATACGGAATTGCCACTTACGCAAAAGCAGACCTTGTTGGAGTGCAGCTGATCCATCACAGTGACACAAACCTGATTTTTAATGTCACAATTAAAGTCAACGAACTAACCATATTAAACATCTATAAACCTCCAAGAGTAAACTGGCCCCAAGATGTTCTACCTCACCATAACCACCCATGCCTTTATACGGGTGATTTTAACAGCCACCACACGAACTGGCGATACAGAGACGTGGACTGTAATGGTGACACCTTAGTGAAATGGATGGAAGCTCACGACCTTCATCTGGTGTTCGATGCTAAAGATAAGGGCTCTTTTGTGTCGGCCCGGTGGAATAAAGAATACAATCCCGATCTTACCATCTCTACAACGGATGAGCTAAACCAACCTCTCGCAGTTGCGCGAACGATTTCTTCGAGCTTCCCAAACAGCCAACACAGACCTATTATAGTAGACATCGGTCTCAAAATACCGCTGGTAAACTCAATGCCACTGCCCAGGTGGAACTTTAACAAGGCAAAGTGGGATGGATTCGCAGCCAAACTAGATACAGACCTTTCGGGTAAGAACCTTAAACCGGAATCATCAAACTATAATGCCTTTGTAGACCTAGTTATTAGAGCTGCCAAACGTTACATCCCTAGGGGATACAGAAAGCAATATATTCCTGGATGGAATCCTGAAAGTGAGGATCTTTACAAGGAGTTCCAGGAAAATGGCGATCATAATGTTGGTGCAAAGCTTCTGAAATCCCTGGATGACCAAAGGAGAGCCAAATGGGAAGCCACAGTGGAGAGCTTGGACTTCCGCAAGTCCAGTAGGAAAGCCTGGAGAGTCCTCCACGATCTCACGGGAAAACAGCATGCCCCCAAACCACCTCCGAGCGTGTCCCCAGATGAAATTGCAAATCGAATGGTCGACGTGACACGAGCAAAGAGAAACAAAATCTTCACCAGAGATGTCAAGAAACAACTCCGAAACGTGAAGCAAATATCTCTCAAAAATCAGCCCCTCTCTGAACCCTTCTCCACCTGCGAATTTGAAAATGCAATGAAACACCTGAAAAACAACAAAGCTGCAGGCCCCGATGGCATGTACAACGAGTTCCTTCGACATATGGGTCCGGTTGCAATCGAATGGCTCAGGGACCTATTCACCTTTATCCTGAATCACAACAGCCTACCGAAGCACTTTAAACTAGCCAAGGTAATAGCCACACTAAAACCAGGAAAAGCTGATAACCGGCCTGAAAACTACCGCCCCATTGCCCTTCTGAGTTGCACTCTCAAACTGTTGGAACGTGTCATCCTAACAAGAATAGAGCCTTACGTTGAAGCAATCACCCCTCCCGAACAGGCTGGATTCCGAAAGGGAAGAAACTGTGCAGATCAGGTCCTAGCACTTACCACCCACATAGAGTCTGGTTTCCAAAAACAACAGAAGTCGGTAGCGGTATTTGTGGACTTAACAGCAGCCTACGATACGGTGTGGAGACAGGGCCTGGTGTATAAACTCTTCGCAGCAATACCTAGTCGAGAAATTGTGAACCTTATCTCCAACATGCTGTGCGAAAGGGAGTTTGAAGTATTTTTGGGGGGCGCGAGGAGTCGAAAGCGTAAACTCAACAACGGCCTGCCTCAGGGCTCTGTCCTAGCACCCCAATTATTTAACCTGTATGTGCACGACCTCCCCGTAACAGAATCCACTAAGTTCATGTACGCAGACGACTTGGCCCTAGTTGCTCAGAGCAGAGACCTTAGACAGGCTGAAACCGTGTTGAACAACGACCTACTTAAACTCTCCAAATTCTTGGAAAACTGGAGGCTCATCCCCAGTATTTCAAAAACAGAGGTGTCGTGCTTCCACTTGCAAAACAGTCTCGCAGACTACAAGCCCACAGTCCTACTCAGGGGAAAAAATCTAAAATATAACCCCAGCCCCAAGTACCTAGGGGTAACGTTGGATAGATCCCTCACGTACAGACTACACCTGGAAAAGCTCTTTCAGAAACTGGGCACCCGGATCAACATCCTTCACAAGCTGTGTGGCACGACGTGGGGAGCAACTGCAAACTGTCTCCGAACTACCTGTACTGCACTGGTTCACTCGACGGCGGAGTATTGTTCCCCTGTTTGGCTGGGAAGCGCGCATGTAAACAAGGTGGACACCAAATTGAACCAGGCAATGCGCTGCGTTTCTGGGACTGTGAGTTCGACCCCGCGCTACTGGTTGCCGGTCTTAAGTCATATCGCACCCCCTTGTGCCCGCAGAAGACAAGCCCTAAAAAGAGAGGCCGATAAGATAATGTCCCGGCCCGACCTGCCCATCCATCAGACTTTCACCCAGCCGCCCCCAGATCGTCTCAAATCTCGCAACCCATCGTACAGGACTGCAGCTGAACTGGTGGGCTTTTCAGTGGCTAAGGAATGGAAGGACGAGTGGGACTCCGCCACGCATGGTCTAAATATTCCCATAGACCCCACCTCTAAACCAAAAGGCTTTGATCTGCCGCGCAATCTGTGGTGTCGGTTAAACAGACTGAGGACCGGACATGGACGATGCAATTATATGTGCCACAAATGGGGATGGAGCGATTCTGCTCTCTGTGAGTGCGGCGAAGAAGCCCAGACTATGGATCACATTATAGGTCGCTGTCCGATCCATTCATATCCTGGCCCCCCAGAGGACGTTTTCGGGCTTACCCAGGAGTTCATGGGCTGGCTGGAGGGCCTGGACTTGGTCTTGTAATTCTGTGCTGTTTCAATTATGTGTTTATGTTTATGTTTTTTAGGTTAATATTAATATAATGCCTGTGTAGAAATGTCATACGATTAAATAATAAATTACGCTATTGGTGAATACCTAATATAAAATTTTGATTTTGAATAGTATAAAATTTTAGAAATAAACAAAAATTTATTAAAAAAGAACTAGTGAGAAAATCTCAATAATATTCAAATTAGTATAAATTAGTCTACATATACGGAAAATAATATAAAAACCACAGGTCAAGAAATTTGGACAATGCCAATTACGTGTAGCGTGAAATCTGTAGATTTTTTATTAATAGGTTCGGGCTGCGATCGCATTTCTAAGTTTATGGTCAATAAAATGCGTCTTCTAGGTCTTAAGTCCTCACAGACATGACGTCTCTCCAATACGCTTTGTCGGAGGCAGCGTCCTTAAACGGCAGTAAAAAATAGAAAACAAATGTCTTTCACCAGACACACTGCCCTAGGGTAGGAAAGTAGTAGGTATACTTAGTACGGAAAATATTATTAAGAATAAAAACTGAAACCATTAATAAAAACTATTTCAGGCAAAACGACGAAAAATAAAATAAATTGTTATTAAAACACGTCTAAAACTAAAAATACAATTGTTGCATGTTTTATTCGAATTTTCAATACAATTTGTATACCTAGATGAGATCTTTACCGACATTAAGGTAGGTAATAATTTTAGGACGAAAAACCATTGTCGTTTCGTAGTCTATCGAAATTTAATACAAAAATCTGTTTTGGACTAAAAATTTGGAGTAAGTATTTCGTTGCCGAAAGTCCTTTCAGAGGGTTTTGATGATATCTCTATTCTAAAATAATCTAGAACTCTTTGTAAACAAACAATGATTTCGACTCATGACCCTGTAGGTGCTGTAGGTAGGTTACGTTGTAATTAAACAAATAGTAATTATTATTCATTTAAGTGCGTTTTGTTAACGTGATACGTCACCGGATGCACGGGAAATTCAATATTTTTTATTTTTTTTTAGAAATTAAACGTAGGTAAGTGTACCGCTGGAACATATTTTTTTAACTACTAAAACATATAATAATTTGACTTTAAAATCATTACATATATATATTGTGCTGTTTGTCAAATAGTTGCCTAATTAGACGAGTATACTTATATAAATTTAGAATAGTTTTAAAGCCGAATTATGTATTACGAGTACCTACCTTAGTTGGAAAAATTATGATTAAAAAAGAGTTTCAAATTACAAAATAACGTGACAATACCACTCTTAACTCTAATTTTTACAGAAAAAAAAACTTAAAAGCTTTTAATTCGATTATTTTATTTTATTTTTAATTTTTATAACACCTAGGTAGGTATTTGACTTGTAAACTACTATGGTGTTATAATGTATTGTCGACAAACAACAAATAAATTTCCCGCGCATCTGGCATCCCATTAATTAAATGAAAAGCTATTTGAGTAAGTACGTAAAATACGGGACTCTTTGTTGGTCCAAGCATAACAATTGAATATTTGAAAAAGCTCTAATTATAAAGAAAAGCTAACACCAGTAAGTGAAAGTACCTAAAAGTAAAAAAAGCAAAGGGCAAATCACATACCTACTATTCGCCCTGAACTGAGACCTCATAAATTATGATTATTTTCCCAAATAATTTTACTTTTACCTTATTTTTAAATTTATTTAATAAATAAAATATAAGTTATAAGTTACATATAAAGTTACTTATAAGTTTCAATTATATATAATTTCAATGTACTACAGTAAAACACATTGATGGTAACCACAGCAATGATAATACGTTGCTATGGTAACCTTGTCAATAACGCTCACTCGGGTTCCCGTAACATGACACCTTTTTGTGAGTGCAAGTGTTCATCGATTTATAAGACGTCAAAACACTATAGTAGGTAGGTATAGTGACATAAATTTGTCGACATAAAACTCTTTCTAAAAAGAAATTATGTGACCGTGGTTGTACAATTTTTACCCTGACAGTACTTCCTGAATAACCTTCGCTACTGAAAATAGTAATAAAATGCATTTGTACATCGAAACAATGACATGAAACTCGTCATGTCAACTGCAAAAACATTCACAAATGAGTGAATTAAATTGCACCAATAAAATGTATCTACTAATACCAACCAGTTGTTTGTGCCGTGTTGGTTGGTAACATAATTTATTGAAACTTTTTTACTTTAGGATGAAAAATAATTCTGATCCATATGATTAAAGTTGCAGGCGCATTATTTTAATGCATACCTGTGGTTAGTTATTAAATGGAGCAGGCTTACCTAAAACCTATACCATCCAGCTAAGTCGAAAGCTTCCAGTGGAAAGAACTCTCCAAAACGTCTGGAGCCAACCAAATCGCGGATTTTATCACGAAGTATTCCTTCTTAGTAAGAATATGTTTAATTAGCGCCCTTAGCTGTCACTTACTATTTACTACAATAAATAAATTAAATGTAGTAAATATTTACAAAGTATGTACTTAAAATAAAGTATTTTCGCGTACTTTATTTTCCTTATAAAGTATAGAGTACATTTAACCCAAAATAAAGTATAGGTATACTTTATTATTTAGTACGGTTGGCAACCCTATTCGTAATTAAAAAAAATTTCAAGTCGGTCCAGGCGTATTTCAGTCATTTGGAAACATACATAGAAAAAATCCAAAGAATTAAGAACCTCCTCCTTTTTTGAAGTCAGTTAAAAATGTATGTATGCTAATCAACAACCATTGATTAAACATAAATATCATTTTCTTTATGTTTTGCAAAGGAATGGAATCAGTTGCCTGAGTTTTTCTTTCCTGACGTGTGTCATTTGGGGGATTTCAAGTGACAAGTGAAAAGGATTTAGGCGGGAGACGTCAGAAACGAAGAAAGTCAGTTTAGATTTAAGGTCTACATCTGAAGATGTGTGTTTCTTATTTGTTTGGTTTCGTGGTCTCTTATAGATATTACCTACATCTGAGACCGCATTGTCACTTAGGTAACCTTGGGTGACGATAGTGGTCAAACCACAGGGTCAAACCGTGACTTACAAATATTTACATAAAAGAAAAGAAAAGTAAAAGAAAAGTAAAAAAAAAGAAAAGAAAAGTATATAAGTAGTATATCCGTTGTCTAGCACCCATAACACAAGTCTAGTAACTTAGCTTGGGGCTAGATGGCGATGTGTGAAATGTCCTGCAATATTTATTTTATGTATTTTTATTTTATTTACATTATAAAAATGACGACCCAGTTGGCACAATGGTCACCATGCCGGACTGCCAAACACAGGGTTGCAGGTTCGATTCCCGCCTGAGACAAGTATTTATGCTTAGATATTTGTCTGTGGTCTGGTTTTTTCTATGTATTATAAGTATATATTTACAAAAGAAAAGTATATAAATAGTATATCCGTTGTCTAGCAACCCATAACACAAGTCTAGTTACTAAGCTCAGGGCTAGATGGCGAGGTATAGAATGTCCTGCAATATTTATTTAAAAAAACACTTTTTTGTGCTCTTATTGTATTAGAAGATTAATGAGGACTTTATCTTTAAAATAATCTTTAAGGCAGCGGGCAAATATGTACCGAGAGATTCACAAAGGTACCCAAACAAATATTGTAAGTACTTATTACAAGTATATGTAGGTTTTTCATACATATTGTTACGTGTATTTAATTTCGTATTGTAATAATGAATTCTTAAATGTACCTAAAGTAGGTACGGTCGGCTGCAAAATTACAGACCCACCGTAGAGCTCCAAAACGGCTGTTATAAGAATGTTTCCCACACGAGCAAGATTCTAGACACCTGCTTAAGTTGAAGTTTAAAGTCTTCTAACTCATCAATTAATTAAATAAAAAATATTAGAATGCAGACATTCCAATAATAGTAATTTTTGAACTCTACCGAGGGCTGCAATTATGCAGCCAACTGTACCTACTTACTTACCTACCTGGGCTTAGTATAGGTAAACATGGATTTTTATTATGCGGTTAAGTTTTCATAGCGTCAAAAGTACATCCCACCGTTTCGTGCGGTTGGCCAAAAAAGTGCAGATTATTTAAAAAAAAAAGTGATCTAGCTAGACAGTTGAAATGTTCACAGTTTATGTATTTCTGTTGCAACAAGAATTTACTAAAAACTGTTTTATAATGCGATCGGGTTGCACCGACGATGGTCGCGGAAAGGGCGGGGAAAGGTTTTCCCGCGACTATGGTCGGTGCGACCTTATGAATAACCTTAAAAAAAGGTGTCTTTTTTTCACCTCAGCATAGGAAGGTAGGTATATGGACGTCGACCCTAAGACTACGAGTAGGTGCACAGTAGATTATTAAATGTTTACCTTTAACCTACAATCAAATACGGTTTCTCCCTGTGGAAATTTCAAGTATGATTGGTTTTGTTTCAATACAATGTTTTGCAGAAATATATATATTGAATAATATAAATGGTTTCACTCCATTTGTAATGGTTCAACTCAGCCAATAGACGTTCAATTATATTGAAATATTTTTTTTAATTTTAAAATTTTATTTATTTTACGTACAGAGTCTGATTTATAGATAAAAATATAGAGGTACCTACGTAGCAAATTGAGAACCACCTCCTTTTTTGGAGTCGGCTAAATACTAACTTAATTTATGAGTTTATTTCGGTGGGACAGGCCTTTATAAAACAAAAGACAATTGACAAATTCAATTCTTAATAATAAGTTTTATTGGTCTTTACTCGTTGATTTATACAGTCACGCTGGCAGATACAAAAATGCTATCCAATTGGAGCACAGCCGGCCGGAATTCGAACCAACGACCTTTGGAATAAAAGTCGACCTATCTACCATTAACGCCAATACCGCTCTATCTATCCTAAGCACTCAGGTATTATTCTAATATCACATTAGTATCTTTTCCTATACATTTTGCTACATAATTGCAGACCCACCGTAGAGCTCCAAAACGGCTGTTATAAGAATGTTTTCAACACGAACAAGATTCTAGACACCTGCTTTAGTTAAAGTTTAAAGTCTTCAAACTCATCAATTTTACAAACAAAAATTATTAGAATGAAAACATTCCATTATTAATGCATTAATAGTAATTTTCGAACTCTACCGGGGCCTGCAATTATGCAGCCGACTGTACTTAAACAGGTCTTAATTAGGTCTTAGGTAATTTGAGATGAAATTGATCAACCTTCCATAAAAGTGTTAGATAGCAAAATTAGTACATGAAGGTACAGATTAGCATGTAAAGATGATGATTCAAAAATCACGGATTTAATCTTCAAGGAAACCGGATTGTCAGAGTGCTGATAAGTATGACAAATACCGTATTAATTACCCAATACTTTCCTTATAATATATTGACGTCATATTCTTAAAACCGGCCAAGTGCGGGTCGGATTAGAGCAAAAGGTTCCGTACCTACCATTATATTCTGTTTTTAGTATTTGTTGTTATAGCGGAAACAGAAATACCTACTTCTGTTAAAATTTCCCAAGATTAGTAAGAGTAGGTAAGTAAGTAAGAGGAAAGGTACCCGGCTCTCTCTCCATACAAACGTAGTCGACTGTTTCCTCCCTGGATAATGACACTAGCACAAATATTTTTGTTGCATAAAAACTATAACTGCCATGACTATGCCCCTATGTATTGGCTTTTTTTCATTTTCTAATTATCATTGAAAGGAAGAGTTAAAAAAAAACAAAATTTATAAGTATAAAAAATAAAAGTATAGGGGCATGGTCATATTGGTCATGGCAGTTATAAGTTTTATGTTACAAAAATATTTGCTCTAGTGTCATTATCCAGGGAGGAAACAGTCGACTACGTTTGTATGGAGAGGGCGCCGCGGTACCCTTGCTTTCCTCTTAATGTTCCTACATAAGTAAAATAAAATTTCATGGAAAATATGTTCTAAACAATAACACAATTGTTAGCCCTGAGACAAACACGAGTAAAACAGCGCGACACAAATAGTAAGGTACAAAATTAAAAAGTTCGTAGTTAATACAAAACTTTTTCCTCTAACAGTGAAAGTAATTAGTGGCCAGTTAACAAGGCAGGCTACGTGGTTCGTGCGCTTGCATAATTTGAATTGCGAATCCATCATGGCGGACCAACCGTCGACAAACTGTCACTTTTTGGCGGAATCGTGCGTTGACTCCTAATCAAGAAACGCATTTTTAATTATCATAAATTGAATTCCGCTGTAAAATTGGATTTGTGAAGCTAGAATTGTAGTGATGGTGGTGCAACCAGCTCTTTGCATTTTGTGAGGTTTGTTTGAATTAGGGCGAGCGCCATATTTTTGTCCGAATGTTCTTTTATAGCTGTAACTGCAGTTTTATCAGCGCATATTTCCCGTTCCTGAGGGAATATTGGGATAAAAAGTGGCATAATGTGCTATTCCAAATATTCAACTTTCTAAGTAGGTAAGTACAGAGTTTTATTGCAATCGTTTCAGTAGTAGGTACTAGCATACCAGCACTTCATATTTTATTACTTATTAAAAATCTAAGAGTATACATAGGGACAGACAGACTGTGGGAAGCAAGTTGGTTTTAGACTATGATGTAGTGATAATGAAATTTTAGGACTATCTGGGCTCCGCGGCTTACCCGCAGTTCATCCGGGATACCTCGGAGAAACCGGGATAAAAGTAAACCATGTTATATTCAACAATTCCAGCTATGTATATAGCAAGTTTCATCGCAATCGGTTCAGTAGTTTTTGCGTAAAAAGGTAATTAACAAACGCGAATTTTCGGATTTAAATATTAGTGGAATATTTTTTTGTTATTAACCTGCATACTCCTTCTTCCTAAATTATTTAAGGTCGGCCTACATATTCATCAAATTAAAATCACATTTTCCTTTAAAAATGTTTTATAATTAACACTGTAATCACAAAATAGCTAACTAAAGTCACCTTTACATCTCTTTTAAATTATAATTACTTGTTGAGCCTATGATATTAACATCTCAAAGGTGCGCGTAAAAATTCTATGTTTTTTTAGTTACCTACCTTTTTATGTTTTAAGGGTTAATAGTGACCGTTGGGCCTGTAAAAACGTCAGTAACCGTTCAGCACATAGATAAAAAGTATAAGAACCCCATCAGGGATAGTGTATAGACCCTATATAATCTAAAGGGATATTGTTTATGACTATAGTTCACGAGTAAATCTGTGTCTAAATCTAAGGTTTAAATCCACATCTCGGACTATTCTTAAACTTTGTTTTGGAATGAGGGGGCAGAGTTTCTGGTATTTTATTTCCTCATTGGTGGGCGAGTTCATATTTTTAGTATTATCTTAGTTATTAAGACGATTGAATGTAATCTCATGAGAATGAGTCCTTAACAAGCACAAGACGTTTTTTCCTTAAATTTTCAAGAAAAAAAAACTCGTCTCATACTATTACACCGCCTTAAGATAAAGTAAGTTCCAAATTGTACAGTTTTGGGCGATTCGACCTCAGTTTTACTAAGAAATAAAGTTTAAAAACTTGCCTCGATAGAAAATATCAATCTTAAACTTATGATTTTTCCAAAAAAATACTAGGTATACATTTTGATGTGGTCGTCGATTTAAATAATCAACTTTATTTAGTTTTGTTCAAAGATATTACCACAATACAAGCTGTAATGTAATGCTAATGATATTTACTTATCGATAGTCGAACTATTTTCTGTATAATACTAAGAAAAAATTGTAGAAATAAATAAACTAAAAAAAATAGGCGCACCATCGCGGCCGAGAATGGTGGACAGGAAAAGTTGTGGGTTCGATTCCTGCCTTAAACAAATTTATATTTTTGTATGTATAGGTATTTTGTTTATGGTCTGTGTGTCAGAGAGTGTCTGAATGTTAGTATTAAATGTACCTATGTATTCACAAATGTAATGTAAAAGTATTAGGTACCTATAGTTTAGTTTTACGAGGCTGTTTCCGTACTTAGCCTCTTCATTGGGCCATTGTGCGTAGGTAATCCGTTATAGTATAGCCACCAAAACACAAGTCTAGTAACTTCGCTTGGGGCTAGATGGCGCTATTTACAATGTCCTCCAAATCTCGCATCTCTTTTATTTCAATTCGATCCAACAGGGACAGACGATTAGGATAGGAACTAGTAGAAACTTAACATAATCGCTACCTACGCAGAAAGCAAGAGTATTAAACTCCGTAGATAGATATCGACTAATAGAAACAAGTGATGCCTTAGGGCGTTCAATCAACAGTCAACACACAGATCGAGACAAATGGCTTCCACAGGCACCTGTCCAGGTTAATAGGTACAAATCGGTTAGTCTGTTTGTTTGTAACCGAATCTTATTTGACGTGCAGTTTCAAAATAAACAGGTGTTTTCTTTTAGATTTGTCTGTTTTTCGGAGGTAAACAATTGAAATAGGGTTGTAAAACGAGCTTTACCGGCGACTTCATCTACGTACTAGTTGAACTTTTCGAATGTCTTTTCGAAGCGGATGTCTACGTCATAATACCTACCTATACCTACCCTGTAGATAGATAGATAACTTTATTTGTAGGTACAACACAGAAAGAAACAGGACACGATAAACACAAAGTAAAGTAAAAGCTAGAAAGAACAAGTTGCACAAATGGACGGCCTTATCGCACCGCTTGTACTTACCTACCTATGCAAAATTTTGTCGTCAGCGTTTATTTATTTAAGCTGTGGGACTATGCGTTGGTAATAGTTGATTTGTTAGTCAGTCAGTCTTAGGAATTTTATATTTTTAGAAGTTAAAAAAATGGAAATATATTCTTTTTCTGAAGTCGGGTCACTCAGGAGTTTGAATTTTATAGATTTTAACAGTTAAAAAAAAAAAAACATCCTGGAGTCCGAGTTTACATCTTATCTTATCTTAATATATATAAATCTCGTGTCACAATGTTTGTCCTCAATGGACTCCTAAACCACTTAACCGATTATAATAAAATTCGCACACCATGTGCAGTTCGATCCAACTTGAGAGATAGGATAGCTTACATCCCGATATTCCCACGGGATCGGGAGTTACGCGGGTGAAACCGCGGAGGGCAGCTAGTCTTAATATATATAAATCTCGTGTCACAATGTTTGTCCTCAATGGACTCCTAAACCACTTAACCGATTATAATAAAATTCGCACACCATGTGCAGTTCGATCCAACTTGAGAGATAGGATAGCTTACATCCCGATATTCCCACGGGATCGGGAGTTACGCGGGTGAAACCGCGTAGGGCAGCTAGTTTTCTTATAAGTTTAGTGCACCATCAATCTGTTACTTTTAGTTTGAAACAGCAATTTATTGCAATCTTTAAGTGAATTATTTGTTAGATAGTTAAATTCCAAAGAGTTTTTTGTTGCACCTTTAAGGTGAAAGGGTACCGACGCTCTCTCCATACAAACGTAGTCGACTGTTTCCTCCCTGAATAATGACACTAGCACAAATATTTTTGTGCCATAATTCCTATAACTGCTATGATTATGCCCCTATGTTTTGTTTTTTTCATTTTCTAATTATCAAGGAAATTAAAATTAAAAAAATTAAAAAATTAAAAAAACCAAAAAATAGGGGCATGGTCATGGCTGTTATAAGTTTTATGCACCAAAAATATTTGCTCTAGTGTCATTATCCAGGGAGAAAACAGTCGACTACGTTTGTAATAGTTTGTATGGAGAAAGCCCCAGGTACCCTTTCCAATGAAGAATACCCTTCTTATTAAAAAAAATAAAAAATACCGTAGTAAGTAGGTATAGCTATAATACAAGTACAAATATCTTTTTAATTTAGATACTAAAAGAATATTTGAATTTACTAATAAACCATCAAAGTTATGTCTATAAAATGAATCGAAAATAAGTATATTTTGAATTTTAAGAAAATTTCAAAAAAAGGGCAGTAGGTATAATTAATAACTACGAGTAGAATCAGTAGGTACCTACTAGGTAACTACTCATACAATGCGCCCTTCAATCAAATAAGTACCTACCAATAATGTATCATTTATCCAGTCTGCCGTCGTCTGTCTGTCCATAAATAATGTCTTTGATAACAATTGTATTTTAGACTTAAATACAGTAAAGTTAGGTCTATATACAGATGTAGTGCGTACGTGAATCAACTCACGCGCAGAATAAATTATTAGATATGTATTTAAGTAGCATGTTAACAAGAATTGATTAAATCTATCTGGGACTTGAAATCGAAATGCTTTGTTTGGAAAATTTGAACTACATTTAACGGTGGCATTTGAACGTTAAAAAAACTTTGAGACTTCTAGAAGTTTGTATGTGGTTCGAAGTGCCTAATATTAAAGGGCTGATTCCGCTGATCATCACTACATAGTCACTACATAGTATAAAATAAAGTCGCTTTCTCTGTCCCTATTTCCCTTTGTAAGCTTAAATCTTTAAAACTACGCAACGGATTTTGATGCGGTTTTTTTTAATAGATAGAGTGATTTAAGAGAAAGGTTTATATGTATAATACGTATGCATAATATAGCCGTGCGAAGCCGGAGCGGGTCGCTAGTATAAAATAAAGTAGCTTTCTCTGTCCCTATTTCCCTGTGTACGTTTAAATCTTTAAAACTACGTAACGAATTTTGATGCGGTTTTTTTTAATAGATAGAGTGATTCAAGAGGAAGGTTTATATGTATAATAAATGCATAATATAGCCGTGCGAAGCCGGAGCGGGTCGCTAGTAGATATCTAAAATTGAACAATTTACTACTTATACTTACTGCTCATCAGATCTTCACCAAAATTGAGGCCTACTTGAAATTGCCATAATTCAAGTAAAAAAATCACCGTAATCGGATTTCATTAGACGAATATATCCAGTAGCCCTCTTTTGACCATTTCTATTAGGGGAAGTACCTATATACTTCTGAAATTTCCTCATTCTCCAATTAAAAATCGCTGACGATCAATATAAGTATTCTATAACGTTGGAAAACATGTACATCTATAACAAGTTTAATACAGATCGATTGTACAATCTTAGACGTTATAATAGCTATTTGTACGCCAAATCTCAGCCAGATCCGTCCATTGGTAAGAACTGTGAGCATCTATTTTATATTATAAAGATCTATGTATTTACAAAAGAGAAGTAATCTTTATCCGTTGTCTGCGGCCACCATATTAAATAAAAAATATTGCAGGACATTCCACACCTCGCCATCTAGCCCCAAGCTAATAAATATTGCAGGACATTCTACATATCGCCATCTAGCCCCGAGCTAAGTAACTACACTTGTGTTATGGGTGCTAGACAACGAATATACTACTTACATACTTTTCATTTGTAACTATAATACTTATAATACATAGAAACAACCAAACCACAGACAAATATCTAAGCATAAATACTTGTCTGAGGTGGGAATCGACAACCGCAACCCTGTGTTTGGCAGTCCGGCATGGTGACCATTGTGCCAACTGGATGGGATATTATAAACTTAGTTGCTTAGTTTGCAGCTAGATGGCATTGCCTGTAATGTCTGAAAATGTTTATTTTCTACTAGATGGGGGTTAAAGTCATTACATCGGAGCTTAAAATATAAACAACAATAAAGACTCAGTAACAAGGTGAAACAAACCCATACAATGAGACAAATGTTAAAGCTTTAATAAGTCACAATTAAAGCCGGTTAATCTTGAGTTGCAGCTGCAATATTAAACTCAATATGGACTTTAGCGAATAGGTACACAGTGTGTTATAAAACACCCTAGCTAGGTAGGTAGGAACATTTAAAAATCGCTTAAAAATCTGCGTAATTGACAGTAATTTTTACAATGTCGGAAAATTTTTATATTGTTTGGTCAGATTTTGAAATTTCCCCAAACTGTAGGTAAATTTTAGTAGGTAATATTCCTAAATTAAAAAAACCATTTTTCCTCATTATCCATTTTTTTATGTAAGGTCGGCTGCGTAATTGCAGACCCACCGTAGAGCTCCAAAACTGCTGTTATTAGAATGTTTTCAACACGAGCAAGATTCAAGAGACTTGCTTTAGGTGAAGTTTAGTCTTCTAACTCATCAATTAATCAAACAAAAATATTAGAATGCAAACATTCCAATAATAGTAATTTTCGAACTCTTCCGAGGGCTGCAATTATGCAGCTGACTGTACCTAAGGGACGTATTGCAGGGTTTTTGTTGCAAGAATGCTTGTGACGAAGTATAGGTATGAATTCTTTAAAAAACCTACTGCAATTTAAATTACACTGAAGACAATACCTATGTTATTTTTTTGTCAAGATTATAAGGAAACCCTCAAAATATAGGTAAAATAGTGGTCGATGAGGTAAAAGAACAAATTTAGGAAAATAAAAATTCACGCGGAAATAGGTAAGTAAGTTTTAAATTGTCATGTTTCTCCAAAACGCAAAAAAATTGGTTTTCCGCTATCAATTGTGAGTGATTCCTCACCAAAATAATTAGATTAATATGGGAATGAAAATTCCCCATTATATTCCAAATTAAACAGCTCGATAAATGGCTATCTTAACCGCAGAATGCACGAGATAAAATCATCGAGTTCGAAACGACAGATGCAGTGAAGCTGTGACCAATTGATTGCGTGCACGCATTTAAAACTATCGATATTCGATATTTAAATAAAGCTATCGATATTTTTTATATTACCTACCACACGTCAATAAGTGAAGTGAAAAAGTTAAATTTAGCTTTTTTTTTAAATAAAATTAATAAAAGGAAGATGTTTTGGAAAGTGTGTGAATTAAATTAACATTCATGTTTATTAAAATGTAAGTAAAGTTTTTTATAAATAATTCGTTCTGGTGTCAATAATTTCACTTTATATTTCTTCAACTAACATAGAACTCCGGGGTTTATTATATATCTTTAACTACTAATATTCTTATAAAGCTGTTTGTTTGTTTTGAACGCCCCAATCTCAGGAACTACTGGTTCGAATTGAAAAATTATTTTTGTGTTGGATAGTCCATTTATCGAGGAAGGCTATAGGCAAATTTTTATTTTGATATTCCCACGGGATCGGAACTAACGCGGGTGAAACCGCAGTGTCTATATATAAGTAGCATATTATGTTACTTCTAAGAATTCAATGTATTATCAAAATCATCAAAATTAAGTAGAGATTTTTTTGTAATGAATAGTCTCGTAAACTAATTTTGATATTTTTTTTACGAAGTAATAAATCATTGGTAGTAGTATAGGCTACTTTTTATACCCCTATTCCAACGATAATAAAGTTATCTAAAACTGGATATTTTTCTATGTTTTTGTTTTTCTTTCGTTTCAAAAATTACTAAACATACTCTTCAGTAAATGTTAGATGATAAATGTCATTGTTCACAAGGAAGTATAGATGCATCGTGTGAATATGTTTACAATTATTATCGTGGACGTATAACAACAATGTCATTGACAATTTCACATTTATTGTATTAATATTATGTTATTAAATAATCGTTTAAATTGTGAGAGAGAAACGTCTTCTAACTAAAGTTGTTGATACTTGTTATTTTGCATCCTACTTACTATTTACAAGAAAATTTAAAAGAAAACTTACAACAGTTTAATAATAATAACCTAAACTAAATAAGTACATTGAAACTTCACTACATAGTATAAAACAAAGTCGCTTTTATCTGTATATCCCTATATGAATGCTTAAATCTTTGAAACTACGCAACCGATTTTGGTGCGGTTTTTTTAATGGATAGAGTGATTTAAGAGGAAGGTTTATATGTATAATACATGCATAATATAGCCGTGCGAAGCCGGAGCGGGCGCTAGTTTGATAATAAATTAAAAGTCCAAATCGGGGAGGCAGTCCTAGGAAGGGTGCCCAAAAAACTAGATGTGTTACCTCGTTGGATGCTGCTTTAGTCAAGCTACAACTAGTTATTTGAAAGTTCTTTTCTTACTTGGTTAAGTAAGTAGCTACCCATATTTTTTTTAAACTTTCTTTTTAGACATAAAAAATCACAAAAGTATAAAGGACCAGGTATTTTAACCGAATTTGAGTGTAGGTTACGTAAATATAAAGGCACTTATCATCAGAACATATTTTAATAATATAAATTACATACCCATCGGCTTTATTTTACCACAACGCTTAATCCACTCACTAAACGGTATAAAACTAATTAACTCAAATAAATGGTACGACCATAAAAAGGTTCGGACATCATGAAGCTACTGCGACAGAATGAACCACGTTCCGTCATTTTATTCCTATTTATAGACACAAAACAGTTGTCAAGATGGCGGCGCCCTGACGTATACATCAAATGAAGCACTGTATTGTTGACTTTCCTTCAGTCGTTTTCGTTTTGTTACTGAAAAAATTGTTTTTAATTTAAGCTAAAAAAAATATTATTTTGTTTTATGTAAAGCTATAGGCATTATTTATTTTAAGTAAAGCATTATTTTTTATTTGTTTATCAAGCCCTCTATCGATAGATATCGGTCTCAACCGTACACCGTGGCATTTATCTGTTAGTCTAAAGGCCTATCATGTTTCTAAACCCAGCAGTTTATAAAATGTCTGTCTGTCTGTCAATGCAAAGAATTATAAAGTAGATTTCATTAATAGAGGTTGAAGCATAGGGTTGTATGCTGCATAAAAACAGCCTAATTCCAATGACGTCACTTTCAGCGCAATAACACGGTCCCAGCAATAATGTGATAATAATGAAGTTTCCATCCAGACTCCCGAGAATTAGAAGGTCCTCGTATGATTAAATGAAACTAGCAGCGTATTGCGATTTTACTCGCTTTAGTCTCGATGATGAATTTAAATATAGGGTTAAAAAGTATGTTTCCAAGTTTCATCAAAATTGATGAAGTAGTTTCGGTTACAAAAAAGCTCTTCTTTTTTAAATGATCGCATCTCTTCTTTTTATCTCTTCTCGTCTTGACATTTCCTTATGTTTTTGTGTATATTTTCTTGTGGATTTGGAATTAGAACTAATTTATCTATTCCTAGAAAAATTTAAAAACAGACAGACAGATAAATTTTGTAAAAAACTAGATATCGGTTCGTAGATCTTACTGGATTGGTTTCTTCAAGTAAATATTTACCTACAATTAATGCCCATTGTTTGTCATCATATATTTAAGTTAGCAAAGCAAACTGAACACTTCCTTGTGGGGTTTACCGCCAGTAGGTACCTACTTCATGTGCTCAAAGGCTATTTCATCAGACAATCATTTCGAAAGTGGGTTTTGACCTTTAGTCATGTTTCCGTATGAAATGACCAACCAAACCAGATATGGGAATCTGGATGAGTCAAGGCACAATTACTTCTTTTAACCAACTTTAAAAAAAGGAGGAAGTTAATTCATAATTAAGAAACAAAAATACTAGCTGCAGCCCGCGGCTTATCCCGCGATAGTGTCTCTTTAAAAATGATATGTATTTGCTACAAACACAGGACACGTCTTAATAATTACTCATATGAACTACAGACTTTAACAGCCCTTTTTACACCTATGGGTCGAATTTATAAAAAATATTTTCTTAGTACGCGCTTACGTCCTAAAAGAAAACCCCCATGATGTGATGAATCTATTTCTCTTTTATATTTCAGGATTCATTTTTTAAACGGGCCTTCAGGGCTATTTTCTAAACTATTTATAAGAGATAGCGAAAAGTGCTGTAAAAACGTGCAAAAACTAAAAGTGTATTAATTAGATTTTTGCAAAACTCATTCCCTAGCAAGAAATCGAACCTATTGATTATCCAAAAAAATAATCACCTATGTTTTGCACAAATCAATAGTGTTGCTAATAGAGTTATATTCCTAAAAACAAACATAGCATGGCAAATCACACGAAATAGCTTATTTTTGTAGTTTTCTGCGATTGTACCTATCACCGATTATTTCCAAATATTCATCAACATACAAAAAAAACAAAATCGAAATCGGTTCATCCGTTCGGAAGCTACGATGCCACAGACCATTTAGTTTCATGATGGATTTGGGAAGGAATCAACTATCTAGAAAAATCCACAGTTTGAAGTCTGGATCAAATGAATCTCACTAGATCCATCCTGGATGTGGCCAGTGGATTTTCAAAGAATGATCGCGTTTTTGCTCCGGGTTAAAACTGCTACTTTCGTCAATTTTGGTACCTATACTTACACTAAAGCGTAAATCTATATATCTTTAGTATCATACTTGTAAATAGAGTAGGACGACAAAAGTTTAAGCACTTCTAAATGACAGATTACCAGAGTTTGCCTACGGATAATACTGTTTGTTAGGGATTTGCGGCCTACACAGCTTTTATCCAATAAAAACGCTTACGCAAAGAGAGGAACGTTTACAAAGTGCTTTTTAATAATTTTGTACGAAACTTATGAGAAATAAGACGTTATGAAGTGTGTATTTTTAACAGACTTCAAAAAAAAACTCGATAATTACTCACCGAGTTTAGAATTCAGATGTTTTTTATGACGATTCAAACTGATCCTATATGCAAATTGTAGGTATAAATGTATGATTCCAATCATTAGGAATCATACAATTTGCATTGCATCATTTATTCATAATAATAATATAAAGAATTTTGACTTTGACGAAACTTTCTTAAACGCGCTTCTACAATTTTTTAAATGCTAAATTCTATAATTATTAGGGTTTGAAACTTATTCAAATAAGTCAAACATATTTCATCATACAATAACGTTTCATAAAATAATATAAATAAATATTGCGGGCCATTGCACACTGAGCCATCTTTCCTCAAAATAACTAATTTATGTTTATAATTTGTTTCAACCCACTTTTTCTCAAGTTAATGATAATAAAATTAAAGTTCGCTAGTTATTTTGTTTTTAATAAAGTTAGTTTAACTAGAATAAGTTTTAGTCTGGTGGTTACAAAAGACTGAGTTTGTCCCTAATAAAAGTTAAATTTTAACAAACATTTGACAAAAGTTTTGTATTTCGTAGGTGAAGCTAGGTACTTATATGAATTCTGTTAGTATGCTACGTGCCTTATAAAATGTCTGATTTTATTTATTATGCAAGACAAACACTTCTCCATATCACTTCTATAATATATACCCTAAACTTTTAACTAAATACCTACCATTTTTAAATGTCTCTGCAAATATCTTGGTAGACGCTTGAATTAACTTCTACATATAATGAAGAGTTAAAAGAGACTAAAATATTAGTTTCCCGTTTTTACCCTTTGGGTACGGAACGGAACCCTAAATAAACCGATAACAATGTGAAAAAAATCCGCAATCAACCATTGATCTGTCAGTGTATTTTTGATTATGTAGAAAGAAGTATTAAACAGATGTAATTCAGGAAAAACAAGAAGTTTGTAAAATTTTGTATACCTATAGTGTTTCCCAAAAATCATATATTTCGTTTTTAAGCTATTGAATAGATTTTATCGCGGGCTTAGAGCGCGGCGACCGAATCAAGATATTCCGTAACGAAAATAAAACCTAACACTCCCCACTTCGCCTACCATAAAAAATGCTATGCAATAGCTTTACCGTGGCAGTCCCCGAGTGCCACATTTTTTGAAAATTCGTACCTATTAAAAACTAAGTTAGGATGTGTGCTTATGAAACGCGTCCACCAATGAGAAGACGGCATAAAAATAAACTCATGGGGTAATAGGTAGTCTATGTCTCTCTTTTTTTAATAGGTATATAATCAAAGGTAAGTGTTGTGGGCGCTGACATTCGAATCACAATATTTCTCTAGAGCGCACAATAAAACGTTAGGTATTTGATAGGTATTTGGTAAACAAAAGTATTGGAATTCAATGGGTACCCTCAAAGGGTGTCCAAAGGAATGTGTCCTCAACTCCTCATGACATTTGTAATATTAAACTTATTGGGTTAGAAGTGTGGAATACGTACATAGCTAAACAAAATAGTAAAGGGGTGAATGAAATATGCGGAGAGTTAAGAAGTTGTTGGACTTTGTTTTTGGCTTTTTAACCGACTTCAAAAGAAGGAGGAGTATGTATATATATTGGAACGAAGTTCCTTATCGCGGGTTAGCGGATGGGGACCTAGCCCAGAAAAAATGTTACGCGTTACGAAGAAATGTGAAATAAAAAACGTAAGATAAACTGTAATGGCTCTTGCGCGACACTTAATCGATTGAGTTGATTCTTTTTTTTAGAAAAAGGTTATCACAGTTAACCGTCCCATCGTCATCAGATCCTCGCCATTCTTTTATTGGTGGTTGGTCTTCGGAATGAGAAACAGAATTACATCTCGACTGTGTAGCGAATTGCTTTGTTTCTATCTATACCTACCAGTAGAATCAGCCCTTAAACTATTAAATACTTGTAACATCAGGTTCATATTGCCCTTAACAACGCCATACAGTTATTGTAAAGGGCATCTACGCGTTGGCTTCGTCTCCACGCACGCTTTCCAACCACAGGCCTTGGGCTCCAAAGCCCAATAATTTGGGACATCAATCGGTTATGTTCAAAACACGCCTGAAATACGTTGTAGGTTTTAAAGACTACTTAACACCAAGAACAGCAAATAAAATTAATGTGCAATCATATGTAACGGCCTATTAAATTGAAAGCCCTAGCCTAATTAAACGGAATGGCCACGAAATACGTCATAAAAGATAATGTTAGTAGTAACTATAGCTTGAAAATAAGCACTTTAAAAAACCCCAACTTAAAATTAAAATTAACAAGGCAAATATTATGAATTAAATTTAACTTTCAATTATCAATAATCAAACAAAAAAAGACTCAATAAAATCGGTTCATCCGCTCGAGAGCTTCGATCCCACAGACAGACATTTCGATCAAAAGTTATGTACAGTCGGCTGCAAAATTGCAGACCCACCGTAGAGCTCCAAAACGGCTGTTACAAGAATGTTTTCAACACGAGCAAGAGTTAATTTGACGTACTCGCGTACCCTCTTAAATTTTTCTCTATCTGAATTCTGAATTTCTCGTGAAAAAAGTTTTGTTAAAGTTTTTTTCTAGCTTTATCCCTGTAAATTTGATTTACCTAACAAAATAACTTGTTACATAATGGTTTAATATTAAAGATAACCTACTTTCATGTAATTTTGTCATTACGCTTCTATCTTAACATTTTGTTAAACCAACCAAATATGATGCTTTTAAACATCTTTCTTAAAGTAAAAGAGAAAATTGACGGAAACAATTTCTTTGTTCACTCAGTAGAAGGTAGGTAAATAAGTAGGTATTAGACGATAAAAGAAAGAGGTAGGTCGCTCTATAATAACACACACGAGCTGTGATTTTGACTATTAAATATGACTATTTAATCATCATCATCATCATGTCAGCCCATACACGTCCACTGCTGGACATAGGCCTCCCCCATACGACGCCACAAACAGCGCTCCTGAGCCGCCTCCATCCACCGACTACCCGCGACCGCCACAATGTCGTCGGTCCACCGGGCAGCTGGGCGGTGATTAGCGTGGTGATTATGGCAAAACAATGATGGATGCACATCACTATCACTACATAGTATAAAACAAAGCCGCTTTCTCTGTCCCTATATTATCCCTATGTATGCTTAAATCTTTAAAACTACGCAACGGATTTTGGTGCGGTTTCTTTTAATAGATAGAGTGATTCGCTAGTATTGACTATTTAAAAGTGATATTTTAAAGTATCTACGAACAACAATATTTATCGGCCCTTTGTACTCCTTTAGCGGTCGAATTTCCCAAAATCCTTTCTTAGTGGTCCCCTAAATTATAAAAGGAACCCTCATTCAAAGTTTCAGACTTGGAGCTCTTGTAGTTTCAGAGATTTCTGAGTCTTTTTCTCGTCACCGCAGCTACCGCGCGAAGGACCCAAGGTGCGAAAGCGTGCACAAGGTCTATAGTCTCCTACGACACCCACGAGTAGATACGGGGTAGCCCTATTCTATGCCGGAGCTTCACAGCAATTTAAAAGTTTTACTTACAAAAATGTATAGAGTTGATAACATTTTTCCTTAACAAGGCTGTAACTTGAGTTACGGACGGGTCACAAAGAGTCCCGAGGTTTTTTTTTTTTTTTTAATGTAACTTAAAATTACCGCTACTGTCGCTGATGTAGCGCTTAAGTCTACTATAAAATAACATTATAACTATATTAACTAACTAAAATCTAATGACAGAATAAAAATGTCATAGGTACATACACACACATAAACAGACAACAACACAAAGAACTTGTTTAAATTTTTTTTTTTTCTTTAACCTTACTTTGTATTCTTTTTTTTATTTTTTATTTTTTTATTACTATATTTATCTTACTATATTTTTTTTATTTTTTCCTTAATTTTCCCCTTTTTCTTTTTTTGTACTCTCTAATAATACTGTATTATTTACATTCTATACTTTTTTACACACTTATTTAGATAGACAACAAAAACAATATACACAAAAACACTAAAGCTATTACATCCACAAAAGACAAAACAATAACACCACAACATGAACTTAATATTTATCTATTATTTACAAAACTAAACATTACTTTAAAGCACTACATCAGCGAACAGTAGATCCATTTGCCCTAGCGGCTCTCCTTAGCGCATACTCGGCAAAGGCAAGAAAAACGGACCGGCGGTTGTCGTCACCCATAACAGCCGCCAAACTACCTACCCCCAACGCCTGCCCTAACCTGTACTCGCACTCTAACCTTTGGAGGCCATACTTGGGACACTCAATCAAAATATGTTCGACTGTCTCCTCAGTGGATTCATCACAAGTGCAGAACGGATCACCTATCAGCCCAAACCCATGGAGGTAGGCCTTGATACCGCAGTGGCCACTGAAAAGTTGAGTCCTTAACGCAGTAATCCCAATTTTACTTAGAACTTTATAGGCCTCCGTTACCACTGGGAAAAACACTCTAGTAACCGCTCCAGCAGTAGCGCCACTATAGCGTTCCTGCCACCTCCTGACTGTGTCCTGTCGCAAAATTCTCATAACGTGGGATAGAGGAACAGCGTCATACGAAGGTACCACTCCAAGCCCAAGTGCCGCAGCCTTTGCCAAAGAGTCTGCCCGCTCATTCCCTTCGATGCCTACATGAGCCTTGACCCAAAAGAACATCACCATACCCCCCAACCCAATAAGTTCTACAATACCACGCTGCACCTCCAGTACAAGCGGATGCTGAGGATTCGGATCTGCCAACGCCTCCAACGCCGATCTCGAATCGCTTAAAATGTTACCACAAGGCGGGCTCAGAGTGCGAAGATGATTGACAGCTCTCAGTATTGCAAACAACTCGGCCTGGTAAACCGAACAATAATCCGCCAGCTTTGCTTCAATTGTATCGTATTCACTTCCACGCATCCAGCACGATACAGCTGCTCCCACTTTACCCTCGAGTTTACTTCCATCAGTGAAGAGTCTAGGCCAGTCGTTTTCAATGTTGCCACATTCCTCCTGGTTGTTAATATACCCGAACTCTATTCCTACCCTCCTTGATGGATGCGCCATCTCAACGGGGCTCACTAGCCTCTCCATCAGCACACCAGGAAGTCCCACGATTGGTTTACCTCTCTTCATCTCATATAGCATAGCGTGCTCCCGAACCCTCAGTTCCAGCGGCAGAATCCTAGCAATCAATGTGCTAGAGACGAGAGAGGTGGTGCGATGAGCTCTTGCGATTTTCAGAGCAAACATCCTGGTTATGTGGTCGAGTCTTTTTCGAATGTACGCTCTGTCACATGCCGATACCCATACACTTGCCGCATACAAGACCACTGGCTCAATGCACATCAGATAAAGAAGTCCCGTGATTTCCGGATGCAGTCCCCACTGAGTCATAACCACCCTAGACAACATCTGATAGGTGTTAGTGGTCTTTCTATAGATATCTTCCAGGTGGCTCTTGAATGTCATTGACTTATCCAAAGTCAGACCTAGCACCTTGACCCTATCGCCCAACTCCAAGACATGCCCATTCAACCGGAAGACCGGGGTATCGTACTTATACCTTCTTGTAACGATAACGGCTTGTGTCTTGTGGGCAGCAAACCGCATCTTACAGCCTTCTCCCCATTGTGCGATTCTATCGAGTGCCTCATTAACTATACTCTCAAGTCTGCTCACCGTACTAGCTGAGGCAACAACCAAAATGTCATCCGCAAATGCCTGTATATGCGCTTCCAACCCGCTCGCTGATTGCAAGAGGGGGTCAAGTTGTATATTCCAAAACAATGGGTCACAGATCGAGCCCTGCACGCACCCCTTATTCGTTTCTCTTATAACACCTTCTTGCATATACTCCAGACTAACAGTTCTGTCCGAGAGGTAGCTGGCGATTAACCTCAGTGTGCCAGTGTCAACTTCCCTTGCATGCAACTGATTAATGATGCCCGGCCACCAACAATTATCAAAGGCGCCCTCAATATCAAGTGAGACCACCGCCACTAGCTGCTTTCTGTTGATCCCTTCCCTAACCAGCTTCATAGCGTCAAATAGGGCGTCTTCCGTTCCTCTCCGAGCAGTAAACCCGTATTGTCTGGTGCTTAACTTGCTTTCCGAACACAGACCCCAGCCCAACCGGGTCACCAGCATTTTTTCTAGAACCTTCCCCAAGACAGAGAGAAGACCGATGGGACGGTAAGCCTTTGGGCTTGTGTAGTCATCTTTCCCCGGTTTTGGTATTACCTTAATCTTTGCCTTTTTCCAAGTCCTAGGGAAATATCCCAAGAGAAGGCAACGATTGAAAATACCCAGTTGGGAGAGTCCCGAGGTAGGACGGTAGACATTTCTAAACCATTGTCTTGTAGTGTAACTTTAGTCTTTAAAGAACTAAGTGTGTTTGCAGTTTTATATAAAATACTAGCAGCGCTCCGCGGTTTCACCCGCGTAACTGCCGATCCCGTGGAAATATCGAGATAAAAGTATTCTATGATACTCCCAATGAATCAATGTATCCTCATACCAAGTTTCAACAAAATCGGTACAGTAGTTTCGGAGTCAATTCGTTACAAACAAACAAGAAAAAACAGATTACGTTTTTCCTTTTATTAATATTAGTTATATGTTATATGTTCCAAAAATATATAGCGACAGAACATGCCGAAATTCAACCTATTTTGTCTAGGAAAAATATTTAATAAGTATACTTAGGCTCAGACTACAACAAGTAAAGGAGTACCTACGTTACTGTTTGGGCGAAC
Organism: Idaea aversata; assembly: GCA_907269075.1. Taxonomy (NCBI): domain Eukaryota; kingdom Metazoa; phylum Arthropoda; class Insecta; order Lepidoptera; family Geometridae; genus Idaea; species Idaea aversata. The sequence goes on from OU026102.1 coordinate 1,522,579, forward strand.
AGTCAAAGACGGTTTAGGGAACTAGGTAAGTATGTTATATAATTTTAATCAAATTTTTCTATTGCGTATTAGCTAATGTTTGTAAGTTACAAGATGATTGAATACTGGTTATTGATTGAATAGGAAGAATGAATGTATCACATCTATGACGTTACGTACGACATAGAAAAGCACGTACCTATGAATGAAGGAACGGGCGCGAACAGTTATAGCATTTAGTTACAGGAGAAAGGACTGAAAAAGTAGTAACAAAGTTACTTAAACTTAACAACAAGTTAACTCAAACATTGAACTTTCTATTGAATTGATCGGACCCATTTCGATAAACGTTTGGGCACTTATTCACTTACCCTACTATTTTCCGCATACCTACAAAGTTTACTGTGGAAATCTATTGATATAGGTTTCTACTACTGTTTAATTACTTTGATTTCTATGGCGCGGTGTGAGTGAGCCGCCTGCCGCATAAGGTTGCTGGTTCAATTCACGCCTCACACATATTATTACCTATTGATCTTTATCCGACTTTGAATAAACTTCGACCGACAAGGAATTTTCTTCTTTAACATGTTTTCCCCCGGGGCCGCACCACTAAATCAAAAATCGTCAAAAAAACGCCAGTGTGTTTTATTTCAAATATTGCCACGAAATAACTAAAAAATAATGGGCGACTTTCGGAAATAGCGATAAACTTCATATTTTCCGAGATATCAAATGGCAGACAGAGCAGTGTCCGTCGCGGCCTGCGGGAGTGAAAAACCGACTTTCCTTACGCAGTAGCCGCGCGGGTCACACTGTAGGCACACCACGCGGGTCACGATATAAATCTAAAAACTTTCTAGTCCCTCATAGGTTTACCAATTATTTAATAACCGATAGAAAAAAAGGAGGTTCTCATTTATAGGCTTTAATATAAGTATGCTATTTTTTTTAACCTACCGTCTGGTACTGAAAATGCCTATTTTCAGTAAAATTTGTATATTCCCAATAAATTTTTGAGAGTGCTCTCACACAAATCGTATTATTGTGGATTGAAAGCCTTATTCATAATGTATGATGTGAAAAACTTTGAATTCTATAAATACAAAATTCGAAGTAGGTAACTACATTTAGGTAGGTACTTTAGTTTTACCCACTACTAAAAAAGTATTATTTGGATTAGTTTATTTCAGGTTATTTAGTATATTTTTTTCCGCGCTGGCAACACTAGAGCGAACAGCTGAATTGAATTTGTCCCAAAATATTTTATTATTTTATTGGTTATTTTGTGTATTTAAAGCCCAATTACAATTTCATCGCAACTATAATTATAGTTAAATCAATATCTAATTGTTAAATAGTGTGAAAATACGTAAATAATACGTGAAACTTATGTCGATCAGTTATCGGATTGTCAACATTGTTTACTTGTGTTCTTTTGAATATTTTGTGGAGATATTCAAAGTGATTTAGTGGTTGGTGGATTTGTTTACCGTTTGTTCTCCTGGATATATGTTATAGTATATCCTACGCTGATAACAGCCAGGTAATTAATACAAATTCCATGTAAGTACAATAGTTTGACATACCGGTAACCTATCTACCCACTTGCTTGGGGAACTTCCTGCTCGTTTTTCCAGACGTATTTTACCTGTTATTTCTTCAAAATGCAGACTAGGAAGGGTTTCGCTGTCGCTTCTCGTCAGGAAGCGACGAAACTGCAAATGACTTTGCAACAATTAAAGACCGCAAATGAGCAGGTTGTTCAATTAAACAGCGAACGGGACGATAACGAAAGAGAACTTATTAGTACAATAGAACAAAACGGGAAATTAAAAAACCAATTGTCACAAATTAATGTTAAGTTGGAAGATGTGACTACAGAGCGGGATAACCTCCAACTATTGTTAGATAGGTTTGATAGTTGTAGTGCAGAGTACGAGCAGGCTTTACGACGCATATCTGACCTGGAACAGGAGCTCTGTGAGGCCCATCGACATATCTCACACCTTGAAGCAGCCACCCAGGAAATTACCACACAACAAAATCAATCATTATTTGACGAGCTCGTAGGGAGGTCCCCGCAGTTGGTTGCTGCTCCAAGGCCTATGCACACAGACATTATTGATCTCACTAACGACACTCCCCTACGCCATTCAGTGTCAGCCAAGGTGCATTTGGACTTTTGCAGCAGCAAAAAACTTAAAAAATTTGTAAAAATTAATAAATTTATTAGAAAAAATAAAAATTTAATCAAAAATCATAAAAAACTATCTAAAAACGTTAAAAATTGTAAAAATAGATTGGAACTATTAGATAAATTGAGTTTATGCACGTTAGAATTAGAAAATTATCAAAGGCAACATGCAGCCGATACGAATAAATTTCAAATTAAGCTTAGACACTTGCAAGACTCACTCGAATCAGTGACTATCATGTATGATAAATCAAAGCAAATTATCAGGGAATATTCAATGGCAATGGGTAAACTTATTAATTCAACATCTGACTATGTGGACCGTTTTGACTCTTTGGCAGACAAAACAAGTTATGGCTGTGACCGCTGCAGCCAGCCCGAGCCTTTGAATACACCTTCCTTATCGAGTGAGCAGCTGTGTAACCGTGCACAGCTATTATGTAAATCTTCTAATTTAAGTTCTCAAATAATTAATAATAAAAATCAAACAATCATGTTTAGCGATGAAATTGGAATGGATATGGGCTCAAAATTAAACTTTTATTCAAAGGGACAGTCTTTTATAAACTACTGTATGCCTTCTGCATCCTATCACCAAATTATGAAAAGAATAACTAGCTATAAATTTGAAAAAAATGATAATTTAATTATTTTTATTGGAAATAGGGGAAGTGTCAACAAACAGGAAATGTTGAAATATTGTGATACTTTGTGCTCCTTGAACATAGACAATATTGTAATGTTTACACTCCCCTACTGTAAAAACTTGCCAGCTGCGGAAAATACACTTAGACATAATTTAAATTTAGCATTGAACACTATATCATGTTATAGTAAAAAGTTCAATGTTATTGACACTAACCCTATTGTTAGTAATACTTATTATTTGACGAAGGGAAAGCACAAGCTTCCGGATTCAATCAAAAGACAGATAGCAACTTCGCTATGTTATTTTTTTAATTTTACAGCCAAGAATTTGGCTACATATACTGCGCCTTTTGCGCAGTTAAATGACATAAATATTATTCAGACTGCGGATAGTTGTCTTTATCCGATTAATTTAAATTAAATAATCAGACAAAAGAGGTACGCTCTTGCAGTAGTTTTAAGAAAAGTAATAATAATAAAAAAAATTGTTCAGATAACAATATAAGCCAATTATTGATTTCATTATCTAACGAGTCAAATAATAACGATTGCTGGAATAAATGCCCTAAAATAAATAAAGTAAATAAAAATTATGAAAAAAATATTACCCTGGTGCATTAAAATATCAGAGGGATGACAGAGGGCAAAATACTAACACTGGAATTGTACATGAACGCTGAGGATATTGACATTGTATGCATAACCGAACATCATCTCCGGGCTCACCAGCTCATGTTCAATTTCAGCAACCACCGGGTTGGCAGCGCATTCTGCAGGGTAAACACGGCAAAGGGGGGGTCTCTTATAATACTGAACAATAAATTAAAATATAAAGAAAGAAAAGATGTCGTGTCTATGTCTGTGGAATGTGTAACGGAAATATCTTGTGTAGAACTGGAGCAATTAATAGTAGTATGTGTATATAGACGACCTGTTTTTGAAAATTTTAAAGAATTTATTGAGATATTGGATGAAATGCTAACAAAATTAACTAAATCAAAAAAACAATTACTTGTATGTGGGGATTTTAACGTAGATTTACTGAAAATAAGCACCTTTTCCACGAAACTTCTGAATTTGTATAAATCACACAATTTATCTAACGTGTTTCTGGAGCCTACTAGAACCACTGACACTACTGCGACATGTATTGATAATATTTATATTACCGATAATATATCCACGATTAGCAAATCTATCATTAATAAATTAGAATCAGACCATAGTGGTCAGTTTGTCAAATTTGCTATTGTCATAAAATCGATACCAAAAATGAAAATAAAGTACGTACCGGTGACTGCTGCTCGTCTGGAGGAACTTAGATTGAATTTAGCTAACGTTTTACCGTTTCTGCCTTGTGATACGGATCCAAATGTATTATATAATAACTTTTTTTCGGTTCTTAATAACCAATTTCAGTCTATCTTTACATCCAGATCTATGGTAGTCTCCGACAAACGCGAGTTTAGTGACTGGGCAACGGTTGGTATTCACCGCAGTAGACATAAACTATATGAGTTATACGCGGAAAGACAGAGTAATACATCAGAGGAGTTTGGAGCCTACGTTAGAAACTATTCAAGGATATTTAAAAGAGTGTGTATTTTGGCAAAATCTCTCTTCATTAAATCTGTGATTAAAACTAGTGATGATAAAATAAAAGCTACATGGAAAGTAATTAACGCTGAAACAGGAAGAGTCGCAGCCAAAAACACCGAGTTTAAATTGAGTATTAATGGAAATATAACTAATAATGATCAAGATATCGCAAACGAATTTGAGATTTTTTTCGGTAATGTAGCTATTACTTTGACGAAGGCTTTAAATTCTTCTACCCCCATTGCAGAAGCTTTGCTAAAAACGAATGTACCAAATTGTAATAAAACATTTAAATTCCAATATGTTAAAAATCATGACATTATTGTAGTGCTTAAGCAAATAAATCTCAAGAAAACTAAAGATCTATGGGGGATGTCTGTCCCGATTGTTAAATCAATTATTGAACTGATTATACCAGAACTAGTCATTATATTTAATCGATGTATAGATTGTGGTGTGTTTCCTGATTTAATGAAATTGAGTAAAGTAGTTCCACTGTTTAAATCTGGTAGTACCTCAGACCCCTCCAATTTTAGACCAATATCAGTACTACCCACGTTAAGTAAAATTTTTGAAAAACTTATTTTAAAGCAACTACTGAAACATTTCCATGATAATAATATCTTACATAATAAACAGTTCGGGTTTAGTAAGGGGCGCTCGACTACTGATGCGGGTATAGCGTTAATTAAAAACATATTTGATGCTTGGGAGGAGTCACATGATGCGTATGGCATATTCTGTGACTTATCCAAGGCATTTGATTGCGTTCAACATAATACATTGATCATGAAACTACACCACTACGGTATTAGGGACGGCGCCCTGGATCTTATCTCTTCTTATTTGAGCGGTAGGATCCAGAGTGTTGATGTTAACGGGAAACGATCCCCCGGATCTGCGATAGCAATGGGGGTTCCTCAAGGATCCATATTAGGACCTTTCCTGTTTTTAGTTTATATAAATGACTTACCTTACCTTGTAAGGGACAACCATGGGATAGTGTTGTTCGCAGATGACACCTCCTTGGTGTTCAAGGTTAAAAGGCGTCAGTCCAACGTTGACGATGTGAACAATGCTCTCTCTAGAATAGTTGATTGGTTCAATTCCAATAATTTATTACTGAATGGATCCAAAACTAAATTAATTCGGTTCACACTTCCAAATGTAAAACAAGTAAAAACTGTTGTAAAAATTAATGATGAGGAAGTTGAATTAGTCAGTAAGGCTGTCTTTCTAGGTATAACTTTAGATCCTAAGCTTCAGTGGGGCCCACATGTGGAAGCATTGTCCAATAGACTTAGTTCTGCCGCTTACGCCGTTAAGAAAATTCGCGAATACACGGACATTGAGACTGCTCGCCTAGTCTATTTCGGCTACTTCCACAGTGTCATGTCGTACGGCATCCTACTGTGGGGGTGTGCTGCAGATATTGATGCTATTTTCATATTGCAAAAGAGAGCTGTCCGAGCTATCTACAAAATGGGCCCCAGGGAATCACTTAGAGAAAAATTTAAAGAGATAAATATATTAACGCTCTATTCACAATATATCTACGAAAACTTGCTCTACGTTCACAAAAATCCTGATATTTTCCGTAAAAACAGCGATATTCATAATTTCAATTTAAGAAATAAGGGTGAACTTACCGTGCCCGGTAGCAGGCTCCGGAAAATAAACAGGTCGTTTAATAGTACATGTGTGCTCTATTATAATAAATTACCTAAAGATGTATATGACATGTCCATTAACAGGTTCAAAACTTTTATAAAGCATAGATTGTGCAGTAAGGCATACTATGATACTTCGTCTTATCTTAATGATAAGAACCCATGGACATGACTTTAGTTGCTCCATTTCAAATAATACTTTCAAATACTGTAATATTGACCATTGTGAGCGTGACCACATGAAAAAAAAAAAACCCCATGAGTTTCTTGTGCCTTCTTCTCATTGGTGGGCGCGTTCCGAAGGCACACATCCTAACTTAGTTTTTAAGACGTTTTTATGTGGTCCTGTATACTTTTAAGTATTAAGTATCCAAAGAAAATAAAGATATTTGATTTGATTTGATTTGATTCAATAAAAAAAAAACTAAAATGTTAGAAAAGTTAAGGCTACACCACACTGCAGATAAAACCGCTCGGGTTTTTTACCTCAGTTCAACATGGATATGTATCTACTGTCCAGTCCACGCACTTGTGGTTAAAACCCGTGCCTAATTTGTATCGAATAAAAACTTTTTATTCCTAATCCGACCCTTCATTTTTCATTGCCTTCATTACCCTCTGCCTAAATTGAAGTGGAGACTAAAAGAAAACCGCGTAGTTTTTTTTCCAAAGTGCGGTATAACGCCTTAAATAAATAAATGTTACAGGACATTCCACTCTTTGCCATCTAGCCCCAAGCTAAGTAACTAGACTTGTGTCATGGGTGCTAGACAACACATATACTACTCAATATGACGATTTGACGACCTCTGTGGCGCGTCGGGCGAACACCCGACTGCGACGCAGAAGGTTGCGGGTTCGATTCCCGCCGGGAAAAAGTATTTATGCTGACCATAAATTCTTGTTTCTGGTTCTGGGTGTTTCCTATATGTATGATATGTATATATTTACAAAAAAAAGTATATAAGTAGTTTATCCGTTATCTGGCACCCATAACACAAGCATTAAGTTGCTTAGCTTGGGGCTGGATGGCGATGTGTAATATGTCCTAAAATATTGATTTATTTATATTTAATATACTTACTTTTTTTTCTTCTTTACCTACTTAAAATACATAGAAACAACCAGCCCCAGACAAATATCCAAGCATAAATACTTGTCTAAGGCGGGAATCGAACCCGCAACCCTGTGTTTGGCAGTCCGGCATGGTGACCATTGTGCCAACTTTAAATAGAAGTGTGTTTATCTTTTTTTAATGTTTTCTTTTTCCCTTTGTTACAGTATCGAATTCCGTATCTGCCTTTTGTGGGTGGCAGTAGGGCTTGCGTGCGTTAGCGCAGCGCCCGCCCAGCTGTGCGCTGGCGCAGGGGAGGAGGATCCGAGGGCCGCTCGCTTCTGTCAGGCGCTGAACACATTCTTAGAGCTGTATGCTGAGGCGGCTGGGGAACAGGTGCCGGAGTATCAAGGTATGGATGAAAGAAATGTTTTTTTTTAACATGCAAAAACCAAAAAGTTTATTTTATTACTTATAGCGACCCGCCCCGGCTTCGCACGGCTATATTATGCATGTATTATACATATAAACCTTTCTCTTGAATCACTCTATCTATTAAAAAAACCGCATCTAAATCCGTTGCGTAGTTTTAAAGATCTAAGCATACAAAGGGACATAGGGACGGCGAAAAGTGACTTTATTTTATACTATGTAGTGATAGTGATTTTCACTACTAAGACTCTACACTAAACTATAGTACCTATACCTAGAAACTAGATTAACTAAATAGTAACAAAACATATAGTAAATATTATGGTTAGGTACTAATAACTATAGGTGCCTACCTACTTAGTAGTGTTTTCTAATATTCTGGTAATTAATGACTATCAGCTTCCTTCGACCTGCTTAAGCCATCGCTAAATCAAAAAAGAAAATCTTAAAAGAAAATGTAACGTTTGTAATATAATTCACAAGTACTTAGGTCACACGGTCCATGACATATAGCCTGGAGCCCTATTTTTGAATCGTTCGCCCCGCGTCGAGCGCTCGATTTCTACTGATATTCGTTCGACATCGGAAATTCGCTATTTTTGAATCGCTCGATCGTAACGAGTGGTAGAATAAACGTCAAAAAGTCAAACATTCGGAAAGGATCTTTCAAAAAATATTTAAGTAGCTATATCTTTTGGGATTATTTAGGACGTGCGTCGGTAATTACCGGTTTCTTAATTATCTGCGTAAAACGAATAAAAATGGACATTTCAAATTTAGACGACGAACGATTCAAAAATACAGAAAATTGGTGTCATGCGACTTGGAAGTCGAGCATGACTTGTAGGCATATACGACGAAGCTATGTCACACGAGCGATTCAAAAATAGAGCCCCTGGTGACAGACAGACATAGGTCCGTATTAATAAACCGAACTCAATATCGATTTCAATCTTAAGTTTGCTCTTGAGTTGTTGCGCTGATTAATAAACCTATCTTAAGACGCGATTAAAGAGCGACCTATCACTTGAGTAATACCGTATTAATAAATCAAACTCAGCTCTCAAGATATGTCTCAAGAAGTTTCGTGAACTCAAGTCTGATTGCGGGTCATACATGACTAAAGTTAGAGGGCATTACAGTGAACAAATAAAGTTATCACACCAAACCTTTAAAACGTCTCGGAATAATTATCTAATAGTAAAATCTTACATTTTGTAAAATATTTTCACATTAAAAACAAGTTGACAGTAAAATATGACGAAACTACCTACCATAGGGTAAAAACAGACCATTTAAGGTAAGAACATAGCGCTACTGTCATTCAAGGTCGCTCTCAAGATCAGTCTCAAATCTCAGGAGCGATATCAGCTTGGTTAAAACTTGAGTTTTATCTATTAATTAACGTCTAACTTAAGATAGTGACCACATCTCAAGACTCACTCGATTGATACGCACTCAAGTTCGATATTGAGAGCGATTTATTAATACGGGCCATAGAGACGACGGACGGATGGACGGACAATAAAGTCTTAGTAATAGAGGCCCATTTTTAACCGACTTCAAAAAAAGAAGAGGTTCTCAATTCGGCTGTATGTTTTTTTTACCCTTTAGGGTACCATAAAAATATCTTTATAAAATTAGTGTAGATTAGAATGAATCATTGTTCTATGTATTTCAGCCCTAGTACGCGACTACCCCCAACTCCTCGATTCTGGCATGAAGCGACAGGACGTGGTCCATTCGTTCCTGCGTTTCGGCCGCCGCCGCTGACCGACCACGCTTCACAAACCCCATCCGAAGCGCATAGCTCATCAAAAGACAAGATATAACTAACCTAATCATTAAAAAAACATAACCACGACGGAACCATCACAATAATTCAGCTTTAGAAACGTTTTGCTCGATTTTCTCACGACGATTGTACAATTTCTAACCTAACTGCTCTGTTGAAAGTTAAAAAAAATTACCATGACGAAATTATCAACAAAAAACAACTTTAAAATAAGGTTTCGCTCGATTTGCTAATTATTAATATTTGAAAAGCGTTTCTAACCTGTTCTAACCGTTCCGTCGTAGTTTTAACCTTATTACTTTTAAATTACTTCGTCCAAAATGTTAAGGAAATTAGTTTTGGATATCTTAGACCTCTCTCTCAAAATTTGTGTAAGTTTAAGTGTCCTATTGATAAAATATGAATAATGTACTTAATATTTTACATAATAAGGGTGTAATTATTACGATCTTGTTGTCAACATTTCGTCGCGTTACATTTTTTTTGTAATTCTAAGAATATTTAATTAATATTACGATGTTTTAAATAAATACAGTATTTATGACTAGCTTATTTAGTTTTTTTCTAACCTATTTTCTATTATCTAGTGTATCTTGAGTTCAATTAAATAAATTCGGTGACATTTTATAATATTAGCCTTTACAGCAACTTTAAGGTGAAATAAACGTTGAACAATTATTGTCAAACATTCGGAAACGATCTTGGAAAATATTTATATATTTTGGGATTATTTCGAATGATCATCGGTAATTGCCGGTTGTTCAACTTTCTGTATAAAACGAATAAAAATTGTAATTTTATATTTCGACGACGAAAATATAGAAAAATGGTGTCATGAGACTTGGAAATCGAGCATGACTTGTAGGCGTATACGACGAAGATATGTCACACGAGCGATTCAAAAATAGAGCCCCTGCGCTCTCTCTATACAAACGTAGTCGACTGTTTCCTCCCTGGATAATGACACTAGCACAAATATTTCAAAATGAAAGTCGAGTTATGTACCATTAGGTAAAAAACCGCTCGCTTTTATATACTGTACCTGTGCTGTACCTACTAATAACTATTGATACCTACTTATTTTAAATCAATAAGTGTTTCGAACACGAAACTCAAGCTATAGGTAGGTAACTATCTCGTTAGTTGTAGCAAAACTCCAGAGCCGAGGTTTTGTTAAAGATTGTCGCTGGGTTACCGAAACAAGCCAATGAATGTAAGATGGAAGAAAAAACAGAACTTGATGCTTAATAATTATATAATTTGCCATTATCTACACTGGCTTTTTGCATAAATCGAGCAAACCAAAACTTAATAAAAATATCTTGTAGATTCAAGTAGCACATTACTGGCAACCCATAAAAGTAATTTTAATTATAATACCAACATTGTAATCATTCATTAATCAACTTTGAAAGCTCGATAAAATTGAAAATTAATAAATTTTGACGACGCCGTAAAAGTAGAATTTGAATGTCATTCATTTTACGATTTAATAAGGATTTAAAGGGATATTAGAGTAGGTAGGTAGTGGCAGAATTTATTGTTTAGATGGGACGGAATAAGCTATATCGTTTTAATATCAAATAATAAATATTTGAATTGTTAAATTGTAGTAAGTAGTTTTGAAGTTAGGTGGGAACAGATGAACATACATACATACATACATGTCAAAAACATAGCCCTCCCTTTGGTTCCCCGTAGTCGGGTAAATATGTAGGTAGGTAATATATACTTACCTATTTATAGGAGGACCGAATGGAGGCAGTCCGATACGGTCGCCTCTATCACTCGTGAAAATGGTGTTTGAAACAACATCGAAATACCGAGCTCCACAAAATACAAATAAAAACCGGCCAAGTGCGAGTCGGACTGGCGTACAAAGGGTTCCGTACCATTACGATCAATACATATCGAGCAAAAAACTCAAAAAATTATTGTATGTCAGATAAGGCTTTATAGGTTAAAAGTCTTTTGCCAGCAATTTTGGGAGTACTTATAATAATTATAACAAAAAAAATATTTCCTAAAAAAATAGTAGGTAGGTAAACATGTTATATAACCTTTTCATTACTCATACTCCGAAAGTAGGTCTAAAGGTGCCTGAAGAGCGTGTAGAAAGAAAAACTTCCAGCCCTAGGGAAAATCGCTTTCACTGACAGCTGTCATGTCAAATTATGGCTTCGCACGGCTTGTGCAATGTGCCTGTAGTCAGTATCAGTATCATTACGCATTAGGAACTACAAAAACCTAACCTCCTTGCTTTAAGTAACACCAAAGAATAACACTACATGTATATAACCTCTTTGGTCCCAACCTTCTAATCTGAGAGGATCAGGAGCCCTATTTTTGAATCGTTCGCCCCGCGTCGAGCGCTCGATTTCTACTGATATTCGTTCGACATCGGAAATTCGCTATTTTTGAATCGCTCCATCGTAACGAGTGGTCTCCACCACTCGTCGCCGACAGGCGAGTGGTAGAATAAACATCAAACAATCATAGTCAAACATTTGGAAACGGTCTTTGAAAAATATTTATATCTTTTGGGATAATTTCGGATTTCCGCTGGTAATTACCGCTTTTCAAATAACTGCGTAAAACGAATAAAAATTGACATTTTAAATTTCGACGACGAACGATTCAAAAATACAGTAAATTTGTGTCATGCGACTTGGAAGTCGAGCGTGACTTGTAGGCGTATACGACGAAGCTTTGTCACACGAGCGATCCAAAAATAGAGCCCCAGGTAGTATGGAGTCTCTCTTTCACTCTCGTTGTTAGGAAGAATTTTATGTATTACTTATTCGTAATGAAAAGCACAGTGTTTACCTCGGGTGAAAGACTCATTTAGTCCCTCGAACTATTAGCGACCTCGCTACGCTCGGGCGCCAAACTTCGTCTCGGGACTCAATGAGTGACTTTCACACCTAGGGTAACAATGTACTATTCATTTTTTATACCTACTTATAAAATTCATCAAAAACAGAAAGTAAAAGCACTAAAAGTCTACCTAGTAGGTAAATAGTTGAGTAGTCGTTGCCGCGGTTGTGACTGTTGTGAGACAATGGTTTGACTTGATTTTAGTATAAAATTGAGGAGGCAATTTTCCGCGATTTGCAGAGTGTTTGATTCTCCAACTAAGTTTTGTTGCTAAGATATTACCTTATAATCGAAACCACATTATGTAATAAAAACTTTTAAAAATTCCTCTGTTCATAAATACCTTAAAATATATATAGGAAAATCTCCTAAGAACCCTTTAACACGGAAGCCTAGATGACTTAAGACGCAGAAGGCCTCGAGTTGTAAAAATAAATAGAAAAATAAATAATAGAAATGACAATACTTGTTTAAAATTCAAAATTCAATTTAATACAATTTTCAATTACACACATAATAAACATTAAATTAGGTACATAAGTATACATCTATTCAATTTTCTTGATCACTGAAGTTAGGAGTTAGAAAATTGATAAAAAGTAGGTACACAAAAGAGGCTGTAACATTTTGACATAAGAAACGTTCAGCCATTTTCTTTTTTTCAAATTACGTGTTCCCTCTTCAAATCAATGGATAGAGAACATAAATACAAACAACAAATGCTATTTAATTAAATCTCGCAAAGTTTCAGGTTTAAATCTTATTTGCATTAAAAAAAAAATGGTTGTCTGTAAAGTCGGTTTACGGATGATAATTATACGTTGTAACGTCATAAGAACTCTTTTTTATCGTTGACATTACCATTCAATAATACGTGTACATGATATTTATTGATGATGACGACCTCTGTGGCGCGTCGGGCGAACACCCGACTGCGACGCAGAAGGTTGCGGGTTCGATTCCCGCCGGGAACAAGTATTTATGCTGACCATAAATTCTTGTTTCTGGTTCTGGGTGTTTTCTTTAGGTATAATATGTATATGTATATATTTACAAAAAAAATATATATATAAGTAGTTTATCCGTTATCTGGCACCCATAACACAAGCATTAAGTTGCTTAGCTTGGGGCTGGATGGCGATGTGTAATATGTCCTGAAATATTTATTTATTTATTACGCTGCCATGGATTACACGACCTGATATTACGTGTACAGGCTTCGTATTATAGGTTTGAACAAATAATGTACGACCACTTATTACGAGACCCTGTATTACGAAGATATTTTGTCTTCGTAATATCAGGTCGTGTAATACGCATCCGGAACATCCCCTACCCAGAACCGACATGGATAGGTTAGGTTTATATTAGAATTGCGACCACAACGCTAGAAACGAATTCGACCCATTTTATTTGGTTAGGGAGCACACGACCTGGGGCCTTATTCTGCTATTTGGCCAACTATTGTCATTATATCGAGACTCTATTGATATTATATCGAGATTGTGACTTTATTTGGTATTCTGCTAAAGTTTTAATAACATCGCAATATAATCACTATGGAGTCTCAATGGTATGGTAATATTTACCTTGCAGGTGTTGCCTAGCAACATGGTATATGTTGCTAAGCAATATACCGTTTTGACAACTATCGAGATTCCATTAAGCCACGATTGTAGAGCAGAACACAAAAGTGAGTCAGTGGTGTGTCAGTGGTGTCTCAGTGGTGTCTCGATAGAATAGTCAACGTTAGGAGAATACGAATTTGACATGTAATGTCATATTTTTGACATTAAATTTCTATTACGATTATATCGACACACTATTGAAACACAATTGTGTTAGCAGACTTAGGCCCCTGATATTACGACGTCAAAATGTCTTCGTAATACGTGGCCGTGTAATATTGGGTCTCGTAATATATGGCCTTGTAATATCACCGTGGACAAATATTACACGACCACGTATTACACGACCTGTATTACGCGACCAAGTATTACACAGTCACGTATTACGAGTACATTTTGGCTTCGTAATATCGGCTCGTGTAATACGTGGTCCCGTAATATATGGACTCACGATTTTGCATACTTCAATTTAAATACGTTGCTATGGTTACTAGTCAATAACGTTTCTATGGTTACTTATCAATCGTCAAACTTTTTTGAGAGCGCAGGTAAGACGTTATCACGTAAAATAATATTACGAAGATTTATTTATTTTTATTACTTATATGAAGTGGGAAGGCACCACTAGGCATTTATTATTATTTTTTTGCTACATAACAGGAAAACCTGACACTTTTCGACTTTTTGTTACATGGCAATTGTTGTTTGTATTAATGCCCTCTATACATTGCAATACGTTTGAAAGGTGGCCGTGCAAGAAAAAGATTAATGCGACTATACCAGTCTCCATACATAAATGTTACCACCTCTTTTCAACCCAAAACTAATATTATAAATATGTTTGTATGTTCTTCTTTAGTCAAATTCCTTGACCAATTTAGATAAAAAATTGCACAATAGCAGTCCAAAGTATAGAAAAGGACATAGGGTATTTTTTTTATCCCGATATCATCACGGCATCGGGAGTTATGCGGGTGAAACCGCAAGGAATCACTAGTAATACATTTTTGGATACACACTGAACACATTAATCTATTTAGACGTCTTTTAAAATTACTAAATTAATTTGTCATGATAACATATTATTATACAGGGTGTTGGGTTCATGTATGCAATAAATAAATAAATAAATAATAATAAATATTTCAGGACATATTACACATCGCCATCCAGCCCCAAGCTAAGCAACTTAATGCTTGTGTTATGGGTGCCAGGTAACGGATAAACTACTTATATACTTTTTTTTTTTGTAAATATATACATATTATACATATAGGAAACACCCAGAACCAGAAACAAGAATTTATGGTCAGCATAAATACTTGTTCCCGGCGGGAATCGAACCCGCAACCTTCTGCGTCGCAGTCGGGTGTTCGCCCGACGCGCCACAGAGGTCGTCATAATAAGTAAGAATAATGTCACATCAGTCTGCCCGTGACCATATAAACTGTTAGGTAAGTAAAGTTTGAGTTTAAATCGCGAAAAATTGGGAAGGAACAATTTTTCATTCTTAACAACTCACAAATTCTGTGCTTAACAAAAGGTATGAAATTGGACTATGGTGTATGAAAACCAATAGCGATTTCCTTGAGTTAAGTTGGGTTGTTGTTGGCCTTCAACTACAAAAGTTTGCACACATAAACCAAAGACCCTGTAAAGAAAATCTTAAAACATTTGTCAAGTACCTATTTACTACTTTTGTAAAATCTAGAAAAAGATAAAAATAGTTTTTATGCCTATAATTTCTATAGTTAAGACACGGTACAAAATATGTAGACTAACTAGAAAGGCAAGCACCGAACATACCAAAAAGTTAGAGACTAACCTCCTTATTCATAAAAGAATCGGCCAAGTGCGAGTCGTACCCGCGGACGAAGGGTTCCGTACCATTATATTCTGCTGTTTTTTTTATTTGTTGTTATAGCGGCAACAGAAATACTGTGAAAATTTCAACTGTCTAGCTATCACGGTTTATGAGATACAGCCTGGTGACAGAGAGGCAAACGGACGGTCTTAGTAAAAGGGTCCCATTTTCACCCTTTGCGTACGGAACCCTAAAAGTGCCTTCCTTCAAAATATGTTTCGTCTCTTTCGTAGTACCTTACCAAATGACAGATGTGCGACTAGTTCTCACTAGTTCGATTCATTAGTTCTATCGTCAAACTAGTGATATCTCATTTGTTCGACGGAAACTACTGAGAATTTTTCTTGTTCGATCGTCGAACTACTGAGATTTTTTCATATTTGTCCGACCGTCAAACTTTCTGATATTTCTTCCCAAGACCGACGACGGTCGAACAATTTTTTTTTTATTTGTTAGAACCTATTTATTTTAATCTTATTTTAAATAATTTTTAAATTACTAAACAGACCAAACAGGGCGAAAAAAAAACGCGGTGCATGGAGGCCCCGGAGAGTTCGAATGAGACCCCGGGCCTCCAAGCTACACCGAGTAGGGTCAAGCTGAAAGGCAAGCTGAATAAAACCGTTCAAAAAACTGTTTGCATTTGGATACAAATCTATTCTTCGTCTATTCTATTCTATACACATAAGTTCTACGGTCAAATAATCTATCTACATATATATCTTACAAATAAGAAAAAAAAAACTAACCAGTTCGACGATAGAACTAATGAATCGAACTAGTGAGAACAAACGGTGTATCTGACACAACGCATGATGCACTATCGAAGGCTTAAAACAAATATAAATAAGAGAGTATCTTTTGTCATATTTTAGGTACCTTCCTGCTGATCTAACTTTCTGGTCAAACTAGTTGATCCAAAAGGAATAAATTTCCTCGTAGTCAAACTATGTTGTTAACAAAATACGATCGAAATGGAACCAAAAGACGTTTTTGGATCAGAGCTGACATCTGTCAAATGTCATTTGATTTAGGTTTATTCTTGGTTTTTTTACCCACTCCAAAATCAGAGTAACATTTGACAGAAGTCAATTTTGAATCGTCTTTTGTTTCCATTTCGATAGTCTTTTTTCCGTTTCGATCGCCTTTTGTTAACAACAGTTGAGTTGTTTGCCTGCAAGGAAATTTATTCCTTTTGGACAAACTAGTTTGACCAGAAAGTTTGATCAGCGGGAAGGTACCATATTTGTAAATAAGTAGAGCTTAATCTAAACTAATATTATAAAAGATTTTTTTTCTCTGAAACTACTGGACCGATTTTAATGTAACTTGGTATGAGGATACATTGATTCACTGGGAGTAACATTTGCTACTTTTTATCCCGATATTCCCACGGGATCAAGAGTTACGCGGGTGAAACCGAAGGTTCTTCTAGTATGATAATAAAATAATAATAGCACCGTGTATACACTAACCCTTTTGAGTGATTTAATATATATATACAGGGTGTGATGAATAAAATAATAAATAAATAAATATTGCAGGACATTCCACACATCGCCATCTAGCCCCAAGCTAAGTAACTAGACTTGTGTTATGGGTGCTAGACAACGGATATACTACTTATATACTTTTCTTTTGTAAATATATACTTATAATACATAGAAACAACCAGACCACAGACAAATATCTAAGCATAAATACTTGTCTGTAGCGGGAATCGAACCCGCAACCCTGTGTTTGGCAGTCCGGCATGGTAACCATTGTGCCAACTGGGTCGTCAAACCAGAAATGGGAAATAAATAGGGGGAATAGGGGGTTGTTATACAATATATACAGGGTGAATTTTTACATGGGCCTTAAACTATAAGAGATAGTTGCGTGCCCAATTTTGACATAAATAATAAGTGCATCATTAGATTTTTGAAAAATTAATTACCGTAGTCAGGAATCGAACCTGGTCATAAGAAGGCAAGTCATAATAAAAAAATAGCATTATCATTATGCTAAGTATGGGGTCAAATTATACTTACTTATTATCTAACGGCAAGAACTTGAGATTTTGAGAGCTAAATACAAAGGTTACATTTGAAAATTGAAAACCTTCTTAAAAATTCCATGGTGGGGTTCGAACCCACGGCATCTGCTTAACTGTAGCTGCTTTGACCAACTAAACTACGCGAACTGAAATTATAAAGAACTTTATATTTTTTGTTTTTCTACTGAGGTTACGGAATTTTTGAAAATATTTTCAATTTCTTAATTTCCCTAAGTATGGTTTTTACATTTTAAAATAACGCCATTTTGTGTTAAAAATCCACTCAATGTCGTAGTGGTACCAAAAAGGAATTATAGGGGTTCTGTTACACGCTGTATAATCAGTATCAGAAGGTCAATTCTCGTAAATAAAATTGTTCAAATTACAATTGCAATATTATTTCGATTACAAAAAATACACTAAACTTCAGCTTTTGGTATTGTCATAAACTAAAATGTTAATTTTGTTAATTTAATTAAAATGCAATCGTAACTTCATTGACTCTTAGAATATACGCAAAACGGTATTCTATAAATACAAATTATATAAAAACTAGCGACCCGCCCCGGCTTCGCACAGCTATATTATGCATGTATTATATCTAAAAACCTTCCTCTTTAATCACTCTATCTATTAAAAAAAACCGCATGAAAATCCGTTGCGTAGTTTTAAAGATCTAAGCATACAAAGGGACATAGGGACGGCGAAGTGACTTTATTTTATACTATGTAGTGATATTGAAATGTAATTGTAATTTATGCTTTGCAGAATACCGACAGTAAATAAATTACAATTTCATTTAACTTCAATCAATTTAAGGTTACATCCCTATTAATATCATAAATGCGGAAGTCACTCTGTCTGTCTGTTACGCCCTAAACAGCTGAACCGAATTTGATGAATTTTGTTACAGATATAGATGGGACATTGGAGAAGGACATAATACATTTTCTCAGGAAAAATTATTAAATTAAAAATATTTATTTTGACATCTGTCAAACTCCAGTTTGACATCTGTCAACTGTCACTTTGACATCTGTCAAACGTCACTTTGACATCTGTCAAACGTCACTTTGACATCTGTCAACTGTCACTTTGACATCTGTCAAACGTCACTTTTGCTATAATTACGAGAATTGACCTTCAGACCTTCAAAAAAACTGTTGTTTTAGCCCAGAGAAGTAGATAATTATTTAAAACTATATATATTTAACTAAAGATATGTCTTGATGTCATGTTTGAGCTGTTGTTTGTCTGCTTCAAAATGTTATATGAACTACGTCTCCTCCGACTGATAGTAAACATTGGCCCTGGAAGTATAAATAATTATAATTATTGCACACAGCGCCATCTAGCCCCAGCCCCCAAGCTAAGTAAGTTATAAGTAAGATTTATATCTTTACTAGCTACGCCTCGTGGGAATATCGGGATAAAAAGTAGCCTATATGTTAGTCCAGTTCTCCAGCTATCTACTTACCAAGTTTCATCGCAATTGGTTCAGTAGTTTTTGCGTGAAGGAGTAACAAACATACATACACACAAACTTTCACATTTATAGGTACTTATATTTAAAAGCTGAAGAGTTTGAGTTTGTTTGTTTGAACGCGCTAATCTCAGGAACTCTGGTTCGAATTGAAAAAATATTTTTGTGTTGGATAGTCCATTTATCGAGGAAGGCTATAGGCTACTTTTTATTTTGATATTCCCAATTACTACTGTTGTCTCCAATTTACGCAAATTGGAGACAAAATAGCCCAGGGCATGAGTTAATCAACACATATAAAATTATTTGTCCTGACTGGAGGATCAACGCACAGCTTAAATTTTACCCCTTAGGGAATGAAAAGGGGGGCGAAGCTTATATGGGACAACGCGATTTCTTGGTCCATTTTGGACTTCAACGCGGATGAAGTCGCGGGCAAAAGCTAGTCACTTATAAAGTAACACTTACTTGATTTTTATGAGCATTATCTTGTAACATGAGTTGTGTAATGTAGAACGAAGTTAGCGCGTTCCCACCTAAAGCAGCGGTACATGCTCGAACTATCGCCAATACCTTGAAATTACACATTATTTTTACACTTACGTACTTTAAAAGGTAATTAAAACCGGTCAAGTGCGAGTCGGACTCGCGCACGAAGAGTTCCGTACCATTATATTCTGTTTTAACCTCCGACGCAAAAATAAATGCAAAAAACCCAAAAAAATTATGTATGTCAGACGAAGCTGTATAGGTTAAAACTCTTTTGCTTGCCTTTTTGGGAGTGTAATTAACAAAAATAAAGGATATTGTATATCAGACGAGGCTGTATAGGTTAAAAATCTTTTGCCTGTCATTATAGGAGTATAATTATCAAAAATAAAAATATTGTATGTCAGACAAGGCTGAATAGGTTAAAAATCTTTTGCCTGCCTTTTTTGTAGTATAATTAACAAAAATAAAAGATATTGCATGTCAGACGAAGCTGTATAGGTCAAAAGTATTTTGCCTGCCATTTAAGGAGTATAATTAGCAAAAAAATATTGCGTAAAAAATAGCAAACATAACCTAAAATTCTTAAAAACATATTTACTTTTTTCTGTTTTTAGTACTTGTTGTTAAAGCGGCAACAGAAATACATCATTTTGGAAAATTTCAACTGTGTAGCTATCACGGATCATGAGATACAGCCTGGTGACAGACAGACAGACTGGAGTCTTAGTAAAAGGGTCCCTTTTTTACCCATTGTGTACGGAACCTTAAAACCGACCAATTGAAAACTTCCTTTTTTTGAAGTCGATTAAAAAACAAAGTAAAATTTACAAAATTTAAGTACAAACCTCACTAGTAAACGTATGTAAGAACCCGCTAAGCCCACCGAGTTCCCTGACCGCTGTCGTTTCTCTAACGAATAGTAGTCGTAGAGCGCACACACGCCGCGTCCCACGGGACCCGCTGATCGTGCCCAGGGTCGTCAGTGATACGCTGCCCATTGCTACCTGAAAGGGGAAATAAGTAAATAATCTATACATATAAAATGCTTTGTCCCGACTGACTGATGGATCAACGCACAGCCTAAACCGCTGATCGTAGAGACCAGAAACTTGTAGGCTGTGTTCTTTGTATGACGTAGGCATCCGATAAGAAAGGATTTTTCGCAATTCTACCCCTTAGGGGGTGAAAAAGGGGGGCAAAGTTTGTATGGGACAACGTAATTTCTTGGTCCATATTCGACTTTTACGCAGACGGAGTCGCGGGCAAAGCTAGTAATAAATAAATATTGCAGGATATTCCACACATCGCCACCTAGCCCTGAGCTAAGTAACTAGACTTGTGTTATGGGTGATAGACAACGGATATACTACTTATATACTTTTCTTTTGTATATATAATACTTATAATATATAGAAAAAACCAGACCAGACATTTATCTAAGCATAAACACTTGTCTGTGGCGGGAATAGAACCCGCAACCGTGGGTAGTCCAATTGGGACAAATAGTTTTTATGCTTGGATATTTGTCTGTAGTCTGGCTGTTTTTATGTTTTCTAAGTATAATATTTACAAAAGAAAAGTATATAAGTAGTAAGTATATCCGTTGTCTAGCACCCATAACACAAGTCTAGTTACTTAGCTTTGGGCTAGATGGCGATGAGTGGATTGTCCTGCAATATTTATTTATTATTATTATTATTTCAATATTTATTTATTTACAAAATTCCTGAAAAATCTCACCTGTCCATTTATACTAGTCTTCTCATCGACTACTTCTTGCACTGGTCTCACCAACTGTTCTTCATCTAATTCGAAAATATCGTCGTCAGCGTCGCCAGTTCCGTGCACGTTGCTATGGTTACCGGCTGAACCGTTTTCGGTGAGGCTGTCGGGTTTCGAAGGGTCCGCTAGCGGGATCGCTGTCCCTGATACCACTAGTTGGATTTCATCCTGAGAAATTGATAGATATTTTTAGTAAAAGTGTGACATCGCAAACACCATCTGGCATTAAATTAAGAAACGAGCCTTGTTTTCATTGTGACCAAATTATGGATAGAATACTTATGCTTATAGCTTAAATAGAGTTAATTAGGAGCACATTGGAGAAGATGCGAAGTTTCGCGGTTGAATGTATTATTCAAACGCCATAATGAGGATGTTATTGAGAACTCTCTTTTACTAGTTTCACTTTTAATAATACTATATTTTTTAGATTTTTATGTGGTGACGCTTCACATCGCTACCAACAGACATCACTCCAACCTCTCATCCAACGGCTCCACCGCAACCTGCAGCACGCTGAGTACGTCCGGCATCTCATCGACTGGCTATCAATACATCGGATTTTCACGTGTTACGCCCCTTCACTAATCCGACTCACTGGCATCAATCAATGCATCAAGCAACACGTCTCGACTCAATGAGACGCAACTCAACTGGCACACTGGCAAGACAACAAACCTTCTGCATCGACCTCCGGTCTTCGGGGGGAGTGATGTGGCGACGCTTCGCCACCAACAGAAGGCGCCACTAAGCCGATCGTAGATCCTACATCGCGCAAGCGAAGTTTCTCTGAAGATAAGCTCATATACAAGTTCCAACGAAACATCGTTGTGCGGGCTACCGGGTATAAAACCTGCCCGGTGGAAGATCTTCAATTTTTATATATTTCATATTTCTATATTTCAGGACATATTACACATCGCCATCCAGCCCCAAGCTAAGCAACTTAATGCTTGTGTTATGGGTGCCAGATAACGGATAAACTACTTATATACTTTTTTTTTTTTTTTATGTAAATATATACATATTATACATATAGGAAACACCCAGAACCAGAAACAAGAATTTATGGTCAGCATAAATACTTGTTCCCGGCGGGAATCGAACCCGCAACCTTCTGCGTCGCAGTCGGGTGTTCGCCCGACGCGCCACAGAGGTCGTCATTTTGGAGGTACATATCACTAAATACTTCCAAACTTGTTTGTAATGGCTTGAAAGCAACTAGATTTTGATTAATCTTGGTATCAGGATACAGTGAATCTTTGCAAGTGATATTGGCAACTTTTGATTCCAATATCAGTGGCTTTACTCGCTTAAGTCCCTACTTAAGCGAGTAAAACCACTGAGTGCCGCTTTATTTAATACACACCTCAGGCAATTATGCTGCACACCCACTCTGCTGTAGGACCAGGCGACCGCGTGTTACCTACATACCTCAGGTAGCTCCAGATGAAAGGATGCATGTATAGCAGCAGGCGCGACACGTCTCAGCTTGTACGCCGCCGCGTCCAATGCCCGCACCACGCACCGCTCCGCGCCTACTGCACACCCACTCTGCTGTAGGACCAGGCGACCGCGTGTTACCTATATAATAATAAAAAGGTTTAAAAAATGCCTGAAAATCTCGGAGACAAACTGGTGACCACCCCTCGTTGCAGATTAAAGGCTTGGGGTCTAATTCTATTCGGAGCATTTTTCAGTGCTTTTATCCCAGGGGGAATCTTCCCCAATCTCAGTCAGCCCCAGATCCACTTCGCTGCATGACCAAAGCCAGATCTGATCGCTCACCGACCCTGCCCCTTTTGGTTGCATTTCACGACGCACAGGGGCTGCAGTAGAAGTATCATTTACTAGACCGGGTTACAGAGCCCAAACTAGCAGGGATGTTTCACGTCTCAGAAAGTCCGAGATTCATCATCGAATGACCAAAGCCAGATCTGATCGCTCACCGACCCTGTCCCTTCTGGTTGCATTTCACGACTCGCAGAGGCTACAGTTGAGGGTCAGCGTTTGACCACAATCACAACCGTAGTATGTAGCACGCTTTCCTAAAAGATATCTATTCATTCGCGACTTGAAGACCCCCAAATTGTACACGTCAGAAAAGACAAACCCAGGCAACTGATTCCATCTATTACTATTAGTCCTCTATTAGCCGGCAGTCTCATTTTGGACCAAAACGGTCTCACAATGACCATACCCTTCAGCATGGCTACTACTACCAGATCTTCTCCAATCTAAGAGCACCACGCTAGGCACTCAAGCGTGTGTGCCTAACACAGTCTCTAGGTTCTTAAATAGTGAGACAATGTAATAAATACCTGTACAAATGCCAGAGGTGCCGTGTGTTTGGGAGTGAGAGCGTTACTCCAAGCGGGAAGCGCGCTGCCTCGCACGCACAATAACCTCGCTGTTTCTACCTATATACAAACATAATAATAATAATGAAAGTATTGTCCTTGTCTGCGCTATAAAATGCAGCCAAGCACAACCTCCGGGTTGGATAGAACTATTGATAAACTACAGGAGACTTGGACTTTTGTGATGGGATGGTAGCAACACATAACAAAATCTATACATATTAAATCCTTTGTCCTGACTGACTGACTGACGGATCAACGCACAGCCTAAACCGCTGATCGTAGAGACCTGAAACTTGGAGGGTGTGTTCTTTGTATGACGTAGGCATTTGATAAGAAAGGATTTTCCGAAATTCAGTAGAATTTCACTATCGTAGAATAGGAGTACCTAAAGGGGTGAAAAAGGGGGGTAAAGTTTGTATGGGACAATGTGATTCCTTGGTCCAATCTACTACAAATTTTCGACTTCTACGAGGACGAAGTAGCGGACAAAAGCTGGTTAAAATATAAATTTCATTGTTTTCATTGTCAAATTTCATGCAAGTCGCATTTTCATTACTATTAAAACAAAAAAAAGACTACTGTAGAACGTCTTTAAAACTAAGGATGTGTGGCCTTGGAACGCGCCCTCTCTTCAATATGAAGAAGTCACAAGAAACTTGGTTGGGTTAGTTAGAAAAAACAATTACTTCTTTGAGTTAGCTGAATCAATTATGATAAATTTTGGTATATAGACAGATAGAACCTTGTAAAAACACAGTTACAATTTATCAAAATCTTAGACTGACCCCATAGGGATACGACCACGCAGACCAAGGCGACGATGGCGAGATCATTTTGACTTCTATAGGAATGATTGGTGTGCAATGGCGCCAGATCATGATCAATGGAAGAAAGGTAGAGAGGCCTTTGCCCTGCAGTCGGACAGTGTAGGCTCTTAATAATAATAAATAATAATTGGACTGACTCAAGTAAGACTGCATAGCGCAGCTAGTATTCTATATACTTACGTCTTCAGCTTCATCCAGCTCCAACACACAAGCATCTTTGTCAGCGCACAGTTCTAGCACAGGAGGTTCACCTCCCGCGAGGGGACCGACTATGTTCGTACCATTCGTTTCACTTCCTATTGCTGTCAAAAATGAGGTAATTTTACATATAGTTGATCCGAATCTTAGCTGATTCCCTTTGCCCTTTTTCAGTAGGTTACCTGCCTTCTTAAAAGAGGGCACCTTCTTACTTTTTCTTCTTCGTGTGTGTTTAATAAATAAAAAAAAAACATACATACAACCGAATTGAGAACCGCCTCCTTTTTTTGAAGTCGGTTAATAAAAGAGGTTACATTTACATCCCTTAAACGGCACGACGCGTTTATGACGTAACATTCGTTACATTTGGTTTAAACAAGTGACCTCTCTTCCTTAGATGTTACTTGTTACTCTTCTGACTGATTATTAAAGACATTTGACGTTTGACGTCGAAGTGAACGGAAAAGAAAAAGGAAGATATAAAATAGTTATAAAAAAAAAAAACAAGGAGAAAGGGTTAAGCTGAAAATCAGCGCTGTGTATCTGCGTCTCACAGCATATTATGCTGAGCGGAGCTTCCTTTTGCCATACTTTTTTATTTATTGTATAAGATAATGGCAATAAACGATTACTTATTTTATTTATATAGAATTATGCTATGGAATGATTTACTTACTGACGTCATATCCGTTAGCAGTCTTGTTGAATACGAATGTGTCCCACAACGCTCGTTGTATTTCTAACGCTTCTTTATCGCTTTCTGATGCCTGGGAATTATAAAGAGGTTTTCAAACTTATACTATTATAAACTATCATCACTACATAGTATAAAATAAAGTAACTTTTCGCCGTCCCTATGTCCCTTTGTATGCTTAGATCTTTAAAATTACGCAACCGATTTTGATGCGGTTTTTTTTAATAGATAGAGTGATTCAAGAGGAAGGTTCATGCATAATATAGCCGTGCGAAGCTGGAGCCGGTCGCTAGTAAGTAGTGGTTGTGTCTATGTATTATAAGTATATATTTACATAAGAAACGTATATAAGTAGTATATCTGTTGTCTAGCACTCATAACACAAGTTTGACTTATTAGTTAGCTTCGGTTAGGCTAGATGACGATGTGTGGAATGTCCTGCAATATATATTTATTGTTACCTTAATCCTAGGCGGTGTAGGTGGCGGTAGTGCAGTCAGCCTGAACGCGGTCCCGCTAGCGACCGCCATTACACAACGTTCGCCGATTGCTATGCGTGTGCGCAATGAAAATATCGCGTTTGCACCCTGAAATAAACACAAACATAGTAATGCAATACCGTCGGTTTTACAGCAGCGAAAGACTCTTTTAGTGGCAAAACTGAAAGAGTTGTCCCCAGCGGAAATTGGTGGGGATGGTTTGCGCATGGACAGTATACGTCATAAGTACACTATCAGTTTGCGACGATAATACTATAAAAATATATAAAGTTCCTTTCGATTAATTAGTGAAGGAATTGTAATATTTAAAAAAAAAATTATATTAATAATCGTCGCGACACCACACTGTTCAATGCGAAATAGAAAGACGAAACGAAAATAACTGGCTTGCTTTCTATAAGAGAGAGAGAGAGAGAGACACAGACAGAGAAACACGCGCACGCCGCACGGCTTACAACTATAGCAAAATGTGTCGTTACAACTTTTGGTCTTAATTTTTTCCGTCTAGCCCTCTTTCGCAACGCGCGATAAGAAACTTTCGTTCAAACAAGTATTGGACTAACGACGTTCTTCTAATAGACGTTACACACAAACATAAATGCTTAAATTAAAAGTAGGTACTTAGTGTGATTATTATTTTCAACATGTCATTTGAAGGTGTAAATTATTGGTTACTTGATTCGTCTGAATGGGTAGTTTTAGGTTGTATATTACTTGAGTATTAAGCAGTGTCTCACGTTATGGTATTGTGTAGCTACACTGTATGGAGTGCATCTATGTGTGTTAAAAAAAAAGTCTGCACAGGATTGTTAACGTTACGCTGGTAGTGGACTTTTTAACGTGTATTGTACATAAAGTAACGTAGGTTAGTCAATACAAGTTATGTTATAAACTCCGCGGTATCGCATAAGTCCCGATCCCGTGGGAATATGAGGATAAAAATTAGCCTATGTTACTCCTACTTCAATGTATCTTCACACCAAGTTTTCGGTTCTGTAGTTTTACGTGAAGGAGTCACAAACAAACACACACACAAATATTCTAACACACATTTCACATTTATAATATTAGTATTAGGATGTGAAAACTATAGATAATGTTTACCTGCATCCTCAATTTAGCGAGCAACAGTTTATGCAGTTCATACTCTAAGAATGGTAATACATCGGATACATCTCTAGCGCCCGGCTCGCCGCCTGCGCCTGATCTTCTAGCTCGACCGGCTGGGGGTTCAAAAAACATCGTTAATTTATTGATTTCCAAAGATTGTCTGGATTGGTTTTCATTAGGGATGTCTGGAAATATTTTCAAGGAGGCACGCAGCTAAGTTTCGCCCGAGGTGTTAGTTGGCCGCGCAATATTGTGGTTATAGCTAAGGGTGGTCTGGAGTTCAAATCGCGCCGGGATGTTAAAGTTAGATTTGCAAAAGATTCATCAGGCGGGTATGACTTAACAGTCATCAAACGCTGACTTATCATTAAGAATTGTTAAAAAAATTGCATTTTTTCTTCAAATTATTTCTATAATTTGTATTTATTTTAACAGATATATTCGCGTTTTATATTAATTTGTTTTAAATCTGACGTTTCGGGAACTTTGCAGATCCCATGGTCACAGGCAAACTGAGCTGACAAATTCGTCTTACAAAAAATTGCAATTTTAAGTAGACGGTAGCATACGCGCAACGCATAATTGACTAACAGTGTCCTTGTAACTTACCGACAGCAGTCAATGTAACAGCCTTGGAATACGATATGAGTTTGTTTGGTTTCTCGCACGTCGCTAGCAGCACGGCCGGTACTCGAGCACGTCTGAACATACGTACAAAACACTATTTCATATTTGTATATACATATACATGGGCCTTCATGGTTATATCATAAAATATAAGAGATAGCGAAAAATGCTGAAAGGAGTTTTGACAAAAATTAAAAGAGCATCAATAGATTTTTTGAAAAAGTTACTTTACCACATTTTTTTTTTTTGCAAAAATTGGTTCCTGGCTAAGGTTTTACAAAAATCTAATAATGCAGTTATTTCTTATAGTTTAGGATATAGCCCTGAAGTAAAAACACTATGTATAATGCTTCGAAACTACTGAACCGATTTTATTTAAACTTGGTATGAGGGTCCATAGTAGCATAGGCTTTTTGTCTCGGTATTCTCACGTATTAAGACTTATGCGAACGAAACAGCGGCCCGATGCTAGTCTTTGAATAAAAACCTAATGAAGAATTTTCAATAGGAACAAACAAGGATGCAAAAAACCACGGTAATAAAAGAGATAGGCAATGTAGTGTAAGAATGAAGGCAAGCGAAACCAGTTGTAAAAGTTATAGACAAAACTATAATGTAAATTTAGTAATGTTATCACATTACTAAAGGATATAGCCTCATTTAGTATGGACGCTGTCCCAAACAAATCGCTGCGATGTGTCGTGCCTCATTTGAAAGGCCTTAATGTGTACTCCATTTTATATTAAGGCAGCAAAAAATCCCATCCAGTGGAACCGAGATATTTCGTCATCAATACAACGTCTCGTACTATGAAAGTTTTGGAACTCGCATAGCCATTACTGTTTAATTAAACGTGTAACCCCTTCATGTGGTAGCTCAAATGAAAGGCCTTAACTAGGACTACATTTTTGTTCTACATTACAAAAAAATCCCATCAGGAGGAACAGATATATTTCGTCTTCAATACAACGTCTCGTACTATGAAAGTTATAGAACAAGCAGTACCCATTACTGTTTAATAAAATGTGTAAGTAACACCTTCATGTGGGGTAGCTCAAATGAAAGAACTTAACTAGGACAACATTTTTGTTTTACATCACAAAAAAATCCCATCAGGAGGAACCAAGATATTTCGTCTTCAATATTACGTCTCGTAGTAAGAAAGTAATGAATCTCGCATAGCCATTACTATTTAAACGTTAATCACCTTCATTAGGTACCTCAAATGAAAGGTCTTAATTAGGACTACATTTTTGTTCTTTACTACAAAAAACCCACCAGGTGGAACCGAGATAAATAATAGTATTTAGCTTTAAATAGGTAATTGTTTTTATCACTGTTGCTCATAAAGTGGATCTTATTAAACCGCTTTTAGGCGCATAATGCAACGTATTATACACGCGTGTGATAGGTTGGGCAGGTATTTGTTTATTATTAATATTTGTTTATTAATAATAGACAAACATTGTTAATGAAGAAAATGAATACCTTTATTATTATTCGAAGTTTAAAAGTCTCTAAACGTTGATGACAACGTTTGGATGACGTTACACTTGTTTGTCTACGCCTATAAAATGAAAGGAGAGGGGCCGACAAGGCTCACTTCTCATCTGACTGTCGACCAGTACGGACCTCCGGTCTTCTGACTAAAAAGTTAAGTACCTACTTATTTAATTAAATAGCTGTTATGTGTTTATAATAAAATGTGATGATGATAAAAATATAAGTAATATATTGTAGGTATGATATATAAATCAAATATAGTAAATGTATCAACACATTATGTTATATACTACAATTATAGTACTTTCCTTATATACTTGTATAATTTGCTGATTAATATCCATAAAGATTTATAAACTGATACTAATTATCTATTCTGGTTATAACGATATAGATGTTTATTAATTATATTTATTTATTGATTACATTAACAATAAAAGGTGAAACGTGGTTCATTTCACTATCCACTAAAGTGGTTTATGTTGGAACCGTTTTATCATGTTGCCCGTTATTTGTGTACCTTACTTTCATGTTTACTGACTTAAAAAATTTATAGGTTCTGTATCCACTATCTAACAAAAATAAACCCAACGAGTGCTAAAATAATATGTTATCCCGATAAGTTACATACGTATCTTATTGCTAATTACATGTTAAGTAGATGAAACATTCTTAATTTATCTGGGTTATACTGTTTTGATGTATAGAAAAAAGGTACCCTTACCACCTGGGGTGGTACCTTTTTTCTTCTTTTCAAAAGGATGCCTCAAAGTCTGATAGCGAACGATAATTTTACGTGATAACGTCTTTGAAAACAATTAAAATACATAAATATATTTTTCCTAACCATTATATTCTGTTTTTAACCCCCGAAGCAAAAACAAATGAAAAAAACCCTTAAAAAAATATTGTATGTCAGACGAGGCTGTATAGGTTAAAAGTCTTTTGCCTAGCCTTTCTGGAGTGTAATTAACAAAAAATAGTAAACCTAACCTAAAATTCTTAATTTTTTTTATTATTTTAACAATTTTTTTTATTCGCAACTGTGATAAAAAACGTCGTACGATACACGTGTGGATTGATCTCCGTCAATCCACACGTGTATCGTCCTCGCATACCGCTTGCGCGTGTTAAACCGCCTCTATGCAAAGATCAATTTTCCACACTTGTATCGCAATGTACTATAATAATCGACTTCCAACAATTCCATCTTGTGGAACCTTATTTGTAACCTTACTGGTCTAGTTGCGGAAAATAGCTATCTCATTAATTATAACTATATTTTAAGCTTTCAAAATCCCACCAAATGGATGCCACACAGGTGCAGGTGCAGGTTGACCAGCGCTGTAACTGCGTCTTGCAGTGGTAGCTAATAGTGAGGCAGATCCTGGTTAGCGGCACACGACTCCTAAGACTACCTATCTTAATAGGTTTTTTGTGTTACTGATTTTTTTTTTTTTTTTGTTTTATGTTTTTCATTGTTTTTCTCGTTATAACGTCGTGTGCATAATTATATAATAAGCGTTTTCTTTTTTTTCTATTCTTTCGATTATTTAATATGAAATCGATTAGGCCAAGGCTTTATTTATAACATCGCGCGTCTTGTGCAAGAAGACGACATACTCGTATGTTTTTAAATTATTTTTATCACAGTTGCTCTTAAAGTTAATCTTATTAAACCGATATAAGGCTTATAATACAACGTATTACGCACGCGTGCGTTTTACTTTACCGTAACGCACAAGTGCTGTAAAGTTATCCCGATAAGTTAAATTAGTATCTTATTGCTAAATTCATGTTATGTAGATCAGATGTAGCTAATCCTACCTCTCTGTTAGAACCTTCTACACAATTCTGGCGGATGTGGCTAATTTAACCTATCTGTTAGAAAAGAACCTTCCACACCATTCTGACAGATGTAGCTAATCCAACCTGTTAGAATTATGCAGACAGTTTTAACAGAGAGGTTGGATTAGCTACATTCGTCGTCATTTGAGGTACCACATGAAGGTGTTTAACGTTTAAATAGTAATGGCTATGCGAGATTCATTACTTTCTTACTACGAGACGTAGTATTGAAGACGAAATATCTTGGTTCCTCCTGTTGGGTTTTTTTGTGATGTAGAACAAAAATGTAGTCCTAGTTATGGCCTTTCATTTGAGCTACCACATGAAGGTGTTACACGTCTAATTAAACAGTAATGGCTATGCGACTTCTATAAGTTTCATAGTACGAGGCGTTGTTTTGATGACGAAACATCTCGATTCCACTGGGTGGGATTTTTTTGCTGCCATAATATAAAATTGAGTACACATTAAGCCCTTTCAAATGAGGTACGACACATCGTAGCGATTTGTTTGGGACGCTAAGCGGCATTATCCTTTAAATTATATTTTGTCTCGCATCGCACCTGCACCGATTAGAAGATGTGCCAAGGCCAAGGTTACATAGGAATCAATATTGTATTGGAAGGTCATGTGACGTAGTATGTACCTAGATTAATTAGTATATAAACCCCCGTATTTACTCAATAAATATTCAGAAAACACCATACATTCAACGTGTTAATAAGTCTCCAATATCCTCGCATTACAGCAACAAGTTCTTTCTTCAAGAAAAAATGTCAGGCCATAGACTAAATATCCTTTATCAATGGCTAGGTAGTAAACTGACCTACATCCCCCGCAAGTGGACAACTCAGCCCGGTACGGGCCGGTCCCGGGCGAGTACGGCACGTGAGCTATGCCACATGCTTCCGTTTCCTCTTCTATTGTGCTTTTTGTACCGTTTATTACTGAAATGAGAAAGAAACAGTGGAATGTGAAATTCTATATATTCTATATAAATAATTTGAGTTTCAGTCATCAGTCAGTCAATCAGTGAAAAGTCAGTTTTATTAAGTACTAGCGACCCGCCCCGGCTTCGCACGGCTGCATTATGCATGTATTATAACTAAAAACCTTCCTCTTTAATCACTCTATCTATTAGAAAAAACCGCATCAAAATCCGTTGCGTAGTTTTAAAGATCTAAGCAAACATAGGGACATAGAGATAAAGGGACATAGTGACGGCGAAAAGTGACTTTATTTTATACTAGCGACCCGCCCCGGCTTCGTACGGCTGCATTATGCATGTATTATATCTAAAAACCTTCCTCTTTAATCACTCTATCTATTAGAAAAAACCGCATAAAAATCCGTTGCGTAGTTTTAAAGATTTAAGCGTACAAAGGGATATAGGGACAGAGAAAGCGACTTTGTTTTTATACTATGTAGTGACTAGCACTGCGCTCCGTATGCCCTTTTTACTGCTTTGGAAGTTGAATTTTCAAGCATCCTATTCTAGCGGGCACTCACGTTCTAAAAGAAACTCCTATGCAAATTTTCAGGCTATTGTAATTAAAAAAAATTCGTTATGAGTCTTTTTCTCGTTTCACATTAGACACTTAGACGATACTATCTGTAACAACTAGATACGCTCGGCTCAACGAACGAGTGTCTTTTGCTCTCTATAACTAAACCTAGTAGGAAAAACTCTACCGGGGAATAAGGGGATTCCAAAACGAGGTTTAAGGATAGTCCGAGATGTGAATTTAAACCTTAGATTTAGACACAGATTTACTCGTGAACTATAGGCTGAACACTATCCCTATATAATCTATAGGGATAGTGTTTAGAGTATAGTTCCCTATATCATCACTACATAGTATAAAATAAAGTCACTTTTCGCCGTCCCTATGTCCCTTTGTATGCTTAGATCTTTAAAACTACGCAACGAATTTTGATGCGGTTTTTTTAAAAGATAGAGTGATTCAAGAGGAAGTTTTATATGTATAATACATGCATAGCCGTGCGAAGCCGGAGCGGGTCGCTAGTAGTATCTATATGGATGGTGTTTAGACTATAGTTCACGAGTAATTCTGTCTAAATCTAAGGTTTAAATCCACATCTCGGACTATCCTTAAACCTCGTTTCGGAATAAGGGGGTAACAGTTTATTCACTCAATTTATTCACGGGATTCTTTATTGACGTATGTGTTTTAAAAGACTATTAGAAATTCAATCGTATCCGACATTTATCATGATTTGTGATTCGTGAACATGGACATTAAAAACCATTGCTGCCGTCAAAACAATCACGAATCGTGAAAAGGGACGATAGGGTAAAAACTTCAAAGTAACAAAGATGAGTTTTCTGAAAAGCAGTAATATTATAATACCTGTAACAGGTTGGTCGATCTCCGCATTAAAGTCACTGTCTAAATTGATGACAGCCGCGGTACCGGACGCTGACAGTACACACACATCCTCACTGAAATCAATACAAAACGGGTTTGAAAATTTCATATGGCATTGTATTTTTTTCGCGAAATAAACATTAGCCAATGTAAGTTACGCAGGACGAGAATATAAGATATATCTTCATTTAAAGCTCTGAAAAATGACCCTAATTTATTGAAAATTTTGGGAATTATTGGCAGCGAGCCTATAAGTAACTATCGGTGCTGTCATTCTTTGAAAATTACTTTTTTTATCACAGTTTCTCATAAAGTGGATCTTATTAAACCACTTTTAGGTTCATAATGCAACGTATTATTTATTTATTTATTTATTTGCTAGCTAAGTGTTACGGAGTTCTTAAACTAATTTAGCACTTAATAACTTAGCGACTTTTCCAGGCATTGCAAAAAACTTAGGTAGGTAGGTACTAATAAACTAAATACATGCATGTGTTATCATTATTTATCTTCAAAGAAATCTTTGACTGAAAAGAAACATTTCTCAGTTAAATAAGCTCGAAGTTTCTTGCTAAAAGTCCCAAAAATCTTATCATCTGTTATGTATTGATCGCCATATTATGCGGACTATGTGACAACATTTTTAACCTGGATGGTGACTTATATAATTTACCTTTGTGTCTGGTATTTACTTTATGTATATCTTCCCTTTTTATAAATTTACTGTAATTCTTAAATACAAATATCATAAATATATATACAGGGCAATGTTAGTAGTTTTAATTTCTTAAAGTAGGGCTGACAACTTACAGTATTATCTATTTCGACAATTATTCTTATACACTTTTTTTTGTAAAATAAAGAGTTGATCTGCATTTACACTATTGCCCCATAATATTACACCATATCTTAATCTAGAGTAGGCATATGCATAGTATGCCGATATTGCTGTCTTTGTATCTGTATTTTGCTTTATTTGGAACAAGGCGTATGTAAATTGTGATAATTTTAATCTAACTTCCTCGATGTGGGATTTCCAATTTATATTTGTATCAATGTTTAGCCCAAGAAGATTAAATGTCTCAACGTTTTCTAATTCTTTGTTTTGTAGCGTAATATTTAACTTTAAAGGACCGGTTTGATATGTTCTAAATTGAATTAATTTAGTCTTGATTATATTTATTTCTAAATTATGATCCTCTAGCCATGACATGTTAGCCAAGCCATGACACATTATGCACGTGTGTGTTATATATAACCAACTAGTGCTATAATGTTATCCCGATAAGTTAAATACATATCTTACTGCTAATTACATGTTAGGTAGATGAAACATTCTTAATTTATCTGGGTTATTCTGTTTTGATGTATAAAAAAGGTAGGGGAAAGAGTTTTTAACCTAGCAAAAATAGTTGTCTCTAAAGTCGGTTTATGAACGAAAATTTTACGTGATAACGTCAGAAAACAATTAAAAATTGAGTTTTGAATTTTCCACACTTATATCGTAATGTACTATTCCTTTTTTATGGGTCAGATAAAGGGTACCTTACCTACATGTACCACACTGTATATGCTAAATATGCCATGATTTGAATTTATGAAGTTGGCAACATGAACGCCGCATTGACTATAATATGATACACGATAGTTTTTTTTATAATCATTCGAATGAGATTCCAAGGTTGTAAAAACTCAACTCACCATATAGCCGCAGTGTCGGTGTAAGCGAGCACGGCGTTGCAGCGCAAGGCCCGCGCATGCGCACGCAGCTCGGTGCGCAGCTCCGCCCACCACGCTGCGCGCACGCTGCCCTCACCTCCGCCGTCTACCAGCTTCACTGACCGTGAACATACTGTTCCACCTGATAACAAACAAAAATAAATTTAAATTTCGACGACCCAGTTGGCACAAACACAGGGTTGCGGGTTCGATTCCCGGCTCAGACAAGTATTTATGCTTAGATATTTGTCTGTGGTCTGGTTTTTTCTATGTAATATAAGTATATATTTACAAAAGAAAAGTATCTAAGTAGTATATCTGTTGTCTAGCACCCATAACACAAGTCTAGTTACTTAGCTTGGAGCTAGATGGCGATGTAAGGAATGTCTTGTAATATTTATTTATTTAAGTAAACTCGTCGTCGGAAGATGGACTATATGACACAAAACGTTCGCACGTTTTGTTTCATATAGTCATAACTCCGTCAATGTCAACTTGACGTAAAGCGTTATGCTTTTTTCTGTAAAAAGTTCATACTGTGGGCTTTAAATTGAAATCGATTAATAAGGAACTCTAAAAAACATTTGTTTTCACTCAGTTATTCCTTATTCGCACCGTGAGGCAATGGTTTCAGTTGCCTGAGTCTGTCTTTCCTGAGGTCTTCGAGTGAGTATGATCTTATAATATGTCACATTCAGGTGAGATAGTAGTCAAATAATGCAGGCCTATTATATTATATTAAAATACATATTTTTAAATACGAAGCTTTGATATAACTTACCAATATGAACAACAAATCCTGGCGGGTACTCTGTCATGGTTAAGAACGGATACTCCAGCATGTCCAGATTGTTGCTATTCATAGATGGCTTTAATATCGCGCCCCCACCACTTCCCACGTTCGCAGCTGATGTGTTTAGTGAACCACCTATAGATAAGGTACTTTATTTTATTGATAATTTCAGTTACTTACTATAAATATATATTTTTTAAAGTTCATTTGAAATAAATCAAAGCAATTTTTATTCCTTATTCCTACTGTAAAGGAATGGAATCAGTTGCCTACGTCTGTCTTTCCTGACGTGTACAATTTGGGGGTCTTTAAGTCGCGAGTGTATAGGTATTTTCTAGGAAAGCGTACAACATCTTAGGCCGCATCGTCACCTACCATCAGGCAGGTGTGATAGTGATCAAACGCTGACCTATCATTTGTAATTTTTTTTTAACTGAGCGATGTTAAAACTCATGCAAAACAAATGTGGTAAGTCGAGATTATTTAACCGACTTTTTTATAATATAGTTGACAACATATTAATCCACTTGAGCAGCCTCGAATTAAACTAACTCATTTTGAGCGTGCCTGTGGTAAATTAACCTGTTTACTTGTTTACTTGAGCCGCAAAATATAGTAACGGGGCAGCTCGACTCTGTCTGATCCATTCGCTCACTAGTCACTTAGTAGTATGGTCGACACACATTACTGACTCCAGCGGCTCACACCGAGACGGCTTTGAATGTATACCGACACCGAATGGCTCGTCGCGCGGCAAGCCTCGACTCGCGGCATGGTTTCCACTTGCACTACCGTGGGTCGCAACTAAACGGCAATGTTTTAGGCCCTGGCTACACTAGCGCCACTTACTCTTGGACTTGGATATTGCCTTCCCCGTTTAAAAAAACATAATATTTAAAGAACTACTTACCTTTAGGCGTGACACTAAGATCAGAATCAGAAGACCGCCTATGATGTATTCCAATTGCCGTAGAAGTGGAGTTTAATGAGGTATTTTGCTGCGCTGCTGTGGCATTGGCTCCTAAATCTTTTCCACCGTAGGACTCGTGTCTTGAATGCTTTGGCGAACCTTTCTCTTTCTCGCTCCTCTCTCGATCTTTGTCGCTCCTGTCAAAATCGCACGCTGCATGCGAGTTACCACACACACTAGTAATGTTAGTATCAAACTCACTGTCCAAGGTTTCTGATATTGATGGGATGGTCTCTAGTTTGTCTATTTTTCCACTACGTATGGGATGGAAGTGCTGGAGTACTGGCGCTCGTGTTTGGTCGCTGGTGATGTTAGGTGGATCCCTGGACATGTCGCGTGATGCGTCTTTCTCTGTTATTGAATGTACGCTGTCTTGGCGGATCAGTTTCTTTGGTTTCTTGTCTTGTTCTTGTTTAATATCTTTAGATTTCTTATCTGGTTTATCTATTGGATCTTTAAGCTGTTCAGTAGATTGAATTTCTAATTCATCTTTTTGTATTTTGTCTGAGGCAAGATTAGAAGCTGCTTTTGGCTGACTTACTTCGGTAGTTTCTGGAGCTGGTCTATTGTCTTCTACATTTTCAGTTGATTTTAGTTTATTTTCATCTGATTTTATATTAGTAGTAGCTAACATAGAATTAACTTGATCAACTAGCATTGTTCTTATAGCTATACCGACTAGGCTAACATTTTCTTCTTTATTGTCATTAGTGGTAGTTTTAGTAGACGTTTCTTGTTTATATTCGACGGTAGTGTCATCTACAATAATGTCAGTTTCAGGAAATAGTGTTTGAATTTTATCAATAAGCATAGTTTCCATTGCGGTATGAACTAATCCATGCGATTCTTCATCAGTAACTGATTTTGTTTCATGTTTAGAGTCGACAGATTTCGTATCGTGTTTGGAGTTATTAGAAGTTGTATCATCTTCAACGTTTAGAGTTAATGGTTCTGAAACTAAGGCTTGAGCTCTTTCTACGAGCATTGTTTCTAGGGCCGTGTGAATAAGACCGCTTGGTTTCACTTCTTCTTCATTAACCTTTTCAGGTTCATGTTCAGATGGTACATCTATAGTGATTTGACTTTCAGGACTGACCAAAGTCTGCACTTTATCCATCAGGATAGTTTCAAAAGCTGAATGAAGCATACCAGTCTGTTTCATTTCATCACCTGAACTTTTATTCGATTTTGTATCTTTAGGGTCATCGATATTAATTGGTACTGGTTCTGTTCCTTCTGGCATTACAGATTGCACTTTATCAATAAGCATTGTCTGCATTGCTGTGTGTATTAATCCAGTACTTTTCAGTTCTGGCTCTTTCTTAGTTTTATGTTCATGATCAAACAACGATTCCGATTTAATAGGTATTGGTTCTGGAGTATCGGGAATAACAGCCTGGGCTCTATCCATTAGCATAGTTTGCATCGCAGTGTGGACTAAACCACCGGATTTAACGTCACTTTTATGTTTATGATCTCGGTGAAACAGGTTATCTAAATGTAACATGTGTAAAGCTTCTGAACTTTTTGGAATAATAGAATGCATTTTATCTAGCAGTGATTTTGAGCTACCATCGGAAAGCAGTGACGCTTTTGAATCCTTTTTCGGTTTTTTACCATAAACATCTTCGACGTGTTGTTTAGGCACTACATTTGTTTCATTGTCGTATAGAGATTTTATGTAGGTTAAGTCTTCGGAAAGTCTTTTAGGTGTAACAGCTACTATTCTAG
Organism: Idaea aversata; assembly: GCA_907269075.1. Classification (NCBI taxonomy): domain Eukaryota; kingdom Metazoa; phylum Arthropoda; class Insecta; order Lepidoptera; family Geometridae; genus Idaea; species Idaea aversata. Next base: position 1,561,390 of record OU026102.1, read on the forward strand.
GTGTTGTGGAAGCGACAGACGACTGCACTTGACCCATGGCCTCCTTACTAGCGAACTCCTTGTTCTTGTGTTCTTCAAGCCTTTCACTAACATCATCAAAGAATTTCGTATTAGAAGTTGAATCGGGTGATGTAGCAAGCAAAGTATCTACTTTATCTATGAGTATGGTTTCCATAGCTGTGTGGATCAAACCAGTTGGTTTCAAAGCTGTTCTCTCTTTTCTATGGTGATCATGATCGTTTTTATTGTGGTAAGGGAAGTGTGGACCACTAATTGATGCTCGGGATTCTGGTTCGGAACCAATGTACATTGAAAATTTTGGTCGATCGAATTCATCGCTTTTACACAAACCTTTATTAGGGGCGAAACCTTCTTTGTCTAGGTTAAGCAAATCAGAATAGGATAGAAAATGTGATCCAAGCACAGTATCGCTAGGAGCTCGTGATGGAACATCAGAACTTGAGCTTGGATTACTCAAATTTTTATTATCGTGCTTCTTCTTTGGAAGCAGAGAGTAGTGTGACAAACTTTTTATCATATTGTTTTTAGTATCTAATAACTGTTTCTTTATTCGTCTAGAAGAGCGATAAACAAAGCTATGCCTTTCTGGAGATGAAGGAGCACTAATGCTTTTAGAGGTTTTTCTATTAGCAAAAGGGTTGTGAATTTTTATGTAATGAGAATGTGGCTTTACACACGTTTCAGATTCCTTTGGAGACGTCGAAGGTTCCTTCACAGTGGTAGTAGTAGTAATACCTTCATCTGACTTCTTACTTGTATTCTGCGGTTCATTAACTTTTGGTCTATTTGGGATTTCAGCAACATCAGTTTTTGTTTCAATATGTTGAGTGGGAACTTGCAAGCTCTCAACATTTGCATGTGTAATTTCTTGAATATTGGGATGCGGATTTTCAAGAATAGTCAATTTTCTATCCATTTGGGCAATGAAAGTGGGATTAACAGTTTGCTTAAGAACATTCTCAACAATAGAAGTAGTCGTTACTAAATTATCTTCTGTATCACTTCTATCAGAACTCTCATCATCTTCATCAGAACTAGAATAAATAGAACTTTCGCCTGACAACGCTGACGATACCGATCCAAAATAGGCATTATCTCCAGGGAGTATTAGTAGATTTTCACTTCTACCCGACGTAGGGCTAGTAGGACACGATTCTGAAATCCTTCTCTCACGTTCTTGAGTTGTAACATCATCAGAGCTAACATTTTTAAGTGACGAAAAGTGAATTTCAGGAACTTTCGTTACTTCGATTTCGGTTAATTTCGTTTTAACTTCGGTAGCCTTTTCATCACTAATTTTCTTAGCTTTATCATCTGCTACGTTTATAGTGGGTTCGGATTCACTGGTCCGTCTTAAAGTTGAGTTGGGGGATTCCGAATCTTGAGTCTCGGCAATACAGGCGAGACTTGAATGCACGTGAATTATAGATCTAGCAAGTATCGACGCCATACCCTCACCTTCGTCCTCTTTGTTAGCATAAGTTTTACGAAACTTCGGTTTCTTAAGCCGTTTCAGTTTTTTAAATTCATTCTTTATATCTGCCAAAGACATACGCGATGTATCGGATGTGTTTGACTGTATAGAAATAGAGTCATCTTGTTTCTCCTTTTCTCCTCTACTCTTAGAAAACTTTTTAGAGAAGAAATGTTTTTTCAATCGCTTAATTTTTTGTATAGGACCTGAAGAATCAGAGGATTCATCTTCATTTCTATTTAGAAGTTTGTTCAAATCTGTTTGATCTTCAGAAAGATGTCGCAGAGATTTCTGAGAGATATAATTATCTTGATATATAGAAACTGATCCGGCGTAGCTGTTTAAACTGACGGCTCTTGTTCTTTCAACCTTATCATCATCGTCATCGACCGTTTCATCGACGGGGTCATCGACCGGGTCATCAAACAAAGACGGCGCTTTAGGATTCAGTATGCTAAGCATTTTCTTTAACTCGTCTTGATGAGTTTGATAATACTGATTCAAGTCAGTGACGCTTTCATCATTAGTTGCGAGTATGTCCAGGCATTTCTTTAATTGTCTATTTTATTAATACACGACACACCATGCAAACATTTAATTATAAGTATTTTCTTTTAGCGTTTGTTTATGCATATAGGGGCAGAAATTAGGAGGCACATTGAAAGCTTTGTGAACAATTTTCACATCTACTAAATAATTATAGAGATCTTAGATTCTTCTTCCATTCAGAGATGACTAAATTACTTATGTTTATTATTATCTACAAATATTAAAGTCAAAGTCTTGAATGACTGGCATCAACGCACAGCTAAATTAGCAGTTAATAAATTTCTTGGTACTGACTTCCTGACAGACAACGCAAAGTCAAAACAGTTGAATTCAGAAACGTGAAATTTTAGAAATGGGTAGGTACTTAAAGAGATTTTTTTTAAAGATAATTAAATTTAAAATCATTAATCATCAATAAGAATCAAATTAGAATGAAATACTCACTGCTGCGTGCAAGCAACGTTGATCGGTTGACTGGGTGTCGGCAGTGGGGTTATACTAACAGCAGTTCCAATAGCTCTGGCAACAACCCCTGCTTCGCCTTCAAGATCGAAATCTTGTTGATATCCCACAACAGCGTTTGCACCGAGTTCGGCAGCTTTAAGACCAACTAGGCGTTGGACCTGAAACGATGGGAGGAGACTTTTGTAGTAATCTCATATATACTATACTTATAATAAAGGAAGAGAGGACAAATAGTCTGTAATTGGAAGAAAATTAAAAAAATAGCAGTCTAATAAGTATATATTTTAATCAGCGTTTGACCACTGTCTCCCCTGAGGATTCGTGAAGATCCTGTTTAAGATTCATTTGAAATCATACAAATTGCAAGAAATCACATTGAAACGTCCTAAAAACTAAGTTAGGATGTGTTCCTTCGGAACGCGCCTACCTATGAGAAGAAGGCACAAGTAACTAAGACGACCCAGTTGGCACAATGGTCACCATGCCGGACTGCTAAACACAGGGTCGCGGGTTCGATTCCCGCCTCAGACAAGAATTTATGTTTTATTTATTTATCTGTGGTCTGGTTGTTTATATGTATTATAAGTATATATTTACAAAAGAAAAGTATATAAGTAGTATATCCGTTGTCTAGCACCCATAATACAAGTCTAGTTATTTAGCTTGGGGCTAGATGGCGATGTGTGGAATGTCCTGCAATATTTATTTATTTATTTTAACTTATGGGGTTCTTTGTATTCATGCTCACAAAGGACAAGATTACAAATATTTGAACATATTATTTGGGACAAGGACATAATTGATCTGCTTCAAAAAGAAACCTGGAAAACTTATTTAAAACAAACTTCATAAACCTCAGATTCATGAAGATAATGATGTGTTTATTGCTTAATTTTATAAAATTCATCAACTTTTTTTTTTCAATTTTTTGTTTCATTGAAAGCCTAATACGTCGTTATTTTTTAAAAATCATTACAGTTCTACAAACATTTTTAACAACATTCTTTGCAGACTTTGCCAAGGCTTTAGATAGACAATCATAACAAAAACCCACATACCTGATTACTGAGTTTAATAAAAGCGACTTGTCTAGCCTCGTTAGAAGCTCGAGGCGTTCGTATCTTGTCTATCCACTGGTATTCAGGATCGTCATTCACAATCAACTCTTCAACGAAGCCATGGATCGATGACGCACGGTACCCAGGGGGTATCATTGGGCCTGTAAGTTATTTTATCTATATTTCAGAAAGAAACCATTTTCTAAAAAAAGCTTGCGATGCAGAAATGAAATAATAATGAAATGAAATGAATTTATTGTCTGTGGAACTAGATAAATAACAGATGTTAAAGGTACAAAATATAAAAGCAACTCTAGTTCCCGCCTCTTGGGCTTACAAACATCTTGATCTTTCTTACATTAATGACTGATGGATGAGTCCCTTTCAAAATTTTAAAATAAATACATTATAAATCCGAATAATAACATTCACAAAGCATAAACAAACTCATCACAGCCATGTCATTTCAGAAGCAAATTTAATAAAAATGTTAAAATAATAATGTCAGTTTAAAATAATGAAATATAAATAAATAAATAAATATTTCAGGACATATTACACATCGCCATCCAGCCCCAAGCTAAGCAACTTAATGCTTGTGTTATGGGTGCCAGATAACGGATAAACTACTTATATACTTTTTTTTTTGTAAATATATACATATTATACATATAGGAAACACCCAGAACCAGAAACAAGAATTTATGGTCAGCATAAATACTTGTTCCCGGCGGGAATCGAACCCGCAACCTTCTGCGTCGCAGTCGGGTGTTCGCCCGACGCGCCACAGAGGTCGTCAAATATAATGAGAATATGTCAAGAAAAAAAAAAAATCTATTTCTCTTTATCATTTAAAAAGTCATCAAAATAATATGCCTTTCCTAACAAAAACTTATTTAGGGTATGCTTGAATTCATTTAAATTTTCGATGGGTCGGATATATTTGGGACAGATGGTTGCGGGTTTGATTCCCGCGGTAAAACAAATATTTGTTTGTATACTTGTATTTAAAAAAAAAAGTCCCTATATAAAATTTAAAAGTAAGTAGTATGTTTTAAAAGTATATAAGTGGTATATCCATTGTCTAGCACCCATAACACAAGTTTAGTTACTTAGCTTGGAGCTAGATGGCGATGTGTGGAATGTCCTGCAATATTTATTTATTTATAAATATTTTATCAATTATCTAGACACAATAACACAGGCTTAGTTGGTTAGCATGTGATAGACGGCGCTGTATTTAATATCGTCTGTTATCTACGTGTGAAGGGAAATAACACGTCATAGCCATACGGTGTCCATTAGCGGTCATTTAATGAAACTTCTGAAAATTATCTAATTTCACTATACAATCTTTGGGTGGTCGCATTTATGGTCACCATTCCCGACTGCCAAACACAGGGTTGCTGGTTCGATTCCCGCCTCAGACAAGTATTTATGCTTAGCTATTTGTCTGGGGTCTCGTTGTTTGTATTATAAGTATATATTTACAGAATAACAAGTATATAAGTAGTATATCCGTTGTCTAGCACCCATAACACAAGTCTAGTTACTTAGCTTGGGGCTCGATGGCGAGGTGTAGAATGTCCTGTAACATTTATTTTTATTTATAACCAACTATTACCCGCCGCGTAGGGTTTAAATTTCAATCCTTTCTTAGCGGATGCCGACGTCAAAAATGATGCTGTTTTCGATCGTCTTTTGTTTTTTATTGATCGTCTTTTGTATAATTTTTTGATCGTCTTTTGTATAATTTTTTGATCGTCTTTTGTATAATTTTTTGATCGTCTTTTGTATAATTTTTTGATCGTCTTTTGTATAATTTTTTGATCGTCTTTTGTTTTGTTTTTAAGATCAACCAGTAATTTTACTTAATACTTAGTAGTTACATGCTTAAAACGCCAATTTAATATGTTCCCTCCTTAATGACAGTACTTAGTAGTACTTGGTAGGGATAGGTGGAACTTTTTTCCACCTATCCCCACTAGTAGCTCAACGGTAGGGATAGGTGGAAAAATAATCCACTTATCCCTACCAGGGGGGATACGCTGGTAGGACACTAGGCCAAAATTTTAAACCCGATCCAGCCAATAAATAAATAATAATAAATAAATAAATATTGCAGGACATTCCACACATCGCCATCTAGCCCCAAGCTAAGTAACTAGACTTGTGTTATGGGTGCTAGACAACGGATATACTACTCATATACTTTTCTTTTGTAAATATATACGTATAATACATAGAAACAACCACCACAGACAAATATCTAAGCATAAATACATGTCTGCGGCGGGAATCGAACCCGCAACCCTGTGTTTGGCAGTCCGGCATGATGACCATTGTGCCAACAGGGTCGTCAATTATTTGAGCTATGCGTTAATAAATCAGTCAGGAGTTTTATATTTATGCTTACAATGAAAGAACTGCACTCCAACACTGGAGGTCTTGTACTTGTTGAAGTCCGAGAACAGCTCCACCTTCACGATCACATTCAGCTCTCCTCGGATGCCGTGCATCGTGTCGAAGACTGGTATCCAGCCGGACATCACCGCACCTGGTTGTGAAATCAAGTGTTTTATGGTAAGATTAGCTTTTGACAGCGACTTTAATGGCGAATCAATTCTAAGAATTGATCTCTATCTGCAACACTATCGATTGGTATAAAAAATACGATCAAGTCAACAAGTTCGATTCCTGGCTAGGGTAAAGACTTTTTCAAAAATCTAATGATGCAGTTTTAGTTTTTGTCAAAATCGGGAACGCAACTCCTTTCAGCATTTTTGCCATTTTCTAATAGTTTAAGACATAGCCCATGTAAAATATTCACACAGTATATTTAAAAGAATAGTTATTAACCTGATTGATAGATTATTACTTGAAAAAATATCGTAATAAAACCCGCGGCTTAGTGGTTCCAGGCGTAGGTATTGACGATTTCTTTTCTCTAGACGCGGTCAACTAAGCTAAGAGATGGTAAGATTAATTTGGGAATTAAACATCTGTGGGGTTCAAGGATAGAAATTAAAAAAAAATTGATGTTTGCACTATGGTGCCTAAAAAGTAAATGCGTATTAGGAAACTTTCAGAAATTCTCATTGGATAGCGTAGCTGAAACTAACAAATATGACTGCTCTACATATCACTATTTTCTCTATGAATATGTTAGGATATGCCAAAAATAGGCGCAGATCATGATAACAATGCAGCTGTGTTGGCTTCGTCATATTTGTCTGCCAAAATTGATTTCAATACACAAACTTTAAAGCGTTTAAAAATACTGTTTGTAATCCTACTATCTTCGTTGACTTGGCCATCTGGAGCGCATATGCGAATGGGAGAAGATCAAATCCCTAAGAGAGTATATGTGTGTCACCCAACTGGTCTAAGACCGGGGAAAATCCAAGTATCGCTGGAAGTTCAAAGTGGAAGCTGACTTATGCGAACTTCGGATCGGCAATTGGCAAGAAATAATGCAGGACAAGGGGTGATGGAATACACTCGTTTCGAAGGTCAACATCCACTATGGGTCACTGAGCCAGCGTAGTAAGTAAGTAATCATACTAATATGAAAGTTTGCTAGTTTGTTTGTTACTTCTTCACGGAAAACCGATTATGATAAAACTTAGATAGTGTGACCATCATTAGACCTGTCCTTTTGTATGGTAGTGAGGCGTGGCCGGTGCTTGAGCGACATAAGCAGGAGCTGCGTGTCACGGAGATGAAGATGTTGCGCTGGATGTGTGGAGTGACGCGAAAGGATCGCGTCAGGAACTCCCGCATCCGGGGCAGCCTTCATGTCCGAGACATTGCAGATAAATTGCAAGAATGTCACCTACGCTGGTACGGTCATGTCTTGCGAAAACCGGCTAGTTACGTGGGGAACAAATGTCTTGCCATGGCGCCTCCGCCGGGCCGTGGCAGACTGGGAAGACCCAAGAAGTGCTGGCTTGACGTCGTAAAGGGTGATATGCGTGCAAATAGCCTTACTAACCAGGATGCCGAAGATCGTGCAAAGTGGAGGCGTAAAAGTAGGAAAGCGGACCCCGGGCTCCCGAGAGGGATGCAACCGGGAACATCACTCGGATGATGATGATGATAAAACTTAGATAGTTGGAGTCTTGAAATAAGCTGCTTTATATCTCGATCCTACCATAGGATAGGAACTTCGCAGTAAACCGTGGGGTGCAGCTAGTATTATTAACGTGAAAGTTGGTGTGTATGTTTGTTACTACTTCACGCAAAAACAACTAAACTGGTTGTAATGAATCTTGGTATGTAGAAAGCAGAAGTCTTAAAATAAAACATAAGCTATGTTTTATCCTGATATTACCACGGAATCAGGACCTACACATGTAAAACCGCTGGGCGCAGCTAGTATTAGTACATTATTACAGTAAGTTACGAGTTAGTACTAGTACAACTTAAGAAATGGCTAATGTCTAAAGCCTATTATGATGTAAAAGAATTCGATGCAGATAACAACACAATATTATACTAAATATTTCATGAATTAAGACTGTTAAGTTTAGTGTAGGTACGTAACTACTAAGTCATATTTAAGTACATTAAGTAGATAGTATTTAGAGAGTTACATAACTTTTTCTTAAATTGCATGCTCACAATGGGCAACCTGCTTTAACTAATTTTAAGAACACCTATGTACACAGGGTTTTAAGCAAATAAATGTTTTTGTATTTTTATTTGAAAGTTTGTACTACTGAACCGATTGCGATTAAACTTAGTTTGTAGATAGCTGGAGTCCTGGAATAACACAAGGTTTTTAATTCGGCATTGTATTAGTAGGATTGTCTTCCTCACCTCCCGGAGTAGCAGTTCCTTTGACATTGTTGGCTTCTCTTGCCAGAAGGGGAGCCAGACTGATCACCACTTTGCCTATAGCGTCGTTGGCTGAATAAGTGTCATGGTCCATGAGACGTAGCTGTAGGGGCTCGTCTTGGAGTTCTGCTTCATCCACCTGGGGGAATTAAGGGTAGGATTAGTATCTGGTGAGTTATTTCTAGTTGGTGCAAGGGACAAACGGAAAATTGAGTCATTATAAAGGACCGGAACCCTAAGGCAAAGAACTCACATATTTTTGTCCGCCATTTCGTCGGCGTAAGTGTTGACTTTTCTACAATCCTTTCTTAGCGCCTACGATACATAATAATATATTATCTACTAATATGTATGTCAAAAATTTCTTGATTGGTTTGAGCTGTGCATTTCCAAAGAGGTTTACGTAAAAATGCTTGCTTGTTGTTTTTTCTCAAAGTGACTTTGAAAACAGTTATAGACAGGTAGGTACATCATTTGTGAAAATTTCAACTAGGTATCTAGCTATCACGGTGAGATACGGCCTAGTGACAGACAGACAGACAGACGGATGGATAGTGGACTGTTAGTAATAGGGTCCCGTTTTTGCTCTTTGGGTACGAAACCCTAAAAAGAAGGAGGTTATCAATTCGTCAGGTAATATAAAAATTTATGTATGTTTACCGATTACATTCAAATTCAAAGGTAGATATATCGTCACAATACTCGAAATACGGCGCATAAATTAAATCGCACCACGAGACATTAATTACAAAGTTGATATATGTACCTATAGTATGACGCAAGAAGCCGCGTAACTACTACACTTACCTACTATATAGTTCAGATTTACTACGTTAAGATTAATGGGAATCTGTAAAATAAGACTTTAATGATTTCGCCATATTGTGTTGAAAAATAAACGATACTATGGCATGGTCGTATAATTTAAAATAGAGTTTACTGTTTTGTACAGTGTATTTCTATCGAAGATTATAGAATACTGCGTTCCGAGGTTTCACCCGCGTAAGTCCTGATTCTAATTTATTTATTTAAAAATATCCCATACTTTCCATCCTATATATACTGAAACTATGCCGAATTTCTTCCAAATCGGATTATTCGTTTGACTGTGAATATGGAACCAGTAAATAAATACTTAAATAATCTTTCGGATTTATTTTAGCTATTTTCTAAAGGAGGAAGTTAGAAATAGGACACAGAATTAATATGATATTTGGTCAGATTTTGGACTCTTAGTTTAATGAATAACAAATAGATCGAGCATCTACTAAGGTGAAGGCACCAGGTAGTATTAAGAGGAAAGGGTACTGACGCTCTCTACATACAAACGTAGTCGACTGTTTCCTCCCTGGATAATTTTATTTTTTATTTTTTAAATCTTAATTTCTATGATAATTAGAAAATGAAAAAAACCAAGACATAGGGGCATAGTCATGGCAGTTATAGGTTTTATGCAACAAAAATATTTGTGCTAGTGTCATCCAGGGAGGATACAGTCGACTACGTTTCTATGGAGAGAGCGCAGGTACCCTTTCACCTTAAGGTCGTAAGGATCATCTCCAATTGGACGATCACAATCTTTCGTATGTGTTAACTTATGCAAGTACCTATGTCACGCAATTTCTATCTATCTATAGCTCAGGATCTTGAGCCAAATGATCTCAGTTCGTGTACAAATTCGTTACAAATAATATTACTGTAGGTTATCTACTTTATTTAAAGTTACGCTTGAGTTACGCTCGCTTGAGTTGTTTGCGCTTTTCAAGTTATGCTTGACTGTGGCTTGCAGCTGAGGTCGACCCATTTGGGGCAGCAAATGGCTTCCTAAATATTCATAAGTTTAATGTATATTTTTTCTTTATTTCATCGTTTTATAAGTTACCTATTTCTTTGTGTGTGTCCTGTACTAAAGAAATGTTTTTCTTTCTTTCTATTTGGGCTTTGTCAGCGCTTAGAGCAAAAGGTAGATAGGTAAGCCAACATTGTTTTACTACTAACTCGTACTACAATAGTTTTTACCCTATAATGGTTACTTTACTATATTCCCAAGGAATTACTGCTACTCAGAAAATAAAAGCTAAAAAACCGTAAAGCAAAAATAATTAATATAGATACATACTTACATATGTACAAACAAAACGTATATAGGCAACATAATCAGAGCTAGAAAAATATACAACTAAATAACAGTCACAAGAACATTTCAAGGTCCTGTCTCATTTCTCACATGTGTTTAGTATTATACACCAAGATCCCACCTGCAGCCGGACCTTCGTGATTTTATAAAAGCTGAGAATAACAACTTTATCGATTGGTACAAAAATAAATACGTGTTTCTTTTGCAAAATGAACAGGTTCGTTGCTTGGCTTTGTTACCTGATAACTGTCCAAGCCACTATGGTATGAACTTCATTATTGCACATTGTTCATAAAGCGGTGTTGGCTTAGTGGTAGATACCTCGACTTTCATTCTGAAGGTCGTGGGTTCAAGCCCCGGCCGACCTTGTATCGATGAATAAGAAGAATTTTTCTTAAGCGTTAATTGGCATTTCTCTTACGGTGAAGGAAAACATCGTGATAAAGTCCGCGGATAAAGTCCAGAAGTATTGACAAGTTTTCTATTCTGGACATGGTCGTCTACGCTGAAAGGGTGCTGTAGGCTTCTACTTTCTACTCGATTCTCACTCAAAAAGGACCCAATCTAAAAAAAAAGGTCTAATTGCGGAAAACAGCCCGTATACAAGTACAAGTGCACATCGTTCATAACTGTGTTGGAGGAATGCGCTGAATAATTATCAGCTTTTATAAAATCACGAAAGCGTGGCGGTAGGCGGGCTCTTGGTCTAAGTATTACATGAACGTCTGGCGAACGTCTGGTATTTGTCGAGAGCGTTTCCACAATGCGATGCGCATGCGACGGCATGTTGAAATTATTTGAATACCTGCCAAATGTGTTTTAGACAGGCCGTCATATTAACTATGTGATTACTAGCTAGGTACAGTCGGCTGCATGATTGCAGCCCTCGGTAGAGTTCTAAAATGACTATTATTGGAATTTTTTCATTGTTTTAATTTTTGTTTGATAAATTGATGAGTTAGAAGACTTTAAACTTTAACTAAAGCAGGTGTCTAGTATCTCGCTTGCGTTGAAAACATTCTTATAACAGCCGTTTTGGAGCTCTACGGTGGGTCTACAATTATGCAGCTGACCGTACATCCCGCAGTTTTACTCGCGTCATTCTTTGACGACCCAGTTGGCACAATGGTCACCATGTCGGACTGCCAAACACAGGGTTGGGGGTTCGATTCCCGCCTCAGGCATGTATTTATGCTTAGATATTTGTCTGGGGTCTGGTTGTTTCTATGTATTATATATGTTGCTATTTAGAAAAAAAAAAAAAAAATAAGAGGGAGAGAATTTTATATCTAAAGAGATATATTTACAAAAGAAAAGTATATATCTGTTGTCTAGCACTCATAATAACACAAGTCTAGTTACTTAGCTTAGGGCTACATGGCGATGTGTGGAGTGGATGTGTTTATTTACTTATTTATTTATTTTGCCCCATCGTCAGATGAATGATGGGGCAAAATATAGTAGAAACAACTGAATGATCCCATGCAGTTGAAGAATGCAATTGAGTTGAATAAATCTTTAGATTTATCTTTACAATAAACGACATTCTAAAGATTTAATTAAAGCACACTATAAAAATGCCATTGACATTTCGAAATAGAGCAATCTATTAGAAGAAATCAAAACAAACAGATACCAAGTGGTAAAAACAAGATGTCTGTATTGAAATAGGCATCACAAAAGATTTTTGTAGCCATTTATTTTTACTTTGTTGATAATAGAGTGGTATTTAAGGCTGCTTATGCTGCCAACGCAACGCGCCGGAAATGCCCGTCGCTTACAACTAATATTGTTGATTGTAACGAATGTGTTTTGTTTTTCTCAAAAGTGCTGAGATTGAATTGTAGGTGAAATTTTTACCTATATTTTGGGGTAATTTCGAGGTGAAAATTCTTTGTCATTTCAAAGCTAGACTAGTTTTCATTCTTAATTTTAGGATAGCTTCAAAACTATAAGAAATGTTTGGCTTAAAATCTACCGACAATTCCATCTCATCTTTTGAGAAAAACAAAACACATTGGTAACAATCAACAATTTTCACCAACGAAGGCGACCGGCGCCAGTAGTAATTATTTAGTAGGCTGTGTACCAAGGTCGTTGGTGTATGTACCCCCCTTAAAATAAAATATTGTGTTTATTTTTTTTGTCATTTAGGATGTGGGTAACATACTGCTTTTGTTGGCAAGATATCATTATGTTGCCAGCAAATATGTAGAATAGACATAACAATGGTTATAAAAATTGTATGAATCACCTTTTTTGTTTGAATTGTAGGTTTGTTTATACCCATCCCAGTATACTTATAGATAGTCAGTAAGTCCAACGTTTTATACTTATATAAACCTATAGGATATTCTAATTAATATTGTGTATTGACGACCCACAATGGTCACCATGCCGGACTGCCAAACACAGGGTCGCGGGTTCGATTCCCGCTTCAGACCAGTATTTATGCTTAGATATTTGTCTGTGGTCTGGTTGTTTATATGTATTATAAGTATATATTTACAAAAGAAGAGTATTTATAAGTAGTATATCGGTTGTCTAGCACTCATATCACAAGTCTAGTTACTTAGCTAGGGGCACGATGGCGATGTGTGGAATGTCCTGCAATATTTATTTATTAAATACAAAAGTTTGTATATTCAATTTGTTGTTTCCTCTTCACAGTCAAACGTCTGGACCGATTTGGATAAAAATCATAGTGGTAGTTTAGGTGAAAGAGAAGATCCCAATGCAGTTAAATTATGACTGTGTTGTTTGTTACTACTTCAATAAAAAACAACAGCTGGAGATTCAGATTAACACATAGGCCTTACTTATGTGTTAATCTTATAGAATGTATTTTGTTAGAATCTGGCTAAAGTAAAGATTTTAATATTAAACTAGCTGCGCCCCGCGGTTTCACTCGCGTAAGTCCGATCTTTCTCACCGTTTAAACCTTCCCTGGACTACGACAAACATTTCAAAACCGAAATCATCTAAATCGGTTCGTGTGTTCTGAAGTTATAGCGTCAGGAAGGAAAACCCGACTTATTTTTATATAGTAGATTATTTCTGTATTTTTGTCAGAAGACTGTGCTTTTGCCACTGTGCAATAAGAGCATAACTTAATAGTGCTAAAACAATTTTTACGTATGAAAACCAATACTTTTTTTAATAATATGCATGAGATCATGGTTTAGTTGGAAAAGTTAGGATGTGTCCTCGGACATCATCATCTTCCTGCCCTTATCCCAATTTATTTGGGGTCGGCGCAGTATGTCTTTTTCTTCCATTCACTCCTTTTAGTTGTCATCTCATCATTCACATGCATCTCTCTCATATTTTATCTCAGGCAGTCCATCCATCTTTTCTTAGGTCGTCCTCTTCCTCTCCATCCCTCTACATTCATACTCATCACTCTTCTAGTCACATGCGTCTCTTCTCTTCTCATCTGATCTGATCTGTCTGCGGACATATTTATTTCTATCCATTGTCTAACCCATATTACAAGCATAGTTACTTAGCTTAGGATTAGATGTCGCTGTAAATATCCTACAATACAATATTTTATAGAAGGGTATGAAACTTACCTCAAATCTATACCACTCAGTGCTGTTCCAATGAGGATTCAGTGATTTCCGACAAACATCAGTCTTGTGTGTGACTCCACCGAACTTAATCTCAACAAATGCATCAGTTGTGTCACTTGCTCTGTCCATAACTGGTAGGTTCCGCCCTGCCAGGACCTTCACTTTGATTTTCACAGGCATTTTTGTTACAATTTTTACACACAAACTTGATTCTTAGAGAAAACCTTTTAATTTGCTCTCACTTCACAAAAATTAGTTAAGTAATTGGCTAATAATGATATTTCCCGCCAATATCGTCAGTTTTTCCCGTCCCAGACATTTCTATTCACTTTCAAACACACAAAGTGGGTAGGTTTTTTATGTTTAACGGTTAGTAGGTAGGTATATAGGTACAAAATAAAGTTTGAAACTCCACTTAGTTCAAATTAACCACCTCTTCACACGATATTATCACTTTCAAAACGTTCTAATCAGTATGGAAAATAGATATTTATCTTATCAATATGCACCTACTACATTGATTGATTTTCATAAGATACGATTATTTATTGATAGTAAGTTTGTAGTATTACGGCAATATGCATAAATACTACGAATTATTATTATTTTTATCACTTAAAAGCTCGATTTCACGGAACATAAACATTTTTGTTAAATGTCGGCATCAATTTTGCGACACTAAAACCCGTAATTGCGCGTCCATTTGATAAACACTACACCTTTGAGCGCCTCCGTTAGATCTAAATATTGTTCTAAAAGTATTCCCTCAGGTTATTAATAGATAAATGTGAGATTTTATAAATAAAACTTGCGAAGAAAGGTCCGACGATCCAATGCACGACAAATAACAAGTAAACAAATGTCAAATATGTCATTTTGACATTGACATTCCAGAAATTATAGGCACCGTGGGCCGAATCTATAGATTCATGAGTATTCTCTGTCCGCGAATCAGCCTGGAGATTAATAAATTGAGCTAGCAAAATATTAATCAATAAAATTCTAGCTCCTATCCATTACCCGACTGCTAGGAAAAGGTTTTATTTAATATTCTCTATATTCTAATCTAGACATCTTGTTGCTTCTATTTCATGTAGCTCGCCGACGTTAAACTTTTCTGTCACTCACTGTCAAATTCACAAAGTGTCAGCAGTGTCAGTTTTGTTGTTGTTTGGGTTGTTGCTGCCTATTTTCAGTTTTTCCTAGATACCTAGATCACCTACCTAGATCATATTATTATTTATAATATCTGTCCACGTTACTAAGGCCCACACACATTAATAAGTAATTGAACATGGGCAAGAGACAATAAGTAATTCCATAAACATAACCTCAATAATAATAATTCCAGTGAGTCCAAAGGCGGTAGAATTAAATTACCTTTGTGCAGTTTTACCCACATAAACCGCAATTGTAACAAACGCTTCACTTACGACAGATCGTTAAAAAACTTCTGTGGATATCGTTACGAGACTTTGTTAGCGTTTTAATTGGCTGTGAAACATATGCAAATTATTTTAGAAAAATGCATATATTATGCACAATATGCAGTGATTTGGTGACCCAGGCAGAGAACACGTACGCTACAAAATGTGGACATATATTTCACTACCATTGCTTATCCCAATGGATAGAAAGGTTAGTTCTTTAATAACAATACTAGCAATGCTCTACACTTCCAATCCTGTGGAAATATCAAAATCAAAAGTAGCCTTTGTTACTCCTAAGGATTCAATTTATCCTCGTACCAAGTTTCATCTAAATCGGTTTAGTAGTTTCAGAGCATATTTGTGACAAACAAACAATCTTTCCGCTACAAGTTTAGTGTAGATACAGAACACCCAGACCATAACAAATATATGTTTACAGAAACAAATATCTGTACACAAATACCAGTTAGATGGCAAGAATCAAAGCCACAACCCTCAGCATCACATCCGAGTGCTCACTCATCGCACCATAGAATCAAAATCGCTTAGTTAATATAATTGAAGGGTCAAGTAGATGAACCTGTTATGTCGCACTTTTTCATTTTAGGTTTTTTTGCAGAAATGAAGATGTTATGTCCATATCTACACCTTGGCATACTCAGATTTCTCAATTTCAGCTTAATTAGGGGTAAAATCTGTGGATGAAGGTGTTATGTACATGCAAAACCAATTTTCTTAGAGCAAGAATGTGTCAAGGGCACATGACAATCGACTTTACTAGTATATTACACAATCTAACAACAATTAATATTACTGGAAGTAGGTGTGATGTACAAACATAGCATCTTCATCCATGTCTTAACTTATCAAAAATTAAAATATCACTATTTCGTATAGATGAAAGAGTCATGTAGTGTTTAATTGTATTAGAAGAAAGTGTTATGTGCCAAACATAGCTCATTCATCCGTGATATAAGTCATCGAAATTGAAAATTAGTATTTTTGAAGTGGATAAAAGTGTCATGTTGTGTTTTAATGTAAAAGAAGAAAGTGTTATATGTACAAACATAGCTCATTCATCCGTGATTTACGTCATCGAAATTAAAAAATCGTATTTTGAAGTGAATAAAAGTGTCATGTTGTGTTTTGTAATAGAAGAAAGTGTTATGTGCTCATTCATCCGTAATTTAAGTTATCGAAATTTCATCGAAATCCTAGGTTTAAAGAATTTATTTACTCATAAAAGACATAAGTCCACTTACAACCAAGAAAATAAAGAAAATTAGAAAATTTTTATTAATTGAATTGTTAGAAAATTTATTTTGAAATCTAATCATTTCACGGGTTTTTACGTATTACATGTGCTTTTTCGATGTTTACTTACCTATTTTGTGTCAATTTTCACTGGCCTGATTGTAAGAAAAGTAAGCATATTTTGAAAAAATTATAACTCCTATAAACATACTTGCAAGACAATGATTGTAGACAATTTAATGAATAACATATTGGTTTTTGACAGGTTTATTGTAGCTTTAACTGTTCTTATGATCAAATCAAAAAAACTGTAAGTGTTGATACAAAACTAAACTATAAGTCCGATCTACATACTTCTAAGCACAATGTTGTATAGAATTTAATGAAGATTATGTTGCTCATTAACAGTTTTGTTGTAGCTTTAACCGTTTTTATGATAAAAACAATAAACTGTGAGTGTTGATACAAAACAGGGTCGAGGGAGATTAAAATCACTTTACAGCTTCTAAACTGTAAGTCCGATCTACATACTTCTAAGGACAATGTTGTACAGAATTTAATGAAAATTATATTGCTCATTGACAGTTTTGTTGTAGCTTTAACCGTTTTTATGATAAAAACATTAAACTGTGAGTATTGATACAAAACAGGGTCGAGGGAGATTAAAATCACTTTACAGCTTCTAAACTGTAAGTCCGATCTACATACTTCTAAGGACAATGTTGTACAGAATTTAATGAAGATTATATTGCTCATTGCCAGTTTTGTTGTAGCTTTAACTGTTTTCATTCAAAATTCAAAAAACTCTATATTGTCCCCCCTCTTATTCATGTTTATTTACATACAAATCAATGAATGAAGGTGTTATGTACAGTTTTTTCATTAAAAAGGGCCCTTAAATATAGTATTTTTTCAAAATACCGTATGTGCTGGAATAAACACATATTTATCTATAATTTGTGAAAGTTTTAGCCCCATAACTCTTAAACTGACAATTCTACAACAAAAAAACAGTTGAAAACTTTAACGCTAATTATCTCGAGATTTTGTTTTTGTATCATAACAGGTTCATCTACTTGACCCTTCAATTAGTTCCATATCATTATGTTCTTATTTTAGTATCTGTTAGGTTTAGGTTATAGTGACATTATAAATGCATCATCTGTGAAAATTTCAACTGTCTAGCTATCACGGTTCATGAGATACATCCTGGTGACAGACAGTCAGACAGACAGTGGAGTCTTAGTAAGACGACCCAGTTGGCACAATGGTCACCATGCCGGACTGCCAAACATACGGTTGCGGGTTCGATTCCTGCCTCAGACAAGTATTTATGCTAAGATATTTGTCTGTGGTCTGGTTGTTTCTATGTATAATGAGTATATATTTACAAAAGAAAAGTATTTAAGTAGTATATCCGTTGTCAAGCACCCATAACACAATTCTAGTACTTAGTTTGGGGCTAGAAGGCGATGTGTGGAATGTCCTGCAATATTTATTTATTTATAAGAAGGTCCCATTTTTCCCTTCGGGTACAGAACCCTATAAAAAAAAAAGCTAAAATTATGTTTATTAAATTTTTTTTATTTCAGATCAAAATCCTGCCCCCAATGTCGTAACAAAGTGACAGAACGTTGCATGTTCCGTCTCTACCCCACCGTATCTAATGAAACGACACAAGATGACGCAGCAACGTTGCAATCTAGATTGGACGATGCACAGCTACAGTTGCGACAACAGAAACAATCTTTTAACACTTTAGAGAATGATGTTAAGAGTTTGACGGATAATTTGAAGAAGAATGAGTAAGTTTCACTCTTTTAACTAATTTTCGTATTGCTCGCGTTTGTGGGATTTAGCCCTAGATGTCCCACATGTGACCACTGGGTGGTGCTAAAGAAGCAATCTTCTGGTAGGAGGCTTCAGCCGCGGTTAGTTATCACCCACCGTCGTATTGCCAAGTGAACTTGTCCATGTTCCGATAATATGTAGACTGGCACAGCACATTGCGATTTGGCGATTGCGGAGCACCTGACCAAACCCTTTCCCATGTGGTAAACAAATGCCCACTTCGCCGTTTTCCCGGTGGAATGTCGGAAGTTCATAAACTTACAACTGCCGCCGCAAGCTGGCTGAAAAACTTGGATATAGAGGTTTGATTCACGCAGGATGAATGCCATACGCCATGACAGTACAGTTCGGGGCTGCTCGGGGCGGACTTAGCCTCTTAATTTGGGCCATTGTGCGCGTGAGAAGATCCTCCTTGTCACTCCAACCATCCCAGGTCCTTCCTGAAGACTAGCTTTTTCAGGCTGCTGCAGGCCTCTAGAAGAGATGCCGGCGATTGAAGACTTATACTTAGGCTTTGAAAGTACCTTAAACTTACTTGTACTTGTATACAGGCTGTTTTCCGCGATTAGACCCTTTTAATTGGGTCCTTTTTGCGTGAAGATGGAGTAGGCTTGCCCAGCACCTACTACCCTCTCAACTTAGTCGACCATGTCCAGAGGAGAGAACTTGTCAATACTTCTGGAGCCAACTAAGCCGCGGGTTTCATCACGATGTTTTCCTTCACCGTAAGAGCAATGTCAATAAAATTAGCGCACATAAATTTTTCTTAAGAAAAATACATTGGTGCACGGCCGGCCTGGATTCGAACCCACGACCTTCAGAATGAAAGTCGAGGTATCTACCACTAAGCCAACACCGCTCTCAAGTACCTTAAATTCAAATAACAGTGTCATCCACAATAATTGACGGTAAAGTAATTCATAAACACCACTATCGTTATAGTGTTCTAGAGTGAATTTTAAGAGAGTTAATGAGATGCGATTTATGACATCAAAACTGTTATCAAAAAGGATGAGAGACGCTTCAAAAATGCTTTTTAGAAAATGATAACAGATAGAAAAGATCAGATATTTTATTATAGTGTTTTAATTTCCAGAAATACAATAAAATCATTAGAACAGAAATTAGTGACAAAAGTATCGGCAGTACAAGCACTGAACGAACAAATAATGTATTTGAAGATAGAAAACAATCACACAAATAAACTTAAAGAGGAAAATGAGACGTTGAAGAAAAATCTAGAAACTTTGAATGGGTAAGAAAAGATTAATTTCCCTAACCAAATAATATTAAGATTTATTAAGATGCAAATATAGGATCTAAAGCAAAGCCTTAAAATAAAATTGTTAATGGAAAATTGCTGTTAAGTGTTGTTGTATTGTATGTACCGATTGTAGAGTTCTTTTCCTAAATTTTGACATAATTTAAAGAACAGAAATTCCTTGCTGCTTTTGAGCTTCGCCAAACTTTGTTTGAGAGAAAAATACAGAATAGTAATTAAATTACTTAAATCATTATAACAAAAAAATACACATTTTTCAACGTAGTTTATACCCTTAACGGCACTATGTTTACAGACTTCAAATAGTATTGAACGCGGTAGCAGACGAAGTTGAAAATATGCTAAAAGGATATGCAGATGTTAAAACTATAGCTACATTCGCTACTGCGTTGAAAAGGTAAGCATTCATTATCATATCAGCCACAGGACATTTACTGCTAAACATAAGCCTCTCCCAAAAAAAAAGGGAAGGTTTTTTTAAGAATGTTTTCTCCTAGCTACAAATCAAATCAAATCAATTTTTTTTATTTCTTTGGATGCATACCTAAGTTAGGATGTGTGCCTTCGGAACGCGCCCACCAATGAGAAGAAGGCACAAGAAACTTATGGGGTTTTTTTTTTCATGTGATTGGTTCTAAGAAATGCCCTCTATTATTATTATTTTATTTTAATTAACCACCATATAGAGTCGAATTGAGCAATTACGAAGCCAGTTTTTGTCGACATAATACTAAGCTGATTAATATTTCAACAGAGCCCTTTGTGAGTCTGAATCAAAGAAGACTGAACTACGGAACCGACTGCACTCGGCCAAACAGCAGATAGCGGTCGAGAAACACAAGTATTCAGATCTGCACGCAAAGATGGTGTAAGTTATTTATCACTGCATAGTATAAAACAAAGTCGCTTCCCGCTGTCTGTCTCTATGTATGCTTAGATCTTTAAAACTACGCGTCGAATTTGATGCGGTTTTTTATAGATTTAGTAATTCTAGAGGAACGTTTTAGTTCATAAAACAAAACTAACACGCGTAGTACGCGGGGAACAGCTAGTTTATTTATATTTAGGTGAACCGCTATTACTGAAAAAGTAAACAGAAATGGTAGAATCAGAGGACTAATAAAGGTTCCGTAAAAAAACACAGGTAATCTTCTATACCTACATATAAAAGAAAGTCATGTTAGTTACACCATTTATAACTCGAGAACCGCTGAACCGATTCGGCTGAAAATTGGTGGGGAGGTAGCTTAGAACCAGGAGACGGACATAGGATCGATATCCCCACGGGATCGGAACTTACGCGGTTGAAACCGCGGGGCACAGCTAGTAGGTACTAAAAACAAAACAACTATCGCGTATGTACAAATATCCTTTTATTAAAATATTTAGGATAACAAAAGTCATTTATTTCGCACTACAAACAATCCATTATGTAGGTACATAATATTTTAGAAATTAAAATTGGAATAAAATATTAAAAATTAAAATATATTATGTTATTAAAATTAAATTAAGTAAAGAAAAAGAAAAAGAAAGTAACTTTTGTAATTTTTTAACAAAGAGGTCCTTAGCTTCGGCTTGAGAGCTTCGGCTTCACCGACGCCTTCCAAAGGTCCGAGGCTCCATAGCCCCGTGATATGAGACTCAAAACTAATAATTATCAAAGAACAAATTTCGCCGCCTCGCTAAGGCAACACTATAACAAAACATTTAAGTGATGAATTGAAAACCTCCTTTATTGGAAGTTGGGCTCTCATTTAGATATATCCCAGTTGACGACCCAGTTGGCACAATGGTCACCGTGCCGGATTGCCAAACACAAGGTTGCAGGTTCGATTCCCGCCTCAGACAAGTATTTATGCTTTGATATTTGTCTGTGGTCTGGTTGTTTCTATGTATGATAAGTATATATTTACAAAAGAAAAGTATTTAAGTAATATATGAGTTGTCTAGCACCCATAACACAAGTCTAGTTACTTAACTTGGGGTTAGATGGCGATGGAATATCCTGCAATATTTATTTTTTATTTTATCCTTATATATATTGTTTATAACTTTTAGAGAGTTAGAAGACAAGTTAGCGAATTCGGAGAAAAAGTACGAATCGTTAGAAAAAACTTATAAGAAACGGCAAGCGAATGAAATGGAGATCACAAATACTGACGTATTAAATACTAAGAAAGCTAGACATATAGAACCGAAGGATTTAGACACTACGATATTGGCTGAAGCAAGCACTAGTAATTTGAGTCTTGTAAGTATTTGACGATTGTTGTGAAAGGCTGCGGTTTTGTTAGATTAGGTTTTTTTGGAATAAGTACGTTTGGCGGGATCATTCTCAGAAGATCCATGGCCCAGATCCAAAATGGATCTAGTGTGATGTTTTTTTCCGACCTATCCGAGAAAAAACTTTACGCGTTATAAAAAACCGTAAGAGAAAGAAAGAGTGAATGAGACCGATAACTTATCTCCCATAAAAGTACAGTCACATTACCAATTAGCTGAACCCCACGTGACCCAGAGCTCAGTCGCAAATCTGTAAAAAATTTAGTATTTACCTATTTTGTTATTTTTTTATATTGTATTCGGTATTGTATAGTTTAATGTTTAAAAAAACAGATTCAGGTAACATTACTTTACAACCTACCAGATTTGCAAGTAAGCTCTAGGTCACGTGGGGTTCAGCTAATTGATAATGTGACTGTTTATGAAAAAAAAACATTATAAAAAAGTAAGGGAATTCGTTCCAAACGTGTGTATTTTTTTAACACAAAATATGTTTGCATTTAACCTCATGTGACCTGATGGGAAGCGACGATGAGTTTGAAGATGTAGCATGCTGAGAACGGCATGCCTGGACAACATGGTAGAACATGACGAGTCACTTGACACCATGGCTAGACACGTTAAAAATATTTCTGTTAAGTCTTTGATTTTTTATTTTCAGAATTCATTGGTAAAGAAAATAGAGAACGCCGATTCTCCATACTTAACTTTGAAGCAGAGTTCGTTAGCATTGACGGCCTTGAATCGGGCCCCTCTAAACATTCCTGCTGAAAAAATAAAGGTATGTATACCTATCTATATTTTTTTTCAATTTATTAAAAATCGATTTTATTTAAAGCTGCTTTAATGGGTAGTAAAATATCCCCATATATATAAAATTCTCGTGTCGCTGTGCTAGTTGGCAAACTTCACCTAAACGGCTGAACCAATTTTGTATAATTTTTTGTGTGTATTCGTTAGGTCTGAAAATCGAACAACATCTATTTTTTTCTTCTATTTTTCCTTTACAATATAGTTTTTTGTAAATTGCAAAACAACGTTTGCCGGGACAGCTAGTAACGTTATAAAAAAGGATTTAGCTAAGTAACCTCTTTGGTTAAAGCAAGAAGTTCCTGAACAAGGACATAGTATATTTATTACGCGGGTGAAACCGCGGGGTGCAGCTAGAAATATGAATGTTTGTGGCAGTTTGTATGTTTGTTACACCTTCAAAAAACTACTAAACCGATTGCAATGAAACTTGATAACATATACTATTTTGTCTTTATTTCGGACTAGCTGCGCCCCGCGGTTACACGCGTGTAAGTTCTGATCCCGTGGGAATATCAAAATAAAAAGTAGCCTATAGCCTTCTTCGATAAGTGGACTATCCAACACAAAAATAATTTTTCAATTCGAACCAGTAGTTCCTTAGATTATCGCGTTCAAACAAACAAAAAAAACTCTTCAGCTTTATAATATTTAGTCATTAGTATAGACTCAAGTAAAAGCTTGCTAATCTATACTAATATTAAAAATTGTAACGTAGTAGTTTTATTCTACTAGTTTGAATTATAATTTTTTGTCAACTTTGTTTGTCACTGGCGATATGTAAGGTCGCATGTTGCCAAACTGTCTAAGAAAAAATTGAAATGACATTAGACTTAGAGTGTTGACGCGTTTTGATATTTACCCAAAATCGGGGAGTTTTCACATTGTAAATGATGACAGATTTCAAGTTTACAATAAATTAGTAAGGATATTTCAGAAGGACTTCATTTATTTTAGGGTTATAAAAATGTAGAAATGTAAACAAATAACAGGAACACGCATAGAGTGATAATAGTGTTCGGAATTAGAGAAAATGTTTTGCAAACGATGTTCGTGTTAGGGAAAATATTTAGGGAGTTTGGGATGCTGTGATATTGGCTTTCTTTTGATCTTGAGTCGCAGGAGCAAGATGACTAGATATATTTTGAAAGGAATTCGAAGGTTGTGGAGGCGCAAGCGCCGCCTTAAAGCTCGTTTCATAACTTGAGCCAATAACATAAATATTATGCGCTAATCAGGGAATTTTCTCGGTAAGATGTTTTCTAAATTCTTAGATATTGTAGTTCGTCTATCGGCAAAGGTGTACACGTGGCTATGCCGATGTAGTGTCTTCGAATGCATCTCCTGATGCCTAGCAGCTCTCGAACTAAAGGATTAAGAGCCTAATAGTGTCCGCACCAGGTTGCAAGATTTGTTCTGTTTTATTTCAGGTTTTTTCTTATGACCTAGACAAATCTAAATCACATAAAAGGACATGTGCCTGTCCGCATTACCTTATGCTTTTTACCAGAGGTTGTGTTGAGTGGATCTCCACCCTCTAACATTTGTATAACCTAATTTGACATGAGAACTTAACCCGTAGAAGCACATGGTTTGTACGGAGTCACCGCTATCAACATATGGAGGTACCATCTTTTCATATTAACTAACTGTACTCAGAATGGTGAATATAATTCGGTTTGCAAAATGATTTTAAATAGGATTTAAATATAAGCCCAAAGCTTAAGGTGTTAATTGAATAGTTAAGTTAATATCCAAATTTGAACGAGAACTTGTACTTTTAATGTTCGACAGTGGTCGGTCTTTAACAGTGTCTGCGACTGATCGCTTACGGATCCCTGAACCGAACATCTGGTTGCTTATTAAGTCACACAACAACAGGGCATTCATAGGTGATCAAGCGAAGGCACAGTCAGCCGCTCCTTGAGGTTCACCGAGATAGGAAACTTTATATTTTGCTTTATATAATTTTGGTAGGCAATAAAGTTATTTTATCTCTTTGTATGGAAACTGGATTTTCTTTTGTGTATCCCTTTTAGGAACCTATCCATATCCTACTGTAAGGTGAGTCTCCAATATTATACTTTTAATAATATAGTTAGCGGTCTGGCTTCTTTATAATGGGGTTGTTCTGAGAGAAAACTCGTTCAGTCTAAACCCAGGAAAACCCCGTTATAAAATATAAAAGATTTGATTGTTTGTTTACATTGAAACTACTAAACCGATTTAGATGAAACTTGGAATGCTAATACATTGATTCATTGACAGTAACATAGGCTACTTTTTATCCCGATATGCCCACGGGATCGGGAGATACGCGGGCGAAATCGAAATCGCTAAAGATAAAGTTATTAGTAAATATGTTTCTTTTTTTCTAGCCCACAGAATATTCAACATTAACAAAATTAAAGTTGCCAGCGAAAGAAAATAAAACTAGCATATTTTCTCTATATAAAAAAAGTTCGTTAAGTCAAAATGTATCTGAGGACCACGATACTGCTATGTATGATATAAGTTATGACGGTTTAGGAGGACATTCTAAATTAGATATATTTCCAACACCTAGAATGAAGTTAACAAAGGGCATACCTAAGTTAACGGCTAAGCATAAGTTAAAACGACCCGTGTCTAGTGGTAGTCAAGATATTGGGAAGTTTTTTGATGATTTATGTAAGAATAAATAGCTATTTTGTTAGTCTCTTTTACTTAGACTTGAGTTAACAAAGGGTAGACCTAAGTTAACGGCTAAGCATAAATTGAAATGACTCGTGTCAAGTGGTAGTCAAGATATTTGAGGATTTGTGTAAGAATAAATAGCTATTTGTTGGAATGTTTTACTTAGACTTTGGTTAACAAAGGGCATACCTAAGTTAACGGCTAAGCATAAGTTGTAACGACCCGTGTCAAGTGGTAGTCAAGATATTTGATGATTTATGTAAGAATAAATAGCTATTTTGTTAATCTGTTTAACTTAGACTTGAGTTAACAAAGGGTAGACCTAAGTTAACGGCTAAGCATAAATTGAAATGACTCGTGTCAAGTGGTAGTCAAGATATTTGAGGATTTGTGTAAGAATAAATAGCTATTTGTTGGAATGTTTTACTTAGACTTTGGTTAACAAAGGGCATACCTAAGTTAACGGCTAAGCATAAGTTGTAACGACCCGTGTCAAGTGGTAGTCAAGATATTTGATGATTTATGTAAGAATAAATAGCTATTTTGTTAATCTGTTTAACTTAGACTTGAGTTAACAAAGGGTATACCTAAGTTAACGGCTAAGCATAAATTGAAATGACTCGTGTCAAGTGGTAGTCAAGATTTTGATGATTTATGTAAGAATAAATAGCTATTTTGTTAATCTGTTTAACTTAGACTTGAGTTAACAAAGGGTATACCTAAGTTAACGGCTAAGCATAAGTTGAAACGACCCGTGTCAAGTGGTAGTCAAGATTTTGATGATTTATGTAAGAATAAATAGCTATTTGTTGAAATGTTTTACTTCGACTTCACAAAGGGTTGACCTTAGTTAACGGCTAAGCATAAGTTGAAACGACCCGTGTCAAGTGGTAGTCATGATATTGGGAAGATTTTTGATGATTTATGTAAGAATAAATAGCTATTTTGTTAGTCTGTTTTAATTAGACTTTAGTTAACAAAGGTTATGCCTTAAGTTAACGGCTAAGCATAGGTTATAAGTTGAAGAGACTTGATGCTTTGTATAAAATATAGTGATTTTATTAGTCTGTTAACGATTTAAAAAAAAATAATTAAAAAAACATCACAATTTCTCAATATGAAATGTTTGTATTTCTAAATAATGTTAGGAAATCCAATTAAAACGACTTCGCCGGCTCGAAGAATTTTCCGGAATTTTTAATTTTTATCAGATTTGGTAAAAAAAATGCCTTTTTGAATAATTGTATTATTAAATAATAAGTCTGTTAAAAAAAATAGTAAGGATTTCGTTATTAATCATGTAAGTTTATAAATAAAATAAATGATTTTACTTAAATAATTATGTTTTTATTGTGATTATGCAAATAGTTACCAAAAAGTAAAAAATATACCATTCTCGTTTCTGGTTCCTAAAATAAGAAGAAAAACAAAATGGTTTTTTGAACATATTTCTGGATCTTGAATTTCTAGGAATTTCATAATCTAATGATATATTAATAGACCAGCCTGCCTAGCATGAAGACCAAAACACGATACGATAAAGCGATATCACGCGAATAAATTCAACATGGCGATGTTGAATTTTTATCATAATTTTTATCGCAATTTATAATAAAAATTTAACACGGCGGCTTTATCTATCATATTTTGAGAGTTGATGTAGTTATATCGCGTGATATCGCTTTATCGTATCGTGTTTTGGTCTCCATGCTAGGCAGGCTGGGGCCTTATTCTGCTATTTGACCAACCATTGTCATTATATCGAGACTCTATTGATATTATATCGAGATTGTGACTTTATTTGGTATTCTGCTAAAGTTTTAATAACATCGCAATATAATCACTATGGAGTCTCAATGGTATGGTAATATTTACCTTACAGGTGTTGCCTAGCAACATGGTATATGTTGCTAAGCAATATACCGTTTTGACAACTATCGAGATTCCATTAAGCCACGATTGTAGAGCAGAACACAAAAGTGAGTCAGTGGTGTGTCAGTAGTGTCTCGATAGAATAGTCAACGTTAGGAGAATACGAATTTGACATGTAATGTCATATTTTTGACATTAAATTTCTATTACGATTATATCGACACACTATTGAAATACAATTGTGTTAGCAGACTTAGGCCCCAGGGCCGAAGCCTTCAAAAATGATAAAAAATGAAAAAAATCACAGTAGGATGAAACCCATTAGAAAAGGAGGGGAATATGATAAAAATGAAAGGAAAAATAAATTACGGTCGATCCGAGTTCGGGAAGTGGGAGGGGGGGGTTTTTAAGGGTAAAAATGGTTTATCTTGATTTCCGGCAAAACTACAAGTCCTATGGAAAAAAGTTGAATGGCAAAGTTGTAGGTAATAAAAAGATCTACAACTTTTGTTTATACAATTTTTTCACATAACCTCAAAATTTAGCTGAAAAATTCAAATAACCCAGTTTTTGGTTTTTTATATTTATCTTTTTCAAAAATGTTTTTTTTTCTACGAAATTTGGTGAAAACTTATCTTATTATGTCCCAAATACACTATAATTTATTTGATTTAAAATATTTATTTTTTCTCATTATTTTAACTTAATATCAAAAAAACACCCTAATTTTCAATCGAAAATTCTCACGTCAAAATATCAGCTTTTTTCAAAAAGTTGGTATGCTTTCTGTTCGTTGAAATCTCTACTTTCCGATGGTGAAAAAAAAAATATATGTTACAGTAGTAAATCTTCTCAGAAAATGCAAAAAACCGATCGAGAAAATCGTTTTTTTTTTGTACGATGTTGTATTGTATACTGTACTGTGTACGTTATTATAGTATTATATTTTGATTTGCAATTTTTTTTATCAATGTTACATGTAATCTTACGTTTTTCGAGTAATTAAAGTGTAAATTTTAATAATAGCTCAAAATTGTATATAATAATTTAAAAAAATATCGATTTTCTCGATCGGTTTTTTGCTATTTCTGAGAACATTTACTATGGCAATGTATATTTTTTTTACACCATCAGAAAGTAGAGATTTCAACGAATAAAAAGCCTCCAGATTTTTTTAAAAAAGCTGATATTTTGACATGAGAATTTTCGATTGAAAATTAGGGTGTTTTTTTGATATTAAGTTAAAAATAAGGCGAAAAAATAAATATTTTAAATCAAATAAATTACAGTGTATTTGGGACATAATAAGATAAGTTTTCACCAAATTTCGTAGAAAAAAAACATTTTTGAAAAAGATAAATATAAAAAACCAAAAACTGGGCTATTTGAATTTTTCACCTAAATTTTGCGGTTATGTGAAAAAATTGTATAAACAAAAGTTGTAGATCTTTTTATTACCTACAACTTTGCCATTCAACTTTTTTCCATAGGACTTGTAGTTTTGCCGGAAATCAAGATAAACCATTTTTTACCCTTAAAAACCCCCCCCTCCCACTTCCCGAACTCGGATCAACCGTAATTTATTTTCCTTTAATTTTTATCATATTCCCCTCCTTTTCTAATGGGTTTCATCCTACTGTGATTTTTTTTGGTTTCAAAAATTATCGACCCTGGTCTATAAAGCTGTTTCCGGTCTGTTATATAAGTTGTCTGATCACTATATTACAAGCCTAGTTGGCTTAATATAGGCCAGATGGCGCTGTGTGTATTTAATCAACCCTTCATATCATTCTCCAAGCCCTCAATCCTCTGGAGCACCGTCTTAAGTTCCTTCACTAGCGTTCGCGCCTGACTCCTCTCGATGAGCAGTTCTCTCCTGTTCTGGTCTCCTGAAGCCGTCTCCGAGTCGAGGGTCAGTTTGACACAGTCCACTGTGCCTTCTGGGGCCGGAGTTAGACTTATGTTAGTTAATTTTGGCACTGGAAAAAGAGAACAGAAATAATTATTTCACAAAATTATTTTTTGTGCAACAAATAAGGTGATCATAATATAAGGGTTCCTTTTTTACCCTTTTTATGTACGGAATCCTAAAGACCGGCCAAGTGTGAGTCGGACTTGCGCTCTAAGGGTTCCGTATAGTTATATTCTGTTTTTAATTTTTGTTGTTATAGCGGCCAACAGAAATACTTACATAATATTTGACGACCCAGTTGGCACAATGGTCTGGTGACCATTGTGCCAAACACAAGGTTGCGGGTTCGATTCCCGACATGTATTTATGCTTATATATTTGTCTGTGGTCTGGTTGTTTCTATGTATTCTAAGTATATATTTACAAAAGCAAAATATATAAGTAGTATACCTATCCGTTGTCTAGCACCCATAACACAAGTCTAGTTACTTAGCTTGGGGCTAGATGTGTGGAATGTCCAGCAATATACATCACTACATAGTATAAAACAAAGTCGCTTTCTCTGTCCCTATTTCCCTATGTATGCTTAAAACTACGCAACGGATTTTGATGCGGTTTTTTTTAATAGATATAGTGATTCAGGAGGAAGGTTTATTATGTATAATACATGCATAATATAGCCGTGCGAAGCCGGGGCGGGTCGCTAGTAAAAAATAAAATAAAATTGCGCACATAAAATTTTCTAATAGTCTCGTGCTAACTGAGCATGAAGCACGACTTACCTATAAAAGTACCCTTAGCTTGTTCAACGTGCGCCTGTCGGCCTTCGTCTGCGGCTTCAGCCAGCGCCGCCGCGTGCGTTCTGGGCACGCCGAGCACGGCCAGGTCTCGTGCTAGCTGACCTCCGGGGCACGAGCACGACCACGCCGAATGCAGCACCCATCGGATGGCTGCGGCTGCTCGAGCTGATTCTTCACGGGAGCCTAAAAAAAAAAATGTGAGCCGTCACGGGACGCCTGGCAGATGTGAAACATCGACATTATTTTGTATAAGTAATATGCAGAAAATAACAGATTGTGATAGAATCGCAAAGTCGATTACGGTGTACACCGTACATACTACTGCATATAGACTGTATATACCTATATACCATCACAGCCCCGGATCTTCAATTTTTTCTAGGCAGGGCAAATACTGAAAAATGCCGCCCCCATCCCTTTCGCATGCACGGTAACGCGTACTGCCGCGATCTGCGATTACTGCAGGCGAGGGGGCGCGTATTTTGAATTTTGAACTATACCTACGCGCCTCGCGAATAATTCGGAATAAAGGCCAATCCGCACAGCACAGTGACGACACAGTGCCGGCACAGTGCCGAACCGTGACCGTCCATCAGTGTCAGTGAAAAATGATATTGTTTCATACTTTTGTACTAGACTATCCGTACTGGTCAGTGACAGTGATGTTCAGTGCTGTCAGTGCTGCTCCGACGTTGCTCCGACGCTCGCCGTGATCCGGCGTGAATTTGTAGCGGACAATATTTTGCCTGACCCGGTCGCAGTGTTTCAAGATGGCCGACGAAAAGTTAATTGAATTGGTCCGTGTGTTGCCCGTATTTATCACGTTTTTTTGACGATCGACCCCTAGGTACATTCATTTTCCTTATAACCGCAGTCAAAATATCGGAAATTTTGCGGTTGTTATCTTTGCTCGCTCTCGTTTTTTTTACATAATATAATTAATAAATTAACAGTTTAAAAAAACTAAAAAAACCCGCTTTATTTTTCTTTTGCAATCACAATGTATCACGCTTACTATTTACTATATTCTTAATTCAAATTTAATAAATTTTATTTTAAATTTTTTAGTAGTATTTTTTATTTAAAGCGTGTTTTTTTTAGTTTTTTTAACTATTAATTTATTTTATACTTTTTGATCTTTGATAACGAAATATGTTAGATCAGACCCTGGTTACCATTGAAAGACAAACTACTCGCCAAGACGATTCTAACGAGCCCAAACTCGATGGGGTGGTGTCGTTTCATTGCGAAGTTCCTATGACCACCTTCCAGTTCCATCATCAGACCCTAGTTACCATTGAAAGACAAACTAGCCGTCAAGACGATTCTAACGAACCCAAACTCGATAGGGTTTCGTCGTTTCATTACAGAGTTCCTATGACCACTTTCCAGCTCCATCATCAGATCAGCACCATGTTATCATAATATTGCATTGTCATCGGTGTTTGACAAGTGTGCAAAGTTTGAATTAAATCTGATCGTTCTAAGTAGGGCAAAATCGAGCCCAAAAGAGTCGGTTACATACATACATACAGGTGAAACTAATAAAAGCGTGTTAATTAAAAAACCGGAAAAGTGCGAGTTGAACTCGCGCATGAAAGTTATGGTAACCCTAGCGTTAGAGTACTAAAAATCACTGTCCCGTTTCGGTACTGGCACTGACATAAATTATGTACGAATAGCACGGTACGGTACGGAACTGTCGTCACTGTGCCGTCACTGAGCTGTGCGGATAGCCCTTTATAGTAATGTTCGTGCAACGTTTCTCACTCCGCGCTCTCGCCGCGCCAGCTCACGTGGTTCGTGCGCTGTACCCCTGGGTCGAGTTGATATAAAAAAAACCAAAGTGTTCTGTACTTTTACTATAATGTATTCTGTGGTCAAATTTAAGTAAATAATGAGTTGAGCATTCGTCTATAAAGTGTGAATTTGGCCGCCCCCTGGACGTGCCGCCCGGGGCGTGGGCCCCGGTCAGCCCCCCTAGATCCGGGCCTGTACCATCATATAGCGTGCGCGGCATGCGTTCCTACGGCATGCGTCGCCACGCCAGAAATCGGTTTTACGTGCGGCTATAGATGTTTCACATCAAAAAAAAACCGGTCAAGTGCGAGTCGGACTCTCACACGAAGGGTTCCGTACTATTATATTCTGTTTTTAACCCCCGACGCAAAAACAAATTATGAATGAAGGGTAAATGGCGGTTTACGGTTTATGACGTATTAAAAAAAACTACGTAACAGATTTTGTTCAAACCAATTTTGAGTGGAAGTTTGCATGGTAATGTACCTATACTTATCTTATATTTTTGTTAGTTTCATCATTCTTTTATTTTAGAAGTTACAGGGGGGGGGGCTCACTTTTTACCACTTTGGAAGTGTCTCTCGCGTAAGCTATTCAGTTTAAAAAAAAACAGCGCACTTCGGGAGTGCAGGCAGAAGTGAAAACTGTATATCTGTGTAAAATCTCATCTGTCGCGAGAACATACGCAAAAAGAGTTATAGATGAAAAAAAAAAATAGTCGGACGACTATTTGTCGTCCAACAAATAGTCGTCCGACATTTGTCGTCCGTCAATAGTCGTCCGTTAAAAAATACCATATGTACATCTTAATACACTCACAGCCAAATTAAAAAACTGTATATCTGTGTAAAATCTCATCTGTCGCGAGAAAATCTGTCGTCTGTCGCGAGAACGGCTGAAAATGCTCACCCACAAAAGTGCCCAACGCGCCATAAGAAGTTTTCACTTCAAAAATGATATTAGAAACCTCAATATCATTTTTAAAGACCTATCTATAGATACCCCACACGAATGGGATGATGGAATTTTTTTTTTGAGTTTCAATTCTAAGTAGTTATGGGATAGGTACCTACCCTAAAATTTATTGTTTTTTTTTTCTATTTCTGTATGTAAATCTTAATGCGGTTTACAGAATACATCTACTTACCAAGTTTCAACAGTAAAAAAGTGGCTGTGACATACGGCAGACATACAGACATGACGAATCTATAAGGGTTCCGTTTCTTGCCATTTGGCTACGGAACCCTAAAAAATACTTAGTTGTGTTGTGGCCCAAGTTGTCACTCACGTAAGTCCATGATTGGAATCTATAAAGCCCTGTGTTAATCCAGGTCTACAGCTATCTAGGTAGGTACCTACCAAATTCCATCGCAATCGGTTCAGTAGTTTTTCCGTAAACCAGTAACAGTAACTGCCCCGGCTTCGCACGTCTGTATTATGCATATCTAAAAACCTTCCTCTTTAATCACTCTATCTATTTAAAAAAAACCGCATCATAATCCGTTGCGTAGTTTTAAAGATCTAAGCATACATATAGGGACATAGGGACGGCGAAAAGTGACTTTATTTTATCCTTTGTAGTGATATGGCTAAGGAAACTAACCCAACATTCAGCTTTTAGAATACACACCTTTATCCTTACTTAGTTTTTAAAACTATAATATATTCAATGTGATTTTATAAAAAATATTTCTATAGGTACTTAGATCTATTTCAGTAAATAGACCGCAAACAAGGAGATCTTACCTAGGCTGGTGTCTTTTAAGATGTCCATAATTCCATCATCCTGAAAAGCAAAAACTATGGTTAAAAATAATAACGATCTAGATATCTATTTCGGCAGGTACAATCCGTGGTCGAAAGTCTCTGCCCACCGTAACGTTTACAATCCTGTTTGCACTATTTGAACATAACAATAACGTAACCTGTGGATCGAACCCACGTGGCGTCGCGCGTCGGTTGGTGTAGCGGGTTGCGGCTTATACCACTCACACAACTAAAGACACATGTTGAAAGTAATAATCATTCATACTGAGTACCTACTTTTAATTCAAGTATTTATGTTTGTGTGTAACGTCTATTAGAATAAGGTCGTAAGTCCAATACTTGTTGATAGTATTATTGTAGCAAACTGGGCCTATATTCACTAAGGTTCAAATCGTTGGGCGCGCGTGATTAGGGGCGGAGTGGGGGCAGTTTTTGTATGGAAATCTCGTCCTAATCACGCGCGCCCGACGACTTGAACCTTAGCGAATAAAGGCACTGATCATTTACTTATGACCCATACTGTACCAACCTATCATAGGTACCTACTTATAAAGTACTTAATCTAACTGTGCCCCGCAGTTTAGTCCGCGAAAGTTCCGACCCCATAGGAACATCGGGATAAAAAGCCTCACTATGGACTTACAATAACTAAAAGAAACAAACTTATGGTATCAAAAATTTTCAAATATTTTGCTTGCCGCAACAGCAGTAGAAATAGGCTCTGGGCAATGTTAAAACTACCAAATTAATTACCTACATTTTAAGCAAATCACTACATAGTATAAAACAAAGTCGCTTTTTCTGTCCCTATTTCCCTTTGTATGCTTAAATCTTTAAAACTACGCAACGGATTTTGATGCGGTTTTTTTAAATAGATAGAGTGATTCAAGAGGAAGGTTTATATGTATAATACATGCAAAATATAGCCGTGCGAAGCCGGGGCGGGTCGCTAGTAAAGAATACTTTACTTGAAATACCAACATATGCAAAGTAACGCGATGTCTAAGAAATAGATACCTACCTACCTAAAACCACACAACATAGAAATAAGATAATTAAGCTAGTTAATATTAACATTTATAGTGTAATACATAAAGAATAATAAAACGTATACCTACATAGGTATTTAAGTCGTGGGTTTCTTAGCGATGTTTTCCTTCACCGTAAAAGCAAAAAACATCTTGTTAGCGTAACGTTACCCCAGTAAAACTTACAGTCAAACAAATTACAAAACCTAACATTTACAGAAGCTTGGGAACTAATTTTCTATTAAGACTAAAAAAACGCGAAGAAAAAAAGCCTCCTCCATTTTTTTTATCGGTTAAAATTCGTCTAGATTTAATTCGTCTAGTCGTCAAAATAGTATTTTCAAAAGTCCTAGAACAATAGTTGCTTGAGTAGCCCTCGACCGCTTTCTTAAACCTACAATTACCAACAACTCTGTCTAGAGTGTCCAAATCTCTGACTTGAAAACAACACCACCCTTTTGTTTTTTTTTCGATCGTCTTTTGTTTTTTTTTGTCGATCGTCTTTTTCCGTTTCGATCGCATTTTGTTAATCACGTAGTTTGACTGTGGTTTGACTACGAGGAAATTAATTCCTTTTGGAGTTTGATCAGCAGGGAGGTACAGTCGGCTGCATAATTGCAGTCCCCGGTAGAGTTCGAAAATTACTATTATTGGAATGTTTCATTCTCATTATTTTTGTTTGATAAATTGATGAGTTAGAAGACTTTAAACTTCAACTAAAGCAGGTGTCTAGAATCTTGCTTGTGTTGAAAACATTCTTATAACAGCCGCTTTGGAGCTCTATAATACGGTGGGTCTGCAATTATGCAGCAGACCGTACTCTGGAGTCAGACAGACAAACTGACGGACAGCAAGTCTTAGTAATAAGGTCCCGTTTTTACGGTTTGGGCACGGAACTCTAAAAACAGAAAATACGAACCCTCAATGCAAAAACATCACCCACACTCACTAAAAGCTTTGACACACCAATATCATTGCATAATGTATCCACTTCATTGAGTTACAGTGTGGCACAAAAGGACAGAGGCTAAAGCAAAAATAAGGACCCTAATAACAAATATGTTTGGGCGTAATGGACAAAAGAATACAAATCGTGTCAAAATAATGTTTTAAGGAAATTAAAACAAACACGGATAAAATGGAACTGAAATATCTGCGACTAGCAGTAGTCCGCGGTTTCACCTGCGTAAGTTCAGTTCCCGTGGGAATATAGGAATAAAAAGCCTCATCATCTACATCCGAGCGATGTTCCCGGTTGCATCCCTCTCGGGAGCCCGGGGTCCGCTTTCCTACTTTTACGCCTCCACTTCGCACGATCTTCGGCATCCTGGGTTGTAAGGCCATTTGTACGCATATCACCCTTTACGACGTCAAGCCAGCACTTCTTGGGTCTACCCAGTCTGCCACGACCCGGCGGAGGCGCCATGGCAAGACATTTGTTCCACACGTAACTAGACAGTATAGGAATAAAAAGCCTAAGTAACTCAAAAAGGATTCAATGTAATTTTCATACCAAATTTTACAAAAATCGGTTCAGTACCTAGGTAGGTACTTTTCTCAAATAATCAGAATGTAATTTTCTTAAAACATAATTTTCTAAGATTGTAATTTTCATAAAATATCATTCTCTCAGAATGCCCTATTTCCTCAAAATATCATTTCTCAAATTGTCTCCTTTTCCTTTTCTACAAATAATGTAAAATTAAAAAAAAATGTAACCTGTAAGTTTGGATTAATATAGAGCACTAGACCGTTTTTGATAAAACTAAGTGTGAAGATACCTACGATGATACTTTTATCCCGATATTCCCACGGGATCGGGACTTACGTCCAGAAATGAATACAAATAAGTCAAGTACAATGCAGAGGTACTTATATTATAATATTTTATTAGATTTAGCGAAGACGATACGTACTGAGACGAACTCGAACGTGACAATTTTCCATTTCGATTCAAAAAGTAAATACACTTTTATTTTATCAACTATCTATTCGGAAATAAAATTATCTAGAGAAATATATACCTAGATAGAGGAAACAGTGAAACAAACAATCAAAACAAACAACAAAAAATAAAATAAATAAATATTGCAGGTAACTGCACACAGCGCCATCTGGCCCCAACCTAAGGAACTAGGCTTGTGTTATGGTGACCAGGTAACGGCTGGAATACTTACCTTACCTACTTAATAAAACCGGAATACGAACCTCAACAAATATATTTTAAGTTTACTGAAATAAATAAAAATACTTTTTTGATAGCGGGAATCGAACCCGCAGCCTTAAAAACACCCGCAACAATACCTACGAGAATCAAATTTTTAAACTAATTTATGGTTTTTTTTCCTTATAACAGACGAAAGGGAGGCCTTTGCCAAACAGTGAGACAAAAATTGCCGATAATAATAAAATTGTACCTACCTACCTAATATTTTTTTCTTCTCATAGAATAACAAATAACTGTTAAAGCGACCATTACATGACATTGTTTGTAGAAAATACGTAATACTTCCTTAAAAAAAAAAATCGTAATTTCTTTTTTTTTCGGAGAAAGGAACATTTTTCCTATTTCTTTGTTTGAGATAAAGTATACTTAGGATACGAAAGTAAATAGGAAAACAAACTCACAACTATTCTAAGGAACTATTTATACTTTATAAGGTTAAAGGTAATTTCATTCAAAGATAAATTGGGCCTCTACCTACCAAAAATTCTTCCTAAATTTTTTAAGTAGGTCAGCCTGCCTAGCATGATGACCAAAACACGATACGATAAAGCGATATAACTACATCAACTCTCTAAAATCTCCCCCCTGGCTACAATCTACCGTGGGCAACATGGAAAACCCTTAATCGACTCAGAACTCAGGTGGGTCGTTGTAAGACTAACCTTTGCCGATGGGGTTACTCCGACCCAGCAAATGTCCAATGCCACTGTGGTCAAACAGAGCAGACAATGCCCCACCTACTGGTGTGCTCTGCAAGCCATGCCTCCTGCACCTTACAAGATCTCTACAAAGCAAGTGACGATGCCGTAGCTGTGGCAACCTACTGGACTGGATTTGGCATGTAATTAATTATAATAATAAAAAATAAAAAATACAAAATTATAAAATGTACAAAAACGAAATACAAAAATATAAAATACTTAAAAAATAAAATAAAAAAAATATAAATATATTAACACTCGGAATCGATACGCAAAGAAGAAGATCAACTCTCAAAATATAGATAGATAAAGCCGCCATGTTGAATTTTTATTATAAATTGCGATAAAAATTATGATAAAAATTCAACATGGCGGCTCTATCTATCATATTTTGAGAGCTGATGTAGTTATATCGCTTTATCGTATAGTGTTTTGGTCTTCATGCTAGGCATACAGTGTTTGATTACTATCTCACACGATGGTAAGTGACGATCCGGTATAATAATTTATCACGATTTCCTAGAAGATACCTATACGCTCGTGACTCAAAGATTCCTAAAAAAAACAGGGGTTAAATAACCTTAGTCTTAAGAACATTTAAGTGCATAAACAAAACACCCTCTCACTTTTAAGCTTATAATGCATACCTACCCTACACCATGCTCCGTTTCG
Source organism: Idaea aversata (assembly GCA_907269075.1). Taxonomy (NCBI): domain Eukaryota; kingdom Metazoa; phylum Arthropoda; class Insecta; order Lepidoptera; family Geometridae; genus Idaea; species Idaea aversata. Next base: position 1,599,876 of record OU026102.1, read on the forward strand.
TCGCGTATAAAAATCTAAAATATTCATATAGCAAGAAAAAGGAACGGTTTGCAAATTCACTCGTATTGATCGAGATCCCAAATGGATTATCAAAAATACCATCTCAGTGTTCACTTAGTAAAGACACGTAAGCCTTCACTTACGGCAATCCCACTGTCTAACTCCCGAGTCCCGACAATAGTGTCTAAAGTGGAAGGTTTTACCGCCTTCTGATGATAACGCAACTTTTTTTTTAAAAAAATAAATAAGTATTGCAAGATGTTGGTCACAATGCCGTTTAAGTACAGTCACATTACCAATTAGCTGAAACCCACCCCACGTGACCCAGAGCTCACTCGCACATCTGTAAGGTTGTAAAGTAATGTTACCTGAATCTGTTTTTTTAAACAATATACTATACAATAAATAAACAAATACTTAAATCGATACAAAAAAAATAAAAAAAAATATATAAAAATAAAATAAAAAAATAAAACATCCTAAAATAATAAAAACTACAAATAAATATATAAATATCTAATAAATATCTTACACAAATAAATATCTAATCAAATAACCCGCCCCGCGACACTCCCGGCACAAAAGATGCGAGAATACAAGCAGCATTCCCTCGCTGGATGGCAATAGCTAATCTTTGAGCCAGGAATGCCCCGGAGCGATTATCCAGCCCTCGCGCCTTAAGCCGACGCCCGATCTCCCGGACAAACCCGATGGCCTCACTACCCCACGCTCCAGACGTCTCCACAGCCACAGGGACAAACAAATACCTACTTTGGAGAGGAGCGTACTTAATGTGTTTGGACGCCGCAGCTGCCTCAGCGGCCGCAGAAGCCACCCTAGAAGTGCGAGCCAGGTGACTCGCCGCAAACGTGTTGACACAAGTGGCGTCCCACACCAAGCACCTGCCCCTCTCCCACGGTACCAGAGTTAGCCCGTCCGGTCTCTTCCCATCAGTACGGGACAGACCCGGCGGCTCGAGCATGCAAGGGATGCCAGCCGAGATTAAAGCCCTCCGAATTGTGTCATTCAGGGCAAAATGACGCGGAAAGCGACCCACACACCGGCCACAACTCAGCGCGTGATGACCATTAGCCTCCACTAACGCCCCACAAACACACGCGTGAGGCTCGCCGACGTCACACCCCAACCGGAGAGACACGGCCACCCGCAAAGAATCATCATCCAGGAGAGTACCCAAATGGGGAGAGGGCAAGGCATGCAGCCAGGCGCCCGCCTCAGACCTGGACACCCCCCTGAGTCTGGCCAAATCGACCGCCACCGAAGACTCCAACATACGGTCGTGAATCCTTTTCGCCCCGATCTCATCACACGAGCGCTGAAACTCTGGGGAACTTGGAGCCCCTGCTTCCGGATTCCGGACCCTCCACGCCTCACAAGCATCGGACACAAAAGGAATGACGACCTGACCACCATTAGGAGACATAATGTCAGTGACCAAGGCCCTCACCCCATGCGCCGACCCGAGAAAGGCCGGCAGACCCACATCCGCAACACGCCTCACTCCCAAGCCCCCGAGCCTAATCGGCAATGATGCCTGAACCCATTGCTCCTCATCGAGCCTTATGTTCAGGATGTCTTCGACAGACGCCCTCAACACCGCATCAAAAGTACAATACAATATAATTTACAGTATAAAAAAATAACAAAACAGGAAAATACTTACTATATTTCTTACAGATATGCGAATGAACTCTAGGTCACGTGGGGTTCAGCTAATTGGTAATGTGACTATACCTACTTAAGGTTATGTTTATATTACCGGTTGATCATCCAGGACTTTCTCTAGGAGAGCTCGGAAGAGTTGTGCAGGCAGGCTGCCTAGAGCATGTAACGCCGCCAGAGCCCATAGTGGACAGTCACCCTCGTTGCAGAACTTGAATTTCTGAAACACATTAATCAATTCGTAATCAAAGTTTATCGAACTTCGTCTCCTCGCGACTATGACTATTGTAACATAGTTAGTCGAAACGTCTAAATAAAAAAAATATAAAAATCCGCAAAATAACAACTAAAAACTTGCTCGCTCATTTTTCTACCACATTAATTAAGAGACCCACATACCGCGTAGTTATTTATACGAAAGAAAATAGCTCGAATCTTTTTCTCCTGTATAATCCGAATGCGTGTTTCTTTGTAGGTACCTATTATTATTATATTATTATTATATTATTATGAGCCTGTAGTGTCCCACTGCAGGGCAAAGGCCTCTCTACTCCCCCTCCACTGATCGCGATCTTGTGCGACGGATTGCCAATCTGTCATAAACCTAGTCTTTTTCCGTTGGTGGGTGTCCAAAAAGTTGTTAATTTGGCCCAAAGTTCTTCCGGCATACGGCAGATATGGCCGGCCCAATTCCACTTCAGTGTGGCAGCTTTTTGGGTGACATCGACTACTTGGGTTTTGGAACGTATTTCGGTATTCCGAATTCGGTCAGTAAGTCTGACCCCGAGAATACTTCGTTCCATCGCCCTTTGGCATACCCCGAGTGCGGACCTCTGACGACCAGTCAAAGACCAAGTTTGAGCGCCGTACGTTAGGATGGGCAGAATGCATACGTCCATGAGCTTCCGTTTAAGGGATAGTGGTAAAGTAACCAATAGGTACCTATTGGTTAATTAATTCATTATTTAGATTACAAACTATTCAAACAATTGGCATTTTTCGTATTTTTTGTATAGATAGCACAAATTAATAGGGGAAGAGTAGGTAGGGTCAGATCCGCACACTGAAGAATGATAGTACTTGCTTGAACATAGGTATACATAAATAGGAAAAAACACGTAAAGCGAACGCTCGGCCGAGCTACATGGTAGGCGGAGTGGGGGGTGTTAGGTTTTATTTTCGTTACGGAATTTCTTGATTCGGTCGCCGCGCTCAAAGCCCGCGATAAAAGCTATGCAATAGCTTAAAAATATGATAAATTTATAAATAAATGAAACTGATAGTATTCCGTGAACTAGACACAGTAAAAAGAATTTAGGTAGCATTTAAAGTTACATGTTTTCAATTTATTCATCTAAGTTTTGCCATTATTCTTTGATAGGTACGTTCATGCCCCATCTTCCCAGGTCCACCCTGCAGCGACAAAACTGACTCCTTAGTCTGTTAAGTAACTTCCACACATTCTAAGACAAGTTATGACCAGCGGGAAGAGTCTATGAATTGACATTAATAACATAATTTTTGTACCAATTTATGGGATAAAAGCTTAGCCGCAAAACATAATTTCTTAAAAAAAAAAATGGTTGTCTGTAAAGTCGGTTTACGGACGATAATTTAACGTGATAACGTCATGAGAAAACGATGAACAATTGAGATTTTTTTGTTATTCCTTTTTTTTTTTAATTTTTTTCCTTTATATAAGTCTTCTATTCGTCACTCGTTACACCATAACAGAAGCCCAGATGAGCGATATTATTATTAAATACTATGTTTCCTAAGTTACCATGACGCGTCTGGTCATATTACCATGACGCATGACGTCACACAATATTACCGTGATACTTTTGTGTGAATGCAGGTGTTCTACCCATTTACTAGATGTTATCACGTCAAAATGTAATTGGATGTGATCACCTTAAGATTTAAATTTATTTTATAAACGTTGGTAATTTGGGCATGATGTGACCTAGATTACATTAGAAGGTAGGGGGCCATTGTTATGACAATTTTCTTCTTTATGAGTTTCCTGCAACGCGAAACGGAGTGTTGGGAGACCAGCTGCCCGGTGGACCGACGACATTGTGGCGGTCGCGGGTAGTCGGTGGATGGAGGCGGCTCAGGACCGCTGTTTGTGGCGTCGTATGGGGGAGGCCTATGTCCAGCAGTGGACGTGTATGGGCTGACATGATGATGAGTTTCCTCCCCGCGGCCACGGTTTTACTTTAGCAGTATTTTTTACCAAAGGCATGAGCTAGGGAGAGCACGACTTATTGAGTCGAAATCATTTAACATTTTTTTTCACCTACGTAGGCAACTCCCGATCCCGCGGGAACTTCTGTATCAAAAGTATCCTATATCCTGTTCCACCCCATAAAGTACCACTATGTCAATTTTCATTCAAATCAGTCCAGTTATTTATGAATACCTACACAAATAAATAGACTTTCGGATCTTTAATATAAAAGTATGTAAAAGTTTGTGTGTAGGTTACTTGTACGTACGTGTATGTTACTTCTTCACGCAAAAACTACTGGACGTATTGCGACAAAACTGAGTATGTAGTTAAATCTCTGAATTAACACTTAGATCGAGACAAAAATATTTGCTTATAACGGGAATCGAACCCGCAACCTCCTGAGCTGCAGATGGGTACCCACTGAGCCACAGAGGTTAAAATGTACTTGACCTTCCAAGATACGAGAACTCACCATTGGGTGGGCGGATATCTAACCACTGGGCGGAAGGCGACGGACGCTATGATCTGTTAACAAATAACCAAAGACAATTAATATTACAACTAGGTATAGAGAGACCACTCGAATATAATAAATAAATATTGCAGGACATTCCACACATCGCCATCTAGCCCCAAGCTAAGTAACTATACTTTTGTTATGGGTGATAGACAACGGAAATACTACTTCTTCTTCTTCTTCTCGTATGGTGGTATGGCTCACTTATTGTTAGAGTTTTCAGATCGCCTTAGGGACTTTAAATTGACCTAACGACTTATATTTTTATTTTATTTACATATTTATATTATTATATTATATTATTATTTATATTATTATACATAGAAACAACCAGACCACAGACAAATATCTAAGCATAAATACTTGTCTGAGGCGGGTATCGAACCTGCAACCCTGTGTTTGACAGTCCGGCATGGTGACCATTATGCTAACTGGGTCGTCTGTTGAGAGGAGAGGTTTTTTCAGCATAATCTTCTATTTATACATAATATAAAATGCTCTGTCCTGAACGATTGACTGCCTGACGGGTCAACGGCAACGCACAGCCTAAACCGCTGATCGTATAGACCTAAAACTTGGAGGGTAGGTATGTTCTATGTATGACGTAGGCATCCGATAAGAAAGGATTTTCCGAAATGAAAAAGGGGGCTGTTTTTTCGCAATGAGACTTTTTTTTATGGGTCCCCTTTACGTGACGATGGCTTGCCCAGCACCTACTGAGTAGTAGACTAAGCTGAGAAGGTGCACAGCTTAGTCGACTCTGCCCAGAGAAAAAAACTTGTCGATACTTCTGGAGCCACCTAAGCCGCGGGTTTCATGTGATGTTTTCCTTCACCGTAATTTTAATAAGAAAATACTATTTCTGCACGTCTGGCCGGAATTTTTCCTTAATAACAAGACAACCCTTTCTCATTTCATTTCATTTATTTGTATTCTGGTCATATGGTGGTATATTATCTTACTTAGTATAGTTTTTATTCTAAACTACTTATGAACTGAATTGTACTTGTCTACAAACCCCACATGGTAGGGATAAGCGGATGTCAATTTCCAAGTATCTGGTTCCGCTAACTAGAGTTACATCTCTCCCAGTTATAAATAAATAAATAAATATTACACATCGCCATCCAGCCCCAAGCTAAGCAACTTAATGCTTGTGTTATGGATGCCAGATAACGGATAAACTACTTATATACTTTTTTTTTTTTTGTAAATATATACATATAGGAAACACCCAGAACCAGAACAAGAATTTATGGTCAGCATAAATACTTGTTCCCGGCTGGAATCGAACCCGCAACCTTCTGCGTCGCAGTCGGGTGTTCGCCCGACGCGCCACAGAGGTCGTCATAAAGAGAGGTGGAAAATAATTCCATTCTTCCCCACCAGGGGGGATACGCTGGTAGTGACTAGCACACTAGCCCTCTCTACGTGCCAATTTATTTAACTATCTTTGACAATCACACAACATTATCATCCGAATTGACATGACATATCACTGTATCATATCAAAGTTATATTGAGTGTTAACTCTTAATTATGTAATATTGTAGTTTATATGTAAATTATTGCGTAGGAAGACGTTTTAGTGAAATGGATGCTTAATGCTCAAGAAATTACTTCTTATGATTTTACAAACTGATAGGGATGAATAAATAGGTAAGTATCTTAATTTTTAGCTTTAAGGTGAAAGGGTACCGACGCTCTTTTCATACAAACGTAGTCGACTGTTTCCTCCCTGGATAATGACACTAGCACAAATATTTTTGCCATAAAACCTGCCATGACTATTCCCTTATGTTTTTTTTTTCATTTTCTAATTATCATAGAAATTAAGATTTCAAAAACAAAAACATAGGGGCATGGTCATGGCAGTAATAAGTTTTATGCAAAATATTTGCTCTAGTGTCATTATTCAGGGAGAAAACAGTCGACTACGTTTGTATGAAGAGAGCCCCCGGTACCCTTTCATCTTAAAGCTTTAACTAGGTAGGTACGGTACCTTTATTGTAATAAAGTTATAAATATAAAAAATATAAAATTAATTAATTAAAAAAAAATTGCTTTGATCGATTTCCGCTATGTTCAGATTCCAAAATACCTAGAAAAAGTTCCGCTAGCTACTAATTTTTCAGCATAAAAGCCATAAAAGGAGGAAGGGTCGGCAAGTTTTTGTTCTACTTAGTTTTAACATTTACTGTTACACTATGGTTTCCATTTCGATCGTCTTTCGTCTTTCGATTCGAACCAAATGGAATAAACGGTACACGTAGACCGATCGATCGAACAACCAGAATTTCCAAAAGTCGTTTTTCGATTAATCGTACCAACTGGAACATAATGTTCACGTAGTTCGATCGAACTATGCGGTCGAACCACGTGGCCAGAAGCTACATTGATGGCTCGCTTTAGCTACCCATCTAGATAGATAGATAAACTCTTTATTGTACCACATTAAACCTTAATTATTCTAACATACATTCTGCTACAAAAACAATAATACCTTACAATATGGCACAATGGGCGACCTAGATGGGTCTGGCCGAAAGACCAGCGCTGCAGCTAAGCATTCTTGGCTGCAGCTTTTAGCTTAGGTCGACCCATTTGAGTCAGCACACGAATCCTCATTTATATTGTTTTTTAACCGACTTCAAAAAAGGAGGAGGTTCTCAATTCGGATGTATGTATGTTTTTTTATGGATGTTCGCGCATATCTTTTCTTTGTCACTTTTAGTTTTTTATGTAGGTTATTAATTTTTATTATCATGTTCATTTCTTCATACCTGTGTTTGTCGTGCGTTTGTAGGTACTCAATAAATGATTTTTCTTTCTTACTAAGCCACCGTAACGTGTTCAGTCGGTTGCATAATTGCAGCCCCCGGTAGAGTTCAAAAATTACTATTATTAGCATGTTTTCATTCTAATATTTTTGTTTGTTATCATGAGTTAGAAGACTTTAAACTTCAACTAAAGCAGGTGCCTAGAATCTTGCTTGTGTTAAAAACATTCTTATAACAGCCGTTTTGGAACTCTACGATGGGGATATACCTACAATGTTATTCTAAAGCTATGATATTGCCTCATCATATTCTTGTAGTCATATCTTTTATAAAATCTTCGTCTATTGTGTTTTGCATTGATCCCCGGATAATGTAGCCGGTCACGGAAACTGAAAGATATGCAATTTTTATAAGCCGAGCTATTATTTCTTGACTGCAGTTTTTGTATTGAACTTCTGCATCGATTAGAAACATATAAATAAACTTGGGACATTGCAAACAGCGCCGTCTAGTGGCAAGCAAAGAGATTAGGCTTTTAATATGAGTAAGGTGACCACTTGATCAGCCCCCTTATACAAGATTACTTTTTATTGGCGATGTCGCCAATCGACAGACTTTTATTAATATACTAGCTTTTGCCCGCGACTTCGTTCGCGTAGAAGTCGAAAATGGTTATAATAAAATAATTCTAAGTAATAATCAGATTGAGTTTTCATACAATAATACCTATGTGTCAGAATAAAATGTTATTCAAATCAAAAGCACTAAGGAGTACCTATTGATGTCACCTTCGAAACAAATCACTCCAAAATACATTTCTACCCCTTTTTAGCCTCCATAGGGGATGAATTTCAATAAAATATGAAACACGTGTCCATCAATTCCGTTAAAGAATGTTTATGCAAAGAAGTTGATTGGACCAAGAAATCACGTAGTCCCATACAAACTTTCCCCCGTTTTTCACCCCCTAAGGGGTAGAATTTCGAAAAATCCTTTCTTATCCGATGCCTTCGTCATACAAAGCCCTGTCACCTTAATGAAAGGGTAACGATTTTACCCTTTGGAGACCGAACCCTAAAACCCAAGAGAATGAACAAACTGTTTCCATTACATTATTAGATAGATAAACAATTCAACAGCGTTCTACTAACGCTACCACCTGAGACTTTATCATTGGCGTACATTTTGAGACAAGATACGCTATTTCAAAGGAAAATGTGAGGCATAAATTAAGTCTGTTTTCTCGCTCTAATAAATCACTATCACTAAATAGTATAAAAAACAAAGTCGCTTTTTCTGTCCCTATATCCCTATGTATGGTTAAATCTTTAAAACTACGCAACGGATTTTGATGCGGTTTTTTTTATAGATATAGAGTGATTCAAGAGGAAGGTTTATAATGTATAATACATGCAAAATATAGCCGTGCAAAGCCGGGGCGGGTCGCTAGTCCAACTAATATTATAAATGTGAAAGTTTGTGTGTGTGTATGTATGTTTGTTACTCCTTCACGCAAAAGCTACTGTACCGATTGTGATGAAACTCGGTATCTAGTCACTACATAGTATAAAACAAAGTCGCTTTCTCTGTCCCTATATCCCTTTGTATGCTTAAAAATCTTTAAAACTACGCAACGGATTTTGATGCGGTTTTTTTTAAATAGATAGAGTGATTCAAGAGGAAGGTTTATATGTATAATACATGCATAATATAGACGTGCGAAGCCGGAGCGGGTCGCTAGTCTAAAAAACTCTCGCGTCACAATGTTAGTTACCATACTCCTCCGAATCGGCTTGACCGATTTTTATGAAATTTTTTATACATATTCAGTAGGTCTGAGAATCGGCTCTATTTTTTATTGTGTTTTCTTTAGATTTTTTTTTGTAAATGGCAAAAAAACGTTTGCCGGGACAGCTAGTAGTTTATAGAAGAATGAGATGAAAGCATTGTAAGGATTTAAAAAATAAGACGAAAATTATTATGTAAATAATACAATTTTCTTTTTCTAAATATGTCCGCGGTTCTTAGAATTTGCGCATTTCACGGTTTTACCCGCGTAACTCCGATCCCGTGGGAATATACGGATCAAAAATAGCTTAAGTTATTCCTAATGAATCAATGTATCCTCATACCAAGTTTCATCAAAATCGATTTAGTAGTTTCGGAGCCTATACATTACAAACAAAAATCTTTCCTCTTTATATAATTAGTGTAGAAAAGTAGTGAAGTAGTGAAATATTGTATTTCTTCTTCTCAAAGAAAGGAAGAAGATGAAGGCCTTAGAAGAAGAATATTCGTTGCAAAGCGATAATGATTTAAGAAAAACATCCTTCAAATAAACATACACTAAGCACATTCAGTGGTTATAGACGCTTTACGAGATATTTTTACATGACAATTGAGGGGTAGCCGTGCAACACAAAAATTGCCGATGTACCTAACTATACCAAAATTTTACAGCCGTTTAAAGGCAAGCGTCCACTTGTCGGTATCGTACGCATCGGACGGATCGCACGCAACGGATCGTAGTATTCTTTGTATAGAAACTCATATAAGTGCGTCCACCTGTCCGCACCGTACGCATCGCACATCGGCAATGCCGACACCGTTGCTCCGAGAGGCAACTTTTGCGATGCGTGCCGATGACGTCATACGGAATGCCGACTAGTGGACGCACCCCGCACGCTCGCTCGCCATCGTCGGCCATTTGCATTGGCGTTTGTTGTGTATCCAGATACTATGTTTTCTTTTTTTAGCTTTTTTTTCCAATTCTTCCTCTTCTGCCAACAAACAAGCTACAACGACAAATTGTTCTTCATCGCTTTCCTCCATTCTCACAGTGTCCACACGTGCGCTCACTACGAAAATCCGAATGAACTGGCATCGTCAATCCGTATGCTGGTACTCACCGTCAGTAATCCGTACGCTGGCGCTGCCGAAATAGTGGACGCACTGTGAAAAATTTATCCGTTTGATGCGATCCGTCCGATGCGTACGATACCGACAAGTGGACGCTTGCCTTAAGTGGACATAGGTAACCAACACCGCGACTCGAAAATTTTATATAAAGATTTTCTTAAATATATTTATTCCATTTATTTATTTATTCTTTCCAATTACTCTATCAATTTTCAATAGAGGCTGAGGATTTTTGTTTCCACGTGGCCCTGAGCTGCAGTCCTCAAATTCCTAAAGCTCCTATGTTTAATTCTATTTTTAAGGTAAGTCTAATTTCACTTTATGATTAAGACCAAAGGACTACTTATTACTCTGTACATTTTTCATCAAAGCAATAGCCAGTTTAATTCCAGTTTCCTTACCGAGTCCTTCCGATCGTTGATTGAATGAAAACAAACGAATGAGTACGTTGTTAAAGTGTTATCCGAATTAGGGACATTGATATAATAAATTGTGGAAGCTTCCGAAGGTTATCTTGGTTCTAACACTTTCTGTTTTATGTTATTTTAAGGTCCTGTATTAGGTCAATCGATACCCGTCGCTTTTATAACTTAAATTAGCTACATCCCGCGGTTTGACACGTGTTAGTCTACGAATTATTGTTCGAAGTAATCTTCGGGACTACTGTATCTAAACAAACACAAAAGACGATCTAAACAGAAACAAAAGACGATATAAGCAAAAACAATAGACGATCTAAACTAAACAAAAGACGATCCAAACCTCGACTTTATACATAACTTAAATTAGCTGTATCCCGCGGATTCGCACGCGTTAGTGTCTCTTTAAAATGTATCACAGATACATAATAGTTACTATGAATTACAAACTTTAACAGCCCTTTTAACCCTTTACGAGGTAGAATTTCCAAAAATCTTTTCTTAGTGCTCATCTACGTCATAAAAGAACCCCCCGTGCGATGTTTCAGCCTCGCAGTTTCTTAGTTGAAGAAAGGTACCCGGTCGCTTCTCCATACAAACGTAGTCGACTATTTCCTCCATGGATAATGACACTAGAGCAATATTTTTGTGGCATAAAACCTAAAACTGCCATGACCATGCCCTTATGTCTTAGGTATTTTTTGTTTATACAAGGTTATTGGAAATTATACTAGCAAGCCGTTAAGGGGTACTTCTGTGCACCTTAACAAACAACTTTTGTTCTACGACTTTTGGAAATTCGAAAAAAAAGAATGAAAATTTTGAGGTTATGTAAATTCGAAAAACAGCTGATTATTTAAAACAAAGGTCATCCAGACTAAGATCAGTTGACAAAACTTTAAATTAAGTAAAATTTTAAGGTTAATGACCTCTCCGTGTAAGGAACAGCTGATTTTCAGGTAAATCTAACCTCAAAATTTTCGAAACAATGTTCGAATTTCCAAAAGTCGTAGAACAAAAGTTGTTGGTTAAGGTGCACAGAAGTAGGTAGCCCTTAACGGCTTGCTAGTATAATCTCCAATAACCCTGTATACTTCCTATAATAATTAGAATATAAAAAAAAAAAAACATAGGGGCCTGGTCATGGCAGTTAAAGGTTTTATGGCACAAAAATATTGCTCTAGTGTTATTTTCCATGGAGAAAACAGTCGACTATGTTTGTATGGAGAAGCGACCGGGTCCCTTTCCTCTTAAGTACGGTCGGCTGCATAATTGCAGACACACCGTAGAGCTCCAAAACGGTTGTTATAAGAATGTTTTCAACACGAGCAAGATTCTAGACACATACTTTAGTTGAAGTTTAAAGTCTTCTAACTTATCTATTTATCAAAAAAAAAAAAAGGAATGAAAACATTCCAATAGTAATTTTCGAACTCTACCGGGGGCTGCAATTATGCAGCCGACTGTACCTACCTACCTAAACTCAATAACTAAAATTCACATATGTGGGTTAACACATAGCAAAATTACCACCTACTGAAAATATAACTAACTTAAAATCCACATAAAGTTTAGTAGACTTTCATTTCAAGTTATGAATGTTAATACTTATTAAAATATCACGAATTTTAAGTAAAACATCAGAGTTAATTTAAGTTTTATTTTGAGAAAACTTTCGTAAAAGTTTACGAAGAGATTCAATTCGTTCTTAGTTACAGAAATAGGATAATAATAGGAAAATCAGTAGGTAACTTTTTTAATTTTGAAAGGTATTTTCAGAGGTACTGAGGCGTGAAAAATGAAAATAATGTTTTATCATTCGTAGACAACAAATGAACCTGTGTAAGATAGGTAGGTACGGTCGGCTGCATAATTGCAGACACACCGTAGATATCCAAAACGGCTGTTATAAGAATGTTTTTAACACAAGCAACTTTCTAGACACCTGCTTTAGGTGAAGTTTAAAATCTTCTAACTCGTCAATAATCAAACAAAAATTATTAGAATGCAAACATTCCAATAATAGTAATTTTCGAACTCTATACACAACTCTATGTCGGCTGCATAATTGCAGATGACTGTACATACAACGGTCAAAAGTCTCTGCCCACTGTAACGTTTAAAATCCTGTGCAGCACTATTTGAACATTATAACAACATAACCTGTGGATCGAACCCACGTCGGTTGGTGTAGCGGGTGGCGGCTTATACCACTCACGCAACTAAAGACATACTTAGCTAACATTTTGAAAATAATAATCACACTGAGTACTTTTAATTCAAGTATTTATGTTAATGTGTAACATCTATTAAAAGAAGGTCGTAAGGCCAATACTTGTTTATTATTGTAGCAAACTGATAGTGGACTTATGACGCATACTGTACTACAATACTATACAATACGCATACTGTGTGATTACAAGATTTGAACGGTACTCGGTCAAATAATCAATTTAGATAATTTATTATACATTTTAGGAATAAAGTGTAAAGATTTATAAAGAAAAAAAAAATATTATTTTAGCTTTTTTTTTTTTTTTTTTTGGAAGAGATCGCTTTGAGCGATAAGGCCGCCCTTTGTAACACTTAGACTTAAGCTTTTAATTTTTTTTAATTTTACTATTAATTTTATTTGAAATTGGTGTTTACAATAAAGAATTTATCTATCTATCTATCATTGTGTATCACACGAAATATATTTTCCCGAAAATCTCGAAAATCCCGGTTCGTAGGGTTTTATTTCCCGGTTCTTTTGCTGATCAAAAGTACCGGGAAATCCCGGGAGTTTCGGTACCGGGATTTCCCGGTTCCCTAGTTGTTAGTGATGGTCCCCATCCATCACGGGGCATAGGCCATTTGCCCAGAGTGCCCAATAGGAAAGAGGGGCCTGTATGTAGGTGAAATCGCGGAGCGCTGCTTGTCCAGTTTTAATTTGTAAAACGTGTACAAGTGAAGTGAAAACGAAACTCAATTATTTTTGTACAATTTTTTGCTAACTGGAAAAAACTTCACGGCAAAGTTTCAAATAAAGATTTTGTCACTGGCTGTAGCCAAAGCAGCCCGCGGTTTCACCAAGTTCGTGGGATTATCGGAATGAAAATTTGCCTGTTTTGCTCTCAAGGACGATCTAAGCAGAAACAAAAGAGATAAAAATAAAATAATTATTGGTTAATTTAAATCTCACAAAGGATAAAAAAAACAGCGCACTCCGGGAGTGCAGGCAGAAGTGAAAACAATAAACTTGTTATTTCTCATAGAATATTTCTTGAAACGATCTGCTACTGCCATCTATTAGCACTCACTTAAACAAATATAGTTTATTTTTTATTCTCTAGATGGCAGTAAAAAAATTAAATCAGCGCCATCTACATTCGAATAGCGGTCTTTCTAGAAACTAAGTTTCTCAATTTGTGTAATAGATGGCAGTATAAGTTAAACAAAAAGACTAACACAAATCTGTCGCGTCAAAACTCATCTGTCGCGTCAAAATCTGTCGCGAGAGCGGCTGAAAATGCTCACCCACAAAAGTGCCCAACGCGCCATAAGAAGTTTTCACTTCAAAAACATTGAAGAATACAACGAACTAAATATGAGAACTTAAAAAAAACCCTATGATATGAGGATCATGAGTTTTCGATATGCGGCGCGAGTAGGTATTTTCAAAAATGACCCGTATCGTGCGATAGAGAGAGTTTAAGTTCGGACGTAATTGCCTTCATTTTGATTTCAAATAATGTTGCGGGCCGTAACGATTTTACCCCCTTTATCCTTCACAAAATGAAATAAATTTGGTCTCATTTAATTCACTCCATCTTATTCTAGGTTTATACGTTTTTCTTTTTTGGTAATTCAGTTTAGTCTATTAAAAAACAATTGAAACGATGAAGTTCGATGAAGTTTTTAAGTCAAAATTATAGATATTCAGATACTAATAACTTTTATCTTAGGCAATATTTCTTTAAAATAAAGTTTTCCATTAGATCTAGAACATTTTCAAAAATTATCAAAATCGGACTTCGTTTCCCCATAAACGTTACCGCTTTTTGTATGAAAATTGACAGCCTCACACTGGCCTTAATTCCCGTGGGATCGGGACCTAAGCGTGTAAAACCGCTGACAGTGCTTGTACAGATATTTATGAACAATATTATATAGGTAGGTATCTACGGGTGTATGTTAAAATGTATAAACCCAAAATACAAAACGCTGTAATTCATAAAGTTAAAATACCGAAAATCAAAATACATAATGACAAAATGTATAAATTTAAAATACCTACATTAATTCAAATAACATATATCCAAAACAAATAAAGATTTAAATGAATAATTGACAAAACTCTACGAGCGAATCAAACTATTACAGCAAAAAGTCCAAAATATCGATAGTCATAATATCTATGTTTAAAATGTTAACATTTATTACACATAATATGTTCAATATATCTATGTAAAAATGCCCATATTATTATATGAAATACACGCTGCCCTAATCAAGTAAAATAAGTAGAATTGCCGGCCGCTGCCGCGCACCACTGGTCGGTGCGTTCTGAGGTTGAGAAATCGAGCCTTATGCACCGTCTTGCTACCCCGGGGGAGGGGCAGCGGGGATGTGTGGGCTCCCCTGGCTTAAGATGGTGGGCAGCCAGGGGTTTACCCACTAAAACTCCACCGGTTCCTCTCGCGCTTTGATGTTAGGGACGCAGGGAGGCGCGAGCATTCTTCCACGGCTCCAACAGCGCTGGTCTCAGAAAGACCCCGCCTTAATGCGGAGATGAAACTACCTCTCGCCCCGCTCGGCCTTTTGCAAAAGACCACCCATCTGTGTCAGCCTAAACGTTAGAAGTAATTACATGATCCCGCTCAACCCAGTGGGCGTATGGCCTCCACCTTGCCTCGGCCGTACTGAGGGCTCTCGAGCCGTTCAGTCCATCCCGCCAATGAGACCTGGCGGAGCTCCAACCGACGTGCTTCTATCTTCCGCAGCGCCGCCGCCTGTCGGTCGCCCCGTTGAAGCGCCTCCTCACGCCAACTGAACATCGACGCGAGGGCTCTCGCCTCCAGGTCCCTTGGCACACTGCCTGCCAGTACACACGCAGCCTCCACCTAACCTAACCTATCCGTGCGAGCGCAGCGAACTGTGCCGCGGTATGGGCCGGCGAGTTTTACCCATTTTACTTAGTTAGGGAGGGCGTAAATTTAAAATAATAAACCGTAGGTAAATTAATTGTAGTAAAATTAACCGTCAGAACTGCCAGAACCGAATTCTACCTACCTATTTAACTTAGTTAGGGCCTGGTGTATTTTTTTTGGAAAAAAGAATGACTGGTACTTACCTACTTAATAAATACTCGATATTTACTTTGTAATTCGATATTTGGAACTTTCTTATTTTAATAAAAAAATTATGTACCAATTTCTGGTTTTTGTTTACCTGAACCTACAACTTATATATTTTGATAGTTATGCATTTGAAAGTTAGGCTTGTTGATTATTATGTGTTATAAGCATTATAATTATAATTATTATATATTTAGAACTTTATGAATTTACAGTTTATGAATTTAAAACTTATGCCATTTAACTTTATGTATTTTGAATCATTATGTATTTTGACTTTCGGTATTTTAACTTTATGAATTACAAAGTTATGTATTTTGAGTTTATACATTTTAACATACACCCCTACATCCTCTTGTATCAGATAGATGAATGAATTCGTAAAACACATTCCGAGAAATTAATGTTTGATAATAGAGATCTTTTCAGGTATTTCAATTATTTCCGTCTAAACAATTTTCTTTGAAAAATCAACAAAAATTCAAGAACATGGGTAATTATCGTTTTTTTTATCAGAATAATTTTTGTGTAGCCTTCCTGTACCACTTGTAGACAAAGACGTCCCGTCAACCCTTTCAAATGAGGATAAATATAAATACCGCAGGTACCGCAGGTGCAGGCATAGCCGCAGGTGCAGGCATAGCCGCAGGTTTTAAATGAAATAGGCTGTTTGTGTTTTATAAAAATCTGTTTAGTCGATTTGATGTGGACAAACATTTCCATTTATTATACTAGTAGTTTTCATCCACTGACGAAAACAGATGATTATAAAAGCATATTTTGAGACAGGGCCATTTTGGGAAAGAGATATTTCGGAAAAGGGAATGTATTCAACTTCATCCAAAGATCCATAGGTAAGTACAGAATTGATATAGTGGGATAAGCTTTTTTGTTTCATTTTACGGTTGTCACAATTTATTAATAAATTAAAATAATAATAATAATAAAATACTTATTAATAAACGAGACACGATCTAAACAGAAACAAAACACGATAGAAACAAAGACAAAATAACGACCTTAGCACGAAAATAATCCAATCTTAATACCTCCGCGCGTTCCTGAGAAAAAGGGTCTTGACAGACAGACAGACGGACAACAAAGTGATCCTATAAGGATTCCGTTTTTTTTCTAAAACCCTAAAAAATACGAAAGTACTTTTTAAATAGAAACAAAAGACGATCTAAACAGAAACTAATAACGTTCGAAATAGAAACAAAAAAATTTAGGGACTACGGTATAATGTGTGTGATCTGGAGTTCTGGAATCACTACATAGTATAAAACAAAGTCGCTTTTTCTGTCCCTATTTCCCTTTGACCGCTTAGGTCTTTAAAACTATACGCATCGGATTTTGATGCGGTTTTTTTTAATAGATAGAGTGATTCAAGAGGAAGGTTTATATGTATAATACATGCATATCATAATATAGCCGTGCGAAGCCGGGGCGGGTCGCTAGTATCATTATAATCCAGAAAAATACCCTAATATGGGCTACGATGTGAATCTGGACATTGTAGCCTACATTAAAGTATAGGCTACTTTTTATCCCGATATTTCTATAAAATCAGAACGCAGCACACGTATTACGTGTGCTGCGTTCTGATTTTCATAAAAAGGTCATTCAGCAGGTCATTCATAAAAATACAATATAAAAATTCCTCATTAACTACAAAGTGCAATGGAAATAATCCTAGGTCCTGCAGGACACAGTAACAAGGTAGGACTGTAAGGGGTAACGAGTGACGTAGAAGCTCCCTGAATGACCCACTGCAATTCAACAGGTCTAAGGTAGCGATAGCAGGAAAAACGCTAAGATATTAATATTGATTAATATTTAAATACATAGTATAAAACAAAGTCGCTTTCTCTGTCCCTATTTCCCTTTGTACGCTTAAATCTTTAAAACTACGCAACTGATTTTGATGCGGTTTTTTTAATAGATAGAGTGATTCAAGAGGAAGGTTTATATGTATAATACATGCATAATATAGCCGTGCGAAGCCGGAGCGGGTCGCTAGTATAAAATAAAGTCACTTTTCGCTGTCACTATGTCCCTATGTAAGCTTAGATCTTTAAAACTACGCAACGGATTTTGATGCGGTTTTTTTTAAATAGATAGAGTGATTAAAGAGGAAGGTTTTTAGATACCATAGGTGCATAATACAGCCGCGCGAAGCCGGAGCGGGTAGCTAGTATAAAATAAAGTCACTTTTCACCGTCCCTATGTCCCTTTGTATGCTTAGATCTTTAAAACTACGCAACGGATTTTTATGCGGTTTTTTTAATAGATAGAGTGATTCAAGAGGAAGGTTTATATGTATAATACTTGCATAATATAGCCGTGCGAAGCCGGGGCGTGTCGCTAGTTGAATAATAAAAAGTTCGATTGCTAATAAAAAGGAAGAAACTGTTAGTTTAAAGGTGTAGAATTCTAAACTATTTCTTTGATAATTTTCACTAATTACTAAAGTTATTTACTTATTTAAAATGTGATATTTACCATGGGCTCCCGACCTGCCCTCCAGCCCTAATAGCTGTGCCTTCATTAACTGACCTAATGTCGGCTAATAACAACGCCAAAGACCTGGCAGCACACTGGAGTGGCCGGATCTGACTCTACCTTATCAACTCCCCTTTAATTTATTTTATTTATTTATTTCGAATTTAAAATCTATCCTTACAGGTAGGTCCCAATGCGATAGATAAGCAAATAGGTAAGTATTAATTTTCCAATTTGTGCTATTGATACGAAGAAGAAGAACCATGTGTAGTTAAACGTAACTATCTTAATCATATCAAGTACCAAATCATACCAAGTTATCGCTCAGATCAGTTCACAGCCTATTGACACCCAAACAATAAATAAAATATAAAATAAGAAATCTTTTTGCGATAGGTACTCATAATATTAGTATAGTTTGGTTAGATGTTTATTATTTTTAACCCCCGACGCAAAAACGACGGAGTGTTATAAGTTTGAGTTGTCTGTGTGTGTGTCTGTCTGTGGCATCGTAGCTCCTGAACGGCTGAACCGATTTTGTAATTAATATTTATTTAATTAAACTACATTTTAAAACGTAATTCATCTCTACGATTATTGAATCGTATAAGTAAATAATTAGAAAATGTTTTTTTTAATTCTAATTTACTTTTTTTACTAAATTTTTTAAAACTAAAAACAAAGAACGTGGTAAATATTCTGCGATAAATAACTTTAGTAGCAAATCATTTTTTTTTTCTTATTTCAAGTGGGCGTTAAGTTTTTACAACAAGATTTTTTGTGCGCACCGTACTAAAGGCAGCGAGACCCAGTATATAAACAAGGGACACCATCTTTTCCCATCATTACTGGCCCAACTGTCAACCAGTAACAACCAATGTATATAGTGCATTATATACTATATATATAGTATATAATATACTAGGATATATAGTGTGAAGTTTTTTGTGTATATTTGCAGTTTTGTTATGTACTTATTTTGATTGGAAGGTAAGTGTATAAGCTTTTTATATTAAGTCCTAATATCAATTTTAGATTTTTTATAACAACGTTATATTAAAAAATAAATTAATAAACAGCTTTGTAAAAATGGAGACCTTTAAACTACAGTGGAACAATATAGGCTAATAAATATATATTTTTAGGAGAAATTTATTTAGTTTCAAATAACAGAACTTTTTATAAAGATAAGAAATAGTATTTAAAAAATGAAGACCTATAGACTGCAGTAGAACAATATACTTAGGGCAATATTTTATTTAGAACTTTTAGGTACTTATGTATTTATTTTAGAAAATTTTATCGATAAATCTTGAACATCTTCAAATAACAGGACTTTAATACCTCACGACATACGTATTTAAAAATATTAGATACAATTTACTTACAACTAAATACATGCTTGAATTTTAAGAAATTTAAAGCTCAAAAATTCTTTTAAGACTTTAATTTAATTTAACATGTTAAATACCTATATATATACATAATTTATGGTTTGTTAATAGGTACTTAACTACTTAATTGTTGTAAGTAAGCAATGTAAGTAAATAAAAATAATAAAATTGTTAAACAAAAGAAAATTACACCAAGGGATGTTCAGTGTATAGACAGAGATTAGGGTTTTTCTGTTTTAGTTTCATTAATTTCATTAAAATAAATAAAATAAGAATTAAAAACGAAATATATGTATCTAATATTCTTGTGTTTGATTTTTTTTTTACTAAATAGTAAAAAAAGAAAATGCTGGCGTCCGATTTACCTGAAGGGCAACAATAAATAAAGTCGCGAAAAACAGAACGAAATTTTTTTCAATGCGTTTTTCTGTATGTATTCAGACCATAGGTACGTTTAGATAAATAGATTTATTTAAATTATTTTATCAGGACTACGAGAGCGAAACCGCGGCGCACTGCTTGTATAGGAACCTTTTTCATAAAAAGGTATAAAATAATAATTATTAACACAAAAGTAAACTAATACAAAAGGTCACTTTTCTATGAGAGTTCTATCGAAATACCTTTATCCGATTTCGATAAACCAATCTGTCACAGACAAACAAAGAGGTAACATCTACCAGGTAGTTATAGAGCGCATGACAGTCATCGCCCATTAGCCGATCGTAAGCAGATTTTCTTAAAAATTGTACATAATGAAATATATCTCTAATATTACGGGGCTATGGAGCCCCAGACCTTTGGATGGCATGTGTGGAGCCGAAGCCAACGCGTAAAGGCCCTTTACGATAACAAATTTCATAGCAAAGTATGATGTTTTCACCAAACCGGCAATTATCTCTCTCTGCACTATAAAATGCAGCCAAGTACAACCTCCAGTTTGATAAAAACTATTGATAAACTACAAGAGAAAACTACTAGGGCTATCGTGATGGGGTGGCAGTGGACTAGTTTTGGGAAACTATGGGTACTATTTTATTCCGAGAATCAAGGTTGTAAAGTGAAACAACAGCAAAATGAAGCGACCGACTTGCTTCGAAGATAAGATAAAGATAAAGATAAAGATAAAGATATTTATTTGCATAAAGTATGGTAAGTACAGATCTTAGGATTAAAAGTTTCACATACTTTGCCAACTCTTGGCATGCAAACTTAATTAGTGAGTCATCAGCAGTTAGTGGCAAAAAATAATAATTTTATTAGATTTAAAAAAATTGTACATAATTAATAATATTTTTTTTAAATAAATGTCAGTTAATATCCATATAATATCTCTGTCCTTTTAAATTTAAAAATTCTTGTATCGAGTAAAAACGTTTATCGATCAGCCAAGTACGCAGTTTTTTTATAAATAAATGAGAAGGTAGGGATTTCAAATCCCCGGGAATCTTGTTGTATATGATTCCACACATAGTCTGACAACTTTTATGGTATAGAGCTGTTTTAGGAATCCTAGGCAATACAATTCTATCAGGATCTCTAACACATCTATGAAATATATCCCGAGCTTTGTTAAACAAATGCATATTTTGTTTAGCAAACTTTGCAGCTTCTAGGATATACATACAAGGCAGTGTCAACAGTTTTAACTCATCGAACACAGGCCTACGATACCGTACGATACCTACGATACCGAACGATACCTATTGCCTACCTACTTTAAATATTTTAACTATACTTATTAGCAATTAAGTACTTAAATAGGCACTACACGTAGCAGTTTGTTGGCACAAACTGCAAATGTATAAAATATTTAAGTGTGTTTAAACCAAATGAATATTTTTTTTGCGAAAAAACAATCAAAACGTCTGACAATTTGTATCGAGGGAAATATGATCATGTGCGGTTCATACCTACCTACCTTGTTACACGCGCTCTAGTGCACTACCTACTCTATGGTCACAGGATACAAACATATTAGGAGACGAGTAACGACATATCCATGCACGCGTAAACAATATGTTTTAAATTAAATTTGTTAGGTAATGGACGCTTCACTGAAAGGTATTTGCGTCAATTCTACCTACCTACCTAGCTAACGAGGTATTTTCTAATATGTTACACAAAAGGGGGAAATATATATTTTTAAACTTGTAGGGGTTGAATTTTCCAAAGCCCTTCCTTAGTGGATACCTACGACATAGCTATGTGTATGCCAAATGTCCCTCCATTGATTTGAGTGCTTTAATGTATTAATCAGTCACGTTTTCCTATAAAATATTACTTTTAAGATCTAAATATGTATCTACCTACGTATAGTAGGATTTTTAACAATATTAATGGTCCGGTAAATAGTCGAAAAAAAACGGTACCTATAGGGGTTTTTGATTTAATTTCCTTAGGTTCAAAAAAAAACCA
Organism: Idaea aversata; assembly: GCA_907269075.1. Classification (NCBI taxonomy): domain Eukaryota; kingdom Metazoa; phylum Arthropoda; class Insecta; order Lepidoptera; family Geometridae; genus Idaea; species Idaea aversata. Next base: position 1,622,083 of record OU026102.1, read on the forward strand.
AAGAATATTCGTCATTAAATTATACCAAAACTACCTGAGCTCCAAGGTTTCACCCGCGTAAGTCCCGATCCCGTAGGAATATCGTCAAGCCGGTGACATGGGACTTCTTCAGCTATATGCTAAGTTTCATCAAAATCGGTTCAGTAGTTTCGGAGCCTATTCGTTACAAACAAAAAATCTTTCCTCTTTATAATAATACTGGCGACCCGCCCCGGCTTCGCACGGCTATATTATGCATGTATTATACACATAAACCTTCCTCTTGAATCACTCTATCTATTTAAAAAAACCGCATCAAAATCCGTTTCGTAGTTTTAAACATTTAAGCATACAAAGGGAAATAAGGACAGAAAAAGCGACTTTGTTTTATACTATGTAGTGATTGGTACAGAGTTAAGATATAGAAGTACAGATAGGTCATCTTTTGTTCACTGCTGTATAGAAGAAGATGTATAAAACTAACTCAATAAAATTACATAGAAAATTTAGCTATTGGTGGCTATTATGCACCTTTCAAAATTCTATACCAATTACTAATAGGTAGGTAAATTAATATTTTACTTCGCAATTGACAGCCTTTTCAGCGTTTCGCGTAAAAGTACTTACCTACCTTTTTTCAATAGCTCTTTTAATTAACATTATAGTAGGTAGGTAAGTACCTATATTTTTATGTCTTCATTAAAACTATACAAGTTTCTTTCAACTCCTTTAGACAAGATTACTTTCTATCAGCAAATTTATTTTTGTATGAAATTGACATAAGCATTTTATGAAATGGACACTTGAAACTTGTGCATCATTTTTAGGGTTCCGTACCTCAAACGTAAAAAAGGAACCCTTGTAAGATCACTTTCTTGTCCGTCTGTCTGTTTTTTTTTCCTTTTAAAGCCAAGACCACGTGACTTTTTGTTAACTTATCTCAATTTCAAACAAAAAGAAAACAAAAAAGTCGATCGATTAGCTATGTCATGAGTCCGTTTACCTCATTGGTCAGTATTGCGAAATTCGTCAACAGGTCAGAAGGCCAATTCTCGTAAATAACATTGTTCAAATTACATTTCAATATCATTTCGATTGCATTTCGATCTCAAATAATACCCTCAAAGTAGCTCAAAATACCCTCAAAGTTAGCTTATTGTACAAAAAAACTGACTTTGAAGGTATCTTTTGCAATCGAAATGCAATCGGGATGATATTGAAATGTAATTTAAACAAAATTCTTTACGAGAATTGGCCTTCTGTTCCATTTCGGTTTCTTTAATTCGTCACTTTACTTAACTTGTCAATTTATGGAATTCGTCAGTCCAGTACAGTCATGTCAATATTATCTTAATCCAGTTTGTTTTATTAGAAGCTGGTTAAACTTAAACAAACCATTATAACTACCTAGGTACCTAAATTAAAAGTTAAAATTCTTAACATCAAACATTTTTGGTCGTTTATTTCTGCGCACTAAGTTGAATTTAACTAAGAATTTAATTTAAGTATTTTTGTACGAAACTGTACAATAAGGGCGCGTTCAGATGACAAGCGTTGACCACGCGTCCACCACGCGCATTACACGCGTTGACCACGCGTTGACCACGCGTTGAAATTTGTTCTATACATAATTTGAGTCTTATGACACATTAATAGATATCAAATTGCATTTCTGCAAGCAGGCGCGGGGCGGGCGCGGGGCGGGCGCGTGGCGTGAGCGGGTGGACTTGATAAATGCAATTTGAGATCTATTGATGTGTCATAAGACTCAAATTATGTATATAACAAACGTCAACGCGTGTTCAACGCGTGGTCAACGCGTGTCATCTGAACACGCCCTAACTGTCCAATTAACGAAACACATAAACAGACCAGTTGAGGAAACTGACGACTTAAAGAGGAAAGGGTACCGGGGGCTTTCTCCGTACAAATAAACTATTACAAACGTAGTCGACTGTTTTCTCCCTGGATAATGACACTAGAGCAAATATTTTTGGTGGATAAAACTTATAACTAAGCATAGAAAATGAAAAAAAAATAAAAAATAGGGGCATAGTCATGGCCTCAGATCAAGGGTCATGGCAGTTATAGGTTTTATGGCAGAAAAATATTTGTGCTTCTGTCATTATCCAGGGAGGAAACAGTCGACTACGTTTGTGTGGAGAGAGCGCAGGTACCCTTTCACCTTAAAGATTTATAGAATTGACATGGAAATGATCTAGGAGCATTAACTCTGCTAAGTGGTAAACTTATTTAGACGACGTCGTAGTTTCAAAAATAAATGAAATATAGATTTTAGAATTCAAAAACTCGCCCACCACAAGGCGAGTGTCACGAGTTTTTGTCAAAAACTCCGAAAGCATTCTTTACCTAAAAATATTAATGTTTTATAGATTTTTGGGTATATGGGTATATAACCATATATGGGTTTATATGCGGTAGAGGGTTAACAGTTTTGGAGCTCTACGGTAGATCTGCAATTCTACCACCGACCGTACCTCAGTGGGATTAGGTTTTCTTAACACACTGTACATACCTACTCACTTGTAGGTATATATTGATGTTCCTAATCCAACTGTTGTTTCAAGGAACGCTTTCCCGGAATGTGTGTTAAAAGCTTTTGAAAATTCGAGAAACCTTTAACTTATCTTACACAAAAATGTATAAAATAGACCGCTCTGCCACCTCTTTACACTATAAAATAAATAAAAAACCGGCTAAGTGCGAGTCGGACTCACGCACGAAGGGTTCCGTACCATTTTGTATGGGAGCGCCACCGAAATTTCTATTTTTCCTGTTTTTAGTATTTGAATCACTCTATCTATTAAAAAAACCGCATCAAAATCTGTTGCGTAGTTTTAAAGATCTAAGCATACAAAGGGACATAGGGATAAGGGACGGCGAAAAGTGATAGTGATAGTGTAGTCCGTAGGGTGAGTCTACCGATTAAAAAACTCGTCTCCGAAAACTCATCCCATAGGATAAGTGCTAGTAGGATAAGCCTACCGAATAGCCCCAAATATAACTCGAAAATTAACAAACTAATATTAATAGGAAACAGGTAGGTAAAATTCGGTAAAATGTGCTTAGTTTTCGCATAAACAAAATTAAAACAACTGTTAACTTTTCACATGCATAATATTACCTTAATTAATTAATAACAGAAGATAAATAAAAAACAAAAGTTACACCTGCCCACTATGTTTTAAAGTGTTATGTCAGAAAGGGACTATATAGGAGCCAAAAGCAAAATGCCGACCGCAAAATACAACTAAGTAATTTAATTTATTCAAAATCTTTTTTAGCAGATGCCTATGTAACGTACGTTTGTTTGTATGTACGTTTTTAGGATACCGCGTAAAAAAATTGTAAAAACGAGACCCTATTACTGAGACTTCACTGTCCGTCGCCAGTCTCGCCAGGCTGTATCTCATGAACCGTGATAGTTGGACAGTTTGACAAATTTTGAATAATTATATTACACGGGGAGTCTTTGGACTAGACATACTAAGCACTCGCTGGAGACTTTACGTCTACTATACAATAATATTTTCGGGATGATGTTGGGGTTGCCTCGTTACTGCAGTGCTTCAGGGATGTTTGCTCATTACGAGACAGATGGATTTCATGCCATGCTGCGCAAAAAAACAGCATCCTTGATACGCAGGTTGCGGGGCAGCGGCAACAGCATCCTGAAGACAGTGGCAGATAGGTATGACTCCCCACTATGGCAGTCTCTAATGAGAAGGGTAATAGCAGAGTTCCCCTTACTGCCACTTCTATAACTGCTGGTCTGTCTGTGTATACTGGTTTTATTTTTACTCCCTACATAAGTTTAGTTTGTAAGCTACTAACATCTAGTCGTATAAGTTTTATTTTATTTTTGATTACTAACACTTTTTGTATGGACCATATTAGTTGTCTGAAATAAATGATTTTTATTTATTTATTTTATTTACTTATGTATTTTTGTTGCCACTATAACAACATATAGGTACTTACAAAAAAAAGTGGGGTATGGGAATACAGCATGGTACGGAACCCTTCATGCGCCAAACCGAGTCACACTTGGCCGGTTTGTTAATTATAATGACCGTGTCAAAAGAAAAGAATTCGTCAAAACGTCTGGAAAGAACTAAGGCGCGCGCGGGTTTAATTACGATGTTTTCCTTCACTATACGAGCAATGTTTTTGTTAATTATTGCATTGAGGAGGCTCACAGCTATACTCGCTGATCGTTCACGGTCGTGCGGGTTAAGCGACGCCTGGCCCGGTCATTACTCCGATGGGTGACCAATTAGTAGTGTGGCAAAAATGTGTTTTCGTGAGCCCCTCCGTGCTTCGGAAGGCACATTAAGCCGGTGGTCCCGGTTGCTACCTCTAGTAGCATTCGTTAGGTCAAGTTAGAGGCCTTAAGGCTATCTGAAAACTCTAACAATAGGTGAGCCACACCATTATACGAGAAGAAGAATTATTGCATTGTTTTTCAAACTGTACACACGCCAATTTTCCTTCAACACTTTAACAATTTAGGATATGGCGACAGGCATTTTGCGTTTGGCTCCTATTTGCACCTTAATCGTTGATATTGATAGAAAGTTATGGTAGTCTTTCCACGTGTGGAATAGTAAGTAGAAAATGAAATAGGCCTTTCAAACTCTCAACAGTATCTAGTGGAATTTATGTTAGTTATTATGTAGGTACCTATGTACCTATATAACTATATGATAATGATAGCACCTTATAACCTATGGAGGCCTGGTACATTAGCTTCATAATAATAAATCTTTTAATGAAGTAGAAGCGTCGTTAGTAGTTAGTAATGACTGGGAATAGCCAACTATTAAAAATGTTTAGTGCCATTTTTTTTTGCCCAATTGGGAACGACTGAAAACATTATGTTCGTTCTGATGACTGACAGGATGACCTTATTTTTTTTCAAAATCAATTTAAACTCTATACCTAAGTTTTTGCAAAAAAATAAAGTGTATAACTAGTTATCGATAGTTTCAGTCAGTTTCCCATCTCTATTCAATTCAAAAGTTAGTTCAAAAGTTAATGGCCCTGTTTTGTTGCGCTCACGATAGGTATTAAACCTATCGTGAGCGCAACAAAACAGGGCCATTATTCACTAAGGTTCAAGTCGTTGGGCGCGCGTGATTAGGGCGAGATTGCCATACAAAAACCTCTCCCCCTCCGCCCCTAATCACGCGCGCCCAACGACTTGAACCTTAGTGAATAATGGTACAGGTGCGCAAATGTGGAATAGTTTGGGTGCGCAGTTTTGGGTGCGCATTGAAATAGTTGCGCAATAAGGAACACCTCGAAACAATGATGGGAGCATAATTCAAAGACCTACCCCCTTATTCCAAAACAAGGTTTAAGGATAGTCCGAGATGTGAATTTAAACCTTAGATTTAAATACAGATTTACTCGTGAACTATAGTCTAAACACTATCTTTAAATAATCTTTAGGGATAGTGTTTAGACTAATAGTTCCCTATATAATCCATAGGGATATTGTTTAGACTAAGACGAAGAGCGGTGTTGGCTTAGTGGTAGATACCTCGACTTTCATTCTGAAGGTCGTGGGTTCGAATCCAGGCCGGCCGTGCACCAATGTATTTTTCTTAAGAAAAATTTATGTGCGCTAATTGACATTGCTCTTACGGTGAAGGAAGACATCGTGATGAAACCCGCGGCTTAGTTGGCTCCAGAAGTATTGACAAGTTCTTCTCTCCTCTGGACATGGTCGACTAAGCTGAGAGGGTAGTAGGTGCTGGGCAAGCCTACTCCATCTTCACGCAAAAAGGACCCAATTAAAAAGGGTCTAATCGCGGAAAACAGCCCGTATACAAGTACAAGTTGTTTAGGCTATAGTTTGCGAGTAAATCTGTGTCGAAATCTAAGGTTTTAAATCTGCATTGGACTATCCTTAAACCTCGTTTTGGAATAAGGGGGCTAGAGTCTTTAATAATGCTCCTTTTAGGGTTCCTTACCCAAAAGGTAAACTGTAAAGACGGGACCCGATTACTGAGACTCCACTGTCCGTCCGTCCGAATCACCAGGCTGTATCTCATGAACCATGACAGCTATAACAGACAGTTGAAATTTTCACAGATGATGTATTTCTGTTGCCGCTATAACAAAGTAAACGTGTGGCACTCGGGGACTGCCGCGGTAAAGCTATTGCATCGTGCGAGCTTCGTACAGTCTTACCATAAACATACACGTTAAGCGAACGCTCGGCCGAGCTACATGGTAGGCGGGTGTTGGGTTTTATTTTCGTTACGGAATTTCTTGATTCGGTCGCCGCGCCCGCGATATAGCTTAAAAATAAATTTAAAAAAATCAGTGAGGGACATGGTACGGAACCCTTCATGCGTGAGTCCGACTCGCACTTGGCCTGTTTTTTTATTTTCAAAACACAGAAGAAAATGTTTCAGTAAGAAACCAAGGGTGTAGGGACCGTATAGGAATGGCGTATTCAAAACTTTAAAAAAGTGAGTGTACAAAGCGGCAGTCCTGAACATAACAAAAGGGGTAAAAAATACAAAATAAAACTTAAATATTGAGAAATAAATAATCCTAACATGGCAAAAGGCGGCCTTATTGCCTAACGATCTATTCCAGACAACCAGGGTGGAGGAGAGTTATTATACTTAGAAATGTTCTACAAATTTTATGTTTCTTACCAACCTGTAGGTTTTTAACAACTTACCTAATTGTCATTGATCTTGAATATCTACTCTCAAACTTTTTAAATCAAGATAATGGTTGATTAATGGCCTATTTATAAACGACTAGCATCACCTCGCGGTTTTACCTGCGTAACTCCCGATCCCGTGGTGGTATAGGGATAAAAGTAGCCTATGACACTACCAATGAATCAATGTATCCTCATACCAAGTTTCATCAAAATCGGTCCAGTAGTTTCCGAGCCTATTCAATTCAAAGAAACAATCAAATTTTTCCTCTTTGTATATTATACAATTAATAGCGACCCGTCCCGGCTTCGCACGGCTATATTATGCATGTATTATACATATAAACCTTCCTCTTGAATCACTCTATCTATTAAAAAAACCGCATCAAAATCCGTTGCGTAGTTTTAAAGATCTAAGCATACAAAGGGACATAGGGACGGCGAAAAGTGACTTTATTTTATACTATGTAAGTAGTGATAGTGTAGAAGAATGGATTGGAATTATATTTTTTGACAGTCCTGCAATGGAAATATGTTTAGAAAAATGTATAATTGTCATCCTTACTCGTTAGTAGATATAGATACCTATAGCTTTTGATTTCGATAGACTATTTTTTGCAACTCACCGAATGAGCTCAGTATTTATCACTACATAGTATAAAACAAAGTCGCTTCCTCCTGTCCCTATGTTATGCTTCGATCTTTAAAACTACACAACGGATTTTGATGCAGTTTTTTTAATAGATAGAGTGATTCAAGAGGAAGGTTTTAAGATATAAAACAAAACTCGCGTCGAAGTCGCGGGCAACAGCTAGTTTGATATAAAAAAAAGTCCCTATCTCTAACTGCTTCTGAGAAAACAAGGTTTAATAGACAGCCAGACGGATAATTGAGCGATATGAGTGAAACAGTCGAAACAATAATTTATGAATTAAAGTCTTTCATAGAATTGAGGGACCTAATTTGTTTAGTTAGGGAATGGTATAGGTAGGTACCTGAAAACTAAACAAAACTTGACTATAACCTTATCAATTGGACGGCAGCAGGATAAATCTTTTGTTTCAAACTAAAACCCAACGAATATAATGAATACAATAGATAAATCTCGTAGAAAGGTACTTATTTATTCTAATTTTTAGGTTTGTTATTTTATTGTAGTTGCTTTTTACAAATGATAGGTTAGCGTTTGACCACTATCACTTGCCTGATGGAAGGTGATGATACGGTCAAAGATGTACCTAGCACAATTTCTTAAAAGATATTGTTCATTCGCGGCCTACACGTCAGGAAAGACAGACTCAGGCGACTGGTTCCATTTCCTTGCTGTACGAATAAGGAATGACGATGCAAAATGCTCAGCTGGGATTTCCACCATGAATCGGTGGTGCAAAAGTCAACATTTTTTATTTTTTTGGATGCTTAATACTTAAAATAATAATAATAAAAATTTGTATAAAGACCACTTAAAATCGTCTTAAAAACTAAGTTAGGATCTGTGCCTTCGGAACGCGCCCACCAATGAGAAGGCACAAGAAACTCATGAGGGTTTTTTTTTGCATATCAGTTTGCCTGGTCGTATGACTAAATAATGGAGATGGCAAAATTAGGTCGTGTAGGTACCTACCTAGTTTTGTTAGATCACCCTTTCCCAAAGTGGGCGATAACGCCCCCTTATGGGCGTTGCAGGCCTAAAGGGTAAGAGACTCAAAGCTGCTTTGTGTACTTACTTAAATATTGTCATAGTGGTTTTAAGTGAAAAAATGGGGGCGCTAAAAAGATTTTATTCTCAAAGTGGGCAATAGACAAAATAAGTTTGGGAACCACTGTGTTATTTAAGAGGCAAAGTTTTTTTTACAAGACCTACAGCAGATGAGTCCTAAACTAAAAATGAATCAAAATAACTTAGATTAACGCAGAATCTAAGTTATTTTTAGTATAATGTAATTATTATTTATAGATCGTCTTAGTTATAATTACCTATTAACTCCGTCTTTTGATTTAACTTAGAACTTAGTAAGCTACTTAGACACGTAATTAAGTTGGAACTCATAATTATGTATTTAGTAACTTAATTTACCCTATTTTCCTGTAAGGTACGTTTTGTATGGCACTTATATGTCTAAGTATACTTACTTAATTTGGACTAAAAATACCAATAGTAAATGACAATTAGTTTGACCTATAGAAAGAGTTCAAGTCGATAGTAGTAGACATGGTAGGTACTTATATACCTACTATACCTACCTATAGTAAAATTTAAAAAAAAGTCGGGCAGTTTTTAAGGGTTTCGTACCTCGAAAGGTAAAAAAAAGATCACTCTCTTGACCATCAAATCTGTCCGTTTGTCACCACCGATTTTTTCAGGAACGGGTGGACCTAGCAAGTTGAAATTTTTCCTTTTCTACCACGCAGTCGCGGGCAACAGTTAATAATAATAATAATAATATTTATTTGTATCAGATACACGATCCATATTCACAGTTACATATAGCTAATATAGTTAGCTAATATTTATATATTTTTTATTTACAGAATGATGTCGCACCATTGGCTCCTCATCACTTTCTCCTGGTTCGGAACAGCCAGACTCCAATACATAAACACTGGAGGACCTGGTGCCGAATCAGTCCTCAACCCTTTAGACCCGACGCTGCACTATTCGTTCCCCTACGTGAACTACATCAGCCAACCACAAGACGCCGACATAATCCCCGGCGAGATACCTCCTGAGTACTTCCATGATGAAGAGGTAATATTAATAGCTGCGTTTAAGAGCGGTTCAATCTGAAGGTCGTGGGTTCAAATCCCAGCCGGCAAAATATATGTGCGCTAATTGTCATTGCTCTTACCGTGAAGGAAAACATCGTGATGAAACCCGCGGCTTAGTTGGGTCCAGAAGTATTGACAAGTTCTCTCCTCTGGACATTGTCGACTAAGCTGAGAGGGTAACAGGTGCTGGGCAAGCCTACTCCATCCTCACGCAAAAAGGAGCCAATTAAAAATGGTCTAATGGCGGAAAACAGCCCGTATACCAGTACAAGTAACAGCTGCGTTTTGTCGTTTTACTCGCGATTCTTTATCGAGGTTTTTTTTAATCTAACCCCTAGTATCCCACTGCTGGGCAAAGGTCTCCCCTATCGGTCGTAGTCGTGGGCCACCTCCGGCCTAGCTGACTCGAGGCAGTCGAGGTCGTCTCGCCAACGCTTTTGTGGCCGACCTCGACGACGCGACGTCCAGCTTGTTGCTGTTTTAGACTTTTTATCACATTTTTACTACATCTATTAAGTAGGTACTTAGAAATCAGTCGAGCCCTTTGAGAAAGTAAAAGAAACAATGGTGAATGTGCCATGTTTTGAACTGTGGTGACTTCTAGGGCATGTCCACTTTCTCACGATATTGTTTTTAAACTTGTGTTCATTGTTCAAATGATAATTCATTCGGATGACCAAAGGGCTGGCTGCTACTTTGACCAACGGATCGGGATTGCCATCCAAAGAAGCAATGCTGCTGCATTGCATTGCATTGCTGCCTTTTGGGCACCCTACCTAGGGAGACTTATTTAGATTATTAATTTTGTTTTATTTCTTTCTATTTAATTAATGTATTTATTAATATATTTATAGGTGCTAAGAAAAAGACGAACAACAGACGAGAAAGACCAAAGGACCTGGCTACCGAACCTTGTGGACACAGACAAAACATCCTACTTAACGAATGCAGAGGTTCCCATACCATTTGAATATGATAGTGAGAATGGAACAGTTGTGGAAAAGAAGAACTTCAGCCCTTGGGGAGGGAAGCGAGACACGCCAGCATTCGGACACATGTGGACATGGAAACGGGCCGCAGCGGTCCGAGAGCCCAGCATGCCGAAGCGAGTACGATTCAGCCCTTGGGGTGGTAAAAGAAGCGGACAAATGGTCTATAAACCAGGAAACAAAAACTCCAAAGTGATTTTCTCCTCTTCCATTCCTGAACTAACACGTATAGTCTCCAATTACTCGCCAAATGAAGAATTCCACGTTACAGGCTTCCAGATCGTTCCAGGACTTGATAAACGGCACCCGATCAAGATCTTGGCCCTTAGCACAAAGATGGACGATAGAAGCATGAGAGAAGCACTTCCTTTTAAGACGTTTATGGAAGCGATGCCTAAACTTTTCAAGCCCGGACACCCCTACCACGATGTTCATTTGAAAAAGGATGGTAAGAGGAAGGTGAAGTTTAGCGCGTGGGGTGGTAAACGATCCCCGCCTATTATCGGCCCTATTTGGACCCCAGCGCCTCAAGATATAAAGGAATCGACTCTCAACACAATACTACTCATCAGAAATAACCAAGACGACAAACCAATGGCATTGTAAAGGTACAAACAACGGTAATATTTTAGTTTACGAAACCCGCTTAGTTTTACGAAGAAAAGGTAGTAGTGCCATACAGAGATATTAAGATTGTTATTAAAATAGAAAAAAAAACTTTGAGAACCTCATCTTGCTATTGCCTTTTTATGTAAGTTAATTAATACTCAGCTCATTTACTTAACTTAATACTTTTATTTATTACCTACCTATCTAACTTATGAATTAATATTCGACTTAGTTGTTTGAGACAATGCAATTGCTAACAATTTTAATCTCATTTATTTAAAGTCGGTTAAAAATGTGAAATGAATAAGTACCTACTTAATAATATTAAATTATTACTGATCTGATATTTTCAATATAAATGTGATGAAAAATCAATGATTAAAATAAGATTTTTGATTCAAATTGAGTAATTAAACTTAGTTTTTAAATATTATGAATTACAGTTGAGTTTAATCATTATGAATTAAAATTGAGTTTAATCATTATGAATTAAAGTTGAGTTTAATCGTTATGAATTAAAGTTGAGTTTAATAATTGTGAATTTTAGTGAAATTTATTTTAATTCATTTGTTATCAAAGGCAGATATGAACAAATTGGCTGGAATTGTTAATCTCTTCCTTTGAATCTTATTGATTTTTTACCCGAACATGTGAGGGTATGCTTATAACACTTTATATTTGTTTTTTACTAAAATTGTTATCTAGTATAAGACTTATTCTATGGTGAACAAAGGTAATAAAATGATTATTATGTGAACAGACGTTTATTTTATCCTTTTATACAGAATTAACTTTATAACAGAGTCTTCTTTAGGCAGTTTCATTGTCACATCGGTTTCTGAATTGATTTTATTAGTTAAATTATTATTCTTAAACCATGCTCAATATTAATTGAATTAATCCTTATTTAATTTTATTATAGTAATTCATGTGAAATGTCTTAAGTTTATTTAATTCTTGACATTTGCTACTTTAATAGATGTATAAGTTTTAGTCTTGCGGGTAGGTAAATTGTCTTTTAATAATAAATTTTATGAGACATGAGTTTCTTTTAAATTAAAAAACTTACTCACTAATAATGTTTTTGGTTTTTGGATTTTGGCAACACCAAAGCGAGTTAGTTATTAATTCCTAATTGGAGTGTCTTAGAACAATGTTGTAGTCTTATTTTGAAGTAGGTATGTATATTGGAAAATCTTAATTATTGGAAATTAAAATGATGATAAACATATTTTTCAATTTGTAGCTATAATGAAGCATATTTGAGCATAAATATTTAGGCAGTTCGTAGTATGATGTGGACTCCTGAGTCAGTTTCCACTGGCTTACTCAGCTGCCCTACTTTTAGTTTAAAAGCTTCTTCTTCGAACGGTGCCTGCATTTGTCCACGGCCAAAGTGACCCAAGTCACCCCCTCGTTTAGCTGACGAACAGTCAGAGTATTTAGATGCGAGTTCAGCAAACGTAGCTTCGTTAGCAACAATTTGTTTACGATAGTTTTTAACAAGTTCTTGGGCTTCGTCTTTGGAGCGCGTGATGTTTTCATCGCGCCATGATGAAGGACGTCGACTGCCGGAGTGTTTGACGAGGAGGTGGCTGCAGCGGACTTCTCCAGGGTCTGCTGGCGCCTCGGGTCGCTCCCATTGCGACTTCTTAGTGTAAGTGTTAAGGTAGTATGTCATCCCCGTAGATCGGCTCGTTCGCATTTCCCACCCTTCCGGCAGAGGCGCGTCATTTTCTTGACTTGACATTCTGCAACGTTCGTTTTCGATTTGTTGTGGCACGTAAAACACACGTAAGACTCCGTAAAGTGAAATTATTAATAAATATAACTTTAAAATTACAAAGTGAACGTCGTAGACTATACAATTTTAGTACCTTTGATCACCATAGGCTTTAAAATATGAAGAAATAGCCAAATATGCAATTATCTTTCGAAAGTGATACTAACCTATAATTTGAAGTTATTTGCAATGAAAGTACAATGTAAATAAAGGAAAATAAACTGGGACATACCTGATAAATCTGTTGTTTTCAGCTCACAGACTAAAGTATTTGATAAAATTCACTAATTTTCAGCAAAAATTAAAAGCGACGCAGCGACGTGACTCGATTCCGCCGATTTTATTTGACAGTTGCATTTTGACAATGACTTTGACAGTGACGGCTAGAAATCATGTTGGTCATGGCGATTTCTGATTTTTCTACAACTGAAAAAACTTATAACTATGAATACGGCAACAAGTTTAAGCCATTCGGCTACAGATGGCGCTGATTTAAAAAAAATAGGCTATGAGCAACTCCATCTACCGATTTTCTAGTAAAATAATTAACTCCAAAAAAAAAATATGGTTTCTTCTTTTGAATTGCGATGTTGAATGAAGAATGAAACCATTTGCCTCTTGGTGTTATTCCCAACAATGGTAAATGGTTTACCTTTGTTGTAAATAAAACATGTACTTATGTAAATATTTATACGCTTCTAGTGACATCTACACAAGGCATCATAACAAAAGTGTGCCAAAAGCACAAAAGTAAGTAAGTAGGTATAGGTAGGTACTTAAGTACATGTAATATAAGTAGGTAAGTAAATTCATCCGATTTCGGATCTGAAATAATATGTCCAAATAAAATTCTCCAACTCTAAAAATTACCAACCATTTACTTCAATAATACCTACGTTAAAATGGACTAAACATAAAACTGACCAAATTACTTACTTAGGTAGGTACCTACCTAATTTATTTTGGCCAATGATAAAACTTAATTGGTCATATTATTATTGTACCTAATATATAAGACCAAGTGCGAACTGCGAACCCCACTTCATATCTATCTTCTTATCTTCTTCTTTCTTATATATAAAAATGAATCGCAAAATGTGTTGGTAAGCGCATAACTCAACAACGCCTGGACCAATTTGGCCAATTCTTTTTTTAGAATATTCCATATGGTACGAGGATGGTTCTTACGGAGAGAAAAATTTAAAAAATTGCCTGAAAATGTCTAAAAACAACACTTTTCTATAATCCATACCATACAAACGATTCGTAATAATACAAGTCAATAAGAACTTTAATACCATAACATAAAGTTCAAGTTTTAATGGAGAGGTGCCGGGAATGCAAAACAATTGAGTGACGTATAAATATTGATGTCAATCGTGCCGCGGTGTTAGTTGCCAAACTACACCTAAACGGCTGAACCGATTTGTATGATTTTTAACCCCCGACACAAAAACGACGGGGTGTTATAAGTTTAACGTGTATGTGTGTGTGTGTCTGTCTGTGGCATCGTAGCTCCCGAACGGCTGAACCGATTTTGATTTAGTTTTTTTTTATATGGCAAAACAACGTTTGCCGGGACAGCTAGTAATTTATAAATGAATCGCAAAATGTGTTGGTAAGCGCATAACTCCACAACGCCTGGACCAATTTGGCCAATTCTTTTTTTTAAATGTTCGTTGAAGTTCAAAGATGGTTTTTACGGCGAGAAAAATTCGAATAATTGCCGGAAAAACCCTAAAAACAGCCATTTTCTTTTCCCATACAAACGTTTTCTAACTAAAACGAGCTTTATTGCTTTTGTATAAAGTTCATATTGAATTACAAGCAGTCACTGTTGTTTAAACAATGTATAAAAATCAATGCCACTTTTCGTTGTAATTTTATAACTCAAGAACGGGCTCACCTATCCAAACCAAATGTTTAAGCTTTGTTCGGACTAGTAGATGGTTTATGTGAAGTTTGCACAAAATCGGTCGAGCGGTTCTTCATTTAACACATTTTTTTAATATGGCAAAACAACGTTTGCCGGGACAGCTAGTTTAGAATAAAAACATTCCATTAATAGTAATTTTTAACCGACTTCAAAAAAAGTAGGAGTTTCTCAATTCGGTTGTCTGTAATGTTTTTTTTTTATGGATGTTCGCGCATAATAATCTTTTGTAATATAATAATAACCGATTTTGATGAATCTTTTTCTGTTGAAAAGAGTCTATCTCAAGGGTGGTCCCATAAAAATTTAGTGAAGATCTGACGAGGATCTTTGGAATGATTTTCAGAATTGCACCTCAAAAACGTTTCAATTTGTATCTTTCGAAACATCTTTTAGACACCTTCCAAAAAAATTAGCACTAAAAGGCTAATGACATGAAGAGGATCTTCGAAAACATGAAGAGATCTTTCCACATATCATAATACAGTAGATTGTTCAGTTTTCGATTACTAGTTAAGTAGGTACCAGTAGAAACTTTCAAAACAATACATTTCAAACAGATTTTTGTAACACTAAATCTGCAATTCTCACTTCGACCGCACCTAATCCAATATATTCGGCCAATTAAATGCTATAACTATAATATCTAGATACCTATATCTGCGTTATACACAGCAAACAAGGTTCAGAATCTGTCCAAACAGCTAGTATTTGTCTACGAGCTAGCCGGGTCCAGACTCCAGTCCGGCAACTGCAACTAAATTAATCCAATTGTTGACTAGCTATGTACCTAACTAGTAATACAATTTACGAAGCACTCAAGATAAACCTGTTATGAAGCGAAAATTCGATAAAACGATATTCTCTAATACTAATATCACAGAATATTTAATATTAGGTATATGTAGGTAGATACGTATTAAATTAACCCTTGTCAACTTGCCAACCGAAGACTTAATATACACGGTGTAACAAGGGGGGTGGATCATCGGTTGTTGGGGGGTAGGGGACCCCAGTACCTATCGATTTAACCCCCATGTATGTTTTGCAATATTTACTGGCTCAAAAGTTATTTGGGTTTTAGTGAAATTTTAGTCAAAATCAGATTTCACTATGAACTTCGCAATTACAGTCAAACTATGAGGTCTGCGATTCTGTCTTTTTTTGTGAAACAAGATCAATAGTTGCCCTTTTGAACCCCTACACCAATCAGAGTCTTAGATTTATAAAACTCAAAATAAAACTATTTAAGAAATATTTTTTTCAAAATCTAATGTTTACATTATCTTTGAATGGTTCTAAAAAAATATTTCAAAGAATATTTTTTTCTGCAAACTTTCTTAAAAACTACTGGCTTTTATGAAGTATAAACGCTGAAAATTTCATTTGGCTAGAAATAGAACATCATGTTGCAAAATGTACTTGATGGTCGAAAAAGTGAAAATAATCAATATTCTTTTCATACAAAATTTGATAAGCGTACGCTATGCTAAAAGTAGAATAACAAGATTATTATACGAAAGTTCATGAATGAATCAAATAAAATACACTAATAATAAGCAATAAAAAAAAAGGAAAAAAAAAATATTAAAAATTTTTTTTACTTACCTAACCCTATTTTTTGTATGAAAATAATATCGATTATTTTCACTTTTTTGGACTATCAATTACATTTTTCAACACGATGTCCTAGCTATAGCCGAATGAAACTTTGAGAGTTTATTCTTTATGAAAGCCAGTAGTTTTTAAGATAGGTTGTAGAAAAAAATATTCTGTGAAATACTTTTTTTAGAACCATACAATTTCAATTTCAATTTCATTTATTCACAAATAGAGTATGGTACCTATGTACAGATGTCATAAATATTAATTATGTCCTATGCTATTTAACCTACTTTAGGTATGTGAATTACAGTCGAATGAGTTTAATATGGTGAAGTCAAATTATGATTACAAAGATAATGTAAACATTAGATTTTGAAAAAATAGGTTACTCTAATGGTTTTATTTTGAGTTTTATAAATCTAAGACTCTGATTGGTGTAGGGGTACAAAAGGTCAACTATTGAACTTGTTTCACAAAAAAAGGCAGAATCGCAGACCTGATTGTTTGGCTGTAATTGCGAAGTTCAGGGCGAAATCTGATTTTGACTAAAATTTCACTAAAACCCAAATAATTTTTGAACCACTAATTATTGCAGAACATACAGGGGGGATAAATCGATAGGTACTGAGGTCCCCCCTCAGGTCCCCCACCCCCCAGCAACCGATGATCCACCCCCCTTGTTACACCGTGTATATTATGTGACCGTAGGTTACAATAATATGTTTTATCAAATTATATGTAGGTAACCTAACTGTTTACCTACTTAAATAATCTAGAGCAAAAAATATTAAGAGGAAAGGGTACAGGCTCTCTCTCTATACAAACGTAGTCGACTGTTTCCTCCCTGGATAATGACACTAAAGTATGGATATATATGGTTTTTGCAGCAAAAACCATATATATCCATGTTCGTCTCTTCATGACCAATGACCATGCCCACGTCTCTTTTATTTCCCTCTCAGTACGGTTTATACAAATGACTGCTTGCATTGACTAAAAGTAAATTAATATTTAAAATGGGGTATTAGGTACACCACACTGATTCAGGGTCCCTGAATTTAGGGTGGTTAGGGACCTTATTATTTACCTCGATTATTACACTACACTAAAAAGGGACCCTAACTCAGTCGGACAGTGAATCTAGGAGCGGCTTGACACCATGCCACCTGTATTAACAGAACATCAATAAAAAAAACATACATACAACCGAATTGAGAACCTCCTCCTTTTTTTGAAGTCGATTAAAAAGCAAAAAAAGGGGTTAGGGAGTAAGGCGGCTCTGACGCACTAATTAGGGACCCTTACTGCCTAACTCTTATTACACCTCTCTTAATTGAGGGTTAGGGACCCTGAATCAGTGTAGTGTAATACCCCTTTTATACCTTACAATATGGCACAATGGGTGGCCAAGTATTGGACTGTATTAAAAGTACCCAGTGTGATTATTATTTTCAACATGTTAGCTATGTATTTAGTTGTGTGAGTGGTACACCAACCGACGTGGGTTCGATCCACAGGTTACATTGATAGGATGTTCAAATAGTGCTGCACAGGATTGTAAACGTTACAGTGCCGGTGGACTTTTGAACGTTGATTGTACCTACTAGAAAGTAAACTTTAGGTTTGTCGGTTCTGTCTGGTTCACTAGGATTGTTGGTTAGGTTAACTCAATTATAGGATAGGATATCTTGAAGGTTTTGTTCAAATATTATCTACCTAGTATTTTGATATGCAGATGTTAGATAGTAGGTCGGAGCCATCGAGTATTTCTATCAAAATTTAATGTGGAGGCTTTTTATTTAAAACTACTAATTTTCACCGCTTAACTCCGGATCCCGTAGGAATATCGGGATAAAAAGTAGCATATGTTACTCTTAATTAATCCATGTATTCTTATTGACTTAATATGCCAAGTTTCATCAAAATCGGCGCTAGTTTCGGAGCCTATTCGAAAACTAGAAAATCTTTCCTCTTTATAATACTATAAGCTTCTATTAAAAATAATGCAAACATTATTAAAGTCGTTGACTAAAAAAATGACGTTAATACATTTCGATTAAAAAAATAAGTACTTAGTACTAAAAAAAACTTTTTTAATATTGCGTCACCAAAAACCGCACTAGCGGAATTTGTAGATGTTGTTTAATAGACTAGCGACCCGCCCCGGCTTCGCACGGCTATATTATGCATGTATTATACATATAAACCTTCCTCTTGAATCACTCTATCCATTGAAAAAAACCGCATCAAAATCCGTTGCGTAGTTTTAAAGATCTAAGCATACAAACAAAGGGACATAGGGATATAGGGACGGCGAAAAGTGACTTTATTTTATACTATTGTGTGACTATGTAGTGATAAGGCTTGAAAGAAAAATACAAATCTAAACAAATTTGATTACAATTCATAAAACATTGAAACAGTCATGGAAACCAGTCTCAAATAACTTTAGCTTACAAAACGCAATGTTGATAAAAATGAAATGTATTGTACAATTTCATACAGAACTGGCGTTGAAAACGTGTCCATTTATCAACTAAAGTAAACTTAAATAATAATATACCATGTTTTCCAAGGGTGAATATTATAAGCTTGATAAAAACTGTTTTGTTTTTTAAAGACAGTTTTTACACTTACACTTAACATACCACAAAGTTTTGTCTAAATAATTTATTGAGTAAATAAATCATTATTACATATCTAATATAAATAATAATAATATAAATAAATATTGCAGGACATTCCACACATCGCCATCTAGCCCCAAGCTAACAACTACACTTGTGTTTTGGGTGCTAGACAACGGATATACTACTTACATACTTTTCTTTTGTAAATATATACTTATAATACATAGAAACAACTAGACCACAGACAAATATCTAAGCATAAATACTTGTCTGTGGCGGGAATCGAACCCGCAACCCTGTGTTTTGTCAGTCCGGCATGGTGACCATTGTGCCAACTGGGTCGTCAAATATAAAACAAAGTCGCTTTCCACTGTCTGTCCCTGCTTAGATCTTTAAAACTACCTATATATACGCAACGGATTTTGATGCGGCTTTTTTTTAATAAACAGAGTGAGTCAAGAGGAAGGTTGTATTAGGTATGTATAATACATGCATAATATAGCCGTGCGAAGCCGGGGCGGGTCGCTAATAAAATAAATAAATATTGTAGAAAATTTTAGACAGCGCCATCTAGCCCCAAGCTAAGCAACTAGGCTTGTGTTATGGGTGCTACTTAATGGATAAAATACACTTTATAATATACTTGTTTGAGGCGGGAATCGAACCCGCAACCTTGTGCATCGCAAGCGGGTGTTTGCCAGACGCGCCACAGAGATCGTCAGTTGCATTATTATCTAAGAAAAATGTTGTCGACCTTTTATTATTACAAGCTTTTATTTAACTTGCACTGTTCGTATGTAAGTTGTCCGTCAAAATTTGCAAATTAAATTTGACCCACTTCCCGGTTACCGATTGAGCCGAAATTTTGCATACATGTGTAAATCGCGTGACAATGCAATATTATGATGACATGGTGCTGATCTGATGATGAAGCTGGAAGGTGGGCATAGGAACTCTGTAATAAAACGACACAACCTCATCGAGTTTGGGCTCGTTAGAATCGTCTTGGCGAGTAGTTTGTCTTTCAATGGTAACCAGGGTCTGATGGTGGAGCTGGAAGGTGGTCATAGGAACTCTGTAATGAAACGACGCAACCCCATCGAGTTTGGGCTCGTTAGAATCGTCTTGACGAGTAGTTTTTCTTTCAATGGTAACCAGGGTCTGATGATGGAACTGGAAGGTGGTCATTGGAACTTCGCAATGAAACGACACAACTTGATCGAGTTTGAGCTCGTTTGAATCGTCTAGAAGACTTTAGTAGAGTGCGCTCAATTAATTTAAGACTAAAAAGCATAAAATAAAAAATGAAATAAAAAAAAAACAAGCTTTTATTTGAATAAAAACGTAACCCAAAAATTATATTTAAATAAAAATTAAACATGAAAAAAAGAAAAAAATAAAATTTAGTGACATTTTTATACACAGGAGCTAACGTTGAACGTTTATATCCCTTCGCCCACTTTCTCTATATGTAAAAGCTTGAGGCACTGATGTACCTACGCTATCCGTTCTACACTCACTTAGTAAAATCAGTGCCTCCAGCTTTTAAAATTTATATTCCATATAGAGAAAGTGGGCGAAGGGATATAAACGTTCAACGTTAGCTCCTGTGTATAAAAATGTCACTAAAATTTATTTTTTTCTTTTTAGTTCGCGTTATATTTTCTTTTTTTCATGTTTAATTTTTATTTAAATACAATTTTTGGGTTACGTTTTTATTCAAATAAAAGCTTGTTTTTAAAAATCTTTTTTTATTAATTTTTTTTTGATATAAGTAGCTGTGTATTACATCCAAGTATATTGGTACATACATAACTACTTACACAAACTTTCGCAATAAATATATTGAAAATCAGGAATTTCGATTTTTGGAATGGGTAGGTACCTAATTCCTGAAACTACTGAAACGATTTTTATAAAACTTGAGAATTTAAGATAGTTATTTTTAAATTAACATAGTGTTTTAGTTTTGTAAACTTTGGTGTTGTTGTGGAGTACATAGTACATTAAAATTAAATCATGTTGAAACGTTTAAAAATATACTCTAGCTATATAGCTGCTTCGTATTGATATTTTCAAAATGGTGGGTGTCATAATAGAATGGATAAAACAAGACATTAAAAAAATCTGTCAATTTTCACTCACAATCAGAGTGGGAGTCACCTCGTAACGGACATGTCACGTCACGTAACGGAGTGGGAGTCATTTCGTGACGGCAGTCACGCTCGTCACATAACAGCGTGAGGTTTTAATCAGTAATGGTGGCGCCCGATTTTTATACAGGGTTATTGGAAATTATACTAGCAAGCCGTTGAGGGCTACTTCTGTTCACCTAAACGAGCAAGTTTTGTTCTACGACTTTTGGAAATTCGAACATTTTTTTCGAAAATTTTGAGGTTAGGTTTACCTGAAAATCAGCTGTTCCTTACACGGAGAGGTCGTTAACCTTAAAATTTTACTTATTTTGTAAGTTTCATCTACTGTTCTTAGTTTGAATGACTTTTGTTTTAAAAAAAATGCTGTTTTTCGAATTTACATAACCTCAAAATTTGCATTTTTTTTTTCGAATTTCCAAAAGTCGTAGAACAAAAGTTGTTTGTTAAGGTGCACAAAAGTAGCCCTCAACGGCTTGCTACTATAATTACCAATAACCCTGTATAGGTAGGTATATTTTTTTATGTTAAGTAAGTCAGCGTTTGACCACTATCTCACATGATGGACGAAATGAACAAAATGAACGAAATGAAATCAATAATAGATATTTAAAAAAAAACCGGTCAAGTGCGAGTCGTACTCGCGCGCCGAGGGTTCCGTACATTAGTTTCAACTGTCTATCTCCACCCTTGTAGTGGTATGGTAAGTAATAAGTAGGTATATCAATTTAACTTGACCCCTGTTCAAGTTAAATTGGTTTGTAAAAACTATGTATGTATGGGGACACCCTTTAATTTGGATTTTTTCCTTTATGTGCCTTAACCTTGCTTGATTCTAGGTCAACGGGAACTACCATATTATTATGTTTTCGACCCAAAACCTATAGGGTACTGGTTGACCGAGAATTGTCAATTTTGGGTAAAAGCTAGGTCTTACAGCACAAGTAAAGGGAAAAATCAAAAATACGAATATAAAAAAAGTTGAAAATGAAGGTAAAGTTTGGTACGTACAAGTTTTTGCGAAAATGTAAATTCGCCTATATCTTTTTATCGTCATGGCCTTGATTTTTATACACCTAATAGGGACCTAGCACCTCAGTATCTGGTATGAATTTCAACTTGCTAGGTGTACCCATTCCTGAGAAAATGGTTGGTGACACACGGACAGACAGAGAGACAGCAAATTAAGTTATCTTATTTAAGTTATGTTAGTTAATTTATTAAGTTCCTTTTTTTACTTTTTGATGTACCTACGGAATCCTAAAAAGATAAAACAAAACAGATATGGTTAGGCTGCAAAGATATTTGTTTTATACTAGAGACCCGCTCCGGCTTCGCACGGCTATATTATGCATGTATTATACATATAAATAAACCTTCCTCTTGAATAACTCTATCTATTAAAAAAACCGCATCAAAATCCGTTGCGTAGTTTAAAAGATCTAAGCATACAAAGGGACATAGGGATATATAGGGACGGCGAAAAGTGACTTTATTTTATACTATGTATGTACCTAGTGATGATGAATCTGTATTTATTTCTAAGGCTGTTATACCTGGAATGAACAATATTCATACCTAAAATATGACGTAGATATCCGTTAAGAAAGGATTTTGGCAACTACTACGCAAACGAAGGTAAATAATCATTTGCGTAGGTCAATTATACAAAACGCAGCCTTGAATCACCCAACCAAACACGTCGCATACTGCATAGTTGACATCATTTTGTTAATGATGTTGATTGGCAACAAAATGTCACCGAGTTTGTTACTCTAATGATTTCCAACCATCAGTGCTTCCAGCTAATTGGTGCAACATTGATTGTTTGATCATTTGAAAATCATCAGAGGAAATTCAACAACACAAACGTAAGCACGCATGATTTATTGCAAGTTGCTAGTTTCAAACTAAGCAACTAGGCTTGTGTTATAGTGACCCGACAACGGATGTAGTACTACTTACTTCCATTTATTATGTAAAAACATACATAATTATTGCTGATTTTAATATTTATCACATACTTACCCAGTTGGCATAATGGTTACCATGCCGGACTGCCAAACACAGGGTTGCGGGTTCAATTCGCGCTTCTGACAAGTATTAATGCTTAGATATTTGTCTGTGGTCTGGTTGTTTCTATGTATTATAAGTATATATTTACAAAAGAAAAAGAATTTATGTAGTATTATCCGTTATCGCTAGCACCCATACCACAAGTCTAGTTACTTAGCTTGGGGCTAGATGGCGATGTGTGGAATGTTTTTAATTATTATAACAAATCTGTAGATAATATAAATATTTGTAAGCAAAATAGAACCCGCAACCCTTTACGTTGCAGTCCATTGCACTGCGCCTGAGAGATTTATAGAAAAACTAGCTGCCCTCCGCGGTTTCACCCGCGTAACTCCCGATCCCGTGGGAATATCGGGATGTAAGCTATCCTATCTCTCAAGTTGGATCGAACTGCACATGGTGTGCGAATTTTATTATAATCGGTTAAGTGGTTTAGGAGTCCATTGAGGACAAACATTGTGACACGAGATTTATATATATTAAGAAGATTAGAAAGATTTCAGTGTCCGTCCGTCTCTCATTTAGCAGGCTGGTACCTTATGAATCACGGTTCATGAGATACAGCCTGGCTAAGTGGTGACAGAGCGACGGACAGACGGACGGACAGTGAAGTCCGTCTCGTTTTTACCCTTTGGGGACGGAACCCTGAAAAATGAGCTTAATTTAACATCAAGAAACTGAGAAAAATGTAAAAATCTAAAAGTACTTTTATTTCCAACTAAACTATTTTTTGAAACGGGAACGAAAAGTCACAGAACCAAACACCAAGGTCCAAAGAGACGCTCCTAAAAAAAAGTGTATTTTTTAAGAGTTTTTTCCAAGTTGTCATAAAGTAGGTATACAAAGTTTAAATTACAAAAACTTAGTTCGATAAAGTTATTTTCCTTTCTGTGAAATTGAAACAAACTTGTGTTGCCGACATATTTTCGATATTTTTTTTTAAGTTTTAATTATTGTTAGAAGATATTTAACTTAACAATACTTATTACTAGTAGAACCCGCGGTTTCACACGCGTAAGTCCCGATTCTGTAAAAATATAAGGTTATTATTAAGTAGTTTTGAAGTTAGGTGGGAACAGATGAACATACATACATACATACAGGTCAAACACATAATCCTCCCTTTTGGCTTCGCCGTAGTCGGGTAAAAAGTAGCCGATGAATCAATGTATCTTTTTACCAAGTTTCAACAAAACCGGTCCAGTAGTTTCGGAGCTGATTCGTTCCAAACAAAAAATATTATTTGCTTTTTGTAATTTTAGCTAATAGAATATGAATATGTGACATCCATTTTGAACCCCCATTTTCAACCCGCAAATATTTTTTTCCATGTTCTACCTAAAATGTGTTCCATTTTCTACCCCCAATAATTTAATTGATTATTTTTTTCAATTTCTATCTAAAATGTATTCCATTTTCAACCCAAGTGAATATAATACTTAATATGATGTTTTTTTGTACAGACAGAAAAAGAATTTAATATTTTAAAGTCGTATTTTAACTACTATATATTATAATTAACATTTTTTATAATATATATACCGAAACTTTGTATCTTTTTTTTCTGTTGACGTTACTTGAGTAAAAATTAGGTAGGTAGTTAGGTATAGGTACCCACTGCGTATTTGGGTAGAAAATAGACTATTGATTTGCACTAATTTGCAGGGGGTTGAATATGGAGGTATTTTAATTAAAATTATGCCGTGGGTTGAAATTGGGGGTAGAAAATGGATGCCACCGAATATATTTTTATACGGTAAAGATATATTTGAAGCAAAGTATGATGTGGACACCAAACCGGTGATTATCCCTGTCTGCACTATAAAATGCAGCCAAGGACAACCTCAACGGTTTGGATAGAAATATGTATGAACTGCAGGTGAAAACTAGTTACTCTTGTGATAGGATGGCAGTGGACTGAATACTGAGGAACTATGGATACTATATATGGCGTCTGCCGTAACAACCTATGTCCAACAAACACGTAAAAATGGCATTAAAAAAACTTGAGAGGTGTCAAGGGACACCCGGATGGAACGAAGTTCCTTTCGATTAATTAGTGAAGGAAATGTAATATTTTTTTTTTTTTGTAAATAATCATCGCGACACCACACTATTCAATGCGAAATAGAAAGACGAAACGAAAATAACTGGCTTGCTTTATATACAAAAAGTGTCGTTACAACATATTTTGGTCTTCATTTTTTCCGTCTAGCCCCCTATCTCACGCGCGTTAAGGAACTTTCGTTCCAAAATTAAAAACAGTAAAAAATAGTGTCTCTTAATCTATATACTAATACTAGCTGCACACTAGCTGTACGGGCAAACGTTTCTTTGCCATTTAAAAAAAAACAATGCTGATTTGTGAATACAAAAAAAAAACATTAAAACCAGTCCAGCCAGTCCAGGAGGAGTTCAGTGACATACACACGTACCTACAGTAGAATTATATATACATATAAAGAAGATTATAAAGAGGTAAATTTTGTGAGTTTATAAGGTTTGTAGGGGGTAATCTCCGAAGCTAGTAGACCGATTTGGATGAAATTTTACAGTTTGGCTGCTGAGTGTCATTTTTTATGCACGATCCCCTAGGAATTTCGGAACTTAACTTAACTAATAAACTTTTTAAACTCACACGATTTGTATTCATAGTAATTATTTTCCCGGGTCTTAACTAAAAAGCTATAAACAAATAGCGACCTTATCGCTCAAAGCGATCTTGTATTATCTATTCAATGTTTCATTAGAAATATAAAACAAAGTATGTTTGATCGAGTGCGCAGGTAAATGACTCATAGTAAGGTCTCAGCTTATGTATGAGGAAAGGGTACCGGGGGCTTTCTCCATACAAACTATTACAAACGTAGTCGACTGTTTTATCCCTGGATAATTAGGGGAGAGCGGGGCAAGACGGGGTCTTGGTCTTAAAACACAAACCAATGGAGCAATCACAATTGTTAGACTGCGAGGGGGTGCAACGGGTAGGAGGCCATTAGATGGCACAGTGTTTGTTCAGTGACCCCAAGCGTATTTGATTTTTTTTGGAAAAAACTGTTTTTTAGCATATCCCTTGTGATATTTACCATTTAATTAGACCATGACTGTGTTGAAATCAAGAGTTTTCTGGATTAGGTAAAAAGTGAATCGTATGTGTCAATAACTCATTGACAAGTAAGTACTTGTTTATCTTTGTATTGCATGGCAGTTTTTTTTCTGTGACGTTTTTAATTTCAAATGACTGGAGAGGGCATGATGGGGTATGGGTACCCCATCATTCCCCTTCTCATTTTTTAAGGTATGAGGGTAGTCAGTTTTTTTATTATTTATGGATTAACGTGTAATTTTTTTATTGTAGAATGGTGAAGAAGTATAAAGAGAGACCGATAAAGGAAGTTGGCAAGAAGAGAGCATAAAAATGTGGCTGATGATGTAAAAGATGAAGGAATCAAAGATGATTTGAAAGAATTCATAAAGAAAAATCAACTTGCGGAAGAGAATAAGAAAAGAAAAAAGAACTTAAGAAATTGACAAGACTAAAAAAGATTAAGAACAGTCACCAACAAGATAGAGAGTGTGAGATCTTCATATGTAAGGAAAGCGATTATGATAACTAAAATCCTCCTTGTGTGTTCTGTACGAGTCTCTAACTGGACGTTAATGAGGTCGGGCTGCTAGTGCTGTATGGGGCCAATGGGCTCACTGCAGCTGTGGCGGCTTAAACGATGAAGAAGATGAAACAACTTTAATTTGTTGTACCCCATTATACCCCTAGGGGGTACCCCATCTTACCCAGAGGGTGGGGCAAGACGGGGTCTTGGGAACTTTTCTACTTTTTTACTCTTTTCTATTAAATTACTTTACCAATGTTCCTAAAAGTACTTAATTACTAAATACTGATTACCAATGATGATTATTAAAATAAAAAATGTTATGAAAATACAATGCTGCTGATTTTATTGAGCTTCAAACCTTAAGGACCCCATCATGCCCCCCTCTCCAATACCAGAACAAAAATTTTTGGTGCATAAAACTTATAACTGCCATGACCATGCCCCCTATTTATTGTTATTTTTTTAAATTTTTTAAATTTTAATTTCTATCATAATTAGAAAATGAAAAAAAAACCAAAACATAGGGGCATAGTCATGGCAGTTATAGGTTTCATGGCACAAAAATATTTGTGCTAGTGTCATTATCCAGGGAGGAAACAGTCGACTTCGTTTGTATGGAGAGAGCGCAGGTAACCCTTTCACCTTAACGAAGCTCTGTGTTTATTCACGTGCTACATTTACGGAAATATTACCACTCGAGATAAATTGATTTAATGAGCGTTTTCTTCACTAGTTCAATCTATGATTGCATTCCATAGCACATTCTATTGATGTGTTTGTATTTATCAATGAACTAGCTGCGCCCCGCGGTTTCACCCGCGTAAGTCCGATCTTTAAATTCTCACTGTCTAAACCTTCTCTGGACTACAACAAATATTTCAAAACCGAAATCATATAAATCGGTTCAGCCGTTCTCGAGTTTTAGCGAAACTAAGGAACAGCAATTGATTTTTATATATATAGATAGATAACAAAAAATGTTGTAAGACATTACTAAAAATATATTTAAAAAAATTGCCTGATTTTAAAAAAATATTTGATTATTATTCCAATTATTTTTAATTATTATGAGCTTTTTAAATCTTGTCTAGTTAATATATTTTGAGGAGTTTATTTTCTGTGAAAAATAATGTTTTTTTTTGGTATTTATGTACCTACATATAAAAAGGAGAGATTTTTTATTTGTTTGTAATGAATATGCTCCGAAACTACTGAAACTTGGTTTTAGGATACATTGATTCATTGGGAATAACACAGTCTACTTTATATCCCCACATAATAAAAAGTTACGCGGGAGAAACCGATGAAAGATGATTTTATATCTGACTAGCGACCCGCCCCGGCTTCGGCTATATTATGCATGTATTATACATATAAACCTTCCTCTTGAATCACTCTATCTATTAAAAAAACCGCATCAAAATCGGTTGCGTAGTTTTAAAGATCTAAGCATACAAAGGGAAATAAGGACATAGGGACGGCGAAAAGTGACTTTATTTTATACTATGTAGTGATAGTGATTATTTAGGTTAAGTGAAAGGTATGTGAAATGCTGAACTTTCAGTAGAAAAAAAGCTGTATAATTTGCCCAAGATTTAAATGGCTGAATAACTGATTGACTGACTGACTAGATAACTCGGATTGGACTGGTTTAGCCGAGCTATCTAATTATGGCTCATTCACATTTTGTTAAATCTTTATGAGTTTTATGATTGCACTTATCCACATAAATATGAGTCATTATAATTTCGTAAAGCCTTTACCGCCTTTATGAATAATCAGATTACGATATTTTTTCTAATAAATCGAATACATTACAATAATAATCTAAGTACCCACCTAAATAGTGTCAACATGAAAAACCTATTAAACTTTTTAAGTGGGTTACCTTTCGTCTGATTGGTCGGTTGTTTTCAGCGGAGGCGTTCGGCTGCTCTGATTGGTCGATGGTAGACGTAAGTAGCGAGGTTTTCGCGGGTTTTCCATCAGTTTGAGTTGAACTTTCCCGCGGTAACAAGGAGCGGTTTCCGTTCCTGTAACTTGTAAGTTTCGGTCGGAAGTTATGAACTTTGATTAGCGGTTGCTGTTTATTAATTTTTGCTGCTGTTTCAAAGGTGAGTTATTCATTTTTTACCGTTTAGAATTCCATAATATTTTTAATAAATAAAATTGCTTTTTTTTAAATAAACTAGGTAGCAATTCACATACCTACCTATTTTTATTTAAGTCTTATTTTAATAAAATAACTTACAATTTAAAAATGAATTACCTAACATTACTCTATAGTACTCTCGTGAAAATGATTTTTGTATCAGCATCGAAATATCGAGCTTCACAAAATACAAAAAACGTGGTGAAAATGCCGTTGTAAATAACATTACAATTTAAATTGAGTGTACATTTTTTTACTAATTAGAAGCATTAGAATATTAAGAGATTTAAACTCATCTAAAATTTTTGGAAGACGCATTTTGCCTTTAAAGATATTTTCAAATAGCCCAGTGCAGGCCACGCACTATAAATAATCATTGCTAGTGTAGGTACACTCATTAAAAATAACTTACTCATAAACGCTTGCTTAGCAGATGTGTGATAAATTGGTGACATTTTACATCAGCGAAAACGTGACAAAACAGTGATTAACTAATAACCCAGCAAGATTTAAATCTAATGCTTGCAGGAAATAGACTACAATGTTTACAATTAGCAATTAATCTACGACGAAAAAACAGAAAAATGTCTAAATATAGTTTTTTTTTATTAATTTTGCAAAAGATACTACTACTACTACCTACTACAAAAAAAATTAAAAAAAGGTACTTAAAAAAAGCAATTTAAATCTCAACCCAACTTGCACCAGTCTTTTTTCTTCTATTTTTATTTTTGAATTTACCTACAATTAAACTATTTAAAACAATTATGTCGTGTGTGACCCTGATTCCACTTTACCGTAGCGATGCTCTTATACGGACTGAGCTACGGGACGAAATTATGAAAAACATCTAAACTACAATCATTAATCTAGGCTCTCGTTTATTTGGGGGTCTTTGAAAGTGCGGTACCTATAGGTATCTTGTAGGAACACGTGCCACATCTTAGACCGCATCGTCACAGTGGTCAAACGCTGAACTACCTATAATAAAAAAATCTTATTTAGTAAAATGACATATCGATTGCATAAAAAAATTGATTCCGTCGGAAAATTCACAGTTAAGTATTAGGTATACTTCTGTCAGTTAGCTCCGTTTCAATTGATGATTGAATATATAGTACCTAATCTTTTTTAAAGTCAATTATAATTATGGACTCCATAGGTATACTAAATCCCTTACAACTTTGGTCTATTCCAATTTAAGAACTTGTGAGATATCACCCAGGCGCTTAAGGCGACACTTCAGTGTCCTATGAGCACCTGAGAAAATAAGCACCGTCCTTAAAGGAGACTTGTTACCCGTACCGTAACTAACTTGATTTATTAAAGCACCCAGAAAGTCAATTCTCGGAAAAATATTGTAATGTTATTTACCATTGCAACATTTTTCCGATACCCTTAGGTCCGTATTAATAAACCGAACTCAATATCGATTTCAATCTTGAGTTTGCTCTTGAGTTGTTGCGCTGATTAATAAACCTATCTTAAGACGCGATTAAAGAGCGACGTATCACTTGAGTCATACCGTATTAATAAATCAAACTCAGCTCTCAAGATATGTCTCAAGATTTAGGCCCGTATTAATAAATCGCTCTCAATATCGATCTTGAGTGCGTATCAATCGAGTGAGTCTTGAGATGTGGTCACTATCTTAAGTTAGGAGTTAATTAATAGATAAAACTCAAGTTTTAACCAGGCTGATATCGCTCTTGAGATTTGAGACTGATTTTGAATGACAGTAACGCTGTGTTCTTACCTTGAATTATATGTTCTTACCCTATGGTAGGTAGTGTCGTCATATTTTGCTGTCAACTTGTTTTTAATGTGAAAATATTAAAAAAATGTAAGATTTGTATGACCCGCAATCAGACTTGAGTTCACGAAACTACATCTTGAGACATATCTTGAGAGCTGAGTTTGATTTATTACTACGGTATGACTCAAGTGATACGTCGCTCTTTAATCGCGTCTTAAGATAGGTTTATTAATCAGCGCAACAACTCAAGAGCAAACTCAAGATTGAAATCGATATTGAGTTCGGTTTATTAATACGGACCGTAGTTTCGTGAACTCAAGTCCGATTGCGGTATAAACAAATCTTACATTTTTTTAAATGTTTTCACATTAAAAACAAGTTGATCGCAAAATATGACGACACTACCTACCATAGGGTAAGAACATATCATTCAAGGCAAGAACAAAGCTTTACTGTCATTCAAGATCAGTCTCAAATCTCAAGAGCGATATCAGCCTGGTTAAAACTTGAGATTTATCTAATAATTAACGCCTAACTTAAGATAGTGACCACATCTAAAGACTCTCTCGATTGATACGCACTCAAGATCGATATTGAGAGCGATTTATTAATACGGGCCTTAGAGTTGCTCAAAATACTCTCAAAGTCAGCTTTTGGTATTCTCAAAAATATTTTTTGTAATCAAATGCAATCGCAATGATATAGTAATGTAATTTGAACAAAGTTATTTACGAGAATTGGCCTTCTGTTCCCTTTAAATGCAACTCGTTTCAAATTACCTATTATTTCAGTATCCGATGATCATCCGGAAATTCCTTCTAAACGGTTTAGCAGATACAATTTTAATTCACATAACTATAACTAGATGAAGAAGACTTTCGCCCAGTAGTGGGACAGACATAGTAATATTTCATCAAAGGAAATAGCTATTTTTGTACTCTTCTATAATTTTCACTACTGTCCTTGAAAAAAAAATACAGTGCGGAGGTATGGCCTTTGACTTCACAAACTGCTACAAATCATGATTGAACACAATGTGACCTTTTATTATTTTTTCACTGCAACGTTTTAACCATTAAACTTTGTACATATTGACATTTTCATTTTATTTTTTTGATTTTTACATTTTATCCTTGAAAAAAATTACAAAGCATGATTCAACAAAAATACAAAGTGAACTTAATAATTTTTTTTCACCTTTTAACTATGTAGATACATTAAGACACATAAACAATCGAACCATTTGGACGTTTGTTCATGTGAACAGCAATGTCCTGGAACAACTAAAAAGTATGAACTTAAAAACTGATATTTTCAGGCATGCGTCTTATTAAAAAACGTTTTCTTTTTCTGTCACGTTTTTCATTATTTTTTCACATTTATCTACGATTTAATCCGAACCGGATGTAGCTTAGAGGATTTTATATGACAAACAAACAGACATTATTTTTATACGCACAGTGTGACTTGATTTAGATATACACAGAAAAAAGGTATCTTGAAGCTAAAAATAATCCCCTCTCTATAAAAATTAGAAAACAAATTTCTTGTAAATGTTATTTTGAAAATTATAAACAGTAGGTATTCTAAACAATAGGTATTATAAACAGTATAATAATATATTGAATATTTCTTTTTAATTTTAAGAATACTGCTGAATTATTCTCTAGCGTCTATAAGGAGAGGATTAGGTATTTTTTGATACCAAAAAAAAAACCCTTTTTTGTACGGTACGTACATACCTACTCATATTGTTGAAATTAAAATTTTGTATGGAATAAAAAATAAATTTCATTGTCAATTGCCCAATTCCGTGGGAATCTATATTAATATTTAAAAGTTGAAGAGTTTGTTTGTTTGAACGCGCTAATCTCAGGAACTACTGGTTCGAATTGAAAAAATATTTTTGTGTTGGATAGTTCGAATTTCCACAAATTGTAGGACAAAAGTTGTTCGCCTATACGTCTAGAACTACCTACCTTTCGTATTAAAACCCCTTAGCTGAAACACACTGTATAATATTTAGCTTCATAATAATACTTCCCACGCCTCGAATCCCAAGTTGACTTGGCAACATTCAATGCGTTACAATGAATGAATAACAGAACAACAAATCAAAGTTGTTGTTTCGAATTTTGTTGTTATTGTTGTTACTTACATGTAGAATTAACTTTCAATGTTTTATCATGATTTTAGGAGAATTCATGAGTAATCAAATTACATTAAAACTATTACAATCTATTAGATACTAGCGACCCGCTCCGGCTTCGCACGGCTATATTATGCATGTATTATACATATAAACCTTCCTCTTGAATCACTCTATCTATTAAAAAAAACCGCATCAAAATCCGTTGCGTAGTTTTAAAGATTTAAGCATATAAAGGTATATAGGGACAGAGAAAGCGACTTTGTTTTATACTATGTAGTGATTTCCCCGCGTTAGTATCTCTTTAATAGTAAAATTTATGGACGCTATTTATTGTTAATAACTAATTTAATGTACCTAAAACTAAAAATAAAAATTTAAACACGTAAACATCAAAATCAAAAGACCTCGTCGATATTTGATGTAATAAATAAACACATTTCAGGTACCTATATCTAATTTTATATTCAGACAAGCTGAGCTCCGCGGTTTCACCCACATAAGTCCCGTTCCCATGGGAATATCAAAATAAAAAGTAGCCTTCTAAGGCTACCTTGATAAATGGACTATCCAACACAAAAACAAACAAACAAACTCTTCAGCTTTATAATATTAGTAAAGATATACATCTTGTACTTAGTACATTTTCATGATGTCTAGTTTTTATAATATTACTAGCTATTGTCCGTGATTTCGTTCGCGTAGAAATCTAAAATGGTCCCAATCGTTATTTTTGTTGACTTAAAATCGGATAAACTTTTTAAACTCACACGATTTGTATTCATAGTAATTATTTTCCCGGGTCTTAATCGCGTATTTTTTGTTTTTTATTTCTCTTACCTCGACGTTTCGACTATGTTACAATAGTCATGGTCGCGAGGAGACACAACCACCATGGTCATGGTCATGGTCGCCATGGTCTCCTCGCGACCATGACTATTGTAACATAGTCGAAACGTCGAGGTAAGAGAAATAAAAAATAAAAAATACGCGATTAAGACCCGGTTAAAATCGGATCTTTTCAAATCAAAACCACTAAGAAGTATTGATGTCAACCCCGAAGCAAATCACCCTCATAAAATTACTCCCTACCCCTTTTTAACCTCGTTAGGAGATGAATTTTAATAACATACAAAACACCGCGTCTTACATCAATTCTGTTAAAGAATGTTTATGCTAAAGAAGTGATTGGACCAAAGAATCACGAATCACATACTAATATTGCCCCCCCTTTTACCCCCTAAGGGGTAGAATTTCGGAATTTTTTTTCGTCTTTCTTATCGGATACCTTCGTCATACAATCCTCCAAGTTTCGCCACTACTATCAGCAGTTTAGACTGTGCGTTGATCCGTCTGTCAGTCATTCAGGACAAAGCATTTTATACCTATGTGTGTTTAGGTATAAAATGAACTTTTTCTATAATGGATATTTGAACTCATATTCAATTTGTCTATGAAATATTCAGTTATCCTATAATATTCGAAAACTATATGGCAGATGCGCTTCCATAAATAGACACTAGGTGGCGCTTACAAAAACATCAAACTTTCTGAATCGCGCTATCGTTGTGTTCAACAAGAAAGCCAAAGTTCGATACACAACATGCGTAGAGCCTCAACCTACTGTGCCTCAACCTCAGAATATTCCATAGTTTGTTGATAATAATTTTTGAGAGGTTACCATATTTTACAGTATGGATAACTTTAAAGTCGTTCACAATTCATAATTTTACGTCTTTTTTGACAAATTACGTCAAATTGGAGAGTCCAAGCGGGCTGTCAACAATTATTTAATCGATAAGATTTATTATTTGATAAAGAATTTATAAATGACTATTTTTCACCCGCGACTTTGTCCGCGTAGAAGTTGTATTTTTCAAAATCCTCTCTTATCGGATGCCTACGTCATGCAAAGAATACACCCTCCAAGTTTCAGGTCTCTACGATCAGCGGTTTGGGCTGTGCGTTGATCCGTCAGTCAGTCACCCAGTCAGTCATTCAGGACAAACCATTAGACAACTTCACATACAAATTACATAGAATACAAAAAAGTTCTTTCTTTTTATTTCGTGATTACATATTAAGTAACATTGCTCTTACGGTGAAGGATTTCGAAAACATCGTGATAAAACTCGCGGCTTAGTTGGCTCCAGATGTATTGACAAGTTCTCTCCTCTGGACATGGTCGACTAAGCTGAGAGCGTAGTGGGAAAACCAACTCCATCCTCACGCAAAAAGAGCCCAATTAAAGAGCTCAAGTTGAGAAAAAAAGCCCGTAATACAAGTACAGTAAGTAGCCACAGTGTGCGTCATAAGTGCACTAGCAGTGCACTACAATGATACTGTAAACCAGTATTGAACTTACAACGTTTTTTAAATATACTTTACAAACACATATACATAATTACTTAAATTTTTAAGTAAGTACCTACTCAGTGTGATTATTATTTTCAACATACTATTAGCATGAAGTTCTGGATTTGTGGTTACCTACTTGATTCGTCTAAATGGGTAGTTTTGGGTAGTATATTACTTGAGTATTAAGCAGTAACTCACGTTATGGTATTATGTAGTTACACTGTATGCAGTGCGTCTGTGTGTGTTTAAAATAGGGTTGCACAGGATTGTAAACGTTACGCTGGTAGTGTACTTTTGAACGTGTATTGTACCTTATACCTACCTATGTAAATTTCGTCCCTACAGTCTTCATATCACCTATTCAAGTGAATCATAATCGACTTGGCATTTTGTAGATGTCGTGTATAATATTATTAACTAGCGACCCGACCCGACTTCACACGGGCAGCAGAGCATTTACATTATCTATATCTATAGGTACTAAAATTATA
The DNA here is from genome assembly GCA_907269075.1 of Idaea aversata. Lineage (NCBI taxonomy): Eukaryota > Metazoa > Arthropoda > Insecta > Lepidoptera > Geometridae > Idaea > Idaea aversata. Next base: position 1,657,835 of record OU026102.1, read on the forward strand.
AACTAGCTGCGCTCCGCGGTTTCACCCGCGTAGCTCCCGATCTCGTGAGAATATCGCAATAAAAAGTAGCCTATAGCCTTTCTCAATAAATGGACTATCCAACACAAAAATATTTTTTTATAGTAATTATTTTCCCGGGTCTTAATCGCGTATTTTTTGTTTTTTATTTCTCTTACCTCGACGTTAAACGATAACTACTATGACGACGATAATTACTATGAATACAAATCGTGTGAGTTAAAAAGTTTAATATTTTTTTAATTCGAAAAAGTAGTTCCTGAGATTAGCGCGTTCAAACAAACAAACTCTATACATAGGAAAGATTTTTGTTTTTATGTTTGTAATGAATAGGCTCTGAAACTACTGGACCAATATCCATGAAACTTGGTATGAGGATATATTGATTTGGGAATAATATAGGGTACTTTTTATCCCGATATTCTCACGGCATCGAGAGTTACGCGGATAAAACCGCGGAGCGCTGCTAGTAATCTATTATAACAAATATAAGATTATCAAATTATTGCTTTGTTTACTGTTAGAAATTTACTAAGAATATATTGTGTGTATTAAAATAAATTACATTATCGTAGTCGTGTTTTCAGCTTTGTTAATTTTGTTAACGGATTAATGTTTGTTATGTAATAAATATAACATATTCTATTTCATTAATTTTAATATAAAGTTTTGATTAAAATACTTTTTTAAGAATTCAACATTGGCTTCCAAAGACTTTCAGACAGCTTCTCGGGATATTAATAGTTTTATAAAGGGGGGGGGGGCGCAGCTAATTAACATAATTGCAGACCCATCGTAGAGCTCCAAAACGGCTGTAATAAGAATGTTTTCAACACAAGCAAGATTCTAGGCACCTGCTTTAGTTGAAGTTTAAAGTCTTGTAACTAATGAATTTATCAAACAAAAAAATTAAAATGAAGACATGCCAATAATAGTAATTTTTGAAGTCTGCCAGGGGCCTATGCCTTGAGCCGACTGGAATCGGGTTGTATTGACCCCTCGCTACGCTAAGTCCCTACTTACACTTATATAAATCAACTAAGTAAAAAAAAGACCTCAATTTGAAGTAACGTTTGCTGTATTTAAGTTATTTTCTTAAGAAAATGATCTGTTTTTGAGTTATTTTGTAAAATAAAATTTAGTTTTGGTAAGTAATATTTTGTTTTGTGTGCCTTAATAAATAGAGAAAAAATACGAATTACTTAGGTACCTCTATCTAACAACGATGTTTTAAATTAAAAACTTCCAATAGAAGGAAAGAAATTTGAAAACGAATTCTTTTCATACGTTAAAATACGTTTTTAATTGAAAAAGAAAATTGGTAAGGTTAAAAGTTATCTTGTAATAAATTATTTGGGTAAGATTTATGTTTTTGGAGGACATTTAAGGAAATTAGGGTTAAAACACAATCAAAATTGATCTTTTGAATAAGAAAAAGAAAGAAGCTGCTTTATATGGCTCAAAAAGGTGACGGAGACAAAGAAATGAAATATTTCTATGACAATAAAATTTTAATTATTAAGGATAATCCAGAGGAAGTCCGAATATCCGTAGCTAAGATCCTCTTTTTATTTAGAAAAAAGGGCATAGTCGGATTAGGTAGTCGTTAATCGGTGTCATTTTTTTTAAATCTCTTGTTGTAATGTTGCACAATGGGACCTAGGTGTTTGCATAGAGGGCACTTAGAGAAATTAAAAAACGAGCTACATGGTAGGTTGAGTGGGGGGTGTTAGGTTTTATTTTCGTTACGGAATTTCTTGATTCGGTCGCCGCGCTCAAAGCCCGCGATAAAAAGCTATGCAATGGCTCAAATGTTCAGTCACATTATTATGTGATGTGGCACTATGTGGACATTACCTCAGTGTTACATTTCGCCTAATGCCCTCTATGGATACGTATGGGTTTCGAAATGCAACGCGCAATTTTGAAAAATAACAGTACAACACGTTTTGTTAAACATTCCGTTTTCGAGACGTTAAGGGATTCGGTGGGAAGAGATTATTTGTTCACTGTAAAGCCCTCTATCGATTGGCATGGGTCTAAAAAGACACCGCGCAAAAAAAAACACTATGCCAAGCTCCCATACTAAATTACCATACTATACATTTCTGAAATGTATGTTACCCTGGCATTACATTTTTAAGTTACCCATCATAAAACATAGATAAGTAGAGGTACCTACTCAGTGTTCAAGTTATGTAAAGTTTTGACAGACACCGTGCTGGTTTGTGTCAAGTTGTGATAACTTGTTACAAGCTTGTGACTTTACGACTAATGGACTTAGATACGGTTATGTCAAAAAATTGTGACAAGTCGTTTTAAGTCTCTAAAAATATTTTCTTAAGAAATAAGGTTATGTAGGAATATGTTTCTAGTTTTTCTTTTCTGTGATCATTTCTACTAATATGTTTATAAAGGATTTTCTTTTAGAAAAGGCAAGGCTATTTGGGAAATCTAATAACGGATGTGAAGTCATAGATTTATTCCAACTTCTTCAGGTTATCATATAATAATATGTTATTCCCTGATAATGTAGCTTTCTATTTGTGAAAGAATTTTTAAAATTGGACAAGTAGTTTTGGAGCGTATCGTTACAAACAAACAAAAAATCTTTCTTCTTTATAATAGACTAGAGACCCGCCCCGGCTTCGCACGGCTATATTATGCATGTATTATACAAATAAACCTTCCTCTTGAATCACTCTATCTATTAAAAAAAACCGCATCAAAATCCGTTGCGTAGTTTTAAAAATTTAAGCATACATAGGGATATAGTGACATAGGGACAGAGAAAGCGACTTTGTTTTATACTATGTAGTGATAGTGATAAGTATTAAAAATCACTCATCATAATCTGAAACTACAAGCGCTAAGAGTCTAAGACTCCACTTGGAGGATTCCTTTAGGACGTGAGCAAGGATATTTTTGGAAATTCTACTTTAAAAAAGTTTAAAAAGAAGAGACACTAATACGAGTATTTACATAACATCTTATTAACAATAAAATAACTAGTACTTAAATAAATAATTAATAAATATTACAGGACATTCCACACATCGCCATAGACTTGTGTTATGGGTGCTAGACAACGGATATACTACTTATTTACTTTTGTAAATATATACTTAAAATACATAGAAACAACCAGATCACAGACAAATATCTATGTTTAAATACATGTCTGAGGCGGGAATCGAACCCGCCACCCTGTGTTTGGCAGTCTGGCATAGTGACCACTGTGCCAACTGGATCGTCGAAAACTGGGAAGTAAAAACACTTTGATATTTATTAGTACTTGGCACTCTAATATAATGTATATCTTTGTAAAACTATTTTAATAACATTCATTATGAAAGATGTGATGCTTTGTTTGCATCGAATAGGCTCCGAAACTACTGGACCGATTTTGATGAAACTTGGTATGAGGATACACTGATTCATTGACAGTAACATAGGCTACTTTTTGTCCCGATATTCCCACGGGATCGGGAGTTACGCGGGTGAAACCGCATGATGATGCTAATTATAAATAAAATAATAACTAAATTCTTAAAAGTTGGGAAGTAAGTTTACCTGGAACGCAAAGTTTTATACCTATCTAAAGACAGATGTTCGAGTTTCCTCTAAATTTACTAAGAAAATACCATGAAAATACAGAGATTCCCCCTAAAATCATAATGTCATTTGGAGAACCTTTGTCAGGTTGGTAATAATTGATAGCTCAATAGCAATTAGATGTAATAGTTGTATGAATAAATTGACATCCAAATTGTAAAACCAAACAAAACTAATTTACTAGAATAATACCCGATGGGATTTTTTTTATTTTTTTGTATTTTTATTTTTTTTAAATAAATAAATATTTCAGGACATATTACACATCGCCATCCAGCCCCAAGCTAAGCAACTTAATGCTTGTGTTATGGGTGCCAGATAACGGATAAACTACTTATATACTTTTTTTTTTGTAAATATATACATAATACATATAGGAAACACCCAGAACCAGAAACAAGAATTTATGGTCAGCATAAATACTTGTTCCCGGCGGGAATCGAACCCGCAACCTTCTGCGTCGCAGTCGGGTGTTCGCCCGACGCGCCACAGAGGTCGTCGAAAGTCGTCGAAAATTTAGAAGGACTAGATATTGTATTAGGTAATAACAATTGTTATTTACATTATTTTGTACGTTTATTGTAATTATATTCTTATCACAGTTCCTCATAAAGTTTTAGATTTTAGGCTCATAATACAACGTATTACGCACGCGTGCGTTTTACATTATACCTTGAGGCCACGACGCCACTAGTGTGTAAAAAGTTATCCTGATAAGTTAAATTGGTATCTTACTGCTAATTATAGGTTAGGTAGATGAAACATTCTTAATTTATCTGGGTTATAGTACTGTATGGATGTATAAAAAAAAGGTAGGTATTAACAAAGAGTTTTTAAGCTAGTAAAAATGATTGTCTCTAAAGTCGGTTTATAAACGAAAATTTTACTTCTTAAAAAACGATTAAAAATTTAGTTTTTTTTGTAGGCTGAATGTATAAGTTGAAAGTCTTTTGCCTGACCTTTCGGGAGTATAATTAACAAAAAATATTGCCTAAAAATAATAGTAAACATAGACTTAGCACAAATATTTTGTTAATTATTATTTTCTTTACAAGTCTTTTATTCTATTTGCAACTGTGATAAAAAACGTCGTACGATAAACGTTTGGATTGATCATTGTATTATTCGTTGCTTTTTGAAACGCACTCGCGTTCCGCTCGTTAGGTGGACGCAGATTGATACGCGCCGAACGCGTCGAATTTTTGCCGTCCACGGAAAAAGGTACCTTATAATAATAGAGATACGGTATCTACATTTATATTTCCGATGACGTCATCAGAGTCGTCCGCATCGTCAGAGGCGGCCGACTAAACTTGTATCGCAATGTACTATTAATTGATGACTTTTCATCCATTAAACGGCTCGATGAAGGTCGTTCTTACAGCGATCTCGTACTAAAAGAGATTCAACTTGTAACTCTATTACGATGTCACATTAATAAACAAATAAACACTTAAACATCGCCCTTTGCTTTATGATACACAATTTCCTTTCAGTAAATTAGATTCAGAATGACTTTACTCTGAACCGAACGGTTGTAATGATGTAGAAAAGACGAGAGGCTGAGGTATCTACTTTCAAATAAATATTATTATAGAAGACTAGAAGCGCTTCGCGGTTTCACTCGCGTAACTTCCGATCCTATGATAGCTATGTTATTCCCAATTTATTAATGTATCCTTTTACAAAATTTCATCAAAATCGGTCCAGTAGATTCGAAACCTATTCGTAACAAACAAAAAAAATATTTTCTTTTTATGTTAATTATACTAGCTGCGCCCCGCGGTTTCAACCGCGTAAGTCCCGATCTCGAGCTGAGAGGGTAGTACCTAGTCTACTACATCCTCACGTATAACTTTCAGACGGCTAAACCGATTTCGATCAAACATAGCTAAGAACACTCGCGACTAATTCACCTTTCAAACAAAAAAACTAAATCAAAATCGGTTCATACGTTCGGGAGCTACGATGCCACAGACAGACAGACACACACACACACACAGACACATCAAACTTATAATACCCCGTCTTTTTTGCGTCGGGGGTTAAAAAAGGACCCAATTCAAAAGAGTGTAATTGCGGAAAACAGCCCGTATACAAGTACAAGTATAGATTATTGATTTCTCAAGTAAAATCGTGTTGCAGAGCTATGTAGTAAATAGTTATTGAAAAGGCAATCCAAGTAAGACGTATCTAAAGATGTTCCATTAATCCGCGATGTCCGGTTGTAATCTGACGTCCCCAAGAGACAGATGGTCGATGCGATGGTATATATTGAAGGAGGTCGAAGGTAATAAGCTTTTAAAAGCGTTCGTAGTTAAGGTGCTAGTACACGGTCAAGTTTAAGGAGCATTCAGGACCGATAACTGTCAACGGTAATTACTTTATCTCTAGCAAAAAACCGGCCAAGTGGGAGTCGGACTCGCACGGTTTGAACTTTGTGAGTACGTCAGTCAAACTTTGAATTTTATATTTATAGATAGGTAACGATAAAGTGTAGACCAATGTGATTTTATATCCGATTTATTACAGATATAAATTCAGGATAGTTCAGATTAATAAACCATAACATGCAGGACCCAAGTTTAACATTCTACTGAATTCATTGACTTCATTGTTATTGTCAAAAGTGACGTTTAACTGAAATCTTCAACCAGTTAGTCGGTTCAAAATTGACTGACCAACCGGTTGGTTTGTTTAGAAAAATAAGTAACTTGCATGCGGCTAATAAGATCCACAAAATGTTTTCTAAAACCTTGATAATATAATGAAAAAATAACAAAAAAATAAACAAATGAATTGTTAATCAGATTGATAATAAATTTCTGTTTTAAGTATTTTCCCCTATTTTTTTTTACGAAATATGTAGTTTTTAAATAAGGTGGCAGCTTATTGCCTCGAGATACTGTATTTTCTTCTATGAAAATATTAAAAAAAAATATATTTAAATTTCGGGAAAATTCTGAAAATTTAAGATATTTTCGGGCTCTAAGCTAATATCGGTGGGGGATTACATACTGCTGAAGATCCCACGGGATTACATGCTGCTGAAAATCCCACGGGATTAAAACAGCATGACGTTTCTAATTCGAAATAAAATTTTGTACGAAAGCTTCAAAAACTTAAAACGTCATATGCAAAATGCTCTAAAATAGTAAAAGATAATTTTGAAATAGTAAACCGAGGGTCCATGGCGGTGGTTAGTCTTTGAAGATAGGATTGAGAGATATAGCGAATCCTTTTTATCTAATTGAGTTTAGTATCAAAGAATAACTAAGTACTAGATTTTAATTCTAAAGGCGATCGCAGATTAAGGCGCAAATAGAGGCCAAAACAAAAGAGGTTTTTCTATAACTTAAATTATTACTATGGATAATTGTTATGTACGGTCGGCTGCATAATTGCAGACCTACCGTAGAGCTCCAAAACGGCTGTTATAAGAATGTTTTCAACACGAGCAAGATTCTAGACACCTGCTTTAGGTGAAGTTTAAAGTCTTCTAATTTATCAATTAATCAAACAAAAACAATTAGAATGCAAACATTTCAATAATAGTAATTTTCGAACTCTACCGAGGGCTGCAATTATGCAGCCGACGGTACCATTGAGCGGTGTTAGCCTATTGATAGATAGATAGATAGCTTTATTTGTACAACACAGTAAGGAACGTACAACACTATATAGACAAAGGAAAGTAATAGCTAGAAAGTACAAGTTGAGCGATTTCTTCCAGGCAACGTTTGGATGGAAAATAACTTATCCCGGACTTTAATTCTTACAACAAATGTATGTATGCTAATTGACAGTGAAGAAACGCGACGATCGCCAACTAAGGCGTGGTGGCTTAGATGCCTCCAGACTTATAGACGAGTTCTTTCTTCTGGAGACGGTCGACTAAGCCTTAGGCAAAAAGGACCAAACTAAAGAGGTCAAGTTGCAAAAAACAGCCCGTATACAAGTACTTACAAGCGTGACGTTTGTAGGTGAAACTTTTCCTACATTTTGGTGCAATTCAAAGACTGGTTGATGAAAGAATTTTCGTGTTCAAATTGTACTAAATTATAAGAAAAGAACTGTATCGGAATAATAAAAGTGGTATCTGCAATCTACAAACCCTAATAGTCGTAATAATTTTGAATTTAAATTAACTCTACTTATGATTTATGAATAATTAACCTAAATAATTGCCTGAATAATCTTTGCTAACAGCTTATAGTGAATCCATCGCGGGGCTTTGATCATTATAAGTAGCTTCCACCACTTGCCTAAGTTGCCTATAGGTATGGAATTAATATTACACTTACCTAATTTACTATTAATAAAATGTATTATTTTAATCATAGGAAATAGTTTTTACAAAATGAACTGAATGCTTACAAAATAATAATAATAATAAATATAATAAATATTGCAGGACATTCCACACATCGCCATCTAGCCCCAAGCTAAGTAACTACACTTGTGTTATGGGTGCTAGACAACGGATATACTACTTATACACTTTTCTTTTGTAAATATATACTTATAATACATAGAAACAACCAGACCACAGACAAATATCTAAGCATAAATACATGTCTGAGGCGGGAATCGAACCCGCGACCCTGTGTTTGGCAGTCCGGCATGGTGACCATTGTGCCAACTGGGTCGTCACAAAATATGTGTATTACTTAATTTAAAAAAACATATGTAAGTGAAATTGTAAGTAAAAATATCTATTCTTGTGTGATAGGACGAGTAGGGCAATATTACTGATATGTTGAATTTAGACAATAAAGTTTTTTACATTACATTTCATTTAAACAAATAACAGCTTAGCGTATAACCACTAATAAGTAAGTGACGATGCGGCCTAAGATGTAGGACGCGCTCCTAGAAGATACCTATTCACTCGCGACTTAAAGACCCCCAAATTGTACACGTCAGGAAAGACAGGCGCAGGCAATTGATTCCATTCCCAATATGAATGAGGAATAAACGCTTAGTGCGGGCGTCTGAGATTTCCAGCACTATAAATCGATATCGCTTAATACTATGAGTTTGCCTGGTTGCTTGTTAATTATAAAACCTAGAAGATCTTTGGCATCGAGGCAAGAGTCCAGACTCCAGGCTGTGATCTTAAAACATATGAAGTTTTTGTATTAACTAGGTACCCACTTAACCTACCCATTGCAGTAATTGAGGAAGTTGTAAAAAGCTGGCCGTAAAATGCAAGCAAGCCAGGAATTTTATGTTTTATCTTAATTAATTAAAAGTGATCTCATTACTACCTTATTTAAAAATTGGTGATAAAAACTTCAAATAAGCTAACACAAGCATTTTACCGTAAGCGAACTACTTAAGTACATATATTTTTTTGGCTGGCAATCCTCCTAATCCCCTTACTTCTTAACTAATATTATAAACTAGCTGCGCCCCGCGGTTTCACCCGCGTAAGTCCCGATCCCGTGGGAATACCGAATTATAAAATAACCTATAGCCTTCTTCGACAAATGGACTATACAACACAAAAATAATTATAAATTCGAACCAGTTGTTCCTGAGATTAGCACGTTCAAACAAACTCTTCAGCTTTATAATATTACTATAGCTCCGCTCCGCGGTTTCACCCGCGTAACTCCCGATCCCGTGGGAATATCGGGATAAAAAGTAGCCTATAACCTTCCTCGATAAATGGACTATCCAACACAAAAAGAATTTTTCAATTCGAACCAGCAGTTCCTGAGATTAGCGCGTTCAAACAAACAAACAAACAAGCAAACAAACTCTTCAGCTTTATAATACTAGTAGTTCGCCCCGAACTGAGACCTCACGAGTTTTTTTCAGCGTTTATTATATTTCAGCGTAAAGTACTAAAATGTATAATATAACGACGAAAGACTCCAAATACGACAGGTCTATCTTATTTGAATGATAGGTGCTTAGTATCGCTATTATCTGACATTGGATGATTTAGAGAATCCAAACACGATAGGCATAACTTGTTGTTGTTGTTAAGTTCTAAAAGCATAGGCCAGCTCAATCATCACACCCTGGACATCCGTTGACTCTTTATTTTTACTCAAGACATTTTGAATGTGTCCAACATAATATCCAGAAGATAGTAATTCCTTTCCTTCCTTCCTTATGTATCTACTTATCATAATGTTACGTAAGAGGAAACGAGAAGACAAGCTCGAGAACGAGAATATATTAGAGAAGTTTGAGGCCAATATGTCCTGTAATAAGTCCCTAAACTAAAATATAACAAGTCAATAAAAATTATAAAAAAATTAGTCACAAATTTTATAATTATCAGAGTCTCTAGATCGGCTAGAACCGAACATTTCTACTATTTGATACTATCCACCACTATTATTGTAAAACAGCCCATGATTATGAAATAAATAATTATAGGAAATGAAGCAAAGAGAGGACGGACGATTTGGGGCAAAGTAATACATTTCTATAAATTTTATATTTAAATAAATTTGGATTAAGAATATTGTAAATAGTAAGCGTGTTACATTGTGAATTTGTGATGCTAAACCTTCGTTATTTTTCTTTTGCAATCACAATGTAACACGCTTACTATTTAAGTAGGTACAATATTCTTAATCCAAATTTATTAGATTTTATTTTCTATTTTTAGTTGGACTTTTTTTATTAAAGCGTGTTTTTTTTAGTTTTTTATTCTATTAATTTATTTTATACTTTTTGGTCTTTGATAACTTAATATGTTAGATCGGACCCTGGTTACTATTGAAATCGTCAAGACGATTCTAACGAGCCTAAACTCGATGAGGTTGTGTCGTTTCATTGCGAAGTTCCTATGATCACCTTCCAGTTCCATCATCAGACCCTGGTTACCATTGAAAGACAAACTACCCGTCAAGGCGATTCTAACGAGCCCAAACTCGATGGGGTTGTGTCGTTTCATTGCGAAGTTCCTATGACCACCTTCCAGTTCCATAATCAGACCCTGGTCACCATTGAAAGACAAACTACTCGTCAAGACGATTCTAACGAGCCCAAACTCGATGGGGTTGTGTCGTTTCATTGCGAAGTTCCTATGACAACCTTCCAGTTCCATCATCAGACCCTAGTCACCATTGAAAGACAAACTACTCGTCAAGACGATTCTAACGAGCCCAAACTCGATGAGGTTGTGTCGTTTCATTGCGATGATCCTATGACCACCTTCCAGTTCCATCATGAGACCCTGGTTACCATTGAAAGACAAACTACCCGTCAAGGCGATTCTAACGAGCCCAAACTCGATGGGGTTCTGTCGTTTCATTGCGAAGTTCCTATGACCACCTTCCAGTTCCATCATCAGACCCTGGTCACCATTGAAAGACAAACTACTCGTCAAGACGATTCTAACGAGCCCAAACTCGATGGGGTTCTGTCGTTTCATTGCTAAGTTCCTATGACCACCTTCCAGTTCCATCATCAGACCCTGGTCACCATTGAAAGACAAACTACTCGTCAAGACGATTCTAACGAGCCCAAACTCGATGAGGTTGTGTCGTTTCATTGCGAAGTTCCTATGACAACCTTCCAGTTCCATCATCAGACCCTGGTCACCATTGAAAGACAAACTACTTGTCAAGACGATTCTAACGAGCCCAAACTCGATGGGGTTGTGTCGTTTCATTGCGAAGTTCCTATGACCACCTTCCAGTTCCATCATCAGACCCTGGTTACCATTGAAAGACAAACTACTCGTCAAGGCGATTCTTGACGAGTAGTTTGAATGAATGAACTATGAAGTATGGATAATGAGATAATTCCTGCAGATTCCCTCCAGCTCTATCATCAGATCAGTTCCATGGTACCATATTATTGTCACCGAAGTTACGCCCTTTCATTTGATACCCCACTCAGGTATATTTGCAGTATAGTTTGTGTGCCATATAGGTAGATCCCCTTTTGGACCCCTATCTCCGTAACCCCCTGACCGATCCTGCTCATGTTCGAACTTAAAAATTCTATGGATCTCAACTACTTGTATACCAAAAATCATGAAGATCAGAGCAACGGTACTCAAGTTATCGTCGAACAAACATACAAACATACAAACATACAAACATACAAACATACAAACATACAAACATACAAACATACAAACATACAAACATACAAACATACAAACATACAAACATACAAACATACAAACATACAAACATACAAACATACAAACATACAAACATACAAACATACAAACATACGAGCGACCGACCCTTCTCAACACTAGACCTCTCTCGCTTCGCTCGTTCGGTCAATTAAGTATAGATTACAGATTAGATCTAACTAAAAGCCAATATACACATACAAAATTTCATATTTCAAAAGCCTAATATTTAAAATATTTATTTAGACTTTAAATAATACATTGCAAACTGCCGATTCACTTTTATATTACGCTCGCAATGGCTGAAAATTATTTTCAAACTTAAATTCTCATATTTCCCCTTTATGTAAGTTGCATTTCAATAACAGATGGAAAGGCATACATAAGCATACAAAAGCAACAGATTGTAAAGGGAGTTCCCGCTCTTCACAGTAATGCTCTAAATATTTCTAATTTCAATAAATTATGTATTATATTACGTTATTTAGCTATATTACGCCAAAAGCACTTCCGTTAGAACTTAAATTGTTAATTATTTCATGGAAAATTGTTTTCTTGTTTATACCGTTTGTAGGTAATCTTTTCTTACATTTGGATTTCCTAATCTTAAATCTAAATATATAAAAACTATAGGGATTATAAAAAAAGTAGCCTATAGCCTTCCTCGATGAATGAACTATCCAATACAAAAATGTTTTTTCAATTCTAACCAGTAGTTTCTGAGATTAGCGCGTTCAAACAAACAAACTCTTAAGCTTTATAATATTACCAGCAGCGCACCGCGGTTTCACCCGCGTAAGTCTCGATCCCGTGGGAATATCAAAATAAAAAGTAGCCTATATCCTTCCTCCATAAATGGACTATCCAACACAAAAATAATTTTTCAATTCGAACCTGAAGTTCCTGAGATTAGCGCGTTCAAACAAACAAACAAACTCTTCAGCTTAATAATATAATTATAGATATTATATAGTACAGATGAATCCCTATTTTCCTTGGTCACGACTAATCACGCGTGAACGGCTAGACCGATTTTGCTAATTATTTTTTTGTTGTGTTCGTTATTGTCAGGAAAAGGTTCTTATAAAAGAAAAAAATAAGAAAGTTGCGTAGAAAATTATTACGCGGGTGAAACCGCGGGGCGCAGCTAGTAATATATAAATCTGGAAGTTTGATTATTTGTTAGTTCTCTCACAGACGCTAGTGTAAAAATTGTTCTACAATTTAAATACTAACTGCGGCCCGCGGCTACACCCGCGTAATAATTTTCTTAATTTTTCCATTAATGATAACCTTCTCCTGACAATAACCAACACACCAAAAATGATTAGCGAAATCCGTTCAGCTGTTCTCGAGATTTGAGCTTAGCAACACATTCAGCGATTCATATTTATTTAGAAAAGAAGATAGAAGATTACATTTATTTACGTGTCGAACTGGGGCTGCGTTCTTCATACAGCCCACAATTTTGGTATACCTGTGGCACTCTATTAGGTTTAATTTGCAGGTAATGTTATATCAAAATCAAGTGATAACGTTGATGGCATATAATCTCGAAGCAATTAGTTGAGTCAGGGACGATGGGTGAGCATTTGAGCAATATTTGATAAGGTCTATCATTTGTGAGTGCCTATCATTAGGTATTGGATTATCATTTACTTGATCAATAGAAGCGGTTAAATATATGAGGTACTTGCGGATATTAAGGGTCACCTACCTTAATTAAAAACTAAATATTTCGTTATGGGAAACTACTTGAAATATTATGTCATCTATACAATAATATTATAGCTGTCCCGGCAAACCTTGTTTTGTCATTAAAAAAAAACTAAAGGAAACAAAATAAGAAATAGTAGCCGATTTTCAGACCTACTTAATATGCATATAAAATTAATTAATATACAATTCGGTCAAGCCGTTTCGGAGAAATATGGTAACTAACATTGTGACACGAGAATTTTATATCTATACTAATATTATAATTTTTGAACGCGCTAATCTCAGGAACTACTGGTTCGAATTGAAAAATATTTTTGGTGTTAGATAGTCAATTTATCGAGAAAGGCTATAGGCTACTTTTTATCCCGATATTCCCACGGGATCGGGAGCTACGCGGGTGAAACCGCGGAGCGCTGCTAGTTAATTAATTATTTGCTTTATTGTCAATGTGGATTGTGGAATCCGCGAGGACGCAAACCGCGCGTGTCAACCGCGCGGATCATATTATAATGGAAAAGTTCTAGTTATAATGAAAGTTCGCCGTGTCTGAACTGGCTCTAAGGGTGCGTTTCCACTGACGCGGAGTGGAGAGGAGCGTCCGTGAATTGGTCACAGTGCTTGAAATCTCCGCTCAGTATTAGTAAACACTGTTGATTGGCCAATTGATGGTCCGCTTCTCTCCACTCCGCCTAGCTCCGCGTCAATGGTAACGCACCCTAAGAGCCAGTTCAGACACGGCGGAATCCGCGCGGATACAAACCGGGCGGTTCCAATCCGCGATGCATGGTCCGCGCGGTGTAGTATGAACGATCTAGAACTTTTCCATTATAATATAATCCGCGCGGTTCGCGTCCGCGCGGATTCCGCCATGTCTGAACTGACTCTTAGTGTCCCTTATCACCCGCAGGACTTTATAACCTAGGTGATTCTGAAATATGAAAAGATCAGGAGATAGGATATACAAAAACGTCAAAGTTTAATAAGTGCCAAGGGATCAACATATATTAGTACATATAACAATAAACTAATAACTTAATTAAGATTATATCGAATTGGGTATACAGGGTGTTTGGTAAAATTGGTTTTCCTCCTGATGACCTTTATAGATAGATAGATAGAACGCTTTATTGCACACACAAGTACTGCTTGCAGACTTGCTGCTTGCTTGTTTGCTTGTAGTGCTGCTTGCTGCTGTTTGCTTGCTTGCTGCTGCTTGCTTGTGCAAGTAGTGCTTTATTTGGTTGGTATCCGATTTTTGGCTGCTGATTTTTTAGCAAATTTCATATTATTTAGTTTAACTGGAAGTACCCTACTAGTTTTTGACAGAAGCCTACAATGAGACATTTTCTTTGATTTGCCATACTAAGTTTATTAACAAAAATTTTCTCCAACAGCAGCAATTATTTTTGACTAGCGACCCGCCCCGGCTTCGCACGGCTGTATTATACATATAAACCTTCCTCTTGAATCACTCTATCTATTAAAAAAACCGCATCAAAATCCGTTGCGTAGTTTTAAAGATTTAAGCATACATAGGGATATATGGACAGAGATAGCGACTTTGTTTTTAAAAAAAACCTTTAGAGTGATATTGTGGAAAAATAATTTATTCGATTCCTGGCTAGGGTAATGAATTTTTCAAAAGTCTAACGATGCAGTTTTTGTTTTTGTTAAAATGGGGCTATACAACTCTTTTTATCTATCTTTTATGGTTTAGGAAATGGCACTGAAAGAACATGTAAATAAATTAAAAATTGATATTTGTAGTTAATTAAAGTTTACATTATTAAGAAACACAAATAAAAATGGTATAAATAAATTAACATCAATAATTGATCAGTCATATTGCTAATTCCTTCGGACAAAATATTCATATAATTAAGATAGAATTTCATATACACGTAAGTTCGTTTAATCTATAATAATAATAATTGTACAAGCAAAAACTCTACAAAAGAAACACGTTGACAATAGTATTAACCAGTTTTATCCGGTATGAATCCGCTTTGAACCGGTTCTAACCAGATATTAGCAGTGGTCAGTTAGACCTTCGAGCGACTAGCGACTGATACGGAATATCATGAATATTTAGAATAACATACTGTGTAGACGCTCGCTGTAGATATTTAGTATTGGTTTTGTGAAATGTTCATAGCTCTATGTCACTACGCTATAAGCTCTAGTCAAATGTCCAATCTATGGGTAAAATAAGGTAATTTTACCAAAGAAAAATCTTAGTTTATCTTATTCATTTTTCTGGCAGGATTTCTCAAGTACCTACCTATGCAATTTTAGTGTTGATTCTTTGAAAGTTCAAAAATTCCTAACCCGTTAGGTAAGGAATTTTAATGGGTAAGTCCTTCCATATCTTCCATATGCTTTAAAAACCCTATTATCACTAATAGATACTTATAGGTAGCCTCTAACGATTTCGTAGCGAGATGCCTACTTTTAAACTTTTCTAGAATCTATAGCACAAAGACAAAAACATTGCGTACTTCAAAAACCCTGCCCAAAAAATTAAAAACGAAGTTTTTTTTTCCTTTGTAACATTACCTTATTTTATCCATAAATTGAACATTTTTATGACACAACACGATTAGTTATCTAAGCGACCGCTGCCATATCTTGAAAGTAGGTACCTACCTACAATTTTTAGTAAAATAAGCTAATATTACCAAATTAGATTATTTTATTTTCATGCACAAATAATATGTTTTTTTAGAAATGTCTTTGGGGTATGTTACGTACCAGTAGCTACTTTTCTACACTAATATTTAAAGAGGAAATATTTTTTTGTTTGTTTGTTTGTAACGAATAGGCTCCGAAACTGCTGGACGGATTTCAAAAATTCTTTCACCAATAGAAAGCAACATTATCAGGAAATAACATAGTTTCTAATATATTTTCAAAAAAAATTAGGGATCCGTAAGAAATTTATAATACCAATAACCCTGTAGAATATTCTAGTTTTGTATTTAACAAAGGAAGTGACGTATATAAGTGAGTGAGTGAAACAGCGGGAAGCAATTAGTTCATACATTAAGCATAAATTCACTATTGGTTCGAACTGAAGCGAAGTGAGCGACTAATCGATCTGAATCAACCAATCAGGTTGCATTTCCGGTTTATTTCGAATTAATGACGTCACTTCCTGTTCGATGTTGGATTGTCAGGTTGGGTATGTTGCGGTGAACGAACGTCTTATTCATCTTAAGAAATTATTTATTCATGTATTCAAAAGCATGGGCAATGTTCATACATAGAAATTCAATAATGTTTTATTTTATTAGAACATTATTAATGCTTGAATAACGTTTATATGAAATGAAATGATTTAAAAAAATATATCATGTTGTAATCGTGATGTTATGTATATTCATGCCAAATTATAGCTTTCTAAGACTTATAGCGTCTGAGCAAAGCTGAGGACGAACGGACGGACGGACGGACATGGCAAAACTATAAGAAGGGTTCCTTGTTGGGACTACAGAACCCTAAAAAAAAGGTCTAGTTCCAGATGTCTCTAAAGATGGCAGATACAGTTTGCTATAGGAATAAAAAAAAACGTTTGCACTCCGACAGAAGTGAAAGCTCATAAAAAAAAATGGGTGCGTGTACTTATGTACGCGCGTGAGAAGTTATACTTCTTTGGCATTATTAAAAAAAAAAAAAAAAAAAAAAAAAAAAAAAAAAAAAAAAAAAAAAAAAAAAAACCAAACCGACAAAAAACTCGTCCGACAAAAGACTCGTCCGACAAAAAACTCGTCCGACAAAAAACTCGTCCGGCAAAAAACTCGTCCGACAAAAAACTCGTCCGACAAAAGACTCGTCCGGCAAAAAACTCGTCCGACGAAAAACTCGTCCGACAAAAAACTCGTCCGACAAAATACTCGTCCGACAAAAAACTCGTCCGACAAAAAACTCGTCCGGCAAAAAACTCGTCCGACAAAAAACTCGTCCGACAAAAAAATCGTCCGACAAAAAACTCGTCCGACAAAAAACTCGTCCGGCAAAAAACTCGTCCGACAAAAAACTCGTCCGACAAAATACTCGTCCGACAAATATAAATAATTAATTACATTAAAATAATTATGTAGTAGTAGTACCTCTTTGTACTTACTTAAACTATTTGGTTTTATGACAGCTGTCATCTTGCGGTTTGCGGACAACTTCAACATGGTTTGCGGTTTGCAGACAACTTCTCCCGTGAGAATTTTGTGTGACGCTTTTGTAAAATTTCACTCCCATCATTTTTTCATAACGCGCCTAAAGAAGTATAACTTCAAAAAACTTTAAACTTAAAAAATAATTAAACTTATTTACTAAACAACTGAAAAATATATGTAAATGCATATATGCACACACTATAGCTACGTCTCGTAACGGTGTCGCGAGTTCAGAGATTTTATCTCATCTAAAAATATGCGTACTGCATATTTTCACTTCAAAAAGATCTTCAAGATAATTTAAAAAAAAGCTAATCTGAGTGAAGCCCATTATTATTTCCATTCAAAACAAGACTCATTTTTCTAATTTGCTTCCAAGTACAGACTTTTTGCTGTCTTTTCCTTCATTCTAAGTACCTATAGATGCTAATATAAGAAAATATTATGATAGACAAGATGTTCACCGACGATTGCGTGACACATCGGCCGATGTATAATAATATTGAATATACGATTTTATTGACAAAACCGATCATCTGTGAACTCTGTTTCACTGATATAAAAACACCACATCGACTTGTCCTGAATATAATAAATAACTAATAATTTATTTTTATTATTTATTTTATTAAATACTAGCGACCCGCCCCGGCTTCACACGGCTATATTATGCATGTATTATATCTAAAAACCTTCCTCTTTAATCACTCTATCTATTAAAAAAAACGCATCAAAATCCGTTGCGTAGTTTTAAAGATCTAAGGATACATAGGGACATAGGGACGGCGAAAAGACTTTATTTTATACTATGTAGTGATTTTTCTTATTATTTTTCTCCTGTTTTTAGATTTATTTTATCATTAATATTTTGAATATTGATTCCTTATTTTAGACTGTTATTTTAATTAATTGAATAGTTTATTTAAGACGATAAACACAAATATAATAGTTACTGAAGAAAAGAGACACAAAAAAATTATTATGTAAATTTAAATTTTGGGAAAATTACCTTATTTACTTTAAATTTAAGGAATTTTCAGATTGATAACACCATTATTGGCACCAGGTCTTTAGGTAAATAAAATAAATAAAATTTCTCAAACGCTGGGTAACACTTTAGGGTAATTTTCCCAAAGTATTTTATTTCTGTGAAAAATAAAAACGTTTCATGTATTTGTTACGATAAGCAAACACCGAAAGTAATAAACCAAGGCAAGAAAAAATCTTGATAACCTCATAATACAAAAACTTCAATTCAGATAGCTAGCGAGTTATTTTAATCATGAACCAAGTAAACGTGGTCGTTGTATACGTACAGAATAAAATCATTGAAATAAAAAATTATTCGTTTTTCTTTAGTTTTCTTTAATGTAGAAAGCGTTGTCTGAAGGTAAATGTTTCATATAGTGTTATCTAAGAATATGAGGAAGAAGATGTAGCTAATATAACCAGTGTTTTGAGATGAGAGATTTAATTCAAAACAATACTTCGAAATAAATATTGCAGAACATTCCATACAGCTCCATCTAGACCCAAGCTAAGTAACTAGACTTGTGTTATGGGTGCTAGACAACGGATATACTACTTTATATACTTTTATAATACATATAAATAAACAGACCACAGATAAATATCTAAGCGTAAATATTTGTCTGAGTCGGGAATCGAACCCACAATTCTGTGTTTGGCAGTCCGGCATGGTGACCATTGTGCCAACTGGGTCGTCAAATCGTCGTCGTCAAATACTTCTTAGACAGCGGGAATCGAACCAGCAACCTTTTGCGTCATAGGCGAGTGTTCGCCCATCGCGATACAAAGTTTTTCAATAGTTTGTACAGAAAAACCACAGAATTAAAAGTGGAATCTAAAAAATACTGCGTACTTGAAAATTGCAAACAATTTTCGTAGACACGCCTACGATGCGCCGTAGCAGGAAGCTACGACGTAGCACCTACGTCGTAGATGATCTAACATACACCATGTTATTTGATCACTAGTGTCAAATTGTCAAGTGTCAGGTCAATTTTGACTAGGTCACGTAAAGGTCAACACTCATGTCAATTTCATAATGAAGTTGTCAATCTTGCAGATTAAGACGAAATTAACTTAGTAAACGATTTAATTAAGAACGAATATCGAATCTGTGACCTTTTATAAGGTAACTAGCGACCCGCTCCGGCTTCGCACGGCTACGAGTATATTATGCATGTATTAAACATATAAACCTTCCTCTTGAATCACTCTATCTATTTAAAAAAACATTAAAAGCCGTTGCGTAGTTTAAAAAATAAGCATAGGTACAAAGGGAAATAGGGACGGCGAAAAGTGACTTTATTTTATACTATGTAGTGATAGGCGAAGACAAATATTCGCCTACTGCGCCATCATCACTACATAGTATAAAACAAAGTAGCTTTCCGCTGTCTGTCCCTATGTATGCTTAGATCTTTAAAACTACACAACGAATTTTGATGCGGTTTTTGGAACGAAAGTTCCTTATCGCGCGTTGCGAAAGGGGGCTAGACGGAAAAAATTAAGACCAAAAGTTGTAACGACACTTTTTGCATCGAAAGCAAGCCAGTTATTTTCGTTTCGTCTTTCTATTTCGCGTTGAACAGTGTGGTGTCGCGACGATTACTTACAAAAAAAAAATACAATCGTAACCGACTTTACAGACAACCATTTGGAACGAAAGTTCCTTATCGCGCATTGCGAAAGGGGCCTAGACGGAAAAACGTAGACCAAAAGTTGTAACGACACTTTTTGCTATAGTTTAAGCCGTGCGGCGTGCGCGTGTTTCTCTGTCTGTCTCTCTCTCTCTATCATTGAAAGCAAGCCAGTTATTTTGGTTTCGTCTTTCTATTTCGCGTTGAACAGTGTGGTGCCGCGACGATTATTTACAAAAAAAAATACAATTTCTTCACTAATTAAAATAAATAAATATTGCAGGACATTCCACACATCGCCATCTAGCCCCAAGCTAAGTGTATTATGGGTGCTAGACAACGGATATAATACTTATATACTTTTGTTTTGTAAATATATACTTATAATACATATAGAAACAACCAGACCTCAGACAAATATCTAAGCATAAATACTTGTCTGAGGCGGGAATCGAACCCGCAACCCTGTGTTGGCAGTTCGGCGTGGTGACCATTGTGCCAACTGGGTCGTCTAGTTGGGACAGTGGATCGAAACGAACTTCGTTTCATCCGGGTGTCCCTTGACACCTCTCAAGTTTTTTTTTAAAATAGAAAGAGTAGTTCAAGAGGAAGGTTTATATGTATAATACATGCATAATATAGCGGCACATGAGTAGCGGTGGGAAGCCGGGGCGGGTCGCTAGTAAGTTATAATAAAATCGTGGTTTCTATTACAAACTAATTTCATAATCATACTAAAATTGGTTTTACAACTTGTAATTGTGTTATTAAGCGAAGGGCTTGTGTTTAAACTGATTTTCAAACAACTTTCTATTGTGTCGTTCATAATAACTTGGTAATTTATAGCTCTTTATGTCAATAATTGTGAAAAGATCTTGACTTACCCACGCGTTTGGAACGAAGTCCCTTTTCCTTTTTTTTAAGACCACCGGCAGCACTCACAAGAAAGTGTGATGTCATCGCGTTCCCCTCATGTTCCCGGAACGCTCACGTTCCATAGCAACCAATATTTTGTAAAATTATCGTCCGTATCTTTAAAACTACGCAACGGATTTTGATGCGGTTTTTTTAATAGATAGATTGATTCCAGAGGAAGGTTTATATGTATAATACATGCATATTATATGCGACCCGCCCCGGCTTCGCACGGCATATAATTATGCCGTGCGAAGCCGGGGAGGGTCGCTAGTTTAATAATAATATCGTTCATCTGGGCTTGTCTTATGGTGACGATTGACGAGTAGAAGACTTATTAATAATAATATCGCTCATCTGGGCTTGTGTTATGATGACGATTGACGAGTAGAAGACTTATATAGAGGAAAAGGAAGGGAAAAAAAGGAAAATAAAATATGGGAAAAAAAGTCTCAATTTTTTATCGTATTCTTATGACTTTATCATGTAAAATTATCGTCCGTAAACCGACTTTACAGAGAACCATTTTTTTTAATTGTAGATAATATTGGAGATTAGTTATTGGTCTCGTTCATTCTTTCTTTCTCTGCCAAATAAACACGTCTTTTAATAACACATGTGTGAACTATTATACTATGTTAAGTAACTATAGATCTATTTGACATATCAGTTAATAATATGGATATTGCAATAAATGAAGTTAGTGATACAAAGTTTCTTGGTTTAGAAATAGACAGTAAATTAGATTGGAAAAATCATATTGAAAAAGTATGTAAGCGACTGAGTCAACTCTCGCTTGCTCTCTTCAGGCTAAGAAAAGTAACCGGAATTGATGCTTTACTAATTGCATATCATGGATGTGTATCATCTATTCTAAGGTATGGTGTTATATTTTGGGGTAACTCCACCGATAAAAATAAAGTTTTAATAGCACAAAAGCGCTGCATCCGTGCTATATGTGGACTGCGGAGAAGGCAAACTTGTAAACCTCATTTTAGGGAACTTAACATCCTCACTTTTCCCTCATTGTATATCAGTGAGATAGTTATTTTTGTAAAAATGAATTCGCAATTATTTAAATATTATGCCCCAGGGAGTCGACGGGAAGCTGATCTGAAGGCTCACTCGAGTAGTTCGCGGCTAATGCAGAATAGTGTGTTCTGTATGGCACCCAAAATTTATAATAAAGTACCCTTATCAATTAGAGCTATCGATAATTTTGATGAATTTAAAAATGCAGTGAGAAAACTATTAGGCGAAAGGACTTATTATAGCATTGATGAATTTTTAAATGATAAAAATTTATAGCTTAACTTAAATTTTATATATCAAAAGAAATATGTATTCTGTGGTATTGATTATTGACTATTATTATTGTTAAGATGTATATTATTTGATTTGACTTATTACTGTTACTTATTTACTTTATAGTCAAGTTGACATCTACAGACAAAGATTTTTTTAATGTACTTATAAGATTTATTTTATTTTATTTTTGACTATTCGTAATTTACACTATATTATATGGAAATGTTTGTGTGCTTTTTAAGGCGAGGTCTAGCGCTTCCAACAACTATAAGAACTATGTTATTAAATTATCCTAGACTTATAAACAATAAATGATTTGATTTGATTTGATTTGATCTATATTTTGACACGGCAATTAATGAGTTTTATTTTATCACGCTTTTATTAGTTTCACCTGTATGTTTGTAGGTATGTATGTAACCAACTCATTTGGGCACGATTGTACCCTACTTAGAACGATCAGATTTAATTCAAACTTTGTACACTTGTCAAAGACCGATGACAATGCAATATTATGATAACATGGTGATGATCTGATGAAGGAGCTGGAAGGTGGTCCGACGAAACGACGAAACCCTATCGAGTCTGGGCTCGTTAGAATCGTCTTGACGAGTAGTTTGTCTTTAAATGGTAACCAGGGTCTCATGATGGAACTGGAAGGTGGTCATAGGAACTTCACAATGAAATGACACAACCCCATCGAGTTTGAGCTCGTTAGAATCGTCTTGACAAGTAGTTTGTCTTTCAATGGTAACCAGGGTCTGATCTAACATATTTCGTTATCAAAGACCAAAAAAGTATAAAATAAATTAATAGTTTAAAAAAACTAAAAAAAAACACGATTTAATAAAAAATCCAACTAAAAAAATAGAAAGTAAAATTTAATAAATTTGGATTAAGAATATTGTAAATAGTAAGCGATCAGATTTAATTCAAACTTTGTACACTTGTCAAAGACCGATGACAATGCAATATTATGATAACATGGTGATGATCTGATGAAGGAGCTGGAAGGTGGTCCGACGAAACGACGAAACCCTATCGAGTCTGGGCTCGTTAGAATCGTCTTGACGAGTAGTTTGTCTTTAAATGGTAACCAGGGTCTCATGATGGAACTGGAAGGTGGTCATAGGAACTTCACAATGAAATGACACAACCCCATCGAGTTTGAGCTCGTTAGAATCGTCTTGACAAGTAGTTTGTCTTTCAATGGTAACCAGGGTCTGATCTAACATATTTCGTTATCAAAGACCAAAAAAGTATAAAATAAATTAATAGTTTAAAAAAACTAAAAAAAAACACGATTTAATAAAAAATCCAACTAAAAAAATAGAAAGTAAAATTTAATAAATTTGGATTAAGAATATTGTAAATAGTAAGCGTGTTACATTGTGATTGCAAAAGAAAAATAATGAAGGTGCATCACAATGTAACACGCTTACTATTTACAATATTCTTAATCCAAATTTATTAAATTTTATACTCTATTTTTCTAGTTGATTTTTTTATTAAAACGTGTTTTTTTAGCATAAATTGTGCGGTAAAGCTTACTATGATACCTCTTCGTACCTTAATGATAAGAACCCATGGATGTGACTTTAATTGCAAATAATATCTTCAGATGTTTGTGATATTGACCTTTGTGAGTGTGATCACATGAAAAAAAACCCCCATGCGTTTCTTGTGCCTTCTTCTCATTGGTGGGCGCTTTCCGAAGGCACACATCCTTATTTAATTTTTAAGACGCTTTAAAGTGATGCATGAATCTTAATGATTTTTTTTTTTACTTTGACTCTTACGGTTTTTGTAACGCGTAAAGCGTAAATTTTTTTTATCGGCTATAGATTCCCTCGCCAACCCTTGATAAGCTAGTAATAAAATTGAATATTAATTTCCCAAACCAACTCCAAAAGTACTTTAAAAGCCCGCATAAAGCTATTCCAACTCAACCTCTACTTTAAGAGGAAAGGGTACTGGGGGCTCTCTCTATACAAACTATTACACTAAAACTACACTAAAACTGTTTTCTCCCTGGATAATGACACTAGAGCAAATATTGTTGGTGCATAAAACTTATAACTGCCATGACCATGCCCCTATTTTTTATTTTTTTTATCTTAATTTCTATGATAATTAGAAAATGAAAAAAAAACAAAAAATACGGTCATAGTCATGGCAGTTATAGGTTTTATGGTACAAAAATATTTGTGCTAGTGTCATTATCCAGGGAGGAAACAGTCGACTACGTTAGTATGGAGAGAGCGCAGGTAACCTTTCACCTTAAACATTGTTGTTTCAGTAAGACAGGGCTCAAAAACTATTGGCACAGGTAAAACGGTTTTAGTTCAGGGCTCACAAACATTGCATCCTTCCAAGTAGATAGTCAACACACTTGTGGAGAGAAAGAGATCGGTCTCGAGCTGTCAGGGGTGCGAAACATTTGGCCTAATCTTTGTTTAGGTGTCGATAAATATTTGTTTACCAGATTTGTTTTTGTGATTGGCATCGTTTTTTTTTTTCGGAGGGAAAACTTTGTTTATTAGTCAAAACAAAATAACAAAATGTTTTGCTTTTAACATACAAAGTTGGATCGGATTTTTGTCGTACTTTATTTTTTTATTTGTTTTTGATTCTATTACGTTTTCGTACAAACTGTTTTGGCCTACGTAATAAATACTTTTACACGTAATAGCCACATAACAGGTCGCAATAAAAACTGTATACGTCTATAGTTGGAGTTCTAGATAGAATACTAACACATAAGTTTTTTATCTTAATATTCCTACTAGCTGCGCTCCGCGGCTTCACCCGCGTAACTCCCGATCCAGTGGGAATATTGGGATAAATTAAGAAGTAAGCTATCCTATCTTTCAATTTGGATCAAACTGCACACGGTGTACAAATTTGATTAAAATCGGTTTAGTGGTTTAGGAGTCCATGCGCAAACAACGTGACACGTAATTTATGTAAGTACCTATATTAGAATTGTTCCAAAGCAGGGTGTGGCTAATTTATTCTATCTATACTTCCCTATCTCTATATTCCTATATAAAATTCTCGTGTCACAATGTTAGTTACCATACTCCTCCGAAACGGCTTCACCGATTTTTATGAAATTTTTTGTGTATATTTGTTAGGTCTGGGAATCGAACACGATCAATCTTTTTTCTTTTATAATTATTATTTTTTATATGGCAAAACAACGTTTGCCGGGATAACTAGTATCTATTAATATTCATTAATCTGTCACAGCATCACCAATTTCGCTAATTATTTTTTTGTTGCGTTTGTTATTGTCAGGAAAAGGTTCTAAAAAAAAAAAAAAAACGCGGGTGAAACCGCGTCTGTCTGTTTGTCTGAACGCGATTAACTAAAATCTACTGAACAAAATTTCATACAGTTTCCACCAATGGACGGATTTATTAAGAAAGAGTTTTATACCTGCGCCAAACCGGATTGGGTCATTGTATAAAAATCTTTTTAACAGTATTTTTAACGTTGCTTAACCCAATAATAAAAAAAAAAATCCCTTTGACAGTCAGAGATAACGAAATTATTTACACCTACGACAGGTCATAAATCAAATGGTACGAGGTGAGGTCAAATGTCAATCGCACGTCTATTCACGTGCGAATCAAACAACCTGTACTTGTTTAATTATTTCGATACAGATTCGATGCGTTGGGGAAATGTATTGAATAACTTGAATAGGTAACTTTTTACATATTTTTTTTATCTTTTTTGCATGAACAAAAAAGCGAAATAAAGGTTGGATCTCTTTGATTTTATTGCAATTTTGTCTTAATTTTGTAATTTCCGTTTTATTTATTTTTATACCTGTAGCTGTCATTTTGTAAGTTTTATTGTATTTTTATTAATTAAAAAAGAAATGTTAAAATAGGGAAAACTACTTAAAAATAGGTCATTAGATAAATATTGTCAATCTGAAAAACAATTCATTTATTTTTTGGTATTTCTATCACAAATGTCAAGGTTTTAAAAAACCTTCTAGTGGCCTTAAGTACCCGCAGTACATCTCGCAGCAGGTACCTTGTTATAACACAAAAATACAAAAAATATGTTAAAATTACATAGTACAGGTATAAAAATAAGCTGAAATAAAGCGGTGTTGGCTTAGTGGTCGATACTTAGGTCCGTATTAATAAACCGAACTCAATATCGATTTCAATCTTGAGTTTGCTCTTGAGTTGTTGCGCTGATTAATAAACCTATCTTAAGACGCGATTAAAGAGCGACGTATCACTTGAGTAATACCGTAATAATAAATCAAACTTAGCTCTCAAGATATGTCTCAAGATGTAGTTTCGTGAACTCAAGTCTGATTGCGGGTCATACATGACTAAAGTTAGAGGGCATTGCAGTGAACAAATAAAGTCATCACACCAAACCTTTAAAACGTCTCGGAATAATTATTTAATAGTAAAATCTTACATTTTGTAAAATATTTTCACATTAAAAACAAGTTGACAGTAAAATATGACGAAACTACCTACCATAGGGTAAAAACAGATCATTTAAGGTAAGAACATAGTGCTACTGTCATTCAAGGTCACTCTCAAGATCAGTCTCAAATCTCAGGAGCGATATCAGCTTGGTTAAAACTTGAGTTTTATCTATTAATTAACGCCTAACTTAAGATAGTGACCACATCTCAAGACTCACTCGATTGATACGCACTCAAGATCGATATTGAGAGCGATTTATTATTAATATTAATAATAATATAATACTTTCATTCTGAAGGTCGTGGGTTCGAATCCAGGCCGGCCCTGCACCAATGGATTTTTCTTAAGCAAAATTGATGTGCGCTAATTGGCATTGCTCTTACGGTGAAGGAAAACATTGTGATGTAAGCCTGAAATAAAACTAATGGGAATAACAAAATTACAACAAAATCAAAGAGATTGAAACTTTTCTTTGAAACGTGACACTTTATGACTGATTTGACTCTGTAGTATAATATTTTGTAAAAAAAAAACTGGTTGCCTGTAAAGTCGGTATACGGGCGAAAGTTTTACGTGACAACAACTGTGCTCGAGTGGAAGGGACGCGTGCCTTTCACTTTTTATGTCTGTCTCTCTCGCTCTTAGGCGGGCTAACCATGCCCGCGTGCCTCTCACTCGCTCTCATTGTGAGCGCATAACGTCAGCGGAGCGTAACGCAGTTTCTTGAAGTGTCACCCGGCAAACCAATTTATAAAACGTTGTCACGTCAAAATATTTAATAAATTATTCGTATTCTAAGGAACTAGTGTCACTTCAATATAGCAGTGTCACTTTAATCATATAGCACTGATTTGGCTGTAAAGTATATTTTGTAAAAGGTTTTATTTAATAAATTAATAGTGTTTAGTTTAGAGTGTGGATGCAGGTGTATGCATAATAACGTAACTCTTGTTTGTTTGTTCTCTTCATACATTTTAGTATAATATACGATGCTTGTTACACGTATATTTTAGTTAGGAAACGTTTATTAATCGCTCTCCACAGCAGTGCAATATCACTAATAAATTATTTAAACCTAAGTGAAATATATATAAGTAACTTTAACGCACAAATTGTTTAAAATTATAAATAAATAAATAATAAATATTGCAGGACATTCCACACATCGCCATCTAGCCCCAAGCTAAGTAACTACACTTGTGTTATGGGTGCTAGACAACGGATATACTACTTATATACTTTTCTTTTGTAAATATATACTTATAATACATAGAAACAACCAGACCACAGACAAATATCTAAGCATAAATACTTGTCTGTGGCGGGAATCGAACCCGCAACCCTGTGTTTGGCAGTCCGGCATGGTAACCATTGTGCCAACTGGGTCGTCGTGATTATGAACTCAGATTTAGCTGGCGAAAATTATTATTATATTTAACTAATTTGCCGGACTGCCAAACACAGGGTTGCGGGTTCGATTCCCGCCTCAAGCAATTATTTATGATTATATATTGGTATGTGGTCTGGTTGTTTCTATGTCTTAATAATAAGTATATATTTACAAAAAAGAAAGGTATATAAGTAGTATATCCGTTGTCTAGCACCCATAACACAAGTCTAGTTATTTAGCTTGGGGCTAGATGGCGATGTGTGGAATGCCCTGCAATATTTATTTATAACAGACAAATAATAATATTAATAACTGGACTGACACAAATGTTTATTAAAATCTGTCAAATCGGTTTAACCGTTCTGGAGGAAAATAACGAACATCAATTAATTTTTGAAGTGAAAACTTCTTTAGCGGCGTTGAGCACTTTTTCTGTAATGGGTATAAAATCTTAAACTCGCGTCAGGACACGTGACCTGATCGAAAAAGCGTAAGACGGATGGAGAGTAGACAGCTATCCCCTCTCTACGGCGGGCGCGGCGAAAATGTATGCCTGGGCCTACTGTTTTTAATTTGGCTGTGAGTGTATTAAGACGTAGGTACATTATGGTATTTTTTAACGGACGACTATTGACGGACGACAAATGTCGGACGACAAATGTCGGACGACTATTTGTCGGACGACTATTGACGGACGACAAATGTCGGACGACTATTGACGGACGACAAATGTCGGACGACTATTTGTCGGACGACTATTGACGGACGACAAATGTCGGATGACAAATGTCGGACGACAATTTGTTGGACGACAAATGTCGGACGACTATTTGTTGGACGACAAATGTCGGACGACTATTTGTCGTCCGACTATTATTTTTTTTTCATCTAAAACTCTTTTTGCGTATGTTCTCGCGACATATGAGATTTTACACAGATATACAGTTTTCACTTCTGCCTGCACTCCCGGAGTGCGCTGTTTTTTATATTATGTAAAAGGAAAAAGAGTCATGTTATCAAGTCATAAAACCATCCTATTTTTAATTAAAAAAAATGTTGTAGCATTTTTCAGAAAGAAAATAGACGAAAATATTTGTATTTCAAACATACCAGTAGCGCTCCGCAGAGGTTTCACCCTTATAAGTCCCGATCCCGTGGTAATGCCGGGATAAAAAGTAACTAAATTACTTCCAAGAATTGAAAATATACTCATACCAAGTTTAATAAAAATCGTTTCAGCACTTTCAGCGCTTTCAGCTTAAAATAAATCTTTTCCCATTAAAATACTTTGCATAGCTAAAACAACGAAAAATATGAGCTTAAAATCGATAATAAAGTGCAGAACCATTGACGCTGCATTTGACTAAAAGCTTCACTCATATTCTCTTAAATAATTCAGTCGTAACGACAAACGCGTTGAACAGGGATAGAATCATTTACTGTTTGTTTAGGAGTGAAAGAGAAAGCGATATATAACCATTAGTTGCAAATGAAAATGCTTAAGAGTATTACATACCGCGTACTTTTCCATACAAAAAGAAATAGCTCTTTTATCCGTATAAATATTGTCCGATCTCGATGTTTTGGGTAATCACTATTACTACATAGTATAAAATAAAGTAACTTTTCGACGTCCCTATGTCTCTTTATATGCTTAGATCTTTAAAACTACGCAACAAATTTTGATGCGGGTTTTTTAATAGATATAGTGATTAACGAGGAAGGTTTTTAGATATAATACATGCATAATACAGCCGTGCGAAGCCGGGGCGGGTCGCTAGTTTATAATAGGTAAGCGTAAGTTTAATTAAATCAAAACTACCTAGTTTTCGTCCTTTTTAACTTCTTTATTTTTAAGCTAATTGAAATCAATAACATAACACTTTATTGCAATATAAGGGATGAAAACAAGTATACCCTGGAACCAAAATTTCATATGTCAATGGTATGTGTTCCTCTTAAGTTCTTCGCTCACTATACTACGGTTTGGGAGCTTCCAATAATATGATTCAAGTGACTGTGTTGGTACCGTCGATTTGGCATGAAATATTATTGTTGGTAGAGCCCGAACTCATCTAGTTTATGGTTTTAGAATTTCTTCAAGCTAAAGTTTAGGGCATTTGAAAAATTAAAACAAACTGGACACCGTTTTCCACTTTAATATATCGGTAAAGATCCTTGTTAACACAGCGCCATCTGGCTATTTAAAGGTAAAACTGCGGCATCTAGTGTAGCTACGTTACACTAGATGGCGCTACTTTACGACGAAAATAATCGACTAATTTGAAGTTTAGTTTAGTAGTAGTTTGACCACAGAGTCCCACTCTGTGGTCAAACTACTTAAAAATATGGCACAACACTAGAGGTGTCATGTCGGTTGTCGGAGCTTTTCGCTCCATCTCTTCTATCTCTGTCCATTGGACGAGACGCACGTCTCACATTAACAATTAAATTAATTAAATAAATATTTGTATTATACAGATATCACTGCTTTTCCTTCGACGCCCAGCATACCAATATTGAATCCTGTACAATACTGGACATATCTTCTGCAAAGTTTCTTCGAGAAACTTTTTCGTCCAAATCTTAGGATATTATACCAAAAAAACTTTTGATCCTCATTACTTTGTAGGCGGTTCAAACTTTGTAGGAGGTTTTTTAGGTCAGCGTTTGAGGACTATCTCACACGATAGTAAAGTGACGATACGGCCCAAGACGTAGCACACTTTCCTAGAAGATACCTATACACTCGCAACTCAAGGACCCCAAAATAAACGGGGGCCTTCGAGGGACGTGAGTGAAGGTAGGAAGGCGGCAGTGGGACAAAAACTTAAGGATGTAAGTCGAGGATCATATTATCTACTGGTATATTAAAGCGACAGAACGGTTTCCGATCCACTCAAAAAAATAACAATTTTTTAATCCCGGACTTTGACCTGAAGAAATTTGAAAACCATAACCAGATGACTTAGAGAACTACAAACAATGATATTTGATGCCAAGGAAACGGTACCAATTCAGTCACCAATGATAAATTATGCCAAGCTGACGGTACCAATACCAATCACCAGTCATATAGGGAGCTCCCTAACTATTTGTGAAATGTCTACGTAATCAGTTACAAAACAATACCTACCCTAAATTCATATTCAACTCAAAAGGAAACAAAGTTAAACAAAAACACATAATTGTGTAACTTATTCATACTTAGGGTCAACGCCCACTCTATAGTACTCTATTGTAGAAAGATATGAATAAATTAAAAACAACCGACTTTAAAAAAGGGAAAAACAACCGTACAGTCACGTGGGGTACGCGTGCGCACTTTGTTTTAAAGCGTCCTAAAATAAAAACCGGCCAAGTGCGAGTCGGACTCGCGCACGAAGGGTTCCGTACCACTGTATTCTGTTTTTAATCCCGACGCAAAAACAAATGCAAAAAAATTGATGGCGCTAGTGGTAAAAATACACGAATGAAGGGTAAATTGCGGTTTACGGTTTATGACGTATTAAAAAAAAATTTCTTACCAGAATTCGTTCAAACTAATTTTGGGTGGAAGTTTGCATGGTAATGTATATATATTTTTTCACTACTCATACTCCGAAAGTAGGTCTAAATATGCCTGAAGAGCGTGTAGAAAATAAAACTTCCAGCCCTAGGGCTTTTCACTTTCACTGACAGCTGTCATGTCAAATTATGGCTTCGCACGACTTGTGCAATGTGCATATAGCCAGTATCAGTATCATTATACATTAGGAACTTCAAAACCTAACCTCCTTGCTTTAGGTAGCACCAAAGAATAACACTACATGTATATAACCTCTTTGGTTCCAACCTTGTAAGAGGATCAGGTAGTATGGAGTCTCTCATCCAATCTCGTTGTTAGGAAGAATTTTATGTATTATTCGTAATGAAAAGCACAGTGTTTACCTCGGGTGAAAGACTCATTAAGTCCCTCGAACTATTAGCGCCCTCGCTACGTTCGGGCGCCAAACTCCGTCTCGGGACTTGTAATGAGTGACTTTCACACCTAGGATAACAATGTACTATTTTAAGTTTCATCATTCTTTTATTTTAGAAGTTACAGGGGGGACACACTTTTTACCACTTTGGAAATGTCTCTCGCGTAAACTATTCAGTTTAAAAAAAAATGAAATTAGAAACCTCAATATCATTTTTGAAGACCTATCCATAGACATTAGACACCCCACACGTATGGGCTTGATGAAAAAAATTTTTTTTGAGATTCAGTTCTAAGCATGGGGAACCCTAAAATTTATTGTTTTTTTTTTTCTATTTTTGTGTGAAAATTTTAATGCGGTTAACAGAATACATCTTCAATTCAAGAATACGTTTCAATAGTATAGTTCTTATAGTTTCGGAAAAAAGTGGCTGTGACATACGGCAGACAGACAGACATGACGAATCTATAAGGGTTCCGTTTTTTCTAAAAAATAGCATATAGGTAAATATAAAGAGGTAAAAAAGAATAAATAATAGAGATAAGAAGGACGGTGGTGTGCGTCCAATTGCTGTGGGTAGTACGCTCAGGGGCCTTATTCTGCTATTTGGCCAACCATTGTCATTATATCGAGACTCTATTGATATTATATCGAGATTGTGACTTTATTTGGTATTCTGCTAAAGTTTTAATAACATCGCAATAGAATCACTATGGAGTCTCAATGGTATGGTAATATTTACCTTGCAGGTGTTGCCTAGCAACATGGTATATGTTGCTAAGCGATATACTGTTTTAACAACTATCGAGATTCCATTAAGCCACGATTGTAGAGCAGAATACCGAAGTGAGTCAGTGGTGTGTCAGTGGTGTTTCGATAGAATAGTTAACGTTAGGAGACTACCAATTTGACATGTAAGGTAATGTCATATTTTTGACATTAAATTTCTATTACGATTATATCGACACACTATTGAAATACAATTGTGTTAGCAGACTTAGGCCCCAGGAGGCTAGCTGCAAAGGTCGCTTGCGCGTCCGTCAGAGAGAGTATGGCGGTATATCTGTGCCCGCATCAGGTAGGGTTTGGGACTCGCCTTGGTTGCGAGGCCGCTATCCACGCCACTCGTGCCTTTGCAGCCTCCTCTAACAACTCAGAAAAGGTGATTGTTAAGCTGGATATTAAGAATGCCTTTAACACACTTGAGCGAGACGTGCTGCTTAGGGAAGTGAGAGAGAATACACCGTCTCTTTACCCGTTCCTCTTTCAGGTGTACCGCAAGCCTTCACATCTATTTTACGACAACAACTTAATCTCATCGCAGGTGGGAGTCCAGCAGGGCGATCCACTGGGCCCACTGGTTTTTAGTTTGTGCATTCAGAGGGTTATTACTGAAGTGAAGTCCCCTCTGAATGTGTGGTACTTAGATGACGGGACCATTGGCGGGGAGCCGGAGCAGGTGAAGGATGATTTGTTGGCTTTGATCCCTCGTTTGTCCGAGTTGGGGCTGGAGGTAAACTCCACTAAGTGTGAGTTTTTCCCTTGTGGCGCTTCTT
The DNA here is from genome assembly GCA_907269075.1 of Idaea aversata. Taxonomy (NCBI): domain Eukaryota; kingdom Metazoa; phylum Arthropoda; class Insecta; order Lepidoptera; family Geometridae; genus Idaea; species Idaea aversata. The sequence continues at coordinate 1,691,735 of OU026102.1, forward strand.
CTTCTTTTCCCCTGTTTAATATTATTCTTCCCGGTCTAAAATCTCTATCAGCTTCCTCTTTTTCTTTATTGGGTTCCCCTATTTTTTCGGACGGTTTGCCTCAAGCCTTGGAACTCAGGAAGGCCATGCTTTTCTTTGTCCGGGGTCGTTTAAAAGAGATTTCACCCCATGTCGCTTTGGTTCTTCTGCGGGTGTGCTTTGCTGTCCCGAGAGTCACCTATCTTCTTCGAACGGCGCCCGTGTGGCTTTGTGCGAGGGAGGTGGCTGAATTCGACGAGACCCTTAAGGTTTCGGTCGAGGAGATTTTGAACGTCAACCTCGACGAGACTCAGTGGGATCAGGCGACCCTTCCCATTCGTTTGGGAGGTTTGGGGGTGAGGCGGGTCCGGGACGTGGGTCTGCCGGCGTTTTTAGCGTCCGCTCATGGGGTTGTAGGTCTGGTTGCTAACATTTTGTCTTTGAATGGTAGCCAGGTTTGCATTCCCTATGCTGCGGACGCTATTGACGCTTGGCGGACTCTTAACCCGGGTGTAGATCTTCCGTCTTCACCGGGTCTGCAAAGGATGTGGGATGAGGCGGGGGTGAAAGCGTTGCAGGAACGGCTTGTGGGGCAGGCGCGGGGAGCGGACTTGGCAAGGCTTAGGAGCGTTGCCAGGGCGGAGACCGGTGCGTGGTTGCAGGCGTTGCCTTCCCCGAACTTGGGCACCCTCTTGGACGGAGACTCTTTGAACCACACACATGCATTTGCGGTTCCGGGGCACCACGCCCTGAACGACATTATTCGCCGGGCCCTGGTGTCAGCTAACGTTCCTTGTGTCCTGGAGCCTCCGGGCCTCAGCCGCACGGATGGCAAGCGTCCCGATGGGTTGACCCTCGTTCCGTGGCGTAGCGGCAGATGTCTCATATGGGACGCAACTTGCGTCAACACGTTCGCGATGAGTCATCTGCCCCTCACGGCAAGAGTGGCTGGTGCGGCAGCCGAGGTTGCTGCAGGGAGTAAGCACGTCAAATATGCCCCGCTTGCTCAGAATTATATTTTTGTGCCTGTGGCGGTCGAGACGTCTGGGAGTTGGGGGGCCGAGGGTTTGGCATTTGTGAGAGAGATTGGCCGTCGTCTCCGGGACAGGGGATTTGATCCGCGTTCCGGGGCATTCCTGGTGCAAAGACTGTCGATAGCGGTTCAGAGGGGTAACGCTGCTTGCATATTGTCCAGCTTTGCACCGGGAACGCTGGGGAGGGGTTTGTTTGACTAGGTTTAGATTTAATTTTTTTTTTTTTCTTCTGTTTTTTTTTTTTTTTTTATTTTTTTTTTGTAGAGGTAAAGTTATTAATGTATTTCTACTAACATAATTTGGCAGTTTAACGTTTCATTTTGTAGTTTACCACCCCTTTTCAATACAAAAAGAATCATCTCAATCGGTTGAGCCATCAATGCCAACAAACAAAAAAAATCCGCGACAATAAGAACGCTGTTGGCCCAGTGGTAGGTATTTCAACTTTAATTTCGAAGGTCGTATGTTCGAATCCCAGAAGGCCGTACAAAAATTGATTTTGCTTTTATGTGCACTAATTGACACTTTTCTTATGGTGTAAGAAAACATCGTGATGCAACCCGCGGCTTAGTTCACTCCAGGGGCCTAAGTCTGCTAACACAATCGTGTTACAATAGTGTGTCGATATAATCGTAATAGAAATTTAATGTCAAAAATATGACATTACATGTCAAATTCGTATTCTCCTAACGTTGACTATTCTATCGAGACACCACTGACACACCACTGACACACTTTTGTATTTTGCGCTACAATCGTGGCTTAATGGAATCTCGATAGTTGTCAAAACGGTATATTGCTTAGCAACATATACCATGTTGCTAGGCAACACCTGCAAGGTAAATATTACCATACCATTGAGACTCCATAGTGACTATATTGCGATGTTATTAAAACTTTAGCAGAATACCAAATAAAGTCACAATCTCGATATAATAACAATAGAGTCTCGATATAATGACAATGGTTGGCCAAATAGCAGAATAAGGCCCCCAAGTTCTTGGTCCACACGGTCGAATAAGCTGAGAGGGAAGTAGGTAGTATGACCTATAGGTGCTGGGCAATCCTATTCCATCCTCAAGCAAAAAAGATCCAACTAAAGAAATCTAGCCTCCTCTTTTTTTGAGGTCGGTTAAAAATGAATTGTAATCTAGCCTTATTAATTCCGACTAAAGTGAAAGTTTGGAATTCAAACGTGAAATGATGTCCGTCCGGGACATACGGGAATAGTTAGTTAGGTATAATCACAGAATAAAATGTAGAGGTACGAGTTAAACTTTCATGACACGCGACAAACTCCTGACCTCTATAAAATAAACCGGTAAGGTTTGGACATAGTGAAGGCGATTTAATATATACCTAATAATACAAGTAAATAAATTAAATAAAAAAAAACGTGTGGCCAAGCTATTGCATAGCATTATTTATGGTAGCCGGAGTGGGGCGTGTTAGGTTTTATTTTTGTTACGGATTTTCTTGATTCGGTCGCCGCGTTCAAAGCCCGCGATAAAAGCTAACAAATATTGCAGGACATTCCACACATCGCCATCTAGCCCCAAGCTAAATAATTAGACTTGTGTTATGGGTGCTAGACAACGGATATTCTTTGTAAATATATACTTATAATACATGGAAACAACCAGACCACAGACAAATATCTAAGCATATATATTTTTCTGAGGAGGGAATTGAACCCGTGACCGAATGTTTGGCAGTTCGGCATGGTGACCATTGTGCCAACTGGGTCGTCATTTGGACATAAAATCGTCTTAAAAACTAAGTTAGGATGTGTGCCTTCGGAACGCGTCCACCAATGAGAAGAAGGCACAAGAAACTCATGGGGTATTTTTTTTTCATGTGATCACGCTCACAAAGGTCAATATTACAAATATTTGAAAATATTTATTTGAAATGGAGCAACTAAAGTCACGTCCACGAAGTATCATAGTACGCCTTACTGCACAATTTATGCTTTATAAAAGTTTTGAACCTGTTATTGGAGCTAAAAGTGAAAGCTAGCTATCACTCTAACCCCACCCGAAGGGTCCAGTCATTTTCCACAAGTGCTCAACTTTAAACATGTTTACAAACAACTCCTCCCTGAATTACTTTGATTTATATGTTTTTAACTTAACAGCCAGTTAAGTTACAACTAAGTTGGCCTTATAAATGTAAGTAGTTTTAACTTGGCTTGTTACAATTCCTTAAGAGGAAAGGGTACCTCTCTCCATACAAACTATTACAAACGTAGTCGACTGTTTTCTCCCTGGATAACGACACTAGAGCAAATATTTTTGGTGCATAAAACTTATAACTGCCATGACCATGCCATATTTTTGTTTATTTTTTTATTTTTTTTATTTTTTTAATCTTAATTTCTATGATAATTAGAATTTAAATTACAAGCTGATAGCGTTTTACACAACAGGTACAAGTATCAAGTACTTAATAATTTTAACAATTACACACAGACTGTCTGTATGTTTGACATATTGTGTGTGACAATATGTTAGAAAATGAAAAAAAAAAACATAGGGGCATAGTCATGGCAGTTATAGGTTTTATGGCAGAAAAATATTTGTGATAATGTCATTATCCAGGGAGGAAACAGTCGACTACATTTGTATGGAGAGAGCGCAGGTACCCTTTCACCTTAACCCCCAATTGCGCAAAGTGTTGTGTAGATTTCGTTGCGGGATGCCTACTATTGAACTTAGCCGAGGTTTTACGTGATAACGTCTAATAAATTGATGGAACACCTGCATTCATAAAAAAGTGTCATGGTAATATTTTGTGACGGCATGCGTCCCGTTCCTGATGTGTGACGTCATGCGTCATGGTAACATTAGGGGAAACAGAGTATTTAATAATAATATCGCTCATCTTGGCTTGCGTTATGGTGACGAGTGATGAATAGAGAAGACTTATTTAAAGGAAAAAAATATCCTACTTATATATAAAGGAATTACAAAAAAAAACTAAATTTTTATCGTTTTTTTTATGACGTTATCACGTAAAATTATCGTCCGTAAACAGACTTTACAGAAAACCATTTTCTTTTCTCCTATTTCTTTTATTATTTTTTTTCCTATTCGTAAGTCTTCTATTCGTCACTCGTCACCATAACACAAGCCCAGATGAGCGATATTATTATTAAATACTCTCATGTTACCATGGCGCATGACGTCACACTTTGGGAACGGGACGCGTCATTTTACCGGAACATGACACTTTTGTATGAATGCAGGTGTTCAAAAAGATCCTTATTTATTTTATACTGGCGACCCGCTCCGGCTTCGCACGGCTATATTATGCATGTATTATACATATAAACCTTCCTCTTGAATCACTCACCTATTAAAAAAAACCGCATCAAAATCCAATGCGTAGTTTTAAAGATGTAAGCATACAAAGGGGTATAGGGACATAGGGACAGAGAAAGCGACTTTGTTTTAATACTATGTAGTGATAGTGATTTTTATATTTTATTATTATACATAAATATACCTATTTATACAAAATTATCATAGAGTTGAATTAATAATGACGTAGCTAGCAATCTTGTTTCTGCAATAAAGACGGACTTCGTTTTCATGTTTCATACCGTGTTTAGATGTTTATTTTATTACATTTCGTCTCGGTCTCGGGATCGCGGTGCGACCAAATATTTATTGGTGTGTCGACGATTGAGGGTGCCAATAAAAAGGGTAATTTTCGAAATATCTTTTTGAGTTTATATCTAAGGGTGTTTCTGTAGTCTGTTCCAAAGGCAGGGGAAAAACTGACGTCGATCTAAACTTCTGTTTAGACGAAACGAATAAAATTGTAGTAATTTTAATACACTAGCTGCGCCTCGCGGTTCCCGTATGGGAACGTAGCCTATGTGTTAATCCAGGTCTCCAGCTATCTAAATACCGAGTTTCATCGGAATCGGTTCATTAGTTTTTGCGTGAAGGAGTAACAAACATTCATACACACAAACTTTCACATTTATATTATTAGTAGGATCATAATTAGGTAATGTTTTGGAAGTGTAAATCTAAAACTAAGAGCAATTTTCTGCAATTTTATGAGCTAGGTATTCTGCTCATCACTCTGATAATGTTTATCAAATTTTTCTACGAGTACACCAGGCCACGGGACTTCGAAAAGTTCCGTGATTTAACATATTTAAAAATTGGACCACGACGCCGATACTCGGAGGCCAGAAAACGTAATCCAACTATTTTCGAAACGGAAACAAAAGACGATCGAAGCAAAAACAAAACATGATCGAAACGGAAAATAAAGAGAATCTGATCTAAAACAAGAGCCTATCCAAAAATTCAGTGGGTCGAGAGATAGCCCCCAGAGTTTAATTGCGTGGAATTTTGGTTTACTGCATTTTGACATCTATTATGTTAAGATTCCTATTAACCTGCTATTACTTTGATGTTAAGTTTTGTTTTTAAGGTCAATACAAACTTGATGAATCAGTGTTGTTGGTGATTGACAAATACGTAAAGTTTAGTACCGAATATCCTACTAATATTATATATGTGAAAGTTTGTGTGTTAGTATGTTTGTTACTCCTCGCCCCGCGTCAAGCGCTCGATTTTATTGAAATTCGTTCGACACCGGAAATTCGCTATTTTTGAATAGCTCGATCGTAATAAGTGGTCTCCACCACTGGTATGGAATGGTAGAACAAACGTCAAACAATCATAGTCAAACATTTGGAAACGATCGATTGAAAAATATTTGTATCTTTTGGGATTATTTCGGATGTTCGTCGGTAATTACCGGTTTTAAATTTTTTGCGTATAGAACGAATAAAAATTGACGTTTCAAATTTTGCCTCAACGGTTTAAAAATACAGAAAATTGGTGTCATGCAACTTGGAAGTCGAGTATGACTATGACTATGTCACACGAACAATTCAAAAATGGAGACAAAAAGTAGCCTATGTCATAATCCAGGGGGGATTATGACATAGGCTACTTTTTGTCCTGATATTCTCTCGGGATCGGGGTTTATGCGGGTAAAATCGCGGGGCGCAGCTAGTTTTAGAAAAATAATAGTTTCGATAGTATATATTATAATATTATTATAGGTACTAGCAAGCTGTTGAGGGGTATTTCTGTGCACCTAAACAAACAACTTTTGTTCTACGACTTTTGAATATTCGAACATTTTTTTTGGAAATTTTGTACCTGTTCCTGTAAATCAGCTGTTCCATACACGGTGAGGTCATTTCCCTTAAAATTTTACTTATTCTGAAAATGTTATCTACTGTTCTTAGTCCGAATGACCTTTATTTTAAAAAATCTGCTGTTTTTCGAATTTACATAACCTCAATATTTTCATTTTTTTTTTTCGAATATCCAAAAATCGTAGAACAAAAGTTGTTTGATTAGAAATAGCCCTCAACAGCTTGCTAGTATAATTACCAATAACCCTGTATATCTAATATTATTACTATACGTATCATACTATCAATAATATTGATGTTTAATGAATTATCGATCGACATCACTAGTACCTATGTAGTATTGTATTATTTACTCATGTGGTATTGTCATAAATTCTTATTAAAATATGATGTAGGATGATTTAATTTAATTAACTCGACTGTCAGGAAGGGATGGGTCAGCGTGATATATTTGATACAGGGATTATCAAATGGTTTTATTGTTACCATAAAATAGCCTCTACGTATCCTTATTAGAATTTTGTATAAGTATAAAGTAATCGAAAACATAATAGTATTTTCTAAGGTTTTCGCGACTTGCACTCATAAATGCTGTCAAACTACCGTTTAATTAAAACTAGCGAGCCGCTCCGGCTTCGCACGGCTATATTATGCATTTATTATACATAAAAACCTTTCTCTTGAATTGCTCTATCTATTAAAAAAACCGCATCAAAATCAGTTGCGTAGTTTTAAAGATTTAAGCATACATAGGGATATAGGGACAGAGAAAGTGACTTTGTTTTATATATACTAATGTGATAGTGATGCCTAATCAAATCAATGGGAACCCCATAGTTCACGAAGGTTTTAACAAAAAAACACGATTGTATCAGTTAAATTCGTTTAGAAAACCATAATCTTTGGTGAAGAATTTACCTAACTGTCGAATAAAGCAAGTTTTTCATCGCAATCGGTTAAGCCGTTCTCGTTTCATCAATTAAACTAACACGATTTTGTTTTATTTAGATTTACTCATATTTTATTTAAGCTTTAGCCCAGATTTCAAATGGTTTAGCAGTTTTAAATTGTAAAGGTAAATAGAGAAATTTTGAATTTTTGTTCTACCTACTACTTTTTCAAATCCTAATTTTATTTAAATTTGGTTCCAAGTACAGACTTTTTGTCCTCTTTTTTCTTTTATTACAAGTATAGATTTTTTTGTAAAATAATGAATGCCAAATAAAAGGACATTTTGATAGTCTAAAAATTTTTTACACTCCATCAGATTGATTCTCAGTTATTTTTATACATTTTATCGTACACATTGTGATTGTTTTTGCAAAAATAATAGAATCTGAAGTGGGAAGGTACCTATCGATACCTAACCAAACAGAGACTGGGCCCATGTTTTCAAAAAACACAAACTAATATAAACTTACAGATGTCGGAACCAAAATAAACTTTATTGGAACGGGTTATAGTTGATCTTTGAATGTTTTTATTGAAAATATTGAAATGCGAGAGATTTATTTGTGAAAGAATTCCATACAAAAAGTTGTTTGTAAACATTTTTGGTGGGATCTTGAAAAAATATGGCTTGTTTTATATTTTGTCTTCAATAAAATTACATAATTAGTGTCAATTCGAGTGTAAATTTCATAATTTTGTTTTTTTTTTAATTTTTAATGTTTAGGAGACTTTAAGTCGCTAGTGAATAGGTATATATTCTAGGAAAGCGTGCTACATCATAGGCGCTGGCGCTGGCTTGTTCTTCTTTTATATGTATGTTAGTCTATAAGGTATGTATCTATGGGGCTTTGTAGCTTGAAATACCAGATTTTTATTTTATTTTTTTATTAGGCCATATCGTCACCTTCCATCAGGCAGGTGATGGGCAGGTGTGCTAGTGGTCAAATGCTGACCTATCATATGTAAAAAAACGTGGTTTAGGTAAGGTAAAATTCAAGTGCGATTATTACAAAAAAAAACCCTATAAGTTTCTTATGCCTTCTTCTCATTGGTGGGCGCGTTCCGAAGGCTTATCCTAAGTGTTTAAGATGTTTCAATATGATTTCATAGGAATGATTCAGAATGAATGAAGGATTTTTACTTTGATTTTGATAGTAGGGAAAAGCGGGCTTTAGATTTAGGATTTAGATTCCTTAAGGTGAAAGGGTACCGGCGCTCTCTCCATACAAACGTAGTCGACTGTTTCCTCCCTGGATAATGACACTAACACAAATATTTTTGTTGCATAAAACCCATAACTGCCATGACTATATCTTGGTTTTTTCATTTTCTAATTATCATAAACATTAAGATTTAAAAAACAAAATACATAAACAAAACATAGGGGCATGGTCATGGCAGTTATAAGTTTTATGCAACAAAAATATTTGCTCTAGTGTCATTATCCAGGGAGGAAACAGTCGACTATGTTTATTTGGAGAGATCGCCGGTACCCTTTCACCTTAAGGAATCTAAATCCTAAATCTAAAGCCCGCTTTTCCCTACTAAAGGGTACCCCTTTCCTATAATGTCAATCGTTCAGTAAAAACATTTAACCTACCAATCTGAAATCACCATATTTCAAGACCGACAACTGCGTCCGCGCTGCGTCCCGGGGCCAGATTGCCCAAACCAAACCTACATTCAATTCGGTCTCATTGGTGCTACGACATTTTTCAATGTCACTTCTAAATCTGATTACCACCAGTTCAGAAATTGAAATAAAAACAGTGAAAGGGTAAATTCTGTTAAACGAATGTCGGGTTAATTTATGATTTATAGATCGAATGCCTTCGCAGGACTAATGTGGGCATGTATCTGAACGGGTATTTCTTTTGTTGGACATTTAAAAGGTTGGGTGTTTTTATACTAGTTGGTCAGAAATCTGGTTATACATTTTTGTGGTTAGACAAACACTTTGGTTGAACATTTTTCTATTTAAAGGCCGATTCTCGTAAATTTAATTGATCAAATTACATTCCAATATAATTCTGATTGCATTTCGATTACAAGAAATACTCTCAAAGTCAGATTTTTTTTAATAAAGCTGACTTTAAGGTGAAAGGGTACCGGCGCTCTCTCCATACAAACGTAGTCGACTGTTTCCTCCCTGGATAATACCACTAGCACAAATATTTTTGTTGCATAAAACCTTTAACTGCCATGACTATGGTCCTATGTCTTTGTTTTCCATTTTCTAATTATCATAGAAACTAAGATTTAAAAAACAAAAAAAAAAGTCAAAAGTCAATTTTTTTTATTTCTTTGGATGCTTAATACATTAATATTTGTATAAAGACCACTTAAAATCGTCTTGAAAACTAAGTTAGGATGTGGTGTGAAAACATATTGGCATGGTCGGTCATGACAGTTATAAGTTTTATGCAACAAAAAAATTTGCTCTAGTGTCAGTATCCAGGGGAAAAACAGTCCACTACGTTTGTATGGAGAGAGAAACCGGTACCCTTTCCTCTTGGGTATCTTGAGCGACTTTGAGGGTAGTTTTTCCCTCTGTATATACCCAGAAGGCCAATTCTCGTAAATAATATGGTTTAAATTACATTTCAATATTATTCCGATTGCATTTCGATTGCAAAAGATACCCTTAAAGTCAATTTATTTTTTTCAAAAAGCGAACTTTGAGGGTATTTTGAGCTACTTTGAGGGTATTATTTGTGATCGAAATGCAATCAAAATGATATTGAAATGTAATTTGAACAATGTTAATTACGAGAATTGGCCTTCTGATAGTTATGTAATCGTAATGCAATTAGAATGTAATTGAAACAGTGTTATTTACGATAAATTATTGGCCTTCAGCTCTAGCCTAGCATGAAGACCAAAACACGATACGATAAAGCGATATAACCACATCAACTCTCAAAATATGATAGATAAAGCCGCCATGTTGAATTTTTATCATATTTTTTATCGCAATTTATAATAAAAATTCAACACGGCGGCTTTATCTATCATATTTTGAGAGTTGATGTAGTTATATCGCGTGATATCGCTTTATCGTATCGTGTTTTGGTCTTCATGCTAGGCAGGCTGGTCTTTAATCGTGCGAAGGCTAACAGCTAGTCTATCTAGGGACAAAGCCGTTACCTCATCATTCAAGTTCTGTAATTTTCCAAGTTCATAGTGAAGTTAGTGGCCATCTTCCGGAAACTATTCAGAAGTTGTCTATTAATGGAAGTCCGGTAGAGTCGATTATTACAGATAATATTGTCTGGAGATGGAATTTAGACTGAAATGGCAGCTGCACAAAATAAAATTTTGATAAAAAAAGAATTGATTGAATTTATATTAGGTATTACAAATATTATTATATGTACATAGACAGATAGATACAATAATATTTGTTTGACGGCGGGTATCAAACCCGTAAACTTCTGCGACGAAATCACGCCATAGTGGTCGTCAATTATCAAACTTATTATCATTTGATTCTTAGAAAATATTTTCTAAAATAAATGCAAATTCATAAATTCAAGCATTCATATAGTGGTCGTCAAGTATTGATAAGTTCTTTCATCTGGACACCTCGACTAAGCTGAGAGGGTACTGGATAGATAGCTATCCAATACTCTGTCAGCTTATAGTCTTTTACTTCTGGAGCCATTTAAGCCGGGGTTTTATCACGTTTTCCTTAACCGTAAGAGCAATGTCAATTATTAGCACACATCAATTTTTTGTAAGAAAAATCCGTTGGCACGGTCGGCTGAGATTCGATCGAACCCACGACCTTCGAAATGAAAGTCGAAGTATCTACCACTAGGCCAACATCGCTCTTCCATAGCTTAATCGATAGTATTTTTAGACGTCTTCACTTTGAGAAGTTTATGAAAATATTCATAAGTAAAGTTTGACGAAATTGACATATAAGTATGTGGAAAAACCTATTAAAGTAAGAAATCATACATCACTAATGTGAAAAGTTATTTTAACCTTTACTTTGCTAACGTAAAAAGTGTTAAAGTTTTTAAATTAGCTACTTATAATCTATCGAACCAGAGAGAAGTTTTTATTTAGTTTGATTGATTTCTATGGATTGTACAAAAAAAGAAGGTTTCTTGAAGCAAGAAATAATCCTTTCCATAAAGACGCTAGACAACGAATTTCTTGGTTTTATTAAAAAAAACCTAAAACTATAAGCAGTTTGCAGATGCTGTTGCTTGCTGGGCTTGAGCTGCAAGACCTCGGGACACCGTTAGTCAATTCTGCGTTAGATGAAATCTTTTTATTCATTGTAAGTAGACGGTAGATTCCTCTTAATATTTTTTGTTAGACGAATTTGTCATCTCAGTCTGCCTGTAAACATGGGATCTGCAAAGTTCCCGAACCGACAGATTAAAAACAATTTTTTTCCTTACCATTATATTGTTTTTAACCGCCGCGCGCCGACGCAAAAACAAATGAAAAAAAAAAACCCTAAAAAAATATTGTATGTCAGACGAGGCTGTATAGATTTAAAGTCTTTTGCCTAGCCTTTCGGGAGTGTAATTAACAAAAAATAGTAAACATAACCTGAAAATCTAAAAATGTTTTTATTATTTTAACAAGTCTTTTTTTTATTCGCAACTGTGATAAAAAAACGTCGTACGATACACGTGTGGAATGATCATTCCATCTCGCTCTGTAGAATGATCAACTTTCCACACTTGTATCGCAATGTACTAAATAAAAACGCGAATATATCCGTTAAAATAAATATAATTAAAAGCAGTTTTCTTAAATTAATAATTATTTATTATTTTCAAGAGCATTAATTAATAAAAACATGAAATTATTTTAGCGTCTATGCGGAGAGGATACCTTGATTCAGGAAAACTTTTTTTTCTGTGTATTTAAGTACTTAACTGTATTTATTTTATAATTCCAACAAACTGAAACCCCCCCAGATGTAGCGAGCTAAGCACTGCACACTTAAAGTTAGTAAGTTGTTAGTATCAAGTTATGACTTCGCTCGCCAATTGACTAATAAGTTAAAAAGGTTGAACATTTAACGTGGGAGCAATTGTAAATGAAGTTTAATGTGGTAAGCGTAGGTTTAAAATTTAAATGAGCGGCGACTAACTTAGGGTTTACGGTGATATAACTATTCCGACCGATATAGGAAAACCTATTTTTATTTATTTTTTATTTTATTTAATATATTCAGTACACAAGAAACAATCAAAAAAAGAAATACATTATAAAGTTATGACTAAGGTGAGTCTAACCCTGTTAAGAGTTTTCTGCCGACAGACCTCTAGGGAAAGGAAATAATATAGCGGAAGGTAATTAAAAGGTGTACAAATAGTTTCAAAGAGAAAAGTAGTCATTGAATTATAAATATATAATATATAGAAGAAATAACGCAACTTACATACATACATAAATACATACATATTTAAACAAATAGGTAAGTACATAATATATACACACATAAAAATTATATACTATAAAACATATATTTATATATAAATATATACTCTACAGTTTCTTTCCTACGATTTATAAATATAAAATTCCTAACTGATCAAAGTCAAAATTTCTTTATCAATTTGTGATTATTCATTTTAAAACGAAAAGCGCCTGAAACTACAGAGCTGATTTTGGTTATACATACATTGAACAATTAGGAGTAATATAGGCTACTTTTATACTGATATTCGCACGGGATCGGATTTTAAGCCGATCCCGTGGTGAAGCCGAAGGGAGCAGGATGTTTATAATAACGACATACTTTCAAAAAGATAAACATAGTATCTACCTACAACAAGGAATGCCACGAACATCATTTTTTCACGACAAAAACATAGTCGATTAAACACGGATTTTGTAAATCTCATTACGTTTTCTTCAGACCGTATAAAATGCAAACAAAGCTTGTCTCTGCGGTTAAGTTAAGCCCTGTTTAAGTTAACAAAAAAAGGGTCTAAGCTAGGGTTAAGGGCGTAATGTGAGTAGGTAGTGTTTGGGTAATTATGCTAAGTGACGAAGAGAGTAGGTAACATTGCCAGATTAGCCATTGAGGTTGTTGAAGTAATAAGGATAAAATATGTCGTCCATGATTTATTTAAGGTGAAAGGGTACCGGCAATCTCTCCATACAAACGTAGTCGACTGTTTCCTCCCTGGATAATGACACTAGCACAAATAAAAAAACAAAACCAAAACATAGAGGCATGGTCATGGCAGTTTAATGCACCAAAAATATTTGCTTTAGTGTCATTATCCAGGGAGAAAACAGTCGACTACGTTTGTATGGAGAGAGCCCCCGGTACCCTTTCCTCTTAAGAATGGAACTGGGGGCTTATACAACGCCTGGTGGAGTCGCTACTTCCGTTTATTAATCGTGGTCCGATCGCCAGAGTTTTATCGATCGAACCACGGGCAAATCAAACTGTCCGCAGTTCTATCAATCGAACCATCGTTATAATAACATCAAATTGTATTGTCAATCGATGGGTGAGGAAATAAGCATCTCAACCAGTCGATCCCGGATACTGTCTGAATTGTATCGAGAAAGTAGTGGGTTCAAATCTCGCCAAAGATAAAAATCTTAGGAAGCGTCTCAATTTTCCTTAATCCCAAAAACCCATTTGGAAATAGATTCCAAAGTCTGTCTGACTGACTGATATAATAACACGCCAATCTGGCAAAAATTCAGAAGACAGATAGCTAAAATGACGTAGGCATCCGCAAAGATAGCTAGCTTCAGAGTATTTTATTAAAATGAAAATAAAATGTGCCATATAATCCATCTGCAAACAGTCCAGCGGAGAGTAATAGCCACCTCAAATACTCAACGAACTGCAGGTGGTTAGCACTTAACATCGTTATGTACCGAGATTGCGACTGCCTTACAAATCTACTGTAATTATAATTAAAAAATGGAAAATTTCTCCCGGATCCGATTCTAATTGGGAACGCATTTCAAATTGTAAATTTTTAATGGTCTGGAAATGTTAAAGCATTTACTGGCTTGGTAGTTTGTGCATTTCAGGTTAAGAGTATTTCGTAGCAAATGCAGGGCAAGTAATTTTAGGGTTCCGTACCAAAAGGGAAAAAATGGGACCCTTTTACTAAGACTCTAACGTCTGTTTGTCTTTCTGTCACCAAGCTGTATGACATAAACCGTGATAGCTAGTTTCAGAGTTAAATTTTCACCGATATGTATTTCTGTTGCCGCTATAACAACAAATACTAAAAACAGAATAAAATAGTACGGAACCCTTCGTGCGCGAGTCCGACTCGCACTTGGCCGGTTTTTTTATAACGCTTTGATACTATCACAGATTTAAATTATGGTGGGGTGTCTACCTTCCACCTGCTAGCCTTTATTTCGTTGAGACCCAACTTCTGGCTGCGGAGTTACGCCATGCGGTTTCGTCGCGATATTATCAAAAACGCGAATGGCCAATACATACATTTTTGGCAATTCGCGTATTTAAATTCGTCAATTCGCGAATGACCACCAATCTGAAATTTTTATTTTGCAAGAAATCACTAACTTTTTGGAAAGTTTTATTTTCACTTAAACACTAACCATTTTAAAACAATTTTAAATAAAGCTATCTAGGTAGGTATACATAATAATATAACAAACACTATATTGTACAGAGTTTTTATCATATTTTCCCCCGATGGAGGATGCCGAAGATCGTGCGAAGTGGAGGCGTAAAAGTAGGAAAGCGGACCCCGGGCTCCCGAGAGGGATGCAACCGGGAACATCGCTCGGATGATGATGAGTTTTTATCATATTTTACAAATGATTTATTTTATTTAGACATTGAGATGTGAGACTTATTCTATTCTGGGATAGCATCAGGATAATAGAACACACGCAATTAGAACACACGCAATTATAATTTTTTGCGACATTATTTTAACATATTCTATCATAGCAACTTTTTGACATAAATACACCAGCAATTTATACATTTGAACATTGAGACTATGATACCCATTGACATCTTGACCTCAAACATTTCGTATCCGGTTACGTAAAAGGTTGCAATTAAATTTATCTCTGGGCGAATCCGGACCGAGGATCGTTCGTTCATTCGTTTCTTTTGAAAAAAAAATACAGTGGTTATATTGCTTTTAACATAACCTTTGTATTTTTTTTCACTTATAGTATGTTTACTAATTTACTAATTTTCCTGTAAACATGACCTTAACTTTTCAAATATAATATGTTCGAATTTTCAAAAGTTGTCGCACAAAAGTTTTCCCTAGACTTTTAGATTAACCCCTTTTTGTTTTACAATATTAAAACGCATTCATTTCATTTGAACAGTATACAGGGTTATTGGTAATTATACTAGCAAGCCGTTGAGGGCTACTTTTGTGCACCTTAACAAAAAACTTAAGTTCTACGACTTTTAAAAATTCGAAAAAATATATGAAAATGTTGAGGTTATTCGAAAAACAGCTGATTTTTTAAAACAAAGGTCATTCAGACTCGTAACAGTAGATAAGACTTAAAGAATAAGTAATATTTTAAGGTTAATAACCTCTTCGTGTATGGAACAGCTGATTCTCAGGTAAACCTAACGTCAAAATTTTCAAAGAAATGTTTGAATTTCGAAAAGTCGTAGAAAAAAAGTTATTTGTTTAAGTGCACAGATATAGCACTCAACGGCTTGCTAGTATAATTACCAATGACCCTGTATTATAATCTGACGAAAAACGCACCTGACAAATAACGGATCTGGCACAAAACGTATCTGACGTATATCGTGGTATCCATATCGGACATACCTTACTTATTTTAAATCTAAGTCTATAAAACACCTAGAGAGAGAAAGAAAACAACACAAGCACTTAACACGATCATAAAACATGCATAATCGTGATTGCAATTGCCTCCCTGTAGATAACTTTATTGCTAACTTAACTACATAACAGCACACAATGACTGAGTGTCGGTTTAACATATAAATGCACAAAAAAAAAGATATTAGTACTTACCTAAGTTTTTACAATCAGATAACCAAGATATCAAAAAAAATAAAAAATAACCAATTTAATAAGCTTTCTTGTCCTCTTTGATTTTTCAATGTTTTTTGTGTTGTACAAATAAACTGTTTACCTACCTATTTTTAAGGCAGTTTTGTTGAAATATATGATTTTTATTATGACTTTAAGACAGATTCGATCAACTTTTCCCGCACTGCGCAGAAAAAAATGTTTGTTGTCATAGAGCTTTCTAGTCTTCTTCTTTTGTTTCTTGTAGCTAGAAATAATTCAATAAAATAATCGGCTCCCCGCACGCCTTCCAAAGGTCCGAGGCTCCATATCCCCGTGATACAGGACGTGTAACAGACAAATAATAATAATTTAAGTTTATTTCAGAACAAGTCCATATAAAAATCAAACTAAGTACAATCAAATTAAAAGAGACGCTAGCGAACAATTTATTATTATTAGTTTTAATAAAATATAGTATTTTCTAAGGTTTTCGCTACTTGAACTCATAATTATAAATAAGTATATTTGCTTAGATGGGACAGCGGGAAGCGATTTTGTTCTAAACTATGTAGTGATAGTCGCTAGCCAGTCGACGCTTTTCCCCTATTTTTCCCTAACCTCTTATTTCTCTTGTAACTTGGGTGAAAAAAATTACAACCTATTACTTACTTAGTGAAAGAGAGGTAACAATTAACTTAGTAAGTAGGCTATAGCATTATACCTACCTAATAGGTGGCGTTACTTTGATTTAAGGGGATTCCGGGAAGTAACCGGAGGCTCGCAAAATTCAATTTTAAACGTTTAGGTAAACGTCTTTAAAACAGTCCGTCAGTCTGTCAGTCTTCTTTGAAGGACTGTTACTGTAAAGTGGTTACAACTTACAATAAAGGGGATTTATAGAAATTTGAAAATAATTTTCATCAGCAATGCGTGGCAATGCGAGTGTAATATAAAAGTGAATTAGCAGATTGCAACGCTACTATTATTAATTGAAGTCTGAATTAATATTTCAAATATCATTAACTTTATAATAGTAGGTAGGTACTTACTTGAAAAAATCATTTAATATTCATTATCTAATTCATTATTAAACCTTATAATATTTAATAAATTCATTTAATATTCATTAATTCATTATTAAACCTTATAATATTTATTAAATTCATTTAATATTCATTAATTCATTATTAAACCTTATAAGTAATATTTGAATTATTTGACTTTGACTTTAACTTTACTTTCATATTATCTAAGTTTTTTTTGTTTGTAAGAAAATTATGTAAAAGGAGCCTACAACTTTTTTTATATTTGGACTTTGGGCCATGGGCATTTACGAAATTATATTTTAGACTAAGTAAAAAGTAACGTTACACTTTGATTTCTATCTGAACCATTTTACGAAAATCTATTGTTTTAAATTTCTCGGATATCCGGTAATCCATCCCCTTTAAGTAAACCTTTTTGCGTAGATAGAGCTTTAGAACGTTAATGTTGTGTTTCTTGTTAATAATTTAATAAAATAGATTTTCCTCTTGCTTCATTGTGCGTTGCAGGATAACTTAAGAGCAAAACATTCCAATTATATTTTTAACCGACTTAAAAAAAAGGAGAAGGTTCCCAATTTATAGTGTATAGGTATGTACAGTCTAAGGCAGAATTGCAGACCCACCGTAGAGCTCCAAAACTACTATTATTAGAATGTTTACAAACTCAAGAAAGATTCTCAAGAAGAACGAAGGTCTTGCTCGAGTTCAAGTTTAAAGTCGTTCAACTTATGAATTTATTAGATAAATATTATTAGAATATAAAAAAAACTTGAGAGGTATCAAGGGACACCCGAATGGAACGAAGTTCCTTTCGATTAATTAGTGAAGGATTTTTTTTTGTAAATAATCTTCGCGACACCACACTGTTCAATGCGAAATAGAAAGACGAAACGAAGATAACTGGCTTGCTTTCTATGAGAGAGAGAGAGAGAGAGACAGAGAAACACGCGCACGCCGCACGGCTTACAACTATAGCAAAAAGTGTCGTTACAACTTTTGGTCTTAATTTTTTCCGTCTAGCCCCCTTTCGCAACGTGCGATAAGGCGATTTTATTATTATTATATTATTATTACTATCGTGCCAACATTCCAATAATAGTAATTTTAGAACTCTACGGTGGGCCTGCAATTCTGACTGTGACCGTACCTATATTTTTTATGTATGTTTACAAATTATTCGAAGACGCCTCAACCGATTGAGTCACAGTTCACAGAGTTCACAGTTTGCTAATCCTAAAGTTCTTCTCATTTCAATGCAATACACTTGATAACTCAAAGAGGTTTATGTATTATGACGTCATATTTAAAAGAAAGAAGGAATATTTGTAAGTACAAAACAAATTCGCTTTCTCTGTCCCTATGTCCCTATATCCCTTTGTATGCTTAAATCTTTAAAACTACGCAACGGATTTTGATGCGGTTTTTTTAATAGATAGAGTGATTCAAGAGGAAGGTTTATATGTATAATACATGCATAATATAGCCGTGCGAAGCCGGGGCGGGTCGCTAGTTAGAAATAATAACAGAAAACTATCTAAACAATTAAACAAACTAACTTAACCTGTAGTGTAACCAAAAAAGGCTTAAGTATACTCAGCATAATGTTGTGACGCCAAAAACACCACAACGCTGATTTTCAGTACAATCCTATCGAGCTGAGTGACCGATGTACAAATAAAAGAAATATTTACTAGACGAGAGATGTGTGTGTGTGTGTATTTACTAGAGATGTGTATTTATACAGGGTTATTGGAAATTAATTGACACGGCGTTAAGGGCTTCTTCTGTGCACCTTAACGATCAACTTTTGTTCTACGACTTTTAGAAATTCATTATAAAAATATTCCATACAAAAATAAAAAATTAAATCCAACAGTTCAAATAATACTCAACTCTACGTCTACGTCACAGAATCAATCATAGTAGGTATGGTACAACCCGATCGGGTCGCACGCAGTGCGCCCCGTGCCGATCGCGCGCGCGCACTTGCCGCATAGACATAGAAAATTACCAGACAGTACGAGAAACACTTAAATTTTTTTTTTGGGATATTTATTAAGTTTCGACAAAAGTCGTAGAACAAAAGTTGTTTGTTAAGGTGCACAGAAGAAGCCCTTAACACCGTGTCAATTAATTTCCAATAACCCTGTATAGTCGTCATAACAGACGTTAACACATCAAAAGTCCAATTATCTGGTCCTTCACCTCATTATAAAGTTTGACAGCAATATCCCTTTAATTCGCATGAAAGTACTACAAAGTACGACAAAGCTCGCTTTCCGCTCATTTGATCACTTTTCGAAAAGCACTTGACTTTTTATAGACATACGAACGTTAATCCTTGTGATGGATGGACCATACTATCTAATCCGAACTACATAACTGTTATCTGGTACAATCGATTACAACAATGACTATTTGTAAATATAAAATTCAAAGTTGAGGCCGGCCATGTACAGTCACATTACCAATTAGCTGAACCCCACGTGACCCAGAGCTTATTCGTATATCTGTAATAAATATAGTATTTACCTATTTTGTTATTTTTTATATATTGTATACTAGCGACCGGCGCCGGCTTCGCACGGCTATGTATCACACATATAAACCTTCCTCTTGAATCACTCTATCTATTTAAAAAAACCGCTACAAAATCCGTTAGCGAAGCATACATATAGGGATATAGGGACAGAGAAAGCGACTTTGTTTTATACTATGTAGTGATTGTTTAAAAAAAAACAGAATCAGGTGACATTACTTTACAACCTTACAGATTTGCGAGTGAGCTCTAGGTCACGTGGGGTTAGGCTAATTGGTACTGTGACTGTACCAATGGATTTTCTTAGGAAAAAAATGTGCGCTAATTGACTTTGCTCTTACGGTGAAGGAAAACATCGAGACGAAACCCGCGGCTCAGTTGTCTCAAGACATATTCACGAGGTATTTTCCTCTGATTGAAGTCGACCAAGCTGTGAGTATGTTAAAGGTGCTGGGAAAGCCTACTCCATTGTCACGCAAAAAAAGACTCAACCAAAGAGGTGTCGCTGTGGCTAACAGCCCGTACACAATAATAAATTACAAGTGTAAATTTAAATCAAACCAATGGACGACTTGGGCTACTATTTGCCATACCTACATATCACCTGAAAACTAAAGTGACTCAATCCAAAATTCACAACTTTTGGGCATCGAGGAACATGTGGTTGAAAATGAGGAACTCGATCATTATAATATCTGTATCTTTATTAAAAATATAAGTAAAACTTAGATTTTTATATTTTATCTACTTAAGGAATTTTTAATTTAATTTGATATTTGTTTAAAATAAATGATTAAAATAAAAATTTTTGTCACTTTAACACTAATTACTAAATGATAAGGTATGTCTTAATTTGATTTAGGTCCCTTTACTGCCTTTACTACTACATGGTGTAATAATATTATAACGCAGGCATCTAAGAAAATATTTTGGAAAACTTAAAAACCTAATGCGATGCTTTACGCATCCTCCTTTCGCATTTTCCTTGCAAATAGAATTGTCAAGTTCTTGTCAAGTAATTTCACCGTCTCCTACAGCCTTCAAACAGCACAACACAGTGCAAGTACTAGCATAATTTTACTTATTCATCGGCCTATAAACATTGCCACGTTTTAATTATCTCATCGAATTTATGGAATTGGCAATAATTACGATATTAACCAAAATGAATGAATATTCAACACAAATATTTAATTATCGTTCGAAACACACATTTCTCTTTATTTATCAGAAGCAGCGCTTTACTGAACGATGGGTTAAAATACTTAATTATGATTATTTGCTTAAGTTTTTCATTTAAATAATTTACGTCATGCTTAATTTTGATTTTTATTTGGGATCATAGTCGAATATTTTTCGCAGATAAAGAAAGGTTCTAAGTCAAACCACGTTTATTTTATGACTTTTGAAAAGTTGGAACTCTAGTATTTAAACATTTTCTTACAACGTAAATCATAGGTACATAACATGGGTAATAGATATTCTGATAGTTTATTCATAGAAAATTTATAGTACATGCATAATATAGCCGTGCGAAGCCGGACGGGCCGCTAGTAATTAATAAAACAAGTCATCAAATAATAAGTAAGTGACGGCGTTAGTCGTGAATTCATCTTAAATAACAAGTAAGTATTTAATTATCCTTTATTTGCTTGATTTAAATTTAAATGTTGATTGTAAGTTGGTAGCTTTAACATTGTTCAGCATGCAAAACATAAACATTGGTAAATTTTTTGACAATAACAACAGTTATATCTACCGATATGCGGTAGAACATTTTCTGCAACAAATCGGGTAAGTATGTCACCAAAGAACACACCATAGACGAACTGTTGAACATCGAAGCTCGTCATCGCCTGCTTTGATAGCCGAAAATAGTCACTGTGGTCATCATGCATGCGGAGACTAATCATCATTAAAATCCATCATTTCCCACAGTAGGGTAAATGCCTCTACACTTTCCTTCGATTGATAGCGATCTATTGCACACCAGTCATTCCTATAGAAGTCAAATTCATCACACCATCGATCGTCGCCTTGGTCTGGCATGTGCCTGACTGCTAACTAATATTATTAAAATTTATGTCCGCGATAGTACTAAAATTGACGTAAATGTAAGAGCAATGTAGTGTCGATATTACAATATGTAAAGCTCAAGTGTTAGTGCGTTGACTTTTATAGTGATTTGTAGTGTGATTGGTGTTTGAAATAAGTGAGTTTACAGTTTAAAGCTCATTAAATTAAATAAAAAAGTGTAATTCGACTGACCTTTGGAACTTTGTTGTTCAAAACTTACGGAAGTACGGAATATCGAAAGTTTTTAATATCGAAGTTTTAAATCTAGAATGTACCGGGCATGGACTTTAAATTAATAAATAAATATTTCAGGACATATTACACATCGCCATCCAGCCCCAAGCTAAGCAACTTAATGCTTGTGTTATGGGTGCCAGATAACGGATAAACTACTTATATACTTTTTTTTTTTTTTTTTTGTATATATACATATTATACATATAGGAAACACCCAGAACCAGAAACAAGAATTTATGGTCAGCATAAATACTTGTTCCCGGCGGGAATCGAACCCGCAACCTTCTGCGTCGCAGTCGGGTGTTCGCCCGACGCGCCACAGAGGTCGTCATAATATTAAGTCCATGGTACCGGGTATCAAAAGTTTGTAATTTTGACACATGTAATTTTGAGCGTGATAATTTCCTTTAGTCGCATTTGGTGTTTTCTTTATTAGAAAGTACTTTTTCCGGTCCTGGAATGCAGATTTAACCATTTTTTCACTAATTAAGTATCTTATTAATTTATATTTTAATTTAATTCCTAAGGTCTAAGGGGGGTAGGTTTCTAAGGTTCCTAAGGTTTCCTAAGGTTGCCTGGAAGAAATCGCTTTAAGCGATAAGGTCGCCTGTTTGTACAATTTCGTAGTTAATAAGCTTTCTCGTCATATTTGTTATTTTTAATGTTTTGTGTGTTGTACAAATAAAGTGTTTATCTATCTATCTATCTAATTCAGGATACTGCATACCTATAGCTATGGTACCGAAGACACGCATTACAGGATTTGTGAATAAAACGTGACTATGGAAAGAATAACTCATGAAAAAGGCTAAAGGCTAAAGGAAAAAGGCAAATGTTTTTTTCTTAAATCAATAGATGGCGTTAACTAAATGAGGATTGTCTCTGACCATAAGCCGGTCATAGTTCTATGCGGTTAAGACTTCAAAATTATTAATATTTTTGTATAAATAATTTAATTTGTAATCTTTATGGCTCTACTGAAATCTCTTTACAGAAACTACAGGACCGATTTTGATAAAACTTGTTATGAGGATACATTAAATCTATGGTAATATAAATATTGCAGGACATTCCACACATCGCCATCTAGCCGGATACTAAGTAACTAGACTTGTGTTATGGGTGCGCTAGACAACTTATCATACTTATAATACATAGAAACAACCAGACCACAGACAAAATATCTACGCATAAATACTTGTCTGAGGCGGGAATCGAACTCGCAACCCTGTGTTTGGCAGTTCGGCATGGTAACCACTGTGCCAACTGGGTCGTCAATAACTTATGTAGTAATAACAGCTACTTTATATCTTGATATTTCTACAGGATCGGAACATACGCGGGCGCTGCAAGCGTTCTACTAACTTAGATTTTAAACGAAATAGTTTCCGTAAGAAATCTTAATATATATAAATCTCGTGTCACAATGTTTGTCCTCAATGGACTCCTAAACCACTTAACCGATTATAATAAAATTCGCACACCATGTGCAGTTCGATCCAACTTGAGAGATAGGATAGCTTACATCCCGATATTCCCACGGGATCGGGAGTTACGCGGGTGAAACCGCGTAGGGCAGCTAGTAGTTTTATATATTTTTCTACCGTAAATGAGAAAAATTGACAAAAATAAATAAAAATTGTAAGACTGTAAAACTAAATGAATTCGTGTCATATAAACAGTTCACTAGCTTAGCAATCAAATCGAAACATCGTTTTTGTAAAACAAACAATGCATATGAGACGAACTAGTTTTGAACCATGAATTTGTTTGTATTTTCAATTTATTGTGTTAGTGTTGCCAGATGTTACGGTTGATGTGACGGTTGAAAACCCCCACCAAAAAGTATGGATTTCGTGTGTTTTTTTAGCCTTAATAAGACCCGTCCGGACCCTAAAGTTCCACTTATTTTAACCGCAAGTTCCACTTATTTTAATCACATGTTCCTATTTTTAACAAACCTGGCAACACTAACTGCGAACCTCGTTACTACAAGAATATTACCATTTACCACGTGAATTCTATTCACCCCGTTTTAACGTACGAGATGGCAAGCCAGCTGACGTGCGCTCGAATGCAATATGTCCAAGCATTGCCCGCTAATGGTTTTGCAAAACGATTTTAGTATAACTTTGTTTAGGGTAGTAGTGGGAAACCTAAAAGGACTTAGGTACTTACTTATATATCTATACCTACGCATAGAATACTTACTTACTTGAGTTTTTAAGACGTTCCTTTGTGATTTTTGTAAGTAAAAACTGTACCTATGCATCCAAATAATAATAAAAAAAAACGGTTGCACTCGACATAAGTGAAAACTTAAAAAAAAAACATAAACCTTAAAAAAAATTAAACTTATTTACTAAACAACTACAAAATATATGTTCATGCATATATGCACACACTGTAGCTGCGTCTCGTAACGGTGTCGCGAGTTCAGAGATTTTATTTCATCTGAAAATACCCGTGCTTATAGAAGTTTTCACTTCAACAATTGACTTGTACTTGTTTAAGGACTGCAGTTGTCCTCAACTAGACTTCTTTAGTTGGGTCCTTTTTAATTGTGGATGGTGTAGATTTGCCCAGCACCTAAATACCCTCTCAACTTAGTCGGCCGTGTCCAGAAGGAAAAACTCGCAAATACCTACATGGAGACATCTAAGCGGGTTTCATCACGATATTTTCCTTCACCGTAAGAGCAATAAGAAAAATCCATTGGTCAGAAATCCACGGTCAGGCGGGATTCGAACCAACGACCTTCGGAATGAAAGTCGAGGCATCTACCACTAGGCTAACATATACTTACCTAAGCATATAATGTGTCATACGTGTAAAAGTTTTAACTTTTGAAGCCATAATGGGTAAAGTATGCCACTTTGGCCTACTAAAGTCATTTTGAACTTTTTCGTTCTTAAGCATTTTTATTAATTCATCTGCTTACTAAGCCTAGGTATACAGAAAAAACGGCAGAAATAATTCGCTCCCTACTGACACTAGAGAATAATTTCTTCGTTTTATTTTAGTTAAAACAAATTAAAATGATAAGCTGTATCCTTAAAGCAATAAGTATTTTTAAATTACGAAGTAGTACTGTTTCAAGACAAACTAAGTAATTATTTTCTAGCGTAGGTATAATAAGGAGAAAATTATTTCTTGCATCATAAAACCTATTTTTCTGTGTACCTATTATCTACACGATATGGACTACCTTTGTACGCAAATGGTCGTGAAAATCGAGCCGTTTCACAGCAGGAATACAACAATTACCTCCTAACACACTCGCTAAGCAGCGTTTCTGAGTGCTTTAGTTTAAAAGCATTCTTGACAGTGGCATGAGCCACTGAGATGTTGGATAGCACACGATTTCTCTTTATTTTCTTATTTGAACGTTATTTAACTGACTTCAAAAAAAGGAGGAGGTTCTCACTTCGTCGCGTATATTTTTAGGGTTCAGTACCGCAAATTCAATTCAATTGAATTCAATTCATTTATTTATCAGATAACATAGATCCATCAATGTTAGTAGGTACTTACAACTATGTTAGTAACAATTTAAATAAAATATATTAAGTAATAGTCTAGTCAATAAAATATATATACTTATTGGTGAAACCACCAGCCACCTTAATACAGTGATACATAGTGGGTTCATACATGTTAGCTATTACGTTTAGGATGCTGTTGGAGCAACACGTACCCGTTTAAGCAGAGAGTCTGCTCTTTTTCGTAGTATTACATGAAAACAATCTACTCCGGCATCCGCGAACATCCCAGATGCACTGCACCACCGCACCGTGGCAGTCCCATCAACATCCTAAACGCGTCATTATATTGGACCCGTAGAGCACTTAGCGACTGCTTCGTATATGATTCATCTATAAGCTGCAGGTGTAAAAACTTTGACAAAATGCTCGGAAAAGCGTGATGCAAAAAAAAAGGTAAAAAAACCCTTTATAAGATCACTCTCTTCTCTGTCTGTCCGTGTGTTTACACCAATTTTCTCAGGAACGAGTGGACTTAGCAAGTTGCTTTATGTAAGTTCACCTATTATTAGAAGACGGCTCAACCGATTGGGACGATTATTTTTGTGTTAGAAAGGTATATATTAGAGTATAATTAAATATAATAATCCCACTATTTCCATGGAAATACAAAATGGAAAAAGTAAGAAAATGTTTTTTTTTCCAAATTATATTCCATAATTTCCATTACGGCAAAAACGCAGTTGTGTTATTTAAGAATCTGCTTTCATTTTAATATTTAATATGAGGGCCTGATGAATTACTGATAAATAAAATTCTAAAGAGATATTTGAATAGATATATTTATTTACACAGTAAAACTAGCATTTTTTTGTGGCCATGGTAGGAGAACCTGACCCCAAATAGGTATTAACCCAATTATTTTGTCTTTGTAATTTTTTTTTAACCGACTTCAAAAAAAGGAGGAGGTTCTCAATTCGGTTGTATGTATTTTTTTTGTTGTATTATATTTATATATAAGTGTTGTTGTAATTTTTTTGTTGTATTCTATAACTGTAACCATGTTTGTCTAAATTCATGTGTATTTTTCTTCTGTTGGTCGTGTGTTTCGTCTCAAATAAACCATTCTGTTTAAATTCAAGTTAAAATTCAATTTTATTATTCACTTAATAATAAACACTCTCATGTTTTTTCCTGTTAAACTCTGCGCTAAACATTATTGCAATTTCTCTAGACCTCATAAAAATATGCATTTAATCTGAGTTTATAAAATAAACAAGATCATATCAACCCTCTCCAACCGAGACATGCGATGTTGGAATATTTTTAAACCCCGCTGCAGACTGTCGAATAAAATTATAAACACTGGTAGTTTAATCGTGTTCTTGACTGAACCAGCTTTTAACTGTAATTTCGATTAGATTAGCTCTACGGCAATATTCTATAAGGTCCTTGAATCGAAGTTCAAAGTATTTCAACTAATGAATTTATTAGACAAATGTTAATGAAAACATTTTAGCTAAGGTTTTGGAGCGACGAGCGTGTAGGAACAACGATTAGACAAAATATTTGCTTTATTGACAATCTGAAAACCTATACATTTGTTGGTTTTCTTGTTATTTTGTCACTATATCAAGGTTTTTCAAAAACCTTTTAATGGCCCTTATTAGCAGCAGGTACCTCAGTATGATTCTAAGCTAAAACCACTACCCGTCACAAGCTCAGGTTTATTTTTAAAACCATCAAAGTAAAGTTCCTAGTTCCTTGACCTAGCTCCAATTACGTATTCACACTCTGACTGAAACACATAATGGCTTAGTCCACCTAATGTGTGGACTCATTAGCGTATCTCTTTTCTTTATCACACTCAATACTAGCCTTATTTGTTTGTCTCTTTCTGTCGCTGTGGTTTTGTTGAGATTTACTTCTATCTATTTTCGGACTAGTTGCACCTCGCGATTTCACCCGCGGTGAAATATGACAGAAAAACAAAGGCGTATAAAGTGTTTCAGAAAAATCCTGTAATTCTACTGTGTTTATACTATTAGCCACATGAAAATTATAGTTTCCTGAATGTTTAAAAGGAATTTTCAAGATATGGCGACACCATTTCTAAGAAGCAGGTCCGTAAGTGTTGTTACATTTTTGATAAATTCCTCAAATACTGGGTAAACTTAGGATAATTTTACGAAACTTAATTTATTTTTTTCTTTACACACGGTATACACGGTGTAACAAGGGAGGTGGATCATCGGTTGTTGGGGGCTGGGGGACCTCAGTGCCTATCGATTTAACTCCCCTGTGTGTTCTGCAATACCTATTTAGTGGTGCAAAAGTTATTTGAACTTTAAAAAAAATATTTACTTAATGGTTTTATTATGAGTTTTATTAATCTGAGACTCTGATTGGTGTAGGGGTACAAAAGGTCCACTATTGAACTTTTTTCACAAAAAAGGCAGAATCTCAGACCTGATAGTTTGGCTGTAATTGCGAATCGTTTCTTTTGTTTGAAAGGTGAATTAGTCGAGAGTATTCTTAGCAATGTTTGATCGAAATCGGTACAGCCAATCTTAAAGTAATGGGAAATAAAAGTCGGAGGTTTTTAAACTCTAATGTTGTTAGTTACAGTCGGAATACCAATTAGCTGAAACGCACGTAACCCAGAGCTCACTCGCACGTCTGTAAGGTTGTTAAGTAATGTTACCTACCTTATTCTGGTTTTTTTAAACAATATCTATACAAGAAAAATAACAAAATAGGTAAAAATACTACATCTATATCATCACTACATAGTATAAAATAAAGTCGCTTTTTCTGTCCCTATTTCCCTTTGTATGCTTAAATCTTTAAAACTACGCAACGGATTTTGATGCGGTTTTTTTAATAGATATAGTGATTCAAGAGGAAGGTTTATATGTATAATACATGCATAATATAGCCGTGCGAAGCCGGGGCGGGTGGCTAGTACTTGTATAAAAATGAATGCCACTTTTCGTTGTAATTTTATAACCCAAGAACGGGCTCACCTATCCAAACCAAATGTTTAAGCTTTGTTCAGACTAGGTATTTAGTAGATGGTTTATGTTAAGTTTGCACAACATCGGTCGAGCGGTTCTTCATTTAACACATTTTTTTAAATGGCAAAACAATGTTTACCGGGACTGCTAGTTTTTACATATATGCGAGTGAGCTCTGGGTCACGTGGCGTTCAGCTAATTGGTATTCCGACTGTACCTACAACTTGCCTTCAACCCCAAGTATAGAATACACAAACAGTCCATCATCAACATGCAACAATGCCCTACAACTCCTCATAGACCAGTTGAGTTAGTAGAAGCTTATGTCCACAGCGTCCGCTGGTCTCTTGGGGACTGGGTAGTGTTTTAGTCACGTCATCAAGCGTCAAGGCTGGAATTACAATGATGGTCGTCGAGGAGTAGAGTTTTTGGCGGAATGGTTTTTTTTTTTTATTATTAATTTATTTAACTAAAACTTATTTACTAACATTACATGCTTAAGTACACAATCTTAATACCTAACTACTTAATTTTATAAATCTCTAAACTCTTATACGTACGTACGTAATGTACGTATAAGAGTTTAGAGATTTATAAAATTTCAAATGAAGTACCTTAATAAATTACCCTTAAGAGGAAAGGGTACCTGGGGCTTTCTCCATACAAACTATTACAAACGTAGTCGACTGTTTTCTCCCTGGATAATGACACTAGAGCAAATATTTTTGGTGTATAAAACTTATAACAGCCATGACCATGCCTCTATTTTTTGTTTTTTTTTTTAATTTTTTTATTTTTATTTTAATTTCCTTGATAATTAGAAAATTAAAACAACCAAAACATAGGGGCATAGTCATAGCAGTTATAGGAATTATGGCACAAAAATATTTGTGCTAGTGTTATTATCCAGGGAGGAAACAGTCGACTACGTTTGTATGGAGAGCGCGCAGGTACCCTTTCAACTTAAGCTTACTTTTTAACATATTTTTTTGTTAGAAAATATGGTGTGTTAATTCAAGTCAAAGGGATATTAGTATGTAAACTACCATAGTAGTCTCCGTTATCTTTCAGACTAATGCCAAGTATTGGAGACCATACAAAAAACAAATCCAATGTAACGAAATCACGAGTGACAGTTTTGCCTGCGTAATTTGATGATAAAAAATAATTAAGAACATTTTTTAAGATTTTTGATTTCGGTGATATTTCAATATTTTTAATAAATAAATATTGTAGGACACTGCGCACAGCGCCACTTAGCTTAAAGCTAAGCAACTAGGCTTGTGCTATGGTGGCCAGACAACAACGGATAGAATACTTAGGTATTTATTAGGTAGGTATAGAGTTTCTTTTGTTAAATATATCTACCTGACTAAGTACATAATATTTTAAGTATCTACCTCCTTCAATAATACATTAATTATGAATAAATTATTTTGTATTTTTTTTTTAATTATTCAATTTAGTTCAAGAATTTAACTGGTGTATCTAATAAAGTATATAGCCATAACACTTCTCGTGTAAAAAGCTATCATTCAAAATTTGTTCAGTAGGTATTTATCGAGTTACATTAAAAAAACGTAGGATGTTAAAAGCATCGCCCATTCGTGGTTCGGATAAAAAATAAAATAAAATCACCTATTTCTTTGTCGGCAAAAAAACCTCATAACCTAAAGTTATTCGCATCACAAACCGGACATAACTACAAACTATAGTTTCAGTCTGTTTTCAGTAGTAATTTCAATAAGTTCCACGTACGTCCTTAAGCAAGGAAATACGACACTGTATGACAGTTAAGCTATTTCAGCCTACTTTATGTTGTCTCTAACGCCTCTACATAGTGTTTGTCCAGACATTGTGACGCCTTATTTTTGTAGGACAGTATTTTACGTAACCGTTGCCAACTTATCTACTAAGCTTAAGTGTAACTTAGATTTATATGTTACTTATGTAAGTTGGGATCTCGCAAGTTATGATATGTGGAGGTACTTAAAAGAAATTAAATGAAAATATTATTTTATACTAGCGACCCGCTCCGGCTTCGCACGGCTATATTATGCATAATATATCATACATAATAAACCTTCCTCTTGAATCACTCTATCTATTATAAACAGCATCAAAATCCGTAGCATAGTTTTAAAGATAAAATAATACATAGGGACAGACAGAAAAAGCGACTTTGTTTTATACTATGTAAAGAAGATGATACCAAAATCTAGGCTTAGCTTAGACTGGCTGTTGGCTTAGTGGTAGCTTAGATACCTTGACTTTCATCCTGAAAGGTCATGGGTTCAAACCTCATACGAAAAATGTATGTGCGCTGATTAATATTGTTCTTTTGGTGAAGGAAAATATCGTGAAAAAACCCGCGGATTAGTTGTTTTTAGACTTATTAACGAGTGCTTTCTTCTGAAAGCATGGATTAAGATGCTTGCGCTCTTTATAAAATCGCCAATTTAAGAATACGTAGATACACTTTGTTATACTACATTCTACACCATGGATAAAGTCGATTGTCAGGACTTATAAGCATTTACTTAATTGACTACCTAAACTTCGAGTTGATTATTTTATACTCATTTCAAAGTTGTTTCAACAAGGCAAATTATCTGGAAAAGGCCATAACCATAAACACTTTAGGTAGGTAGATATTAGCAGTTCTTTCCCGTAGGTTGTCCTATGCTGTGACAATACATAAACCAAAATTATAATCACCTATTTAAACCTAAATATAGATTTTTTTGTACCTATAGAGTTTAGCAATAAAGATGGTATATCTATTAAACGTGCGACTTTAACACTAATACGCGTTTTTCCATCACAACTTTATTATAAATATTTTTTTCCATTATTTCAGATCGATACACCATGGCCAGATCAAGAACCTGGTTCGTCATCATAACCATGCATCTGGTATCAGTCATCGCTGCCCAGGATTTAGACAAGCGAGGCCCCCAGGGTTTCCTCGGTATGAGAGGCAAAAAGTTTTCAGAGGATTCCATCGAACAATTCTATAAAAGAAAGCCTCAATTCTTCGTCGGAGTTAAAGGGAAGAAAAACTTCTATGATATGTTAAAATCACCAGAGTTTTATTACAAAAGAGCGCCTATGGGATTTATGGGTGTTCGAGGAAAGAAAGAATCGATTGAAGACTACGGCTACTACCCTGAATCGTTCGAATACGTCCCTAAAAGAGGTTCCCTTATCGGACAAATCGATTATCAATCGAATGGCAACAACATCGATGACATTCCGCTCCTAAACGATGTCTTAACCGATTATTTGAATAAACTTGAAAGGGAAAATGTTGTAACTGAATCGAGTGAAGGCCCTGATGCGGAAAGGATCACCAATGAAGTAGATAAGCGAGCTGCAAGTATCCATCAGTTTTTCGGTGTTCGTGGCAAGAAGTCGATTGAAAAACGTCCGTATGATGTATCGTTTAGGGGTAAATTCATTGGTGTTAGAGGCAAGAAGGATGTGAAAAACAGCGGCGCTCAGGAAATTAAGTTTTTATTAGGCAACGGACCCCTACCTAAGAGAAAGAGTCAGATGGGCTTTATTGGAATGCGTGGCAAGAAATGGACGGATGGTATGTTGACATTGTAATTTGTCATAGTTATTGTTGTTTAAAGCTTGTCCTTTGCCATACTATAGCCCTTCTGGTAGAAATATCAAATAGGTAGGTATAGCTTAATTTACATTCTTTTGACATAGGTTGGTTGTTTTATCATTTTTTTAAGTGCAAGTGATGGAGATAGACTGCCTAGCACCTATAGCATCGTATAGTAGTAATTTAATTGCGTTCTCCCTTACCGTAAGAGCAATGATAGGCACATAAATTTTTGTAAGAAAAATAGTTACCTACCATTCGTGCACGACCGACTGGGTTTCGAACTCACAACTTTCAGAATGAAACTCAACGAAAGTCTTACCTATATAAGTACCTACGCAGGAGAAACCTTGACTTTCATTCCGAATATCGTGGGTTAGAATCCCGGCTGGCCGTGCACCAATGGATTTTTCTTAGGAAAAATTTATGAGCTAATTCACATTGTTCTAATGGTGCGAGGAATACAATGTGATGGAACTTGCAGCTTACTTGTCTTCAGACGTACTTATTGACAAGCTCTTTCCTCTGTACACGGTCGACTAAGTTGCGACTAAGTTGAGAGGGTAGTATATGCGCTGGAATCCTACTCCATTCTCACGCAAAAGGACCCAACTTAAGAGGAAAGGGTACCGAGACGCTCTCTTCATACAAACGGAGTCGACTGTTTTCTCCTTGGATAACACTAGACACTAGACAACACGACACTAGAGAATTTTTTTTTGCATAAAACTTATGACTGCTATGACCATGCCCCTATGTTTTGTTTTTTTTTCCTCTGTTTTTTTAAATTTTATTTTCTATGATAATAAAAAAAAACCAAGAAATAGGTTCATAGTCATGGCAGTTATAGGTTTTATGCAACAAAAATATTTGTGCTTGTGTCATTATCCAGGGAGGAAACAGTCGACTACGTTTGTATATGGAGAGAGCGCCGGTACCCACCACCTTAAGAGCTCTCTACAAGTACCTAAAAGATAAAGTTTAGAGTTTAGCTAACAAATCTTAAGCCAGTGAAATAGAGCAGTATTGTCACGTCCTATCACAGAAGTTTGTAGATTAGTTTAGATCACCTCAATTTATACGTGACACCGTAATTTAATTATACACTCAAATAAAAGATTTGTGGTTTTGTTTGTAATCAATAGGCTCTGAAACTACTCGTTACTCGACCAATTTTGATTAAATTGAGACTTTTACTAGAGGGAGTGGCTGTCTTTTTCTCCTATTCCATATATTCCATTCCAAGAGTCCACTGTCCGTCTGTCTGTCTGTCACCAGGCTGTAATCTCATGAACCGTAATGGCTATACAGTTGAAATTTAAACAGATGATGTATTTTTTTAAGCTATTGCATAGCTTTTATCGCGGGCGTTGAGCGCGGCGACCGAATCAAGAAATTTCGTAACGAAAATAAAACCTAACACCCCCCGCTCCGCCTACCATGTAGTTGTTTTTTTTTGAGGCTATCAACCAAACTTTATGAATAAATACCTACCTTGTAAAAAATATTGCCGAACAATCAGCACAGCAGCGTCATCTAGCCCCGAAGTAAGCAACTAGACTTGTGTGACCAGCTAGACCACGAATAGAATAGTTAAATACGTAGAAACTTTTCTTTTGTAAATCCTACCAGAAACAAAATACTGAATAGGTAGGTATAAATATTTGTATTCAGTAGGCATTTTTTGTCTTTTCCTACCCCGATATTCCTACGGGATCGGGACTTACGCGGGTGAAACCGCGGGGTTTCGATTTCTAGCTCATCATTTTGACGTAAAAATATTTTAATTTCGCTGGCGTCCATAATCCCAATTCTCTTAAGGGAAAAATTAAGCAAAAAATATAATGAATAGGTAATTAAGCACGAAAATAAAAATTAACACAAAATTACTACTTTAGAGCTTAATTAAACCTTTTAACTCTTTCAATATTTTAATAGACTTTTTTTTGTTCACAGAATCGAGCCCTGAAGAAATTCAAAATTAACCAATTTATTCAAAGTTCTGTATTAAAAAACCCTGTTTGGAAGACTTCTATTACGACATATCTTATATTTAAGACCCTTAACACAATGGCTGAAGGCTTATTTTAGCGTGCTTTTCCGATTTTTGTGAAAAATATTATCCAAAAATTTAATAAGTACTTAGTACCTAAGTAATTATGCACTACTTAACTACCTGTTTTGTGAAAGTGGTGTAGAATGTTGTGTTTCGCAAATGGTCAAGCTTTCGTATTTGTTTCCTATGCAATTGGGATTGTTATTTTTTTAAATTGAAATTACAACACCATTTAGAAAAATTGACTTCTTCTACATTATAGATAAACATAGGTATAATCAAAAATAAACGTTGATGTAGTTGACCTTCACATGCACTCTGATGACGTCACCATTGGCGTTATGACGAAATCGACATGTGCCATAATATTAAAAAAATCTAATGACCATAGGTCAGGAAAGCTGGACAATCCCAATTGGATCCAAGGCATAGATTGCCTCATTAGTAGGTATCTGGTCAATGGTCATCTACATTTGGTCCTATTCGCAGATGGTCCTTTAAATGGCCTTTTCGCATTTGGTTTTCTATTGACGAAATTAATGATTTCCAGATAACTTTAATAGACATTGATATAAAATTGTTATTATATTGTTCGAAATTATAATAGTAGGTACTTATTATAAAAAACCTAGCAAATGGCGATAAAATGGCACCTTCTTTATTTTTTGATATTAATTAAAGGAATCATTTTATTCACCTATATTTACATTTTATTTTACGATGAAGCTTTCGTTTGTAACTATCTAGTCTAGATGAAATGTACAACACATTATAATAGTTCAATTGCTTATAAATGTTGTTTACTGGCTTAGCAAATTGTAAATTGTATTGCAATTCTCGCAAGATATTTTCTATTTTACCATGCAGTCATATTGAGACTTGGTCCTTTTGTGACAATCTTTGCAAATTGCGCAATTTAACATATTATGTACTATAACATAGTCATATGAAATACTAAGTATATTTAATGGAGAGGAAATAAGTATTGGAAATGTCTAACTGTTAAAAATAAATGTTCCATTATTAATAGAAATTTTGAAATTATAGATAATTAATAAAATAATTAAGTACAAAAGCTTCCAAAATATACCTAATTGTTACTTCTTATGTATTCATTTATATCTAAGTATGTATTTCGATTATTTCTGTTAAACTAAATAACACTGAACAAAAGTATTTTTTTGAATAATATTTTCAACTGTTTCACTCATTTGACTGCGCTGATTTCAACTAACACTTTTTTCTACGAAATGAACTTGTATTTGAAATAAAATAGAGTTGCTTTTTCAAAAACTGACGTTAAGTAGGTAGGTACATATATTTAAAATCAGTGGAGTCAAATTATTACTCAACAGTTGAAAACCTCTACGAAAATTAAAAAAGGTCTTTTTGCCAAGTGTAATCAGTGTACGAATTGCGCCGTTGACGAGTTGCGCCTAAACCTAATATTTTATTTTAGTTGCCTGTTTTTTTAGGGTTAATTTGTGTTTTGTTTAATTACATTTTGTGAGGGCTGGCAAAATGTATGTATTTAGTAAATATAATTATATTTTTGTTATGTAAAATAGTGCTGTACATGTAATTAAAAATAAATGCAGTTGCCAAAACTTATTTTACTGTTGTTTTATTGTGTTATTCCTAGTTGTTCATACTGATATGTTTCCACTGGGGACAAGTAGGAAAAATCTTTGTTGTTACTACTGGCGACTAGCGAAAATCTAGGTTATACTACAACACTAGCGAAAACATTAGCTACGCCAAAAGGTAAGCAACTAGGCTTGTATTATGGTAACCAAAAAAGGGACAGATTGTGCCTACCTACTTTTCAGTAAATAAATGCTTAATATACATAAATAAACACCCAGATTACAAATGATTTGTTTACAGGAACATTTATCTATACTTACCTACAACAATTTATTCGATAGCGGTAATAAAACCCGCAACATTCTTCCTCGCAGGTTAGTCCACTGCGCCACAGAAGTCACCAACATTAGAAAATTAGACTATTAAATAAAGACTAGCAGCGCTCCGCGGCTTCACCCGCGTAACTCCCGATCCCGTAGAAATATCGGGATAAAAAGTAGCCTATGTTAGTAACAATGAATCGATGTACCCTCATACCAAGTTACATCAAAATAGGTCCAGTAGTTTCGGAGCCTATTCGTTACAAACAAACAAAAAAATCCTTCCTCTTTATAATATTAGTGTAGATGTAGATTACAGTTGAAATAAAACATCAACATTTCGTATAATGTTTTTTTTTATTAAAACTTCTCCTTATAAATCCATCGATTGCTAATTATATAATAGAACGTATAAACAAGCTATGTGATATCATGTTTCTACATAATATAACATAATAATAGTAAATACATCGTCGTTTGCAACCGCAACAATACCAACCCAATTCGTAAACATTTAAGGCGCGATTCCAAGTTAGATAGTGTAGAAGCCAAGTGATCCAACTGACATTTCGGTCAAAATTGAGTTAAGTTTTAAAAATACATTTTAACTGTATTCCTATTAAAGTATAAAACAATAAAAAAAAATGTTTTTTTTTGTCCTATAATCTGAAAACATAACAACGATTCATTCAGCAACATGGACGTAATAAGCAAAAAGGCGTTTTGCTTCATAAAGTCAGTTGGATCACTTGGCTTCTACATTAGCCGGTTGTATACAAATTGAACGAACCTGCATACAAGCTACAAGTTGTATGAAGTAGTTTTAACTTGTACAGATTTTTATTCCACCCATGATGAATTGTTGAATATCTCCACTCGTATGCAAAGAAAAACCTGCATGCAATTTGCGCACCCTCAATAACATGTTTCCAATGTAAGCAACTTGTACGCAAATGTGACGTCATACTGGCATAATGGAATCGCGCCTTTAATAAGCCTTCTTTAGTTGAAATGTCTTTACACTTTCGCACTTTTACAGATGACATGGTGAGTGAAAGAGACAACACATTTTAAATAACCAAGGCTTGAAATTTTAAATAACCAATGAAAACGGGTCCATGTGATCTAAAGAAGACGTAATACGAAAAGGTGTTGTTCTAGACGTCTACGCGAACATCTATTGTTCTACGACTACTGAAAATTCAAACTTTTTTCTATTTTTTTTTGGTTGTTTACTAAAAATCAGCTACTTTGGGTTTATTTGTATTATTAAGTTCCGACTACTATTTTAAATATTAACGGTCTTTATTGCTAAAAAACTGATTTTCAAAAAGAAAAGTACGAATATTCTAGTCGTAAAAAAAAGTTGTTCGCATATCGTTTAGAAAGACCCTGTTGTATTTCAATATCTTCTCAAATCACATTGCATAACTAACTCACTCATTTAACTTATCTATGTACGATTATGTAGTGTGATTATTTTTTAGACTATATTTTTATTATTTTATTATATTTATTATATTATATTTTTATTATTTTATTGGTTCCGTTCCTCAAAGGGTAAAAAAGAAACCCTTATAAGATCACTTTCTTGTCCGTCTGTCTGCTCGATTTTCTCAGGAACGGGTGGAGCAAGTTGAAATTCATATCAGATACTGAGGTCTACTATAGTCCCTATAAGGTGTATAAAAATCAAGGCCACGATAAAAAAATATGGGCTAATTTACATTTTCACGAAAACTTGTAAGTACCAAAATTGCAGAATAATAATAATTTATGTCCCAGGGCCCTGAATAACATGGATTAAAAATCTGTATAAATTATCCAGATTATATAAGGCTAACTGACTATGGGTACGAATTTTTAGCACTAAATAAATCCTATTCTAAAATACAGGAAAAATTAGCGCTTAAGATTGTTTTATCAATAACCATAAATTTAAATTCCATATATATATTTTTTAATATGATCAAAATATCAGAAGCAGCTAAAATCAACTTAGTTGAAGCCTAAGCATCATTCGGTTAACCAAATTTTTATTTCCAGGGGCTCTATTTTTGAATCGCTCGTGTGACATATCTTCGTCGTATACGCCTACAAGTCACGCTCGACTTCCAAGTCTCATGACACCATTTTTCTGTATTTTTGAATCGTTCGTCGTCGAAATATAAAATTACAATTTTTATTCGTTTTATGCAGAAAATTTAACAACCGGTAATTACCGATGAACATTCGAAATAATCCCAAAAGATATAAATATTTTCCAATATCGTTTCCGAATGTTTGACAATGATTGTTCAACGTTTATTCTACCACTCGCTTGTCAGCGACGAGTGGTGGAGACTACTCGTTACACTCGAGCGATTCAAAAGTAGCGAATTTCCAATGTCGAACGACTATCAGTAGAAATCGAGCGCTCGACGTGGGGCGAACGATTCAAAAATAGAGCTCCTGATTGACAATAGTGTTGACTAAGGAGTGTTGACGAACGGGAATAATCCAGATAGTCACGATGATTTAAGGTAGCAGATTCTAAACTACTTTTTCAAAAATAGACAGACTGACAAGAAAGTGACATAATAAGGGTTCCTTTTTTACTTTTTGAGGTATTATTGAAAATGCTTTCTGTAAACTAAAAATAATTACCTACACAATTTTGACGATGAAATAATTTTTATTTTAAAATTGATTGCTTTGAAAATAGCAGTTAGTTTTTTGAAAGATAGAGGGCGCATCAAGCGAAAAAAATTATGATTTTTTCTACAATCACACTACATAATAATACCAAACGCACCATTTAATACCCCCTCACGACGCGAACTAAACCTTGTGCACACATTAGTCAAACTAAACTATACCACATCCTAAATCACTTGAATTGATATTCTCATTCATTCAGTACCTACTTGTATAAGTCAACGAAAATAGATTGTGGTATATAGGACAATCGATATTAAACTCAATACCGTAAAAAATAAAGTTTATTTACAATGATTTTGTAGTATGACCTATTTTTACAGGCAAAATAGCGTACCCATTTCTTACAAAAAAAAATTTTTTTGATCGGAAAATGGGTACTAAAATGCCTCGAATAAAAACACCAAAATGATTTTAAAATAACGAAATGATTTAGCAAAATTAATAAAAAATTGATTAAAATCTTTGCATTTTTTTCAAGCATTTTTTATTATATTTTAGCAAGGTGACAAAGCAATAAATTAATATTTAAAAAAAACTAAACGGCGAACACTCAAGCAGGTTCGCAGGTTCGATTACCGCGTTGGATTACACAGGTAGAACAAATATTCAAAAGGGGAGCAGTTAACGAATTCAACGAAGTTAAATAAAAATAATAATTAATTAATAATCAATAATTATTATATTTATTTTATGCAAAAAGTTAAAAACTACATAAAAAGGGATGAAAAAAAAACATAAAGGAATATGATTTCGCTCAAGTTTTAATAACATTTTTCCAAAATGACAAAGAAAAAAAAACTTAAAAATAACATTTAAGTAATTACAAATTTTGGATTTATTTAATTTATAAATGTTAATGATTATTTCATTATGCGTTAGTTAACCTTAAAAACGATATTTTTCAACATTTTTTTTTTCACATTGAAAGCGAATTTATCATATTCCTACAAAAAATATAATGATTATAAAGAGATTTACTATTAGGCTTTTTTCAATCTGTTTATATTCTACAGATGGCGCTGTGTTATTGTCTCTGGTTAATGGCCGGCCAAAGTTACCTTTTCTTCCGAAATTTACGGCTATAAGCCCCCAGACCATACCAAAACTTTCAATTTTTTACTAACGCAAAAAAAACGTCAGTCTTGAATTTTGACCGGCCTACCCAGAGACAATACTTACAAAGCACCATCTATAGATAATGTTTTTTTTTTTAAAACAATATGATTGGAAAATGTCTTATCACAGAGGTGTAGAAAAAAATCATCTAAATCTTGAACCAAAACTACTGAAATTAAATCTGTTTTTTTTATATTGTAGGGGTATTTAATCGGTTCATAAACAAATAAGTTATTCTGAGAACTTAATAATAAAAAAATAGGTTTTGGTAAGTTTTCGATGTTTTTTCTATACCTATGTTATGTAAATATATTTGGATGAAGTATGTATGTTATGTACCTATTATGTATTAAGTAGACTATATAACAGTTGATATTAATAAACAATGTCGTTACACTAACGAGCCGTTAACGTTTTAACGGGGCTTAATAAGCATAACGATAAATAGCTTATTAGAAAAAAAAGCAGTATCTACCACCTAATACGATTATTATCCCTTTCAAAATGATTGCAATGAAATTGACTATAGAAATTATAGTCTATTTGAAATGTCAAAAGGTGGAAGGAATTGATTTTAAAAAGGGTAGAAATCGTATTGGATAGCCTGATAGGTAACGAAACGACTCATTTATAATTATTTAGTTCAATGCTAACTACTTATAAATTACATTTTATGCAAGTATCTAAATAAATTATTAGTTAGGTAATTTTTTGTTTGGATTTTATTAATTCATAATTTGTATCAGCGTATCCGATAAATCGTAATGAATTAAATCATTTATTTAAATTGGTTTATACCCTTAGTTAGGTAGTAGGCCATTTGCCCTATAATGGGACAAATTGAATGGGTATATTCAGAAAGTTTATTTATTTTTCTTCAAATTGGAATGGTGAATTCAAAGCAATGATAAAATATCAAAAAAGCATGCTGTTAGCCAACTGCGGGAGGTTTCTTGGTACCAAATTAAGGTTGTTATTTCTTTTTTATATCCCCAAAAGGGCAGGCAAAAGGCTTTTAGCCCATACATTCTTTTGACGTACCTACTTTAGCAACAATTCAATTTTTTTAAGACTTATGTCACCTCATCTTGTAATTTTTTATTTACCGCAGTTGGGTTTAAAATAATTTTTTCAATGGTTTAGATTTATGTTTTCTAATGTCAAAATTAATAAAATAATATTGTTTTTTAAAGAAAACTTTACTTCCTAAATATCACTTGTTTGTTAGTCAATGAAGGTTTTTAGATATCGAAAGTTCTAGATATTTTATTAATAAAAAAACTAGCTAGCTTTTTGTCTAATTTGTTTGATTTTATTGTAAAGTTGTTAGGACGGCTGTGTTGCCATTGATGTTATTTATTTTCGTTATTTTCTTTAATAAGCTTAGAGCTGCCTTTTGTATCATCCGATTTTTGTTAAGATTTAGTTTGATTCTATAGATGTTTGGTTCGATTTAATACATTGTGGTATTTATTAACGATGGGTATTAATTAATCGCGAGAAGTTGTTGGACGTGCGAACGATTGTCTTTGGGGGAGGCATATTATGTTCAGCAGTGGACGTTCTGAGGTGATGATGGTTATTTTTTATTTCATATTATTGTGTGTAATATTTTTTGTTTTATTTTTAGCGGAGTTCCGTCCCACTTGACGGTCAGCGAACAACTGAAGCATATCGTTCAAATTGGCGGGAGTAAAATGATATCAATAGATAAAAATTGTCTATGAACTTGAACTGATGCATATCGTGTGGCGGAAGAAATGTTAATATTGTCTATGAACTTAAGTTCATAGACAAAATAAAGACCATAAATAACTATAGAATCAAACTAAAAATTAAAAGTATTTCATAATTTTAAAAGTGCATTTTACTTTGGACATAATTTTTTAAAGTGAAATGCATTAGTAGATACTCAGTACAAAGTTGTGACGTCACTTGCAGCGTGGCTCAGTTTGATGAGAATTTGTGTGTTAATCAAGTTAGTCTCGTCTCATCGTGGTTTTTTTAAATGCATTTGACTTTAAAAATATATCCAAAAATAAGTATGTTGTTAATATTTTGCACTATTTTAGATGTTATGGGTTTTATTCCATTTCGTTTTAGCGTATTAAACCAGTAATGCCATTGTTTTATTAAATACAAAACAAGACTTTGGACGTATTTCGAAGCACACTTTTACAATGATTTATGGTTTTAGAAAATGTTTTGGAAACTTATTGGTGGTAAATGATTTTTTTTTACTTAGTGATTATTTTTAGCAAAGAAATAATCACTTTGAATACCTTATCGTAAAGCTCGCTACGGTAAGTTGGGGGTCGTGGATTCAACTCCAACCGCTAAGTAAATTGGAAAGCATTCGAAATGTAATTAATTCCACCAATATTTGTTGCTATTATTAAAGTTCCAATCTTGAAAACCAACTTAGTATACACAAAAAATATTGCAGTTTTTTTTTCATAGAATTGTAAAAGTGTGGCATTTGATATGCATAATTTTATATTACATATCTATGCAGTCACGAATTTATTTATTTATTTATAAAAAAATAATTAATTAAATCACAATAAATAGAAACTTATTTTAAACGATACACACAACCTAACCTTCGAATGGTATACAATTTAACTAGGATTTAAAAGGACAATGACCAAAGTACTATGGGAAGTGGTATGTTTATAATTTTACGAGTTTATCTTCCAAACTTGGTAAATTAGATATAAGTATAGAATTTAAATGCCAATAATTAATTCACTATTATAGGTAATAGTTTTTTATAATATTGTTAACTGGAAGCAGAAAACAATAGCTTTTATGAGTTGCCGTAACTAAAATACGACGAAAACGAGACGTTTATTGATTTTAATTTAAATAAATAATAATAAATTAAATATTTAAAAAATAAGTATACTTATTGTATTTTACATAGTTTATTATAAGTAACTAGCGAACCGTCTCGGCTTCGCACGGCTATATTATGCATGTATTATACATATAAACCTTCCTCTTGAATCACTCTATCTATTAAAAAAAACCGCATCAAAATCCGTTGCGTAGTTTTAAAGATTTAAGCATACATAGGGATATAGGGACAGAGAAAGCGACTTTGTTTTATACTATGTAGTGATGTAGTGATA
Organism: Idaea aversata; assembly: GCA_907269075.1. Classification (NCBI taxonomy): domain Eukaryota; kingdom Metazoa; phylum Arthropoda; class Insecta; order Lepidoptera; family Geometridae; genus Idaea; species Idaea aversata. The sequence continues at coordinate 1,734,857 of OU026102.1, forward strand.
GTGATTTCTAATATTTAAAGAAATACTTATAATTCCTTTTAAATTATTAAGTAAGCGGCCAATTAAATCCTAGTTAAACTACACGACGCATAGACAAAATTAATTTTACTAATTATTTTATTGTATGTCACCTAATTTTGTTAACTATCTGCGAATATTATGAAAATATTTATCTTTTTTTATTTTAATGAGTAAGCGATGACTATTTACATCATTTTTGAACGCTGTCCTTTATCAAAACCTCTTTGGTTTAGTACTTGATTTTTTAAAATTATTATGCTCTCTAGTTACGGCGTTTAAAAATGTAGTAAATAAAGACTTATTTGGCTGACTTTGAATAAAGATACTGACAAAATGAAAGCCGGCTTTTTATTGCTGACAAGCGGTATTGTATGAAATTACGATACGCAGTGATCCGTCGAAGTACTTAAGCCTTATTTATCATTTTGATAACTTTATTCCATAGACAGTGAAATAGTCTTAAACGTCTCAAAATTAGCGAAAGTCCGTAATAAAAAAATATGAAAAAACGGAGCTGCGATTAAATGCATAATATAAGTTTTTTTATATTATTTTAATGTCTTATTTTAACTATCTGTACATACGTATTGGCCGCATTTAGTGCTGATATGAAATGAACTTTATCCTTTAACATATAACATCGATTTTTCATTGCAATAAGATTAACAATTTGAGTTTCAAATTAGAGTTACTAGATGGCGTTTATCACAATTTTGAAAAAAAAAATATGCAACTTTCTTGACGTAGTCTTTAAATCATAGTTTTTTTAAGTCAGAGGTTCATAACATCTATCTGAAATTTCGGACATTTCAAATGTCAGAGGTTCTAAACCTTTTTTTCGAAAAGGCATTTTTAAGAACGCTTTAAGCAAAAAAAGGTTGGCTGTAGCGCAGCCGATGTGTTGTACGTAATATGCGTATTAGCATGCTTTACGCCAGTGACATAAATATGTACTACCGAGTAATTGTTTTTATCCTCTAAATATAGGAATTAAAGAATCCCGATAGATAAGCGAAGATCGCTTCATACCATATTTTTTGCAATTAACCGAAATAATGGACTTTTGATTGTTTTAAAGCCAGAGGTGCTCAACATTTCCTTACAAACTCAGTTTCAAAAAACAAAAGCAACCAATACGTACGTCATTTGACCTTCAAAAGGTCAAAAACGGCTGGACCGTTTTAGATAGCATTCTGCAACGTAAGCGGATGGTTAGAATGTCCGTTGTGCGTCGTGAAATCATCGGCCAACATGTCCGGCAACATTTTGTCGGGCAACTTTTGTTGTTCTTGTATCTCGTGCGCGATGAACTCGGCTGTTAGGTGAGCGTTGCCGTTGTTCGATTCTTTTGTTGTTGCTGTTGTTTGTTGTTGGCTTTGTTGTTCTTGTTTTGGTTGGTCCTCGCTCTGAATATAAAACACATTTTAAAAGTACTTTTTTATTTAAAAAAATGCATTAAAATTTGTTATTTATTGTTGTAATACCAGTTGTGAGTCTTTTCTTACATTTTGTTATAATTTAAAAATTTACATTCCACAGCTTCAAAATATAGAGTTTCACAAAATAGAAACAAAGACCATGGTAAATATCACGTTTACTGAACATCATTCTCCTTTAACTTTAGTAAAATAACCATGTTAGGAAAAAATCTGATTTAATACATAATGGTTTAAAACCGTCAAGGATTTTTCGTATTTAAATAATAATAATATAATATTTCAGGACATATTACACATCGCCATCCAGCCCCAAGCTAAGCAACTTAATGCTTGTGTTATGGGTGCCAGATAACGGATAAACTACTTATATACTTTTTTATTTTTTTGTAAATATATACATATACATATTATACATATAGGAAACACCCAGAACCAGAAACAAGAAACAGAAATAGTAAAATAACTCACAGACCTACAATCTGTACGCACAGCAATCAATAAAAAAAGACTTTTTCCTTTCCTTTATTTTACAGTTACTATTTAAAATTATTTTTATTTTTTTAACACAATATTTATTTGAATGGTTTTTAGCTAGGGTATACATACATTACATAAATTTTCCATGGAATAATATTATTGAAGTAGAAAAGTTTTTTTTTTTTTTTTTTTGTTACATAAATTTTCCATGCAATAATATTATAAAGTTGGTATACTAACATGTGTGTCGTGGAGGGTGTGTGTGGAGAAGTCGTTCCCATTGTTGGGGGGGTGTTCCCCCTCCGTTCTCGATGGTTCTTGTCTATCTGTCTGGGTTGGGGGTACTTGGCTTGACCCACTCTGTAGAATACAATAGAATACAATTAACGCAAAAAAGCTTAAGGAATAGATAAACTAAAAAAACACAAAAGGCTATTTAAACGTACGAACGATGTATTATCTGTTGAAAATACATCTTGGATAAGATGAGTTAATATATTAGAATAATAAAAATTGTGGGAAAAATCTCTGATCCAAAACCGTCCCTGAATCGGAATCATCAATCAAAACCAAAACCTGTTAAACGATACCCCACCCATATTCAGAGACATTTTTTTCCGTTACGCTTGTATTTTGTTACCATTTCAAATGTCTTTTGGTTCCATTTCAATCAGTCTTTTGTTTCAGCTTTTATCGTCAGATTTTAAGCCATTTCCTGAATGAGTCCATTAAAGAATAAGTCTTCATAGGAGTCATTTTCGGAACCAATCCTTATAGGACTCTGTGTCCATTTCCGGAATAGAGCATTAGCGCACTAATTGGGTGTTATAAACAACATAGTTTGACCTTTAACCACGAATAAAGATTTAATTATTATGATATGATGGCTTGTTTCTGATTTGGTTGGTTCCCCTGGACTAGCGGACCTAATCCAACACTCCACTGGTGGAAACTTGTCTCGGTGGATCCTAATGGAATGTAGTATGGGAGCCTATTCGTTACAAAAAAAAACGAGGAGTAATAAATAATTTATTATAGGTACATATAAAATGCTTTGTCCTGACTGACTGACTGACGGATCAACGCACAGCCTAAACCGCTGATCGTAGACACCTGAAACTTGGAGGGTGTGTTCTTCCTATGACGAAGGCATTCAATATGAAAGGATTTTCCAAAATTCTACCCCTAAGGGGGTGAAAAGGGGGGGGGGGGCAAAGTTTGTATGGGACAACGCGATTCCTTGGTCCATTTTCGACTTCTACGCGGACGAAATTGCGGGCAAGAGTTATAATAATAATAAAGACCTTTATTCTGAAATTTGATTTTACAAGTTAATTTACATTTACATTTGCTATAATATATCTCTAATTTCAGTGTGCCTTTTGGCATAGGCCTCCTCCAACGACTTCCACTGGCTTCTATCATTTGCCACCTTTTCCCATTTTGTACCAACGGTCAGCTTCAAATCATCATCCCATTTCATTTTGGGTCTTCCCCGCTTTCTTTTTCCATCTCTAGGATACCATTCGGTTATTTTTTTGCTCCATTTTTCCTTTGTGTCTCGCATCATGTGACCAGCCCATCTCCATTTTTGTCTGTCTATTTGTTTTAGGATGTCAGTTAGTTTGGTTTTTGACCTAAGGACAATGCTCATAACCCGATCTTGTCTTCGTATGCCTATTTTGCGTTGACCAAACCCCTCAGAGAAAAATTAGCCATCTGCCAAAGAGCAATGGAACGAAGCGGGCAGGAGTTAGTAAATAATAAATAATTACATACCTGACTAGTATTATTAAACCCGAGTAGATCACCGGTTGCAACATTCCCATTATCAGTCGCTTTCTCCGTAGAACCGACGTCATTTGTTGAACTAACATTGTCTACGTCACCCGTAGAACTGACCGCGTCATTCGTAGTACAACCGTTGTTCGTAGAACTGACGTCGTTTGTTGAACTGACGTCGTTTGTTGAACTCAAGTTGTTTGTAGAGTCGACGTTATCTGTAGAACTGATGTTGTTCGTTGAACTGTCTAATGTCGGTTGGCTTTGTTTGTTCTGTTGTTCTTGCTGTTTTTTGTCTTCTTCAGCCTGGAAAACAAAATGTTATATTTTTTAGATAAATAGGTAAATGCTTTTTGTCAAATATGCTTGGAAATTTGACTATTATTTTGACAACTTTCTTTGTGAAAAATCTATTTAGATTTTTTACAGCAATTTTGCTGTACTGGCCAAATACATGCGAGCAGCGGCCGGAAAATATGAAAATCTATATCTAAAGGGTTTAGTATCCATAGATATCGATTGATAGAAATAAATATTTTTTTTTTGCAAAATTAACATGTTCGGTTTCTGGCTAAAGTAATGATTTTCCAAAAATCGAACGGTGCCTTTAGTTTTTGTCTCTTATGCTGCGGCCACACATTGGGTATATTTGCACCAATGTTACGTATTGGGTCCAACACACCAATGTGTCGATCAGTCTTGGATACAATGTGAACATTGCGTCTAATCCCAATCGAATGTGCAACTCCGACCCGCGTCGAGTCGGTTTTTGAAGTAAGTTCAAAGGCGAGGGGTTTGAGTGCGCACGGGCATCTTGGACGAAATGCCGCTCGCGCGTAGGGTTACCATATGTAAATAGAGGGATGCCTGTCTATGGTACCTAAAAATGCCTGAATTTTCAGAAAAATGCCTGTCTAAACCAAAACGCTGTAGGTAATAAGTAAAAGCCAACAGATAATAATGAAGAAGGATATTTATTACTGATATTTGTCAAGGGACATTTTTTTTCTTTCTTTTCTAATATATAAACGTAAAAATCTTCACAAGATACAGTTTTGTAATTTTCATGTGTAATCAATATTGCTTTTACTGATTCAATTGTCAGCCGATCTCTTTTTTACTCCACTGGGTGTTGACGAGAGAAAAAGTTCTACGTTCGCATTGTGTGCCAAAATAGAGAACACAAACTGGTAGATTTTCATGAAATCTGTAATGCTTCTTCTTCTGCTCAACGCCACCGAATGCCGATGTCATGTAAATTTATGAGCGCGAAATTTAAAAATTTCTGTCTCAGACCAATGCCGGCCGGGGGTTTTGGCGGGAACGAGCCAACAACATGTCGTGCTGCAGTTTTATTTACACGAAACTTAGTTGTAAACCGAGTTAAATTGTATAATTCCGGTGGAAAGTTATCTAATTTAGTTCTGTGAAAGTGCACAAGTGTAGTGAAAGTAAAAATCAGTGTCAAACATGGACTTTTCTCGTTGCCTCCAAAATCTCCTACAAGGTTATAGTAAAGTAGCCACCGCTTTACTATGACCCCTGACTTGACAAACTGTGACTTGACGACTTGACCATCTTGAAACACTTTGAGCCCGATTTCTGTAAATCGGGCCATAACTTGATGCAAAATATTACTTGATACTGGCTATATGCACAAACCGTGCGAAGCCATAACTGAAGAAAAAAAAATGCCGGCCGCACGCCTGTCCAAACCTTAAAATGCCTGTCAAATGCGGCAAACGCCTATTATATGGTAACCCTACTCGCGCGCCACACATTGGTCTGTTCATTAGTCGCAAGTAGTGCTGTTGTTCGTACGTGTTACTTGCTTGTGTAGCTACGTTATTATTTATTTGCTAATAATTTGCTGGGCCGATTTTTTCTAGGAAATATTCAATATCAGATGATATGACATTCTGCAGAAATTCTCAAATTGTCCCGAAGGTTCATGAAGCATCTCCGCCAGTAAATGATTTCCGTATCTATTTCCGTAAATATATTTATACTAATATTATAAAGAAGAAGGATTTGATTGTATGTTTGATTGACTAGGCTCAGAAACTACTGTACCGATTTTGCTGAAACTTGGTATGTTTTGTAAATTGATAAATTGAGAGTGTTATGTGCTACTTTGTATCCCGAGATGCGATTTAAAAATTACCTTTCTAAGCCTAGTCCTGGCCATGATAGCCTCGACCCTCTGCTTCCTCGCCACCCTCTCCTTCTCCTCCCTCTCCGCTTCTTCTCTCCTTATCTTCTCCGCTTCCTCTGCAGCCTTCCTCTTCTCAGTCTCTTCACGTTGCTTAGCTTGTCTCTCTGCCTCTTCTCGTGTTTTACGTTCGGCCTCTTCACGTTCTAATTGCTGTTGTGCCTGGAGATGAAAAAGGGAATAAATAAATATTGTATGACTAGCGTTTGCCCGCGACTTCATCACGTTGTCCCTTATAAAATTTGCCCCCCTTTTCACCTCCTAAGAGAAAAATCCTTTTTTATCGGATGCCTACGTCATACAAGGAACACAGCCTACAAGTTTCTGGTCTCTACGATCAGCGGTTTAGACTGCCAGGATAAAGCATTTTATATGTATAAAAGATATTATAAACAACGCCATCTAGGCCCAAACTAATCAATTAGGCTGCCATTTTAAATTAGTAACAGTCGCGCACTAAGCGTTTGCATCGTCATTCCTCATTCGTACAGCTAGGAATCAGTTGCCAGCGTCTGTCTTTCCTGACGTGTACAATTTGGGGTCTTAAAGTTGCGAGTGAACAGGTATCTAGTAAAGCGTGTTACATCTTAGGCCGCATCTTCACCTACCATAAGGCAGGTGTGATAGTGATCACACGCCGACCTAACACGTAAAACAAAAAAAAATGGTTGTCTGTGAAGTCGGTTTACGGACAATAATTTTACGTGATAAGAAACCGATGAAAAATTGTTTTTTTTTAATTTCCTTTTTATTCATTCATTTTGTTTTTCAATTACATACGTATATTCTTTTTTAAGTCTTCTTTTTGTCACTCGTCACCATAACACAAGCCCAGATGAGCGATATTATAATTAAACAATATAAAAAAACAGGACGCGCGTGCCGTCTTTGTTTTATCTTGCTGCGTGCTGTGTGACGTCATTGCTGTCATGACGTCACCGGAACATGACAATGACATCACCGGAACATGACAATGACGTCACACAATAGGAAAATTCACAAAAAAGTTGGTCAACTTTTTTGTGATTGCAGGTGTTTCCTTAATTTACTACACGTTATTATCACGTCAAAATGAATCCTTTTTGAAGTCTGTTAACAATAGTGTAGTGAAAATATAGAAGCAAGACTATCGAAAGCAGCCATTTATTGACCCTTTGAAAGCTTTCCTGGAGTATCTGTAGTGACCTTCTAAGCAACCATGATACATCCTCGACGTCATTATCGCTTCCCATATGGTCAAATGTGACCCATTTTGCATAAAAAAGGTCCTTTCCGTAAGCAGTCTCTAAGGTCTTCGCTTCTGTCAGAAAACTATTAACAACAACTTATTACAAGATTTGTTACCATACCTCGATAGCTTTCCTAAGTTTTTCGTCTTCCATCTTTCTCTGCAATGCGGCCAACTCTCTCGCCTCTTCCTCTTCACGTTTCTGCCTCTCCTCTTCCTGTTTCTGTCTCTCCGCTTCCTCTTCGGCTTCACGTTGTAATCTGTTTAAAATGTACATATATAATTATTTAACAAAGGGACTGCTAATAGAGAAACACTACGAAAGTCGTTTAAATTTTGGTTTAATTAAAGTTGGGGACTTTCATTATTATTTGCTAATTTTTAAATGAAGACATTACACAAGTCAGTCTTTTCGGATTTCAGACATTAGGGGCTGTCCATTAAACACGTGAGGCTCAAAAGAGGGGGGGGGGAGGATGTTCACAGAAAATCACGAAATATCACATTCTCTAACACAAGTCCTAATAACTTAACAGAGGAGCTCCCTGCTCCCCACACCTTCTGTTTTTGTCAATGTATAAATGACTAGCTGCGCCCCACGGTTTCACCCGCGTTAGTCCCGATCCCGTAAAAATATATGACGAAAATTAAGTAGCTTTTATTCAGCATAAATGTGAAAACAGAAGGCTAAGTAATTTCACAGGTGTCAAAGTGAGAGATGTCAAAGTGGCAGATGTCAAAGTGACAGATGTCAAAGTGACAGATGTCAAAGTGACGGATGTCAAAGTGACGGATGTCAAAGTGACAGATGCCAAAGTGAGATTTGACAGATGTCAAAGTGACATTTGACAGATGTCCAAGTGTCAATTTTTCGACACTTTTCGTTATATTTTGGACAATTCACACAATATCTTTATAAATTATAGCCTATGTTCTATTCTGATGTAGTAGCTATATTATTGTTATGTTTCATTAAAATCCATTCAGTAGTTTTTGCGTTAAAGAGTAACAAACATCCATACATCCAGACATCCATACATACAAACTTTAACGTTTATAATATTAGTAGGATTTTGATTGTTTTTCTTTGACATTACCTCTGCCTCTCTATTTCAGCTTGCCTCTCGAGCTCCTCCCTAGCGCGCCGTCTTCGCTCCGCGAGCGCAGCCTTAGCTTGCTCCTCTGTTGTGATACGACGCGCTGTCATTGACGCTACACAATGGACATACAACATAATAAGTATATACATTAGATAGATATATATAAAAAAAACGTGTGGCACTCGGGGACTGCCGCGGTAAAGCTATTGCATACCATTTTTAATTAACTTATGCAATTATAATTATTTATTTTTACCATTGCCACTCGAAAAAGGCCATTTTATTCATCAATAACAGTGAATAAAACGCTCTTTTACTCACTGAGTGAATAAAAGCATTTTGAATTTGGAACATGCACGAATATACGAAATAATATGGACTTATAAAAAAAAACGTACTGAAAGTGCTGAAAGAACGTACTGGCTGGATGGAATATTAAATTTAAAAAAAGTATACCGCCAATTTAGATTTTTTTCTATCTGATAAAGTGGTTGTTTAATGTCATTGAAAAATCGAATAACATAAATATTAAAAGTTGTTCCAGTGACGAAAATGAGACACTGACTCCGGAATAATTTCGAAATAAAGCAGCAATTATAGTAGATAATTTGTTGCCGCCAAAATCTCGGGAGCATGACAATGGGAGTATGACATGGAATAAAATTCAATATACATGGAATAAAACTTAAAAAATACAATTAAAATTTTTCTTTTCTATCTGTTATCGTGGTTGTTTTAAGTTATTTAAACATCTAATAACATAAATTATATTAAAATGAGTTCTTGAGACACAATCTCTTGAACCATTTCTAAATTTATTTTCTCGCAGTCATTGGTAAAAAGTAGAGTACACAACTCGTGAAAAAAATAATTTATCTCGGTCCTTGTATCCCTCGCTCCGCTCAGGATTCTAATCTAGAATCCCTCGCTACGCTCGGGATTCAACTATAGAATCCTTCGCTGCTCTCGGGATCCAACTTAGTCCCTCGAATTAAATTACCTTTTTTTCCACTTGTTGTATAATCTACTATTATTTTTGCAGTATTTCTTTTTCTTTGATATTAATTCAAGTACTAGTTCAAGTACCTATATATTTTCTCACAAACAGCTGCTTACGGCTGAGCTACATGGTAGGTAGAGTGGGGGGTGTTAGGTTTTATTTTCGTTACGGAATTTCTTGATTCGGTCGCCGCGCTGAAAGCCCGCGATTAAAGCTATGCAATAGCTTAAAAATATTCAGTACTCAGGCATATGACAAAAAAAATGTACGCGACGGCCATAGTTATAGATAGATAGATAAATAGGATAGTTATAGTATTTTTATGTTTTATAAGTTAATTAAGTACATACTATTGTGAATTGTTAATAAATAATATTTTTCTCTGTCTTTTATTGAAAAGATAGTAAGAAGGATACCTAAGTAAAATAGAATACGATAGATAGGTAGGTAGGTAGCTGAGACAGAGATAGGTAGATGAACAAGATAGAAAGAGATAGGAATATAGATGTAAACAATAGGAAACAGTGTCTGAAAAATATAGGTAAAAGTTAGGTCTCCTGTAGAGCATAAAGATAGGGCTAATAGGCCGTTAATGTTAAAAACTGAAAATAGGTCATTTGTAAACGTACGTTGCGTGCGTTCGAGCGGACGTCTCGCACTGCACTGACAACACGCAAGTTGGAGGGCGCATATTTATACCCCGAACATTTAAGGGTGTTTTAGGGGTACAAGGGGTTGTTTTCCGGGACCCATTTTTAGAACATAAGATGTATAGTTGTAGGAACTATTGTAATTAGTTAAGTGTGATTTGTAATAGTTTATAGTTTTTAGATAATCAATAAAGTTGTAAGAGGGGTGAGGCAGATGTTGGGGGATGCGCGAGCATATAAATATAGGACCACTCTCGCGCTCAGGGAGACGGCCAGCATACGCCTAGCGGACAACAACTCTGTAACCACATAACCAACTCTCGCCACCACCTACGACTCTGCCTGACCACTCTGTTTCCCATTGTAACCTGGGGTTTTATTTCGGGATTCCACGTACCACTAAACTCCGAACCAGCATAGCGTGCGACCATCGCGCACAAAAAACGTGGTAGAATGAACGGGTTAGTTACATAAGTAGATAAGTACATAAGAAACAAAGGTCACATAAAAAATCAAAGAATAGGTATATAAGAACACGACGATTTTGTTTTCCTTTCGACTGTACTGAATTTATGTCTTACTCAGAATATGGTCTAAATATAATCATGTCAAATAAGAATCTGGTGTACTCAACATCTGGAGTACTAAGATTCTGGCATTCTAATTATCTGACCTACTCAGAAACCGAACAAATAAGAAACACACTTCTTCAGATTTTGACCTAAAATCTAAACTGACTTTCTTCGTTTCTGACATCTCCCGCCTAAATCAATTGTACGAGGATCCGTGTGCCACCGTATGAAAGGACAACTCCTCACCAAAAACTGTAGCAAAGAAACTATGCTGCATAAGGACATAAGTTTTTTGTACTGGCTGTCAAATGTTAAAAATATTATCAAAAGCTGCCATTTTAACCAAAATTTCACCACCGAGGTTTCACTAGTATTGGATTGGGACAAAAAGTATCTATACATATAAAATGCCTTGTCTTGACTGACTGACGGATTAACGCACAGCTTAAACCGGTGATCGTAGAGGTCTGAAACTTGAAGTAAACACCCTGTTATTGACAAAAGAAAGGATTTTTCGAAATACCCCTTAGGACGTGAAAAAGGGGGGTTAAGTTTGTATGGGACAACGTGATACCTTGGTCCAATAAATTTCAAATTTTGAATAAACATTCTTTCGACTTCTACGCGGACAAATTCGCGGGCAAAAGCTAGTCTATCAATATATATAAAAATGATTTATGGATAGATGAGGCCTTGCAGAATGGCTACTTTTTATCACTAACTGATGCAAATAAAACCGCGAGGCGAGTATACAGGGTTGTTGGAAATTATACTAGCAAGCCGTTGAGGGCTACTTCTGTGCACCTTAGCAAACAACTTTTGTTCTACGACTTTTGGAAATTCGAACATTTTTTCGAAAATTTTGAAGTTAGGTTTACCTGAAAATCAGCTGTTTCTTACACGGAGTGGTCATTTACCTTAAAATTTTACTTATTTTTTAAGTTTTATCTACTGTTCCTAGTCTGAATGAGCTTTGTTTAAAAAAATCAGCTGTTTTTCGAATTAACATAACCTCAAAATTTTCATATTTTTTTTCGAATTTTCAAAAGTGGTAGAACAAAAGTTGTTTGTTAAGGTGCACAGAAGTAGGCCTCAACGGCTTTCTAGTATAATTTCCAATAACCCTGTATAACAAGATTCGCATGATAATCCTTACCCGTCATATCAAAATCATCAGTCTTCTCCACAGAGGGTTCCTTCTTCTCCTCCCTCTTCTCTTCTCTCTTCTCTTCCTTCAACGGCGTCTTCTCAACTGGTTTGCTTTCATTATCAATCGGTTTAACGGCTATCAGTTCAGCCGGTTCGGGTTTCGTGATCTCTTCTTGTGTTTGTTCGTTTGACTCTTGCACCTGGGACAAAAGAAAAATTATATACATTTTTGGTAATTATTGGATGTTTGTTAAGTATGATTTATTTCTCGCTCGTGTGACTGACACTGCCGAAATAAAGACCGTTATGTAGCAGGGATTTGTACCAGTAAATTTTATTATCTTAGCTTAAAAAACTTTGCTTGTGTCATAAAAATATTGTTTGCATTCGATAGCACGTTTATCCTGGAATACTATCCAAAAAATTGATTGGAATAATTCCTTCATTTGCAGTCTTGGCACCAAAAAGAATGGAGACCAATTTCTTTTTAAATAGCTGATTTTTCGGAAACAGAGAGACTTTCATAGAGCATAACTTTTAATCTCAGGAACTACTGGTTCGAATTGAAAAAATATTTTTGTGTTTGATAGTCCCTTTATTGAGGATTGAGGCTTTAGACTATTTTATATTTAGATATTCCGACGGGATCGGGAGGCACGCGGGTGATTCCGCGGAGCCCTGCTAGTTACAGAGAAAATTTAATACACAGAGAATAAATAATAAGTAAATATTACAGGACATTCCACACCTCGCCATCTAGCCCCAAGCTAAGTAAACTTGTGTCATGGGTGCTAGAAAAACGGATATACTACTTATATATTTTTTGTAAAATATACTTATAATACATAGAAACAACCAGACCTCAGACAAATATCTAAGCATAAATACATATCTACATGTTTGAGGAATCGAACCCGCATCCCTGTGTTTGACAGTCCGGCATGGTGACCATTGTGCCAACTGGGTCGTCAAGTATCTGAAAAGTTGGTGTTGCTGGAATAGGTAAAGCCGCACACACATCTGCAGCGAACCTTGTGTCTACCAGGACGGTAGGAATAGTTTACCTTATGTATGTCAGGCACAGTGTCTCCATGTATCTGCAACGCCTCCAGCTTGTGTGTGACCTCGGCCGCAGACACCACACCACCTACGAGGGTCATGCCGGTGTCTCCACCGCCCATTTCTATCATTGACTGCAAAACAGAACACACTCATTGAAAATTGTGTATCCTAAAATTGATTGGATAATTTCGGTGACATGCAAATATTATAAAATGTTTAAAAAAAAATTAACATAGTAAATTCGTATAAACACGCGGAAAAGAAGTGAGTATGTCTTCATCATACCAACCACAGAACTTCCACTGCTGAACATAGGCCTCCCCCAAAGACTTTCAGAGCATTTTCTCTGCGTCCAACGAGTTCCCGCGACCTTAGTATCCGCGCCGCTGTTTCCGGTACGTGGTCTCCAATGTAGGACTATTTGGCCACAACGGCCATCAGTTCTACGAGCCACATTCCTCGCCCAATGTCACTTCAGCTCAGTGACATATGTAATGAGATGTAATGAGCTGCGGTCCGAAATTAACATTTAGCGAGCTCTCTACGCGCACATAGCGCCGCCCGTAAGCATTTTTAGTACACACACTTTAAAGCGAGAGATTTTATCGTTAGCACTGTAACCGTTCATTTAATTCGGATAGAAACGTTAAAAAGACAGAATAGCCAGCTCGTATCCGGCAGCGGCAGCAACTAAGGTACGTTAATGATAAGTAAGACAATTACTGGTGTTACCTTTGACATGATATCCTTGTCGACACTGGGATCTTTCGATGTTGCGGGCGATGGAGACAGCGTGCGTCCGGGTGACGCTGACAGGGACTTGTTGCGACCGCTCTGTAACATACAATATTTATTATACAGGGTTATTGGAAATTAATTGACACGGCGTTAAGGGCTTCTTCTGTGCACCTTAACAAACAACTTTTGTTCTACGACTTTTGTCGAAACTTAATACATATCCCAAAAAAAATATTTAAGTGTTTCTCGTACTGTCTGGTAATTTTCTATGTCTATGCGGCAAGTGCGCGCGCGCGATCGGCATGGGGCGCACTGCGTGCGACCCGATCGGGTTGTACCATACCTACTATGATTGATTCTGTGACGAAGACGTAGAGTTGAGTATTATTTGAACTGTTGGATTTAATTTTTTATTTTTGTATGGAATATTTTTATAATGAATTTCCAAAAGTCGTAGAACAAAAGTTGATCGTTAAGGTGCACAGAAGAAGCCCTTAACGCCGTGTCAATTAATTTCCAATAACCCTGTATAAACGATCCGAAATGGCTTAAAATCTGACGATCGAAAATTGACAGCTGTCAAATGTCTCTGAATATGGAGTGGGGTATCGTCTAACAGGTTTTCGGGAGTGATGATTCCGACTCAGGGATCCTATTTTGGATCAGTGATGACGGCTATCACTCTGATTTTTGAATGGGGTGTTGTATTTTCGGTAGTCTTTAGCCTTACCATTAAGGTGAAAGGGTACCGGCGCTCTCTCCATACAAACGTAGTCGACTGTTTCCTCCCTGGATAATGAAACTAGCACAAATATTTTTGTTGCATAAAACCTATAACTGCAGTGACTATGCCCCTATGTCTTGTTTTTTTTTTCATTTTGTAATTATCATAGAAATTAAGATTAAAAAAAAAATACAAAACATACACAAGGTCATGGCAGTTATAAGTTTTATGCAACAAAAATATTGGCAATAGTATCATTATCCAGGTAGGAAACAGTCGACTACGTTTGTATGGAGAGAGCGTCGGTACCCTTTCCTCTTGGATCGGGTGGATTGGGTGGATCAATTTGTGTTTAGGACAGAAATATAAGTAGGAGGTACCTTATCATTTTCTTTGGCTGGCTTTGGTTTTCTATGTACTGGGGGTTTCCCATCGCCCGGTGCCACCGGAGTCACTGTAAAACATTATAAAAAGCCTTATTTTTGTATTGTCCCTTTTGCACAATTCAGAGGTCACGAGGTCAGAGGTCAACTGAGTAGCAGACACATCAACTCGTAAACGTATCAACTCGAGCAGTTCAGTATTCTTTGTATGAAACTCCATACTGCAACGCATACTATCGGAATCGTACTACTCTACGTACCCTAGCTTGCGTTTCTTCGTCTACACTTCACGTTCGGATACTGAATAACCGCGCGGCACCCCGCCTAGCCGTAGCAGAGTTGATTCGGAGCTGCTTGTCGCTTGGCATCGCGCTTACGTTGGGTTGACGGCGAGGCGATACGATGACGATCCGTTTCCGAGTTGATATATGACCTACGACCTTTAATCCCAAGGACGCCAGCGGTACGTATTTTCAGGTTGAGAGCTCCAATTTCATGCCCATTGCGCGTGATCGTCGACTGCTACTCCAGCCAAACCAGCTCAGATCAGAAGCAGAAACTTCCTAAGATCCTGGCACGCTTTTGGGAGTGTTGGGTTGCCAAGTATGTCAGGCTAATATGCAGCCAGGCTTTCGCACGTCAGGATTGCGTGAGCGATGGTCTCTTCATAATACGTATATTTTGTTAGTATTGTAAGTAACTATCCGATTCCCGCCTCAGACAAGTATCTATGCTTAGATATTTGTCTGTGGTCTGGTTGTTTTTATGTATTATCAGTATACATTTACAAAAGAAAAGTATATAAGTAGTATATCCGTTGTCTAGCACCCATAACACAAGTCTAGTTGAGTAGTAGAGTGTGGAATAACCTGCAATATTTATTTTTATTTATTTATTTAACTTACGTGGCTTTGTAGAATGTATGGAGAGCGGTCTGGGTTTCCTTGTCGCAGTAGTCGGACGCGACAACGCACTGCTGTCGCGCGACACGCCCGGCGTCGTACTTGCACTTTGAGCTTCTACACCTAGGGTTACAGAAACAAATACAAATCAGCAAACAGTTTTTTTGTGAAAATATGAGAAGAAAACCACGAAGAGTTCGGTGTGCTTAATATTGCTACATTAGTAGGTATTAAATTGCATATATTTAAGTGAGATTTTATTTATTATGACAGATGAGATTTTAGTCAACAAGCAAGATGAGATTTTAGTCACTAAATGAGATGAGATTTTAGTCAACAAGTGACATTTTATTTAGCGCAATCTGTATTTTGTCAAATGATTACTTTATAAAGCAATATGTTTACGAAACGAGATGTTTGTCAAATGATTCGTTTTTATAATAGTTAAAGATCTCTTTAAAAACGACCTTCATCGAGCAGTTTAATGGATGAAAAGTATTTTATATCAAATTGACCCATGTATTTATTTTTATATAAATGTATGTAAGTCTATGTATTTCGTCGGCTCATCTTTTTCTTTTGTTTGTTACCTATTCTTCTTTATTATTTATAATATTTGTATAATATTTATATAGCGTTGTTGGTTACTGTTAGGATCACATCAAAATTCCTTTTACTTTTTATGTTTTATATGCGGGGAAGTCTGTAATTGGCTTTCTATTGTTGTACTGTTTATATAAATAAATAAATATTTCAGGACATTCCACACATTTACATCTAGCCCCAAGCTAAGTAACTAGAGTTGTGTTGTGGGTGCTAGACAACGGATATACTACTTATATACTTTTCTTTTGTAAATATATACTTATAATACATAGAAACAACCAGACCACAGACACATATCTAAGCATAAATACTTGACTAAGACGGGAATCGAACCCGCAACCCCGTGTTTGGCAGTCCGGCATGGCGACCGTTGTGCCAACTGGGTCGTCATATAATTATGTACTTATTAGCTGTTGAGTTTCCTAAAATAAATAAATAAATAAAATACTTTTCATCCATTCAAACTCGCTGAAGAGCGTTCTTAAAGGGATCCGGTACTATGATGTTATTTTTAAAATAATCATCTGTCATTCGTAATTTTGTGAGAGATTAGTGAACCTTGCTGACCTCTAGGCGTGTTAACACCAGTACCGGCAATAGAAGCAGGTCGAGGTTTCCTCGCAGAGTGTGGACGACGTACGACTCCAGGAGTCCCCGCGGCCGTGCCGCCAGTCGCCGTCGAGAGGGCGGAGCCCGGCCGGGACCCGGGCGTCGTCTCACCGCTGCGGCTCTCTGGAATACACATTACGAAGGGTATATTATATTTAACTGTATTAATGCTGTACAAATGATGGGTCAGCGGTTGATCACTTGCGTGATGATGCGGTCTAAGATGTAGCACACTTTCCTAAGAGATGCCTGCTCACTATCAATTTGAATACCTCCAAACTGGGGCCTTATTCTGCTATTTTGCATTAATGGATTTACCATTGTCATTGAGACTCTGTTGTTATAATATCGAGATTGTGTCTCTATTTGGTATTCTGGTAAAGTTTTAATAACATCACAATAGAATCGCTATGGAGTCTCAATGGAATGGTAATAGATACGTCGCTGGTGTTGCCTAGCAACATGGTATATGTTGCTAAGCAATATACCTCTTTGACAACTATCGAGATTCTATTGAGCCACGATTGTAGAGCAGAATACCAAAGTGAGTCAGTGGTATTTCGATAGAATAGTTAACATTAAGAGAATACCAATTTGACATGTAATGTCATATTTTTGACATTAAATGACTATTACGATTCTATCGCCACTCTATTGAAACACAATTGTGTTAGCAGACTTAAGCCCCTGTAAGCCTTTAGCTTCGCCATTCTTTATTCACACCGCGAATATTCTCCCTCGTGGTATATTCTTTCCTGACTTGTACAAGTTGAAGGTCTTCTGACTTGTACAAGTTGAAGGTCTTCAAGTGACGAACGTATAGGTAAAATCTTGTGGATGATGATGACCCAGATGATTTGCCAGCGGATGATTTTAGGACACAAAAATGTAGAATTTGGTCAACCAGGTGATCATAGTGGAATAAACCAACTTTTAGACGAGCGTGTTACATCTTAGATCGTATTGTCACTAATCATAAGATAATGAACTAATCCTGGACCAATCTCCATCTACACTATTATAGAGAGGAAAGAACGTACGAAAATACTGGGCCGATTTTCATAAAACTTGGATTGAAGATACATTGTATACTTTGCAGTAACATAGGCCACTTTTTATTTTGATATTCCCACGGGAACGGGACTTACGCAAGTAAAACTGGGAGGTACTGCATATGTCACATAAAAAAAGTTTAAAAATTTGAGAATATCACGCTTCTAGATCATTTGCTGTAGGTTATGAATGTGTCTATTAGTCAGTCAGTTATTACTATTTTAAATCTAAACAGAAATTAGTCACTTTGTAAGAAATTAGTATTCAGCGATAGTTTACCTTTTTGTGCATAAAGCTTTTCCAAAATGTGCCAGATATAGTATCCTTACTTTTAACCAAACCACCAATGAATGTGTAAAATTTATGTGTTGATATGAAAACCCAATGATGTATTCGTTATAAATATTATTTTAATAACGTAATAAGAAAAAGACAATGGAAATTGATGATGGAAATGATCTATTTGGTGACAATTTACTCCACTTTCACTGCCGCAATTTCATGAATAGAATAGAATAGAAAAACATTTATTTGGACAAGCACACGACAAATACATATTTAGAACAGTTAATAGTTGTTGACAAAACAAAACATAGAATGTATAACAATAAGAAACAAAAGAATAAGATGAAAAGACAGGAAATTATAAGAATAGGTCCAAGGTCAAGGTCATGACGAAATTTGATACCGAAAGTCAGGCTAAAAATTGGAACAAGATATGATACACTTAGAACAACGTCAAAACCCTAAAACAATGGAAGCGAAAGCGTCAAAACCCTGCGAAATTGGAAATTAAAGCACCATATTTTGTAAAGCTTTATATATTAGTCACTCAAAAACTGCAGTTGCGAAGCCTTCAAAGCTCTGTACCTATATAGTCATCCATATGAATTTTTGATCGATATAATAGGAAATCGCAAGAAGATTTCCACCATGGTAGGTCCAATAACTAAACCCCAAATATAAAAAAAATATTGTTGTTATTTGGTTTAAAACCCGAGATGTAATCTAATTCACTTAGAAAAGAGCCAAAATTCTAAAACAATGGTAGCTAAAACCTTATGAAATTGAAGCGCGAAAATTGCACAAAGCTATCCTCCACGGATATATGCATGGTCGTTGAGCCGTGAAATTGAGAAGA
The DNA here is from genome assembly GCA_907269075.1 of Idaea aversata. Classification (NCBI taxonomy): domain Eukaryota; kingdom Metazoa; phylum Arthropoda; class Insecta; order Lepidoptera; family Geometridae; genus Idaea; species Idaea aversata. The sequence continues at coordinate 1,753,705 of OU026102.1, forward strand.
CCTGTCCAGGATTAATTAAACCACCAATATTGGTATTATTTGATGCCAAAACTCATTACGGAATTTGGTGCAAAACCCGGGATGTAATCTAACTCACTTAGAAAAGCGCCAAAACCTTGCAAAATGGAAACGAAGCGCGAAAATTGCACAAAGCTTCATATCAGTCACTCGAGAAGCGTCCAAAGCCCTGTATACATAATGTATAAATCCTTACGAATCATCGATATATGCGTGGTAGGTAGTGGTGTCCCTGGTAGACGGTCGAGTCGTGTCATTAAATAGATCCCCTATCTAGGACTAACAAATATTAGAAAAGATCAAATAGGTGCACATTGTTATAATTTGGTGCCAAAACCCAGGACGGAATTTGATGCGAAAACCCGAGATGTAATTCACTTAGAAAAGCGCCAAAACCTTGCAAAATGGAAACGAAGCGCGAAAATTGCACAAAGCCTCATATTAGTCACTCGAGAAGCGTCCAAAGCCCTGTATACATAATGTATAAATCCTTACGAATCCTCGATATATGCGTGGTAGGTAGTGGTGTCCCTGGTAGACGGTCGAGTCGTGTCATGGAGTAGGCCCTACCTGGGCGCGGCGCTGGCACAGTGGGCACCAGGTCCGTGCGGCGACGTGCCACGCTGCACCACACCACGGGCGTCGGCCGGTCGGACTCGTCTAAAAACACAAAAAATAACAAAACAGATTATTTTTTGGAACGAAGTTTCTTATCGCGCGTTGCGAAAGGGGGCTAGACGGAAAAAATTAAGACCAAAAAATGTAACGACACTTTTTGCATAGAAAGCAAGCCAGTTATTTTTTTGTTTCAGCTTTCTATTTCGCATTGAACAGTGTGGTGTCGCGAAATTATTGCGATTATTTACAAAAAAAAAATTACAATTCCTTCGCACTAATTCGTTCCATCCGGGTGTCCCTTGACACTTCTCAAGATTTTTATATTATTATTATTAAGAGCCTGTAGTGTCCCACTGCAGGGCCTCTCTACTCCCCTTCCACTGATCGCGATCTTGTGCGACGGATTGCCAATCTGTCATAAAGTCGATATCGTCTCGCCACCTTCGACGAGGTCTGGCGGGTAATATTTTTCCGTTGGTGGGTGTCCAAAAAGTTGTTCGTTTGGCCCAAAGTTCTTCCGGCATACGGTAGATATGGCCGGCCCCAAATTTACAAATATGAAAATTTTACTAATAGGGAATTTTGCGTTCTTGTCTAAGTACTACTGCTGTGGTGTTTTAATTTCAAGAAGTTTGAGATAATGTCCAATTTTACAATGTAGATAGATAGATAACTTTATTTGTAGAACACAGAATACTATAACTTTATTAATTATAACTTTATTCTTTATTATAATAGATATGTATTCTATATTAGGATTTTCTAATAGTCATAAAAATTGTACATAAAAAATGGCGGCCTACGTATTAAACGTATAGTCAATGGATTTAGGATATGTTAGGCACAAATATACTAGGTTTTTGCTTTGTTATAAGTATGTTCCACAATATTCCAGACCATTTTTACTGTATCACACGACAAAACACGATAATTTAGGTCTTTTGTTACACAAATATTGTCACCATTATCCCTCTGATCAGTTTATTGTTACGTAATTAAAAAAAAATACTCAAAAATGACATGTATTTTTCAAAAATTAAAGTCATAAAACACACTAATTTACAAATAACAAAGTAAAACTTACACAAACTCGTAAACATGACTCCTTTAGCAGCGTGAAAAGAACATCATTATTAAAATATTACAATATTACACTGCAGTACATTTGGTTAGCAATTCAGGGTAAACTGTGAGCTAATCAAGGACACAGGCCTACTGGCCTTCAAACACACAAGGGCAGGGTTGTGACTCGAATATATTGAGTTGTTATGGTCATGTTGTTTTAATTCGCGTTTAGTTGAACTTTCTAATGGATTCTATTAATTGGCTAACTGCCGCACTTAGAAGCGTTCCTAACCTCAGATTTAAGGTGAAAGGGTACCGGTGCTCTCTCCATACGAACGTAGTCGACTGTTTCCTCCCTGGATAATGACACTAGTACAAATATTGTTGTGCCATAAAACCTATAACTGCCGTAAATTAAGATTTAAATAACTAAAAAATAAAAAAAAACATAGGGGCATGGTCATGGCAGTTATAAGTTTTATGCAACAAAAATATTTGCTCTAGTGTCATTATCCAGGGAGGAAACAGTCGACTACGTTTGTATGGAGAGAGCCCCCGATACCCTTTCCTCTTAAGGAAGGCTTCGTCTTTCTTTGTGAGTGATATTTATCACTCTCTCTCACACACAAATCTTTTCTAATATTATAAAGCTGAAGAGTTTGTTTGAACGTGCTTATCTCAGGAACTACTGGTTCGAATTGAATATCAAAATAAAAAGTAGCCTATAGCCTTCCTCGATAAGTGGACTATCCAACACAAAAATTACTCAGGAACTATGGGTTCGAAATTCAATTAGAACTAGTAGTTCCTGAGATTAGCGCGTTCAAACAAACTAACAAACTCTTCAGCTTTATAATATAAGAATAGATTAAACAAAGGAAGTCACAGAGTAAAGTAAATACAAAGAACGGAGAACATAGCTAAAATCGATTCTATAAAAGTGTCAAAAATAAAAAAATAAAATAATTTAATAAAATTGAGATATTGGAATTCTGCTGTAAGTGACTCTTAGTTATAAAAAAGAAGCAAATCTGAGTGAAGCTCATAGTTTTATCCGACATTTAAATAATATATTTTTTTAAAACCATTATTTTAGGTTTAGAGATGCAGTCGCTGTAATTTTGTTAGTGATCATTATTTTAATTTAATCTGTCTTACAGTAAAAGCAATTACGTAAATACTCGCAGTTGTCGCATTCTATTTGTTTTGTCTTTAATATAATTTATTTAAGTAACGAACGTAACCTATGTATGGCAAACCGGACATATCTTAGTGATTTTTGGTTAGCTTATAATTTTCTTATATTGTAAATGTTTAATAAATAAATTTAAAAAAAAAATCTTAATGTAAACACCATTTTGAAATGTCAATAAAGAAAACCAAAGATTAAGTCTCAGTGTTACAAATAGCGGCCTTATCGCTCAAAGCGATCTCTTCCAGGCAACCTTTGGATGGACAAGAAGTTGAGGAAGGTATTGGATAAGGTGTCCAAACTGGTAGAAGACAGATTGCGAAAATGATCACGTGCCCACAAAATGGACCAATCGGCGTGCAGCGCCTTAGCTCTGATTGGTTCATTCCGTAATTAAAGTACAAACCTTTATTATCATTGTCGGACGTGTCCAATTGGAGTGCGGAAGCTCGTCTCGTGAGTGGCGCAGAGGCAAACATCACATTCGTTGTTGATGCAGCCCTGAAAAGTGCAACAAGATGTTTCATTTAAAATATTGTAAATAAAGGAGTAGAAGTTAGTTCAGAAGGTCAATTCTTGTAAATAACATTGTTCAAATTGCATTGCAATATCATTGTTCAAATTGCATTGCAATAACAACCTCTACGTAGCTCAAAATACCCTTTTTTTATCGATGGGAAAATGCATTATTGAGGGGGGAGGGGGCGACGGAGGTATGTGGGGCTGCCTCCAGCCTGAGGATGGTAGGCGGCCGGAGGCTTACCCACTAAAAACCCATCGGTGTTCCGCCAACAGTCGAGGTCCGACGGAGCTTGCGCAGGTTTAAAAGTCAGTTTTTGGTATTCTCAAGAATATTTTTTGTAATCGAAATGCAACCGGAATGATATTAATGTAATTTGAACAATTTAATTTAAGAGAATAGGCCTTCTGCTTGCATACTACAAGGTGCTAAGCGTTAGAATAGTTATTTCACTACTTTAATCAATTAAATTTTCTTTACAAATTTTTTGTTTATAATGTGATTTCTGATGTATTTCTGTATTCTTCTTTCCTTCTTTTTCGCAAGAAGCATATTTATGTACAGCATGCCACGGTTTCACTCGCGTAAGTCCTGATCCTGTGGGAATATCAGGATAAAAAGTAGCCTATGCTACTCCCGAGGATTCAATGAATCCTCATACAAAGTTTCATAAAAATCGGTTTCAGATCCTTTAAGAGGAAAGGGTACCGGGCGCTCTCTCCATACAAACGTAGTCGACTGTTTCTTCCCTGGATAATGAGACTAGAGCAAATATTTTTGTTGCATAAAACTTATAACTGCGATGACCCTATGTATTGTTTTTATTTGTTTTTAAAATCTTAATTTCTATGATAATAAGAAAATGAAAACACCAAGACATAGGGGCATAGTCATGGCAGTTATAGGTTTTATGGCACAAAAAAATTTGTGCTAGTGTTATTATCCAGGGAGGAAACAGTCGACTACGTTTGTATGGAGAGAGCGCCGGTACCCTTTCACTTTAACAAACAAAAAAATGTTTTCTATTTGAAATAATTAGTGTAGATTGCAATTACTGTGCACTTCTACTTCTACAATCATGCAGAAAATAAAAATCTAAAATGCCAAAATTTTTCAATAATGTAGGCTGTCTACTCTGTCTAGTCAAGATGATCTATACAACGCCAACAATTTTAATCCATGCTATTATTGGCGATGTATTGCCTAGGCCCATGCAGTTGGTATCGGCTTGCCTAGTAGAACGCATCAGCTCTAACTAACCAAATATTACTAAGTAAAAAGTCACCATTATTTGGCACAAAATAATACTTTTAAGATTATCTTCTATACATATAAAATGCTTTGTCCTGAATGACTGACTGACTGACGGATCAACGCACAGCCTAAACCGCTGATCGTAGAGAACTGAAATTTGTTTTTTGTATGACGCAGGCATCCGATAAGAAAGGATTTTTCGAAATTTTACCCCTAAGGGTATGAAGAAGGGGGGCAAAGTTTGTATGGGACATCGTGATTCCTTGGTCCATTTTCGACTTGTACGCGGACAAATCTAAAATATTCCCATTATTGCACACAGCAACATAATTATAGTCACAAGCTAAGAAATTAGGGTTGTACTAAGGGAGCAAATACCCATATGGGCGGGTGCCAGTTCCCGTATTGGGTACTGGCAATATTTATTATTACTTTTTTTTGTAAGAACATAAAAAAGAACTATAATGTTGATTAAATTATTCACCCCTAAAACAAATATCTGTAGATCATTTATATATTAGTCTCACGGCGTGAATCGAACCCGCGACACAAGCGGGTGTTCGCCCATCATGCCATAGAAGTCGTCAAATACTTTATATGTAGGTACAAGAATTTGATAACCTGGTATTAATTACCACTACATTGTTATAAGAATTGTAACATTTTGGCATAATAAACGGACAGTTATTTCTTTTTTTTTACAGGCAACAAAGGCCTATCTATAGGCCTTTGTTGTAAAAAAAAAGCAGCAGCTGCCCGGTGGACCGACGACATTGTGGCGGTCGCGGGTAGTCGGTGGATGGAGGCGGCTCAGGACCGCTGTTTGTGGCGTCGTATGGGGGAGGCCTATGTCCAGCAGTGGACGTGAATGGGCTGACATGATGATGATGATGACTTACCTAATAAACTAACAAAATTTATATTAAGTAATTGAATTATATTTTGTTTTAGTTGCGCGACCGCATTTAATCTTATGGCAATGTATAGAGACATAGGGTTAGAAATTAAAATAGGCATGGATAAATAATCTTTGAATTTTTTGTAACATCAAATACCAGGCAAACCTGACACTTTACGAGATTTTATTGCAGGACATATTTAATTTGTACTTATTAATGTCTTGCCACAGGTGTGAAAGTTGTTCATATTATATTGTCCAGGCATGCCGTTTACTTTCTAGGCAAGCATGCTTCATCCTCATCGTCGCTTCCCATCGCGATGGGAAGCGACGATGAGGTATATCGGACGAAATAAGTTCAAATGAAAGTATATTTTGAGAAAATAACAAAAGGAAAAAACCACGGGCGACTCCTACGCCTACTTCCATACTAATATATTATTTCCCCTTTATCACAAACAACTCCTAAACATCGGGTCAACGTACGGAAAATTACAAAAAGAAGTTAAAAAAAATTGCGCAGACGCATTGCATAATCGTCCGATTGACAAATCCGCTTTGATTGTTTTAAATACAATGCCCATACATAATGATTGAAGGAAGGAAGTCGTGACGTCACTATTCAAGGTGTGGAACGAAATAATTAAGTATCTACGAAGAGTTTTTATTGTCATAACTACTAATAAAATGTAAATGTGAAAGTTTGTGTGTTAGTATGTATGTACAGTAACAATATACAATTAAAAAAAACAACAAAAAATAGGTAAATACTATATTTTACAGATAATGCGAAAGAGCTCTGGGTCACGTGGGGTTCAGCTAATTGGCAATGTGACTGTACGTACGGTCGGCTGCATAATTGCAGACCCATCGTAGAGTTCCAAAACGGCTGTTATAAGAATGTTTTCAACACGAGCAAGATTCTAGGCACCTGCTTTAGGTAAAGTTTAAAGTCTTCTATTAATCAAACAAAAATTATTAGAATTCAAACATTCCAATAGTAATTTTAAAACTCTACCGAGGGCTGCAATTATGCAGCCGACTGTACATATGTTTGTAACTCCTTTACGATCGTCGCAGAAATCAGAATTTAGGTAGTATTCCGCTCTGTAATTCATACATAACTAGCGACCCGCTCCGGCTATATTATGCGTGTATTATACATATAAACCTTCCTCTTGAATCACTCTATCTATTAAAAAAAATCGCATCAAAATCCGTTGCGTAGTTTTAAAGATCTAAGCGTACAAAGGGAAATAGGGACGGCGAAAAGTGACTTTATTTTATACTATGTAGTGATAGCGTCAGATGCTGAAGAAAATTAAAAACACGTGTCACTATAGGCTTTAGAGGCATATCTTGACGACCCAGTTGGCACAATGGTCACCATGCCGGACTGCCAAACACAGGGTCGCGGGTTCGATTCCCGCCTCAGACAAGTATTTATGCTTAGACATTTGTCTGTGCTCTGGACGTTTCTATGTATTATATTTACAAAAGAAAAGTATATAAGTAGTATATCCGTTGTCTAGCACCCATAACACAAGTCTTGTTACTTAGCTTGGGGCTAGATGGCGATGTGTGCAATGTCCTGCAATATTTATTTATTATCTCGTCTATGACATACTATGAATTTCATTTTAATCTGTAAACGGATAATTTTGTCACATTTCACAGACGATGCGTTTCTGTTGCTGCTATAACATAACTATAACCTTTGGCCGGTTTTTAAAGTAATGAAACTTTTTTAGGCTTGAAACTGCACATACATTTAACCAGTTAATAATTAAGTAGAAAACGACGCGGGAACGACCTAAATACTCAGCACAGTCTAGATATTGGAATGTCAGAGTTGAATACAGAATTAGACCAGAATGTTAGGTATAGCATGTATTTTTAGTTGGCGATTATGGCTTTTGTAAAACTTTGTTTTAGGTGGTTACTGGTTTTAGAGTCTTTTATAATTGACGACCTGAAGGTTGCGGGTTCGATTCCCGCCTCAAACAAGTATTTATGTGCAGATATTTGTTTCTTGTCTGTATGTACTCGTATATCTATAGTTTTACTAGCTGCCCTCCGCGGTTTCACCCGCGTAACTCCCGATCCCGTGGGAATATCGGGATGTAAGCTATCCTATCTCTCAAGTTGGATCGAACTGCACATGGTGTGCGAATTTTATTATAATCGGTTAAGTGGTTTAGGAGTCCATTGAGGACAAACATTGTGACACGAGATTTATATATATTAAAGATTATAAAGCTGAAGAGTTTGTTTATTTTGTTTGTTTGAACGCGCGTATCTCAGGAACTACTGGTTCGAATTGAAAAACTATTTTTGTGTTGGATAGTCCATTTATCGAGGAAGGCTATAGGCTTCTTTTTATTCCGATATTCCCACGGGATCGGGAGTTACGCGGGTGAAACAGCGGAGCGCTGCTAGTCTATAATATAAAATTAATCGCTGAATGTCTTGCTAAGCGCAAATCACGAGAACAGCTGAAACGATTTCGCAATGTTCTTCGCAAAATTAAGAAAATTGCGTAGAAAATCATTACGCGGGTGTAACCGCGGAGCGCAGCTAGTTACCTATGTGTATATTTTCAAAATAAATGTAAGTATTCTATCCGTCATCTACCACCCATAACACAAGCCTAGTTGCTTAGCTGACGGATTTGACTAAAATTTGGCACATAGATATCACGGCGAAGCGTAGACATTCGCTATGAAAGGAGTTTGGAAAATCCCTACGCGAACGAAGTCGCGAGCAAAAGCTAGTTGAATTCTATAAAAATCAAGTATAGATAGGTTAATTAAAATAAGCACTATCCTTCATTTGCACTCCCATCATAAAAACTTTAATTAATTCGCAGTTTTCCAACTAATTGCTTCGAACACAACCAATACTCTAATTCTGAACCTTATAATCTTTAAAATAGAGTTCAAATTACTGAACATTCGTTTACATGTTCTAGCGTAGTTTAAATACAAAGTCTAGTGCTTTTCGAATGACCTTTACAGTAATTTCACTTAGTCGAGTCATACTATGTTTTTTAGGGTTCAGTACCCACAGAGTGAAAACGGTGGCATCCATTTTGAACCCCCATTTTCAACCCGCAAATATTTTTTTCCATGTTCTACCTAAAATGTGTTCCATTTTCTACCCCCAATAATTTAATTGATTATTTTTTCCAATTTCTACCTAAAATGTATTCCATTTTCAACCCAAGTGATTATAATACTTAATATGTTTTTTTTTGTACAGACAGAAAAATAATTTAATATTTTAAAGTCTTACTTTAACTACTATTCTAATTAACACTTTTACCGAAACTATGAATCTTTTTTTCTGTTGACGTTACTTGAGTAAAATTAGGTAGGCAGTTGCGTTACCCACTACGTATTTGGGTAGAAAATGAACTATTGATTTGCAGGGGGTTGAATATGGAGGTATTTTAATTAAAATTATGCCGTGGGTTGAAATCGGGGGTTGAAAATGGATGCTACCGTAAAAACCACTACTACTTTTAATAAGACTCCTCCTGTCTGTCTATCACCAAGCTCGTAGGTACAGTCGCCTGCATAATTGCAGCTCTCGGTAGAGTTCTAAAATTACTATTATTGGAATGTTTTCTTTATAATTTTTGTTTGATAAATTCATGAGTTATAAGACTTTAAACTTCAACTAAAGCAGGTGCCTAGAATTTTGCTTTGTGTTGAAAAACATTCTTATAACAGCCGTTTTGGAGCTCTACGGTGGGTCTGCAATTATGCAGGTGACCGTACCTTAATGATAAGGACATGACTTTAGTTGCTCCATTTTAAATATATCTTCAAAAATATTTGAAAATATTTGTTATCTTGACCTTTTTGAGCATGATCACAAAAAAGAAAAGAGTTTCTTGTGCGTTCTTCTCATTTTTGGGTCCGTCCGGGAGACGCTTCAAAGTGAGTTCATGCAAATTGTATGACTCCAAATGAAAAAAAGATTTTTGATTAAGGTGAAAGGGTACCTGCGCTCTGTCCATACAAACGTAGTCGACTGTTTCCTCCCTGGATAATGACACTAGCACACATATTTTTATGCCATAAAGCCTATAACTGCCATGACTATGCCCCTATGTTTTGGATTTTTTCATTTTCTAATTATCATAGAACTTAAAATTTAAAAAAAAACAGAAAATAGGGGCATGGTCATGGCAGTTATAAGTTTTACGCCCCAAAAATATTTGCTCTAGTGTCATTATCCAGGGAGGAAACAGTCGACTACGTTTGTAATAGTTTGTATGGAGAAAGCCAACGGTACCCTTTCCTCTTAAATATCTCATGAACCGTGATAGCGTTTAGCAATATATATGCGGAGACTTGTAAATGGTTTTTTAGTTAGTAAGGTTGATTTATATGTTTGTGATTATTGCTGTTTGTCTTCCGAATAAAATAAAATAAATAAAATAAATAAATAGCTAGACAGTTCAAATTTTCACAGAAGATGTATATCTGCTGCAGCTATAACAACAAATAAAAACAGAATGCTACGGAACCCTTCGTGCGCGAATGCGACTCGCTCTTTATCGTTTTTTTTTTAGATACAGATTAGTATGGAACTCTAGAAATAAATCTTAAATCGAGTTTATGCTAGTATAATGCCATGTTTAAATAACATCACAACAGAAAGATTTCCATTGTCCGCTATTTGTTTACGAACACTGAATATAACATATCTAATCAATACATTTTCTATCTAGGTAGGTAGGTAGGTATAGACTGATATATATATCAACGAAATTATTATTACTTTTTTTTATTCATTACGTAATTAGAAGTTGAATTTTCCAAAGTCCTACGTCATAATCAGAGGCGCTACGATCTAATTTTAAATTAGCGCCCGTCGACTCCCCTGTTCCAGGGAGCCTCATGGGCATGAAAATGTTCTCGACGGGGGATCGTCAGGTGTAGGGGACCTGTCAGGGGAGCCGACGACGGGCGAAAACCAAATATAATGATTATTATGGTAAAGAAAAAAATAAATTAAAAAAAATATATTTCAGGACATATTACACATCGCCATCCAGCCCCAAGCTAAGCAACTTAATGCTTGTGTTATGGGTGCCAGATACCGGATAAACTACTTATATACTTTTTTTTTTGTAAATAAATACATATTATACATATAGGAAACACCCAGAACCAGAAACAAGAATTTATGGTCAGCATAAATACTTGTTCCCGGCGGGAATCGAGAAAAATGATTAAAATAAAAACATACACACTTTTATAAAAGTAAAATAATATGCATTTGCTATCACTATACTTATAAAAAAATGGTGTATTTTTTCACTGATAATTTCGCGATATTAATAGATAGCGGTGTTAAACATCAAACAATCATGCATTTAGTACTTAACACAAACTAAACTACCATTTATATCATGTTAGAGTTTACATCTAACTTCAGTTAAAAGCGATCTCTACTTGATTTCTACAGTTTACTCATCTAAAGTATGTAGTACATTGAATACACATTTCTCTTCCTATCGCTTTACCTATTAACTAACGATATTCGCCTAACTTCACACCACGATTTCCTAAGAGAATTTTATAATGTGAACATAGGTGCATACGTAAACAGCTGAGCGCACTGACCTCTGGCTGAGCGAGACTAGCCAATTGTTCAGTTAACTACATATTATAGTAAGAATTACATGCAAACTACAGTGCTCTTTTTAATTAATGCAACTAACTACAGGACTATTACGAAATGTGGTACAAAATCCATAAAAATCCATTTAATTTTTTTAGTCTTTGTACCAAATTACGCTAAAAAACTAACTAAGAAAAATTAATTAGTCAACAAAAAGTACAGACAACATAACAGAATTAGTTAAATAAAACGTGAAATAAAAAAAAAAAACTCCTGCTTACAGTGATTCAAAAAAGTTCATCTGATCTATTGGGTTGGTACTGGTGGGAAAAACGAAAACAAAAAAATTAGTGAAAAGTGGAAAATAAAATAACAAAAAACTAAATTATTCACTGGGGGACTGTGAAGAACCCATCACCAAAAAAAAGAAAATCAAATAAAGCAAAGCGAAATCTTAAACTTTTAAAAGATAAATAAAAACACATCAAAGTTTCGAGAGGCATTCATTTACATGGAGAAAATAACCCCGGACAATAACTTAAAAAAAAACCAAGAAAATATACATAATCATGAAATATCTTTTTGCATATTTGTTGATAGATTGACCCCAAGAAACACAAAGAAATTAGGTGTCGATGATCAAGGTTCAATGAAAAATAAGAATTAATTCGATCTTGTTTTGGTGCTTCTAATAATGTCTAGAAGAGTAAAGTCTTTATTCTAAAGCATATCCTCACCTGCGCGCAGCCCAAAAGAATCCTGCGGAGTCGAGTGGCTCCAGCAACCTAGGTGTCGAAGATCCGAACGCGAAAGCCGGCCTCGGCGCCGACCGCGCCGCTCGCTGCCTCTCCAGACGTTCGGAACGGTCCTTCTCGCGTTGAAGAAGCGCTTCCCGACGCGAGATTGAAGCTTCCCATATCGCACGTTTTCGTTCCTCTACCTGGAAGACAAGGTTATGGTTAAATAAACGATCAAAGTCATATTCAGTTGGCATCATACGCATGATCACATTGAATCGTTTAAACTAAGTTAGGATGTGTGTCTTCGGAACGCTCCCTCTAATGCTAAGGCACAAGAAACTAAAGGGATTCTTATCTTATTGTCACACAAAGTTTAGGATATTATCAAACTCTCTTAATAATAAACTTTTATAAGAATAAGTGGTTAAATATGTGTCGACACAAGGGGCCGTCCATTAATCAAATGATATTTTTTTTGGCACTTTTTAACCCCCCCTCCCACTTGGTGATACATGGTGAGGTTTGAGACTACAATATATCACGTGTATTTTTAGTAGGTACTTACAAAGAATCTTAATATTTTTTAAAATTACAACATGGAAACATTTCCGCTTTTCGGTTGAGAATCGCGCGTTTGCCGAAAAAATAAATACACGTGATATACTACTACACCCCCCCTCCCCCTTGTGATATTTCGTGATTTTTTATTGATGCCTCCTCCCCTTTCGAGCCTCACGTGAATGGACAGCCCCTAAGTGTAGCATATCAAATATAAGAGCGCCTTAGCACTTTTACATATGGCAGATGTGCGACTAACGCAAAACATATTTTAACCTATAGAAGGCTTAAAAAACGTTTATGAATAACGGGAAAAGATTTAGCTTTCCACCACCAACTATAAATACAGGATAATTTTTAATAGATTATAATTTCCTTTCATGTCATACCTGGGCCATTATTCACTAAGCTTCAAGTCGTTGGGCGCGCGTGATTAGGGCGAGATTGCCATACAAAAACCTCTCCCCCTCCGCCCCTAATCACGCGCGCCCAACGACTTGAACCTTAGTGAATAATGGTACTGAATCTAATTCAAGAATTGTTTGGATTTAAATTGTACACATTAAAATCAGAGTCCTCCAAAATATCTTTACAGTCCATAAACAGAAACATCCCAAAAACCATAAACATAATTTCACAAACCAGCCAGCAGCACTATTTTCTAATTTCACGCCAGCAGTAGCATCCCATAACTGCATAAATCAATTCTCAAACCAGAGCTAAGCCGATAAGAAAGCCGGCCCCATGTGTAACACGATTTATCTCTACTTCGACTAGACGCAAGCTTATCGAAAATACTAGAGCAGATAACTCAGAAATGACATTTGATTACAGTTGAAATGTGGTAAATAAAATCGTAGATGGATCTTTGTAATGCAATTATTGATAGCCAAAGCAAAGCATAGATCGCGGGAACGGTAATTCTTTATGCGTTAGAAAGTGAACTCAAAATAGACTCTTAGGAAAAAACGGTCATAGCTTGTTTTACTTTTTGACCTCGTTTAAATTTAACTGAACGTCCAAGGGGTCGACCAAAGAAATGCTGGAAATACTGTGTGGAGGAAAACCTGAGGAAGCTTGGGGAAAGATTGTGAAGGATGTCAAGAGTTGAAGCGCCGCAAATAGTATAATTATGTTGATTATCAAAAACAAACAATACGTAAAATGGTTTAATGTTTTTGTCAAATAACTCCTAAATTAACCAAGTACATAGGTAGAACAAAAGGTAATTACTGTCCAAAATATGGCATTTCCGTTGTATTGTTATAATGGATTCCGTCTGTGTGCACTACTGTGTGAAACGAACGGTCAATGTCAGATTCATGGGGAGATGATGAACTAAAACAAACATGCTGTTAAATTATGATCTTTATGATTCTCACAGTAATTATACAGTAGGCAAAATTACACGTATTTAATAGGCCGAGCCAACAACCTAATTCCTTATTTTAAGAAGAGTAGAGGATTTGGAAGTGAATGACCATACAGCGACAGGACGGCTAACTAACCTCTTCTTTAGCCGTACAACCTCTTCCGTCTGGATTGCGTTGAGGAGGAAAAGGCGAGGGAAAAGGGGAGTGAACGCAGACTTGACAAGGAACAGTGGATTGGAGAATGATGATATTTGTGTCGACCCCACCCAACATAATTAGAAAATTAAAATAAGCAATAATGAGACGAATCTAACAAATAAATCCATCGAGTGGTTTGGAAGATATGAGGGAATAAAGAATATTCTTTTCCGACATTTAATAATGAAAACCTATAGAAAATCAGTCATTTCGGGAAAAGAGCTTTTTGAAATACGTACTTTATGTAGATCAGTACATTTTGACATTCAGACCAAACCACCCGTAAGGAATATTATTGTATGTACTTAATACAAGATGGGCGCGAAAAACATAACCCTTTCCTTGCGCAGTCGGGTAAAAAATAGCTCAAACTATCGATTCGGAACTTAACAAATCTACATCTGTCTTTAAGCATTGTGTACTGGCAATAATGTGTTCCGGTTTTAACGGTGTGGGTGTTACAAAAAAATGTAGTATCGTCGCGAAAAAAGCATTGCCAACTCGGTCAATGTCACGACCATGCTTTAGCAGTTCCACACGTGGGCGTGGGTTCGTTTAATAAAATACTATAAAATAAATCAGTCTGTCAGCAATAAGTCATTATCTATGCATACTATTTGGATAATTTAAATTTACTTTATAAGACACAATGGTTTTCGTTAAGCGTTGCCAAAAATACCCAAATTAATGACGCAGGGTGGCCACAGCTGCAGAAGAAATTACGCGGGAGATCGAAGAAGATGTGGATCGACTATAAGAAGGATTTAGCAACTGGAGACGAACAGGAATCAAAGCGAGCGCAAGAACATAAAGGAAGATGAGCCCATTAAGGGTAAGTATACTAGCGCTGCAGAAGTGTCAGCACTAAACTCTATCAAACGAAGCTAATTTAGCTTTTCACAAGATCTAAAAGAAGCCATTATCCATGTTAATTTCCAAAACTCCCTTCCTATTGCTCACTTAGGGACCTATAGGGAACTCCTGTGCAAATGTTTCTAGACCCAGTGGTTTAGGCTGTGCATTGTCATCAATAGCTTTTTAGTATGATTATCAAAAGAATAAGTTCAGTCATCCGTCTCTACCATATCTATTTTTATCCAAACGTATTTTGAATGAAGTGTTTAAATAACTGAGTGCAGGAAGTGCATTTTCAATCCGATGTAGGTACAATGAGGCGATCATAATCATTTGTTTATCATCACTATCACTACATAGTATAAAATAAAGTCGCTTTCTCTGTCCCTATTTCCCTTTGTATGCTTAAATCTTTAAAACTATACGCAACGGATTTTGATGCGGTTTTTTTTAATAGATAGAGTGATTCAAGAGGAAGGTTTATATGTATAATACATGCATAATAAAGCCGTGCGAAGCCGGGACGGGTCGCTAGTTGAGTATAAAGGTACAGTGAAACTTGGTTAAGTGGGACCTGGATAAGTGAGAAACCTCCATAACTGGAACTCATGCTGAGGTCCCAACACTTTGGCACTGAATTACCCCTGTTAGTGGGATGAAGCAAACCTCTATATCTGGGATTTATTCTTTCGATTTTATCATCATAGTTACCTTTATAACTGAGACGGCGAGTGAATTTTATATGCATAAACCTCTGTAACTGAGATAACATCGTTTTGTTTGTTTACTTACTTATTCTTATTTTATTCACAAGTTTTCGTTTCGCTTTACTATCATACGGATGTTTATTTAATTAAAAAATGTCAAAACGAAAGCTACAATCTTTATCATTACGTGAAAAACTGAAGTTAATATCCGTTTATGAAAGTGGGAAGACACGTGAAGAAGTTTGTGTCGCATTTAATGTGCCAAAATCTACTCTTTGTAGAATAATTCAGAGTAAACATAAAATTCAATCACAATGTTCTGAAGGACAAGGAAAACTAAAACGTGTAGGTACGTACCTATAACAGAATATCCTGAACTAAACACGTTATTTTATTTAATGATCGCACCTCTTTAACTGAAATAATCTGTATTCTGACCTCTATTAATGGAACCCTCTGTAAATGAGACAGATATTTATTTATACCTGGATATCTGAGACACTGGGTAAGTGGAATGCCTCTATAAGTGGAACAACATTGCAGGTCCCTTGATGTCTCACTTAACCAGGTTTCACTGTATTACCTTTAGCCTTAAATAATTTTAAGGTAAGTACAGGTAGGTAATTCAGTCTTTTCGGCGATTAGATTTTAGATTAGATTTATTACCACAGGATCGGGCACTACTAGAACACTGGTTCAATTTTTTTAAATTACCCGGGATCGGGATTTACACGGGTGAAAACATGCGACAAAATATCAGTAAGAATGTAAATAAAAATATATATAAATAAGTTGAATAAAGATTGTAAACGTATTTTGGAAATTTCAACGTTAAATTGCATAGCTTGACTGTTAAACAAATATTAGCAATCCTTGAAATACTTTCTATGTTATCTTGTGCTCATTCTGCTTTGATATAGGTACTGACTTTTATAATACGTAAAAGTTAAATTTTGACATGCATTTTTTATATTTATTTTTTATGACGACTTCTGTGGTACGTCGGGCGAACTCCCGCCTGCGACGCTGAAGGTTGTGGGTTCAATTCCCGCCTCAAACAAGTATTTATTTAAGGTTTTTGTTTCCGTTCTGGGTATTTCTATATGTAAGTATACAGGGTGAATTTTTATGTGGGCCTTCAGGACTATATCCTAAACTATAAGACATAGCGAAAAATGCTGAAAGGAGTTGCGTGCCCGATTTTGACAAAAACTAAAACTGTATCATTAAATTTTTGAAAAAGTCATTACTCTCGCCAGGTATCGAACCTGCTGATTTTTCTGGATTTTTATACCAATTGATAGTCTTGCTGATAGAGAGCAATTTTTGGAAACCAACATAGTATGGCAAATCAAAGGAAATAGCTAATTATTGTAGTCTTCTGTAATTTTCATACAACTGTTCCTGAAAAAATATGGAGGAGGTATGGCTGATGACGTAACAAATTGCTGCATAAAAAACATAAACTGTTTTTTTCCAATTCGTAAGTGATGTAGAGAATTTACAACATTTCTAACATTAAAAATAATATTACTTCCCCTCCATGCTTCATACGCTATTATTTTGCCTGAGACGGAGAGATGAAAATTGGTAAAAACTACAAAAAATAGCTATTTTCTTTGAATTGCCATACTATGTTTGTTTCCAGGAATCAATCTCTATCAGCAACACTATCGATTGGTATAAAAATATAGGATGATTATTTTTTTTGCAAAATCAACAGGTTCGATTCCAGGCTAGGGTAATGACTTTTTCAAAAATCTAATAATGCAGTTTTAGTTTTTGTCAAAATCGGGCACGCAACTCCTTTCAGCATTTTTCGCTATCTCTTATAGTTTAGCATATAGCCCTGAAGGCCCACATAAAAAATTCACCCTGTATATTAAGTGTATATTTACAAAATAAAACTATATACCTACTTATGTACTGTATCAGTCGTCTAGCTACCATAACACAAGCCTAGTTGCTTAGCGTGTGAATTGTCTTCCAATATTTATTTATCTATACTTATCACTACATAATATAAAATAAAGTCACTTTTCGCCGTCCCTATGTCCCTTTGTATGCTTAGATCTTTAAAACTAAATAGATAGAGTGATTAATAATATTATAAAGCTTAAGAGTTTGTTTGAACGCGCTAATCTCAGGAAATACTGGTTCGAATGGTTTTATTTTATGTTGTGGATAGTCCATTTGTCGAGGAAGGCTATAGGATATTTAAATTTCGATATTTTCACGGGATAGGGAGTTACGCGGGTGAAACCGCGGAGCGCTGCTAGTCATTATCATTGCATAGTATAAATATAAAACACGGTCGCTTTCCGCTGTCTGTCCCTATATGTATGCTTAGATCTTTAAAACTACGCAATTTGATGCGGTTTTTTTAGTAGAGACAGAGTGATTCAAGAGGAAGGTTTATATTATGTATAATACATGCATAATATAGCCGTGCGAAGCCGGAGGGGTCGCTAGTTTATAATATACCTATGTTACGGCTAAAAAGTCGAAGTGCGGCTAAAACTAGTTTTAGCCGGCTAGAATCGGTTTGTTATTTGTTTTTAAAATGTATACGCATGGCATCGGTACCAAAATTTAATCACAATAGAAGAGGATACTCAAATGTAAAGGATGCGAGAGCTATTTCCGTACCGGCTTCGGCTCATAGACGCATTCGGTGTTCATTCTATATTATTTTTGATCGAACACCACCGCGATCACACCATCCGTGGGTATTTTCGTGTGTCGTTAAATCTATCATGTTTGGAATGTCGTGTTTCATGTTTTAGTTACCTACGTGTGGTTTACGTTGATACATTTTTTGGGGATGGGTTAGGTTTTTTTATTCAAACATCGTTACAGGGCTAGAATTTCGTATGACCGCTATAATAGGAGTTTTAGGCCAAATTGCCTTAAATTACCTAAAAACTACCTCACGCAAAAAAAACAGTCTGTTGTATACAAAATGTACAGTAACCTAAAAAAACTAAAAATGTTAAATATTGCATGGAATAATGGTGTTAAATGTTAAATCTCATATGATCAAGCTTGATTTTTTAAATAAGCAGTAAAATTAAAGTCTTCAAGTAGTTAAGTTATCTACCATAAAAGCTGAAACAGTCCTTTTTCATCCAAAGGTTGCCTGAAAGAAATGGCTTTCAGCGATAAGGCCGCCCATTTGTGCAACTTATACTTTCTAGTTATTACTTTACCTCGTGTTCTGTTTCTTCTACATGTTTTGTACAAATAAAGTTATCTATCTATCTTGATCATAAGCCGTAGAATACGAATCCATAGTTTTTTCTTAATTCATTTTTTCTTTTATGTATGTATTGAAAAACTAAAGAACTTATTCAATTTTCTGTTTTCTAGAAAGGTCATGGTATACTTTAAATCAAAATCGACCGAATAAAACCTAAGTATACACAACACAAGTCTAGTTATTTAGTTTGGGGCTAGATGGCGATGTGTGGAATGTCCTGCTACATCATCACTACATAGTATAAAACGAAGTCGCTTTCTCTATCCCTATATCCCTTTGTATGCTTAAATCTTTAAAACTACGCAACGGATTTTGATGCGGTTTTTTTTAATAGATAGAGTGATTCAAGAGGAAGGTTTATATGTATAATACATGCATAATATAGTCGTGCGAAGCCGGGGCGGGTCGCTAGTTTATTTATAATTAAAACCATACACCGCAGCTAGTCATTATAAAGGGTGGGGTACAGAGATAAAAAATGCAATAACAATCCCGATAAGTAATCTTATCAACACGCTTCTCAGAACCAAGTAATCCTACAATCATACTATCTGAATTGATCTCTTTTAGGATTACGCACACGTGTTATTAAAAACTCGGCGAGCGTTAAATAATGATGGCAACTATGGCAAGGCAAGGCTTAAGCGAGCATAATATACACAAATAGAAATGTATGATATTTTTTTTCGTTTTCCTAGATAATGTATATTCGTAAATTAGATGTTGAAAAAATATAATACTAAGTCACGTGTTTTTTATTTTCTTCATCTAATAAATAAATAAATATTGCAGGACATTCCACACATCGCCATCTAGCCAAGTTAAGAAACTACACTTTTTCTTTTGTAAATTACTTATACTTAATAGCGACCCGCCCCGGCTTCGCACGGCTATATTAGGCATGTTTTATACATATAAACCTTCCTCTTGAATCACTTAATCTATTAAAAAAAACTGCATCAAAATCCGTTGGGTAGTTTTAAAGATTTAAGCATACAAAGGGATATAGGGACATAGGGACAGAGAAAGCGACTTTGTTTTATACTATGTAGTGATAGTGATACATAGATACAACCAGACCACAGACAAATATCTAAGCATAAATACTTATCTGAGGCAGGGATCGAACCCGCAACCCTGTGCATTACACTTACAGGAACTTGCAAGCTTCCTCATTTTGTGACTGTATGTATAGACAGACATGCCAACGCAAATATCTACAAGTAGACATAACTTCAGATTAAGTCATAGACAATATACATTTACTTTACCGTTTGGCACAGGCTTTCATCGGCTTAGTATGTTTGCCAAGTTTGGTACCAACCTATACGTAATACTTGATTTCAGAACTAAGGGCCAGTTGCAGCTAGGGTTGCCAGCTTTTTTTACAAGAAATAAAGTAAGTAATTATTTTAAAAAATATTTTAATTTTTTAAAGTTTTAAAAACCACATTTAAATTTTTAAAATAACCACAAGATTGGAAATTTATTTAATCAATTTGACATTTTGACAGTTGGTTATTGATGTTTAAGTTTTGTTTATATATTTTGTGAACGTCCTGTGTTGTGTCTGTTTGTTTTAGATGATCCAGCTGCATAAATTACCGATCAATCTTCTTGTTACCGGCCAATCTCCTTCGTTAATTTCTTTATTCACTGGACATTGGCGGAATTGCAACGCAATGTGGGCAGAATCGCCATTAAACAAGAATTGAATTGAATTGAAGGTCATAAACGCTTTCAATGTGTGTTGTGCAAATCAATATTAAGTTTAGATTACCCGTTAAATGTATTTAGCTAAATTTATTTAAGGACAATTTCATGCGAGTCGTCCCTATAGACTTGTCCATAATATTTGACACAATTTTAAACTCGATTTTAGTTTTCTTGCAAAAGTGTATTAACTGAATCTAGGTTTATATTTAGCAATTTTCCTGCAAGAGACCTTAAGTCATTTCAAAGTAGTCTTACATAGTCTATTACTATGTCGCAGAAAGCAATAAATCTTTTAGTTAGTACACGGTCAGGATTCAAACTCACGACCTTCGAAAAATCATTACAATTTATCCAACAATGCGCTAAGGAAGGTCGTATCATCGATAGAAATCGATATTACATCTGTAACTATCGATAAATTTTTCACATCACTGACCAAGCGTTTTACTAAAGAACTTATCCGGTATAAAATATAGATATAACGTCGATGAGAACCGCAAGATGTCACTTCCCTCAGTACTACACGCCTGCGCGTACGCAACTACGCGCGGCATGACTTCATGGCTACGGTCACCATGTTCATGGAAAAAGGAAGATAACACTAGGACAAATATACATTTAGAAAATACGCGACGAATTTAGAACCACCTCCTTTTTTTAAAGTCGGTTAGAAATACGAAATATTGTGACTGCGACTTGGCGGACAAACTGGTTGCCCCATCATATTTTTCTGTTGCGCAGCGCCTTATTAACTTACCTTACTGGAGTGAATTTAACGCGAGCCCTTGCTAAAATCGTTAGGTTAAAATAAATTATTATTATGAGAACCACACCAATAGTTGCCCAAGAAGGAGAATTAATTGGTATTCCAGGATATAGTTTGAAAAACATTTTTGATTTTTTGCCCGTGTAGAGCCGAAAAGCCGAGGTTTAAAATGAAAATTCTCCTAAAAGCAGGTCGTGGTGCAATATTTGAATATCAATTTTTTCCACTATAAAATATTTCCAATAATATTTTTAGTTACATATTAAAGTTATTCACCATGTTTTTGGTACCATATTAGTTTACATCATATTCCCATAAATAGTAAAAAAACAGACAGATGGACAAGAAAGTGTGATCTTAAAGGGTTCCATTTTTACCTTTTGAGGTACCTACGGAACCCCAAAAATTTCTCACGAAAAACTACATCCGTGGTCACCTCAGCTCTATTAATTTAGAGCTAGTGTTATGTCATGACCCGGTAACCTGCCATTGTAAGCGATTTGGAATGATGGACATGCGAGATGACATGGCCATTGTTGTGTTAGATTTTTGTATGATAGTTACTTATTAGCGGATAGAGAAGGTAATGTGGTAATAGGGATTAAATTAGACTAGAGTGGTGATAGGAATAGTATGACGTCAGACGTGACGTAGCAGTTAGTCAATACAGTGTGTAACAAAATCCCTGTTGAGCGGGTTTTAGTTGAGATGATGTCAATAATTGCAAAAAAATAAACTATCCACGGAATATTTTCTTGTTTCATTCATTTAGAGCGCGATTTATCCGTATTCTGGTTTGAGTTGAGATAAGGTCAACTGCAATTTTCGTGAAAAAAAAAAAACTATTTACGGAATATTTTCAGAGCGCGATTTATCCGTATTCGGGTTTCAGTTTCAAAACTTATTCATTTAAAATGCTATTTTCGAACAAGGAAACAGTCAAAGCATCTAAACACACATAATTATTACGTAATCACCTTTTTCCTGTCACCGAAGCACCGAAGCGTCCGTCGGGTGTTGGTAAAAGAGAGAAAGATCTCGTAACCAATCAAATTATGATAATGGTTATAGTTATACTTGGAACTTCGCAGTAAGTAGATTACTTCCATCAAAACGACCCAGTTGGCACAATGGTCACCATGCCGGACTGCCAAACATAGGGTTGCGGGACCGATTCCCGCCTCAGGCAAGTATTTTATTTATGCTTAGATATTTGTCTGTGGTCTGGTTGTTTATATGTTTTTTATGTTATACTAGCTGCGCCCCGCGGTTTCACCCGCGTAAGTCCGATCTTTCTTACCGTTTAAACCTTCCCTGGACTTCCACAAATAATTCAAGACCAAAATTAGCCACATCGGTTCAGCCATTCTCGAGTTTTAGCGAGACTAACGAACAGCAATTGATTTTTATATATATAGATTTACAAAAGAAAATTATTTATTTGTCTAGCACCCATAACACAAGTTTAGTTACTTAGCTTGGAGCTAGATGGCGATGTGTAGAATGTCCTGCAATATTTATTTATTTATACTTGGAACTTCAAAGTAAGTAGATTACTTGAGACACACGTGCGTAGAAAAAAAGGTTTTTAAAAGCAAGAAATAATCATCACTTTATAGACGCTAACAACCTGCGGATTAGTTTAATTCCACACATCGCCATCTAGCCCCAAGCTAAGTAACTATAGACTTGTGTTATGGGTGCTAGACAACGGATATACTACTTAATTATATACTTTTCTTTTGTAAATATACACTTATAATACATAGTAACAACCAGACCACATACAAATATCTAAGCATAAATACTTGTCTGAGGCGGGAATCGAACCCGCAACCCTGTGTTTGGCAGTCCGGCATGGTGACCATTGCGCCAACTGGGGCGTCAATGAAATGAAAATATGTTTTTTAATTGCCAGAATACGTAAGTATAGGTATCTTCTACATTTTAGGCCATCAGGCAGGTGTGATAGTGATCAAACGCAAACGCTGATTCAAATGTAAAAAAATGTTTAATATTTATTTGTTTACTAGCGACCCGCCCCGGCTTCGCACGGCTATATTATGGATGTTTTATACATATAAACCTTCCTCTTGAATCACTCTATCTATTAAAAAAACCGCATCAAAATCCGTTGAGCAGTTTTAAAGATTTAAGCATACATAGGGATATAGGGACAGAGAAAGCGACTTTGTTTTATACTATGTAGTGATGATTTGTTCCCTTCATGGTCGTTTAGGGGATGAAGAAGAACATATTGGATACTTTTGATCCCGAAATTCCAGCGTGATCGGAACTTACACGAGAGAAACGGCAGGGCGCTTCTAGTTTTATAATAAGTATAGTTTTTATTAGTTTTTTTGGTTACCATAACACAAGGCTAATTGCACAGGTTGAGGCTAGATGGCGCTGCGTGGAATGTCCTGCAATATTTAATTTCTCCATATCTTACCAACATTCTAACAGAATATTTCCATTGATATGCAAATACTTTCCGTCCTCGCTGAGGTGATGTCATTCTGTAAAGTCGGACATTCCGATTGTTTTTACATTACAATCATTATGGTACGTAATTATACATTCGAAATCACGTTTAAAGGGGTTGTAATATTCTGGCATAGGAAATGGTCAGCCATTATTTTAAGTTGCGCCACCTTTCAATCTTATGGCAATGTTTTGAGGACATTAATACAAACAAAAAAATGCCATGTACAGTCACATCACCAATTAGCTGAACCCCACGTGACCTGGAGCTCACTCGCAAATCTGTAAGGTTGTAAAGTAATGTTAACTGATACTGTTTTTTTTAAACATTATACTATACAATACAATATAAAAAAAAACAAAATAGATAAATACTACATTTTTTACTACAGATGTGCGAGTGAGCTTCTGAGTCACATGGGGTTCAGCTAATTGGTATTCCGACTGTATCTAACAAAGTCTAAAATGGTAATACGTCAGGATTTCCTGTTAATGTGGGAAAAACAATCTTCTAAAATACATTTTATTAACATCAAATAACAGGCAAAAGGGACACTTTTCAAACCTATATAGTTATACTAGCTGCCCTACGCGGTTTCACCCGCGTAACTCTCGATCCCGTGGGAATATCGGGATGTAAGCTATCCTATCTCTCAAGTTGGATCGAACTGCACATGGTGTGCGAATTTTATTATAATCGGTTAAGTGGTTTAGGAGTCCATTGAGGACAAACATTGTGACACGAGATTTATATATATTAAGAAGATAGAGAACATTAATACAAACAACAAATGCCATGTCACAAAAACTCGCCAAATTGAAAACAAAAGATTGAGGAAACTATTATGCCAGTGTCTATATTTAAATGTTACTACCCCTTTCGTCCTTGGATAAGGTAACATAACTATTATAGAATATTTCAAAACAGCCTTTTGAAACTACCTAAATAGGTTAAATTGGCTTTTAGCAGCGTCCCGCGGTACCCTAGTAAGTCCCGATCCGGTGGAAATATCTGGATAAAAGTAGCCCATGTTACTACTAAGATTTAAATGTATCCTCATTCCAAGTTTTATCAAAATCGGTCCAGTAGTTTCAAACTTATTTACAAAAAACCTTTAGAAAGTTTGGGATACCCCCGGGAACACTACTAGGTCCGCTATTGTTTATAAATTACATCAAAGATTCTTAGCTTCATAAGATATAATTATATACTGCAATAAGTCGCAAATATTAAACCTTACCATAAACGGTTTAGTTTAATATCACTTCGAGAGTAACCCTTCATTAACTGAGGAATTAAACTCCTCCCTACTAATAACTGTAAATCTAGTTTTCGCTTTATACTTAGAATAAACACTACTAATATTATAAACTAGCAGTGTCCTACGGATTCACCCGCATAAGTTTCGATACTATAAAAATATCAAGTTTCTCTACGTGATAGAATCTGAAATACGGAAATACGTAGAAGAATCAAAGTCACCGACATAGCTCTCAGGATTGGTAAGCTGAAGTAAGCTATATGACCTGCCCATTGCCAAATGCGCAGTTGCATGTGTCTGTCTTTCCTGACGTGTACAATTTAGGGATTATCAAGTCACGAGTGAACAGGTATCTTCTAGGAAAGCGTGTTACATCTTAGACCGCATCGTCACCTACCATCAAAAGGTGTGATAGTGGTCAAACGCTGATCTATTATTTGATGATAATTTTACGTGATACCGTCTCATAAGAAAACATTGATGGTTACTTGTCAATAACATGACGCATGACGTCACACGTTTTTGCGAGTGCAGGTGTTCATCGATTCATAAAACGTTATCTCGTCAAAAAAGGGGCCGATTGATTTGAATGATTTTTGCACTAAATATAGTGTGAAATTAAGATAGTTTTCTTTTGGCATCGAGTCAAAAGTAATTGCGCATACTAAGCCGTTAGTCTAGGAAACATTGTGTACAGCAAATCACTAGTGCAGTAATCAAATGTGCTAATTTGTCTGTCCGTAAGACGTTCTAATTGGACGAATGCAACAGCTATATGCTATGTAATGGATCTTGAATGAAATATGGTTCTTTTGTGAAGTTGTTTACTGGTTTGCATACGTCAGGAAAATAGTATCTTACTTATGTTTGTAACGAAACTACTGAATCGATTTTGATGAAATTTAGTATGAGGATACATTGATTAATTAGGAACAATATAGACTTTTTATACCGATATTTCCACGAGATTGGGAGCTACGCGAGTGAAAACGCGGAGCGTTGCTAGTAAATAATACTTTAAGTATTTATTAAAAGTCTTGATTGATATTTCAACGCTCTACTTAAGCCGATAGTCAAAGCAATATTAAATTTGGGGGAAGAAAGGGTTTTTCGGAATACCGTTTTCTGCAAGCCACACGGGCGAAGATGCGGGCAGAAAAACTACAACCTTTGAGTCTTGAATAGATACTTTAAAGTACCTTCTAAGCTGGTTCTTCTAATTGACTCTTGACTTTAAAATTTGTATTTTTATTTTGTTGTATTTTCATGTACTTATGTGGGCTCAAATTGTCTGAATAAAGATTGGATTGATTTAATTATATAAAAGGCAAACCTGCTACATCCTCGACCTTATCTTCGCTTTCATTTGACCTCATGAGATGAGATCAAATGCAAGCCTATTTTGCGTAAAAAAAAGAAGTAAGACAACTATAAATAACGTAATATTCTCAGTAGGAATTCGTGAAACTCTGCACAAAGTTTGCATCACTCCAATTGCTAAATAATTCTCAGAATACCGCATCAGGAACTGTCGAAACACTTTAAATAAGTTCGCGGATATATGCATTGTTTGGTCGCAGTTACATTATGAACAAATGTACAATCCACGGTAAAAAGTCTCTGCCCATCGTAACGTTTACAATCCTGTGCAGCACTATTTGAACATTACAACAACGTAACCTGTGGATCGAACCCACGTCGTCGGTTGGTGTAGCGGGTGGCGGCTTATACCACTCACACAACTAAACACATAGCTAACATGTTGAAAATAATAATCACACTGAGTACTTTTTATTCAAGTATTTATGTTTGTGTGTAACGTCTATTAGAAGAAGGTCGTAAGTCAAATACTTGTTTATAGTATTATTGTAGCAAACTGATCTTTTACTTATGACCCATACTGTACTTTAATATAAGTGTAGTAGCTGAGGAACCTTGAATTCAAACTTGTAGTTGTTGAACAACGTTTAGGTATTTCGCTGAAATACCTAAATCAAAATATTTGCATTTTATGTTTTGGATTATTCGTTCCACAAATTTAACTAGAGAGAGAGCCTCGTGGATAGTTAGCTGTAGCTTTTAGCTGAGGCCAATCCATTTGAGGCAGCATTTTATAATATTCTATGATTTTGCCAATTTTATATATTTTTCTATACTAAAGTTATCCTAATACCTATATATTCTAAGAACCCCCTAAATCCTAAGAAATCCTAAATAAAAAGCCCTTTGTAAAGATAATATTATATACTAGCTGCGCTCCGCGGTTTCACCCGCGTAACTCCCGATCCCGTGGGAATATCGGGATAAAAAGTAGCCTATAACCTTCCTCGATAAATGGACTATCCAACACAAAAATAATTTTTCAATTCGAACCAGCAGTTCCTGAGATTAGCGCATTCAAACAAACAAACAAACTCTTCAGCTTAGAGTATAGATTTAATTTTACGACCCTATCCTATTCTTCTTAAAATTCTATATATTTATGTCTCTTTGTTATGTCGTATGTTGGTTCAAACAAAAATATATCTTTTTTAGTTCCGAGTATGTGTCCCAAAGCTCCTAGCGTGAACGAATTTTAGGAATTGCTTATTAGGAATTTTGCTATTTGCTATAATAAAATTGCTATTTAGGAATTAAACATACCATCTTCGAAGTTACTTAGCATTTATGAAAGTGCCAGAAAAAACGGAAGCCATCGTGTCTAATAGTTAAGTATCTATTCAAACTTATGCTACTTTAGACAGGCAGTCATTAAACACCCCAACCAAAAGTTCCTAAACTTCCAGATCACAGACCGAGATACCATTATCTTCATTCCTATTAACTTTATGCTCCCTTATCTCAGTTCCTTTAATAGTTACAATCCATTGACCTAAATAGTAAGTGTATGTTGGATAGGAGACTGTCATCAATAAAATGGTTCTATTTGGTTTCCAACATTTTTGCGTTGAGAGCAGTAGTGAATGGTGATGATACTTAGAACGAATACTTGGAATTCATCGCTATTAGCAAAATTATCGATCGGTACTTATTAAATATAGGCGATTTTATCAAAATTAACAGGTTTGATTCTCGGCTTTGCTACCTGATAACTCTCTAATGGTCTGAACTTCAGAATTGCACATTGTTTATAACTGTGTTGGAGGCATGCGCTGAGTTAATCTCAGCTTTTATGAAATCACGAAGGTATCTTGGTCTATTTTGCAGTATTTTCAACGGGGGCGCTTTGACTAGGCACATAATATACGAAGATTAGAAGATAATATAGATGATTATCGTTGGATAAGTGCACGCACTGCACTAAATGAGGCCCTATGATTGGTCAATTTTGTTCTGCTGTCTTCACTCTAGCGAATCAGCGTCTTATTTTCGGCTCTATGCGTTCACGCGCACTATGCAATCTCATAGGGTTGGTTGTGAATGTAACCATCCAATTGCGAACGTAAACAGTCAGTTGCCTAGCAACGTTTCTAATTTTCACTTGCTCGCGTATAATACGGTATTATTGCACCCAATAGAGAAAGTAAAGGTGTCTGTCTGCAGCGGTCTAGCGAATGACTGCCCGAGAACAATTACTTCCTGAGATGTGTAGATCCGGATCGATTAGATCTTTTAGATACATATCCGATTAAATTTTGCCCGTGACTTTGTTCGAGTAGGGTTTGAATTTTTGTAGCGGATGAAATACATTAAATAAAAATATTGCAGGGCATTCCACACTTCGCCATCTAGCCCCAAGCTAAGTAGCTAGACTTGTGTTATGGGTGTTAGACAACGGATATACTACTTATTTTTTTCTTTTCTATACTTTGCATTTTAACAGCTATCTGTATGCCAAATTTTAGCTCGATTCGTTTATTGGTTTTAGGTGTGCTAATGTATATGTAAGTCAGTAAAGATTTTATATTTATACTTAGATAGCTTTTGTCTTCGTCGACGTAGAAGGCCAAAATGAATCTAATAGGTTTTTAAAAAAAATAAAATGTAATTTAAATCAAAAGTACTGAGAATTTTAATACTTATTAGCTTCGAAGCTAATCTAACGTTCAGTCACTTTTCTGTGTATGAATTTCAATAAAATACGAAGCACGTTTTCCATCAATTCTGTTAAAGAATGTTTATGCTTTGAAGTAGATTGGACCAAGGAATCATGTTGTCCCATACAAATTTTGCCCCCGTTTTCAACAAGGGGTACAAGGGGTAGAAATTCGGAAAATTATTTATTATCGGATGCCTACGTCATACAAAGAACACACCCTCCAAGTTTCAGGTCTCTACGAACAGCGGTTTAGGCTGGGTATTGATCCGTCAGTCATTCAGGACAAAGCATTTTAATTATGTACGTACAGTCGGCTGCATAATTGCAGCCCTCGGTAGAGTTCGAAACTATTATTGGAATGTTTGCATTCTAATAATTTTTGTTTGATTAATTGATGAGTTAGAAGACTTTAAAACTTCACCTAAAGCAGGTGTCTAGAATCTTGCTCGTGTTGAAAACATTCTTATAACAAACGTTTTGGAGCTCTACGGTGGGTCTGCAATTATGCAGCCGAATGTATTAATAGAAGAAGATAGATATAGAAGATTTATCGTCCTAATATTACCGCCTTTACAGCGTATTAAACTCGTTAAAGTAAAACAACTTAAGACACATGACACAGACTGGATTATCTAGGTAGGTACCTACTTAACACAAAGGTCATATAATCTCATTGCAAGCGACTCTTGCGCAGGTTGTACACGTAATATGATAAACTAGCCGACCCGTGCCCACTTCGTTGGGCATTTATTTTATTAATATTAAAAATTAAATTATCTATACTAATATTTAAAAAAAATACTTTTTGTAACTTAAATAAAAAAGTTAGACATATTATGCTGTCGTTGACTTTTTTGTAGGCATTTTCAAGCTCCACATCTTTTCTATAGAACTCAAAAATATATCTTTCATAGTTAAGGCAGCGTTCGTAAGAAACGCTTTCATTCGACCGTTTTTTCTCCGATTCACTTTGCAAAACGGACTACCACGTAAAAGCCTTTTTATTTTTCGGTTTTTTATATAACCTATGACACTCAGCAATAATGTGGCTTTCTACTGGTGAAAGAATTTTTAAAATCGGTTCAGTAGATCCCGAGATTACCCCTTACAATTTAACAAACACACAAACTTTACTTCTTTATAATATTAGTATAGATTAGTATAGATATAGATATGTGTAATATTTGTTTTGCTACTGCGAAAAATATTTACTTTGATCTTTGAACTTTAGAATATTTAAGGATTGTAACATTTTGGCATATTAGCAGTTGCTTTACGATAAGAAAACTATTAAAAAAAATCTACATAAAATTAAATACAGAGAATCACATGCTTGCTGCAGCATTTCAGCTGAGGTCGGTCCATTTAGAGTAAGTATACGGCATCCCGATATTTTTCCTTTATGTGCCTACTAGCAGCGCTCCGCTATTCCACCCGCGTAACTCCTGATCCCGTGGGAATATCAGGATAAAAAGTAGCCTATGTTATTTGCAATGAATTAATGTACTTATCGTCTTATCAAGTTCCATCAATTTCGGTCCAGTAATTTCGGAGCCTATTCGTTACGAACAAAATCACTACATAGTATGAAACAAAGTCGCTTTCTCTGTCCCTATATCCCTATGTATGCTTAAATCTTTAAAACTACGTAACGGATTTTGATGCGGTTTTTTAATAGATAGAGTGATTCAATAGGAAGGTTTATATGTATAATAATACATGCATAATATAGCCGTGCGAAGCCGGGGCGGGTCGCTATAACATATAAATATTTTCTCTTTATAATTTTAGTTTAGATTTTTCTGCTCCAATCTCCTCGCGACCATGACTATTGTAACATAGTCGAAACGTCAAGGTTAGAGAAATGAAAAAAAAAACGCGATTAAGACCCAGGAAAATAATGACTAAGTATTGACGACCCAGTTGGCACAATGGTCACCATGCCGGACTGCCAAGCACAGGGTTGCGGGTTCGATTCCCGCCTCAGACAAGTATTTATGCTTAGATATTTGTGTGTGGTCTGGTTGTTTCTATGTATTATAAGTATATATTTACAAAAGAAAAAGAATATAAGTATTATATGGGTTATTCTAAGTTAAGAAGTACTTTCGACGGCAACGACAAAAAAAATCTTTTTTTTTTAATAAACTTCATAAATAACCTATTTATCACTTATAACTAAATGTTTCCGACGTGGTCACTAAAATTTATTGCAAAAATGTACGTAATTAAGTCATAATAAGTTCTAATATAAGAAAAATATCTCTCCCCTGGTCTGTCCCCCAACCGACTTCATTTGTAAATCAGTAATTATGAATGTATTAAAATTCAATAATTTCTTTAACATCGTTAATTTTATAAAGACAGTCAACTTAGTAATAGTATCATACAAGTAAAAGTCCTTTAAATTACAATTCTTAAAAAAAAAATTAACACTGAAATTTGTCCACCGTGTTTCGTGTCTCGTCCCCTGGTCTTTTGTTTTCGTTCAAAAATCAGTTTTGCTTTCCTAGTCTGTAGAAGTTGTGACCTTGAATGTATAGTGTGTAACGTGAAGTTAGCAGCAAGCGGCGCATAAGCAATTGCGCAGCCATATTGTCGGCCATTTCGATGAAGCCTCTCGCTGGGCGCAGAAGTGTTTAGTGAATGCAGTCTTTCCTCTGGTAAGTTTTACATTGCAATTATTTGTTAAAAGACTAACATATACTTAAATATTTACTATGAATAGTGTATACATTGTTACGTTCTTTTGTGACTTACGTGCGAGTAATACTTTTACGGCTATTTTAGATTTCTATCGAAAATATATCTCCCCTGGCGTATTTCCCCTGGCTGTTTTAATGGCAGGGGAGATACCTAATGTCCAGGGGAGATACATTTTTACGCGTTTCCATTAATACTTCTAGTTTTCTCTAAACCTTTACTTGGCGTTATGTCTATCTTAGCTTTACAATACAATATTACGTTTTTTTATAGAAAAATGGCACCTCGAAAAAAAATGACGCGTGAAGAACGGCTTGAAAAGAAGAGGATAGCAGAACGATTACGATATCAAAGGATTAAAAATGACCCGGATAAGTACGCCCAACAAAGAGTTAAGGAAAGGGAAAAATATGAAGAGAAGAAAGATAAAGGAACTATTAAGACTGTGAAGCAAATGACACCCAGAGAGCAGCGGAAGGCTAGAAAAATATGGAGAGAAAAAGCAAAAATTCGTAGAAGTCGTTTAGCACTCCAAGATAAAAGTAATGCTTTTATAACACCACCATGTTCGGATAATGAAGGCCCACCGCCTCCTCAAAATATAAACAGGCGAGCGCAGGCAGCACAGCAAAAGTC
The DNA here is from genome assembly GCA_907269075.1 of Idaea aversata. Classification (NCBI taxonomy): domain Eukaryota; kingdom Metazoa; phylum Arthropoda; class Insecta; order Lepidoptera; family Geometridae; genus Idaea; species Idaea aversata. The sequence goes on from OU026102.1 coordinate 1,786,203, forward strand.
AACTCGAGCAAGAAAAGCAAGAAACCTAAAGATAAAAAAACAAGGGGATGAAATAGCTCAACTTAAGTCTACAATCCAGCGCTACAAAAAACAAATACAACGGATGAAAAAACCAACAATTATCACACCAAACACTAAAGTAAATTTACTTGTAAGTACAGTAAGTGCAGCCGACAAAGAAACTATAAAGAAGAAACTGCTTTTCAGCGAGGTTGTTACTCAACAACTTAATGAAAATTTTTCAAATCTCACCACTAACCAAGAAAGAAGAGTCTTCAGGAGAGTGTTAAGCGGGAAAATAGTAAAAAAATATGATGTTTTATCGAAAGAAATGAAAATGAAACCTTTGAGTAACATAAGCAAGAAATCAAGATTGATAGACTTAAAACGCAGCTCAAGAAAAAACTGTGAGAATTTGAAAACGAGCATAGTCAAATTTATGGAAGATGATTCAAGCAGTAGACTTTGTGCAGGAAAAAAAGACTTTATAACGAAAAAGGGCGAGCGTAAGCAAAAACGAGTTATGCTAGATACTTTACTCAACTTGCACAAACGTTTTGTGGAAAAGACACACATGAAAATATCCTACCCAATGTTTTGCAACCTCCGACCATTTTGGGTCGTCCAACCACGCTGTGACAATCGTAACACTTGCATGTGTGTTACACACAGCAATATAGATTTAACGCTGAAGTCACTATACAACGCTAAGATAATATCTGTCTCTAATCACGTAAACCTTCTAAATCAAATTTGCTGCAATAGATTCAATGAAAAATGTTTATCACGAGAGTGCAAGACGTGTTTAAACAAAGGGCTCCATTACAAGGAATTCGACAACTCGATTCCACTATTTTACAGCAAGTGGCAAAGTGTACGCCAAGATATCGTCGATTTAAAAACTAACAAACCACGGACTGTAACGAAATGTGTTAAAACTTCACTACAGATTCAACCAAGGGACTTAATTTTGGATTTGGAATCAAAGATGGAAAAGTTTTTGAATCACGAACTAAACATAGTGCACCAATATCAAGCTATAAAAACTAAAAAAGAGTCCCTTACTGAGTCGGAAGCAATAATACATGTAGATTTCAGTGAAAATTATCTCACAAAATACGCTGAAGAAGTCCAATCCTTCCATTTCGGAGGATCGAGACAGCAAATAAGTATGCACACTGTTGTAGTGTACACTAAAGATATCGATCAAGAGTTAAAAAGCGAATGTTATTGCACTTTGTCACAAAATTTATCGCACTCACCTCCTGCAATTTGGGCCCATTTACAACCCATACTTGACCGTCTGCCGGCTACTGTTACGAATTTACATTTCTTGAGCGATGGGCCGGTCACCCAATATCGTAATAAAATGATGTTCAAGGTTTTGGCCACAATGCTGGATGATTTCTACCCCAACCTTAAAAATTTTACGTGGAATTTTCATGAAGCAGGTCACGGTAAGGGAGCTCCTGATGGAGTGGGTGCAACTTGCAAGAGAACTGCTGATCGACTAGTTGCAAGTGGCACCGATATTTCATCAATAGATGACTTAGCCAAAGCCCTTGAGAAAACTTGTATTAAAGTTTTCACCGTAGATGATGCAGACATAACAGAAAAAACAGCAAAATTGGGATCTACTGAAGGTATTAAGACTTTTCCAGGCACACTAAAGGTTCACCAAGTTACCGGTTGCGTATTCGTACCCAATTGCCTGATATTGAAAAGTTTGAGCTGCTTCTGTGACTCTGAGTTATGTCGTCATTTTCAGTTGGGTACTTTGGATTATCCACAAACACATGCTAAATCTCGTCTACATGTTGATGATATATACGGAGCTAGTGATTCAGACGATGAGCCACTAATTAAATCTGTATGTCAAGAACGTATGAAGAAGCCTCAAGAAATACAACTTTCTGTACCTACCACAAGCAATATAACCAGACTGCACGAAGAAGATCCAAAGCCCTCAACATCTGGAAAAAAAACATTCTACAATGGGGAGTTTGTGCTAGTTAAACTTCAAGATAGAAAAACAGAATATCGTTATGTTGCAATGTGCACAGGTGTTGAAGAAAATGATGAAGTTCAAGTTGTATTTTGTAAAATCTGTGATGACACTGGAAAGAACTTCAAAATTAATGATGACGATATTTCTTTTATCACCTGGGATCAGGTTATAAAAGAACTACCTGCCCCTAACTTAAAAATGAGGGGGCAGCGTATTTTTTACTCTTTTAATGAATCCATTGATGTTTTTGAACGTGGCTTTTAGAAAAAGAAAGTATTTTTAGTTATCTTTAAAATTTTAAATGTTTTTATAGTTTAAGCACAAACAAAGTTTAATAAGAGTTGTTTTTTTGTTATTCAAAAGAGAATTTTTAGTGTTTGTTTCTTTTTATTATTGCTTTTCTTTCATGTTTTGTACCTAGAGCTTAGGAAACATTTAATTTTATAAACAAAGAAGACTGCTAAGAAATGAAAAGTCTGATTATAAATAATTCATAATTAAAATAAATAAAGATAATTCTTAAAAATAACCTTATTTTTTTTTGTTTATCTCTTCCCTGTTCATATAGTATCTTCCCCTGGACACATTGTCTCTCCCCTGTATTGTGTATTTCCCCTGGTCACTTATAAAACGAGTTAAAACCAAGAAATTGACTGGCCACTTTGTAAACGTTTTCAACTTAGCAGTTTCCATAAAAAAATATATATAATTAAGTAAAAATATATAAAAAAACCTGTGCCGCAATTTCATACAACTAATTACCTCTTAACTTAGAATGACCCATATCCGTTGTCTAGCACCCATTACACAAGTCTAGTTACTTAGCTTGGGGCTAGATGGCAAGGTGTGAAATGCCCAGTAATATTTATTTATTTATTATTAGTATATAAATAAGAAACACTTATTCATCACTTGTGAAAAACTGCTTACTCAAAAACGCATTTCTAATTATATTGTGATGAAAGAAACCATCAATCACCATTAAACTATCCTAAAGTGTTTAGATTGTTATCGAGAATGAGTTCCTTGATAGGTATAATTTGGAAAGCTTTCAAATAAGCATAGAGCAGTGTCGGCCTAGTGTAGTGATAGATACCTCAAGTTCCATTCCGAAGGTCGTGGAATCGAATCGACCGGCCGTGTGACAAAGGATTTTTCTTTCGGAGTTATAGTATTAGTTAAGATTAAGATAATTATCCCAAAGATGTTCAATTTTTAAAAAAGAACGGTAACTATATTAAGCTAAATACCGGTATTTACAGTGGAAACACCTGTATTTATGACATAACGCGTCATTGTTACACAAATTGAAGTTACAGCTCATTTAAAAGAACGAAGTTAAGCCAATATGAGTCCAAATGTCTGTAAGGACTATGCGGCTCATGAAATACAACGATATATTCTGCTTAATACCGGTATTTATAGTGACAAAACCCGTATGCGTAACTTCGTAACTGTCACATAAATTGAAGCTACAGCTCATTTGTAAAATACTCATGAGGCTTAACCAAGATAACTTCAAATGTATGTCGGTAGGTACCCTCTTCTAAATAATCCGCTCAATACCGGTATTTATTGTGAAAACACCCGCTGTGACTTCACTGTTACACAAATTAAAGCTGCATTGTAAAGTACCACGATCAGTCTAAATATATCTGTAGGTACCACGCGGCTTATGAAATAGAACGATATATTCCGCTCAATACCGGTATTTACATTGTAAATTACATATGAAGCCAAGCCAATATGTGTTCAAATGTCTATAGATACTCTAAAGAAGCACGGTTACCCAGAAGACAGGACAGTACCAATAGTTAGTAATGATGAATGTCCTCACAATAGGTACCTGTTGACGTCTATCGTCGTCTCTAGCCCGCTGCTCCGCCTGCCGTCGCCTGCGGTCCTCATCTCGTTTCTCTCTTTGTGCTTGAGCAGCGGCCGCGTGTGCTCGTAGCTCGTCTAGTCGCTTCCTTTGTTCGGCTTCGCGTCTTTCTCGTGCTAGTCTCGCTCTGTCTAGTGCTTCTTGCGACGCTGGAAGATAATAAATTAAGATTTAATACTACCATGGTTTTTTTACTACCATGGAAGGACTCGCTGACAATAATAGTGTTACCAAACATCTTTCAAATTCCTAAAATTTTCAGTAAATAACTTTACCCGAACTTTTTATCGCTTTTTCGGACAAAAATATATAATATTTTTTTAGTCCTACGAGTACCTTGTAGTGATTACAGGGTTTTTGTCAACAAGTGGAAATGACATCCAAGTTTAGAAAATCTTGCGAACACAATTCCTATATGAATCATACATACACCTGCGACAGCTATGTTTTATTCTTCATGACAATTGTGAACCTTATTAAAGCCGATTGATTGCTAACTGAATCACAGACCTGTGTTATTTTATTAAGGTATTATTTTTGAGTGCGTGAGTCAGCACTCTACTTTTAATTTTGTGAATTTTCGGAATATTAGTGATTATGGTACAGTCAGAAAAGGACTGAGGGTAGCAGGTGCATATTTCAAAGTTTTAATTTTTTTTAAAACGGTTCAGTAATTGTAAATTATTCTGCTTGATATCACTAAAGCTTTCGAAGTGTTAGTTATTTCACGCAGAATAACCAAAACATATTGAACCGTCATTAAAATAATTAGAACTTTAAAATATGCACCAGTCCTTTTCTGACTGTACTAATCGATATTTTTGGGTGAAAAATGCGTACTTAACAGAAAGGGGTAACATTATTATGAGTATGGAGGATTAGAAAAAACAAAATGATCTATCATGCTTCTTGGCCTAGAGATCAAGAGCCAGAGCTCACTCGAACATCTGTAAGGTTGTAAAGTAATGTTACCTGATTCTGTTTTTTTTAACAATCACTACATAGTATAAAATAGAGTCACTTTTCGCTGTCCCCATGTCCCTATTTCCCTTTGTATGCTTAGATCTTTAAAACTACGCAACGGATTCTGATGCGGTTTTTTTAATAGATAGAGTGATTCAAGAGGAAGGTTTATATGTATAATACATGCATAATATAGCCGTGCGAAGCCGGAGCGGGTCGCTAGTATATACTATACAATCAATATACAATTAAAAAAAAAATAACAAAATAGGTAAACACTACTTTTTAACAGATATGCAAGTGAGCTCTGGGTCACGTAGGGTTCAGCTAATTGGTATTCCGACTGTACTCCCAATAAAAAAAAGGTCAACTATGCCAAAATGCTACAATCCCTTTAACTCTCGACCTAATATAGTGAGATCAACAGACCAATAAATTTATCGATATCGGTGATCCGAAATACGTAACTAGGTGAACTAGTGTTGGCGATCGACAGCCAAATATCGATAAGCTATCAATAATCATCATGGAATCAATATTATTATCAATACAATATTATCGATAGGCATATCGATAATATTAGCTGAGCTTATCTAAAATAATCGACGTCCAACCGATACTGTAGGCAAAAATCGATAGCTAAAATGGTACTAATAACAGCTGTTATCAATATTTTCGCTCATGAATTGCGCTCGCGCATGTTAGGTCACAATATCTAACCTAACCCTAACCTAATTAGGTGGTTTGGTCTAGTCGGGTTGTTTATTTATGAAGATTAAGTATATATTTACAAAAAAGATTATTAGGGGTCTAGGTTTTCTATCAGTTGTCTGGCACCCATATTACAAGCAAAGTGGCTTAGTTTGAAGAACATATAACACAGCGCCATCTAGCCTCAAGCTAAAAAAAACAAGGCTTGGCTATAGTGGCCAGACAACGGATATATATAATATATAACTAAGACTTTTAAATAGTTTTCTTTCTTTTCTCGTTTCTGTATGTACTCTTATTTTTAGATTAACTATACACAGAAAATACAAGAAGATAAACCTATTCAGAAACACCCAGACCTACCCTAATAGGCAGCCCATTTTGTGCAACTATTCTAGCTGTCAGTGTACTGCACTCACAAAAAAGTCCGACGTCAGCGTCATGTTATTGACAAGGTAACCATAGCAACTTAACGAAATGTGTCATGTTATTGACAAGGTAACCATGGCAACTTAACGAAAAGTGTCATGTTATTGACAAGGTTACCATAGCAACGTATTATCGTTGCTATGGTTACCATCAATGTTCTCTTATGACGTTATATCACGTAAAATTATCGTCTGTAAACCGACTTTACACACAACCATTTTTTTATATGTTGTGCAAATAAAGCGTTTATTTATCTATTAAATATTTGTTTGAGGCAGGAATTGAACCTGCAACCATTCAAAAGACGCGGTACTGGTTCCATTAAATCTTTATCAGACATCCGTCCGACATGTTAGTGAAAGTACAAAACTTCATACATTTTATTGTGGTTTTCGTTTCGTTTCATATTTATGTAACAGCGGTGATTAGCGTACTTATACTACAGATCGGCTTGAGATGTATACGGTCCAAGTGTTTCTGATATATATCTGCTAAGATATGTTAAAAAAAGATTTGTAAGAATTCATGATCTCTATTTAAGAGATTGAAACCTATGAATAGAGTTAGTATGATCTCTATTTTAAGAGATTAAACGGGACAAGCGTTTTTTTCCAAATAATATCCCATTATTTCCATTACGGCAAAAAACCGCAGTTGTGTTATTTGAGAATAAATAAATAAAATAAATAAATATTTCAGGACATATTACACATCGCCATCCAGCCCCAAGCTAAGCAACTTAATGCTTGTGTTATGGGTGCCAGATAACGGATAAACTACTTATATACTTTTTTTTTTGTAAATATATACATATTATACATATAGGAAACACCCAGAACCAGAAACAAGAATTTATGGTCAGCATAAATACTTGTTCCCGGCGGGAATCGAACCCGCAACCTTCTGGGTCGCAGTCGGGTGTTCGCCCGACGCGCCACAGAGGCCGTCAAGATAGAATCTGTTTCCACTTTAATATGACGACCTGATAAATTACTGATAAATAAAATTCTAAAGAGATATTGAGAACAGCCACGGGAACACAGGAAAACTAGCGGTTTTTTGTCGCCACCGCCAGCCATGGAAATAGTGGGAGTACCTGTCTCAGTATTACCATCAATGGAAATTCATAATGGAAATAGTGGGATACACCCATTAAACCTATTAATAGAGTGTGTATTCTGACAATGTTTATACTTGCTATAAATACGGGATAGTCAAAAATAGTAATCGCCTCAATATTATTTTTTATTTTATTTTTAGGCTTACATTTCAAACTTGATGTATAGACTAGCGACCCGCTCCGGCTTCGCACGGCTATATTATGCATGTATTATACATATATATATATATATATAAACCTTCCTCTTGAATCACTCTATCTATTAAAAAAAAACCGCATCAAAATCCGTTGCGTTGTTTTAAAGATCTAAGCATACAAAGGAACATAGGGACATAGGGACGGCGAAAAGTGACTTTATTTTATACTATGTAGTGATAGTGATGATATTAATACAAACAACAAATGACTATGATCAGAAGGCCAATTCTCGTAAATAACATTGTTTAAATTACATTTCAATATCATTTCGATTGCAAAAGATACCCTTAGAGACAGTTTTTTTACAAAAAGCTACTTTTGAGGGTAGTTTGAGCTACTTTGAGGGTATTATTTTAGATCGAAATGCAATCGAAATGTAATTTAAACAATGTTATTTAAGAGAATTGGCCTTCAGAACGTTTTGTATTAGTATTAAGTACGATTTTATACCAGTCAACTTTTGGTAAATTCATATAGAAGGCTATGATTCAATGAGATACGACGTAAGTTTTTTAAATTTTTGGAAGGATGTTCTTTATTTTTTAGTGGAAAACGAGGAGAAAACTTTGTATGAATTAATCCTATCCCATTACTGAATCGATTGCGATAAAAACTGGTGTGTAGATAGCTTGATGGCTGGTTTAAGAGGAAAGGGTACCGGGGGCTCTCTCCATACAAACTGTTTCAAACGTAGTAGACTGTTTTCTCCCTGCATAATGACACTAGAGCAAATATTTTTGGTGCATAAAACTTATAACTGCCATGACCATGCCCCTATTTTTTTATTTTTTTTATCTTAATTTCTATGATAACAAAAAAAATAGGGGCAAAGTCATGGCAGTCATAAGTTTTATGGCACAAAAATATTTGTGCTAGTGTCATTATCCAGGGAGGAAACAGTCGACTACGTTTGTATGGAGAGAGCGCAAGTACTCTTTCACCTGAACTCTTCAGAACGTGGGTGAAACCGTAGATCGCTGTCAATAACGTTTCATTGATTGGTTGTATTTGGTAGAGTCATTCAATAGTTATTGATCAGTAAGTAGGTATGTTGTTTGCGTGACGTTGAATACGTGGCGTGGTGGTGCGTGGTGGGTACCTACGTGTGTTGGATTAATTGGGTCAACACTCCGTGGTGGGGTTGAGGGGCGCGACTTGAATAATGGTAGGGAAACAGATTGATATGTCAGCTCATGTGTACGGTAGCAGATTCTATTTAAGTCATCTTGTAACATATTCATTATTCCTTCTTTAAACACGGGTCTTCCTGTGACCACGATCGGTGCAACACGATCATATTGACGACCCGCAGTTGGCACAATGGTTACCATGCCGGACTGCCAAACACAGGGTTGCGGGTTCGATTCCCGCCACAGACAAGTATTTTTGCTTAGATATTTGTCTGTGGTCTGGTTGTTTCTATGTATTATAAGTATATATTTACAAAAGAAAAGTATATAAGTAGAATATCAGTTGTCTAGCACCCATAACACAAGTCTAATTACTTAGCTTGGGGCTAGATGGCGATGTGTGGAATGTCCTGCAATATTTATTTATTTATTATTATTTATTTATATTCATTTGGATGATAAATTTTGTACAAATATCACATAGAAACGTCTTAAGAGGAAAGGGTACCTGCGTTCTCTGCATACAAACGTAGGCGACTGTTTCCTCCCTGGATAATGATACTTATAGAGCAAATATTTTTGTTGCATAAAACCTATAAATGCCATGACTATGCCCCTATGTCTTGGTTTTTTTCATTTTCTAATTATCATTATGTAGAAATTAAGAATAAAAAAAAACCAATATACCTACGGGCATGGTTATGGCAGTTATAAGTTTTATGCAACAACAATATTTGCTCTAGTGTCATTATCCAGGGAGGAAACAGTCGACTACGTTTGTATGGAGAGTGCGCCGGTTTTTCACCTTAAAAACGTTACGTAAAGGTTTCATTACGCATTTTTTCCAGATAACCTAGTGCAAGCCAGACTCTATAAAAATTACTAAATATTTTATTGAAAACCAATATGAATAGGTAAAGTTGGTAAATATTGTAAACGTCATTTCAAAGGAATGCAGTAATACAACTTGTCGGTCGATTGATTTATGTAGATTTTAACATTATTGTTTTTATTAAGTAGGTCCTAGATCAGGTTCCGAAATGGAATTGTAGCTAGAGTTTATGAGTCAGATGTTTTTTGGTATTTTTAGAGCATCCAAAGTCACTAGGAAAGAATCGGATCACAAACAAAATGTGACTTTTCTGAAAAATGCAAAAGATAGGTAAAAATATAGAAGTTGATACCTACCTGAGAAAAATTATATCCACGTGAGTGAAATCGCGGGTTATATGTGTTATAGGTACCTCGTTTAAAGTCCTTATAAACAAAATTCGGGACACAATCAAACGGTTCAAATACCATGAAGCCACTAAGACAGAATGAACCAAGTGCTAAGTCATCATAGGTCTTCAATACATAAATAAATTGCAGGCTAATGCACACAGCGCCATGTAGCCCCAAGATAAGCAACTAGACTGTGTTATGGTCGCCAATTAACAGATTTAAGTAAATTTATGACTTAGAAGACTTTAAACTTCAACTAAAGCAGGTGCCTAGAATCTTGCTTGTGTTGAAAAACATTCTTATAACAGCCGTTTTGGAGCTCTACGGTGGGTCTGCAATTATGCAGCCGGCCGTACATATATACATATGGAAACACCCAAATCAAAAACAAATACCCATACATATACATTTGAGGCGGGAATCAAACATGCAACCTTTTGGCCATAAACGCCTTAAAATTGCGAGTGAATCTAGCATATTTGATTTACAACTTTGACTGTATTGGTTTATCATAACAGGTTAGATAGTGGTCTAAAACTGGGTTATGTTTTGAAAAAATCCGAGGTTATTAGTTCATTTCAAATAGTCTAATAGTCATAAACTAGAACATTTACTAGTAACAGACCATCGAGTATAGGTTTCCGTTTTAAAGAGTAAAAAATGATAAACTGCGCAACGCAAAGGAGTGGTAATGTGTTCACCAGTCTATGTATGTATGTATGTAAGTTTGAAACTATGTGGCTCTCTAGAGCCCAAACGCGTGGGCCGATTTTGTTAGTATTTGTTGTTATAAAAACAGAAAATAAAATTAAATGGGGCATACAATACAACATTACTTCGTGCGCAAGTCCGATTCGCACTTGGCCTGTTTTAAATTCACTTGCATGCCTTGCATTTGCTTGTATTGTAGGTACCTACCATTCTGCATTCGTAAGAAGGTTACATTACAATAGCTGCGCTCCGCGGTTTCACCCGCGTAAGGCCTGATCTCCTGGGAATATCAAAATGACAAGTAGCCTATAGCCTTCCTCGATAAATGGACTATCCAACACAAAAAAAATATATATTCGAACCAGGCAGTGGTTCCTGAGATAAGCGCGTTCAAACAAACAAACTCTTCAGCTTTATTCATTTCTAGTGTTTTAATTCGAATTAGTAGTTCCTGAGATTAGCGCGTTTAAACAAACAAACTCTTCAGCTTAATAATATTAGTATAGACTAGCAGCGCTCCTCGATTTCACCCGCGTAACTCCTGATCCCGTGCGAATATCGAAATATAAAATAGCCTTCCTCGACAAATGGACTATCCAACACAAAAAAATATATATTCGAACCAGGCAGTGGTTCCTGAGATAAGCGCGTTCAAACAAACAAACTCTTCAGCTTTATAATAATATTAGTATAGATTGAAATGCTCAAGGAAACGCCCTTCGTCTATCTATACTCAACTTTATAAAGTCATTATTATCTAAGCAAACGAGTAAGTAACTATTTAGATATTCATTGAATTAGTGTAGTCGAGAGTGATATCAAGATTAATTAAATATCTCTAAGACATCGAGAGTAGCTGTATTAATGAGTAAAGGCCGGTCAAAGTTCTTGAGAATCGACCTGGATATTACATTCCACAACTGACAGTGGCATGCAAGAGTTACTACGATAATTGGAACAAGTCGGATTTGAGGAGCAAGCAGTTTCAAAATTTAATAAGTAAACATTCAAGTTCCGTACAGATAAAGGGTCCATAAAAAATCACGAAATATGACAAGGGGGAGGGGGGGCGTGTGTTTATTTTTTCGGCAAACAGGCGATACTCGGCCGAAAAGCGGCAATTTCGTTAATTAAAATTATATGATAGGTATTAAAATAATATTTAAAAAAACTTAAGATTCATTGTAGGTACTAAAAATACACGTAAAATAAGGGGGGGGGGGGGTAGTCTTAAACCTCACCATGTATCACAAGGGGGAGGGAGGTTAAAAAATGACAAAAAAATATCACGTGATTAATGGACGGCCCATGGAAGGTTTGCCTAGAAAGTTTTTCATCCTAAGCGAGAGATGCCACTGAAGCAGAATGCACGAAATGCGACGTGACTAAACAAGAAGTTTGTCTAAATTTAAATTACAAATAGTTACCGAAAGCTATTTCCTAATAAACAAGTAAACTAAAACGCCCAAATTAAAAATCTACGTTGACTAAGAAAGTTATTTAAACCGATTTTTTACTGAATTACCCAATTTTATCAAGCATGCACCTAGATTAGATACTTACGTCAAAATTACAAAATTCACAAAGTTACAACTTTTTATTAAGTATTTTGGCTTCGCACGGGTGTATTATATCTCAAAACCTTCCTCTTTAATCACTCTATTTATTAAACCAAGCCACGAATTTTGATGCGCAAAATCCGTTGCGTAGTTTTAAAATTATGTAATATATATATATCTCTACTCTAATATTATAAAGAGGAAAGAATTTTTTGTTTCGGTCCGATTTTGATGAAATTTGGTATAAGGATACATTGATTCATTGGAAATACCATAGGCTATTTTTTATCCCGATATTCCCACGGAACCGGGAGTTACACGGGTGGAACCGCGGAGCGATTTTACGTATGAACAGTGAACAGGCTATCTTCTAGAAGCGCGTGCTACATCTTAGACTGCATCACCTACCATCAGGCAGGTGTGATAGTGGTCAAACGCTGACCTACCATTAAAAACTAGTAGGTAGTACTAAATGTTAAGGGTCATGTCTATTGCACAATTCCAAGATCAGTAAGCTGTGGGTGGGATGAGTCAATGTCATATGAGTAATATTGAATTGTTTACGTCCACTCGAAATTAGTCTTCTATGGATTAAAAGTATAACCACTATTGAATAAGCATGTTGCAGCGAATTTAAAGGAAATAAGCAAAAAGCGCATAATTGTAAAAAAAATCAGTCAAGTGAGAGTCGTACTCGCGCGCCGAGAGGTCCGTACATTAGTTTCCACTATCTTTCTCTACCCTTGCAGTGGCATGGTAGTTAGAATTACCAATTAAACTTGACCCCTATTTCGTTTGGGAACCCATACAATGTAAGGGTCAAGTAAAAATTTTAACCTTTTAATTTTTAACTTTTTTATTTTTTGAATTTATTCATTTATTTGTGCTGTAAGACCTTGCTTTAAAACACAAATCTATGAAAGTTTGCTCGCAGTTTCTGCAGAAATGACCGGTCTTTTCCGTGGGAAATTTCTAAGGTCTTTGGTCTGGACAAGTATACAGTCAGCCAGCGTAAGTACCTACTAGCAAAATACATAAAAAAAACTGGTTGCCTGTAAAATCGGTATACGGGCGAAAGTTTTACGTGACAACAACTGTGCTCGAGTGGAAGGGACGCGTGCCTTTCACTTTTTATGTCTGTCTCTCTCGCTCTTAGGCGGGCTAACCATGCCCGCGTGCCTCTCACTAGCTCTCATTGTGAGCGCATAACGTCAGCGGAGCGTAACGCAGTTTCTTGAAGTGTCACCCGGCAAACCAATTTATAAGACGTTGTCACGTCAAAATATAAGTACCAATACCAATATACCTAAATATTTACGCGACGAGTTAAAAACCTCCTATTTGTGAAGTCGGCAAAAAAAATAAAACCTAGCCAACTATGCTACGTGGTTCTACTTTTACTGCTCCACTATATTTTTTGCAGTCCGCCTACACCATCTAGATGCTAAATGAATCGAGGTAACGCAAAAATTAAAGCAACAAAAAACTAAAGAGTCTACGATAGGTAGGTAGATGTGGTGTCAGTTTTGTGTTTCATTTCAATTAAGTATACACCCGAAACTGAGCCTTGAGAAGCAATTCTCTATGATAACAAACACGTATCGTATCTTATGTGCGACAAGATAAACACATTAGTGAACATAAACGTGAAATCGTACTAGATAAACCGAAAAGGGATTTTTCGAATACCACAAGGGTTGAAGTTGAAAGTTTAATTGAAACTTAGTTATAACTTACAAAATGGATAATTGGACTTTCATATAATCACTACATAGTATAAAATAAAATCACTTTTCGCCGTCCCTATGTCCCTTTGTATGCTTAGATCTTTAAGAGGCGAGTCCCTAAAAACGTCATTTACTATTTTAAAAATATTGAAGAACTCCCTGCATTGTAAGACACTAAAAAGAATTCTCGATAGCTTATTAGATGAGTCTACAGTTTCACTGTCAGATATTTTGAAAATAATCCATAGTTTTTGAAAAAACAATTATTAACTTTGATGAAAAACATCGAAATCGACCTTTTCTATTTTAAGTATCTGTGCTACTTCGTTGTTATATTTGAAAATATTTTTGGTTAAATTGTGAGACAAAAGTATAGAGAAAGCATTCATCATTGCAGTTTTTTACTTATTGAAACCAAATAATAATAATCAATGCCGAAACATAGATATTTTTTTTGGTTAAAATCATTCCTCGCTGCCCATACATTTTAGTATGAAGCAGTAGCTCGCGACATTTCGCTTTATATTAGATGTCACGGCGCGCAAAAATGACAGTGTCATCTGAGTATTCAAGGTGAGAGCACGTCCATTTGTTTCCCGACATTTATTGTTTGACCTGGCATAAGGGTGGGGTGCGAGTGTTGCACACGACAACTAATTTGTAATTGTACCTATTCTTCGAGCAAGGAGTCGAAACTAGGTATAATCTGCGCACAATGAGAATAGGATGGAACCTTGTCAAAGTAAATCGAAAATGACAGTTTATAAATACATATATAAATAAATATTGCAGGACATTCCACACATCGCCATCTAGCCCCAAGCTAAGTAACTAGACTTGTGTTATGCGTGCTAGCCAACGGATATACTACATATACTGGGTTATTGGAAATTATACTAGCAAGCCGTTGAGGGCTACTTCTGTGCACCCAAACCAACAACTTTTGTTCTACGACTTTTAGAAATTCGAACTTTTTTTCGAAAATTTTGAGGTTAGGTTTACCTGAAAATCAGCTGTTCCTTACACGGAGAGGTCAGTAACCTTAAAATTTGACTTATTTTTTAAGTTTCATGTACTGTTTTTGGTCTGAATGACCTTTGTTTTATAAAATCAGCAAATACCTACCTACTTATAAAAATTTGTAAATATATACTTATAATACATAGAAATAACCAGACCACAGACAAATATTTAAGCATAAATACTTGTCTGAGGCGGGAATCGTACCTGTGTGGCAGTCCGGCATGGTGACCATTGTGCCAACTGGGTCGTCTTCAAGTAGCGTTAGCATAAAAGTTCTGAATAATGGGTAATTCGTTTTGTTGTAATTAATTACTTTTTATTTATTCATATTTAGTGTAGCTACATATATAGTATTAGGCATTTCTACTGTATGTGAAGACTTCACGGACAAACATACATACTGACACATATACGGGTCAAACTGAGAACCGCCTTTTTTTGAAGTCTGTTAAAAATACACAAAAATGTTTCATGGTTGTAATCCTTTCAATAATAATGTTTAGGGATATTTTTTTTAGTTATTCCAATTATTATTCCCCAATGCCACTCATAATATGTGCTTCATGGGAATCATCATCAGAGCTTTGACTTTCTTCAGAAGTATCGCTTTCTGAAAAAAATGAAGTTGATGCAGCCAAAGTTCCCTCACCTCGGATGCGTGACACCGTGTTTTAGATATGCTTGTTGCTCGTTCGGTTATTGAAGTGAAAACTTCTTATGGCGCGTTGGGCACTTTTGTGGGTGAGCATTTTCAGCCGTTCTCGCGACAGATGAGATTTTGACAGATGAGATTTTAACAGTTATTGTGCTTCTACTACTATGCAATATTGAAAACAGCGCCATCTCTGTGCAAACGGCCGAACTACGATACTCACTTCTGTACAACAGTGTTAACAGCGACATCTCTCGGTGGATGGTGCAGGTTCGCAGCGAGCTGCCGTACGCAGTTCGCGTCGCACGCTACCGCCATCACTGATACACGAGTGAGCATTTTCAGCCGTTCTCGCGACAGATGAGATTTCGACAGATGAGATTTTACACAGATATACAGTTTTCACTTCTGCCTGCACTCCCGGAGTGCGCTGTTTTTTTTTTGTATTTTTGAACAAACCCATATGTTCGTCAAAAAGATCTCTTGACAATGTAATTCCCGAATTACTAGATTCGTGATCCACAGCCAACTATGTCATCATTTTCAATGCGTTAGAAAAACCGACTTCGTTCCTGATCGAAATATCTATCGACTGCCAGAACTATTTGAGGTGGTTGACTATTCAAAGTTTTACCCCATTTTCCACTCATTATCACTAAATCACTAAAATAATCACACAATAATTAATTACATAAATCTAGCATTTATAATAAAACAAACCACAATTTATAACAACACAAACCACGGTCGGAATTTATTATTTGTTTATTTAATCACTTTAATAAGCACAGTCCTTATGTGTTCGTTTTATTTATAATTTTGGAGAAAACATTTTTTTAAATGAAATCGCCATTGCTCCATAGACAATCTACCACAGACAATAATAATTTTTCTTTAAATCAATGGGTCTGTTTCAAATCCGCGACACTATGACCGTGCAAATAACTAATTTATACCTAATTATTATTCAGAACTTTTTTTCCAACGCTACTTTTCTGTCATTTTCGATTTACTTTGACAAGGTTCCATCCCATTCTCATTGCGCGCGGGTTATAATGTGATATTGATTATTTATTTTAACCTAAGAAATAACTGTTTCTATATTTCATTTTAATTTTTGACATAATTATGACAGGCAAACATAGACAAAAAAATAAATACTTCATGGACTGTGGTTTTTTACCTTTCGATATAGGGCATTACAACAAACAAATAATGCCTTCACACCAAACCTCTAAAGCGTCTCGGAAATGGGATATTTGAAGAAACGTTTATCCTACGATTTTATAAAAGTTCGCGGTGCACTTTGAGACCCATACCCTTCGATAGAGGGCATTACAGCGAAAAAATTATGCCTACACAACAAACCTCAAAAGTGTCACGGAAAAGGACGCGGTGATACGTCTTGTAGAAATACTTGGTTACAATGCTTTTATTTGAATATCCCGTTTCTGAGCTGTTTTAGAGCTTTGGTGTAAAGACATTATTTTTTTATTGTAATGCCTTTTATCAATAGGTATGGGTATCAAACTGCACAGCGGCATTTTAAATTACTATGCCGGTTGTGTCCAAAGATCTTTACATTTCGATCTCTAATTGGATATGTTTTACAAACAATTTGCGGGAAAGAAAAACTCGACTAGTATTTGACGTTCCTGCCTTTTGCAGGACTATTTTTTTTTTTTTTTTTTTGTTTTCTCTAAAGAAATTAAAATAGGAATTTATTGAGCTGTCAAAAATTAAATAAAAATATGGAAAAGGTATGATTTAGGTAGGTAGGATGTATTAAAATTGTAGCTTATTTTTATATTTTAATCCTATATATCGTAACTTATTTTTATTCAAGGTTAATAATAATGGGAAAAGTAAAAGGAAATTACTATAAATCCCAAAAAAATAAAGGAAGATTTAAGACAAACCAGTAACTATAATGTACTCATCTTTTTACCCAACTATATCGAATATTATAAAGATTGGTAGGTGTTTTGCCTGAATATTTATATAATAATATATGATGCCGATACCGACACGTTTTAACCTGTTTCTTAGTAGGGCACATAGGTACATACGAACGTTTATGTGTGAATTTTCAATATATAGAGACGGATGTAATAATTATTTCGCATAATTATTATTATAAAAATATATAAATATAAAAATTATTATAGTACAGAACATTTACTTATTGACAATTTCGTTATCAAACAAAATACCCAAAAAACGTACACTCTGACCCCACCCTTTCCCGCCAGCTACTTACTACCGGACTGCAGTTTTGCGATGTGACAAGTTAAATACTACATACATTGCGTGTTTTCTATGATATTCATAAACATCCTACGAAGACGAACGCTTGATGAATATGTAACTTGTACAAAATGTACGATGCATCGAAAGTAGATTTATTTGTTTCCAGGGTGCGTAATTTTAATACTGCGTTGCACCTGTGTGGCTAGAAAATATCAATGTGTGTGTTCTATCAGAAGTTCCCACGGTCAAGGATTACAGGCTTAAAACATACGCAACGAATTTTGATGCGGTTTTTTTAAATAGATAAAGTGATTAAAGAGGAAGGTTTTTAGATATAATACATGCATAATACAGCCGTGCCAAGCCGGGGCGGGTCGCTAGTAGGTAATATTATAGAGGATATTATGAACCATGGATGCGCCTAGTGTTATAGTAGTTATATTTTGTACCGATCTGTGAAAATAAAATACCTACTGCTAAGTGTAATTATAATAATTTACAACCTAAGGACAAAACCACGTCGGGCAAAAAAGCAAAAATACTAATTAAGCAATCTCTGAAACTACAAGAGCTACGAGTCTCAAACTTCGGATGGGGGTTCCTCTTAGGACGTTAGTCGCACTAAGTAAAGGATTTTAAATTAGACCTCTAAAGGAGTTGAAAGTTTGTAGTTCATTTCTTATATTCTGCGTTTGTAGGAAATAAATATCTTAAGAGGAAAGGGTACCGGGGGCTTTCTCCATACAAACTATTACAAACGTAGTCGACTGTTTTCTCCCTGGATAATGACACTAGAGCAAATATTTTTGGTGCATAAAACTTATAACTGCCAAGACCATAGCCCTATTTTTTGTTTTTTTATTTTATTTTTTTAATCTTAATTTCTATGAGTATTAGAAAATGAAAAAAACCCAAAACATAGGGCCATAGGTAGTCATGGCAGTTATAGGTTTTATGGCACAAAAATATTTGTGCTAGTGTCATTATCCAGGGAGGAAACAGTCGACTACGTTTGTATGGAGAGAGCGCAGGTACCCTCTGGACGCAAGTGAAACCACGCGGCGCAGCTAGTGTGCTTACAAACGTAATTTGTATGTGATAACAACAAGGAATGAAACGGTCATTCAGAATCTACAGCCTAAGGTTATTTACCCCGTCCTCCCAGACAGTATGACAAAAATATCGATTTTAGTGCAAGGTCGTACGAAATTATAACCTTTGGGAGAACATTTATTATTATAACAAAGGCTGTAGATTATTTATGTTCGCAGAGGTTAACACTTTGTAAACGTGATTAAAACTGTTTAAAATTGGATGTGAATAGGAGTTTTTGGTGTTCGGTTTGTAGGTTTTTTTAGAAATATTCTTATCGATAACTCACCTACGGAAACACTGGTCTGCGGGCCTAAAGTCCACTTTTTAAAATGTGTATGGGTAAATTCGGGCCAGATGTCTCCTTCAATATTTGAAGGAATATTTGCACCATAAAGTCACACTATCAGTCAGTTGTCGCAGTCGGTTTTTTTGAGATAGGCCAGCATTTGACCATTATCACACCTGCCTGATGGTAGCTGACGATGCGGCCTAAGATGTAGCACACGCCCCTAGAACATACCTATTCATTCGGGACTTGAATTTTGACTGAATTTGAATTGACTTTCGTGACTTTTGGAAAATACGTATCTTATAGATAAGCGTTCTACATCTTAGACTTGCCATTAGGTAGCGGTCAAACGCTACGGAAAAAATATAACAAATATAAGAGTCATTCCATGAAAAACGCTACCACACCAATAATTTTAAACTTGTCTTTTTTAACATAATTAGTCATTTAAGTAACCCTACAAACATTAAATCATATTAATTGAGTGAAAATTTTACTAACAACAAGTATTTAACTACTTTTTTCTCATCTTGAAGTATGAGAAAATATTCACCTGGTAGTTGAAGTTTTTAGAGTCAAAATGGCAACTCTAAAAAACTAAATTAGACGTTAGCTATCGGAGCTAACTTTACGCCATTCTAAAAAGAGAATCGTAAACTTCGTGTGGACGTGAAAAAATTAGGTAATTTTGTAATTTTTACTTTGTTTATAGTACATTTTTAAAAGGGACATCGCCGGTTACGCCCGTTACGAAAATAAGGGAAAAGTTATATCTGTAACCAACCTATTGCACTGACAGCAAAGCGGTTTTGGGTAAGTAAGGCTATGTTTCTTAACAAACTACCTGTGTCTAAGTTTTTATTCTAGGCTTTATAAATTATAATATTTTCGTGAATCAAATTGTGTTACACCCGTTACGTAACGGGTGTAACACAGTTCTCATAACGCTTTTTGGGTACTAAATAAATAGATTTTAAAGAAATTTAAATATACTACAGTTCCTACATCATTATATTTTGAAATGCAATGAAAATTTGTAGCTTTTCTCATCATTTACGGATTTTCACATTTACGTGTTACGCCCGTTACACATAAATATTTAAAAAGATTTATAACACCATCACCATTTAAATATACCTACCCTTGCATCATTTCGTTTTATTTTTAAAGAAAATATAAAGATAATTCACAAAATTTTGATTTTTACATGTACTTGTTACGCCCGGTACAAAGGCTTGTAGCGCACGAATTTTTAGTTTTTTTGCAAAATATCGGTTGCATTTCATTATTATACTACTATTTCTTCATCAATAAGTTATTAAATTTTAAAAAAAATTAATGGTTTGTCATAAATATTTGTTCTCAATTCGTACGTATTACGCCCGTTACAAAAGCCTGTTACACCCGTTACGCACAAATACTGGCATAATTTTTAAAATATCAGCTGGTTTTTTTATATAACTATTGCAGATTGTAGGTCATTTATTTAGCTATAACCTTACATTCTTTGTTTTGAATAAAACATGGGAAATTCGTAGACTTTTGCAATAATGTCGGGACATCGGGAAGAGAGTGCCAAAATCTGAAGGCCAATTCTCGTAAATAACATTGTTCAAATTACATTTCAATATCATTTCGATTGCATTTCGATCGCAAATAATACCCTCAAAGTAGCTCAAAATACCCCCAAAGTTAGCTTTTTGTAAAAAAGAACTGACTTTGAGGGTCTCTTTTGCAATCGAAATGCAATCGGAATGATATTGAAATGTAATTTAAACGATGTTATTTACGAGAATTGGCCTTCAGGTTACGCCCGTTACGCTACTTAAGGCCGATTTACTTGAAATCTACAAGATTTAAAAGAAATTTAAATTATTTTTTAATTAATACAGACTAAAAGGCGTCTGATGAAGTCATAAAATGTATATGTTCCCATTAAGAAACATTGTCAAATCACCAGTTGAAAGTGTACGACCTGTTACACCCGTTACATGGAATGACCCATAACAGAAAATATCAAAAGACCGATATGGTCATATCATCATACCAACGTGGAGTTATTTATGGAATGCATACAAAGCAATGCCATTCTAATCATAATGAAATCACAGCCTACACAGATAAGGCAAATAATCACCCACTGAAATTGCACCTTGCAGGACCTTTGAGTCAAGCTACATCTTTAATAAATAAATAAATAAATATTGCAGGACATTCCACACATCGCCATCTAGCCCCAACCTAAGTAACTAGACTTGTTTTATGGGTGCTAGACAACGGATATACTTTTCTTTTGTAAATATATACTTATAATACATAGAAACAACCAGACCACAGACAAATATCTAAGCATAAATCTTAGATCTTATCATCACTTTACACCGGGTGGATTGGGTCAAATGCTTGACTATTCTGTCTTAAAAACATTGCAGGACGTATCAATTTTGATTGGCATTCAAAAGGATTTGGATTAAATCATATATAGGAACTATGAGTCTCAGACTCAGAAAGACTGGTCTAATGCGATGTGATTCTATTCATGCCATTGTTACGGGCAGACTGCAGAAGACTATACCCTCCAGCTTCTCTGTACTGGCTTTGCAGATAAGCATGCTTGGATGTGACTTTTAGCTGAGGTCGACCAATCTGGGACATTGCCTGGCTCCTTTTGATTTTTAACCCCCGACGCACAAAAAGGGTGTTATAAGTTTGACGTCTGACGTTCTGTCTGTGGCATCGTAGTTGAATGGATGAACCGATTTTTATTTTGTTTTTTTGTTTAGAAGGTGAATTAGTCGGGGGCGTTATTAGCTATGTTTTTGTTATTCTCTTCTTGTATCTTTTCTATGTTTTCTCTTTTACGTTACATCTTTTTGTTTCTTGTGTAGGTACTTACTTATTGTCAAATAAATATTTAAGTATATTTCTTTCTTTACACTTTTCTAAAAGTTACGGTCGAAATGTTATCAATTCAATTTGAACAAATATTAAAAGCGAAACTTTTAACCGCAGACGGTTCTACAATAATTGTATTATTTATATCGTTTTGACAACAGAAAGTCCTTGATTGCTTCAATACAATAGTGCGATTTAACAATGATTTAGTACTCATAAAACTAGATCTGATTTAGTGCGTAAAAATGTCAAGGTTAGATTAAGTTCTGATAGAATTAAGTCTGTCTTTTCTGACGTGTACAATTACGAGGTCTTCAAGTCGCTAGTGAATTCGTCAAAGAAAAATAATTCTTTTGAAGAATGGCTATGATATGATGGAGTCAGCTATTTCCTATAGGGCAATTGATCTGTATAATATATTAGTGACATAATATAAGGTATATGAAATAACATAATGTAGACATTTACTAATATTAATTAAGAGAAAGGTTTACGGAACAGAAGTAACAGAATCTCCTTTGAAAGAAGGATTTGTAAGTATGTATTCATAAATTAAATAAATCCAGATCTACAAATCTCTAGAAAGAGTGACAAGACTTAAGATTTCAATCAACATTGGACTTAAGTTCTAAAATGCATCAAAGTAACCAAAAAACAGAAGGATCCTACGCAATCTAGGAGTATATGTTATAAGTAGGATATGTTAGAGTATCTTTAGATTAAATCAATCCGAATCAACAAATCTCTAGAAAGAGTGACGAAACCAAAGATTTCGTGAACAAAATTGAATGTAAGTGCTAAATTGCATACAGAGACAAAGTAACAGAAGAATCGAAGGAACCTAATCTACGCAATATCGTTGAAAGTAGGATATGTAAGTACCTACAGTACCTACCTAGTATCTTCAGATTAAATAAATCCAAATCAACAAATATCTAGAAAAAATGACGAAACCAAAGATTTCGTGATCAAAATTGAATGTAAGTGCTAAATTGCATAGGTAGGTAAACAACATGAGAGCAACGTCAGTTACATTTCCAAGGCCGTATTGGTTAGATCGTTAATCTCTTGCTATTTTTAAATGAATAGATTTCGAACTTGTTGAAACATTAATAAATATTACAAATATAGCCCGTTGTGTGGTATATGGTAAGATCTTGGTAAGTATAGACTTATCGAGAAGTAACTTAAACAAAGAGGGCAGGAGAAAAAGTGGCATAACTTCTGCAAGGTCCACATCTATCTCTTTACCGGGAATAATCAAAATTGACTCGGTGTTTTAGGCGTGAAACGTACCAGACATACTGACAGAGTGACACAGTTACTTTCGCATTTGTACCTGTATGCTTGTACTACGGGTTTTTTTTCCGAAAATTTGACTTTTTTAGTTGGGTCCTTTTTGCGTGAGTATACAGTAGGCTTGCCGAGCACCTATACTACCCTCTCAGCTTAGTCGACCGTGTACAGAAAAGAACTCGACAATACGTCTGGACCTAAGTAAGCCGCGGATTTCAACACGATGTTTTCCTTCAGCGTGTCATTTCAATTAGCGCACATACATTTTTCGTAAGGAAATCTTTATTGGTTCACGACCTTCCGAATGAAAGTCGAGGTATCTACCACTAGGCCAATGCAGCTCTCTTGTTGTAGGTTAATAAAAGGTTAATTACTTAATAGTACGAATCACTACATAGTATAAAAAAAGTCACTTTTCCCCGTCTTTATGTCCCTATGTATGCTTAGATCTTTAAAACTACGCAACGGATTTTGATGCGGTTTTAATAGATAGAGTGATTAAAAGGGAAGGTTTTTAGACATAACACATGCATAAAACAGCCGTGCGAAGCCGGGGCGAGTCGCTCGTCTTAGAATAAAATTGAGAGAATTGTTCAAATTCATATTAAGTTTAGACTTATTTTTTATACAACGTCAGCGTTTGACCACTACCACACCTGCCTGATGGTAGGTGACGATGCGGCCTAAGATGTAGCACACGCCCCTAGAAGATACCTATTCACTCGCGTCTTGAACACCCTCAAATTGTACACGTCAGGAAAGACAGACGCAAGCAACTGATTCCATTCCCTTGCTGCACGATTAAGGAATGAGAAAGCAAAACGCTCAGTGCGGACTTAGGGCTTGAATATCGGTACATTTTTCAATTCCGGAATTCAGTTTCAATATTGATCTACCCAGTTCCGGAATTCCGGAATTCGATGCTTCCTTTACAAAATGCATAATATTTTTTTAATAACAGATTTTATCGAAATGAAGGGGTATTTTAGGTAGGAATAATAAATCCATTGAAATAGCTGTTCAGAAATGTAGTTTTAATTAAAAATTAAGTAATCTATAATCTAGAACTTTTGATGGATATGAACTTCTTACACGATTACAAATGTTAGAAACTGGTGAAAAGTCGCGTTCAGCCTCGACACTAGTAGGCGGTATTGTTTTTAGATACTTGAAGCATTGTCCTCTATCGCCTATTAGAAAACTGATGAGAAAAAAGATATCTAAATTCCGGTTTTGCTCTCACCAATTCCGGTATTACAAACGATACTGGAATAAGTCGGAATTCCGGAATTTTGTTAAAACCGGAATTCCGGAGCTCAAGCCCTATGCGGACGTCGGTGGTTTTTATGTCAACATAAACCTCAATTTTATATTGTTTCAGAAGATATTATTCAGTTGGAGACTTGAAAGTTTTATGACGTTTTGATGATTCCGTGCCATATCGTAAATAAGAGATTGTATAGATGGAAAGTAACAACACAAATAAATATACAAGTCACAAACGGAGTGCGTTTGGAAACTTTCCCTTGTATTTATCGTTCGATATGCCTTCGATAGTTGATAGTAGATTGTGTCTCAAGAAGTCTAAATATTAATATTTTTACGTGAGGGCCCTATTTTGAATCCAGAGCGTAGTGAAGGATTTATAATTGATAATTTTTAACGCTGGTAGATGTTTTCAAATTAATAAATAAATATTGCAGGACATTCCACACATTGCCATCTAGCCCCAAGCTAAGTAACTAGACTTGTGTTATGGGTGCTAGACAACGGATATACTACTTAAATAGGTACTTTTCTTTTGTAAATATATACTAACAATACAGACAAATATCTAAGCATAAATACTTGCCTGAGGCAGGAATCGAACCCATAACCCTGTGTTTGAGAGTCTGGCATTGTGACCATTGTGCCAACTGGGTTGTCAAATTTAAATATTAAAAAAACAAAATCTAAATATTTAAAGCAAGATGTTGTGAGCTAGATCCACTCAAGACTCATTCGAGATGTTCTTTCAAGAAATATAAGCTTTGATGAATGAATGAAATATTAAATGTACTTGAGCAATCTTGTCTGGAAAACAAGATGTAAAAACACTCTCAAATATTGAGTCTCAAAGAACAAGGGCGAATTATTGTCTCAAAAGTTTTGGCGTCTTAAAATTTGAGTACAACCATGGTGTTTAATCTTAATATATATAAATCTCGTGTCACAATGTTTGTCCTCAATGGACTCCTAAACCACTTAACCGATTATAATAAAATTCGCACACCATGTGCAGTTCGATCCAACTTGAGAGATAGGATAGCTTGCATCCCGATATTCCCACGGGATCGGGAGTTACGCGGGTGAAACCGCGGAGGGCAGCTAGTTAATTATATAATGTTTTTTGGCGCTAATTATTTATTCTATATAACCACCGTTTATAAAATCATATTGATTAGTATAAACACGATTACTTGGTACTTCCGTTCTACTAAATTTGCATTTCGGTAATACCAGTACTAGAGCATTACTTCTATGTTAGAAGTTATAAATATTAAATGACACATTTTTTTCTCTATGGATATGTATTTATATTTTTAATTATTGTGCATTATGTAGGTACTTATAATAACTAATTATAATGAATCAAAGATAATGAACATACAAAATAAACAACAAAATAATGAACTAAGATATTTTAGCAGTAGAAAATAAATTGAAATTATGGCAACACTAAACTCAAGTGACGGACGAATGACATGCGACTCCGGCGCCGCGCCGCCGAGCGTGTTGTTTGCTGAGGTTGTTTGTGTTTCATTGCGATTTTGTTTTTTTATTATCTTTTTAACGGCGGTTCCTATGGAGAATTTTGGTTGTTATATGTATTCTAGGACTTGTGTAGATTGTTTTAGTATTTTTTTTACATCAAGACGCCAAAGTTTAATATAAAAGAAAATCATGTATGGAAAACTGCCCATGTTCTTTAAAATTTATGTCCAATGAAACTATTTTATAGAATACTAGCGACCCGTCCCGGCTTCGCACGGCTGTATTATGCATGTATTATATCTAAAAACCTTCCTCTTTAATCACTCTATCTATTAAAAAAACCGCATCAAAATCCGTTGCGTAGTTTTAAAGATCTAAGCATACATAGGGACATAGGGATGGCGAAAAGTGACTTTATTTTATACTATGTAGTGATAGTGATTAAGGTGCTGCTGGTCGATCGTGTTTCCATACAAATGAATTTAGAGTGTTATCCATTTATTCTTTATGGCATTCGAAAAAACAAAAGTTAAATCTTCATAACAAGTCTATACCTAGCCCATGTAGGCGACGAAATAGACAAATTATATTTAATTTGGAAATTATAGCCATCAAAACTTCAGTATTTTCAGTAAAAATAATGCGCATTTCACGGGTAAAATAGCTACGCCGGGAGAAATATAATATCAAATAAGAAACCTACATCATGTAGTAAATTTATCAATTAGTTTAAATAACTTAACTTTCAAAGGATCCATATTGCAGATTTTTCGTATTTTTCTAAATTCGAAAGGTCTGTTTACAAAATTTCCCAGCCTGTATTTTGTTCAAAACATCGTTACCTTTCACCTCTAGAGTAACACCCCGTCACGCGGGTAGCGGGGGGAGATGTAATCCAATGCGCGCTATAGCTTCACGAATACTTTTGTATAACTGGCTTTACCAGCAATGTATACGTAACGATTTAGCATTCAATGTGTGTGTGATGCTATCGACAAATAGTCGTAATGTTTGTCAAAGTCGCACGGGGACCAATGAAGACAAGTGACAGTGATTTTGCCAACCAATAGTGAACTATTATCTGAATCTCGCATCCAATAAAAACAGTTTATACTACGAACCGACGACGAACGAGTACCTACCTACCTAGCTGGTGAATTTCACGTGTCATTTCGGCTCGTGTCATACCGTGAAGGTCATATCGTTCGCGCCAAATTCAAATTGCACAGCGCTAATTACCTACCGCAATATTTACGTACAAGTTGCGTAACTCTTGTACCGTTTGAGGGTTCTCTTTTTCACTATCACTACATAGTATAAAATAAAGTCACAAGTACGAGTGTCGAGTATGTACCTACTATGTACCCTGTTGTCTATTTTTTTTAGTTGTGTAATTTATATTTGCTATAATAGGTATAATAACTAAGATCAAAATATACATAAAAACAAAAAACGTCAACGTAAACATTTTTTGGAACGATAGTTCCATATCGCGCGTTGTGAAAGGGGGTAGACGGAAAAAAATCTCACGAAAATTAGCAACGACACTTTTTGCTATAGTAAGCTATTGTAAGCCGTGCGGCGTGCGCATGTTTCTCTGTCTGTCTCTCTCTCTCTTATAGAAAGCAAGCCAGATATTTTCATTTCTATTTCGCATTTTTTAATTCAAATAGGCTTGTGTTATGGTGACTAGACCCAACTAGGCTTGTGTTATGGTGACTAGACGCAATTAGGCTTGTGTTATGGTGACTAGACCCAACTAGGCTTGTGTTATGGTGAGTAGACCCAACTAGGCTTGTGTTATGGTGACTAGACGCAACTAGGCTTGTGTTATGGTGACTAGGCGCAACTAGGCTTGTGTTATGGTGACTAGATACAACTATTTCGATGCTTATGTATATATACATAGATCACTTTGAAACGTCTTAAAAACCAAAAGCTGTAACGACACTTTTTGCATAGAAAGCAAGCCAGTTATTTTCGTTTCGTCTTTCTATTTCGCTTTGAACAGTGTGGTGTCGCGACGATTATTTGCAAAAAAATAATACATATTATTAAAAAAAAACGTGTGGCACTCGGGGACTGCCGCGGTAAAGCTATTGCATCGTGCATCAATATTGCATGTCAATAGTCGTCCGTTATTTATCGTCCGTTTTTGTAGTCCGTTTTTTGTCGTCCGTCATTTGTCGTCCGTCAATAGTCGTCCGTTATTTATCGTCCGTTTTTTGTCGTCCGACATTTGTCGTCCGACATTTGTCGTCCGTCATTTGTCGTCCGTCATTTGTCGTCCGTCTAGTGTCGTCCGTCATTTGTCGTCCATTTTTGTCGTCCGACATTTGTCGTCCGACATCTGTCGTCCGTTTTTGGTCGTTGTTATTTGTCGTCCGTCATTTGTCATCCGTCAATAGTCATCCGTTAATTATCGTCCGTTTTTGTCGTCCGACATTTGTCGTCCGACATTTGTCGTCCGTCAATAGTCGTCCGTCAATATTCGTCCGTCAATAGTCGTCCGTTAATAATCGTCCGTCAGTAGTCGTCCGTAAATAACCGTCATTTGTCAGGGGAGTTAGGTTTTATTTTCGTTACGGAATTTCTTGCTTCGGTCGCCGCGCCCAAGGCCCGCGATAAAATCTATTCTTTCACTAATTATTTTTGACACAAAGTGGTACACTAGTTTTGTACCCTAACTTTCTAAAAATCAGTTTTTGTTTGATAAAAAACAATTTTCCAAATCGGTCTAGGCGTCCTCGAGTAATCCGCGATCATACATAAAAAAAAAATATATACGCGACGAATTGAGAACCTCCTCTTTTTTTGAAGTCGGTTAAAAATTGTTCCTGATTTTGGTAGGGTAGGCGCTCGTGCCTGGCGGTCGGCGTGTCGCGTGGCGCGAACGGGTCGCAGATTGTCTTCATACCTAACTAGCAGCGCTCCGCGGTTTTACCCGCGTTACTCCCGTTCCAGTAGGCGAGAAGCGGATAGAACGCGTCCGGTCCTAAACTCGTGATAACTTCAAAACAAAATGTCCGATTCAAATGAATAAAACAGCAATTTACTGGTTCACTTCCGACGTCTACACTAATATAATTTATGGATCATTATGGATTTATTTCGTATGGTTTCGGACTTTTGAGTTAGCATAAAAATAAGTCCGTTTTGTGTAATAAGTTTTAACCGACTTCAAAAAAGGAGGAGGTTCTCAATTCGTCTGTATGTTGTTTTTTTATTATTTTTATTACATATTATAAAGGGCCGATTAGTAACTATTAGTACATAGTAACTATTATGTATTCTGTGTATATAGGAAATCAAAATATCATTCATCACCAATTTAAAATTAAAATGCCTATCCAACTTTTGACATAGATAATAATTTAATGCCTGTAGAATAGACAGAACATCGAGAATTTTTACTGAGCTCTGTGATGTTCCCTCTATTTTAGGTTTTTTTTTTTTCAAATTTCGAACTTACAAAACAGGTAAAACGTACGTACTGGTAGGTTTGAGTCATAGAATTTGAAAGTAGAGGAACGCACGACGACGGGGCGGGGATGTGAGCAACCATGCTATGTTTGTTTGATTTATTCGCAACACCTAAACACTGTTACACCGATATTGATGAAATGAATGATGGCGCGACTTTCATGATTTTTCTTCTCTGGTAAAAAAGTGCTCAATGCGCCTAAAGAAGTTTTCACTTCAAAAATTGATAAGACCATGGAGATGGTTTTGTCTCGTTTTTATCTGTCTAATAATTAAAGGTACTCAGTGTGACACGCGCGCGCGTTGCGAAAGGAGGCTAGACGGAAAAAATTAAGACTAAAAGTTGTAACGACACTTTTTGCATAGAAGACGAAACGAAA
The DNA here is from genome assembly GCA_907269075.1 of Idaea aversata. Taxonomy (NCBI): domain Eukaryota; kingdom Metazoa; phylum Arthropoda; class Insecta; order Lepidoptera; family Geometridae; genus Idaea; species Idaea aversata. The sequence goes on from OU026102.1 coordinate 1,815,982, forward strand.
ATAACTGGCTTGCTAGCCAGTTATTTTCGTTTCGTCTTTCTATTTCGCATTGAACAGTGTGGTGTCGCGACGATTATTAAAAAAAATTACAATTTATTCACTAATTCATCGAAAGGAACTTCGTTCCATCCGGGTGTCCCTTGACACCTCTCAAGTTTTTTATTTTCAACATGTTAGCTGTCTTTAGTTGGCCGAGTGGTATAAACCGCCACCCGCTACACCAACCGATGTGGGTTCGATCCACAGGTTACATAATGTTCAAATAGTGCTGCACAGGATTGTAAACGTTACGATGGCGGTGGACTTTTGACCGTTGATTGTACACATTCGCACGGCGCGGCGGCGCTCACCACCGCACCGATCGCAAGCCGAGCACGCGGTGTTTACACTCGCGCAGTTCCGTAAGCTTGTTGTCACTGTGTGTGTGATGTGTCGCGCCGAGTCGCGCGGCGGTAACGACCGAAGCGAGCCCGAACGTGTTTATGTAATGTAGTGTGTGGCAGTGTTCTGACGCTGAAATTGTTGTATGCGTAATATCTTTATACTGCTCTTTACTGAGCCTTTCCTTTTCCTAAACAGTGTAAGGTGAAATAGCTATAATTTTAGCCACGTGCGTCCATGAGTTGAACCCGTCGAACAGGGGATCCTTAATTGCGTTTTTTTTGTAAAAACCTGACGATCTTTTCAAATCTCAATATGAAACTTATTTAAAATGTTCCTTAAACAGCATGAATTTTTTTCAAGGGCCTTCAGGACAATGTCCTAAACTACAAGAGATGCCGAGAAATGCAGAAAGGTCGATTTTGAGAAAACTAAAACTGTATCATTCGATTTTTTGAAATGTCGATACCTACCAAGACTACCTACCGTAGCCAGGGGCCTTATTCTGCTATTTGGCCAACCATTGTCATTATATCGAGACTCTATTGTTATTATATCGAGATTGTGACTTTTTTTGGTATTCTGCTAAAGTTTTAATAAAATCGCAATATAATCACTATGGAGTCTCAATGGTATGGTAATATTTACCTTGCAGGTGTTGCCTAGCAACATGGTACATGTTGCTAAGCAATATACCGTTTTGACAACTATCGAGATTCCATTATGCCACGATTGTAGCGCAAAATACAAAAGTGAGTCAGTGGTATGTCAGTGGTGTCTCGATAGAATAGTCAACGTTAGGAGAATACGAATTTGACATGTAATGTCATATTTTTGACATTAAATTTCTATTACGATTATATCGACACACTATTGTAACACGATTGTGTTAGCAGACTTAGGCCCCTGGAATCATGTATGTACGCAGTATTGGCTCTGAGGTCTTGGCCGGAAAGAACTTGACAATCTGAAGGCCAATTCTCGTAAATAACATTGTTCAAATTACATTTCAATATCATTTCGATTGCATTTCGATCACAAATAATACCCTCAAAGTAGCTCAAAACACTCAAAGTTAGCTTTTTGTAAAAAAAACTGACTTTGAAGGTATCTTTTGCAATCGAAATGCAATCGGGATGATATTGAAATGTAATTTAAACAATATTATTTACGAGAATTGGCCTTCTGGAGTCAACTAAGCCGCGGGTTTCATCACGATGTTTCCCTTCACCGTAAGAGCAATGTTAATTATTCCCGAAAACCTTTGATAATACCAGGTAGGTATGACTTTCTCTTACTTTCGATTGCGTTTTAGGCCTTGAACTATTTGTGAGTCAAATAATTGGCTCAGTTAAATCTACAGATACAACACCTGAGCCAAATCCAGATCATTAACCTTTATTCTAATCATCCTATCTAATATAATAAAATAAATATAATAATAAGTCTGTGTGTTAGTATAATATGGATAACTAAATGCGCCCCGCAGTCCCGATTCCGTGTGAATATCGGGATAAAAAATAGTCTATATTATGTTAATCCAAGTCTCTAGCCATCTACAACACAAGCATTAAGTTGCTTAGCTTGGGGGCTGGATGGCGATGTGTAATATGTCCTGAAATATTTATTTATATTTATTTTATTTATTTATTTATCTACATACTTACCGAGTTTCATTGTAATCGGTCCAGTAGTTTTTGCGTGAAGGAGTAACAAACATACAAACGTTCACATTTATAATAGTAAAAGGACTAGTATTTGCCCGCGACTTCGTCTGTGTAGTTTTTCAATTTTTAACCGCGACGGAACGGACGACGGTATATGCATTTAGGGTGAGAGGGTGTTAGTCCAAAATCCTTTATTAACCTACGTTACGACAGCTTTCTATATGCCAAATTTGACAACTATCACACCCGCTTATCACGCTTCCTTAGAAGATACCTGTTCACTAGCTACTTGAAGACTCTAAATTGTACACATCAGAAGGCCAATTCTCGTAAATAATATTGTTTAAATTACATTTCAATATCATCCCGATTGCATTTCGATTGCAAAAGATACCTTCAAAGTCAGTTTATTTTTTACAAAAAGCTAATTTTGAGGGTGTTTTAGCTACTTTGAGGGTATTATTTGTGATCGAAATGCAATCGAAATGATATTGAAATGTAATTTAAATTATGTTATATACGAGAATTGGCCTTCAGGAAAGACAGACATAGGCAACTGATTCCAAAATAATAAAATAAGTCGTGAGTGAATAGGTACACATATCTTCTAGGAAAGCGTGCTACATCTTAGGCCACATCGTCACTTACCATCAGGCAGGTGTGATAGTGGTCAAACGCTGACCTAACATAACGTAAAAAAAAAATTACTAAGTAATATTAAGTAGGTATATATGTAAAAGTTTGTGTGTTAGTTTGTTTGAACGCGCTAATCTCTGGAACTACTCGTTCGAATTGGAAAATTCTTTTTGTGTTTGATAGTACATTTATCGAGGAAGGCTATAGGCTATTTTATATTTTGATATTCCCACGGGATCGGGAGTTACGCGGGTGAAACCGCGGAGCACTGCTAGTGTATTATAAGTATATATTTACAAAAGAAAAGTATATAAGTAGTATATCCGTTGTCTAGCACCCATAACACAAGTCTAGTTACTTAGCTTGGGGCTAGATGGCGATGTGTGGAATGTCCTGCAATATTTATTTATTGTATGAAAACAGCAATGCCAGTCTTCATTTTTAGGGTTCCGTACCCAAAGGGTAAAAACGCGACCTATTATTATGACTCCACTGTCTGTCTGTCACCAGGCTGTATCTCATGAACCGTGATAACTAGACAGTTGAAATTTGAACAGATGCTGTATTTCTGTTGCCGCTATAACATCAAATACTAAAAACAGAATATAATGGCATAAGGGTTCCATGCCGTGCGCGAATAATACTCGCGCTTGGCCAATTTAAAAAAAAAATAGTTTTGTGGACATCCAGTTTGAAATAGATTTTTTTAAGCGTTTGTTTAAGCTTTCTGTCAATGACGATGGGTAGGTTAAAAATACAAATTTCATTGAGTGATTGTGTAATTAACGTGGGATAATCTAACACCTGATACTGTTGAAATTATTATGTGGGCGCGAACATTTGAATGTCTTTCATTTCAAATCATTAAGGTTACATCTAAATTCTTTATTAGCACCTACACAATGTGAATAATAGGATTGGAGGGACTTAGGGTTGCCAACATTTTTTTATTAAAATACTAGCTGCCCTCCGCGGTTTCACCCGCGTAACTCCCGATCCCGTGGGAATATCGGGATGTAAGCTATCCTATCTCTCAAGTTGGATCGAACTGCACATGGTGTGCGAATTTTATTATAATCGGTTAAGTGGTTTAGGAGTCCATTGAGGACAAACATTGTGACACGAGATTTATATAATATACTAGCTGCCCTCCGCGGTTTCACCCGCGTAACTCCCGATCCCGTGGGAATATCGGGATGTAAGCTATCCTATCTCTCAAGTTGGATCGAACTGCACATGGTGTGCGAATTTTATTATAATCGGTTAAGTGGTTTAGGAGTCCATTGAGGACAAACATTGTGACACGAGATTTATATATAATAAGATAAATCTCGTGATATTCCCACGGGATCGGGAGTTACGCGGGTGAAACCGCGGAGGGCAGCTAGTACTTACTATATTTTTTACAGATATGCGAATGAGCTGAGGGTCACGTAGGGTTCAACTAATTGGTAATGTGACCGTACCTACTTACAATCTACACTAATATTATAAAGAGTAAAGATTTTTTTGTATGTTTGTAATAGGCTCCGAAACTACTGGACCGATGTCAAAAAAAATTTCACCAATAGAAAACTACATTATCAGGGAATAACATCACTACATAGTTTAAAATAAAGTCACTTTTCGCCGTCCCTATATCCTTATGTATGCTTAGATCTTTAAAAATAAAACTACGCAACGGATTTTAATGCGGTTTTTTACGGTTTAAAATTTCTTTATTTCTCATAAAATTTACAAAAATCACTTACTGAGAAATCAAAATATCTTAACATTAAGTTAAGTAAACAATAATTTATCATAGGTGAGCGTAGGTATTAAACCGAACATTCCAATGTTTTTGCGTAACTTCAGTGTGAACACAACAATATTTTTTAATGAAAATAGCCATAATTATCAACATTAACATATTCAACTCTGTACTTTCACACTAAAAGTAACTTTAGATTAACATAATTGCAATTAAATCCATTAGTATTTAGCAAATAATGGCAAATAAAAATAAAAAGTAAGGTACTTTCAAAAATAATGCATGCAAAGGCAAACCGAACAACTTGTGGACCGGTCTAGGCGTCATCAGCTGTGAGCAGTGATCGAGACCATTTGCACCGATATAACATTTAAACTTAAGCGTTAGAGTGATTTTAAGTTCGGTTTAATATGTTTTAGTTTAAAATTCAAAAATTTTATTGTGACATTTATTCGTTTATTATAATTATTATTATGTTATATTTATTCATTTATTTAGGCATTTATATTTAAATTTAAAGAGATTATTTGATTGAATTAAGCAAGTATATATTTTTTTTATAATTTATTATTATTATTTTTTTATGTATTTATTTATATACTTAGTAGTAGTAGTCTAGTAAGTTTTTTTTTTATATATACAGTGGTGGTCATATAATTAAGAACGATTTGAAGTCCTAGAAGTTTTTTATTTAAATCGTCTCATACACAGAAATCTGTACCTTCTGAGAAGCAACTAGTTATGTTATAAAATAGCCACATGAATAGAGCAACGTAGCTTATGAATAAAGAATAAAATCGCTAACTATTTTTTACACATTTTATATATTTGACTAAAGTAACACATTCAAATAGTACTGAAGCTGGACAAATAATTAAGAACGATTTATTAAACTGCCCGGAAATTGTTTAGTATGACACTTACATTTAAAAAATCACAATAATATGTAGTGAGCCAAATTTTAAAAGAAATTTAATACATTTTTAACTAAAATTAATAGTCAATAGCATATTCACGGCTTTTAACTACTGCTTTAGACTGGCGAGGCATTGACTCTATAATTTTTGACATTTCGCAAGAGAAATAGAGTTCCATTCTTCTAAAAAAACGTCGTACAGCTCTCTTAAATTTCCACACTTTGTATTTGAAACCTTTTTCTTACCTTCGAACCACAGATTCTCTATTGGGTTTAGATCTGGGCTGTTAGCTGGCCAGTCTAAGACAGAAACTGATTGCGCTGTAAGGAATTCCTTAACGGTGCGTGCAGTGTGCTTTGGATCATTGTCATGCTGTAATGTCCAAATAACCGGTAGAACGTCTTCAGCATAAGGTAACATTGTTTCTTCCAGTATATTTTTGTATTGGAACTGATCCATGTTACCTTCTATCAACTTTACAGGTCCCACACCATGTCCAGAAAAGCACCCCCAAATTTTCACATTTCCACCACCGTGCTTTAATGTAATTTTCGAGTACTTAGGGTCAAATGCTGTATTCGGGGGACGTCGTACATATCGTTTTCCATCAGAACATACTCTATTTATTTTCGTCTCGTCAGAAAAAAGTACATTTTTCCACTGTCGCACAGTCCAGTTTTCATACTTTCTCGCAAATGCAAGCCGGGCTTGCCTGTGGCAAAGTTTTAACATGGGTACCTTTCTTGCTATCCTACCGTGCAATTTTTCTTCTACCAAACATCTTCGAATAGTGCGTGCTGAGATTGCTGAAGGGTTGTTTTCACCAAAATATTCTTTTCTCAGCTCATTAGACCCTTTAAAAGGATTTTGTTTTGCCATACGAACGATGTTTCGGTCATCTCGAGGAGTCGTTTTTCTCTGTTTAGGTACACGTGGAACATTCGAAGTAGTTTGATACGTAGCATAATGCTTTACAGCATGGAAAACCATCGTTTTTGAACATTGCAAATGGTCGGCTATCTTTTTATAAGACCAATTCTTCCGGCGAAGTTTTATTATTACTTCCCTTGTAGATTTATCACAACTTTTATTTTTTCCCATTGTTTTTTCATAAGAAGCAAGGTTTTTTCATAAGAAGAAAGACTTTTAATCTTTCCAGCACTACATGGCGCCAAAATTATACAAACAGTAACAAATCGACTGAGTGTTCTCTATTTAAATTTGAACAAAGGTATACACTATTTAGCGTTCTTAATTACGTGACCAGCCAATAAATAGGAATACTATGTTTAGAAGTAGTGTAAAAAGTTTGTCTATTTATTTTTAAGCTAATCATGTGTATCAATAAATACAGTGGTATTATGGAAAAGTTTTACGATACCGAGAGAAATAAAAAAAAATACATGCAATTAGTTTTGCGTCCTATTTTGAAAAAATCTTCCTTTTATATCAGCGTTCTTAATTATATGACCACCACTGTATATTTTTTTTATTATTATTATTTTTTTTTTTATTCATTCATGTTGATTTTTTCGTAATACTTGAGTAGTAAGCATCCCAAATACCCGTATTTTGCGTAACATGTTGTTTGAGAGCTTTTTTAAATATAGTCAGAGATTTGGCTTCCTTAACATCCTTTGGCAATTTGTTATATAGGAGTACACCAGAAAATAATATGCTAGTTCTTCCATAGTTAGTACGAGGGGCGCGAAAAATCAAATTATTTGCTTGTCTAGTGGTTTTTTTCTGTATTTGTGACTTCTTGGTAAATGAAATACGACAGTGAACATCCCTAGTGAGTATTTTTCTAACCAACATACAGATGTTATATATGTAGTTCTGCTGTAGTTTTAATATTTTCGTTTCTTTATATATTTTTTTTGTTCTTGTAAGGAAATCGTAGTTAAATAAGGTTTTTATTATTTTATTTTGGGTTGTTTGTAGGGATTTTAAATTAGATTTTGGAGCAGAGCCCCAAACTTCCGAAAGATAATCTAAATGAGGCTTCACAAGCGAATTATATATATTATATCGTACTTTAATGGGTAGACAGCGAACAATATTCCTCAAGGCTCCGGCAAGAGAAACCAATCGAGACCGTATTTTGTCAATATGAGGTTGCCAAGACAGCTTTTCATCTAGAATGAGTCCTAAATATTTCTCGTGCTTCGATTTTTTAATTGATAGAGTGATGAAAGAGGAAGGTTTTTAGATATAATACATGCATAATACGGCCGTGCGAAGCCGGGGCGGGTCGCTAGTAGGTTATAAATCTATAATACATTTTCAAAAAAAATTAGGGATCTCTGTAAGAAAATTGCAATATTGTAACACAAGGTAGAAAACACAATATTTCAATTCGAACCAATAATTCCTGAGATTAGCGCGTTCAAACAAACTCTTCAGCTTTATAATATTATAAATGACCTGCTTCCCTCGGTTTCACCCGCGTATATAAAAAGTAGTCTATGTGTTAATCCAGGTTTCCACCTATCGAGTTTCAACGCAATACGTTCAAGTAGTTTCACATTTATATCATAGTCCTACTAATATTATAAATGTGAAAATTTGGATTACAAGATTTATATAGTGCAGTTGGCAACCCTAGAGGGACTGTAATAAAATTGATTGGAATGTAGGGCCATTCATTGTAATACCTATTCTGATATATTTTTTCCTATTATTTATTTCTTTAAATATATGCTTCGACATCCTATTTTTCCTTATTTGTTTATGTATTGAACGCCGAAAGGGAATAGCTGTCATCGAAAATTGTTATTTTAATAACAACAACCTACCTACTTTACCTATAAATAAATAAACACCTACATAACATAAGTTCATTGAATTCAAACAACAAAACATAAAAGAAACAAGTTTTTCGTATCAAAAATGACTAAACAAGCTCCTTTTTAGTTATTTATCATCAAATAAAATTTATGAACGAATTTTGTCATATTAACAATTAATATTGAGTCAGAAGTTTCCGCCCACATGGCAGGAATCGAACCTGCAATCTTCAGCGTCGCAGGAGTTAAAGATGTCATCAATTTATAATATATTTCTTGCAATAAGTGAAGCAAGGACAAAAAGTCTGTACTTGGAAGCATTTACAAAAAGATGGCCGTTCCCAGTATTTTTACCGAGTAGTCTTACCACTTGAATTAGGTACTAGAAATTACTTTCTCAATAGAGCTACTGATAGTAACACTTTATGGTGTTTTATTTTTCCCTTTAGTTTTACTATATCAAGGGGAAAACAGTAAACGATTTCTTGTTTTTAACCGACTTCAAAAAAAGGAGGAGGTTCTCAATTCGGATGTATGTATGTTTTTTTTAATTTTTTTATGGATGTTCTTGAAATTCAGGTCTGTCTGTTTTGTTCTTACATTTCACCTATGCAATAAATAATTACTGTATATACAAACTATAAATTAGGTGGGTATATAAAGGAAGAAAGAACAAAAAAACTGTACATTTCTAGATCCCCCCCCTTTTTATTATTTGCATCTTGCAAATAATAAAAAGGGGGGGTCTAGAAAAAGCAGCAAAAACAAGAATTTATAGTTTTTGAAATTCTGTCTTACTCTCAGTCACAATTAAAAGTATTGAACCGATTGAAATCTGGTTTTACCATTGGCTAGCTCTCTTTTTCAGGGAGGTTGTGGTAAATTTAAATAAAAATCCATGAAGAACACTTAATTTTAAAGAAATATTAACTCATCATCATCCGAGCGATGTTCCCGGTTGCATCCCTCTCGGGAGCCCGGGGTCCGCTTTCCTACTTTTACGCCTCCACTTCGCACGATCTTCGGCATCCTGGGTTGTAAGTCCATTTGCACGCATATCACCCTTTACGACGTCAAGCCAGCACTTCTTGGGTCTACCCAGTCTGCCACGACCCGGCGGAGGCGCCATGGCAAGACATTTGTTCCCCACGTAACTAGCCGGTTTTCGCAAGACGTGGCCGTACCAGCGTAAGCGACACTCTTGCAATTTATCTGCAATGTCTCGGACATGAAGGCTGCCCCGGATGCGGGAGTTCCTGACGCGATCCTTTCGCGTCACTCCACACATCCAGCGCAACATCTTCATCTCCGTGACACGCAGCTCCTGCTTATGTCGCTCAAGCACCGGCCACGCCTCACTACCATACAAAAGGACAGGTCTAATGATGGTTTTATAGACCTAAAAGAAATATTAACTAATGCTGATAAAACAGTGGGGGGGCACTGCATATAATAAACTATACCTATATTTCATGAAGTAAATAAAGTCTTAAGAACTTTCGTGTAAAAATTCATGTTAGAATATGCAAAACATGTTAATAAAGTTAATTAATTTGATAAATAACACTGTACGAAGGAATTCTACAGAGATTTAACACCATAATCTGCGTTGCTACATACAGAGTTTAAAGAATGAATTAGGTATTATGTAAATGATTATTCATTTTATCACTACCAACTACTGTTTCTCTGAATAGCCAATTTCATTTATATTTAGTTATTAAGTACTTAATTTGATTGATTGTAAATTTACAGGATGATTTTTTTACCCGCAATGGAATGGAGAATGGTACAATTATGCATTTACAGCTCAGGGTGAGAGGGTGTGGTTGTTTGTGCACATGTTTTCATTCCTATATGGGCATTTTAAGCCATTTCCAAAACTAGAAGATTTAGATAAAGTGCTGAAAGGAGTTACATGCCCGATTTTGACAAAAACTGCAAAACTTTTTGGAAAAGTCATTACCCTAGCCAAGAATCCAACCTTTTAATTTTCCATTATTGTATCGATTGATGGTTGATAGAGTAAAGATCATTTCCTGAAAACAAACATAGGTAGTTCCTATAGCCAATCAAAGGAAATTAAAATATTGATAATTCACTCTCTATATGACACAAGATACTTAATTAAAAGAAAGCCCTTTTAAAAGTAAAGACGCTTGATGTTTCAATTAAGTTGATGGTTTATTTTTGAATTTGTTATTTAGTTTTTGTGTGTAGGTATACAATTTCTATCTTATTGCGTTGAAAAGTAAGATATTTGAAATGACAATTTTGAAAGCCTGAGAAAAGTCTTATGTAATGGCACTTGTATTTTGAGTCATTAATATAAGTCTTTGTCTGGATTATTTGTAATAGGTATCTAGTTTTAATTTACAAACTACCAATCAAATGAGGGCGATTCTCATTATAATATTTGCAACGAATTGGGGCTTACAAAGGTAAAATTGTGTGGCACAGTTTGTTCGTAATTTGACTTAACACAACTTCACCTTAGATCAATTGAGTATAAGATGAAACACTCATGTCTAGAAGATATTATACCTACTTAATCATTCACAACTTATACACAATAATAATTATCAGACTGATTCAACCAAATCGATATCTCATTTACATATATGTAACATATCTGTCTATGTAACTTTAATTTGATGAAGCAATCGCTGCACTTTTCTTCATTTAAAAAGTTGTCTATAGTGGCATCAATGTGATTAAAAACTATGGAGTTTTATGCTATTTTTAGCTGACTTCGGGGAGGGTTTTCCTATTGTAAAATAGTTAATAGGTAGGTATAATTTATGAAGAAATGATTGTTTTGATAATAACTTTGTAACATTGCTATTTTTTTGACAAGATTTGAAGGAATAAAGTTTTCAGGTAAAAATATCTTTGTGTTTGAATAACAAGCCATCTAGAAAGTTCTGTTTACATAGCATTACTAATAAATGTACTATATTGTGTCATAAAACTTAGGTTTTATCAGATGTAGATTACGGCACATAAATTACTTACTTTTAGCATATAATACTGCATGTATTCACAGTAGTTAGGTATATAGGAATGATAAGATAATGTTAGAAAGTCAAACGGATAGGTATTAGGATTGTCTATGTACCTGATGTTATGTACAAGTCTGACTAGACGTCAGAATCTACTAATCATACAGTGACTCAAGTTTTTACATACATATGCTCAACAAATACTTGGTAAATACGTCACAAAAGGAAATCTACAATTTATTACACCCGAGACGAATTATAAAATGGAAAAAGACACGCAATATAGCGAAAATAGTGGCACTTGTATCAAAATATTCAATGAACATTGTCAGTGTTAGCTACACATTTTTCAACACATTCCTGTATAATAATTACCGTCTGACGAGCGTTTTTTCTATAAATAGAACATACCAAGACGCGAAAAAGACATCCAAATATAGTAAAAACAACAAAACACAGGCCTGTGACAGCGGTAACTCTGCGGACGTTCTCGAAAGCTGAGCACAAAATCAACGACGTGGGGGCCACGACACGGTTTAGGGTTAGACAAATTCAATCACATTTTCAACACTAGAACAACACATTTCCAATCAAATAGCACTAATACCTTTACTTTCAGCTGTTTCCGCAATATTCACGTCATCAACCATCTTGCTAGGTGACAGTCACACACTTTACACTTTTTATTCGAACATATTTTGAAAACTCATACTTTGGATTCACTATTTTCAGCCAGCGAGCGATCTATACGACGACACTTCGTTCCGTTCACTGCCAACGACAACCGACGTAGAAACTGCCGAACAACCTTCAAAACGTCTGCTGTCTGTTGAATTTTATCGATGGCGTCATCGACCGCTTAATTAATGAAAATTACGCTCATCCACTGCAAGTAAACACTCAATTTATTTATTTTAATATAGATTTTTAAGTGTAAAACAATGTGGTTCGACAGAAAGACGGATTTCTGTTGTAATTTCTTTCGTTTTCGGAAGGAAGAATTTAAAAAAACTTGACTGACATGAAACTATTCACATGAGCTTGACAGAAAAGACAAAATTGACTTTGACATTTAAAAATGCTGTCAATGTCAAATTTGTTTTTTTTTAAACTGCAACGATCCATGCCAGCGCCGAGCGCTAGTAAGTTCTGTGAAAATCCAATATTTCGTGAAGTTCCTGCTTAGCGTTTTTAACGCCATCTGTTATTGCAGCTTAATACTTTACAACGCCATCTATCCAGTTATCACAAAACTACTTGGCTGGCTTCGGATCGCCTGAGGGGAATTAGTACCTACCTCCCTACATTGTAATATAGATGTCACTATGACAAAATTAAAACAGATCAGATGTCTCTACTAGGAGTTTCCATAGACGGCGGCGGCGGGCGGTATAATCTAAAAAACATTAAGAGGAAAGGATACCGGCTCTCTCTCCATACAAACGTAGTCGACTGTTTCTTCCCTGGTTAATGACACTATCACAAATATTTTTGTTGCATAAAACCTATAACTGCCATGACCTGATTGACCATGCCCCTGTGGCTTGGTTTTGATGATGAGAATGAGTTAAAAAACAAAAAAAAAACATAGGGGCAGGTCATGGCAGTTATAAGTTAGGTAATTGCTAAAAAATATCTGCTGTAGTGTCATTATTCATTCAAGTTTCAACGTTTGACGACCTCTATGGCGCGGCAGGCGAACAACATACACCCGCCTGCGAGGTAGCAGGTTCGATTCCACCACCTGCCACCAAAAGTTTAAAAAGTTACCTCCGACGCGCGACTGTAGTTTTCTCATGTGCGAGCCTCGCATTTCGAATGTCACACAATTCTAACAGATGTAGCTAATCCAAACCTCTACCAAAATTATTTAAAACGGAATAAGTATTAAAAACAAATACCTAAATGGTAGGTAAATAAAAGATTCCGGCTTCAATAAATTTATTAGTGAAAATAACAAACCTCTTTGGTAAAAAGCCTGGGGCTCTATTTTTGAATCGCTCGTGTGACATAGCTTCGTCGTATACGCCTACAAGTCATGGTCGACTTCCAAGTCGCATGACACCAATTTTCTGTATTTTTGAATCGTTCGTCGTCTAAATTTGAAATGTCCATTTTTATTCGTTTTACGCAGATAATTAAGAAACCGGTAATTACCGACGCACGTCCTATATAATCCCAAAAGATATACCTACTTAAATATTTTTTGAAAGATCCTTTCCGAATGTTTGACTTTGATTGTTTGACGTTTATTCTACCACTCGCCTGTCGGCGACGAGTGGTGGAGACCACTCGTTACGATCGAGCGACTCGACGCGGGGCGAACGATTCAAAAATAGGGCTCCTGGAACCCTATTTTTGAATCGTTCGCCCCGCGTCGAGCGCTCGATTTCTACTGATATTCGTTCGACATCGGAAATTCGCTATTTTTGAATCGCTCGATCGTAACGAGTGGTCTCCACCACTCGTCGCCGACAGGCGAGTGGTAGAATAAACGTCAAACAATCAAAGTCAAACATTCGAAAAGGATCTTTCAAAAAATATTTAAGTAGGTATATCTTTTGGGATTATTTAGGACGTGCGTCGGTAGTTACCGGTTTCTTAATTATCTGCGTAAAACGAATAAAAATGGACATTTCAAATTTAGACGACGAACGATTCAAAAATACAGAAAATTGGTGTCATGCGACTTGGAAGTCGACCATGACTTGTAGGCGTATACGACGAAGCTATGTCACACGAGCGATTCAAAAATAGAGCCCCTGTACCTTTGTAAAAACTACTGAACTGATTGCTATAAAAAATTACAAGTAAGTATATAACTATAATCATGAAATAACATATAGGCTACTTTTTATCCCGATCCTGATCCTGATCCCGACTTACGAGTGTGAAACCGCGAGGCAAAAATGAAAAAGAAATGTTAGGTTTTTATCGTACATTATTTTATTGTTTTGATAACTTTCAGCTATGATACCTATTGTAATTCAAGAAATCGTGTCGAATTTAAATAAAAAGGAAAAAAAACTCTTTTAAATAAAAAATAAAAGCTTTTTAGGACTTTTTGAAAATATTGTGTAAGATTATGTTAAAGAAAACATATTTTAGCGAAAAAGATCCAAACCCATATTTTGCAAATATTCCTAATATTTTAAATTAAATCGCTTTTATTAATTTACTTAGTTAAATACAATACAATTTTCCTTCAATAACAAGCAAAGGAAGCAACTTTAAGCGTTATACCTATGAAGAATCTTGGTCTAAACTTAAAACGTTAATATCTCAAAACTAGGTCTGTGTGGGTTGGATCCTTCTCATGGAACTAGGGCCACTGAGGTTGAATTTCAACCTCTTTGTAGAAGGTAAACATAGAACTTATATTGGCTTAATCCTCTTTCTAATTACTTTTTGCTAACGCTATATTCTAAACTCCAACAAAATAGTCAAATGTAGCTAATCATAGCTCTTTATTTAGGTTATATTAGCTGAATCCTCTATCGTAACGATTTATTTTAAAAACTCCAACAAAGTCGTTAATTATCAAACCTTCAAGTTACCCGGCCTATACCTACTTACTACACGCCTCGTTGCAGCCAGCCACCTGTCTACTCAGCCAGTGTCAGTTGGCGTTTGACTTTCGAACGAGCACACCCGCGCAAACCACGGCCAAAATACGCGGCAACTTTCGCAGAGGAAAAAAAACATCGGAAATATTGTGATTTTTTTTTCATAAAATGTGTTTTGATTAACCTTGTGTTTTGAAGTGTGTGTGTTTTTTTATTTAGTGAAAGTGTGTTGGGATTTTTGAAAATGATGCAGATACGATTTCTCGGCTGCGTTTTGTTGATTGCAGCTTTTATTGGTATGTATGAATGTAAATTAATTATTATAATTATCAAATAAATAAATATCGTGGGACATTTTACACAGCGCCATCTAGCCTCAAGCTAAGCAACTAGGCTTGTGTTATAGTAGCCAGGCAACGGGTACATTATGTAAATAATTTTCTTTTCTTTTTCTATTTTTATGTACTATTAATTTAAGGAGTAATTAGATAACAATTAGTCGATTAAATTAAATGTAATACCTATTTTTTTAATAATAAAACGTGTAAGCCAAGAACCCAAACTATTCTTCAAGCGATTGACATCAATAACTTAACATTTTGTTGCAATTTAAAAGGTATGTACAGTCGGCTGCATAATTGCAGCCTTCAGTAGAGTTCGAAAATTACTATTATTGGAATGTTTGCAATCTAATAATTTTTGGTTGATAAATTGATGAGTTAGATAATTATAGCAGGTGTCTAGAATCTTGTTCGTGTTGAAAACATTCTTATAACAGCCGTTTTGGAGCTCTACGGTGGGTCTGCAATTATGCAGCCGACCGTACCTATTCTGTTTTTAGTATTTGTTGTTAAAGCGGCAACTGAAATATATCATCTGCGAAAATTTCAACTGTCTAGCTATCATGATTCATGAATACAGCCTATTGACAGACAGACAGACAGTGGAGTCTTAGTAAAAGGGTACCGTTTTTACCCTTTGGGTACGGAACCCTAAAAACCTTAAGATAGAGACACCTACCTAACTAAACTTATATATTCTGTGCTTAAACAGACAAAAATAAAAATCGTGAAAGTTCGATGACTAATCCATTAAATTAATTAATGATTAACGGGTATAATTCAATTAGTTTCTTATAGGTAATTAATAATAAGTCATTAGTACCTAAGTACATAATATATTCTTAATTAGATGCGTGAATATTGATTTCACCACAAGTAAGTGAATCACCTATTACCTATTTGAGTATTTTCTCTAAGACTTATAAGTCTGGTTTCTTTTAAAATGTTTTACCTATACTTAACTTTTTTGTAATGTTTTATAATACCTACTTGAAGAGTGACTAGTAATGTAGAGGGATGAAGAGGAAGAGAAAGATCTAAAAAAGATGGATGGACTGTGTAAGATAAGATGTGAAAGATGTAAACGAAGAGATGATGGGTAATTAAGAAGAATGAAAGAAGAAGACATACTGCGCAGACCCCAAATAAATTGGAATAAGGGCGGACAGAAGACGAATACTTTAGCCGTCTGTAGGGCCTACATAAATATACTTAAACACTTAAATTTTATAATAAACTTTCATTAATATGAATATTATTCTAAGTACGTACCGAAAACTTTTTAGGTCTTTGAAACTTCTTCAAAAATATACCTTTTGCAGTTGTACCTAGACTAGATCATTAACACGGCCTGAGATTATGACATTTACTTGCTCATTTAATCAATATTCATTGTCTTAACCACGCCTACCTTTTTACAAAATCATAACTTTCACTTCGCGAAAGTGGATTTTTGATGTCCAAACCAATACTGGACGGACGTAGATAACCTCTACATCTTTCTACCTAATAATATATCACGAAATGTGGTCACGTTTCGCCTTGTTTGAATATGAAATATCTTATTAAGATGATCACATACCTATTACAACTATTAATGACATTTTTGATGGTATTTTCTTTCCGGGGCAAAGCTGTTTTCATCATTCATATTGCAACAAAATGTTATGTTATTGATGTCAATAGTTTGAATTAGTTTACATTCTATCTAAGCATGTTTGAATATTCCAAAAAAATTAGAAATGTTAACTTTTAAATAATTAAAACATACTGGTTTTCTGTAAAGTCGGTTTACAGACGATTATTTTACGTTATATCGTCATAAGAAAACATTGATGTTAACCATAGCAACGATAATACGTTGCTAAAGTTACCTTGTCAATAACGGAACGTGAGCGATAACGTCACACTTTTTTGTGAATGCCGGTGTTCATCAATTTATAAGACGTCAAAAGAAGTAATACAAACCTAGTTTATAACGAACTAGCGACCCGTCCCGGCTTCACACGGCTATATTATGCATGTATTATACATATAAACCTTCCTCTTGAATCACTCTATCTATTAAAAAAACCGCATCAAAATCCGTTGCGTAGTTTTAAAGATCTAAGCATACATAGGGACATAGGGACAGAGAAAGCGACTTTGTTTTTCATGTTGTGATTAAATAGGTACACAATAAAGAAACACCGAAATTAGACAATATCCTGCCATTTTCTACCTTCTCTGGCGTCTTTCGAAGACCCGAAGAATATAATTATTATTAGGGGTCAAGTCGCGCCTGAACTGCTGCGATCTTCTAGTAAAGATAGCTACATTTTACTTACCAAGATAGTGGTCAAACGCTGACCTGAAAAAAACTAAAGGTAGAAAAGAGTTACTTACCTATTTGTTTTGTATAGACAAGGTAGATGGATAAACAGTTTATTACACCATAAAAACACAACACAAACAAAAAATGATGATCGCGGTATGTAACACTCTTTTTTATCACAGTTGCTCATAAAGTGGATCTTATTAAACCGCTTTTAGGCTCATAATGCAACGTATTATACACGCGTGCGATAAAAAAAAATCCAACTAGTGCTAAAATAATACGCTATCCCGATATGTCAAATACGTATCTCACAGCTAATTGATGTATAGAAAAAAGGTACTATCAAAGAGTTTTTAAGCCTTGCTGGCTTAAAACTCTTTGTTGGTACCTACCTTTTTTCTTCTTTTCAAAAGGTTGTCTCTAAAGTCTGATAGCGAACGATAATTTTACGTGATAACGTCTTTGAAAATAATTAAAAATTGAGTTTTGTTTTTATTTTGTTTTTTCTTTAGGTACCTACATAAATATATTTTTTCCTTACCATTATATTCTGTTTTTAACCGCCGACGCGAAAACAAATGAAAAAAAACCCTAAAAAAATATTGTATGTCAGACGAGGTTGTATAGGTTAAAAGTCTTTTGCCTAGCCTTTCGGGAGTGTAATTAACAAAAAATTGTAAACATAACCTAAAATTCTTAAAAACTTTTTATTATTTTAACAAGTCTTTTTTTTATTTGCAACTGTGATAAAAAACGTCGTATACGATACACGTGTGGAAAGTTGATCATTCCATCTCGGCTTTTGCCACGCTCGCGTTCCGCTCGCGCGTCATAAACCGCCTCTATGGAATGCTCAACTTTCCACACTTGTATCGCAATGTACTATTATGTGTTATCTCTGTAATAAAACGTAATAAAACAACCTATTGTAAGCTTTGATAGAGTAGGTCGAAAGTTACTTACCGACAATGGTTAAGGTGAACCTGCGCTCTCTCCATACAAACGTAGTCGACTGTTTCCTCCCTGGATAATGACACTAGCATAAATATTTTTGTGCCATAAAACCTGTAACTGCCATGACTATGCTCCTATTTTTTGTTTTTTTTTCATTTTCTAATTATCATAGAAATTAAGATTAAAAAAAAAAAATAAAAAAAAAATAGGGGCATGGTCATGGCAGTTATAAGTTTTATGCACCAAAAATATTGGCTCTAGTGTCATTATCCAGGGAGAAAAAAGTCGACTACGTTTGTAATAGTTTGTATGGAGAGAGCCCCCGGTACCCTTTCCTCTTAAGGAAATAACTTTAGTACCTATAAGAATAGAATGAAAGCTTCATTGTATAAGATTTATGTAAAACAACACTATAAAGTTTACAACAACAAGAAAGCTGTAGAAATTTTATAAATAAATCCGGCCAAGTGAAGACTCACTCAATCGTTCCCATCTTTCCCAGGAAGGGATTCCTACATAAAGAAAGAAAAGTATTATAAGAAAATCTTCTATTCGTTGCTGATCACCATAACACAAGCCTGTTGTTTAGATTGGAGCACTCACTTACTCGCTTTTTTGGAATACAGGCAGCTATAATGACGTAGGTATCCACTAAGAAATTGTGTAATTATCTTGCTAAATGTTGACTTAAACGCTACAAACCTAAATTGCATGCCCTACAGTTGAGTAAGGTGATTCTTTAACTATTCTGTAACACCAATACATGTACCCACCCATATTCGCAATAAATGAATTATTAATTATGAAGAAAGAATTTTGGAAAATGCAACCCCTACGCGGATGAAAGCATTTTTGAAAAACGTCGACGAGTAGTTACCTAGTTAAAAAAATGTTAAGTGAAATACACTGTCACGCTCATCATCATCAGTAACCATGTCGATTATTCAACGGTTAGTTAAACCACATAAAACCTGTGACTCAAACACCGTCATACAATCCTCATTAGAGTTGAGATTTCAATCAGAAAATATCAAAAGGAAAATGTATTTTAATCGCGGTATACCTATTTCTGTTGGAACTACCCCGTCTTCTGTGTAAAAGTGAAGCTTATAGTCGGAGATCCCTTTACCTTTGACGACGACCTTCATCGAGCTGTTTAATGGATGAAAACTATTTTATGTCAAATTAAATAGGTAAATAAATATATTGCAAATGGGTTGCCTAAAAAAATTCAGTCCAGAATATGATTGATTATTAACAATTGATTTTTTTGTTTTGTTTCATAACCCTGTTACTGGCTTGTTTAAGAGACAAATTCTATACCAATAGAACGTATGAAGCTTATAGAATATGCAAACGTTATGTTGCCTATGTTTTCCCGTTACAACTCGTGGCTAGGCAGGTAAATTGATATTAGACTTTTGCACTGGTCTGGTTAATTAATTAAGGTTAAGTTAAAATAAAGATTATGTATTTTATTGGTAGGGAATTAGTCTATTGACCAAACCAGTGAAAAGTCTAAAAACAAAAAAAATACATTACTCATTCTGGACTGAAATTTTTTAGGCGACCCATTTTCAATACATTTATTTGGCCTATTTAATTTGATATAAAATACTTTTCATTAATTTAAAAGATCGATGAAGGTCGTCCTTAAAGGGATCTCGTACTATTATCAGTGAAGCCTGTGTTGGTAAATAAAAACTTTATAATTAAAGAAATCACAGTGAAATTAACAACTAAACGACCTTACACATAATTGTAAGTACAAGAATTACACAACAACTGCAAAAAGGCGAAGCCGATGTATGCGTTGTCATGGTCGATGCACCTTGCACTCACAAACCTCAGATTGGTTAATTCTGTTAATATTTCTTTTAATATGGTGTAAAACAGTGTAAATTACTAATTAAATAAACGTTTGGATACAGTAAAATATCGTCCTTCTTCTTTTTAACGAAGGACGGTATATGAGTTTAGGGTGAGATGGCGTTTGTTTTTGCACTCTAATATTACCATTTACTTTTTTAGGGTTCCGTAGCCAAATGGCAAAAACCGGAACCCTTATAGATTCGTCATGTCTGTCTGTCTGTCGTATGTCAGCCAGACAGCCACTTTTTTCTGTAAAAGATTTGTGATTCATTGGCGATGGTTTGTAGCTAGTTGTTACTTACTTTCTTTTCGTGTCAGCCTTTAAATTCCGTCTGACCATTATTGCGCTACAGCTGCAGCAGCAGAGGTCTCATTTAGGTCGTCCAACGTGTAGGTTGGGGCACAATGAACGTTGGAGGATCCATCAATTCTAATGCAACATTTACAGTGCTCCTCCAAAGTCAATCCCCAACGACTCATAGTAAAATTATTGTCTGCAGCGGCCTACTTGGGTCCAGGGTACTGTTAAGAGTGACTTTATATCTCTATTTGTTATTATGATCTATTTCTATAAAAAAGCCACTATAAACCATGGACCATCTCCAAAACCTTTTTCTAAGTACGAATCGGCACAAACCATATTTCGTCTACATTTTTCAAATCAGTTTACAAAACTTGTCTGGTATCCTGCATCCAGACCGAGTAGCGGTTTCCAATCAGAATAATATGATACTAAAGAATGATGCACAAACACTTTGCTGGCAGCACATATCCCGAGAAGGCGAACATAATCTGCTTATAAGTACAGTTACTGTTAACCCATAGAGAGGTTTGCCATTTTAAGACCCGGTAGGTGTCTACTGCATATTGGCGAATGTCAATTGACGTCATCGTCAGCTACATCAGCTTCCTAAATAGCATATCGATCAATCAGTCAATCATTAATATGGTCGAGATTAAAAAACCTTCGTAATTAAATTTTGCTAGAAAGAGCTGGGACTCAGCTAGTAAAATTGCTAGTATTTTGTTTTTCTTCAGTAGCTTTTTGGGTAAACCCACTGCACGGCCAAGTATGCCTTTCTATCACCAGTTTTCCTGGCATGAAGCACGAAGTTTTACATCGTCAGACTATGTGTCTGGTTGTCAGTCTCTTCCCGTCTCTTGGTCTCAAGTTGCAATGACAAAGTACTTAACATTGTGCATGGAACCTTACAGGCACAGTAACCGCTTGACATGGAATTCGATTTAAGGGAGCTCGATCCTCAACTCGATACCGTTATCCAAGTTCTTGAACTTGATCGAGCGGGCAAATCGGTTCCATCTGCTTCTGATTACCTTTTTATTGCGACAACTGTATCAGTAGATTACATTGCAGAATCAGGGTCTATCATAACTGGTTTGTTTTGTGGCGTTATTATTGGATCGCAGGCTCTAAGTTAAATGTGTTTTGAATTATTTAGTTTGCTAGTCAATAACCTTTGACACATTACGTAAAACAGCTAAGGAGCAAGTCGCCCCAATTTATAAGGTCCATTAAGCAAATGGCCTTTTGGTTTCCTTCAACTACCTACCTTTGGAGGTGTAAAGGCTGATTTTACATATATAGTGCCGTCGCCACTGTTTTTAAATATGACATTTCTCTTTAGCTGCAACCGCCTCGGTGATGTCCTTAGTTTTATATTTTTCTGGCAACCAAATAAAATAAGTTTATTCTCTAAGGATTGCAATGGTTATATTGCGTGTTTTAAAACATGTCGTTCCGTAATTGATTCGCCAAAAATCGAGTTTTAATCATCTTGTTGATTTAACATTGAATAAAATACATTTAAGGTTATGTTTATAAATTGTGACACTAAACTTGTTTTGGTTTCTATAAAATCAGTAGAACGTAGCCTTGCCCGAGCTTTGACCAAAGCTATGAAAGATACAATTTAGACGCATGACACCACGCTGTCTTATATAATTCGATTTAAATGGGTCGAATATTTTAAACACGTTTTATTAGAGGCTTGTTAAAACATTTTAAATGCTTAATTTGATTAAATGAACACGTTTAGGTGATGGGAACTTTTAGACAGTTAAGGTCTTAAATAAAAACAATTATTGATTACCATTGTTGACGAAACTTAAAAAATAAATCTTAATTAGACCATTTCAAAAACTTAGTGTTGGGCGGAATGAGCTTCATTCAGGAGGGCTCCGTTTTATTGTGGCTGTTACCAGTACTCTACCCATTTTCCTTCGTTTATAATCAAGTAGATACCTATAGAAATATAATAAGTCGTTACTTTGGGGTCGTGAGGTCTCAGTTCGTGGCAAATTACTAATACTTTAGCAACTAACATTGAATGAATTAAACGAAAGTAAGCGATTCGGGCTCAAAAATTTGTGTGACAAAAGTGCGGTTATTTTTGTTCAAATCATGTCACATATCAAATCATTTGACAGTTCGAGGTTCCAGATTTCAAGCCAAAACACGCATTTTTAAAGGTGCCTTTCAGAACCTGAGTGCTTTTATCCCAGGTCCTTAAAGAACACTAAAGGACCTGGGTAATTTCAACCAACAAGTAGGCCTTCGTCTTTACCTCAAGATTTATTGCAAATTCTGCAGCGGACGATATTGATAAAGTAAAAATAAGAGATACCTACAATTAAATAGTAAATCGTACACTAACCAAATACATTTCCACGCATCTCAATTAACATACAGACTTAAAACACGAAAGAAAGTGACAACCAAATAGAAAACTCGATATGTATCTCGACAGAGAAACATTCGTGTCGTTTTGTTTGTGACGCGTCAGTGGTCACGGCACACGCAATCCGAATGGCGACCCTGACTCATTGGACACTTGTCTTACATTTACAAGAACACTTATCGAACGTATGGTTAAGAAAACATTGGTCGAAACCTTGTTTATTTAGTTCTTATGATGATTGATATAAATAAACCAGTAGTTCTGTGACGAGTAGACGTCGCGAGCATTCACTTTGAAGATCATCATCAGATCTTCACCAAATTTTTATGAGGTCAACCCAACGACCTTGCTACACAGGTTACTAAATAGTTACTACCGATAGCGGTCCCCTTCGTTGGTGAATATTGTTGATTGTTACGAATGTGTTTTGTTTTTCTCAAAAGTGCTTAATTATAAGAATTATAGGTGAGAATTTTTACCGATATTTTGGGGTAATATTAGACGAAAATTCTTTGTCATTTCAGAGTTAGACTAGTTTTAATTCTTAATTTTAGGATAGCTTCAAAACTTTAGGGAATTTTGGCTAAAAGTCACGCCAAAATGTCGGTAAAGATCTCACCTACTATTCCATCGCAAAAAAGGTTTTTTCAAATCGAATCTCATATATAAGGAGATGTATCCTTACTTTCTCGGAGGAATTACCCCTACAATAATAAATCGCCGATGACAAAAAAATCTACAAAATCGTAACACCTTTAGACCAACTTCGTAAAATACGACATGCAGAAGAAAACCAACATTCATACATACTGATAGAGAAAAGGTAATTTTGCCCTGAAGAAGAGACGCTTTGCTCGCTCGATCAATGATCTGAAACTACTGGACCGATATTAATGAAACTTGATATAAGGACACATTGAATCCTTGTAAATATCATAGACTACTTTTTATTCCAATATTGCCACAGGATCGGGACAACTTGTATAGTTTTATTAACTGTACGAATAGATTTGTACCAACGGGTTTGACGACCCAGTTGACACAATGCATGGTCACCATGCCGGACTGCCAAACACAGGGTTCGAATCCCGCCTTAGACAAGTATTTATGCTTAGATATTTTGTCTGTGGTCTGGTTGTTTCTATGTATTATAAGTATATTATATTCCAAATAAAAAGTATATAAGTAGTATATCCGTTGTCTAGCACACATAACACAGGACCTGTGTTACTTAGCTTGGGGCTAGATGGTGATGTGTGGAATGTTCTGCAATATTTATTATTTCTTGGCTTTGATTTTAATACGATTTTTTCATACAAAATATTGTTACAAAAGCCACGTCAACGAAAAGGTCAATAAAAATAAAAATAAATAATTTGGCTTCAAATACATTGAAGTGGTACTTTGCAATGGAGTGACGAAACCTAGGCCACCTAGTCGGTAACCTATGATGAATGAGATTGGTACAAAAAGTTGTTGAAGCGATGAGCTTTCAGTTGATTGAGCTTTTGATTACAGACCTTCGAACCCGAAAATCTAAACAGTCAGCTTTTGCAAGCCTGTCTTATGAAGTTATGAAATCAATTTATTGATTTTGTCATATTATGTACATACAAAATATATTCTAATGCTTTATGTATTCGAGGTTTCAACGCATTTTGTGCGTAACCTCAAGGTGAGACCGTTTTCTTGCATAATTTATGTTTTGCTGTTTATAAATAAAGAATTATGTTCTCAATTCGTATCAATTTTGTATAATTTATCAGTAGATCTACGAAATCGTTCACGAGGAGGCCATTAAAATTGTTTTAATTTTGTTTGTTACTATGCTTGTTAAGTACTTCTTTACGCAAAAACTACTGACCCGATTATGACGAAAATTAAAATGTAGATAGCGTAAGATCTGGATTGACACATAGGTAACTTTTTATCCCAATATTCCCACGGGATTGGGACTTATGCGGGTAGATTCTAGTTCTTCCTAAACGTAAAAGTTTAAGTGTTAGTATATTTGTGACATCTTCTAGCAAAAACTACTGAACTGATTGCGATGAAACTCGGTACCTATGTATATAGTTAAAGTCTTGGATTAACATATAATTTTTTAAACCGAAAATCCTACGGAACCGTAACTTTAGCGGGCGACTGATTGCTGTTTATACAAAGACCTAATTAAGAGCTTCTTATGCAGAAGTTATTATAAAAATTGTACCAACTAGAAAATGACTCATTTTCTCTCTAGATGTAAATAACCTAGCCCTAACCTATTCAGACCTAAACTACTAACACCCACAATTTAATTCCAAGCTAAATTAAACCAAATCACAGCTTGTGGCATTGGCTAGACCAATTTTGCAATCGTCTTAGCATTTAAATGTTGTTATTAGGTATGGTGGAACAAAGCGTAGTAGGCTATCTAATACCATAACGGGTTTAAAGTTTACAGAATTTAACATTTATTATTATAACATTATAACTAACTATTATAACTACAATATAAATAACTATTATAACATTTACTCACTAAACTGAGCACGGTCAAGTTTAGCTCGGGACCTGCTTGGAAGGATATGAAGGGACCTTTGTCCAGCACTGATCCGAGTGCGGTGCTCTAAAGTCCAAAGCAGAACACGGCACTTTAAATTTCCAGCCCATCATGCCCTACTTTCTGCATTAGAGAAGACATGATGAGAGCCACAGACGCCGCCTCAAATGTGGCTAGTTCCGAGTCTGAGAAAATTGAGGTATACTAAAAAAACGATAAGAAGAAACAGTGAGACATCTCGTTTTGTTTCTGTTTCTATCGTCTTTTGTTCCTGTTTCGAGCGTCTTTTGATTCTGTTCCGATCGTCTTTTGTTTCTTTTTCGGATTGTTTTTGGAACGGCTTATTCGCAGAGGTCCAAAACTTAGAATCTTTAAAAGAACTAATGTCAAAATTAGTTTTAGTAAGTTCAATGTTCATACCATATTTTCAAATGTTTTTGCGATTTGAACTCATAATAAAATTATTTTACAACGGATAAAATCGCGATTATTTTGCGAGTTTAATCTCACTCATCATGGAACTGTTCATTGGAACTAGTGTGGACATAACATTTTTTAACAAATTAACAAAAAATCAACTTTAAAAAAGGGGACTACTAATAAATCGGTTATAAATTTATCAGAAAATTAGTAGAGCAAATAGCATAATATTTATTAGGTGGTATTAAACAAAGTGCAGCCCAATCGAAACAAGGTTAAGAGGCAACTTGGGGTAAATGACCAATTAGTTACACTTAAAAAAAGAAACAAAATGTTAAACCAACCGTTAACTTGTTAACTATTTAGGTATAGAATTACAAGCGCTTTCTTGAAAGAAAGTTTTTTGAATACTTACTAATAAGTACATAAGGAATATCTAAATTAGTGAATGTTATGGAATTTGTTTAAAACAGTGAAATCAGTAAGCACATTTCAATGATAATTATACACTTCACACGGTGAAAGTGTCTTCGAATTTCTGTTGAGAGACACACGGTCAAGTGTATTGTAGTCAATGCTTTTACATATTAGCATAACTTTAAAGAAGAGAGTGTTGAGTGCTGACGGGTATCGGTTTTCACAAGGTGAAGGGCATTTACAATCACTATCGACTTATTAACAGCGCTCCGTAGTTTTACCCGTGTAACTCCCGATTCTGTGGAAATATCGGGATAAAAGTAGCCTATGTTATGCCCAATGAATTAATGTATCCTCATACTAAGTTTCATCACTATCGGTACAGTAGTTCCTCATTTTGTTTTAAAATGGTTTCTCATTACAAACTTTTATTAAGCTTCACCTGTCCCGATTTTTGTCATGGAATCTTGCAAATATTTTTTTTGTTATAAATTTATTGATGGTACACCATTATCGATATTTTAAATTAGGAATTCGTTTTTTTAAATTCACCACAAACAAAAACTACGTATTATTAAATCTACGTGTTAAAATAATACCACGACTTGTCCAGTCGAATTAGGTTTTTGTTCCCGATTGTTATTTTTATCAGTGGTCGTATGACTAAATTAGAAGCTAAAATTTTACCTGGAATATGATCACGAAATATTAATAGCTCGAAGTTCGTGTAATGTTTTACACACGGATGTTGCGTCGTTTTTTAACTTAGCTGTAAAGGCTGTCTAGATTTTGTGTAAGATTTAAGACATTAAATTGAATGGAAAATTCATCTTAAGACCTTCATAATTGAATTAAATTCGCAAAACACCACAAGAGAGACATGAAATGATGAAATTCTTTTGTCCACACTCACATTTCGTCAATGTTTAGCCGTGGCCAGTGCAACAAGCCGAGACGAATCGCTTACCCAAACAAATTGATGTAGTACCACGTAGTACACCGTTCTATATGCTTGTTACTATGAAAATTAGGGTTTTTTAAATAAATATCAAAGAGGCGTTAACATGGAGGTGCCCAATTCTTATCTTTACATAGTATAAAACAAAGTCGCTTTTTCTGTCTGTCCTTATGTATGCTTAGATCCTTCAAACTACGCAACTGATTTTGATGCAATTTTTTAAATAGATAGAGTGATTCAAGAGGAAGGTTTATATGTACTATAATGCATGCATAATACAGCTGTGCGAAGCCAGGGCAGATCGCTAGTATTTTGATAAGAATCACGACCGATTCGCCAATTTATTGACACAAGTTTTTGTGCTGTCTGTGTGCGTCTATCTGTATCTTTGTGGCTGGCTGTCAAATGTTAAACAATGTTACATTTAGGATATTGCATGTAGCGCCATCTAAAGCCAAAGCCAAGCAACTAAACTGGTATTATGGTACATTTTATATTTTTCTTTTGTACCCGATTCATAAGTACATACTTTATATAATATACAGAAACACCCAGATTGTTTGACCCGGGATTCAAACCCGCAACCTACTGCGACGCAGGTGACCCGCTGCGTCATAGAGGTCGTCAACACTATCAAAATCTGCCATTTATTGACCCAAATTTCGAAATGCACGGTCATTTCCTTAAGGAGTAACTTAGGTCTTAAAAAAAAATAACTGATACGATCTATTTTAAATAATTTAAGTAACATAAGGCTTCACAAGACATAACAATATAGCCAGTGTCAAATAAAAAATTCGATAAGATTAATGACGTAATGAAAAAGTGACCAAAGAAATATCGAAACAAATATAAAAATAAGTTAAAGCTTAATATAATTCAAATAAAATTCTAAAATGTATATTCATTGAAATGTATTCATTTCACCATCAAGTTGACATTATTAGTTGCTAACTATTGATGATCATCAGTTGACCAATCATTATGAAACACACCTATGCTGCCTTTATGAAGAAATATCTTTTTATTAAAATCATGATTAGGTTGATGTTTGGCAAATGATCTTCATTGTTCATGCTCATTCTCATAAAGAATATGTCATATTAAATTATCTTTGTTGCTTTAACAGTCTGCTTCTGAGGTTTGGTTTTTGTTATATAGGTATACTAGCGACCTGCCCCGGCTTCGCACGGCTATATTATGCATGTATTATACATATAAACCTTTCTCTTGAATCATTCTATCTATTAATCAAACAAAAAAACTAAATCAAAATCGGTTCATCCGTTTGGGAGCTACGATGCCACAGACAGACACACACACACACACACACACAGACACGTCAAACTTATAACACCCCGTCGTTTTTGCGTCGGGGGTTAAAAAAAACCGCATCATTTAAGCATACGTAGGGATATAGGGACAAAGAAAGCGACTTTGTTTTATACTATGTAGTGATGACTAGCTTATGCCCGCGACTTCGACCGCGTAGAAGTCGAAAATGGACTAAGGAACGTTGTCCCATACAAACTATGCCTCCCTTTAAAGGGTAGAAATTCGGAAAATTCGTAGAAAAGTAGTAGCAGTAGTAAAGTAGTAACTTTTATCACTCCTAATAATTAAGGTATCCTCATACCAAGTTTTATCAAAATCGGTTTAGTAGTTTCGGAGCCAAAAAAACATTAAAATCTTTATAATATTCAGTAAGTAGGTATAGATTATATTAATATAAATTGAGTGGGTATCCCTAATTGACGCAAGCGAAATTGCGAATATATGATTTGTCTTATTCTTTTGTTGTTGGTATGTAATATTTTCGTCACGTAGTCATGTAAGAAAAGGAGTTATATCCATATTTGTATATCGCATGTTAATAAAACGCTTCGCTATTCTATTTGCTAAGTTACGAAATAGGCAGTTTTTTAAAGCCTAATTACCTTTAAAACGATAATTCAAACATTAGAACGAAAGTCAAAGTAAAAAATGTTTGCACAGTGTGAACGTCTTTGTCAAGTATTGATTTAACCTAATTATTGTGTCACAGTCTATATAATACTTGCAGTAGGTGAACTAACTGAAAAAAGGTTTCTTGAAGCAAGAAATAATCTATCTCAAAACCTCACTCTTGAGCTGATACGCACTAATACCTACTAAAGATCAATTAGCCTTCCTCGGTTATGAACTAAACTTCCATTCGCCTGCTTCGCTCTTGAGCTAATATTACGGACTAAAAAAAAATCTCGACGCAATGATGGGTCACAATATTAATATGCCGATCTCTCGTTAGGTCTAGGCAAAACACGAAATTAGCAGACTGGGTTTTTGGTACTCAGTGACTAAAGGGAAGATTAATTAATTGTCACACTAGTGTGACAGTTAAGAAATAGAATTCCTAACCACCACACTAGTGTGACAGGGTGGTGTGATGGTCAGTCTGGCCCCTATTTCTTGCTTCATTTTTTGTGTAAAAATTTAATTCTAAGTAATTAAAATGATTAAATAAGTACAATTTACTTACTTGAATAATAAAAATCTACATTACATGTAAAGGCCAATATTATTAAGTTTCTCTAAATAGAGAGCCCAAAAGCCTAGCAGCATTAACATGGTATGGATGGCAATGTTGATCCGTCGGCCAAAGTAGCAGCCAGCTGTTTGGTCACTTGAATTATTACCTTTAGAAATCTTAGAAAGAATGACAGATATAATAACTATTGTTTTATTTTATTTTTTTCAGGTACGTGTGTTAACTAAAAATACTTTGCTTAAAAATAAGTACTCAAAAGAACAATAAAACAACTGCGAAAAGTGGTAAGTACTTAAATATAAATTACCTAAATTAAGACTAAGAATTACCGTGTTTAATAGGTATAGCCTTTTCGCTGAAGGGCAATTTAGTTGCATGACATGAAAACAGGGTGTACAGGTAGATAGCTGAAAGACAGAAAGCATAGAGTCAATCAGCTTATAATACCAGTTGTCTTAGGTGCGACGCGATGTACAGGGTGAATTTTTTAAACGGGCCTTCAGAGTCATTGTCTAAGCTATAAGAGAAAGTCGAACAACGAATTTTGACAAAAATTTAAACTTAGATTTTTAAAACTCATTTTAACCTTTTTCGTTATCTCTTATAGTTTAGGAAGTGTCTCTAAATTACCATTTAAATTTTTTAGCCTGTTTGCTGCTGCGCATCGTGTTTGTCATTTACCTATAGGATAACACCGTAGATACAACTTGCAATTTCTAAACCTGTCTCACTGAATAACATATAGTAACTATACTGTTACAACAATTGTGAAAGTAACAAAATTCACACTTAAGTAAGAAATAGTGAAGTCATGCGCCTATTTAGTGAGTACACACTAAAAAAGATCGGCAAGGTCGCATCTTCATTATTTTATCGATAAATGCATTAGTATACTTTATAAGTCCCTTCTCTTACGACGATTTCCTAAGTGAATGGAGCTTCTAATTACCCGACTACAAGGAAGGCGTTATGTTTTTATAAGTACAAAATAATGTAAACATACGTTTTTGACTTTATACGTTTAGACATTTTTCTACGTAACACACGAAATGGTGATCGACTGGAAGACCTACCATTAAGGCAATTCAAAATGAAACTAAAAGCATGGCTGTTATAGAAATAATGTTTTATTCTGTTGAAGAGTTGCTAAATCTAAAATGAAATTAGTTTGCGTTATAAATTAAGTGTAATAAAATAAATTTTAACCATGTAATTTGTACCTACCTAATTTAAGCCTAAATTTTCATGTCAATGACTATTGGCTTAAGTTGAGAACCTGTACCTACATATTTATTTAAGATCCTATGTAACCAACTGTAAAAGCAAATAAATGAATTGAATTGAATTTGACTTCATGTGAGCTTTAACATTGTGCTTATTTGACCTTCCACGTTTGATCCCATTTTAGTGTTTTAAAGAGTTTTGCGTCTAGAACTCATAATGAAATTATTTTAACGGATATAATCGGGTGACTATCAGAATGTCAATATTGCAAAAAGCCGAAATAGTCCTAATATCAGGATATTAAAACGCTATAGTTCCTAAATAGACATGAACGTTAAATGCCTTAGTAGCAAAACATCTTGAGCTTAAAACGTCGTGTCGTCATTTAAAATAACTTAATTAGCAAAACGTCTAGATTAGGGTACAAAAAACGCGTTATAAATATATTTTCATTATTCGAAATGAAAATAATTTGTACATACATTTTATTATTAGTGCTTCAGTAGATTGCACGCGATAAGCCTGGCCGTTAGTATAAGTTACTAATGACCAAATTTTTTTTTCCGTCAGTAACTCGCACGTGTGACTATTTCGATACAGTGTTAGGTTATTTTTAATCATTAGATTATCATTTAGTTCGCATGCTTTCTTTGAATATGAATTAATAATGAATCAACACTCTCTCTCTCTTATTTTCTATAGCGACCCGCTCCGGCTTCGCACAGCTATATTATGCATGTATTATACATATAAACCTTACTCTTGAATCACTCTATCTATTAAAAAAACCGCATCAAAATCTGTTGCGTAGTTTTAAAGATTTAAGCATACATAGGAATATAGGGACAGAGAAAGCGACTTTGTTTTATACTATGTAGTGATAGTGATAAAGCGTTTGTTAATTCATTAAATAAGACATACTTACTTTTATTGAACTTTTTTCCGAAGTAGGTACAGTAAGTATACTCGTAGTATTTGATTGTACTCGTATTTACAACTTTCCGTGTACGATCAAGCTTCAGCCGCCCTAAAAAATAATATTATCTGAACTTAAGGTGAAAGGGTACCTGCGCGCTCTCCATGCAAACGTAGTCGACTGTTTCCTCCCTGGATAATGACACTAGCACAAATATTTTTGTGCCATAAAACCTATAACTGCCATGACTATGCCCCTATGTTTTGTTTTTTTTAATTTTCTAATTATCATAGAAAATTAAATTTAAAAAATTTGAAAATTAAAGAAAACAAAAAATAGGGGCATGGTCATGGCAGTTATAAGTTTTATGCACCAAAAATATTTGCTCTAGTGTCATTATCCAGGGAGGAAACAGTCGACTACGTTTGTAATAGTTTGTATGGAAATAGCCCCCGGTACCCTTTCCTCTTAAAATTAAATATATCCTACAGCCTATATAAAATCGCCAACCACTGTAGTTATAAGTTTAGACTAACGCAGTGTAATCGAGGCTTGTTCGTTTGATTATCACCAAAACTAATTAATTTCTCTCTAAAAAACAATGTCTAAACGACGGAAATCGGTAATTAACGCACACGTATAAAACGAAATCTAGTTTCAAGAAGTAGACGTCCCTATAATTACGGGGAAATGAGTAAAACGGTGCAGGTATTGGAGCAGACGAGTTAAATTACCCGAGTAATGATGGTTTATCGACATAGACTGTCACATTTTATCGAACAACGCCCATCACTATAGTTAGACTAATATGTTTTAGTATCCAAAAGTAGCAAGGGTTCCATGCAACCCGATTTCTGTCGGCTTACTTTTACGGATTTGGGCATAGGATCTTCACACGCACTATATAAAAATATTTTTGTTGTTATTTATTTATTTAATCATATCGCATTTAATGCCTTTTTAACTTCGAAGCTCTTTGTTATTTATGTTGCTATAGGTGTTTATCGGCTTACCTTTAAAGACTTATCAACCCTCGCCACTGATAATCAATATTATAACTATTAGGTACTAGTAGATCTGCGAATAGTAGACTCCATGAGCACAAACTTTTTTAACCAACTTCAAAAAAGGATGTGTGTTCGTTTAAATGCTCGCCGATTACTCGAAGACGGCTTAACCGATTGAGATGGTTTTTTTTATGTTGGAAAGGGGATACCCATTGGGTGGTCCCTTTAAAATTGGTAAGGATCTGATGATGATCTTCGAAGTGATGAACAGAATTGCACTTTGCTCAGTTTTTAAGATCTAATACCAGTAAAATCGGGCATTAAACTACTAAGTAAAGTTTGATGGATCATCTGAAACCACCTTCTCATCACAAAACTCCTCAATAAGCGTTACAATTTGAAGAATTGAGTACCTTTTGGTGCAACAATTAATAGGTACAGTCGGCTGCATAATTGCAGCCCCCGGTAGAGTGCTAAAATTACTATTATTGGAATGTATTCATTCTAATAATTTTTGTTTGATAGATTAATGAGTTAAATGACTTTAAACTTCAACTAAAGCAGGTGTCTAGAATCTTGCTTGTGTTGAAAACTGTCTTATAACAGCCGTTTTGGAGCTCTACGGTGAGTCTGCAATTATGCTGCCGACCGTACCTCAATACCAATTTACTGTTTTACTGTTATTTACTGTTTTTGAGAATCTATGTAATGTACCTAATCAAATTTTTCTCATTATATATTATGTAAGTTATGTTACTATTTACACAAGTGTTTGATTTAAATATTGTTTTTCTTCAATTCGATCTAGATTTGTGTCAAAATTAAAATTAATCCATTTATATTCTATGAGGCTTTAGAAATTGTTGATCAATTTATTTAGAGGGTTATAAAATCGTGTTCTGATTTGAAAACCTACATAAGTATTGCATGATCGCCGATCGCATATCTTTATTCGAGATAAAACTCCTTGTTTTTAAACGTTATTTAAATATAGGATTAGGTAATATGTTTATAGTGACGCTAAAACTAGAATTAAATGTCATTGCTAAGAGATTGTTACCGAATGAATATAATTCATTGAAGATTCAAGTGAGAAATCCTTGTATTTGTTTTTATTTATTTTGAGCCGCAACTGCTTCAGTTCACTCGAGACAACGGTTATTGCAACATAGTCGAAACGTTGAGGTGAGAAAAACAATAATAAAAGAACGCGATCAAAGAATCAATGAAATCGTGTGAGTTTTTTTAAAGTGATATCAGTGAAATTTAATAAAAAAATATTCAGTAAAAGTGATGTAAACACGAAATTAAAGTAATATCTACTACATTCCGTCGTTATAAAAAATACTACGAAACCTCGCCCGTGGAGTATTTTTTATACTTTAAATGGAGTACTTATTTTTGTACTTTAAAGTTACAAGAGTAAGCAAAACAAGGAGATAGAGAAAATATGATAAATCAAAGAAGAATGATAACTAAACTGAATTTAACATTTCTTGAAAAAATTACGATGACAGGCGACTACATACTTTCAAAGTCAAAGTCGAAATTTTTGATTAATTTGGAATCATTCGCATGAAATAACATTGAAACGTCTTTTAAATAAAAACTAAGTTAGAATGTGTGCCTTTAGAAACAGCACACATAAAGTTTGCTGGACTATAATTTTACAGTGCAATCGTAAAACCAAAGATTATGAAACAGTTATTAAATATAAAATTAGGCACGATTCTATTCTAAACAAAGATAATTAAAAATCTATTAGTACAGAGAAACTCCAGAGAGATCTATTAGTTTAGATTGAGAACATAATAAAGTCATTTGAAACTGGATATTCCTTATCGCCGCTCCACCATCAGGTGGTTATTTTACTAAAAAAACAGAACCTTTTTCTTAACAAAAAATGGTTGTCTGTAAAGTCGGTTTACGCACTCTTAGTGATAACGTCGTAAGAAAACGATGAAAAATCTTTTTTTTTTCCCTTTGTATATTTCCATTGCATAGGACTTCTCACTTCTAGACTTCTTATATAAGAATTCGTCACTCTTCACCATAACACAAGCCCAGATGAGCGATATTATTATTAAACAATATAATAATTTAACGAAACATTGGTTGCTATGGAACGTGAGCGGAACGCGATGACGTCACACTTTTTTGTGAGTGCAGTACGGTGTTCATCGATTTATAAAACATTATTAAGTCAAAAAACTAGTAGGTACCTACTTAAATATTATAATAGTAGGTACCACGATTTACACCTAAAGTAATTATTTCAAAAGGTTTTGACGTTGTCTCTTATCTATGATATTTTAAACTTCTCTGATTCATAAGTGTCATCTTGAAATGTTTGCCTAATTCACAATGATGAGATGAGCGATAGTGTTTGCAATAAATGATAAATTGAATTGCTTTGTGCAAAAGTCGAGCGAAATTCAAAGGTCATATCCAAACAAGTATGTAGTTAGACATATTTAAAAAGTTTCACTGTTAAAAAAAAGCTCACGACTTTTATAACTCTCTATTTAAAATAATACCTATACAGATGTTAAAACAAATAGTAGTCGGTTTACGGACGATAATTTGACGTGATGACGTCATAAGAAAACGATAAAAAATTGTTTTTTTTTGTTATATGTGTCTCTTTGCTTACTTTAAGAATCAATAGCGTCATAATCAGAATCAGGCTGTCATACGCTAATGCAATCACATTGAATCGTTCTTAAAAACTAAGTAAAGATGTGGCTTTGAAGTAACAAACAAACAAACTTTCGCATTTCTAATATCCGTAGGTACTTACGACTAATATTTTTATTTATTTAATATTTTCAAAATAAGCTTGCATTTGACCTCATCTCACATGATGGGAAGCGTCGATTAGGTCGAAGATCTAGCATGCTCACCTAGAAAGAGAACGGCATGCTCAGAAAACGTGACCAGGCAGTCTGTCCTGGCGCCCGACATCTCCCCTACTCCTCATGGACAAGAACTTTTTACGCCCGTCGTCCCCCCTGGCCTAGGGGGGACTATGGGCGCTATTTTAAAATGAGATCGTACACCCTCCGATCTGTTGATCCCCTATGTTTCACCAGGGGAGACGTTGGAAGCTGAACTGTTAACATCTTTTCAATCTCATTGGATAGTCCAGGAAAATGTCCGTCAAATCTGATCCACAAAATCGAAACATTTACCTAATGTGAAAACGTTACGAAAAAAGAGGTCAGTTTTCCAAATCGTCGAACATAAATCCACTAATCGTTATAACCTTTTCGTATTAAATCCCCTGTCCTTTAAACCTCAAATCTATACTTTTCATTGCTCGGTTTGACGGACGTTTGACGAGATTGGTTCGTCAGTGAATTCTCATCGTTTTATCTGAATGGCTCGCGTTTTTGTTCATTTTGTGATCACGACTTGCGAGAAAAACGGTATCTATCTTAAAAGCAATGTAATTTGATGTCTATCAATCAAATAACAGGCTTTTAAAGCTCTCATGATCTTTAACCCAATCATCGAACTTTAAACTATAAATCATTTAAGGCTCTTAAAGAACCTAAAAGTAAAATGCCTTTCGCTTATTACTAAAATTGTTAATAACATGGAAAATTATTGTGTCTTGTACCGTTTTTAACCGACTTCATTAGATGAAATCTTCTCTTACATTTTAATATAATTTATACACGAAATTTTTTATGGTTTTTAAGGGTCGTAAAATAAATGGCATAGAAATTTTCAAATTACGAAAATTCTTTGTCTTTTTTCAGTGTTGAAAAAAGAAGAATGTGTTTCTCACATATTTGGAGCTTTGGCACAACGAAGAATTTTTGTCTTTAAATAATTAATACTTTAGTCCAAAATGTGTGCAACAACCTAAAACAATTTTCCATGCATTCATTAACAACTTATTTATAGGCGCAAGGCATTTTATTTAATAAACCTTAGCTAATAAACATATTATACTTTGCTTCAGTCAGACATCTTGACGACTTCTGTGGCGCGTCGGGCGAACACCCGACTGCGACGCAGAAGGTTGCGGGTTCGATTCCCGCCGGGAACAAGTATTTATGCTGACCATAAATTCTTGTTTCTGGTTCTGGGTGTTTCCTATATGTATAATATGTATATATTTACAAAAAAAAAAAAGTATATAAATAGTTTATCCGTTATCTGGCACCCATAACACAAGCATTAAGTTGCTTAGCTTGGGGCCGGATGGCGATGTGTAATATGTCCTGAAATATTTATTATTTATTTATTTACCTATCTGTCATTTGCAAAAGTGTGAAAGTGATAAAACATATTATAACTATCGTAGCTTTTTAAAGTTTATGAATAAATGGTAAATGATGTCAGAAAATGTACCTTTCTTTTTTACTTCCTATCTGCACCTTCACAAAATCGTTTGAACTTAACCTAACTTTCATTAATGAAAGTATGTTGATTTGGTAAACCATCTTATAGCAACTTTCAGTTTTTTGCCAATCCTTGGACCAGTGTACTATAATCATCCAATATTTTAGTGCACTTTCGCCAAAGTGGCAGTGAAAGGCGTTCCTTACGGGCGCCTGACTTTTACCAACTTAATTAACTATGTATTTGTATGTGAATTGTTTTATCGACGACTAGCTTTTGCCCGCGCCATCGTCCGCGTAGATGTAGAAAATGGGCCAAGGAATCGCGTGGTCCCATACAAAATTTGCCCTCCTTTTTAACCCCCTGGTAGAATTCTCCTCGAAAAATCCTTTCTTATCCGATGCCTACGTCATACAAAGAACACACCCTCCAAGTTTCAGGTCTCTACGATCAGCGGTTTAGGCTGTGCGTTGATCCATCAGTCAGTCAGTCATTCAGGACAAAGCATTTTATATGTATAGACTAGCTTTTGTCCGCGACTTCGTCCGCATAGAAATTTCTAAAATCCTTGTCTCCAGACGTATTGACGAGTTATTACTTCTGGATACTATCGACTAAGTTGAGAGTGTAGCCAAGGTGCTGGAAAAAACATACTCCATCCTCGCGCAAAAAATACCCAATTAAAAAGGTCCAGTTTCGGAAAACAAAACAAACAAATTAATCAAAATTTACTCCATAACTGCTATCTGTATGCCAAATTTTATTGTATGCCGATTTTTTTCCAAAGTTACAAGAACATAATTACACCTATCGTAAAACATTCGCGTGTCAAAAACCCAAGGACGTAACAATCTTCAAATAAAATCATTAACAACATTGTCATTTGATGTATACTTAGTTGAAGACAAATTGCAAAATTTTATACTTAACGACTGCTATTAGATATAGCAGTTAGCAGTCATAAGGTTAATTTTGATGCGTTCGAGCGACCTGTAATCTTTACAGTAGTGAACCATTTATGCACACGGCACTATCTAGTTTCAAACTAAGCAACTAGGCTTGTATTATGGTGACCAGAAAACGTATTAAGGTGAAAGGGTACCTGCGCTCTGTCCATACAAACGTAGTCGACTGTTTCCTCCCTGGATAATGACACTAGCACAAATATGTTTGGGTCATAAAACCTATAACTGCCATGACTATGCCACTATGTCTTGTTTTTTTTTAAATTAAAATAAAATAAAAAAAAATATTGGCATGGTCATGGCAGTTATAAGTTTTATGCACCAAAAATATTTGCTCTAGTGTCATTATTCAGGGAGAAGACAGTCGACTACGTTTGTATAGTCTGTATGGAGAGAGCCTCCGGTACCCTTTTCTCTTATTAGGGAATTGGTTACAAGTTATACTTCTTTAGGCGCGTTATGAAAGAATGATGAGAGTGAAATTTTAAGAGCTGTAACATCTGTTGCAGCTGCGTAACCCAAAAATAAAACAGGTCGAAGCTGCGAGAGTGAAATTTTGAGATGCGGGCGCATCACTAAAGTAACAGATTGAAGAAGATGCCCGCAAAATTAATATCAGGCGAACGGACGGACGGATAGACAGACATACATACGTATAATGTTTTGTAGATGTATACTTTTTATGTGCAAACACATCTCTAAAACGGCTGGACCAATTTTGATACCTACGGTTTTCAGTGAAATGTTTGTGATTCATCGTAAATAAATGCTCGCTGAAGTCTTATTCCGCGAACGACATTATCAAATACTAGCCCTGACGGTAAAGTTAGTCTTAGACTAACAGGTTTTACTCGTTACGAAAATCATCGTAACATGCTAACTAAACACTTTCTAAGCAAAGTAGGCACTTCATGTAAGGTTATAGTATTTATCAATTCTGGCTATTATGAGTTATTAAGAAAAAGCATATGAAATGTAGATTTAATTTGGTATAAGTTTAATGTGTAATAGAATAGTTAGAACACTACTTACGGTACTTGTAATGTCTATTCACAACCATTCACCTATCTAATCAATTCTGGCTTTTATGAGGTAATTTATAAGAAACAGCATACAAAATGTAGATTCAATTTGGTCTAAGTTCTGTGTACAATAGGTTAGAATAAAAGGTGTAAGAATGACTGTAGAATCTTTGTTAATAAATAAATAAAAAAATAAAATAAAATATGAATAATGTTTGACAAACTGTTATTATGGTCTGCGGGTAATACGGGCAACTAAAACGTTTTTTAAAAACCTTATAAGTAAAAATGTTATATTTTCACTTAAAAGGTTTTTAAAGAAAATAAATAATGTATGATTTTTCATATTGACATTATAGTAAATATTTATGTAATGGCCTGTTTTGAAGTAGTTTATCCTATTTATACGAAATTATAACTGTTTTTATTTAAGGTAGCAATTAAGTGGCCATAAAAAAATAAATGATTCGATTTTTATGGATTGTAACTACTTGTCCCTAGTTGATGAATCTTGGAATCCTGGAATCCCCACCTAACCCGGTATTTCCACGGGACCAGAGAGCTTAATATTTTTAATTATGGTGCATTAAACTGTTTATCTATCTATTACAGCCTATTTAAATGGTGATTATCTTTAGCCAAGGGCTAAAGGTCCTTGCGGCTAAGACTTTTTGTGTTTGTAAAAAAACAAGAGTTTGGTAGTCTCACGGCAGAAATTCGGATGTTCCATCTGATGGTTGAAGGATTTCCTCTTAATATTTATCGAAAATTCTGAGATTTCCCGTAAAATCGAAAAGTTGAAAATCATCTTGAATTTCTTTCAATTTATTTTACGTCACTCTTTTTAGCCCTATGTGAGCACCATCCATCAAGTCTAATGGGACTAGCTTTTTAGGGTTCCGTAGCCAAATGGCAAAAAACGGAACCCTTATTGATTCGTCATGTCTGTCTGTCTGCCGTATGCATCGACCATGGCCGTATGTCACAGCCACTTTTTTAATAAGTGTCATTGAAAACTTTCATGTGTTATTGTTCTATTAATTTTCAGAGTAGAACTAACATGTTGTTGTTATTTGTCGATGAGGTTAATTTAAACATTAGCCGTCTTATTTAATGGCCCAGGACAGTTTTTTTCTAAGGCGGGGTAATTTCAACCCTATTTTGAGGAAAAAGTATTTCATTTACTTAGTAGGTTAGTAGATAGGTAGGTATGTCTTCTTTATCACTTCAATCTTTTTTTTAAAGAAAAGAAAAATCTTCAATTTAACCAACTGACAACAACCAAGAGGAGGTTTTCAATTCGACTGTAGGTTTTTTAAGCTGTTACATAGATTTTATCGCGGGCCTTGGGCGCGGCGACCGAATCAAGAAATTTCGTAACGAAAATAAAACCTAACACCCCCGACAAATGACGGACGATTATTTACGGACGACTATTGACGGACGATTATTAACAGACAACAAATGACGGACGACAGATTACAGATGACGCATGTCAGATGAAAGGTGACAGATGGCCCTTTTTGCGCTTGTGAGATGATAATAGTTGATTTTTGGGAAAGCATTTTTACAAATTATTTGGGTTGTAACCGACCACCAATTTCGGGAATGAAAATTATAATCTAGCGCGAATATTATTTCATAGAACCCATTTATTGTCTTATTTTGATTTTATTATATCTTTATTAAGTATAGGTAAGTATATAAAATTCTCGTGTCGCGGCGCTATAGTTGCATCTATACCTCCATCTATACGGCTGAACCGATTTGTATTAATTTTTTGAGCTCGCCACAGTTTACAGAGTTACTCTTGAACGATATAACTGTGCAATTTAGACCCAATCGAAATAATATTTTCGAAGTAATTTCTCGAAATGTAAAAGTCCCGCTTTTTGAGAGTTTTCAAGTCACGAGTGTATCTTCTAGGAAAGCGTGCTGTATCTTAGCTCAACCGCACTTACCATCTGGTAAGTCGGTGGTCAAACTCTGACCTATGATATACATATTTTTTATTTATATTTATGAGCCTGTGTTGTCCCACTGCAGGGCATAGGCATCTCTACTCCCCCTCCATAATTACGTCATCTTTTGCGATAGATTGCCTATCTGCCAATCTATATCCTATTCTAAACAGAATATTTTTACTACTTTTCAAGCTTTATTTCAAACTGTCTGTTTAAAAAATTCATTAAGTACCTACCTTAAAAACAATACTAGTGATATGCATTTACTTTATTTACTTATGAAAATGATTTAGCTAATTATATTAAGGTGAGATGGTTATCATTTAATGCCTTCATTATAGCGTCATTACGTAATAATATTTAATTATTTTAAACATACTAAAATTTTAAGCACGAAATTTTTCTGTGGTTATATCGTAATTTTCTTTGTTGTTAGGTGTATTTTAGTAGGTGACGACCCAGTTGGCACAATGGTCACCATGCCGGGCTGCCAAACATAGGGTTGCGAGTTCGATTCCTGTCTCAGACATGTATTTATGCTTAGATATTTGTCTGTGGTCTGGTTGTTTCTATGTATTATAAGTATATATTTACAAAAAAGAGTATTTAAGTAGTATATCCGTTGCATAGCACCCATAACACAAGTCTAGTTACTTAGCTTGGGGCTGCAATATTTATTTGTTTATTCTTTTATTTTGTACTTGTATTCGGGCTATTTTCCGCAACTACACCTCTTTAATTGGGTCTTTTTGCATAGCGATGGAGTAGGCATGGAGAAGGTGCTGCAGCACCTCTACTACCCTCTCAGCTTATTCGACCGTGTTCAGAAGAAATAACTTATCAATACGTCTAGTGGCAACTAAGCCGCGGGTAACGACATAAGTAAAATATTGTGTCGAGTTCTTGCCTCTGAATACGGTCGACTAAGTTGAGAGGGTAGTATAGGCCTGCATTTTCACGATGATGAAAATTTTGACGATGATGATTGCTGATTTCTAAAAGATGATTTAAATAGCGTCAGTAGAGCTATAGGTATAAATCATCCAGAAAGATGTAAAGGCCATTTTTTCGGCTGTTCTTTTATAACACTTAATATTAAAATATCGAGAAAGTTTTTAAATTTTCATAGAATTTTGATGACTCTATTCATAACAAATATCACTTTGAAACGCTATTACTCGAATCAATAAATTCAAACCAAACACAAAAGGCATGCAGCGTAAAAGTTGATAAAAACTAGCACGCTAGTTGGCACAACTCTGAATACACTCTCACTAAGCCGCTGCAGACTACAGTACTTTCAATCGGCCGATGATTTGGCATCGGTGTAGAGCGACTAATAACAAGTTAAGCTAACACTGAATTTCTTATAAATAAATTATACTTCATAGTCTTTATTTGCCAACTGATGGGAAACCTTTTATCCCAGGGAGCAAAAATACAAGCTTAATTCGCGGGAGATCTGTTGGAAACACAGAAATGTTTAGGTATTATTTAGGAAATAAAAACAGTAAAAATGACATAAAAAGGTATAAAAAACAAATAGAATCTTAAAACAAAAAAAATTAAAAAAAAAAAACTACCACTACTACTATAAATTAAGAATGAATAAATACACAGTCAAAATGAAATGAAGAAGTACCAAAACAAAAAATTAAAACGAAAACATATTTTTTTAGAAACCAGTGTTCTAAGAATGAAGTCAGGTGCAGTTCACATTAGCCTTCACTTTGACATTAGATCTACATTTGGACTTCTAAGAAATGTGATCTTAGCTCTACTTCTTATTGTGTGAAAGCCTCTAGTTTGCTCTAAATACGTCTCTTCCAATATCGTACCACCTAAGTATACCTATATACTTCAATTGCACAGAAGGCCGATTCTTGTAAATAACATTGTTAAAATTATATTGCAATATCATTCCGATTGCATTTCAATTACAAAAAATAAAAATTCTCAAAAATACCAAAAGTTGATTTTGAGGGTATTTTTCTTGCTGTTCGGCCTGCTATTCGCTGCTGCCATGAGA
This sequence comes from Idaea aversata, assembly GCA_907269075.1. Lineage (NCBI taxonomy): Eukaryota > Metazoa > Arthropoda > Insecta > Lepidoptera > Geometridae > Idaea > Idaea aversata. The sequence goes on from OU026102.1 coordinate 1,859,220, forward strand.
TCCTCTTTAGTGCAGGTTGGTGCATTTAGTTACGAGCACAGATGCGTCGTAGTTTGGCCTTAATTCAAGAAAATACCACTCACAGTCCAGTCAATGTCCAGCGACGACCCAGTTGGCACAATGGTTACCATGCCGGACTGCCAAACACAGGGTCGCGGGTTCGATTCCCGCCACAGACAAGTATTTATGCTTAGATATTTGTCTGTGGTCTGGTTGTTTCTATGTATTATAAGTATATATTTACAAAAGAAAAGTATATAAGTAGTATATCCGTTGTCTAGCACCCATAACACAAGTCTAGTTACTTAGCTTGGGGCTAGATGGCGACGTGTGGAATGTCCTGCAATATTTATTTATTTATTTATTTAATGTCATCGCGACTAAAATTGATCTTAGCTTAGTCATTTTTTCATGGAAAAGCCAATTCGGGTTGTATCCTTAAAACCGCTTCTTTTCTTAGGCACTACCGCTTGGCACTACTATTAAACTGAAGTACTTTTCCGTGCCACTACTATTATGACTGGCTAATTAAACGATTATTGACAATCTATCGCCCAACAAAACTCCTTAATCTGCGAGTATTTTCACAAACTAACAACTCTCTACGATCCAATAAAAGCTATTGTTAAACGGAAATCAACCTGTTAAGAGAATTAAACTGTACCATTTCACATGAGTTTTTCAAAAACAATAGAAGTGAAATTTCATAGTTAAGATTTATACTCACTTTCAATTAACAGTATTTTTTTTAATTACGATGTTAGTGGTACAAGTAATTATGGTTTAATGTTTTTAAATAGGCAGTAAATTGTTTTATTGTACATCAATTTTGCAATAAATTTTCGCTTTGTCTGTTTGATTGGATGCAAACTAGGTGAATTGTGTGTTTGGCTTCCTTTTATTTGAGGCCAATTCATCTGCTTTCTTTCATCATATTGTATTCCTCTAATTTCTTCCTGAATAATCGTAGTTTAAAAATAGTTTATTCAGTGAATGTAAGTTACCAAGCATGATACATCTTCGACTTCATCGTCACTTCCAATCAGGTGAGATGATATCAAAAGCAAGCCTATTTTGCGTAAAAAAACTTGAGTTTGCTATACTAATGATTCAATTCAAATCGATTTACTACCTACTAGCTTTTGGCCGTCAGTAACTACGTCAGCGTAGAAGCAAGATTTGTGGAAAAAATGCTTCGTCATAATAACTATCTACACAGAAAAAATATTTCTTTGAAGCTATTTAAATAATTCTCACCTTATAGACCCTATATAGAATATTTTTTTGGTTTTAGTAAATTATCTTAAAATAAGCAGTATTTTAAATGTTATAACAATATTCTTATTAAGAATACTGCTTATTATTTTCAAGAACTACTATACCTACTATAAAGACAAGAAATTAATATCTCGCATCTTTAATGCAATGAGAGGTTTAACACTCAGTTGCACGAAAGTCCATTAATTATAATGACGGGATTAAACGTTTAATGAAACATTAAATCTATGTGTAATGTGTCATTAAAATTTTAATGCCGTCATTATTAATTAATGGACTTTCGTGCAACTGAGTGTATAACTCACTTCAAGAAACCCTTGTGTGTGTGCTAAATTTCAACCCAATCTGTCTAATAGTCAGTCAGTCAGTCACGTTTACCTTATTTAGAATATATATTTTTTGTAAAAGCTTATTGCAATTTACAATTTTAATTCTTTTTCAAAACCTTAGCACACCTAATTCGTTATATATATTTTTATTTAGTTTTATATGAATGTAATAAAATGTGGCTTTCAAACTAGATACAATTTACCTTGACCGAGTGTTCAATGACTAAAACTATTCGTGGGTATCATATGAATGATTTTTGTATCATATTTTACTATTGCATAATTTTTTATTTACATAAACGTGAAAAATTGCACCAGAAATATATAAATAGGTATATTTTTTACGCAGAGTGTTATTAAAAGATTTATTTACCTACTTACCTATATTTACCTATTTTTTTTACATAAATAAATATTATCAGACGCTGACATCGCGCTCCAGGAATGCGTTCTGCGGCCACATCCCTTATACCGTTTCTGGTCCGTTCTTTCTGAACATCTAAGGGTTTTCCCTCGAAAACCCGGTATTGAACGAAATACATCCGTTTTAGTTCATGCAATGTGGAGAATGCGGGGCAGGTATCGATTAGGTTAAATATAGGTTAGGTATGATAAATGGACTAGCCAACATATCGTAAGATTAGCGCGTTCAACCAAACACAAACAAAAAACACTCTTCAGCTTTATAATATGAGTAAGTATATATTATTTAGGTTTGAATTTTACTACTGGTCTACGAGCTGTAGAAACCGGTAAAATAGTTACCGGTTTAAAATTTACCGGTTTATAAAATATCCTTATCAAGGTTGCAACTAATATGCGTAAAACCCCCGGAGCACAGCTAGTAGTGTTATGTATGTGTTATTATGTAGTTTAGTTTACACGATAGTGTAATTAAATATTAAATTCAGAATATAATAATTTACGTAATAATAGTTTGTAACATCCGACTTTAGTATTAAGTATAATCATGTTGTCTGAATTATGAACACAGAAGGCTTTCTATTTTAGTCTGACATAACTATAAAACTTACTAATAATAATATTTATTTGGGGCTTTACATCTAATATAGGTTCCAAAGGTTGCCTGAAAGAAATCGCTTTCAGCGATAAGGCCACCCGTTTGTGCAACAATAGCTAGAAAGTATCTAGCTATTACTTTACTTTGTGTATATCGTGTTTTGTTTCTTCCTGTGTTGCACAAATAAAGTTATCTATCTATCTACTTGTACGGGCTGTTTTCCGCAATTATAGACCCTTTTTAATTGAGTCTTGTTTGCGTGAGGATGGAGTAGGCTTGCCCAGCACCTTCTACCCTCTCAGCTTAGTCGACCATTTCCAGAGGAGAGAACTTGTCAATACGTTTGGAGCCACTTAGCCGCGGGTTTCATCACGATGTTTTCCTTCACCGTAAGAGCAATGTCAATTGGCTTACTTATTACTTTTTTTTTGTAAATATATACATGTAGACATAGAAACAACCAGACCCCAGACAAATATCTAAGCATAAATACTTGCCTGAGACGGGAATCGAACCCGCAACCCTGTGTTTGGCAGTCCGGCATGGACCATTGTGCCAACTGGGTCGTCGTCATCTCGTCTGGTTCCTAATGAATTTCGAAACAGACAATTGAATATCACGGCTAATGGTCAGACTAAAATGTTCGACATATAACGACAAGATGTTAGTTCTACTCTGAAAACTAAATGAACAATTCTAACACCAGTTAGACTGTTTCATAGAATTAGGAACAAAGACGTAATTTATTAGTTAATTGACCGAGTTATCTTAAATCTGCAATTGAAAGTGCAAATAATAATAAAAACAACAACAAACAAAAAAATGTCTGTCAGCAGGCTGTATCTCATGAACCGTGATAGCTAGACAGTTGAAATTTTCACAGACAATGTATTTCTGTTGCCGCTATAACAACAAAATACAACATGATACGGAACCCTTCGTTCGCGAGTCCGACTCGGACTTAGCCGGTTTTTATATAACTCTAATGTTTCTACTTTTTCTTCTACACCAATCCATAGACAAGACTAAAACATGCACTGCGGGAGTGCCGACAGAAGTGAAAACTTATTAAAAAATAAATAAACTTATTTACTAAACAACTACTAAATATATGTACAGTCACATTACCAATTAGCTGAACCCCACGTGTCCCAGAGCCCATTCACATATCTGTGAAAAATATAGTATTTACCTATTTTGTTAATTTTTTATATTGTATATTGTATTGTATAATATATTGATTAAAAAAAACAGAATCAGGTAACATTACTTTACAACCTTACAGATTTGCGAGTGAGCTCTAGGTCACGTGGGGTTCAGCTAATTGGTAATGTGACTGTACATGCTTATATGCACACACTGTAGCTACGTCTCGTAACGGTGTCGCGAGCTTAGAGATTTGATCTCATCTAAAATTATACGTACCGCGCTAAAAAGAAGTTTTCAGTTCAAAAACTACAAACTACGAAATGCTTCTTCACTTAATAACAATACCAAATCAATTTATAATAGAATAAAAAAATCTATCTAGGCTATTTAACAAAAAGACAACAACATGAATGAGGCGGCACGTAGCGTCATTGGAGTCAGTGGCACACGTATATACAGACAAAAAGGTCCATCCGTCCATTAGTAGTCTTCAATGTGTTGGAAAGTAATTCTGTCCTTGATTCTCTTGCCGTGCAATTTTACTGACGGTTTTTTAGGGTTCCGTAACCAATGGGTAAAAACGAGACACTATTACCAAGACTTTCACTGTTTGTCTGTTACCAGGCTGTATCACATGAACCGTGATAGCTAGACTCGACAGTTGAAATTTTCACAGATGATGTATTTCTGTTGCCGCTATAAAAACAAATACTAAAAACAGAATATATTGGTACGGAACCCTTCGTGCGCGAGACCGACTCGCACTTGGCCGATTTTTTTTAAATACCGCAGAAATGTTAAGGCTTTGATGAGTCACTGAAAATACAGAATACCTTATTTCAAGTTGTTAAATAGCACACACGTTTGTGCTCTATTATAATAAACTAGCGACCCGTCCCGGCTTCGCACGGCTTTAATATGCATGTATTATACATATAAACCTTCCTCTTGAATCACTCTAACTATTAAAAAAAACCGCATCAAAATCCGTTGCGTAGTTTTAAAGATTTAAGCATACAAAGGGATATAGGGACATAGGGACAGAGAAAGCGACTTTGTTTTATACTACGTAGTGATAATAATAAGCTTCAGGTAATAAGGGCCACCTGCCACATTAATTAAAAAATTAATATTTCTAACAAATAGGGAAACTACTTAAAAATGTCATTAGATAAATATTTGCTCTATTGTCAATCTGAAAAACCATTAATTTATTTATTTTCTTGTTATTTTGTCACTATTATCAAGGTTTTTAAAAACCTTTCAGTAGCCCTTATTATTCTCAGGCACTTTATGTGAAATATCTATTTACTCTTTTATATATATAAGGCAGTAAATTGTGCGCTAAGATACTATTAAAATATCGTTACAAGTAAAGCAGAATTCAGAAGCGCGTTGATGTCTTTTACATTGTTTTTTTTTATTTAGCGTCTCATATTACCCCTTACATTATTTAAGTGACAATGGCGAAGTATATCAGTATTTCGACCAACTTGCCCTCGAAATTCAGTAAAAATATAGATTTTCATAAACCTTAAATATAAATTGACCAAATTAGAAATCAAAACCTAATATTATTTTGAGACACGTGCCATAAGGTCGTATTATTCTCTTGCCAAAAAGTAAGATTATTAATTACTCCAAAAAACGCAGATCGGCCTAATTCTCAACTCTTTAATTTCAATGAGAAAACGACATGAATAATTAACTTTTTAATTTTTAGAAGGTTGATTTCAAGACTTAGCAATAATATTAATAACTAGCTGCGCCCCGCGGTTTCACCCGCGTAAATCCGATGTTTCTTACCGTTTAAACCTTCCCTGGACTACGACAAACATTTCAAAACCGAAATCATCTAAATCGGTTCAGCCATTCTCGAGTTTTAGCGAGACTAACGAACAGCAATTGATTTTTATATATATAGATAGACTAGCTGCGCCCCGCGGTTTCACCCGCGTAAGTCCGACGTTTAAACCTTCCCTGGACTTCCACAAATAATTCAAGACCAAAATTAGCCAAATCGGTTCAGTCATTCTCGAGTTTTAGCGAGACTAACGAACAGCAATTGATTTTTATATATAGAGATATGTAAAACAAAATGGTATTTAATTACACATTTTACAAATGATCGCCCGAAGCATAATATTAAATACCTACCTAAACATTTTCAATTCATTCACATGGTACAAAAAAGCCAGTCAAGTGCGAGTCAGACTTGCGCACGAAGGGTTCCGCACCATTATATTCTGTTTTTAGTATTTGTTATTATACTCGTAGCAGCAACAAAAATATACAGGGTGAATTTTTTATGTGGGCCTTCAGGGCTATATCCTAAACTATGAGAGATAGCGAAAAATGCTGAAGGGAGTTGCGTGCCCGATTTTGACAAAAACTAAAACTGCATCATTAGATTTTTTAAAAAGTCATTACCCTAGTAGGGAATCGAACCTGTTGATTTTGCGAAAAAATAATCATCCTATATTTTTATACCAATCGATAGTGTTGCTGATAGAGATCAATTCCTGGTAACAAACATAATAAACACGGAACCCTAAAAGTGTAAGATCCTTGGTTAAAACGACATGGTATTACATCATACCATACGGTTTTAGTAATTAGTATATTTGGATCAATATTCGCCTTTTATATTATCTTAATTAGATCATTTATTCACCGTCAAGTTACTTTTATCCATGTTTTAAACCCCCCCCCTCCCTAGCACCCTTCCTAGATACCAGTCTAGGACTTGGTAAGTATTAGTGACAGGAAAATAAACAAAAAAATTTAGAAAAGAATTGTTTTTAAAGTAGCTTTCCTTATTTTTACGAAATATTTAGTTTTTAATTTAAGTGGCAAGTGGTCCTATTAAAAAAAACCGGCCAAGAGCGAGTTAAGCTTGCGCATGAAGGATTCCGTACCTACTTATCATGTTGTATGGGAGTCCCACTTAAATATTTTTCTTCAGTTTTTTGTATTTGTTGTTACAGCAACAAAAATACATAATCGGTAAAAAATTCAACTGTCTAGCTATTAAGGTTCATGAGATAAACTTGGTGACAGACAGACGGACGGACGGACGGAGGTGAAGTCTTAGTAATAGGGTCTCGTTTTCACCCTTTAAGTACGGAACTCGAATTATACAAACAGAACGCTAAAATCGCAACAAATTATGAAATCTGTTATCTTTTATCAGCATAATGGTCCCTTTGCCCCCGATGTAACCATGAACGTAGAGCACTTTTGACTTAAAAGACTGTAAATAGCTTAATACTTAATTAGGACAGAAATTACACACTAAATTAAGCCGATATACTCCAAACTACCTACTTAATTCAATAATTTATTTCCTCTGTTTAGAATAATGGCGGCGTATGATAGGAAGTGAAAACGAATATTTTATAAAAATTGAACGGACGTCTAAGGTTACCGTATAGCCTTCTGAAGTACAACCGTTGCGAAATCATCGTAATATGTAACAGCCCAACAGCTGGCTATAAAAATCAGTATAATATTGACCTTTACATAGATAGTCTAATGCAGCCTCTACACGTCGACAGATTCGTCAGCAGAAAACATCTGCAGCAGGGCAAGCATGGCCGGAGATATTTTATCCACAGGGAAAGGACAAAATAGTCTTTCCCACTGTCAGTTTTGTCCAACCTCGAGCATGGGCGCAACGGTGGATATACTATAGGCGGGGGAATAGATGTCCACGTATTATGTCAAATGGGGATATATTTATCCTTTCCCCTTTTACCGTGCTTTGGCAGGTGGACAAAATAATTTTCTACCTTGACAGAGGACATAACGGGTGGACATAATTTTTATACTCTTCCCATGCTTGCCCTGCAGATGCATCTGCCTACGTGTAGACGGGGGTATTAGACAAGTAGGTATTTAACATCGGCAGATGCGGCTGCTACCAATCCGTTTGTTGTCGGTTCTTGTGGCACGCATCAAAGGGTTTCGGCACGAGGGTATGACCTCCGTCCACAAGTCTGTCGATGCATCAGTGCAAGAGCAGTTGCGAGTGAGAGTGAACGCGATCTTCGTTAGTTTTTGATAATTTTATATTGGTATACACCCAAGTAGTAAATAAAAGTACTAAACAAATGAACAGCAGCTGCTGTAACCTCTTCCAGATCCATTTTTGTTCTGGAATGCGAGTTGCATTTGTCGAGAATCGCCACAGTCTGATTGACCCACAGATTTGTGGACGGATCGTCGTGATCTATCAGCAAACGCATCAGCCGACGTACGCTGATGCATCTATCGACGTGTAGAGAAGGCATAATATAGATGACTGGCTTTTGTCCGACTCTGGTCACGTAGGGTTAGATTTTCCCAAAATCCTTTCTTAGCGAATGTCTTTGTTGTAACAGCAAACTATTTGCCAAATTTTAGACCAATCAGTGCCTTGTCGATATTATCAGTCAGTCAGGGAATTACAACGCCAATAACTTTTTAATCCATGTTGCTATTCAGAGCGCTCGCGCTGGGAATATAATTAATGGAATAGGCTGTCTAGAACCTTTGCCATCTTAGTCGACCGCGGTGTTCAGTGAAAATAACTCTTCAACTTCCAACAAAGCCACAGGTTTCATCACGATGTTTATATCGAACATATTGTTTTATTGCCGGCCGGGTTTCGAACCCACGACCTTAGGAAATATATTCGAGGTATCTACAACTAACACACATCAAAATAACATAAAGGATAACTTGTAAATTGAATGGCTTAAGATAGTAAGATTTCAATGACTGAAAGGCAACAAGTAAAATTACAAAGTAAATAATAAGTGCTTTGTGTGATTACAAAGAACATTGATTTACGATAAATAAAACATGTAAAGTTACAACATTGTATTTAAATACAACACCTTAGTTAAGTTTTACATGCCTACAGAATTTTGTAACACTTTGCCAATAATGGATGCGCTGGAAGTTGATAAAAAACATTATATAGGAAAAAAATATTTTACGAATCAAAATTTCATGTTATTTTGTAGTTTGTCACTCAATAAATTTGGAATTTTGATATTGCTCAACGCTTCCTTATGTATCTAAGTGGGCTCTAAGTATGTATTTTTGAAAATTCCATAAGGATCGGGAATATCGGGAAGTATGTACGTGGGTTATCTCACGAAGCATAGCCTCCAATAGTTAGTAAAGGCAAGATACTGAACCACTTGGTCTAGGAACTTAGAATTTTTCACAGGGCTTTCCACGGAATTGGTTTCTTATGCATCTCAGAAAGAATATTTGGAAATTCCCACGGGATCTTTAGTGAGTTAGCACGTGGGGTATTATAGCTATTATCTTTATAAAAAAATAACAATATAAACATCCATTAGATGGGAAGTACCAGCCATCATTACGGTCATCAGATCACGGGGGCAATAACACGGTAATGTTCTATAATGATAGCGCAATGTTGCGTAACACAGGTCAAGTGCAAAAGAAATTGACGAGTTTAATACTTACCTAATCGTTTAGTACCTCGGTCAAATTCCATGAGCTCGTTCCATGAGCTCCATGAGCTCGTTCCATCCTGCCCTTTCTTCCACAAGACAACGAGGTGTACGAAGGCTCGCCATCCACACATGGTGAAAGTTCCTATTTTGCGCACAAAGCGTCATGCATCCACCTTTCTCGTACGCACTGCTAAGAAATGGAACTCTCTACCCGCGTCGCTGTTCCCATACAACTACAACCTTGGAGTCTTCAAGTCTAGAGTGAATAGGTACCTTCTATTCGAGCAATGCTACATCTTCGACCTCATCTTCGCTTCCCATCAGGTGAGATGAGGTCAAATGCTAGCCTATTTTGTTTAAAAAAAAAAAAAATTTGCTCAAAATAGGGGTAAGTACTTGTACATGTATAAGGGCTGTTTTCCGCAATAAGACCCTTTTTTAATTGGGTCCTTTTTGCGTGAGGATGGAGTATGCTTACCCAGTACCTACTACCCTCTCAGCTTAGTCGACCATGTCCAAAGGAGAGAACTTGTCAATACTTTTGGAGTCAACTAAGCCGCGAGTTTCCTCAGGATGTTTTCCTTCACCGTAAGAGCAATGTCAATTATTGCACATAAGTTTTTCTTAAGAAAAATTCATTGGTGCACGTCCGGCTGGGATTTGAACCCACGATCTTCAGAATGAAAGTCGAGGTAAAATAGGGGTAAGGTCACTATAATTACTTAACAGAACTTTTTGAATCGACATAATATTATTATCTTAGGTAATATTTTAGAAAATTGCATAATATACAATTTTGCCTAGCATATTTTTATGAAGAATCTTCCCGTTTGGCTGAAAAAAGTGTTTCTTTTGCAAATGTATCGTATTATATCTTGTTTTAGTGCTTCACTTGCCATACTAAAGAGCACTTTTCTCCCTTTAATATTTTCCGATTTCGATGTTTCTTTTTTATTTAATAAATAATTAAATCTATCTTACTCGCATCGTAGGGAATGGAAATAAATAAATCTATCCCATATGTGCAAATGTACGTAAATTAAATTTTTGGATTAAAATACAGGATCCTACTGAAAACCAAATTGCTTAGCGTATACTATTTATAACCCATTTATTGCACCACCAAAACGCACATAAAAATTCAAACGTAATTCAGTAGTTTCTGTTCATTTCGAATTGCAAAATAAATAGGGTTACAATAATGAGCAACTTTTAATACCAATAGAATGTTAATGTCCATTGTGAGAGTTTAGCACCTTGTACGTACACATCAAACAAGGTGCTAAACTGAAATGTCTCTATCAAAGTTGCTTGGTTTGCGCAAGGGCGGTGTCATAAATTCATATTCTCTATTAAATTGTAAGCGTATTTACTATCTGACAAAGTAGGTCTTTGGACGCAGGGTGCGTTTTGTGTTGAAGTCACGATGACCATTTTAATACACCCCGTCATTACTTAGAGTACATACCTAGTAGAGGCCTAATGCGAGTCATAAAATCCAAAAATGAACAGTGGTTTGCAACTAATGTGATAATGTTGCTTTTAATATATTAATAGATAAATTCTCGTTTCGCGGTGTTAGATGCCAAACTCCACCTAAACTGCTGTACCGGTTTGTATGACATTTTTTGTGTATATTCGTTAGGTCTGAGAATCGAACTCTATCCTATTTTCATTTTTTTTTCCTTTATATATTTTTAACCCCCGACGCAAAAACGACGGGGTGTTATAAGTTTGACGTGTCTGTGTGTGTGTGTGTGTGTATGTGTGTGTGTGTGTGTCTGTCTGTGGCATCGTAGCTCCCAAACGGATGAACCGATTTTGATTTAGTTTTTTTTGTTTGAAAGATAAGTTAGTCGGGAGTGTTCTTAGCTATGTTTGATCAAAATCGGTTCAGCCGTCTTAAAGTTATGAGGGATAAAAGTCAGGATCAAAAACCGAATGTAAGTAGATATACTCGAGTGGGGTATCTAATGAAAGGGCATGACTCGTACATTACAAATATCTATATTTGATCAAAATCGGTCCAGCCGTCTAAAAGTTATGGGGGATAATACTCAGGATTAACAACCGAATGTTAGTAGATATGCCCGAGTATCAAGTTAATTTGAGTTTTTTGGCTTCGTTTGGATCTTTTTTACTTTTCTTTCCATTTTTTTATTATATTACTAGCTGTGCTCCGCGGTTTCACCCGCATAACTCCCGATCCCGTTGGAATATCGGAATAAATTAAGATGTAAGCTATCCTATCTTTCAAGTTAGATCAAACTGCACACGGTGTGCAAATTTGATTAAAATTGGTTAAGTACCTAGTTTAGGAGTCCATCGCGCACAAACAACGTGACACGTAATTTATTGACCGAACGAGCGAAGCGAGAGAGGTCTAGTGTTGAGAAGGGTCGGTCGCTCGTATGTTTGTATGTTTGTATGTTTGTATGTTTGTATGTTTGTATGTTTGTATGTTTGTATGTTTGTATGTTTGTATGTTTGTATGTTTGTATGTTTGTATGTTTGTATGTTTGTTCGACGATAACTTGAGTACCGTTGCTCTGATCTTCATGATTTTTGGTATACAAGTAGTTGAGGTCCATAGAATTTTTAAGTTCGAACATGAGCAGGATCGGTCAGGGGGTTACGGAGATAGGGGTCCAAAAGGGGATCTACCTATATGGCACACAAACTATACTGCAAATATACCCGAGTGGGGTATCAAATGAAAGGGCGTAACTTCGATGACAATAATATGGTACCATGGAACTGATCTGATGATAGAGCTGGAGGGAATCTGCAGGAATTATCTCATTATACATACTTCATAGTTCATTCATTCAAACTACTCGTCAAGAATCGCCTGGACGAGTAGTTTGTCTTTCAATGGTAACCAGGGTCTGATGATGGTACTGGAAGGTGGTCATAGGAACTTCGCAATGAAACGACACAACCCCATCGAGTTTGGGCTCGTTAGAATCGTCTTGACAAGTAGTTTGTCTTTCAATGGTGACCAGGGTCTGATGATGGAACTGGAAGGTTGTCATAGGAACTTCGCAATGAAACGACACAACCTCATCGAGTTTGGGCTCGTTAGAATCGTCTTGACGAGTAGTTTGTCTTTCAATGGTGACCAGGGTCTGATGATGGAACTGGAAGGTGGTCATAGGAACTTCGCATTGAAACGACAGAACCCCATCGAGTTTGGGCTCGTTAGAATCGTCTTGATGAGTAGTTTGTCTTTCAATGGTGACCAGGGTCTGATGATGGAACTGGAAGGTGGTCATAGGAACTTCGCAATGAAACGACAGAACCCCATCGAGTTTGGGCTCGTTAGAATCGCCTTGACGGGTAGTTTGTCTTTCAATGGTAACCAGGGTCTGATGATGGAACTGGAAGGTGGTCATAGGATCTTCGCAATGAAACGACACAACCTCATCGAGTTTGGGCTCGTTAGAATCGTCTTGACGAGTAGTTTGTCTTTCAATGGTGACTAGGGTCTGATGATGGAACTGGAAGGTTGTCATAGGAACTTCGCAATGAAACGACACAACCCCATCGAGTTTGGGCTCGTTAGAATCGTCTTGACGAGTAGTTTGTCTTTCAATGGTGACCAGGGTCTGATGATGGAACTGGAAGGTGGTCATAGGAACTTCGCAATGAAACGACACAACCCCATCTAGTTTGGGCTCGTTAGAATCGCCTTGACGGGTAGTTTGTCTTTCAATGGTAACCAGGGTCTGATGATGGAACTGGAAGGTGGTCATAGGAACTTTGCAATGAAACGACACAACCTCATCGAGTTTAGGCTCGTTAGAATCGTCTTGACGAGTAGTTTGTCTTTCAATAGTAACCAGGGTCCGATCTAACATATTAAGTTATCAAAGACCAAAAAGTATAAAATAAATTAATAGAATAAAAAACTAAAAAAAACACGCTTTAATAAAAAAAGTCCAACTAAAAAATAGAAAATAAAATCTAATAAATTTGGATTAAGAATATTGTACTTAAATAGTAAGCGTGTTACATTGTGATTGCAAAAGAAAAATAACGAAGGTGTACATCACAAATTCACAATGTAACACGCTTACTATTTACAATATTCTTAATCCAAATTTATTTAAATTTATAATTTATAGAAATTTATTACTTTGCCCCAAATCGTCCGAACTCTCTTTGCTTCATTTCCTATAATTATTTATTTCATAATCATGGGCTGTTTTACAATAATAGTGGTGGATAGTATCAAATAGTAGGAATGTTCGGTTCTAGCCGATCTAGAGACTCTGATAATTATAAAATTTGTGACTAATTTTTTTATATTTTTTATTGACTTGTTATATTTTAGTTTAGGGACTTATTACAGGACATATTGGCCTCAAACTTCTCTAATATATTCTCGTTCTCGAGCTTGTCTTCTCGTTTCCTCTTACGTAACATTATGATAAGTAGATACATAAGGAAGGAAGGAAAGGAATTACTATCTTCTGGATATTATGTTGGACACATTCAAAATGTCTTGAGTAAAAATAAAGAGTCAACGGATGTCCAGGGTGTGATGATTGAGCTGGCCTATGCTTTTAGAACTTAACAACAACAACAAGTTATGCCTATCGTGTTTGGATTCTCTAAATCATCCAATGTCAGATAATAGCGATACTAGGCACCTATCATTCAAATAAGATAGACCTGTCGTATTTGGAGTCTTTCGTCGTTATATTATACATTTTAGTACTTTACGCTGAAATATAATAAACGCTGAAAAAAACTCGTGAGGTCTCAGTTCGGGGCGAACTACTAGTATATATTAGAGAAGATGTATACATAACCTAGATCTAGACGTCTTCTTCTATGTATACTTAGGTAGTTCTAATATTTAATAGCTATGAAATACCTACTTGTAGTTGTAAAAGTTGAATATCTAAAGGAAAAAATTGAAAAAGAATACCTTTAATAAAAAAACTGTTTAGGGTTAAAAATAATCTTCACTACATACTCGTAGTATAAAACAAAGTCGCTTTCTCTGTCCCTATATCCATTTGTATGCTTTAATCTTTAAAACTACGCAACGGATTTTGATGCGGTTTTTTTAAATAGATAGAGTGATTCAAGAGGAAGGTTTATATGTTTAATACATGCATAATATAGCCGTGCGAAGCCGGAGCGGGTCGCTAGTTAACTATAAATTAATAATAGTTATTGTTTACACCAAATTATCTGAATCATAAATCGCAAGAAAATAAAGAAAAAAAATTAAAAAAATTAAAAAGTCCCTCCCTACAAAAAGGATGAAATAAAAAATTAAATTAAAAATTTAAAAAACCCCCGACACAAAATAATAAAAATAGTATGAACGAAAAAGCCGCTCCGCCGGACCGCTCTTTACTTATAGAAACACCTTCCTAAGTAAAATGATATTAAAATTTCAACGAAAATGTTTAAGTTTTAAGAATTACTAGTGATAAAATGCTAAAATAAAAATGTTAACATTATATTAAATTGACTCGAAAAAGAGACTCGGTCCCCCGACGCGACAATATTTAATCAAAAAAATTCACATGTACTACTTACGTAGTAGAATCATAATTTCGAGGTTATTTTTTTCTTTTTGTAGGGTTTCACGTTTATACCTTTTTTGTTCTTTTTGTGGCTTTTTCTTTTTATAGATTTTTTTTGCTTGTTTTAGGTTTTTTCGTTCATACTATTTTTATTATTTTGTGTCGGGGGTTTTTTAAATTTTTAATTTAATTTTTTTTTGTATAATATGGCAAAACAACGTTTGCTGGGACATCTAGTTACTATTCATAAGTAAAAACACTGAAAGTTAGAAGTATCAGTCGCACAAATGGGCGCCTTTATCACTAATAGCGGTACAATCAAATGTACTACATTTTTAAAAATCTTATTTTATTTAAACAATCAACTAATAGGTATTGTATGGATATAATTTACTACCAAATTATATTTAAAAGTAGGTATTTGGACGCAGGGTGCGTATTGATATTCATGATGAGCGTTTTCGGATGTATCCCATTATTCCTTAGAGTAGTTACCTAGTAAAGGCGTAATGCGAGCCATAAACTTCCGACACTGGTTAGTGGTTTTCAACAATCGTGCGAAGCTTGCTCTTAAATACCTATTTGAAACAAATCACTCAGTAAGTGCACACAATAGTAGTTAATTAATATTAAAGTATTTCTTAGCATTGCGTTAGGATCACGTTTCATTGATACCTAATCTAAAATAGATAATAGCACCTACAGATAACCTTGCGGGTTAGATTGCATAATTTACTATGAACATAATTTATGGTGTTGTTAATTTATGTGTTTGAGTATAATAATGTTTGTTTATTTTGTTTAATGGCTACTTGAATGACTTAGACTTGGACGGAAAGAAGGGTTTTTGTCCTATAAAGGAACAGAGTTAGCTAAATAAATCGTACGTAGGCACGTAGGTCATGTAGGATGTAGGCTACTGCATGTCATGGCCACAAAGTTGTCTGGAATAGGGTGCTTCATTACCTTATTGGAGTTGATCAAAACTAAAGAGGTAAAGGAGGATGGGTCGAAAAAGGGTTTGTTCTACTGTCGTCTTCCTACCTTCACTCGTGTCCCTTGAAAACTCCCGTTTATTTGATACTGCCGACCCGCCCCGGCTTCGCACGGCTATATTATGCATGTATTATACATAAAAACCTTCCTCTTGAATCACTCTATCTATTAAAAAAACCGCATCAAAATCCGTTGCGTAGTTTTAAAGATCTAAGCATACAAAGGGAAATAGGGACAGAGAAAGCGACTTTGTTTTATACTATGTAGTGATTTGAGTCTCGAGCGTATAGATATCTTTTGGGAACCCATACTATATCTTAGATCGCACTTACCATCGTGTGAGATAGTGGTCAAACGCCGGCCGATCTATACTTCTAAACTTATTACTTATTTTATTAGGAAAGATTTTTTGTTTGTTTGTAACAAATAGGTTCCGAGACAACTAAACCGATTTTGATGAAACTTAGTAAGAGGATACATTGATTCATTAGAAGTCACATAGACTTTTTATCACGATATTTCTATGGGATCTGTAGTGTGAAAGCGCAGAGCGCTGCTAGTCTTCTTCTATAATATAAAAAATAATCTAATTAGTTACTAAGCTCAAATCTTGAGAACAGCTGAATAGATTTCGCTAATTATTTTTTTGTTGTGTTTGTTATTGTCAGGAGAAGGTTCACAGCTAAGCGACGCTCGCTGATTGTGCGGGTTAAGCGACGCCTGGCGCGGTCATTACTTCGATGGGTGGCCAATTAGTAGTGTGGTAAAAATGTGTTTTCGTGAGCCCCTCCGTGCTTCGGAAGGCACGATAAGCAGTTGCTACCTCTAGTAGCAGTCGTTAGATCAAGTTAGAGGCCTTAAGGCGATCTGAAAACTCTTACAATAGGTGAGCCACACCACTATAAGAGAAGAAGAAGAAGGTTTTTATTACTTCTTATGAAATAAAAAATTAAGAAATTTGCGTATAAAAATATTACGTGAGCAAAACCGCAGGGTGCATCAAGTTTACTAGAAAAAAGTAACGATTTAAAATCGCGATGGATCGCCTCGAGAGCGCTTCATCTACAGTAATATTATAAAGAGGAAAACTTTGTTTGTATGTTTGTTTGTTTGTACTGAATAGGCTCAAAAACTACTGGACCGATTTTAAAAATTCTTTCACCATTCGAAAGCTACATTATCCACGAGTAACATAGGCTATATTTTATTTTGGAAAAAAATAGGGTTCCGTAAGATATTTGGGTTTTTCGGACACAAGGTGTAAAAAATCAACCAGAAAAGTTACTTATTTTGCGTACGCTGCCTAAACTATAAAAGATAGAACCATAAAATGTTCTAATTAATTGTAGATCTTATAAATATCTACAAAAAGTCCGCGACACACTATACCCATCTATGTCGAGTGAGGCACAGCAACCATTTTTTTATTTAAAAATCTTGAATTTTTTTTGGACTACATTTAAACGCGTTTATTTTACTCATGCTATTAATCCTTATCAAAATAAATGATTTCATCACTAAGAACAGTTTATGGAGATAATATTTGGTCTTTGAATGATTAAAATTGGACGTTTGGTTTTGAAGTTATGGCGAAATTAAAATATTACGATTTCTGCTGCACGGCCCGTTGCGAAGTGGGCGTCACCAAGGGGGGGGTGCGCGTGCGGGAGGGGAGTTTAGATCTATGAGTAAGGTACCCGCGCGGCTCAGTCGCGAGGTCGGCTCCCTACGCAGCGGTCGTGCGCGAAGTCTAATAATTTTCGTGCGACCAATTTGGCCAATTCTCTTTTTGTTGTGTTTGTTATTGTCAGGAGAAGGTTCTTATGAAAGAAAATATTAAGAAAATTGCGTAGAACATTATTACGCGGGTGAAACCGCGGGGCGCAGCTAGTTTTGAAATATAACTATTTAAAGATAAAAATTTACATAAAGGTGTCATTCGTGGCATGTATTTAGGCAATAAAACTTTGTACATAGAATACTATTAAGTTACGAAATATGATGACAGATTTACACTAAGACACGTACTTGTGGAAGTCATTAGGGTCGATTTACGACATTACATATCGCGTTTACAAAAATATTGAATATTTTACAATTGTTTTATGTAGGCACAAGGTTGAACATGTCGGTACGTCGTTCAAACCCTAATTTTCAGACGGGCATTGTTTTTTCAGGCTGACTATAGTGTTCTTGTAGTACTTACTTTGATTGCTGAAACAAAATGCTTTTGGGGGATGGCACATTGAAAAGTGGTCTTCTAGTCTAAAAAAAATACTATAATATATATGGTGCTAATTGTCTCAATAAACCGATCTTTACTTTTGAACAATTATTTACTCATTAGAATCTTTCGTAGCGTACTAGATTCCGGCATAGAATAGAAATATTTTTCGTAGAAGGCGTCTAATAGATTTGGTGACATTCTGATTCTTGCTTCTGTTCTCCCGCGCAATGAAATCTTACTTAGATTAGCTTTTTTTCTAAACTAGTTCCAAATAGCAACATACCTGGGGCCTAAGTCTGCTAATACAATCGTGTTTGAATAGTGTGTCGATATAATCGTAATAGAAATTTAATGTCAAAAATATGACATTACATGTCAAATTGGTATTCTGCTAACGTTGACTATTCTATCGAGACACCACTGACACACCACTGACTCACTTTTTTATTCTGCTCTACAATCGTGGCTTAATGGAATCTCGATAGTTGTCAAAACGGTATATTGCTTAGCAACATATACCATGTTGCTAGGCAACACCTGCAAGGTAAATATTACCATACCATTGAGACTCCATAGTGATTATATTGCGATGTTATTAAAACTTTAGCAGATTACCAAATAAAGTCACAATCTCGATATAATATCAATAGAGTCTCGATATAATGACAATGGTTGGCCAAATAGCAGAATAAGGCCCCTGGTCAATAACCCTTATTTTTTAAATTTCACGCTGTCAGCGAAGGCTAAGGATGCTGAGCTCATACTGCCTTGTCTTTTCGTGGTTTTGTGTTTCCAATCCTGCCACTCTTATACTTACCTACTAATTTATAATACCTACCTATTTAATAAGAAAAAACTGGTTGCCTGTAAAGTCGGTATACGGGCGAAAGTTTTACGTGACAACAACTGTGCTCGAGTGGAAGGGACGCGTGCCTTTCACTTTTTATGTCTGTCTCTCTCGCTCTTAGGCGGGCTAACCATGCCCGCGTGCCTCTCACTCGCTCTCATTGTGAGCGCATAACGTCAGCGGAGCGTAACGCAGTTTCTTGAAGTGTCACCCGGCAAACCAATTTATAAAACGTTGTCACGTCAAAACTTTTTTTTTAAATACCTTGTTATTATTTATTTTGATTAATTAATGAATGCGTTAAAACTACTAAACCTATTTTGATAAAATCACAAACAACAGAACGCCTCTCACCAAATCGAAATCTTTAGAATGCTTTAATTTACATTAATTAATTTCGTAACGACCAGTTGTTTGTAAAAAACATACACATTTTCTACTGTCTAATCAAAACTAAAACTTCCGCTCGAACTTCCGGTCTTAAAACTGGTATTTCATAAAAAAAACATAATGATGTTTTGAAAATGATATTGTTTTTTATTTTAGATGTCATCTGTTGATATTCTTGTGTGTCGTTAGGTTATTTAAGACCATCTAGTCGGTAGTCCTAGCAACCAATCCGGGTACTAAATGCCATGATGTCTTAATGTGTGGAAGCAAGATGGCAAGAGTGACAAAATGTACAAAATCCTCATGACAAAATAGTGTTATTGTCAGAAAGTTCACATGAACAAATACGCTGAAGGCAAAATGACTAAGATACTAAATTGTGGTATAAAAGACATCAACGCGCTCCTCAACTATTCTTTTGACTTTTGAATTAATTTTGTTTTTTACTCTCTGTGATATTTACAATATTAAAACTATTTGGTATTATAATAAAAAAAAATGTTGTCTGTAAAGTCGGTTTACGGACAATAATTTTACGTGATAACGTCATAAGAATTCTTTTGTATCGTCGACATTATTGACTTAAAAACGTTGCTTACTTGTCAATAACGTTTCTATGGTTACTTTTCAATAACGTTTCTATAGTTACTTGTCAATAACGTTTCTATGGTTACTTGTCAATAACTTTTCTATATGGTTACTTGTCAATAACGTTTCTATGGTTACTTGTCAATAACGTTTCTATAGTTACTTGTCAACGTACGACGTCACACTTTTTTGAGAGTGCAGGTGTTCACCAATTTATAAGACTTTATCACGTCAAAAATATTGCAAGATATTTTACACACAATGACATGCTATCTAGCCTCAAGCTAATTGACCAGGCTGATAACCAAGTACCTACATTTTATCTAAGAGGGATTACAAGATTTTCTTTGGTTTATTTAAGGTTCCGTATCCAAAGGGCAAAAACGGGATCCTTTTACTAAGACCCCACTGTCCGTCTGTTCGTCTGTCACAGGGCTGTATCTCATGAACCGTTATAGCTAGACAGTTGAAATTTTCACAGATTATGTATTTCTGTTGCCGCTATAACAACAAACACCAAAAACGTATAATGGTACGGAACCCTTCGTGCGCGAGTCCGACTCTCACTTGGCCGTTTTTTTCTTTATGTAGATATTATTGAACCCCAACATATAATCAGTTTCACGGGTCGAAAGGCGAAAACCGGGTGACATTAGCGGCCTTGCTGGACTCTCACTTTCCAAGTGAAATGGAAAGTGACCCTCACTGACGTTACCTACTAGGTTTTATGGCTTTCGGCACATTGTTTAATTCTTTAGCGCATAAAATATGCATAAATTTGCATTGAAAAATGACTACATAGTTATAAAACAAAGTCACTTGCTGTCTGCTGTCTGTCTCTATGTATGCTTAGATCGTTAAAAGTACGCATCGGATTTTGATGCGGTTTTTTTTAATAAATAGACTGATTTAATTGGAAGGTTTATTTATGTATAATACAAGCATAATATTGTCGTGCGAAGCCGGGGCGGGTCGCTAGTAAGTATATACAGGGTGAATTTTTTATGTGGGCCTTCAGGGCTATATCTTAAACTTTATAAGATAGCGAAAAATGCTGAAAGGAGTTGCGTGCCCGATTTTGACAAAAACTAAAACTGCATCACTCGATTTTTGAAAAAGCCCTAGCCAGGAATCGACCCTGTTGATTTAGCAAAAAAATAATCATATCTAAATACTCTACGTCAGTGATAATTGAGTATGTTAGTTTGTTAAATTTTTGGAATAGATAAAAGTTCATATCAGTAATTAAAAATAAATAAATATTGCAGGACATTCTACACGTCGCCATCTAGCCCCAAGCTAAGTAACTAGACTTGTGTTATGGGTTGCTATACAACGGATATACTACTTATATACTTTTCTTTTTACATAGAAACAACCAGACCACAGACAAATATCTAAGCATAAATACTTGTCTGAGGCGGGAATCGAACCCATTGTGCCGACTGGGTCGTCGTAATTAATTAGTCATTTTCTGGAATAGTAACAGTAATAAGTTCATGGTAACAATTAAACGTTTCATTACCAAAAGCAATGACTGAATGAAAATATGCAGTTAATATACCAGAATTCTATTTTTAGATTTTTTTTATTCGTTAAGCGTTCGATACAAAATACTCATATACTTGTTTTGTTAAGTTTTTAATTCGATTTATACAGAAGAAAATTTGCCATTTGATATGCTTTTGACGCCTTTAATTTCATGGTAGATAAGTACCTAATCATACAAACTTAGATTTACTCAATCTTTGTATTAGAAGACTTACCTATTATAAATATTGACCTATTGATCTTCAATTTATTCGAAAGTTTAAGGTGAAAGGGTACCGGCGGTCTCTCCATACAAACGTAGTCGACTGATTCCTCCCTGGATAATGACACTAGCACAAATAGGTATTTTTGTGCCATAAAACCTATAACTGCCATGACTATGCCCCTATGTTTTGTTTTTTTTTTTCATTTTCTAATTATCATAGAAATTAAGATAAAAAAAATAAAAAAACAAAAAAATAGGGGCATGGTCATAGCAGTTATAAGTTTTATGCACTAAAAATATTTGCTCTAGTGTCATCATCCTGGGTGAAAACAGTCGACTACGTCTGTAATAGTTTGTATGGAGAAAGCCCCCGGTACCCTTTCCTCTTAAAGATAAAAACAATATGGATTCTACTAATAACTTATCCTACTAAAATTATAAATATGAAAGTTTGTATGTTAGTGTGTATGTTTGTTACTACTTCACGCAAAAAAATACTGGACCGACTGCGATGAAACTTGGTTCATAAATAGCTGAAGACCAGGATTAACGCATAGGGTATTTTTATACCACGGATTTGAGAATTACGCGGGTAAAGCCGCGGGGCACAGCTAGTAATCTATATGTACCTACTTATATAAAAGATATTCGATATTCGAAAAGATACCCATCACGAATTGTCACGAAATCACTGAAAATTAAAGATTTACGAGGCTGAAACTTTGCATGGTCCTTTCCTTTAGGACGCATGCACGAACTAAGAACGGATTTTTGGGAATTCGACCTCTAAAAAGGTATGTTAGACAAGAGCGGTGTTGATTACCGCTACTGTAGCTGATGTAGTGCTTAAGCCTAGTTTAAAATAACCTTATAACTATACCTACATGAATCCAAAATGCTAAAACTAAAATCTAAATACTGAATAAAAAATGTCATGCATACACACACACATAAACAAACAACAACACAAAGAACTTGTTTTAATTTTTTATCTTTTTTTTTGTTTTCTATTTTTTTAAACTATTTTTTTTTTCTTTAGTCTCTTAATATTATTATTTTTTATTTGGCTTTTTTTTGGCTTAGTGGTAGATACCTCGACTTTCATTTTGAAGGTAGTGGGTTCGAATCCCGGCCGGTCGTGCACCAATGAATTTTTCTTAAGAAAAATTTATGTGCGCTAATTGACACTGCTCTTACGGTGAAGGAAAACATCGTGATGAAACCCGCGGCTTAGTTGGCTCCGGAAGTATTGACAAGTTCTCTCCTCTGGACATGGTTGACTAAGCTGAGAGGGTAGTAGTACCCTCTCAGCTTAGTCAACCATGTCCAGAGGAGAGAACTTGTCAATACTTCCGATGGAGTAGCCAAGCCTACTCCATCTTCACGCAAAAAGGACCCAATTAAAAAGGGTCTAAACAGCCCGTATACAAGAACAAGGTCTGTTAAAGTTATTCCCAAGTAAGTATTATGTATTCTGTGTTTATATGTTACAAGCGACCCGCTCCGGCTTCGCACGGCTATATTATGCATGTATTATACATATAAACCTTCCTCAAGAGGAAGGTCACTCTATCTATTAAAAAAAACCGCATCAAAATCCGTTGCGTAGTTTTAAAGATCTAAGCATACAAAGGGACATAGGGATATAGGGACGGCGAAAAGTGACTTTATTTTATACTATGTAGTGAATTGATAGTGATTAATATGACTTTTTAAAAGACACTAACACGTGTAAAACCGAGGGGCTCAGCTAGTAATATAACACTAACTATCATACCATCTGCCTTCAAGGTTTGTATTTTTCGAAAATGTATTTCGAAAGTCATCTTGGTATTTATCTTTATCGCCATGAGCAATAATGGGTTGGGTAAATATAAATTCTTTGCAATAAATCAACACCTACAATGCATTTTTACCTTTGTGTGTCTTTATGATCCACCTACCAGGTCCAATTGTGAATCTGAACTTTCTAACCACTCACACACAAAAATTTCATCAAAATGTGTTCGGCTGTTTAGGATGAATCATTGACGTATCCGGGAAATAATTATTTGAATCGAGTCGCTTTTGAGGAGCTAGGATTTTTAAGTCGTTGTACTTGTAGAAGGGTTTTTTCCGAAACTAGACCTTTTTAGTTGGGTCCTTTTTGCGCCAGGAGGAGGAGAAGTAGGCTTGCCCAGCTCCTATGCTACTCTCTCGGCTTAATCGTCCATATTCAGGGAAAAGAACTCGACAACACATTTGGAGCCGCAAGAGCTGCAGGTTGCATCACGGTGTTTTTCCGTACTTTCTTCTAAGGGCGTGTTCAGATGACACGCGTCGCCACGCGCATCACACGCGTTGAACATGCTTTGAAATTTGTTCGATATCATATAATTTGAGTCTTATGACACATCAATAGATCTCAAATTGCAATGCAAGTCCACCCGGCTCACGCCACTCGCCCGCCCTGCGCCCGCTTGCAGAAATGCAATTTGAGATCTATTGATGTGTCATAAGACTCAAATTATATATAGAACAAATTTCAAAGCGTGTTCAACGCATGTGATGAGCGTGGCGGGCGCGTGGTCAACGCGTGTCATCTGAACACGCCCTATGAAAAATTCATAGGTGCGCGGCCGGCCGGGATTGGAACCCACGACCTTCGGAATGAAAGTCGAGGTACCTACCACTAGGCCAACACCGCTCTTTCTTAGGTCCTTAAATGATACTAAAGTGTCGCCTCTAAGTGAAATTAAAAAAAAATTAAAAATTATTTATTTGAACAAAAAACTTAGGTAGTAATAACAAACAAATAAGAATCGTTCTCAGCTGCGAAATAGACCAAAATTAACTTCTTCTTCAGCTTTAGAAGTTAATTTTGGTCTATGTCAAAAGACCAAAATTAACCGTTCAAAAGGTTAACCTCTTGAGCACCAGTGACACTTATAGGCGTCTCATTCAGTCAGCTTGGCTGCTTACTTGGCTGAGACGCCGTTGACCACTGAAGGCGTCAAAGTTTGACTGCTTTTACACTTTGTTTTTTTATAAAGGAACGAATTCAACGACTAATTTAATTAAACTTAACTAATACTAACTTTTACTTTGGTTGGCGTTTAGGGTAATTTTCATTAAAAAATAACTTCGTTCAAAAGGTGCATCTACTTATTTAAAACTTTAACAACTTTCTCGACACGTAAGCGAAGGAAGGAAATACTAAATAATTGCTATAATCGGCCTGTACAATTTACCGATGCGGTTATTTTGCGTAATAACTCTCGTTTTCTACAAGTTGAGCAATCTAAACCACAGATTTACATGGTCACACACAAGGCTGATTAGTATAATTTACTTTAATTTTAATGGATTTTCCACATAATAAAAAGTAAGTATTATTGAAAGCCTCCGGAGGGCATTAGTCCAAA
The DNA here is from genome assembly GCA_907269075.1 of Idaea aversata. Classification (NCBI taxonomy): domain Eukaryota; kingdom Metazoa; phylum Arthropoda; class Insecta; order Lepidoptera; family Geometridae; genus Idaea; species Idaea aversata. The sequence continues at coordinate 1,884,225 of OU026102.1, forward strand.
GGTCAGAATGTCCAAGGTCGCAAAATCTCCAGGATATAATACCAAGTTGTAAAAATATTAAGTTACAAAAATATCTAGTTGCTAAAACGACAAATTGCCAAAACACCAAGTTGAGAAACGACAAAATCAAATAGCGAATAGGTCTAGCAGTAGTGGTCTAAACTTCTAAATTCCAAACCTAGCTAAAAAATTAAAGTGCATGTAGCCGCCAAACGCAAAAAATCCATCGTATATATAGTAAATTTTAGCTATATGCAATTTTAGTTATACACATATTTAGCTAGGTATAGATATGCAATTTTAGGTATTCTTAAATGTAATTTTAGCTATATCCAATTTTAGCCAAGTGCGACAATAGATTTGTATGTAAGATTTGCTTTGAAGCCCCGGTGTTGACCTTAAAATCTATAATATAAAAATGAATCGCAAAATGTGTTGGTAAGCGCATAACTCAACAACGCGTGGACCAATTTGGCCAATTCTATTTTTAGAATATTCCATAAGGTACGAGGATGGTTCTTACGGAGAGAAAAATTTAAAAAATTGCCTGAAAATGTCTAAAAACAACACTTTTCTATACTCCATACCATACAAACGATTCGTAATAATACAAGTCAATAAGAACTTTAATACCATGACATAAAGTTCAAGTTTTAATGGAGAGGTTCCGGGAAGGCAAAACAATTGAGTGACGTACAAATATTGATGTCAATCGTGTCGCGGTGTTAGTTGCCAAACTACACCTAAACGGCTGAACCGATTTGTATGATTTTTAACCCCCGACGCAAAAACGACGGGGTGTTATAAGTTTGACGTGTCTGTGTGTGTGTGTCTGTCTGTGGCATCGTAGCTCCCGAACGGCTGAACCGATTTTGATTTAGTTTTTTTTTATATGGCAAAACAACGTTTGCCGGGACAGCTAGTTTCTAATAAAAGACCTTTTTTGAATCAAATAATTGAAAATAATGATATTCATCAAATGTTATAAAGGAAATTGATCACAAGATGAAATTGATGAAACTTAAAGGTTCTTTATTGACTAATTTTAGCAATCTAATGAAGGTATTGTACAATGGATTGAAATTGTAGTCAATTCACTTTATTATCAGCTATTCAGTTAGACAAATTGCTTATTATTGTAAAATATCCGCGTATTATTAAATGTCATGCATATTTATTAGGTAATTTCTTATTTTATTTCACTACCAGTTTTTACCCAGACTTCGTTCGCGTAGGAGTTGAGTTTTCTAATTAATTTCTTAGCGGATGCTTAGATCATAATAGCAATCTTTATGTCAAATTTTAGCCATTGGTTTGAAATGTGCGTTGATAAATCAGACAGTCAAGATTTTGAAATTTATATTTCCAGATAGGCAATCTTAGAGAAAAGAGAAATATCTAGCTAGAGAGCCCTCGACGAAGTGTGAACCATTTGCACTAGTATGATTTATGTAGGTACTACTTATAATTTGTCAGTTTTATTGATAATATCTGTGCAAGAATAATTAATTTCTTTGCGAAAATATTAATATTTGCAAACATGACTCTTCGAAGTAAAATAAAAATGATGATCAATACTATTACATTGTTTTTTTTTTAATTCGATTTTTAACATCTGCTCAAGAGATTAGCATAATACCAATGACATTTTTAATGGGATTATCGGCCCGGGCCTATCTACTTTCATGCTTGTTTTGTTTATTGATGTCAATCGCTGAACTAAATTGTATTCAAGGCATATGTTTAATTACTTCAAAAAGTATGTGCACCTATAACTTTTAAGCGAATAATTTAAACAACCAAAGTGTTATAATCAATTAATCAAAAAAAAGAATACATCAAAATCGGACAATAATAAGGGGATTTTAAGCTATTGCATAGCTTTTATTTTTGGTTGGCTTTGAGCGCGGCGACCAAAACAAGAAATTCCGTAACGAAAATAAAACCTAACACAACCCACTCCGCCTACCATGTAGCTCGGCTGAGCGTTCGCTTAACGTGTATGTATATGGTCATGTATATGGTGCATGATGCAATAGCTTTACCGCGTCAGTCCCCGAGTGCCACACGTTATTTCTTTAATTTTGTATGGGTTAGTACCTACGCGGTTTTAAACATTAAACTCACACGATTTGTAGGTATTCATAGTAATTATTTTCCTGAGTTTTAACGTCGAGGTTAGGGAAATAAAAACAGACAGATGGACGGACGGAAAACAAAGTGATGCTATAAGGGTCCCGTTTTTTTCTTCTCGAGATACGGAACCCTAAAAAACGCGAATAAGACCTTGGAAAATATTTCTACACGGTATCAGCCGTTAAAAAACCCTCTTAACATTGGCCTAATATACGACCGAGTGACATGAGCTCTCTATAACTATTTAGTTGTATTTATTACTCTAAGTAGGCAATATAATGGATAAGTGAGTAGCATGAGTCTTCAAAGTGTCGACAATTGATGGAATTCACCGGTGATTTGACATCAATTTGTTTTAACAATCGTCATTGTAATGCATCCGTTGGTTAAACTATGAACTTCGACAATTTTTACTAATAGCTAGATTTATATTTGGTCAGTTCTGTTGAAGTTTTGTGTTTAGCTTTATGCTACACAAAAAATTGCTATTCAATAAGTGGAAACAGAGTGGTACATTTTGTCGCACTTACTGAGTGGGCAGTGAGGACTTTGAATTTGGAACATGAATACGCGCGCGAGGTCGATTAATAACGTATGAAAGTTACTGGCCAGTATGTACCGTGCCTTAATTAAAAAATGAAAAGAGCGACAACTTATGTAGGTAGGTACTACTTTATTCACGGATTTGATATAGTAATTAATTAAAAAAAATATGTTTGTTTAGTAAAAGCGAAGAATAAATTACATAATCTATTGTCCATTATATCGTGAATAGTTTATGGTTATTAATAAGTAAGTACATAAATAAAAATTTCTTGATTCGGTCGCCGCGCTCAAAGCCCGCGATAAAAGCTATGCAATAGCTTAAAAAAATCTCTTTTATTTTCTCTTAGAGTTCGATAAGAAGTAGAACGTACTTTGGATAATTTTTTAATCCCTTGATACAATCTGCTATTGCATTATCATCTATTATATAGGTAGGATTTTAAGCTATTGCATAGCTTCTAACGCGGGCTTTGAGCGCGGCGACCGAATCAAGAAATTCCGTAACGAAAATAAAACCTAACACCCCCCACTCAACCTACCATGTATTTCGGCCGAGCGTTCGCTTACATACGTTATGTTACGTTGGTGTAGTGCGTGTGTGTAATACTACATAAATAAAAATTAAAAAGTAATTATAATTGCATAAGTTTTTTTTATTTAAGATTTTTTTTGGTTATCTTTTTCTACCATTTTTGTATATTTTTAACTTAGAACTGTTGGTTCTAATAATAATTATAAAAATTACTCATAATACAATCGTATTTAAATCTTGAAGCGTATAAAGTCTATAATAGCCCCAAGTCCACAGTTTACCCACCCAACGTACGTATCATAAGTGGCCAACTGATCGTAGTTCACGCTTCGTTGTTCACATGTAATGATTCTTTTCACTTTTCTATCAATAAAATTATCATTATTTCATATAATTTATGATATAAACAATAACTCTTGTTGTTTCATTGTCTTGTTAGTAAAATAACAATAGAATTGGTTATCGGATATAGTTTTTAGAAAATATTACTGTATCGTCCAGTCAGACGGTGTAGTAAGTTAAGTAGTAGTAGTATAGTTGTTGAGCACAAAACCACGAATTTCCCAAAAGTTCTTTATTAAGTAAGTAAAGTAGAGGCGGGTCGCGTGTGACGTGTTCGCGGTATGTTTTTGTACTGAAGTAAATTGCTGATACTTATTTTATTGTAAGGTGTACGGTGTGTAACCGTACATACTCCTAACCCGAAAAGATTAGAAGAGAGAGAAAGAGATCACAGTTAGTTAGTTATAGTTAAACACGTCACATGAGATTCGCCATTAAGTACAAAAGTAAATAAAAATAATAAAGTAAAAACCAAAGTAAAAAGTAATTAAGTTAAATACCTATCATAAAAGATTTAAAAGAATATAAAAATAAAACATAAAAACAAGTTCATAATAAAATTCAAAGTCGAATTTGATATCCGCGGGGAAAGTTCGTGACACGCGCGGAGAGTGGAAACGCGGACGGCTGCGGCGGCGGTGGCGATGGTGGCGCGGCGCGCCGGCGATGGTGGCGCGGCGCGCAGCCACAGCAGGCACTCGCGGGGCTCCTCGATAGGTTGTGGTCTATGTAGGTTTCCCGTGGGTTGAGCAGGCCGTAGTTCTATATTGACATTCTAGTATGTCACCCCCGTTATGAAAGATGAGAGTTTTCATGGTTGAGTTTAACGTTGATGTTATGCGCTTGTTGCTTGTTCGATTGGTAGCAGTGATAACTTAGTGATTGGTCGCTTTATTATGTTATCTTTCGTTTTTAAGCTGACAACGCGCACGTGACCGTCGCTGCCCGGATGAACTTCGAGGACGCGACCCATGGCCCATTTACCAGGTGGCAAGTTATTGTTTTTTATTAAAACGATATCGTCTATCTTCAAGTTTGGTGTTGGTTTTTGCCATTTACTGCGGGCTTGGAGCTGGGTTAGATAGTCACTGGACCATAGTTTCCAGAACTGATGGAACATATGCTCAGTTAGTTGCCATCTTTGGCGTATGTCAATGTTGCGTTCATCTGAATAACTAGATAGTGGTAATGTTAAAGTAGGACTGCCAGTGAGGAAATGACCGGGCGTTAAGTAATTTGCAAACTCTTCCGGATCTTCAGTTAAGGGACAGAGTGGCCGGGAGTTCATACACGCTTCAATTTTTGTTAGTAAAGTAGCGAATTCTTCGTATGTGAGTTTCTGATCGCCCAACACTCGTCGCAAATGGTGTTTCATTGAGCGAACGGAAGCTTCCCACAAACCTCCTGCCGTTGGCCAGCTCGGAGCGTTGAAGTGCCACTCCACCTCCATCTTATTTAGTTTATCGAAGAATTCAGGTGGTAATTCTTTACTGAAGAGTTCGTACTCGTTGCGTAGCATTTTAGAAGCTCCGATAAAGTTTGTTCCACAGTCTGAATAGACGTGTTTTGAAGTACCTCGTCTAGCACACAATCTTTGGAATGCGGCCATGAAAGTTTCGGTGCTGAGGTCTGACACTAGTTCAATGTGCACGGCTTTTGTTGCCATGCAAACGAAGATCGCGATGTAGCCCTTAGATGTACGTATTCCTCGGCCTTTATTAAGTTTGACGTCTACATGACCAGTGAAGTCGACCCCTGTATGAGTGAAGGGGCGGGAGGGGGTCGCGCGCTGTGCTGGGAGGTCAGCCATAAGTTGATAGTTTTCGTTAGTTTTGAAGCGATGGCAACGTACACAGCAACGGAGATGAGTTTTGACCGCTCTATTCCCTCCAACAATCCAGTATCGTTGACGTAGGAAGGCTAGCGTGAGACGCGCACCACCATGTAGAGTAGCCTGGTGAGCTTCATCAATAAGTAGTTGAGTCATTCTGCCGCTTCTAGGCATTATTATGGGATTTTTCATTCCCGAAGGTAGGTTAGTTTTGTTCAGTCGTCCGCCAACACGCATGATACCTTCTTTGTCTAGGTAGGTATTTAGTTTGAATAAGACGCTCTTCTTAGTTAAAGTTTCCCTTTTAAGTAATAAATTGTATTCCGATTTAAAATCATATCTTTGTGTGTATTTTATAAATATTTTATTAGCCTCGTTAAGTTCCTTCATAGTTAGGTATGTAGGTGTTGTAATCGCAACGGTATCATCTTTCACCATTGTTATTGCATTCGTTCGAGTTTTTGCAACGAAGCGCATAATCCATGCAAGTACTCGTATGGCTCGTGACAACGAGCTATGTTTGTAGATAAGAGTATTTATTAAGTTATTATCATTTTGTTCTAGGGTTGGCACTTCTTGTTTCTTATCGATGTTAGTTGTAAATAGACAGTTTCCAGTTTCATTCAGTTCCTTGTAAAAAGTTTTCAGTAGTTCCGGGCCTTCCCACCAAAGTTTGTAGTTGACTAGTTTATTAGGGTACAATCCTCTGGTTGCACAGTCAGCAGGGTTGTTTTTTGAGTCCACGTAGTTCCATTGTGTCGCTGGTATTGCTTCTCTGATCTTAATCGCTCTGTTCTCTACGAATCTTTCCCACTTTGCTTCTGTTCCTTGTATCCAAGCGAGCACAACTTTCGAGTCGCACCAGGCCCAAGTAGTGATGTTATATTCTTTCAGTGCATTTTTGACCTTTAATAGTAGTCGAGATAGCAGCAGTGCACCGCAAAGTTCAAGTCGTGGTAGTGATATTTTTTGTGAAAGTGGGGCAACCCTAGTCTTGGCAGTGAATAAAGTAAGTATAGGTTGCCCCGTTACGTCATCCATAGTACGAGTGTAGATGACACACGAGTAGGCTTTCTCGCTTGCATCACAGAATCCTAGTAGGTCGATCTTATTTGAAGTGCTGCCGATCCATCGGTTTATTTTAATAGTTTTCAGTTTAGGTAATTCTGCTCTTAGTTTTAGCCAATTGTTTTGAATGTTTGTGGGAAGTAGTTGGTCCCATTCTAATTTGTTAGTCCAAACTTCTTGAAAAATAAGTTTTGCTGTGATCGTCACGGGTGAGAACCATCCCAGTGGATCGTATAGTTGAGAAATCTGGGATAGTAGAGTTCGTTTAGATAGTGGCTTCTTGTTGTTTTCTTCTAAGTTCCAGTTAAAGGTGAAAGTATCCAAGTTAGGATTCCACCCGAGACCGAGAGTTTTCATCAAATCTTCATGTTTGAAGTCATATGTTAACGTTGATATTTGATCTGCGTTCAATTGTTCTAATAATGTGGGGTTATTACTCGACCACTTGCGTAAGTTCATGCCGCCTCCTTTTAGTAGTTGAATAAGTTCAGTTTGTTGTTTTTTAGCAGTTTCTATGGAATTGTGACCCCCAATATAATCATCGACAAAAAATTGATTTTGCAATATTTTTGCGGCAGCTGGGTATTTATGTCCGTCATCGATCGCTAGCTGTTGTAAAGTTCGCATGGCTAGCCACGGCGCACATTTTGTACCGTATGTAACAGTACATAAGGCGTATTCTTGTAGATGTTCTGTTGGAGAGTCGCGCCAAATTATTTTTTGAAGGTGTTGTTGGCCTTCAGCAATTAGCACGCCGCGGTACATTTTCTCGATGTCGGCAGTGTATGCATACTTGTAGGTTCTCCACCTTAAGATAAGTTCTTGTATATCTTTCTGTAAGTTGGGGCCCTTTTCCATGAGACAGTTAAGACTTTTTCCAGAGGTGGTTTTTTGGGAGCCATTGAACACGACCCTTAGCTTCGTAGTTGAAGAGCTCTCCCGAATTACTCCGTGGTGAGGAAGTAAGCATTCTGGGGCTTCATTATTTGTGATGGGTCGCGCGGGCTTCATATGTTGAAGGTCACAGTACTCTTGAATAAATGCTTTGTACATAGTTGATAGCTTTTTGTTTTTCTCCAATCTGTTTTCTAGTTTTAAGTACTGTGCAATGGCAGCTGGGCGAGATTTGCCAAGCTGTTGTTCAAAATCTTGAATCATTGGCATCTTAACAATATATCTGCCGTCGGGGGCTCGTTTAGTAGTTTCTTGATAGTAAAGTTCGCATTGATCATCTTTATTGATGTCAGCGGGGCCTTGAATGATGTCCTCGGTTTCCCAATAGCGTGATAAGTTGTCTAAATCAGCGATAGTGATGTGACAGTTGAACGTTTTCATTTTACCGCAGAGAATCCAGCCCAATTGAGTTTTCTGAGCGATAGGAGAGTGAGTGTCACCCTTCCGGACACCATCAAGAATTATTTCTGCATAGATGTCTGCTCCTAGAAGTAGGTCAATAGAGCTAGACACGTAGTATTCGGGGTCAGCGAGTTCTAAAGTTGCGATATGGGGCCAGTCAGCCTTTATCATAGTATTAGTGGGTAGTTTGTTGGTTATTTGGTGTAATACCAAAGCTTCAGCGTTGAATGTGTAGTCGGAATACATGGACTTTCCAGAGAGTTTCACGAGTCCTCGACAATCCTTCTGTGCCGAGCCCACTCCTGACACGGTAGCGCTCAGTTTGCTTCGTGTCAGACGCAGTCGTTGAGCTGCGTTTTCAGTTACCAAGTTGACCTGCGAGCCTTGGTCCAGTAGAGCTCGAAGCGTGATATAAGTTCCATCTTGCGCTTGAATCTGGACTTTGACAGTTGTTAGTAATACCTCGACATTTTTCGTCGAAGTGTAGTGTGAGTTTAAAGTTTGTTGCGTGGAAGTAGATGGCTTGGCAGCAGTAAAGTTGGAGATAAAGTCATTACTTTCCTTTGTTGTAGTAGGTTTGTAATGAAGCAAAGTATGATGTTTCAAATTACATTCCTTACAAGTTTTACGCGATGAACAAGTAGTGTTTCCGTGGCTGTATAAACAATTTTTGCATACGTTGAGTTTTGCAGTAATGTTGTTCCGTTCTGTCGGATTCATGGCCACGAAGGTATCGCATTGCATTAGCACGTGTTCTCCGTTGCACAATGGACACTGTCCGTATGATTTTGTATGGAATGTTTTTGGTTGGTCTCTATTACGGTCGAATAGAGTTGATTTTTCGACATGGTTGCGATTGCCGTAAAAGTTTCCAAAGTTGTTCTCGTTGTAGGTTTTATTTCGATAGTTCCGAAAATTTCTATTGAATTGTTTTTGAGGCGCTGAGGTAATCGTGTCCTTGTGACCTTTTCTGTTAGTTTGTAAGTCGATGAATTTGTTCTCAAGGAAGGTTAAAAATTCTTGTAGATCAGGTATATCTCGTTTATTTTTCATTTCTTTGTTATATTCGGCGTGAGTAGCTGAATCTAATTTCTGTGACATGTAGTACACGACGATTGGATCCCAGGTTGACACTTCTACGCCCATGTTAGTCAGTGCATTCAAACATTCGTCTATGACGTCATGCATTTTCTTTATGTTATATTGATTGGGAGCTTGAATCACAGGTAGTTCGTTCATAATGTTCATGATTGTCGTAAATTGAAAACGACGGTTGTCGTATCGACGGGTGAGTATGTCCCAACAGGAAAAGTAGTTGTCAGCGTTGATAGGAAGATGCAGTACCAACCGCTCTGCTTCACCTCTCAGTTTCGCCTTCAAGTGTTGCATTTTTTGACAGCTTGTTAGAGTGGGATTGTTGTGGATGATGTCTGTGAACTGGTCTTTAAAGGATAACCACTGCATGTAGTCACCGGAGAATACAGGAATTTCGATTTGCGGAGCGGAGCGTTGGTAGTGTAGGTTGGTGTTCAGTTTTTGGTTTAGAGATCTTGTTAAGTTGTCGTATTTCTTTTCAATGTTTTCGAAAGTAGAATAGTATTCATTAAATGTTGGAGATCCCTTTAGTACGCCTTCTAGTTTCCAGTGTAGTTTGTCGATGTCGTCCCATTTAGATTTTAAAGTAGAGAGATGCCCTTGTATTTCCCACATTTCTGAGATAAATTCGACGTCGACCTTAGACATGGCCCTGGTCAGGGCTCTGAAGTTGCTTTGCTGGTTGTTCATGAGTTCTGTCACTTTCTCGTCGTTTTGATCTTCAATAATGTTAGTTAAATCAAATTCTACCTTTTGTAGTTGTTGTTCACGTCGTTGAATCAAAAGTTCGGAAATATTCCTCTTAGTAACTTCGTACATAGCTTGAGTTGTTTCATAAATGTTCTTTGTGAAGTATTCTAGTTTAGTTTTTTCTTGTATAGTTTGCACGAGCTCTTCATGACGTTCATGAAACTCCACCCATGCGTTTTCTAAGCTTTCAAGTCGCTTCTCCAGGTAGCTTAAAGTTTTTCGTGTAATAGTGTCCTTTTTGTAGTTAGCACACAATGCTTTGATGGCTTCAAAACAAATTTCTTGTTCACGTAAAAGTTCCATGTTGTAAGTTGAGTTTGCACAAGTAAGTTAAAGGTAAGATGTATCTCCAGTCGGAGGTTCAGTTCAGGACACGAAGACAAGATGTTGGAGTCTTCTTCTTCAAGTGCTGTCCGCCGTAAGCCGTAGTAGTAGTGTTGGCCTCGATCGGTTACTCTCGAAGGTCCCTTGCACACAGTATGCCTGCAGTCTCCACTACGAAATATGCACCTTCTCAATTAACCTGGGGGATCCCGCTTGTGGGAAGCCAGGCAACCGATTTGCTATCGCAGTTTAAACAAACAGAATACCATGTGTTTCTCGAAGGACCAAAAAATGTATCGTCCAGTCAGACGGTGTAGTAAGTTAAGTAGTAGTAGTATAGTTGTTGAGCACAAAACCACGAATTTCCCAAAAGTTCTTTATTAAGTAAGTAAAGTAGAGGCGGGTCGCGTGTGACGTGTTCGCGGTATGTTTTTGTACTGAAGTAAATTGCTGATACTTATTTTATTGTAAGGTGTACGGTGTGTAACCGTACAATTACAGTCTTTCGAACTGTAACTAGTAATTTCTTTTAGGTATTTCAAGTCACTTTAAATCTACAGCAGCGCTCCACGGTTTCAGCCGTGTAACTTCCGATCCCATGGGCATATCAGGATAAAAATCGATGTATCATCATACCAAGTTTCATCTAAATCGGTTCAGTAGTTTTGGAGCCTATTCAATGCAAACAAACAAACTATCATATCTTCCCTCTTTATTATAGCGACCCGCTCCGGCTTCGCACGGCTATAATATGCATGTATTATACATATTTATAAACCTTCCTCTTGAATCACTCTATCTATTAAAAAAAACCGCATCAAAACCCGTTGCGTAGTTTTAAAGATTTAAGCATACATAGGGATATAGGGACATAGGGACATGGGGACAGAGAAAGCGACTTTGTTATATACTATGTAGTGATAGATAGATAGATATAGATAGAATATAAGTATACCTAGACTTGCTTTTGGTAGATACCTACCTCGACTTTTAAACTTTTTGAACTCATACGATTCGTATTTGATTTCATTTGTACCATGACTTTTGTAACATAATTAAAACATCGAAGAGAAATTTAAAAAAAACCTTGAATAAACCCGGCAAAATAATTACTTTGACTTTTATTTCTAAGGTGGAAATCCCGGTGAATCGTGCACCAATTTGTTTTTTGGAAAGCTATTGTGTGCGCTATTGTTCTTACAGTGATCCGCGGCTTAGTCAACTCCAGATCTATTGACGAGTGCTTGCCCCTGGACACGGTCGACTAAGCGGAGAGGGTAGTTTTGGACAAGCCTGGTACTTTAAAATCTTAATTTTAGATTCCCCGCAAATTGTGTTTGGCTAATTATGTTTAAGCACAGCCACAAGCAAGCCCATGTAACATTTAGTTTATGTAACAAAACATACATACTTGAAGATATAACAGAAACCAATTAAAAATAAGCACAAGTAATAAACATAACTGTTTCCATACATCTTCATTATATACCTAAACTATAAAATAAGATTTACTATCTATTCTTTAACGAAATTGCTAAACTGTGAACGGGCAAGCAAAAAGCCAATGTCCGTAATACTGGTATTTGTCTGCGTTTCACTTTACTTTCCATATATAAATATATTTAAAAGATGAGCTAATCTAAGTGAATAATATTCATCTTAATATATATAAATCTCGTGTCACAATGTTTGTCCTCAATGGACTCCTAAACCACTTAACCGATTATAATAAAATTCGCACACCATGTGCAGTTCGATCCAACTTGAGATATAGGATAGCTTACATCCCGATATTCCCACGGGATCGGGAGTTACGCGGGTGAAACCGCGGAGGGCAGCTAGTATAATATAATATTTTGTTACTTATAATTACTTAATATGTGTGCGGTTTTGTTTGAGTAATTAACGAACTTTCAGTTTTTTTGAATACCAGGATGAAAGTATGCTAATATTAACGACCCAGTTGGCACAATGGTCACCATGCCGGACTGCCAAACACCGGGTCGCGGGTTCGATTCCCGCCTCAGACATGTATTTATGCTTAGATATTTGTCTGCGGTCTGGTTGTTTCTATGTATTATAAGTATATATTCACAAAAGAAAAGTATTTAAGTAGTATATCCGTTGTCTAGCACCCATAACACAAGTCTAGTTACTTAGCTTGGGGCTAGATGGCGATGTGTGGATTGTCCTGCAATATTTATATTTATTTATATTTTTTTTAAATTAAAACTGGCCAGAAGTTTAGCGACGCAGTCAAGCATTTTTAACCAAATTAAAAAATAAAGGAATAAGTACAATATTTAGAGAAAGCTGAATACCGTATCAATTTGGCCTAGTGTTATGTACCTACTAATCCCTAGAATGGTATTTTTTCCTTTTCCACCTCTCTACTAGGAGAGATACTAAAAAAGAACAAGTTAAAATAATTCGTATAAGTTCACATTGACGTTGTTTTGCAATAAAATATATAAAAAACTTAAGGAAACAAAATAAAAATATATGTTGTTCGATTCTCAGACCTAAAGAATATAACACAAAAAATTACATACAAATCGGTTCAGCCGTTTAGGTGGACATAGGAAACTAACACCGCGACAAGAGAATTTTATAGTATACTAGCTGCGCTGCGCGGTTTCACCCTCGTAACTCCCGATCCCGTGGGAATATCGGGATAAAAAGTAGCCTATAACCTTCCTCGATAAATGGACTATCCAACACAAAAAGAATTTTTCAATTCGAACCAGCAGTTCCTGAGATTAGCGCGTTCAAACAAACAAACAAACAAACTCTTCAGCTTTATAATATTAGTATAGATTAGCTGTGCCAGCAAATGTTGTTTTGCCATTTAACAAAAAAAAACTAACGGAAACAAAATAAAAAATAGATAGCAGCTGATTTTCAGAATGACTGAATATGCATATAATATTTCATAAAAATCGATCAAGCCGTTTCGGAGGAGTATGGTCACTAACATTGTGACAAGAGAATTTTATATAGAAGACTAGCTTTTGCCCGCGACTTCGTCCGCGTAGAAGTCGAAAATAGACCAAGTAATTACGTTGTCCCATACAAACTTTGCCCCCCTTTTTCACCCCCTAAGGGGTAGAATTTCGTGAAATCCTTTCTTATCGGATGCCTGCGTCATACAAATAACATACCCTCCAAGTTTCAGGTCTCTACGATCAGCAGTTTAGGGTGTGCGTTGATCCGTCAGTCAGTCAGTCATTCAGGACAAAGCATTTTATATGTATTGATAGGAATAGGGAATATAAAGAGGAAACAATTTGATTGTTTGTGTGTTTGCATTGAATTGGCTCCGAAACTACTAAACCAATTAAGTAAAAATAAGTAAGAAAGTATTTAGATAAGTGATCAAGTCCTCACATAACATAAAGTCCTACGACTCTCAGGTCAGCTACCCAGGCCTTTCTCCGAAACATCCGGCTCGGACATCGACCTTTTGATTCACTTATGACGTCACCATGACTGATATGATAACTCGATAACTAGTGAAAGTCGCGGGATTTGTTTAGCTTTAGGTGTTTGTTTTAGTAGTTTTGTTAATTAAGAGGAAAGGGTACCGGGGGCTCTTTTCATACAAAATATTACAAACGTAGTTGACTGTTTTCTCACTGGATAATGACACTAGAGCAAATATTTTTGGTGCATAAAGCTTATAACTGATATGACCATGCCCCTATTTTTGTTTTTTTATATTTTTTTTTAATCTTAATTTCTATGATAATTAGAAAATGAAAAAAAAAAAAACATAGGAGCATAGTCATGGTAGTTTATGGCACAAAAATATTTGTGCTAGTGTCATTATCCAGGAAGGAAAGAGTCGACTACGTTTGTATGGAGAGAGCGCAGGTACCCTGTCACCATAAAGGTCAGATGCCAAACATCCGAAACCGCCGTTCGGTTTAGAATCATGAAATGCTACAATACAGTCGATTTACGGACGATAATTTTACGTGATAACGTCATATGAACTCTTTTGTATCGTTGACATTACCATTTTGCATACTTCAATACGTTGCTATGGTTACCTTGTCAATAACAGTAACGTGACATGACGTCACACTTTGAACGCAGGTGTTCATCGCAGACGTTATCACTTCAAAACATATTTTGAATGGCCAACATTCAATTCGGACTTTTCTATTGAAGATCTAATCCTTTTCATAAAGGGATTTTCAGGAATTCTCTTACAATTCGGAGGCTAAACTGAAAGAGAAAATAGTTAACTTAATATGCTGTAAAAACAGACCTGTTTATTTTCCGGAGCCTACTACCGGGAACGGTCAGAAGGCCAATTCTCGTAAATAACATGGTTTAAATTACATTTCAATATCATCTCGATTGCATTAGTATTGCAAAAGATACCTTCAAAGTCAGTTTTTTTTACAAAAAGCTAACTTTGATGGTGTTTTAAGCTACTTTGAGGGTATTATTTGTGATCGAAATGCAATCGAAATGATATTGAAATGTCATTTGAACAATGTTATTTACGAGAATTGGCCTTCTGATCATCTTTATTTTTAAAGTTAAAATTATGAATATATCTGTTTTTGCAAAAAAAATATTAGGAGTTTTGCGAGCGTAGAGCAGATTTTCGAAAAGATATCCCCACACTCTCCCCTATGACCACAGACCGTGACTTCATATTACATGAGCCGACAATGTAACAAGCTCTAAACCAACTCAACGGTCAAACGCCGTATAAATTCAAATATTATGCAAAAACTGGTTGTTATATTACTGGTAATGCCATTTATTATGAGTAACTGGACTTTGCAAACAAACAAGGTACAGTTAAGTAAGCTCTTTGTATTAGGTTAAACTATACAAGGTTCAATACAACAACAAATAAATACGTATATGACGTTAAATATATTTAACCAAGTGTCTAACAGATTAACTGTATCAACCTTGTGTTCGAACAGCCATTAATTTGGTCTATGATCGATGAAACGTTTTGTATTTTTTTTGTTTTATTATATTTTAATTAAAGAATACTCGTTAAATGTATTTGGCTAGTATTTAGGTAACTTTGTTTTACAATCTTACGTAACCCGCCCTAATAGTGTTCTCAATAAATACAATAGGAATTCAGTCTTATTACAAAAGGTGTTTTTGAGGTTTGTTCAGTAAACCTAATCTATTACCAAGAAGACGAGGTGCATAAATGATCGCAATCCACACATGGTAGAAATTACAATTTCGCGTACATAGCGTCATGCATCCACCTTTCTCGTACGCACTGCTAAGAAGTGGAATTCTCTGCCCACGTCGTTGTTCCCCAAGAACTACAACCTTGGAGTCTTCAAGTCTAGAGTGAATAGGTACCTTCTAGACGAGCATGCTACATCTTCGACATCATCGTCGCTTACTATTAGATGGGATGAGGTGAAATGCCTGTTTTGTGTGGAAAAAACAATTAATACTTAGTTGTCTATAAAGTTGGTTTACGGACGATCATTTTACGTGATAAAAATTTACTTAAAAAAAAATTGAAAAAAAAAACCTATTTATTTAATTTTTTTTACTTTATATTTTTTTCCTCTTTTATTCACATATTTTTTTTTACCTTTATATATTTTTCTTCAGTCTTTAAGTATTCTATTCGTCACTCGTCACCATAACACAAGTCCAGGTGAGCGATATTATTATTAAATACTCTGTTCATATTTGTTCATATTACCATGACACATGACGTCACACAATATTACCATGACATTTTTTTGTGAATGCAGGTGTTCATCAATTTATTAGACGTTATCACGTCAAAAATATTGAGATCAATATAGTAGTAAAGCAGTAACAGACCGGAAAGTAAATTATGTTTTGAGGTACATAACTTAGTAGGTACCTTCCTATAATCCATTAAAAATTATCTGTTTTACGGAACTGCATTCTGTAATTTATAATTACACAACTTTGACCACTAAAATGATAGTAGGTTAGGTACCTACTTAATTGCATTTAGGCTTATCTTAATTTGCATTAATTAAATTTCTGAAAGATAACGTGTTACCAGAGTAATTTTAAATGCTATTTTTCTCAAATTACTATATTATTAGGACTTATAGCAGATTTATGAAAAACTAGCTGCGCTCCGCGGTTTCACCCGCGTAACTCCCGATCCCGTGGGAATATCGGGATAAAAAGTAGCCTATAACCTTCCTCGATAAATGGACTATCCAACACAAAAATATTTTTTCAATTCGAACCAGCAGTTCCTGAGATTAGCGCGTTCAAACAAACTCTTTAGCTTTATAATATTAGTATAGATTACCTACTAAATAAAAAAATAAATATTGCAAGACAATCCACACAGCGCCATCTAACCTCAAGCTAAGTAACTAGGTTTGTGTTATGGTGGCCTGATACCGGCTACAATACTTTAAAACACTTTTCTTTTGAAACAGATATTGTGAATGCATAATGATAACGGAAACACTCAGAGCAGACACAAATATCAGTACAAAACTATTTGTATGAGGCGGGAATCGAACCCGCAACCTTCAACGTCACAGTCAGATATTCGCTCGACGTATCACAGAGGTCGTCATTAGCCATGATATTTGTGATGTTACCAAACTTGTAAAATATTTTAAATGCAAATTCTCAAATTACTCCTAAAGCGGATTTCATAAAATTGGCTAATAAATATCAAATAAACATAATGAATCAGCGTATTTTCCAAGTGTTGAAGGCACGTTGGAGGACAAAGATCCGGACGTGGCGTGGCCTAGATTTCACTACCACGGACGATGCACTCCACGCATTGAGAATTAAAACTTGTTCTATCGGATTCTTCACTTCATTTAAATAATAGCGTTGATTCATTCCTCTTTTATATGTTTTACTAGCGACCCGCCCCGGCTTCGCACGGCTGTATTATGCATGTATTATATCTAAAAACCTTCCTCTTGAATCACTCTATCTATTAAAAAAAACCGCATCAAAATCCGTTGCGTAGTTTTAAAGATCTAAGCATACAAAGGAACATAGGGACGGCGAAAAGTGACTTTATTTTATACTATGTAGTGACTATGTAGTGGTAGTGATACTCATACGATTTGTTTTTATCGTAATTATTTCCCCTGGTATCTTAATTGAGTATTTTTATTTCATTTACCTCGGCGTTTCGACTTTGTTACAGTAGTCATGGTCGCGACGAGACTGGGGCAGTAGCTAGCGTTGTCATCATGTTGTACTGCTCCAATCTTTAGTTTTTTTTTACATGTGATAGGTCAGCGTTTGATCACTATAACACCTGCCTGATGGTAGGTGACGATGCGGCCTAATATGTAATACGCTTTCCTAGAAGATACCTATTTACTCGCGACTTGAAAAAGCCTCAAAGTGTACACGTCAGGAAAGACAGGCGCAGACAACCGATTCCATTCCCTTACAGTACGAATAAGGAATGACGAAGCAAAACGCTTAGTGCGAATGTCTGGTGCCGCACATCAAGTACGGCTTCAATTGGGTCCCTTTTGCGTGAGGACGGAGTAGGCTTGCCCAGCACTTCTAACTACTCTTTCCATATCCAGAGGAAGAACTATTCGATACAACTGGAGCCAACTAAGCTGCGGGTTACATCACGATGTTATCCTTCACCGTAAGAGCAATAAACGCCTTATAAGTCATTAGCTGCTTATTGCGACTTCGTACGCATGGTAGTAAAACTTGAAAACCACTCTATATATTGGTGAAAACAGCATGAAAATCGGTGTTGTAGTTTTTGAATTTATAGCGAACAGACGGAGAGAAAGACGTGGCGAAGGACTTCACTATCACTACATAGTATAAAACAAAGTCGGTTTCTCTGTCCCTATGTCCCTATATCCCTTTGTATGCTTAAATCTTTAAAACTACGTAACGAATTTTAATGCGGTTTTTTTAATAGATAGAGTGATTCAAGATAAAGGTTTATACATGCATAATATAGCCGTGCGAAGCCGGGGCGGGTCGCTAGTTATTTTATAATGTAGTGATTAAAACTATACACGCATATCAAAAGTGAAACTCAATCAGTCTACCCATTAATCAAGTTATATTATTAAACTTGACATCTCAACCTCAAATTGAGGAAGTACTTTGAACTACGAAAAGAGAATGGAGACCCTTGAAATTAACTTTAATTTAAGTTATAAAACATATTAAGTTGGATAATTTACTAAAATTATCTACTATTTTGTAGATGTGATTTAAAAAACTGTGGTTGAGTTGCTTACTGACTGACTGCTTTTAAGTCAATGGAATTTCCAAAAATTCAACACCTATACGCAGACGAAGTCACGCGTGAAAGCTAGTAGAAGATATGAATAACTTAATATCTCAAAAATATAAACTTTATACCGCAGTGTTTTTAAATTTTAGTGCTTATTCCAAAATCAATTATTGCTATTAATGCGACTCTTTAGATTAAATATTAATTATTTCTAAGACTTTCAGATTTCGAAAGAGTATAATTTTATAATGATACCTATCTATCTACTCAATTATTCATGAATTTAGATTTGCTTAAAAACATGAATAACTTGACAACTCGACTTGTGTTTGTGCAATTGTGAAATTTGTAAGTAAAGTACTGTGAAAAACAAACTGTTGTAGGTACTTAATGACAATTTTTTTTTAAATTTAAAACTTTGACTATTAAAGTATTTTGACTTGTTTGTTTTACTAATAAGTAGATTTACTGTGGAAATCCCAGACACCAACACTAAGCGTTTTGCCTCGTTATTCCTTATTCGTACTGCAAGGTAATAGAATCAGTTGCCTGCATCTCTCTTTCATGACGTGCATAATTTAAGGTAATTAAAGTGACGAGTAACATATCTTTTAGACGCGCGTGCTATGTGATAGTGGTCAAACGCTGACCTATCTACTTCTGCAAATATAAATTCTAAGTCCTGACTGACTGAAATTAACGAACAGCCCTATCCATCTAAATAGGGTGCATTAGAAAGATCGGGGTTTAGCATACACTCAGCTAATATGACGTAGGCATTCGCTTAGAAATTATGTTGAAAAATTAAACTCCTCTTACGAAGATAGATAAAGTCGTTGATAAAAGCTAGTCATGTGAGAAATAATAAAAAAATGGGTGCGTGTACTTATGTACGCGCGTGAGAAGTTATACTTCTTTGGCATTATTAAAAAAAAAAAAAAAAAAAAAAAAACTCGTCCGACAAAAAACTCGTCCGACAAAAAACTCGTCCGGCAAAAAACTCGTCCGACAAAAAACTCGTCCGACAAAAAACTCGTCCGACAAAAAACTCGTCCGGCAAAAAACTCGTCCGACAAAAAACTCGTCCGACGTGAGAATTTTGTGTGACGCTTTTGTAAAATTTCACTCTCATCATTTTTTCATAACGCGCCTAAAGAAGTATAACTTCAATAAAACATGAAATTCAATTAATCAAATTATTACTCGCGTCTCTTAAGTTGAATAATTTTAATTTCAATCACTTTATTTTTTTATTTTATTTTTTATGCTTTAATATTTTTCTTGTTTTCTTTATTTGTATTTCTTTAAACTAATACTAAAATTATTGTACACCTAGTGGTATTGTTACAAAGGAACTATGTTATATTGCTATTTTTAAGAACCTATTACCTGTGACAAACAATATTTTTTAAAATTAATACCAACATTAGATTATTTGTTACCTTGTATATTGTTACGGCCTTCTCTACATTTTATTTTATTATTATAACAAAAGTAATTGATTGCCGCGGCAAATAGAAGTGGTTTAGTAGGCATATGTTATTAACGATAAAAACTATAGAGAATTAGATAAATATCATGTCCATTTAGTTCAATTATCGTTTTTCTCACGGTTTTTGCCATAAATTCTAATAATTTACATAAAAAGAAAAATTACCTACTCAACTAAAAATGTTTTTTTAACAAGATTGTTTTGTTTATGTTCCAGAAATTTCGGAGCCATTATGCGTGTTGGAGTCAGATTTCGGCTTCAAAATCAACTGCGCCTTCAAAAAGTCAGGACTCTTCAGGGTACGGAATCTTGGAGGGCTCAAAGCTCATGCTAGTATAGGTAAGAAAATTTATGTATCTAAACTTCGAAACGACAAGAAAATTCCCTCCTTAAATTATAGGTTTCTTAGATAAAAAGTACCAAATCAAATCAAATATCTTTATTTCTTTGGATACTTAATACTTAAAAGTATACAGGACCACATAAAATCGTCTTGAAAACTAAGCCACCTACCCTATGTCATTCCCAATGTATCAATGTATCCTCACACCAAGTTTCATCTATATCGGTCCAGTGGTTTTTGAGCCTATTCAATTCAAACTAACAAACAAACAATCAATTCAAACTCTTTACAATTATTAGTATAGAGGTAAAGATAAGTATAGGTTATCAATTTTATATAGATAAACGAAATACAGTACGTGAATTTTAGTAACGACATCTGTTAGAAATCTAATAAAACTTAAGTAATTCTACAATTGTTTAAAATGAGTCACAGAGGTGACGTTGTAGTAAAGAATTAGAGAACGTCAAGAAATGTTATTGCTAATCAAAAGCGTTTCTGATCAATTTACCTTTTATTCACCTTTAATTTTTTTACATTAAGCTGAATATTCTTTTTGGTACAAAAAACTAAAATAAGGTTAAAAATAGGGTTATAAATATCCTAGAAATCAGGCAATTTTGTGTGACAGAGTCTGTCCATGAGTGACAATCTATATACCATTGTCAATCTATGATTATAATAAAATGCAGTAAAAGAGCTCGCCTACAAATCGTGCCTATTTTCCATGCATTTACCAATTTTAGTTATAAGCGATCGTATTTTGATTTTGGTTCTCAAAGGCGTCTTAATTGACATCGATAAGTGCTATGAGTAAGGTCCTCGATACGATTGCCACTCATTACAGTAGTACAAGGTTTTAACGAGTTATCAACTATTTTCGGTTGACAAGGATTTTCGCTAATTTGAATTGCCGATGTAGGTCAGAAGGTCCACTTGTAATATAGGTATTCATCTTGTAAGTTTACCTAACTTAATGGATACTTCACCTCCTTTTCTAAGTGTTTCTTAAGCCTAGTTCGCATTAAGTTAGTATTTTAGTCTAGTAATGAGTAATTTAGTAGCTCAACATGTCTAAGCATCAAAAATTTAGTCGAATAGCTTAGTAAGTAATTAAGTCGAGTTGAACCATTTTTTTTTATTTTTAACTAGCGACCTGCCCCGGCTTCGCACGGCTATACTATGCATGTATTATACATATAAACCTTCCTCTTGAATCACTCTATCTATTTAAAAAAACCTTAGTTTTAAAGATTTAAGCATACAAAGGGTTATAGGGACAGAGAAAGCGACTTTGTTTTTTACTATGTAGTGATGGGCGACTAGCACCTCCCTTGCTCACTGGTTCACCGGATAAACAAATCCGAAACTGTCGAATTAGTGAGTTCATTAGTTGTCGCCACATCGTTGCATTGTTTTGTAGGTTAATCATCTTGCAATACACCACGCACTTGTACTCTTACTTGAGCAAAGTGCGAACTAATTTTGGGCAGTAGAGTATTATAATATTCTGATGGAAGTAGCGAGTATTTAGCTACTAAATTACTCACTACTAGATTGAAATACTAGCTTAATGCGAACCAGGCTTTAGTGCTTTCCTAATAAGTATAATAATTCATAGCAATTTTAAGTAACTATAAATGTATACTTATATAGCTTCTGTACAGTTAAATCTAACTGTTTGTACAGATATTTACATATTTTTTCGTAAAATTTTGACAATTAAGTACGCAGAAAAAAGGTAGAAGCAAGAAATAATTATCTCACTGTAAAAGCTAGAGAATTATTTCTTAGTTTTAGTAAAAAATCTTAAAATGATTTTGAGCAGTATTTTGAATTTAAAAGCAATAAGTATTTTTAAATTAAGAATAATTAATATGTACTAAGAACAGGGAATCATTCTCTAGCGTACAGACGCTACAGAATGAGAGGATTAGGGGAGGGGAGAGGATTATTTCTCACTTCAAGAAACCTTTTTTTTTCCTGTGAAGGCTATCCCCGAATGTGTATCTGCCTGTCCCCGAATATTGTTCCCAATTATGGACAAACAGAGACGAGAAACGAATATTGGTTTTACGTAGGTATCCCTTAAAATTCGCAAACTCATTTATAACTTTTATCACTTATCGAATTCCAGGATTCAGTCTGGGTGACGAGCTGGGCTTCGAGCAGTCTTTGACCAACTTGGATCCGAGTAGACGAAGGTCTGTCAATGTCAGAAATGGTGCTCCACCAAACCTGGTTGACCCGACAAGGAGTCCTAAGCAGGAGGTAATTATGTAATGTAGTGATAAAACTAATGAAAGTTTTTGTAGTATTCTTCTTCTGTAGTATAAAAGACATCAATTTTATGTGATGGCTTTATCTGGCGCTCTGTTCAGATTCTTCTCTGAACAGAGAGCAGGCCATGAGTGCTCCATTTTTCTACATAATAATATGATAGGTCAGTGACTACTAATACACTTGCTTAATGGCAGATGATGATGCGGCTTAAGCTGTAATACGATTTCCTCTTCACTCGCGACTTAAAAACCTCCAAATTTTACACGCCAGGAAAGACTGACTAAGGCAACTGATTCCATTCCTTCGCAAGGAATGAAAAAGCAGAACGCTAATTTGATGTTGCCATTCTCTAAAACCCCACTTCGCCGTGTTCGTCTTGTAGTAAACACTTATTTATGCAACAGTATCATCAATAACAGTAAAATATTTGTCAACTCAAAAACAGTAAATATTTTTAAAATTGCTCATAAATACATCACACGCTCAAGGCCATTTACGCAATGGCCAACAGATGAACAACTTGACATTATAAGTTCTGCATTTTTAACCTCTAAATAACACTGCTGTTCGCGAACACATGACCAAAAATGTTTAACTTTATATAAATTTAAATAAATATAGTGACCTCTACATCTAATCTAAATAATTTAATGTAGTGCCTCGGACATGTAATAGTCCAGAACCTATACGTGACAAACGTCACTTTTTGGCTTAGTGGGCCGTATTCAGAGAAAAAAAAGCTAAGGGTTTCAAGATGTTTTCCTTCGCCGTAAGAGCAAGGTTAATCGCGCTCATAAATGTTTCGTGCGATAAACCCATTGGTGAATGGCCGGCCAGGATTCGCACCCACGATCTTTAGAATAAAAGTTAAGTTATCTACCACTGGACCAAAACTACTCTCAATTCTAAATTCTTAAATAAGCTAATGATAATTTATTAGGTAGATGTAATTCGTTTGTGGCCAACAGTCATAAAAAATCTAAATCAGAATAACTGTAATGGCCAGCCTTAAACGACTCAGTTATTAGCAATAAGTTTTCAAGGATTCGTTATTACAGTTAACTACAATTTATATTCAAAAAACGTAGACAAAAGACGTGAAAGTACAATTCAATTTGACTAATTTAACAAATCTAACAGACGCAGATTTAACAATAGAACAGTAAAGCAATAAATTTTTCGAAATTTTTCAGAAACGAGGCAAACAAAATAGAATAATGATGAGACCCGTAGCACCTCCTGCGACAAGACCGAATCAAGCTGCAATGGACAAACTAACAAGCTTACACAGAAGGGTATCAAGCACAATGCAACCAATCGTAGTATCAGGATCTACTGTCCAAGGACCTACAATGCCAAGGGCAACGCCAACTGTTACAATGGCCAAACCTTTACCAATGGGAATACCAGCTTTCAAACCATTGCCTCCAAAGGAAGAGACTCTAAAAGTCCTGCCGATAACAACGAAGTTTACTCCGCTTCAAATCCCAGAGGCAAAAGGACCAGGACTCGCCTACCAAAGTGAGATATCACCTCAATACCCGTCACACAATCAAATATCTAAAATGGTATCACATATGACAGCAGTTCAATACGGCCAACACGGCCAATATGGTCACCCAGTCAGGATCACACCCACACCTATCATAGTTGAACCATTATACTCTTTACCAACCACATTTAATCCATTCGTTCCATTACCCGTACAAGCTCCACCTTACCAAACTGGTTTAACCATCATACCAGCACCTGCATTCAAACAAATCAATCCACAAGTCAATCCTAATCCAAGCCCCTCTTTTATAGATTCCGTTCCTCACAAAGTCCACGATATTGCCAGCAGCTACGCATACAATACGAAAAAGGTTGATGATTACAACTCTATAACCGGCTACAGTGATGATACAGCTCTTAAATTCAACAAAGAAGATATTAATACGAAAATAGCTGAGATAGCTAAAGCTGGAAATATATCAATGGAAGCTGTAGAGGCAGCTATTGCGTTAAGACAGCAACAGTTGTTGAATAAATATGCTAGTTTGCCAGCTGTTAGTTCGACTACCACTACAACGACTAGTGAAAGACCTGTAGTTTTTCGTGATCCTGAACCTGAAATAGTTGTACCGCAGAAACCTAAAAGGTAAGGTAAAAAGTAAATTCAGTCTATTACTGTTTCACAAGATAAAGTACGTTAATTCTTTACACTTAAGATTAATGTTCTTGGGTTTGATGGCGTTCTTAAGGTGGTCTTCATCAGAGCAAGTGTAAGCATAACTAAAAGGTCTTAAAATATTGTTACTAGTTGGAAATCAAATCTGTCATCGGTTTGCTTATAATTACCTTGTAGCAGTGCTATACATTATTAAAAAACATCACTGTTTCTACCTGATCTTTGGCATCAATGAACCTAAATGATTATTGTACCTAATGCTGGCTTTAAACAACCTAAAAAAAATAAACAAGACCATCATTAGTTCCATTTATTTTTAGATTCCTGTAAAATGGAACTAGTGATAAAAAAAACATCAGTAGTGCCATCATGTAACTGTTAATGGTACCTACTAGTGGCAACGAAACTATATTTGTGCTGGTTAAAAAAATCATAATTTCTCTCTAAATGATTATTTTTATTTTTCTCGCAGAGCCCCAACAACCGGTAAAGTAATGAACGCTCCTAGAGAATACTACCCCGTAGGTTACGAGAAGAATTTTGACGATCATTTCCAGTCCAAAGTCGATCTACCCGACACTAACTTCCATTGTGGAGATCAGAAGTACTTCCCAGGGCTGTACGGTGATGAAAGCCTTGGATGTATGGTAAGGTTTACTTTTTATTACTTATTTCATTATTTTAAAAGTTTATGCCACTCTGTTGCAACTGGACAGATTCGCCCTGAACTGAGACCTCACGAGTTTTTTTTTTCAAGCGTAAAGTACTAAAATGTATGATAATATAACGACGAAAGACTCCAAATACGACAAGTATATCTTATTTAATTGATAGCTGCATCGTATCATGCATGATATCTGACTTATTTTGATGATTTAGAGAACCCAAACACGATAGGCCTAACTTGTTGAGACGCTGAGTTCTAAAAGCATAGTTCCAGCCCAATCATCATACCCTGGACATCCGTTGACTCTTTATTTTTACTCAAGACATTGTCCAACGTGTCCAACCATGTTAGACATACTTATCTAGAAAATGAGTACCTACAGCCTTGTATTTTTTCTATTTCAAATTCCAGGTATTCCACGTGTGCGCGCTGACCGACGACGGTCTCGTCATGAAGTCATTCCTCTGCCCCGAGTCCACCCTCTTCGACCAAACCATCCTCAAATGCAACTGGTGGTTTTACGTCGACTGCAAGAACACGAGGAAACTCTACGACACCAACATACCTGTCTCCAAAAGCTACCAACTCATGAAGGCTTTGACTTTCTTCTCGTCTTATAAGAAGGAAATGACTGATGGTAAGGAAAACACCATTTGTACTAAATGGGTTTCGTTTGAGTCTGGAACAATTTATAAAACGAGAAAAAAATACTTATAAATACAATACTAGCTTACCACGCAGTTTCCCCCACTTAAATCCCAGTACTTAATATTTACTTACATTTCAACAACCTCTATACAAATTCTACAAAAAAAATCTGATAATTTTAACTTTTGCTATGGATTCAGGCGTCAGTTACTTAAAGTATTTGCCATAATTACAAGGTAAAGTTATATACTTGTGGTTGAAAGGTCATTAAAATGTACTGATTTATTCTCTATTTTAATATATTTTAGTTAATGTCTGTTTATAAAAATTAAACAAAGAAACTTTACAACAATAGCTTATTTTTTCCTTTATAAAATTACAGGTCGCCCCACAAATCCAGAAGACGTAGAAGGAATCAAAGAAGCAATATCAATCTTACAAAATCAAGACACAGTCAAAACCAACAACGGAAACATACAAATAATTACGCCACAACCCTTACTTATCGACGAACGAAACAATCACAAAATAGAATTAAGTACCGAACCTTCACCTGTGTATAACAGAGCTAACAGAAATCTAAACGTAACTAACAGAAATGAAACTAAAAGAAATATAAACATTGCCAACAAACATGAAGGAAGCATAAAACCTCAAGATTCAAAAGAATCTCAAACTAACAGTCAAGAAGTAAGACTAATAACTGTCAAAGCAGGCTTCAATTTCAATCAGACTGAATCTAATAGTTCTTCTGAAAAAGATAGAAAGCATAGAAGAAGAATGACTTTACGATCCAGTAATTCTACTACTACACCTAAGACAACTTCTAGTAGACCTATAACTACTACTAGTAGACCTTTAACTACTACTAGTAGACCTTTAACTACTACTAGTAGACCTTTAACTACTACTACTAGTTTGTCTAGTACAACTAGTAAAACAGAACCTACTTCATCATTATTTGAAATTATAAAACAGGAAATACAACCCATTGAACACTTTCAAATAAAACAAGAAACTTTAACAGACCAAATTGACTATAACACTAATCCTAGAGACAGTATTGCACCAGTTAAAAGATTTTACAGATCTAGTGCAGAAAAAGTCGAAGATAAAGAGAGATCTAGTGCTGAAAAACTGGACAAAGAAATGACAGTAGTTAATAATGAAAAAGTTCAAATAATTAGACCTACACCTATGGCTAAATTAGTTGGACAATTTGCAACACCATTAGCAACTATAGCTAAGTTAGACGAAGCAGTGCTAGGTAACACGAGAACGAAAAAGGAAATTACAATAGTTACGCCACAGAGATATTTTGATCCGATAGAGAAAACGTAGTATATTAAAGTTATTTAGTAAATAATTTATCATTTAAGTGTCATAATGAGGAGTCAATATTGTACGGCAGAGATAATGTGCTACATTATGATGTACAGTACAATAATGCATGGCTTGATAAAAGGTGATATAGCTAGGCATCGGATTATTGGAGTATCACCGAACATTGCTTTTACCATCACCTTTGGGTGATAGTGCTCAAGAGGCTATAAAAAAATTCTTGCAAAAATTGCTTTTTTCATTTTGAAAATTGCTGCTGCTCAAAACATACGGTTAAATCATTTTATATTTTCGTAAAAATACTCGTAAATATAAGTTGGAATAGGTATATTTTAGGCAGTTAAATATTAATTTGCATATTTTTTAACATAAGCGTGCGTACAATAACAAGAAATGAAATTAATGATGGCAAAGCAATAAGTACTTAAGCATATTATACACAAATTAAAAATATATGATAAAATTCTCCGTTTTTCTAGTATTTCGTGAACTGAATATGGAAAAATCATATAGTCATTTAAAGTCGTGTGTTTTTTCATTTTCTTTATCAGCATCTGACGCCATTACACATATAGGAACTTCAGAAACCTAACCTCCTAGCGAACAAGTCATTTTGTCTGAAGTTTTGCTATTATTCTTTTCGGTTCCATAATTGGAGGCACTCGTATACAAATTATTGCCGTATATTATCATGCCGTTCATTATTTTTTGGGTAATATCGTGTCGTGCAATATAAAGACCCTCATGGAGCCTCAATTTATTTATTTCTTCAAGTGTGTACTCGTAGGAAAATGTATGCATTGCTCAAAGGTAGGTAGTCTAGTAATTCAGTCAAGTGATATTACGGTGTATGTTATGTTAGTTGTAGATATTAAATTAACTTCCTAATTTATAATTTGTTTTATTGTTGTATTTACTGGTTCAAAACCTGATTCAGGATTGCAGTTTGATTTAAGTTATTTGCTGCAGGTCATGTTCTGGTTTGGTTAGGTATGGTTTTAACATGTTTTGGTTTAGCTACATGCCGAAGCAAATAATTGGGAATGTTTTCTGCAAATACTCGTTAAAAATCAACAAAGTGCGAATCGGACTCGTGCACAATGGACCTACCATGTCGTATGGGAGCCCCAAATAAATATACCTATATTTTTTCTACTTCAAGTATTTATTTTAGCAGCAATAAAAATACATAATTTTTAAAAATTTCAACTGTCTAGCTATCACAATTCATGAGATACAGCCTGGTGACAGACAGACAGTCGCACTAACGAGTATTTGAGTGAAAAAATCGGACAAAAATATTTAATTTATTTATATAATTTTATGTGCAATTAAATTAAATAAAACACAAAGTTTGACCAATATAATAATTATATATTTAAAATTTTACATCTTTTTACATTTTTAGGATTCTTCAACTTCTTCTTCGTCGGAACTTTCGTCTTCGCTTTGTCTATTTTTAAATACCGTGCTGGCAGACATCATTTCTATTGCCTCCTTTGAGAAAGGCTGTCTTTTTTTATTTTGCGTCTTTCTGCTGCAGCTGATAAATGGATCTGAACTTAAAAGAAGTCTGTTTATTATATCTATGTTGCAGTCTCTGCGCGAAAATTTGCGGGAAAAATGTAATCTGTATTGCCTAAAATGTTTGTTTCGGGCTTCAGCTGCCTCTTCCGATAACTGGCCAATAGGTAGGAGTGCATGAGCTATTACTTCACCTCCATGTATCAAAATTTTGTGTATGGTTGGTGACATGGGATGCCAACCATACAGATCGACATATATTTTTGCAGTTTCATTTGCGTATGCTTCAAATTTTTCTACATCAATGTTATTGCCACTTGATATTACTTCTAATATGACTTTAAACCTTTTTATTAAATCGACATTGATGCCAGTTATTCTTGAGGAGCGTTCCGGATCTGCAAAAAATCTCCTTGACGTGTTCCCGTCATTAGTGTTCCCAAACCCTGCTTTGGGAACATCTACGAGTAATCCCATTTCCTCTTTAAAGGCTTTTTGTAGTTTTTCTTTAGTCTCTTTTACAATTCTTTTTTCTTCTGTAGACCGTGCTTGCCATTTTTGTAAAGGCAATTTATAGGCTAAATGTAAAATAGATTCGAAAAATCGAATTCTTGCGTGAAGAATTGATAATCCAAACTTCAACGTTTCTACTTTACTTTCTTTTTTAATTAATTTATTAAAATCCTTCGAAGTCTGTCCGCAAATGTAGCATCTCATTGTAGATGAGGTGTCTGTAGCAGCATTACATACCTTGCCATCAATCATGGTAAGTAACAGTTTATGTTTTATTTTGCTGCCATCAATTTCTGTCTCCTGAAGCTGTTCGGCTTGGTTTTCAATGTATTGTATTTCTTGTTTTGTGATATCTTTTGTTTCATTTATAAATCTTATACGTATGGGTCTGCAGAATCTGACTGAAGACGGAACCGGATTTTGCCAAATGATTTTTTTCTCCTCTTCTTCAATGATAACAGATAGTCTTAGAGGCACTAGTGAGCTTTGAAAAATATTTGCATCACTATCTCCGTGATTTTCGAATTTTTGCTTGTATTGTGTCTGCTGAGATCCGTCACATCCCCATTTCGAAATTAACACCATATTTTGTTTTTCTTCTTCAGTGCATGACGTATTGACAACCTCCGCTATATATTTGTACAAGCGCAATGCAGTGTGATTTAGTAATGCTTGAAGTTTAACTTCTGCGCTTGTCTCAGTGACATGTATTGATTCTTCCTCGGGATAACATTCAATCTTAGCCATTTGTATGACAGAATAGCATGGGTAAATAGCTTTACCAGATCTGTGGATTATTTCCCATTGTCTTCTAGTGAAATCACCTTCAACAAAGATAGCCAGTGCTTCTGCTGGCGTATATTTTTTTACAGTTGTTTGCTTCTTGGTACTAGAAATAACTTTTCTAAGTTTAGTAGCTCTGGTGGGTGAAGCCATTAATTCTTTAATTATTTTTGATGCATCTTTATTTCCTGAAGTGCCCTGACTCACGCCAGCAGCATAAGTCAACTCCTCGACAGATACTTGTTCACGCAGATCTTTTGTTTTTCTCCGTTTGCTACGGTCACACACATCTTCAAATGATTTTTTTGGACGTCCAGGTTTTGGTTAGGGCATTTCAGGCCAGTTAGGTAATTCCATCGAAGATGTAAGCCACACTTCATTACTTTTAAAAAACCGTTCTTCTTTGTATGAAGCTCCTCTCCACTTCTTTTTGAATTCACTTTTAAAGTGCTTCAAACCATTTACCATTTTATGTTTCTCATGTTCCGGACAATTTGTCAATTGGACAAGTCTATCTTCAAACAATGAAAACTTTTCTTCTATTTTGTGGCCCTTGAATTCATTCAAGATCTCCCACAATGCTCTTCTAGTAAATATCTTGATAGTTCTCGAATTATCTGTACGACAAATAAATAAATATATTAACTTAAAATAATTGTGTAATTTTTACGTACAATTTAAAAGTCATATAAAACAAAATGGCGGACGTAGGCGGATGGTTTTATTATGATTTACAATAGCCAACAAATCAATTATTATATTGTTATAAAAGTTGTAGCCCGACAAGACACGACATATACATAAAAACACGATTGTTTGAAAAAGTAAAGCAAAAAAATGTACCTAAATTGTAACTGTTTTCATATCACATAAAAATATAAATTTTATACGACAAAGTAATCATGTAATATTTTAAAATGTAGTACATACCTTCTTCTGCCATATCCAATAAAAGTTTTTTCTAAATTGAACCACACAAACACACAACTGTGAAGCGAAGTTATAGTGCGAACAAAAGTGCCGAAAACAAAGACATGCGACTCCACGAACGGCTGAGTTTCGACTGATTTGTTAAAACAGGTCTAGGGCGGGGGGATTTTTAATGGCCGCCGTCTAAAAGGTCGGTTACCTGGCTATAGGAACAATAGCTTACATGACACTTTTGACTAAGTTGCGCATTTTTACTTATGTCCGATTTTATTGATCTAATAATCGTTAGTGAGTCGGACGGACAGTGAAGTCTTAGTAATAGGGTCACGATTTTACCCTATGGGTACCTACTACAGAATAACTAAAACAATAATTCATAAACAGTCCACTTTATTTAGAACTGGTTTAAATACTAAAGATTTCACATCATACGATTATTTACTTTTTCTTAGATTTCATCAGACAATGCAGGAATTTCTCACACATTAGCGGACCTAACATTATCATACCAGCAGCCGTAAGCGCCGTACATAGGCTCATGCAAATCATTTTAATTTCAATAAGAAACAATTTTGTACTATTACAGAAAAACAATCACTAAAAATTAGAATCACTTAACCAAAAAAAATATAGATGATTAAATAAGATGGATTCGCAAGAGTCACTGTATAAAATACAAAAATTTGATACTAAAGAAAGGAAATGTGGAATAATTTGGTGTAAATTGCTTAATTGCTGTATAATCTTTATCAATATTCACTTCAGTCACTATTGTTTTTGACGATTAAAGCGGATATAGTTGTTTAAATTTAAAATAACTTCAAATACAAGTGACAAAACATCAAAAATTAAATTAAATAAATAGATATTGCTTACAAAATTAAGGGCACTAATTAAAATAATGATTAAATCAGTAAGGCATCCCACATTCAGGACAGATTGGAACTGCTGGACAAGCACACTTCCTTTCACATAAGTTCTTAATACAGATGGGTATGCTAATAATCAAAGCAGCTGCACCAAGCACACTTATTACAGGTATGCAAATCATACAATCATATTTTGATGTCTTTCTTTTCAATGTATCTGAAACAACGAAATAATATTATAGTAAACACCAAGATGTATATGTGAAAAATCATAATATTTGAGTTTGCTAACTATGTATTCGTAATGTAAGAGGAAAAAACTTAAATATCTACCTGTATAACGCCTTTGGATCATCATTTGTTGCACAGCAATTTATAAGAATTATCATATCAAAAAATTGTTTTTATTAACCCCCGACGCAAAAATGATGGGGTGTTATAAGTTTAACATGTCTATGTGTAACTGTAGCTCCCGAACGGATGAACCAATTTTGATTTTGTTTGTTTATATGAAATGTAAATTAGTCAGGAGTATTTATAGCTATGATTGATCGAAATCGGTTTAACCGTCTAAAAGTTATGGAGATAAAAGTCGGTTTTTTTTAAGTATAATCAAAATTACAAGTCAACGAATTAATAACTACTACAAAGACAATTACACTGCTAATCACACTGTTTATGAACTAAAGTTATTAAAAACGTTATAGTATTATTTACCTTGTTATTCTATTTTTTTTATTGTGTCAGTCGATTTGTCGACTTTTATGATATTTGATTTGCTGACGCTACGATAATCATCGTGAGACTTGAGTTTTTGTACGGGTATGTAGATTTCGATATTTATAGGCCATCGTGTGGAACTACCTTCCTTCGCGAGCGTTTGCTGAGACCCTGGAACCCAGTGGTAAAATTATGTAAACCCAAGAAGAGTTACAAGTATCAGTGACACTATTAAGGAAGGATATTTAACTCGTACAGCAAACTCATACGAAAGAAGGTAGTCCAATACGGTCGCTTCTAACTCTATCAAAATCTACCTGCGATTACTCCAGTCTCGTAAAAATGGAGCTTGTAACAACATCGAAATATTAAGCCCCACAAAATAAATATCACACTTTTAATAACTTTGGTTTAATAAAAAGTAACCATGTCAGTTTCAAATTCTAAAATTAATATTTAGGTAACCAAAATAACTGTCAAGAAAATTAAATTTAAATTTCAGAATCATAATCAATTTATGATCGAGATCTTACGTATTAAAATTCTATTTATATTATAATACTAGCTGCCCTCCGCGGTTTCACCCGCGTAACTCCCGATCCCGTGGGAATATCGGGATGTAAGCTATCCTATCTCTCAAGTTGGATCGAACTGCACATGGTGTGCGAATTTTATTATAATCGGTTAAGTGGTTTAGGAGTCCATTGAGGACAAACATTGTGACACGAGATTTATATATATTATAAGATATTTTAGTGTATTTACTTTGTACGTTATATTGAGTTATAGTTTGGTTTATAAGTATCTTTTATGTTTCTTTTTCATAAAATATATACCATTAGCAAATAAAAACAAATATTTCGTACAGCGCCATCTAGCCCCAAGCAATTAAAACAAATTATGTCTTAAATAAAATATATTAATCTGGGCAAACAATAATTATTACACCTTAAACATTATGAGATTATTTACCTTTACCAGCTTTACCGAAACACTTTAATAATTTTTCACAAACTAAAGGACCACACGCGATTAGTCCGACCGCAATAGCCGCCGTCATTGTACACATACAAATCATTTTTACAATAAAAGTGAAACTAGGTTTAGTAACGGTCAAGATTTGTCTCCTTTAGAGCAGGCACATGCAGGTGTATAAATTTTTTTCGCACAATAAGGTATAGCTATAAG
This sequence comes from Idaea aversata, assembly GCA_907269075.1. Classification (NCBI taxonomy): domain Eukaryota; kingdom Metazoa; phylum Arthropoda; class Insecta; order Lepidoptera; family Geometridae; genus Idaea; species Idaea aversata. The sequence continues at coordinate 1,917,921 of OU026102.1, forward strand.
CAAAGCTGCTGCGGTCATAACACAGGTGACAGTGATACACACCATAGCCTTTGCAATATCTGAAACAAATAAAAGTACAGATAAAAATATCCTTTTCACACTAAAGAACACAAATTCATTAAAATAAGAGATGAAACTTAGCGATATTCTTCTAAAAATAGTTTTGCCACAGACACTTCGCGAGCTCTACCAGAAAAACGTACTTAAAGGAAATAGAAAAGTGAAATAAAACGATTAAACAGAGGTATAAATTAGAATTTAATGATCAAATCATAAAGAGAAGTGATAAATAGACTACTTCTTAGAACCCTTTTTATCCTGATATTGGTTATGACACCGCATTATTTTCTCACAAATGACAGGTGCAATGAATAAGACACCTATAATAGTTAGTATGGTGCAACAATTGAAACAAATCATTTTAGGACTTCGGTATCAAATTAGAATGAAAATGATTTGCTTACAAATAATGATAGGAAAGTTCAGGTAGATGATTTAATCGGACCGGGAGCACAGGCACACTTTGGTTGTAGAACTCTGTTAGCGCAAGCCTTAAAACTGATGAAAAAGGCTACGGTCATCAAGAATCCAAGGAAGCAGCACGCGCAAGTCATGCACCTGAAACAATTAACGAAGTATATTGGGAAAACAAATTAAAAATAAATCAATAAAAATAAAAGGTTTACCTTCTTTCTTTCACATAGGTAACGCAAACACCAGAACTTAAATTTAATGATTGAAACAGGAAAGTCAAAAACGTAATTTTTTCAATGATTTAGCAAATAAGTTAAAAACTGTAGTATTAAAACGATATTCAAAGTGAATGATTTATTTTTTATTTATATGTGAAAAATCTCTCTTAACAACACGGAAAGCCTATTTTTAAATTTAAAAATATAGTTTTGTTATTTCTGCCTAGTCAATGATCCAAAGGCGAAATAGTAGGTACAGTAAATAGGTAACTATTTCAAATTGAAAGCAATAAGAACAGAACTGGCAAATAGTTCTGTTCAAAATTGTTGTGGATATTTAGGAACTTCGAGTGCTTCTTATACCAAAATCCCTAGAGAAATATTGAATAGTACTTACAATCAACGGGTCCTGACCACCAGCCCAATGTGCTTGTACATTAAATTTAGACGCCAAAAGATAATCCTGAGAGCAAGATTATCCTAGCAATGTTCCACAATAATTTCACACTCATATTGTTTTCAAAATTAGCACATTGAAATCCTATTAATTTTTCCAAATGTTGAACAAATCAGACATAGTGGCAGTTGTTAAGTGGCATAAGCCAATTTTCCAAATTCAAATTTTGTTTCTATTTTGACGGACATGTCAGATTAGAAAAGAGTTTGGGGCTTGATGACTCTGGAATAGGTATTTATCAGCTAAATACCGACACTAAAGAAACTACTTCTTTTTTTAAAGTCGGTTTTAAATATGGTCAGCATCAGTGAACGGAATTTCAGTTCACTGGTCAGCATACATCTCACTGGTCATCCCTATATAAATAAAAATCTCGTATCGTGGTGTTAACAGTTATGACCTATGCCCACCTAAACGGCTGAACCGATTTACATTTTTATTGTTTTTTCGTAGCTGGTTACGAATCAGTTAGTTACCAAAGTCGCTGAAGGGTATTCATAAGGTCTGAGAATCGAACAACATCTAATTAATAATACATTTTTTTTGTTAATGGCAAAACAACGTTTGCCGGGACAGCTAACACATTAGTAGACATAAGTCTGTAGGTAACTGTGAGCACATGAGTGGTTCTATCTCTACTCATGCGCTGTGAGGGCCGTTTATATGAGCCATCTCCTGTACAGTAGCTCCTACTTCAACTGTCCTACTGGTAGGAGCATGAGGATATCATTTCCCTCGCTTTCTTATTGTTAGTTAATATAAACATAATTTACCAAGTTAGTCATAGTAGCCTTACATGGACCTAAGTAAGTTATATACGATTATTTTTTTCAGGTGTCAAGCACCCAAAAACTCAGATCAGACACTCATCTATCAGCTAGCACCCGCTAGCTGATAGATGAGTGTCTGATCTGACCATTTCACCCCCATGTATGTTCTACGATTTTTGGCAGTTTTCGAGATATGACGATTTTTGTGATTTTTTTAAGATTGTTCCACCTGACCTACTTGAAAACATTCTATAGAAAAAACAAATTTCTGCAAATCAGTCTCCGTGAGTTAAACATTTTTTTTCTTTAGATTTTTTTAAGTTAGTCAGGTTGAAAATTCGTAAATAATAACAAAAATCGTCATAACTTGAAAGATGCCAAAAATCATCGAACATACATGGGGTGAAATGGATAGGTCAGATAGGTCTCATCTATCAGTTGGTGCTCGTTTGACACCTTGAAAAAAAAACAAGAAATAAGTTTAAAAATTAAAACAACACAAAAGGTTTGAAACACCTGATAAATTAAAGTCACTTACCATCCATTTTAGAAAAAAACACGTAGTTTAACACTTCAAAACCAATTTAATTAGTGTATCGTGCCGTACACTCCCGTAGCTTAATGTCAACTAAACTTGAATCAAGGTCAAACCCGTGAAAACCCTTTTGTAACCGTGGTACACCCAGTAGTACCACTAGTGGTACAACGGTTACTTTTTCATTACCGTGGTACCCCAGTAGTACCTCTGGTGGTACCACAGTTATAAAAAAATAACCGTATTACCACAGGTGGTAAAGTAGTACCAGGGTAATAACCGTGTTACCACTCAGTTTTACTCTTACTGTGAGTAGGACCAAGATAATTATTTTCAACCACTTTTTATTATTTAGTAAACTAGAATAGAATTTCCAAGGAAAACCAAAGACGATCGAAAATAATAAACAAAAGACGGTCGTAACGGAAACAAACGACGATCGAAAAAATAAACAAATGAAGATCAGAAAACAAATGAATTTGGATAACGGCGACAAATGGCAAGTAACTGTCAAAATGACAGACATCAAAGTGACAGCTGTCAAACTTAAAACTGCTATAGCTCAGAAACTATTGATCCTAGATTGACATTTTGACAGTTACTTGCCATTTGTCGCCGTTATCCAAATTCATTTGTTTTCTGATCTTCATTTGTTTATTTTTTCGATCGTCGTTTGTTTCCGTTACGACCGTCTTTTGTTTATTATTTTCGATCGTCTTTTGTTTTCCTTGGAAATTCTATTCTAGTTTACTAAATAATAAAAAGTGGTTGAAAATAATTATCTTGGTCCTACTCACAGTAAGAGTAAAACTGAGTGGTAACACGGTTATTACCCTGGTACTACTTTACCACCTGTGGTACTACGGTTATTTTTTTATAACTGTGGTACCACCAGAGGTACTACTGGGGTACCACGGTAATGAAAAAGTAACCGTAGTACCACTAGTGGTACTACTGGGTGTACCACGGTTACAAAAGGGTGAAAACGCAAGAAAAAGCATGTGGTTTATATACATGGCTGATGGCACAATAGGCGTGCCATCAACTTCTATGGCGCTTGACACGCCAGTCGTGTCATAGAAAATTTGTTCACAGCCACGGCGAAAATTTTAAAAAAATGGGTGCCGCAATGAATCGGTTAATAAACGAACTCAACTAGGATTAATACATCCGTTGGATATTCTATAATACAAATAAATCCAAAGATAATCACTTGATTATAGATATCTCCGTCTGTGCTCTATCGCTAGCAGAAGAGACTAGAGCACCTAGACCACTATATTTTTTTCTATGCGGAGATATAATAGATGTCTAAGATATGTAATGGTGATGTAATCCTAAAGTTACTTACCACTAATTATTAGGTAATGATATTCCTGCAGTAGTGTTTAAATCTCTACTTAATTCATTAAAAGAAAGAAACCAAAAGAAGAAGAAAAAATCACCATTTTATTAACACATAAAAACATTAAGTTTTAGAAGATCGTTTTGCACAGCAAGGACTTTTGCATACAGGCCCTGAATCACGACGGCTAGGGCAATTTTTGAACGGCCAATAGGTGTCGAGTAAAATAGGACCGCAAGTAATGCATCCCGCCGCAAACAACGCAGTAATACATGTCATACAGATCAACATCGTTATTTCCTGATGCACTTGATGAACTTGTTCAGTTCAAACTGTCTGTAACAAACGGGGACGCACGCGAGGATCGTGGCAGATGCGATCAGGGCGTACAGGGAGAGGCAAATCATTTTTTTATTGTAAAACAGCGGGCTGACCCAGTTTTGGTTTAGTATTACAACAGCCCCGTTGCGGACTTTCGGCACTGAAACAAAGAAAATCACAGTCTAAATCGAAGAATCTCTTACATGGTTATGTTCACTACTAAAGATATTTTAAACGGAATATTTAAGATGCTTTTATTTTTAGACTAGCGACCCGCCCCGGCTTTGCACGGCTATATTATGCATGTATATACATAATATATAGAGGAAGGTTTATATATGTATACATATAAACCTTCCTCTTGAATCACTCTATCTATTACAAAAAACCGCATCAAAATCCGTTGCGTATTTTTAAAGATTTAAGCATACATAGGAATATAGGGACAGAAAGCGACATTGTTTTATACTATGTAGTGATAGTGAAGTAATAGTGAAGTGATGCCATAACGAGAATATGCAGTTTTTCTTTCTTTCTTATTATGTCAATGTTTGATTACTTTTTTACACCTGATGTTGAGTTACGATGCAGTCATACAGCACGGTTTTCTATAAGACTATACATAATTGTTGGTGAAGATCTATAATTGGTGAATTGAAAGCCCCAAGTTTATACCTAAATTAATTTACCTTTTAATTTAAGATTCAAAATTAATATTGATCAGAAAATATGTGACTAAAACTGGTTAATTTTAATGGGGTTCCAGGACTTTTAATATAGGATCAGTTAGATAGAATCACGATTAAACACCAACTTTTTAATGAGCCTACAATATTCGTCCAGCAAAGCTCTTAGCTATGTACTGCTAGTAAAAAAATAATTAACCTACCTCTGACTACCTCGGCGCGGGCGGTAGCAACAATTTTTATAGATATTTTAGCATAATATTTTCTGAGAATCTAAACTATGTTATTACTTTTTTCTTACATACCTCTGATTATAGATTACTTTTTGACTTTTCTCTCAATTTCAGAATCGGTGATACTTCGTCCTTAAAAATTTGAGGTGTATCCTACCTCAAACTTTTGGCAAGATAAAGGACGACGAAATATTATCATCACACATAATTTCGAAGAAACATCGTATTTTATTTTTCTTGAAATTCACAAAAATTTAGTCCATGACAATGTTTGAGTGACAGTTTCTTTCTGTTTTGAATATTTTATTTTTTCTGGCCTATATGTTATTTGCTGCCAGATACCAAACCAGAAAGAATAATAATCCATTGTAATAGAACCTCATTATTACATATTTTTGTTTTACTGATGCAGTATTACATATGAGAAAGCACATAATATTAAAGTTCTATTATTTTTAAGTTTAGAGTAAGTATTAAAAGTCATAATTGAATATTGTAGAACATTTCCCAACGCCATCTAGCCCCCAAGCTAAGCAACTTGGCTTGTGTTATGGAGGCCAGACAACGGATATAATACTTTACTTTTGTAAATAATTATTAATACACACAGAAACACCCAAGTCATTAGGAGGCTGAAGTTGTTGAGGCGGATTCGAACCCGCAACATATGCAACACAAGAACACAATATGAGAACAAATAGTAAGTAGGTTTTTTAGTGCAACTATTAAGGGTCAACTATTTGCTCGACATAACTCTTATAGATGGCCGTTATAAATATTTTTGTAGACTATTTAGGTACAGGTTATAGGATATTAACGTGAAAGACTCGCTGCATTTTGTTACACCAGATCAATAAGGTAGGTCATAGTCATAGTTATCCTATAATATAAAGTAATATAATTTAATTTAGTGGGTACAGTTATTTGATTTAGAGTTAAATAAAGGGAAGCCTATGTTTAGCAGTTAACGATCTCTGGCTCTGGCTGATATGAGGACTTTTGAAAATAATGATAAAACTGAAAACTTCTTCCGAAGAAACTTGTATAAAAATCTTCTTGAATATAGAAGTGCGAATGTCAAACTGTCAATCAACGATAGTGATTTGTTCATTGCGACAATTTCAACAAGGAATATTTATCCACCGTTCTATGAAGGAAAATAATTGATGTTACGATCCAAACACCCTAAGTTTATTTTAGGCATTGTGCCGTTGTTTTAGTTAAGTCGGTTGAAGTGTGCGTAGATGCAACTCTTAGTGTTATTGCTTCTGACGACGACAGCTTGGGGGTTCCCAGAGCGAAGGGGGGTGAAACACAATGTACCAAGAGACGTGTCTAGTAATTTACCACATTTAGCTCAGCAATTGCAAGGGAAAAAAGACAGCAGGATAAGAGAAACACAGAGAGATTGTAAGGGGAAATGCGCTACGAGTATTGCTCAGAAAGCTGCTGCGGAGGCGAAGGCTGCGCAAGCGGCGCAGAACGCTGCAGGCGCTCAGGCAGCTCATATGGTTTGTATACTCGTTTTGTTAAACTACAAATCCAAGACAGTCAAAGACAAATAATTTGCTTAACAATACCACCATTTTTTGCCATACTGCCGTAATCTTATTGCCTATTTTTTTCTTATGTCATTTTGTTAGAATTAAGTTTGTTTGGTACCTATTGTAAAGAATTTATCTATCTTAATATTTAATGAATCTCATGCATTTCTCTGTTTTTAGAAACCCTGTTGAAAAATTCTGAGCAACTGTTCGATTAGTTTGTTTGAAACTGAACAGTTTGAAGTTTGAATTTCATATTGCCCTAAAAATAATTACCAGCTCTACGTCTCACGTCTCAGACCTCTACGTTTTTTTGAAATAATTTCCTCTTTGGTCTAAAATTTGGACAGGTAAAAACGCAACTGGCAGAAAAAGCGCTCCAAGCGGCCAAAGCGGCAGAAGCTGCTCTCGCTGGTAAACAAGCAGTGGTTGAACAGCTCCAACAAGAAGTAAAGGAAGCTGAAGCAGTGGTCAGTGAGAACACTGCTGCGGTCCATCAGCAGCAGAGCACTGTGAATGCAGCAGTTCAAGCTGCACAACAAGCTACAGCTCAGGTGAGACGAGTATAATATAATTACTTCAATAATTTATCCTATAAAGTTAAAAATATTGAAGTTTCCGTCGGTAAATGAGCTCGTTTAGCACCATCCAAGGGATACGTGCAGGGTTGTGGCTGGTAACTCCTGGGGACGCGAGTTGTGATTGTCTTCCTAACGACAAAGAACAAAACAAAGCCATAGTTTTTTTAGAGTATAGTGAGTAGAGTGTATATTTTTGAGTTCATTAATAATATAATTAAGATTGAATTCGTTCAAATATTTTATTTTAAATATAAATGACGAGTGTCTTGCTTATTAGGGAAACCTGGAATATAGATAAACGGCTGGCGAAATCTTCTTCTTTTTTGATAAAGTCTATTACTATATTTTTAAATAGGCTAAAAATAATTACTGCCCGTGACTACGGATCTCAGAAAATGTTGCAACTGATTTCAATGAAATTTTGTAGAACCTACAAACCATTCAGTGTATTAATTAGCAATCCCTCACCCTTTTTAGCACAAACTTCTTATGCAAGCAACCCAACTAGCAGCTCAACTAGAAAAATCTGCTCACTGCGTCTTAGAGAAGACCAAATTCGGTCTCCAAGAGAAATGCCATAACCTCTCTGAAGCTAGAGCTAGACTAGCTCATCTTCAACATAAGCTACAATGCGCCTGTGCAGAATGCTCAGCGACGAAACAAGCAGCTCATTGTGCTTGCGAAGCTGCTAGGGCAGCTTGTGGGAATGCTAGAAGGAAGAAACATATTTCTATTCATAATGCTTTAGTGCAGAAAGAACCTAAGCGAGGCAGACGGAGATAGTTGTACCAAGTAAGTCATTGTACAGACCTATGCTTGTATATTATTCTAAATATTATCTACCTAATTCTGGTAGTAAGGCATGTCCAATTTTATATTATTCTGAGTGTTGTTATGCTAAGTCATTAATAGCTCGTTTGTTGCCTAACATCTTGCTTGCAATTTAATTTTAATTTCTTTGTATTTTTTAAACGATCTGTACATTTTTGTTATGTTATATCAGGCAGATGCATTAGTTTGCTTTAAAAAATTTAGGTATAGTAAAAATCTTTCTGCATCATTACTACAAGTTGTACCAATATGAATCTTAATTGCTTCTTACTTTCTTCGACCTCCTTTAAATGCAAATTTTAAGACTTTACTTTCCACATTTTTCGTACAGGGCATGTCCGAATTTATCGTTTTTGGAATTTTAATACTCTGTTTCGATTTTTATTATCCTTCTGAACAACATAATTTGTATAAAGAATTTTATCCGGTTTTTGATTATTATTCGAACATTAATCTGTCCAATAAGAATGTGTGGATATATTAAACTTGACAAACTTTTAGAATATATCAATTTACTATAGTTTTGTAAAATTATGTTAAGATTTGAATAAGCTTTTGATATAATGTGTTTAAGCTTATTTTAATATAGTATTAGATCATTAACTTGATGTTTTATTTATAAAAATCAAAGTCAGTTTTAATTATAATTTAATTAATACCTTATGACTAAATGTAGTGACATATTAAGATCAATAAACAATCTTTCTATATTAATTATAACCTGATACAATATTTTGTACCATTGCTATCAATTTCGTGACGTCTTTTAAACATATTGAGCAAAGAATTAAAGCACAGGTTATTAATCTTTGGCAGTGACTGAAATGAACTATTTGTCTTTTAGAGACTCTAAATTACGACCAACTTCAAGGATATTGAAATTTACATAAAATTTGAAAAGAAAATGTATCAGAAATATATTTTTCACTCAATATTACTTTCATTAAAAACTACAGGTTAGTCAACTATACTAAATGCATCGTTTAAATTTTGGGGACTAAACGCTACGTTACTGTGTTTGTAGTTTATATATGGTGAATTTGTAGCTGAAGAGACCATTTCTGGGTCATGATTATCAGGTGGTCCGAATTCATCATCATCATTACCCATAGGAGCACTCGGTTGGAATTTCGGTACATATCTAGCAGGCGGTTCAGCATATTGACCACCTACTACCATGTCATATTCAATTTTACTGCTAAACTTCCCTTTCCACGGCTGATTCATAATCTTGACATGGTTTACGTAATTTAATTTCCTTTTCTTGACCTTTTCTTTATTTTGTCTGTAATTATAGATGTCTGAATATGAATTTAAATTGAGTTCTTCGTTTTCATCTTTAGGAAGCGGTGTGACGTAGACATCTTGATCAAAATCAGGTTGGATATAAGCTGGCTTTCTTATGGAAGAAGCGAAACGATTATCATTTTGGTTATTTTTCCACACTTCAAAGTCTGAAGCGAAGTTGTGAATGTATTTATCATCAATAGCTGTTGTTTCTGGAAAACTCTGTGATGTAGGGAAAGTCAGATCGTGTAAGTTAGGTTGGATTGGTGCTCCGTACGAATCGACTGGTGGTTCTCCATAACCTTGATTATTTGATGGGTAACTGGCTGTCGGTCTTTGGTAGTCGTCAAACTCTGGAGTTGGTCTGTATTCGTCTTTAAACTGAGGTGGTTCACCAAAACCGGCAGGTTCTTGTTGCATGTAAATCCCACGATGGGGCTTTCTCTTTTTCGAAGGTCCATAATAAGGTTTAGGTATTTTACGGGGCGGTGGCCCATACCTAGGCTTATTTGTCAATTTCTTATGATGCGAATACCCGTATTTAGCATTTATTTTCCCTTTATATTTCTTACCAGGTCTTCTAGTAGATTTTGGAGGGCCATATATAGGTCTGGGTGGACCGTATTTTGGTTTTGGTGGACCGTATCGATGTTTTGATAATCTTCTGTAGATTACTTTGGGTTTATGGTAAATCTTCTCGGTTGGGAAACTGTCGACGAGTACTGTGGCTTCTCGTCTTTTGAGGCGTTTGTCGAATTTCCTTTCTTCTAGTTCATGGTGTCTTTCAGCTTGCACGCAGACTGATGATATTGTCATCTGAAATTGAGAAATTTTTTTCATTTAAAACATATTTTATTTTAGACTATTTCACCCGAAGTCCCGATCCCGTTGGAATATGGGGATATAAGTAGTCCATATGTTAATTCAGGCCTCTAGCTGTCTACATTCCAAATATAATTGCAATCGGTTTAGTAGTTTTGGCGTGAAGGAGTAACAAACATACAAACACACATACACTTTCACATTTATAATATTAGTAGGATTACTTTTCACGTCCTTTTTTTGTTTAGTTAGCTAAATAATATGAAACTTATCAGATTGAGATTAGGCAATTAGTTTTTCTATTTTAATGTTTCTCTCTCAACTCTCTTGTTATCACAGTTCATGATAAACAGCCTGGTGACAGACAGACAGACGGAAGAATAGTAAAGTCTTAGTAATAGGGTCCCGTTTTTACCCTTTGGGTACGGAACCCTAAAACGGAATATAATAGTACGAGACCCTTCATGCGCGAATCCGTCTCGCACTTGGCCGGTTTTCTTGACTCAGTACACAGCCTTGTTCAAACCTACTTCATAATTCATGATTCATCGTCACTATCACTACATAGTATAAAATAATCCCTTTTCGCCGTCCCTATTTCCCTTTGTATGCTTATATCTTTAAAACTACGCAACGGATTTTGATGCAGTTTTTTTTAATAGATAGAGTGATTCAAGAGGAAGATTTACATGTATAATACATGCATAACATAGCCGTGCGAAGCCGGAGCGGGTCGCTAGTATAGTATAAAATAAAGTCACTTTTCCCTTGTCCATATGTATGCTTACATCTTTAAAACTACGCAACGGATTTTGATGCGGTTTTTTTAAATAGATAGAGTGATTCAAGAGGAAGGTTTTTAGATATGATACATGCATAATACAGCCGTGCGAAGCCGGGGCGGGTCGCTAGTCTTTTAATACATCAGAGTGTTAATTTTATTTAATGTCGATGTGACATGCAATAGAAATTTTATATAGTAGAATACTAGCTACTGCTTGTAACTTCGTATGTTTTTATAACAGCTTTCAGCTGTAATTTTAGCCGGATCCGAGTATTTGACGACTGATTGATTTGATAGTTGGCACAATGGTCACCATGCCGCACTGCCAAACAGGGTTGCGGGTTCGATTCCCGCCTCAGACAAGTATTTATGCTTAGATTTTTGTCAGTGGTCTGGTTGTTTCTATGTAGTATAAGTATATATTTACAAAAGAAAAGTATATAAGTAGTATATCAGTTGTGTAGCACCCAAAACACAAGTCTAGTTACTTAGCTTGGGGTTAGATGGCGATGTGTGGAATGACCTCCAATATTTTATTGGTTTGGAACAACCTGGTGAAGAAAAAAAAATCTTGATCTTCTCCCCAATGAAAATCGATGTTTTTTCTCAACAACTGACTTAAAGGATTGGCGTTTCTAACAAACTTTCTTAAGTAGCTAACTAAACCTAAAAATTTTCGCATATTATGTTGACTAACAGGTTTTGGGAAATCTTGCGCACTGGATCAGTAGTCCTACTGAGTAGTTCAACTGGTAGTGCAAATGATACTTTATTGTTTCTCTAGTACTACCAGTAGTACAAATGATACATTATTGCCGCACTGGATCAGTAGTCCTACTGAGTAGTTCAACTGGTAGTGCAAATGATACTTTATTGTTTCTCTAGTACTACCAGTAGTACAAATGATACATTATTGTCGCACTGGATCAGTAGCCTGACTGAGTAGTTCAACTGGTAGTGCAAATGGTACTCTATTTGTTTCTCTAGTAGGTACTACTAAAAAATACAAGCAATTTTCTTCTCGTTTGTTCATTGATAGAAGGTACAACTAGTAGTACAACTGATAGAATGGTAACTTTAACTAATTAAAACTCCTTGATATGTGTCAGAAATTAATTTATGGCAATGATAAAATACATAGCGTCATATGAAACGTTTGCTTATACTAAAAATATAACCAAACAACTGAAAAATAATAACAAAAAACTGAGTAATATAACACTCAACGCAACTTTTCCAAAAATAGGGGTACGTCAATTTCTCCATTGACTAATTGTATTTGTACTTGTTAAATATAGGTGTTTTGATCTATTACATTCTTTTATCGTTTTTTGCTGGTTCTAATGTTACTGCATTCACCGCGTTAAATGCTGATTCTTGTTTGAGAATTTTTAAAAGGTGCAAAGTAGTTGGTCTTATTATAAATTGCTTATTGAATTGACCGTTCCAGCCTCGCAAACATTAGTTGTTCGATGTCATTCATTAAAACTACACCACAGTGCTTTTTTTGGTAGCCAAAAATTCTGGATGTAAGACAAGAACTGTTGCAGATTTTCGTTTGGTACTTTACTTTCGTTCACTATATAATTGAACCCTTCTTCAATTTTTTGTTCTGGGAGAAGCGGCAATACCTTGCACAAACTGATAATTTTGCCTGAAGGAAGCACTTCAAATCATTTACAAGTGGCCAGTATTAAATTAACCATAAAGAGTATTTATTCGTCATGATAAAGTGTTCAGTTGTACAACTAATTATATTATTTGTCACTAGTACCTACTACTGGTAGTACATTATATCAGTTGTACTACCAGTTGTACTATCAATGAATAAACCCGAAGGAAATTGCTTGTATTTTTTTTAGTAGTACTAGAGAAACAATAAAGTATCATTTGTACTACCAGTTGAACTATTTAGTAGTACTACTGATCCGGTGCGAAATCTTGTACACTTTCAATTTTTTTATTTCCGTATTTTTATATTACCCCTCTCCACTATTTTCATATCCCAAAACTCTCTAGCTATCACGGTGACATAAAGCCTGATGACAAACAGACGGACGGGCGGACAAAGAAGTCTTAGTACCTACGAGTCAGAGTCGCACACGAAGGGTACCATTAAATTCTGTTTTAGTACTTATTTGCTTTTATAACGGCAACAGAAATACACCACCACTGAAAATTTCAACTGTCTAGCTATCACGGTTCATGAGATACATTGGTGACAGACAGAAGTAAAGTCTTTAGGTTCCCGTTTGTTGTACCCATTAGGTAACTAAAATAAAACCTATTTTTAGGAACCCTAAAATAGGTTTTATTTTCGTTACGGAATTTCTTGATTCGGTCGCTGCGCTCTAAGGTATAGAAGCTATGCAATAGCTTAACAAAAAAACAAGAATAAATCTTTTCTGTTATCTATTATATAAAAATAAGTCGGGTTTTCCTTCCTGACGCTGTAACTTCAGAACGCACGAACCGATTTAGATGATTTCGGTTTTGAAATGTTTGTCGTAGTCCAGGGAAGGTTTAAACGGTGAGAAAGATCGGACTTACGCGAGTGAAACCGCGGGGCGCAGCTAGTTAGGATATATTTTTTAAATCTAGTCATAAAAATGTTGATTTAAAGATCTAGATTTTGACTTTATTGTTTTGTTTTGTATTACTTAAATTATGTTTATAGAGTTGCGCCAGGAACTGGTATTGGTAAGAACATAAAAAAGAAAAGAAATTAAGTATTCATAGACTAAAATAACTCTATATTCGTGTGTTATTATTGGATTTTTATGGCTTAGCGCGATTTGTGAAATTGCATCTAGTTTTGTATTTTATTTCTTTTATATTTTACTAGCGACCTGCCCCGGCCTCGCACGGCAATATTATGCATGTATTATACATATAAACCTTCCTCTTGAATAACTCTATCTATTATAAAAAACCGCATCAAAACCCGTTGCGTAGTTTTAAAGATTTAAGCATACATAGGGATATAGGGACATAGGGACAGAGAAAGCGACTTTGTTTTATACTATGTAGTGACTAGCTGCGCCCCTCGGTTTTACGGGAAAAGTATTCTATGTCCTTCTTCATTCTCTAACTATCATTATGTTGATTTTTATTCAAATCAGTCCAGTCGTTTCACCGTGAAGAGAGAATAAACAAACAAATAAATTAACAAACTTTAGGGGTAATAATATTAGGTATTTATAGGATATATTCTATTTCTGACAACTTCGTCCGCGTTTAAGTCAAAAATTTGAAGTAGATTGGACCAAGGAATCACATTGTCCCATACAAACTTTGCCCCCTTCACCCCTTTAGGAGTAGAATTTCGGAAAATCCTTTCCTATCAGATGCCTACGTCATACAAAGAATACACCCTCCAAGTTTCAGGTCTCTACGATCAGCGGTTTAAGTTGTGAGTTGATGCGTCAGTCAGTCAGGACAAAGAATTTTATATGTATAGATTAGGATTAGCTTCTAGCCACAACTTCGCGTAGAAGTCGAATTTTCTTAACAGATATCTTGGTCATGCTATATTATACAGGGTTATTGGTAATTATACTAGCAACCCGTTGAGGGCTACTTCTGTGCACCGTAACAAACAACTTTTGTTCTACGACTTTTGGAAATTCGAAAAACAGCAGATTTTTTAAAACCAAGGTCATTCAGACTAAGAACAGTAGATGAAACTTAAAAAATAAGCAAAACTTTAAGGTTAATGACCTCTCCGTGAATGGAACAGCTGATTTTCAGGTAAACCTCACATCAAAATTTTCAAAAAAATGTTCGAATTTCCAAAAGTCTGTGAACAAAAGTTGTTTGTTTAGGTGAACAGAAGTAGACCTCAACGGCTTGCTAGTATAATTACCAATACCACTGTATATGCTAAATTTTAGCCGGATCTGTCCATTGGTTTGTGCTGTGTGTTGATATGTCAGTTAAGACTTTAAATTTTATATTTATGATTTCACTTTCTTTAATCTTTTAAAAACTATAAAAATTCAATATTTTAACTAAACAATGGACTTTCAAAACAATGCAAAATAACCTCTAGAGATCTCTATTTAAATAAGGAAAGCAATATGTACGTGTTTTGATTTGACAATAACTATGGGCTCTATGGTAATTACTTATTAGAAATTAGTTACTTAATCATTATGTATCTCATGTCAAGTACGGAAAAGTATAGTCATCTAATACCCAGGGTATCCTAGCATTTTGTTCTCATCACTACATAGTATAAAACAAAGTCGCTTTCTCTGTCCCTATATCCCTTTGTATGCGTAAATCTTTAAAACTACGCAACGGATTTTGATGCGGTTTTTTTAAATAAATACAGTGATTCAAGAGGAAGGTTTACAATAATTTGTATAATACATGCATAATATAGCCGTGCGAAGCCGGGACGGGTCGCTAGTATTATTATATTAGCAAAATACTATATTCGCAAATTATTACATTCTCAAAATATTACACAAAGAACAGTCACAGCTAAAGTTGTTTCTCGAGGGGACTCGAGCACATAAAAGTTATAAGTAGGTATATATCTCTATATATATAAAATTCTCGTGTCACGGGGTTCGAACTTGAACTCCTCCGAAACGGCTCGACCGATTCTCATGAAATTTTGTGAGCATATTCAGTAGGTCTGAGAATCGGCCAACATCTATTTTTTTTTGGGGTTTTTTTTTTTGTAAATAGCAAAACAACGTTTGCCGGGACAGCTAGTATATCTATATTATAATGGAAACCTGAGGAAAACTCTCTTCTTACTATTCTTAGAGAATAAATCAATTTGTAAAACCTCGAGTTGTTGTACACATCAGTTCAGATCCCGTGGGAATATTAAGATAATAACCGTGTAAAAACCTATCATTCAACTTTTAATTCATCAAAATCTTTCCATCCATCAAAATCAAGAAAATAGTTATTTTTTAACACATTTTAAACCGTGGGGCACTTTAACAGATTCAAATACTTACGTTAAATATCAAGTTTGTCTGTTGTGTCGAACAAAAAGATTTAAAGAAAAAACACATCAAATTACTAGCACACCTGACATGCAAACATTTACGAGATATTGGTATTGGCATATCGATGGTTTCCGCAACAAAGGGCGTAAAAGCCATTTTGGCCATATTGAGTTTTTTATGCAGTTTTACTCAGTTTGTAACGCTCTATCGATCCCTATTTTTAAAATGGCGCTACGATGAAAAAAAAAGATGTTACGACCTACATTTTTCTATTGGCTAAACATTGAAAAGGGGTCATAAAACAATATTATTTTTATAATGGGAAATCAATTTGATGTAACTACACTGTGTTTTTACTTTTTAAACGACAAACGGGGTAAATACACATAATGAAATCAATATGTGTTTTACGCCCTGCAACAAAAAATAATCCTAAAAGAATATAGGTTGTATCTCACCTATGTTATATTAAGTACCATTTAGTATATCCGTTGTCTAGCACCCATAACACAAGTCTAGTTAGTGGAATGTCCTGCAATATTTATTTTATTTATTTACGACTTTGGCATAAATAATAAATATGCTAATATTAGGATGTATAATTACATAAAATTCAAAATACAATTTAATAATTTGTTTTGCGCCGTAATGTATTAGTCAACTTCGAAAAAAAATAGGTTTTATTCCCGCAGGTGGTGCTAAATTCCTAAACTTACAAGTGATCCTAGCTGTCTTGTTCTTGCATAACTAAAGTATGTTAAAAGAACAGAGACTTAACTATACATTTATGTGATTGGATAATGCTTGTGATCTTACCGCAAGTATAGCACATGTCCACGCTTGTTTGTTTATAGTGTAAACGAAATCAGTACGCGGTCAACGCCGTGCCGGTCAAGATAAAATAACTTTGACATATTAATCTACACCAAATCTGCACACATATCACCACTACGATGCGATGCCAAGCCAGCACTTCTTGGCTCTTCCCAAACTTCCACGACCTGGCGGAGGCGCCATGGCAAGACATTTGTTCTCCACGGAACTAGCTGGTTTTCGCAAGACGTGACCGTACCAGCGAGCGTAGGCAACATTCTTGCAATATATCTGGAATGTCTCGGACATGTAAGCTGCCTCGGATGCGAGAGTTCCTGATGTGATCATGTCGCGTCACTCCACAAATCCAGCGCAACATCTTCATCTACGGGACACGCAGCTTCTGCTTATGCCGCTCAAACACTGGTCACGTCTTACTACCGTACAAAAGGACAGCGTTAATGATGGCTTTATAAACTTGTTCCTTTAGTTTAACCGGCATAAACCTGTCTCTTTAGTTTAAGCGGAATTTTGGGGTCGCAAATGACACCAGTCCTCACAACACTTGGCCCAAGCCTCTGAAATGCGTGACTTGGCGTCGTAATCGATGTCGTCGGACGATCGATGACGAAGGAACACAGACAAAGGCTTTCTGCAAATCTTTATAAGAATAGAAAACGGCGGAACGGGGTCCGTGACCGGGGTGTTAACTATATGGACACCTAGACACAGTGCACTTTTGTCGAATTCAAGAATCGACAATCCGACTATCTATAGTAGAGCTTCATGGTATGGGACATGACCCATATACCTCGATAACTCCCACACTCCTGCACCGATCCCTTGCCCTTGAAAACTGGGGTAAAACATAGGGAACTCACCAGTTTAGAGTATGCGGTTACAAACGTTGGTTAAGATACCCACACTACGAGAACCCATCGCATTTCATACTTCGATAGGGCTTCAACTCTTTGTGCTCCTTATTCAGCAGCTCGTGGAAATAAGAGAGCCATCTCTTCTTCACCGCGATGTCCTCGCAAAGCAGATTACCATCGGAACGTTTTGCACAGCGGCACTTAGATATATCCTGTGCCGCTTTTACCCTCGAATGTGCCAACTTATAAATAAGCTTCTGTCCCTCAGACGTTTCCAACTTATCGTACAATGACTGTAAGTAGTCCTGTCTGGCTTTGGCTACTTTACTACTACGCTTGCAACTTTTTGAAGAGGGCTTTCTTCAATTTAGTCTCCCTCTGGACTATGTCCAAGGCAATCAATATGACAGGAAAATCAAGTTTCCTTGTCATATTTGCATCCATCTTAAGACATCCCAAACACTGCCTTCGCCGCACCGGTGATCGATGCCTAAATTAATCTTATCGTAGTGGTCCAGGACCGGTTCGTCGATATCGATCGTCCGACGACATCGATTATTCGTCGACACCAGCGAACTTGTCCACCATCTGATTTGGCGACAACACCGCACAGGTTGTTTGTTTTTGGGTTTCACACAGAGATCCATGACAAGAAGACGGTGTTGATCAGTGAGACTCTCACCAGGAATGACTTTGCAGTTAGCCACGTTGCCGATATGATGTTTCCTAGTGATAGAAATCGATTTGGGTAGCGTGCCTCTCACTCCTATAGGTGATCAAGTAGTCGGGCTTCTTTTTGAAGTAAGCGTTCACGAGGGCCAGGTCGGCAGGGGCACACGTACATAGGATTTCTTCCCCTTCCGCATTTCAACTGCTGTAGCTTTCATGAACACGCTCAAATTTTACCGTCATCTCGCCCACATGACCGTTCAGATCACCACCCAAAACGATCCCCAGTGACAACAGGATGGCCCCAAGGACCTCGCCGAGTTTGTTCCAAAACAATACTTTATCAGCGTCGCTTACCAAGTAGGTTACAACCCCCTCAATAAGCACCTTCACGGCCATATGTCGGTTGCTAGAGCGTTTTATCTCCAAGATACAGTCATGCAACCCCTCAGCGAGCACCATAGCCACCCTGTTCTCTCCACCAGGTGCATCCATGTAGATCAGCTTTTAGCCGCTCCTAATGTGCCGGGATCTGCTGCCTTTCCATCGAGTCTCCTACAGAAACGTAACGGCCACTTTTCGCCTGAAAAGTACGTCAGCCAGCTCCCTCGCGCGTCCGGTTAGCGTGCCGATGTTCCACGTTGCGAAGCGGAGTTAATTTTTGTGAGTTGGGGCTCGCATCTAAGTAAAATATACTCCTATCAGGTTAATATTTCGCTAGTTTAGTCATTTATTAGTATAAATAATACGGCGTATTTACATATTCTGAAACAAAAAAGGTTTATACTACAAATGGTTTAGGCTTACATGGCTTTTACTGTAGATACTTTTTGCCAGACTGTATATTTGTGGGGTGTAACTACCTATTTTTTTCATTTTCAGGGATTTACGCCCTAGCTAACTTCTAAACTAAGACTCGTACAGTTCCCTAATTAAGCGAGGCCAAAGCCCGCAAAAAACTAAGAAATTTCTTCCTAGCACATTTTTTTATAAGTATAAGAACAAAAAAGATATTTAAGAAATATTTTTTTTTATTTCGTTTTTTGCTCATTGCCAAAAGTATGCAAAATGGAGATACGCCCTTTGTTGCGGAAACCATCGATATATTATTTGTGTTATAATGTCCTGTACAAAAAAAAACAGCGCACTCCGGGAGTGCAGGCAGAAGTGAAAACTGTATATCTGCTGCACCATCCACCGAGAGATGTCGCTGTTAACACTGTTGTACAGAAGTGAGTATCGTAGTTCGGCCGTTTGCACAGAGATGGCGCTGTTTTCAATATTGCATAGTAGTAGAAGCACAATAACTGTTAAAATCTCATCTGTCAAAATCTCATTTGTCGCGAGAACGGCTGAAAATGCTCACTCACAAAAGTGCCCATCGCGCCATAAGAAGTTTTCACTTCAAAAACACAGTATTAAGGTTACTAGCCAGTCTCCAAACTTATATTATGTTACTATCCCTTTCTCTGGACAAATGCGGGCCGTAGCTAATTTACTATAGAAACGTCAAGTAATTTAGTTTGTCTGTCTATTTTGATTAACTACGGAAGTTTGTTAGTAAGGAAGCGCCTAGTCCCCACTTAGTAAGTGCAGTCTCATTTATCATTGTTAACCACAGTAAAATGGAATTGTTTGTGTCAGCTTTCGCTACGGGCGTGGTAGACGTTTCAAAATAAATAATTTATTATAAACAAAAGAAAATGACGTGAAGGTCCGTTAAAAAAAACTCTATTACTTAACTCTCTTTTATTCTCTTCTTTATTTCTTATTATTTTTATAATTGGTGTTTACAATAAATAATTTATCTATGTATCTATCTATTATATAAAAATAAATAGTTGAATGTGTTGTTAAGCGCATGTCTCGAGAACAGCGGAACCGATTTCGCAAATTCTTTTTTTTGGTCAGGAGAAGGTTCTTTTGAAAGAAAAAAATAAGAAAGTGACGCAGATAATTATTACTACTGGGACATACTGTATAAACTTATATAAACTTATTAATAAAGCTTATATAAACTCTTTAAAAGCTTCATTAGATTGGGAACAAAATGCTGTGCGACATTTGGCTTACAAATGGTTAATTTCATAGTTTTCTAAACAGTCGTTTGTCTTGCATGCCACACTAACTATGCTATTACATAGTACTATGTAATTAAACCCATAGTTTAACACATGATTAGTGCTATTGTGTAATTAAAGGTAAATAGATACTTAACGATTTTCAGCACCATTTGAGTTTTCACTAAATGAAAGTCAATTTTGTCGTTGTCTACCATTACTGCAGTACGAACTGTTCCAACTACGAATGCAAGGAAAAGTCCAAGGTAACCACCTCGAAGGTGGCTCACCTCATGGCTTATGAACCTTCAGACATACTACATCATTCCGTGCAGCAGCATTGAAAGTAAAAAAATATCGATTTCACGGAACAAAAAGTACTATATTCTTAAAATTTTAACGCATAATCGTAATTTATTGAGGAGTTTTGTGGCGAAAAGGTGATTTTATATGCGCCATTTATTGGTAGGTACCTATTCGTTTACGTTAAAGAGGCATATGCCCTGCAGTGGGCTAATACATGCTGCTGAAGAAGAAGAAGAAGATTCGTTTATGGCCTATATTTACTGATGAAAATCGAAACCTGAGCAATTTGCTGCACTCATCATCATCATCATCATATCAGCTCATACACGTCCACAGCTGGACATAGGCCTCCCCCAAACGACGCCACAAACAGCGGTCCTGAGCCGCCTACATCCACCGAAGATTCATCCGATCTTCACTAAATTTTTTAGACCTGTGAGGTATCTCAAACAAAATAAAGAATTTTCCAAATCAGACTTGGCTTCTTCGAGTTTTCGGGGAATATACAAAAAAAAAGATCCCTACGAATTGAGAACCTTCTCTTTTTTTTAAAGTTTGTTAAAAATATTCCTTATGATAGCCGACTTCCGGTAGGAAATGACACCTCAAGAAGAAGATTATTGCGTGACGGGTTTTGTCCAAGATTATAGACCATGTGCTGAAAAACTAACTAGACAATCGCCGGAAGATTACAGGAAGCCGTGGACGCGTTGTTCCCAGTCGTTCCCACCTAGCAACTTCTGGGTAATTTTTCCCCATTAGTTCCTAGTAGAGCTTGTAAGCGATCGCTCTCGAATTTAGTTTTTAAGAGAGGTCTGCGTTCAGCAGTGGACATCATGTGGTTGATATGATGATGATAAAAATAACTTTTGAATGATTTTATTATTATTATCTTATTTGTTTATTTATCTTTGACCAACTGCATTTGATCTGATGCCTTAATTGTATAGGAGAACCACGGCCTGAATCGTTCATTTTTCGTTTCAATGATCTTTAGTCACATCTTTGGTTTCTCTTTTAAATAAACATAACCTCAAACTTTCAAGGTCTTTTTACGAATTTCCAAAAGTAGAAAAACAGATTTTTTTTAGGTGTCTAAGCCCTTAAGTTGCCCATAATAAGCTGATTTCCAATATACTTGTATACAAATGATAAATAATTTCATACATAGTTAGAGTTAAGCCATTGCGGTGTGAGCGAAAGCGTTATAAACGAGTATGTAAGTACATACTTATTATGTCATTAAGATCTTGTTAAATTTACTCGTCGAGTACATATCTAGTATAGAGGAAACGTCGTTAACGTTCCCAGTACCTACGTCGATAGGTTTAGGTAATGAGAAGTCAAAGTCAGCAAAGTCAAAAATTTTGTTCGGATGCTTAAGTAGGTACATTTTGTACAAAGATCACTTAAAAACGTCTTAAAAACTAAGTTAGGATGTGTACCTTCGGAACGCGCCTACCAATGAAAAGAAGGCTCATGAGTTTTTTTTTCATGTGATCACGCTCTCAAAGGTTATTACAAATATTTGAAGGTATTATTTGAAATGGAGCAATTAAAGTCGCGTCTATGGATTCTTATCGTTAAGGTACGAAGAGGTATCATAGTATGCCTTACCACACAATTTATACTTTAGAATTTTTTTAAAGACCGTTTAATAATTTATGATTGACTGCATGGTATGTTAGAACCCAATTTTGATATTTTCCCTCAATCCCTGTAAGTCACTGTTAATAGAGTTGTTTTTTAAATTAGTACAATAAGTACATTCTTAGGTATATTTATGATCTCCTGGGGGACAATTTCAATAGGTGGGTTATTAAAATTAAATTAAAATAAAATTCATTTATTTCAGATAACGAGATCCATATTACATTAGGTAGGTATTGAATAAGAATAAATTGAATTAGAATAAAATAAATAAATACAAAAAATAATAAAAAAATGGAATATCAATAATTAAAAGTCAGCATAAATTAAAAATAAAATAAAAGTAAAAGTCAATATTAAGTCAACATTTAGTCAGTTCATCTATATTACAATTTTCTTTTCGGAATTGGTACAGGAAGGTGTCTGCTGCAACAATGCCGCACGTAGTGGCAGTCTAATCTTGCCGCAATCATAGCCAGCACGGAGTTGGAGCTACCCCTCACTCTGCGCACCAACGACGCAGCTCTCTTGCGCATGGTCGCATGAAAACAATCTACGCGATACTCCGCGAACATACCCGAGGCGCTACAGTAACGGGGCAGCCCCATCACCGCCCTGAACGCATTATTGTATTGGACTCGGAGACCGCTATAGCATTTCGCAGTGTATGTAGCCCACAGGCTGCACGTGTAAAGCGACGTACAATATGCTCTAAAGAGCGTCACCTTTACTTCCTGCGAACATCGTGCGAACCTGCGAGCTATCATATTGGCTCTGACCGAAATCGCTCTCCGCTCCCGCTCCATATCCGCATGGTCATGAGACCTTTCCATAATTTATTATTTTCCCCTTTGCTAATCGCTAGGTAAGGAAAAACACCCAGTTGTTACTAGTAACGTACCCACTGGCAACGTCTGAATTATTTTCCCATTCATTCCTACAACTGAGAACCCCGTCGACGACTGGGATCAAACGGGAACGACTGGGAACAAGCGCCTGTGCGACTTATGGGGAAAACTCCGGCCTCCGACGCTAAAGATTGCAGGTTCGATTTATAGACGTCAAAAATTAATAGTACAGTCAGCAATGGACTGAGGGTAGCAGATGCATATTTTAAAGTTTAAATTATTTTTGACGGTTCATTAATTTTTGGTTATTCTGAGTAAAATAACGAACACTTCAAAAGCTATAGCGATATCAAGCAAAATAAAACAATTAATAACCGTTATTTAAAAAAAATATAACTTTGAAATATGCACCAACCTCGCTTCGTCCCGCAGTTTAACGTGAGTACAGTCAGCAAAAGACTAAGGGTACTCAGTCTTTTGCTGATAACAATAGCAAAGTTTTTATTTCCGTGATTAAAAAGTGTTCTAGAAATCAAAGATAGGTAACTCTCTACCTACCATATTGAATGTTACTGTTATTGTACCTCTATATTTCTATTTCGTTTCACATATTTCTTCCGATATGCTCGAAAGTTATATAATTGGCTGTGAGTTGAGACCGTTATGTACTTTCAATGTCTTCTGTTTATTGTTCATATGTAAAACTATGTATTGGTTCTTTATTGATATGGTTTCACTTACTTTTGCTGTAATAAGTTGGGAACTTTGTCGGTTTTTTCTATTTTTAATTAAATAAATATAAAAATATTTTTTTTTGGTTTATGATTTATATTCTGGTTTATGATAGACTAGCTGCATCCTGCAGGGAAAGGGTTATGTTTTTCGCGCCTATCTTGTATTTTTGTAATATTCTTTATTCCCTCATAACTTCCAAACTACTCGATGTATTTTTACCACATAAGGATCAAATTTCTAAAAACATTTTCGTATACAGAAAACGGCTGGTCCTATTTGGCTAATTTTGGATTTGAAATATTTGTTAAATTGTTAAAAAGTTTAATTGGTGAGAAAATATGAAAAAATTTATAACAAACTTATAGATTGGGACTTACGCGGCTGAAACCGCGGGGCACAGCTAGTAAATTATAAAACACAATTTTAAATATTTCCCTACGGAAATCTAATAAGTACTAAAAATACTAATTCTTACAACTCCCTTTTTCGACATAAAACTAATTACATACTATAAATTATTAATGTGAAAGGGTACCGGGCGCTCTCTCCATACAAAGGGGCATGGTCATGGCAGTTATAAGTTTTATGCAACAAAAATATTAGCTGTACTGTCATGTTCCAGGGAGGAAACAGTCGACTACGTTTGTAAGGAGAGAGCGCCCGGTACCCTTTCTTAAAATAGCTTATTCAAATAATCAAATTCAAAGAAAGACTATCAAAACGGTTCAACATCACCGTCGAACAAAAGACATCAACGGGGTCTTTTTGATCAATCCATTTTTATGGGTTTTTTATCGTCTCTCCTAGTCCAGGGGGGGAACATAAGCGTAAATTTGTTTTCGACAAGGGGTTGAAAGTATTGAATCCGAATCAAGAACCGAGGAATGTCATATACATATACCTACGCGACGATATAAGGACATCCACCTTTTTTGAAGTCGGTTAAAAATATATGTGCGCTAATGTGAAAGCAACTTAATTGTAAACTAGGGCATTCACACACTGGCCGTGACATTTGACACTTCGAGTACCTATCGTGTGGTCATGACTTTATTTGTAACATGATAATGTAGAGAAAATGTTTATAAACGTACTTGTAGGTCATCATAATATTCTTAAATATAAAAAAGTATAATGGCCTTTGACCCAATAACAATAATATTTTTGACCTGATAACGTCTAATAAATTGATGGAACACCTGCATTCACAAAAAAGTGTCACGTTCCCGATGTCTGTCGTCATTGTGACGTTCCGGTGATGTCATATCAACAATGACGTCACACAGCACGCACGTTTAATATTAATATCGCTCATCTGGGTTTGTGTCGAGTGACGAATAGAACTTATCTTATCACTATAGACACTAAGACACTAAGACTTATCACTATCACTACTGCATAGTATAAAACAAAGTCGCTTTCTCTGTCCCTATTTCCCTTTGACCGCTTAAATCTTTAAAACTACGCAACGGATTTTGATGCGGTTTTTTTAATAGATAGAGTGATTCAAGAGGAAGGTTTATATGTTTAATACATGCATAATATAGCCGTGCGAAGCCGGGGCGGGTCGCTAGTACGAGTATAAAGGAAAAAAGTCTTAGTAAAAGGGAAAAAGAACTTTTGCCTAAATTAACCATACCTACCATAAAATACCTACAACAATTTTCATCTTACATAATCTGGCCTACATGCAAAATGTTATGTCTGCAAAAACGTTTACAATTAATAAAACATTTTACTAATTACATAACACCTATTAACTTTAACAATCGTATTTAAGTAAGTAACAATAGAAAACTTACATGGATGGGTAAAGTCGGCGCCACAATTGCAGACCCACCGCAGAGTTCTAAAATGACTATTACTGAAATGGTTACTAATTATGTCTAATAATTTAACGACCCAGTTGGCACAATGGTCACCATGCCGGACTGCCAAACACAGGGTTGCGGGTTCGATTCCCGCCTCAGACAAGTATTTATGCTTAGATATTTGTCTGTGGTCTGGTTGTTTCTATATATTATAAGTATATATTTACAAAAGAAAACCGGGGTATATATTTCCGGGGCATTCCTGGCTCAAAGATTAGCTATTGCCATCCAGCGGGGGAATGCAGCTTGTATTCTCGCATCTTTTGTGCCGGGAGTGTCGCGGGGCGGGTTATTTGATTAGATATTTATTTGTGTAAGATATTTATTAGATATTTATATATTTATTTGTAGTTTTTATTATTTTAGAATGTTTTTTTTTATTTTTTTTATTTATTTTTTTATTTTTTTGTATCGATTTAAGTATTTGTTTATTTATTTTTTTAATGATTGTGATTTTCTTTTAGTTTTATTTGCTTTTGTTTTTATTTGTTTTTTATGTAATTTAAAAATGGTGTTTGCTATAGATTGATTATACATATACAAAGAAAAGTATATAAGTAGTATATCCGTTGTCTAGCACCCATAACACAAGTCTAGTTACTTAGCTTGGGGCTAGATGGCGATGTGTGGAATGTCCTGCAATATTTATTTATTTATTTTATTGGTTTGCAACAACCTCTTGAAGAACAAATGTATGTAATGTCCCGCAATATTTATATTATATTTATTTATTTATTTAATAATGATTCTCCAATAAACTCATGAGTTGAAAGACTTTAAACTTCAACTCGGGCTGGATCTTAGAATTTTGCTTGTGTTGCAAACATTCTGATAATAGCAGTTTTGGAGCTCTACGGTGGGTCTCACTTATGTTGCCTGGCTGTTTAGTCCGCGCGGCGAATGATGACATATGATGGAAAGAAGAGGAGGTATGCGAAGAACTTAATCATCATCACTATCACTTCACTATCACTACATAGTATAAAACAAAGTCACTTTTCGCCGTCCCTATGTCCCTTTGTATGCTTAGATCTATGAAACTACGCAACGAATTTTGATGCGGTTTTTTTTAATAGATAGAGTGATTCAAGAGGAAGGTTTATATGTATAATACATGCATAATATAGCCGTGCGAAGCCGGGGCGGGTCGCTAGTTTTCATATAAATATCGAGTTTTGCGCATACCCCTTCCACTTACAGCAGATGTCATTATTCGCCGCGCGGATTGTACTAATCTATTTACTGACGTAAAAATGTACTTAGGTACCGACATAAGATAAACAGACCATCTTCATCCTTAAGGTTTCGAAAAAAAATTAAAGGGTTCTAAATTTCTTTGTTTGGGTTTCGTTTCTTTTTTAGTCTATGTATGTTTGTTTGTTAGTTCCTTTGTGGCATTCTAGTTCTGTCTATAGAGTGAATCTTTATCATTAGTGTTGGCCGGGATTCCGAACTTCGGAATGAAAGTCGAGGTATCCACCACTAAGCAAACACCGCATTAGATAGATAGATAGATAACTTTATTTGTACAACACAAGAGTAAACAGAACACGATATATACACAAAGTAAAGTAATAGCTAGAAAGTATAAGTTGCACAAATGGGCGGCCTTATCGCTGAAAGCGATTTCTTCCAGGCAACCTTTGGATGGAAAAGAACTGATTTAGCTTTGATGGTAGGTTGTGAATTTACACAAGCAAGATACCAAACATAATCTTATAATAAGTGATAAGTAGTACAAAGTACTTACATAATTATTACTTAAAAATATCAAAATATACTCATAACTAATACATACCAATATTTATATATATACACAGATACATACAAATAAATACAATACATACATACATAAATACATACATAAATAAATAATACAGGAATAAATACGGATATTAGACAGTACTAAGGTAGTGATCAGTTACCATAGCTTTGAAAATGGGTAGGGACTTAGCAGAACGGATGGGTTGAGGCAGGGAATTCCAGAGGATGACAGAGTGAAAAGAGAAGGATTTGTTGTAGAAAGTGGAGTTATGGGGAGGAGCTTGAAGGAAAAGAGACTCTGTTGAACGGAGTTGACGTGAATGGGCGTCACTCAGGAACTTAAAACGTTCTCTGAGGTAATGAGGAGAAGAGGGAGCGAATAGGATTTTGTAGAGGAAGCAAAGGATGTGAACATTCCGGCGAAGGCGGATTGGCAACCACTTGAGCTTCTGGCGAAATTCAGAAACATGGTCATATTTGCGAAGCCCAAATATGAACCGTATGCAGACGTTTTGGAGTCGCTCAAGTTTGTCGAGTTGCTCTTCGGTCAGATCGAGGTAGCAGATGTCGGCATAGTCGAGAATAGGGAGCATGAGAGATTGAGCAAGGCTAACTTTAGTGGCAGTCGGGAGAAAGTTCCGCAGTCTACGGAGCGAGCCCGCAGCAGCAAATATCCTCCGACTGGTTTCAGTTATTTGCGGCTGCCAGCCCAGTTCCGCATCCATGATGACACCAAGATTTTTTACGGACTTGGAAAAAGGGATATTATGATTTCCGTCAAACATCACGGGGTCGACCTCCTCCCAGATAATTTTTGCCAACAACCTAGAACTCCCCAAAACAATGACTTGGGACTTGGACGGATTCACCGCAATCCCAAAAGAATCGCTCCAATTACAAATTTTAGCCAAGTCACTGTTTATAGTTGCAATGCCTTCATTTAGCTGTTGCCACGGAGTTTGAGAGTAGATTTGAAGATCGTCTGCATAGAGATGGTAGGAGGAAGTAAGATTGGAAGTGATAGAGCTAATGAATACTGAAAATAGAAGGGGAGAAAGAACGCCGCCCTGGGGTACACCCGCAGACACATCACACCAGGATGAGTAGGTGTCTTCGACACGTATACGCTGCCGGCGACCACACAGGTAACTACGAAACCATTCAATCACCGTTGGAGATATGTTAAGAGAGCACAAAACACCAAGCAGGATGTCATAGTCGACATTACAAAAAGCATTACTAAAGTCAAGTAATGTTAACACGGTCAACATACGATCATCCATGCCTTTACGTATGTCATCAGTGATTTTAACAAGGGCTGTAGTTGTGCTATGCCCCGGACGAAATCCGGATTGGAAAGGATTATGTAGCATATTGCTATTCAAGAATTTGGAAATTTGTTGATGGACGAGACGTTCAAGGACTTTGGAAAGAAATGGCAGAATGGAAATAGGACGATATTCGGAGAATGTTTTAGGATTAGATTTTTTCGGAAGAGGAATAATTTGAGCCTCTTTCCAGAGGGAGGGGAAAACACTGTGAGAGATGGAAAAATTCATAATGTGAAGGATCATAGGAAGAATTTCGTCAATAATGGGCATAAGCATGCTGCGACTGATGTTGTCACTGCCAACAGCCTTAGAGGTTATGTGTTTCATGCTCTGCTTAACACCACAAGCAGTGAATTGTTCAAAAGTGAAAGATGACAAGTCAGGAGTTGGAGTGGAAGAGAGACGCTGTAAAGTTTCAGCTTTCACAGAGCTGTCAAGACTTGCAGAGGAGGAAAAGTGTTGGTTAAGTTGATCTAAGTTTAAATCGGGTGGTGTGGATTGTTGAGTTTGTCTTCCAACCCCTAATGACTTCAGAAATTGCCATACTTTGGCTGGATCTCCAACTTCGATGGAGCTATGAATATGCCGGCGTTGTGCATCTCTACACATTCTATTGCAGCGATTTCGACATTCAATGAAGTTTTCCCTATTTGCATCAGTTGGACTGTGGCGAAGTCTACTTTTAGCTGCAGTTTTCTTATGTATAAGTGACTTTATGTCGTCATTCAGCCAGGGTGCAGGATGATATTTCAGCTTGACAGCCTTTAAAGGAGCGTGTTTATCGTAAAGTTTGGTTATAATGTTGTTAAACTGAAAAACTTTCTCATCAATAGAGCCGCAGTCAAAAACCCTCCCCCAATCGACATCTTGCGCATCATTGCGGAGGTTCTCTAGACTTATACCACTAAAGTTGCGCTGAAAAATATATTTTGGTTTAGCTTTAGGCGGACGAACCTTGTACGAAAGGTAAATGAGGTCATGGCAGGAGAAGCCGTCCGCCGAAAGTTGACCGTGCTTTGCAGAATGAAAAGAAGAAGAGACAAGAATAAGATCTAACAGAGAAGGAGCACAATTAGGAAAATGATGGGTGGCATTAAGAGGAAGTATGGTGAGGTTGTAGGCCGCCGTCACGGACCTAAGCTTGCGTGCCCTATGAAGGTATTGAGGATCTTGCTTTTGGAGGCATGTGTTGAAATCGCCCATTATAATGGTGTGGTTGTATTGTGGTAAGAATTCATCTAGCAAGCTCTCAAATGCAGAAAAGTAATTAATATGACAATCTGGGTTGTAGAAGGCGCCTAAAAGAAGTTTACTCTTGTTCATAAGCACTTCTATGAACAAGTGTTGGCCAGCGTTTGACGGGCAAGGTTGTGGGGACATACTGACCACTTTATAGGGAATGTGGGCTCGCAAGTAAATAGCGACACCTCCACCAACAGCTTCGACGCGATCGTTACGTATCAAGTTGAAACCTGGCAAAGAATAGGATTTCGATGGAAAACATGGTCGTAGCCAGGTTTCGGAGACTACTATTGCGTGAAGGTGCTTATCGCTAAAAGATGCCAACATCTCTGGATAATGCTTCGGAATGCTCTGAGCATTGATATGTACAATGTTGAAATTTTTAGGAACATCAGAAAATTGATCCACAATGCTATCAGAAAGACTGGGAAGACTACGGTAACTGTCATTCTCACCACTATCACTGCCCGATGAACAGGACAGGAAAGGAGCAACGAATTCATCATCGCTACCAATCGACATTATAAAATATATACCTAATAATATGATATAACCTGTATTATAGATAACTAAATAAATATTAATAATATATAATATAATATCAATAATATAAATAAATTTAATAACTTTATTACTTCAAATAGATGGTCAGTTCCGATCCACCCACCAGCTGTGTAGAAATCACTGCACAAAAAAGAAAATTTGAGCGACAGAATTAATACATAAAAATAAAAACTCAAGAGTAGGTAAGTAGGCAGAATTTGGAAGAACAAAGCATAGGGCTTACAATATTATGAGTATGTACATAAATAAAGAAAAAATAAAATATTAAAAATTAAAACATATGGCTGTATGGACTGACATCCCTTTGCCTATAAACAGAAGTATATTTTTGTCAATGTCACTCTAGTGACAGTTGACAATAACAGAAAAGTAAAAAATATTTGACGTACACAACTGACGCAGTTTGACATGATATATAGAAATTACAGAAAATAATTTGCACGTAGTATTTAAATTCTCTTTGTAATTTGCCGCATACCCTATGTTATTAACCTATGTTTACCTACGATATTATAACCCACAAGCATTATCACCAAAACAACTACTTCCTGGTAGCCGAAGACGTTGATGCCGCCGCTGCCAAAGCTCGCCGTGTTTTTACCGCCGCCGCCGCCGGGTTTATGATGGCAGCTGAGACCTTTGGTGGTTTTGGCTTGGGATTACCAACGTCCTCCATAGCGGGGCACGGAACAGTTGTCAAGTTTTCAGGGCGTCGAATGCAATGCCGCGTGCCCTCCGCATCAAGGACATAGACGGAGCCCCGATGCGTCCAAGAATTGGAAACTCCGAACATCTGCCTAGCCTTCATGAAGAGCTGGTGTCTGGTTCTCGTTAGGAATTCGGATAACGTGTAGCTCGAGCCCTTCAACTTGGTTTTTGCCTTCCAGACACCATCTCGATCAATCTCACTATGAAATTTAATCAAGATGGGCCGTGGCTTACTTGTATTGGCGCGACCCATCCTTTGACAACGACGTATACTGCTCTCCGCAAAGGTAGTCTGCTGGAGCTGCTCCCTCATTACCCTAACGATGACCGAGGGCAGCGTCCCCTCCCCGACCTCACTGACACCATGAAGTAGCAGGATGTCCCTCCTGCTGTGCTGCTCCAACTGGTCAATTGTGTGCGACATGACCCCGATCTGCTGCTGTAGTGCCTTCAGCGCTTTTGTGACAAAGGCCTTGTAGGAGGCAAATTCCGCTGCAATACTTGCGACACTGGGAGATGCAATAATGTTCTTCTGTAGCTCCCCCTCGAAGGCCGTCATACGCTTATTGAAGTCAGCCTCCAGTTGCAAAAGTGATGATAGTTGATCCATAGTTATTAGTGATTTTGTAGTTCTATTTAGTGCTCACAGAAACTTTTGAAAACACAAACTGGTAGGTGGATTTCACTTATTTATTACAGTTTTGCATTAAATATAATGATTTGTTTATTTTTATTATTTTAAATTTCAAATTAAATTCAGAGGTGATACCACTTGTTTTCAACGCATTCAACGTTGTATAATAGAAAATAGGATATTATATACTCACAACATCCTACATTTTAATTAATAATTACATTAACTTTTTATATAACTTTACGTCAGTTTCAATAAATTGTCAATAGGAAACAATATATTTTGATCATTTTGATACGTTAAGACGGTATCCTAATAACGCTTTCTAAAAACTATAGCTGTCTCAGCAAACGTTTTGCCATTAAAATTATTTCTAGGAGATATTTTAGTAGCCAAATCAACCTATTTTTAAAAATAGGGGTTAGTGGTAGTGTTAGAAAAAACGAAACGACAATGGCTTCTACACTAATACATATTATTACTAGCAGCACTCCGCGGTTTCACCCGCGTATCTCCCGATCCCGTGGGAATATCGGGATAAAAAGTAGCCTTCCTCGATAAATGTACACTATCCAACACAAAAAGATTTTTTTATTAGAACCAGTAGTTTCTGAGATTAGCGCGTTCAAACAAACAAACAAATTCTTCAGCTTTATAATATTATTAGTATAGATTAAAAAGAGGAAAGATTTGATTATTTGTTTGCTGAGTTTTGGATACGCGGCGCGAGTAGGTATTTTCAAAAATGACCCGTAGCGTGCGATAGAGAGAGTTTAAGTTCGGACGTAATTGCTACATTTTGCTTTTCAAATAATGCGGGCCGTAACGTTTTTACCCCTTTATCCTTCACAAAATGAAATTAATTTGGTCTCATTTAATTTACTGCATCTTATTCTAGGTTTATACGTTTATCTTTTTTGGTAATTCAGTTTATTCTATTAAAAACAATTGAAACGCTCGATAAAGTTTTTAAGTCATTAGATCTATAACATTTTCAAAAATTATCAAAATCGGACTTCGTTTATGGGGGGGGGGGGGTTGGGAAACGTTACCGCTTTTTGTATGGAAATTTACAGCTTCACACTGGTCTTAAATAGGCTCCGAAATTACTAGAACGATTTTGATTAAACTTAGTATGAGGATACATTGATTTATTGGAAGTGTTATAAGGTTCTTTCATTCTGATATTCCCACGGTATCGAGACGGCGCGGGCGCAGCTAGTTAGTACACTAGTTTTATTAAAGATGATAGTTTTTTGTTAGTAAGGAATAGATTACGAAAATACTGAACTTTTTTCGATGAAATTTGGTATAAAAATATATTGAATCTTCAAAAGTAACTTATTTTACTTTTTTTTTTTTTTTATTACTAGGAACCAAACTTACGCGGATGAAACTGTAGGGCACAGCTAGTTTATAACTTAAGGTAGGTATACAAAAGAGAAAAAGTCTCATCCAGAAAGCTCTTATACTACAAGAGCTACGAATCTAAAATTGAGCATGAGGTTTCCTTTTAAGACATAGGCGAGCGTTAAAAAAAATATGAAATTCTGTTAAAGTTTGTAGTTCGTGCGAGTAAAATCGCAAGACACTGATATCACTATCACTACATAGTATAAAATAAAGTCACTTTTCGCCATCCCTATGTCCCTATGTCCCTTTGTATTCTTAGGTCTTTAAAACTACGCAACGGATTTTGATGCGGTTTTTTTTATAGATGGAGTGATGAAAGAGGAAGGTTTACGACCTCTGTGGCGACGCAGAAGGTTGCGGGTTCGATTCCCGCCGGGAACAAGTATTTATGCTGACCATAAATTCTTGTTTCTGGTTCTGGGTGTTTCCTATATGTATAATATGTATATATTTAAAAAAAAAAGTATATAAGTAGTTTATCCGTTATCTGGCACCCATAACACAAGCATTAAGTTGCTTAGCTTGGGGCTGGATGGCGATGTGTAATATGTCCTGAAATATTTATTATTATTATTATTTATATGTATAATACATGCATAATTTAGCCGTGCGAAGCCGGAGCGGGTCGCTAGTTAAAATATAAAAATGCAATGTCACAAACGTTGTTATTATCCGAACGTTTTATGCTTCAAGTGTAAAAGACCTCAAACAATAATTTCTCAGGGGCGTGAGAAATTCTTTAAAAAGTAACGGTAATTTTGTGTTTTTTTTTGGAAAAACGGTTTAGTTATCTTGATGACCATTGTTCTAAAATTGTTAAAAAGCCATTTAGTTTCGTCTATTTACTTAAATTGTTGGAGTTTTTTGACACATAGCTGTAAAATACAGTGATTCAGATAAAGACATTGGTTTACCTAGGAATTTATGATTTAATCCCAAATAATTACCACAATATTTTTGACGTGATAACGTCTTATAAATTGATGAACACCGGCAATCAAAAAAAAACAATAAACTTGTTATTTCTCATAGAATATTTCTTGAAACGATCTGCTACTGCCATCTATTAGCACTCACTTAAAGAAATATAGTTTATTTTTATTCGCTAGATGGCAGTAAAAAATTTAAATCAGCGCCATCTACATTCGAATAGCGGTCTTTCTAGAAACTAAGTTTCTCAATTTGTGTAATGGCAGTATAAGTTAAACAAAAACACAAATAAAATCTCATCTGTCGCGTCAAATCTCATCTGTCACGTCAAAATCTGTCGCGTCAAAATCTGTCGCGAGAACGGCTGAAAACGCTCACCCACAAAAGTGCCCAACGCGCCATAAGAAGTTTTCACTTCAAAAAGTGTAACATCATCGCTCACGTTCCTGTCGTGCGTCATGCTATTAACAAGGTAACCACAGCAACGTATTATTGTTGCTATGGGTACCATCAATGTTCTCTTATGACGTTATCACGTAAAATTATCGTCCGTAAACCAACTTTACAGACAACCGTTTTTTTCCTACATAAAAAGTCTAAATTCATTAGACGTCTGGGCATCTATAGTTTTATACTAATACTAGCGACCCGCCCCGGCTTCGCACGGCTATATTATGCATGTATTATACATATAAACCTTCCTCTTGAATCACTCTATCTATTTAAAAACCGCATCAAAATCCGTTGCGTTGTTTTTAAGATTTAAGCATACATAGGGAATAGGGATATAGGGACAAAGGGACAGAGAATGCGACTTTGTTTTATACTATGTAGTGAAGTGATGAAGTGATAACGAAACCTTTTTTCTGGGCGCTGTTCTACTTTTTTTCTTGTGCTTTTTTACGTGTCTATTTTTTTTGTGTTCAGAAAATAAAGTTTTATTTCTTTCTTTCTTTCTTTCTGATAGTGATGTAGTGATTATAAAGAATTAAGATTTTTTCGTTGTTTTGTGTGATACGAATAGGCTCCAAAACTACTGGAACGATTTTCATGAAACTTGGTATGTATTAATTCATTACTTGGTATACATTAATTCATTGCAAATAACATACGCTACTTTTCATCCTAATATTCCCATGGGATTCCCGCTTGACTCCCGAGTCACGCGGATGAAACCGCGGAGTGCTGTCTATGTGAGTTTCATCAAAATCGATCCAGTAGTTTTGGAAACTATTCGTTACAAACATAAAAATAATGCAGTTCACAGAATACATCTACTTACCAAGTTTCAAAAGTATAGTTCTTATAGTTTCGGAAAAAAGTGGCTGTGACATACATCAGACAGACATGACGAATCTATAAGGGTTCCGTTTTTTGCCATTTGGCTAGGGAAACCTAACAAAAAAAAACCTCTATTATATTAGTGTAGATAAATTTAGCCTGAGTGCGTTAAGGTGAAAGGGTAACTGCGCGCTCTCCATACAAACGTAGTCGACTGTTTCCTCCCTGGGTAATGACAATAGCACAAATATTTTTGTGTCATTAAACCTATAACTGCCATGACTATGCCCCTATGTTTTGGTTTTTTTCATTTTCTAACTATCATAGAAATTAAAATTAAAAAAATTTATAAAATAAACAAAACCAAAAAATAGGGGCATTGTCATGGCAGTTATAAGTTTTATGCACCAAAAATATTTGCTCTAGTGTCATTATCCAGGGAGAAAACAGTCGACTACGTTTGTAATAGTTTGTATGGAGAAAGCCCCCGGTACTCTTTCCTCTTAAGGGGTTTGGGGCGATATGTCAAAGGTGTGTTTGGCCAAAAGAGTATTTGTTCAAAATATACGACAGTACAATATTTACATCCTAAACCAGTTTCCTGTGAAACATCTCGTAACATACTTATTCTGTGGGTGTGGTTGAGGTCAGATATTTTTAACATTTTAAATTTCTGTTTGACCTTACCGCAGGTTAAATATTTATAAATTGGTTATGGTAGCTTACGCCCTGCGGTTTCATTCGCTTATTAGTCAATAACGTTATCTGTTTATCGGACTACCGAAGTACTTTCCATATAATAAAGCAAATCAACCCGTTTAATAAAAAAAAACTTTCGCGGTTACAAACAAATGTTTATTTTGATTTTGGAATTAAGAAAGTCAGATACCTATACTTAAAATAAATAAAAAAGCTTTTTTCTCCTCTAAATATTGTTTAATTTTGATGTTCCTTTATTTACATAGGCTTGTGTTTCTTTTGTTTTAAACTTTAAAAAAAGTTGTTAGTTAAAGTTATACTAAATTATTTTTTATTTTGCATAGTGCATGGCCTGCATAATTGGTAAGCGCAATTGAACGGTAGGTATTCAAGGGGTGCGAGTTCGAGTCTCGTCTCAGTTGCAATTTTTGAAGACGCATTTTTCCTTAAAAAATATTTAAAGTTATACTCACTTTTGTTATATAATAAGACTAGCTGCCCTCCGCGGTTTCACCCGCGTAACGCCCGATCCCGTGGGAATATCGGGATGTAAGCTATCCTATCTCTCAAGTTGGATCGAACTGCACATGGTGTGCGAATTTTATTATAATCGGTTAAGTGGTTTAGGAGTCCATTGAGGACAAACATTGTGACACGAGATTTATATATATTAAGATATACCAAAGCCTAGAATACAAATTATTCATTCGATTGACATTAATAACATAACATTTAAAAACAGCTGTGCCCGCAGGAACGAGAATTCCATCAAAAAATTAATATTTTGTGATAAGACTCCTAAGACTTTAATGAAAAATAATAGCAGACCTAGATAATAAATTCATTGTCTAGGTCTGCTATTTTTAAATAAATCCGTAACAAAAAAGCTTCAAATTAAAATAATCATCTCATACATTTTAAAATGTTTATATTAAACTTTATATATTCGACTTACTTGCATGGTTTTACGCAATAATTTAAATTTCTTACGATGATCATAATATTCAAATTACTTATGAATTATAAAAGGTTTTAAGTATATTAATGACCGCGGCTTCACGCGCTTAATTTTTAGTTACTTTGAGCATGGTTGTGTTTAGCAATCTTTCAAAAAGGCAGGTTTACCAGCAAATTTGATGAAAAAAAGGAGATAGATTGATAACTTTATTTGTACAACACAGTAAGGAACATAAAACATGATAATATACACAAAGTAAAGTAATAGCTATAAAGTACAAGTTGCACAAATGGGCGGCCTTATCGCTGAAAGCGATTTCGTCCAGGCAGCCTTTGGATGGAAAAGAACTTATTTAGCTTTGATGACTTTTTTTGGGGCTTGGTTTGTGTACCTTTTCAGGCAAGGGTACCAACAAATTTGATGGAAAAAAAACTTTCCTTAAAACTAAAATATTAAAAGAAAATATTTGATGTGCGTTCTTATTCAGTTATTTTATGATATTGTTTGCCTTGATTTCTGCAGCTAAGCTTAAAGTTATAGTAAGCTTTAAGTACCTATCATGAATTTTAGCTATCTAATCTAATTTTAGGAACTCTTTTTCGTAAATTTCAAGGGAACAATTGGCAGGAAATATTAAAATCGCTACACAGTGTAAAACGAATTCTGTCTGTCCTTATGTATGCATAGATCTTTAAAACTACGCAACGGATTTTGATGCGTTTTTTAATAGATAGAGTGTTTCAAGAAGAAACTTTTTTAGAATATAAAATATATAAATACAATAATATATTATTATTAATTTTTATATACATTACGCGACAAATTATTATTAAGAACCGCATCCTTTTTTGATGTTTGATATAAAGGGCCAGGGAGCGCTGGAACTCTCATTTCGGTGGCCAAGATCAAAGTACCATTTTTAGCACTAGCAAATAATATATATAGGTATCAATTAAATGTTTAAAAAAGCGAGAATACTCACAGACAACAATGCATAACAAAACACTTCAGTCAATTGCATTTTCCACCACTATTTATCCAATTAGAAAAACAACAAGATTTTAAGTGTATAGAACGTGGTAGTCAGTCGAAAGCTACACGCTTAGTGCGTGCGCGCAGAGTTAGAGATGACTCGAGTTAAGCCGACTGTGAAATCATTTGTATAGAGATGGTAATTTCTCTTTGTGTTTGGCGCAGGTAGAGGGTTTTGGAATTTTGGGTTTGGTTTTTTTTTGTAAGGAATTCTATTTGTTGGTGTGTTCTAATATTTTTTAGTTTTGGTTGTTTTGTTGCTAATGTTTCTATAGCGTTATATTTTATAATTACACTAGCTGCACGCCGCGGTTTCATCCGCGTAAATCCTGTGTCCGTGAGAGTATCGAAGAGTCTCTATTGTATATTGTAGCAAAACCTTGAAATGCTGAGTAATTACTCTATTCTTATATATTTTTTTATTTGACGGGTGTGATGTCTCTCTGTCTTCAGAGAACGAGTTGCCCAGATTGTGGAAGGTTTGTAAATTGAATATATTATTATTTTGTGTATAATTGGCTAGTATTTGATGTACTTATTGGAATAATAATAATATCTTTTTGTAATTTGATATTTCTTGTTTAATTTGATGAATTCTAAGAGGTTCCCCTACATGGACTTCAGCTATTTTGGTTTCATCGCGATCGGTCCAGTGTTTCT
Source organism: Idaea aversata (assembly GCA_907269075.1). Taxonomy (NCBI): domain Eukaryota; kingdom Metazoa; phylum Arthropoda; class Insecta; order Lepidoptera; family Geometridae; genus Idaea; species Idaea aversata. The sequence goes on from OU026102.1 coordinate 1,956,822, forward strand.
CGAGCTATATGTGGTGTAAGTGACACGTTTTATTTTTGTTTTATTTATGTAGGTGTATTTATTTAAGATATCATAACCAAAAATACATTTGTCACGGTTAACCTGATGCCAGACAGACGGACGGGTGGATGGACAGTAAAGTCCTAGTAATAGGGTCCCGTTTTTTTACCCTTTGGATACAGAATTATAAAAATCAATACAAGCGAAAAATGAATAAAATGCGAAACGTCTCTATATAAATCAAGGTACCTAATTGACTCTAGGCACGCGTCATCCACTCTCACAAGTGTTTTGTTTATATCAATCGCTACTAAACAATATTTATGATCAACTTGTATTCATTAAAACTACATTGTTCTTACGTTTATTGCACTGGGAGAACCTGTAAATATTTATTATAGCAGCGCCATTTATAAGCCTATGTTACTCCCAATGAATTAATGTATCCTCATACCAAGTTTCATCTTAATCGGTCCAGTAGTTTCTGAGCCTATTCGCTACAAACAAAAAACAAACAACAAAATATTTCCTCTCGCAGTTTCACTCTCGTAACTACCAATCCCTTAGGAATATCGGGATAAAAAATAGCCAATCAATGTATTTTCATACCAAGTTTGATCTAAATCGGTCTAGCAGTTTCTGAGCCTATTCGTTACAAACACAAAAATAAAAATCTTTCCTCTTTATAATATTATTATAGTACTTATAGTATATTTTTAGATAGTTAAATATAAGTATGTAGATTAATTAATCGCATGACATTTTTTTTACACAAGCACTCATTATCATTCGAGCGATGTTCCCGGTTGCATCCCTCTCGGGAGCCCGGGGTCCGCTTTCCTACTTTTACGCCTCCACTTCGCACGATCTTCGGCATCCTGGGTTGTAAGGCCATTTGCACGCATATCACCCCTTACGACGTCAAGCCAGCACTTCTTGGGTCTACCCAGTCTGCCACGACCCGGCGGCGGAGGCGCCATGGCAAGACATTTGTTCCCCACGTAACTAGCCGGTTTTCGCAAGACGTGGCCGTACCAGCGTAAGCGACATTCTTGCAATTTATCTGCAATGTCTCGGACATGAAGGCTGCCCCGGATGCGGTAGTTCCTGACGCGATCCTTTCACGTCACTCCACATATCCAGCGCAACATCTTCATCTCCGTGACACGCAGCTCCTGCTTATGTCGCTCAAGCACCGGCCGGCACCGGTATTTTTTTTTACACAAGCACTATTATTCTTAAAGAATATTGAACGAGCATAGAATTATCAAGTCTATATAGTCCACATTTTTCAGCCAGCCAATGAACTTCCGTGTAAGCTCGAAAATATCTCTAGGAGGCCCACAATATGAATGGATCGGATAGAGACAGATGATGTGTTCCATGCTCTGGTCCTCTTCACCGCACTTACAGAGAGCAGAGTCACTACAACCCCATTTGTGGTGTTTGTACCAGTAAGTATTTGATATACAGGAAAAGTATTTTTGTAGTGCACAAATTTCGGTATGTTTTAAGAATAAAAAATATTATTATTTTTATTTTGGAGCTAACTCAAAAACTCTCAGAGCTATAACCATTTAAGTATTTCTAACAAAACGACGAAGTCCATGGACACAATACTAGCGCCAGCGAGTTTAATAGCGCGCTCTAAATGAAGGTAGGTACCTACGTGTCACTGTGTGTATCAATACTGAGATACCCAATAATTTAGAAATTGCAGGAAGTTTTTCACATTAAGTTTTGGTTTTTTTTTATTTATTTTTTGCGTAAATGTACTCCACTGCCGACATATTATACTCAGCAGAAAAAAATGTGCACTACAAAAACACTTTTCCTGTACTATACTGAGTAAAGGTCGCTGTACACGTAACGGAATCAAACCTCGGACGCAACGGGGAGTTGACGTGCATTGTTCATAAAGTGTACGTGGACTTTAAACATACGTAACGTGATGTTTCCCGCGCCGGACGAGACGTGACAATTTCTTGACAGCGTTTCATATAAAAATATCACGTTCCGTCCGGCACGGGTTAAATCCCGTCACGTATGCAGCGACCTTTATTAATCTGAGTGAGGAGTCGAGGTATACTGCTAGTCCCGCATGCCATCTTCCTACAGTTTACTAGATTCCTTCAAAGGCCCTCTCTTATTTTAAGGTCGAGTATGTGACTTCTTTATTATAAAAAAAGGTTAATAATGGTTCTATTAAGGAAAATTATGTGCTACTCGTATAGCTTTAGTCGCGCAGATTACAAAATAATGTTAAATTATGAGGAAAAGGTACCAAACGCTCTCTCGATACAAACGCAGTCGACTGTTTCCTCCCTGGATAACGACACAATAGCAAATATTTTTGTTGGACCATGCCCTGATGTTTTGTTTTTTGTTTTTTAAATCTTAATTTCTATGATGATTAAAAAACCAAGACATAGGGGCATAGTCATGGCAGTTATAGGTATTATGCAACAAAAATATTTGTGCTAGTGTCATTATCCAGGAAGGAAACAGTCGATTTTGTTTGTATAGAGAGAGCGCCCGGTACCCTTTCACCTTAAGGTAATTTTTTTTCTATAGATTACTATTTATAAACATTAATCCTACTAAACATTGAATTATTCTATTGCAGCACAATCTGTGTTAATATTTTCAAACTAAGATGAAGTTGAATGGCTATTTGGACGCTTGTTTTGTGAAAGTTTAACAACTAACTTATTCAGTACGTAAGAGTTTGTCGATCTACTCAGAGATGGCGCTTGAATCTAATTTCTGCTTTCATGGCATCTCTCCCTTAGGTCGAACAGCTTTCTAGACAAACCTTCGTTTTATACATCTTGTTTATTAGGAAAATTGCTTTTCTAGTAATTTAAATTTAGACAATCTGCTTGTTAGTCCTTGTCGCATTTCAGGCATACTGCTTCAGTGGCATCTCTCGTTTAGGGCGAAAAGCTATTTAAGCAAACCTTCCATTTAGGCATAGGTAATGCCTGTAGTGGCATCCCGTCTTTTCGGTAACACAAAAGAGCTCCATTTCTTTCTTTTTTTGAATTAATATTGCCTCAATCTTAAAATTCTTTGATACACCAATTAAACTGTAGTAGTACATTGTATACAACATCATCTAGCTAGTAGGTACCAAACCAAGCAACTAGGCTTGTGTTATAGTATTAGAATTTACGTATGGTTGGTGGTAAACAACTAGAATACCTAAATTTAAAATGAAAAATAAAATCAGTGGCATGAAAAATTTATTGATTTTCTTTTAATTACATAATAATTATGCTAAAATAAATACAGAAATTGTTGGAGTAATAATTTTAACTTATCTATTAATTATTTTCAATATAAATAATTATTTTTAATTATACAAGCGACTTAATTAATCATTATATTTACAATTTTTTAATGAATAAATTAGAGCAAATTCATTTTGTAACCTTAATTTAGTGATATTTAGGGTTTTTATAAAAAATCTTCTGAACACATTTTTTTATGGTTCAATTTTAATACAGTAAAAATGTTTTTTTTTAATAAATTGCGTTGAAGAAAACGTACTTTTGAATAAAAAAAAATATTGGATGATATTTTTAGTGCGCAATGGAGATAAAAAAAACTATAATAATATTCTCTATTGGCCAAATTGTACATTTTTTGGTCACAGAAAAAAGTAAATTATCTTTGTAAATTATGAAAATTTGTTATCCGTGATTATTAAGATAATTATTTTCTAGTTTTTATTTTGTCAAATTCTGGCCCATGACCACAAAGACCTAAGATTTTTTTCAATGTACAGGGTTATTGGCCATATAAAGAGGTTTAGAGTTTATTCTGTGCATCTGAATAATTTTTTAAGTGTGATTTTTTTTTAATTTTTTTGAATATATTAAGCCAATTAAGATATTTTTTTCATCTTTTTCATGGTACACTTCAAATATCACCCATAATAAGTAGGTATAAATATCGTTGTGTAAAAAGGTCTTAAAAATATTTAAATAAAAGTTAATATATGTAACGAGAGAAGTATTTTGTATAAAATATAATACATTTCAATTTCTATAGATTAAATCCAAATATGATAAATAAATATGCAGGACATTGCACACAGTGCCATCTAGCCCCAAGCTAAGCAACTAGGCTTGTGTTATGGTGGCCAGATAGAATAGATACATAAATATTTAATATACATACAGAACCACCCAGACCGGAAACAAACATGTTTATAAATATTTGTTTGAGGCGGGAATCGAACCCGTAAATATTAAATATTGCTAAAAAAATACTATCACTAGGTAATAATTGTCGGAAGTTTTGATACATAGCCACTCGAAGTTGTTGCCTTGCCAACGCCCGTCACTGTAGCAAAATTATAATATATATAATATTTATTAATTTTTATAAATAAAATATTATACAGATATTATATTATACAGGATTTATCAGGCCAGCAGGCTGACTCTATGTAAATATGCTCAGCTAAAAAGATGAGTAATTAAAAATATTAATGCTGAAGATGCTATCTAAAGTAGGTACTTATAATTTGTTTTATGTCAAAAAAAGATGTGTATGCAATAAGTTTTTGATGCACTTGTTACAATAAATATCGTAATATTTATATTAAGATGTTTAGAAGTCTTTAATTTACAAGATTACATCAGTATCAAAATTATATCGAACCGATTTTATCAAAGGTAAAAAGCCCGTATTTTTTGTCTTTATAAAGGAAACAGGGTTATTTAATCATATTATAGAAAAAGGTTGCGGGCTACTTCTGTGCGCCATAACAATCAACTTTTGTTCTGTGACTTTTGGAAATTCTAATGTTTCATTTTGCGGTCCCGAAAATCAGCTGTTATTGACACGGAAAGGTCATTAACCTTAAGATTATTTTTTTTTTAAGTTTTTTCGACTTTTTGACGTGACAACGTTTTATAAATTGGTTTGCCGGGTGACACTTCAAGAAACTGCGTTACGCTCCGCTGACGTTATGCGCTCACAATGAGAGCGAGTGAGAGGCACGCGGGCATGGTTAGCCCGCCTAAGAGCGAGAGAGACAGACATAAAAAGTGAAAGGCACGCGTCCCTTCCACTCGAGCACAGTTGTTGTCACGTAAAACTTTCGCCCGTATACCGACTTTACAGGCAACCAGTTTTTAAGTCTGAATGTTTTACCTATTTAAAAGAAAACAGCTGATATTCAAAATACTTAACATAATCTCAAAAAAAAACCAAAAAAACCTTCGTTTTTTTTAAATTATAGAATTTCTTTTTTTAAATTATTGTACCCAAGTTAATTGTTAACCCTAAGAATCTCAGGCTGCACAAAAGTAGCCCTCAACTGTTTCAGAAGTTATTTTTTTTGATACACCCTGCAGAATATATTTATAAAATTTGTATATTTATTGGTAGTATTATGGGATATGTAGAAGGCACGATAAGTGTATTTATATACATTGTGAACTGACGTTGGCATGGCATGGTGATAAATATGTATGTACATAATTAAGTTGATATATTTTAAAGTCTCCATAAAAATATTATATAAGTATTATGAAATATTATATATATACTTTGTAGTTATAAGTACATCAGGCAATAAAAGCGGAGCCTCACCTTAGAGTCTTTAAATTGCTAAATTTTTGGTTATTTTTTGTTTATTTTTGATTATTTAGGAAGAAGTCCTTCAACTCATGACTTTAAAGCCCTGCTTGGGCTTGAGTTGAAAACTTTCAATAAAAAACCTTGGACCTCCACTTTTGTTGCAAACAAAATTGCAGAACACTGCCTGTTTTTCTAAAATTACTATTATTGAAATGTTTTCATTCTAATAACGTTTGTCTAATAAATTAATGAGTTGTGATACTCAAGCGGGATTTTTTTTTGAGCTCAAAACATTCTAATAATTGCAACTTTAGAGCTCTACGGTGGTTCTGCACTTTTGATTTCTGATTGTACGTTAGCAGATAATTAGTGATACATTATTGGAGTCCACGATTTTGATGTAATATTATATATTTCTTGACGTTTACTGAAGATTTTCATACACGTTCTGAAATATTCAAAAATGTTATTTTAAGTACCTACAACATTTTGTTTATTAAAAAAAATAGTGTTGTGTTCATAATAGTTCGTATAATATTTTGATAGAGACGAAAAATAAAGTGCGTGCCATAATTATAGTTAAGTGATATGTTCCATTTGCTTGTAAAAATATAATATACAGGGTTATCGGTAATCATAATATAAGAAAACTGTTGAGGGCACAGATGTAGCACCTTAAAAACGACCTTTTTTTTTTCTCTCTAAAAATTTGAGGTTATTATTACCCGAAAATCTGCTGTTACTTACACAAAGAGGTCATGAACCTTGATCGATCTTTTTTTTTAAAGTTTTAGTAAAAAAATTAGAAAAAGCATTGCATTTATAAAAAAAATTGATTGTTAAGGTGCACAAAAATACCAAACTCGTTCTTATGAATCAATAACCCTGTAAATATTGTGAATATTATAAACGTATTTGGAATTTTAATTATTGCCCATTAGAAGACAGAATTTGTGGGCAAAATAGGATAACCCATTGAGATTCCTAGATTACTAAAATAATACTTAGTTTTGCCTCTTACTGTTTGCCAAGCGTACTTATTTTATAAGCATTCACACAACTTGCAAAGCTAATGGGGTCAATTCACTGGAATTTTCGAAAAATATTTTGAAAATAATAAAAAATTTGTAAAAGTAGTAATAAGGTTGATGCTGTAAAATTGGCTTCTAAAAAATGGATGGAATTAAAAATGATTTAGAGTCAAAATCAATACCCCATCATACTTGCTCTAATCAGTCGCAGATACAGTCCGAAATGGACATTGGACGTAGAGCCGCGCTCATGCGCCGTATGCATTTACCTACGATCCATTCTCATGCGGACAGCTAAGAAGTGGACCTCTCTGCCCGCATGACTATTCCCCTAAAACTACAACCTTGGAGTCTCCAAATACAGAGTAAATAGTACCTATACTAGGCGAGCATGCTACATCCTCGACTTCAGCTTGGCTTTCCAGCAGGTGAGAAACGGTCAAACGGAAGCTTATTTTGTGTAAAAAATGAAAGAAATAGCACTTAAATGCTGTTCATCCAATTTGGGGCGCAGCCTTTCTATTGACAAGAAATTACAAAAAAATGATATATCAGCGATTAACAAGAGCCAGTACGATAGGTTATCAATTCGTGGCATTAAAAAATCAACTACAATAACCTTGAACAAGTGAGAAAAAGTAGAAAGTAATAAAATTAGGAACAATGTTTACCAAAATGACCCCAAAAATCATATTTATCTAATTATATACAAACGTGTAACTCGCATAGCGTGAAACAAACATACTTATACTAAAACCGACTATAATTTCTTAATATTTGGATTAAAATTCTCGAATATAATACAAATTATCTACATAGATAATGGAAGGACCCTGTTAGTCTGTCTAGACCTGATTTAAGTCTAACTAACTACTGAGCGAGGTATAATTAAAGAAACAAATGGTAACAAAAGTATAAAAGTCACTAACCTAACTGTTGATGGAATTTTAGGTCGTTTTTTCTTTCAAACATTTGAATAAGGAACTCCTAATTTTTTTTTAGACTTGATCTAATTGAACAAAAATTTCAAAATAAATCGTTCATACCAAAAGTAAAAAAAAACGAACCTAAATTCTCAACAAGCAGAAAAAATATACAACGAAAAAAAATTGCACAAATAAGCAAGCCGTTACTGAGTTGCTTCAGCGGTGTGGTAGTGAGATGGATGGTAACGCCAAACCTGGGGCGGGGAGTACTCCACCGGAACTTCTTGGGCGGTTCCACCCGCCCCCCACATCAGCACTGTTTGCCGAGGCATCTCTGACGTTTGACTCTGCTGCATCCTTTCTTGTTCCGTCGACCCGTTAGAACCAGCTGGACTAGGACCAGGAACGACACTTGGAGATCTCCTTTCTCCAGTAACTGGACTCATATACCTCCCACTGCTATCAACGTAAGTATACTCCCTCGAAGGTGGTCTATGATACGTCGGAGCCACTTCGTACCCTGGTGGCGCCGGTTCTAAGAAACCATTTGGAGCGTAAGGCGTATAGTGGTAAGACAAAGGCTTGTATTGATGAAATAAGTTATCTGCGGTTAAGAATCTGTCGTCTAGCGGTGGTGGGGGGTAGTGTAATGTTGGTGCTGGTGGAAATTCTCCATAAGGTGCAGTATAAGCACCGTTTAAGTTGGTATAAGCTGCAGCGACTGCATCAGCTGCTAAGTATTCGACTGGTGGAGGAGCAGGAGTAGCTGGAACTCTTCTCTTATTCCGACAAGTTGATAGGAAGTCCCGTAATTGTGTTTTGTATCGTCTTGCTGATCTTGGTGGCGTTGTGACGTTAGATTCGCAACCGGATAGCTGTTCTGATTCTGAGAAGTAGAGACTTGTCAGGCCGGTGTCGAGGTAGCTCACTTTGAAGTCCATTGTTCTCTTGCCAAGAAGATCTCTGCCTTCTTCTTCCCTGAAACACCAAAAAAATTTGGTTATGGAAATATTTAAGAAATACTTTCATAAAAATTAATAACTCTGGTTTTAAAGCATTTCAAAACAATAAAAATATGGAAAAAAGTGAGACAGCAAATATAATGGACAGAATAAAAATATTATTTTTTAATAGTTTTGCTTACATGAGCGGTCGATGCGTGCTGATCACGAAGTCAGGTTTGGAGTTCTTATAGACGAGTCTTGAGGAAGTCTGCAGCCACTGCCATTGGCCGTCTTTACTTTGGAAGCGGTACGCTATCATGCCGGAAGCACCTGTTTTTAATACTGAAAACAAAAATGTATTACTAAAGTTTAAATTCATTAAGATTTACATAAAAAATTTGGTACTTGACAGACAACACACTACAGGCTGCTGGATTAAGAAACATGCTATTTTTTGTCTTCAAAGTGAGCACATTTTTTTAAGACATACCCTTGACATCATAAGCTAACCCACTTTAAGAATTTGAAATTTTGTTCAGAGGTTCACTGTTGTAATTTCAGTAGTCACTTTCTAGACCTACCTATGACTAAAGATTTCGGGTTCTATTAGGCCTCTGACTGGATCTAACGCCTGTTTATATTTCAGTCAGGCAGGACTTTGAATATTAAAAAAGATTTTAAAGAAGGAATTGTAATTTCGATGGGCCTTTTAAAGCGTGTTGCTTGTGTTAGGTTAATGATTCTAATTGTGGACTTACATTCTTGATGAGCACTGGCGACGTAAGCCAAGTCGTCGTAATGTACTAGGTCGTAGCCACCCATATTGCCGAGCTCAGCGTCTGTGTAGCCTAGAAGCATTTTACCCCTGAAATAAGAACAAAAAGATTATTTCTACAAATTTAAATAAACCTAAGACCGCAACGTCACTTTCAGTTTGATCATTGGCCTAAATCCACGTTAAATCTTATAAACTTTACTTTGAATATGTTGTAAAATACTATTTGAGCTAATTATAAATAAATTAAAGATGTTGCTTTGTTACTAGTTTATTTTAGAGTGACAGTTAAAACAAAATACAAAATAAACTAGTAACAAAGCAACATCTTTAATTTATTTATAATTAGCTCAAATAGTATTTTACAACACGTTATCAGCACGAAGAGCAAAATATTTTAAAGATTATCAATAGTGCTTGCTGATGTGAATATTTTAGAGTCATTACAAGTGGTTCATATTTCGGACCAAGTCCTCCAAGCAAAATGGCTGCAATCGAAGCATCATCTATTACCTTGCCAATATCAGCCAAATCCTGAGCTGTACTAAGAACCACATTGATATACATCTCTATATTCTGAAAATAATCAAGTGAGAGTCTGTATAGCTTCCTTTCTAATGCCAGCCTTCTGCCCATGCCCTTACCTTCGTATGCATCTTGTAAAGCATTCCAAGCTTCTAAAGCAGTCTTAGCATTACGAATGTGGGTCATTGCTGTCCCATCAACGGTAAGGCAAATTTTAGCTAATGCTCTCTCATCGTTTCGTATTTTCATCGAAGCAGAGGTAGTATCATCTTCGCCATAGCCACTTACTGTTTTCCAAAGATTTTCGTGGATTAAATAATTGCGCATCTTAAACTTCCATTTTATGTAGCCATCTTTATTGCACAGTATGAGCGACGCTGGTATTGACGAAGAATAATTCATTCCACTATTGGAGTCACCATCACACATTTTCGATACAAACGAAAAACGATTTTGACACTAAAATATTCACATCAGCAAGCACTATTGATAATGTGAATATTTTAGTGTCAAAATCGTTTTTCGTTTGTATCGAAAATGTGTGATGGTGACTCCAATTACATCCAAAAACACGCAAATGGCTGAGATCTCCCTTTTGTCCAACATTATATTCCATGCTCGGGGTGCCTGTTTGAGCCCATACAACACGTTATCAGCACGAAGAGCAAAATATTTTAAAGATTATCAATAGTGCTTGCTGATGTGAATATTTTAGTGTCAAAGTCGTTTTTCGTTTGTATCGAAAATGTGTGATGGTGACTCCAATAGTGGAATGAATTATTCTTCGTCAATACCAGCGTCGCTCATACTGTGCAATAAAGATGGCTAATTATAAGTGTAATGATGAAGTAGATTATAATTCGGCTGAATCTGAGGGCCCTACTAGTCCTGAACGAAATGTTATAGAGGTAAGTAGGTATCCTACTAGAATTCGTAAGCAACCGGATTTTTATGTTGCAAATTTATTATCAGAAACTGATAATATGTGTGAGCCGAAATCTTATTCAGAGGCAGTGAATTGTGATGATGCTGATGAATGGCGTTCTGCGATGAACAATGAATATGATTCGCTCATTAAGTTGAAGACTTGGAAGCTTGTTGATAAGCCTATAGGTAATAAGAAGGTTATACCTTGTAAATGGGTCTACAAAGTAAAGAAAGATGCTCACGGTAACATTTTGAAGTATAAGGCTAGACTTGTGGTGAAAGGTTTCAAGCAGGTAGAAGGAATAGACTACAATGAAACTTTTGCTCCTGTTATTCGTCATTCTTCACTCCGTACTTTATTCGCCTTAGCTGCTGAATTAGACCTAGAAATGAGGCATTTGGACGTCGACACTGCTTTTCTTAACGGAGAACTTGAAGAGGAAGTTCTTATGGAACAACCACAGGGTTTTGTGGAGAAAGGCCGTGAAAGTAAAGTTTGCCTACTGCAGAAATCGTTGTATGGGCTCAAACAGGCACCCCGAGCATGGAATATAATGTTGGACAAAAGGGAGATCTCAGCCATTTGCGTGTTTTTGGATGTCGGGCACTTATTCAAGTTCCAGCCTGTCATAGACAGAAATTAGATATTAAAACTAAAGAAGTTATCTTTGTAGGATATACAGATGATCCTAATACTTATTTCTTTAGGGATGCTTCTACAACACCACCCTTTGTTCTACTTTTACAATTAAGACTTCTTTGTGCAGTAAAGAAATAGAAGTAATTTTATATTATTTTGTATTTTGTTTTAACTGTCACTCTAAAATAAACTAGTAACAAAGCAACATCTTTAATTTATTTATAATTAGCTCAAATAGTATTTTACAACAGAATATTTTTCAAAAAGAGTTCAATAAATTCGATTTGCTTTTTTTATGTATTCATTGCTTTTGTCATGTTGGTGTTTTAAGAACATATTATTTTGACTTAATTAACAATGCTTCTTGAAATCTAGCGACTAAATTGTAAAGGAATTTTCGTAAAGCAAAATGTTAATCTCTCACCATCTTTTTTTCGAGTAACACAACAGCATTCCCTATTTTATAACCAATAAGATTGATCACGGCGAATTTGTTTATCAATTAACAATTATACAAGGTTTTTAAAAGGTTTGAAGTATTTCCTCCATCGTTTTTATCCGAAAACTTTGTAACAAAGCGTTTTAGACACGTGGTTATGAGTTTTACGAGGTTTTAAAATGAAAGACTTGCAGTTATAGAAATATGAGTAAATGGCAAGGTGATAACAACTCTGTTTTAAATTGTGTAAGGTTGAATTTTCAGCGATTTTTTTTTCTTAGAATTCTAGTGTTTCTGATCTGTTTCGGTTTTTGTTTGGAGATCATTCACAGATTGCAGTGATGACTCAGAATTATTAAGATGAGAATATTTTATAGTACAAACAACTCTCAACTTAGTTTATCTAATTCTAATTCTTTCTGGTCTAGTATGATTAGGTTATATAGGTAAATTAACATAAAACAAACAAACAGAAATATTTAACTTTTTAAAATATACTTACCTTTGATCCATAGAGACTAGAGAAAGGTCTAGTTTATGCTTGCTTTTAAACATGACTTCTTTCTGAGGGATCTCGAGTAGGCTTGGAGGGCCGAAGGGCGCGCAGATCGCAAAAAGAGCCAGAGGAGGCTCCTCAGTCTTCTTGTTTTGCCCGTGCAGGACTTTTATTCTACCCCGGATGTCTAACCTCTGAAAAAAAGAAAAACAGTATAAAAATACGCAAAGAAGAGAACCAGTGTTTAAAGACGTACTTAAAACACAGACTTTTACCACAGTTTGGTCGAAAGAACCCTAAAACATTTATAAAAAATCAAACCTAATTATCAGATAAAAATGATTTCTAAGTGAAAAAAAATGTATTGCAGAAATGTTAATTCTTAACTTACCAAAAAACCAGAAGTGTTGTCCAATAGGCACCTAAATCTAACAGTAAAGCTCCTTTCTAAGAGATGAGCTCGCTCTGGCCGCAGCACATCTTGAAGACTAAGGTTGTTAACTTCTGCAGGAAGGAAGGAGTTCCAGAGGAGCTGACGCTGCAGTTCCTCTCGATCTTCGGAATGGACTAGCTCGTACACCGATTGGTGGACTATATCTGACTGGAATGGAAAAAATACACGTAAACGTAGAGCTAAACCATAATCGGGTAACCACTATTAGGGGAAGGAAATAAAAACTTAAGAATAATAATTAAAGTCCTAAAAACACTTAAAATTAGAACTGGATTTTAAACTTAACTTAATAAGGAATAATATAACTTTAACGAGTCAAACTTTAACATACATCTTTAATCATTCGATAAAGATAATACAAAAAAAATCGTATAAACCCGAAAAGAGCAAGTCATAAACGAATCATAAATCAATAAACCATAGCAAACCCCATAAATTGATTCGAGCTCAATCATTAAAGGATCGTCTGTAACGAAGATGGACGTGTTAATTCACCGCCTTATGTCAAGCCTTTGACAACATTCCCTGCCTAGAAATAGAGTTCGATTTTGACTAGCAGTTGAATTCATACGTATCCACCGTGTCATAATAATGAAATACCATGTAAACAGTGTAGATAATGCGGCAACAACGTGATGCAAGTATAAGACTAATTGATAATCAATGGGGTGCGTCAAGGCTCTGTTCTCGGCCCCCTGTTCTACGTTCGACATGTAAATGAATCATAACAAAATATGCCCTAAATAAAAGGTGTAGGTATAGTACAAGGGGATAACGTGAACGAACATATTGCGATGGCATAAAATGTCAGAAGATGATTTGTTGGGTAATTGGTTTTGTTCTGGGGGTTCGGTTGCTAAGATACTAAACTGTTTTATAAATATTGCCTATTGTTTTGGTGATAGTTTCTCGGTTTTTTGTATTTTTTGTTATGATTGATGGTCCTGAATGTATCCAAGTTTTATGTTGCTTTTATTATTTTGTTTGCGTAGTTTCGATTTGTTATGTACCAACCAGTATATTAAAGATTCTACGTATGCTTATTGTTAGAATTTTACGAGGTCTATAAAATTTTGTGTGCCGCATTGACCTCGGCTGTTTGCTTGTGTTTTGCTAAGAATGCATCTAATATTAAAAGTTATGTACAGTCGATGTAATCAGCATTTATTAAGTTTACTTCCTCATTAAGTTTACGATTTGTTTACCCTGCTTTTTCGTTAGCTACGTTTTATATAGCTTCATACTGTCGTTAATTTACATATTTTATTTTCTACTAATTTCCCTTTTTTTTTTCTATTTCCACACAATTAATTCCATTATTGCATTTTGAAATCGTATCCGTAAAACGTAGAAGTTTTCAGTTTTTGAGGTAAAGATCCTTATGAAATAACTAAAAAATTCATCAAAACCAGAATTTAATTTTACGAGCCATATTATTCTCAACATCTTTAACCAAACCATATGTTACTCGATGGAAACTAATTACTTTTATTTTAACATTATCATTTATAGTCTTGTTCCCCTCAATTCTCCCTACAAATATTGAAACACTAGCTGCACCCTGCGGTTTTACCCGTTTCCGGTCAGTGAGATTTGGCATAATTGGAGCCTATTTATGTATTATTATAGAGGCTAGCCATCTGCCTATGTTTCAGCAATTACTACTCGAAGAAGTAACAAATAGAAGGAAAAAATAAATGTGGATCAGTGAAAAAATGGTGTTTCTTCTTCTTTCACAAGGGAAGTAAACAAGATAGAATAAGGAAATTGAATAAGAGATGAAGAAAACGAAACTAAGTAAAAAAAAATCTTGACACTGGCTAGTAGGAAGAAATTGAAGTAAATAAATACGAAACGCTCATTCGATAAACTCACTAACAAACTTTCGCATTTACAATATTATTGTAGGGTAGTTTATTGTTCCCCCATAAATATTTAAACATTAAGCTCTGGTCTGACCACCTGGTGAGAGGGTACGACTTTTCAGACTTAATTTCACCCCTCTCGGTTGCATTTTGATTGTGTTGCGAGCTGAGTAATGGTAGTTTTATGGGGCTATGTTTGAATGTTTTGGTTTTTATTTTGATTCAATTGAAGACCTCGAGAAAGACTCAGGAACGGAAGTGTTGAGGAAGATAATCAAGTCAAAATACTTTATACCTTCAATCCAATAAGATCTTAAATCAAATGATCATTAATATACTTTTAAAAATGAAGTTGGTACTTGTGATATTATTTTAATATCTAAGGATACTCGGTAAGAAATATAGATACCTATCTAAGGAGATTCGATATGAAATATTAATAACTAAGGAGACTCTACAAGATAACATCTTTTAAATGGGAGACAGATAGAGCGAAGAGAATTGTTGAGAACGTCAAAAAACATACATACAACCGAATTGAGAACCACCTCCTTTTTTGAAGTCGGTTAAAAAAGGGATGTAAGGTCTCGTAATAAAATAAGTTTACAGATAACAAAAAGTGTTTTAATCCCCCAATATCTTTATTAGTTGATTGTTTGTCTGTCTGTTGTTAAATTTCATTTTCAAGTACTTTCCTGAAGTAACACAAGGATAATGTAATTTTAATTGTCAAAAGAAATATTTAATCTAGAAAAACAATTTATTGGTCTTAATATTATTTATTTTATTTTGTCCATTGGCCACCCAATATCCGACCCCTGGCCAGGCCATAGTTAATCAGTAGACAGGTTCATTAAGCTTGAAAAGGAAGTGAATACGCGGGAGACAGTTATATTGTTTTCGTTGACGCGGCACGTGTCTCAACTATTACATTCTGGTGAAATGATAAAGGTTTTAAATCGATTACACACTTAAATGTTTCCATATTACTACAGCAAGTATAACCTTAATTTAATTTTGCAACTATCCTTTAATTAGTTTTTGCAACTTTACCTTAACTAGACTTTGCAAATCACTACATAGTATAAAACAAAGTCGCTTTCTCTGTCCCTATGTCCCTATATACCTTTGTATGCTTAAATCTTTAAAACTACTGAACGGATTTTGATGCGGTTTTTTTAAATAGATAAAGTGATTCAAGAGGAAGGTTTATATGTATAATAAGTACATGCATAATATAGCCGTGCGAAGCCGGGGCGGGTCGCTAGTATCCTTTAATTAGACTATACTACTATTCCTTAATTAGCCTTTGCAACTATCCCTTAATTGGACTTTGCAACTATCTCTTTATTAGACTTTGCAACTGTATCCTAATTACCGAGACCTTGCTATTCCTACTATTTCATAATAGTTAGACTCTGCAACTATTAATCAATTAGACTTTGCTACTATTCCTTAATTAGATTTTGCAACTATGCCTTATTTATTACACTTTGCAACAAAGTAGTCTCTAATTATGATACTTTGAAATTATTCCCTAATTATTAGACTCTGCAACTTTGCAACTATCTCTTGATTAGAATTTGCGTATGTTTAATTTAACAAAAGATAACATTTGCAACATATTTTAATGCAAAAAACTTTTGTGTAGTTATTGTTAATTTAGCTTCTATTTTTATCATATTTCAAATAATCTATTTAATTTCCAATATTATGTTTTATATTTTGTTATTATCCACTGTCAAGTAGGTACCAAACGCCAATCTCTATCACCCCATTAGGAAATTAACTAGTGTATAAAATCAGTAATTATTGACAAAGATCTGATGGAGCGTAAAGGCACGTGCCTACAACCATAGTCTACCCAAGATTGGGTATACCGATTTCCAAATCGATGCTATAATCGCAAACCCACCCTCGGAGGGGTGAGTTTGGATCGAAAAGGGGGTGGAAGGTGAAAACATTTTTATGAATAACTTAGTCTGCTTATTAGAGCGAAAATCATGTAAAAAGCTTTTACCATTATTAAGTCGGCTTATTTTTATTTACCTTATTTACAATAAGTAGTTTTATTATTTAATATTCTTGGTAAAATCATGCTCCTTAAGTTTAATCTACTTATTATCCCTTAGAAAACCTGTCGTCATGTATGAATCGGAATAGTGGGTAAAGAAGAAGGATGAAAGAAGATAGCATGCAAAATAGATAATAATGTTGAGATGGATGAACTATGTAAGATAAGATATGAGAGAGATGGTTGTAAAATGCAACGACGACTTCCAAATAGAGGAGAATGAAAGAAGAAGACGTGCTGCGCCGACTACAAATGAAGTAAGATAAAGACAGACAGAAGAAGATTCTTGATAAAACATGCTAAACTATAAACAAAGTTATACGTTTTATACATTTTACAATAAATACACTACAATAAAAAAATACATAAGTCAAAAGTCAAAAACATAGTATCCCTATTGGACTCGGCATCGTTAATTGCTCTCTTTGCTAAGAATCAAGAATGCTAGCAGCATTTATATAGGCATTTCTTGGTTCTTTTGTCCTAGGCTACAACGTTCCTTTACTTTTCTATTCTAACCATAAAAATGGCTATGGCGATACTTTGTAACAGTAACAAACTTGACTATTAGACAATGCAATTTTTACGATTTCTAACAATTAAAAAAAAGGCGGCAGCGCAAAAAAAAGTCCTAAGTTCCCAAGAGTGAACCCGCGAGAAATAGTTGTGACGACCCAGTTGGCACAATGGTCACCATGCCGGACTGCCAAACACAGGGTTGCGGGTTCGATTCCTGCCTCAGACAATTATTTATGCTTAGATATTTGTCTGTGGTCTGGGTCTCTGTATGTATATTAAGTGTATATTTACAAAAGAAAAGTATATAAGTAGTATATACTACTTATATACGGATATCCGTTGTCTAGCACCCATAACACAAGTCTAGTTACTTAGCTTGGGGCTAGATGGCGATGTGTGAAATGTCCTGCAATATTTATTTATAGTGAGCTTAGGTTTTGATTAGATACACAGAAGTTACACCAAATTCATGGACATAATATGGTAGTTTGAAAGTAGATAGGTAGCTAAAGGTATCCAATAAGCCAATGACATTTATTATTTATGCACCTCAGTAACTCAGGTTACCATATTACCACACGAGTTGAACAAAACAAAGGGCGCGATGGAGTAATATTCCAAAACTTTTATAGTTAAGGGTAGGTATATTCGAGAAATTGGGGTTTCTCGTCTGACTGCCATATTTCATTCAAACTTTATTAGCGGTAATGTTAGGGGCATTTATTAAACGGCGAATTAAGTGTGTAGCCTTTTTTAATGTCGCCAGTTGAATTAGGGTTCGATAGTGTTTCTTGAAATGGAAATGTGGTTGAGAACCTATCGGACCAATGAAAAACGTGTTGTTGGGAAAGAAATAGTTGATACGTTTTAGTTGTTTAGTCGGTTGGTCTAAACTTTTTAAACTCACACAATTTGTATTCATAGTAATTATTTTCCCGGGTCTTAATCGCATATTTTGGTTGGTCTAGTAGAAGTCCTGAATAATTTGGTAATTTAATTAAGTCACTGGGCTAATTTCATAATGGTGGTATTGATTCAGTCTCGTTTATAGACTAAACGACTTAAAAAATGAATTAACTCCTTCTTCTGTAGTGACGAAGACCTGATTTGTCCCAAATTGGCAAATATAGGTACGGATAAAGCTTTGTTCAGGTTCTGCGCTGAACAGTGTGGGGTACATGGAGCATGAGGTACTTCATTGTTTGCTTGCTCTTTCTACAAATACACTGAGTGTTCCCTGAAAAACTTCACCATATTCGTCTCGCAGGCAACATGGACTCGAACGAAATTCAACGACGTTTAGTGATGATTTGTTGCTTGAAGTTTCAGCTTTGGTTGAAAAATGAGTTGTATTCAGAGGGATGTGGTCCCCATAGCTCATTGTTTTAGAGCATTGCTAACGTTAAGCTCATTCTGCAGGGAAGATTTCTTTCGGTAAATATTTCAATGGCTTAAACTAAAAAAAATGGTTGTCTGTAAAGTCTGTTTCCGGACGATAATTTTACGTGATAACGTCATAAGAAAACATTGATGGTAACCATGGCAACGATAAAACGTTGCTATAGTTACCTTGTCAATAACATGAGGCGTTCCAGTAACGACGCGTGACGTCACACTTTTTTGAGATTGCAGGTGTTCACCAATTTATTAAACGTTATCACGTCAAAAAGACTCATTTCATTTTCACTCAGAACATGTAACTTTGAAAACATCAAAGAACCCTGACCTAAGTAAAAGACTACGGTACCCATTACTCCTTACCTACTTAAAATTCTCTTTCCTCGCCAAAACGACCCCGATAAAAACCTTATCAAAACTCGATAAGTATTTTCATAAAAACCTAGCACTTTTTACATTACGTTTTTAATTAATATTTTTATGGTAAACTTTCATTAACTTTATCTAATGATATGAATAAGTTTAATGTTGCTTTTTATTACTGAAATGAGGCAATTTTTTATCGGAAACAGACCAATTAATTATTATTTTTCTTTGATGTTTTGCCGCAGTAATAAGTCGTAATGCTGTAACCCTAACACAAGTTGCTTATGTATTCGATCAAACGATAGATAGTTAGATACTCATTTGATCAAGTTACTTTAAAGGCGGGATGCGTATTAAGACATTATACCTAGATGGGAGGTTTGCCTAGAAAGCTGTTCGTCCTTAGCGAGAGATGTCGCTAAAGCAGAATGCGACTAACAAACAGAACAAAAGAAATCAAACTTAATCATAGAGTGGCGTATAAAAAGGAAAACTGTATTGAAAATTGGCCATGAAACTTGCAGTAAAAAACAGAAAATTTGTGCTTATATCCCCGTCTTTTTCAGGTGTCCACACAATCACCCTAAAATTAATATACTTACCGTGTTATGTTATGTATCTCGGCTTCCTTATTGGCCAATTTTAGTGTTAAAGTTTCATAGAAAATACTTAATATAGTATGTTTGATCGAGTGCGTTAACAACTTGTGATAAGGGCTCAGTACCTATGGTAGGTAATATGATGTCATATGGTTTTAGTATTTGTATGGGGTGATCTAAATTGTTTAATTATATAGGTCGTTATAGGGTGCTAAAGGTGGCGAGTTTGAATTCCGTCTGTCTGTACACATATTACCTGAGGTTGCAACCATTCGATGCTACGATGCTAACTTAGCTTAAGTTAACGCTATTTTGACACGGTATTTTATTAAAAATTTATTATAAATCGTCGAGAATTTGGAAATTAGAATACACAGGGACGGGTCGCACGGGGATCGGGTCGCTCCGGCACTAACCCAACGCTTTTTATAAATTATTGTTTGGTACGTCACGGGTTTTGAATAAAAAATAGAACGTATTTTTTTAATTTCTATTTTTTAACTGGCTGGATTTCCTAAAAGAGGTAGGTAACTTACTTGATGGAAGCCTAAGTAACTTTCTATGCTGTGCGTTGCGAAGAATACTTCTCCTTCACACGTCAGGATCATAAGGAAACCGTTGAGAGCCTGAAAAAAAAAATAACTTTTAAGCAGCTCATTGAAATCCCCTTGAGTCTTAAATACTTATGTGGATAAACGCCTACCTGTGACGCAGAAGGTTGCGGGTTCGATTGCCGCCTCAAACAAATACTTAGATATTTATTTCTTGTCTAGCTTTTCTGTATTTGTTAAAAAAAGGGTGTTTTTGTTTGTATAAATAACTAGCGACCTGCCCCGGCTTCGCACGGCTATATTATGCATGTATTATACATATAAACCTTCCTCTTGAATCACTCTATCTACTAAAAAAAACCGCATCAAAATCCGTTGCGTAGTTTTAAAGATTTAAGCATACATAGGGATATAGGGACATAGGGACAGAGAAAGCGACTTTGTTTTATATACTATGTAGTGATAATGATAAATAAATATTGCAGGACATTCCACACATCGCCATCTAGTCCCAAGCTAGGTAACTAGACTTGTGTTATGGGTGCTAGACAACGCATATACTACTTATATACTTTTTTTTGTAAATCTAGACTTATTATAAAGCTGAAGAGTTTGTTTGTTTGAACGCGCTAATCTCAGAAAGTACTGGTTCGAATTGAAATTTTTTATTTGTTTTGGATAGTCCATTTATCGAGGAAGGCTGTAGGCTACTTTTTATCCTGATATTCCCACGGGATCGGGTGAAACCACGGAGCGCTGCTAGTATTATACATAGAAACAACCAGACAACAGACAAATATCTAAGCATTTAAACTTGTCTGAGGCGCGAATCGAACCCGCAACCCTGTGTTTGGCAGTCCGGCATGGTGACCATTGTGCCAACTGGGTCGTCAAATAATATGACGTATGTATTAAAAAAAATAAAGTAAGGTATAGTTATTCTATTCGTTCATTGATTGTCATAAAGCCTAGTTTCTTAGCTTGGAGCTAGATGGCGCTGTGTGAAATGACCTACAAAATTGATTTATATAAATTGTACCTAAAATTCCTTAACTTTGTTATTAAAGGTTATAGAACACTGGCAAATAAACTTCCAACTTGAAACTATAAATAAAACAAATTTTACCGAAAAATGGCGCTTTTTTAGTTTCTGAGACTTTACAGTTCAACCCTTAAACTAAAAAAGCATCACCGAAATCGGTTCATAAACAAAGAAGTTAAGCCAGAACAGCCGAAAAAAATGTAAATATAAATATAAATAAATATAAATATTGCAGGACATTCCACACATCGCCATCTAGTCCCAAGCTAAGTAACTAGACTTATGTTATGGGTGCTAGACAACGGATATACTACTTATATACTTTTTTTTTTTTGCAAATATATACTTATAATACACAGAAACAACCAGACCACAGACAAATATCTAAGCATAAATACTTGTCTGAGGCGAGAATCGAACCCGCAACCCTGTATTTGGCAGTCGGGCATGGTGACCATTGTGCCAACAGGGTCGTCAACTTATTTAACTAACATACTAACATGTAACTTATTACAATAGAATTCAATTTAACCTTCTTGTAAAGGTTAAAAAGACCTAGTCCAAGACTTACCTAAACTAAAAATTTTAGCTAGAAAATAGCTGCTGCCATCCTGCCAAATAATTCCATCAAATGTAGTAAAATATACAGTTTTTGTGGAAGTTGGTAACAATTTCCTCGGAACGCGACTTTGTTGGTGAACAACGGGAGTGCTGTGAGTGTTTCCATTGATTAATATAATATTTGTAAGAATTTAACATGTTCGTACTTAAGAAGGTTGTTTTGTGGTAATTGTTAATATTAGGTCACAAATTTACAGGTATCTTTTAGATAAGCGTTCTGCACCTTAGACCGAATTATCTCTTAGCATCGGGTTGAGATAGTGGTGTCTGACTACAATCTCGCTAACCTATCAATTATAAAAAAGATTCATCAAAATCGGTTGATAAACAAAGAAGATATGTGCGAATATCCATCAAAAATACATACAACCGAATTGAGAACCTGCTCCTATTTTTGAAGTCGGTTAAAAACAAGAAAATGATCTTAAGACGGAACTCTAAAAATAGCTATTCAATTTGTGATACTTACAACAATTTGAGAGGAAAACTTAAAAAAAAACTCAAATGCACTGAAATTAAAATTAAATGATTTGTAATGAATAGGTTCTGAAACGAATTCACCTATTTTTATGAAACCTAATATGAGTAAGTATACATTGAATCCAAGTAACATAAGCAATTCTGTATATATTTTTAGTTTTTTTTTGCAATTATGTTGCGGACGGTACAAATACAATGGAAACAAACATAGACTTCGAAATCGAAAATGTAAAATGCAAGTACAGTCAGCTGCTTATTTATTGCTACGTCTTGCTATAGATTTATTAACAGGGTATTCATAATTTATACATTACATGTTCGAACGGTGAGCAACACTGATTTCATACTTTATTAGCCCTTAGACCTTACCTAGGGGGTGTTTTTATGTACCTTTTTTTGTAGCGGATTATTTATGGAAAGTGTTTTTTAGTATTTTGTGAAACTAGATTTCACGGCACTTCGTCCCCAACGTGGACGTTAAATGGTCCGAATTTTAGCCGATGCCCACGTAATAGCTATTTGTATGCCAAATTGTAGCCAGACACGTTCACTTTTTTTTTGAAGTCGGTTAGAAATCAAAGTTATTAAATTCTATTTTAAATGTATGTTAGAATTAAGGTTTAATGTGGTACAATAAAGAGTTTATCTATCTATCTTTTACTCGCGACAGAACGAAAAACGGTATGAAATATGCCTCTAAGGTGGAAGGGTGTTTGTGCACTGAAATGTTTCAATTTATATCCAAAACGGCTGGACCAATTTAGAAACGGTTTTCTGTTAAATGCATTTCATTTATATTGCAAGTGGGCCTTGGATTGGTTTAAAAATTTAATTTTGTTTTAGCCTACCTAATGTCAGCTGGCAGCAGTAAAAAGTGTTTTCTAGGCATCACGTGGTCGTTGCTTAAGGGCGAGGTGCGGGAATATATTTTTTTAATTAATTAATTAATTTGTTACCTGTAAGAATAGTTCCCCATCAGGCATCGCATGGTCGTAGGGTGAGTGTTCACGTCTGTGCCCGTGGATGTCATCTTTTTCTTTGTGCATCACGACTGTAACAACAAATTTATATTTTAACACTTTAGAATATTTATAGAAAATCAACATATTTTTCGAACTACGCCACATATATTGATACAAACATTAAAGATTAAGAAAGAATGAGAACTTTCGATATTTCATACTTCGCAGTTTTGGACATTAAGGCTGCTTATGCTGCCAAACGCAACGCGCCAGAAATACCCGTCGCTTACAACTAATATTGTTGATTGTAACGAATGTGTTATGTTTTTCTCAAAATTGCTGAGATGGAATTGTAGGTGAAATTTTTACCGATATTTTGGGGTAATTTAGAGGCGAAAATTTTTTGTCATTTCAAAGCTAGACTAGTTTTAATTCTTTATATTAGGATAGCTTCAGAACTATAAGAAATATTTGGCTCAAAATCACACCAAAATGTCGGTAAAAATCTCACCTACAATTCCATCTCAGCACTTTTGATAAAAACAAAACACATTCGTAACAATCAACAATGTTCACCAACGAAGGCGACCGGTGCCGGTAGTAACTATTTAGTAGGCTGTGTACCAAGGTCGTTGGCGTATGGAGCCCCCTTAAAGTTCCAAAAGTCAGTGGTATTCCCCGTGACCTCGTTTGCATAGGGTCTGAATTTTCCAAAATCCATTCTTAGCAGATGCTTACGTTTTAATAACTATCTGTATCTACCTATTACCAGAATTGAGTCCTGCATTGATTTTAGGCAAATTTTATGATATTTGATTTAGTACTTATATTTTCTTACATAGTTATTTCACAGTAAAAAAAACCTTTTTCTCAAACCTCCATTTCCGAAGATACTAATATGTTCTTACGAGGGCAGAATGTAATATACCTACATAACACAAAATGCAAATATTGGTAGGATCATAGCGGGCGTGGCGACGAGCGACAAATCACATCATACTCTGTTTTAGGGATGCTGGGATGACAAAGTATTAGGGGACGCAATGTGTTGAAAAATGGACTTTATTTCATAAAAGATAGAGTTTAATTTCAGTTTCAAAGTCGTCAGAATAATGCTATGTCACAGTACCCTCATCCAAAGCTTAACAATGATTTGATCTGAGTTTGGTTATGATTTGTAATCATTTACCGGGGGAAGTTATGTGCTTGTATTTTTCTGCAATTTGGCTTCTTTAGTTGGGTCCTTTTTGGATGAAGATGGAGTGTTATATGTGGTGTTACTAGGGGTAGTTTCTAAGGGAAGTTTCGATGTTTTATGTACTTGTATACGGGCTGTTCTACGTAAGTTGACCTCTTTAGTTTGGTTCTTTTTGCGTGAGGTAGAGTAGGCTTGCCAGGCTGGTGCCGGACAAGCCTACTCTACCCTCACTCATACTCTACCCCCTCTCAGCTAAGTCGACCGTGTCCAAAGGACAGAACTAGTAAATACGCCTATCAATACGCCTAGAGCCAATTAAGCTGTTAGTTTCATCACCATGTTTTCATGTTGTTATGTATTGAAATAGCGAGAAATATTTAAAAGGGTAGAAACACTATGAGTACTGGCATACAGACGTCGCCTTTACTTTTTGACGTGATAACGTTTAATAAATTGGTGAACACCTGCAATCTCAAAAAAGTGTGACGTCACGCGTCGTTACTGGAACGCCTCATGTTATTGACAAGGTAACTATAGCAACGTTTTATCGTTGCCATGGTTACCATCAATGTTTTCTTATGACGTTATCACGTAAAATTATCGTCCGGAAACAGACTTTACAGACAACCATTTTTTTAGGCTTTCAAACCTATGACAATGTATGGAATTTATTAATACAAACAACAATAAATGTGATGTAACAAAATCTCGTAAAGTGTCATGTTTGCCTGTTTTTTTTTGTAATAGTTTAGGCAAGAAGCGAAGCAAAGCTGAGTTCCTTGTCTAAACCTTCTAAGGAAGTGATAAGATTAGCTACGATCTTCTTCGAGATTTAATCGCACTTTTTCAACCAAAGTACATCAGCATTTATTTATTTATTTTACAGTATAAACTATCAACAAGTCTACTATGTAAAAAAAAATATAATATGTTTTTTCGTTGATACAAACGTAGGTTCAATATGGTTGGTTTATGGTCATTTGGAGGTAGCCAATTACCTCAGCCGTGTGAAGAACGACATATGGACGGTTAGGGATGTAGCCAATTGTTTGTCGATAAAATATTATCGATATCGAGATTAAATTTAAGTTACGAGGTAACGCAGCCAGCCTTTTGGGCACACTTCCTAAGGACCCCCATTTGGACTTTTAATTTAGTATAATAAGTAAAGTTGGTAGGTAGGTTATTTTATTAATTTAAGTTTTTCTCATTTAATTGTTATTAACTATTAGAAACATAAATAAAAAAAATACTACTTAAAAAAAAGTTAAAAGAATATTTTTTATAAAGTTCGAACAACCTTTTACAAAACGCTTTATGACTTTGTGTTTGCGTGTTTTTTATAGTTTTGAAATCAATCTAAAAAATAGTCTGCAAGTATTATGCCTTCGATCTATTTTATATCATTTTAGTAATAAATATTTGCGTACAATATGAAAAAATATTATCAATTTACATAATTTATGTTAGCTAAAAACCACAAAAACACGATTACTACAATATAAAAATCAGTTCAAACTTTTACGAGCTTTCAAAACGGTTTTTAACTTTTCGAGTAAAAATTTAGTCAAACTAGCTTCTGCTGAAATTTGATTTTTCTCAAAATTATTTATTGGCTGATGCCTACGTCATAAATAGCTACCCAATTTTTAGCCCAAGCCAGCCATTGGTTGACTTGGAGCTGTGCGTGCACTCACGCAGTCAGTCAATCAATCAATTAATGACTTTGCATTTTATATTTTGATATTATATCATTAACACCCGAACACTGAAAGGCTACTTATCTTAAGTAGCGATTAAATTCACATTTAAGTGTATGCTTTAATAGGATAGGACGAATTGAAGTGTCATGACAAACCTTTATGGGTTTTTTGGCACTCCTAAATATAAACAACTAGCGACCCGTCCCGGCTTCGCACGGCTATATTATGCATTTATTATACATATAAACCATCCTCTTGAATCACTCTATCTATTAAAAAAAACTACATCAAAATCCGTTGCGTAATTTAAAAGATCTAAGCGTTCAAAGGGAAATAGGGACAGAAAAAGCGACTTTGTTTTATACTATGTAGTGATAGTGATAGTGATGTAAATACTTTATGATAAATAATTAATTATAAACTAAGTATAAACAGGAGCGTCTTAAATATTTAGGCTACTCCTAAATATTTGAGAGTTGTCATCAGTCAGTCAGAGCTTTGAATCATTATACAGTTATACGCAAAATACGGAAGTATTTTTTTAATAATACAAAAAATTCAGTCCAAACTTTCACGAGATTCAAAAACATTTTTCACCCAACCAAGTTATTGTTTCGCACGATCAAGATAGTGCGGGCAATCGAATCGATTTATCGATAATGTCCATTGGCACGTCACTAATCGAGAGTGCGGCGGTTTTATCACCCTTTATAATCGTCATTAAGGTGTCTCGATAGTTTTTTAGTAGTAAATTGAAAATGGAAACTATTAGTTGGTATATCTGATGTGATGATAGTAATAATTGATTGAATAATGATTTTTAAACTAACATGATTATTTTTACTACTAAAATTATTTGACTCTGCTCTTAAGAGGCTGGTCGCAAGGGTAGGTTCTGTCTTCACGCAAAGTCAAACCTAAAGCATTGAGGTAATATGTAGTACGTAGTACATAATATATATTACCTCAATGACCTAAAGTCAAAATTCTTTCTTCATTTGGAATCTAACAATTTGCATGAAATCACGTTGAAATGTCTTAAAAACTAAGTTAGGATGTGAAAAACCGGCTAAGTGCGAGTCGGGCTTGCGGGCGATGGGTTCCGTACCAGTAATTCTGTTTTAGTAGGTATTTGTTGTTATAGCGGCAACAGAAGTGCGTCTTCTGTGAAAATTTCAACTGTCTAGCTATCACGGTTCATGAGAGACAGCTTGGTGACAGACAGACGGACAGACCGTGAAGTTTTAGTAATAGGGTCCCGTTTTTTACCCTTTGGGTACGGAACTCCAAAGAAACCACCGAAATCTGACAATATTAAAGGAAGAAAAGAGCTATTTATTTTTGTATGGAACTTCACTTAATTTTAAGGCCTTTTTAGCAAATCTTTACACATTATCAACAACATAAAAATCACTAATGATTATTAAAAAAATCATTATAAATATTACATTATCATAACGTTAACTCGATAATGATTATATTCATAATTGATTCAAAAATAATGACTAATTATGAAGTCAATAATTTTACATAATATGATATTGAATGAATGCAGACTGCACGATTTCAAGTCGGTCGATTGCTGATATTTAGGGAATTCTATGACACCAAATTAATTAAAAAATATATATTAATTTTATTTTTCAAGATAGGTAGGTCCTAATTGCATTAGTTCATATGTTTTAATTTTATTAGTTCATTTGGTCAGAGCACCACCGCTACAGTTAAGTGAGGATTGTGAGTTCGAACCCTAACGAGACCCTAACGAAATTTTGAGAACGTTCAAATCAAACCATTTATTTGCATTCATTTATTTTTGCTTGTTCAACACTTCTTACACAGTGGTTGAATGCGGAACTTTTAGTCTAGTTATCTTTTCTTTTCTTTTTTTTTTGACATTGTTATTGGTTCTTTTTATTCTCTTCTTTTAGGGCGCGTTCAGATGACACGCGTTGACCACGCGCATCACACGCGTTTACCACGCGTTGAACACGGGTTGAAATTTGTTCTATATGTAATTTGAGTCTTATGACACATCAATAGATCTCAAAAATAAATGCAATTTGAGATCTATTGATGTGTCATAAGACTCAAATTATGTATAGAACAAATTTCAACGCGTGTTCAACGCGTGGTCAACGCGTGTGATGCGCGTGGTGGGCGCGTGGTCAATGCGTGTCATCTGAACGCGCCCTGTCTTCATTATGTGTAGTGTAAAATCAAGCGTCTAGCAAGCCATTTGCATTTGCCATTTGGTATTTAGTGACTGGGTTTAGTTTTATGATCTAGTAAAGTGTAACTGTTTGTCTTAATAAATTAAAATAAAATCTATAATATAAAAATCAATTGCTGTTCGTTAGTCTGGCTAAAACTCGAGAATGGCTGGACCGATTTGGCCAATTCTTTTTTTGTTGTGTTTGTTGTAGTCCAGGGAAGGTTTAAACGGTGAGTACTTACGCGGGTGAAACCGCGGGGCGCAGCTAGTAAATAAATAAATACGACTGTCAGCGAAATGTTGGCTGACAGTTTAGTTTCAAATCTGTGTTCCTCATTACCCTATAGCTCAGAGCTCTGTTGCTAAATTAATAGTTGATTTTTGCTTATCTGGTAAGTAAAAAGGTTTTAAATACTATAAAATTGGGCATTTATATTAATTGGTTGAAAAATTTGCTTATTAATGGGGTGACTTAAATATTAAGAGGTACTTTAAGAGGAAAGGGTACCGGGGGCTCTCTCCATACAAACTATTACAAACTTAGTCGACTGTTTTCTCCCTGGATAATGAAACTAGAGCAAATAGAGTTTTATGGCACAAAAATATTTGTGCTAGTGTCATTATCCAGGGAGGAAAAAGTCAACGATGTTTGTATGGAGAGAGCGCAGGTATACCCTTTCACCTTAACATTTCGACATCCTCGCGACATTTTTAAAGGTAAACAAACATCTTAATGACACCCGCGGCTTAGTTGGCTCCAGATGTATTGACGAGTTGTTTCTTCTGGACATGGTCGACTAAGTTGAGAGGGTGCTATATGTGCTGGGCACTAATACAAGTCCTATTCACTAAAGCGCCCTAAATAGCATGGAAAAAACGTTTAAAACAATATCTAAATGAGATGTAAAAAGGCCAATATTATAAATAATAATAAATAAATAAATATTGCAGGACATTCCACACATCGCCATCTAGCCCCAAACTAAGTAACTAGACTTGTACACGTATAATGGATGCTAAACAAAGGATATACTACTTATACACTTTTCTTTTGTAAATATATACTTGTAATACATAGAAACAACCAGACCACAGACAAATATCTAAGCATAAATACTTATCTGAGGCGGGAATCGAACCAGCAACCCTGTGTTTGGCAGTCCGGCATGGTGACCATTGTGCCAACTGGGTCGTCAAATTCGATTATTTACTAGCTGCGCTCCGCGGTTTCACCCGCGTATGTCCCGATCCCGTGGAAATCTCTACATATAATAAATTCGAAGTTTTGGAAGTAAGCGTTCTACGTCCATAATGATCGTAGCACTATAGAATTCGCTAACCTTATATAGCTCCGGTAGAAAAAAATCTTGCATGCGCGATTCAGGTTTTCTTAAATTTAGAAAATCACAAATTAGTTGATTATTCTTTTTGTTCTGCTTAAAAATTTTGTACACTTATGTATTTTAAGAATACATAGCAATATACACATTTTTTAACTAGAAAATAAAGTAATTAATTTAATAAGATATTTTTTTAATATCAAGTAACTAGCGCCATCTCTTCGTTTTCGCGAAACTACCATTCATCTCAGAAAATGTTGATTTTATTTGTTTACCTTTGTTTGTGCAGTCTAATTTCGGGAACTAGGAAACAGATTTTAACATAATCTTCACGAATGTGTTCAGAAAATATCAGAAGAGGTTTAGGTATTTCAAGTAGATTTATGTTACTAATTAAAATTTGATATTTCTTGGCGTAAAAAATAAACCATAATATTTTTGCATGAAAACGTACAGAACGTAGGGATGATGTCAAAATTGTCAGTTTGACATACGGAAAGAAGCATCTAGCGCCATCTCTTTTTTATTTATAATTTTACTATGGCTTCGCATTATTACTATCGTGCATATAGCCAGTGTCGCGGTCAAAGAAAATTAAATCCAATGCAGGAGCGTTTTTTGAATTTGGAACATTACAACGCTCCAGCAATTTTGTATGAACATGTGTATGAAGCGGCGTGCTGGGGTTATTAAAAACTTAAATACTCTTTGATTGGATCTCTTTTATCAAAGTACTAGCGACCCGCCCCGGCTTTGCACGGCTATATTATGCATGTATTATCTTCTTATCTATATCTATACATATAAAATCCTTTGTCCTGACTGACTGACGGATCATCGCACAGTCTAAACCGCTGATCGTAGAGACTTGAAACTAGGAGGGTGTGTTCTTTCTATGACGTAGGCATCCGATAAGAAAGAATTTACCGAAATTCTACCCCTAAAGGGGTGAAAAAGGGGGGCAAAGTTTGTATTGGACAACGTGATTCCTTAGTCCAATCTATTTCAAATTTTGCATAAACATTCTTTAACAGAATTAATGGAACACGTGTTTCGTATTTTATTGAAATTCATCCCCTAACGGGGTTAAAAAGGGGAAGAAAGTTATTTTGGGAGTGATTTGCTTCGAAGTTGATATCAATACTCTTTAGTGCTTTTGATTAGATTGGTAACATACTCATTAATCTATGATTGGTAAGACGTCACTTCAAGCTGACAGCGTTAACGTAAAACCTAAGAGGTTGAAAACTTCGAACATTGAACTGAAAAAAGGTGTCATGCCATTTAGTACTGGGAACTTGACATAGTATTTTTTTTTGCGCGATACGTCGATAGAGGACATTACGGCAAATTAATACGGTATTTGACCAAACGTTATGACTAAGATTTTATCAAAAGTGCGCTGTGCACAAATAATGCTTTCTAACCAAACTTCTAAACCATCTCGGAGACGGGATATTTGTTAAAACATAGAACTGTTATAGGATAGCCACTGAATCACTTAAAACTCTATATTTTTATTAGGATACGCCAAAATTACTCTCTGCGCAACTGTTCAGCCCTACCTAATAATAAAATTTTGAACAATTTGCCAAAAGTCACAGTTCCCAAAGTTAGTAGATACTAATTATTAAGTAATTTAAAAGAAATATCTTTTGTTATGAATACGAAAATACCTAAACAAATGAATAGGACTTTTACACCTTTTTCATTTTTAAAATGGACAGGAAAGTGATCTTATAAGGGTTCCTTTTTTACCTTTTAAGGTACGGAACCCTAAAAACACAAAAGATGACTATGATAGATAGGTTATTACTAATTAGCACGATATGATTAAAGATTTACTCATGTGGTAATCGTAGAGTTTTGTGCATTATTGGCTCTGTGTTAGAAAGACAGAAATAGAAGAATTATTTTTTTTGGTTTAGAACTTTAGGTACTTAGACGTATAGCCCATTTTGGATCCCATCCCAAGAGAATTGGGTGCACCCGAGGTTTTCGTGTTCCAAGTTAAAATACATCTCATTCAAAATCTATCTTCTCTATACATATAAAATTCTTTGTCCTGACTGACTGACGGATCAACGCACAGCCTAAATCGTAGAAACCTGAAACTTGTAGGGTGTGTTCTTCGTATGACGTAGGCATCCGATAAGAAAGGATTTTACGAAATTAATTACCTACCGGGTTTAAAAAAGAGTAGAAAGTTATTTTAGGCGATTTGCTTCGACTCGAACTCCTTAGTGCTTTTGATTAAATTAAGTAAGTACATTTTATTTTGACACACATGTTTCAAACTCAATCTAATTTGAAATCAACAAAAAATAATCCTATTTTAACTATTTTCGACTCCTGCGCGGACGAAGTCGCGGGCAAAAGCTAGTATTAAATATTTTAATACAATCTAATTTCGTGAAAATAGGTCGAGTTCCCATGGTGTTAGGTACCTACTTAGGTATATTAAATGTTATTAAAAATACAAATGGTTATCTGTAAAGTCGGTTTACGGACGATAATTTTACGTGATAACGTCATAAGAAAAACGATGAAATATTGAGATTATTTTGTTATTTTTTATTATTACTTTTTCCTTTAATTAGGTAAGTCTTCCATTCGTCACTTGTCACCATAACACAAGCCCAGATGAGCGATATTATTATTAAATACTCTGTTTCCTAACGGGAACGTACGCGTCATGGTCATATTACCAGGACGCAATCATGACGTCACACAATATTATCGCGACACTTTTTTGTGTATGCAGGTGTTCCATCATTTTTATTAGACGTTACCACGTCAAAACTTTAGAAGCTGACAATTAACAAAATAAGAAGGTTCTATTTAATTAAAATTCATTTATTATATTATACATTTATACATTACTTAGTAGCACGCAAACTGGGGACACTTGATTGGAAATTCGAAGACGAAGTGATTGCAAATTGGTTTTGAACCAATCCTGTTGATATAGTGAATAGTGACTATATTGTACTGAAAATTAATTCCATGGGTTCCTTTAACAAGTCACATAACAGCGTTAACTGACCAATATTCCCCAAGTTTTAGAGAAGTTAAATGAATTGAACAGTTTTAATGTTGTATTTACTTTGGTTGATGTTATAGATATTTTAACAAGTATGAAATACTGAGTGTAAGTAGTTATATAATAAATTTGCGCTTTCACCCGCGTAAGTCCCGATCCCTTGAGAATATTGGGATAAAAAGTAGCCAATATTACTCCCAATTGATCAATGTATCCTCATATAAAGTTTCATCTAAATCGGTCCAGTAGTTTTGGAGCATATACAATTAAAACAAATAATCATTTTTTTTTCTCTTTATAATATTAAGTACTAGCGACCCGCCTCGGCTTCGCACGGCTATATTTTGCATGTATTGTACATATAAACCTTCCTCTTGAATCACTCTACCTAATAAAAAAATCTACATCAAAATCCGTTGCGTAGTTTTTAAGACTTAAGAATACATAGCGACAGACAGCGAAAGCGACTTTGTTTTATAATGAAATGTAATGAAGATAGTAAGGTTTTACTAGCTTTAGTGTTTCTTTTAAAGTGATATTGTTTTCCTACAAACACAGAATACATAATAGTTACTACAAACTTTATCAGCCCTTTTTATCTCATTAAAGGTCGAATTTCTAAAAATCTTTCAAAGTGTTCCTAAAGGAACTTCCATGTGAAGTTACAGACTCCTAGCTATTGTAGGTTCAGAGATTTTTTAATGAGTCCCTTTCTATTTTAAATGTTTATATTTATAGATTTAGGTAGGTAGGTATATCATGTATCTATACTAATATTATAAAGCTGAAGAGTGTTTGTTTGAACGCAATCTTAGGAACAACTGGTTCCAATCGAAAAAATATTTTTGTGTTGAATAGTCCATTTGTCGAGGAAGGCTATAGGTTTTAGATTTTGATATTCCCATGGGATCGGAAGTTACGCGGGTGAAACTGCGGAGCGCTGCTAGTCTGTAAATCACTACATAGTATAAAACAAAGTCGCTTTCTCTGTCCCTATATCCCTATGTATGCTTAAATCTTTAAAACTACGCAACGGATTTTTGCGGTTTTTTTTAATAGATAGAGTGATTCAAGAGGACGGTTTATATGTATAATACATGCATAATATACCCGTACGAAGCCGGGGCGGGTCGCTAGTATCAAAATAAAAATAGCCTATAGTCTTCCTCGATAAATGGACTACCTATCCAATACAAAAATATTTTTTTAATTCGAACCAGTAGTTCCTGACATTAGCGCGTTCAAACAAATGAACAAACAAACTCTTCAGCTTAATTTGTAATAATAAGTATAGATGACGTTAGACATAAATTTTTTAAAACGATGTTACTGAATCTAAACAACTGATAAAGAAATTTTGACTGTGACTTAATTTTATCCACGGCTATTATTTATCTCGATTTTTCTATAAGATCGAGACAAACACAGACAAAACCGCAGGGCATAGCTAGTATCTATGTAAAACAGGTATTTAAATACTTAACTGGAAATCGTATTCACATTGTAAAAAAAATGTCGCGTGTCTTATGAAAATAATTAAATTTTTACTGTACGTTGCTATCAAATTGCAATTGTTTGCATTGCTTGAATCATTAGGTATTAATTGATTATAATTAGTTTGGTTAATGACTACGGTTAAATTAAGTGAAACAATAAATAGGTGATTAATTATTATTATTTTATTATTTATTACTTAAATATTAACAAAAACATTCAAAACTAAAAAGTATCTACTAGTAAACAAACATAATGAGGTTTGTATTTGACTAAAGTATACCTACCTAATATCCAAGGGCAAACAGCGTTTTCACACCTGCAGCACTTTAATCACAGATTAAAGCCCTATTAACCTCAACTTAAAGCAAGACATTATTCCCAAGGGAGAAAATGTTGTATGAAACTACCAAAGGGAATAAAGTAATTTGAATTTGGAACGTTGAAATTCGTGTAAAAACTCTTGGTTTTATGTATAAAGCATGTCTTTGTCTTGGGCGACTTGAACGCTTCGCTTCACTCAGGACTCTACTGAACTCCCTCACTTCGCTCAGGAGTTAACTTTAACTCGAGAGTCCCTCGTTACACTCGGGGTTCAAAATGCCACCCACAACATAAGACATTGCTTTATGCCCTTGATGCATAATCTACTATTCTAGCATCAGTGTTCTACTCTTGAAATATAGATATCTTCACAAATAAGTCACAAAGCACGGTCTCTACAGCAAATCCACCAATTTACGAATCACAAATTAGAAAACCTTACAGCACAATTAGGTTCTTATTCTGGCAATAAAGCTCATATTGCAAGTTGGTTTAGGTGGAAGCCGATAGTAAAACTTTGTCAAATAATAGACGAACAACCTAGTTTTTTTTAAATAATCACTACATGGTATAAAATAAAGTCACTTTTCGCCGTCCATAAATCCCTATGTCCCTTTGTATGCTTAGATCTTTAAAACTACGCAACGGATTTTGATGCGGTTTTTTTAATAGATGTGATTCAAGAGGAAGGTTTATATGTATAATACGTGCATAATATAGCCGTGCGAAGCCGGGGCGGGTCGCTAGTACTTACTAAAACTAAAATCTAAATATACTACTAACAATCAAACAATAACAAACCTAAATTTTGATACTAAGTCTTTTTCTTAGTACCTAAGTAGTTACTTACTAAAGTATTTCTAAGTTTTTTCCTGTATTTTAAATAGCTGCTAAATCGATTATTTAGCCGTAACTCCAACAGTTACCGCTGTATTTTATAGTTATTTGTCACGAGAGCTAGTTGTATGGTTTAATTATAATTATAATGTTTTAAGAGGAAAGGGTACCGGGGGCTTTCTCCATACAAACTATTACAAACGTAGTCGACTGTTTTCTCCCTGGATAATGACACTAGAGCAAATATTTTTGGTGCATAAAACTTAGAACTGCCATGACCATGCCCCTATTTTTCGTTTTTTTTTAATTTTTAAATTTTTTAAATTTTAATTTCTATGATAATTAGAAAATGAAAAAACCAAAACATAGGGGCATAGTCATGGCAGTTATAGGTCTTATGGCACAAAAATATTTGTGCTAGTGTCATTATCCAGGGAGGAAACAGTCGACTACGTTTGTATGGAGAGCGCGCAGGTACCCTTTCACCTTAATGCCATTTTTAACTACTTGGTTCGACCGAGACTTTTGTTTGACGTCATTAGGTGAAATCAAATCAAATTGATTCGGTCGCCGCGCTCAAAGCCCGCGATAAAAGCTATGCAATAGCTTAAAAAAACATATTCAATAGGAGTTATGCAGCGCATTACATCACTTTGAAACGTCTTAAAAATTAAGTTAGGTGATTTAATAATATTTGTAAAATGAAATAATAATTACAAGTGATAAAGGTCAGCGTTTGACCACTATCACACTTGGTCGACATGTGGTCGACAAAATGAAATAAATGTCATCCTGCAGCTAATCTATACTAATATTATAAAGCTGAAGAGTTTGTTTGTTTGTTTGTTTGTTTGTTTGAACGCGCTAATCTCAGGAACTACTGGTTCGAATTGAAAAATTCTTTATGTGTTGGATAGTCCATTTATCGAGGAAGGCTATAGGCTACTTTTTATCCCGATATTCCCACAGGATCGGGAGTTACGCGGGTGAAACCGCGAAGCGCATATACTATACAACTGATTTTTTACCATTCTGCGCTTTTACCATTTTGCTCTTTTAACTTTGTGCGCTTATACCATTTTGCTCCTTTATCATTTTGCTCTATTAACATTTTGCTCTTTTACTATTTTGAGAGTCCTTATCATTTTGCGCTTTTGTCATTATGCGCCTAAACGGATGGCAAATTGAGTAGGTATTTTTTTTCAAATCGGATTAAAAGGCATGATATTGCTTTTTTCCCGTTTTCTTTGGTGAAACAAGTCTATGCGGTGTTACTTGCGAAAATATGTGAATGGTGTTTTGTTTTAACTTTCTTTATTATACTTTTATCACTGTATATTTTCCTGTAGAAAAATTTTTTTTCAAGAAATTGTAATATAGGTGGAGTATTTATTTTATAAAATTTTATAGGTAGTAATTTGGTCATATAACGCGTAATAAAAATTTGCCCAATACGCTTTTTTTGTCTTTTACGTATATTGGCCTTTCGCGTTTTTGGTCATATGCGTCGAAACCGTAGTTAAATAAATATTAAATAAATAAATATTTCAGGACACATTACACATCGCCATCCAGCCCCAAGCTAAGCAACTGAATGCTTGTGTTATGGGTGCCAGATAACGGATAAACTACTTATATACTTGTTTTTTTTTTTGTAAATATATACATATTATACATATAGGAAACACCCAGAACCAGAAACAAGAATTTATGGTCAGCATAAATACTTGTTCCCGGCGGGAATCGAACCCGCAACCTTCTGCGTCGCAGTCGGGTGTTCGCCCGACGCGCCACAGAGGTCGTCGAAGTTACTTTCGGTTAGAGTTGGATTTTTTGTTAGGTATTTTAAAATCGGGTAGAGTCGGGATGAAGCCTTAAGAATATCTACAAAGAATATATTAAAAAAAAACATGTTTGAAATTTAAAAATTTCAAACGTTTTACGACAGCCTATCAAAATAATATAATTATAAATAATAACCTTATTAAACAAACGGTTCCCCCACATGGCTGAGTGAGTAAGGTAAGGCACGGCTGCGCGTGCGCCGGTCACCGCGCCGCCGCTGCCACGTGCCATACTGTGAAACGGTTACTCCAGGTGCACTATTATTGTTATTGTTATTGGGTGATATGTTTTCTTTTTGACCCCATTCTTTGTTGTTTTTTGTTGGTTGTCCTAAAAATTAATGATCTGTATTTTTTTGTTTAAGTGCGGAATAGATTAGAAGTGCTCATATTTTTGCTCTGCTAATCGTACTTTAAAAGTTTATGGAAGCATGAGATCTAAAAATTCATGTTTCAATTTGGGGGCATAGAATTAACCGCTTTAGAATAAAATTAAGACATAAAAGAAACAACATTTTTAAAAGAAAGGTATCTTCTAGGTGTGCTACATCTTAGACCCCTTCGTCACCTACCATCAGGCAGACCCCCAAATTGTACACGTCAGAAACGACAGACACAGGTAATAGTTTGGGGGTCTTCAAGTCGCGAGTGAATAGGTATCTTCTAGGAAAGCGTGCTACATGTTTAGGCTGCATCGTCACCTACCATGAGGTAGGTGTGATAGTGGTCAAACGCTGGCATATAATTTGTAAAAAAACATACGCAAAAAGAGTTTTAGATGAAAAAAATAATAATAGTCGGACGACAAATAGTCGTCCGACATTTGTCGTCCAACAAATAGTCGTCCGACATTTGTCGTCCAACAAATTGTCGTCCGACATTTGTCGTCCGACATTTGTCGTCCGTCAATAGTCGTCCGACAAATAGTCGTCCGACATTTGTTGTCCGTCAATAGTCGTCCGACATTTGTCGTCCGTCAATAGTCGTACGACAAATAGTCGTCCGACATTTGTCGTCCGTCAATAGTCGTCCGTTAAAAAATACCATATGTACGTCTTAATACACTCACAGCCAAATTAAAAACAGTAGGCCCAGGCATACATTTTCGCCGCGCCGTAGAGAGGGGATAGCTGTCTACTCTCCATCCGTCTTACGCTTTTTCGATCAGGTCACGTGTCCTGACGCGAGTTTAAGATTTTATACCCATTACAGAAAAAGTGCTCAACGCCGCTAAAGAAGTTTTCACTTCAAAAATATTAAGGTAAAGTAGGACCTGAAAACTCCTATCCCTTTCCCACACGCGCGCCGCACAATGACTCTAAGACTTTATCCCTTTCCCCCTCGCGCCGCGAAATTGCCGTTTTAACTGTTTCATGTAATTAAAAGACACATCTATTTTAGTAAAAATCATCTGTACTGCTATCTTATGGGATTTGATGTAAACTTTATGAAAATATAAATTTTCTACTTGTTTTTCTTTACAATCTCCGTAAAATTGAAAACTCTCAAAAAAAATGACGATTATTTAGGATTTTCACGATTTTTTTCTATAGAGGCAAATCACTCTGATCGTGTTTCTAAGTGTATGAAAATACAAAGCATTTCTTCGCCTTTACGACAGTAGGAATATCATTCTATGGATTTTAGTGGTTGATACCCAAAAACTGTTTCAAAGACACCTCTATCACGCTTCCTGGTCTTACCGCTTCGGCTTAACTGATTCCTTCCCTTTCTACTCTTCGACTACACACAAAAGAACAAGATTTATGTGTGTGTATCCTTTCAATGTTATTGCACATAATATACTTTTTAGAATGATGGCAATAAGGCAATTATACTTGTGCATATACACAAAAACAATATGTTAGAATTTTCCGTTTTTCTAGATTACCATGAAATTGATAGTATTTCGTGAATTAGATATGGAAAAAAGATATAAGCATTTAAAGTAACGTGTTTCTCATTTTCTTCATCAGCATCTGACGCCATTACACATAGAGGAGCTTCCAGAATCTAACCTCCTTGCTAACAAGTATTTTTTCTGTTAAAATTTACTATTATTCTTGAAATTATCGCTGTCACGGATACGTTACAGTACGACCAGTGAACCGGCAAGTATTTTATAAGATTTTCGCGACTCTAACTCATAATGAAACAATTTTAAACGGAATAATCGTTTTGTTTCGAGTAGTACTTTATCCTTTACACCCGTGTAACTCCCGATCCCGTGGGAATATCGTGATAAAAAGTAGCCTATGTTATTCTCAATCAATCAATGTATCCTCATATTAAGTTTCATCAACATCAGTCAAGGATTTATTCTGGTCGGATCCCCTGTATCTGATACCCTGGGGGATCAGTTTTATTTTATAATATTTTCTATTCCGGTGTGCAGGGGATCACATATAAATTTAAATATTTTATTCCGGTCGGATCCCCTGTATCTGATACCCTGGGGGATCAGTTTTATTTTATAATATTTTCTGTTCCGGTGTGCAGGGGATCACATATAAATTTAAATATTTTATTCCGGTCGGATCCCCTGTATCTGATACCCTGGGGGATCAGTTTTATTTTATAATATTTTCTATTCCGGTGTGCAGGGGATCACATATAAATTTAAATATTTTATTCCGGTCGGATCCCCTGTATCTGATACCCTGGGGGATCAGTTTTATTTTATAATATTTTCTGTTCCGGTGTGCAGGGGATCACATATAAATTTAAATATTTTATTCCGGTCGGATACCCTGGCTACCTATTATCAAATTTTTAGTACAATCAGCAACAAAATATTAAGGGTTTATCAAGTAGTTTTGGAGCCTATTTGTTACAAAAAAAAACATGTTTCTTCTCTGTACCTATTGTATTAGTAGGTATGTAGATTTTTCCTATAATAGCAGCGCTCGGCGGGTTCATCCGCGTAACTCCCGATCCCATGGGAATATAAAATATAAGCCTTCCTCGACAAATGGAGTATCCAACATAAAAAAAAAAATCAATTCGAACCAGTAGTTCCTGAGATTAGCGCGTTCAAACAAACAAACGCTTCAGTATAGATTTACTTTTATCCTTTATTCTATCATCTTATATATAAAAATGAATCGCAAAATGTGTTGGTAAGCGCATAACTCAACAACGCCTGGACCAATTTGGCCAATTCTTTTTTTGTTGTGTTTGTTATTGTCAGGAGAAGGTTTTTATGAAATAAAAAATTAAGAAAAATGCATAGAAAATAATTATGCGGGTGAAACCGCGGGGCGCAGCTAGTCTAATAATAGTTTTAAATACTCGTTGAAAATAGTAAATAATTCAAATATCATAGCACACCGGAGACCAATAACATCTTCGGAATAATTCGAAACATTTTCAAAACTGTAATTTTAAATATAGAATAAAATGACTTCCCTATAACTCTTCGGGTTCCCATGGCGAGCGTCGACAGCAATGATTTAAAACCTCATTGCTCCTTAATTAGCGTGAACCGAGAAAACATACCCGTCCTTGTCTAACTTTACTATGTTTAGGTAGTTTAGTTTCTCTGTCTCTTTCTTATATGAGTAAAATTTTCTTGTTATTGAGACATCTTCCTTAAGGAGTGATTTATTAGGATTCGAACAATTTTATCGATTTGTTTACTTTATTAAAGGTAAAGGATGTTTATCGAAAAGAGATTTAACATTAACTGTTAGACAGAACACCTGAAATTTACTTTCAATATGTGGAGTAAGGTGTATGGAACCTTTAAACGCATAACACCAAACAATTAATATCCGTGGATCCATTTTGCCTGATTAATTTATTTTATTATATTTCTTCAGGTGATTAGGACCAAACATGATTTTATAATGCTTATTTAATTTGTTGCCTGAAATAAGTAAGTTGAATTATTAATAATTTAAGTCTTATTAATAATAACTTTCTTTCAAAATCAAAGTGTTACCGACTCTCACTCTCTACTTTTTAAATTCTCATTCTATACGTCCCCATAAACTGAGTCGAACTAGATTAGTACTGCTATGCGTTAAACAAAATATGTAAAGTTAGAGTTCATGTTGCTTCAATATGTCTTAGATTAAAAATGTAAATCCTAACTGAATACAATCGTAACCTAACCAAATACGGATATTTTATTCTGTATGATGTTGACTAAAACACAAGAATTTCTTAGTTCAGGCATATTTGTGTTGTTTATTATTTTCTTGCATACATATTTATTGGTTTAGGTTACCTATTGAATAAAATATTTGTTTAAATAAATATTGCTAATATTATTTGTTGAAAACCGTGTTCATTTAGTCGTACCCTACGAATAAGTCGTAGCATATTGGAAGTCTGGAATGACCTTTCTATTTACGCAATCGGTATTGCAGCCCCCTTAAACAAGATGGCTATTTTTAGAGTATTGTAAACCATTTTTAACCGACTTAAAAAAAGGAGGAGGTACTCAATTCGGATGTACCTATGTATGTTTTTTTAAAAAAAAAATTGTGAATGTTCGCGCATATCTTCTTTATCTATCAACCGATTTTGATGAATCATTTTCTGTTGTTTGTTCAATAAATGATTTATTTATTTATTTCTACTAGCGATATTGCAAATCGACGGACTTGTTTTTTTATTTTTTGTATGAAATTGATACAAGCCAACGAAAAGTCACGTAGCGTTAGAGAAAAAAAATGGTGGATAAGTTCCATCTTATGCAAATTATACACAATGTTTTATGTCAATTTCATACAATTAAATCTATCGACTGGTGACATCGCTAATAGAAAGCAATCTTGTCTAAGGGGGCAATTTAAATAACGAATAGGTTTGGATGTACTCTCTACGTTATTTTATTGAATGTCTTTGTTTCATGTGTGTCGGTCGGTATGTTTGAATATGGTAATATCATGTCTTAGCACTTTGGAAGCAGTAAACTATGGGTCAATAAGTCTTGCTTCCATTCTTATACTTGATTAAGCCGAAAGTAAAGTTGTGAATGAATAATTTATGTTGTTTACTTAATTTTAAGTATTCTTTTAAATAAATTATGATAACTGATATAAAAGTAGGTTACTTACAAGATGTAGTAATCGAGGCGGTTAGAGGCCAGCTGCCATTTTTAGGGTTACGTTCTTATGATAACTGATATAAAAGTTAGTAGGTAACTTAGAAGATGTAGTAATCGAGGCGGTTAGAGGCCAGCTGCCATTTTTAGGGTTACGTTCCCAAAGGGTAAAACAGGACCCAATTACAAATACTCCTCTGTCCATCTGTCCGTCTATCTGTCATCAGACTGTATCTCATGAACCGTGATAGCTAGACAGTTGATGTATTTCTGTTGCATCTATAACGACAAATAAAAAGGTATTAAAAAACGGAACCTTTCGATCGCGAATGCGACACAAACTTGGCCGGTTTTTCACTTACGAAAAAAATTTGAGATTTTAAAAGACAGTCCCCATTTTTTTCAGCTTTCGAAATAAATTGGTGATTTTGGGCCAGACGCTAAAAATTAGAGAAATTGTTAGTTTAATGGTCGAAATGGGAAGGGTACCGGCGCTCTCTCCATACTAACGTAGTCGACTGTTTCCTCCCTGGATAATGACACTGGCACAAATATTTTTGTTGCATAAAACCTATAACTGCCATGACTATGCCCCTATGTCTTGGTTTTTTCATTTTATCATAGAAATAAGATTAAAAAATAAAAATAAAAGAAAACATAGGGGCATGGTCATGGCAGTTATAAGTTTTATGCAACAAAAATATTTGCTCTAGTGTCATTATCCAGGGAGGAAACAGTCGACTACGTTTGTATGGAGCGACCGTCGTCGGTACCCTTTTCTCTTAAGCCTTAATTTTAAATCAACGAATCAACGGCCTTTCCTAAAATAACACTATTTTAATTAATTCGGTATAATGTCAATCGAATTATCAA
The DNA here is from genome assembly GCA_907269075.1 of Idaea aversata. Classification (NCBI taxonomy): domain Eukaryota; kingdom Metazoa; phylum Arthropoda; class Insecta; order Lepidoptera; family Geometridae; genus Idaea; species Idaea aversata. Next base: position 1,999,975 of record OU026102.1, read on the forward strand.
AAGTCAAAGCCGAAATCCAGTCAAAGCCTACCCCGTGTTACCATGCCACGCCACGCCACGTCACGACACACGCCACGCCATGACACGCCACATCATGCCACAAGGGACACGCGAGCTGATGTCAACAACATTACACGGTTCGCTAATGTTTAACACTTCATAATTTTGGCCTTCATATTTGGACATAAAAAACTACAACTTAAAAATTTGATCTTATTTAAAAAAAAATTGAAAAAAATGTTTACATGAAAATCAGCTCTTTCTTATAGTTAGGGTTTTATTTGTTAGGGTTTAATTGGGACGACCCAATTCGCACAATGGTCACCATGCCGGACTGCCAAACACAGGGTTGCGGGTTCGATTCCCGCCTCAGACAAGTATTTATGCATAGATATTTGTCTGTGGTCTGGTTGTTTCTATGTATTATAAGTATATATTTACAAAAGAAAATTATATAAGTAGTATATCCGTTGTCTAGCACCCATAACACAAGTCTAGTTACTTAGCTTGGGGCTAGATGGCGATGTGTGGAATGTCCTGCAATATTTATTATTTATTATTATTTATTAATAGCTGCGCCCCGCGGTTTTACCCGCGTAAGTCCCGATCCCGTGGGAATATCAAAATAAAAAGTAGCCTATAGCCTTCCTCGATAAATGGACTATCCAACACAAAAATATTTTTTCAATTCGAACCAGTAGGTAGTTCCTGAGATTAGCGCGTTCAAACAAAGAAACAAACTCTTCAGCTTCATAATATTAGTATTTTATAGATTGAAATTGGGCTAGTATTTTAAACACTAATGTTTAGTCTTTATTTCCAAGTAGCTGATATAAAAAAAAAACAAATTTCCAAAAAATGCTGCAAAACGCAACGCGCCAGAAATACCCGTCGCTTACAACTAATACTGTTGATTGTAACGAATATGTGTTGTTTTTCTCAAAAGTGCTGAGATGGAATTGTAGGTGAAATTTTTACCGATTTTTTGGGCTCATTTCGAGGTGAAAATTCTTGGTCATTTCAAAGCTAGACTAGTTTTAATTCTTAATTTTAAGATAGCTTCAGAACTATAAGAATTTTTTGGCTTAAAATCACACCAAAATGTCGGTAAAAATCTCACCTTCAAATCCATCTCAGCACTTTTGAGAAAAACAAAACACATTCGTAACAATCAACAATTTTCACCAACGAAGGCGACCGGCGCCAGTAGTGACTATTTAGTAGGCTGTGTACCAAGGTCGTTGGCGTATGGACCCCCCTTAATACAAATGTTGTTCGCCTAGATGTCAAGAACAACTACCTTTCATATTAAAATACCCTCATTAACACGTCAATTCATATTTTCAAAAGTTTGTTTTTTGTTTGTTTGTTCCTTCTTCACGGCCAATCGACTGGACCGATTTAGATGAAAATATGCATAGAGCTAGCTTAGCAGATGGAAAAAACATAGGATACTTTTGAACCCGAAATTCTCACGGGATCGGGACTTACGCGGGTTAAGCCGCCGGGCGCAGCTAGTTGCATATATAATTAGTTTTTATACAGTTTGTTTTCTAATGAGAAATAAATAAAAAACATAACCTATAACACAAACAAGTTCCCTTTTATAAGATTATTAGTTGGATAATGGAACACACTGTCCATAAATACAACGAACGCGTTGACAAAAATAAAACGAGTGAATACCAGGAGTACATCAATAGACGGAGGTTTTAATTGAGCAACACTGGTGTTTCTGATTTATGAGATGACCACGCCAAAAGTCATTTCCATTTTGCGCCCGAGTGCGGGGACACACGGTTTTTTAAGTAGTGTCACAATATAATATTTTTAAGTAATATGGTTATCCAAAATAGATTTATTCGTTTTTCGCTACTAGCTTGTGCTACAATTATAGTAAATTATATAATATTGACAATTATTTAATTATAGTGCTACAATTTTGTATTATTTATTAATAATAAGCTACATAAGTATGGTACGTATGTTCATTTTGTATTATTATAGTTTTGTGAAAACTATTCTTAAGAGGAAAGGGTACCGGGGGCTCTTTCCATACTAACTATTACAAACGTAGTCAACTGTTTTCTCCCTGGATAATGACACTAGAGCAAATATTTTTGGTGCATAAAACTTATAACTGCCATGACCATGCCCCTATATTTTTATATATTTTTTTAATCTTAATTTCTATGATAATTAGAAAATGAAGAAAAAAATAACATAGGGGCATTAGTCATGGCAGATAACGGTTTTATGGCACAAAAATATTTGTGCTAGAGTCATTATTCAGGGAGGAAACAGTCGACTACTTTTGTATGGAGCGAGTGCAGGTACCCTTTCACCTTAAGATTATGAAAATAGATTATAACTTTGCTAATTTAGCTACTTATTTAATACCTACGTAAAATAATAAAACTACTAAAAATATGCTACATCTTAGACCGCATGGTCATCAGGCAGGTGTGATGTTGGTCAAATGCTGACCTATCTTCTGTAAAAAAAATGTATTCCTTGGTAAAGATGCCTATAGTCTCGTTGTACTTCAACATTCCCATGGGATTAAGCGGGTTAAAAAACTCTACCATTGTTAAAAATCATTTGTTCTCTAACTTTATGAGCTGTGTGTCAGACTAAAGATCTCAACAACCGATAGTATTGGCACTTTCAGCCTCTTTTAAAGTTTGTTTTATGTAAGTTAAAATAAAATATTATTCAATTTAGATTGAATTTTCATCACCCCGAGGCAAAGGCGTGAAACCTTTACATCATTCTGATAGCTTATATTCAAACGTTAATTTCAAATATTTATAATAAATAATTTGTTTATATTTATCCAATAATGTTAGGAAAATGATTCACTTGTCAAAATTGTCTTTACTGAGAATGTACAGCCTAATTTGGATCCACTCTTTGGGAAAAATAAGCCTAAAGCTCGCGGTCTGATAGAACACAATTTTTACATTGTATTTCCCAAAACCACTTTTTCCCAAAATGACTGGTTTTCAAAATGACTTAGTTTTTGAAAATCGGTAATAAAAAAATTAAATTAAAAATTTAAAAAACCCCCGACACAAAATAATAAAAATAGTAATAACGTAAAAAAACTTACAAAAAGAAAAATAAACTATGAAAAGAAAAAGCCACAAATAGAACAAAAAAGGTATAAACGTGAAGCCCTACAAAAAGAAAAAAATAACTTCGAAATTATGACCAGGATTATGACTGATTTGATTAAATATTGTTACGTCGGGGGACCGCTACCATACAAACGTAGTCGACTGTTTTTCCCCTGGACACTAGCACAAATATTTTTGCGCCATAAAACCTATTTGTAACCAGTACTATGTAAAGAAGAAAAATCCTCTTCGTACGTATAACTACCTCGGAAACGGAAACAATAGACGATCGAAATGAAAAACAATAGACGATCGAAATGAAAAACAACAGACGATCGAAATGAGAAGCGCAAACTGCCAAAATAACAATGTCAGCGAGTGTTCGATCATGAAACAATTAATTAAATACAGCGGGTCGTTACAATTTAAAGAGTTGGAGATTGCGTCCGTCTGTTAATTGATACGAGAGGGGAATCCGAGACAGAAACGGTCGTTACCTTATCACGGTGCTGATTTCACACCGAGAGAAATACCTAATGGACTGGTTATATGATGGTAGAAATACTTTGGAAATATTAGAAACTAGCGACCCACCCCGGCTTCGCATATGTATGATACATGCATAATATAGCCGTTATGCATGTATTATACATATAAACCTTCCTCTTGAATCACTCTATCTATTAAAAAAACCGCATCAAAATCCGTTGCGTAGTTTTAAAGATTTAAGCATACATAGGGATATAGGGAAATAGGGACAGAGAAAGCGACTTTGTTTTATACTATGTAGAAATATAGAAATATTTAAAATGTAACTTCTAAAATAAAATAGTAAGAAAAAAAAAATGGTTGTCTGTAAAGTCTGTTTCCGGACGATAATTTCACGTGATAACGTCATAAGAAAACATTGATGGTAACCATGGCAACGATAAAACGTTGCTATAGTTACCTTGTCAATAACATGAGGCGTTCCAGTAACGACGCGTGACGTCACACTTTTTTGAGATTGCAGGTGTTCACCAATTTATAAAACGTTATCACGTCAAAAAATAGTACTTAATAGTAATAAAATAGTAGAGTTTTGGAGAGAGAATAAAAATGTCCTACTGCTTAACTAGTCGAGCTATTAAGTTGAGCAGTGGGGAAGTTGCGATGGTAAGCTGAGGAACGACATGGAATTTTCGTCTTGAAATTATACTAAAATGAAGTAAAATATTTCAACGAGAAACGGTAGAACAATTTTCTTATTAAAAATTTTAGTTTTAGGCGAAAGATAATTTGTGTTTCTGATGCTTTAGGCGTCTTAAAATGATGTTAAATAATACTCTAAAACAAGATTTTAAGTGGGTATCTTACCATTAATAAAAAAAAAGAATTTTGATTTGGAGTATTTTTGGATGTTCCCATTTAACAAAATAGGACGTAATATATTAAACTTTTTTAATAATTTAAAATAGTTAGTACCTACTTCTAAAGTTTGATTTTTTTAAAGTTTCACTCCTTGCTTTGGTAAGGAAATAAAAAGTCTTGTTCCGACAATTATTATTTATAATCCGGATAACATTAAGCTTAAACCATCATGTAAACCAAGCTGAAAGATCGGCAGCTCGGTCGAGTCACGCCCGAGTCCTTACAAAAAGAAAAGTCAGTTATCACCAGTAAAGTATGTTGGTCACCCTGCGCCCGCGCATGCCTGTTTACAATATGGCTTTTATTATGGCTTTTGACACTTTTTTTATTTACATTTTGTTCTTTTGGCATATGAGACATTCTATGAAATTGTTTTTGGCAACCTATTTGCAATATATTTGTTGGCCTATTTAATTTGATATAAAATACATTTCATCTATTAAACAGATCGATGAAGATCGTCCCTAGAGGGATCCCGTACCTACATCCTCGATCTCATCCATGATCGCTTCCCATGATAAGGTCAAATGCAAGCAATGGACGTAATGAGGTGATATATTTTAAAGGCAAAGGTACTCCAAAGCCATACTTTTCTATACCTACTAAGAATAATATAAAGAAAATAAAGTTTTATCAATTTTGCTCAAATTTCTGAAAAGATGTTGATAAAACTTGGTAAATTTGATATCTATAAATATAAAAATTAAAGTCCTGATCAATGGATTGGACAGATTGCTACTATGCCATGCCAAAGAAATTTTTACAAACAAAAGAGCCATAAGGCTTAAAAGATTTAACTAATTTTGTTTATTTTTACTAAATTTAACTATTTTTAAAACACTTCATCTATTTCAATTAAAAATTCCATGCAAATAAAAATAACAAGAACATTTTTTATTTGCAACAGATATTTTATATAAATTCTTGCATCTTGCAATTAAAAATTCATTTCCGTAACGGCCATTTCGATTTCATATCGGTTAAAATGAAAATAAAATTCACAGGCTGCATTCCCATGCATCATTATCGATTACAATCGATACCTATAGGTAATTGTGAGCACGCGCAGCTCGAGTTGAGTATTCGAATAGATATATCGATTTAATGGCCGAAAGTTGCGATAATCGTAACCGTATCGGAGTTAAATCGATAAACGAATGTTTTCTAATGAGAAACACTTTACTACGGTTTGTGATTTGCAGTTAGGTATTTTGAATTTCACTTTATTGCGTGATTTTTTAAATAAATTGAATAATTCAATTTCTTTTAAATTTCTCCATTCTATTAAAGGGCAATGAAGACTGGCCGCCACTAACTAAAGTTCGCGTCCAAAATTCTTCAAAATCCTTTTGTATGCTTAAATCTTTAAACTTTAAAACTACGCAACGGATTTTGATGCGGTTTTTTAATAGATAGAGTGATTCAAGAGGAAGGTTTATATGTATAATATATGCATAATATAGCCGTGCGAAGCCGGGGCGGGTCGCTGGTATAGACTAAAGTAAATCGTTGCTGTTTATATCATGTCTAAAGTAGACGAATTTTGATTAATTAGTAGTTACTAGTAACTAGCGACCCGTCCCGGCTTCGCACGGATATATTATGCATGTATAATATATATGAACCTTCCTCTTAAATCACTCTATCGATTTAAAAAAACTGCATCAAAATCCGTTGCGTAGTTTTAAAGATCTAAGCATACAAAGGGAAATAGAGACATAGGGCCATAGGGACGGCGAAAAGTGACTTTATTTTATACTATGTAGTTAATTAAGTGATAGTGATAGTGGTGAAGTTGGTCAAGATTATTTATTTTTCTCATCGCCATTTTAGGGTACTGTACCGGTAAAAAAAATGAACCCTGTTAATAAAAGCCTTTTTTTTAATTTTTTAATTTGGAGTGATCTTGATCACTTTTTTGTTTGTCTTATTATAACTAGCTGCGCCTCGCAGTTTTACTTGCATTAGTGTTACTCTTTACATGTGATATTAATTTCCTACAAACTCAGAATACATAATAGTTACTACCACCTATACACTTTATTAGCTCTTTTTATCCATTTACAGTTCTAATTGCCAAATTCAAATATTTCTTCAAGCAAAGCAAAGTTTCAAAATTGTAGCTTTTGTAGTTTCAGAGATTTTTTTATGGGTCTTTTCTTTTCTTTTTTATTAAATAGGATTATATAACTACGTTGTATACGTGCTGTTGTATTATGTGAGCTGTTCCGCGATTAGACCCTTTTTAATTGGGTCCTTTTTGCGTGAAGATGGAGTAAGCTTGCCCAGCACCTACTACCCTCTCAGCTTAGTCGACCATGTCCAGAGGAGAGAACTTGTCAATACTTCTGGAGCCAACTAAGCCGCAGGTTTCATCACGATGTTTTTCTTCACCGTAAGAGCAATGTCAATTAGCCCACATAATTTTTTCTTAAGAAAAATACATTGGTGCACGGCCGGCCTGGATTCGAACCCACGACCTTCAGAATGAAAGTCAAGGTATCTGGGTATATAACGAGGTATATAATCGAGGTATATAACTACGTTTTATCCTAGAGCTTAGTGGACTAAATTATATTTGATTAAATCATATTTCTAAACAAATGGAAACATTACTGTTGTTCTATTTGAAACCAACATGCGATCTTTAAAGTAATCGGTTTAGGAGTGACGAATGTTTTAATAACTTATCAGTTTTGTGCGCGGCAGGAGCTGAACCCACGCTTTTTGCTAAAGGTAGGGTTGAACGGTTTCACGTACTTATTAAAATTATAAAAAAACCGGCCAAGTGCGAGTCGGACACGCGCACAAGGGTTCCGAACTATGTTAAACCCCACTTCAATATTTCTTCTTTTTAATAGTACTCAAAAATATTATTTGTCAAAAATTCAACTGTCTATTAGCTATCCATTCTGATTCTACCATTCTTGAGTGTCATGAATGAGATACACTTATGGTGAGAGACAGACGGACGGACGAAAGGACACGGTGAAATCTTAGTTATGGGGTTCCGTTTTTACCATAATAATATCGTCTTTTTCCTGCCCTTAGCGATATTATTGATTTTTAATGAATTATCGATTGACTATTATGGTAGCTTAAACTTTTCGGCAATATACTTTTTTCAATGTATGTAGGTACAGTATGGGTCATAAGTAAATTATCAGTTTGCTTCAATATACTATCAACAAGTATTGGACTTACGACCTGCTTCTAATAGACGTTACACACAAACTTAAATACTTGGATTAAAAGTACTCAGTGTGATTATTATTTTCAACATGTTAGCTATGTGTTTAGTTGTGTGAGTGGTATAAGCCGCCACCCGCTACACCAACCGACGTGGGTCCGATCCACAGGTTACGTTGTTATAATGTTCAAAGAGTGCTGCACGGGATTGTAAACGTTACGGTGGGCAGAGACTTTTGATCGTTGATTGTACAATCATGAGCATCATACGTTTTCTTGGTACCTCAACCCGCCGCGAGGTAAAGTCGCGAGCATAAATAAACTCGAGCGCAGTATGAAGATGTCAAGGGCCTTAATGAACTGTCAAAATATCTCGCTCATTGATTGCAGGCGAGCGAGCAGTTTGAGCGATAAATATGGATGTAGGTTTCAGCTATAAATTCCTTGGTTTGACGTTGGGATATGTTTGTTTGTGTTGTGTTTTATTGGAGTGTGTTTGTTTTGCAATTGTTATGTAATAATTTACTAAATTAAATGTTGTAGGTTTTATTTTGTTCGTTAGTTTTTTGTTTTATTTTGTGGTTTTCAACTGGTGTTTCTTATTCTTAGATAGGTTACAATATAATTATTATGAAAATCGGTTCATAAACCAAAAAAGTTATATACCTATTGTCGAACAAGAAACTCGTGGCTTTACTACCACTATAACTATCACTACATAGTATAAAATAAAGTCACTTTTCGCCGTCCCTGTGTTCCTTTGTATGCTTAGATCTTTAAAACTACGCAACGTATTTTGATCCGGTTTTTTTTAATAGATAGAGTGATTCAATAGAAAGGTTTCTAAGTATAATACATGCATAATATAGCCGTGCGAAGCCGGAGCGGGTCGCTAGTAAATTATAATAAGTAAAAATAATAAAAAAAACAGCGCACTCCGGGAGTGCAGGCAGAAGTGAAAACTGTATATCTGTGTAAAATCTCATCTGTCGCGAGAACATACGCAAAAAGACTTTTAGATGAAAAAAAAAAAAATAGTCGTCCGACATTGGCGTCCAACATTTGTCGTCCAACAAATAGTCGTCCGACATTTGTCGTCCGACAAATAGTCGTCCGACATTTGTCGTCCGTCAATAGTCGTCCGACAAATAGTCGTCCGACAAATAGTCGTCCGACATTTGTCGTCCGTCAATAGTCGTCCGACATTTGTCGTCCGTCAATAGTCGTCCGTTAAAAAATACCATACCTATGTACGTTTTAATACACTCACAGCCAAATTAAAAAACTGTATATCTGTGTAAAATCTCATCTGTCGCGAGAAAATCTGTCGTCTGTCGCGAGAACGGCTGAAAATGCTCACCCACAAAAGAGCCCAACGCGCCATAAGAAGTTTTCACTTACATAAACTACCTACATATATTTCATAAAAGTCCCTAAATGCCATAAAAATAATATTCTTATTTAGATGCAATCGAATTGAGAACTTCCTCCTTTTTTGAAATAAGAAATAAACACAAATTGAAATCTAGGTGATTTTTTTTTTTTTTTTTTTTTTTTTTTATTAGTAATGGGTTTGCACTTGACCATAATGTGCCTGATGGTAAGCATCATTATGGCCTACGATGGAGCGTGCTTACCCAGTAGGAACCGATTCACTCTCGCTTAGAAGATCGCTAGATTGTAGTTGATGATGGGAGACCGAAGGGGATTCTTCTGTTATTCCAACCCAATAGCCTCTGTTTTTACGGTGATGGTTTAGTGGTAGATACCTCGACTTTCATTTCAAAAGTCGCTGGTTCAAATCCCGGCCCAATGATTTTTTTCTTACGATAAATGAATGTGCGCTCATTGACGTTGCTCTAACGGTGAAAGACCGTCGCTTAATTGACTCCAGACATATTGACAAGTCCTTTCCACTGGACATGGTCGACTAAGCTGAGAGGGTAGTGTAGGAGTTGGCCAAGCCTACTCCATCCTCACGCAAAAAGGACCCAACTTTTTTGCATACGAGTACAAATATATAGGCTATATACTTTAAAATAATTGAAATCAGCCGAAGCCAATATATATAAAATTACCCTATTAATTGATATTTTAATAAGAACTTAAAACATATTTAAAAAATTAATTTTGATAACTACCAACTTCAAAATTATCAGTATCCTGCTGATTTTTTTAAAATACACATTTTCAAAAAACACCTTTACCGGAAAAAGTACCTACGGTTTAATTTATTTTAATTTCGATCCGACATCAATGTCAAGTGTTATTACTGGCCCGGTGTTCAAATCCTAATTAATAATTACGACTATAATTATAAATACACCATGATTATAAAATACACATAATTATAAGTACACATTACAAGCGCTTTGGCAATTTTTCCCGTTTTGCACCTGGCGGTTAGTCATTTGAAGCTTTCGCTGTTGCTTTTTTAAGAGGAAAGGGTACCTTCGCTCTCTCCATACAAACGTAGTCGACTGTGTCTTCCCTGGATAAATAAAATAAAATAAAAAATAAATAAATAAATATTTCAGGACATATTACACATCGCCATCCAGCCCCAAGCTAAGCAACTTAATGCTTGTGTTATGGGTGCCAGATAACGGATAAACTACTTATATACATAAAACACTAATAATAATGACACTAGCACAAATATTTTTGTGCCATAAAACCTATAACTGCCATGACTATGCCCCCATATGTTTTGTTTTTTTTTTTCATTTTCTAATTATCATAGAAACTAAGATTTAAAAAAAAAAAAAAATTAGGGGCATGGTCATGGCAATTATAAGTTTTATGCATCAAAATTTGCTCTAGTGTCATTATCCATATCCAGGGAGAAAACAGTCGACTATACGTTTACTTGTAATAGTTTGTATGGAAAGAGCCCCGGTACCCTTTCCTCTTAAGTTTTTATAATTATTTAGATGGTTAGTTGGAGTTGTGTTGGCCTAGTGGAAAATATCTCGACTTTCATACCAAAGGTCGTGAGTTCGAATCCCAGCCGGCCGATGAATTTTTCTTACGAAAAATGTATGTGCTTTTAATTGAATTTGGTGAAACCGTCGCTCCAGACATTGATGAGTTATTTTCTCAGGACACGGTCGATTAAGTTGAGAAGGTGGTTTAAGGCGGTGATTCTGTAGCTTATTGGTTACTAGCGACCCGCCCCGGCTTCGCATGGCTATATTATGCATGTATTATACATATAAACCTTCCTCTTGAATCACTATATCTATTAACCACATCAAAATCCGTTGCGTAGTTTTAAAGATCTAAGCATACAAAGGGAAATGGGACATAGGGACGGCGAAAAGTGACTTTATTTTATACTATGTAGTGATAGTGATGTAGTGATAGTGATGAAGTGATAGTGATGATAGTGATAGTGATAACCGCACAGTATTTCTGGGTCGCAGGTTCGTATGTATTTAAATTTGTTGAAAAAGGATGGGAGATTAAGAAATTGACCTCAATTTTAACAAAAGCATTTTTTTAATATTTAGATTCTGGAATTCGATTTTAATAAAATATTTATTATTACATTTCCAATTAGCTGAACCCCACGTGACTCAGAGCTCATTCGCTTAACTGTAAAAATAGGCTGCAACAATGGCCCAAATAATGGGGCTAAGTCACTGGGCTAAGTGCGGAAACAGCCCCGTAAAACAAACTAAACTGTAAAAATATAGTATTTACCCATTATGTTATTTTATTTTATATTGTATTAAATAGTATATTGTTTAAAAAAAAACAGAATCAGGTAACATTACTTTACAACCTTACAGATTTGCGAGTGAGCTCTAGGTCACGTGGAGTTCAACTAATTGTTAATGTGACTGTACTTACATATTCTTTTTAAAAAAACCAAAATCCTAAAAACCGATAAAATCGTTAGATACTATTTCACATTTCAATGTAAATGAACTCTGTTTATAGAGATGTCTCGTTAAATTAACATAAAATATCGATTATCGATAGTTGGTACATTGTTCTTGGAATGTGAAAAAAAAATGTTTACATTTGCTGTGAAGTAATTAGTATTGCCATAATTGTCGTGTAGGTTTTAATTATTATTAGGACTCTAGATATATACAGGGTTATTGGATTATACGTGAAAGTGATTGGAAGCTGCTTTTGTGTAAGTACCTACCTTAACAAAAAACTTTTTTTTTCGGAAGTTGGAAATTCGAACATTTAAAAAAAAATAAGATTATGTTTACCCCCAAAATCAGTTGTTAGGTATACTTACACGGAGAAGTCATTAACCTTAAAATAGTACCTACTTATTTTTTAATTTTATTGACTATTCTAAGCTCGGTTGACCCGAAAATATCAGCTGATTTACTAAATCACATAACCTTAATAAATCCGAAAAAATATTCGAACTCCTAAAAATCGTGGAACAAAAGTCGAATTGTTAGGGTGCACAGAAGTAGCCCTCAACCCTTTCTTATTTAATTATAATAACCAATAGCCCTGTATATAGATAGATACATTATTTATTACTAGGGTAAGGTGAAAATAATTGTCAGATAGCTGTCATTTTTCGAAGCGTCAAATTGAAAGTTTATGTCGTACGTCTTCTTTGTAATGAAGGTTTTTAATATTTTACAATGTTTTTGTTTTAGTTTGCAAGGTATTTTGTGAAAGTCAAAAATGAAATTACTGTTGATCCATAATAATGTCATATTTATTATTTTAGGGTATTTTACAGATGTCCTGAATTAAAAATTACTTTTTATTAAAAATGCCCGCCGCGTATTGTCTGAATTTTTGAAAATCTCCCGATCCCGTAGAAATACCGGGATAAAAATTAGCCTATTTGTTAATCCAGTTCTATAACTATCTACATACCAACTTTCATCTAAATCGGTCTAGTCGTTACAAACAAACAAACAAATATTTTCTCTTTATAATATTTTAACAGGTTTATGTATGCCAAATTTAGGTCCAATTCGTCTATTTGATTGAGCTGTGCATTGATATTAATCTAGACTTTAAATTTTATATTTATAAATAACGATCAATAACATTTACGTCGGAATAACAAAATAGAATCTATTTATCAATTAAGAGCAACAACAATTACTGAGAAAAACTTTACTATATTTATAAATTACTTTTTTTGTACAAAACAACAACAAAATCCAGTTAAATAATTGTGATTCATTGTTAGAAAACAACGTACCTACCTATCTGACTCATTACTCAGATTTTCACTTTCCAATAATCTGTCTTGGTTTAATGAAACTCATTATACGCATTTATTTGGCGCATCGTATTTTAATTACGACCAATCGTTAAAGCCGTTTACCCACCGCGAACTAAACTAAGTGAGCTTAGCTTAGCTTACATAGCTGAGCCAAACTATGCCAGCTAAGCTACGTAAAACTGAATAACTGCGAGCTAAGCTAAACTAACTAATGCCCAAATACCCAAAAAGGTTTGATGATTCCCCTAAATATTTAAGACGCTCCTATCTTATGTAAATATGACACTTATATGTCAATTTATTCGCTACTTATTATAAGTAGCCTTTAAGTATTGGGGCGTTAGAGCAGTTGGCGGTGGACGGTCGGCTTAAATTTCACATATTTCTATAGTCTTAGTACATTTTTTCAAACGTAAGTATGTAATTGTAATTGATACTGTTCGCGGTATGACTGACAATTACTATCGATAATTAGGATGGTTTTTTTTCGCGTTGCACATCACTAAGTGCTGTTGTTTCGAGAAATGTTACATTGTATTTAGCGAATAATGAAGAGTAAATTATTGAGTAGCTTGTCTGGATAAAGGCAGGATGAGGGAGGGGCGTACTCAAATTACGTCAATAGGTGAAAGACTTCATTTGATGCAGAGTACGTAATAATTGTAACTGAAAATATAGTCGGAGAGACCTATAAGAACAACCTTCATCGAGCTGTACAGTGGATGAAAAGTATTTTATATTAAATTAAATAGATCAATAAATATATTGCGAAAAATTTTCTTAAAAATTAAGTCCAGAATGTGTACCGAAAATTCATAAAAAAGAAATTAACTCTTTTCTAAAATAATATTGTCCAATTTCGGTTATTTTTTGTTTGTAATCAGTCTTGTATTTATAGAATAAATAAAACAAGAAATAAAAAAAGATACACAATATAACGTTATTACTAAGGTAAGTCTAACCATATTATTATTAAGATTTTTGTGTCGATAGACCTAGGAAAGGAAATAATATAGCGGAAGGTAAGTAATTAAAATTGTTTTTCACAACATAGTATAAAACAAAGTCACTTTCTCTGTCCCTATGTCCCTATATCCCTATATGTATGCTTTAATCTTTAAAACTACGCAACGGATTTTGATGCGGTTTTTTAAAATATAGAGTGATTCAAGAGAAAGGTTTATAATAAAATATGTATAATAGGTACATGCATAATATAAATAAACTTTTAATTTACCTATTATGCAATAACTAAGTTAGGTTTAAAAAAAACACATGTAAGCCTAGAATCAGAAGTAATCAAGCAATTGACACCAATACCATACCATTTTGCTTCAATTTAAGGGATGAAAATAGTTATGCCCGGATTGAAAATTCTATCAAAAAATGTCATTTGTATGTGATTCTCATAAAGGCGGCCCTAGGTTAAATTAGAAGTTAATTTAAAGAGGATATCCTTAAAAATTTAAGCTTAATTAACCCAATTAAAGTACAACAAACCAATCACCGAGACAAACAATTAAAAATTTAACATCGTCCTATATTTCTTCCGAAACGAACGAAAGATTTGAATCCTTAAAATCCTCTCTCAATTAAACAACAGGAGTCGACAGAGATAAAATTAAAACTTAATTAAAACTCCATAACGAGAAAATAAACAAAATAAATTAAATAAAAATACAATAAGAAGTTTTGCCTGTAATAAAAAAAAATAACAACTGTTAAGGCCACAGCTCGGCGTAAAAACGTTTTGTCACTGACGCAGTCGTGAGTCGTTCGAATCTACTCGCTCTCTTTCTTTCTTTTTTTTGTCAGGTGATTTGCTTTTGTTTTTGCGTATTTAAGTTATGGGTGTCGTTTTAAGTGATTATTATTTTAACAAGCGACCCGCCCCGGAAATTTAGTGTTGTTGTGTTTAATTTTATCAGAATAATATGATACATTTTTTTGGTATACTAAGTGTTACTATGAATAATATCTAGTCTTATTTTATTATTTGACACTGTTGTGCAATTTAATTAAAACATGAAACCTGTTAATTTTATAATTGGGTTGTCTATATTTTTGCAAATTGTAACAATTGCAGTTTTAAATTAGAAAAGTTAAAAAAAAATAGGTAAAATTTATAATTACGTACCTAAGTAGGTAATTAAAAAATTAAATTATTAAAAATAATAAAAATTTTTTTTTAAATTAATTTAATACTTACCAACTTATAACTATTCTATTATACTTTCAAAATGTATTTTACCAAAATACCGATATAAAAGCTTTCATTATAATCAACTTATTTAAATAAAATACATTAACAATTCGTCCTGTTAATGTACCATAAACAAAATACAGAGAGATAAATCGGTAGCGATGTATATTATCTCTGACAAACTTGATGCTACCTGTTAAGTATGGGTATACAGATATAGATCTAAGAATGTTTAGAGTGGGTCGCTTTAATTACAATTAATTAACTAATAATTATTTTAAGACCTTTAGTGTCTGCACTGCAGGGCAAATGCCTCTCTACTTCCCTTCCACTGATCTCGATCTTAAATGCACGTCCTAAAAAGGTATTATTCGAATAATATATATTATGTATACATATAAAATTCTTTGTCCTCAACGACTGACGGATCAACGCACAGCCTAAACTGTTGATCGTAGAGATCTGAAACTTGGAGGCTGTGTTCTTTGTATGACGTTGGTATCCGATAAGAAAGGATTTTCCGAAAATTTACCCATTAAGGGGTGAAATAGGGGGACAAAGTTTGTATGGGACAGTATCATTCCTTGGTTCAATCCTATTACAAGCATTTTTGACTTACGCGGACGAAGTCGCGGGCAAAAGCTAGTAAAAATATATAAGTAATTCAAAGTGACTAACTGACTAATATGTTAATGCAACCAATAATCAATGGCATCACAGATAGCTGTTATAACGTTGACATCCGCTAAGAAAGGGTTTTAAAAATTTAACTACTCAGCGATTTTTTTTTAGAAATTGTTCCAACTTAAAAAGTAACTTCCGAATGCGTTTGAGAGTTTGAGTGAGTGAATAAGTATTACCTAGGTGAGCGTGCTACATCTTAGACTGCACTGTCATGGTCCATATGGTGAGAAAAGTGGTTAAACGCTGACCTTTATAATGCTTTTTTAAAATATTATAACTTTATCGGTTAAATAAATTAAAGAACGAGAAATTTCATAGTTATATTTATTATGGATAAAGTTATCAAGATCGTTACGTTACAATAACGCAATAAATTATTAACTTTTCTTTGTAAAAACTGACGTTATTTAATTAATTTATCGTAAACGATGATCTATTAAGAGAAGTAAAATGCAAGCCTATTATGTATCGATATTTAGTGTTTTTAGATTTATAGTATTTATTTATTTCAGATGTTAAAATCATCGATATTTAGTTGAACATGAAGTTTTCATGTCACCTCATTTAAACCATGAATTTATTTACTGTCAAAAATAAAAGTAACGTAATCTTACCTATTAATTTTAATTTGTTTTTTTATTAAGTATTTTTATACTGGTACAGTATTACCATTGTTTTTTTGTTGATGAATCACTACCTACTAAAGTTATTTAAAATGGGATACTTAGGTGCCAGTATTTTTTACAATATCCCAGAAAATACCTATACGCTTGCGACTTAATGACCATTAAATTAATGGGCGCCATCGAGGGACGCGAGTGAAAACATGAAAACGGCAGTGAAATAAAAACTTTTCCGATCCGTCCTCCTTTTTTTAATGTCATATCTAAAAAATTCTAAGATCTATACAAAAATGTCTTACTCCGGAGTGTCGAGCTCATAAATCGCGTCAACTCATTTGAATGCGAGCGATTGTGATCGACGGAGGTAGCGCTGCGCCTGCGCAGGCTGAGCTGCGCGAGCGCAACCAACCCGACTTTATGGCCAGACGTTTTCATATTTACATACGAGACGTGTTGATTGGAATTGTTGGTTTTTATAATGGATTTTTATAAAGACCACGGACTCTTCGGTCGGCCGATTTTACGCCGACCGACTCAAATGAATTTAAAGGCAAATAAAAATTATTGGCATATTATAAAGTCTGATTTGGAGCTAATTTTAGAACATATTCCCTACTTCTATAAGTGCAAAATGATCCACATTTAACCTATCAAACAAATACACCGTGATGTTAATTTTGCAGTTTTGGTGCTATAGGCACTTTTTATAGGTACTATAGTAACTTTTAAAAGTGTTCGTCGCCTAGAAGTATATAGAATTATACATAAAACGCTTTAATTACCCATTTCCGCTAAAATACTAGCAACATTGAATGAAGTTTATACCTATAGGTACTTACTATAAATAAGCAAAGCTAATCCAAAAGTAATAAATAAGGTAATAAAATTGTTGTTACCTTATTTATTTAAATTGCATTTTAAGCTAAACGTCATTGTCATTTAGGACTTTTTTAACAGACAAAAGCTCGAACTCACAAATGAGTAGCACTTTTAGTACTTTTATGACAGTAATTTAGCACATTTTAACACAAACTTAGCTGGCAACACTGAACATACACACATAAACAACAACAATCACAATATAATTGCATAATTGTGGCTACCATATCTGCTCAGTTTCACCAAAGGCATGCTTTCTAACATAATTACACCGTTAGAGAAAAAAAAACGAAAGTTGCAGGAATATCCAATAGAAGCGTATATTATGGACATCGTATTTATTAATTATTGTTAGTTGTTATAATAAAGTTATTAACGTCATTTTCTAATAATGGCGGATAATTATTTTAGGTGGGTAATTATTTGGTGAGGACTTTTAATTTAAAAATTATTCGCGTATGCGCACTTTAACTAATGCTACTTAGAAGAAGAATCAAAAAATCTCGGATTTTTTTGCTTTTCGATTTAATCTCTAAAATGAAAATGTAGAGAACTTTAGACTTTAGCCCCCTTATTCCAAAACGAGGTTTAAGGATAGTCCGAGATGTGGATTTAAACCTTAGATTTAGATACAGATTTACTCGTTAACTATAGTCTAAACACTATCCCTAATAATCCCTATATAATCTTTATGGATATCGATGGTTAAAAGGATATAGGGCATAAGCGACATTTTAGTCTAAAATGACTTTTGAATGCCATTCTACTTAAAATTTTCTGCTCTTTCGAATGCGCTTACTCCCGTGCCTCTACAATGATTTTTGTGTCGCTTACGCACATGCAAAAAACTGCGTTCTCGAGGTGTCATTTCGTGTAAGCGACTGAATTTTAGGGCTTTTTTACCCTAAAGGAGCTTGTACCCCTGTAAAAATGGCATTATTTTTGGTTTATAGTCGGTTATGTATTTTTACTTCTTACTGGTGTTGAGATATAAGGCGCTTAAGGCTCTTTACTATTAGCACCTGTTTTAAAAGTTGGAACTAATGCCTCTTTACCTTTGTCGTCAAAAAAATGTAAAGTCGGTAATACCTTACTACCATTCACAGATTTACAATACAGTTGTCGCTTATACGCAATTACTAAAATCTAATTTAATATGAGACTGTCGGTTATACCCTACTACTATTGAAAAGTTTACAATACAGTTGTCGCTTATACGCTATTACCCAAATCGAATTTGATATTGGTACGTCAGTTATACCTTACTACCATTTACTATTTTAATACAACTCTGTCGCTTAAATGGTATTACTTTATAATGATAATTTATTAATTGATGCTTATGTCAATTTGTGTCGTACAGGTTATTAACCTGTCGTACTCAAGTAGCTATTTAGCGAGTCGCTTATTCCAAAATCAGTGAACTGCGTGCTGTGACGGCGAGAGCTTCCGCGTTTGCACATCAAACTTTTGCGAAAAGTGTGCAAAGTATCTGCCAACGGTAAGTTATTTATTTCTCTTAACGTGTTTGGAATTCAAATAATAAGTTCTTGTGATTGATTACTTACTAAAAACGTACCTATACTGATTAATTTATTATTTTAAATGTATTGTTTTAGGTTGAAATGGAATGAAAAGGTCGATAAGGAGAGACAGACATCGGGCGTACAAAATCAGAAAAAAATGTATTTTAATATTAATAAAATTTATAATACTTATACATACTACGACAGCCAGACAAGCTTCCATCATACGGTCTGCCAACTGGTCTATGTGCCTGGATTTCGGATTTCCTGAGGGATCGGTCACTGCGAGTAGTCATTGATGGCTGCGCGTCTGACCAAATGGCTATTAATGCCGGGGTTCTTTAGGGATCCGTGCTCTCTGCAACCTTATTTTTGCTGCATATCAACGATCTGTTGAAGCCTGGTATATATGGGTACGCAGATGACAGCACAGTTGTAAGAGGTACACGGCCAGTGCACGGACTAGTATGGCGGAGATCCGGTGTCATAGGGAGGCGATGGTCGAGCGCATGAACTTGGCCTTGAAAGCAGTCTCTAATTGGGGTGACGCCAATCTGGTCAAGTTCAACGCGTCTAAGACCCAGGCGTGTCTATTCTCCGCTAAGAGGAGTCCATTCCACCTGACTCCCACTTTCCGAGATGTGTCCGTGCCGGTAGCTGGCCATCTTGAGCTTCTTGGCATCTCGTTTTACACCAACTCTAAACTTTGGCTCCTACATTGAGTCCAAAGCCCAACTAGCTTCAAAAAAGCTCGGTGTTCTGGCGAAGGTGAGACGGTACTTCACGTCGGAACAGTTGCTCAACTTATACCAAGCACAAGTCCGCTCATGTATGGAGTACTGTTCTCATCTCTGGGACGGTTCGGCGAAGTATCAGCTGGGGGCGTTGGAGTTAATTGAGATGAAAGCCAGGAAACTCATCGGTGACGATAAGCTTGCCAACAAAAGGCTTCAGAGCCTGGAACATCGTCGCAAGGTGGCGAGCTTGTCGGCATTTTATCGGATACATTTCGGGGAGTGCGCAACAGAATTCCACGACCTAATCTTGTCATCTCCATTCTTTCGTCATACAACCAGGCAGACTGGTGTGCAGCACCGATTCATGGTGGACATACCTGACGTTCGCACTAAGCGCTTTGCTTCGTCATTCATTATTCGTACTGCAAGGGAATGGAATCGGTTGCCTGCATCTGTCTTTCCTGACGTGTACGATTTGGGGGTCTTCAAGTCGCGAGTGAATAGGTATCTTCTAGGAAGGCGTGTTACATCTTAGGCCGCATCGTCACCTACCATCAGGCTGATAGTGATAGTGATAGTGGTCAAACGCTGACCTGATCACATATGTAAAAAAAAAACTTACTTCATACCTACATTATGTTATTTTATTATTTTTGTTACTACAATTTTAGTACTTTCATAGTTCTGTTTTTTGACATTTAAAATCAACCATATTTTCTAAAATCTTAGAGATACGAGTCGCGAGAGGTGTCAAAATGACCGCATGGGCCTAAAGTATCGTATGATTTTAGAATTTCGAAAATTGAACTGGCACTATTTACAATTTTAATTTGAAAAAAGTAAAATACACCCAGAGGAGGTGAATTCCTATTCAGTTTGAGATATACCCTCGGTCCCCAGTCGGGTGAATGGTGTGTTCGGTGGGGTGTCGTTTTATCAGCTTTTTTGATTCCCGGAAATATGCGTACTATCAAGTACGTATAGAACCTAGAAACTATTAATCCTAGATTGGTGGTCTCTTTATAGAAGTGATAGATGTCATCGAGATCTTCATTTCAGGTGACAGCTGGCAAACTTAAAACGGCTATATCCCAGAAACCATTGATTGTAGATTAATGATCTCTTTTCAGAAGCGATAGATCTCATTGAGATCTTCATTTCAGGTGACAGCTGTCAGATCTAAAACGGCTATATCTCAGAAACGATTTATCCTAGATAGATGGTCTTCTTACCACCTAAGAAAAGATGGATGGACTGTGTGAGACAAGACATGAAAGAGATGAATGTTAACGTTGAGATGACGACTAATAGGAGTGAATGGAAGAACAAGACATACTGCGCCGACCCCAAATAAATGGGGATAAAGATAGGAGGATGCTGGCTTGAGATGGTAGGCGGCTAGAGGTTTGCCCACTAAAACTCCTCGGTATCCCTCTCTTCACCGTAATCCAGAAGGAAGTAGGAACTGTTTTCACATACAACTTCCCCCTGGGGTGACTGGTCGCGAAAGACCCTTCCGAAATTTATTTTTTTATTTATCTCGGGCCTATGTTAAAAGAGTTATGAGTTATGAGATGATAAGAGCTATGTTAGAAGAGTGATGAGATTGAATGTAGAGAGATGGAGAGGAAGAGGACGACCGAAGAAAGATGGATGGACTGCGTGAGACAAGACATAAGAGAGATGAACGTGAACGATGTGATAACGACTAATAGGAGTGAATGGAAGAAAAAGACATACTTTTTTTTTTTTTTTTAAAGTGGAAGAAAAAGACATACTGCGCCGACCCCAAATAAATTGGGATAAGAGCAGGAAGATGATGATCTCACCGAACACCCCACCTGGGTACTGGGCCTTGGCAGACCCAGGCCGACCTCATTTTTTGAACATGTTTATGTTTTCGTGATCGAGTATAGTGTCCCGATTTAAGAAGTTGTGATTTGCCTGGCCATAAAATATGTCAAAATGTTCGTTTGCCGGAAGGCTTTAGAGTGTAATTTGAATTTCCAAAAACGGTTTGTAACTTTTTGTTATAAAAAAAAATAGTTCTCTGTATTGAATCAAGCTACAGCTTGAGCAATCTTAGGACACAGGTGGATAAAAACTGTAGGCTGTGCCCCTACGCGAGAGGTCAGTCTACGCTCCATTCACTTTATCGTATTTTTGACAAATTTTATCGTGTGCTTTTTAATTACATTTTCAATGCCTTTGATACTTTCGCTTAGTGTAAGATCTGTAGATTTTTTCTTAATAAATATTGAAAAAGTGTACTTTTGTTTTTATCTTATCACATCAACAATTAGGTCAGAGTATAATCATAAAACTAGTAATTTAGGTAAGTAATCTAGTTCGAACGATGATACTGATGGGTAGCGCTAACACTCTAAAAGCAAGCTGTTACTTAAGTCTTATTTTAAAGGAGCAGCATGTTGCTTGTAAATCTATTATTTTTAAGACGTGACGTTTAATCCACGTTACCATTTGCCAAGATAATGCTGTATGTTGGATGTTCTCGTTTTCTTCTTGGTATAGAAATCTTGATGAGTGGAAGTACCATATTACCTTTCTTTTCAACCTAAGTATAGTGTTGCTAATGTCTAATATCTTCACGATGTTTTTGCTAAGCACTGTTACTTGTGCTCCATTACCTTTTGGCATAATGATGTGAGTTGTCACGTATCCTTCTTTACCCATTTAAGATATTCTACAGTGATGTGTCTTATGCCCTAATACCTCTTAGTATACGGATATGAAATGTAGCTAAGTCTTCTTTACTCTTTGTTTTTTTCTGTGCAGATGTTACTTATGCCGAATTACCTCAAATGGAGAATAAGCTCAATTGATTTAAGCGACAAAAAACCACGTTAAACAACGTCGAATCAAATAAGTAAAAAAGCCAATTAGTGCTTTTATTTTTCTCGATTTTAGAGCTGTTTTCATTTTTACGTTACGACAATAAATAAAAAAGTTGTGATCATTTTTCTAAAATTTCAAACTTTAAACTGCTCTCCTGAACAATTTGGTTTTTGGCGGTTATACCCTATTTGTTTTTAACCGTCGATATTTGTTTGCCGTAAGTAATGCCTTTAATCGATAGGTATGGGTCTCAAAGTGCGCCGCACAGTTTCGGAAAATTATGACACGAGACGTTTGGTTAAATATCCCGTTTCCGAGACGCTTTTGAGGTTTTGTGTGGAGGCATTAATTTTGTTCGCCGTAATGTCCTCTATAAATAGGTAAATATTGCTTAATATAAAAGTTATTAGTATCTGAATATCTAATTGGCTTAAAAACTTCATCGAGCGTTTCAACTGTTTTTCAATAGACTAAACTGAATTACCAAAAAATAAAACCTAGAATAAGATGCAGTGAATTAAATGAGACCAAATTTATTTCATTTTGTGAAGGATAAAAGGGGTAAAAACGTTACGGCCCGCAACATTATTTGAAAGCAAAATGAAGGCAAATACGTCCAAACTTAAACCCTCTCTATCGCACGATACGGGACATTTTTGAAAATACCTACTCGCGCCGCGAATCGAAAACTAATAATTCTTTTAAAGTCTAGACTCGAAGGACTTTTAATCTAGATGATTTATACAGCGTTAGCAACTTTAATCCATGTTATTCACTATTCATTATCGGGATTTGAACCCACGACCTTCGGAATGAAAGTCGATATATCTACCACTAGATCAACACCGCTCTGACTTACCTAATTTAATAACACTAAAATAATAAACTTTTTATCACAGTTGCTCATAAAGTGGATCTTATTAAACCGCTTTTAGGCTCATAATGCAACGTATT
Source organism: Idaea aversata (assembly GCA_907269075.1). NCBI lineage: Eukaryota > Metazoa > Arthropoda > Insecta > Lepidoptera > Geometridae > Idaea > Idaea aversata. Next base: position 2,023,376 of record OU026102.1, read on the forward strand.
ATACACGCGTGCGATAAAAAAAAATCCAACTAGTGCTAAAATAATACGCTGTCCCGATAAGTCAAAAAAGTATCTTACTGCTTATGACATAATATTAGGTAGATGTTTTGATGTATAGAAAAAAGGTACCTACAATCAAAGAGTTTTAAGCCTTGCTGGCTTAAAACTCTTTGTTGGTACCTTTTTTCTTCTTTTCAAAAGGTTGTCTCTAAAGTCTAATAACGAACGATAATTTTACGTGATAACGTCTTTGAAAATAATTAAAAATTGAGTTTTGTTTTTATTTTGTTTTTTCTTTAGGTAAAATAATAATACATTGACACATAAATATATTTTTTCCTTACCATTAAGTATATTCTGTTTTTAACCGCCGACGCAAAAACAAATGAAAAAAAAACCCTAAAAAATATTGTATGTCAGACGAGGCTGTATAGGTTTAAAGTCTTTTGCCTAGCTTTTCGAGAGTGTAATTAAAAAAAAATAGTAAGTAGGTAAACATAACCTAAAAATTTTAAAAACTTTTTATTATTTTAACAAGTCTTTTTTTTATTCGCAACTGTGATAAAAAACGTCGTACGATACACGTGTGGATTGATCATTCCGTCTCGCCTCTATGGAATGATCAACTTTCCACACTTGTATCGCAATGTACTATTTTAAAACTGAGAGAGATGGATGTCAACGATTAAAAGTCGGCTAATGAAAGTGAATGGAAGAAAAAGACATACTGTGTTAAACCAAAATAAACTGGGATAAGGGCAGGAAGATGAAAAAAAATATAAATTTTATAACTTTACGTTGAGCCTCCACTTTTGTCGCCGGCCTGTACATGTTTACTGTAAACACAAGCACAAACGTTCTACTTACTTACTTAGATGTTATCCTCTAATAGTCTAAGTTTTCACTTGACATAAATAACATCTGTTTATATAATATACTTGAGAAAAAATAAGGTAGACTAGCGATAAGTACTTATATTTACAAAAAGGTAACATATTGTAACAGGACTTAGTTACTTTTTTGGTGGCAAAATAATACATCCGTATTTAACCTAAACGCCCAACTTTGTGATAAAATTGATATTTAGGACATTTTGCTTTTAAGTCCTTCTGATGTATAAGCCCCGTGCAAGTTGACCGACGACCCAGTTGGCACAATGGTCATTATGCCGGACTGCCAAACACAGGGTTGCAGGTTTGATTCCCGCCTCAGACAAGTATTTATGCTTAGATATTTGTGTGTGGTCTGGTTGTTTCTATGTATTCTAAGTATATACTTACAAAAGAAAAGTATATAAGTATTATATCCGTTGTGTAGCACAAATAACACAAGTCTAGTTACTTAGCTTAGGGCTAGATGGCGAAGTGTGGAATGTCCTGCAATAGTTATTTAAGTACTAGCTTTTGCCCGCGACTTCGTTCGCGTAAAAGTAAAAAATGGATCAAAGAATCACGTTGTCCCATAAAAACTTTTGCCCTCTTTTTCACCCCCTAAGAGGTAGAATTTCGGAAAATCCTTTCTTATCGGATGCCTACGTCATACAAAGAACACACCCTCCAAGTTTCAAGTCTCTACGATCAGCGGTTTAGGCTGTGCGTTGATCCGTCAGTCAGTCAGGACAAAGCATTTTATATGTATAGAAAGATAAGTACCCAAACCCAAGATCAAAGGTGGTGCTATGCGTAGTTGGTATTTTGCGTAAGTGGTATTTTGCGAGTAAGGGCATGTTCAGATGACACGCGTTGACCACGCGCCCGCCACGCGCATCACACGCTTTGAGCATGCGTTGAACACGCTTTGAAATTTGTTCTATATATAATTTGAGTCTTATGACACATCATTGGTATGTATTAGTTATGAGTATATTTTGATATTTTTAAGTAATAATTATGTAAGTACTTTGTACTACTTATCACTTATTATAAGATTATGTTTGGTATCTTGCTTGTGTAAATTCACAACCTACCATCAAAGCTAAATCAGTTCTTTTCCATCCAAAGGTTGCCTGGAAGAAATCGCTTTCAGCGATAAGGCCGCCCATTTGTGCAACTTATACTTTCTAGCTATTACTTTACTTTGTGTATATCGTATTCTGTTTACTCTTGTGTTGTACAAATAAAGTTATCTATCTATCTATCTATCAATAGATCTCGATTTGCATTTCTGCAAGCGGGCGCGGGGCGTGCGCTGGGCGGGCGCGTGGCATGAGTGGGTGGACTTGCTTAAATGCAATTTGAGATCTATTGATGTGTCATAAGATTCAAATTATATATAGAACAAATTTCAAAGAGTGTTCAACGCGTGTGATTCGCGTGGCGGGCGCGTGGTCCGCCGTAAAGGTTTGCGTAAAGGTGGTGTTTTGCGTAGATGGTGTTATGCGACTAAAGAGGGACAATGCCCTAGTTTTAATTTAAGTAACATACTTTTATCATTGTCCCGATTAGCATAAACTCATTAGACAGTTGTTTGTGGGCATTTTGTGGGACATAAATTATTTAGATATGTTGTAATAAAAACATTATTATGGCAGCGCCCTCTGGGGTAACTTTCATTTTAGGTTAATTTAAAAATTAAATTAGTAGATATTCGTAGGTAGGTATGTATGACGACCTCTTTGGCGTAGTGGGTTAACGCAGCAGTAACGTGGAAGGTCGCAGGTTAGAACTCGCAACAAAACAAAAATTAGGTAATGTAATGTTGAAAGTGAATAAAAATAGTGGTGGTTTTATTGGAGAGGAGCGTCATAATCTAAGCATTAATAAAATAATAATTAAATAATAAATGTTTTATTTCATAGAACAATACACTACGGCTAATTATAGAATATTGTATATACCTAATATTGCAGGACATTCCACACATCGCCATCTAGCCCCAAATTAAGTAACTAGACTTGTGTTATGGGTGCTAGACAACGGATATACTAATTATATACTTTTTTTTGTAAATATATACTCATAATACATAGAAACAACCAGACCACAGACAAATATCTAAGTGTAAATACTTGTTTGAGGCGGGTATCGAACCCTGTGTTTGGCAGTCCGGCATGGTAACCATTGTGCCAACTGGATCGTCAAATTGACAGCGGGAAGCGTACATATATTTTTTCATTACTCATACTCCGAAAGTAGGTCTAAAGATGCGTGAAGAGCGTGTAGAAAATAAAATTTCCAGCCCTAGGGAAAATCGCTTTCACTGACAGCTGTCATGTCAAATTATGGCTTCGCACGACTCGTGCAATGTGCATATAGCCAGTATCAGTATCATTATACATTAGGAACTTCATAACCTAACCTCCTTGCTTTAAGTAACACCAAAGAATAACACTACATGTATTGTATACAACCTCTTTGATCCCAACCTTGTAAGAGGATCAGGAAGTATGAAGTCTCTCATTCACTCTCGTTGTTAGGAAGAATTTTATGTATTATTCGTAATGAAAAGCACAGTGTTTACCTCGGGTGAAAGACTCATTAAGTCCCTCGAACTATTAGCGCCCTCGCTACGCTCGGGCGCCAAACTCCGTCTCGGTACTTGTAATGAGTGACTTTCACACCTAGGATAACAATGTACTATTTTACAGAATATGATAGGATAGGTCAGAGTTTGACCACTATTAAACTTGCCTGATGGTAGATCACGATGCGGCCTAAAATGTAGCACGCTTTCCTGGAAAATACCTACTAGCAGTACTCTGCGGTTTCACCCGCGTAACGCCTGATCCCGTAAGAATTTCAGCATAAAAGTAGCCTATAGTATTCCCAATGAATCAATGTATCCGCATACCAAGTTTTATTAAAATCGGTCCAGTAGTTTCGGAGCCTATTCGATACAAAAAAAATAAAAAATCTCTATAAAATATTGATTACCCTTAGGTTTCAAATGTGGCTACAAAAAATAATTGCTAAAACCATTGTATTATCTTTTGTAAAGTCGGTTTAAAAAGTTATTAAGGGGGGTCCATACGCCAACGACCTTGGTACACAGCCTACCAAATAGTTACTACTGGCACCGGTCGCCTTCGTTGGTGAAAATTGTTGATTGTTACGAATGTGTTTTGTTTTTCTCAAAAGTGCTGAGGTGGAATCGTAGGTGAAATTTTTACCGATATTTTGGTGTGATTTTTATTCTTATCGGTAAAAATTTCACCTACAATTCCATCTCAGCACTTTTCAGAAAAACAAAACACATTCGTTACAATCAACAATATTAGTTGTAAGCTACGGGTGTTTCTGGCGCGTTGCGTTTGGCAGCATAAGCAGCCTTAAACAAAGTCAGCCTGCCTAGTTTTTAATTTAGGTAAAGTAGTTTATACCTAACCTTTTTATACCTAAATAGACAGAAAGTAAAGTTCAGTATTTATGTATATTTGCACCGCACACAAACAAGTCCCATTCGAAAATATTTACGAAAATATTGCTCACAACTTCGTCGTTGTAATAAAATTTTCCATAGTCCGTTGAAATACGACTGAAATGTATAGAAATGATATCACCAGGTATTCGAAAAAAAGTCAGAAAAATAAGAAAAATATTTTAGGGCTATTAATTTGTTTTTTAATTATTTAAATATTGTAGGATATTTTACTCAGCGTCTAGCCCTAGGCTTGTGTTATGGTTGCCAGACAACGGATAGAATATGTACTTATATACTTTTCTTTTGGAAATAATATACGTAATTATTATTATTGTAACAGTATTACCCAGAACCGAAACAAATATCTGAACATAAATACGTATATTTGCTTGTGGAGGGAATTGCGCCATAGAGGTCTTTAATTGATCAGTGGTTATTTAGGATTTTTTTTATCTCAATTATTAATTTCTAACCCAATGATGCTTAATTCGCTGATCAGTTTTCTTATATTTGGTATATTTGGTACTTATAGCTTTTATGTTTAATTTCTTCTTAAACTAATTTTGTATTTATCTAATAACCTTATATAAATGTCCAAGATTTATTATATTAATCCGTTATTTTAACCGTAGTATTTAAAACCGACTATTATCTGTAATTTTTAATCTGCGGTTAAGTAATTATTTTTAATAATTTCAAAAAGACAATACGGTAGGTAATACTCGTTTATGGATGTTTCTAATTGGGGATAATTATTATTATGAAAACAGTAAAAAATAACGATGCTTACATTACTTTATGATTGATTTATTCATAAGGTTATGGGAATTTTTATTGCAATACAATAAAAAAAGTAATGAAAATGTTTAGAGTTTTTAACTTTACTTAGATCTATCATACATAGACGAGACGAAGGGTCATGAATTCAATTCGATATAATTTTTACCGCCATTTTAAAACCTTCCTTAGGTAAACTGTATTTTGACACTTTCGCTCACTTGTCATCTGGTAAACTATTTAAAAATTACTATTTAATTATTATTTTTTTAATTAATATCATAATAGTTTTTAAATAAGTATATATTTTTTATTTACTAAGCAAATTAAATTATTCTATTTTTAATACCGTATTTTCGTGATTTTTACGAGTCTAAAGCAAATCAAAAATCACAAAGATTTGTCCGATTTGCCATAAATTTCTACAATAACTCTAAAGTAGCCAAAATAAATTCAATGTATTAAAAACATCTCCTTATAAATATTTTCACTTTCACAGTCTATGGTGGGTCACTACCAAAATTCTGTCACGCAATAGCGCTATTAAGGGTTGTTTCACCCCCCTCCGTCGGCGAATTTCACAAACTACCCTCACCCCCTATTTTCGGGGGGAGGAGGGGTTATGCGACCCCTATTGGTTAAGTTTTTAAGGGATTTTTTTTATGATATGCAGTTTATGAGTTCTGATTTAGTTTTGATAGGATTGACTTGGAAGTTTTATTTATAAGTAGGTAAGTAAGTATATATATTATGTTAATTTGGTGAGCTTTTAGAAGCTTTTTATGTAGGGTTGCGCGTAGTGTTTCTGCATTTTTTGTTCTGTATTTTTAAGTAAGCAGCTTTGAATTTTCTTTTAGATTCGAAATTGATATTGTTTCTGTTTGCACTAAGTTCATTTTTAACCGACTTACACTAAAAAGAGGTAGGTCTAAATTCGCCGCGTAGTTTTTTTTTTGGAAGTCGCGATTTTAATCTTGGAATTCTTTTGAGTGTTTTAAGAGATCTTCTAGTTCGAGTACCTATATAAAAATTATAAATTTATTAATTTATAAAAACGCAGTATTTGCATGAACGTTTGCAAGATTTCATATCTTCATTTTAATATTTTTTTACTGATAGCAAGCTAAATTATGGAGACGTGATAATAGGCTACTATTTATTCCGATGTTCCCACGGGATTGGGAATGTTTAGTTAGTAGTAACTATTACTTAAATATTTTCCTAAATAACTTTTTAATTTACCACAACCATCAATAAACTTTAACCCCGCAAACAGCGCATTGCATTAAAAAAATAATTAACTTAAAAAAAACTTTTTAATTTAATAAAAATAATTAATAGTCAATTACAGGGTGAACCAAAACACCCTTGCATGATGGATCACCACCATTTTGTCGCGAGTTTTATATTGTTTTAATAAAACAACTAGAGATGCCATGAATACAGTGATTTTGCCGAATACCGAACACCGAATTCGGCTTCCGATCAATGGCGATTATTAGCCGAATACTCAGCCGCCATTTACTTATTTAAGCACCATTAGACTTAAGCTTTGCTTTTTTTTAAATAAATTTTATGCAGTTTAAAAATTGTGTTTACAATAAAGAATTTATCTATTTATCTTCCTAGCCTCTTGACTGAACAGTATCCAAACCAGACAGAATGTGCTAAAATGTATATATCATTTCCCGGTACCTGTGTATAGATAAGTACATATGTGTGAGTGGCTATTTTCAGAACCGGAAATAGGAGTTTATAGGAAAAGCTGGAAAACTTGTTTTCATAAATCATTACTTACCACTGATAGATTTTAAATACTCAATATGCTGCATTATTTAATTGTTCAAATGATTTTCGAATAGTACGTACGCAATATTCGGCCGAATACCGAATAGTAAAAAAATGTAACCGAATATAGGCCGAATACCGAACATCTCTAAACCCTATAGCTAAAGCAAAAAAAAAAGCTAATTTGTCACATCATGTTCTTATCGTTTGTAATTGATTATGAAAACCAAAAAAAATATTCTGATAACGTATTCGAGCGTTAATGTGTTTAGAAAACACTAAAGTATGTTATGTTAAGTTGGAGCGGTGTTGGCCTAGTGGTACCTCGACTTTCATCCCGAAGGTCGTGGGTTCAAATCCGGCCGGATGTGCACCAATGGATTTTTTTAATGAAAATTTTATAAAACGTACTTATGGTGAAGGAAATCATCGTGATGAAATTTGCGGCTTAGTTGTCTCCGAATTCGTGAACGAAAACCACCACTAATTTTTACTGCACTCTTTTTGAGGATTTTTGAATAAGTCGAAACCTGTTTTCTTAAAACGGCTCATATACTATCAATATAAATAAATATTGCAGATTAATAAACACAGCGCCATTTTTTTTTTGTAAATATACAGGAAAAGTATTTTTGTAGTGCACCAATTTCGGTATGTTTTAAGCACATTAAAATAAAAAATACTGTTTTTTTTATTTTGGAGCTAACTCAAAAACTGAGCTATAACCATTTAAGTGTTTCTAACAAAACGACGAAGTCCATGGACACAATACTAGCGCCAGCGAGTTTAATAGCGCGCTCTAAATGAAGGTAGGTACCTACGTGTCACTGTGTGTATCAATACTGAGATACCCAATAATTTAGAAATTGCAGGAAGTTTTTCACATTAAGTTTTGGTTTTTTTTTTTTGCGTAAATGTACTCCACTGCTGACATATATTCAGCAGAAAAAAAATGTGCACTACAAAAATACTTTTCCTGTATACAGAAATACCCAGACCCGAAACAAATTTTTACATAAATACTTGTTTCAGGCGGGAATTGAACGTTCTGCGCAGAGGTCTCCAAACTTCCTTCTTTTCTTTTTCTTCCGCCAGCCGAGCTGGCAAAAAAAACATCATTTAATTTTCCATGCTTCCTTTTTGTTTTACAGAAATCATAAAAAAATGAAGAAAAATTGAGAATTTTTTTTGAAGTGAAAACTTCTTTAGCGGCGTTGAGCACTTTTTCTGTAATGGGTATAAAATCTTAAACTCGCGTCAGGACACGTGACCTGATCGAAAAAGCGTAAGACGGATGGAGAGTAGACAGCTATCCCCTCTCTACGGCGCGGCGAAAATGTATGCCTGGGCCTACTGTTTTTAATTTGGCTGTGAGTGTATTAAGACGTACATATGGTATTTTTTAACGGACGACTATTGACGGACGACAAATGTCGGACGACTATTTGTCGGACGACTATTGACGGACGACAAATGTCGGACGACTATTTGTCGGACGACTATTGACGGACGACAAATGTCGGACGACTATTTGTTGGACGACAAATGTCGGACGACTATGTGTCGTTCGACTATTTTTTTTTTTTTCATCTAAAACTCTTTTTGCGTATGTTCTCGCGACATAATATGAGATTTTACACAGATATACAGTTTTCACTTCTGCCTGCACTCCCGGAGTGCGCTGTTTTTTTTTTTTTTGGCACGCCTGTCAATGGAATCAAAAGCCTCAAGCTGGTATTTGACGGTTCCGTCCCACAGGTGACCACAGTACTACATACACGATCGGACCTGTGCCTGGTACAGATTAAGAAGCTGCCCCGGTGTGAAGTACTGCTTTACCTTGGCAAGAACACCAAGCTTCTTAGATGCCAATTGAGCTCTCGACTCCACAAAAGGCCCGAAATTCAGGTCTGATGCAAGAGAAAAAGTTATTCCTTTATTTCTTTTCTCCTTTTTTATTTTTTTTTCCTATAAATAAGTACTTAATTCTTCTATTCGTCACTCGTCACCATAACACAAGCCCAGATGAGCGATATTATAATTAAATAGGTTCTCTTGTTTCACTTTTGACACTTTCGTGTGAATACAGGTGTTCCATCAAAATATTAGACGTTACAACGTCAAAAATTAAACCTAACAAATATAACAGAATATATACCCTTATAGGTAGGTAGGTACTAACAAAGCCCCTTAAAGGCCATACTTCATTGCACAATAGTCATCGTTCTGTCTGACTTATGTATATTTTATAAGAACGCGGTTAGGGCGGGCGGGTGACGCCCTACTTTTTGTATAGGGCGCCTTTTCAGTGAAAATATTTTGAAAGATTATTATGGTAAGTAGGTAGGTTTGTGTCAATGTAGTAGAAATATAGTAAACTTGCTGTGCCCCACGGGTTTACCTGCGTTATTCGCGATCTCGTGGGAACATCGGGATTAAATGTATAGTCTGTGTGTTATTTTAGAATTTTACATAATTATAAAAACTATCTACTTACCAAGTTTTATCAAACTCTATTTTTGCGGGAAGATATCGCAGTGCCATCTAGCCTCAAATCGAACAACACGGCTTGTGTTATGGTGGCCAGATAACAGATACAACACGTAGGTAAAACTTTTTTGTAAATAAATACTTAGTTTCCTATATACAGCATTATACCTACAGGCCAGAAACAAATATCTACATAAATATTTGTAAGAGGTGGGAATCGAACCCGTAAGTAATCTTCTGCATCATAGAAGTCATGAGATAGCGCCATTTTTTTATATTGCAGGATATACCACACATCGCCATCTAACCCCAAGTTAAGTAACTAAACTTGTGTTATGGGTGACAACGGATATACTACTTATATACTTTTCTTTTGTAAACATATACTTATGATACATGAAACAACCAGACCACAGACATCTATCTAAGCATAATTATTTGTCTGAGACGGGGGTCGAACCCGCAACTTTGTTTTGGCAGTCCGGCATGACCATTGTGCCAACCAGGTCGTCAATCTATATAGATCAATTCGGAGCTAGTCTGAAAAAAAACGCCCTAACATATTTCCCTATTCAAAATGCGGCTCCAATTTTCGTCCGCCATTAGTTTTCCACGATGGAATCCATCAATAGTCGTAAAGTTTGTAAGCAGTGTATTAACATAGGATCGATAGAGCAACGTCTTCCGCCGTGCCAGCCTGAGCCGAGTACTGCGGCGCGGCGGTGGTAGCCTTCAGTGTAGGCAGAGCGGACGTTGCCGGATTTATTACAATAGATTGATAGATAGCTTTATTTATTTATTTTTATTTATTTACTTGACTTCGCGTGGCTATATTATGCATGTATTATACATATAAACCTTCTTCTTGAATCACTCTATCTATTAAAAATATACATCAAAATCCGTTGCGTAGTTTTAAAGATTTAAGCATATATAGGGATATAGAGATATAGGGACAGAGAAAGCGACTTTGTTTTATACTATGGTAGTGATAGTGATTTCAAACTTATAACTATCATTACAGGTTAATAATACCCTTTATTTGTACAACACAGGAAGAAACAGAACACGATGTACACAAAGTAAAGTATAATAGAAAGTATAAGTTGCACAAATAGGCGGCCTTGTCGCGAAAGCGATTTCTTCCAGGCAACCTTTGAATGTAAAAGAACTAGGCTTTGGTTTCCTAATTCTTCGAGTGAACATTTTATAGCCGGTAAAAAAATTACTTAGTTGAATTTGCTAAAATGTTGAAATCATCAAAATTTAATGTGTGCTGTTTGAAAAAATAATAAATAAAAATATTTTATTTCAGACATAGTCTATTTACAAATATAGTTAGTCAAAATAAAAGAAAAACTTGAGATATTAAGTTTTATGTTTTTATAAGATATTTACTCATGCCATTGGTTGTAAAAGGTACAGACCCTGCCCATAGGTAGATGTAATTCATAGAATAAAATAAAAGTCAAAATTCCTTTATTTATTTGGAATCACATTGAAAAGTCTTCAAAACCAAGTTAGAATGTGTGCCTTAAGAATTAAGAACGCGCCCACCAATGAGAAGAAATCACTAGAAACTCGTGGGTTTTTTGTTATCATACTTCCAGAGGTCAAGTTTACTGATATTGCTAAGGTTATTTTTATATTTGAAATGGAGCAATTAAATTTATGACCATGGATTCTTATTAAATTACAAAGTAAAAAAACCTTGAAAAGTTTAAGTTGCACAAATCATAATGTTGATTATTTTCTCCAGGCAATCTTCGTTTCGGCATAATATGTCTGTGATACTGTTATAGATACTGGATTGAATGTAATTTTTTTTACAGCTACCTCTTTTACTATGTAGGTGGATGGTAAATAAGTGAGTATTAAATAAATCGTTTCTATAGATAGATAATATAGACGCAGTTTTAACGTAATTACTTTGCAAGTATTGCTTTTTTCATGTATTCCTATTTCCTTCCTGAATTGCCTCTAGAGCTAGAACTCAGACTCTAGAGCAATATTTTATTGTTTAGAACCTAGATTTGTGGTACACATACTGTTTTCCTTTTTTTTTCTAATAACCAAAGGGGATAGGTATATTCATAAAAATAAAATTTCGGATTTATAAAAAAAATGATTGCTTATAGTCGGAGATCTCTTTAAGGGCGACCTTCATCGAGCAGTTTAATGAAAAGTATTTTATATCAAATTAAATAGGTCAATAATTATATTGCAAATTGGTTGCCTAAAAAATAATATACCTACTATAAACGAGTATCATATTACTATCTGCATACCAAGATTCATCTAAATCGATCCAGTAGTTTCAACAAAAAAAAAACCCTTACTTAGACGTCCAAATATTAGTGTAGATAAACAGGATTTTTATTGTTTTTAGTTTGTAACGAATAAGCTTCGAAACTACTAAACCGATTCTGATGAAACTTGGTATGAGGATAAATTGATTCATTGTAAATAACGTAGGTTACATCTTTGCGATATTCCTATTGGATCGGGAGTTACGCGGGTGAAACCGCGAAGCGCTGCTAGTTCCATATAAAATAGTACACCATTACTAGAAGTAAAACCAACATCTTACACAAACTCGATCACTAATCTGGAATAATTACCAAGTAATTTACATACCAATATTACATTACAGACAGACGGACATTACAATAATTCATACGTTGATATATTCTTAGAAAGAACAGAGTTATGGGGGCTACTGTGTAAGTACTATAGTCGATTTTTACTTTTTAAAATGTCAACCGAGTTACAGAGTAGCCCCGCTGTGTAACGCTACGAATCGATAACGGTTGTAATCGATGATTCAACAATCGATTTAATTAGAATTATTCGATTTTTTTAGGGTACAATCGGAGTGAAAATTGTTAAAAAGTTTGCAAAATATTAGTTCTAAATAGTTATCTTAAAATATATTTCGCTATCTGGATCAAAATTTTCTCTGGCCAATAAAGTTGGCATAAGTTCCTAGTGGCCAAATTTTTTGGATTTTGTTTTAAAAGTACCTAAATGAGTTTTTAGGAGCTTTAGAAGCAGATAGGTTTTCAAATTTCTACTTTTTTTAAAAAGGATTTTGTAAAAAAATAAAGAGATTTTCCTTATAAATTGAATGTTGAAATAGAGTCATACATGTCTCATTCAACATTTGTTATATAATGAACAAAAGTTCATTATATAACAAATTGTTCCGTTGTAGTCAGTTGTGGACATGTTAAAAAACATGGCAATTTTTCTACTACTAACAGAGGTCACCTGGGAGTAACAGTGGCAATTTTTTCTTCTCGTTGTCATTCTTCTTCCTTAGTTCACCTGGTTGTGCCAGGTGAACTAAGGACTTATTAATAGTACTTAAGTACTTACTTATTAAGAACTCGTATTAAGAAAAATGCAAGAACATTGTAAGACCGCTAAGCTAGAGTAGAGTAAGTATTTTTTTTTTACTTGACGTATAGGGCAGAACTATATTAGCAAAGGTAAATAAACCGCTAAACTAAAAGTAATTTTCATATTATACATTTTTTGGTACGTATAGTTTCCAAAATGTTGATCTCACCAGTACCCAAGTTCGTATGTAAACTGTTGAGACCTCAATAAAACATATATGAGAGAGACCCCCACCGATTTTTATATCCAACCTTTTAATATTATTAGGTACAAGAATCATCAATATTTCAAATTATGATGTATGCACGTATTGGTGCATGATTTGTGAGTTCAATTATAAATATTTTGTTTTAACAAATAATTTTTTGTTTTTCTTATTTTGTTTTTGACTGTACTTTAACCCCTTTATTCATAAGCCTTCCATAGTTTAAAATTCTTTACTTATTTGGTTAAAAATATGCTTTTAACGTCAGTCACACAATTCTGTAATTTGCAAAAAAGTACGAAATCAACATAAGGATTTTTAATGTATATTATTTTGATTTAACATAATTACAGCCAACTTTAGGACGAGTTTGAGGTTTAAGGTATCAATAAATTATATTATTTTTAACCTTTGACTCGTGTAATATTTATTTATGGAATTAAATTTATCTTTTTTAGAGACGAATAATCTTAATTAAATTCTCTAAAAATTAGCATGAATTAATTAAAATAATTACTATTACTTTTAATTGACAAAATATTAATAATGTTTGAATCGCTTTTTTCCTAGGTAGAATTATTTTTATACAATCACCACACTTAGACTTTAAACTATACTCCCTAAATAATTTTCTAATAAAAAAAACCATCATAAAACATTTAAATGTTCATTATCCAATACAAACAACGGTTCCAAACGTAATCCTTATCTTTAAATCGAGTTAAATAACTCGATTACATCAACTAATCGATTACCGAGTATCGAGAACTCGTCTCGATGCATCCTACTAATATTATAAATGTGAAAGTTTGTGTGTGTGTATGTGTGTGTGTATGTTTGTTACTCCTTCACGCAAAAACTACTGGACCGATTGCGTTGAAACTTGGTATTTAGATAGCTGAGTACCTGGATTAACACATAGGCTACTTTTTATCCCGATATTCCCACGGGATCGGGACTTACGGGATTACTCCATCATACAAAAAACTTCTGGACCGATTGCGTTGAAACTCGGTATGTAGATAACCAGAGACCTGGATTAACACATAGGCTACTTTTAATCCCGATATTCCTACGGGATCGGGACTTACGGGATTACTCCTTTACGCAAAAACTACCGAACAGATTGCGGTGAAAATCAGTAAGTAGATAGCTGGAGACCTGAATTAACACAAAGGCTACTTTTTTTTCCGATCTGGAGTTACGGGATCAGGACTCAAAATATATTTTAAAAGGTTGTAGTTGGGCGGAGGCGGAGAGAGTGATGAAGGGGTAAGAAAAATAAAAAGGGGGAGCACAGGAAAGGGGGAGGACAGGAAAGAGGAGGATAGAAAAGGGGAGGATAGGAAAGAGGAAGGGGATGTAAGAGGGAAGAGACGAAATGAGGAGAAGAGGAATGGGGGAGGAGAGGAGAGGGGAGGACAGGAAAGAGAAAGGGTATGAAAGAGGGAGGGGATGAAATGGGCAGAAGAGGAAAGGAGGAGAAGAGGAAAGGGGGAGGAGAGGAAAGGGGGAGGGGAGGAATGGGGGAGGGGACCTAACCTAACCTTCTCCATCCGTGACGGTAATTTGTCAAAAAAACATTCCGGGCCTATCTGGACTCCTAGAAATGTAAGCGCTCGCTTCGCTCGCACGTGTTTGCTACTCATTCCGCGACGGTTCTGTGTCAGAAAAGCATTCTGGGTCTGTTTGGACTCCTTAAAATATAACCGCTCGCTTCGCTCGCACGTGTTTGCTACTCCATCCGCGACGGTTTCGTGTCAGAAAAGCATTCTGGGTCTGTCTGGAGTCCTTAAAATATAACCGCTCGCTTCGCTCGCACGTGTTTGGTCACAATAACTAACGTTACCTACTCCATCCGCGACGGTTCCGTGTCAGAAAAGCATTCTGGGTCTGTCTGGACTCCTTAAAATATAACCGCTCGCTTCGCTCGCACGTGTTTGCTACTCCATCCGCGACGGTTTCGTGTCAGAAAAGCATTCTGGGTCTGTCTGGAGTCCTTAAAATATAACCGCTCGCTTCGCTCGCACGTGTTTGGTCACAATAACTAACGTTACCTACTCCATCCGCGACGGTTCCGTGTCAGAAAAGCATTCTGGGTCTGTCTGGACTCCTAAAAATATAACCGCTCGCTTTGCTCGCACGTGTTTGGTCACAATAACTAACGTTACCTACTCCATCCGCGACGGTTCCGTGTCAGAAAAGCATTCTGGGTCTGTCTGGACTCCTAAAAATATAACCGCTCGCTTTGCTCGCACGTGTTTGGTCACAATAACTAACGTTACCTACTCCATCCGCGACGGTTCCGTGTCAGAAAAGCATTCTGGGTCTGTCTGGACTCCTAAAAATATAACCGCTCGCTTTGCTCGCACGTGTTTGGTCACAATAACTAACGTTACCTACTCCATCCGCGACGGTTCCGTGTCAGAAAAGCATTCTGGGTCTGTTTGGACTCCTAAAAATATAACCGTTTTCCACGTCTTCGCTTTCCCAAGACTTCGCTCTCCCACGAGACCTCACGTTACCTTGACGTGACGTTCCTTCCCTTAACGTCTCGCTTTCCTATAACACCGCTTTCCCTTAATACTGGCATTGCTAAACACAAAAACTACTATACGAATTGTGATGAAAGTCGGTAGCAGGTAGCTAGAGACCCTAACAAATAAGCTACTTCTTATGCGGGTGAAACCGCGGGGCGCAGCTAGTATATTAATACGAGTTAGTGCAATAAAATTGGCGGACAGCGCTAAATAAGTGTCTGTACGGACATTAATAAGTAATCGAATATCTACTCGATTCTATAACGATTTATTCGATTTTGTTAGTCGATAGCCAACGTTTTTGCTCGATTCGTTAAGTAGTTATGTTACGTATATAAATTGTAAGCTAGTTAACCTTTAGTTTGCGATAATTATTCGATTGTTAATATCCGATGTTAATTTCGCATTAATTATTGCAATTTAAAATATTAAAATCGGTTGTTTTAACTTAGAGGTGATTTTGGCACGGAAGACTGCCAAAATAAATAAAATGTAGCTTTTCATAAAAAAATTATCGAGGTAGGTACAAATTGAAATGTATCATTATTTTGTAAAACGTAGAATTATAAACTATGCTTTAAAAACAGTGTTAGTTTAGCAATGATGAAGAAAAATTATTATTTATCGACGTCGCTCTTACGACTTATTTATCTCCAGACGTTCTTTCTACAAATTCTTTCCTTTTGACATGGTCGACTAAGCTGAAAATGTAGTATAAATGCAGGGTAAGCTTACTCTATCCTTACGCAAAATACCCCAACTAAAGAAGTCTAGCTACAAGGTTTATTCTGGCATTTGTCTAATAGCTTAGCTTCTAACAGTGATATGTCAACCAGAGGTAGATACATTGCGAAAAAAACTTGACCACACGAAAGTAAGTCAATTGAATCATAATCCCTCTGGTGTTTTCGCATATTGCATGAAGACACATCAAATTATTGTGTTACAATAAAGGAATGAGAAGTTCGGACCACTCTATTACAGTGACATCTCATACTGGCTTCTAACTTACCTTGGAAATAGCTCTTCGTCCTCAAATAGCTAACAGACAGCCGCAGTATGGACAGCCTGTCCAACTTGCTCAGGATATTCTGCTCGAAGGGTAGAAGGGACGCTAGGGTGTCCAATTCCGCGTTGAGACGTTCCCGATGACGTTTGCTGGGGTTACTCTTCGTGACTCCGTCTTTTGAAGGTGGTTTAATACTGGGGAAGATAAAATGAAATTGTTAAAAGTAAATATATTTATTTATTTTTTTATTTAATATATTCAGTACACAAGAAACAAACAAAATAGAAATACATTATAAACTTAATACTGAGATGAGTCTAACCCTGTGAAGAGTTTTCTGCCGACAGATCTTTAGGGAAAGGAAATAATATAACGGTAGGTAATTAAAGTGTACAGTTTCAAAGAGAATAAAAAAAAAAATATTTTTTACTAATCATCATCTTTTCAACCCCCCACTCCTGGTTAACTAAAGGTATTGATGGCCCCTAAGATGTAACACGCTTTGCAAGTAGATACCTGTTACTACTTGGTGGTCAGAAACTATTCCGTATGAAACTGAATCTGGTAAAATAAGCGGCATGAAAAATCTAGCAATTAGACCCAATCTCCGACTTCATTCTGACCAGAAGACAAGGGTCTAAGGTTCCGAAATTAGCGAATTCCATTACCAGATCAAAGGCTCGTTAGATCAAAATACTATTTCTCACTCCTTCTCCTTCTTTGTCCATCCCTTATCCCGTTATGTGGGGTCAGGTCTCCTCACATTATTTCGCCAGGGTACTCTGTCCTGGCTTGTCTGCTCTGGCAATTGGGCTCTCTTATGGTCTCTCTTTATGTTTGACCACCAGGCCTCTTCCTCTCTTATACTCAGACAGGTTCAAGGCGATGTTCACGACATGATTGTCAAAATATTATTTATAAATATAAAATTTAAAAGTTCTTTCTGGTTGACTAACTGATGTTTTAACGCGCAGCCAATAGACGGATTGGGCTAAAGTACTTAGGCAACCGCTAAGAAAGGATATTGGAAAATTAAATTCCTATCGCGGAAGAAGTCACTGTTTTGCAGTTTTTATAATAAACCGGCTAAGTGCGAGTCGGAGTCGCACACGAAGGGTTCCGAAACATTATATTTTGCTAATACGTTATCAGTTAAAATTTCAACTGTCTGGCTATCATGGTTCATGAGATATAGCAGCAGACATACAGACAGAGGAGTCTTAATAATTGGGTCCCGTTTTACCCTTTAAGTACGGAACCCTAAAAAGTACTTTATATTAGTATTTAAATGACACAGTAAGTAAAAGCAGTAGCTTAACCGTTAACCAAAGATCGCGTGACCTTGTTAGCATAACCAGCGGATAAGGACGAAGCTTACACCATAGTTGCTTTACTCGTTGCCGTTTTTTTAACACGAAATTGTTCTTATTTTTTTCCTGTCGCCTGTTATAAGGTTGATAAAAGGTTAGGTGCTTGGTCTGATAAGGTAAGGTTTATTGTGTGGATTATGGGGTTGGGTGTTTTGATTTGCCGATGAAATGGTTAGTTTATTTGGTTGAAATTGGATGGTTTTCAAGTTTTTTGACTTTGAAAATTCTTTCATTTCGATCTTCTCTTCTTCTTCTTTGTGTAAACGGTTTTAATACGACAGTACCCTCACTCAAAACTTAGTCACGAAATTCAAGATGTTTTATTCATTTGGCACAATGGTCACCATGCTCTACTGCCAAACACAGGGTTTCGGGTTCGATTCCCGCCTCAGACAAGTATTTATGTTTGTGGTCTGGTTGTTTCTATGGATAACAAGTATATATTTACAAAATAAAAGTAAATCCGATGTCTAGCCACTATAACACAAGTCTAGTTACTTAGCTTGAGGCTAGATGGCGATATGTGGAATGTCCTGCAATATTTATTTATTTAATTACGTATTTGGAATCATACAATTTGCACGATATCATACTAGAAGCGTCTTAAAAACTAAGTTAGGGTGTGTGCCTTTGGAACGCGGACTCCAATGAGAAGAAGGCACAAGAAACTCATGGGGCTTCTTGTAATCATGATCACAACCGTCAATATTTAAATATTTGAAGGAATTATTTGAATTGGAGCAATTAGGGTTGCATCCATGGATTCTTATAATTAAGTTACGATGAAGTATAAATAGTAATTTATGCTTTAGTAAAATTTTTGAACTTGTGGACATGTCACTTACAACTTTAGGTAACTTTTTTATCAACTGAGCTTTTATCAAACTTCACCGAATCGAAAATACGTTTGTTCAATGAAAAAAAATTAAGGCATCTCTAACGATTTTCAGTTTTAAAAATAACTACACACAGTTATTACTCATTGCCGCCCGTCGTTTTTGTTGATTTATTCAAAGGTACCTCTAACTGCGCATGCTCGGCCCTTTGATATTATTACATACAATTTGTATTTCTACTATACAAAAATACAAGCCAAATCCAACCATAAAACCCTATACAACAAAGTTAAAAATTGGTTAAAGTTAAAAACAGAAGAATCGAATAAATCAATGACCGATTATTTCTATAAATTGTAACTCGATTAAGTTATAATCGATTGGATTGTGATCGGTTTGTGTGCACATTATAAGTTATAATTATATGAACTAATATTTGTGTTTGTTTGTTTGTTTTCAATCCAAAAAGGAACAAAGAAGTGCTTTGAAACAGGCTTGGAAATATTTTCAAGAAAAATGAATCTCTAACATTTAAAAGCACCAAATAAAAATTAGTTATTTAATAAGGTTCTGTAAAGTCAAACGTATTTTGTTGTGAATTGCTTAAAAAACGGTTGTGACACATGGACAGACGGACAAGAGAGTGATCCTATAAGAGTTCCGTTTTATAATAAAAAGGGGTTAGGAGCTTTACGACTACATTTCTGTATGACTGGACAGCGGATATGACTAGATCGCTTTAAGAATAAATCTCGATATGACTATATCGCGTTAGGTTTAAATTGCTTTTGGACTACATCGCTAAACTACTAGAAAGCCTAACGACTGACTCGTCTTTTGTGTTCTAAAGTACAACTATGTCGAAAATCAAAACTTTTAAAGTTTTTTAGTGGTTACCTTTATTAATCAACAAAATATAATTTTTACTAGGTTCTATAAACTTGATGTTAAAAGTTGATCATGCCATATAGAGGCGGTTTATCACGCGCGAGCGGAACGCGAGCGTGGCAAAAGCCGAGATGGAATGATCAATCCACACGTGTATCGTACGACGTTTTTTATCACAGTTGCGATTAAAAAAGACTCGTTAAAATAATAAAAAGTTTTTAAGAATTTTAGGTTATGTTTACTATTTTTTGTTAATTACACTCCCGAAAGGCTAGGCAAAAGACTTTTAACCTATACAGCCTCGTCTGCAATATTTTTTTAGGGTTTTTTTTAATTTGATTTTGCGTCGGCGGTTAAAAACAGAATATAATGGTAAGGAAAAGATTTATTTATGTACCTAAAGAAAAAACAAAATAAAAACAAAACTCAATTTTTCATTGTTTTCAAAGACGTTATCACGTAAAATTATCGTTCGTTATCGGACTTTAGAGACAACCTTTTGAAAAGAAGAAAAAAGGTACCAACAAAGAGTTTTAAGCCAGCAAGGCTTAAAAACTCTTTGTTAGTACCTTTTTTCTATACATCAAAACAGTATAACCCAGATAAATTTAAGAATGTTTCATCTACCTAATAAGTAATTAGCAGTAAGATACGTATTTAACTTATCGGGATAACGTATTATTTTAGCACTAGTTGGATTTTTTTTTATCGCATGCGTGTATAATACGTTGCATTATGAGCCTAAAAGCGGTTTAATAAGATCAACTTCATGAGCAACTGTGATAAAAAAATCTATTTTGCACACTTTATAGCTTCCTTGTTGCTGCCTGCACTAAACTTCCAGTCTCAAAGGCATCCAGATTATCACGCTAATTTTTTAAGCAAAAACTGTTTTATAACGTTTTTAACTTTCAAATTCGAAAAAAGAATCGTATCGAATATTTAATAATCGTTCAAAAAGTGCGATAGGTATTTCACACCTATTAAATATTACTGCAAAACGATCGCTCTGTGGTTAATCGATTTACGCGTATTTTAGTCGTTTAGGAAAACTGTTATAAGGTAACTAGATACGGTCTGCGGTTTCACCCGGATAATGATCCAATTTTTAAACATAAACCAAAATTTGTAAAAATTCATTCTCCAAATTTATCATATTTTTTTATTTCATGTTTTCTTTATTTTATCCTTGACGACCCAGATGGCACAATGGTCACCATGCCGGACTGTTAAACACAGGGTTGTGGGTTTAATTCCCGTCTTAGACAAGTATTTATGCTTAGATATTTGTCTGTGGTCTATTTGTTTCTATGTATTATAATTATACTAGCGACCCGCCCCGGCTTCGCACGGCTATATTATGCTTGTATTATACACATAAACCTTCCTCTTGAATCATTTTATCTATTAAAAAAAACCGCATCAAAATCCGTTGCGTAGTTTTAAAGATTTAAGCATACAAAGGGATAAAGGGACAGAGAAAGCGACTTGGTTTTATACCATGTAGTGATATTTACAAAAGAAAAATATAGAAGTAGTATATCCGTTGTCTAGCACCCATAACATAAGTCTAGTTACTTAGCTTGGGACGATGTGAACAGCATCTTCTAGGAAAGCCTACTTTGCCGTACAGCTGATCATCACTTACCTACCATGCGAAAGGTATGATAGTGGTCAAACGCTAACCTATCAGATGTAATAAAATTACCTCAAACATCTTCAAAAATTACAAACAGACAAAGACCTTCACTTTGGCCTTCAGAAGTCCGACGACCTTTCTAATACGATTATAATTATACAATAGGAAACAAAATCCATTTGTAAACATAGTATATGTGACGTAAGTTGATCGAAATATCCAAGTCAGGTGGAAGGTAAGTCACGTAGAAGATTAATGATTTCTTCGCTTAAATGTGGGACAGTTTTTGAATTCAATTTTAGTTAGTTAATTGGAATAATTTAGTGTTTGTAACAGTCAATTTATCACGAAAAGACAATATGATATTTTTTAGAGTTCCGTACCTTAAAAGGTAAAAAAGGAACCCTTATAACGTCATCCGTAAAGGGTCCTGCCGGAAGACCAGCGGCTGTGTCAGCTAAATGTTGGTGCAGCTATTATTGCTGAGGCAGAACCTATTTGGAGGCACACGGCTCCTTAGATCTTATTTCTTCTTTGTATATTTCTTTTTTCCTATTAATTTTTTTTGTTTTTATTATTATTTTTTATTTTATTTTAAACTTTGTTTTAGTATTTTTATGTTTGTTACTACTTTTCTGATTGTCTTATGTCGTGTGCTTGTCCAAATATATGTTTTCTTTCTTTCTTTCTTTCTTTATGACTTTCTTGTCCGCCGTAAAATATTTTAATAATATAATATACTAGCGACCCGCCCCGGCTTCACACGGCTATATTATGCATGTATTAAACATATAAACCTTCCTCTTGAATTACTCTATCTATTAAAAAAACCGCATCAGAATCCGTTGCGTAGTTTTAAAGATTTAAGCATACATAGGGATATAGGGACAGAGAAAGCATATTTGTTTTTAACTATGTAGTAATAATAACTAACTAAGATTAATATAATAACTAACTTAGATTAGATCTTTCTAAATTATAAATGGCAAAGTTTATTACCAATTTCAGCAAAGTCTATTGAACCCATTGCAATAAAAATTCTATTTTAGATAGCTGGATTATTGGAATAATACATAGGCTAATTTTTATTTCGATATTCCCACGGGATTGGGAATAAACAGGTTTTACGCAAATAAATCCATGGGGCGTAATTAGTACTTTATATACATGATCAATGGTCACCACTGCCAAACACAGGGTTGCGGGTTCGATTCCCGCCTCAGACATAAAAATAAAAATAAATAAATATTTCAGGACATATTACACATCGCCATCCAGCCCCAAGCTAAGCAACTTAATGCTTGTGTTATGGGTGCCAGATAACGGATAAACTACTTATATACTTTTTTTTTAGACATGTATTTACACTTAGATATTAGTCTGTGGTCTGGTTGTTTTTATGTATTATAAGGATATATTTACAAAAGAAAAGTGTACTTATCTTATATATAAAAATGAATCGCAAAATGTGTTGGTAAGCGCATAACTCAACAACGCCTGGACCAATTTGGCCAATTCTTTTTTTTAAATGTTCGTTGAAGTTCAAAGATGGTTTTTACGGCGAGAAAAATTAAGAAAATTGCGTAGAAAATTATTACGCGGGTGAAACCGCGGGGCGCAGCTAGTTAGTAATATATCCGTGTTCTAGTTCCCATAACACAAGTCTAGTTACTTAGCTAGGGGCTAGATGGCGATGTGTGGAATGTCCTGCAATATTTATTTATTTATATTTATTTAACCGTTTTTACGCGAATAAATCCGTGGGGCGTAATTATTAGTATCTTATTAATTTCTGTTTTAAGTTAAAATACAAAAAGACAGTCCTTTGTCACCGTACCGGTCTATAAATTATATATTCTAATTTACAGACAAAACATCTTAAATGACAGACAAAAATTTCAACACACATCGGACAGGTAGGTGGACCTACATGCTTGATTATCTTGATTTAGTGTTATTAAAATATCATTACTTCGGATTTGGGTCAGTATTTCATCTTTCTAAGAAGTTTGATATTAAACCATTTGTTTATTTATCAAACAAGTTTAGTTTTAGCAATGTTTTAAATGATTCTGTTTTGTTAAAGTAGAAGTCTAATAAATTGGCGGAACACCTGCATTCACAAAAAAGTTGACGTCATTGTCACGTTCCCGAAGTGTGACGTCATTGTCACGTTCCCATTGTGTAACGTCCTTGTTACGTTCCCGAAGTGTGACGCCATTGTCACGTTCCCGAAGTGTGAAGTCATTCTCACGTTCCCGAAGTGTGACGTCATTGTCACGTTCCCGAAGTGTGACGTCATTGTCACGTTCCCGAAGTGTGACGTCATGGTGACGTTCCGGTGACGTCAAGTCAACAATGCCATCACACAGCACGCAGCATTATAAACAATTATTAAGTATTTGTTTTATTGATTTTAATAAAAATATCGCTCATCTGGGCTAGTGTTATGGTGTGTATAGGAAAATAATAATAATAATAATAATGATGAAAAAAGAGGGAAAAAAACAATTTTTTATCGTTTTCTTATGTTATCGTTATCACGTAAAATTATGGTCCGTAAACCGACTTTACAGACAACCATTTTTTATAATTGTTTTTTTATTAGTGGGATGTCAATGTCAATGGGTAAAACAGTCTCAATGTCAAAATGTCATAATGTATGTTACTAATACAAACTAAAGAGATTATGTGACGATTGAACAAAATTTGCTTTTTTGTCAGGGTATTTCATAGTCCATTCGCCCAATCCTATAGATAAATAAATAAATATTGCAGGACATCTTTCACACATCGCCCCAAGCTAAGTAATAAGACTTGTGTTATGGGTGCTAGACAACGGAAATACCACTTATATACTTTTCTTTTATTTCTTTACTTTTCTTTTATATAAGTCTCTTTTCGCCTGAAACACAGGATTTTCCTAGTTTAGGCAAATGTATTATTTATCATTTTAAAATGTGATTTAGCTCTATAATTTAATATTTTGTAAAAGTTTTTATTTATTAAATTATTCTAATTATTATTATTGTTTTGTAAATAAATACATAAAATACATAGAAACAGCCAGACCACAGACAAATAAATAAACATAAATACTTGTCTGAGGCGGGAATCGAACCCGCAACCCTGTGTTAGGTAGTCCGGCATGGTGACCATTATGCCAATTGGGTCGCCATAGAAAATCTTGCAACAAAAAAAAATGGTTCGTATGACGTAACAGGTGGCGCGGTGTCAGCGACACAGTCCGCACGTCTTGGTGACGTAACACGTATCTCCTGCAATTATAAGTCAACGGCCAGGTTCCGTGCTGACATGCGACCAGCTTGTCACGCATCACGTTCTACCAGAGGTCGTGTCAAGGTCCGATCATTACTACAAATACCTAAATGTATGTCTTATGCGTGTTTTACTCGTATTTGAGGGTGAAAACACTACCGTTATTGGTTCACTTGTAAATCGTTCCGATATGAGCTCTTGCTTTAAGAGGAAAGGGTATCGGGGGCTCTTTCCATACAAACTATTACAAAC
Source organism: Idaea aversata (assembly GCA_907269075.1). Lineage (NCBI taxonomy): Eukaryota > Metazoa > Arthropoda > Insecta > Lepidoptera > Geometridae > Idaea > Idaea aversata. The sequence goes on from OU026102.1 coordinate 2,048,210, forward strand.
GTAGTCGACTGTTTTCTCCCTGGATAATGACACTAGAGCAAATATTTTTGGTGCATAAAACTTATAACTGCCATGACAATGCCCCTATTTTTTTTTAATTTTGATTTCTATGATAATGAGAAAATTAAAAAATAAACACAAAAAATTAGGGGCATTGTCATGGCAGTTATAGGTTTTATGGCACAAAAATATTTGTGCTAGTTTCATTATCCAGGGAGGAAACAGTCGACTAAGTTTGTATGGAGAGAGCCTCCGGTACCCTTTCCTCTTAAAGATGACATTAGAATATTATTTATATGAAATTTGAAAGATTGAAAGATTTTAGGGTAAACGTTTGTAGTTACGGTTCACGATTAACCGTCTCTCTACGGAAAACGGTCATCATATCAAGAAATGTTTACGATTAACGGTACCCCTGGCTGGGGGGACCGATAACCGTTGATTTAATAAAAAAATTTAAGGTCTCATGGACCCCCTGTGCTCCAGGGGAACCGTTGAACCCTGAACTATTTTGGATTTTTTCAAGCTCATCTCCTAGTCCAAGTAAAAGACGAACAAAAAAAACAATACGATCAATACTGTAACAAAAGACGATCGAAACGGAAACAAAAGAACTAGTACAAAATCGTTTAGTCTAGAGTATATTTTATGTTCTGATTCAGAAAATAAAAACAAAGATAATTTTGTATCAAAAAGCCTCAATTTCATAATATTATTATCTATTAATTGTAATTCCAATTATTATGCGATTATTCGATGACATGAAAAGTGAAAGTATGAAAAAACTGTCACACAAAATAAGATTTTCAGAGCAACGACTCTATCATTTTAATTTTCTGTCTTCTCATTTTTACTCTACCACGCATAATAGGGACCTACTGGTTTAAAGTGATGGAAAATCGACAATATAAAGCAAAGCTGCTTTAGGTACTTATTTTCTAATGTTATCACTTTACCGATCATAAACTAAACTTTAAACTTTCGAAATTACAATAGATCTTTAAAATCACAAAATTACAGAAGTTTAGTAGAATGTTCTCATGTTTATATGTAATTTCACCTTAACGAACAAATAATGGATGTTAAATTCATAGTGTAGCTGTTTTAGTACTAAATCCCTATTAAATAGTTTAAATGCGAAAGTAACTTTTATATTGAATAGTTTATTTATTTATTTTATATTAGTTTTTTTTTAATTTAATATTATATCTATTTATTTTATATTTATTTATATCTATCTATTGTCTTGTCACCTTAACACAAGCTGTGTAATGTTCTGAAATATATTTTATTTATTACTTTGTTTATTATTATTTCTTTAACCCTTATGGTGCTGATCAGCTTCAACTGGAACAATTAAATGTATCATCTATGATACACATCTGATATGGACCATTGATACATTAAAAACTCATTAAACGAAAACCAATGGGACACAAATCCTATGTTCCCTAATTTAAACGAAACATTACCGATTAAACGACTCAATCGCCATATTGTGGCCCAACATTAGACCAACAATGGATACAATAGGACACAATGGAGCACACGTTCGCCTCTCAGGGGTCCATTGTGCCCCACAGGTTGAGTATTAACTCCTGTCACAATATACCATGATAGGGGTTGGGAGAAATTGCTTGCCGTAATCGGATTAGATGTGCTATTATTTTTGTAAGGTTAGGGTGAAGTGGATCATTTTGTGTCGTCGTTTACCTGTAAGTTACCTACAGTAATCTATAAATATAAAATTCAAAGTAAGTAATGACTGACTGTGACTTTGACAGTCGGTCACTTAGACTTTGAGTGACTGGATATACCAACGCATAGCTCAAGCCAATCAATGGATGGATCGAATTAAATATAGCACACAGATTTTGGAAAATTCAACCCCTAAGCGGACGATGTCACGGATGGAAGCTAATGGATGGAACTTTTTGCCTATGTATAAATTAATGTACCTATTTTTAAATGCATTATAATAATATGATTGATTTCGGCAATACTCATTGCATTTTCATAGCATAATAATCTGGGTAAGAGTTAGATTTTCCAAAATACTTTTTTTAGCGAATGCCTACGTTATAACAAATACGTAGGTACAGTCGGCAGCATAATTGCAGACTCACCGTAGAGCTCCAAAACGGCTGTTATAATAATGTTTTCAACACAAGCACAAGCAGTTGAAGTTTAAAGTCTTCTGACTCATCAATTTATCAAACAAAAATTATTAGAATGAAAACATTCCAATAATAGTGATTTTAGAACTCTACCGGGGGCTGCAATTATGGAGCCGACTACCACCACCTACAAACGAAAGATGGCATAGCATATACACAAATAGAAAAAATGTGATAATAATCTCCGTTCTCCGCAATTGATAGTATCGTGTATTAGATGTGAAGAAAAGATATAAGTATTTAGGATCATGTGTTTTTCATTTTCTTCATCAACATCTGACATACACATTGTTCAAAAACCTAAGCTCGTTGCAAACAATATTTTTTTCGATAGGTTTTTTTTTCAATTGGCTTTAGCTGTAAAGCGGTACATATAGATACACCTCGCAGTCAGCCAGTCAGTCAGTCAGGACTACGAATTTTATAATTATAGATAATCTTATTCTTTCCCTTATCCCGGCTCATCCAGGGTCGGGCCTCCCCGTATTTTTGCGCCAGGTCGTACGATCCTGGGTTGTCAAGTGCTTTAGGTTCTGCGACTTCATCAGCTTGTCCATGCTTGTCCACCATGTATCGGGTGGTCTTCCTCTACCCCTAGGTTATATAACCTAGGGTATAATTATATAGAATCAGCAGATACATAAATCCTTATTGACCTACACAAAAACTCTCATACTAAAACCTTGACAGAATTAGAAAAGTACGACGTATAAGAAAAATCGTCGGAAAACACTCATTGCGGCGAAGGCTGAACGCAATCATGCGCAACTTATGATATTGGCATACTTAATTTTACTTGGCACACATGCCAAGCCAACTATGAAACTTGATAATCAACTCATCTTTGGTATTCAATGACAATTCTTTAAATATTTCTGAGCTTAGCTGCAGTATTATAATATTTTCCCCTTTACTTGCATCGTAGGGACCAGCTGGCACTTGACAGTACGGAAACAGTAGAAGGAGTGGGGGGAGGCTTTTGCCCTGCAGTGAGACGAAATGAGCTAAAAAATGATAAATGATACATAACTTGATTTGCATCAGTTCAAAATAGGTTTAATTTAGTTTTTTTTTTGTCTTTCTTTTGTTACAAATAGACTTAGATCAAGACACAAAAGGTAAGCAAGTTAAAATGAGCATTTTATGGAATGCAAATTTCACTTATGCACCACACAAAATTAGCACTTATGAATATTTTGAAATTTATGGGTACTTAAATATGTATTTTCCTTACCGTAAGAGCAATGTCAATTAGCGCACATCAATTTTTCGCACAATGTTTCAGAATAAAAGTCGAGGTATCTACCACTAAGCCAAAACCACTCCAACTTATGGAAAATGCTTTAATTTAACTTTATTGTGGAATAAAGAAATAGTACATTGCGATACAAGTGTGGAAAGTTGATCAATCCATAGAGGCGGTTTATGACGCGCGAGCGGAACGCGAGCGTGGCAAAAGCCGAGATGGAATGATCAATTCACACGTGTATCGTACGACGTTTTTTATCACAGTTGCGAATAAAAAAAAAAGACTTGTTAAAATTTTAATAATAAAAAGTTTTTAAGAATTTTAGGTTATGTTTACTATTTTTTGTTAATTACACTCCCGAAAGGCTAGGCAAAAGACTTTTAACCTATACAGCGTCTGACATACAATATTTTTTTAGGGTTTTTTTCATTTGTTTTTGCGTCGGCGGTTAAAAACAGAATATATTAGTTCCGGGTTTCATTAAAAACAGAATATATAAAAAAAATATATTTATGTACCTAAAGAAAAAACAAAATAAAAACAAAACTCAATTTTTAATTATTTTCAAAGACGTCATCACGTAATATTATCGTTCGCAGACTTTAGAGACAACCTTTTGAAAAGAAGAAAAAAGGTACCAACAAAGAGTTTAAAGCCAGCAAGGCTTAAAAACTCTTTGGATGGTACCTTTTTCTATACATCAAAACAGTATAACCCAGATAAAGGAGATCATTCATGTTTCTAACAAAAAATACCCACAAAAAAAAATGCCGGCCAGTAATAAAAATTATTTGTATCTCGTAGAGAATAACATTTTAAACAATGTTTACTAAGGCAACAAAGAGCTACGATCAAAAATCGTTGAGTTATTTTACATTGAAAACCCAAAAAATGCATTTTATAGGGATCCGTTTGACCACTTTTAAGATCCCACTATAACTTCTGAAAGGGTTATTGGATATACCTATGTATATAAATATAATAAAAACAGACAAAACTTATCCATTTACTACTTATTTTTATATTTTTTCTGTAGTAATATCTTAGAAGTGGTCAAACGGATCTCTACAAAATGCATTTTTTTAGGTTTTCAATGTAAAATAACTCAACGATGGTTCATCGTAGCTCTTTGTTGCCTTATTAAACATTATTTAAAATGTTATTCTCTACAAGATAGAAACATTTTTTTTTGTGGCCGGCACGTTAATTTTTGGGTACGATTTGAACGATGTCCTTAAGAATGTTTCATCTACTATATGTCATTAGCAGTAAGATACGTATTTGACATATCGGGATGACGTATTATTTTCCAACACTAGTTGGATTTTTTTTATCGCACGCGTGTATTACGTTGCATTATGAGCCTAAAAGCGGTTTAATAAGATCCACTTTATGAGCAACTGTGATAAAAATATATTTTTTCCTTATTTATTTAGGTATAATGAAAAAACAAAACTCAATTTTTAATTATTTTCAAAGTAGTTATCACGTAAAATTATCGTTCGTTATCAGACTTTAGAGACAACCTTTTGAAAAGAAGAAAAAGGTGCCAACAAAGAGTTTTAAGCCAGCAAGGCTTAAAAACTTTTTGATGGTACCTTTTTTATATACATCAAAACAGTATAATTTGACTTATCGGGATAACGTATTATTTTAGCACTAGTTGGATTTTTTTTTATCTCACGCGTGTATAATACGTTGCATTATGAGCCTAAAAGCGGTCTAATAAGATCCACTTTATGAGCAACTGTGATAAAAAAAACATTATCACATTAGCCCGCTTTGTATGCCCGCCCGTTTAGCATCAAAAAATACTAGTACCTCAGAAGTACCTATTGTTAAATATTCTCCATTTAATAACGCATCAAACGTCTTCGTCCCAAATCAAAGCTATACGAAGAGATATTTGATTATTAATTACCATTTACAAGGTCTTGTCTAAGCAATTGTTAATTTTTTACAACATTCTGTTAATAAATCAACTATTGTTTGAATCTAGTCAGTTTTTTATTGTCTTATTATTAGGGAATTCATTGTTTTCGATGCGTTATTTTTTTAATTGCATTTATGTTGGTGCATTATGATGATAAAACTATAGTGAACTAGCATTTGTACGCGACTTCGTCAGCGGTTTAAAAAATTTGGCACTCAAATAGCTGTTAAAACGAAGGCATCCCCTTCGTTATAACAGCTATTTGAGTGTTAAATTTTTATTAATATTTTGAATGAAATTGGCTCTGAAATTACTGAACGAATTTTTATAAAATTTGGTATGAGTATGATTTTAACCCTTGACTGTAACGTAGGCAATTTTATTTCAAAAATATCGGTACTATTCGACTGTAACCGCGGGGAACTGCTAATGTATAATAATTAACAATGTTTTTAATTTTGTCTTTTTGTTTGTCAATAAAGAATTTGATTGAATCCGGCGTTACTTTTCGGAACTCCATAAAACTGTAATGAAAGTATTTAGTTTCTAGTTTCGAGCCTAGTGCCAAAACACAAAATGCAATGCGCACCGCCCTCCCGCCAACTTGAAGAGGCATGCAATGAGGACAAGCAAAAATTAGTATTAGTGACACCATTCATTAACCACTCGACGTGTTTCGCGTCAGTATTGGGACCTTGGCCGCGCTATTTGGGCGACAAATAATAAAGAAAAAAAAAAAAAAAGAATTTATCTATTATGCACAAAAGCACTACAAAGAGTTAAAATTCCAGGCCCTAGTGTCTATTTCAATTCTCAATCTCTCTCCTATCAACAAAACAAAATATCGCGTTATTTACCATAAACACGCCAATTTTGCATTTTTTCTCTCTAAACTATGCCGTGTCCATAAAAGGTCAGTTGACATAACAGTTTGCGGGCAATGATTGCAATAAATCGCTGCAATTTATACACAATTGACCGGGTCCCGGTGGGTTTATTCTATGACAACTGATAGTTGCTATTATGGTACATTAGACGCTAATGGGCATATTTAGTTACTATAGGTAGTGTGTTGTGACGTAATACTGTAACAGTTTTTGTTTTTTTTACGTGTAAATTTCTGAATAGGAAAGGGTACCAGGGGCTCTTTCCATACAAACTATTACAAACGTAGTTGACTGTGTTCTCCCTGGATAATGACACTAGAGCAAATATTTTTGGTGCATAAAACTTATAACTGCCATACCATGCCCCTATTTTTGTTTTTTTTTTTACATTTTATTTTTTTAATCTTAATTTCTATGATAATTAGAAAATGAAAAAAACCAAAACATAGTCATGGCAGTTATGGATTTTATGGCACAAAAATATTTGTGCTAGTGTCATTATCCAGAAGGGAAACAGTCGACTACGTTTGTATGGAGAGAGCGCAGGTACCCTATAAGAGTCACTTACAAAGTGAAGAAAGAGAAGATAGTGAAGAAGAAAGAGTCACTTACCCTTAAGAGTCACTTGCAAACTCTAATGATGGGGAGTACGTCATGATTCCGTTTTTGAGGTAAGTATTTTATTTAGAAAAAAATGTTAGCCTATATTTCCCCAGTGCTAGGCACAGGGGTCTTCCTCGTTCGTCTACCGGGAACCAAAGACGTGACGACATTTAAATTAGAATTATTCGGTTTAAACAAGACGTTTTCACGTCTCGTCTCTATTCGTCTCCATTTCGGCTGCATCTAATTCAGCTTACCCGTTTTTTTCTCAATCATAACTGTCAGTAAAGTTTTCAAGCTAAAATTGCTAATAGTTATTTGATTAGTTTTTTGGTATACGTAGAGATGGCATTATTGTAAAAGGAACATCTTGTAGGAATATTGATTACAAAGTAAAAAAATTGGTATCCAAACTCTAGCTATCTATATATTATTGACGACCTCTGTGGCGCGTCGGGCGAACACCCGACTGCGACGCAGAAGGTTGCGGGTTCGATTCCCGCCGGGAACAAGTATTTATGCTGACCATAAATTCTTGTTTCTGGTTCTGGGTGTTTCCTATATGTATAATATGTATATATTTACAAAAAAAAAAAAGTAGTTTATCCGTTATCTGGCACCCATAACACAAGCATTAAGTTGCTTAGCTTGGGGCTGGATGGCGATGTGTAATATGTCCTGAAATATTTATTTTATTTATTTATTTATTTTATTTATTTATTTATTATAATAAAAATCGCAATCGGTTCAGCATTTTTAAAGTGAAAAATAACAAACACACAAACTTTCACGTTTATAAAAGTACCCCACAATATCGTTTACAGGTACATTCTAACCCTCCAATTGCATTGTACCCTAAAATGGTCATTGTGTGCTAGTGGAACTAATCGGTCTACCCCGCTGTTTGAGGGTTAACATACGCTTGTATTGGTGTTACGAATTGATTTTACGGATTGTCTATTTAATTTTTTAATTAAAAAGTTATAAAAATACCAATTTAGGTGGCCTGGAAGAGATTTTAGCCTTTAGCCTGTTGCGCTTTTAGCCTGTTGTGCTATATTTTTTAGTTCTTAATAGTTTTTATTTTATACTTAAAATATTATGCAAGTACTTATGTTAGATTTTTTGTGTTTTTTTTTTGCATAAAAACCACCACCACACCATGCAATATAGTGTTTATCTATCTGTATATCAATTCAACGAAGAAATGCTGCCGGCATCCTGGGTACAAAGAGGTTTTGTCTCTAGGATTCTGGCAGCATCGTTGATGAAGCTGTCGATAATCGACGCTGGCAGCATGCCGTTATGGTTATTGAAATATTTTTTTTTTGAATGACTCGTTAATGGTTCATTTGTATGTATTATTGTAGCATATCCTCAACTTTTTTAACACTCGTAACTAACCTAAAGATTTTTTTAAAATTAATTTATACTTGACATTAAACATTACACAAAAGAAATACAAACACAAAATTAACATACACACAAATAAAATACTCGATATTTGTATTTGTAAACTCGTATTTATTAGATTAAGTATTTTTAAGCACAATCTAAAGAAAGCCGCCGTTAGTAAACAAAAACCCTCTTAAAAACCGTAACAGTTAAAAACAAATATTTAATTAAGCCAAACCATTTTAACACTCGCTTAATTAATCTTATACGAATAAAAAACTGACGCAGAAACCAGATTTAAAAGATAGAGTTAAAAAAAAACAGAACCGGATCCCGAGGAACGCCGCGGCAAAACGGTAGTACGTAACATGATATGTTGATCGTTTGAGGTGATTGTACACTGTTCGGGAATTCGATTTTCGATTTTTAAAATAAATGAGACGATTCTTTTGTATTTCTTTTTTTTTTTAATGGAGTTGAATGAATGAAAGAATGAACGTTATTGAAATTTTAACCTTTTTGAACGCCAGTATTAAATTTTTTAATGAAACTTACCACAGACGCCAACCCAAGTAAAAGTAGGTATTAGTAGTTTAACTAAGTTAGTAGTTTATTCCGTTCCTTATAAAAACACTAGCTGCCCTACGCGGTTTCACCCGCGTAACTCCCGATCCCGTGGGAATATCGGGATAAATTAAGATGTAAGCTATCCTATCTCTCAAGTTGGATCGAACTGCACATGGTGTGCGAATTTTATTATAATCGGTTAAGTGGTTTAGGAGTCCATTGAGGACAAACATTGTGACACGAGATTTATATATATTAAGATAGTGTAAAGGCAGTAAAATTTTGACGCCTCAAGCATTCAACGGCGTCTCAGACAAGCTGACTGAATGACGCCTAAAAAGACAGTGACATTAAAATAAAAAATTAATTAAATTATAAATAAAAAAATAATTCATTAACAACATTGAAACAACCTAATTAAGTATAAAAAAATATATACTCAAAACAAGTATCTTTATGTAGGGTGCCCGCTGCACTGCCTCTTGGGATGGCAATGCTGATCCGTTGGCCAAAGTAGGAATCAGCACTTTGGTCACCTGAAGCTAATACTAATAATTTTGGAATATCTTGCACCACAAAAATAAATTGTTTAGGACTTTAACTCAGCTCTTTTTCGACCATACCTAAGCTGTGTATCTTATTCGACTGTTTTACTTGTTGTTATGTCAATTTCTCAATAAATTAATTATTCCATTGAAAAGTTCCCTTTAGATATTTACGTATCAGAAGGTACGTAGAGATAAAACACATGTAGAAGTACAATAGAGATTCTATAAAAAAATTAACTATAATAACATCATGTTGCTTGAAATGTAACAGTTGTTTTGCCTCTAATGAAATACAAACAATACTTTTTTTCTAACAATCTTGAAAATCCCGGTGTTAGCCTATATTTTCAATATTCTTCAATATAGTAATATTAGTCAACATTCAATATTAGTGGCCTAATATTCTCTACTTGTCTACCCATCTCACCTGATAGGAGGAAGTTCGAATGTAGCATGCTCACTAAGAAGGTATATTCTTCGCCGACCAAGTTGGAACACAATGGTCACCATGCCCGACTGCCAACCACAGGGTTGCGGGTTCGATTACCGCCTTTAGACAAGTATTTATGCTTACATATTTGTCTGTGATTTAGTTGTATTCTATATATATATTTACAAAATAAAAGTATATAAGAAGTATATCCGTTGTCTAGCACCAACTACTTAGCTTGGGGCTAGATGGCGATGTGTGAGTGTGATGTATTTCCTCTAAATTTGAAGACCAACACGACCTAAATTCGGGGTCAAAATTTCGCCAAGAAAAATTTTAAGCTTTGATGTGCTCTCTGTAATAAAAAGTATTTGAAGTCTACAAGGCATCTACTAAAGTAAACGCACGCTTGGTCGAATCTTTCATACTCCATCATATTTGCGATGGAATTCGTATCGATTTTGTTTTATTAAAACCTATATCTAGATTAAAATCTTAATAGATTAACTAGTAGTGTAATAAAGGGTTTAGATTTTGCGTTTTTGCGATTTGGTTCAGCGATATTACTACGTATGAAGTAACTATCATTATAACTTTTGTAATAGGTACTTTACATAGAAATCGGTTTAAACTCAAATCAAGAACCTACAAGAAAATTATAAATTAAATTAAGAAAAAGTGAATTCACCATTTTGGAAATGACTCGCGCATGCGTGGTACCTACTGATTTTATTTTTTTAACATTTAACCTAAAAAAAATGCACCGAAGAAAATTATTCATTATGACTACAGTTATAAAGTCTGATATTGTTAATATTTATAAAACTATTTTAAATCAGACTTGTTAGTCATATGAAAATACAATCTACCATTTCAAACTCATCCTTAACCTCTTCAATATAAGGTGCGTATTCAATTGCTTCGTCTATTCAGTTCTTAATTCAAACCTAATTCAATTATTACAAAACAACCACCATTACGAAAATTAGAATTGTATTACAGCAATTTTGCTACTTAAAGTTCATTGGACGGCAGTTTCAAACTGAGAACAGCTAGAGTAATTGCAGCAATTTGATTGGCAGATTAACTGTACACTATTTCGATAAAACCTGTTAAAAAACACTTTAAATCACATTCAAATATCAACTTTATCATTAGGTAAATACAGATTATAATATTACAACAAACTATTAGAAATAAAACGTTATCATCGATAGTAAGGCGTGGTTTTTACTCCTATAGGTTGTTGACAACCCTACTGTAAAAACCGTAATAAAAAAAAGAAAAAAGTCACACTTAAGTCTAATAGTTACAAATAAGATTAGTTCTAAAATCGTGTTAATAGCCACACCTTTCAGTGGATTAGTGGATAGGTGTTAAACATGCTTGTAAACATATACAAAACATGCATGTAAAGAACTCACACAAACGCATCGTATTAAAAAATGTAGTAGGTAAGTTTGGAAATTAATTAATTAAACACCATTTTTCATATTGGTAAAATACTGTAAAAGTTCGTGAAAAGAGGGCTTACGTTTCATGAAAGCTTTTAAAAATTAATTATTAATAACAAAAGTTAATCATCAAACGACGTAGGTAGGTAGATTTATGAGTTCCTAGTGTTAACAAAGAAATAAAAAAAAATAGAAAAAACTTAAGTTCCTTTCAGTTGACACTTTGATGGTAATTTTTAGACTTATCATACTTAAAAACGTCTTGTGAGATTGTACAAATTTAGATAAACAAATTTATCTCAATTCTAGCAAAATGCATTTAACGGGTAAAATTAAATTGTATTTCAATGACCACAAAGTTGAAATTATTTAATCAGTTGACACTTTGACAGTTGGCTAATCATCGTATTTTTTTTTAGTTGTGCAAGTCTACCTTAAAAGTGTGAAAATCTCTATTGAATTTATAAAAACGCGAAAGTAACTCTGTCTGTCTGTGTTTCACGTTGAAACTGTTAAACCAATTTTGATGAATTTTGTTCTATAGATTGACAGGAAATTCAAGAAGGACATAAGTTACTTTTTATCCAAATCCGATCACAATACCGGACATTGGCAGGTTAGATCTAAACTTAACCTTTAGAAACCTCCAACTCTATTTATGTGTCATAAACTTTGGGCCAAAACAACAAACCCTTTGGACTCCAACAAACGAAAGAAGTAGAAAGAAGTCAAAGTGGCGAGATGACCTGGAAATAAATCTGGTAGATTGGCAATCGTTGCACAAGATCACGATCAGAGGCCTTTGCTATGCAGTGGGACACCATAAGCTCATAATAATTAACTTTATACTTTACTAAACTTTTTATTCAAAAGGGTCTAATCTCCACTTGTTGGCTTCCGCTTCACCAATGCTTTTTAAAGCTCCATAGGGGCTCCATAGTTCCGTGATATTTGGCATATATCCCACCTTTGGGCAAAGATCTCCTTCAGATCTCTTCAACCATCTCGGTCCTGGGATAACCTTAGCCAGACTACAGGACAAGGTATTTAGATCGTTACGCCATCTTTCCCAAAGTCTCCTTGCCTTTATAATTCATCACTACCTACATAGTATAAAACAAAGTCGCTTTCTCTGTCCCTATATCCCTATGTATGCTTAAATCTTTAAAACTACCTACGCAACGGATTTTGATGCGGTTTTTTTTAATAGATAGAGTGTTTCAAGAGGAAGGTTTATATGTTTAATACGTATGCATAATATAGCCGTGCGAAGCCGGGGCGGGTCGCTAGTTAAATATAGTTTAGCTTCTATGGTAGGTAAAATACCTATGAAATGTATCTAAAGCTGACCGCTAAACCAACTATTAAGCGAACTTAATCCAACTTAAACCAATTAAAGGGGGTTTAATGAAACCTATTGGGTCTACAGTCGAGACGGCCATGTAAAGTTCGCTGCACAAATGGGCAGAAAAACGCGACGGTTTTGCAACATAAAAACTGGGGCCTTATTCTGCTATTTGGCCAACCATTGTCATTATATCGAGACTCTATTGATATTATATCGAGATTGTGACTTTATTTGGTATTCTGCTAAAGTTTTAATAACATCGCAATATAATCACTATGGAGTCTCAATGGTATGGTAATATTTACCTTGCAGGTGTTGCCTAGCAACATGGTATATGTTGCTAAGCAATATACCGTTTTGACAACTATCGAGATTCCGTTAAGCCACGATTGTAGAGCAGAACACAAAAGTGAGTCAGTGGTGTGTCAGTGGTGTCTCAGTGGTATCTCGATAGAATAGTCAACGTTAGGAGAATACGAATTTGACATGTAATGTCATATTTTTGACATTAAATTTCTATTACGATTATATCGACACACTATTGAAATACAATTGTGTTAGCAGACTTAGGCCCCAGGTATAACTTTTACACAAATTTTCATCGATTTTCTGTTGAGACGAATAACCAAAAAAGTGACAAAACCAACTGGGAATCATTGAAATACTAGCTGAATGGTGCAATTCCCTATCCGGTAGGAATATCGGTACCTGAATTTTATGATGAATTTTCTTTAAGTGTTACCCCTCTAGTTATCAAATCTTCTCCTTTTTGTGTCATAGGTTCAGCAAAATTTTTGTCTTTTTTTACGCAGAAAAAGGCCTGCATTTGACCTCATCTCAGCTGGTGGGAAGTAAAGATGAGGTCAAGGATGTAGTATGTTCGCCTTGAAGACCAGCATGCCTGGACAACATGATGGAACGCGACAAGTCACTTGGCACCAACACTTTGGTGTTGGCAGCCAAAGCCTACCACCGCTTAAATCTGACCAATATGGGCCTTGCATACAGCCGGGCACATTGGACATTAGAGAAGTAATATCAAATAAATAGTGAGCGTGCCATTTGCGTTTTTATCTCCCAGTGTACGACCACCACAACCCTTTCCCTATAAAATCGTGCGGCTTATTCGATTAGTTAACACCGCTGATTGAATTAAGGTGAACGCACTGTTGGCTCAAAGGATTTACTTATATATACGTCATTTTAATCCAGTTTTGTTATTGCAACACGTAGGAATTGTTTGTAGGTACTGTCCACAGCACATGTGTGCTCTATTATAGTAAGTTTTATAAAGATCTATTTGATATGTTCATTAACAGGTTCATTTTTATAAAGCTTAAATTGTACGGTAAGGTGAACTATGATACTTCATCGTACCTTGATGATAAGAACCCATCCAGTAAGAACCCATGGACGTGACTTTGATTGCTCCATTTCAAATAATACCTTCAAATATTTGTAATCTTAACCTTTGTAGGCATGATTACAACAAAATAGTTTCTTGTGCCTTCTTCTCATTGGTGGGCGCGTTCCGAAGGCACAAATCCTTAGTTTTATTATGATTTCATAAATTCTATTTAAACAACCACTAGGTAGGTATATGTTATTATATTTATTTAACACTTTGACAGTTGGTTAATTATGTTGAAGGTCTTAAACGTATTTATTTTTTGTTTCATATGTGAACCTTAACATAATATGATCATCAAAAAATTCTTAATAAATACGTAAACCTCATTACTCCATGAAAAACAAGTCGCCAACAATCTTACCAACCATTTTACATACTCGTACTGAAAAACTGTAGTACCTGGAACAATTAATTCATAAAAACAGACGTGTTAACATTGAAATGGAGTTAAAAACGTAAATACTAAGGAAATATTCAAGCTAGTATTTGACCTAGTTTAGAAGCTAGAAATGGTCTAACCATCCGTATACCGTGTACCTTCCGTTATACAGTATGCGTCATAAGTCCACTATCAGTTTGCAACGATAATACTATAAACATGTATTGGACTTGCGACCTTCTTCTAATAGACGTTACACAAACATAAATACTTGAATTAAAAGTACTTAGTGTGATTATTATTTTTAGTGTTTAGTTGTGTGAGTGGTTTAAACCGGCACCCGCTTCACCAACCGACGTGGGTTCTATCCACAGGTAACGTTGTTATAATGTTCAAATAGTGCTGCACTTGATTGTAAACGTTACGGTGCCAGTGTACTTTTGAACATTTATTGTACCTACAATCAAGCTATAAAAGTGCAGATCCACCGTAGAACTCCTTAAATGATATATTTTGACAGTGACTTTATTTGCAAGTCGTGTAGACACTCAATACACACAAAAAATCATCAAAATCGGTGAGAAGAAATTCATTGATTGACCGAACGAGCGTAGCGAGTGAGTAATGATTTTTGGTATGCGAGTAGTTGAGGTCCATAGAATTTTTAAGTTCGAACATGAGCAGGATCGGTCAAGGGGTTACGGAGATAGAGGGTGCAAAAGGGGATCTACCTACATAGCAGGCAAACTACAGAGCAAATATACCCGAGTGGGGTATCAAATGAAAGGACGTAACTTCGGTGACAATAAAATGGTACCATTGAACTGATGTGATGATGGAGCTGGAAATAATCTCCAGGAAATTATCAGCTCAGCGGTCATTTTTATTTAAAACTCATTTGTATCAAAAAGAAAAAACGTTTAGACCTTCTTTTATGACTCAAACATGATTCAAAAATGACAATGTCAGATTTTCTTACTGTCACTGTTGTAAAAAATATGGTTTTCAGAAAATTTTAAAACCGTTACGTAAAACTTCGTGATATTATGATCCATATTAGGTACCATATAATAATATGATAAAATACTAAATAAACTAAATTCAATTCAAATAATTCGCAAAAGTTTATAGTAAGTTCTACAAAGTCATGCAGTCCTGTGTTTGTTCTCGATGGATTTCGAAGGAGCTGTTGCTCGAACCAGCTATTGATCAGCTAAACGGAAGCCGAGGCGAAAATTGGTCAATCCTTCTATGTTTGACGTCGTCTGGGCCACTCAGGATGTACCTACCTTGGGTGAAGCCCTCAGATCAGAGTGAAGACTATAGTTTAAAAGCGTCTATTCTACTTTCCCTTAAATCGTCGGACCTCGCTTTGCTTCATATTTATAATTATTCATTTATTTCATAATCATGGGTTGGTTAACAATTATTGTGGTAGATAATATTAAATCGTATTGCTTGCTAATCTAGAGATTCTAATTAAAAACTTGTGACTAATCTTTTTATTATTTTTATTTACTAATAGGTTAGAGACTAATTATAGGACATATAGGTCCACCGATATTAAAGATCTCAAACTTCTGTAATACTATATTTGAATCGAGGGAAGGACCTCTCTCCTCTTTTCCTCTTTCGTTACATTATGATGAGTACATAGGTACTAAAATTGAATGTTTAGTCTGATGATAAAGACCAGACGAGAAAAGTGACAATAAGAACTTAAATTATCTTAAAAGCAAAATATCTTGTTTGGATTCGTTCAAAGCACCTTGACAAGTAGGTATTCTATAGCTTCTGAAGAATCAACTGATATATGGGAGCGGATGATAGAGTTGGAAGAACTCAACTTAAAAAAATATCTCTCTAGAATTCTAAGAACTCTCTTCTAAACCAGATAAATCTATCGTTAAAGTTCGTTAAAGTTGTCTTGATCAGAAGGCACTCTAGGTATTAAACAAGCAACTGATATAACTGATATCTGGGGTTTGGTAATATAGCCGGAAGAAGGCTATATGAACTAATCTCTAGACAAGTTAGGTATATCGTGTTCACTTGATGAGTAGGTACCTACTCAAGATACAGACGATAGATAGATAGATAGATAAATTCTTTATTGTAAACATCAAATACGCAAAACGACGACGACATGGTGATATAGACGGAAGGAGGCTATAGGAGCTTTTTAATCTCACACTATTTACATTCATAATAGGTACTCATTCTTCCGAGTATCAAGAAAATGCGAAATAAGAAAATACGTGATTTAACCAAGAAAATTAGGCTATGGAACTCATTTTTATAGACAAGAAATGCCTAAAAACAATTTTCTTCACATTCGTATTTTCTTTTTTAGATTAGTATGTATATAGTATTTTGTGTTAAAAGTATAATAGAGTCAGCGATATCCAGGGTCTGATGATAGCGAAACTGGTCACCTATCATTGAAATAAGATAGACCGTCTTCGAGCATTCTCAAACTCAAACTCGTGAGGTCTCAGTTCGGGGCGAACTACTAGTAGTTCCGGGTGATTAGAGTTGCTCAGAACTTTGGTGCTTTTATGAATTTACGAGTTACTAGCAACGAGTCGCTTTTGAAGTGTGCTTATGTTACCCAATAACTTTATAGGAGTCGCCTTTAAGGATCTGTGTGCTTATTTTCTCAGGTGCTCAAAAGACGCTAAAGTGTTGCCTGTGTGATACCACCTAGATCCTTAAAGAGTGGAATAGACCGAGTCAAATGGAGCGAGAAACTGGCATGTTTTGCCTTTGAAATTAAACTAACAGTTATCGGCCATCGGTCGATATATCGGCAGACCAAAAAGTGTCTTAACCGCTTTCGCCTTTATCTGTATCCATAAAATATATGAAATTATTGATGTTTTCACAATAATCTATAGAAAAATAACAACAAAACAGAAATGATAGAGTTATAATGTACATACATTATAACTCTATCATTTCTGTTTTGTTTTGTTTTGTTTGGTTTTTGCTGTTCTCTCTGTGTTAGGTACATACCTAACACAGAGAGAACAGCAAAAACCAATTATTAAAATGAGTGGCAGACGAAGCATGGAGGGAAGTTTTTTATGGCATCGCTTCAACAATCTCTTGGATTGTTTAACATTTATAATTTACATAATTCATAATCGTCCGTCTGTGCCGTGGGGGTAGAGTGAGAGCGGACGCTTAGCCGGAAGCGGAAGCGATTGAAATGACGTACAAATGCAAACAGTTTATTTCCCATATAAGTACAATACAATAGGTATGTGTAATATAATGCGGCAGATAATGCAGTTACTGTGACGGGTGACCAAAAATATATTGATGCCGTTGACACGAAGAAAAATATGTAGATATAATATTTTTAACTTATTTTAGTACAAATTATCTATCCTAATACTCCATGAACAATCTATTGACCACAGGAAAAATTTCAAGAACTACTTGGGCTTCTTGTCATTGTAAGGCCTATTCCAAAGCCACAAATCCCAATTGTTTTTGAGGTAATAAAAAAACAACAAAACGACGCCGACGACAGATGCAATAAAATCCTAATGCCATCGAACCTACTCAGGCCACAGGCATATTAACTGCATTTGACTCAAATCAACAGCTTGAATCAACTGTTGGAGCCACTTGCTTAATAAGGGCAAAATAATAAAAAAAACGACTTTGAATTCACTACACAAAAAGCACACCTATTTATTTGAAGTCGTTACGGTTCTATTTAATCAAATAATTTTTTTGCATGTAATAACCACAATTAACTTGCAAAATGTATATTATGAATTACGTGAAGTTTGAAGTTTACTGCTTTTGCTTAATATATTATGTTCTTGATTGAATTCTGTGTTTTTTATACCTTAGTTTTTTTTAGAGGAGTTTTTTTCATTTTGAGTTGTCGATCGCTCAGCTTATAAAATCGCTTACAGTACGGCAGCATCTCAAAACTAATCATTTTAATTGCTGACACAGTTGCTTTAAGTCGCTGCATAGCCACTGAATAATGCCTTTTGTTATTTTCTATAAAAAATAGCGAGACCTAGAAATGGCACAATGTAATTATTAATACTTTTAATTATGTATTGATTGTATGACAATGAGTTAAAGTCACTAACGAATGATGATGACGTTTAAATGAGGAAAATTTTTAGAAAAATATCCATAATTATTATGGTGACAAGTCAATCTGTATATATTAAACTAGCTGCCCTCCGCGGTTTCACCCGCGTAACTCCCGATCCCGTGGGAATATCGGGATGTAAGCTATCCTATCTCTCAAGTTGGATCGAACTGCACATGGTGTGCGAATTTTATTATAATCGGTTAAGTGGTTTAGGAGTCCATTGAGGACAAACATTGTGACACGAGATTTTTATATATTAGACGAGATTTATATATATTAAGATTAGATAGATTTTATCTGACTTATCTCGGCTTATCTCAATGGACTGGTTGGGCTATTTGGCACAAAGCATACCAAATAGTCCAGAACCTAGTCACTACGTCATATTGGATATTTATAGCTATTAGGACGTAGGTATCCTCTAAGAAAGAATTTTAGATAATTCAATCCCTACGTTGACGCTAGCTAAAATAGAGGCTACTTTAATTATAACTATACCCATAGAGACTATCAAATTTTTCGATTGTTTTCTTACTGGTTTTTGAAAGGCTGTGATGTATGTAAAGGAGGGTGCAGAATCTGCATGATCAGAAAAAAGCCGGATTCAGAGAAGCAGTCTACTGGCTCGTTGATGTTTGAGATATCCTTCAGGACCTATCAATGCTGAAACTTACGAATTGATAGCTACAGCAATAACCGAAGCTCCTGCGTATTATGTGGTGAGATGGAACACTGTCAGGGTTTTAGTAGGTAGGTATTAGGTACCAATACTTCTGACCTCTGCCTGCCTAGCATGAAGGCCAAAACACGATACGATAAAGCGATATAACTACATCAACTCTCAAAATACGATACATAAAGCCACCATGTTAAATTTTTATTATAAATTGCGATAAAAATTATGATAAAAATTCAACATGGCGGCTTTATCTATCATATTTTGAGAGTTGATGTAGTTATATCGCTTTATCGTATCGTGTTTTGGCCTTCATGCTAGGCTAGCTGGCCTACCATCTTTAAAGCAGGAAGTCCGTTTCCCCTGGAGTGGTGGAAGAGCAGAGTACTAATGCAAAATTATCGCTTAAACTTAGTTTTTGGACAAGAAGGAGCATGTCCATAAACGGTGCACAAGTCGCATTTCTCCTAGTTAGAAACAATAAAAAAAGTTAAGAGAAACTAAAACTTTATAATAGAAAGTTTAACAACGACTCGTAAAAAACATAATTTAATAAACCTACTAACTATTAATATAGTAAGCATGTATTTAATAAAAACAAACATAGAAACATCATTAATCAAACACAGTATTATAATTTAATTTTCTAAACCAAACACAACAATTAAAAATCAATCGATCAATTCCATTATTTCATGACAACTTATCATAAACAATCATAATTATACATACATCTCTTTCTTTGGCATTCGACTTTCTACCTACGTTGAAGAAGGAAAGAATTATATTATATACACTAGCTTTTTCCAGCGACATTGCTCGCATAAATTGATTAGTTTAATCTAACAAGGTATTTGCTAAAATCCCTATTGAATAAAGAAAAGCCTTTAGAAAAAAAATCGGCGGATTTGCCTTGACTTGAAGTACGATGAGACACTTCACGAACTCCACTGCGGCTGCGTACTTGATACCAAAATAACGATTTTTAAAATGGATATAACTAAGTTTAGATATTTTACCGCCGAACATTTTGGTTTGTATTAGTATCCTGCAACTTATTTATTAAGTTTAATTGATGGCCGCGCAAAAAAAAACAGACAGCCACGCTCCTTAATAAAAGTGCCAAAGTCTTTGACTTTCACCGCGAAGAGGAAACAAACAAACAGACCTTAGCATATTGTTTTATTAGTAAGGATAGCTACGTTTCAGTACTGTGACTAATACAAAGTTTTTTTAGCATTAATTAGTTTATTAATTATGTAAATTTGTATGCGAATTCGCGATGTTATATTGCGATTAATCGGACGGAGATTTTGTGGGCGATATGGTTGTGGTACAAGTTAGAAGGAGAAGAGATTAAGTTTCTATTATCGTACGCTGCACAATTAACATTTTTGTAAATACCTGAACAAAGTCTAAGGAACGTGGGTAATACAAGGTTATTGGAAATTATACTAGCAGGCCGTTGAGGGCTACTTCTGTGCATCTTAACAAACAACTTTTGTTCTACGGCTTTTGGAAATTCGGTTGCTAGTATAGTACGGCTTGCTAGTATAATTTCCAATAACCCTGTATAGTGTTTTTTGGATAAAAATTTTTTTGGAGTTTTTGTTTTGAGTGTCGTATGTCAATAGAAGCGGAATGTTGTCTCTTTTTTATGCTGTAATTTAATTAAAGGGTTGCTTTAGAAATATAAAATGAAAATTTAGTATGAAAACTAGAATAATGCCGAAACTGAGAAACAAATCCCGCCTTGTTCCAAAACGAGGTTTTGGGATAGTCCAATATGTGGATTTAAACCTTAGATTTAGACACAGATTTACTCGTGAACTATAGTCTAAACACTATCCCTATAGATTATATAGGGAACTATAGTCTAAGCACTATCCCTATAGAGTATATAGGGATAGTGCTTAGACTATAGTTACTGTTCACTAGTAAATCTGTATCTAAATCTAAGGTTTAAATCCACATTTAGGACTATCCTTAAACCCCGTTTTGGAATAAGGGGGATCGAGTTTATTTCAATAAAAAATCTATTGACATGTTAAAATTTATTTAAAAAAATATATTCTTAGTCCATAAACCTTTTAATTGCTTTGAATTCCGTTGATTTTAGTTTGTAAGCATAAATACTAAAATAATTCTCGAGTGTTGACACGGCCATCATTTTGACCATTTGCGAGTTAACACAATCGCAATTCCCTAATTACTTATCTACTCAATCACCTTATTTTATTCGTAAATCTTACTTTTCTATTCCAAGATTTAACTTTTACTTAATAATGTGAATCGCTTACTTGTGTTATAGGGAGAACTAAGTATAAATCGATAAATCTAAAAATATAAAATTCAAAGTGCTGATTGACTGATACAACAATGCACACCTCAAGCCTATTGACGGATTGGTCTAATATTTAGCATACAGATAGCTGACATAACGTAGGCATCTGATATGAGACAATTTTGGAAAAAACCTTACGTGGACGAAGTCGCGGGCAATAGCTATAAATAAAAACACGGCCAACCCACCAGGATGTAAAAAAACACAAAAAATCAGAAAAAGTAAAATTAGACTTCGGCTTCTGTTGATCTTCCGTTGGATTCACGGGTAAAAGCTAGTTTAAAGAATTATTAGAATAGAATAGAATATAGAATAGAATAAATTGATTTGCAACAAAAACAGATATTACAGAGTCGTTTAAGCTTAACGTCGTTAAGTATTACAACAAAACGCTTCAGTTTATAACTTAGACCGTATACTAAATTGAAGTTTGCCCGACTTAAGCTGCTTATTACTATATTGTTGGGTACATTTTGTATGCACAATGTCTGACTTTTATCGCAATAGATAGTCATTTCAAGTTTAGTTTTTAACAACTGTTTATATGCTTTAGTGGTTCTATTTGTACTTGTATACGGGCGTTTTTCCGCAATTAGACCTCTATATTTGGGTCCTTTTTGCGTGAGGATAGAGTAGGTTTGGCCAGTATCTATTATTATACCGGGTGGTCTCAGCTTAGTCGACCCTGTCCAGAGGAAAGAACTCGTCGTAAGAGCAATGTTAAATATTAGCGCACGTAAATTTTTGTTTTATAAAATCCAGATATTTTGCTATAAAAACGTTTAGTGGTCTTTTTTTTTCACATATTATAAGGTCAGCGTTTGACCACTATCACACCTGCCTGATGGTAGGTGACGATGCGGCCTAAGATGTAACACGCCTTCCTAGAAGATACCTCTTCACTCGCGACTTGAAGACCCCCAAATTGTACACGTCAGGAAAGACAGACGCAGGCAACCGATTCCATTCCCTTGCAGTACGAATAAGGAATGACGAAGCAAAGCGCTTAGTGCGAACGTCTGGTATGTCCACCATAAATCGGTGCCGCACACCAGTCTGCCTGGTTGTATGAAAGAATGGAGATGACAAGATTAGGTCGTGGAGTTCTGTTGCACACTCTCGCACTGGTCATAACTATTTAGTAATTTTGGCGTTTAAATTTCAAGACGTTATGACGATAATGTTATTTAGCAATAATTTAGCTACCCGGATAGTAACCTAATTATATCGAAAACCAAACACCACGTTTTTTCACAATCCCACAAAAAACCGGTGTATTTCATTTACCTACTTGGAAAAATCGAAGTAAAACTAGATAGAATCTGATAGAGTAGGATGCAAGATACCACCCTTGAGCCACGCCCCCTTTCTTAGCTCAGGGGTAAATTTCCAAGGGTAGGTATAGATATAACTTTGGTAGGTATTGTTAGGGGTGAATGTTCGGGGGTAGGTAATTGCCTCGTGCCTTTTCGGTGATAGAGTTTTTTACTTGGAAACTCACACATAGATATTTTGTGAGGGTGTGTGTTTGTTGGCAAATTGTGTTTGGAATTGTTGTAGAACCTTTTAGTTTGTGAATTTGATGGTAGAATAGTATAAAGTCTAGAGCAAGTCATTGTACCCTAACTTATATAGGTATATTTTAGGAAAGCGTGTTCTAATTATCTAGGACCGCATTGTGACCATCGTGTGAGATAGGTGGTCGAAGGCTGACCTATTTATTACTAAAATATTAAGCTCTTTTTTATAAGTCTCTTAGATTTTATTTATTCTTAGGGCGCGATTTGAAACAATAAATCTCTCTTTAAAGACGTTAAAGAAAAAAATACTCTTTATTTTTTTCAAGAAAATTTAATAAAAACAATAAATTTAATTTATAATGTCTATAAGAAGAGGATTATTCTTCATTTTATCTTCTCTCTTCTTTCTACCATTCTCCTCAATAAGTCGTCATCTCATCGTTCACATTCATCTCGCTCATAATAACTTGTCTCACGCAGCCGCAGTCTAGCCATGTTTCCTTAGGTCGTCCTCTTCCTCTCCATCTCATTTATTGATACTCATCACTCTTTTAGTCACATGCGTCTCCTCTTTCTTCATCACATGTCCATACCAACTCAAACGGTTCCCTTTGACTTGTAATTGACTCTACTTTCAGGCTTCCTCTGATATATATACTCGTAAAACTCATTAAAAGAATAGGTATACATAAGTGGACTAACTACTTTGTTTCTTCGTCTGACCTTTTTTGCTTCGACTCCATGATGTTTTTATACATCACTAGCTGTCCCGGCAAACGTTGTTTAGCCATATAAAAAAATTTTAGATAACTGAAGAACCGCTCGACCGATTTTGTGCAAACTTCACATAAACCATCTGCTAAATAGTCCAAACAAAGTTTAAACATTTGGTTTGGATAGGTGAGCCCGTTCTTGAGTTATAAAATTACAACGAAAAGTGGCATTGATTTTTATGTAATACAGCAAATCAAAAAAAATGGGTCTGTGGGACTTCGAAAAAGTAGTAGGTAGAACAAAAATATATCTGACTGTTTGTTTGTTTGTTACATAATATACAATTAAGTGTTGGAAAGTTGTGGTATACTTTACATCAAAATCCAATTAGTAGGTGCTGAGTAATCAACAAAAAAACTGCAGCCGCTCGAGCAAATCCCCCGGTCGAACGCCTTACAACAAAGACGAACGTCACAGAATACATAATAGTGTAGCATACTTTTATCCCGATATTCCCACGGGATCGGGACTTATGCGGGCTTATATGGCTTATATAATTCGTTTATTTATTACACCCGCGTAATACCCGATCTCGTATGAAGATCGAAAAAAATAAAAAATATAAAATAAATAAAAAAAAGTATCCTATGTCCGTCTCCTGGTTCTAAGCTACCTCTACATCAATTTTCAGCCAAATCGGTTCAGCCGTTCTCGAGTTATAAATAGTGTAACTAACACGACTTTATTTTATATATTTAAGATTAATATGGTTTTTAAAAAAGAGCTGGAAATGATTTTTGGATTTTTGACCACTAAATAAGTAAAAAAAGGACTGTTGAAATAGCGGGGAGCAGCAAGTAATATATTATTTTTCTACCTGTTTTGCCATACACAAAAAAAGAAAAAATCAAGAAGGAAAAAATAAAATGTTTGTCGATTCTCAGGCCTAACAAATATAGGTAAGTACACAAAAAAAATCATACAAATCGGTTCAGCCGTTAAGATGGAGATTGGCAACTAACACCGCAACACGATTATAGCTGATTTTATCCGCGCGTTAGTGAATTATTTAAAGTTATACTGACATCTTATAAACACAAAATTCTTAAGTCAAAATTCTTGTCTGCTGCCTTACTCTTGACTTACAAGCCCAATGTCCAATCCCAATCTCAAGCGAAAATATGTCAAATGGCACTCTTGAAAACAAGACTAGCGCCACATTGGAATTGAATTGCGTGGTAATTAGTGGAACTAAATGCCATTGGGATTGGATTACGGGATTGAGAAACGGTACTCTTTGACGCTTGTTTGACAGCTGAATATTGCATATATTGATTGTGTTTGTATTGCGGATAGTCCCAATAACTAAAGTGTAGGTAACTTTGTTGAAATTGCGAGTTTTAATTTTCAAGTAAAACTGTAGGTACATATAATGGCTCGTTTAATATTGCACAATGTTATCCTCCGTGAAGCCAAAAGGATGGATTTACGAGAAAGACGTAATTTTCGTCTGATTGCCCTCTACACCGATAAAGCCTTACCTACTATGAACGAAGACGAATGGTGAACTATGGCATCACCAAGGTAATGTTTCGTGAATTGTACCAAGAATTTGGAGCCCTTGATGCCAGTTACAACAAGTCAAATGATATTAGCTCAAAATACAAGGTTACATAATTAATATTTTTTACGTGTTTTGAACATTGCCTACCACCGTAACAGTCCCTATAGTCCACAGCACATGAGTACAGAAGGACTACAGTCTCCATAGTTCCCTATTCAGTCCACCTACCCCCATCTCAACACATTACTTGTAGTAAAATTTCCACAAACTGAAGAAGAAAGTAATACGTAATAAAAGACGGTTTGTAAAATTCTTTTGAATCATTTTATTTACTATGAACCTGCCATCGGGCTCAGCATTACACATTATTTGCTTGATAACTTCTGTAGCTGAGTACATTTTTTACATTTTCAGATTTTCTGAAAGATTTGGCATCCCTGCGTAGGCTTCATTCACGGGATGCATGTGGCTGTAATACGTCCATCTAAAAACGAAGAAAGGTTTTTAAGCCTGTAATCCTTGACCGTGGGAACTTCTGATAGAACACACACATTGATATTTTCTAGCCACACAGGTGCAACGCAGTATTAAAATTACGCACCCTGGAAACAAATAAATCTACTTTCGATGCATCGTACATTTTGTACAAGTTACATATTCATCAAGCGTTCGTCTTTGTAGGATGTTTATGAATATCATAGAAAACACGCAATGTATGTAGTATTTAACTTGTCACATCGCAAAACTGCAGTCCGGTAGTAAGTAGCTGGCGGGAAAGGGTGGGGTCAGAGTGTACGTTTTTTGGGTATTTTGTTTGATAACGAAATTGTCAATAAGTAAATGTTCTGTACTATAATAATTTTTATATTTATATATTTTTATAATAATAATTATGCGAAATAATTATTACATCCGTCTCTATATATTGAAAATTCACACATAAACGTTCGTATGTACCTATGTGCCCTACTAAGAAACAGGTTAAAACGTGTCGGTATCGGCATCATATATTATTATATAAATATTCAGGAAAAACACCTACCAATCTTTATAATATTCGATATAGTTAGGTAAAAAGATGAGTACATTATAGTTACTGGTTTGTCTTAAATCTTCCTTTATTTTTTTGGGATTTATAGTAATTTCCTTTTACTTTTCCCATTATTATTAAACTTGAATAAAAATAAGTTACGATATATAGGATTAAAATATAAAAATAAGCTACAATTTCAATACATCCTACCTACCTAAATCATACCTTTTCCATATTTTTATTTAATTTTTGACAGCTCAATAAATTCCTATTTTAATTTCTTTAGAGAAAACAAAAAAAAAAGTCCTGCTAAAGGCAGGAACGTCAAATACTAGTTGAGTTTTTCTTTCCCGCAAATTGTTTGTAAAACATATCCAATTAGAGATCGAAATGTAAAGATCTTTGGACACAACCGGCATAGTAATTTAAAATGCCGCTGTGCAGTTTGACACCCATACCTATTGATAAAAGGCATTACAATAAAAAAATAATGTCTTTACACCAAACCTCTAAAACAGCTCAGAAACGGGATATTCAAATAAAAGCATTGTGACCAAGTATTTCTACAAGACGTATCACCGCGACCTTTTCCGTGACACTTTTGAGGTTTGTTGTGTAGGCATAATTTTTTCGCTGTAATGCCCTCTATCGAAGGGTATGGGTCTCAAAGTGCACCGCGAACTTTTATAAAATCGTAGGATAAACGTTTCTTCAAATATCCCATTTCCGAGACGCTTTAGAGGTTTGGTGTGAAGGCATTATTTGTTTGTTGTAATGCCCTATATCGAAAGGTAAAAAACCACAGTCCATGAAGTATTTAATTTTTTGTCTATGTTTGCCTGTCTTAATTATGTCAAAAATTAAAATGAAATATAGAAACAGTTATTTCTTAGGTTAAAATAAATAATCAATATCACATTATAACCCGCGCGCAATGAGAATGGGATGGAACCTTGTCAAAGTAAATCGAAAATGACAGAAAAGTAGCGTTAGAAAAAAAGTTCTGAATAAGAATTAGGTATAAATTAGTTATTTGTCGCGGATTTGAAACAGACCCATTGATTTAAAGAAAAATTATTATTGTCTGTGGTAGATTGTCTATGGAGCAATGGCGATTTCATTTAAAAAAATGTTTTCTCCAAAATTATAAATAAAACGAGCACATAAGGACTGTGCTTATTAAAGTGATTAAATAAACAAATAATAAATTCCGACCGTGGTTTGTGTTGTTATAAATTGTGGTTTGTTTTATTATAAACGCTAGATTTATGTAATTAATTATTGTGTGATTATTTTAGTGATTTAGTGATAATGAGTGGAAAATGGGGTAAAACTTTGAATAGTCAACCACCTCAAATAGTTCTGGCAGTCGATAGATATTTCGATCAGGAACGAAGTCGGTTTTTCTAACGCATTGAAAATGATGACATAGTTGGCTGTGGATCACGAATCTAGTAATTCGGGAATTACATTGTCAAGAGATCTTTTTGACGAACCTATGGGTTTGTTCAAAAATACAAAAAAAAAAAACAGCGCACTCCGGGAGTGCAGGCAGAAGTGAAAACTGTATATCTGTGTAAAATCTCATCTGTCGAAATCTCATCTGTCGCGAGAACGGCTGAAAATGCTCACTCGTGTATCAGTGATGGCGGTAGCGTGCGATGCGAACTGCGTACGGCAGCTCGCTGCAAACCTGCACCATCCACCGAGAGATGTCGCTGTTATCACTGTTGTACAGAAGTGAGTATCGTAGTTCGGCCGTTTGCACAGAGATGGCGCTGTTTTCAATATTGCATAGTAGTAGAAGCACAATAACTGTTAAAATCTCATCTGTCAAAATCTCATCTGTCGCGAGAACGGCTGAAAATGCTCACCCACAAAAGTGCCCAACGCGCCATAAGAAGTTTTCACTTCAATAACCGAACGAGCAACAAGCATATCTAAAACACGGTGTCACGCATCCGAGGTGAGGGAACTTTGGCTGCATCAACTTCATTTTTTTCAGAAAGCGATACTTCTGAAGAAAGTCAAAGCTCTGATGATGATTCCCATGAAGCACATATGAGTGGCATTGGGGAATAATAATTGGAATAACTAAAAAAAATATTCCTAAACATTATTATTGAAAGTATTACAACCATGAAACATTTTTGTGTATTTTTAACAGACTTCAAAAAAAGGCGGTTCTCAGTTTGACCCGTATATGTGTCAGTATGTATGTTTGTCCGTGTAGTCTTCACATACAGTAGAAATGCCTAATACTATATATGTAGCTACACTAAATATGAATAAATAAAAAATAACTAATTACAACAAAACGAATTACCCATTATTCAGAACTTTTATGCTAACGCTACTTGAAGACGACCCAGTTGGCACAATGGTCACCATGCCGGACTGCCACACAGGTACGATTCCCGCCTCAGACAAGTATTTATGCTTAAATATTTGTCTGTGGTCTGGTTATTTCTATGTATTATAAGTATATATTTACAAATTTTTATAAGTAGGTAGGTATTTGCTGATTTTATAAAACAAAGGTCATTCAGACCAAAAACAGTACATGAAACTTAAAAAATAAGTCAAATTTTAAGGTTACTGACCTCTCCGTGTAAGGAACAGCTGATTTTCAGGTTAACCTAACCTCAAAATTTTCGAAAAAAAGTTCGAATTTCTAAAAGTCGTAGAACAAAAGTTGTTGGTTTGGGTGCACAGAAGTAGCCCTCAACGGCTTGCTAGTATAATTTCCAATAACCCAGTATATGTAGTATATCAGTTGGCTAGCACGCATAACACAAGTCTAGTTACTTAGCTTGGGGCTAGATGGCGATGTGTGGAATGTCCTGCAATATTTATTTATATATGTATTTATAAACTGTCATTTTCGATTTACTTTGACAAGGTTCCATCCTATTCTCATTGTGCGCGGATTATACCTAGTTTCGACTCCTTGCTCGAAGAATAGGTACAATTACAAATTAGTTGTCGTGTGCAACACTCGCACCCCACCCTTATGCCAGGTCAAACAATAAATGTCGGGAAACAAATGGACGTGCTCTCACCTTGAATGCTGAGATGACACTGTCACTTTTGCGCGCTGCAACATCTAATATAAAGCGAAATGTCACGAGCTACGGCTTCATACTAAAATGTATGGGCAGCGAGGAATGATTTTAACCAAAAAAAATATCTATGTTTCGGCATTGATTATTATTATTTGGTTTCAATAAGTAAAAAACTGCAATAATGAATGCATTCTCTATACTTTTGTCTCACAATTTAACCAAAAATATTTTCAAATATAACAACGAAGTAGCACAGATACTTAAAATAGAAAAGGTCGATTTCGATGTTTTTCATCAAAGTTAATAATTGTTTTTTCAAAAACTATGGATTATTTTCAAAATATCTGGTAGTGAAACTGTAGACTCATCTAATAAGCTATCGAGAATTCTTTTTAGTGTCTTACAATGCAGGGATTTCTTCAATATTTTTAAAATAGTAAATGACGTTTTTAGGGACTCGCCTCTTAATAGGAAATATTTACATTCAAGGAATGTATACGGGAGGTCGTGGGCTTGCCATTTTTCTACAATGAAAAGCAGGCATTTCATTTCATTTGATAACACTTGATTTATTAACTAACATGCACACAATTTAATTTTACATTGTAAAAAAAGATTTTCTTACCTCAATTTCGCAGGGATTTTAATAAAATAATCACAAAATAATTTCAAAACAAACAATATAATTTTTACGACAGGACTTTGACGTGGCTTGTCTCTTTGACGAAATATTTTTTTTCTTGTTGGATGGTCCCCGTACAATTTGCAATAGTGCCATGATTCATTTTTTATTAAATTCTTGTGTAAATACATTTAAATGTTAAGTATATGGTAGTTTTTATTGTAAAATAGCAATTAAAATAAATAATTCTAATATAATATAGTATTTTGCTTATTTTTTCGTAAGTTTTATTCTTTCATTCCATAGAGGTTAGTTAGATGGTCTGAGTTTCGTTCGTTGTTAGTCTGTGACTTTGACGTATGTTACTAACTTCATGTCTTATTTACAATCCCGTCACAATCTCAAGGGTAACACAATCCCGGCAAAATTAATTTCAAGAGTACCAAATGACTCTTGAAATTAATTTTGCCGTGGAAATAAATTGAAGAGTAAGGCAACTGTTGCCTTACTCTTCAATTTAATGTCAATACAAGCTCAAGCTCAATTCAATTATAATACAAGGCCAATGTTGCTGTCATTTGGTACTCTTGAAATTAATTTTGCCGGGATTGTGTTACCCTTGAGATTGTGACGGGATTGTAAATAAGACATGAAGTTAGTAACATACGTCAAAGTCACAGACTAACAAAGGCCGAATCGAACGAACGAAACTCAAACCATCTAACTAACCTCTATGGAATGAAAGAATAAAACTTACGAAAAAATAAGCAAAATACTATATTATATTAGAATTATTTATTTTAATTGCTATTTTACAATAAAAACTACCATATACTTAACATTTAAATGTATTTACACAAGAATTTAATAAAAAATGAATCATGGCACTATTGCAAATTGTACGGGGACCATCCAACAAGAAAAAAAATATTTCGTCAAAGAGACAAGCCACGTCAAAGTCCTGTCGTAAAAATTATATTGTTTGTTTTGAAATTATTTTGTGATTATTTTATTAAAATCCCTGCGAAATTGAGGTAAGAAAATCTTTTTTTACAATGTAAAATTAAATTGTGTGCATGTTAGTTAATAAATCAAGTGTTATCAAATGAAATGAAATGCCTGTTTTTCATTGTAGAAAAATGGCAAGCCCACGACCTCCCGTATACATTCTTTAAATGTAAATATTTCCTATTAAAAACCTTTCTTCGTTTTTAGATGGACGTATTACAGCCACATGCATCCCGTGAATGAAGCCTACGCAGGGATGCCAAATCTTTCAGAAAATCTGAAAATGTAAAAAATGTACTCAGCTACAGAAGTTATCAAGCAAATAATGTGTAATGCTGAGCCCGATGGCAGGTTCATAGTAAATAAAATGATTCAAAAGAATTTTACAAACCGTCTTTTATTACGTATTACTTTCTTCTTCAGTTTGTGGAAATTTTACTACAAGTAATGTGTTGAGATGGGGTAGGTGGACTGAATAGGGAACTATGGAGACTGTAGTCCTTCTGTACTCATGTGCTGTGGACTATAGGGACTGTTACGGTTACGGTAGGCAATGTTCAAAACACGTAAAAAATATTAATTATGTAACCTTGTATTTTGAGGTAATATCATTTGACTTGTTGTAACTGGCATCAAGGGCTCCAAATTCTTGGTACAATTCACGAAACATTACCTTGGTGATGCCATAGTTCACCATTCGTCTTCGTTCATAGTAGGTAAGGCTTTATCGGTGTAGAGGGCAATCAGACGAAAATTACGTCTTTCTCGTAAATCCATCCTTTTGGCTTCACGGAGGATAACATTGTGCAATATTAAACGAGCCATTATATGTACCTACAGTTTTACTTGAAAATTAAAACTCGCAATTTCAACAAAGTTACCTACACTTTAGTTATTGGGACTATCCGCAATACAAACACAATCAATATATGCAATATTCAGCTGTCAAACAAGCGTCAAAGAGTACCGTTTCTCAATCCCGTAATCCAATCCCAATGGCATTTAGTTCCACTAATTACCACGCAATTCAATTCCAATGTGGCGCTAGTCTTGTTTTCAAGAGTGCCATTTGACATATTTTCGCTTGAGATTGGGATTGGACATTGGGCTTGTAAGTCAAGAGTAAGGCAGCTGGTCTGGAAAAGTCTGGTGTTTGTCAATTTTTTTGTATCTAAACAATGTTTTTAATTATTTTGTTCTCTTTTCTATATCTTTTGTAATGTTTACTAAAAACAAACCCCCAATAAACAATTGCATTTCGTTTCCAAGACATCACATTGACTTACAAATAGGTATATCATGAGTCACCCCACTGTCAAAATGCATCCCCCCTACTAAGTAACCTTTACGTACCCTTCTCTAATAATACAGAGTCACGCGAACTTTCATTCACAGGCGGACGCTAGATACGTTTGTTTCGAACAATTTAGAAGTTGCTTATCTGGATTTGTGGAAGTTTTTAATGATTTCATTTGCGCGATGGTGTTCTAGGTTGTGAATTTCACTATAGAATATGGTCTTTTAGAAATAACTAGCGACTCGTCCCGGCTTCGCACAGTTACATTATGCATGTATTATACATACTCGTATAAACCTTCCTCTTAAAACACTCTATCTAATTAAACTATTTTAATTAAAATCCGTTGCGAAGTTTTAAAAGATCTAAGCGCACATAGGGACAGACAGTGGAAAGTGACTTTGTTTTATTCTATACTAGCGACCCGCCCCGGCTTCGCACGGCTATATTATGCATGTATTATACATATAAACCTTCCTCTTAAAACACTCTATCTATTAAAAAAAACGCATCAATATCCGTTGCGTAGTTTTAAAGATTTAAGCATACATAGGGATATAGGGACAGAGAAAGCGACTTTGTTTTATACTATGTAGTGACTAGCGACCCGCCCCGGCTTTGCACGGCTAAATTATGCATGTATTATATCTAAAAACCTTCCCCTTTAATCACTCTATCTACTAAAAAAAACCGCATAAAAATCCGTTACGTAGTTTTAAAGATCTAAGCATACATGTTTTTAATTGTGTTTTTAATTTTAATTTTCTTTGTTTGTAAATGTTTTTAATTTTCTTCATCAGAATTTGACGCCATTACACAGATAGGAATGACAAGAACCTAACCTCCTTCCAAATAAGTAAGTAATCTTTATTCAAAGTTTTGCCATTTTTCTTTGTTCTTGGTTAGATTGAATGTTAAGAGATTTAATATAGGAAACATGGTGTCACCCAGTCCGACTTCCAAGTATGTTTAAGTTATCTGCTGTTCTAGTGACCCGAAATGGATTATTTTTCACTTTTTAGTGTTTTTTTTCAGTTTTTTTTTTTTCAGTTTTTTTTTATAGATTTTGGTTTCAGGTTTCTTTTTCAGTTTTTTTTTATTTTTTGTTACCGGGACTTTTTTTTCAAGTTTTTTTAGTTTTCGGTTTCAGGTTTTTTGAAGTTGGTTTTTAAAATTTTAATTTATTTTTTTATTTAACCATTTTTAGTGCCGCTGACACTGAAAATTCTACTCTATGAGGCGAAAGCGACTATTTCTTTAAATTGCAACCTGTACCTAATCGTAACTCATTGAAGAGTTTGGTGATGAGAAGGTTCAGATGCTCCATTCATCGATACCTATTAGTGTATGGGCCAATTCTACTAGTGGTAATGGGTACTGTGCAGATCTGTTGATCACTCCAAAGATCCTCATCAGATCTTCATTTAGGATAGGGTTCATTATTAACATTCATACAAGCCCAGTCCGGCGACTAAATTCGACTAAATTCTTCAAATTGTAACCTGTAATCGTAACCGATTGAAGAGTTTTCTGATGAGAAGGTGGTTTTAAATATTCCATTTATCGGTAACTATTAGTTTATGGTCCAATTCTACTGGTGGAAAACGAAAACTGAGCAATTTGCTGCACTCTCGAGGTGCAATTCTGTTCATCACTCCGAAGATCCTCATCAGATCTTCATTCAATTTTTATGGGACCACCTGTGAGTTATCCCCTTTCATACAAAAAAAGAATTTTCCAAATCGGTCCAGGCGTTTTCGAGTAATCGGCGAACATACATAAAAATATATATATATATATATACGCGACGAATTGAGAACCTCCTCCTTTTTTGAAGTCGGTTAAAAAACCGCATCAAAATCCGTTGCGTAGTTTTAAAGATCTAAGCATACAAAGGGACATAGGGACAGCGAAAAGTGACTTTATTTTATACTATGTAGTAGTATGTAGTGATAGTGATGATAGTGATATCAAAATCGGTTAAGTAGTTTAAGAGTGTATTATCCAAACAAAAGTACAAAAAAAAATATATACGCGACGAATTGAGAACCTCCTCCTTTTTTGAAGTCGGTTAAAAATACATTTTTATTTTTATTATTTTATGTAAACCTATCATTTTCGGTTTAGAATAACGAAATTGTCCCAGAGCTTTGTTTCGTAAGCAGGCACTGATAAAAGTTTTAGGATCATTGCAAATAAAACTACTGAACAATGATTGTTTGTTTGTAAATTATTTAAAACATGGCAATCCCAGCAGGAGGTCAAAACACAAGAAATCAGACTAAAAACTATAAAGTTAGACTTCACGGCTTCTGATCTTGAGTATGGCGGTTCGATTCCAAGTTTAATGCACTTTACTACGATGAAAATATAGATAAATAATACTTATAATAAAAACAAGGTTTTGAACCGCTGCGTTTTGAATCAAATTAGAGGTGAAGTCGGTAGGTAACTGCATTTTGATTGTGAGTTTTGCTTTTTTGCTATTAAATTATTTTTAATTAGCAGCACCCCGCGGTTTCACACATGTGGATTTTTTTTTGCGAATAAAAAGTAGCCTGTGGTACTTCCATGGATTCATTGTTCCAAGTTTCATCAAAGTCGCTCTAGTAGCAAAAAAAATTATACCTAGTGTAAATAAAACTTTTTTACACTATTTTTTTTTGTTCCAAATTCCCACTATCCCCCATTTGGGAGATAGGGGGAATAACCCGTAATATGGGAAGCATAGATGAGGCCCGTAATGGTGGATTATGGAATACATCTACATCTTGATTTCCGACTGACGTGACGTCTAAACGAAGTTTCGCGTAGTAGTACCTGGGCATTTATTGTAAGCACTTGATTTTATGACATTTGACAATAAATGTATACTAAGGTTGATTTTATGAATGATTATAATATTTCCTACTAAGAATAATTTATTTTTTACTTTTTTTAATGTGTATATGTAATATTAATAGCTTGTATAACCTTTGAGTGTTTATAGATTTATGTTATAGTCTAGTATAATAGTGTTATAGTCAATAGTGTTATGTGTGATCTTATTTTTTTTAATTATTTTGTTTCTTTCTCTAAATTTTCTGTCTTTCTATTTTATACTTTTTGTTCTTTAATATTAATTTTCATTTGCTGTATTTTAATGTTCTTAATGTTTGCTTGTCAACATCTCTTAAATTGTTCTAAATATTATTTTTGTCGTGTGCTTGTCCAAATAAATGTTTTTCTATTCTATTCTATTCTTATCACTCGACATTTCAATCCCTTAGCACATTAGTAATTACTATTTTTGAAATTTTAGTACATTCGAAATTTAGATTTTAGATATTTTGAACATCGACAGTAGGTATTTTAATTTTCGAAAGTTAAATATTATGTACCCCAAAGATCGTCAAAATAGTCAGATGAAGTAGTCCTGCTTATTTGTCTCTAATAGTAATAAAACTGACCGTTCACTAAGGGGTATCATTCCGTGTCGATCAGATGTAAAAAAAACCGCATTATCTGTTGAGTAACGGTCAGTGCAATATGGTCTAACCCTCCGTCAGCTGACGTATTCACCATACCGTGTCGTGTTTATGGAACATTTGGCGATACTCGCGTTTGGATAGTTGTGTGTCGTTTTAGGGACAAGGACATGTGAGGGGGTAATGGAATCGCGTTTCTTTAATTTTACTTTAGATTGATAAATTTGCAGACTATGAGGGAATTTTGTGTCAATTTCAGTTTGAAGATTTATCTTAAACTTAGATGGTTTTATGCACCTTCAATGTAGACCGAAAATCACGGACCGAAAATATTGACAACTGGCTGCTCTCTGCGAATTTACCTGCGTCACTGTCAGTTTTGAGGAAAAATCAGGATAAATAGTAGCCACAGAGTTTTCTGTCTTTTAATGTTGTAATGTTTGTTTGTCATCATCTCTTATACTCTTCTAAATATTTATTTTTGTCGTGTGCTTGTTCAAATAAATGTTTTTCTATTCTATTCTATTCCACAGAGCGCATTCAAGTAGCGCGTGCTCGCAAAAACATACACAGAATTTTCATAATAGTAACTAATAACTATAACTAGGTATACTTTTTACCCCTTCGTATTTCCAAAAATCCTTCTTCTTCCTAGAAGGAACCGCCATGCATTTCTGTAGTTTCAAAGATTTGATTAAAAATTGTACAAGTGTAGTTTATAGTGTGAAAAAGGACACCCAGTCTACTTTTTGTGCGATTGAAGCAACAGGGT
The DNA here is from genome assembly GCA_907269075.1 of Idaea aversata. Classification (NCBI taxonomy): domain Eukaryota; kingdom Metazoa; phylum Arthropoda; class Insecta; order Lepidoptera; family Geometridae; genus Idaea; species Idaea aversata. Next base: position 2,084,799 of record OU026102.1, read on the forward strand.
GCAGCTATAGTACGCTGAGAAAGGAACTCCTTTCCTGTGAAAAATTTCAAGTTTCTTGACCAGTAAGATTTTATACTTGCGAGTTGGCGAAGAGAAGGATTAAAATTTTAAATTTCAGCAATGTTTAAGATTTAAGGACTCAGTTCTTCAATTGCACCAACTGATAAACCCCCGTTACAATATCCCGCTATAGATCTCCAAGTCTCACAACATCGCATGCAGACAGATCGGCCAGCAGACACCTCGCAAGACCTAACCCAACCGTCATTCACGCAAAGTACCCATTCCGCCATGATTAAAAATCAGCCACATCACGCCATTCATTGACACTTAGTATTATCACATGAATATACGTCAGATTGCGTGTAAAGTCTTGGTGGAATCACGTGTTGTGACGTCGAGCACGCAAAGTGGGCACGCACGAGCTTAGAGTGAGCTTCTAAGGTGCACGCCAATGCTAGACGAAAGTGCTATTGACACGATAGGCTATCCTGTTTTTCCGTGAGGGAAACAGAACTGTTACACGCTGGCGACCGACGGCTAAGATGCGACGGGCTCTTCGTTTTCCATGTGCCTGGCTTATCAAGATAAAAACTCTATCGTCTATACTGTCTTTTCTCAAGAATGATGATGATGTCTAATGATGTCTCCTCGATCTATTTCTGGCTACATAAGCTGAAGGCGATGATAAGCTTCGATATTCAGCAGCTCGTCTAATCTCAAGAATAACGTCTGATAATGATGCCAAAGCGACCTTTGGTGAGATATGCAGATTTCGACAAGACAACGTCTTCAAGAACTTCATGTGCACCTGGTACATAAAGATAAAATCAAATAGAAAAAAAATATAAAATAACGTTTTAAGTAAACATTGATTGAAACCTTGCCAATAACGCTCGTTCCCGTAACGTGAGAGTGACGTCACACTTTTTTGTGAATGCCGGTGTTTATTTCGATTTATAAGACGTTATCACGTTAAAAATAATCATGAGAAAGGGTATGGGATCTTACAGACTTTTTCAGTTGATTTTTCGGAATTAACTCTTACACATTTTGTGCAAAAAGGCAAATTATGATCAAACATAAGGTCAAAACTTATGTGATAGACTTTCAATTTAAAATACATACCGTGGTAGGTACCAAGTGAGCATAAATAAACAGGCACCACAACTATCAATGCATGAAAATTATTGTTTCAATTATAAAGTACCAGGAGATTATAAATATGGATGAGGTTTTAATGAATTTATTTGATGTTATAAATTTTCTCTTTTGTGAGAATGAGATCTCGGTGCTCTTATTTTTTTTACGTTTCTGGTATTTTTATGTTTAATTATCCGATTTTACTTAGAAATAGTTCTAAACAATAATTCAATTTAATATTTTATTGAAAACTAGTATTATTACTCGCCATTTCATTCACGTACTGCTTAAATTTTCTAAAATTCTTTCTTAGCGAATGCCTACGTTATAATAGTTATATTCTTTCTATATCCATATAAAATGCTTTGTCTGACTGACTGACTGACGGATCAACGCACAGTCTAAACCACTAATCGTAGAGACCTAAAAATTGAAGGGTACTTGTATGACGTAGGCATTTGATATGAACGAATTTTTCAAAATTCTACCTCTTAGGGGGTGAAAAAGAGGGGCAAAGGTGCTTGAAGTTCCTATGTGAAATGGCGCTGATGCTCAAAATAAATTAACTTTGAATGCTTATATCTTTTTTCTAAATCTATTACACGAAATACTATTAATTTCATTGTAATCTAGAAAAACGGAGAATTTTATTATATTTTTTCTATTTGTGTATTGCCTTCCCGTTTTCCTTCAGATTTACAAAGTAAGCTTACCAAATCTCAAATTCGAAAACCCTAAAAATTAGCGAATATCCTAAATAACACGATTGAGTATCAAAGCACATTTAATACCATACTATTCGATATTTTGATCAAATTAGCATATCGTATTGGTAGTTAGAATACACCGTAACTAGTAATTTTGTCATTTTTTGCTTCTTTTACTAAAGAGTAATGAATATTGAGGGAATTAAAGATTTTATATGCTTTCTAATATAATGGTTAAGGTTGGCAGTGCTGTAAATGAAGAAATTGAACCTTGACTTTCTCTTGACATGTTTAGATCTGTATGCAAGTACGTACTTGTATTATTACACGAATACGGCACAATCAAAAGAGGGGCTAATGTTTTTAGCCCGTATAAATAAACTAGCGACCCGCCACAGCTACGCACGGCTATATTATGCATGCTATAAACCTTCCTCTTGAATCACTCTATCTATTAACAAAAACCGCATCAAAATCCGTTGCGTAGTTTAAAAGATTTAAGCATACATAGGGATATAGGGACATAGGGACAGAGAAAGCGACTTTGTTTTATACTATGTAGTGATAGTGATAATAAATAAATAAATATTACTGGACATTCCACACATCACCATCTAGCCCCAAGCTAGGTAACTAGACTTGTGTTATGGGTGCTAGACAACGGAAATACTACTTACATATTTTTCACTTAAAATACATAGAAACAACCAGACCACAGACAAATATCTAAGCATAAATACTTGTCTGAGACGGGAATCGTACCCGCAACCCTGGTTTGTCAGTCCATGGTGACCATTGTACCAACTGGGTCGTCAATGTCGTATATAAGTTCATCTGTTCTCACATATTATTATTGTACTACTTATTTAAAAACCTGCTTTGCCTCCTGGTTTCACTCGCGTAAGTCCCGATCCTGTGGGAATATGCACAGCCTATATGTTAATCCAGGTCTCTAGCTATCTACATACCGAGTTTAATTGCAATTGGTTCAATAGTTTTTGTGTGAAGGAGTACTAAACATACACACAAATTTTCACATCACTACATACCTAGAATAAAATAAAGTCACTTTTCTCCGTCCCTATTTCCCTTTGTATGCTTAGATCTTTAAAACTACGCAACGGATTTTGATGCGGTTTTTAAAATAGATAGAGTGATTCAAGAGGAAGGTTTATATGTACCTATAATACATGCATAATATAGCCGTGCGAAGCCGGAGCGGGTCGCTAGTTTATAATATTAGTAGGGTGACAAATGTGATATCGATAGAAGTACTTGATCATCTACTGGTCATAAGCTTTGCAGTGTCACAAGAAATTTAAAAAGGCGCCCTCTATAGAACATAATACTGTGCGTAACCAATATTTCAAATCTAATTTAGCCCAAATACGTTGTGTCCAATAGGTCTCTGGTCAGTCCGTAAGTCTTGTCTATGGTTCTATGTATTTCCTAATTAATATCAATGGATCTATTATTGTCTTAGAGGTAGACTACGCTACGCCTTCGATCAATACTTGCGTGATAAAAACAATAAATAACAGGAAATCTTAGATTTCTCACTTGAAATTGTTCTAATACTTCATTTAACATCACGATTTGCTTGATATTATAAAATTACAAGCTGTACATTATCCTTGTTCGGGAAACTAGAAAATGCACATTTCTAATTTACGACGTTTGTGTGCTAAGCGGTCGAACTGTGCTGTGTTGTACTGATATATGTCTCAATTATAGGCGTTGAGAGTGCTCTTGCGCAGTGGGGGACGATTCAATATAAAAGTGGGATCTATTAGGGCAGCTGCAGACTATTGATTTTCTATCGGCCTACTTTTGTTTGTTGGTTTAATGACCGTAGATAGTAGGCGTTAGTTCTAGCCGCTCGCTGTCCGCACATAGTTTTTTTATAAATTCAGTTGCGGCGCTCTGCCCCGAATTTCAAATGAAATATTATGTGATGCCGAAGCGTAAATATTTGTATTTTGTCTTTTGTTGCGTGAAAGCATTTATATTTCTTAGTTTAAAAAAAAGCTGGAAATCGGTTTTAACCAAGAAGTTATGCCCGAATAGCCATAAAAAATATATTATTATAAACAATCAAATTTTGAACCACATCCTATTTCGATGTAAGTTGTAAAGAGCGACGTCTAAGATCAGGGGACCATAAGCACAGTTTAGAAATATAAATTCTGGACTTTGCCATTAGATTCTTCAACGATTTCTTTCAAATGTAATAATATAATATTAATGTAAGTAACTTATTAATGTAATAATTATTTTTTCTATTTTTGTGTGTTGTAGTGGATTAATTGTATGTTTAGATTTAAGTGCTAAATTTGTTTCTTGTAATAATTAATATGCTTTGACTTATAAATAAATTATTGTTGATAATTATAATATAATATTTTTGGTAAACTACCGATTGATAAAAAATCTCTAGTCTGTTAGGGTCGTTGGACTTATTGCAAGTTGAGTTATGACCTTTTTTGAAAATAAAATTGCTGAATTATTGTATTGTTTAGTTTTCAAAAAATTTAATGAGTTGTTTTTATATGTTAGGTTAGGTCTAAAATAATTAAAATTGCTGAGTAGGTAATATCTTAAAGAAATCCTCTAAACTTAGATGATATATTTATTTTGGCGTTGCGGTGATGTATCTAGGCAAAACAGATATAAACTTGTACCTACCAGAATGTTAAAAATCTTTGACCCAAAAAAAGTATTAAAAACATCATAAAATTATTTACCCTAAAAATAATGTTCTCCGAATATAAACAGACTTAATCGTCCGGGAATCGAACTGGCTATCAAACCCCTTTACAAGAAATCTGACAACCAACAGTAGCTTATTTACACTATCAAATTTCAAAGTGCAATCAAACGAAAAACTACCATAATACGTAGATGATAGATTTCATATTTAATCATCACTCTTTTAGAAAAGTGGACACAGTAAATTAAAAGGTATTATCTGTTGGTAAGGTTGAATTTTTCTTGAAGTTTAGGTGTAAAAGTGTAGGGTTACAAAACCAAAGGTTTTTCCAAATGATTAACTTCTTTACGTCAAATTGAGTTTGATTTTGCGAAAGTGACGTTGTGGTTAAAAAAAGATTTGCTTTTGATTTTTGCTTAGCAACAGGATTTATAAGATCAACGCATGTCGAACTTAACTCGATCATAATCTTAGTAAAGTGGCTTTTAATTCAATTCAATTCAATTCATTTCAATTCAATACATTTATTTCAGATAATTAAAATCCATAAAATACACATAATCACACTAATAAAATCAATAAAATAAAAATAATCAAAATCAAAATATATAACAAAATAATAAAATTCAATGTCATCATACTTAAATGTCAACTAAATGCAATGTCAAAAATAAATAAAATAAAATTAAAAATTAGAATCAAAGTATTATAAATTAAATCCAAAGTAAATTCAATCAGTAGATAAATCAAGGACCAGAAGTATAAGTAAATAAAAAAATTCAAATTACAATATCATTCGATCACGAAAAAATATTCTTGAGAATACGAAAAGCTGTCTTTAAGGGTATTTTGAGCTACTTTGAGGGTATTTTTGTAATCGAAATGCAATGGAATGATTTTGCAATGTAATTCAAACAATGTTATTTACTAGACTTGGCCTTCTTAAGGTAACGCTTCCGGTACTGGAGTATAGGAAGCGTTACCGCCTCAGTGTGCTGAGCGCCTTAATTAGATGTATTTTTACCCGACTGCGCAACGCAAAGGAGTGGTAATGTGTTCATCATTACAGTAGGTAATCATGTGAGGGCAATCGAAATAAAACTATAATGTATGAGTCCTCTAGCTAGTGGCTTGTGATCGTATGTCAAACGGTTGCTAGGGAGTAGGGCACAAATGGACTTGAACTGAGAGTTTTTTTTGTGGAGTAGATATTATGAAAGTTGTAGTTGGAAAATTATAAGAGTTACAACCTATCGTCAGGTTCATTTTCATTTCAACTGGATTTTTTATAAATTAAAATTTATAAGTAGGTACTTTATATTTAAGTAAACTTTTAAAGGTTGCCACGTTTGCCACTAACAAACTGCTGATGCAGTTTGATGCGGGGTCTTTTGATAGTCTTTTGTGTAAAAAAAACATTCTTTTTAAACGTATTTATGATAAATCAATTATTTACTTTCAAATTTTGTTGCGCTTTTACAAAAAAGTAAGTACCTATGTTGTATTATTTTTAATCGACTGAAAGAAACTTTATTTGGCTGGATATATTTTTACGGCTGCATAACATTTTTTTTAAACTGATTTTCCTGATGTTTTCTTTAAGTATTTGCTAATTATTGAAAATAATTTGCCCCTTGAAAAAAATTACAAGATATACCTAGTGGTGGAATAATAAAACCATAGCCTATAACCATATTTTTTTTTAGTTACGTACACTAATATTATAGAGGTAAGATTTTTTTTGATTTTATTTTTGTAACGAAAAAGCTCCAAAACTACTGGACCGATTTTAATGAAACTTAGTATGAGGATACATTGATTTATTGGCAATAACATAGGCTAGTTTTTATCCCGATATTCCCACGGGATCGGGAGCTACGCAGGTGACACAGCGCTGCTAGTTTTACATAAACGACTCCACACATTCCCCTGTCCTAAAGCAAAGATAAGAGAGCGCCAAGAGATAGCACCAGTACAATACATATCCAATTAAATTAACCGACTGCAAACGTCCGCGTCGGGTGAGTAATGAGTTTCGCGTTATTTATAAACAACAGTTTCTCGGTATCATTTGGCGTTTAAAGGTTATTTAAGATTATTATTGGACTCGCAGTAAAGGTGTTGGAAAGATAATTTCGATAAACTATTTTTGATAAATATTATAATGAATTAAAGGCCATGTTGAAATGTGGTTTGTTTTTTTCAAGTTTCGGGTTTTCACCATTTGTGCATTCGTGCCATTTATTTTTGCCAGTAAAAACCCTTGAAATACTATTTTGATTTAAAATTGGTACACAATGCGTTTCGAGGAAACGATTGAGAGTGATAGTGGTCAAACGCTGACTTATGATGTAAAAAAAAAGAAAGGAGGTCATCCTAGACGTCGGTCCAGGCGAACTTTTTTCATAAAAAAATTGAGTTTATGTATGTATATATGTATAAAAAAAATATAGAAAATCTGCTGTTGCTGCTTATATTTGTTAAGTTTGTACTACTGACAATTTTTGGTCGCGTAGCGTAAAGAGTATGCATGATTGGAATCAAAAATGGTTTTACAACTTTCTTTTAAAATATATCTAGGTGCCTAATGCTGGCTCACCCACTTAAAATATTAACAAAAATTAAATTTAGGATTTAAAAACTCTCGACTTTTATCCCTCATAACTTTAAGATGGCTGAACCGATTTCCATCAAACATAGCTAAAAACACTTCCGACTAATTCATCTTTCAAACAAAAGAAAAAAAAATCTAAATCAGTTCAGCCGTTCGGGAGCTACGATGCCACACACACACGTTTTTGCGTGGGGGTTAAAAATAAAATAAAAATAAACAAAAAAATCCTTCCTCTTTAATACGTAGATGGAAATATTGAATTAATTCCTCTAAAATCACAAAGAATAATACGTTATGAATGTGTTTCATTGTTTCAAATCAGTTTCTGGGAATACGTAGCGTCGCTGGCGGCGTTTTTGTTCAATGAACGGTATCTAAACTTCTTGATCAGCAATTATTTTATTAAGCTTTAAGTACCTACTTATTTCTACTTTTAAAAAGGGAAGAAACTGTTTATACACTGCGTTTTGACTTACGACTTATAAAAATTCCCAAATTCTGAAAAATATGACTGAAAAAAAAGGCTGAACTTTTAGCAAAATTTACCAAGATATTAAATTACTTGACACTGGCTTTACAATGTGTAACAAAAATCTCCTCTTTTCTTTCTATAAAACTTACTCGTAGGAATTTTACCCTAAAAAAAAAAGAAAAAAGAGGTTTTTTAATTTAAGAAAATTACCTTAATATACCTAGAGCTTGATGAATAATGTTGCCACGTTTTGAAAGTTTATCAATTCTTAGTAAATATGGGTACTTTTTTTTCTAAACTTTAAATTAAAATAATGTTTCATTTTTCATGCAAAAATGTTTTAAAAAAAAGAATGAAAGAAATATATCTTTATTTTTATAATTCGTTTTTTTAGTAATGTTCTGGGTGTACATAAAAGTACCTAAAAGAGATTACAGGGTTTGTTCTTACACCCTGTATTCCGATAGAGTCTGTAGAGCCATTACTTGAAGACAAAAAAACAATCTTGTCGCACCTTAGTATTATTAGATAGATAGATAGATCGCTTTTTTGCACACACAAGTTACAGAAAAAGTACAATTAATTTAAATTATTTAAATTAAAATAGTGGCACAATAGGCGGCCTTACCGCTGAAAGCGGTCTCTTCCAGGCATCCTTAGGATGGAGAGGATTATTCATAAAACCTAAAGCATCCCTAAATCAAAATTATGTGCTACCCCTATTGTACTAGTTGCGCCTCGTGGTTTCACCCACTTAACTTCCGATCCCATGGGAATTTCGAGATTAAATGTATACTATATCCTTTTCCATCTCTTAAACTATTACTATGCCAATTTCCATTCAAAACGGTCCAGTCCTTAGAAGCAACGTTACATTTTCAAACGACTAATCTATGCCACACTTAGCTGGTCTTATTCTATAAGAAACTGCAACTAAACCTAATTATTCTCGTTTTCAAATCGTTCCTTCGCCGAAAACTTGTAATATTATGATGACTGACAGTAGGTCGGTCTGTCTGTATGTGTGTGTTAGTAGACAATGATAGTAATTACATAATGATAAGGCATTTAAACGTTGCCCCGCGGTACGGGTGTAGCGAGCTTAATACGAGTGTACTGTTCGCAGAAAACGTGATATTCTTTTACAAAATCAATATTACTATGAATAAAAAAAAAAAAAATTATTTTTTTGGAATTTACTTGTTTTAGTTTTAGAGTTAGAGTTACGCGTGTGAAATCGCGGAGCGCAACTAGTATAATAAATATTGTAAGACATTACACACTGCGCCATCTAGCCCCAAGCTATGCAAATAGTTATGGTGACCAGACAAACGGATATAATACTTCTTTGGTACAAAACAGCGTTTGAATTTGCAAAAGTCGTAGAACAAAATTTGACATCTGCATCGCAGGTGGATGTTTGCTCATCGTACCACACTTCACTATCACTACATAGTATAAAACAAAGTCGCTTCCCGCTGTCTCTCGCTATGTATGCTTAAATCTTTGAAACTACGCAACGGATTTTGATGCGGGTTTTTTAAATAGATAGAGTGATTCAAAGGAAATGTTTTGGTACATAAAACAAAACTACCACGCGTACAAAGTCTCGGGCAACAGCTAGTATTTAATATAATTCAATATTTACTAAATAATTGAGTCAGAGCCTAATTTACAGACTTTAAAATATAATTTAGGCATTCAAATTTGTAAATCAAACAAAAAATTCAACCAATCAAGAAACGGTTTCGCTCAAATTTTAAGAGACGTGAAAATTGTAGCTAAATTAGAAAATACAATAAAATAATAGAGGCGGTTTCAAAAATATTGTTTTTTACATAATTATCCATAATAGTACCGATTACACACTAGCGATTCGGAGTAATTGTTTTGCTGACCGTACTACTTATTTTCGTGGAACAAATTCCAAAACATTTGTTTGATGCGCCATAATAAGACTCAATTATGAAAAGAGTTTTTGTTTTCGACAGTAAATATCGTATTTTATTTTAGGCTACCAATAATTTCAGTTCTTTTAACTATTTCATGCATGGATATACCTATCTACAAGTAGGTATGTAACAAAATCTCCTGATTTACTACTACGCGCAACTACCAAACTACCAAGGCATTGAAAATGTAATTTAGAAATAAAACACACGATTGTTTTCCTTTCGAGCTTTAAAAAAGTTATTGGGAAAATCTCGATCAAATTCGGTAATTTTTTTTAAATTTTGGAAAATTTTTACTATGGCAAAAAAAATTACGACCGATTTTGAGAATTTAAATTATTGTACTTTGAAGCTCACCGGCAGACGCACATTTTGAAATGGCCTATCCGCGTACCTAGAAATACCAAGACCAACAAATTATCAGCAGATGTTAAAAAACATCGGTCCTAAATAAGAATCAAACCGGCAACCTATTGCGTCGCAGGCGGGTGTTCGTCATCAATTAACTCATTATATAACTGTCCTTTTAACAAACGATACCGATTCAAAAGCAATTCTACTTGAAAACAGCATAAATTTAGTATAATTTTATGCATTTTCCGAATAAATGTAAAATTAATTCCGTAATCGATAAATGTCTTCGGCAAACAGTTTTTTAAGACCACACACGTGCCGTCTTTTTTACCTCTTAGAAAAAATAAAATTGAAAGGGGTAGTAAAATAAAAGTATGGAGACTGGCGTAGTTGCCTAAAACTTTTGTTTTAATTTTTTTTAATTTTTTACGTGACCCCCCCCCTTCATAAATATACCTACCACATTTATATAAACATAAAATACTATGTAACAAAATTTTGTAAATCGTCAACCCTGACAAAAAACCCTTTTCTTTTGGCAAAATAATAAAAAACTAACCAATTTTTTTTTAACATCGTTTTTCAGGCAAACTTGACACTTAGTAGATTTTGTTACATGCCATTTGTTGTTTTTATTAATATCCTCTATACATTGTCAAAGGTTTAAAAGGGTGGCCTGGCCACGCAAAAAAAAAAATACGGCGATTATTATGCCAGTATCAGTGATGATAATGATGTCGTCTGCGTCGTGTCCGCCAGTTTATAAATAAATAAATGTTGCAGGACATTCCACACTTCGCCATCTAGCCCCAAGCTAAGTAACTAAACTTGTGTTATGGGTGCTAGACAACGTATATACTACTTATATATATTTTTCTTTTGTAAATATATACTTATAATACAAAGAAACAACCAGACCACAGACAAATATCTAAGCATAAATAGGTACATGTCTGAAGCGAGAACGAACCCGAAACCCTGTCCGGCATGGTGACCATTGTGCCAACTGGGTTGTCATAGTTTCTATACTTATAATGTTGAAACCCTTTTAAAAAGGTACCTTAATACAAACTATACTGATTACTTGCACCTGACCAGTACCCACTTGGGGTAGGTAGATAATATTTTTTATTTTTAAATGCCAATGCTGTTTATAATGTACAGATAATTTACTTTTATAGTTATATACGATAGTACGTATCTATTTAATAAGCGGTTATTATGTCAAATTAATTTAACTGTTATTTATTAAGCAGTTATTTTATGTCAAGTCTAGAATGTTGCTAATTATGCGGTAATTTAGAAACAACTTTGAATGCTAATATGTTATTTTTAACGAGATCTGACATTTTTGTTCTCACTTACACTTTTTGGTTTTGCCCACGACGTCGATCACGTAGGGGTTGAATTTTCTAAAATCCAAAAGATTATCGTTCATGTTTCCAAAAAAAAATACCCACAAAAAAAAAATGCCGTCCAGTAAAAAAAATGTTTCTATCTTGTAGAGAATAACATTTTAAACAATGTTTACAAAGTCAATAAAGAACTACGATCGTTGAGTTATTTTACATTGAAAAACCAAAAATATGCATTTTAAATAGATCCGATTTGACCACTTTTAAGAATTACTACAGAAAAAATATAAAAATAAGAGTAAATGAGCTATATCTGTTTTTATTATATTTATATACTTACATAGGAAGATATATCCAATTTTTTCTATTTTTCAAATCACTCTAATCGTATTTATAAGTGTATAATAATACAAAGCATTTATTTACCTTTACGACAGTAGGAATATCATTCTATGGATTAGTGGTTGATACCCAAAAACTGTTTCTAAGACACCTCTATCGCGCTTCTGGTCATACCATTTAGGCTTAACCATTCCCTATTTATTTAATGCTAAAACTGTTCTTCATCGGTCTAAGTACCACACCGTTACAAAGAACCGTTACACATCTAAATATAGTAAACAACAAATATAACAAACAATAATAACGCCTTTAATATTGTAATTATACGGTTTTTTTTCTCTCAATACTATACGCTCAGTGAGGCGTATTTTATTTCTACTACTCTTTGCAAACGTCGAACATAGTTGTTGAAATGGAATATTCCCTAGCGTCCGATTGGAATTCCAATTTGTAGGATGAATATATTTTTCTCGTTGCTCCGATTGTGTAATTTATAACTACAAACATTTATAATTATTATATTTATTTTCACGGATCTATATTCGCGTTTTAATTCGTTAAAAACCTGACGTTTTGGTTTCGGTAAAAACCTAACTTTGCAGATCCCATGGTCACATGCAGACTGAGATGACAAATTCGCAACGCGAACAAATTAAAACGCGAATATATTCGTTAAAATAAATATAATTATGAGTAAATTACAAAATCTTTATTCATTCACACTAAAAAATTCACAATTAAATACAAATAAAAACAAAAGCAAATAAAACTAAAAGAAAATCACGATTATGAGTTAAAGTCGCGAAAACCTTAGAAAATACTTTACCAACATTTAATTTTGGAGTCGTTTTGAAAAAAAATGTAAATTAACTAGTAGAGGTGAAGACTTTGACATGTCTGAAATATTTTAAACACCCATTTAGTTTCAGTTTCGATCGTCTTTTGTTGCAGTTTTAATTGTATTCACAGTATAAAATAAAGTCACTTTTCGCCGTCCCTATGTCCCTTTGTATGCTTAGAGCTTAGATCTTTAAAACTACGCAACGGATTTTGATGCGGTTTTTTTTAATAGATAGTGTGATTCAAGAGGAAGTTTTATATGTATAATACATGCATAATATAGCCGTGCGAAGCCGGAGCGGGTCACTAGTTTGTTTATGTTTTAATCGTGTTTTGTTTTAATTCATATTATCTTATGTTTCTGTTTCAATAGTCTTTTGTTTTTGTTAATTTTATCATGTTTTATTTCTGTTGCGACTGTATTTTGTTTCTGTTTCAATCGTGTTTTGTTTTAGTTCCTATCGACTTATGTTTTTGTTAATATCATGTTTTGTTTCTGCTTCGATCGTCTTTTGTTTTTGTTAATATCATGTTTTGTTTATGTTGCGAACGTCTTTTGTTTCTGTTTCAATCGTGTTTTGTTTTAGTTTTTATCGTCTTTATGTTTAAGTTTCAATAGTCTTTTGTTTTTGTTAATATCATATTTTGTTTCTGCTTCGATCGTCTTTTCTTTTTGTTAATATCATGTTTTGTTTATGTTGCGACCGTCTTTTGTTTCTGTTTCAATCGTGTTTTGTTTTAGTTTTTATCGTCTTTATGTTTATGTTTCAATAGTCTTTAGTTTTTGTTAATTTTATCATATTTTATTTCTGTTTCGATCGTCTTTTGTTTCTAGTTAGACATAGTAGTGGGACCACCAACTCGTACTCGAAAAACAGCTATTTTAAGCAGTTATACTTATAGGTAGGGTACTTATAGGGTATTCAGTTTGTATAATTATGTTTCTGAAAGCGTTATTTATCGAGATGATTGCTTTGGTCATTAGTTTTGCTGATGCGATCGATAATTAGATTTTAATTAGGTAGGTACCTACTAGTAATATTGAAAACTAAAGAAAAAATTATAGAAAATTGCTCTTTATTTGTAGGGTTTATCCCTCTTCTATATGGTAAACAAAATAATATGAAATAATAAATTATAAATAACACGAATGCAAAAATCATGAATGCTATCAAAAATGCTAGAGATGTGCGGAAAAGTAAAAAAATAAGTCTTAATTTCAACACGTAGATTTTTTTCAGAATTAATTTAGTTTTAACCGACTTCAAAAAAGGAGGAGGTTCTCAATTGGTCGCGTGCTTCACAAAAAAGTATAAAACAAAGTCGCTTCCCGCTGTCTGTCCCTTTAAAACTACGCAACAGATTTTCATGCGGTTTTTTTAATCGTCGTCGGTAGGTTTCCGTATATAAAACAACAACCACGCGTACGATGACAGCTAGTAAATATAAATTTTCTTAATCTTCTGATCTTTTGATCGCTGATGATTAATCCTTTAAGATACTTTAGCTATCTCAAAAATACCGGATATAAAAGTTTGAGTATCAACCGAGCCGAAACTAAACAACAAAAGCCACTATTACACTACAAACTTCGTGGGAGACACAATTATTTTCCAATTTTATTCTAAAAAAATACATTTTTCTCAGCCTTTCACTTCCTTAAGTATTTAAATGTCAATCTTTTGGTGTAAGATGAACCATCGCCTTAAGAGGCAAATACATTCTACTCTATTTTAGACTCTTTGAATATAAAGATTGAGTTTAATTTAGTTAGTATTCCAGTTTCTAATATAAAACGATTTGGTTTCGTATGATTAATGTTTGTTGCACTTTTTGTTCTAACTCTAGTTTCTAATTTAGTTTTATTTTGATGAGGGTAAAGTTGAGTTTGCTTTGCGAAATCTGAATGAAAGGTAAAAAACTTAGATTGAATGTTGTAAGTACTTCGTAATTTAGTTGCAATATTGTGTTTGGGAACAAATGAGTAAAATAATCTGTTGTAATAATCAAATTGAATTTAATCAACAAAGTAATTTATCTTGTCTTGTCAAAAACTAGCTAGTGGTTGAATATTCCAAAATTCTATCTTGGAGAATGCTTACGTCATAATCTATATGCCTACTAAATACACGAAAAAATATAATAAAATTCTCGGTTTTTTTTCTAGATTACAATGAAATTGATAGAATTTCGTAAACTAGATGTGGATAAAGGATATAAGCATTTAAAGTCAAGTGTTTTTCATTTTCTTCATCAACATCTGACGCAGGTAGTTACACATATTGGAACTTTAGGAAACTAACTTTCTTGCAAACGTGTAATTTTTGTTGGAAGTTTTGCCATTATTCTTTGAGCCCATTTAGAGACCGATCCGTTTTTGATTTGAACTGTACGTTCAGTCTCAGTCAGACAGTCAATTCCATAATTATTATTTTTATATTTTATCTTGTGAAAAATATAAAATATGCTTATTTTCTCTCCAACTGAAAAAATAACATCGTCCTCGTGTTTTCTTTGTAAAGTAATCACGAACTTAAGTGATAAACTCCACGGCAAAGTTTATTCTATTTCCAACTCTACAGATTATCAACTCAAGAGATTTTCTCGACATACTGTCAAAATATTTTAAGAAAAGTTCAATTCAAGTTCAAGTTCAAGTTCAAGTACAATGTTACAGAAAAATAAAAGAAAAAAATAGTTGTTGTAGAAAAAATACAAATTGATGTTTAAAATTTTATTAATATATTGCAATACTACCATTTTATCATATGAAGTTCACGTTTACAATGTATCTTAATCCATCTGATATACTCCGGTTTCTTTTGAAAAGATTTTATTTAACTTGTAATGAATGTATGTACCTATGTTATTGTGTTTATATAAGTCAAATCTTGTAAGTCGAATTTGAAACACTTCACCTTATCCCACAGAGTTTAATTTTTGAATCTCAGTTGCCGATGACAGTGGTTTTTTTTTAAGATCATATCGGTAGGTACCTTTTCAGCCTGCCTCTGTTTTTATTAAAACCAAAAAACAATTTTCTATCCTTAATTTTCCGAAAAAACTTCGTTATTTATTATCAGCCACATTTGCATTGTAATAAATCAAATCCAATGACATGTTACATACAAAGTTACTTGGAAAACTTCAAGAAAAACTAGAGAATTAACGGAGCATTAAGTCGGGGATTAGGTAGCAGTACGTACATACCTTTTATAATGGAAATTGAATTTATTTACTGGTTATTCAAATTAATTTACGAGTGTTTTTACGTTTTTAAGGAATCGATTATTGCTATTGGCAGTAAAATTCGTACGACAGGCGTTACTGGGCAATGGTTTGAATTGATTTCAGTACAAAATGTAGGTGAATAAATAATGAAAAGTAGGTACCTACATGGTTCAAAATAATTATCTTGGTCCTACTTTTCCAGTAGAACTATTATAATTACCAATACAAGTTGATATTATTTTATATCATTTTTTTATTGATTAACATAGACTCAACAGCACTCAAAATTATTATAAACTAAAAACTATTCACTAAATTTACTGCCAATAATTACAGATTCATAATTTTTAAAATAAAATAAATAAATTATATTTTTAAACTTTTAAGGATTGTACGATTGATATCACTGCAGCAAATACAATTTGATATTATTATAACGATAGATCGATGCTGCGAACTGCGGACAGTTTGATTTTTACGTGGTTAATCGAACCGCGTAAAATCAAACTATCCGCAGATAGAACTCCGACGATAGGACCATGAACGATTCTACACGCTAAACGGCAGTAGAATGAGAACTTTTTCGACCCATCTTCCTCCTGTGGCTGCACCGACAGGGACAAGTCCGAATAGCGATACGATTTAGGCCGGGGTGGGTGGTATCAAGCCGCAGCTGAAACCCACCAGGAGATTGCTCTCTAAGCACAACCCAGGGCTCATGTTTAGGACATCAAAGGCCACGGACACGAGCAATACGAACCCCAAAAACCTATGGTCATCTATAGCTATAGCTACGAATTCTATCGGCATAATATGGAACCAGTTTTTTAATCTTCTTCTTCTTTGCGTGTCGATTCCGAGTGTTAATATTTTTTTATATTTTTGTATTTAGTTTTTGTACATTTAATAATTTTGTATTTTTTAATTATTTACATGCCAAATCCAGTCCAGTAGGTTGCCACAGCTACGGCATCGTCACTTGCTTTGTAGAGATCTTGTAAGGTTCAGGAGGCAGGGCTTGCAGAGCACACCAGTAGTAGTTTTTTAATACAATGACCATATACATAAAAAGTATATTCAAACCGTAACACATTAATTTCCTAACAAGGATTATTTCTTATTGATTAACATAAAACATGATTTTGCTCTATTGCATGTATACATTAAATTAAGCGTACGATACATAAAACCGGAGACGAAAAAGACGACTGAACGTCTGAGTCAAAGAGGCGTTTGATTTATTTTGACGCAATTTTTACAAATAGATAGACCTAAATTAGAAAAATTATGTTTTAGTGTCATATCTAGATAACAAAATAAAGTTATCTACATTCAATTTTTAGTTACATACCTTGGTAATTTATATGAAAATCTATAAAAGAAACAGACGGTTCTTAAACCCTTAAATTATATTTAAGATTATATTGCCAAAATGGTTACTTCAAGTAAAGATAATTTTGCTGAATACAGCCAGCTTGATCCAACCCCTTAGTTGAAAGTTTTTTCCGTTACACATTATTACGCATTTATAAAGTACTTAATTTGTTTTTTGTAACAAAATAAGTGTATAAGTGAATAAAATAATGAATATCTTTTCACACCTGCGGCACTTTAATCACGAATTAAAGCCCTATTAACCTCAACTTAAAGCAAGACTTTATTCCCAAGGGAGATAATGTTGTATGAAACTCCCAAGGGAATAAAGTGATTTGAATTTGGAACGTTGAAATTCGTGTGAAAGTTCTTGGTTTTAATTGCCCCCTATTTTTTTAAAGTGTATTTTTTTTAAGTGACCAGGGAACTGGCCACCACAAGAATTAAAAAAAAATTAGACTGACGGTATGAAAAGTAGAGTATGCACCTCGGGATAAAGCATATCTTCGTCTTAGGTGGCTTGAACCCCTCGCTTCACTCAGGACTCTACTTAACTCCCTCGCTGCGCTTAGGAGTTAACTCTAAACTCCCTCGCTGCGCTCGGGAGTTAATCCGAGAGTCCCTCGTTACACTCGGGGTTCAACATGCCACCCACAACATAAGACATTGCTTTATGCCCTTGATGCATAATCTACTATTATACATTCGGTTTTAACATGTGACCCCTCATAGGACTCGATTTTCACTCACTTTTTGTGAAGGGTATTTCGTATATATTTTGAGCAAAATAATAAATTACTTTTGAACTACTTTTCAATCTATAAACTGACTGATTTAGAAGACGTTTAAATCTATTCCCCTTTGTTAAGTTTAAAATCTATAACAAACCGTCTTTGTCTATATACTGTACGCTTAGAATTTTTTGCTTAAAACCTGAAGAATATTTATGACGCTTTCAAGTAGCTAATTTAACAATGCAAAGTCAATATTGTAAGTTATTGTGTAAAATATACATCGATCTTTGTAATAATTAGTTTATTGCATACGATTGGAAATATAAAAAAATGTATCGACACATTTGCAATAAAAACAACTAATTTTAATTTGTAACCTACTTGTATACTTTTATTTGTTTAACATAATAGTTACTTAGCTTGGGGCTAGATGGCGCTCTGTGTCCTGCAATATTTTATTTATTTATTTTTTACAAGCTGCGCCCCGCGGTTTCACCCGCAAAAGTTCCCGTGGGAATATCGGGATAAAAAGTAGTATAGGTGTTTATCCAGGTCTCTAGCTATCTACATACCGAGTTTCATCGCAATCGGTCAGTTTTTGCGTGGAGGAGTAACACACAAAATTTTCACATTTATAAAATTAGTGGGAGGAGGATAGCATTCCTTGTGTCTCCTCGCGACCATGACTATTGTAACATAGTCGAAACGTCGAGGTAAGAGAAATAAAAAACAAAAAATACGCGATTAAGACCCTGGAAAATAATTACTATGAATACAAATCGTGTGAGTTTAAAACGTTTAGGATAGCATTAGTAGGATAGAAGGAAAGACTATGAGCGTGACCACATGAAAAAAAAAACCCCATGAGTTTCTTGTGCCTTCTTCTCATTGGTGGGCGCGTTCCGAAGGCACACATCCTAACTTAGTTTTTAAGACGATTTTACGTGGTCCTGTATACTTTTAAGTATTAAGCATCCAAAGAAATAAAGATTTTTTGATTTTGATTTTGATTTTGAAAGGATAGGATTTAATTAATTTTTTAGTTACAAAGAGATACTCTTTCGATAACTTTTGTCTGGTCACCATAAGTTAAGCCTGATTGTTTATTTTAGGTGTTAAATAGTCGAAAAATTGCACAAGTCCAGCGACTGAATTGTTTACGAATCTGCGCCTGCGCATCTATGCATCTAACGGAACAAGAGACGCGTGACGAGATCACGAGCCCCGCGCGCCTGCGCAAATGGCCGCGGCCATTGCACAAGCGAAAATCGCAAATGAATTAAGAGGAAAAGGTACCGGGGGCTTTCTCCATACAAACTATTACAGACGTAGTCGACTGTTTTCTCCCTGGATAATGACACTAGCACAAATATTTTTGTGCCATAAAACCTATAACTGCCATGACTATGCCCCTGTTTTGTTTTTTTTTTATTTTCTAATTATGATATCATATGATATCATAATTATGATTGTGATTTTGATTGTGATTTTGACTAATTATGATATCATATGATATCATAATTATGATTGTGATTTAACACGATATGATTATGATTTAACACCTAAAATAAACAATCAGGCTTAACTTATGGTGACCAGACAAAAGTTATCGAAAGAGTATCTCTTTGTAACTAAAAAAGTAATTAAATCCTATCCTTTCAAAATCAAAATCAAAATCAAAAAATCTTTATTTCTTTGGATGCTTATTACTTAAAAGTATACAGGACCACGTAAAATCGTCTTAAAAACTAAGTTAGGATGTGTGCCTTCGGAACGCGCCCACCAATGAGAAGAAGGCACAAGAAACTCATGGGGTTTTTTTTTTCATGTGGTCACGCTCATAGTCTTTCCTTCTATCCTACTAATGCTATCCTAAACTTTTTAAACTCACACGATTTGTATTCATAGTAATTATTTTCCAGGGTCTTAATCGCGTATTTTTTGTTTTTTATTTCTCTTACCTCGACGTTTCGACTATGTTACAATAGTCATGGTCGCGAGGAGACACAAGGAATGCTATCCTCCTCCCACTAATTTTATAAATGTGAAAATTTTGTGTGTATGTATGTTTGTTACTTGTTAATTTTAATTTCTATCATAATTAGAAAATAAAAATAAAAACAAAACATAGGGGCATAGTCATGGCAGTTATAGGTTTTATGGCACAAAAATATTTGTGCTAGTGTCATTATTCAGGGAGGAAACAGTCGACTACGTTTGTATGGAGAGAGCGCAGGTACCCTTTCACCTTAAGTAATTTAAACTAGCTATAGAGAAGAAGAAAGAAAAAAAATCATTTACTTGTTACAAGTGAGTACATGAAAGAAATATAAAAATATATGATGTAGGCAAAAAAACACGACGAAAAAAATACTGTTCAAAAGAACAAGAAAGAACTGGAATGGACTGTTAAGACTACTCGGTAAAATTACTGGGAATGGGGAAAGCGTTCTAAGTCTTACACCGCATCGTCACCTATCAGGCAGATGAGATAGGTTAAACGTTGACCTATAATGTGTAAAAAAAGTTCAATATTTAGTATTTAGGTGAATATGTTTAAGCCCAATATCACGCAAACCACCCTTAGTAGCAAAACTGCTAAAACATCCTGTCAATTAGTTCCTTTTTGACATTTACTAATGTCAATTAAAACTTTAAGTTAAAACACCTTGTAACTTGACTGGTGCTAAGTTTACTTGATGTTCAACATAATTGAATGATAGGCTGTCATTCTGTTTACATTCATTATTTATTAAGCGGCAATCGATATCGAAGTATACTAAATACATTTTATACATTGATTGAAAAACCAAGATTTGCTTCTTTGCTGTCGAACTTGAGGTCAAACTCCACTGCAGCTTAAACTCAAACCTTCTTATTCCACAAATACCCTTAGATTACCCTTACCCTGTTCCGCATTGCTGCAGGGTATTTTTGTTCTAAAGATCAACAAATCCCCTTAAGGCTGCTTATGCTGCCGAACGCAACTCGCCAGAAATACCCGTCGCTTACAACTAACATTGTTGATTGTTTTTCTCAGAAGTGCTGAGATGGAGTTGTAGGTAAAATTGTTACTGATATTTTGTGGTAATTTTGAATCGAAAATTTCTTGTTTTAATTCTTAATTTTAGGATAGCTTCAAAACTATGGGAATTTTTTTGCTCAAAATCACACCAAAATGTCGGTAAAAATCTCACCTACAATTCTATCTCAGCACTTTTAAGAAAAACAAAATACATTCGTAACAATCAACAATTTTCACCAACGAAGGCGACCGGTGCCAGTAGTAACTATTTAGTAGGCTGTGTACCAAGGTCGTTGGCGTATGGACCCCCCTTAACCAATAATTAACTTGGTAATGTTTTGTAACTTGTAAATACAGAAATACTTTAATTCTTACTATTTCAATCAGTATTATCTTCAGGTGACCAAATGCTGTGACGGCTGCTACATTTGGCCAACGGATCGGCATTGTCATCCAAAGAGGCAATGCAGCGAGCTTTTGGGCCTTATTTATTTAGATTTTTAATATTATTTTTTACATTGACTTGTAAGTAACTGAATTTGTTATCTTAAATTTTTATTAAATTAGTATAAGTTTTTATTTTTCTCGGTGCCACAGTGTCACCCGCGTATTCGCGTAATTCTGGGACCGAGATGAAAAGTAGCCTATGCTTTTCTCTACCTTATCTCTAGGCAATGATGTTATAAAGCGGAAGAGTTTCTTTTTGGTTGTTAATCTCTATTAAGTTTATCTAGAAAACAAATAAATATACTCCGTTCCACACAAAAACCTTCATACATGTTAATAGTTACTGGTTCAATAAAATGTCTAAAACACATAATTAAGTCCTATTGTGTCGTGTGTTGTGATGTGTCGCACGATAATTATAATCTTCTATCCGTACTTTTACTACGTAATTTTTCTATCCGTACACCTCTTGTCAGGTATAAATGAAGCTATGTCGAATAACTGTTGATTTTCTTTCTTTTATTTCCTTTCTTATTTACCTACATGAGAAATGGAAGACGGAAATTGTTTTAGACACTTCGCTGACCTTTCATTTATAGCTTGAGTGTGTGTCAGCAAAATGGCTGAAATTTTAGGTCAAAATCAAACATAGTAATAATTTTTGAGTTCAAATAACTCGAAAAATATCAATATTTTGTTTGTTTTAACGTATTTTTCTTGTAGTTTCAGACACTTTCTTGAAGTGTTTGAAACTGAAGTGCCGTATAAGAAATTTAAAATACACTTCACTGATATTTCAATGCGAATAATTTATTTTTTTCTAAAACTAGCGACCCGTCCCGGACTCGCACGACTATATTGTGCATGTATTATACATAATATAAACCTTCCTCTTGAATCACTCTATCTATTAAAAAAACCGCATCAAAATTCGTTGCGTAGCTTTAACGATTTAAGCATACATAGGGATGGGGATGGGGATGGGGATGGGGATGGGGATGGGGATGGGGATGGGGATGGGGATGGGGATGGGGATGGGGATGGGGATGGGGATGGGGACAGAGAAAGCGACTTTGTTTTATACTATATAGGACGATGCATCAGATGGATGACAATAAACCCTATGACATTGCATAGTGCTCGCAATAAAATAATATTGAAGGAGTGAAGAGAGCAGCACAAAATTGATCAATCACAGGGCCACATATAGCGCAGTGCGTTACTTATCCAAGAGCAACTTAAGTACTGTCTGCGAATACGGGCGTATGTGGCATAGCGCCTTGCGCTAAACTGCATATAGAAGAAATAGAGTAAGGCTAACCATATTGGTCTTAATATTTAGTCTAAACAGATTGTGAGGCGAAATTCCTTCGCAATGAAAATCTAGTTAGGCCAACACCTAGTGAGTGCTGAGGCTACATAAAAATAATAACAACAATCGATTAGAATATTCTTGATCTTAATTGTTTCACAACAAAAAGTAATGAGTAGGTAAATTACGATCAGAGCGGCGCCGGCGCAGTGTGAGAGTATAGTTTTTGTAATAATTACGCTAGGTGACGAGACAGGGTATCGTTGTATTGTACTGTCTGTTATGGATGTGGCTTCCCATATTGATGGGTAGTTTAAAAATACGCGGATAAATTGTGTGCGGTGACGCCAAATTTAAAACTGCGTGTGACCACTATATCACACGATGGTACCTAAGTGACTGTACGGTCTAAGATGTAGCACGCAGTCCTGGAAGATACTTATTCGCTCATGACTCAAGTACCTACCCCCAAATAAGCAGGGATCTTTGAGGGACGCGATTGAAGGTAGGAAAATGTAAAAGGAACAAAGGTAAGCGTGCTACGATGAAAAATAAATCAAAAGATATTTAAGAAATTAATATGTTTTGGGTTATTAATCTATTATTTTTATTTATATATATACCTCCGTTTTCGTTATTTATTTTAAAAACATATTTTTTACAAATGGTCGGTCAGCGTTTGATCACTATCACACCAGCCTGATGGTAGGTTACGATGCTAGGTGAGATATAACACGCTTTCCTAGAAGATTTTCTTACATACCCTCCCTCGAAACTTGAAACTTCCATATTTGCATACATTATAACTTCTATAGTTACTTTTGCCAACACATTTGAAGCTTCGCGTCTCGACGCGTCCCAATCAATTTATTGGCCCGTATGTTTTCAAACAACAAACTAATATTTTTACATTGAATCTTTGTGCAATGATAAGTTTATGATCTTTTAAATTATATTTTCTTAACAGAAGCTCATTTATAATCTGTCTGATTGACTCACAATAGTTGCAGGTTAGCGGGAGATTTTCTTTATAGATAATTGTCGAAGATTTAATAGTGATAGCTTAACTTATAACTTTAGCTATGGGAAGTTAATAAAAACTTTAATATACGCTAAGTGAAGTTGTTTTAAAATATGGATTACTTCTTATATTATGTAGAATTTAATGATAAAAATCCCAGATAATAACTACTAAATGTTTTGCTTCGTCATTCCTTATCACTTCACTATCACTACATAGTATAAAACAAAGTCGCTTTTTCTGTCCCTATTTCCCTTTGACCGCTTAGATCTTTAAAACTACGCAACGGATTTTGATGCGGTTTTTTTTTAAATAGATAGAGTGATTCAAGAGGAAAGTTTATATGTATAATACATGCATAATATAGCCGTGCGAAGCCGGGGCGGGTCGCTAGTTCGTACATAAAGGGAATTGAATCAGTTGCCCGCGTCTGTTTCCTTCCGTGTATAACTTAGGGATTTTTAAGTAACGAGTGAATAAGTGTCTTATTCGTCATAAGGTGAAACGTATCCTTATACATATAAAATGCTTTGGTCTGAATGACTGACTGACGGATCAACGCACAACCTAAACCGCTGATCATAGAGACCTGAAACTTGTAGAGTATTGTAGTCTTTGTATGACGTAGAATCCGTTAAAGGATTTTCTAAAAATTTAAACCTTAGGGGGTGAAAAAGGGGTAAAATTTTGTATGGGGCTACGTGATTCCTTGGTTAAATGTACTTTAAATTTTACATTAACTTTCTTTCTACTTTTCGACGAAGTCACGGGCAAAAGCCAGTCTATTATATAAAAAAAGTTATTTAGTCATTACAGTCATTAAAATGCCAATTTTTGATATATTAGGTGTAATTCTTATATCAACTCGTACGCAGCTCGAATAACTAATTTCAAAATCAATAATTAACTGACATATCAGTTGATAACTGAACACCTATCGCGTTACTTTTTAACGATTATTTATCGATGGGCCTGACGTGGAAATATTTTTTCAAAGTTATGGGTACTTGTATAGAAAAAAATCATTAAACCCATATACTTATGATAAGGGAAGAGAGGAAAAAGTGTCTATGCTTGGAAGCAAATTAAAAAAAAAAGGATTGTAGACTCAGAGGTCTTTGATTAAAATATACGAAAAACGAAAGCATTCACTTTTATTTGGACAAGTAAAGTACGGTAGGCTGAATAATTACAGACGAACCGTAGAGATCCAAAACGGCTGTTATAAGAATGTTTTCAACACAAGCAAGATTCTAGGCACCTGCTTTAGTTGCAGTTTAAATTCTTTATGAATTTATTAAATAAAAAATATTATAAGGAATAAGGAATAATAGTAATTTTAGAACTCTACGGTGGGTCTGCAATTATGCTACCGATCGTACTTACCAAAAATCACTGAAGAACTACAACTAAATTCGAAATGACAAGATAACCAATAGTAATCAGTCGTTTTTGTCCCACTGCTGGACAAAAAGCCTTCCTTTCGTCCCTACACACACCCCGGTGAATAGTTATATCTGACAATTCTTAAATAAATAAAATTTTCATAATATGTTTTTCCCACAATCCCCTTTTACGATTTATTTATTTTGCAATTTAACTGTCATAAACTAAACCGCTGAAGCCATGAGCCATATTTTAAAATTTTGTATAAACAAGTACCCAATGAATTGATGGGTTCCGTATACGGCATCACCTTTGATCTAATTAGAACAATTAAAATGGTAGTCACGTGCGCACGCGCCGGTCAAGTTTTGATCGTGCTGCGTTTACATTGTACTCATATTCAAAATTTAATTTAACTGTATCTATAAGTTGCAAAACTAGCCGCTGAACTAGCGCTCAGTTCACAGATACATACAAATTAAAATACACAATAAAGATTTAATATCGTAAGAAACTCTACACAGCGCCATCTAACTCCAAGCTAGGAACTAGGCAATGTGAAGAAGAGCTTACTACGGATAGAATACATAAATAGTTTTTTTTTGTAAATATATTTTAATATACCTACATAATTATAGAACCACAGCCCAGAAACGTAGTAAAGTGGGAATAAGGGTTACTGTTTTACGAGCTGCACCCTAACTTCCTAAGTCAGAATAAAGCGATAGAAATTAGTATATAAATTTTAGGAATTCAGCTATTTAAATATCAAGTTTAATTGTTTTTAGAGCGGAACAAACATAATAATATTAGCACACAGGTTAGGCGCAAAACCTCATTCAGACAGACGTCTGTCTGCAGACGACTGAGACCAGTCTGATGTCATACGTCATTCCCGTACCCCACAATTACATAAGGTACTACTTGCCCTCCCGTTCTAAGCAAGTCAAGTAACTTGCCCATTCAAACGCAGCACAAAAACGCATCTGCCTTAAATTAAAATGAGTTGCCTTTTAAAAAATCTTTAAACTGAAGTTTAATTGCAATTGATAAAGTAAAGTAAAGGAAGGCCGCAATTACCTACTGTTATGCAAGTTCGATTACTTATTTGCAGAAAATTACTAAATTGCTAATTTTAGTGCGTTAGTCGAGGTGGGTCTTTGTATAACTTAAACTTAAGTATCTACAAGTACTTACCTACAGTAGATACGGCAGGTAAGTACTACTTAATGTAAGTGGACAGTAAATAATTATGAACATTCCTTAATAATTATAATATTTTAGAAGTTTCAGAACTCAAAAATAGAAAAGTTCTTATATCGTGGAATCACTTGCTTAAAAAAAATGATAATTCAGACTTAGAATAAATAAATAAAAATAAATATTTTAGGACACTTCACACAGTGCCATCTAGCCGCAAGCTAAGCAACTAGCTAACGAATAATCGCTTAAACTAAAAACAAACGGTTAAAAGTTAGGGTGAATTACCTCTCCGTGTATGTAACAGCTGTTTTTCAGTTAATTAAAGGTTAATATTTGAAAAATCTGTTAAAATTGACAAAAATCGTAAAACAAAAGTTTTTAGCTAATCTACACTAATTTAAGGTATAAAGTTTTTTGTTTTGTTTGAGACTCAGAAACTACTAAACCGATTTTCATGAAACTTAATATGACGAACCATTCATTCATTTTAATCAACATAGGCTAATTTTTATTCCAATATATAGGGATAAGTACTTACACGGGTATAACCACGAGGTGCCCTATAGTATAACGCTGTAAAGTATGTCAAAATTTTGTATGAATTTTTAGTAGGTCATTCAGTGTTACGTGGAGAAACTTCCCATTTAAAAATACATTAATCCGTAATAAGCCATTTTTACTACCTATAAATAATTAATGATATTAAAATTATCTCTTTTACCCTCTGCCCTAAGGCAACAGTATCATGATACGAATCATATCGATCAATTACACGACTCGATTCCAAAATTGATTCAACTCGATTACTGGGGTGTGCTCGGGGGTATTGATTGATCATCACTATCGAGAAAATAATCGATGTTGCTAACACATTTATAAATCGATTTTTGAAGTCGATTTTCTTTTATTTGAGTAAACACTTTATGGTGTTATATTATGGATAATGCGTTACTGAGTAGCTGTTTAGGTAATGATGGGTTGTGGGATAGGTGACGTATGACGACTTAATGGCCCCTCTACATGATGGCCTAGCACTAGACCAGCGAGATGGCCATGCGATGGTTGAAACGCAATTACATGATGGCCACGTTCGGCCATCATTGCCCACTTCCTTTGATGTGCGACCGCAAAATCGACACCATGGCCATCCAGTCGCCATTCCACGAACCATAAGCCATCAGACACCACTACATCCTTTACATGCTGGCCCATTTAGTGAGCCAGCATGATGGCCCATAATGTAGAGGGACCATAACGCAATCTTTCACCAATCCCGCAAACCACAATCACACATTGATTAAGACGCGTTGTGGGTAAGGTGACGTATGACGACTTAACGCAATCATTCACCCATCCCGTACTCCATAATCATTATTGTATATGACGGGGTATGGTATAGGTGACGTATGATGACTTAACGCAATTTTTTTGTAACTGACAGTACTTAGTAGTACTTGGTAGGGATAGGTGGAACATTTTTTCCATGTATCCCCACTAGTAGCTCAACGGTAGGGATAGGTGGAAAAATCCACTTATCCCTACCAGGGGGGATACGCTGGTAGGGATTAGGATACTAGGCCAATCGTTCACCCATCCCGCACACCACACTCATCATTGAATAATCACAGGGTGTGGGATAGGTGACGTATGACGACTTAACGCAATCATTCACCCATCCCGCACTCCACAACCATCATTGGATATGACGGGGTGTGGGATAGGTGACTTATGACGACTTAACGCAATCATTCACCCATCACGCACTCCACAATCATCATTGGATATGACGGGGTGTGGGATAGGTGACGTATTATGACGACTTAACGCAATCATTCACCCATCCCGCACCCTACAACCATCATTGGATATGACGTGGTGGGATAGGTGACGTATGAAGACTAAACGCAATCGTTCATGTTTTAAATATGCTAACCGATTTTTTTTTATCAACGTACCAACATTTTGATTTATAAAAAAACAATGAAGAATGAAAAGGCAAAAGAATTATTTATAAAACAATTTAATCAAATTGATGGATCGGCCTAAAATTTGGCGTAAGTACAGATTGCTATTGTGACGTAGGCATCCGATAAGAAAGGATTTTGAAATTAAAGAAATCTATCAAGTGGTTTCGAAGATATGAGGAAATAAAGAATATTACAAACATACGGTTACCCTAACCATACAAACTAACACTTACCTTGTAGTCGGGTAAAAAACTTCTACGCAGAAGAAATAGCGGTCAAAAGCTATTATATATTCTAAAAAATAAATTAATATCTAAAAATATTAAATATATAAAATACTTATTATAATAATATAAAAATATATTGTATACAGGGTTATTGGTAATCATACTAGCAAGCCGTTG
The DNA here is from genome assembly GCA_907269075.1 of Idaea aversata. NCBI lineage: Eukaryota > Metazoa > Arthropoda > Insecta > Lepidoptera > Geometridae > Idaea > Idaea aversata. The sequence continues at coordinate 2,113,392 of OU026102.1, forward strand.
AGGGCTACTTCTGTGCACCTTAATAAACAACTTATGATCTACGACTTTTAGAAATTAAAAATAAAAATGAAAATTTGAGATTATGTAAATTCAAAAAACAGCTGATTTTGTAAAACAAAAGTCATTAAGACTAAGAACAATAGATAAAACTTCAAAAATAAGTAAAAATTTAAGGTTAATGACCTTTCCTCCTTACACGGAGAGGTCATTAACCTTAAAATTTTAAAATTCAAGTTTTATCTATTGTACTACTGATTTCAGGTAAACCCACAAAATTATAACCCTGTATATTATATTAAAATATTATAATTAACGTTATTAATATTTTAATGTTATATAATAGCTTTATAGACTTGAAGTCAACGCACGCGCCCCGCCATTTATCAATTATCTTAGACTGTTATTTTTTTTTAATAATCTACTTATCTGATAAAGCAGGTAGACTAGCAAAAATATTTCAGCAATACGATTGTTATCAAGAAATTAAATTTCTCAGTAAAAATATTAATTAATTAATTAATATTAATCATTTCTTAATTACGTCGCAATTTAGGCGATAAAGGTTGTCTGAAATAAATCGCCTTAAGCATAAATTTTGATGACAAAAATACATCTGTCGCTTACATTTCCTGTTTAAGGGCTATACTTACATAGGTACAGGGTGGTAAAGAATAATGACAAAACTTCGAACTAAAATTACTTATTTGCAAAGAGTTAAGGTTCTGGAAGTTCCTATTAGTGGAATGGTTAGTTAGATGCTGATGAAGAAAAAGATGAAAACATGGGACTTAAATGTTTATATCTTTTTTCCACATCTAGTTTACGAAACGCTATCAATTTCATTCTAATCTAAAAAACGGAGAATTTTATCATAATTTTCTATTTGTGTTTATGCTCATGTTATAGTTTCTTAGAAAAGTGTAATTTTTCGAAAATCGTTTTTTTTTACATAACTCGATGTAGTTTAGGTTAAGGAAGAAATTACTCTTAGAAGAAACCAGCATAAGTTAGAGTATCAAACCTTCTGCGAAAAACTCTCACCACACATTTTATCCTAAAATCATGCCAAACCATTTTCTTACTTACCTTACATACAGATTCGGATTTTCCAAATGTTCGAAATATACCTACCTACATTTAGAAGTAGTAAACTAGTTGTTGTAGTTAGGCCGTCGCCTCCGGGACAGAGGGTTTGATTCGCGTTCCGGGGCGTTCCTGGTGCAAAGGCTGTGGCTGTGGTTCAGCGGGGTTCTGCATATTGTCCAGCTTTGCATCGGGAACGTTGGGGAGGGGTCTGTTTGTAATCAAACAGACCCCTCCCCAACGTTCCCGATGAAAAAATAATTAACCCTAATGGGTTAATTATTTTTTCAATTTTTGTGTGTAATTATAAAAAAATTCGTTAAGTATATTATTTATGTCACTAAGATAATACTACCTGAAATAGCAAACAAAACTTAAAAAAATGAAAAAAAAAGTTGGGAGTTTAATTATTTGAATAATGCGGATGTTACATTTTTTCAAAAATAAGAACTCTAGAATAAGAAGAAGAATCTCCTGAGAACGTTCTCTCCTAGCAACAAGGGCCCTTTAGTGAATCACTTAAATTAACCACCCTGTTATACTACTCGTTTATCCGCTAAGATCTTTAGAGTACTTTAATGCTGATTAATTTGGATCATTATCGCAAAATAAATAAAAATATTTATGACTACGGTACAAAATATTAAAAATACTATACGTTATTTGGATCTTTATCGCAAAATAAATAAAAACTTATGACTATGGTACAAAATGATAAAAATATAGGTAGGTATACCTACTTGTAGAAATCTTTTGATTAGAAAGTAAGTTATTGGGTACTTAATTACGTAAAAACCAATATTCGATAAATGGATTACACAATACGTGACAAAAAAATATATAGATAAAAATGTATTTTTCTAAGTAAAGAAAACGAAAAAAAAACAATCATCAAGACATAGCAGTGCCATGTGTGTAGCTTTACGTGCGTAAGATCCGATCACATGGTAATAAAATAATCTGAATAAAAATCAATACAAGTATCTTCATACAAAGTTTCACCATAAAATACCAATATTTTATTTTCAAATAATATTACTAATTCCTAAGAATTAGTTGAATTTTCCAAAATCCATTTTTATCAGATGCCTACGTCATACGAAGTACACACCGTCCAAATTTCAGGTCTCTACGATCAGCGGTTTAGGCTGTGCGTTGATCCGTCAGCCAGTCAGTCAGGACAAAGCATTTTAAAATGTAGGTATAGATATTGTAAATATGAAAGGTTTGTATTTATAACGACAAAGAAATCTTCAAAGGATTCGCATACTTATATTACCGACTAACGAATACATACCTCAGGCAGGTGCGACTGGCATACCGGCGCATGCGCATGCGCAACGCTATTTCATTTCTACGGATGTTATTCATTTTAGAATTCACAGTTGGTTTTTGTTTGATAATTTCTAAAGATATTTCAAGGTACATAATAATAATGATACGAACGTTGCATTTGTCCCGTAATGAGTTTAATATTAATCATTTAAATCGACTTTTGATAAAGAAAAAATATACTTAGTAGTTTCGCAGTAGTTCTCAAAGCGCTTTGATTAGGCATCATGTATACCTACTTATGATGCCTAACAAAACAAAATATAGTTAATATTTTGTATGAAATATCAAACTGATGATAGACGATCTAAATGGACGACGTTTTGTATGGAATAATAAATGATAGACGATCGAAATGGAAACAAGAGACGATCGACAGAAAAATAACTTTGTTTTCACTTTCAGTAAGGGTTAAGTTAAGATAAGAAAGTAAATAATCATTTTGTATTTTTCCTAATCGAACCTGCTACTTGGTTAAGTTTTCAGGTCAGGTTATTAATAATAGATAAATAAATAGATGGAAACACTTTATTTGTGTAACACATAAATCATTAAAAAAACATAGAAGAAAAATCTTATTAACTAAAACATTATAAAAATAGGCGATCTTTCCGTTGAAAGCAATTTCTTCTAGGCAACCTTAGGATGGAAAGGGTCTGTTTAAATTGACTGGTAGGCTAAGTGATGTTATACTTTTTGAAATAATCAGAATAATATATTATTTTTTAACTGTTATGGGATAACCGTGTTTTTTTATTTTATTTTTTAATGTTTCATAGTTTATAGCTGTTTCTAGCACTGGGATGGAAAAAAAATCACTAAAACATTTACTTTAGTCTTAACACCTTTGACGACCTCTGAGGCGCGTCGGGCGAACACCCGACTGCGACGCAGAAGGTTGCGGGTTCGATTCCCGCCGGGAACAAGTATTTATGCTGACCATAAATTCTTGTTTCTGGTTCTGGGTGTTTCCTATATGTATAATATGTATATATTTACAAAAAAAAAAAAAAAGTATATAAGTAGTTTATCCGTTATCTGGCACCCATAACACAAGCATTAAGTTGCTTAGCTTGGGGCTGGATGGCGATGTGTAATATGTCCTGAAATATATATAAACAATTTCTTGAGATTTACAGATCTCCAATCTGGTGGAAAGTTTTTAGGTGGGTGTGTTCTGTACTATTTATGATCAGGTAGCGATAATATATTTTATGATACTGTCACTTGCATGTCGTATTATTTTGATTATATTTAAAGGTATTCAAGATAATAATAATATCTATGTTAACGTGCTCAGTGAGTGCCTTTAGTTTTCCGAAAAATAACATGATAAGATAAATTTCTAGTAATAAATTATTTTCACGCAACATATTCTACAGAAAGATGACTGGCGTAATAATAATTGAAATAGCCCGCAGGGCACCTTGAGGCGAGGTGAAGGGGAGTAACGACCCCGCGGTCCCGAGTTCTCCAGGGGGAAGTCACCGTTCGTCATCTCCGGCTTGCCTTGGTTGGCTGGTCGGAGTGAACACTGACGAGGAAGCGGTCCCCCGCCTCTGGCTTGCCTTCACCGGCCGTCCAGAGTGGAGTCGCATGAGTAGAAATACTCGAAGGATGGATGCCGAACGTCAGTGATGAGTTGGCCCGCTCGCTCGGACTACCAGCGATGACTTAAAATCCAGTAAGGCCTCTCCATCCTTCAAGCCACTCACGTTCCTGTTGCCCCCTTGCTGTAATTTACTCGGCTAATTAGGGTGGCCCAGTCTGAGAGTTGGCGAGTCTCCGCCTGCCATTTTTACGTGTTTATTGGACATTGTTACGGCAGGTGCCATAGTATCCATAGTTCCCCAGTATCTAGTCCACTACCATCCCATCACAATAGCTCAAGTAGTTTTGTCCTGTAGATTATCAATAGTTTCATCCAAACCGGAGGTTGTCTTTGGTTGCACTTTATAGTGTAGACAGGGATAATCGCCGGTTTAGAATCCACCTCATTGTTTGCTATTATACTTGTTATTGTAAAGGGCCTCTACGTGTTGGCTTCGGCCCCACGCATGCCTTCCAAAGGTCCGGGGCTCCATAGCCCCGTGATACAGGACGTATAACAGACATTGAAATAAAAAACAACGTATGTAGAACATAATTTATCATAGTAGAAATAAGACCATCGATAGATTAGAATGGAACACGGAGAAGAAACTGATCCCTTAATGAATTTGATTGCTGAAGTAGAGTGGAAAAAGAAGTAGAAACTGATCCCTTAAAAAAATTGATTGCTGAAGTAGAGTAGAACAGAGAATCAGTATTTGGATCATTATAAAACAGATATTAAATAAAAAATATAGGTAGGGAAGTACGAATGAGGTTTAATGAGATTCTAAGGCCTTTGCAGTTCATGCACATTGCAGATTATGTTAGAATATTGTATCAGATGGTTTAGAAAACCACGTAAACGATACTATGAAATTAAAGCACATTAGTTTATTAGTATTATTTAGTTAACAATAACTATTCAATCGATAGAAAGGTTATGGAATTGACTGATAAGTGATCGAAAGATTATCACAAGATGAAAAAACATCGATGTAATAATATCTAATAATTGATAAAAAAAAAACCAGTTACAGACTTTCCATTTCCTAGAAATGCCAAATATTTTGCAGACAACAAACAATTTGGCCAACGAATCAAAAGCATGTGTATAGATAATCCTTATCAGATTAACATTGGCACCTGAAATTAGTCACAGTAACTTCGACGCCGCGGTTGGAGCAAGTAAATAAATGCGCAAAAAACATACGTCATATAAAAAATAGTGTTCTCGTAATTATGTTATACGGGGAAGAACCGGGAGTACGTAATGAAGCTGTAAGATATAATACAACACGTCAGTCAAATAATAAACAATCTGACGTCACAATTGACATAGAACCAATACCAATGATGGAGCAAACAAAAACAAACAATCGCCGATCAAGATTTAATGCTGCAGGACAAGCAACAAGAACATGTTTAAAGAGAAGCATGAGTATCAGTATAGCAGTTTTAGAAAGAAGACATGTTCGCTTACGCTTTCAACAAGCAACTACCAGCTCAGACATGAATAGAATGGAAACCATTCCACTGATACCTGATGAATATAATACGGCGGTTCGAATTCAGAGAGCTAGCACAAGTTCGGATATTTTCACCGACCTAGAAATAGCTACTCTTCTAACAAATGTAGACATCACATCAGCCAATGTGTCGAAGAGAACTGAAAAAGCAATATCCAAATACAAAAAGCTAGCTGTTACTGCGCCTGCCTTACATGATTTCATAGGACCGAGTACTTCCAGATCACAAATTAACATCATCGGAGGAAGTGGTATTCAAATTGGGCCCGAGTTTGTGACCGTCAATCAAAAAGTAGTAAACAAGGAAGTCATAAAAGGTAAATCCTGCGGAAGTTTCCTTAATTCAAGTCAAGGTTCCTTAATTTGTGATTTAAGCATTCGCAACATTTATGCCAACATAGTTTTTGAAGCTTGAGATTATTTTTAAAACTTATAACTATTTTCAATTTGATTTCCAGGGCGCATTCTGGGCCTTCAAGTGCAAAGCCGTAAGCCCAGAAAATGGAAGGAAGTCCGTTGTGGAGTCATTGTTTTCGTGTGTTGGTCCATAGCTATTACATGTGGTGTGTTTCACCACGTCTTTAAGCATGGATTACTTGGAAATAGAGTGCAAGAAAAACTTGATTTAGGTAAGTTTAGTTTCTTAATAGGTAGCATTATAAGATAAATAACGAAAATGAATAAGTTTTAGATTATTTAAGCTCTGGCACTTTTGGGGTAAAAGGTGGTTTAAGGTCTTCTCTTTGGGGGTAAATATCTCGTCAGGGTAACCAGTTTGCAGGTACAAGGTAGTATTATTTACAAAGGGAAAATCTTACATCGGGCAGGTGTGATACCTGGTAGACCGCGGCTAATACGATGTATATTAGCTATCATGATAATACCTATACATGATATAATTTTTTTTGTTTCTAGATATAACGGAGTGGTGGTACATCAATCGCACTGCTTGGGAAGCAAGAGACGCACACAATATGACATTTCTTAATACACCTGTTAGTAACGTCGTTATAGGTCATAGCGAGACCGAATTTTGTATCGAAAGGAATGTTTGCATAAAACATGTTCAAGAAATGCAGAAAAGAGACCAAGATGATAGACTTTGGGTTGATATAGGCCCCAATTTTCTAATATCAGGAAACGGATTAATTTTCGAAGGAAGAGGTGCAAATGTTCAAGGTTCAATGATCAAAAACTACAACCATTTAAGTATTACGATTATGTTTATAGGAAATTATGAAAGAGATAAGACATGCCCGGAGCAATTCCATCATTTGGCTATCCTGCTTGATGAGTTGGTAGATAAAACAATTTTGTCAAGTAACTATCGTGTGTTAGGATATTGTCAGATGGCTCCTCCATCAGTAAGTCCAGGTCCTAATGTGATGGATAAGCTTCCAGAAATGGATAATTGGCATAGTGGTCAAGCAGATAATATACATTGTGTAAGACATTGAATTCTTAAGTTATTATTTCACGTGTTTTAATAATTACTACGAATACATTTCTAGTGAGTTTCAAAAGTGCGTTGAAATCTTTTAGATCAATGTTTTTGATCTAAAGCGTGACTTCATTGGCCTTAAGTGTGATTAGCAATATCAACAAATAAAAAAATATTTGATAACAATATTGTGCAATACGTTTTGGTAATAATAGATTATGAACATGAAATGTTATTGATTAAATAGATTTAGTTTTATTTTATAAAAAATGATTTTTTATTTGGAACTAGCTGCGCCCCGCGGTTTCACCCGCGTAATAATTTTCTGCGCAATTTTGTAATTTTTTTCTTTCATAAGAACCTTCTCTTGACTAAAACAAATACAACAAAAAAAGAATTGGCCAAATTGGTCCAGGGGTTGTTGAGTTATGCGCTTACCAACACATTTTGCGATTCATTTTTATATATAACTAGCTGCGCCCCGCGGTTTCACTCGCGTAATAATTTCCTACGCAATTTTCTTAATATTTTCTTTCATAAGAACCTTCTCCTGACAATAACAAACACAACAAAAAAAGAATTGGCCAAATTGGTCCAGGTGTTGTTGAGTTATGCGCTTACCAACACATTTTGCGATTCATTTTTATATATAAGACTAGCTGCGCCCCGCGGTTTCACCCGCGTAATAATTTTCTACGCAATTTTCTTAATTTTTCTCGCCGTAAAAACCATCTTTGAACTTCAACGAACATTTAAAAAAAAGAATTGGCCAAATTGGTCCAGGCGTTGTTGAGTTATGCGCTTACCAACACATTTTGCGATTCATTTTTATATATAAGAAGAAGATTAAAGCTATCTCTTTAGGTCAAGAGATTTCTTTATATTGAAATTAAATAAGACCTTGTTTGAACCCAAGGAGTCTACTACTGAAGAAAATACGCGATTCCATGGGGGACCTTGATACACAGCCTACTGTAGTAACTATTTATAAATAGTTACTACTGCTGTGCACCGGTAGCTTTCGTTGGTGAAAATTGTTAATTGTTACGACGGCGAAAATTCTTTGTCATTTCAAAGCTAGACTAGTTTTAATTCTTAATTTTAGGATAGCTTCAAAACTTTAGAAAATATTTGGCTCAAAATTACCCCAAAATGTCGGTAAAAGTTTCACCTACAATTCCATCTCAGCATTTTTGAGAAAAACAAAACACATTCGTATCAACAATATTAGTTGTAAGCGACGGGTAATTCTGGCGCGTTGCGTGTGGCAGCATAAGCAGCCTTAAGGTTAGCTTTGGTTCCTATCGTATTAAATAAACATCCATCCCCTTCCTTTTAAGTTTTGTCGATCCTTATGATTGTCTGGAAGAGATCGCCTTTTATGCCACACACATGCTAATATATTTTTTAAAACAGAAATAAACAAATTTCTAGGAAAATACTTCTATAAGTATTTTCCTAGAAATTTGTTTATTTCTGTTTTAGTTTCATTTTTTGTACCTACTTCTTTTTTTTATGTTGCAATCAAAGTCAATGTAAAAATAAAATTCATTTAGATGCCTAATAAATTTGTACAAGGCGCACATAGAAACGTCTTCACTACATAGTATAAAACAAAGTCGCTTTCTCTGTCCCTATATCCCTTTGTATGCTTAGATCTTTAAAACTTCGCAACGGATTTTGATGCGGTTTTTTTAAATAGATAGATTGATTCAAGAGGAAGGTTTATATGTATAATACATGCATAATATAGCGGTGCGAAGCCGGGGCGGGTCGCTAGTAAAAAATAAAGTGGTGGAACTCAAATTATAGGTAAATTTATAAATAAAATAAATGTGATTCAGGCTGAATTCCAAAAATCATTTCTTTGTGCGCACCTACGTTCTAAAAAGACCCCCTTTTAAAGTTTCAGATACCTACGTCATAGAGTTTCAGAGATTTCTTGATATGTCTTTTTTTTTATTTTTTTTTAATGTAAATAATAAATAACAAATATACTTTTCTTAAGTTTTTACTGATTATTTTGAAACAAAGTGTCAGACAGGTGGTCACGAAACGTATGTGCATAATTTATATCTGTATGCTGACCAATTTTAGAGTTCAACAAATACTAAAGACAGCAAAAAATATTTAAGCGAGGCTCCCATACAACATGGTACGGAACCCTTGCACGAGTCCGACTCGCACTTGGCCGGTTTTTAACATTTTTTTTAAACGTGTAATAAATAGGTACGAGTGCATTAATGTTTATTACGTTTCAAAAGGGTAGATAAAAGGCTAAACTTCTAGAATTTTCGAATATTTTGAGCAGTAATATGTATATCTTTGGAACGCATTACCCTCCTTTATAATATTTACCTAATTTATAAACATATCACATTTATTTTATTTATTTTTCTTCTCTCTCATTATCTGTACTATTACGATACTTATGTTGTAACTTTGTAACTTTTATTAAATAAAAATAAAAATATATTTTTTATTAATCCTACTAATATTATAAATGTGAAAGTTTGTGTGTGTGTGTGTGTGTATGTATGTTTGTTACTCCTTCACGCAAAAACTACTAGACCGATTGCAATGAAACTCGGTATCTAGGTAGCTGGAGACCTGGATTAACACATAGGCTACTTTTTATCCCGACATTCCCACGGGATCGGGACTTACGCGGGTGAAACCGCGGGGCGCAGCTAGTATAGGCATAAATGTGCCTGTGAAAAAAAAAAATGGGTGTAATTTTTATTCAATCATCATTAATTCAATTCACAATTAAATACACATACAAAAAAAATACTATTTTATTTTATTATTTGTCATAAAAACAATTTTGCATAGTAATATATTTATTTAATTCAAGTAAAGTTCTGTGGAACTTCAAAGGTTCCAAAAGGACAGAGTCAAAGGGGATAGCGAGCATAAGATGGTCTACCTACCTACTTTACATTTTATTTAGGTACTAGCTTTTGCCCGCGACTTCGTCCGCGCAGGAGTCGAAAATAGTTAAAATAGGATTATTTTTTGTTGATTTCAAATTAGATTGAGTTTGAAACATGTGTGTTAAAATAAAATGTACTTACTTAATTTAATCAAAAGCACTAAGGAGTTCGAGTCGAAGCAAATCGCCTAAAATAACTTTCTACTCTTTTTTAAACCCGGTAGGTAATTAATTTCGTAAAATCCTTTCTTATCGGATGCCTACGTCATACGAAGAACACACCCTACAAGTTTCAGGTTTCTACGATTTAGACAAAGGATTTTATATGTATAGATATAGATAAGAAGATAATACATGCATAATATAGCCGTGCAAAGCCGGGGCGGGTCGCTAGTACTTTGATAAAAGAGATCCAATCAAAGAGTATTTAAGTTTTTAATAACCCCAGCACGCCGCTTCATACACATGTTCATACAAAATTGCTGGAGCGTTGTAATGTTCCAAATTCAAAAAACGCTCCTGCATTGGATTTAATTTTCTTTGACCGCGACACTGGCTATATGCACGATAGTAATAATGCGAAGCCATAATAAAATTATAAATAAAAAAGAGATGGCGCTAGATGCTTCTTTCCGTATGTCAAACTGACAATTTTGACATCATCCCTACGTTCTGTACGTTTTCATGCAAAAATATTATGGTTTATTTTTTACGCCAAGAAATATCAAATTTTAATTAGTAACATAAATCTACTTGAAATACCTAAACCTCTTCTGATATTTTCGGAACACATTCGTGAAGATTATGTTAAAATCTGTTTCCTAGTTCCCGAAATTAGACTGCACAAACAAAGGTAAACAAATAAAATCAACATTTTCTGAGATGAATGGTAGTTTCGCGAAAACGAAGAGATGGCGCTAGTTACTTGTTAAAAAATGTGTATATTGCTATGTATTCTTAAAATACATAAGTGTACAAAATTTTTAAGCAGAACAAAAAGAATAATCAACTAATTTGTGATTTTCTAAATTTAAGAAAACCTGAATCGCGCATGCAAGATTTTTTTCTACAGGAGCTATATAAGGTTAGCGAATTCTATAGTGCTACGATCATTATGGACGTAGAACGCTTACTTCCAAAACTTCGAATTTATTATATGTAGATATTTAAATATTTTTGCTAACTAATTTTACCAGTAGAATTTAGTAAAATATAGTTATCTAGTTTTTAGCAGTGATTAAGTTAAATTTTGTTTGGATAATTGTATTAATGCTACTAATAAAACAAACGCCTTACAGTCGTAGCATAATCATTATTGGCTATAATAAATATTTGCTATTAAAGACAATATGTATGCAATTGATTAAAAATCTTTTTAATATTTATTACAGTGTGTAATAAAAATACACACATCAACAAAGTCTAGGGAACACGGGTAAAATAGAGTTTTTTGGGGAAAAATTGTGTTTTTTTGGGTTTTTGTTTTGAGTGTCGTATGTCGATAGAAGCGCAATTTTAGCCATAGAAGAAAATGTAAATTTAGTATGAAAACTGATTTCGCTGAACTCGTTAAACAACCATCCTTACGGTGTGAATACGTCCATTATTTTGCATGTAAATGAAATCTTGGTCGAGCTGCTATTGGTGGGGTATCACCCTATGGTGATACCCCACCAATAGCAGCTCGACCAAGATTAATACCGTGATGAGGTTGTGCAGAGCAATACCGTGATGAGGTTGTGTACTCTATAGTACACAACCTCATCACGGTATTGCTCTGCATTTAAAGTGTCTAGTGCCAAAACGAGATCTGTTCTTGTACCCAGACGAATATCAGCCCACAACATGATTATTCCAGTTTGGTAGGGATGAACTTCCTGTAGATTCTAAAGTCAACTCTGGTGATCAGGAACTCGATAAACACGTGCTCTCCTTGATTGAGAATAAAATTCGAAGCAAGATTCATCAGAAACCGGAACACACGCCCATTGATTGTCAGCCTATCGCAAATGTGCGTTAGCCCAAACAAGAACAGATCTCATTTTGGCATGAGACATTTTAAATGCAGAGCAATACCGTGATGAGGTTGTGTACTCTATGGTAATACCCCACCAATAGCAGCTCGACCAAGATTTCATGTTCATGCAAGATAATGGATGTATTCACACCGTAAGGCTGGTTGTGAACGAGTTCAGCGAGTACAATATCACGGTATTCGAGTGGCCTGCGCAGTCTGCCGATCTTAATTTCATTGAATATGCCTGAGCTTTGCTAGGCAGAAGAGCTTTCAGGAATTTTATCCAAAATTTTAATACAGAGAAATAACTTTTTTGCACCTTTTCTGATTGATATCCCTATACTTAGTATGCCACGTTGATTTAGAGCTGTCGTAATGTTGTAGGTGGACGAACAGATGGCTAAATAGTTACTAAGAATAATTTTTTTTAAATAAATTTTAACGTGTCAATAGATTTTTTATTGAAATAAACTGGATTTGTTTCTCAGTTTCGGCACTATTTTAGTGATTATACATTTTTTTTATTTTTTGCCATAGCAACCCTTTAATTAAAAACAGCATTAAAAAGAGTATAAAATTCCGCTTCTATTGACATACGACACTCAGGACAAAAGACCCAAAAACATACAATTTTTGCCCAAAAAACAATATATTAGCCGTGTTCCCTAGACTTTGTTGATGTGTGTACTATAATATCTCTTAGGTAGGTACTGGTAGACCTTCCCCAAAAAAAGGAAATAAGGATAAATACAGGGTTACTAGAAATTATACTAGCAAGCCGTTGAGGGCTACTTCTTCTACGACTTTTAGAAATTCGCTAGTATAATTTCCAATAACCCTGTAAATTTATTAAAGTTTGAGAAAATTACTCTAATTTTACCAGAGTTTGGTAAAAAAAGGAACGCTTATAAGGTCACTTTCTTGTCTGTTTGTCTGTCTGTCAGTGTTTTAAATTTACTTTACTTGTATACGGGCTTTTTTTCGTAACTAGACCCTTTTAGATGGTTATTGTTTGCGTGAAGATGATGAAGTATAAGCGCACAATTTTTCCAAGAAGAATCCATTGGTGCACAGTCGCACGGGATACGAATCCACAACCATCAGAATCAAAGTACCACTACGCTAACACCGCTATTTACCTAAAGGCCCTGTCGCGAATTGCGAATACACGTAGAATGAAATATCGATAAAGAATTAGAATTTGAGGAAATGGAACGTATTTTTTTTACGAAGGAAAATAGGTTTTGTTGGGGGCGCTAGTGAGGAGGAAAAAGATGGCGGTAGACTTGATGTGAGAAGGAAAGTTATGGTGTAAGAGAAAAACGAGTTTTAGTGAAAAGAAGCAGATAAACTCTTCTGTAAGAAGTACAAGTGAAATGCAAAGTAATGTGGTAAGAAAGAGACGAACCCGAATGATAATAAAGCTAGGCGGTAAGTGCTCTGTTCTATATGTATATAGGTAGGTGTCAAAAGGTAACCTCAAATGAGAAGAATGAAAAGAAATTGGTGGAAGCGGTTAATGGCATGGGGAGGCGAAGAGTGGCCATTTCCGGGCTTTAGGCCCAATATCCTTAAATACTGAAAGATCATCAGATTGGTGATAAAACTTTGTGATAAGATATGGTTTCTATGCCATGTTTCTATATCTCAAAGAAACTTACTGACGGGGAAGGAATTATTTCCGTTTCCCTATCAATTAAGAACTTCGATAACTCAGGCAAAGTGATGTACTCGCAGGACTTTGCGACAGGCCCCACTGCAAGCAATGGTGGTGTCACATCTTAATAATTACTTTAATATTCAGTAAATTTAGGTAATTTTCCTGAAATTAAATACATTATTTAAAAAATATATTTTTAATAAGTAAGTAATATCCTTGGGGCATATTGGATTTTGGAATTATAAAAATTAGATTTGCTATTTGTTCAACTACAACATGTAATGTCGCTGAGGTAGTGAAATTCTTAGAAATGATTGTTATGTATATATTTATCTTAATCTTTGTTCTAGTACGTACTAAGTATTTGTTATTTCATTGCAATATTTTGTTTTTTTAAGTCACGTTTTAATTATCAAATTTTAAGTTCGGGGAAATTACCCAACATAGCTATTAAAACAATTTTTTTTAGGATATGGCAGCACCATCATTGGCAGCGGGTTTTTCGGTAAATAATAGTGTGGTCTTATTTTGAAAATACCCCAAACTCTGGGTAAAATAGGGTTATTAAAAAATGGTTGTCTGTAAAGTCGGTTTACGGACGATAATTTTACGTGATAACGTCATAAAAAAACATTGATGGTAACCATAGCAACGATAATACTATGGTTACCTTGTGAATAACGCTCACTTTTGCGTAACGTGAGCGTGACGTCACACTATTTTGTGAGTGTAGTACGGTGTTCATCACGTCAAAAACTCTAATTTACAGAATTTATTCTTAATTACGTTTCACAACATTATAGAATAAACATATAAAATAGTACTTCAGGGGTTGGAAATTACGTCTAAATTTTTTTTATAATATTTTTTATCTATATTAATATCGAAGTGGGTGTGTATTTTGTTTATCATTTCGACACACAACAAACTTTATCAGTGAACCGGAAATAACCGGTGAGAGCAGGTTTCTGTGATAAGGTAAAGACCCGACCTGAATTTTTTTTATCAAATCCGTTTCCGGGTGACGCAATTCAATGTAAGATTCAGATTTTTCTTTCACAACAAACAATAGAGAACCTAAAGTTAAAAAATGGGTGCGTGTACTTATGTACGCGCGTGAGAAGTTATACTTCTTTGGCATTATTAAAAAAATAAAAAAAAATAAAAAATAAAAAAAATAAAATAAAAAAAAACTCGTCCGGCAAAAAACTCGTACGACAAAAAACTCGTCCGACGAAAAGTTCGTCCGACAAAAAACTCGTCCGACAAAAAACTCGTCCGACAAAATACTCGTCCGACAAAAAACTCGTCCGGCAAAAAACTCGTCCGACAAAAAACTCGTCCGACAAAAGACTCGTCCGACAAAAGACTCGTCCGACAAAAAACTCGTCCGACAAAAAACTCGTCCGACAAAAAACTCGTCCGACAAAAAACTCGTCCGACAAAAAACTCATCCGGCAAAAAACTCGTCCGACAAAAAACTCGTCCGACAAAAGACTCGTCCGACAAAAAACTCGTCCGACAAAAAACTCGTCCGACAAAAAACTCGTCCGGCAAAAAACTCGTCCGACAAAAAACTCGTCCGACAAAAAACTCGTCCGACAAAAAACTTGTCCGACAAAAAACTCGTCCGGCAAAAAACTCGTCCGACAAAAAACTCGTCCGACGAAAAACTCGTCCGACAAAAAACTCGTCCGACAAAATACTCGTCCGACAAATATAAATAATTAATTACATTAAAATAATTATGTAGTAGTAGTACCTCTTTGTACTTATCATCTTGTCATCTTGCGGTTTGCGGACAACTTCACGGTGAGAATTTTGTGTGACGCTTTTGTAAAATTTCACTCTCATCATTTTTTCATAACGCGCCTAAAGAAGTATAACTTCAAAAAAAGTTTAGTTTTAGTAAAGCTCCTAGTCGGTTTTTTTTCACAATCATCATCATCATAATAATATTTCAGGCCACTTGCACAAAACCTTAATAAATCGAAAATTTTATCTTGAATCACTTCAACTTTTGGTAAAAATCATATCACATAAATAAATTAGTAAATTTATTTATAAATTAATTAAGTAAGTAATATAAAAATTAATTAAGTGAGTAATTTATAAATTAATTATGTAAAATATATACTAATTCATTAATTTATAAATTAATTATAATTAATTAAGTAATTTATAAAATTTATTTATTTATTAAAAAGTTCCGATGCCCCGGGTCTGTCTGAACGCGATGACCTCAAAAACCACTAAACGGATTTTCATAAGGTTTTTACCATTAGAGTGGTTGATGAGTAAAGTTTCAATGTAAAACGGTAATGATTCTAACCCTATATTGACTTGAAACACAATGCTCACCTTGAATATAATAGAATATTTTTTATTAAAAAAGCACACGGACAAGAAAAGTTACCTATAGCTACAAAAAAGGGAATATGACAAAAATGTAAAAATATCCATGCAGAATTTCAACTAAACCGTACATTGACTGGGTAGCAAAATGCCAAAAAAAAGTTTTTGAACTAAACCTTATATTGAACGGGAAGTAAATATTTTCTGAAAATTAACTAAATTAAGACGATACTTTAATAATACGAGTACGAACAGATTTTCCTCTGTTACTCGTGCAAGGTCGCTAGTGTGTAAATAAATATTATATATGAGAATTTGTTTAGGTGGCGTCCATAAATTACGTGAGGTGTTTTTTTAAATTTTCTGTATTGTTTAATTTTTTTTTGTATCAAGCAGAAAAAAATTGCGCAATATTTGCCGAGACCCGCCCTCTCTCCAACGTAAGATTAGATGAGATTTGACTCCCCCCCTCCCCCCCTTAAACATCTCACAAAATTTATGAACGCCCCCTAATTTGTTTTTTATTTGCTATTTAATTACCACTTCAAAGAAAACTTGAAAAACACAGCGAAATCACTAAGGTTTATAAGTATGCTAAGTAGATTTAAATTTACGTCGATCTAGTATAATTAATGTACCAAAGTTAGAAGGAGGGGGTGTTAGTACAAGGAACAAATTAGTCACCACACCAAAGAACGCAACATTCAATATGGATTATTTTTATCAGACAAGTTTATCAATTGATAATCTAAGACAGTCGTTTAATAATCAGTACGTGCTTTGCTATTGGGTGATTAGGAACGGTTTGGCGCCAAAAGTGCTGTAGTCAAAATATTACCGATTACTAAACCTTCCATCAAAGTTTTATCAGTGTTATGTTCTCGACAATGAAGAACAGAAAAGAGAAAGGCAAAAGAAGAAGAAGCATATCTGCAACTTCCGAATATTATAATAATATGTTGTATTCTGAAGGCGATGACATCCATCTGTTGAGTAACGATGACCAATACTCAGAACACGGAATCTATGGAAGTAGAAACCGAGCCACTCATAAATCCCACGAGTCACTAATCTCAGGTGATTTGATGGCACCTGCTACTTCCAGAATGGGAAAGACTATAAACATAATTGGACATAATCATGTTGAATCTTCTGGCATATTGGGATTTGTACCTTCGAGATCAGTGCCTAATATAGCTTCACTTAACATTATTCGTAGTAATGTTGTTACTGTAGGAGCTATGATTAGAAGTAACGCATCAGTAGTTAACATTGTTAAAGGTAAAAATGTTGAAATAGGATCCATTATTAAGATATTTATGCCAGCAGTAAGTACTTCGCCATCCACTCAGAATTTAGATGAAATTGAGTCAAGTAGAGCAGTTCAAGAAGTGAATAATTATGGATCTACACAGAATGAGAGAATAGATGAAAGTACCATCGTTAATGTACTCACACATGCAGGCAACATTAGCAGATCCATGGGGGATAGTATAGATAGAATTAACGTAAATGACTGTGAAAATGTTAATATAGGAACCAGGGTTCAGTTTATCACTGAAATAGTAGAGCCTGAGAGGAGAATTACAGGTAAATATATCACTGTGACACTATATCGAAGGTAAAAATGACGAAAGTCTGTCTATAGTCACTATATCGGGAATTACAATCACGTTAAAGTGCTCCACCATTTTTCAGAACCAAGTCCTTTACCAGATCTTGGATTAGAACCTACGCAACCAAAGAAACGGAAAGGAATACGTAGTAGCATCGCTGTTTTTGTATGTTGGTCTGTGATAGTGGGCTGTGGCATTATCTTTCAACTTGCATATAAACTGGTAAGTACCAACCTAACCAGCGTTATTGTATTATTGATGGCTATGTAACTTTACAATATTGATCAGAATGAACTACCTACCTAGTAGGTAGGTACTTTACATTGTTTGTAAGAATACAGTACCAACAACATTGAAGATTTTTTTAAACTATCTCGAAGATATAATCTACTTTTACTCTTTCTCATCGTGCTCGAAACTTCTATGCTTCGTCGAGGTTCTTAAAGATTTGATAATATTTATTTTCTGTTTTTAGTTCTAACAACATTTTGTATATCAGACGCAAGTATTTTTGAAGAAGGATAATTGGATTTACCTTGATACACCAATTTTTTACGAATTTTAATACTGTAACGAAGATGACACCTGCTATGAGGAAGTTCAAACCATAGAAAGGAGCGACAAAATAGAAGAATTTTGGGTAGATTATAAGACGCAATTCTCTGGTATGAAGTTCAAGCCATGGAGAGGACATAGAAGAACTTTAGGTTGATTACAACACCCAATTCACTGGTATCAAGAAATGTAATAATATTTGAAGATAGAGGAGCCAACTTTTAGGAAAATATGCTCAGTTAAGTAGAAGAGGAGACGTGTATAGAGGAAGTTCAAGCCATGGAGAGGAGCGACTAAATTGAAGAGCTTTGGGTAGATTATAAGATGCAATTCTCTGGTATCAAGAAATTGGTTAATATTTAAAGGCAGAGGGGCAAACGTCCAAGGGGCTATGGTCAGGGAACATAACAACAAAATTATAATAATAATGTTTTTAGGAGATTAAGAAAGGAATCAAACATGTTCATAGCAATTTGAACATCCTTCTCACTATTGGACAAAGACGTTTTGGCAAAAGATGATAATTTTTTAGGAAAATACCAGATAAGTGAGCCACTAGTTAGTCTTAGTGCTAATGTGATGAATGAGCTGAATGAGCATTCGCATTCTGGCGAAACGGAGAGTTGTGAGATTTTTGGACATCATTTCGTTGATTTTGTATGCCAGACATGCATGCTTACACCCGTACATGTTTTACAAGTGGTAGGTGGTGGTCTTGGTAAAAGTTTTAGTGTAAAACTTGATTTCAAATATTAAATATATAAAAATTACACATCGATGTATCTTTCATTATTATCTATAATCCAAAATCCCTGTAAAACGTCATCATTTATTTCCTAGCTTTGACCCGCGGCTTCGACCCCGTAAGGGTAAATTTTTTTTGAAGGGACTACCTAAAAATAGATTATTTTTCGTAAATTTTAAGATTATATTTACTCCAAATCAGCTGTTTCCTAAATTCAGACCTCATTGACCTTTGAGTTTTATATGTTTATTGTCTTTCGACTTCTATTTTAATCAGTAATGGTCTCTATTGACGAAAACAGCTGATTTTCCAATACTTATACAAAATCTTAATATTAAAAAATGTTAGAATTCAAATTCAATCCAAAAGTCGTAGAAATCCTTTTCGTATTAAAAACCCATCGTCAAAACACATTGTTTAATAATATACAGGATGTTTTTTTAATGACTCTCAGGGCCATTTCTTTAACTATTATAAACTTTACAAATTTATCAACACAAAAAATGGGTGTGCACAAGTGTAATCTACATTACTTTCTTTCACATTTATCAATAAAAAATGGTAATAACCTTTTTTCTCTGATAAGAAAAAGGCCCGACCAAAAAATATTTATTGTTGAAACGCAATAACATAATAAGTACTTTTCTTACTTCAATAAATCAGAAAAAAATCTTAAAAAATCCAAATCTCCACAATGTGTTTCAACGAGAGTATGTTAAGACGTAAGGGGGTTGTTAAAGACGCTTTCGAAATCTTGTGCTGCGATATTTTAAATATTGAATGTTTTTTAAAATTTAGAGTTTATGTTTAGAAAATCAACTGCCTTTAATATTAACAAACAAACACCCCAAAGTCAGTGACCTATCATACAAAAAAAAATAAAAATTCGAAAAAAGGTTCAATTTTCAAAGTCGTAGAAGAAAATTGCTTATATAGTAATCCCTTTTTGGCTTAAAATAACCTTGTAGAATCAAAACATAGTACAGATACGTAGGTAATTCAAGAGATAAAAATATATCTCTATCTTACTTGTTTATAGAAGCATTTTCTATGTATAGATATCGACAAATATGATAAAATCTGAAAGTAGATAGATTCCGATATTCGAATTTGTTATAAATAAATAAATAAATTATTACACAGAAAAACTAAAATAACTAAATATGGGTGGTAATTCTATGTATGGGTTAAATGTACTTATTTTTAAACCCTGCTAAAGATAAATAATGAATAAACAATAATAATAAAAAGACTCAAACTATACAGGCAAAGTCTACAAAATAATAGTGTTTTAAAAGACTCAGGCACCCAAGATCAGACTCAAGTTCTGTTGCGGGTACCTGTTTAAAAAAAAAAATTCATAAGATTTAAGAGACACAATAAATAATAATTATTATTATAAAAATTATGGTATGTTTAATACCAAAACAAAACTTCAAAGTGAACATTGTGCATGATAAAAATATAAAATTGTAAACGAAAAGATGTACCTATAAATATAATTATTTATCTACGCATTTACAGCGTAATGCAAAAATTGTAACTTAGAACAAATAACAAAATCCAATGATTGAATTTTGGCGTGTCATTATTATTTTATCAGATTATTTTTATCAGATATTTATACCCGATTGACAACCTAACGTAGTCATTAATAAATACTTTGCCACTGGTGACTGTTGAGAACAGACGTGCAATCTTGCGAAGTTTTTTAAATATTACCTATTATCGACCTAAGTACCCATTTATCCATCAGTGTGTTTTGTATTTTATCGATAATATCGAACATGGAAGATCAAGGACCAAGAAGAAGAAGAAGTAGCATCACTTTAGCAATCTTAGCAAGAAGTCATGAAACTGTTTCTGATTATATCTTGTATTCCGAAGGCGATTTTCGAGACTTCAAACATGCAATTATTGGATATCAAAATCAAGATAACATGGGTCCCAGTACTTCCGGATTATTTCAGAATATAGAGCAGTTAAACATATTTGGAAATGAAAGTGGTGAATTTAGAACCACGACTGGGTTTCTTAGGCAAAGAACAAGAAAGAATTCGAAATCCATGCAGCATATAGATCAAGTTAACATTATACGATGTAGAGATGTGGTAATAGGACCAAGAACTGAGCTCATCTTGAAAACATGGGAAACTTCGGGATCCACAGATGTTATTGACCGAAATGAAATAATAACAGCAGTTCAGGAAATGAACATTCCGGGGAACATACAGAACATAGAAAACCTTAACATTGTAGATTGTGAAGGTATTACATTTGCATCCACGATTCGGACGATCACGCAAAGAGAAGAACCTGAGCTAAGAACTATAGGTAAATATATCAGTAAACTGTAACACTATATCGAAAGTAACAATGATTATGACGAGTTTCGTAGATGACTGTTGTTGTATCACAAACATACGAATGACAATCACATTAAAATTGTCCATCAATGTTTCAGAACCAACAAATTTGCCAGAACTTGAATCAGAAACAACTAAGCCAAAGAAACGGAACAGAAAACGCTGCTTGGTTCCTGTCTTTGTATGTTTTGTTGTGTTCGTGGGCTGTGCCATTTTCCTTCAAGTCACGGTTTTTTTCGGGGGATGCGGAAATAACATTATTGGTCCACCCTATGTACAATTACGTAAGTACCGAATATATTATACATTTATTACCTATTTTGCAATGCAATATAATCGTGAAAAATGAAATAAAAATTAATTATTTTTCACTATTACACATTTTTTGTAATGTTATTACAAAAAATGAAAACTTAGAAATTGGAGATTGATTTCAAATTATTATATTAGGTATGTAACTTGAAATCACTTCACTACATAGTATAAAACAAAGTCGCTTTCTCTGTCCCTATATCCCTATGTATGCTTAAATCTTTAAAACTACGCAACGGATTTTGATGCGGTATTTTTAATAGATAGAGTGATTCAAGAGGAAACTTTATATGTATAATACATGCATAATATAGCCGTGCGAAGCCGGGGCGGGTCGCTAGTATGAATATAATGCAAAAGAGAAAAAAGTGGATATTATCTCTTGCGTCATGTATGCTTTTGACTTGTTTGCTTGATCATGGCCAGGGTCTTTAAAGGTTTGAGTTGATCAAATCAACTTTTTTTTTCTCTTTGTAGGGATAGCACAGTGGTGGTACAAGTGTCGTTGGAGTTGGGGAGCAGTGTTACCAGTTAATAGAACTTACCTTAATCCACCAATCAAATATGTCGTCATCGGTCATAGTGAATTGTATTATTGTGATGATGATGATACGTGTAAGGAGAAAGTTCAAACCATGCAAAAAATCGATATAATTGAAGGATCTAGGGTAGATATAAGACCTAATTTTATGATTTCATCAAATGGATTAATGTTTGAAGGCAGAGGAGCAAACGTCCAAGGAGCTATGCTCAGTGACCATAACAACGAAACTATAACAATAATGTTTTTAGGTGATTATGAAAGGAATAAAACATGCTCAGAGCAATTTGAACATTTGAACATCCTTCTTACTGAGCTAGTGGATGAAGGCATTTTATCAAAGAAATATAAAATATTAGGTGAATGTCAGATAAGTGAAGAGCCAATAGTTAGCCCTGGTCCTAATGTGATGAAGGAGCTAGACAAAATGGAGCATTTTTATGGCGGCAGAACAGAAAATTGTGTTAAACGCGAAAATCTCGAAAATCAACGAGTTGATATTATTACTTAAACCATGTATGGGTGAAAGCGTGCATGGGTGATGGCGCTGGTTTTCGGTGTAAAGTTTTTCTATAAAACTCTACTACAAACATTAAAATTTTCACTAGAAAACTGTACTAACTAATATTGTGAGAATTTGAAATTTTCATAGTATCTAAATATATAAAAGAAAATAGTAACTGACTGACTGACTGATCTTTTAACGCTAAGCTCAAACTAATGTACGGTTCGGGCTTAAATTTGGCATACAGATAGTTTTTAATCCGTTAGAAAAGAATTTTGGAAAATTCAACCCTTACATGGGTGAAAGCTATTTATGAAATATAGTAACTGTGTAGGTTACTTAGTTGGTTGCGGGAAGGCTGACGTTTAACATGAAGTTAAGACATCTCTCCCGAAATCAGCCCAACCATAACTACTGCATAGTAAAATGACTCATTCTTACTTTGGAAGTAAGAAGATAACGCGGTATAAGAACCAAATGAACGTAAATACATTTTTAAAATTTTACAGGAGAGTTAAAAAACAGTGATTTTTACGTCATATTGAACTTTGAAGTACAGAATAACAATTGTTTTATTCTTCACTAAAAAAAAACAAGTATGGAGAAATATTTATATGCTATTAGAGAATGAAAAGAACAAAAAATAAATTGATAATAGATATTAATATAGATAATATAAATATTTTTTTTAAATTTGTTTGACATACGTTCTCCTGGCTCTTACTTTTTCGAACTATTTTTACAAATATTGCTTAGAACCAAAGTGAAGTAAAAGCTTATACGTTGTAATGGCTCATTTAAAAATGCAAAAAAACACGTTGGTTTAGGATTTAAATGAAGCATTTTTGTCAATACGTTGTTTTGGAAGGACCTGAAATATAATCTATTAGAAACCATTTTAATGGTACTTAATTTAGGTTGTTTTGGCTATACATTATATTTTATTTAAATCGTTACGTTATTATCGAGCTAGTTAAATATTGATTTTATGGTTACGTTCTTTTGCCACAACGTGTAGGACCACGGGTAGAACTCATTTCTGAAAAAAAAAGATTTTCGATATTTTTGTAGATACGTTCATATGTTTCTTAACCCGCGATAAGTAAGGGACTTTTTAAATTACAAAACTATTTTAAACGCTATCTAACTTCCGAAACCTTGTTTTGATAAAAACTATTGTTTATAATCGGTTGTTTTATTGCAAATATATTTGGGGTTTTCCAAACAATAATTATATCAAGATAAATTTTCTACTTTTATTAACTGATTTTCTTTTTTGGATAACGGGGTGCGCTTCAGGAGACTTAATCAAGCTTCATTACATGCTTCTACCTAACTAGGTAATCTACAGTTACTGTGTTATTAAATCGTATCACCAAAGAATATTTAAGAATAAAGACTGAAATTAATTTAAAGCTATGGATTAACCAGCACGCCTAATCTCTCGACACAAGGCATGTGACTTTCGGCATTTGGACCTGAGGGGTAGTTAATGTTCGTTCCCGTAGAGGTGGGAGCTTGGGAGCTTAGGGCCCTAGCGCTGCTATTTTTTAAGATCTGGCGGGGTATCTCAATGTGGCATCAAGGGACAGTAAGGCTGGCGGCTTCTTCAGGATGAGCTTGGCTATCCAGTGGGGAAATATCGCCAGTTTTCTGAGGACTATGCCATTAGAGACGCTCTAGGGGGTGAATTTTTTATAGTAAGTTTAGTTTTAGTGTAGTGTTTGTTTTTAATTATTGTTTTTTTATTGTTATGTAATTTTTGTTGTAAAAAAATATAGGATTATCGATGAATTAATACGACAAAGGGATAGTAACATAATAATATTATTATGTGTGTCTGTATTAGTAGTCACTATTTTTTACGCGGCTACCTTTAAACCGACGTACGTTATAGAAAATTAATGATATGTGAGAGGCCCACAGCTCAAGCGACGCTCGCTGATCGTTTACGGTCGTGCGGGTTAAGCGACGCCTGGCGCAGTCATTACTTCGATGGGTGGCCAATTAGTTTAGTGGCAAAAATGTGTTTTCGTGAGCCCCTTTGTGCTTTGGAAGGTACGATAAGTCGTTGGTCCCGGTTGCTAACTCTAGTAGCAGTTGTTAGGTCAAGTTAGAGGCCTTAAGGCAATCTGAAAAGTCTTACAATTGGTGAGCCACACCACATACGAGAAGAAGAAGAAGAATGATGTGTAAAAGGATCTCGTAAAGTGTCAGGTTTGCTTGCCAAACGAGGTTTTTACATGGTATTTTGTTGTCTGTATTAATTACTTTACATTGGCATAGGTTTAAAAGGTTGTTGCGAAACTTAGAAAATAAATGACTGTTAACTTTGCCAAAATGTTACAACTTCTTCACAGTTGTTCCAAGAAGAGACAGGCCCATAAAATTTTAGTTGACAATGTTTGATGATAAAAAGCGAAAGACAACTCGCGCTTGTATTACGAGGTTAAACAAACTATTTGTCCAATACTTAATTAAATTTAAACACACGAATTAACTGTCTTATGGTGAGTGAGTGAATAAATTATATACGTTTTCAAGGTGCGTACGCGCATCATAGTCAAATGATAAATTACATAGTGAAGTATGCACCGTGAAATTGTTACTGTTGAGAACACCGAATTTGATGATTTCGTTAAATAAATTAGATTTTAAATGGTTTTGGTTATGATAATTACGTGTTATTTTTAATGTGATGATTAAATGATTTGTTTTAAAAATGTTTGATTTTTTATTTCTAAAAGAACAATGTCTTAATTTTAATCAAACGAATTAAGACAAGATAATAAGCTTAAATAGCGCGATTCAAAATTTGTGGCAATAATAATAGCGCTTAGCTTTGTAGGCCTTTTGTTGGGTCACTATAAGAATAACCTTTTGGCTGAAGCTGACCTAGATGGCCTAAAGACTATTCAGGTTTAAGGGTTTAAGTCACAAAAGCAACGTACCCGGTCTGCTCAGTCGACTCAGCTTGCCGACATCAGAATGAGCAACTAGCAACGTCTGGAATTGCAAATAGTCCGTTAATTAGAATACCTTATTGGATAGGGGTAGGTAGTTTATTTTTGACATCCCATCAATTTGAATTTTGGTTCAAACGTCATTTATTCCTTACCCCGCCTAACCCAAGTCACCACTACCATAGGTAATGTTGTCATTAACCCTGCAAACGGCTTTACCCACGGCTCTACTATCCATAGACAACGTAAAAAGTGCAATGTTCTGTTCAAACGTCAATAAAATGTCATACGTCATCTTGACCGTACCCCGCCTGACCCGAATATGCAATTTCTTCACCTATCCCATACCCAGCCTTATCCATATACTTATACAATTTCATCACCTATCCAGTATTCCGCCTTATCCAAATATGCAAATTTCGTTATTTATCCCGTACCCCGTCTTACCCAAATACGCAATTTTGTCACCTATCCCGTACCCCGCTCTAACCCAAATATGCAATTTCTTCACCTATCCCGTACCCCGCCTGACCCAAATATGCAATTTCTTCACCTATCCCGTACCCCGCCTTACCCAAATATGCAATTTCATCATCTATCCCTTACCCCGCCTTGCCCAAATCATCAAAATAGTTAAGCAATTATCTACTTAGTCGTAAAGTAATTAAAACCTACCGCAAATCTCACACATCGATTAACAATTCACACATCCGTTATTCGATTATCAATCGATACAACGGTCATTATTTCACCTAATAAATTAGTATTCGAATAATCGTAATAGGCCGTTACTAATTTCTGAACGTGCTATTATATACGGTTATAGTTTTATAGATGTACATCACTAGAAGTGATTTCGATTTATAGAAAAATCTAATTCGATACGAATTTAAAAAGTTTTGCAGTTGATTCTGATTGGAGGGCGGTCTAGCTAGCTTCTAGGTTAAGCTTTATTTTTTTAATTCATAAGATTTTTAAGCTTCATTTGTAAAAAAACATTCCAAATATTTTTTTATGTTACCTACGTGTAAGTACTAAAAATGTTCTAAATAATATTATAAGATAGACTTTTAACATATTTTGGTTGCCGAAATTGTTCATGGAAATAAAATAATAATAGATAGGTAGGTAGATAAAAATAACCAAAAAAAGATTATTTATTTATTAAGCGCTATTTTATATAAATGTATTTAGCCTTTTTTTTTTTATCCACATACCTGCTTACTAAAAATCTTGATTTAAATCTATCCGACGGAATGGAAGAAGAAAATTCTTTCTTTATATAATATAAAGAAAGAATTTTCTTCTCCGTAAAATGTGACCACACAACAAGATAAAATAACAAAAAAATATCTCTTCCTGTAGGTATATTTATTATCCCATAGAAACAATTATCTTCTAATTCATGTCATAGTAAAATCAACCCTAAAATAAAAACTTAAAGTGTATTTTAAAATACCCAATGACTAAACTCAAGCGTGTAAAAAATAGAGAGATGTGTGTAAAATTATTAATTGTTTAAAATTGATTCGATACGATTTGTCCATGGATTTTTTTTGTTACAATTCGAATATCCGGTTGTTAAATAATTTCCAAGTAGGTAGGTGTTGATAGGTATTTAGATAATATACCTAACTTACCTGCGGATAAGAGCCACTATAAGGTTTTTTAAAAACCTTGACATTAGGGACAAAATAATAATAAAATAAAAATAAATGTTTTTCAGACAATATTATCAAATGACCTATTTTCAAGTAGTTTTATTTTACGAAATATTTAGTTTTTAATTAAGGCGATAAGTTTTTACTTAGGCGTTATAAAACATCTGTGAAAACTGAATATGTATAGTGAAAACTGGCATAAAGTCAATGGTAAAAATTACATAAATAAAAAATAAATCAATTTTCTAATAATAATTTATAACTACTAAAGTTATTTATTAAGAATACTGCTTAACTTCAAGAAAATTTACTTAAACCACAAGAAATTATTCTCTAACCTCTAGAGAGGATTATTTCTTGAAGAAACCTTTTTTTCTGTGCAGGTGATCCACGTTGGTATATATGAGAAGAAGAAAAAACTGCGGTAGAGAATAAATTAACCCAAGGCGCTAGGGCTCAAATCACGTATTAAACAAGCTAAAAAATGCCGAAAAATACTCGTATTTTTTTGTAACGCCTGAAAAATATTTGGAGAAACCAAATTCGAAGCTAAAAATGTTGGTAACTCATTTGCAATTTCACAAATGGAAGATGGCAGCATTATTAGATATGCATTAAAATTAACTTTAATTTTTATTGTAGGTAGGTACCAATTTCTAAGCAAATACACACAAAAAAATGTGTCTTAAAGCAAGAAATAATTAATTCAGTTTCCTATACCTAGATGCTAATTAATTTCTTGGTATTAGTATAAAAAAAAACTTAAAATGATAAGCATTATAATATTCTTAATTTAAAAGCAATAGGTATGTTTATTAAGAATACTGCTTATTATTTTCAAGACCATTTACTGAAACAAAAAAATAAATTTTAACGTCTATAAGGCGAGGAATATTTCTTGCACGGTAAACCTTTTTTTGACGAACAAATTACGAAAAAGTAAAACTACTAGTTTATAAGTCATATACTAACAATACTATGCATGTAAAAGTCTGTAATAAATCTTAATATATATAAATCTCGTGTCACAATGTTTGTCCTCAATGGACTCCTAAACCACTTAACCGATTATAATAAAATTCGCACACCATATGCAGTTCGATCCAACTTGAGAGATAGGATAGCTTACATCCCGATATTCCCACGGGATCGGGATTTAGGCGGGTGAAACCGCGGAGGGCAGCTAGTTAATTATATAGAATAAACTGCCTATGTTTGAACGGGTCACCGAGCGACTCGTCTCGGAGGCACTTTGATTAAATTTTGTTTTATTATATTTTCTATTGTTTTACGTACCTTTTTCCATTCCTCCGTCTTCGCTTCGTTGCGTAGACTGTTCCAAGTTGACTCGCGTGAGCCTGCACCGGCGGCCGGAGCATCGAGGCTTCCACACACCCTTCAAGGGCATACCCCTGCCCGCCCCAGCCGCACAACAATTTTGACTCCGAGGCTATCTTGCCGGTTTCTACTCTACCATCAAAAACATCTTCTTTCAAAAAAGAATCAGAGGCTATTTTGGTTTCTACTCTCCTGTCGTAGATTTCATTGCCATCTAGTTTATAGATGAGTTTGGATTCTGATGCTATTTTTCCGGCTTCGTAGATTTCATGGTCTTGGAGCTTGTAGTCGGGAGGTAGTAAAGGTAGCTTGTAGCTGGTGTCAGGAGGTAGAGGAACCAAGGGGAGGCATGTCGTCACTTTGGTCTCAATAACCTCATGACACGGTATCGTTTGTGCAGCTATTTTGACGGTTATAATTTATACACTTGGAGCAGAAAATAAGGTCATCACATTTCTTATTGGTAAATGATTTTAGTATTATCCAGTTTTTTCAAAACCCAGTTAATTAAAGAAACACACAACACCTTTTTTTTAGGAGTAGTTTACTTTTAAAACTGTGTTAGCTTTTTTCTGTATTATCCACTTTTTTAATTCACTCCCTGATATTTCAGTTTGTTTTGTTACATCAATTCTTTCACGTAGACTTTCTTTTATATTTGGTTATCGATCGCCTTGTTAACTAATCGATTAAGCATCGATTAAGTAGAGGTAGATATATTTAATCGATTCTTGTTTAAAAGATTTGAACACCTAAGTTTAAAACTTATTTGTTTACTTTAATATTTAATGAGACCGGTTAGAATCGATTAAAATCATTTCAAATGACCTCTCCTATAATTATTGACTTGCAATTTATTGCAACTTCCGGAAACTACCTGTTAATCGATTAATCGATTTGTTTATTTATTACTTAAAACACTTTAAAAACGGACACACGAATAAAATAATCGATTTCTGGAAGAATCACTTGAGCTGTTACTATGGAATCTCTAAGGAAGATTTTGTTCTATTGCGGATTTTTTTTACACTAATGTCAGCACATCACTTCACTCGATAGTACTAAAAGTATTCGATTTGGTACATTGTCAATCGATTCAACGCGGCACGTGAATACAGGGTGTATCGAACGCGTGGCGCAGTGTCTGAGCGCCGAGCGACGTATGCTCCCTAAAGCTATGAGACCCCTAAACTACGTGGGAGTGGCTTAAACACACCACGCCTCATGTGCCAGATCGACCAATCAGAGCCCATCGTTGTCATCAAAGGCCGCCCGGGGACGTACTAAGACGTCTGTTGTATTCTTTTTTCGAATTTTATTTTCACTTTTGTTTTGTCAGTTGTGATGTTGACGTTTCAGGAGTTTGAATTTTTTAATGTGCATCGTTTTTGGATTGTTTTATTTTTCTTTTTGTATTAGTAGGTAAATACCGTTGCAACCTGAATTTAGTTGAAGATGGATTGCCAGAAACTTTTCGTATATAATATAAAATTTTGTCTTTGAATGTTACGGTTCATTTAATTTATGGCACTAAAAACTCGTAAATAATTTATAAAAATTGCTCTACTAAAACCCATTAAGGCTTAAATTAAACCCAATTTATAGTTTTGTTAAAAATAGTTTTGCTTTCTACTTAATTTCGTTTAATTCCCACTGGTTCAGTTGACCAGTTCAGTCAACTGAACTAAGATATTTTCTTCTCGTTTGTTCAGTTGATAATGAAATTACTTTTTTACATTGTTTTTCTCACAGGTGTCTTTGATATTTTTTAGCATTTTAAACAAATTAATACCTACTTATAAATCAAATTAAATAAGTAGGTAAAAAAGTTAAATGAAACTTTTTATGGTTTTTCAAGATATTGCCTACCTACCCTACCTATCCTGGATGGTTTACCTAGCCTTTTTTATAGGTTAAGTAATATGAAGGGAAGAAAAATATGTAATAAGTATAAATAAGTTTTAACTGACGGCAATTCAAACGAAAATAAGAAGAAAATGTAAATAATATCACAAAGTCAATGTTTTTCTCTCCGAGTCCTTAGTCCGTCCCGTTCTGTTATCAATGACGTCACAACATGGCCGCTGTAAGGGCGAGTTTTCGCATTTCCCCCTCAGCAGCGAGTACGGATGGACAGATAAACACCCCTGGCTTATTTTTGTAGTTATTTAATAATAAATATTAAGGGAAAAGTTTTGTAGGTGAGTTAGACCTAACTTATAATAAGTCACTTAAAAGTAATAAAATAAGAGTTTTTATTTGATTTCCATTACCTAGTCTAACCACGGTATACCTACTATTCGTGATTTTCTGCAAACTTTTTATAACTTTTTTAAAAGTTTGGACAGCAAAAGATTTGTGCTTAGTTTACTTGGTATTTTTATTTAAGGAGTTTTAACCCCTAACCTCTTATGAAATAATCAATCAGCCTGTATACCCACTCATATATATTTCTTTCCCGCCCGCGACTTGGTCCACGGTCATTTATTTTTTTATTTTATTTATTTATTAACATTAAAAACAATACATAGTATAATACATTAAAAAAACAATGCCACAAAAACTCTATCGAGTTTTACTGGGCATTATACTACTACGACGACTTAACTGGTCGCGGGTTCGATTCCCGCCTCAGACAAGTATTTATGCTTACATATTTGTCTGTGGTCTGGTTGTTTCTATGTATTCTAAGTATGTATTTACGAAAGAAAAGTATATAAGTAGTATATCCAATGTCTAGCACCCATAACACAAGTCTAGTAACTTAGCTTGGGGCTAGATGGCGATGTGTGGAATGTCCTGCAATATTTTATTTAAATTTAAAACTACACACTATTTAAAACACCTCATAACAAGTAATGCTGTGTTGACATATTAAGTCAATAACAACTCATACAAAAGATCATTCGATACAATGCAAGAATAGGTAAGTAGGTACCCACAACGTAAAAAAATATATATCGTATTTAAAATTGTCAATGTCAATTTTTAGTCCGATCCGTCCATTTTTTTGAGCTGTGCGTTCAGACCTACCTACACACTTGTTAGAAAATTAAATCAGCCCCTTTGAAAGTTAAAAAATTATTTAGGTAGGTACTAATAGATATCGGTATTAAAAATTGGGGTTGGTGGTACATTTTAGGTTGTATGTATTTTTTAAAGCCGAATCATAAAAATAATATATAAAATTTGTCCAAAAAATAAATATGAAATTTGAAAATGAAAAATAGTTAACGTCCTATTTCTTTACCGAATATACATAAAACTAGTAGTTCGCCCCGAACTGAGACCTCACGAGATTTTTTTATCGATTTTTACTTTTCAGCGTAAAGTATGATGTAACGGCGAAATACTTTAAATACTTCGGTCTATCTTGTTTAAATGATAGGTGCGTATGACTATCATCAGACCCTGGACATCGCTGACTCTATTATACTTTTAACGAATCCAAACGCGTTAGGCATAGGTATCTTGTCTAGAAAATAGGTTCCATAGCCTAATTTTCTTGGTCTCAATCACGTATATTTTTATTTCGCGTTTTATTGATACTCGGGAGAATAAGTACCTACAATGAATGTAAATCGTGTGTGATTAAAAAACTCCTCCCTCCTTATTCATTCTATATCACCATATCGTCAGTACCCAGAGTACCTACTCATTAAGTGACCACGATGGACCTAACTTATCTAGAGATCATAATATAGTTCATATAGCTTTCTTCCGGCTATATTACCAAACCCCAGATCAGTTGCTTGTTTAACACCTAGAGTGCCTACTTATTAAGACAACTTTAACGAACTTTAATGATAGACTTATCTTGTCATATTTCTTTGAAGTTGAGTGCCTTCTTCCACCTCTATCACCAGATCCCAGATATCAGCTGATTCTTCAGAAGCTATAGCATACCTACTTATCATGGTGGTTTGAACGAGTACAAACATGATAATTATGACTATATCTTGTTCTCAAGATCGTTAAGTTCTTATTGTCACCTTTCTCACCGGGTCTTTATCATCAGACTTAACACTTAAATTTTTAGTACCTATGTAGTATGTACTCATCATAATCTAACGAAAGAGGTAAAGAGGAGAGAGGCTCCTCCCTCGATACAAATACATTAGAGAAGTTTGAGACCTATATTATCGGTGGACCTATACTTATGTCCAATAATAAGTCCCTAACCTATTATTAAATGAAAATAATAAAAAGATTAGTCACAAGTTTTTTAATTAGAATCTCTAGATCAGCTAGCAATACTATTTAATATTATCCACCATAATTGTTAACCAAACCAACCCTTGATTATGAAATAAATGAATAATTATGAATATGAAGCAAAGAGAGGTCTGACGATTTATGGGAAAGTAGAATAAGTAGACGCTTTTAATCTACAGTCTTCACCCAAGGTAGGTAAGTAGGTACATCCTGAGTGGCCCAGACGACGTCAACCATAGAAGGATTGTCCAATTTTCGCTTCGGCTTCCGTTTAGCTGATCAATAGCTGGTTCAAGCAGCTCCTTCGAAGACCATCGGGAACGAACACAAGAGTGCATGACTTTGCAGTCTAAACTTATACGAATTATTTGAATTTTATTTAGGATGACCATATTATTATATAGATAGGTACCTATAATCAATTTTATTCATAATATCAAAGCTAAGTTATTACGTAATGGTTTTGAAATTAACTGGAAATCATATTTTTTACGACAATGACAGAAAGAAAACGTCATTTTGATTTTCGACAGTGTCATTTTTGAATCATGAAGGTCTAAGCGTTTTTTTCCTTTTTGATACAAATAAGTTTGATATAAAAATGACCGCTGAGACGATAAATTCCTGTGGATTCCTTCCAGCTCCATCATCAGATCATTTCCATGGTACCATATTATTGTCACCGAAGTTACGCCCTTGCATTTGATACCCCACTCGGGTATATTTGCCCTATAGTTCGCCTGTCATATAGGTAGATCCCCTATTGCACCCCCTATCATCGAAGCCCCCAAACCGATCCCTCTCATGTTCGAACTTAAAAATTCTATGGTCCTCAACTACTCGTATACCAAAAATCATTAAGATCAGAGCAACGGTACTCAAGTTATCGTCGAACAAACATACATAGATACATAGGTACAACCGACCGACCATCTCGCCACTAGACCTCTCTCGCTTCGCTCGTTCGGTCAAAAATCATGGGAATCAGTGACACGAGAATTTTATATCTTTATTAGATTTATTGATTCATCAATATTGTTTTAGCTTTAGTTTTTAGGGTTCCGTACCTCAAAAGGTAAAAAAAGGAACCCTTATAAGATCACTTTCTTGTCCGTCTGTTTTTCGAGAGTTACATTTATAATATTAGGTAGTACGTTGTAGGTGAACACTTAATGTTTTGCTTACACGCATCTTTGAATAATAAAATGATTTTATTCACCCCGATTTTCACTTTTAATAGGTATACACCAAAATCATAATGATATCAACAATTAAAATGGTACTTACCTATTTTTTTATTTTTTTTTAATTTGATTTGATTTTAAGTTTTACATCATTTCACATAATATTTTTTTGTAAGACGAATGTCATCTCAGTCTGCCTGTGACCATGGGATCTGCAAAGTTCCTGAAACGTCAGGATTAAAAACAAATTAAAACACGAATATATCCGTTAAGATAAATATTTAATTATGTCTTATAATAAATAAATAATAAAATACAAAACCACTCTGAATGAAACGGACAACTTTAAATAATTTTCTTTAAATACTTCCAAAAACACAATTAATAAAAGTTAAGAATATTTTAATGTAGTAAATATGATTCCTGCATAAAAGATTAATTTAGATTATTAAATATTGCTGATTTATTATGTCAAACAATATCTTTTTGAACAATAAATTTTTTAAAATTTTAAACAATACATTTTTTATTTGTTTGTGTCTGTGGTGTTTAATGTTTAAATTTTGTTTAAAGAGTGACATTTATATTATCATTATCCTGTAATATTGTTTGAAATTACGAAATAAACTAAGTTCATAAGAAAAAAAAAACAATATCTTATAGGGTCCCGTATAACAAACACAGACCTAAATATCGTCCTTTGCCATGGCAAAGGTTGCCGTTTAAAATACATTTTTGTGTTCAAATTATTTGTTTTATAGTTGAGATGTTTGGTTTCTTGTTCAGATCTTTAGTAGGTAGGGCATAGTGCACCGAGTAATCGACAACAATTCATTCTAGCACGACCTTCAGCAATGAAGATGACGATTATGACGTAAAAATTTACGACAAAAAGTGAAATAACAAATTAGATGGAGAAAAGCGAATTCAGTAAGTCCTAAAGGCTAGATAGATATTATGCACTCTAAAATAAACAAAAACATGAAATTACCATAATTTGCCTAAAATTCTGGTACAAATTCACAATTTTCAATAAATTTATTTCAGAGAATCAAAATCCATGCAATACACATAGATCAAGAATGTGGTAACACCAATATAAGCGGCAGTCCTTTTATGGCGTCGGCAACCAAATTTATTAATATTATTTTATTTTTTTCAAAAAAATCATAAAGTCCTATCTAGGTACTAACTCAAACGAGACTCAGTTCAAATTTTTAGACACTTTAAAATAGAAGACAAAGCCAGAGATGGGATGAGATTCGGCGTAGCGCGGTCATTCGTTAGACCTGTAAAGGAAAAAGGTAATTACTAAATAAATAAAACAATAGTTGAAGAGTAGACCCTCAGGTAGTTAAATATGAATCGTTATGATTTAGAACACCACAAATCCCCGCTCCCTTGTTGTGACACCGGCCGCGGTAAATCAAACGAGAATTGCCGAAAATCACGCGTTTACGAATGTCTGTTACGGTTCTTAGAGTGTGGAGCAAGTGGGAAGAGCATGGCGTTGTTAAAAAAGATATTTATAAAGTCTTCACCTACCTAACCTTCCTACAATAGGGTTCAATCAAGGTATACCTAACAGAGGTAAATTAAAATAATTTTGACATGAAATCAGATAAGTATGATATTTTATAAATATGTAAATTACTTATGTCAATTTGGGAAAAAAAAATCAGCTAGGGATTCTGTATCTAGTAAGTCCCATCTTACTTCTAGTCGATACGTTTATATTTTTTTTTTTTTTTTTTTTTTTTTTTTTAATATTTCAGGACACATCGCCATCCAGCCCCAAGCTAAGCAACTTAATGCTTGTGTTATGGGTGCCAGAAAACGGATAAACTACATATATACTTTTTTTTTTTTGTAAATATATACATATTATACATATAGGACACACCCAGAACCAGAAACGAGAATTTATGGTCAGCATAAATACTTGTTCCCGGCGGGAATCGAACCCGCAACCTTCTGCGTCGCAGTCGGGGGTTCACCCGACGCGCCACAGAGGTCGTCAAATCTACATATATATCTATATATATCTAGCTAATCCAACCTTTTTGTTAGAAAATTAAAGTTAGCTCTACCCTTACGCTTAAGTGTCACATCCACTACATTTGATTTTTGCCCGTAACCCCTATATAACCCCCTACCTCTGTGTTCTTACTTTACTAGCCGATTTTACAGACATTTCACATCAAAAAGGAATATAATTATTAAATATGACAATCACTAGGCTATATTTTAGTAAGCCTACGTTTTGCTACTTATTCAGTGTGTTTTTATGTCTTTGCACGGCTTGTGCATATAGCCAGTTTCAAGTAAAATTTTTCATCATATCATGGCCCGATTATAAAAAATTGGGCTCAAGGTGTTTTAAGATACCTAGTTAAAGTCGTCACAATTTGTCAAGTCAGGGGTTATAGTAAATCGGTGGCTTCTTTACTATAACCTTGAAGGATATTTCGGAGTCAACGAGAAAAGTCCATGTTTGACACTGATTTTTACTTTTAATACACTTGTGCACTTTCCCGGAATTAAATTGGGTAACATTCCTTTAGAATTATAATATAATTCAATTCGGTTTACAACTAAGTTTCATGTAAATAAAACTGGAGCACGACCTGGAGACCGCGAATTGGCAAACGTAGTGTAGGACGCCCTGTGACCAGGTGGAGTAACGATATACGCAAAGCGGTGGGCAGTAAATGGAGAAGAAGAGCCGAAGATCGGGCTCAGTGGCGTATCTTGGGAGAGGCCTACGTCCAGCAGTGGACTGATACCGGCTGATGATGATGATGATGATGACGACCTGGGGCCTAAGTCTGCTAACACAATAATTGTGTTTTAATAGAGTGTCGATATAATTGTAGTAGAAATTTAATGTCAAAAATATGACATTACATGTCAAATTGGTATTCTCCTAACGTCAACTATTCTATCGAAACACCACTGACAGAATCGTGGCTCAATGGAATCTCGATAGCTGTCAAAACGGTATATCGCTTAGCAACATAATATACCATGTTGCTAAGCAACACCTGCAACTTATCTATTACCATTCCATTGAGACTCCATAATGATTATATTGCGATGTTATTAAAACTTTAGCAGAATACCAAATAAAGTCACAATCTATATAATAATATCGATATAATATCAATAGAGTCTCGATATAATAACAATGGTTGGCCAAATAGCAGAATAAGGCCCCTGTTGTTGGCTCATTCCCGCCAAAACCCCTAGTATGCTTTAATGTTCAAGAATCAAGAATATGTATTGAAAAACTGTGTACATAAGATGTCAAACTATAGTAGGTAGGTATCAACAGTTTGTCCAGCCCGGACATACAATAATGAGTTACTTATGTAACTTAATTTATACTAAATATAAAACAATATATTGAGCTGCCATATCAAGCTCATGTATCTAGTAATAACATATGTAATAAAACTAATGAATTTACTAAAATTTGTATAATATAACGGGAAACTTAACAATCATACTAATGACTGGAAACCTATGTGAAGTAAACATCTAAATCAAAATATTCTTTTCATTACTCATACTCCGAAAGTAGGTCTAAATATGCCTGAAGAGCGTGTAGAAAATAAAATTTCCAGCCCTAGGGCTTTTCGCTTTCACTGACAGCTGTCATGTCAAATTATGGCTTAGCACGACTTGTGCAATCTGCATGTAGCCAGTATCAGTATCATTACGCATTAGGAACTTCAAAAACCTAACCTCCTTGCTTTTTTTTACACCAAAAAATAATAATTATGGCTTGGCACGGCTCATGCATACTGCCAGAGTTTAGTACTTAGTAACTTTTTTAATGTATAACCTTTTTGGTCCCAACCTTGTAAGAGGATCAGGTAGTATGGACACATGAGTACCTACTCATGTGGTATGGAGTCTCATAGTCTCATTCACTCTCGTTGTTAGGAAGAATTTTATGTATTATTCGTAATGAAAAGCACAGTGTTTACCTCGGGTGAAAGACTCATTAAGTCCCTCGAACTATTAGCGCCCTCGCTACGCTCGGGCGCCAAACTCCGTCTCGGGACTTGTAATGAGTGACTTTCACACCTAGGATAACAATGTACTATTAATAATATAGAAAGTTTTAGAGATCAACCATTTTCTTAACCTATTACGAAAAATATTTCCGTTTAGTATTTTAATTTGTAGAGGTAAATTATTAAACGTTTGGATAGCGGAGACAAATGTACCTTTTTCATACATTATTAATGTAATTGTACTTATGTTTATTACGCAAGTTCACCATCTGAGTTGACTATCTCTGGCCGGGTATTCTACTTTCGTGTCATCTAGCTGAATTATCTTTCGCCTATTTAGATGCCCTGCATTATACTAAAACTGTCTTTCAGTACAAAGGTCATTCCGAAATACGATATAGTGACCCATAAAACAAACGTTATTTTCAGCCTATAACTTGTACCACAGGCAAATAGTTAAATTTTAGGCATAAGTAAAGCAGCAAATGCCGTATAATTTTTTTATTATTTCAGTGTTGTAAAAGCATTAAATTTTGGTTAGCATGATGTCATCTGCGAGACAGTTTAACTACCAGATTAGCATAATTTAGGTTATTGTGTAAATATGAAAATTAATTAATAAATTAGGACAATAAATTTCAGTGGGCGTAGACCTCAAAATAAAATTTTTAGACCAAGATGGC
Source organism: Idaea aversata (assembly GCA_907269075.1). NCBI lineage: Eukaryota > Metazoa > Arthropoda > Insecta > Lepidoptera > Geometridae > Idaea > Idaea aversata. The sequence goes on from OU026102.1 coordinate 2,152,040, forward strand.
AGAATGCTATCTTCTTCAATATTCATTTGTTTTAGGGATCCGTACCCAAGGGCTTAAAACGTGACCCTTTTCTTAAGACTCTACTGTCCGTTCGTCTGTCTGTCTGTCACTAGGCTATATCTCATGAACCGTGATATCTAGACAGTTTCAACTTTATTAGATGATAATTTCTGTAATAACAAATACCTACTAAAACCAGAGTATACGGAACCCTTCGTGCGCAGGTCCGACTCACACTTGACCATTTTTTGTCTTGATAGTATTTTGTTTCTGTTCAGATCTTCGTTAACATATTTTTAGCACAATTACTACACTAATCTTTTATAGTTAATTTTTTTGGTTTGTAACAAATAGAATCCGTAAATTCTGGTCCGTTTTTGATGAGACTTGGTTTGAGGATACTATTAATCCCTGGGAGTAAACATTTTCCCACGGGAACAGAAGTAACGCAGGTGAAACCAAGGGCCGCCGTTGCTAGTTTAGGATAAAAAGATAAATAATGTCTTTAATCGAATTCAAAAATCGATAAATCTGTTGCTGGAACGTTGCGATAGGCTAGGATCAACCTTAGGTAAGGATCAGTCTTTACTTATTATTGGGACCTATTGGTCTCATGTGCTATGGTTATAATATTTATTAAGAGGTATATCTATACTTGTATGTTTGTTTGAACGCACTAATCTCAGGAACTACGTGTTCGAATTAAAAAAAGATTTTTGTGTTGGATAGTCCATTTGTCGAGGAAGGCTATAGGCTATTTTATATTTCGATATTCCCTCGCGTTCGGGAGTTACGCGGGTAAAACCGCGGAGCGCTGCTAGTGTACCTATACTTTAAGCAAATTGTTTAGTGAATTTCAGACCCAAGGCTAAATTTAACATCGAATTGTATTCAAACATTCCCCGAACAGATAATTCCATCAAAACCACAAACTTAATTTACTATCCGTACCATATGCGACTCGAAATTTTTATCGATAATCGCCACTAATTCGATACGAATCGATTTTAAATCGGTAAAATGTATGTCCGAATTTTTTTATTTCGAATTTCGAACGACTTTTAAACATCGCCGCTCGAAGAACTGTCAATCAAACAGACGCATATTATTTAGGGGTATCGTTTATAAAAAAAAGAGTTTTTTTTGTTATAGTAATTGTATCTCGCGGCTCTATGGTCGAGATTATAATAAAAAATACAGATTATATTTTATAAAAATTAGACTTATCCCTAATCTTATATTGACGTTGTAATGATACAGAAATATTGTGTCGGCATTTTGTTAATTTTTGTAGAGGTATGGAGAAGGTATTTTGGTATAAATATTTCATAAATTAGGTACTTAAAAAAATTATAAATTATTTCGTTCATTAAATTATTTATTACTAGCGACCCGCCCCGGCTTCTCACGGCTATATTATGCATGTATTATACATATAAACCTTCCTCTTGAATCACTCTATCTATTAAAAAAAACGCATCAAAACTCGTTGCGTAGTTTTAAAGATTAAAGCATACATAGGGATATAGGGACATAGGTACAGAGAAAGCGACTTTGTTTTATACTATGTAGTGATGATGATAGTGATACTTAAAAGTTTTAAGTTTAAGTTAACTTGTTTTAGCAAAAGCAACAGCTAAGCTAGCAAAAGTTTTAGCTTATTTTAATATAACACGAAAAATTATTTTTTGTATTATATTAAAATATACTAGCTTTTGCTCGCGACTTCGTCCACGTAGAAGTCGACAATGGTTCTAATCATAGGATTTTTAATTGGACCAAGAAATAACCTTGTCTCATTCAAACTTTGTCCCCCTTTTTCACGCCCTAAGGAGTAGAATTAATCTCTTGAGATGAATCTCAAAGTGTTCTCCACATCATTCCTAGTCCAACAAGAGTCCAGCAGCCACCGGACGGATTTGGTTCCGTGAAACTAATCAGGCTAAATAAGTAAATTGGTCAGACCGGGAGTCGTCACGCGATTTGTGAAGACGCAGGAAGAAAACGTTTTTATTTTATAGAATTGGTTTTGAATATTTAGATAGCTTTTTGAAGGTTTTTGAGAATTGGTTTGCTATTATTTGTGGAACCTGATTAAACGAAAAATAAGGTGTTAAAATATTTATTTCAGTATGAAAATACAAAAATAAATGTGAAAATATCTGGTCAAAATTAATTTTTTTTTTTCGGATTATACAGGAAAAGTATTTTTGTAGTGCACAAATTTCGGTATGTTTTAAGCACATTAAAATAAAAAATATATTTTTTTATTTATTTTGGAGCTAACTCAAAAACTCTCAGAGCTATAACCATTTAAGTGGACACAATACTAGCGCCAGCGAGTTTAATAGCGCGCTCTAAATGAAGGTAGGTACCTACGTGTCACTGTGTGTATCAATACTGAGATACCCAATAATTTAGAAATTGCAGGAAGTTTTTCACATTAAGTTTTTTTTTTTTTTTTGCGTAAATGTACTCCACTGCTGACATATATTCAGCAGAAAAAAAATGTGCACTACAAAAATACTTTTCCTGTATAGTGGTTTGCAAAAAAATATCTCGAACAAAATGCATTCAAATAAATGTAAATCGGATTTGGAAATCGGATTTAGTGAAAATTTATTCTAAGTCGTCATTTGTCATGTTTGTTTTGAGCGATAAAGTCGTCCTTTGGAACCCTTAACCGTAAGCTTTTTAAGCGTTTTTAGGGTTCCGTACCTCAAAAGGTAAAAAAAGGAACCCTTATAAAGATCAATTTCTTGTCTGTCTGTCATTTTTTATTAACTTATTTCGAAAACGGAGGTTCTCAATATCTATACAAATTTTATAAAAAGGAAAGCTTTTTTTGAACAGGCTCCGAAACTAAGGCCCATTTTGATGAAACTTGGTGTGAGGACACATTGATTCATTGCAAATAATATATGCTACTTTTTATCCCGATATTTTCACAGGATCAGGAGTTACGCAGGTGAAACCGCGGAGCGCTGATAGTTAATAATAAATCATTTCTCTATGTTTCATTTTTTGAACAAAACATGTTCGATTCCTACTTCACAACATTTAATACCCGAACACAATTCACTGCCATTCTGCAACGAAGCGCATACGCAGTAAATCAAGCGGTCCGTGTAAACGTCAATGCAACCGCCATATTGGATTTATTAATTACCTCTACCTTGTTTAAAGTAAGATGTTTTACTTAAATTGTTACATTTGCAACTAAGTTGTACTTAATATATGTCTTTTGTATTTGTTAATACTTGTCCATTACCGTACTTACATAATATATAGACTTTCGTACATTTTGACATTGAGACTGTGATACACATTGACATCTTGACTTCGATATATGGGTTAAGAAAACCATAATTATTATACTGCTTCTTAAGCACGTTACCGGATTTAGCGACAAAATAGTTTTTTTCATTTCTCATAGGTACTCGCAAAGTAGTGTTTGTTTAATAGAATCGCCTTGCCTCATTTTAAAATTATTTTAATTTTTAATTAAAAAAGGGATATTATCTCGAACGAATATTTTAAGTCCACACAGTTATTTGTTCTCGGGCATTTTCTGCCATATATTTAGACCGTTTATCGGTAACATGGGCGAAGACTCTTAGATAGAAAGTTCTAAAACAACTGCTAGTAATAATTTAAAACAAAGAACTGACATTCAAATGAATGAAAAATACAAGAAACAGTTGACATTCAAAACGCATTTAAATTAATAATGATTGCAGTTTATACGAAGAGATTAAATACTTATGCTTGAGTACGGTGTTTGGCTTAGTGGTAGATATTTTGACTTTCATTCCTAAGGGCGTGAGTTCGAACCCTGATTCTCCAATAGATTCCCATTTATGTGAGCTGTTATCATTGCGCTTACGATGAAGGAAAACGTGATGAAACGTTGGTTTCGGACGTATTTGACGAAGACTAAGTTGAGAGGGTTGTAGGTATAAGTGCTAGGCAAGCCTACTCTTTTTGACATATTTGACCTAAATTATATAAAATGTCACATCAATTATAAAAAAACACCTTTAAGCAAAAATAAAAAAAATGTCGATCATCGCTAATTGCCGTCAAATCGTGTAAGTTACTCAAAATCCAGTCACATTTTGACAGTGCAAGAGAAAGTTACTTAATAAAACTTGGTATGATGATACATAGATCTTTGGGAGTAACATAGGGTAGTCTTTTTCTCAATATTCCTAAAAGATCGGGACTTAGTATGGTCTCTCTACTTGTACTTGTACTTGTACTTGTATACGGGCTGTTTTCCGCAATCAGACCTCTTTAGTTGGGTCCCCTTTGCGTAAGGTTCTACTTGTCAGGGGGAGAACCAGCCCAGCTCTTCCATAAATTTTGCCACAAGATGTGGTTTTTCAAAAATCTTTGGAAGGCTTTTGATGTCACCTAAAGTCCTGAGTCTAATCTCCGTTAGTACCGTGCAGTCCAGCAGCACATGCGCGGTCGTCTCCTCGGCCTCCATGCACGCTCTGCATAGTGGGCTGTCCGTTATGTTCAAGTTGTGAAAGTGTTTGTTGAAAGCGCCGTGACCGGTCAAAGCGATTGTAACTAAGCGCATTTGCGATCGGTTTAAGTTCAAGAGGCGTTTCGTGAGTCTGCTGTTTGTATCGGGGAGTGCTAGTTTAGCTTGCCTACAGCTTTCCGTCGTGGCCCAGAGGTGACGGTGTCGCATTTTGGCGTGGTTGCGGATCCAGGCTCTGAGTTGGTTGGAGGGGATCGGGACGGAGGGCTGAGGCCCGTAACTGACCGCTTCCGCTCCTCTCTTTGCCAGCTCGTCCGCAGCGTCGTTTCCCCTTGAGCCGCTGTGTCCCTTAACCCATTGTAAGGTCAGTCTATTGTGTTCACCTAGTCTGTTGAGTGTCTCGTAACATTCGTAAATCAGGGCAGAACTTATAGTTCTACTGTTCAGTGCATGTAGCACCGCCGCGCTATCGGACAGGATTCTAATGCCATGGCCCGAGACATCGCGATCCAGCGCGGCCCATGCTGCCCTGATTATACCCACACATTCCGCTTGGAAGATTGAGTTGTGGGGGCCTAGAGTTACGCTGAGTTTTATGTTTAGGTCCTCCGAAAAGACCCCGGATCCAGTGCCCGTGTCGGTTTTTGAGCCGTCTGTGTATATCCACGTTTCACTGGGTTGCGGATAGTCACGTTGTCCTTCAGTCATTTGTATGGTGTAGTGTCTTTTAAATTCATGTCTTTTGGGAATCCTATCACTGATCGCTAGCAGCATGGGTTGTTCTGCTGAAAGCTTGGACAGGACCATAGTATGTTTGGCCTTCACATCCCCTTTCCACAGGCCTAAAGAGATCAGTCTTGCAGCACTTGCAGCCGCCTCCTGTTGGACGTATAGATGGATAGGAAGGATGTTGAGCATGGCTTCCATCGCCGCCGTGGGTGTGGTGCGCATAGCGCCGGTGATGGCCATGCAAGCCATCCTCTGAAGGCGAGTCAGTTTAGTCTGTGTAGTTGTTAGTTCCGATCTGGGCCACCAAGCGTCAAGTGGTCTCTCTATTTCTATTTCAGAAACTATAATGTCTCTATCATTTTATATGAAAACAATAGATAGATTCAACAAGTTTAACATTATTTAAATTGAATTAAATTTATGCTTTTAAAGTTTTACATAAATTCTTTTAGTTTTTCAACGTGGTAACACCAAATAAAGGACATTATCTATGTATGTTAAAATAAAGGACTAAGTTATGAACTAGCTGTAACCCGCGACTTTTCGTAGGGATAGAATTTTTCAAAAAATATTTTTTACAGGATACCTACATCGTAATTTATCTGTGTGCGAAAGGGTTCCGGACATTTAGTGTGGGTGCTTGGCATATTGATTCTTTTTTTACATTAGGTATGTACTTTGAGAATTATACCTATCGATATAGGGCATTACGACGAATAAAAGAGATGTCTTCACATCAAACCTCTAAAGCATCTCGAAAACAAGATATTAAAATAAACGCATTGTGACCACGTTTTTTTTTCAAAGGTGTAGTGCACTTTTTAAGAACCATTTATATCGATAAAGGGCATTTGAGACGAATAAATAATGCCTTCACAACCTAAAGCGTTTTGGACAATCGGGATATTGTTGAAAGATAGAAAGCAATACTTTTCTTTTAATATTTCGTATCAGAGATGATTTAGAGGTTTGGTGCGTGAACGCATTATTTGTTCAACAAATATTGTACATTATTTCTTGTTTTTTGTGAACAAATAATTGATTGGTATTAGTGTCAAAAACGGAGGTTCTCAATTCGTCTTGTAAGTTTAATAAGTAACAAACTTTTTTGCGTACTTTTTTAATAACATACTTTTTACTTAGGCAAATATACTCTATAGTTTTACTGTAAGTAGGCATAAAAATTCCAAAAGAGTTCGTATACATTTTTTAAATTCCGACTGCGTCGAGTCGCGCGCGCATCTGCTCCGCGCATGCGCGCTTCACTTGTCAACTTGACACTTCCATACAAACTATCGCGATTATTTGCGAGCTTAATACGTGTGGCGGCTTTTTACATTATCTATGTATATCTACAGGGTCATTGGGTTATACTTTAACATATAATATCGATACTCTCCCGAACACTCTAACGTTTAGGAGTCCCCTTAAAATGTAAGTCGCTCCTATCCTATTGAAATATGTCACTTCAATGTCAATTAATTCGCCACTTTTAGTATTCGGACGAGTCACTCAATGGTAAGTGACGTTGCGGTCAGACATACATTGGTATGTCTGACCACAACGTCACTTACCATCGAGTCAGGACTTCAAGTCAGGAGTGTATTGACACTCCTGACTTGAAGACTCCCAAATAAGCGACTTGATGTTAATTATTAAAAAAAATGGATTTTTATTATAACAGAAAAACCTGACTCTTTATAAGATTTTGACACATTGTATCAAAATTAGTTGTATTTATTATTAACTAGCGATCCGCCCCGGCTTCGCACGGCTGTATTATGTATTATATCTAAAAACCTTCCCCGTTGATCACTCTATCTATTAAAAAAACCGCATCAAAATCCGTTGCGTAGTTTTAAAGATCTAAGCATACAAAGGGACATAGGGACATAGAGACGGCGAAAAGTGACTTTATTTTTTACTTTGTAGTCATGATATCCTTTACATTGGCTTAGGTTTAAAACCACAAGTGCCTGCGCAACTGACAGACAGAAATACGGACAAGAAAGTGATCATTAAGGGTTCCTTATTTTACCCTTTGATGGGTGGAACCCTAAAGATAGAATAAACGTTTGCTATGCCAAAATGTTACAATTTGTCATTAGAACTACATTCTGACTTTAGTCGGATTTGTGTTTTAGTGATCCCATGTTTCGATTATTATTTCTATACGATTGATTGTTGGTTTTTGCATTGAATATGCTCCGAAACTAATTAACCGATTTAGATGAAACTTGGTATGAGGATACATTGCAATTGCGAGGAAATTTTACATTGAATTTCTGGGTGGGGTGGGTATTTTTTTTATTTTTTTTAAATTTTGTTTTATTGTTTTTATTTTTATTATTTTTATTTTATGTCATTTCAAAATTGTGATTATGATAATTAATTAAATTAATCTGGATACATTGATTCATTGACAGAAACGTAAGTTACTTTTTAGCCCGATATTCACACGAGATCGGGAGTCACGCGGGTGAAGTATATAAAAATTAGGTCAGCGTTTGCCCATTATTTCACACGATTGTAAATGACGATTTGGTCTAAGATATAGCACGCTTTTCTAGAAGATACTCTCGTGACTCAAAGACCCCCAAATAAACCTTCGAGGGCCGCGAGTGAAGAATATATAGTAAAACGGCAGTGAACAAGCTAATTATAACCCAATAACCCTGTATATTTGCGTTTCAGGGACCTCGTTGAAGCAAATGTGCTACTGAATTTATTGAATTGATAATTCTGTACAAGTTTTCGTATCCTTTTGCTATTTTATTTTATACTTAATATTTCTTGTAACTTTATCTTATTGATAAGTAAATGAATGATAATTTACTTCTGCTTTAACTAGAAAAGGGTTGGGTTAATTTTAATTGCTGTTTTTTATTGATTTTTCGAAGTAGGTTGTTTATTTTTAAGTTATGACTTGAGATAAATGTAAATAAGTATCTAAACGATAAGCATCGTTGTTTTTTTCAAACATTTAATAAATAAATTTTGCAGGACATTCCACACATCGCCATCTAGCCCCAAACTAAGTAACTAGACTTGTATTATGGGTGCTAAACAACGGATATAATACTTATATACTTTTCTTTTGTAAATATATACTTATAATATATAGAAACAACCAGACCACAGACAAATATCTAAGCATAAATACTTGTCTGAGGCAGGAATCGAACCCTTAACTCTGTGTTTGGCAGTCCGGCATGGTGACCATTGTGCCAACTGGGTCGTCAATTTAATTATCGCTCTTCTGTCGTTATGTGTCGTTTCATATCGCGGTACTAGTCTGGTTTGATAGAAATTATAAAAATAAACAAACACATAACCCTCCCTTTTGGCTTCGACGTAGTCGGGTAAAAACTGGCCAAGTGCGACTCGAAATTGCGTACAAAGGGTTCCGTTCCATTATATTCTGTTTTAAGTATTTGTTGTTATAGCAGCGGTAACAAAAATACATCATTTGTAAAAAAATTAACTTTCTAGATATCACGGTTCATGAGATACAGCCTGGCGACAGACAGACAGACAGAGTTAGAGTCTTAGTAAAACGGTCCTTTTTAAATATTTTTTTTTTAAACGATATAGGCTTGCATTTGACCTCATCTCACCTGATGGGAAGCGAAGATACGATGAGGTCGAAGATGTAGCATGCTCGCCTAGAAGGTACCTATTCACTCTAGACTTGAAGACTTGAAGATATGGTAAAAATAATATTATAAAACTTACGGATCTTCGACATGCGACGAATTGCCAATCTGCGATGATTCTCAGAAGATTCATTGGCCAGATCCTGGATGGATCTAGTGAGAATTTTTTTTTCTCATTGGATCCAGATTACTAATTGTAATTGTGATTTTTCTTTCTTAGTTGATTTCTTCCCAGAGCCATTTTGTCCCGGTCATCTCGCACCTTCGACGGGGTCAGCCGAGTAGTCGTTTTCCGTTGGTTCTGGTCCAAATGTTTGTACCATCGACATCATCATCATCATATCAGCCCATACACGTCCACTGCTGGACATAAGCCTCCCCCATACGACGCCACAAACAGCGGTCCTAAGCCGCCTCCATCCACCGACTACCCGCGACCGTCACAATGTCGTCGGTCCACCGGGCAGCTGGTCTCCCAACACTCCGTTAAGCGTTGCATCGCAGCCGCCACTCGAGAACCTTTACTCCCCAGCGGTTGTCAGTTCTGCAAGCTATATGACCTGCCCATTGCCACTTCAGCATCGACATCTATAGAACAATTTTTTTCATTAAGAAAGAAAAAAAACTGGTTGCCTGTAAAGTCGGTATACGGGCGAAAGTTTTACGTGACAACAACTGTGCTCGAGTGGAAGGGACGCGTGCTTTTCACTTTTTATGTCTGTCTCTCTCGCTCTTAGGCGGGCTAACCATGCCCGCGTGCCTCTCACTCGCTCTCATTGTGAGCGCATAACGTCAGCGGAGCGTAACGCAGTTTCTTGAAGTGTCACCCGGCAAACCAATTTATAAAACGTTGTCACGTCAAAATTCTAAAACATAATTTGACCATATTTATGGTTCATTATTCAAATAATTAGCCATTCGCGTACATGTTTGCAATAATAATTAGTTAAATAATGTTCTAACAAAAAATAACAAACATGAAACTTTAACTTTGTAAACTGAAATTAACTACGATGTATATTCACACACATAACCTTTAATTTATAACTTGGTACAATCGTGTAGAGTAGCTTAATTTAAATTATACTAGTGACTCGGCTTCGCACGGATAGCAGAGGAAAATCTGATCAGGTACCTAGTCGTTTTTGAGCTTATTCTTAGACTTCGTCATTAATCACTCTATTAGTGCAAATTGTATAAAATCTGTTCAGTGATTTTAGGGTTCTGTACCCAAAGATTAAAAACGGGCCCTATTACTAAGACTTCACTATCTGTTTCGTACTATTTTATTCTGTTTTAGAAGGTATTTGTTGTTATTTGTTGTATTTGTTGTCATAAATTCTTGTTTCTGGTTCTGGGTGTTTCCTATATGTATAATATGTATATATTAACAAAAAAAAAAAAAAGTATATAAGTAGTTTATCCGTAATCTGGCACCCATAACACAAGCATTAAGTTGCTTAGCTTGGGGCTGGATGGCGATGTGTAATATGTCCTGAAATATTTATTTATTTATTTTATAGCGGCAATAGAAATACATAATTAGTGAAAATTTCAACTCTCTAGCTATCACGGTTCATGAGATACCGCCAGATGATAGACAGACAGACGAACAGTGGAGTTTTAGTAAACGTACCTACAAAGAGTCAATTTTTCTTAGGAGTAATCAACTCCTTTTTTTATTTTGGGTACTTATCCCCTACAATGTATATTCATGCACAGTAGCGTTATAAGTACAATCGAGTTCAGTAGCTTTGTTATGGTCAGTACGGGGTACAGTCAGGTGTATAACTCGTTTGTCGGCTGTTATTGAAGCTTCATAGGCTTATCGGTTGACGGACGCGGCGCGGGCGCATGAATTAGTAGTCTTAGCTCGCCAACTCGCGAAATGATACCGGTAATGAGAGTAAGGTCAACAAAAAAGGCAAAAAAGGTTTCTATTAAAAAAAAATATTCTATTTATTTGCTTAATAAATAAATTTACAGGAAATTTATACACTCAGCATCATCCAGTTCCAAGCTCACCCTAATCATCACTATCACTTCACTTCACTATCACTACCACTTCACTACATAGTATAAAACAAAGTCGCTTTCTCTGTCCCTATATCCCTATGTATGCTTAAATCTTTAAAACCACGCAACGGATTTTAATGCGGTTTTTTTAATAGATAGAGTGATTCAAGAGGAAGGTTTATATGTATAATGCATTGACAATGTAGCCGTGCGAAGCCGGGCGGGTCCTACATAGTATAAAACAAAGTCGCTTTCTCTGTCCCTATATCCCTATGTATGCTTAAATCTTTAAAACTACGCAACGGATTTTAATGCGGTTTTTTTTAATAGATAGAGTGATTCAAGAGGAAGGTTTATATGTATAATGCATTGACAATATAGCCGTGCGAAGCCGGGGCGGGTCGCTAGTATAATATAATATAAACATAAATAACACAAGCCTGTTAAGTTTTTTTTTTTTTTTGGAAATATATTATTATTATCATTATACTTATACACTTACTTATACTTATATCTAGAAACAATATACGTGCTATATTTTACAACAAAATCATGTAAGAAAAACCTAAGTGATCAATGAAAAACTCCGGTACGGTACTGCGCTCTGCGGCTATTATTCATCCTGATTTTCTTACAAAATCGGTAATAATATTAAATTTCTGAAAATATGGGGTATAAAAAGAAGAAAAACAAATACAATTCATTAGACAAGCACACGACATTATAAAAGAGGAAAAAAAAGATAACCAGAAACACAAAATCCTACTTAGGCGTTTCGAAAAGTAATTAATAGAAAATATGAATAAAGCATAGGTTTGCAGGGTATGAGCGATGTTGGTAGATACCTCGACTTTCATTCTGAAGGATGTGGGTTTGAATCTCGGCTGGTCGTGCACCAATAGATTTTTCTTACAAAAAAAAAATTAATATTTTTCTTACGGTGAAGGAAAATATCATGATGAAACGTGGGTTTCAACTTGTCAATACGTCTGGAGCTAACTAAGCCGTGGGGCTTAGTTAGCTCCAGACGTATTGACAAGTTCTTTCCTCTGAATACGGTTGACTATTCTGAGAGGGTGGTATAAGTGCTGAGCTAACCTACTCCATCTAATACATGTCTATCTACCTACATGTATAAGATGGAGTAGGCTTGTCTAGATCTAAAGCTAAAACATCTAATCTATTAGATGTAGATGTAGGTTTTGCTGGGTATGTAATACCATAGATAATAATATTATTATTAGTAGTACCTAGTAATTTTATTGTTTTCGACTTTTTTGCTGTCCCTACAAGACAAACACATCTTGCAAAAACCGGACCGATTTCCGCAAAGAAGGATGTTTCATACAAAAAGTAAAAATTATCAAGTATTAAAAATTTAATTAAAAAATGAATTTTCATCTACTTAGCGTCAATTTTGTGTTTTCCAATCTACTTTTATAGCCATTATTTTATTTTTTAAGCATGATTGGTTTAATGTAATAGTACCTACTAGGTACCTACAGAACATTAAAAATTTCATTATTATTTTCTATAATATGACCCAGTGAAATGGTAAATAAGTAAATAAATCGTAAAAATTTATAGTAGATATTGGAAGCATAAAATTGTTTTTAAAAATTTAATTTATAGGTCAGCACTTAATTGAAAATTGGTTCTTGTAATTTAAAATTGTTTCAAGGAATTAATTTTAGTTATGAATAGTATCGTAGTTGTCAAGTTATCAACTTTATATTACTAAAAACGTATAAAATAATTGTAAATTCAGTTACCTACTTTTAAGGTATATAACTTTTATGATACTATTGCTGACTTTGCGGTTTTCTTGATGTAGGTCCCGATCCTGTGAGAAAATCAAAATATAAGTAGCCCAAAGGCAGCGTATCCTCATACAAAGTTTCATCAAAAAATGTTTATTTGTTACTCCTTCACACAGAAACTACAAAACCAAATGAAACTAGATTCGTAAAAGCTGGAGACCTGTATTAACTTAAAAGGCTACTTTTTGTCCTGATACTCTTACCAATTCAGGACTTATAAATAAATAATAATAATAAATATTGCAGGACATTCCACACATCGCCATCTAGCCCCAAGCTAAGTAACTAGACTTGTGTTATGGGTACTAGACAACGGATACACTACTTATATACTTTTCTTTTTTAAATATATCGACCCTTAAAACAACAAATGGCGTAAAAGCCATTTTGGCCAAAATGACTTATAAATGCCATTTTGTTCAGTTTTTGAAGCTCTATCGATCTGTATATTTGAAATGTTCAAATTCGCAAAAAAATGGCTCTTACATCCAATATTTTTTAAGAAAAAATTCCAATAATTTTATGATTTGTGTCGTTATAACCAATATTAAAATCGAAAACTGCAAATTTGGGGCGTAAAAGACTTAATTTCTTAGTGATGTGGTTAATATTACATTTATGATTATATCGAAGTAAATAATATCAAAGACAACTTGTTTTAAAATGCAAGACTTTTAAAAATAGGCTTTTACTACAATTTAATAGAATTAAGTTTTACAAATATAAAACGTTAATAATGTCGTAAAAGACAATATTTTATTAGAATTGGCTTATACGTCAATTTTTCAGCGTAATAATCAAAACCGAGTTTTTATCTCTTGATCGTAAAAACCAAGACGGTAGGAAAATGGTTTTCAATGTATTTTTTCATAAAAAAACTGGTAAAATTGAGCAGTGTTTATCAGAAAGCGACCATCATAAATTTACTTAAATTGCCTACGAGCCAAGGTGCATGTTCCTTCACATTCTCCGCTTACATGGGACCTTCTAGCTTGTTTAAATCCCGAGATATTAAACGGTCAAATAAAACCATTGAGGTTTTGACTCATTTTTGTTGCAAAAGAAGACCAACCTAGCCGGCTGGCTGCAGAAAGTATTGATTTATTGATTAAATTGAATTACGCAAAAGCCGACCATTTGTTTGGCTGGCTTCTACAATAAAAATTTCATTGAACAAAATTTCATTATTACTTTGCAGAAGGCGACCACTCGATGGTCGCTTTCTGCAAAAATAGTTTTAATCAATGTATCATTTCTCATACAAAAATCTACTGTTTTAATACGAAATCATGTAATTTTTTTAACCAAACTTTATTTTGCAGAAGCCTACCAATATTATTATACAATTCAGTTTACCAATAGATTTTGAACTGTGAGGTGTGTATAGTGTGTGAGTGTGTCCTAGTCCATGCAGTGACCTGGTACGCTCCTTGATCAGAGATCTTGCTTTGCTGAAAGGTAGTGGCACGTCCGGTCTACTAACTTCTGACCCTCTATGCGCAAGCTCATCACTGCATCATCACCTCTTTAGCTACTGTGCCCCTTGATCCACCACTGCAGAGTCAGTTGTTTGTTCTCACTGACTGTTTATGACATTTGTAGCCAAGCTCTTGAGTTTACAATGTGACAGTCCAGAGTTTGCAATACCGATTTCCTGTTGGAAAGGATGCGAATGGATAGGTCACTTACTTTCCTGAAGGCAATGGCCTGCGCTGCTGCCTTTATGATTCCCATAGACTCCGCTTGAAAGACGGTATTGTGAGTATCTATATCTAGTGAAGGTGAAAATTTGATGTATCTGTTTTGGACCCATCTGTGAAGATCGTCAGCTTCTTGGGATTGAGACCTTGCCAGTTGTCGTCCTCATGCAGTAGTATTTTGTATTTTTACCAATTACATACCTCTTGGGGACCTTCGTTGAAGATATGAAAATGTACTATTAGGTATGAGTATCAGGGAGTGAGGACCCCTGTTATTTCTCCATAGGTCTAATTCATATTCTTGACTTATATGGAGATGTAATGGTGTCAAATCGAGCCTGAGTTTTAGGGGCCGTTGGTACCGTTCTAAGACAGCCTGTTATCGCCCTACAAACCATTCTTTGAAATTTAGTTAGTTGTTCCACTACCGTGGTCAGGCTGGGTCTTGACCATCATACTAACGCACCGTAACGGAGTCAAATGATTTTTTTGTTTGAGACACAGGATGATTTAGCTAGCATTCTTCGACAATGCCAGAGAGCTATGCTGGCTTTGTCGATTTTCTTGCCTAAGTTGCTGCTTCAATTGAGTTTGCAATATTGTATGATACCAATATATTTTACCTACAGTGATAGCTGGAGTTCAGTCTGGGAGGGCCTGTATTCATCCTGGGCCCGCTTGTTTGGAAACATAATTACTACTTCTGTTTCCCTAGGATTGACTGAAAAGTCATACTCCTCGCACCATCGTACGATCTATCTTCTTCCAGATTGGGAGAGATCGCAGACAGCGCTAGCTAATTTACCTCAGACGAGTATGACCAGATCGTCAGCAAACTGTAAAGTAGCGATTATTGTTAAGTTTGGTGATTCGATCATTGAAATGACCAAGTTTCACAGCAGTGGCAATAGCACTCCCCCTTAGGGAGAGCTTCTTATCACTGGAGCCGCCACTGACTCACCTGCAAGCGCACTATTCACTTGTTTAACATGTTGTTGACCCAGCGAATGGTAGTAGGGTATACACAGTATCTCTGCAGCGCAGCTATTATACTACAGAAGTGGGTCCTGCTGAAGGCCTCCACGTCAATGATCAGTCCCGATACAAATCCCCTTCTGGTCAATGGCCTCCTCAATACTATTTACCACAGCGTGAAGTGCTGATTTTGATTTCCCAGCCCTGTACGCATGTTGATTACAGTGCATGAGTAAATTGTAAAGCGGCCTATCTCTCAGCTTCCTGTTACACAGCTTCTTCATTGCTTTTAACAAGAAGGAGATGAGACTGATCGACCTGAAGGATTTACTAGTGTAGTCACTCTTACCAGGTTTAGGTATGAATACCACGTTTACCTCTCTCCATTTAGGTGGGATGTACCCATGGTGGAGGCATGCTCTCATTGCTTTGGGAAGTTGGACTAATCCCCATTGCAAAAGGGCGGGGAAAATGGCGGGGAAAACGGGGAAATTGAAAACTGCTGATACAGCATTTGAGATTTTCGTTATGATTTTACCTGCAAAAGTCAAAGTCAGGATGTATGTATACGTACCATCGGGTTTACGGATAGATCCGAGCACCGCAGTAGACTGCAAAACCAAGACCTTTATAACTCTATTTGCTTCGCAAAAGTCCCTGCTTCCTCTGGATCTTAGTTGCTTAATGTATAGGGTCTTAAAATCAATGCTTTAACAAGATTTCTACATATACATTTTATTTATTTACCTGATTTTGACACTTTTTCGCAAGTAGACCATCGGAGATGGTTTTTCCTAAATTTATTCAATTAACTAAAATGGTTTTTGCAGAATGCATCTACTTCGATGGTCTACTTCTGCAAAATACATATTTCAAAAAAGGGTTATAAAGTCAAACGAGACTATTACTAAAAACGTTTTTTTACATAGTAAATAAAGGTTTTTGATGGAGTTTGATAGCTGTAGTGATAGCTAATTCTATATACTATATTATGCAAATTTTTATCTATTTTATGGCTACAAAAAAAGCTTGACAAAGAAAACATAAAACACGCTTTCACGATTTTCGTCGATGGTCGCCTTCTGCTAGACACTGCTCAATTGATGTTGGTGTTCAAGTAGAATTTAATTTCTCAATTCATTCTTCGCTAAAAATAGCGAAATGTTAGATTTACTGGTACTTTTTCAAAATTTTGTGTTGTATTTATTGCAATATTTAATACATTCGGTAATTATATTTGTGTTTTATTTCTTCAAAAACCCAAACATAGATGTTCCCTAAGTCTTTTACTCCAAGTGCGCATAACCTGTTAAACTTGCAAAGTATAAAATTCACGGCGTAAAGGCCAGTTAGAGCAAAATTTTTTGTAGTAAAAGACATGCT
This sequence comes from Idaea aversata, assembly GCA_907269075.1. Lineage (NCBI taxonomy): Eukaryota > Metazoa > Arthropoda > Insecta > Lepidoptera > Geometridae > Idaea > Idaea aversata. The sequence goes on from OU026102.1 coordinate 2,168,811, forward strand.
ATCTCGGAAACTAGCATAGGCCCTACAATATTAGGTTTTTATAATTATACACATGAAAATTCTAAGAAAATACAACTTTAATTGGTTATTATAGCTTTAATACTTTAAGAGATATTGAGGAAACAAAGTTACCAATTTTAGTTTTTTGGCTCTCCTGAAAAGTAGCTTTTTGGCTTTTACGCCATTTGTTGTTTTAAGGATCGATATATTTACTTGCGACCCGCCCCGGCTTCGCACGGCTATATTATGCATGTATTATACATATAAACCTTCCTCTTGAATCACTCTATCTATTAAAAAACCACATCAAAATCCGTTGCGTAGTTTTAAAGATTTAAGCAGTCAAAGAGAAATAGGGACGGAAAAAGCGACTTTGTTTTATACTATGTAGTGATAATACATAGAAACAACCAGACCACAGACAAATATCTAAGCATAAATACTTGTCTGTGGCGGGAATCGAACCCGCAACCCTGTGTTTGGCAGTCCGGCATGGTAACCATTGTGCCAACTGGGTCGTCAAACCGTTATGTAGGTCAAACAGTAGAGCGCTGACTAAACTTATTTTAATTATACCTATAAAATTCTTTGTCCTGAACGACTGACTGACTGATCAACGCACAGCCTAAACCGCTGATCGTAGAGACCTGAAACTTGGAAGGTATGTTCTTTGTATGACGTAGGCATCCGATAAGAAAGGAATTTCCGAAATTCTACCCCTTAAGGGGTGAAAAAGAGGGACAATGTTTGTGAGGGACAACGTGATTGCTATAGGCCCATTTTCGACTTCTACGCGGAGAGAGTCGCGAGCAAAAGCAAGTATATAAAAATAATGAAAATACTGCCTCTCTTCAGCATAATAACCGACCAAAATTAAAAACAAAATAATATCAAGCATTTGGCAAAGTTTTTTAATTACGGCAGTTGCAAATTCTGATCGTATCGTAATCGAGAGTTTTTCGAAAAATTCATTCGAATTAACATGCGAATTGCGAAATCGATTGATCGCATTAAACACCACTCGTGCGCAGGTCCGTTTGTAAAAAGTTTGATTTCGATCAGGTATTTTGGACTTTTATATTGTTTTGGATAATATTAACTTTTTTGACAACTGTAAATAAATAAATATTGCTGGACATTCCACACATCGCCATCTAGCCCCAAGCTAAGTAACTAGACTTGTGTTATGGGTGCTAGACAACGGATATACTACTTATATACTTTTCTTTTGTAAATATATACTTATAATACATAGAAACAACCAGATCACAGACAAATATCTAAGTATAAATACCTGTCTGAGGCGGGAATCGAACCCGCGACCCTGTGTTTGGCAGTCCGGTATGGTGACCATTGTGCCAACTGGGCCGGCGGGCGGTTTGTTTGATCGGCATTTAAATTAAGTACATATAAATTTTTTTTTGCTACAGAGTATAAAAAATAAATGAAAAAAAGCAAGTAGCAAAATAGACTTATTAAACTGACAGACAGCTGTAAGCCTAATTCCACATTTAATATCTCTATTTAATTTTGTATTTTCACACCTTTTTAACTCTGGAATCTAATTATCATTATTTTAATCCGTTTATGCCATTCAAGATCTGTAATTACTATTATGAGGTCTATTATATAATTAACATTTCATTCCCGTTAAATGTTTAATTTCTTAAGTATGACATCGCGATGTCATCATTTCAACCTTTTAATTATGTTTATCTACGTAATAAGTTATTATTTATTGTTAATTTATTTTTATTTATCTAGGTATACTAATAACAAAAAGGAAAGATTTTTTAACTGTTTGTAACGAAAATTGTTTGTAACGAATAAGCTTCCAAAATACTTGACCTATTTTGATGAATCTTGGTATGAGGATACATTGATTTATTGGGAATAACAAAATTTGTATACATCACTACATAGTATAAAATAAAGTCATTTTTCGCCGTCCCTATGTCCCTTTGTATGCTTAGATCTTTAAAACTACGCAACAGATTTTGATGCGGTTTTTTTTAACAGATAGAGTGATTCAAGAGGAAGGTTTATATGTATAATACATGCATAATATAGCCGTGCGAAGCCGGAGCGGGTCGCTAGTTGGTAATAACATAGTCTTTAAAAATATAAAAGAGTAAAAAACTTACTACGAAATCTCTGAAATTACAAGAGCTACGAATATGAAACTTCGCATACAGATTCCTTTTTGAACGTCGGCGTGTACAAAGAAAGGAATTTTAAAAATCCGACCTAAAAAATAAAGCTATTGCATCGTGCGAGCTTCGTACAGTCACATTACCAATTAGCTGAACCCCACGTGACCCGAAGCTCATTCGCATATTTGTTAGAAATATAGTATTTATCTATTTTGTTATTTTTTTATATTGTATTGTTTAAAAAAAAACAGAATCAGTTAACTTTACAACTTTACAGATTTGCGAGTAAGCTCTAAGTCACATGGGGTTTAGCTAATTGGTAATGTGACTGTACAGTCGTACCATATACATACACGTTAAGCGAACGCTCGGCCAAGCAACATGGTAGGCGGAGGGGGGGGGGGGAGGGGGGGGGTTAGGTGTTATTTTTTCGTTACGAAATTTCTTGATTCGGTCGCCGCGCTCAAAGCCCGCGATAAAAGCTATGCCATAGTTTAAAAGGGCTGGTTTTCTGCTACTATTCTGACTTGTAAAGATATACAAACACGGGTAGTATCGCGGGGCAAACATAGTTACTACAAACTAAAAACTTTAACACCCTTTTTACCAAAAATCATTTCAAAGTGCTGGCCTACGTCCTGAAAGGTACCACCATGCAAAATTTCAGATTCTTAGCTATTGTATTTTCAGAGATTTCATGATGAGTCTTTTTTCAAAATTCTATTTTAAACTACTTAAGCGATTTTAATCAAAATTTGCACACCGTGTGCAGTTTGATCCAGCTTAAAGATAGGATAGCTTACATCTTAATTATTATTATTATTATATTACCGCGTAAAACCGCGGAGCGTTGCTAGTATCTTATATCTATACATATAAAATGCTTTGTCCTGAATGACTCACTGACTGACGGATCAACGCACAGCCTAAACCGCTGATCGTAATAGAAACCTGAAACTTGGAGGCTGTGTTCTTTGTATGACGTAGGCATCCGATAAGAAAGGATTTTCCGAAATTCTACTCCTAAAGGAGTGAAAAAGGGGGCAAAGTTTGTATGGGACAACGCGATTTGTTGCCATTTTCGACTTCTACGCGAACGAAGTCGCGGGCAAAAGCTAGTTACCTATATAGATTTAAAAAACATGGACTTCCGGTATTAATCCCCCTTATTGCTGAAACATACTCCGCCCTTTCCCTGTTCTCAAAATAATATCTAAATAATATCAATGTCTGTTTGTCGCGTAATTAGATTCTCGATAAAGATATAGTATGAAGTATGTTTTGCAATTGTTATTTGTAATATAGAAGCCTATTTAATGATACTTTATTTCAGAATAAAATATTAAAAAGCTTTTCGTCTATACCATCTATTACTAGTATGATATTATAATATCAGCGTCAATATTTAAATTGTTTAAAATAATTATTGCATTCGAGTCAAAATTTTACTATCACTACATAGTATAAAACAAAGTCGCTTTCTCTGTCCCTATATCCCTATGTATGCTTAAATCTTTAAAACTACGAAACGGATTTTGATGCGGTTTTTTTAATAGATAGAGTGATTCAAGAGAAAGGTTTGTAAGTATAAAACATGCATAATATAGCCGTGCGAAGCAGGGGAGGGTCGCTAGTCACTATCACTATCACTACATAGTATAAAACAAAGTCGCTTTCTCTGTCCCTATATCCCTATGTATGCTTAAATCTTTAAAACTACGCAACGGATTTTGATGCGGTTTTTTTAATAGATAGAGTGATTCAATAGGAAGGTTTATATGTATAATACATGCATAATATAGCCGTGCGAAGCCGAGGCGGGTCGCTAGTAGGTAATAATACGTCATTATTATGTTTTATTATTTTCTTCTATTTTTTAGGATTCCGTACCTCAAAAGGTAAAAAAGGATCCCTTTTATACTCACTTTCTTGTCCGTCTGTTTTTCAGGAATACGACTGAAAATCTGTACGATATAGGCTGAGTCGTTTTTTTATAACAACACTATGTATTTTTATTTCTTTTATGTGTAAGTAGTTACCTTTGGTTACAAAAAACTTGTTTTTTTTCTTTCTTTATTTATACGATGCGTTTAAATAAGTGAATTTACAACTCTTCAGTGAGAAGCTCTTTATATACGAATTCCTCAGTGTCAATTAATGAGATAATTAGTCGGGCTATCTTTGACTATTTGACATTCATGACATTGCTCTCATCGACCAATTTTGATGGACTCTCATACTTTTTAGTTTTTTACTGATCATTGTTATCATTGTTTTTTTCTTTTAGAATATCGTGAGCCTCACTACATAGTATAAAACAAAGTCGCTTTCTCTGTCCCTATGTCCCTATATCCCCTATAATAAAACGTTATTCTACTCTTTTCTTTCTGAATGAGAACAAACTAAACTTTTCTCTGCCTTCTCGACGACGCATATAGAGCTAGAAACTCAAAGTAACTGATTTACAAGGGCTTCAAATTTAAAAAATGCAATTTGCCAGACGTGGCAAGTGACCAGATAGCCGAGAGTACGCAAAAAATATGATTTGAAACCGCAATGGACCAGGTACGCAAACCATAGGTTAATATCCTAAAATATCAAAAGCTAACTTTCTCTTTTTTTTGAAGTCCATTAAAAATCCAAAAAGAAAACAATTAAAGCATTTTTATGTTTTTATAATCCCTTTAGATTTATGGTTGTTTGACTTTGTTTATCAAAGCTATTAGGTAATTTACTATTTTTATAAAGCAAAAACTTAGCTTTAAGTTTTTCAGGAAAATCAACCATGTTTCTTGTCATCTTTTGACATTGACAGCTGCGAAGTTATAAAAAATCTTCGTCACATATATTTTCTAACATTACAAAGATCATGATAAACTGGTGGTTTAATAATGTGACTAAATGAGTGGGACGAATCGTTCAGGGCGGCACGTTTGATGTCAAACTGCGGCTAATACAAAGATGTTTAATTGTTATTGTTTTAGGGTTCGGCGTTTTTTAGTTGTGGTTCCGTATACGATTATATTTTTGAACTGTTATCAAATTGTCTTATTTAGGTAAAAGCAAAATAATAAAAACAAGCAAATAACCTGACTCTTAACTTATATTACCTAACTATAAATTTGAAAATTCGTATATTTATTTGTTACTTTGATCTTTCTTCGCGATCAAACGAAATTCCCGCGGTATTAGGACTTACGCGAGTGAAACCGCGGAACGCAGCTAGTAATTGTTTAAAATTTCCTTATTTTACGATTTCTTTGGATTTTTCGGAGAGGTCAAGGGGTGAGGGAAACAATCGCGCAACAATTAAAATAAATAAATAAAATTGTATTGTGTAAGTAGGTATTATTTTTTTAATTAATTAACATTTTTTTTAAATAAGATTATTGTAAAAGGTTTACAATAAACATTTGCATCATTTTAAAATACTTTTTATAATAAATAAATAATAAAATAATAAATAATAAATATTTCAGGACATATTACACATCGCCATCCAGCCCCAAGCTAAGCAACTTAATGCTTGTGTTATGGGTGCCAGATAACGGATAAACTACTTATATACTTTTTTTTTTTTGTAAATATATACATACATATTATACATATAGGAAACACCCAGAACCAGAAACAAGAATTTATGGTCAGCATAAATACTTGTTCCCGGCGGGAATCGAACCCGCAACCTTCTGCGTCGCAGTCGGGTGTTCGCCCGACGCGCCACAGAGGTCGTCAAAAGAGGTTTTATAAATATTTACTAGACACTTATTTGTTACGTCACTTCACTATTATCACTTTGTATAAAACAAAGTCGCTTTCTCTGGCCCTATAAGGGATATAGGGCCAGAGAAAGCGACTTTGTTTCATGTATGCTTAAATCTTTAAAACTACGCAACGGATTTTGATGCGGTTTTAAATAGACAGAGTGATTCAAGAGGAAGGTTTATATGTATAATACATGCATAATATAGCCGTGCGAAGCCGGGGCGGATCGCTAGTTTATAATAAAGTATGGATAGGTAACCTAAGTACCTAATCAAGAAAGTTATTTATGATAAAATATTGATGACTTAATAAATATTTATAAAATAATGTATAAATTCAACGTTAATACCCTATTTATTGCATCTCGAAGCATGCTTAGAATATTTAATTAGGTTCAAGTATGTAGTATCTATCTATAAGCTTAAAACAAAAAGTAGGTAGGTATTATAAAACACAAAGTAGAAAATTGTTCTAGTGTGTTAAGTATTAGTTTACTATACTAAGTAGGTAAGTCTTATGTACCTAGGTACTAATAAAATTAATTATTAAATTATTGTTATGAATATTTTCTAATAAGTCTAAAATTAAATTAAAATTAACTTAATGAAAAAAAAATCATGTAGGTACTTACGTAATACAAATAATCGATAAACATAAAAAATAAAATAGATACGCGTCGAATTCTCCCTCCGTTTTTTGTTTCTGATAGGTACCTATACTACCTACAAGAAAAAATATTAAGATCACTGTTGTAATATAAATTATTATTTTATTTTTTTTATATTTTGTCTAAGAATTATTGTTAGAAGCAAAAAAAATAACCTGTGCAATTTAGTTTGAGTTTATTGGACCTAAGTTTGTGCAATGCCTGAAAAAGACTTTAAGGTGTGCTTTAAAAGAACCCTTTTTTTCTTTTATCTTATAAATGTAGTTTTCAAATACTCTCTGTATTGGTTCAAAGTTTTTACATACTTCTGAACATGACAGTACATTATCTGCCTTTATGCTAATCTGTCCTTCTGCTAATCTGGGATTTTGCTATTCCGGGATTTTGCGTATCTGTCCTTCTGCTACAGAGACATAAAAACATATAAAAGTTCAAAATCAATTGAAAAGTTTAATTTGGCATGCCGTTACTTCACATTGTCCTTAAAACCATGTTGATATCAACTTCATAATACTCGATTCCATACCATTAGGTGGATACTACCTATAAAAAAACCTCACTCATGATCGACTTTTTAGCATGTTATTAGCGGTTTCTGACTATAAACACTAACAATTATGGTCAAAGAATGTACCACAACTAATATTAAAATATGATTACTGTTAGTTTGCACATTGTAAGCTTCACTTGCATGTTTATTACGTTTCTTATGTGTTTCAATTATAAAATTTTGTGATTATAAGACATTTAACTATTTTAAGTATTTATTAATAAAATATGTTTCTAAGCAGAGTGACAAAAGGGTTGTAACATTCTGGCATAGAAGACGGATAGGCTTTTAAATTAGGTAGGTATAGAGGACAATAATATGCACAACTAAATACTAAAAAAGAAAATGGTTGTCTGTAAAGTCGGTTTACGGACAATAATTATACGTTATAACGTCGTGAGAAAACATTGATGGTAACCATAGCAACGGTAATACGTTACCTTGTCACTTACTCACGTTCCCGTAACATGACACTTTTTTGTGAGTGCAGTACGGTGTTCATCGATTTATAAGACTTTTTATGTCAAAAAACCTCGTAAAGTGTTAAATTATTCAGTTATAATTATTGTAAGTAGGTATTTTCATAAATATTTTTTATTTGGAAAACTTTCTTTTCTACATTCTAATAAAAAGGTTACCAATGAGTAAGACAACAACACAACTTTACTTACTAAACTATTGTTTAACAATAAATAAATAAATATTTCAGGACATATTACACATCGCCATCCAGCCCCAAGCTAAGCAACTTAATGCTTGTGTTATGGGTGCCAGATAACGGATAAACTACTTATATACTTTTATTTTTTTTGTAAATATGTATATACATATTATACATATAGGAAACACCCAGAACCAGAAACAAGAATTTATGGTCAGCATAAATACTTGTTCCCGGCGGGAATCGAACCCGCAACCTTCTGCGTCGCAGTCGGGTGTTCGCCCGACGCGCCACAGAGGCCGTCATTGACAATGAGTAAGTAAAGTTGTGTTGTTGTCTCTCTCATTGTTAACAAAGACTAAGTAAAGTTGTGTTGTATGTGTTAAAAACTTGTATTTTTTTTAAACTTAATTATTTAGTAGACTGTTTTGTGTGTGTTTTTTTATTATAATTTATTCAATTCATTATCTTACATTTCACATTAAAACAATCACAAAATAAGTAAGTACATAAAAAAATAACAAAATAAAACAAATCAAAAAATTAAAACTAAACCTAATCAAACAAACCCCTCCACAGCGTTCCTAGTGCAAAGCTGGATAATATGCAAGCAATTTGTTTTAATAAATAATAATAACATTAAACGATATTCATTGAAAAAACCCTACATTAATGAAACTCTATTTAAAACAAAACCGTTACACTAACGAAGATTTTTCTCTATAAGTCCGTTACAAAAACATCGGCGCACGCGCACAAACTGTGTATTTACAAAGAAATATATAATTATACGTAATTTGCATACGTTTCTATACATCGTTATTGGTATCGCGAAGTAATATCGATAGTTTTTATTGCAATCAATATGGCGTTCTATTACGGTTTTTTTCTGAGGAATTGATTGATTGGAAATGCATTTTTGTAGCAAGTATTTCGAGTGAAAGCGGCGTAGAGACTTTTTGGTCTGGCGATAGATAGTTTTTTTGAAGCATAAAATAAATATTTTGATGATTTCCAAAGGGCTGGCGTGGCCTACCGCGGACAACGGATAAGCATCGCTATTCAACGAGGTAAAGGAAAACTAAAACACAAAATGTAGTTTTACAATTTTTTAATTCGTTGACATATTATTTATACCTACATACCTAATTCGCTGTCACAATACTGAAAAAATAATTAAAAATAAAGAAACGCATTAGGTAATTTAGGTATGTCATTAGATTCATAATGGTTCTTTGAAAATTTAACTTAGAAAGAAAAGAAAAAAAACGAACAATCTACGAAAAAAAGGAAAGAAATTTTAATTATAGTATTATAGTTGTTCGATTCTCAGATCTAACGAATATACATAAAACATTCATACAAATTGGTTCAGCCGTTTAGATGGATATAGGTAACTAATACCTCTGTGGCGCGTCGGGCGAACACCCGACTGCGACGCAGAAGGTTGCGGGTTCGATTCCCGCCGGGAACAAGTATTTATGCTGACCATAAATTCTTGTTTCTGGTTCTGGGTGTTTCCTATATGTATAATATGTATGTATATATTTACAAAAAAAAAAGTATATAAGTAGTTTATCCGTTATCTGGCACCCATAACACAAGCATTAAGTTGCTTAGCTTGGGGCTGGATGGCGATGTGTAATATGTCCTGAAATATTTATTTATTTATTTATTTAATACCGCGATACGAGAATTTTATATGTATACTAGCGACCCGCCCCGGCTTCGCACGGATATATTATGCATGTATTATACATATAAACCTTCCTCTTGAATCACTCTATCTATTAAAAAAACCCATCAAAATCCGTTGCGTAGTTTTAAAGATTTAAGCAGTCAAAGGGAAATAGGGACAGAAAAAGCGACTTTGTTTTATACTATGTAGTGATAGTGATAGTGATACTATAGGGATATTACATTTTCTCTATATGTGCATAATTAAATATCCCTTTTTTAATAAGATGATATGATAAATATTTTCATTGCTAAGTATTTTCTAATGTAAAAAATAAAGTGAAATGCTAACGACTCATGCTATATTGTAATTTGCAATTACATAGGCAACATTAATTACTTCTAATCGGACATTTTGTTTAAAAATGAATTTGTAATTTTGCAATTAATTACAACTCTAAGTCCGTTTTGCAATGCGTGTGGTACAATTTGACATATTAGTAGTTGTTTTCATGCTAAATTGTTGCATAAGAGGAAAGGGTACCGGGGGCTCTCTCCATACAAACGTAGTCGACTGTTTTATCCCTGGATAATGACACTAAATAGAGCAAATATTTTTGTTGCATAAAACTTATAATAGATATCTATGATAATTACAAAATATAGGAGCATAGTCATGGCAGTTATAAGTTTTATGCAACAAAAATATTTGCTCTAGTGTCATTATCCAGGGAGGAAACAGTCGACTACGTTTGTATGGAGAGAGCGTCGGTACCCTTTCATCCTTAAGTTCTAGTGTTACACTAACCGAAGCTATACAGAGTGTAAAGAAAACTCTATAATCCCTCATAGTCCATACCTGAAAAATAAAATTAAAGTCCTGACTGACTGACTGATTATCAACTCACAGCTTAAACCAATAAACGAGTCGTATCGAGCTAAAATTTGGGACGATAAAAACCTGTTACCTATCACTACATAGTATAAAACAAAGTCGCTTTTTCTGTCCCTATTTCCCTTTGTATGCTTAAATCTTTAAAACTACGAAACGGATTTTGATGCGGTTTTTTTAAATAGATAGAGTGATTCAAGAGGAAGGTTTATATGTATAATACATGCATAATATAGCCGTGCGAAGCCGGGGCGGGTCGCTAGTTATTTTATAATTAAAAAAAAAATGAATTTCTAAAAGTCGTAGAACAAAAGTTGTTTGATATGATGAACAAAATTACAGTAAAGTTGTTTTTGTAGTGAAAACTTCTTATGGCGCGTTGGGCACTTTTGTGGGTGAGCATTTTCAGCCGTTCTCGCGACAGATGAGATTTTGACAGATGAGATTTTAACAGTTATTGTGCTTCTACTACTATGCAATATTGAAAACAGCGCCATCTCTGTGCAAACGGCCGAACTACGATACTCACTTCTGTACAACAGTGTTAACAGCGACATCTCTCGGTGGATGGTTTCACTTCTGCCTGCACTCCCGGAGTGCGCTGTTTTTTTTTAAATTAATAATTAGCAGCGCTCCGCGGTTTCACCCGCGTAACTCCCGATCCCGTGGGAATATCGGGATAAAAAGTCTACGTTATTCCCAATGAATCAATGTATCCTCATACCAAGTTTCAGCAAAATCGGTCCAGTAGCTTCGGAGCTTATTCGCTACCAACATAAAAACCAAAAAATATTCTTAGTGTAAAAGATAAATATAAATATAGAGTAGGTAGGTAGGTATATTTTATTCTATATTATGAAAAAGTTAGTTTCCGATATGGTATCCCTTTAAAACCATGCCAAAGTATAAAACAAAGTCACTTTCCGCTGTCTGAATCAAGAATCAAGAATATTTATTGAAAAACTGTGTACATAAGATGTCAAATTATAGTAGGTAGGTATCAACAGTTTGTCCATCCCGGACATACAATAATGAGTTACTTATGTAACTTAATTTATACTAAATACAAAACAATATATTGAGCTGCCATATCAAGCTCATGTATCTAGTAAAATAATTAATACTTAAAACTAATGAATTGACTAAAATTTAAATAATAAAACGGGAAACTTAACAATCATATTAACAATTGGAAACTTATGTGAAGTATACATCTAAATCATTAGATCTTTAAAACTACGCAACGGATTTTGATACGGTTTTTTTAAATCAAAGAGTAATTCATGAGGAAGGTTTATATTATGTATAAAACACGCGTAATATAGCCGTGCGAAGCCGGAGCGGGTCGCTAGTTCGTTACAAACATTAAAACAAAAAATCTTTTTAGTGTAAAAGATAAAATATCATTATAGAGTAGGTAGGTATATTTATTCTATATTAAGAATAAGTTTGCGATAGAGTTTTGGCGGGAACGAGCCAACAACATGTCGTGCTGCAGTTTTATTTACACGAAACTTAGTTGTAAACCGAGTTAAATTGTATAATTCTGGTGGAAAGTTATCTAATTTAGTTCCTTGAAAGTACACAAGTGTAGTGAAAGTAAAAATCAGTGTCAAACATGGACTTTTCTCGTTGCCTCCAAAATCTCCTACAAGGTTATAGTAAAGTAGCCACCGCTTTACTATGACCCCTGACTTGACAAACTGTGACTTGACGACTTGACCATCTTGAAAACTTTGAGCCCGATTTATGTAAATCGGGCCATAACTTGATGCAAAATATTACTTGATACTGGCTATATGCACAAACCGTGCGAAGCCATAACTGGAAAAAAAAAAAGTTTGCGATATGGTATCCCTTTATTACCTAAAACCATACCAACAAGCGCATATAGGTCGTAACAATTACCTACAATCAGTACCTACCATCGCTGGTATGTTTTACATGTCCGTTGAGCAGTTAGGTAGGTACCTACAACAATTATAGGGGGGGAATGTCAACCGTTAGTAGGTATTTATGTAGGTATAGGTACCTATTATAATATGGTCACTATTGTTTGTATGTTGCAGGCAGTAACGGGGAAGGTAAAGCTGGACGTTTTGAAAATATCCTAAAAAACTAATAATTGCCTTTCTAACTCACTGAAGTAATAAACTTAAGTTCATGGTTTCAGGATGCTGTAGTGTCTGGGATATTGGCATGTTTTCATTTTAATATTTTTGTTTGATAAATTTATGAGTTAGAAGACTTTAAACTTCAACTAAAGCAGGAACCTAGAATCTTGCTTGTGTTGAAAACATTCTTATAACAGCCGTTTTGAAGCTCTAAGGTGGGTCTGCAATTATGCAGCCGACCGTACCTACCTATTTGACGGAGTAGGCTTGTCCAGAACCTATACCACCCTCACAAAGCTGTGAGCTCTCACTAAGCAGTCGACTGGTCTTGTCCTAATGGATTGTTGTTCATGAAAATGTATGTCCGCTATTAACATTAAACTTCAGTCAAGGAAAACATGGTGATGAGACCTTTGGCTTACTTGGTTCCAGACGTACCTATTGACTAGTTCTTCCCTCTAGAGTAAGTACTTTAGACACTAACCTATAATCCTATTAAAATTCGATTGTTTTGAGTTGCAGTGTTAACGATAAATGTACATGTATAAGTATTAGAGAAATTATTTTTGAATGTGTTTTTGTTTGTTAACGAATAGGTTCTGAAACTACTTAACCGATTTTGATGAAACTTGATACGAGAATATATTGATTCAATTAGAATAACATAGGCTACTTACATTTTATCTCGATATTCCAACGGGATCAGGACTTACGCGGGCGAAACCGAGTGGCGCAGCTAATTTTTTAATGAAATGTGTAAGTCAGCGCTTAATCACTATCTCACCCGATTGTATTAAGTGACGATGTGGTCTAAAATGAAGCATCCTCACCTAGACGATAACTACACACTCGTAACTTAAAGACCCTTTAATTAGCGGGGCTATAGGGCGATTAGGAAAAACGACTAACTCTATATTTTCAAAGTTTAACAGTAACATAAATTACTTTTAAATGGACGCAGTAAATAGATGTCCTAGGTGGCCTATGTTTGATAAATATCTATAGAAAATTATGACAATCAAATTGCATTAGAAAATATAATAATATGGTATTTTACTTGTGAAAGAAAAAATAAGTGGGTAGGTATGTACTAAGTTTGTTTGTTTGTTAGAGGTCAAACGGCTTAACTGATTTCAATGAAAATTTATACAAGGATAGTATAAAGTATGAAGAAGAATATATTGTACTTTTTTACCCAGGTAAAACTATGGGTAACGTAAAATTTGAAAATAAAAAACCTCTAACCTATAACTTTCTTTTTCTATAATGGTACAGGTTGCTACTTTTTTACAACAAAAAAGTAACAAAATTAGTTCGATTTGTATTAAATATTTTTTGTAAAAAATCTAACCTTACAATGTCGTATTTAATTGTACAAAAAACTTTAAAATTCGAAGCTATTCCGAACCGCCCATTGCAGCCACCTTATTGGCTACCGGCTACAAAGTAGTAATAGTACAAAACTATATCTATCCCACTCTTACAACAAACAAACGACGTAATAACCATCTTCTATCCTTTTCTATCAGATTACAAATTGCAGATGGCTCACCGTTTTCAAACTTGCATATTCGTAATAATTTTTAGGGCTTTCTAATATTTCTCAAAACATTTTCTAAAATAAATTCTATTACCTTATTTTAAGACAGACTTTTCTGTTATTTTTTGATAGTGTTATAAGACCTTTTCGTTCTAAACTATTTAAAATACATTTTTGCCATGTCAAACTTAAGGGTATTCGTACCAGATGCCTGCCAAATTTGTAAAAAATTTTTTGTTTTTACAAGGATAGAATATACTTATGGATAGTTTTATAGGATAGGATAGATTTATAGGATATGACCTAGAAATCGAAACCTAAAATACCTATGCTTTTTTTTTCGTTTGTGACTGTGGAATATACACCAACTATACTAAACATGCAATTAGACAGAGTTTGCAACTAGGTATCCTCAATTTAAATGAAAGTCTTATTATGAATTAACCTTCAATGAAGTTCTCATTGACGAAGACGATCCAGTTGGCACAATGATCACCATGCCGGACTGCCAAACCCAGGGTTGCGGGTTAGATTCCCGCCTCAGACAAGTATTTATGCTTAGATATTTGTCTGTGGTCTGGTTGTTTCTATGTATTATAAGTATATATTTACAAAAAAAGTATGTAGTATATCCGTTGTCTAGCACCCATAACACAAGTCTAGTTACTTAGCTATAGGCTTGATGACGATGTGTGACATGTCCAGCAATATTTATTATTATTTATTTATTTATTTTTTATTTACTTGCCATTCCACTCTCTTCAGTAGAGTACTACAAAATATCCTTTCTTAAGTGTTCTATTCTTCACTAGGAACACACTTTCAAAATGTTGTCTCTAAAACTAGCGATTTGGGCTGTACGTTAACTTATCAGTCAGTCAGTCAGGGCTTTGAGTTTTATAGTTGTAGAAGACTAATTTGAACTTTTTGTAGTTGAGCAATTATATTCTTAAGTAGATTTACAAAATAACGTCACATTTAAATTTCTAAGTCATTTTTACAAAACAATGGAAAGGATTGAATTCTGCGGGCATCCGGGTAGCATTCAAATGGTGGTAAGTAATTTTTTTAAATACTTCGTCGAATTATTGTTGCAACTAGATTATTGATAAGAACACAACTCGTACATAAATTATCAGTTTGTCCTTCCGTTGTTAATTTTGGATAAAAAAACAGTTTAAAACAGACAGTTACATGAATAAATTCGTCTTCCATTTGCCATGATTAGCATAAGTATGAACTTATTTGTCGGAAAAAGTAAAAGGAATTTTAATGTTGTATTTCGTAAAGGTAATTGATACTACACAGAAAAATTGATACTTTTTCTTCTTTGTCTGACCCTTTTCCCTTTTATTTGAGGTCGGCCCTCCGGATTATGCATCTCCAGGTTGCTTGATCCTGGGTCGTCTCTTTGTAACTTGGGCTTGTTCTATTTGGTTCTTTTTTACTACGGACATTCATGTGATTCGGGGTTTTCCTCGTCCTCGGGGTTTAGTTAGAAAAAAGGTTTCTTGAAGCAAGAAATAATTATCCTATCCGCACTTCTACATACGTGTGTGTCAACCAACAACGAAGGCCGGTGGAACAAACCAAGTATCGCTGAAAGGACAGTGGAAGCTGACCTGGTCAACAATTGGCAAGAAATAGCGCAGGACAGAGAGCGATGGAAGACACTCATTTCGGAGGTCTAGATCCACTTTTGAACGCTGAGCTAAGAAAGTAACAAACAAAATATTAAAAAAAAAAAATTTACAGGCCGTTATTTTAACATTACATTATGTTTGGATTAGCTTTAAAATGACAAGGAATTCTCGTCTTTAAATTAGAACAAATGTATAAAAACATTACACATAAACTAACAACTATTTTCCTTGCTATTTTACAATTTTATTTAAAGTCAAAGGGTATCTATTGGCTCCTGTTTGCACCTTAATAGATGCAGTCTAGACATAGACACAAAAACTGTTTGTAATCAAGCCTGACGTTGTCTTATCTAATTTAAACGTTACTCTTTAATTATAGTTAGACGTTAGAAATAATAACTCGCTTCATTATTCTAGCCAACGGGTTCCGTAGAATAATATTTTTTGTTGGAAACCTGAACAATTCAAACTCAAAACAAAAAAAACAAACCGGCTTCATTTTTAGTAATTTAAGGTCAAGCACTCTCAATTACTCTTCTGGTAGGTAATTGTACATTTTAGACCCATAGAGTTAGCATTCTTCAGAAGTCCAAGACATCTATAAAAACTCACTTCGTACCCATGTAATTACTATCTTCGTATTAATAGATGTAGTGCTTGTACTTGTTTAAGGGCTGTTCCGTAACTAGTCCTATTTTGGGGTGAGGATAGAGTAGATCATGTCCACACCCTCTCAGCTTAATCCATACAATAGTCCATATATTTTATTTTATTGCTCGCCAAGAAGGTATATACCTATTCACTATTAATTTATTTATTTCTTTCAGGCGTCATTTATTCTAGGCTTGAAGATTCCAAGCTTTGGGGGAACAGCGACGCGGGAAGAGATTTTCACTTCTTATCAGTACGCACGAAAGAGGTGGATATGACGTTTTCTGCACGAAATTGGAACTTTCACCATGTGTGGATGGCGATCATTTGTACACCTCGTTGTTTTGTTAAAGAAAGGCCGGAATGGAACGAGCTCATTCCTGAGAGCACTCACCGAAGAAAATACGACATGCTTCTTTACATTAGAGTATAATCTATGTAAAATAACAGATCGATAGCAACATCCATCACTACGAAGTCAAACATATTTTTTCAATTGTTCACCTTTCTCAAATGTCCATTTACAGACACTGTATAAATATTAATTTTTAATTTCAAACCTTAAGCCACCTGTTTTGCCAATTAAGTTTATATTCACCTGGAGAATTGACACCGAATTCGGTAGGTTTTTTGTCGTTGTTAGTTGTAAATAAAGGCAATGTGCTTGTGTTTAAAATATTAAAAAGGTTATTTTAATGTGATAATTATGATTAAACATAACTATCAAGTTACCCACCTTCATTATACTCCACACAGATTTTAAAATTTTGACTAAACAAACCAAATTACAAACTCAAATGAAATCCATAAATACAAATTTCAAATGAATAATAAATAATAAGGAATTAATTAATAAGAACCTAAATCAAAGATACCTTAATTTATTTGTACTTCTCCAAGGCTTCGGTAATTTTACGTTTGATTCGCATTTTACACCACTGCCTCATCCCTTAGTTATCACCACCACTAGGGATTTATAATCAAGTCCTGATCCCGTGGAAATATCAGTGAAAAATACTCTATTCTATTCGAATCCATTAAAGATTCTATTTCTACTTTTTGTTCCATTCTAATTACTTACCGAGATAAATCAGATTCCACTGATTTAGTCCATTCCATTACCGCGATTTAACTTACGAGTATGTTTTGTTATTTTAACTTTTTGTTCCAATGCCGTATTTTGATTTCACTCGTGTCCCTCGAAGGCCCTCGTTTGTTTGGGGGTGTTTTGTTTAAGTCACGAGTGTATTGGGTATCTTTGGGGAAAGCGTGCTACATCTTGATCGCATCGTCAGTTAATTACCATAGTGTGAGAAAATGGTTAAACGCTTACCTATATATCACTACATAGTATAAAATAAAGTCACTTTTCGCCGTCCCTATATCCCTATGTCCCTATATCCCTTTGTATGCTTAAATCTTTAAAACTACGCAACGGATTTTGATGCGTTTTTTTTTAATAGATAGAGTGATTCAAGAGAAAGGTTTATATGTATAATACATGTATAATATAGCCGTGCGAAGCCGGAGCGGGTCGCTAGTCTCGTGTCACAATGTTTGTCCTCAATGGACTCCTAAACCACTTAACCGATTATAATAAAATTCGCACACCATGTGCAGTTCGATCCAACTTGAGAGATAGGATAGCTTACATCCCGATATTCCCACGGGATCGGGAGTTACGCGGGTGAAACCGCGGAGGGCAGCTAGTTATTTATAAAAATAATCAGGTATACCAGCTTTAACAGTTAACATAACATTTAACAGTTAACTTTAAGAGAGACCTTAGGAGAGCCCAATTGCCAGATCAGACAAGCTAGGACAGAGTGTCCTGGTGCAACAAAGTGAGGAGACCACTGGAGCCATCGATTACTACCAATGGAGCCCACATAAAGGGATAAGGGATGGACAAAGAAGAGGAATACCAGTTACTTTCTAAACTTCACCGCAATCGGTCAATTAAAGTAAATCACTACATTATCGTGAAAAATAAAAATGTTTCAATTTTATTTTACTACGGAACCCTATAACTCAGAAGCCAAGCAGTCAGCGGAACCCACACCTCGATTGTAACTTTTTACACAATAATTATCGTCTGATTCCAGACAATCAAGTTACTTCCTGGTAATCAAGGCAAAAACTAAGTTAATTTTGGTTCGATTATTACCAAGATATTTTAATAGGTAACTAATACGACGACCCAGTTGGCACAATGGTCACCATGCCAGACTGCCAATTACAGAGTTGCGGGTTCGATTCCCGCCTTAGGCAAGTAGGTATTTATGCTTAGATATCTTTGTCTGCGGTCCGGTTGTTTCTATGTATTATAAGTATATATTTACAAAAGAAAAAGTATATAAGTAGGTAAGGTAGTATAATATCCGTTATCTAGCACCCATAACACAAGTCTAGTTACTTAGCTTGGGGCTAGATGGCGATGTGTGGAATTATAAAAAACCTAAAGCATACCTACCAAGGCTTGTCCCTATACCAGAATCTTGCAAGCCGTTTGAGTCTGCGAAAAAGGAATAAATAAACAAAAACTATTGCATTTTTATATAAAGAAATTTAATTCGGTTTTATTTCAATGAGATCTCCAAATAATTACAATGATTTGCAATCAAATTATAGAAACCGATTTATTTATTTCAGCGCCATCTATAATTTAAAGTTGAAACTAACTAGTTAGATTCCTAAAGTATTTGGTTACATTTTACTTCATACATTTATTTACATCTTAGTTCAAAACCTTTCCGTTAGATGGCTGTAGTGTTTATATGTTAGGACCAGCAAACTAGATGGCGCTGCTTGTATATTTTTGGTTGTAAGTTTTATTGACTATTAAGTTTTGATAAGTTTCGCTAGATGGCTCTATAAGGTTATTTGATATCTGCACTGATATTGTAAAATATGCCTAGTTTAGCGAATTGTCCTTTTTGATCGATGTCACCTAAGCAGCGTAAATATTTCCATGCAACTTGTACTGGTGGAAGATCTGTGCCACTGAGACACTTGTCTATGATATCTTCTGCAGCTTTTTTAACTGTAAAATAAAACAAAGGATAAAATAGAGGTACTTAATTAAAAGATAAACAGCTAGGGAGTTCCGTTTTGCATCGATAGATTGCCTTGCTCAGAAGGTGAACGGGGTAACCAATTAAAATGTGTCTATGACATAATTTTAACCTTATCTTTTCTAGGGAAATCTCTGAATTTTGAGAAACATCTAAAAGAATCGGAACATATTATCTACTAAAAGCACACCTAATTTTTGACATCTCTTGACTGTTCTAATAATTATTATTCTATGCTTTTTAAAAACTACTGTCAGTCGGGCCAGCTCGTATTTAAACGATTTTCTCATACATATTCTTGTTTGTGGCCAATTGGACAACTGACCACATCCGGCCAAAGCGTCTAGCCTTGCTCTGCATGGATAAAATCGCTAATTTATACTAACATTTGATTGTTTGTTTGAATTGAATAGGCTCCGAAACTACTGGACCGATTTTGATAACACTAAGTAAGTATCCTACAAATATTCATTGGGAGTGCTATAAGTTACTTTTTGTCCCGATATTCCCTGGGGATCGGAAGTTACGCGGGTCCAAAGTAAAAAGTATACATACGGTTACTTGGTATTCTAGAGAAGGCAACGTCAAGCCTGTAGACGCCTTGCTTAGACATCAGTTCCATCTTGTTCAGAACACAGAAAGCCCATTCCTTTAACGCTGGAACGTTTATCTACAAATAGACACTTAAGGTTAACTATGGCGACAGCACGGATAATGGATATTCTGATAGTGTTCTTGAATTTTGTCACTAAGTTCTTTGACCCTGAATTTAGTGAGTAGGTATTCAAAGATTGGCCAGATTTAACATTGTACCAAGATGTGTGGAGAAATGAAAAGGTGACTTTTTGCCAGGAATGGGACAAAAATGGCTTGATTTATCTGATCTTTCCATTGACCCGAAGGTGGTATGCGGCCAAAGGTCCCCTAAAACCTCTACTGATACATTATGGTGGTCAGACTTCTCTTCCCGACTTTTGATCTCCATTTTAGAACATCTTCCAGTTTTCGCCTCCCCTTCATCACTTGTGTCTGGCCTATGCTCTCCATAATAATCGAGTTACCTAAAATGGGGGATGCCAACGAAGTCATTACGACTAAATTGAAAACCTTCAATTTAGTAGTAATGAGTTCGTGTGAGAGATGAGTGAGAGATATCACTGAAGCAGAATGCCTAAAATGCGATTGAATTGTGAGTTTGCTTCAAAACTCACAAAACAAAATTATACAAATCTGCCATGAAAAGCTTCGGATTCATTATGTTGACACTAAGGCGAGAGTTTTTTATTAGGGTTTAAGAGCATAGGCCAGACACAAGTGTCGAAGGGGAGACGACAAGTGGAAGATGTTCTTAAATGAAGATCAAAAGTTGGGAAGAGAAGTCTGACCACATGCCAGATAGTCCCACGACATAATATTTAATGCTGGGGCAGCGTGGCCTAAGAAGACCGGTGATAGGAAGGTGTGACGGTATATTGGAGAGGCATATGGATGAGACTTACGTCCTGGATTGGACAGACAAAGGCTGAGATAGATAGATCGTCTGCTCCATTAGATTACACTACTTACATTCCAATTTCCTTTGCTCAGTTTCGGTATTAATTCCGGTTTGACCTTCGTCTCATTGATACATTGCTTATGGAACCTCGTCATCCTTGTAACCTCATCTTCTTTCGGCCCCTCCTGTTTTGGCTCTTGTTTTTTAACGAAGAAGTAGTGATCTTCTTCCTTTAAAGAAAAAAAAACAAAGATGATGATGATCATGATTTTTTCTGATCAAGTTTAAGTTGGAACTGATAAGTTTAGGTGTAAAAAAGAGCTTTGCATTGGAACTTAAAAATAAACGCCTGACAGAGAGATTATGATTATGTTTACCTAAACAACTGGTGATGTTCCAAGATCTACTTCCAGAAGTAATTATTAGCAAGACTTAACCAACCACAAAGAGGTTATTTACAGAATCAACCCAGTAGACCTAGTTAAATTAAGGTTTCATTGAGAATCATTGAAAAGAATAAGAAGAATTCAACTATTTTATATCCATCCAGACTTTTTTAATATAAAAGAGTAACAAACTTACTTTCATCTCTGAAGATATTCTTTAAGAAAAATGCATTTCCAAAAATTGCACCGATACGAGGTTTGATCTTGCAGGTCACCAAAGTGTCTTTTGTATTTGAAAATGCATTTTATATAGATAATGTTTTCAGAAATCAAATGCTGTTGAAATTGCCTATACTTACATCATCTTCTACGTACAGGTTGAGATCTGCAAAACTGATTGCTATGGATCCGGCAGCTACTAGCACAGATTTTGACATGTAACTTGCTGCCTGAAAATGTAAATGAGATGTTTTAAAAACTCACTAGATTTACTCCGCAGGCTTTTTCATGTAATGCCTGTTCCTTAGGGTATTTCTAAAAATCCCTTCTAATAGACCTCTGTACCAAATTTTAAACTTCTAGATCTGTTTAGATTTATAGATAGATTAGATTACTGCCTCTGGTTCCAGGCTGGCTGCCAGGAGTCCCTGGCATAGAACTCTCGTCCCTGGTCTCAGCCGAACACCTATGACACCAACTACAACGACCCCATCATAGCCTTGGGCCCCATCTAACTATCGGCATTATGATTGCCTACGTGCGGAAATCGGAGCCCCAACCTTGTGTTGACATGATGATAGACCTTGTGTCCCCCGTGCGGTGACTTTTTATTACAAAAAATGAATTGCTTGCATTCGACATTATTTCACCTGATGGAAAGCAACGATGAGGTCGAGGATGTAGCATGCTCGCCTAGAAAGAGATTGCATGCATAGATAACATGATGGAACGCGAAGAGTTACTTGACACCATGATTCGAGGAAATGTGGGAAGGGCACCGGGGGCTCTTTCCATACAAACTATTACAAACATAGTCGACTGTTATCTCCCAGATAATGACACTAGTGCAAATATTTTTGGTGTATAAAACTTATAAATGCCATGACCGTGCCCCAATTTTTTTTTTGTATTTTTAATCTTAATTTCTATGATAATTAAAAAATGAAAAAAAAAAACAAAATATAGAGGCATAGGCATGGCAGTTATAGGTTTTATGGCACAAAAATATTTGTGCTAGTGTCATTATCCAGGGAGGAAACGGTCGACTACGTTTGTATGGAGAGAGCGCAGGTACCCTTTCACCTTAAGGAAGATTGATGTCAAAGATGCGTTTTGCAGTATGAACTCGACTTATAGCGCCAATTCCAAAATAAATTGGGATAGGTAGTCGATTTCCGTCACTTGTAATTTAACACAGATCAGAACTCTGATTTTATTTGATTTTTTAGAAAGCTCAATTATTAAATCACAACTAATATTGACACTCACAAAAAAAAATCACTCACCGTAATCCTCGTCAAAAAAACGAAATCAATCAAAAATATCCAAAACACGTTCATATTTCGCCACCATCGGGAACGTACTAAGCGTATTTTGTTCCATCATTCGTCTTTTAATATGAATGAGTTTCACAAAAACAATATTTTTAATAAATATTTTAAAAACATATCGTATTAATTCTTCCAATATAATGGGAATAATAGGAAAATGAGGTCAGTGTTTTGAATAAGTTAAAATGTTTATAGTAATATTTCCATTGTGTTGGTAACAGTTGTTATGTAACTATAGAACTGTGGGTAGTTTACTTTGGGTGAATGATTTGGACGGTGTTTACATTTGAAAGTACGCCATACGATACTCAAGTCTCTCTCTCTGATAACCATTTAGCTACAATCATTTTAGATTTAATGGTAACATTTAACGACTTCGAGGATGATATTGACATCGAACTAAGGAACGGTGTTGGACGGAATAAAAATATTACACAGTAATACCTTTTTTTTGAAATTGCAGGACATTCCACACATCGCCATCTAGCCCCAAGCTAAGTAACTAGACTTGTGTTATGGGTGCTAGACAACGGATATAATACTTATATACTTTTCTTTTGTAAATAATATTATACTTATAATACATAGAAAAAACCAGACAAATATCTAAGCATAAATACTTGTCTGAGGCGGGAATCGAACCCGCAACCCTGTGTTTGGCAGTTCGGCATGGTGACATTTGTGCCAAATGGATCGTTGCAATTCTTTGACTTTCATTCTGAAGGTCGTGACTCCAAAGAGCACTAATTGACATTGCTGTTACGGTGAAGTAAACATCGTGATGAAACCCGCGGCTTAGTGGTAGTGGTTCCTTTTAAAAGGCAATAATTGCCATACGATTAAATAAATAAGTTGGTTCCAGACGTATTGACAAGTTATTTCCACTGGACACGGTCGAATAAGCTGAGAAAGTAGGTGTGCTGGGCGAACCTACACCATCCTTAAGCAAAAAGGACCGACCTAAACTGATTCGGTTACGTAAAACAATCCCTCCATGGAAAAATATAGGTGTGGAGGTTTTACCGTTGTGCTGCACTTTTTAAAGAGCACTGCCTGCCTAAGTCTGATATGGAAAGTCTTTGGACTAGGCTGACCAAGAGCGTGCTTGGTACCTTGAGTATACCAATTCGCTATCTCGTTGCTGCAGTTAGTCGTAAATATGGCGCAGCATAGCACAGAAAACTGCGTTACTAAAGGATAACTTTTGGAGGCATAAGGTACAAAGTATGATAAAATATTATCTTTAGAGGCATGAGATCAACCCGGAAAAAGTGCCACTTTTGTTAGAGTGGAACCAAGTCGGCTATCATGCCTAAAAAGCGTCCTGGAACTTCAATGAGTAAAAGTTTAATTCTACTTGGGTTAATCCGGTTTCGGGTAGGTAAATAAGTTACGACGGCTCAGTGACAACTGGACAGAATAGCAAGCAAACAGAGCTAAGACCTATGAAATACAGGGTTATTGGAAATTATACTAGCAAGCCGTTGAGGGCTACTTCTGTGCACCTTTGCAAACAACTTTTGTTCCACGACTTTTGGAAATTCGAACATTTTTTCGAAAATTTTGAGGTTAGGTTTATCTGAAAATCAGCTGTTCCTTACACGGAGAGGTTATTAACCCTAAAATTTTACTTATTTTTAAAGTTTTACCTACTGTTCTTAGTCTGAATGACCTTTGTTTTAAAAAACCAGCTGTTTTTCGAATTTACATAACCTCAAAATTTTCATTTCTTTTTTTCGAATTTCCAAAAGTCGTAGAACAAAAGTTGTTTGTTAAGGTGCACAGAAGTAGCCCTCAACGGCTTGCTAGTATAATTTCCAATAACCCTGTATAGTGACTTTGAAGTTTCCTGATTATTGTAAATCTGGTATCTTTAAATATTATAAGCTTGCACCATCCCGCGATTTCACTCCAGTAAGTTTCGATTCCGTTCAAACATCGGCATTAAATATATATATCAAGTGGATAAAATAAAACAAAACAAAATATATGTTCAGCTAAAATTTTAATGATCCTTAGTAAATTCGTTACGGCAGTTATTTTATTTTACACAAAAACCCTGTTCAACAAAAAAAGCAAGAAAAAGGATTGAAGAATAAAACTCTGTTCAAACCAGTTCGACCAGTCGCAAATAAAATATTTAGCGATATTTTCATTAAACGCCTTGAAAATAGTTGTGTTTAGTTAGCGAGTCTCATTCAGCTGTCATCGATTGGTACGCAGCGATGTTCGTTCAGATCACAAAATCCTATAAGGAATTGGTATGAACATAGGCACATGTCATTTTTCGACAGCATCTGACAGAATTCATATTTGGTCTGCCGGTTTGTTCAGAGCGTTAAAGTTTCTTAAAATTGTGGTCTGGAAGTTTCATATTTGAGTTCTTAAAGAAAGATGGCGTGTTTCGGATCCTTCTCGTGGTAGCATTTGACGTAATTCCAAGCTGTTTGTTGCGGGGTGTTGCCCTTAGTTGCTAGGCAGGTGTCGATTAACTTCTCGACGGCTGGCTTGTCAGCTGTTTGGAAAAAAAGGGTTAAATGAAATCTTATTCTGCCTAAAATATAATTGTGAATATTTGTGTGTAGTAATGGTTATGTTTAGTATTCCTTTACGCAATTTTCTTATCTATAAATATAAAGATAAAAGTCATAATTGAATGACTGGAAAGTTCAAAGGACGAAAGTTTTTTCTTAACCCATTTAAGCCCGCTGTCCCCATTGAAGGACAGTTATTGAACTACCTCTATCTACTTATTTATTTTAATTTTTTCTAATTAAGATGCTGATTTGACATGTCATTGAATGCGGCTGTGTAATAAATACTCAATTTTTGTAATTAATTGTAAAAAACTGGTTACAATTGTTCTTTCTTTTTACTACATTGAACAACCACGTAATAATTAAAAGGTCTGTAATTTTTTATTATCTTAACGATATTATTTCGAGCAATTTTTAGTATTATATACTTGGTTATTGTTTTTACTTTGAAATGATACCATAATACTAGGTATTTGTCAAGATTTGACTGTAATAAGATAGATTTTATGATACTGTCCCCAAATAGGGCCAATGGGCTGATTGATAATATTTTTTGTTTATGATTTACGGTTTGTATCGTTTAGTTCTCGTGAGAAACCTTAAATCCCTTATATTTTTGTATTTGGTTTTTATTATTGCTTTGGAATAACCGTCATGTTTTACACCTCAACCTAACGGTACTCTTTTGGGACCAAATCTTGCACGTGTCCACGGATACACGCAATTACAACATTTTAGCAATAATCGTAAAAAAGCATAACTCATTCAGAAGCCTGTGAAAGTTTGTTTCCCATCGATGATCCTTTAACGTTAGATAGTTTTATACCCAAGTGTTCGTTAAATGTTTCATTCATCGTTAATATTTGGAACGTATAATCGTACGCGGACCATATGTTGCAAATGATTATCGAGGATTGGAAGAAGCAATTGAACACATTTTACACGAGGAAGATGATCCTGATGTTAGTTACGACTTAGTGGCCATTCCTCCAGATCCGAGCGTGCTCACAGATGAAGAAGAAGGAGATGAAGACGATATGTTGCAAAACATCCTTCCACGTGATATCCCCGGTAGAGTAGAAGTTTTAGAGAATCGAAACGACGACGACTGGGATAGTATAGATGATGAACCATTACAAAGATACAGGAGAGTTGAAATTCGAGAAAATAGGACAAAGAAATGCCCACTAGTGTCTGTCAAAGATATGAAAAAGAAAAACCGAGCAGAATTTGATTACCGTTTCGATACAGTCAACAAAGTATTGTTCGTGCGATGGCTCGATAATAGTGTGTGTACCATGGGTACAAACTATGATTCAGTATATCCTCTGGGTAAGGTAAAGAGAAAACAAACTAGATCAGCTTCAGTTTCGCCGAAGCATTGCCCGGTATTATCTGAGAACTGGAGGCACTGAAAGACCCGATGGAAGGCGTCGTAAAACTCCGTCAGCAGTGCCAAGTAAGAGTCATGATGACGTTGGACACAGGACACAGAAGATGCCAAAGGAGATACGATGCACCGAATGTCTCATGAAAACACGTTGGCAATGCAAAAGATGCATTAAAACCTTGTACATTGATAAAGTGTGCTTTTAAAAATATCACACTTGAGCCCATTGTCCCTATTTGAGGACGGTGTTTTTTTATATATAAGGAAGTTATTTTTTTTTATTTTTTTTTTATAAATTGTCTTCTTAGGTCTTAATAGTTACGAAAATATAAGTTTCTTCAAAATTCTACTGGTAGTTTGTATTTGGGTCCAAATGGGTTAACCGACTTCAAAAAAGGAGAAGTTCTCAACATAAATATTATTATTTCTTAAACATAAATATTAATATTAAATAGTAGATACCTAATGCATATGGATAAGTCTACGATCTAACAAATACTACAACATTTATTTTACTTAGAAAGCTAATAATCTAAAAAACACAACCCATGTAGTTTATTTTATAAATTTTTGTATCTCAAAATTTTAGTGAGTACTTTAACAATTTTAGTGATTCACAATATTATTACACACTTAAAAAAATGATTTATTTATTAGGTTTGCTAAGTATGTTTTTCTATAGTTTTTTTGGTCATTTTACTTACCAGCATTAGGAATCTTAGCAAGAGCGACATCCTTCTTGAATTTACCATCCTTAGTCATCAGCTCGGATTTGGTCATCATGCAGAGAGCGTACTTCTTCAAAGCATCATTTTCGCTCTACAAAAAAATTCCAAATACATTTACGGAACCGTCGGTGCGCAAGTTGGGCTCGCACTTAACTTTATTTAACTCATTAGTTATACATAAAAAATTAAGATATTATACAAAAGTCAAAAGTCAAAATCTATACGTGAAACTTTTAATACTTAAAAAAAAATTAAGTTGAAGTTATGACTATAAAAAAATCAGCTGTTCCTCGGTTATTAACCTTAAAATGGTATTTGTTTTACATCGTAAAGTCAGTTTGGTATTATTTTATTGGTAGAGATACTAAAACGCTGCCAGCATTACCTCATCAAACGGTAATGCTGATTCTGTCAGCCAGATAGAGTCGAACATTCTTAGCACTCGGAGTTTCCACCAATCGCTTAGACTCGCATATATTTTTGAATACGATTTGAGTTCTTGATTATCCTATCACCATAAGTTTTTATTATTATTGAATTAAAGGTAAGATCCATATTGTAGGGTGAATTGAATCACAATTTTTTTTACGGAAAACCGTATCTAAATCAGTCCAGTTGTTTTGAAGAGAAATTGGAACATTTAAGTGCACAAACAAACTAATTTTTCTAGATTTATAATCAAATTTTTACATGAAGTTGCATGAATTTCGGGAATGATTTTTCTTGCTGCCCCAAAACTCCTCAACTCAGATCAGATCATGTCTAAACTTTGAATACGACTGGCTAGCCAATAGATTTATTTGAGACATTGTGCACCACTCGCCATAGTAATTTAGTCATAGTATTTTACCTTAAAGTCTCCAGTTTTGAGCTTGTTCACAAGTGCCTCTTCGGCTTTTGTTTCCGTTAGGCATTCACTCCTGTGCTTTTTTAGCTTCTCCTTCTGTTCATCAGTCAGGGCCTGCAAAATAAGTTAAATTAAGTATGGGTGCCTGGGTTATTTAATATTTTTTTTAACTCGCTCCCAAAACCCCCCGCACCCTAAATTGTTGGAGCCGTTTCCGAGATTCTGATGGTTTGGTTAATTTTTATTTGATAAGATTGCATGCAGTGGAGTTAAGAATGTAAAGATGGATGTGTGGAGTAACGAGAATGGACAAAATAAGGAACGAGTATATTAAAGGAAGCCTGAAAGTAGCGCCAGTTACTGAGAACGAACTGTTTCAGTTTAACTCAAAGAGGAATCGCATGTGACTCGGTAGAGTGATGAATATGAACGTAGAGGGATGGAGAGGAAGAGGACGACCTAAGAATATTTCAGGACATTCCACACATCGCCATCTAGCCCCAAGCTAAGTAACTAGACTTGTGTTATGGGTGCTAGACAACGGATATAATACTACTTAAATACTTTTTTTTTGTAAATATAAATATACTTATAATACATAGAAACAACCAGACCATAGACAAATATCTAAGCATAAATACATGTCTGAGGCGGGAATCGAACCCGCAACCCTATGTTTGGCGATCCGACATGGTGACCATTGTGCCAACTGGGTCGTCAGATAGATGGACTGTGTCGGACAAGACATGAGAGAGATGAATGTGAACGATGAGATGACAGCTAATAGAAGTAAATGGAAGAAGAGACATTCTGCCTAGAAAAAGGGCGGCCAGAAGAAGAAGGTTGGTTTCTTCCACTTCTTCTTGGCTTAGATAAAATGCACAAGCGATTGTTCAAAAGTCATCGTAAAAAATAAAAATATCAAAAAATAAAATTCAAAAAATCTAAATTAATTTATAAAATAATCGACAGTTCAATGTTTCAATAAACGTCTGAATTTATTTTCACAAATTGTGGGTATTGCTATTGACGTTTCTGATTTCAGATAATCTATTATCGCACCAAAAACAATTCACAGATTTTTAAACTCACACTGGGAACTATTTTCCCGGGTATTAATCGCGTATTTTTTATTTATTTCTTCCACCTCGACTTTTCGACTATGTTGCAATAGCCATGGTCGCGAGGAGACGCGACCATGACTAGTAAGTAATACGCAAATAGGACCCGGGAAATTAATTAGTTCACCCATATGATTAAAAGTTCTAAAACTTATTCCCCCTTATTCCAAAACGAGGTTTAGGAATAATAGTCCGAGATGTGGATTTAAACCTTAGATTTAGACACAGATTTACTCGTGAACGATAGTCTAAACACTATCCCTATATAATCTATAGGGATAGTGTTTAGACTATAGTTCCCAATATAATCTATAACGTCGAGGTAGAAGAAATATATAAAAAAATACGCGATTAAAACCTGGGAAAATAGTTCCCATGCTAATTAATAGTGTTTTAAATTAAAAAATAATTAAAAAAATAAAATGGGTGAATTGTTTTTGGTGCGATAATTAAAAAGTTTATCCGGAACTATAGTCTAAACACTATCCCTATAGATTATATAGGGATAGTGTTTAGACTATAGTTCACGAGTAAATCTGTGTCTAAATCTAAGATTTAAATCCACATCTCAGACTATTCTTAAACCTCGTTTTAGAATAAGGGGGATTATGGCTAAGCGGACTTACCTGAGCGACCACCAGGCAAACAGCGAGCACAAGCAGGGACTTCATGGTTCAAACAAAAACAGGAGAATACTGTGAGAGGTCCCGCGGGCTCACACTTATATACCCCAGGCTAGTCACAGGACAACTGGAACATGGGATGATTCAGGTGTCGACAACATTTACTGTTACCGCACAAATGCCGCACAATAATTAAATAAATATTGCAGAACATTCCACACATCGTCATCTAGCCCCAAGCTAAGTAACTAGACTTGTGTTATGGGTGCTAGACGACGGATATCCTACTTATATACTTTTGTTTTGTAAATTTATACCTACATATAATACATAGAAACAACCAGACCACAGACAAATATGTCAGTATAAATATTTGTCTGAGGCGGGAATCGAACCCGCAACTCTGTGTTTGGCAGTCCGGCATGGTGACCATTGTACCAACTGGGTACAACAACAACTCGTAAGTGGCTTATTATTAACTAGCGGCGCGGCGCTTCGGTTTCAACCGCGCAACTTCCGCTTCCGTGGGAGTATCGGGATAAAAAGTAACCTATAGTCCAGGTCCTTAACGTAAAATATATTGCTTAAAATATATTACATATATTTGCTTCAATTTCGATATGGAAGCACGTCGGTCACATATATGACAGCTACGTTCATGCCAAGTTTCATGCTTTCTTCTCGATGGGACCATCAAACTGATTTTTGTTAGGACTGGGAGCTGTACTACTACGTTACTCCCAGTGAATAAATGTATCCTCATACCACGTTTCATCAAAATCGGTCCAGTAATTTCGAAGCCTTTTGTTAGAAAAAAAAATATTTCCTCTTTATAATATTACTAGCTGTTGCCCGCGATTTCGTACGCGTGGTAGGTTTCTTTTATGTACCAAAACCTTCCTCTTGAATCACTGTTTCTATTAAAAAACACGAAAAGTTACTTTCTTTTATACTATGTAATGAAGTAAGTATAAGTATAGACTACCTTTTATCCGCGACTTCGTCCGCGTATGAGTTAAATTTCTCAACACTTTTGATCTTTAATTTTACCTCGATCCCTTCACTGATTTGAGCTGTGCGTTAATAAATCAGTTAGTCATCCACATTTTCCTTTGTTGAGGATTTTATAGTCAGTTCTGAATACCTGTTTGGCTATAAATTATAAATAATCTGGTTTAGGTGAATGCCCGATGCATGTTTTATCGACGATGTACCTAATTAACATTTTGAAATTTTACCTACCTAGGTATTTACATTTTTTTTACATAATTTTTGAATTTTATCTTTTTATTATCCTAGTAAAATATTGATTTAATTACTTTTTTAGCAGTGGTATCTATGGTGTATGTCAAAAATCAAAACGTTTTATTCATTTTGAATCATACAATTTGCATAAAATCACATTCAAACGTCTTAAAAATAAAGTTAGGATGTGTGCCGTCGGAACACGCCCAAAAATAAAAAGAAGACAGAGATACTCATGGAGTTTTTTTTGCCAATTTTGAAACAAAGCCTAAACTAAATCGTCCTAAACACCCACAGGATTCAAGGGCTAAGTCAATGCGGCAATTTGGACTCTTGTACAGTACCTAAATAAGAAAATGTTGAGGACCCCTGTAATATTGTCAAATGCGTAGGTCATAAGTCTGGAATGATCCAGTAGTCAAAATGTTCCTTGGTACCTACCAATCATAATATTTAATCATATTGTTTACTTTTTATTCTGAAGGTCGTAGGTTTGAATCCCGTGCACCAATTTATATTCGACAATGTAGTGAAGGGAAACGTCTTGATGAAACCTGTAGCTTTTAACTCAAGACATGTTGTCGACTAAGCTGTAAAGGTGGTATAGGTGCTCAAAACCTCAATAGCAAATATTAAATTCATTTTCACGTCAACAAAAATCTAGTATTCTAAGCATACATTTCAGAATAGTAAAATATATTTTTTTGAAAATTTTATTTTATATTTTTATCCCTATTTTTCACCCCTAAAAATTCGGAAAAAACTTTCTTATCGGTTTTCTTATAGGTCTCTACGATCAGCGGTTTAGGCTGCGCGTTGATCAGTCAGTCATTCAGGACAAAGAATATAAATGTATAGAAGATTATATCTAAAAATATGCATCAAAATTCGAAAATCTTCTTCGTAAATAGCTTCCCACAAGTGATTGAGACAACTTTAGTCACCCACTCGAGTTCAATCGACCTAACTGATAAATTGCGATGGTAGGGCAATCATTTCTAACTACATAATGCAGTAACTGGTTGGACATCATCGATTCAATGTACGTTGACCCTTTTGATATTGTCAGTAGCCTATTTTATTTTTCCCCAGGCTGATTTTACAGCGTGCAAAGAAACCCTTTAATAAACACGTCGGTACACAATAGTACACCATACTCGTATACCTTTCCATAATAATAGAAAAATTAAAAAAAATAAACTTGAGAGGTGTCAAGTCACACCCGGATGGAACGAAGTTCCTTTCGATTAACTATTAATTACTACATAGTATAAAACAAAGTCGCTTTCTCTGTCCCTATATCCCTATGTCCCTATATCCCTTTGTATGCTTAAATCTTTAAAACTACGCAACGGATTTAGATGCGGTTTTTTTAATAGATAGAGTGATTCAAGAGGAAGGGTTATATTTATAATTCATGCATAATATAGCCGTGCAAAGCCGGGGCGGGTCGCTAGTAATATATATAAATTTTTTTTTTGTAAATAATCGTCGCCACACCACACTGTTCAATACGAAACAGAAAGACGAAACGAAAATAACTTGCTTTCTATGCAAAAAGTGTCGTTACAACTTTGGTCATATTTTTTTCCGCTTAGCCCCCTTTCGCAACGCGAAAGGGAGCTAAATGGGGTTTTTTGAAGTGAAAACTTCTTATGGCGCGTTGGGCACTTTTGTGGGTGAGCATTTTCAGCCGTTCTCGCGACAGATTTCGACGCGACAGATTTTGACTCGACAGATGAGATTTTTTTTTGTGTTAGTCTTTTTGTTTAACTTATACTGCCATCTATTACACAAATTGAGAAACTTAGTTTCTAGAAAGACCGCTATTCGAATGTAGATGGCGCTGATTTAAATTTTTTACTGCCATCTAGCGAATAAAAAATAAACTATATTTGTTTAAGTGAGTGCTAATAGATGGCAGTAGCAGATCGTTTCAAGAAATATTCTATGAGAAATAACAAGTTTATTGTTTTCACTTCTGCCTGCACTCCCGGAGTGCGCTGTTTTTTTTTTGTAAATAATCGTCGCGACTCCACACTTTTCAATACGAAATAGAAAGACGAAACGAAAATAACTTGCTTTCTATGCAAAAAGTGTCGTTACAACTTTTGGTCATATTTTTTTCCGTTTAGCCCCCTTTCGCAACGCGCGATAATTTACTTTCGTTCCAAAAGGGTGGATAATTTTCCGTGAGAACGTCATCATAAGAAAACGATAAAAATTGAGATTTCTTATGTTTTTTCTTTAAAGGTACTTACTTCTTTTGTTTTCCTTTATAAAATCCTTCTATTCGTCACTTGTCACCGTAACACATGAATAAACATTTGTCAACTTTGATTATATTTACTAGCAACAAACTTAAACTTCTTAAAATGCTAAGAGTTTACTAACTAATAACTAGTAATACCTTTACATTCTAAACTCTAATATATCCTGTCTAATATTGATCATTGCAGAAATGTAAACAGCTAAAGTGCTATCACGAAGCAGGAAGAATTTGGTACATTAACCTGTCTCTGTCTCTCCTGTGTAAAAATAGGTTAACAGGTAGAGAAGCGGTGATGGCTTAGTGGTAGATACCTCGACTTTCATTCTGAAGGTCGTGGGTTTGAATCCCGGCCGGCCAAAAAAACCAATGGTTTTTTCTTAACAAAAATGTATGTGCGCTAATTGACATTGCTCTTACGATGAAGGAAAACATCGTGATGAAACCCGCGGCTTAGTTGGCTTCAGAAGTATTGACAAGTTCTTTTCTCTGGACATGGTCGACTAAGCTGAGAGGCTAGTAGGTGCTGGGCAAGCCTACTTTATCCTCACGTAAAAAGGACCCATTAAAAAGAGTCTAATTGCGGAAAACAGCCTGTATACAAGTACAAATAGGTTTACAGTGTGAAACAAAAACCCTGTAATCTGTCATAGGTACCTACTTGTAGGGAGCCTTGGACATTTACCAATAATTACAAAAAAAATAAAAGATGTATTTTTAATTTGAAGTTTTAGAATATTACCCTAATTTACTGAAAATGGAATTTTTAAGATGTGGCAACACCAGTATTGGCAGCATGCCTTTACAAATTTTTAAGTTTTTTTTATAATTTTTTTGGGTACAGTCCAGGTGTTCCTACCTGCATGTAGAGGGTTTTCTTTACACACTGTATTGCGACCCGCTCGCACATATGCAATGACCACCGTCCAATTGCAAACCTGAAGAATACAATGTATGAAATTTTATTATATCAAGATCATTAAAGGAGGCTTGAAATGGACTCTTTTGACTGTGACCGTTCTGTCAAGCAGTTTATTTGTCGGAAATTCAATGCTGCCTACATAATAAAATTGCAAGTGCATTGATTGGTGAAATAAACTTGCACATAAGGCTGTGCCCTCTCCATACAAACGTAGTCGACTGTTTCCTCCCTGGATAATGACACTAGCACAAACGTTTTTATGCCAACAAACCTATAACTGCTATGACTATCATATGCCCCTATGTTTTGGTTTTTTTTTTTCATTTTCTAATCATCATACAAATTAAGTTTAAAAAAAAAATACGGGCATGGTCATGGCAGTTATAAGTTTTATGCACCAAACACAGCTCTAGTGTTGTAATAGTTTGTATGGAGAGAGCCCCCGGTTTCTCATAATTAAAACATGTTTGTGACCACTGTCAGTAGGTAAAGGTCATTGTACGAAATTCTTCCTGCTCCGCGACCGCACTATATTTGCAGGTAAAACTAGTTTGAAGGGAACAACCTAGTTATATGAATTAAAACTAGATTTTAGATATCTAGAATTCCATTACAATTTTATGGATGTCAGTGTATTTTTATGAATGTTTGTTTATGTATCCTTTGCTTTAAAATGTTATTTTAATTGTGGACTACGTACTAAAGAATGAATAGATAGATAGATAGATATAACGTTTATTTGTTACTATATTATGCATGTATTATACATATAAACCTTCCTCTTGAATCACTCTACCTATCTATTTAAAAACCGCATCAAAATCCGTTGCGTAGTTTTAAAGATTTAAGCATACAAAGGGATATAGGGACAGAGAAACCGACTTTGTTTTATACTATGTAGTGATTGAATAAGCCAAACGCAAAATGCCTGCCATGTCACTGATAACCAAAATTTCTAAAGATAATTATTTGCCCATAAGTCAATTAAATAATTAAATTAAATTAAAAGCACTTAAGCCGTATTTTTTTAACTTAATATTGTACCTGTAATGGAAGTATTAATATTTAGTTTTTAGTTCCGTGCCTAGCACGGAACTAAAAACAGATATTACAGATATTATGGAGTTCCGTAAAGTAACGCCGGATTCAATCAACTATTTAATATTGTACACCCAACAGAAAAACACAAACAAAAAAAACAACTTACAAAAAAACCATGAAGTATTTAATAAATGTTTTACCCCTTTATGATACAATGTATAACTATTTATTTAGAAGAAGAAAGAAGGAAGAAAAGAAAGAATGTGCGAGTCGGCCTCGCGCATGAAGGGTTCCGTAATATTAGATTCTGTTTTTAGTAGCACCAACAGAAATACATAATCTGTGAAAATTTCAACTGTCTATCTTTCACGGTACATGAGATACAGCCTGGTGAGTAACAGGCAGACGGATAGTAAAGTCTTATTAGTAAAATTGTTTTTGTTTTTACTCTTTGGGTACGGAACCCTAAAAAGAAAAGAAACCGTAATAGCAATAGACCTGAAAAGAAGTAGGTATTAAAAACGAATATATTAAATATTAGCTGTCCCGGCAAACGTTGTATTGCAGTATGTACTTGTACTTGTATACGGGCTGTTTTCCGCGATTAGACGCTTTTTAATTGGGTCCTTTTTGCGTGAAGATAGAGTAGGTTTGCCCAGCACCTACTACCCTCTCAGCTTAGTCGACCATGTCCAGAGGAGAGAACTTGTCAATACTTCTGGAGCCAACTAAGCCGCGGGTTTCATCACGATGTTTTCCTTCACCGTAAGAGCAATGTCAATTAGCGCACATAAATTTTTCTTAAGAAAAATACATTGGTGCACGGCCGGCCTGGATTCGAACCCACAACCTTCAGAATGAAAGTCGAGGTATCTACCACTAAGCCAACACCGCTCTTTGTATTGCAGTATAGATAAATAACCTAGATACCGACTGCAGCGCCATCTGCCAGGCTGATTTGTTAAATAGTCCGAACAAAGCTTAAACATTTGGTTTGGATAGGTGAGCCCGTACTTGAGTTATAAAATTACAACGAAAAGTGGCATTGATATTTAAATATTACGAAAAAATATAAAAGTTTCTTTCCTCTTCACACACAAACGGCTAAACCGGTTTCTATGAAAATTCATACAGGTATATAGTTTATAGTGTAGTGTGAAGGAAATAGGATACTTTTTACTCGGGTAGAGCCGCGGAAAACAACTAATAACTGCATAATAATAACGTCAATGAAAATGTTGCAAACGGTAAAATTCGGCAGGAAGATTTTGGCAGACATCCGCGCATGCGCTTTGATACGTTTACAATACAAACTTTAGCCAAACGTACCCCGGACACTAACACATAAGCTACTACTTAAAAATGTAAACAAATAAGTGACGGTTAAATAAAAAAGGAATTTCGAATTATTAATAATGGAAATACGACAAGTACTGCAAGGTAAATTTATAATTAATATTAATTAGATAAAATAATTTTATAATTTTTGTTACATTAATTGAAGTTTATAATAAACGTTTTTATTATAATTTTAAAAACTTAGTTCTCTTTTGAACAAAAATGTAAACAAATAATAGTGACCGTTACTTAAAAAGGAATTTTCAATTATTAATAATGGAAATACGACATACGTATTTGCAAGGTGAATTCATAACACTTTATTATTAACTAGCGACCCGCCCCGGCTTCGCACGGCTATATTATGCATGTATTATACTATACATATAAACCTTCCTCTTGAATCACTCTATCTATTAAAAAAAAACCGCATCAAAATCCGTTGCGTAGTTTTAAAGATCTAAGCGTACAAGGGGAGATAGGGACGGCGAAAAGTGACTTTATTTTATACTATGTAGTGAAGTCAATTAAAATCTTTGTTGCAATTTTGTTGTTGCAATTTTGTTTGAAAGCTTTTAAAAGTTTTTTTTACTTCAAATAGTTGTTTGTTTACAATGTTCTATTTCGTATTAATTTATATTCTTTTTAAATAGTTTTACTAACAAAAAACTATTAAAAGACCGTTTAGTAAGAAATATGTATTTACAAAAAAAAATAGAGATATAAGTATTATATTCGTTGCCTGACCACCATAACACAAGCATAGGTGCTTAGCTTGCATGGGGCTACATGGCGCTATGTGCAAAGTCCAGCAATATGTGTCTATTTAACTGGTTTGTTACAATTTTTACTTTTGAAGTTTACAATTAAGTACTCATAATTGCCGCTCTCTGAAATGTTTCTAACTTTAAGTTAATCAATGTTTTGTTACATTTTAACTGACGTTAATTGACACTTACTTAATAAAGTCGCTTTCTCTGTCCCTATTTCCCTTTGTATGGTTAAATCTTTAAAACTTTTTTAATAGATAGAGTGATGCAAAAGGAAGGTTTATATGTATAATACATGCATAATATAGCCGTGCAAAGCCCGGACGGATCGCTAGTATTGTTTAATTTAGGTTTTCCTAAATTAAACAATACTAGCGGTTAGAAGTGTGTGACAATTTCAAAAAAACAACCTGGAAAGCTTTTTCAAATTGGAGGAACTGCCAACTACCTAACTTATTACAAACTCTACCAATGCAGTATTTCAAAATGACGAATTTCATTCTGATACCAAATCACCGCATTGCGCAGTTAATGTGCCGCTAACTTCACACCAGTAGAATTCACCAAGCCATTGAAAAATAGCATGAAACACAACAATTTACGGAAAATTTGACAAGACAATAACAATAATAGAGTAGAATTATCAAAAATAAGTGTTTTTAGATGTGTAACGTTGTGTCTTTTTAATAATTTGGGATCAATAGCGTAATTTTATAGTGCTATTTCGATAAAAGACTGTCTGAATACCTCGGTAAGTCAACACTATTTATAACCAAAATTAACTAAGCATACTTGCAAAAATTCTAGAAACATAAATTATTTTCCAAAAAACCTTTTGGTTGGTCATTAATTGTACATTTTGCTGATTTTATATCTTGAATCAGTATAAACTAGCTGGCCCCGCAGTTTCATCCACGTTTGATTTTTGTTTAATTTTCTTTTATAAACCTTGTCCTGCCAATAATAAACACAAAAAAAATCAGAAATATTTCAATTTGGTGCAGTCTTTCGTGAGTTATGCGCTTACATATATTTCGGCGATTCATTTTTAATTACATACTAGCGACCCGCGCCGGCTTCGCACGGCTATGTTATGCATGTATTATACATATAAACCTTCCTCTTGAATCACACTATCTATTAAAAAAAACCGCGTCATAATCCGTTGCGTAGGTAGTTTTAAAGATCTAAGCATACAAAGGGAAATAGGGACAGAAAAAGCGACTTTGTTATTATACTATGTAGTGATAGTGACTAGGAGCGCTCTGCGGTTTCACCAGATTATCTCTCGAGTCCATAGAAATATCGGGATAAAAAGTAGCCTATGCTATTTTTAATGAACTAATGTATCTTCACTTCAAGTTGAATTAAAATCGGTCCCATAGTTTCGAAGACTATTCGTTGCAAAAAAATCATTCCTCTTTCTTATTCTTACTAATATTAATATAGAGGTAAGTATAGATAGATTGTATTATTTTATTATTATTCTATGTGAATTTCTGTCTTTATGTAGAATAATGGAGTTTATTAGAAATAATATTAGGAAGGTAATTAAAAATATACACCTAGGTATTATTACTTATATCCACCTTATAGTTTTTTAATACAAACAATTTAACAAAAAAACCTTTTAACTTTACGTAAACTGTTCTACTTGTTTAATTTGAAAATGGAATTTGATCTAGCTCTGAAAATGACATTTGCATAATTAAAAGCATACGCAATCGAACATCGATTCTATGTAGGTACCCATCTCTGACGTCACAGTTAATACATAAAACGTCCATAAACAAAGTATATCGCATTTGCATGCCATCACCACTGCTGGCCGGGCGGCCGTTGACATCGAGGATTTATTAAAAAAATAGCACACAGGGTTGCCCGCAGTGCAGCGCATCGATCGCCCGCACCACGCATGCGTATTGGAGACCATCCCTTACGTCAGTGGTGAAACGGAACGGGCGGTCGCTAGTGTCCGACATGCCGAAACCGACACCTATAGAAGACCTAGTGATACCACCGCAAGATCAAAAAATATGCGGAACAATATGTGTTTGCCAAATGACAGCAGTGCTCAGCTGCGTGGCTATAGTTTACCTCACAGTGGCCATCTACATGCCATACACGCGAGCCATCGCTTCGGGGATTGATCCAACACCCATAATGTGTACCACAACACGAGCAGTCAACAAAGACAACTGTGAATGGGGATCCTGCGGAGAGTGGTGCCTCAGCAAGACATCAGGAGCGTGCATCCAAATCTATGTTAACGTCAGAAAGAACGGAACGTCCTTGCTCTTATCTGAATGTGGCAGTGCTGCTAACAAAACCTGTTTCGGTATTGATCAAGAGAACGCAAGGAAATATCACTGCATAAGGGACGAGTGCCGTAATCTAACTGGAACATTCAATTGTACTGAAGGAAAATGTATAAATATTACAGACGCTTTCGAGTGTGCGTTTAGTGAAACAGATCCACCGTTAAAATGTTCTGGTAGAAGAGGAAAAATAACGTGTATAGATGTACACGGACTCTATTCGTGTAACAGAGGGACTTGTAGAAAAATTAGAACACCTTACAATTGCGATAGGCGTTGCGTCGACATTCCGACCCGTAACAAAAACGTCATAGTGCTCAGTGGTGATAGAGTTTTTCTTGCTAGATGCGCTAAAGTGGGTGAAGAAAATGGAACTGTAGTTTGGACTGATTCTGGTGAAGAAGTTCTAATGTTATCGTGTCATGCAGTTCATAATGGAACAACGGGTGTCGTCGCTGTTGACTGCATCAATGCCGCATTGTTACCTCGCACGGAAATATCAGATCTGACCAACTTTACATACTTACAATACTTATACACTATGAGGGCGGCACCTAACCGTGTGATTGCTCCTTCTGAAGTTGAATTAACATTAGCTAATGACAGTCGATTGATGATCAATCTGGAGGGTTGTGTGAACACATTGGCTGATGAATGTAAAGATTTCTTGAAGGATTTTGGCCGTGATGGAGCAGATCATAATGCGAAAGCTCGTTTCCCATGTTTTTACATGGAGAACAGTCCTGACACTGTAGTCGCTCGTTTTGATTTAGACGCTACGTATCAGCAGTTTATAGTAGCTCTAATACTGCCAACAGTTCTTATAGTAGTCTCATGTATCACACTGATATTCTGTCAAAGAACTGTGGAAGTTGGTGACGATGCAAAAATGAGGTTCAAAGCCTGCGGTAGTGGGCAGGCTGATTTGCAATTGCATTCAGACGATCCCGTATCTCCACTCTGAGATCAGTCACGTGAGGATAAAATATTATTTACTTAAACCTAAAAACACCAGTAGAAGTAGGGACTATATAAAAATAAAGGTTAAATTTCTATAACACATAAATGACCTTGACACGTTGCTACCGTGACTGGATCGTATTTCAGTCTAATGAATATTTTATTTCGAGGCTTGAAACGTCAGCA
Source organism: Idaea aversata (assembly GCA_907269075.1). Taxonomy (NCBI): domain Eukaryota; kingdom Metazoa; phylum Arthropoda; class Insecta; order Lepidoptera; family Geometridae; genus Idaea; species Idaea aversata. Next base: position 2,209,924 of record OU026102.1, read on the forward strand.
CGAAACTAACATGAAGTTTTCCAAATTCACTGTTCTAAGAATGTTGATAGGCTCGTAAATATCAAGGACATACAAGTAGTTGTTAGATATTATTATTAATGTTTGGTTATTTCTGTTACAGGCGTTCCCCTCCTCTGCGAGGGTCCGGCTAGTTCACTAAGAGACGACTAATCGCTTGCTATGCTTTCTTCTGGCTGAACTTCCCTCAAACAAATGTCTTCAATGAGCAGATCTCGAACGAGCCTCTCCCCAGCATCCGAGAGGTCGACGCTACCAATGGGTGCTTCCCAAGAATCAGGAAGCCCAGAGTTCCAACCCTTAGAGCCGACGAGGGAGCAGCTATTAAATCAATTCTTTGAACGATTCAAACTCTACACATCTATCTGTCTTGGTACTTCTGCTATACTTGCTGTATTTGCTTTCCTCTTTCTAATACCATTCGTGGTAGAGCCGGCAGTACAAACAATTCTAGCTGAATTTGTACCAGAAGCTGGTATCTGCGCTGTATCCGAGCACGTTCACGCAGAAACTTTAACTAACTGCACATGGGCATCATGTAGAGAAGGTTGTACCACAGCACACACGAAATGTCATAAAATAAGAGTAAATCTAGCTAGAAGACCTTTCATTGAAGGTGAACCGATTCCTAAAGAATGGGACTCGACTGATTTGAAATTTTTAATAAATCCGGAAGGCTGTGGTTATCCTCCGAGAGTGAATTGCTCAGTGTTTGCAAGAGACTACGCGGGCTCGAATGCTCCGAAGATTTTTCCTTGTTATTATAGTCTGACGAGACCAGACTTAGTTGTGGCGAGGTATTCCTGGGAGGATACTATTAGAGGATTAATCTTGGCTTTGGTTTTACCAACGTCGGTCTTCGTGTTCAGCCTGAGTGTGCTTGCCTATTGGCACTGTCGATGCTGTGATAGAGCTTGCAATAGACGAGTGCACGCCGAATCATTCGCCAGCAAAGAGGAGTAAGTATCTAGTATCTTCACTGCATGTTTGTATAAGGTAGTTTGGTTTATTTTATTTTAATAATGGACTTTCAGGTCCGCTTTCAAGTATGCTGAAGCAACGTAAATTAATGGATTTAGTATTTAACAAGTACGTTTACATGAAGAATATTTGCACAGTTTAGTGTTTTTTTTAGTGTTTTAATGCAATTTAGTGTTTTAATGTAGTTTAGTGCTTGTTAGAAATAAAGAAAAAATTAGATAAGGTTAGCCAAGTTAGTTCGTTAGTAAAGCAAAGTAGGTTAATTTTTAAATCCAAAACATGGTAAACATGGTGGTGGTCCCATGTTTTTGACCCGCGATGAGTTCTAGGTCATTTCCCCCTTCACCGTAAGAGCATTATATTTTATGAACTTATAAGTTTTTTGTATGGAAAAATCCAAAAGTATATAAACAGCCAGCATCAGAATTCAAACCGTTGTAATAGAGTAATAAATTTTCTTTAAAAAATAATTTTAATATAATTTCTTCTCTTTTTACAGTAGCAAACTTCTCTGCGAGTTGGATGAAGATCCAAGCGACGATGTGTTCTGACGCCGAGCCTCCGCCGCCCGCCGCCGCACCTCACCCCGCAATGAAGGCTACACACAGTTGTAGGTTACAAACATGTTACAAAGCATCGCTACAAAACTAAATCGGCTACGCAGTTTCTATGCTACGTATTGGGTTAGCTACGAAGTATATACGCTACGTATTGTCTTAACTACGTAGTATCTACGCTACGTATTAGGTTAGCTACGAGGTATCTACGCTATGTATTTGTGATAGCTACATAGCATCGATGCTACGTATTATCTCAGCTTTAAAGCATAAATGCAACGTATTGTCTCAGCTACGTAGCATTTACGCTACGTAATGTGTTAGCTACACAGCATATAATTATGCTGCGCAATGACCTAATTCCGTAGTATCTATGCCACGTATTGTCACAGCTACGTAGTATCTATGCTACGAATTGTGTCAGCTACGTGCTCCAAAATAATGACTATTTGTCCCAGCTACCTTAAGCGTAGCATTGTCATAGCTATGAGATATCAACGCTGTGAAGCTTAGCTTCGATCAGTTACTTCATTATGAACAATATCAAAATCAGCTACAGTAGTGTTGTAGCTAAGACAACCAATACGTCATCATAGCTATGACAAGCTACGCGAAGCTTAGTAGATGAATAAACGATTCGTAGTTATGTTGAGTTACAAAGTCAGTCTGCGAAGTTTATACTACGTAGTTTTGATAAACGTAGATGTAGCGTATTCTAACCTGTAAAGAATGAGCTACGAATTTTAACTGTACTTACGAAATTTTAAATTTAAACGACAATAAAAATATTTACAATGTATAATTTGAAAATAATAAACAACTAAAATGTAGCTCATTCTAAATCATTATTTTAACAGACAAGCTTTTGTTTTTTAAAAAAATTACTAAATATTGTTGAATTTTGAAATCAAGAATTATTAGTTTTTCAAAAACCAATTGTCTAACTGTATTGTATGTTACGATACTTAGTTAAATTTTTTACGGTTGTGAAAAAAGCCTTTTTTTCGAAATAAATATAAAATCTCCTTAATAATAAAATATTCTCATTGTCAGATTCCAATCATAAAATTAAAATTAATAAAAAATAATTTTTGACTTAATTTATCGAACATACAATGTAGTAAAGTTGGATTTTGAAATAAAATTTCGCGAGATTTTGCAAAAAGTGCTATTACTGCAATTCGAAAAAAAAATGGGAGAGGTGCTAAAATATATCAGTATTACGAGTATAATAATTGACGGCGGGCATTAAGCTTAGGTATGCTTAAACTTTTAGGAAAAAACAAAAAAAATACAAAAATATCGTCTCTTTTCTCTAAAACTGAGCTACGCCGGATAAAACTATATTTATTACTAGTTTATATATTCTATTTTATATATTTTTGCTTCTGGAAACGCGTGAAATAAATATTTTTTTTTGGTTTCCTAGATTTAATATCAAATAAGTATAAATAGTAAAAAGAGTAAAATATTACTCTAAAACGTAATGTTCAAATCAAAGTACCTTACCACTGTATTTTTTTTGCAAAACTGATATGATTTAGCTAAGTAAAAAATTATATTCAATTTATTAAATATTCATATTGTAATAAAAGCTATTTTTATTAAAAATTGCAACATATAAAATCTCTAACACCTTGATTTGATTATGTATTACACATCACATCAATGATTCAATCATTTTGTAAATAGAAATGTAACAGATTAATGTAACAAAAATTGTAATTATTAATTCTATTTTATTCATTTGTTAATAAATTCTTTATTGCAACAATAAAATGGTGTGTTGATAACAATTTATTGTGACAATAAATTGACAGTTGAATTAAATTTGTCATATTGCGTAAATATTAATTTTAAGACAAATCAGAATTATTGCAATAAAAATATGTTTGCAAAAATTGTATTAACATTAATTATCTACGAAAAATAAAATGCGTCCTTGTAGGTAAATTGAATTGCATTTACTAAAATTAAACTTTGCTTAAGAATTAATTTAGTAAATAATCGGTCGCTACAATGTAAATACTCTATAATTATTGTTATTTAATTAAATATTAATTAGAAATAATTAGATTTTAATTATTGCAAATACTTAATCAAGTTTTAAGCAAGTTCAAGCGCAAAAACACGAAGTGTCATACAATAAAGCTTGTTTTTTTTTGTTTCAATGGTTTTCTTTGAACCCTACAACAACACAATAAAAAAATGATGGAACACCTGCATTCACATAAAACTGTCATGTTCCGGTAACATGACGCATCCCGTTCCCGACTTGACGCATGACGTCATGGTAACATTAGATTATTTAATAATAATATCGTTCATCTGGGCTTGTGTTATGGTGACGAGTGACAAATAGAAGACTTATATAAATAAAATAAAAATATTATACAAAGGAATAACAAAAAAAAATCAATCTTTCATCATTTTCTTATCACGTTATCACGTAAAATTATCGTTTGTAAACCGACTTTACAGACAAACATTTTTTTAAATGGACTTAGGAGTAAATACTAAAGTTAAGAGTAGTAGTTTTGAACCCCCAATATTTGCAAGTGACATAATATTTCTCTTTCCCTTTCTAACACCTGTGGTCACAATCAATTCTATGAGATTGCATAGTGCGCGCAAACGCATAGAGCCGCAAAAAAGACGCTGATTCGCTAGAGTGAAGAGAGCAGCACAATATTGACCAATCATAGGTCCGCATTTAGCGCAGTGCGTTCACTTATCCAAGTGCAACTTAAGTACTGTTTGTGATTACGGGCGTAAGACACTTTAGAACAATACTGCCATCTATAATCTATACTCCACACTAAAATCTCTTCTTAAAATTTTAAGCGGAATGTTGTTTTTATTTACCCCTCTCAGCTTAGTCGACCATGTCCAGAGGAGAGAACTTGTCAATACTTCTGGAGCCAACTAAGCCGCGGGTTTCATCACGATGTTTTCCATCACCGTAAGAGCAATGTCAATTAGCGCAATTGGTGCACGGCCGGCCTGGATTCGAACCCACGACCTTCAGAATGAAAGTCGAGGTATCTACCACGGTTACATATCATAATAACTGATTGTGTGCTAGTGCTAGAAACGAATTCTACCTATTTCACTTGGTTAGGGAGGGTGTATTTTTTAAAATTGGATTTGTTTTTAACCATAGGTGTTTCGTACATTAGATAAATAAATAAATAAAATAAATAAATATTGCAGGACAATCCACACATCGCCATCTAGCTCCAAGCTAAGTAACTAGACTTGTGATAACACAAGTCTAGTCCGTTGACAACGGATATACTACTTATATACTTTTCTTTTGTAAATATATACTTATAATACATAGAAACAACCAGACCACAGGCAAATATCTAAGCATAAATACATGTCTGAGGCGGGAATCGAACCCGCAACCCTGTGTTTGGCAGACCGGCATGGTGACCATTGTGCCAACTGGGTCGTCAAAATCCAGATCAGATCAATCGTTCGTTAGCTCAATTAATTTTAGTTGAATCAAATTTAGGTATATTAAACAGTAGTTCAATCGACCGTTAGGTATTATGAACATATGTGAATTGACCGTAGTTATTTCGAACATAGGTATATTGAACTTAGTTATTATAATGTGTAGCCGAATCGACCGTTAGGTATTATGAACTTATGTGAATCGACCGTAGTTATTTCGAACATAGTTATATTGAACTTAGTTATTATGATATGTAACCATCTACCACTAAGCCAACACCGCTCTCGGGATCGGACCTTACGCGCATCAAACCGCTATCTTCTGCTAGTAATAGATATATACAGTCCTCCTCATCGATTTCGAAGACGGCGAACCAGCTATTCATTTTATAAGTTTGCATTTCTATTATGAGCTCTAATGTGGCTCGCAAGACCGAACTTGCTTTTCAATACCCTATCACAGATTATACAGTCCTCTCATCGCTTTCGAAGACGGCGAACCAGCTATTCATTTTATAAGTTTGCATTTCTATTATGAGCTCTAATGTGGCTCGCAAGACCGAACTTGCTTTTGAATACCCTATCACAGATTAGGCCTTAGGAGTTGACGGCATAATTACACGAGGGCTTAGGCCGCTCTTTTCGTGCTTGACGCTTCACTTCAAGCGTTTCGAGTCGGCTTTACTCAAGTAATTAATATGAAAATAGTAGAGTCACGGGAAAGAAAACGCGGCATTAATAGCAAGTAGTAGTGTCAAGAAAAATAAACGTCTGAGACTATTGGACCGATTCTGATGAAATTTGGCATGAGTATTGAAACTTGGAAAGTAACATAGGATACTTTTTATTCCGGTGGTATTCCCACGGAATCGAGACTTACGCGGATGAAACAGCGAGGTGATGCTAGTATTAAAATAGGCTTCGAAACTACTGGACCGATATTGATTAAACTTGGTATACCTAAATTCATACCTAAATACTTATTTGATTAGTTAATCAATCGTTTATTTGCTTGTTAAGTTTTACAGAATTCTTAAATCTAAATTAGCACTTAATAGCTTAGTGCCATTTTCAGGCATTGCAAAAACTTAGATATGTATCTACTAATGTTGCCAAACTATCAATAGTTTTCCTAATTTGCTACCCTATCGTTATTCGATACGATATTGATAACAATCGGATTATTCTGATGACGCGGATACTTGCATGTCGCAGTTAATATACACAATATGACATAGTTTCGTTTATATAATTGTTAATAATTATACCTACTAAGCCCTAGAATAATTAATGAATAAAATGTTAAGTTTTGCTAATTTTATGTTTTTTACATTGTTTGTAGCATTTAATATTTATACATACCTACTTTTACCTAATTATTGTTTCTGGTTCATATTTTGCAAGTCAATAATTTTATTTTAAAATTTTATTTTAATATTTTAATTTATTTAATAAGTAAATGTAAGTCCTTTTTCGCCTGAGATACAGGATTACCTAGTTCAGGCATATGTGTTATTTTTGTCCTCTATAATATTTAGTGCTTAGTTTATTATGTAAAATGAGTTTTAATAAATATATTTGTATTTTTGTATTTGTCACATGATGCATATAGTAGGTACCTTATACACGTGCTTATACTTTGAAATAGGACCTGAAAACCCCAATCCCTTTCCCACGCGCGCGCCGCGCGATGTCTCTTTCCGCGCTCTACGAAATTGCCGTTTTAACTTTTTTATGATTAATTAAAGACTCACATCTATTTTAGCGAAAACCCATCTGTACTACCTTATGGGATTTGATGTAAAGGTTATGAAAATATAAATTTTGTACTTGTTTTTTCTTTACAATCGCCGTAAAATTGAAAAAAAAAAAGCTAAAAAAAATGACGATTTTTTAGGATTTTCACGATTTTTTTCTATCGAGGCACTCTAATCGGGTCCCGAAGTGTACGACAGTAGGAATATTATTCTATGGATTTTAGTTGTTGAGACCCAAAAAATGTTGCTAAGACACCTCTATCGCGCTTTTGGTCATACCACTTCGACTTAACAATTCTATCGATAGTTCGATTTCTAACTATATTACAGAATAACTGAACAATCGACAATATCTAATGTTATAATGCAATTCTATCCACACTATTATTTTTTAATTAACTATCGATAGGCTATATCGATATTAGACTTTCGATCAGCAACACATAATTAGGCAACCCACCGTAAAGCTCCTTTGCTAGAATAAAATAATATAATAATAAATATTGCAGGACATTCCACACATCGCCATCTAACCCCAACTAAGTAACTAGACTTGTGTTATGGATGCTAGACAACGGATATGCCACTTATATACTTTTCTTTTGTAAATATATACTTATAAATAGCTTTCCCGGCAAACGTTGTTTTGCCATTTACATAAAAAAACTAAAGGTAACAAATTAAAAAATAGATAGTAGCCGATTATCAGATCTACTGAATAGCTTATACAATTTCATAAAAATCGGTCAAGCCGTTTCGGAGGAGTACCTATGGTAACTAACATTGTGATACGAGAATTTTATATATTAGACTAGCTGTCCCGGCAAACTTTGTTTTTTATTTACAAAAAAAAAAAAAAAATAGATGTTGGCCGATTCTCAGACCTACTGAATATGCTCACAAAATTTCATGAGAATCGGTCTAGCCGTTTCGGAGGAGTTCAAGTTCGAACCCCGTGACACGTGAATTTTATATATATTGTAAGGAGAACCCTCTCTTGAGAGCAGAAAAGTGACGTCACGTCCGTTATTATAAGTAAAAGTTGCTGTGTGCAAGGCCGATCCCCACCACACCGCCTATGTAAGCGAGCGCTTTAGTGGTAAGCGGGTTCATTCTCTGCTTGGTCGTCAGTTGGTAAGGTGTTTGGGTTCGACGCTGCATACAGTAAGACGTTTCCATTTTTATTGTTAAAGTGTTTTCATGTTTACTAATTGAAAGCTAACTATTGTTGCTCATATTTGAAATAGTTTTAGACTTAGTAATTAAAAGGTGATTTATAAACTAAAACAGTAATTTGTGTCAAATCTACCTTAAGACTTAACTACCTATAGGTTTAGCTGCTATTTTGAATGATTATCGCTCCTGATTCCTAAAATCAGCAGTGCCATAGGATCATTCTTCCCCTGATTTCCAATAATATAGAGAAGATTAGATACATAGAAACAACCAGGCCACAGACAAATATCTTAGCATAAGTACTGCGCCGACCCCAAATAAATTGGGATAAGGGCAGGAAGATGATGAAATACTTGTCTGAGGCGTGAATCGAACCCGTAACCCTGTGTTTGGCAGTCCGGCATGGTGACCATTGTGCCAACTGGGTCGTCAAAATGAATGAATGAATGTCTTCAATTTAAGCAGGACTTCATACTTCTGCTCGCGATGAAGTTCAAAGTCCTGCAACTCGTAAAATCAGACCAACATAATCATAACGAAAAAAAAACAACAAATTATTGCAGTAGAACTCTACGGTGGGTTTCCGACTGTACCTACTTCTTTTTTTATTCCGCTAGACTATCTTCTACTAATTAGATGTAAATTATAATTATAACACACTGTCAATTAATGGTCATTATTGCGGTACGAATAAGTATGGATCGATATAAACTATAATTTAGCACATAAAAGTAAGGCAGTAACTTTCATGCCAGCGTAGAGGGAAGCGAAGCGACAAGCGTAGCGGCAAGCGTTTTACACTTCCTAGGTTGAGCAGAAGTTGGCTGTCTTTGAACGAATTATTATTATTCTTCGTAACATCTTCGGATCAATACGGGACGATGACGACTTTCATCGACCGAGAATGAACCATGAACTTATCAGCATCAAAAATATCTATTAAAGATCCTGACAATCTGATTGACAACTTTAACCGCTGCCGCTGGTCTTACTTGACATGAATTTTGGAAGGAATTCTTTGTGCAGTGTACATACATATACAATTTTTAGAAAACGTTTCATTCCTTTACGATATCTTAACATATGCTTCATTTTGGCACCTAATTAGACTTAGCTAAACTTAAATACAGGAATTACTTATAACACCTAAAATAACCTTTGATATCTTAAGTCACTCGAATTTTTCTATTTTTTCAATTGCAATACAGGTATTTTCTTTTAACACTCAAAATCGTCTTTTTTAACTCGTTTTAATTTATTTATATCATTATGTCAACTTTGTGTCACTTGAGTATTTAAGTAGATCGCAATACAGGAATTTATTACACAAAAAACCGCCTTTTGATAACTCCCCTAATCAGCAATACCATTACTTCAACTTTATGCCACTCGAGTATTTATGTAAATCGCTCGTCGCCCTGCTCGTCGCCCCGCTCATGGTTGTCCACATTGATCTAATAAGGAATTGTGAGTAGGTATTTTAAAAGGGTTGAACGACCCTCAATGGCACGGAACATTGCGTTCCACTGCATTGACGTTGTACATTAACACGACAAACCTCCTTTTTCATGAACTAAGCCTTTAGGTTCTGAAATTTTGAAGAAAGTTAGAAAATTATGCATCTAATGCTAAAGATAGATGAAATTCAGTAATGACTGACAGATAAATAGCACTAACCAATTGACGAATTGATCTAAAATTTGGAATAAAGATTCCAAAACGTAGTTAAGTATCCGCTAAGAAAGGATACAGCAAAATTGATTAACTACGCTATTTGACGACCTAGTTGGCACAATGGTCACCATGCCAGACTGCCAAACACAGGGTTGCTGGTTCGATTCCCACCTCAGAAATGTGTTTATGCTTAGGCATTTGTTTGTGGTATGTGTAACAGTTTAATCTAAGAATAACATTAAGTAAGTGTATTGATTAACGGTGTTTGTCTAAAAGTACTTGTTATGATTATTTGGTATAATAATCTATTTATATAATTGTTATAATTATTTTTGTGATTTCTAAACTACATAATACTGATTATTTTAATTATTTAGAAATAATAAGATTGTTAACCACAACTTCCGGCATAGAGCGCCACTACGTTTGACAGTTGTAGTAAATGGCGCTAGTGGGCTTTGATGCTGGGAGTCAGTCGGTGTTTGCTCGTCGAACTGAACAGTTGTGTCAGTTATTGAGTATTACGATTACGTTTACGAAGTGTATAAGTGAGCACCTACCCTGAAGTTGTATTCAGGTTTGGAAAAGCGAATAATATAGTGTTTGAAACGAGAGTTCTCAGTTGTTTTTATTATAGATTAAAGTGGCAGTCTAACAATTGGTTGTTTTTATGTACTTTATGTAGGTATATATTTACAAAAGAAAAGTATATAATTCTTCTTCTTCGTATCGATAGCACAAATTAAAGGGGGGAATTGACGAGGCAGGATCAGATCCGCCTACCCCAGAAAGCTGCCAGGTCTCTGGCGTTGTTATTAGCTGACATCAGGTCAGCCAATGTACCTACAGCTATTAGGATTGGAGGGGCAGGTCAAGAGGTGAACCATAGTTTGCTCGGGGGCACCGCAGTCGCACTGAACCCGGCACGGAGTCTATCCGTTGTTAGCAGTCATAAAACTGTTAGACAACGGATAGACTCCGTGCATAAATCTAGTTACTTAGCTTGGGGCTAGATGGCGATATATTGAACGTCCTACAATATTTATGCTTACATCAATGGGGGCAAAAGGAATAATATTTTATAAGTACCCTTTGTCCCATAACGAAAAATCGTCAACGGGGACAACAATAACTGTAACAGGTATAAATTTTAATTATTTTTATTGAGTTCCGTTGTCCCCATTAACAGGTTGCCGGTCAATGGGGACAACAGGCATAAATTGTATTTATTTTTATTGAGTTCAATGGGGACAGCGGGCATACACCAATATTTGCTGCATTGCCCCTTTGTATGTAATTTTTTTGCTTGTTAAGTAAGTATCTTAAAAATGGTTTTTTAAAACAAATTACAATTTATTTTTATCAGAAAAAACGTTATTATAGTATTAAAATATTCATTCTCCTTCATAAAAAATCAAACACAAATAATCGAAAATTAATTTTGCAAAAATAAAATACTTGCAACATATTTTGATGAAAAAAAAAACGTGTTGTTAACCAGTTGGGACAAGATTTCATAGTATATATTTTATAATTTAATTGACGTCAATGTTAGTAAATAAATAAATATTGCAGGACAATGCGCACATTGCCATCTAGCCCCAAGCTAAGTAACTAGACTTGTGTTATGGGTGCTAGACAACGGAAAACTTATATACTTTCTTTTGTAAATATATACTTATAATACATAGAAACAACCAGACCACAGACAAATATCTAAGCATATATATATACCTACTTGTCTGAGGCGGGAATCGAACCCGCATCCCTGTGTTTGGCAGTCCGGCATGGTGGCCATTGTGCCAACTGGGTCGTCAAAACATCCCTAATAATAACATTTCACATTTTTTTACGGGAGAGTGTTGCTTATTGCATGTTGTATTTATTTATTTTTATTAGCTAATGCACACAAAACAGTCTACAATCTAACTATGCACCTGCCTGCAAAACAGTTGCGGGTTCGAATCCCGCCTCAAACAAATATTTGTGTACAGATATTTGTTCCTGGTGGTGTTTTTGAGTGTATATTTTGTAAGTAAAAAAGAAAAGGTGTTTAAGTATTCTATTCGTTGTCCGGCCACCATAATACAAGCCCAGTTTTTTAGGCTAGTGCTGTGTAAGAAAATGTTCTGCAATATTTATTTTTATCACAGTTGCTCATAAAGTGGATCTTATTAAACCGCTTTTAGGCTCATAATGCAACGTATTATACACGCGTGCGATAAAAAAAAATCCAACTAGTGGTAAAATTGTACGTTATCCCGATAAGTTAAATACGTATCTTACTGCTAATTGCATATTAGGTAGATGAAACATTCTTAATTTATCTGGGTTATACTGTTTTGATGTATAGAAAAAAGGTACCATCAAAGAGTTTTTAAGCCTTGCTGGCTTAAAACTCTTTGTTGGTAAGTACCTTTTTTCTTCTTTTCAAAAGATAGTCTCTAAAGTCTGATAACCAACGATAATTTTACGTGATAACGTCTTTGAAACAATTAAAAATTGAGTTTTGTTTTTATTTTGTTTTTTCTTTAGGTACATAAATATATTTTTTCCTTACCATTATATTGTTTTTAACCGCCGAGGCAAAAACAAATGAAAAAAAAACCCTAAAAAAATATTGTATGTCAGACGTGGCTGTATAGGTAAAAAGTCTTTTGCCTAGCCTTTCGGGAGTGTAATTAACAAAAAATAGTAAACATAAACTAAAATTCTTAAATTTTTTTTTATTATTTTAACAAGTCTTTTTTTATTCACAACTGTGATAAAAAACGTCGTACGATACAGGTGTGGATTGATCATTTCATCTCGGCTTTTGCCACGTTCGCGTTCCGCTCGCGCGTCATAAACCGCCTTTATGGAATGATCAACTTTCCACACTTGTATCGCAATGTACTATTATATAATTATTGCCTGCAATAGAGTTCCGGGACTTTTACCGGAGCTAAAAACTAAATTTTAAATTTGAAATAATTTTAAAAATATTAGAACAAAATTGGTCTCGTGCTCAACTACCCACCTTATCGGTAAAGTACATTGAATAGGTACCACTAATTACAAAGCTCTGACCTATTTAATGCTTTACTAAAGCTTTCCATGTAAAACCTAGGCCACTTTATTAAAAAATGTAAAACGTCTACAATTTTTTGAAAGAAAATTATTTAAAAAACTGCTTTATACATTTTCAGGTCTTTATCTATACTTAATATTATAAATCTGAAGAGCTTGTTTATTTGTTTGAACGTGCTAATCTCAGGAACTACTGGTTCGAATTGAAAAAATATTTTTGTGTTGAATACCTAGTCCATTTGTTGAGAAAGTTTTAATGCTACTTTTCATTTTGATATTCCCACAGGATCGGGACTTCCGCGCGTGAATCCGCGGAGTGCAGCTAGCCTATACTAATATTATAAAGCTGAAGAGTTTGTTTATTTGTTTGAACGCGCTAATGTAAGAAGCTACTGGTTCGAATTAAAAACTTATTTTTGTATTGGATAGTCCATTTGTCGAGTAAGACTAAAGGCTATTTTATATTTCAATATTCCCACGGGATCGGGAGTAACGCGGGTGAAACCGCGGAGCGCTGCTAGTTTTAATATATTTAGTACTAGCGACCCGCTCCGGCTTCGCACGGCTATATTATGCATGTATTATACATATAAACCTTCCTCTTGAATCATTCTATCTACTAAAATAAACCGCATCAACATCCGTTGCGTAGTTTTAAAGATCTAAGCATACAAAGGGAAATACATAGGGACGGCGAAAAGTGACTTTATTTTATACTTAGTGATTTAAAAGGGTATAAGGTTATCTATCTATTTTTTGTCAATAATGTGAATTTAGTTTACGTAAGTTAGGCCTCGATAAAGGATAGAAGAATCCATTAATACAATAGTGATTCGTAAAAATCGATTCGAAAGCAATTAGGAGGCAATTACTCTAATGAAAGTTCTATAAATGTACGTCAATTCGATGTAACCATTACTAAAACAACCTACTTTGAACTCCGTAGACTTACTGATGTTCTTTTGAAGTTTTTAATGAAAAGAATACAAGAGTTCATACGACCAATGAGTCAAAAGATAGCTCTAGAGCATTGCTTTCAGCTAAATTAACCATCACATACTTTTTGTTGCGAAAACGTTCATTTTCCTTTGAACCCGAAACGGAGATTCGCATGAATTTTGTATAGAATGTAACGTAAGAAATGTAGAGGAAAATAAACTTAATATTCAGTGAGGTCTCTGAAACAAGACTGTCTGACGCCCGTTCGCTGGCACACGATACCTCGCTGTATCGACCGGCCTTTGCGACGCGCGCACTCTAATAAAACAATGTCACAAAACTTTTTACTAAAATAAATCCAAAAAAATACAATGCTTAGTAAAAAACGTAACAATTCCAAAACATAACTGCAATACTTTAATTCAAAATTCGAACGTCTTAACAACAATTTTATTTTTAAATCGGTAAGAATTGTTTTAAATTTAATTAATAATAATTCGATTAAAGTTTTTGTATTGTTTACATTTAATTACATTTTACCTAAATTAATCAGGATTTTTGTTTACTTTTAATTTGTAACATAGAAATTGTAGGCTTTCATGGTGCCAGCGTAACCAATACGTAGCAGCCTTAGCCCAGTAGTAACCGTGTCGCGCATTCGCGTCGACGTCTTCAACAAAATAGACGTAAAACACAAAAAAAATACACTAGAAATACGTTAAAAACATATTTAATTACGATTCAGTGATATTAATTACAACCTGAGTATTTACAAACATAAATCGTTTCAGTTTCAAGTGTCTAAATGTGTTTGAACGTAGAAAATTGACTGTGAGAGTTCATTTAAGGCTGGTTATACTTTAATGTTGAATTCTATTTTAGGAATGCACTATAGGTACATTACAAAAAGTTTAATCAACATACCATATTTTAGGCTATTAGCTGCCTTATTCAGGCCTTTCTTTTATTGTTCTGAAACCATATAAATAACAAAACTTGATTCATTACTGCATTATGTCAAAAACATTGTTGTTGTACGTTCACTAATGTTGCTCATTTTACGTCGATGAATTCAATACTTTACTATATTTGTTTTTTATTTTAATTCACTTACATTTATTTAATTAAACACTGTTTAATCCTAATCGATTTATTAATTGTTGCATATTTTTATAATATTTTTGTCATTTATTTTAATTCACTACTATTAATCGATTAAATTATGTTTAAGACTTACTTTATTTATGTAAAATAAGGTTTTATCGATGGAATTTGAAACGTCTCAACATTTTCTTACTTTGAGGTTATGTTATGTAATACCGATTTATTTTAATCTTAGAAAATAGGTTTCTTTTACTATCAATTTTTAAAACCAAAACCATCCCTTATATAGTTTTTTGTATATTTTTTGTGAAATCATTGCATTATGCCATATCTTTTTGGGTGTGACTTAAGTTATTGCATACATTTATTAAGTTGGCAAAGTCAGCAGATACTTTTCGGAAAAAAATTGACATTTCATTGTGTGGTCTAGATAATCTTGTACATGGTCGTATGAGTTAAGCAACGCCTAGCACATACATAACCTTGATGGGTGACCTTATAACAGTGTGGCAAAGGTGTTTTCTTGAACCCTTGCTTACTTTACGATGGCACGTTAAGAAGGTCCTGGTTGCTATCGTTGGTAGTAGTGGTTAGGTAAAATTAGAGGTCTTAGGATGACCTGAAAAGTTTTATAATATAATACAAAATAAAAACCACATAATCATGTAATCCCGCTTAGGTACAAGTATTTTTAAAATATTACCTAGTGCTGGCATTCCTCTTAAAAAAAACCCCGATGCAAAGTTTTAGACCCATAGCTTTTGTAGTTTTAGACATTTCATCATGAGTATTTTTCTCTTTGTCATAAAACAAATAAATTACTTGCTATTTCCAATAATGCCCATGATCTAAAGTCTCTCATGATAAGATTCTTGAAATGCACGGGACAATCTAGGAATTTAAATAGCTGCAAGCCCTTAAATAAGAAATTCAGGAACGACAGTTAATAAAATTAAAATAACCGTAAAACAAAATGATACGTCTTGTGGAAAATATTTTTTTCTAAAATGGTCTCCGTATTTTTTGTTTAAAACCTAAGGGTCACATAAATATTTATGTAAGTCGTAAATCATGTAAAGTACCCAATATAAGAGGATCGCGTCATGTACCTACCTGTTATCAAAACAACAATACTTCTTTAACAATAATACAATATTTACCAGTATGAATTCAACGATGCGTATTTACCTAAATAAATTGTAATTAAATTACAAAAAAGATTAAAAATATATTGTAATTATTGCTTATTTAATTAACTTTGAGTTTATGATATTGTATTTAAAAATATACCAATTAGAAAAGAAGCTTGTTTTTAAAGATTAAAAAAAACCGCGTCAATAATAAAAAAAAATGAAAGAGTTCATTGATTAGCTTTTTAGTTTATAACGAGTAACGACCCAGTTATTTTCCAATTGAAAAATTATATTCAATTAGAATAAAAATAGCAAGAACTTTTTAACAAAGCTTATTTTTCAGTCAAGTCAAAGTATTTGAACTTATTTGAAGTTCATTGAGTAAGTAACAATGGGAAGGAAACAATGGTTCCGTGTTTTTGTATCTTATTGTTTTAAATATAAAATTACTGTAATTAACAGAATTTTAAAGAAAATCACTTAGTAATTTCTAAGGTTTTCTCGACTTGAATTCATGAAGAAACTATTCTGACGGTTATAATCGCTATTAATCGATTGAATTGTAAAATAACGCTTTTGTAATCAAGAACAGCATAACAGGCATTCCTTATAATAATACTAGACAGAATCGATCTGGTCTGGATTCTTGCCTAGACAGTCTGGCGTCGAGGTATCTGGAATCTGGACCGTTTATTTGTGAACTAAAACTAGGCTACATCTGTCTGAGGGGCTGAGGCTTGTCTAAGGAATGCTGTGTTTAGGTTAGCGTTTGATTATTCATGCTTTTCGGTGTCTAAAACCTTACTTAGGTTTATGGTTTTCCTTGACAATTTTCGTTGTTGTCATTTTATATTTTGCTATCTTATAAGCAATGGACAAATATTCATTTTTGACACAAATTTGCCAATCTCTTTTATTGAAGTGAAAACTTCTTATGGCGCGTTGGGCACTTTTGTGGGTGAGCATTTTCAACCGATCTCGCGACAGATTTTGACGCGACAGATGAGATTTTATTTGTGTTAGTCTTTTTGTTTAACTTATACTGCCATCTATTACACAAATTGAGAAACTTAGTTTCTAGAAAGACCGCTATTCGAATGTAGATGGCGCTGATTTAAATTTTTTACTGCCATCTAGCGAATAAAAAATAAACTATATTTGTTTAAGTGAGTGCTAATAGATGGCAGTAGCAGATCTTTTCAAGAAATATTCTATGAGAAATAACAAGTTTATTGTTTTCACTTCTGCCTGCACTCCCGGAGTGCGCTGTTTTATAGTTAATAGCTGCGCTCCGCGGTTTCACCCGCGTAACTCCCGATCCCATGGGAATATCGAGATAAACTAAGATGTAAGCTATCCTATCTTACAAGTTGGTTCAAACTGCACACGGTTTGCTTTGATTAAGATAAGTTAAGTCGTTTAGGACTCCATTGCGCACAAACAACGTGACACGTTATTTATATATATTAGATTTATTAATTAGGTAGTTAATTTATCAACGTTAGAGTCAATCAGTAGTTCTTTATCACTAAGCATCCGCGAAAACATAACAAAATATTGATCAGTTAATTAAAGGTTAATTACAAATTGAGCAGTGTTTAGATGGAATTAATAAACAAGATAATAATTTATCTAAGCTTATTTATGTAAAATTATCTTGTTTATTTAAGTATTTCATTTTAGTATTATTACCTATTATGTTTACGATTTCATAGACGTATGTTTTAAAAGTACCTTAAACAATCATAAGCCTTTTCAGGGAATACTTGGGTTCCCTGAAAAGAGTTTCCTAAATACCTACATTGGAATAAAATTAAACGATAGATAACCACTTTAAATTTTCTCTCACAGCAATAAAAACAAAAATGTGAATGGATAAACTTAAGAAAACAACCTAAAATAACTAATAAAGCAAACAAAATCGAAAGACAACACAAAGGCTGCTTCAACGTATGAAATGTGGTGACATGAGCTGAAACAAGCGATATGGTCGCTTATAACGCGTCCACGCCAAGATGGCCGATGAAGAGAAAATAGAGATACCCCCAACTTTTCTCGAAAAACTATTATTCTATACAACAGCGAGTTTCGTACTTTGCGCCATATTCAGTCTCTTCGCGTTTCTTTTCTTGGTGCCGTTCGTGATAGAACCGGCTTTTACTACGATATTCATGCAGTTCGATCCGGTAGGCGCTTTATGCGTCACCGCCCAAGTTAAACATCTGGTCGGAGCAAGCAACTGCTCTTGGGCGTCTTGCCGCGAGGGCTGTACCAAAGACCTCTTCGAATGCACCCAAATACGCGTCAACTACAAACTGGGTGAATATCCAAACGTATCTACAACAGAAATAGCAGAATTAGTTCGAGTGGAAAGAGCACTGAGGAAAGACTACGATTACGAGAACTACGAGGCATCAGCTGATAAGTCCTACCCAGAAATGATTGACGAGGAACTTCCTGATGTGTTACCAACTGGTCTCCAAGGTAACGACTCAGAATGGTATTTCACTGGAGCTCGCCTCTTCCCCAACGTCAAAGGATGCGGTTACCCACCTATCTTAAACTGCACTGTCTTCTACGGGAAGTACAAGCCAATCGGCAACAACTATACTTGTTACTACAGTCGCGTAGACCCTGGGCTCGTCATCACCGAACTAGATATGTGGCAGAACACACTGAACCTGGTCTACGCGATGGCTATACCAATACCTTCATTTATAATCTCCATAATTTACTTAACATTCGCTTATTTTAAGATTTATAATCAGGAAGAAGAATCTGAGCAGGCTCCTTTAAAGAGTGATGCTGAGGCCATGGCTACTGGTGATGATGAGAAACCCACCACACCAGGGTCTGATACGTTTCGAGAGGATCTCGCATGTTTTGGCCATCAGCTCAAAATGCAATTGGCTAATGATAAGCCTAAAGAGGAATTTGAATCGAATAGTCCAGCTATTTCTAATTCTGCTTCGCTGTCTGGGTAAGTTAAAATTTCTCAATTTTTACAAAACGTTTTGCTCTAACTGCAGTCAGAGGAATTCATATAACATTGGTTATCATAACGAAATACCCTTTTTAGGATCTTAGTGACTGCAATTGGTGCATGTACAAAAACTTAAGTACAAGCTTCTGTTTTCAATGTTAACTTTAAATATTAAACTTTGTCTAACTCCAATTGCTAATCACTCTAAACGAAAGCTTGGTCTTAAGAAAATAATAAATAGATATTAGCAATGTAAATAATAATTACACATCACAAACTTCAAATAACTTTTTTTGTAGTATTATTAAGCAAGTTTTGATTAAACATAATCTAATTACTAAATATTATTTGATATATAATTAAATTAAATAAACAGTAATTAAAATGAATTGATTAAATAAAGTGTAATTCACATGAGAATTCAACTCGACAGGACCAAGTCATCATTCGTGAACGCCTAACATGAAACTAACAACTTTATAAATAGAGGTACGTTCAATAAAGCTTTAGCTTTACCTCCCTAAGCTTAAAGTTCAATATCGCACTTCACGCAATATTTAAATAGCACACATTTTATTGCATTTTCAGCCTTTTGTGCTTTTTTCTGTTTAGTAAACGTCATCTGAATTGTTTATGAATTTTGCATATTTTAAGCTGAATAAAATTTCAAATTATGCATTGTACCAATCCAGGTTATTATTTCAAACAAACGAAACTCTCTACAAAACCTAAAAAAGCGATAATCCATTTAGTAATGAAGTGGACTAAACTTACAGGACTAATTATTGTTAATTACAAAAAGGATTTTTAAGTTTTTCATACAATTCAAATGTCATTTTAGTCCATTTGATTAGCGATAGACTTTACTTCTAATTTTTGTAGTTTGTACCTTATTAGGTAAGTAAGTATACTACTTACCAAAAGTCAATTCATTACAATGATCAGTTTCCTAATTAATTTGCGTAATCATGTACCTATTTAATATTAAATACGCGGTAATTTATAGTAAAATTACGTATTAAACACATTAATTTTCATGTTTTTAACATTAGTAAAAATGTACCTACTTTAATTCTATGAAAGTAAACCATACCACATGCACAAATAAATACCTAAGTACCTACCTAAACTAGTGTAATTATATATTATTTTTTTAATTTAATTATTTATGTAATTAAAATTCCAGATGACAGGATTCCTGAAGAGGCATTGGCTACAGAGTGCACCACGAAATGAGGTGAAAATATTGAAAACGAAAAAAAAAAACAGTTTTAGCAAAATTGTGCTCGATTGTGATTTATAACCACGCTTAAAAAAGCTATTCTCATTAATTCTATAAGAGTAAAGTGAGATCTAGGATAGACAGAAAGAGAGACCGAAAGGTCAAAAATGGGCGAAAGAAATTTTTATAACGCGTTGTGAAATAAAAAAATGAAATCTTACAATTTTATGACAACATTTTTTTGGAATAGTGTTATTTACTTATTGTGCGATTTTCATATTGTACCAAAATTACAATAATTCCTTGTAATTAAATATTAAATAAATAAAAAAAATTCGTTTGTAAAATTTTATGTGTACAACAATAATTTGTTATTGAATAAAAAAACAGATATTCTATTTGCAAAATCAATAATAATTAGTCATCTTAATGCCACTATTGTTGCTCAATCAAAGAGTTTAAATAGGAAATTGTTGTCATAAAACCCAATGAAATTAGATATAAAAGATTTTATCTCTTAATAGTCGTAAACAAGATTTTATTACGCGCTCGTTAGCTAATGGTGTCAAATGCACGCGTGCGAAATATTACAAAAAGTCATTATTTGTAAAATATTTATATTGTAATTAAGTAATTAAATAAATTACAAAAATCATTACAAGCTGTTTAATGAACAAGTGCATTTAAATATTTATTTTAAAATTATATCATTGTGATATAAGAGTTTATGTGAAGAGCTAATAATTATAAAAATAAAAGTTATGAATTTCATAAATAATAATAAAAAAACCATCGATTTATTTATTTATTACGAACGTAAAAATAAGTCAAAATTTATTGCAGTACAATAATTAAGCAAATATCAATCTTTGTTAAGAGGAAAAATAGAAATATAATTAGTTGGTTATTCTACATCCTATCCATCGATATGAAAAGTTTTCTGATGAATAAATTAACTTGACACGACCATCGACTTCTTATTGAGTTTAATTCGTTAAACAAAATAGCCCAATAAGTTGATTTAAGAAGTCAGTATCTGCCTTCTGTTAATACATTTTACTGTAAACTTGTAAAGAACTAAGTCAAATCACTTTTTATCAGTAATACAATCCTTCATTTTACACTAGTTGCGATACGTTATTTTTAATTATTTCATATTATGTAAATTTTCCCTGATCCCTTAAATATTTTAAAACCAAAATTTGCTAGCGGTCCATCTGTTCTCAAGTTATGGCGTGACCAAGGGAAAAAGGGATTTATTTTTACATAATTATAAGTATAGAAACCTTTTTCAAAGGAACTAAGTAAAATCACTTTATCAATAAGAATGAAATTAACTTCATTTTACATTAGGGCAGCTTGCATAACATTGTGCTTAAACAAATTTAGCGAAATATTAACTAAATGCATTTAACTGGTAATCTCAAATTAAATTATATTTCAATGACCACAATTTTGATATTTTTAATGTGTTTGATACTTTGACAGTCGGATGTGTAAAGTAATTTTATTTTTGTTGTGGTGCAAGTCAACCTTAAACTTTTTCAAAACTGTGTTTTTAATTTCAAAAGAATTAAGAGTAAGAAGGTTTACTTACGTACCTATTTAAATACATTATTAAACATCATTTTAAACTAAGCACATCGATTAGGAAAGTAAACGAGTCCAATACCTACCTTACCATAGCGTTGTAGGTATCGATTTTTCCGTCCTAGCCATGACTATTTAAAAATTCATTAAACTATCTACACCGACGACGTCCGAACCGAAATAGAAAAATCAAAGATCGATCGATACTTAATTAGTTTGTAAAATTCGTTTCAGTAGAAACAGAGAAAGTAAAGTTTCCTTTATGAACCTGGGTGTTTATGTTTTACAGGTGATTGAAAGATACCCAAAATAATAATTAGAGTCGTGTTTGAGGACCTGGGTGCTTATTTTCTCAGGTACTCAAAGGACACTCAAGTGATAACACCCAGGTACTTAAAGTGGAATAGACCAAAAATATTAAAGCCAAAATCTGAATGATATTAAATAAAAAATATTATTTTAGCACAGCATTAGGCTAAAAATCAATATTTATTTAAAAATAAAACCTATATCAGTTGTACAACATTTGTCAATAGAAATCGTAAAAATGAGGTTAGGAAAGAATCATGATGTTCCAAAAAATATAGGAATTTAAACTATATACCATGATCATTTTGATTATTATAGTTATTTAAAACAAGATATTTACCATAGTTTTTGATTATTTTGTGGAGATATTTCAATATTACATACACCATAAAACATGAAACTTTTAAATAATTTGAGTACCAAAAATATTGTACGAAATAAAAAAATAATTTATTAATCATTAAAACTTATTATTGATAGCATAAAAGGCTTGTGAATATGGCATAAACCGCTAGATTTAGTAAGTAAACGCTTTAACTATGAGCAATTTCACCTTTTATATCCTTATTTACCTATAAAAAATATATAAGTACTAAATAATAAAATTATAATATTGATTTATGAATATGTATCTAATAATAAAAAAGAACAAAGTTTTATTGTATAAATTAAATAGAAAAGCTGTTGGTAATAAAATAAATATATAAAAAATTTAACAAACACGTAGACTGGGAAATTTTAAATTAGATTTATTGCTAAAATACTTACGCACATAATAGAATAAATAAATGTTGATTGGTCTTTGTGTAACGTATAATTTAATTCCCGAATAGCGTTACTTAAAACATTATAGTAAGGAATATATTATTATTTCAATATTTCATTTAAAACACCTGAACAAGCTTTATGATGATTTTCCAACAGAATATTTTTACAATTTTGGTACACTGTGCAACCACCAAGTCATTTTGGTATTGTAATATAATTTTTGTGTAGCAACCAAATTATTTTGGTACAGTGTTATTTGTAGCATTGTAGACAATTGTATCAAAATTGCTGTATGATTGAATATGATAATTTCTTATTGTACCAAAATCGCAGTACGATACGCCATGACAACGTCATAATATTGTATTGTATCAAAATGCAGTTTGATATTCCATGTAAATTGTAAACGTCATTACTGTATCCAAATTGCAGTATGAAACACCAAGACAGCGTCATTATTGTACCAAAATTGCAGTATAAAAATCATGATAACGTCATTATTTTACCAAAGTTGCAGTTTGTACCAAAATGCAGTCTGTTTATTATAGTATTTAAATTGCCTTGACGAAGAGAGAATCGTTTGTTATTTATTGATGAAAAGCAATCCAATGAAATATCACTACGTAATCTTGTCAAATTAATTTGTAATTTTAATTAATTTTGGTTTAATATTGGTTGTGTAGATTTTTAGCTAATATTTTTAGATGTAATTTATTGAAATCTTTATTAGGTAAGTATTGAATTGCGCAATAAATTTGTACCATGCTTCATGTGATTTTAGAACTTAAACATTTTACTTGTAATTTCTTATTTCTATCAATATTTAATAGAATTTAGTATTATTTATGAATGTACTAAAAAACTGTACCTATCATCAAGAGATATTGGGATTTTGTTTTATATTTTAGTTTGTACAAAACTACCTAATATGGTTTATTTTGTTAGGTTTTCTCAGTTATACATATTTAAATATATAACTTTGAACTATGCAAATCTGTACTTACTTCTAATTTGGAAATTTTTCTTCTGCTGTTTGAAACAGAACTTAAAAAGTTAAGGACGCATTTTTTAGAATAGTTAGAGATATTCCTTAATTTTTATGGGTTTAAATTATTAGGTAGCTATTAAATTTAAATGTAGATAAAAGCGAAGTATTGGTATTAAAATGTTTGGTAATACATTAACAATAATTATGTTCCTAAATATCGATTATTTTCTGTAACATTTTTAGCTGAATCAATACTTCACTACATAGTATAAAACAAAGTCGCTTTTTCTGTCCCTATTTCCCTTTGACTGCTTAAATCTTTAAAACTACGCAACGGATTTTGATGGGGTTTTTTTTAATAGATAGAGTGATTCAAGAGGAAGGTTTATATGTATAATACATGCGTAATATAGCCGTGCGAAGCCGGAGCGGGTCGCTAGTAATAATTATAAAGAGGAAAGATTTGTTTGTTAAGCTCCGAAGCTACTGGACTGATTTGAAGAAAAATCTTTTACCATTGGAAAGCCCTTTAAAACTAAATTAATTAAAAATTTTGTACGCTTGCCTGTTTAATAAGTTTTTGTGTGTTTGTAAAAATATTTAACCAGAAACGTAAACAAATTAAATGCAATTTTGCAGTCATTGCCATATCTGTACTTTACCTTTAGGTTTTTAACAGATTGCTTTTGTCTTGATTAAAAAAAATTGAATTAAATGTATTTAATTCATTATACTTGTAACAATTTAATTAAATGTACGTACCGTTGCTTATTGAACAAAAAGTATTAATCTGTATTGGGACGAAAAATCAAATCAAAATAATAAACAGTATAATTTTAGTGGTTTATGGAATGGAAGTTTTTCAATCAAGTGCCTCCATACATTGGCAACTATCCAAGCTCCAAGACTCGACTTCAAAGCCTTATTGCTACTTCTAATAATTGCATAAGTTCCCAAAGCTGCTGTACCTATAGTAAATTCTATTTAATTAAAATACAAAGAAGTAAAATGCCCCGCAGTTTCACCTGTGTAAGTCCCGATCCCGTGAGAAAATGAAAATAAAACAGAATCCATCGAGTGGTTTGGAAGACAAATATGACGGAGTACCTACCTAAAGAATACTACAAACAAACGAACAAAAAATTAAAAAGCCTCTGTTACTCCTTAAGTTTTAATGTACTATTCTCCTACCTATTCTCATACCATGTTTAATCAAATTGGGTTCTGATAGTTAAGTACATTTTCATTACAAATAAATATACATTAATAACTACAATACAATAAAATACAATAATAACAACTTCTGGTACAATCAATTTCAATACCTAATAAGAAAATTATTTGTTTTTTTAAGGATTTTTGGATTTTGATGAAACTTGGTATTATTATATTAAGTATAAAATTAGTTAAATGCTAATTAATTAATCATGATTTTGCTTTTATTTGAAGGTAAAGTACTTGTAGTATAGTATTATTATTAGACAGAATAATAATATTTTTAACTGATGAATGTTATTCAAAATTTGGGACACAGACATCTGTTTTAACGTAAATAAACGTAGGCATCCAAATAAAGTATTTTGGAAAATTCGAACCCTACGTACCCTACACCGAAAAAAAAAAGATTGCTTGAAGTAAGAAATAATTCTCTATAAAGCCGCGATAGAATAATTTCATGTTTCAGTAATATTCCTGAGAATAATAAAGCAGTAAGTATTCTGAATTTAAGAAAATTGTTTTTAAATTAAGAATACTGCTCATTTTTTTTCTAAAACCAAGTAATTATTCTCTTGCGTTTATCGAGAGACATTGAAGAAACATTTTTTTAATTATTCCACGTAGATATACACTTTCCTCTTACATACACTTTTGGTAAAAAATCTCGCGTCTGTTCCATATAGGTTCACTTTCGTTAAGTACAGTTAAACAGAAAAGAGCTCGCCGTCGCAGAAGCGAAAGTGAACAACTAACAAAATCATTTTTGCGAGATAAAGCTGTTTTAGTGTTTTTTTGACAAAAACCGAAATAGTGTACCAAATAGATAATTTTACTTCATAATTCTATTGTTAATGTATTACCAATTTTATTCGAAGTGTGGCGCAAATTTTCATGCTAATTATTATTAATAAAAATATTAAATGCGAATACTTACTTATGTAATAATATCTATTGAATTAAATGTGTTTTTAAATAATTTAAAACTGTTGCCTTATGACCGTTTTGTATATAAATAAATGAAATACCTAGTAGGTAGTTAATAAACACACTTATTGGCTTCGAATGTGTTATTTTTCTTTATTTCCTTGTATACAAATCCCTAAAACCCTTATAAGGCACTTGTAGCAACCCCCAGGACACTGAGTAAGTACAAGACCCACTAAAAATATATAATAATTTGGCTGAAAATAAAAGCATAATAAAAGTTTAGGAAAATAACCCTCATTTATTGCTTCAGGATGTGGCAATACCATAATCATTATTTAACTGCCGATCCCGTGGAAATATCAGGATACAAAGTGTCCTAAGTTATTCCTAATTAATCAATCTATCCTCAAATCAAGTTTCATCAAAATCGGCCCAGTAGTTTCGGAGCCTATTCGTTACAAATATAAAAGGGAACAAAAAATCTTTCCGTTTTATAATATTAATACGAAGAAAGGACGAAAAAGTCTGTGAGTACTAGAAAACAAATTATGACTTACGAAAAAGATGTATAAGTAAGTAATATTTCGTCATAATAATATTATTATGTAAATCAATAAAGAGATAATTAGAAATGAAACATAATTTTATTAAGAAAAATTAATGATCTTTCGTAACAAGTCCAGCTGGTCCTTGTCCAACAACGGGCGATAGTCCTGCCACAGCAACCGCCTTCAAAGGCCTGAAAACATTTTAGACATGTTCACAATAAAAATTTGAAAATAACGCCATCTATGCATTTTGTGCAACATCACGACATCAACTATGACGAAGGGCTCAGACGAATGAGGCATTAAGTATAACCACACAACGTAGTTTTACCTTATACTGCTCTAGATGTCACTATTTTGTGAACACCAAACCGTACAAACCTTCGTAACGTATTTATACAATTAAACTGAAGATGGCGCTTTTCAAATTTCAGTATAATTTATAACAGCGCCATCTTTTTATTTTTTCTAACTACATCGCAAACGTTTTATTTACTGCGAGGTTCAGATAAGTAAAACTTTCACAAATTACCTAGTTCCAAACAAAGCGTAATAGATGGTACTGAGTCATTTAGCAAATTAGTTTTAACTGCTACGTGCAGATGGTGTTATTTTCATATTATTAACTTGCAACTAAGTTCTTTACTTCGTAGTTCGGTAGTTTACTACTAGATATCGCTTACTTTAACTCTTACAAATTATTCTCAAATAAAGTGCATAGATGGCACTGTTACATCTCAAATTAGTTCTAAATGCTGTGTATAGATTGTGATAATATCAATTTTAATTATACTCACTTGAAACCAAGCTCTTCTAAAGGAACACCAAGTTTTGCTAATTTAGCTTCGTAAGTTGCTAAGAGATCGTCGTGAGCTTTCTTGAGGCGAGCCGCTTCGTAACGAAGGTCTTCGACTTGTGTGTCTTTTAATTTTAACAATTCCTGCGAGACGGAAACGATTTTTTTTGTTTGAAAAATGTGCTTTAATTTGGAGAACAGTTAATTCCTGTGTAACTGATCATACAGTGTGTACTTAATAAAAACCCTTCATAAATAAACCTAAATAATAAAAAAATGCATAAAAACAAATGGATTTAGGTTATACTTAAAGAATTTCAACATACTGTGGCAAGACTATTATTGGCAACAGGTCCTTAAGTAAATGGGGTAGCACATTTTGAAAATTCTTCAAGAAATTACACAATGTTTTTTCAAATTTTTCTTGCTCCGAAACTAATAGACCATTTTTAATGTAACTTTGTTCGAGATCGTACGCGAATGCTGAATCCTTGTTTGACTTTTAAAGCGTTTACTACCCCAGCATAAAAAAATATATTTTAAAATTAACTTACATGAATCTCCCTCTCTCCAAGATCCCTTCCTTCGCAGTTCTTCAGTTTAGCTTCAATCAATGCCGTCTTCAGCGACGCCCTCTGCTGCACCTGTTTGTTACGTAAGTAGATACCTGCTTATTTAAAATGTAACATAATATAATTTTAGTTGAGAATTACGTTTGTGTGGACTGTGATTGTGGATACCCGTCGCAGTTCATGGTGCACCTACTCCAATAACCACGACCTGATAGACGCCAACGCTGTTGCAGTTGCAGTGGCTAACTATTGGGCAGAAAAACTTTAACGGGCCGAACGGCACTGACTCGAAAAATCTAAAAGTTGTAAATAAATTGTAATTGAATTACCAAAATTCGTCAATAACTTTACCTCCAACACAGCCCTTGTGAACCTCGTCTTCAACTCGTCTCGTTCCTTTTTGATCCTATCGAACCTGACCTGGAGAACCTCGTACTCCCATTTCAGGACCTCAAACTGCTTGTCTAGCGAAGAGAGCTGTTTAGTTTTTTGCTAGAACATAATCCCCGAAAGTTAGTCCCAATGTTTGGGTGTTAAAAAGAAAATTTATTCTATTGCACAAGCATACTTCTGTAATTGAGATTTGAAATTGAAATCGACCCTCATTTCAAGTTTTTAGACAAGTAGATATGAGTTTTTTTACTTACAGCCAATGAAGCTTTGTCCCGATCATAATTCGACATTTGCCGTTTCAATTCCTTGTTATCAACAATGGCAGCTTCGAGAGGTTCACGAAGGTTCTTAGCTTCGAAGACAGCATCTCTTGCAATCTTCTCAGCTCTGTCTTTCACTCGGGCCATATCTTCCATTTGTGCTTTCAAGCTGCTTATAAGACCTAAACAAAATTTTAACATATTAGCAGCTAAAATTATAACGCAGAAATTCCACGTCAAAACAATTAATTTGTCCTAGATAAGGGACAAGACCAAATCTCGTTTAGTTTGTAATATTCTAACTAAATTCTGGCACTAATAACCCGATCTAAAAAACTTCACTCTACTTAGGACACTGATTATCAAATATAATAATATAGTAAAAAATATTAAAAGCAAAAATAAACCACCTTACCTAAATTATTCAAAGTTATATCATTATAATAGTTTTTTAAATCCGAAAATGCCCGATCATGATTCGCAATTAACTCCGATAACTGCTTATTCTTTCTCTCTTCAACTTCAGCCATTTCAGTCCTATGTTTAACCGTCAACTCAGTCTTTGTCTCATGAAGTTTCTTTTCAGCTTTATCTTCTATCTGTCTAGCTCTTTCTTCATACTCCTCTCTTACTTTTGATAGCTCTTCAGCGTGAACGAGTTTAGCTCTACGTAGTTCGTCTTGAGCAGCCAGAACTTTCTCACGTATTTCTTGTCTTAATGATCTTTTGTCGTTTAGTAACTCGAGTTCTTGTTCATTATGTTCTTCTTTCGCTGCTTTTAAAGCTACAAGGTTTTCAGCTCTCAAAGCAGCTGCAGCAGCTTGCTGTTCATACTTTAAATGCTTGATCTTTTGTTTTTCAGTTTCAAGAAGCAATTCATTTTCTTCTTGAGCTTCTTCTGTTGCTCGTTCTCTATTTCTCAATTCTGCTTTCGCTTCATCTAGTTGTTGTCTGGTAATCTCCCAGAATGTACGTATTTTGTCACGTTCTAATTGAAAGTAGTTTCTTTCTTCACGTTCTTTGTCGAGTTCTTCTTTGACTCTGAGCGTGAACTGCTCGAGTTTCTCACGAGACATCTCTGATGTGTCGACGCCATCTATGATTATTGCTGGCGCTTTCTTCGCTCCACCTTTCCCTCCTTTAGGCGGCTGAAAATATTAAACATTCAGTTAATAAATAACAAGACTATTAAGTACCTACTTAACATTGATCACCAAACATACAGCCACAAAAAGTAAATATTCTATCCGCTGGCTCTTTGACTGTATTACAAGTTGGGTTACTTAGCTTAGGGCTAGATGCACTTTATGCAATGTCATATCTACTAATTAGGTTTCGTCCCCTAGAGCATCTAGACCATCTAGAGCAGTATACGTAAAAGGGGTGACAATGGCACCCTTTTACTGAGACTCCACTGTCCGTCTGTCTGTCTGTGTGTCACTAGACTGTATTTTATAAACCGTGATAGCTAGACAATTGAAAACCTCACAGATGATTCTGTTGCCGCTATAACAACAAATACTAAATCCAGAATATAATAGTATGAAACCCTTAGTGCACGGGTCAGACACGCACTTGGCCGGTTTTTACTATTTACCTTACGTTTCGGTGATACCTTTCGAGGTACCATTGCCTTTCTAGGAGGCATAGCTAGGATATTTAACAATACCTATTTGAACTAAACAATGTAACTGAATGACAAGGAAATTAATATGTTTTAGTAGGTACGTATACAGTTGATAAGATAAGATAAAATAAAAACTTGCTAATTTGTTTAGCAAGCTTATCTTTAACTAATCAATGCACTAGCTATTGCTCCCGACTTTGTACGCGTAGTAGTTTTGTATTATATACTACACCTTCCTCGAGAAACACTCTATTCATTGGTGAAAATACCACAACTCCATAAAAATAGGTGCAATATTTTTTGAGTTTATAGCGGACAGACAGACGCGGCGGAGGACTTTGTTTTATAATACACTAGCGACCCGCTCCGGCTTCGCACGGCTATATTATGCATGTATTATACATATAAACCTTCCTCTTGAATCACTGTCTCTATTAAAAAAAACCGCATCAAAATCCGTTGCATACTTTTAAAGATTTAAGCATACATAGGGATATAGGGACAGAAAAAGCGACTTTGTTTTATACTATGTATTGATAATATGTAGTGACTTATCAATGCAATGTTAGCTCTATAATCAGTATTTTGAAGCCACTGAAAGAGTGTGAACGTTTCTGTCAACATACCTAGATAAAATTAAGTAAATTTTGTTTAAAGAGATGGGGCTTTGCCCAGCATTGGGACAATCCAGCATTTAAAAAATGTGGCCTGCCTTTAATCTGCCATAAACAAAGAAATATTTAATGTAAAATGTAAATAAACATGAAACTGAGCTTTTATAAAAAAGCTCTCAACTGACTTACCATTTTACAATAATGATTTCTATAATTCACCAAACAATTTAGTAATTTTTGATTACTTTAATAGATTTTCAATAAAAAGTAAACAAGAAACACGCTACAAAAGCCAAGGTTATGGCTGGTTGTCAAAATAAACAACCTTTTATCGTTGCCATGGCAACTAGTTATAAAGATCGACGTTCACTGGGCCAATCATAGAAAAAAGCTCGAAGTAGAAATCGCATCAATTTAAAAATTACATAGAATAACATTTTTTTGTTTATTGGAAATTAAAAGAGGTCTGGAGATTTAGTATAAAAGCTTAGCTGGTTTATTTGCTCCATAAAGATAAAAACTCGAAGATTTGCGCGGTGCACCTAAACCTAGACCTTTCTTAAGAGTGCATCAAAACTGCTTAGGAGTAAAATTATTCTACGATCCAACAAACAATCTTGTTCTTTCTAGGTCCATGGTTATACCATGCTTTAGAGTCAAGCGCTTTGGGCCTGAAAAACGCAGTTTCAGGCAGAATCCAGAGCGTCTTGGAACCGGAATATTTAATAAAACTTGGAATACATTCCGGTTTCCGGTGTAATCTTATTAACTGTAACTGTAAAAACTCTTTTCCTTCTCAAAACCAGAGACAATCACAGCAATTCAAAACGTCAAAATTAGTAAACCAGTCATAAATCACGGAAAATTACAGCATGTGAACGGAAAATGCACCTCTAACCCACCACAACTGTCCCGTCACAATGTTTGTGGAAACCATGAAGGGAATAATATATAGCACAGTCTTCATATCCCTGTTCCTAATCGACTACATCCTTGGAAATGGATTCGTGGACATGTTCCAGAAGCTGTTCTGCAAGATGACGTGCCTGTTGAAGAAGACGATACAGGAAGAAGCTAAGAAGGTTCAGATTACTGGTGCTGAGAATCCTATCAGTTTACCTGTGCTATTCACTGAGATATTGTTGCTGTCGTTGACTTTGGCGGTAAGAATTAGCTGCGATTCACTAAGGTTTAAGATGTCGAGTATGTGTGATTAGGGCGAGATTGCCATGCTAAAACTGAAGTTATGGAGACTGGTGTCAGATGACTTAAACTTTAGTGAATCCGAGGCACTGTTGATAATGATCCAGTTACAAAAGGAAGACTGGTTGATAAAGTTTTTTGTTTCACTGCCGGTCTTCTACCTTCACTCGCGTTCCTTAAGGCCCAAGTTTATTTGAGGGTCATTCGAGTAACATCTTCTATGAAAGCGTTTCACATTTCATATCACATCGGCACTTACAATCGTGTGAGATACATGTGAGATAGTGTTCAAATGCTGACCTATTAAAAAAATCCCATGGTTCAGGTTGACTTGGTTAATAAAATATAAATGCGTTTAGACTCTTTTTTTTAATTTATTTCCAAGTACAGACTTTTTGTCCTCTCTTCCTTCATTATAAGTCTATAGATAGAAGATAGAATAGATGCATCTATTAACTAATTATTTATCTGTACTATAGTTCTTCAACAAATACAAACAATTGAGAAGCAAGGATCGAATCAGTCAACTTCTTCAGGAGAGCAAGGAAGAAATTCAGGAGACGAACAAGTTTTTGGAAAAATGGCGTCTTAGAAGGGTATAACTTAGTAACTTCGTCACTTATCACCATTATTGACAACTAGCCCAAATAAATAAAATGTCATTTTTCCAATTTGTAAAAAATATTTTTAGGGATCCGTACCCAAAGGGCAAAAACGGGAGCCTATTACTAGACTTTACTGTTTTTCTGTCTACTGTCACCAGGCTGTATGTAATGAATCGTGATAGCTAGACATTTGTTTTCACAGGTGATGTATTATATAACAACAAATACTAAAAAAAAAAAAAATTTAAGTGAGGCTCCCATACAACATGGTACGGAACCCTTCGTGCGCGAGTCCGACTCGCACTTGGCCGGTTTTCCTTTGCCCTTGTTTTTTTTTGTTTTTTTTTAAATAACATGAGATCCCTCTTACCTGAACTCTCTGCAAATAATAGTATTGTCACATCTTGGAAATTTCTTACAAGGTTTGCCCCACTATATTATGTTTGGCTCGGGTCGATTCAAAGCAAGAGTCTATAGTGTTCCCTATAGAAATTAGCCATATCCATCGACCCGCCACACCCCAGGGGGGGTGGCAACGAGGGTACGTGGGGCTGGTCTTTTGAAGGTGGTGGGCGACCAGAGGTTTACCCACTAAAACTTCACCGGTTTCTCCCTCGCCATGATGTCAGGGCTGCGGGAAGGCGGCTCTCCATCTAAAACTGGTCATCAGCAACTGTTGACGATGATGTATTTAACTTTTAGATACATTGGCAGGTGCCCACTGAGTATTCATACTTGGATGAGGAGCCCCAGGAGATAAAACCGTTGAAGTTGGAGGTCCCGATACTTCATATGGCTATTATCGATGTAAGTAAAACCACAGACTTTAGCTAGCTCTGAAGGCCAATTCTCGTATATAACATTCTCCAAATTACATATCAATATCATTTCGATCACAAAAAATACCCGTACAGTAGCTCAAAATACCCTCAAAGAAAGCTTTTTTAACCGACTTCAAAAAAAGGAGGAAGTTATCAATTCGTCGGGACATTTTTTTTTTTAATGTATGTTCCCCGATTACTCGAAAACGCCTGGACCGATTTTGAAAATAATTAAAAAAAAACAACCTTGAACCTTTTGCAACCGAAATGCAATCCAAATGATATTGAAATGAAATTTGGAGAATGTTATTTACGAGAATTGGCCTGCAGATAGCGTGTTGGTCTTGGGTGAAATACCTTTGGGAAGACTTTGGGTTTGAATCCCGGCATAGGAAAAGCTTTGTGCACTAATTAGTATTGAAATTGCTTTTACGATGAAGCAAAAAAATCGTGATGAAATCCATGGCTTATTTGACTTCAGACTAGTTATTTGACTAGTTATTTCCTCAGGATAAGGTCGACTAAGCTGAAAGGGTAGTATAGCTGCTGGGCAAGTCAGTCCATCCTTAAAGAGGTTTAGTTGTGGAAAAACCCTGTCTATAAAAAAAAGAGTCCCTATTTTCTTTGGTTGGTGGAACTGATTTGTCTAATTTTGATTATATTATGCATGTATTATACATATAAACCTTCCTCTTGAATCACTCTATCTATAAAAAAACCGTATCAAAATCCGTTGCGTAGTTTTAAGATTTAAGCATACAAAGGAATATAGGGACAGAGAAAGCGACTTTGTTTTATACTATGTAGTGATAGTGATGATAGTGATAGTGATTAACTAGACTATTATAAAGGGGAACGATTTGTTTGTTTGTTTGCATTGAATAGGCTCCGACACTACTGGATCGATTTTGATGAAACTTGCTACGAGGATACATTGATTCATTGACAGTAACATAGGCTTCTTTTTATCCTAATATTCTTACGGGATCGGAAGAAACGTTAGTTAAAAAAGCCAATATTATTGGTATCTGCCCCATTTTCTTATACAGGGTTATTGGAAATTATATTAGCAAGCCGTTGAGGGCTACTTCTGTGCGCCTTAACAAACAACTTTTGTTCTACAACTTTTGGAAATTCGAAAAAAAAATGCAAAATTTGGAGGTTATGTAAATCCGAAAAACAGCTGATTATTTAAAAGAAAGTTCATTCAGACTTGGAATACTACATAAAACATAAATAATAAATAAAATTTTAAGGTTAATGACCTCCCCGTGTAAGGAACAGCTGATTTTCAGGCAAACCTAACCTCAAAATTTTCGAAAAAAAAATCGAATTTCCAAAAGTCGTAGAACAAAAGTGGTTTGTAAAGGTGCACAGAAGTAGCCCTCAACGGCTTGCTAGTATAATTTCCAATAACTCTGTATTTCCAGACTCTAGGAACAACAAGAAGTCAACCAGAAAGAGGTGACGCTGGCGACACAATCAATATAACAGATTCCACACTACTCTCAGTCACATCCCTAATCGATGACGATTTAGAATCGACACCAGACAATCGAGAATCATCGAGTGATGAGAAAATCGATTCTAGAATGAATATGGATTACAATAATCGATATTTATGGGACGTTATGGAAGAAGATACAAGTTGTTTGGATAAAGATTAGTTGTTTGTTTATATTTTTGTTTATTTAGTTGTTTGGTGTTTAGAATTGTAGTTTATTTTTTATTTATTTTTAAATCGGATTTGCGTTTTGGTTGATTAGAGATGAAATAATTAGACCGTGCTTTATTGCGTCTGTGGCGTGGCAGGTGAATGCCTGTAATGCAAAAGGTTACAGGTTCAATTCCCGCCTCAAATAAATCTATAAGTACAGAGATTTGTTTCTGTGTGAATAATAAGTTTACAAAAGAAAACTATCCTATAACTAATTTATTTTTTTGGATAGATGGCGCTCAGTGAAATGTCCTATTTCGTAATATTTATTTATTTATTTTATTTTTATTACTTAGACTGAGCGTTCGAATCACAACTTTACAGTCGTATCTTTAGTGTTCATATTATACTAAGCAATCTCGAACGTTGCCCTAAATAAATTTCGGTTCCCCAAAAAAAGGTACGGCGCGGTCTAATATTTTCATTCTTCAACGTTTCAGTTAAGTTACGTCAGCTATGACCACGGTTAATGTAACTTTGCTGCATTTTCATTTTAAAAATAATTAATCGTGTTAATTTATACATTAATAGTTGTTTCTTTACATTTTTTTTGTAATAAAGTTGTTTATTGTAAATGTAGGTTTTGTTTTGTTTTAAATTGTATAAAAATACTGAATCGATTGTGAAAAACTTTATAATATTGCGACACCAATTCATGGAGAAATCCCAGCCTAAGTGTTTTGCTTCGTCGTTCCTTAATTCGTACAGCAAGGGAATCAGTTGCCTGCGTCTGTCTTTCCTGACGTGTACAATTTGGAGGTCTTCAAGTCGCGAGTGAATAGGTCGTCGTCATCTACCATCAGGAGGGTGTGATAGTGGTCAAACGATGACCTATCATTATAAAAACCTAGCTGTCCAGGCAAACGTTGTTTTGCCATATAAAAAAAATGTGATAAATGAAGAACCGCTCGACCGATTTTGTGCAAATTTCACATAAACCATCTACTAAATAGTTCGCACAAAGTTTAAGCATTTGGTTTGGATAGGTGAGCCCGTTCTTAAGTTATAAAATTACAAAGAAAAGTGGCATTGATTTTTATATTATGTAGATACGTTACTATGGTTACTTGTCAATAACGTAGCTATGGTTACTTGTCAATAACGTAGCTATGGTTACTTGTCAATAACGCATGACGTCACACTTTTTTGTGAGTGCAGGTGTTCATCGATTCATAAGACGTTTTCACGTCAAAAGATCTGGCTACATTATTTATATATTTATTTTTCGTTTATTTGGAAAATATACAGAACTATGATAGAAATATTTTTTTATCACAGTTGCTCATAAAGTGGATCTTATTAAACCGCTTTTAGGCTCATAATGCAACGTAATACACGCGTGCGATAAAAAAAAATCCAACTAGTGTTGGAAAATAATACGTCATCCCGATATGTCAAATACGTATCTTACTGCTAATGACATATAGTAGATGAAACATTCTTCAAATCGTACCCAAAAATTAACGTGCCGGCCACAAAAAAAAATGTTTCTATCTTGTAGAGAATAACATTTTAAATAATGTTTAATAAGGCAACAAAGAGCTACGATGAACCATCGTTGAGTTATTTTACATTGAAAACCCCCAAAAAAATGCATTTTGTAGAGATCCGTTTGACCACTTCTATGATATTACTACAGAAAAAATATAAAAATAAGTAGTAAATGGATAAGTTTTGTCTGTTTTTATTATATTTATATACATAGGTATATCCAATAACCCTTTCAGAAGTTATAGTGGGATCTTAAAAGTGGTCAAACGGATCCCTATAAAAAGCATTTTTTGGGTTTTCAATGTAAAATAACTCAACGATTTTTGATCGTAGCTCTTTGTTGCCTTAGTAAACATTGTTTAAAATGTTATTCTCTACAAGATACAAATAATTTTTATTACTGGCCGGCATTTTTTTTGTGGGTATTTTTTGTTAGAAACATGAATGATCTTCTTTATCTGGGTTATACTGTTTTGATGTATAGAAAAAGGTACCATCCAAAGAGTTTTTAAGCCTTGCTGGCATAAAACTCTTTGTTGGTACCTTTTTTCTTCTTTTCAAAAGGTTGTCTCTAAAGTCTGCGAACGATAATATTACGTGATGACGTCTTTGAAAATAATTAAAAATTGAGTTTTGTTTTTATTTTGTTTTTTCTTTAGGTACATAAATATATTTTTTTTATATATTCTGTTTTTAATGAAACTCGGAACTAATATATTCTGTTTTTAACCGCCGACGCAAAAACAAATGAAAAAAACCCAAAAAAAATATTGTATGTCAGACGCTGTATAGGTTAAAAGTCTTTTGCCTAGCCTTTCGGGAGTGTAATTAACAAAAAATAGTAAACATAACCTAAAATTCTTAAAAACTTTTTATTATTAAAATTTTAACAAGTTTTTTTTTTATTCGCAACTGTGATAAAAAACGTCGTACGATACACGTGTGAATTGATCATTCCATCTCGGCTTTTGCCACGCTCGCGTTCCGCTCGCGCGTCATAAACCGCCTCTATGGAATGATCAACTTTCCACACTTGTATCGCAATGTACTAATAACAATATAACATAAAAAACCATTAATCCAACAAAGTTTCCACTAATTCATAATACTTATAAAAAGTGAAACATTGAACAAAAACAATGAGAAAGTTATCCTTACAAGAAGTTATTAGGTATGAAGATAAAAATATTTAGTATTTACTAGAGGTTAAGGTGTTTTATTATAAATTTCATAAAGAAGATAATATCATTGTCGATGAATACAATGGCTATGTTTGTTCCGATATTCCCACAGGACGTATGCGAGTAAAACCGCTAGGCTCAGCTAGTATTTCAAAAATGATTGACATCTTATTAATAACGGCTCAACCTAATCACTTTAATCTTCAACGGTCTTAGACACTTTGTTCCCTCATTATTTCCGCACGCCATCAAACGGTCTCATATCTGCCTCATAATGCCTCATAATCCACACAGAGGTTCTCAACAATTCATATAACACACTTCTAGTGTCAAATACTCATAACAACACTATAAAGAAGCTAAAAGCTGGCAGATATTAATTCATGCCACTGTACAAGACAAAATTATTGAAACCACTCAGTTTTACAGCGGCTTTTCAACTATAAGCTTTAATACTAAATAGATAGAGGTTATGGGTAATTTTCGGCACGTTTTCTGTTGATCACGGGTGACAAATTCGCGTTTGCTTTGATGTTGTATTATCGGTGGGGTGTCGGATTACGGTGTATGTAATTAAAATTGCCAATGGTTTGGTAGTATTTTGGTTTTACGCTTCGTTAGCTTATAGGATTCCGTGCAAATAGCTTTTAAGCTTTTACCTATCTACTTAGGTAAGTATTACGTGGTACATAATTAGGTACATAATTAATTAGAATTTTGGAAGAGCGATAATGGCCTGGTGGAAGATACCTCGATTTTCATTAATGGGTTCGAACCACCAATTATAAGACCAAAAACGCGTAATCCCTTAAACGCAAGAGGCCAAAAACGTAATTTCTATTACGCGTTATACCTGCCAATAACGCATTTAGGCAAATTTTATTTACTTATAGGTAAAGCTACTTAGAGCAAATCTGCTGCTGCCGAATTATGCTTTTATTGAGTGTAAAAAATTACATGTCAACCACAAAAGACCCTATCATCCATTGATGTAGTTTTTTTGTCAATTTTAGGAATTTTTTTAATTTTAGTGGTTAACAATTTCATTTCGCTGTTTTCTCGTGGTCCCAGGATTTTGTCCCATCAATGGGACCATGAGGGAGAACTATTTCTCGTAGTCCCATTGTTGTGTACCTACATCCTGCATATTAAAAAGAGTATGTGGTTACAGTACCTACATTGTACAATCATGACAACAATTCATAATGTTAATTTTTACATGTTTAAAATTTTTGATCAAAAGGCGAACAACTAATACCATTTTAAATTTCATAACCTTAAAATATAAACCATAATTTCCGCCTTAGAACACAATGGACACGTGTCACAAACCATTGGGATCCAAGCACACTGATTACTAATTGCAGACAAACGACGTTCATCGGTCAATGATGGATAGGTACCACGCCCTTATGTTTTGTATTATTGACGAATTTACATTGATATCGTACCCTTTCTAGAAAATAACTAGTTGCAGCTCGCGGTTTTACTCGCTCCCGTAGTAATATCGGGAATAAAACTATCCTATGTTATTCCTAATGATCAATGTGTAGGTATGCTCTGCTCATACCAAGTTTCATCTAAATCGGCCCAGTAGTTTCGGAGTCTATTCGTTACAAAAACAAACAAAAAAATCTTTTAATGATGTATTTATATTCTTCACTAGCGACCCGTGCCGGCTTCGCACGGCTATATTATGCATGTATTATACATATTAACCTTCCTCATGAATCACTCTATCTATTAAAAAAAACCGCATCAAAATCCGTTGCGTAGTTTTAAAGATTTAAGCATACATTAAGCAGACAGAGAAAGCGACTTTGTTTTATACTATGTAGTGATAGTGATGAAGTTGATAATCATAATCACCGTTTATTGCTAAGCTAGCGACCCGCTCCAGCTTCGCACGGCTATATTATGCATGTATTATACATAAAAACCTTCATCTTGAATCACTCTATCTATTAAAAAAACCGCATCAAAATCCGTTGCGTAGTTTTAAAGATTTAAGCGGTCAAAGGGAAATAGGGACAGAGAAAGCGACTTTGTTTTATACTATGTAGTGATAGTGATGTGTAGGTATAGATAGATTTGCAAGTACATTGTTGTCACAAAATGAACCCGGTTGGGCATTACAAAAAACACAAAGTTTCATCACAATCGGTTTATTAGTATCGGATTATTAGTATTTGTTAGAAACCAAAATATATTTTATATGTAAT
Organism: Idaea aversata; assembly: GCA_907269075.1. Taxonomy (NCBI): domain Eukaryota; kingdom Metazoa; phylum Arthropoda; class Insecta; order Lepidoptera; family Geometridae; genus Idaea; species Idaea aversata. The sequence goes on from OU026102.1 coordinate 2,249,849, forward strand.
AAATGTTTGATTAGTGTATAACTTAACAAGCTGCGCATCCAGAAAATACAAAAACATTTTTCAAATCCAAATGATATCAAAAAAATATCGCAGAGTTCATACCTACATAGGTTTGGAGTTGTACACAAAAATCAAATTACTTCTATTAGGTGTAGGTAGATTTAACTATCTTATTCAAATTTCGAATCGAAACCGCGCTGTCATTTCATTCGTTCTAATCTCAACTGTTAACGTTTTACTATTGGTCCGTTCAGGTGAATACATTGACAGCTAGTTGACATTTGTTTTTTGGTTGGCACGAGCTGTACCTAACTGCGATCGTGGATGCCCGTGGGAGATAAGTAACTCCGGGATTATCTGGCGGAAAACCGAGGACTCTTAATGTGAAGCAAGAACAAGATATTCGAGGGTACTCACCAAAGCTTTGTCCTTTACTCCCGATTTCCGACTTCCTTGTTCAGGGTCTGGTCTACAAACTACCCCGCGCGTGGGTTAATACGACACTTAGACAATACTACTCGACTGCCAATAATTCAGCTGGAGATGGACGCGTGTAATTTTTGTTCCACCGCGTCCATCTCCAGCTGAATTATTGGCTGTCGAGTACTATTGTCTAAGTGTCGTATCAACCCAAGCGTGGGGTAGTTTGTGGACCAGACCCTGAACAAGGAACGCGGAAATCGGGAGTAAAGGACAAAGCTTTGGTGAGTACCCTCGAATATCTTGTTCTTGCTTCACAACTGAACGGACCAAAATCGTATTAGTATCGTTATTTATTAGCAACTCGAAGCCACCTAGGCCAGATATGATACAATAGGTGTTTTTAATTATTGACTAATAGTAGTAGGCAATAATAGGTAGCTGAATTTATGACTCACGTTTATAGCAACAATGACGTATGTTCAATAGGTGTTTTTTTCATCTAATCCAAAATTTTATTTTCATAAATGTTTATTTTATAATGTGCGGGTTTTAGTTACCTATTTGTAGTTACAAGTAAACCAGGCAAACATAATCACTCAACATAACAAATGAACAAAACAAGAAGATGTCTCAGACCAAAGTACCAGGCGTCTATGATCACCGAGGAGATCCATTTATCACCCTACCAGAACTTTTTGTCCGTTCTATTGAATACTTTTTGCGCGAAAGATTAAATTTCGCGCGTCGTGTTCGAGGTTCAAACCATTAATACTCACCAACCATAATCCAAAGACCCCTTAGATTTACGACTTTATTCGTGAAATGTAAAGAGTGGTAGAGTTTACATGGGTCAACGTATACTGGTGGTGTCTGTCCCCATCTTGTCATTGACTTTTTTATTTTTTAACACGTCTGGTTGATGTTACACTGATTATGATTTTTGTGGGTAAAGATATTATGGAACGGGTTTGAAATGATACTTTACAAAAAGGTGAAATGAGAATTTATTAAAACAGATTGTCGAGCAGCAGATAAGCTCATACTAGAAGTACCTACTTAACTTTTTAAAGCTACCCAAACACGCAGTCAAAACCTAAACCAAAAAGTAGCGCACAGTAAATATTAAAGTTCGAAAAGAAAAAAAAAATGCTTTTAGAAAAATAAACGTAATTTATTTATTTTATTTTCATTTTATACTTTGACTCTATGATTGGTGTGCAATTGCTACAGATTTCGATCAATGGAAGAAAGGTAGCCCTTGCCCTGCAGTGGGAAAGTGTAGGCACTTGATGATTTTAGGACGTTAAAGTTTTCAAAATACCTACTTACTCTCAATAAAATTATAACAATCACCAATACCTTATCAATTACAACAGAATTATCTAGGTTTTAATTCATATTATTATAGATTTAATTACATTCTTTAGAAAGATCCCTAAGTATTTTTTAACTATGAATATTAAGCCCGTAATTGCTTCCAAATCACAAAATACTTGCTAGATATTATGTTAAATTATCTGTCATTAACACTTCTGAACAAACAAGAACACACTCCCAATCGAACAATACCAAATCATTTTCTAAACTCCGACTGAATAAATACAAATACTACAACCAAATAAACATACAGAAAAATCGTTTAAGACCATTCTCATATTAAAAATCTTCTTTGCTTTCGAAATAAGAATGAAATTCGTATATCAAACCGAAAATACAATTATCCTTAAATTCAAAATTCGAATGAGTGAAATAATGACCATTACGCGACCAATCTACGAAATTCTATATTCTACGTTTGAATTTCGAAGCCGGAGCTCAACATTGATTGGTTGTTGTTTTCAAAATGGCGGCCGATCAAACGGTCACGTGTGTGACACGTGTCTTGGAAGAAAGCAAACGCGTTGATTCAGAATAACATCATAAATGCGGTCATTAGGGATTTTTTGATTATATTTTTTATCGTGATCCTATTGTTTGGGTAAATTTTGTAATAGATAGGGGTAAAACACCCCGGTTTTTTGGTTAATTCGTTTTGTATTTTTGATCCTTCAACACTCTTTTCTAAAAATTTTGGGTACCTACAGAACTAATCTATTTGATATATCTATTTTCTTAAGGAAAGCTCTAAAACTGCAAGACTGAAACTTCGCATGGAAATTTCTTTTAGGACGAAAACGCACACTAAGAAAATATTTTTGGAAATTCGCTCTATGAAGGGGTAAAAAAGGTTGTCAAAGTCAAACTATTAGGTATTCTGTGTTGTGAGATACAAACGCAAGTAAAATAGAGAGACGCAGCTAGAAATTTGATTTGCGGAAAATTCGTCTAAAACAATTCGTCTAAAAAACAATTCGATTAATAACAATTCGTCTAAAACAATTCGTCTAAAACAATTCGTCTACAAACAATTCGACTAATAACAATTCGTCTAACACAATTCATCTAAAACAATTCATCAAAAAACAATTCGACTAATAACAATTCGTCTAAAACATTAAGTTCGAAGTGAGTTAAGATTCGGTAATGGAGTTATGCTGAGTAGCGGATATGTATGTGGAGTTAATATTCAAGTAAAATAGGTAGAATTCGTTTCTAGCACTCGCCGGCCGCTGCCGCGGCACCGCTCGCTTCGCTCGCTCGGCTCGTGCGTTGTGGTCACAGTTCTAACATAAACCTAACCTATCCATGTCGGTTCTGGGTAGGGGGTTTTTCCAGATGGGTCTTTATATCTCCCTCTTAACTCAACTGCAGCTCCATGACGCAGCTAAAAACGTGGGTATGTAGGACGCATCCTACATACATACCCACGTTTTATTTTACCTCCATCATCGAATGTTAACTCCACCGCGGCAGTGTACCAGACCCGCGACTCAGTATACCTCCATTTTTGAAACCCAAGTGTATTCGGGAATGGTAATGTTTTTAGACGAATTGTTATTAGTCGAATTGTTTTAGACGAATTGTTTTAGACGAATTGTTATTAATCGAATTGTTTTAGATGAATTGTTTTAGACGAATTGTTTTAGACGAATTGTTATTAGTCGAATTGTTATTAGTCGAATTGTTTTTTAGACGAATTGTTTTAGTCGAATTGTTTTAGACGAATTGTTTTAGACGAATTTTCCGTAGACGAGAAATTTATATAAATACTAGCTGCGCCCCGCGGTTTCACCCGCGTAAGTCCCGATCCCGTGGGAATATCGGGATAATAAAAAGTAGCCTATATTTTTCGATCTAGCAGTTCCTGAGATCAGCGCGTTCAAACAAAAAACGGAAGCCTTCAAAGATGAATGATTTTCCTCGTTTTTTTCACATTTCCCACTGATTCTTCGCCTCTTTTGGTCGCAACGTGATGTTATATAGCCTAAAGCCTTCCTAGATAAATTGACTATCCAACAGAAAAAGAATTATTCAATTTGAACTAATAGTTCCTGAGATTAGCGCGTTCAAACAAATAAACATGCAAACTCTTCAGCTTTATAACATTAGTATAGATGAAATTCATCTATAAAAAGTTGCCGATTGAAGTCTGGTATTAAAAACAAAAACAACTGTTTGACGTTGTTCAACAAATGAACCCTACCACATCACACCGAATCAAAAAAGCAATATGTAACGAATTTGTTTTTCAATTTCATACCAATTTTGCATACGCAACCCCGTTGTCGCATAATATGAACAAATAAAACGTCATATTGTGGTTTTACGACCAGTCTATGTTCTTTGTTTATTTTTTTTCTTCTTTTATTTCAAAGGTGGGAATGTGTACGATTTTTTTGTGGCTTTGTAAATGGAAATCGAAGGATTTTAACGGTTCTTGCAAGTAAGGGAAATAAGGTAGAAATTGTATGTAGAGATAACAAAATACTTATGACGTTAAAATTGGCACGTCTTGCAAAAAACAAATGTAAATGATGTAACATCAATGCGTCTTAATGTAACACAATAATAATATAGCTAAGCTAACCTGTTTATCAGAAGGTAGACGATGAGCGGAGCTTTTTAACTTAACGTTCTGACAAAGACATTGAATTCGCTACATCTGTCAGAACTGTGTCGACTTCAAATAAGATAAGAAGTAGATTTTCTTTCTCAGAAGACGTGTCACAAACTTACTGCGTCTTTGATGATATAGATTACTCAAATATTTTTCCTTTAACAATAATTGACTTTTTCAGTCCTAACGCCTTTTTTATTAACTTTAATAAAAGAGGAAGTTCTCAATTCGTCGCGTTAGTTTTTTTCATTGCAGAGATTACTACTATATCATTTACCTACTATCATCCATCAGTTATTGTGCATCAGTTAAAAATTTAGTAACAGTAAATTGACGTCATCGAAATCAATCATGGCGTCCATTCAATTCTAATATCCCTTAAAGCACCCCGCACGCAAATGGGAAACCTTAATAATATTCGTGTACGTAGAATTGAGAGAGTAAGTGATACAGATACAAAACTCGGGAAAATAATTACTATGAATACAAATCGAAAAATTGTATTCTATATTCTATTCTATTCTAAGTTTAAAAAGTTTATTTCCAATAAGATTTTCATCTCGTTTCAACAAAATTTTACTTTACGGTGCACTTATTGGACGGGCAGTAATAGGTATTTTGTGGGCGTTAACAGAGGCCCGCTCATTTTTAGGATTCCGTAACTCAAAAGGTAAAAAATTTAACCCTTATAAGATCACTTTCTTGTCCGTCTGTCTGTCTGTCCGTGTGTCACCACCGATTTTTTTATTTTTTCATATTAGATTTCAAAGTAAAATATATCAAAATAACGGCTTCACTTAAAAAGTATAATTTTAACCCCCCATGGGGGTGACTTTTTAAGGACTAATATTATGCCATTCTAATTTTAGAATCGGGCATGATAATGGTCAAATGCTGTCCTTTTATATGAAAAAACGAAATTCGAATAAATTGGGTCGGGGCTTAAAAATATAACCTATTGACTTTTTCATTTAACTTGTTTTCTTACACTGATCGATAATGTTTATAGTAAAAAATCTTTAAACTGTGGTACACAGTTCTATTGATAAACCACAGGAAAGTTTAGTGCTAAGTTTGTATTTTCATTCTTCTCGAAATAATATGGTCTCTATGTCACATCTGCACAGTATCTTTATTCTATGTGATGTAAAATCATTCCTTAATTGTGGGTAGTATCTGGACATTCAATATCAATGCAAATGTCTCGACAAGGGTAGCAATGTAATGTCTGTCTGTCACGGGTCTTCTAATTTATATTTTTAGCATTTTGTTACTGTCTCATATTGTTTTTTGACGGGTGAATATTAAATTTGGGAGAAATGCCCTATAATTTTCATCTAAATAAAAATGTTTTTAATCATAATATGTCAAATCAAATCAAATCAAAAATTTTTATTTCTTTGGATGCATAATACCTTAAAAGTATATTAGACCACTTAAAAACGTCTTAAAAACTAAGTTAGGATGTGTGCCTTCGGAACGCGCCCACCAATGAGGAGAAGGCACAAGAAACTCATGGGGTTATGTAAAGCTTACTTTAGTAAGCTGAATACCTACTACAAAACTACAAACTTAAACTGCTTTATTCCAAAACCAGGTTTAAGGATAGTCCGAGATATGGATTTAAACCTTAGATTTAGACACAGATTTACTCTACACTACAGTTCCCTATATAATCTATAGGGATAGTGTTTCGACTATAGTTCCCTATATAATCTACTAGCGACCCGCTCCGGCTTCGCACGGCTATATTATACATGTATTATAAACCTTCCTCTTGAATCACTCTATCTATTAAAAAAACCGCAGCATCCGTTGCGTAGTTTTAAAGATCTAAGCATACAAAGGGACATAGGGACGGCGAAAAGTTACTTTATTTTATACTATGTAGTGATAGGGCTATCCCTATCACTACATAGTATTTGTTCAGACTATAGTTCCCTAATAATCTATAGGGATAGTGTTTAGTCTATAGTTCCCCATATAATCTAAACCCGCGTAACTCCCGATCCCGTGGGAATATCGGGATAAATTAAGATGTAAGCTATTCTATCTTTTAAGTTGGATCAAACTGCACACGGTGTGCAAATTTGATTAAAATCGGTTAAGTAGTTTAGGAGTCCATCGCGCACAAACAATGTGACACGTAATTTATATTTATTAGAAAAAGAAGATAGGGATAGGGATGCTTTTCATCGTATAACAATTACTATTGACTATTGTGATTGAAATTGGTAATCAGCTCAATCCTTTCACTACAAATTCATGTAATCTATTTCTACTCAAGCGATTAGTAGGTCTAGGTACTCTAGGTATTTCAATTACATGTCGACGACATATTACTAAAACGATATAACTACAACATTGAGCAAATTGCGTCACTGACAACCGCATCTGTTTCCATATAATTGGGAACTGATTAGCGATTCCATTGGTATTTCGCTTATTGATTCAGAGAATTATTGATGCCATTACCGGGATGAGAACACAAATTCTGGTGCAAAGTAATGAGTTGGGTGATTAAGTTGTACATTAGGTTTAAGTGTGTATTAGTTAGACGATTATTACTTGGGAGTTACAATGCACTATAAATAGATAATGAGTTAATAACTAAATAAATAAATAGTGTAGGACATGTCACACAGCGCCATCTAAGCCCTAAGTTATGCAACTAGGTTTTTGGTATGACCGCTAGACCAGGGACAATATACTTACCTTTTTTTTTTACTTAATACACATTCATACACCCAGACTAGAAGCAAATAAATTTACATAAATACTTGTTTTAGGCGGTAATTGAACCCACAACGATCTGCGCCGCAGGTGGGTGTTTGCCTACCGCAACACAGAGATCGTCATACTGTTGCAAAAACACAGGTTATAGAGAAAAATAACTATTATTCTAAAAAAGCGTCTTTATTTCAATTTAACCCTAAACATACTTACCAAGAATGAAAAATGTGGGAACAAAAATAAGTAATCTGCGTGAAAAATTCCCAATCACACTTATTGAAATTAAATATGATATATCGTCAGTCGTCACCTTGTCTATATGTAAATTTAGCGAACGAAAATTTGAATACCAAATATGTATATTTATTTGTTTATTTTTTCGATATGCCACCTAATAGTGCGTAGTGTTCACACATTGCAATTGATATGCAAAAATTGCAATTGTTGAGTTACGTTGTTTCGTCGCCGGTGTCCAATTTATATTGGATTTTTGATGGATGTCAATCTTTTTTGACAGTTCTTTTGTGGTGTGGGAAAATGATTTGGAAATGATTGTAATAATTTTAGATGATTTGACTATCCATCAATATTATAATCTTGACAAATTGATTGATTAGTTTTTATTTTTATTTATTAGTACTTTTTATTTTATGCAGCTGATAGGTAGGTACCTAAAACTTCAGTCTTTCGAAACGATTTATTGTTACTTAAACACTTTTTATTTTGAATTTAATAAGGCTAATAAAACACAATAACCAAGTTAATAGTTGAAAGATATTTTTCAGAAATATAAAAGACATTCATACAATTTGGGGAGGCATTTGATACCGTCTCATTTAGGTAGTTTCCTACGTGTTAATTTCTGTGAACAGTTAATTCCAAACCAGATTCTTATCTTTGCATCTATCATTTAAAATATGCACCATCAGAAACATACCCTCATATTTCGTAGAGAAACAAACAATCAGGGTGATTATCTATACATTGAAATTAATTTACACGTTTGAAAAACCATTAGGGCTACCTGCTGAGCAGATTTCTATAATATTCCCACGGGTTTGGTGAATAAATTAATAATGATTAGGAATTAGTTTTTTTTATTTTACACTTACGGTTTTGTCACTAATTGCATTTAGTAAAGAGGTCGACAATTATTTTAGGTGTAATTAATTTATGCACTTTTTGAAAAAACACATTAGAGGATTCTTATTTTTCCGACATTTAATAAAGTTTCATTACTTTGCAATTAGTTTAAATAACAAACAAATTAACTAATTAAAATTGTCTCGAAATAGGTTACCCAAAAGAATCTCAAAATACCTAATTACTACACCAATTGAGACTGTCCTAAATTTATTGTTACACGAGCCACCGTGCACGGAATTTCTTAAATGTTGTGGAATTTTGTAAATAATTACCGTGTTAAGATTCATTGGCTATTTATTTTATGGGTTTGAAATTGTTACCTACTGGTTTTAGTTAGATAAATTAGATGTACTACAACCACATTACTTTTACGACTATTTTTAATCCTCTAACTAATACTAAATCGTATCTTACTAGGATTTTAAAATGACATGGTTATATTCGATTCGGCTTATAATATTTTATGTTCATAGTAGGACTCCAAAGACTGTCGTCAGGTTTTGTTTGAGACAACCCCTATTAGTATTCCCTTTCCAACAAAAAAAGAATCATCTCAATCGGTTGAGCCGTTTTCGAGTAATCAGCTGATTAAAAAAACTCCTCTTTTTGAAGTTCGATGGAAATAAAAGTTTACTTAAGTTTTTCTTACCTACTCGAATTGGGTAGGATTTACTTTGTTATCAATTTTGTGACATTCAAACATTTGGTATAGAAATAATGTTTATTTTCCGTTCCAAGTGAATGCCGGCTTTGTTACCGGAACGGATAAACCTGAAAAATTAAAAAAAAACATTGATCTCATGGATTTGATTCAGAAAAAAAAATATTCTCGGGGTATCATAAGTGTCACATTATAAATCAAAATGGGTTTAGCCGTTTAGTGCCTATTAGCTAACATACATACAAACATTTCAAAAACATAAATTACTCACAGAAGGGTTAAAAAAATTACTTACGTCAGTTTTAAACCAATAATGTGATATTATTATTTTATTTTGGAATTTGAGTGCTACGAAATATATTTCCGTAGCGTACATTTACGAGCTTTTTCGTAGCCAATTGTGGAAACCGTAGAATCTCTAAGCAATAAAACAACTTAAGATTTTCAAGTTAACAGTTATTCTAAGTGAAATACATCAAGTTAACTGACCGCGTTAAGTTGTTAACTTAACTTTAACTTACCGGATAATGTTTGAAAGTTAAAAACAAATCTAACTTAGATGGATAGTGCTCAGACTTCATGTTAGTTTTCGAAGTTTAGTCATTTTTGTGTGGAATATGATCAGAAGTTTTAGATGGAAGGATTTTAGGTATTTTATGTCGATTATACTTGACGATTTCTTGTAGGTGTATACTTTAAGAGGAAAGGGTACCGGGGGCTCTCTCCATACAAATTATTATAAACTTAGTTGACTGTTTTCTCCCTGGAAAACTTATAACTGTCATGACCATATTGACCATGCCCCTATTTTTTGTTTATTTTTATTTTTTAAATCTTAATTTATATGGTAATTATAAAATGAAAAAAACCAAAACATAGAGGCATAGTCATGGCAGTAATCACTATCACTACATAGTATAAAACAAAGTCGCTTTCTCTGTCCCTATGTCCCTAAGTCCCTATATCCCTATGTGTGCTTAAATCTTTAAAACTACGCAACGGATTTTGATTCGGTTTTTTTTTAATAGATAGAGTGATTCAAGAGGAAGGTTTATATGTATTATACATGCATAATATTATAGCCGCGCGAAGCCGGGACGGGTTGCTAGTAGGTTTTATGGCACAAAAATATTTGTGCTAGTGTCATTATCCAGGGAGGAAACAGTCGACTACGTTTGTATGGAGACAGCGCCGGTACCCTTTCACCTTAACAAGCTTTTTTCGCAACTTGATTAAATTGGGCCCTTTTTGCGTGAGTATGAAGTATAGGCTTGACCAGGACCTATCAGCTTAGTCGACAGTATTCAGAGGTAATATCTTGTCAATGCGCTCCAGCTAACTAATCTGGGGGTTTCATCACGATGTTTTCCTTCACCGTAAGAGCAATGTCAATTAGCGAACATAATTTTTTTTCTAAGAAAAATCCATTAGTGCACGGCCGGGATTAGAACCCACGACCATCGGAATAAAAGTCGAGGTATCTACCACTAGGCCAACACCGCTCTAAACGATATTTGATTCGTCGGGTCTCTTCATACAAAAACTACTAAACCAATTGCGTTGAAACTGGACTCTTGGATAAGGACATAAGCTGCATTTGTGCAATGATATTCCCACAGCATGAGGACTTACGCAAGTAAAACCGTAGGCCGCAGCTATAGTGACTTAAATAAGAGATGCTACTGTAGGAGAGCTTTCAAAGTTTCATAATGAAAAATCAAATTATTTATAAAAAAAGTATATTTCAAATTCAAATAATTATAGGATAATGAAACAAAATAAAATGGCAGTGTAAAAATAGTGTAAATAATTTTAAAATATTTTACAATAAAGATGTATTTAAGTATGCTTAAATTGTATAAAATTGATTTATAGGTAAATCATAGTACAATCGAAAAATTATTCACACTATTTTTTTGCTAAAGCTATTTAAACATCGCATAAAATAAAATTTACACTAAATTATTCTTAAAGCTCTGGTCAAACAGACACGACTAGTCGCACGGACTAAACACAGTTAAAAAAGGGGCCGTAATTCAAACGCCCATGTTTTGTCATTTGGAATCTTGTCGCTTTGATTCGCTGACTAGTGACGCCGGTTTGACCAAATCACATCCTCATTAAAATCAGGCTTAAAAATATTATACAGGCCATTTTTAGCTTAACCTAGTTATTAACCTACGTTGGAAATAGTTTTTGCAAAAAATGACATTTTATTTAAATAAAAAAATAATTACCTAATCCAAAATCAATGAACGACATTCGATCTGTCATTTTGTATATTGGTTAGCAGTAAAACAAATTAATCACATTATTCATTTATACGACTTAAAAAACGAAATGGCCGATCGAATATGAAACCAGCCTCCAGTAAAAAAGCTACAACCTCCTCTAATACACGAATAGTTTAATTTCGATTAATTAACAATTTTATTGCTTTCATTTCCAATTAATTACTGATTTTGGTTAATTTCACATTTTTTTATAACTATTTTTTACAAAAAGATTAAGAACGCAGAAGCAGTTTTTTAAAATGTAGCTAGACACGAAAAAATGTCCTATATAGCGGTTTTTATTTTCAAAAATCACCAGACGTCGATTATGTATCAGAGGCATAACTCTGCATACTGATTGGTGCATACCATTATCACGTAATCATCCGCGCGTCTGATTCGTCGAAATTCTTCTAAAAATAATAATTTAGGTAGGTTTCTAAGTTTAAGTAGGGTATAAAAGTTTTATTTTAATTTCACTACTAGTTAAGGTTACAAAAGCATTACCAATTTATTTACAAAACTCTTAAATGCAATTTTTTAATTAATTTTAATCGATATAATTTATATTTTGCTAAGAAAAAACGATCATAATATAATTTGGAAAGGGGATTTATATGAAATACTAGCTGTCCCGGCAAACGTTGTTTTGCCATTTAAAAACTAAAGGAAACAAAATAAAAAATAGATGTTGGCCGATTCTCAGACCTACTGAATATGCTCACAAAATTTCATGAGAATCGGTCGAGCCGTTTCGGAGGAGTTCAAGTTCGAACCCCGTGACACGAGAATTTTATATATTAGTAGATAGATAGATATAAATACATGGGTCTCATTAAAACAGTTAAAAAAAAATAAGTAAGAAAAACACTTGCTTTTTTTATGCAATGCAGGCTGTTTTTTTTGACAGGAAATTTAATATAGCGCTACCTAGCCTTATTCAAGCAAACATTTCTTGTATTATACAAATTAAAACAATTGCAAAAATTGTGGGTATTAGGATGATTTAGGTCGTCATCCAACAATAAGAGGAGTATTGAAAATATTGAAATAAAAACCAATTTATATGATCGTTTTTTTGTTAGCAAACAGCAATAACTACAAAGCAATTAAGAGTTTTCAAGAGATCATTAGGAAAACTTCTTTTTGATTTGTGTTCGTTTTAAATATCACAATTGAACACAATTTAGATACCTATAAAACTAATTTATTTTATATAAAATCACATGACGTGATTTATATTTATATTTATATAAAATCACAAGTTTAGATTTATACAGTGTACAAAGAAAATCCAGTTATTTCTCTTACGTAGGTAATTACATGTTACTGAAGAAACAAATCAAAAGTGATGAAAATTAAGGATGTTTTTTTCTTTGAAATTTAGATTTTTTTTTAATTTACTTAGTATTTGGGGAATGGGACAAAACCATTAAGTGGTGTTTCTAATTTAGAAAAACAAATTGTATTCACTAAATTAGGGCATTTAACGAAATATAAATTATCATAACATTGTTTGTGAAAAATGTTTTTGACGTGATAACGTTTTATAAATTGGTGAACACCTGCAAGTTCAAAAAAGTGTGACGTCACACGTCGTTACTGGAACGCCTCATCGACCCCCGCCGCCCCCTCCACCGCCACCGCCGCCGCCCGCGCCTCCTTTCCCACCGGCCCGTGTATTCTGTCTCTGAGCCAACGATACTTTGATAGTTAACAAGGTAACTATAGCAACGTTTTATCGTTGCCATGGTTACCATCAATGTTTTCTTATGACGTTATCACGTAAAATTATCGTCCGGAAACAGACTTTACAGACAACCATTTTTTTATTTTCATTTTAGGCTTTCCTTATAAATTACCTACCTAAGAAAAATTACAAGGTCTTTGTTACACACTGCATAAAATCACATGTGATTTAGATTTTTGTTCCCAAAACATTTTGTTCCCGAGTTTACAAAGCTAAAAATTAAATAAATTTTTGATATAAAATAAAATAAATGTTGCTCTAAATACTGACATACTTATACACAAACATAATCTCAAATCACTACATAGTATAAAACAAAGTCGCTTTTTCTGTCCCTATTTCCCTTTGACTGCTTAAATCTTTAAAACTACGCAACGGATTTTGATGGGGTTTTTTTAATAGATAGAGTGATTCAAGAGGAAGGTTTATATGTATAATACATGCATAATATAGCCGTGCGAAGCCGGGGCGGGTCGCTAGTAGGTAAATAAATAAAAATTAGCTCTTTTTTGTTGGGGAAACATAAATTAATTGAACCACGAAAATGCGCTACGTAAAGTCTACTGTTTTTTTTTAATTATGTTACGGGAACCAATATCTTTTAACTTATTTATGTTACTTATTTAGGTAAAATGATTATACAATGTGTTTCAATAAGGGTATTGTAGTACGGAAGGCGGTTGTTTTAGACTTATTAACGGACAACTTTTGTAAACTTTATTTAATAAATGATTTAGTTTGAATCTGGCGTTACTTTTCGGAATTTCTTACCTGTAATGGAAGAATTAATATTTAGTTTTCAGTTCCGAGCGTAGTGCCAAAACACAACACGCAATATGCACCGCCCTCAAACGGGTGGGAGGGCTTTGCACATTGCATTTTGTGTTTTGTTACTAGGCTCGGAACTAAAAACTAAATATTTATACCTACTTCCATTAATAAATTATTTGTTAATAAAAATAAAATACTGAAAAAAATAAACAACTAAAACCATTATGTCAATGACTTCTAAATCTAAGAAACAGCTGTTTACAAGCAAATATTACACTTAAATTTTCAAAAATAAGTTCGAATTTTCTCAAGTTGGAAAGCAAAAGTTAATATTTGCCTAGACGTCTAACTCCTTTTCGTATTACAATACCCATACCGCAACACATTGTAATTCTGACATGTTTTTATTTTTTTTACGTTTGCATCATCGCTAAGCAGCATTTATAAGTTACGAGTTACGGCGCATAATATAAGAGTCAAAAGCAAAATGTCTGTCGCCAATAACTAAAATAATCGTTAATTTATTGCATGGAATTATTGTAAAGAGTACAGTTTGTAGGTGAAAACTTTTTCTAATTTTTGGTATAGTTTAGATACAAAAATTCTTTGTCAAGCTAGAAGCTTGAGAAAGCTTTTTTGTACAGAACAACTCAAAGCATGTTAACACTTGATTTTATAAACGACGGCATATGTGGTTTATGCGTTTTGATAGGCTTAGAAACGACACAGAATTTTTGTCTTTAAATATATAAAAATGTAGAAATTTCGCCTACAGACGGTACACAATAAAATTTAAGAACAATTTTTCATGCAATAATTAATAATAATTCATTTATTTCAGATTAAATTACATTAAAATACAATTGAATTATAATTAAATCTTGTCAAAATCTATTCTTGTCAACTGTCAAGTTTAGCAAAGCATAATTGTCAAGGTCATCGATTCACGAATCTATTTTATTAGCGAATTTAAGTTCCACTTTAAATAAATACAAATACCCATAATAATAGTACATTGCAATACAAGTGTGGAAAGTTGATCATTCCATAGAGGCGGTTTATGACGCGCGAGCGGAACGCGAGCGCGGCAAAAGCCGAGATGGAATGATCAATCCACACCTGTATGGTACGACGTTTTTTATCACAGTTGCGGATAAAAAAAAGACTTGTTAAAATAATAAAACATTTTTAAGAATTTTAGGATATGTTTACTATTTTTTGTTAATTACACTCCCGAAAGGCTAAGCAAAAGACTTTTAACCTATACAGCCTCGTCTGACATACAATATTTTTTTAGGGTTTCATTTGTTTTTGCGTCGGCGGCGGTTAAAAACAATATAATGGTAAGGAAAAAATATATTTATGTACTTAGAGAAAAAACAAAAAAAAAACCAAACTCAATTTTTAATTGTTTTCAAAGACGTTATCACGTAAAATTATCGTTCGTTATCAGACTTTAGAGACCACCCTTTGAAAAGAAGAAAAAGGTACCAACAAAGAGTTTTAAGGCAGCAAAGCTTAAAAACTCTTTGATGGTACCTTTTTTCTATACATCAAAACAGTATAACCCAGATAAATTAAGAATATTTCATCTACCTAATATGTAATTAGCAGTAAGATACGTATTTAACTTATCGGGTTAACGTATTATTTGACCACTAGTTGAATTTTTTTATCGCACGCGTGTATAATACGTTGCATTATGAGCCTAAAAGCGGTTTAATAAGATCCACTTTATGAGCAACTGTGATAAAAAATAATATCTAAAACACCTGTCGCAGTTCTGTAAACGGATTACTGTTTATGTTTTAATAAATTGGTGACAGACATTTTGCGTTTGAGTCCTATTTGCACCCTAAAGAAAATTACATTTTAACTCAAGTGATTAGGTATTACAAATATTTACAACAATATTATTATTAATTTTAATTCTACCTTCTCTCATAAAATCTTCATTCAAACAACTTGGCACAAATATCTAAATAAAAAACGATAAAAATAATTGCTATTTTTATACTTATTGTTATAAAATAAACATTTTTATTTTATATAAAAATAGAAAAATAAAAATGAGATCAATCGATGATTAATTTTTAGGTTGCTCTCTTTGGAACAAATGGAAATAATGGACTTACTATTTAAAAATAAATTTATATATATTTTTTGTTTATTTTATATAAGTTTACAATGGTCCAACTTTCAAAGCCTTATTCTATATTTGATATAAATATAATTGGTTTGTATACAAAGACAACATCAAAAGCGGAATGTAAATTGACATGATTTTTATACAATATTTATTTATGTATTTTGAATAATGAGTTATTTTGTTTATGCACTTATTTATTTAATTATGTATATTTTTTGTAAAATAACGTTACTTATGGTAGATACAGCTTTTTTGAAAAACACTAAATTATATCAACAAAATATCAGCTTCCAAAAATGCTTTCTATAAATTCTACAAAAATCTATTATATGTTTTATATATATATAAATAAAAAAGCATAACGTGATAAATAAAAATAAATTTATTTAACGCACGCTTTTTTTCGTTATTATACAGGCTGTCCATCTAATTTATAACGCTGAAGTTATACAGGATGTTCACCGTTTCGAAAACAGTTTCCAACCTAGCATGAAGAGCACAGCTGTGCAAATCGAACCTGACAGTTTATCAGGAATGATGGATGAGAAGATGGATCTTTCAGAACCACCTGGCGGTTCCTCGGACGATGAAGACTCTTCAGGGGTGTCTTCTATTGAAACTGCATCAGTCTGAAACAAAAATATAAAAAAATGTTAGGTACAAAATAATTACTTACATTCACTTGATGGCGTTAAAATCGACGCTATTATTATTTTCTAAAAAAAAAAAATTTCGTTTAAAAAATGGAGGAATAAAAAAAAAAACAGCGCACTCCGGGAGTGCAGGCAGAAGTGAAAACAAGAAACTTGTTATTTCTCATAGAATATTTCTTGAAACGATCTGCTACTGCCATCTATTAGCACTCACTTAAACAAATATAGTTTATTTTTTATTCGCTAGATGGCAGTAAAAAATTTAAATTAGCGCCATCTACAGTCGAATAGCGGTCTTTCTAGAAACTAAGTTTCTCAATTTGTGTAATAGATGGCAGTATAAGTTAAACAAAAAGACTAACACAAATAAAATCTCATCTGTCGCGTCAAAATCTGTCGCGAGAACGGCTGAAAATGCTCACCCACAAAAGTGCCCAACGCGCCATAAGAAGTTTTCACTTCAAAAATTCCCCGGCCAGCGCGGAAAACTTTTTCTTGCTTCATGGTTTAAAACATTTCGACCAAAAAAAAAAGATAAAATTATCCAACATTTCCGCTATACTTTATAGTATAGCGGAAATTTTGTTGGATAATTTTATATTTTTATTTTATGTTTGTTTATATCAACAATTTATCGACGTGTCAGTCATCGAAATCGGTTTAACAATTTAGTTGGTTGCTACTGGGTCACAAAGGTGGGTGTTACATCTCTCCCATGAAAAACCTGGGGCCTTATTCTGCTATTTGGCCAACTATTGTCATTATATCGAGACTCTATTGATATTATATCGAGATTGTGACTTTATTTGGTATTCTGCTAAAGTTTTAATAACATCGCAATATAATCACTATGGAGTCTCAATGGTATGGTAATATTTACCTTGCAGGTGTTGCCTAGCAACATGGTATATGTTGCTAAGCAATATACCGTTTTGACAACTATCGAGATTCCATTAAGCCACGATTGTAGAGCAGAACACAAAAGTGAGTCAGTGGTGTGTCAGTGGTGTCTCAGTGGTTAAAATTAAAAACTTGAAGGATATTTCGGCACAATCCTTAAGGTCAAAGGGTTCCGGCACTCTCTCCATACAAACGTAGTCGACTGTTTCCTCCCTGGATAATGACATTATCACAAATTTTTTTGTTGCATAAAACCTATAACTGCCATGACTATGCCCCTATGTCTTGGATTTTATCATTTTCTAATTATCATAGAAATTAAGATTAAAAAAAAATAAAACATAGGGGCATGGTCATGGCAGTTATAAGTATTATGCAACAAAAATATTTGCTCTAGTGTAATTATTCAGGGAGGAAACAGTCGACTACGTTTGTATGGAGAGAGCGCCCGGTACCCTTTTCTCTTAAATTTTTGCAGGTGGTCTAAACTTCCATTTCGTCTAATATGGGATAGTCTGAACAAAGATAGAGGTCACATACTCATAGAGGGACATTCATTGCAAAAATATGAGCGTTTCTTGCACGCGATAAGCTATCTTTGTATGAGTTACTAAAAGTCAAAATAAATTATTTTTCCTTCAGTAACTCGCACTTCACACTTATGAAGTTTATTTTAACCGTACAGGGGGCCTACCGCGGTAAGTGCGTCGGCTTCAAACCAACGCGTCGGTTTACGCCGACGCGCGCCCCACACTGGGCGAAATTTTGAGCCTGTCTTTCATAGGAGTTTTGAAAAATTAAGTGGTTTTTGTCATGTGTTTTAAGTATGCAGGATTGTTGAGGATATCAAAACATTTAAAAATAAGTTATTCTGGTTTTGTTATTTCTAAAAAACACATTATTAAATAATAAAA
The DNA here is from genome assembly GCA_907269075.1 of Idaea aversata. NCBI lineage: Eukaryota > Metazoa > Arthropoda > Insecta > Lepidoptera > Geometridae > Idaea > Idaea aversata. The sequence goes on from OU026102.1 coordinate 2,268,219, forward strand.
CCATAATCACTTATTTTTGTATGTTTTGATGTCCCCGGTAATCCTGCATACTTAAAACACACGAAAACACTACTTAATTATTAAATTTTTTTATGAAAAGCAAGCTCAAATTTCTGCCCATTGTGAGACGCGGTTTGGGATATCGACGTCGGCTTGAAGCCGACGCACTTACCGCGGTAGGGCCCCAGATAATTGCACCCGCGGTCATTTTTCAATTTTTATCATCGTATTGTCAAAGCCATAGTATTTTTTTTATCCATTTGTATGCCTAATACATTTTGTACAAAGATCACATAGAAACGTCTTAAAAACTAAGTTAGGATGTGTGCCTTCGGAACGCGCCCACCAATGAAAAGAAGGCACAAGAAACAAGGTTTTTTTTTTATGTGATAACGCTCACAAAGGTCAATATTGCAAATATTTTAAAGTATTATTTGAAATGGAGTAACTAAAGTCACGTCCATGGGTTCTTATCATTAAGGTAAGACGAAATATCATAGTACGCCTTACTGCACAATTTATGCTTTTACAATAGTGTTTAACCTGTAAATGGACATGTCATATACATCTTTCGTCGACGACCCAGTTGGCACAATGGTCACCATGCCGGACTGCCAAACACAGGGTTGCGGGTTCGATTCTCGCCTCAGACAAGTATTTATGCTTAGATATTTGTCTGTGGACTGGTTGTTTCTATGTATTATCACTAAATAGTATAAAACAAAGTCGCTTTCTCAGTCCCTATATTCCTATGTATGCTTAAATCTTTAAAACTACGCAACGAATTTTGATGCGGTTTTTTTAATAGATAGAGTGATTCAAGAGAAAGTTTTAAATCTATAATACATGCATAATATATAATAGCCGTGCGAAGCCGGGAGCGGGTCGCTAGTAAGTATTTATTTACAAAAGAAAAGTATGTAGGTATGTAGTATATCCGTTGTCTAGCACCCATAACACAAGTCTGGTTACTTAGCTTGGGGCTAGGTGACGATGTGTGGAATGTGAAATATTTATTTATTTATCTTTAGGTAATTTATTATAATAGAGCACAACCTGTATAAAAATTTTAAATCCTTTTTAGCAGTTGCTTAATTAAATTAAAAACAACTAACCGAACAAAATTGCACACAATATTAGTTTAATAGACTTTTAGCGTTGCAATAAAGGTTGTTAGTTTTATAAAGGTAATGTAATAGTATGTCATAGAACCTTTAAAGCACTAAATTGTGATATTGCCGACAATAGCTGCTAATTATCGGGCCTAGACTCGCTGCATCCCGCGGTTTTATTTGAGTTAGTGAGGAGGCTTACAGCTAAGCGACGCTCGCTGATCGTTTAAGGCTTTTACACACGTTACGATTTGGTCGTCCCGACCAAATTGACACAACCAAATTGGGTATCGATACACACGCTACGATTTGGTCGGATACTATTCAGAGAGTACATTGATACACATTGATACACCACTTAATGACCAAGTGGTTTTTCTGGGGTTCCATTCCTCAGGGGGAAAAACGGGACCCTATTATTAAGACTTCACTGTCAGTTCATCAGTCCGTCCGTCTATCAGTTCTATCCGTCCGTAAATCCGTCCGTCCGTCTGCCTGTCTGCCTTTCTGTCCGTCTGTCATCCGGTTGTATCTCATGAATCGTGATGGATAGAGAGTTAAAATTTTTACAGATTATGTATTTCATTAGTGTCGCTTTACCAACAACAACTAAAAAAAGAAAAAAAATGAAGTGGAGCTCAAATACAACCTGATACGGAACCCTTCGTGCGGGAGTCCGACTCACACTTGTTTGTTTCGAACACAAAGTTGGGTCCGATGCGTACACACGTCCCGATTTGGTCGGATACAACCAAATTGGGTGGGCGTATCCAATTTGATCAATTAATAATAATTAAGTCTGCCCGACCACGATACACACGTCCCAATTTGGTTGTACACCCGACCAAATTGTATGTCGGACCCGACCAAATTGGGACGTGTGTAAAAGTCTTTACGGTCGTGCGGGCCTGGCGCGGTCATGACTTCGATGGGTGACCAATTAGATAGATAGATAAACTCCACCACATTAAACCTTGAATTCTAACATAAACTCCTGCTATAAAAACAATAATAAACAAACAATATGGCACCATGGGCGGCCTTATCGCTAAAAGCGATCTCTTCCAGGCAACCTTTAGAAGTGAGGCAAAAATGTGTTTTCGTGAGCCCCTCCGTGCTTTGGAAGGCACGTTAAGCCGTTGGTCCCGGTTGCTACCTCTAGTGTAGCAGTCGTTAGGTCAAGTTAGAGGCCTTAAGGCAATCTGAAAACTCTATCAAAAGGTGAGCCACACCACTATACGAGAAAAAGAAGAAGATTTGAGTGAGTATTGATCTTGTGGGAAAATCTGCTTGGTAAAAAAATGGTTGTCTGTAAAGTCGGTTTCCGGACGATAATTTTACGTGATAACGTCATAAGAACTCTTTTGTATCGTTGACATTATCATATACTTCAATACGTTGCTATGGTTACCGATCATCTTAACAGAATGTGACACATCAACATTTTGTATACTTCATACCTTGCCAATAACGTAATGTTACGCATGACGTCACACTTTTTGCCAATTTCGGTGTTCATCGCGATTTATAAAGACGTTATCACGTCAAAATAATGAATGATAAATTTTGCAAGATCTTACTCAACCCCCCCTCACGCAAAAAGGACTCTACTAAAAAGGTTAACTAAAAATAGTAACTAAAAAGGACTCTACTAAAAAGGTTGACTAAAAATATTAACTAAAAAGGACTCTTCTAAAAGGGTTAACTAAAAATATTAACTAAAAAGGACTCCACTAAAAAGGTTAACTAAAAAATAGTAACTAAAAAGGTTAACTAAAAAATATTAACTAAAAAGGACTCTACTGCTAGTTACGGAGAACAAATACATAACACAAGTATAATAAACGGCCGAAGCCATAGATTTGTAGGTAATAAAAAAAAGGTATTGTTAAAAGTAAGTAATTTGTATCTTTTACTTACTCAAGGTAAAATAAAGTGAAGAAAAGAAAAATCAAAGAAGATATTTGCATCAAATGATACTTTGTAAGATTATCAAGACCAACTCATCTATATCCCCCATTCTGAATTAAAAATCAGCTCTCTTTTTCCGTTTGGGTCTTTATCAGACTACAGACTTTTTGTGTATATCGACGACCCAGTTGGCACAATGGTCACCATGCCGGACTGCCAAACCAGGGTTGCGGGTTCAATTCCCGCCGCAGACAAGTATTTATGCTTAGATATTTGTCTGTGATCTGGTTGTTTCTATGTATTATAAGTATATATTAACAAAATAAAAATATATAAGTAGTAGGTAAGTATATCCGTTGTCTAGCACCCATAACACAAGTATAGTTACTTACCTTGGGGCTAGATGGAGATGTGTGGAATGTCCTGCAATATTTATATTATCTATATTTAAAAGGGAAACAGATTCATCAAGAAATTTCTAAAATACAAGAGCTACCAGTCTCAATAAATATATAAACCAAAAATAAATAATGTGTAAAAAAATATTTTATTACAATTTAATACAGCTAAAATATTCAAGTAAGTTAAAAAACGAAATTAACGAAAATGAAGAAAAATAAATGTCAACATATAAAATTATTATTATTTTAGCGAAAGTGTCGCCCGATCAAAAAGTCTTTTACTCTGCGAGTGCCTTAAGAGGAAAGGGTACCTGGGGCTTTCTCCATACAAACTATTACAAACGTAGTGGACTGTTTTCTCCCTGGATAATGACACTAGAGCAAATATTTTTGGTGCATAAAACTTATAACAGCCATGACCATGCCCCTATTTTTTGTTTTTTTTTAATTTTTTTAATTTTAATTTCCTTGATAATTAGAAAATGAAAAAAACTAAAACATAGGGGCATAGTCATAGCAGTTATAGGAATTATGGCACAAAAATATTTGTGCTAGTGTCATTATTCAGGAAGGAAACAGTCGACTACGTTTGTATGGAGAGCGCGCAGGTACCCACCCTTTCACCTTAAAATGTAGCAATTTGTTTCTGCTTTCAATTCACTGAAGAAATTAGGTAAGTAATAAAATTATACAGATTTAGTACAAATATAAAAGTAAGGATAGGTTTTTCTGATTTTATTCGTTGGGGTCCCTTTTACGTTCCGTTTTACCTGTGGTTTGTAATCTTATTAAATCAGGGGAAGATTGTTATGCCATCTGTAGGATGTAGTAGGTACTTTAATTTAAATCTATTACTTTAATGTCACCTTAGACTGCTTTTCACCATGAGATCTGCAAAGGGTTTTTGATACGAAAGCGGAAGTTCTAGACCTTTAGGCAAACATCTTTTGTTCTCTATAACTTTCGAAAAATCGAACTTCTTTACAATAAAAAAAAAAATTAAAATTTAAAAAACCGACTTCAAAAAAACCTAAAAACAAAAATTAAAAAACCTGAAAAGAAAAACAAAAAAGTGTAAAATAACCCATTTCGGGTTACTTACTTGGAAGTCGGACTGGGTTAGATTGAATGTTGAGAGGTATAAAGAAAACATGGTGTCACCCAGTCCGACTTCCAAGTAAGTAACCCGAAATGGGTTATTTTACACTTTTTTGTTTTTCTTTTCAGGTTTTTTAATTTTTGTTTTTAGGTTTTTTTGAAGTCGGTTTTTTAAATTTTAATTTTTTTTTTATTTAATCATTTTAAGTGCCAATGTCACTGGAAATTCTACTCCATGAGGCGAAAGCGACTGTTTCTTCAAATTGCAACTTGTGCCTAATCGTAACCCATTGAAGAGTTTGATGATAAGAAGGTGTTTTCAGATGCTCCAATCATCGGTACCTATTTGTGTATGGGCCACTTCTATTAGTGGAAATGGAAAACTGAGCAATTTGTTGAATCTCGCTGTGCAGATCTGTTCATCACTCCGTAGATCCTTATCAGATCTTCGTTTAGGATAGGGTTCTCTATCAAAATTCATTCAAACCCAGTCCGGCGAGGTAAAGGCGAATATTTTATTCAAATTGTAACCTGTAATCGTAACCGATTGAAGAGTTTTCTGATGAGAAGGTGGTTTCAGATATTCCATTTATCGGTAACTTTTAGTTTATGGGCCAATTCTACTGGTGGAAATCGAAAAATGAGCAATTTGCTGCACTCTCGAGGTGCAATTCTGTTCACCACTTCGAAGATCCTCATCAGAACTTCATTTAAGATAAGGTTCTCTATCAACATTCATTCAAACCCAGTCCGGCGACTAAATTCGACTAAATTTTTCAAATTGTAACCTGTAATCGTAACCGATTGAAGAGTTTTCTGATGAGAAGGTGGTTTCAGATATTCCATTTATCGATAACTGTGCGTTTATGGGCCAATTGTACTGGTGGAAATCGAAAACTGAGCAATTTGCTGCACTCTCGAGGTGCAATTCTGATCATCACTCCGAAGATTCTCATCAGATCTCCACCAAAATTTTATGGGACCACCCCTGAGGTATCGCCTTCCGAACACAGAAAGAATCATCTCAATCGGTTAAGCCGTCTTCGAATGATCGCGTAACATACACACAAAAAAAAAACATACAGACGAATTGAGAACCTCCTCCTTTTTTGAAGTCGGTTAAAAATATTATGGATATACGTCTTACTTAAAAAATCAGCTGTTATTAAAGTTAGAGGTCATTGGCCTTCGCATTGTATTTATTGAGTTCCGTACTATTTTAATGATTAATAATTGCCGAAAAAGCTAATTTTCTAGTAGGTATACAAATCCAAAACATTAAAAAAAAAATGAATTTCTAAAAGCCATAGAACAAAAATTGGTTTTCTGCTATTCGTTGTTTATTATGTATATATGTAAATATAGGATATGTACGGTCGGCTGTATAATTGCTGACCCACCGTAGAGCTCCAAAACGGCTGTTATAAGAATGTTTTCAACACGAGCAAGATTTTAGACACCTGCTTTAGGTGAACTTTAAAGTCTTCTAACTCATCAATTATTAATCAAACAAATAATATTAGAATGCAAACATTCCAATAATAGTAGAATTCTACCGAGGGCTGCAATTATGTAGCCGACTGTACCTACTCTTTTTTTGAAGTCGGATAAAAATATGCAATCTAATGCTAACTATTTACCTTCTCTACTACTGCTAATATTTGGTAATACTATTAAAAATACATATTTAACTATCCATAAATATAATAATTTACGATATGTAAGTTCATGCTATATTCATGTAACAGCCGATTAGCTAAAACCACAACGACTTAACCATAAATAATGTATTGGTATAAAAATATATGATAGTCAAAAAATATGAGTCAACTTTTTATTGAGATGCGTAAACGAGAGTTTGCTTTGGGGTTCCGTTTGGGAAATTGTTGAATGAAAATTTTGTTGATCCTGATTTATTAGAATATGCCTATGGGATCCTCTGCTCTGTTACTCTAAGGAGACATGAGGTATTATAGACCCAGCATAATAATGAAATTATAATTAATAATAAACTTATTTAACCAATGGTATAGTATTTTTATTCCCGACGCCCAATTTGTTTTACCAATTTTAAATTACTGATTGACTACCCTCTTTAAACTATTTTTTTTCCACACTAAGCTGTGCTGAACTGTAGAAATTCAACTGCTTTTCCCGATTTGTAATGAACATTTTTTCATAAAGTTCTGTAAAGATGCCCTTACGTGCTGTGATCAGCCAAAATTTCGTTCGCTGAATTTATGTGCTTAGGCTCCGAAAGTACTTGACGGATTTTAATGAAACTTGATACCCATGAGTCATTGAGACTTACGTAGGTTATTTTTATTCCTGATATCCCCACTTTATTTGCAAGGGGCTGCTAGCTTTATAACTTATCAAGAATTCTGTTATTTTTAAATCAAAATAGCTACGGAACCGTCCATTTTTCTCACAAATCCCTAACATTAATTTTAGTGATGTGCCACGCGTTCGATACGGTATCGATATCGATATGTTTTTACGATCGAGTTTAATTTATATTGTGTCATCGTAAACGTCATAATGTTACTGTATCTCAGAGTATTATTTGTAAGACGAGGTATTTAACGACCATAACGACAAACTTATAAAATTGGAAGTTCGGACATAATATTGGTATTTTTTTAGGTAAAAATTCAAAGGCAAAGTAAAAAAAAAGGCTTTCGTAAAAATGTCCAAGTTAGAAATTGAATAACTTAGGGCTCAGAAACGTGGTCTTTTACTATGGGCCTCATAAGAGAGAGAGATGGAAAGGGGTATAATATGCTCACTTGCTCAGTGATGAGAAGACTCGTAGGCGAATTAAAGTTACCGATATAGCCCAAATTATTAGTAAGCTGAAGTGGTAATGGGCAGAGCAAGGGCTCGTAGAAATGATGGCCGATGGTTGGGGCCGAAAAGTCCAAGATTGGAGACCACGTTCAAAGCGGAACGACCTCCTACTAGGTGAAGAGACGACTTGACCAAACTCGACCGATCGCTCTGGAAGTCATTGGAGGAGGCCTATGTTCAGGAAGTCCTGGACGTCCTGGTATGATGATGATACTTAGACAATTCATCATTGGATTTCATCATCATCAATTTATCATCAATTCGTTATTGGAGGAGGCTTGGTTCTGGACGTCCTGTGGCTGATATGATGACGATGATGATACTTAGACAATTCATCACATTTCTAAGCCCAACGGTTAGCAATACATTGAAGAGCACAAATACGAAAATATTATAAACAGAAGGTACATTATTATTTCTATTTTGAAATTCAATTTTACTTCATGACTGTATCGAATTTGAGCACATCAAGTAAAGCAGAATGTTTGTATTATGATGAATGAATATCTATCCATCTCATTCTTACGATCAAATACAAAATTCATGAAAACTATAAAATATTTCAATGATCTTAGATAAAAGAGAGACGTTACTGTTGACAGACGGTTTTATTGTCTTTAGTGTAGGGTTGTCAGTTAAAAACGATTCAAAATAAAGTGTATCTCTACATCAGGCGATTGACCATAAGCTTATCGAACAAAGAATTCCTGTTCTGGGTGTCTATCTATGAATCTATTACATAATTATTTACAACTAGCAGCGCTCCACGGTTTCACCCGCGTAACTCCCGGTTCCGTGGGAATATTGAAATATACAATAGCCAATAGCCTTCCCCGACAAATGGACTATCCAAAACAAAAAAAAACTTTTCAATTCGAACCAGTAGTAGTAGATTAGTGCGTTAAAACCAACTCAGCTTAATAATATTAGTATTGATAGAAAAGTACATGACTATTATATCAGTTGTCTGGCTACCATAACACAAGCTTAGTCGCTTAGCTTGGGGCTTGATGGTAAAGTCTTGCGATTTCCTCCATTTGTTTCCAAGTTTGTCGATCGATTGCTTAATATCTCGCCCACGTATGATTTTCATAGTGGTGCAAAATGATGTGACAGCCCTTAAACTTAGGTGCTTTTCTTGACAACATTGTTGTTTTACAGTGACTGTGTGCCATATCTGTTCTATGTTATTCGTTAATATAAACTAACTTTTAACGGTTTATTAAACGTTTGATTGTTCAATATCTTCGCGTTTCAAACAATGTAAGAGGAAATCAAAGTTATTTCGTAGATAAAAGTTTTCTTTAAGTTGACGAACTTTAAGTTTTCTTTAAGTAGGAAGACTTGAAAAATATTATATTTAGAGTGTAAAGAAAACCCTCTTATCCCTCTGAGGTAATAGTACATTGTCTTGTGCTTTTCATTACGAATAATACATAAAATTCTTCATAACAACGAGAGTGAATGAGACTATGAGACTCCATACCACATGAATAGGTACTCATGTGTCCATACTACCTGATCCTCTTACAAGGTTGGGACCAAAGAGGTTAAACATTATGTAGTGTTTTTTTAGGTTTCTGCTATTTGTATTCAATACTTAAATACGGCGGTACTTACCGAAGAAGTTTTTATTAATGAGTTAATCCAACATTGAGATCTGACGCGAAGTCCGTAGATTTAACTTACAGTTTTTGTAACACGGTTTGTCTAGAAAATGTTATTTACAAAAAATACACAATCATAAATGAAAAACCAGATTAAACTTAACACAAAAACATAATAAAATAAGAAAAAATAGTTACTTAGTACTAAACTCTGGCAGTATCCATGAGCCGTGCCAAGCCATAATTATTATTCTTTGGTGTAAAAAAAAAGCAAGGAGGTTAGGTTTTTGAAGTTCTTAATGCGTAATGATACTGATACTGGCTACATGCAGATTGCACAAGTCGTGCGAAGCCATAATTTGACATGACAGCTGTCAGTGAAAGTGAAAAGCCCTAGGGCTGGAAATTTTATTTTCTACACGCTCTTCAGGCATCTTTAAACCTACTTTCGGAGTATGAGTAATGAAAAAGTATATACCCTGGTCCTTACACCTACGAAAAAATTAAATAAGTATGTATTGGAAAATAGAGAAAAAAAAGTTTAGGAACTTTCAACAGCTAACGGTAATATTTCCAAACTTAAAAAAAATAATTGATCGACAATATTAGGAAATATGTTTTTTATGTATATTTTTATTACTCCAATATTTATAATCTTTTAATATGAACTACAGAATATAAGAATTAGCTTTGGTTAAAATCAATCAGTCAGCAAAAAATAATAAGAATAAAGTTTGTGATCGCTTAAACACGTCTCATTTAAAAAACGTACCTATTTTAATTTTACACTACAACTTTAGCAAACAACCTATATCACACCTATATAACAGAAACTTCGAAAAATAACGTAACAAAAAATAAACACTCAAAAATATTAAAATGCGCAGAAAATTACATTCAACATTTCAACCTTTTATATTTTGTCATCCGAAATGTTTGAAGGATCTTTGAGGGTTCCGTCGGCACCGTCAAGAGGCTTTTGTTGTCCGCGTGCGGATCCCTGAATTTCCTTTTATTTTCCTTTATTTGGTTCCGTTTTTTCGCATCACCGGTATTATTCATAAGTAAATTGTCGAGATAATCTTAAGGATAGGTTTCGTTTCGTCCCCTCTTGAAAGAAATGGGTGTGTTGAATGGTGTCGCCTTTTTGGGGGTGATGTTTTTTTTATATTGGTTTTTAGATGTAAAGAGATCCTATCTATTAAAGAAATTGATATAAATTTCTTGGCGGTTTTTTAACCGAATTCAAAAAAGGAGGAGGTTTTTAATTCGTCATGTATCTATGTAGAGAAATTTTGTTAATCGATTACTCAATAACGACTCAAATATCGAGATACTTAATGCTTTTTTTGTTTAAAAAGGAACCTCAAAGGTAGTAAAAAAAAATATGGTGAGGAAGTGATGAACAGAATTTCACCTCGAGCGTGCAGCAAAGATTTATGAAAGATCGATTTTTTTTGAGGTCTTGATCTTCATGGCTTATAAATTATGTTAATTTAATTTTACTTTTTTTAAGTAAATGAATTTCAGGATTAATTTGTTTCATTAATTCCAAACATCATTGATCTAAATTAAAAAAAAACCAACTGATTTTTCTGTCAACATAAACTTGGTTTTTTTTAAATAAAATTGTTAGCTTTATAGACAGACTCGAAAACAATCCCCTTTCTTAATAAAATACTCTCTTCGACACACATTGTATACAATTTTTATAACAAATCTCAAATAACCTACCTACTACTTACATCATAATAATACCTACCTCATTTGAATCCCACCCCTGTTTCAAAAATAAATATCACAAGATAAGGGATTAAAAAGAAATGGCATCCCATTGTGAGAGGGCCCACTTGTACGAAGCAATCATCTGAGACGCGACGAGGAAAGGTAAAAAGAAGGAAAGAAAAAGATATAAAAGGTAAGGAAAGATATGGAAATAAGAGTAAAAGATATGTAAGTGGTTTTGTGGAAGTGCTGTATCGTAATGGAGATGGGTGAGCGGATTTATTCGTCTACTTATTTAGTTTAATTTGCATGGTTTTTTATGATGATGCTTTTATATTAATTTATTTCTTGTAAGTAATATATGGATACTTATTATCTATACAGGGTTATTGGTAATTACACTAGCAAGCCGTTGAGGGCTACTTTTTTGTACTTACCTACTTACCTACCTTAAGAAACAACTTTTATTCTACGACTTTTGAAAATTCGAAAATAATATGAAAATTTTGAGGTTATGTAAATTCGAAAAACAGCTGATTTTTTAAAACAAAGGTCATTCAGACTAAGAACAGTAGATCAAACTTAAAACGTAATATTTGAGGTTATGTTAATACGTAAAACAGCAGATTTTTTTGAAGTGAAAACTTCTTTAGCGGCGTTGAGCACTTTTTCTGTAATGGGTATAAAATCTTAAACTCGCGTCAGGACACGTGACCTGATCGAAAAAGCGTAAGACGGATGGAGAGTAGACAGCTATCCCCTCTCTACGGCGCGGCGAAAATGTATGCCTGGGCCTACTGTTTTTAATTTGGCTGTGAGTTTATTAAGACGTACATATGGTATTTTTTAACGGACGACTATTGACGGACGACAAATGTCGGACGACAATTTGTTGGACGACAAATGTCGGACGACTATTTGTTGGACGACAAATGTCGGACGACTATTTGTCGTCCGACTATTATTTTTTTTTCATCTAAAACTCTTTTTGCGTATGTTCTCGCGACATATGAGATTTTACACAGATATACAGTTTTCACTTCTGCCTGCACTCCCGGAGTGCGCTGTTTTTTTTTTAAACAAAGGTCATTCAGGCTAAGAACAGTAGATAAAACTTAAAAAATAAGTTAAATTTTAAGGTTAATTATTACCTCTCCGTGTAAGGAACAGCTAATTTTCAGGTAAACGTAACCTCAAAAATGTTGGAAGTTCCAAAAGTCGTAGAACAAAAGTTGTTTGATTAGGTGCACAGAAGTAGCCCTCAACGGCTTGCTAGTATAATTACGAATATGTCATACCTAGCTACGCTCCGTTAGTGCCTCTTTCAAAGTAATAATGTATTTCCTAAAAACACAGAAAACATAATAGTTACTATAAACTATAAAATGTATCACTCCTTTCACCCCTTTACGGATCCAATTTCCAAAAATGCTTTTTATTGCACCTTGCGAAGTTTCTTGTAGAACAGAAATTTGATAAAAAATTGAAAAAAAAAATTTAAGGATCTTACCTTAAAAAAATTAATTTTTTTGTATCTATTTACTTGGATGTTATAGTCAGTCTAACATGATTATAAAATCGTATCTTAAACAAACCCTCAAATTCATTAACTGTGGACCCACCAGTGGGGCATAACGGATTTATAACTCTTATTTTGTTCCAAAATTATACATTGCGCAATCTTAAATTTGTTTTAATCTAACTAATGTAAACACAGAAGTAGTATTAGTAGTTTTCTTCATCCATGAACATTTTAGCCCTGAGTACCAACGTCTTGCTCTCCACAGTGTACAATAAAACCAAATAAAACCGGAGTAAAACATGAGTAAAACCTTAGTCTTAAGCTTTACGCCTTGAAGTGGCGTAGATGCAGACGTTTTTAGAAAAACCCAGGGAAAACGGATTGAAAATAAAATAGAAAAAATCGAGACATCTTTTGGTGTCTCAAGCGCTGGCTCCTGGCTTAAATGTTACACCGGAAGGAACAGACCAGAAAACAAAAATTAAAAATTTTAAAACTTTAAAATATTAATTAACAATGCTTTCGGATTTTATAATTACGGATTCTCGATTCCATTTTTTATTGTTATCCTTTTTGAAAATTCTCGATTAATTATTTTACTCTGTTTTAAATTTTAAATTTTTTTTTTTAAATTCTCATACAGAAAATTTTACTAGATAATGAGAAGCACGTAGTAATTATTTTACAAATTTGAACAAGTCGTTAATGAAGAAGTTAAAGTTAATAAAACACAAAAAATGATTTAATTTTTTCTAAATCATGATTGATCAACTGTCAAAAGTGTCAAAATGATCGAATAATATCAACCGTGAGGTTTTACACATAAAAATTAATCTTAAATTAATTTAGCTAGAATTTAGCTTAGTATAAAATTTGTTTAAGCTCAACTTCATGCAAACGGCCCATATTGTTTTCTGTGGTATATTTCGACAGGGCGAGAATTAATAGCTACGTTATACTATTTCTATTCGTTCGTTACATTGTAACTGCGGTCGAACCTTTGTTTCTCGCCACTCGCCATGCCGTATCATTAACTCGGAGTGGATGCGAGTTTTTTTCGACTTTTTAAAGTTAATCCTTTTTTTATTTATGAAAAAGCGGAGTGGTGTCACCGCTCTTTGAGTTTGGAGTGCGGCTAAGTGTTCGATATTCGCTGAGCTGGTACTGTTAATTAGGGAAGCGACGGAACGTGGTAGGGTTTAAAATTTGAAGATTATTTTGGTAAGTGTGTTTTGGAAATACGCGTCTATAATTTTACGTTTTTCTACGTGATTTTATCGTAAATCACTATCACTACATAGTATAAAACAAAGTCGCTTTCTCTGTCTCTATTTCCCTTTGTATATGCTTAGATCTTTAAAACTACGCAACGGATTTTGATGCGGTTTTTTTTAATAGATAGAGTGATTCAAGAAGAAGGTTCATATGTATAATACATGCATATTATAGCCGTGCGTAGCCGGGGCGGGTCGCTAGTATTTCTATATTTATGAAATTCTCGTGTCGCGGTGTTAGTTACCAAACTCCATCTAAACGGCTGAACCGATTTGTATTTTTTTTGTGTATATTCGTTAGGTCTGAGAATCGAACAACATCAATTTTTTTCCTTTACTTTTTTTTAAATGGCAATTCAACGCTTGCTTTGTTACAACCCGGTTGTTTTTTTTTACTTGTAAACGTTTTTTAGTGATCACTTACTGATACCAAATGACGTATGTGACATCAAAAATACTTTATTTGTAACGAATTTTGGTAATTCAAACTCTTTGGGTTAATATGTTTATTGCATTAAAATGAGAACTCTTTAGATTTTCGTTCCTTTACAGTCTACTAGATTTTTTTTATTGGATGTTCTTTTATTTTCTGTATAAAAATGACTATATGCGAAAGTGACAAAACGCAAATCTTGACCACTTCAAAAAGTAACCTTCTGCCAATACGTCTTAAGGCGAAAGGCTACCGGCGCTCTCTCCATACAAACGTAGTCGACTGTTTCCTCCCTGGATAATGACACTAGCACAAATATTTTTTTTGCATAAAACCTATATCTGCCATGGCTATTGGCTATGTCTATGTCTTAGTTTTATTTCATTTAAAAATAAAGTAATAAAAAAAACACGAAACATAGGGGCATGGTCATGGCAGTTATAAGTTTTATGCAACAAACATATTTGCTCTAGTGTCATTATCCTGGGAGGAAACAGTCGACTACGTTTGTATGGAGAAGCGACCGGGTACCTCTCCCCTTAACCTTTTAAACCTTGACATGGAAATTAGACCTTAAAACCACTGGGCTATCAGATGTATTGCAATTTGAAATCTGACTACAGCACCTGTTTGGTATAAAAGGGTCATGGGAGTGAATCCTTAGAAAGTAGAAAGCTGATAGGTAGAGACGTACGGTCGACTGCATAATTGCAGTCCCACCGTAGAGCTCCAAAACGGCTGTTATGAGAATGTTTTCAACACAAGCAAGATTAGGCACCTGCTTTAGATGAGTAGGTGGCCGTTTCGCCCGCAAGAAGTTCGAGTGCTTCGTCGGTCCGCCCGCGAGGCGACCGCCCGATCGGGCGGACCACATACAGTAATAAATCCATGGGGCAGACCGCCCGATTGTAATTTATACCTACTTATTTTAATAACTTACTTAGATTTAGTACAGTTAGCAACAAAATCGGTTTATTACATTTAATAAAAACTACAGACTGGAGTTATGAATTCAAAAACCGCTGGATCTTTACTCAATTAAAAAGGACATGATAATCCTTTGTGATGACCCTTTTAAAGGCTGTCTAAACTTGTGAAAAAGCACATAAAAAACCAGTCAAATGCGATTCGTACTCGCTCGCCGAGGGTTCCATACATTACTTTCAACTCTCTCTCTCTACCCTTGCAGTGGTATGGTAGTTACCAATGATCTTAACCCATATTTCGTTTGGGCGCCTGGTTAAATTGATCCAACTATATATGTATGGGGACATCCATTAATTTTCAACTTTTTAATTTTTTTTAATTTTTCCTTTATTTGTGCTGTACGAGTTTGCTTTTGCCAAACTTCGTGATCCTAGGTCAACGGGAACTACCATAAAATATAGGTTTGCGACCCAAAACCTTCCGGTTAACCTGGAAATGTCAATTTTGGTTTAAACCAAGGTTTTACAGCAGAAGTAAAGAGAAAATTCCGAAATATAAAAAAGTTGAAAATTAAGGTAAATTATGGTATACCTACTTACAAGTTTTTGCGAAAATGTAAATTTGCCCATATCTATTAATCATATTTACTTAAGACCTCGATTTTTATACACCTAATAGGTACTATATAGACCTCAGTATCTGGTATGAATTTCAACTTGCTAGGTCCACCAATTCCTGAGAAAATCGGTGGTAACACATTCAGACAGACAGACGAGCAAGAAAGTTATCTTTTAAGGGTTCCTTTTTTACCTTTTGAGGTACGGAACCTTAAAAATGTGCAGATTTGGTTAATTTGCCACAAACCTCAGTCAGTGATGGGTGGTTGATTATAATAGCTCGAAGTCCAATCAATCTGGAAGTCACTAAATTTAGTTACTATTTTGTAGATTAATTGCTACAGGAAACATCATTTTTAGGGTTCCGTACCTCAAAAGGTAAAAAGAGAACCCTAATAAGATCACTTTCTTGTCTGTCTGTCTGTCCGTATGTACAGTCATCACCCATTTTCTCAGGAACGAGTGGACCTAGCAAATTGAAATTCATACCAGATACTGGGGTTTATAGTCTCTATTAGGTGTATAAAAATCAAAAGTCCTGAGTCTACATGATAAAAAGGTATGGGCAAATTTTTATTTTTGCAAAAACTTGTAAGTACCAAAATTTACCTTAATTTTCAACCTTTTTATATTTCGGATTTTTCCCTATACTTGTGCTGTAAGACCTAGCTTTTAACCAAAATTGACAATTTCAGGTCAACTGGAAGTACCCTATTGGAATTTTCCTTTATGTGTGCTGTAAGACCTTGCTTTTAGCCAAATTTCGTGATTCTAGGTCAACGGGAACTACTATAATATATAGGTTTTAGACCCAAGACCTATAGCACACATACAGGAAAAAATCCAAAAAATAAAAAAGTTGAAAATTAAAGAGCGTACGTTTACATAGTTAAACCAATTTAACTTGAACCTTACATTATAAGGGCGCGCAAACGAAACAGGGGTCAAGTTAAATTGGTAACAACCGTACCACTGCAAGGGTAGAGAGAGAGTTAAAACTAAATTACGGAAGCCTCGGCGCGCGAGTACGACTCGCACTTGACCGGTTTTTTTTTTATTAGTTATTGGAATTGCTATAACCAGCAACACAGAACCACTAATATGGTTAAAATGTAAAATGAAATG
Organism: Idaea aversata; assembly: GCA_907269075.1. NCBI lineage: Eukaryota > Metazoa > Arthropoda > Insecta > Lepidoptera > Geometridae > Idaea > Idaea aversata. The sequence continues at coordinate 2,284,821 of OU026102.1, forward strand.
TAGAAGGTAATTAATATCTAGACGTTAAGTAATTTATTTTAGTTTATATATTCATACAGTTGAATAACGTGTGTACTAATGTACTTACTTAGCTTCAGATTATTGTATTAAGTTTACAATTTATAAACCTTTTTTTACTTTCATTTCATCAAATTATTTTGTTGCCGACTGTACTTTTATAGAAAAATAGGTATCAAATAAATTCGGGCGGAACGCGGAACGAAAATAATATTTTTTTGCAATACTGCGGTCCGCCCGATTCGGGCGGTCACCTCGCGGGCGGACCGACGAAGCACTCAGAAGTTCGCACGAACGTGCGAAACGTCACTCTTTATTAAAAATTAAATTATTGATGGTCGTTTCGCACGAATTCATTTTATACCTACTTTTCAATGAAAGTACTGTTAGCACCAAAATTGTTTTAGATGAAATAAAAAAAGGTAAGTTTAAAATATAAGATATAATCAAATAATTAAAATTTGAGTACATAAGAATCACACAGATACTTTAGATGAAGTCTTTTAACTCATAAATTTATCAAACAAAAATTATTAGACTGAAAACATTCCAATAATAGTAATTTTAAAACACTACGGTGGGTCTGCAATTATGCTGCCGACCGTATACATGCGTATGGTACCTAGTCTTGACTGACTGACTGACTCCCGTCGCGGTTAAAACCTAGTTAAGTTATTAAATATAGCGACCCGCCCGGCTTCGCACGGCTATATTATGCATGTATTATACATATAAACCTTCTTCTTGAATCACTTTCTACTTATAAAAAAAACCGCATCAAAATCCGTTGCGTAGTTTTAAAGATCTAAGCGTACAAAGGGAAATAGGGACAGAGAAAGTGATTTTGTTTTATACTATGTAGTGATAGTGAAGCTTTCAGAAAATCTGATTTGAATTTTATCCGGTTTTCTCTCCATACAAACGTAGTCGACTGTTTCCTCCCTGGATTATGACACTAGCACAAATAATTTTGTAGCATTAAACCTATAACTGCCATGACCGTATTTCTTATTTTTTATACAGGGTTACTGGAAATTATACTAGCAAGCCGTTGACGGTTACTTCTGTGCACCTAAAAAAACAACTTTTGTTCTACGACTCTTGGAAAATCGAACATTTTTTCGAAAATTTTGAGGTTAGGTTTACCTAAAAATCAGCTGTTCCTTACACGGAGAGGTCAGTAACCTTAAAATTTTACTTATTTTGTAAGTTTTATCTACTGTTCTTGGTCTGAATGACTTTTGTTTTAAAAAATCAGCTGTTTTTCGAATTTACATAACCTCAAAATTTTCATTTTTTTTCGAATTTCCAAAAGTCGTAGAATAAAAGTTGTTTGTTTAGGTGCACAGAAGTAGCCCTCAATGGCTTGCTAGTATAATTTCCAATAACCCTGTATTTAGGTATATTTTGTTTTTTTTTTTTACTTTTACTTTCTGTGATAATTAGAATATGAAAAAACCAAGACGTCGGGTAGCCTTTCACCTTAAGACGGATTGGCAGAAAGTTACTTTTTGAAGTGGTCAAGATTTGCGTTTTGTCACTTTCGCATTGTAGTCATTTTTATACTGAAAATAAAAGTACATCCAATAAAAAAAACTAGTAGACTGTAAAGGAACGAAAATCTACGACTTTGTATGGAGAGTGGGCCTGGTACCTTTCCTCTTAAAATTTTTCTTTAATCGAAAAATATGGGTACCAACATTTTTTTATTTCAATAGCTCAAATATTAAGAACAGGTAAACAATATTAATAAACTTAATACTTCATCCTTCTATTGATAAAAAATAATCACATCAAAGGAATTATTTAAGGGGACGCACAAAATTCGAATCTAATCTAATATAATCTCTAATAAATATTAGACGAGGTAAATATGAATACAAAACAGCAATAAGACTGCGATGTATAAATCAGTACATTCATCGGTATCATGTAATGAAATCGAGAAAATTTTCTTAAGGGGATGTCACTTTTTGTTAAAGAGATTTTTTGTCTCGTATTAAAAATATTTATTTTTATTATTTGATTTGTATGATATCAAAGGCAAAATCTAAACTAATATTATTAGCTAAAGAGTTTGTTTGTTTGTTTGAACGCGCTAATCTCAGGAACTACTGGTTCAAATTTAAAAAAGTGTGTTGGTTAGTCCATTTATCGAGCGTATTTTGCGTAAAATAAAACTGTTTTTCCAACTTCATTATCTTTAGGCGTCGTGAAAACACAAAACAATAACTCATCGTAAAATAACTTCACCTTAACAAAAATCTTTCTATTAGAAAAGAAAAGTTTAAAACTCACAATATGAGTGAGCCGTAATAATTTTGAGTCCAAAAGGAATAAAGATAAAAGTCATTCAGATTTCCCCCGTGGATTCGGTGTTTTTACAACGTAGACGCCTTTACCATCAGATAACCAAATACCACTGTTGTATGAATAGAATTTTTGCGATAAATTTTTTGCTTGAAATTTTCATAAGAAGTAGGTATGAATATTTTAATTTTGATACTTTCAGTTGCTGAGTGTGCTCGTGGTCCCAAAAGACAGTATTTTCATGCTTTGTAAATGTGTATTGCTCTTTTAAACGAAATTATGTCCATTATTATTCTGGTATTTATCATAATAAAGTCATTTCTAATATTATTTGACGATATTTACTTATAACTAGCTGCTGTTACCCGCGACTTCATCTGCTTAAAATTACTACATAGAGTAGACTTTTTTCAATGCTTTATTATGCTTATTTTTCTATGCTTAAATAAAAAATACTTTCTATCACCGTAAACCTAACTCCAAAATAAAAGAGACATTTGACATAATGTCAACTCTGATCTGAAAACGAATCCCAGATTCGGAATCAGCACCCCCGAAAACGTATTAAACGACACCCCACTCCAAAATCAGACTGACATTTGACAAAGTCTAGTCTAAAATTATAAGAAAATGACTCATCACGATATCTCTAAAACTACAAGGGCTTCCAGTTTCAAACTTCGCATGGAGGTTCTTTATAGGATGTTGGTCAGCGCGCACTATGAAAGAATATTTGAAAATTCGGTTCCTCTGAAGATGTAGAAAGTGCTGATAAAGAATGTAGTTTATAGTGATTTCTAAGCATTCTGTACCTAATGTTAACTAAGATAAAAAAATGTTTTTTCGTTTGTAACGAATAGACTAAACCGATTTTTTTGAAACTTGGTATCCATTGAATCATTGTAAGTATAAACCAATATTATATATTATATTCTTTACGCTACCGTCTATAAAGTTATAACGCCATCGCCACCTTTGCACGTTCGTAAAATATTTTCATAACAAATGCGTTACATAGGAATGTTATTATTAACAATAAATCGCACGCCGTGTATCAACACGTTTTACGTCGTTATGTTTTTATGTTTGTAAATCTTCCATTGTACAAATATAATGAAAGATTTTGTATGAAAAATAATGTCAAAAATTTATAAAAATGTTAAGGAATCAGTGTTATACCTATACAGTGTATTTTGACGTGATAACGTCTTGTAAATCGATGAACACCGGCATTCACAAAAAAGTGTGACGCCATGCGTTACGTTACGTCATTGACAAGGTAAACATAGCAACGTATTGAAGTATGCAAAATGGTAATGTGTCAAGTTCTTTTGACATGATAGGTAACTATAGCAACGTATTACAAATTTTCAATGGTTTTTAGGACGACACGTAAAACGTTAGGATGGCACGTAAAACTATCGTCCGTAAAATGACTTTATAGACAACATTTTTTTGCTTTAAAACTAATTCTTAGGAATCTAATAACGTTGCTATTACATTAAAAAAAAATTTAAACTAAATCGACACCAGTAAGAAAGAATATGTTAACTCACTTTTGACAACTTTTCAGGAGAGCGCTATTTTAACTTTATAACAAATCAAAGGACATAGCTCCAATCAAATGCAATTTAAGTGTTTGTCAAAATCGGGCACGCGACACGCATACCTTTCAGCATTTTCGCTACCTCGTATAGTTAAGGAAATGATCCTAAAAGCCCATTAAAAATTCACCATGTATAGGTAACTACTGGTTTGTTATACACACATCGTTTTTCTACAATAAAGACTTTAAAAATCTCAATATACTTTTTTACGGACTACAACACGTGCCCATACAATAATAATATATCGTCTAAATCCATTTTATTTTAACAACTGATATGAACTCGCTTTTTTCTGTTATAAAAAAGTAAAAGTCTTAAATTTGATATCGTTTTTATTGCGCAGATTACAATAATGTTGGATGCGGGGTGAGATCTGTTATTATTTTCTTTTAGTTATAAAAAGGTACTCAATCGGGGTATTCTGTGAATGTTTTCCGACAGAGTAAGCAATGTTTTGATGCTTTTAGTGGTTTAAAAATTTACCTTATATTTACCTACATGTTTTATTCGGAAGACTGATTAAAATCAATTTTACAGAAAATACTTACTATTTTATTCTTAACAATTCATAATACAAAATTAATATAAAAATAATTACGCAATTAAAAACTACTGAAACTGTTCAAATATGTTTTTTTAATTAAAAAATAAAAATAAAAAAATAAACTGTTAAATAGGTCTGTTTTCTTAATAGGTTCATAAACTAAAATAAATTTTATCTAATATAGTTAATTTCACTAATAAAGTTATTTGAAATTATCATTTTTTTTCATGATTGTGTGAAGCTCGATATTTAGACACTGTTAATTATTAAATATTTACCCTTACAGAGGTCTCGATTTAAAATAATTTTAGTAGTTTTTTGTTAGCCGATTTATGATCTCACTGCTGAATAAAGGCTTCCCCCAAAGACTCCCAGAAAGATCATTAAATAATTACCTTTCTAGGTCTCGATTTAAATATAATTTTTGTCGTTTTTTGTTAGCCGATTTATGATTTTACTGCTGAATAAAGGCTTCCCCCAAAAACTCCCAGAAAGATGGGAACGTCTTTGAGAGAGGGCATGCGGCAAGTTTTTACTCCAACACAAATATTTAGATACCTAAGATTATTTTTGTCAATGATACTTATACAAAACAAAAGAACATTTTCCCTCCCCTCTACCTAATCCATAAGACATTTACAATCGAATGTAAACCATTTTTATGTATTCCTTTTTATCCGCTTTATTCGCGATACCCTTAACTGCTCAACGTAAAGACACGTATAAAAGATTTGTTGTAAAAATTAAACCACTTTTTTACAATAGCCTCCCCTTAAGAGAAAAAATGTTATAATTTTTATTGTCGTTCTAAAATTGTCGTTATTTTTTTGTTTTAGAGTTTTCAATTTGCGTCGTAAGTAGGTATGTGTTTTACTATAAGATACAAGTTGCGCTTTGCGGTTTCGCTCGCATTAGTCCTAATATTTTGGAGTTAACATAACCTCAAATTAAAAAAATAACAAATTTCCAATAGACATAGAAGAAAAGTTGCTTGTTAAATTGCACAAAAGAAAAACTCCAGAGCTTTCATAAATGATTTCCAATAAACCCTGTATCCTACTTCACTATCACTACATAGAGTAAAATAAAGTCACTTTTCGCCGTCCCTATGTCCATTTGTATGCTTAGATCTTTAAAACTACGCAACGGATTTTGATGCGGTTTTTGAAGTTATATTGAAGTTATACTTCTTTAGGCGCGTTATGAAAAAATGATGAGAGTGAAATTTTACAAAAGCGAGACACAAAATTCTCACGTCACACAAAATTCTCACGGGAGAAGTTGTTTAAATCTAAATTGAACTTTATTGATTGTGTTGACAATCCTTTTCCAGTCCAGAGTTTTTTGTCGGACGAGTATTTTGCCCGACGAGTTTTTTGTCGGACGAGTTTTTTGTCGGACGAGTTTTTTGTCGGACGAGTTTTTTGTCGGACGAGTTTTTTGTCGGACGAGTTTTTTTTTTTTTTTTGTCGGACGAGTTTTTTGTCGGACGAGTTTTTTTTTTTTTATTATTTTTTTTTTGTTTTTTTGTTTTTTAAATGCCAAAGAAGTATAACTTCTCACGCGCGTACATAAGTACACGCACCCTTTTTTTTTCAATAGATAGAGTGATTCAAGAGGAAGGTTTAAATGTATAATACATGCATAATATAGCCGTGCGAAGCCGGAGCGGGTCGCTAGTCCTTCTTCCTTCTAATATTATTAATGTGAAAGTTTGTGTGTGTGTATGTATGTTTGTTACTCCTTCACGCAAAAACGACTAGACCGATTGCGATGAAACGCGGTATCTAGATAGTTGGAGAACTGGATTAACACATAGGCTACTTTTTATCCCAATACTCTAACGGGATCGGGACTTACGCGGGTGACACCGCGGGCCGCAGCTAGTATAATCAACGGTCAAAAGTCTCTGCCCACCGTAACGTTTACAATCCTGTGCAGCACTATTTGAACATTAAAACAACGTAACCGGTGGATCGAATCCACGTCGGTTGGTGTAGCGGGTGGCGGTTTAATACCACTCGGCCAACTAATCACATAGCTAACATGTTGAAAATTAATAATCACACTGAGTACTTTAAATTCAAGTATTTGTGTTTGTGTGTAACGTGTATTAGAAGAAGGTTGTAAGTCCAATACTTGTTGATAGTATTATTGTAGCAAACTGATCATTTACTTATGACCCATACTGAACATAATAATTCAAAGTCAAAAATACTCGTAACATTAATGACTGATGTCGTTTTATTATATTTTATTTATGGCATCGACGCGTGCGCATATTAAAAACGTAGTTTTATACAGGCTGTAACTTTTACGATGGAGTTGTGAGTTGAAGTGATAAAGGGTGTTCCCGACAGTTTATCGTCTATTTAGTGCTAATTGGTTGAATTTTATGCCTTTACAGATATTATTGAGTTAAATGCTGTTATTTTGGACATGTTAACAGCATATTAGCATGCTATTGTAAGTTTTAATGACTGCAATACATTAATTTCGTTTTTATTTTCAAATTTTATGCCTCGATAAAATAATTCAGGACTTTCTGATCAGAATTATTAATTTGTAAAAAAAAAAAACTTAAAAATTAAGTAGGTAGTTTATTTAATTAATTTAAGTTTTTCGTTATTTAATTGTTACTTAGTATAGTTTAGTTACTTTATCTAAAATAATCCTAATGAATATAAAAATGAGTACCATTTGTAAAATGTATTTGTTTGCCAATTGTACAAGAATCACAATGTCTTATATAAAAATGGCCAAATTATATTTTATATGCTTTTTTGGAACTATTTTATGTAAAACTAGCTGTTGCCCGCGACTTCGTACGCGTCGTAATTTTGTTTTATACAGAGTTATTGGTAATTATACTAGCAAGCCATTGAGGGCTAGGTACTTCTCTGTACCTTAACAAACAACTTTTATACTACGACTTTTGGAAATACGAGTTTTTTTTTATTTAATGGAAATTCTAAAAACAACAGATTTTTTAAAACAATGGTCATTAAGCCTAAGAACAGTAGATAAAACTTAAAAAATAAGTAAATTTTAAAGTTAATGACCTCTCCGTGTAAGGATCAGCTGATTTTCGGGTAAACCAAACCTTAAAATTATCAAAAAAATGTTAGAATTTCCAAAAGTCGTAGAACAAAAGTTGTTAGTTTAGGTGCACAGAAGTAGCCCTCAACGGCTTGCTAGTATAATTACCAGTAACCCTGTATACTAAAACTCTCTTCTTGAATCACTCTATCTATTAAAAAACTGTATCAAAATCCGTTGCGTAGTTTTGCGACTTTGTTTTATACTATGTAGTGATAGGTACTAAGAATATGTAGGTATAAAAAACTGAAAAAAATGTGTAAAAATAATCGTATAAATTAGCACATACTTCTATTCAATCCAAAAGTGCCGACAAATTAAGTCAAAGTCAAAGTCAAGTTTCTTTATTTCTTTCGATGCTTATTATATACACATTGATCACTTGGAATCGTCTTAAAAACTAAGTTAGGATGTGTGCCTTCGGAACGCCAATGAGAAGAAGGCACTAGAAACTCATGGGGTTTTTTTATGTGATCACGTTCTCAAAGGTCAATATTACAAATATTTGAAGGTATTATTTGAAATGGAGCAATTAAAGTCACATCCATGGATTCTTATCATTAAGGTACGAAGAGGTATCATGTATGCCTTACCGCACAATTTATGCTTTATAAAAGTTTTGAATTTGTTAATGGACATGTCATATACATCTTTAGGTAATTTATTATAATAGAGCACACATGTCCTATTAAACGACGTGCTTATTTTCCGGAGCCTACTACCGGGCAAGGTCAGCTCATCCCTATTTCTTAAGTTGAAATTATGAATATCGCTATTTTTGCGAAAAATATCAGGATCGTCTGTCAATCTAGTCGGAAGACATCCCGGGTAATTATTTTTACACAAAATAGGCATTAGGCCTCATCTCATCTAATGGGGGTACTACGATGAGATCGAGGATGTAGCATGCTCGTCTAGAAAGAGAACAGCATGCCTGAAAAACATGGAACGCGGGGTTGCAGGTTCGATTCCCGCCTCAGACAAGTATTTATGCTTAGATATGTGTCTGTGACCTGGTTGTTTCTATGTATTATATAAATAAATAACTATTGCAGGACATTCCACACATCGCCATCTAGCCCCAAGCTAAGTAACTAGACTTGTGTTATGGGTGCTAGACAACGGATATACTACTTATATAATTTTCTTTTTGTAAATATATACTTATAATACATAGAAACAACCAGACCACAGACAAATATCTAAGCATAAATACTTGCCTGAGGCGGGAATCGAACCCGCAACCCTGGGTTTGGCAGTCCGGCATGGTGACCATTGTGCCAATTGGGTCGTCATATGTATATTATATTTACAAAAGAAAAGTAAGTATATAAATAGTATATCCGTTGTCTAGCACCCATAACACAAGTCTAGTTACTTAGCTTGGGACTAGATGGAATGTCTTGCAATATTTCTTTATTTTACTTTCAGTTCTGGAAAGTCCCATCCCCGAGCGACGCGTCTCCTCGAGACCCCAAATATTTCGTTACGGTTTCATTATTTATCTGGTAGGTACAATCAACGTTTAAAAGTCTCTGCCCACCGTAACGTTAACAATCCTGTGCAGCACTATTTGAACATTATAACAACGTAACCTGTGGATCGAACCCACGTCGGTTGGTGTAGCGGGTGGCGGCTTATACCACTCAGCCAACTAAAGACGTAGCTAACGCGTTGAAAATAATAATCACACTGAGTACTTTTAATTCAAGTATATGTTTGTGTGTAACGTTTATTAGAAGAAGGTCGTAAGTCCAATACTTGTTGATAGTATTATTGTAGCAAACTGAACATGGACTTATGACCCATACTGTACTATAGTACTAAAGTAAAACAATTCAGTATGCGCAAGCGCACTCGTAAACCGACTGCACACACAACTGTAACAACATTATTAACGACCAGAACGAATGGCTGTCAATCTGTCTGGTTGAGACGCAAGGGTTCGCTTAATATCTGACATTAATATTTACAACTGGCTTTTGCCTGAGACTTCTATTAACCCCTATATCGCCTCCTTAAGGCTGCCTGTGCTTCCAAACGCAACGTGTCAGAAATACCTGTCGCTAAAAACTAACATTGCTGATTGTAACGAAATTATTTTGTTTTTCTCAAAAGTGCTGAGATGGAATTGTAGGTGAAATTTTTACCATTATTTTGAGACGAAAATTCTTTGTCATTACAAAGCTGGACTAGTTTTAAGTCTTAATTTTAGGATAGCTTCAAAACTATAGGAATTTTTTGGCTCAAAGTCACACCAAAATGTCGGTGAAAAATCTCACCTACAATTCCATCTCAGCACTTTTGAGAAAAACAAAACACATTCATAACAATCAACAGTTTTCATCAACAAAGGCGACCGGTGCCAGTTGTAACTATTTAGTAGGCTGTGTACCAAGGTCGTTGGCGTATGGACCCCCCTTTGACCACGTCCCAAGGAACTCTTCAGTACATAAAGAATAAAAAACCCTAAAAAATACTGTATGTCATTAGAGACTGTATAGGTTAAAAGTCTTAATTAAAAAAATATTACTTAAAAAATAGTAAACATGAAAAAATAACCTAAAATGCTTAAAAACATTCTTACTCAAAATGTATTGACTTTTTTCTTTTTTTTAGTATTTGTTGTTATAGCGGCACCAGAAAAAATACATCATCTGTAAAAAATTCAACTGCCTATAGCTATCACAGTTCATGAGATACAGCCTGGTGACAGACAGACAGACAGTGCAGTCTTAGTACTAGTTTTCTTTTCCGTTTTTACCCTTTGGGTATGGAACCCTAAACAGATTCGTCCTTTGTTTCTGTTTCGAAAATAGTTGGACCACAACCCCGCACTCGAGCCTCTAACTAGGGGCCGTGGACCAACTTTTTAATGGACCACAAGACTAGGGCTTGAGCTCCGGAATTCCGGTTTTAACAAAATTTCGGAATTCCGAGATATTTAAGTATCGTTTGTAATACCGGAATTGGTGAAGGCAAAACCGGAATTTCGATATCGTTTGTTATGAGTTGAAAAGGCAGTTTTCTAAGACGGCGGCGATAGAGGACAATGCTTCAAGTATTTAACCCCGTACTAGTGTCGAGGCTGAACGCGACTTTTCACCAGTTTGTTACATTTGTAATCATGTAAGAAAGTTCTCTAACAGACAACAGCTTGAACATGTAAAACTGTAATGTATGTATAAACCTAAGAAACTTGTTGTTAAAATCATTAAATAAATAAAAAACTCCCTTCCGTAGCTAAATTATGAATGATAAGTGAACGTCAGAAAGACCCCGTATAAAGCATGTCAGAAAGAAGAATGAAAGTATGATAAACAATGGCTCTGACCAGCGTCAGAGGTCTAAGGCTAGGACGTAGCATGTCGCTGGCTACCCCACCGCGGGTAGCAAAAAAAAACTACAAATAAATAACTTATATCTAATCAAATAACCCGCCCCGCGACACTCCTGGCACAAAAGATGCGAGAATACAAGCTGCATTCCCCCGCTGGATGGCAATAGCTAATCTTTGAGCCAGGAATGCCCCGGAGCGATGATCCAGCCCCCGCGCCCTAAGCCGACGCCCGATCTCCCGGATAAACCCGATGGCCTCACTACCCCACGCTCCAGACGTCTCCACAGCCACAGGGACAAACAAATACCTACTTTGGAGAGGAGCGTACTTAATGTGTTTGGACGCCGCAGCTGCCTCAGCGGCCGCAGAAGCCACCCTAGAAGTGCGAGCCAGGTGACTCGCCGCAAACGTGTTGACACAAGTGGCGTCCCACACTAAGCACCTGCCCCTCTCCCACGATACCAGAGTTAGCCCGTCCGGTCTCTTCCCATCAGTTCGGGACAGACCCGGCGGCTCGAGCATGCAAGGGATGCCAGCCGAGATTAAAGCCCTCCGAATTGTGTCATTCAGGGCAAAATGACGCGGAAAGCGACCCACACACCGGCCACAACTCAGCGCGTGATGACCATTAGCCTCCACTAACGCCCCACAAACACACGCGTGAGGCTCGCCGACGTCACACCCCAACCGGAGAGACACGGCCACCCGCAAAGAATCATCATCCAGGAGAGTACCCAAATGGGGAGAGAGCAAGGCATGCAGCCAGGCGCCCGCCTCAGACCTGGACACCCCCCTGAGTCTGGCCAAATCGACCGCCACCGAAGACTCCAATAAGATAATTACAGTTCTGAACAGCTATTTCAATGGATTTATTATTCCTACCTAAAATACCCCTTTATTTCGATAACATCAGTTATTAAAAAAAATATATTAAGTATACATTTTGTATATCTATTATGTTTAAAAGAAGCATCGAATTCCGGAATTCCGGAACTGGATAGATTTATATTGAAACTGAATTCCGAAATTGAAAAATTGACCGATATTTAAGCCCTACACGGGACTATTGTCCAACTAGTTGGTCAAACGGTCAAAAGTTCAAACGATCAGTAGGTAACTTGACTAATAAACTGAAACGCAATAAACAATATGAAACCGTTTTATTGTACATCTATTCCTGTAACTGATTCACAGTGGGAGAGCAAACGTAAAACAAACATATAGTTAAAACCTTGTCAAACTAAACAAGAACTGTAAACTGTTTGATTTCCAATTGAAAGTTACTTTAACTTTATTGCGATAAGGTTCTATCCATCTCTTTGATATTTTAAGTTTAAAATAGCATGTCGATTTCGCTTTGATTGACGCGTGTTTTGTTATGGGAAGGATACACGTGTTTTTGGTATTGCGAAATGGATGTGTGTATTATTATTATCTGTATCTGTGTGTTACTTTGACTGTAAAAAAACTTATTTGTTTTATAATATTGGCATTCACATCTTATTAGATTATTTAAACAGCGACAGCTTCTTTAATTTATGGAGTTAGTATCTATAGGACTACGTCTCGATATGACTAGATAGCCGATAAGACTTGATCTCGATTGGACTAGCTCGTTATTTGAAAGACCAATTCTCGTAAATAATATTGTTCAAATAACATTTCAATATCATCCCGATTGCATTTCGCTTGCAAAAGATACCAAAAGTCAGTTTTTTTTACAAAAAGCTAACTTTGAGGGTGTTTTGAGCTACTTTGAGGTTATTATTTGTGATCGAAATGCAATCGAAATGATATTGAAATGTAATAGTACATTGTTATCCTAATAGTTCGAGGGACTTAATGAGTCTTTCACCCGAGGTAAACACTGTGCTTTTCATTACGAATAATACATAAAATTCTTCATAACAACGAGAGTGAATGAGACTATGAGACTCCATACCACATGAGTAGGTACTCATGTGTCCATACTACCTGATCCTCTTACAAGGTTGGGACCAAAGAGGTTATACATTATGTAGTGTTTTTTTAGGTTTCTGCTATTTGTATTCAATACTTAAATACGGCGGTACTTACCGAAGAAGTTTTTATTAATGAGTTAATCCAACATTGGGAAATGACGCAACATTGGGAAATGACGCGAAGTCCGTAGATTTAACTTACAGTTTTTGTAACACGGTTTGTCTAGAAAATGGTATTTACACAAAATACACAATCATAAATGAAAAACCAGATTAAACTTAACACAAAAACATAATAAAATAACAAAAAATAGTACTAATTAAAACGTTTAAAATAATTTGGAAATGCTAGCATTTCTCACCAGTTTTTTTTTTACTCAACGTACGACATCAGCAACAGCAACAACCTACTTGAATTTGATTACTGAGAAAAAGGTAGTACTAAACTCTGGCAGTATGCATGAGCAGTGCCAAGCCATAATTGTTATTCTTTGGTGTAAAAAAAAAAACAAGGAGGTTAGGTTTTTGAAGTTCCTAATGCGTAATGATACTGGCTACATGCAGATTGCACAAGTCGTGCGAAGCCATAATTTGACATGACAGCTGTCAGCTTGTCAGCTTCAGATCATAGTGTGGCTATTTATCAGATTGATCACATATTGCTATTCAGGGCGCTGTAGTTCCAAGGGGTATTACTGGAGTAGCCCTTGAACCTGTACCACCCTCGCAGCTTAGTCAACCATGCCCAGAGGAAATAACTCATCAATACATCTGGAGCTAACTGGGGTGTGTATGGGGCTCATTATTTGCTCTAGTGTCAAGAGAACTTTCCTCAGAGTTCAATGGTTTTCCTAAGAAGAAGTTCAGCATTTAACTCTTTATTCCGCTTTATTGTAAATCTCACTGCAAGAAATACAATTCCCAAAATGAAACGGAAACAAATAAAAATAAAACTTATCCATCACCAACAATTCATTACCAATAACTTTTAAACACTCATCAAAGTGATTCATCGAACCTGAGACCCCTCAATAAAATTTCTACAACGTACCGCTAAGCCTACACCGTCATTTCGATGTTTTGTGGCGCAATTAATTTTATACTAAATACAGTAACGATCACTTTTAGAAATGGCAGAAGTCAAACGTAAAATTTATTTTTAGGAAAATGCAAAAAGTGTGGGTTTTTCGAGATTTAAACTCTTAATAAAACTATTTTTAGGTTTCCGTACCTCAAAAGGTAAAAGAAAGGAACCCTTATAAATGAACACCATCTTGTCCGTCTGTCTGTCCGTGTGTCACCAACGATTTTTTTGTTAGATAAATCGGTTTGTTGTTGAATTTTCGGAAAATTTCGTATTGGCTCTTAAGAGAATCACATGTATACATTATTCATTCTTTGATCGTATTTTTGTTTGTTTGAAACAAGAATGTATTTATTTATCTGTATTGATGTAAAAGGGAACCGTTTAAGTTGGTATGGACATGTGGTGAGAAGAGAGGAGACGCATGTGACTAGAAGAGTGATGGGTATGAATGTAGAGGGATGGAGAAGAACAGGGCGACCGAAGAAAAGATGGATGGACTGCGTGAGACAAGACATGAGAGAGATGAATGTCAACGATGAGATGACGACTAAATAGGAGTGAATGGAAGAAGAAAACATACTGCGCCGACCACAAATAAATTGGGATAAGGGCAGGAAGATGATGATGATGATTGATGTGAATAACTTGAAAAGTTTGTATTTTAGCGATTACGTACCTATTTTTTTTTATTATTTGAAATAAAGTATAATTTTAACTTAATAACTCTTAAGTGGGTAATAAACCGGCCAAGTGCGAGTCGGACTTGTTGACGAAGGGTTCCGTAATATGTTGTATGGGAGCCCCACTTAATCTTTCAAGTTGGATCAATCTGCACACGGTATGCTTTGATTAAAATCGGTTAAGTTGTATAGGAGTCCATCGCGCACAAACAACGTGACACGTAATTTATATATATTAGAATATTAATTATCTTATTGAACTTAGATAGTGAAGGCTTATAATTTCTTTTCCTTAGAAAAGAAGAAATATAAGCCTAGTTTATAATGAACTAGCTACCCGCCCCGGCTTCGCACGGCTGTATTATGCATGTATTATACATATTATAAACCTTCCTCTTTTTAATTCTATCTATTAAAAAAACCGCATCAAAATCCGTTGCGTAGTTTTAAAGATTTAAGCATACATAGGGAAATAGGGACAGAGAAAACGACTTTGTTTTATACTATGTAGTGAATTATGACACAAAAAAAAGGAACACTGACATTTTATAGAATGGGGAGAAATATGCAATTTATGTTTGTACCCCTATATACCCATCTTAAAACTTTCACAAATATAGTTAAATAGTTAATTAAAGGGAAACTATGGAGCACGTACTGTGTGAATGCGACGTCTTAGCAGCGAAGCGTATGAGCCTCCTTGGGAATGCGTATCCCAAACCGGAGGAATATAGGTTTCTTCCTCTCAGTGGGATCACCGCGTTAATCGACCACTTCTTCAAAGAGTAAGAAACATCAAGGTGGGGGTAAACACAAAAGATCCCATTGGGTCGAAGTGTTGCTGGCAATTTGTCAGCCCCCATTATATAAGATAAGATAAAGATAAAGTTCCTTCAGATTTCCCTGACAACAACTTACAACAACTTTAAAAAAATAAAATACCTACAATATTACATTCAAAACAAAAGAAAATTAAAGTCACCATCTACCTATATTAAAACTAAGGAAGTCCAAAGTAATTACGCATAAATTAGTCAGAAGTGACAAATAGTCCATTTTGACCTATTTCATTAAATATACGTAGCTGGTCTAAAAATAGATAAATTGTTGCACAATACTAATAACTGGATATACACGGACGTATTTAAAGCGGTATTACTTTTTCATTTCAGTAGAGCATTTTAAACTTAGTTTTTTTCACTAGTCAATTTATTTAACATTTTTGAAGTGAAAACTTCTTATGGCGCGTTGGGCACTTTTGTGGGTGAGCATTTTCAGCCGTTCTCGCGACAGATTTTGACGCGACAGATGAGATTTTATGTGTGTTAGTCTTTTTGTTTAACTTATACTGCCATCTATTACACAAATTGAGAAACTTAGTTTCTAGAAAGACCGCTATTTGAATGTAGATGGCGCTGATTTAATTTTTTTACTGCCATCTAGTGAATAAAAAATAAACTATATTTGTTTAAGTGAGTGCTAATAGATGGCAGTAGCAGATCGTTTCAAGAAATATTCTATAAGAAATAACAAGTTTATTGTTTTCACTTCTGCCTGTTTTGTTTTTATTTTGTGGTGCTCAATATCTCATCATTTTTACGAGACTGGATCGGTCTCCAGTCTCGTAAAAATGATCGGTCATTTTCAGTAGATATTTCAGAAGTAGTACAATACATTATAGTACAATGCATTTTGCAGAAGTACAATTTAAAAAACTAATTTATATTATTTTTATTGTAATTTTTACTTAATATTGATCTAAGTTTGTATATTTATGTATCTGGTTGAATGTGTTTTGCAAAAAGTTATGTTATAGTTTTAGACTAATGTTTTTTTATTTATCTTAAGTTGATGGCACTGAAACGTCCGCTAATGAGTTTATGTGGCGTCTTTATTATTTAATTTTATGTATTTTGTTTTTTGAATATATTAATAAAAAAATAAAACTTAATTTAGAATTTAGTGTCTTCACAATAGGACTAAACTCGAAAGTCACGCATGAAAGCCCGTTTTCGTAAATTCGGCTAGGTATGTATTCGGTTTCATTTCACAATGCATCTTTTAAAATTACTTTCTTTGATAAACTTAACATAATCAGAAGAAGACAATAAATTCAACTCTGGAGACATAGTCAAAATTCAAAATTAATTTGGAATCATACAATTTGCATGAAATCATAATTGAAACGTCAAAACTAAGTTTAAAAACGCATGAAACCCCGTTTGTGTAAATCTAGCTATTCATTGCACAATACATTTTGCTGAAGTACTTACGATTGGCTAAGTATTTATTAAGTTTCACTGCTGAAATCTAACAAATAAACATTTCAGTGCAATCCAGATTTCTAAGTATTTGACCTGGATTTCTAGAGATTTATAGGTTCTAGCGAATAAAGCATTATCATTTTAGATTCAACCTTTATTTTAACCTATATCTACATCTTGATACATTAATATTGTACAGAAAGGAAATATTTTTTTGTTTCTATCGAATAAGCTCTGAAACTACTGGACCGATTTTGATAAAACTTGGTATGAGGATACATTGATTTATTGGGAGTAATATAGGCTACGTTTTATCCCGATATTTTTACGGGATCGGGAGTTACGCTGGTGAAAACGCGTAGCGCTGTTAGTGAATAATAAAAAATATAATTAATTAATTTTATCCAGACCAATACTTTACCAAGACGACCCATTTGGCACAATGGTCACCATGCTGGACTACCAAACACAGGCGAGTTCGATTTCCGCCTCAGACAAGTAATTATGCTTAGATATTTGTCTGTGGTCTGATTGTTTCTATGTATTATAAGAATAGAATAGAATAGAATTTATTCAAACAAACACACGACATAGACACAAATAAGAAACAGTAAGATATAATTATAGAGAAAAGTAATACAAATAAGAAACATTAACGAGATAGTTACGGAGAAAAATAAATACAAAGAACAGACAATAAGAATATACAGACATAAGTAAGTATATATTATTTACAAAAGAAAAGTATAATAAGTAGTATAACCGTTGCCTAGCACCCATAAAACAAGTCTAGTTACTTAGCTTGGGGCTAGATGGCAATGTGTGGAATGTCAAAAAACCCGGGTGTTTTTATATGTACCTATTTATATTTAAGTACTAAAAAAATATACTTAAGTATTTGTTATCTGGTTACCATAGCATAAGCCTATTTGCTTAAGTTAGGGCTAGGTGGCGCTGTGTGAAATGTTGTTCAATATTTATTTTAAGTGTAGGTAGCCCACGCCCTTATACATCTTTCAACAACAAAAATAAAAACACACATACACAATTTTATTCCCAACATAAACTTAAGCTAGTAGATATGTAGGTATACCTATAGATTCTATTCCATTCAGCACTTTTTATTTTATTGTGACCATTAACGAAATAATTGTTCCCTAACCCTCTTTCAAAGAATTTACAACGCCTGATAATTCAGAAAAGCAATTGTGTTTTGAAGTATTGCACGGATATTTTTATAAGGCGCTATTAAATTTATTGCAATACTTAAAGCTGAGTCGATTTAATTTTTACCTTTGTTGTACGTTGGATCAGATTCTTTATCAACTTTATAAAAAAATCCTCAACAAAGAAGATTTTAGGTTTTTCTAAGGATAGGATAGCATGGGAAGTAGATAGTATTAAAAAGTACGCAGTGGGGAAGGAAGACATTTAATGGCACACACTTTAGCACAATTTGAGTTTAAAATAAACACAAACTTAAGGGGGCTTCATACGCCAACGACCTTGGTACACAGCTTACTAAATAGTTACTACTGGCACCGGTCGCCTTCGTTGGTGAAAATTGTTGATTGTTACGAATGTGTTCTGTTTTTCTCAAAAGTGCTGAGATAGAATTGTAGGTGAGATTTTTACCGACATTTTGGTGTGATTTTAAGTCAAAAGTTTCTTATAGTTTTTAATCTATCTTAAAATTAAGAATTAAAACTAGTCTAGTTTTGAAATGACAAAGAATTTTCGCCTCGAAGTTACCCCAAAATATTGGTAAAAATCTCACCTATAATTCCATCTCAGCACTTTTGAGAAAAACAAAACACATTCGTTACAATCAACAATATTACTTGTAAGCGATGGGTATTTCTGGCGCGTTGCGTTTGGCAGTATAAGCAGCCTTAAATCTAGGTGGCACAAAAGGGGGTCTTATCGCTTAAGAGTGATAGGATAGCATAAGAAGTAGGGTAGGATAGGGAATACGATAAAATAGTATAGGAATTAGGGTTGGATTATTATGAAGTAGGATAAGATAAGAAGTAAAATAGGAGAGGAAGTATGTATTGGAGTAGGAAGTAGGATAGCATAGGAAGTAGGGTAGGACCAGGTTTACGAAAGGATAGTATAGAAAGTAGAATATATCAGGGAGTAGGATAGAATAGAAAGTTGGATCCGATACCCTACACATAAGAGGACCTATTAGAGGCCAACGCAGCTGCAGTTGCAGTGGCTACTATTGGGCAGGAAAGATTTTAAAACTGATCGAATATTTACTGACTTAAGAGAACTAAGAAGAGAAGAACTATAATTTCAATTTCCATGTCTTATTGGACTCAGTAGGATGGGACAGAAAGTTGGCAGCGTTTTCCCTGTAGATTGTCAGACTAATACACTGGGAACGGAAACTTCCGGCTTTACAGGCTCGCAAAGACGGGAAGATAGCCTTCTAATAAATGCCTCTTAAAGTAGACTTAGTAGGATAAAACAGGAAGTAGGATGACATAGGGAGTAGGATAGATACAATAAAGGAACTAACCTCATTGGTATGCAATACTTCGTCTGCGACGTTCATTCCTCTCTTGTCCCTTCAATGCTTCTCGCTTGTTAACGAGAACTTGAAGTAGACTTAGTAGGATAGAACAGGAAGTAGGATGGCATAGGGAGTAGGATAGATATAATAAAGGAACTAACCTCATCGGTATCGAAGACTCCGTCTGCGACATCCGTTCCTCCCTTGTCCCTCCAATGCTTCTCGCTTGTCAGTGAGAAGTTGAACGCCCTGTCTCTTCTGGGGCTGAGTAACACGCCTGCAGGGCTTCGAGGTGTATTGTAACCTGAGGAAGTATTATATAGATAGAAAGATGCTATTTTTATGACTATTTTCATGCTTCTTATATCAGGGGCTGACAGAGCCAGCAACACTTGGACCCACTGGGATCTTTTGTGTTTCATGTTTAAACTACCTATGCTCTTGTTTAACTACGTCAGTAGAGCAGGGAGGAGGTTGCAAAAATCAAATGGCATAGCGCATAACGGAAGTGACGAAATATAAATTATGTAAATATAACTTTCTAACAAATTGCCTGTATTAGCTATAAATGTGTCGAGATGAGTTAAGATAATAATACCTAGACCGACTGATTTTGTACTAGTAAGTACAATCAGGAAACAAAAGTGCAGACCCACATAAGAGCTCGAAAACTGCTATTATTAGAATGTATTGAACTTACCTCAGCAAGATTCTAAGGTCCTTCGAGTTGAAATTAGTACCTATACAAACAGTATTCCAATAATAGTAATTTTAGAACTCTACGTTGCGTCTGCAATTTGGTTGCGGACTGTACAAGATTTTTGAGATAAAAGTTTGTTACTTTTGCGGTTCTATTTCTGATGATATCATATTATTGTAAGGCTTTGATTCTTTAAGAGGAAAGGGTACCGGCTCTCTCTCCATACAAACGTAGTCGACTGTTTCCTTCCTGGATAATGACACTATAATAAATATTTTTGTTGCATAAAACTTATAACTGCCATGACCAATGCAGGGGCATGGTCATCCATGCCCCTATGTTTTGTTTTTAAGCTATTGCATAGCTTTTGTCGCGGGCTTTGAGCTCAGCGACCGAATCAAAAAATTCCGTAACGAAAATAAAACCTAACACCCCCACTCCACCTACCATGTAACTCAACCGAGTTTTTTTTTGTCTTTTAAATCTTTATTTCTATGATAATTAAAAAATGAAAAAAAAAAACCAAGTTTTTATTACACCATTAATTTATTATTTGGGCATTAGGGACATTTTTTTTGTTTTTTAAATCTTAATTTCTATCAATGCTAATTAGAAAATGAAAAAACCCAAAACATAGGGACATAGTCATGGCAGTTACAGGTTTTATGGCACAAAAATATTTGTGCTAGTGTCATTATCCAGGGAGGAAACAGTCGACTACGTTTGTATGGAGAGAGCGCCGGTACCCTTTCACCTTAAAGTACCTACGTACCTATAATCTCAAGATTCCTCGTCGAGAAGAGATCGTTGGCGTTGTGCCTCGTGATGAACACGTCATCGTCCAGTTCACCGTCGAAGGTAAGATGCGGTGGTGATGATGTAGAGTGATGACATGGTTGCAACTGCATCGATGGACGGAGTAGATCGGATTCTGAGTATGGTCGATCTGTGGAAGAGAACAAAAGTAAAATAATAAAAAAAAACAGCGCACTCCGGGAGTGCAGGCAGAAGTGAAAACAATAAACTTGTTATTTCTTATAGAATATTTCTTGAAACGATCTGCTACTGCCATCTATTAGCAGTCACTTAAACAAATATAGTTTATTTTTTATTCGCTAGATGGCAGTAAAAAATTTAAATCAGCGCCATCTACATTCGAATAGCGGTCTTTCTAGAAACTAAGTTTCTCAATTTGTGTAATAGATGGCAGTATAAGTTAAACAAAAAGACTAACACAAATAAAATCTCATCTGTCGCGTCAAAATCTGTCGCGTCAAAATCTGTCGCGAGAACGGTTGAAAATGCTCACCCACAAAAGTGCCCAACGCGCCATAAGAAGTTTTCACTTCAAAAATGTAAAATAAGGCAATTAATTGTTGTTGAAACGAAGTTCCTTATCGCGGGTTGGCGAGGAAACCTAGCCGAGGAGAATGTTAATAGAATAGTTAGAGCAGAATGCATTTCGGTGAGTACGCTGCGGAATTATACGAACTTATTCCGCCTGCCCCATTTTACCACCGGACGAGCAGGGAGACAGCAAGACGACACCGTTTTTTGATCCAAGTTCCTAAGACTCGAACTAAGCGGTTTGCATCCACTTTTATTGTGCGCACCGCAAAGTTATGGAACTCCTTGCCTGACTCCCTGTTCCCCACGAACTACAATCTAGCGATCTTCAAAGCGAGAGTGAATCGGTTCCTACTGGGTAAGCACGCACCATCGTAGGCCATAATGATGCTTACCATCAGGCATATTATGGACAAGTGCAAACCCATTCCTAATAAAATAAAAAAAAAGACATCATTGTTAACATGACGTCACCGGAACGTGACAATGACGTCACACAATGGGAACGTGATAATGACGTCAACTTTTTTGTGAATGCAGGTATTGCAGGTGTTCCATAACATGTTACTTAACGTTACCACCTTAATAATAAGCCTTAATTGTTGATATGTACAAAAAATTCCCGAGACTTGCGGTTCCATGAACACCGAAAACCGTGTACTGAATTCTCGGTTCCCGGTTTCCCGGGAATCTTTTTTCGTTTTCCACCTTCGGTTTATCATAACGTGGAACAAAGGAAAGCAATTTGTTATCTTGAATATCGATGGTGAAGTGAACAGAAGTCGAGGGCTAGTGATATTTTATGCTTTGTACAGGATGTCACTTTTTTATGGGCCATATTAATTATTATTTTTATTTTAATTAATTTTATTATCTACCAGCAGCAGTCCGCGGTTTCACTTGCGCTAGTCCCGATCCCGTGGAAATACTAAAAAAATATATAAAGTACCTACTTCCAAGGTTCTGGTTTTTTTTTTAAATGTCAAATGTCACGATGTTGTACTTGTATTAGGTCCTTTTTGCGTGAAAATGGAGTAGGCTTGCTCAGCACCCTCTCAGCTTAGCCGCCCGTATTATTTTTAATTTATTTTTATTTAATATGGAAGACAAACAGTTACACTTTACTAAACTTAAAACTAAATACCATTTAAGACCAGTGTGAGGCTGTAAATTTCCATACAAAAAGTGCTAACGTTTTCCCCCCCATAAACGAAGTCCGATTTTGATATTTTTTGAAAATGTTCTAGATCTAATGGAAAACTAGGTTTAACCGTTTTTATTTTAAAGAAATATTGCCTAGGATAAAAGTTATTAGTATCTGAATATCTATATTTTTTACTTAAAAACTGTATCGAGCGTTTCAATTGTTTTTTAATAGACTTAACTCAATTACCAAAAAAGAAAAACGTATAAACCTAGAATAGGATGCAGTGAATTAAATGATACCAAATTGATTTCATTTTGTAAAGGATAAAGGGGGTAAAAACGTTACGGCCCGCAACATTATTTGAAAGCAAAATGAAGGCAATTACGTCCGAACTTAAACTCTCTCTATTGCACGATACGGGTCATTTTTGAAAATACCTACTCGCGCCGCGTATCGAAAACTCATGATCCTCTTAAATGTCACCGAAAAAGGCTTGCTAGACGCTAGAGTTTACACTACACATACCTAATGAAGACCAGAGGAAAGAACTAGTCAATACGCCTGGAGCAAACTAAGCCGCAGGTTTCATCACGATGATTTCCTTCACCGTTAGAGCAATGTCAATTGCCGCACATACAAATTAATTGTGGTTGGCTAGTGCTCGATCAGCAGGGATTCGAACCCACGACCTTCAGAATGAAAGTCAAAGTATCTACCCACTACACCAACGTCGCCAATACACGCTAATCTATATCTATTATTAAGAGGAAAACGTAGTCGAGTGTTTTCTCCCTGGATAATGACACTAGTACAAACATTTTTGGTACATAAAACTTATACTTACTTAACTGCCATGAGCATGACAGTATTTTTTTTTTAAATTTTAATCAATATATAGTATAAAATATAGTCACTTTTCGCCGTCCCTATATCCCTATGTCCCTTTGTATGCTTAGATCTTTAAAACTACGCAACGGATTTTGATGCGGTTTTGTTAATAGATAAAGTGATTAAAGAGGAAGGTTTATATGTATAATATATGCATAATGTAGCCGTGCGAAGCCGGAGCGGGTCGCTAGTTTTTATGATAATTAGAAAATGAAAAAAAAAAAACAATAAAAGGGGCAAAGTCATGGCAGTTATAGGTTTTATGGCACAAAAATATTTGTGCTAGTGTCATTATCCAGGGAGAAAACAGTGGATTAAGTTTGTATGGAGAGAGCGCAGGTACCCTTTCACCTTAAGAGGAAAGATTTAATTGTTTGTTTGATTGCATTGAATAGGCTGCGAAACTACTGGACCGATTTTGAATAAACTTAGTATGAGAAGCCGTTAATTAATTGGGAGTAACATAGGCTACTTTTATTCTTATATTCCCACGGGATCGGGAGTTACGCGGATGAAACCGTGAGGTGATGCTAAGAAAGAAAGAAGAAAAATTTTATTTTTTGAACACAAAAAAAATACACTAGTAACAAATAAAATGAATCACCCTGTACACACAAGCACAAATTAATAAAATCTTAGCCGTTGGTTGTTTGAAACCAGTTTCTACGACACACGTGCAGCGGCTCGATGACAGAGACAGATGTATTGTCATTTCATTCTAATGCAACGTTACTTTAGTATGGATATGCCTACCTATGTGAATAGATTTAATGAAGAAAAACCGGTTAAGTGCGAGTCGGACTTGCGCATGAAAGAATCCGTACTATTATATTCTGTTTCTGTACTAAGTCAATTTGTAAAACGTACAATTACTTTATTTTCACTAAATTGAATTTAAAGTGAAGTAGGGCCTGAAAACCCCTATCCCTTTCCCCCTATCCCTTTCCCCCGCGCTCCGCAAAATGCCCGTTTTAACTATTTTATGCAATTAAAAGATTCACATCTATTTTAGAATGAATGAAATGAATGAAATGAATGAAATGAATGAAATGAATGAAATGAATGAAATGAATGAAATGAATGAAATGAATGAAATGAATGAAATGAATGAAATGAATGAAATGAATGAAATGAATGAAATGAATGAAATGAATGAAATGAATGAAATGAATGAAATGAATGAAATGAATGAAATGAATGAAATGAATGAAATGAATGAAATGAATGAAATGAATGAAATGAATGAAATGAATGAAATGAATGAAATGAATGAAATGAATGAAATGAATGAAATGAATGAAATGAATGAAATGAAATACTGAAATAGTGAAAAACCATCTGTACTACCTTATGGGATTTGATGTAAAGTTTATGAAAATATAAATTTTGTACTTGTTTTTTCTTTACAATCGCCGTAAAATTGAAAATGCTCAAAAAAATTACGATTATTTAGAATTTTTACGATTTTTTTCTATCGAGGCAAATCACTCTAACCGTGTTTCAAAGTGTATAATAATACAAAGCATTTCTTCACCTTTACGACAGTAGGAATATCATTCTATGGATTTAAATAGTTGACTTCTGGTCTTACCACTTCGGCTTAAGCAAAACGGCAAACTGATCGATCATACGCACAGCGGGCCGATCGCCTTATTCTTATGTAGCGCGTCTTGACTGCGTTTCCGTCATAACTATAGATTTTGTATTGCCGTAATTTCTTAACGCGCTATTACGCTATCGACATCAGGCAGCGTGCAGAAAACCTTCTCGTGGTTCGTATATTTGCCAACTGTGCGGACGTCGCTGTCTCTCTCGTATAGGTCTCTTGAGCCATGAGAACAAATGCCGCCACTCATGACGCTGTTAAAAACATCTTTCGAAGATGATAAAGGCCAATGATGATGATGAATTTCTTAAGACGCACACGTCACGCAAACCTAAACGTCGCGCGCTCGCCGTATTGCCCTAATAGAACGTGAGCTTTTGTATACGTATAGCTACGTGTCTTTTGTATCGCACAAAAACGGTATCGCGCTAAATTTTGACGTGACAAATTAACTGTCACCTAGGAAGATTAGTCAAAAATTTCGTACGACATTATTAAATTCATAATAATATGGTTTTTTTATTTAACAGAATCCACAGTATTCTTTCGTAATGAACTCTACCAATACGCAAGCTTCGTTTTTTTCTCCTTTTTTCAAGCACTGGATGCGTAACACAGGTGTTTTGCCGTTTGTGTTTACGGACCTTTAATACTTGTATATTTATAATCACTACATAGTATAAAATAAAGTCGCTTTCTCTGTCCCTATTTCCCTTTGTATGCTTAAATCTTTAAAACTACGCAACGGATTTTGATGCGGTTTCTTTTAGTAGATAGAGTGATTCAAGAGGAAGGTTTATATGTATAATACATGCCTAATATAGCCGTGCGAAGCCGGGACGGGTCGCTAGTAAAATAAATGAAATAAAAATAGCCCTTATTATTTTTAATTTCTATTTTGCAAGTATGGTACGAAATAAATATATTTAAAAAAAAATATTGGTACCTAATAGATGTTGTATCGTAACTGGTTGTGTACCACGATTATTATTTATTGACGTGACAACGTCTTATAAATTGGTTTGCCGGGTGACACTTCAAGAAACGCGTTACGCTCCGCTGACGTTATGCGCTCACAATGAGAGCGAGTGAGAGGCACGCGGGCATGGTTAGCCCGCCTAAGAGCGAGAGAGACAGACATAAAAAGTGAAAGGAACGCGTCCCTTCCACTCGAGCACAGTTGTTGTCACGTAAAACTTTCGCCCGTATACCGACTTTACAGGCAACCAGTTTTTTTTTTGACAACTAGTTGTAAATCTTGGTTGCCAAAGCGAGTGAAGGAAAATTATTCAGTAGTTACTTACGAAAAAAACTACATTACGTGCTGAAACTTTTTTTTACTTAAAAAATAATCTTATGGTAGGTAATATCCGACTTTAGAGAGCTCATGTCACTTATCTCCCATTGTAGGCCGATTGTGCAGTTGATACGATTTGCACTCTCCGATAAAATGTAATATTATGTACTCTACCTATAATCATTATTTATTTAATTCAAATAAACAAATCATAGTAATAAAATGACATAAAATAAAAAAAAAACTAAAAATAAGAAAAAAAATTAAAAAAAAAAAAAAAAAAAAAAAAATTACCCACCACCCAAAAATTCAATGTAAAATCAAACCACACAAAAATAATACAAAAAATTATTTATTTTATTTATTAATAAAAATAAACCTTTCTACATCTTCATCTACAATCTATACTAATATTATGACGACCCAGTTGGCACAATGGTCACCATGCCGGACTGCCAAACTCAGGGTTGCGGGTTCGATTCCCGCCTCAGACAAGTATTTATACTTAGATATTTGTCTTTGGTCTGGTTGTTTCTATGTATTTTAAGTGTATATTTACAAAAGAAAAGTATATAAGTAGTATTATCCGTTGTCTACCACCCATAACACAAGTCTTAGTTACTTAGCTTGGGGCTAGATGGCGATGTGTGGAATGTCCTGCAATATTTATTTATTTATTTTTATTTATTTATTATAATGATGAAAGATTTTTTCTTTATTTTTATGTTTGATAAAAAGGCTTCGAAACGACTAAACCGATTTTGATAAAACTTGGTATGTATACATTGATTCATTAGAAATAACATAATCTTCTTTTTATCCCGATACTTCCACGGGATCGGGAGCTAAGATGGTGAAACCGCGGAGCACTGCCAATCACTATCACTAAGTACATAGTATAAAATAAAGTTACTTTTCGCCGTTCCTATGTCCCTATGTCTCTATTTCCCTTTGTATGCTTAGATCTTTAAAACTACGCAACGGATTTTGATGCGGTTTCTTTTAATAGATGGAATGATTCAAGAGGAAGGTTTATATATATAATACATGCATAATACAGCCGTGCGAAGCCGGAGCGGGTCGCTAGTAAACAATAAACTTTTATCATATTGATTTTCAAAACGTAATTTAAAACTATCAGTAGTATGGATACAATAAAACCGTTACCTATATTCAAATTAAATTATTAAATAAATAAATAAATAAATATTTCAGGACATATTACACGTCGCCATCCAGCCCCAAGCTAAGCAACTTAATGCTTGTGTTCTTTTTTTTTTTTTTTTTTGTAAATATATACATATTATACATATAGGAAACACCCAGAACCAGAAACAAGAATTTATGGTCAGCATAAATACTTGTTCCCGGCGGGAATCGAACCCGCAACCTTCTGCGTCGCAGTCGGGTGTTCGCCCGACGCGCCACAGAGGTCGTCAGTAAGACCATAGAAATTGAATTCACACAGAAATATGGTATAATGAAATATGGTATAGGTGAGGTAAAACTAATAAAATTCCAATAACCTTTTTAAACTCACACTATTTGTATTCAAGTAGGTGACTAACTTCTGCCCGTGACATCGTCCGCGTAAGTTTTCTTAGGTAGCTGTAATAACGTCCTATTCAAATCTGGTTTCATTCGCACTTATATTCGCATTTGAACTAGTTGCATAGTAGTTGTTGTAGTATTTAAATAAGATTTAAATTTTCTATAAAAATGACTATTAAATAGGTTAATATTATTTTTTTAAGAAAAAAAAAAATCTTACTTACAAAGAATTGGGAATCTTCTTTTTTTGATGTCAGTTAAAAATATGAATCTTACCAACTGCTTACTATGGGCGATTTGGGCGACGAGTGACATATGCTCTCTAACTACACCTAATAGTACATTACTCTAAGGATTAAACTGTACTGAACAGATTCAAATCAAAATCACAGGTTCCCAAAGTTCTCGTGAGACTATCCTGTATTTTCAAAAGCAGATATAAAGTCGTCAAATTAACTTCAAAAGGGAGATTTAATAAGAATCGTGATCACCAACAATCGATTAATCACACGATGATTGAACAGTTTTTTTTTATTCGATTGTCCTTTAGGGCGCTTGCATAGGGGCAACTTATGGGACAGGTCTAAGCCAAACCGTTAGAAAATCACAAATAGGTCACGCTAATAATCTTTTATAGCCTACTAGCTGCACCCCACGGTTTTACCCGCGTTTGATTTTTTATTTAATTTTCTTTAACCTAGTCCGGAAAATAACAAAAAAAAAACTGAGGTAGTCGTTCTAAAGTTATGCAAGTACCTTACATTTCGGCGATTCATTTTTATTCATATACCTAGATAAAGTCACATTCACATTGCTCTTACGGTAAAGGAAAACATCGTTACAACTTAACGAAACAGCTTAGTCGACTATGTGGTCGACTAAGCTGAGAGGGTAGTAGGTGCTGGGCAAGCCTACTCCATCTTCACGCAAAAAGGACCAAATTAAAAAGGATCTAATCGCGGAAAACAGCCCGTATACAAGTACAAGTAGAGTCACATTTGTTAGTTTTACTTAGCTATTATATTGACGTGTAGGTTAACGTTAAATCGGTCAGGAGAGTAACTCACTTGTAAAAACCAAATATATATATATTTCAGGACATATTACACATCGCCATCCAGCCCCAAGCTAAGCAACTTAATGCTTGTGTTATGGGTGCCAGATAACGGATAAACTACTTATATACTTTTTTTTTTTGTAAATATATACATATTATACATATAGGAAACACCCGGAACCAGAAACAAGAATTTATGGTCAGCATAAATACTTGTTCCCGGCGGGAATCGAACCCGCAACCTTCTGCGTCGCAGTCGGGTGTTCGCCCGACGCGCCACAGAGGTCGTCACGATGACGGTTATGACGTCATATAAAACCTTAATGAGTCTCAATTTTCTTTCTTTTCAGTACATACCTAAGTAGGCAAACTTAGGCACACAACATGCCATGATTAAATGGAAATTGACAAAAAATCATACATTTTTCGAAGTGTTCATTTTGCGAAGTTTACCTTTTGCGACCGGTGCTCATTTTGCAAACAATCATATAAAACAAAGCCGCTTCCTGCTGTCTGTCTGTCCTTATGTATGCTTAGATCGCAACGGATTTTGGTGCAGTTTTTTTTAATAAATAGAGTGATTCAAGAGGAAGGTTTATTAATATACAATGTGTTTCAGCGAAAGGGTTCTAATACAAAAGGGGGTTGTTCTTGGCGTCTAGGCGCAGAACTTTTGTTCTACGACTTTTAGATTCAAAAGTCAATTTTTAATGACAATAGATTACGACGGTTGTCTATGTCAGTGTTTCGACTATGCAAGCGACCATGTTTTCCAACACAATTGACCGCCCTATTCAATTCATTGTCACTATCATTGTGATGAAACTAATCTGGTTGACCACTCATGTATGAAGTGGTCAAACAAAACAAGCTTTTATGGGAATTATAAACGTTTTTAAATGTTAAGGAGTAATGAATTTTCAGAGTTAAGAGGGAAGGGTAAAGGGGGCTCTTTCCATACAAACTATTACAAACGTAGGTAGTCGACTGTTTTCTCCCTGCTAGCCTAGCATGACGACCAAAACACGATACGATAAAGCTATATCACGCGATATAACTACATCAACTCTCAATATATGATAGATAAAGCCGCCATGTTGAATTTTTATCATAATTTTTGTCGCAATTTATAATAAAAATTCAACATGGCGGCTTTATGTATCATATTTTGAGAGATGATGTAGTTATATCGCGTGATATAGCTTTATCGTATCGTGTTTTGGTCGTCATGCTAGGCAGGCTGGATAATGACACTAGAGCAAACATTTTTGGTGAATAAAACTTGTAACTGCCATGATCATGATCATGCCCCTATTTTTGTTTTTTATTTATTTTTTTAATCTTAATTTCTATGATAATTAGATAAAGAAAAAAAAACTGAGGCATAGTCATGGCAGTTATAAATAAATAAATCATTTATTTCAGGTAACAGCCTTATAAATAAGTACAGACCCATATAAAATATATACCTTACAGACTAACATACATATAGATAATATTATAATTTTAAGTAAGGTTATAAGGTAAGGTAAGGTAGTTATAAGGTTTTATGGCACAAAAATTTTGTATGGAGAGAGCGCAGGTACCCTTTCACCTTATGGTTCCGTAGTACGTAATAAGATTAAGGTGAAAGAGTACCTGCGCGCTCTCCATACAAACGTAGTCGACTGTTTCCTCCCTGGATAATGACACTAGCACAAATATTTTTGTGCCATAATTCCTATAACTGCTATGACTATGCCCCTATGTTTTGGTTTTTTTCATTTTCTAATTATCATAGAAATTAAAATTAAAAAAAAAACAAAAAATAGGGGCATGGTCATGGCTGTTATAAGTTGTATGCACCAAAAATATTTGCTCTAGTGTCATTATCCAGGGAGGAAACAGTCGACTACGTTTGTAATAGTTTGTATGGAGAAAGCCCCAGGTACCCTTTCCTCTTAAGTTCAGAAAACATTTTTAAGATAACAAACACTCCAAGTAAAAAGTCTTTAGGTTTACGGACGATAATTTTACGTGATAACGTCACAAGAAAACATTGATGGTAACCATAGCAACGATAATACGTTGCTATGGTTACCTTGTCAATAATATGAAGCACGACGGGAACGTGAGCAATGACGTCACACTTTTTTGTGAGTGCCGGTGTTCATCGATTTATAAGACATTTCACGTCAAAAATGATATTTATATTCATTTTATTATTGAAAAAAAAACTAGTGTTTTTTGTATAGATTTTCTCGAGTAGTTAAGATTTTTTAAGAAATAATTTCTATACATTTTTTGGTTCAGAAACACATTTGTTGAAAACTTTGCATGCTTATAAGATTTATTCAAAAATACAGTACCTAAACGTTCAAATTTTTCTCAATTAATAAGAACAGAAGTTAGTATTTAATGGAATGGTTTTTTTCTCGAAATGGTTTCGAGATTATATTATCTACCTCATTAGAAAAAAAAATGTTGTCTTAATCCAAAGGTTGTCTGAAAGAGATTGTATTTTACGTTAAGCTAAAATTTTGGGTTAGGTACTTAAATGATTTAAGTTTCTTGTATTGTAAGAATTTTTGGGAACAATAAAGCGTTTAATATAACTTCTTTAAATCTTGACAGTAAAATTTGCCTTTAATCACACGAACTTTGTTATAAATCTTATAAATTCTAAAAAACATATAATTAATTATCAAACTTACCAAAGTCAATTATATAAGTCAATCATTCAAAACCAAAATACCTATCTTTGCTTTCAAAATCATAGAGTAAAAATAAAAAGACAGTAGGAAAGTATAATGATTTAACTATTGGTCTCATCAAGGCTTTGGTAAAAGAGGCTCTGCAGACTGCTGACAATTAATCGATCGACAGTTTTTTTTTTCATTCGATCTGCGACCGAATATTTGGCTCGTTTATCACGATCGATAGATTGCAAACCAAAAATTAAACTAATTTTGAAATTTTAACCCCTTATTAGTCGATAGACAGGTTATGAATTACCTGTTTTGTTTGAAGCACTGACCTCCTTATTATGCTGAACAGGCGATTATCTAGTACCTATATGAAAATGAATCCCTATTTTCCTTGATCATGGCATCACGCGTAAACGGTGGGACCGATTTTGCAAATTATTTTTTGTTTTGTTTGTTATTATAAGGAGACGGTTATTATGAAAGAAAAAAATAAAGAAGTTGCGCAGAAAATTATTTCAATTTTAATTCTTTAAATTTCAATTTTAATTCTTTAAAAAGATGACCAAATAAACTAAACATGATCAAAAAAAAATAAACAAAAAGTTCATCGAAAAACGAAGAAAGAGACGAAAATTAACAGCGAACAGTTTGGCAGAATAAAACGAAATAAATATTTTTAAGCGTCTGTGGTAAATAACTGAATTAAAAAAAATCTAAGTAGTTTGTAGTCTGCGAGGGATAAGAAATTATATTCCACAGTTTAATATATCACGGATACGTCAAAACATATTATATTTAATGGCGGATAATTGAACTGTGCCATTGATCTCTATTTTATTGTTCTCGAACTATTATTTCATTATTTTTTATTGGGGAAGTGTTTCGAGTTAAGTGTACCTATTATATGGTACCTACTTTCTTACCTATGATACTGATATTATTGTGGAAATGTAGATATTTATTGAGAAGCTGTGTGTGTAATTCTTGACTTCAAATATAGTTAACTTTTTCCTCCCTAAAAACTAAAAATATATTTGTCAAACAACTGATAAAAAACCCCCAACTGATAAGGAAAATGGCATATAACTTTTGAACGGCTCCACCGATTTTAATCGAGCTAAGAACACTTCCGACTGATTCACCCTTTCAAACAAAAGAAACAAAATCAAAATGGGTTCATCCGTTCGGGAGCTACGACGCCACAGCCAGACACATATTATAGATAGTAGAGACAGGTTAAACTTATCCCTATTATAAAGACATCCCTCTTTTTGAGTCGGGGGTTAAAAATCCTATAAACGATCTTAGGTATTTGTACATGACAAAAAAATATAAAAATATATTTATGCCTGCAAATTAAAATTAATTTAATTTAAAGTACCTACGTGAAAATTACTTTACCTAATTTACTGAAATTTTAAGGAAGTTTAAAGATAACATTATGGTTTTAAGAAATTTTTTTATGAGTTTATTTAATCATAACGGTTGAGTCCGAAAACCGGTGGTCAGATGACAGTAGAAAATCACTTGATATTTAAGACCAGTGTGAGGCTGTAAATTTTCATACAAAAAGCGGTAACGTTTTCCCACATAAACGAAGTACGATTTTGATAATTTTTGAAAATGTTCTAGATCTAATGGAAAACTAGGTTTAAACGTTTTTATTTTAAAGAAATATTGCCTAAGATAAAAGTTATTCATATCTGATTTTTGACTTAAAAACTTCATCGAGCGTTTCAATTGTTTTATAATAGACTTAACTGAATTACCAAAAATAAAAATGTATAAACCTAGAATAAGATGCAGTGAATTAAATGAGACCAAATTCATTTCATATTGTGAAGGATAAAGGGGGTAAAATCGTTACGGCCCGCAACATTATTTGAAAGCAAAATGAAGGCAATTACGTCCGAACTTAAACTCTCTCTATCGTACGATACGGGTCATTTTTGACAATACCTACTCGCGCCGCGTATCGAAAACTCATGATTCTCTTAATGTTACTTTAAATAAAGTGTACCTACCTACAGTGTGATAAAGATATCTGTAAGTCGCGGAAACCTTAAAAAAAAAAAACAGCGCACTCCGGGAGTGCAGGCAGAAGTGAAAACAATAAACTTGTTATTTCTCATAGAATATTTCTTGAAACGATCTGCTACTGCCATCTATTAGCACTCACTTAAACAAATATAGTTTATTTTTTATTCGCTAGATGGCAGTAAAAAATTTAAATCAGTGCCATCTACATTCAAATAGCGGTCTTTCTAGAAACTAAGTTTCTTAATTTGTGTAATAGATGGCAGTATAAGTTAAACAAAAAGACTAACACAAATAAAATCTCATCTGTCGCGTCAAAATCTGTCGCGAGAACGGCTGAAAATGCTCACCCAAAAAAGTGCCCAACGCGCCATAAGAAGTTTTCACTTCAAAAACTGAGTATTTATTATTGGTTTTGTGTGTATCTTAGACCGCATCGTCACCAACCATCGTGTGAGATAGTGGTCAAACGTGCCTGTATTGATGATAGATTCTGATGACATCATCATCAATATCATCATGTCAAATCATGATTGATTCATGTCAAATTCAGTGCACCATCAATCCTAGTAGCTGTACCACAGCTGAACGCTGCCTGGCTGACCTAATATCAGTCAATTTTGACGACTCAGTTAGCACAATGGACTGCAAAACACAGGGTTGCGGGTTCGATTCCCGCCTCAGGCAAGTATTTATGCTTAGATATTTGTCTGTGGTCTGGTTGTTTCTATGTATTATAAGTACACATTTACAAAAGAAAAGTATATAAGTAGTAGGTATATCCGTAACACAAGTACGGATGTGTCTAGCACCCATAACACAAGTCTAGTTATTTAGATTGGGGCTAGATGGCGATGTGTGGAATGTCCTGCAATAATTATTTATATATTTATTTAAAAAAAAAATACAATGCTAAAGATCTGGGGCTCTATTTTTGAATCGCTCGTGTGACAAAGCTTCGTCGTATACGCCTACAAGTCACGCTCGACTTCCAAGTCGCATGACACAAATTTACTGTATTTTTGAATCGTTCGTCGTAGAAATTTAAAATGTCCATTTTTATTCGTTTTACGCAGTTATTTGAAAAGCGGTAATTACCAGCGGACATCCGTAATTATCCCAAAAGATATAAATATTTTTCAAAGACCGTTTCCGAATGTTTGACTATGATTGTTTGATGTTTATTCTACCACTCGCCTGTCGGCGACGAGTGGTGGAGACCACTCGTTACGATGGAGCGATTCAAAAATAACGAATTTCCGATGTCGAACGAATATCAGTAGAAATCGAGCGCTCGACGCGGGGCGAACGATTCAAAAATAG
The DNA here is from genome assembly GCA_907269075.1 of Idaea aversata. Taxonomy (NCBI): domain Eukaryota; kingdom Metazoa; phylum Arthropoda; class Insecta; order Lepidoptera; family Geometridae; genus Idaea; species Idaea aversata. The sequence continues at coordinate 2,319,892 of OU026102.1, forward strand.
GGCTCCTGGCAGCATAAAGATAGACAAGATATTATCTACACTAATTTCATGTTTGTAAGGAATAGGCTTTGAAACTACTGGACTGATTTTGATGAAGCTTAGTATGACGATACATTGATTCATTGGGAATAATATAGGCTACTTTTTATCCCGAAATTCTAACGGGAATTACGCGGGTGAAACCGTAAAGCGCGGTTAGTGATCGACTAATATATTATCACCTTTACAAAAATTTAACTATTCCCATCTCGTTCTTTTATGATAATTAATAAGTTTTAAAGTAACCTATTTTGAATACAATGCTCTTCGTACAAAGAACTTCTAGATTTGTAATTCACAAGATGTTAGATTTCATTTACAGCGTTAAAAGAAACGAATTTTTTATTTAAAAGTGTCTTTGTGATTGTACAATTTTAATATTAATTTTAAGTAGGTACTTAGTTTGGTCTAATTGATAGAGTGATATACAGCGTATTTAATTAACAACACAAAAATTCTTTTCTTCCTTTAATATCTATGCTAATATTATAAAGCTGAAGAGTTTGTTTGTTTGTTTAAACGCGCTAAACTTAGAAATTACTGGTTCGAATTGAAAAATTATTTTTGTGTTGGATTGTCCATTTATCGAGGAAGGCTATAGGCTACTTTTTGTTACTTTTATATTCCCATGGGATCGGAACTTACACGGGTGAAACAGCGAAGCGCTGCTAGATATTAAAATAGGTGTTTCTTTTATTATGTGTGATTAGTTTATTTTAAACTATGCTTTTAATTTTTCTTTTTAATCACTTAAAAGTTATTCTTTTTTACATACTATCCAAGCTATTTACATTAATACGGTACATTTTGTGCAACTAATAAGGTACCTGCGTGTAATAAGAGCCAATTGCCACCATAATAAAAAACGAAAAATATTTAAAATAGTGAAAACTAGGTACTAATTAAAAATTAATATTATTAAAAAAATTAAAAAAACTACAAATGTCATACTTTCGTGTTTTTTTAATCTATAGGTACATATAAACTGCTTGGTCCTGAATGACTAACTGACTGACTGACGGATCAACGCACAGCCTAAACCGCTGCTGATTGCAGAGACTTGAAACTTGGAGGGTGTGTTGTTAGCATCCGATATGAAAAGATTTTCCGAAATTCTACCCCTTAGGGGGTGAAAAAGAGGGCAAAAAATGTTTATGGGACAAAGTGATTCCTTGGTCCTAATCCTATTAGAACCACTTTCGACTTCTACGAGGACGAATTCGCGGGCAAAAGCTAGTTAGATATAATGCTTGATATTATTTGCTTTATTGTCAATCTGAAAAACAACTCATTTGTTTATTTTTATGTTATTTAATCACTAACATCAAGGTTATTCAAAAAACATTTATAGGCCCTTTCTTCTCCGCATTTCCTCTTTTAGTTTTTTTACATTCCCTGGTGTAAAGATGTTGCTGCTATCTAGGCACCTGGAATCAGTTATTTTTTGAGTACTTAACCCTAATTTTTAAATTATTTCTTACACTCTTGTGTTCTGAATATTGAAAAACAAGTAGACTTGTTTTTTCTAAGACTAAGCACTAAGAAACTTTTATAATAAATTTATGTAAATAATTTAAAAATACCATTGTAATTTTTCTTAAAAATGAAAAATGAACACCATAAAGTAAAAACTGAAAGTTAGCATGTGTCTAATTTTGAATAACAATAAAAAAATATTATAAAGATGAAGAAAATGCATGACCGATTTCTTAACATTTATCATCATTAGACCACACGTTTGCCTGAAGTTTCAGACAGATAGTACTTTTTTTGAGGTGTTGGTCGCCTGGAAAAACTATGTAACTTAAACAAAAAACTAACAGCTATTTCTGCTAAAAAAAGAGCTTTCTCATGTAAAAGTGTTTGAGACCTTTCGATCCAATTTCCAAAAATAAACTAACCATTTTCTTACATTATTCTCCTAAAACATTTAACACTTTCTTAATACCTACCTTCAAAAGCCCGTATCCCGTAACACAGGTAGTCAGTGGTAAGTGGTAAGGCTATAAAATGCAATAAATCAAGTTTTGTGCCAAATTTACTGCAAAATTTGTGGCTACCCGCAAATTTACTCCGGTTCAATTGAGTTGGCCCGTATTGGGATGATTTTCGGAAGCTGAGGTAAAGTCGAAATAGTGATGTTCATTTAACGATAAGTTGTGATATCGATAAATAAAGGTTGACTTGCACAACAAAAAATAAATTGATATAAAACCCTAAAAATAATTAACCAACAGGCAAAGTGTCAAACTGATTAAATTAAGATTACCTGATAAATGCATTTATCTAAAATTCAGCTTAATTTGTTAAAGTACAATGCAAGTCACCTTTATTTTTCACTAATTACGGCTTCTTCCTTTTGTCTCAGAGAGTAAGTATTATAATTCAGCGAGGAAATGCTGCCAAAATGTAATATGGGCAGATACCCTTAGAGCTATAAAAAATTAAATATTTGGTCATAATAAAAAATATCGATATTTTGAAATTTGTACACTAAACGCTACATCACTAAGGCCACTGACCCACAAAAAGATTAAGAAAAAATCTATATTTTATTTTCAACATGCAAGTACTATCGTGGTATAAATTAAAGGGTTTTTTTCTTTCTTATACTCACTCGTACCACGTGTTTTGAGTTCAAGTACTCGGGATCGAGTTGTAAGGTCAGCAGAAAAAGTTGTTTTTATTGATACTTTGATGGAATTGATTTCAAATTGAAGAAGATAAATAGTATTTTAATAATTTATTTCATTTCTTTAGGCAATGGTAGTTAAAATGTAAATGTACAGACCTGAGTATATAAAATAAACAGTGCAAAAGAAATACCTTCCGAGGTACAAATTATATTTTGTATTTAAAAAAAAAATAGTTAAAATATAAGTAAGTTTAATTTTTTTTTGCCATTTAAACATTTGGACACACACTCATATAATTTAAATGCTTTTATTTAATTTACTTGCAATGTATGATTGTTTGGTTGGAATCTTTGATCCACTCCCCGGTTACCAATTGAGCTGAAATGCATACATGTTTAGTTTTGTTTAGTAATGTTAACAATAATAGTTTATGTCATACCAGATCTCATTTAAATCTAGATAGATTTCACCAAAGCAAGAAAAATAAACAAGAAAACAAACTTCTGTTGTCCGTACAAAACAATATCAAGATAATCACCGTTCAGTTACGTATAAACTGGCCCACTACTGGCATTACGCATTACATCTGTGTGTGTGTTTAAGGACACGGCGGCTGACACTTCGTGCCTGTGTGGGTGGCAATAAGAAACTCGTTGTTACTTGCTGTAGTAGTCACAGAATTATAATAATAGTTACTTTATGTATACCTTGCATTGGAGTAGTCTACTCTATTCATGCTGTGTTGTTTTCTTGTATTTCGCTGTTCATTAACCGACTTCAAAAAAAGAGTAGGTTCTCAATTCATTGGGATATTTTTTTTTGTATGTTCCCCGATCACTCGAAAACGCCTGGACCGATTTGGAAAATTCTTTTGTTAAAATTGGTCGTATTGATAAAGTTTCAGACTCAATACAACAATAATATGAAAAATATTTTTAAGGAAAAATGCTTCTTCAAAAATTGCGACTAAGACGAGACTCGAACTCGCATCGCAATTTTTGAAGAAGCATTTTTCCTTAAAAATATTTTCAGATAGCCCAGTGCAGGCCCTTTAAAAAATAAAAATAAAATCATTAATAATATGGAATTTTAGAAATAGCAATTACAATATTTAGGTAGGAATACACAGAGGCGTGATTAAAATACGAAGTGAGTTTTTAGTTAACCTATTTTTTCTCACTGCTGGGCATCGGTCTCTTTCAAGCCATTTCAATCCTGGGCCTAACTTGGCCAGACTCCATCGCAGGTATCCATCGTCATACCATATTTTATAGGGTCTACCTCGATTTAAATCTACATACAAAATAAATAATCTGGATCTGAATCTATTAACCATAAAGACAGTATGGCTTGTAAACGCTTAAATTAATAAATTATGACTCTCGAGAATTACATTAAATACAGTCCATCACTGCAACAAAACAAATGTACAGCTCTGACCCAGAGATAATTTTTATATTTATGCAACTTGTACCGTTAATCTTTTTAGAGTTCGCTCATTGAATTTTAAACTCTTCGCCTAAAGGTATAAAGAGTATATTGAAATGGAAGATATAATGTAGGCGCGACAAAAACTATTTAATGACAGCAATATGGACAGAGATCGTTCTCCGATTATATTGTTAGTTGCATGAATTTTATGTTTTAAGTTGTGTTTGATTGTAGGACATTAGATTTCAGATTTTTAACAAGAAAAATGTCCCCATTATTTGTCATTTACATCAGAAGAATAGGATAGAATAACATTTATGAGGCACGTACACGATATTATAGAAGAAAAATGATTAAACAGATTTACTAAATCACCGTCTAAAAACCTGTTTCCCTCTAACCAAGATCTGCCTTAGCATAAGCTCTAACTACATGATGCAACACGCATGATGACACCCCTAGTTTTGGTAGCACCCTTGCTGTGACATTATGATCTGATTGGTTTAATTTATTGATCTTTATAATATTCGCTACCATTATAAAACGGGGTAATAGGTGTTGGGCAAGATGGAGTACCATCTTCACGCAAAAAGGACCCAATTAAAAAGGGTCTAATCGCGGAAAGCAGCCCGTATCCAAGTACCAAGTACCATTATAAAACTCAAAACTCAATTTCTTATTGTCAAATACGTCATTAATAGGAATCTGTTAAACATGCTTTAAACGTAATGCATAGTAAAAACTTAAACAATAATCTCTAAGGAAAAATATCTTATTTTTACTAAAAGATACAACCAATTTAGTAATGCTAAACAAACGAATTCACCAATCTATACCAAAATAATCTCCAATAATAAGATTTCATGCCACCTGATTATTAAGGGTGGTGTAATTTTATTTCATCCCCAAATAATGGATATAATACTCTACTGATTATCTACGACGACAAATTGGGGTTGTTTTTTTATATATTTAACTCATATATTGCTAGTTCTTTCCTCTTCTTTTGCACGGATGTAAGGTGCCTTTTTTCAATGTAATTTTCTACCATACTAGCTGTTTGCAGAAGTTAGATCAAAATCGGTTTACTCGTTTTGATGATTATATGTATGTATCTGATCGACTTAATACTTTTGATTATAACTATGTTTGTGTTTGTTTCGATTGTTAGCTATAAGTACACAATACATAGTAAGTACATAGTAAGAAACTTCATTTCAAGATCTCAGAAAAAAGCAATCAGAATGTTTCGAATGCAATCGTAAAATATCAGTGACATCTCAGTATTCTAGCAAAAAATATGATCAAAGCGGCGCAAGCGCACAATGTGAGCACAAGAATACCACAATAGCATCACTGAAATAACTAACCTAATAGCTTTAATTGCTAACTCAGTCTAAAACATGGCTAAAAGCAACAAAATAAGATAAAAAGCCTATACAAAAGCAACAAAAACAAAAAAAAAGATCCGTCACGAACATAGGCGAGGGAGAGCAAAGAAAAAAAAACTATACAAGTTCAACGTTTATTTTGGTTGCGTCCCTTTCTCGCCTCAAACAGATTTGTATATCGTTCTCTTTCTTCCAGCTCGAACGCTGGACACCTGTGCTTTAGTTTCCCCTGAGTACCAACGACCTCTTGCAGGACTCACAATAAAACGACGTAAGAGACGAAAATAGATATTACATTTTGTGCTCTATGTTTTTTTGATGACGGTACGTTATGCGTTGTAGGTTTAATAATTATAGATGTGTTATTTTTCGATGCAATGATTGTCGTATACGGATTTGATTCGTGGCAAGCTGATGTTTTTTTTCTCTTCTTTTTTTAGTTTAATGCGTAAACTAATGTATCGTAATAATAATGAAAGTTGAACACCTGTTGTATACTAATCCTATTGTTGGATTTTATACAGTAAAGCGAATTTATGGTTTTGGTGCAATTTAGGGAATAATCAGTTCTGGTGTTTTATAAGGACTATAATAAAATTATTATGAGCTTTATTAAAGCGACAGAACCACCTACCTACTAATGTCAAATAATAAGAAATAATTTAAGAAAAATAATTTGAATGAGTGGTATAACAAATAATAAAAGAACAAATTAATATGTTAATGAGTTTTATAATATTTGCTATAGTTTTCTTAATATGTTTGTTTGTTACTTAAGTTCTATTCAATAATGTACCTAAATAATGACTCTTTGCGTGTTTTGGTGTATACTGTAAGTGCAATGAGTAATTGTATTATAAATAAATAAATAAATAAATAAATATACATAATTAAGTATTTGAAAAAGATATTATGTCATCTGCTCAGAATTAATTTAAAAAAGCATCTTTAATATATAAGACTAATTATGTATGGGAAAAATACTTATTTAATAAAAAAAAAGTTATCGTAGTAAGCTACCGAATACAAAACGAGTTTTTATTCATCATGAATATATTATAAACTTGATATTAAATCAGTTAGATAATGATAAATGATTTTTGAAAAGAGTCGACAACCAGAGTTAAGTCAAATTGATTATTTTTACAAAAACATTTTTTGCCTTTTTTGTTGACAGTATCGTTGGTGAAATTTGAATATTGAATATCTGATTTCAATTGAAGGGGTAGTTATAAGAAAATACTAAAAAAAATGGAGAGATGAAATTGGATACGATTTTTTTTCCTTTGCCCTGTAGGTAGACATATTGCTCGGCATACTTAACTAATAAACTTGCATTAATATAATATTTTGGCTTTGAATCACTTAGGTAAAAATACTATTACATATTATTAAATACTAAAAAATTCGTGGTGCGGTTTAGTATCTAGTAAGTGTAGTCAACTAGACTACAAAAAAAACCATAGTTGTAACAACCAAAAAATTACCATGAACCCTTTAACTTCGAATAAATAGGTCAATGTAATTATTAAAATATAGGTATGATTATTTACTTGAACATTTCTAGGTTTTAAAATAATTCCCCTACAAAAAAATAGGTAATATGGCCTATCCTCACTACATACCTAGTATAAAACAAAGTCGGTTTCTCTGTCCCTATATCCCTTTGTATGCTTAAATCTTTAAAACTACGCAACGGATTTTGATGCAGTTTTTTTAAGTAGATAGAGTGATTCAAGAGGAAGGTTTATACATGCATAATATAGCCGTGCGCAGCCGGGGCGGGTCGCTAGTTTTAAATTAAATATATTTTCTAAATAATAGAAAATAGTTACTAATATAAGACAAACCTAAAAAAAAATTGCCACACTTAAAATTCACATTAATCTTACGATGATAAACCTAGTTTGTTAGTTAAAACCAAACTAAAAATCCATTATCGTTACCGATCATAGCAATAAATAATTTGTACAGCTAATAAACGATTCGAAGATAACTGACCGCGATAGAGTAGCATTATTTATATTGTATTAAAGTTGAGGCTACCGGGACTCCAGAGTGGCAAAGTTGAGTGACCGCGCGCGAGCACTCCTTTTATACGTTTTGTAATGATCTTACTGGTGTTAGATAATACTAGTATAATGTCATTTTAGTTTTTAATGGTAGATGTTTAGTGGTTAAGATAATATGTTGATATCAAGCAGATGATATTTAAGTAGCGATAGACATGATCTGTGTCAAAATACACGTAGGTAAAGGATCTTAAATTAACATGGTTATTTTCACTACCTACTAAAACTATTTAATATAATTTACTATGTTTTTTTTGAAGTGAAAACTTCTTATGGCGCGTTGGGCACTTTTGTGGGTGAGCATTTTCAGCCGTTCTCGCGACAGATGAGATTTGACGCGACAGATGAGATTTTATTTGTGTTAGTCTTTTTGTGTTAGTCTTTTTTTCTAGAAAGACCGCTATTCGAATGTAGATGGCGCTGATTTAAATTTTTTACTGCCATCTAGCGAATAAAAAATAAACTATATTTGTTTAAGTGAGTGCTAATAAATGGCAGTAGCAGATCGTTTCAAGAAATATTCTATGAGAAATAACAAGTTTATTGTTTTCACTTCTGCCTGCACTCCCGGAGTGCGCAGTTTTTTTTTTATTATGCTCGATAAACTTGTGGTAAAATACATGTACCTACCTACATAAGCGAAAATTTGTGTGTTGGTAAGTATGTTTTTTAACGCTTCACGCAAAACTATTTTAATGAAACTTAGTATGTATGTATATATGTGTATGTACAATAAGTAAGCTCCTTTTTACCCAGAATATATTCCCATGGAATAAATTGGCAAAACTGGAGGTCGCAGTAAGTATTATAAATAAAAATATGAATGTTTTTAAGTCTTCAGGTAAAAACTACTAAACCGATTGCAACGAAACTCGGTCTGTATATGGCTCGAGACCTACGTTACAACAAAGGCTACTTTTTAACTCGCTTTTATTAGTTTCACCTGTATGTATGTAACCGACTCCTTTGGGCACGATTTTGGCCTACTTAGTTACTTAGAAGTTTTCATGAAATTGGCACTTAAGGTGAAAGGGTACCTACCTGCGCGGTCTCCATACAATCGTAGTCGACTGTTTCCTCCCTGGATACTGACACTAACACAAATATTTTTGTGCCATAAAACCTATAACTGCCATGACTATGCCCCTATGTTTTGGTTTTTTTCATTTTCTAATTATCATAGAAATTGAAATTACAAAAATTAAAAAAGTTAAAAAAAACAAAAAATAGGGGCATGGTTATGGCTGTTATAAGTTTTATGCACCAAAAATATTTGCTCTAGTGTCATTATCCAGGGAGAAAACAGTCAACTACGTTTGTAATAGTTTGTATGGAGAAAGCCCCCGGTACCCTTTCCTCTTAAGCTGGTAAAACTGAGGGATACGGCTAATAATTACCTATTAGTTATGTTACGATTAGGTGAATTTCCAGAACATAAACTTCACACTATTCTAAACGAATTTGACAAACGATCAGACAAAAAACAGATCAATAGTCAATAGTAAATTTAAAATACCGGCCAAGTGAGAGTCGGACTCGCGCATGAAAGGTTCTGTACCGTTAGATTCTGTTTTTAGTATTTTTCGTTATAGCTGAAACAGAAATACATCTGTTATTTCAACTGTCTAGCTATCACGGTTCATGATAGACAGACAGACGGACGGACGGACAGTGGAGTCTTAGTAATAGGGTCCCGTATTAACCCTTTGGGTACGGAACCCTAAAAGCTTCAAACTTCAAACGCCAGATGGCGACCTATGCCAACATTTGTTGAGTAAATAATCTAAAGGGAGAATCCTAGCGGACCGAACGAAAATAACTTTGTACTTCGTAGTAAACGAAAGGTTTTGTATACTACACAGTCTAGCTATCACGGTTCATGATAGACAGACAGACAGTTGAAAAGGCGGACATTAGAGTCTTAGTAATACGGTACCCCGTTTTCACCCTTTGGGTACGGAACCCTAAAAGCTTCAAACTTCAAACACCAGATGGCGACCTATGCCAACATTTGTTGAGTAAACAATCTAAAGGGAGATTCCTAGCGGACCAAATGAAAATAACTTTGTACTTCGTAGTAAACGAAAGGTTTTGTTTACTACAAACGGTTTTGTTATTGCCGGTAGTAATTGGTAGATTTCTGGTTAAAATAGCTCCTTTCCTTTTCTTCTTCTTCGTGTTGACTGCACATTTATTTAAATAAGGTCAAATATTCTATTTTTAAATCGTTCGAACCGACATCGGAAATTCGCTATTTTTGAATCGCTCGATCGTAACGTGTTTTCTCTACTACTCGTCGCCGACAGGCGAGTGGTAAAATAAATGTCAAACAATCATAATCAAACATTCGGAAACGATCTTTGAAAAATATTTATATCTTTTGAGATTATTTCGGATGTTTGTCGGTTATTACCTATTTTCAATTTTCTACGTAAAACGAATAAAATTGACATTTCAAATTTCGACGACCAATTAAACGAATGTCTAAAAAGTGATATGCCGATAAGTTAAATGCTTGAATCTTATTTACGATTTACGATTTAGCAGCATAATGGAGTGGACGGATCTGGGGCTCTATTTTTGAACCGCTCGTGTGACAAAGCATCGTCGTATGGCGTATACGACGATGCTTTGTCCAAGTCATGCCCGACTTCCAAATCGAATGACACCAATTTTCTGTATTTTTCCTTAAGGGATTTTGCTACAAACCGAAAAAACAATAGTACCTACCCTTTAAAGTTTTAAATAACTCTAAAACATTTTATGCTATCAGTACCTACTTTGTCTCCAAAAAGTAAAAGTAACATCGAAATTACTAGGTACAAAAATATTTTTTAAATACCTAAACTCAATGTTTATGATTTTTATGCTGTCTGTACAAACATTAACAAAATATTAAGCATTTTATGGAAAATCAGACTTAAAATAATTGAACTTAATTCTGATTTCGATCAATTCAAAAGTGGTGTAGTTCTTTAGACTGATTTCTGGTAATGACTCTGACAAAGTAGAACCTTTTTTGTAATTATTCTCGTGTTACCTTTAATTTTCTCATAGAAATCTACCCAGCCATTTCTCTTAGCGGTTATTATTGTTTACACAAAGTCTACTGAAATCTTTGAACTAACCGCCACCACAACCAACCATTGTAGTTTTTAATACTTGGAGGTAAATAAACACAATAGTTTATGTTGTTTATATCAATAATAATATTGATATTGACGCGCCAATAATGCAAATTGCCTTATTGTTGGCATAATGCCCTATGAGGGATTCTGAATAACCAGTACCTTTATGCATCGGCAGGTGGTGCTGCTCAGAAAAAAAAAACGTGTGGCACTCGGGGACTGCCGTGCATTGCATGTCAATAGTCGTCCGTCAATGGTCGTCCGTTTTTGTCGTTCGTTTTTTGTCGTCCGACATTTGTCGTCCGCCATTTGTCGTCCGACATTTGTCGTCCGTCAATAGTCGTCCGTTAATAATCGTCCGTCATTTGTCGGGGGTGTTAGGTTTTTGTCGTTACGGAATGTCTTGATTCGGTCGCCGCGCCCAAGGCCCGCGATAAAATCTATGCAATAGCTTAAAAACAAATTACAGTTTGTTTTATAATTACCACTATTTAACACAATGGTAAGTTTAGTGACGATGCAGTCTAGAAGATACCTGACTCAAGGACCCCTCAAATAAACGGGACCTTCGAAGGACATGAGTGAAGGAAGGAAGGCAGCCGAGGCCAAAGCACCATCCAGGGTTCACATGTAGGACATCTATGGCTAAATCCCACGAGCGCGAGCAATACACTAGTGTGTATTGCTCGCGTTCGTGGGATGTGTAATAGTTTACACATCCCCTAAAAATGTATGTCTTAGTCCATGGTCTATAGAAAAATATATATTTCAACAAATATAAATATCGCTGAATTTAGAAAAAAAAATCAAAAAATATCAATAAAATCGAAAAATACCAACATCTGTCTTCAGACTTCCAAAATAACAAAGCACCTAATTCGAATACTAGGATCTCTTTATTTTTCCAATTAAGTTCCGAATTGCTCCTCTATAATCTGCTCAAGCGAATACGGGTCAGAGAAATTATAATAGAACAGGAATGCTTATTTAAATTTTTATATCTAATATGTATTATATATCTATATATACTATCTATAAATATATATATATATATATCTATATATACTATCTATATATATATATATACTATATATCTAATATATACTATATTAATTTTTATATAACTTTTACTGGTCTAGATATCATTCAGTTTTTTTATCCAGTAGCTTGTGACAGCTAAGTGTTGTTGCTATTTATCTTAGCACAACAAAACTAGTACTTTAAAGTAGGTACTTATTACCAAAAATAGCCGATAATTTTATTAAAAATAAAACTAAATTTGAAAACAAATTGATCATGACATTGTGTGACCGACCAATGTAACTAAACCTCCTATTTTAAACTACTCAATTAAAACAGAAGTTAATATTATAATGGACGGTTAAATTATTTCATGCACGTAGCATCACAATCGTCCATTCGCCTTATATCCATATATGGATCTCTATCTTGCCACAGAATAATAAACTGCATCTCAAAGACAATAACGTAGAAAATTGAAGTTTAGTTTTGTAAAGAACGTGACCACGCATGCTGATGGACAAGACGAAATGATGAGAAAACAAATGGATTGTTTTGATAGAAATTATTAAAGAACAGTAAGCAATAAATTAACATTTATGGAATATAATATAATGGTCTTCCTGGGTGCGACGATCGAAAATATCAAAATATATTTCCGATCGTCGTCTTTATTTGCACAGCAGAAGGAATGGACTTAGAAGACAAAGGAAAAACCAAAACCTGGACAGTTGAATTTGCACAGATGTTGAAAAGAATTAATTCAGACAACCTTTAGATGGAGAAGAACTGTTTTAATAGTAGGTATGAAATAGCTCATGATTTAAATCTTCTGAATTTTCAACCTTAAAGGTATAGGCAAGCCAGATGCTTACATCGCGAAAAATTATATAGCTTTGTGACTTAATGGATTGACGTATAAAAAAAGAAGAAAACATAACGTAGATATACACTATTTTCAAATATCATAAAATATAAAAACGAAACGTAAGTCTAAAAGAGCGGCCTTATAGCTCAAAGCGAGCTCTTCCAGACAACGAAGAAGAAGGGAAAGATGAAGACAAATAGCAACAGGAATAATGAGTATAGAAGAAGAATATTTATTAATACAAACAGCGACAATAGATAATAAACATTTGACAACTAGTAGATATGTAATACAAAAACAACCTAATAGTAAAAATGTAGAATGCAAAACTTTTTCCTTAGCTTGAAGCTGCATTACTTGCGACTTTAAAAGATCGTGTGTCTTGGTCGTTTAATAACTTCAAAATACACAATCAAACTTTAAGGGCGATTATTCAAGAAGATATAGCTAAAAATAAAACGTAAACAAACGTAAAGGTTGCTAATGTCGAAACCTGTTTGAGAAAGGATACGGTTCAAGTTAAAAACTTAAGGAAAGAATAGTCATTTTTGTCATATTATTATATGTCAGTTGTATCGTAACACTGATTATTATGCTGGATAGGTGATTATCTATACATAGGTACATATAAAATACTTTGTACTGAATGACTGCCCTCCGAATACTTAAACGTTTAGGAGTCCCCTTAATATGTAAGACGCTCCTATCCAATTTTAATATGACAATAAAATGTCAACTAATTCGCCACTGAAGACACCTGAAGATAAGTATTCGGACGTGACTGACGGATCAACGCACAGCCTTTACCGCTGATAGTAGAGATCTGAAACTTGTGTGAGTAAAATTCTAGATTTTAACCCTTTTGACTGATGATCCTCTTGATAGTCCTTTTCACTTGCTTCATTTTTGCTGTCTATGTATCAGGATTGGTTGATTGAAAAAGTCTTAGATTCTGACCTTCTTTGACATAAGCTACCGTTTGACTTTGACTTTTACCTCGATATATTTTCTGTCCAAAATCTTTGTCATTGCAGGATCGGCTGAGTACCTAACCTACCCCGTTAATTCTATAAAAAGTTTTAGTCTCTGACATTCTTTGATTTGGTACCATTCGATAGTCCTTTTTACTCGCTTTATTTTTAACTGGCAAAATCTTTATTATTGCAGGATCGGCTGGATATCCTACAAATCCTATATAAAGTCTTAGACTTGGTCCTTCTTAGACATAAAATAGATTTTGACAGTCCTTTTCACACGCATTATGTTTAGCTTTTATCACTATTGCAGGTTCTTGTTTAAAAGATGTATTTTAACAGTATTTTTACTCGATTCATTTTTTGTCTTAAATCTATAAATATTTAACACTTAACTGAGGAATTTATCACTGACCTTAATCCTCAACTAAACCAAGTCTTAACCAATTTTAACATAAGGTACCATCAGCCAGAGCTGCGCGGTCCCACCTTAAGATTGATTATCCTGTGCAGGGCCCTATTGCTTCTCTAGCTTTTTAATTTTTGTTGACCAATATGGCAAAGGCGCATTGTTTTTTTTTTTCAAACGTCTACATTCCTAAAAGCGTTGCTGCTTTTTATGCCAAATGTGTTGTTTGTTGTTGAAACGAAATGTTTCAAAACAATTAATAGACTTTGACAATAAAAAAGGGTACTGGACCCTAATTGGCAAACAAAAAAAAGGGCGGGATTTCGTAGGTTGCACTACTCCCGTAGAAAATTTTCATGGATTGGGACCGCACAGCTCTGACCGACAGTACCTTTTGACAGTCCTTTTAACCCGCTTCATGTTGTATCTTAAATCATTTGTTATTGCAGGACCGGCTGGATGTCCCGTTAATTTTACTGTCCCAACCAATGGTCCCAACACAACATTACGATTCTTGTCGAGTCCCGAAACTGATCGGTCTACCCTAAATGGAAGTATCAAACAGTTAGTTTAGTGTCAACAACTTTATGTAGTACCTATCTTTAGTTTTTAGAAGCTTTGTTAACCGACTTCAAAAAATGTAGGAAGTTCTCAATTATTCGCGTATTTTTTTTAATGTTTTATCATCGATTTTAGGTTAAGATGTATCAATTTAAGAAAGAAAATAAAAAAGGAATATAAAAATTATGTAAGTAAATAATAAAAACCTAGTTTACTTAAATTATAAAATAACTAGCGACCCGCCCCGGCTTCGCACGGCTATATTATGCATGTATTATACATAAAAATCTTCCTCTTGAATCATTCTATCTATTAAAAAAAACCGCATCAAAATCCGTTTTAAAGATTTAAGCATACAAAGGGATATAGGGACAGAGAAAGCGACTTTGCTTTATACTATGTAGTGATAGTGATATGTACCAACTTATTGTAATAGAAAAACTAAAAGGAGTATGAGAGACTCTTCGAAGGTTAATAATAATGTACTTACTACCTAATAAATAAACAACTGACACAAAAATAAGGACAGACAAAAAAAACTATAGTAAAATAACACAAAGCAAATTGTGTAGATTGAGTTGTGGAGTACATAAAATTTCATAAAACCGTACGAGATGCTTTTGAATTCATTTTAACTAGATACCGATTCGTTGCACCTGCAAATAATTATGTTCTATTCAGTAAAATTCTGACATCAGAAACATAATTACAGTGTCAAAGAAGACTCAATAGCAAATAAATACAACAACAATAAAGTCCCGAAGCATAAAGAAAATGTAAACTAAACGTTGACATTCAACTTTGCAGACTCGAAGACCTTGGTCAGACCCTACATACAACCAAAACAACACAACTGCAAACCTAATCACAGAAAAATAACCCTTAAAACATCAACTATAAGATCGATTTAATGTTGAACGTGGAACTGCGTTTGTAAGAAATCGAGCATGCAATATATGACTCGAACATATCAATACATGTTTTACTGAAAATGGAAACTAGAAAATCGTACAATTTATCTGCCCTTGGCATTACTGACTGCGTTGACTTGCTAAGGATATAGAATTGGAATAAACTTGACACATTAAAGTAATAGTTTAATGTTCATACCTATTGCTAATAGTTGAAAATTATTTCTCATGAGTGCTGAAACTTAAGTGTTTTAGCCAAGACTTCGTTCGCGTAGACCGTAGGAGTTTAATTTTTTTTAAAATCCTTTTTTAGCATCTGCTGGGCATCTGATTCTGCCTACGACGAAAAATAAAAATTATTATCCCGGGTCATATTTTTATTATATTTCTCTTATTAATATATACTCCTCTCAAACTAGGTCTCATTCAGTTTATACCTACCTAAAAACCCCGGGAAAATAATAACTATGAACACAAATCGTGTGGGTAAAAAAGTTTATTAGTAGGTAAGTCTAATTTCCGTCCATTGCATTGGTTTGAGATGTGCATTGATAAATTATTCAGTCAGCCAGTACTTTTAATATAGAAATCTCTATTTACCTGTACTTGCTTATATAGAGGTAAATAGAGGCAGAAATCTTCTGAAAGTTCACCAACCGCAAATATCTCTTAGTTATATCTTTTAATCTCCAATTATCATTTTAAGAATCCCATTCTAATTTATATCCCAAACCAACTCATCAATAAATCCAACAACAAGACACTTCTCATTGAGCTTTCAACAAAAAAGCTCAAAGCGTAATTACGGACGAATTTATTGACTGTCTTAAGCTAAAAAAGCATTAGGAAGATGCGGCATTAGTCAAAATGTCATGCCATTAATTCCTACACAGATACCATAGATGCCACAGATGCAATACCCTTCGTTAGGTGAGACATGGTAATGGAAAATAATAATATTTGTTGTCGCCTTGACAAGTTTTTAGCAGCAACGGCAATAAAAATCGCACGACATGTTATGTATAGAACAGTTACTACAATTTTTACATAATAAAATTGTTACTCAGTTGTTATTTCGCCCTACCCATGAACGAAAACTTTCATTAACTGACAAAATACTGTATCAAGAAACAAGATTATAATAGTTACTATTAAAACAAGATACCTAGTTTCGTTAAGCTAAACATTATAACGTTTTACGATATATCGTATAAATAGTTTTTTAAAACATTTTTTCCAAAAAAATCTATTGTAAATATGCTATCAATAATTCTGAGGCTATAAAATATCTACCACATATAGAATTACAAGATTCATTATAAATTAAAAAAAAAAGTTGTACCAATATTGAAAGTTGCTTAACTTTTCGTTTTAATAGAAACACCAACACTAACAAAGAACCGCCTTTTAGAGAACACTTCAAAGGCATTGCTTAGTTGGCAAATGAATCTTTTTTTGTCTTAACACTTATTTGTCTAAACTACCCCAAATTAGGGAGTTTTTGTCGCCGCTAAATTAATATTCATTTAAACTTTAAGATCTTTGTTACTATTTTTAGGGTGAAGTTTCTTACTTCGAGATTTATTGTTAGAATTTTAATTGTCTTTGAATAATTGCATGTATTATTCAGTGTTGGTAAATTAATAGTTTTGTTTGTTTGTTTTGGTTATTATGTGGTTGATTTGCGTTGTTGACCAATTATTGTCCAATGAAACTAAATCGTATTTATTTGTTAGTCTAGCGAGGTCATAGATTACTCCCGAATAGGTGCCGCTTTTTGCCTTTTAATATTGAATGAATGAATATCATTTATTTGCAAAGATGTCACATAAAAATATAGTTTGACATTATTTCACCACCACTTTAAAGCTTATTTATTCTTTTAATATTGTGTTATAAAATTAATTATTTGTAAACTAGGCATGTCTTTCTTTTTTACATCACTTAAAAATTATAAGTTATTCTATAAGCTTTTTAATTTTTTTAAACAAAAGTAAACTTAGAATACAAACTATTCAAGCGATTACAATCAAATAACATAATAATTTTGGATGAAAACAGGAATGCCTAGGAATGATAATCTATACTGTCTATACTAATATTATAAAGAAGTAAAGTTAGTGTATTTGTTAAATTGTAAGGGGTAATCTCGGGATCTACTGAACCGATTTTAAAAATTCTTTCACCAATAGAAAGCCACATTATTGCTGAGTGTCATAGGTTATATAAAAAACCGAAAAATAAAAAGGCTTTTACGTGGTTGTCTGTTTTGCAAAGTGAATCGGAGAAAAAACGGTCGAATGAAAGCGTTTCTTACGAACGCTGCCTTAACTATGAAAGATATATTTTTGAGTTCTATAGAAAAGATGTGGAGCTTGAAAATGCCTACAAAAAAGTCAACAACAGCATACGTCTGACTTTTATATTTAAGTTACAAAAAGTTTTTTTTTAAATATTAGTATAGATAATTTAATTTTTAATATTAATAAAATAAATGCCCAACGAAGTGGGCACGGGTCAGCTAGTCTATAATATAAAAATGAATCGCAAAATGTGTTGGTAAGCGCATAACTCAAAAAAGCCTGGACCAATTTGGCCAATTCTTTTTTTAGAATATTCCATAAGTTACGAGGATGGTTCTTACGGAGAGAAAAATTTAAAAAATTGCCTGAAAATGTCTAAAAACAATACTTTTCTATACTCCATACCATACAAACGATTCGTAATAATACAAGTCAATAAGAACTTTAATACCATAACATAAAGTTCAAGTTTTAATGGAGAGGTGCCGGGAAGGCAAAACAATTGAGTGACGTATAAATATTGATGTCAATCGTGTCGCGGTGTTTAGTTGCCAAACTACACCTAAACGGCTGAACCGATTTGTATGATTTTTAACCCCCGACGCAAAAACGACGGGGTGTTATAAGTTTGACGTGTCTGTGTGTGTGTGTGTGTGTGTCTGTCTGTGGCATCGTAGCTTCCCGAACGGCTGAACCGATTTTGATTTAGTTTTTTTTTATATGGCAAAACAACGTTTGCCCGGGACAGCTAGTTCCATATAAAATCATTATAGTACAATAAACATAATACCTATTCAATTATGTATACCTACTCGGCTTCTTAAACATTAAAATGCCTTTACCAATTTATAAAATTTACTTAAAATACTTCAAATAATCGCAACTTTGTTACCGACAAGTACCAAATAATTTTCATCACAAAAGGGCAAGGAATCCAGTGGTTTCTGCCAGGCCGTTCTCTATGATACTTTAGACTAGTAATAATTAACTGAATTTATTAGGGATTTAATATTCAGAATTTATAACGTTTTTACCTAAGGAGACAGCGTTGTAGCGGTTATATTAAATTGTAGAGATGGTTTTAAGTTCGTATGTTCTATAGGTAAGTAGGTATATAGAAAAAGACAACAATGTTAATAGGAATAATTTTGTTGAAAATATTTAAAAAAATGCGTCTTCAAAAATTGCAACTGAGACAAGACTCGAACTCGCATCCCTGCAGGCCATGCAGGCCATGAACTTTAAAAATTAAAAAAAGATTAAGACAAAAGTTTATGTTAGGACGTATTATTATAATAAATATAAAATAAAAAAAATAAATAAAGTTTATACCGCAATGTAGGTACCAACTTACAGTTAGGTACCTAAGTACTATTTACGATTTTTTTTACATTATATTTATTAGAAGGGCCCCTTTTTCCAGGATATAAGCAAATTCCATTTGTTTAAGTTTGTCATTCATGCCATGACACCAAAAGCTAGGACTAGCTTTTGGTGTCATGGCATAAAGTGTTTTTAAGTAATTTTGTAAGGACTACAAACAAAATTACTTAAAAACACTTTAGAGCGTGTCACTTTACATGACAAATTCTAACATTCCAACTTGACGTCCCCAAAAGTAATTTCAAATGTTAACAAAAATAGGAGCTTTAGTATTTCTGTTATTTAACCTGAAATTAAAATGTCGAAAATCAATGTTTCTGTCAGTATGTCACGAGATGTAGATAAGTCATTTAGGGCAAACGCAGACGATATACTGCGATCGGCCGATTATGGAATCGCAATTTAAAAATCAAAAGAGTAGTAAAAATTAAGTTTACTAGTACAACATTTTTAGAATTGAATAGGTACGGTACCTATTTTTTAAACAGTTATATTTATTTTTAAGTTTTCTGCAATTTTTAAGGACACCAAATATGATAATTATGGCAACTATAAAATACTTTGGGATCTTCCGAAGTCTTTGCATTTTTAGGGACTTCGGCGCGCGTCTTGTCGGATTGTCTGGTGATCGGTGGGCTTTTTCGCTCAAAGGGTCAGTCTGGCCATCCAGGGGGGAAATGTTGCCAACCTTCTCGGAACGATGCCTCGGGGAGATGTCTTTTATTTGTAATTTTATTTTATTTTAGTTTTCCTTATATTATGAATTAAATTTTAGAAACCATAGAAAAACAATAAAATAGGTAGAACTGTGACAAATTTACTTAGGTGTAAATTTGGTAGGTATTGATAGGTAGTATTTATCCATGCCAAAATACTTTGTGGTCGATTTACAAGAACACGTTTAGTTTGAAGTATACCAAGAAACGACTCACCCTACTTACCTCCTCTCAGCTGGCAGAGCTGACTGCCCGGCGGTTTCTCCATACATTTTTAATATGGCGCCATCTAGCGGTGCAGTTGATGAATTAATTGGTCTACCAAAGAGCCGGCGTAATATCGGCCAACTAAAAATCTACAGTCTATGTTTATCCTTAAACAGAGCACATTTTTTGTAAAGAAACCGAAAGTAGAAATAGCGAGGGTGACTTCATTGACATGTTAATTGGTTCGCTATTTTCGGGGTTCAAAATTAAGTGTACTGTATTTTGTTTTTTAACTATTCAGTGTGTTTTTAAGGAGTTTAGAAGATAAAAGGGCTGTGACAGGGAAATATTTTTAGGGTTTCGTCTATACTAATATTATAAAGAAGTAAAGTTTGTGTGTTTGTATATTTGTTAAATTGTAAGGGGTAATCTCGGGATCTACTGAACCGATTTTAAAAATTCTTTCACCAGTAGAAAGCCACATTATTGCTGAGTGTCATAGGTTATATAAAAAAACCTTTTACGTGGTAGTCCGTTTTGCAAAGTGAATCGGAGAAAAAACGGTCGAATGAAAGCGTTTCTTACGTACGCTGCCATAACTATGAAAGATATATTTTTGAGTTCTATAGAAAAGATGTGGAGCTTGAAAATGCCTACAAAAAAGTCAACGACAGCATAATATGTCTAACTTTTATATTTAAGTTACAAAAAGTATTTTTTTAAATATTAGTATAGATAATTTAATTTTTAATATTAATAAAATAAATGCCCAACGAAGTGGGCACGGGTCAGCTAGTCTTTAATAAAGAGGGGTATTATAATTGTTATACTGAGGCGAAGTCTATCTGTCTGTCTATGTACACGCCATCTTAACTTCCAAACAAAAAACATAATAAAATAAGCATTTGAATCATTGACCATTGGGAATAAGCCTTTTATCACTATCACTTCATCACTACATAGTATAAAACAAAGTCGCTTTTTCTGTTCCTATATCCCTATGTATGCTTAAATCTTTAAAACTACGCAACGGATTTTGATGCGATTTTTTTAAATAGATAGAGTGATTCAAGATTCCAAGATTACATGTATAATATCTTTCCAGTCAACGAAAATTTTTCAAATAGCACCTAAATTTCTGACTTTACTTGTACTGAAAAATTTCGCGAGATACACCATTAAAACAACAAAAAAATGCTGGTCGGCCACCCTTCAAAAAACTGTAATGAAAAGAAAAAAAGGACGTCGTCGGCCTGAAGGTACTGAAAAAGAATTGATTCTGTCCAGATTTTTTCTTATACTTTCCCACAGTACAAAAATAAATCAATTAAAATCAGAACTTAATACCTATAAACTTTTTCAAGTGTATTTGTTGAACACTCCAATAGTCAAGATGTTACAATTAACTATTACGTACCTACCTACTTATAAAGTTTCAAGTGTTCAAAATTTCTCATGACCAAAATAGAACAATATTGTTTTGAACTAATAATAAAACATAGGTTATTTTGGGACAATTTAATTGTTGTTTCGACTGCCATTAAAATAATATTTTTTGACTTTAGGGTGCTACAAATATTATTGTTAGACCCATAAAATTCAAATGACGCTTCAAATGATATTCAATTTTAATTAAACCCCATAAAAATCACAATGTATTTATTTGATTTTTTCACAAAGTAAGTATTTTTGTGATTTTTTCACAAAGTATTTTTGTGTTTTTTTTTCACAAAGTATTTGTGTGATTTATTGTTGTTACTTTTAAACATTTTGCGTTTGAGTTTAACCGCGTCCCAAAAATGTGATTTTTATTTTGATGATGAGAGTATAGTTTTCAGGTTTTCGGGAGTGTTGGGTCTCAGGGTTCATTTTTTCATCAGTTTTGACAGATATAAAAATCAGTTCAGAGTCTCCTTTGAAGCCTTTGGAGATATAGACATAGTTGGCCATGGCTTTCTTTTTCAAAATAGAATTTTCAAGGCCATTTATATTATTATATATATTATAGAATATGAAATGATATTTATAATTGACTTTTACTTTGATCTATTGTTTGACTTATCATAATATATTTTACTTATTGACTTTTTACTAAATTTCACATTTATTATTTTAATTTGCATATTTTTATTTTGAAAATTATGATATTTTGATTTGTTTGTATTGATATCTTTTAACATTAATTATCTGTAAATGGGTGTAATTTGCCTGAATAAAGAGTTATTTTATTTATTATTTATTTTATAGGGCCTTTTATTATATTAAACAGCTTTTCTCTATACACCATTTCTCCTAAGCACAAGTCCTTTACAAAATAGACATTATGTTCAAGTTATTGAACAGTATAATATACTAGTACTTTCAGGAACATCGAGTCATGAAGTAGGTACTTAATAGAATATATTAAGTTTATATCGAGCATAGAGGAAATCTTTGAATTTTACAGGAAAATCTAGAGGAAAACCGAATATCTGCCAATCTTCCAAATTTTTTAACGTTATTTTTGCGGCTAAGCAAAAAACTTTGGCTGACTCTTGATCTATCAAGCAATTCGGAAATAGTTTAGTAAGAAAACGAATTTTCAAAAAGGCTACGAGATAGCCATTAAATAAATAAATATAAATAATAAATATTGCAGGACATTCCACACATCGCCATCTAGCCCCAAGCTAAGTAACTAGACTTGTGTTATGGGTGCTAGACAACGGATATACTACTTATATACTTTTCTTTTGTAAATATATACTTATAATACATAGAAACAACCAGACCACAGACAAATATCTAAGCATAAATACTTGTCTGTGGCGGGAATCGAACCCGCAACCCTGTGTTTGGCAGTCCGGCATGGTAACCATTGTGCCAACTGGGTCGTCGCTAGCTAGCTATGCCCTAAGCAACTAAACTAGATTACCTACCTTATAATTTAAGATCATAAAAATTTATTCCTTTCATAAACTCTAAAATATTTCAAAACAGACTAAAAATTCATACACCGTTCACAATCTGCGCTTTAAGGACAGCTCGTTCAATTTTATGATACTACCGGTCTTTGTACCAAATTGACAACTTGAACTAAGAACCTTAAATTGGCCAGTTAGAGGACTTTAAACTTCTTTTATGCAGTCATTAATAAATGAAATTGTTAATATCTGAAGATGGGGGTAGTTAGAGAGGATTTGATTTTGGTTTATGTGTGGAGGTTTTTGGAAGTTTATAAAGTTTACTAGCGACCCGCCGCCGCTCGCTCGGCTATATTATGCATGTATTATACATATTAACCTTCCTATTGAAACACTCTATCTATTTAAAAAACCGCATCAAAATCCGTTGCGTAGTTTTAAAGATTTTTGCATATATAAACATATAGGGACAGAAAAAGCGACTTTGTTTTATACTATGCAGTGATGATGATAATATTGGCTTTTATATTTAATCCAGATGATTTACAGCGCTAGCAAGTTTCTTTGCTATTCAGAGCGCTGGTTGTATACCACCGTCTCTTAAAAAAAACCTATTGGTGTACGACTGGCCATGATTTGAACCCATGAAATTCGAAACGAAGGTCAGACTTTACCTACCATTAAGGTGAAAGGGTACCTGCGCTCTCTCCATACAAACGTAGTCGACTGTTTTCTCCCTGGATAATGACGCTAGAGCTAATATATTTGTTGCATAAAACTTGTAACTGCCATGATCAATGCCACTATGTTTTTTATTTTTTTGTTTTTTAAATCTTAATTTCTATGATAACTAGAAAATGAAAAAAACCAACACATAGTGGCATAGTCATGACAGTTATAGGTTTAATGGCACAAAAATATTTGTGCTAGTGTCATTATCCAGGGAGGGAACAGTCGACTACGTTTGTATGGAGAGAGCGTCGGTACCCTTTCACCTTATGCCAACATATTTCTGGATGTTAGCCTATCGTGACATGCCCTGGGCTCTACGGCTTGTACAAAATTATTTGCTTGACTCAAACCCGTTGGATAGTGCTACAAGTTTGATCAAGCAATCTGAATCAACTATTACATAATATGCTTGAAGTTGTTCCTACATGCTCCACTATTCCAAAACATACTTAGAAATACCGCATTTAGCTCTACAAATATACGCATGTTAAGATTTCCTAAAAGGAGATCTCAGATGCCATTGCAACAGATCACGCATATTTGCCAGCTGCGTGGATGTGTCATTTTACGGGACCAACTCGGTTAGCAGACTAACTGGCTACCATGTTGACAGTTGTTTTCGTTAAGTATAAATACTTAGCTTTAATGCATACCATGTTACAGCGATTCGGCAAAAGAACAAGTAATTTGTTATGCAAAATAAAAAAAACCTGATTAATAAATTCGTATGAAACAACGAGTTATTTTCAAGACAAAAATAACCCGGATTTATAAATTCGTAAAGAAAATTAAGCAAGTTTCTTGTAAAACACAATAAATTAGCTCGGATGTAGGTATATATAATTATCAAAGTTTTGATATTGTCACAGGCTTTACCGAAATAAAATACAGATGAAATGAAAATTATTGCTATAAAGATGAAGAAGCAAATATTTACGTCAGATAGTTTTTACCTGCCCTTTCGGAAACGTATGTTGAATTGTCGATTAAACACGAAATAGTACATTGTTATCCTAGGTGTGAAAGTCACTCGTTACTAGTCCCGAGAGGGAGTTTGGCGCCCGAGCGTAGCGAGGGCGCTAATAGTTCGGGGGACTTAATGAGTCTTTCACCCGAGGTAAACACTGTGCTTTTCATTACGAAAAATACATAAAATTCTTCCTAACAATGAGAGTGAATGAAAGACTCCATACTACCTGATCCTCTTCCAAGGTTGGGACCAAAGAGGTTATATACATGTAGTGTTATTCTTTGGTGTTACTTAAAGCAAGGAGGTTAGGTTTTTGAAGTTCCTAATGCGTAATGATACTGATACTGGCTACATGCACATTGCACAAGCCGTGCGAAGCCATAATTTGACATGACAGCTGTTTCGGAGTATGAGTAATGAAAAATAAATTTTCATTACTCATACTCAGAAAGTAGGTCTAAAGATGCCTGAAGAGCGTGTAGAAAATAAAACTTTCAGCCCTAGGGAAAATCACTTTCATTGACAGCTGTCATGTCAAATTATGGCTTCGCGCGGCTTGTGCAATGTGCATGTAGCCAGTATCCGTATCATTACGCATTAGGATCTTCAAAAACCTAACCTCCTTGCTTTAAGTAACACCAAAGAAGAACACTACATGTATATAACCTCTTTGGTCCCAACCTTGTAAGAGGATCAGGTAGTATGGAGTCTCTCATTTACTCTCGTTGTTAGGAAGAATTTTATGTATTATTCGTAATGAAAAGCACAGTGTTTACCTCGGGTGAAAGACTCATTAAGTCCCTCGAACTATTAGCGCCCTCGCTACGCTCGGGCGCCAAACTCCGTCTCGGGACTTTTAATGAGTGACTTTCACACCTAGGGTACTATTGTTTCTACACTCCATTTCCAAGTAAGATTTTACCATAAAAATCTCATTCTTATTAAAAAAACTAATTAAAATATATCGAAGAACCCGTATCCCATCACTAAAAACTAAAAACCAGTTGCAACTAATCGGTCAACATAGAAAACTCATCGATAAACATACAGTAAAACATACAGACATACCAATTACCTTAACGATAGTTGGAAAATTATTGCCTTAGGGTCTACCTCGTTCTGTCTCATTTTACATGCATAGTTAATATAGGAGTGACGGAGAAAGAAAATGACTTGTTTAGTAAATTGTTGCTTGATTTGTATGCAAGGGGTTTTATATTTAATTTTATCTGCGCTTGTAGCTACCTACATTTCTTATTACGAGTTGTAAGCACACTTTTCATTGGTCAGTTCGCTGGATGATTTGTCGGTAACAAAACGAAAACGACTGAAGGTAAGTCAACAATACAGTGCTTCATTTGATGTATACGTCAGGGCGCCGCCATCTTGACTACTGTTTTGTGTCTATAAATAGGAATAAAATGACGGAACGTGGTTCAGTCTGTCGCAGTAGCTTCATGATGTCCGAACCTTTTATGGTCGTACCATTTATTTGAGTTAATTAGTTTAATACCGTTCAGTGAGTGGATTAAGCGTTGTGGTAAAATAATGCCGATGGGTATGTAATTTATATGATTAAAACTAGCTGCCCTCCGCGGTTTCACCCGCGTAACTCCCGATCCCGTGGGAATATCGGGATGTAAGCTATCCTATCTCTCAAGTTGGATCGAACTGCACATGGTGTGCGAATTTTATTATAATCGGTTAAGTGGTTTAGGAGTCCATTGAGGACAAACATTGTGACACGAGAAAAGATATGTTCTGATGATAAGTGCCTTTATATTTACGTAACCTTACGCTCAGATTTGCCTAAAATAGCTGGTCTTTTATAGATTTACGACAATATTCGTATGCGTAGCTAATCCAACTTCTTTGTCACAAGGTTAATAAAGCAAGGAGCTCGCTTCGCCTTTTGCGTTCTAAGGAAAATGTAAGTTTTGCTACATCATCTTTTATTATATTCATTACAAATTGGCTACGAAATTTATTTTTAATCACAGTTGCTCATAAAGTGGATCTTTTTAACTGCTTTTAGGCTTATAATGCAACGTATTATGCACGCGTGAGTTATATACCTACATATAACCAACTAGTGCCAAAATATTATCCCGATAAGTTAAATACGTAGGTATCTTACTGCTAATTACATGTTAGGTAGATGAAACATTCTTAATTTATCTGGGTTATACTGTTTTGATGTATAAAAAAGGTAGGTGCCAAAAAAGAGGTTTTAAGCTAGGAAAAGTGGTTGTCTCTAAAGTCGGTTTATGAACGAAAAATTTACGTGATAACGTCAAAAAACAATTAAAATTATAGTTTTGGTTTTATTTTGTTTTTCTTTTACATAAATATATTTTTTTCCTTACCATTATATTCTGTTTTTAACCCCCCACGCAAAAACAAACGGAGAAACCCCTAAAAAATATTGTATGTCAGACGAGGCTGCATAGGTTAAAAGTCTTTTGCCTGGCCTTTCAGGAGTATAATTTTAAAAAAAAATGCCTAAAAAAATAGTAAACATAACCTAAAATTCTAGAGACCTTTTATTATTTTAACAAGTCTTTTTTTATTCGCAACTGTGGTTAAAAACGTCGTACGATACACGTGTGGATTGATCTTTGTGTCTCGGCTGTGTTAAACGCACTCGCGTACTGCTCGCGCGTGTTAAAACGCCTCCATGCAAAGATCAATTTTCCACACTTGTATCGCAATGTACTATTATTTATTAAATTTATATTACTTCGCCTCGTCTCTAGCATTTTAAAGTATTTTTTCAAATAATTGTCTAATGAAGGAAGCATTAACGCTTACAATTTCTTAGTAAGAAGAATAAAGGAAATGCACAATTTTCTGAAAATGTTTAAATAGTTCTGGACTATTTTTAATTCTTAGAATTATTGTAAGATCTTGAAATACAACTAATATCTTTACCAATTACACTTTTTTAAACTAGAGCGGTTTTATATTTTCTTCCAAAAATCTAATAGGTAAAGGATTGCAAGTACACAATATCTCATCATGGCGAAATTTTTTGGAGTCGAATTTTTCCTTCATAAAAATTTCGTCTATTTTTTTTTAAATAAATCCTTAGGTCTTCGGAAATAGGTTTTATATTTTTAGAGTTCCTTTAAAAAAATAAACTGCTTTTCACACCCATCGTATTTTAAGTTAGTGTACACTACGCTAACCACACCAGATGGCAACGGAATTCCAAAATTTTTATGACACGTTCAAAATTAGAACACGCGCCTAGAACATGCGTATGCGCATTATTTCAAATGTAAATAAATATGGCACTAAAACTTGCGTTGCTTCATGTAAACACACCCTTGTCCCTTATATTAGGGTGCTCTCTGAAGTTAGTTAGATCTTTAAGCATTTTCTGAAAAAAAAAATGTACCCAATCTTGTAACTACCATTAAAAAATACCGGCGTTTTCCCGTGACTTCCGTTCGGTTTTAATTCTCTAAAATCCAAAAAGATTTCTTTTTTATTTGTACAGGTTTACCTGACACTTTACGACATTTTGTTACATGCCATTAATTGTTGTTTGTACAAATTTTAAGTCGGCAACTATAGAAAATGGCTGATATTTTACTATGCTTAAATGATACAACAATAATTATCGTCTAAAAATAGATTTATTTTTTTGTAAGCTACGGAACCTAAATCCATATTGAAGACACACACTTGGCGGTTATTTTTTTCTCAAAACAACGCGTTGTGGGGCACACTTTGATCTCTGTGTTTGTTTATTGAAACTAATACAAGGTGAGGTTGTTTTGATCCTTTATTTGTAAGTCTGGGTGTCTGTCTGTACTAAAAGTTTTAAAGAAAAGACGCATCTACCTACATTATATGTAGGTAAAATGGCTTGATCTCTTGCCTCCAAAAAACATGGTCTCATGCCGCCAGAGAAAATAGTATAATTTATTTCTTATTTAATTTATGTCTCATGCCTCCAAAAGACAAAATTAAATATTTTGTTCATTTTCAGGTTATATTAACTGGAAATTGAACAGTTTTTGGAAATAAAACCAATAATAGTTGTCAATTTAAAAAGAAATTACGGTCAAACACGGTTTTTAACTCTAAAAACAGCAGAACTTCGATAAATCGTAGTTATTTACTTTATTTAGTTATTTAGACATTAGAAAACCTTTTTCAGAGATTTATCGTGATTTTTAAAGTATTATTGAACTAGCAGCGCTCCGTAACTACCGATCCCGTGAGAACATCGGGATAAAAAGTAACCTATATTATTCCCAAAGAATTACATGTACAATCCACGGTCAAAAGTCTCTGCCCACCGTAACGTTTACAATCCTGTGCAGCACTATTTGAACATTATAACAACGTAACCTGTGGAACCTATAATACCACTCGGCCAAATAAAGACATAGTTAACATGTTGAAAATAATAATCACACTGAGTACTTTTTAAGTACCTTTTTAAGTTTGTATATAACGTCTATTAGAAGAAGGTCGTAACTCCAATACATGTTGATAGTATTATTGTAGCAAACTGGTCATTTACTTATGACCCATACTGTACCTATCCTCATATACCAATAATTTTCATCAAAATAGATCCAGTAGTTTCGGAGCCTGCTCGTTACAATCAAAAAATATTCCCTCTTTGTAATAGAAGTATACATTAACGAATAAAACTATTTCTATAGACTATCTACAAATAATTGAAATGTTAGTTTGGTAGAAAGCTGACATATCACGTTTGTGAACAAACATACAAAGCAACTGAGATGACGACACCCATGACTTCGGCATTTTGTTACAAAATGTCGTACCATGATACTGGTAGTGCTCAGTTTTCAGTTTTAAACCGTATTTTGGCACCTTTTATAGGTGAAATAAATACGTAAGTGTTTATCTAAAAAACAATGATTTATTCATTTAAAGACATGACTGACAGCGTACAGCTTTGCAGCAGCAAAACCAATAGATAGATTGGCTATAAAGTGCTACTTTTCTAGGTAACTGTACCAAAAAATTAAGAACAATTTAATTTTTACAAAAAAATGTTAAGTTTCTAGGCCTTTTTCCAGCACGGCATAGGGTGATTAATTTTAGTGGGTCAGTAAACCCACTAAAATTAACCACCCTGTGCCTTTTCATAAACGGTACATTTGCAAACGAATCGACTTAGAAAAATCTTAATATTGATCCTAAAATTTTGCAAAAAAGCAAGCTACCTACGCTCCTATTCTAAAATCCTAAAAATTTACAAAAAAGCAAACTACCCAAACTACTATTCTGAAATCCTAATATTATATACTAGCTTTTGCCCGCGACTTCGTCCGCGCAGGAGTCGAAAATAGTTAAAATAGGATTATTTTTTGTTGATTTCAAATTAGATTGAGTTTGAAACATGTGTCAAAATAAAATGTACTTACTTAATTTAATCAAAAGCACTAAGGAGTTCGAGTCGAAGTAAATCGCCTAAAATAACTTTCTACTCTTTTTTAAACCCGGTAGGTAATTAATTTCGTAAAATCCTTTCTTATCGGATGCCTACGTCATACGAAGAACACACCCTACAAGTTTCAGGTTTCTACGATTTAGGCTGTGCGTTGATCCGTCAGTCAGTCAGGACAAAGAATTTTATATGTATAGAGAAGATAGATTTTTGAATGAGATGTATTTTAACTTGGAACACGAAAACCTCGGGTGCACCCAATTCTCTTGGGATGGGATCCAAAATGGGTATACGTCTAAGTACCTAAAGTTCTAAACCAAAAAAATGAATTCTTCTATTTCTGTCTTTCTAACACAGAGCCAATAATGCACAAAACTCTACGATTACCATATGAGTAAATCTTTAATCATATCGTGCTAATTAGTAATTACCTATCTATCATAGTCATCTTTTGTGTTTTTAGGGTTCCGTACCTTAAAAGGTAAAAAAGGAACCCTTATAAGATCACTTTCCTGTCCATTTTAAAAATGAAAAAGGTGTAAAAGTCCTATTCATTTGTTTAGGTATTTTCGTATTCATAACAAAAGATATTTCTTTTAAATTACTTAATAATTAGTATCTACTAACTTTGGGAACTGTGACTTTTGGCAAATTGTTCAAAATTTTATTATTAGGTAGGGCTGAACAGTTGTGCAGAGAGTAATTTTGGCGTATCCTAATAAAAATATAGAGTTTTAAGTGATTCAGTGGCTATCCTATAACAGTTCTATGTTTTAACAAATATCCCGTCTCCGAGATGGTTTAGAAGTTTGGTTAGAAAGCATTATTTGTGCACAGCGCACTTTTGATAAAATCTTAGTCATAACGTTTGGTCAAATACCCCATTTCCGAGACGCCTATGGGATTTGGTGTAAAGGCATATTTCATTTGCCGTAATGTCCTCTATCGACAGGTATTAGCAAACGTATCGCGCAAAAAAAAATACTATGTCAAGTTCCCAGTACTAAATGGCAAGACACCTTTTTTCAGTTCAATTTTCGAAGTTTTCAACCTCTTGGGTTTTACGTTAACGCTGTCAGCTTGAAGTGACGTCTTACCAATCATAGATTAATGAGTATGTTACCAATCTAATCAAAAGCACTAAAGAGTATTGATATCAACTTCGAAGCAAATCACTCCCAAAATAACTTTCTTCCCCTTTTTAACCCCGTTAGGGGATGAATTTCAATAAAATACGAAACACGTGTTCCATTAATGTGTATGTGTTGTAGTAATGTTCAAATTTTGCAAAGTAATGTTTACTGGTCAGATCATCTACCTCTGGAGATAGAATGTACTTTTAATATGAATGGGCAATATGTAAACCTAAACAACAATAGTAGATCAATAAATAAAATTATATGGGGAGAAAGAGATACTCAGCAAATTAAAATGTATAATGAATATTGTAATGAAAGACTAAGGGAAATTGATTTTCCACAAGATTTGATGTTATGCTCTGACAAATACTGTGATATTAGAGAGCACCACCGCATAATTGACAAAATGTATAATGAGGTTGTGCAAATACTTCAAAATGCTGCAACCTATACTTTTAAGGAATCAAATAAATTAAAAAGGAAAAAATATGTTACAGGTTGGAATAAGCATGTTCGGCAGGCTCATTTGGAGGCTCGACGTGGGTTTCAAGACTGGCTTTATTGTGGAAAACCAAAATCGGGTTCAGTATACACTAAAATGCTTGAAACAAAAAAGTCTTTCAAATCTAAGTTAAAATGGTGCCAAAAAAACAAAGACAAAATTAAATTGGATATAATAGCTTCCCATCACTATAATAAAGATTTTGGTAAGTTTTGGAAACATACAAATAGCTTGAATCCCAGGTCGAGTCTTCCCTCAAGTGTGGGGGGTGAGTGTGGACATACTGAGATAGCTAATAAATTTAAGAATCATTTTATGTTACAGTCAACGCTAGGTACATCAGGGAATTTACCGGTCACACCGGGTGCTGCGACACCTTGTCATAGGTTCAGTGCTAGGGAGGTGAGGCAGGCATTGAAGAGCATGAAAAAGGGGAAGTCACCAGGTTATGACTCTTTGAGTATTGAACACCTACAAAATGCTGGTGTACATTTATCCCGAGTACTTACCATGCTTTTCAATTTCTGTATTAACCACAGTTACCTTCCGGAAAACCTAATGAAAACTATAGTTGTACCAATTGTAAAGAACCGGACAGGTGACTTAACAGAAGTAGGCAACTATCGTCCTATATCATTGGCCACGACACTGGCTAAGGTACTGGACGGCATGCTTGACACACAACTGCAGAAGCACCTTACTATTAATGATGCTCAATTCGGTTTCAGGCCGGGCCTCTCAACGGAAATGGCAGTTTTGTGTCTTAAGCATACTGTCCGTTACTATACAGAGAGGAAAACACCAGTGTTTGCCTGCTTTTTAGATCTCTCCAGGGCCTTCGACCTGGTTTCATACGATATCTTGTGGAAGAAGCTCTATGGTGAGACGACGGTGCCGGCGGAGCTGGTAGAATTGTTTAAATACTGGTACTCTCATCAGAGTAATGTAGTGAGATGGTCGGCTGCTTATTCTGACCCATATAAACTGGAATGTGGTGTAAGGCAAGGGGGACTAAGCTCACCGAACCTTTTTAATTTGTATATGAACAAACTGATTGGCGGACTCAGCGGCACCATGGTTGGCTGTTCGGTAAACGGTAAAATAGTTAATAACATAAGTTATGCTGACGACATGGTGCTGCTGGCCCCATCAATCAGTGCGCTGAGGAGACTACTAAAGATTTGTGAGGTGTATGCAGAAGCCCACGGCCTCAGGTACAATGTTGAGAAGAGTGTAATTATGCAGTTTGCGGCGGGCACTAAACGTTATGAAATTCCTTTAATCCCTTTTGCTGGAGGCTCTCTCAATTCAGTAACCGAATTTAAGTACCTGGGACACTGGGTGACTGCATCACTGTCGGATAATGTTGACATGGAGAGGGAGCGGAGGGCACTGTCAGTCAGAAGCAATATGTTGATCCGTAGATTTGGTGGGTGTACAGACGCTGTCAAATGTACATTGTTCAGGTCGTACTGTCAAAGCTTCTACACCTGTAGTTTGTGGATCGACTATACTCAAAAGGCTTACAGTGCCCTTCGTGTCCAATATAATAACTCGTTTAGGGCGCTGCTGGGGCTGCCACGTTATTGCAGCGCATCAGGGATGTTCGTGAATGCGCGTATCGATGACTTCTATACAATAATACGTAAAAGAACGGCATCTCTGGTGAGGCGGATTCGTGGTAGTGCCAACAGTCTCATAGCGACGGTCTCAGAGCGGGTGGACGGGCCATTTGTTGGGCACTGGAGGATAATGCATGCTACATCGCTTTCCACTGCCAAGTAGACTGACCCCGCCTATGTATTTTAGTTTGATTTTAGTTTAAATAATAATATGCTACCTAATTTAATTTTTAATCTTATTAATATGGAAAATAATGTTCTTTTTTCTGAAATAAATGATTTATTATTATTATATTATTATTATTATTATTAATTCTGTTAAAGAATGTTTACGCAAAATTTGAAATAGATTGGACTAAGGAATCACGTTGTCCAATACAAACGTTGCCCCCCTTTTTCACCCCTTTAGGGGTAGAATTTCGGAAAATTCTTTCTTATCGGATGCCTACGTCATACAAAGAACACACCCTCCAAGTTTCAAGTCTCTACGATCAGCGGTTTAGGCTGTGCGATGATCCGTCAGTCAGTCAGGACAAAGGATTTTATATGTATAGAAGAAGATATAGATAAGAAGATAATACATGCATAATATAGCCGTGCAAAGCCGGGGCGGGTCGCTAGTACTTTGATAAAAGAGATCCAATCAAAGAGTATTTAAGTTTTTAATAACCCCAGCACGCCGCTTCATACACATGTTCATACAAAATTGCTGGAGCGTTGTAATGTTCCAAATTCAAGAAACGCTCCTGCATTGGATTTAATTTTCTTTTACCGCGACACTGGCTTTATGCACGATAGTAATAATGCGAAGCCATAATAAAATTATAAATAAAAAAGAGATGGCGCTAGATGCTTCTTTCCGTATGTCAAACTGACAATTTTGACATCATCCCTACGTTCTGTACGTTTTCATGCAAAAATATTATGGTTTATTTTTTACGCCAAGAAATATCAAATTTTAATTAGTAACATAAATCTACTTGAAATACCTAAACCTCTTCTGATATTTTCTGAACACATTCGTGAAGATTATGTTAAAATCTGTTTCCTAGTTCCCGAAATTAGACTGCACAAACAAAGGTAAACAAATAAAATCAACATTTTCTGAGATGAATGGTAGTTTCGCGAAAACGAAGAGATGGCGCTAGTTACTTGAAATTAAAAAAAATATCTTATTAAATTAATTACTTTATTTTCTAGTTAAAAAATGTGTATATTGCTATGTATTCTTAAAATACATAAGTGTACAAAATTTTTAAGCAGAACAAAAAGAATAATCAACTAATTTGTGATTTTCTAAATTTAAGAAAACCTAAATCGCGCATGCAAGATTTTTTTCTACCGGAGCTATATAAGGTTAGCGAATTCTATAGTGCTAAGATCATTATGGACGTAGAACGCTTACTTCCAAAACTTCGAATTTATTATATGTAGAGATTGCAAAAAAGCAATCTACCCAAACTCCTACAATAGAACCTTAAAATTGTGCAAATAAGCAATCAACCCAAACTCTTATCCTAATTCTTGCAAAAAGCACTAATATATCAAATATCAAATTTCAAATTTCTTTATTTCTTTCAATGCTTATGTATTTACATACACATGATCACTTGAAATAGTCTTAAAAACTAAGTTAGGATGTGTGCCTTCGGAACGCGCCCACCAATGAGAAGAAGGCACAAGAAACTCATGGGGTTTTTTTTATCACAATCTAAATATACCACAATCATGATATTTATACCAACAGTAAACAAACTCCTAGACATAATATCGAAGTAGAATGCAGGTGTTCGTTCACTTGTAATTATTATCGCAGTACTAAAGCTAGGTATACGTGTCAAGGCCGCAATAGAGGACAAGACCTAAAGCTTGAAATTGTATTTGTATTGGTTCTTAGCTCTCGTTCATTGTGACCTATCAGTCTCAGGTGAGCGGTTAATATGATTTGTAAATCTATACTTTTTTTTAATATTATAAAGCTGAAGAGTTTGTTTGTTTGAACGCGCTAATCTCAGGAACTGCTGGTTCGAATTGAAAAATTCTTTTTGTGTTGGATAGTCCATTTATCGAGGAAGGTTATAGGCTACTTTTTATCACGATATTCCCACGGGATCGGGAGTTACGCGGGTGAAACCGCGGAGCGCAGCTAGTGATTTATAATGTTTGCAGGGATGAGTTTTCGATACGCGGCGCGAGTATGTAGGTGTTTTCAAAAATGACCCGTATCGTGCAATAGAGAGAGTTTAAGTTCGGACGTAATTGCCTTCATTTTGCTTTCAAATAATGTTGCGGGCCGTAACGATTTTACCCCCTTTATCCTTCACAAAATGAAATAAATTTGGTCTCATTTAATTCACTGCATCTTATTCTAGGTTTATACGTTTTTCTTTTTTGGTAAATCAGTTTAGTCTAAAAACAATTGAAACGCTCGATGAAGTTTTTAAGTCAAAATTATAGATATTCAGATACTAATAACGTTTATCTTAGGCAATATTTCTTTGAAATAAAAACTGTTAAACCTAGTTTTCCATTAGATATAGAACATTTTTAAAAATTATCAAAATCGGACTTCGTTTATGGGGGAGAAAACGTTACCGCTTTTTGTATGGAATTTGACAGCCTCACACTGGCCTTAAGACAGATTCGTGTTAGACGTTTTGTTACATTATTTACTAATTACCACACACGCTGAATGGCCTTTAGAAAATTTAGCGCGAAAACTGCGTGGGCCTCGCGCTTGGGCTGCAAGTAAATATGATCTTACAGTTTTATTTCATTCTTCTGATAGACAACTATAAGTACAATCAACGGTCAAAAGTCTCTGCGCACCATAACGTTTACAATCCCGTGCAGCTAGTCTAGCATGACGACCAAAACACGATACGATAAAGCTATATCA
Source organism: Idaea aversata (assembly GCA_907269075.1). Taxonomy (NCBI): domain Eukaryota; kingdom Metazoa; phylum Arthropoda; class Insecta; order Lepidoptera; family Geometridae; genus Idaea; species Idaea aversata. The sequence goes on from OU026102.1 coordinate 2,356,145, forward strand.
CGCGATATAACTACATCAACTCTCAAAATATGATAGATAAAGCCGCCATGTTGAATTTTTATCATAATTTTTGTCGCAATTTATAATAAAAATTTAACATGGCGGCTTTATGTATCATATTTTGAGAGTTGATGTAGTTATATCGCGTGATATAGCTTTATCGTATCGTGTTTTGGTCGTCATGCTAGGCAGGCTGAAGTATATGAACTTTATAACAACGTAACTTGTAGATCATACCCACGTTGGTTGGTGTAGCAGGTGGCGGCTTATGCCACTCGGCCAACTAAAGACATAGCTAACATGTTGAAAAATAATAATGCCACTGACCTACTTTTAATTCAAGTATTTAAGTTTGTGTTTAACGTCTAATGGAAGAAGGTCGTTACTCCAATACTTGTTAATAGTATTATAATTGTAGTTAACTAATCATTTACTTATGACCCATACTGTACAAGTTTTTGCTAAAAAAAAATTGCGCGTAAACTGCGAAGCCACGCGCTTGCACCGTAAATAATGATTTTACAGTTTTTTTTTTCTTCTGATAGATTTGTTTTTATCTTTGTAACAAATAAGCTCCGAAACGACTCGACCGATTTTGATGAAACTATGAGGATACATTGATTCATTGGGAATAACTATGGAATAACATAGGCTCCTTTTTATCCCGATATTCCCACGGGATAGGGATAGGGGACGCGGGTGAAACCGCGGAGTGTTGGAAATTAAATATAAATAAATAAATTAAAATAATAAATAAATTAATTAATTATTTTTTAATTATATATAAATTATTTGATAAAATTACTCAATAGTTGTTAGGTTTTTTAGATTAATTCTTAACTAAAAAGTTACCTATTTTTAATTTTTAGTTATTTGGTTTTAAACTGTTATCCTACTAATATTATAAATGTGAAAGTTTGTGTGTGTGCGTGTGTGTGTGTATGTATGTTTGTTACTCCTTCACGCAAAAACTACTTGACCGATTGCGATGAAACTCGGTATCTAGATAGCTGTAGACCTGGATTAACACATAGGCTACTTTTTATCCCGATATTCCTACGGGATCGGGACTTACGCGGGTGAAACCGCGGGGCGCAGCTAGACTGGTGTTATAATTTAGTGTTAATAAATAAATTAAATAAAAATAAATAGGCTTCATATATTTTATACACAAAAACAACAATTATTGTTGTAAATTCAAATTCAAATTCAAATTTCTTTATTTCTTTCAATGCTTATGTATTTACATACACATGATCACTTGAAATAGTCTTAAAAACTAAGTTAGGATGTGTGCCTTCGGAACGCGCCCACCAATGAGAAGAAGGCACAAGAAACTCATGGGGTTTTTTTATGTGATCACGCTCACAAAGGTCAATATTACAAATATTTGAAGGTATTATTTGAAATGGAGCAATTAAAGTCACATCCATGGATTCTTATCATTAAGGTACGAAGAGGTATCATAGTATGCCTTACCGCACAATTTATGCTTTATAAAAGTTTTGAATTTGTTAATGGACATGTCATATACATCTTTAGGTAATTTATTATAATAGAGCACACATGTACTATTAAACGACCTGCTTATTTTCCGGAGCCTACTACCGGGCAAGGTCAGCTCATCCCTGTTTCTTAAGTTGAAATTATGAATATCGCTATTTTTGCGAAAAATATCAGGATTTTTGTGAACGTAGAGCAAGTTTTCGTAAATATATTGTGAATAGAGCGTTAATATATTTATCTCTTTAAATTTTTCTCTAAGTGATTCCCTGGGGCCCATCTTATAGATAGCTAAAGGTATTCAAGTTACTTACTTAGGACATCGACAAAACCTAAGTTGTGACCTAAGTTGCATTTAACTTAAATATTGTAATTGTCATGTCTCTGTAGTTACGACTAAGTTGTTTTATTACTGAAAATTGTTATTTATTAGCTTATAAATTAACAATTCAATAGGCAATAACTTTTAAATTAGCGTTTAATTTCATTTGCAATAAGTTAGGATAATATAAGTTTAATTTGCAATTACGTACGTAGTGCTAGGTTAGAGATCTAGTTGTTATTTAAGTCTAGCGTGATTAGTTTATGACAGATTAGGGGTAATCCCCCTACCACCCAAATGCTATCCCCCAAATGGGGGCTAGTGGGAATTCGGCGTGACGTTATTGATAATCAAGCCAATTTGGGGGATAATTAAACACGCGTTACAAAAAAATAAGTAAAAAGCAATATTTATTTTCTACAAACAAAGAATACATATTAGTTACTTATTATTATTAAGAACCTGTAGTGTCCCACTGCAGGGCAAAGGCCTCTCTACTCCCCCTCCACTGATCTCGATCTTGTGCGACGGATTACCATCTGTCATAAATTTGTCGATATCGTCTCGCCACCTTCGACGAGGTCTGGCGGGTAATCTTTTTCCGTTGGTGGGTGTCCAAAAAGTTGTTGATTTGGCCCAAAGTTCTTCCGGCATACGGCAGATATGGCCAGCCCAATTCCACATGTGGCAGCTTTTTAGGTGATTCGTTACTATGAATCTACGATATGAATTACAAATTTTAGCAGGCATTTTTACCCAATCATAGTACGCATTACGCACCTACCTCTTAAAAGGAACCCCATGCAAATTTCAGGCTCGTAGCTCTTGTAAATTCAGAGATTTCATATTTCTCTCTTTTTTAAAAGGGATCTAAAGTTGTTTATTAGTTAGTATATACCACGCACCAGTAAGCGGTGTCAAATTACGATAGACGGATCAAAGAGGCCGTCTGTTTTACCAACAATGGTGTTTGGAAAAAGAGTTAGCGGTTATAAACTTTAGACTTTTACGAAAAGATTTAACCTTCAATGTGATACCTGAGGAATAAAATATGTATAATTTGGAAGAACAAGACTGTAACAACTATATAAGATAAAATTAACCATTCTCAAACTAACCAATTTTCACCCAGGTGATTTGCCAGCGGGTGATTTGAGTCCACAAAAATGTAGAATTTGGTCACCCAGGTGATATCACCCAGGTGATCAAAGTGGAATAAACCATTTTTTTTTTAAGATTTTGCGATTTTTTAGAAGCTTTCCCGTAACGGTATTTTTATTCAAAATTCTAAACCGTCATTTGTCGAGAATTTAAAAAGTGTGATTCTCAGGAACGGGTCGCTCGGGGATCGGGTCGCTCCGGCACTAACCACATTATTTCATTTCATCGCATTCACTCAGTGTTATGCTTGAGATTTTAAACGATTTTAATCCTGGGTTTCTTATAAATTAGACCACCTATGATACAAAGCAGCAAGTGTAAACGTTCAATTAGTCGGCAATTAATAAAGAAATGGCGGTTCTGTGTGAGTTCAATGTTTCAAATATCAGTAATCTGATACTAAGCTGTTTGTTTCGATTCTGTTACTAAAATAACTGAGTAGCAAATAAGAATAGTTATTATATCTTTTATATCTCTACCTCTTATAATTTCATTAGTAATTTGCTAAAAGAGGGTTTTCGATAACTAAAAGGGTAAAAACGGCCCTTTTAATAAGATTCCACTGTCCGTCTGTCTGTCATCAGGCTGTATCTCATAAACCGTGTTAGCTAGACTGTTGAAATTTTCACAGATGATGTATTTCATTTTTTTTTGTAAAATTAAATCAAAAACATTTTTTCTGTTCAGATTAATTTGGAAGCTTACTTTACAATCAGTTAATAAAAAAAGATTTTCGTTAGTAAATAAAGTAAAGTATGGTTTTTAATTTCACTTTAAGCATCATCCCATCACTACAATCAAAGTTCAAATTGCCTCAGAGCTAACCATATTACTTTTGACATTAAAATTACATCTTGTAAGTGGCCGCACACTATGTGATCATTATTTGAAAGAATTAATTTGAGACGATAATCAATGTGCGGTATAGAACGGTTACTTTAACTGTCAAGCTACTTGAGAACAATAGAAGTTGACGATGATACCTCAGGAATGGACTGATTAAGTGTTATATTATGTAGAAATATCCGATCATTATTATGTTGAAAGTTGTAAAAGTAACTATGAGTTCGATTTTTAGATTTCTGCGCTCTTATTGGCTAAAAAGTTAGGTGTAGGTTTAAAAAAAGCGCCAGGTGTAAGGTTTAAAAAATAAACTAAAATGAATAAGGTGTAAGCGAAAATGGCGAAAGATGTCTCATGTATTCATGAATAAATTTTCATGAAAAGTTTTCGTGTTTTAACTTTTTCGGGTTACCATACCTACACCATTATTCCTACTTCTTGTGTAGTGAGCGGCGTTGGCCTAGTGGTCTATGCCTCGAGTTTCGAAGGTCGTGGGTTCGAATCTCGGCCAGTCGTGCACCAATGGATTTTTTTTATAAATTAATATGCGTTAAACTAATATTGATCTTACGGTGAAGAAATACATCGTGATAAAACTCGCGGCTTAGTTTTCTTCTGACGTATTGACGAGTTCTTTCTTCTGGACGCGGTCGACTAAGCTGGGAGGGAGAGATATAGGTTCTGGGTAAGTGTACTCCATTTAATACATGTCCCGCACTACAGCGTTCTGAATATCATCACTACATAGTATAAAGTCACTTTTCGCCGTCCCTATGTCCCTATGTATGCTTAGATCTTTAAAACTACGCAACGGATTTTGTTGCGGTTTTTTTAATACATAGAGTGATTCAAGAGGAAGGTTTATATGTATAATACATGCATAATATAGCCGTGCGAAGCCAGGGCGGGTCGCTAGTTTATTATATACTCTAGTATTTACCATCACAAGCTCACTAAAATTCCCATCATTCTTCAAAACACGATTCCCATGTCACGATAACTAACGGTCTACCATATTGGTATTCCATTAGTTGCCTATTAGTACCTAAGTTTAGGTCTTAACACAGCCTAGGTCTTACTAACTGTGAATACTAAAATATCAACTGCAAACCGTCACGCAAAGTTGTCAGTTGTTAATTTCTAGGTCACCTAATTTGAATGATGTTTGGATTCATAATGCGTGGGCATTTATGTTGTTATTTCCCACGAATGAAATTGTAAGTTAGATTTGCGTTAGGTTTGAACTTAGTCGCATAGTTAGAGCCTGATTCTGAACAATTGATTTCTAAAGATGCTCATCTGAAAGCATGGTAAAGGAAACATCTAAAAAATGATCAATTAAACTAGATAAAACAGTTATTATTCCAAAAACTTTATTTAGTAGCTAATTATACACAAAATAATAAAATATTCAAATTACAAAAATTTCACTGTCCATGTATCACCACCACCACTGATTTTTCAGGAATGGTTAAACCTAGCAATTTGAAATTTATAAAAATCATTTCAAACCAAGGTCCCGAGTCAACATGATAAAAGATATGGGAAAATCTTAAATTTTCGCAAAAACTTGTAAGTACTTTTCAAAATTTAATGTGTATGAGCTTCGTTTAAAGGAATTATCACGTCAACTCAGGAGCTTAATACCCTGGATACGGTAATATAAGGAGAGTATAACCATTAATCAAAAACACCTACAAGCTGTAAAGACAGGTCCACTTGCAAAATCCACCGACGCGCAATAAGGCAATATGAACCCAGTATACAATTTATTTTAATACATATAATTAGATAGTAAACAAGTTGACTTGTCCAGTGCTGTATTGATAAATTTGCCTGTTTTGACTGAAAAGTTTGGTTTGTGAGATATTTAGTTAAATTAGAAACTGGTTTTGTATGATGAATGGGTTTTGGGATATAATAAATAAAATATGAAACAGTAGGGAAAATTATTGGGCATAAATTGAATGCTTATAACTTTCTTATAAACACGAAATGTAATGTAGAAGAAGAAAATAACAAGTATTTTACAAGTGATAGGTCAACGTTTGACCACTATCACACCTGTCTGATGGTAGATGACGATGCGGACGATGTAGCTTTCCTAGAAGATACCTATTCACTCGAAGTACCAAAATGAACACGTCAGAAAAACCTGACGCAGGCAACTGATTCCATTCCCTTGCTGTAAGAAGGGAATGGAATCAGTTCATCACTCCTTAAGTCTCTATAAAGGCACATCTCACGAAACAAAGTATAAAGTCGCTCGTCATACTCAGTGTCATGCTTGACTCTACTTGGCATGATTTTGGCTTATTTTCGACTTTAAATAAAATGTAAAGTGACAAAAGTAACAACTAATAGTAAATATGTAAAGTTAACAAATAATTGTCTTGTCTTTTGTGTCTTTATTCGTTCGAACACCCACGGTTCGTACAGGTGTGGACAGGTCGACAATTGGGTGGGTTTCGATTGCAATATCTTGGTTTTGTTGCTTGAACGCCCGCGCACGACGTTATTCGCATTTTAATTAGGTTTCAAAAATATTATTTTGCTGATGAATTAAAGCTGTTTTTGGAATTATAGTTAGTTGCTGAATAGATTCTACACCTAGGTCTTTAGCCATGAATAGTTACTAGAAAACCTTTCTGAAAAGGTTTTTGTTGAATTAAGCAGAGAGCATGGGACCGATCACTTTGGAAATCTTTGGGAGATTCCTATGTTCAGGAGTTGACGTCTTGTGGCTGATATGATAGATGAAGCAGATGTTTGGATTTTCTGTAGATTCTCTTGAAAGTAAATAGGTAAAGTAACTACTTTCATACATACCTACCTATTTATCTATATTAATGACAAAACTGAAGAGTTTTTTTGTTTGTTTAAACGCGCTATCTCTGGAATAACCAGTTGAACTAGAAAAAAATCAGTATGAGAAGAGTTGCTGGTTTTTTTGTCTCAAACCTCGGACTTATATACGCGATTAAAACTGCGAAAAGTCGCTGACTGAACAGACCAATGGACGGATCTGGCTAAATAGCTATCATGACGTCAACATCCGCTAAGAAAGGATTTTGAAAAATTTAGTTCCTATGCGGTAGCAATAGGTTGTACATAAGTAAGTTCATTAATTTATTTTTTAATATTAATCTTATTTGCAATTTTATCATCCAATCTTCAACATTTCCTATATCGTGTGCACAATGCATGAATAGAACACAAAGTGTGTCAAGAACAAAGTCATTATGAATCATTTTACTTCATTTATTGGTTAGAACTTAGGAAGTATCATTAGAGTGACGTACCTAGACCTACTATAAGCATAGATAATTCATAATTTTGTATTGCAAAAACTTTAATAATAATAAATGATTTTAAATTGTTTCTATGAATTATATCTAATAACAGTATCTACCAGAGTTAAATTACGTTTTTACAATTGAAAACTAAGTGTACAAATTTATCCATGCTCGTTTAAAAAAAAATATTGTTAATCATGTTTAATTACTATCTTTTCAATTGTATTAAAATGTATGTATAAATCTTCAAAAAATCTAGATTTTGTGATCCTTAGTGGCACACTCTAAAAACGTCAATGATGATCATTTTGTGGTGAATGGCAGAAGCTGGTCCAGAATCGTTAGGATAGGAAAAAACTGAGAGATATCTTTGCCTTGCAATGCCATACTATGTGTATAGAAAAATACTTTATAGTACGATAACATATTTTTTGTAAATAAAAAATACGAATACCAGCTAAAAAAGCTACCTTCGAAAACAATAAAGAACCAACAATAGCGGGCAATCACATAGAATATACATTAAATCAAATATCAAAACAAAGCAATTAGTCCAACACAGTAATACATAATTTCAATAACACGAACTTCGTCACAGATACAAATATAAGACAGTGCATCAACTAGGCTCGTGCTGACATTGCGCAAACTAAAGATATTAAATACAAACTTAATAATACACTTAACAAAACTAAAACTGATCTCTATTCCAAAGACATAAGTGCTACTACAACAAATATAAACGGTAAAATGAATATAATAGTTAACACAAATAAATTTGAATATGATAAATTGAAATGTGATCGTTAAGACAAAGCAATAAGAGTTATAATTAGTATTATAGATGACTTACTTAAAGTTGTAGTAGTAAAGCTGCTTTATGTCACTGCAATCGCTTCAAAACTGATATTTAACGACTGCCCTATAATTTATGTATAGGAGATTAGAATTATAATGTTTATAAGTGACGAAAGGTTGCGGTTTTTGTAGGTACTTACTGGTTTTCTTGTTTGTTTGGTTAAATAGGGTTTTATGGCGATTTTAGTAGTGAAATGTAACCTCAGTGTTAATAAAATGTTAACTGTTTTAAGGTGCAATAAATATTGTAATGATACGTATACAGTGTGAATAAAGAAAACCCCCAAAGCATACCCAAAAAACAAGAAAACATATTTGTTTCCAAAAAATTTAACAACGACAGTTTCATGGCCTAATTTCTATTTGGTTTTGAAATATAAGTCTCTGGATAAATCTGCAAGATTTCACTCACAAATCAAGCGACTAGCTGTACCTCTATTCATTTACTGTCTACGTAAACCTAGTTTAAAATTTAATTTATGACACTAGAACTTACCAATAAATATTAATATTTATCCACCTGTTTGACTAAAGTAATTAATTTGATCATATTTACGATTGCAATTCGATAATATTTAACAGAATTGTTAATAAACCTGCAATTAAAATAATGTAATTAATCTTGCTTGAATGAAATACTATTAAAAACTTTGTATTTATTTTCTAAAAGCTTTAGAAAAGCGTTTTAACGTTTGACTATTAACACACGATGTTAAGTGACGATACTGTCTAAAACGTTGCTTTTTTAGAAGTTACTAATAAGCTTGCGACGTAAAGACCCCAAATAAATGCCTAGAATAATGTTATTGCCTTATTGTATTATACAGGGTTATTGGAAATTAATTGACATGGCGTTAAGGGCTTCTTCTGTGCACCTTAACAAACAACTTTTGTTCTACGACTTTTGGAAATTCGAACATTTTTTTGAAAATTTTGAGGTTAGATTTACCTGAAAATCAGCTGTTCCTTACACGGAGAGGTCAGTCAACCTTAAAATTTTACTTATTTTTTAAGTTTCATCTACTGTTCTTGGTGTGAATGACCTTTGTTTTAAAAAATCAGCTATTTTTCGAATTTACATAACCTCAAAATTTTCATTTTTTTTTTCGAATTTCCAAAAGTCGTAGAACAAAAGTTGATCGTTAAGGTGCACAGAAGAAGCCCTTAACGCCGTGTCAATTAATTTCCAATAACCCTGTATACATAAAGAGTACAGAGTATAGTATACCATAATATTATGTATATATAATTACCAAACTATATATCTAAGTAAATATGTACAACAAAATACGAGCCAACGTTCATTACAACGATATTTATTGGTCAATAACTTGAACAGATTGCCGAGTCGATACCTCTGTTCAGATAGGAACCGGTCCTACTGCTTCTGATGGGAGTAGGGTTCATACGAGTCTAGTGTATTATATTATTGTGTGTAGCTTGCTTGTGGTACAATATAGAAGAGATGACGTATTATCTATCTAAAAATAAATCTTTACTCTAATATTATAAAGCTGAAGAGTTTGTTTGTACGCGCTAATATCAGGAACTATTGGTTTGAATAAAAAAAATATTTTTGTGTTGGATCAAAATCAAATTTTTTTATTTCTTTGGATGTATAATACCTTAAAAGTATAATAGACCACTTGAAAACGTCTTAAAAACTAAGTTAGGATGTGTGCCTTCGGAACGCGCCCACCAATGAGAAGAAGGCACAAGAAACTCATGGGGGATAGTCCATTTATCGAGGAAGGCTATAGGCGACTTTATATCCCGATATTCCCACGGGATCGGTAGTTAGACTGCTGCTAGTCTAAATTTAAAAAGAGACTCCACAAAAAGAAAAACTAAAAAGTCTGGCAGTTTTACGTTCTATTTTGTATTCAAATTATGTTGGTGGGGCTATTTTTCTCTTTTTATGGTTGCGTAAAAAAAGGAATCCATATAATTTTTCTTTGTAGTCAGTTTTTAAACAGTATATTTTTTTGTCATTATAAGTGAATATTAAAATTTCTGTTTATAATAAAAAACGGTTATAAGCTTGAAATCGTTCAATTTGTAGACTAATTTCGCGTCATTATTATTATTATGAGGCTATAATGTTCCACTGCAGGGCAAAGTCATATTTACTTCCTTTCCACTGATCGCGATCTTGTGTGACAAATTGCCAATCTGCCAGTAATTTGTCCAAGTCATCTCGCCACCTTCGACGGGGTACCTAATCGTCTTCCGTTGGTTAGGCTTCAAAAAGCTGTTGTTTTATATCAATTTTGCGTTAATTATTTTATATCGCTGTAAGTTACTAGCTTGTAACCTCAAGTAGTACAGTAGCCAGTTTGAAGCGGGTAACTTCTTAAGTTGCCTAGGTCTCTCGGATGTTACGTTTTGTTTACTACGACTCAGGTTTTATGACGCGAGTCTGCGATTGAAGTTGACCATTATTTATCCGACTATGGTGTTACAACAAGAGAGGGTTATGTTTTGTATGGATGTATGTATGTTCATTTGTTTCCCATGGACGGTGACTTTAGTTGCTCCATTTCAAATAATACTTTCAAATATTTGTAATATTGACCTTTGTGAGCGTGATCACATGAAAAAAAAAACAACCCCCATGAGTTTCTTGTGCCTTAGTTTTTAAGACGATTTCATGTGGTCTTTATACTAATGTATTAAGCATCCAAAGAAATAAAGATATTTGACTTTGACTTTGACTTTCCGCTTAACTTACTTACTTTTACTTCTTACTGGTACCTATACATTATTCTCAATTAGGACTCATGTTTTTGTTATGTGAATATTATATTTATTTATAAAATTTATTTATAAAAATATAATAAAATGTCTAAAAACAAAATAAAAAGAAATTAATGTCAAGCAAGTCAAGTCGGTCATATTTTTATTTATTTAATTGTACAGACTGTTTAGTATTGAGTGAATAATCCTTCAGAAGGACAAAGTCGATCAGAAACAAGACAAATTAAAGGTAATAAAAATTATACGGTTTGAGAGATTTTTTTGTCAACTTGGAAGTTGGAAATTTTAAAATCTAAGAATACGAATGTACACGGGGTCTACGAATTTCAGGGAACCAGTGGGTTCTGAGCCAAATTTATGACAATAAACGTTGGTTCTTTTTTAATCACGTTAAAAAACGGTGGTGTCCATAAACATGCTTCGAAATGTTATGAAAACTCAAACCTTTTGTTTTACCTTCTTTGAAAATCTATACACAATATAATAAATCTGTAGGCATAAAATAATCTGTAATTGTAAAATATCCAGAAAAAAAATACACAGGTCGTCTTAGAATCATTAGCTGAACACAATAGGGTAGTTTTTATTCTATAATATTTTGAAAATTGGAAGGTCATGTTTTTACCTGATAATCAGCTGTTACACAGGGAGGTCTTTAACCTTAATGCTGACCCAATGTTTTGTTTAACTTTTACAATTAGTTGCTAGATTTTTGTGGGTTTTATTTGTAGGATTATCCACTCAATACTGGACACTCTGTATAAGTACATAAGTATAATTTACATAGGTAAACAATACCGTGATTTTCCCAGTTCCCACACTGCGTTATTGACTCACATGCAATGCAATATTATTGCAAAATGTTTCTAAGTGGATTATAAATACACTTGACATCTAATATTATCGCATATCGCTAACAATACTCGAGCTGTATTGGATTTATCAATTTTATAAATGTAAATAAAAATATAAAGTTATTTATATTGCTTAGATAAAGAGCTGGCATTAACTTTACATCGGATTCAGTCTGTATGGTTAAATTGGTGAAAGGTTACAGCAACCTGTGAACCACGGATGCCACTTAAAGTAAGGTCTACAAAATCGTGTTAAGAATAAGGATGAGAAAGGTTCTCGCTAAATGTTTTTATGTTTTTGTTTTAGTCAAATATTAGGAAGGCAATCACTCCGACTGGATATGACATTCATAAGTTTTGGTAGCATGAGCTGGGAAGTAGGCCCTTCCTCGCTGCTGATGGATGGCTAAAGTTTCCTACTGTTCATTTTTTCTTACGTAGTACTTTATTATCTGCACGCCGAGGTAACACCCGCGTAAGCCCTTTTTACCGCTTGAGTTGTCGAATTTCCAAAAAAATCTTTGTATCCCCCATGCGAAGTTAGCTGTTGTTTCAGAGATTTTTGGTGATTTCTTCTTCGTTTTATTATGCATTAATCGATAATGAATAGGTACTAATACCTAAGCATTTTAATTTAGCTTTATATATAAATGCTTTAAGCAGGTTTTTTATTGTAATGTATATTTTTTGTATGTTTATATAAATAAAAAGTTAGATTGGTGATTTCCAAACGAATTGATTCAGATTTTAAAAAATAATGTTATCTTTATAAATATAAACTAATTAGGTATGTCATTTCAAATAACAATAACATCAATGACTGTTTATTATAAAATAATCACAATTATTAATAACTTAATAATATTATGCGTAACACTTGCATTTTCATTAACCGCGCATTAGTAAACAATTAAATGATAACACGAAACGAGGAAAACGTTAATATTTTGCAACGCAAATTAATTATTTATTATGCAATAATTAAATGATTCGTTTCTGATTTCATTTTCTTCAGCTTTTGATCCCGATTTCATGTATTCTATTAGGTAAGCATTTAAAAAAAAATCATAGAAATAATAATATGTATTATTACTACATACATAAATTGTTCATCTATGTAGTTGTACTTTTTTGTGGTTGGCCCTTTTTCATTTTAAACATTGACTTTGGACATTTTTTTGAAAATTAGTCGTGTAAAAATATCAAAGACGTTCATTTGATTTAAAAAAGGATTAGTTCGAGATGCCTCGATTAATGGCAACTGCTACAGCATCTTTTAGCAATTCATTAGCACATATTTATTTACGTTTCATTTTACATAAAAAACTGAAAGTAAAAATTGACGAAGTTTGTAAAGGCGAGACTGTATAGTATTTCCTGACTGAGTAGCCTCCTTCTATTTAATTATGAATTTGGGGTAGGCTTTGGGGCCCACAAGCAAGTAGGTATTTTATAACATTATAAGAAAGTACAGTCAGAGAAAAAAGTGAAATAAAGGTTAGATAATTTTCATGAAAAACATTTATATTAATCAACTAGCTGCGCCCCGCGGTTTCACCCGCGTAAGTCCGATGTTTCTCACCGTTTAAACCTTCCCTAGACCTCCACGAATAATTCAAGACCAAGATAAGATAAATCCGTTCAGCCGTTCTCGAGTTTTAGCGAGACTAACGAACAGCAATTGATTTTTATATATATAGATAAATGAAAAATTAAAATTAAATAACATAAAAAAATATGGTAGTACCTAGTACTTATTTGACACTTATTTTTGAAGTTGTGAAGTAGTGAAGTCACTTTCCAAGTGAGCATGTTACATCCTCGACCTCTCGTCGCAGGCACCATCAGGTGAGATGATGTCAAATGCTATTTATCGTTAAAAACATTAGGTTCTCTAAAGAGCAAATTATAATCTCCTGATTTAAAGTACTTTGATAGCGTGGACATTTAAGTATAAATTAATATTATTATGTGTTTATTTATGGAAAAGAGGAAAAAACTAATCATGACATTTCTGAAACCGCATGACTACTTAGATGACTCTGAAACTACTGAAACTTAGGATAGGGGTTCATTTTAGGACGTAACGGAACACAAAGAGAAAATTTTGTGGAAATTCAACCGCGGTTGTTTTAGTAGATTATGCATCAAGGGCATAAAGCAATGTCTTATGTTGTGGGTGGCATATTGAACCCCGAGTGTAACGAGGGACCTCGGGTAGCTCCTGAGCGAAGCGAGGGAGTTAAGTAGAGTCTTGAGTGAAGCGAGGAGTTCAAGCCGCCCAAGACGAAGACATGCTTTATCCCAAGGCGCAAACTCTACTTTTCATACCGTCTCAGTACTTTTTTTTTTGTAATTCTTGTGGTGGCCAGTTCCCTATTAGCAGTTGCAATGAGATGGTAACATGATGGTAAATATTTGGTAGGTATTATAGGCAAAACCTATTTGCTTAAACCTAACGTAACAATCAAAATAAAAAAAACATAAATCGTGGCCTGCTAGATTTTGTAGACCAATCAAAGAGTTTTCACACGAATTTCAACGTTCCAAATTCAAATAACTTTATTCCCTTGGGAGTTTCATACAACATTATCTCCCTTGGGAATAATGTCTTGCTTTAAGTTGAGGTTAATAGGGCTTTAATCTGTGATTAAAGTGCTTCAGGTGTGAAAAAGTTTTATAGTAACTATAATGGATTTTGTGTTGTAAAGAAATCACTTTTAAAGAGACATTAACGCAGCTAAAACCGCGGGTCGTAGCTAGTTGTATAGTAAATAAAAATGAGAACCTCCTCTTTTTTTGAAGTCGGTTAAAAATAGAGAAACCTAATAGAGGCCTATAATGTTTTATTACGTTGAGCGTTGTCTGTCAGGCAGTTCTTAGAATTTTAATTTTAGTAAGTTGTGAACCGTAAGTACAACACGTACTTAGTCATAACATTGTCATAAACATCGGATTATATGCAGTAACGAAATGGCAAAGTATGCTGATAAATAATAATAAAAGTGCAAAATAATTATTTTGGAGTAGGATCTCATAAAAACCTCTGTATGACTTCTCTCACAAACAAAAACCACTAAAAAAGGCTAAAAATAGTTCAAGGTTATGGTTTATGGTATAAGACATTTATTTTCCCAAAAAAGAATTTACAATTCACTTACATTGAGAAATAATCTAATTAAAGTTAATTTAAATACTTAGGCATGCAAAATATCTCAAGCCAATCATGTGCTAATACATTTTAAGATGTACTTATAAAAAATAAGTTTACACATTGATTCGAAAATAAATCTTATTTAGGTAAGTACTTCAACTTTACTACTTTCAGACCTTAGATGAGTGTACGTACAATTTTTTGAAGTAAAAACTTCTTTAGCGGCGTTGAGCACTTTTTCTGTAATGGGTATAAAATCTTAAACTCGCGTCAGGACACGTGACCTGATCTAAAATTGTCGGACGACTATTTGTCGGACGACTATTGACGGACGACAAATGTCGGACGACAATTTGTTGGACGACAAATGTCGGACGACTATTTGTTGGACGACAAATGTCGGACGACTATTTCTCGTCCGACTATTTTTTTTTTTCATCTAAAATTTTTTTTGCGTATGTTCTCGCGACATATGAGATTTTACACAGATATACAGTTTTCACTTCTGCCTGCACTCCCGGAGTGCGCTGTTTTTTTTTTGTACCTTTTGTACCTTATTTTACTAAAGATAAATTATTTTCAATCGTATAAATGGAGAAAGAAAGAAAGCAGTGCCGGTGACGTAACAATTAATGGTTTTACAAATCTAAATGCATAATATCCGATGTCAAGTAACATAAATAACATTAATGTGTAAGTAGAGTAGGTATATATAAAAACTAATTACATATTCTGTAACAATAATACCTACCGATAGAACAATTCACTTCTGTTTAATTTCCTCTGATAACGTTGGTGTCATTTTACAATTTGTTTATGTTAAATTTTATGTTAAGGGGGAGTTCGATTTTTAACATGAGATTTTTGAACTGAAAAGATAGGTTTTTTACTAACTGCGAATTTAATTGTAGTATCGATCAGTAGCGAGGAGGAAATATCATTAATGGTAAAATATATCAAATATTATTAGTTTTTCTATTTTTGTGTGTGTGGATTAATTTTATTGTATGTTTAGATTCTCTGTGTATTTATTGTGTTTTTTTTTGTATTTATTTACCTACTCTGTAACTATTTCTTAAGTACTGTTTCTCTTTTGTTTCATTTTTCTTGTTTTTGTGTTTTTATGTCGTGTGTTTGTAATATAAATCTATCAATATACATGATAGTAACGTTTGTTATACGAAAAAACTCGCATTCCACCCACTGACTAAAGTCAAGCTTGGTGATTCTTGGTTATTGGTTCTAATTGTTTTATTCATTTAATTTAATATCATCATCATTACCTATATCAGCCACAAAACGTTCACTGCCGAACATAAAATTTGTCGTATCTTCTAATAATTAATCCGATCCATCTAATTATTCGTGGGAATTAAAAGTAACACACTTACCTACCATTTACCATACACCAATAGCCCCAAAAAAGAAGCTGAATCAGTAAAAGTAAGGGTAAGTAAAGATGGGAATCGAATTGTATGGACCCTCACTACTTATATCTACCTACCTACTTTATTTTAATAGGTATTATAATCACTACATAGTATAAAACAAAGTCGGTTTCTCTGTCCCTATTTCCCTTTGTATGCTTAAATCTTTAAAACATGCATAACATAGCCGTGCGAAGCCGGGGCGGGTCGCTAGTAATATATATAACAGTGTTTACAATAAAGAATCTATCTATATAACTACGCCAAAATATGATTGAATTGGGACTCTCGGGGACGGATCCCTTGGGAATCGGGTCTCTCCGGTACTTCACTTCTTAGTGTCGTCATCTTCATTGCTGAAGGCCGTGTCTTGTCTATGATGAATTATTATTATCAATCACTCGGTGCACTATGCCGTTTCAAATGTCCCTGTCCTCGGCGGTCTTAAAACCTCCGGCAATTGGTAGGCCAGTGAGCTATTTGACTAAATCTGACCAAAATGGGCAAGCAACCGCGGGGTCTTTTTCCGTCGACCGACGCCTCGAATCCGAACAAATAATCGCACCAAACCTCTAACCAAAGCACCTCGGGAACGGGGTAATATTAATAAACTATCAACATAACAACTTCGCCTTAAATACAATAAAATATAACGCAATAATTCTTATCTCTACTACGAGTACTCATGCACATGCTTGCGTACGGACAGTTGTAAATTTATCTCTCTAAACGCATAAACAAAAAGATGATAAAATATTTAATAGGTACAACTGAGCAAAACATGTAAATATTTACAAAATTTAACAAAATAACTAATATTATTGACAATGGTCAATGTTTACAAATTCAACATAATAATTACTTTAATTGACAAAGGACATTGTTCACTTCCATAGAAAATATGGCTTGCACTCAAACATTTTTAACCCCCGACGCAAAAACGACGGATTATAAGTTTGACGTGTCTCTGTGTGTGTCCGTCTGTGGCATCGTAGCTCCCGAACGGCTGAACCGATTTTGATTTTGTTTCTTATGTTTGAAAGGGGAATTAGTCGGGAGTGTTCTTAGCTATGTTTAATTAAAATTGGTTCAGCCGTCTGAAAGTTATGTGGGGTAAAAGTCGGGGGGTTTTAAATCTCTTTGGTCGCCTGAAGCTTTTACGTAACTAATAAATTAAAAATTTAAAAAACCCCCGACACAAAATAATAAAAATAGTAAGAACGTACAAAGCCTACAAAAAGGAAAAAAACTATGAAAAGAAAAAGCCACAAATAGAACAAAAAAGGTAGTAACGTGAAACTTTCTAATAAATGTCTATTCTATTAAGCCCTACAAAAAGAAAAAATAACTTCGAAATTATGACCGTAAGTACATGTGAATTTTTTTGATTAAATATTGTCCCGTCGGGGGACCGTATCTTACCATAACCGATACCTTAACATTTTCGTTGAAATTTTCTATCGGTAAAGAGCGGTCCCCCGACGGGACAATATTTAATCAAAAAAATTCACATGTACTTACGGTCATAATTTCGAAGTTATTTTTTTCTTTTTGTAGGGCTTAATAGAATAGACATTTATTAGAAAGTTTCACGTTAATACCTTTTTTGTTCTATTTGTGGCTTTTTCTTTTCATGGTTTTTTTTCCTTTTTGTAGGCTTTGTACGTTCTTACTATTTTTATTATTTTGTGTCGGGGGTTTTTTAAATTTTTAATTTAATTTTTTATTTCATCCTTTTTGTAGGGAAGGACTTTTTAATTTTCTTATTTCATTTCTTTATTTTCTTGCGATTTATGATTCAGGTAATTTGGTGTAAATAAAAAGTGGCTGTGACATACGGCAGACAGACAGATATAACGAATCTAAAAGGGTGATTTAGTACTCGACTCGTCAAGTGCAAAAACAGTTCTGATTGGTCAAGCGTGTTTTGACCTGACATTTTCCGTTTTTTGCCATTTGGAACCCTAAAAATGGGACTAGGGAGAAAAAGGAAAAAGACACAAACGAAGCCAAAAGACGCAAATTAACTTGATACACCACTCAGGCATATCTGCTTACATTCGGTTGTTAATCTTGACTTTGTTAACTCATATCTTTGAGACGGCTGAACCGATTTTGATAAAACATAGCTATTTGTAATGTACAAATTATGTTCTTTCATTTGATACCCCACTCGAGCATATCTACTCACATTAGATTTTTGATCCTGACTTTTATCCCCCATAACTTTCAGACGGCTAAACCGATTTCGATTAAACATAGCTAAGAACACTCCCGACTAATTCGCCTTTCAAACAAAAAAAACTAAATTAAAATCGGTTCATCCGTTCGGGAGCTACGATGCCACAGACCGACACACACATAAACACACACACACACACAGACACACACACACAGAGACACGTCGTCACCCCGTCGTTTTTGCGTCGGGGGTTAAAATAATAATTACTTGAAATTAGAAAAAAAAATAGTCACGTCACGTCACGTAACTTCACGTTTATACCTTTTTTGTTCTATTTGTAGCTTTTTTTCATAGTTTTTTTTTCCTTTTTGTAGGATTTTTACGTTCATACTACATATTTTTATTATTTTGTGTCGGTTTTTTAAATTTTTAATTTATTAAAGCATCAAGATAAAAATTAGTTCTTGCGAACGTTTACGAAGTCGCGAGCGAAAGCTAGGAATCGATATAATTTACTCCAACCATTATTTCATAATACAAACATTATCAGCCCACACACAATAGACTTGTTTGGACCAATTTTATAACAATAACTATCAAATAAACAAATTGAATTGCTACTGTGCTGTGCTTGTTAAAATTAATTTAATGAAACGAGAGGTTCTGTATAAAATTCGAATTAAATTTGATACAAAATATAGCTATTATAAAGGAACTTATTATGTTAATAACCAGGATTCAATAGATGCATTCATCAATTATTATTTTTATTCAAAATCTTATTAAAATCGGCTGAGTAGTTCTCGCGATTAGGTACCCATTACAAACATACATACGTCTAAACCTAGGTATATATAGATACCTCGTAAATTTTAATTTCTCTTACAGAAGAAAAAGAAGTGTTTAAACTCGCGGTTCAGGCTGCCATCAGACGGACTGCAACGCAGCGACTGCGCGCGGTCGATATATTTAACTGCATGCAGTTGTATGTTCGACTTCATACAGCATGATATCAATTGCACGCAGTCGGCTGCAGTCGTGTGAAGTCAATTTAAACTGCATACAGTCGTGCCTTCGACTTGCCGAGAACCGACCGCGCGAAGTTGAATTCACGACTGTATGCAGTGGATATAGTCGCTGAGTACCTAAAACGCAGTCTGCCGATTTCGCGTTTTGTCTAAACCTAACGAGATATAGGCATATTACGTATTAGTTCATGGGCGAAGTAGGCGAAACGACTCTAGACGTATTTTTCAAGTTCTTTCTTTTGAACACGCTCGACTAAACTAAGAGGTTGAATACAGTGAGATGAAAGGTATAGGGGACTAACAAAAAGAAATTGTATAAAAATGTATAGTATTTAAAATTCATGTCTTTTACAAATTAATAATGAAAATAAAATAAAAATACGAAACGGAACCCTAAATAGTGAATACTATTTCAATATTAGATTAGCTTTCAACACGAAGCTCGTATTACAACTACAAGTATCTACAATTCCTAACCGCATAATATTATATTTTCTGTATCTACACCACAAAACCGTTTGCTCAATAGGACAAACTGGTACTGAAGGGATGGGAAAAATATATCGATATTGATCTTTTTCTCCTGATTTAGTCAGTAACGTTCGAACAGTCGATAGTTCTATCGATAGAAAGAAGTCAATTTAAATTATAATTGATTTTTAACTTAGCTTATTTTAATTACAAGTTCGCTGTATGTTTTTCAGTAGGATCAGTCGACCTATTTGAGTCACGTCCACTGATCCCGTGGAAGGTACTAGATACCTACTCGTAGGATGAGTCGACCAAAGGTCTGTCCCACTGCTTGATAAAGGCGTAGATTAACAATGGTACCTATATTCTTACCTACAATGTTATTCGTAAACAAAAAAAACATGCAAAAAAAACTAAATTGAGAATTCACAAAAAACACCAGCTATTTCTAGATGAATAGTGATCGGGTGGTAGTAGTCTAATTATTTATCTTTTTATACTTATTTTGTATTAGCATTTACGTAGGCAATTGCAAGTTTATTAGGAAAGTGAAAAAATAAAATTTAAAGATGAAATTGAAAAGATACAAGGCGACGTATGATGTACTTAATTATGGACTAAAACGGTAAGATATTTTTTATTGATATATCGATATTGAGTAAGTGAATGAACATCACTAAAAGCAGTACGTACTAAAACCGATGGTAGATTCGAACTGAGCACGCGCCAGTCTCGATATACCTGTTGTAATGTTATATCTAAATGTTCATTGCCAACTTAGAACTTTGTAAATATAACTAAAACTAGTGACCCGCCCCGTCTTCGCACGGGTGCAATGCTGATACTAAATATACTACAGAATGTCTTTATATAAAATATTCACAGTTTATTTTGTCATTAGACAATTCAAACATGTTTTCTTTAGTTAGAGGTTACTTATGAAAATCTACACGGCCCGTACCGCCGCAACCGCTATGTCCCTGCATTTTAAATCTGGAATATCTTCGAAAATATTCATTTAAATTTGATGCTGTAAAGGACGACATGGACCTGTATCAAATGCACAATGTATTCAATTTAAGGTACTTGATTGGATAAGGATTAATGCTGTATTGTTAAAAATCGCTTTGTAAATAAGCCATTATGGTTAATGTTTAATGGTTAAAATAAAAATGGTAATTGTGGGTTATCCCTAAGAGATAGACATATACCATGGCAGACTTTTTTGTAGACCTTTTTAAGATGTACAATACTGTAGTACATTATTTTGATCTATCTCGTAGGGTTTAGCCAGCGTTGGCAATGTAAGCGCATAAAAATGTGTTATCAATGTTCCTATACTACATATATTATTGCATGTTTTATACCTATAAACGTTTCTCTTAAATCACACTATCTATTAAAAAAAACCGCATCAAAATCCGTTGCGTAGTTTTAAAGGCCGAATAATACATAGAGACAGACAGAAAAAGCGACAATGTTTTTTACTATGTAAAGATATATCAAGTTATACCTACTCGTGTAGAAGTACCTCAAAAGAGAGAAAGAGAGCGTAATTTATGTAACACCTTTATTTTTGTACTTGATGATAGGTATATCTACTAAATACAAATAAGTACAAGTAGTTCATCAATATTATTACTGTCAAACTCAATTGGGTTTGGACTTGACACGCGAGTCAAAAGCATATTAAAACGTTTTTAGGACTAATATCAAAACTGGCATAAAAAATTCAGTGTAACCCTCGATCGTTGATAGATAGTTAGTTATTAATTTCGACCATAAAACTCAAAATCTTCAATCACAGGTACATTTTAAAGTATGTTACACAATATTGTCCATTATAAGGCTTTATATGAAGCTTTTAAAAGCGTTCGTATAAGAGATTTACCGTAGCACGATACGCAATGGGCTAATAAATCATACGTTAAATGCCTCGACTAGTGCGGCCACTTAAATGGACGCAGCTCTACATAATAAGGAACGAAACTTAGATTACTTACTTTATGTTATACAGGGTTATTGGTAATTATACTAGCAAGCCGTTGAGGGCTTCTGTGCACCGTAACAAACAACTTTTGTTTTACGACTTTTGGAAAATAGAAAGAAAAAACAATTTTAGGTTATGTACTTAAATTCGAAAAACAGCTGATTTTTTAAAACAATGGTCATTCAGACTAAGGACAGTAGATAAAACTTAAAAAATAAGTTTAATTTTAAGGTTATTTTTAAGGTTAATGACCTCTCCGTGTAAAGGAACAGCTGATTTCCAGGTAAACCTAAACTCAAAATTTTCAAAAAATTGTTTGAATTTTCAAAAGTCGTAGAAGAAAAGTTGTTTGTTTAGGTGCACAGAAGTAGCCCTCAAAAATATTTGTGCTAGTGTCATTATGCAGAAAGGAAACAGTCGACTACGTTTGTATGGAGAGAGCGCAGGTATCCTTTCACCTTAAGGCGATCTGATAACTCTAACAATAGGTGAGCCACACCACTATACGAGAAGAAGAAGAAGATATGAGTATGATGGACTAGTAGTTCTGCGAATAGTAGAATTTGCGAGCACTACTTTATTTAGAAGTTTTATAATGAGAAGGTGGTTTTAGGACCTTTGGCGTGCGTGGAGCCGAAGCCAACACGTAGAGGCACTTTACAATAACAAGTTTAATGGCAAAGTATGATGTGGACACAAAACCGGTGATTATTACTATTAGGCATGGTTTTATCTTATACTATTCACAAGACACGCTTCCTCCACGCTTCAAATCCAATATCCATACTCTATTTTAAAGCACAATATGATTACAAGATCATTATTATAATGTCCATATTCCAGACGATTTCTCTGAACCATTTTTAATAAAAACCGACAACGTACGAGATGAATTCGATATAGTTTTGTTAAATGAAGCGGAACGCCCATAATGTAACCCTTTATGCCTTCTAGGATTACAGCCCATCAAATATAAATAGTAATTTCTAAGGTTTTCGCGACTTATGTCTAATTTTTTATTTATTATTTAGTCATCATCATCCGAGCGATGTTCCCGGTTGCATCTCTCTCGGGAGCCTGGGGTTCGCTTTCCTACTTTTACGCCTCCACTTCGCACGATCTTCATTTGCATTTTATTTATTACTAGCGACCCGTCCCGGCTTCGCACGGCTATATTATGCATGTATTGTAATGTATAAACCTTCCTTTTGAATCACTCTATCTACTAAAAAAAACTGCATCAAAATCGGTTGCGTAGTTTTAAAGATTTAAGCATACAAAGGGACATAGGGACAGAGAAAGCGACTTTATTTTATACTGTGTAGTGAAGTGATAGTGATTTGTAATTGTTTCTAATTTAAAACACAAAATCAAATGTCAAAATTACAAATTACAAAGATATATCTAATAACAAAACATGAAATTAACAAAAATACAAAATAAACATACTAATATCACAATTTAAACAAAATTTAAACATTAAACACCACAGGCACAAACAAGAATAATTCAAAACACTCAAAATTTAAATTAAAAAAAATAATAATAAAAATAAAATAAATAGGCGGAGTGGTGGGTGTTAGGTTTTATTTTCGTTACGGAATTTCTTGATTTGTTCGCCGCGCTCAAAGCCCGCGTTATAATAAATAATAAAAATAATAAATATTTCAGGACATATTACACATCGCCATCCAGCCCCAAGCTAAGCAACTTAATGCTTGTGTTATGGGTGCCAGATAACGGATAAACTACTTATATACTTTTTTTTTTTTTTGTAAATATATACATATTATACATATAGGAAACACCCAGAACCAGAAACAAGAATTTATGGTCAGCATAAATACTTGTTCCCGGCGGGAATCGAACCCGCAACCTTCTGCGTCGCAGTCGGGTGTTCGCCCGACGCGCCACAGAGGTCGTCAAAGGTATAAGGTAAGGCAATAGCTTAAAAAAACCCGTCCTCCCGACCCAAAGTCCCAAGCAAGCCTTACTTACTGACATAATGTCTTATTGAAATTATATTAACGGATATAATTGCGTTTATTCTGTTTTATAGAAACTTCACGTAGTCTCATAAAAAATGATTGGGAGCTTTGGAATAATGAGCAGAAAAGCTTCTCAAAATGTAGTGTATTTTTAATATCTACCAGTGTAATCGATTCTCTATTAGATAGGGATTGATGAAGCACCTGAAACGATCTTCATGAAACTCCTAAATTGTGCTTGCAAACTCTACTGGTCGCAGAACTACTAGTCCATCTAAATCTCTGAAACTACAGGAACTACACTCTGAAGTTTCTAATGGAGATTCCTTTTAGGAATTAGCCGAGCACCTAGAAACAATTTTTGGAAAAACGACCAATACAGAGATATTTTTTTTTTAAATTCAGATTTATTAATACTGCATACAAAAAATGCATTTATAATTTTTTTTTAAATTTAATTAAAAAATCAATCGTTTTAAAGTTTGTTGATTATATTAACTACTAGCTGTCCCGGCAAACGTTGTTTTGCCATATAAAAAAAACTAAATCAAAATCGGTTCAGCCGTTCGGGAGCTACGATGCCACAGACAGACACACACACACAGACACGTTAAACTTATAACACCCCGTCGTTTTTGCGTCGGGGGTTAAAAATCATACAAATCGGTTCAGCCGTTTAGGTGTAGTTTGGCAACTAACACCGCGGCACGATTGACATCAATATTTATACGTCACTCAATTGTTTTGCCTTCCCGGCACCTCTCCATTAAAACTTGAACTTTATGTTATGGTATTAAAGTTCTTATTGACTTGTATTATTACGAATCGTTTGTATGGTATGGAGTATAGAAAAGTGTTGTTTTTAGACATTTTCAGGCAATTTTTTAAATTTTTCTCTCCGTAAGAACCATCCTCGTACCATAGGAATATTCTAAAAAAAGAATTGGCCAAATTGGTCCAGGCGTTGTTGAGTTATGCGCTTACCAACACATTTTGCGATTCATTTTTATATAAGAAGATAATGTATTCTGTATTTCTTTGTAAATACACTAACGCCCGAATACTGAAAGGCAACTTAAGTGGCGAATTAATTGACATTTATGTGCCATAATAGTATAGGAGCCTCTTACATAATATTAAGGAGACTCCTAAACGTTTGACTACTTATTCGGAGGTAAGACAGGTAAAACCGCACTGCGCAGTTAATTACGTCTAATTTAGATTTCTAACGCAGTAGATTTACGAAAAACAATATTAAGTTAATTTCATGCCACTTTCGGTCATCACCCTTAATCGATAATCTGTTTTACAAAAAATGTTTCAAGAGTGTCATTAACTTTTTTTCTTTTATGTATAGTAGTTAAAAAATCCAGCACGTGGCACATTATGACTCCAGATACAAAGCTTCAGTGTTATGTCAAGTGTTGGTTAATTTCTTATCAGTTTTAAGTATTAATTATGATTCATTGACCTTTAGTTGTATTGATAGCGCGTAAAAGTGTGTTCTTTTGCGTTTTGGGTAAATGATATAGGAATTTTTAGGACGCCTTTTATTTAAAGATATTTTTCTGAGAATTCCCATCTGTCGTAATCTATCTAATTGGGAAATGCATTTCTTTAGAATATCCCTTTTCCGAGATGCTTTACAGGTCCGGTGTGACTGCATTATTTCTTCGCCGTAATGCTTTTTATCGACAGGAATCAGTCTCAAAGTGAACAGCGCATTTTTGAAAAATCATAGGACAACACGTTTGGTTTAACATCCCGTTTCCGAGAAGTCTGATGAAAATGCGTTATTTGTTCGCCGTAATGTTTTCTATCGATAGGTATGGGTCTCGAAATGCACCGCGGCATTTTTTTTTATTATTTTTTTTATATTTTTTTTATTGATGAACATAGAATCAACAACACTTAAATTAAATTATAAACAAAAAACTATTCAACTAAACTTACTGCCAATTACAGATTCTTAATTTTCTCTTTTTTTAAGTTAAGTACAATGTCTGTTGTGTCTACAGGCCTTTAAACGCATTCCGAAGTCACACATCCTAACACTGTTTTTAAGACGTTTCAATGTGATTTCATGCAAATTGTATGATTTCAAATTTTGATTGATTGTCTTTGACTTGCTTCGAATTGACGCACATACATTTATCTTTGGGTTTATACTAGTAGTTTAGTTACCGGACTGTTGCAACTGTTTTGGCCCAGTAGTTCGGTTGGCAGTAGTTTTTGGCTCTGATAAAAACATAACCCTGCCTTTTAACTTCACCATAGTTGGGTAGAAACTGTCAATGTCCAATAAAAAGAAATTTCGTAACATTTTTTGGGTTCATAAAAAAGTAAGTTTATTCTTTGTGTATTTTCTTTTCTTTGTATTTAATGTTTAACTGTCTCTTATTGTTTTTATGTGTTATGTCGTGTGTTTGTTCGAATAATTTTTTATATTTCTATTTCTAAGATTTTTGTAGTCAGTAACAGGAAGTTAGATTTTCGGATTTTCTACCTAATTGGATAGAAAATTTAATAATTTATTTTCAAAT
Source organism: Idaea aversata (assembly GCA_907269075.1). Taxonomy (NCBI): domain Eukaryota; kingdom Metazoa; phylum Arthropoda; class Insecta; order Lepidoptera; family Geometridae; genus Idaea; species Idaea aversata. Next base: position 2,382,522 of record OU026102.1, read on the forward strand.
CGACAAGTTAAACTTATCTGCTCTTAGATAGAATATAATTATTGAGGCGTATTATTCAATTGGAAGAAACTTAGATTTTCGGATTTTCTACCTAATTGGATAGAAAATTTAATAATTTATTTTCAAATCGACAAGTTAAACTTATCTGCTCTTAGATAGAATATAATTATTGAGGCGTATTATTCAATTGGAGTATCGGAGTTCGTAAATGATGCACAAACAGTAAATAAATCATATTCCTAACCCTATCTGATTTCATTTTACAAAAATCAAGGTGTCACATTACGCCTTCAAATCGAAAGCTAATCCGACATTGTCTATTTTTTAATGATCGATAGCTTTTCGAAAACCAATATCAATACTCATAGAAATCAAAAACATAACCTTATTTTCTAGATCTTAAGGTACAAGATGTCTCCACTAAAGTTCAAGTTAAGTTGGTTACTGTGTCACACTTTTTGTAAGGTTAAAGATAGAGTGATTGAACTTTATGGTTGAATAAATTGTAGAGCTTTCTAACTATATCTTGAAGAAACTTTTACTTACCATATTGGTGATTTAGATTGAAGATCGAAGGTGTAAAAGGACTGTACTTTACCTGCAAAAAGGTAAAAATTGGATTAACTTCAATATTACTATCATTTTGAACTAACTTTTTACATTAATGCCTATATTAAGGGCTAGAACTCGCGTCCCGCGAAGTAATAAAACCCTCAAGTAAAATGTAATGGGTGTAAAAGAGCGTGCAGAATCATTACAATATGCTAGTAATAATTATTTTTCCTGCAATAAATCTTTTACAAGGAAACCGTTTTGCAAAAGGGAATACCTTTTGCTCTCACGTTTGTATTGGATGCAATTTAACCTAAAACCAACAGTGTCATGAAAGAATCGTATCCAGCCGCGGTATTTGATTTTTATTTTGTCGTTAAATCTATGGTGTATGCATACATTTTCAAATACGAGCTATTTTAATACTGGAGTTTAGGACTCATAGCCTTTCTGGAACAACATTATTGCGTGCTCTTTTGTACACAGTAAATATTATGGAAGCGCACGCACATGTACAGTCACATTACCAATTAGCTGAACCCCACGTGACCCAGAGCTCATTCGCATATCTGTTAAAAATATAGTATTTACCTATTTTTTTTTAATACTGTACATTGTATTGTATAGTATATTGTTAAAAAAACAGAATCAAGTAACATTACTTTACAACCCGACAGATTTGCGAGTGAGTTCTAGGTCACGTACGGTTCAGCTAATTGGTAATGTGACTGTTTTCAATACCTCGTGTGACGCGAGTCTTGATGCTTACTATAATCCGAATTATAATGACTATATAGGCTAAGATCCTATCGATGATGATAACTAGCTTTAGCTCGCGACTTCGTTTGCGTGCCTACTTTTCATAGCTACCTGTATGTAAAATTTTAGTCCGACCCCTCCAGTTTGAGCTGTGCGTTGATTTGTCAGTTAGTCAGGACTTTAAATTTTATATATATATAAATCTTTATAAACAAACTTAATTCGCAGAATCATTACAATATGCTAGTATATATTTTTCCTGAAATAAATCTTTTACAAGGAAACCGTTTTGCGGTTTCGTTAAGTGATAAAGTGAGTAGGTTTAGGCAGAAGTAATTAAATAGAAACTTATACTTACCTACCTACCTTTTTTATTTTACTACGTAATTTGCATTTTCTTACCGAATTGACTAAGGCCATAAATTACGGCCGAACAGCCATTAAATATACTACATATTTAAGTTTATACAATCGAATTGAGAATTCCTTCCTTTTTTGAAGTCGGTTCAAATCATTGTATAAATCTGCCTTATAGAAAAAAAATAAGTAATAATATTTTCTCAATATTGAGATTACTGACATACATCGCACATCTGGAGAAACAATGCCGTAACTAACATTTTTTTTTAAAGAATTTATATTAAGTATCGAATGTCGATACAAGTATTACCTTTTTTTTTTTTTCATGATTTCCATGTATTAAATCCATGAATTATAGTACAAACAACCAGAAAAAATATTTTTTTTTTGTAAAATATATTGTACCTAGTTTAACAATAGGTATTTTGATTCTGATTTTATCTTTAGAAAGTCCCAGAAAAAAAAAACAATCATCAAGACAGACGGACAGGTTCGAATGCACCTTAATAAGAGGTATCATCACTAACAACTGTAATTTAACGAAGTCAGGTCACGATTCTGTGATTCACTCAGAAAAAATAATATGTGTTTTGAAAATAGGTCTTTAAATTTTTGAGATAAAATATTCGGATACTAGCGACCCGCCCCGGCTTCGCACGGCTATATTATGCATGTATTATACATATATTTTTATCTATTTTTATTCCTAACTTGGTCATTTTAACGAACAACCTATGTATTTTTTTCGAATTTGACATAGACTTTAACAGCTCTATTCTTACGAAGAAATCGCTTGATAATCTCGATGTAAAGTTCTCAGTCACTCTAATACTTATATATTCGTACATTTGTTATTTTAAAACGAAGAAAGCTTATCTTAACTGTTGACATTATGTTTTAACTTCACATACAAACGCAATGAAGCAGTTAACTTTTAATACTATTAGAGTTAAACTTCTATTGTAATTTTAATAATGGTCCATAACAAAGATTTCTCAGGCAATGAGCCGTGATACTCAGTATTACTCACATGGTCGTTATTTTATAATAATCATAATAATTGTGTTATTATTTTTATAATAATGTTTAATGGTTACTGTTAGTGTAAAGATAGCGTTTTCTTAGAGTTATAGAAGATAATTTTTTTTTTTTCATGCGAAGTAATTAAGTATGTTATGTTGTGACTGCAGGTTCTAAACATATGACGTTGACGTTGACGGCGCGGCGTCTACTTTAGTCAAGTTCAAGTCGCTTGAAACTGTATTCTAGTGTTCAGTTTTTGACATTATTATTGTGTCAAGTATTTTGTCAACAATATTTGGTTGTTCAAACTTGATTCAAACATTCACATTATTAATAATTTATTCAGACAATTTTATGTATTGGTCGTGTCCTCAAAGGTCCTAAAATCATCCTAAACTTCCATATCAATATTTATTAGAGTATGTCCCGATTGTCACCACTGGCGACGTCTTCAGTGGTGACAATTATGACATTAATTTGTAATAAAATCCCAGTTATCCCCATAAACGACATTTTTGAAGAAAAAATTGGGACATACATTATAGTCTAAACCAAATTAAAATTAACAAAATTTTCATTTGTGTCGTCTAGAATCCAACTCCGCTACATCCAGAAAGGTAAAATGTTCAATAATCACTTTTTTTTTCATCGTAGATGTTACTTTATTATTTTTGTTACAGTAATTTGGAGCAATATAAGCAAAAACGAAATAATTAAAGACCTTTATTAATTTGTATTGGACTTAGGAAATATTTAACAATTTGTGATAGAAAAAACGTGATGTAGGGGATATTGATTTTGAGTTATGGATGTGACGGATTATGATTTTCACAATAATGGATGTGACGGATTTTTATTTTCATTGCCATGGATGTGGCGGATATTGTTAGTAACAAACTACTGCTTCAATCAAAAATCCAATTAAAAATTAAAAGCTAACAAGGTAGGTACCGACATAAATAAAACTACATTAATACATACTATTATATTTTAATGTAAGAATTATACTTCTGAGTGCATACGTCACAAACAGGTTCTATTTTTGTTGTAATGTCAGCCATTATTTAAGCAAAAAACACAAAAAACTAGAGCGAAATCTCAGTACAAACATCTTTGCGACCATTGACCACCACACTGGCGCCATGACACTTATAGGTCAAAATGCAATGCTCTGATTGGTCAATGTTGATGTGGCGGCGATGGATACTGATTAATACAAAATGTAGCGGGCGTTTGAAGTAAACCACGATTTTAAGGCTCAAATAACTCAGGATATATCGGGGTTTATACGGAAAAAAATTGTTGAGTTGGTTGTAAATTTAATAAAGAATCCATATTGGTCAAAACTTTAATTTTTTCATAAAGTGGATGTGGCGGGGTTGGATTCTAGACGACACATTTCAATTATTGTCTTTTAATCCCAATATAAATTAAGAGTTATTGACATTTCACTGTAGCAAGTATAACTGTGTCAAGCCGCACAGAACCAAATTGAAATATTTTGTTATAACATTTGACTGTCCAAACAACTTGACTCAAAAATTCACATCATTTAATTCAAACAGTTTTATGCATGGGAATTGAGGTGACAATGGCCAAGACCTAAAAATAAAACTTTCATCTAATTATTTATAATTGTCAAAAATAAATTATAAAGGAATTTTCTTTTTTTTATTGTCCTTTGACCCCAACTTAAGATGTTATTGTCATTTAAATAAGAGCAAATATCTATGCTTATTATTGTAAACAGGTTAGCAATAAAATTATTAACGTAACCACAAAATAGTTATTCGAAGTTTATGGCGTGGAAAATTTTATTGTATGCTTACTGAAGAAAAAAACAGGTCACTTTTATCATAACCACTTGTTTTTAAGTTATTATATTATAATAACTTAAAAACAAGTGTATGGTAAATAAATTATAATGTTTTGATTTTGATATGTTTTGTGTAACAAAATAATAAAGATTCAAAGACTATTTTTCTTTTTTGGCTTTACAAAAAAGGGGTAACAAGTCTTTATCTTAACAGTTTCAGTTTAATGCATATTAATACATTTTGTTTTAACTTTAATCTTTACAAATTGTGAACAATTTAAGCATTTTTTTTTTATTATAATCCACTTTTGTAGTCCATAAATCGATTAATCGAAAAAAATAAACAAAAATCATAGACCAAGCAAATAAAAATGAACAAAAATCGAACTAATAAATTAACTACTGTATTTTATAACTCGAAGCGAAAGATAAATTTAAAAGCAATAGCAATAAATTATCTGGCAGGAAACAAAAAAAATCGAATACAATTTGAAAATCGAAGCTCCTCATAAAACCCTATTGAGCCTGTCTGAACTTGCTCGGGGTGAAAACACCTGTTTTCAACTTTAAGACACCTGTGACTACAATATAAAAGTACCGTTTTATTCGTCCTATGACGTTTATTTTTAGAATAAAGGTCAAAACTGTAAGGTTTTAAGTATATAAAGTTTAAGTATTTCAGTTTTCTAACGAAAGTTGAATAATAAATATTTAACAGATGAATCTACATAGAAAAACTAATGTAAATTGATGATTATAAATAATGTTATTCAATTTTTTTATTGAGAATTTAAATTTTTTACGTAAAGATAGCTTAAATAATATCATTTACTACTACGAGTATCCTTAACCTCAATCCTAACTGAATGCATTGCTTTCCTTATAGGCTATTAGTTTTCACAAATCATTTCCTAGTTAATACATTTTACAAAAAATACATATTTCAAATTTTCTAGATGATTCGAGCCTAACAATTTGAAAGAGCGACCATTTATCCGAGGATAATAATTACGGAAGAGCTTTTATGTCTCTTCAAATTTTATGTATCTCGGACCAACGGCGAATTAATCAATCAGTTAGACCAGACTCAGAGCTTTATATTAATTAAAATCTTAGCGTAAACATAGCTAAAATATAATCATTACTATAATCGAAATATATTTAATAGGTACCTACGTAAATATAGCATTCAATTCCATCAACTTTACGCTGCTAAACCTCAATCTTAAGAGAATCGTGAGCTCTCGATACGCGGCGCGAGTAGGTATTTTCAAAAATGACCCGTATCGTGCGATAGAGAGAGTTTAAGTTCGGACGTGATTGCCTACATTTAGCTTTTCAGATAATGTTGCGGGCCGTAACGTTTTTACCCCCTTTATCCTTCACAAAGTGAAATAAATTTGGTCTCATTTAATTCACTGCATCTTATTCTAGGTTTATACGTTTTTCTTTTTTGGTAATTCAGTTTAGTCTATTAAAAACAATTGTAACGCTCGATGAAGTTTTTAGTAAAATATATAGATATTCAGATACTTATAACTTTTATCTTAGGTAATATTTCTTTATAATAAAAACGGGTAAACCTAGTTTTCTATTAGATCTAGAACATTTTTAAAAATTATCAAAATCGGACTTTGTTTATGGAGGGGAAAACGTTGCTGCTTTTTGTATGGAAATTTACAGCTTCACAGTGGTCTTAACTGAATTAATAGCTTTATTCACTAGAATTACTAGTGAGACTCTTGTCTCAGTTTACGATCCAATAAAATGATGGCTACGTTGACTAGTTAAATATAATTTAAGATTCTCTTGAGATAATAATTTAAAAGATATTTAGTTATTATAGCTCTGTTAAGTATTGACTTAGGTTTGATATTATTTGATTTTCTCGTCCGTGCATTACTTACATAAATTAATTATAAACTAATACTAGCTTTTGCCCGCTGCTTCATCCGCGTAGAAGTCGAAAATGGACCAAGGAATCACGTTGTCCCATACAAACTTTGCCCCCCCCCTTTTCACCCCCTAAGGGGTAGAATTTCGGATGCCTTCTTCATACTAAGAACACACCCTCCAAATTTCATGCCTCTATGATTAGCAGTTTAGGCTGTTCGTTGATCTGTCAGTCAGGATAAAGCATTTTATTATTATCACTACATAGTATAAAACAAAGTCGCTTTTTCTGTCCCTATTTCCCTTTGACTGCTTAAATCTTTAAAACTACGCAACGGATTTTGGTGGGGTTTTTTTAATAGATAGAGTGATTCAAGAGGAAGGTTTATATGTATAATACATGCATAATATAGCCGTGCGAAGCCGGGGCGGGTCGCTAGTGTATTTATATTATAATTAGGAAATATTTTTCTGTTTTTATGTATAAAACGGCTCGGAAACTAGTAAACCGATTTTGATGAAACTTGGTATGAGAATACATTGATTCAGTTACTTTTTATCCCGATGTTCCCACGGAATCGGGAGTTACGTGGGTGAAACCGCGGAGCGCTATTATCAAAAGAGCATTATAAAATTCTACTGGCATAGTATTGTGTAATTTTTTTGAGAATTAAATAGGTATAGTATTTATGGAAAAAAAAAGAAAACTATTTCTTATGATATTTTCTTAAATTTGCTGTTACCTATTGTTACTGGAGTAGAACTTTTTAACCGACTTCAAAAAAGGAGGAGGTTCTCATTTCGTCAGTATGTTTTTTTTTTTTTTTTTTGTGTGTATGTTACGCGATCATTCGAAGACGGCTCAACCGATTGAGATGATTCTTTTTGTGTTCGAAAAGTGATACCTCAGGGGTGGTCCCATAAAAATTTGGTGAGGATCTGATGAGAATCTTCGGAGTGATGAACAGAATTGCACCTCGAGAGTGCAGCAAATTGCTCAGTTTTCGATTTTTAAGTATTCTAATCTCTTTATAAATATGCAAATATGAACTAACAGTAAATCATTTCCAAAAACCGCACTTGTATCATACTTGACCAAAGCAAGACTCAGTTAATCTAAAACATAAATAACTTTAAATTTACATAACGATATAACTTTAACTTGTGAACTTAACAAGCATTATAAACTAGGAGCTCTTCCATAGAGAAGTAACTTTCTGCATAAATAAATCTATCTATATCTATACTAATATTATAAAGAAGTAAAGTTTGTTAAATTGTAAGGGGTAATCTCGGGATCTACTAAACCGATTTTAAAAATTCTTTCACCAATAGAAAGCCACATTATTGCTGAGTGTCATAGGTTATATAAAAAACCGAAAAATAAAAAAGGCTTTTACGTGGTAGTCCGTTTTGCAAAGTGAATCGGAGAAAAAACGGTCGAATGAAAGCGTTTCTTACGAACGCTGCCTTAACTATGAAATATATATATATTTTTGAGTTCTATAGAAAAGATGTGGAGCTTGAAAATGCCTACAAAAAAGTCAACGACAGCATATGTCTAACTTTTATATTTAAATTACAAAAAGTATTTTTTTTAATATTAGTATAGATAATTTAATTTTTTATATTAACTAGCGACCCGCCCCGGCTTCGCATGTATTATACATATAAACCTCTATCTATTAAAAAAAACCGCATCAAAATCCGTTGCGTAGTTTTAAAGATCTAAGCATACAAAGGGAAATAGGGACAGAGAAAGCGACTTTGTTTTATACTATGTAGTGATAAAATAAATGCCCAACGAAGTGGGCACGGGTCAGCTAGTAAATATATAAAAATATTTAAATGCAGGACATTCCACACATCGCCATACAGCACTAAGCTAAAGTCAAAGTCAAATTCAAATTTCTTTATTTTTTTGGATGCTTAATACATTAGTATAAAGACCACATGAAAACGTCTTAAAAACTAAGTTAGGATGTGTGCCTTCGGAACGCGCCCACCAATGAGAAGAAGGCACAAGAAACTCATGGGGGTTATGGGGGTCATGGGGGTAAGTAACAAGACATAGGAATAATAGGATAAGCACTAAATATTAGCTTACGCTCAAAGATTGTAAACTCAAAACAAGTTTCACTAAAGTCGGTTTAGTAGTTTTTGTGAACGCGTCTTATACTTTTAATGGAAGAACTTACTTAAAATTTAGTTTTCAGATAAAAAACTGCATAATTTGATCAATTGTTTCAGAGCTATCAACAGACAGACATACATAGTGGTAAATTTTAAATAAAAACACCACTCTATGTTATTTTGACGTAATAACATCATCGCTCACGTTCCGTTATTGATAAGGTAACCATAGCAACGTCACTCACGTTCCGGGAACGTGAGTTATTGACAAGATAAAGATAATGCGTTGCAATGGTTACCATTGAATCAATGTTTTTAAATTTTGGTTTAAAATACCTCTATGCAAGTACCTACCCTTAAGTTTAGAGCTAGTCCCGTGTTTTATTGCTTGGAAATAATCGAGTTTCTTGTAAGAACTTTAAGGATAGTTTGTAGGGGAATATAAATTGCAACGGAATATGTTAATTTTTCATCAATTAATTGTATTTTTGCTGAAAAGAAACGAGAAGAAATCCAGTACACTACTATCAATTTTAAGTTAATATATACTTATATTATAAAGCTGAAGAGTTTGTTTGTTTGAACGCGCTAATCTCAGGAAGTACTAGTTTAAATTGAAAAAATCTTTTTGTGTTGGATTGGTCTATTTATCGAGGAAGGCAATATGCTACTTTTTATTAGCAGCTAGTTTAAAGCCTCAAAATGAGATCATTGGAATCATTGTATTAGAGAGTCGCCTTTAGAACCTGCTTGATTATTTCCTATTTGAGCGCGAAAATCTTTTACTTTTTGGTATTTCGTAAAAATGACTCAGTTTGAAATCGAAATGTTACGTTATTTTGTAATATTCGACTCTACAATATTTTACAAATACTAAAACCTTAATTATGTTTGCAACTATTTCAAATTTAAATGAAGTTCTAGTTTATTACTAACCATCAATTATATATAATGAATCATAATGATTTAGGACAGTCAAAGTTTAGCTTAGGTTTTTCAGTTTTACGTAGCTTAGCGTTGCTTATTTTGCGGTGGACGCGAATGTATTAAAAATTGGATCAACTACGCAAGATAAGCTAAATTTATTTAGTTTAGTTGACGTTAAATAAACTATTTGAAGCTCAGAGACACCCCGTCACTAATCCGTCTTTTAGGTCGAGAGTTGACGGCGTCCGCACTAGCTTAGAGAAAATAAATATGGGTGCTTAATAATTTCAATTGACGCAGTAGTAACTTTTAGTTCTACAACTTACCCAAAATGTACTAGACTTAAATTTACTATAAACTTAAATACTTACTTGAACTTTGGATTGTAATGACAATGAATGCTGTAGTAGTGATGATCCATGTTGTGTTCTTTAAGTTAGAATTATGCTAAAACCTACCTAAGTAGTAAATTTTGCTTTCAGATTTTGAAAATTGAAGTTCATTTTATAAAATATGTATTTTCAATTTATTCGTATTGGTACCAAAAAAATTGAAGTTCATTAGAAAATTGTGCATTTTTTTATTTGTTAGTAAGAGTACCAGAAAACTTGAATTTCATTAAAAAATTGTGCATTTTTTATATATTCGTAAGACTCATATTCCAAAAAATGTTTAAAAAAGATTTATTTATTCTACGTGAACGAAATCGCATTTCAAAGCCAGTGATCTTATACGATTCAAATCCATTATAGTGTTCGGAGATCTGATTTTCGCTTTCAATAGCCGTTGTGTAACTCAGAATAGACCATTGCCAATGTCCTGTCTTAAAGCTGGTTACAAACTATTAGATTACAGCGATTTCAGTACTATTGATTTTTATTCCTAACATAAAAAGGTTTTATTTAAAAACCTAACTTTTTGTTTTTATGTCTTGTATCTAGTAGACTAGGCATTACAAATAAACGTAATTTATTTACATTTAAAATCTTATTGGAATCATTTTTACTTAGAATTTTAAACTACCATGGTTATTTTCACTATTAGAGCCATTAAAAACTTAGTTATTTACCATGTTTTTATTTTTTAAAGCCCGATACAATGTCCCGTTTTTAAATAACTTTAAAATATACCTGCAATTCCACACTTAACCTAATTTAGTGTTAATATATTTTTATTTTTAATAGTATTTTATTTATTTATATCAGATTAAACAGTCATACTGATCAAGCCTCCATGTGCTACCCACTTTCCAATATTTCCCTTGTACTGCCAACTGGGTCCAGATCCTGCGGTGCGGTTCCAATTCGTTCTGCAATCTCTTCTTGAATCTGCCGTAAAGTTGCTGACAGCATTCTATCCGTAGTCGTTTTTCCAAAATTTCGTCTGATATGCGTCAGATATAGCCACATATTTGTCTTATATTTTGCTTAGATATCAAGTTGTAATATTTTTCTATTTAATCTGCTGCTGCTTATTTTGCTGACCATAAATTCTTGTTTCTGGTTCTGGGTGTTTCCTATATGTATAATATGTATATATTTACAAAAAAAAAAAAAGTATATAAGTAGTTTATCCGTTATCTGGCACCCATAACACAAGCATTAAGTTGCTTAGCTTGGGGCTGGATGGCGATGTGTAATATGTCCTGAAATATATATATATTTTTTTTTTTTTTTTTTTTTTTAATCCCAACAGTATCCTATAACTTAAATCGTAAGTCGTGACTTGACTTGCAATAGGAGCGTGCCGAGTTAACTTAAGTTAAACTAGTTCAAGTATCAAGACTGCAATATAGATCTATAGTACAACTTCAAGTATCTAGATTAGTTATGCGTTGTCTATATTTATGGCTACTGGTATTGTTCTGTTCTTGTTAGAATTTTGTTCTAGATTGTTTTTGTTTGCATGGAATTAAAGTCTAGTTGGAAAATATTGTTTTCTAGGGTGATTTTTATTGTTTCTTGCTAAAATTTTATCATTGACATGGGAAATTCTAGTATTGTTACAATTTTTGCAGTATATATATTTACAAGTATTTTTTGTGTTTTCTATGTGTAAGTCATATATTATTATTATAATTAGCTGGCAAAAAAATTACGAATAATCTCGTAAAATAAATATTTTTTAAATGAGTGAATATTGTAAAGAAAATCAAGTTGGGTGGTTAGAATATTTCTGGACTAAGTCCACAGTTTGCTTGACATCACGAGCATAAACATGGATATTTTTGGTTTGATTGACGACTGCCCCAACAAACCGTGTTTATGGCATCTACAACACGCTTACACGACACGTATTAATGTCCTTTTTGTTATTACAAAGTCATTATGGTACTTTTTTCTTTTCTCATCATAAACTTCTATTTTTGACCTTACGACTTTATTCTGTTGTCTGCCAGATATAATGATCGACTTGTTATACATGTAAAACTCAATTTCCAGTTGGAACTAACTTTGTGTAAACACCTCATTACGATATTTCTCAAAATTCTTATAATAATTATTATCTTATACACATTAAAAAGCTGTAGGTACTTAATTTGATAATAATTTCCTTAGAGATTTTAAAGTTTTTTTTTTCTTATTGTTTTTAAAAATATAAATAACGGACTAAGAGTTATTGTATGTACCTACCTACAGTCTAAATTAACGAGTAACTATTGTGTATGCCTAATTCTATTAATAATGGGAATAGGTACACCTATGGCAATGAATAAAAATCTAATATTGAATTGTTACAAAATATTGTTTATTTCATATTTCCCTCGATAAAATATTTGGGACAATATTAAAAAAAAACATAAACCAGCTTATGTAAGTTATTAACACATAGGATTACATGGTGCTTAACTAGTTAGAGATTAAAGTATAAATCAAAATGCTTATTAAAATCACAAACTTTTAAATGCAATATTTACAGTTTACAAAAAAATAACATCTACATTCAGCTTTTCGTATAATATCATTTATACACAGATATCATGATTTGCTTTTTTTGTCTTTTACTTTTTTTTTTCTAAACAGAACAGATTATGAAACAAAAATATTATTTAACAAAATAAAATTATATTTACCATTTCAGTTTATTTATTTACAGATTTATTCTAGAATTGAAATTATTAAAAATTTTGTTACATTTTTGTTTGAGAACAAACAGCGTTCTTCAATCATTTTTGAAAATGATTTTTTTTATTTAACTAATATTTGGTGTCTAATCGAATCAACTAATGAATTAACCAATAGACTACAGATACTATTTGGAACTTAAATAATAACTTGAGATCGGTATGAAAGTAAAGTTTGATAATAAAAATTAAATGCTTAAAACGAAAGTTATCGTAAATTAAAATTTAATAATTTAAACTAAAAATGATTCTAAAAGAGATCAAATGAAAGTAAATAATAAACTTAACAACAATAAAATTGTTATTAATATCGTAATTACAGTTAATTATTAAGTATTAACCATAACAACTGGTTTGTTTGTATTTAACACTATTTATTATTAAAAAAGATATTATTAATAAAAAAGCGGAGGGTAATCTTAATGCACAAAATAATTTTAAATCGTTTACATAATTTACATAGAACTTCAATAGTTTGAAAATTAAATTATGTAGGTACTTATATCGGTCGAACTTCACTCAAATTTTTGAAATCGAAAAGCAAAATTTATCAAAGCTGATTATTGTATTAAAATCGAAAAAACCGAAATGAAATGTATGAAATAAATTCACACTCCTCATTCCGGTGACCACCATTAACAATTTAAGTGCAGTTGGACACATCTCAAACTATGAATACACAATGGACTTACAAAATACTTAACAACAGTTCCAATCTGCTTTGCAGTTCACTGTCAACAACACTTGTTTATCTATCTTCTCCTTTATCTGATGGTATGGAAGAGAGAGGACGCGAGAGACACTTTGATTATCGCCACGACCATCACTAAGTTGACGATGTATGTCGAATTGCATCTTAAGTGGTAAGGTGGTGTGTTAGGCTGGCGAGGGCACTCACCTCGGCGGTCATCCTGGACCTCTGGGCCAGGCTGCCGGGACACCAGAATGTGGCACAACACCTCATACAACTCGGCCAGGAGCCGGTTTAACCGCGAAAAGTTCTCCTCTGAAGCCTCTCTCTCGCTCGGCAAGTTGAAAGCTATAGCCATCTTTGTCTTTTTCTACGGAAGAAGCGTGGACATATAGCAGTTTGTTTTATATGCATAAATGCTGTGTGCCTTTGTAGACTTCGTCTCTCGTCTTTTTTCTATAGCCAAATTTATCTCAAAAATTTGTTATCTTCAGCAACTTCAATTTTTTCAATATTCAAACTTGTATTTTCTGTCTGATACCGACAAAAATTTCGAAGTTTCGAAAAAGTTTAGTAAAAAATTTATCTGTTAGATTACAGTCAATTTTTTTGTAAAAAACACTATAAAAGTTCACTTTGACACTCACAATGGCACGAGTTCGTATAAAAAGTTTAGTTTTGGTTCTTCTGAGATCACAATCGAGTTCGACCGCGAAAAAATCACAAGTTCACGAAAAGTTTATCGTCTTACGCTGTATAGTTTATATTATTCACTCGTAATTTAGTAGTGACCTGCTCACGGTCGATGACACAATCGCGCTAACGAACGCACTGCATCGCGTCTGCGAATCGATGTAAACAAACAGTCACTTCGCATGCCGTACGACAAAAGGAGTCACTTGTCGAACAACTATTGCACGTGCGGCCGGCGCGGAAGCGAATCGTGTAATAAGGGATAATACTTCGTGCACATCATTGCTTCGCTCCACGCTTGCCGATGTGTGAGTGCGGTGCATAATGTAAGCATACACGCACACTACTCCGATCCATTTGATTATAAATAGTAGAACGCACGGTAGCACGTTCCCTTCGCATTCGACCACTACAATCAACCTCGACACCGTTATTCCCGTCCTTTTCACTCTCTTTGTTGTCCTGTATCATTCTCTCAATTCAAACTGGTTACATCACGTTGCAACAGAGACTGTTAGGGCGCGGTTTTCTTGCTCTATCCTTTGTAGAGTATCCCTCGGCGAGAAAGGAAGGTAACATACAGCTATTTTGTATTTTGGAAACAGAAAGCGCGCCAAAGTGAACGAACCAATGGGTGAGCTAGATTCATATGGGGTGAGGTGACGTAAGAATGGAGGGCTCGAGTCCACGGGGTTGATAGACGACGAGCATTCACTTGATCACGGACTTGCAGACACAGTCCTACTGAAATACGTGTTATTCTCGAGTTTTAACGGTCCTTTGTTCGGGTATTGAGGTTCGTAAAGTCGGTTTAACGCTAGGTTTCGGGTTATTTCTGTGTGACAGGAGCTCGTGTGGTTTATACGAAGTATTTCGAAGCAATTCGGTTAATGGTATGTTTGTAAAACGCAGTTTATGATCGTGGTTTTGCCATAGGCGTTCGATTTTGCAACCGAAGGTGTTAGAGTGGAAAGCTCTGTAACTCGTGCGTTCTATTATGGCCAATAAAATAGATAATAGCCAATAAAATTAGTTTTAAATGAAACTCTTTGCGAAGTTGCATCAATGTTTGTTTGTGGTACTCTATTTAATAAGCATTTAAGATATCAAATCAAACCGTGAAACTTCAATAAAATGAACTAAACAAATGAAATAAAAATAGTGAAAACCATAACGATTTCAAAATACTAATAAACATGTTACAGAAAAAAAATCAAGTGATGTCACAAATAGTAAATCGCAAAACTATAGAATTATTATAACAATGGTCAGATTTTTTTTAGTTAAACCAAAAATAACCAAATTAATTTTAGACCTCAATACCGAATTTACGATACCTCGTCGTCAAACCTTTTTTATGTTTTTCAGCAAACTTATAAAAGTATGAAGTGAAAAGTAAGTATGAAGAAACATTTTGGTAACCAACACCACATTTTTTATTTTAATTTACAACTTTATAAAAACCTATTCCATCCATAGGATAAGTTTAATGTTTTTTTAAACATTTTTGTTTTATTTTAGGTTGACTAGTGACAACTTCACCACTTTTTTACCAATCTCCTAAAATATATATTTTTCACTTTTTCACACATGTTTTACTTCATCTATCATTTAAAAGATAAAAAATAATTATCATAACTCTGTATTGAAATAAACTTATACTTTTCCATATATCTTTTCTTTCAATTTTAAATTCTAGAACAGTTACAAGATACTCACATTTTCAACAGCCGATTTCACCGAAACACTACCATCATCTCTCAAACACTTACGCTTAACTAAAATTATATCGGTATACAATCTCTGAATCTTCAACCGCAAAACTTAGTCAGAATAAAGGACTGACTCATTGAATAATTATTATAAAATTAGGATATAACAAAACCACGAGACGAATCTGATGATGGTATTCGGGTTATTCGGACCTTTTTAGGGCGGACCGAGAATTATTTTATTACAATATGATTTTTATATAAATCACAAGCTATATTGTATGCACCTATATCAAATGCTACATTGCAAAATGTGGTGGGTATAAAGTTTAATTAGTTTTCAAAATGTTGACATCCCTGTGACATAATCACAATGATGTTTTGACTTTTGTACTTAACGACTTTGCATTTTTACATTGAGACTATGATATTATATACCTACACATTGACATCTTTAAAAATAAAAAAAAATAGCAAACTCCCATACTAACATAAAATCTTCATACCAAGTTTCATAAAAGGAATACCTTGTATTGGAAATGGAATAAAATATCATATTTAATTAATTAATATCTACAACGTTATTTAAATCTTACAATTAGGGTAATAAAACTTTGAGAGTAAGAATTGTTTATGATTCAGTATAAATAAAATTACCGATTCAATTTTCAACTATTCGTCTGTATTCTGTTATGTTTGTAAAATATTGGCACCATGTAAAATGTATGCAATAAACGTAGGTAAGTATGCAATTTTGTGTTTTATCAAATTTAACGAAATTAAAGATATAAAATTGCCTATAGTGCCTCTACAGAGAGGGCCAATGGCAGAAAATAAAAACGATTTTTATCTTTTTTTTTTTAATACGGCAAAATTAAAAAAATATATATTATGTATATCTAAAACTACAAACAAAAAAATAACTAAATGCACTAATTAAAAACGATTTTATTAAATCTAGACTTAAATCAAGACATTTCTGACCTAATCGAGCTTAAATTCTATTAAACATAGATTCAAAATGTTTTTGCAAGTCGCCCTTAAAGTAACCTATCAAGTTTGTACATGTTCCATTGGAGTTAATAACCGCAGAAGTAGGTCAATAGTCGACGACAGAATGATCACAGATAAGGTGCCAACTTTTTACAACTGCGAGACAAAACATTATAATATTATTCATGAATGCAAATCGCGTTTTATCATTTTTTAATTTTATTTTTCATAACTTATTGCATTAAAAAATTATTACAAAAAATATAGGCCAATAATCTGCCAACAAACTTTTTCGCCTTCAGTTTTTAAAAGCTTGCCAATAGATGGCGTTAGTAGTCAGAATGCTTCGTAATACTTGTGATGTTTGTTTATAAAAAAAACTAGTAAGCATCTATCTACTAGGTTTTTGTAGTACTAAGTATTTACTTATTTTTTATTTAAAAAAATACAACTATTCATTACACTTACTTAGTAGGTTTAAAATACATTCCAATGTTAAGTTACTAGCTGTTATCCTCGTATTTTCTATGGGTTCATCTGTCCCTATACTAAAATTCATCAAATATGGCCGATCAAAAATTAGTGGTTCAGGCGTGAAGCAAAGAAAAAAATCTAAATATTTTTATTTTTATGGAACTAGCAGCACACTGTAGATTCACCCGTGTAAGTGCTGATCCCGTGGAAATATCGGATTAAACAATATCGTACCTATGTTACTCCCAAGGATTGAATGTATTTTCAAATCATGTATACAACAAAATTGGCTTTGAAATTTCTGAGCTTATTTTTTACGTACAAAAAATATTTTCTCTCCAAATTAGCGTAGATAACTGAATATAAGATAAAATATACGATATAAAATACAGACAAGGAACCTATAGATAAAGCTGTTTCAAAATACTATTATATACATAATAATATCTCATTCAAATAATAGCCAACGCAGCTCATAATTTACAATAGTAGTCAAACAAAATTATTCATTAAATCTGTATCCATGGCGGGCTAATTTCATTGTCAGCATAAACAGATTGATTAAAGTCCAATACTTTGCTTTATAATATAGATATTGAGATCCTGGGTTTGTCTGACTTACGTTATCATCATCGTCATCATTATCCTCTTTGTCGGTTTCGACTTCAGCGACTGATATTTGCAAAAATAATCCTTAAGGGTTCGAATGTTTAGCCTTTTGGTGACTTAATTGTGTAACCTATCTTGTTTACAAAAGTTCGTCCGCAGGAAGCACACGACTTACATTATAAAACAAGAACAAAACAAGTAGATAGACATTTTATTTAGATAAGCAAATGACAAAAGATAACATACATCTGAAAACAGTACCCACTGTTGCAATGAACCTTCATTGCAACTTAAAAACATTACAATTAAAAAATAAAAAGATTTCAAAAATACAATAAAATAAATTAAGTTTTCTTGTCTTTTTTCATTCTGTTCTTTTAGCCGTCATCTTATTAATTATATTCATCTCTCTTGGTTTTTCTGTCTTTCTACTGTCGCGCTTAGTCCATCCATCATTTCTTTTTGTCATCATCTTCCTCTTTCTTCTTTTCTTTAATTTGTCACCAAAAATACTGTTTTTGAAATTGTTTTGGAAAGGTATTCAGTAAACGCTTTTTATGAAGTACGTCACTTACTCCTGGGATTTTGACCCATAAGGCATTTCGGGAGTCCATTAATTTTAATTGCCTTGTTGCCGCGTCGTAATTCACTCAAACACCTGATGTCAATCAGGTTAACATTGCCTACTGACAATTAAATTGGTGAATTTGAATACCTACGGATTTCAATAAAGCTTTTGCTGATTAATTAGTCGGCGAATTATTAGTATCGCAGATGACTTGATCCTGTATGATTAGGTATTTAATAATATATCCTATGCACTCCAAAAGAGGATTCTACTAAAATATGAATTTGTATAATTTTTTTTTTAGTTTTTGACATCGGTAAGATTATTACTATATTATATCTTGATTTTATAAGTTTTAATGAGTAAATGATTTTTTAATGATTTTGCTGATTTTAATTTATTGAATTCTAGATTTTTAGCTCTATCTAGACACAAAGTCATATTGCAATCGGTTCGTTAGTATTTGCGTATCGATACGAAGAAGAAGAAGTATTTGCATGTAATGCATAATAGGCATGGATACAAATAATTTTTCACCGATGAAGGGTCGTTCAGGCTTAAAAACTATTAAAAAACAGCCTAGGATTAACTGATGCGTGTAACTGAAATTGATGGTCACAGTGAAGTGAAATTGAAAACAGTACAACAACTTCGAAACATACAACATGGTTTGGCATTATATTATGATATATA
This sequence comes from Idaea aversata, assembly GCA_907269075.1. NCBI lineage: Eukaryota > Metazoa > Arthropoda > Insecta > Lepidoptera > Geometridae > Idaea > Idaea aversata. The sequence goes on from OU026102.1 coordinate 2,401,542, forward strand.
CCTATCTATGTATAATTTAATTCAATATTAGTGTTGGTTACATAGAATCTGAATTAATTTAGAATTAAGAAAAAGTCAGTAATTTAACATTATAATAGTGTCAATTATATTTATTTTGCGATTCCCACAGATTTTTTTTAGAAATCTATCTTTTTTATTTCTTTCTGAAAAAAACTGGTACGATATAAACCCACGATATTCTTTGCAATTGCACCATAAATAAGTACACTCTTAACCATCTAACTACCACATTTTATTCTCCTAGTAGTATTTTTGTTTGGTTTTGTGTTAGTAGTTTGATGTGTTTAGTAATATTACTGTTATGTTATCTTATTATTCCTTCTTGTGTCTGTATTTTATCACCTCATTATGTATCACTGTTCTCCACTAAATTTATTAGTATACTAGTTAAGCCCGTGCGTCTCAATAAGGTTCGTACTGAAAATTAGCGCTGAGGCTTCTAGATTTAGCATCGTGCTGAGGACGAAACTTTTTTTCTGGGCGCTGTTTTACTTTTTTTCTTGTGCTTTTTTATGTGTCTATTTTTGTGTGTTCACAAAATAAAATTTTATTTCTTTCTTTCACATCCCACTGCTACAAAAAAATTGAAAAGTATTCTTATATCTTTACACTGCGGCACGCTAGGGTGGCAATACATACGCAAACCACCAATACTGCTGCCACGTAATAGTTTTTGATAAAAACATTTGTAAACATCGAATATTGCGCTGGTTTTAATAAATTGTTGCTGAAGCATGATTTACTTTTCAGACTAAAAGATTAAAATATAAATAAGAGTTAAAATTAAATACATGACTTTTGACACCCTTCAAAAGTGTAACATTCTTATATTATTATTTAACTCAAATAAATGTGACTTAACATTTTATAAATAAGTATATTATTATTAAAGGAAAAACATTTTTATTGTATAAATTAAATTTAACTTCCAGCACATTATAGCTACTATAACGTAGGAAAGATTTTGATTAGCTCTCGGTTTTTTAAATGACAAAAAATACTTATTCTTTCACTGTTTCTATTTCGACGTAAGTAAGGCTATTAGGGGCTTCCGTTCCTCATAAACCCAACTTTCGTTTTAAAAGTTCCCATGACTTTCTTCATCAGATTCATCCACTGTGACAAACAGACCGCCATAATCATACAGTCATATCTACTAATAAAATGCTGTATGGTAAATGATATAGATTTTGCGGAATAACAGGTGCAGCATGGACGATGCAATCTACTGTCATAAAGACTAAACGTGTTGGATTAAGAGCTGGGATTTGTAAAGAGATGTTATGGTGTGACTGTAGAAGGTTAAAGTGTGTTTTCTCTTTTTGTTTAACCATAGTTTAATTTATAGACGTAAAAAGGTCAGAAGAGTGGGAGGTCATTAACAAAAACCAAAGGTAATGGATGTATCAAAATATTCACGTAGCCTCAAGATGTCAATGGATGTCATAGTCTCAGTGTCAAAGTACAAAAGTATTTATGTAGAGGTATATTAATGAGCAAGTGTATATACGTACAAAAGACAAAGCATCATTGTGACATAATGCATCAAGGTCTTAATGTTCCTGTGTCAAGATGCACAGAAGGTAAGCCATTTTAGTGAAATACCGCATCAGCTTCTTCTTAAATAAAACATCTCGATATAAATACTTCGTACAATGAACTCTTTGCGGACAGTGACGTTAATCTGTGCATCGCGTATTGCAATTTATTAACTCTGGCCCTCGGACATGTGTCGCACGCGACCAAAACCAGTTTTTACAGGATTTTGCCGGATTTTTCCGGTATAATCCGGTAAGAGGTGTGCCGCTTTGGTCTATTAGCTTACACCGTGTTTTTGATTCCTTTCTTCGTTCATAATTTATGTTAATATTATTTTAAAACTTTGCGAGATTTTTTTTAGTTTTCTATGCACCTGCGACTGGTTATCGTTAGTAAAGTCGGCGCATTTTGTACTGATGATCGTGATCAATAACTTATCAACGACCAAAGGAAAAAATTAAAACTGTCATTTTTGGCATGTTTTGCTGTAGGTAAGATGTCAGAAAAATGACATTATAACCCTTTGTCAAAACTTGGTGCCGCGTTTGACGTAGGTCTTCCAGTCCTTAGCTTACGGTTGATTCCGTAACAACATCATTAAACTAAACTTATTTAATTTATAAAAAAAAACATATTTTATTTCATCAACATGTTGGAAAATCGAACAGCAAAAAACTTTCTAATTCTAAGCTAGATCAGATATACTAGCGCTTTTTAGCTTATTCTATGCTTTTAGCACACTTTTTGTTCCTTTAAGCCTTGCTTTTTGAAAGCTTTGTCTAAAAACCATGATGGGTAAGCCATTTGTAATCTAATGGACTGAAAATCTAATACCAGACCTTATGCCCTACTGGTGGGCCCACAGTTATTTTGTTTTCACCGTAGACCCACTGCATAAGAGTGGGACTACAGGTAAGACTAAAGTATTTGATAGGTCGGAAAATTCAAAATTTCGTTTCTAAATATTGCAATAAATAAGTGATATCATAGTTTTTATTAAAATGTAACAGATTCGGTCATAATAAAATACTTAATACAAACAAATTTTGTTTCGATGAAGGTAAGGTTAATACAAAAAGAGAAGAAAAAATGTTTTACAGCTTATTTCTACCAGTCTTGAAGATTCCGGATAAGTTTACAGGAAAATCTGTTGTTTTTGAAACGCATTGTATACCATACGGATACGGAAATAGTACATAGGACAGTTTTTTTTAATGTTTCTCGTGATGTGAAATTAGTCAGAAAATTTTTTTTTTTTTAGTGTTCCGTACCTCGAAAGGAGTTTTTTATATAAAGGATCACTTTGTTGTCCGTCCATCTGTCTGTCTGTGAAGATACTTTTTCTCAGGAACGCGTGGAGGTATCAAGCTTGAATTTATTTTTCTTTGTTAGGTAAGTCTCACTTAATTTTTAAATTAAGTACTTAACAATTTATTTATTTATTAGACTAGCGACCCGCCCCGGCTTCGCACGGCTATATCATGTATGCATTATACATATAAACCTTCCTCTTGAATCACTCTATCTATTAAAAAACCGCATCAAAATCCGTTGCGTGGTTTTTTACGCATACATAGGGATATAGGGACATAGGGACAGAGAAAGCGACATTGTTTTATACTATGTAGTGATAGTGAAAGTGAAGTGATTAAGTAGACGAACTAATCCAATATCTGTAAGTAACTGAAAAGATAAGTCACAGATGTAACTTATCAATCGACAACTTAACATGTCTAAACCAGATAACTTCACTTCAAATAAACTAAAGTAGAAGCCATTAGGAATCACCACTTTTTTGCTGTATTACAAAAAATGGTACGCTTGCCTAAGTTTTTGTAACCATGCATCTGTAGTTAAGTTACACTATTAATTTAATTTACTACAAAGTCAAAGTGAAAATTTATTCATTTAGAATACTTATTACAATTTGCATGAAATACATCGTCTTATACACTAAGTTAGGATGTGTGCCTTCTTCATAATATTGAAAATTAAATTAAAACTTAAATAAAACCATTGCGTAAGCTATTTAATCAGGGACGTAGCCGCAGTAGAGACTTGAAAACATTTTGTTTAAACTAAATATGTAGTTGTCATTTTATTTTTTAATTAATATTCCAAAGAGGTTCAACATCCATTACAAATGTTTACGTTTTTAGGACATCACATTCGTCGTTTAAAATAAAAATTAAGATTATTTCAAAGGGCTTAGGGCTTAGAGGTACTAAAAGACTAATTTTAAGTACTTAAAGACCATTTCCAATAATATTTATCTGCTTGGTTTAATAAACTGTGTTATACTGTCCACAGCTGAGACTAAAAAAAACGTAAACAAAACTTTTTTTGACTGGTTTGGACATGTTGTGGACTTGAGATAAGGTTTTAAGGTAAACGTACCAATAATCGACAGATCCTATTATTTAAATTTTTACTAAAACCTAGGTTTATTTTAATATGAAAATAACAGTTCCATGTTGATGGTGCTAATAATTTAAACTTCTTTATTATCTATTTTCGACAAAACTCACTAAAAACAAGCAGTGCCCTGCGGTTTCACCCGCGTAAATCCTACATACTAATACTAATACTAAGTTTTATCGAAATCGCCCCGGTAGTTTTTGCGTGAAAGAGTAACAGACAAACAAACACACATACAAACACTAGCAGACAAAAATTTATGATATTAGTAGGAAACATAGGCATGTGACATAGGTAGGGATATTCTCAATCCTCCGATTTGAATTCCGATTGGTAGGAGGAGTAGGAATATTTTCCCGTTGCTCCTATTAATTATTATACCTACCTACCAAAAATCTCTCTATTTTTTTTGCTAAAATTGTATTATCGGTTGTCAGTATTGACGGCATAAGTATTATTTATTATAGGAAATTTTACACATTAAATTCATTTACGCGTCCACCAAAACATCCCCGAATATGGGACACTTTACCCTATTTTCAAAACAAAACTGCACAAAAACCCTTGGCTCCTTATTTGACCTGTTTTGTAGAAAAAAATCTACTACGCAGTTGTAAACTTATCGGGTAAGGCCATTACGAAACGATAACCGTGTCGACCAATTTTCGTACAATAAAAACTTGGGGAGTTTCGACTGGAATAAAAAAAAACGTAGTCTTTGTGTTTTTATTGCGCTAAGATTAATTCCTGTTTTAATTAGAGTAGAAATTTATTGAATTTATCTACGTCAATAATTATTTACGAATCTATAGGTACCTACAAATATGGTAAAGCTGAAGAGTTTGTTTGAACGCGCTAATCTCAGGAACTAATGGTTTGAATTAAAAAATATTTTTGTGTTGGATAGTCCATTTATCGAGGAAGGCTATAATAGGCTACTTTTTATTTTAATATTCCCACTGGATCTGGAGTTTCTTGGGTAAAACTGCAGAGCGCAGGTAGTATCACGTAAAATGATTAATCGGAGCAACGAGAAAAATATTTCCACTGATCCTACCAATCGAAATTTTAATCGGAAGGCAGGGAATATCCCGAAACCTATTTATTACAAGCTTTTATTTATCTTGCACTGTTCGTATGTAAGTAAGTAAGTCGTCCGTCAAAATTTGCAAATTAAATTTGACCCACTTCCCGGTTACCGAATGAGCTGAATTTTTTTAGGTAAACTTGATTTTTTGGTATTTTTAACTAAAAAACATTTAATTTTGCATCGATATATCTACCCCGATTTTAATTAAATAAATATTACTATAAAAATAATATTACTTCATAATGGATAGTGCACAATACGCAGCCATTCGAACTAAACCATAAAACTATTTCCATACTTCAAATACCCAATTCTCAACCACAGTTTAAAAATATGTAAATTAGAAGACATGGAGACCGTCCTACGCACAAAAACTGCTAATCCTGACACAATGGTACAGCTGAACAAACATAGGAAGGTTCACCAGATTACCACCGTTGGTACACGTAGAGATTTGGGACCAATACCTGAATGTTATGTTCATAATGATCGTTTTGAAATGTAAAAATGATGATCTGAACTTCTCTAAACATTGAAATAATAATTTTGGCTATTATTGTACTAATGAATCCCAAGTTTTATCAAAATCAGTCAAGTAGTTTCGGAGCCTATTCAATGCTAAAATAACAAAGAATTTTTCCTTTTCTTAATAATATTTAGTAAATAAGAATTTGCATATTTTCAGTAATAAAACTTATCTTCCAACGAAACCATGGTTACAGATAGGTACGAATAAATCATTGTTTGATTGAAACCAGTTCAGTATAAAGAATCATTATGTTTTTTGCGTAACTGTTTACAGACCTGCGAATACGTAGTAGATGGTTTTAGTTTTAGTTTGAGATATTTCGATAAAATTCTGTCGATCAAAAACACCAAGGTACTTATTTCCTCGCAATTTCTCCAAGTCTGAAATGAACCAGATGTTCAATATAAGCATCTGTCACTCAATTATACCTACATGAAAAAATACAATTCAAAACAACAAAGTTGTACTTGCAAACTTGACATAATGGAAACACGTGCATTACAAAAAAACACCTTTTTTCGGTCTTTTTTGCGGACCTGCGCTCCCAAAAATTGAGCAAAACCTACGAAACTTTAATAAACTTTGCTGTTGTTTTGACTCTTGTATCCTTGAGATAAAGTTTACTTTCGAATGTTTTACAATTTAGTTAAGTTTGTATTCAAAATCTACCTGTTACGTAAAAGGAGGGTTAGGTCAGAATAAAGGACAAAAGATCTTTCAATTTCGGAACTATAATTTTTTGTTCCATTATTACAATGGGCGTATATGAGCGAACTAATAACCCAATTTTATTTACAAAGTAATGCAAGTTTTCATTGTTATGGTAACTCGTAATTGAGAAGGTTTAGGTTATTGCAATATGCAATAATCTAGAAGCACGGTTCTTATACAGGTTGAATTTCTTACATGGGCCTTCAGGACTATTTTCACAACCATAAGAGATAGCAAAAAATGCTGGAAAGAGTTTTATGCCCGATTTTGTCAAAAACTAAAACTGCATCATTAGATTTTTGTAAAAGTCATTACCCTGGCCAGGAATCGGCACTGTTATTTTTCAAAAAAAAATAATCAGGGACTGATATCTGTCAGCAAGACTTTGATTGTAAAACTTTCCTAAGTATTTTCCAAAAATTGAACGTTAAATTTATGTAGTTTAAATTCAGTGTTTTTTTTGTCAAAATCGAAGAAAAAAGCAACCCTTTACGCATTTCTAGCTTCTTTTTATGGTTTATAAATTGCCTAATTCAAAAAATCATAATCACCCTGCCTGTATAAATATAGACAGGGTTTGATACAAATTAAACTTTAGTTTAAAATTTACACAAATAGACTTCTTAAGTTACTTTATTTTAAAATCGCACTCGAAATCACTAATGATAATGACATAAACGTTTAAATGACACTATGAATCATGATGACACTTCGATCGTTATCATTCAATATGCGATGTCATTTTAAATGGCGAAAGGTAAACATGGTGTCAGGTTTTTGTGTTTGTTCGGTTGTTCACGAATTTCATATCTGTAAAATCCGACCAAGTTGTGTCGCACCATATTGGCGACGACATAAAATACCTATATATTTAAACATATAGGTAACATCTGAATATTTTCCTTACTTAGTAAAAATTTACAGATAGTACTAAAAACAACAAAACTCATTGTAATAAATAATATACGGACAGTGGATTTATGTTAAGTAATAATATACTATTAGCGTTATAAGTCCTAATCCCGTAAAGATATTGGGATTAAAGTACATGAGTCAATTATTTTCCAAGAAATTCCATCATCATCATCTTTCATTTAGTATCAAATATGTACCAATATTGGTATCAAATTTCACCAGAATCAGTTAAATTACCCCAGAATTTGACAATTATCAATAATATATTTTGCAAGTAATTAATTTTTAAAGACACTATGATTCAGCCATATGTGTTGTTAAACTTAATTGTGTAACAGTCGTTTTGAATAAATGTATACTGTAGGGTAAAACCCGGATAGATGCCCCACTTTTTGAAAGGGATTTATTTGTGTATTTTTAAAACTATTAGTTTACCATGAATAATTCCTACGAATGTAGCTACTTCAATCATTTGTCTTACATCGCGACATAATTTTGTTAACTTAATAATTACCAATTCTGCAGAAATTAAGTTTTTGCAGAACCTTTCTTTTGCGGATAGATGCCTATCTATATGGATAGATGCCTCACCATGAAAATGCTAAGGAGGATAGATGCCTACCTATATGGATAGATGCCTCACCATGAAAATGCTAAGGAAGACAAATATACTTGTGGTGTAGGGTAGATGTCCTATTAAATAAAATAAGTAAAATAGTAGATTTATCATTTATTTGGAAACATAACCATAACAAGACAATGACATTGTCTAACAAAAAATAATTATTTGAACTTTAACATGCACAATCAAGTCGTACCTAATAATTAAACAAAAAAATTAAAGACTAAAATTGCAAATAAAAGTCTTTCTCTGATTCTGTTTAGGTCGAGCTAGAAAGTGCTTTTAGTTTTCCACATCTGGTGCAATCGTTCCTAAAAATTGTACATGTTTCATGCAGCCACTTCTGACACATAATACACTTAATCCAATCAGATGTCGATTTAGTATTTTTGTAACTATCAAAGCATTCAATGCAATAATTGTCGTTTGTGTTTTTACATTCTTGTTTGTCTCTTTTAGTTTTCTTCACAGGCAAGCCTTTAGTTTCTTTTCCTTTAGATTTATAGTAGTTATTGGGTAAGTTGTCTTCACTTTCACTGTTTGAACTGTAAATAATTTGTCTTTTTCGTGATTCTCGACCCTGATTAACTTTTAAATAGTCATCATTTTCTTTACCACTAAGATCAGTAATGTCATCATCATCTTCTTTACTAAAATACTGGTAATGTAGTTTTTTTGGTATTCCTTTCTTAACTTTCTTGTCATGTACTTTATCTTTCTTTAATTTCTTAGATTTTTCAATTGTTTCCTTTTTTTTACTAGATCCAGCCTTAACTCCCTTGTCTAACTTAGTTTTTTCTTGTTTATTCTTCCCTTCAGATATATCCCTCTTTTCTTTTATTTTTTCTGTTGAATTCAAAATATCTGCTGACTGTTTCATCCTCTTAGCCATAGTCAAAGGAATTTGTGGTATTGGTGAAGCTTCAAGTAAAATTTTCGACGGAGTTTCTTTTTCTATGATATCTATAATTTGTGCCATTGTATCATTACCAATATCAAAATCAGTTATATTTTCTAAAATCTGTGAATCTATCAAAAGACTAGGAGATTGACAGTTGAATGAAGTCTGTTTGGGATTTGGTGGTGTTTGTTTATTTTGGGTTGCATTAGTTGTATTATCTTTGTCGGTGAAAATATCTGGATGGCGATTCATCGAAGCAGTCTGAGTTTGTTTTTCGACTTCAACAGATTCACCAAGTTCTGCATTTTCTCTTCTATTTACGAGCTCTGGTTGGCGATCTAATGAAGAAGGCGGAGGCAAGGTTGTTGATGTAGATTGTTCAACTTCATCAGGCTCCTGAGGTTCGCCACTGTTTTGTCTGCCTAGGGCAATATCTGATATAGTAAATACAGTATCTGGCAAAGCATTTGAATCGAGTGGATAAATTCCACTACGTTTAAAACCACCAAGGGCATTTGCAGGCGTAGCAGCACGAATCCAAGCATTGCGTATGAGCATTGCACTGTTGTAACGGTTAATCTTTTTGTTTGGATGCGTGCGCATGAACTGATTAGTTTCATGGTTAAAATAGGTTTTCAGTGGTCCAAATACAGATATGTCTAATGGCTGTAGAGCTGAGGTCGTATGACTTGGTAAGCATAATAAGATAATGTCGTTATCAGAAGCAGTTTGCAGCATTTCTGGTGCAGATGAATGAGATGAGTGCCCGTCTAAAATAAGCAGAACCTTACCTTGCGGCTTAAGTGGTATGAAATGTTCTGTCAGCCATTTATAGAAAAGCTCAGTATTTATATATGCGGATTTTTTATTCATAAATACCTTTGAGCCCAGTGGGTCCATTTTCAAATTCAAGTTTTTTGTTGACACCTTTTATTATTATGACTGGTGGAAGAAAGTTACCAATCGCATTGCAACAGCCAACAATAGTAATTGTTTCGCCTTTCTCCGCAGATGTGACTGAATTGACGACCTTTACGCCTTTTTTTGCTACAACTTTTCCTGGTTTATTATTCAGCTGAACACCAGATTCATCCATATTATATATCCTTTCAGGTTTATCCAAAAGCTCATTGTCAGTCATGACTTTAGTCAAAAGTTCATAGAAATTATTAACTTCTTCTCTACTAAGACCTTTAGCCCTGGCCAAAGATAAGCCTTCAGCTTGCCTGATAGACAGCTCAACAGAATGTCGTTCAATAAAACTTTTGAACCATTGTTTTCCAGCCATTTGGCTCTCATGATCAAAATTGTGTTTCAGACTTAGCTTTTCAGCGAATTGATAGGCTAACATACGAATGGCTGTTTTATCTGGAGGAAATCCAGCGTCCCCAAGCTTCAAAATATGCGTTACTAATCTTTTTTCATTTTCAAAACCGAGGAGAGGATGTTTTCCTAAAACAAATAAACAGATATAAATAATTAAAATAAACATCAGCTAATCCTTGTTAGTCCTTAGATTTTGTGAGATATTTCTATATATATTTTCTACTGTTCATTGTTTTTCTTTTTTTCTGTTTTATAATATCGTGTACTTGTCTAATAACTATTTCTTTCTTATTTCTTTCTTATTCTACTTATAAATTTAACTTAACATTAAAAAAAAAATATATCAATTAGGTACTCAATCTTTGTATGTAGGTATGTCGTAGATACGTATTATTTAGTAGCCACTCTTAAGTTATCTGCCAGTAAATTGACAAAGATTCATAGTATTAGATTACTTATTTGTATCTAAATGACTTCTTACCCAATGTCATCATTGTTTTATTTTTAGCAGCGTAACGTCTTCGTAATGTTCGGGATGGAACCCCAAATGTTCGGGCTATTTCGTTGATCCCTATGTTCTTTTTATCCATTTCATCGAAAGCTGCCTCTAATTGTTCTGCAGTCCACGAAATTGCTCGAGGGCAAACTCCATCTTTTCTTTTGTATTTACGTGGCATGTTCACCTATAATCAATAGATATTGATTAAATGACATATTATTATGAGATATAGGTACTAACACAATATAGTATAATCGATAATATAACGGAACATAAAAAAAAAACATTTCAAATACATAGTGAGATATCTGAAGAGTTATGGGGGATAGACGCCCTTAAGGGCACCTATACTGCAAAACATTGGGGCGTCTATCCTTTTTGATATGGATAGATGCCCTTTTGGTTTTAAACTAAACTAAATAAAAATTATTGATTCTTGAAAACTAAACAGACACTTAATGAACCAGTGTATGAATGTAATTCAAATAGAAGGTAATTTATCACTATTTAAAAAAGTTATACAACACCAAATACTCACGTTTGAAAATATGACGCGTTTGTCGCGCTCGCCGCGGAGATGATCGCACGCGCTAGCGAGACACGTCTGTCCAGCGCGATGGGCTGCGGGGGACAGAGGTGTGCGGTGACTACGCTCCGTATTTCAACTATGAATTATTATTACGATGTCGCGAAGTTAGGAATTTTGAAAATACGGCACCTATCCCACTAAGGCAACTATCCGGACTTTACCCTATTTGTTTGGTACACAACAATACCTACCTATATCCATGAATAAATTATTCAAAATCCAGACTGATTGACTAACACATCAACGAATCAAATAAAAAAAATATCAACAAATAAAATTTGTCTAAGAATAAAATCATTTTTAGGGTTCCGTACCTCAAAAGGTAAAAAGGAACCCGTCTGTCTGTCCGTGTTTTTAATTCTAAAACTTTTTTGTGACGGTTAGATGTCCTCTCTATGCTACTCTAATTTTAAATATATTTTAAGCTGAAGCATCGGTCAGACGAGACAGACTAATAATTTGGAAGCGTCATAAAATCAACACCACTAATGTTACCTTCGCGTGTCTAAGTAGACTCGTGCCAAAACTTATTGTTTACTAAGCATTGTTCACTGATTTGCCCTTAAAGCCAACATTCTACATTTATTTTTGTAGCGTATGATATCAATCAAAGAAAGTTTTAGTTCAAAGCACCTAACTTTTTTATATTAAAGTCAAAGTTTTGAGTCCTAACTAACTGTTAGGTATATCAATCCATAGCTCAATCCAATAGATAGACGGATCGTGGTCTTTGGCATACAGATTCTATTAGGACGTAGGCATCCGCTAAGAAACGGTTTTATAAAATCCCCCTTTAAATCGCGGATGAAAGCTAGATAAATATAAAATAAGTCTGGATGAAATAAGTTGAAAATTAGTCAAAAAAATTTGGGTTACCTCGAGAGGGAAAAAATGTATACCTACCTATTAGATTCTGTTTTCCGTCTAATCTATCTATCAAGCATTGAATACATAAAAATGTAGTCATAGCTTGATAGATCCTATAGGTATGTTTTTTTTCTCTTGAAGTAAATAGGAAAAAGAGCACACCTATAGGCTCAGTTTTTCATCAAGTTTGTCTATTATGCCAATGCTTGCCTGCCTGCAAGCCCGTCTGGTGTGCTTTTCTCTTTTCCTCTGAAACTTTAGAGACAGCGTTGTGATGATGGAACTAGGAGGGACTATTAACAAACTGAATGTGCACTGTTTACTGAAATATTTATTGAGTAAAAACGGGGGTTTTAATACTAATTAATCTAGTTACATACTACGTCACATGACCTTCTAGTACAATATTGATTCCTGTATAACCTTGCACTTGACATATCTTCTTATCGGTGCAGGTGCGATGCAATATCAAATTGTCTACATTATAGTTTTGTCTATAACTTTTACCACTGGTTTCATTTGCCTGTATTCTTACACTACAGCGTTTTTTGAGATATCTGCATGCAAACTTTTGATACCTGTGGGAACATCTGAATAAAAAGTAGCCCATGCCACAGAAAATATAATAGTACAACCTCATGTATTAACACATCCATTATTCCAGGACTCCAACTACATTAACAACAACATTAAGCCTAAATAGACGGTTTGCCTAGAAAGCTTTTCGCCCTAAGCGAAAGATGCGACTGAAGCGGTAGGTATGCCTGAAATGCAAAAGTGAAGCAGTTTGCTTAAAGTGGATGCCTATAAAGCAAAATGCCTAAGCGGTTAAATACTTACAAAGCTAAATGGCTAAAATTAATTAGTAGAATTAGGACGATACATATTATTTTATACAGGAGATACTTTGGTACGTTTTTTAAGCAATATCTATATTTTAACGAACAATAAAACCGGAAATGATATTCTATTTACCTAATGAGGTAGTTAGAGTAATTACTTAGACGAAACGCAACAGGGACAGGTAACCGCTTTTTACTTAATATTTCCGGTTAAATACTCTTAGCTATCTTTATTGTTGTTAACTACTGATGTGATTTAATATTGTTTTGTATTTAAGTATGATTTTTATTATTTTTGACCGACTTAAAAAAATGAGGAGGTTATAAATAAATTTATATACCTATACATATATTTTAGGTGTGTTTACCGATTAGCTACTTATAGACAGGTAAACCGATTGAGATGATTATTTTTTTGTTGTAAAGGAATTAAGGATCTATACAATGTATTTCGACAAAATTATACGTTTTTAGAATGAGGTTAATTTGTTTCCAAAAAAGCAGTGGTTTTGAAAATAAAAGCCTTTATGTCAAAAATGGTAGACAAATCTTAATAAACAAATAAACTTCTAGGTTAATAACCTCTGCCTCCAAGGAACAGCTGATATTGAACCGACTTAAAAAAAGAAGGAGGTCCTCAATTCGTCGAGCATTTAGAATTCGAGTAAATCAGCTAAATAAAAAAAAATATCGAAAAAAAATATTTTTCATTTCATATGAAATTATTCAATTCGTATTTAATTGTTTGTTCGGCAGGTCTTGCTAGAATAGTATAATAAGCGTAGACCTTTATTATTACTACATAGTATAAAACAAAGCCGCTTTTTCTGTCCCGTGCGAAGCCGGGGCGGGTCGCTAGTTAAAATATATTTTAACCCTGATACTCTACTAATATCTATCAGTAATTTTCTGGTCAATTTTTATTAACAATAGGATCGCATGAGACATTCGATTATAAAGAACATTAATCTAATGATCCATGGAATATGTATGGGTATCGGAACTGATTTTCCCATGGACGTAGTAATAGACCTTTTTGAAAATCACTTATTTTGAAATAGCCTAGGTAGTTAAAATATGAATCATTCGAAAATTATCTCTGAATACGGGCCAGTCAAAGTCCTAAAGAGAACTAATAAATTTTAGCATAATTTTGCAATTTTTATAATTATAATCAGCCTTCGAAACTATCCAAAATCCAAAACAGAATTCATTTTACTGATATCTTTGAGATTTACATCTTTTATCTAGCTTAAGGATTTATGTGTACAATCAACGGTCAAAAGTCTCTGCCCACAGTAACGTTTACAATCCTGTGCAGCACTATTTGAACGTAATAACAACGTATCCTGTGGATCGAACCTACGTCGGTTGGTGTAGCGGGTGGCGGCTTATACCACTCGGCCAACTAAAGACATAGCTAACATGTTGAAAATAATAATCACACTGAGTAGTTTTAATTGAAGTATTTATGTTTGTGTATAATAAGAAGGTCGTAAGTCCAATACTTGTTGATAGTATTATTGTTGCAAACTGATAATTTACTTAAGACCTATAATACTGTACCTAAACTAATGAAATAGGTAAATTATTATTGTATATTTTTTATCATTTTGATATCCAACTGGAAGTTACAGAATCTGAGGGCACGATAATGCCAGGACGAGCCTAGCAAAGCGCAAGGCTACCTTTTCTTGAAGCGCTTCATCATGTTTTGAACCCTCATAATATCATGAGTTTGGATCTATTTTTACAAAAGTACCTAGTAAAACAAATAGGTTTTTGCGAACTTTCCGTTAAATTCTCCTCAACACATTCCTATAGATACCTATTTGTGCAACCTATATGACTACATATAGTAGGTAAGTATGTAGGTATACTCGTCAATAACATTAATCCTTATTACTCATACCCTCAACATTTTATTGCCCAATTCCTCTTTCAAACAGCTAACTTTTTACCCCCTAATCTCTTAAGACAAACGCTTTATTGACACTAATAAAAAACGCCTAAGTCGTTACGATGCTTTAAACCTGACAAAATACATGACTGTTCATTTTTAAAGTTAGTTTATGTGTGGTTAAAATTAGTGCTGTTGTTTTAAATATAGGTATGTTACTAATTTGAATCCCGTTGTTTTAGGAACGTTTTTCAGTGAAAGCTAAATGAAGCGTAATAAGTTTTCGCACCCTGCCTGAAATAATGAAACATGTCAAATTATGTTAAAAACGTTTCGCGCCAAATGACGTGATATTTTGTCAACTCTTTTCTATTGCTAGTTTGATTGAGGATAATTTAATTTTTCGAGAATAATTATCTCAATTATTGGTTCTGCCATCATCGAGTACCTAAAGATAATTTTCGCGATGTGTTTATCGCGAAAATTATCTTAACTCGAAAAGATTCACTCTCTGTTGAGAGTGAATCTTTTCCGTTTTTCAAAGTCTGTCAAAATACTTAACTTAATTCAAACAATTTATTGGACCTATTGCTCCCTAATAAAAGCAACCTAAGGCAAAAATTGCTTCAAAATTAGTAGAACTAGACAAAAATAAAAAAAATGATTAAAAATACCAACAGACAACACAATCCAATATCAGACAACCCCATGCAAAAACAAGCATTTTAATGATTATTGAGATTTTTACGACCCGTTTAAAAAAGATTTTTATGACGTCATCTTAAAAATACCTATTTAAATAATACCTGCAAAGCCGAATACATTAAACGATTTTATAGGAAAAACAGTTATCACCACAGATAATTAAAACCATTGTCTTGGAGCAAGAAAATTACGATGACCGTAAATTCTTAAGACCGGGCTTCTTGGCATATTTAAAATAGGTAGTGTCATAAAAAGACACCCTGTATTATTACACCATTGTAAGCTGACCTTTGACGCTTAGAATTTTAATGTAAATGGAATTTCTAAACACATTTTCCAAAAATATACAACAAACATTTTTCAACAATAGAAATGTTAGAGGGTTTTAAGGTAACAAGGACATTTTCACTAAAAAGTAATAAAAAGAGTTATAGGTTTATCACTGTGTCGATGAAACATTCTGTAGCCAAAATAGGCCTATTGGCGAAATGTCTGTAGGTGAAAAGTCCTGTCGGCGAAATATCCGTAGGTAAAAGAATCTGCTGGTAAAACAAAAAATTATGAATCATCCTTTCAGCGAACAGTCCAATAGCGAATTCGGAGAACGCTTGCGGAATCTATTACAAGCGTCATAGTCACGAGACAACAATAACAAAAACGTGGTAAATATCCCGAGGTTATGGAAAATAGGAACTTATTCAGATTGCTTTTCTTTATATTTTGTGATGTTTACTTTTCAATTACTATTTTTTGCATTAGCTGAGTCACGGGTATTTTATTATCTAACTAGCGACCCGCCCCGGCTTCGCACTGCTATATTATGCATGTATTATACATATAAACCTTCCTCTTGAATCACTCTATCTATTAAAAAAACGCATCAAAATCCGTTGCGTAGTTTTAAAGATTTAAGCGGTCAAAGGGAAATAGGGACAGAGAAAGCGACTTTGTTTTATACTATGTACCTAGTGACTATGCGTGTCAGTTTGCACAGAGTTTAAACGTTGCTAGAGCTCTTCTTAAAATGGTCTGTTTTGTTTAAAAAAAAAGCCATGGAGTACCATCGATCTACCGACTTGTGTCTTTTGACGGCATTAAATATTTTATTGGTATCGTTAAAGCTGTTTTATTATTCGACTCTAAAATTAGGATAATAGGTGAAATTATAAGGGGACATAGAATCGATGGTTTTTTCTTGTTTAGAACTTCCGGTGGTATACTTACAAATATAAATTTAAAGTCTTGGCTAACTAATATATCAACGCAAAGCGCAAACCAAGGGCGGGTTTGTTTAAAATAGCGATTTTCCAAAAAAGAAAATCTACTGTCTTTTTTAAGGTTCCGTACCTGAAAAGGTATTATATGGAACCCTTAATATAAGGTCATTCTCTTGCCCGTCTGTTTTTAAGTGGCTAATAGTGCACAACTCACACTTCATAGTAGGTACTTTCTTTACTTCACTATCACTATCACTTCACTACATAGTATATCCCTATGTCCCTATGTCCCTATGTCCCTATGTCCCTATGTCCCTATGTCCCTATGTCCCTATGTCCCTATGTCCCTATGTCCCTATGTCCCTATGTCCCTATGTCCCTATGTCCCTATGTCCCTATGTCCCTATGTCCCTATGTCCCTATGTCCCTATGTCCCTATGTCCCTATGTCCCTATGTCCCTATGTCCCTATGTCCCTATGTCCCTATGTCCCTATGTCCCTATGTCCCTATGTCCCTATGTCCCTATGTCCCTATGTCCCTATGTCCCTATGTCCCTATGTCCCTATGTCCCTATGTCCCTATGTCCCTATGTCCCTATGTCCCTATGTCCCTATGTCCCTATGTCCCTATGTCCCTATGTCCCTATGTCCCTATGTCCCTATGTCCCTATGTCCCTATGTCCCTATGTCCCTATGTCCCTATGTCCCTATGTCCCTATGTCCCTATGTCCCTATGTCCCTATGTCCCTATGTCCCTATGTCCCTATGTCCCTATGTCCCTATGTCCCTATGTCCCTATGTCCCTATGTCCCTATGTCCCTATGTCCCTATGTCCCTATGTCCCTATGTCCCTATGTCCCTATGTCCCTATGTCCCTATGTCCCTATGTCCCTATGTCCCTATGTCCCTATGTCCCTATGTCCCTATGTCCCTATGTCCCTATGTCCCTATGTCCCTATGTCCCTATGTCCCTATGTCCCTATATCCCTATGTCCCTATGTCCAAGATTTAAGCATACAAAGGGACATAGTCCCTTTGTATGCTTAAATCTTGAAAACTACGCAACGGATTTTGATGCGGTTTTTTAACAGATAGAGTGATTCAAGAGGAAGGTTTATTGCATAATAATAGTCGTGCGAAGCCAGGACGGGTCGCTAGTTTAAAAATCCTTACGTCATTGGCTAATTGTGGAGTTTATCGCACATATCCTGAAAGAAAGCCGTAAGTCACATTCCATCAAGAATGAGTAGTCAAATATTTACCCATAAATGTCACCTTCACCAAACCTCTAACGGGTGGTTAAACTTTAAAAGCGTTTAAAATCAATCAGTTTGAGTTAAAGTCTAATTTGTTGACAGACGATTGTTCTTTACTAGTCCTTTGAGATGTGTTGAATTTATGTAATCGTTATTATGCTATTTAACGGGAGTTAAGAATTTGTAGGAATTTGTGGATAAACTTTGAAAAGGAAAGCTTTTAGGTCAAAGTTAAATAAAAAGATTAAAACTGGATATGTGTAATAAAAAAAAGCGAACAGTTTAAAATATACTATTTTTTTTTTTAAATTGGTGAAAAACTAATTTGTTGTAGCAAAAAAATTGAAAAAGTTAAAACTATTTATTTATTTGGAATCATTCGCATTAGATCATAAATCGACTTAAAAAAAACTTAATTTTGCTTTGTGCCAGTGCTTTATAAAAATGTTAGATTTTGTATCTTCAGAACCCGCCCACCAATGAGAGGACAAAAAACACATGGGGTTCTTTCTTTTGTGATCATAATTTTCTTTGCCTAGAATTACAAACTACTAAAGCTGTATTAAGTTTCGAAATGTCATAATCACTATCATATTTACATAGATTAAAATTAAATCATAACAAAGACAATAGGCAATAAACTGACAGCAAACCTTGACAGTGTAATTACGAGTCATTATAGCAGAACATGGCGCGAGCGCAGCTGATTCATTAGGATACAGACACACGGAGGGGCAAAATGAAAATAGCAGAAATATAGAAAAAAAACCATAAAAACTGAGTGAATTCATAATTCCGAACAAGACGTGAATTTATATTTTATCGAAATTTATTTATTTTTTATTTAGAAAAATGAGTAAGAATTAGCATCTTACTTACTTGCATATTATATCTACCTAAGTTTAACAATGTCTGAAAAAGGCGTTAAGGATTAATAAGACTAAAATTATTTTTAAGAGCTTTGTAACACGTGCAAGCTTTGGTTAAAGTAAAATAGCGTGCAAGCCATAAACGACATATTTTTTAAAGTTTTCTAACTAAATAATATATAACTAGCTGTCCCGGCAAACGTCCCCACAAAATTTCATGAGAATCGGTCGAGCCGTTTCGGAGGAGTTCAGGTTCGAACCCCGTGACACGAGAATTTTATATATATAGAGATGGAACGGAGTTCAAGTCCAATCTTCCTTCAGCAAACGGTGCCAGTTCAGGCGAGTATCTCAGATGATATATCAGATGATATGGGGGAAATGGGATAAACTGGGAACTTCACGTGAAAAAGCAAAGAATGGAGAAGGATAACATGTTGTGTAGACCCCATATAGTGCGAAAAGTGAGAGCAGAAGTTTATTTATCACTATCACTACATAGTATAAAACAAAGTCGCTTTTTCTGTCCCTATTTCCCTTTGTATGCTTAAATCTTTAAAACTACGCAACGGATTTTAATGCGGTTTTTTTTGTGATTCAAGAGAAAGGTTTATTTGTATAATACATGCATAATATAGCCGTGCGAAGCCGGGGCGGGTCGCTAGTATATAATAAACTAGCGACCTGCCCCGGCTTCGCACTATACCTGCCCGATACCTACCAATTGCATGGCTCAATTATTGTGAAATTACCTTAACAATTTGTATGGTCATTGTTCGATACCGATGCAGTTTAGGTAAATTGATACAATTTGCAGAATTGGCTACTTGACTTGTTTGAGCTATTGAGGTCATTTTAGATACAGTATTGTTCTTGCTTCTGGTTCAGATAAAGAGATAGGGAGTAAATATTTATTTACTACACCACTAAGAGCACACAATTTAACATTATAAAAAAAGTTAAACTCTCAGCTGATCACTGATCAGTTTTGTCCCGACTCAGTATGTTTCTTCATGAAGTCAAAGTCAAAGTCAAATTTCTTTTTTCATTTCGATGCCTATGTATAATGTATAATATATACATAGAGAATGAATGTAGGTAAGTATATTTACATACTTTGTATAACTAATAGACCTAATAACTAGGTTGGCTAGGAACTAACCAGGTTGACCAGGTATGGAAAAAAGTCAATCAGCTGTCGTATGCCATTTTCCAATTAAAAAAAGTTGCTGATGAATCCACAGTGCTCACGGCCTACCACGGATGTGTTAGTCCAATCTTGAGGTTTGGTATTTTATTTTGGGGACACTCGACAGATGTGGGAAAAGTACTGAAGGCACAAAAACGATGCATAAGAGCAATGTGCAACCTGGATCCGATGGAATCTTGTATACCGTATTTTAAGTAGCTGAAGATTATGACTACCCCAAGTATTTTTATTGAAACTGCAGTTTTCGTTGCTCAAAACCGAGAAATGTTTTGCTCTATGACAGGGGCTCGTAATGGCGATAAACTCAAAATTGTACCCTGTAATAAGACTTTAATGCATAAGAGTGTATTCTGCCTAGCCCCAAAGATATTTAATAAATTGCCAAAAAATATAAAAATAGCGGAAAACATCACTGTCTTTAAAAGAAAACTCAAGAGCTTCCTTGTCAAGAAGGCATACTACAGAGTCAAGGATTTCCTGAGCGATGATATGTCTTGAGGTCTTGTGATTCATAAAGGTCCGTGTACTCAAGCTAAAAATACTAAGTAATTATTATTGTATTAAATTGATCTCTTACTATACTATTTCAAAATTTGTACACCTGTAAAGGTAAAACATAGCTGCGCAACTTCTTTATATAACATCAAATTTTACCTATGTTTACAAATAAAATGATTTGATTTGATTTGAACTAATAGACCTAATAACTAATAAGAACTAATAGTTACTATTAAACGAATAGTTAAATTCGTTGAACATTTTATTTATTTATCTACATACAAAGTATACATATACTTACCTACATTCATTCTCTATGTATATATACCTACATAAGCATTAATTTTCGTATTAGCCGCGTCGAAACATTTTTTTCTTGTCGTTGGCGGAAGCATTTATATGAACGTAGACTCTAAATCCGTTATATTTGCCATAACCGTTCAACCTTAGGTTTTTAGGGTTCCATTTACAAAGGGTAAAAACGGGACCCTTTTACTAAAACTCCACTATCTTTCCGTCTGTCTGTCACTAGGCTGTATCTCATAAACCGTCATAAGCCGAAAAAAATAACTGATAGTTGAATTTTTCTCAGATTATGTATTTATTTCAGCTGCCGCTATAAAAATACTAAAAACGGAATATAATAGTACGGAACCCATCTAGCACGAGTCCGACTCACACTTAGCCGGTTTTTTCTAGACTGACTGATAACGACCCAGGCATTGAAACGCTTGACTTATCTACAAGTCTGAACTTGACCCAACAACGGTAATTAAAAAAAACACGCCTCATTAAAACACGTATTGCTGTGAGTCATACAACGGGAGCTATGGACCAATTTGAACTATAAATTAAAGGTGATAGAGGCGGTTTTCGAGAGTGTTTATATTGTTGAATGCAGAAGTATGATGTTCGTAACAATATGAACATTATTATTGCGCACGCGACGGTGCTCTGTGGAATATGGATGTAACTTGGAAATTGTACATTTCAAGGTTATAGCAACTCTAATAGATGAGTAAAGTAAATGGGTGTATCAGTTCAATAATTTTTTAGTATATAAAATAGGCTAAAACGTTTGACTAAGCAAATAATCAAGCTAACAAGTTTTAAGCAAGATGAAAATGTGGTTAACCATTAATTAAATGCTATAATTTCCTGTAAAGGGCACTTTATGGCTAGTGCTGAGATTTGATTACATATTTTTAATGTCCAATATGCTCTTTCAATACAATAATTATTACATGTAGAATTAATTTAAATTATAATACTATAAGGAAAACAAAAGTGTGTGGTTTAAGATATTTATTTCTCTTAAACAATAAAATTAAAACACATAAGTAGGTATATTGGTAGATGTACCTACTTACTTACATAAAAATAGGCAAATTCGGTCTTAAGTGTAACCCTTCTTTTCATAAATACTAATAGTAAAAACTCATTATGACATCATAAACTGTATTTATGTTTTGACACCTTCACAATACTTCACATGTCATCTGTAAAAGTGTGATAGTGTCAAAACACCTTTTAATTAAAGACCCCCAGGCCAAGAATGTTCGGTCACAGAGCTGACTGGACAAAGGAAAAAAAAACAAATATAGTTTATTTTTTATTCGCTAGATGGCAGTAAAAAATTTAAATCAGCGCCATCTACATTCGAATAGCGGTCTTTCTAGAAACTAAGTTTCTCAATTTGTGTAATAGATGGCAGTATAAGTTAAACAAAAAGACTAACACAAATAAAATCTCATCTGTCGCGTCAAAATCTGTCGCGAGAACGGTTGAAAATGCTCACCCACAAAAGTGCCCAACGTGCCATAAGACGTTTTCACTTCAAAAAAAAGAACCCCAAACTTATGAATAAGTAATTAAATAAAAGTAGAGCTTTCCTTTGTTTTCTCAAAAATAATAAAACTCGACTTACTACACTTGATCATCTCGCGCACAAGTCTTAACAATCGCGAATTTCTTTTCGCCTCTCTTCGGTACAGTTATCAAGAATTTTTCCCACGATTGTATTCAATGAGTAACTTGGATGATTATCGGAAATTAATTCACTGCATCTTTTATAGATCTTGTTTTTATGAAAATAAGGGCTATATTTCTTTAATGAAAAGTTAGTTTTAATTGGTTTTGTTCTTACTCATGTAGCATATCGGTGTTAACTTAAGAATTCATTGTTTCTAATTTTTTGTAGAGCTGAAATCTGAAAATTAATGAAATTGAAAGAAAAAGAGAAAACTGTACATTATTAATAACTTTTTTAAATAAGTGTATGGAATATGGCTTTCCTTCTAAATTACAGAAGGATCTAAATGTGGACTTATCCCTGGTCAAAAATCGGGCAATATCAAACGTAAAATAAAAAAATATCACTGTCGGACTTAAATATACTTAACTATTAATAAAATTTGGTACTTAGTTTTTTTTCGTCACTGTTATACTTATCGAGGCGATCGATAAGGATCGCGTCAGGAACTTCCACATCCGGGGCAGCCTTCATGTTCGAGACATTGCAGATAAATTGCAAGAATGTCGCCTACGCTGGTACGGTCACGTCTTGCGAAAACCGGCTAGTTACGTGGGGAACAAATGTCTTGCCATGGCGCCTCCGCCGGGCCGTGGCAGACTGGGTAGACCCAAGAAGTGACGTCGTAAAGGGTGATATGCGTGCAAATGGCCTTACTAACCAGGATGCCGAAGATCGTGCGAAGTGGAGGCGTAAAAGTAGGAAAGCGGACCCCGGGCTCCCGAGAGGGATGCAACCGGGAACATCGCTCGGATTATGATGATGATATACTTATCGAGGCGATCGATTTTTTGTATATCTTATATATTTTTTTAATATGAAAGGCTCATTTCACCACATCCCCTAATGTGACAAGTACAATCGTTAACAAAATTCATATCCCAAAATAAAAATTACCGTTCCGACATTCACATTAATTTTAACGATTAAAGCCTACACACTTGGCACTTGTAAAAACTGGGGACGAAAAATGGCCTATTCAAAATAGCTGTAAAAATACCCAGCAACGTTATTACAGGAAAAGTGGAATTCTTTCGCTTCAATCGTTATTTTGCGTACAATTTGACGTTTAAATTGGTTACGAAAAATATTTTGTGCAATGTGGTTGGGGTGGAGTTTAGAATTGTAATCATAATTTACATCTACAATATGCTTAAGAATTTAAGAAAAGAAAACATTAAATTGTAAAATACTCGTGACCCGTTCCGGCTTCGCACGGCTATATTATGCATGTATTATATATATAAACCTTCCTCTTGAATCACTTTATCTATTAAAAACCGCATCAAAATCCGTTGCGTAGTTTTAAAGATCTAAGCATACAAAGGTAATAGGATCATTCATAGGGACATAACTTTTTTTTTTCATTTACCTCTTTTTTAACCGACTCTAAAAAAAGAGCAGAATCTCAATTCGACGATATGTCTTTCTATAAAATATTATAAAAAATAACTGATAATGAAACTAATTTTACGGATATAATCTCGTTAATTAACTGTCAAAACAACCCTGTTATTATTAAATTTAGCACAACTTCCACTTACACTAAAATATAATTGGGTGTATGAAGTGGTCTGGTGATCCTGGACTTGAAGATCTCTGCAAACAGACGTGGGAAAGATAATTGGGAACAAAGGTAGCTTATTTAAATTGTAAAATCAACGCTTAAAGGTCCACCGGCACCGTAACGTTTACAATCTTGTGCAGCATTATTTGAACAACGTCATCTGTGGATCGAACCCACGTCGTTTGGTGTAGCGGGTGGCGACTTATACCACTCGGCTGACTAAAGACATAGCTATCATGTTGAAAATAATAATCACACTGAGTACTTTTAATAATAACTCAAGTATTTAAGTTTGTGTGTAACGTCTATAGGAAGAAGGTCGTAAGTCTAATACTTGTTGATAGTATAATGGTACCAAACTGATAGTGGGGTCATGACCTATCAATTAATTTTGCAATATTTTAAATACGTCAAAGAATCAAATCTACCCTCAATCATAGTATCCTACTAATATTATAAATGTGAAAGTTTGTGTGTGCGTTTGTGTGTATGTATGTTTGTTACTCCTTCACGCAAAAACTACTAAACCGATTGCGTTGAAACTCGGTATCTAGATAGCTGGAGACCTGGATTAACACAGGCTACTTTTTATTCCAATATTCGCACGGGTTCAGGACTTACGCGGGTGAAACCGCGGGGCGCAGCTAGTTATTTATACACCGAACCCCAAAAACCTCAGGTCCAAATGACCGTACGTAATGACCTGATTATTGTCCTCACCCTGCTTTGTGTGAAGCCTCATTTATTTTTACAACGCCACGGGATTTTTAACAAAAAACTTCAAAATGTGGACGGTGACGGTCGATTGATGTTTTATAGGTATTATTATTAAGTGTTGTTTGTTTTCAAAATCAAAATTCAAAATCATTTATTTCAGACAATTATTATACAGTCCTTATGTTGTTAGTACAAAAACTTACGAAAACTATGTTAGTAGGCATTAATATATTAAAATAATTAAAAACTAGAAAAAAAAATAAAAAAATTTCACGTACCGTGTAGACAAATTAATCAAGCGATCACCGCCCGAGTCGTCGAGTGTTTTGATTTTTTTGGTAAATTTTGCTTTCAGTTGACAAACATTGGTGCTTATTTTAATCAACCAATTAAAATCAGTGTTTTCATAAGTTTTCCCGATTTTACCGCAAAATAAAATTATTTAAACTTTTTTTATATTATTTAGGTTAGTTCATTTCTTTAATATTTTCTGTAAATATAACCTTAGGCTGCCTACGACCATGAAAGCTGTAAAACTTCCGAATAGTCAGGATAAAAAAACAGTTAAAACATTTAAATTGTTGCGTGACCCCAGCATGACCCAAAACCAATTTGTACTTACTTTTTGAAAATTGAATATTTGTATAGTCCTCATTCAGTCATATTCTGTGACTAATTATAGCTTTCGACACAGAATTCAAAACTTTATAATCCACTTAATAAGGAACTAATTTCATTAGCATATTAGTCTAACTGAAGAGAATATGCTGGACTGTTGGTGACACGTTGTTTGCATATGCAAAGGGCAGAGTGTTTTTACTATTGATTAAGTGGTAGGCTAAAGAGACAGTCGGGTACAAAAAGGCTAACAACGACAATAATTTTATTTGTTTATAGATTTTTTACAGAATGAGAAAAAATACCCGCAAACCATCTTTTTCATATTTCATATTTTATTTCTTTAAAAATATAATCTTCTATTTCCCTATTGAATAGTACCTCTAAATATTACAGGCTTATTCCCAAAGTTCCATGAATCTATTGTTATTTATTTCTTAATGGGTCCATGAAAAACATGAATGTAAATTCAAATTTTCTTACATTAACTCCCATGAGATTTAACAATCTTAATGTACAGTCAGTAAAAAACAATAAGTACCTACATTCTAATAATATCATTTCAATATCATTAAATATTATATTAATATATTAACAAAACACCTGTCCCTCTGTTTACTTTTTTAATCGACTTTAGAATAAGGAAGACGTCCTCAATTCGTTGCGTATTTATATATATTTTTATAATTATAATATAATATGTACAGTACAATATAATAATATATAACGTTTCGTGAACCAAGCCTTTGCTGGGACCTGCATTAGGCCGCAACAGTACATGTCTTGTGTCACGGAACGCATTGACTTTCTGAAGCAGAAAATCTACGCGTGGGCAAAACGCATTCGGCGCTACAGAGAGCGTGTGGATCGATACCAACTGAATCGTATGTTTCAGAGTGATCAAAGGACCGAAGCTGAGAAAAGCCTAGTCAGCGTGTGATTGACGAGCAAAGACCAGATAGCCGAACCATGATTAATTTCTGGCGTGATATCTGGTCGGTTCCCGTCGATCACACCGAGGGTGATTGGATGCGTGTTGTTAGCGACGCGTGTGAGCCGATTGAGACCATGGATGCCATAAGTATTACACTGTTAGATATAAAATGTGCGATTCGTACGGCCCAGAACTGGAAAAGTCCTGGACCGGACGGATTGCACAACTTCTGGCTGAAGTGATTTCGAAGCTCACACGTTCGACTCGCTACACAATTCCAAGAGGCCCTTGAACTAGGTTCTCTTCCGAGCTTCCTAACAACTGGTGTCACCTTCCTGCTCCATAAGTCCGGTAGTACCACGGAAGCTAAGAACTACAGACCCATTACATGCTTGCCTACCATCTATAACCTCCTCACATCCATTTTGACGGTCAAAATTAATTCACACATCGTTGCGAATAACATTTTGGCCCCAGCTCAGAATGGATGTAGGGTTGGGTCCCGTGGTACTAAGGAGCTCCTCCTCATAGACATGGCCGTATGCCAACAGGTTCGTCGGAACAGAAGAAATATTTCTACTGCCTGGATCGACTACAAAAAGGCCTACGATTCGGTGCCTCATTCATGGTTAAGAAGGGTCTGAGAGGTGTATAAAATCGATACAACTCTAAGAAATTTTCTTGATTCGTGCATGAGGCAATGGATCACGGTGCTTTGTCAACCAGGCGGTGTAGATACTCTTTCTGAGCCGGAGGACTACATAAGGATTGAGCGGGGTATATTTCAGGGTGACAGTCTGAGTCCCCTGTGGTTTTGTCTAGCCCTGAATCCTCTTAGCACTTTGCTTAAGAATTCAGGGGTAGGCTTTCGACTACGGAGAGAGGGTGAAGTCATTTCTCACTTGCTGTACATGGACGATCTCAAACTTTTCGCTACTAAAAACCAGAGTTGGTGGCCTTGTTAGAAATTACTCATAATTTCAGCAGCGTCAATATGGAGTTCGGTATCGATAAGATATCTATACCGAACTGTACAACGAGGGAAAGTTGTAAATTCATCAGATTTGCAAGTTTCAGAGACAATATCGCTCAGATCTCTCTCTGAAGGCGAAACTTACAAATATCTAGGTATGGCAGAAGCATTAGCTATTGACGGGGACGTAAAACAGTCAGTGAAAGAGCGTTTCTTTGGTCGCTTGACAAAAGTTCTTAACAGTCTTTTGTCGGGTGGCAACAAAGTGCGAGCTTTCAATGGCTGGGTTATGCCTTTACTCATCATACTTTTGGCATACTTAGATGGACTCAGCTGAGCTTGACGCCCTGGATCGGAGAGTACGTTCACAGCTGACAGCCCATCGCATGCTTCATCCGCGCTCATCGGTGATGAGACTGTACATTCCCCGAAAGAGTGGTGGTCGAGGCTTTTTAAATGCTAAGACCCTACACAATCGGGAAGTGTGCAGCCTCAGGGAATATTTTCTCGGATCCGAGAGTGGGATGCATTGTGATGTGGTAGCTGTGGATAATAACCTCACTCCGCTCTCCTTGGCAAAAGAGAATTGGCGTAAACCCTCGATATTCAGCGTCGAGGACCGCAAGGACATATGGAAGAGCAAGCAGCTGCACGGGAGGTTTTATCGGGCTCTTACAGATCCCGATGTAGACTTCCTCGCTTCGGTGAACTGGCTACGTTTCGGTGACCTCTTTGGGGAAACCGAAGGTTTTGTTTGTGCAATTGCCGACGAGGTAATGATGACGAACAACTATCGGAAGTATATCCTGAAGGACGGTACGGTCGATATTTGTCGGGCATGCCACCGTCCCGGGGAGTCACTCAGGCATATTATTTCCGGTTGCTCTCATCTTGCCAATGGTGAGTATTTGCACAGACATTACCTAGTAGCTAGGATCATCCACCAGCAACTTGTTCTTAAATATGGACTCGTGGACCAAGAGGTGCCATACTATCAATATGCACCCGCGCCAGTTCTAGAAAACGGCCGTGCCATGCTCTACTTGGACCGGTCTATCATCAAGGACAGGACTATTGTCGCCAATACGCCTGATATCGTGATAGTAGACCGGTCGGAGCGACGGGCAATACTCGTCGATATATCCGTTCCACATGACGTTAATCTCGTAAAGGCCGAAAAGGACAAAGAACGAGATTACGGTCATGTGGGACGTTGATTCGACGAGTATTGTTCCGATAGTTGTATCGGCAAATGGACTCATAACGAAGAGCCTTTACCAACACCGCAAGAGGCTCTCGCTGGATGGTTGGGTCAAGGGTCAGATCCAGAAGGCAGTCATCTTGGATACGGCACGTATTGTCAGAAGATTCCTCTCTCTGCGGCTCTTAACCATCGGTAGCCTGGGCCCTGCCTTGCTGCCGACGGTCTTCTAGGTTTAGGTTTTTATAATGATTTACTGTTTTATATGCAAAATTTATACATTATTTTTAAGACTTGTAAATTAAATTTTATTTATGTTAGGTTAGCTTAGATATAATTATTTTAAAAGTTTTTATAGTGATGTATATATTTTGTAATCAGTTTGTTTTTATAAAAATTTAAATTTAAGAAAAATAAATGAATTGGAGAAAAAAAATATAATACACACTAAAATTAAAAAAAAAAACAGAATATCACTGAAACTGTGGAAATGAGAAGCTCCTACTTTTTTTTTAAGTCGGTTAAAAATCAGTTTATTAAATAAAACAAATTAACATCGGACAGAGTATTTTCAGTTTGTATTTTATTAATATTTTTTTGCTAACACTTTTTTTTTCAACTGTACTCAAAACTGCCACTGGCCATTATTTAGTTAACAGTGTTTACATAAATCGCCAAACTATTGCAAAATGCTTTACGTTGTCAATTAACCCCTAAAATGGGGTAGGATTCCTCCCACAATTAGGGGGTAAGTAACCCCTTCGCTTTGAGACAGTATCATAAGGTGTTGTTTGAATAAATATCTACAGTTTGTTTTGGAGCTCTGAGGATAGGGGTTTAATTGGGGATGAAATAATATTAATATAACGTAAAGTACTTCGGCTGCATAACTGCAGACCCACAGTAGAGCTCCAAAACGGCTGTTATTACAATGTTTACAACACAATAAAAATTCTAGGCACCTGCTTCAGTTGAAGTTTAAAGTCATGAATTTATCAAACAAAAATTAATAAATAGAATGAATACATTCCAATATTAGTAATTTTAGAACTCTACGGTGATTCTGTAATTATGCTGCCGACTGTACATGGATATATCACCTTTAGATCATTCCATTTGGTAGGGATAAGCGAAAATTAATTTCCAAGTATCTCTCTCAGTAGAGATAGGTGGAAAAACATTCCATTCTTAGCCACCAGGGGAATACGTTGGTAGAGACTAGTGCACCGGCCTGTAAATATTTGTTTCTTAGTCTCTTAGGGACATATTTACTTAAAAACATGAAATACAATTTGCATGAAAATTAAAGAATTTGAATATTAACACCATTATGGGCAGCGGGCCCTTATGTTAATAATGGTGTTTTTGAAAATTCTGACTTCAGTGTTAATAATTAGTAATCGCAAAAAAAGTCAGCTTGGGATCATGATTAACCCGACCATTGGGCGAGAAGCCACCTTTTAAAAAGTTTTCGGTGGCTACTCGACTATTAAAATCTCCCCCCGTAGTCGAGAAACCACTTCCTGAAAAATGTTCTCGGTCAATAAACAATCGACCATCACCATGCATCAAACGTAATACGCAAAATCCCATAAAAATGTCTCGAACTCTGTTTTCAATAGAAACCTATAAATTGTTAGGATTATCCTTCGAAGATGGTTTAAGGTAGAGATTTTTTTATGTTATTTATCTGTGTATTTTGTGTTATTTATTATTAATTGAATTTAAATTTGTTCAATTAATTTATATACAGTTAAAGTCGTGATTAAGTCGGATTAAATGCTTATAGGTAAGATCTAATAATACCTATAATGATTTTTAATTGTGGCTACTCGGCCAGTGGATGAGATATTGTAGCCCAGTAAAGCTTTATTAATTATTTACTTACTATAAAGAAAAAGATCCAAACGAAGCCAAAAGATGCAAATTTACTTGATACCCCACTCGGGCATAGGTATCTGCTTACATTCGGTTGCTAATCTTGAGATTCATCCCCCTTAACTTTCAGACGGCTAAACCGATTTCAATCATACTTAACAATTTGTAATGTACAAATCATGCCCTTTCATTTGATATCCCACTCGAGCATATTTACTTACATTCGGTTTTTAATCCTGACTTTTATCCCCCATATCCTTCAGACGGCTAAACCGATTTCGATCAAACATAGCTAAAAACACTCGCGACTAATTCACCTTTTAAACAAAAAAAACTAAATCAAAATCGGTTCATCCGTTCGGGAACTACGACGCCACAGACAGACACACACACACAGACACGTCAAACTTATAACACCCCGTCGTTTTTGCGTCGGGGGTTAAAAATACTTACAACAATTAAATATTACAACAATTTAATAATAATTTAAGCAAATAGGTATCTACACCCTCAAATAAAATTAATAAATTAAAATCGTTGGATAGCGATACTTATCCGGCTACATCCCGACTCTACCCGATTCCATCTCTACCCGATTTTAAAATACCTAACAAAAACTCCCAACTCTACATCCGCTGTCCGAGGCAGGAGTCTTTGGTCACATGAGTACCTACTTCGTCACCCGAAGCTAAAACTGGTCATTCCATTTACACACTTCTAAAAAGTTTTAATCTTTTTAAATAAATAAAATCGATATTTAATACAATTAGAAAGTTTACGTAACGCGTTTAAGTAACACGTTTGCGGCGAGTCACCTGGCTCGCACTTCTAGGGTGGCTTCTGCGGCCGCTGAGGCAGCTGCGGCGTCCAAACACATTAAGTACGCTCCTCTCCAAAGTAGGTATTTGTTTGTCCCTGTGGCTGTGGAGACGTCTGGAGCGTGGGGTAGTGAGGCCATCGGGTTTATCCGGGAGATCGGGCGTCGGCTTAGGGCGCGGGGGCTGGATCATCGCTCCGGGGCATTCCTGGCTCAAAGATTAGCTATTGCCATCCAGCAGCTTGTATTCTCGCATCTTTTGTGCCAGGAGTGTCGCGGGGCGGGTTATTTGATTAGATGTAAGTTATTTATTTGTAGTTTTTTTAATTTTAGGATGTTTTTTATTTTTTTATTTTATTTATTTATTTTTTGTATCGATTTAAGTATTTGTTTATTTATTTATTTTTTTAATGATTGTGATTTTCTTTTAGTTTTATTATAATGATGCAATTAGAAAGTTTTTTTCGTTGAAAATTTTAATTTCTACCTATTGAATGAAATATGCTACATCTTTCTCTAAATTCTAACTATTCAATAGTATAAACCAGATTACAATCGGTTTAGTAGTTTAAAAATTGCACAGCAGTAAAAAAGACGGTAATTTTTTTAAATTATCAAATTTCCTTGATTTTTATTATTTGCTTAATACT
This sequence comes from Idaea aversata, assembly GCA_907269075.1. Classification (NCBI taxonomy): domain Eukaryota; kingdom Metazoa; phylum Arthropoda; class Insecta; order Lepidoptera; family Geometridae; genus Idaea; species Idaea aversata. The sequence continues at coordinate 2,433,453 of OU026102.1, forward strand.
TTTTTATTATACCTACCTAAGTCTTTAAATCAATAGGTAGATGAAAGTTAACATTTTAAAACTTAAAAATTTCAAATTTGTACTTATTTAGTTACTGTTTCAAAGTATCGAGCTGTCAATAAAAAGTTTTCGTAAAATAAAAATTTAAAGAAAAATTAAGTATATTCTACTTAAATTTCTCTAGGGTGTATTAGGTTAATAACCTATCATACGCTAAGTTAAAAATAAGTTTAGCGGATAATTATGATGGATCAACTTTAAGTTCAAAGTTTTAATTGAACTTTTTAAAGTTTAGAAATTGGATTAAGTATACAATGTTGTTTGAAAGTTTTAAGTATAAATAAATTATTTTTCATTACTCATACTCCGAAAGTAGGTCTAAATATGCCTGAAGAGCGTGTAGAAAATAAAACTTCCAGCCCTAGGGCTTTTCACTTTCACTGACAGCTGTCATGTCAAATTATGGCTTCGCACGACTTGTGCAATGTGCATATAGCCAGTATCAGTATCATTATACATTAGGAACTTCAAAACCTAACCTCCTTGCTTTAGGTAGCACCAAAGAATAACACTACATGTATATAACCTCTTTGGTCCTAACCTTGTAAGAGGATCAGTATGGAGTCTCTCATCCAATCTCGTTGTTAGGAAGAATTTTATGTTTTATTCGTAATGAAAAGCACAGTGTTTACCTCGGGTGAAAGACTCATTAAGTCCCTCGAACTATTAGCGCCCTCGCTACGCTCGGGCGCCAAACTCCGTCTCGGGACTTGTAATGAGTGACTTTCACACCTAGGATAACAATGTACTATTTCTTTATGCTGTTTTTAGGTGGGATTTTAATATACCATTTTAGTAAAACATCTTTAAAAGTTCGTCATAATTTGTCATACAATTTGAAATATCATTAGTATACTGTAAAAAAAACTACTTAATATCTTCTTTAAACAACTAGGACCATCCCTGAGGTATACCCTTTATAAACCAAAAATAGTCATAATATCAAGCGGTTGAGCCGTCTTCGAGTATAATCGGTAAACACACCTACATAAAAAATTACGCGACGAATTGAGAACCTACTTCTTTTTAACCGACTTCAAAAAAGGAGGAGCCTCAATACGTCGCGTATTTTTTTTTATGTACGTTCGCCGCTCGATAACGCTTGGGCCGATTTGAAAAATTATTTTTTTGATTACACCATGTTTCCTAATATACCTCTCAACATTCAATCTAACCCAGTCCGGCTTCCAAGTATGTTTAAGTTATCTGCTGTTTAGTGACCCGAAATGGATTATTTTACACTTTTGAGTTTTTGTTTTCAGGTTCAATTTTAGTTTTTGTTTTCAGGTTTTTTTTGAAGTCGATTCGTATTCATAGTAATTATTTTCCCGGGTTTTAATCGTTTCTCTTACCTCGACGTTTCGACTATGTTACAATTAGTCATGGTCGCAAGGACACTCTAAAAATTAAAAAATACGCGATTAAGACCCGGGAAAATAATTACTTACTATGATTATATTTTCGATGATTTTTTAACTTCTTTGTTTATCAACGACTCACTGGTGCACGGCCAAACTCGAAAGAGTTTTTGTTGCACCTCAATTTTGTACTATATGTTATATTGTATTAAATAAATAAATAAAATGAAGCACATATTAATACAAAAAATATCTTTGGGGTTCAAATAAACTATAATAACATATACACAAACGTACAAACCGACATATGACATAATTACTGCACCGTTGCTAGTATAGTATAAGATGCAAGCAAGTACACCATAATAATATGTAGGTACCTATAATACATAGGTAGTGAGATGATAGGTAAAGCCGTGTTCACTGTGATATTATTTTGAGGCAGAATTTCCATTTTCTTAAGATATCAACTGTGCAGTTTTACAAGCGTACCTATACAACTTATTTCGGAAGGAATAATCATGGTTCAAGAACCTCTGAGTATGGTTTAAGCAAAGCTTAGATTCCTTTTCCTCGGATCGTCACTTGGATGATGATGATTAGATGGCAAGCTTGTCGGCCTTTTATCATATACATTTCGGAGAGTGTGCAATAGAACTCCACGACCTAATCTTGTCATCTCCATTCTTTCGTCATACAACCAGACAGACTGGTGTGCGGCACCGATTCATGGTGGACATACCAGACGTTCGCACTAAGCGCTTTGCTTCGTCATTCCTTATTCGTACTGCAAGGGAATGAAATCGGTTGTCTGCGTCTGTCTTTCCTGACGTGTACAATTTGGGGGTCTTTAAGTCGCGAGTGAATAGGTAGGTATCTTCTAGGAAGGCGTGTTACATCTTAGGCCGCATCGTCACCTACCATCAGGCAGGTGTGATAGTGGTCAAACGCTGTCCTATCATATGTAAAAAAAAAAGATTCCTTTTCCGTGAAGCAGCATCAAAAGTAAAAATAGCCCTAATGATAGCCGGCCTCCTGTAGGATTAGCACCTCAAGCAGACGAATAAACTTATTGACTGAGCGAGCAAAGTGTCTGCCTCAACAAGAGTGACAAAATTTGCTTTTCTCTGTCAGTATGTATTTATAACTGATTTGAGCAAAACTTGGAAACTAGGTTTAACGATATAATCAATTTTTTTGGTTATCGGTGAATTTTGATTGGAGGAATCCTTCCCCCAAAAGGGGGCAAATGGCCACTATCTAAAATACTATCTTCGTCTTATGAAATCCGATTGAGATAATTCTTTTTTTTGTTTGAAAGATAGTAATTTATGTTAGTCTAATATTTTGGTGAAGATCTGATGACGATCTTCGGAATGATGAGTAGAAAAGCTCCCCAAAATGCAGTAAATTGCTTTTTTTTAATTCCCATCAGTGAAATTTGGCCTTACTAGGTAAAGATTGATGTAGCAGTTGGAACCACCTTCTCACACCAAACTCCTCAAAGTCTGTCGATGTTCACTGTTCACGGAACTACTAGTTGTCTAAAGCTAAGAATACACGACGACACTGACACTCGACACAAATGTCGGCACTAGCGTCGATAGTGTCCACACTGTAGCAATTTTTTTGTGTCGACTTTAGTGTACACATCTAGTGTCGCGGCTCGAGTGTATTGCCTGTCTGCACGGACCACAACATCCGACACTAACTGCAATTCAGTCAGTGTGGTAAATTCCATCACCATGAATCGACGTACTGCTGCAGCGATTGTCGCGATTTGTGTTTTCAATTAAAATGCGTCGTCGTAAAAATAAGTCTATATGGGTTAAAGATTGGATTAAAAGAACAGCACAGCTAGGGGCATATAACCAACTATTAACTGAACCAAAAAATGAAGATCCAGAATGCTACAAAAAATTTCTTCGGATGAAACATGAAGATTTTCAATATCTAAATAACAAGATTTCACTAACTTCTTTATTCAAGAATAGAATATAGAATAGAAAAACATTTATTTGAGACAAGCACACGACAAATACATATTTAGCACAGTTAATAGTTGTTGACAAAACAAAACATAGAATGTATATCAATAAGAAACAAAAGAATAAGATAAAAAGACAGGAAATTATAAGAATAGGTACAAGGTCCAAAAAGTACAAGATAGAGTGACAGACAATTCAGAAAATACAGTAGAAAGAAAATAATTAACAAAAAAGTATTTGATTAAAAATAGGGTCTAAGGAGCCGTGTGCCTCCAAAAAGGCTCTGCCTCAGCAAAAAATAGCTGCAACAACATTGAGTTGATGCAGCCGCTGGTCTTCCGGCAGGACCCTTAACGGATGACGTTTCGCACCGCGAGCAGAGCCAGCAAGAAGAAAATGTCACAAAAAGAAAATATACCATAGTAAAATAAATAACCATAAATATATAACTAATAGGTTAAGTAGATAAAACAATATAAATGTACATATTAAATACACTTATCAGATATAATTATTAATAATAATATTACAATAAAATAAGAATAGTTATACTAATGCCTATATATCTTCCAAAATAAAATAAATCAATACTTAAACTTAATACCTACTTAATTTATGAGTTTTCATAATTATTTGCCTAACCCTGTAACATATGATGTGTAACGCAGCCAAGTCTCATTTTCCGAACGCAGCCGCAGGCTGACATTGACAGACAACCAAATTCCAATACAATATTCCAAGACAAACCAATATTCCATTTTTATAATCGGGCTTTGAAATTTGCCATAATTGTAGCAGCCCTTCATAATATGAAATCAAAGATTTTGTTTCTTCTGCAGACCAGCTGCGTGACGTCATATTGGTCTAGCTAAAATTTCGCGCAGTTTCGAAAGGTTCGAGCGACACCGGACGCTACATCTGCAACTAGATGTCGCGGCGGTGGACACACGTAGACACTCGATGTACATCAAGTGTCTAGTGTCGTCGTGTATCCCTAGCTTCACGATCACTACATAGTATAAAACAAAGTCGCTTTTTCTGTCACTATATCCCTAATATGTATGCTTAAATCTTTAAAACTACGCAACGGATTTTGATGCGGTTTTTTTTTATAGATAGAGTGATTCAAGAGAAAGGTTTATATTATTATGTATAATACATGCGAAGCCGTGCGAAGCCGGGGCGGGTCGCTAGTAAACTAATATTATATGGAGGAAAGATTTGATTATTTGTTTGAATTGAAAAGGCTCAGAAACTACAAGACCAATTTTGATGAAACTCTACTGAGTTTCCTACTCGAAGATACATTGATTCATTAGGACTGACATAGGCTACTTTTTAACCCGATATTCTTACGGGATCATAGCTTCACGATCACTACATAGTATAAAACAAAGTCGCTTTTTCTGTCACTATATCCCTATGTATGCTTAAATCTTTAAAACTACGCAACGGATTTTGATGCGGTGTTTTTAATAGATAGAGTGATTCAAGAGGAAGGTTTATATTATTATGTATAATACATGCATAATATAGCCGTGCGAAGCCGGGGCAGGTCGCTAGTAAACTAATATTATATGGAGGAAAGATTTGATTATTTGTTTGAATTGAAAAGGCTCAGAAACTACAAGACCAATTTTGATGAAACTCAGTACGAAGATACATTGATTCATTGGGACTGACATATTCTACTTTTTAACCCGATATTCTTACGGGATCATGAGTCACGCGGGTGAAACCGCTGAGCGCTGCTAGTTCGTTACAAATGCATGTTCTAGTTAATAATGATTCAGAACAACGCGAAACCCGTGTGTCATACTTAGTACCATGAATATTTAAGATGTCTAGCAACTTGACTCGAGTGCTTATTGGTCTACATCGATCTGTTCATTTATTATTGAATACATTGTAGTGCCGTTGTAATTTGTTATAGGTATTTGTTAGGTTCATTAACTTTGTCATTGTGATTAAATTAACTCGCTTGTCGTTTTGTTGTATTTATATAGTTAGCTGCGCTGCGCGGTATCACCCGCGTAACACCCGATCCCGTGGGAATATCGGGATAAATTAAGATGTAAGCTATCCTATCTTTCAAGTTAGATCAAACTGCACACGGTGTGCTTTGATTAAAATCAGTTAAGTGGTTTAGGAGTACATCGCGCACAAACAACGTAATTTATCTGTAGGTATTAGAAAAAAAACCGGCTTCAAAAAAAAAGATTGTTATATTCCTCTCGAAGACGGCTTAACCAATTGTGATGATTTTTTTTGTTAATAAGTTGACATCTCAGAGTGGTCCCTTAAAAAAATTGGGTGAGCAGAAGTGCGCCTGGAACTTGCAAATAGCTTAGTTCTCAAAAACTACTAGTAGAATCAGCCCTTAAAAACTAATATGTAAGTTTTAAAGGAGGTGGTTTCAAACCACATTCTCATCACAAAACTCATCAAGGAGTTACGATTACTGGTTAAAATTTGAAGAAAGTAGAATTTAAATTTGGAGAAACCAGCAACAAATGTCTTTATATAAATATCTGTTTGAGACGGGAATCGAATCTACAACCTTCTATGCCACTGAGGTCGTCATATAAAAAAATATCCAACGAATTGAGGAGTTCCTTATTTTTTAAGTTTATTAAAAATAAATAAGTAGCCATAATAAATCCTCGTGTCACGTTATAAACACAGCCTTAGATGCGCAAGCGCAGCTGTCCGACGCGCACTCGCTACCGGTTCTGTAGGCTAACGACCTCCCCCCCAAGGGGGAACGGAAAATTTTATAGCCCTATTTAATACAAGTCCTTTTATTTCTCGCTGTATCTTACCTAATTAGTTTTAGTCAGGTAGGTAGGTATAGATATTCAGTAATAGTTTATGACGTTTATACCGAATTCGTTGTCAAAAAGGAGAGTTATGTAGGTATGTTTGTCCGTATGTACGATCTGCTGCATAATTGCAGACCCACCGTAGAACTCTTAAATGGCTGTTATAAGAATATTTTCAACACAAGCAAGATTCTAGGCACCTGCTTTAGTTGAAGTTTAAAGTCTTCTATTCACCAATTACCTACAACTCATCAATTATTATTTATCAAACAAAAATTATTAGAATGAAGACATTCCAAGAATAGTAATTTTCGAACTCTACCGGGGGCTGCAATTATGCAGGCGACTGTATGGTCGGAATCAGAATTACAGACCCACCGTAGAGTTCTAAAATTACTATAATTAAGATGTTGTTATTCTAATAATAGTATTTAACTAAAAAAATCATGGGGAAAGAATTTAAATTTAAACTCGAGTACCTTAGAATTTTGCTTCAGTTGAAAATATTCTAAGGGACAAGACCAGATTTTCTATATTATTTTATGCGTTACATAAAAATTAACAAAGTAGAAACAGACGAAAAACATCAGCCACCTTACAAGAATGCGCTTTGTGGGTCCAAACCCGATTTTCTTACAGAATCGAGACTAACTTGAGAAAAATCGAGGGGTGTAGCTAGTCTTAAAAAAACAAGACTAATTTTTAACACAATATTCCCAGGGGATCGAGGCTAAGCAGACAAAACTGAGGGGCATAGCTACTCTAGAAAAATTGCCTCACATAAGCTACAACTCATCCCGATTTTCTCTCAGGATAGTCTTTGAAATTTTTTCATTTTTTAGACTCCTTTTTAACCCGATCGGGACGTAAGCGGACAAAACCGCAAAGCACCGCTAGTTACTTATAAAGGGTACCTACCTACATGAGAGGACGAACAACAACAACGTCATAATAAATTTTTATTATCCTTTGTGAATAAAACATAGTCAAGCTGTCCGTCCTAAGAAACCTAGATTCTTGATTATTTCCTAGAGCTCACTTTGAATAATGCAAAGCCCGCATCTTAACATGAACATTGCAAATGTAGTACCTACTAACTCGTTTCTAAATTCAAATATCGAAGTGTGAGAGAGATGGGTAGCTTGCGCAGGCGCAGCTTGGAGTTAAAATTGACTGGATATGACAATAATAAACAGCAATTATTAATTTACAGTGTAAATTAATGTAAATTTTACAGCAGCAGTAATTTTATTCCTCTCCTTGGGGGTCCGAGGGATTCGTGGAACGGACCAGCGCCGTCGTCGGCGCGTAGACGAATGCTATTGCTCAGAAATCCTACTAATATTAATAAAAGTGAAAGTTTGTGTGTTAGTATGTTTGTTACTGCTTCACACAAAAACTACTGAAACGATTGCAAGGAAACTCGGTATGTAGATAGCTAGAGACCTGGATAAACATATAAGCTAGTTTTCATTTCGATATTCTAACGAGACAAGGACTTAATACTTGGGTGAAACAGCGGGGCGCAGCTAGTATACGCAGCCCATGCCTCTCAGCTGGCAGAAAAACCGCCTGGCGGTTTCTTCATACATTTTTAATACAGCGCCATCTATCTGCCAGTTGATGAAATAAGGAACTTCGTTTCAATTTTTTTGACATTTGTGGAGAGAGCGTAGAACCGAAAGATCGCCATCCACACATGGTGAAAGTTCCAATTTCGCTTACAAAGCGTCACGCACCTTTCTTGTGCGCACTGCTAAGAAGTGGAAATCTCTACCCGCTTCGCTGTTCCCCGAAAACTACAACCTTAGAGTCTTGAAGTCTAGAGTGAATAGGTACCTTCTAGGCGAGCATGTTACATCTTCGACCTCATCGTATCTTCGCTTCCCATCAGGCGAGGTGAGGTCAAATGCATGTATTATACATATAAACCTTCCTCTTGAATCACTCTATCTATTAAAAAAACCGCATCAAAATCCGTTGCGTTGTTTTAAAGATTTAAGCATACATAGGGATATAGGGACAGAGAAACGACTTTGTTTTATACTATTTAGTGATTAGTGATAATAATAATATGTTTTTTTATATCCTTAAGCAAAAACTACCCAACTAAAGAGCAAGACTACTCAATTCTCACGCAAAAATAATCTATGCCAGACTGCCAAACACAGGGTTGCGGGTTCGATTCCCGCCTCAGACAAGTATTTATGCTTAGATATTTGTTTGTGGTCTGGTTGTTTCTATGTATTATAAGTATATATTTGCAAAAGAAAAGTTTATAAGTAGTATATATTCGTTGTCTAGCACCCATAACACAAGTCTAGTTACTTAGCTTAGGGCTAGATGGCGATGTGTGGAATTTCCTGTAATATTAATATTGTTTTACTAGCGACCCGCCCCGGCTTCGCACGGCTATATTATGCATGAATTATACAAATAAACCTTTCTCTTGAATCACTCTATTTAAAAAAACCGCATCAAAATTCGTTGCGTAGTTTTAATGATTTAAGCATACATAGGGATTATTAGGGATATAGGGACAGAGAAAGCGACTTTGTTTTTAATACTATGTAGTGATGATTTAAACACTAGTCTTAGTGGAAAAAGCCGAGCTTGCCACAGTTTACAGAATTACAGACCGTATACAAGTACTGTCTAATCCAGTACAATATTCTATCAGTCTGACAAACCCGTCTGCCCCACCACGAGTCTACTATGTAGCAGCGTGCGTAAACGTGACCTTTACTTTGAACTCCGAGTAGACAGACCTTTTTTTCACTTTGTACACTGATGTGGTCCCGTTTGTATGTTGTTGTGGTGGCCTAGATTTTTAATTTAAAGGGTATTGATTCATCGGCTTTGTTCCAAGAGTTTGGTTGGGGAAGGCAACTGAACTGTTGAGGTTATTTTGACACAGAGGTTGTTTATTGCAAACAAAAATAAAAAAAACTGGCCAAGTGCGAGTCGGACTTGCGCACAAAGGGTTCCGTACCATTATATTCTGTTTTTAGTATTTGTTATAGCGGCAACAGAAAAACATCATCTGTGAAAATTTCAACTATCTAGCTATCACGGAGAACAACGTCGGGAAAGACAGACGGACAGATGGACAGACAATGCTGTTTTAGTAAAAGGTTTCCGTTTTTTACCCTTTGAATACGGAACCCTAGAAACCAAGACTTATTTATATTATCTCTATGTATATTATTATGCAGCGATAGGTACGGTGGGCGTAGACTTTTAAAATAATAGACTTTGGAAAAAAACTTAACAAAACTTATTTCACGACACAGACCTTATTACAAACACTATGAAACGTCGACATAAAAATGACAAAATGTCAAAATGACACGTCAATAAATCAGTGAGGCTTAAAAATGTCATAACTACACAAAACAAAATAAACCAAAATTTTAAGTTTATCCAATTATTTTCAATGAAAAAATGCAAGAAACATAACATTCACAGAAACTTTTACAGGGAAATAATATGATTTCCTATAGAAATAAATCGGACTCGATTTTAGATAAAAAAGGCACTAAAAGATAAAATTAAAGTAAGTTTACACTTTTTATATCAAACATAGTTTCGGATCCTGTTCAATTCAAACAAACAAATCTTTCCACTTTATAATATTAGTATGGATTATTTAGTACTACTTTTAAACATAAATACATACTTGCACCCTGCAGTTGTATCCCCAAGTTTTTCTTACATAAGTCCCGATCCCATGGTATTTTATGAGAGTATTAAACTAAAAATAGCCTATATTTTATTTCAGGCTTTTACCTAACTTCACTACTAAGTAATTTGAATTAAAGCACGTCTCCTAGGGATCTAATATCACAAATCTTAGTGTCACGTCTTTCGGGATTGTTTGAATTTAAATTGAGTAGTAGTTCGCTGAGAATTCGATTAAAAACTCGATTTTAAAGGCTCAACTATTGATCGCTTTTACAATTCAGTTGTGAAGGTTGTATTCCTAAGTTTCCTGAGAAATACTTTTTACGTTTTGTTTGAAACGTTGACTGCTCGTTCATAAAATATCTGTATTTATTGCAAAACGATCATTTGGTACTCAGTTCTTGAGTTTGTTGAATTTGTAGGTTTGTCAACAAGGAGTTAATTTTTAAAAATCTTGTATTAACTTTTTAGATACATATCAAAATGGAGCAAGTATTTATGATCGAAGTATTTGTTAAAAAGATCATCCTAAAAGTAGAACCATATCAGAAAGATGAGTACGAACTTCGAATGGAAGAAGAAGAAAGGAAAAGAGAAGAAGAACGTCTCGCAGCTTTAGAGGCATTAAAGAAAGGTAAAAAAGGCAAAAAAGAAAAGAAAGCAAAACCAAAAAAAGGAAAGAAAGGTAAAAAAGGGAAGGAACCACCGATGCCATCGGAAGAAGAAATGAAATTCATGCAAACTTGCACTATGCAAATGAACTGTCTACCTCTTTTTGATTTCTTAGTTGCACACGACAACTTTGTCGCTCCACCACCCCCCGCCCCTCCAGGAAAAGGAAAAAAAGGTAAAAAAGCAAAAGGAAAAAAAGGGAAAAAAGGTAAAGCAGGTGCGAAAGTAATAATTTTACCATCAGAACCTTTGCCTCAACCGCCTTATTTTGGTGTCGGAAATTCCGTAATGTTTTTATCACGTCCATCAAAAGTAGAAGAGGTGCTACGAAAAACTCCACTCTACATAACAGTATGGAACAGAGACCAAGATATGAACTGTATAGGATTCTGTGTGGTAGAATGGCATGAATCTTTCTTTGATTGTCTACAAAAAGCAGGTGAATTAAATCCTGTAAATATGGACCAAGCAGAATACAGAGATACTAGAAAACAAGAAATGGTAACAAATACAGTTGAACTGACAAGACATCTGCAATGTGAAGAAGATTTAAAAGCCTCGGGAGAAATAGAATTCTACATTCGTCTAAGTTGTCTAGGTAACAGAGTCCTGAGTCACTTCGTTCAATTACCAGAAATGGAACGACTACCTGGTAGAAAATACTTGGTCGACGACCTAAAACTGAAAGACTTAGAAGTCGTTCGACATTGGGAAGGTACTACCATAGAAGAAGTGCCTCCCGTAGCTTACTTTTTCAGTGCACCAGATATTACCAGAGAACCTATAAGACCAGTAGAAGAACCTAGAGTATACGAAGATTTTGTTGCTCCATACACTGAGAGCGAACTAGCTATACTTGCTATGGGCTTCCCTAAAGGGCCTTGTGGTGGTACGAACTGCCCAAAAAGAATGGAATACAGAGGTAGCCAGCATCAATTTATTCATGGAGAAACTCTCAAAGGAAAGTATCAACATGGGCAGTTTGTGAACAAAAGGGATGTCCATGGTCCTTGTGGAAGATTAGACTGTCCTTTAGCTAAGAAAGTTCGTGCATTTCTATGTAATGAAGGTAACTATAAGACTTGTAGGAAGCCGTGTCCCAAGGACTATTACTGATTTTAAAGATTTATACTAATGTTCGGCAGAAATTCTTGTATAGCCCAAAAAAAGTAAAGAAATTCCTAACTCTGTGAATAATAAAACAGTAAGTACCAAAATTACAGAATGATTTCATTTGATACATTAATATGATATTTAGGGTACCGTACTCTAAGGGTAAAAACGTGACCCCCTTACTAATACCCGTATTCACCATCAACACTACGAGATTGCATAGTGCGCGCAAATGCATAGAGCCGAAAATAAAACGCTGATTCGCTAGAGTGAACAAAACAGCACAAAATTGACCAATCATAGGGCCGCATTCAACGCAGTGCGGTCACTTATCCAAGAGAAACTTAAGTACTGTTTGTGAATACGGGCGTTAGACTCCACTGTCCGTCGATTTTCGTTTTCGTCGTTCGTCGTTTCACAGATGTATTTCTGTTGCCGATAAACTAAAAACAAAATATAATATTACGGAACCCTTCGTGCGCCAGTCCGACTAGCACTTGACCGGTTTTTTTTATTTTTAGTAATCTATTGCTAAAAAAAACTGTACGATTTCTAATGATGCTTTATTTCGCAACCTAATTCCTAATATCAAGGTTAGTTTAAACCACTAAATATACCACACCTTCATTTAAAAAAAAAAACAGTAAAACGACATCAATGATCTCACCCATCACCCGAGTCATATTAATTGTTGCATTACAGTGACCCTGTTAGCCGACTATAAAATAAGCATTATGAATAAAATTTGAAAAGAGAAAGTTACAAATGAATCACCGTTTTGCGTTGCAACTCTGATTTTAATTGCATCATATTTTTTATTTTTATCATATATTTTACTGACAAATACTACTATAAAATACATCTTCTACTTAAGTCAAATTTTTGTAAGATCTACAGATATTTTCGGTTCTTTATGTAAAAGACGTAGAGTAACTTTGTATTTATTTAAAAAGGAAATCAATTAGTAATTTTATTTATTTCTTGCTTTCTTTAATATTCTATCAGTTATATAATCACCATAACTAAAGTCTTAAGTTCTAAGTTCAAAACTTTTTGTGGTAAATAGGACCTTTGATATTAGCTTGAATTTTTCATAAGAAAATCTTCAAAACTATTCAACCTTGAATCCTTAAGAATTTAGGTGTTTTTATTTTTATCCAGCTATATATAGCTATATTTCCATCTAGCTATATATAGCTATATTTCCAGCTATATATAGCTATATTTCCATTTCCATATATTCAGCTATATTTTTATCCAATAAGTACAGAGCAGAATTATTATTAAATTTACAATCTAATAAAAAAAGAAAACAATTTAAATGAAAGATTATATTTTGCGATATACGATTGAAACACTCTTAATTTTGTCGGTCCATATAGTTGTGTTCTTATACAAAGTTAACTTTTCTTTAATTTTTATTATTTTACTAACATTTTCAACTTTGTGGCAATCGTTTTGAGAAAGTTTTGCAGTTTTTGATTTGTTGATAATAATTTGGTTTTTAGAATTCCGTACCTCAAGAGGAAAAACACTTGAATATTATAGGTGGTTCTTAGACTTTTATGAAATCCTTTTTAAATATTGTTATTTTTGGTTTTGCACAGCTAGTGCATAATATTATAGTCAGTGTCAAATTACGTTTGCAACAAATTATAGCCCGATTTTTAGAAATCTAGCTCAGGGCTTTGAAACAGTAAAAAAAAAACACCAGTATTGTACCATTGACCCAGGTTACTTAGTTTCATGTAAATAAAACTACAGCACGTTGATTTTGTTTGGACGTTCCTGCCAAAACCCCCAAGCATTTTGAATAAAACAAGTTTTTTCTTTGCAATAATTTATACGGAATCCTCGTTCTTGACCATTTTTTGAGGAAATCATTGCAATCATTAGTACGTTTTTTGACATCTGAAATTTAGGTGTCACGGTTCGTAAATTCAAATTGCATGTAATTAGGATATGGGAGGCTTTTATGGGATTTAAATTGGACACCATTGTTCGCTTTGATGTAAATTTTGGCAAAAGTTTGGTAGGTAGTAAAATTTTAACGGGATTTAAATTAGATTTCTACTGAAACTTTAAGTACTTTTATAAATAACTAGCAGCGCTCCGCGGTTTCACCCGCGTAACTCCCGTAAGAATAACGGGACAAAAAGTAGCCTATTATGTTACTAGGTATCAATAATTTAATGTATCCTCATACCAAGTTTCATCAAAAACCCTAACAATAAAATAATTTATTTTTAAAACATTAGTAAGTATAAATATTATTCTACAGTCGCACCCACATCATACTTGCTCTAGTTACTCGCGGATTGCGGATTATTTGATTACGATTCTAGATGAATTTTAGTCTTACCCCTGTTTATCAAAACTTAAAAACAACATGTTCACAAACACTGAGTTTCATAATCATCATCTTCCTGCCCTTATCCCAATTTATTTGGGGTCGGCGCAGTATGTTTTCTCCTTCCATTTACTCCTATTAGTCGTCATCTCATCGCTGACATTCATCTCTCTCATGTCTCTCACGCAGTCCATCCATCTTTTCTTTGGTCGTCCTCTTCCTTTCCATCCCTCTACATTCATACTCATCACTCTTTTATTCACATGCGTCTCTTCTCTTCTCATCACATGTTCATACCAACTCAAACAGTTCCCTTTTACTTTTTCAGTAACCGGTGCTACTTTCAGGCTTCCTCTAATATACTCATTCTTTATTTTATCCATCTTCGTTACTCCACACATCCATTTCAACATTCTCATCTCCGCTGCATGCAATCTTCTCTCATCCTTCTTCTTCACGGCCCAGCATTCCGATCCATACATGACGACAGGGTCTTATCACGGTTTTATAGATTTTACCCTTCAGTTTAAGGGGCAACACAAATATAGAGTTTTATAGTTAAAAACATTTTTTTTGAAGAAAAAGCGGCATATATTTTGGTTGCTTTTAAAACTTTAAGACATACATTAAAGTAGGTACCTATTTTTTCATATAAAATCAGATGAATTGTGGTATAATTCTCAGAAGATCCTTGATCAGATTCAGGTTGAATCTACTGAGATATTTTTCTGATTAAAATAAGATTTCAAGTTGTAGATCTATGACATTGTCGTGATTTCAATTACCTATGTTTTAATTAGAATAAACTTAATAGTAGAAGAATTTCCTTTGTCGTATAAATAACAGATGTGTTGACATTAGTTGTACTATATTTTAAATTATCGTTCTTCCTGTATTTGTTTAATTAAACAAAGCTACTGATGTAGTGCATCTTCTGCTATTTGCATATTAAATTAATAATTAAAAGATTTAATTTTATGGCATGAACACTGCGACCGTATATTAAAAATGTGTTTATTTACATATCAACAAGATGAGATGTACAATAAATACACTTCTTAACAAAGAATAAATAAAATAAAATAAACTTACTTAAATCCGAATTGAGAACCTCCTCCTTTTTTTGAAGTCGGTTAAAAATACCAAAATTTATTAGTTAAATATAAGTCTTACCTAGTAACTTTTAAATAATCTATAGAACCACCCATAGCATATTGATTATTTGGTTATCAATCATAGCCATACGCTGAAAATGTGTGAAAAAATGTCTTCCTTCGTATTTAAATTATGAGGGAAATTCCTGAAAGCTCTTCTGTCCACGGAAATAGATGAAAGACTTATATAATTCTCCCTAATAAATATTATATAATATAAATTATTATCTCCTTAAACTGAAAGCTTAACAACTTATTTATAAAAGCTCTTATAACGCCTAGAAAAGTTTAAGAGCAACTAACAAAATGCGCGAAAGCCTCTTTGCTTATAAAATCCAAAGCTCTAGTCACCAGTACAATTTTTCGAAACGACAATTTATTTATTAAGAGTTTGTTTTTAAGATTTCTAGTTTAAATAACAATAAATAATTGAGAATATCTCTATTTTCATCTATTTTTTTGTCCTTTATTACTCCTATAATATATTTTTTGTAATTGGCACAATAACGTTTGCTGGGACAGCTAGTACTCTTTAAGAATAGAAAACACACACAAATCAATAAGTTATCAACTGAGTCATCAAACCTACTCTACAAGTCTGACGAAATGTACTCTAATGATTACCGAGTAGATACGAAACGAACCAATGATTCATTGTTCTGTAAGTTTATTGATAAAAGGCGTGGCTTTACCATTTTTGGTTGTAATGTAAGACTAGAAAAGTTATGTGACTTCTAGTAGTAAATTGTGTTTTTTTTTTCAGTTAGGTATTTTGATTCTGGACTCTGGATACTCGGCGATATTGAGGCCGGTCGCGAAGCCGCTGCCTGGTGAGACCATCTCGATTACTTCCAGCGAAACTGCCCCCTTAGACAAGATTGCTTTCCATTAGCGACTTCGCCAATTGACAGAATTTTTTTATTAAATTGTCATGAACCAACAGAAAATCACGTGATCTTGCGTTAGAGAGTAAAATGGTTTACAATTTTAATCTCATGTCAATTTAATATAATGCTTTATGTCAATTTTATACAAAAATATCTGCCGATTGGCGATATCGCTATAATGGAAAGTAATCTTGTCTAAGGGAGCTGGATTACTTCGAACGAAACTAGCCGGAGGTCGCAAAAGACCGCGATGGGTGAAAGAGATTAGGGAGGCCTTTGCTCAGCAGTGGAACAATTCAGATTTAAAAAATTGATTGTCTGTAAAGTCGGCTTACGGACGATATTTTTATCAGATAACGCTGACGCTGAGGCCGATCGTGCCTCTATATCGCTTGTTCCTCGCTCTAGCTTACACCGCAACGTGACCGTAACATGACACTTTTTTTGTGAGTGCAGTTATGGTGTTCATCGATTTAAAAGACGTTATAACGTCAAAAAATAATATTATAGAAGTTCAAAATGCCGAAATTAGAGGGTTCAAAACACATCATCAACATACCAAATTAATTTATCTTACATAAATAATTTTAGGTAAGTATACGTTCTCGAAAGTTTTGGTTTGTCTGTGACTCAACACGTTTGTTTACATTCTCTATGTAGATGAACCAAGTTAGCACGTTTAGGTATTAACCACAAAGGTCAATGACTCACTCTTATCTAACAAGGAATACATTACAACTAGTGTCAAGAATTTTACCCAGACTTAGAAGGTAGTTTTAAATATTCCGGGGTATGTATTTGAAACGACAAAGAAACAATAAATACAGACAATAAATACGGTTGGAAACTTTAGAGTGGCCAGTTAATAAAAAAAAATAACCGATCACACTAAAATATCCAGATTTAATCTAGTAAGATGTATTCAGAAACGTGAAAACGTCTTAAACGATTTTTTTGCATTAAAATGGATTAGCAACATCCGTTACAAATTCTGATGTAAGTATTTATGATGTTACATTTGAAAGTGGCAAGTTATACGTTTTCTTTTTGAAAAAATAAATTGTTTGTTGATCGATTAGATGGTTAAATGACTTAAAAACGTATAGTATTCTATTTAACCTTGACTGTAAACCATTTAAGCTATTGCATAGCTTTTAAGCGACCGAATCAAGAAATTCCGTAACGAAAATAAAACTTAACACCCCCCACTCCGCCTACCATGTAGCTCGGCCGAGCGTTCGCTTAACGTGTATGTATATGGTACGACTGTATGAAGCTTGCACGATGCAATATCTTTACCGCGGCAGTCCCCGAGTGCCACACTTTTTTTTTCAGTTTGTTCCAGATTTAACCCCTTATAAGCGCGACTTTAAAACGCAAAATGCCTAAAATCAATGCCTATAGAGTAATTTGCATTAATAATAAAATGCCGATACTTAAATATCCTGCGGAACCGGCGGATAAACTACACCTGGGTCTAACCCTGAGTACATAGGTACTCAAAAGTAGTCATAGGTACTTCCAATGAGATGGAAAGACGACATCAAACGACACGCAGGTCATGATTGGATGACAAAGGCTCTAGACCGTCAGGAGTGGAAAAGGATGGAGGAGGCCTACGTCCTGGATTGGACAAACAAAGGCTGAGATAGATAGATAGATAGATAGATAGACATAGGTACTCAGTAGATAGTTAATTTGTAGTTTTATCCACAATAACACATTATGTATTAGCAGATATATAGGTACCTGCTTATGCAATGTAATTTTGTTTTACAGCCACTTTTAAACAGACGGAAGTCAAATTCCAATCTCAACTCAACATTTCCTTTTTCCATAAAATTAAATGTTAATTTGTCAAAGGTGACCCCATACGACAAATTAAATACCTTATTAATTTGTTCCATTTGAACACAAAAAGACAAGGGATGAAAGTTTTAATTATTACCTCTATGAGGTTTCATTTGGGTTGATTGTTGAAAATATTTTGCAATTAGGTTTTGTGTTTTGCATACGAGAGTTTTCTGGACAAAGGATATTGAATTAACTTTACAAAAGGTAGTAGGATTCTTCATGGAATGTTTTTGTTTAAAAATAAATAAATAAATAATAATAAATATTGCAGGACATTCCACACATCGCCATCTAGTCCCAAGGTATTTCAGTAGACTTGTGTTATGGGTGTTAGACAACGGATATAATAAAACTGAGGTCTGGTTGCAGAAAAACATCCCGTATACAAGTACAAATAACGTTACAATTTTTTTATTTTAACCATTATAAAGTTTTTAAAAGTGTACGAGTCTTATGTGTTAAATGAGTTGAGTTGAAAAACATGGTAATTTTCCCGTTTTATATAACTTTAATAGAGAAAAATCTAAAAAAAAAAATAGAATAGAATAGATAGAATATAGTTTATTCAAACAAACACGACACAGTATTCACACAAATATAAGAAACAATAAGAGATAGTTACAGAGAATAGTAAAAACAAAAGACAGAGAATCCATAATAAGTATCTGAGAAGTCGTGTGTTGCCCGAATGGGTAAAGCCTCAGCATGTGCTGCAGATACGCACGCACATCTGCAGCGCTGGTCTTCCGGCCGAACCCTGAAAATTCTGAAAAATCTACTATAGGTGACTACTTAATTTTTAGAATTATGTAACTTCTTTATTCAAAAAGAACCAGTCTCACATAACATCCTATCTAGATAGAACTGTACCACAGTTAAATTAACCAGAAGTCCAGAACTAATCAACGTACGAGTTCCATTAGCGCTAGTTGGACAAAGTTCGAAGTGATTAGAACAGTTAGGTTTATAGGTAGGTTCTCTAGCTGTTTGCTGAATTCATGAATTAGTTTTAGTCAAGGGATATGACTAGATAAAGGTTTATTTTTATCTAGCTACGGTGAAGCCATAAAAAGAGTGGGTTATGGTTTACCATTTGTATGTATACGGAAGTATGGGTAGGTATATTCATCATATATAATAATATGTTGCATATCGAGTAAACTAGTTATCTTCATAATATGCCTATACTAATTATGAAGAAGAAATATTTAATTGTTTTTATTGAATCAAATCAAATCAAATCAAATCAAATCACTTTATTTGTAAACATAGGTAAAATTTGATGTTATATAAAGAAGTTGCCCAGCTATGTTTTACCTTTACAGGTGTACAAATTTTGAAATAGTATAGTAAGAGATCAATTTAATATAATAATAATAATTACTTAGTATTTTTAGCTATTTAAGTACACGGACCTTTAAGAATCACAAGACCTCAAGACAGATCATCGCTCAGGAAATCCTTGACTCTGTAGTATGCCTTCTCGACAAGGAAGCTCTTGAGTTTTCTTTTAAAGACAGTGATG
Organism: Idaea aversata; assembly: GCA_907269075.1. Lineage (NCBI taxonomy): Eukaryota > Metazoa > Arthropoda > Insecta > Lepidoptera > Geometridae > Idaea > Idaea aversata. The sequence goes on from OU026102.1 coordinate 2,452,920, forward strand.
TTTTCCGCATTTGAATATGCTCCGAAACTACTATACCAATTATGATGTGATTGATGAGTATATATAGGCTACTTTTTTACGTGATAACTTCTAAAAAATTGATAAAACACCTGCATACACAAAAGTGTCATGTTACCGGAATATGACGCGTCCCGTTCGTGATGTGTGACGTCATGGTAACATGAGAGTATTTAATAATAATATCGCTCATCTGGGCTTGTGTTATGGTGACGAGTGACGAATAGACTATTTATATAATGGAAAAAAAGAGGAAAAAAATATCTATATTTTAAAGGGTTATATTTTTGACAAATCAATAATCAACGACAATTTGACAGTCAACTCTCTAACCACTATGGATATTTCTTTCGAAAAATTATTTACTGAATAAATAAATATGTACAGTCGGCTGCATTATTGCGGCCCCCGGTAGAGTTCAAAAACTACTATTATTGCCATGTTTTTATTTTAATATTTTTGTTTGATAAATTCATGAGTCAAGACTTTAAACTTCAACTAAAGCAGGTGCCTAGAATTTTGCTTGTGTTGAAAATATTCTTATAACAGCCGTTTTGGAGCTCTACGGTGGGTCTGCAATTTTGCAGTCGACCGTACCTATCTCAAATAAATATAATATTGATCTCAACCAATGAAGATAAAAGCACGGGGCACAGGTACGTTTCATCTAATTTATTAATGTCACCACCAAACATAATACTTAATTCATCTTATTCATTTCAAACTAAACCAATTAAATAAATAAAAAACTCTGATTTTTGTTTAACAATAGGTGACATTTCAAGATTAATATTGGTCAAGACCTTTTTTCAAACAAAATATGATTTACAACTTTAGCTTTCCAAAAATAAGATTGAATTTCTATTATAATATAAGGGCTATTAATCTGGTTCATTGGTCGTTTAAGTTTGAAAAGGTCCTAATTATAATTTGAATCGTTTAAGAGTTAAATATTTTCGGTATAGAATAGTTAATAAAAAAGATGTCTTGAGTTGGTCAACAGAGCAAGGAAAAAAAACTGTGGAGTAGAATTTTTGACGTGATAACGTTTTATAAACTGGTGAACACCTGCCAGTTCAAAAAAGTGTGACGTCACACGTCGTTACTGGAACGCCTTATCGACCCCCGCCGCCCCCTCCACCGCCACCGCCGCCGCCCGCGTCTCCTTTCCCACCGGCCCATGTATTCTGTCTCTGAGCCAACGATACTTTGATAGTTGACAAGGTAACTATAGCAACGTTTTATCGTTGCCATGGTTACCATCAATGTTTTCTTATGACGTTATCACGTAAAATTATCGTCCGGAAACAGACTTTACAGACAACCATTTTTTTTTATTAAAAAATATTTGAAACTGTTTATAATAGAAAAGCGATATGAATTAAACTAATTACCACTAATCATAACAATAATTAAAACTATTCATAATATTTTTATGTATTATCTGTAGGTATTTAATTTATTTATTATAAACAATACTTTCAAATTACATCAAATTAAAAAACTAAAAAAATTAATACATAAAATTATAAACTTAAATTATAAACTTAAACAAAAATTACGCCAAACAACCCAGTAATTAAAATATTATTACAGAATATTTTTTAAGTCAATATATTATATAAGTACAGGTATTTAATTAATTTTTTTCTTACCTAGGTAGGTCTTATTTAGTACTTAATAATATTATAAGACCAGACACAAATTACGTCTTTAGCCTTAACTAAAGTGCTACACATTTATCTTAAATAAGTCACAATTACTTATTCTTTTGTCTCATGGCATTTCATTTAGTTCTCTAGATGGAGTTACTTACTTACTCCGCTGGCTTAGCGACCCAAAGTGGATCTTGGCCTCCGAAACGAGAATCTTCCGTCGCTCTCTGTCTTGCGCTATTTCTTGCCAATTGTTGTTTGTTTCAAAGTAAAACCCCTTCCAATTAAGAAGCTTAAAAATCAAAACCTTTACATATTTTGAAAAACAAAAACGTTTTCCTTCGTTTTTGTTTTAGTTCTAGAAAGTTTAGTTTTAGTTTCAGAAAAGTTAAAACCATAATTGCGACTTTAAACCTAGAATAAAGTTAATGAAACACAAAATTAACTAAGATATTTCATCATAATCGTAATTGAAAAATATTTTCAAAACAGCATCTCCACAGTTCTTTCCAAAGACTAACCATTCCATGACTCATAGCAAAGTAGAACAGTGGTACGGGAAGGCACCGATGAAAAAACGGACAGTGTGTACGCACCTTATCTGTTTCATCAGATAAAATTACAGGATGATTTTATTTAGAAAACCAAGAAAATGAAATTCTTAAATATTTACAAGTCTACGACAGTAGGCTGATCCTACTGTCGTAGAATTGTAAATATTTAAGAATTTCTACCGATTAAAAATTCGTCACCGTTAACTCTTCCGGTGGGGAAGTTCAGTTCAGTTCATTCACTCATAGTTCCGTTCACTCACTCATAGTTCAGTTTACTCACTCATAGTTCAGTTCACTTACAGGGCCATTATTCACTAAGCTTCAAGTCGTTGGGCGCGCGTGATTAGGGCGAGATTGCCATACAAAAGCCTCTCCCCCTCCGCCCTTAATCACGCGCGCCCAACGACTTGAAACTTAGTGAATAATGGTACAGGGTCACTTATGAGTACCTCACGGGGTAAATAAATAACTCAATAATAAAATAACTCTTATAGAGCCAATCATTTATTTTGGTGTTAGTTTTAATTGTTTCTTTTGATTTTAGTTTTAACTATTCATCATATAAACTAGCTAAATAAATTTCGGAAATATTGTAAAATATAAAAATAATATATAATATTTAAAGGATTACCATGAAATATAGCAAACAAAAAGATCAGCTTCAGATAGAGGCCAGAAGTTTTCTTACTTATATACCAAAGCTTAGGACTTATTTACCTAAGCTTTGGTACAAAAAGTCCTTGTCTTTTTTACCGTCTTAAAAATAGGCATCATTAATAAAAAAAAATGGTTGTCTGTAAAGTAGGTTTACGGACGATAATTTTACGTGATAACGTCATAAGAAAACATTGATGGTAACCATGGCAACGATAAAACGTTGCTATAGTTACCTTGTCAATAACATGAGGCGTTCCAGTAACGACGCGTGACGTCACACTTTTTTGAGATTGCCGGTGTTCACCAATTAATAAAACGTTATCACGTCAAAAACTTAACTTATCTTCACGTCAAGTGACCAAATAAACAAACAAAATGAAATTAAACCCTTCTCTGTCAGTTTTACGACACAATTTTCATTCACAGTGTTTATTCTTCAAACTAAACGGTCAAAGTGACAATATTGATTCCTTTGGACTAATCGTTTGATATTGACAGACAGACAACATAGTGTAAATGTCTAGTCCGAGATGATATTGTGTTCGCAGACACCATGTAAACTTAGCCGGCTAAATTAGTTAGTTTTTTACGTGTTTGAAAAGAAGAGCTTTTGTTAAAAGTTCATGTAAATCTGGTCATGATGTGATATAAAATTAACTTGATACTGGCTGTTGTAAAAAATACATTTTAGCTAATAGATACATTTTTGACGTGATAACGTCTTATAAATCGATGAACACTTGCACTCACAAAAAAGTGTGAGGTCATGTCACGTTACCTTTATTGACAAGGTAACCATAGCAACGTTTTATAGCATGCAAAATGGTAATGTCAATGATACAAAAGAGTTCTAATGACGTTATCACGTAAATTTATCCTCCGTAAAACGACTTTACAGACCTTTTTTTTAAATGGTAGGGCATTGTTTGACCATTAAAAAGTTTCATCCTCCAAGTTTCTTTTTGACCATTATCACACCTGATGTTAAGTGACGATGAGGTCTAAGATACAGCACGCTTAATTAAGTATGCTAGCTGGTAGGATGGACTCTGATATACTGTGTCGTTATACTGCTCTTCATGTTTGTAAACCTAAGAGGAGTCCTCGGTCTTATACATGAGTTGTTTTTGTATACTTACAGAATTTATGTACAAAACTTGCAACAGCTTCACCCGATGCACCTATACATATTTATATTTATTTTTTGGCTTGAGTAGGTTAATTAAGGTTTTAGTTTTAAGTTTCAATTAATATATTTTTAAACCATGACATGAATAAGTACTAATTTAATTTTAATTTTTTGTAAGTTTAATATGGGTTTTCTAGCCTGAAATAAATGATTTTTTTTTTATTAATTTTTTTATTAGACAATACCTCTTAATTCACTCATGAGTCATGACTTGAAGGCTCCCGAATTGCAGTTGAATTTTGCAACAAATATTATAAAACATTTAATTTTCACACAGCGCCATCTAGCTTCAACCTAAACAATTATAATATAGATTGGCATAGTATTCATGTTAAAACGAATCATCCTGTAGAGAACATGCGCCGGCGCAGATGACTCACGATCGTCAAACACTCTCACGCACGACAAAGAATAGAGATTTTAAAAACACAACACAAATTGACCGATAACTTGTTTTGATTAGTTACCTGATAGGTAAGTAAGTAGGATTTTAAATAAGTTCTTATTTAATATATACCTTTGATTATTTTTAGAAGAAAATTTAATAATTATTAATAACTATGCCGATTGTTAATAATTATTAATCACTATGCCGATTGAAAAGGGAATAACAAACAAACAAACGGAATTATAAAATTAGTTAGGATAATTCTACGACGGGCATCGAACCAGTAAACATCTTTAAAAAGATGTATGTTTTGTAATCTTTTGTAATATCAATTTTTCAGATTTATTCCTTTATAACAAAATGTAAAAAAACTCCTTTGTGCAAAACAACTGTTAAAAAAAATAAAAATTCTTTTTTTTTATTGAGTTGTAACTAAAATCACACTGAACAACATTGTATTTTACTAATACTAAACTATTTTAGTTATAATTTAACGACATAATAGATCATACAAAGTTATATTTAAAAATAACCATTCACGCAAACGGCGAACTTTTTGTCCGCCGAAGTATCAGAATATGCGCTTCGGCCGTGTACGGCACCGTAGTTTCGTAACCAGTTAGGAAAATAAATTTAGAAAAATCCTCACGGATCCCCGCCATTCGGGGAATGACGACGGGAAATATAAAAAAAAAATGTTCATTAAAGTTAATACTCTACAAAAATATAAATTTACTAGCTGCGCTCCGCGGTTTTATCCGCGTAAGTCCCGATCCCGTAAAAATATTGGGATAAAAGGCCTATATTATGTTAATCCAGGTCTCTAGCTATCTACATACCGAGGTTCATTGCAATCTGTCCGGTAGATTTTGCGTGAATTATTGTAAAACATTATTGGTGGGATCAATAGTAAGAGTAGGACACAAGCCAGATGAGTTCACTGCAATATAATAATTATCTGAAATTGCATTATCAAATACTAGCGACCCGCTCCAGCTTCGCACGGCTATTTTATGCATGTATTGTACATATAAACCTTCCTCTTGAATCAATCTATCTATTAAAAAAAAATGGTTGTGTGTAAAGTCGGTTTACGGACGATAATTTTACGTGATAACGTCATAAGAAAACATTGATGGTAACCATGGCAACGATAAAACGTTGCTATAGTTACCTTGTCAATAACATGGGGCGTTCCAGTAACGACGCGTGACGTCACACTTTTTTGAGATTGCAGGTGTTCACCAATTTATAAATCACGTCAAAAAACCGCATTAAAATCCGTTGCGTAGTTTTATAGATCTAAGCATACATAGGGACATAGGGACGGCGAAAAGTGACTTTATTTTATAAACTACTTTGTTTTATACTATATAGTGACTAGCGACCCATCCTGGCTTCGCACGGCTATATTATGCATGTATTATACATATAAACCTTCCTCTTGAATCACTCTACCTATCTATTAAAAAAAACCGCATCAAAATCCGTTGCGTAGTTTTAAAGATCTAAGCATACATAGGGATATAGGGACGGCGAAAAGTGACTTTATTTTATAAACTACTTTGTTTTATACTATAAAGTGACTAGCGACCCATCCTGGCTTCGCACGGCTATATTATGCATGTATTATACATATAAACCTTCCTCTTGAATCACTCTACCTATCTATTAAAAAAAACCGCATCAAAATCCGTTGCGTATTTTAAAGATCTAAGCATACAAAGGGACATAGGGACGGCGAAAAGTGACTTTATTTTATACTGTGTAGTGATAGTGAAGACGAATAATGGAGTTTGTGAACTTTTTAGCAGCAGACAAAAAGTCCCTAATCTACTCCCAACCTTAAAATTACAGTTTTCTAACGGTAAGCAAACGTGACATTTCTCAGTGTTGCCATATTTAACGATTTAAAACACAATCAAACAATAGTGTTGCTAGTTTATTGGTAGTAAATCAAACGTAACATAAATTGTAACATTTTGGCGTTTTATTATGAGAAAACGTTAAAGATTAATGGGTTTTGTGACGTTAATAAAATAAAGTGTAAAATCGTTTTTAGGTCGTGGTCTATTTTTTATTCTTTTGTCAGTAGATACCGTAGTACACCTATTGCTAAGAATAAATTCTCGATTCTCGACATAAGAAGCTAGGGGTTTGAAGTTCGATGCTTGCCGTATACAAAGAAAACATTGTCAGGACATCGACTTAGAACCCTAGAACTCTTATTTATCACTTGCAATAACAAAAAAGAAGAATGTGACGCAATTTATTCGTAAAATATACCTATAACGGATATAAGGGAAGAGGACGTAATCAATGTAGCGTCTATAAGGAAGGGACTCTTAGGGACCATAAGCGCACCTATAAAAATCTCTTAGAAGAACTAAGGGAGAGGAAAGGATTCTACATTCTGTCGAATTGACGTAAGATGAGAGTATTCATTTACGAATATTTTACGATAATTAACATTTTACGAATAATGTCCCTGATACACACTAACCAGTTTTATCACGAGAATTTTTAAATATAAAGGCATTTTGCATATTCACAAAACACCTAGGTATCACGCACTATGGCCCAAGTGAAGAGGCTAACTAAACCAAATTAAACACTTAGATATACCTTAATAACAATACCTACCTATTGCGATCATCGTCTTATGAAGGACAACCTCAGAAGAACGTAGGTGTCATTTTTATAATCACTACATAGTATAAAACAAAGTCGCTTTCTCTGTCCCTATATCCCTTTGTATGCTTAAATCTTTAAAACTACGCAACGGATTTTGATGCGGTTTTTTAATAGATAGAGTGATTCAAGAGGAAGGTTTATATGTATAATACATGTATAATATAGCCATGCGAAGCCGGGGCGGGTCGCTATATAGTATTTTATATTTAAAAAAATGATAACTCAACGTTTGACCACTATCACACCTGTCTGATGGTAAATGACGATTCACGCTGTCCTAGAAGACAAGCACCAGCACTTGTTTTTGAAATGGTTGGAACGTAAGATCGAAAAATGTTTACCAATGGATTAGTAGTATTTGATAGGTAATAGGTAGGTACCTAAGTGAAATAAGCCTCAAAATAGGTACCTATTTGCGGTTTCCGCGGTGCGTTAATTTGTACTATTAAGTAATCTTTTGCTTTTAAATGTTCACTTATAATGGTTTCATATTATTTGTATCTAAAATGTTGTAAAGTCGATAACAGCCTTTCTTTGTCTCAGTTTATTGACTTTAAAATTACTGAGTCATTGTGTAAATATCAATATTTGAACCAGCTTGTATGTTAGGTAGGTAATTGTAGCTTGTAAAACGTTCGAGCTGTTTACTCTTATTAAGCTATTTATAGCTTGTTTTTAAAATGGACTAATTAATTTAATAAATCCACAAGAAAAACCAATCGGATAACGTCATAGGAAAACGATGAAAAATTGAGTTTTTTTTTTGTTATTCCTTTATATTTTCTTTTTCCTTTATATAAGTCTTCTATTCGCCACTCGTTAGCATAACACAAGCCCAGATAAGCGATATTATTATTAAATACTCTGTTTCCTAACGGGAACGGACGCGTCATGATCGTTACCATAACGCATGACGTCACACAATATTACCATGACACTTTTTTGTGAATGCAGGTGTTCCATCAATTTATTAGACGTTATCACGTCAAAAACTATACATTTTTGTTCTATATTTTTCCAAGTCCTTTTAACTTTCATTTTTGACGTTAGCGTTTGACTACTATTACACCTGCCCAATGATATTTGATGATGCAGTATGCAGTCTAAGATATAATCCGCTTTCCTAGAAGATACCTTGAAGTGACTTGAAGACCCCAAATTGTAAGTACCCTTCAGGAAATACAGATGAAGGTATCTGATTCAATTCTTTTGCTGTACGAATACCTACGGGATGACGAAGTGTATTTGTATTGGTATTTTCTAAAATCCTGTCTTAAGCGATGCCTACATCATATTAGCTTTATGTCTTAGCCCAATCTGTCCGTTTAACTTCAACTTTTTTTGTTTGGCTAATTGCTGACGCAATTCTGCCAAGTTTGAGCTTTACTTTGATATTTCAGTCTGTCAATCACAGGACTTTGAATTGTATATTCTTGAATCAAATCTTTGAATCAAATGTTCTTACTAGATACTATTATTATTAAGAGCTTACACTTTCCCACTGCAGGGCAAAGTCCTCTCTGCCTTCCTTCCATTGATCACGATCTGTCGCCATTGCCCACCAATCATTCCTATAGGAGACAAAATCATCTCGCCATCATCGCCTTGGTCTGCCGTAGTATTAACTAATATTACGTCCATGGCCGCGTGGCACTACTAGATAGGACTACAATGAGTTTACCAAAGACCTTTTGTAAAACTTTTTGGTAAACTCACTGTATCTATTACCATCATAAAAACTTTGCTTAGTCTAGTATCAGCTACTAAGCCATTAAAACCTATCACTTTGTAAAATCCATAAAATAAATAATTAACATATAGTGTTAATTTGATTTTCGACCGCACCTAAGCGTTATTAACTGTTATCTAATTGCGAGCATTCGACTAATGGACAGATAATGTTATGTTAATAATATGTAAAACCAGGAAACTAACAATGGGTTATTATGATACATAAATCACTAGGCTATTTGCTTTGCTATGGCTTTGTTTTTGTAACTCTTTGGTTTCATTTTATTATGTAGATAAAGGTGTAATGGAAAATTTTAGAATAGATCATAAGTATTTATGTGACTTAACTACATATCTACTCCAACGCCGTCCCTTTGTCCCTATGTATGCTTAGATCTTTAAAACTACGCAACGGATTTTGATGCGGTTTTTTTTAATAGATAGAGTGATTAAAGAGAAAGGTTTTTAGATATAATACATGCATAATACAGCCGTGCGAAGCCGGGGCGGGTCGCTAGTAAGTTTATCGATAGGTAGTATATAGTGTTCTCATTTTCATTATTAGTAATGACCATTATTTTTATTTAAACCTCTTTAAGTAATAATTTACTTGGGATCACAAACAATAAAATTAATCTAATTACATTTTTAAAAAAAGAAACATTATTTACAATTACACCATAATAAAAAGAAAACAATTAAAATAGTGACTTACATAAAGTAATAAATAAAGAAAAAGAAAAAAATCAATAAAAACTTATATAAAACAGTATACTTACTCGTATTTACTATGTTTTTATTTTGTAGAGCTCAATATTTCGATGTTCGTTCAAGCAATTTAGCAAATTACTGGAAGTAGTGGTAGCACATGGTGGTCCAGGTTTATGAAGCGATTTTAGGCACGGTCGTTAACATTTAATAAGCCTAGTTTCCAATGGTGTGCTTTTAAAATAAAAAAAAAACCGATTAGCTAATTAATAGTTTGGCAACTGTTGTTGCATTAAGCACAGATCAATGTGTGTTGTCACTGTTGCACACCTGTTATCTGTCAAAGTGCGACAGTGACAAAACAAATTTTAACTAAACAAGGGTTATTAAATTTTTATGAATAAGACTTTACAAAGATACAGAACTGAATTTCAAAAAAACCTTTATGTATTTCAATAAATGCACCTTTGACAAGATAAAAAATGCATTTAGATTAGCATAAACTGGATATATTAACTCACAAGGCCACTGCGTACCTAAGTCATAAAATTATGTTGCACATTGAAGCAAGGTCGTTTTTGTAGCAACATTTCATTATGCGGGTAGTTTACAATTTACAGGAAAAGTGTGGAAAATTCTTACAATGTAAGTTATCTTTTACGTTTGTTCCGTGTTTTGTAACTCATAGGTCTAGAAAGTGATGACCTAATCCATGCAATAGTCGACCGTGTCCAAAAGGTAGAACTCGTCAATAAGCTATAGGTTTCATCAGGACTTTTTCCTTTTTTCCACAAGATAGGCCTCATCTCATCTAATGGCACGACGATGAGGTCAAGGATGTAGCATCCTCGCAGAACGGTATGCCTGACCAACATGATGGATCGCGACGAGTCACTTGGCACCATGACTTTGTCCACGGGGTGGTGCTAGAAGCCGCCGGGAGAGGCCTACCACCGCTTGATTGTCTGCTTCTTTGATTGCCATGGGGTTACGTGTAGGACTTCATGGGCTAAATCTTATGGACGCGAGTAACCTAAGAGTAAATTTTACATAAGACACATACATTTTTCGTTAGAGAAACCAATGATCGACGGATATACCAGTGGACCAACAAAGAGAAAAACATTTTTTTTCTGAAAATAAAGATTTTAAACTTTGTTGCATGAAATCAAATTGAAAATATGTATCTTAAAAACTAAGTTAGGATGTGTGCTTTCAGAACGCGGTCATCAATGAGAAGAAGGCACAAGAAAGGGTTCTATTTTTAGTGATGATACTCACAAAGATCAAGAAAAATGTCAACAGTGTTTTAATAACTAGCTATACTCCGCGAATTCACCCGCATAGATCCCTATTTCCCTAACCAAACAATCAAAAACAAACTGCAAAACCAAACAATGGTTCCCAAAACCGTAAAACGAACCATCACTATGCAAAAAAGCCAAATCATTTGAACACCTGCGATTTTCAATAAATCATCGATTGGCCACACTTTAACGTAAACCTATTTCAAACTTTGACTCTATGAATTTGAGATTGAATTTTGTATGACAAATGTAAATGAATTTTAAGCGTATGTGTCAATCAGCACCCGATGGTTCGGAAAAGGGTGAATACAGAAACAGAGATGCGTAAAGTTTGTATTATTGTAATGCGGTAGGTACTTAATATTAAGCTGCACCCATTTTTGTCGTGAAAATCACTATCGCTACATAGTATAAAACAAAGTCGCTTTCTCTGTCCTTATGTCCCTATATCCCTAATCCCTATGTATGCTTAAATCTTTAAAACAACGCAACGGATTTTAATGCGATTTTTTAAATAGGTAGAGTGATTCAAGAGGAAGGTTTATATGTATAATACATGCATGATATACCCGTGCGAAGCCGGGGCAGGTCGCTAGTATCAGAATAAAAGCAATCTATCGGTTTTTTAGTAATCTGGCTATTATTTTAAACACTACTTGTCAAAATCTCTTCTAAATTTTCATCGTCACTTCTTGGGCAATTAATGCTTCATTATTTGAGCTATTTTTGTAAAGCAACTTAAAGGGCCATAAGTAAAGCAACTTAAAATTGCCCACGAAAGTGACTAAGAGAATCGAGGCGATGAGAAATAACCACCTATACAAATACAGACAGATTTTAAAGTAACAAACATACGAAAATTAAAAATTCATGACCAAAAAAGTAGAGTCATAAACAAAACTGTTATTAAAATTCTCCGTTGATCCATATAAATAACAAGCTATTCATATTTAGCTAGAAGTCGCCGGCAGACGTTAGTTCTGACATGGAAATACTAACAACAATAGAAGGCTTCCTAAACAATAGACTAGGTTGGTACTGTCGGAAAGAAGAGTGAAATTGTAAAATAAATTAATTGCCTAACCTGAGTAATTGATAAGGTATTAAAAAAGACTTTTAAAAATAAGATAAATGCATATCTTTTTTTTTTCATATTATTATATAATTATGTTACCTAATTATAATTTCAGATAGAAAAATCAGAAAACATGCAAATCAGTTTAATCATAAAATAATGAAGAATAGTTCCTATTGACCTTTACTTCTAAAGCTTCTTCATAAAAAAAAAACGAAACTCGATGCGTGAGCGCGACTCGCACTGAACCATTTTTTATATATAGGACAAAATAATTGCCTAGCATTTTACTACTATATCATTTAATAGTACCTCAGCAAGGATGAGGTCTAAAATCACCAAAACCAAAATATGAAATTTGACCAGCTAAAGAAACTGTCAACCTCTGAAACTGTCTAACAACAAAACTAATGATTTAGAGAAACCGGCGACAAAAAAACGACCAGTGTCAAAGTAAATAAGTATATGGCAGGACACACCACACGTCGCCATCTAGCCCCAAGCTAAGTAACTAGACTTGTGTTATGGGTGCTAGACAACGGATATACTACTTATATACTTTTTTTTTTCTTTTTTTTTACTTTTTTTTCTTTTATTTTGTAAATATACATAGAAACAACCAGACCACAGAAAAATATTTAAGCATAAATACTTGTCTGTGGCGGGAATCGAACCCACAACCCTGTGTTTGGCAGTCCGGCATTGTGACCATTGTGCCAACTAGGTCGCCAAAGCGTTTCACCATTGCATTCACCAGTACCAACTCTGCAGCACTGTACTGTAACCACTGTAACCGTACACCGCATCAGTCAACTTACATTTGTGCAATATTCATTAAACGCGGCTTACTCCGGTGCTATTAATTCGCGCCAACACTGATGCACGCGATTGTACTTTAGCAGTTTCGGTCGTTTAGGGTTGATTGTTTTATATTGACTTAAACAAAAAACTATTTGGTAGGTATTTTGATATTCGATATAAATTAACAAAAAAAAAACACTTTAAAAACAGATAGATATAGCCTCACCTCACCAATATAGTCTGAAGTTTGGCAGTTTTACATTCCATTTTCTAGTTTAGCTAACTTAACCAACTTTAACTTTAAATTATGTTGTTTTTTTTTCTTTTTTTTAATTTAGAATCTCCTCAGTTTTCAAAGTCGGTTGATAACTAAATAATCTTGGGTTTATGAAAAGCAAACAGTTCCTGAAAAAAATATTTCTTCTTCGGCGGGAATCAAATCTGCAACCCAAATATTTGCCCTATTCTTAAAGCCGGCAAATATTACAATGTTAAATATATACATAGAGATAACGAATTCAGTGATTCAACATCAGTTGATCATACATCAGAATGAGCGTGATCTTGACATGATTCAATAAATAAATAACTCACATTCCTTACACACCTAAGAAACGTTACAAAACGCACGTGACTAATAAATACAATAAGGGTAAATACAGACTTTCAACTACAGAGGATAATTAAAATAAAATAAAATACTACTACTCCGCTGGCTCAGCGACCCAAAGTGAATCTTGGCCTCCGAAACGAGAGTCTTCGATGTAGGAACATAGAAAAAGCTGACCTGTACGAACTTTATGTCAACAAATATCAAGAAATAGAACGAGACAGGAAGCGATAGAATAAAATAGAATTGTTTATTTTAAACGAAACATTGGACAAATAAATTAACAGAAGAAGATGAAACAGGACATTATAAGAAAAACATAAAAATGTTAAATATAAAATATGAAGAAACAAAATACTCAAGAGATACTTTATTCAATCATGATACCTGCGAGCTACAATTACACAAAGAACTTTCCCAAATAGTTACATAAAACCAAAATCAAAGTCCACAAAGATACGCTGTTTTAGTTAAACTTAAATAATTGGTGAAAGTCCTTAATGCCATAAATTAGGAAACATCGTATAGGTGGAATTAATACTAACTTTATTTCAGAAAAAACACTAGGTCCAAATAAAAACAGATGGAAGGATAAACATAAATTACTCAAATTTCTTCAAGATGCTAAAATAAAGAATAATAAATCAGAGGTGCCAACTGCAATAAAAATAAAAACTAACAAGAAATACTGCCAACATTCCATCATGAAATACCTATTTCCTCTTACATTTTCAACTCTACAACCCTGGCTTGGCTGCATGGCTTTTGTTCAACCCTGTCGTCCGATGATTAATAACGTCTATGAAGCCACGATAATTACCAGCCCTATTGTGCTGAAAAACTATTAAAACAAACTACTGAAGCTGAAATTGTAAATGAAATTGATAGCTTGATAAATATAATGATAGTAAAAACTGTTTATATTGTTTTTTTTTTTTTTTCGTTTAACTATTGTCAGTCTTTTTACTCCACCACGTTTGAGCTGAACTTAGGAGTAGGGTTTTTCGAAACATGTAACGAGGACAACAATATAAAAACTCGTCAGAATGAAGAAAAAAATAGTTGACGGTTGCATAATATTAAGTTTGTTTGCCGTATTGCATCAAAATTAGATTACTCAAAAATAATCGAAAATATTTGCTAAATATTTTTACAAAAAAATTGAACCTGTACAATTTAAATGTTAATTCAATAAACCAGTATTTCTTTGGGAATACAAAAAGAATTAAATTCACACACTTGTGCACTTCCTATGTTAATCTTTAAAATTTGAATATGTCAATAGCGTATATCAAAAAGATTAGGTGACTAAATAAACCACCTTGCGGGACTCCTTGTTAAAGTTCTCACACGGTCAATTAGCTTCATCTTTTAAATAAAAAATTGCATTATTCTAATTCGAAAACATTTGTCAACTGCAAATTATTTAAATTGGTCCCGACTTTGCAAGGGAGGTATGCAAATTTGAGATTGTTGCAGAAATCTGACTTGATCAGAAGTTAAATTAGGATTTTATACAAAAATGCATGTGGTGGGATTTCTTTGCTTTTGTCTGTGCTGAGTGGAAATGTTTTTGAGGATTTCAGGTAGAGCTAGAATAAGAAAAGTGTAAAAGAGAAGTGGAATAATTTAAGTTGAAGATTTAGCTTCAAAACGTAATTAATAATAATTAAGATTAACGTTTATTTATTATTTATTTATTTATTTGTTTATTTAAAGTAACGTTATTTATATTAAGCTCTACGGCTTAAATAAAAAAAATCAAGCAATAGAAAACACCTACATTTCAATTAATTTAATTTACCTACCACAAAATAACCTTACATTCTACCAACTTTTTTGCATACATTCAAAATCCCAAATCCACTTGTCCATAAATATAATCGATCACTTAATCCCGGGAAACACAAACTCTAAACTTTCACACAATTGTCAATCCAAACAATAATTTAAAATGATTTAAATAATCTTTCACGGTCAATTTGAAAAGCGCCAATACTTGTCAATCGATATTTGATTCAAATCAACTTGTTAGTGATCTTTGGTGAGGTGAGTATGCAAATACAATGTTATTGTCAACCCTTTGGAGGAAAGATTTGCAAATAACGATTATGGTTTAAGATTTGACAAGTTCTGCAGCATTGTCATCTATACTTATATTACTAACTAGTTGCGCCCCGCGGTTTCACCCGCGTAAGTACTCACCGTTTAAACCTTCCCTGGACTACAACAAACACAACAAAAAAAGAATTGGCCAAATCGGTTCAGCCGTTCTCGAGTTTTAGCCAGACTAACGAACAGCAATTGATTTTTATATTATAGACTAATATTATAATGAGTAAGTATTTTTTTGTTTGTTTGTTTGTATCGAATAGGCTCCGAAACTACTGACGAACCGATTTTGATAAAACTTATATTTTTTTTAAGCTTTTTTTTTAACGAAAATAAAACCTAACACCCCCACTCCGCCTACCATGTAGCTCGGCCGAGCGTTCGCTTAACGTGTTTGTGTATGGTTTTTCAATCATAGGATTTATTTTTTGAAACCGCGGAGCACTGCTAGAATAAGAAGAAAATCAAGGACAAAACATGACAAAAATAACATTATTATTATTATGAGCCTGTAGGGCAAAGGCCTCTCTACCTCTACTCCCCCTCCACTGATCGCGATTTTGTGCGACGGATTGCCAATCTGCCAGAAATTGGTCCAAGTCATCACGACATTGCCACCTTCGGCGTGGTCTGCCGGGTTGTCATTTTCCGGTGGTTGGGGTCCAAAGGTGGTTTTAAGTGTTAAGTTTAGGTGTTATTAAGCCCAAAATTCATCCAGCATGCGGCTGAAATGGCCGGCCCAGTTTAATGTGGCCGCTTTATCGATGATGACGGTTACCTGGGTCCTGGAACGTATTGCGGTATTCCGAATTCGGACAAAAATAGCATACGTTAGATAAAATATCCTCCCTTCAAAATTGCAACTTGTACTTTACTCTGTTCGTGGCCTACTATTTAGTGTGTAGAATTTATAAAAAAAAATTATTTATTTATTTATTTTTTAGAGAAAATACTTTATTTAAACATTAAACTTAACTTCAATTACACAAATAAAATAAAAAAAATAAAAATAAAATAAAAACATACATACACATCACAAATAAAAAATACCGTCCAGAGCGTCTCCACGCGGCATCGTCCCCAAGAGGCTGGCGGCATACCCTCTCTGGATGGCCAGGCTCACCCTTTGAGTAAAGAAGCCGCCAGCCCTTTGGTCACCTGACGCCGCACTAAGACGCCCTGCCAGGTCCTTAAAAAAATAAATGGGCACTGGGGCCCCAAGATCCCAGAGTTTCTACCCCCACGGGAACGAACATGTAACTGCCCGCCAGGTCCACATACTTGCGGGACTTAAGGCACTCCGCCTGCGCGGCCTTAAAATTAATTAAAATCTTATCTGTGTCAATACAACCCATATTTTACGCCAAGTTCATCCCATTGACTGTCCTATCAATGATTATTTAAATTTTGTAGGTCATATTGTTTGTCGCTTGTTTGACCTACTGAAATAAACATCATTTAAATAAGATTAAATAGATCAAGGGGAGTGATATATTATTATTTGTTTGCGATTTTGTATAAATAATGTTGTTTTAAATAAAAATAAACAAATAAGGCGTATTTTCCTATACTGACCTAGATAATAATAATTATAAACTTAAGACAAACTATAACTTACAGATATGATATTTAATTAGTAGTTAGTTAGTGTGTAACATTAAACACAACCTCTCTAAGCAGTGTAGTGGTAAAAAGTTAGAGAACTCAGCTAAGTTGTTTTTTAGTTTTTCCTATTTTAAACATAGCAGAGAAAGAAAAGATAAAAATGTTTCTCTAATTCTAAACATGGCAGCAAAAGAATAGATAAAAATGTTTCTCTCATTCTAAACATGGCAGAAAAAGAAAAGGTGAAAATGTTTATCTCATTCTAAACATAGCAGCGACATAAATGTGAAAAGGTTTCTATAAACATAGCAGCAAAATAAAATTCGCTGTCGTGTTTAGAATATTTGTACCTTTGCAAGGTTCTATTGATAGGATAAGATAGGTAATATAAAGAGGAAGGTAAAGGGCTTGCAGTCACTTCAAAAAGATAATAATATTAAGTAAATAGTATACAGTTACTGACGTTTTTATAAACACCCCAAAAAAATTTAAATGATGCTTTACTCAAAATTATAACAACAAAGTGTTAAACTGTTTTATTAAAATAAAACACAAAACACAATAAATATAAAGTCCAGACGCAGATTATGATACAAAAAGTCGATGCCAGACAGACCGGAAGCATCGCACATTCTTGCTAAAGGTTGTTCCTGTTAGTTCTTTCAGGATTGAACTTAGTATGTAAAATAAAACAAATTTTGCATGCTTGGATATTTAGGTTGAGGTCGACCCATTTTGGCCATGGCTTCTTCTTACCCTACTACGATGAAGCCAAAACGTAGGGTTATGTTTTAATTTTGCTTTTATTATAATGTCGTTGTGTTTATTTTATGTGTGTTTATTTTTTAACCGCTTTAAAAAAAGGATGAAGTTCTCATATCGATTGTATATATTTTTATGAGCTATTAGATGCGACCCGCGGTTTTACCTGCATAAGTCTCGATCCCGTGAGAATATCGGCATAAAAAGTAGCATAATGTGCTAATTTAGGTCTCCAGCTATCTAGATACTGAGTTATCGCAATGTATATTTTGCTTGAAGCAGTAACAAACATACACACTAACACACAAACTTTCACATTTATAATATTAGTAGGAAGTTGTTCGAACCTTATACACATTTTTAATTGAGGGTAGAAAGAAATACAACGCTTGGTCAATTACATGGAATTGATCGAGCAGTCGCGTCATCGACGTCAGATGAGAGATACGCTTACGTGTCTTGTCGCCGGGAGTGTCACCGGGAAAATCGTGGATCACGATATACGTCGCAGAAACCGTGTCATTACAAGTTGTGTTAATTGTTAACTTTGGAGGGCAGCGCATCGTATGTGCTGTACTTCCGCCGAACTGCTTACCCGGAAGCGTGTGACGCATTAGTTCTTATAGTGTGCATATAGCTAGTGACCATTATTATCACAGTTTATCTTAAATACTGTACGTGCAGAGAATCCTGAAACTACCATCCAGTGGAAAGGCGGTGCCGATTGAACTAGGTAAGTACTCGTAGCCATCGTTTTGTTTCTCCCTCATAGTGTAAAGTATTACAGTACCATAAATCTTATTTTGGCGAAAGTCAGTGGTCCTTCTAATTATCTAGAAAATTCCACTGACCTTTTCTATAAAAAAAGGTTGTCTGTAAAGTCGGTTAACGGACGATACTTTTACGTAATAACGTCATAAGAAACTAGAGCTATACTTATATATATATATTTTCTTTTTTTGTTCCTCTAAATAAGTCTTCTATTTTTATTGTTCTAAATTGTCAGCTAATTGTAGACTTTGTGATTGTAGACATCACAATAAAGTCAAAATGGCGCCCTCATTATACTAACTAATCCTATTAATACATATTATAAATGCGAAAGTTTCTACGTTAGTATTTGTGTGTTCAAGCAAAAATTACTAAACCAATTACGATGAAAATCAGTATGTAGAGAGCTGGAGACCTGGATTAATACATAGGCTACTTTTTATACCGATATTCCCACGGGATCAGGCCTTACCGCGGGGCGCAGCTAGTTAGGACATAAAGTCATGAATTAAACAAAAAACAAGTATTCGTGTTGAGTATCAAATGAAAGTGCTTGCATTGGAACATCTCAAAAATATTATTAACTAGGTATTAATTAGTAACCCATGGTTTCACCCGCGTAAGTCTCGATCCCGTGCAAATATCGAGATAAAAAGTAGCCTATGTGTTAATCCAGGTCTTCAGCTATTTAGATACAGAGTTTCATCGCAACCGGTCCAGTATTTGTTGCGTGAAGGAGTAACAAACATACATACACACACACACACACATATTATATACACAATCTTTGACATTTATAATATTAATATTGTGGCTTTTTTTTTCAGTTCAAAATATTCTTTATTTATCATATAAAAACCTAATCCTATACAATTCAGACACAGTCTAATTGTAGGTATCCTAATTAAATAATGACTAATCAGGCTAAAACACCTCCATAAGTCTCAGTTAAATAATGTTTACTTACATTTTAAAACATGAAGTTATTTACTCACAAACGAGATAACAAGTAAATAGTTATAAATAACGTCATGATATAAGCCTTTTGTGCCAGGCTTATTTTTGAACAGTTATGTTTTTGACCACTTAACACATTTTTGAATTTTTCTTTACTTAAAGTTCACAAAAACAGCAACTATAGATAAAGTTGAATATGTGAATCTAAGATTATAATAATATAATATGTTTTGCTAACAGAAAACAATAATTATTGTGAACGGCATTCATGAGAAATCAAAATTTTAAGATTAGGTACCCTCAATTATAGGAAAAAGCTCGGACGTTGTTCACTTGATCGGCGCGAGCGCGTCATCGCTTCGTATCGAGTCGACGTCACGATCGTCGAGTACGTAGTGATGTGGTAGCCGGTATCTTTTGTATGTATCGACATACGGAAGATTTGATAACCGTGATTTGCCGATTTTAGAAATTAAATTATTTTTATGTTTGTTATTAGTGTGATTATAGAATTTAATAGTTTGTTTTATTATAAAATCATTTATTGGGGGAAAATTAATTTGAATATGTAATTTTTTAAGGTTAGTATAAAATGGGGTATTATATGCAATTTTTAAGGCTTTATTTTGCAATACTTGTAATTTACTATAATTGGATTGACAGGTGCTACTCCATACAGGTGCAGCGTAGGTAAAACTGGGCCTTATTAACGCAGTATATATCTTTAGTTTGGTTTCCGAACTTAGGTTGCACTTTCTGTTCATGATAGGGCTGAGCGCACCAAATGCTTTAAGACCTTTTAATTTTGCTTGTTCGATATGTGTAGTCCAATTCAATTTAGTGTCGAGATGAACTCCAAGATATTTGACGGATTTGGACCACGGGATGTGGTGTCCGTTAATAGTTAGTGTGCGGACAGGAGGTTTACGTTTTCTCGAGAACATTATTGCCTCAGTCTTAGAGTCATTCAATTTTAACTTCCATTGTTTAAAATAGCTCGCAAGCAACTCTATTGACAACTGTAGTCTGCCGACAATTAAAACTTCATCATTAGACGATGTAAACGAGGCAGTATCATCTGCAAAGCAGGCAAGACTAGTTCGAGGCTGTTTAGGTATATCATATAAAAAACTTAGAAATAGAAGTGGCCCTAAAACTGAGCCCTGTGGTACACCAGCAGGGACATGCAGAGCATTGGAGTGAGTTTGACCAATGTATACAGAAATATTTCTATCTAAAAGATAAGATTGTATGAGTTTTATTAAACTAGCAGGTACCTTACATAATAAAAGCTTATGGAACAAACCATCATGCCAGACAGTGTCAAAAGCTTTTTCAATGTCTAGTAAAAACATACCCGTGGATTGTTTCAGGTTTAAATTATGAGAAATATGTTCACTAACACGTGCCAACTGCTGAATGGTCGAATGTGATTGTCGAAAACCAAACTGCTCGTGGATGATCCGATCATCGATACATTTCAGTAAACGTTTGTAAATAATACGTTCCAATAACTTAGCAAGTGATGGCAATAAGCTTATTGGACGATAGTTCACAGCCAAAGTGTGATCTTTACCAGGTTTAGGCAGAGCAATTACTTTTGCTGACTTCCAGCTTTTGGGAAAGTAATGAAGCTTTAGACTTTAAATATTGTGGCTGAAAAGTGCTAAGTGGAATCAGCCACTACTTTTTCCTCATCTCCGTTTTTGACTAAACCTGTTTATATTATTTATCTAAATTACAAGTCTTGGTTCTCGGGGTCAAAGTTGTTTAGGTTTTTTGCTAACTTTTACAAGGAAATTTTTGTACATTTTTGTACAGATGTACCTACTTATAACTGCTGTAGATATACTTATTAGGTAATAATACAGTGCCTACAAAAATAATAGGTACTAAAAGATACTCCCAGGACTTTACTAAATTATTATTTTGATCATGATAAGAAAATAATTATTTTTTTATTTTATTATGAAAATGTACCATAATTTACTGAAATTACTGAATGAAAGAGGTTGCCTAAAAGAGATCGCTTTGAGCGATAAGGCCGCCCTTTATAACACTAAGACTTAAGTTTTGATTTATATATTTTAAAAATGTATCCAATGAACTTGAACTTGAGTAAGACGGCGATGGCAAAGTTTGTTAAAAACTCAATTACCCAAAGTCAAAAAATATTTCTTCCTCATTTTTTTCGAGTAGGTATTTTTTAGGTGTATCTACCTACAATGTACTTAAGAGAGTTTTCTTGTATAGTTTTGTGGGTAGGTATAAATATCATTCAATAGACAACACCTAAAATAATATTAATAACAAAAAAAAAACAAACTGCACATTGACGCTAGTGTCTGTGCAAAACTCTAAAAATAGTTGTCTATAAAGTCGGATTACGGACGATAGGTAATTTTACGTGATAACGTCATAAGAAATTATCGTTGCTATGGTTACCTTGTCCGGTTACCGTGACGTCGGACTTTTTTTGAGTGCAGTACGGCGTTCATCGATTGATGTTATTATGTAAAAACTTTTTAGTTTCAAATTTTTTCACCTGATAATATAAGTTGGTAGTACATGGCTAGACTTGGCAACGCAACAATATTCGTATGGTTGTTACTTGGCACTGATTGATGACAGTGACTTTTACATTTCACCACCACTATCGTACGAGAGCCAAGTTTTTTAGGGTTCAATGCATTAACGTTTTTGCGCGAATTCATTGCGGAAAGTGTTTGGCAAGATTAATCCAACTTATTATTTTATTAGATTAGATTATTTTTTACATAAAAATATAATACTTATTGATGATGATAGTGTTAAAAAAATTACTTACTTAATATGTGAATAGTTGTTTTTTTTTTACCAAAGCAAAGAAAAATATATTTCAGAAACTTTACAAAAGAGATAAAATTCTATCAAGGCATATTTAGCCAAGATTGTATCATACGTAATTGAAAGTCTTCACTTAATATATTATTATCTTTGCTAACTTTCAAACCGAACCACACAGTGTAAGTGATTAAAATTACTGGAATGAACTAAACCTATTGGCAATAGTCTGACAAATCGAACCAATCTTTGTAATGTTGTTAAATAAAATAATACCTTAGTAAATAATTAATAAAAAACTGCGCTACCGCTTAGCAGCAGTATTTCCCAGGACAAGCAGCATGAAACAATTCTACTACACAAACATCAAAGCTCACCCAATTTAAAAAAACATACGGAACCGAAACTAATAAACCATAACTCCCTTGTAACATGTCTTTTTTACAAATCGCTATACAAAGACAGGGATCGAACCTCACTCCTTTGTTACCAGGACACCTGCACCATTGAGCTTTGGGTGCTCTTTAACTGAACATAGACAGGAAAACGTTCTAAGTACCATGGCATTTAACATGCGATTTTGAACTTTATCTTTAAGGTGAAGAAGGTGTATTATGTATGGGTATGTTTTGATGTAAAATTTTGCTCTGAACAATTGGGATGCGATGAGTTGATGTGACTCATTATCAGGTAGGTGTTATTAATTAGGGTTCAATTAGTATTTTTGCTAAAAAAAGCATTTCAAAGAAAAAGAAGAAAGAAAGTCAAAATACCTATCAAAATATCCTAATTTTACATAAAAAATCAAAATCAAAAACGTTCAAACAAACATACTCTTCAGCTTTATAATATTAGGAAGGCAATGATTGAGCTTAAATATACACATAAAAATTTAAAGTAAAATTATCCGTTTTTTCTAGATTACGAGTAAAATATGATTGATATTAAATATTTCGTGAACCAAATGTGGAAAAAAGATATAAGCATTTAACGACACATGTTTTTTATTTTCTTAATCAGCATTTGACGCCATTACATAGGAACTTCAAGAATGTAACCTCTTTGCAAATAAGTAAATTTTGTTCGAAGTTTTGCGATTATTCTTTGATTTTTTTTATTTTATTTGTTTGTTTGTTCCCTCTTCACAATTAAGCTACTGGACCGATTTAAATGAAAATTGGCATAGTGCTAGTTCAGAGGATGGAAAAGGACATAGGATACTTTGAATCCCGAAATTCCCGCGGGATCGGGACTCCTTCTTCTTCTTCTCGCATAGTGGTGTAGCTCACCTATTGTTAGAGATTTCCGATCGCCTTAAGGCCTCTAACTTGACCTAACGACTGCTCCTAGAGGTAGCAACCGGGACCAACGGCTTAACAGATCGGGACTTACATGAGCGAAACCGCGGGGCTACATCTAGTCTATCCTATCTATACTAATAATATAAACAGTTGTTTGTAATGAATAGGCTTCGAAACTACTAAACCGATTTTGATGAAACTTGGTATGAAAATACATTAATTCATTGGGAGTAACGTAGACTACTTTTTATTCCGATATTCCCAAGGAATCGGAACTTACGCGGGTGAAACAGCAGAGCGCAGCTAGTATTTCATAAATCATCACTACATACTCGTAGTATAAAATAAAGTCACTTTTCGCCGTCCCTATGTCCCTTTGTATGCTTAGATCTTTAAAACTACGCAACGGATTTTGATGCGGTTTTTTTAATAGATAGACTGATTCAAGAGGAAGGTTTATTATGTATAATACGAGTACATGCATAATATAGCCGTGCGAAGCCGGAGCGGGTCGCTAGTAAATTATAAATGTAACCAAATGTTCAATTTACTATCAGACCAGACAGTACGACTAAACGATATAGTATGACGATTCGTCATACTATATCGTTTACCAATACAACTTACTCGACACAAAAAGTTCCATTAAAAATACAAACACTTATACTTAACTTTGAACTGTAACTAACATAGAATAAAGTCAAAAATTGATTTGAAATGTGTTGAATAAAGTATGACTTTTTTGTGGAAATGGTACTAATCGTACTGAGAATTGAAAACGATTTGTGTTTGACCGATGAAAGTTCGATGTAGTTAGTAATGACGTAGAATATTAAAATAGTACCTACTACCACAAAGCCCTTTGTTCGGTACTTTTTTGACGTGATAAAGTCTTATAAATCGATAAACACCAGCCTGCCTAGCATGAAGACCAAAACACGATACGACCTACATCAACTCTCAAAATATGATAGAAAAAGCCGCCATGTTGAATTTTTATTTTAAATTGCGATAAAAATCATATTTTGAGAGTTGATGTAGTTATATCGCTTTATCGTATCGTGTTTTGGTCTTCATGCGAGGCTTCCGGCGACTGGGACCGCAACCCACTGGAACCGCGGTCCCGGTTGCCGGATTCATTTATTTTATTATTTTTCTTCCGTCGAGTGGGACCGCTCGCAAATAAACAAAGAAATCAATTGTTCAAGAAAAATAGTACAGTCAAACGAAAAAATGTTTGAAGTAATAATTTAAGAAAAAAACTCTTTGAAAAAATACGCGAAACCTTTGTTTATTTTTAATTTAAAAAAAGACGTACTTAATTAATTACCTTTATTTTCAAATGTTCAAATTCCTTTTTCAAAATGACACCCATAGAATTTGAGTTCGTTTTAATTAGGAGTGATTGTTGACTGTGATTATTGTATAATACGTATTTATGTGTATATTTTTATGCTGACTATTATCAAAATATGCAAATAATAGGAGGTTTGTACCAGGGTGTAAGAACAATGTAGGAGGTATACTGATTCGTATGAGAGCAAGCCCTAACACACCACCACCACTTTCTGTTACCTACAGTGTGAATTGTATGATGGTAATTGGTTTGTATGTACTAGGCTATCAGAACTTTCTACAAAGTTCAGAACCTTCTAAGGTTAATAGAAAAATCATGCTCGATATATTTGAATTCTTTTTTCAGCTTCTTCAATACCTTTAAGGCCATCACATACACATACAGGAAAAAAAATGAAAGAGATAGAGATAATTTAATAAGTGTGATTTACTTATACCTTCTACTGACTTCTGATTGCCTAGTACTGTTTTACAAACTAATGACCATTTTCTACAGCAAAAGTGATGTTAGATTCGTGGCTGATTTATGTAGGTACGTACATAGTTATGTTTATTTCAATAGTTGTTCCAACCTACCCATTAATTGTTTGTAAATTGTTGATTATTTTTAGCATATTTTAGGTGTATGTTTTGATTGCGTAAATTTTAAATAAGTAACAAGAACGATAATAAAAGAGTGTTTTTTTATATCACTACATAGTATAAAACAAAGTCGCTTTTTCTGTCCCTATTTCCCTTTGTATGCTCAGATCTTTAAAACTACGCAACGGATTTTGATGCGGTTTTTTTTAATAGATAGAGTGATTCAAAAGGAAGTTTATATGTATAAAACATGCATAATATAGCCGTGCGAAGCCGGAGCGGGTCGCTAGTTATATAAATAAATGATATTATTTAATCAAAGAGTTTTTTCTTTAATGATTACTTTAAACGTTTTTTCGTTTGACTGTACTGTTTTTGACTTGAACAACAGTTTTTTTAAGAGTGGTATCAGTCGACGGAAGAAAATTATTTAAAAATATTAATCCGGCAACCGGGACCGCGGTTCCAGTGGGTTGCGGTCCCAGTCGCCGGAAGCCTCTTCATGCTAGGCAGGCTGCACTCACAAAAAAGTGTGACGTCATGTCACGTTTCGTTATTGACAAAGTAACCATAGCAACGTATTAAAGTATGCAAAATGATAATGTCAATGAAACAAAAGAGGTCTTATTTATACAGGGTAATTGGTAGAATATAAGAAAGTAGTTGAAGGTTTCTTCTAGGCCTAGTGTCCTAATCCCTACCAGCGTATTCCCCCTGGTAGGGATAAGTGCATTATTTTTCCACCTAACCTATCCCTACCGTTGTCCTACTAGTAGGGATTTCGTGTATGTACCTGAACATTCAACTTTAGTTTGACGACTTTTATTGTTTGGATTTTTTTGAAATTACTTACATTATGTTAATTCGAAAATCATCACATTATTTTTATTAAAGGTTATTCAGACTTAGATCAGTCAATAAAACTTAAAAAATTAGTATAATCTTAAGGTTAATGACCGCTCCGTGTAAGACACAGCTGATTTTCGCTTTATAGCACACAGAAATAGCCCTCTACCGCGTTCTTATATTATAATTACCAATAACCCTGTTTCAAAGACGTGAAGACAAACAAACAAATTAATAACCTTTTAGACTAATCATATTAGTCAGGACTAGCTGCGCCCCGCGGATTTCCCTCGTTAGTGTCTCTTTAAAAGTGATATTGAATAAACAATTAAAAAAAAAAATTTTTATTTTATTTCAGAATTAAATTCCATGAGTACAATTATTAAATTAAATAATACAAATTAAATTAATTTATTAACATTAAATATATCAACTTAAATTAAATAAATCAAATTAAGAAAGTTAAATAATAAAACAAATGCCTTCTTGGTATATATTTAGATCATTTGGGTAAAACTACACTCATGAAACAAAAAGTATGATCAGTGATTATATCTAAAATAATAATATAAGTACATTTAAAATACAATCCCAGAAAGATAAATTATAAAAAAGTTGGATTTTTTAATATTTTATTTGTGTTATTTAATTTTTATTTGTGTGTTTTTAATTTTAATATTTTGAAATAATATAAAAAGTAGGATAAATTACAATAAAAATCAAAAATATGGGTTAAATTAAAAAAAATCCAATAATGCAAATAATTACAGTCTTACATATTCTTAATACTTAATTAGACTATGTATTGTGTACAAGTCGTGCACAGCCATTACTTTTCAAGAAAAAAAAAAGTACAATAATCATTATTATTTCACAAGAAATCATTAACACGAAGACAAAATAACAGTAAACATAAAACGGTTTTATTAAACAGAGACAAAGACAAAGGTGTTGATATCAACGTATAAACGTGAATAAACTTCAATTAGAAGATGGAGCCACTGCAGCACTTAGTGCTTATAGTGATGGGCAAATAATAAGCCAAGACTATTACTAAAAACCTTTTAATTTATTAAGTTCGTTAGCCTGCACTCGGCAATTATTTGCTTAAAAATATTTTCTAAGAAATAAAAATTCTTTTAAATGTATATCTAAAAATTGCACCGCGACGAGGTTTAAACTCTGAACCTTCTGAAGACCAATTCTCATAAAAAACAATGTTCAAATTACATTTCAATATCATTTCGATTGCATTTTGGTCACAAATAATACCCTCAAAGTAGCTCAAAATACCCTCAAAGTTAACTTTTTGTAAAAAAAACTTTTTATTTAAAATTTTTATTTATGAGTTAATCCAACACTGGGAAATGACGCGAAGTCCGTATATTTAACTTACAGTTTTTGTAACACGGTTTGTCTAGAAAATGTTATTTACACAAAATACACAATCATAAATGAAAAACCAGATTAAACTTAACACAAAAACATAATAAAATAACAAAAAATAGTACTAATTAAAACGTTTAAAATAATTTGGAAATGCATTTCCCACCAGTTTTTTTTTTACTCAAGGTACGACACTGACCATCCATACGGTCGCATAAAGCCACATCAGCAACATCGACAGGGCGCGGGCGGCGCGGCATGGTCATAGGTCGCTTTGACCATTTTCGTCTTTACATTTATTTTATTAAATAAGATATCTTGAACTAATATACCTACTTGAATTTGATTACTGAGAAAAAAGTTACTAAGTACTAAACTCTGGCAGTAAGCATGAGCCGTGCCAAGCCATAATTATTATTCTTTGGTGTAAAAAAGCAAGGAGCAAGGAGGTTAGGTTTTTGAAGTTCCTAATGCGTAATGATACTGATACTGGCTACATGCAGATTGCACAAGCCGTGCGAAGCCATATTTTGACATGACAGCTGTCAGTGAAAGCAAAAATCCCTAGGGCTGGAAATTTTATTTTCAATACGCTTCTCAGGCACCTTCAGACCTACTTTCCGAGTATGAGTAATGAAAAAATTTATTCCTTGTCTACTATAAATATATATATATTAATATTACTACTATAATAATATTAGGTATAAAGAGTTAAAGTTTGGCTGTTTGAAAGCAGAAAAAAATGTAGTTTTATTAATTTTGCATTAATTGCGAAAAATATTCATAAAACTTTGAAAGGCGCCCCCTAGCGAACGTAATGCTAACCTTCAACTTTCCGTACATTTTCCGCACTACGAAGGTACTGCTTTTGATTAATTCATCTTATAATTTGATGACTTAGTCTTCTATGTAGTTAAGTCTCTTTGAAGCTCGAGTATTTAAGATAAATCAACATTTTTAAGTCCAACAAGACCAGTCCTTTTTTTGTTGGTAAGTCCTTTATTTTCCCATCACTACATAAAACTCGCAGACGCCTCGACGTAATTGTTTATTGGTCCTTATTGTTTGACTCTAGTTTGTTTCCAACAACTGTATAATTTGCAGTAAAAGCTGTAATAATGTGTTTATAACAAAGAAATTAAAATTATATTTTATGAGAGAGAACATCTTAACGTAAAACAAGTATTTGAAAAAAGTATTTTTGTAACGATTTTTATGGTTAGAAAAAAGGTGCTACTGGACATTTTTATTTTTGATCATCGTGCGAAAGATTTCAATTCTTAAAATAGGCTACAGTGTTACTTGTAACGTCCGGCGTCCTTGAAGTAATTAGGCAGTTGTCCTATCCATTCGATTAATCGAACCACGCGAGAAAAAAGCTTTTTTGGTTTCGATTGATCAAAATAATGGGAAAAAGTTTACGAGACATTCATTTATTAATTAAATGCACATTAATAAATATTTATTGCATTCAAGTTTAACTTAATTATCTTTGGTTTATTGTGGTTTTAAGTAAATTTTAATAACTTGTTTCAGTTTATTGGTAATAGGAAGTTATTTATTTTGACTCTAGGTAGGTACTAACTAACTTATTGGTAGTTAAGTTTGCTGTTTGACTGTTAATTTGCAATGAGAGGGTAATATTGTTTATTATTAATATTGTTGTTTGTTAATTTGTGATTTGAAACTCTGTTCTGTTTTTAAAGCCAAAATTGTATTAACAAAATGGTTAATCGGTATGGACTACGACTGCACCGAAAGATTCTTAGAAATTGTAACTTAGTGTTAGGTACTTACTTATATTTATTTATTTTCTTCTAATTAGATTTAATCTTTAAGTAACTTACACCGAGGCTTAATTCATACTAGTAATCAATTCTTGTCACCCACGACACAGATTTATCTAGTGTGGGTGTCACCGACAACATATTGTGTTTAGAACCCTCATACAGCAAACACTACACTGCTAGTTATGTGTTGTTGCTTTATTCTGTAGCTTAATCTAAGTTTATCTATGTTTCTATACCTTTTTTGTATCTTGTTTGCTGAAATAAACCATTTTTCATTTTTTTCATTTTTTTTTCATTATGTCTAAGTTTTTATTTTGATGAACTTTCTATTAGAGTTTTGAAAATTGTTTTATTTCTAGAAACGTACTGAGAACTTATCACGGTTTATCGTAACTTTTATTCCAAATGTTGTTGGTTCGAATCGTGGCCGGCCGTGCATTAATTAGTTTTTTGGGAAAATTTATGTGCGCTTATTAATATTGCTTTTACGGTAAAGGAAATCTTAAAACCTGCGTCGCTATCTCCAGACATAAATTAACAAGTTCTTTAGACATGGTCGACTAAGGCGAGAGGGTAGTGTTAAATTAGGCTGACGTCTCACCATATCTCACCTGATTATAGCGTAAAGATGATATCGAGAATGTAGCATGCTCGCCTAGAAGGTACAGTTTGCGCCATAAGTCCACTATCAGTTTGCTACAAAAATACTATAAACAAGTATTTGACTTACGACCGTCTTCTAATAGACATTACACACAAACATAAATACTTGAATTAAAAGTACTCAGTGTGATTATTATTTCCAACATGTTATGTCTTTAGTTGTGTGAGTGGTATAAGCCGCCACCCGCTACAACAATCGACGTGGGTTCGATCCACAGGTTACGTTGTTATAATGTTCAAATAATGCTGCACATGATTGTAAACGTTACGGTGGGCAGAAACTTTTGACCGTTGAGTGTACCTATTCAATCTAGACTTGAAGATTCTAAGGTTTTTTGGGGAACAGTGATGCAGACAGAGAGCTCCAATTTTTAGCATTGCACAAGAAAGGAACGTCTACTCTTAAATACTTGTAACAACTTAATAATTTCAATAAAGTCCTCTTGAGATTCAATAATAAAATCTATACTAATATTATAAAGCTGAAGAGTTTGTTTGTTCGAACGCGCTAATCTCAGGAACTACTTGTTTGAATTGAAAAAATCTAATAGTGTTGGATAGTCAATTTATCGAAGAAGGCCATAGGCTACTTTTTACTTTGGATATTCCCACGAGATCGGGACTTATGCAGGTGAACCCGCGGGTCGAGTAAAGTAGCAGATCAAGTACCTACTTCACCTGGCTGCAGGCGCTAGACTTCTACAATAACATTTCTTGCTAATTTGTTAGCTCAGTTTGAGATGTTTGCTGTAAAGTGGAGCTTATATTGAATTAAGATGAATATCTTGAAGAATTTTCTTTAAAAATACTTTATAATTATAGCTGGATAACACGACTATTTATTTAAGTACTATTAATAATTATTATATTGTTTGTAAATAAACTAGCGACCCGCCCCGGCTTCGCACGGCTATATTATGCATGTATTAATGGATGCGTGTACTTATGTACGCGCGTGACAAGTTATACTTCTTTGGCATTATTAAAAAAAAAAAAAAAAAAAAAAAAAAAACTCGTCCGACAAAAAACTCGTCCGACAAAAAACTCGTCCGACAAAAAACTCGTCCGGCAAAATACTCGTCCGACAAAATACTCGTCCGACAAAAAACTCTGGACTGGAAAAGGATTGTCAACACAATCAATAAAGTTCAATTTAGATTTAAACAACTTCTCCCGTGAGAATTTTGTGTGACGTGAGAATTTTGTGTGACGCTTTTGTAAAATTTCACTCTCATCATTTTTTCATAACGCGCCTAAAGAAGTATAACTTCAAAAAACCGCATCAAAATCCGTTGCATAGTTTTAAAGATCTAAGCATCAAAGGGACATAGGGACGGCGAAAAGTGACTTAATTTTATACTATAAATAAATGATTATTTGTTTATTGAACAAACCTCTCCAGTCGCGTTAAAAAAGTCTTGATTCCTTCGTTTTAAGGTGGGTACTGACCTACGTTACGAGGTGTAATGTAACATTCGCATCGAGCGTCTTACGCATAGAGCATGTTACGCTGTGTTCTAAAATTGGCGTAACATGCTCGTCAAAACTCTGTGCTCCGCTTTCGCCGCCAGTTCACTCAAGATGGCCGATAGCGAGGACGCGTTGGTATCTTTGATTCTACTTAATTATTGTTTCATCCAAATTAAGAAGAAGAAAAAACGTTTCTGGACATCAAACTTATTTAAAAACAGAGGTGTATCTGGTGGTTTGTCATTGATAGCAATTTTAGAATTCTGTATTTTTCTATAAAATAAAGAGTTTTCTGTATTTTATAGAAAAATAATAAAAAGTCGCTCGTGACGACTCAAGAGCGTACTGACTGAACCGCGTAACAGTCAAAGGATTCGCCAAAAAACCGACAGCCGGGTGGAGCACTCAAAGCGAGCAACGAGCGGCTCGTTGCTCGCTGGTTTCCCCGTAACACGACGTACTGACTGCACGAATGCTCGCTGTGTAACACGTTACATTACGCCCCGTAACGCCGGTCAGTACCCAGCTTTAGAGTTTCACTGGCGTAAATCATATCTCAGCTGGCAGAACTGACCGCCCGGCCCGGCGGCGGTTTCTTTTCGTACATTTTTAATATGGCGCCATCTGTCAGCCAGTTGATGAATTATGGTAGATCTGTCCGGACCAGTTTGATTTTGCCAGATGTCACCTATAAAAAATTGGAGGGATATTTCGGCACAATCCTTCCGCAGGTGGTATAAACTTCAATTTCGTCTAAATATTGGGTAATCTAAACAAAGTTTTCGTCATCAATCTCAGGTCGTGTTATCATGGTGCATGAGATACAGCCTAGTGACAGACAGACAGTGGAGTCTTTGTAAAAGATTTAAGCCATTGGGTAATTGACCATAGTTCATATTAACCTACTTAAAATACAATGTTTTTATACAAAAGTGAATCAGAGCTGTTGCATTGCAGTACCGTAATTCTATGCAACAAAAAAGTATATAAAGTGTAGAAATGCGGGCTTTGCGATCGCGAGTTTCATGACTCACCTATGTCCGTTAGATTGTGAAAGAGAAAAAGTAGTAGATTATAGGTATTTATTTATTTTAAACTGACAATGTAAGTAGATTTTATACACACAATCTTAAACAAAAAAATACTAAAATAAATCTTAAATTTAACACGCAAGTACCTAACTATTTAAATATTTATACTAGCTGTCCCGGTGAACGTTGTTTTGCCATATACAACATACAAAACAAAAAATTTAGAAAAATATAAACAGGAAAAAAATCAGAATAGTGTTCGATTCTCAGACCTAACGAATAATATACACAAAAAATATCATACAAATCGGTTCAGCCGACTCTGTGTTAAAACTTATCAAGTTTTTTATCCAAATTTTCAAAGTCTAAAGCCAATTTGATTAAGATTCTTAAGAAAATATTATACTCAAAGCCACTCTCACAAAGCTCGTTCCCAGAAAGCTAGCAACATGGAAAATAAAGATTACGAATTTCATTGGTATGGAATTTGTCCACTAACCATCTAATAGGTAATCATTCTGGACGTAATTTTTTTAATCAACTCATTTGCAATATATTTGTACTGTCTTTCCTGACGTGAACAATTTGGGGGTCTTCAAGTCCCGAGTGAATAGGTATCTTCTAGAAAGGCGTACATCTTAGGCCGCATCGTCACCTACCATCAGGCAGGTGTGATAGTGGTCAAACGCTGACCTGAAAAAAAAAATTATTGACATATTTAATTTGTAATAAAATACTTCAGAGAAAGAGCTTCATCTATCTATACCAATCTCAGATACCAATACCTACGTCATAAAAATACGTCATAATTTTTAATTAATTTTGTAAATCCAACCAATCCAAACCAAAGGTTTATTATGTTTATTGCAATGAAAAATAAATCTTCAGTATACAGGGTTATTGGAAATTATACTAGCAAGCCGTTGAGGGCTACTTCTGTGCATCTAGACAAACAACTTTTGTTCTACGACTTTTGGAAATTCGAAAAAAAAAATGAAAATTTTGAGGTTCTGTAAGTTCGAAAAACAGCTGATTTTTTAAAACAAAGGTTATTCAACCCAAGAACAGTAGATAACACTTAAAAATTAAGTCAAATTTCAAGGTTAATGACCTCTCCGTGTCAGAAACAGCTGATATTTAGGTAAACCTAACCTCAAAATTTTTGAAAAAATGTTCGAATTTCCAAAAGTCGTAGAACAAAAGTTGTTTGTTTAGGTGCACAGAAGTAGCCCTCTACGGCTTGCCAGTATAATTTCCAATAACCCTGTATAAGGTGTCTCTACTGCGACTGGGTCCCCTATACAGCCGGCCCGATTTTTTTTTTAAAATAAGTATTTAAAATACAAAATAATAATGATATCAATATTTTTATAGCCATTAAAGTGTTAAAACTGGAGATTCATTGTAAGACTTAATTTTTACGTCATAATTGTGTAACGCTATAAAACCGAGTCATATTTCAATGTTTACGACGAATTCACCCTTTTGTTTTAAATTTTAATCAAATTATTGTTATAAAATATTTTTATGTTCTTTCGATGGTCGTAATTTAATGTTAGAATGTACTTATACTTAAACTTTAAATACATTATGTTTGTATACTCTACTGTAATTTATAAACGTAACTTATACTTTATGTACTGTACAGTCACATTACCAATTAGCTGGACCCCACGTGACCTAGTGCTCACTCGTCAGTCTGTAAGGTTGCAAAGTAATGTTACTTACCTGATTCTCTTTTTGTTTAAACAATATACTTTACAACACTTTGTACTTAAGATACAATAAAAAAATAACAAAATAGGTAAATACTATTTTTTTTACAGATATACGAATGAGCTCTGGGTCACGTGGGGTTCAGCTAATTGGTAATGTGACTGTACGGTAGGCAGCATAATTGCAGACCCACCGTAGAGCTCTAAAACGTCTATTAAAAGAATGTTTTCAACACAAGCAAGATTCTAGGCACCTGCTATAGTTGAAGTTTTAAGTTTTCTAACTCATCAATTTATCAAACAAAAATTATTATATTGAAAACATTCCAATAATAATAAGTTTCGAACTCTACCGGGGTGTGCAATTATGTAGCCGACTGTACATAAAACTTAAACGTAAACTAGCAACATTTTAGACTTGACATAAAATAACTGCTTAATAAATAACAGTTAAATTAATTTGACATAATAACCGTTTTTATACAGATACGGACTATGCGGAGAGCGGTGTTGGCCTAGTGGTAGATACCTCGACTTTCATTCTGTAGGTCGTGGGTTTAAATCAAGGCCGGCCGTACACCAATGAATTTTTCTTAAGAAAAATTTATGTGCGCTAATTATTGACATTGCTTTTACGGTGAAGGAAAACATCGTGATGAAACCCGCGGCTTAGTTGGCTCCAGAAGTATTGACAAGTTCTCTCCTCTGGACATGCTCGACTAAACTGAGAGGGTAGTAGGTGCTGGGCAAGCCTACTCCATCCCAAGGGACCCAATTAAAAAGGGTCTAATCGCGGAAAACAGCCCGTATACAAGTACAAGTACAGTAGATACGTACTTTCGTATACAGTGTTATTGGTAATTATAGGTACTAGCAAGCCGTTGATGGCTACTTCTGTGCACCTAAACAAACAACTTTTGTTCTACGACTTTTGGAAATTTAAAAAAAAAAAGGAAAATTTTGAGGTTATTCAAATTCGAAACAGCAGATTTTTTAAAACAAAAGTCATTTAAACTAAGAACAGTAGATAAAACTTTAAAAATGAGTAACATTTAAGGTTAATGACCTCCCCGTGTAAGGAACAGGTGATTTCCAGATAAACCTAACCTCAAAATTTTCAAAAAAAAAACTAAGTCCGTTCGGGAGCTACGATGCCACAGACAGACACACACACAGACACACACACTGACACACACATAGACACACACACAGACACACAGACACGTCAAACTTATAACACCCCGTCGTTTTTGCGTCGGGGGCTAAAAAGTCGTAGAACAAAAGTTGTTTGTTTAGGTACACAGAAGTGGCCCTCGACGGCTTGCTAGTATAATTAACAATAACCCTGTAGATAATATTAGGAACCTACCTTACTAACAACTTGCTATTTCACATAATATTTAAGTTTTAGAATAAATCTAACATGTCTAGAGCCATTCTAAGTAATCCAACCAAGTAACGTCGTTCAGCTTTGCATACATTAAGTTATTCTGCACCATTTTCCTAACAGCTACTATATTTTGCTGTATTACTTTGTATGAAACTTTTGCCGACTTCATTAATTTTGTCACACATTAAAAGCGTTGGTTTAATAATGCAGAAGGCTTTTGGTGGGGTTTTGAAATTGGCGGGGACTTAAGCTGAAGCGGGAGCGTTTTTAAGGTTACACCCTGGTCACATAATGACAGTTTTTAAGCCGATTGGCTATGATTCAATCGAACTACGGGGAGTTCTATCAATCGAACCACGGGCAAAGCAAACTGTCCACCGTTCTGTCAATCGAAACACGAGCAAATCAAACTATCCGCAGTTCTATTAAATTACTAAAATTACATTACATCACGGGAGGTAAGTTCTGTATAATTTTCTTTCTAAATTGTTCGGAATTTTATTTTTCTGTAATACTCCTTACATTTATGATGAAAGGTTTATTTTTTTGTCTGTAGATTTACAGGTTTTTTGTTTCGAAAAATTCAGGACTGAATTTAATATTTTAATATGAAGATAAGTGGAATCCTTGTGAATATATTAATAGGCTTTTGTCATACACGAGTGAAACTGCGGGGCACTAGTTTTTTCTAAAACTACAATTACCTAGGTACTTATCTGATAGCCATAAAATACACACATCATCATCTTCCTGCCCTTATTCCAATTTATTTGGGGTCGGCGCAGTAAGTTTTTTTCTTCCATTCACTCCTATTAGTTGTCATCTCACATTCATCTCTATCATGTCTTGTCTCACGCAGTCCATCCATCTTTTCTTCGGCCGTCCTCTTCCTCTCCATCCCATAAAACACACACATAAAAACACCAAACGAATATTTATTTTTAAGTATCTTCTGACAATTTTATTTCATCAATATACATTTTTTTTTCTTCGCGTCTCTATGTTAGTGACCACACAGTACTTCCGTGCCAGGATT
The DNA here is from genome assembly GCA_907269075.1 of Idaea aversata. Lineage (NCBI taxonomy): Eukaryota > Metazoa > Arthropoda > Insecta > Lepidoptera > Geometridae > Idaea > Idaea aversata. Next base: position 2,489,903 of record OU026102.1, read on the forward strand.
AAGATAAGAGGATTCACGGCTATTTCACGAAATGTCCACATTTGATGGAGTGGGATGGTGCACTTTAATTATTGTTCAGATTCATTCTCTTTGCACGCTAGTGCTTACTCAATTTTATCCTATGAGACTCGAAAAATACTATGCCAGTTAAACCCAACTATAAAACCGAACTCTGACAAATTCTTATTCGAATCCTAACTTAGTTTTTAAGATGATTCAAAGTGATCCGAATGAATAAAGAATTTTGACTTTTGAAAAAACTGTATTTCGACATTTACGGGATTGGCAAGACGATCTCGGCTGCCTCGAGCTAGCTTGGTCGAGGTCGCCTAGAAATGCGACCAATGGAGGAAGATGGCGGAGACTCTTGCCCAGAAGTGGGTTTCTTGAGTTGTGGTTAGACAAAAAAGCTTTTTCATTACTCATACTTCGAAAGTAGGTCTAAAGGTGCCTGAAGAGCGTGTAGAAAGAAAAACTTCCAGCCCTAGGGAAATTCGCTTTCACTGACACCTGTCATGTCAAATTATGGCTTCGCAAGGCTTGTGCAATGAGCATGTATCCAGTATCAGTATCATTACGCATGAATGAATGAATGAATGAAATACTTTATTGCATGTTAAATTTAGGTAGGTACATATTTTAGCAGATCATTTTGCTTATTTTATTTCCGACTAAATTTTACCTTTTCAGGTGTACATACATTTTTGTCCAATTTATTATAACGTTAGCAAATCCAGTCCATCAAATATAGAAATAAAATTTAGAATAAGAATCAACATTACTAAATGTAGTAAAACACACGTAGTTGGTTAAGCACTGACTTTATTGACATTGACAGATGCCTACAAACATATACTACATCCTTCCCCTTCCAGAAAAATAATATGAAAAACTTAACTAAAAAGACTATTCTATTAAATTAAATTAACTCTTCCAAATTAAAACTTAAACTTAATGTTACACAGCTTATTATTATAACGCTTAAGCTATTTGACTCTTAACTAAGTAGGTAACAATTTAATTAATATCTGGTTAGTAAAAATAAATTACAAATCCAAAATATTAAAATTTCGTTTTATGTAGATATAGAAGTTTCGCTATCTTTAGCGGCGGCTAGCATTCGTTCAGTTCTCTCCCTAGACCTCACCATCGGTACCATAGGCGGCGACAGCGACAGCGGCCGCACCTCTGAGCCGTGCAGCTCATCATCTCCATTGTCAGTCTCGGTGAGCGACTCATAATCGTCCGAGACGTCTGATAATGAAGCGCACGGTGCACTCATGTGCGGAAAACTATCCATCAGCTGTTCTCTTTGTTCTGAACTGGTTTTACGCCGACGACGAATGCCTGTCTTAATTGTTCTATACTTAGGTGTTGTAGTGTTATTATTTGCACGTTCAGAGTATTTCTCATTTTTCTGTATTGATTGACGTAGCACTAGCTGACCACGCGTGCGTCTGTATCTGTTGCCGTATTCATCCTCAACTATAAAAGAACGTGGCTCACGCGCGCGTTCAACAATTGTTACTTGTTTTCTCTGTCCATTTGATACCAATGTCACTTTATCGCCCAATGATAATTGTTCCAGTGGTCTCGCTGTCTTATCATATTGGTTTTTAATCTCACTGCGATATTTTATTAGTGTCTGGTAATTTCTCTCATTATAAACGGGTTCTGCTAATAACTCTGGCGTAATTGGCAACTTTGTTCTTATTCGTCGCCCCATGAGCATTTGAGCTGGTGAATCTAATCCGTTTCGTGGTGTTGCTCTTAAATTCATTAAGCTTATTGTATAATCTTGACCTGAATCTATGCATTTTTTTAACATATTTTTTACCGTTTGCACGGTTCGTTCGCTTTTCCCGTTGGACTGTGCATAATGCGGTGATGACGTTGTATGACGTACTTCCCATTCCTGCGTAAATTGTTTGAATGTATGCGAACTATAGGCTGGACCGTTGTCTGTAATCAATTCGGCAGGTATTCCATGTCGTGCAAACTGTGTTTTCATGAAATGTATTACCTGTTTGCTAGTTAGTCCTGCTAACTCTTCAACTTCAACATAATTTGAAAAATAGTCGACTAATATTATGTATTTTTTTCTTTTGTATTCAAAAATGTCGGAGCCCAATTTGTACCATGGCAGAGGAGGTATTTCGTGCAATAGAAGCGGCTGACGTCGCGGGCGCGGCGCATGCACGGCACATGCCTCACAGCGGCGTACCGCATTCTCCACATCACTAGCCATGCCCGGCCAGAACATCACCTCGCGTGCTCGCCGCTTGCATCTATCTATGCCCAGGTGGCCCTCGTGCGTCCGACGTACCATTTCTGACCGTAAATTGCGCGGTATAAACACTCGCCCACCTTTAAAAATAATGCCTTTACTGTAATGGAGTTCGTCCCTGTACGGCCAGAAAACATTTAGTATATCAATTAAATCACGCCTATTTTTTGGCCAGCCATTTTTAATATATTTTTTCAATTTTTTACAGTCATTGTCTTCTTTTGTTTCTTCTCTAATTAACTGTAATTTCTCATCACTGAATGGCACGTTTTCAAGCATAAAACACGTTTGTAAATCGGCCTCTTCTGTAGGCTTTTCACTCATTCTTTCTTTAAGTGGTGCTCTCGATAAGGTATCTGCAATGTACATATATTTTCCAGGCACATATATCACCTTAATGTCAAACCCTTGTACTCTCATCATCATTCGTTGTATACGTGCTGGAACGGAAACCAATGGCTTATTGAATAAAGCCTCCAGCGGCTTATGGTCCGTTTGAACGGTTACATCTGATCTTCCATATATGTATTGTCTGAATCGTTCTACAGCAAAAACAATAGCTAGCATCTCCTTCTCAATTTGAGCGTACCTTGTCTGTGCGTCTGTGAGGGTGCGAGAGGCGAACTCGACGGGCCGGTTGTTCTGCAGCAGCACTGCTCCCACTGCTACACTGCTCGCATCCACTGACACAACGACAGGTGACTCTGTACAATATATTGCTAATACCGGTGCACTAGTTAACTTACACTTCAGTTTGTCTATTGCTTCTGTGTGATGAGTCTCCCATACCCACTCGACATCTTTCTTCAACAAACTTCTTAACACATTAACCGCATCTGAATAATTGGATAAAAATTTTGAAAGATAATTTATCATTCCCAAAAACCGTTCTAACGATTTTCTGTCAGTAGGATAAGGCATGTCCAATATAGCCTTAACTTTAGTGTCGTCAACCTTCATTCCATTCGCATCAAACTTATGCCCGAGGTATGTAATCTCTGGAAGACTAAACTTGCACTTATCGCGGTTAAACTTAATACCTATAGTTTGTGCTCGGTGCAGTAGGGCTGCTAACCTGCGGTCGTGTTCTTCCTTGTTACGGCCCCATACGATGACGTCATCGACGAATGAATCAACGCCCTCGAGATCCTCCAAGTGTTGTCTGAGCCTCGCATGAAATATTTCTGGCGCGCAACTGATACCGTATGGTAGTCTTAAGAACTGGTAACGGCCGAAGGGCGTACTGAAGGTACATAGATCGGCGCTGGCGTCATCCAGTTCAATCATCCAAAACCCACAGCGGGCGTCGAGGACGCTAAACACACTCGCACCATGCAGCTTCACCGCCAGCTCCGTCACCGTCGGTAGCGAATATTGCGCACGCCGTACCGCCCGATTCAATGGTCTAGGGTCCAAACAAACACGAATGCTACCGTCTTTTTTAACCACTAGTACTATAGCATTAACCCAATCCGTTGGATGTGTAACCTTCCTTACAACCTCGAGTGATTGCATTCTTTTTATCTCTAATAACAGTTTATCTTTAAGTCCTAACGGTACTTTTCTAGTAGGAGTAATTACCGGTTGCACACTTTTATCAATAACAATAGAATATTTTCCCGGCAACTTTCCTAATCCTTGAAACAAACATGAATATTTTTCTAAATTCAGGCTATTGACACAATCTATTAATCCCAAAGAAATACATCCTTCCAATCCTAGTATATTTTGACATTTCAACTCAACGATAACAAATGGTAAATTCATTATTTTATTTTTATAGGTTACATTTAATTCAATGGCACCAATGATAGGCAACCTGTTTCCCGTAAATGAATGTACTTTATTTGTAAAAGATTTTAATTGTTCGGTAGATAAACCTATATTTATATAGTTATACTTCGACATTACATTAACCATCGCACCTGTATCTATTTTAAATGATAGCTTTTCACCGTTACATTCTATAAATTCAAACCATTCTTTAGTCGACTTACTCAGTTTTTTGTCCTCATTTATTGTATCCACGTAAAACATATCTTCACCATCACCGCAATCCTCCGAATCTATATTTAAATTTAACACTTTACGCATCATTTTCTTTTCTTCACACACTCGCGAAAAATGCCCTTTTTTATCACATACGAAACACAATGCATTCCGCGCCGGACACCGTTCTTCACCAGCACAGAAAGCACTTCCGCACTTGAAACATGGCGATCGCATTGACCGTGGTCCCGCCGACGATGACGGTGCAGAGTCGGGCGCGCCCGCCGGGCCCACACCACGGCGTGCACCGCGCCAGCCGCCCGCACCGCGCCAACCGCGTCGGCCCTGCCGACCTCGACCACCACGCTGCGACATCGCATCCACGACAGCCCCCGCCGTCGTCGTCGTCGCCTTCCCGTCGGCGTCAATAGTGACACTTTCCTCTTTAGATATCTCCGCCGCCTGGCAGATAGATATTGCCTTCGTTAACGTTAAATCTTCTGTACGCAACAACCGATCCCTGACCGTGCTGTTTACGATCCCACACACGATTTTGTCTCGTAGTAAACTTTCTAGCAAGACGCCGAAATCACATTGTTTACTTAGCAATCGTAACGCAGTTACGTAATCATCAATGCATTCGCCTTCTTCTTGATTGCGGGTGAAAAATTTGTATCGTGTGACGGTGATATTCGGTTTGATGTCAAAATAGTCGTCGAATTTTCTCAAGACGCAATTTATGTCATCTTCAGTTTCACCTTCTGCGAATACAAATGTAGAATACACCTCGTAACCCGCTGATCCGATGAGGTTAACCAATAAACTAGCCTTAACTTCCTTAGGCTCTTTGCTCACTCCAGATGCCTTTAGAAATACGTCGAATTGTTTCCGCCATTGACGCCATGATTCCGACCGTGTTGCCGGACCGCCTTCTAGGCATAATTCTGCTGGAGGACGCGCGTGTTCCATTATAGTTTATTGTTGTGACGTGAGATAAACTTGTAAACATCAATATTTTTTACAAAAACTATCGTTTTACACTGTTTTTATTATTTATTTCACGCACCGCTGTCACCATGTAGTAAAACACACGTAGTTGGTTAAGCACTGACTTTATTGACATTGACAGATGCCTACAAACATATACTACACTAAACACAACACAATAGGTACAATAATAATTAAATAATACAAGTCAAAACAAGTTAAATATGTCAATAAGTTAATTGTTAATAGTCCAGTACATATAATATACGCAAGTGAGAATTAAATAACAAGTAAATTCAATTATTATAATCATAACATTTGTCCAAACATTAAGATTTTCTAGATTTTATTTTGCAAATATTCATTTATATTATAAAAACACTTATCCACAAGCCATTTATTTAATTCTAGTTTAAAATCTTTCAAATTGTCAATAATTTTAAGTTCATCAGGTAACTTATTAAAAATTTCTATACACATATTATTACAATTATTTCTTACTGTAGTCAATTTGGTTATTGGTCTATGTAGGAACTTAGGAACTTCATTAGGAACTTCAAAAAGCTAACCTCCTTGCTTTAGGTAACACCAAAGAATAATAATTATGGCTTGACACGGCTCATGCATGCATACTGCCAGAGTTTAGTACTTAGAAGGATTTTTCTCAGTCGAATTCAAGTAGATAAGAGTCTCTTCGTTGTTAGGAAGAATTTTATGTATTATTCGTAATGAAAAGCACAGTGTTTACCTCGGGTGAAAGACTCATTTAGTCCCGAGACGGAGTTTGGCACCCGAGCGTAGTGAGGGTGCTAATAGTTCGAGGGTGACTGTGACTTTGTGTGACTTTCACACCTAGGGTAACAATGTACTCTTAAATCATACGAATCCATAGGCAGAAGCATAGAAGAAGAAGAAAAAAACCCAACCCAGTGCGAGTCGACCTTTTTTTTTGTTTTAAGTACATAAGTACTAGTAGTAGCTTTCTTGTACTCTTTGATTTTTTTTCAACGTTTTGTGTGTTGTACAAATAAAGTGTTAATCTATCTATCTATCTATCTATAAGTGCTGTTGTTATAGCAGCAACAGAAATACATTATTTGTGAAAATTTCAACTGTCTAACTATCATGGTTCTTGAGATAGAGCCTGATGACAAACAGACGGACGGACAGAAAAGTCTTAGTAATAGGGTCCTGTTTTTAACCTATGGGTACGGAACCCTAAAAAAAGATTTGAATTGAATAGAAAACTTTACCTACTTAATATTCCTTCCTTGATATTAATACCATCATTTTAATTCAATTTGTCACTTTAATCCAGTTTAATGCTCCTGTGCCCGCAGAATACCATCAAAAACAATTTAGGCACGTCATTTAACATGATAATAACGGGCTACTTAGTGAATCCGTCATATTTTTAACATCACTCTGTATTCAGTTTGTCTATTATACGTAGTAACGATTTGTTTTTTAACTAATTTATTGCGTTTAGACACGATATAACACGCCCTTATGTTTATAGATCAAAGTTTTGGTAAAACTAGATGTGGTATGAAGATTTTTTTACGACCTCTGTGGGTTCGATTCGGGGTTGAATAATTATTTGTGTATAGATAATATTTGTTGTGTTCTGGGTGTTTTTGTAATGTTAATATGTTCTATTTGTTGTCTGGTTACCATAACACAAGCCTATTTGCTTAGCTTAGGGCTAGATGGCGCTGTGTGCAATGCCCTAAAATATTAAATAGGTAACAAGTTTTTAGACGAAATTTCTTCCAAAATTTGACAAAACCTTTTAGAATTTGAGCCCCTAAGTGCTCAATTTGTGGTCTAAATTTTTCAGTTTTCACATATAACATAACAATTGGTCATCAACGCAAATTGTTATTACTATACTCTATGTGTAAATCTTAGATCAGAAATGTAAACAATGGTGTTACTAGAGTAAAAAATACATCAAGCTTTGGTAGTTTTTTTAGGGTTGTGGAAATTTGGTAAGAAAACAACTATGACCTTAATTTCTAAAAAATATTAAGCAATAAACACTTTGTGAAGAAAACTTCTTCATAATGAAGGTTTTTTTTCATGTACCATAACTGGTCACCTACAGTTTCTTACGCAGCAAAGGGAAATGAAAAGCCAATACTCATCATCATCATCTTTCTGCCCTTATCCTAATTTATTTGGGGTCGGCGCAGTATGTCTTTTTCTTCCATTCACTCCTATTAGTCGTCATCTCATCGTTCACATTCATCTCTCTCATGTCTTGTCTCACGCAGTCCATCCATCTTTTCTTCGGTCGTCCTCTTCCTCTCCATCCCTCTACATTCATACTCATCACTCTTCTAGTCACATGCGTCTCCTCTCTTCTCATCACATGTCCATACCAACTTAAACGGTTCCCTTTTACTATTTCAGTAATCGGTGCTACTTTCAGGCTTCCTCTAATATACTCATTCCTTATTTTATCCATCCTCGTTACTCCACACATCCATCTCAACATTCTCATTTCCACTGCATGCAATCTTCTCTCATCCTACTTCTTCACGGCCCAGTATTCCGATCCATACATGACGACAGAAAAGCCAATACTCATCCATAACAAAAAAATGTGTAATTTTAATAAAAAAGAACCTCCTTCTTTGAATTCGGATTAAAAAAGGCCCTTTCCATCCAATAAACATCAATGTACAAGAATAGGGGTCACTCTACAAGCGGGCCATAGAAATGAGATTTTAACCACACGTATTACATGTAAATTAATTAATGACCACATTGCCGCATACTAATGTATGTTATACACTAACTTATAACCTCTTAAGTTGAAAATAACCACCTATTAGTTACGCAGGATGTTGTTATGGGTTTTTTGATTTAATAAAAAAAATATTTTTTATAATTTTTTTAAATTAAGTAAGTAGTTTTAGGTGAATGAATTCGTTGTTAGTTTTACATCGTGAAGTGATGTGACTTACTTACGGATAGAGTTAAAGTAAAAAAATGCAGGACATTCCACACATCAGTTTCCAATTCCAGTTTTAAGGTGAAAGGGTACAGGCGCTCTCTCCATACAAATGTAGTCGACTGTTTCCTTGCTGGATAATGAGCAAATATATTTGGAGCATAAAACTCATAACTGCCATGACCATTTGTTGTTTTTTTTATTTTTTTTAAATCTTAATTTCTATGGTAATTAGAAAATGAAAAAAAAAAACAAAAAATAGGGGCATAGTTATAGGTTTTATGGCACAAAAATATTTGTGCTAGTGTTATCCAGGGAGGAAACAGTCGACTACATTTGTATTGAGAGAACGCAGGTACCCTTTCACCTTAAGTGGCCTGCTATCAGAAACGGGATATACGCTAATGTGCCTTTCAGACATTTTTGATTTTGTTCGCTCTGAAACTACTTGACCGATTTTGATAAAACGTTATTTGATATTTCATTGCATTTGTAAAAGTAACATAGGTTTTATACCGATATTCCCACGGGATCAGGACTTATGCATGTAAAACCGCGTGATACTGCAAATATTACCTAGAATAAGAGGGTTTGGGCCGGTTGATCAAGGGTGTGTTTAGTCCAAGGAGTATTTCGTCAAAACATACGTCTCGTCAAAATCTCGTTCTGTCATGGGTGTATTTAGTCAAACTATACGTTTAGCCAAAGGAGTGTTTCGTCAAACTAAGTATAAAAATCGTGAAAAACTTTTTTCAATGAAACAAAAAAACCAAAACTTAAATTAATTATACCTTCTTAATAGGAGATGTAATTTACTACTCTTGAAAAAATAAACAAGACGATCGAAATGGAAACAATAGACCATCACAGTTCTGTGGAGATGAGAATCCGTTGGAATAAGAGTCTGTAAAGTTGAGAATCTGTAGAATTATAAATATGTAGTGTTTGTAATCTGTAGAATTGGGAATCTGTTAATGAAATCTGTAGAATTGGGAGCAGTGTATAGTGTATACGTATCAAAACACTAACTTATCATATACAAAACCGGAAACAGTCTATAATAACCGTTACCCCTGAAGCTTTATGGTTTAATTTCCTGAAAGCGCATTTTCATTTGCCTGCATACGTGATAGAGTTTTATGGTAGGTATATGAGTGTTGTAAAAGTAATTCAATTTGTGTGTGAATGTGTGATATGATTATGTTATGGTTTAAGTTTGTGTTTATTATTTTACTTAGAAATTGTATAATTAATGTAGAGTATTATAGAGGGATAAATAAATAATAATAAATCCGATCTACTACTCTTTTAAATATTTAAGAAAGCTTTCGACAGAGTACAGCATGACAAGCTTATGAAAATTCTCGGTGACATCGGCCTCGATCCTGCAGACCTAAGAATCATTAGGAACTTATATTGGCAGCAAAAGGCGCGAGTGAGAGTTGATCAAACATTAACACAGGAAGTGGACATTAAGCGAGGTGTACGACAAGGGTGTATACTGTCTCCTTTGCTATTTAATATATATGCTTAATATATATAAAAATTTTCACAGAAGCCTTAGAAAATGCAGAAGAAGGTATCATAGTCAATGGCCACGCAATCAATAATATCAGATATGCGGATGATACCATTTTACTGGCGGCCACTTTTGAGGGTTTACAAAGTTTGCTTTAGCGGGTGGATAGCATAAGCTCAAGTTACGGCCTTAACATAAACTTGAAGAAGTTTATACGGCTATTATAAATGTGAAATTCAGGTCTCCAGCTACTTGTACTTGTATACGGGCTGTTTTCCGCAAATAGACTCTTTTTAATTGGGTCCTTTTTGCGCGACCTTCAGAATAAAAGTCGAGGTATCGACCACTAAGTCAACACCGTTCTTAGGTCTCCAGTCATCTACATACCGAGTTTCAACACAATCGGTTTAGTAGTTTTTGTGTGAAGGAGTAGCAAACATAACTACACACAGACACGCAAACTTTTACATTTATAATATTAGTAGGCAACAGGAAAGCTTTTTCTAAGATTTTTTGTTTGCGTGTAACATATAGGCTCCGAAAGTACTGGACCGATTTTAATTTAATAAAAAAAAAACTTAGTAAACTAAGAACCAAATATAGAAGAAAGCAATAAAAGCACAGAGGATGGAGAGGAAGCGAACAAGAAAATATTTTTTCATTACTCATACTCCGAAAGTAGGTCTAAAGATGCCTGAAGAGCGTGTAGAAAATAAAACTTTCAGCCCCAGGGAAAATCGCTTTCAATGACAGCTGTCATGTCAAATTATGGCTTCGCACGGCTTGTGCAATGTGCATGCATCGACTACCTGCATAGACTACCTGTAGCCAGTATCAGTATCATTACGCATTAGGAACTTCAAAAACCTAACCTCCTTGCTTTAAGTAACACCAAAGAATAACACTACATGTATATAACCTCATTGTTAGGAAGAATTTTATGTATTATTCGTAATGAAAAGCACAGTGTTTACCTCGGGTGAAAGACTCATTAAGTCCCTCGAACTATTAGCCGTCTCGGGACTTTTAATGAGTGACTTTCACACCTAGGGTAACAATGTACTATTGATTAGTTGATTCGTCAATACAAAAATTTGACGCAAGGAATTAATTGGAAATAACCCTTCTTCAGTAGTAACGATTAACAGTAACTGTTAAAATTATTATTTTGCAATTATTCATTAGATATATTTACCTATTACTAAACACAAAACGCAACGTAATTCTTAATAGAGTGAGTCTTTAAATAATTACATTTTTTTGTTAGTTTAAGTCAAGAAACTTAGAAGAAAAGACAAATTCTTTGGTTTAATTACAGTAAAATTTATAATAATAGTGTCCTTACGTTTATTATTGTTATACTTGCTTACAGACCTACATAAGAAAATATTATTTTAATATTGATGTCATAAATATTATGTTTCTGACAACGAAGCTTCAATGTCACCTGGCATCAAAATTTCTCACGTAAAAACGCATCGAAGTCAAAAAATGCAATAAAACGATCGATCGTAAAAAAATCGCGAAATCATCATCGATATTCATCGATTGAATACAATGGGACATTACTTTTTTATTACCACTAATGAATATAGTTTCTGAACGCACTTTCCCCTCAAATAAAAACGTTTAAAAACTAAACGGGCTGTTAAAAACATCTTTGAAAAACTAACTTTTAAACGTACCCCATTTAAAAAACAGTTCCACGAGTGTATTAAATAATAAAATTTCAAACTTGGAACATTAAAATTTGTAAACGTTACATTGTAAGTTTTTTTTTGTTTCTTTTATGCCAGTCATAGGGTGTTTATGTCATTCTATATTTGAACTTGGCCCCTTTTTGCAACCCTTGATTTTGATACGGTTAACCCTTAACTGTAGGTGCAAAAAATTGGCCTCTTTTGACATTGTAACGTGTTCTTTCTATGACACAAAAGCAAGTATCATAGTGTAATCGTTTTAACCGTTTTTTTCGACGTTGAAAAGATGAAATAGGTCATAATTGGGTTCAGTATGGTTTAAACTGTAACTAATTTTGAGGAAGTGTTTGTTTGATGTATGTTTTGATATAGGTTAAATTTTTTTATTGTTATAAACAGTATCCTTTTGAGCCTTGTCTACTTAAGCAATAATTGACATGGGACTTTTTTAAGTTATAATTAAAAAAAAGAATTGGGACAAATGGAAATAAGTAAATAAATCGCCGAATAAAATTATGTACTTAATATTTTTTAATATAAAAGCCGCGATTTCCTGTATATATTTTTACAAAAACAATATGATAGCAAAATTAACCAAATTAACATCAAAATACAAATCAACCAAACATTATTAAAACACAAACAAGTGTTAATCAATATTCCATTTATTCGTAATTACAATATTCATACATAACATTCAATAGTTAATTTCGATGCAAAACTGGTAATTAACGTATTATCATCCGAATGGAGGTAACAAAGGTAGACTCACGAGATGAGTGAGGGCGGTGAAGGGTTGAAATTGAAATTATGGGTAAATTTTGACTTTGACTTTGAACTTAGGTGCAAGTTTTTACTAAATGTAAGAAGCTTTTTGGTGACCCTAATTTGAAAATTGGAGTGCATATTTAGGTAACCAAGAATTCGATAATAAGGTAAGTACGTTGCGTTCATTTGATGATAATATATTGACATCATTGGCAAATAAACAGTATGGAGTTAATTATAAGATAAATAGAAGAAAATTGCGTAAATGCAAATGCTAGAATCATCTAATTCTCACTCATTACTCAATTGTTAAAGAAAAAATGATATTTTATTACTTGATTGATTAATATTACCCTGGGCATAACAGATGCCCTGGGTGTCTTAAAACTTGCACCTTTATCAATCGTAGTTCCTCTACTCTCCCTGAAGTGGCCCGATTCAGTGATTACTCTATTTATTCTATTATCATGTAATTGGACCCTGAATGGGTTGCGTTGCGAAGCAGACATTAAGTCTTATTGTTCGCATGTATGTTTGCGAATGTGTAATCAAGTTGGGTTGTTAGTGACTTGATTTAAATTAATTGAAGGCTGTTAAGGGTTAATACTTTTGTAACAAACATGGTACACTTTCTTTGACTTTTAACCCTAAGGTTGTTCGATGGCTTAGACGTAAATAGATTCACTATTCGCAAAATGCCTCAAGCTTAAAATTATTAGGGTGTTTTTTTTACCTTTTGAGGAACGGAACCCTAGAAAAGACATGTTAGCAGAATGATTTATTCTTGAAAATACCATTTCGCAAAATTCAACTACTTAATTAAATAGGTTTTTATTTTCTACGAAATCATAATCATAATCATAATCATTTATTCATTCACACGAAATAGAGTAATACAAAATGGTCTTAAAAAATAATCAATGAAAGAATGTAAGAAAATCAATGTGCTCTAGAAAAAAATGGAAAATTCCAGATACCTACATCGGGTTTTCTTCCACCCGGAGTTGGTGCTCGTGGCGTCTTATTACCCAATCCCTAGGAGCAATTTTATTTATTACAACTTTATTGTAAAAAAATACAAAATAGGGTCAATTTCACCCCAAAGGAAACCACTAGTTATATTTTTTACCAAAAAAAACCTCCAACCCTGTGAAATTTAGCAATAAACATTAAAAAGTCAATGTCATCATTATCAAGCAAAATTGACAGTAAAATAAAAATAAAAGATTCCCACGTCAGTTGTCACTCCAATCAATAAGAACATAAAATACTTTGACATTTAATGACAAACTTGCCTTTTCATTTTGACAGTTAAAAAACTGTATTTACGAGTTCAAACCCGTAACAAAAACTGGTAAAAAAAATGATAAATTGGGGGTAAATTGTAACCGCGCAGTGGCAAATACTAGGGTAGTTTTTTCTGCAAAAACTGGTGTTTTTTTAAGAAAATATTTTATTTTAACCGACTTTATAGAAGCGGTTTTCAATAGACCTATTTAATCCATCTCCGTAGTATGTTAATGCCTGACTTTTCCTTTAAGAAGGAGACCCAAGAAACGTCTCTGGAATTATTTTCCAGTACATTTTTTTATAAGTATAATACTTAAGTTTCATAAATTAGTTTAACTAGTTTAGATAGGTAGGTAATAATGTTTAGGTTAAGTTTTGTGTACATAAACGCCTTATTATTATTATTTTTTATCCCATCTGATGGTGGTGTGCGCCTTTCTGGTATCTTCCCTTCACTTCGCTCTAAATGACGCATCGTCTGGGTAAACTTCGCAGTCTTTTCAGTCTTTTTTGACCACTTCTGTCCACTTATGTCCCTGAAATGGAACATGAGGTAATATAGGGTTAATTTTACTATTACTTGGTAGTTGCTACAGTGAACTATAATCATAATAATTATTTACCCGCAAGTCCCGCAACCCGGAAGTGACATCAACGAACTAATATGGATAATAATCAGATTAGAACACAATTTCCTTCTAAGTGGGTCATCGTCACGTCATTATTGCTAACATCCGGTACATTGACCATACGAAGATTCAATTCTGTTTTACTTATTTCATTTAAAAAAAATGTATTAAGAATAATAAAGATTTAAACTATATGGTTTTTTTTAAGTTAAAATCATCATAAATACTGATATTTAAATGATCCAGTTTGTTAGTAGGTAAATAACGTAGAAATAAAAACGCATTCAGCAGATAGTATATGCGAATTGCTTTCTCCTATAAACTTAAAAATGATAATAATAGATTTGATTTCTAAAATGTTTAAATAATCCTGTTTACTACCTACCTACTCAATTACAAAAAATAACATCTGCGTTTAAATTAATGTTTTTTCAGTTTGTCATTAATCATTTTTACTACTTACTTTTAAACAAAGAAAAGACAAAGGTAGCTTCTTAACTACAATTTCTCTATAGTAGCAAGTGGACCGTAGTTACATTAAAATCTACTTCATGATAATTGATAAATGCTCTCTTGATTTAACTGTTAATATAGAGAGTGTTCTTTAAAAAAATATTAAAGGTTAAATTTTGATCACGTATAAGTTTCGCGCTCAAACTGTAACGATAGTCATTTACACCGTTTAGGTATCTACTTATCAGATAATTGCTTAAATAACCACATACACCTATAATTGGCTAAATTGCAACTTTTTGGCGTGCAGAAGCAGTAACAAAAGAAATATTCATTTAGGGCCTTTTAAAAGGACGTTAGTGACTAATGGGTTAATATTGAAATAGAGATCTATACGAGTAAACATATATAGTAAATTAAATGTTACCTATTACAAATATATCACTATTATCACTTAACTGAATAATTAATGATAATATTTATGACTTTTTTTGCTTAAAAGCTACCTACTAAATCGATTGCGTTAAAACTTGTTATCTAAATCTCATTGCTTAAGTCCTGGTATAACAAATATAGTTATTATTCTGATAATAGCCGATGAAGTTGTAGGAAGAAGCTGTTCAAAATAATTGTTAAAACAGAACATCCTTTATCACAAAACGCGTGACTTCGCGTCCATCCCACAGATTATAAAGTGCGTCGCTGCATTATTGCTGCACAGATTACGTACGAAACAATTACCTACATATATCTATCTATAATACGTATAACTTGTTTGTAGACATACTATAATTTAGTTGAATTGTGTCGCTAAGTAGAGGTCAATAAACTCGAGGTGTATTTTAAACATTGGTTATGGAAAGAAAACTCAATAAGTAAGTTAGAACTTTACTAAAGTATTATTCGTATTATTATCGGGATTTTTGATTTGATTTTGATTTTGAAGCATATTCTAGCTCTAGAATTTTCCTATTATGATCAAGTTACATAAAACGCGGAATGCCAATGATGGCATTATGCCTAAATGGCAGGTTGGCCTAGAAAGTTTTTCGCCCTAACCGAAAGATGCCATGAAGCAGAATATACACATTTTGTATCAATTATTTGTCGACAATCGTTAAGGGTTAAACCATATAAATTAGATGAATATGCCAATATTATTTTATTTTTATATTTTATTAAACCTATTTTGAGCAATTTATATGCAAAGCTACATCAATTTTAAACTTTTGCACTGAAATTTTACATTTCGATCTCTACGTTTATTGAAAATTGTAGCACAACCTTAATTAAAAAACATCTCATTGACATAATAACTCGATTGTTTGTGCACCGCAGGCTAGATGGCGCTCCTGCATTAGTTAAACAAACATTGCACAGCAGTCTGAGTCTGAGCTTAATCCAGTCGATGTTTTGTTTGTATAAGGCAAGAACAACTAGGTATCTAGTTGGGTTTGGTATAACCCAACGCCATAACGCTTATAAAGTGTGTTAAGAAAACCTCTTAGGTTGATGTTGCTACCCTGGAGCTTACGTAAAAAAATAAAATAAAAAGAAAGAATAAATAATTATTCGTTTGGTAAAAGTACAAATATAGGAAGTTAGGAACCCACATTTGTGTAAGAAACTTGCGCCATTTTGAGAAATAATAAGATTTGGTGACCAGTTATAAAAAATGTCTCAAATTAAATAAGCAATATTCTGTGTTAAAAAAACTCGATATTTGTCTTAAAACTGGTCGCCAACTCGTGGTTTTTTCGAAATAGCGGACTTGTACGAGTAGGTATGTCAAAATGTACAATGGTCTTTGACCCAGAATTTGAAGAATATTCAAAACTGAAAACACCAATAGTTGCTTGAACTAATAGGTATTGCCACATCTTCCAAAAATCATAAAACTTCCAGTAAATTATGGTTTAATTTTTCATTATCATATTATACGCGTAACATTTGTTTGCTACCCAATTATCATGATATTATCGTCTAAGTCATACTTGAACAAATACCACAAATTGAGGCCTAAGTATAATCAGCTTATTCAGCACACAGCTTAGATACCAGTTAGTACGTCAAATCAACCCTTTGACTGCACCGTGCTTAATACCAGAACAAATAGAACAAGCGGTAGGTCCTATGCATAGGCTAAGCTTCCATGCAAATTAAGCAAACTGATATTAAGCTGGCTTATGTAATGTTGAGTGGAAAGGAGTTAAAAAGCTACGCGGGTATAAATTTACCCACACTTTTAACTCTCACATACCTTAGAACATATTAATGGTTCGAAGGTTTAGGAGTTAGGTGCAGTACCTTGTATGTATCGTAGCATTTTTATCGTGCTTAGCTTAGCTAGCTTTTTGAACGGGAGACCTTTTTTTTTCTTTATTTGTTATTTGCCCTGTAAGTGAAACAAACTAAAGACCTCATTTTGACTATCTAAAATTTTTAACAATTTTGTAACTGACTGTACGGTGGAACCTTCCTGTTCAGACGTAACAGAAACACACAACACGGTCGATTGATCCTCATGGTACAGGTTAACACAGTGCACTTCTGGTCTTTCATTTTGGGGCCTTCCTAAGGACTTTAATTTATTTGTTTTGCTTTCATTTGTTAAATGCCATTTTAATGTCGGTATTATAAGAAGGCCATCTCAAAATGCTAGCAAATTATTATTTTTTTGCTTGCTTGTTATGTTTTTTTCATGAATTTTATCTTGAGTTAAATTAAATAATTTCAATGGCATTTCTCACAATTTATGTTTTGTGTAAAATTTTAAAATTATGATAAAAATCAGGTGCTTTCAAAGGGGTTTGACTTTTGGAGCGAAACAATGATGACTAAAAAATAAAATTTCAGTCGAGGCTGTCTTAGAACCTTTAGCCTGCTCTTTCTGGTGTATACACAGATAAAAAAACACAAGAAAAGACTTAGCTCTCTACTCTCCACGTCATTTCGGTCCGCGCTAATCTCGCAGACAAAAACAATAGATCATGAATTGTTTACAAAGCCTACGGGTAGATGGCGTGGTGCATTAGTTGTGCAAACAGAGATGTTTTGAGTCCGAGCTTCCATACACATAGCTATATACAGTACTTATAGGTATATATTATGTATTATTAATAGTCCTCCCTAACAATTTCGATAATGGCGACCCTAAAAATCCTAAATTATTATTTGACGACCCAGTTGGCACAATGCATGGTCACCGTGCCGGACTGCCAAATACAGGATTGCGGGTTCGATTCCCGCCTCAGACAAGTATTTATGCTTAGATATTTGTCTGTGGTCTGGTTGTTTCTTTGTATAAAGTTGGGAATCTGTAGAGTTATAAATCTGTACCTAGGGTTGGTAATCTGTTGATTTGGTAATCTGTTAAGTTGGGAATCTGTAGAATTGAGAGTTTATAGAGTTGGGAATCTGTAGAATTGGGAACAAACCCATATCCCGTGTTGAAAAACTTAGATAATAAATAAATATTGTACGAAATTACAATCTAAATTTGATCTAGCCCCAAATTAAGCGACTAGACTTGGAAACGAATTTAATATGAAGCTAAGTTTTATACTTTACTTAAAACCAGTAAGTACATTTAAAACATAAAAATATTTGTTTTTCGACGGGAATCGAATCTGCAACCTTCGGCGTCATAGGCTTATCACGTAGACGTATCAATAAAAAACTTATTGATAAAAATAATACCAAAAAATAGTTATATTCTTCAACGTATTTATTAGGGGAGAGTGGGGGCATAGTGGCTATGGCTAAAATATGTTAAAAGAAAATCGTATTAGCAATGATTTATAATGTCAGTCCACCGTGTAGGGACAGAATCACAGAGTCATGTGATATAATGCTCTGTATATTGGCGGGACAACAACTTACTATATTTCTATTTTCTATTTGTTTTTTTTTCTAAAAGGAAATATTATTATCTACGCCAATTTTCGTACAAATAATATTCAATGTGAAAGTTTGTGTGTGTGTGTTTGTGTCTCTTTCACGTCAAAATGGGACAAATTGTGATGAAACTGTGTTTGTAGATCTAGGCTGGAGATCTGAATTAACACCTAGGCTACTTTTTATCCAGATATTCTCACGGGGTCGGCATTCACGTGAGTGAAACCACGAAGCTCAGCTAGTTCTTAATAAATTCAAAGGGCGTTTTTTCTCGAATTTAAGAAGAAATAAAAACAATACTAATTACAATAAATGCCGAAGTGCGAAGTGGAGGCTAAAAGTAGGTACGCGGACCCCAGCCTCCCGAGAGGGATGCAACCGGGAACATCGCTCAGATGATGATGACTAATTCATTACATAAAAAACAACAACATACAGACGAATTGAGAACCTCCTCTTTTTTTGAAGTCGGTTAAAAACTATTTAACAACAAGTTTACCTTGATTACCTATGTGGTTACGTTGATTACGCTAGGTTATTTTTAGGTGCACAATACAAAGGACCTAAAAATAACCACTACACTATAAAAAAAAACAAAAGCAAAAGTGTAAAAGATACACTTGCTGTCAAAAAAACCTTCACAATCATAACACCTACAAAAACAGGGACAAGTGCAAACGTGTTTATTCAAAGACCGAAGAGACTTTGGATAGGAAATCCTTCAACAAAACACTGGAGTGTAACGTCAAAAACAATAATTCTTCATTACTAATACTGTTGGGGGTGCATACAGAGCGCACAGTGAATAAATGTGCGAGTTCTTTTCTGTTATCCCACTATTTACATACAATTTTGATGTAAAAGTGTGTATGTTATTAGCTATGTGTGTTTGTTAGTTTGTTACTTACTGTATAAACCAATTGAACAGATTGCAGAAGAACTCGGCATTTAGATAGCTAGAGTTCTGAACACTATGCTACTTTTTATTCAACAAAATCAGGACTAACCTACGCGGTTGAATCAGACTGAAACTGCGGGGTGCAGCTAGTAATCAAATAAACCTAACTTTTTGGATTTAAAAAGACACAAGAGTTCCCTCACTTATCAATCGAGTCAGTAACTAACGCTAAAAAGCAACCACGCATTCAAAATCAGTTGAGAAAGTGCAGGTGTACAAGTGACTGAATTTGGGGTGGCTTATATTTTTTTGTGGCTGACACCGAACAATGCAGAAAAGCAAACAAAAAATGCTCATATGTCAAGAGAAATACAGTTCAAAGTGTTATCACGATTGTGTGGCCAACAGTGTAAATTAATGTGAGTCGACCTGATAAGTGGTTATTTAGAACGATAATGCTAGCAGTTTTAGATTAATTTTTGTATTTGTACTTAAGGGTAATTTTGTAAATGTTTTAAGCTGATTAAAAGAAAAACTTCGGGCTTTATTTTCATAGAGATAAATCATTATTTAGAAATTTCAAAATTAGTAGTTTTAGCTTCGGGTGACCAAAGGGCTGACTTCTACCTCAGACAATAGATAAGATTCGCCATTCAAACAGGGTAACGCAGCCAGCGTTTTGGGCACACTTCTTAGGGCTTTTACTAACCATTTGGACTTTTAATTGTAATAAAACTTCTCAAAGTTCTTTTAAATGTTAAAAAAAACATCAGCAGCTAAAAACTTGCCTACACATGCAATTTTTTTTATAAAGGAGAATGTTTTTTCTGGGCCTGAAGGCCTCATGAAACGAGTCATATATCAAAAGAATGGTGGTTTCAAGAGGAACATTTTATTGTATGACCACTTTTTCAAATTAGCTGTGAGATCGGAGATATAGGTCATTAAAGGTAGGCGGTCGTTTCACTTGCGAGTTTTCTCCGTACACCGCTAGGGAATATTAACGCCTGAATAGAATCAGATGTGGCCGTCGTATAGCAATAAATTATATATCAAATGATAGGTCGTTTCAAGAGGAATGATTCAGTATATGACGATTTTTAAAAATTATTTTTATTTTTAGAGTTATAGGCCGTTTATGCTAAGTAGTAAGTATAGGTTACTAAGGTGATTCCTTGTGCAATGCAAACGCTTGGTTAGAACCAGATATTGCTCTCCTCATGAAACGAGTCATATATCAAATTAAAGGTGGTTTCAAGAGAAACATTTTATTTTATAATAATTTTTTCAAAATAGTTGTGGGTTCGTAGTTATAGGTCATTAACGGTAGGTGGTCGTTTCACTTGAGAGTTTTCTCCGTACACCGCTAGGGAGTATTAAAGCCTGAATAGAATCAGATGTACGCATCGTATAGCAATGAGTCAAAAATCAAATGATAAGTTATTTCAAGAGTAATAATTCGATGTATGATGACTTTTAAGAATATTTTTATTTTTAGAGTTTTAGGCTATTTATGTTAATTAGTAGATGTCGGTGACTAATGTCTTCCCTTCTGCAATGCAGATGCTTGGTCAGAAGCAGATGTTGCCCTCCTCATGAAACGAGTCATATATTAAATGGAAGGTGGGTTTAAGGGAAACATTTTATTGTTTGACCACTTTTTCAAAATAGTTGTGAATTCGGAGTTATAGGTCAATAATGGTAGGTGGTCGTTTATGCTAAGTAGTAGATGTTGGTGACTAATGTCTTCTCTTGTGCAATGCAGATGCTTGGTTAGAAGCAGATGTTGCCCTCCTCATGAAACGAGTCGCATATTAAATGAAAGGTGGTTTTAAGAGAAACATTTTATTGTATGACCACTTTTTCAAAATAGTTGTGAATTCGGAGTTATAGGTCAATAATGGTAGGTGGTCGTTTATGCTTAGTAGTAGATGTTGGTGACTAATGTCTTCTCTTGTGCAATGCAGATACTTGGTTAGAAGCAGATGTTGCCCTCCTCATGAAACGAGTCGCATATTAAATGAAAGGTGGTTTTAAGAGAAACATTTTATTGTATGACCACTTTTTCAAAATAGTTGTGATTCGGAGTTATAGGTCAATAATGGTAGGTGGTCGTTTATGCTTAGTAGTAGATGTTGGTGACTAATGTCTTCTCTTGTGCAATGCAGATGCTTGGTTAGAAGCAGATTTTGCCCTCATGAACTTGTTTATATATGACTCGTCATATATTAAATGAAAGATGTTTTAAGAGAAACATTTTATTGCATGACTACATTCAAATTCTATTCAAAATAGTGGTGGTTTCGGAGTTAAAGATCGTTAAATGTTCTTAAGTAAGTGTTCGGTTGTTTTAGAAATTGTTGACAATGTCTGTCGTGATTTAGTCATCACCACTTAATACTATTTAGTGACACAGCAGGCTGATTAAAAGCATGAAGCTAATCGTAACCGACGTATAGGTTATGATACCTAGGTAAGATTATAAATAGGCTCAATGTGGTCTCCCGATACACAACCGACAAATCATAACCGTCAATGTCCTGCAAACAAATAAAAAAAGAATCTTCACGTCTCGTGACGGGTCTTGTACAATAGGTAATAATACTACCACACGCCTTCCTATACTACCTTCCTGCGAGTACCTATCGTGCGTTTCTATTGTTCCTGCAATAATATCTATTCCGATTTCCTGTTCGGGGACTAGGCTTGAGCCCTAATCGACTAAATCGATTGCGATGAAACTCGGTATGGAAATTGCTGGAGACCTAGATTAACACAAAATATACTTTTTAACTCAATATTCCCACTGGATAGGGACTTACGCTGTTGCAACCATGAATCGTCGTTATCAATTTTATTGAGAGGAACAATTCTCAACGGTTATTGCTTTCGACTCCCGCTTAAGGGGGCGCTTAAGGCGCTTCATTCAATAATAAAGGGGCGGAGTGGTGGTCCAACCATGGGGTCCATTAAGCGGGAGTCGAATATAATAATCCTCTATTTCAATAATTCTGTATCCACGCTCCGCGTTGAATCACCGCACACTTGGGCTTCCAACTATGGGTCGTGGTTTAAGTTTTTAAATAGTTAGACCACGGGACTGTGCTGACTTAGTCCCGTTGGACTGAATAGTTGAACCCCCCGTACTTTATTATTGAGTGGAGGTTGAAAGATTTTTCCTTACGGTCCCCTTAAGCGGGAGTCCAAAGGAATAACACTTGAGAATTATTTCGCTCAATGAAATTGATAACGACAATTCATGGTTGCAGCAACGTAAGTACCTATCCATGGGAATATCGAGTTAAAATATTACATTGTTACCCTAGGGGTAAAAGTGACTCATTTAGTCCCGAGACGGAGTTTGGCTAATAGTTCGAGGGAATAAATGAGTACTTTACCCGAGGTAAACACTGTGCTTTTCATTACGAATAATATATCAAATTCTTCCTAAAAACGAGAGTGAATGAGAGATTCCATACTACCTGATCCTCTTTCAAGGTTAGGACCAAAGAGGTTTTACATTATAGTGTTTTTTAGGTTTTTGCTATTTATTTTGAATACTCAAATACGTCGGTAACTCGGTACTTACCGAAGAGATTTTTATTAATTCGTTAATCCAACACTAGCAAATGACGCGAAGTCCGTAGATTTAAATTACAATTTTTGTAACACGGTTTGTCGAGAAAATATAATTTTCATTACTCATACTCCGAAAGTAGGTCCAAATGTACCTGAAGAGCGTGTAGAAAAAAAAACTTCCAGCCCTAGGGAAAATCGCTTTCACTGACAGCTGTCATATCAAATTATGGCTTCACACGGCTTCTGCAATGTGCATGTAGCCAGTATTAGTATCATTACGCATTAGGAACTTCAAAAACCTAACCTCCTTGCTTTAGGTAACACCAAAGAATAACAATTATGGCTTCGCACGGCTTATGCATACTGCCAGAGTTTAGTACTTAGTAGGTTTTTTCTCAGTAATCGAATTCAAGTACATATATTTAGTTCAATATAATAATTTCTTATTTAATAAAATAAATGTAGACGAAAATGGTCAAAGCGACGTATGACCATGCCGCGCCGCCGCCCGCGCCCTGTCGAGATGTTGTTGATGTGGCTTTATGCGACCGTGTAGTCAGTGTCGTTCCTTGAGTAAAAAAAAACTAGCGGGATATGCTAGCATTTTCAAACTATTTTAAACGTTTTAATTAGTATTATCTGTTGTTATTTCATTATGTTTTTGTGTTAAGTTTAATCTGGTTTTACATTTGTGATTGTGTATTTTGTGTAAAGAACATTTTCTAGACAAACCGTGTTACAAAACTGTAATTTAATTCTACGGACTTCGCGTCATTTCCCAGTGTTGGATTAACTCATTAATAAAAATCTCTTCGGTACGTCGTATTTAAGTATTGAATACAACAAAAACCTAAAAGAAACACTGCTTAATGTATAACCTCTTTTGTTTCAACCTTGTAAGAGGATCAGGTAGTATGGAATCTCTGAATCACTCTCGCTGTTAGGAAGAATTTTATATTTTATGTTATTCGTAATGAAAAGCACAATGTTTACCTCGGGTGAAAGACTCATTTAGTCCCTCGAACAATTAGCGCCCTCGCTACGCTCGGGCGCCAAACTCCGTCTCGGGATTCAAAGAGTGACTTTCACACCTAGAGTAACAATGTACTATTACACAAAATACGCAATCATAAATTAAAAAACCACATTAAACTTAACACAAAAAGATAATAAAATAACGAAAACTAATACTAATTAAAAAGTTTAAAATAGTTAAAAATGCAACTATTTCCTGCCAGTTTTTTTTACTCAAGGAACGACACTAACCGGACGGTCGCAAAAAGCCAGCAGCAGCAACATCACAACAGGGCGCAGGCGTCGCAGCATGGTCATACGTCGCTTTGACCATTATCGTCTTTATAATATTTATTTTATTAAACAAGATATCTTGAACTAAATATATCTACTTGAATTGTATTACTGGGAAAAAACCTCCTAAGTAATAAACTCTGGCAGTATGCATGAGTCATGCGAAGTCATAATGGTTGTTTTTTGGTGTTACCTAAAGCAAAGAGGTTAGGTTTTTGAAGTTACCAATGTGTAATGATACTGATACTGGCTAAGCCGTGCGAAGCCATAATTTGACATGACAGCTGTCAGTGAAAGCGATTTTCCCTAGGGTTGAAAGTTTTACTTTCAACACGCTCGTCAGGCACCTTTAGTACTTTTGAAGTATGAGTAATGAAAAGTATATATTTTTTTAAAGATAAATAGTTCCCAAACAGGATAATCGGAATAGATATTATTGCAGTTACAATAAAAACGCACGATAGGTACTCGTAGGAAGGTAGAGCATGTGGCAGCATTATTACCTATTGCACAAGACCCGTCACGAGACGTGAGCATTCTTTTTTTATTTGTTTGCAGGACATTGACGGTTATGCTTTGTCGGTTGTGTATCGGGAGACCATATTGAGCCTATTTATAATCTAACCTAGGTATCATAACCTATACGTCGGTTATGATAAGCTTCATGCTTTCTATCAGCCTGTTGTGTCACTAAATAGTGTTAAATGGTGATGACTAAATCACGACAGACATAGTCAACAATTTCTAAAACAATCGAACACTTACTTAAGAACATTTAACGATCTTTAACTCCGAAACCACTACTATTTTAAACAGAATTTGAATGTAGTCATGCAATAAAATGTTTCTCTTAAAACCACATTTCATTTAATATATGACTCGTTTCATGAGGAGGGCAACATCTGCTTCTAACCAAGCATCTTCATTGCACAAGAGAAGACATTAGTCACCAACATCTACTACTAAGCATAAACGACCACCTACCATTATTGACCTATAACTCCGAATCACAACTATTTTGAAAAAGTGGTCATACAATAAAATGTTTCTCTTAAAACCACCTTTCATTTAATATGCGACTCGTTTCATGAGGAGGGCAACATCTGTTTCTAACCAAGCATCTGCATTGCACAAGAGAAGACATTACTCACCAACATCTACTACTAAGCATAAACGACCACCTACCATTATTGACCTATAACTCCGAATTCACAACTATTTTGAAAAAGTGGTCATACAATAAAATGTTTCTCTTAAAACCACCTTTCATTTAATATGCGACTCGTTTCATGAGGAGGGCAACATCTGCTTCTAACCAAGCATCTGCATTGCACAAGAGAAGACATTAGTCACCAACATCTACTACTTAGCATAAACGACCACCTACCATTATTGACCTATAACTCCGAATTCACAACTATTTTGAAAAAGTGGTCATACAATAAAATGTTTCCCTTAAACCCACCTTCCATTTAATATATGACTCGTTTCATGAGGAGGGCAACATCTGCTTCTGACCAACCATCTGCATTGCAGAAGGGAAGACATTAGTCACTGACATCTACTAATTAACATAAATAGCCTATAACTCTAAAAATAAAAATATTCTTAAAAGTCATCATACATCGAATTATTACTCTTGAAATAACTTATCATTTGATTTTTGACTCATTGCTATACGATGCGTACATCTGATTCTATTCAGGCTTTAATACTCCCTAGCGGTGTACGGAGAAAACTCTCAAGTGAAACGACCACCTACCGTTAATGACCTATAACTACGAACCCACAACTATTTTGAAAAAATTATTATAAAATAAAATGTTTCTCTTGAAACCACCTTTCATTTGATATATGACTCGTTTCATGAGGAGAGCAACATCTGGTTCTAACCAAGCGTTTGCATTGCACAAGGAATCACCTTAGTAACCTATACTTACTACTTAGCATAAACGGCCTACAACTCTAAAAATAAAAATAATTTTTAAAAATCGTCATATACTGAATTATTCCTCTTGAAACGACCTATCATTTGATATATAACCTATTGCTATACGATGGCCACATCTGATTCTATTCAGGCGTTAATATTCCCTAGCGGTGTACGGAGAAAACTCGCAAGTGAAACGACCGCCTACCTTTAATGACCTATATCTCCGATCTCACAGCTAATTTGAAAAAGTGGTCATACAATAAAATGTTCCTCTTGAAACCACCATTCTTTTGATATATGACTCGTTTCATGAGGCCTTCAGGCCCAAGCTCTATACATTTTTTGTCATTCTCCTTTATAAAAAAAACCCTTTAAAAACATCGAAAATGTAACATAAGGTTATTGAATAAAATTACCATTTCAATTAGATCATGCACAATAATTACCTATCCATACCATATTGGTCGAATTCACTTTTGTCTGATCTTATCAGAATAAAATCTCTACAAAATGGAATATTTTATTTAATACCTACTAACCAAGGTAATAAGGATTTTAAGGTATTATTTATACCTTTGTTTTATTATTAATTTATTTTAACTACGCTATTGCATTGGGGAATCCTGTAATGATAGATGTAGTTTTTCTGATAAATAAATAAATAAATAAATAAATAAATTATAACAAAAACCTTATGGTATAGTTGTACTCGCTGAAGTGACTGTATTCAGTCGTGTAGGTTAAGCAACGATAGGCGCTGTCATTACTTCGCTGGGTGACCGTATAAATGTTTTCTCATTGATACTTGAGCAAATTATTTGTTAGACTATCTATCTACTTTGTTAATATTATCTAGTACGTACTCATTCACCTTTTGTACTCTCACCATATTTAAGTTCAAACTGACACAAACCACATGGCTTTTGCAAAAACTATGCTGGTGTTGAGAAATTAAAAAAAAAACCCTTTTATATAAAAATACACGACGTGCTTTTATTTTTAAATGTTTTCGATTGAATGTTTGTTTTAGGTACTTTTGATAAACACTTATCAATAATTAAACATTTTTTTTTTATGGTGAAATTGTGTAGCAATTTGTCACCATTAGATCCTAATTAAGTATCGAGTTTTGAAAGATGGCGTTCTTTCTTATTAGTCAAATGACATCGCTAAAATAAATAACAGTGTTGTAATAAAACACAAATTGATTTACTAAAGTTTTAGAATTATTGGAATAAACTTTAAGTAAGTCGGTATATATTATATCAGCAATTTAAAAACCTTTATTTAACCATCCAACTATTTTAGCTTTATGCTCATTTATCACGAATCCCTACACGCGAAAGCACTTAGAACAATCAAGTAGTGTAGAAACTTGGACATATGGGATAGACAAGTGCGCCGCCTACCGGTCAACATTTGATTTACGCGTAAATTACGTGTCATAACCCTGGGGTGCTCTTTGCCCTACCTCCTCTTCGACAAAGAGTAAGTACAGATATCTGTACATTTAAATTTGTCTAAATATATCATTAGGCTTAACAACTAGGCTTGTGCTAATACAAGCCAAGTTGCTAACCTTAGCTTGGGGCTAGATGGCGTTGTAAAATTTTAATGTCCTGCAATATATTTATTTTTTTACCTACACTTTATGATGTTTTTTTTTATTTGAAATGAATAAGCCTATTTGTTACAAAAAATATATATTATCGCTTTTTAATACTAGTGTAGAATAGAAAGATGCCCACCTCTACCTAGGTATTTTAAATGCATAATAATTTCTGTAATGATTTTTTTTCGCAAAAATATGTATTGGCGAGATTCGAAGTTGTGAGACAACTACCGCAGCGCTGCCGCCGGTATAAAAGTCAAAATAAAACCTGATATTTTTATCTTATCAAGGCAGGTCGGCTGTGCACTTACAAAACCATGTAAATGACAATTTCTGAATATTTTATTTATACAAAGAAATATTTTAATTTATACACAGTCTTTGAAAGACCATACTAATAATTTGGAACCTTTTATTAAACTTGCTGTTAATTGTTTCTTTACTTTCTGTATTAAAAAGATTCTAGTTTTTACTCTTTGCCCATGAGTGTCATAAAACCGCCCCCAAACGCACCTTCCATATCGATAATGCATTAATTTGAATATTCGCGGTGTCATATGTCAAATGGTTTGTAATTTCCTATTTGTAAAACTTCTGTTTTATTAATGCGGAAAAACGGAAGTGAACAATTTGACGCAGTTGTTATAAAAATTGTTTGATTGCGGATAAGATTAGTAAGAACTTTGTGGGCCGATCAAGGGACAAGCTGATTTAGCGCTGACATAATAATAACGCCATTTTTATTAAGTTTCTTATAGTCAGAGGATAGCTACGCTACTATTGGTTAATGATATATAAATTTGTTTCTGTATGAGCTCTAAAATCGTCCCTGTAACTTTTAATAAAACGGGTTGTGATTGCGTTTTGGATAAATATTTTGATGATAATCTCGGCATTTCGAAAATAATGAATATAAATTGTGTGCGTTTAAAGAATGTGTCATCCCTGTAACTAAGCTGTAACTCTGTATTATTTATTTTTTTCAAGAAACAGTTATGAAATCCATCGATGGATTAGGGTTGAATAAAAAGTAGAAACTGATCCTTAAATTTTGTTCATGAATCAAAGTAGAACAGAGTATTT
Organism: Idaea aversata; assembly: GCA_907269075.1. Taxonomy (NCBI): domain Eukaryota; kingdom Metazoa; phylum Arthropoda; class Insecta; order Lepidoptera; family Geometridae; genus Idaea; species Idaea aversata. Next base: position 2,518,794 of record OU026102.1, read on the forward strand.
AATTAGGGCCCAAAAATCAAGGATGAAAATAAAATAAATAGATAACTTTAGTTATTGGTTATTTAGAAAGAAGAAACAGAAGAACACCTTCAGTTTACTAGATTATAGTATAAACAAATTGTCAGTGTAAAACTGACCCGTTGATTCGGTGCAATTCACCACCACTCATTTGTGACTAAAATAAAGTAAATAGGTAACTTAAGATATTTATTTATTAAGTACACAAACACTTATAGGTAATACACACTAATACGTATTATGTGCTAATACCTACTAAGAATAGAGAGATACATTGCTAAAAATTATGTTCAAGTGTGTGTGTATTGCTTATTTTGTTTTCATTATTCTCAACAAATACCCTATATCCCACCATATGCGAACCATTATACAAAGTCATACGTCAAACTCTATCCGCAATAAATCATCATGAACTAACAACCCCACAGGTGAACTCATTACGGATTACTTACGCTAATTATACTCAGTTGAAAATATTGCGTTTACGGTGTTTTGCAATGTGGCAAACGCAACAGATGTTGGTTTTAAGCAATTTGTAGGTATAATCTTCTTATTTGATATAGTTGGTTAATTATACGATAATATATTATACAGTGTATAAAAAAGCACTGTAATCCGTCTTAGGTGCCCCTAAAATAAAATGGTCTGGTTGTTTCTATGTATTATAAGTATATATTTACAGAAGAAAAGTATATATGTAGTATATCCGTTGTCTACCACCCATAACATAAGTCTAGTTACTAAGCTTGGGGCTAGATGGCGATGTGTGGAATATCCTGCAATATAAGAGCTTATTCATGCCAGACCCAAAATAAAAGAAAATATTTTAATAAAAAAAATTTAAGTTTGAAAAAATTACTGAAAATTTAAGGAATTTCTATGATTGTGCAACACCGTTATTGACAACTGACCCTCATAATAAAAATAGTGTTTTCCCAATTTGAAAAAACCCCAAACTCTGAAAAAATTCCAAATTAAAAGAAAACCTAACCAGTAGGTACCTGATTTTTTTATTTTTTAAAGTGCTAAGCCTGCACTGGGCTATCTGAAAATATTTTGATGCATTTTTCCTTAAAAATATTTTCAGTAGGTACCTACTAGTTTAAAAGCCTTCAATCATTCTATTAGTTTTAAGTAAAGTAAAATAAATTTCACTGATCGCCTAAAGTTAAAAATCAAATAGATTTTTTTTTCTATAAGTTCACTTTACTCAAAGCCACCCTTCAAATAGGTAATGCGACTAAAAAGCACGTTTTAAATCCGCAAATAGTGAATAGAGCCCTCATATTTTACCCTTCACCAAATCTGTTCAGTTAAAATGTTTGAACTCTCAAAGTTTCAAAGTAAAATGGCATGTAATAGAGGTTTAGGGTACACTGAGAGAAAAACGTAATCTCATACCAAAGAATGATGGCATGGCAATTACTTGAGCATATTATACACAAATAGAAAAAAAAAGGATAAAATTCTACGTTTATCTAGAGTACAAATTTCGTGAACTACATTTGGAAAAAAGATGTAAGCATTAAAAGTAACGTGTTTTTCATTATCTTCGTTGTAGCTTTAGTTTAAAAGTTTACTAAAGTCTACAATGCGTTTCAACGAAGGTATTGTAATACGAAATAGGTTTGTTGTAGATGTCTAGGCGAACATTTTTTGTTCTACAATATATCCACGAGATCTTACACGAATGCGACACTTTTTGGAACTGATATTTGGCCATAATACGTCAAATAGCTTAGTGCTGTGTGCAATATCCTACAACCGATTATTTGTTTGGCTTATTCCAATATAGCACATTTTTTTTTAACTTACCAGCTAATTAGACACCTATTATTATTTTTTTGCTATTTGACCCGCAAATTTCGAAGTAGGTACAAAGTAATAGTAAAAAAAAAGTAGAGTAATAGTAAAGTAGTAACTTTTGCTCCCAGTGTATAACTACGCATCTCTCCAACAGACTTAATACCGATAGATATCTACCAAATGTTATAGTTTGTGTCATGATGACTTTGCGCATGATGATGGGGGGGTGAAATGATAAATTCCTGTATTACGAATATTGATACTCATCATAAAGTTTTAGTTGTAAAGGAAGTCTGGCTGATAAAGATGAATTTCATGGTTTTGGATTGGTTTTAGTTTGGTAGAATATGGCTTTTTGACAACAAGTTAGTTGGTAAGAGAGTCAATATAATCCATTATATTACTATATACTATTATATCCATATTATACTTACTCTAGTAAGTGATCCAGATGAAGTGTAAGTGAGTGAAGATGCTGTAAGTGGAAATTATTAAGCAGAATATGAAGAAAAAAAAACCGATGAGTTACATTGAAATAAAACATAAAATTAACTTTTCATGAATTTACATTTTTATATTAAACACATATTCCTAGATACAATTTATAGATAAATGTTTGTTTTTGGTAAAATAAATAAGTACCTATTTAAATAAAACCAAATTGGAAAATTTATACACATTGAAAAAGTTGACATTTGGTCGACTAGTTTTTATTAACAAAGAAAGGACATCGCAAGACTGAAAAAAATCTTCAAAATAAATTATAATATAAAAAATACTTACGTGAAACTTTTTAACTTGTTATAATAATGCTAATAGGTAAACCTAAGTACCTACTTACTTCATACTTTTAGAAAAAAATATTCTATCAATAAATTTCATTTCACTCATCCAACTGAACAATAAGCACGCTCAAAAAACTACCCAATCATGGTTCTTATCAATCAAACCGCATATTTTCCGACAGCTTAATTCCCTCTGATTCGATTAGAAAACTACATTAACTATGTCTACGGGGCCTAAGGGGTCTACGGGTACTATATTGCGAAGTCAGCGTCGCATCCATTTTTCTTTAGGGCGAAGAGATGACGCAGACCAAAAACTTTTTGATTGGACGATACTACATCACTCAAAGCACCTGGTTTACACTTCCATATTTTTACATGATTTTGTGGTGTGAAAATTGCGGCCCACCATTCAACCTAGGCCCCGGGCAACCAAAGCCCACGACAAAAAGTCGAAATCTATAACCCTACCCTACTTGCTCGAGTCAGTTGCAGATACGAAATTGACATATAGCTGCGTGCATGCGCCGTAAGCATTTTTTGTACGCTCACACTATTTAGCACTATAAGCGCTGTTCATACAATTTGAACCGCAGCCTTCATATTAACGTGAAAATGACAGAAACTTTGGGCTTATTCAAGTCGCGATTGAATAGGTACTTATCTTCTAGGAAAACGAACTACATACATCTTAGACCGCATCGTTAACTACCATCAGGCAGGTTGATAAGTGGTCAAACGTTGATGACATATCATTTGTAAAAAAGAAAAAAATATTCGCAACTGGAGCAAGTAGATAAGATAGGTTATCGATTTCGACTCTAAGCGAGACTATTATACAGGGTCATTGGAAATTTTACTAGCAAGCCGTTGAGGGCTACTTCTGTGCACCTAAACAAATAACTTTTGTTCTACGACTTTTGGAAATTCGAACATTTTTTCGAAAATTTTGTTTATTTCCACCCTGTATACAATATCTTGCTTTTTTTTGTCTTCAGATTAAACGATCATAGATTCGAGTAGACCAAACAAAAAGTTTGTGGCTTACATTCTCCCTTAAATTCACTCAGAATTAGCGCTCAATGCTCAATACTCATAATCTGGGGGCTAATTTATTAGAGGAGTGATATGACGGAAATGAGTAAGTTGTTTTTGATTATTTTTATTTCGTAGTTAATTTGATGACGTAGGTAAATTATAATTTTTGCTAAGTTTTCACTAACTGCACTTGGTTCTGCATATAATATGTAGGTATAATGCGTAACAGAAACTCTTTAATCCCTTTTAGGTATTTGTAAGTAAATAAATATATAATAAAATGCAGGACATTCCACACATCGCCATCTAGCCCCAAGCTAAGTAACTAGACTTAACTTTATTGTGTTTTTATTGTTATTTCATATTTACGCATTTGTTTAGTTTTAGTATTTTATCTATAATTATATTGTATTTACCTATGTTTTAATTCTTGCTGGATTATGATTTGTGTTTTTGCTTGCTTGTTTTGTATCTATCTATACATATTCTATTTTCTACTCGTGAGAACCTATAATTGGCTTTCTGTTTCTTGTTTCGTTTCTTATAACTTTTGTAAAGCTGTTGGTTTTCCAAATAAATAAATAAATAGACTTGTGTTATGGGTGTTTAACAACGGATATACTACTTATATACTTTTCTTTTGTTAATAATATAATATACTTATAATACATAGAAACAACCAGACCACAGACAATATCTAAGAATAATTACTTGTAGGCGGGAATTAAACCCGCAGCCCTGTGTTTGGCAGTCCGGCATGGTGACCATTGTGCCAACTGGGTCGTCAAACAACACAGCAAGTAGGTACTAAAATACTCCAGGTACTAAAAAATTCCATCAATCATTCATGAAAATGAGACTAATTTACTGAAAATTGAAGGTATTTCCAATATTTGACTACACCATTATTAGCAGCAGCTGGATCCTTAAGTAAATATGTGATGGTGTAACATTTTTAAAATTCCCCAAAATGTATAATTTTCGCAATCTTTTTTATAAGGTCTGTATAAAAAAGTCATAGATTTACGCCTGTAAGTAAACGCACTGTGCCAAATGCGGCCCTATGATTAGTCAATTTTATGCTGCTCTCTAGAATCAGCGTCTTGCTTGTGGCTCTATGCGTTTACGCGCACTATGCAATCTCATAGGGTTGACTGTGAATACGAGTGTTAGTCACGTACACAAAGATCGATAAAGTAAGTAAAGCGTTACAGAATAACATTTCGTTACGCTCTACCATAAACTTGTCAGCGTAAACTAAAATGTTGGTGAAAACAATTCATAACAATTGAAGATCAGTGATCAGCTTTGAAAAAAGTCACCTCCCACAGTGGTACGGTCTTTCCGAATTTGCCGACAAAGTTACTTTGTGTACTAACAAAGCATAATAAAAGTTTTAGTGATCCCTTATTAGTCATAGTGGACTGTGGACCACACAGAGGACATAATTAGATTTTAACACGCCAAAATGTATTGTTAAAGTGTCAGTGCATGTTTGGAAAAAAGTAGGTTTTGTGCAACAGTTAGTTTTTCTAATTAAAATAAACAAAAGTGATCATTGCTTTGTTTTTGTTTGGTGCGCTGGTCTCTCGAAGTACATATTCCATTTCAATACGAATGTTTTGATTTGGTACAAAATGTATGGAAATCTAACGATCCTCTAAGAAATATTGGTTTCTAAAAGTAATTTATAATCGATCACATCGATTTATGTTTGCACAATTTTTTCATTAAATGTACCTAATATAAAAAAAGCCAAGTGCGAGTCGGACTCACGCACGACGGTTCCGTTGTAGTATTATTCTGTTTCTAGTATTTTTGTTATAGCGGCAACAGAAATACATCATCTGTGAAAATTTCACGGTTCATGAGATACAGCCCGGTGACAGACAGACAGATAGTAGAGTCTTAGTAATAGGGTCCCGTTTTTACCCTTTGGGTACGGAACCCTAAAAATGCAGGTATTTATAATAATTATTTCAAACAGAAGAGGAGGTCTCCTTGGAACGTTTTCTAACGCTACAGTTATTCTACGTCCTGCAATCACTGACCCACTCAAATTAACCACCCTTTAATCGACGAAAAGTAAAAAGGCTTATGTATTGCAAAACAATAGGTGTGTATTTATATCTTGGTAATTGTAGAAACCATAAATTTTAATATCTGTTCAGGGCATGGCAGAGATAAATGAGGCAAAATAACGTATGAGTCAATGTAGTAATAGTTGCAGAACCATCCATCAAAAGAATTGTAAACAAACATGATGTATTTTGTCTAAATCACCTACTGTTTACAGACGAAACCGTGTGCAAAAATATAGTCTTCTTTAATTAGGTAGGTACTCAGAAAACCAAAAAGATAAAAAATGATATTTTGATAGAAGAACTACATCACTACACGGTGTGTTTTTAAGTTTAAGCGTACGATGATTTTGTTTATATTAAGTACTCGGGAGGGTCAAGTAAATCTTTGACTTTTTATATGGATTTCGTATGGTTTTTTGATAAACAATCAATTTTATAATAAATTAAAATGAAAATGTCACGAAAGTTATTCAATGTATCTAAAGCTAAAAAGACTTGACTTATTAGTCAAATAAAAGTAAAACACGATTACAATGCACCATTTTCAAAACGACAAAAATATTATAAAATAGTCAATATTTTATTTGTTTGAACTGTGCAGTGATGTGATTTATGTGATCAAAATCTCTCAAAATGTCTTCTTATTTTGCTTTATTAAGAGCTTACACTGTCCCACTGCAGGGCAAAGGCTTCTCTACCTTTCTTCCATTGATCACAATCATTCCTATAGGATTCAAAACCATGTCCCCATCGTCGCCTTGGTCTTGTGTATTTTTTTATTTAACAAATTAAAAAGGAGTATAAAATATTACCACGGAAATATTGACACTTGTGCCTTTTTGAACAAGTGTGAAATTAGCATAAAAATGCAACATTATCATATCGTGATCTGTATCGTCCAGATGTTCGGTCACACGACAATTTACTTTCAAAAGGGGTGGTTACGACACGAATCGGTTTAATTAAGATAAAGTTTTGGGAATCACGCAGAATTTTTTAATACAATCAAATAATACGTTTTATATAACGAAGGATTTTTATATTATATATTTCTCCCTAAAACATAAGTTGTAATAGGTGTCTAATCAAAATCAAAATCAAAAATTTTTATTGCTTTGGATGCATAATACTTTAAAAGTATAATAGACCACTTAAAAACGTCTTAAAAACTAAGTTAGGATGTGTGCCTTCGGAACGCGCCCACCAATGAGAAGAAGGCACAAGAATTTCATGGGGTTTTTTTTTGAAGTGAAAACTTCTTATGGCGCGTTGGGCTTTTTTGTGGGTGAGCATTTTCAGCCGTTCTCGCGACAGATGAGATTTGACAGATGAGATTTTACACAGATATACAGCGCGACAGATGAGATTTTACACAGATATACAGTTTTCACTTCTGCCTGCACTCCCGGAGTGCGCTGTTTTTTTTTTCATGTGATCACGCTCACAATGGTCAATATTACAAATATTTGAAAGTATTATTTGAAATGGAGCAACTAAAGTCACGTCCATAGGTTCTTATCATTAAGGTAAGACGAATTTATATAGAACTGCATATTAGCAGATTAAAATTTAACTAGAAATGTTTATAGTCTATATAATATACTTACCTACTAAAAACAATTGAATTTTTGGGAAATAAGTGATGTCATTTCATTTTGTTTAAATTTTCGTATGTTATGTGCTTACTAAAGCTGTAGTATTTTAAACAAATAGGTACCTACGGTATATTTAATATTGTGTAAATTTATTCACCTCACAAAAACCAAATGATGTATTTAAAATCAAAAGCTCTAGAAACAAACAGATGTTACGTTTTGAATTAAACGAGTATAAATTAAATATACTGACATATACCCCATTGATATTTTACGAGCAATTTATTATTTTATACCGGTAATAAAATAAGGTGTTAGTTACAAGTTCCAACAACTGACTATTTTCAAAATTTTTATTAGATTAGATTTTGACATATCGAGGGCAATAAAAACTTCTGATCAAATATGTCATATTTCCAGGAATGTATGTGTAAAACTGGGAATTGATGCAAAAGTAATAACTTAAAGCAACCTTTGAAGATAAGTTTGACCACTACGAAACCAATCTTTTTAGGATCACTATCATTTACTACTAACGGCAGAAAAAAGAAATTTCTTTTTTGGGTTTGTTTAAAACAGATACAACTGTACAAAGATTAGGTAAATACCTTCTCTCAATTTCACTTTTTGATCTTCTTTTATCTTCCCCTAATTTGGTCTTGGAATCGACAAACATTAGAGAAGGAACCCCTAAAACAAATACTTTGTGTCAATACTTACATGTCACCAAAAGTAACTTATCACTAACTTAGATACAGCGTTCGTTTAAATAAGATTTACCCTAAGGTAATAGTAATACGAATGAAAATCGATTGTCTCATATAAAATGAACAGCAAAGTAACTTTGTACAGGAAAAAACTAAATACAATTAACGCGTTCTTCCTGAAAAATATTTAGAACTCTAATTTTGTTGTAACTAGGATCAGTTTAGAATGGATATTGGTTTATAAATGGTAAAATGAATTTGGTAATTGCATTTCGTACAAGAAGGTGTCATTTGCATCAATTTACGTAGAACAGGGGTTTCTTTGTGTTTAAATAATTGGTTAAATGAGAATTCTTGAAAGTAGATTTAGTTTATTAGACCAGTAAATTGCCAGTGTTCAATGTTTGTTGTTACTGAAGTCTCTAATCGCTACCAAACATCAAGCCTCAAGCGTTGCATTGATTGCAGACTTAAAATTTACCACTGCAAATAAAAAATATCTAGATTTTTTTAATGATATTTTAAATTATAGGATTTTTCAGTATTCGCTATTTATGCACAGACATAATAAAATCGTGTCAATTAAATAAATAGTTACATACAGTTATGGTAATTATGTCTTTCCTTCATCCTCTTGTTTCGCTTCAGTCAATTATTACAATCTATATTGAAACCTCGCCATAAAGTTAAAGAAAAAAATGGCAGAAATATGTCATTTTTTGTCATTCATAACTTTTGTTAATATTTAAAGAAGTTATTTAATTTTACTAAAAAAAAAGTTATAAAAGACAAAATTAGAGAACCTCTTTTCACGTGTGTCAATTTCATAATAATGGTGTTTTTATTATATCTTCTTCTTTTTACTGCCCCTTTCCCAATTTAGTTGGGGTCGGGCCTCCTTGTACGTTTGCGCCAGGTCCTTCGATCCTGGGTATTATTATGTCAATGAATATTGTTTTTACTTTAGTTAGACCAAACAACACCTATTGTCAAATTCTTTCATGCCATTGTCCTAAAACGCAACTCCCTATTTTTGGACACCACAATTTCTCATTCTCCTCAAAAATATTGACACGCATTAAAACTAATTGTCACACTATTTCGAGAGAAGAAAGGTATTTCCTAACAACGTAACTAATTACCGTCTGTCAGTTGAATGAATGTGTTGTCTTAATAGTTGCTTAGATTTGGGGTTAATTTTGATGAAAAATAGCATATTTATGTCAAGTTATTTTTGACCGGATTGTCTTTAGAAAAACTCCAATGTGCGTTGTCAAATGGTTGTCTAGCTGCCGTAATCATAAGAAATGGTGAAAAATAATGATTCAAAATATTTTCTGAAAAGACAGCCTTATTATCATAGATTAGCTAAGAATATTTTTATCTTTAAAAATCGTCAAATTAATAAATTAAAATGATTGAAATCGTATTTAACAATATTTTGTATCATTAGTAATTTTTTTGTTGCAAAGCACATCATGCGGGTCAAATGAAGTTCACCTGTGACGAATTTTTAGTAAAAAAAAAACTTTGTGTGATTAATAAAATGAAAAAATAAACTATTAATTGGCTACCATTTCAAGACGCAACAAACAATATTATATATTGTAATATTACCTACTAAAATATTTTTTTTGGTTTTGATAAATAAATAGAACAAAATGTTAGAAACTCCAACATAAGAAAACATAAGAAACAGCGTAATGACAGACACACAGACGGATGGACGGACAGTGGCGTCTTATCAAAAGGGTAAGACTTAACCTAAGAAAATAAGTGAACGTGTCGCGAAATAATATACGCGTTTGGAACGAAGTCCCTTTACTTTTTTTTTCATATTGTGTGATTAATAAAATGAAAAAATAAACTATTAATTGGCTACCATTTCAAGACGCAACAAACAATATTATATATTGTAATATTACCTACTAAAAGATTTTTTTTGGTTTTGATAAATAAATAGAACAAAATGTTAGAAACTCCAACATAAGAAAACATAAGAAACAGCGTAATGACAGACACACAGACGGATGGACGGACAGTGGCGTCTTATCAAAAGGGTAAGACTTAACCTAAGAAAATAAGTGAACGTGTCGCGAAATAATATACGCGTTTGGAACGAAGTCCCTTTACTTTTTTTTCATATTAAGTATATTGTTTCACGTTTTCGTAACGCATACCATATTTTCTCGGCTAGGTCACCAACCCGCGATAAGGAACTTTCCAAAACTAAAAGTTACGTTGACAGTTTGGTAAATTATAGGTATGTAATAGATTTTATTAAACTAAATTCGTCACAGGAAACCAGGAACCCAACACAAAACAGGAAAGTGTTTTATTAAGGCGTTATCATTCCAAATCAACGTTTTCATAGCTCGTCATTTATATCGAAACTCCACACAATTAATTTAATTAAACCATGTCCGAGGGTGATTTCGCTTGCTGGACTGTTTTTGATGTAATCATTTTTTATTAGCAGGTTGTTATTGTCTAGTTTGGACATGGAGAAATTTGGATTTTTTTATAAATTTGTCATTTTAATGTAGTACGTTAATCTAGTTGTTGTTTTAGTGTACAAGTGGTTTAAATAAATTTTTTTTAAAGGTTTTATGTAAGTAATTATACGGGTGGTTGGGTTTTGTTTTTAATTAAGGCAATTTTGGTATGATCCTAGGGAACAAGACTGGGTATTGTTATAATATAAAATACTAGCGACCCGTCCCGGTTTCACACGGCTATATTATGCATGTATTATACCTTCCTCTTGAATCACTCTCTCTAAAAAAAAACCGCATCAAAATCCGTTGCGTAGTTTTAAAGATTTAAGCACACAAAGGGAAATAGGGACAGAAAAAGCGACTTTATTTTATACTATATAGTGAAGACGACAAAAAGCATCTAACAATATTAATATAAATGCAAATTTGTTTGTTCCCTAAGATGGCCAAATATTGGACAGATTTCGATTAAAATTAGGTACAGAAAAAATAGTAGAGTGAATGCTTTTTAGATGTGGTAAAGGGACTTTGTTTTTATATGGTATTTTAATTCTTCTTAGTTTTGGGGTGGGACAAAAAAGTCCTTACTCATCATATTTTTATAATTTGTGAGAAAACACGCTATCACTGGGGTGCAATAAGTTTTGCGGTGGTTTCACACAATTATTTGATAATCGTCTAAATAATTTTCCAAATTAGGGGCGATAAATTGTTCGTTTGAACTTTGAAACTGTTTTAGCTGACCACAATCAAATTTCGTGTTGCTTTTGACGTCATTTTACAAAAAACCTGGTTTGAAAGAAAACTATGGGGGAAATGCAACTTTCGCCTCATTTATTATCCCCCAAAATGGCTTGATTATTAATTTTGGGTAAGATGCCCTATTTTGGGGGATACCATTTGGGGGATAGTGGGAAAATCTTTATACATAATCTAATTTAGACTTTTACAAATCTCTTGTCGCGCGATAGAACCTAACTTGTTTTGTATTGATTGATTATATTATGATAAAAAATACGATAAAAATAGTAAAAAAAAATTAAAAAAAGAAAGAAAGATATAGTTTTTTTTTCTTTCGTTCCTTTCGTGTAATTATAAATGACACCTAAACTCCCAAACGAATGCCTGTGAAAGCTAATTAGGGAACCTAGTTGTAAGATGATTCTTTTTTTAACCGACTTCAAAAAAGGACGAGATTCTTAATTCTTAGAAACTAGAAAATACAAAGGTAAAATAATTCAATCTCACCTACTTCCTATCTTACTTCCTACTAATATTATGAATGTGAAAGTGTGTGTGTGTTTATGTGTATGTTTGCAAAAACCACTAGATCTATTTTCGATGAAACTCGGTATGTATAAATAGCTGGAGACCTGGATTAACACATAGGCTACTTTTTATCCCGATATTCCCACGGGATCGGGATTTACGCGGGTGAAACCGCAGGTCGCAGCTAGTTAAGTATAATAATAACGATGTGCCAAGATTTATTTTTTAAATACCTTCCAGCAACAAATAACACCCCCTCACAAGTCTATCACAAGTCGCGGTCAAACCGCCCACTGGGCGCGCATCAAGTAATTACCGGACAAAATAATAAACGAGTTATCGTAAAAATGGCGTTATGCGTTATACGCCGTGTGAAACGATGCCACCTGTGTTAGGGTGGACTTCTGTTTGTAGATTTGATGAGAATTATAGACAGGATTTTTTTTTGGTTTGTTATGGTTAGTTTTTTGTATGACTTGGTTCGAGTAGGTATTGTAAAGTAGTTAGAGAAAGAGATCTATTTTTAAATAAATAAATAAATATTTCAGGACATATTACACATCGCCATCCAGCCCCAAGCTAAGCAACTTAATGCTCGTGTTATGGGTGCCAGATAACGGATAAACTACTTATATACTTTTTTTTTTGTAAATATATACATATATTATACATATAGGAAACACCCAGAACCAGAAACAAGAATTTATGGTCAGCATAAATACTTGTTCCCGGCGGGAATCGAACCCGCAACCTTCTGCGTCGCAGTCGGGTGTTCGCCCGACGCGCCGCAGAGGTCGTCGCCTCGAAGAATTTTTGTTTCAGTTTTGACGATCGGCAATTGAATTTAAAGCATAAAGTTTTAGTGCACCTACTTTAAAAGGAATTTCATTTCTATTCGTCAATATTTATATTAGGATACGTCTAGCTAGTTATATTGGTACAGTTAGTCAGAATATCAGACCCAACGTAGAGCTCTTAAACTGCTATTATGTTTTCAACTCAAACAAGATTCTAAAGGCTTGCTCGAGTCCAAGTTTAAAGTCTTTCAACTCATAAAATTCGATATAAGTAGATTGTTAGAATAAAAATCCTGCGGTGGGTCTGCAATTCTGACTCTGGCTTTACCTACTAATATAAAAATTTCAATCAAATAAGTACCTAAATTAAAAAGTGAAAGAGTGAAAATAAAGGACTCGATCATGACAATTAATTTTATCCTATTATAACATAACTCACAACAATAAAAGCGTTACTGACTCAAAAAATAAACCGGAAACGAGCCAGAAACGTGACGAACCAAATTTCTTAGCGATTTCTCATTTTCACCCCACATTCATAGAACATTTGATTTGTGTAATCAAATGCGGGCATTCGAATTAATTAGTTCGTTACGCACCTGAGCTTTTACACTCATTGTATTGTGTGGAACACAAATTTACATTACCAGTCGATTTATTTACCCTGTCCTTATATTTCTTTAAAAAAAATAAATTGTAGTTACATACTTAACTTTGTCCGGAAAATTGAGTATTGCTCTACTGTGTGTTTTAAGCGTTTTAATTCAGGGATTCTTTTTGATTGTAAATTGAAGTCGATGATGTTTTGATGAAATTTAATTAACCGTTGTCAGCTTGTCAATCATTTTACGGGTTGGTTTTAAATAACTAATGGTACGTTGCTGTGTTTGAATGGTCAATAAGTTTCAGTAATTGTATCTAATTTAGTATTTTAACTTTGAAACCATTGTTCGTTTTAAAATTGTTGGTTTGGTGACAAATCAATAGAAATAATGCAACTAACGAGGGCGTGATGATGTTTGTTTTTGACGTTTAAATTATGTGTTATATTGTTAGCTTCCTTTTTTTTGGTGAAACTAAACCACTGTGGTTTTTGTGATCGACAGTATAATTTAAATAATAATTGATTGGCAACTTAGCAATCGAGACCCAAAACTTCTAAAAGTGCCAAAATTATATTCTTTTTTACTTTGAAAAAGAAAAAAGTTTTTTTCATTGGCAAAACATTTACGGAAACTTACCTTTAAATTAAAATAAACCGCATAGAAATAACTGATCTTTGATGACGTTACGAACATGGAATTTTTTCTTGTTTAATAACCAGTAATGAAAACGGAATTCACATGTCGTTTTCGTAACCATGGTTCATAACCAGCTACAAAAACGATGACTAATCTTCGTACACAATAATCGTTATTAGAAAAAGTTTGAGTTGGTATGGGGACAATCCGAGTGTAAAGTTCAGTCGGTTTCACCAGATACGTGTATGAGGACATACACGGTGTCAGGATGGACGAGTGTAAGGTTCATTTAATTTATGTAAATAATTTAAATATTGTTTTATATTTTATCCAATGACTATACAAACTGAAAATAACAGTAACATGTTATGGACTTGTGTAATTGTGATGAGGAGAGGAGACGTGTATGTGACTAAAAAGTGATGAGTATGAATATAGAGGGTTGAAGAGGAAGGAAGAGGACGACCTAAAAAAAACAGCGCACTCCGGGAGTGCAGGCAGAAGTGAAAACTGTATATCTGTGTAAAATCTCATATGTCGCGAGAACATACGCAAAAAGAGTTTTAGATGAAAAAAAAAAAATAGTCGTCCGACATTTGTCGTCCGACATTTGTCGTCCGTCAATAGTCGTCCGACAAATAGTCGTCCGACATTTGTCGTCCGTCAATAGTCGACCGACATTTGTCGTCCGTCTATAGTCGTCCGTTAAAAAATACCATATGTACGTCTTAATACACTCACAGCCAAAAAAATGTAGGCCCAGGCATACATTTTCGCCGCGCCGTAGAGAGGGGATAGCTGTCTACTCTCCATCCGTCTTACGCTTTTTCGATCAGGTCACGTGTCCTGACGCGAGTTTAAGATTTTATACCCATTACAGAAAAAGTGCTCAACGCCGCTAAAGAAGTTTTCACTTCAAAAAGTTGGATCGGCTACGTGACACAAGATATAAGAGAGATGGATGTTAACGATGAGATAATAAAAGTAAATGGAAGAAGAAGACATACTGCTCCTACCCCAACTAAAATGAGAAGAGGGAAGATGAAGATCGATATTAGAAAAAAGAAAAGTTTTTACAACATTTTTACTACAAATAACCTGATATAGTTAATTTAGCAATCACGCCTACACATTGGGGGTTAACATTTTACGTCTATCATTCTCTTGTATTTGCATAGTCGTAAAGTTTACTACCTATGCATTTTGTGCCCTAATCCGTCTGTCGCATTGCAAATATTAAATGAAACATGCTCTGAATACTGATGTGTTACCTTGTTTGTTTGTTTGGAGCAGAGGGCAGCCCAACGTCCGGAGTGGAGGCGTCTGGTTAATCAGCACGTAGCTGATTTTGAATCTGAACGATGTAGCTGATTTAGACCACAAACGAGACGCGATTAATGCCAGACCACAGTTATTTCGTATAATTCGGTAAATGGTGTGCTTACGTGCCCGATATGCGGTAGAATGAGGTTAGAACGAGCTGCTGAACACCGAAGTTCGTCATCTTCTTCTGCATAAGTAGCCTGAAATTGTCACTGTGGCCGAAATCGGTCAAGGAGACATCATCATCATCATCACCTTGTTTGTTTCGTTTATGGTAAAATTAAATGCTGTATCTTAAAGGCTTAAGAAAGGTTTAATTTACTGCGAAAGTTAAAGGAATATGTACCCTGTTTTGATTTTATGAATAACTTTAGAAGTAAGAATAACCTTACCTAGTTTAAAAACTAAATGGATTTATTTTTAATTAATTTTATTTTTCGTATGTTATAATTTGTGACATAGAACCACAATCACCTATTTACCTGAATTTTTTAAGTGCTTAGTATAACAAAAGTTACAAATAAATTAGCTAAAACATTAAAGAAAAACATGAAAATATTAAATTTAAAATATAACCACACAAACCAATAAATAACATAAAATAAAAAGTTACTAAAATTTTTACTAAATATTTTGCAATTAGGTAAGAGTTAGTCAAAATAGAAAATAGGTTCTTATTTTTTTATCATTAAATAGTACATTTTTAGGTGCTGTTAAGTGAATATAAAAATATAAAAATACGCTCCGCAATTTCACCCGCGTAACTCCCGATCTCGTGAGAATATCGAAATATAAAATAGCATAAAGCCTTCCCTAGACAAATGGACTTTCCAACACATAAATAATTTTTCAATTTAAGCCAGAGTAGTTCTTGAGATTAGTGCGTTCAAACAAACTCTTCAGCTTTATAATCTCTATATATATAAAATTCTCGTGTCACGGGGTTCGAAGTTAAACTCCTCCGAAACGGCTCGACCGATTCTCATGAAATTTTGTGAGCATATTCAGTAGGTCTGAGAATCGGCCAACATCTATTTTTTATTTTGTTTCCTTCAGTTTTTTTTTTTTGTAAATGGCAAAACAACGTTTGCCTGGACAGCTAGTGTATTAGTATAGATATTTTGTTTTGTTCTTAGAATAGGTATTTAAGTCACCACTGTTTGCTCTCACATACCTTCCTACGCACTTCATAAAAACGTAAAGTGTTTTTTATGATTATGTATGCCGCTTTGTACTAGGTCAAGAGCCGTTGACACAATTTGCAATTAAAAAGCATATCGCAATGAGATGAGAGACTGTCATCGTAGTTTTATTGGGTCAAGTTTTCCTTTATAGCAAACTAAAGTACCATTATTCGTGCTCATACGTAGTCAACATTAAATTTTGAATGTTAAAATAAAGAATGGCCTCTTGTACTTGTACTTGTATGCGGGCTGTTTTCCGCGATTAGACCCTTTTTTAATTGGGTCCTTTTTGCGTGAAGATGGAGTAGGCTTGCCCAGCACCTACTACCCTCTCAGCTTAGTCGGCCATGTCCAGAGGAGAGAACTTGTCAATACTTCTGGAGTCAACTAAGCCGCGGGTTTCATCACGATGTTTTCCTTCACCGTAAGAGTAATGTCAATTAGCGCACATAAATTTTTCTTAAGAAAAATCCATTGGTGCACGGCCGGCCTGGATTCGAACCCACGACCTTCAGAATGAAAGTCGAGGTATCTACCACTAAGCCAACACCGCTCTTAAGAATGGCCTCAATGAGTGTGTAGCGGCACACTTCTACAAACTATGCAGATCACTACTTTAATTGACGGAACACATGCATTCAAAAAAAAAGTGTCACGGTAATATTGTGTGACGTTATGCGTCATGGTAACATGACCATGACGCGTCCGTTCCCGTTAGGAAACAGAGTATTTAATAATAATATCACTCATCTGGGCTTGTGTTATGGTGACGAGTGACGAATAAAAGATATTTTTCTATAAAGGAATAACCAAAAAAATCTCGATTTTTCATCGTTTTCTTATGACGTTATCACGTAAAATTATCGTCTGTAAACCAACTTCACAGCCATTTGTTTTTTTTTATTCAATTAGTCAGTATTATTATAGCACCTAAGGAGAAATAAAATAACATAATAGTTATACCTAGTTCTATTAGATTATGTTCCCTAGCTATAATTAATATTTAAACGCCATCTGTATGGCAGAGTTCGCTTGTACTAAACATTAAATTGAGTAAATACTATTGAACTAAGTATCATAATTATTATTGTCTAACCACATAATTAATTGTTTTTGAAATTATGAACTAAAATTACTTTACTCTTCATACCTATCTAATCTTTGCGAAAAAAATTATGCAAATAAATCTAGTAATCTTTTTATACTTTATTGTTACCTAAAACGCGACAGTCAACTATAATGTCAAGCCTAGATTTCACAATTTACATGACTCGTTTTACTATTAACTCTATTTGATGACGTAAAGTATAAAACATTATCACATTATGTCGAACCATTATTGCACACGATTCATTAAGGGAAGACACTAAAAATTTTACCACCTTACATTTGCATTTAATTAATCTACGGAGGTTTATGGCATGTAATTTCAAGTGTGGTATTGACATGGCTTTAAAGCTAATGCTGTAAAAATATTAATGTTGTTTGTTTTATATTTGTTCTATTTAATAATAGGACTTTTTGACAATCTGTTAAAAAAACTCTTTACAGTGATTCTCGTCTTTTAAACGAATTAGAAAATATTTTGAAAAAAATTTGAATAGCAGAATACATAGATTAGCACATAATAATAATACTTATGTTAAATCTACCTACAGTATTACTGTAAAGAGGTTTTTTTTTGTGTTTAAGAAACTAATAGGCCAATTTTGATATAACTTGGTTTGAGGATACATTGATACATTAAAAAACATCAACATACAGACGAATTGAGAACCTCCTCCTTTTTTGAAGTCGGTTAAAAAGAAACATAGGCTTACGCAGGTGAAACCACACCACGAGGTGATGCTAGTAATTATTGTAAAAAAGATTAAGATTTGCAGTAATGAATGTCTCAGATAAATTAGATGTTGTCTTCAAGTCATTATTTTTGAGTCCTGTCTTTAATCATAAGACAAGTAACTTCCATACCCCTTCAAATTAACATGCAGCTTACAACAACCCCGAAATACCCTTGACAAATCGTGTCAATTCCTCAAAATGTATTCAAAATCTCTTTTATGATAGAAGCTCGTTGTCACAGAATCACCGAGCTCCAAATTACGGGATTTATCCTCGACGAATTACTGAATTTTATCCTCGACAAATCTGCAATAGCTTACGAATGCCTTCATCTAGTTTACGAGTTGGATTCGACAGATTTAAGGTTTTATAGTTGCCTTAATTTTACGATCACTGATTAGTCCGGATGATTTGGTGCGACTCTTGATTGGATGGTAGATTTTTATATTGATAAAGGGAGAGTTGAATTATACGTGAATTTTGTAATGAACTAAAGTTTTTGGGCAATATTTTTAAATCTAAAATAACTTACCTAATGCATTTTTTAAATTAAAATTTTGTTTGATTTACAAATCAATTAAGGCTTTCTTTATCCCCATATATATAAAATTCTCGTGTCGCGGTGTTGGTTGCGAAACTCAACATAAACGAATGAAACGATTTGTATGTTTTTTTTGTGTATATTCGTAAGTCTATGAATCGAACACCTATCGATCAATTTATTATTATTTTTCCTTTATATAATTTTATGTATGTGGCAAAACAACGTTTGCCGCGACAGCTAGTTGATCTTATAATTTTGTAAAGTGTAAACTTATAGTTTTGTAATTTTGGTATTTTGAAAAGTAGATTTGTTGGAAATAGTATTTCGATATACCTACCTATAGGAAAAAAATATTTAAAATATTTTAGGTATATTGAAATACTAAAAGCCAAATATTAAATCTAAATAATCCCGTGCCGCCACTTAAAAGCATTGTAAACAATTTATCATGGTGACAACAGATTCCTTAATTTAGATTTGTGTCTTTGTTAAATTGCAGTGTCACCACCATGGAGTTAAATGGTGTGACTGATTGTAAACACATGGTAGGTACCAACTGTACAAGCTAAGAAAAGAGAAGAAATATCATGTTTTGATTGGGTACATTTATTTGCTTAAACAAAATTACTAGTAGTTCGCCCCGAACTGAGACCTCACGAGTTTTTTTCAGCGTTTATTATATTTCAGCGTGAAGTACTAAAATGTATAATATAACGACGAAAGACTCCAAATACGACAGGTCTATCTTATTTGAATGATAGGTGCCTAGTATCGCTATTATCTGACATTGGATGATTTAGAGAATCCAAACACGATAGGCATAACTTGTTGTTGTTGTTAAGTTCTAAAAGCATAGGCCAGCTCAATCATCACACCCTGGACATCCGTTGACTCTTTATTAGATTTTATTTATTTTTACTCAAGACATTTTGAATGTGTCCAACATAATATCCAGAAGATAGTAATTCCTTTCCTTCCTTCCTTATGTATCTACTTATCATAATGTTACGTAAGAGGAAACGAGAAGACAAGCTCGAGAACGAGAATATATTAGAGAAGTTTGAGGCCAATATGTCCTGTAATAAGTCCCTAAACTAAAATATAACAAGTCAATAAAAATTATAAAAAAATTAGTCACAAATTTTATAATTATCAGAGTCTCTAGATCGGCTTGAACCGAACATTCCTACTATTTAACCCGCCACGCGATTGTTGCACACACGGTGATGTAGAATTAAAATACCTTGAAATGATTGCGACACAGACGTGTGTGTAAAATTAAAGTGGTCTAGTTTTTGTCTTTGGTGTCGTTCATTCTTTTGGCCACAGGCTAGTGACTTCGGTTTATTATGTTGGCTAAATTATCAGTTTATTAGTTCCATAGATATTTTACGTCAACCGGAACCAAAAGCAGAGAAAATAAAAAAATAAAACGAGAGTTGTAAAATTTATTCTAGTGGCGGCCATCTTTAGTAAAAACGCGATGCTCTGCGCCAGAGCTCTAGGTTAAAAAAATTAAAATAAATGTTTGGAAAGAGTAAGAGCCGGGTTGATTTTATTAAAAATACTAGAAAAATACTGAAGTTTATGTGTATAGTGCTATTTTGTAGAATAATTGTGAAATAATTGGTGATAAAAGCCGACAACTTTCCTTTGCATTTGCGCCGGCAATATGGCGGTTGGGTTTTTTGCGGTTGTGTTTTGTTTTCAATTGATATCTAAGTGATTTATTATGTTTCTAGTGAAAAATAGCTCGTAATATGATTATAGGTGAATGATATAAGTGAAATAAATGTGGAGTTGAGTGGTTGTTCGTATGTTATGGAAATATGACGGAGTAAAAGCGTCGCAGCACTTGGAAAAAAATCAAATCTTGATTTTGTCATCATTAATACAGCAACAGGTAAGTGATATAAATAACTGAGTATCATGACGGTATTAGAAATTTCAAGCCGAACCCAAAGGTGTGCAATAATATATCACTATACGTAAAACAGAGCTGAAAATAAGATTTTTCGACAAGGCCCCCCTTGATCTTTTTTCTTTTGAAAAACTCGTAACGCGTCCGGTCCAGGCTTCTGGAGCGCACGTACAGGGAACGGGAATACTATCCACCACTATTATTGTAAAACAGCCCATGATTATGAAATAAATAATTATAGGAAATGAAGCAAAGAGAATTCGGACGATTTGGGGCAAAGTAATAAATTTCTATAAATTTTAAATTTAAATAAATTTGGATTAAGAATATTGTAAATAGTAAGCGTGTTACATTGCGATGCTACACCTTCGTTATTTTTCTTTTGCAATCACAATGTAACACGCTTACTATTTAAGTACAATATTCTTAATCCAAATTTATTAGATTTTATTTTCTATTTTTTAGTTGGACTTTTTTTATTAAAGCGTGTTTTTTAAGTTTTTTATTCTATTAACTTATTTTATACTTTTTGGTCTTTGATAACTTAATATGTTAGATCGGACCCTGGTTACTATTGAAAGACAAACTACTCGTCAAGACGATTCTAACGAGCCTAAACTCGATGAGGTTGTGTCGTTTCATTGCGAAGTTCCTATGACCACCTTCCAGTTCCATCATCAGACCCTGGTTACCATTGAAAGACAAACTACCCGTCAAGGCGATTCTAACGAGACCAAACTCGATGGGGTTGTGTCGTTTCATTGCGAAGTTCCTATGACCACCTTCCAGTTCCATCATCAGACCCTGGTCACCATTGAAAGACAAACTACTCGTCAAGACGATTCTAACGAGCCCAAACTCGATGGGGTTGTGTCGTTTCATTGCGAAGTTCCTATGACAACCTTCCAGTTCCATCATCAGACCCTAGTCACCATTGAAAGACAAAGTACTCGTCAAGACGATTCTTACGAGCCCAAACTCGATGAGGTTGTGTCGTTTCATTGCGAAGTTCCTATGACCACCTTCCAGTTCCATCATCAGACCCTGGTTACCATTGAAAGACAAACTACCCGTCAAGGCGATTCTAACGAGCCCAAACTCGATAGGGTTCTGTCGTTTCATTGCGAAGTTCCTATGACCACCTTCCAGTTCCATCATCAGACCCTGGTCACCATTGAAAGACAAACTACTCGTCAAGACGATTCTAACGAGCCCAAACTCGATGGGGTTCTGTCGTTTCATTGCGAAGTTCCTATGACCACCTTCCAGTTCCATCATCAGACCCTGGTCACCATTGAAAGACAAACTACTCGTCAAGACGATTCTAACGAGCCCAAACTCGATGGGGTTGTGTCGTTTCATTGCGAAGTTCCTATGACCACCTTCCAGTTCCATCATCAGACCCTGGTTACCATTGAAAGACAAACTACTCGTCAAGGCGATTCTTGACGAGTAGTTTGAATGAATGAACTATGAAGTATGGATAATGAGATAATTCCTGCAGATTCCCTCCAGCTCTATCATCAGATCAGTTCCATGGTACCATATTATTGTCACCGAAGTTACGCCCTTTTATTTGATACCCCACTCGGGTATATTTGCAGTATAGTTTGTGTGCCATATAGGTAGATCCCCTTTTGGACCCCTATCTCCGTAACCCCCTGACCGATCCTGCTCATGTTCGAACTTAAAAATTCTATGGACCTCAACTACTTGTATACCAAAAATCATGAAGATCAGAGCAACGGTACTCAAGTTATCGTCGAACAAACATACAAACATACAAACATACAAACATACAAACATACGAGCGACCGACCCTTCTCAACACTAGACCTCTCTCGCTTCGCTCGTTCGGTCAATTAAAGATTTAATAGTACATTGTTATCCTAGGTGTGAAAGTCACTCATTACAAGACCCGAGACGGAGTTTGACGCCCGAGCGTAGCGAGGGCGCTAATAGTTCGAGGGACTTAATGAGTATTTCACCCGAGGTAAACACTGTGCTTTTCATTACGAATAATACATAAAATTCTTCTTAACAACGAGAGTGAATGAGACTCCATACCACATGAGTAGGTACTCATGTGTCCATACTACCTGATCCTCTTACAAGGTTGGGACCAAAGAGGTTATACATAATGTAGTGTTTTTTAGGTTTCTGCTATTTGTATTCAATACTTAAATACGGCGGTACTTACCGAAGAAATAGATATAAAAAAGATATCTTGAACTAAATATACCTACCTACTTGAATTTTATTACTGAGAAAAAATTTACTAAGTACTAAACTCTGGCAGTATGCATGAGCCGTGCCAAGTCATAATTATTATTCTTTGGTGTAAAAAAAAAGCAAGGGGGTTAGGTTTTTGAAGTTCCTAATGCGTAATGATACTGATACTGGCTACATGCAGATTGCACAAGTCGTGCGAAGCCATAATTTGACAAGACAGCTGTCAGTGAAAGCGAAAAGCCCTAGGGCTGGAAATTTTATTTTCTACACGCTCTTCAGGCATATTTAGACCTACTTTCGGAGTATGAGTAATGAAAAAACTATTATGACATAGGTATTTATTTAATATGCTGTTAATACATACTTACTTACCTAATACAAGCATTAAATTTAAATGAAAATTCACAAAAAAAAACATATTGACTTAATTATTATCACTATTTTTCAATTATGTTAAAATAAAAATAAATAATTATTTCTTTATTAATTCTATAAAATTTTTTCATGTCCATTATTTCATTTGAGCTTAAACCAATGTGCAGTAGATACCTATCAGTCAGTTAAAATATTTTTTACGTTTGGTAAGTATATTTTTAAACCTATCACTTTTTGTAAGAAGAGTCATGCCCCGCAGAGGGACTCATCATTAAATAGACAAATAAAACAATATGTCTACTCAAAATTGCAACTAATCCTTTAAAATAAGCTTTTAAGTGTTGCCTTCGGGGTTTGAGTACAAATTAAGATAAGTAGATGCTTAACTAAGTATCTTTGTATTTAGCTTTAATATTCATCAAAGTAAAGTAAATAGCTCGCGGCTAGTTTGACAATTAAGCAAATTAGGGCTAAGATGAAAGAGTTTCGTGATAATTCTTTGACATAATATTTTGGTAGAGGGTTATTAACGCCAGTATTCACAAAAAGTACTCAAGTTCCTCTTGGATAAGTAAACGCACTGCGCTAAATGCCCCTATTATTGGTCCATTTTGTGATGCTCTTTTCACTCTAGCCAATCAGCGTCTTATGCGTTCGGCGCACTATGCAATCTCATACGGTTGATTGTGAATACAAGGGTTAAGTTTCATATGTAAGCAAGCAACCAAATAAGAATGCTATTTATCTATCTATTATTGTGTATCCTTAGAGGCCGGTTTATCAAAATCGGTCCACTAGTAATTTCAGAACATTACAAAAAAACACAAAGTTATGCTTTGGAACAAATGGGCCGATTTTGATGAGAAATTTGAGAAAGGAGTGATGATGCCATATCGATCGTTTATTTATATTAACCAACTTTCTAATTTAGGTACTTAATAAATTCCTAAATTATTTTGTTTATTTGTTTGTAATCTCTTCATAGATTTGGATAAAAATTGGCATAGTGGTAGCTTAGTAGAAAGACATGTAATACTTTGATTTCAAAATTCTCGCCGAAAAACATAGGTACCTAAATAAAAATGTACACTTTCACAGAAATCGATAATTTCCACATTTTCGAATAAAACAAAGATCGATTCATTTAAAACAGACGTCGAACTAGAATTTCGGTGAGATATATTAAAAATTCCTGAACCCCGCAATAAAAAGGGTTGCCCTCAACACGTGTGTACTGAATTGGTAATGTGTCTGCTGACTTAATTAAATTAGCGAATCGACTTAATGAAGAAAATGTGCTTACGTGACTTGTGTTTTACAAAAATTGCCTTTATTTACTACACAAACCCTAGGAGAAAGTCTAAACTCTAAAGATGAAAAGTGGCAAAACTTCGAACAAAAATGACTTATTTGCAAGGTTCTTGAAGTACGTTTATGTGTAATGGCTGCAGACGCTAATGAAGAAATTAAAAAACACATAAGTAAAAATCTAAACTCTAAAGATGAAAGAATAGTGGCAAAACTTCGAACAAAAATGACTTGTTTGCAAAGAGGTACAGTCACGTGGGGTTCAGCTAATTGGTAATGTGACTGTACCTATAATTATATGTAATGCTAATGAAGATAATAACAAAACACGTGACTTTATATGTTTAATATAATTTTTCCACATCTATTTCACGAAATACTATCAATTTCATTGTAATCTAGTATCACAGAGAATTCACGAATATTTTTGTTTTATTATTTTTTTTAAGTCCACGAGACCTCTTTAATTTGCTTCTAAGTACAGCCTTTTTGTCCCATCTTCCTTTATTATAAGGCTCAGGGTCACGTGGGGTTCAGCTAATTGGTAATGTGTACAGTCACATTAACAATTAGCTGAACCCCACGTGACCCTGAGCCTTATAATTTTTTTTATATTGTATTGTATAGTATATTGTATAAAAAACAGAATCAGGTAACATTTCTTTACAACCTTACATATTTACGAGTGAGCGGTCACGTGGGGTTCAGTTAATTGGTAATGTAACTTTACCTATACAAGCCTATACAATACATATCAGTGACCAAAAGTATAACAGGCGTAGACATTCGGTCTTAGTCTAGTTAAATTATTCGTGGTATCTACTCGCAAATCTAGCCACTAAAACACTTGCATACGTAGCCAATTAAGTTCAAACTGGCCGGAATAAGCCGCTCCTGGGGGATTTACCTTACCTAGCAACTCAACTCACCTAATCCATAGACAATTAATGCACCTAATTATTATTTCAATCAAATTCGCTAATGTGATTCGATTTGTGTGTATTAGTGTAATTATTTCTGAGTATGTTGCGTTGATAATGTAATTAATATTGATTGACACTTACATCCAGTTACATCTAATTAATAAATAAATGTTTATTAAAATTTTGAAACTAAAAACTACTTGTACTTGACCCCTATGAGTTTCTTGTGCCAGATTAGTTTTTAAGACGGTTCAATGTAAATTGGGTGATTTCAAATAAATAAAGCATTTTGAATTTGAATTTTTGAATATTTTTTGTTCTGTGCTTGTATTTGTATATGGTATGTTTGCGGGCCGCATCTATAGACCTCTTTAGTTCATAACAATATTTCCATCACCGTAAGAGCAATGTCAATTAGCGCACGTATACATTTTTCCTAGGAAAAGTCCAGGGATTCAAAACACGACTTTCGGAATGAACTACACTATAATACCGCTCTGAACTTAAAACGAATCCCCACGGACTCCTTTTCCGACTTTAAATTTTTATTAAATAAGTAGGTAGGTTATTTTGACGTGACAACGTCTTATAAATTGGTTTGCCGGGTGACACTTCAAGAAACTGCGTTACGCTCCGCTGACGTTATGCGCTCACAATGAGAGCGAGTGAGAGGCACGCGGGCATGGTTAGCCCGCCTAAGATCGAGAGAGACAGACATAAAAAGTGAAAGGCACGCGTCCCTTCCACTCGAGCACAGTTGTTGTCACGTAAAACTTTCGCCCGTATACCGACTTTACAGGCAACCAGTTTTTTTTTTCAAGTTTTTATCATTTCATTTTTATAAAGAAATGTTTATTCCTTTGATAATATAGACTTAAAATAAAATAAATCTTTTACAGGTATGTCCTACTGTTGTGTTGTAATTTCTTTCAAGAGTTTCAACGCAATCAGTTTAGTAGTTTGTGCGAAAGAGTACATACAAAACAGTTTACTTACAAGTTCTGAAACTATTATCAAATAAGTGTATACGAATCATCAGGCGTCTCTTTCTGACTTGCGTTAAGTATTTGCATAGGCGTACTAAATTATGTTTATGTTTTAAAGCCCACTGAACGTATCTTAAGTGTGACAAGGTAAAAAAGTTTTAGTAAAATACTTAAAAAAAAAAAACTAATGGAGCGGTGTTGGCTTAGTGGTAGATAATCTCGACTTTCATTCAATGGATTTTTCTTAAGAAAAAATTATATGCGCTAATTGACATTGCTCTTACGGTGAAGGAAAACATCGTGATGAAACCCGCGGCTTAGTTGGCTCCAGAAGTATTGACAAGTTCATTCTCTCCTCTGGACATAGTCGACTAAGCTGAGAGGGTAGTAGGTGCTGGGCAAGCCTACTCCATCCTCACGTAAAAAGGACCCAATTAAAAAAAATCTGATTGCCGAAAACAGCCCGTACAAGTACAAGTACATTAGTAAGTACTTAAAAATATCGATAAACAAAGTCCGTGAGTGGCATTATGTATGCTATTTAGTGTGGTTTTCATACATATTTTCCTAAATAAATGCTATTTTTGAAGTCATTTTTCGCGATTGATAATCATCAAATAGTCATACGGAATCCTAGCCCTGATTTGATCAGACTAAGCTACTGAAAGTCATCAAATCCCAATCAGTAATCCTTTAGCCACTACCTAGATACCTGCCTTTGATCGTCTGACCAGAAACAGATTTCATAAGACACATAAGACATGCAAACAGTATTAGCTCCCACTGATTAAGCTCCCAGCTTGTTAAGCTAAATCCTTTGTCTATTAGACTAGTTTGAGCCAGTTTATACTAGTTCTGTCCGGTCCATACTGGATCAATTATGTGTGATTTCAACTGAATTGGACGTGTTTTGATTGTAAATAGGTTATTAGGGGTGTTGGAGACTGTAATTGATTGGAGATGTTGACTGGAGCGAATTATTGCTAGTGTTTAAGCACAGAACTGTTATTAAATACTATACTATTTTAAGAAAGTAGTGGAAATGGAGTGGACACATGCGAGAAATGGCCCAAAGTGGTGACAAATTGGCATCTTAAAGAAAGAAAAAGGGGTAGACGTGTGATGGGAGGACGGCACTCACGGGAGATCTTCCTTCCTTCATTAGTGTTCCTCAAAAGTCCTCGGGCCTTATTTGGGTGTCTTTGAGTCACTAGCGTACCTATAGGTATCTTCTAGGAATCCGTGCTTCATCGAAATTGTATCGTCACTTACCATCGCGATGGTATGAGACCAGCGCTGCAGCTAAGCATGTTTGGCTGCAGTTTTTAGCTGAGGTCGACCCATTTGGGTCAGCACACGACTCCTCATTTATGTTGTTTTTAAGCTATTACATAGATTTTATCGCGGGCCTTGGGGGGCGAATCACCACAAATGTCGGACGACTATTTTTTTTTTTTTTTTTTACGACAAATGGCGGACGACAAACGTCGGACGACTATTTTTATTTTATTTTGGAACATTTACTAAGACAAGAAGTTATTCTCGAGCGTTTAAAGGAACTATAGGAAGAGGGATTACTTCTTGCTTCAAGAAACCTTTTATGCAATAGCTTTACCGCGGCAGTCCTCGAGTGCCACTCGTTTTTTCTTTGTCATTTTTTGTTTTTTATTTAATTAATTTTCAATGTCATGTTAATTTGTGCTCAATAAATGCTTTTACTTTCTTTCTTTATGAGATAATAGTCAGTAAAGATAAAATAATCTATTGTGAGAGTAATTTCTAACAGTTAATACAATAATTATAAGTCCTGAATTTTATTTTTTGGCAAAAATATCGATTTTAATTTACAATGTTTTTTTGTTTGACGACCCAGTTGGCACAATGGTCACCATGCCGGACTGCCAAACATAGGGTTGCGGGTTCGATTCCCGCCTCAGACAAGTATTTATGCTTAGATATTTGTCTGTGGTCTGGTTGTTACTATGTATTATAAGTATATATTTACAAAAGAAAAGTATATAAGTATTATATCCGTTGTCTAGCACCCATAACACAAGTCTAGTTACTTATCTTGGGGCTAGATGGCGATGTGTAGAATGTCCTGCAATATTTATTTATTTTTTATTTATTATACAAACGTACATGAAGGGAGGTAGCCTCTCATTATTTATCTATCTACCCGCAATAATTCCAGTCTTGTGAAAATGGTGCTTGTAACAGCATCGATATATCGAACTCCACAAAATAAATGGGAAAAATCTCGTTGTAAAATAACTTTGGTAGAAAGAAGGCGTTTTTTTTATTATTTCGCTGTTTCTGCACATAAATGCGAACTGTTGAATTGCAAATTGTATTGTGTAATACTGATTATAATGAAACTTGGTAGATAGATAGTTGCATATCGTCAGTGGAAAGGCTACTTGGCTAAAGCGCCATATTTACCAAAATACGTTTTTATCATTGGATTGGATTTTTTTTTCTGCGTCGATTGATGTCGGTTTCGAGTCAATCTGAGCACTTTTTTGGCGCTTTAGCAATCCAAAAATTTAAGAAAAATGTTGAATATCAATGACTAAAACGACCCAAATACGTTGATTTTGCAACTGACGTCGCTTAGGAGCTTCAATTTTCGGTTTCGTAGCGCTTAAGAGTTTTTTGTTTGCCACATTTTGTTCTCTTCAGTAACATAAGCGTTTCTCCTTTTCTTTAAGTTTGTTGACATTATTATGTTAGCTGTTTTTGCTTACCATGGAATCAAAAAATATGGCGCTTAAGCAAAAGTCTTTGCATAACATTTTGAGACGCGTGGAGTTTAAGCAATATTTATTGACTTGTGTTTGCTTACTACTTATTGTTATTGTTATAAGTTAGCGAAAATGATTGTTTTAAAAAGTACTAAAAGTTGAGTTAGCAAAAATGTCTAAATTATTTAGTATAATATAGGGTTGTTCTCAGTCTGCGACTATTTGTTTACTAAGGCTGTGATTAAAATTTGGGTTTAGTTCCTGTACGTACGTCTAGTACTAGTAAATGGTATTTTTTAGTTTATTGACTAGATATACATAACCTTTATTTTTTTATGAAATAGGTTGAAAATTAGGTATCCTGGTATGGTATGGTCAACTTGTAAAATAGGCACAATATAACTTACAAAATAAATAACTATTATTTTTAAAAGTAACTTTTTTTATTCGTTGAGTGCACTTGCTATTTTTAATCTAATTTTCTTTGTGACCAAAAAATAATTTACGATTTTAGCTAAAATAGTTTTTTTTTCACTACTAAAGTTACAGGTATTTAACCAACGAATGGAGTTTTCTTGCTACCGAGACGTACCCGAAAAACTCTTGTCTCGTAAAAATGGGTGCTATAGCATCGAAATATCGAGATTCATATAATAGAAATCATAATATCCCATTTTCAATAACTTTAGGAATTTACATAATTCTCCACCCAAAAATTGTCTCTACCTACCGCGTTGAATCTAATTGAATCTGCTATAACAATTACACTTACAAAAAAGAAGTGATAGGTTATTATTTTCCGTTTAATAATAATATTCAATTTTGTAATAACGATAATCTATACCTTTAATTAAGGAAGAGAGGATAAAAAGTCTATACTTAGAAGCGAATTAAAAATCTATATGGATGTTCGTCAAATTATTATACAATTAATTGAAATGTATTGCTTAACTAAGTAAGTGTAATTTTTCTAGTGGTGTTATTACATAGCCTCTATGAGCTTTAATTCAAATTTTTAGAAGACTACAGCTTTTGATGGTCGTACATAGTCATCGAGCTTCGCAGCATTAGAAACAAAAAATATTTTTCGATATAAAATTTAAAATCGTAGCGACAGTAATTTATGGAAAATATTTTTAACAAAAACAATGGAATCGCAGCGGATGGGAACAACCCGGTACGAAAAGCACTTATAGCATTTATTAAAATGAAAATTACTGATTATGAAACTACTGCTAAAACTAGTTTTATTTTTATGAATATTTCATAACAAAAATTGATCAGTCAATAAGAAATATTTTAGGATTATCTTATTTAAGGTGAATAAGCAATGTTTATAATTCACAAATATCAGAACACTCATAAGATACCTACGTAGTTAGCAACTTTTACCTAATTTTGTTTCATAGTTATTCGTTTCATAAGCGATTTTTCATTCCATAACTTTATACAATTTATACATTTCTAGTTTATTAGTAATTTTAATTTACTGTGTTTAAGCTTAATATTATTTATTAGAAAATTTAATGACTACATTTGAGACGTTGATGGTAAATTAGCAATTTTTCCCTGACTAACACTTTGTTATAACCTAGGTAATTTTTGCTAAAGCGACACTTATTTCACGAACCAAGGGATATATAGATCTAGAAACAAATTCTCATTGTGGACGCGTGTATAAATAGATACATTTATTAATTTGAACTAGTTAACGTTAAAGGAAAAAAAGATATGATTTTTTTTCGTAAAAAAAAACTTTAAACCTCATTTCCCAACAATGTCATTTTGGCGCTTTAGCCAAGTAGCCTTTCCACTGACGATATCAATAATGCCATTTTACTACTTTTTATCCCATTTCCACGGGATCGCAATACCTTTTTTTTTTATTTAAAAGTTTCTTGTTTTATAGTTTGTTGACTATTATTGAACCTTTTTTTGTAACCTTCTAATAGCAAAAACCTCTTTCGACACCGAAAAAAAAACTAAACACTAAACGCTAAAACTGTCAAACATCAAGCGTTTTCAAAAAATTGTTTCACTATATATTTTTACAAATTACAAATATTTATATAAAAAAAAAATTGACAAATTTTGATAAAATAAGGTGTTGTTTTCCGTACGGCAATGTATATTCGAGGATTATCGTTTGTGACTTGATATCAAGAAAGCAATGACTAAGCCCGACAAACGGGACTTTGATACGAGATATACGGCTTGCTTGGTCGATTTTAGTCTAAAAACAGGTAAGATAATGTTCTTTAACTGCTTAGAATTGCTATTTGTAACACAAATATAGTTTGCAGTATGAAGGACAGAGTGCAATTTATTTAATCGTATGATATTTCTATCGGTAAATATTGAGCTCGTTTAGCACCTCTCAGGAGAATCGTGCAGGGTAGTGGTTGGTAACTTCTGCGGACGCGGGCTGTGATCAAGTGATTAGTGCAATGTTTTCTGCTGTATGTATTTTTTATTCAGTTCCTTATAGATCTAATGATTGTGACTCAGCTTTTTCTTTTCATTTTTGTGATGTTATATTGACTTTCCTTTACTTCGAATCTAGATAATTTATACAGTAACTTTAAATTCATGTTATTCAGGGCGCTGTAGTGCCTGAGACATGTATTTTATTTTTATATTTTATGACTTAAGAAACCATAGCATAGAGCATAGAAACCATCCGCTTAGTCGGCTTATTTGAGCAAGTCCAGAGGAACAAACTAGTCGATAAGTCTGGAGGCAACTAAGTCATGGATTTTATCATACTTATAAAAACGTTGCCTAGGTATATAATAAAGTCGGTTAAAAACAGAAAGATTCCTGCAAGAAAACTATTACAAATCAGTATTTTTGCACTATATTTTTGTTGAAATTTGTCTCCAGACTAAGTTACAAATGCAAAAGTTACATACTCACGCCCAAACTATTTAACCAATTTTGATGAACTTTAGTAGGTATATCTAGGGATAGATACAACATTGGCTTCTTTTTGGGAACAACGAAACGCCTACATGCTTGGGTTTTTAACCGACTTCAAAAAAGGAGGAGGTTCTCAATTCGTCTGTATGTTTTTTTTTTGTGTGTATGTTACGCGATCATTCGAAGACGGCTCAACCGATTGAGATGATTCTTTTTGTGTTCGAAAAGTGATACCTCAGGGGTGGTCCCATAAAAATTTGGCGAGGATCTGATGAGAATCTTCGGAGTGATGAACAGAATTGCACCTCGAGAGTGCAGCAAATTGCTCAGTTTTCTATTTCCACCAGTAGATTTGGCCCATAAACGAATAGTTACCGATAAATGGAATATCTGAAACCACCTTCTCATCAGAAAACTCTTCAATCAGTTACGATTACAGGTTACAATTTGAAGATTTTAGTCGAATTTAGTCGCCGGACTGGGTTTGAATGAATGTTGATAGAGAACCCTATCTTAAATGAAGTTCTGATGAGGATCTTCGAAGTGATGAACAGAAATGCACCTCGAGAGTGCAGCAAATTGCTCATTTTTCGACTTCCATCAGTAGAATTGGCCCATAAATGAATAGTAAGGAATATTTGAAACCACCTTCTCATCAGAAAACTCTTCAATCGGTTACGATTACAGGATACAATTTGAAGAATTTAGTCGAATTTAGTCGCGGGACTGGGTTTGAATTAATGTTGATAGAGAACCCTATCATAAATGAAGTTCTGATGTGGATCTTCGAAGTGATGAACAGAATTGCACCTCGAGAGTGCAGCAAATTGCTCATTTTTCGATTTCCACCAGTAGAATTGGCCCATAAACTAATAGTTACCGATAAATGGAATATCTGAAACCACCTTCTCATCAGAAAACTCTTCAATTGGTTACGATTGCAGGTTACAATTTGAATAAAATATTCGCTTTTGCCTCGCCGGACTGGGTTTGAATGAATTTTGATAGAAAACCCTATCCTAAATGAAGATCTGATGAGGATTTTCGGAGTGATGAACAGTTCTGCACAGCGAGATTCAACAAATTGCTCAGGTTTCCATTTCCACTAATAGAAGTGGCCCATACACAAATAGGTACCGATGAATGGAGCATCTGAAACTACCTTCTCATCAGCAAACTCTTAAATGGGTTACGATTAGGTACAGATTGCAATTTGAAGAAATAGTCGATTTCGCCTAATGGAATTTGGAGTGACACCGCGCACCGGCACTAAAAATGGTTAAATAAAAAAATAAATTAAAATTTAAAAAACCGACTTCAAAGACAAAAAAGTGAAAAATAATCCATTTCGGGTCACTAAGACAGCAGATAACTTAAACAACTTGGAAGTTGGACTGTGTGACACCATTTGTTTTCTTTATACCTCTCAACATTCAATCTAACCCAGTCCGACTTCCAAGTAAGTACTTATGTTTAAGTTATCTGCTGTCTTAGTGACCCGAAATGGATTATTTTTCACTTTTTTGTTTTTTTTCCAGGTTTTGTTAGTTTTTCTGTTCAGGTTTTTTTGAAGTCGGTTTTTTATGTATTACGTTTCTAACCAAAAGAACACAAATTTTGCATTTATTGTTTTTATTTATAGTGGATTGGCCTCCACTAGTTTATAGTGGGTAGTTGTTATCATACCCGCATTTTAAGCGGGGTCGCGAGTTCAAATCTATAGCCGCAGCAGTGTCAAATTTTAAAGATTGATTTTTCTTTGAATATTTTTCATTTTGTTTCTTTTGTGATTCCTCTGATTGTGTTTAATTTAGAGGCCTTCAAGTCACAAAAGTACAGGTATCTTCTAAGTAAACGTGTTACATCTTAGTGCCTAGAGAACATGGCTAGGTGGGGTTTCTCCGGATCGGACACTTTGTGTGAGTGTGGGAGGGCCGCCCAAACAATGGCGCACTTGACAGCTTGCTCTCTCTGCCCTGTTAGCTGGTATACAGACGACCTCAACAGGGCAACAGACAATGCGATTGCCGTGACAAAGTTTTGGGCGGGAGCGCTGTGATCAAGGTGCATTGCATTGACCGCCGTTGACACGAAGAAGAAGAAGATCTTAGTCCCTGCTAAGATAGTGGTCAAACGCTGAAAAAAATTCTAATATTCCTTACCTTTTTCTTCCAGTAACGGGTATGTTAATCGGCAGCATGATGGGCAGCTTTTTCTTGAGAGGGTTCAGAAGATGGCCCATGTATATAGGAGGAGGGCTCGGTTTCGGCATGGCGTATGCCAATTGTGAAAACAGTCTTAACAATTATCTCCTCTCTATGGACCCGAAAGTTTGTAACCTAAAGTAAGTATAATTCAAACCATGTTAGTTTAGACAACAGTTATTGTTTTATTGAAATCTGTTCAGTATTTAGTAGATATGGTGTAAATCTAAAAATATAACATTCAAAGTCTTGACTGACTGACTGACTATACGCGCAGCTCATACCACATAGAGAAATATCCAGGCACGAAACAAAATATATACCTACTGCTGAAGACCAATTCTCGTTAAAATTGTTCAAATTACATTTCAATATCATCCCGATTGCATTTCGATTGCAAAAGATACCTTCAAAGTCAGTTTTTTTTACAAAAAGCTAACTTTGAGGGTGTTTTGAGCTACTTTGAGGGTATTATTTGTGATCAAAATGCAATCGAAATGATATTGAAATGTAATTAAAAAGGAGAAAAAAGAACAAAAGAAGAAGATGCATTTTTCCTTAAAAATATTTTTGTAATTAAACAAATGTCATTTACGAGAATTGGCCTTCAGATCAAAGAAATATTTTTCCAAGTCGGGAATCGCACTTCGAGGCAGGTCTAGTGTTGTCCACTATGCTAAATACATAGGTCGTTAAATAGATGATAGTTTTAACCATTTTACTTCCGATTTTTGTTTTATTTGAATGGGTATCGAAATGCGATATCCATTCAAATAAATCATTACAAATCCATCAAGCCAATTAATTTATTTTATTGTACATATCTAATATTTCTTGTGCCCGAAATAAGCGATCACCCAATGCAGTTGCAACAATATTGGTTGCATCGATTCCTTTGTAACAAAATATTTTTTTCACAATTTTTATTCTATTTATTTATAAGGTCGGTTCTTTTAAAGGCTCCTTAAAGGTTTATTTTCTACGCCAAATCAAGCCGATTATCGTACTTTACATCTTCGTAATACAAAAATAAAGACAGCATAAAAATTACGACAATTTTTATGCTATTTATGCAAGCTTTTACTTCTGAACTTGCGACAGGAGACGTAACTAATTATCGCTATAAAATGTCGTCGGTAGTTTTGTTCAAATAGTTCTCTTTTGTAAAAGATTGTTTGTTGAAAGGCGTTTGGTTGAAATGTTGTAAATTGCAGATGAACTTGAATAAATGGTGGTCATTATGGTTTTTATTAGGGTTGGCAATTTCTGGACTGACTTTGAAAAGTTTTTTTTTTATGTTTTAAATTCAATTCAACTCAATTTTACAATTCAATTCAATTCATTTATTTATTGAGAACTAGCTGCGCCCCGCGGTTTCACCCGCGTGATAATTTTCTACGCAACTTTCTTAATTTTTTCTTTCATAAGAACCTTCTCCTGACAATAACAAACACAACAAAAAAAGAATTGGCCAAATCGGTCCAGGCGTTGTTGAGTTATGCGCTTACCAACACATTTTGCGATTCATTTTTATATATAAGATATAGGTCACAAATTGGTCTTACAAACAAAACACAGCACAGCACTATATCCAGCCTTTTCGGAATCACTACAAAGTATAAAACAAAGTCGTTTTTTCTGTCCCTATTTCCCTTTGACCGCTTAGATCTTTAAAACTACGCAACGGATTTCGATGCGGTTTTTTTTAATAGATAGAGTGATTCAAGAGGAAGGTTTTTATGTATAATACATGCATAATATAGCCGAGCGAAGCCGGAGCGGGTCGCTAGTTCAATATAAAAAAGAGGTACATTTTGGGATTAAACAATTAAAGTTCGATGTCAAGTTTGAATATACATCACTAGCGTTTAGCCGCGATCGGCGTTGAATTTTACAAAATCCATTGGCAAATTTTGAAAATTAAATTGTCCTTATGACATCTGAAACTTGCCAAAAATCTTCAGATCTAGAAGACCGATTTTCAACCATGATGAATCTTAGGGAAAAATCGAGACAATTATTTCTAATAAATATCGTAAATATCGATTAAATTCTTATTTACTCCGCTGGCTCAGCGACCCAAAGTGGATCTTGGCCTCCGAAACGAGAATCTTCCATCGCTTCGCTATTTCTTGCCAATTGTTAACCAGGTCAGCTTCCACTGTGTCCTTGCAGCGTTGATTACCTGGGTTGTCTCACCAGCCTTCAACCGATTTTATCGGAAATAGATATCTTTAAATTTTCAATGAAGTAACTTAGCTAATCGCAGTATCAACCCTACTTGCACCCTTAAATCTTTAAAAGACCATCGTTCGGTCAATAGTGAAGACGTTTAGAACACTTTTCAAACACAGCGGGACATTTCCCTTTGCTGCCCGTTTCTTTGTTTCCAAAGGTCAGTTGCAACTTTGTTATTATGTTCTTTGTATTATTTGTAAAAGACGGATGCCGTCTTTCTACTGCTTTCCTTTCTTTTATTGAGTTTTGTTTGCAAGCATACCGCCTTTCTGTCCATTGCCACCTAGAGAGTTTTAGAATTTAAATGTCTCTAATCGATTTTCGGTCGTATTTCTTTGATTTTGTTGTTGTCGGTTATTTTCATTGAAGCTTTGATGTCTTCGTTTGTAATAAAATGCTGTCTTTTTATCTTCAGAGTCAAAAATAGTACATTGTTATCCTAGGTGTGAAAGTCACTCATTACAAGTCCCGAGACGGAGTTTGGCGCCCGAGCGTAGCGAGGGCGCTAATAGTTCGAGGTACTTAATGAGTCTTTCACCCGAGGTAAACACTGTGCTTTTCATTACGAATAATACATAAAATTCTTCCTAACAACGAGAGTGAATGAGAGACTCCATACTACCTGATCCTCTTACAAGGTTGGGACCAAAGAGGTTATATACATGTAGTGTTATTTTTTGGTGTTACTTAAAGCAAGGAGGTTAGGTTTTTAAAGTTCCTTATGCGTAATGTTACTGATACTGGCTACATGCGCATTGCACAAGTCGTGCGAAGCCATAATTTGACATGACAGCTGTCAGTGAAAGAGAAAAGCCCTAGGGCTGGAAATTTTATTTTCTACACGCTCTTCATGCATCTTTAGACCTACTTTCGGAGTATGAGTAATGAAAAAATACATACAACCGAATTGAGAACCTCCTCCTTTTTTTGAAGTCGGTTAAAAAGAGTTCGAGTTTGTCTAAATAGTTTGGAAAAGAAGTCAGTCTATCTATTTTTCAGTTTGTTACAGTACCTATCTAAACGTTAATGCCTATATTGTTATTTATTCTTTGTCAGTTATGATATTATCTATAAAACAAGTTAAAAACATTGTCCATCCATCCATAAGATATGATTTTATAAAAAAAAATTATTTTATCGATAAGTCTGCCCATTTATTGGGAAACTTTTACTTAAAGCTTTCTGTATTTTTACTCACCTATGTACCTATAATAATTTTTAATGTTTTGTGAGTTGTGCAAATAAATCATTTATTTATCTATGTATCTAAATTTTCGAAATTACGCTATCTGTGCGTAATATCAGAACATCCAAATGTTTATTTTCGAGCTTTTTTATAAGTTATTTAACATTCCATTAAGGCAATATTGATTGCATTCTGTTTTGTTACTTAATAATCCTACAATTTGCTTTACTTTAAGAGCTTTATAACAACAGAATACAAATAAAATTTTCAGAAAAAATAAAAAAATCTATCTGGCTGACCACACAAAGCAAAACGCCTTAAGCTACGTTGGCAAATTGTCCTGAAACCAAAACGTCTATCGTCAGTTACAAATTGACAAGTCCGGATTGCAAGACAAAATGACCCCGGGCCATATGGGGTTGTAATTGATCGTTTGACCAAAACTGTATTTGTAAAACGTTTTACCAATAAAAAGGAAAATAGGATTGATATTTCAAATTCAGATGGCAGAAAATAAGTTAAAAGGGTTTAACGAATCGTGCATCTCTTGTTTTTGTGTCTATAATATTATGGAGTTTTTTTATGTATACTTTACGGGGAAATGAAACGTTCAACACCCATAATCATTGTCTTACAAATTCCAAGCCAAATTTTCCCCCATTTGGGAGGATTCAATTTGGGGGATAATGAGAATACCCCGGGCCATATGGGGTTGTAATTGATCGTTTGACCAAAACTGTATTTGTAAAACGTTTTACCAATAAAAAGGAAAATAGGATTGATATTTCAAATTCAGATGGCAGAAAATAAGTTAAAAGGGTTTAACGAATCGTGCATCTCTTGTTTTTGTGTCTATAATATTATGGAGTTTTTTTATGTATACTTTACGGGGAAATGAAACGTTCAACACCCATAATCATTGTCTTACAAATTCCAAGCCAAATTTTCCCCCATTTGGGAGGATTCAATTTGGGGGATAATGAGAATACCCCATTATTATATATGAATAAATGTACAAAATAAGTAAAAGTTAAAAATATTATTACAACCTGATGGATTTGGTTTCTCTTGAATTTGTTTTTTTTTTATGTTTTAGTAGTTATGCTCCGGAGTTTTATCCGTGTAATTCAGACTCGAGATAAGAGTATGTCCTTCTCCGAGGGAAAATCATCAATATTTATTAAGTAGTTTAGACGAGAAGAAAGCGTAACAGACATAATAATAGAAAGACATATATACTTTAATATACATATAACTACTTTCGCATTCGTAATAATAAATAAATATTGCAGAAAATTCCAAATAGCGTCATCTAGCCCCAAGCTAAGTAACTAAACTTGTGTTATGGGTGCTAGACGACGGATATACTACTTATACACTTTTCTTTTGTTAATATATACTTATAATACATAGAAACAATCAGACCACATACAAATATTATCTAAG
The DNA here is from genome assembly GCA_907269075.1 of Idaea aversata. NCBI lineage: Eukaryota > Metazoa > Arthropoda > Insecta > Lepidoptera > Geometridae > Idaea > Idaea aversata. Next base: position 2,558,007 of record OU026102.1, read on the forward strand.
CATGAATACTTGTCTGAGGCGGGAATCGAACCGCAACCCTATGTGTGGCAGTCCGGCATGGTGACCATTGTGCCAACTGTGTCAATAATAGCATATTATAGCTGCGACCCCATGAGTTACTCATGATTTTTCATATTTGCGGCTCCATACCATAACCGCACACCCTAACTTAGTTTTTAAGACGTATCAGTTATTTCATGCGTTCGATTTTTCTCTTTTTTGACGAGCCTGTTGTTTCCCACTGAGCAAAGGCCGCCCCCATTTGTGTTCAGATCGCCAGCTATTTTTGGGCACTTCGCGTCAGATGCATTTAGATTGGCGTGCCATCGTTTCTCGGGTCTGATAAATTACCAATTACTTAACTAAATAAAATTGTATTATGCTAACAAAGCTCTAATTAATATTTTCTTGTTTCAGGAAAAATCCTTGATGCGAGCTAAGAATATTTACATTGTAACGTTTTTAATGTAAACACGTAATGTTTATTAAATTAAATATTTCAGTAAGTTTTTTAAATACATATTATATTTGATTTAATTTCTTAAGGTTATACGTTTTCCCTACTAAATGTTTTAGAGATTCCTACGTTTTATACTGAGATATTTAACTTATTATGACTTAAAGTAGGCCTAATTTAAGCTATTGTAGGGGCAGACCAAAAATATCACTGTTTAACATCCAGGAAGTACTCTGTTTCAGCGTGAAAAAAGAGACCAATTTTACGTATGTAGTGGTGCACGGTTATATTGACGTATGGTCATAGTGTAAGTGATGCATAGATGTGTGGAAACACGCGACGTTGTCGCGTTGTGTGTGGAAGCAGGAACACGCAATTACGCTAGAGCAGAGCCGCAATACAGTTTGCTGGATAAGGGCGACGTTGCCTCTCCGTCTAATCTGTCTAATAAAAATCAAAATATTTTCAATTGCATGATATTCAACTCAGTGCTGCCAGACCTACACCTGCAAGATTTTATGTAACTTTTGGCACTGTCGCGTCACTTTTGATACTTGAATTATACGTTATTTTGATAGACTTATCAAATTATCACTTTACGTATATAATAAATAAATAAACATTTATACTTGTTTGCATTTAATTAATAGTATAAAAATATAATAAAATATAAATGAAGTATAGTAATTCGCGAGAAAAAAAACCAAGCAGTCTTGTTGTTTTTTTGGTACTGTTTGTTGTACACACTGGCAACATACACCCAGTCGATACTTTGCCTCGCACTAGATGCGCGCTTGTTACCTAGGTAACGGAGAGTCAACAGAGATGTCAAGTAGTCAATAAATAGAAAAACCAAAAATAAAATATTATAATCATTTATTATATTCCTACTATTGTGTTTAAAGTGTCATCCATCTGAGCACCTACTGAAAATAAACCTTGAGGAAATTTTAGTGTCTTGTAAGTGATTGAATTATTAAACACAAGTTGGGCCGTAGGAACAAACTACGACTACTCTGGGTCCCAGGCCATGAAGGAATAGCAGGAAATGAGAAGGCTGATGAGCTGCAAGAACAGGATCGGCAAGTGCTATGCTTGGACCAGAACCATGTACGGGCCTGCCAGCATGCACAATCACAAAGGCCGTAAAGGATTACGTTGATAAGAAACACACGCAAGAGTGGGAAATCAGTGAAGGGCTACTACATTCGAGGAACATAGGATTTTTCCTCTTAGTGGGATCGCTGCGTTAATCGATCCCAAGGGGTCGAAGTGTTGCTGGCTATGTCAGCCCGCGATATAAGATAAGATAGAACTAATTTTAAATAAATAAACCTTTTTGTACATTACTTTGTCTTTATTTTTCTCTTTTCATTCAGACCTAGTACAATTTGCATAGTTCAGAATTCGTCCTAGTTTAAAAAAAAAATGATTACTAACAGTACCTACCATAAAATTGATCCTGTTTTTGAAAATTTATTCAAAAATATATTTTCATTAAAAAAAAATATTTGTATCGAGATTTGAACCGGGGCTCTTCAGAACACTACCCCGCCGCTCTAAATGACTACACCAATCGGTATCTGTAGGACTACGTCAAATATAGTCTATAGTTGCTACAGTTTATTGTTTTGTATGTGTGCGTGTCATTTATATCGTGACAAGAGTTAAAAATTGTACTTTGGAAATACATTAAAATGTGACTTCCAAAAAATTAAATTATGTTTGAAATATGTTCAGAGCAAACTAGAAAACAGGCAATATATATACAAATACTTTAATTCCACGTCAATTATAGCAAAATAAAATAAAACAATACTTTCGGGGAAAACAAGCGCCATCTAGCGGAATACTTTGCTTAGCGATACGAAACATTCAACCTTAATATAATACTGATTGATTTGGACCGCCATATTATTTACGTGAAAATGACAGAAAATGATATTATTATCCGCGACAAACTGGAGCAAATAAGTATGATAGATTTTCGAGTTGCGGCATAAAAGGTGTTGCCATTAATCGACACTAATAAGACTAGGCCCTTAGTAGTATTTAATTCGGGGACAGTCAGGAAATAAATGTTCCTATGTGTCCCCGATTTATAAAATATCTATTTTTGAAATTTCGATTCCTGTTTGTCCCCATTTGGAAGACTGCATTCGGTGACAGGCCGGAATGACTCGTTCCTTTAATCCAAAATTATACAAAATGATGACAAAAGTGATGCAAGACAACCAGACCGTAACACATGGTCATCGACCCATGATTTCATCAACTCTGCTAGGAATGCAGCCATGACCATGAGTCATGTTGCACAGCCAGTGAACAGTGACTCAGGTGAGTCACCTGAAAATGAAGCCTACTTATGGTGTATGTGGTTATTATGCTGGTGAAATTGATAGGGGTTATGCATACTTATCTTAATCTATACTAATTTTATGAAGCTGAAGAGTTTGTTTGTTTGTTTGTTTGAACGCGCTAATCTCAGAAACTACTGGTTCGAAAAAAATATTTTTGTGTTTGATAGTCCATTTATCGAGGAAGGCTATAGGGTCCTTTTTTCTTTAATATTCCCACGGGATCGGGACTTATGTGGGTGAAACCGCGAGGCACAGCTTGTAATTAGTAACCGGGAATCGAGAAAAAAACTTCAAAAATTTCCGAAAAAAAAATGATTGATGAAAATGATTATTGAAAACTCGTAAAACGTTGTTCGCCTAATGTCTTTACTAAAACGCATTGTATAAACCATTGGTGCACGGTCGGCTGAGATTCGAACCCACGACTTTCATAACGGAAGTCGAGGTATCAAAGTATCTACCACTAGGCGAAAATCGCTCTTATAATAAAACCAATAATATAACGAACTATTCAAAATCATTGATTTGAACCCTTAGTCAGGTAGGTATAATAATCAGAATTACACAAACTTTATCAATACCATCTATGGGCGTTACCTTTATGCCTCTAATAAAGACAGACAATGAAGCAAAATGACTTTTCAGTTATTTCACGCCATTCGTGAATTAGCAAATAGGTGCCATTAGACTTTCTATTAAAATCTACGGTGTTGGAATAAATGGAAAAGATAAAGGTGCAATTTAGTTTTTTTAATAAAATACTACCTATAATAAGTTAGGTTATCATCAACTTATTAACCTTAAGGTTTCACCTACATAAGTCTTAATCCCGTAAAAATATGAGGATCAAATTAGCCTATGTTACTCCTAAAATTTAATGTATCCCCTACCAAGTTTCATTAAAATCAGTTCAGTAGTTACATAGCTTATTCATCACAAACAAAAAAGCTAACAAGAATATTTACTTGTTATAATTTAAAGCTGGTTAAGAGAAATGCGAAGTTTCATACTCTTCTAATTTCAGAGATTTCTTAATAAGTATTTTTCTTTTTAATATAAATTGATAATAGATTAGAATTAAATCACTACATGGTATAAAACAAAGTCGCTTTCTCTGTCTCTACATCCCTTTGTATGCTTAAATCTTTAAAACTACGCAACGGATTTTGATGCGGTTTTTTTAATAGATGGAGTGATTCAAGAGGAAGGTTTATATGTATAATACGTGCATAATATAGCCGTGCGAAGCCGGGGCGGGTCGATAGTAAATAATAATGTATAAAAATCTTCGTTTCATACCTCTAAACAAATCTTGATTAAAAATCGACTAACAATGTCCCGTACTACCAGTTTTCTAATAAAAACTTTGCAGAGATAGAGTAAATGTCTTCCTTTAGTAATGTCCTACGAGGGTAATGAAAATATTTTCCATCTCTACGTTTATTGCTGAAGGATATTAAATCCAGGTTCTGTAAACAGTGACTGTACTAATGGTTCTCACTATTAAGTCGATCGAGAAAAAAAATATTAAAATATTTTTAATTAAACTGCATTGATTTTCATGGTTCGCTTCTTAATGGATCGAATTTATCAAAATTTCCAACTGGCTTGAAGCTGTGGTTATCCATAAATATCTCATAGATTTTAGGCTATAAGAAACTCTAATGAAAGTTCTATGTTTTTAGATTCCACAGTTATAGTCTATGCATTGTCTATCAGTCATTACCATTCAGATTATGTAGATGTTTCAAAAGGTTTAATTTATTGATTCTATTATTTTTATTGCAGATACAAAAATGTTAAAAAGATGTAAAGTTTGGATATATGTTTAGATATTTGAAATATTTAATAATTCATATTTGTATAGTTCTGCAATGGGAAACTAATACAGTTTCCCTAACTATTAATATAACTTAGACGATGTTACAGGCTTATCCCGATATTCCCACAGGACCGGAACTTACGCTGGTAAAGACTACAGCGTTGTACTAATCTGCTTATAAAACTTGAAAGTTACTCGCTCAAATGTTCAGAAACCTAGTTGCAATATTGAAACAAATAGTAATTCCGCCGTTTTTATAAAGGATCGAAACTTACGCCCGCCGCCGCGCCGCCGGTGCAACCAGATGCACTAATAGTTTTTATACTCGAAAGTTCCTCACCTAAACGCTCAGAAACATAATTTCTGGACGTTCATACAAACAGTAACACCGCTACTTTAAAGAAGGATTGGAACTTACGCCCGCCGCCGCTGAAAGTCTGTTTATAAAACTCGAAAGTTCCTCACTCAAATGTTCAGAAACCTAATTTACTTTAAAGAGGATCGGAACTTACGCCGCCGCTGAAAGTCTGTTTATAAAACTCGAAAGTTCCTCACCTAAACGCCCAGAATCCTAAGTTTCACACTGAAACGAATAGTAACGCCCCACTTTTTAAAGAAACGACAATATTGTAGACACAATGTCTGTTTTCTGGCTACTACCTACTGCACACTAAACTGCACAATGGATTAACGACATAAGTCAACATATTTTATTACTGGCAACTGTTAAAAGTTGAGTAGATTGCGTTATGTCGTGCCGAAGTTGAGATACGTTGAGGCGGGTCAGTTACACTGATTTTATAGCGAGTGCGTGGACCTAATAAAAATTGTTTATGTTTCGAGTTAAATTACGAAAAAGGAACTTTGATAGGGGTATTTGTTCATTAAACCTTAGTTAGTGATCAGTCATCAGGGGCCTTATTCTGCTATTTGGCCAACCATTGTCATTATATCGAGACTCTATTGATATTATATCGAGATTGTGACTTTATTTGGTATTCTGCTAAAGTTTTAATAACATCGCAATATATTCACTATGGAGTCTCAATGGTATGGTAATATTTACCTTGCAGGTGTTGCCTAGCAACATGGTATATGTTGCTAAGCAATATACCGTTTTGACAACTATCGAGATTCCATTAAGCCACGATTGTAGAGCAGAACACAAAAGTGAGTCAGTGGTGTGTCAGTGGTGTCTCGATAGAATAGTCAACGTTAGGAGAATACGAATTTGACATGTAATGTCATATTTTTGACATTAAATTTCTATTACGATTATATCGACACACTATTGAAATACAATTGTGTTAGCAGACTTAGGCCCCAGGTATTCTGTATCAGAGAATCAGCCGCAATAGATAATCGTCATGTTTATTCATTTTTTTGTAAGGTCCAGTGCTATGATATATTATGTAGCTGAGAGTGATAGAGAAGTTTTCTTACTACAACTTCTCCCTAGACTTAAAATGTACATCTTTACTTAATAATATAATATAATTCTACTGTACGTATGTATGTCACTGAACTCCTTCTAAACGGCTGGACTGATTTCAATGAATTTTTTGTATGCGTTTGGGTGACATTCTGGATGGTTTAGATTCACAAATCAGTCCGGCAGATGGCGCTGCAGTCGGTATTTATTTTTGTATAAGGCAACACAACGTTTGCCGGGATAGCTAGTACATATACAGGGTTATTGGTAATTATACTAGCAAGCTTTTGAGGGCTACGTCTGTGCACCTAAACAAACAAATTTTGTTCTACGACTTTTGGAAATTCGAACATTTTTATGAAAATTTTGAGTTTAGTTTTACCTGAAATCAGCTGTTCCATACACGGAGAGGTCTTTGACCTTAAAATTTACTTATTGTTTAAGTTTTATTTACTGTAAGTACTTAGTCTTGAAAACTTACTTACTTAGTGGTAAAAATCAGCTGTTTTTCGAATTTACATAACCTCAAAATTTTCTTTTTTTTTTTTTCGATTTTCCTAAAGTTGTAGAACAAAAGTAGTAGCTCTCAACGGCTTGCTAATATAATAAACCCTGTATAACTATTCTATTTGTTTGTCTGTTGTTATCACAAGCCTATTTGCTTAGCTTGGTGCTAGATACCTTCTTGCGATATTTTTTATTTTACTATACACTGTTAAATTTAATAGGATGAATAATTTTTATTTAAATTAAGTTCAGTCTTTTTCCAACCGCGACTGCCAAATGACGGTTACAAACAATTTCTAAAATTATTACTTTTTTACGTGTTATCGATATATCGGTGGAACATCACCATTCACAAATAAGGGTTCCGTTTTTTGCCTTTTGGCTACGGAACCCTAAAAAGTGTCACGGTAATATTGTGTGACGGCATGCGTCATGGTAATGTAACCAGACGCGTCATGGTAACTTAGGAAAGAGAGTATTTAATAATAATATCGCTCATCTGGGCTTGTGATATGGTGACGAGTGACGAATAGAAGACTTATATTGATAGTTGGCACAATGATCACCATGCCGGACTGCCAAACACAGGGTCGCGGGTTCGATTCCCGCCTCAGACAAGTATTTATGCTTAGATATTTGTCTGTGGTCTGGCTGTCTGTATGTATATTAAGTATATATTTACAAAAGAAAAGTATATAGTAAGTAGTATATTCGTTGTCTAGCACCCATAACACAAGTCTAGTTACTTAGCTTGGGGCTAGATGGCGATGTGCGGAGTGTCCTGCAATATTTATTTATTTTATTTATATGAAAACAAAAGGAATAACATTTTTTTTAAATTCTATCTTTTTTTATGACGTTAGCATTTAAAATTATCGTCCGTAAACCGACTTCATTTCTATTAGTTAAAATAATCGTTTTTATAGTGGTTAAGTTAGGCTCTTATAACATTGCGAAGCGTAAAACTTCAAAACATTGCCACTATTTAAATGAGTCACTATTCACCACCATATTTCTTCGCAGCACTTTAATCCAGAGGTTCACGAACTCGTACAGTTCAAAGGTTATTTTAATAAATTCAAAAAATGCATTGTGCTCTTTGAAGATTACAATCGAACAAAAAACCCGAAAGTTACGTTCTGTTGATCTATAGGACTCGTGCAATTCGGTAGAGTACTTTAACGATCTGTAAAATAAGTCGAACTATAGTTTAGAAGTTTAAATCAACAGAATTACAAACTATGAATACAAAAATATAATAATAAAAATACAGACAAAAATACATATTGAAACAAAATTACATAGATATTACCTAAAATTAAATTACACTTACATAAAATAATAAGATACTTATAGAAAACAAACGAAAATGAAATTTCCGAAAAAAAGAAGTGTTCCGTTTTTAATAACTTTAGTGATGTAAAATATAAAATAACCATGTTAGTCATGCAGGATGTTTTGTTTAGTAGTGATAAAAACGCCTTATTTTTATTGTTACTCTATAAACTACTTTTTGCCTGACTTCGTCTACGTAGAAGTTAAATTTCCGCGATTGCATGGCAAAATAAGTCATCTGTGAATACAAAGACTATACGTAATACTTATTCCGACTTATCATTATAGACTTATTCCGGGGCTCCATTTATCCAACTACTGGACCGATTGGGATGAAACTCGGTGTCTAGATAGTTGGAGACCTGTATTAACACATAGGCTTTTTATCCCGATATTCCCACGGGAATTTACGCGGAGGAAACTGCGGGGCGCAGTTAGCAAATAATAAAATAGTTCTTTATTCAGGCTACTATTACAGAACCACAAACAGAGAACAGAATAATTAGTATAAAAATAAAATCGAAATCAAAATAAAATCGAATGCTTTATAAACATAAATTAAGTTTCCAATCTATTCGTGAGCGTGGTTTAAGCGTGGTTTGGGTCTCAAACCTTACCCCTTTCGTATTGCACGTGTCCATTGATGTCTCATAGGTGGACAATTTACTTACGGATCATTAAACACGATAAGATCGGTGATAGTTTTTTTGTTTCACATGTGAATGAATAAATATTTGAATATGATTTAGTTGATTGTTGATAGACAAAGAATTGCCTTTTTGAAGTCTTAGTTTTCTTTGTGATTTCTTTGGGTTAATTTTTTTTAATAGACGTACCACGTTAAGCGGTTGGTTCTGCTTGTTATCTTAACTTTATAATAAACCACAAACCTTCCCCTTATAAGTAATAAGGGAAACTTAATTAAAATAAAATTTTCTTAATTAAAAACCGCAATATTTCGTAACAATAGGGATGACTACTTAAAAACAAAGTCACTAAGTAAGTATTAGCTATATTGTCAACCTGAAAAACAATTATTATTCATTTGTTTATTTTATTGTCAATTTTTCAACTATTATTAAGGTTTTAGGAAAACATTTAAGTGGCCCTTGTTACCCGCAGGTACACCACAACGTTTCCAGAAAATAAAATTACCCAATCATCATCATTTGTGGCATTATAATAATATGGCCCCGAGACTTCTTCTACGTTCATCTTTCTCTATACAACGCCGCTCTTTTCCAGCTAAGCCAACGCTCTTATGGTCTTGGACAATTCTATCCATTCACATAAGTTTTGCTCTTTAAATTTGATTTTCTCTGAGAACTACTTCATATTGAAAACCTTTCAATTGATGCAGTATAGTTTTTAATTTCATGGCTACAGAAACACCATGAATGTTATTAACTGACTTGAATAAAGGATTTGTCCAGTACTTTTTTATGTATGTTCATAAAATACATTCAAGTTTACTGCTTTTTTCTGTTAGATTCGATTTTTTTATTTGCTTTAATAGGCTTTTTATCCTTCAATATCACTCCTATCTTACACCAATGACTCGTGATCCCACTAAGTGGTGGGACCACGAGTCCTGTTTTTCACGACTGGTAAAATCAGTCTTCTGTTAGCCGATTGCACCACTGCTGGGCAACATCTTTTCAAGCAGAAGTAATAGTGGGACAAACTTGGTGAGAATGATCACTCGCTAAGTGCAGACACACGAGACCAGAATTATTATCATGACACATATCACCATCACTACATAGTCACTATCACTATCACTACCATAGTATAAAATAAAGTCACTTTTCGCCGTCCCTATGTGCCTTTGTATGCTTAGATCTTTAAAACTACGCAACGGATTTTGATGCGGTTTTTTTAATAGATAGAGTGATTCAAGAGGAAGGTTAATATGTATATTACATGCATAATATAGCCGTGCGAAGCCGGAGCGGGTCGCTAGTTTAAAATAAAGTCACTTTTCGCCGTCCCTATGTCCCTATGTATGCTTAGATCTTTAAGACTACGCAACGGATTGTGATGCGGTTTTTTAAATAAATAAAGTGATTAAAGAGGAAGGTTTTTAGATATAATACATGCATAATATCACTACATAGTATAAAATAAAGTCACTTTTCGCCGTCCCTATGTCCCTTTGTATGCTTAGATCTTTAAAACTACGCAACGGGTTTGATGCGGTTTTTTTAATAGATAGAGTGATTAAAGAGGAAGGTTTTTGAATATAATACATGCATAATACAGCCGTGCGAAGGCGGGGGGGGGGGGGGGGGGTCGCTAGTAGGTACCTAATAAAAGCTTCTAACCTTAACGTGAAATCTCAGTATAGACTTTAATTAGAGAATGGTATATCTAACGTAGGTACTTATTGTAAATGTAGGTATGTATGTATGTTAGTGACTTTTCATCTACCTTTTTCCTTGGGAGCACCTCAATTTTCTCATCGGACAAAGCGCAATGGACAATAGCAGACTAAGATCGGACGAAAGTACGGACATTTACCGTAGAATTCACGTATTTCTACGGTTTTACTTCCAACTTACGTGTGGGGTACTGAATAGACAAAATTCAGGCGATTGGGATCTACCCAATTGACACAATTTTCATCATGCCGGACTGCCAAATATAGGGTTGCGAGTTCGATTACCGTCTCAGACAAGTATTTATGCTTAGATATTTGTCTGTGGTCTGGTTGTTTCTATGTATTATAAGTATATATTTAAAAAAGAAAAGTATATAAGTATTATAGGTATCCGTTGTTTAGCACCCATAACACAAGTCTGTCGTGCTATAGTTATTTATTGAAATAACAGGAAAATAAACAAATGAATTGTTTTCCAGATCACTATCACTACATAGTATAAAATAAAGTCACTTTTCGCCGTCCCTATGTCCCTATTTCCCTTTGTATGCTTAGATCTTTAAAACTACGCAACGGATTTTGATGCGGTTTTTTAATAGATAGAGTGATTAACGAGGCAGGTTTTTAGATATAATACATGCATAATACAGCCGTGCGAAGCCGGGGCGAGTCGCTAGTAAAATAAAGCAAGTATTTATCTAAAACCTGTTTTAAAGAACTTTTCCATATTTTTACGAAATAATTAGTTTTGAATTAGGGCGGCAAGTGGCCCTTATTACCCGCAGATACGTTACCCTCCAAAAAATTTGCTGACTTTTTCATAGTGCCATTTTGAGGTGTTAGTGAGCAATTGAACAAGTGTCATAGTCGGTTTCTCCAGACCTTTAAAACTTCAAGCCATGACCGAACAGATAGCTTCTGGGTAAGTGTGCTAGATCTTAGAACTCATCGTCACTTACCATCAGGTTTTATAATAGCCAAACGCTGACCTAAAGGCTGTCTAAAAAACTACATAATTTCAAGACAGTTATTTTCCATCCAAAGGTTGCCTGGAAGAAATCGCTTTCAGCGAGAAGGCCGCCCATTTGTACCAACTTATATTTTCTTGCTATTACTTTGCTTTGTCTATAGTTTCTTCCTGTGTTGTACAAATAAAGTTATCTATCTATCTATAAAATATTTAAAACTTATTGTGTCTATAGAAGCGCCCTACGAAACTATTTGTTTCTTTCCCAAACATGCGGAAAGTGCAATAAGCTTCATGAAAAGAATATTATTTACGACTAGGGATGGGACAATGCTTTTTTTTTCGGGAAAAACCGTAGAACCGAAAACCGAAAGCCTCAGATTCTATATCAACTTAGTATTTTAACCGCAAATTATGAACTGAAAGTAACAAAAATAAAAAGATTAAAATTTGGATTATAATTTGTAATAAATAGGAACTGAAAAAAATTGAGCTGATGTTTGTGAAACTTGTATTTAAAATATATGAGTGAAACCTGGGGACTAAAGGCTTCTTTACCCGATTGCGCGATACAAGGAGCGTGATGTGTTTATCAGCCCATTATAATCATCATCACTACATAGTATAAAACAAAGTCGCTTTCTCTGTCCCTATATCCCTTTGTATGCTTAAATCTTTAAAAGTACCCAACGGATTTTGATGCGGTTTTTTTTAATAGATAAAGTGATTCAAGAGGAAGGTTTATAAGTATAATACATGCATAATATAGCCGTGCGAAGCCGGGGCGGGTCGCTAGTGTACCTATATTTGTTCCTTTATGGCGCGCGCTCTAGTGACCAAAAGCATTATGCCGATTATGATAATTCTCTATAACTCCACGGATTCGGGAATAATTCAGATAAAACTAGTAGGGTCCAGCTAATCTATAGTAGATTATATAGACCGAAATATAACCGAAACCGAATCTGTAGAAGAACCAAAGTCACCGACATAGCTCTCAGGATTGGTAAGCTGAAGTGGCAATGGGCAGGTCATATAGCTCGCAGAACTGACAACCGCTGGGGAGTAAAGGTTCTCGAGTGGCGGCCACGATGCAACGCGAAACGGAGTGTTGGGAGACCGGCTGCCCGGTGGACCGACGACATTGTGGCGGTCGCGGGTAGTCGGTGGATGGAGGCGGCTCAGGACCGCTGTTTGTGGCGTCGTATGGGGGAGGCCTATGTCCAGCAGTGGACGTGTATGGGCTGACATGATGATAACCGAAACCGAAGCATGAACATCACTAATATTCGTATGATACAAGAAATAAGGTAATATTTAGCAGAGTAAAAATATCTCCGTTCTTTCGTCGAGACGTCCACATAAATTCTCTTGTAAAAGAACGCTAATGGGATACCGGATTGTATGTTTCTTTCAATGTTAAATTATGTTTTTGTGAATAGATACTGAAGTTTTATGACAATTTGGTATTCCAAGTATCGTTTGACTCTTTTTTTTTGTTAAAAAATAAAACCAAAAGACAAAAATACAAAGATATGCGCGAAAAACATAACCCTTTCCTTGGAGTTGGGTTAAAAATATAGGTATAAGTAGGTACCTACCATATTATTTTCTTCGATTTTTCATAAAAAATAATAAGTCTTCAGACAGCAATAATACGTTTTTTTACTAGGAAACTAGCAGCGATTTTTGTCAGTTTAAAATTAATAGTTGACCTTTAATTTTAAAAATAATATTTGACCTTTTATTTTAGAAATAATATTTGACCTAAAACATTTTAACAGAAGTTTTATTTTTTTTAATAAAAATATTTATAAGCTTATTAAGAGATAACGAAAAAGGTTTAAAAGAGTTTGAAAAATCGAATGTTGCAGTTTAAATTTTTGTCATAAATCGGACACGCAACCCATTTCAGCATTTTTTGATATATCGTATAGCTAACAAAATGACTTTGAAGGCCCGCTGTATATTGCTTTACATTTATAAAAAAAGTTGTCACAAAATGACAGTTTAACCCTTGTTTGTTGGTAGATACTTATTTGTCATTGATTTCTACCGTTTCGCGATACTCATAGTTATTGTCTACCAACATTGTAACACAAATTTCGTAATCCATTAGCAGAATCTGATCAAAATGGCGTCAGTAATAAAACCGGGACAAACGGGAATATTAATACATGAAACCACACATTTACCGAAATGTCCACAACATTGTCACCGGTAGTGGACGAAAAATTAAATTAACACTGACATTCGGTTTGCAAGGAAACTTTGAATATGGAATAGAAAATTACGTCACACAAAGCAAATAAACACATTTTCGCATTAATTGTAGACTAGCGACCCGCCCCGGCTTCGCACGGCTATATTGTGCATGTATTATACATACACATAAACCTTTCTCTTGAATTACTCTATCTATTAAAAAAACCGCATCAAAATCCGTTGAGTAGTTTTAAAGATGTAAGCATACATAGGGATATAGGGACAGAGAAAGCGACTTTGTTTTATACTATGTAGTGATAGTGATGATTAAGCTGTTAAATTTTAAAACCTTGCAAGTACAAAGAATAAATTATTAAACTCGTTAAAAGCATCGTTTTCACGAGACTGGAGTTTGCTGGTAAATTTTATCGTTTCGCGACAACACTATTTCCTTTGCGTGCTTTTGCTGCGTGAGTTTCAAAAATGTTACTTTACCACTAAGTTGGTGATAGTCCAGTAGTAGCTAGTAGTACTTGTAGTAGTAATAGTTACATTGCACCACTAATTTACACCATTAATACAATTACGACAAAATCGGTCCCATTTTAATTCCATCTCGCATTCAAAGGGTTAAATGACATGTCATTGAAATAAATTCCGCTATAATTGTTTAAAATCGTCTAATCAAATTATGAATACTGCTTTCCTGAGTACTAAAGTAAGTGTAACTTGGTTAAATTTAAGCTACGAGTATTTAATTTTATTATGAGCAATTCTTTATTGTAGATGTAGTAATAATAATCACGTTAGTTTTTAAAAAAAATTAGGTAAAGGCCTTTTCCAAAAGCTCTACAGCCATGTTTTTTTGCAGTGAAGTGCATCCGTGGCCATAAAGTAAGTTTAACTGTTCGACGCGCGACGTTACTGTCTGCACTGATAAAAGCTTCTATATTGGCTGCTAATTAAATGAAACAAATTAATAAAAAACTTAATTAAAAAACGTAGAAGAATAATTTTTTTTTTTGGACCAGGACACTGCTGAAGATTACAGACATTAAATTAACTACTAGTTGGTAGTAGATTATTTTGCTATTTTACTGAGATAGCGAATTTAATAGGCATCTGGTCTTCTTTAGTCTATCTCGGTCAACTTTGATTTATATTTATAGAATCTTCTTTTCCTTTCTCAGTTTATTCTATACCTACTAGCTGCGCCCCGCGGTTTCACCCGCGTAAGTCCCGATCCTATACGAATATCGGTTTTAACCCATTGCTCCAGCTATCTAGATACCGAGTTTCATCGCAATCAGTCCAGTAGTTTTTGTGTTAGGAGTAACAAACATACATACACACAGAAATTTTCACATTTATAATATTAGTAGGATATGTTACCTGTTAGCCATCATTATATATTTTATTATATTAACAAATATTTTGTCATTAATATTTCTAGCACTCTATGGATTGAAAACACTGTACCTTTATGCTTTAAAATTAAAAGAACTTCTTTGTCTGTTCAAAGAATACCTATCTCATTATCCATCCTTAGTTATGAATAATTTTAAGCATTATACATACATGCTCTCACGTATAATTTCATCAAAAGCTGCTCTTAAATTTATCACACAACCATCAATTGAACTTCTGACAACCATCTCAAACTAAATGAACTCTAAAATCATACACAATTCTCACAAAAAAACTTCATTCAAAATTCAAATGACACTCATAATATCTATCACTCCACATCAATCTACTGACATATTATTGTGATACAATTCTTTTACGTATAATTAAAAGAATAGTGGTCCAAATATATCTCCTTGTGGCACAAGGGTTCTATTGTATAGCAATGAGACCCTTCAAGCACATCATTTATTCATGGTCATTATTTGACCATTTCTAGATTAATGATGTAGATCTTTGTTCTTGTTTCGTTTAATGTTTGGAGAGGTGTGAAATATTATTTTTAATAGGTGTAACGTATCTTCTTTGTATGGTGACCCCATTTTGATAGTGTTTAGTTCCGGGGTGTTGTGGAAAAAAATGGGGACTCTATCTCAAAACTGACAAAGTAATAATAAAATAGTTTATAATTAAGCTGTAACTAAACTACATACACCTACTTTAGCAATCAGTTTTAACGTCAAACATCACTTGCAAAAAACAAAGCGAATAAAACGCCACGCGTAAGTACGTCATAATTTGCAAAGGAAAAAAGGAAAGAGATTGTAGCTAATCTAATTTCTTTGTAATAAAGAGCTACAAGCTCTAGAATTTTGTCGACCTGAAATAAAATAAAGTTTCATAAATAGAGGATGCATCCCTGAACAGCATTTCAATTTTTTAATTATAATGACATAATTTCTCACTACTACCTATTATGAAAAATTGGTTGGAAATGTGAACCAATATTGTCCGTTAACAATTAAGAATTATAAAGTAACAACTTGTACACAAATTTAATTGAATATTTTTATTGCAAAAGTTCACAACTATTCAAGACAAGACTTAAAAAAATTAACAAAACCAAATCAACCTGCTTTTCGAGATACCATAATAAAAATTATTGCAAAAATTCTCACAAGCTTATTTCAATAGCACTTTATGCTATTTCTTCGACTTCAACAATCACATTTATTTCTTTTAAATTAATAACTTTCTCATCAATGCTCCATATTTTATTAACCATTAAAAATTCAAGTGTTTTTAAAAGGACAAGAATATTAAAATGTACTTTTGGTTGTAAATCCTTTGTTAGTTTTCTTTTTTGCGCATTTGTCACGTTCTTTCTGAAGGGGCAAAGTACTGAACCGGTTTTGATAATCAACAATGTTGCGATGTTTATTAAACATGTTAATAAGCGTGATAGCTAGAATGGTCACGTTCCGTTACATTTCTATACATTGTAACCTTTTGATGGAAAGATTTGACGATTGTGCTCATTGTCGAACGATCTTCAATTGATAGGGGGACATATTTTATTTGTAGCAGAACTGACAGTTGCGTTATAAGTTTTCACATTCTCGTATGTAAGTTTTTATGTTCTATGAGGTGTCTAACTTAATTTAAAACTGTTACCAGAGAAAGCAACAGGTTCTTGCTGTAAAATGTAGATTCAGGAACTATCATAGCAATGAAATTATTTTCAAGGAAAAATACATCTCCTTTAACGCAGCGGCTAGACTTGAACTCGGGACCGGCCGCTTACCGTGTCGGTCTAATAACCACTACGCCACGCGATCGAGTATCGTCCGTGTTAGGCAGGAGCAATTAGGTTAAATGCATTTCACTTCAAATTTCACGAATTTAGATTCGTTAACAAAATTTTGAAGATGCAGTTTTCCTTAAAAATATTTCTAAAATGCTTAATGCTGGCTCACGCACTTAAAAATACTGAAACCGTCATTCTTATTTCTGCCACCAAACATAACTAACTCTTGCTTTGCTAGTGTTCCGGTTTTCAAGATGTTAGAGAAACGTGCAAGTGTTCATAATGAGTACTTACATAAAAACACAATGTTACAAAAGTGTTACAATCATAAACCATCACAACTTTTTTCGCCACGCAAAAGCTCAATCACATCATCGCACATTAACCCTTCACTACCCGTCATACCAAAAAGACCCCTCTTCTAAACCCTTTCTCACACTATCTTACTTGACCCATAAACAAATACTCGAAGAATAGCCAGTAATGAGCTCCTGTGTTAATTCTAGACCATAAATTGTTGAATTTATGGACTTTATGGTGCCCAAGCTAGTCCTATAAAATAAGACATGGTCGTTTATTCGTCTTTCACCTTTCTTTTCGTGACAATGTTGTAGAGTTATGAGGACAAATTTTTGTTGAGTTATCTGGTCATGGAAGGGTACTGGAAAACTTAAAGCAGTTTTGAAAAAAAAATGAATAGGTGGGATTTTATTCTTAAAGTAGGTGAGCTGCTTTTACTTAAAATTTAGGTAGGTCTAACTGAAGTTTTCATGTCAATTATACAGAAAAGAAGAACCTTATTTAATCAAAATAAATTTAAAAAAAATTTAGTCCTTAATTTTGTTATAATTAAATGTTTATTTACTATTCTAAATAGTTCTACATTAACACCTTTAGATAGGTATGTTAGTTCTGGTTATATGGTTACATAGGTATAGACAGACATATTATTTATTTACTACAAGAACTCACATACAAATAACATACTAACCGAACAAAACTCTTTGACAAGCACATTTTTTAAAAACAAGTTTTAAAATAATCTCCATTGATCAGCAAAAAGGCCATTAAAAATTCTAATGTCCATTCTAATAGAACTCTTAAATATTCTTTCACAATAGGTTAAAATGCATTTGCAGGACATAATTGACCATAAATAAGGTGGATTACACATGTTTTCAACCCTTTTATTATATATAGACCTTTATAGATAGAAATTTAGAAAATAATAGCAATAATTTTTAAAATTTGTTAGCAAATGTTAGTTTCATTGTTTGATGAGTTATAAATATTGTTGTTTTTTATTCGCTAACATATTTTATTTTGCATCGTTTTTGAGACGATCATTTTTATAAAATACTACAACGAAAAATATTCAATTTTTGTAATTTTAGTATAAATAAATAAAATGGTAATTTTGGTTTAAAAATAGAATGCCGCATTTTAAGGGTTAAGTTAACTATTGCCTTCTTTATTCAAATATTACTTTTATTTTGTTTCTTTTGTTTTTTGTTCTAAATTGACTCATATTTAGTTAATTGATTGTAGTTTTCTTGTGAAAACAATCCTGACGACCACAAAAAACACTTAATTTTGTTTTGTTGAAGTTATAATAAAACTATGTGATTTTAGTCAAAAAAGCATGCTTCGCTTTAAGGGTAAAATTTTTTAGGCTTAAAATCATAAAAACAATGGTATTTTTGTGTCATATTTTTAACTATCCTACCTAATTATTAATTCAGATTAAATTATTTAGATAAAAAATTCTACGTCAATCTACTATTGGTTTATAAAAAATCAACCCTAATTTAACCTCAAATCTGACCTAACGAATAAACTAATCTGATCACATTTTGACCTCAAAATATCCCTAATTTGAATTTTACTAGTATTTTTTACAATTTATATGTGAAAATTAAACACAGGTGTATTCTGTGATTTTTGTTTATGTTTTATTTAATTTGTAACGGTTTGGCTGTTTGGTTATCTGTTTGAATATGTATTAAATAAGAATATTCACATAAGTTAAACATTTTGAAACAGAGTTAAAAATATAGGTAACTAGCTGTGCCCCGCGGTTTCACCCGCGTAAGTTTTGATTCCGTGGGAATATCGAGATAAAAAGTAGCTTATGTGTTAATCCAGGGGCCTTATTCTGCTATTTGGCCAACTTTTGTCATTATATCGAGACTCTATTGATATTATATCGAGATTGTGACTTTATTTGGTATTCTGCTAAAGTTTTAATAACATCGAAATATAATCACTATGGAGTCTCAATGGTATGGTAATATTTACCTTGCAGGTGTTGCCTAGCAACATGGTATATGTTGCTAAGCAATATACCGTTTTGGCAACTATCGAGATTCCATTAAGCTACGATTGTAGAGCAGAATACAAAAGTGAGTCAGTGGTGTGTCAGTGGTGTCTCGATAGAATAGTCAACGTTAGCAGAATACCAATTTGACATGTAATGTCATATTTTTGACATTAAATTTCTATTACGATTATATCGACACACTATTCAAACACGATTGTATTAGCAGACTTAGGCCCCAGGTTTCCATCTATCTACATACCTAGTTTCATCGTAATCGGTTTAGTAGTTTTTGCATGAAGGAGTAACAAACATACATACACACACACAAACTTTCACATTTATAATATTAGTAGGATAGGATAGGATAGTATGCGTCATAAATCCACTATCAGTTTGCTACTATAATACTATCAACAAGTATTGGCCTGATTCTAAAGATATTCCATTGGGTGAACTTTGAAATTTTGTATAAAAATGCATTTATATTGGTACATAATATATATATACTAGTAAAGTAGATTTCATGAAGATAAGTAGGGAGTTTTAAATCAAATAAACCTTAAATTGTGCTAAACCTATTTTAATTTTGATATACCTAGGGGCTGTCCATTGATCACTTAACGCTCGAAAGGGGGGGAGGGTTCCATAAAAAATCACGAAATATCACAAGGGGGGAGGAGGGTGTAGTAATATATCACGTGTATTTATTTTTTCGGCAAACGCGCCATAACCCGAAAAGTGGTGCTAAGTTTTCTATAGTAAAATTAGATGTTATTTATAAATCTATATATATAAAAGAAAGTCGTGTTAGTTACACTATTTATAACTCGAGAACGGCTGAACCGATTTGGCTGAAAATTGATGGAGAGGTAGCTTAGAACCAGGAGAAGGACATAGGATACTTATATTTTTATTTTTTTTCGATATTCAAACGAGATTGGGACTTACGCGGGTGAAATTAAATATACGAATTATATAAGGCATATAAGCCCGCATAAGTCCCGATCTCCCGTGGGAATATCGGGATAAAAGTATGCTACACTATTGTGTATTCTGTGACGTTCGTCTTTGTTGTAGCGTTCGACCGGGGGGTTTTCTCGAGCGGTATTTTATTTTCTTCATTTATCACATTTTTTTATATGGCAAAACGACGTTTGCCGGGACAGCTAGTATATAAAAGAATTAAGATTCTTTGTAGGTACTAAAAAGACACGTGATATAGGGGGGGAGGGGTAGTCTTAAACCTCACCATGTATCACCAATGGGGAGGAGGGGTTAAAAATGCCAAAAAAACATCACGTGATTAATCAGACAGCCCCCTACCTAGACATTGCAGTCAGCGTATGACCATATTTTACTGTGTATACCTACACATAAAAACTTACATATTAACACTACTTTAAGGTTTCTAAACTAACACTGCCGATTTTGATTTAAATCGATCCAGTCCAGTTTGACCGCGAAGAAGGAATAAACAATATTATACAAATAAATAATACTTTCGGATTTACAATAGGTTAGGTAGGAATAGAATAGAAAAAGTAAAGTATATATTTATTTGCAACAAAAAAATTACAAAGTTGTTAAACTAAATAAAAGTAAAAGGTGATTGTTGCAAAACGGACCCTAACTTAGCGAAATGCTAGTCCTTCGACGGTACACGTCAAATATATTACAAACTAGCTGCGCCCCGCGGTTTCACTCGCGTAACTCCGATTTTTCTCACCGTTAAAATCTTCCCTGGACTACGACAAACATTTCAAAACAAAAATCATCTAAATCGGTTCGTGCGTTCAGGAGTTATAGCGTCAGGAAGGAAAACCCGACTTATTTTTATATAGTAGATTTAATGATATTAGGAATAGAATATATTCGTTATATTTGTTTTGTTGCAATTGACCGCCTACTCCAACTTATTTTTTAGAAGATAGGTACCCGGCTCCTTCTCCGTACAAACGTGGTCGACTGTTTCCTCCCTGGATAATACACTAAAACAAATATTTTTGACGCATAAAACCTATAACTGCCATAACCATGCCCCTATATTTTGGTATTTTTTGCATATACCTACCAATTATCATCGGAAGTAAGAGTCTTAAAAATACTAAAAAAATAATTAGACATAAAGTCATGACAGTTTTAGGTCCTTAGCTACAAAAATATTTGCTCTAGTGTCATTATCCAGGAAGGAAACAGTCGACTACGTTTGCATGGAGAAAGAACCAGTACCCTTTCCTCTTAATAGTAAGTAGGTACCTATCTACTTATCAAAAAATCGTCACAATAACTTACAACTTATTACTAACAAAATCAACAAAACAACTACATACATCTTAATAATTACATCATCTTGTGCTGAATTAAACAGGATGAGCCTAAAGCGAAACGATAGATGGTCCTACATTGATATTCAACGTTGATGTATCGTCTCCTACCGATGGACAATAGTCCCCATGAGGGGGGGACACCGTCCCCATATCCTCTTAGGGTTGACACAGCACAATATAAAACAATAAATTTATTATTTAAGAATTAATTTAAGACTTGTATACCACATAACCCTTCACCTTCCTCAACTTCTTGTCCATCCAAAGGTTGCCTGGAAGAGATCGCTTTGAGCGATAAGGCCGCCCTTTGTAACACTTAGACTTAAGCTTTTAATTTTTTTAAATTTTATTATTAATGTTATTTGGAATTGGTGTTTACAATAAATAATTTATCTATCTATCTATAACTTCCTGCCTACTGAACCGATTTTGATAAAACATAGCGTAGAACACTTCACCTTTCAAACGAAAGTAACAAAATCAAAATCGGTTCAGCTGTTCGGGAGCTTCCATGCGACAGACAGACATATACACACACAGACAAATGTCAAACTTATAACACCCCGTCGTATTTGCGTAGGGGGTTAAAAATAAAGAATGGCAAAACTTTGAATAACAATTACTTATATGCAAGGAGGTTAGGATCTAGAAGCTCCTGTGTAATGGCGTTAGATGCTTATGGAAAAATTTAAAAAACACGGGACTTTAAACGCCAATATATTTAAAGAGAATTTTATCTTAAATTTTCTATTTGTGTATACAGGGTGAATTTTTTATGTGGGTCTTCAGGGCTATATCCTAAACTATGAGAGACAGCGAAAAATGCTGAAAGGAGTTGCGTGCCCGATTTTGACAAAAACTAAAACTGCATCATTAGATTTTTGAAAAAGTCATTACCCTAGCCGGGAATCGAACCTGTTCATTTTCCAAAATAATAATCATCCTATATTTTTATACCAATCGATAGTGTTGCTGATAGAGATCAATTCCTGGAAACAAACATAGTATGGCAAAACAAAGGAAATGACTGAATTTTGTAGTTTTCTGTAATTTTCACCTTTCTGTGTCTGGCAAAACAATAGTGTGAGACATAGAGGACATGTGATATTATTCTAAATATTATAAAATAAGTTCTAAATGAAGCTTTTTACATAAAATTTGTAAAAACAGTTCATATTTTTAGTACAGCAGTTTGTTACGTCATTAGCCATACCTCCTCACTGCATTTTTTTTAGGGATGGTTGTATGAAAATTACAGAAGATTACTAAAATGAGCTATTTCCTTTAATTTGCCAGACTATGTTTGTTTCCAGGAATTGATCTCTATTAGCAACACTATCGATTGGTACAAAAATATAGGATGATTATTATTTTGGAAAATGAACAGGTTCGATTCCTGGCGAGGGTAATGACTTTTTCAATAATCTAATGATGCAGTTTTAGTTTTTGTCAAAATCGGGCACGCAACTCCTTTCAGCATTTTTCGCTATCTCTTATGGTTTAGGATATAGCCCTGAAGGCCCATATAAAAAATTCACCCTGTATATGCTCAAGAATTGATGTGCCATTATTCTTTATCTAAAAATATATAAGTATAGTAATTTGTACCTACAGGTCACCGGATTTTTGGACAGGATTTTTAGCTCTGTAACACTCAAATCCAGTGAGAAAGTCTATTGAAGGATTTGTTTCTACTTTTTGTTCCACTGTAATCCATTGATGGAATTCATATTAAAAAAAATAATCAAACCGATATTGATAGAATATCAGCGTGTTGGGTTCTTTACGGGTCAAAAATCTCTATTATTATTCTAAGGGCTGGTTTTCTAAAAAAATGTTAAAAAAAAAATCAATTAGGTAGGATCCGTAGGGTCCGTATTAAAATACATTGTTTATAATAAAAATCTAAAAAAATAATTATTACTTAGATTTAAAAATTCTATTAAATAATGTTGACAACCCTATTCACTAGAACGCCCCCAGTTACCGCGGCGACACTATGTCGGTCACCCTTTACCGTAGCGTGTCCCATCACTATACAATATCGATATAAAATATGAATGATTTATCGACTTTTGTATTTCTTAGAGTCAAATTGTTTATTGAGAAAAACCTACTAAAAATTGCTAATATATTTTATACTTTAAAGTCAAACTCTATCAAAAGTATTCGAATTTATAATGGTCTAATGTTTTTGTAAATGCAAAAAAGAAATATTTTGAAAAGATATTTTTTGGAACAAAAAAATCCAAAAACATTAAAGAACGCTTATTAAGTGATTTACTTATTTAAAAAAATAGTCGTCCAATATTTGTTGTACGTCAATAGTCGTCCGACAAATAGTCGTCCGACATTTGTCGTCCGTCAATAGTCGTCCGTTAAAAAATACCATATGTACGTCTTAATACACTCACAGCCAAATTAAAAACAGTAGGCCCAGGCATACATTTTCGCCGCGCCGTAGAGAGGGGATAGCTGTCTACTCTCCATCCGTCTTACGCTTTTTCGATGAGGTCACGTGTCCTGACGCGAGTTTAAGATTTTAGACCCATTACAGAAGTTTTCACTTCAAAAAATAAGTTGGTAAGAATGGTAAGTAAATACCTACCTCTGAATTTAATTGTAATTTCTTTAGTTTATATTACCTACCTAAAAAAATACCAATTTGTTTTTGTATTGCAAACAAAGCACTTACCCAAGTAAGTATTAATTAAGTATTTAACTGAAACACTTGTCCCCTACACTTTTTAATAATTCAAACCCTTAGGGTTGCTGAAAGCCATTTAGTCTATACAAAAAATACCTACCAATTAGCAAAAAAACAACCAATATCGTATTCAACTGACTGCCTATTAGTAATAGTAAAGAAAAAAGATAAGTATAGTTTATGACGTTACTTAAGTACGCACTTAAAAGAAAATTTGTGTTTTCTTTATAAAAAGTTAAATGGACACGTATTTTCAAACCACGTAGTTATTTTGCAATAGGTAGGTATAGCTTGAATTATTTACAGACTAGGGGACATTTAATTTCTAATTTCTCATAGGAAAGTGCTGGTATTTGTCGCATTGAGTTTTAGTGAATCTTGTATAATTTTTAAACTGTTTTTGCGTACTTAAGTAAAAACGACTGTTAAAACCACCCAGTTTGACGACCCAGTTGACACAATGTTCACCATACCAGACTGCAAAACACAGAGTTGTGGATTCGATTCCCGCTTCAAGCATGTATTTATGCTTAGATATGGCTATGTCAGTGATCTGGTTATTTCTATGTATTATAAATAAATATGTATTTACAAAAAAAGTATTTAAGTAGTATATCCGTTGTCTAGCACCCATAACACAAGTTTAGTTACTTAGCTTGGGGCTAGATGGCAATGTGTGAAATGTTCTACAATATTTATTTATTAAAAGAAACGACTGTTAATATTCTAACCAGAATAATACCGACGCGACGGTTTAAATCAATAAGAATTGAAAATTCAAGTTAGATTTTTAAATTACGTAACAGAACATTTGTAACAATTCAAAATTTGTACAAAAATCGATGTAACCTTATTCATTTAGCCTATAATTATTCAGGTGTTACAAGTTCCTGAAATGTATGAAATAATGTTGATGACATTGTATAAATTATCTGGATTATACTAATAATATGTAGGAGCTTATTTATTTTCTTTATTCTGACCAAAAAGTCAATTTAATGTTTTAAACCTAATACAAATGCAAACTACTTATATTTATTTCAAAACCGCGTTTTGTATAGTAAACTTTAGCACTTATTATACAAGAAGGTAAATAACACAAATAACTGAAGTAGAAAGTTCATGTGTTTCAAGCTGAAAGGATATATTAACTCATAAATTAAATAACTAGCAAATTATTAATAACATTTACTTAATAAATTCAGTTCACAAGAAACAATAAAAAAAACGTGTGGAACTCGTGTGCGAGCATCGTACAGTCGTACCATATACATACACACGTTAAGCGAACGCTCGGCCGAGCTACATGGTAGGCGGAGTGGAGGGTGTTAGGTTTTATTTTCGTTACGGAATTTCTTGATTCAGTCGCCCCGCTCAAAGCTCGCAATAAAAGCTATACAATAGCTTAATAGATACACAATATAAAGTTATACATTAAAACAAAAACATTAAAAACAACAGCGATAAAAAGAAGAAAAAAAAATAAAGTTATAAAGTTATTGCTAAGGTAAGTCTAAACTTACTACATTCTTAACTCAAATAAGGTAAAACCATAGATAAAGACAAAATAAACAGGCAAATGTGAATTAACGTTTGTTATTGAATAATTTATTATTATAACCTACAATTTTATTATTTAACTTTTATCGATATTTGTTTACCTATTTTTATCGATAACTGCCCATCATTACCAACACTCGGCAATGAGTCACCGCACTGAGGTTACAACCGTGTGCTGCATCGTATTATTTTTTATTTTCTTTTTAGGGTTCCGTTGCCAAAGGGTAAAAACGGGCTATTACTAAGACTTAACTGTCTGTCGGACTGTCTGTAACCAGGCTGTATCTTATGAACCGTGATAGCTAGACTGTTGAAATTTTCACAGATTATGTATTTTTGTTGCAGCTATAACAACACATTACTAAAAACAAAACAAAAAATATTTGTTTTGTTAAATGGGACAACATAATGGTACGGACGGAACCCTTCGTGCGCAAGTCCGACTCGCACTTCGCCGGTTTTTTTTGTTCCGTTAAGAATCCGATATTGCAGTGGTATTATGTTTTATTTTCAATATACAGTATTTAGTAATTAAAGGTTGTTTGTAGGGGAATAAATGTTGACTGTAGTTTTACAAGAAGCGATAAGTTAGTTCAAATTACTTCAAATAGAAAGGTAAACATATTTACCTTTATTTTTGCATAGATTAAGAAATATTTAGACAACTAGCTGCGCCCCGCGGTTTCGGGATTTCGGGATCAAAAGTTCGGGATCAAAGTATCCTATATCCTTTTTCATCTGCTAAACTAACACTTTACCAATTTTCATCTAAATCGGTTCAGTCGTTTCAATAGGAAGAGGTAACAAACAAACAAATAAATCAACGAACTTTCGGATTCATAATATTAGTTAGGATTAGAATATGTTAGTACCTACAGACATCTTGACTTCGAAACATTTAGTCAGATATTTAGGATCATAAGATAATTATCACATCGTGTTAATATTTTCATCAGATCATTGTTAAAGCATGATCAAATCATCATGAGAACTTAATTCAAACGATTCTTATTGGACAACAATAACGACACTCTAAAAAATGACAATTATTCTGATAACCTCAATTTCCGCAATTTCTAGGGTTCCGTACCTCAAAAGGAAAAAAAGGAACCCTTATAAGATCACTCGCTTGTCCATCTGTCCTTTTGTCACCACCTATTTTTGCAGGTTTATCAAGATTGCAGATTACACTGTCTTTCCATCCCACTACGGGCATAGTTATAGGATACGTCCTGTCCGTCTATTTAACGTTTAATTAAAGACCAATGTCCATCACAACGATCCCTACTAGTGTCACTATCCACTAATTGAAATACCTTAGTGCAAGTGTAACTTGAATGGAGTTACGATCTGTCACTTGGTGAATTCTTTTGCGAAATTATGTGGGTGGCTTATTGTCTTGGGGGTGATCATTTAATTTAACATTGCTCTTAGCGGTGAAAGAAAATATCGTGATGAATGACACCAGACGTATTTATGAGCTATTTCCTCTGGAAACGGTCAACTAAGCTAAGGGGCGGTACAGGTTTTGAGTAAACCTTCTCAATCCCAAGCAGCCGCGGTAGACATATGGTATGATGATCTCCACAAGGTGCTCTTAGTCAATGTACACTTACGCCCCCTTATTCCAAAACGAGGTTTAAGGATATTCCGAGATGTGGATTTAAACCTTAGGTTTAGATACAGATTTACTCGGGAACTATAGTCTATACGCTATCCCTATAGATTATAGAGGGATACTGTTTAGACTATAGTTCCTGGGTAAATCTGTATCTAAATCTAAGGTTTAAATCCACATTTTGGACTATCTTTAAATCTCATTTTGGAATAAGGGGGACGGCGTTTTATGTTGTTTATTAGGCAAATTGCAAAAATTTTAACTACCAGAATTTAAATTTAGACAAACTGCTTGTTTAGCCACTGTCGCATTTTAGACATTCTGCTTCAGTGCATCTCTTGCTTAGGGTGAAAAGCTTTAAAGGGAAACCTACCATTTAGGTATAAGACCTTCATTAGCATCCCACATTTAGGGTCATCTTCTACAACACTTATGAGAGAAAATCCACGTCAGAATCTATTAAGAAAAAATGTTTGCCGTAGGCTACGTGGCATAGGCATGGAGAGGAAGATGACAACCTAAGACAAGATGGATAGATGGTGAGATAAGATATGAGAGAAATGGATGTGAATGATGAGATGACGGCTAATGGAAGGAGAATGGAAGAAGCAGCCGTACCTGCGCCACCGTCAAATAAATTGCAACAAGGGTAAGCACTAAGCAGAAGAAGAATAAAATAATTTCCTGTATTTGACGTTTTTAGCCCTATTCAGATGTGATTATAACTATCTCTATTTTCTATTGATAAAACAACCAAAATTCTAATCAGAAAGTTTTCCAATAAATCACAGTTTTAGCTCGAATAAATCAAATAGGATTATCTCAAAAAATACGAATGTATGGAATACGAAAAAAACTACAGAAATGTCTTATCTTGGTTTAGGGAGCTCCATAATTTTCTGTTCTGCCATTTTTTACGAGGAAAAATGACGTGATATTATTGGTTGTTCAGAATATTGGTAATAATATTAATGTTTTTTTTTTGTTTTTACTTTGGTAATTTTGCACAATACAAAACAATTCTGTTCGGTCAATTTCGTATTTTTAGGTGCGTCGTTTTTAGATTAATTCTATATTCCGTTTGTCGATGGAGTGTCTTTCGCAATAGAGTTACGGGTCCTTTTACTTTTCCTTTTTTTTACGATCCTTGTAAATGCTTTAGTTGGTTTCAAAATTCGAATTCGAAAAAATATTAGTAGTAAGATTAAATATTGAATAAATTATACTATTTTTCTTTGAAGGCATGAGACCATAATATTTCATGAGATCAACCCAGATTATTTATGGCTGTGTTGTTTAGAATAGAATAATTAGAATCATTTACTTTAAGGTATACACTTTCGTTAAATAGTTGATTCGTCGTTCTATGATTTACACTTACAAACTTTCGCTGTAGAATAATTCGTAGTTTTGATATTTCGTTGTTACATTTTTCCATGCTGTGATCTTTCGGATTCTCAAATTTCGAAATTAAACGCGCTCTAATTTCTCTACATCAAGTCCACGTAAATCTGTATTAAGCCATAGGTACCTGCATCTATTACGTCTGTTATCGTTAGACTCAGGCGCGTAAATCATTTGATGTCAAACCAATACTGTTTAGAATGTAAATCCCGACTTGAGGATATGAGATGTATGGCAGTTTCGGAACTAGGATTTCAGCTGTCTGTACGTTGTTGAAGATTTAGATTTGTATACATATTCATACTTAGATACCTATGTAACTTAGTATGCTCTGATGATGTTATTTACCAATCCTACTAGATTTATTTAAATTAAGATATTATAATTACAGTGTGTTCAAAATAAAATCAAAACCAAATTAATTTTAGTTTAGTAAAACGTTTTAAATAATTTAAGTAAGTACCTAGTGAAAATAATCATATCTAATAGCTTCAAAAACATAATAATTCTGTTTGACACGTTCATATCAATGAAATAAGCTACATTTTTCTATGACTTTACTTTTCAGGCACTGATCTTTCGAGGTAACGACCCATCGCCGAAGCGTACCGTCGAGGAAGAGACGCGAAGTATTGAAGATCGAGCTATCGTTATTTGAACTTGGGTAAGAAACTCCTGTGTTACTATTTATTGAGCTGTTTATTTTTTAATTATTTTTCGTTATTTATACCTACCATTATAGTATGAATATCTTTTTTGTCAAGGAATCCGCTTTTTGTTACAAATGCATATCATTCAATAAGTTTTTTCTTTTCTTTTGTATTTAAAAGCAAAATATCCCAAAATACCTCAGTTTTAGCTTGGTAGGTTCCACTATGCTAATACTAATTGAAGCGTGTAGCGTAACCATACAGTCTTGATACTAGATACAATGTTGCATGACAAAGGTTTACGTATGCGATCAAGTTATGACCAAGTCTTAACAATCCAGAGGGTGCAGTTAACAGAAATTCAATTATAAGTTCACTCCTTTTAGATGCAAAGAGTAATAAGACAGATTAGACATTTTAACGTATAATTTTTAGCCTAAATTAGTTTTATACAGGCTTTTCCCGTGCTATTATAGCTTTAGACTTTATGTTCGTAGAATTTATTTTTTTCTAAATCTTTTTTAGTCTACATTATGACAGCTAGCCCGATGTGTCCATTTTTTGAGCTGTGCTGCTGTGAGTTGATATTATCTTATACAAGATAAAAAAAACTTATAAAAGATGCAGGTAGATAAATTATGAAAAAATAATTTTGAAAATTGGTAACTAGGTAAATCAGGATATTGTTAAAAGACTATAATTGACAGTTAATAAAAAAGACAATTTTAGATATTGAATGAAAGTAAAAATGAAAATTCCTGTAGAAGCCATAACGAACCAAATTAAAAAACGAATTTGTAATTTTGACAGAAAAAAAATAAGTATAATTTTAGAAACTCTTTCCAATTTTTATATCTAAAATTGTAGGGTGTTGTTCTAATTGTTTCGTTTAGTGTCATATCTTTACTGAGTTTAATATTCTTGGTCAATATCTCGTAACTGCATATATCGCCCAGTTGACTCATAACCTGAGCTGAATCGTTTCCAGTTAAGAGATGTGGTCTTTCAAGACTGCTTATGGTATAAAACGTAAGCGGATCTGGTCTGAAGACCAGCGCTGCAGCATGCTTGGCTTTTACTTTGAAGGTGTGATTGACCAGTTTGGTTTAGCATATTTGCAGGGCTGCTTTCGAACGTAGTTTTTGTGTAAATTCATATTTCTAGTTTTTTGTTCATTTTTTGGCTCTTTGTTTCTATGGTTCACGTTCTGTTATTATTATTTATCTTTCAACGCAGTACGCTCTTTCAAAATGTTTATGATTGATATTTAATAGGCTTGATTGATGACTTAATAATCTTAATTATCAATGAACATTTAAAGTTAAAAGTCGCTAATAGGAGGGTAGATTACCTTTATGTAATTAGGTACCTATATTATAAAAAAGCATTCTAAAAAACCTTTATGAAATAGGAATATCTAGAAAACTCCAATGTCTTGATACTTGAACCAAACGATTCCGAAATTAATTGCTCATAACGATAACATATAAATCTAAGGATTGATTCGCACAAACCGTAAACGTACAAATAAGTAGGGTTTATAAAAATTTACAGCGACTGTTATTATTTTATTAAGACAAGTAAGCAATAAGTTAGGTTAAATTTTATTACCTATAGGCAAGTATCGTTTCAAATAAAATAAATATTTTCATTACCTTCTAAGTAATTAAAACAAATTGTGCAAATATTTTACAACAAAAAAATTATTTTATTGATATTTTTACATTTGAAGAGGGATAAAGTAAAATTATTTTATCCTTCTTCAAATAAAATTTGTTATTTGAAATTGTGGCCATTTAATATTATTTGCCGGTACCCTGTTAAAGTATCAAGTGACAGACAGACAAGTGAAAAAAACTACCCTATTACAATTGTGTTACAATTTTAACACTTGTCGCTATGAGTGTTAATCTGATGACAATTGTCGAAATGTTTTGGAGCGAAAAAATCGTTTACTCCAATATTGGCCTGCGATGTTTTTGATGGTTAAGCGCTTTGTGATGAAAAAGAAAAGTTGCATAAAGCGCTTAAAAATTAACCATACTTTGCTAGGTAGGTAGAATTTTAATAATTATGCTGCAGAACTTTATTTGTAAACCATATTAAAATAATAATTATAAAAATAAATTGGGTAAAAAATATTTCATTTTTCAAAATATAGGTCAATGTTTAAACACTATAACAATAAAGGTGAAGGTGGTGGGGTGGTGGTTTAATAGGTGATGGTGCGGTCCAAGATATAGTTTGCTAACCTAGAAGATTTTACTTTGCTTAAAGACCCAAATTGTACAAGTCAGGAAAGACAGACACAGGCAACTGATTCCATTCCCTTTAGAATATAAAAAATAGCAAAGTATCAAAACACAGTGATCGTTTTATTTTGTTAGTTTTAATTTGCTTTTTAAGAGGTTTTATTTTCTCTACCATTGTCTACATAAAGCATAACACCTCCTTATCTTGCAGTCAGCACAAAAGCGCTTTCACCGCTAACTTTACAATGTACAAATATCTTGCGCATGAGTGGTTTCAAGTAACGTTTAGAGGGATCGCTTCTTTCAATTGTACAGATTGGTTTCTAGTAATATGTCAGAACATCTGTTGTATTCTATTGTAATAGCTATTTTGGTTTAGGTTTTTATTTAATTTGACAGATTAATATGAGATTTATTTTATTTGGATAGTGAAATGTCGTATTAATCTATATCGACCCTAAAGTACTCCTTATCTTCTTTATTTCACTTCTTCTTAAACATAAAAAATGGCTAAGTACGAGTAGGATTCCAATGACTGATTTGATGACGATGATGATAAATAAGCTCTTAAACTTTTGTTTGATTTTTTTGTTTCTCTTTTGTTTGATTTTTTGTTTTTCTTTAATCGATATTAGTAACTTCATTTTCAAGGAGTAATATTTTGGTCTATATTTTGATTTTATTTGTAAAAAAAAAAAAACATACATACAACCGAATTGAGAACCTCCTCCTTTTTTTGAAGTCGGTTAAAAAAGGGCGCTTTGTTGGCGCTATATTACCCCTACTACGAGTTGTCATAGGCTTACGTTTAACGTTAAATCAAAACACATAGTAAGGGTAATCTAGAAGGTATCTACCTCCAAATGACAATAAGACAATGTAACCAATCCACTTTCCTGAAAAAATATTATCGAAGTAAACCCTAGTTCACATCGTTAGCGGTACAAAGATCACGACTGTTTGCTTTATAAACAACACCGAGGATTATTCTATTTGTACTCTAGTGGGGACAAAGCCTAATTATGTTTGTTTTACGTGAGCGACTGAAGCTGAAAATGAAACGATATTGTAAAAATTGTAACATTTTGTTTGTGGTTTGTTATGATGTTCGTTTAATAATTCTTTGAATACGGGATTTTCCCCAGTTTTTTTTGTGGAGCTTGTTACTTCGATGTTGCCTCAAACACAATTTTATCGTTTTAAATAACTTTAACAGTTAAATCAACCATGGTTACTCTACCCTAACTTTATACTACTTTTTTTTAATGAATAACATATTTTTACTTACATAAGTAAAAACTTGATAATTACTTGACACTGGCAATATGCACAGAACAGAAGCTACACAATTAAAAACAATTATGTACCTCCTCAGACTCCTCACAACACAAAATCTATATATTATATAAAAGAAAGTCGTGTTAGTTACATTATTTATAACTCGAGAACGGCTGAACCGATTTGGCTGAAAATTGATGGAGAGGTAGCTTTTTTTTCGATATTCAAACGAGATCGGGACTTACGCGGGTGAAATTAAATAGGTATACAAATTATTCCATATTCAAACCCCACTATTATAGCACCTACTAATTGGATTTTGATGTAAAGTATACCACGACTTTCCTCAGATTTCACTTGGTTTAGGCGTTTTTAATTGTAGATTATGTAACAAACAAACAGACAGACAGATATATTTTTGTTCTATTACTTTTTCGAAGTCCAACAGACCCTTTTTTTGATTTGCTGTATTATATAAAAATCAATTCCACTTTTCGTTGTAATTTTATAACTCAAGAATGGGCTCACCTATCCAAACCAAATGTTTAAGCTTTGTTCGGATTATTTAGTAGATGTGGTTTATGTGAAGTTTGCACAAAATCGGTCGAGCGGTTCTTCATTTATCACATTTTTTTTATATGGCATAACAACGTTTGCCGGGACAGCTAGTTACTAATAATTTCACTCTAAAACTCATTACATAGTTACCTTAATTTTTAAATTGCATTTCAACTATTCGTCCGATTCACGTCTCTAATCCCTCGATTTAAAATTCGAACACTTTGACAGCATCTGTCACTTTGACAGTTGTCACGTGATCTCGATGGGGCCGTCCGCCATGGAGGTGCAATTACGGAATTAAAAACATATTTCGTGTAAAGAGTTTTTATGATGGATATTAAATTGTTTCTCTCGTATTCGGTGTAATTTGTCATTTGGATGCTATCTGTTGTTGTTGAAGTTAATTTAATTGTAGTTAGCATGTTATTAAAATTAATTTAGGGTTATTAGTTCAATTGTTTAAGGGGACTTCAAAAAAGGAGCTTCTGGTTTTCGACGTTGAATGAAAAATCCATAAAATTAATTGTCCTGTCTGACTGGATTGACTGATATTTCAACGTACAGCTTTTTGAAGCTAGAAATAATTCTTTCCCTAATAGACGCCGAAGAAATATTTATTAAATTTAATAAATATCTTAAATCTTTAAAATCAATCTTATTTAAATTAAGAATAGGTAGTGCTTTTTTTAGAAGATTTTTTCTCAATTCATTAAACCTTTTTGTGCAGTTAGCAGTCATGTTATAACTAGCGACCCGCCCCGACTTAGCACGACTATATTATGCATGAATTATACATATAAATCTTCCTTTTTAAACATTCTATCTATTTAAAAAGAACCGCATCAAAATTCGTTGCAAAGTTTTAAAGATCTAAGCATACATAGGGACAGAGAGCAGAAAGCGACTTTGTTTTTATCCGACTACGGCGAAGCCAAAAGGTAGGGTTATGTTTTATACTATGTAATGAACGATGTAGGCATCCATTGAGAAAGAATTTTGGAAAATCCAAAACCTACGCAGACAAAATCGCGTTTGAGTGCTAGTCTTCAATATAAAAGCATACCGTACACAACTACAAATTACGAACGAAGTAGGTACTTATATTAATAAATACTAATTTGTTATTTCACAATTACGCTCCATTGCAAATAGCGCAGTGGTAGCGGTCGTGTCACGCGATACCTTCCATTTAATTATATTTCGCATCTGACGTTTAATGTACCGGTATTTTGTTGCTGTGGTTTTATTTTATTTATACCACTGAATTAAAAACCTTTTTTTAAACACTCTTAATAATTTGACTTTTAGTCAACATTATTCATTTTATGGAAACGGGAAATGATCACATTAAAACTACTAGTTAAGTACCTATTTTAATATATTTTACCCGACATTATTATACCATTCTGAATTATCATAAAAAAGTAGGTAAGTATTATTATAGGTATAGGTAAAAAATAGGTATTTATTATACTACCTACTAGCTGCGCCCCGCGGCTTCACCCGCGTAAGTCCAATCTTTAAATTCTCACCGTTTAAACCTTCCCTGGACTACAACAAACATTTCAAAACCGAAATCATCGAAATCGGTTCAGCCGTTCTCGAGTTTTAGCGAGACTAAGGAACAGCAATTGATTTATATAGATTTACCTAATATTACTAATTTTATCTTTAATTTTGATTACTTTCTATATTTCCGTAGGCAATAGTCACATTTTTTCAAACATTACCCTCGGAACTTTATCATTACACTTTTCCAATTATTTTATTACCTATACGCAATAGCAATAGGTAATTAAATTTTCATCTAATTTCTATTAAACAAGAGCAGTTTTAAAGCCTTTCAAATGCTATTTTTAAAAAGTATATCCATAACTCCTTTGAATAACAATTCATAGCAAAACGGAACATAAATATAATGATTTCTACGAATTTGCTTCGATGTGAACGAAACTAATAAAGGACTATACTCATAGTTGAAAGAAAGAAAGAAAGAATAAGAAAGAAAAACATTTATTTAGTACCGGCACACGACAACATTAACACACACAAAGAAATAGGTAACTAGAACCTGGTTGCTCCTGGTTGGAATCTAAGACCAACACAGAGGTCAATTCTTATACTATCCTGTTATACTTACAGGAGGTATGCAGGAGGTGGGTAAAATAATGGGATTCAACTAAGCTAAATAGCTTCAGTTATTTGCCTTATTCAGTTTTTTTACCATAAAAATCTGTATCTAAACTTAAACCTCGTTATTTTATAGTTTAAGAGGAGAATGAAAAGCACTTTATCTAATTAAATTGTGGAAAGGTTAGGTCCGTCATTGTGAGCCGGTTAAGCAAACTATATACAGGGTGGTTTAATATAAAAATTGTCAACAATGGCTTATTATATAAATTAGCTGCGCTCCGCGGTTTCACCCGCGTAACTCCCGATCCCGTGGGAATATCGGGAAAAATTAAGATGTAAGCTATTCTATCTTTTAAGTTGGATCAAACTGCCCACGATGTGCTTTGATTAAAATTGGTTAAGTAGTTTAGGAGTCCATCGCGCACAAACAACGTGACACGTAATTTATATATATTAGATTATAATCTATCCTTACAACAAAAAAGTAAAACGTAAAGTAAGTTGTAGCTATAAAGCTGTGTGCATAGTGCAACGTGGATTTCTATGGCTATGTGACCATATCACTACATAGTATAAAACAAAGTCGGTTTCTCTGTCCCTATATCCCTTTGTATGCTTAAATTTTTAAAACTACGCAACGGATTTTGATGCGGTTTTTTTTAATAGATAGAGTGATTCAAGAGTAAGGTTAATATGTATAATACATGCATAATATAGCCGTGCGAAGCCGGGCGGGTCGCTAGTTTAGTAATATAATTCAAAATAGACTCTGAAACTATACTGGATCTATTTTCATGAAACTACGAGATCGAGTAAGTAATTAGATCTTTCCCCTTAACTTGTTTACTCCGTATACCACACAAACCATTCGCAGTTTTCCCCACTCTAGTTCCGACTCGGCCATTTTTTAGCCATATTTTTATTTTTGACGCTAATTTATCCATCCGCCCGAATACTGAAATGCTATTTATCTTATGTGGCGAATTAATTGACATTTAAATGTCATATTTCAATAGAATAGGAGTGTCTCATATTAAGGGGACTCCGAAACGTTTGAGTATTCGGGGGTTAGAATAGAATTATTTCTTACGCCGGACTTACGGCTGACACCTGTTTTTACCTAGTAATATTTTAGACCTGTCACTAAAACGCTGTTTCTTCTTAGTTTCTCCTAACAAAAACAATATATTTAGGATTAAAATCTGTTTTCTCATAAACAAATACACCAGAACGATAGTAAAATAAGTAAACAAGCGTCTAATATTAAATTTCGTAGCGCTCACATTCATAATGTTTTGCTGAAAGTTTTACATGTAAACAGATACGTTGAACCGTTTTATATTTAACGATACGATTTTGCAGGTTTTACATAACTGAATATATTCGGAAATTAATAAGTAAAAAAAAATATTCTTAAACCTTAAAAGGAAAGGGTACAGGGGGCTCTCTCCATACAAACTATTACAAACGTAGTCGACTGTTTTCTCCCTGGACACTAGAGCAAATATTTTTGGTGAATAAAACTTATAACTTACATGACCATTTTTTGCTTTTTTTTTTTAAATTAATCTTAATTTCTATGATACTTAGAAAACGAAAAAAAAAAAACAAAAAAGTAGTCATAGTCATGGCTGATAAAAAACATTTTATGGCACAAAAATATTTGTGCTAGTGTCATTATCCAGGGAGGAAACAGTCAACTACGTTTGTATGGAAAGAGCAAAGTCAAAGTCAAAGTCAAATTTCTTTATTCATTTCGATGCTTATGTATATGTCGCAGGGGAGGCCGAGCGTTGGCGAATGATTCCGAGCCTGACTCCACGTCACTCATCGTAAACTCGTAAAATAAGAACTCAGATACTCTGCTCAACATTTAATTCATCACAATCAATAATCAAACTCACAAAATACCCAGGGATCCGTCCGATTAATCGAGATTACAATCTCCAAAATACCGCGCGCCAGGCACTAGGCATAGCGACGACCAGCAGCAGACTGCCCCGAACACAAGCCTACAGCTCTTTTTATCCTGTTGCTTAGCCCCGCCTCTCATGACGCAGGAGCCAGTCGTTTCACAACTTTTATTATTTCAAAGTACTTCGAAACGTACACTGAATTAACGAAGTTGCTAAATCTGCGACATATATATACGTTGATCACATTGAAACGTCTTAAAAACTAAGTTAGGATGTGTGCCTTCGGAACGCGCCCACCAATGAGAAGAAGGCACAAGAAACTCATGGGGGTTTTTTTTTCATGTGATCATGCTCACAAAGGTCAATATTACAAATATTTGAAGGTATTATATGAAATGGAGCAATTAAAATCATATCCATGGATTCTTATCATTAAGGTACGAAGAGGTATCAAGTGTGCCTTACCGCACAATTTATGCTTTATAAAAGTTTTGAATTTATTAATGGACATGTCATATACACCTTTAGGTAATTTATTATAATAGAGCACACATGTACTATTAAACGACCTGCTTATTTTCCGGAGCCTACTACCGGGCAAGGTCAGCTCATCCCTATTTCTTAAATTGAAACTATGATCGCTATTTTTGCGAAAGAGCGCAGGTATACCCTTTCACCTTAATCAGCAGGTCTAGTGCATCGGTAGCTTTAGCAATATTAAAAACTACCAGTGTCCTCGGTCTTACCAGCATGAGTCTCAATTCTCGACTCGAAAAGCTGCAGTTGAAAATCATCTATTTTAGACACATTTCAGTTTCAAACAACAAAATTGTACAATTAAATGGAAAAAAAAAATAACTGATCAATTGTTGACGACTCAGTTGGCACAATGGTCACCATGCCGAACTGCCAAACACAGGGTTGCGGGTTCGATTTCCGCCTCGGACAAGTATTTATGCTTAGATATTTGTCTGTGGTCTGGTTGTTTATATGTATTAAAAGTATATATTTACAAAAGAAAAGTATATAAGTAGTATATGCGTTGTCTAGCGCCCATAACACAAGTCTAGTTACTTAGCTTGGGGCTAGATGGCGATGTGTGGAATGTCCTGCAATATTTATATTTTATATTTATTTATATTTGGCATACTAAATTGCGGATAGTAGTTTATAAAATAAAATTATATTTTGATTATTTTGGTTAATTTATAAAATAAATCGTATCGTTATAAATAACGTATTCAACACGGTAAAACTACAGAAAACCTGTCTACAATCCCCGTTTCAAACTTTAACCGGTTAATTAAACGCCACTCTTGTACGTTCCGTTTGTTTCACGTTTTCTGAATTAAATAAATTGGTAAATGTGCGAAAACATGTGCCTTGTGCTTGTTTTGTGTGTGCTGTCCTGTAGAGTACTTACTCTATCTAAATCTAAGAGTTTATGTGCTTTTAATTAACTAAATTGGTAGGAAAGGTACTGAGTTAGTACAAAATATTATAATAAAATAAATAAATAAAATATTGCAATTTATTCCACATATCGTCTTTATCGTCACATCGTATTATATTTTCAAATTTGTGTTTGAGTCAATTTTTATTTATAAGTTTTTAAATCAAGAAACTTGCTTTTGTCTGTCTTACTGTCTTTTCGCAATGATTCTTTTGAGTCATATTTTTTATTTATTTAATTAATAAACTGTCATCGTAAACTTCTTACGTACGTGAGAAGTTTACAAGCTTACGTACAGTCAGCTGCATAATTGCAGCCCCCGGTAGAGTTAAAAAAATAATATTATTGCCATGTTTTCATTCTAATAATTTTTGTTTGATAAATTCATGAGTTAGAAGACTTTAAACTTCAACTAAAGCAGGTGTCTAGAATCTTGCTTTTGTTGAAAACATTCTTATAACAGCCGTTTTGGAGCTCTACAGTGGGTCTGCAACTATACAGCCGACCGTACATAAGTACACGCACCTATTTTTTTATGTATTGAAGTAGTTATTAAAGTAATTGATCGGTAAATCGAATCACCCCGTATATAAAAGTCCAGTACATCACAATCCCTCGGGAGGTTTCACCGCCATCGCTATAGTCCGCCATTTTTTGCAGTAAATCTAATTTATTTGTATTAGTTAATGACTTACGAGTACCCGAGTATTAACTCTCTACTATACAACGGTGCAATTGTTTTGATCATTTATTGCTTTTTCGATGTTTTGTCTTTCTGATGTTCATTTATTTTGTGTTTTGCATGCTTGCGTCAGGCTTAAATAGTAATAATTATAAATTATTATTGCAATTTTTTTGTTATACAAATTACTCGAAAAAAGAACTTGTTTCAGATGCCTCGTAAAATAGCAGCAGTATCTTTACATAAAGGAAGGTAAAAAGAACTATAGATAAACACTTTATTGTACCATAAAAACAAAACACAAAATTAATTGTAACATAAGTACCTACTTACACAATAAAAATCCCTATGATTAGTTTAAATTGGCTAAGTTTTTATACCCAGATATTAAAATGAGTTCGAAAAATAAGCAAATTTAGTGTTCTTCGTTAACGTGAATCAATCAAAAAGTAAGTAGGTATAATAAGTAGGTAACAGACATACCTACTACTACATAAAATTGAATTGTAATATTTAGAAATATTAAAATCATTCTAAATTATATATATAGTAAAAATTTATAAATGTAGGTACTACCTATCTACCAATATCAATATTTTGCACAATTAGTTGAATTTCAATTTCAAAAGTATCAATACAGTGCGATCGCAACAAGTGTCGATCGGTCGAAACGGACCAATTATTTTAAGTTTTGTTCCGTGTCCGAACATTTCGCGGTTTGCCCGATGTCCATTAAGCAAATACCGAGTTTACCCGACCGAGTGAGATTTTAAAAGCTATTAAACATTTATTTAAAGTTTTATTCCATTTAAATAAGAGGTGTGGGTTAAATTTATTGCCATTTAAGTGAGATTTGTAGCTCTATTTTATATAATTTTTTGGGCACACTTCCTAGGGCATATATTTGTCCATTTCTATTTATAGTCCATTGAAATGTTACATTTTTTTGGGCTTAGCGTGCATTTGTCAGAGGACGCATTTTTTTTTTAGATATCAAGAGGGGGTTAGTCTAAGCTTAAATCCAAGTTTGAGGGATTGTAGCTCTTGTCCCACGGCCGCCATCTTGAAAAAAGGGATTTAAACGGTTTTTATGGTTTATCTGACAA
Source organism: Idaea aversata (assembly GCA_907269075.1). NCBI lineage: Eukaryota > Metazoa > Arthropoda > Insecta > Lepidoptera > Geometridae > Idaea > Idaea aversata. Next base: position 2,598,653 of record OU026102.1, read on the forward strand.
ACTATGGGTCTCACAAAAAATATTACTTAACATTTTTTGTTGCAAATATGATTATCTACAACTTTTGTTAAGTAACCTTTAGTCGTAGAACAAGAAACCACAAATGTAACTTTTCAATGGACTATTAATAAAATTAAATGTAAGTGGGTAATTTATTTTTATTATTATTGTTTTATTAATTGTTATATTTTATTCATTTGTTACTTCAATAAACATTTTTATTTCATAAGAGATTCTTTGAAACGACGTTGAACTGATGAACTACTTCTTTGTTTCCTCTTTTTTAGCACTATGTAAATGTATTTATTTAAGTGTGTAAATGAAAAGTGTGTGTAGCTATGAAAAGTAATTGTTAAGTACTGCGAAGTTATCGGTAGTTCAAATTCTGTCAAAGCTAATTTTAAACAAAATAAGGGAATGTAGAAAAAAATATATTGAATGTCATGGAAAAGTATATTCAAACTTAAGAAAAAAACAATTAATTGCAAACAAAAAAAAGACAAAATCAAATATACAACAAAAAAGCTTTAGAACAATAACACCAAAAGCCCTTCAGGCGACATGTGGCCTTTTAAGTGGCGGTGACAATACTACAAATAAAGTTACATTTTCAATATCAAAATTTATTAATTTGCCATACAAAACACCCTTAATACACTCCCAAAACTACACTCTAATTTGAATCTTACAGCTTTTAAATATAGTTCAAAATTATTTGCTCGGATGAAAAAGAATTCTAGTTAAGTCAATTGAAATAAACCCATATTCAAATACAAGGAGGGTAGCGTATTGGTTAAAACGTATGTAATTATTGATTCGTGATAGGGGGATGATTTAAAATAGACCAAGCGTGTTGATTTTAATGAATTTAGTTCGATGGACGATTTTAATCGGTTGATTGGTTGGAAGTGAAAAGTCATCTAGTAATTAAATATATTTTTACAAGATAACTTTTCCAGGGTAATTAAAAAGTGGTAGTGTAGGATTTTAAAATACCATGGTTATTAGGTGGGTAATATATTCTAATTTAAAAAAAAACTGGTTGCCTGTAAAGTCGGTATACGGGCGAAAGTTTTACGTGACAACAACTGTGCTCGAGTGGAAGGGACGCGTGCCTTTCACTTTTTATGTCTGTCTCTCTCGCTCTTAGGCGGGCTAACCATGCCCGCGTGCCTCTCACTCGCTCTCATTGTGAGCGCATAACGTCAGCGGAGCGTAACGCAGTTTCTTGAAGTGTCACCCGGCAAACCAATATAAAAAACGTTGTCACGTCAAAAAAAAATTATATGAAAAAATTATAATATAGTACCCACCTAATAACCATGGTATTTTAAAACCCTACACTACCACTTTTTAATTACCCTGGAAAAGTCATCTAGTAAAAATATATTTAATTACAAGATAACTTTTCCAGGGTAATTAAAAAGTGGTAGTGTAGGATTTTAAAATACAATGGTTATTAGGTGGGTACTATATGTTCTAATTTTTTCATGTTAAAAAAAAGGCCACAAAAAATATGTCCCACCTTTTTTTCTCTTTTGATTCTTGTGTTTCTCATTAGTAAGCGCGTTTTGAAGACAACGTAGCTTCTAGAACGTTTTTTTGGTGTATGCCCGTTGTCTCCATTGACTCTGTCCGTATTTAATGGGGACAGCGGAACTCAATAAAAATATTTAAAACAGAATAGGTACAGTTTGCGGGTATATTTTAATAGCTTCTAACTATAACGCAAACTCCAGTTTAGTGAAAATATTGCTAGAAACAGCATAGAAATATCAAACTCCACCAAATAACATACCTGATAAATATCCTAAGTTTTAAATAACTTTAAGGTGAAAGGGTACCTGCGCGCTCTCCATACAAACGTAGTCGACTGTTTCCTCCCTGGATAATGACACTAGCACAAATATTTTTGTGGCATAAAACCTATAACTGACATGACTATGCCCCTATGTTTTGGTTTTTTTCATTTTCTATTTATCATAGAAATTAAAATTAAATAAATTAAAAAATTAAAAAAAGCAAAAAATAGGGGCATGGTCATGGCAGTTATAAGTTTTATGCACCAAAAATATTTGCTCTAGCGTCATTATCCAGGGAGAAAACAGTCGACTACGTTTGTAATAGTTTGTATGGAGAAAGCCCCCGGTACCCTTTCCTCTTAAGTGATGATGATGAAAACTAAGTGTTTTAATAACTTAGCTTTATTATAAGATTTGAATTAATGGATGTTTTTGTCATACCTGAAAAATAAATTTTACTTGTAAAAAATATTTTTTTCCATTTTTTGATATTTCCCTAGTGAATCAATGACGACGCAGATTGACCCGCGCGACATAACTAATAATGTATGTTTGTTTGTCGTATGCCTTTGTTTTAAATAAATAATTTATCTAGGTATCTAATTTAATGGATTTTGTTGTTTTTCCAACACCATTCTATCATCATGTAATTTCCAAAATCCCATCACAAAACATTCTCACGACTAACACCATAACAATTATAATGTAAATTTGACAGCAATCAAAACTACGACACGCTCCTACCAAAATAACATAAAAATAGATAACATGACATCAAAACATAGGAAAACAACAAAACGTCACTCGCAAATCAACGCAAATAAAACAAAAATAGAAGGATGGTGACGCTTTGGAATTAAGCGTACGGCACATCACGAGCTGCGCACGCGTGTCTTAATAGAGGGTGTCGTTTGACAGTCTTTCGCTTTTGATTCATTACTAAATTGTTATAAACTCTTTGTCAGCTTTTCTCCCGGCCACTATCTCAACTGACGGTAAGTGATGATGCTTCCTAATGTAGAACGCGCGTCGAGAAGATACTTGATTTTAAACATGGCTACTTTCACTACAATAACAACTGATATTTTTCATGCAACAACAGCAAAATAAATCACGATATCGAACTACGCAAAACAAAAACAATAAAAACGTGTGGCACTCGGGGACTGCCGCGGTAAAGCTATTGCATAGTGCGAGCTTCGTACAGTCGTACCATATACATACACGTTAAGCGAACGCTCGGCCGAACTACATGGTAGGCGGAGTGGGGGGTGTTAGGTTTTATTTTCGTTACGGAATTTCTTGATTCGGTTGCCGCGCTCAAAGCCCGCGATAAAAGCTATGCAATAGCTTAAAAATATACAAAAGTTGAAAAATTAAGGTTAAATTAGCCATGTTTAAAATATGGCCAATTTCACCAGTAAAGTTTTTCAATCGGGACATTTATCTATATTTCGACGGTGTTACAAGGATCATTTTTACAAGACCGAAATCAAGATAAAATAAAAACAACAACATTACAAAATATCCAATTATTTAATAACTTTAGAAGATACCTGCTAGTTCATCATGCGTCATTTGAAAACCCCATAGTGTCCCCGAAGCACATAAAGAAAGACTGAATCAGGAAGCTGATTCGACACCGTTACGAATATCGAGTGATCAAGTATAACGTTACGAAAATTTTCTTTTTCAAACAGTGATTTAAGTCACTCGAGTGAGATTCGATGAGTTCTACGCTTTATTCTTTTAACTCATTTGATGTCACTGTATAAAAAATATTTACAAATGTGTATAAGTCCTGTATAAAAAGCATGCATGCGTCTAAATTGTATAAAAACAATCGAGTGACCGGGTTCTGTTTTACGATGGCTTTGACAAAATCAGCGTCGAATCAAACGGACGTAATGGAAGATGTAAAAGTGTGGACTAGGAAAACATGTGGAGACTTAAAATAATTTAATTAAAAAATCTGTATATTATATTTAAAATTATTCGGTCGCGGTGTTAGTTAGCAAACTCCTCGGAGACGGCTGAACCGTTTTGTATTATTTTTGTGTGTATATTCGTTAGGTCTGAGAATCGAATTATTTTTTCCATTATGCACGGTCGGCTGCATAATTGCAGACCCACTGTAACTCCAAAAAGGCTGCTATAAGAATGTTTTCAACACAAGCAAGATTATAGGCACCTTTAGTTGAAGTTTAAAGTCTTTTAGCTCATGAATTTATCAAACAAAAATTATTAGAAATAAAACATTCCAGTTATAGTTATTTTAGAACTCTACAGTGAATTGCAATTATGCTGCTGACCGTACTTACCCATCGGTGTTTTGTTTGAATATAATGATAACAAATAAAAATACAAAATAAAATATATATTATGTCGATGAAACAAAACCAGAACAGACAACAGCATAACTACCCCTTGAGTATTTGAAAAACTAATAAATTGTGTCGTTAAAGTATAAACTTAGATTTTGAAACATTCCATCACATTCTCGAGTTTTACTTCTGACGATCTAAATGTGATATTTTGTTGTAAATATTTTTTAAATTTATTTTTTATTAAGGCCGTCTCCATTGCACTCCTGGAAGATGGACGTCGCATCAATTTTCCGGTAGCCATGATGGTCCACGTGGCGGTCACGTGTCGCAAGTGTGCGCACCCCTTAACACTCCATTGTTGGGTTCTAGGGTGTCTGCGGTGTGTAGTGTGTAGGCTTCTTTATAACATGATTATTGTATGTGTGTTATGTTAGGAAAAACAATATTTTGAGTTATTAACATTTTCGAAACTATTCATCAGTTATAAATTCTGTTTATAACAAATTATTTAAAATATGCAATTTTGGAACAATATTTGTTTGTCTAAATTTTGTCCATACATTTATGACACAATAAATTTATTTCCATATATTTTTATTACTGCAATAATTATTGGTCCTATTGTTTTTGTTTGAGACCGATTTTCAAAGTTTTTTCCGACATTTAAGTGATTTCTGATATAAAACCATTTATTTGGCATCACTAATAGTTATTTTAATATTTACCGCATGTCACCTGCGTAGGTTCCGATCCAATGAGAATATTGAATAAAAAAGTAGCTCATGTTATTTCAAATGAATCGATATACCTTCATATCAAGTTTAGTTTATATCGATGTAGTTATATTGTAACCTAGAACTTAGATTTTGAAACATCACAAACAAAAGTGATATTTTCTCCTTATAATATTATTAATAGTGCAGATTTTTCTTCTTCTTTTTTGTTGATAATTAAACAATATTTACCTAATTTACTATCCCGCTGTGTCGATTAGTTCGACCGCACGCGTCTCTTCCCGGGGCGTACCGCTTGACATTAGAAACTGAAATTACGCATGTGGACGGCCTTAGGCCAATTGTTCATACGAATGCATTGAAGCGAATTGGTTGTTGTTTGAAGCATGTGCTTTTAATTTATTTCCGTTTATTAGAGAATTGGCCTAACTATAACAATATTTATACCTAACAACAAATAAGAAATTCTTGATTTAAAAAAGGTTCTACTGATAACACCAATTTTTTTATTTTAAAGAAAAAATGACTTATTAAGAGAAATCTCTGAAATTATAACGTCCTTTGTTCTGAAAGGAGTTCGTTTTAGGTGGATTTACACCAATCGAACAAAGAGAGCTAGAACAAGAGCATTTTTTGTTGATCTTTTAGTGTAAACGAAAACTCGTTTTAGCGTTTTCTCTAAAAGATCAACGAACAAGAATCGAGCAAGAACCAAGAACTAGATAAGTAGGTATCCAAACCGCTAGAACACAAGAACCCTTTGAAGAGACCGCTCCGGGGAGCGAGCGCGTTCGAACACACAAGAACGCTCTAAGCAACTGTTCGCACGTTCTAATGCCGTTTACATCAGACGAACGAGCTTTCTTAGAATATTCCTAAAATCTTTGCGAACGCAGATAGAATAACGAAAGAATACTCTAGGTCTGTTTATACTAAAAGAATTTAGTAAAGTGGGGGTAGAATGAGCATTCGCTCGTCTGGTGTAAACCGGCCTTTAGGACGAGCACTAAGATGAAAACCACTATCCCTTTCCCACGCGCGCGCCGCGCGATGATTCTATCCCTTTCCCCCGCGCGCCGCGAAATTGACGTTTTAACTGTTTTATGTACTTAAGACTCACATCTATTTTAGTGAAAAACCATCTGTACTACCTTATGGAGTATAATGTAAAGTTTATGACAATATAAATTTTGTACTTGTTTTTTCTTTACAATCGCCGTAATTTTGGAAAAGCTCAAAAAATGACGATTTTTTAGGATTTTCACGATTTTTTTTTCTTTCGAGGCAAATCACTCTAATCGTGTTTCGAAGTGTATGACAATACAACATATTTCTTCCCCTTTACGACAGTAGGAATTTCATTCTATGGATTTTAGTGGTTGATACTACTTGATACCCAAAAATTGTTTCTAAGACACCTCTATCGCGCTTCTGGTCTTACCACTTCGGCTTCACTATCACTACATAGTATAAAACAAAGTCGCTTTCTCTGTCCCTATTCCCTTTGTATGCTTAAATCTTTAAAACTACGCAACGGATTTTGATGCGGTTTTTTTAATAGATAGAGTGATTCAAGAGGAAGGTTTATGTGTATAATACATGCATAATATAGCCGTGCGAAGCCGGAGCGGGTCGCTAGTGAACAATAAAAAAGAGCAGATATTTTTTAATCTTTTAAAAACATGTACAAACAGTACCTACCTACCTACTTTTTTTCAGACAAACTTAATTCACAATTTCCATAATACCAAAATGTCTGGTTCATTTTCCGATTTCAATTTCGAATGGTAGGAAAAACGGAAATATTTTTTCACGTTGCTTCGATTAATTAATGTACACTCGTGTAGTGAAAATCATCTCCGATTACGGTCAGACGGCTCCCCCTGGTGGCTCCCCTAGTATATCCGATATTTCACCTAAGTTTTATTGAAAATTTGGATAAATACAATATTTTTTGTACAGTCATTTTAATTTTTTTAATTATTGACGAGATGTGTATTTTGCGCTAGGCGGCTTACTTCATTTATTTACATAGGTAGTTTTTTTATTAAAGCATTTATATAAGTAAATGTTAGATTATGTCGAATAATTACAAAAAATAATAATTAATTACGAAAAACTTAAAAAAAGTAATAACCTAAGAAGAAATACTAAATTATATTAAAATGCATTGATTCAGATGTCAGTTAGGTGTTAAAAAGGAACAGAAAATAAAAACAAGGATTATTTTTACTACTAAAGGTAAATCTACTTAGGTGGGTACCTACATTAGTAGTGAAAATAATCCTTTTTCCTTATTTTTTCTTTTTCTCTCAATGGTATTTTAAAATCCTAATTATTTTTTTCTCTTTTATTCGTAAAGGTACAGACTGCTGATCTACCGTAGAGCGCTAAAATGACTGTTATAAGAATGTTTTGAAGAAAAGCATGATTCTAGGCACTTGCTTTAGCTGAAGTTAAAAGTCATGAATTTATCAAACAAAAATTATTAGAATGAAAACATTCCAATATGTAATAGTAATTTTAGAACTCTACCGAGTGCTGCAATTATGCAGGTGATCGTACCTTCCTGATCTTTTCACTAAAATACTTTAACTAAAGTGTACAAAAATATTTTTATAGTAACCGTTAGTTTGTATGACGCCGTCATTTTCAGGTTAGCGCGCTTCTAATAAAATTTTATTGATACGAAAATATTAAAATTTTAGTGCGTTGTTTGAAAACGGTAGCTTTTAATCTTTCTCTACAGCTACGAACCATGTAACTACGGTTTTAGATAAAAAAAAAAAGTCAATGTAGAGCAGGTAAAAGAAGCAATTAGTTTTATAAATTACCTCTCGTTTTTTACCAAATAGCAAATAGATAGCGACAATGAGGTCGAGAATGTAGCATGCTTGTCTAGAAAGAGAACGGCATGCCTGGACAACATGATGCAAGGCGACGAGTCACTTGGCACCATGACTTTGTCCAGAGGGTGGTGTTAGAATTCGCCGACCACCCGGAGGCGTCCAGTTTGTTGCTGTTTTAGCCCATTTTTCCAAGTCAATTCTCGATAAGTATATGGTCTGCCCAATCTTGGTTATCTGCCTTACCTCAATCATAAACAAATTGTGGTAAGACAGAAAGGTTTTTTCAAATAATTATATTCTACTAGCTGCGCTCTGCGGTTTCACCCGCGTAAGTCCCGATCATGTGGGAATAAGTAGCACATAACCTTCCTCAATAAATAGACTATCCAACACAAAAATAAATTTTTAATTCGAACCTGTAGTTTCTGAGATTAGCGTGTTCAAATAAACAAACCACCAAAATCTTCAGCTTTATAATATTAGTATAGATGAACTATTAAATATTCTATTTAAACCAACTTTCTTACAGCTAGGTTCACAACCTTTTCCCCGTATATTTGTAGGTCAAATGTTTGGTATTTTACCATTGTTTCCTCTCACAGCCTCAGGATATATCCCAGAGAACGACTCTCCCGTGACTAATAGAAAAACAATCTGATACAAATATACAAACAAAACGGTTGTCTGTTTGTTTATGAGTGATAAAAGCAAACACAATTTGTTCAAACATGTTTTTTGTAATAAAAATGATAGACATACTAAATATATAGGTGTTTAATTCTTTCTGTACAAAATGTATACATTCACACAGGAAAGACAGGAAAGAGGACAGGAAAGAGTTTTCATGACAGAAAGCTTAGGCTCTATAGCTCTATAATAGCCTTATTTCAGTCATTAAAGAACCGTTGGTTTTTAGTGTTCAATCAAAAGCATTCCAGGAGCTTCCAAAGTAAGATAATAATGTCTCTACTACTTTTTTGTTGAACTTCTATAAAAAAAATACTAAAATTAAATTGCATTACAAATAAGAAATTACTTTATATTAAATGGTGCTGGTCTATTCTCTATATTATTATGCAGGAAGTTCCAGTGCCTCAATATTAGACAGTCTATCCTCCCTAAAATGGAATTTTGGAGGCCGTTGGCACTGCTGCACACTCGCTGTTGCAAAGAGGCCACTCTTTTTCGCATGATGGCTTTAAAACCATCCATGTTGGCATTAGCAAACATTGCAGATGCATTGCAGTAAAGCTGGGGACACATCGCTCCGACTACCGCGACTGATAAGTGTGCACGGTCGTTTGGCATCCAGCGGCCCAGATCGCTCTAGGACGTCCGCGGACGTCCGCGGACGTCCGAACGCTCAAGGTCATGTCCGCGACTTACGTCTGATAGTGTGCACAGTTACATACATTTCAATTACACAGATGCCTATAAGCCGCGGCTGTCGGACGTGTCCGTAAGCCGCGTCCGATAATATGTTCCCAGCTTAACGAGGCAGCCCCACCAGCATTCTGAAGCCATTATTGTTCGGCACTTGTTCTATGTGTTCGCCAAAGTCGGCTCAAGTATTTACCGAAATTAAAATCTTTCTATTTTCTATCTAGAAACTTCGCCGTGGAGAGAGCCAGTCTAATAAAAAATATATCAATACCACTAAACTCCCACTGAGCCAATATGTATGATGTTTTATTCATTACCCTTCTTTAATTTTATTATTGTAACACACTATTCTAAAACGCTTGCGGCCATCGCGTGGCGTGTTGAATGTAACAATTTTTGTAACAAATAAACTGTTTGTTAGAATAGTGTTTAGAAATTAGTTTATAGTTTAATCGAGGGTTTGATTCGTGGGAATTTTTATTATTGGTTTTAATTGATTTATCGATCAACTAGCTGCGCTCTGCGGTTTTTCCGGTCTTAATATCGGTCCCGTCAAAAATAGTAGCTACAGATCGCATTCTCATAGCACGTGCTGACGATGACGGTCGCAGTTTTTCGTTAAATATTAAATTCCACTTAGTGAATATTTATCATGTAACCATTCCTAACTTCTTTAACAATTAACAAAGAGTATAAAAAAACACCCGGATGGAACGAAGTTCCTGTCGATTAATTAGTGAAGGAATTTTTTTTTTTTGTTGTAAATAATCATCGCGAAACCACACTGTTCAATGCGAAATAGAAAGACGAAACGAAAAAAAAACGCACACGCCGCACGGCTTACAACTATAGCAAAAAGTGGTCGTTACAACTTTTGGTCTTAATTTTTTCCGTCTGGCACCTTTTCGCAATGTGCGATAAGGAACTTCGTTCCAAAACTTCTTTAAAAGAGACCTTGATTTCCCACTAACACAGAATCCACAATAGATACTACATACTATAACCTCATGTGCTTTATCAGATCTTTTTACCTCTTAAGAGGTTAAATTTCCAAAAAATATTTCTTTATGGGCGCCTTTCAGACTCATAATAGGTCTTCAGTTTCAGAAATTTCATGATGAGTCTTTTAGATAAATAAAAAGATTAAGTGAAAGACTCATTGAAGGAATGATTGGTATGCAATAGATACAGATCGCGATCAGTGGAAGAAAGTTATAAAGACTTTTACTCTGCAGTGGGAAAAGGTAGGATCTTAATATGTATTATAAATGGATAGGTAAATACTACTACGTACTGCAAGGGAATGGAATAAGTTGTCTTCGTCTGTTTTTCCTGACGTGAGCAATTTGCTACATCTTAGGCCGCATCGTCACCTACCATCAGACAGGTGTAATAGTGGTCAAACGCTGATCTATCATATGTAAAAAACAGATGGACAGAAAATATCCGCCAACAAAATTCATAACAATTAAAATCAAATTGTACCTACTCCAAACACAAAATTTCAACAATATTGTTCAAACAACAATACCAACTAACTGGGTATTATGGTACTATGCAGTACTCACTTAGTACACTCTGCTATAGTCCACTTTGATCCCCATTACACTGTCCAATACAATACGTATAAAATCCCCTAATAATTATAATTGACATATTTCGTACAGTCATCCAAAAATATTGTACATCTTCTCTGAGCAAAATTAGGGCGCATACAGGAGCCAAGAGCAAAACGCCTGTCGATAGGTAGATTGATAAATGTTTATTTTTTTTATGGAAAAGTGTTGTTGTGTGTGCTGTTAGTAAATAATTATAATATTAATTTAAAAAAAAATACCCTGTTATTCCTAAAGAAATCAAAAATAATTTGTTTTATCGAACTTGAATCGATTTTAAAGTAATACTTAGACGGCATATTAGTTTCCTATCAATTTATAGATGGTGCGCTTTATAATAATCATCATCAATTCTAGTTAAGAATATGCGCACCACATAATTATTAAATTCTTAAAATAAAAAAACCTATAAATTTATATCATTACAAAATGGTTTTTTGTTTAAGGACATCTTTTTAAGGGCGTTGTCCGACTTCCTTTAACTATCAAAAAACTCCAGTCTCGTGAAAATGGTGTTTGAAACAACATCGAAATATTGAGTTTCACAAAATATAAACAAAAACATTGTATAACAAAATATCCTGTTTGTAATTTTAAAAGCGAAAAAATGATAGGTTATTTAAGTTATAGCCGCCAGGCATTTTGCATTTGGCCCCTATATGCACGTTTAGATTGAAGTTTGTGTTTTGTTCGTTACTGTACGTTTGGTATTCAATGGTCACGTGTGGCCTTATTGTTTGTTTTGATGTCCGAAGGGTCATTACATGGCCCTTGAGATGTCTTGGGAATTGGTAAATATTGTCGATGATCTGCTTTAATGATCCAGGCTTACCTTACAATGGGAAATTATAGGGGTGGAGTTTAAATATCAAATATTTCCAAAAAAAAAAAAAAAAAACATTTGAAAAGTGAGTTTGTTTATTTCTTATTATACAACACACAAAAATGTCTAAATACAATATTCAATAACAAAAATGTCCAACTCTAAAAATGACTAACCATTTAAATGAATAATTAACCAGCCAAAACAATACTAATGATAATATATTAATAGGCCAATGATAAAATTGGCCAACTATTAAATATAACCAAAAATAAAATTGCTAAATCTTTCTCGATGAAATCTTAATTTCTGATTACAATTGTAATATAAACTAAGTATTTTTACAATGAAACATCGAACTTTTTTTGTAATATTTTGTAAATCAAAGTTAAAGAGTTTTCTTCAGATTCAGGCATGTAAATTTTCGAATTTCAAATTTAGTCATTAAGAACTTTGGCCACTAGACATTTTGACCATTAGAAACTTTGATCACTAGCAATTTTGGCCGAAAGCAACTTTGGCCACTAGTAACTTTAGCCACAAGCAACTTTGGCCGGCTAGTGTGTAAAGTTTGAGCTATTATTAATACGAGTATGCATAATAAATAAAAAATAAATTAATTAACCTCAAATTAACATCAATACAAAGTCAATTCGTTTGAAATAGTCACAAGAGTCATAACTTGTGACTAGGGTGTTTTCATTGACAATATTTTAAGGACATTGTAACTAGGGTGTCCTCAAAGACAATATTTGTTAAGGACACGTTAAAGGACCGTCCAATGCACACGTGTCGTATTGACGTGGGAAACGTACACGGTTTACATTAATTTGTGGACATATTACTCTTATTGTTTGATGATGGTCTGTGAAAATGGATGTTCTTTTGGTTTTCAAGATGTGAGTAAATAGTAAATTCAATTTTAGCATACAATTTACGAATTGCATTTCAAAGGCGGTGTCATAAAATAAAATAAAATGTTTTCTGTAAAGTCGGTTTACGGACGACTGATGGTAACCATAGCAACGATAATATGTTAGTTACCATGTCAATAACATAACGCGCGTTTCCGGAACATGACGCATGACGTCACACTTTTTTAGAGTGCAGGTGTTACGAATTTATAAGACGTTATCACGACAAAAAAAAATATAGGTAAAGAAATAATTTTTTAAGGGAAAACAACCTCTTTATGAATCCTTTAAAAAATATCACTACATAGTATAAAACAAAGTCGCTTTTTCTGTCCCTATTTCCCGTTGAACGCTTAGATCTTTAAAACTACGCAACGGATTTCTAATGCGGTTTTTTTTAATAGATAGAGTGATTCAAGAGGAAGGTTTATATGTATAATACATGCATAATATAGCCGTGCGAAGTCGGAGCGGGGCGCTAGTTTCTGAATAAAATAATAATTGCTATACCTACCTACGCATTCCGCTACGAATGTCTTGAAAACTGCTCGTAGAACTTACCGTAGATCTTCGTAGACTTCGTAGCAAGTTGACTACGAGAATTAAAGGGTTTAATTTTTACTGCTATTGATAGTCAAGTAGGTACATGAGATTTCTATGACTTTTGACGATGAAATAAAACAAATCTCTTGTCATAGCCAAAAATGGAACTAAATGTCTATTTGTTCCATTTATATTTTTAACTAGCGACCCGCCCCGGCTTCGCACGGCTGTATTATGCATGTATTATATCTAAAAACTTTCCTCTTTAATCACTCTATCTATTAAAAAAAAACCGCATCAAAATCCGTTGCGCAGTTTTAAAGATCTAAGCATACATAGGGACATAGGGAAATAGGGACGGCGAACAGTGACTTTATTTTATACTATGTGGTGATAGTGATATTGTAACCACAAACGACATACTAAGTAAAGGTACAGATTTTCGGAACACCTTTGCTTTAACCTTCCAATAAAGAGGTTATATTAGCTACATCTGTTAGACTGAGAGAATTGTGTCACTTTTCAATAATAAGACTGCCTGAGGCTGGCTTTCCTTAAAACAGCGTACCCGACTTTTTTTTAGCTACGGAACCCTTATAACCAAATGATATTCAACAAAGCTGACGACCCCTAAAATAAATATAATAAAAATCAACCCTTGCTCGCAATAATTGTGAGGTGGTTGTAAAAATTTACTACTAACTCTTCCGCAGCGTCTGTCCTATTGTAATGTTGATGTTACACGAAGAGAGAGATTCTCAAACTTTTGTCTGGTATTAACATTGATATCCTATAATAGCAGGCGGCCTAGGTGGCTTTGTGGCACGTTGGGAGAAAGCCGAGAAAAAATGTTAGGCGTTACGAAAACGTGAAACGAAAAAAAATTGTTTAGATATTTGTCTGTGGTCTGGTTGTTTCTATCTATTATAAGTATATATTTACAATATTAAAGTATATAAGTAGTATATCCGTTGTCTAGCACCCATAACACAAGTCAGTTACACAGCTTGGGGCTAGATGGCGATGTGTGAAATGTCCTGCAATATTTATTTATTTATTGTTCGGTCCGCTATACCTAAATCTCTGTATCATTATTTTACACTCTCTATTACAAGTGCCCTAAATTTCCTACGTGCGTTTTATTTCCTAACTATATAAAATCACCTCGACAAAACTTTGAGGATATCTGAGTGCAGTAAAACTGTTCAAATCAAGTTCTGCGAATATTTGCAACGTGATTATTTTTATTTTAAAAAACTTGCGATAAAATATTTTTTACATGTCGAGTTGGTTGTTTGTAGTTTTTAAAAAAGTCTACATTGAGTTTCTCATTTTTTTTGTTTCCAACTTTTTTTTTCTATTTTCGGCAGAAACTGATTGTTTTCCGATAGGATGCAATTTTCTTCTCGACTATCATAATTTGTATTAGGTCATGTACGGTCGAAATCAGAATTGCAGACTCTCCGTAGAGCTCCAAAACTGCTATTATACTAGAACTAGCGACCCGCCCCGGCTTCGCACGGCTATATTATGCATGTATTATACATATAAACCTTTCTCTTGAATCACTCTATCTATTAAAAAAACCGCATCAAAATCCGTTGCGTGGTTTTAAAGATTTAAGCATACATAGGGATATAGGGACAGAGAAAGCGACTTTGTTTTATACTATGTTTTCAACTCAAGCAAGATTCTAAGGTCTTGCTCGAGTTCAAATTTAAAGTCTTAAACTCATGAATTTATTAGATAATTAGTATTAGATTAAAAACATTCCAATAATAGTAATTTTAGAATTCTACGGCGAGTCTGCAATTCTAACTTCGACCGTACAGTCAGCAACAAAAGTGGAGGTCTACCGTAAAGTTCTAAAAATATTATTAGAAGTATTTTTACTTTAATTTTAGCTTAGATTAGAACTAAAATTACAGCAATTTAAAAATTGGGTGCGTGTACTTATGTACGCGCGTGAGAAGTTATACTTCTTTCATCCAGTCACATAATATTTAAATAAATAATTACATTAAAATAATTATGTAGTAGTACCTCTTTGAACTAACCTCATTTTCAGTTTCACGTAGGTAGCTATTTGGTTTTATGACAGCTGTCATCTTGCGGTTTGCGGACAACTTCAACATGTGAATTTTCCGTGTCACGGTGCGCGCGCATCATAAAAATTCACTCTCATCATTTTTTCATAACGCGGCTAAAGAAGTATAACTTCAAAAACTTTTATACACTTCAATTTTATTAACTGATCCTAACTGTTGTTTTTTTGGATATTCATATTTTTTTTAATATTTTGATTTTTAGACAAATTCCAAATGGTCCTCGATTGTGATGCGGAATATTGGGGGTTTGACTCTCGCCACGAAAAAAAAAAGTTATTGTTTTATTTTTATACTAGCGACCCGCTCCGACTTCGCACTGCTATATTATGCATGTATTATAGATATAAACCTTCCTCTTGAATTACTCTATCTATTAAAAAAACCGCATCAAAATCCGTTGCGTAGTTTTAAAGATCTAAGCATATAAAGGGACATAGGGACGGCGAAAGTGACTTTATTTTATACTGGACTCGATTCGAATGTACACAAATACGACTTAGCTTAACTAAAATTAGGTTTAGATGTGTAAAATTATGTTTGCTATTCGGAAATACCCAACCTAACCAATTTTGACAGGAGTAAACTAATTTTTAGTTAAGTCGAACTAAATTAAGTCCAAAACACAATTTTGCTATTCGGAATGATCGTCTAACAGTCAAATTTTAGAAATGTCAAACTAAATTACGACTAATTTTAGTCGCGACCTATTTCGTATCGATTAAAATTAATGCAACCACTTTCTAAAGTTTTTACGATTTTTTGTTGATTTTTGGGGTGAAAATGGAGGAGTTTTATGGTAGTTGCTGTAGCAGATACAGAAGAAACGTAAAATAAACAGCTAAAACTAGTATTTTTCGGCCAGATTTGTCAAAATGGGAAACTGTTAATACTTGGTTGATTCGCGCTTTGTTTTTCTGAGACTCCGTTCTTTCTTCTAATCCCAACCTAAGAAATAAGAATAAACCGTAAACCATTAGAATAAGGCTGAGGGGCATTCAATTGAATACTTTTGCGCTGCCGGGTGCAAAGGCCTTTAGACACAACATGCCTGTAACTTAAAATGCAGCGGTTCATTTTGAGACTCATTCCTATCGATAGAGGTCATTATGACCAACAAATAATGCCTTGACACCGGATCGCTAAAGTGTTTTGGAAACGGGGTATTAAATAAACCGCGGAAAAAATCACTATGCCAAGCTCCTACACTAAAAATGTCCGGACTCTTTTAATAAATTTTAGTTGTGTCGAACAATCTGTCAAAAGGCAACCAAATTTAGTTTGACGGCAAAACCGAATTGAATATAAAAATGACTTAACTTATTTTAGTCGTATTTTAGTTAGGTTAAGTTAAGTCGTCGTGTTATACCGAATCGACACAACTATGTAGTGATATTCGAAAATATTTTTATTTCTAACTTTTTCTTCTATTTTTGTTTTGTGGAATGTTTGGAGTTCCGTACCCAAAGCGTAAAATCGGGACCCTATTACTAAGACTCCACTGTCCGCCTGTCTGTCTGTCATCAGGCTGTATCTCATGTACCGTGATAACTAGACAGTTGAAATTTTCACTGATGATGTATTTCTGGTGCCGCTATAACAACAAATACAAAAAATCTATACTTATACTTATATATTATAAAGCTGAAGAGTTTGTTTGTTTGTTTGTTTGAACGCGCTAATCTCAGGAAGTACTGGTTCGAATTGAAAAATTATTTTTGTGTTGGATAGTCCATTTATCGAAGAAGGCTATAGGCTACTTTTTATCCCGGTATTCCCACGGGATCGGGAGATACGCGGGTGAAACCGCCCGTAAGTACAGAACTCTTCGTGCGCGAGTCCGACTCGCACTTGGCCGATTTTTATTTTATTTATAATAGTTTCGCAAGACAGATATCGTCTCAATAAAGAACGACGGCGACAATACGTTGCTATAGTACTAACATCATTGCAAGGAAGTTTATCATAAACTTTTACGATAGCGATCGACTTCCGAAATGTTGGAAAGGGTTCATAGTTTACGAGAGTAGGTACTTACATAGTTCGTATGATAATGCGTGCAATTGTGCGTGTTTCGGTTTTTTTTTTTTCAAGTTTTGGCTTGACGCGACTAATTATCTATACTAATATTATAAAGCTGAAGAGTTTGTTTGTTTGTTTGAAGGCGCTAATCTCAGGTTCGAATTGAAAAAATATTGTTTTGTTGGATGGTCCAGTTTTCGAGGAAGGCTACTTTTTATTTTGATAAGTATATATTATTTTGGTAAGTCTCGATCCTGTGGAAATCCACGGGATCGAGACTTACGGGAGTGAAACCGCGGGGCGCAATTAGTTATTTAAATATTAAAATAAATCATTGAATGTGTTGCTAAGCACAAATCTCAAGAACAGCTGAATTTCGCTAATTCTTTTTTGTTTTGTTTGTTATTGTCAGGAGAAGGTTCTTATGAATGAAAAAAATCTGAAAATTGCGTAGAAAATTATTACGTGGGTGAAACCGCGGGGCGCAGCTAGTTATTTATATATTTTGACATAATATGATATGCCAGCGTTTTATCACTATCACACTCGCCTGATGACACGTGACGATTCGGCCTAAAATATAGCACGCTTTCCTAGAAGATACCTATTCACTTGCGACCTGAAAACCCCCTAATTGAAAAAAAAAAGCAGTCAACTGATTAAATTATCAATATTATAATAAATATTGCAGGACATTCCACACATCGCCATCTAGCCCCAAGCTAAGTAACTAGACTTGTGTTATGGGTGATAGACAACGGATATACTACTTATATACTTTCATACTTATAGTACATAGAAACAACCAGACCACAGACAAATATCTAAGCATAAATACTTATCTGAGGCGGGAATAGAACCCGCAACCCTGTGTTTGGCAGTCCCGCATTGTGACCATTGTGCCAACTGGGTCGTCAATATCCAGTATCGAGTCAATTTTAGCGCCAAATTTTGATATTTCTATTTATATTGACCAAAACAACAATAAAATACTTAACCCTTATAGTGCTACTGTGCTTTATTGTACCCATTTTTTAAAGTATCAAATAGGTGCAAAGCGGGCGGTATCGTAGTGATAAATTTTAAATCCATTAGTAGTACACATGTTAAGGGTCTGCACACTCCATTTAACTTTATGAGGTTTAAATTCGGTGAATTGTTATGCATTCTGATTTGAAATGGTAACTCCCTTAAATTACGAGTGTGTTGTAGGTACTTTAGGTACCTATAGATAAATAGGGAAGTAGCCATGTTTTCGTACCTACTAAGTTGAAAAAATATTTAAATACAGTAAGTATTTGTATATTTACACGTAAACTGAAATTTATTGTAAATGTGACATGTAAGTAAAACACCGAGGTCGGACACTGACTGGTTTATTCATAATGAACGCCTACCCTCATTCACATAATGTTAACCTTACATTTTTCCCCTCTTAAAACTACAAACTTACTCTCTAACTATGGACATTATTATTGTATGACACAGTAGGTAATCATTAGTTTGTCATAGTAGGTAGGTAGGTCGTCTTTCTTATCTTATTATAATACAAATAGGCATTAAGCCTTTTTATTACGATTTAACGCTCGCAGAGCTCGAGCCGAAGCGGCTAGTGGCGGCGGGGTCGGGGAACGTGGTTCCGATCCAGGGCTGGACTCGGAAGCTGGGGGCAGAGCAGTCTCATTAATATCGAGTTCCTCGACGGCCCCACTTGTACCCGGTTTATTGACCGTTCCTTTATCCAACACCTCCTCCACCGCATCTTCAAATGTACCGTCGGCATCACCATCCCCATCAGCATTTTCAGATTTTGAATTTATATTCGTGCCTAACATGGAGTATCGACTCTTACGCTTTGGGTTTAACGAAATAATCTGATCATGATGTCTACGCCATTGCAAATCCTGACCAACTTTAACTTTATATGATACAGGACCTGTTTTCTCTTCAATCTTGCCTTCAATCCACTTTGGTGTCTTAGCGGAATACGCCCGTACTAATACGGGGTCCCCTACAGCCATGTCACTATCGGACCCGCCCTTATTACGCACCTGTCTCTGTTGAGCCTCGCCCACGACCGCCGCTACGTCTGGCCGTAGCGCGTCAAGGCGTCCACGCAGTCTGTGCCCTAGCAACGCGACAGTCGTTGTCGCGTGCTCAACATTTCGGTATTGAAATAAAAATTTAGACAATGCTCTCGGTACATTCTCACCCTCATGGAGGGCCCTTTTGATCACTTTTTTTATTGTTTTAACCGCGTTCTCTGCGGCCCCATTGCCTTGGGGTCTGTATGGTGCCGACGTTACATGTTTAATACAATTCTTACTACAATAATTTTTAAAATCGGTTGACCAAAATGGTGGCCCATTATCGGTGACCAGCTGGGTAGGGAGGCCGAATCTCGCAAACAACGATCTTAGCACGGTAATCGTGGATTCGGCGTCGGTTCTACTCATAACTATCGCCTCGATCCACTTAGAATAAGCGTCTACTAATATCATGTATTTTTTTCCACCACATTCGGCAAAATCTACGTGCACTCTTTGCCAGGGACCTAGTGGAAACTCCCAGGGGTGCAAGGAGGCATGCGGAGGCGCATCGCGCACAATGCAGCACGCCTCGCACGACCGACATAACGACTCAATTTCGCTGTCTAAACTAGGCCAATACACATAATTACGCGCTAAACTCTTCATTTTATTCACTCCTAAGTGACCCTCGTGGATTTCCCTTAGGACCCTAGCTCGCAAGGACGGTGGTACAATTAATCTATATTTAAAAATTAGGCACCCTAATTCTAATACTATTTCATCCCTACGTGCAAAATAAGGCTTCTCCTCCACACAGCTAATCCCGGCTGGCCATCCAAACAAAACATAACCTTTTATTTTACATAGTATCTTACATTTTTCAGTTTCCGTCGCGATCTCTTTATAATTAACAGGCATCGTATCTTCTACTAAGTTGACATAATTAACCGGCTCCGAGTGACTACGCTCGCGCTCATATGATAACGGTAAACGAGACAGCGCATCAGCCGGACCATTATCCACCGATCTAACGAATTGTACCGTAAAATCATACGCTGATAGGCGAGCAGCCCACCTTTGTAAGCGGCTGGCTGCCGTCTGAGGGATACCTCCCTTTTTACCAAAAATAAAACTGAGCGGCTGATGGTCCGTCCGTAAAATAAATTGTCTACCATACAAATACTGATGATGTTTAGTTATTCCAAAAAAAATTGCAAGTGCCTCCTTATCTAATTGGCTATAATTTTTCTCAGCTGAATTTAACGTTCTCGATACACAACTGACGGGACGCTCAGTACCATCAGAATATGTATGAGCAAGTACCGCGCCCAGACCGTACGCGCTGCTGTCGACCGAAAGGACGAGCGGTCGCCCTTCTTCGTAGTGCGCGAGTACTTTATCATTTGTTAGTGCTTTTTTTGCTGATAAGAAAGCATCTTCACACCGGTCATACCATTTCCATGTAGCCCCCTTTTTAAGTAATTCATGTAACGGGTGCAACAAAATGCTTAAATTAGGTATGAATTTACCATAATAGTTTAACATGCCTAGAAAACTCTTTAACTGAGTGACGTCACTCGGTCTCGGTACTTTATCAATAGCCTCGAGTCGCTTGGGATCGGGACGCAAACCGGTTTTATCTATTATAAAGCCTAGATATTTTACACTCGCTTGTAAAAATACACATTTACTTAGTTTTACGGTGAATCCCATGTTACGTAATCGCTCTAACACAGCTCGTAAATTATTTAAATGACACATCCTATTGGACCCCGTGACGCATACATCGTCCAAAAATACAACAGTGTTTGGGATGCCTCTGAGTGTTTCTTCCATAATTTTTTGAAATTTCTCGGGTATACACGATAAGCCGAATGGAGTGCGGCGATATACAAACGTACCCATATGTGTTGTGATAGCCGTATATTGTTGTGAGTCGTTCGCTAACAATAATTGTTGATAACTATTTTTTAAATCAATTTTCGAGTACTCCTCCCCTCCACTAAGAGTCGCGAACAATTCTTCAATTCGTGGGAGGGGGTAGGGATCGCGTTTAAGTTTCGGATTAATCGTAATTTTATAATCACCACATATACGTATATCGCCACATTCCTTTATTACGGGAACAATAGGTGTTCCATAATCAGATGATTCGACACGATATATAGTACCTTCGGTCTCGAGCCGCTGCAGCTCGCGTTCGACGCGCGCGCGCAGCGCCAGCGGTACCGGTCTCGCTCGCACATACACCGGGCTTTTATCGGTCACATCTAGCTTAATTGTCTTTTTACATGTACCTAACTTATCTGTAAATACCTCTGGATACTCTTGTAACAATCTGTTCACAAATGTATCACTAGAAAAAATACGATCAGTATTTTGATTTAAATCGATCATGATATTTTTAACACCCAGAGCGCGGACCCACTCACGACCCAGCAACGGCCGTCCCCCGTTTTTAATTACGTGTAATTTGCAGCCCGACACAGAGAAGTTACCCAGAACTACGTTAACTTTAATAAAACCCAGTGATTCCATTTTTGAACCGACATAACTACGTATGTTTATGTTATCTGAGACAATGGTTTCTTATTAAAATTACGATTGTAAAAGTCCTGACTAATCGTCGAAATACGACTTCCTGTGTCGACTTCGAAATCAAAATAGCGATCGTCCACCATCACCGATATAATATAAGGTTTGTCACCTGTACCGTCCACATGGATGTTGAAGAAGTCCTCACCTTCACTGTCGTCATCACTCACATAATTATGCTGAGCCCTACGACCACTATTACGACCACTTTTGCACATCACCTTTAAATGACCACGCACGCCGCATTCGTCACAATTATAATTCGCAAACCGACACCTACTAGCCTGATGCGGCTTGCCGCATCGCCAGCAGCGCAGGGAGCCAGCGCCGCCGCCGCCGCCGCGCGGTGCAGCGGGGCCGTTCGCGCCACCGGAACCGCCCGCACTGCTACCAAAATTGCGGGGCGCGCCCGGCCCGCCGCCGCCTAGCTGTCCACGTCTCACGTTTGCCTGGTGCAGGCCTTCGCCCGCCATGATGTTGCCGGAGCTGGCGATCACAACCGGGGCCGTGCTTCCCCCCGCTGTTGTTGCGTTCCGATCTGCCGCCTCCAGCGACAGAGCCAGCTCCACCGCCTTTTTGTAGTCCACCCGTTTCTCAGCAAAGATGCGTGACCGCATCGTATCATCCGAGAGGCCGCAAACAAATTGATCGCGCAAGTTTTCTTCTAAACTCGCACCGAAGTTGCAGGTTTTAGCCAGATGTTTTAAGCTTTTAAGGTATTCGGAGAGAGGTTCACCGACCTGCTGCTTACGTAACCTAAACACATGTCTTTCGGAAATTTCCGATCTTTTCGGTTCGAGGTGATCGGCAACCAGCTTCACGAGATCATTGAAGGTCTTAGTCTCCGGCTCGGCCGGTGAACACAAATCGCACATTAAATCATACGTGTCAGTTCCCACTACCGTAATTAAACAAGATGTCTGCAACTCGGGTTTAATCTCGTTTAAATGAATAAACTGTTTAACGCGTCGAATATACACGTCCCACTTTTGTGATTCGAGATTAAAGGGTTCTATTTTACCGATAGGCATCTTTTAATAATCAAAATATGCACTTATACACTCGAAATTCGCGTGAAATCGCCTCGTCGCCAGTGTGACATGTAAGTAAAACACCGAGGTCGGACACTGACTGGTTTATTCATAATGAACGCCTACCCTCATTCACATAATGTTAACCTTACAGTAAACAAATTACCTAGTCATAACATAAAAACAAAAAATTTGGTAGGTCTTCAGGATTTTTTCATGAAATGTAACACTTGTTATTTATTTGTTGGTATTTAAGCGTTGCAAAATGACATGTTGTGCAGGTATGACAATAAAATAATAAAAATCTAATATAAATAGATACGTTTAATGCAAAAAAAAAAAAAATATTTTAAATTTAAATACCTTTCGTTAGGTAGGGTACTCAAAAGGTCGGCTGCATTGCTTCTTTGGATGTCATAGTTGATCCGTTGGCCAAAGTAGCAGCCAGCCCTTTGGTCCCCTGAAGCTAATACTAATAATTAATAGTTTAATATACAATCAAAAGTCTCGACCCCTACGGGCCCTGTTTTTTTTGTATTTTTAAAAATGTTATTGAAATAATACATGCACATTATTACCTAATGGCCATTACCAACCCTTTATTTTTCCACTTCCAATTTTTCTCACTTCATAATTTGATTTTCCCACCGGTCACTCCAATTTCTACATTATTTCCAAATTCAATAATGCAATTTACGTAAAAAACGCATTTTGCCCCTTTCTATAATCATTTGAGCATAAAACACCCTGTCACGTTAACCCTTCGACTGCTGAGGGGTAGAAAACGACCCGACATTTTTTTGCAATTTTTTTACCCATTGTCAGTTTTTGATTGATAATGTGCTTATAGTTTTCTTAATCGATTGTTTGTGGTGTGATTACGGTTGGGTTGATTTTCAATAATGATTTTTGAAGGTGCAACGTAAATAATTATACTTATTAATGGTTACACCCATTCGATTGTTGGTGATTAATTATATTTTTTTTTGCATGATTAAGTAGCGGTTTTAACCGTATAAAGGACCAGGTATTTTAAGCAAATCTGAGCAAAAAGGCACTTATCATCAGAACATATTTTTATCATATAAATTACATAGGTACCCATCGGCATTATTTTACCACAACGCTTAATCCACTCACTGAACGGTATTAAACTAATTAACTCAAATAAATAGTACGACCATAAAAAGGTTCGGACATCATGAAGCTACTGCGACAGACTGAAAACCACGTTCCGTCATTTTATTCCTATTTATAGACACAAAACAGTAGTCAAGATGGCGGCGCCCTGACGTATCCATCAAATGAAGCACTGTATTGTTGTTTTGTTACTGACAACTGTTTGAGTTTGTTTAAATATAACCTTTTTTTTTTATGTTACCTACCTTAGTAGTAGCCTACGTTTATAAATAGCAAAGTTAAAAAAAATGTGTATCGAATATACACATTGACAAATAAAATAAATAATAATTTACGGCTTTCTAAACTATAGAGTTGCTAACACCCACATCCAAACGCTGATATCCGAAAACACATAAATATATCAAAATTGAGTAGCCAAATCAAAAAGGCGGAAATTTTCTAAAAACTGACCCCTAGTGTCTGAGCGTTACAAATTTTATAACGATTTGCACTTGAACTCGATGAAATGTTAAAAATACATTGTCCATGAATTTTGGGGTCATTTGTAACCGGTCACAGTGATTTTAGAGTTAGCCATAATAGAGACAGTCATAAATAGTGTTACAAATTCTTTGTATTATTTTAACGAAACTATTAAAAATTTTCTAGACTAATGTCACCTCACTCTGCATGTGATCATGAGCGCTGTAAAGTTTTCAAAACGTCAGGTTTCAATAAAAAAAACAAAATTTATAGATACTTTTTAGCAATAATTATTATAGATGAAATTTTATTAACAAATATACAACGAAAAGCACGAAGGAACTCAAAAACTCAAGTAATTTTTCCATTTTATTGTGTTTCTTTCGATTATTTTCGATGATTATATTAATTTTACTCTACTATAATATACCTAACTATATATTAATATAAATAATGATCAAAATAATTATCTGTCCATCTAATTAAACCGCCCACATGACATCTAAACGTCATGTAGACCGTCACTCAAATAGAAAATAGGAAGATCTGATCTTAATTAATTACTTTAACCCTTCCTTAATTAATGAAAGGGTTAATTACAATATTTAGAATGTGACAAAATCTATCAGTTAATAAAGATGGATCTGATAAGGTTTGTCATGCGAGTTTTATATTTATTTACATACCAAAAAAAATCTTTTTTTTATCATAAAAAAGCTTTTAACCACCTGTGTGTATCCCAAAATTTAAAGACCTTGGACATTTTGGCATAGTAACTTAAAATGCTGCGATGCATTTCGAGACCCATACCCAATCGATAGTAGGTATTAACAGGTTCCCTGTCCACAGACCATATGTGGTCTGTAAACGAAAAGCACTACAAGTCCACAGACCACACGCGGTCTGTTCGACGATACTTTGAATGTTTTTAGACACGTAGACGTAGAAAGAACGGCGTTAATTTGATGTAAGGCAAACAAATAATGCCTTCATACCAAACGAACCTCTAACGCGTCTCGGAAACGGGATATTTAACCAAACGTGTTGTTGTGGTCCTATTATTTTTCAAAAATGGATTATTGATAGGTATGGGTGTCAAAATGCACCGCGCATTGAAAATCACAGTACAACACGTTTTGTTAAATATCCCGTTTTCGAAACACTTTAGACTTTAGAGGTTCGGTGTGAAGACAATATTTGTTTACTGTAATGCCCTCTTTCGATTGGCATGGGTCTTAAAATGCACAGCGCAAAAAATATTGCTATGCCAAACTTCCATAGTAAATGTCCGGACCCCTTTTTGCCTGGTCCGTCTATTGGTTTAAGCTGTGCGTAGAAAATAATTATAAAAATATCAGTCAGTCAGGACTATAAATTGAATAATTTGAGAAATTTCTTGAAATAATGGTGTAGACCTGTAGACCTTTATAATACGTATCTTTTTTTTTAATATTATTTTTTTTTCAAGTTTTAAGTTATTAAAGTTACAAAGGCTTGTATTATTATGATAAATTCGCTAAGATTTCAAACGTAAAACCTAACCCCTCAATAGCCGTGTGAAATTCCAATTCCATAAATGACCCGCGTCGGTCTAAACGAGCACACGTGGTCAACAGATTTACATTGTAACAACATCTTCATATAAACTGTGACGGTGTTAATTTTGTGGTCAAAAATGACCCGGACGTATTCTAATTGGTGCGGTTGTGTTTATTGTTCAGAATATTTATGATGGTCTGTGTGGACAGATATTTATTTTTATTTTTATTTTTATGAAAGCAACACTTTATTTACATAAAAAACAATTTGTTCAACATGTTAATGTAAATTAATATATTAAATAATAATAATAATTAATATTAATTAATTTAAATTTTTTAAAATTGTAATAAAAAATTATAAATTAATTTAAATAAATAAATATCTACATTTACCTATTGAAATAGGTAATAAGTTACTATACTTAAGTACCTATTTTGTGAATGTCTTAATGTGATTTTTTCAAAAATAAAGTAAGAAAATATAAAAACAATAAAAAGAAATATAACATATACCTAACAAAGAAACAAAAATCACTAAGAACAGAAGAAGAAACTCAAACTACCTAACATAATAAATTAGTTTTGCGTCTCTCTAAAATTAAATACAAACTTAGTACTGAAGAAACACCTATTAAACACACTTCACCATCATTAACAAACAGACAAACTCCATTTAACTATCGTTTTCCATTGTAAAAATGATGTCATCTATAAAATGACATTTGTCAATACCAGTCAATATCGGCTGTCGAGCTGTCAAAGTTTAATGGCCTGTCAAAACATATAATCTGTTAATGATTTTAAATTGTCAAGTTTATCGGTGTTGAGTGTGTTTGATTGTGAGATTATTGCTTTTGGAAATTCTCATACTTTGTAGGAATTATTTTCTTTTTGTAAAATTTTAGTAAATCATGGTAAAAATAACAACAGTTTATTTTTCGAATTATGTTTTTATCGGAAACATTTAGGTTATTTTTCTTATACTTAGGCGTCTTATTTTTACTAGACTGCAAAAAAAGGCTTATTTTTTCGCGCCTATCTTTGGATGTTTGTTTGTGACATTCTTTTTCTATTAAAAAATTACGCTATTTCAGCTATTCTACAACAGAACTGATGTCTTATTTCGCTAAAATGATTTACACACTGGAAATCAGAATAACATCTTTATCGCCTAGGTATTAAATATATGAGATTTTGCTACTATTTAATCGACGTCCAAATAGAAGGAAGTTCTTAATTTATCATACATATGAGGATGTTCACTGAATACTCGAAGATGGCTCAACCTATTGAGATTATATAGAAAAAAAAGTCAAAATTAAAGCAAAAGTGGTCATACTACAGTACCCCACCCCAAACTCCATCCAATTAAACAATATAAAGAAGATATATTTTATTAGCAACAATAAAATTCACAGACATTATTGGAGTGGAAAACGGGAACATAAAAATTTAAGTAGTTTGGATTCACTTGAAAATAAGAAAGATGGCTACGTCATAAAAGTTGGTAAATAATACAAAATACAATAAGTGGAGATACCGAAGTATGTCGCGGGAAATTGATAGGGATTTTTACAATGAAAACTTTTGTCGCAGCGACAAAATACTAGACATCCATGTCGACGCGACAAAACAAAGGTAGGTAAGTATATTTTTAAGAACTTTTTTTGATCATTTTCAGTGATGTTGTCTTTTAGTTTAATTTAATAATAACACCACCAAGTCAAAAAACAAGTACAATATCTGGACATGATCTACACAAAGAAGCCTATCTATATATATAAAATTTGAAGTCCTGAGTAATATAATACTAAGCGCAGCTTCATCACTACATAGTATAAGATAAAGTCGCTTTCTCTGTCCCTATTTCCCTTTGTATGCTTAAATCTTTAAAACTACGCAACGGATTTGGTGCGGTTGTTTTAAATAGATAGAGTGATTCAAGAGGAAGGTTAATATGTATAATACATGCATAATATAGCCGTGCGAAGCCGGGACGGGTCGCTAGTAAAAAATAAACGAATATAGCCGAACTTTGCCATACTTATGTGTGCTTATGGATAGCTATTATGACGTAGGCTAGGCATCCGATAAGAAAGAATTTAGGCAACTTTTGAATCTTTAGCTTACCCTTAAAATATAATTACAATGTTTTGTCGCTCTAAACTTTCCTTATTTTTTTGTAACTAGCTTTTCCTTCAATATGAATATACCTTAACATCCTTCGCAGGCGACGACGTAAGGACGCGTTCACACCACAACTAGTCGCAGTCGTAAATGTTTACGACCGTACTGGGATTAACTAACTGTATGTAGGTTTTTATTAAAAAAATATAACAGTTATCTCGGTTATTGTTTTTGTTGGACTTAGTTTTTCTTCCATAAGAAGTAACGGCGGTAAAGGTGTTAAATTCATGTTATTTCAAGTTTGACACAATGTTGCTGAAAATTAATAAGATTTTTTTTAACATATAAATTATTAATAAAGTCTATGCCAGCTCAGAACTTGGTCTTCATCAAAAGCCTGAGGGCTTAGTTGCAAAGTCGTTTTCAAATTGTGACTGGGTTTAAAAAAAATATATATTGATTATTAAAAAAATTAAAAGGTAGTGATAAAGTTCCTATCATTACAGGAGCCATTTAATTGCTGTCTTTTTTTTTGTTCACGTCGCCGTCTGTTTTTGTACTTTTGTCCAGATCGCCTGTTGTACTTCGACAAAACTAAATAAACCTACAATAAAAAAGTCTCAGTAGTTTTTTTAGCTTTTGTAAAAAAAAACTACTGAAACAAAAAGGTCTTAAGTTCCTTCAAAGGAACTAGTGAGAACAAATACAATTTTCTACAAAAACAAACCGACTATGAGAACCAACTCAAACATTTTCTCTCACAAAACAAACTAAAAGTATAACTTTATTAAGTACCTATTGGCCAAATGAAGCACGGTGGTGTTTCCAATCGGATTATTGACCAATCAATGGTTGATCTATTGACCACTGACCACAGTGACCACTGGCCGGTGGCTACTAGGCTGTTGACACAGTATTAACAATATTGGATTACTGTCAATGGAATAAGCTGATACAAATTGAAAAAGAAATTATTTCATGATACGATGAGAATTATTTGTATTTTTACTTATGTTAGGGTGAATGCAGACGACTGAATAGTTAGCCGATAACTAGCGAATCGCGACCATAAAACAAAAAAAAAAGTTTTTTTTCCTAGCCAATAATTGCTATAAATCTTTAG
This sequence comes from Idaea aversata, assembly GCA_907269075.1. NCBI lineage: Eukaryota > Metazoa > Arthropoda > Insecta > Lepidoptera > Geometridae > Idaea > Idaea aversata. The sequence continues at coordinate 2,627,823 of OU026102.1, forward strand.
ATAAATTTGTTTTTTTTTTTTATAATAGGTATTCTAAACAATTTAGGTCAGTAACTTATTGTGTAGAAATTCAGTCAAAGTAAAAATCAGGTGCTATTTATACTGACTTTTTCCCTCTCCATGCTTGTCTGTAAGATACCGCTTTCAGCAGTAAGTTTCTGTGTTTTTAATTATTTGTTTATGTTTGTGTGTGCAATAAATCATTAAGAACTATCTACTTTGATAAAACTCCAAGGCTAGGTTTCATTAATGATTGTCGCAAACTAGAAAAATTAATAAATCGTTAGAGTGGGGAATTACAGATAAATAATATTTTAGTAAGTACCTATTTTATAGGCACGGTCGGCTGCATAATTGCAGACCCACCGTAAAACTCCAAAACGGCTGTTAAAAGAATGTTTTCAACACAAGCATGTTTGGTGTTTAAAGTCTTCTAACTCATCAATTTATCAAAAAAAAAATTATTAGAATGAAAACATTCCAATAATAGTAATTTTCGAACTCTACCGGGGGCTGCAATTATGCAGCCGACTGTACATCAGTAGTGGATATGGGTATGATGACCGCCGTGAATTTTTCTATGACAAAAATAAATATATTTCCCACCAAAATTACACAATGACTGACCACTGTCCACGCTATTTCATTGGATTTGTCAAAGCAAGGGTTAAAATCAATTTTACGTCATTTGGTCAGTTTACATCGTTTCAAACGTGAGTAAGCAACGTGGGAATAGATTAAATTTTACAAAATGAAAAGAGACAAAATATCTTACATGAAAATGAAAATTTTAATCGCGATAAACAGATCTATGGATATTCAAGCTCAAGCCGAAACTTCGTACTTGGGAAAAGCTGTCGACTTGACAATTAGGTACCTTTCGTGAAATCCCTTTTTTTAATCTGAATATTTTCTTAGTCGTATCGCCAAGCGGATATGTCCGTGTTCCGAAACATACACTGTTGTCTTCCTGTAGTTGCACGTGTCCCTCAAAGACCGCCTCTTATTTAAATAAATAAAAATAAAAATAAATATTTCAGGACATATTACACATCGCCATCCAGCCCCAAGCTAAGCAACTTAATGCTTGTGTTATGGGTGCCAGATAACGGATAAACTACTTATATACTTTTTTTTTTTTTTGTTGTAAATATATACATATTATACATATAGGAAACACCCAGAACCAAAAACAAGAATTTATGGTCAGCATAAATACTTGTTCCCGGCGGGAATCGAACCCGCAACCTTCTGCGTCGCAGTCGGGTGTTCGCCCGACGCGCCACAGAGGTCGTCAACGTATTTGGGTCTTCCAACACAGTCAGTCATAGACCGCATCGTCACCCACCATCAGTCAGGTGTAAATAATCGTCAAACAAAAATATGAACAATATGAAAAACGTCAAAAAAACGTCAAATCATTATAAAAAGGAATATCTCGATCGTTAGCGCTAAACGTAGCACTACCCCTGACCAAGAACTGGACAAAATTCCTCTTAGCCAAGTCATAAGATTTCAATTGTCTAAAAACGAATTCACTGTATTATACAGACAAACGTAGTGGACTGTTTCCTCCCTGGATAATGACATTAGGACAAATATTTTTGTTGCATAAAACCTATAACGTTTTTTTCATTTTCTAATTATCATAGAAATTAAGATTTAAAAAACAAAAAAAAAACAATAACATCCTCATGGCAGTTATAAGTTTTATGCAACAAAAACTTTAGTACCCAGGTTAGGTACTCATCAACAGTATTCAGGGAGGAAACAGTCGACTACGTTTGTATGGAGAGAGCGCCCGGTACCCTTTCCTCATGCTTTTGACCGTGTAATTTCTGAAAGTATTAAAACAATAAAATCATTAAAATATCTCTATTGAAAAATAAAATCTTCATTTTACACTCAATTGCAAATAAATCCATTATTTTATCATCTCCAACTGCACTGTAAAGATATTCCCCTAAATTTTTGCGTTCAATTGTGTTTATTTCATTGGATACGGAACGTCTCTTAAATAATTCTAGATAACACAAGTATAGGTTACAATAACGCTTGTGAACGGTCGCGATAAAAGCATAAGGTGGAAATGTCTTCTTATGATGTGGGGAGAGATGTGGATAAGACGCAATGAAAACGAAAAATAGAGGAGAAAAAGATTTTTTTGATTACATTAAATGGGCTTTGCAACAGCAAAGGTTCAAGGTTTACAAAACAATCATACATGGCTTCAAATCACTAAATAAAAATTGATCTTCGATTTGGGGCTCTTCAAGTCGCGAATGAATAGGTATCTTCAAGGAAGGCGTGTTACATCTTAGGCCGCATCGTCACCTACCATCAGGCAGGTGTGATAGTGGTCAAACGCTGACCTATCATATGTAAAAAAAAGATCTTTTAAATGCCACCTATAAACTGCATCGACACCTACCATCAGGCAGGTGAAATAATAGTCAAACGCAGTGTAAAAGATTTACAAATATGGACTGATTTTCAGAATTAAATTGCTTGATTATGCTATGATTGAATAATGCTACTCAATAAAATTACACCTACACCAACAAAGTCACAATTAAGTATTATTAATATGAAAAAACACAAAATTTTAAGTTTCATCCAAAGGTTGCCTGGAAGAGATCGGTTTGAGCGATAAGGCCGCCCTTTGTAGCACTTAGACTTAAGCTTTGTTTTTTATTTAATGATATTTGAAAATGGTTAGAAAGAATTTATCTATCTATCTAATTTAAAAAAAAAATCCTCACCAATGTAATAATAAAAATGCGAGTGTCTTATGGAAAATAGCTTGATCGATTTCGATAAAAATTTATACAGGAATTGTGTGTAGAAGTAGTAGTTTACCACACAAGGTATGTAAGCGAGCACGCCTGATTTCTGTCATCTTGAAGCCGAAGATGTCGTACAAAAATGTTATATTTACCTCGCATGAATGATGTAAAGTAGTATACCTACCTCGGTTGTAAGTAGCTATTACACCCTCGAACTATATTCGTCTAAATATCTCGGGTGCACTCGATCCATAGCGCCCTTTGCGAGCTGCGCTCGCACGGGCGCCATAATGGATCTTGTTCTGTAATAGCTCGCTTACATACCTTGTGTAGTAAACTACTATTTTATCTGAGTGAAAACGCAACGTACAGCCATATAAGATATAGGTACATAATAATAATATTAAGTTTACCTAAATTATGTATTAATTGCGATTTGTATGCCATGTTAGCCTAAATAAATAATATTTATTTTATTTTATTTAACAATATAATATCTAAAGTATCCACATTAACTTTTCTCATAAAACCATCTAAAAGGAAAACCTTCATCGCTTCGCTAAGAAAATATTGGATAGAGATTAGGCAATATACTTTTATTGGGTTTTCACTATATTTATCTTACGTTCTTTCTGACAATTCCACGGTAACTGTAAACGAACTTGCACTTGCGGCCACAAAATTGGGATCGTTGCAAATTATGTAAAAAAAAATTAAATTTCTTTTTAAACGATTATTAACAAAAATCCCATCCGTGAGCTTATTAAAAAAATAGATTTTTACTATTTTGATAATGTTTTATTCAAATTATCGATATTAATATGCTTTTATTGAAACTAAAAACGACGAATTTTTATATCGTCCTTTACCTACTTTTTTTTGTAATACACTATAATTTATATCCGTCATACCAACTAATTATTAAGTACAATTACAAAACAAATACATATTTCAATATCTGAATGAAAAACTATAAGAGTAGTTATTGCCTTCTTGCGGCACCTTAAATTAAGTCGAATTTTTTGCTCGTCGTTTCGTCTTAAGACAGTTTTTTTCAGAGATGCTGTGCTTTGAACACTTAGAGCAGTATATAATGGCGACCCAAATTCCCTACTCGCCACTGCACCCCATATCGGACACTTGAAAATAAATCTTTTTGTTTGTTAACACAGTTTTTTGTTAGTATATATTTTTTGGGGGGATTCCCTTTTATAAGATTTGTGTCAGTATCGGGGAAAACCTCCGAGTTATTGGACAAATATAAGTAAAGAGTACTTTACTTGATAACGGTGAAGTAAATTTATTGTTCCGGATTATTTTTCCGGTGTTCTGTGCCGTTATTTTACAGATTTGCGGTTGGTTTCTTATGTATTGTTAGGTTTAATGGTCTACTTCTACTGTATAATCAATCAATCTGACTTAAAAATCTATATAATAATATATCTACACTAATATTATTAGGAGGAAAGTTTTTTTGTTTGTAACGAATAGGCTCCGAAACTACTGGACCGGTTTTAATGAAACTTGGTGTGACTATACATTGAGTCATTGGGAATAATATAGGCTTTTATAAAAACTTTTTAATCAGAAATTCCCATTGTGTATGAAACCGCGAAGCGCTGCTATTAACAGAGAAAAAGACCATAAAAATTAGTACAAGAGCTATGTACGGGTCTATGTTATGAATTAAGAAGCTGTTTTAGATTCAAAATATTAAAAAACCTAGGAAGTGTGCCCAAAAGGCTAGCTGCATTACCTCGTTGGATATCGATGCTTATCCGCTGTCCTAGGTAGGAGTCAGCCCTTTGATCACCCGAAGCTAAAACTAGAAACTTCTGTACCTATTATTTAGATTGGAACTTAAATATTTAAAATCCATCGAAGATTTTAAAACACCAAACTAACAAAATAAAAGGGTACTCTCATTGTGTTGATTCAATTTCAAATATAAAGCGCTACCGTGAAATTCTAAAGGGTGCGATCTAACAAACCAACACAATATTTCTTTATTTTTAACCCTATCGACACATTACCAATATGTGACGTACAAAAGAATCGACATTAATTTGACATACCATTAAAAATATTACTTCAAAATCCAAGCAATTCACGCGGAAGATATTGCTGCAAATGTCACTTTGACAGTACGTAATGTCAAAGTCGTAAATTGACAATTTATGATCGATGCGCGATTTCAGATATTTATGAATTAATTAGTGTTTTTTCTTTGGAATATTTACATAATTAGACGTTTATTTATTGATTGATCGATGACGTCTGCGAATTCTATTTTCAAAATTTAATGACGCAGTAATGTTTAAGGTATTTTTGCATATTTAAGGGGCAAGGGTGTTGAAAGATGACACGCGATTTCATTGAAAAATATGCTAATTATTGTAAACAATAATTTGTAACGGTTGATTTGATAATACATAATTTACATAATCATGAGTAATAAAATAGCGACGTTAAATAACGAAATAACGTCGTTAATGATTAAACGGATGACGTTTACTAGTTTTTTGATAAATCGATCGTAAAAAAACCTATCGAAATTATTCTGTCTATTCAAGTATTAAGATTAGAGACATCTGCGGTTCTAAATTCAAAATGCGTCATTATCATTAATTGCTGGCAATAAAAGTTGTGAAAACATATTAATGTCTTAATATCCGCTAATTTTATTATGAATTTTAAATTAGAATATAAAAATAATGTCATAAAAGTTTTTTAATGTGACAAAAAAATTGGGAAGTTGCTAAAGGGTTAACTCTCATATGCTAAAAATTTACTTATTGTTCTAAAAACAAATATTTTTACCAATAAATACTTAAATTCCCACAGATATTTAAAAGGTTCAAATTGTTGCTTCTTATAGCTCCGAACTATATTCTACATCGAAAAATCTGCTTCGACCACATTTGAAACCAAGTTTCGAAACCTATTTCTAAACTAGATTTTCTTCTTTTTAGAAGAAAATTTTACGTATTTAATTCTTTAAAACGCGTATTCATTTTAAATTGCACTGCCTTTCCCACGGTGGCTTTGTAAATTTCTCTGGAAGGGTTATTTTAAGTGACATTGACAGTTCTAAAGTGACGTCAAGATTCGTTACGGCCGGTGTTTGTGATTTTCAATTGCGTCACTTTTTGAGGTCCGTCTATAATTGGGGCTCGTGCGAATTTTAGATTCGTCAAAGGACGTTGGGAATATTGGGACATGACGATTTTGTACGGTTGGTAGTTGAAATTTTGATTTAATTTATTTAATTACTAGCGACCCGCCCCGGCTTCGCACGGCTATATTATGCATGTATAAAACTTCCACTTGAATCACTTTATCTATTAAAAAAAACCGCATCAAAATCCCATGCGTAGTTTTAAAGATTTAAGCATACAAAGGGATATAGGGACATAGGGACAGATTCGAGAAACCGACTTTATTTTATACTATGTAGTGAAGTGATGTAGTGATAGTGATAGTGATGATGATTATTTTGTTCGCCTACTAGCAGCGCTCCGCGGTTTCACCTGCGTTACTCTCGATCCCGTGGGAATATCGAGATAAAGGCAGGCCAAGTTTAATCAATTGGCCCATTTGTTTCGAAACCTATTTGTTAAACAAACAAAAGATAAAAAAAACTTACTTTTTTATAATATTAGTGTAGATTTATTATGTCTTATGGAAATTCAGTGCAGTGTGTTGTTTTAGAAAGAATAATTGTAAATGAAACGAAAAATCTATCAACATAAGCAAAGTCTTCTTTTGGTGTAGCTCGCTAATTTGTTATTAGATCGCTTCGAAGAATTGGCTGTTTTGGATTAGTAAATTTAACATTTCCATTATATTTCGTTACCACAAACAATGCTCTTTGTCTTTCAATGTTTACTTTAAACCTTATTAAAAACTAAAAGTTATAGAAAATACTGTCAATTAAATGCAGAATCGAGATTTTTCTTGTTTTTATTGTTTCTGTCTTAGTAGTTGACAGTAAAAAGTTTTAAGAAAAATCTAATAATTATACTTTTTTCCGGAATCTAAAGGTTTAGGTTTATGAGTTCAAAACGCGAAAGAAAATACTAAGTAAGGAGCTTATTTGCACAGGGTAACAACATAATGATTCTGTTTTACTTCTCCATTCCAAAACTTTATACCTTGTCCGACAAATATTGCAACAGTAATTAAACTTCATTACACCAGATGTCGCACCACTGGTGACATCGTTACTCCTTTTTACCTACTGTTCTGGTTTATGGCTCCCAGTTGTGTTACTGTTGTTTCACTCTGGTTCTCTTAGGAGTTTGTTTAGGTCGTTAATTTTGTTATGTTGTTTTAATTGCTTTCAAAGGGTGTAAGTAATTATGTATTTTTTTTTAACTTCGTCTAAGAAGTTATACTTAGTAAATTTTTGTAAAAGGGATGTTATTTTCTGGCATTGTAAACGGTGACTAAATTGTTTTTTTTACTTGTTTCTATTATTTTTTTCTTTCATTTTCTAAATGCCATGTAACAAAATCTCGTAAATACAAGTTTTCTTGTTATTTTGCAATGTTTTTTTCTTTTTACCTGACTATGGCAAAGCAAATGCATTATGTTCTTGACGCGTATCTTTTTGGCATCTGTTTCCGCATTTATCTTTTTAACTACTTAACATATTTGACAAATCGTCGGTCTGCGGTGAAGACCTCGCAAAAGCATAAAATCCGGATATTTTTTCCAAAAAAATCTTTTAATGCAGTTGAAGACACGCTACTCGCTACTCCTTTTAGAATTTTTCACTAAATATTGCAATAAAACAAAATGAAATAAGAATAACATAAGCACTCTATACTTTTTTCCACCAGAGTGTTTTTTGTTTTTTCACCTCCCGTAAACTTAGGTTCTGCATGCAGACCGACGAAATGTGGTATCGTTATAGGCGTCTTGATCGTCCACTGGTTATGTGACGTCTTAACAATTTAAATATGGCGTCCCCTATAGGTCATAAAGTCATGAACTTAAATAAAGATGGTTCACTATCACAAAGAATCATTTCGAAAACTTAACTTACCAACCTCTGAGTCACAAAGGTGCCCGAAGACACTCATTGCAGTAAAACTCTTGTAATGCGACGCAAGTATTTTTACGATGTCCGTATTTTAGTTAGGTCACGATTTAGTGACAGCCGTGACCATTGGGATTGGGAATTAGAAGAAAGGAACAATTAAGTGAGCGTTGTTTGTTTGGACTGCGGTGGGTATGTTAGATTGATGTGAAAGGAAATATATTTGGTACAAAAAAAACAAGTAGTTTTACTACAAAGTCTGTCCCCGCTGTCTGTCCCTATGTATGCTTAGATCTTTAAAACTACGCAACGGAATTTCATGCGGGTTTTTTAATTGATAGAGTGATTCAAGAGGAAGATTTTGGTACATTATTAATAAGATAAGAGGTTTTAAGCAAAAATCAAAGAATAAACCAGATTGATTACTTATAGAATTATAATCCCTTAACTTCTAATACGTAGGCTTCTTTAAAAATATAGTTTTTGATTTTTTAATTTTTTTTTTAGTTTTTGTCTTGATTAATTGGGAGAGCCTCGTATGTTTTTCGAATTTAAAAACGTTTGTTGAGACCCCTTACACTCTTTGTTTTTGATTTTAATTGTTTATGTAAGTTTTTACAAATCAAAAAATTACTATTATAATAGAGTCCCGTTCGCTAGCTTTCATAACACAAGCCTAGTTGCTTATCTTAGGGCTAGTGGCTCTGTGTAGAATGTCCTGCAATATTGATTTATTATTATTTATTTCTAAACCACTAATGACCTACCTACTGTATTCTTCAATTACCATCAAAGCAAAAATGATAAAAAACAGGATAAAATAAATAATATAATTAATTAGTAACTTGCCACCAGAAATGACAGTTTGACACCACGATTGTAGATATTAAAACGATATGAAAAAATACGGTACCCTAAATGGACGGAACCCCTAAAATTGCGTGAACGCATTATCCTACAGCCAATCAAGGAAGGGAAATGATAATTATAGCAATTTGTACACACAAATGTTGAGTTTAGAAAAGGCCACTTTATTATGGGTTTCAATTTGATTTAAAGAAAAATCTAACTTTTTAGTAATTAGAAAAAGGAAAAAATGTAAGTAAGTACTCTTTAATTATCTTTTGGTTGATTTTGAAGTAAAATTAAAGGCATTACAAACAGTATAATTGAATGCTTTTTTATATTTTTGTATCAACGCTAAAAAAAACCAGCTCATCTTTGAAGGTTAATTCCATTAAGATTTTGTATTTTTTCCGGTGTCTAAATATTTTACTGGAAAAAAAAATACAAAATTGCAGGTGCTATAGGCGTGATGGCCATAACGTTGTGGTTAGGTTTCGTGTCCCAAGAACAACAATGGACAATATTTACAATCGTATTTTGCTAAAAAAACGTTTTTATTTTCGAGTAAAATATTTTAATTCAAAAAATATTTTTTAAACTTTTTCATATTTGATAACTTCCGAATAACAAAATATTCTGTTACAAAATAAGATTTAAATTTTTTTATATAAAAACAGTTAATAAATTAGTCATATTTTTTTTGAATCGTTTACTTATCGCTTTAATAAAACAATATGTTTATCTATGATTTTGACAATTATTAAGTGTCAAATAGGTGACTACGATAATTTTGTGACAAATCGACAATCGTGTCGTAACATTACGTGTTAAAGCCAATTTAGTTGAGCATTTAGTGCATATGTCACTATTTTTTTCTACTTTAGAGTGTCATTCTCGGAAAATGACGCATAAAAGGTTAGGTATAGACAATATAAAGTGCCTACATTATATAAATATAAATATATAAATAAAAATATATAAATATTTCAGGACATATTACACATCGCCATCCAGCCCCAAGCTAAGCAACTTAATGCTTGTGTTATGGGTGCCAGATAACGGATAAACTACTTATATACTTTTTTTTTTTGTAAATATATACATATTATACATATAGGAAACACCCAGAACCAGAAACAAGAATTTATGGTCAGCATAAATACTTGTTCCCGGCGGGAATCGAACCCGCAACCTTCTGCGTCGCAGTCGGGTGTTCGCCCGACGCGCCACAGAGGTCGTCTATATGAAGTGCCTACATTACTTCGATTTAACAGTTGACTAGCTGCACCCTGTGATTTTACTGCGTATGTTTCAATCTCGTTGGATTATCGGGATAAAAATAACCGATGCATTATTTTAAGACTCTAATAACCCCATTATTCCAAAACGAGGTTTAAGGATAGTCCGAGATGTGGATTTAAACCTTATAGATTTAGACACAGATTTACTCGTGATTTATAATAATCTAAACACAATCCATATAGCGTTTGGACTATAGATCAACTCGTGAACTTTAGTCTAAACACTATCCATATACCCCCTTATTCCAAAACGAGGTTTAAGGATAGTCCGAGATGTGGATTTAAACCTTATAGATTTAGACACAGATTTACTCGTGATTTATAATAATCTAAACACAATCCATATAGCGTTTGGACTATAGATCAACTCGTGAACTTTAGTCTAAACACTATCCATATACCCCCTTATTCCAAAACGAGGTTTAAGGATAGTCCGAGATGTGGATTTAAACCTTAGATTTTGACACGGATTTACTCGCGAAATATAGTCTAAACACTATCCCTATATTATCGATTAGGAACTTTAGTCTAAGCAGTATCCCTATAGATTACATAGGTATAGTGTTTAGATTATAGTTCACGTGTAAATCTGTATCTAAATCGAAGGTTTAAATCCACATCTCGGACTTTCCTTAAACCTCGATTTGGAATAAGGGGGATAGTGTTTAGACTATAGTTCACGAGTAAATCTGTGTCTAAATCTATAAGGTTTAAATCTACATCTCGGACTATCCATAGACCTCGTTTTGGAATAAGGGTGTAACTATCTACATACCAAGTTTCTTAGTAGTAGTAAGTTTCAAGATGTTACAAAAAATAAAATATTACTTTTACCTATCTATGGATAATAGTAAGATTATTTTTAAGTTACATTTTACTTACTTGCGAATCGTAACTCTATTTTTGTACATTTGAGCTGAATTTGACAAAAGCACAAGTCGTGCGAAGCAATTAATTAAAAAAAAAACTTAATGCATTTCAGAAAGGGTTACTTGACGGTTCCAATAGGCACATTTCAGGCGTCATTTTGGGCCTGAATACTTAATCAATCACTACATAGTATAAAATAAAGTCGCTCCCCGCTCTCTGTCCTTATGTGAGCTTGGATCTTTAAAAACGCAATTAATTTTGATGCGGTTTTTTTTATTGATAGCGTTATAAAAAGAAAAAAGGTTTTGGTATATAAAAAAACTACCACGCGTACGAAGTCGCGGGAAATAGCTAGTGTGAACTAAATGCCACTGCCTGGTCAGACTGGTCACACCATCACAAAACCAATCCTTTAACCTAATTAACTCACCAACTATACCCAACGCACCATAAACGTTCCCATAGAGCCATACTCATAGATTTCACGGGTACATAATCGAATTATGCCATTCAGTCTATGGGTTTAACCCATTAGTGTGCTCTATTTGCGACGCGCAGCCCAATCTAATTATCCTGACGTCTTTGAAGGGTTAGCTTTTGAGTCTGTGTGTGCATTCGAAATTGGAACAAAGCTATTTCTTTTTCTGAATTTTCTGAAGAAAATATTCCTAAACAGCTGAATAATAAAATATAGTTAACAAGTGAGTAACAAGTATGTTCTAGAAAAGTGTGCTACATTTTAGGCACCTACTATTAGCATCTAATATGCATGTCTGATATCATGTATTCTATGACCTATTTCTATTTTTTTAATCTATTCCCTAGTTATTCCACTGCTGAGCAAAGGTCTTCCCCATCTCTCTCCAGCGGTAGCGGTCCTGGGCCACCTCCTACCTATCATGCGACCTACCACCTCCGACCGATATTTTTTACCGACTGATATTTTGTAAAAAATATATTTTAATAGTTTTCAAACAACACCTCAAAATTAATAATATCTTTAAATATTAATAATTTAAATTTAAATCTTATACCTACCTATGCATAGATTATATCAAAGCTTGTCATTGCATTCAATCTAAAAAAATCTTTTAGAGCGTCTGGGAAAAATAAATTTAAGCTACAAAAGTTTTAGAGCCGACGGGAACAACCTAATTTCTTCCCAAAGGTCCATTTACACAATACAAAATAAGTATAATTAGTAATTTTCTCACAATTCGAGTGGAATCATAAAATTCAGACATTCATTACAGGCACGTTTCTGAATTAATTTTGCGAAACAGAATAATAATATTTATTAGCAATAAACAATGAGTGCGCGTTTACATGTTTCGATATCGCGAGTTCTGAATATAATAGTGATGTTAAGTTAAAAGTACGATTAGTATCGACATCGATAAAATATTCGGATGCTGTTGAAATTGGTTGCCTGACAGAACTATCAAGCAAAATGACACAACCTTTGAAAAGCTAAACGTCACAATTAAAGTTATTTAGAACGAGATTTTTATTATGTTATTATTTTGTGGAGCTCGGTATTTCGATTTGGTTTCAAACACCATTTTCACGAGAATTATAACCCCCACATCATTTTCATTAACATCTGAATAATAATATGTAATTGCGCTAAATAATAAAACACATCTAAGCCATATTCCAAAAAAGTATATTGTTATAAGTATTCTATCTGTTGTTTAGCCATCATAACACAAACCTAGTTGCTTAAATTATGGCTAGATGGCGCTGAACTTAACTTCTGGCAATTTATTTATTAAAAAATACGATTATCGATACTAACGAGGCCTTTTACATAAAATCTAGATAATTTATACTTCAAGCGCAAAATTTAAAAGCGTCTTAACACATAATGTCCATATTTTCTCGAAATGTCTTTCACAAAATGCCTTTTTATCAGAATGTCTTTTTATTTTATTTATTCCTTTTTTTTAAATGTCCCTTTTTCAAAACTTCCCTGTTACAAGGACGCTGTAGTGCCTGGTACATGCAATAGATAGAGTAGACTTGATCGATTATCGATATTATAACTATCGATACAACATAACATTGAACCCCATCACTACAATCCCATCACTCTCCCATCACCCGTCAACCGTCAACCATCATAAATATGACGTCACATCACTAAGGGTCCGTCCACACACGTGTAAGAGACGTTATCGTAAAATTTTACGACAAGTCCGAGAGATCGAAACCGTTTCCGGTTTTGCGGTTAACCATTGTGGATGTTATTTTATTGTTATTATTTATCATATTTTGAGGTATTTACTTGTGAATTTTAGATATTTTTACGTACCTAATATTTTGGGCTTAGCTATTTTGAGGTTTTTACTTTTTGTAGATTTAGGATATTTTTACGTAGTACCTACCTAATATTTTTTTGAAGGCTCATCTATCAAGAATTACCCATACCAAAGTTCTCTAAAACCCATCCCAAACCAAACCTATCCAAACAGAAGCCCAAGTAGATATTTATGTTAGAATTAAGTTATAATATGGTATATTAAAGAATTTTTCTATTTATCTATCCATAAATATAAAATTCTAGATTGACTGACTGATATATCAACGCTCAGAAGGCCAATTCTCGTAAATAATATTGTTTAAATTACATTTCAATATCATCCCGATTGCATTTCGATTGCAAAAGATACCTTCAAAGTCAGTTTTTTATTACAAAAAGCTAACTTTGAGGGTATTTTGAGCTACTTTGAGGGTATTATTTGAGATCGAAATGCAATCGAAATGATACCCTCAAAGTAGCTCAAAATACCCTCAAAGTTAGCTTTTTGTAATAAAAAACTGACTTTGAAGGTATCTTTTGCAATCGAAATGCAATCGGGATGATATTGAAATGAAATTTAAACAATGTTATTTACGAGAATTGGCCTTCTGCTCATATAAAGTTAGTGTTATAATGTAGGCTTCCCCTGAGAAATGATTACCTATGGAAAATTATTTATCAGTGAGCGGAATTTTCAGAGACAGTAGAAATATTAAGAAACGTGGTATGTATAAAAATCCATTTTCAAATAACTTTGTGAAAATAAGCACGATAGTTTAAAATCTAAGAAAGTAGAAAATATGTCCTAAACATGCCTAAAAAGAATAAAATTGTTGTGCGACTTCAGATGATTAGTGAGGTTAATTTTCTTTGAAGTCGGTTTATATTATATATAGGTATATATTTTTTTTTTATGGAACCATTTTTAAGTTGGTGTTTTAAAATATTATTTTTTATTTTTATCATGACCATGTACAGTCACATTACCAATTAGCTGAACCCCACGTGACCTAGCGCTCATTCGCATATCTGCAAAAAAATATAGTATTTACCTAGTTTGTTATTTTTTATATTGTATATTGTATTGTTTAAAAAAAAACAGAATCAGGTAACATTACTTTACAACCTTACAGATTTGCGAGTGAGCCCTAGGTCACGTGGGGTTCAGCTAATTGGTAATGTGACTGTACTACGACCAATCAACATCTTCAACCATCTTTTCGTTTGTATTCTGACTTATTTGATTCTAAGTTAATTCTTATTCGCAAGTTAAAACACTTCTTACCAAAATTCCATTAAAGCAATAAAAGCAATCTACTCTTATAAGAATCAATTGCGAACAAAAATAATATGGAAACACTTTGCCTCGTATCTGTTATTAAAGGAACAAACATAGAAAATGGAAAGAAAATAAAGGTATCGCTTTTGTAAATAAATAGAAAGGTATATTTTGCGTAATACAAAACAAATATTATGTAGGTACAATAATTGTACATTGCTACATTAATATTATGAAGAAAAAATATTTTTTGTTTATTTATATCGAATAATGCTCTAAAATTTTATTACTGGATCGATTTTGAAGATTCTTTTGGGGTAGATTAAGTTTGAAAGAAAGAAAGAAAAAGAAAGAAATAAAACTTTATTTTCTGAACACAAAAAAATAGACACGTAAAAAAATCACAAGAAAAAAAGTAGAACAGCGCCCAGAAAAAAGGTTTCGTCCTCAGCACGATGCTAAAGCTAGAAGCCTCAGCGCTGATTTTCAGTACGAACCTTATTGAGTCGCACGGGCATAACTAGTATACTAATAAATTTAGTGGAGAACAGTGATACATAATAAGGTGATAAAATACAGACACAAGAAGGAATACATACATAATAAGATAATACTAAACACATCAAACTACGAACACAAAACCAAACAAAAAGACTACTAGGAGATGACAAGAGAACAAAAATAATAACAGCAATCAATATAGCACTCAAAATAGGAACATTACAGAAGTAAAAAAAGGCATCGCATAAATACGTACATAATAAACAAAATAAATAAACAAGAAAAGATAAAGAATTTAAAAATTTTAAGTCAAAAAAATACTACTAATCAGACAATGAATTTAATAAGAACGAAATAATAAGAACAAGAGAAAAAGAAGAAAAAAGAATAAGAACTTTCTGTAAAGTTCTTTCTGTTTGGATAGATAAAAATAGGTAGATAAAAATAAGTAGGTATAGGTAATTTAGAAATTAACAATATGATATTTCTATGTGATGAAGGTAGGTAGATAGGTAAAAGCTTTATTAGAAGAAATCTTGATCATCGAGTCTAAAAGATGCATGCAGCGGATTTACGTTGATTTTTTTATTTGTTTTTTAAGTCATCGAATTCCATAAAAAAATCAGATAAGTAGTATTTATTTTTCTAATATTTTTTATTTATTAATCAAATTAAAAGTTTACAAAAATATTAACTTAAATAATAAATTATTATGTTCTTTGCAAAACTTTTCCGTAGCACTATTTTTTAATAGGTCCAATGGATTTTTAAATGATGTGGTACTTACTAAAAAAAAATACACTCAAAAACCCCTCTCCTTATAAAGTCGGTTAAAAATCTCAAAAGCCCTCGATAAACAATTTGCATAGTCTAAGATCGCATTAAACCAGCCTCTCATCGTAAGTTAAGAGGATATAAGATGCGGGCGATCTTTCTTTGAAGTGTCTCTTTGTTGTGTACATAATTTTGCATATTTTTATTGAGTTTTATTGAGGTTAAGTTGGGTTAACTCTTTTTGTGTTGAGTGCTTTTTGAATGTTATTAAGCTCTGGATAAACTAGTCTTTAATTTTTACTGCTTGGCAAATCCTTCACCATGTCCTTCCATGCGCCCCGATCTCCAGTTTCTGGTCATTCCATAAAAGTCATACGTAGTCGTCGCATCATCGTTCCTTGGGTCTGCCTCGAAGACGTTTCCCGTCGCGGCATTAATCGTAACTTTTAAGCTTAAACTATGGTTTAATAAAGTCGATATTTTAAACTATGGTTTAATAAAGTCGGCGAAATACACACACTGAAAATGGTCAACACCTTTGACATTTCCAATTAGGTTTCAATCGCACTGCCCTTTGTCCACTCGTAACGCGTAACGAAATGACCAATAGTGACGTCACAAAGAGTAAAGTGACGCCACAAGAGTCAACCACAAGTGCTTGATATTGGGTTTGACGCGTTGCTTGAACTGATGTCTGATAAAGACTTACAAAAGGACGCGTGAAAGGGACTTGAAATTTCACAAAGATTAAAATAAATAGAGTGCAGATGCGATAGAAACAATTATTTAAAAAAAAATTGAGCATGTGTGTAAGCCATAAAAATGAAATACAATTTAGGTTTAATTCAGTTGGAACACCGGTGGTTTGTGTATTTGACTCAACCTTTAAACAACGTGGCATTATGCATAAGTCGCGCGAAGCCGTAATTTGACAAATGACAAGTGTGTGTCAAATTGATAATTGGTGGCAATTCTTGCTTTTTTTCTTGCTCCGCGCGTTTGTCGTAAATATGAACAAAATGTTTTCGTAATTATCGGTGAAAACCCCATATTTTAAAGCAGTGAGTTATTTGAACGATGAGTGAAACATTTAAAAGCAAAATCTAGTGAAATACACCTGGACTGGCAGAGACCGACGTCGGTCAATTTCCACGCGGGAGCTTGGTTTCCTTCAGGTTAGTCAGACCTTCACCTTAGCTATCTGTGTGTATCCGGCTCTTTAGAGCATACTTTTGTTCATTTGATGCCCTAGCACTGCTTATTAACATCCTAGCTATTTGAACACATTATATATCACCCCTTTAAGGGGGGTCCATACGTCAACGACCTTGGTACACAGCCTACTAAATAGTTTCTACTGACACCGGTCGCCTTCGTTAGTGAAAATTGTTGATTGTTATGAGTGTGGTTTTTCTCAAAAGTGCTGAGATGGAATTTTAGGTGAGATTTTTACCGACATTTTGTTGTGATTTTGAACCAAACGTTTCCTATAGTTTTGAACTATCCTAAAATTAAGAATTAAGAATTAAAACTATCTTTGAAATGACTAAGAATTTTCGCCTCGAAATTACCCCAAAATATCGGTAAAAGTTTCACCTACAATTCCATCTCAGCACTTTTTAGAAAAATAAAACACATTCGTTACTATCAACAATATTAGTTGTAAGCGACGGGTATTTCTGGCGCGTTGCGATTGGCAGCATAAGCAGCCTTAACAGTACTGCACTAGGCTATCCGTTCTGCGTAGTTTCAACGTTAAAAAATAGCGCGGACAGCATCTATGTAGTCTTGGAACTGTTGGCTACAAAGTCGTGGACTGGATGGGATTAATTCCTGCTTACATTTTGACAAACACCAACTTATTTTTTAATACATTCACCTTTTTGACATAGTCGACCAATAATAATAATATAGATGTACCTACTTAATCGTAAATAGAAAGAGGAATAAAAAAAATAGGCGATTCAATTGATTGTACCAGCGTTCTCCGACAGTCGTTTCGCCTTTGGACTGATCGCCCATAGGACGTTTCATTTCTGAGAGGTTCGCCGTCAGAACCATTCACCGTACGACGTTTCGCCGACAGCATTATTCGTATGTGGCTGTTCGACGACAGGACTTGTCAACTATGAACTATTCAGCGATAGATATTCGGTTGTTTTTTGTAAACACAAACGGATATAACAGAATCAGACCAAACGGTCTCTCATATTTCCGTAATATCAACTGACTTGAAAATAAAAATATTTTTAAGGTTTCGTACCCAAAGGGTAAACACGAGATCCTATTACTAAGACTCCACTGTCTGTATGTCTGTCAGTCACCAGGCTATAACTCTTGAACCGTGATGGCTAGACAGTTGAAATTTTCACAAATGATGTATTTCTGATGCCGCTATAACAACAAATACTAATAAAAATGGGAGAAAAAGTAAAAAAGGATCCAAAAGACGCATATAAACTTGATACCCCACTCGGGCATATCTGCTTACATTCGGTTATTAATCTTGACTTTTATCCCCCATAACTTTCAGACGGCTAAACCGATTTCGATCAAACATAGCTAAGAACACTCTCGACTAATTCACCTTTCAAACAAAAAGAAACTAAATCAAAATTGGTTCATCCCTTCGGGAGCTACGATGCCACAGATAGACACACACACAGACACGTCAAACTTATAACACCCCGTCGTCGTTTTTGCGTCGGGGGTTAAAAACAGAATATTATGGTACGGAATTTTAACAATATCCATTCTTTACCAACTTACTCTTACTTACTCTTTAACCGAATCCCTTCCTAAAAAGGTCACACCAAACTTCACAGGAGACATGGGTGCTTTGTGAATCAATAATGTATGCATAAGTGTGCCGTTCCGCAGCCGCTCGCTGCCGGCCTGTTGTAGGTTGTTTGATAACTGAGTGACGGGTCTGGAGGGCCATTGTTTGTTCTATTGTTCTTTGGTATTGTGAAGTTTTATATGGGTTGATGGGAATGTGATGAGATTGGAATAATTTTAATCTTTTTATATGATTTTACGTGAATATAGAATTTATCCTAATCTAAATATGCGTGGCTTTCCAAGCACTAAAGTACCAATACCGATTTCATTGATAGTTTTTACTACTCTACTTTATCTTAAATTATCTTAATAATTCTTATATTGTCAAATTAAAAACTATACCATTTTTGTTCTAGTACTTTTTCTAAGTCACATTTTTTTTTTTACTTCCATGTGAAGAAATTTGAATTCTCTTCCTCTATACTAATATTATAAACAGGAGAGATTTTTTGTGTCTTTGTAACGAATAGACTCCGAAACTACGTAACCGATTTTGATGAAACTTAATATGAGGACACATTGATTCATTGGGAGTATTATAAGCTACTATTTATCCCGCTATTTCCATGGAATCGGGAGTTACGCGGGTAAAATCGCAAAGCGTTGCTGGTTTGCTATTAATTCATATGGATTTTCTACTATTCGTCTTAGACAGCCTCTTATTCCATCTTCATAAGAGTGATGTTTCCTCCTGTAATATTTATTAAATACTAGCGACTCGCTCCGGCTTCGCACGGCTATATTATGCATGTAATAAACATATAAACCTTCCTCTTGAATCACTCTATCTATTAAAAAAAAACCGCATCAAAATCTGTTGCATAGTTTTAAAGATTTGAGCATACAAAGGGATATAGGGACATAGGGACAGAGAAAGCGACTTTGTTTTATACTATGTAGTGATAGTGATTTAAACCATCCATCACTTTATTTCAAGACACAAGTGTCCCACATCACTGAATCACAACCAATTGAATCAAATAGTTGCACAACTCTTGACTTGAGAGTGTAAAGTATCCCTTATTCTACCTTCTGCAAATTATGCAAATAAATGTCTTTCTCGTGGCTTTTGATGTTTTATGGACCCGAATTAGAGTATCTGTCCACTGTACGACATAATAATATCACACAGGACGAACGACTAAGGTTGCCTGGAAGAAATCACTTTGAGCAATAAGGCCGTCCTTTGTTACACTAAAATTAAGCTTTGTTTTTTTATATATAACTAGCGACCCGCCCCGGCTTCGCACGGCTGTATTATGCATGTATTATATCTAAAAATCTTCCTCTTTAATCACTATATCTATTAAAAAAACCGCATCAAAATCCGTTGCGTAGTTTTAAAGATTTAAGCATACAAAGGGATATAGGGACAGAAAAAGCGACTTTGTTTTATACTATGTAGTGATTTCTCAAATACAACAATCTTAGTTTTTAACAATTTCCACGTTCAAAGACAATATTATATTATTATTAATATTATATGACGACCCAGTTTGCACAATGGTCACCATGCCGGGCTGCCAAACACAGGGTTGCGGGTTCGATTCCCGCCTTAGACAAGTATTTATGCTTAGATATTTATCTGTGGTCTGGTTGTTTCTATGTATTATAAGTATATATTTACAAAAAAAAGTATGTAAGTAGTATATCCGTTGTCTAGCACCCATAAAACAAGCCTAGTTATTTAGCTTTGGGCTAGACGGCGATGTGTGGAAAGTCCTGCAATATTTCTTTATTTATATTTAAAAAAAACAGCATCGCAAAAACCAATCGCTTTCTCTACACAATTTAAATGTTGGCAAGAAGATAACATAAGATTTAGATGTAACCAATGACACTGAAATCGGTTAAGCACTCATTGCGTGATGAGTGTCGACAGAAGAAAAAAAGTGCTTTTTTTTCAATAGTATGTATACCTTTACTTATTTTTATGATTGGACAATTTGTTTTTGGCCATATTGAATAATGATCTAAAAGTTGGTCTTTATCATTAGCCACATACATATTATAAATTTCGTCATATTTATGGCTAGTTAATATTATCATGAGTGTAATATTTAAAATAAATAGTTGGTCATTATTATAATAGGAAATTTTTATTAATGGACATATTATTTCTTATTGGACATTTCTCTTTTTGGACATAAATCGTGCGAAGGAAAAGAAGATGTGGGGTGATTTTTCTAAAACTGAAATAAATATTTAAACTATTTATGCATATAACAGAAACAGTTTCTAAAGACAAAAAATAAACACGTCATATCTTGAGAATCAGACTGAAATGCTCACAATCCAAAATATAAAGGAAGTTGTTTCAACTGAAGACTGTAGTAACGTAAACTAGTATGATAAAGTTTATTCTCTAAATATTCCTAAGAGACAGTCTAGTTCTGTTGTGTATAAAGGTAGAGATTCCCCTACTATTTGTCCTTAAGAAAATCAATATGTTACTAAAATGAAGAAAATAAAAGTCTACATTTTATTAACATTCTGATTTGGATTAATTTGAAGTTTGGTTGCTAGCTCGGCTATTGGACTGCTGAAACTTTTTTAGTAGTCAGTAGTTCGATTAGAGGGAGGAATAAGAAATTCTACTAATATTACAATTGTGAAAGTTTGTGTGTTTGTATGTTTGTTACTCCTCAACGCAAAAACTACAGAACCGATTGTGTTGAAACTATAGGAATTTAGGCTATTTTTTATCACGATTTTCCCACGGTTTCGGGATTTACGTGGGCGAAACCGTGAGGCTCTGCTAGTGACATAATATATTGACTAATTAGTAAATGCACTTGAGAGGTCATCTCCGTCGCTTTGGGTCAAACTGGCCGGAGTTGGCTGAGGACCTCGATATTAGGAAAGAGACGGGGCAGGCCCTTCTCAGGCAGTAGGATAGTTTGGGACAAAAATATTTTTAAATAGGGTCAAACCGAGGGAGATAGATTTGCACAATTTTGTCAGGTAACGCCAATTTTTTTCTCCAACGCAGTTATGAACGAATTGCACATCTTTCACAAGTGTGTTGGAGACATAATATGCGCTGACTAATTCTCAGCTTTATAAAATCACCAAGGGCTGTCGGTAAGCGGAATCTTTCTCTAATAACTTCGACTTAAGAGTGTGCAATATGCCGCTACGAAATGGATTTCGAGCCCCGCTTCCCCTCACCCTTCTAGAATAATACGCACGCAACACCGTCATGCGGCCGGGTACGGGAGCTCCGAGTCGCGCACCACTGACGCGTTTTGAGCGGTAGATTAGAATACCTATTATACCTACCTAATATTTGGTCACATACCTAAAGTCACATTTGGTAGTAGTAGGTATGTACCTATAATGTAGATAAGTCTGGGAAAATATACTAATATTATACTAGCTGCGCCCCGCGGTTTCACCCGCGTAAGTCCCGATCCCGTGGGATTATCGGGATAAAAAGTAGCTTATGTGTTAATCCAAGTCTCCAACTATCTACATACCGAGTTTCATCGCAATCGGTCCAGTAGTTTTTGCGTGAAGGAGTAACAAACATACATACACACACACACACACAAACTTTCACATTTATAATATTATATAGGAAATAGGATAGGATAGGATATTAGTAGGATTGAAATAAAATACTGTAAAAAGGGTAGATATCCTACTAATAATTAATATAATAATATATTTTACGTCATGTCCGAGTTACAATCACGCTTGAGGGTTCCGTAACATATAAGGTGTATAAACAAAATATCATTTGCTAAAATACCTACATTACCTAACATAATAAATAACAAATACACGAGTCAAGTCTGAATTACAATCACGCTTGAGGCCTTTTTTTCGTTTCGTACGAACACTAGCTTTCTGCGTTTAAGTTTTGATCTCAAATTATTCCTTTTTAGTTTTTGTAATTCTAAACGCTTCGATTTTGACATAGGGCTAACACCAAGAATGGATTTTTGCAGCTTATATATAGGCCTTTTTGTGTTGTATGATACCACTGCAGCTGCGCATCTCGCCTGATATGATTGCCGAAGACAATAATTGATGCGTTTGCCGCCTACACACTTTGCAATTATGGCATTGAATTGTTCGCAAGGATTACTATCTATATCTTCAATAAGACTACGAGCATTTGCTGCTGTGAAACCAATTATAATTTTTATTTGATGTTCTAACGCCGTATCTTTCAGCTTCACAGTGACATCTTCACTGGTCCTTTTACTTTCGCAGTAAAAATCCTGACAGTCATTATGATAGCCAAAGGCATGATTGTATGAATTTGAAATAGCTACATACAGATCGTTTATTTGTTTTGAGCGGGAATCACTAGTATTTTTCAAATGTTTTATTGACGAACAGATAACTTTTCTGATTGCTAAAATTCTTTGTGTATTTAAATACTTTCGATGCTGCAGTTGATATTTAGTATCTTTGACGAGCGCCTGTAGTTTATTACACAGATTTCGCAGTAAATGATTCCGACATTCAATTTTTTCTACAGTGAAGTTAGAATATGGCCGAGCTTGTAGAATTTTAGAATACGTTGACGCGTCGCCGTCAGCTACCATTTTTCCGTAAATAAGACCATACATCTCTAAAGATTGTTTAAAACCTTCCAATATAATTTCGGATTCCATATTAGTTGACGAACCTGTATAATTTTTAAAGCATGTGTGCTCTTTTGGTGTTTCTTGTTTATTGATGGCACGGGTACACACACAACAATATTTATTTTTTACAGCAGCATATAATACTTTTCCAAACTTCTTACCAATGATCGCAGCTGCTCCTGATAACGAAGAATAATTTTTCTTGTAGGTCCTCTTTGCCCAACACCCATCAACAATCACTTCTATTATAGGTATTCCATCTGCATTAACTCTGCCTTCATCTAACGCACATTGCTTTTCTTGGGCTGCTGCAGCTTCCATCTCAGCAGTTGCTACCTTTTCCCACTCATTATTAATCTGACTATCAATTTTTTTAAAATATGTTTCTGACATAAATGGAACATTCATTGAAGTAAATATTTCCAGTAATTGTGTATACCCTACACCTGTAACATCGGCACTTGTTACTGCAGCAGTATTTAGATTTAAATTTTCACTTGGGCTAGGTTTGGATGTATTTATTCTTAGTTCAACGTTACACATATTACATTTAAATTTCAGTTTTGATAATAATCCTACTCTTTGCTCTCCTATCAATTTTAAATTATCTACACCACAACCAAAAGCTTTTGAGTGGTTGGAAATTATTTTTAATTCTTCCAGAAAATATTTTAAGTCTACTATTCTTCTCTCATCTGAGGCTCCTCCGAACTCAATAGTCTCCAAATCCTGATCCGGAAGCCTAAAAAAGAATAAAATATTATTTAAAATAGTAAAAAACGTAAACAGGTTCACGATTGTTTTAAAATAGTTCTAAATCTACAGTTTTAGATCACATATACATAGCATAAAATGCAAGTACCTCTGAAAGTCACAATGTAAGTCTTCAAGGTCATTATCGTCGTTCAATTTTTCACTGTAAACACTAGGCGATATTCTGAAACAATGAGAGTAGGTATTAGATACAACTTTTTTTATTCGGAACCAAAAACCTAAAAATATCCTACTAATATTTTAAATGTGAAACTTTGTTTGTGAGTATGTATATATGTAAGTATAATATGTAAAAAAATGGGTGTCCGGCCAGTCGTGGGCGTATTGATATCTCGTTATAGACACCGGGAAAAATAATATAATAAAATATATCAAGAAATACGTAGGTTTTGATTTTTTTAGTTTTAAATAAAAAAAAATTGAAGTACCCTAAACTTTGGGAATTTTTCCCATTCTAGCAACATTTCATCTGTCAGGCGGTGTCTTTGATAATAATGATTTATTACTATTTAATATGAATTTAATTAAGTCGATAATGTTAATTTGTAATTATTAATGTACCTATAGTTTATTTTTAATTTATTTTAATTCTTAATTTTATTCTAATTTTACCCTATGGATTTTATATCTGAAATAAATGAATTATTATTCTGAGCACGGAACCCTAAAATAATAACAATAGGTATTGAGGCAACTACTACACAGTAGGTAGTAGGTAGGTACTCAATGCCTTAGGTATGTAAGTAATGTCAGTGTTATGTGTTATGTATGTCCACGGAACCCAAAAGAACTGGGGACAAAATGTGGGAATAATCCGACATATCAAAATAGGTATGCAATTTTATGCACTCACCTGGGCGTATTGTCAATAATTTCCAGTAGTGAGGGATCCACCGCTATCGGTGACGCGGCCATCATTGACGATTCACCCATGACGTCGTCGTCGCCAGCACTTGCATCGGCGCGGGCGGCGCCAGCAGCTCCTTCGACATCGAGGCTTTCTTGCACATTCAGAAGTTCTATGAACGAGTCGTTTTCTTTCCTAAAAACAACATTACAATAAAAACTAAACGAGAAAAAACCTACTCACCTACCAGCTGAAACCTACCTACCTACACTCAACATTGGGTGGCTATAGGTTGAGAAGAGAAGAGAAGCAGGAGGTAGTTGATTTTATTAGTATGGATAGTTGGTACCTATGGATAGTATCTCATTGTGATCGCGCGTGTATTAGGTAGGTATGTAATATAATTTACGTCATTATACTTATGTAATGTAATCTGTTTTAAAGAGAAAATGCTTAGATACTAGTAGGTATTGTAGATTTATTATCATAGATAGGCACTTACTTGTTTTGTTTTCCCATTTTCGAGCATTTTGCCTTCAGATAATTTTTATACGCCCGGGGACCCATTTTCTTTTTCGGTTTCACCATTTTATTTACACTTTTTCATGTATGACTACCTACGAAAACCAATGTACTACCTACGAAAATTTGACGCAATCAAGCACACGTCCATCCCGCTCACAGTGCCGTCGGCGACTGAAGATGAGCGTCGAGTACGGAACGACGAATATGATTTTCTCGTGAGTGAGAAGTACAGAGGATAGACGCGCTACGTATTTTAGAATCGACGTAAACGCCAAAACAGTTTTTACCTAATTACAAGATAATTAAACAACTAATCGAAATATTAAATTACAGAACTAAAAAAATACTTATAGGTTTATTGACAAAACAAATGCCCAACCAAAATAGTTTGCTGTTCCTGAGATAAATAGCAAAATGTGAGCAAAACATGTCTTTTTCAAAAAAAAATATTATCGACAAAAATTTCACCAATCGTGTTTATAAATTACCTAATCCAAGATAAAAGTTCGAAGTATCATTTCCCCAAATATGAAAGTAGTACTTACATTTTATTCTGAGATAAATAACGATTTCGAATAAATTTATTTTTTCGAATAAACTATAAAATTGCATATGGTACCTTCTTAAATCGAGTTCTTACGGTAAGGGATAAGAAAAGCAACCCCATTATCATATGTCCCAAAGCGTAGCACCAACAAAACGTTTGTCTTTTTAGCACATTTGTTAAAACGATTCTTGTATTTTCTCATCGTCGTATACATTACGCGAAAAACGGAAGTAATATTTATAACTAGTTTTGTGCTGCGATTTCTCTCGTACCTACGATAAGTACTTTCGTCGTGTAAGAAATATAAGTGTTTGTGAATTTTATATTATATAAATCAGAAAAGTAGCTAAAAATTTAACAGTAAAACATCAGAATATCGGAATATTTTACAAACAAATAAGGTAATTTTTTTTATATATTTTTGTTATTTTTCAGTTTTGTACAGTATAACCTATTCTTAGTCGTCATTTGTTCAGAATTTAGAACGTCGGAGACGAGTCGCTCGGAAATCGGTTCGTGATTTTTGCTATTTATCTATTCTATTATTTTATGTATTCGTGACATAAAAATTATGATTTCAGTCACTTTGGTAACTAACTGATTCGTAACCAGCTACGTAATAGTACATTGTTATCCTAGGTGTGAAAGTCACTCATTACAAGTCCCGAGACGGAGTTTGGCGACCGAGCATAGCGAGGGCGCTAATAGTTCGAGGGACTTAATGAGTCTTTCACCCGAGGTAAACACTGTGCTTTTCATTACGATAATACATAAAATTCTTCCTAACAACGAGAGCGAATGAGACTATGAGACTCAATACCACATGAGTAGGTACTCATGTGTCCATACTACCTGATCCTCTTACAAGGTTGGGACCAAAGAGGTTATACATTATGTAGTGTTTTTTTTTAGGTTTCTGCTATTTGTATTCAATACATATATACGGCGGTACTTACCGAAGAAATTTTTATTAATGAGTTAATCAAACACTGGGAAATGACGCGAAGTCAGTAGATTTAACTTACAGTTTTTGTAACACGGTTTGTCTAGAAAATGTTATTTATATTACACAAAATACACAATCATAAATAAAAACCAGATTAAACTTAACACAAAAACATAATAAAATAACAAAAAATGTGCCACGTATGCATGGTCATAGGTCGCTTTGACCATTTTCGTCTTTACATTTATTTTATTAAATAAGATATCTTGAACTAAATATACCTACTTGAATTTTATTACTGAGAAAAAAGTTACTAAGTACTAAACTCTGGCAGTATGCATGAGCCGTGCCAAGCCATAATTATTATTCTTTGGTGTAAAAAAAAAAGCAAGGAGGTTAGGTTTTTGAAGTTCCTAATGCTTAATGATACTGATACTGGCTACATGCAGATTGCACAAGTCGTGCGAAGCCATAATTTGACATGACAGCTGTCAGTGAAAGCGAAAAGCCCTAGGGCTGGAAGTTTTATTTTCTACACGCTCTTCAGGCATATTTAGACCTACTTTCGGAGTATGAGTAATGAAAAAACAATTTTCTTCACCGTTTTGTAATGTTATTAATAAACACACTACTACTACTAACTATGTGTTTCCGATTTTGATTAAACTTGGTATTAACAATGAGGATGCTATTACATGAATGCTTAGTATTTTTCCCGATATTTTCACGGAATCTGGATCGCGGAGCACTGCCATTAATCATGATAGGAGCTAAATCATTAAAACCACTCAATAAAAGGAATACACTACAAATGTAGGGTGACCATGACCATTCAATCAACATCGGGACATTTCGGGACATAATCATAAACCGTGCGCGCGTAGGCCGTAAATATTCGGACGGACAAACGGTACAGCAGACATTTATTGCACGCGTCGAGATGTTATGACGGAAAAATCGGTAGGGTGATAGTAATTGATGCTAGATTGTTCACCGTATTTCTATTTTTTTTTTTTCGGTATTGTTTTAGGGGAAGTGTGTCTGGTTTTGGGCGGTCAGATGGATTGAACTGGGATTGATTAAAATTTTAATAAAAATGAAATTGAAACACGTAAGTGTTAATGTTTTTCAGGAGGAAATACTTACAATAAAATAGATCTTCGATTTTTAGGGTTGGCTGGTATTTTGACGTGACAACGTCTTATAAATTGGTTTGCCGGGTGACACTTCAAGAAACTGCGTTACGCTCCGCTCACGTTATGCGCTCACAATGAGAGCGAGTGAGAGGCACGCGGGCATGGTTAGCCCGCCTAAGAGCGAGAGAGACAGACATAAAAAGTGAAAGGCACGCGTCCCTTCCACTCGAGCACAGTTGTTGTCACGTAAAACTTTCGCCCGTATACCGACTTTACAGGCAACCAGTTTTTTTTCTAGAGAGTATATTTTTCCAACTACAAACTTTCTTTAAAGTTTGGTGGATTTTTTTGTAAACTTTGCCAATTTTCTTTTATGATATAATAAAGAAATGTTTTTTTTAATAGTACTTTGAATTGTTTAGATCCGCTGCGTAGGATATACATGTTAGGAATTTTTCCAGCAGTAAAACAATAAAGTTAAAGAAAAAAAGTAACAGATGATTTTGGTTGGTCAACAATTAATTACCTATTAAGAATATAATCAGTGAAAATCATAAACTACTAGTCTAATAAACACAAAATTCTATATCCACATTAATCGCGTAAATAACTACCGCTCTACCATCTATAAACGCGTAAAACGGGAACATGTCGACCAATAAACGTCGACATAATAATGACGTCACGCTCGTGAACCGTTTCCGAATTTTTACGAATGCACAGTGCAGTGATCGTAAAAGGTTTACGATGGTTTTCGAAGGTATCCTCGCTTTATTAATGAATGCATGTGTGCGTGAGATCGCAGAATACTATTTGCGATATATTTT
Source organism: Idaea aversata (assembly GCA_907269075.1). Lineage (NCBI taxonomy): Eukaryota > Metazoa > Arthropoda > Insecta > Lepidoptera > Geometridae > Idaea > Idaea aversata. Next base: position 2,656,570 of record OU026102.1, read on the forward strand.
CTATACTTATGACTTTATTAAAAGCGCTAATCTAAAGAACAAACTTCAAATTTCTAACATTTTATTTATTAAAATTATATCATCTAAACTAATAAACAAAAGTCTTATATTTACAAGAAGGATGAGATTAATAGATAAGATATTATAAAACTAATCATACTGTATTCAGACATAGTAAATTCCATGTTTCTCATCAAAACCGTTTGTTGAATTCCTTGTTATTTAAGAGATTTGTGATTCAGAATTCAGAATTGTACACTCATCAGTGCTTCAGTTATTAATACATTTTCAGATAATCCATTCATCAAGAGAATCTCACATGATGCTCAGCAGGATATCACAATCCGAAATTTAATTAAAGAACACCTACTGTCACCTTTACAAACCAAATCGGACCCTTTTGTAATACGCTGGAAATAACACGGCCACTTGAAATCATGAACCTCTAATTATTACCCAATTCTGCTTTATAATGAGCGCAATCAGTAGTTGTTTGTGCCAAGTTGTTAGCAATAACCCTGTAGATCATAATTAACCCCGATATAAGCAGCGTCCAGTGGCGACTGGTTAATTAACGGTACAAAATCATGGTATTCAAATAACCCGTATCTTGTATGGGAAAGTGGTTGAATGGAGGTGATTGCTATTTGGGGTCATTTGGGACGGACAAAAGATGGACGCTAACCCTACGGCAAAATGAGTAGAGTCGTGTTCTATTTATTAAATACATAAATTTATTACTCAATATCTCTTAAAAAGCAATGTTGGAAAAAATATTAGATTCGAAACAATATTTTGTTCCAACTCGCATTTGGTCTCAATCGTATTTGGTTTTACGTTACAAATGCTCAGGTGATAAGACAAAAGATAGAATCAAAATAGGGACGACCGTAAAAAAAACTCATAAAATTTATAATAAAATATAATAATTTTTTATTTTAACCAAAAATTTCTATGTATTACAAAAATTAAAAACCACCACCTTTTCTAAAATTTTCAAAACCTACTCATCTCACTCAAACAAACCATTAAAACAAAAATTCCTGAAGCTCATTCAAAAGCAATGGAGTGGACAGTTTTTGTGTGACAATTGATCCACGGTCCGCAATTAAGGGACCCGCGTGCCCATTCGCGTATTTTAAAATATTTCTTTTATTATGCAGATTAACGTATTGACTTTCATGTTCGCTCTCATATTCACTGGACAGGACATTTCTAGCCATTCTAGTATAATACTTATTATCAGGAGCATAAGAATGAATGTTAATTTTACAAAAAAATCTTAATACAATTTAGAAAATGTAAGTTGCTTTCGTATTATCAGTTTTATTTGTTTGTAAAATAGAGGTTTGCAGAATTGTATAGTTAAAATTGTTGATCTCATTTTCAAGATTTTAATTAATGGCTTCCGTTGAGTGTGAAAGAGATAAAGTATAATTATTCAGGGCTATTCAGGTCACGTTTTAGTTTTAATGGATCGGACAATAAGTTATGGGGGTGGATTGTTGACCAACAGATAAAATTATGGGAAAATTTTCCGTTCTAGTGACATTAAAAATGTCAATGGCTTTTTTGAATAATTAATAATACCTACCTATTTATTAATCCTTCTTATAATTTCTTAATATTTATTAATTATTGTTTTCAATTAGATTCTCAATTGTGATTAAATTAACCGACGATATTATGTTCATTCATTCACACCTGCAACCAAAAAAAACCTAACAATCTTATTATTTTCAAACAATGCATAAATTAACAGTAACGCTTCTCAAACTATATTACCAACCACATTCCTATTATTTCAAAGTTAAAATTACTTTGGTATGCACCTTAATACTTTATTTTACAAGGGTCAAACTAAATTTGACTTTATTTGAGTGGGATTATAGTTGAAATTGGCATGTTTTGTGTTTGAAAGTGACCAGGTGCATTCACGCTCGGTAAAGCACGGTAGGGTGCATGCCATAAGTGCCGTGAGTCATGAATGTCCGAAGAATATAGTGACGCGTGGACACTGTCTTGCCGTTGACCTTTCATAGTTGAATGACTATGATGTATTTCTTTTTTGCTGTATTGAAGCTTTGAAACACACCTGGGGTTTGTTGGATTGACCGTAACTTCATTGAAAGTCTAGGTTTGCAAAATAGATTTAGTTAGGTCAATATTGAGCAAAAATATTTTGTACAGTGCATGTTATGGTTAAATTATTATGAGCCTATGGTAAACCACCGCTGGGCAAGAACTTGTCTCTCCCCTTCTACTGATCGCGATCTAGGGCGACGGATTGCAAATCTGCCAAAAATTTGTACAAAACATCTCGCCACCTTACAGTAGTTATAGCTGGCTAATATTGTGATATTTCCTATATTATTATGGCAAAAATTATTTAAAAAAGGAATGTCGTTTTGAGAATCTATGTGGTTGCTTACATCACTTATCATAGAGTCACTTATAGATATTTTTTTATGAGCCGGTAGTGTCCCACTGCGGGGCAAAGGCCTCTCTACTCCCCCTCCACTGATCGCGGTCTTGTGCGACGGATTGCCAGTCTGCCAGAAATTTGTCCAAGTCGTCGCGCCACCTTCGGCGTGGTATAGATATAAATGGTATAGATGGTATAGATATAAATGTTATAGATATACTTATAGATATAAATTATTTATTCATAATGACAACTTTTATTACCTACGACATGTTTTATGTATGTATTTGTGCAAGAAAATTAAATGGTCAATATTTAGTTCTAATAAAATGGGCTAGGTAATTCACTAGTAGTTCTAGACATTTTTTAATTTTTAATTACAAAAACTGCAGACGTGCGTTACGGTTGACATTACCGTTTGCTAAACATCTGTCGATTTAACCTTTAAGTTTTTGCAAGACCACGCGACCGCCTTACCACACCTTGCGAGTAAATTCCGTTATTAGCACTCCTGACAGGGGAATGCGGGTGCAAGAACATGATTGTATTTTATTAATGGGGGTTTTAATTTCGTGGGGTAAGTGATATATTTATTTAATTTTTATAAAACAGAATAGGTATTGCGATATTTCAGCTCAGAAATAAAATCGTCATTCCTATATTTTTCCAATAAATATCCTATCCTACTAATATTATAAATGTGAAAGTTTGTGTGTGTGTATGTATATATTTTGGTACTCCTTCAAGCTAAAACTACTGAACCGATTGCAATGAAATTCGGTATGTAGATAGCTGGAGGCCTGGATTAACATATAGGCTACTTTTTATCCCGATATTCCCACGGGATCGGGACTTACGCGGGTGAAACCGCGGGGCACAGCTAGTATTTTTATAAATACAAACTAAATACAAAATAGATACATTATTGACACAAATAGAAAGTTACAATATAAATTTATTACATTTCTAAATAAAATAAAATTCACAAGTAAAATAAAAATAAAATACTGTAAGCATTTACATTTTTTACAAAAAGACAGTACCTAAATTGTTAAACAACCTAAACCTTCAAGACCATCTCACATCGGCAGCGAGGCAAGGCATAGGCTGATGGTTAGGGTCACAGAGAAAGTAATCTTCTGACGATACTTGCCGTATGCAGGAGGATCACTTCAATACCTACAAAAATCAAATTATTTTCTTATTATTTATTGGCTAAGAAAATTAACTTATACAAAACAATCATGCTTGAAGCAACAATGATAAAACTAGTTCTAGAAACGAATAAAACAATTCACAACTTTCGAGTACAATAAATCACATCCGCTTCCTGAGTTTCCTTATAAAAAATAAAACAAGATCAGCGAACCATATTCACGCAATCAGCATCCAAGCCCCCAGATTAGTCGCCCCAACGAAATCTCAAATTAAATCCAACGTAGGAAATTGTGACGAACGCCATTCGTCATCTAACCCCTCATTTGCATGAGAAAAACTGTTAAAGAACAACTATTTATCAAATTGCGAGGGTACTTCCGGCGACCATGACAGTTGGCGCGACGCGTTTCCGCCCGCCATCTTTGGTGATTCTGATTCTTTGTTTTGGTTTATTTAAGACTGGATGTGTTAAAGTTAAACCTAACATTAGACAACACAATAATGAAAACTGTGACTTAACACATTCTAACTTTTGTATTTTGCTTCCAGTTACCAATATAACTTGACGGTTTTAGTTTCTTATAAGTACTAAATAAAACACTAAAGGCTCATTATCAACAAAGTTATTTCAACTTTGTTTTGGTTAAAATTGTACAGGTTATTTGCTTTTGTAAGTATAATAAGAATTATGTACGGTACAGCCCCCGGTAGAGTTCAAAAATTATTATTATTAGCATGTTTTAATTCTAATATTTTTGTTTGATAAATTCATGTGTTAGAAGACTTTAAACTTCAACTAAAGCAGGTGCCTAGATTCTTGCTTGTGTTGAAAACATTCTTATAATAGCCGTATTGGAGCTCTACGGTGGGTCTGCAATGATGCAATTGATGCAGCCGACCGTAAATTTTTATACCTATTATTAAGTAATATTTCTTGCAAAAAGACTCAAAAAAAGATTTTCGTTGTTGTCTCATCTAGTTTCCTTAGGTCAGTGTATATTTTCGTCGCAAATTCCTACGTTTCTTGATTGCGGAGTGATCTCTATTTAGATAATTTAGTGGTTCGCTCCCGATGAAATATTTACACCGTTTTGTACCGTTATCTTTATTCCAGACATTTTCTATCTTGCTTACGTCATTGTGTTTTGGAATTTTGTTCATTTGTAACCAAAGATTTCTATGTCTGTAAGCATTTGTAAAGAATATCTTGTTAAAATATTTTGCATTTTAATACGTTAACATATTACATTAACATACTTTAACACAAAACTGGTTTATCAACAACTATAATGAGAGATATTTATTCGTCTTATTGATAAAAATTAATATCATGGTCACCCGAACGTTAAAAAAAACTCCAAAATTCATAAGTTTTCTATAAAATAATGAATAATAGAAACTTATGTATAATTTCGAAAGCTCAAACATCCCTTCGATAGCTCAGTTGGTAGAGCGGTGGACTGTAGATGGTACAAAAATGGTGATCCATAGGTCGCTGGTTCAAATCCGGCTCGAAGGATTCTTTTTGATAATTTTCACTTTTTGTTGGAGAAAATAATTTAGTAAACAGCAATTAGAAGTTTTTACCAGTTTTGTGCTTAGACGTAAGATGAACGGTTTTTTGGCTGCATTTCACAAAACGCATTTTTTAACTTGTTATTTTCATTTTCCTTTCCTTCTCATTCTATAAATGTGTAATACATTGATAAAATGATGTATTATGTTTATTATATGGTTATGGTAGGTATATACCCAAGTATTAGTTTATCTTTTTATCTTTTCAAGTATTAGTATATCTATGCTTATGCCTATATAACATAACTAAGTATATCTATGTAATATAATTTAAGTAACATTTATCTTATTATTTTCAATTAAACTTATCTTATTCATTTATTATTATTACATTTTAGGTAAATCTTGTGTTGCACAGTGGTTTCTTTTATTTTGTGACATTTCCGAAACGTCATTCCTAAAGGGTCCTGCCGGAAGACCAGCGGCTGTGTCAGCTAAATGTTGGTGCAGCTGTCATTGCTGAGGCAGAACCTTTTTGGAGGCACACGGCTCCTTAGATCTTATTTCTTCTTTTGTATTTTTTTTTGTCCTATTAATTTTTTGTGTTTTTTATTTTAATTATTAGTTTTTTAATTTTTTATTTTACTTATTTTAAACTTTTGTTTCAGGGTAGTGCTTTGATGTTTGTTACTACTTTGTTGTTTGACTTGTGTCGTGTGCTTGTCCAAATAAATGTTTTCTTTTTCTTTCTTTCTTTCAATTATTTTTGAAATTGAATAGAATTTCAACTTTTAAATTTAAAATTGAATTAAGCTCGAGGAATTTGATTCGAAACCTCTATTATTTACGGTGTCTCGAATTCGTATTGAATCAATTTAGACGACTCTTGTTAATCTTCATTTAATTTTCTAACTTTTTCTGTGACGGTCGCAATTTGAGTGAGGTACCTAGAAAATTATCGTGAAAAAATCATCGATAAATCGATTCCATAAATTCTCCTAGGAATTTAATTGATTACAATTAGATTTTATAGTAAAAACCTAACCAAAATAATATTTTAAAGGTTTTTTAGACAAATTGTAAAAGAAATCCAGTATATTATTTATCATTTTTATGCGGTAAGTATCTTATCCTATGATCTAATCAAGTTAAACTTGCTTTAAAAAAAAAAAAATTAAAATTTAAAAAACCGACTTCAAAAAAACCTGAAAACAAAAATTAAAAAACCTGTAAAGAAAAACAAAAAAGTGAAAAATAATCCATTTCGGGTCACTAAGACAGCTGATAACTTAAACATAAGTACTTACTTGGAAGTCGGACTGGGTTAGATTGCATGTTGAGAGGTATAAAGAAAACATGGTGTCACCCAGTCCGACTTCCAAGTAAGTACTTATGTTTAAGTTATCAGCTGTCTTAGTGACCCGAAATGGATTATTTTTCACTTTTTTGTTTTTCTTTACAGGTTTTTTAATTTTTGTTTTCAGGTTTTTTTGAAGTCGGTTTTTTAAATTTTAATTTATTTTTTATTTAACCATTTTTAGTGCCACTGTCACTGAAAATTCTACTCCATGAGGCGAAAGCGACTGTTTCTTCAAATTGCAACCTGTACCTAATCGTAACCCTTTGAAGAGTTTGTTGATAAGAACGTGTTTTCAGATGCTCCATTTATCGGTACCTATTTGTGTATGGGCCACTTCTATTAGTGGAAATGGAAAACTGAGCAATTTGTTGAATCTCGCTGTGCAGATCTGTTCATCACTCCGTAGATCCTCATCAGATCTTCATTTAGGATAGGGTTCTCTATCAAAATTCATTCAAATCCAGTCCGGCGAGGCAATAGCGAATATTTTATTCAAATTGTAACCTGTAATCGTAACCGATTGAAGAGTTTTCTGATGAGAAGGTGGTTTCAGATATTCCATTTATCGGGAACTATTCGTTTATGGGCCAATTGTACTGGTGGAAATTGAAAACTGAGCAATTTGCTGCACTCTCGAGGTGCAATTCCGTTCATCACTTCGAAGATCCTCATCAGAACTTCATTTAGGATAGGGTTCTCTATCAAAATTCATTCAAACCCAGTCGGGCGAGGCAAAAGCGAATATTTTATTCAAATTGTAACCTGTAATCGTAACCGATTGAAGAGTTTTCTGATGAGAAGGTGGTTTCAGATATTCCATTTATCGGGAATTATTCGTTTATGGGCCAATTGTACTGGTGAAAATTGAAAACTGAGCAATTTGCTGCACTCTCGAGGTGCAATTCTGTTCATCACTTCGAAGATTCTCATCAGAACTTCATTTAAGATAGGGTTCTCTATCAACATTCATTCAAACCCAGTCCGGTGACTAAATTCGACTAAATTCTTTAAATTGTAACCTGTAATCGTAACTGATTAAAGAGTTTTCTGATGAGAAGGTGGTTTCAGATATTCCATTTATCGGTAACTATTCGTTTATGGGCCAATTGTACTGGTGGAAATCGAAAACTGAGCAATTTGCTGCACTCTCGAGGTGCAATTCTGTTCATCACTCCGAAGATTCTCATCAGATCCTCACCAAAATTTTATGGGACCACTCCTGAGGTGTCACCTTTCGAACACAAAAAGAATCATCTCAATCGGTTGAGCCGTTTTCGAATGATCGCGTAACATACACACAAAAAAAAAAAAAAAAAAAACATCAACATACAGACGAATTGAGAACCTCCTCCTTTTTTGAAGTCGGTTAAAAATATCACTACATAGTCACTATCACTATCACTACATCTCTATCACTATCACTTCACTATCACTACATAGTATAAAACAAAGTCGCTTTTTGTGTCCCTATATCCCTTTGTATGCTTAAATCTTTAAAACTACACAACGGATTTTTATGCGGTTTTTTTTTAATAGATAGAGTGATTCAAGAGGAAGGTTTATTATGTATAATACATGCATAATATAGCCGTGCGAAGCCGGAGCGGGTCTCTAGTTTAAGTATAAAATGACTAAAATTCAATGACAAAGATTTTTGTTTGTTCGCTCTTTACATTAAAACGGCTTCACCGATTTAGATCAAAATTTGCACCAAAGACACAGAATACTTTTCACCCCGATATTTCAACGGGATCGGGACCTTCGTGTGTCAAAATTGAATGACACAACTAGTGACCTAAATATCGATATTTTCCAAAAATTCGCTATTATTATAATATCGATATTTTCTTGCCCAATCTTTTCCCACAGAGTCCCAACTGATACCAATTACACGCAAATAAAGTTAACCCTTTCAAGAACTTTTTAATTGCTGTTAAATCGAAAGGGATCGGCTTTAAAAAAACGGCTTAAATAGGTAGGTATAAGATTAGACCTATTGTTGCTGTCCGTGGGTGGTTTCGTATTTCATTCCGTCACAGTCTGTGCTTATAATGAAGGGTTGAAGGGTTATTTTGTTTTTTTTTTTAAACATAGCGTTGGTGCTACATAATTATTTGTTTGAATAGATTTTGTTAAACGCGCTAGCAGCGTTCCGCGGTTTCACCCGTGTAACTACCGATCCCGTGGGAATATCGAAATATAAAATTTTAATAGCCTATAATAGCCTTCCTTAACAAATGGACTATCCAACGCAAAAAAAAACAATTCGAACCAGTAGTTCCTGAGATAAGCGCGTTCTAACAAACAAACAAACTCTTCAGCTTTATAATATGATAGCGACCCGCTCCGGCTTCGCACGGCTATATTATGCATGTATTATACATAATAAATCTTCCTCTTGAATCACTCTATCTATTTAAAAACCGCATCAAAATCCGTTGCGTAGTTTTAAAGATCTAAGCATACAAAGGGACTTTATTTTATACTATGTAGTGATTATAATATTAGTATGTATGAGATTTTTTGCGCCTTAAAATGTTCTAAGAGCAATCACAAATAATAGAAATAGCAGTTGCAATAAGTTGGTAAAGGAAATGGTACGATTAATACCAGTTATAAGAATGACGACCTATTAAAACTAGTAGTTCGCCCGGAACTGAGACCTCACGAGGTTTTTTTAACTGATTTTTACTTTTCAACGTAAAGAAATAAGTTATAACGACGAAATACTTATGATACTTCGGTTTATCTCATTTAAATGAAAGGTGCCTAGTACCGCTTTCATCAGACCCTGGTCATCGCTGAATCTATTATTATACTTTTAACACAGATACTTTTAACGAATTCAAAAGCGTTAGGCATAGTTGTCTTGTCTAGAAAATGAGTTCCATAGCCAAATTTTCTTGGTCTCAATCACGTATTTTTTTATTTTGCGTTTTATTGATACTCAATAGAATAATTAGCTACTATGAATGTAAATCGTGTAAGATTAATATCCTCCCGTCTATATCACCATTACATATCAGAGTAGGTACCTACCTACTCATCAATTGAACACGATAGATCTAACTTGCCTAGGGATGAGTTCAAATAGCCGGCTATATTACCAAACCCCAGATATCAGTTGCTTGTAACACCTAGAGTGCCTACTTATCAAGACAACTTTAACGATAGACTTATCTTGTCTAGAAGATGAGTTTATATTTATTTGAAGTTGAGTGCCTTCTTCCAACTCTATCACCAGATCCCAGATATCAGCTGATTCTTCAGAAGCTATAGAAAACCTACTTATCAAGGTGTTTTGAACGAGTCCAAACATGATATGACTATCTTGCTCTCAAGATAATTTTAAGTTCTTATTGTCACCTTTCTCATCTGGTCTTTATCATCAGACTAAACACTCAATTTTTTGTACCTATTGCTCATCATAATGTAACAAAAGAGGAAAAGAGGAGAGAGGTTCCTCCCTCGATACAAATTATATTAGAGAAGTTTGAGATTTATATTTTCGGTGAACCTATATATTGTCCTATAACAAGTCCCTTACCTATCCTACTAATATTATAAATGTGAAAGTTTGTGTGTGTGTATGTGTGTGTGTGTGTGTGTATGTGTGTATGTTTGTTACTCCTTCACGCAAAAACTACTGAACCGATTGCGTTGAAACTCGGTATTTAGATAGCTGAGTACCTGGATTAACACATAGGCTACTTTTTATCCCGATATTCCCACGGGATCGGGACTTACGGGATTACTCCTTCATACAAAAAACTTCTAGACCGATTGCGTTGAAACTCGGTATGTAGATAGCCAGAGACCTGGATTAACACATAGGCTACTTTTGATCCCGATATTTCTACGGGATCGGGACTTACGGGATTACTCCTTTACGCAAAAACTACCGAACAGATTGCGGTGAAAATCAGTAAGTAGATAGCTGGAGACCTGAATTAACACAAAGGCTACTTTTTTTCCCGATATTCCCACGGGATCTGGACTTACGGGATCAGGACTCAAAATATATTTTAAAAGGTTGTAGTTGGGCGGAGGCGGAGAGAGTGATGAAGGGGAGAAGGGTAAGATAAATAAAAAGGGGGAGCACAGGAAAGGGGAGGATAGGAAAGAGGAAAGAGATGTAAGAGGGAAGAGACAAAATGGGGAGAAGAGGACAGGGGGAGGAGAGGAGAGGGGAGGACAGGAAAGAGAAAGGGTATGAAAGAGGGAGGGGATGAAATGGGGAGAACAGAAAGGAGGAGGAGAGGAAAGGGGGAGGAGAGGAAATGGGGAGGAGAGGAATGGGGAGGAGAGGAAAGGGGGAGGGGAGGAATGGGGGACGGGACCTAACCTAACCTTCTCCATCCGTGACGGTAATTTGTCAAAAAAACATTCCGGGCCTATCTGGACTCCTAGAAATGTAAGCGCTCGCTTCGCTCGCACGTGTTTGCTACTCATTCCGCGACGGTTCTGTGTCAGAAAAGCATTCTGGGTCTGTCTGGACTCCTTAAAATATAACCGCTCACTTCGCTCGCACGTGTTTGCTACTCCATCCGCGACGGTTTCGTGTCAGAAAAGCATTCTGGGTCTGTCTGGACTCCTTAAAATATAACCGCTCGCTTCACTCGCACGTGTTTGGTCACAATAACTAACGTTACCTACTCCATCCGCGACGGTTCCGTGTCAGAAAAGCATTCTGGGTCTGTCTGGACTCCTAAATATCTAACCGCTCGCTTCGCTCGCACGTGTTTGCTACGCATTCCGCGACGGTTCTGTGTCAGAAAAGCATTCTGGGTCTGTCTGAACTCCTAAAAATATAACCGTTTTCCACGTCTTCGCTTTCCCAAGACTTCGCTCTCCCACGAGACCTCACGTTACCTTGACGTGACGTTCCTTCCCTTAACGTCTTGCTTTCCTATAACACCGCTTTCCCTTAATACTGGCATTGCTAAACACAAAAACTACTATACGAATTGTGATAAAAGTCGGTAGCAGGTAGCTAGAGACCCTAACAAATAAGCTACTTCTTATATCGATATTCCTACGAGACTCGGACTTGCGCGGATGAAACCGCGGGGCGCAGCTAGTTAGTAAATAAAAATAATAAAAAGATTAGTCAAAAGTTGTTTAATTAAAATCTTTAGATCGGTAAGAAATACTTTTTTAATATAATCCACCACAATTGTTGACCAACCCATGATTAAGAAATCACTATCACTATCACTTCACTATCACTAATCACTATCACTATCACTATCACTAAATAGTATAAAACAAAGTCGCTTTCTCTGTCCCTATTTCCCTATGTATGCTTAAATCTTTAAAACTACGCAACGGATTTTGATGCGGTTTTTTTAATAGATAGAGTGATTCAAGAGGAAGGTTTATATGTAGGTATAATACATGCATAATATAGCCATGCGAAGCCGGGGCGGGTCGCTAGTAAATTAATAATTTATGAATATGATGCAAAGAGAGGTCTGACGATTTAAGGGAAAGTAGAATAGACGCTTTTAAACTACAGTCTCACCCGATGTAGGTACATCCTGAGTGACCTAGACGACGTCAAACATAGAAGGATTGACCAAATTTCGCCTCGGCTTCCGTTTAGCTGATCAATAGCTGGTTCAAGCAGCTCCTTCGAAGACCATCGGGAACGAACACAGGAGTGCATGACTTTGTACCTAGTACCAGAGATATGTCAACCAGAGGTAGATACGTCTTTGCAAAATAAAGTTGGCTACATGAACGGAAGGTAATTGACAACCGTTGATTCAGTCGGGTTCCCGACTCCTTTATGATCACCCACAAGACGTCATTTTAATAATTTTCACAGTTTTTCGCGAGATAACATGCCTTTGTGCGTATTCAGGACATGTACAAATTATACTGGAAACACATGAGGCAAAAACATAATCATTTCATTCGTAATTAACAGTGTAATTTATTTAAAATTATTTTTCAACAACAAAATTTTCAACATGTATTTTAGTTGTTTGCTAGGGGAGAATGGGGTAAAAAAAACTACAAAATTTATTTATAAAAAAAATTGCAGGACAATCCACACATCGCCATTTAGCCCCAAGCTAAGTAACTAGACTTGTGTTATGGGTACTTAGACAACGGATATACTGCTTAAATACTTTTCTTTTGTAAATACATACATAAAAAACATAGAAACAACCAGACCACAGACAAATATCTAAGCATAAATACTTGTTTGAAGCGGGAATCGAACCCGCAACCCTGTGTTTGGCAGTCCGGTAGTCCGGATGACCAATGAGCCAACTGGGTCGTTATTTGTTGGTAATTAATTGTTTCATTATTATTATTATTTATTAATGCAAAGATTCGTATGTGAGTAGGTATGTAAATGTGTGTGTATCTAAGTACGTATATTATTCCTACACGCATAAACTACTAAACCGATTGCGATGAAACTTGGTATGTAAGTACTTATTGGTTGTAGATGTTGGTTGAAGTAGATAGGCTACTATTCATCACGATATACTCGCGGAATAGGGCATGACTACGCGGATAAAATGGGGTAGGTACACCTAGGGATTAATATTGTTCATATTCGATTACATTTTACCTAGTGACGGTTTAATGAAACAAAAATGGGTTAAAATAATTAGGACTCAAAGATACGAGGATGATTGGATGCCGAATAGATATTCAAAAACGTGCTCGATGTAATTAAAAATCAATTAGTTTCATTTTAAAATAAGGTACCTAAATGAGTAAAAATTTATTTGTTATATTATTTTATTAAAAATAAATGCTAAGAATAAAAAAGTTTTGACTTTTGAATTTCATTTAACTAATTATTTATTATTTTTATTATTCCTAATACAATTAATTTACACAATCAATTTGGTTTATGTCGAACTTCTGCCTCCCCAAATCTGAAAAATGTTCAGATTAATTGAAAAAATAAACCACCGGTCCACTGATTGCCCCATATCCCCTCAGGTACTTTCTGACATGCACGATGACGCGCATTCTAATTATAGTGACATCTCTTTCTAACATTGCTCAAGTCCCATTGTCGTGGCCATTATAGAAAGAGATAACCTTCTTTTCGTTCAATTTTTTCTAGCATAAATGTAGATTTGTATATGTCATAGTTTGTGTCACATTAAAGTACTGCGAAGTTTGAACATAACCACTCTATAACTGTTACATTCTCTCTGCCTAGTACTTACTATAAACTTTTGCGAATTATTTGAATTTAATTTAGTATGACCATATTATTTTTATATACCTACCTATTATGGATCATTTATTTTAATCATAATATCACGAAGTTATGTTATTACGTTATGGTTTTGATATTTTCTGAAATATTTTTACGACACCAGTGACAGCAAGAAAACCTGACATTGTCATTTTTGAATCAGAAAAGAAGGTCTAATCGCTTTTTCCTCTTTAATACAAATGAGTTTTATATAAAAATGACCGCTGAGATGACGAATTCCTGTGGATTCCTTCCAGCTCCATCATCAGATCAGTTCCATGGTACCATATTATTGTCACCGAAGTTACGCCGTTTTATTTGATACCCAACTCGGGTATATTTGCCCAATAGTTTGCCTGCCACATAGATAGATCCCCTTTTGGACCCCCTATCTCCGTAACCCCCTGACCGATCCTGCTCATGATCGAACTTAAAAATTCTATGGACCTCAACTACTCGTACACCAAAAATCATGAAGATCAGAGCAACGATACTCAAGTTATCGTCGAACAAACATACATAGGTACAAACGACCGACCGTCTGAACACTAGACCTCACTCGCTACGCTCGTTCGGTCAATTAAATCACGAAACCTAAAAAAATCTTACTATAATAACCATTATTGGTTATTATAGTAAGATTTTGGGTACATCCCACCTAAATGGAGAGAGGTAAACGTTAACGTTTGTTTGACGACCCAGTTGGCACAATGGTCACCATGCCGGACTGCCAAACATAGGGTTGCGGGTTCGATTCCCGCCTCAGACAAGTATTTATGCTTAGATATTTGTCTGGGGTCTGGTTGTTCCTATGTATTATAAGTATATATTTACAAAAGAAAAAGTATATAAGTAGAATATCCGTTGTCTAGTACCCTTAACACAAGTCTAGTTACTTAGCTTGATGGCGAGGTGTGGAATGTCCTGCAATATTAATTATTTATTATCTTGAAGTGTTATAATGTTGTGTTAGTTCAAACTGTACATTTCTACAACCAACCTAAACAACTTCGCTAAAACCTGATGAAACTTAAATCCTGCAATTACACGGCACATGGCTTTACTCTACGACCCTCGGATATCTGACCATCTCGCGAACGAATCGCGTTAATTAATGCCAACTTAACCCTTTCTTATGTGACGTGGAATAATCACTTCCATACAACTGTCGTGGTTCTCAAACTTTCGATATTTTTTTATCACCATTCATATTTTTGTAGAATTTTTTGTAAAGTAGTGAGCATTTAATCAATACAAAACATCGTCTAATGGTTAGTGAAAATGTGGTCACTGGTAATCACTTATAGACGTGGTTTTTTTAATCAACCTATGTTGTCCCACATCTATTTCTAAGCCAAAGAGCTAGTAACTTACTTACATACACGTTACATAGAAACCAAAATTCATCATATTCCTTATAACTTTTTGATAAAATTTCTTATTCTTTTGGTATCAGTACTTAGGGTAGTAATTATGGCAGCAGCATCAGCCATTTTAAGGTCGTCCGTTGATTTTATTGGGGCTCTACAATCACATCGCTGCTCTATGTAATATCTTATCTGCAGCGGCCTACTGTAAGGGAGTGTTCAGATGACATGCGTAGACCACGCGCTCGCCACGCGTATCACACGCTTTGATCACGCGTTGACCACGCTTGGAATTTGTTTTATATATAATTTGAGCCTTATGACACATCAATAGATTTCAAATTGCATTTATGCAAGTCTACCCGCTCACGCCACGCGCCCGCCCCGCGCCCGCTTGCAGACATGCAATTTGAGATCTATTGATGTGTCATAAGACTCAAATTAATAGAACAATTTTCAAAGGGTGTTCAACGCATGCGCGTGGCGGGCGCGTGTTCTACGCGTGTCATCTGAATACGCCCTAAAAAGCAACCTGTAAAAATAAAAAGTTCCTCTATCTATTTATGATTACCGGGTTATCACATTCGTGGACCAATTTTTGAGAACCTCTGTACCCTGACTCCACAGATTGATCAAACCCGTCACCAGTTGATGGATCTAGATATTAATTCGGAAAGCGTGGCGAATCTGACCAAAATTCAACCCTTTATGCATAATAATATCTTACTCGTAGCTTTATTTTGACTGTGTGGTGATTAGTCAGTTGTTAAAAGGGCGTTAAGACCTTTCTTATATAAGAGTAATTAGGAGAATGAGTTGAGAAATCTTATAAGTAAAGTAATATTATCCCTGTATACATAAAACCTTCAGAATTAAAGTAGTAGTAGATAATCTACTAGGCCTATAACACTCTAAGACGTATATACAATAATAAATGAGCCTTTATTTTAGATACATAATGTTTAATACATTTAGTTCACATGCTATGGTATATACCTGTTTTTATTTATAATATAATATCTAATTAATTTCGGCAACTAGGCTCGCATCTGTTTGTCTGTCGACAAAGGCCTCCTTCAACTCTTTCCATTTATGTCTATCTCTGGCTTTTCTTGACCATGTCCACCACCGTTTTGAGATCGTCCTCCCATCTGTTGTATTGTCCTTCGCGTCTTCTCTTCAGTTTTCTCAGGTACCAGTCCATAAACAGTTTACTCTAAGACGTATTCCTACGTTTGAACCAATTTTCATAAACGCGTTGACAGTAAGTATTAATTTACTATTTTTGCTAATAAACAGGTAAGTAGTTAAGTACCCTTTACAAAATATGTAACACAGGAATCTATAGACATGAGAATCTGTAGATATGGAAATCTGTATACATGGGAATCTGTACAGTGTAGGTACATAGATGAATCTGTAGGATTGACTATCTCTATACAAACAAATCTGTAGTATTAGAAATCTGTAGAATTGTGAATCTGTAGACGTAAGACGTAGGAAAAAAACCCTTTTCTGCCTTAACTATGCAACCATGAGGGCTTAATAAAACAGTCTCATCTACAAACTTATCTAATAATAGCTAATAATGTGAATTAGTATGCAGATTAGGATGAATTAGTTGAAGTTGATCGATTGACGTCATCGCAATTGGTGTACAGTGTACCCGCATAATTATTTCGCTAGAGTATTAGGTGACCACTTTTGGCTTATTAATTTTTAGCTAAGTAGGCTTTTGATGAATTTTTTATGCATTTTAATAATAACTAGCGACCCGCCCCGGCTTCGCACGGCTGTATTATGCATGTATTATACCATATAAACCTTCCTCTTGAATCACTCAAACTGCATCAAAATCCGTTTCGTAGTTTTAAAGATTTAAGCATACATAGGGATGTAGGGACAGAGAAAGCGACTTTGTTTTATACTATGTAGTGATAAATATTGCAGGACATTCCACACATCGCCGTCTAGCCCCAAGCTAAGTAACTTGTGTTATGGAAATACTACTTACATAGGTACTTAAAATTGTTTTTGTAAATTTATATACTTTTAATACATAAGAAGCAACCAGACTACAAACAAATATCTAAGCATAAATACATGTCTGAGACTGGAATCGAACCCACAACTCTGTGTTTGGCAGTTAGTGGTGACTATTGTGCCAACTGGGTCGTCAAAAGTGGGGTTTGCAGGGTTACTGGTAAAATATGAAAAAGCGGTTGAGGGCTAATGTGCATCACTACGCGTCACTACATAGTATAAAACAAAGTCGCTTTCTCTGTCCCTATGTTCCTATATCCCTATGTATGCTTAAATCTTTAAAACTACGCGTCGGATTTTGATGCGGTTTTTTTTAATAGATAGAGTGATTCAAGAGGAAGGTTTATATGTATAATACATGCATAATATAGCCGTGCGAAGCCGCGGGTTGTCTAATATACCACGACTTTTGGAAATTCGAACATTTTTCTTTAATTTTGCTAACTTTACTTGACTTAAAATGACACCCGAATGAAATGTAAACATACTCAGACAGTTAAATGTAGGTACAGTAAGCTGCATAATTGCAGCCCCTGGTAGAGTTCTAAAATTACTATTATTGGAATGTTTTAATTCTAATAATTTTTGTTTGATAAATTGATGAGTGATTTGATGACTTTAAACTTCAACTAAAGCAGGTGCCTAGAATCTGGCTTGTGTTGAAAACATTCATATAACAGCTGTTTTTGAGCTCTACGGTGGGTTTGCAATTATGATTTGGGTCGTACACCCGTTTTTACAATCAATCCTATGAGATTGCATATTGCGCGCGAACGCATAGAGTCGCAAATAAGACACTGATTCGCTAGAGTGAAGAGAGCAGCACAAAATTGACAAATCATAGGGCCGCATTTAGCACAGTGCGTTCACTTATCAAAGAGCAACTTAAGTACTGTTTGCGAATACGGGCGTTAGTATCTTAATCACTCGTGACGCCGTTGGCGCTATGTCTAACTAGGTGTAGCCTAACAATATCCTATAGCTATACTTATAATTCAAATCTTACCTATTAGGTATCACTATCATCAACTACATAGTATAAAAAAAAATATTTATTATTTATTTTACATGTATAATACATGCATAATATAGCCGTGCGAACCTGGGGCGGGTCGCTAGTGTAAAATATAAACGTATCAAGTTATCCAATTATCAGTGCAAAATTAGGTATAAATTAGGTACAATTAAGCGCTAATTAGCTGTAGATATCGCTGTTACCGCATTTGTAATTTGATCGACCTGATTACAAGGTTATGGGATACTTAGGTAGGTACATTATTATTAATACTGATAATGTGTTCTACGTAGGTATATTATTACTAGCTGCGCTCCGCGGTTTCACCCGCGTAACTCCCGATCCCGTGGGAATATCGGGATAAAAAGTAGCCTATAACTTTCCTCGATAAATGGACTATCCAACACAAAAATAATTTTTCAATTCGAACCAGCAGTTCCTGAGATTAGCGCGTTCAAACAAACAAACAGACAAACAAACTCTTCAGCTTTATAATATTAGATAGATAAGAGTCACGAGAACTTGCGTAGTTCATTGATAAGTTTTTCAGTGTGTAAAGAAAATACTCGCAGTTGCTGAGCACACTGAGGCAGTTTCGTGAGCGTTCAGTGGGGTTTTAAAATATTTAAGTTTCTATGCACCATGCAATGATGCGTACACTTAATGGCTTATTTCGATATAGCCCAGTATTTTTCCAAATCTGCCCAAAAATATGTACCTACTCATACCTACCAATGATACCTAATATTTTTCCTAATGGGCCAGCAAATTTAGAAATATGTAGGTACAGACGGTAATTTTTATTTATTTAATATATACAGGATGTCCCGAAATTAGTCGATAAACTGGAAACTACGGGTAGTTCAGTTCGATGAAGAAGAAAAAAATGAAAATAAACATTGAAAACGAGTCCAATGGGCTTTAGGCTAATGGGGAAAAAAGTGAGTCTTCTTCTTCTTGTATTTATCCTAAACGGGTAGTAAGTGTTATCTAAATAAGAAGTAATTACACATCGGTATTTTGCCACCCCGGACCAGACATCACTATCACTTCACTACATAGTATAAAATAAAGTCGCTTTTTCTGTCCCTATTTCCCTTTGTATGCTTAAATCTTTAAAACTACACAACGGATTTTGATACGGTTTTTTTTAATAGATAGAGTGATTCAAGAGGACGGTTTATATTATGTATAATACGAGTCGTTAGTTCTGTATAATTTGGAAAGTTGAATTTGAAAAACATTTTAATTTCCTTATCAGAGAATCCCAATTAAAAATTGTCAACTTATCACCTTGTCGGTTGTCATTTTATCAATTTGTATTAATTAAACAAAAAGATTGATTATACAAAACATGAATTCGTGTGGGTGGGTGTAATTATTTTGTTTGTTGGATATTTAATTAATTGAGTAGATAATTAGGAAAAGATTAAAATAAATAACAACTGCTTAAAAACTGCCATAGTTGTGTCAAAGAAATTTAAGAAAATTAAAATAATGTTGCATTTGGACTTCTTTTCATACTACCATGTGTTTGTCGAGTTTTATGTTTTTTTGTCTGAATAAATCTTTTATCTTACTATTTTTGCGTTCACTAAACTAAGACAATTACACAATTAATTCAAGTAAGTACTTAGGTACCTACTTGATTTATTTTTTAGATCATTTTTCTTAAATTATGCTGCTTCATGGAAGTTATTTTTATTAGTTTCAGCATTACTTTCCCACCAAAAACCAAACAGTCGATTTCGAATTTCAAAGCAGTGGGTTCATAGCAGCAAGTATTGAAAGCGAACAATTGAATGAAATACCAACTTAACTAAACTTAAGTATTAAAGAGAAAAAGTCTTACTAAAAAAAATCTGAAACTAAAAGAGCTACGAGTCTGAACTTTGCATTGCGGTTCCTTTTAAGGCTTAGGCGCGCATAAAGTAAGGATTTTTGTAGATTTTACTTCTAAATGTTTAAACACTGCTAATAATGTTGTTCATAGTGACTATTATGTATTAGGTATGTCATCATCTTCCTGATGCGCTTATCCCAATTTATTTGGGGTCGGTGCAGTATATCTTCTTCTTCCATTCACTCCTATTAGTCGTTATCGTCTCTCTCATGTCTTGTCTCACACAGTCCATCCATCTTTTTTTCGGTCGTCCTCTTGCTCTCCATCCCTCTACATTCATACTCATCACTCTTCTAGTCACATGCGTCTCCTCTCTTCTCATCACATGCCCGTACCAACTTAAACGGTTCCTTTTTACTTTTTTAGTAACCGGTGCTACTTTCAGGCTTCCTCTATTATGTATTATGTGTCTGTAGGAAATCAATGTCTCTTTTAAAGAGACACTAACGTTGGGAAAACCACGGAGTGACGTTAGTAGCACAAAAATATCTAATCACTTAAGTAGCAATATAAAAGTTTATCAAATAACTAATTGGAAATAATTTAATGCCATTCAGTGACAAATTTGATTTTGTAAACAGTATTGGGGATGATAATTTCCGAATTGCAATCAGTAATGTATTCACCCCCAGTAAGGGTGTCAAAATGTGTAAGGATGCCGTCAAACTAATAGGTTTATGTAAACTTTGTATAAGATAGTTTGTAAATTAATATTTATTAAAAGAAATGAGGACGTTTTTGTTTGATATATTTCATTAATCTACGAGTAAGTCTCGATCTATTAGAATAACATGTTAAATAAAAGCTTTTAAAGAGTAACCTGCAAAGTCACAGAATATAAGTCCATTCCCCCTCATTTTTCTCTTAAAAAACCAATTCCTGAATTTTTTTTTTGTATAAGTACTTACCTACATCAATTTGTGAGACTAATGTTACCTCAGTCTAGCTGTGACCATGAGAGTTGTAAAGATTTCAAACGTCAGGTTCGAACAAAAAATAAAACACGATCAAACAGAATAATTAGAATCGTTTTATTATACCGTAGCCATTTGTTCATATTCAAATAAAATATTTACTATCACTTAATTCTTCTGTTCAATACCTATCTGTTACATTTCATTACATTCAACCATCTGGTTCTATTTGACGACAAGTGACTCTATTTACTCTTGTTATGGCCAGAGGATATCTCAGATTTCAATGGGGAGGATTAGAAAAGTGATACCAATTAGGGTATGATTAATCAATTATTTGGACAGTATTGCGTTTTTTAAAGCTGTTTGAAGCAATATATAGAACTACTTATACGCGACTAAGAGTAGTAGTTTAGAACAGTATGTAGAGCAAACTCTTTGCAACAATTAACTTACCTACCTATTAACTGCATTCCAAGGAGTTATTTTGCTAACTCCAAAGAAACTCATCAGATCTTCACCAAACTCTTAATAGACCACCTTGAGATTTTTCTTCTTCATAACATCTGTATACCAATGTTGGTCTAGATCGATTGCAAAATACGACCTATGAAGAAGTACATTCACATTACCAATTAGCTGAACCCGACGTGACCTAGAGCTCACTCGCAAATCTGTAAGGTTGTAAAGTAATGTTACCTGATTCTGTTTTTTTTAAACAATATACAATACAATATCGCTCGCTCGCTCGGTCGATGGGTTGGGTACCTATTTGTTGCTAACTACGTTGTGGGTACTTACCTATTCTTGCTTTGAATCGTATGATCTTTTATATGAGTTGTTATTGAATTATGTCTGCGTTGACATAATTCAATAACAACTCATTACTTGTTATGAGGTGATTGTAAAAGATACTAAAATAAAATCAATAAAGATAAAATTAAATGATTACGAACGAATACATTAAAACAAAACATCATCAAAACCGTTCAATCATCAACATCATCGCCATAAAATATTAATCGCCAAGGATTACCCTTTGTATTAATATTCAGTCAACTAGCCAAAGAAAGGGTGAATAATTAAACATAAACACACAATAATGGACTCTAGTAGCAAAGAAAAACAGTTTGAAATATGAAAATTATGAAAATAGAGCTGTCGCGTCGAAATCAGCAACCCGTTAATGATACGGTAATTAATATGAGGAATTTTGCTTCAAATATATTAAGAATGCTTAAATTGAAATAGATGTTGACAGAATTCTTGCCAATAACGTGAAACACAAGCTTTGGAGGAATTTACAGTTGCAATAAAATTATTGACACTTTGTTTCAATTATTCATAATTTTAGAAGATCAAGATACAACAAATCATTAAAATGACGCTGTGTTAGCAAGAAATGTAATGACTTTTTATTGTGTAATATACATTGATGATCAAGCATTAGGTTTTATGCATGTCATGTTACAAGTGATATTATTATTTAAAAAATGCATCTCCAAAATCTGGCACCGCAGCAAGATTTGAACTCGTGAACTCACGCTTATTGCGTGGTTGCTTTAATGCTGCAAACGAAATTTAATGCATTAGCTTGTTTGTTATACGAATTAAAGTTCCTGATGACAAAATATTGTGAAAGTATTCAGTGTCCACACTGTCCACAATAGAAAATGTTTATCTAAAATTATCCACTTAAGTGACTTGATTACATATATCATTTACGATATATTTTACTATCAGTAGTATTATCACATCATTAACTTCAAACACCAATATTTGTCAAAATAAATTCTTATTTACGATCCAGTATTAACACCTACAATCAAACGTAACATATCACCCCGATCTTCAATATTCATGAAGACTATAACCACGAGTTATTGTACTCTATATTTTTCTCAATCACCATTAGTACGTATCTGCGTACCTACTGGTCTTTCTGTGCTATCTTCTCCCTAAAATATTTTACCATTCACTCCAAATTCCGTACCATTCTCACCCTTAGGGTCTGTTACATAAGATTCATTTATTTCTTTTTATGGATTGTCTGTTAGGGCTGTTTTGTTTGGTACAATTTTGCAATAGAATTCGGAATATGTCGGCAGTTCACTTTTATTGTATGGAATAATAGGGGTGCTCTTACTCCTGTTATCATGTGTCTGATCTAAAATGATACTTCGTATAGTAGACATTTTGAGGGGTGTTTTCTATGCTGTTGTCATGGACAGATCACTTATTAGGGACAACAATGGGATTGTAAAATAAAATTAAATAAGGTTCTTGTTTTATTTTGGGTTTGCGATATTTTTTGTGCCAAATTTTAGATATTCGAGTGGAAATGGTTTATATCGAAGAACAGTTTTATTTTTTATGTATACACATTATTTTTTAGTAACTACATAGTTTTTAATTACATTCATTATTTATCTGAAGAAATTAATTTCTGTTTATTAAATTATTGTTATTCTTACTTGCAAATTAAAATTTTAAGACCATAAACTTCAAAGATTGGTAGATTATTAATCAACTAATTAACAACCATTTACTTGTTTCAATTTTATGTCCTCAAATGTAACATCTCTTAAATGTCGTTATCTACAGATATCGGTTATGGTTCCGGTCGCCCTTACAGTGTGAAATTATTTAAGGTTATTTACATTTATTTTGCATTCAATTAATTTGTTTTTTAAGATTCGATTTTCGTTACAATATATTATCCTTGTTAAGTAGAAAAATATGTTCCACATCACAAACATTTCAGTAACATCAAAAACTTTTCAAATAAAACAACAGTTACATAGGTACAACTACCGAAAATCATTACTATCTCTGTCATAAAACATCAAAAACGATACAGTACGCACCACTTAAACCTAAACAATAAAGAGCAAACGTAGCAAGCTCTATTGCAAGCCATTGAAACTTGCAAAGCCTTCAGACATAACCATTTCCTATTCCCATACCAGGATCATCCGTCTACTGACGACCAATCAAAACACAATATGTTATAAATTGCCAGCATTATTTGGTTACAAACATACTACTTCACCCATCACATGATTTTCACCTTTATTTTCAACTTTATAACTTTGAAATAAGAACGAGCTGTCACAATTTGAAGTGACAACAGTAGCTTTGTTATCTTTAGTTCTTGGCTTCTCAACTTTGGCTCATAACCATCCCGCTGTGTTTAGGTAAAGAGCAATGGCATTCGATATTTTAGTTTGCGGGTGGCAGCAAAACAATAACAGTGAATAGTGTCGTCTGTTTTGTAATATTGTCTATTTGAGCGTAAATTTTGATGGTGTAGTTGTCTGTGACTATCTGGAATTAATATCAGTTCGAATTTTATGGTCAAGATAGCTTTTACCTGGGACTTCATAGGGTTGAATTTTCCACAATTCTTTATTTCTGTAAGCCAAATGTTAGCCTGATCCATCCATTGGTTCGAGGTGTGTTGATATATCAGTTACTCAGACAGAGCTTTGAATTTTAGTATAAATTGTTATTGCGTATATTCTTTCATGCATTGTATGAAAACAGCGCTACAGTATAAAGATTCATAGGTAAATTGATAGGAAGAAGTAATCAAAATATACATATTATATTTGCATGAATATTACTAAATAGTGTTTGATATTTATAATATTACTAGCTGTCCAGGCAAACGTTGTTTTGCCATTTACAAAAAAAAAGTAGATGTTCGATTCTCAGACCTAACGAATATACACAAAAAAAAAACAACGCACTCCGGGAGTGCAGGCAGAAGTGAAAACTGTATATCTGTGTAAAATCTCATCTGTCGCGAGAACATACGCAAAAAGAGTTTTAGATGAAAAAAAAAATAGTCGGACGACTATTTGTCGTCCGACAAATAGTCGTCCGACATTTGTCGTCCAAGAAATAGTCGTCCGACATTTGTCGTCCGTCAATAGTCGTCCGACAAATAGTCGTCCGTTAAAAAATACCTTATGTACGTCTTAATACACTCACAGCCAAATTAAAAAACTGTACATCTGTGTAAAATCTCATCTGTCGCGAGAAAATCTGTCGTCTGTCGCGAGAACGGCTGAAAATGCTCACCCACAAAAGTGCCCAACGCGCCATAAGAAGTTTTCACTTCAATTATACAAATCGGTTCAGCCGTTTAGGATAGGTAACTAACACTGCAACACGAGAATTTTATATATAATATTTATATAGGGATTGGTATGATAAATAAATAAAGGTGTAGATAACTTCCTAAATTCTAGGTACCATAATGACTATTTTTACCAAACCAAAAAAAAGCTTTTCTAGATAGACACTATCTTTCTTTATTACTGCTGGTAGGTATAACAAAAACAAACGTATCTACCATACGAAGACAAATAAACAACACCAACTAAAAGATTACAGACCAATTATCCAGTCCACTGACCAACATTATGATAGGTAACTATTTTCCAAAAAGAAAATTGGTCCCCGAAATTGGTCACCAATTTGGTGACACGTGTCTCCTGTTTTGAATAAGGGAAAAATATTTTCACTTGATTTGTTAGTGGTGGTTCGAATGATTTTACTATGATTAATTATTGATTAAATAGAAGTCGATTTGAAAAGATAATTGGATTAAAATATTTTTGTTGTGATTGAGTACTATGTCTAATCAAAACAATTTAGGTAAAATACACAATTCATTATTCATTAATATTAAAAAACCTTTTTTGCATAAATATGTTTTGACTGTGTATAAATATGCTGTTAAAAAGATCATTTTTACAAAATAAAAACAACCAACATTTTATTTTGTCATTTTTTTGTAAAATAACGTTTGGAAAAATTCTGTTTTCTTTTGCTGCAGATCGAATGAAAATTTGGTCGAATAAACTAAAGACATTTTATCGCTTGTGTCCTTCTATCATATTGCTTTTTAACTCCTTGTAGAAAATACAAAAACATAAAATTACTTAAGTTAAAGTTAACAAATGAATATTTAAACAAGCCTGCAATTACGGTCGCGTGCCTACTTCGCTCATAGACAATTTGTTTTAACAAGTTCATTCATTAGAAAGCATTTCCTTGTTAGACAATACTGTTTATGGTAATAGACGATTTGATTACTGGGTATAATGTTGACAATGGCGTGAAATAATGAGATACCATTTTGAAAAAAAAAAAAAAAAAGTAGCATTTTGCTTTCTTTATAGTCGAAAGCAATAACCTATCTATCGACGACTAAGGGTAACAAGTAATTGGTGAACATTTACATAAAAAATATGCGACTATTTAAAAACAACAGCTCTTATTAAGTCTGTGTAAAAATTATTTTTTTCTGACATCTTTCCTAGCAAAACTGTCAAAGTCACTACATAGTATAAAACAAAGTCGCTTCTCGCTCTGTCTGTCAATTATTATGTCTGTCAATTATGCTTAGATTTTTAAAACAACTTTACGAATTTTGATGCGGTTCTAAATCGATAGAGTGATTCAAGAGTATGGTTTGAGTATGTAAAAAAACTACAACGCGTACGAAGTCGCGGGCAACAGTTAGTAATCTCTACATATAATAAATTCGAAGTTTTGGAAGTAAGCGTTCTACGTCCATAATGATCTTAGCACTATAGAATTCGCTAACCTTATATAGCTCCGGTAGAAAAAAATCTTGAATGCGCGATTCAGGTTTTCTTAAATTTAGAAAATCACAAATTAGTTGATTATTCTTTTTGTTCTGCTTAAAAATTTTGTACACTTATGTATTTTAAGAATACATAGCAATATACACATTTTTTAACTAGAAAATAAAGTAATTAATTTAATAAGATATTTTTTTTAATTTCAAGTAACTAGCGCCATCTCTTCGTTTTCGCGAAACTACCATTCATCTCAGAAAATGTTGATTTTATTTGTTTACCTTTGTTTGTGCAGTCTAATTTCGGGAACTAGGAAACAGATTTTAACATAATCTTCACGAATGTGTTCAGAAAATATCAGAAGAGGTTTAGGTATTTCAAGTAGATTTATGTTACTAATTAAAATTTGATATTTCTTGGCGTAAAAAATAAACCATAATATTTTTGCATGAAAACGTACAGAACGTAGGGATGATGTCAAAATTGTCAGTTTGACATACGGAAAGAGGCATCTAGCGCCATCTCTTTTTTATTTATAATTTTACTATGGCTTCGCATTATTACTATCGTGCATATAGCCAGTGTCGCGGTCAAAGAAAATTAAATCCAATGCAGGAGCGTTTTTTGAATTTGGAACATTACAACGCTCCAGCAATTTTGTATGAACATGTGTATGTAGCGGCGTGCTGGGGTTATTAAAAACTTAAATACTCTTTGATTGGATCTCTTTTATCAAAGTACTAGCGACCCGCCCCGGCTTTGCACGGCTATATTATGCATGTATTATCTTCTTATCTATATCTATACATATAAAATCCTTTGTCCTGACTGACTGACGGATCATCGCACAGCCTAAACCGCTGATCGTAGAGACTTGAAACTTGGAGGGTGTGTTCTTTCTATGACGTAGGCATCCGATAAGAAAGAATTTTCCGAAATTCTACCCCTAAAGGGGTGAAAAAGGGGGGCAAAGTTTGTATTGGACAACGTGATTCCTTAGTCCAATCTATTTCAAATTTTGCATAAACATTCTTTAACAGAATTAATGGAACACGTGTTTCGTATTTTATTGAAATTCATCCCCTAACGGGGTTAAAAAGGGGAAGAAAGTTATTTTGGGAGTGATTTGCTTCGAAGTTGATATCAATACTCTTTAGTGCTTTTGATTAGATTGGTAACATACTCATTAATCTATGATTGGTAAGACGTCACTTCAAGCTGACAGCGTTAACGTAAAACCTAAGAGGTTGAAAACTTCGAACATTGAACTGAAAAAAGGTGTCTTGCCATTTAGTACTGGGAACTTGACATAGTATTTTTTTTTTGCGCGATACGTTTGCTAATACCTGTCGATAGAGGACATTACGGCAAATGAAATATGCCTTTACACCAAATCTCATAGGTGTCTCGGAAATGGGGGATTTGACCAAACGTTATGACTAAGATTTTATCAAAAGTGCGCTGTGCACAAATAATGCTTTCTAACCAAACTTCTAAACCATCTCGGAGACGGGATATTTGTTAAAACATAGAACTGTTATAGGATAGCCACTGAATCACTTAAAACTCTATATTTTTATTAGGATACGCCAAAATTACTCTCTGCGCAACTGTTCAGCCCTACCTAATAATAAAATTTTGAACAATTTGCCAAAAGTCACAGTTCCCAAAGTTAGTAGATACTAATTATTAAGTAATTTAACCCTTCCACAAATAATTTCAAAATGTAAAAATTTAAGGGGCGGGGCTTGGAATGCGCGGCAGTGGTCAAAAAACGCGATGCAAGAATCTTGTCTTGCTATTATTTCACTAAAAATGAATAAATACGTTGATGAATCGTTGAAACGTGTTCTAATTACTTTATAGTAACAAGACTATACTTTTTACTGTTATTCACTAACAAATATCTCGGAAATCGGCATAAATAGCTCGAAAATCGGCATGAAGTCGGAAGCAGAAGAAGAAGATGAAGAGGACTTTACTTATAGTTATTACGACGAATTTCTAACAAATAATTACCTAAATAGTACCTAAATAAGGAGAATAATCAATTTTCTTTACTTAGAGCCATTACTTACGTCAAATAAATCCAATTAGAATAAATCCAATAAGAATCCATGTCACTCACACTCACACTCACAACACGACTGACACAAGTGACAACTTCAATGGCGGAAAAGAAAAAATCAAAGCATAGACTACGTATTATTTTTTGTTCAGGGAGCAGGAAATTTATCAAAGGACAGATATAGTCAAACTTCTTCATACAAAAGTAAACTCTAACTACTTGAAAATAAAGCTCAAAGTCGCGTGGACGAGCGCGGTGCCCGGGCACCGCTTGGGGTTTGACTGAGGCGCAATATTTTAAAATGGCGCGGTGCCCGGGCACCGCTTGGGGGTATAGAGGTAAAGAAATATCTTTTGTTATGAATACGAAAATACCTAAACAAATGAATAGGACTTTTACACCTTTTTCATTTTTAAAATGGACAGGAAAGTGATCTTATAAGGGTTCCTTTTTTACCTTTTAAGGTACGGAACCCTAAAAACACAAAAGATGACTATGATAGATAGGTAATTACTAATTAGCACGATATGATTAAAGATTTACTCATGTGGTAATCGTAGAGTTTTGTGCATTATTGGCTCTGTGTTAGAAAGACAGAAATAGAAGAATTCATTTTTTTGGTTTAGAACTTTAGGTACTTAGACGTATAGCCCATTTTGGATCCCATCCCAAGAGAATTGGGTGGACCCGAGGTTTTCGTGTTCCAAGTTAAAATACATCTTATTCAAAATCTATCTTCTCTATACATATAAAATTCTTTGTCCTGACTGACTGACGGATCAACGCACAGCCTAAATCGTAGAAACCTGAAACTTGTAGGGTTTGTTCTTCGTATGACGTAGGCATCCGATAAGAAAGGATTTTACGAAATTAATTACCTACCGGGTTTAAAAAAGAGTAGAAAGTTATTTTAGGCGATTTGCTTCGACTCGAACTCCTTAGTGCTTTTGATTAAATTAAGTAAGTACACTTTATTTTGACACACATGTTTCAAACTCAATCTAATTTGAAATCAACCAAAAATAATCCTATTTTAACTATTTTCGACTCCTGCGCGGACGAAGTCGCGGGCAAAAGCTAGTAAATAAATAAATATTGCAAGACATTGCACCCGACGCCATCTAGCTCTAAACCAAGCAAATAAGTATGTGTTATGGTAGCCAGACTAATTTTTTGAATAAAATCTTAAAACATACAGGAACACCCAGCAAACAACAAATATTTTGTTAACAGAAATAAATGTATGTAAGTACTTACATAAATATTTGTTCGATGGTGGGAAGCAAATCTGTAACCTCCTCAATCGCAAGCGGATGTTCTCTCATCGCATTACAGAGGTCGTCGTCTAAATGTTAGTTTAACCCTTGGTTGTTGATAAATACAATATTAATTTCGCCCATTAGTCAAACTTGGCTTTAGAAACACCCAAAAAACTTGATAAAAAGTCAATTACAGAGCAATGTCACAATCAATTTCATGCACTACTTCACAAAAATCAAAGTCCGACGTAACCATGACGTAACAAAACCCGAGTCGTGGTATCAGTTCGCTAATTTCAGGTTAAGTGTCGACGCTCCAACAGCCGTGATCGTCTAGTGGTTAGGACCCTACGTTGTGGCCGTAGTAACCCAGGTTCGAATCCTGGTCACGGCAGTGTTACACTGTCACGGTGGAGCTTTATTTTTGCTGAATATAAATTTTATTTAATTTTGACGTTTTTTTTCTTTTATGAATAATTTATTTAAAAAAGTTAGCTAACATAAAATAAAAAGTCAATCCTCTGTATTCCTTTTTGTAACCAAGTATTTTTACTTCTTATATGATTCTCTTACTTTGGTTACAAATCAACTTCAAATAAATTATTTCTTACTTTCTTATCAAGCAAGCATGTCCTGTAATTTTTGAATAATTTTCACTGACATCTTTAAATCAAAACACAGCAATATAACTTTAATGTTTTTATTTGAAAGGGTTGAATTATTTTGACAACTGATTAAAGTTTTGGTGAAACTTAACATAATATTCTAATTTTTGTAAATGTAATAGACTGATTTTTTTTATTAATCATAATTAATTTTTGTAAATTAAATATTTTCTTTTATAAGAATACTGGTAACTGCTAACTAAATTATATAGGTAATCTCAATCTCAAGACAGAAAGCTATAAAACTGAATTTCGAATTGTGTTAAAATAATAAATAAATAAATATTGCAGGACATTCCACACATCGTGCTAGACAACGGATATACTACTTATATACTTTTCTTTTGTAAATATATACTTAATATACATACAGACACCCAGACCACATACAAATATCTAAGCATAAATACTTGTCTGTGGCGGGAATCGAACCCGCAACCCTATGTTTGGCAGTCCGGCATGGTGACCATTGTGCCAACTGGGTCGTCTAGATATATAAGAAGAAGAAGTTAAGAAAATATTTTGGACTTAAACTGGGTTTAGTAAAAGTGAGTTTTATTTTTATTTTTCTGCAATTCTAAGATCCTAACCCCCGAATACTGAAAAGGTACTTAATATTAAGTGGCGCTTAAATTGAAATTTAAGTGTAGGCTTCAATAGAAAACATACACTTAACGTCAATTTAAACGTCACTTAATATTAAGTAGCGTTTCAGTATTCGGGGGTAAGACATCTAAAATGAAACAAATCATTAACAAAATTAAAAAGCCCAACTGCACCAAAACTTTGATCAGTTGTCAAAATCCTTATCCTAAAATTAAGCAAATTATTCACAAACATTACTTAACATTCATATATCAAGCCAAATTAAACGTCAGCTAACAAAAGGAGGACAATCAATTAAATTTTATATCTATACAGCCCCTTGCCATTGTTTATGTTAACGAGATACATTATTAAGTAAAACGGTTTATGGTTTGTATTCGTATGTTTACATAGTTATGTAGGTATGTGATTTTGATGGTCGATTGTTATTTAGTGGTAAAATTTTAACACTTTCTTGCTTGACTCTATGATACATTTTAGCTTATTTTAAGACTTTAACATAAATATTTACTGAAGTTTTTACCACTTTATTTTTGACGTGACAACGTTTTATAAATTGGTTTGCCGGGTGACACTTCAAGAAACTGCGTTACGCTCCGCTGACGTTATGCGCTCACAATGAGAGCGAGTGAGAGGCACGCGGGCATGGTTAGCCCGCCTAAGAGCGAGAGAGACAGACATAAAAAGTGAAAGGCACGCGTCCCTTCCACTCGAGCACAGTTGTTGTCACGTAAAACTTTCGCCCGTATACCGACTTTACAGGCAACCAGTTTTATTTATGCATTATTTAAGAGCAGACCGATTCTTGTTTGTCAGATACCTATTACATATTTGCAACTTTCTTTCTCTGTGACCCTGTTTTTATTTTAATCAATTTTATAGTATGAAACGGCAATAAAATAGTTTTGAATTGACTTTTATGAAAAATTTACGTTAAATTATTTTTGCCGAAATATTCCGTTTTTGTTTATAGTAGGAATCATCTGGCTCGGTTCTCTAAAAATGGTCCTGACAGGTCTATCTCATGTACATTTAAAAAAACAGACTTTTGGCAGACCAGTTTTTGTACAAAACCCAAAAAAATTAGTTGCAATGGCAATACGCCACCGTATTTATATACGAGTAGCGATACTAAAATTATTATTAACTTCCTTAAATCCCATCGACTCCAAAACTAACGTCCAATCTCAATAACACATCACATGTTCAACCATCAACATAATAGTAATTACATTTTCCATCCATCTCATAAACAATCCTTATGAACCAACTCATTAAAATTTAACACGGGTCAAGTTTCAATAGCTCCAAAAACCTAAAACGCGACCCTTAGGACCTGTTTGCATAAAGAGGTTCACGCATAAAATCTTACGACACCTATGCACCAACTTTATTTTCCACCACCAAACTAAAATACAACGCAAAATAACTCTTAAAACAATGACAATATAAGTCATGGTTAAAATTCTTAGTTGTAGTTAAAAGTTTGTATGGGATAGTAAAATCATTACTGCGTTGCCCGGAGGCCGGTTTCACCGTTTAATTTAAACGCAGGACAATGGTCAGTGGTTCCTAAACCGTAGTTAACGGTCTTGATCCTAAGTTATGTGAGGATTAGCCCTATCTTAATATCTTCTAGAATTAACAAGGGTTGTATTGAGCGTCTGATTGAGTGAGGGTTACGGGTCGTAATAGTGAATAAGGGATGTTGTAATTTGACTAGTTTAAGGTTATATTTTTGAACTACAGAATTATTTAAATATTAATATATTAAAATAAATTATTAAAATATTATTTGTCTTATGTACCTAAGTAAGTACTTACTTGAGTTTCGAGAGCTTTCGAAATTAAACAAGCATAGAGCACCACAGAGACGGATACAAAAACAATAAATTTCAACAAATTATCTTAAAATCTTTATTATATACTGAACTAGCAACTCGTCCTGGCCTCGCACATGTAGCAGAGCATTTACGCTCACCTTTATTTCTGTCTTATTTTAGCCAATTTACACAATAACACACCTAAACTTTCCTAATGAATTACTTAATACTTAAGTGAAAATCCGTTTGGTTGTTTTTGAGTTTATCGCGTCACACGACATCGTATCGCGCTGCAGACAGACGCAAGGGTACTTGTTTTAAAATAAATATAAAAGACGTTAATATAATAATAGGTACCTGAATAAATACAGTACTTATGGTTTGTATATTATACATATTACTGACAGCCAAGCAAAAGCTTACAAAGAAATACTAGAAATTTTCAAATATATCATAAATTCTAATTAAAACTGTAACATAACATTATCCATATCTGTGGTAATGACGTCAGACTGGTAATGACGAGACGGTAGTGATTGCAAGAAGGATTACGACCTATAGAGGGGGACTCTATGCAATTGTACGGAATTTATTACCATTGATAAACCTACCTATACTATACCTTTCTAAACACTAGTATTATTTCGACTATCACTACATAGTATAAAACAAAGTCGCTTTCGCTGTCTGTCTCTATGTATTCTTGGGTCATTGGGCGTTTCGCACCGCGACATCTATAAAACTACGCAACGGATTTTGATGCGGTTTTTTAATAGATAGAGTGATTCAAGAGGAAGGTTTTTGGTAGGTATAATATAAAACAAAACTACCTCGCGTACTAAGTTTATTTTTTAAATAAGATTTTTTTTTTAAATCTTTTAAGCATCTGAACCTGCTTTAACACCAAGTTAAATCTTCCTTAATTTTTACAAATATTGTTATGTGATGTATACTTAAAAAATTGCTAATCTTGGTCGCAAGGAACTTTAACCGACCTGTAGCTAGGGTTACAAATAACTCTCATTTAAAAAAATAAAATTTTAAAACAGCACCCTAAAATTATGACCGCAATTACCATCAATCGCACTGAACATTTTGCTCAAATAAAATTATCAGGCGCCAAATATTTTAAGCGTTTTTTTCATAGGTAGGACCATTATGTGCCTTTAAGATCAGAGTGTCTAACTTTAAATTCGTCTATGAAGCAAAATGCCAAATGGTGTATATCGATCTAAAATGAATAAATTAATGGTGTATAAGTACTTATTTGTGCCTTTGTGATGAGAGCGTTTAGTTTTTAATTCGTCCATAAAGCAAAATGTCAAATGGTGTATATCAAGCATAGATAAATAAATAAAGAACGATTAAAATGGAGAAAGCCTGAAAAAGTTGAAAAAGAACCGTTTGAGTTGGTATGGAAATGTAATAAGGAGAGAGAAGACGCATGTTACTAGAAGAGTAATTATTATATTATATGAATAAATAAATATTGCAGGACATTCCACACCCCGCCATCTAGCCTCAAGCTAAGTAACTAGATTTGTGTTATGAGAGCTAGACAACGGATATACTACATATATGTAAATATATACTTATAATACATATAAACAATCAGACCACAGATAAATATCTAAGCATAAATACTTGTCTGAGGCGGGAATTGAACTCGTAGTCCTGTGTTTGGCAGTCCGGCATGGTGACCATTGTGCCAATTGTGTTGGTTAGAGAAGAAGGTGGTAGAGGACCACCTAATGAGAGTAACTGTGTGAGACAAGAGAGAGATGGATGTAAGTGAACCATAAGATGACGGCTAATAGAAGAAACTGGAAGAAGACATACCTTAATTAATGAATGGGCCGGAGCACTAGACTAACCAACGAATTACCCCTGGTGAGTAACAATGGATTTTTTTCACCTAACTCTACCGTTGAGCTACTAGAAGGGATAGGAAAAATAAAAGTTCCACTTTTACGGACCGATATCTTATAAAATAGTACTGACGCAGAAGTGTAACAGAAAATAAGATAAATACTAATCTGACGTAATCCAATCATAGCTCTGCCAAAAATCTGACCTAGGGACCCCCATTTGGACTTTTAATTTAGTATAAGTAAAGTAGGTAGTTTATTTAATTAATTTATGTTTTCGTTATTTAATTGTTATTTAGTATAGTATAGTTACTTGAACTAACTAAACTTTTCTTAAAATTGTAATGAATAAAAAAATATAAAAAAAATCTGACCTACTCAGAAATATATTAACCCGAAAATGACTTGAATCTGAATCAATCAATCTGACATAACATCTCAATTGACTTAGCTAGAATCAAACATTCATCGCCTAAATCAAATAAAACATCACTACATAGTATAAAACAAAGTCGCTTTCTCTGTCCCTATATCCCTATGTACGCTTAAATCTTCAAATCTACGCAACGGATTTTGATGCGTTTTTTTAAATAGATAGAGTGATTCAAGAGGAAGGTTTATATGCATAATATAGCCGTGCAAAGACGGGGCGGGTCGCTAGTAAATTCATAGAACATAAACCACCACTGAATGTTTTTAAAGGTAAATGGCTACTTCAAGAGTAGGCAGAAAAAGAGACTTTATATGATGTGGTGTGCTAGCTACTACCTATTTGTTAACTACAACAGTTAAAAGGCAAAGCTTGCAATATGCAAAGTGAAAATTCAATCTCACTTAATACAGAGGATTAGTTGGGGTGGGTTTTAATCTTTTGCACCCCGGTACATATTATTGCATATCGTATGTATGTATCTAGATATACGTAGCTACACATATTGTGTTATAAAAAGCAGGCATGTAGTTAGTAACCAAGACGAAAACAAAATCGGTTGATAAACAAATAAGATATGCGCGAACATCCATAAAAAAAACATACATTTTTCTGAATTGAGAACCTCCTCCTTTTTTTGAAGTCGGTTAAAAATAAATAAAAATCTTAATTCCGCATGTTCTTATATAAAACAGTTGTTAAAATGTTTCGTCAAAATTACCCTGACTCAAGATTTTAAGGATTTTCAAGATGTGGCAATATTTTCACTAATAAAGTAAGTAAGTAAGTAAGTAAGTAAAAATAAATAAGTACTTACGTACAACCTTACTTTTTTGTCATTAAAAAGTTCATAATGATACGTTCAATCAAGCCGAATACCTATTTTTTATCTAAACCACCCCAAGATTGTAAGATACCATAATCCCACCAACAAATGACAGTGAAGTTACTTGTGACAAATGGTGTTAATAAGAAACCTGTCGTGGTGGGATTAAACCGCGTTAATTGTGCTGTTGTCAGTCGCGATAGTGATGGGACACACCCGAGAAGAGAATATTCGATAAAAATAAACAGGATTACACTTACTAC
Organism: Idaea aversata; assembly: GCA_907269075.1. Taxonomy (NCBI): domain Eukaryota; kingdom Metazoa; phylum Arthropoda; class Insecta; order Lepidoptera; family Geometridae; genus Idaea; species Idaea aversata. The sequence goes on from OU026102.1 coordinate 2,692,927, forward strand.
TACTTACTGTGCACAAAATAGATTTTGGCCTCTGAGTCGAGAGTCTTCCAGGGCCAGGGTCTTTCAGAGTTTTTAGGGTATCGCTGGAAGGACACAGTGGAAGCTGACCTGTGCAAACTTCAAGTCAACAATTAGAAAGGGAGCGATTACATATCGAATCTGAATCCTAGGTGTGTTTCAAATTGGCATTCTATAAATTCCATACACAAATCGAATGCACACTAGCGGCACCTTTGCCGATGTGGCAGGGAGTTGAACTAAAACTGAAGCGAGATTTTGACCCAAAAAAATAGGAAGGGTCTAAGATGGACGCGAGTGAAGGTAGAAAGACGGCAGTAAAGGAAACCTTTTCAGACTCGTCCTCCTCTTGTGGCTGCACCACCTTGAGGCTGCTTAGAGGTGAAACACAACACCCATTTTTTGCACTTGAATTTTTAACCTAAAAATAAGTATATCGAATATCGATAGACCCAATGTCCCATCACTATTCCCTAATTTAAATTTCGAAAGCCATATCGTAAGCGGATTAGTCTTTAAAATTAAAATGGCGGATGGTACTGATAATTAAAATGTGTCATAACATTTAGGGGTTGAAATAGATTATAACCGTAAATAAGTTCGCGGATTTTGGGTTTAGTTGTAAGTATTTTTTTTGTTAATTAAGTATTTTATCACTAAGGGTGGAATTAAAAGTAAGTAGGTAATTGAAATATTTTGGCAAACTAAAAAAAAACAGTCGGAGGGTTTCTAGAATCCAATCCATAAAATAGGAGTTTTGACGAATTTTTCAAATCGGTCAGAATCGGCCTATCTTTAACACTTTTGGTTTTTGATTTTTGGCATTCTTTGGTTTTCCAAATTCATAGATTACAGTTTTATACAATTCTAAGTTTAAAACTATCCTCATCATTTTAAGTTTTTAATTATTTATTCATCATTATTCTGTCCGTTTTTGGACTGTTTTAACTAAACCTTAGTTGGGTCTTTTTGCGTAAGGATGAAGTAGGCTTGCCCAGTTCCAACACCTAAATTGCCCTCCCAGCTTAGTCAATCGTGTCGAAGAAGAGCCGAAGATCGGGCTCGTGGCGTATCTTGGGAGAGGCCTACGTCAAGCAGTGGACTGACACCGGCTGATGATGATAAACTTACTGTTTTATCACGGTGTTTTCCTTCAACGTAAGAGCACTGTTTAAAGCGGTGCTGGCGAAGTGGTTTTCGGAGGTCTTGGGTTCAAATTCTAATAATAAATGTCTATTCTATTCTAAATTTCGTCCGGCCGAGCACCACCATTGGTGAAATCCATATTATTCTTAAGAATTATTGGGCGCAATGTGCTTGTGGATATTATTTTGTTCACCCTGTATATTATTTTATTCGTAACATTATTAGAACATGTTTCATAAACCGTAACTGCATCAAACTAATAGCCCGTTCTATCAAACTGACCAATACAAATGTAATGTAATACAACACAAACGATGTAAATTTGTCTGAGAAGGGGCATCTTAATCATAACCTAGTAATATGTACACTTAAGGACAATTTATTTGTGTCTGTAAGAACTTAGAAAGGACTCTTGAGAATTTGGCATAGTCCGATCTTGATTTTTGTAAATCTCTTGTCACATGATGGAATCACATTTAGTACTTATTAATATTATATCATAGTGTATTAACTAAATAATGTTATTCTAAACTAGACTCTTCTTCTTCTCGCTTGCTCTTTCCCACTTCACGTGGGGTCGGCTCTTCTAAATTTTAATTAGACTAACAAAAAAATGATGACAAGATAAGTTTGAATTTTCTAAGAAAATCGAAGAGAAATCTGGATTATACAATGCATAATTTCTAAGACGTTGACAGATTTTTTTAAATTTGTTATTTTACATCTTGGCCACAAGAAATTGATTGCCTCTTGTCCAGATATACTCGTATTTTCTCACTTAGGTATCGCAATTTATCAAAAAAAATCTATCGAATAAAAAGCAGATTTTAAAATCACTAATTATTGATTGTAAATAATTTAGATACAAATTTCTAACGAACTTATTTCACTGATCGCAGTTGTACTTCCTACACTTACCCATTTATCAATACTTTTATTTACCAGTTAATGGTCTCTATACCTTAGTAATAAAGCCTATATTTGACTGTATTTTATTGATATTGAAGATATTAATTTCAAAGGGGAAAGGGTGAAAGTTTCGAATGTGGCTTATTAATTTTGGTTTAATCTCGGCCAAATCTTAAAATTGGGTACCTTTGGTTAATATAGGGAGAGACAATTTTCATTTCGGGAGGAAAATAAGTATCTACATTTGAAGTGACGCGGTAATGCTTTAGACGACCCAATTGGCACAATGGTCACCATGCCGGACTGCCAAACACAGGGTTGCGGGTTCGATTCCCGCCTCAGACAAGTATTTATGCTTAGATATTTGTTTGTGGTCTGGTTGTTTCTATGTATTATAAGTATATATTTACAAAAAAAATGTATATAAGTAGTATATCCGTTGTCTAGCACCCATAACACAAGTCTAGTTACTTAGCTTGGGGCTAGATGGCGATGTGTGGTATGTCCTGCAATATTAAAAAAAAAAAAAATGCTTTACCTACATAGAGATAACACAACGAGTAGTTTTGCAAAAGACAAAAAATCCTATAAAAACGTAAAACCTATTTTCGTCTAGATCGGTTGTGAAATGTGACCTGTCATGGAGTACCAACGTACATACGGGCAAAGTAAAGCAAATTTTGTAAGACTTGAAGAAAAAAAATTATTTTTTAAAAACAATAAAAAATTAACCAGAAATGCTTCGTTCGCTCGGTCAAATGAACTACAGAGGAGAGTACATTTCTTTAAGAGTATTTTCGTAATAATCTCGAATGTAGATAATATCATTTACTTGAAATACATAGGTACCTAATAATTTTTGAGACTAAATGGTCTCTTTTTTAAATACCTGTAGGTTCACGACTTTACTAAAAATAAGTAGGTATAATTGTCTGAAAATAACAAAAATATATTTTACTATAAAGTTCGGGAAAATTATCCTTATTTACGGAAAAACTAAGAAATTTTTAATATGTGGCAACTCCATTATTAGCAGCGGGCCCTTAGGTAATTAAAAAACTGTCACATTTTGAAAATTCTTCAATCTCTGGGTAAATAAGGGTAATTTACCTAACTTAACAGACTTTTTTTCAATGTTTGCATTTTATTAAGGTAAGATTCGGGTGTACCTTCCTACATGCACCTAAGATCACAGAGTTTTAGTTACACACTACACAATAGAGTTAATTAGATGCTGCTACAAAATGTAGCAATTTTCTCTCTAAAAATGACGCACAAAATAAACTGTCCTTAATAATTTTAAATCTCATCTTCCACGCTATTTATCTCGGCTCCATTATGTTAACATACAAAATCCATGTTAATGATGAACCTTACCTATCCAGTTCCATAAAACTGATTGAGAAGGGTTCCGTACAAAACAAACTGTACTTTCAATACGGACCCCTGTCAGATAAACAAAACTGTTTAAGAATGAAAAATGAAATGAACTGAACTGAGTGGACAGTACTTTTTGTGAAAATACGAAAGCTTTGAACTTGAGCTTACGACCGTACTCAGAAAAAAAGGGATTCTTCTTTTTCGTGTAGTGGTTTCTGCATATGTTAAAAAAATCAGATCAAATATAGGCTTTTTACTGAATGATAGCCACCACGATCAATGATCTTCCAAATCACGAAATATTTTTGATACATTGTTTGTTAATCTCCCGTTGAAGTAATGCTCTGTTATACTGTAATCCAATGTTCACTGTTATAATTCATGAAAGTATCTGTTTCTCCTTTTTGTTCCACTCTTATGCATTTATGAATTAATTTCAAAAATGTTCAACTCTAATTCATTGATGAATTTGATTATTTATAGTTTTACTCTAATCTATCAATATAATAATTAAAGACAAAAATAAACCAAATTTTTTGGTAAGCTATAGGCGACGAATTCCTTTAAGTTCCTAAATATTAGGCTAGGTCTCGCTTTCGTGAATGGTATTCAATGTTATCGAAAATGTGACAAAGCATTGCTCACTTAAAGTTCGATTCTGGCAACTTATACTCTGTAAATACAGGAGATTGTACATTGCAAATTTGTTTGATGGACGGACGACTTAAGGTCGTGGGAAGTCGTTGGACACAAAGAACATGCGACCGATCACTCTAGAAGTCTTTGGAGGTAGCCTAAGTTCAGCAGTGGACGACCTGTAGCTGATATGATGATGACAAAATGCGACAAAGTAATTTTAGACCTAAACTTTTTAAAGTCACACGATTTGTATTCATAGTAATTACTTATATATTTTTTACGTTGAGGTAAGAAATAAAAATACGCGATTAAGACCCGGGAAAATAATTATAACGTTATCATCAGTCAGACGTCCGTATTAAGACCAAAAATGTCCCAAGTTCTCACTTTATAGGAAACTGACCAGTCTTGACCAGATCATTTATCACTGGCACTTAGCGAATTTACATACTGAATGATTAATGCACACACTACCAGCTACCAACTTCGCAGATTATGCACTATTGTGTGACGTGATTAAACGACGTAGTAGTGTACATGGTGATTGTTTATTTAGGAAACTCACTATAGAATTTGTTGAAAAGAGCTTCGTTGGGACATTGATTTAATTCGATCATGATGTTCAAAATATTTTTCACACAATGGGACAAACAAAAAGTATTTTGAACTACCTATCACAACCGCCGTAGGTGACGATGCAGCCTAAGATGTAGCACGCGTTGTTAGAAGATACCTGTTCATTCGCGAGTTGAAGACTTCCCAAATTACACACGCCAGGAAAGACAGACGCAGGCAGCTATAAGAGAACATTTCAGAATTCATGAAATTAAACAAGAAATATGATATTATTATTACAATCAGATAATATTTTAATGTGTCAATTACTAGCTAAATATACACAAAATAATAAAAATAAAAAAATCACAAACCTTCCACAATCTTTGCAATTCTCTAAAGGCAGGCAGACCGCAGACAGACAGCACAACCGTCAAATACAGATCTAGAGAATTAGAGGAGTTACTGAGTATTTTAAGGTTACACAACTGATTCCATACCATTCCATTCATAGTCCATATTTTTAAGAATATTTGGAAGTTGGTACTCCTTTCTATTTTAAAACAAAATAAAATCTCATATGTCGCGAGAAGATACGCAAAAAGAGTTTTAGATGAAAAAAAAAAAATAGTCGGACGACAAATAGTCGTCCGTCAATAGTCGTCCGACAAATAGTCGTCCGACATTTGTCGTCCGTCAATAGTCGTCCGACAAATAGTCGTCCGTCAATAGTCGTCCGTTAAAAAATACCATATGTACGTCTTAATACACTCACAGCCAAATTAAAAACAGTAGGCCCAGGCATACATTTTCGCCGCGCCGTAGAGAGGGGATAGCTGTCTACTCTCCATCCGTCTTACGCTTTTTCGATCAGGTCACGTGTCCTGACGCGAGTTTAAGATTTTATACCCATTACAGAAAAAGTGCTCAACGCCGCTAAAGAAGTTTTCACTTCAAAAGAAAACAAAACCTAAGGTAACTCGAACGACGCCGAAACACAAACTCGCATCGACACGGAAATCGTAAATCTACCGTAAGCCGGCACTCGCTAAATAATAGATGAGTTTTTAAAACACGAATTAGAGGCACACATTAGTCATTGAGAATTTGAAAGCGAATTGAGATGTATAGGAAGGAAGGTGTGTTGTTTTATTTATTTCGTATGTAAAAGGAAAGATTTATTTGATTGTGTATGTGTTGTTTTAGGTTTTATTTCTGAAAGCTTATAGTTTTATACGTTAATCTACTTTAAAGTCAAAATATATAGAAAAGTAGGTATATATTGTGAATTGACACTATCATGGATTTATGCAGACATAATCACTCCAGAGAAGTCCGGGGCCGGGATCAATAGTATGCCCTTTGTAAAAAGCTATATTTCGACGGTAACTTTTAAATACTAATCCGATAGTTCGAAGCTCAAAAATCTGGGACAGCATGGTCCAGTATAACCGGTAAAAGAATGATATGAAAATGCAGAGGCATAATGCTCTAAGCTTATATAATGCTTCTGCAAGAAGAAGATCTACTGGATGCAGGCAGTAGGAAATGTTAAAATATTTATGCCAAAGGTTAGCTCGATCAGTTTCAACTGTGCGTTGATACTGATGTATAATAAATGTGTAATAAATACATGACTAATTTTAGTCCGATCCATCCAGGTTCGAACTGCCCTCCGATCGCCGTAATTAATGACGCATTAGTCGAGTGCACGCAAACAATAATCGGTATTGCCGTAAAATGAAGCTATGCGTAACCGTTACTTTAAATGCACGTCTACTTCACCATCGCGTGAAGCAAGCTATGTTGCCGTACAAAATGTTTGACTAATCTACCTAGGTGACAATTATTTTAACATAATATATATCACGTCAAAATTAGCGCGATGTTTAGGTTTGCGTGACGTGTGCGTTTTAAGAAATTACAGCAAAACGAAATCTATAATTATGACGCAAACGCAGTCAAAACGCGCTGCATAAGAATACGGCGTTCGGCCCGCTGTGCGTTGATAAATCAGTCAGTCACGACTTTAAATTTTATTTTTATTGATAAATACATGACTACTTCGCTTGCATCCATTTTCTCTTGTAGACAATATTCATTAATAAGGTATGTAGGTACCTACTTCAATTCCCACCGAATACCACTATCTTATGAAACAGATGACGATCGTTTTTCCCGCATCCGCTCTCTCGTATTCAAATGTGACAATGACAAATCCTCGGCCGTTTCCGGATGCGGTTCGGGCGACTTCGGATGTTCAAATCATTTGTATTCATTCGAGATTCTTTGTTCGAGTTCGCGGCGTGATATGACAGATCGTGGTAGGAGAAATGAAATGAAAAGATTTGCGAAGATATTAAATGGGTTTTTTAAATTTGATTATGGCAAAGCTGTATTTGCATGTTATGCAGTTTTTCAGGAAGTTAGTTAACTTAATGGAAACTTAACTTAACTACTTACTTACTTAACTTAACTTGTGTGGAATGTCCTGCAATTTTTTTTTTATTTTTTTTTTTTTATTTTTTTTTAATTGCGTGTATATCCAATTGCACTGAAATGGCTGCTTTAGAGTTGACTTATTTTGGACCTAAAAACCTTCTGGCTTCTTTCAAGTCTTTTCCATTTCAGATTTATTTTGTGTTGTTGCACTCAACTGATATTAATTTATGAATGTTTTATTTATACACAAACGGCTTATATAATGTTAACTATATTACTTTATCACTAAATAACCAGCCTTAATTAAACTAACCTAAAAATTACACTGAGGTCTGATTGCCACATTCTTGCGGTAAATAGAACTTATGCATTGCTTGACGAATGAGAACCAAAATGTCAGGTCAAAACACGCTTGACCAATCAGAACTGTTTTTGCACTTGACGAGTCGAGTACTAAAAAATCATTTTTAAAATATGAAATTCTTATCATAACTAGAAAATTCATATTTTCAACTGAGCTTTTAGCCACGTCTTACCTTCGCCTAACTCTCTAAAACAAAAACAATCAAAACACAGAAAACCATAAAGTTAAACATTTCTGTCTATTTGAACGAAACACATTTAACTGCGAATAAAACGTTAGCGCTATCAAAAAGCTTCAAACAATATATTAAGGGTAATATACATGTTAATGGTGTAAGGAAAATCTACATCTTCCCCTTAACTTCGAATATACTTGACTTTTCTTGAAAACACGGAGTTGATTAGAAAATGATGTGGCATTTCATGTAAGTACATACCAACCTATCTAATCAGTTACAAATTAAAAAAATAAATTAAAATTAAAATTCATTTATTTCAGACATCATAGATCCATATTAAAATACAAAATTATAGATTAAATAAAATGTCATGTCAAGGGATAAAGATGATTACAAACTAAGATGTCAAAAATAAAATAAAAACATGAATCAAGTAATAATAAATGTCAATGAAACAATACAGAAATCAATAGAATAAAGCAAAATCAAAAGTTAGGCATTTAATTTAATTTATCCTGTACACAACTTCGGCGTGAGGGTTTATTGTTGAGGCGACCCAGTGTTACCATATCTGGCTATCAGAAGGCCAATTCTCGTAAATAACATTGTTCAAATTACATTTCAATATCATTTCGATTGCATTTCGATCTCAAATAATAACCTCAAAGTAGCTCAAAATACCCTCAAAGTTAGCTTTTTGTGCAAAAAAACCGACTTTGAAGGTATCTTTTGCAATCGAAATGCAATCGAGATGATATTGAAATGTAATTTATTCAAAATTATTTACGAGAATTGGCCTTCTGGTCTGTAAGCCAGGGCTTTCAGAATGCAAGGAATAAACTTTAAGTCAAATAGTCGTAAATAAAATAAGATTTTTTTTTTTAAATTCTATTACTTACCTGCACTTTATTCATGTTCATCTGCTTATATCTGTTTAGTTTCATTGAGTTTATCTTGATTGATTTTATAATTTGTATTTATTAAATTTCTTTTTTTAACCGAATTTTATATTGATTGATTAATAATCTTAAAAAAATATTTATGTAAGTACTTAACGATATTTTAGTTGCTGGTCTAGGTGTTTCATAAACTTTACTAAATTATATTACATAGGGCCGCATTTAGCGCAGTGCGTTTACTCATCCAAGAGCAACTTAAGTACTGTACGTAACTTATAACAGCTAAAATGCTTTGAATATTTTAAAAATACCCTATCCAAATCTACGTATATTTTCTAACATTCATAACACAATACGTAGCTGGAGTGAAATGCGCGATTCAACCGACGATGTGTGACTAAAAGCATACTAAATTTTACAATATCTGTCGACACTACATTTTGAAAACGAATTTTGCCTCCCTAAGGCATCTTTAAAAGAAAATACGATGACACGTATTTAATAGTTAAGAAAATGAAAATAAGTGTAGGGCATTGATAGACAGATAGATAGATAAATGCTTATTGTACCATAAAAACTTAATTCTAACAAAAATACCTACCTGATTAAGAAAAAATAATGAAAATAGAAGAAGGAACTAAATTTGCAGTAGGGAATAACGTAAATCTGTATTTTACAATAGTTGTCCGTTTGGTCATATGAAATCATTTGTGGTGATAGTTTGGAAGCCTAATAAAAGTTTTAGGGATGGAAACATTTGTGCTTTCACAAAATAATGTGGTAAGTAAGATTTTGTCTTTGTCTTTGGGTTAGTACCTAATTCCAAAGACTAAAACCACGACTCACAACTAGTAGTTAAAAAATAAATAATAGTTGCAATAAAAAAAAATTGAGAAGATGTCAGCTAAGTTTCGCTTTAAATTCACCCAAAATATGTAGTGGAAAATTATCACGTATTTAAGTAAAACGTTTAAAATGATCGTCAATTTACCAACTAACCGAATGACTGAATAATCGAGTAACCATGCCTGAAGGCAAACATACTAATTCGGTGTTACACTCATTTCCAATTAATATTCTGCATTTTCAGTAACGTGTTTGTCACAAAGTAGGTAAGTACTGCTAAAACGATATTGAATCTTTTTTTGTTGATTAATTATTTTTTATACAGGGTTATTGGTAATTATACTAGAAAGCCGTTAAGGGCTACTTCTGTGCACCCAAAGAAACAACTTTTGTTCCACGACTTTTGGAAATTCGAACATTTTTTTGAAAATTTTGATGTTAAGTTTACCTGAAAATCAGCTGTTCCTTACAAGTAGAGGTCATTAACCTTAAAATTTTACTTTAAATTTTTTAAGTTTTATTTACTGTACTTAGTCTTTAAAACTTACTTACTTAGTGTAAAAATCAGCTGTTTTTCAAATTTACATAACCTCAAAAATTTGTTTTTTTTTTTTCGAATTTTTAAAAGTCGTAGGTCAAAAGTTGTTTGTTACGGTGCACAGAAGTAGCCCTCAACGGCTTGCTGGTATAGTAGTACCCATAACCCTGTATACCTACAGGATGGTTAATTTGAGTAGGTCAGTAAAAGCAGGTCCATAAAGAGAAAATTATTTGATTGCAAAATTTATGGAGTAAGTAGTTGATGTTAGTTATTTCAAAAAGGAAGGTCACGTATTTTCACGTAGCTACAGCTGTTATTACTGACCCTCTCAAACGCCACCCCGTTTTTATTTTTTCGAATTATTTTTAAACGCCGATCCTGAAGTCTTTTCACGTAACCCCGTGCTTCACCCGCGTAGGTCCCGATCCTGTTGGAGTATCTGAATAAAAAGTAGTTTACGTTAATAACAATTAGGTACTTAGTGTAAATCCGAACTAAGTTTAAAATTTTCTATTTTATTTTTAAAGTTTATAATTTCATAAACTTTACATAAATTACATAATTTAAATGCCATAAGGTAGGACAGATGGTTTTTCACTAAAATTGATGCGAGTGTTTTAATTAAAAAATGCGAATTTTTTATTATTATTGCAGGACATTCCACACATCGCCATCTAGCCCCAAGCTAAGTAACTAGACTTGTGTTATGGGTGCTAGACAACGGATATACTACTTATATACTTTTTCTTTTAATATACTTATAATACATAGAAACAACCAGACCACAGACAAATATCTAAGCATAAATACATGTCTGAGGCGGGAATCGAACCCGCAACCCTGTATTTGGCAGTCCAGCATGGTGACCATTTTGCCAACTGGGTCGTCAAATAATATAACAATATAAAATACAATAGTCGTCAAATAAAATAATACAGTTAAAACGGCCATTTCGCAGCGCGCGTTGGAAAGTAATAAGTAGGAGTTTTTAAGGCCCTACTTTACCTTAAGTAGAATAGACCGTTTACGGTCTCCCCTCTGTCATATAAACCCCAAATTCGGTATCTAAACATTAGGTATTCCAATTTCAATATTTGCCAGTCGAAGTCACCGATATGCGTGCGATGTCATCTAATTGGACGGCTGCGAGTGACGTCACAGCGTGCCATTCTGCCTGTATTGCACATGGATTATGTATTTAATTAGTTGGTATTAAACATATCTATATGTTTACTAATGTGGCACAACTGCAGAATATGTACCAACCTATTAAAATGTGGTTTGGATCGTTGGCTAGTACTGACCTATTAAGATGTACGTACCGTCGGAGTCATCATTGCAGACCCACAGTAGAGCTCAAAATCTGCTATCATCAGAATGTTTTCAACTCATGCCAAAGGTCTCGCTCGAGTTCAAGTTTTAGTCTTTCAACTCATTTTTATTAGAGCAAAAACGTTCCAATAATAGTAACTTTAGAACTCTACGGTGGGTCTGCAATTTTGACTTTGACCGTACTTATTTGACCATTTCGTGGTTATTGTTGCCCGAGAAATGGTTTTGCTCGATACACAGAGTTCTAAAGACAGTGACTTGATACTTGCGGACAATTCCTTGTGTTTTATTTTGATTTTTTACACTAAAGTTAACTTGACCAAAATATAATTAAAAATAATTCTCCAACTGCAGAGTGACAAACTGATTATTGTTCTAAGATTTTTGAAACACATTTTTGAAGTTTCGAAAGATTCCGCAACTTCCCCACTGCTTCTAAATTGCTTAGCAACATACTTATAATTTTATACTGTATCGAAAATTTATTTGACCAATATAATTAAAAAGTAATTATTTTCCCGGGTCTTAATCGCGTATTTTTTCATTTTATTTCTCTTACCTCGACGTTTCGACTATGTTACAATAGTCATGGTCGCGAGGAGACACACATGAATACAAATCGTGTGAGTTTACAAAGTTAATAATTTAAAAAGTAATCGCAACCTCAATAACTTCTAAAGATCAATGACATCAACTCCTAAAAAACAGCTGAAATTCTAGTAAACACAAAATTTTCTGAACTAAGTCTGAATTCTCAAAAAACATACCTACAACAAAAGTTGCAAATTCTTCTAAAACAACACCATTTTTGACATTTTTATTAAAGGAAAAACGTGTCTCCAAAGTTTGGACCATCTCCAGGATTTTCTTGTAGCTAGATCCTCAATAAACCACTGCAACCTTAAATAAATAATGCTTTGTATAATTCGTTTAAAAAAAAAATAAAAAATAAAAAATGATTTCGTCTTAAAACACCCTAGTCCGAACCAATTGTAGGTAAAGAAAAAAAACATCGAAATTAAAACAGTTACTTAGAAGCCTTCAAATCCAGTGATCCTCCTTTATCCTATCTTAAATCACCATAAGAAGTCCGAGCCACTATATCTTACACGATGACAGTTTTATAGTCAAGGGGACATAGTGTGAACACCTAACATAAAATATTAATACACAATTTGTCCGAGTGGCCGGCTGTTAATCTGCTTTTATGGGATTCAGTTGATTAATTATTTGGTGAATTTTGTGGTAGAAAACTGATGGGAGGAAGAGTTCCCATCCCACCAAATGTACCAATTCACCAAATTGTCTTCAGTTGATGTAAAAAACAGTAGGCTCATAGCCTCAAGCTTTATCATAGTACTAGCAGTGCTTCGCGGTTTCACCCGCGTAAGTCACGATCCCGTGGGAATATCGCAATAAAAATAAGCCTATAGCCTTCTTTGATAAATGGACTATCCAACACAAAAATATTTTTTCAATTCGAACCAGTAGTTCCTGAGATTAGCGCGTTCAAACAAACAAACAAACTCTTCAGCTTTATAATATTAAGTATAGATATAGTATATAAGATAGTTTAGATTATAAATTTGAAAGTTTGTGTTACTATGTTTGTTACTCCTTTACGTTAAAACTACTGAATTGATTCCAATGCAACTCGCTATGTAGATAGCTAGAGACCTGGATTAACACATATACTACTTTTTATACAGATATTCGCACGGGATCGGGACTTACGCGGGTGAAACCGCGGGGCGCTAGTAGATTATAAATATGAATGTTTGAACATTTGTTTGTTACTCCTTCACGCAAAAACTACTAACGCGATTGCATTGCAATTTGGTATGTAGGTAGATGGCTAAAAACCTGTATTAACACATAGGCTATACTTTTTAAACAGATATTCCTTACACGGGTGAAACCGCGGTTTGCAGCTAGTAAATACAGGGTTATTGGAAATTATACTAGCAAGCCGTTGAGGGCTACTTCTGTGCACCTTAACAAACAACTTTTGTTCTACGATTTTTGGAAATTAAAAAAAAAAAAATTTAAACTTTGAGGTTATGTAAATTCGAAAAACAGCCGATTTTTTAAAACCAAGGTCATTCAGACCAAGAGCAGTAGATGAAACTTAAAAAATAAGTCCAATTTTAAGGTAACTGACCTCTCCGTGTAAGGAACAGCTGATTTTCAGGTAAACCTAACCTCAAAATTTTCGAACGGCTTGCTAGTATGATTTCCAATAACCCTGTATAGCTAGCCTACCTAGAGATACCTACAATATGATATTACTAAGGGTTCTGGCTATCCTATCAATACATACCTACTATTATAATATGTGTACGGTCGATCAATCACGTCTAAATCGGCAGGGTTACAGTAGACACTGCCGGGGGCGATTGCTCTAATTAAATGCCTGAGCTCTGTTAGTGCATGTGTCTGAATTTAGTACCTATATGTACTTAGATACGTGATATTAGATATACCCACTAAACTTACCTATATAGGTAGGTTAGGTAGGTAGGTAGAACTATAGACTCGAATGTTTGATAATAATAGTTGGGGATTAATAATAAATAATAGTATAGTAATAATAAATAAGTGATAATAAGTAAGTATTTATTTGTCCAAGAATTCGGTAATTACAATGGGTCTTAATAATAATATTAGTTATTATATATTAATAGCTGTAATAGTAAAAAGTTGAGAAATTTTTGTTGAAAAAAAATACATACTTATGGTAATTTACATGCATTATCCTGAAACAAATTTAGCTAAATTTTAGTGACGGGTAATCTAAAATTAAAATATATTTCTGTTGATATTAATTATTTTATCAATTTGAAACTTAAGACAGAATTTCAGGTTCAGGTTCGTGCCAGTATGATGATGTTTCCTTGACCGATTTTGGCCACAGTGACTATTTCTGGCTACTTATGCAGAAGAAAAAGATGACGAGCTTTATATAATATGGTCCTCCTTAATGGCGACCGAGCCATTAACTTTATACGTTTGCATTTGTGCCAAATACCGAGGTTGTGCGTCTCTCCAGCATTCTTGATATGAAGGCATCATCTCCTGCACCGTCAGCTGAGTCACGTCTTCCGCATGGATGACTCCTGCCTTCCCAAAGCTGTCTTCTATTCAGAGATGGCAGGAGGTAAGCGGAAGCACGACGGTCAACATTTACGCTACAAGGACGTGTTTAGGCGGCATTTAACAGCCTGCGGAATTGACCCTGCTGTCTGGGAGCGCTTTGCTTAGGACTACCAGTAGTAAGTAAGTCAACTTAAATCTATTGAGGCATTAACCTTGCTGTAAAGACGATTTATCGAGGCATCTAAAACTTGTCCTTTTTAAGTATTCTAATTTTGTTAACCATATTTTACTTTAGATACCTACCCGAGTAAAGTCCGAGGTAAAACTTAACAAACAAAACAACTCAAAACCAAATCTCCTTTCAAATCACGTACTAATTAAATTTCAACAAAGAGATATAAATTCCATACATACTATAAAATAATCTAGCTCATTTATCTCTCAGTACAAAACAAAGACGAACGAAGCCTTTAGCTTTACCAAATTTCAGTTGACCATTGTCCATTTGCCTTCAAGCGAAACCAATAAACATTGACCCCTGACACGCCCAACATTTACTTTACAAATCAAACTGTAAAGGGGTCTATCTAAATTGGTTATAACCGGTTCAAACTAGATGTAAAGGGAATGAGCCGGAATATTATTCTCGGAATATAGGAACAGAATGTGGTTTCCGTATATGAGATGGTGACATCTGATAGGTGAGTAGTATAGGTGTTTTGTAGTGATGTGACATTACAATATGACATTCAAACTTATCGATATCGATAAATGAATCTCGATTAAAGCTGCCGTAGTTAAATAGAAGTTTCTTGCTACAAAACCTAATTTCCTTTAAGAAAAATATGTGTTTTCTCGTACTTAACTGGTTTCGTTCGAAGACGATTTGTATTTAGTTTGTAACTAGTTACCAAGATTTGTTTTCATCAACGGCCGAAGCTAAAATAGCACGCTAAATCGAATTTCTTTAGATATAAAACCATTGTATAGCGATTTCCATTAAATATTAATCATCGCCACTATATATCTAACTAGCGAAACGCCCCGGCTTCGCACGGCTATATTATGCAAGTATTATACATACCTTCCTCTTGTTGTCTTGTATCTATTAAAAAAAACCGCATCAAAATCCGTTAAGTAGTTTTGAAGATTTAAGCATACAAAGGGATATAGGGACAGAGAAAGCGACTTTGTTTTATACTATGTAGTGATAGTGATAGTGATGCGTTAGGAAATGGAACGTTTAAATATACCTAAATAAGAGACAGTCAGTTTGACAGCTGTAATGAGGGGTGTCGTTTCTTAGGTTTTCAGAGTTATCGATCTAAAAGTTCAAACTGTACAGATTTACTCGTAGATGCTACAACAATGCTACAGCTACGAACTGCTACAAAGTTCTACGAATGTATTCATTTTATCGATATTTTTATTGCAAAAGTAAAAACATCACTTTGAACGGTATTACTATGCAAAGACATTTATCGTTCGACATTTAGACATCGAACGCATTCCGTACGCAATGACTTTTCATATCTCATAGCTATAGCTATCTGATGTAAAATACATTTAGCTTTGTTATGATATGTCCTAGAGCTAGATATTAATTATTAGGGTTTCTAATTATAATATTGACTTTAATTAGCGACTAATTAAGCATGGATTGTTAGTTTACCTATCTATAGATATTTAAACAAAGTAGGTTATTAATAAAGAGGTGTGTAGTCTGTCTGTATAGAATTCTATGTTTACTTATAAACATAATTACGGTACTTTTACAAAAATTGTTTTATTTAATTGGCTTCAAATATAATAACAGTGAACTCAGTGGCACAGCTGGCGATCACCCGTCCTCGAAGTTGCGGGTTTAAATCCCGCTTTAAACAAATTTTGATGTACATATATTTGTATAAAAATAAATAAATAAATATTGCAGGACATTCCACACATCGCCATCCAGCCCCAAGCTAAGTAACTAAACTTGTGTTATGGGTGCTAGACAACGGATATACTACTTAAATTATATACTTTTCTTTTGTTAATACATACTTATAATACATAGAAACAACCAGACCACAGACAAATAAACATCTAAGCATAAATACTTGTCTGAGGCGGGAATCAAACCCGCAACCCTGTGTTTGGCAGTCCGGCATGGTTACCATTGTGTTAACTGGGTCGCCATTGAGCCATATTCGTGTATGTCTTAATGCAGATTAAAAATTTAAAAAAAAGAAGACAATAAAATAAGCCTAGCTGTGAAATCACGACATAGTATAAAACAAAGTCGCTTTCTCTGTCCCTATATCCCTTTGTATGCTTAAATCTTTAAAACTACGCAACGGATTTTGATGCGGTTTTTTTTAATAAATAGAGTGATTCAAGATGCAGGTTTATATGTATAATACATGCACAATATAGCCGTGCGAAGCCGGGGCGGGTCGCTAGTCTAGCATATAATTAATTACTTACAATTAAAAAACATAATCTAAAATTAATTTATACAATAATAATCTAAAAATATTTTGAGGAGTACCAGAGCTCTTTATTTTTGTATGAATAAATGCGCGGTATGAACTCTCCATTAAATTACATAATACCCGCACAAAACTAACCAAATCCACATTTCACGTGTAAACCAGTGCAAAACAATTAAAACTTAGAATGAACCTGTCCAACAGAGGGTGTGTCTGTTTCTATATTTGCATAAAGATGTAGTTAGTGAAGTCGTTATTGAAATTTTATGAGAGTTTGATTATTATTCAGTAGACCGCTATTAGAGTGGACAAGGATTACTGGTGAAAGGAAAGGTTAGTGTGGATGCGATGAGAATTTATTGATTTTTTTTGACTTGATAACATCTAATAAATTGATAGAAGACCTGCATTCACAAAAAAGTGTCTGACGAAATATCGTGTGACGTCATGCGTTTCGTTCCCGATGTGACGTCATGCGTCATGGTCACATTAGGAAACAGAGTATTTAATAATAATATCGCTCATCTGGGATTGTGTTATGGTGCCGAGTGACGAATAGAAGACTTATATAAAGGAAAAAATATATATAAAGGAAAAAAAGAAAAAAATCTGTATATATAGGAATAACAAAAAAAATCTTAATTTTTCATCATTTTCTTATGACGTTATCACGTAAAATTATCGTCAGTTAACCGACTTTACAGACAACTATTTTTTTTTAAATAAGTACTTTTTTCTTTTCTTTTTTTATCTTTCAATACTAACAGCGTTCCGCGTTTTCACTCGCGTAACTTCTGATCCCGTGGAATATCGAGTTAAAAAGTAGCATACGTTTCTTTAAATGAATCAATGTATCCTCGTACCAAGTTTCATCAAAATCGGTCTAGTAGTTTCGGAGCCTATTCGTTACAAACAAAAAGTAACAAAAAATCTCTCCTTTTTATTAATGCCTATAGATTAAGCGGGAGGTTGTAAGTTTAATTCTCGTCACTGTGTTAAATTCCGGAGGTGCATTTTTCGTTGAAAAAAAAAATATTATTATGCGTCGCAGCCGGTGGCGCTACAGAGGTCATAGTCTTATCCACCAGTCTTATCCACACAATTCTAACCCACCTTAAGTGCCAACACATCTGTGAGTTATGTAATGGAAAGCCAGTAATTGCTCGCAAAGTGAGAACGTACATAATTCATAGAACTAACTTATGTAGCGACAACATCCTATGTGTTTGGTATGCATCGATGGTTTTCTATGATCATTTGTGTATGTAACAGGAAATTAAGAAGCGATGTGGAAGATGTATCTTGGTATAGACATACGTCTTTAAGGTGAATATAGACTAGAACATTTCAATATAATGTAACGGTATTACGAATGGTACAATACAGGTAAATGTTCAGCATCACCAATTCACCATGCTTTAAACGGGTTTTTTGAAATCAGGTTGTAAGAAAAGTCGAATATTTGAATTATTCCGATCTGTCCCCATGCTTTGTCCCCTTAAGGGGACAGATCGAACAAAAAAGTTTGATTTGTCCCATTGTTAGCAACGAAGGGACAGATCGAACTTTATTCACCCTTTAACGGTTCGATTTTCCCTTGATGTTCCGGTACTAGTAAATGCTCTAGTAGGAGTAACAAAAGTTACTTTTCATTTTGATAATTCCACGTACACGGGAAAATCAAATTGATATACGCGTGCTGCTTATATTTAACTAGCTACCCGCCCCGGCTTCGCACGGCTGTATTATACATAAATAAACCTTCCTCTTGAATCACTCTATCTATTAAAAAAACCGCATCAAAATCCGTTGCGTAGTTTTAAAGATTTAAGCATACATAGGGATATAGGGACATAGGGACAGAGAAAGCGACTTTGTTTTATACTAAGTAGTGATATAGGATGCGTAAAAGTGTAATGAATTACTTCGAGAATGTTACGGTGCCATACTTGCTCGACTAGATAATAGCAGTCCTATGCCTCCAGATTAAAATTCTACGTAAGTGTTTATATAAAAAAATTAACTGCAATCTTTTCCCAATAAGGTACTTTACAGTCTAAAAAAAGGACCAAACAAAAAAAGTCTTTGAAATAAAAAAGTCTTCAACAAAACCTCTTCTATCCGTCGAATTGGTTTCCACCTATTATTTTCGCGTAAATCTTTCAGATTTAAAACGTTTCTACAAACGTCCGGTTTCCTATTCTACAAAACGCTTGTCCATCCTGATAGATGCTTTTTAAAAAGCTTTTGTACGCTATTTTAAACCTTAAGTCCTCTGCTTTTAGTTTCAAAGTCTTTTTGAATCATGAAAAGCTTGGTCAGATTGAACGTAAAGCTGCGATGTCGGAAAAATCTGATTGCGAAGTTAAAAAACGATAGCAATTACGATCGTCTTAGCAATTGAGGTTTTTATGTTTTTAAAAGGCAATTTTTAGATAGAGTGAGTTCACCAGGATCTTGTTGCCTCAACCAGTAGGGGATCGTAGTTATTTCCCCCTTATTCCAAAACGAGGTTTAAGGATAGTCCGAGATGTGGATTTAAACCTTAGAGTTAGATACAGATTTACTCGTGAACTATAGTCTAAATACTATCCTTATATAATCTATAGGGATAGTGTTTAGACTATAGTTTCCTATACAACCTATAGGGATAGTATAATAAGGGAATGAACCCACTTATTCCAAAACCAGTCTATTTAATCTACAGGATTAAGTTCACTAGAATCCTCCAAACTAAAACAAAAGATGTTTAAAACAGAATCAAAAGAAGATCGAAACATATAGAAAAGACGAACGAAACAGTAACAAAAGAAGATCGAAACATAAAGAAAAGGCGAACGAAACAGTAACAAAAGAAGATCGAAACATAAAGAAAAGACGAACGAAACAGTAACAAAAGAAGATCGAAACATAAAGAAAAGACGAACGAAACAGTAACAAAAGAAGATCGAAACATAAAGAAAAGACGAACGAAACAGTAACAAAAGAAGATCGAAACACAAAGAAAGACGAACAAAACAGTAACAAAAGACGATCGAAATAGAAACAAAAGGCAAACAAAACAAACAAAGGACGATCGAAACGGAAACAAAGAATTGGTGGTAGATATTAACAAGATGTGTAATATAATCAAATTACCATGCTCTCAAATAGCCATATTTTTTATCTGATCACGCACGGTAAGGTAATATTTATCGTAGAATTAAAAAAAAAAATGTAACACGCTTAAACAAAAAAACTGACATAATATTATTATATTAATTTTGCCAGAAAATTCTTGCACTATTATAATTGTTATTATTTGTAACACGCTTAAACAAAAAAAAACTGACATATTATATATTAATTCTGCCAAAAAATGCCTGCTCTGATATAGTTGGTATTGATGTAATTCTTGGAAAATAAATCTACCTCTTTATTTATTGTTCATCGTCTATATTATATTTAAAAAGTTTACAATAATAAAATCCTTCAACAAAAGATTGATGGCGAACAAAGTCCAAACCTTTGCCCCTCCTGTCTCGATGGATATTGTAGGTACCATGCATACAAAATCACAGACAAATGATCATTAATCATTATACGTATAAATTTGACTTGATAAATTGTTGGTCAAGTAAAGGTCTGATGTAGTGCAAATATTTTACTACAAAATAAAAACAAACAAAGAATTTCATAGTTCACTAGCCCTGCTTGGTTTCATTCATATAAGTTTAAATCCCGTGGGAATATTAAGATAAAAAGTTGCCTATTTTACGTAATTATAATGTAGCTGATTATCTGGCAAAAATAACTTTGTAATTCGGTCCAGAATTTCTAAAGATTATCTAAAAAGATACTGTGCGATCCAAAGGAATGTCTTTGTATGTGTATTTTTGTACCCCATACCAAAATCAAGAGTGACATTTGACAGACGGCAATTTTCGATGGTCTTTTGTTTTTTTTCGATCGTGTTTTATTTCTATTTCAATCGTCTTTTGATTTTTATTCGATCGTATTTTGCTTTTTTTTTCGATCGTCTTTTGTTTTTTTTTCGACCGTTTTTTGTTTCCGTTTTTATTTTGATCGTCTTTTTTTCCGTTTCGATCGCCTTTTGTTAACCACTTAGTTGAGTAGTTTGACTACAAGGAAATTTATTCCTTTTGTACAAACTAGTTTGACCAGAAAGTTTGATCAACAGGAACGTACCGACGTTATGACGTCAAAACAATAAACGCAATGTATATAATTGCATAATTATGTAGTAGATATGTATAACAAATACACTATATTACACTAATCACAAGCGCTGTCAATACAGATTCGCCTGCAGCTAAAGGGGACAACACAATAAGGGGAAGTCGTGTCCTAAAGCGTAAGGGTCACTGTACTTTGACACTGATGACGTGGACAGTTACAGTGAAGAGCAAGGAATTTGTATCAGTTATGCCCGAATACTCAAACGATTCTTAAATATTTAGGAGTCCCCTAAATATTTAGGGTGCTCCTATCATATTAGAGCATACACTTAAACGTCAATTTTACCTTGTAGTAACCTTTTAGTATTTGGTACTTACCAGAGAGTAGAGTGACATTTCCAAAAAACAAACGAAACAGATGTAACATTACAAGACGTTTCACTTTGTCCACTGCGGTTGACTTTCTGATACAGCTTCCCGATTTTTTTAATCTTATTTAATGTGCAACATCAGAAGTTGTTATTTTATCTGTATTCTATAATCAATTTTTTAATTTTTTGGATATCTCTCAGTAATAAACAATTCAATTTAAAAAATATGTTTATTAGTTTTTAACAGATTTTTGGTCTTTTACGTATATTGGCTTTTCGCGTTTCTGGTCACATGCCACGAAACTGATGTTTTTATTTATTCCTAATTATCATAGAAATTAAAATAAAAAAAAAAACAGCGCACTCCGGGAGTGCAGGCAGAAGTGAAAACTGTACCTATATCTGTGTAAAATCTCATATGTCGCGAGAACATACGCAAAAAGAGTTTTAGATGAAAAAAAAAATAGTCGGACGACAAATAGTCGTCCGACATTTATCGTCCAACAAATAGTCGTCCGACATTTGTCGTCCAACAAATTGTCGTCCGACATTTGTCGTCCGACATTTGTCGTCCGTCAATTGTCGTCCGACATTTGTCGTCCGACATTTGTCGTCCGTCAATAGTCGTCCGACAAATAGTCGTCCGACATTTGTCGTCCGTCAATAGTCGTCCGACATTTGTCGTCCGTCAATAGTCGTCCGTTAAAAAATACCATATTATGTACGTCTTAATACACTCACAGCCAAATTAAAAACAGTAGGCCCAGGCATACATTTTCGCCGCGCCGCCGTAGAGAGGGGATAGCTGTCTACTCTCCATCCGTCTTACGCTTTTTCGATCAGGTCACGTGTCCTGACGCGAGTTTAAGATTTTATACCCATTACAGAAAAAGTGCTCAACGCCGCTAAAGAAGTTTTCACTTCAAAAAAATTAATAATAAGAAAAATAAAAAAATAGGGGCATGGTCATGGCAGTTATAAGTTTTATGCACCAAAAATATTTGCTTTAGTGTCATTATCCAGGGAGAAAACAGTCGACTACGTTTGTAATAGTTTGTATGGAGAAAACCACCGGTACCCTTTCCTCTTAAATTACAATAAACTTACACTAGTACAAGAGTTTCACCACGCGGTGTGTGTCATTTTTTTTTGTTAAAATAAATCAAATTTTGTGACTAACTCAAATTGATTGCTCCAGAGTAGAAATAGTACTATTCAGCTGTGCTATATTAATCCAATTAGAGGTATAAATTGTCACTTTGATCATCCAAGGCATGATGGTATTCTTGCGATTGGATTGTCTAATACGATTGGATATTAGAGCTACCGGTCTTTGAAGCTAATTAGGTATTAATTACTATTAGGTATACCTTAGTTAGAGAAACCATAGTATCTACAGAGTTTGCAATTACTGATTATGAACCGTTTGTATCAATAATAATATGAATTCTGTAATATTTCTTATGATTTGTAAGTATCTAAATAGAAATTGAATTAATATAAACTAAAGTTACAGATGCTGTTGTTTAAATTATTTAGATCAAATTGATGTAAAAGCCAATATTATTATTAAAGAGGTATTAAAGAGGAGGAGAAAAACAATTAATAAAAAAGGAGAAAAACAATTTATTAAATTGCGATGGTGAAAACATTTTTTCCGAAGCATATTAAAATATCTAAGATATTACGTGTAAATGGTAAATGTTGTTTTATAATGAACAAAAAGTAAAATCAAATAAAAAAAACTGGTTGCCTGTAAAGTCGGTATACGGGCGAAAGTTTTACGTGACAACAACTGTGCTCGAGTGGAAGGGACGCGTGCCTTTCACTTTTTATGTCTGTCTCTCTCGCTCTTAGGCGGGCTAACCATGCCCGCGTGCCTCTCACTCGCTCTCATTGTGAGCGCATAACGTCAGCGGAGCGTAACGCAGTTTCTTGAAGTTTCACCCGGCAAACCAATTTATAAAACGTTGTCACGTCAAAAAATGATGTTCTCGTTGCGTGCACAATGTGACAACTACGCAAAAATAAAAATAAAAACAACGGAAAAATATCATCTCTGTTACAATTTCAATATCTCTGAAAAGAAAGATGTACGTTTCTCACATTTAATTTTATTCCCACGTCCAAAAGTCGATGCAACTACAAAATAATTACAATTAACTTAACTTTTAAATATGACAAACTACTATAATCCACTCATCTGTGAAGACGTCTGTACAAATAGGAAAAAATAACACAAAAAATTACACTTAAAATCTAACTTTATTCCTATTTATTTAAAGTTCAAAAAACAGTCACACTTAAAATTCAAAAGTTTATATAATGATAGGGTAAAATATCCGTTATTCACATGGTTGTAATAGTCAAAATGGCGTAGAATATAGTTCGAAATTTAAATTAAATTATAATATAAACTGTAGGGCGTGTTGACAACAAGTTTAGAGATGTTTAATGGTTTCTATAACACTCAATTGATCACGCATCGAATCACTGAAATAGGAATAACATAAATTATGACAAACATGGGACATGTCACGTGTCCGTTTTAAAGTGTCATTAGGTTTTGAAAAGCGTGAGATAGTTTAAAAAGTGTTATTTATATTATTTAATTTTATTGAGACAGAATAAAAAATACAATAATAAATAAAATACCTGTGTGTAAAGAAAATGTAGGATCTAAAAAAAAGGATGAAAAAAATTTCAGGCTTGGTTCAATCATATTTACCCTAATTTACTCAGACTTTGGGGAATTTTCAAAATGTGACAACACCACTATAATTAACCCACTTCCAATGGTGAATATTATGATGATGCCACATTTTTAAAAATTCTTTAAATACCTAGTTACTAAAATATTGTAATTTTCATACATGTTTGGTTAAAATATTTTTTTTATTCTCATGTAAAACTATTTTGTCACACCTTTTTATTAAATACTAGCTGACCCGTGCCCACTTCGTTGGGCATAATGTTAATAAATTAATTATCTATAGGTACTATCTAATATTAAAAAAAATACTTTTTGTAACTTAAATATAAAAGTTAGACATATGCTGTCGTTGACTTTTTTGTAGGCATTTTCAAGCTCCACATCTTTTCTCTAGAACTCAAAAATATATCTTTCATAGTTAAGGCAGCGTTCGTAAGAAACGCTTTCATTCGACCGTTTTTTCTCCGATTCACTTTGCAAAACGAACTACCACGTAAAAGCCTTTTTATTTTTCGGTTTTTTATATAACATATGACACTCAGCAATAATGTGGCTTTCTATTGGTGAAAGAATTTTTAAAATCGGTTCAGTAGATCCCGAGATTATCCCTTACAATTTAACAAACACACAAACTTTACTTCTTTATAATATTAGTATAGATTAAACATATTTAAATAATAAAAAGTAATGGATATTAAAAAAAATTATGGGTTTTATAAAAAGTAATAAGCCGCATTGATATACTTATTATACTTACTAAAAAAAAAATTCCAAAATATTTATTCACAAAAACAAGTCTTAAATTTCATTCTATCACGCATGACAAACGATTCAATTCACAAATTGTAATATTAATTCAATTTAGTTTACAAAACCAATCAACAAATCGGCAAAAACAAAACATCGGTCAGTCAAATGGTCGAGTAATCGATCAAAGTCCCAAGTAATTCACGTACAATCGAGATGGCAAAGTTAAACGTTTTATACGTGACGGGTCGCAAAATGGTGTTTTTACCCTACATTCGGGGATCTATTTGAGTGGACTAATGGTTCGCTGTAAGTGATTTAGTTTAACAGAAATAGTGTGGGATAAGAAGATAATTAAAGGATTTTCGGAAATGTTGTGAGGTCATTGTGTGGAGATTATTAACAGATTTATCAAGTTTTCTACACCCTATTGTTTTCATTATGTATGTATCTATAAGTAAATAAATAAAATTAGTGATAGTCAAAACAAAAAAGAGCTTCCAGAAAAATAAAACAAATGACAATAGACTACAAATGCTTTCATTTTGTCTTTTAAAGACAAGAGACCTAAATTAAATTTTCCAAAAAAATATTATTATTTATCTGTGGAGGCGTGAGACCATATTTTTTGGGGCATGACATCAAGCCGAAAATATTTGGGGACAAAAAAACATCGACTTTCCATCGGACAATTACAGTAACTGAATGTTTCCGATAGCTTTTGTACATGGTAGCACAAAATCCCTCAGTCTAGTATGACGTTTCAGTTCTGTGTAAAAGTTTCACTCTGCGCTAAAAGAAAAACCAGGATAAAGTTTTTGTAATATGAAAATGTCCTTATGTCATCTATTAATTAATTGTAATATCAATATCTCTAATATAATCTATAAGTACTAGGATAGATGAAACTACTGGACTGATTTTTAAAACTTGTAAGACATAAGTCGGTTAAAAATGCGTGATGATGAGATGAGAACTACTCAAAACCTACCTGACCTCATAGACAAGATTACTTTCTATTATAGATATGGTGTGAAATTGACATAAGCCAACAAAAAGTCAGGTAGTATTGTGTTAGAGAAAAAAAATGGTAGATAAGTTTCATCTTATGCCAATTCCATACAATGCTTTATATCAATTCCATACAAAAATAGATTTATTTCTATTTGCGATATCTCTAATAGAAGGTAATCTTGTTTAAGGGGGCTGATCAGCAATTCAAAATTATCTACCCTGTAATTCTCAATCCTTCCACACGCCTATATCGCATCCTGACATCGCAACGGCTCGAATCGTATCGCAATTAGTGTAAACTGTGCAATGCTCAGTCTGATACAAAGCTCACTTGATCCGTGTTCCAGCTTTGCGACAGGCAAATCCGATGGTTGGACGAAGATTAAGGTTTACTAGATGGTGCATGGTATTAGCAAAGTCGTATACTGGAATCTGTTCGGAATTTAAATTGTCGTCTATGATTGACAGATCGTTAAGGTGGAACTCTATGCACCTATTATCTAACATAGAGTCATGGCAAACCTTTCTGAACTAAATGTATAAAAAGATAGATACAACGCTTTGTTGCACACATAAGTTATAAAATACATTTATAATTTGTAGCACAATGAGTGGCCTTATCAATGTAAGCAGTCTTTTTCAGGTAACCTTATTTTAATAACGAATTATCAAAGTGGCTGCTAACAAAAAGCGTCAAAAATATGAAAGAAGAAAGGTGAATAGACTTCTAGGGGCTATAATAATTTGATCGCTTTATTTTTGGAAATAATTATTTCAACAGACGTTAATATCAGAGGGACATTTAAAATGTTTCAAAGTCAAGATGTCAATAGGTATCATAGTTACAGTGTTAAAATGTACAAATTGCTTGTGTTGCTATGTACCCATCGAAAATCACGAATTATTGAACCAACAAGTTTTAACTTATCATTTCGCAGTGGAGTTTCCGAAAATATTTAGATTTTTTTTTTAAATAAAACACATCTATTTAAAAAGTTTTACATCATTGTACCTTACTTCGTAATTGCACAGTTTTCGTTCGCATCTATCAAAATTAAATTTTATAGGATTGTGTTTAAACCTAGGATTGAAATACAACTGTTTTCAGTTTTCAGCTGTAACTGACAACAACGCCGGCATTGTTTTTATTCAGACAGATTTTACTCTGAATTTATGTATTTGTTTCTAGGGTCGGTTAATGTTTTATTTTAATTAATTTTATCTGTGTGTTTGGACTGATTAAAAAAGGTGTGGCTTTTTTATTTATATGAAACGAGTACCTAATGAAGCTTAAACTCTTTATGCTCATCGATTTCTTTTAAGTTTACATTTTTTGGCTTTTCGGGCATAACTTCGTTATTTACCTTTTTTTCGTACTTTAATAAGTATAAAAATAACAGTTTAGGAATACAACATTTTGAGTTCATGCAGACTGTCAAACAGTGAAGTATTCTTTTAAAATTGTTGATCCGTTTCAGTTTGACAGTTTCGTTGTGCGGAATGGACGTCTTGATGGAATCCTCTTAATATACAGGGCTATTGGTAATTATAAGTACCTATAAGAAAGCGGTTGAAGATTTTCGAATGAACATATGCTCAAATTTTCCAAAAAAAATCCAAAAGTCATAGAACAAAAGTTGCTTGTTAAGATACTCAACCGCTTTCTCTTTCTAAATACTAATAACCCTGTTTTTTTTCTATACAAAAAATGTAAACATTAGTCAAAACTCCCAAAATTACAGACGCAACGTCAACAAAATTGAATCAAAATCGAATGATCATCATTCAAGTTGATAAAGTTCGTTTTATTTGATGAATCGAGAGCACGCGACTACGAATTTGAAAGATCACTTCCTATGAACTGTAGCGTGATGATATTAAGAATATTGTACTGGATATTCAACCTTATTCCTTTAAAATAAATACTGCTTTAGTTCGCTATAAAATCGTAAACAATATGATATTAGTAAATGTGAAAGAAAGGTATGGCTATTATTTGCTACAATAGTTTATTTTCGCGTGATGATGATTATGTTGTTTTTTACAAAGCTTTCAGTTGACACGTTTTTACAAAATAGGTATATTATGATTTGTCAAGACAAAGACAAAAAAAATATATTAATTATTTTCTAATATTAAATTTCTTTTATAACATTTTATGTTTTCGGAGAGGATCACCTGAAAATTACCCTATTTCACCCAGAGTTTGGGGAATATTCTAAAGACAAAATACTATTTTAGAAGCCCTCTGGCGATAGTGGTATTTTCAAGATACCCAAAATTTTCATTAAATTAGATGAATCGTTTCGAACTTTAAATTAAAATTACTAATATTCATTATTTTTTTACGTGTCGATAAATAAATATTTCCATTTAATTTTTAGTTCTTTACAAATAGTTAATATTAGTACAATCTACATCTACACGAATTATATGAGGATACATTGATTAATTTTACTATTTATTTCGTTATTCCGACGGGATCGGGCGTTAGGTAGGTACGCGGGTAGTTGATTAATATGACTTTTTTATCACAGTTGCTCATACAGTGGATCTTCTTTATCTGCTTTTAGGCTATAATGCAACGTATTATACACGCGTGCGATAAAAAAGTCCAACTAGTGCTAAAATAATATGTTATCCCGATAAGTTTAATACGTATCTTACTGCTAATTACATGTTAGGTAGATGAAACATTCTTAATTTATCTGGGTTATACTGTTTTGATGTATAGAAAAAGTCTCTAAAGTCTGATAACGAACGATAATCTTACGTGATAACGTCTTTGAAAACAATTAAAAATTGAGTTTTGTTCTTATTTTGTTTTTTCTTTAGGTACATAAATATATTTTTACCTTACCATTATAGGTATTCTGTTTTTAACCACCGACGTAAAAACAAATAGAAAAAATCCTAAAAAAATATTGTATGTCAGACGAGGCTGTATAGGTTAAAAGTCTTTTGTCTAGCCTTTCGGGATTGTAATTAACAAAAAATAGTAAACCTAAAATTCTTAAAAACTTTTTATTATTTTAACAAGTCTTTTTTTTTATTCGCAACTGTGATAAAAAACGTCGTACGATACACGTGTGGATTGAACTTTGTATCTCGGCTTTTTTAACCGCCTCTATGCAAAGATCAATTTTCCACACTTGTATCGCAACGTACTTTATTCATTAAATTAAAATAATTCTAATTTAAGTGCCCTTTAACACAAGAATGACCCAAACCCATCACATCATCAAGTTAATGAAACATTAATTCCCTTTCAGCCTTACCAACCACAACTAACAACAATCTCAAACTAAGACAGTATTATCGTATTCATCAAAGGTAGAGGTACCTAAGTAACAATACGAACTGTCAAACATTTAAACAACTATATGTAAATTGAAGTAGCTAAGGTTCTATGGTTTATTGTTATGGCAAGATGCCCTTAAGTTGAGTTTACAAGATGTTTGGGACACACGGGGTTTGTGAATAATTTGAAACGATTTTTTTATTTTAATGTTCATTTATTTCGTCAAATCAAACAGTAGGTACGGTCTGAATCAGAATTGCCGACCCTCTGTAGAGTTCTAAAATTACTATGATTCAAATGTTTTTATTCTAATAATATTTTTCTAATAAATTAATGAGTTGGAGTTGAACTGGAACTCGATTAAGACCGTAGAATTTTTCTTGAGTTGAAAATATACTAATAATTGCAGTTTTGGAGCTATATGGTGGGTCTGCAATTGTGACTCATGTGTGTGTACCATGGAAGATGTTCCATGGTTCGTAAACAAAAGTAAAGTCAAACTAATCAAATAACATGCCCCTTATTGTAAAGAAGGCAAAAACGTTTTAGCAGAGCAGCTGGAGATGCCAGTCAACTCACTGCACCAAGCTAAGAACGGCTGCAGATAATAACCTAATAGGAGACGTCCTTGCATGCTCACGATCCTCAACTTTGAGGGTACGACTAAGGAGGATGTGAAGAAAAACTCAAAAGCTGAAAGTTAAAAGTCAAAATTTCCGAGTTAGAATGTGTGACTTCGTAACACGCCCACCAATTATAAGAAGGCACAAAAAACTCATCGACTTATACGTGCGTATGTACCACCTACATCTAAGTAGGTGGTACAGTCAAGCTCAAGCTCCTCAAGTAAGGCCCAGGCTTGTTCATGCCCTAAACGTCTTAAGGTTGTTTCTTACAACCCGTGTGTATGAAACGAATCGAACCGTGTCTAAGTGCTTAGGATCTCGATTGCAAATGTTAGCGAAATTCAAAACAGCTCGTTTGAACGTCAATGAGTGTCACGGCAGGCGATTTATGAATATACTACTCGAATTTAATACGAAATATACAACGAGGATATGCTATTTATACAACGATTTTATGGGCGTAAAGTGCCGAGCCTAAAATGTTTTTGTTATTCAAAATAATTGAATATTTTTGGCGTTTTCCTCGTGAATGGACGAGGATCATCGATTCTGTATTTTTTTGATTTTTAGGAAAGTTGTATTTGTTTTGTTACATTTACAGCTTAAGGTGAAATCACTACATAGTTATAAAATAAAGTCACTTTTCGCCGTCCCTATGTCCCTTAGTCCCTTTGTATGCTTAGATCTTTAAAGGTGTGTCGTCAGGTGAAATTCCGGTTTTGCATTTGTATGCGAGTCCCAAACTGCCATACCTTAAAACCTACCATCTTTCATGACATTACAGGTAAAAATTTTGAAAAACTGAAGTAAATATTTTAAAGGAAGTGCTAAATTACCTACCTACTAGTTTTAGCTTCGTGTGACCAAAGGGCTGATTCTTACCTCGGACAGCAGATAAGCATCGCCATCCAACGAAGTATGCGTTACTTCGTTGGATGGCGATGCTTATCTGCTGTCCGAGGTAAGAATCAGCCTGCCTGCCTTTTGGGCACAGTTCCACGTCCATTTGGACTTTTAATTTTTAATGTAAGTAGGTAGTTGATTTAATTATTTTAAGTTTTTATTATTTAATTGTTAAAAAGAACTCGGTATCCTGGCCATCGTTGTTTTGCCATATAGAAAAATAGAATATTGTTCGATGATTGTTCGATTCTCAGACTTAACGAATATACACAAAAAAATATATACAAATCGGTTCAGCCGTTTGGCAACTAACACCGCGACACGAGAATTTTATATAAGTACATAGGGATATTTTATTCTTTTGTTTATTATCCGAATAATAAATTGAAGGAAGGGCACCATAATTATTTATTTCTCGGCTAAGTAACATCTCTTTCCTACCAAATTTCCTTCGATTCTATAATTCTCGGAAGTCACCATGAATAGCAATCCCAATCGCAATCACTATCAAAAGCAAAACCCTTTGAATGTCTCCATTTGCAAACAAATCGACATTACAAACTGTTCCATTAGTAGAATTAATTATTTATCCGAGAAACTTGTAGCTTTGACCATGTCTGGTACAGACGGGGAAAGTCTTTAAACAAAGATTTTAGATTCTATTCTGTAGTAGGTAAGTACATAAAAATATTTTTCTAGGGGGAAAATAATCAAATCGTTTCGTAGTGAAAAATACAAAAAAGTAACATACACTTATGATTCAATTTTTTTTTGGACGAAAGTTCCTTATCGCGCTTTGCGAAAGGGGGCTAGACGGAAAAAATTAAGACCAAAAGTTGTAACGACACTTTGCTATAGTTGTAAGCCGTGCGGCGTGTGCGTGTTTCTCTGTCTGTCTCTCTCTCTCTCATAGAATGCAAGCCAGTTATTTTCGTTTCGTCTTTCTATTTCGCATTGAAGAGTCGCATCCGGGTGTCCCTTGACACCTCTCAAGTTTTTTTCAAATAAAAAATAATTGAATTTGTCTTCTTCTCACACATTCAAGATCTTATCTATAAAAGAAAAATGGCAAAACTTCGAACAAACACTACTTGTTTGCAAGCAGGTTAGGTTCTTGAAGTTCCTTTACGTGTAATGGCAATGATGAAGAAAATTAAAAACACGTATTAATATAATGCTTATTTATCTTTTTTCCTCATCTAGTTCACGAAATACTTTCAATGTCATTGTAATCTAGAAAAAACGGAGAAATTAATCATATGTTTTCTATTATTGCCTTGCCATTATTATTTTAAATAAACTCTAGCCATTTTCCTTACGACTGTACTTGAGTAACCTAACCCTAAGAAGGTCGAGATTTACAGACGCCTTGTCAAGTAAGTTTGACAGTAGCTTTGTTACAATAATCTGGTGTGTATAGTGATTTGGGTCGAGTTGTGTGGTTTTATAGTACCTACTACTGTTACAGGTGTTAGTAATTGTGTTATTCCAAATTATTTTAATTAAATTATGTATAGTTTCCCGCGACCTTAATGAAGTCGTCCGTCTATCTAGTCGGTGGCCGTCCCGCGCTGGGCTTTCCGGTACGTGATCTTCAGTCTAGGAATTTTCGGCCCCAAAGGCCATCAGTTTTATAAGCATATCGTTTGACGCAGAGAGCATGCGACCGATCGCTCTGGAGTCTTTGGGGATGCCTATGTTCAGGAGTGGACGTCCTGTGACTGATATAATGATGATGATTTAAGTATATTGGCAACACTACTAGTTAGATCATGATTGGTCGGTTACACTGAGTTTCATATACTACGCTGGTGTGGCGATTATCATCAACTCGCGAGTGAACAGGAACAGCAAAACGTGGTACAGTTCATCTTAGATCACAATGTCACTTACCATTAGCACATGTGGTAGTGGTCAAACGCGGCCCTATCATGTGTTTTTTGGTGGTTCAGGTTTGCTCGCGTCCGTAGGATTTAGCCCTTCATGTCCTACACGTCAACCCCGGGTGGCGATAAAGGAGAAGACAATCAAACGGTGGTAGGCCTTGGCCAGCGGCTTCTAAAGTCATTTTGCCAAATGACTCGTCGCGATCTATCATGTTTTCCAGGCATGCCGTTCTCTTTATAGGCTATATATATCATTATTGGCTCTATATATCTTTATAAGATTACTACATCCTCGACCTCGAGTTTTGTATGAAATACCAAATCCAGCGTATTTTGTATTGTATTTAGGATTAACCCGTTGTTTGTCGTTTAATTTCCAAGATACGGAATGACAAAATGACAGACTAATGCATTCTGTCGTATTGTCTGTGGTAGACGGCTTACAAAATGCATTTTGATTGTAGTTAATTATTGTGATGTCTGTTTACTTGATGCTAAATATGTTTAGAGACATAATCTTTTGCCTGCCCAAATTTCTTCTTATTTGGGATCGGTGCAATCTGTCTTCTTCATTTACAATATGATTTGGCAATATTTTTACGACCACCCGCCTGCCTGACATCCTTTGGAAAGCTGTTGCTGCGATGATTTTCCACCTGGTAAGCTTCGGCTGTGGCTTGTTACCACCTACCCGCCTAATTCGTGACACTAAGCAAATCCGTGTTCCGGTGCAGCTACTTTGGTAGCTGCTTCTCTATGAGGACGGGTCAAACAGTTCTCGTTCCACTACCTTCACTCGTGTCTCTTGAAGGCCTCGTTTATTTGGGGTCTTTGAGTCATGAACGCAAAGGTACCTTTTAGGTAGGTGTACTACATCTTAAACCGCATCGTCACTTAGAGTTGCACACTATAGTATAGACATATTATACAATATTATTTGTAAAACTCAATAGTTTTTTCGCATATGATAAATCTACAAAATAAATCGATACAAATAAAACCACAGTATCAATGGTACCCAATATTATTGACTAACCAATACATCATCACACATTTTATCTATAATAAATTGCGTCCGTCAATGTAATCCCAAATTGGTTTCCAAACATGAAATTTTAAAGGAATCTACGATTGAATCAACACTCGATAAATCCGAAGGGTGACTATTGTTAGTTACAATGATCTATGTGATTACTGAAAGAGCCAATAGCCTTATTCAAAACTAGCAGCGCTCGGCAGATTCACCCGCGTAACTCCCGATCCCGTGGGAATTTCGCAATATAAAATAGCCTCGACAAATGATCTATCCAACACAAAAATATTTTTTTAAAACAAACAAACATACTCCTCAGCTTTATAATATTAGTATAGATTAATAATTATTGCTTAAAGAAGCATTATCATTATCTCTAAATAATTGTGTAAAAAAGTGAAAAAAGCCGACAACTTTCGTATGCGTTTGCAC
Source organism: Idaea aversata (assembly GCA_907269075.1). NCBI lineage: Eukaryota > Metazoa > Arthropoda > Insecta > Lepidoptera > Geometridae > Idaea > Idaea aversata. Next base: position 2,726,950 of record OU026102.1, read on the forward strand.
CGGGAACATGGCGGTTGGTTTTTTTGCAGTTGCGTTTTGTTTTCAATTGATATGTAAGTGATTTATTGTGTTTTAGTGAAACATAGCTCGTAATATGATTATAGGTGAATGATGTAAGTGAAATAAATGTGTGATTTGAGTGGTTGTTCGTATACTATGGTAATATGACGAAGTAAAAGCGTCACAGCACTTGGAAAAATTTTAAATCTTGATTTTGTCATCATTAATACAGCAACAGGTAAGTGAATTGAATCGTTTGAGCTAAATTAATGTTTCAGAAATTTCAAGCCAAACACAAAGGTTTGCAATTATATAACTAACTAAACGTAAAATACAGCTTAAAATAAGATTTTTCGACAATGCCCCCTTGATCTTTTTTCTTTTGAAAAACTCCGAGCGCGTACGGTCCAGGCTTCTGGAGGGTACGATCAGGACACGGGTTAAAAAAAAATACCACCTGCAAACTAAGTTATGAAGAAGACCATGGGCATTTCATTACCCTAGAATTCTTGAATTCTACAACTGTATTGACCATCTACAATACGACCTACTACCATGTACAATATTAGTTGCGCCCCGCATTTTCACGTGCCTACGTCCTGATCCCGTGGGACTTCAAGGATAAAAAATAGCCTATGACATTCACTCCCAAACTATCTCTATGCAAACATCTAAATCGGTCCACCAATTTCGGAGATTACCCCCTACAATTTCACAAACCTAATTTTTCGATCGTCATTTGTTTCCGTTACGACCGTCTTTTGTTTATTATTTTTGATCGGCTATTGTTTTCCTTGGAAATTCTATTCTAGTTTACTAAATAATGAAAAGTGGTTGAAAATAATTATCTTGGTCCTACTCTTCCAGTAGAACTATTACCAATACAAGTTGATATTATTTATAGGATAGTCCGATTGATAGAACCACTGCCAATAGAATTTAATATTATTAAAACGATGGTTCGATTGATAGAACCACGGACAGTTTTATTTGCCCGTGGTTCGATTGATAGAACTCCGGCAGTCGGACCACGACCAATAAACGATATTATTAGTATATAATATGTTTACTTTTTTGTATTTGAATATGTCACATCTAGCACCTCTAATTCAACAACCCCTATTGTGTTCAAAGCAATATTGAGTGTGAACGTTAGGGCAAGTAATTGTGAAGGCCCCAGCATCGGATTACCGTGGCCCTTAGCCCTTACAAGGGACACAACCGTCTTACCTATAAGAAAAGAAAAAGAGTATAGGGTTTTTACAGAATAGACAACTAAAAGTGGTAAGACTTATTTTAAAAATGATAGTTAGAAGTACAGACAGATGAAATTAGGATTAAACAATTTTATGAACAACTTAATCCACATGAAATGTTTTTCACTTTAAACAAGTGTTAAATTCCACTGGATGCATGCCTTTGGTGTATTATATTCTTAGCAAGGGTTTGCAGAAACCACGAACAATTGATGTAAATAAAGTCTTGTTAATTTTATTGCAAAAATAATATGACTAAGCCAATAAGGTATTGGCTTATTCAATATTTATTATTAGGTATAAACCGTGCGATTTGTGAAAATAATATATGATAACTTGGTAAAATATTATATGTGACCTTCGTTTTTCAGAGAAACTATAGAATTTAATATTAAAACGACTAAAATCTAAGTCTTCAATTTAAATCAAGGTGATAAAATAAGCAAGCTTTTTTACTACAGAACATACTAAACCTGGAATAGCATTAAGTTGGACGAAAGTTGGCCAATTTAAAAAAAAGCCATACTCAAATCTGACTAAATCTTCGAAATTTAAAAATTTAAATCAAAGTGTCGCTTATGTAATATGGAACTTTTTTTACCACAAAACGAACTATGAAAAAAAAATTTTGTTGCACGAAAGTTGCTCAATATAAAAAGCGCCTTATTCAATCATTCATTCATTTTGATATCTCCCTCGGTTCACCAGTCTACCTAAGTGATACATCAGTGTCGAATTGTATCCGGTACTCACAGATACTTTTGAGTTTCAACTTGTGATACTGTGTCATTTTGTGTTGAGTGATTACTTTCGCTCGAATCATTAAATATTTTACAAGTTATATATTTGTGTAACTATGATCGGTTAGACGCAAAACACTATATACGCAAAACACCAACTCGAGATTTTGTGGTGTTTTGCGGATTAGTAGAAATAATTAATCTTTTCATGAAGTTCTGAATTCTATTTCGTGTAACCTTTTTTCAAATTTTCTTCTATCTTCTTGTTTCACTAAAGTCATTCTTTATTGAAACTTCGTCGTGGAATTTCTCGTAGAGCCAGCGACCGTAGTCACATAACAAATAAATCAATTTAATGACTACTCAAAAATAATAAAAAACAATACCGTCCTATTAAAAGAAAAACACCATACATTACCCTCATTAATGAAGCATCAGATTTCAAAATAAAATACGAAACACGACACCAGTTTTTAAAAAGCAGAGAGCTACTGAATTTTTTATGATATAATTGCTAATTTGCCTCATTTCTCCTTTTACAATTGCCCTTTTTTGTTTCCGTTAAAATTCCGGGATTATCCTCTCTCTACCTGATGAATTATTATTGTGTTTTTTTCCTCTTGTTTCCGTCGTTTTCATTCGAATCTGCTCTAATTATTTCCCTTCTGGTAAACAAAGAGATTTTTAAATTCCCGTTTCATTTAGCGGAAAAAAATTGAAAATCGAATAATAAAAACTATGAGAGCTTGTTATTTAATCCTATTTTACTTTTTGGTTTTTTCTCTAAAAATCTTTGTGGAGAACACTTGGAAACGCATATGCTGAAAAGCAAGACAATCAATAAAACGGTGTCTAAGAAAAAAAAACATAAGCTGATTTTATTGTTTACTAAGTCCCCTAGACTATTTTATTTATTAGCTTCCAAGTTAAGACTTTTAGACCGCTCTTTTTTATTATGTATAGATAGTACGTCAGCTAGTGGCTTATTTAGTAAATTTTTAAAAGGGAAAATTCACCTGCAATATTAAGGACCGTGGTGAGGTTTGAACTCGCGACCTCCTAAAGGGTTCCTTACTATTATATGTTTTATGTTTTTAGTATTTGTTGTCATAGCAGCGACAGAAATTCACCATCTCAGAAAATTTCAACTGTCTAGCTATCACGATTCATGAGATACAGCCTGGTGACGGACAGACAGTGGAGTTTTAGTTAATAAAAAAAGTAAAAAATATTTACCCGAAACACAAATGCAAAGTAATGTTTCTGGCTTTATGGATAAGTCGTTCGAAGTCATTAGGTACTAAGTAAAAAAATATCATCCTATGTAGTATGTACACTCACGTAGACAATTAGATCAGTAACTCAAATGTCTCATCCAATAAGTCAAAGTCAATACCTACCCTAATAAGCTAGTCTAACTTAGTCTAAGCCTAATAGAAGGAGATGGGCTGTGTTAAACGAATTGTCACCAGTAATAACCTGTTGAAATGAGCTAGTTAGCTTTTGGTATGGTATAGAGTAGGACGTAGACTTCAAACAGGCTTTGTTAATTTACTCTTTATTTTTTACAACATTAAAAAGGATAAAATCCGGAATTGGCTTTCCTAAGAACAAAGTATTCCTAAAAATATAATTTCATGATTAATATTTACCCGACTGCGCAATGCAAAGAAGTGATAATGTGTTATCTTATGTTATGTTAGCTTATGTATGTATGTTTGTTTTTTTAATAGTCGTTATGTTTTAGGGTAATTCATATTGTAATAAATGCATTATTTTTAGTATTCTACATGTTCACAGGAACGTCGAATCCACAATCTATATTTCGTTAGATCACTTTGTCATAGTTGAGTGGCCATAACTTTCTTAACTTTATCGATTCCAAGTAAAATTTTTATGAATCAATAGGAATGAAATCGAATCATACTAAATACAAGTATGAGTAAGACCTTATACTAAAGCTCATGGAAATATCCAAGCACTCCAGTTTTCGCTGTTATAATCCTTGCTGTATGAGTTATTATGTAAATGACAATAAATGTTTCAGTGTAAACCATATCTTTATTGAAGTGAACATCGTCCTTTAACATGCGCTAGCATAATGAGCGACAAAGAGTTTATTCTTTCGAATTTTCAGCAATTAGAATTATTGAAGTTAATTCTACTTTCCCAAATAATATTGGTTTCTAACTTCTTTCGTCCACTCGACCAAAATAATTCAAAAATTCACCGATCAATCAACTATTATCCCCAAAATACAGATATTTCGTACCAAAGCATTGTCCCCTTCATACATATCCAACGAGATAGTATCTGCTTAGAAGTCAAATGGCGTAAGTACCGAATAAAGTTTTGTCAGTTATGACATTTTGTATCTAGTAACTTTGTGTTTTAAGTGTTGTCAATGGTACTTGAGGATTGAGACAGATGGCTAACGGTGGTCATGTTTCAAATTATATGATTTAGTGTGGAGGCTTTAAGAGATTTTGGAAGGAATTTCAGAGATAGAAACTAATGAAGTATAAATAAATATAAATATTGCAGGACATTCCACACATTGCCATCTAGCCCCAAGCTAAGTAACTAGACTTGGGTTATGGGTGCTAGACAACGAATATACTATTTATATACTTTTTTTTGTAAATAGGTTTAATGTGTATATACTTAAAATACAACATAGAAACAACCAGACCACAGACAAATAGCATAAATACTTGTCTGAGGCGGGAATCGAAACCGCAACCCTGTGTTTGGCAGTGCGGCATGGTTACCATAGTGCCAATTGGGTCATCATACACTTGTTTGGGTTCTTGTACCTTTGAGTTCAATAGATATATTAAGCTAGATATTGCAAACAACTTCGTCTGCGTAGAGGAGTTTTCCAAAGTCCTTTCTTATTGGGGATGCCTACGTCATTACTTTAGCACAGTTCAAACTAATGAACGAATCGACATTCGTTCATTAGTTTGAACTGTGCGTTGACATACTTATCAGTCAGTCAGATTTTTCACAAACCCTTCTTTATATTTTTGAAGTGTAAACTTCTTATGGCGCGAATTTTCTCGCGAAAGATGAGATTTTACACAGATATAGTTTTTTAATTTGGCTGTGAGTGTATTAAGACGAACATATGGTATTTTTTAACGGACGACTATTGACGGACGACAAATGTCGGACGACTATTTGACGGACGACTATTGACGGACGACAAATGTCGGACGACTATTTGTTGGACGACAAATGTCGGACGACAAATGTCCGACTATTTTTTTTTTTTCATCTAAAATCAATCGTTCTCGCGACAGATGAGATTTTACACAGATATACAGTTTTCACTTCTGCCTGCACTTCCGGAGTGCGCTGTTTTTTTTATTTATTTAGTGGCTTAGCTAAGTACCTAATTTAGTTAAGCTGAAAATTCAGCTGTAAATGATGTACTTCTATAACTTTTTCATGTTAAAACATTTAACTGAATTTATATTATACTACAGTCATTAATCAAATGGACTCTGCCAGAAGTCACAATAATTTCCCAATTTTTAAGCTATTGCATAGCTTTTATCGCGGGCTTTGAGCGCGGCGACCGAATCAAGAAATTCCGTAACGAAAATAAAACCTAACACCCCCCACTCCGCCTACCATGTAGCTCGGCCGAGCGTTCGCTTTTTTTTTTAAATATTGATGTCTTATTATACTAACCGTTGAAATAAGGTTTTAATTTTGTATATATAAAATAATTTTTAGTTTAAAAAAATTTGTTAATAAAAATAAAACACAAACACTACGCCATTTTACTAAGTTGTTGGCAAAAAAACCATTCTAATCTTCAATTCTATTACAAAAAGACAACCGTGTAGATTTATTACATTTGCATACGTCAGTGACGTCATACGAGCACGTGACTTCTGAATGTTCACGGGGATTACATTTATTTTCAATCTTCTTTCTTGATTGCTTTAGGTATTTGCATAATACTTTGTGTTTGGCCCACTTTATTTTTGGAATTTATGTATGACTAGCTGCGCTCTGCGGTTTCACCTGCGTAAGTAAAAAGTCGAAAAAGTTAAGACGATTTTATGTGGTCTTTATACAAATTTTAATGTACCTATTGAGCATCCAAAGAAATAAAAAAAATTGACTTTTGACTTTTGCCTATAGCTTTCCTCGATAAATCAATTCGAACCAGTAGTTCTTGAGATTAGCGCGTTCAAACAAACAAATAAACTCTTCAGTTTTATAATATTAGTAATATAAGATTCATTCATGTCAAATGGACTAAAATGACATTTCAAATTGTTCGAAGAATTTTAAATCTTTAGGAAAGTTGACAGTTGTCCTGTCAGTTCAGTCCGATTAATTAATTAATGGACTATTGGCATATTGGATATCCTGTTAGTTAAGTCCATTGAATTAATTAGTGGACTATAGGTATATTGGAGCGAATTTATAAAATTGTTTTGACAGATGACGCGATTTATAAATAAAATTCTGCCAATATAATAAATCTGATTGTTTAGGTTAATTTATTAGGTTTATTATTTACTAGCGACTCGCCCCGGCTTCGCACGGCTGTATTATGCATGTTTTATACATATAAACCTTCCTCTTGAATCACTCTATCTATTAAAAAATACCGCATCAAAATCCGTTGCGTAGTTTTAAAGATTTAAGCATTCAAAGGGAAATAGGGACAGAGAAAGCGACTTTATTTTATACTATGTAGTGATATTAAGTGCCTCTTAACGCAATCAAACTACTAAACCTATTGCGATGAAAATTGATAAATTATATTATTATGGTAGAAGTAATAGATAGGCTACTTTTTACGTTTGAAAATGTTCTCAAACGAGGATTTTGAAACACGTACAAAAAAAAACATACAGACGAATTGAGAACCTCCTCCTTTTTTGAAGTCGGTTAAAAATAGAGATGAATAGATAAAAACACTCCATACCTAGTCATGTTCTAAGATATTAATCTCCAACTCCAACTTGACTTCTAAATTGTTTAAAAATTAAGGTTTTTTTTAACAAAATCAAATCTCTCAAGTTATTTGAATAGTTAAATTAAGTACTTAAGTAAAAAATCTCTTCACTTTTTGTTTTTCAAAACTCAAAACGCCATTTAAGTACGTAACTCATGTTTACAAGGAATTTTCTTTTGAATGCATCGGTAAGCAAGTGACGAAATGCGGAAAAATTGTCTTAAGGGCTGTCTTTAAAACTACAATTGAAAAATAAACTTTAGGTCGAAAACTTTAAGATAAAAATTCCATTGAGGAAATCTCAAAGAAAATCACAACTTTTAGATTGCCCGTAGGCTTATAATGTTCAAATTGTTTGTATTTTCAATTCAATTGTTATAGAGATTGGGTTCATTTTTCAAGAGCTACTTCTCTGATATGAAAGGGTAGAAAATCTTTTAAGTTATTGAAATCTGAGGTAAGCGAAGTTTTATTTGTGGTTTACAATAATTGTCTTGTTACATGTACAATGGGGTTTACAAATCGTACGGTTCATGGAAAACATTTGTTACTAGTATTTTGCTGAAAAGAAGTCCCTATTTTAAACGCATTTTTATCAGAATTTTGGATACATCTATATTGGCGAATGGTACTTTACGTTCGACCATTTTTTCACATTATTTTTTAAATAAAATATTTAATTGAAAGAGTTACGTAAACGTCTTGTTCTTTAACTTTGAAGAAATTAATACCAACTTTGCCTTTTGTTTACTGTTAATAATGTTTAATATTAAACAATCAAACTCTGCCCATATTTTCACGATAAAATCTAATTAACTACTCTCGCTGAAAGACCTGTTTTTTTAGATTCTTGACATTATCTATAATATTAATAATATTTTAAAGAGGAAAGATTTTTTTGCTTGTAACGAAAAGGCTCCGAAACTACCAGACCGATTTTGATGAAACTTGGTTTGAGGATACAATGATTCATTGGGATTAACAAAAGCTACTTTTTATTCTGATATTCCCACGGGATCCGCAGTAAAACCGCGAAGCGCTGCTAGTTTAAATAAAATTTCTACCAATTCGAATTCCACACCTATCTAGTTATTTATACAATAAGGAAATCTCAACACGTTTTCAAAACATTCAGCGTTGATTACCGTCTCAGGTGTCCGTATTAATAAACAGCTATCTACTGAAACAAGTTAGGGATTGCTTTTGGAAAACGTCCTCGGTTATGACACCAGTTATTCGGTCACATCTGTTTTAAATTTTAAAGCATCGTTAGGCGCGTGTTAATTTTAATTTGCTTTGTTGGTTTATTGGGTTTGTAACATTGTTTGATACAGATATAATAGGTTCGTATCAAAAGTACATAATTAAGTTTAATTTAAATTTATTTAAAAACTGACTTTAAAATAACGGCAAAAGTGGTAACTTTTGCATACTTCATTTCATTCTGAATGTACTCTTTATCATATCGGATAGAGATCAGGTAGAGATGGGATCGGGCTAAAATAATCTAAAGTCAGGATGATTGACGCTCCATTTTGTAGTTTGGCTGTCCTATTTCAGATAATGTTGTTGATTGGTTATTTTACTGGTTGAAAATTGAGCAATATGCTGCATGCTCGAATTGAAATTTTGTTTATCACTCCAAAGATCCTCATCAGATTTACTTTTCAACACAAAAATAATCATCTCAATCGGTTGAGCAGCCCATTGAGCTGTCTTCGAGTAATCGGTGAATATACTTTAAAAAAAATACGCGACGAATTGAACCTACTTTTTTGAAGTCGTTTAAAATAAAATAGGTAAAGGAAGAAATTATTTCCTAATTTCTTATGCTAATAAAATGGTAACCTATATTTTATTTATTTTACCACAGGGCATAATTTTATTTTTGAGAATTAATTTCATGACTACTTTTTTACTTTTTCTTTTTCTTTTGACTACTATAATCCTTTCCGGATCTTGCGATACTAACAGTTAGTATAGTTTTCTAATAATAGGTATTCACTTTATAAACAAAAATAATTGCTTACTTAAGTAAATAACTTATTTCATCTCCTTTGAAAATAAGTTATTCAAAACATTTTCTTTGAGTCAAGTTACACTCCACCGATTAAAGAGTCAAAGGCTTTCGAACAATACCTGGCTTTACTTCAGTTCCATACTTTGATACGAATTGTTAGGACAGACAGACGGACTAGTCATAAAGGTTTATTGTTAGTTGTGAGCTGTTTGAGGTCTGTTTGAGTTATGAATTTGTATGGGAAATGTTAATTAGGTTTCGTGTGTTATTGTCTTTTGAATCTACGTTCACTAAAACATTTCTAATAAACTCTTTGGCCAAATAAAAGATTTGTCACATTAAGTTGAAAATATAGTCTTGGTATTATATTTACTTGAAACGAAATATTGATCATGTTATTGACTCTGAAAAATAAAAACAAAAGTAAGTATTTTTAGTTAATTTATTAAAAAAAAAGTTATAAATGCCTAACTTTAATAGTAAATATAATTTATGTTAGTTTAAAATGGTTACATATCATAATAACTAAGTTCAATATAACTAGGTTCGAAATAACTACGGTCATAATACCTACTGTTTAAAATACCTAATGGTTGTTTCACATATTTTTGTAATAACTAATGAACGAAATACCTAATGTACGAAACAACTACGGTTAATTGAACTATGTTCATTATAACTATGTTCGAAATAACTACAGTCATAATACCTACTGTTTAAAATACCTAATGGACGAAACACCTACGGTTAATTTAAGTACAATAAATTCACCTACGGTTTATTCAACTACAATTAATTCATTTATGGTACATATATGTCCTGATTTTTACCTATTTGACTTGGTTAGGGCAGTATATTATAAAGGTCCACCCGGAAAACTCCCTACCCAGAACCGACATGGATAGGTTAGGTTTAAGTTAGAACTGCGACCACAACGCACGAGCGGTGCCGCGACAGCGGCCGGCGAGTGCTAGAAACGAATTCTACTTATTTCACTTGGTTAGAGAGCGTGTATTTTATTAATTTGATTTTTTTTAAACCGTAGGTGTTTCGTACATTAGATCAATCGTTCGTTAGCTCAATTAATTTTAGTTGAATCAAACTTAGGTATATTAAACAGTAGTTGAATCGACCGTTAGGTATTATGAACATATGTGTATTGACCGTAGTTATTTCGAACATAGTTATATTGAACTTAGTTATTATAATGTGTAGCCTAATCGACCGTTAGGTATTATGAACTTATGTGAATCGACCGTAGTTATTTCGAACATAGTTATATTGAACTTAGTTATTATAATGTGTAGCCTAATCGACCGTTAGGTATTATGAACTTATGTGAATCGACCGTAGTTATTTCGTACATAGTTATAATGAACTTAGTTATTATGATATGTAACCTTTAAAATTGATGCTCATAAATGTTTGCTAAAGTTTAAATAAGTCGCATTGGTTATTACAAATTTTCGATCCGTTACTTTTAATAACGGCGACTTAGAAACTTTTAACTTTTAGACCTTAGTAGGTATTTGGTATTTCAATTTCAACTTGCTTTCTCTATCCTATAAAGATAAACGGGGCACTGACAGGCAGACAGACAGACAATAATGATTGAGTAATCTTATAAGGGTCCCGTTTTTCCCATTGAGGTACCGAACCCTAACTAAAAACATTTAAAAAAAATTTAGCGCGTTACAGTGGACATTAAAATTTGATTACATTTAATTCCTTGAAATATTTTCTATAAATGCTAATCAAAAACTTGCAGTGAGATAAGATTTAAACTCGCGACCTTTTGCTAATTTTTGGATTTCTATCTTAAACTTTTCTTCAAAAGAATGCAACATTTTTAATCAAAAGGTACCTATCATAAAAAATAAATAAAAGCTCCGATTCTATTACGATAACAAGAAAAACGAGACCCGACTAAAATTACACACTCATCATTAATTCCCATAAAAATGGCCACAGATAATATTAAATTCTCATAATATTATAACAGAATGCCACAAATTATCTGTTTGGAGGGTCATTGCGGAGGGTCAAGCAAAAAAACTAGGAGCAAAGTGTGAGGTTGTCCGGCTGTTTGTCTTCATTGGTGACGGGTTTATGAGGGGGGGGCAATATGACCATCATGTTACATTCATTGAGGATACAGGAGGTTTTAGATTTTAGATTCTTTTGTGCTAAGGATATGCTTTTCTATGTCATACTATACTAATCTATATCTTCTATAATCTATAAATCTATCTATCTACATAGCCACTCTCTTCTGACCGTATCCAGCGCTTGTTCTGATCACGGGACTAAATCATACTTTGATTCATTAGTGTCATAGGCAATTTTTTCCTGATATTTTTACAGGATCGGGAGTTAAGCGGGTGAAACTGCGAGGTGATGCTAGTTTTAGATAAGGTTAAAAACTTTTTTTTTGCTATATTGTCCCATCGCTTTGCAAAGACCTCACTAACCTCATATCAAGCAGGTCAGTCTTGGGCTACGTTGGGCCAGTCTCAATCAAATGCATCGAAATCGTCACGCCATCTTTTTCAGGGTCTACCTTGATTTTGACGCCCGTTTTTTGGCACTGAATGAGGGACGACCTTAGTCCATCGGCCAACTCAAAAACTTTTGATGAAAAAATTACTTAATATGTACTAACCATTATATTGTTGGACGTAACTATGTCCTGAAGGCCAATTCCCGTAAATAATATTGTTTAAATTACATTTCAATATCATCCCGATTGCATTTCGATTGCAAAAGATACCTTCAAAGTCAGTTTTTTCTCACAAAAAGCTAACTTTGAGGGTGTTTTGAGCTACTTTGAGGGTATTATTTGTGATCGAAATGCAATCGAAATGATATTGAAATGTAATTTGAACAATGATAATTACGAGAATTGGCCTTCTGATCATTTTACATCATCGTCTTATTGTTCTTTTTCTTCGACGGCATTATTATCACCTCTTTGTCATTTCCACTCAATTAAATTAATCTTCTCTTCTTCTTCTACCGTTGTTATTGTTTCTAGATTTGTGAAGGAAATAGGAATATTTTGATATTAATTAGTAATTTTATTGTAACTCCTGATTCGCCTGAGATACTCTCTAAGTTCGGGCATATGTGTTTTTATTGTTCTCTTGTATTATTTTATAAACATCCGTTCGGATACTGTATTCAAAAAGTTAATTAACATTTGAAAATAGAATACACCGTCCATCGTCTTCAAGCTCTCGGTTAAAATGAACAAAACATCCTGTATTCAACGAAAATGAATTCTTACGTAGATACCACAAAATACCTCCACCTCTGAATAACCATTGTCTCAGTAGAGCCCAACAAGAATTATTAGGAGCCAGCTGGCGCCAAATATTGAGGAAATGAGTAGATATTCGACAGAGACAGCTCAAAGGCTCTTGCTAGTAATTTATATCGTATAGACTATGAAGTGTAATAATTGGTAGTATTGTACTGCAGTCAGAAAGATACCTACGGGGGCTGGTAAAAAACTAAATACTACATTATTTCTAATCACATTAGCAAGCGTTTGAGGGCAACTTCTTTGCACCTAAGCAAACAATTATTGTTCTACGACTTTTGGAAATTCGAAAATATTTTTGAAAATTTTGGATTTATTTAAGTGTCTAAAAGAAAAAATATCTACATAAAATAAATTAATGGGGGCTTCCATACAATATGGTTCGCAATATGGTTCGGAACCCCTCGTCCGTGAGTCCGACTCGCACTTGTCCGGTTTTCTTTCACTTTTGTGCTAAAATGACCCTAAATAAATTGCAAATAAAAAATATTATCATTAAACTATTTAGAAATCAATAAGTGAAGATCGTTCATTCGCGTTCCGTCAAAATCGCGGTTGGTCATAGTAGCGATAGGTCCATATCTCGAACCGTCAAAATAGCGGTTGGTCCATATCGCGAATGGTCATGTTCACATAATCTGTTAATCGCGAACGGTCAAATTAGCAAACATTCAAGATCACAAACGGTCGAAATTTTTACCATCACGAATTCCATCGTTTAGAACGTGAATGTTTACCTAACACTTAGATATATTAAATTACTATTAAGAAGGTAATATTATTGATACAAAGCCATTAATCATAATTAATCTAATAGCAATAATAATAACAGATGTATAACATGTCCAAATAAAACTCAAAATCCAATCAGAGCTACCACATCACTAAATATGATAATGAAATTTTCGTAAAAATATTCACCCCAAAGTTGCCATAATCCGTAATTTACCCCAAAATACGGTTAAATACAACTATTTCGGGTAAATTGATATAAAAGGGAGATATAATCAAATCATACTCAGACGGAAGATAATCTAATGGAGAATCACTTTAGTTTTTTGTGGTTGTCGGAAAATCGAGAACTGCGAATCTATATTATTAGACTAGCTGTGCCCTGCCGTTTTTCCCGCATTAATTTGAAGAAAAACCTACTAAAATATACTGTCGCCAATTTATTGTGCAGCTTAATACTTTGTAGCTATTTATTTGCTCTGTGTATATCGTGTTTTATGTTCCTTCCTGTTTTGTTATCTATGTATCTATCCGCGCGTCGGTAAAAATACATTATTATTATGAAAGAAAAGAAAAAAAGAAAGAAAAAGCATTTATTGAGTACAAACACACGACAAACACAGGAATAAAGAAAGAAACATGACAATACAAATTAATTTAATAAAAAACAAAAAATGACTAAGAAAAAATAACATGAGGAGTCGTGTGCTGACCCAAATGGGTCGACCTCAGCTAAAAACTGCAGCCAAACATGCTTAGCTGCAGCGCTGGTCTTCTGGCCAGACCCATCTAACTAGAAAGCTAGATTTAAATTATGCATTGCTTTAGAACAAGATTGATAACCACACATTTTTTATAGTGAGTCAACCTACAACATACTGTCGCGGACTTTTTTAAGAACTTTTAAATGGGAATAAATTCCGCGATTCTTATGTAACTTTATCCGTTCAAAAACGGAGAATTTAATTAATTTTTTGATAACGTCCGTCTTATAAATCGGTGAACACTGATATTCACAAAAAAGTTGTGAACGTTATTGACAATGTAACCATAGCGACGTATTGAAGTATGCAAAATGTCAACGATACAAAATAGTTCTTAAGACGTTTTCACGTAAAATTATCGTCCGTAAACTGACTTAACAGACGACAATTTTTTCTATTTTTGTATATACCTACTCAAATTTATTGCCTTGCCACCATTCTTTAGCTACTTTCTTTTAAGACACAGTAAACATTAACTTCCTATTTCCTACAAACTAAAACTCAAAATTCGCAACCAATTTAACATAATAACCATAATCCAACGTAACCAAAATCTTTCTATATTCTATTTGTAAAATAAATCATACATTACCTGCAAGGGTTGGGAGACAGGCAATTTGTCATGTGACCACTCATGCGGGACAATTCGTGAATCCTTTTCTACTTTGAATTTTGTTATTTCGAATTTAGTTATCGTTTGCCGAGGTTTGAGGTTTATAATAAGAGGTTTACGAATGTAACTTTTGAAATTCTATTTTGTCATAGGGGTTTGTGCTGTGGTTTTAGGGTTCCGTAGTTTAAAAGGGGTAAAAAAATAAGGAACCCTTATAGGATCACTCTCTGGTCCGTCTGTCTATCCGTGTGTCACCTTCCACTGTCGTGGGTGAACCTAGAAATTTATACCAGATATAGAGGTTTATAATCACTTTAAGGTGTTTTAAATCAAGGTTCTGAGTCATAAAAGATATGGATAAATTTAGATTTTCGCGAAAACTTGTAGGTAAGTACCAAAGTTTACCTTAATTTTCAACTTTTTTATATGTGAGGTTTTAATTACAAAAGTAAAACTTACTTTAAGTTTATTTGGTAGAGTCGCGAGTAGATTTGTAGAAACAATGACACAATTAATATTTAGATTTCCAGTTACAATAGTTTACTAAAAAAAAATTATCCCGACGAATTGTTAACCTCCTCCTTTTTTTTAAGTCGGTTAAAAAGTGAATGCACTTAGGTGAATTAAGTTTATGACATGTTTTTCTGACTTGGGATATTGTGGCTTCGCGCGGCTTGTTATATAGCGCCAGTATCAAGTTATATAGTCTGAACACAGGTTTGAATCAAATTATGGCCCGATTTTCAGATCATAGTTCGATAAGCTGTTGATCAAGGCAAGCCACTGCGTACAAGCGGACATGGACTTTTCTCGTTGGCTCCAAATCTCCTGATTTCAGGAGTAACGAAAAAAAAACTTTGTCAAGTGGACTTTTCTCTTTCCTCTACACTGATTTTTACTTTCACTACATTTGCGCACTCACGGAACTAAATTGGATAATATTCCGCCAACATCTAAATTGAACTAGGCTTACTCGTATAACTTTTCATTTCTAAGCCTAGTTTAATCTAAAAACCCAAGATTTCACTTTAGGCAGGTAATTTTAATTAAGTATCCTTCAAATAATTAAGTGCGTATAAACGAAATAAAAATAAACTTCACAGGTATTTCCTGTGCTTCATACACTTATTTGTATTTATTGACGCGTATATTCTAATGGACTTCTAATTAACATCCGTTCATGGTACCTACCAATTAGAATTATTCTTTTAAATCATTCATACGTCATCCCCTGGGGTTACACAACTGCGGGGTAAAAGTAGGTCATGCGTTTGCGTTTAATATACTTAATTAACAGTTCGATTGTAAATCCCGTGGGGTTCTGTTAATCCCGGATTGAAAGGAAAATGTTGGTTTTTATATGAATTTGTGGCATGTGTTTTGTTTTTAATCCTTCTAATAACGTCAATTTGAGCTTTGATGTTTCGGTTTTTATGACATTTTATGAGTATTTGTTTTATATTTTGCCCAATTAACTTGTTTACTCCACTTGGCTCTGCTAATTATTATTATTCATGTTGAATTTTGGTATTTGCTTATCTGGCCACTGTAAGGGTTGTGTCAGTATGTGACAAACAAATGAGCAGAGGCGACCATTTCTGCTGTATAGACAGCCTAGTTGTTAACAAGTTTGACTTTTAATGACCTTTGTCGACACGTACGTATGCGCAACCGACCACGGTCGGCGATCTCCGGAGTCAACTGTGAAGCCGCTTGTTATTTATTTATTTATTTATTTACCTATTTAAAATAAAATAAACAGTGGCTAACAGTCTCAACCAAAACGCACACTATTTTAAGTTACTGCTAAGGTACACTCTAAGATTTCGTACAACTAGATATAATTTATCGTAAAATATGTCGACGACGTCTTGAAAATCAACCAATGCTAGCAATTATTAGCAACCACTGGCGCAACCAATGGATCCAATATTTATGATTGTGTTGTTCGTAATTGGTCATTCGAAATCTTTTTAGTTTGCGCCTTTCAATATCATCTATACTAATATTATAAAGCTGAAGAGTTTGTTTGTTTGAACGCGCTAATCTCAGGAACTACTGGTTCGAATTGAAAAATTATTTTTGTGTTGGATAGTCCATTTATCGAGAAAGGCTATAGGCTACTTTTTATCCCGATATTCCCACGGGATCGGGAGTTACGCGGGTGAAACCGCGGGGCGCAGCTAGTTATAAAATAAAATAAAGTTTTTGTACTTATGTGTGGTTTTCATATTAAAAAATTTAATATGAAAACCACACGATATAAACCTCCAAAAATTAATCTGTATAAATTAAATTCTTACCTACTTACTTAAGTTTAATATTTTAATCTAAAAAAGTACCTAGGTTTATCTTCTATTAAAGTGTACCTTTAAAAAGTACCTATGTTTATCTTCTATTAAAGTGTACCTTTAAAAAGTACCTAGGTTTATCTTCTATTAAAGTGTACCTTTAAAAGTACCTAGGTTTATCTTCTATTAAAGTGTACCTTTAAAAGTACCTAGGTTTATCTTCTATTAAAGTGTACCTTTAAAAGTACCTATGTTTATCTTCTATTAAAGTGTACCTTTAAAAGATTTTAAAAGACATCCGTTTTAACAAAAACACGAACAAAAACAATGGTATAAAATATTCATCCGTATCCATTTGTCTTCTTCAAAGAGCCCACACAAACGTGAATCTTTATTCGCCACATCATTTTCGTCCCTGTTTCCACGTAATAAAAAGCAAATGATTATTACTCATACTCTTATAAGTAAAGGTGGTTTTACATAAACCCAACTAATATAATATTTTGAAAGTTTGTTTGTTTGTCCCCATGGTTCAATTGCTTCACCGAATTCAATAAAAAAATTGATGACAGAGGTAGTCGACAGTACGGAGAAGGAAGTAAACAACGTTTTCATTACTTATACTCGGAAAGTAGGTCTAAAGTTGACCGAGGTTGGTCAACCCACTGTTGAAAGTAATACTTTTCAGGCCTAAGGAGAATCGTTTTGAACTGACACTGACGCGGTTTAACAATAAAAATTTTGAACGTTTTTAAAACAACTTCAAAAAAGGAAGTTCTCAATTCGTCGAGTAGGTATAGGAATATTTTGTATATTATTTTTAAACGAAGTTTTCGCGACTTATGAGCAAAATCCTTAACATTTTTACTTCATTAAAGGTGCGTAGTAGCGGAAACAGACGCCGGCGGATGCCTTTCTCAGTTTGGCGGCGTGATCAATGGACCGTGTAGGGCGACAATCGTTTGTGAAAATGTCGAGACTTGTTTTATTACTCGAGCCAGTTTTGTTATAGTGTGTAGGAGGTATTAAAGTGATATTGAGTGATTTGGAAAAGTTGATATTTTCGTGAACAAATTGTGACAAAAACAGTGCCACTGACGTCATCCAAAAAATTACTTGAATCTTGTTTTTTAGCACAAGAATATTGTGATTTAGCATACGTCTTCGTGTTGCCTGGGTCGTGTCATGTTTCTGATTGCACACGCTTATACAGAGTTCTGTACTTACAGGCAATTGGAGTTAAGACTTAGTGGCCAATAACTAAAAATAACGCCATAAAGGTAAAAGTTTAAACGAAAATTTCATAAAGGAACACTGCTTGTAGTTTATGTAATGATTGGCCAATAGTAGTATTGGCCATACCTTATACTACTTACTTACTATAAGGTGGCTAATAGCTGTATCCATTACTAAACCTTTTGTAAAGTAATAAAAAAAATAAGCGTCCCAGGGGGCCGCAAACTTTTGCGGCCCCCTGGGACGCAAAAGTTTGCGGGTTCGATTCCAGCCAAGTTTTTATTTCTGGCCTAGGAGTTTCTGTATGTAGTGTGTATTTACAAAATAAATAGTATTTAAGTGTTGGATCCGTCGTTTAGCTACCATGAAACAAGCCTAGTCTTGTTGGTAAGCTTGAAGCTAGATGGCACTGTGTGAGTTGTCCTGGAATATTTATTTATTAATCCTTTAAACTGCTGCCGAACTTAAATGGAACTGGACTGGCCATATCTGCAGCATGTCCGATCAGATGTAGGCAAAAATCACCACGGACTGGTTCCCGAACAGCAGGCGCCCCCGCGGCAGCAGCTGGCACTAGACAGGGAACAGTAGAAGGAGGGGAGAGAGGCCCTTGCCTTGCAGTAGGACGGAAAAGGCTAAAAATAAAATAAATAAAATAATAATAATCCTTTAAAACCACTTAAATCATACTCACCATAGTTATCTTTGAAGTATTCCGCTCACAAACAATTATACCTACCTACATAGAGAGATTCGTCGTCACGAAGTGATCACTCGATCTCTCTAAGGACAGAAACGTCTAATGAAATGGGACTTTGATGCGGAAATCTTTGATGCTATTTTGATGTATTTTTCACAATTACTTTTTTAATAATTTGACAAGCCAGCTTTATAAAGTCATCAACGCCAGAAGAGACAAAAGACGACTTTGAATTATAAACTCAAACATTTTAGATTTTAAAATATCATTATTTTTTCATTCTAAAAATAACATGGGACGCGATCGCGTTGTAACTATTAGTAATTTAATATTTGTCTGACGTTTCGATCAAGTTGCACTGACCATTGTTACTGGAAGATGGTTTTTTAGGGTTCCGTACCTCAAAAGGTAAAATATAACCCTTATGAGAACACTCTCTTGTCCGTTTGTCTGTCTGTCTTGAATTACGTCTTTGAAATTGCTTCCATTAAAAAAAACTATTTATAACAAAATCGGGTTAAACAGTTTTTTATTAGAATAGAATATCATTTATTGTTTTATCTGTAGACTAAACAAAACCAAAATAAATTCCGTATTATATGCAGTTATAAATATGTCTTGGAAAATAACTAGCAAGTAACCGAAAATCGAGTCAAATCGTAGACGAAACAAGAAATAAATTCAATAAAGAAAGGTGTAGAAGGAAATTGAAGAAATACGTTCTTCGACCAAAAGGTAATTGAGGGGAAATAATGTCCAGCCGAAATGTTTTCCTGGGTACTTTATTCGATTTTGGTTAGGTAGTGGTTTCTATTATGGAGTTTATATTTTCATTTGATACAATAGAATGTTTTATTGACCGAGTGAGCGAAGCGTCTCAGTAGTAACAGTATGAATATTTGTATGTTTGTTGGTACTCCTCTTTGGGTCGTATTTTACAACCTTTTTGGACAAAACTATTTTTGATAAGATCACTTCCCCCAAAAGAGGATAAAAAGATCTACTGGATATCTCCGCCTTATTAGATTTCGATGATTCTCTTATTATTTGAAAAATAAAAAACTTTACATTGGTCCCATTAAAGATTTGATGTGGATCTTCGGAGTGATTGGTAGTTACAGCTCCTCGAAATGCAGTTAATTGCTCACTTTTAAATATGTGAGATAGGCCCTTTAAGGTGAAAGGGTACCGGCGCTGTCTCCATACAAACGTAGTCGACTGTTCCTCCCTGGTAAGTGACACTAGCATAAATGTTTTTGTCGTATTAAACCTGTAACTGCCATGACTATGACCATATGTGTTGGTTTTTATCATTTTCTAATTAAAAAAACAAATTATTTAAGTATCCAAAATAAGATATAGGGGCATGGTCATGGCAGTTATAAGTTTTATACAACAAAAATATTTGCTTTAGTGTCGAAACAGTCGACTAGGTTTGTATGGAGAGAGGGCCGGAGTTAGCTTTTGATATTCTCAAGAATAGGTATGTTTTGTAATTAAAATGCAATAGGAATTATATTTTATTGCAATGTAATTTAAACAATTAATTTACGAGAATTGGCTTTTTGGACGTTTAATTTACTTATCCCATTTTTACAATTTAGTAATCTCTAACCAGCTTTGTTCTAACTTCCGTTCCCACTAAATAAACTTGTAATAGTCAAAGCGTCGGACGCCAAAATAAATAACATTAGAACGTGAAATAAAAGGACAGTAAACGCAGTTACCTCCGAAAACGCAGTTAATCGTACCTCGGACGCGGAATAGCTTCATTTACGATTTTTATTTCCGGTTTTGGGATGGGACAGTGTTGACAAAATAATCGATATTTTTTTGACATATTTTTATACATTTTTATGTCAGGACCTTTAGTACCAAAATATCTTAATACGTTGTCTATCATTATAGTGCTGTAAATGTTCAGGTTAATAAACTTTAAAGTTGATATTTGCGACACCTATAATTAAAGTGTTGTCGGGCAGACTTCTAGAGTTCAATTTTTTCGCGCGTACTTCAATCGGATGTTAAGCGTTGTAACTATATCTAGCCTGTTCGAACTTATATATTTTCTTAATATTTGTTGAGAATTTTGGGATTAACCCTGGTCTTCTTCTTCTTCTTCGAGTATTCTTTAAACAAACGTTACATGTCGTATGGCTGAGCAAGGTGAGTTTTTTTTTAAAAGAAATATTAGGTACTGTTATATCAAATCTATGTACGCACTACGCAACAAATGAATCAATACAGTTTAGTCAGTATCCTGTAAAGCTGAACTATTATCAGCGTCTAAAACTTAGTCACATAGGCACATTGACAGGGCAATCGCATCACCTATTACCCTGTTAGGATCGTTTGCAAAGCAGCTAACAAGATATACGCAGTAGGTCGTCAGATGATTATAAATTTGGTATAAAATATGAAATACTATCTTGTAGCGTTCAAACTTTAACAAAATCACCTATATTCCCGAATAAACTATTCTTAATTCAAATTCAAAGACGACCGGAGTTTGAAACTTCTCCCGCGCTGAAAAGTATAATATCGATATCGACACATCTGTAATGAACGTGTCACCTCCCTATACATAATAAGCGCTATCGGTGTATTGAGATTAACCTGCTTTTATAGTATTAGGTTAGTGTACATTAAATTTAACGACTACTTCATTGGACGTTGCTCTCAATTGCTACGGACAAAGATCAGAATTTTACTTTAACTGTTTATTTTATGCATCACGTAGACAATTTGATCTCGTTAATGTAATAAAATTGTAGGTGAATTGGAAAACTTGGTCAGTTTTCTTTCTAATTAACTTGAAAATTTATAGGTCATGAAGTTCTTTAATTTTATCTTAGTGTCAGTTTGCAAAGAAAGATAACTATTAAAGCTAACAATCGAAAATCTATACACATAAAATTAAAAGTCATGACTGAATACATACAAAATAAGATGAAAAAACACAGAGAACAGAAGAAGAATAATTTTATTATTGAAGAAAAAGATGAAGTACAGTTTAGAATATGTTAGGTTCCCATAAAAATTGTCCGTTTCAGACATACTGCTACCTAGTCATGTTATTATCGAGGTTTAGGTAATTAACAAAGACGACAATATAATGCGAAGACCTAATGCGATTTAAGTAATTTATAAATTAGACATTATGCGTTTAAGGCATTTTACTACAAAAGGCAAAAAACGTTTTAGATGACCCGCTCATAACCGCCCAGAGTAGTGAAAGTATATAGTCGTCCATTCTGACAGTAGGATTTATTCTCCTAGTTATAAAAATAAAAATAATAAAAATAAAATAAATATTGCAGGTTATATACACACATCGCTTTAAAGCCCTAAATTAGGTAACTAGACTTGTGTTATGAGTGCTAGACAATGGATATACTACTGATATACTTTTCTTATCTGCATATATACTCATAATACATAGAAACAATCAGACCACACACAAATATATATCTGTCTGTGCGGGAATCGAACCCGCTATCCTGTGTTTGGCAGTCCGGCATGGTGACCATTATGCCAACTGGGTCGTCCTGACAAATAACCTGTGACAAATTACAGCTAATATACTAAAGATAATATCTAGATAAGAAAGACAAACGGTAGAACATCTGAAGGCCAAATTCTTGTAAATAAAATTGTTGAAATAACATTGGAATATCATTCCTATTACACAAATTATCCTTAAGAAAAAAAAAACAAAATCAAAATCCTTCAAAATCAGTAGGTAACAAATTAATTGTTTTTCAGATTAACAATAAAGCGTCCTTAGGAATACAAAAAGCTGACTCTAATTTTGAGCTAGCTACTTTGAAGATAATATTGTAATCGAAATTCAATCGGAATGATATTGCAATGTAATTTGAACAATGTTTCCGTACTTCGGAAGGCACTTTAAGCCGTTGGTCCCGGTCGCTACCTCTAGTAGCAGTCGTTAGGACAAATTAGGGGCCTTAAGGTGATCTGAAAACTCTAACAATAGGTGAGTCACACCACTAAATAATACGAGAAGAAAAAGAAGAACAATGTTATACGAGAATTGGCCTTCTGATATAATAGAAACTATTACGTTTACACGTAAGATCGCTAAAATACAATATAGACACGTATTTCCGCGGTCGCGATATAATATGACGGTATAGAAAGAAAGAAAGAAATTACTTTATTTTGTAATACACTACACGCGCAAAAGTCAATAATGTAACAGAAAACTAAATCTATGTATGGTACGTGTGGTGTGTGTGGTATGTGCTGACACACAGGAATGTGTGTCCGCCCAGAACACAATAAGAAAAAGAACATTAGAACACAAAATTATAATAAGAAACATTTGCCAAATTACTCGTTTGAGTACATCTAGGTAAACATATCTGTCGACACAAAATAATTATCAACCCAATCATAGGAACCCTACACACTGTCAGTGACCAATTTATCGCATGAACGATTTTCAATCGGCCAACGGACGCCGTTGGGTTAAATGAAAAATCGTCCGGAAATTTCTAAAAGAATTCAAATCGTCTGACCGTACCCGACTAATTAAGTATGGGGAAAGATGGGGTTCATTTTACTTTCAATTATTTTACTGTTTTAATTGCTATAACGGAACACACCAATACAAACATTTGCTGCAATAAAATAGGTAGTCACTCAAAAGAAAATGGATTTATTGCGTGAGACAAGAGATGAGAGAGATGAATGTGAACGATGAGATGGTGACTAATAGAAGTGAATGGAAGAAAAAGAGATACTGCGTTGACCCTAAATAAAATTAGAGTAACGGCAGGCAGACGGAGAATCGTGAAATTACTTTCATTAAAATTTTCAACAATATAGCATTTTACCTATTTTTTATCATTATGATTTTGTACAACAAATTGAAATGCATCGCTTTTAATTTAATTATAATGTATTTTTATAGATGTAGATGTGTGGTACACTAATGCAACGAACTCTACCCATTATGAGCTTAAATTTACATTTAAGAAGACCACAACTTTTTTGTTGACCGTACTTTACCCTCCAGCTTCATAGCCTTCGGAATACAAAATAGTATGAAAAAAAAAATTATAATAGGATCGCAATGATGTTAATGTATGGTAAATAGTTTTGACGGGAATAATCGCAGTGGATCGTAACAACTTTAACCTATGCCACTGTCTATGTGCAGCCTACTCTATCTAATACATGTCTCAGGCACTACAAAACGACCTAGCACGATAAAAATATAAATACAAAATAGCAGGATAAAAATATAAATAGTCTAGATCCTCTGTAGGGCCAAAGCCTTTATCAAACGTGAATTGTTAAAAGTCTAAACCCCTTCCAAACTTTTTACTATGAACAACAAAGAAATATCTGAAAAAATAAAAATAGATAATTTTATTTAACTTCTTAAGCCCTCTCTCATCTAAGCTTCCTTTATTATGATCCTCATAATTCCACCTTTCTTACCCTTTCATCATCAACATCAGGTGCAAGAAAAATTAAAATTCATTCTATTTGACTAACAATAAAGAATAGAGTCGTTAAATTAGAAAAAACTGCCTCAAGGGAGCTTACCCTATCCATCTGAAACAGTCAGTTTTACGATCCTATTATAAAATGGTCTTTATGAGAGATTTTATTGCTAAAAGACTTTACGTAATTTCGTCACGGATTGTAAGGTAAAGTCATAAATGATTACGCTAATAGAAGTTGTGCAATTTCACTTAAATTAGTGAGACAATCCGAGCTTTCTTAACACTTACAAAAAACATAGATTTTACTTTAATAATTTTTTTTAGTTTATCTACAATTTTAAAAACATGATTTCTTACTTTAATATTAAACGACAGTAACAGCTTTTCATGAAAAAATATTAAAATCGCCCACCAGTTGCGAACGTAACGCAATATCTTTTTGTACATTTTTCAGTCAACT
Organism: Idaea aversata; assembly: GCA_907269075.1. NCBI lineage: Eukaryota > Metazoa > Arthropoda > Insecta > Lepidoptera > Geometridae > Idaea > Idaea aversata. Next base: position 2,751,545 of record OU026102.1, read on the forward strand.
AAGGGACATCTTAGTTTTGCTTTTGTAAATGGCTAAAGATGAGTTTCAAGCTATAAAGAGTTTGTTTAATATTTCGGTCAGAGTCTTGGTCGGTGTTTAATTAGTTTTCGATTGGTGATGGTTTGGTGATAACGTTTAATGGGTCATCAAAGTTCAGAGGTAATTTAAAGTTTCCTTGAGAAGATGGCGATTAAGTCCGTTCTAAATCGTAATAGTGGATATACATCAACTGTAAGAAGTTATATTTGACAGTGAATTTTATTATTCTTCGTTTAATTAAATCAGATGAAATGGTCAGACCACCTGAAACAGAACAGCTCGTGTAAGTTTGAGGAAAAGGTTCTGATGACTACAGACCGGAACAACTGAAGGAACTTTATAAGAATGTTGGTGGTCGCGATCTTCAGAATGAAATATTGACTAATGAGAGATTACATGAGTTCTATGTCTACAAGCTATATGCCAAAAGTCAATAAACCTACCAAATTCTATTACATACCGAAATCACAAACACATTTGTCTTATACATCTATCAAATTGCATATTCCATCAATACACCCCTTGACGCGCATAAACAATAGATATAAAACGAGCGAAGTGGAACACCCTCTATTCTGCAGAGTCAGCGGCCGTCACGATGGTATAGTTGTTGTGTTATATAGGGGTTTTGTAAGGTGAGGTGTACCGGGAACTCGAAGTTTCACGTAATGATTTGATCACTTAACATGCTGAGCTCTACTAATACCTTATTAATCTATTTTCATGAAGTGACTCTTTATTTTAAAGTTATTTATTTATTAGAAAACTCAAAAGTTAATATATAATTATATATAAACAGCACAACAACAGAATTACATGAAAGTACATGAAACATGAAAGTAAAAAAATAAATTTTGATGTGAGCTTAACAGACACCAATGCTATAAAATTAATATTATAAAGTAACTAAAAATAAAAAAATTGAAAAATGAGATAGAAATAGAAATATTATTTATTTGCATGAAGTAGGTTACAAAAGATCTTATAAAATATTTCAGGTCCTTACTTCGTCGTAAATTCGACACACAAAATATATATTAAAAGGAAATTCATAATTAAGTAAAGTAACTGTTGTCACAATACCATTATCAATACCACATTTAATAATATTAACTTATATAGCCATAGGCCAAAACGTGTCAATAAAGATAAATTAGATTTTAAAGTCAAATATTCGAATCTACTACATTATAAATATGAACAATAAAATAAATAAATATACCTATCTGATTCAATTCAAAGTCAATATTAATAATAAAAAACCAATAGACACAAAAAACTAAGTAACAAAAATAAATAAAGATACACAAGGCATTAGCTTGTTATTAAAATCATAAGATTTATTTTAAGTTTAACTGATGCTCATATTTTCAAATATAGCTGAAACTATAGAACCCCTTTTATAATTTTTGAAGTTCATAATCATAGATTTTACAATATAAATGCTCTGAGTGTACCACTTACATTTGGATCTGTTTTAAATGACATGTTTCCTGTTTGAAGAATACCTACCGCAATGTGTGGAAAGGGTTTAAAATTGTACCTTTGTTCGGTTTGACAAAAAATATTGGCACTTTTTCTGGAGTTTGGTTCTGGTTGTTGATTTTGGTCTGTTTGTATTTTTTAAACCGAGAGGGATGGTATTTATTAGACTTTGACTCTATGCAAAAAAATATTTTTAGAATGTGTTGTTTTATAAATTTCGTATAATTAATGTTATGATAAAATCTTTTCCCTGTTCTTAGTACTGTAGGTAATACGCATTTAGTCTAAAAGCAAAAACGTAATCCTGATATTTACACTTTTCAGTTGTAACAGTAGTCCTTAGAATCACTAAATTTGATTGTGTCAGATGGTAAAGTTAATATCATAATTACGCTATTTTTTTGGATATATTATGGTGTAAAACGGAAGGAAGCCTTATGACTGCACTATAAAATGGTGATTTTCTATCCCCATATCGTGATGTACGTCCGAAACTACGTAAAATTATCATTAGAACGAACCAATAAAGAAAAGCAGTTAATAAGGCAATGTCACGGAATCTTTACTGTTGATATTTTAGGCAAAGATAAGTTGAACAGAAGCGACATTTAACGACTTAGGTACCTAAATACAACTTATAATAATTTTTAATAAGGATGATTGCCGAATTCCCCTAAAACTCAATTTTTCGTGTTACGTCATTCTTCGTTTCGAAACATGATATTTGAGAATTAAAAATGGGTAAGTACTTGTTTTACTATTTTGTAGTTATTCTGTGCCAATAATAAAAGTTTTTTTACTTATCTATTTACTTTTTAAATAAAAATAACTTTCTCAAAAACTTCATTTTTTGTTTTGTGTCAGTTTTCTAGTTGAGGTCAGATATTTTGGGGCACTTTGTTCAGGTTTTATAGCACTGTGTTCTACTCTGTGCCCAAATACAAGCAGTTTATTTTACTTTATTAGTATTTTCTTTACCGATAGCGGTATTCTATGATAGCGTGAGGGTAACCACTTTGTTACAAACTGGACGTGCCTGAACGATCGAGAAAAATGTGGTGGTAACTTAAACATATTGCTTTTAAGTTTCAGTTGCTTTGTTTTGTGTGTTTATTGGAAAATATATGGATATTAGTATGGTCTATTCCAAAACTGAAGAGAAAATAGGCCATTAAACCAGGGTAAGTATTATGTTATCTATCTTCCATCTTCTTTTCTATACATATAAAATGCTTTGGTCCTGACTGGACTGACTGACGGCGCACAGTCTTAACCGCTGATCGTAGAGACCTGAAACTTGAAGGGTGTGTTCTTTGTATCACGTAGGCATCCGATGAGGTTTATCCGAAATTCTACCTAAGGGGGTGAAAAAGAGGGGCAAAGTTTGTATGGGACAACGTTCCTTGGTCCAATTCACTTCAAATTTTGCATAAACACTCTTTCGACTTCTACGCAGACGATGTTACGGGCAAAAGCTAGTACTTAAATAAAACGATCAATAATAAAGATGCTCACGATATTTTATTTTATGAAATTAAGATAACAAAATGTCTTTTAGTGGATTATTGCAAATCTTAGGCAGGCGCTGAGGGCCTCGTAGTCTTGTCATTAGCTCAGTAACGGGTTTCAGATCGTCTTTAGTTGCACCCTGAAAATAAAATATTGTTTACTTACAAATAAAAAATCGACTTATACTTATTTCCCTGAAAATAACTTGAGTCCATTGCAGGGCAAAGGTCTCCCTCGTCTGTTTCCAAGCCTATCGGTCTTGGGCTATGTTCGACCAGCATTCATCGAATGCATCCAGATCATCACGCTATCTTTACTAGCTGGTCTGTCAACTACGTTTACCCTCGTGATGGTTTTGCCTAGTTTAGCATGGCATTTTAAAAACCTTAAAAATATGAAATCAGTTCGGTGAATTGACGATGCTTAACGAACTAGTTAGAGAGGTATTCTTACCAGTTTTTTTCTATAAATGACAACTGATATGAGTCGTCCCCACAGCATTTGAAGCAAATATGGTTCGTGTAGTTTACTTTCAAGAAGATGAAGCTGCATGGTTGCGTTGTGGCTCGATGCTTTGTCTGAAAAAAATCCAATTTGATAAAGTTCTTTAGTTTTCATAAAATAGGGCTACATCTACTCCAATGGTTGTTATAAAAAGTGTTTTAGGGATTTGGTGACCCTGTTCTGAAAGTTCCGCCTTGACTCGCCCAAGCAGTGGCTGCAGTTAACCATCTGCAACTACAGCATTTCCAAGAAGGGTTGGTGTTAAGCAGGCGGTTGGTAGTAAAATTTTAATACCAAATGACCAGTAATCAGATGCGAAGTGATTTGTCTCAACTGACCACTAATGATGAGATTTAGTGGTTAGTTGGTACGGAGCGAAATATTTCCTTGTCCCTCCAATAGTCCATAGGAACGAAGAGTTGTCATTGTGTTATTTGGTTACTGGCTTTTGAGAAATTGGAGTTGTAACTGACCCTGGTAATAAGAATAAATGTACAGATGATCTAGAGCTGATCTTTAGTCTGCCTACAAGGTAAACTTACGAGTATCATTTACACCAATATCCAAAGATAGGACTTGCTGGAAACACCCGGAGACACCTTCAATTGATTTGGACCAGACATCGAAGGGCTGTTCCGTGTGGTAGCGCTGTCTTACTATAGTACCATTAATAACTGTTGAACTGGCTGCTTTTGATGCTTTCTTTTTGATCAACCAGCGGAGACCAGCCTGGAAGTAGAATTTGGCTTAGAGTAGGCACCAATAGGGCTGTGTAGGAGGAAGACTAGTTTAATTTAGAAAGCCAGTCTCTTATTTAGTTACTCACCCCATCAGTTTCACTGAACTCCACTTTATAACACATAATGTCCTTATCCGGGAACGGTTTCTCTGGTATGATAGCTACTACATGCCAGGTTCCTATGACCTTCTTCACATCAAAGGTTGCCTGAAAAAATAAAGAAATAGAGTAAGTTTAGACCCTGCTCCTGCTGCTGAAATATCAAAATTAAATTACACGTTTTTGACACAAAAAGTGCACGAGGAGTTTTGGCATAGGTGACTTCGAGATTGGTAAATTTTGCATTGGTTTGGCATAGGTAAGGTGTATACAATCAACCGTAGAGAATTTTGGGTAAGAGAATTTCGTTATTATACCTACCTGAAACCCACCACATGTGGCGTTGTTGGCTTCAGAAGATGATAACACGAAGAGTAGCAGAATGAAAGGCAACATTGTTGACCGAAATGCAGTGACACAGTGTGAACACAAAATACAGGTAAAACTTAAAAGGGAGCGTGGGTTGTGATTGTTGCTAAGTGAATAATTTAGGTCTTCCGTCAAAGCACGTATAATGATGATTCACTGGCACGTCGTCATAAATAGCCCTAATAATGTTAAATTGCGGACGGGTTTAGAAACTGTGAAATTTGTCACATTTTTGTTGATGTTGAATGAAAACTTTTCGAAACTGAAGTATCACTTTCTATGTGCGCTCTTTAGTGACATTTTTGACCTAAGTTTTGACCTAGTTTTAGGATCATGATAGAAATATGCGCGACTCGTGCGTCGAAACTAAAGTATCATTTTCTATGTGCGCTCTTTAGTGACATTTTTGACTTGAGTTTTGACCTAGTTTTAGGAGCATGATAGAAATATGCGCGACTCGTGCGTCGACTATTTTAGGAAATTTGCGCGCTCTTCTTTTTTTATTTATTTGTTTAGTAAATAACTAAAACAATTTTTATTTGCCCATATGAAACTAATAGTAAGACCACTTGAATTAATCCAAATACAAGCCAACCTAACTTTCAAAAACTTTTTAACCAACTTTTAAAACTTTTAACAACAGCATTAAATATTATTAAAATTTTACTGAAAAATTCACAATGAAGCCAAGATTTTATGACTTCATAAAGCCATTTTCTTCAAGAAACCATTGAAGATTCTCTCTATAGGAATTATCCGAGTTTCCATACAAAAATACGGTCATTGTTTAAAAAGTCGAAACCAACATACATTTATTCGAACAAAGGCAGTAAAAAGAGTTTATGGACTTGTTATTGCCATCCCAACGGACTTAGGTTGTGGTACAAGTTTAAAACTAAAAGCGGGAAGAAAGAAGCAGTCTGGGGGAAGCTACGAAGAAAGAAAGAAAAAGAAAACATTTATTTGGATAAGCACACGACACAAGTCAAACAACAAAGTAGTAACAAACATCAAAGCACTAACCCAAAACAAAAGTTTAAAATAAGTAAAATAAAAAATAAAATAAACTAATAATTATAATAATAAACACAAAAAATACCGAATATTCGTGATTGCAAAGCAGTTTTTAAGAACTTAATAGCTATAAAAAAATAAATTAAAATTTCAAAAACCGACTTCAAAAAAACCTAAAAACAAAAATTAAAAAACCTGAAAAGAAAAAAAAAAAAGTGTAAAATAATCCATTTCGGGTTACTTACTTGGAAGTCGGACTGGGTTAGATTGAATGTTGAGAGGTATAAAGAAAACATGGTGTCCCAGTCCGACTTCCAAGTAAGTAACCCGAAATGGATTATTTTACACTTTTTTGTTTTTCTTTTCAGGTTTTTTAATTTTTGTTTTTAGGTTTTTTTGAAGTCGGTTTTTGAAATTTTAATTTATTTTTTTATTTAACCATTTTTAGTGCCACTGTCACTGGAAATTCTACTCCATGAGGCGAAAGCGACTGTTTCTTCAAATTGCAACCTGTACCTAATCGTAACCCATTAAAGAGTTTGGTGATAAGAACGTGTTTTCAGATGCTCCATTCATCGGTACCTATTTGTGTATGGGCCACTTCTATTAGTGGAAATGGAAAACTGAGCAATTTGTTGAATCTCGCTGTGCAGATCTGTTCATCACTCCGTGGATCCTTATCAGATCTTCGTTTAGGATAGGGTTCTCTATCAAAATTCATTCAAACCCAGTCCGGCGAGGCAAAGGCGAATATTTTATTCAAATTGTAACCTGTAATCGTAACCGATTGAAGAGTTTTCTGATGAGAAGGTGGTTTCAGATATTCCATTTATCGGTATCTTTTAGTTTATGGGCCAATTCTACTGGTGGAAATCGAAAAATGAGCAATTTGCTGCACTCTCGAGGTGCAATTCTGTTCACCACTTCGAAGATCCTTATCAGAACTTCATTTAAGATAAGGTTCTCTATCAACATTCATTCAAACCCAGTCCAGCGACTAAATTCGACTAAATTTTTCAAATTGTAACCTGTAATCGTAACCGATTGAAGAGTTTTCTGATGAGAAGGTGGTTTCAGATATTCCATTTATCGGTAACTGTTCGTTTATGGGCCAATTGTACTGGTGGAAATCGAAAACTGAGCAATTTGCTGCACTCTCGAGGTGCAATTCTGTTCATCACTCCGAAGATTCTCATCAGATCTCCACCAAAATTTTATGGGACCACCCCTGAGGTGTCACCTTCCGAACACAAAAAGAATCATCTCAATCGGTTAAGCCGTCTTCGAATGATCGCGTAACATACACACAAAAAAAAAAAAAAAAAAAAAAAAAAAAAAAAAAAAAAAAAAAAAAAAAAACATACAGACGAATTGAGAACCTCCTCCTTTTTTGAAGTCGGTTAAAAATAATCATGATTCCACAATCTTAAACTAGACCTTATCTTAAATAAGCTTTTACGATTTTGCACGGTGTGAAAAGTTGTAATAGCTTTTAATTTTGAGATCGACAACGCCGAAATTGGCTTGAATACTTTGGTCTCAATTTTATGTGGTAATAACACCGAGGTAATTGTTTAAAAAAACCACCTCTGTATTGATGTAAGTTTACATATTGTGTGTATAATATACATGAAAATATGTGGTTAACCTTTTTCCCACATAAAAAAAACATTACATTTAAATATACTTTAAATATAATGTATGTCTTACTAGCGACCCGCCCCGGCTGTTCGCACGGCTGTATTATGCATGTATTATATTTAAAAACCTTCCTCTTTAATCACTCTATCTATTAAAAAAACTGCATCAAATCCGTTGCGTAGTTTCAAAGATTTAAGCATACATAGGGACATAGGGACGGTGAAAAGTGACTTGATTTTATACTATGTCGAGAATTAGTGATATTTTAATCTTTAAAACTAATAAAATAAATTGATATTGTAGGATACTATACAAAATAAAATATAAGTACTTGATTCGATTTTTTAGGAATCTCTTAACTCTCTACACTTAGGCCACACAAAAAACGTAGTAGTAAGAACAGATTTTAATGTATCCTATGAAAATACTCATTCAAAATCTCCCTTTGAATTTTAATATAAATCTCGAATCGAGAGTTTATTAGTTGAATGAAAATTCTAATAAATGTGAAAATTATGTATTTTCTTCACGAAAATATAGGAAGATCTTTTTACGATTCATTTATTACACAAGTTAATTTAGAAAACGAATAAAATACGGGTTAAATATTGTAAATATAGCTCTAAACAAGGGATTATTGTTATTTATTATTGGTAGTAAACAGTAAGAAATAAAAGCGAAGTCTTTGTTTTGAATTCTTAAATATGTTGTAAAGACTTGTAAGAAAATGTTTATTTCAATTATGTCCATCACACCTGTCTGGTAGAACATACTTATTATCCACAATCCATACTTCACTATCATCACTTCACAATCATCATCACTACATAGATATAGGGACATATGGACAGAGTCGCTTTCTCTGTCCCTATGTCCCTATATCCCTTTATATGCTTAAATCTTTAAAACTATGCAACGGATTTTGATGCGGTTTTTTTAATAGATAGAGTGATTCAAGAGGAATGTTTATATGTATAATACATGCATAATATAGCCGTGCGAAGCCGGGACGGGTCGCTAGTAAATTATAAAGCTGAAGAGTTCGTTATTTGAACGCGCTAATCTCAGGAGCTGCTGGTTCGAATTGAAAAAATATTGTGTTAGATAGTCCATTTATCAAGGAAGGCTATAGGCAACTTTTTATTTTGACATTCCCACGGGATCGGGACTTAAACAGTTACTAGTTAGTTAGAACTAAAATGATCAGTTAGTTAGAACTAAAATGATTGCTTACCTACTAACTAAGCAATTGCTTTAGAATCACATACAACCAGCCACACTGACACCGATTGATGTTGGAAATCCCAGACACCCCGTAATAAGCGTTTTGCTTCATCATTCTTTATTCGTACAGCAATGGAATGGAATCAGTTACCCGCGTTTGTCTTTCCTGACGTATATAATTTGAGAATCTTCAAGTCGTGGGTAAACAGGTAGGTATCTTTTAGAAAAGCACCTTAGGCCGCATCGTCACCTACCATCAAGCAGGTGTGATGGTGATCAAACACTGACCTATCATTAAAATTTCTAAAAAAAACGAAAAATGGAATAAAAAAAGCTTTTTTAAACTCACACTTAATAATTACCTAGATTCATAGTCATTATTTTTCCGGGTCTTAATAAAGTATTTTTTATTTATTTTTCTTGTACGTAGACGGTTCAAGGAGACTATTCGTCTCCTAGCGACCATGATTATTGTAACATAATCGAAACGTTGAGGTGAGAGATTATGAAAAAAAAAACCCGTTTAAGACCAGGGAAAATAATTATTTGAACTAGAATAAAAACAGCTTATTGAGTACAGAGCGAAAATTCGGTGTGAATACCACACAGTGGACGGAGACTTTAGTCGACAGTTACGCAACATTAACATTTAAAATTGAAGTTAAAATTTTAATAAATTTCACTCCATCACTGAAACAAAAATGTCAGTGATTAATCTTACCCTTTCACGAGTTGTTAGCTGTCGGGTTATTTTATAAAAGGATTTAAAAACCATGCCTCATTAACCTAGAATATTCATAACTGAAGACATTATGATTGTAGTTAAATGTCGTAACTTTAAGGGCTCTAAACATACACTAGGTCGCGCAACGCAACGTGACCTACATTCTTCAATTAGGGATTATGATTGGAGAGTGACTACGTAAAATGATCGTGTGGGTTAAGCAACTCCAGGCACGGTGACCCATTTCCAACTTCAACCGATTTAGATGAAAGTTTGTAAAAGGGTAGTTTAAGGATTGAAGAATAACATGGACTACTTTAAATGATCGTTTGGGTTAAGCAACGTCTGGTACGGTCGCTAGGTTCTGTGTAAGCCTGCTCACGCAATCCTGGATGCGAGAGCCTGGCTGCGAACAGGGACGACATACTCGGCAACCCAACAACACTCCAAGAAGCGTGCGAGGACCCCAGGAGAATTTTGCGTTTCTGGTCGGAGGTGGGTTGGCTGGAGTAATAGCCGAAGATCACGCGCAATAAGCAAACTTATGCCTGAGTGCGGAAAATTGGAGCCCCTAACCAGAACCTGAAGCCTGTTCCATCTACGGCTTTTTACCAGCTCATAATTTCCCAACACGCGAATCAAGTTGCTTGGACCATATATTTTTGAAATCTAATTTGCCATCAACAACACTAGTCATAAACTCTACTGTTACGGATCACTACGCAACCTTACTAAGTGTAAATATGAAACCATTCCGTAACAAAACTCTCAATACCATTTCCAAAATTGATTTCGATGGACTAGACCTGGCAATGTCCAATATCAACTTCTCACTGTTATACACATTGACTGATCCTAACCAAATAACTGACTCATTCATCAAACAATTATCACTAGCAATTGAAATGAATACCAAAATAATAACTACTCCTCGACGTAAACGGTTACTAAAACCCTGGATCACTCCAGGTCTACTCCGGTGTATGCGAAATAGGGATGCTTTGCACCGTAAATGTAAGAAAAACCCGGATGATTTTATATCAAAAACAACGTATCTAAGGTATCGTAATTTTTGCAATAACCTGTTAAAGAAAGTTAAACGGCAGTATGAACGTGATCAGTTCACCAAAGCAGGTTCAAATATAAAGGCAATTTGGGAAACAATAGAGAGGGTAACTAACACATACAGACCTAAACAGGCTCCGACTGAGTTACTGCAAATACGCTCTTCCCCAACTGAATCGGTTAATGAAGTCAACAACTATTTCGCTACTATCGGTAGAAAGCTTGCAGAAAATATTAATACGAGACCAACTGTGTGTAACCCACCACAAAGTTTGCCCAATTCCTTTGTTCTCCTGGAAACAGATCCAACGGAAATTGAAATCGCAATAAAATCCCTAAAATCAGAGACAGCCATTGGATGGGACAACATACCGTCTTATATTTTGAAGCGTTGTTCGACCAAACTCTCTGAACCAATCACATACATTGTTAATACTTGCTTCGCTATGGGCATTTTTCCCGACAGCTTTAAAAAAGCCATTGTCCATCCAATCTTTAAGGCCGGGGATAGGAACCACGTCGGGAACTATAGGCCAATAACAGTCCTCACATCTTTGTCGAAGGTTATTGAACGGCTACTCAACAAGCGCCTTACACATTACCTAGAGTCCAATCACTTGTTATCGTCAAATCAATATGGTTTTCGCCGCAATATCTCTACTTCAGATGCCGTTCTCGATCTCACCACCCATATTGCTGCGAATTTGAATGATGGTAATAAAGTGATATCCATATTCCTAGACCTAGCTAAAGCCTTCGACACAGTTCCTATCCCTATTCTTTTGAAGAAGTTAGAGCAGCTCGGTATACGAGGTGTCCAACTAAATCTCCTTAACAGCTACTTGAGTGGCAGGGTGCAGAGAGTAAAAGTCAATAACACCTTCAGCGACGAGCTTCCTGTTACATACGGTATACCCCAAGGGAGTATAATCGGACCTACCCTTTTCCTAGTCTTTATTAATGGACTCACTCAAACCAACTTACCCAAGGGAAAGATCAGTTCATTCGCTGATGACACTGTTCTCACATTTTCTGCCAAGACCTGGCCGGAAGCTGAGTCTGCGGCACAAAGCGGTTTAAATATAGTAACAGGCTGGCTCATGAATCATACGCTAACCCTCAACGCCACTAAAACCAAATTTGTTTCCTTCTCCGTACGAAATATCACTCAACCAGCTATACCTATAAAACTAGTGGCCCATAACTGCTCACTTACCAACCACTGTTGTACTTCTTGTCCGTACATAGAATCCACGTCCTCTATAAAGTATTTAGGAGTAATTATAGACCAAAACTTAAACTTTAAGCTCCATATTGATTCTGTCTCTACAAGAGTTCGAAAATTGATCTACATCTTCAAAAATCTCCGGCACGTTGCATCATCAAGAACCATCAGAATGACCTATTTCGCTCTTTGCCAAACAATAATTGCCTACTGCATTACCTCTTGGGGAGGTACCTTTAAAACACATATGTTTACTTTAGAAAAAGCCCAAAGAGCACTTCTCAAAGTGAGTACTTTCAAGCCTCGCACTTATCCGACCCAAGAATTATACAATGAATGGAAAGTTCTAACTGTTCGTCAACTATTCATAAGTCATACCATTTTGATCATCCATTCTAAAACCCCAGTAACCCAAAACGATCGCAGGAGAAAACATAATGTTTGTGAAATACCCCGTTCAAAACTTAAATTTACACATAATTTTCATTTCTACATCGGACCTTACATATATAACGAAATTAACAAAATAATTTCCCACCACTTACTAACTAATACACAATGCAAAAAACATATTACGAATTGGCTTATGACTAAATCCTACGATGAAACAGAGCAACTGCTTGTCCCACTTACATAATTAATTCATATTCACTCATTCACATTACATAACAATATCATTTATTCATATAGCAATATCATTCATTCATAAAACAATACCATTCATTCATATAGCAATATCATTCATTCATAAAACAATATCATTCACTCATATAGCAATATCATTCATTCATATATAAAATACCAACCATAACCAATACCCGAAAACAAGCATTCACATTGTCATTTAGTCATTCATTCATAGCAATACACACCTCACAGATTGAATCTTCTTTTTTTTCTCAGTATCATGTCTGCCCTAGTCAAACTATTTGGTTGATTAATTTACAATTTGGTTTTTTCCTTGCACTCAAAATTTTCGTGTTAATATATATCTACCTATAGTTAATCACTATTCATATTTTTTTTTTTATTATTCATGCAGTACCTTTTATGTTTTTATACCTACCAATATTATTTGTCTTTCATAAGTAAGTACCTTTTATTTCGGCTTGCCATATTTATACATTTTAAATTTATCCAATGTTTGACGAGGGAATGGGACTGCTACCCTTAATACAGGTTATTCATTTAGCCTAGCTAGGGTACAGTTGTGACCTACTACTTTTGTATTTTACGCCTTAACAATTAAGACTTTGTTGTACTTATGCATTTATTGCACATTGTTATGTTTTTGGCATGAATAAATATATTATTATTTGTCTGTTATACGTCCTGTATCACGGGGCTATGGAGCCCCGGACCTTTGGAAGGCGTGCGTGGAGCCGAAGCCAACACGTAGAGGCCCTTTACAATAACAAGTATAATAGCAAACAATGGGGTGGATTCTAAACCGGCGATTATCCCTGTCTACACTATAAAGTGCAACCAAGGACAACCTCCGGTTTGGATGAAACTATTGATAATCTACAGGACAAAACTACTTGAGCTATTGTGATGGGATGGTAGTGGACTAGATACTGGGGAACTATGGATACTATGGCACCTGCCGTAACAATGTCCAATAAACACGTAAAAATGGCAGGCGGAGACTCGCCAACTCTCAGACTGGGCCACCCTAATTAGCCGAGTAAAATACAGCAAGGGGGCAACAGGAACGTGAGTGGCTTAAAGGATGGAGAGGCCTTACTGGATTTTAAGTCATCGCTGGTAGTCCGAGCGAGCGGGCCAACTCATCACTGACGTTCGGCATCCATCCTTCGAGTATTTCTACTCATGCGACTCCACTCTGGACGGCCGGTGAAGGCAAGCCAGAGGCGGGGGACCGCTTCCTCGTCAGTGTTCACTCCGACCAGCCAACTAAGGCAAGCCGGAGATGAGGAACGGTGACTTCCCCCTGGAGAACTCGGGACCGCGGGGTCGTTACTCCCCTTCACCTCGCCTCAAGGTGCCCTGCGGGCATATATTATTATTATTATTATTTGTTTGTTATATGTCCTATATCACGGGACTATGGAGTCCCGGACCTTTGGAAGGCATGCGTGGGGCCGAAGCCAACACGTAGAGGCCCTTTACAATAACAAGTTTAATGGCAAAGTATGATGTGGACATCAAACCGGCGATTATCCCTGTCTGCACTATAAAATGCAGCCAAGGACAACCTCCGGTTTGAATAGAACTATTGTTAAACTACAGGAGAAAACTACTACTTGGGCTATTGTGATGGGATGGTAGTGGGCTGGATACTGGGGAACTATGGGTACTATGGCACCTGCCGTAACAATGTTCAACAAACATGTAAAAGTGGCAGGCGGAGACTCGCCAACTCTCAAACTGGGCCACCCTAATCAGCTGAGTAAATTACAGCAAGGGGGCAACAGGGACGAGAGTGGCTTAAGGATAGTGACGCCACACTGGGTTTTAAACTCAGGTCACGGGCTCCCTGAGGGTCCAGCCTACCTGGCCCACTCACCACTTACGTATGACATATATCCTTCGAATATACTCTTGCGACTCCACTCTGGACGGCCGGTGAAGGCAAGCCAGAGGCGGGGGACCGCTTCCTCGTCATTGTTCACTCCGATCAGCCAACTAAGGCCAGCCGGAGATGAGGAACGGTTGCTTCCCCCAGGAGCACTCGGGACCGCGGGGTCGCTACTCCCCGTCACCTCGCCTCAAGGTGCCCTGCGGGCTTATTATTATTATTATTATTATTATCTAACGGATGTTTTAGGCACTACAATATAATACGCCTCGAAGGGCATGAATTAAAGTAAAAATCAATCATTTAGATTAGATGTAAAATGCCAATAACTAAGTTAAATCTACTAGATTTAATCCAAAACTATTACTTCTGTCTGTCTGTCACATTTAACGAAGACATCTTGTCTGGAAAAGTTGCAATCAGACTCTCGATACCATTTATTGAAATCTCAGCCTTTTGTGTGTAGAGCTTGTTATATATAGAGGTTCCATACCACTTATTAGTAGTGGTATGGAACGTAGTATGTATCCGTTGTCTAGCACCCATAACACAAGTCTAGTTACTTAGCTTGGAGCTTGATGGCGATGTGTGGAATGTCCTGCAATATTTATTTATTTATTAGTCTAAGGAAATACCTGTAATGGGTTCGCTATGTACCACGAGGAAAAGGTTTTACTAGTAAACGAATGAATAAGAGGAAAGATTGGCATGTGCTTGAAAAAAAATATATGATTTTAACCAATTAATCTGAAACATCTACATAGTTGAAACAAATGCAATTGACTTCTTGACAGTTTTCTAGAAAGTCTTTTGTAATGTTTATTGCAAATAATTATCTCTCATTTATTTGAATCGTCGAACAAAAACAGTCGATGAGTTCAATAAACCTGCATTCACAAAAAAGTTGTCGTCATTGTCACGTTCCCATTCTGTGACGTCATTGTCACGTTCTGGTGACGTCATGTCAACAATGACATCACACAGCACGCAGCAATGATAATAATATCGCTCATCTGGACTTGTGTTATGGTGACGAGTGACAAAAAGAAGACATATATTTAAAAAAAAAAACAGAATTTTTCATCGGTTTCACGGACGATAATTTTACGTGATAACGTTAACCGTAAACCGACTTCACAAAGAACCTTTTTTTTTTCAAATATAAATTACTTATTACAAGTGTAAATATTGTCCTTTCTAATTCGAGACCAACTCTACATCTTCAAGATGATTGTCACCAATATCAGAGGGCGTCAGTTCGTAAAGTTTTACGATCACTTCCGACATAAGCCCTTCATTCTGTCGATAGTGTGGGGCGACCTTAATATTGCTGTAGTGAGGGGCTAGCTTAATAAACATGTCATGTAACGTTATGTGATTGAATTTAAGAACCTTTTTGTATAGTAATTCATCTGTCCAATTTCAGTACTATATGACAAAACAACGCTTATTGATAAGACTAGCGACCTGCCTCGACTTCGCACGGCTATATTATGCATGTATTATACATATAAACCTTCCTCTTGAATCACTCTATCTATTAAAAAAAACCGCATCAAAATCCGTTTCGTAGTTTTAAAGATTTAAGCATACATAGGGGTATAGGGACAGAGAAAGCGACTTTGTTTTATACTATGTAGTGATAGTGATGATAGTGATAGTGATGACGATTATTAATTGTAGGTATGGATAACGATAAATATCGTTTTAATTCTGTGTAACATAATTCCCTAGGTCAATGAATTAATTCATTTTGACCAGCGTTTGAGTTAAATTTACATAAATAAAGTCGGATCCCGGACGATTATTTTACGTGATGACGTCTTAAAAAACATTGATGGTAACCATTTATCAACGATAATACGTTGCTATGTTTACCTTGTCAATGACGAGAGCGGTGACGTCACACTTTTTTGTGAATGCCTGTGTACATCAAATTATAAGACGTTATCACGTCAAAAACCTTTATCAGCTGATGCCTAGGTACGTTTTAATAGCCCTCTGTATTCCAAATATTATTTTAACCCAACCCGTAAAGTTTTGCGCTGTCTGTAAGGGACTTTGAATTTTATATATGTATTTAGAAATTGGAATAGACAATATTTATAATACTAAAACAGTGTTGTTATTTTAGAAAACAGAAAGCAAGTAATGCACCTATCAGTGTAACGTCATTCGTTTCACACCATTTGCAAAACTATACAACTTAGTCACAGTGTAAAGTACTTAAACAGTAAAGTACCAATGAAAAAATATGTACTATTATAGAAAGCATTATACCAAACATTCGAAACAAAGCTTGTATTTATCGATTCGTAAGACAGATATTTTACCGACATAATATTTGTTAATTTTTAAGGCGAAAATTAGCGTATTCCAAAACAAATCATTGTTCATATTTTTTGCATTTTGCATTTGATGGCTACATCGAGTAGGCACATTAGGTAACAATAAGTAACACCTTAACTTACTGTTCTTCTTTTTAGCACAAAAAGAGGAAATGACTACGTATAGCCAGATCAGCCCACTGCAGTGTGCCTGCGGGCCGATTGCCTTATTCTTATGCAGCGCGTCTTGACTGCGTTTGCGTCATAACTATAGATTTCGTATTGCCGTAAGTTCTTAAGACGCACACGTCCCGCGCTCGCCGTATTGCCTTAATAGAACGTGAGCTACGCGTCTTTTGTATCGCACAAAAACGGTATCCCACTAAATTTTTACGTGACATAAATTGATTTGGAATTGGTAAATTTTTAGTATTTTTGATTATATTTATTTTTTAATTATTTTTTATTGTAATGTATGGATTTTATTATCTGAAATAAATGAATTGAATTGAATTGAATAAATGTCAAAATAATTGTCACCTAGGAATATTAGTCGAAAATTTCGTACGACAACACAGCTTGTTTCACGCGTAGGTGAAGTAGACGTGCAATTAAAATAACGGTTACGCGTAGGTTTATTTTACGGCAATACCGACGATTGTTTGCGCTTAGCCTGCACGTTGCGTATGCGTCAACTTAACATGCACTCGACTAATGCGTCATAGAATTACGGCGATCGGGACGCAGGTCTTTGTTGTTGTTAGAAACAGTTGTTCTACTGTATAACCTTAGCACTGTGTCTAAACAAGGTGCGGTGTACCCCAGGGAGGATATATCAGACAAGACTAGGCAAGCCTCAACCACCAACGTAGTGTTAGCGATTGCATTCATCACCTAGATATTGTAGGGTGGCTATGATTTTACATAATCGTATTTTATTTAGGCAAATCGGTAAAATTTTAGTAAACTTATTTTTAATTTTGGTGTTGGCAAGTCTCTTTAAACCTCCATCATTGCGTATGTCATATTTATAATCTGTGCCGCTCCATTCATTTATTCTTTCACTCTATTATTTCTAAACGCTAACGACACAATTTAGTAAAAATGATGAAGAGAAATTAAATAGGTATTGTTGAAAATACCAAAACGATTTCGTTGATCTTGCCCAAACACTCACCGTATCGGTTCGCAAACTTTTCGCAAAGCAATGGATAAATTCGATAACAGCTGAAGTCATCAGTGTAGCCTTTGAACGATATCGGACCACTAACAGCTTAGAAGGCTGGCATCACCGAGTAAATGCAAGAATACCCCGGAAGCCGAATTTCCATTTATTTTTGCATAAACTACGTAAAGAGGCCGATCATGCTGATGCTAAAACTAAACGTGGCTTATTTGTTGGACCTAAGAAAAATAGAAAAATGTGCGATGTGGAGTTCGATCACAAGTATAAACGTATACTAAAAAGACTTCAAAGACGAAAAATTGATCCATTGGCAGCATTGCAAAAAATAGTATAAGACGATCTTAATATTATATTAAAGTAATTTAAGTTTAAAAGAAACATTTTTAATAATAGAATTTTTGTTTAAGTTGTAAAACAATCAGAGGATTGTATTTAAGTTTAATTACCTTAAGAGTCCTACCTATCTATGAGTAATAAAATTAGGCTGGGACTCAGGTCCCAGACTAATCAATAATTAAAGTCCTCAAGTTGTAACAAAATTGTAGTTTATTGACGTCAATAATAATTCATAGGCGTCACAGAATAGAATGAATTAGGAAAAGGATGAAACGGACTTTAGATATAACAAAAAATGTATGTAGTGACAATTGGATGAATTGGGAAAAGCATGAAACGGACCTTGGATGTAAAAAAAATTGTACGTAGTGAACCGAATCATTCGCTACACACTTCTTGTGCTCACTTTGCCACTGGGGTCAACATGAGTGTCAAAAATTACATTAAAAAATTATACTACATTGAGAGCTTTTTCAATAATAGAAATAGTTAAGTAGTAGTAGTATTATATTAGTAGTTTAAAAACTTTAAAATTTTATCGAGAGCTTTGTTTTGCATTTACCTTAAACCCTAGTCACCCTAACTTTATGACGAACGCCGTACATCGGACAAATGCCATATAATAACAAGTGACGTTGCATTTAATATAGGAATTTAAACTCGGGAGCGGTGTGGACGCGCCCTTACGTCAAGGTAATTGAAGTTATTTGAATCGTGTTTTGAAAATTGCAGTGTGGACTATGCATTAGTTAGATTTTTTTACGAAAAAGGTGTGGTTTGAATTGTTAATAAACTGAAAAAAAAACCCAACGCCAAAACTTTACGTCAAAATTCAAATGTAATTCATCCAGGAGTCATCATAATCTTCATCCTATCAGCCATAGGACGTCTACTACTGAATAAAGATCTCCGCCAAAGATTCCCAGAGAGATCGGTCGCATACCTACCCTCTGCGTGCAATGACTTCCGGCGACCTCCAGCTAGTCGGAGGTTGGCCCGTGCTGCGTAACCAGAGTAATCAAGGAAAATCTACGGTCGCTTCTTTTAATCCGACGAAAAAAGAAGGAGGTTCTCAATTATTCATCAAGTATTTTATAACTTTTATCCCAATTTCCCTTCAGGATCAGGTAAGTGAAACCATGCGGCGCAGTTAGTTAACTAAATAAATTTAAAACAGAAAAATAACATTTAGCAAAAAAGTATTTTCAAAGAAATTTCCAGTAATATCTTCATACAAATAGAATTTAATCCAACGTTAATTAGCTCATGAGCAGAGGAATTCCCTTGAGAGTTAAGTTAATTAAGCTGTCAGAACGTTTTGTTCATAATTATAGGTACCTATTTGTTTTTTCATCTATTAAAACTAATTAGGTAGCTTTTGTTAAAATTTCGGATATATTTTTTAGAGAAAAATGTGTTTTTTTTAGGACGTCGATAACTGTTTTAGCTACAAATCGCAATCGACGCGCGTCAAATTGCAAATATCCAAATTCTTTGGAGGGTTAGTAACATCTGAGTATGGAGACTGGCATAGTAGTCGGCTTAATCATTCGTTTATTTTATTTTTTGCCTGTTGAAATGTTTTAGTATTTTTAATGTCCCTCTCCATACATTGCCATAAGTTTGAAAGGTTGCCGCGCAAATATTAAAAATGGCAGACCGTTTGCTATGCCAAAATATTAAAACCCCTTTCATTTTATAAGGTTCGAAATTTAAAATTCTAAACTGTGGAATGAGATTGAGACCGACAAGTCGTTAGAGAACGTCTTCGGTGACAAACGATTCCGTTCCCGAGAGATCTCGTCATCTGTCATTGCTTGACAACTACTTAATTGAACGGGAAACTGTTACAGGCCAATTTAAATATCGAATTGTGGTGCTGTTTAAATTATTATTTGGTAGTAGGCGGGTAAATAAAAAGTTTAAAAAAATATCACCATTCATAATTATATATTAAAACTAGCTGACCCGTGCCCACTTCGTTGGGCATAATGTTAATAAATTAAATTATCTATACTAATATTTAAAAAAAATACTTTTTGTAACTTAAATATAAAAGTTAGACATATGCTGTCGTTGACTTTTTTGTAGGCATTTTCAAGCTTCACATCTTTTCTCTAGAACTCAAAAATATATCTTTCATAGTTAAGGCAGCGTTTGTAAGAAACGCTTTCATTCGACCGTTTTTTCTCCGATTCACTTTGCAAAACGGACTACCACGTAAAAGCCTTTTTATTTTTCGGTTTTTTATATAACCTATGACACTCAGCAATAATGTGGCTTTCTATTGATGAAAGAATTTTTAAAATCGGTTCAGTAGATCCCGAGATTACCCCTTACAATTTAACAAATATACAAACACAGAAACTTTACTTCTTTATAATATTAGTATAGATAACATTTAATTAAAAGCGACGCAATAAAAACATCATAATGTGATATTATAATGTGTATGACCAGTTGCGCAGACATTCATTTTTATTTTTTAATAATTTCAGGATTGTTTCAAAGCCTAATGTTACAGTTTTAGTAGCTAAAGAAATCATTATAAATCTCTTGTTATTGGGTCAACCAAAAAAAAAATATTTTTCGTCAGTTCAAAATTAGTTTTAGGTAATAGCAAAATAAAAAAAAAACATGTTTAAAATATTTTTTTCCAAATCAAGAACAAGGCTAGGCAATTTTAACGTAAACCTTAATTAAATATTAAATTTCCCGCGTATCCAGTAAAGTACCCCCTTAAAATGAATTCCCAACAATGCGAACCCATCAAAAGTCCACCGGAATCGTAGAAAAGACAAGTTTTTTACGATTTCATAAAGCAAAGGAACGGTTTTCATTTACACTGTTTTTATAGTGACGATAAAATATAATTAAAATATTTTATACTGGTGTATATCTCTGTTGGTTTTTGCAGTTTTATGTGGCCTAGGAGTGAGGTAAAGTTGTTGACACAATAGGGAAATCTCTCACCAATTTAAAACTGTACTGTATCTAGTAACTAAATAAAATTTGATTTATTTATGTATTTATTTGGAGACCCAACAGCTTTATATACTTCAAAAACAAAGCGTAACAACAGGAAGTCAATTACAGCATATCACGGGTAGAAAATGAAGTAAATTCAACATTTAAGCATGAGCATTCGAACTACGAACTGGCACTACAAACGTAAAAATAATAAAATGAATAAGTATTAAAGTTACAATTGAAAGTTGAGCTGAGCATACTATCGCCATTCACCAACAAAAAATTGATTGCCTTAATGCCGTCTCGCTATCGCAACACTAGTACAAAACAAGTACTATCAGTGTTCTAACTAAGTTATTAAAGTTGCTGCAAGCAATTGGATTAAATTAGAATGGAATAAATTAGAATGATGGTTGAGGTTTGCTTACATCCGTAGGATTTAGCCCTTGATGTGACCCCCGGGTAGCGCTAAAGGAGCAGACAGTCGGTGGTGGTAGGCCGTGACCGACCCGGGCGGCTTCTAACACCACAAATCTGGGGTACCAAGTGACTCGTAGCGTTCTATCATCTTGTCCAAGCATGCTATTCTCCTTTAAGAGGAGCATGCTATATTCTAGACCTCATCGTCGCGCCACCATCAGATGAGGTTAGGCGAAATGCAAACCTATTTTGCGTAAAAAAAATAGACTAAATTAGAATCGTTAAGCTAGTTCAAGGTTATCTTTAGATGTTTAAATTTATTAGTTTAATTTTAATAATTTAAATAATAAATATATTCTAAAGGACATTGCACACAGTGCCATTTAGCCCTAAGCCAAGCAACTAAGCTTGTGTTATGGTGGCCAGTCAACAGATAGAATGACCGCCGTGCCACAGGAGTCGTCAAGGTATTACTTTGAGTAACATTTTTCAAATTCTTACTGTATCCCCAGAAAGTAAGAGATAATAATCAAAAACACTCAGTTTCGTAGAATTAACAATTCTGCAAGCGTGTTTTATATTTGACTGGAACTGCAGTAAACTTTAGAGCTACCGTGCTTTTTATAGTTTAGATATTTTAAGCTCTTAGGTTCTTTATAGTTTTAATTAGAATGAAGTTGAATTTGTAACTTTTAGGTAAAATATTTCATGTTATTTTTACAGAACCTGCCTCAATAAGGAAAGGCGGTGGCTGCTCGACCACAATCTCGATTAATGGTCAAGCAGCCACTTTTGGAAACATACGTAATAAGCGTCAAATCGGCCACTTAACAGCAACAATCTCGGACAGTGGTCCAGCAGTCACTTTATGATAAAACAGGTGCTGAGTCGACCACTTAATTTTATCGAAAGATTGCAATTTATTAGGCAAATAGACATACAGATTTCGCTCCTTGCAAAATTTAAATTTCAGCTCAAGCGTTACTTGTTGTAAAACCTTGCACATGAGCTGTCAAAGTAAAACTGAGGCCGCTCGCTATGCTTTGTGCAAATACAATGTATCCCATTTCACACAACTGGACCTAACGTGGATGAATCCGCGAGGTGCAGCTAGTTCTTTCCAATATTATAAGGCTGCCTTTCCACAGAAGCAGAGCGAGGTAGCGGAGCGCGAGTCGTGTCATTGTCCAAATAAATGGTTTTTTTTTTCTATTCTATTCAATAGCGCTTTGCGTGCAGAGTTTTTATGCAATTCCATTGATGGTAACCACTCCGCTTTTGTGGATAGGCACTCCTAAATACCTAAAAAAGGTTTCGAAAAAAAAGAACAAAGCTCTGAAACTGCAATACCGATTTTGATGAAACTTGGTATGAAGAATTATTGTATCGTTGGGAATAACTTCGGGTTTTTTTATTCCAATATTCCCGCAAGATAGGAACTACAGCTTAAAAAATAGTGCAGCACAGCTTAGTGTGTTTAAAGAAAACGTTCAGTTGAGCTAAGAGCTTTCAAATCACAAAAAGCTCTTAGTTAAAATATTTAAAGTAATTTTTTAGGAATCATAATTTTGACAAAATTTGCAATAAATAGACAAAGTTTTAAGTATTTTTGTGCTTTTACCGTATAACAAAAAAGTTTAAATTTTAGTGTTTGGAGAAAAAGCTTAAGACAAAGATTTTAGTGAGATAAGTTTTCACAATATGACTAACAGTATTTCTTCTTCATTCTGCTAGTCCAATTCAGATGTTAAGCTGTTTTTATGACGTGATAACGTCGGATAAATTGGAACACCTGTATTCACAAAAAAGTGTCACGATAATATTGTGTGACGTCATGCGTCGTAGTAATATGACCAGACGCGTCGTGGTAACTTTGGAAACAGAGTATTTAATAATAATATCGCTTATCTGGGCTTGTGTTATGGTGTGACGAGTAATCACTCATCACTTGTTTCCTTTATATAAGTCTTCTGAATAGAAGAAAAAAAAATAAGAAACGAAAAGGAAAAAAATATAAAGTAATGACAAAAAAAAATCTTAATTTTTCATCGTTTCCATAAGACGTTATCACGTAAAATTATCGTCCCTAAACCGATTTTACAGACAAACATTTGTTTTTTTTTATAATTATTATTATACTAGCTGCATTACCCGTTATCTTACCCGCGTTAGTAACTCTTTACAACACTAATATTGATATCACACAATAACAGTCCCATTACCCCTATAAAGGTCGAATTTCCGAAAATCCTTCCGGATCGTTGGTTGGTGCGTTACGTTTTAAAAGGAATCCACATGCAAAGGTTTCAAACTCCTAGCTCCTGTTGTTTCGGAAATTTATAGTTTTAGTAATTTATAGTTATAGTATGAGTTTTGATTTTCATAAATCACTACATAGTATAAAATAAAGTCACTTTTCGCCGTCCTTATTTCCCTTTGTATGCTTAAATCTTTAAAACTACGCAACGGATTTTGATGCGGTTTTTTTAAATAGATAGAGTGATTCAAGTGGAAGGTTTAAATTAGATCATTTTTGACTTGTTAACAGATAATAAATAATAAATATTGCAGGACATTCCACACATCGCCATCTAGCCCCAAGCTAAGTAACTAGACTTATGTTATGGGTGTTAGACAATGGATATACTACTTATATACTTTTCTTTTGTAAATATATACTTAATATACATACAGACACCCAGACCACAGACAAATATCTAAGCATAAATACTTGTCTGTGGCGGGAATCGAACCCGCAACTCTATGTTTGGCAGTCCGGCATGGTGACCATTGTGCCAACTGATTAATACATACAAATGCATAATACATGCATTATAATATAGCCGTGCGAAACCAGCGCGGGTCGCTAGTAGTAAATAAATAAATACTAGCAGCGGTTATCGGTTTCACTCGCTTAGCTCCCGACTCTGTTGTGATATTGGAATAAAAAGTAGCCTATGTATTAAGAGGAAATGGTACCGGGGGCTTTCTCCATACAAACTAATCCAAACGTAGTCGACTGTTTTCTCCCTGGATAATGACACTAGAGCAAATATTTTTGGTGCATAAAACGTAGAACTGCCATGACCATGCCCCTATTTTTTGTTTTTTTTAATTATTTAATTGTTTTAATTTTAATTTTTATGATAATTAGAAAATTAAAAAAAACAAAACATAGGGGCATAGTCATGGCAGTTACAGGTTTTATGGCACAAAAATATTTGTGCTAGTGTCATTATCCAGGGAGGAAACAGTCGACTACGTTTGTATGGAGAGCGCGCAGGTATACCCTTTCACCTTAATACATTTCTTTAGCTATCTACATACCGAGTTTTTTTGACGACCTCTGTGGCGCGTTGGGCGAACACCCGACTGCGACGCAGAAGGTTGCGGGTTCGATTCCCGCCGGGAACAAGTATTTATGCTGACCATAAATTCTTGTTTCTGGTTCTGGGTGTTTCCTATATGTATAATATGTATATATTAAAAAAAAAAAAAAAAAAAAAAAGTATATAATTAGTTTATCCGTTATCTGGCACCCATAACACAAGCATTAAGTTGCTTAGCTTGGGGCTGGATGGCGATGTGTAATATGTCCTGAAATATTTATTTATTTATTTTATTGCAATCGGTTTAGTAGTTTTTGCGTGAAGTGGTACCTAACAAATATACTCAACAACACATAAACTTTCACATTTACAATATTAAGGAGATTCCATCCCTTAAAATATTCGCACAGTAACCGATTAAAAATTCTATCTTACAAACCCTTCAACTTTAATTGGCAACTCAGGTGTGAAATAACTTGAGTGCCTGCTCCTGACACTTGTAATTACATTACTACTTCTTTTGTAAGTCGGTGAAGTTACCTTTGAAGATGGTGAACGGTTCGTTGGTTACACGAACGGGTAAGTGAAAAATGTTTACTGTTAATTATTTGTAGGTGTCTGGGGAAGAGCAAGTAATTATATTTTAAAATTGTTCTGTACAAAGAGAAGGGTTAGTATTTCTAATGTTTTCGCGACTTGAAACCAAAATAGTGATTAGTACCTCTATATCACTATTTTGGTGATATAGAGGCTATATCACTATTTTGGTGATATAGAGGCTATATCACTATTTTGGTGATATAGAGGCTATATCACTATTTTGGTGATATAGAGGCTATATCACTATTTTGGTGATATAGAGGCTATATCACTATTTTGGTGATAGGTATAGAGGCTATATCACTATTTTGGTGATATAGAGGCTATTTTGGTTTCAAGTCGCGAAAACATTAGAAATACTAACCCTTCTCTTTGTACAGCACCATTTAAAAATATAATTACTATATCTCTATATAACATACAGATATAGTGATATAGCCTCTATATCACCAAAATAGTGATATAGAGGTACTATATCACTATTTTGGTGATATAGAGTCTATTTTGGTAACTCATACTCACTCTTATACTCATTTTGGGACCCAGTACTCAGTATTTAATAATGTTTCATAATTAAACTACGATAGATCGATAAATTCTTTATTCTAAACACCATTTTTAAATTACATTGAATATATAAAAATATCCGGACGAATTGAGAACCTCCTCCTTTTTTTGACGTCGGTTAAAAAAGCTTATGATTAACAAAGTGTCAAAGAGATTAAATAATATTAACCTCGTGGTGTTTGAAATATACATTACTAGCTGCGCCCCGCGGTTTCACCCGCGTAAGTCCCGATCCCGTTGGAGTATCGGGATAAAAAGTAGCCTATGTGTTAATTCAGGTCTCCAGCTATCTACATACCGAGTTTCATGGCAATCGGTCCAGTAGTTTTTGCGTGAAGGAGTAACAAACATACATACACACACACGCACACACACACACACACACGAACTTTCACATTTATAATATTAGTAGGATATACCTAATTTAATTTTAGATTACACAATAAATGCATTTAGCTAGAATTTACCTAAATTTGTTTAAGGACGATGTCATGCCTTAAGTAAACCACGACTTTTTAGAAAATAGAGCTATTCAACGGTGAAATTAAGATTTTAATCGGTTCAGTAGTTTGTAACAGAAGAAAAACAGGATAAACTGGCAAACATAAAGACATACATTTTAGTAACTACAATAGACCAATTTTTATTTCTTTTTTTTTCACAATTGGCTACTTGACTGTGATAACGGTAAAATATGAAATTATTTTGATAATTGAAGCTAATAGGTTTACAATCACTCCACAATATTTATTTCACATTCAAATGTATTGTAAAATTTTATTTTCGCAAAATAAATATGCAATATTTTGCACCTTCGTGTGATGTTACGATTATCCAATTTCATAGAAAACAATTAAAACAAAAAAGCGCACAAGGCGCAAGGAAAGGTGACGTCACAGATAAAAATGTATAGTGGCCGACTGTTGTCGGAGGACAATTTAAATTAATGAAGAAAAAAAATTTTTTTTCAACTAAATAAAAACTTTTTCGGAAAAAAATGTTAATGTTAATTTGTTAAAAAATGTTAATTTAAAATTAACAAATGTTAAACTCACAATTAACAAATGGTAAATTTATAATTAACAAATTTTAATGTTAATTTGCAATTAACATTTTTCTAATAAACATTAAAATTTGCAACTTTTGAAATACTTAGTGAAAATCAGTCAAGATCCCAATTACCTAGTGCCAGAGCCAATGTCTCACAATAAATTCTCCTTCGTTCTTGTTTCTTTTTTCTAAGAAAAACGTCTCGAAGCTAATAAATAAAGTGAAATAAAGACAATGAGGGCAAAGAGTAATGATCCTGAACAGTTTCAGTGAATGCTTCACTTCAGGAATATGTAGCAGAGAGATGATAACACTACTTTAAAGAAAATTTATGAAGGTACCTAATTTTTTTTTTCTATTTCCTCTTATGAGATTAGAATTTTAAGGTCACCATACAACGTCTAAAGTGTAGTAGTTAAATAGGTAATTTTTTAATCAAGCAATTTATAGTCTATATTTTATAATTTTATTGCATCATTTAATTTTACTCAAAACAGATAAAACTGTTTGCTTACCTAATTAAAAAATAAATATTGCTGGGTCTCCAGCTTAAATAAACAAATCATTTATTTTAGGCTACAAAGGCCCATAGATACATACCTACCTTATAGACTAACATACATATTTTATAACAATAATTGAATGTGTTAATAGATAGCTTAGAACTATGTTAGTAGCACTTCCATGACACTACACTTTAGTCCTAGTGTGTTCTTGTGGAATTTGTCCGCGGAAGCGACGGAACACCACGTCCTTCGGCCAGAAGCTTTCATCCATAACGCGAGGCAGATAGCAGTTCGGTACTCGCACCACAAACGCCTTGAAATTGACGTTTCGATGCGACTCCAGCTTGTGCTTAAGTCTTTAAGCTCCAAACTAAGCAAACTAGTGTTGTGTTAGGGTAGCAAGAAAACTGATAGAATATTTTTAAATTGTACCTACATTAACAACCTAATTGTTTTGTTACTATACCTGTTTTACTTTCGAATCGAATTTTGGACACCTAACCTAGGGAAACTTACCTAAATTTTTAATACTTTTTGCTTTATAATTATTACCTACCTTCTTAATTTTCTTTTACTATCTACGTTTAGAGTAAAAGAAAAATTGTTGGTATAACATCTCTGTATAAATACACCCTTTCTTCGCTCACTGTCTCCATCGATTCATCGTGATGAGACCAGATAAGGCCCAGGGATTGGCCGGCAGTTACTCTTGCCTTATTTATTGGACTGACAGACGGACAAATGTGGGCAAACTTACAAATGGGACGAGTTTTTTCTTGATCTCGTTACGTTTGATTAGGACGAGTGAAATGTTTGTTTTGAAAAATTGGCACGATTTTTTACCTTTGTAAGTTGGTTCAGTTATGTAGGCTTTTTATTGTGATGTGCTATGAAGGTTGTATGTGCTACGGCGTAGTATATCATATCTACGGATTCGTAGCAATGCCTACGTGAAGTTTTGTTTTAAGATTTTGTAGTCGTAATATCTTAGAAATTATCGCACATTTTTTTTTACCTACTTACCTACTTAGTCAGCATTATTTTTGTTCATTTATGTAACAATCATAAAACTCTTCATACCATGCATAATAATAAATCAATAGATTATAACTTATTAAAAAGTTAAAAAAAAGTTTTTTTGTTTTATTTATTTGCTCTGAAATAACTACTTAGACTAATTTTGACAAAACGTGAAATCCCTAAGAGTAATACGCTACTTTGTACCTACCTGGAAGACAGCGGTTGCCAGTGAAATATTAAAAATAATAAAAAATATCACTTTAAGCATTGTATTTTTACCTCTAAAAGCATTTTATATTCACACAACAACAAAAAAATAAACCCAAAACATTTGAAAACACTTAAATTATGCATGCGTCAGTACAAGACCTCGCGATGACCACTCGAGCGACCACTCAAATGGACCTCAACACCAAGTGGGAACCTGGGGCACATCCTGGACTCTACTGGACAATAGAAATGTATTTCTCAATAGACTAGCTTATAATAAAAATGCTGAACAAAACTCACTGAAAAAATAAATAAATTTATTGTTAAGAAAGTAAGAATAATAATTTGAACTAAGAAGTACTTTACATGAATAACTTATTAATTACCATTTTTTTACGAATTGCTCATTTTTTGAATTAAATATAAAGAACAGAATATTTTTTATACTAATACGACAAAAATAGATACTTATTTAACGGCAAAAAAAAATCATTTTTTTATAAAAAACAGAAAACCAATTTTATGACTCTGTTGTCATTTGACGAATATATTATTCTACTCCTAGATTAATTATTTTAAAAAGTATTTTTTACATTCTTTTTAAACTAGTCTTATATAGTTGATAGATGCGCTAACTTATTTATTGCAGTCAAGAGATGTCAGTTGTCTAAGTTAAAAACACGTCAAAGTCAGTATCCACAAATCTGTTTACTTTGTTTTAGAGTAGTTTAAGGCAGTCTAAAATTGAATGTTAAATAATTATTAAGGCAAAATATAGCAAAAGTAGGTCTTTATCCACTGCCTTATTTTTACTGGTCTAACATAAAGTTTAAACAAAATATGTCAATTTTAAAAACCCTTTTCACTGCGGTCAGTGTTTACGAGTTTTGGAACTAATTTTGCATGCAAAAGAGTCTCTAAACGTTCATACACTTTCGATCTTATTTCCTAAAAGGAAAGGTCTATTTTCAAATGATAAAAATTGAGTTTTGATCATACGTGACGATGAATTTTATCAAAGAGTTCTATTTCTTGTTAGATTCTTGTGGGAAAAGCTATTTGTTTTCTCTATCTGCGCCCCGTGGTTTTGGTCGCAAAAACCCTTTAGGAATCAGTGAGGTGTACGTAGTAATACAAATCTATGGTAGGAATATGAAAGTATAAAGACGTTTTTAGCTGTTCTAGATCAAAAAGTTTGAATTTTATTGGAGCACTTGCTTTCACCCGTGACTTCAGTTGAATTTTCCAAAATTATTTTTTAGCGTACCTATATATTATATAGTTTGGCACAAAGATAGCTATTCTAACGTAGGCAGTCAGAATAGCTATCTTTGTGCCAAACTATAGCCGTAACCGTCCTTTAGTTTGAGCTGTAACTGCGCTGACTGATATGTCAGCCAGTCAGTCATTTAGTAGTCTTTCAGGACTTTTTTTAAATATGTATTTACTAGCTTCGCCCCGAGGTATTACCCGCGTAAGTCTCGCTTCCGCGAGAATTACGAGATTAAAGGTATCATAATAATATGTTATTTTCCTTTTCCTAAACTACCACTGATTTTCATCCAATTCGGTACAGTAATTTGACCATGAGGAGGGAAAAAATGTGCAAACAAATAAATAGGTAAATTTTCAGTTTTATAATATTAGTAAGGCCATCTTCGCAGATGTATTTCATATTTTACCTATTCTAAGGATTTCTCCAAATTCATGCAATTTCTCAATTTTTATGACATCCTCCAAATCTATAGCAATTTATGTTTCACGTCACGCGCTATATATTTCAAATCATTACCCATTGTTTGATAGGTATCAGTAGGTATCTATTTGAATATTTTATCTGTACGTCACTTGCAATAAAAACTTTATGGGTATTGCTTCACGTATCCATCTCCTATAAGTACCTTTAGGTGCTTGTGGAGATGGGTTTTTGAGGATTCATTTGAAGATTTTTGTTCTAGTGAATAAAATGAAAAGAGAAAAATTCTATGCAAACATAAATAACTGTATGACCACCCGTCCACAATTGATGGGTATACCTACCACAGGACAGCAGACCTCGAGAAAAACACTTCAAATACTTATAACTGAATTTATTACTAAACTGCACTTCCAAAATCGTCGTTACCACTTAAGCGTTCGAAACCGAATGCCCGTTTTTTTCCGATCTTTGTGGTGGGAAAACCCAGCCCCCGATTGGCGGACGACATCACATGATGTCGATGACGTCAACCAATCGTTGAGCGACCTTATGTTCCCGCCACAAATTCCGCCAATCACGTTTACTATCCAATCCGGTGTTGCCGTGATTAAATAGCAAACATGATTTGTACAGACCATAGATTAAAAATATTATTTAAAACAAAACGAAGCTTTACATTACATTTCTTACATTATAATAATTGCTAAAATCAATTGAATCTAACAACTGGCAACATCAACTGAAGGCCAATTCTCGTAAATAGAATAATAATTGTTCAAATTACATAGCAATTCAATTACAAAAAATATTCTTGAGAATACAAAAAGCCGACTATAAGGATATTTTGAGCTACTTTGAGTTATTTTTTGTAATCAAAATCTCATCGGAATGATATTGCAATGTAATTCAAACAATGTTATTTACGAGAATTGGCCTTCAGACCTGTTTATTTCATCGACGGAATGTGATCTATCAGTATTAATCAGACTGATGAACCAAATTATGAACTGTACGTCTAGCCTAATGAATTACCTACACGATTAAGAATTAGCGAAGCGATAAGTATACAAACGAGAATGATTTAAGCGCTAATACTTGTGCGCGAATAACTCTAGGGTAAAGTATGCCAGTGCAACTGATTTGAGCTTAGTATGCAGACAGGCTCTCGTACTCCATGATTACGTAAGTCATGTTCTTTTGGTTAGACAGAGTAGTTTGATAGAGTGGGCTGTCGATGTTAGGTGTACTAAGACATCAAGGCGTTTATTAAACGGACAATTATTGTGGCTACCATTATTTTTAGACAGAGCTGCATCCTCGCTAGTTTTGGCTTGGGTTGCCGGTAGTGTTTTCCTTGTTTGCCGACAACTTGTTGTTAGTGCTCATCGTTTAATAATAAATAAGCCGGCAGGGCACCTTGAGGCGAGGTGACGGGAAGTAACGACACCGCGGTCCCGAGTTCTCCAGGGGGAAATCACCGTTCCTCACCTTCGGCTTGCCTTAGTTGGCTGGTCGGAGTGAATATTGACGAGGAAGCGGTCCCCCGCCTCTGGCTTGCCTTCACCGGCCGTCCAGAGTGGAGTTGCAAGAACAGAAATACTCGAAGGATGGATGCCGAACCTCAGTGATGAGTTGGCCCGCTCACTCGGACTACCAGCGATGACTTAAGATCAAGTGAGACCTTTCCATCCTTCAGCCACTCACGTTCCTGTTGCCCCCTTGCTGTAATTTACTCGGCTTAAAAGGGTGGCCCAGTCTGAGAGTTGGCGAGTCTCCGCCTGTCATTTTGACGTGTTTATTGGACATTGTTACGGCAGGCGCCATAGTATCCCAGCTTCCAGTATCTAGTCCATTACCATCCCATCACAATAGCTCGAGTAGTTTTGTCCCAACCGGAGGTGGTCCTTAGTTGCACTTTATAGTGTACACAGGAATAATCGCTTTTACGTGTTGGCTTCGGTTCCACGCACGCCTTCCAAAGGTTGCTCCAACGGGACTCCATAGCCCCGTGATACAGGACGTATATCAGACAAATAAATAATAAATATTGCAGAACATTCATTTAGTATTCTAGTAGTCTAGTTCTCTCTCCACTATCACTGAGTATACATAAAGATCGTGCAAAGCCAAAAGTTGAAAGAAAAAAAAATCTAATAAGTAGCATCATGTACCCTCATAAAATACGTAAAACATTACTGTCACAGTACAATATCACCCTCGATCCAGCCTCTTGAATTAGCCACTAGATGTCGACGTCTTCTACCATTTTATTTCCACAATCAAAGTCTTACCGACAAGAACGATCTAATGAATTCTTTTCGACCCCAAAGTATACAGTCGTACGTGACTTTTTCTTATTTTTTGACAAATTGGTGATTTCGTTGAATTTTGGAGTGTTTTCTTGATGAGTTAATTTATGCTACTAATAACGGGATTATTTTATCTATAAGTCGCAAAAACCAAAGAAAAAATATTTTTATTGTGATAATATTTGTTAAGATAGATAATAGGCACAGCTAAACGTAATAAAATAAATAAATTTTCATATCAATACTCAGTAGGTATTTAGCTTTCATATCTTTTTGGTAACTATGGAA
The DNA here is from genome assembly GCA_907269075.1 of Idaea aversata. Lineage (NCBI taxonomy): Eukaryota > Metazoa > Arthropoda > Insecta > Lepidoptera > Geometridae > Idaea > Idaea aversata. The sequence goes on from OU026102.1 coordinate 2,784,541, forward strand.
TCTTTAGATCCAGGTCATTCAACTGTCAGTAACAAAACGAAAACGACTGAAGGAAGTCAACAATACAGTGCTTCATTTGATGGATACGTCAGGGCGCCGCCATCTTGACTACTGTTTTGTGTCTATAAATAGGAATAAAATGACGGAACGTGGTTCATTCTGTCGGAGTAGCTTCATGATGTCCAAACCTTTTCATGTTCGTACCATTTATTTGAGTTAATTAGTTTAATACCTTTTAGTGAGTGGATTAAGCGTTGTGGTAAAATAATGCCGATGGGTATGTAATTTATATGATTAAAATATGTTCTGACGATAAGTGCCTTTATATTTACGTAACCTACACTCAGATTTGCCTAAAATACCTGGTCCTTTATATCAGAAGTGCGATGACATAGTGAAAATCGAACTTTCACGTGGCACCTTTCGGTCTTGCTGACAATAAGTGTTTTTTGGTTTTAATATAAATATTTAAAAAAAAGGAGCGTGTATAATATTGTGAATTATTGTGTTAAATATGAAATATTGTTTAAATAAATATAAAAACGCAAATCTATTGAAATTTGTGGGTAAGACAATAATAAAAATAACGGGTAAATAGCCTAAATATTTTATTGTGATAAAAAATTACAGTGTAAAACAGTGATAAATACAGAGGTTCCATAAAATATTATTTTGAATTGAATTACCGAAGAGGGGGTCATATTACTCCTTCTTCATCTGTTTATTTGAAGATGCTTTTAGTAATTTTGCAGATTGAATAGCGAGTGAATGTAGATGACTTGTAGATGGTGACACAGGTAAAAAACCGTGAAAACAGCACGGGGACAACACGTGTTTAGCAGAAAACACATTTCGTAAGCATTTTGTATAAAATGATGAGCTGTAAAGATTGTATAATTAATGTGTTAATTTTTGTTATAATACAGTTGAACTATGGACAGGCGCAAATGATGGGCGCAAATGCTGGGCTCAAAATGAAGCGTGAAAACAGCCCGAGGATGTAGTAAAATGACTATGGTGGAAAATGGTGAGCTGTATCGTTTATAATTTGTATAATGAGCTGAATACTTTCGTAAAAAAGTATAATTACAAAAATATCGCTAGGTTTGAAAAATGTAGAGCCAGGAGTGGCCGATGCAATCAATAAAGTGCTAAAATATCTTATCAAAATAGGTGATGCAAGTAGATTAAATCCAGATTTTTACATGGCTGTCTGAAATATTGTTTCTTATGAAAAGTTTTGAATTAGTAATGGTCGCTAGTATGGATATAACAAAGAAATATGCCATATAATTAGCGATGCAAATGGATTAAATTCAGATTTTTTTAAAGCTGTATCGTTTATAATTTGTATAATGAGCTGAATATTTCTGTTGTAAAGTATAATTACAATTAAGGCTAGATTAAAAAAAAGTTAAGAGCCAGGAGAGGCCTATGAAGTCAATTAAGTTCTGAAATATTTTATCAAAATTGGTGATGCAAGTAGATTAAATCTAGACTTTTACATGGTTGTCTGAAATATTGTTTCTGAAAAGTTTTGAATTAGTAATGGTCGCTAGTATGGATATAACAAAGAAATATGCCATATAATTAGCGATGCAAATGGATTAAATTCAGATTTTTTAAAGCTGTATCGTTTATAATTTGTATAATGAGCTGAATATTTCTGTTGTAAAGTATAATTCAATTAAGGCTAGATTAAAAAAAGTTAAGAGCCAGGAGAGGCCTATGAAGTCAATTAAGTTCTGAAATATTTTATCAAAATTGGTGATGCAAGTAGATTAAATCTAGACTTTTACATGGTTGTCTGAAATGTTGTTTTTATGAAAGTTTTGAATTAGTAATGGTCGCTAGTATGGATATACCAAGGAAATATGCCATATTATAATTAGCGATGGAAATGGATTAAATTCAGATATTTTAGATGTTGCATAGAAATATTTTAGTTTTTTAACAGTTTTGGTCAGAGTAGATAATTGCCGCAAAAAGTGGATTCATGGGTAGATTCATATTTTTGACCAATTAGTCGAGAGTGTGAATTTGCAGATGAATTTATTTTAGTAAAGGTGTACATGCTATAAGATGTTGTGAAATAAACTCGATACGCTGTGAACGCAAGTCATTCTTAAACCGATAATATAAATCATTCAGATATGGGTGTCTCTCTCTCACAAGTGAAGCGAAATGTTCTTTGTGAGATGTGTAGCGAGAAATCTAGAATGAAGAGATCTGTAAATGTAAAAAGAAATGGCGTTGCAATATGGGTTCTAATGGCAGGAAAAAGAAATAAAACTCAAATTAGAGATTCCCATGCAGTTGCAGTCACTTCAAACATTTTTCCAACAGAAGTAGAGTGACAGAATTGTGTATAGTAACAGATATCCATGGTGAACACTGGTACTTTAAATACATGGCGATACACAACTAAGCTGATATTGAACATCACTTGGTTTAAGCCATTTGGTTGAGTTGGTTGGCCGGCGATGGGATAGCTAGCTCTTCCAAGATTCTGTCCCTTTTGCTCTGGTGTGTGGATGTGGAAGTATTGCGAACTGTAGATGTCTTTTGGTTGAGTTAGTTGGCCGGCGATGGGATAGCTAGCTCTTCCAAGATTCTGTTCTTTTTGCTCTGGTGTATGAATGTAGAAGTATTGCAATCATTTGATGTCTTTTGGTTGGGTTGGTTGGCCGGCGATGGAATAGCCAACTCCTCCAAAATTCTGTTTGCTCTTCTATATCAAAACGATCAAAAGTTGTAGAATCTGACTTTATTGTGTTGTTCTCAGCTTCCGCATTCGACTACAAGGGTGTTCGAGGGCGAACACAACCGCAGGACGGCCGTGTCAGTAACAAAACGAAAACGACTGAAGGAAGTCAACAATACAGTGCTTCATTTGATGGATACGTCAGGGCGCCGCCATCTTGACTACTGTTTTGTGTCTATAAATAGGAATAAAATGACGGAACGTGGTTCATTCTGTCGGAGTAGCTTCATGATGTCCAAACCTTTTCATGTTCGTACCATTTATTTGAGTTAATTAGTTTAATACCTTTTAGTGAGTGGATTAAGCGTTGTGGTAAAATAATGCCGATGGGTATGTAATTTATATGATTAAAATATGTTCTGACGATAAGTGCCTTTATATTTACGTAACCTACACTCAGATTTGCCTAAAATACCTGGTCCTTTATACAACGCTTATGTATATTTACTAACTATGGTAGGTAATTTAAAAACAAAAAGTTTTACTACTAGGGTATTTTGAATGACGACATTTTAAAATACAGACGTTCAAAGTCATTCGTCGGTTTTCGTCTTCGTTCGTTCTAAGTACATTTAGAGTTCATATTTATGAGTAACTATGGCGTTTTAATATCAAGACTTTGGGACAATATCATCATTTTGCAATAAGGATATTTTGATAGATAGATAGATAACTTTATTTGTACAAGACAGAAAGAAACAGAACACGATAAACATAAAGTAAAGTAATAGCTAGAAAGTTTATGTTGCACAAATGGGCACAAATGCACAAATTTTTTTCGAGGGCGGCCTTATCGCTGAAAGCGATTGTGACAGTTGTGAAAGTGACACGTTGATAGTCACCCATGAAGATGTCTTACTCACGAGGATTCGATGTATCTTCATTACAAGTTTCAACAATATCGGTCCATTAGTTTTTTGAGCTTATTCTTTTCAAACAAAAAACTTTCCTATGTATGTTTAGAGAAAATACGTAGTTGGTACTTAGTTTTTTTTTAAGCTATTACATAGTTTTTATCGCGGGCTTTGAGCGCGGCCACCGAATAAAGAAATTCTGTAACGAAAATAAAACCTAACACCCCCCACTCCGTCTACCATGTAGCTCGGCCGAGCGTTCGCTTAACGTGTATGTATATGGTACGACTGTACGAAGCTGGCACGATGCAATAGCTTTACCGCGGCAGTCCCCGAGTGCCACACGTTTTTTTTTTTTTCATTTATATTATCACTTACTACTTTATTCTCTTGGACAGTAGACAGGGTGGTGACTATATTACACAATAAGAGCCCGCATTCCACAGATTATATAGCAATGTTGCTTTCTTCAGAAACCTTTTGCTTTTTCGGCTATTTACACAGGGATAAAGCAAATAGATGAGCCTCATTCAACTATTTAATAAATTAGTGATTATAGTATGCGATGGGATGAGCAAAATTGACAAGCTGCGAATTTGACGAGTTGCAAATGCAATGACTTGCATCGGATTCTTATATTCATTGGAAGAATATTAACTTTTTAAGACGATTGCAGTAGTAGTCTAATCTTTTTAGTTAAGATAATTTGAATAATATATTAAGGCTATTTATGCTGCCAAACGCAACGCGTCAGAAATACCCGTCACTTGCAACTAACATTGTTAATTATAACGAATATGTTTTGTTTTTCTCAAAAGTTCTGTGTAGGTGAATTCTTTACCGATATTTTGGGGTAATTTTAAACGAAAATTCTTTGTCATTTCAAAGCTAGACTAGTTTTAATTCTTAATTTTAGGATAGCTTCAACACTATAGGGAATTTTTGGCTCAAAGTCACACCAAAATGTCGGTAAAAATCTTGCCTACAACAATAATTTTATCTCAACACTTTTGAGAAAAACAAAACACATTCGTAACAATCAACAATTTTCACCAAAGAAGGCGACCGGTGCCGGTAGTAACTATTTAGTAGGCTGTGTACCAAGGTCATTGGCGTATGGACCCCCCTTAAAGAGAAAAGAGAAAAAGCTACAGGATACCAGGATCCCTTATATTTTTTTTAACCGACTTCAAAAAAGGAGGAGGTTCTCAATTCGTCTGTATGTTTTTTTTTTTTTTTTTTTTTTTTTGTGTGTATGTTACGCGATCATTCGAAGACGGCTCAACCGATTGAGATGATTCTTTTTGTGTTCGAAAAGTGATACCTCAGGGGTGGTCCCATAAAAATTTGGTGAGGATCTGATGAGAATCTTCGGAGTGATGAACAGAATTGCACCTCGAGAGTGCAGCAAATTGCTCAGTTTTCGATTTCCACCAGTAGATTTGGCCCATAAACGAATAGTTACCGATAAATGGAATATCTGAAACCACCTTCTCATCAGAAAACTCTTCAATCAGTTACGATTACAGGTTACAATTTGAAGATTTTAGTCGAATTTAGTCGCCGGACTGGATTTGAATGAATGTTAATAGAGAACCCTATCTTAAATGAAGTTCTGATGAGGATCTTCGAAGTGATGAACAGAAATGCACCTCGAGAGTGCAGCAAATTGCTCATTTTTCGACTTCCATCAGTAGAATTGGCCCATAAACGAATAGTTACCGATAAATGGAATATCTGAAACCACCTTCGCATCAGAAAACTCTTCAATCGGTTACGATTACAGGTTACAATTTGAAGAATTTAGTCGAATATAGTCGCGGGACTGGGTTTGAATTAATGTTGATAGAGAACCCTATCTTAAATGAAGTTCTGATGAGGATCTTCGAAGTGATGAACAGAATTGCACCTCGAGAGTGCAGCAAATTGCTCATTTTTCGATTTCCACCAGTAGAATTGGCCCATAAACTAATAGTTACCGATAAATGGAATATCTGAAACCACCTTCTCATCAGAAAACTCTTCAATCGGTTACGATTACAGGTTACAATTTGAATAAAATATTCGCTTTTGCCTCGCCGGACTGGGTTTGAATGAATTTTGATAGAAAACCCTATCCTAAATGAAGATCTGATGAAGATCTTCGGAGTGATGAACAGATCTGCACAGCGAGATTCAACAAATTGCTCAGGTTTCCATTTCCACTAATAGAAGTGGCCCATACACAAAAAGGATGAATGGGGCATCCGAAAACACCTTATTACCAACCTCTTCAATGGGTTACGATTAGGTACAGGTTGCAATTTGAAGAAACAGTCGCTTTCGCCTCATGGAGTAGAATTTTCAGTGACAGTGGCACTAAAAATGGTTAAATAAAAAATAAATAAAAATTTAAAAAACCGACTTCAAAAAAACCTGAAAAGAAAAACTAACCAAACCTGAAAAAAAAAACCAAAAAGTGAAAAATAATCCATTTCGGGTCACTAAGACAGCAGATAACTTAAACATAAGTACTTACTTGGAAGTCGGACTGGGTGACACCATGTTTTCTTTATACCTCTCAACATTCAATCTAACCCAGTCAGACTTCCAAGTAAGTACTTATGTTTAAGTTATCTGCTGTCTTAGTGACCCGAAATGGATTATTTTTCACTTTTTGGTTTTTTTTTTCAGGTTTGGTTAGTTTTTCTTTTCAGGTTTTTTTGAAGTCGGTTTTTTAAATTTTTATTTATTTTTTATTTATAATTCGATTCATAAAATTTGTATTTCATAATAACCATTATGTATTATGTGTTTGTAGGAAATCGATATTTCTTTTACAGAGACACTAACGTGGGTAATACCGCGGTGCGCAGCTGGCGTCTATAATAATCAATATTAATAATATAAGGCTGAAGAGTTTGTTTGTTTGTTTGAACGCGCTAATCTCAGGGACTACTGGTTCGAATTGAAAAAATATTTTTGTGTTGGATAGTCCATTTATTTAGGAAAGCTAGAGGCTACTTTTCATTATGATATTCCCACAAGATCGGGACTTACGCGGATGAAACAGCGGAGCGCAGCTAGTAGGTAAATAAATGCGAACAATCCTACTCTTTGCCACTTCCATTATCTCTACATCTTCAAATCTTACCATCAACCAAAACCAGAGGGTGTCCACAATTTGACTCAATAACCGACTTGGAAGAACCACTTATCGGTGCCTGCAATTTGTTAGAGAATTTGAGAGCACTTGCATAGAGAATGAATAAAACTAGACCGTTTTATTTTAATATTTTAATAATTTTATTTATTAGACCCACATATTAAGACCATAGTTACTACTTAATGATATATTTATTATTTCGAAAAATTAAAAATAAAAACACACATTCACGTCACCAATAAAAAAACACCGTCCCAGAGCGTCTGCACGCGGCTTCGTCCTCAAAAGACTAGCATTCACTCTCTGGATATAGGCTAATAATTAGTTACTAATGTATATTCGAACATATTTTCTTGTATGTTAAATGATTCGTATTAGTAAAAATTTTTTTATTGTGTACCTACTAGCTATATAATTATCTATAATATATACTTCTATTGATGATGATGACACCTCGACCGATTTCAGACACAGTGACTATTTCTGGCTACTTATGCAGAAGAAGATGACCAGCTTCGATGTTCAGCGACTCCTCTATGGTACACAAAAACATAGACACAAAAAATAAAATACGAAAACAAATTAAATAGAGTATTAAACTGCCTTTTGTTCCTATATTATAGTTTTATCAAAATCTTAATATCACTAGTTTAAAAGCCCTTTATTCGTTAGTTATAAACAAAAATAAAATAATATAATTATTTTCTCTATTTTATAAGAGAGACATGTCAAACAATTTATGTCTATACAAGCACCCTGTCTTATTCTGAAGTGGTCATTGTAAGGTTCGGAAGAAATGGAATGATGATAATTACCTCTTCAATAAGATAGGTATCCACTTCCTACTGAATAAGACTAATTTGGATGATTATAAGGTATTCTTTTGAGTGGCAAAATACAAACAAAGAACCAAAATTAGTAAAAAAATATATATTATTATACATAGAGTCGAATTGAGAACCTCCTCCTTTTTTTTGAAGTTGGTTAAAAATAAAACAAGAAAGAGAAAAAGGTTCAAACTGAGAACCAGCGCTACATGAGTAGGAATACAACAGCGCTGTGTAGCTGCGTCTCCAATAAAATATGCTGAGCCTGCGCTATTGCCTTTGGTGATTTTATTGAATTTGGAATGTTACAATATTAGCATGTCAATAAAGAACTATTTAATTGTATTTATTCAAAATAGTATTTTAAAACAAAATTAACAATACTTAATCAATAAAAAAAGTTAATTTCTTCGGCTCACGGCAGGCCAGACTTGACGGTCCTTATATAACCAGTAACAGATCGCAAATATTTTCATCAATTAACCAGCTATCATTTCCTATAAATTATGACGCTCAGGGGCAAATGAGATTTTAACACGTGTTGTCTTTAATATTTTATTCTTGAATTGTAGGGTTTTTTATAATAGGCCATTCACAAACACCCATCACGAATTATACGAAAAATCCATCCTTGCAGTCAATATTTTCTAATTTTCCAGCTGTTGCAAGTTATTGTAGGTGGCAGTAAAACTTTGTCACGGCTTAGCCCCGGTGCGGTGGCGTTGCTTGGTCAGATTTAGCTACATCTTCAACTGTAGTTCGCGTTACAAATAGGAAAATATTACAATATATATATATTCTTCTTCTCGTACAATCGTGTGGCTCACCTATTGTTAGAGTTTTCAGATGGCCCTAAGGCCTCTAACTTGACCTAACGACTGCTACTAGAGGTAGCAACCGGGACCAATGGCTTAACGTGCCTTTCGAAGCACGAAAAAACATTTTTGCCACACTACTATTTGGCCACCTATCGAGGTAATGACCGCGCCAGGTGTCGCTTAACCCGCACGACCGTAAACGATTAGCGAGCGTCGCTTAGCTGTATTAGGATAGCACCAGGTGATAATTAATTAAAATATTAAAACATTTAAATTCGAACCGTAGACATTCGATTACGTTCGAGGCTGGCATGCAGTAGAGTAGAAATTAGTTTCCGTCGACCGTCGAGCCTATCACAGGACAATTATTTTCAGCTGCGGACATGGGGGCAGGATGTCGAAACGCATCATTGTTGTCCGATTGGATGGGGTTATACAAGAAATAACTATTATTTTTGGTTAAAATTTGAGCCTTAAACGTTACATTCGCTTTGTAAAAAAAAGTTTTTAAACTATTAGTTTTTTGCATGGAATTTGAGTTCGTACCTCACAAGGTTTTTTGTTTCTTATCTATTTTTTTGTTAGTTATGGCTACAAATAAAGAGTTTATTTATGATATCGATTCAGGAGCTTTGCATAATCATCTACAATAATGATTATGTTTGGTTATAAACAGAGCATCATTCGCATTAAGCGATAATATTGCATATTCGTACATTTTTTTAGTTATAATAAGCATTACGTTTTTCCTTACTTTTAAACGTTTTTTGTGAGGTGTAAAGTTTTTTTCTATCTATCTCTCTCAATATTGGGACTTTTAATAAAACGGTACATCTAGTCTCACAACCTAAACTAATTTTATTTTGATTATTGTGCCTAAATTCGTAAAGGTAAGCTTATGCCTGAATTCGTAAACGTATAGCCAGCCAAGTTTTGTGGTATATTTTTCTCTACAGCGTCGCTATACTTACGTTGCTAGCCCCAAATTTTACCTTTAGCCATAGTAATAAGTAATTAAATTAAAACAAACAAATATGGTGAAATTATTTTCAATACTTAAATTAGTTGTTTAAGAATTATATGAGAACAACTTTTATACTACAATAGGAAATGAGACAAAAATATTATAAAAAAAAGCGGAACGCGTCTCGTGTTTGTTTTAAATTGTTGCGTGCTGTGTGACGTCATTGTTGACGTCACCGAAACGTGACAATGACGACACACAATGGGAACGTGTCACTTTTTTGTGAATGCAGTTGTGCCATCATTTTTTTTTATCAATTTTATCAATTATTTTTACAGTGATTAGTAACAACTGTTTGCATAATCCTATCCACCGAATGTAGCTAAATGCAAATCGCTGATAATCCATTAGTGCCCCGCATTGTGTACAGACACTGCAACATTGTACTCGAGTGTGTACCCACCAATGTACTCTACAATGCATATTGCACGATGTACAGGCGGTAACAAAAGTGGAGACCCAACGTAGAGTTTGAAAATTAATAGTATTTATAAATAAATAAATATTGCAGGATATTCCACACATCGCCATTTATCCTTAAGCTAAGTAATTAGACATGTGTTATGGATGCTAGACAACGGATATACTACTTAAATACTTTTCTTTCGTAAATATATACTTATAAAACATAGAAACGACCAGACCACAGACAAATATCTAAGCTTAAATACTTGCATTAGGCGGGAATCGTACTCGCAACCCTGTGTTTGGCAGTCCGGCATGGTGACCATTGTCCCAACTGAGTTGAAGGACTTTAATGTAAAATTATAGTTTTATTTTGTAGGTTTTACACAACGTTTTCTGACCCCTAAGACACGCAACTAGGCTTGTGTTATGGTAACCAGACAACGAACTTTACATTTTATGTAAATACACACTTATCATACAATACCACCCGAACCAGACCAAACAATATTTGTTATTACTTGTTCATCTTCGGGAATTGAACCCCTAACCTGCGTCACAGGCGAATGTCTTTCCGCGCCATAGACGGCGTTATAGAAGTTAAAATAATAATAATAATTAAAATTAATTTATTTGTTTACTTATTTATTTTTTAATTGATGTTTATGTATTGTAATTATCTTTTAGTTTTATTTGTTTTTAATTAGGTATGGATTTTGATTTGTGTAGGTAATAGTTTAATTTTTTATTTAATTAGAATCAACTTATTAAAGTAAAAATACGTTATACAAATTTGAAAACTCTACGGTAAGTATCCACTTTTGTTGCCAAATTGTACTTTAAAATGACCCTCCGTCACTATGAAGCCAGAAAAACAAACAAGTGAAATTATTTGCTCGCGTTGTGTATTGTTTGAAATTGTTGATTGATTTCGAGGTTGTAGGTTTGACTTAATGGAAGTTCTGTTTGCCTAGTCATTTAGCTAGGCATAAACTGGCAAATTTATGATATATTCTCAAACCAGAGAGGAATTAGTAATTGACGTAAAATCAAATACAAACATAGTATTTTCTGAGGTTTTTGCAACTTGCGTTTGCAAGACTTTAGGACACTGTTAGCCAATTAGGCGTAATGAAGAGAAGATTTTGATTAATTTTGAATGGACGGTTATTTAACAACATTTCAAATAATTTTGTAAGATAAAGGTAACCTCAGTCTGCCTGTGACCATGAGTTCTACAAAGTTCTCAAAACCTCCGGTTTTAACAATAAAACAAACGCAATTATATCCGTTAAATTAATTCCCCTAAAACTTTACATTCCAAAAACATGATCATAAAAACAATAACATAATAAAAACGTAATCACATAGATTAAAAAAAAAACAAAAGTTATTGTAAAATGAACATATCAAAGTATTTAGTTGCGGAAGATACATAATAAATGTCTATTAATTAAACAGTCAAAGAAAAATTTAAAGCCTGTTATTTGCAAGGCGTGCAAATATAAAAACAAATACCTATCATACTTATCAAAATTTAAAATTAATTTAATTTAGGTCAATAATAGAAGTTACAAATTAATATATAAGAAAAATGCAGTACTTATGTTATTATTATCTCAGTAAAAATTAGGATACAACCGAAGAACTCTTAAATGCTATAAAAACTAGAACCTGAGTAACCAGTTTGTGATCTATTTATCAAACTGTAAGTACTAAATGTCATCCCTATTAATTGTAATTTCAATCTCTCTATGCCACTGTTAATCTAAAATTATACGTACAGGCTATCTGATTCCCTCTCTGTACAAAATATTCAATTGTACGAACACATATAGGATCAAACTATTCGATGTAATCGAATTGAATTTCAGCGAGCGAGCTTTAAACGTGTACTAATTAGATTCAGCGGTAATATCGCTGCACGGGTGCTGTTTAAAAATCTTTATTATTTTCAACGCGTTGATTAAAGCGCTTTTTGTTTGCTACAGCGCTGGAATGTTCAGAAATTTTTGATTAAATCGTTTCCTTTTTTTGTAAATGTACAAAATTGTGGCAAAAATTGAAAAATAAACTTATTAGGACAATTTTGAATTTTGACTGAATTAAGTCATGATTTTAGTTGTTCATACGATGTATACGTACCTACGTCAAAGTGCCGTTTGTGGCGCCATCTTGTTTGCTGTAAGATTTCATGTGTCTATAATAATAAATAAAGCGACGGAACTTGGTTCATTCTATCGCAGTAGCTTCAGATACTTGAACTTTCTAATGGTAGGTACCCCAAATTTTTGTGTTTATTAGTTGAAAAGTGTAGATTATATACCATAGTGCCAGTAAAATAATACTGATGGGTATGTATTTGCTGTTCTTATAAATGTTCTGTGCCTTTAAATACATTTTTGGCTAGTAATAATCAAAAAAGAAGGTTATCATTGATACAGTAAAAAACGTAATACGACACTGTCATCTTTAAATTCTGTAAGGCTATATCTCTATAACACAATAGTTTCACTACTTTCAATTATTAAAATAGGGACGGTTAACAGGATCGTAATCAAGTTACATAGTCATTGGGAAATGATTGCGTGCTGATGACGAGCAAATCCGGGAGCTGGTTGTAGTTAATAATCTTTTTAGTGCCGTCTGGCAATTTGTAGTGTGTGCTGAGCGGGCAAGAAATAGACTAAAGGGATGGACTTTTTGATGAATTTAAAGTCTTAATTTTATAGTTAGTTCTAAAGCTAGTGCTTTTGCCCGCGTAGTTTTTTTTCTTATTGGTAAATGGTTGGTCAGTTTTTGACCAGTATCACACCCACTTAATGGTAGGTGGCGATGCGACCTAAGATGTAGCACGCTTTCCTACAAGATCTGACAGTGGCACAAAGGGCGGCCTTATCTTATTATGTATTTCTCTGGCAAATGAATTTATGTAATTCTTATTAGAGAAATAAAATTTCTTTAACCTTATAACCATAAAAGGCGATCTCTTCCAGGCAACCATAACATGTACTTTTTACCTACTAGAGAGATTGATGTTTTAAAAAGATATGACATTGGGACATAATTCATTCAAAAACTTTACCGTTTTATTTGTTTTTTTTTTACAGATTACAAAAGTAACACTAGACTAAGTGATTTTTTACTATTAAGTACAAAATTTTGCGTTATCTGGTTTACTGTTATTATATTGGAAGTCTTCGGTACCTACACGTCAAAAACGTGATTAAAATGAAGTGCTACTCAATTTTAAAAGTCAATCTATTAAGTAGCAATTGACAATCCGACAACTATCAATTACAATTCCATTAAAAACTACTTAACGAAACTTATCAAACTTAATAAAGCAATCTAACATTTAATTCAAGCTTATTATTAAGCATCATCAATAGGTATTCACTATTCACTGATGTCATTATTATCGACTATTATTCGAACACGGAATAAAGTCATTATGATTTAAAATTAAAACGACTATGATTCTAAAAGTAAATGTAATAAAGTTTTAATTTCAGTAACACTTTTTTGTTGGTAATGATGAGTGAGTGTGTTAATTCAATTCCATTCTTATAGTCTACTAGCGACCCGCCCCGCCTTCGCACCGCTATATTACGCATGTATTATACATGTAAACCTTCCTTGAATCTTGAATCACTCTATCTATTAAAAAAACCGCATCAAAATCCGTTGCGTAGTTTTAAAGATTTAAGCATACAAAGGAAAATAGGGTGAGAGAAAGCGACTTTGTTTTATACTATGTAGTGATGATAACATTAGCAAGTGGAAAGCTACCCTCGTACCAGTTTATTAAACATCCCTAAATTAAAAAAATACCACCAAAACGTTAAGACTTGCTTGTAAAAAGGTTAGTATACCTTTAGCAACCAACCTTACCTACGCCAGTATATCTGTGACAAACTCAGTTTACGATGCAAACAAAAATCTGATCCTGACTAAACTTTAGTTATTCGCGGAAAGGCTTGTGTAGTGAATACTATTCAAGATGGTCCGGATATTTAGTATGGGAACTTGGCATAGTAATATATTTTAGCGTAAAGCGTTTTCATATCATTCCTATAGATAGAAATCATCACATTTAGGCGAATTAATAATACCTTCACACGAAACGTCTAAATCGTTTTGGAAAGCTAAACCTGACTAAACTTTGATGTACTTATTATTAATCCCTCAGGTGCTCTAAGAATACTAAAGTATCACCTGTAAGCACCTACATGATATCACCCTGGTCCTTAAAGTGGAATAGACCAGTTCATTGGAGTTGTCGAGCTTATTTTTCAGGTTCTTAGGCGACACTAAAATGTCGCCTGTAAGCACCTGGCACCTAGGTTCTTTTAAAGTGGAAAAGACTATCTGAAATGGAAGTATTAATATTTAGTTTTTAGTTCCGAGCCTAGAACTAGGCTCGGAACTAAAAACTAAATATTAATACTTCCATTACAGATATTATGGAGTTCCGAAAAGTAACGCCGGATTCAATCAACTATGGAAAAGACTAATTATTTCTTGTGTCCAACGCACTTACCTTACCGGAACTACCCTAGCTGTCCCAGAGCGACGATTTAAGAAGACAAAGAGCAGTAAAACGGTTGATTACTCACAACACGCCCGTGATGTAGTGTAAAGAAACCGTTGAAATAAACGTTAGTTCACGTTTTTACTTCTTGATTCGAAAGGAATTAAGGATAGGACCGGTTATGTTTGCAGTATGCATAGATGTACAGTTTATTAAAAAATCAGAAGGTATCTCAAGAAAATACCTACCTACCAAAAAAATATTTATCATAATGAAAAAAAAGTAACAACTTTAGGAAAATTACTGGAAATATGTATAGTTTATGGAATAATTATATGTCAGAATTTGATTATTTTTTTAAATGTGAAATAACAATAATTTACCTAATGCCTTGCTCTCAATAATGGTGCTGCCAAATCTGGAAAATTTCATAAATTTTCAGTAAATTATTGAAATTTTCACGTACTTTACAAAAAATAAAAATACCTATTTAACTTTTTCTTAATGTCCTAAAGGTGCCTCAGAGGGTTATTTTTTATATACAGTCTATATTTACTTCGTAAAACAGAATATTTAAATTAATGGCCGCATGTCAAAAGGACGGGGATAAATGGAGTAAAAAAGCAACAAGCTGGACAGCTCCCGGTGCTCGGCAACGTCGAGGTTGCCCACGAAAGCGTTGGCTAGACGACCTCGACCTCCAGGCACGAGCCAGCTTGTGCTAGGAGGTGGCAAAATTAACCTTCGAAACTGGCAACATGCTGGAACCTTACCAACAGCAAACGTCCCCAAGGTAGGTCCATTTAGGACTATAGCGGGACATTTGCGGAATAATATGGTTTCCATCAAGGAAGAGTGGTTGTCTAGAGTCCAGGACACTTCCTCCATTTAAAGAGCTCTACATTCACAAGAAACTTATTACTTTTTATAATGAGAACTAAGTTTTATGGCACAGTGTCTTGAAAAAGTTAGATTACTGAAAGAACTGGAAGTCATTCTTCACACAGTTTACAACGCTGTTCTCTGTTGTTAAGTTAAATCGCTAGTGTATTGTTAAAACTACACTGTGGCTTTTTATTAATGCAAGATTTAGATCTTATAGAGGAAGAGTACCTAATATTAAGATTTTTGTAATGTGATGGGATACAGGTAAGGTTGACTCCGACAGACCGAAATTCTAAATCATCATAATCTCGTCATTGAAAGTGTGACTGTCAGGAACGGGTCGCTCCGGCATTAACCCGAAAAAATAACTAAGAATCTGTTTATAGGTAAGTAAGTACTGTAAATATTTTTTTCATATTTCATAGACACATTAATCAGGATCAGAAATAAAAAAATAACAAAATAAACTAAAATTATAATTAAATAGTAAAAACCGAACAATTAAAATTAAATTAAACAACACAAAAATTAAAATGATAAAAATTTATTATTTTATTGTAAAATATAATTTACCAAAAAATATTAATTAAAATATCGGTAGGATCTTTAAAAACTTATAGAAAAAAGAGAAAGTCGAAATTGAATTTCAATAACACTATGAACAGATCAAAAATAGTGATTTCTACATTCAAAACAGCTCGCAAACATTTGAATTTGTTTCATACCACTGGTGATAATACCATTATACCACATTGATTGACTCGATTTACCCCATAGACTGGTTTATATCAAAACTATTAAAGAAAAACATACGATCATTAGCACACCATCATTTAAGGGCCGGTGTCGGCAAACATCCGACAAAGATGGATGCCAAAGGAAACGGAAATGATACCCGATGTGCCCTTAACAGATTCATTTTTCACTTTTATAAAGAAAACCCAACGTGTTAAATAGAGGGACAATCACTAATGTACTGGTAAGTGTTTGTGATTATGCCTATTACAATAGGGGTCAGTTTTGCAAGATCTTTTAGGTTTGTCTTTTTTTTTTAAACAAAATTGGCTTGCATTTGACCTCATCCCACGTGATAGGAAGCGAAGAAGAGATCGAAGACCTTTTAACAAAATATAGTGTCTACAGATTGTAACAAAAACCCTCGAACTCTTAGGTTAAAAAAATTGAAAAATCTGAAAGTTTTGTAAAATTATACAGTTGTTTACCCTTAATTTGGGAATTTCCAAAGTATTATGATAACACCATCATGTAATATTCGTATATTAGTATAGTTAGTATCCGTTTTCGATTTCGGTGTTGCCACATTTTGAGATTTTTTTTAATTTTTTAGGTCTCGGGATATTTATTCCGAAATTGAAATTAAAACATTTATTTTTTATTTTTATGCAAAAATATATTTAATATTTCTTTTAGAAACATCCCGAGGGTACCTATAAGTTGGTACCATAGCTAAAGTAGCCAGTAAGCCTTTTGGTCAGATGAAACTAATGCTAATGATTTTAAAATTTAATAGTTTCATAAAAATCGTAAGGTCTCGAGTACACACAGGCCCTGCTAGCCTAGCATGACGACCAAAACACGATACGATAAAGCTATATCACGCGATATAACTACATCAACTCTCAAAATATGATAGATAAAGCCGCCATGTTGAATTTTTATCATAATTTTTGTCGCAATTTATAATAAAAATTCAACATGGCGGCTTTATGTATCATATTTTGAGAGTTGATGTAGTTATATCGCGTGATATAGCTTTATCGTATCGTGTTTTGGTCGTCATGCTAGGTAGGCAGGGTTACCCAGGCTTAAGACAGAAGACTGGTTTTGACTCTTTACAACTTCCAATCTATTTGTTTTTTGATTCTAATAGTTATCTAACAAACCAAAGATTAAACAAACAATGATAAGAGAAACAGAAGACATCTGTAATTAGCACTCGTTGACAAATGCTCGCAGGGGTGGCACGTAAATAATTATACTTTAATCCTTAGCTATAAATCAGGGTTGCTACTTAGCACTCGATTAGCATTGAACAAGAGGGCGTAAATCATCGTGGCACCGAGTACCTCCCACTTAGGAAGTGTCTGACAAACGTGTTTGAATTATGGGCTGTACAAGTGTATGTTCATCTACTACTTATATATTGGTAGGTATGTAGGTAATGTAGGCTATTAGAGGCTTATTTGAGGGTTCCGGTGACTGGGACCGCAATCATTAGGAACCGCGGTCCCGGTTACAGGATCCATTTATTTTAATATTTTTCTTCCGTCGACTGGGACAACTCGTAAATAAACAAACAAATCTATTGTTCAAGAAAAACAGTACAGTCAAACGAAAAAACCTTTAAAGTAATAATTAATGAATCGCCGCCGGAACCCTCGCCTATGTTACTTATTTCCAAAATACCTACTAATCCATTATTCTCAAAACTTTTTTTCATATCTACCTAAACTTTTTTGTTACCGTTCCAAAACAAATTTAGGTACCTACTCTTATCTTACCTAAACCTTTATTACTAACTGTACCAAATAATTAAAAAAAAAAATATGGACCCGTTGAGACAGGAAATATTATTTATTTTAAAATGTCGTCGACCCATTTGGAAGCAAAGTATGAAAGAGTTGTGGACCTCTGGGAATGAATGATGTCTGTATAGAAATATTAAAACATCATTTTTTCTTGGTTTCAGAGCTGTATGCTTCTGTTAATACCTAATAACATATACGTAAAACAATAATAACTTATAATAAATCTGAATGTACATAAACATTGTTGCCGTCTGTATCTACTTCAAAAAAAAACAATGGTTGTCTGTAAAGTCAGTTTACAGACGATAATTTTACGTGATAACGTCATAACAAAACGATGAAAAAATTGAAATTTTTTTGTTATTCCTTTTTTTTCTCTTTTTTTTTATTTATTTAGGTACCTACTTATATATTTTGCCTTTATATAAGTCTTCTATTCGTCACTCGTCACCATACCACAAGCCCAGATGAGCGATATTATTACTTTGTACTCTGTTTCCTAAAGGTAATTGACGCGTCATGGTCATGTTACCGTGACGCATGACGTCACACATCGGGAACGGGACGCATGACGTCACACAATATTACAATTACCCTTTTTTGAGAATGGTGGTGTTCCATCAATTTATTAGACGTTACTGTATACATTTGAATTCTTTTGTGGCAGCTAATATTAACAGTACTATTTTCTGAAGTAGAACTAACAAAAACAAATAATAAACACAAAGTACAGAAAACCTCAAACTTTAGTCCCTTTTGATATAATTTCACAATTTCAGCTGCAACAAACGGGAACTCCATTGTTTGTTGCTTTCAAAGAGTTTCGAGTCATTTGATGGGGCGGAAGCACATCGACTTAACCAAAGGATTTTGAGATTTTAAACTTTCGTGAATCAGTTTTATGGCAATTTAATTTTGATGGGCGAAGTAGAGAAAAGTTTTTATACGTGGGTAAATCACGTTTTTTAACTGTGTCATGTATTTTTTTTACGACTTCTAAAAATACTCCATAAGTCGTCGTGTATTCATGATTCTACTGGTAGATCTTGAAAACTGAGCAATCTGTTTCACTTTATTTTTTTTTATAGATAGATAATAGAGAATACATTATATTAGACTTTTTTGTTAATTTATACTTAATATACCTACATATAGACACCTAGACCAGAAACAAATATCTAGAGAAGAAATAGGTAGTTGTTTGAGGCGGCAATCGAACCCGCACACACTCTCTGCGTCGCAAGCGGGTGTTCGCCCGATGCACAAATAAATAATAAATATTTCAGGACATATTACACATCGCCATCCAGCCCCAAGCTAAGCAACTTAATGCTCGTGTTATGGGTGCCAGATAACGGATAAACTACTTATATACTTTTTTTTTTTTTGTAAATATATACATATTATACATATAGGAAACACCCAGAACCAGAAACAAGAATTTATGGTCAGCATAAATACTTGTTCCCGGCGGGAATCGAACCCGCAACCTTCTGCGTCGCAGTCGTGTGTTCGCCCGACGCGCCACAGAGGTCGTCACAACAGAGGCCACTATGAATTTTGAGGTTCAATCCTTTTTATTACTTTGAAGATCCTCACTACAACTTATGGGACCACCCCTTATAAACAAAAATGTCTCAAAAAAGGAGGAGGTTCTCAATTCGGTTGTATGTATGTTTTTTTAAAGTCGGTTAATAAAACATGATAAAAAGTCCTTTTATATTAACTTTATTAGTTTTATAAGATTTTTTGATGGTTCTCTCTCCATAGTCAAATATCTTGATAGATTTTAACAAAACAAAACAAATACAACCTACCGATGCGTAGTCCACCCATATCCACAATCAACGCTATGAGACTGCATAGTGCGCGCGAACGCATAGAGCCCCAAATAATACAGTGAAGAAAGCAGCACAAAATTGACCAATCATAGGGCCGCGTTTAGCTCAGTGCGTTCACTTATCCAAGAGCAACTTAAGTACTGTTTGTGATATGGACGCTAATTTTAGTGCGAGTAAAACCACAGAGCGAAGCTAGTTTATCCATAAAGATGTGTAAAATTAATAATAACTATAACATACGTAGTACATAAATTAATTAAAGCTAATGGTAAGCTTATATTTATTGGTATTATCCTCCATATTCTGTACTTCAAAGGTCTTATTGAAATGTATTTGAGGAACAATTTTATTTGCTGCTGAATTTCAGGATCTGAAAAATATAATGAAATTCAGTATTAAGGAGAGCAACACATCATGTACTTATCCATATAAAAAATAATAATTCCTTCATAACTTTAATATAGTCCGATTTCGGTTTTTCTTTTTTGATTCGATTAATTGATTGTAAACTTGACTAAATTTTTTTTTTTATTATTTTGTCATGTACCTGGAACGCGTCATGTTCCCGGAACGCGTCATGTTATTGACAAGGTAGCCAGAGTAACGCATTATCGTTGCAATGGTTACCATTAATGTTTTCTTATGACGTCATCACGTTAAATATTGACCGTAAACCGACTTTACAGACAACCATTTTTTTTAACACTTATACTACCAACAATACTTGCGTACCTTCTTAACAGGAAAGTGTACCGGGGGCTATTTCCATACAAACTATTACAAACGTAGTCGACTGTTTTCTCCCTGGATAATGACACTAGAGCAAATATTTTTGGTGCATAAAACTTATAACTGCCATGACCATGCCCCTATTTTGTGTTTTTTTTAATTTTTAATTTTTTTAAATTTTATTTTCTATTATAATTAGAAAATTTAAAAAAAAACAAAACATAGGGGCATAGTCATGGCAGTTATAGGTTTTATGGCACAAAAATATTTGTGCTAGTGTCATTATCCAGGGAGGAAACAGTCGACTACGTTTGTATGGAGAGCGCGCAGGTACCCTTTCACCTTAAGACATTATCAACTAACTGCACCCCGCGGGTTTAGCCGCGTAAGTCCCGATCCCAAGGGGATTTTCGGATAAACAGTACCTATCCACCAAAAACCACCACAATAGAGAACCCCATCTATTGGTGGTTGGAGTATATAGTGACTTCAACGTACCAGTTTCTTCAATTCTTCTATTTATCAACAATATTTGAATTCTCTCAACTTCAATGGCGTAAAATTCAACAATGAAAAACGGTGTGAATAGAAGGAAGCTTATTTGTATCAGATGTACCACAACAAAACCTAATGATTCCTGTGGTTCCTGAAATTAAAACATAATAAAAAACTGGTTGCCTGTAAAGTCGGTATACGGGCGAAAGTTTTACGTGACAACAACTGTGCTCGAGTGGAAGGGACGCGTGCCTTTCACTTTTTATGTCTGTCTCTCTCGCTCTTAGGCGGGCTAACCATGCCCGCGTGCCTCTCACTCGCTCTCATTGTGAGCGCATAACGTCAGCGGAGCGTAACGCAGTTTCTTGTAGTGTCACCCGGCAAACCAATTTATAAAACATTGTCACGTCAAAATAAACTATTAAAGTTATTAAAATTGAATTTTTACCATGGTTGGTACCCGTTATAAAGGGTTAGTGGCTTAGCGACCCGATCCCTGAGCGTCCCGTCCCCGAGAACACTTTTTGATTACCTACCTACATTTTGTTTTATATTCATTTTATTTCATGTTTTATTTTCTACTAGCGACCCGTTCCGGCTTCGCACGGCTATATTATGCATGTATTATACATATAAACCTTCCTCTTGAATCACTCTATCTATTAAAAAAACCGCATCAAAATCCGTTGCGTAGTTTTAAAGATCTAAGCGGTCAAAGGGAAATAGGGACAGAAAAAGCGACTTTGTTTTATACTATGTTAGTGATATTCATATATTATTATTTTATTGTTTTCAACTTGTCAAGAATGAAATTGACATCACTATATCAATATAATTCTTTTGGCTCTAAATGTAGCACTTTTTATAATGGTTTAAAAAACCAATAACCTTAATAGTAATATATAACTATGTTAGTTTATAAAAATAAAATGTCTTATTTTTATCATTGTGACATTGATATTGACCAAATGCAAAGCAAATGTTAGGTCAGTATTTTACCACTATTACACCTGATGATAAGTAACGATGTGATCTAAGTTGTAGCACGCGCGTCCTTATAAGACACCTCACTAAAAACTTTTTTTAGAAGAATTCAATTTTATTTTAAGAAATAACATTAAATATTACACCCTATATCCCTATGTCCCTTTGTATGCTTAGATCTTTAAAACTACGCAACAAATATTCATGCGGTTTCTTTAATAGATAGAGTGATTCAAGAGGAAGGTTTATATGTATAATACATGCATAATATAGCCGTGCGAAGGCGGAGCGGGTTGCTAGTATGAAATAATAACACAAAATCATTTGAATACTAGTATCGTCCCTCATACTAAGTTCTATAAAAAACGGTGAAAAGTTAACGTGTACCTTATACAGATGTACTTACCAATCCTTCCATAACCGTCAGTATATGATAGACGTTAATAATCATTTTAGGTAAATTACAGGTTACGCTCATGAAAAGCTGAAAAAACAAAAACATTTACAATCGCTAAAAAAAAACAGGATTAAAAGTAGTTTTTTACTACTCTCAACTATGAGCATGAGATGACAACGCTGGTTACAGTCTCTTAGCGACCACTACTATTACTTTTGTAACATTACTATTGTAACATAGGCGAAACGTCGAGGTAAGAGAGATAAAAAATACATGATTAAGACCTAATACATTAATTACTTCACAATAAAAAACTTTTCAAGTCAAATAAGGAAGTATCAGAACTTACAGATGCATGTAACTCCGGAGAAACCAACTCTACCATATCCGCAATAGTTCTATAAATATACAAACAGAACTTGATTTTATCTTCTTTCAAAGCCTTATTATTCTTCACATATAAATAATAATTATCACAAGGAGTCTCTTCCATTCTCACTCTTAACATTTTCAATCGATACCGAATGGCATCAAATAAGATACATCGCCATACTCGATTTAAATCGAGAGCAATCGGTGCTAGTAAACTTATCAAGTACATTAGTAAGTCATTGTAACATTTAAGTTCAGTACAATATAAATAAGTATAAAGAATTCGAGTCACCCAAATCAAAATAGTTACAATCAGCATTTTATATCGATCCCAATAATAATGCTTCCGATGTATTCGTAAATAAGTATCGAGTTCGCTAATTCTTTCAAGGAATATTTTCATTCTACTTTTGAAGAATAGAATTACGATTACAGATAGAGAATATTCTAGTAGAGTCCAGATTTGAGATATTTCTTGCTGATCGCAACAAGCAATAGTAGCGAATGAGATAACAGCAACGGAAGTGACACAGTAAATTCTTGCAATGTTTTTTAAAACGAATTTGTGATTGTAAAAATCGAAATTGAAACCGAAAATTAGTAACATGACCATCATTGGTTCGTAAAGTTTGAAGATGTTTTTGCTGTTTTTTGGTGTGACTTTAATAGTGCCGGGCATTTTGATTTCAAAAAGCGAGACCGACGTCGAATGGCTTGTTAAACTGTGGTTCGTTTGTCAAAATTTTAGCTCGAACAAATGAAGTTGGTTCAGTATTTTTGTTAATGTCTTCGAATTCGACATTATTGAATTTTAAATCACGTTCTCAGACAAAGACACTAGGCAGTCAACCTTGGGAGTAATTTCTTTTTTATTTGACAACTAGCAACCCGCCCCGGCTTCGCACGGCTATATTATGCATGTATTATACATAATATTATAAACCTTCCTCTTGAATCACTCTATCTATTAAAAAAAACCCCATCAAAATCCGTTGCGTAGTTTTAAAGATTTAAGCAGTCAAAGGGAAATAGGGACAGAAAAAGCGACTTTGTTTTATACTATGTGGTGATGTTTCTATTTTAATTCTGTGTATAGTCTTAAGCTGCATAAAGGCCTTTATGCAAAGAAACTCACACGAAATTGTAAATGATTTAAAACTAAACATAATCAAATTCTGTAACACATAATAAATCTCTATCTTTCTTTGATATTTTTTTCTCCTTTTATCTGCCATCAATCTTTTGACTATGAGAAGATCATTTGTGGGTGAAAATGACGGGCAAAGTACACTTCTTTCGCCTTGAAGAAGACCCTCTTCATTGTTATAAGTCAGCCGACTGCATGATGTATTTTAAAAACTTATTGGTGTAGAGTCGAATGCGGTCACCATACCCTAACTTCCAAAAACCTGTCAATTCTTATCAAACAACACAGTGAAATGACGTGCGTCCACCGCGCAACTTCACAAAGGCACATTTATTATTGCTAACAATGTGTCGACGCGACAAAGCGACAAAGCCTGTTCAATGGATTCTGTGGTTTTTATTAATAAAGAGATTTGATCGGGATTTTGGGGGTTCAATAATATATGGTGTTACCTTGACCGGTGACTTCGGTTGACTTTTTTTATTGTGAACAACATACTTTACGACCTTAACCCAGAGTCGTAGCCATAGTGCGAGATTTTTCGTGAAATAACAACAACAAGAATCAAGTTTATGCAAATGAGAAAAATGAACGGAAACTAGATTAAAAGACAATCTTTTGTGAAACATTTTTTTGTTTTTGTTTCGATTTTCTTTCGGTTTTCTTTCGTTTGCCTTTTCTTTCTGTTTCGGGACTCTTTTGTTTTAGTTTCAATTGTCTTATGTTTCTGTTACGTTTAATTTTGTTTCTAATTAGATCGTCTTTTCTTTCTGTTTTCATTGTCTTTTTTTTCTATGTCGTTTAGTAACATCACGTAGACAAGAAAATCATCTAGTTTAGTTTAGTTTTACGTTGCTGTTTCCGCAATTAACCTCTTTTGTCTAGTTTTCAAAACGATCACTTCATCATGGCGTCTATCGAACTCCGAAAATCGGGTCAATAAATAAATAAAGCCCATCAAACAGTAACACGACATATACGCCATTTTATTTCCTGAATACGACCAATTCAGCAGTATTCCAAAGAAAAACAACAATACAGGAAAAAGTGAGTGACAATAAAAAGCAAAGTAAATTGTTTAAGACTGGCCATTAGTCGGCTGTCGACAATCAACGTGCTCTTACACTATTAAGTTGTTATAGCCTAGTGAATCTTTAGTTATTGACGTTCGAAAAATGTAGATGTGGTATTGATTCACAAGAAAAAGACAAAATAATATACATAGCGATAAACTACTTATAAAAAAGTATTGAGCGCAAGCTTAGTATTTACTAGCGACCCGCCCCGGCTTCGCACGGCTATATTATGCATGTATTATATCTAAAAACCTTCCTCTTGAATCACTTTATCTATTAAAAAAACCGCATCAAAATCCGTTGCGTAGTTTTAAAGATTTAAGCATCCAAAGGGATATAGGGACAGGGAAAGCGACTTTGTTTTATATTATGTAGTGATTTGATATTAATCACAAGTAGTAAATACTTGTGATTAATAAATAGAGTTTTAAAACACTACTTATGGTATTTAAAACCTGAAACATACGCAAAAGTTCTGATACGGTCGTTTCTAACTTTAAGATCCATCCGCAATAACTCCAGTCTCGTGAAAATGGTGTTTGTAACAGCATCAAAATACAGGTGAAATTATATGTGTTGGGGAAGTCTGCTTCATATTTACTTAAAAAAAAACTCTACTCAAGAAGTCTAGTTACGGAAAACAACACAAAATAAAAAAAACATGTTTAACATCCCGTTTGCAAAATAAATAGCATATAAACGTAGGTGCGTACTCAATTATAATTTTACAATTATATAGGTACCTTCACTACATAGTATAAAATAAAGTCGCTTTTTCTGTCCCTATTTCCCTTTGTATGCTTAAATCTTTAAAACTACGCAACGGATTTTGATGCGGTTTTTTTAAATAGATATAGTGATTCAAGAGGAAGGTTTATATGTATAATACATGCATAATATAGCCATGCGAAGCCGGGACGGGTCGCTAGTCTTATATATATTTTAATGTACTACAAATTACGCCTAATAATTTTCGTTAAAAAAATTTTGTATCAAAAAGTGTTAGAATCAAAATTGAAATACCTTCTCCAAATATAAAAGCTACTGAATCGTCGTAATCTACCCCTCTTCGCGATTGTCGTTAAGTTGAATGATTGAGAACTTACGCTTTCGACTTCATTGCTTTCAATTTGTCTAATGTACAGGCTGATTTGTAAAATCCGAAATAATCACTAATTTCTATAGGAAAAAACGAATACTATTTTCAATTCAAAAGTGTATCTAGAGATTTTTATTTAAATTAATTAATTCTAAATACAAATACATTTGCTAATCTAAATACTTTTGATACAACACTATCTAAAAATATTGAAGTTATGCCTGAATACTAAACAGCATTTTTTTTTAAATTTATGTAAGTACAGGCGAATTAAAAACTTTTTTATTTGAAGTCAGAATAAAATCTATAATATAGGAAATTAATCAGCATTTTGCAATGCTTTTTGTTTTTATTTCGTGGAACTCGATATTTTGACGCTGTTTCAAGCACCATTTTCAAGAGACTATCACGAGGGTGGAACCGCGAGGCGCAGCTAGTTTTTAATAACTCAAAGTACTTAGTTTTTGTTTATTTATTCTCAACACTCTGTACATTATAAAGGGAATCGTGTAAAGGAAATCGCAGGTCGTATTGCTCAGTGAAGCGGAACGTACCCGAGTTCTAAATAATAAAGTATTTCTACCCTCATTACTTTATTTACAACAAACTTTATTGTTAGTTAGATATTTGAGTAGAATTGTTTGTTCTAATCAAAGTTATTAAATTTAAAATTACTGTTTGAATTTATTCTGATTTTTTAGTTAAATCTAATTCTCAGCATTTGTTTTAATTTCATAGCAATCTTTAACACACAATTATTGTAACTGGAAAGGCCTTAGTGTTATTATGGTAAATGACAATTTTAGACTTTTTTTTTCCAAGGATTTAATGTATTCTCATTTTAGGTAGGTAGGTAGGTAGGTAAGGTATTGCCGAGTTTCATCAAAATCGGTTCAGTATTTTCAAAACCTATTACCAACAAAAAAAACATAAAAATATTTATAGTAAAAATATTTTTTAACAAAACGAAGTACGTTTTTATCTAAGTATATAAAATAGAGGAAAGGGAAAAATAATAAGAACAGAAGTTAATGCATATATTATTATTTCCTTGTAACTTGACACAGACGACCCAGTTGGCACAATGGTCACCATGCCGGACTGCCATGAATCGAACCCGCAACACAGGGTTGTGGGTTCGATTCCCGCCTTAGACATGTATTTATGCTTAGATATTTGTCTGTGCTCTGGTTGTCTCAATGTATTATAAGTATATATTTACAAAAGAAAAGTATTGTAGTATATCCGTTGTCTAGCACCCATAACACAAGTCTAGCTACTTAGCTTGGGGCTAGATGGCGACGTGTGGAATGTCCTACAATATATTTATTTTATTTATTTATATATTTACTGGATATCTTAGTTTGTACTTATTTTTAAATTTATACTTATTTCTGTTTTCCACTACCATATTCTCTGAGCACTCATCCCATTTCGTTCGAGCTAGAAATTCAGTGAAATTTAATACTAAAAAACTCAGCAACGGTCAGCGGACAAAGAAAGTTGGTCGGAACAATTTAGTACTTCAGTAAGAAGTGCCTGGATTACAGGGAAGTGTAAAAATGTTAATGGATGAGGTATTATCGGTCTGCTGTAATTAATCGCAGCTGACTCTATGATACCATAGAGTTTTATAACCAATTTTTCTAAATTTACCTATTAGTTGTTTTATTTTGAAGCATGTAGCCGGAAAAAGAACATTTCACAAAAAAATAGCTATCGTGGTTCTTGGACATATTTTTCTTCGTTCCTATTTTTTTTACATATTATGATAGGTTAGTGTTTTTATTGGTGAAGTCTTGGAAGTGCTATATTATTCGGATAAAACTTGTTGTAATCAATTTTTTTGTGAAATAATTAATAATAATAATAAATAAATATTACAGAACATTCCACACATCGCCATCTAGCCCCAAGCTAAGTCACTAGACTTGTGTTATGGGTGCTAGACAACGGATATACTACTTATATACTTTTCTTTTGTAAATATATACTTATAATACATAGAAACAACCAGACCACAGACAAATATCTAAGCATAAATACTTGTCTGAGGCGGGAATCGAACCCGCGACCCTGTGTTTGGCAGTCCGGCATGGTGACCATTGTGCCAACTGGGTCGTCAAATTTACCTATTAGTTGTTTTATTTTGAAGGTTCTTGTACATTTTCTTCGTTCCTATTTTTTTTACATATTATGATAGGTTAGTGTTTTTATTGTTGAAGTCTTGGAAGTGCTATATTATTCGGATAAAACTTGGTGTGATCAATTTTTTTGTGAAATGTTCCTTTTTCGGCTAGGTATATGCTTCAAAATAAAACAACTTTCTAATTTAATAAAGCTGAAGAGTTTACTTGTACGTTTGAACACGCTAATCTCTGAAACTATCAATTAAATGTAAACTATTTTTTTTATTTGACAGCCCAATTTTTGCGAAAAGTTTTATTAAACTATTTTTCAACTACATTTTACCATATTTTTCAGGTCTTAGACTTACGTCAGTGTAACCACGAAGAGCAGCAACGTTATGCGGCATAGCACGGACGCAGCCGCCCAATTGTCGTATTCTTATGCAGCGCGTCTTGACTGCGTTTGCGTCATAACTATAGATTTCGTATTGCCGTAATTTCTTAAGACCCACACGTCACGCACACGTTACGCACTCGTCATGCACACGTTACGCAAACCTAACTAAACGTCTCGCGCGCACCGTATTGCCCTAGTAAGTTCGCGTCATTTGTATCGCACAAAAACATTTCGCGCTAAATTTTGACGATAGATAAATGTCAAATTAACCTTGCAGTTTTTATGACTTGTTCACATCGCGTAGGTGAAGTAGACGTGCAGCATACGTGCAGTTAAAGTGAAGATTACGCGTAGTTTTATTTTACAGGAATACTGATTATTGTTTGCGTCAACGTAACGTATGCGTCAACTGGACGTGCACTTAACTAATGCGTCATAAGTTACGACAATTGGGCGACTGGTTTAAAGCAGGTCCACAAGGAAGAATATTTGGTAAGACTTTCTGTAGATTTATTCCGAAAGTGCCACATCAAAATGTTTTCTTCGTTCAGAGACAACGATGGTTAGCTCATGGCTCGTGGCCATTGACAGTAAAATGTACCACGACTTTAAACTCCACAAAGGGTTCAATTATAAACAAAAAACGAAAGGAACTCTAATCTGTCTGACGTACTTCAACCAACGTTTAACTTTATAATTCCTGTTTAATCCTTTTGAGTTTTTACGTGGATTTTTTTTAGTTTCTGCGAAATTTGAGTACCTGGCAACATCGCTCATGAAAGCTCTATCTAGGTTTTTTTTCCAAGGTTTGACTTTGCACAACTTGTGCACAGTGAGTGCTTAATAAAAATTATAATATTCAGTAGATTCAAAAGCCACTACAAAGTTTTTTGACATTTTTCTTATTCTACGTGTCGATGACACAATTTAACAAAAACCTCTACTTGACTTACTTTGACTGTACTTTGGGACTTTGAGTAACTCCCTAGAAAGCTTGAGTAAAGTTTTAGTAGAATGATATGCGACACTGATTCATGGTGGAAATTCCAGATACCGGAACTACGCGTTTTGCTTCGTCATTTCTTATTCAGACAGCAAGGGATTTAAATCAGTTGCTTGCGTCTGTCTTTCCTGACGTGTATAACTTGGGGGCCTTTAAGTCGCGAGTGAACAGGTATCTTCTAGGAAAGTATGTTACATCTTAGGCCACATCGTCAGCCTTCCATCAGGCAGGTGTGATAGTGTTCAAACGCCGACCGAAGTGTTTTTTTATCTATGTTATAAAGCTGAAGAGTTTGTTTGTTTGTTCGTTTGTTTGAACGCGCTAATCTCAAGAAATACTGGTTCGAATTTAAAAAAAAATTGTATTGGATAGTTCATTTATCGAGGAAGGCTATACTTACTTACTAACACTGGCTCACCGACCCGAAGTGGATCTTGGCCTCCGACACCAAAAGCCGCCATTGCACCCTATTCTGCGCCACTTGTTGCCAATCGGCTGCATGAAGGGCTTGCAGGTCTTGTTGAACTTGGTCTATCCAGCGATACCTAGGTCTGCCAACGGGCCGTCTCCCCTGAAGTCGTCCTAGATATGCTCTTTTGACCGCTCGGTCCTCCTCCATTCTCTCGATGTGGCCAAGCCAGAGAAGTCGGGCCGATTTGGTCTCACCGATGATATTAGGCTCAGCCATAAGCTCTTCTAACTCGATATTTTTCCTTACTCTCCATGAGCCGTCCTCTCTCTTGGTTGGTCCCAAAATTCTCCTCAATATCTTCCTCTCCGCTACCAAGAGTTTGTTCTCCAAAAGAGGAATATATACTTTTTATTTTGATATTCCCACGGGATCGGGACTTACGCGGGTGAAACCGCAGGGTGCAGCTAGTAAATGATATTTACTAAACAAAATAGTAAGTAAAATACACACGTTGTAGCTACGAATACCCACACATTTCAAAGTTTCAAGTACCTACAGGGTATTACAGTAATTTCATACTCCAGTTTCATTTTGAAACGAATCTTCGTTTTTGACTGCACAATGGGAATTACCTACGTCTCAAGAGGACGTAAAATAGTTCTTTTGTATGGAAACCGTGTGGATTTTTGTATTTTTTGACTGAAATTCAAATATGTAGAAGGCATTTTAAAAATGTTTTTCAGTTGGAAAATTTACAGAAAAAAAAAAAGTTTTTGACCAATACAATAAAACGAAAGATGCCGTTTCGGTTGTTTTTTGTCTCTGTTTCGATAGTCTTTTGTTTTTATTTTCTTTATCTTTTGCTTCTGTTCAGATCGTCTTTTGTAAGTAGAGGTCCAACTATAAAATGTACACCACAACCAAACTTAAGACGAAAGGGTATTTTTGGAGTCCCGTGATTTAACTAGTTGGACCACCACCCTGCACTCGAAAAATATACATCAACTAACTACTTACTGGTATCATTTTCTATTATACGTTCAAACAGAAGTGGCCTTTTCAGTGGCCAATCATTTTTGACGTAAATTTCTATTGGCCAATTCAGAAGCCAGGATGTATTGTTCCATTTAAGATTTGACAGTTACAATGGTGTAAAATTAATAAAAAAAGGTTGTTGTAAAGGTGCATTCAAAATGTCTACGTTGTCTATCCGAAGAATAAAAAAAAACGTTAAAATCAGATAAACGGCGCAGCGCACGGCGACGTCGGAGTTTACGCGTTTTAATTTTAAGCCACTAAAAAAGTGGCCCGGAGAGCCGGGTCATCAACGTAAATGTATACTGTATACCTACTTACCTATATATAAGTATCTATGGAAGGAGGGGTGAATGCCTCCAATATAAAAAAATAATCTTTTATATAGGTAAGATTCCCAATTACCCGTACTTTAATGGTCACTATAGTTACAAAATTAGGGACTTTGCCGGACAAAAGGCCAACTTAATGATGGATCCACTCGAATGACTACAATGTTACGTGTATCTGGTCAAATTGGAGACCACTTCAGTTGTTGGAGTACTTGTCCTATTGTTGAGGGGTGATATGGAAACAATAGCGTGCCATTATATTTGTAAGACTAAATATTAGCTATTCTGTATTAATACCATGTAGATAATTAATACGTTAATTATTATTCTAATATCACTATCACTACATAGTATAAAACAAAGTCGCTTTCTCTGTCCCTATTTCCCTTTGACCGCTTAAATCTTTAAAACTACGCAACGGATTTTGATGCGGTTTTTTTAATAGATAGAGTGATTCAAGAGGAAGGTTTATATGTATAATACATGCATAATATAGCCGTACCAAGCCGGGGCGGGTCGCTAGTATCTTATATAAGAAAGTGATAAAGTGTATACAAATTTAAAAAAAAACACATTATGTGCCTTTAAAACTCCGAGAAAAACTTATTACTCCTATTTATTTACTAAAAAAATTTCAGAAATCAAAACAATAATAATTGTTTGTAATTTGGATATTATTTGTCAGAATCTTTTGAAGCTTTAGAAGTTTTTGTTTGCTTTCAAATGTAAAGCTTTAGTGGAGCATTTTTTTCTTACATAAATGGAGGACATTTAGATAATAGGATGTTCTGTTACAAGATAATTTTAATCTTCACCACAATAATAGGACGATTTGCTTTTAGCTCCTTCTGATAAATAAATAAAATAACTATTTATTCAGGCAAATTACACCCATTTACAGAGAATTAATATATAAAATAACTATTTATTCAGGCAAATTACACCCATTTACAGATATCAAAATAGACAAATCAGAATATCATAATTTTCAAAATAAAAATAAAAATATGCTAATTAAATGTTAAATGTGAAATTTAGTAAAAAGTCAATAAGTAAAATATATAATAAGTCAAACAATAGATCAAAATAAAAGTCAATTATAAATATCAAGATAAGGACTTAGATTATTTATCTGTTTTATTTATTAAAATTAAACTAAGTAAGTATCAGAAATTTTACTTTTAATTTTAATTTCATTTATTTCGTCACTATTCTGTATATACCTAGTGCTGTAAAGTTATTTTTACCAACCTTCCCATTGCGGCCCAATCTAATCAGCTGAAGCAATATATCACTTTTCTATTGAAATATTACCTTACAAGAAATAACCATAATCACGCTGCTATTTAGTTAAATGGGAATACATTATTCTACGTCTAGATCTCGGGTCTAGACTCGAGTATCGGTTGAGATGCAATTAATCAAACGTTTTTGTAACAACATCCGGGCCAGCACTTAGCATAATTGCTAAAGACGATGCTGTATTGTATTAATTATTACTATACTAGCTGTTGCCCGCCACTTTGTTCGCGTAGACGTAAAAAATGGTTCTAATTGGATTTTGTCCCATACAAACTTTACCCCCCTTTTTCACTACCTAAGGGTTAGAATTTCTTAAAATCCTTTCTTATCGGATGCCTACGTCATTCATACAAAGAACACACCCTCCAAGTTTCAGGTCTCTACGATCAGCGGTTTAGGCTGTGCGTTGATCCGTCAGTCAGTCAGGATAAAGCATTTTATATGTATAGATAGAAAATCTTCCTCTTGAATCGCTCTATCTATTTAAAAAAACTGCTTCAAAATCCGTTGCGTACTTTTAAAGATCTTAGCATACGTAGGGACAGACAGAAAGCGGGAAGCTACTTTGTGTGATATAACTAACTGTTTCATGCGATTTCACTTGCCTAGTTCCAAATTACGTAGAAGTTTACCTAAAAACTTCTCCTAGGCAGGTTTTAGCAGTGTTGGGCTAGTGGTTTGAATCTTGGTCGGCTGTGCATAAATTATTCTTGCAAAATTTTCCTAATTTACTTTTATCAAACAGTTCAGAAGTTAGCCCCCATACTTTTCTTCGAAATCGATTTACTGATGTTTAAATGAACAACATTTTTCATTAAAATTTTATTTTAAGTATGTAATTTTGAAGTAAGCGTCTCGGTAAAGCCGCGAATTAGAGTTAGAGTTTGAACAAAAAATGTTGCATTTCAGAATTCTTCTTTGTAATGACAATGCTCAGTGTTTTATCTTCTAAACCGATTTTGATGAAACTTGGTATGAGGATAGTTTTAAATATAAGTATTACCACGAGATAAACCACTACAGACGTTGCTAGTTAGAAAGAAAGAAAAACATTTGACGACCCAGTTGGCACAATGGTTACCATGCCGGACTGCCAAACACAGGCTTGCGGGTTCGATTCCCGCCTCAGACAAGTTTTTATGCTTAGATATTTGTCTGTGGTCTGGTTGTTTCTATGTATTATAAGTATAAATTTTCAAAAGAAAAAGTATTTATGTAGTATATCCGTTGTTTAGCACCCATAACACAAGTATTGTTACTTAGCTTGGGGCTAGATGGCGATGTGTGGAATGTCCTGCAATATTTATTTATTTATTTATTATTTATTTGGTACAGGCACACTACAACTTTTAAATTTACACACACAAAGAAATAGGTAACTTATACAACGAAGAAATAAGGAAAAAACATACATTAAACTTAGGAATATTTAAGAAGTCATGTGCTGCCCAAATCGTTCGACCTCAGCTGTTATTATCATTATACATAGTATAAAACAAAGTCGCTTTCGCGGTTTTTTTATTAGATAGAGTGATTTAAGTTGAAGGTTTATATGTATAATACATGCATAATGTAGCCGTGCAAAGCCGGGGCGGGTCGCTAGT
Source organism: Idaea aversata (assembly GCA_907269075.1). Lineage (NCBI taxonomy): Eukaryota > Metazoa > Arthropoda > Insecta > Lepidoptera > Geometridae > Idaea > Idaea aversata. The sequence goes on from OU026102.1 coordinate 2,818,700, forward strand.
ACTGGAATAAAATAACCCCAATCCAATTTAAAACTGTCAACTGAAAGTCCGAAAATGAAGCTAATATTATGAAAAGGACCCAAATTGAGAGGGTGTTGTATTACATCAAAGCTTTTTTATTTTATTCTATATCATGTCCAATATGTTTTGGATTTCACTCAATAGATTGTCCTTGTGAAATTAAATTGCGTTTCCCGTGGGGTGTACGCTGTTTTAAAGGTCTTCACATGTCCGATTTTAGGGATCCTTGGAAATAATGGAAAAGTACAATTGAGCAAACAACCATAAAAATCATCTCAGAGACTTTGGGACGAGATTTTGTGTGAGAAGCTGCAGCGAGACCTTATAGATTCAAGCGCTGACTTTTCTGAGCGAGCTCGCCTTCTGGCGTCGTTTCAACGTGAGTCGGGCCTGTGGTTGAATGCTGTCCCGTCGCCGCACATTAGGACTTTTATGGATGACGTTTCCCTATCTTTGGCAATTGGTCTGCGGCTGGGTGTCGTGACGGTGCAGCCGCATTTGTGCCATTGTGGGAGTCCGGTGGATGGGTTGGGGCACCACGGTCTCTCTTGTCGGCGGAGTGCTGGGCGCATCCCTCGCCATGCCTCTTTGAATGACGTGATCCGTCGCGCCCTTGCCTCGGCGAACATTCCGGCAGTGTTAGAACCAAACGGTATTGTTCGCTCTGATGGCAAGAGGCCCGACGGCTTACCGCTCATTCTTTGGAGGCAGGGGATGCCACCTGTGTGGACACTCTGGCGGCTTCCCATATTCCGGCAACGTCAGGTCGAGCTGGCGAGCTGGAGACGCGCTTGAGGATGTATTTTATTTGTAGTTCTATTTTTATTTTTTTATTTTGTATGTATTTATTAAGTAGTACTTTGTAATATTTTCATTTTAAAAAAAAATTTATTAGTCTTTTTGATTATCTTTTTTTTTTTATTTCTTGTATATAATTTAATTAATTGTAATTTGAAATCAGATTAATGTACCATAAAAATAATTTGATAATAATTGATGAATTCGATTTATTTAAGTTGAGAAAAAACATCTCATTTTTCTTAAATTTAAAATTCGTGTAATTACAATTGTACCTTATTCAAATGTAATTTTAAACAATGTATCTATGACAATTAATTGATATTTAGCAATTCGATGTTCAAATATCTAATCTTCTTAACTTATTAGCCCATGATGTCTTACTGCTGCGCAAAGGCCTCCCCAGACTTCTTCTACCTATCGCTTTCCCGTGTTATGGATGACCACTATTCTATTTCTATGAAGGAGTTTAACTTATCCCGATATCGTCTTTAGAGCCGTCATGTTTAATTTGTTAAAAAAACTGGTTGCCTGTAAAGTCGGTATACGGGCGAAAGTTTTACGTGACAACAACTGTGCTCGAGTGGAAGGGACGCGTGCCTTTCACTTTTTATGTCTGTCTCTCTCGCTCTTAGGCGGGCTAACCATGCCCGCGTGCCTCTCACTCGCTCTCATTGTGAGCGCATAACGTCAGCGGAGCGTAACGCAGTTTCTTGAAGTGTCACCCGGCAAACCAATTTATAAAACGTTGTCACGTCAAAAAACATACATTACATTATTTAGGTTTTCATTCACTTCGATGTGGCTAAAGACCACCTTATTAATAATTTATTGATGATAGGGGGTTATATTTGTTGTTTAGATAATTATAATAATTACCAGCGTAAAGAAGAACAGAACTTAACATTATAAACTTGCTGCTAAACATTTTTAAGTATACGGAACCAAACTATCAAATAAAACACAGACCGTTTGTTTTTTCTTTAAAATATCGCATTTCCCAGATTTTATATTTGTATTATTACGAAGCTTTCATGTTCACGTAATAAAGGAAACCCTACTGGCTGCGTGGCGAGGGTAAGTCTAGTTATGTTTGGGAATTTCAAATTGGTTTCGATTACTAATATTGTTTTTATTTACAGTTTGTTTTCTATTATAGTTTGTTTATTGAAATACAAAATATTACTGTCTAAAGCCAAAAACCTTGACTTTATTTTAAGACTAGCGACCCGCTCCGGCTTCGCACGGCTATATTATGCATGTATTATACATATAAACCTTCCTCTTGTGATTCAAGAGGATCTATCAAGGATATCTATTAAAAAAAACCGCATCAAAATCCGTTGCGTAGGTCGTTTTAAAGATTTCAGCATACATAGGGATATAGGGACAGAGAAAGCGACTTTGTTTTATACTATGTAGTGATAGTGATAAGTAATAAGTAGATACAGTCTTTTTATCCTCTGTTCCTTAATTGTATGTATAGAAGTATCGAAAGTGACATTTAAAAATGTAATTAGGTAGGTATAGGGAAGTTTGTATTCAAATATATAAATAGATATCATATTTTTATGAGAGCTGTCTAACAAAAAAAGGATTCCAGATAATATTTTTTCTCATATACATCGAAGGAAATTAAAAATTTTGGGACTGGGTAGTATGTATTTTAATGAGCAAATGTAAATAAGTATAAAAGACAAAACATCATGAATGACATAATAAGGCATAAGGGTCAAAACATTCCAGCGTCAAAATTGCACAAAAGATAAACCCTCTTTGTGATTAATTAAAAAATAATTTCTTGTTATATGCACTTTCAGATAGTTATTATGCATTATGCAATTGCGTTGATTTTACATTCTGTATCGGGGATCGACTTTTCGTAACACAAACTGGCTCACAATCATGCTGAAAAATATTTTGTCAGCTCAATTTATTAAACAAACTGTTTGTTAGATTACTTCGAACACATTCAAATAAAATGTATAGCTATACCAACCTATTTCAGTTGTTCTAAACCTTTCAAAATTCAAAACCAATTCACTCAACGCATCGAAATGAACAATACTCGTAATTTTACTCCAACACTATATCCAAAAAACCACATTGTTTCTACAACCAAAGCAAAATATAGTAGAACTTATTTCGAAACGCATAAGAATCATAACTCAGCGATTCCGTTAGCCTCAACAACATTATCATCTTTGCAATAATTTAAGATTTACTACCGATCGAGCAAACGTATTGTGCACTCTATAAACAAGATCATAAAGTTGAATTTGTTTTAATTATTATACGACCGAATTGAGGATGTACACCAGCATTTCGACAATTAACCCAAAGGCTTCTCTCTCAATTTGCAAATGGATTGGCTTTGAAATTCACGGTAATGGTGTCAAATACATTATTAACTGTGAATATTTACAGAACATGGCGTTAATTTAATTAATATAGTGAAAAATATTTTATGTAAAATAGTTTTTTGGTTAACAAAAATTTTTACCATCTTAAAAATATGTATATGCATCTCTCATAAGACTCACCACGAAACCTCTGAAGCTAGCATGAAGTCTAAAACTTCGTATGGGGGTTCGTTTTGGGATGTAAGTGTCCGCTAAGTAATTATAGAAATACCCTCTTAAAAGGGCAAAAACGACTTACGCGGTTGACACTGCGGGGCGAAGCTAGAATATAAACTTAAAAAAAAATTACACAACGCCATTTAGCCCCAAATTAAGCAACCAGGCTTCTGATATGGTTGTCAGAAAACGGATAAAATCCGTGTATGCATACTTTTCTTTTGTAATAAAAATAACTTGAAATATTTCGTATCCTACTTAATCTTTCTCTTGAATTTAATGAAACAAAAATATCCCAAAATACAAATCTGAAAACAGAAAATCACTATCCATTAACTTTTATAACCAAAACTTCATTATAACAGAGTGAATCCGAGAAACAATGGACTCAAACACTTCTATAAAAGCAATGAAGAAAAGAATGCGATAAGAACACTTATTATATTCTCTAAGACGTCCTTAGACATAAAACTTTTAATCGGGCAACAATACTAATTACCTTCAAAACTAATAAAACAAAACCGCTCACTCACCGCGCTAGTCGTCAATTTTATTTAATAATAAATAATGTATTTTCGATAAAATAACCTGTGACAAATTAATAATTTATATTACTCACCTAAAATTGTAATTCGAGCTTTATCTGGAATATATTCCACTTATAGTATGTCACCTAAAATTATTGTAATTCGAGTTCAATTTCTGTATCCATTGGATTGCGTCATTCTCAAGGGTGAACAACTGATCTATTTCTGCCAGGTCACCATCATATTTAATTGAACTTATGATTTTATTGTATACTAGCGACCCGCCCCGGCGCACGGCTGTATTATGCATGTATTATGTCTAAAAACCTTCCTCTTGATAACTCTATCTATTAATAAAAACCGCATCAAAATCCGTTGCGTAGTTTTTAAGATCTAAGCGTACAAAAGGACATAGGGACGGCGAAAAGTGACTTTATTTTATAGTATGTAGTGATTGATCGATTGTTTATGCCATACGATTAATTCAATAAATTCTAATACGAGCTTAAAGTGGAATTTATGATATTGTAATTCGAGCTTAAACTGGAATATTATGCCATTGTAATTCGAGCTATATCTGGAATATATTCCAGTTAAGTTTTAATTACAATTTTAAGTGGCATACTCTTGTAACTTAAAATTATGCCAAGGGCTATTAATGTCTAGAATTTTCATTACATGAATAATTATGTCAGTTAACAAGAGTTTTTAAAAAGAGAACAGAAATTTGTCGTTGTGATGCCTAGTGCAAATAGTAATAAAATTATCGGTTTTGCAAAAGTTTCCCGTCTGTGCAATACTTTAGTTTCTGTTTTTACCGGATATTGTGTAACCTGGTTAATACAGAGATAAAAGAGGAAGTGAGCTCGCTTTGGGAAGACTATTTTGACAACGAGCTAATAATGTTTAATTATTGATATGGTTTATTTTACAGTAATTATGACTTTACTGCTTTTAGATTGGTTAAAGGTTTAGAAACTAGAGTGATTTCTAGTATGACCAAGTTGGCACAATGGTCACCATGCCGGACTGCCATACACAGGGTTGTGGGTTCGATTCCCGCCTCAGACAAGTATTTATGCTTAGATATTTGTGTGTGGTCTGGTCCTATATCCGTTGTCTAGAACTCATAACACAAGTCTAGTTACTTAGTTTGGGGCTAAATGGCGATGTGTGGAATGTAAAAAAACGTACGTTACGTAATCTACTTTAAGAGAAAAGCATCACGATTTTGCAGAAAGTGACAACGGTGACGACGGTGAATGCATTGTCCTACAATTACAATCAAACTGCTAGGTCCCGAGTAAATCGGTGGTGCACGAACAGACAGACGGACAAGAAAGTAAACTTATAAGTATTCCTTTTTACCTTCTGAGGTACGGAAACCTAAAAGTAATTTTAAATCATATTATTATTATTATTTATTTATTATAGTCAATTAAAACGATACAATACCATTTATATTAATTGACTTAGACAAAATAAAATTTGATCACGCTAACATGCATACCTCTCACAAAACTTCAAACACACTGACAATATCGATCTCCACTCATCCGCAAACAGATCACATTCAGGTTCCGAATCCAGGAGAGCGTTAATGGCGGTTAGGCTACGTAGGATGGGAGACTTCGAGTGGCTCGCCGTCATATCCAATTCTTCTCACATCTTCACAATATTCTTACAACATTAAACACTAGATAATACGTGTTGATTTTGCTGAAATTTTCCTTGTTATTCTGGAGGAAGGGCGCTCTACTGTATAATAAGATGTCGTTCCGTTTTATGACAAAATTAAATGTAAATAAGTAAGTATTGACTTTAGATTTTGTGAAGATTAAAATATTTTTAGTAAGACAACGTTAAGCTTCTTAAACTCGTTTTTGAAAATAACTATACTTAATTTATAAAAATACGGTTTGCAATTTCGTTATAAGAACACGGTATATTTGATAATTATGTACCCAAAGTTTCAATCTTTTTTAATAAATAATAATAAATATTTCAGGATATATTACACATCGCCATCCAGCCCCAAGCTAAGCAACTTAATGCTTGTGTTATGGGTGCCAGGTAACGGATAAACTACTTATATACTTTTTTTTTTTTTGTAAATATATACATATTATACATATAGGAAACACCCAGAACCAGAAACAAGAATTTATGGTCAGCATAAATACTTGTTCCCGGCGGGAATCGAACCCGCAACCTTCTCCGTCGAAGTCGGGTGTTCGCCCGACGCGCCACAGAGATCGTCGCCACAGAATCTAGTTACATCGATCATGTTTACAGGTGGACTGGAGAACTCCATCTATTTAAGCAATCATCATTATCATCATATCAGCCGCAGGACGTCCACTGCTGAACATAGGCCTCCCCCAAAGACTTCCAGAGCGATCGGTCGCATGCTCTCTGCATCCAACGATTTCCCGCGACCTTAATTAAGTCGTCCGTCCATCTAGTCGGAGGCCGTCCCGCGCTGCGCTTTCCGGTACGTTTAAGCAATACTTACAGTTAATTTTAAAACTAAATTATTTCATCGCTACCCGTTTTTATATAGAAATAGAGAAAGTAAGAAATAAAGTTTTATTTTCTTAACATAAACAAAAAAGATAATAAGCCTGAAAACCAGAAAAATGTAGTACAATGCCTAGAAAAAAATACATAATAGTAAATTTACAATGGACTTTACTATATTTTCATACAAAATTGATTTGGGCATAGATTAAAAACGTATTTTTTTTAATTACTTACCTATTGTGTTTAATTTGTGTGAGTAACTTTCGAATGTTTTTTTTTTCTAATAAATATAATTTTGTTATGTCATCAAAGGCTAAAATCGCATACTTCTAAATAAGTACCTAGTTTTAACGTAAAAGTAAGCTACATAAATTTAAATAAATTCAGAGAACACAGCATTTATAATTTTACAAAAACCCCCTAAAATTTCCAAACAACAAATTAAAATTAATATCTAAACATCAAAGTTTATAATTTAACAAAGCGATACGAATAATTAAATACGCGATGGGACATTGGAAGTAGCGCGTTGACGCGTGACCGTCACAAAGGGAAAATTCCTTTTGACCCAATGTCATTCTATTTCATTTTTAAATTCCATACGCTTTGAATGTGTTAAAATGATTTTAAGAGAAATTGAGAAAATAATATCAATTATTTTGTTCAAAATGTTAAAATCATAATACAAAAGTCTTGTTTTTTTCCTTTTCCTCATTGCTTCTTCACGATAAAAAATCGAGTGCTATTATAAAAGAAATTAAGGAAGCTAAAATTTATTTGTTGGGTGGATTATAAATAATATTATTGTCACTAAAACTAATCATTGCATTGCCTCATTAGTGGGCGAGGGCGATGCACGTTGCACTTGCATCTTATGTTTTGGCACTAGCCTCGGAACTAAAAACTAAATATTAATATTAACGTAATTGACGACCCATTTGACACAATGGTCCCTATGCCGGTCAGCCAAACACGGGGTTGCGGGTTCGATTCCCGCCTCAGACAAGTATTTATGCATCACCATCTAGCCCCAAGCTAAGTAACTAGACATTTGTTAAGGGTGCTAGACAACGGATATACTACTATATACTTTTCTTTTGTAAATATTATACTTATAATATCTACATAGAAATAACCAGACCACAGCCAAATATCTGTCTGAGGCGGGAATCGAACCAGCAACCCTGTGTTTGGCAGTCCGGCATGGTGACCATTGTGCCAACTGGGTCGTCAAATGGAACCGCTCGCGCTGGACTGATTTTGACACCTCCTCCTTTTGAAGTCGGTTGCAAACACCTAACCCTCACGACAAATTTTAATTTACTCTGCACTCAACTGATAAAGTTAAGGCATGTTTTATAAGCGTTTAATCGTAACAACGGATTACGGTGTTTCGCTTTATAACGGACGTTAAACTCAGTCGCGTATAACCGCGTATCGTTACGTTAGCGAATGTAATCGTCATCGTTAACGACAACGGGAGTAAGTGCTAATGAGTTTGTTTTGATGTCAGGGGGGTGTAGATTTATTTAGCTTTTGTTGACATCTTGAATAAATCCCTCTTCCTTCTTAGTCCCTCAGTGTCATGGATCGTGACTTGGATAGATAGAACGATAACTTTATTTCGGATCCTATGTGTACCTACAGTCGGCTGCATAATTGCAGCCCCAGGTAGAGTTCTAAAATTACTATTATTGGAATGTTTTCGTTCTATTCGTTTTTGTTTGATAAATTGATGAGTTAGAAGACTTTAAACTTCAACTAAAGCAGGTGTCTAGGACCTTGCTTGTGTTAAAAACATTCTTATAACAGCCGTTTTGGAGCTCCGTACCTACTTGTTTATGAGCTATGCATCGTGAGTTCTTTTTGCTTGAGAATCACCTCAGCTTAGTCGACCTTGTCCAGAGAAAATAACTTGTCAATACGTCTATTATAGCCAATATAAACATTTTAAAATTGATATTAGCTTCATCAGATATTATTTTATCAAATTGAGCTAAAGTCAATATAGAATTGTTTAAATTTATTTTAGCTTAATCAGATATTATCAAATCAAGTTTTAATTTCTACTGAAAATATCATCATCATCATCATCATATTAGCCGCAGGACGTCCACTGACTTCCAGAGGGATCAGTCGCTGCTCTCTGCGTCCTACGGCTTCCCGCGATCTTAATTGAGTCGTCCATCCATCTAGTCTGAAAATATAGATTTATATATTCCTACCCTGAAGGTCAAAACGCACTAGAGCGACATGGCAGCGGAGCGGGCGCGGCGCGGTTTAGCAGTGTGGTAGCAGTGCGGCGCGGCCCGAAAAATATTCTTTCCACTATTTCATCATCACTACATTGTATAAAACAAAGTCGCATCCCTATGTATGCGTAAATCCTTAAAACTACGCAACAGATTTTGATGCAGATTTTTTAAAAGATAGAGTGATTCAAAAGGAAGGTTTATATGTATAATACATGCATAATATAGCCGTGCGAAGCCGGAGCGGGTCGCTAGTATGAATTAAAATGTACTACAGCGGCACTGCAGCGGAGCGGCGCGGCAAGGCTTTTTTATTCATATGAAATAGTGGAAAGAATATTTAAGAAGCGCCGATCCGCTGCCGTGTTGCTCTAGTGCGTTTCGACCTAGGTAGGTATGCTGGTTGTATTTTTAATTACACTATTAACTTGTTCAGTACCTAGATCATCATTTTCAATTATCGTCATTAATTCTTGACAAAATACAAGTTACAATAAATTTTTAATAAGCCGTCAGCAAGGAAGTGCTGCAAATTTTTACTCAGTAGATTTCTAAACTCAAAACAAGCCTGGCGGTAATTCACCCAGTGGGTGAGGTACCCCCCAATACATAAGCATCTACAAACTTTACGTTTAATATAATAACAGTACGTTCTTCATGCCAAGCAAACCTAAATTCAACCCTCCCCATTTCTCGAAACATCGAAATAATGATCCGACAGTCATCAAGCAAAAAGCAACATTCATCGTTTAATCGCAGTCATTAAAACTTATAAGATAAACTGTTACAGTTTACAACTCATCTTAAGTAATGATACTTTAACACCTATCTACTGTTTGGTTTAAGTACGCAGAATTACAGGCTTGATTTCAAGCCTGTATTCTGCGTACGGGTGTATGTTAAAATGTATAAACTCAAAATACATAACGTTGAAATTCATAAAGTTAAAATACCGAAAATCAAAATACATAATGATTTAAAATCCATAAAGTTAAATGGCATTAGTTTTAAATTCATAAACTGTAAATTCATAAAGTTCTAAATATATAATAATTAAAAATAAAGTTACTTGTTCTGTTGAAATAATTATTCATTGAAATCTTTATTTGTTTTGGACATATGTTATTTGAAATAATGTATTTTAAATTTATACGTTTTGACAGTATGTATTTCGTATATTATATGAAACAAATTTTATTTATTTCGATTTTATGTATTTTGATCATTGTGTATTTTGATTTTCGGTATTTTAACTTTATGAATTACAACGTTATGTATTTTGAGTTTATACATTTTAACATACACCACTGCGTACTTATTGATAATATCACCGATAGTTGATTTACTCAGTATAGTAGGTAAAAAGTTGATAATACTAATAGTCTTAATGGCCTTTAATATGTATAAAATATGATAACTTAAATATAACAAAAAAAAAGGTTGTCTGTAAAGTCGCTTTACAGACGATAATTTTACGTGATAACGTCATAAGAAAACGTTTTTTATTTGTTATTCCTTTTTAATTTTGTTTTTTTTTCTTTATGTTTTTTTCTTTATAAAAGTCTTCGCTAAAAGATGAGCGACATTATTATTAAATACTCTTTTTCCTAAGTTACCATGACGCGTCTGGTCATATTACCATGACGCATGACGTTACACAATATTACCGTGGCACTTTTTTGTGAATGCAATATAATTATTAAAACTTTGACCGAGTTCAATACAATAATTAAATACATATAGGTACCCTTTTTTTGTTCTTCGGTCTACGACTGGAACTTATAATAGACCTAGGTATGTTATTATTATTTTATATATTACTTACTTATTTTCTGACGTATCTGTACAAAAAATAAAATTGCTAGAGATTTAGTTAGAGTGTTACTATATGAAATTATTTTAGTGTGGTGATTAATAAACTTTTTAAAAATAATAATGATTGTGTACAGTGGCAACACGTGATAGTTCTTGAAATATTTTTACTGAATGTCGCTGTTTCCACTCAATATTGTTATTTAATAATTACCTACCTACCTAAGTAAGCCAGTATTTAAATTTAATTAGTCTATATTTCTCTGCTAAATTAATTTATGTAATTCTTATAAGAGAAACAAAGTTTCTGTAACGATAAATTCTTATGAAATTCACAGACCAATACTCGTAATCTCATGACGTGGTATCGCACGTAACATTTCAGGATATAAATCATTTCAGTCTGACAACGCAACAAGACCATGCAGGGTTGCAACTCAGACCTTCGGGGATACCATTTGTCATGATATTGAGACAGGGTTGTCGAAAAAATATTGTTAAAATTGGTATTTATTTTAAACTTTTTAAACTCACATGATTTGAATTTTTAGTGTAATTATTTACCTGGGTCTTAACCGCGTAGGTATTAAATTTTTGAAATACGAGATTAAGACCCAATGTTGTTTATTTTAATATGAAATTACGGAATGCAGAAACGAAGTCGAATCGAAACGTTGGAAATGGTAAATTTAAATTATTTTTCATGTTATATTTACACGGAAAACTCCATTTAATCCGCCGTAAGGCCTCTGTTTATTTGGCTGTATTTGAATCACGAAAACGTTTAGAAAAGCGTGTTACATCTTAGACCACATCGTCACTTACCATCGTGTGAGATAGTTTTCAAACGCTGAGCAATTTATTATAAGAAAAATACTACAAGTACATAATAATACCTTAAGATAATATTTGCTATTCTGACATTATTTACCAACCGTCAAAATTATTATTCATTTAGTATTTATTATAACCCTAACCTTTGTGAAATAAACCAGAAAAAAAACCAACGAGTTTCTTATGTTCTGAAATAACAAATCCTAATTTAGCTAGTAAATAGTACCTAAATTAATTATTTATACGATACTAACAATGCTACTTTAAGTCGTATTTTTTACGAACCCACCAAAGAGCGAGATGGCAACCCTATCGTGACATAAGCGCAATGCACGTGTGCAGTGATTACGGCACTGCATGAATCATATCACGATGTGTGTGTGATTTTTCTTAGAAAACTCTGAGAAAATATCACGATCGTCTGCGATTTAATACAAGGTTAAAACTAGAAGGTTGTTTCTTACTCGTGTCGTTTATTTTTATGCAATTAAACTTTTTAATTAAAAAGCTCTTTTCTCACCTTAACTTTTGAAATGTCCCGAACACATACCTACAACTAGAATTTAAACTTACTAATTACTAGCTGCTTCCCGCGGTTTCACCCGCGTACCTCTTGCCGCTTGTTCCTACGAGTGTGGCTACACTCCACGCACGTGTTAGCTACGACAGGCTCAGGTATAATTTATAGACGAAATTCCCTCACGCAGAAGCCAGAGCCAGCCCGACGCGACGCCCGTTGTCCTCCAATGGCATGGTAATGGTGATTTTTTAACATCAATAACTTTATTTACACGCACGGTCTTTTAAGCACGATGCTCACAGCTCGAGTTCATCGATATGAACCTGAGCTCACACCAGGGGGACAAAAGGAACTAACCTACAAAGCTTTTTGTTTCCAATCAGTTACTCTATGTGGACTCACTGTTACTGAGTGCTTCCCGCGGTTTCACCCGCGTAAGTTCCTATCCCTTGGAATTATCGGGGCAAAAGAAAGCCTATAAATAAATCCATGTTTTTAGTGTGATATAGTGATATTGGACGGGCCACGTGAGCCGGATGCTGATCGATGGGCTAAGACTGTCACATAATGCGTGCCGGATGACGGTTGTCAAAATCAAGGCAGACCTTGGAAAAGATGGCGATCTGGATGATTTCCACGAAGACTGGCCAAGATTAGCTCAGGACCGAGATGCTGAGACGTATGTGAAGCAGACCTTTGCCCAGCACTGGGCAAATGTTCGTAAACTAAACTTACATTTGAACTGACGAGGTGGTAAGACCAGAAGCGCCATAGAGCTGTCACAGAAACAGTTTTTGGGTGTCAACTACTAAAATCCACAGAATGATATTACTACTGTCGTAAAGGTGGAGAAATGCTTTATATTGTCATATACTTCGAAACACGATTAGAGTGATTTGCCTCGATAAAAAAAGAAAATCTTAAAAATCGTAAATTTTTTTGCAAACGTGTCGTCTGTGGAAAGGGATAGAGTCATCGCGCGGCGCACGTGTGGAAAAGGAATAGGGGTTTTAGGTCCTACTTCACCTTATAGCTCTCTGCCCACTTCACCGTATCATACCATGACCAAAAAATAGGACCGTGTCAGGCACGAAAACCAACACGATACGCTCTACTACGCCCACTGAAACGTATCTAACTTTTAGTCATGTGGCCACCAGTAAAGTCAACGTACCGCCGACTGTTTGTCAATTTTCAATACAAATAATATGTTTTTGCCTGGCACGGTCCTATTACGGTCATGTCGGAGATACCGTGAAGAACGACCTTCATCGAGCTATTTAATGCAAATGGGTTGCCTAAAAAAATTCAGTCCAGAATATGATTATCTAGCGACCCGCCCCGGATTCGCACGGCTATATTATGCATGTATTATAAACCTTCCTCTTGAATCACTCTATCTATAAAAAAAAACCGCATCAAAATCCGTTGCGTAGTTTTAAAGATTTAAGCATACAAAGGGAAATAGGGACAGAGAAAGCGACTTTGTTTTATACTATGTAGTGAAGTGATGTAGTGATAGTGAAGTGATAGTGATTAACAATATAATTTTTTTATTTTATTTTTTAAATCATTGGTTTCTTTAATAGACAAATTCCATGTGTCGATGTGATGTGATGAAGGTCATTCTTGACGAGATCTTAGATTAATAGTGATTACTTCGAAGTCAGTTGAGAATAGGTAAGGTCAAAATAGAAGACAAATACGTAAACAATACCTCTTTACACCCTACTTCTATAACCTCAAAATAACGAGACAGCAATAAAACATTAACACAGCCCATTAAAGCCACTACCACCGGTTCCAATTAACCAGATTGAATCGAGTTAACGATCGAGCACTAAACTTAGTTTAAATACGTGGAATCGGATTGTTTATTGCTAAGGCTTTGAGATGCTCGTTTGTTTTCCTGGATTTGTGGTAGTGGTGAATAGTAGAAATTACGATAAGCTGACGCTAAGTGAAATAGGTATTACGTTATACATACAGAAAATCGTTAGAATTCGTTTGGGCATGTGATGAGGAGAAAGGAGACGCTTGTGACTCGTAGTGTAAAGAGTATGAACGTAGTAGAAATGGATAAGAAGAGGATGATCTAAGAAAATATGCATGGACTGCGTGAGACAAGACTTCGGTGAATTTCGGAAGACTATTAATAAAATATCGATTTCCTTTGCTATATGCGTTTTAGTTACTACAGCTGCGGGGGTCGCTGATGGAGCAACTCCGCTATTTAGGATATTTTTTCTACAAAGTTGACTTGTACCACGAATACCTATTTGAAATTATAAGCTTAGGAAAAAAAATCAGTTTAATCCTAAATCTGTAAAAAGTAGGTACCTATCTATTTAGGTATTAAGTCTAGTTCAATAAAATCAATTTCAGTTGTCAATTTTCTATAAGTAGCCTTAAAAGCATTTATGCAGGTAAAAATTAACTAGTTCTGTTGCTATATTACCGACTTTAAAAAAAGAAGAGATTCTCATTACGTCAATGTTTAATCTATACTTATAATAAAGGAATAGAGGGCAAATGTCTGTACTTGGAAGCAAAAAAATGTGTCTACAAAAAAAATGTGTCTAAAAGGGACTTAGAAAAAGTAATATCCAAAAATGTATAGTTTTAATCCCTATACAATATAAAATTCTCGTATCGCGGTGTTAGTTACCTATGTCCAGCTAAAAGGCTGAACCGATTAGTATGATTGTGTAATAATTGTTAGGTCTGAGAATAGAACATCATAATTTAAAAAAAAAAAAAAAAAAATTATGCAAATCAACGTTTGCCGGGACAGCTGATAATAAATAAAAATAAGGTGTTCCAATCTGAACACTGCCGAAGACAAGCACGGTTGCGCCGCAACTAGTTTTCTTTGACCATTATATTGTAAGCTGATATTATTGGGGGACAAATTGAATTCTCATACATTTTCCTTATATCGGGGTACTTTACGAGTATTTTTTACTAATGGTGGATACACACGCGAACTAAATACATGTCATAGAAGATTTTTAATGGTACCTACTTTTAGATTTATCATTCACAGTTATTAACAATATTTAAAATTTTTATTTAATCAAACAAAGTATTATGTAAACATAAGCACAAAATAAACAATATATTAAACTACAAATAAATAATATTAAATCATAAAACATTCATCGATATCATTTTAAAATAAAAACGGTTTTTATTTTAAAGAAATATTGCCTAAGATAAAAGTTATTAGTATCTGAATATCTATATTTTTGACTTAAAACCTTCATCGAGCGTTTCAATTGTTTTTTAATAGACTAAACTGAATTACCAAAAAAGAAAAACGTATAAACCTAGAATAAGATGCAGTAAATTAAATGAGACCAACTTTATTTCATTTTGTGAAGGATAAAGGGGGTAAAAACGTTACGGCCCGCAACATTATTTGAAAGCAAAATGAAGGCAATTACGTCCGAACTTAAACTCTCTCTATCACACGATACGGTTAATTTTTGAAAATACTTACTCGTGCCGCGTATCGAAAACTCATGATTCTCTTAAGAAAAGTAAGTACTAAGCACAGAAAAGTATTAAATTATTATTTCCTCTCCCTAGAGGTCTGTCGGCAGAAATCTCTTAACAGGGTTAGACTCACCTTAGTAATAAGTTTAAAATGTATTTTTTTTTGTTTGTTTCTTGTGTACTGAACTTATTAAATAAATAAATAAAAGTAGTAATCATATTAACATCAAATCTAGATTATATTAGGTATCTAAGCAGCATTAGGGCCCGTATTAATAAATCGCTCTCAATATCGATCTTGAGTGCGTATCAATTGAGTGAGTCTTGAGATGCGGTCACTATCTTAAGTTAGGCGTTAATTAATAGATAAAACTCAGGCTGATATCGCTCTTGAGATTTGAGATAGATCTTGAGAGCGACCTTGAATGACAGTAACGCTTTGTTCTTACCTTGAATTAGATGTTCTTACCCTATGGTAGCTAGTGTCGTCATATTTTGCTGTCAACTTGTTTTAATGTGAAAATATTTTACAAAATGTAACAATTGTATGACCCGCAATCAGACTTGAGTTCACGAAACTACATCTTGAGACATATCTTGAGAGCTGAGTTTGATTTATTAATACGGTATTACTCAAGTGATACGTCGCTCTTTAATCGCGTCTTAAGATAGGTTTATTAATCAGTGCAACAACTCAAGAGCAAACTCAAGATTGAAATCGATATTGAGTTCGGTTTATTAATACGGGCCTAAGTATCTCTGTCTGCTATTCTATTATTAGTTATAATCATGGCAGTTATAGGTTTTATACAACAAATATATTTGTGCTAGTGTCATTATCCAAGGAGGAAACAGTCGACTACGTTTGTATGGAGAGAGCGCCAGTACCCTTTTACCCTAATAATTACCGCACCCAATTTGCGTTAAACCAACCATTGATGTGAACAGGATTCGAACCCACAAGTTTCTAAATGAAAGTATAGGGATCAACCACTACGCCATTACTCTGCTCCTCCTATGTAGTAATGTATGTTATTTTGTTTTTGCCTAAAACTCAAATAAACACTGAAACAAACAATAAATTCAATTCAATATAAGAACATAAATAATTCACGAAATGCATCGTAACTTGAACAATGCAAGCTGTGCCATTCGCAAATGAGACTAATCACTTAATGCAGGTGAAGCCGGCGGGCGAAGTTAGTTCGAAGTCTGAAATATTGAGAAGTTTGGGAATTCATGAAAGAGATTGGTGTATATTGAAATGTTAGTACCATTTGTTTCAGAATAAAAAGTGAATGTTATGTGACTTTAATTCGAGTTAGTTAAATTATCTTAGTATGAAAGATTCGCTTTCAATCGTGTAGTTTATATTTAACTAGCTGTTGCCCGCGACTTCGTACGCTTTGTATTTTTGTTTTATATTTATTTATTATATGGAAAACCAACAGCTTTACAAAAATAATAAGAATCGAAACAAGAAACAGAAAGCCAATAATATGTTTTCACGAGTAGAAAATAGAATAGTAAAACTTTCCTCTTGAATCACTCTATGTACAGTCGGCTGCATAATTGCAGACCCATCGTAGAGCTTCAAAACGGCTATTATAGAAATGTTTTCAACACAAGCAAGATTCTAGGCACTGCTTTAGTTGAAGTTTAAAGTCTTCTAACTCATGAATTTATCAAACAAAAATATTAGAATGAAAACATGCCAATAATTGTAATTTTTGAACTCTACCGGGGGCTGCAGTTATGCAGCCGACTGTACCTATTCAAAAATCAAAATCCGTTGCGTAGTTTTAAAGATCTAAGCATACCTACATAAGAACAGACAGCGGGAAGCGACTTTATTTTATACAATAAAGTGAGGATACAATTTATTATTATGTAAAATATTCAAAGTGTTGACTAACTACACATTTAACTATTAAGACGTAGGCATCCGCAAATAAGGATCAAAGTCGCGAGAGAAATCTTATGAAGATACAATAAAGCTCAAGTGTTAAAAAATAGATAGATGGCAATCAAGTTTGCTACAGATTAAAAAAACTTAAAGATGTCTATGGCCAGTAAATATAGACGAAATGTGGAACAAGGCTGTATAGGCTAGTAATTGACCGTTTGCCTTACCTGAAATGATAATACAGAAGAAGAAGAAAAAATGGTTCTTTGTCCCTGGAATTAGATATTAGCGCCGTCTTTTGGGCGATTCGGAATTTGTTTTGAAAAAAAAAGCTAATCTGACTGAGCCAATCAGTTATCGCTTCCAAATTACCCCGTAACGCGACGGGGTAATTTTATATTAAACTAAACGGGCCGCCTGCGTAACTCAGTTTCAGTAAAAATGTGAATCTAGTGAGATTATGAAACTAACTATCGAGTACCAATAGTAAGAGAACGTCACAGTGAAACGACAGTAAGAATTTTCCAATAAAACTGAACAACTGTTCAGTAGGTACTCTTGAGACGTAGATGTATGCTAATATTTCTGAGAGCTCGTATAATAACGAACTGTGATATTTTTCCGTATTTTCGTTTCGTTCTCTATTTTTCTAAGTTATAGTGCTGATGGCAGGGTTACCTCTACTATTCTGAGAATTTTATCTTATGTAAAGTACGTAGGTACTTTCTATAAAGGTATGCGTGAGATATATATTTATTTAATTATAAACTAGCTGTGACCCACGGATTTACCCGCATGTCTGGTTAAGTTTGTCTATATCTATAGGTAAGGTACTAAAATTTTAAAGCGGAAAGATTTTTTGTTTTTTGTTTGTATAGGCTCTGAAACTACTGGAACGATTTTGATGAAATTTGGTATGAGAATACATTAATTCATTGGAAATAACCAAGGCTACTTTTTACAAACCGATATTCCCGCGGAATTCATCAGGAGTTAAAAAGAAACCAGTTTCTACCTACTTGATGGAATTTGATGCCATATATTTGTCCATAACACAAGCTGTAGAAACATACACCACCCTCCTTAGAAACACAAATATCATTTAAAGGCGACATCATTTCCTTCATACGCAGTTTATAAACGACACAATATCCTGAGATAACAAGAGATATTAACAAAAATCATTAAGGTGATGTTTTGGTTTAACGCTTGCTTCACTCTTGAACTGACAGAGAGTAATGATGAACTCATTTTGATTGTGGGGTGTTTTGTGTGTGGAAGAAATGGAAGGATTAGTTGGATTTTGTGGTACCAATATTAGATGTTTGGTTATGTGAGGTATCGTGGCTTCGGCGATACGCTATTCGTGTTTATTGTTATGTGATTTGTATTAATAAATTAGAGTTATGTGAGGTATCGTGGCTTCGGCGATACGCTATTCGTGTTTATTGTTATGTGATTTGTTTTAATAAATTAGAGTTATGTGAGGTATCGTGGCTTCGGCGATACGCTATTCGTGTTTATTGTTATGTGATTTGTATTAATAAATTAGAGTTATGTGAGGTATCGTGGCTTCGGCGATACGCTATTCGTGTTTATTGTTATGTGATTTGTATTAATAAATTAGAGTTATGTGAGGTATCGTGACTTCGGCGATACGCTATTCGTGTTTATTGTTATGTGATTTGTATTAATAAATTAGAGTTATGTGAGGTATCGTGGCTTCGGCGATACGCTATTCGTGTTTATTGTTATGTGATTTGTATTAATAAATTAGAGTTTTGTGAGGTATCGTGGCTTCGGCGATACGCTATTCGTGTTTATTGTTATGTGATTTGTATTAATAAATTAGAGTTATGTGAGGTATCGTGGCTTCGGCGATACGCTATTCGTGTTTATTGTTATGTGATTTGTATTAATAAATTAGAGTTATGTGAGGTATCGTGGCTTCGGCGATACGCTATTCGTGTTTATTGTTATGTGATTTGTATTAATAAATTAGAGTTTTAATACTTGAAATCGCATGGCTTTATCATTAAAAGGAAATGGAACCAGCTCTCTCTCCATACAAACGTAGTCGACTGACTGACCATGCCTCTATGTCTTATTTTTTACTAGCGACCCGCCCCGGCTTCGCACGGCTATATTATGCATGTACTATACATATAAACCTTCCTCTTGAATCACTCTATCTATTGAAAAAACCGCATCAAAATCCGTTGCGTAGTTTTAAAGATTTAAGCATACCTACAAAGGGATATAGGGACAAAGAAAGCGACTTTGTTTTATACTATGTATATACTATGTATATAATATGATATATTATCTTGTTTTTTTTTTTCTCTTACTTTCTATGATAATAGAATATGATAAAAATCAAAACATAAGGGCATAGTCATGGCAGTAATAGGTTTTATGCAACAAAAATATTTGTGCTAGTGTCATTATCCAGGGAGGAAACAGTCAACTATATTTGTATGGAAAGAGAGCCAGAACCCTTTTCTCTATGTTTCGTGACAGCGTACATTCATTGTTAAGTGATTCGTGGTATTAGGTGCTTTTCAAAGTAAGATAACGCACTCAGAATCAGGCGTTACTTTTGAGAACTTCATTATCAGTACTTTAGATTTTTTTAAATTCAGCAGCATCCTCTCGGCCGTATATTATATCTCAAACATTTAAAAACATTTTCAACTAAAAACAAAGTTTATGCGTGTGATTTCTTTCTGTGTGTGTGCTTTCTTAGCCATTTTCAATTACTGCGACGGTTAATCGTGAACCATCTTTTCTATAATGTCTGTTGGGTTACATACACCCCAGTTTTTTCTTTCCTTCTTTTATCCATCCATCTTCAATTGTGTTAATTTTATACTCTACTCACAATAAATAAAATTAAAATACAAATGAAAAATCTAGACATTCATTTGTATACTAATGAAATTCAAAATCAAGGAAATTCCGAAACAATTTGTATGTTACAAACGATTTTATCCCAATCGTGTAGAGTAAGGGAAGTACAGACAAAACATCGGTGAATACAGATGAATCTGTTACGTTATACACACGGTGAGAAACGATGGTAAATAAAAAATCACACACATTGTCGTACTTTTCTTTTTTTTAGGTCTGTAAATTAATATGGCAATGGAACTAGACTGGGATGGAAAAAAGAAATAGAAAAAAGTCGCTCTTTGTACCAAATTTTGCTCTTTTATTTAAACGCCTAATCCGGATATTTATTATGAACCACAATAGGTCAAACACGTAGTATTTAATTCACTTGTTTGGACCACAGTTTGTTTGTTTGGGTTACAGGCTGCAATAGAAAAAATCTACTTTGAATATTCCTGAGTCACAATACCTATTATATACCTAATTACTTTTAAGCATCTATCAGACGTAAATTGCTTCCAAAACATTTCGTTACGTTACTCAATTAGCTCCGGAGGCAGAATTAAACTGCTGCATGTAAATATCAGTTGATGCTTCTGATTTCCTTTGTTTAACTGGAGGTGACATCTGAAACAAAAAACAAACAAACAAAAATAATATATTTTTTCATCAAAAAAGTGATAGTACATAATACTATTCTTAAAAAGTTAACACTAAACTGACAACGTGGGGTGTAATTATTTTTTGCGGTTTTTTTAAGTGGATTTTTTAATACTTAATGTTTTTATTGTGCTGTGCCTGAGCGTTGTATCAAATGGTAGATGTTAGTCATACTGAATAGCTGTATGTAGTTTTCAATCCTATACGAAAAGCAAACAGAAAGACTGAGTCAATTGTAGTCGCGTCGTTTACATACTGTTTACAGAAATACAAGCAAAAATGCTATATTCAATTGCCATACTCTATTGTGCTGTGAGAGTGCAACAACACACATTGGTTGGAAGACATGCGACCACGATAACGACAAAAAATGTCCAGAAGATTCAACAAAAATATACAAGTGCCGAATTACTTTGCAGAGTCAGCTCGAATACTAGATATACTTAATGCGTAAAGCTCAAATAAATCGGGATAAGAGCAGAAAGCAGAATAGGTAAGCAGTAAAACCAATTTTAAAGATTTATTATATGTTAATTATTTCAGTTTATAGATCAAGTAAATTATTTGCTATACCTATATTATACAGTAGGTAGTTTTGGAATTAAAAAAGGAACCTTAGTTTATTTTGGTTGTGGTTTTGGTACTTTACTTTATTGGTAAATACATAGGGACTATGTAGTGATATCTATAAGCTGTTTTCGAGAGTTATCACCAACCGTCTTTCTCGAAGGTTTGACGACTTCCAGCCTCCCGAACAAGCCGGGTTCCGAAAAGGCTTTAGTACCGTAGACCACATTCATACGCTCCGGCAGATTATACAGAAGACAGAGGAGTATAATCGGCCGTTATGTCTTGCGTTTGTGGACTACGAGAAAGCCTTTGATTCAGTCGAAACCTGGGCAGTGCTGCAGTCCCTCCAGCGGTGCCAAATTGACTATCGGTATATCCAAGTGCTGAAGTGTTTGTATAGCAACGCCACTATGTCTATCCGGCTTCAGAACCAGAGCACAAATCCGATCCCATTGCAAAAAAGGGGTGAGACAGGGATCTCCCTGTCTCACCCCTTTATATTCATAACATCCTTTTATTTCATAACATCTGTTATCTCTCCGAAACTGTTCACCTCTGCATTGGAGGATATATTTAAGCTCTTGGACTGGGACGGATATGGCATCAATATCAATGGCGATTACATCACTCATCTTCAGGTGGGTCTTAAAATGAACATGGGTAAGACAAAGATCATGTCGAACGCCCACGTCGTACCCATACCTGTTCACATTGGAGACGATGTTATCGAAGTTGTTGATCACTATGTCTACCTAGGCCAAATGGTCCAACTAGGTAAATCCAACTTCGATAAAGAGGTCAGCCGACGAATCCAACTTGGTTGGGCAGCGTTCGGGAAGCTTCGCAATATCTTCTCGTCACAAATACCACAGAGCCTCAAGACGAAAGTTTTCAACCAATGTGTGTTACCAGTGATGACATACGGATCCGAGACGTGGTCGCTGACTATAGGCCTCGTTCATAAGCTCAGAGTCGCTCAGCGGGCTATGGAGAGAGCTATGCTCGGAGTTTCTCTACGTGATAGAATCCGAAATACGGAAATCCGTAGAAGAACCAAAGTCACCGACATAGCTCTCAGGATTGGTAAGCTGAAGTGGCAATGGGCAGGTCATATAGCTCGCAGAACTGACAACCGCTGGGGAGTAAAGGTTCTCGAGTGGCGGCCACGATGCAACGCGAAACGGAGTGTTGGGAGACCGGCTGCCCGGTGGACCGACGACATTGTGGCGGTCGCGGGTAGTCGGTGGATGGAGGCGGCTCAGGACCGCTGTTTGTGGCGTCGTATGGGGGAGGCCTATGTCCAGCAGTGGACGTGTATGGGCTGACATGATGATGTAGTGATATACTAATACATTTTATTAGAGTTTATCTAACTACATACTTGGATCGAGAATGAGACGATGTTCAGTAAAGACAAACAAAAAAATATAGCCGACGACGTTACATTTTGTCGTTCTAACTATTGTGTGCTGTTAGAGATTTTATTTTATTTGCTTACCTGTCTTCTATTTAAAACGGTTTTTTCTGTTTTCTATATAGAATGCCTGAATAAAGTAATTGTGAATGGTGGTTTTTATCGATTTAGACGACAAATATTTTTATTTTTAAAAACGTGTAGAAAAGTATTTTTTCTACCATTGAATTAAATTTTACAGGAATCTCAGCATGAACACTGTCACTTAAAAAATAATTAAATATTCGAAGAGCACAATACATCGGGCAGACTTACGTTATTTCTATATTTATAAAAAAAGACTTAAGTTATAAAAACAAAATCTGAAACTACGAGATCTACGACTCTGAAACTTTGCATGGTTTCATTTAAGGACGTAGACCGAGTACTAAGAATTTTTGAAAATTTTAACTTCAAAGGCGTAAAAAGGGGCTGTTTATGTTTGTTTAACTATTATGGATTTTGTGTTTGAAATCAAATCAATATCACTTTTATTTTATTTTTTTACTAGCGACCCGCTCCGGCTTCGCACGGCTATATTATGCATGTATTATACATATAAACCTTTCTCTTGAATCACTCTATCTATTAAAAAAAACCGCATTAAAATCCGTTGCGTAGTTTTAAAGATCTAAGCATACAATCATATCAATCAATCATCATCGTTGTTCGAGCATACTATATTCACCGTCAAACGGAACGGAGGCTCCGGGGGCGGCGCGGGCGCGAGGGGGCGCCGGCGTCGACACTTGTCACCTACCTATCGACGCATATACGGCGATTTTTATATTTTTGTTCTCGCAGAACATTGTTTTTCTTTATTACAGTATATATAAGTAAAAATACAGTCCGCAGTTTCATTAAAAGGCTACTAACATCAAGATAGACCTCTAACAAATGGTCCTTTATGGAGAAAAATAACCAGCAAGAAAAAAAAAACTAAAAAGCGTGTTCTCGAGGAATTTTACATGTATATCGACGTGTCGTCGCATCTTGGGCAGTGAGAAGTCACCCAAATACCAGCAAATACGGATAAACTAAAGTGAAAATCAATATTGGTGTGATATTTATCACAACACAACAACACAACACAACATTTACGACGTCAGTGCCACAACGATCACTTGGAAAAGGTCGAAATCGCCGCGTCATTCATACCTACTTATTGTTTCAATTGAGGATTTCATTACAACTAAGGATTCAACAAGGATATCGACATTTTGTGAGTTTGTTCCAATTATTCCTTCAAAGTCCATCCTACACATTTCACAAAAAAACTTAGCCAAAAACATTTCTAGCTTTGTAATCTTTCCATTGCCACTATTGTGTTATTTCGTTGTAGTTTCACCGACAACAAATCAACTAAGCACTAGCAGCATAGTAAACAAACATTGTATCTACCTAGTAGATTAGGTACGTACTAATCTACGATAAACATCTGCGTCCCTGCTTGACAGCTACGTTCAAGGTCCGCTAACGGCACTCATCAACTGTCCATTCATTAAATACCTATTTCACCAACAATTGCTAAATTCATTCATTTAAAACTTGCTTAAATAATCAATTACAAAATTATAAGTCAACAACATAAAAAACATAAAAATAATAATCTAAATATCTCAAACTAAAAAAAAAAAAAAAAAAAATTTAAACACGTAAACATAAACAATAAAAACTTAAAGTAATAAAATAAACAAAACAAATTAAACATGGCAAACGAAGAAACAATATTATTTAGAAAACGCAGTGCCATGAAAGCAAAGCTTACTAATTTCTATAATTATTTAAGTATACTTGAAAACTGTGAATCGATTTCTAACTTGCAAAATTTAGAATTAGAAGCCCGTTACAGTAAATTCGAAACCTTATACGATGAATTCGACCAATTACAGACTGATATCGAGGTGTCGTCAGACAAGGCGGACGACGCGTACGAGGAGCGAACCAAGTTTGAGGAGCGGTACTACGCCCTGGCGGCACAGGCCCGGCAGCTGCTGGCTAACACAGCAGCGGCTGCCGTCGCCGGCAACAGCGATGGATCCGTGACGGGCTCGTCGCTAACAGTGCGAAGAAACTCAGGTGTATCAGCTCAGCATAATTTTATAAGCTTACCTAAAATAGATTTGCCTCGTTTCAATGGAAGTTATCAGTGCTGGCTCGAATACCGAGATACCTTTCAATCATTAATACATAATTGCGATCAAATCGATGACATAAGCAAGTTCCATTACCTACGCGCGTCATTGACAGGCGATGCTCTTGAAATCATAGAAAATATAGATTTTAAAGGTGAACACTATAAATTGGCATGGGAGTTGCTATGCGATCAGTTCAATGACACCAAACTTCTAATAGACAATCACTTGGAGTCATTGTTCAACGTTGAAAGGATAACACAAGCATCCAGCATAGCTTTGAAACATCTTATTAATGTCGTTAATAAAAATTTAAGAGCATTACAAAAATTAAAGGAACCCACTAATCATTGGGATACAATAATTGTTTATTTGATGACGAGTAAACTGGACTCAATCACTAATTTAAAATGGGAAGAGTACCGTAATTCATTAGATAACCAACCCACCTTAATGCAATTTACCAAATTTATTAACAGTCAAATATCCATCCTACATAAGGTAGAAAACAAAAAACATCATAGCAACTTTACAAAGTCGGATTCTAACAAGTTTAGTAGTGGTGTGGTTTCTAACAAAGTCAACATAAACCAAACGCTACGACCACAACAGATTGAAAAAAATAGATGTCCATTATGTTTAAAGGAACATCCTTTATATACTTGTGAAACATTCCGTAAGCTACCAGTAATAGCACGAGTTAATAAGGCAAAGGAGTTTGGAGTCTGTCTTAACTGTTTGCGACATGGACACACCACAAACAAATGTAGGCTATCACGATGCAGGTACTGTAACAACCGACACAACACACTATTGCACATTGAGGAGTCTACAAACACCGAATTCATAGATCCAATGCCATCAACATCTAACAACATGGCTATGCCTATAGAATCGTCGGAAAATAGTTCCTCGCCCACAAACGTCATAGATAATGTTACCTTATCAAGCAATACTTACGTACAGAACACTACATCATCCTATGTTTTACTTTCCACAGCCCTGGTAAAAGTGACAAACAGTACAGGACAAAGGATCGACGCCAGGATCCTACTAGATAATGGTAGTACGACCAACTTTATAACAAACTCACTTTGCGAAAAATTTAACTTACATCGTTATGGAACAAGCTCCACGGTGACAGGTATTAACAATCAGATTTCACTTAGTACACAGTCTTGTCGTCTGAATATTGAGTCATTCGATAGCAGCTACACTGCAAGTATAGACTGCTTTATTCTACCCGAAATTACAAAACAACTCCCATCTACATACATAAATATAAACCACATACGATTTCCAACAGACGTTCGCTTGGCAGACCCATCATTTCACATCCCTTCAGTTATCGACATACTGGTCGGTGCTGAAGTATTTTGGAACGTCATTGGTCCCGAGTCTAGAACCTTAGGAAATAATCAACCTAAATTACGCAGCACTAAGTTTGGGTGGATAGTTTCAGGCCTAATAACCTTGCCAACTAATTTAACTTCTGGAAAACAAACTCATACATGCAACATGTCTATCACAGAGCTAAATTCAAATATATCTAAATTTTGGCAAATAGATTCCGTCTCTACAAAATATTCAATCACTGCTGAAGAACGAGCATGTGAATTGAATTTTCACGAAAATACTTACCGCGACAAAAAAGGCACATTTGTAGTCACAATACCTTTAAAAAAGGATCCCAGCTTATTAGGTGAGTCCTATCAAATGGCAAAGTGTCGCTTTTTATCTTTAGAACGTAGATTTCAACGAGATCCAAAATTTAAAGAAAGGTATGTAGAGTTCATGCAAGAGTATGAAAATTTAGGACATATGAATGAAAATAAATTTTCTTCATCTCAAATAACAACAAGTAAGAGTAGCATACAATACTTTATGCCACACCATGGTGTTATTCGCGAGACTAGTACCACAACGAAATTACGAACGGTTTTCGATGCATCTGCGACCTCTACATCTGGGCTGTCTTTCAATGATATCCAAATGGTGGGACCCACAGTGCAGGACGACCTATTTTCAATCTTATTAAGGTTTCGACAATACAAATATGTAATATCTGCAGATGTAGAGAAAATGTATAGAGCCATATTAATACACCCGTCACAACGCTCACTGCAACAAATCATATATAGAGCAAACACAAAAGTACCACTAAAGACATATAGCTTAAATACCGTCACTTATGGTACAGCTTCAGCACCATACTTAGCAACAAAGTGTCTAACAAGTCTCGCAGACAACGCAAGTAGCGACTCTACCAAACTCGCTATCAAACGAGACTTCTACGTCGATGATTTTTTAAGTGGTAGAGACACTATAACCGAAACAGTAGAGTTAGGTAGAGATGTAAAATCAGTTTTAGCTTCAGCCAATTTTCACCTTCGTAAATGGCAAGCAAATAACCCACGTATACTATCGTTGATTTCTGAGAACCCTGATGACAATTCAAAAGGCATAAACTTCTCAGAACACACAAACGTTTCATCAAAAACTTTAGGGCTTCACTGGGTCTGTAACACTGACATTCTCTTCTACTCTATCGGAGTAGAGACAAACAACATAATAACTAAACGCCACATCTTATCAGTAATAAGCCAAATATTTGATCCTCTCGGACTAGTAGGACCTTGCATAATTGAAGCTAAGATAATTATGCAAAAACTATGGATAGAGAAGTCAGACTGGGATGAGCAGGTTTCAAATCCCATTAACAATCAGTGGCTAGCGTTTGTAAACACACTACACTCATTAAACTCACTAAAGATAAACAGATGGGTATTATGTGAAAACTCTATAAAAAATGAGATTCACGTTTTCACTGATGCATCAGAGGTTGCATACGGAGCTTGTGTCTACGTAAAATCTACTAATAACACGGGACAAGTCACTGTACGACTTTTAACATCAAAAAACCGTGTTGCTCCGATAAAACCAACAACAATTCCGCGGCTAGAGCTATGCGGCGCTCTATTGGGGACAAGACTGTGTACCAAAATTTTAGAGTCAATTACTATACCAATCACAAAATGTCAATACTGGTGTGATTCCACTATAGTGCTTGGATGGTTGTCAATGACACCTAACCAATTAAAGCCGTTTGTCCGCAATCGCGTTGGTGAAATACAAGAAAGCACCCAAAATTGCACGTGGAACTACGTGCCTTCAAAGTTAAACCCGGCAGACCTTGTTTCCCGGGGGGTGAGGGCCGATCTAATTAGCTCGTGCAATCTGTGGTGGACCGGACCAGATTTTTTATTGAAAGATGAGCATGTCTGGCCACAGAAACCAAACCAACATGCTCAACAAAACATGCCCGAAGTAGTTTTAGGAAGAGAGATTTCATTATTCAACTCTGACAGTAATCAAAATAATACATTTATGACGTCGTTATTACACAAATACTCAAATTTCACACGTTTACAAAGAGTAATCGCTTATACATTAAGATTTATTTACAATTTACATAAGAATCCTAAATCTCTACAACGTACTCTTTCCAACAATGAACTACAAACTTCATTTATTTTTATAATTAAACATGCCCAAATGGCTATGTTTCCTGTAGAGTACAGTTTGCTCAAGTCATCAAAGTCATTACCACGTAAGAATCGACTCATTTCACTAAGCCCTTTTTTAGATTCTGATGCCATAATTCGCGTAGGTGGGAGACTTGATAATTCACCCTATGAATTTAACGTAAAACATCCTATACTCATTTGCGCAAAGCATCATGTAACAAAGCTCATTTTTGACAAATATCATCTTGATTTCTTACACGCCGGCCCGCAGTTATTACTAGCAAATATTCGTCAAATGTATTGGCCTTTAGGTGGTAGGAATTTATCGAAGAGTACATTTAAGCAATGTCTCAAATGTTTTAAATATAAATGTCAAATTCCACAACCAATTATGGGACAATTACCAAGGTCAAGAACACAATTAGAATTTCCATTTCTTGATTGCAGTGTTGATTATGCCGGCCCAGTACTCATAGCTGATCGAAAGGGACGAGGTTGTAAGCTTGTAAAATCATATTTGTGCATATTTGTATGCCTTGCAGTAAAGGCAGTACACATTGAGCTCGTCACGGATCTAACCAAGGAAGGGTACATGGCCGCCTTGAATCGGTTTGTCGCTCGTCGCGGAAAACCACACAGTATCTTGTCGGATAACGGTACTAATTTTGTTGGCACGCACAATGAATTGCAATATATTCTTGAACACGATATTTCGGGTGAGATGGCTCAACAAGGCATCGAATTTAAGTTTGCCCCTGTCTACTCTCCCCATTTTAACGGGGTCGCCGAGGCCGCGGTTAGTTCTACAAAAACCCATTTAAGAAAGCTGCTTCAACTAACACATTTCACTTATGAAGAAATGGCTACATGTTTGACACAAATAGAGGCAGTGTTAAACTCTCGTCCACTTATTCCCATGTCCTCTGATCCGTTAGATTTCAGCGTCCTCACTCCCTCTCATTTTTTAATTGGACGACCACTTATGTCAGTTCCGCATGCAACGATACCTGACGTCAACATCGCTCGCCTAGAGCGCTACCAAAGAGTGGAACACATAAAAAAATCTCTTTTGGAACCGTTTTCATTTGGAATATGTAACTCTACTCCAACAGAAGACAAAGTGGACAACAGCTGCAGGACTTCCTCTTACCGTTGGCACCTTAGTTCTTATCAAAGAGAAAGGACAATCACCATTGGTATGGCCGCTAGGACGAGTGACTCAGATCTACCCAGGCACGGATGGAACCACACGGGTCGCTGAGTTGAAGACAAAGAAGGGAACCTTGCTACGAGCCTTCAACAACATTTGCCCCCTTCCTCTCAATTGAAATACTTCAACCCGGGGAGGATGTTCGAGCATACTATATTCACCGTCAAACGGAACGGAGGCTCCGGGGGCGGCGCGGGCGCGCGGGGGCGCCGGCGTCGACACTTGTCACCTACCTATCGACGCATATACGGCGATTTTTATATTTTTGTTCTCGCAGAACATTGTTTTTCTTTATTACAGTATATATAAGTAAAAATACAGTCCGCAGTTTCATTAAAAGGCTACTAACATCAAGATAGACCTCTAACAATCGTTTACATTTCTTATAATGTCTTCATCACATAATGGCTCTTTCGCAACATATCACGACAGGGACTTGATATAAAATCTCGATTTTTTAAGAAATTTATTAAAGCTATAGAGTTAACAAATAAATGCTATAGTTTTGGTACGTAAATTTTATTTTAGTTTAACCCGTGAGAATCAGTAACTTTTAAATGGAAACCTAACGCCATTTTGATGTGACAAGTAAATTAAGCGTAAAGTAAATCATACGGTTCAATTACGTACACCTAATGTAGGTATGTTTATGTATAGTTTACATACAAAAACATAATATAGGTACCTA
Source organism: Idaea aversata (assembly GCA_907269075.1). Taxonomy (NCBI): domain Eukaryota; kingdom Metazoa; phylum Arthropoda; class Insecta; order Lepidoptera; family Geometridae; genus Idaea; species Idaea aversata. The sequence continues at coordinate 2,849,105 of OU026102.1, forward strand.
TGTTAACTCTGTTATTGCGTCCGCTAATAGGTATATTCCAAGCGAATGGTTTCCATCATTAGCTCGCGGCAATTACAGACGCGTGTATTATCTGCAATATTAATACTTACTAATAAAAATGAACAGAATATTATTGTGTTTATTGCACCACATTACGGAGCTGTGGTGCTCCGGAACTTTAAAAGGCCTGCATGGAGCCGAAGCCAACACGTAGAGGCCCTTTACAATGACAAGTTTAAAAGCAAGCAAACTATGATATTGTATACACCAAACCGCCGAAGTCAAAGTTTTATGCATTTGTATGCCTAATACATTTTGTACACAGATCACATAGAAACGTCTTAAAAACTAAGTTAGGAAGTGTGCCTTCGGAATGCGCTCACCAATGAGAAGAAGGCACAAAAAACTCATGGGGTTTTTTTTCATGTGATCTCACAAAAGTCAATATTACAAATATTTAAAAATATTATTTGAAATGAAGCAACTAAAGTGACGTCCATGGGTTCTTAAGTATCATAGTACGTCTTACTGCACAATTAATCTACTATATAAAAATAAGTCGGGTTTTCCTTCCTGACGCTATAACTCCAGAACGCACGAACCGATTTAGATGATTTCGGTTTTGAAATGTTTGTTGTAGTCCAGGGAAGGTTTAAACGGTGAGAATTTAAAGATCGGACTTACGCGGGTGAAACCGCGGGGCGCAGCTAGTGCTTTATAAAAGTTTTGAACCTGTTAATGGACATGTCATATACATCTTTAGGTAATTTATTATAATAGAGCACACATGTGTTATTAAACGATCTTTTTATTTTTTTTATTTATCCCTGTATGCACTATAAAATGCTGGCAAGGAGAACCTCCGATTTGAATATAACTATTTATAAACTACAGGTTTTCTTTTAATTATTTCAATAAGTTTCTAAGATAAATGTTTAAGTTTTAAACATGCAGAAAATTTAATTTAAAAAATAATGTAGTACCTAGTAAGGTACGAGTAGGTATCAGTTTAAGTCTGAGAAATAATAGATTCAAGTATTTGTAATCTTGACCTTTTTGAGCGTAATCCCAAAAAGAAAAGAACCCCATGAGTTTCTTGTGTCTTCTTCTCATTGGTGGGTTTCTTCCAGAGACAAATTCTAACTTAGTTTTTAAGACGATTCAGTGTGATTTTATGCGAATTATTACAACTGAATTTGAATAGGCCCGTATTCTGGGTCCTGACTCAGTCGGTAATCTCTGACTAAAGACTGCATCGTCATCTATCATCAGGCAAGTGCGATAGTGATCAAACGTTGACCTATCATTTATGAAAAAAAACTGCTCTACTAATTTTAACCTGTTACTTACCCTGAGTAGTTCCCAGATTTTTTGACGTGAAATATCTATCTTTTATTGGAATTTACTCCTTAAGAATCGATTTTCATATATAAGGCGCCCGGTATGAGAAAAATCCGAGGGGTAAAACCTACTAACAAGTAACGAAAATCGGTCACGTTTTTAGAAAGTTGCGCACGTTTAGTGCGCAACTTTCTAATTTTATTTTTAATGGACGACTATTGACGGACGACAAATGTCGGACGACTATTTGTCGGACGACAAATAGTCGTCCGACTATTTTTTTTTTTCATCTAAAACTCTTTTTGCGTATGGTTAGATACTCGTACTTAAGGAGTAAACTCCAGTCGTGCGTCGGAGCTGACACACACACTTTTTTTCGGTCATGTGGTACAGCACTAACCATGACGTCGCTCGTCGCCGGCTTAAAGGGACAAATTAAGTCCCAGTAGTTTCTTCGAAATGATTAAAGGGGCTTATGAGAAGTAAAAGTCCTATTACTTTCTTTAAAGGAACTGTCAAAAGGAACTACTGGGAATAAACCATATCTATCAGATCGAAACACGGATAGACACATAAGAACTTTTAAAAAAATGTAAATTATTTTTCTTCTTAGTACCTATTATGAAATCCCTAGACCCGATTTTTTTTTAATTTGCTACCAAGTACGTATTTTATGTCCTCTCTACCTATATAATAAGTATTAAGTTTCATTATAACATTCAAAATCTTGACTACTTTAACTGATATATCAACGGATTAGGCTAAATACAAAAAAGCTTTTAGTAGTAATTCTAAGAAATAATTTTGAAAAATTGAAACCCTACGCAGACAAAGTCGCGAACAAAAGCTAGTTATAAGTATAGACAACAAAAACAAGTTGTCGACACTTCTTAAACATTTCAATACCTCAAATCCAATACCTTAAAAAATCACTTTTCCTTACGAAATAAGGACTTTTTCGCAATAATAAAAAATAAGGGTCCGTTCTCACAATAACTCCTTCAGTCACGGTTGGTTCACCGTATCAATAGGTAGGTACCGGGTTCGATTCAGTCATCTGTCAAAATACACCTCCGGATTTTATTGTGGTATCGGTGAGGGGTCGCTTTTTGTAAAGATATTACATAAATTGGTAGTGGAATGTCAAGAAAATTTGAAGGGTTCTGTAGGATATGTATTTTTTTGGGACGCTAAGAAAAGCGTTTCGTATACCCAACACGAGTATGTTGAAAAGTTGTCTCAAAACTGGAAAAAAAATGTGCACTTTCAGGTTCCATTTTTTAAGGACTAGGTAATCTAAAAATGTCAATTAGTTTTGGACAGCTAAAACTGAAGTTTTATTGACATTTCAAGTAAGTACCCATTGGTGCCCATTGTAAGTAGGTATGTAGGTAGGTACTTTTTATTATTTATTTCTGTATTTCATAAAAGTAAAACACACATGAAGCATAAAGTATGAAGTTCAAGATCGAACGTGGATTAAACCCCTATAATCGGCTGAGAGTTGAAAGTTAGCATAAAACACTCAAGCAATTTGTTCTCTCAACAAATTTTTATTTGCCTTAAAAGTTGACGGTAAATATTTTCCAAAGTCTTCGCGTTTTTTAAAAAAAACTATGTATACAAATCGTATTAGTTTAGAAATTTCAAAGACGGTCGTTGAGTTTCTAATTGAAAAACTTTAGTCTTCATTAACCGTTAGGTTAACTTACTGCTTAGCAGGCTTAAAACATAGCTACGAACACTCCCGACGAATTCACTTTTTAAACAAAAAAAAATCCAAGATCTAAATCGGTTCATCCGTTATGGAGCTACGATACCACAGACACACACACATAGACACGTTAAACTTATAACATCCCTCTTTTTGAGTCGGGGGTTAAAAATAGTTTTTCATAAAATGGAACCCTAAATTCGTTGCCATAACAGAATGTTTTAAACATTAGAATCGGGGTTATATCGGAAAACGTTTTATTTTGCCAACATGATAGATTGAATACCCCTACATACATACATACATACAAACATTATACAAAGTAGTTGTTTACATGATATTTTTATAACAAAACAATTAGTGTAGGTAAGTACAAATAGGACGGCTTTTTTAGTTTTTCCTCAGAGTTTTTCGTAATAATGACAGAGTTTGTAATTGAATTCTAACGTTATTTTTGTTAATATTTTTGAAATGGTAATTGCACACTGAGGTACACGTTATAGACCTTCACAATCTCGTTTGTGGCTTAATCAAGTATAAGTTAAAATAATAATTATTTAGAGTAAAAATAATTAAATATCTTATAAGGGTGTCGGCGTTTTATTTCTTATTATAAACTATCCAATTGCAGATATTTTACGCATTCTTTTTTTTTTTTTTCAAAATAGACTTTATTCATATTCTGAACTTTCCACATTATTAAATTTCCTGTCAGAGATGGGGTCCAATGTCTGTATTTCTCACGTTGCGTATAAACCTGATGCCGTTTTATCCGGAATCGTGTAAGGCCTAATTATTAATTTCTCAAATTCCAAGTAGGTAAGTATTGGTATTTTGTAGTACCTGCGACAGGTGTAGAATATAATTCCCCAGATATAAATACCTAATGTCTATTATGAAAGAATTTTAGATTTAGGATTTATAATTTATTTAAAGTTATAGTTTTTGAAAAATTTTACAGTTGCAGACTGCAGAACATCGTTGCTTTTTACAACGAAAAAAAAAACAAATGGGTGTATGTAAAGTCGGTTTATCCGTAAACCGACTTTACATAGACGACGATAACGTCTTAAGAAAACATTGATGGTAACCATAGCAACGATAATTCGTTGCTATGGTTACCTTGTCAATAACATGCCGCGTTCCCAAAACATAACGCGAGATGTCATGTTTTTTGTGAATACAGGTGTTCATCAATTCGTTAGACGTTATCACGTTAAAATGTAATATGAATTGAATACCTACTCTTTTTTTGAAATCGGTTAACCACAAAAAAATCTAAATGAAAATCATGTATAAATACTGAAAGAAGTATCATAAAGCAAATGTCTAAAGTCCATCACATAATAAGCTGCTTACATAAAACCTCTTTTTATAACTCTCTAGCATTCTTCAAAACAAAACGTCATAAAAACACCAATATTACTCCGCACTTATGACCTTTCGTAATAATTTTGATACCCTTAAAGCTACTTTAGATTTCAGCACAAATCGGCTCAAATCCCTTGATAATATAAAACCTTTTTGATCGTCCAACCATTAAGAGATATGAACCTTATTGGTCTTGTTGTAAGTGCGATTTTTATTTGAAAATGGAAATTAAATATTATTTTTCGATTCATATTTGTCAACTTGTCAAAATAGCCCTTTGATTCTGGTCCTTTATGATTTGAAAGGAATAGGTAAATACTATGTAAACTGAATATTTTTTTAATAATATTGACCGATGCCCCTTGGGACTGCCAAACACAGGGTTGCAGGTTCGATTCCCGCCTCAGACAAGTATATATAATATGCTTTGATATTTGTCTGTGGTCTGGTTGTTTCTATGTATTATAAGTATATATTTACAAAATAAAAGTATATAAGTAGTATATCCGTTGTCTAGCACCCATAACACAAGTCTAGTTACTTAACTTGGGGCTAGATGGCGATGTGTGGAATGTCCTGCATTATTTATTTATTTAATCAATGCCATTCAGGACGCTGATATAGTGTCTTGGAAGTTGCACTTTTTCTCTAATTCCGACGTAATAATAAACGTTTTAATCAAGGAAAAAAAAATAACACAAGAAAATCAAAATTACACATCAAACATTGTAACAGACCTTTCTACTTATTCCGACGTAATAATAAACGTTCCAATCAAAGAAAAAAAAACAAAAGAAAATCAATATAACACTTCAAAAATTGTAACAGATCAAAGAAATCATATTTCCTAAGGGGAATCTTTCGAAATCTGTCGTTAATTAACACGCAAAGGGTTGAAATCTTAACCCTTTATTACTTTAGAGGGGTATTGTCATAGTGAAAGTTGGGAATTACTAATTTTAGTAAAAGATAAAAGAATATATACTGGGTACTTAAATAATAATTAGGCTGATTGATGTAGGCGCCATGTTTAAAAAACTTCTGCAATAAATGTAGATTAATTATTTTTATTTCATAATAAATACTTAAGTGAGTTTTCAAATTAATCTGAGTATAAAAATAATTTCAATATACGGAAAACTTTTAAAATAAAATAACTACCCTTTTTAGAAATAAAGAAAGAAAAACATTTATTAATGGTACAGGCACACGACAACTTTCAAATTAACACACACAAAGAAATCTATAATATAAAAATCAATTGCTGTTCGTTAGTCTGGCTAAAACTCGACAACGGCTGGACCGATTTGGCCAATTCTTTTTTGTTGTGTTTGTTGTAGTCCAGGGAAGGTTTAAACGGTGAGAATTTAAAGATCGGACTTACGCGGGTGAAACCGCGGGGCGCAGCTAGTATTTTAATAAATTTTTAGAATTTAATTTTTAAATTTTTACGTTATAATTTTAAAAATTTTAGATTACAATTTTAAAATTTAGATTTTTCTTGTATTTTGTTTATATAACCGAAGTTAAAATTATTTCAAACTTTTATGATCAAGAAAGGTAATTTTTTTTTCATAACGCAAGCACCCATTATAACCCTTGCCATTTTTATGCACTCGTAAATTCTTTAAACTTATTGTTCCTTTTCAAAACGGAGACTTTGAAATATTGACATTTTTTGCGTTTGATGTTTGCCACTCAGTTTTATGAGGTTTTTAATTTTGTAAAAAAAGGGTTCTGTTTTTGACACTTGCAAAATTTCTTGTGTTTTTATCGCGAAGCTGAAATTACGAAAAATTTAAATAATTATGAAAAAATAATGATGGAATGTTGGGGAATTAGATCAGTGGGAATGATATTAGCTGAAATTACTAGAAGAATTTCATCGAGAATTATTGGCCTTCTGATCACAAATGACGCATGAATTTTTGAATATTTCGGGTTAGCAATAATTATTTTTGTTTCAAACGTCTTTTGTTTATTTTTCAATCGTCTTTTGTTTCTGTTTTTATCGTTTTTTTGTTTTAGTTTAGATTGTCTTGTGTTTCCGCTTCGAAATAATTAAACCACCATTCCGCACTCGGGCCTCCCATTAGGGCTCGTGGTCGAAGTTTTTTAATAGTTGGATCATGGGTTTTATTCGAAGGACCGTGGTTCAGCTAGTTGGAAAGAATAGTTGGACCACCATTCTGACCTAAATGATATAAAACTCAATCAAAATATTAACACCGATGATCAATAATATAGCAAAATTAAACACAAAACATGTCAAATTTCTTCTCTTTCCCGCCAAAAGTTTTCAAACATTAGATTTCAATCAAAGAAAAACAATGAGTCTTTTTTTAAAATGCAATCCACCCAGACAGGTCGGTCATTGGACAATTGCATTCTATTTACGAAAGGAAACCGTTGCAGTTGACAGAAAACACTCCTTTGTTCTACGGACGTTCCATTTTCAAATTGAAATCCGTGGTTCGCACGTACGAAGATTTAATTGAAGTTTTTTTTTAACATTCAAAGAAATTAAACCTTGCTTTCTGCGCATAGTGTTACCTTCGAACAAGTTCTTTTTTGGATTATTTTATTTATGTTTTAGCCCATTTCGTCATAATGCAGGGCAAAGGAAGCCCTTTGCCCTCCTCTCTTTCAACTGCTCCCTGTCCAGCTGGCACTGGACAGGGAGCAGTAGAAACCCATTCCCACCCATTCCCTACGATGCGAGTATGTTTGAGTAAGTAAAGACAATTTGTTGCTAATGTTTGTTACTGTGTTTTTTTTTAATATTGAATATTTCATACTTCAAAGAGGTGGCGGTTTTTAATTTATCGTGTATGTATTCTAAGTATAAATACTTACTGTTCAAAACATGATTTGAACAAAAACAAGATTAAACGATTTTGTTAATACAACAATTTTAGCGGTAAACTTTGTTACTATTGTCGGGTCTTTTGAGAATTAGAATGATCGTGCATTTTGAAAATCACTACATCACTATTCACTACATAGTATAAAATAAAGTCACTTTTCGCCGTCCCTATGTCCATATTTCCCTTTGTATGCTTAGATCTTTAAAACTACGCAACGGATTTTGATGCGGTTTCTTTTAATAGATAGAGTTATTCAAGAGGAAGGTTTATATGTATAATACATGCATAATATAGCCGTGCGAAGCCGGAGCGGGTCGCTAGTATTAAATATTTTTTACCTGACGAAACGTGAAGATAATCAATTTGTCTCAATTACTTACATGATTTAAACCAAAGCCATACATAAAAAGTAAGTAATGTTAATACATTCAAACCAATCATAATTTGTATGACTTCATTACAACGCCTAGTGTCAGTTGTATGATTAAATGCCTTAACGACCATAAAGCGATTTGATGCAATTTGATTTCGAAATAGGGTTAGTACAACTTTTTACAGTATCTATCTACTTAATATTTTTTGAAAACGAGTAGGTACCTACAAGCAAATTTTAAAAAAATAGGTGAACACTAACTAATATTATTTTTTATTTCTGTTTATAATGAATAAATGTTTATATTAAATTATTATTAGTTATTTAATGATATACTTAGTTGTGGAAAAAAGATATAAAATAATTCGAAAGTTTATTTATTTATTTATTAGGTTTTGTTTTTTTGTTTCCTCGTCACGGCCAAACGACTCGACTGATTTGAATTAAAATAGGCATAGTGGTAGTCTGGGGAATAAAAAAGGATATAAGATACTATTGATCTAAAAAAAATACATACATCCGAATTTAGAACCTCCTCCTTTTTTTGAAGTCGGTTAAAAATCAGCTAGTACCTAGGTACTTTATAAGTACATCATTCAACATAATATACTAACCCAACAAATACTTGGCAAAAAAGTAGTTGTGAAGAACACAAAAACCTGTCGTTGCTGTGACAACCCTATAGTAAAATTAACCGGTGATCTGTTAATCATCGGTTTGGTTTATTGTAACCGCAATATATATGCGAACAATTGTTATTTACAACCTTGTCGGTTATTTACAACCTTATTTTGGCGCGAATTGATCGCGCGGTTTTAAAACATGATTTGTTTATTGTACTTGGAAAAAGCTGTTTAGTATAACTTAAGTAGCTTAAAGACTTGTTAACTTCACTACCATATTGTTGTATTTTTTTTTTTTTTACGTAAAGGCTCCGCACGACTTGTGCATATGGATAGATAGATAGATAGATAAACACTTTATTTGTACAACACACAAAACATTGAAAATAACAAAAATGACGAGAAAGCTTATTAACTACGAAATTGTACAAACAGGCGACCTTATCGCTTTTATGCGTTTGTTAGGAGTATTCTTGAATATAATTCGATTGTATGGGATCCTCACGAGCATAAATACAGGGATATGATAGAAAAAATTCAAAAAAAATTCGCACGATATCTATTTAAGAAGTTGTATGGATATTACCCATACATGTATCCTTCGCCGTTTGTTTTAGGTATGACTGGCATGGACTTTTTAGAACTGAGGCGGAAGTGGGATTTGATGAGTCATTACTATCGATTGTTTCATAATAAAGTTGACAATCCCACCTGTCTGGCTCGTTGTTCCCTATTTACACCGGAAAATCTGGTAAAGTTACGTACGCGACGCTTGTTCAACCCTCCGTCCTCTAGAACCATCACAGCGCGGTATGCTCCTACCAAGCAAGCTCTTATTCTACTCAATGAGCTTATTAGTCAACAACCTGATGCCGACATCTTTAATAATAATGTTAATGAGTTTTATAATATTTGCTATAGTTTTCTTAATATGTTTGTTTGTTACTTAAGTTCTATTCAATAATGTACCTACTTAATGACTCTTTGCACGTTTTGGTGTATACTGTGAGTGCAATGAGTAATTGTATTATAAATAAATAAATAAATAAATAAATAAATAAATAAATAAAGCGATTTCTTCCAGGCAACCTTAGGATGGAGAAGGTCTGTTTGGCTTAACTGGTAGGTCGTATATGGCCAGTTTAATAAATAATATTTTATGTTTATAATACTTTAGGCCCACCCTAAAGAAGTAAAGTTTTGATAAATGTTTGAAAGAATACCTATAGTCATCCGGGATAGTACTGGACCGGTTCTCATAATTCCGTTACAGGTAGAAAGATAGTCCTGGGATATGTATCAGATGGAGTAGGCTCGCCCAGAACTAAAACCTACCACCCTCTTAGTTTAGTCGACGCGACAGCGTGCAAAGGAAAAATCTCTTCAATGCATCTGGAAATAAAAAAGCACAAAGAGTTAATTTTTCGATACATGATATTTTATAAGACAGAAACAAAAGACGATCGACAAAAAACTAACAGAGACTGACTTCAGAGATGCTTCAGAGACGATGCTGACATTGAGCGGGAGCGGTGGGCCCTGTGCGTCAGAGCAAATATGATTGCAAGCAGGTTTGCACATAGTTCCAAAGAGGTTAAACTAACATTGTTTAGAGCTTATTGTACTTCACTCTACACATGCAGCCTGTGGGCCAAGTACACTAAATGGACGTACAGGGCCCTTTGCATACAGTTCAATAATACGTTTAGGGCGATGTTGGGGCTGCCTAGATATTGTTGTGCATCTAATAATTATGTATGCAGTACACCGTACCGATTGTTTTCATGCTACAATGTGAAAGAGATGTCTTTGGTGGGTCTCTGGTACGGCGAACACGGGCTAGCGCCAACATCGTCTGGCAATGATTGCTGAGAGAGTAGACTGTCCATACATACGGCACTGTTGTAATAAACATGTCGAGTGTTGGTACAGTTAACTAATGTAATGAGCATAAATATTTGTTTCTTTCTTTGTATCTATTTCTTTCTTTTATGTTGTTTATATTTGTATGTTTTATGTCCTACTATGAGTCTCGAGTGGCTTGAAATAAAACTATTTTATTTTATTTTTTATACAAAAGACGACCGAGAAAAACAAAAACAAAATAATATGATCCAAAATTACATTTGTCATATTAGGTATGTCATTTTCAGTATGACGACGGGTATTTTTAATAAGCTTTTTATTGGATCGGGAGGTTGGTAACACCACGGAACACTGCTAGTTGAAATTGTTTATCACAGTTCCGAGCGAAGTAACACGATTCATTAATCATAGGTAATGTGGTAGGTACCTAGATCTTAACTTAGGCGTTACATTTGATACCTAGACTTGGTCTAGCTCGGCTTTGATTAACGAGGCAGTTGCGATGACAGGCGAGAGGTGAACCTCATATACAGGATGTTGGGAAATGTTTGCTTTATCTAACGTCATCAATTAATAAATGATGTAATTTCGACAGGACTCTTTTCCAACATGCTGTACATCGACAATGTACCTATTAAATATGATAGACGTGGAAAAAAGTTCTGTCAAATATGAATCATTCGGAGTAACATTATTTCGAAGAAGAACGTTGCTTAACTCATTTCGTTTCGTTTCGTCGTATCTAAAGTCAAAATGAAGAAACGTCAGAGTTCCTTAGATTGTCCACCTCTGTGGCACAGTGGGCGAATACCCGCATGCGACGCAGTAGGTTACGAGTTCGATTCCCACCTCAAACAATTATGTATTTATGCTTATATATATCGGCGCAATTACGATTATTGACCTAAACTTTGATTGGTAAAACTAACTTTCATCTAGAATTCATGAAATTATTGATTGTTCAAAACAATATTGTTGTTTTGCAATAACATGTTTTCATTTCGTTATAATAATTCTTGAAACTAACAGTTAATTTAAACCACAATAATAAACAGTTAAGAATTTAATTGATAGATCGATTTACATTGAATTTAACTATTAAAAACAAGATTCTAGTGTTTGAAAAACACTCAATTGACTTAAACACAAAATCACTATAAATACAGGCGCAAAACAGTAGGAAAGCCATTCCAGCGCTAGACTGTGACGGACATGACTCCGCCATATATATATTTGCTTCTGGTTTGGTGTTTGTATGCATATTATGTGTATATTTACAAAAGATAAGTATAATGTATTCTATCCATCGTCTAGCACCCAAAACACAGGCCTAGTTGCTTAGCTAAGGGCTAGATGTCGCTGTGTTAAATGTTCTACAATATTTTATTTATTCATTAGGTCGTATCAGATTATCGTCGACGACGCGCTGAACGTATAACTCGTCTTTGATCTATCGTGTTACATTTTTCGCAACTACCTACATTTAACAATGTCACGTAAATCTTGTATTTTTTATTCTTATAGTTTTAGATTAATGTATTTTTTATTTATCTTAAGTCGATGGCACTGACGTCCGGTAAAACTCTAATGAGTTTATGTGGCGTCTTTATTATTTAATTTTTTGTATTTTGTTTTTTGTACTTAAATTAATAAAAAAAATTAAAAAAAAAAGATCTACTAAAAACTAAAGTCTTGTCGAACGAATCCACTATAATTAGGTCAAAAACTGTCACTTTTTCGGTTAAGACTTCAGTCGTAGATAGGTTGGTTAACCGTCAGGTATTCTTATAATATTTATTTTAAATTTTTATAAAACACCCTCTAGCTCCCTCGTTTTATCTATGATGAGTTGGCATGTCTCGGCGGTCGCCACTTGAACTGTCAATTAGAAGATATTGAGAACTTAGATGATTGACGACAGTTGCCTATACAATGGCTTACGTAGGTACCTAATGATACAAACTTACCTTTGGTTTAGATTAGACTGAGTCCTACCAGTAGCGAGTGGTGAAATTACTATAAAGGTAAAATTCTAAATATAAATTACGTGTCACGTTGTTTGTGCGCGATGGACTCCTAAACTACTTAACCGATTTTAATCAAATTTGCACACCGTAGGCAGTTTGTTTCAACTTGAAAGATAGGATAGCTTACATCTTAATTTATCCCGATATTCCCACGGGATCGGGAGTTACGCGGGTGTAACCGCGTAGCGCAGCAGCTAGTAGATAGATAAATATTTATTGACGAATTGAATTGGCTGACGACCCAGTTGGCCCAATGGTCACCATACCGGACTGCCAAACACTGAGTTGCGGGTTCGATTTCCGCCTCTGACAAGTGTTTATGCTTGGTTATTTGTGTGTGGTCTGGTTGTTTATATGTATTATAAGTATATATTTACAAAAGATTAGTATATATAAGTAGTATATCCGTTGTCTAGCACCCATAACACAAGTGTAGTTACTTAGCTTGGGGCTAGATGGCGATGTGTGGAATGTCCTGCAATATTTATTTATTTATTTATTTAATTGATAACAATTCAATTACAATTAACTTAATTCTAACATATTTATCTATACTTTTATATTATAAAGCTAAAGAGTTTGTTTGTTTGAACACGCTAACCTCATGTACTTCTGGTTCGAATAGAAAAATATTTTTGTGTTGGGTAGTCCATTTATCGAGGGAGGCTACATAGGCTACTTTTTATTTTGATATTCCCACGGGATCGGAATCAGAAACCGCGGGGCGCAGCTAGTCTGTAAATAAACCTAACCAATATGGGACAATTGGCGGCCTTATTGTTAAAAGCGATCTCTTCCAGGCAACCGATAATACATGCCTTTTTTCTACAAAGCCATAAAAATCCATTGGGCTGCCATTGAAACTCTTATGACTTTGATAAATTTTGTATTTCTGGTTTTTTTTGGGTCTACGACTCTCGTAGATTATTTCGTAGAAGTCTACGAAATGTTCTACGAAATAGTGGTAGTAATTTACAAGTAAATTTTCAAACCACATTTACACCGATAAATAAATAAATAAATATTGCAGGACATTCCACACATCGCCATCTAGCCCCAAGCTAAGTAACTAGACTTGTGTTATGGATGCTAGACAACGGATACAACTACTTATACAAGTAATACTTTTTTTTGTAAATATAAACTCATAATACAAAGAAACAACCAGCCCACAGACAAATATCTAAGCATAATTTATATACATGTCTGAGGCGGGAGGCGAACCCGCAACCCTGTGTTTGGCAGTCCGGCATGGTGACCATTTTGCCAACTGGGTCGTCAAACAACAACAACAACATAAAATTAAACAAAAAACCGATTCAATTAGTTACCCAATAAAAAACCGACATCAAATAATCATCAAACAGCAGGCTAACAATTTAACCGGTAGTTTTACCTTACTAATTCTATCGAATGTGGCACGTATGCGGTTGTAATGGTAGAAAATGGTAGGAAATAGTAGAGAATCGGCCCCCACTGAGCAACTCGCGTTGCAAATGCGAAGAACGCGTGACTCGGAACTTTTAAGTGTTGAAATTATGGAGGGAAAAAGGTTAGTGAGGTAAATGTCAATTATTTTCTCGTGGGAGTTTTTTTATATGAACGCAGTCGGATCTTTTCACCAATCGTTCTTGATAATAAATGTAGGTAAGTATTTTCTAGAAAAGCGTGCTACATCCTAGGCCGCGTCGTCACCTACCATCAGGCAGGTGTGATAGTGGTCAAACGCTGACTTAACACTACGTAGTATAAAATAAAGTCACTTTTCGCCGTCCCTGTTTCCTTTGTATGCTTAGATCTTTAAAACTACGCAACAGATTTTGATGCAGTTTTTTTAATAGATAGAGTGATTCAAGAGGAAGGTTTATATGTATAATACATGCATAATATAGCCGTGCGAAGCCGGAGCGGGTCGCTAGTATCATATGTAAAAAAAATGTTGTAGTTGTGGATTTTATACCATAGCCAAAACATGGGTGACACAAGGTGATGATCGGCCCAAGTTACTTCAATTTTAGCGTAAGAATCTCCTTAGTCAGTCTGGGCTGGACGATATTTCCTGTTATTAGCGCATTGACATATTGAACAGTTTTTTTAGTTATGGTTGACTAAGCGAGGAAGGAAGCGGGTATAGGTGGATAGAAAAAAAGTTTAATATTTAATCTACAGAATGTTAAGTCTGTACTTTGAAAATATTCTTGGAGCGTGGTTAAACGATTTTCATAATTTAAATGATAAGTAACTACCTTATAATATTTGTTTAGGTACATAGTAACGAATGAATTTTTATTTTGGGTTAAGTTAAATATGCTGCTGTGTGACTTAACCAGCAGCTATGATTTTTTGATTTATTTATCAGGCACAATAGCACCCTAAGCAGCATAGATTTTAATTTGCTGGTGCTGTTTAAATTATCTAGATTATATGTAAATACCAATAATACTATTACCTCTTTTATATAAACAAAAAAATGGTTGTCTTGTCAGACTTAATATTTTTTTTCCTTTTTTTTTCTTTTTAACGGAACCGGAACATGAAACTTTTTTGTGAATGCAGGTTTTACATCAATTTATTAGACGTTACCTTATCACGTCAGAAGTTATAATTTTCTTGTCATACAACACCTCGCATATGATTTTTACAATCGCTGAGGTGAATCGAGTTCCACACCATTTATCCGAGCCGTTCCCGTCACTTGTTTCTCGCGAACATTTGTCAAAAACAAGGATGTCACTGCTCAACTGATTTATTGTACCTACGAACGCAATTCGTATAATGGATAAATATTGTAACATGTTACTATGTTTTTATGTGTTCGGTGTGATAGGGTGACTGTTATGATTTCATATTAAGTAGTAAAATGTTTAAGTAACTAGCTGTCCTGGCAAACGTTGAAAAAAAAGGAGAAAAAAAATAGGTGTGGTTCGATTCTCAGACCTAACGAATATATACAAAAAAGTCATACAAATCGGTTCAGCCGTTTAGGTGGACATAGGTAACTAACACCGCGATACGAGAATTTTATCTAATATATATAAATTACTAGCGACCCGCTCCGGCTTCGCACGGCTATATTATGCATGTATTATACATATAAACCTTCCTCTTGAATCACTCTATCTATTTAAAAAACCGCATCAAAATCCGTTGCGTAGTTTTAAAGATCTAAGCGGTCAAAGGGAAATAGGGACAGAAAAAGCGACTTTGTTTTATACTATGTAGTGATATATAAATTACGTTTCACATTGTTTGTGCGCGATGGACTCCTAAAGTATTTAACCGATTTTAATCAAATTTGCACACCGTGTGCATTTTAATCCATCTTGAAAGATAGGATAGCTTACATCTTAATTTATCCCGATATTTCCACGGGATCGGGAGTTACACGGGTGAAACCGCGGAGCGCAGCTAGTATAATATAAAATAATAGGGATAGAAAAATTGGTAGTCATCTTTATGGTTTTTATTTTTATTTTTGGGTCTACCTATCAAAAGGTAGTAAAATCATATTGTATTAATAAAAAGTGTTATGTTTTTTTGCACCACATGTATTATTTATTCTGTAAAGAGTAAATTCCAATAGCGTTTATAAATGTAGCCTAACTTATAACAATTAGGTATGATGATAATTTTTTCACATTATTAAAACTTAATCCAAAGTAAAACGTTAGAGTATGAGAGATTTTTTCACTAACGCAAAAAAGTTCACAGCGAGGTTTCGTTTAAGAGACTAGCAAACACAAAACTTGATTCTTGACACATATTATATGGTCTAGCGATATTTACTTGTGTAAAAGCAAAATAAATTGATTGCATTATATCACATTGTCATTATCTTAACAACAATTGACCACTTAAAAACGTTTGAAAACTAATTTAAGATGTAGCTTCAGAAAGCGCTTTTATTTTTTTAATATCCACATGAAACCGAACATCATTGTCACCCTAATGTTCAGTGGAAATCATTTCGCATAAAGTTTGGTTCACACGTAACGTACTGACATTCGAAAATCATTTATCATATCGTGTAATGATACGATGCAAATTATCTCGCTTGTTCGGCTTTTTCTCATTTATTTGAGTGTATTCTTTGATTAAGTTGACAAAATTAGGGTGACTATCAATTTTGTTATTGATGGATATTTTTTGGAGTAATGTACAATGATAACTTATCACTCAGCTTTGACAGATATAATTAAATAGACAATGTCAAGCATTTTTGTATTGTTTTTGTAACTAGTGTAATCCGTCTTAAAAGCATTTCGTCTAACTCTCAGGTAGTCTAAAGTAGCAACTCGTCTAAAACGCAACTGAGAACTCGTTTTATAAGAATTTCGTCTAATTTTGTTAAAACAAATAAACTGTTTTCTATCCATCTGCTTAGAACAATTAATCATACTGTTTACAATTATAGCAGGTTAATTGACAACAATAAATCAATATCTAGTGCTGACACCCGTCAAATACCTAATTACCTGAGATGATTCTGTACTCTGTCAATTGAGTAAGTAATTTAGGCCAAGCGGTCACTGTAAAACATTATTTAGTTGGGGTGAATGGAGCCTACTCGTGTGAAAACTAGTGCTAACACAATGCCTAAGCCTCCAAGACTCACTCATAGAAGTAGGTATTGGTGAGGCTGGTGGCGGTGACTAATCTTTTTACCACAACGCGACGGCCCAAAACGGTTCTTGGCAAAGAAAAAAATGCCATTGATACGATAAGAGAAGACCATTTAGTTGTAACAGGATAGTATGAACACTATATTTTTTGGCGTTAAATTTAGTGAATAGCAAAGAAAAATTAAATATTTAAGCACTCTTAAAGATTCTACACTGCTATCTGCAAATTACTTCCTACACCTATACCTATACTGTTTTCGTCTAATATTTTAACCTCGCCTGCCCCGTAATCTATGCTTTCGTTAACTAATAAAGAGGGGCTTTAAATCTATTTTATTTATCAAAAGCTAAAATAAATGGAAAAAGGTAGCCAGTTACATTACTCAAATAAATAAGTTACTGAATTTTCAATCTAAAAGCGCAACTTCGGCTGTCTAGCAAAAAAAAATCATGCTAAAATATGCATTGACCGCTTAGTCTATAACAACCATAGTTTGATTGCAAAGCTCAGCTTAATTATCTCAGGATTACTCAACATGTAATTAGTTTGATCTTATTTGCTAGATCTAATTATGTAATATGTAAGTAAATTGATAGAATTAGTTGTCATGGTGTACCTACTGTGCTTGATTATCACTTTGATTGATTTCACATAATATTTTCATTTATAATCAGTTTATAATGGTGTTTCAAAGATTCGTACCAATTTTCAGCCACCTGCAAATTAATAGGGACCTTAAAGCTAAAATTGCATGGGCTATAAGATGACGTAAATCCTATCCTACTAATATTATAAACGTGAAAGTTTGTATGTATGGATGTCTGGATGTATGGATGTATGGATGTTTGTTCCTCTTTAACGCAAAAACTACTGAATGGATTTTAATGAAACTTTACAATTATATAGCTTATACATCAGAATAGAACAAAGGCTATAATTTACAAAGATATTGTGTGAATTGTCTAAAATATAACGAAAAGTGTCGAAAAATTGACAGATGTCAAAGTGACAGATGTCAAATTGACAGATATCAAAGTGACAGATGTCAAAGTGTCATTTAACAGATGTCAAACTGTGTCAATTTGACATCTGTGAAATTGCTCAGCGTTTTTCGTCATATATTTTCAATGGATCGGGACTAACGCGGGTGAAACCGTAGGGCGCAGCTAGTAAACCAATATAATCGTAATCATTTTATATCTTCTTAGGTCTAAAATCAAATATCTTATAGTATTTTTTCTTTAGACTCTACAATTTTATCCTGAAAACAATATAAAATCCAACTATTCTTCTAAAACCCATTAATCATTTGACATCAAATAGTATCCCAGGACAGGACATTGTGAACATTGAAAAATGTCTTGAATTGGACATTTATTTGATATCTACCAACCGTTAGAGATTAATGTATTACAAGCTGAAGATAGACGAAGATTTACAATTGTTGAAACGTGTTTTTATGAAGTACCTACCTATAATCATAATTTTTGAATGCATTAATCAATGAAATAACTATAGGGATAACTCTCCTCAATTATTGTTTTCTTATCTAATTGTTGGTTGTTTACTTACTGCCTTAGGATAATAATATGAGAACCAATTTCGAACAATTTTTTTTTAATTTAAAGATAAAGAAAGAAAGAAAGAAAGCATTTATTGAGTACAAACACAGGACAAACACAAGAATGAAGAAATGAACATGACAATGAAAATTAATTACAAAACAAAAAAAAGTGGTAAAGAAAAAAAACAAACAAAATATATGAGGAGTCGTGTGCTGACCCAAATGGGTCGACCTCAGCTAAAAACTGCAGCCAAGCATGCTTAGCTGCAGCGCTGGTCTTCCGGCCAAACCCATCCAGCTAGAGCTAGCCATCTAGCTAGCCAGCTAGATTAAAACTAGTAACTTAAGTAAGATAGTAACTTCAAACTGTAAAAATCTGAGGAACTTGCGAAAAAAATTATCCTCGCAAGGCCTAGTGTTCACAGAATAATAATGACTAGGAATTAAAATAGAATAAATTGTATGCGGCTGAATCGAAACCTCTCGTTAAGAAACTGGTTTCGTACGAAGAGGATTTTTCTACATTAGTAACTTGTTACGAACCTCCGGTTTCAAATTCGACCGAAGGGATGAAACGTCTTTAATATTTAATACATCACCCACATTCGAACAACCAATGAATAAAATACAACCCTTTCCTGAAACCAATCGTAAATTTATCTCCAAACCTATTAGTTCGATAAAATTCAACTAAAACGATAAATAAAATGGACTTTGACGGATTGCCCGTTTCCCTACCAAAGAAAACACAGACCACATTAGAAATTTCACTTCGTACATTCAATTTTGATCCTTATTATTCGGAATATAAAGTTAAAGGAAATTACTAGGTTATGTTTGTTGAACGATTGTATCTATGTCACTTGGGAACATTTTGTCCGAAACTAAACTTATTTATCGAACTGAATAAAACATTATATAAAGGTATTGTCTGTTGATGGAATTTAGATGATTCGATTTATTTATAGGGTATCTAATTCACTTGAGACAAGTTCTTTACACTGGACATGGTCGACTAAGCTGAGGTGGTATAGCTGCTGGGTAAGCCTACTCCATCTAATACATAAAAAAGGCTGCATACACGGTGTAACAAGGGGGGTGGATCATCGGTTGTTGGGGGGTGGGGGACCTCGGTACCTATCGATTTAACTCCCCTGTATGTTTTACAATAATTAGTGGTTTAAAAGTTATTTGGGTTTTAGACAGATTTCACCCAGAACTTTGCAATTACTGCCAAACTATCAGAAAGTTAAGCTAAAGCTAGGGCATCATGTTGAAAAATGTAATTAATAGTCCAAAAAGTGAAAATTATCGTTAGCCAACTAAGTCGCGAGTCTCTGCACTTATACAAAAGTACCTACAACACAATATAGTACTTAAAGTTTCTGACATTCAAAAGAAATAGGTACTGTATATTAGGACCTATCTAGTTTAGTTTTAAGCTTATTCATATACTTTGTAAATAAAGGCGATCTATCGACTTCATCTAAATCTTAAATGTGTGTGTCTTAAATTTAATCTAAAGTGTAGTGTCATGGAAGTGCTACTAACATAGTTTTAAGTTATCTATTAACACTTTCAATTTATATTATAAAATATGTATGTTAGTCTTTAAGGTATGTATTTATGGGCCGTCTGTCTGTCTGTCTGTCTTTGATTAGGGTTAGTTTATTTTCTATTTTGGTGTGTAATTTAATTGTATGTTTAGATTTAAGTACCTACTAATGTAATTTAAAAAAAAAAATGGTGTTTTAATGAATAATATTTATGAAATTGATAGTATTTCGTGAACTAGATAGTCACGTGTTTTTCGCAATTACACATAAAAGAACTTCAAAAACCTAACCTCACAATAAGTAATTTTCTTTCAAAGTTTTGCCATTACTCCTGACATTTAAAACAAATAGGTACTCTACATTAGGACCTATCTACTTTAAATAGTATACTATTGTGCATGCTTTTATCGCGACAAAGGTGACCGGCAGACTGTGAAATGTACTGGTATTTGTCAACAGTTCCACACTATTGTTGTTTACGAATGGTATGCTACGTTTGTTGGTTGGGTTAAGTGAAGGAAGAGTTGTAAGTTTAGTAGATTATGTTGCGGTAACGTGTGTAGGGTTTTGTGTTTTATTTTTTACTAGCGACCCCGCACCGGCTTCGCACGGCTATATTATGCATGTATTATAATTTTATAAACCTTTCTCTTGAATCACTCTATCTATTAAGAAAACCGCATCAAAATCCGTTGCGTAGTTTTAAGGATTTATGCATACATAGGGATATAGGGACATTGGAACAGAGAAAGCGACTTTGTTTTAAATACTATGTAGTGATAGTGATTTTGCTAATATTATGCAAAAGTCGGTGTTTTTTTAGTTCCTTCTAGAAGCGCTCCGCGGTTTCACCCGCGAACTCCCGATCCCGAGAGAATAGATAGGTGGTGTTCCCCTCTAATATTAAAAAATCAGTTTGTTGTTGTCTTTTTTCGGTCTACCGCGGGGTCTCAAGAGTTCTTTTTGAATGGGTCTTTTCACACCGCGCTGTGAATCGCCCAAGAACTTTTTGTAGTGGGGTCGATTGGAATCTTTTTGGATGGGTGTATTTGGACAGTGAAGATAAATGTAGTTTTATTATACATCCCCAGTACAATCATGCACCAAAATCTAGGGTACATAATCTATCAAAGGTTCTTAACAGTATTAATAGTGTGCCTTTCCGCGGATAAATAGTCCAGTAACTTTGTCGTCTGAATGTATGGGCTCGTGTGCGTTAAATCCGGTAGTTCTGATTTTTGCAGACTTGTTTATAATGTTGGCATAATGAATATTTCAAGTTTGTGACCTCGAGCGCAGAACGCAACTTTGTCAAAAATCGAAAATCCGCGAAAAAATAGGTACTTTTTTCAAATTTTGGCGATAATAACCCTAAAGGATAAGTTTTGAAAAAACTTTCTTAGACCATTTTTAAAGTAGACTAAATTTGCTACAACATGATACTAGAACTGTCTCCGTAAACCCAATAGTTTCAGAGATTAAGCGTTTCAAACTTTCGCCTCTCGACCATGTTTTGTACCAACCCTTACAGTTTTTTGAGTATATTATAAAAACGGTTAAAGCTACAACAAAACTGTTGATGACCAATATGTTCTTCATTAAATTTTCTATAATAATTGTACTAGAAGTATGTTGATAAGACTTATAATTTTCAAAATATGCTTACTTTTCTTCTAATTAAGCCAGTGAAAATGGCCACAAAAAACGCTAAACATCGAAAAAGCGCATCTAATAAAAAAATTTATGTTTTATTTGACCCTTCGAGAGTAGTCTAGATATCTGAGTATGCATCCTTGAAACCCTGGACTACTCCCATGGTGCTACGAAATTCTGGCACGTGTTTTAATTTTTTGGGAAAAACTGCCCTTTGGATGCGTTTTTCAGGTATCTTTGTTGTATATGTTTGTTCATTGCTTGTCAAATTCATACTCTAGCACGTTTTTTTTTTTAAATCCAAAAAATAATTATTTAGAACAATGTTTTAATCATTTACCGTAAACCAATTTAAAAAAATAGTAAACTTTTCATTGTTTTTGAGAAAACTATCCTAGCAGCACCACTTTGGAATCAAATTAAAGGTAATTTTATCATCCACAAATATATTTCTAATAACTTTTCCTCTAGGACCATTATATTGGCCGGTACATGCCTTCAAAAATTACCCCACCTACATTTTTTACTGTTATTCTAATAGTTGTGTCAGTTGTTTTTTGCAAAAACGACCTTAAGGAAGCGTTTTTCAGATATCTTATTTGAAAACAAAATTCATGAACACTAAATTTTCTATAATTTGAGCTCAATATTACTACTCTAGATATATTGGTTGCGGATATACAGGTAGTCAAACATGTTAATTTTTTTTCAAATCGTAAAACTTATCGATAGTGTCATTCTCCTAGACCTGTACCGGCTGAATAAATGGTCCTAGAGGAAAAGTCATTTGATATACATTTGTAGATAGTAAAATTACCTTTAATTTGATTTCAAAGAAGTGCTGCTAGAATTTACAGTTTTTTCAAAAACAAAGAAATAGTTTACTATTTCTTAAAATTAAATTTTGGTTAATGAATAAAACTTTATTATAAATATTTATTTTTTAAATTTCTTTATAAAAAATGTGCTAGAGTATGAATTTGACTAGCAATAAATAAAAATATTAAACAAAGTATCTGAAAAACGCATCTAAAGGATAGTTCTTTCCAAAAAATGAAAATACTTACCAGAATGTCATAGCACCATGGAAGTAGCCCAGGGTTTCAAGGATGCAAACTCAGATATCTAGACTACTCTCGGAGGGTCTAATAACTTATCGAAAAAAAAAATTACATTCACTTTTTCGATGTTTAGCGTTCTTTGTGTCCATTTACACTGGCTTTATTGGAAGAAAAGAAAGCATATTTTGAAAATTATAAGTCCTATCAACATACTTCAAAGACAATTATTATAGAAAATTTAATGAAGAACATATTGGTCATTAAAAGTTTTGTTGTAGCTTTAACCGGGTTTATAATTAAATCAAAAAACTGTAAGGGGTGATACAAAACAGAGTCGAGTGGCGAAACTTTGATAAGCTTAATCTCGGAAACTATTGGGTTTACAGAGACAATTCTAGTATCATGTTGTAGCAAATTTAGTCTACTTTAAAAATGTCTTTACAAAGTTTTTTCAAAAACTAGTCCTTTAGGGTTATAATCGCAAAAATTTGAAAAAATACCGATTTTTTTCGCGGTTTTTTCGATTTTTGACAAAGTTGCGTTCGGCGTTCGAGGTCACAAATTTGATATATTCATAAGACCAATATTATAAACAAGTCTGCAAAAAATCAGAACTACCGGATTTAACGCACACTGTAATGTATAAAGTTACTGGACTAAAAAGCGAGTCTTTATTGATTATAATTAACAATCTGCGCCCCGCGGTTTTACCCGCGTAATAATTTTCAGCGTGACTTTCTTGATTTTTTCTTTCATAAGAACCTTCTCCTGACAATAACAAACACAATGAAAAAAAAGGAATTAGCAAAATCGATCCAGCCATTCATGCGTGATGCCGCGACCAAGGAAAAAAGGAATTCATTATTATAAGAGATCATTGGCCTTTATTATCCTGTAAATGTTTTAAAATCGTGAGTGGCATTTCATAATATTTATAATAACTTAGAATATTCGGTGTTCCGTACCGGAAGTCTAGTTGAGTACTTATTTAATAGCATCATATTTGTTGGCTCTTGATTTCCCCTTCTCCTGAAGAAAAAGGCATTTCCTCACTTTCCCTCTTTTTTGGTGGCAATTGATAATAAGATATCGATCAAAGTTCAATGAGAAAATGTATTTGGACTTCCACTTCCGGTCGAATCTTTGCCGATTACTTACTACTAGCGCCCCTGGCGGCAGCAAGTAGAACTACTCCATTCGAAAGTAAGATGTTCAATGGCGTCATCGACTAGCGGTCTCGCGTCCTTTTTCGTTTCTTTTAACGGGAGTACGTAACGAGTTCTGCGTGAAAGCAAGCTCAAACGGTCGAGGGTGACCTATGGACCTTGCGCGTTGTGTGAATAGGACTCGAGGACCCAAAAGCCAGGTAGATTTCCCCTGCAGCATTCTCGCCGGCCGGCTGAGAAAAATGGGCCACTAAGGATCGCGCGAGCGCAGGTTAGTGTGAATTCCTATACACACATTCGGAAATAAATTCAGTGTTGAACATTTTCTAAGTCACCTTATCAGACTTACCAGACTTATTTTTTAAATTTGCTTCCAAGTACATACTTTCAATAATAATAATATCTTAATTTATGAACCGGGAACGCTGGGGAGGGGTTTGTTTGACTAGGTTTAGATTTAATTTTTGGATTTTTTTTATTTTGTTATTGTTTTATGTACTTACCTATTTTGTGATTGTTTTAATGTGAATAAATTTTATACTCTTAAATTAGTTAAATAACCTACCTACTCACAAATTGGGATCCCTAGGAAGTGTGCCCAAAAGGCTGGCTGCGTTACCTACATTGTATTTAACTATCTAATCATTTGAGTCGGGTCAAACAAACACGTATCTCACTTAGAAAGATCAAACACAGACCAACATCAATTCACCCTGGATCGTAACACATCATTAATCTCTGATCTATGTGACATTTAATTACCTAAAACACCATATATTAGGAATTCTTCCGTCCATCCCTTACCGTATGGCACATATAACTTTACACTCCTAAACCGACTCTTAAGCTTTGGGGATTAAAGTTAGGTTTTCTTTGGCGAAAAATTTGCGGGTATTTTGTAATTAATATTGTCTTTCTTATTGCTTCACGCCTAAGATTTTATTGCCCTTGTTTCTGTATAATCTTAGATGTATTTATAAGTAGCCTGAGGTTCATGGTTCATTTAATTTGTCTGACCCTCATAATGTGGTTTGAATTTCAATATATTTTATTATGAGTGTCAAGATAATAAGTTTGTGAAATTGTTGGTAAAACTATGGATTGTAACTAAAAAAAAGTACGTATTTTAAGTGCTCGCTCACATCCTAAAAGGAACCTTCTTGTGAAATTTAGACTCGTAGCTCTTAGTAGTTTCAGAGCTTTCATGATAAGTATTTTTCTGTTTATTAAACAGAGTTATTGGTAATTATACTAGCCAGCGATTGAGGGCCACTTCTGCGCACCTAAACAATAAACTTTTGTTCAACAACTTTTGGAAATAGGTACGAACATTTACATAACCACAAAAATTTCATATTTTTTTTCGAATTTCCAAAAGTCGTAGAACAAAAGCTGTTTAGGTGCACAGAAGTAGCCCTCAACGGCTTGCTAGTATAGTTACCAATAACCCTGTATATATAGATAGCACGCGACTTCGTCCGCGTAGGAGTTGAATTTTTCAAAATCCTTTCTTATCGGATGCCTACGTCATACAAAGAACACACCCTCCAAGTTTCAGGTCTCTACGACCACCGATTTAGGCAGTGCGTTGATCCGTCAGTCAGTCAGTCGTTCAGGACAAATCTTTTTATATGTATAGACTAGCGACCCGCTACGGCTTCACACGGCTATATTATGCATGTGTTATACATATAAACCTTTCTCTTGAATCACTCTATCTATTAAAAAAAACCGCATCAAAATCCGTTGCGTAGTTTTAAAGATTTAAGCATACATAGGGATATAGGGACAGAAAAAGCGACTTTGCTTTATACTATGTAGTGACGTGATGATTGTACCTATGGTACGGCAATTAACAAAAAGCGCTGCATCGCTAAAATTGCCAAACAATAGTTAATATCAACGAAAAGTCTAGAAAACAGTAGTAAATACAAAACTATAAACGTTATTACGATATCACTGGGTGGTTATAAAACAAACGAATCGTACATCCCGCATTATGGCGGCAATGAATGTTCAGTTATCTTATGTAATTAAACCTGTAGTATTATGTGAGATTATTACCTGCTTTATTTACTACTAGCGACCCGCCCCGGCTTCGCACGGCTATATTATGCATGTATTATACATATAAACCTTTCTCTTGAATCACTCTATCTATTAAAAAAACCGCATCAAAATCCGTTGCGTAGTTTTAAAGATTTAAGCATACAAAGGAAAATAGGGACAGAAAAAGCGACTTTGTTTTATACTATGTAGTGATAGTGATAATCTGCTTTATTTACTAAGGTTATGACACATTATCGTAATAAACATATATTTATTTAACTGACTAAAATTACATAAAGTAATTAACCTTAGCACTGCCGAACCCGCTCGCCGTAGATACTTCTTCACGCAAAAGGACCCAACTTAAAAAAAAATTAGTTCCAGAAAACAGCCCGCATACAAATACAACCAATTAAAACGAGACTGGCCGAGTTTTTATCAATTTTGTATCTTTAAGAGAGTTTTTGAAAATCTGATTTAAATCAACTTCCGTAAGAAAAGATATAAAAAATTTTTGCAAAAAGAATATAATAAATTAATTATTATAAGTAAATTTCTAAAATCTATAAATATAAAATTCAAAGTCTTGACTGACTGACTGATAAATCAAAGCACAGCTTAGACCAATAAACGAATTGGGCTAAAGTTTGGCATATAGATAGCTGTTATAATAATAATAATAAATAAATATTGCAGGACATTCCACACATCGCCATCTAGCCCCAAGCTAAGTAACTAGACTTGTGTTATGGGTGCTAGACAACGGATATACTACTTATATACTTTTCTTTTGTAAATATATACTTATAATACATAGAAACAACCAGACCACAGACAAATATCTAAGCATAAATACTTGTCTGAGGCGGGAATCGAACCCGCAACCCTGTGATTGGCAGTCCGGCATGGTGACCATTGTGCCAACTGGGTCGTCAAACGTAGACATCTGTTTAGAAAATATTGAGGAAAATTCAAACCTTACAGCCCTACACGGACGATGTCTAAATAAGTGTGTAAAAAAGTATAGAATGTAAAGAATACAGTATTTTTAGAAAGTACTTAAAAAAAAAGGAAAATTTTTAATAAAAAAATAAAAATAAATAAGAGACTGAAGAATAAAAAAAAGAGTAAAAAAACAAAAAAAAGGTTAAAAAAATTAAAAGTTCATTGTTGTTGTTTTTGTGTGTATGTAAGTATGATATTTTTTTATTCAGTATTTAGTTTTAGTATTTTGGATTCATGTATAATAGTTATAAGATTATTTTAAGGTAGGCTTAAGCGCATCAGCAACAGTAGCGGTAGTTTTTAAATTATAACCTAATATAAAAAAAAATGGTTGTCTGTAAAGTCTGTTTCCGGACGATAATTTTACGTGATAACGTCATAAGAAAACATTGATGGTAACCATGGCAACGATAAAACGTTGCTATAGTTACCTTGTCAAGTATCAAAGTATCGTTGGCTCAGAGACAGAATACATGGGCCGGTGGGAAAGGAGGCGCGGGCGGCGGCGGTGGCGGTGGAGGGGGCGGCGGGGGTCGATGAGGCGTTCCAGTAACGACGCATGACGTCACACTTTTTTGAACTGGCAGGTGTTCACCGATTTATAAAACGTTATCACGTCAAAAAAACATGGACGATGTCGCGGGCAAAAGTATTTCAGCCTACTTATTAATCCAAATTCTTTCTCTCTCAGATCAAATAAAAACCAACAACCACGCTTCCTACGCCTTCCGCCCTCAGTTAACAATATTTATGTTTATTCATACTAACACTATTGTTTTCTCCCGGCGTCTTTCGCCGGAAGTACGTCAGAGGGCCAGTACCGGAAGTTGTGCAATAATTATTAATTGCCGTACGTCTTAAGACGTCTCGACGGGGCGCCGCGCCGAGAAACTAAATGATATAGATTTTAATGAAATTTCGTTGTAAAATTAATTGTTTGGAAGTTTCGATCGTTTGGCTGATTTGTGAGTTTGATTTTTGAGATCTTGATAAATGATGTATAATAGTGCCACGTATATAGTGTTAGTACTTTGCGATTTAACTGTTCGTAACTGGTTGAAGTTCATTATTTCTTAAATTTAGCTATATGCAGTAATTTTATGAATTAACCTAAAAATAAAGAATCGAAGTCTAAATTGTGTATTCGTTTGGAACCATTTGCATAAAACCACATTGAAAGGTCTTAATTATATAAAATAATAATATTGTTACCTCGGATCTTCCAGCAACCTCTGTGGCGCGGTGAGCAAATACCCATGTGACACGGGTTCGATCCCGGTCGTCAACATATACTTCCTGATCTGGGTCTAAAAAAAGTTTTAATGTATTAGGCCCAGATGGCACTGTTAGCAAAGACCTGTTATAAAAAATCTGAGAGCGATTCAAAAGATACGTAAGAAGTAACGAAAACCGCCTGTGTTCCCTAACCTCTTGCATTTTACAACCCCTAAAACCAGAATCCCTTAATTTATTCTTTCACTGCGTCTTATTATTTGCAAATGGACTATTTGTCGCGAGTTAACCCTTACAACGCAGATGGGGTTCAAACCGACCCGGATTACAACAGCTCCAAATGACGGCGCACGACGTCATTCAACCTAAACGTCCCAAATTTATTGATAAGGACATTGACAGATATTGCTAAAGGTGTAATAAAATGCAAAAGCCAGATTAGGAGTGGTTGCGAAGTGGTACCAAATGGGACCGGTATTTCGGTGCTAAAAGGTCCCGATTGGGGTTTTGCATTGAATTGTTTAGACCCGTTTTGTTGTGCAAATTGAGAGTTGTTAAAAGTTATGTGTTTGGTAAATTAGTCATTTGTGTGCGGTTCGGATTTTGCTTGTTCCAAAGTGATTACTATCGTGTATTATTTCTTTAGTTTATGTCATAATTTCAAAGATATTTTGTCATAATAACAAAGATTATTCTTATAAACCTAATAAAATTGAAACGACAAAATTCTAGTAATACCTTCCTGTCTTGTTCCTAGACTAATGGCATCTTAATGAGAAACGAACTTGTGAAAACCATCTGACGAGAACATATTAATTACCTTCCTTAATGCACGTCTTTTATGATTGATGGTTAACTATTATTATATAGAGAAAAACATTAAAGTTCACAATTTACATTAGACATAAAGTAAGGGAATTTTTTAAACACGAAAAAAACACTTAGGTATTTATTATTGATATCTCTAAATATGGTCAAAATAAACAACATTTTATTTATATACTAGCGACCCGCCCCGGCTTTGCACGGCTATATTATGCATGTATTATACATATAAACCATCCTCTTGGATCACTCTATCTATTAAAAACACCGCATCACAATCCGTTGCGTAGTTTTAAAGATTTAAGCATTCAAAGGGAAATAGGGACTGAGAAAGCGACTTTATTTTATACTATGTAGTGATTTAAGCTTAACCCTACAAAACATTACTTATTTTTATTGGCCCAAACATCACTTCCAAGCATAGGTATATATCAAAATTATCTTCCAAAAAATATACGCGTATCTTGGAAAGCAAATGTACCTTAAAAGGCAATATATTGATACGATTGAACAATAAATAATAAAAGCTAAAGGGGTCAAATGCCTTTATTTCCATAAGTATCCAAATATTCAATGGACAAGAGGGGTCGAAAATAACCCGGAAGGGGTCAAAGTATCGCGGAAGGGAGAATGTTAAATTTGCCAACAAGAAACTGGTCATTTAGAGTTTCTGCGGCGGACATTGGGATATTTTTAACGCTTTTGTGCTTCTTAACTTGAATTTCCTTACGAATTGCTGGGCGGGTTTTAGTGTGGTCTAAGTTAAGAACTTTTATCTATCAAGTTCATTAATAATGGACCACTTTTTAGGAGGTTAAATATTATTCTGAACTGTCTGACTGCCAATCTTTACTAGTTAAAAATACATCCTAAAAAGAGGAAGTAGAAATAGGTACTTTACGCAATCAAAGCTGGTCAGTGAATGAAAATCTTAGTACAAATTTTAACTATAGATAGCGTGATTGTAGCTTGACCTCTTGTTATCGTGCTCTCAATTAATAAACTTCTCGTTGTTCGAAAATAATTACTTGTACCATTTTATCCTAACTACATTTCCGCGACTTTGATGAATAACATTAAACATACATACAATGTTGTTATGAGTTATGAGGTCGTTATTTGAACAGCTTCATAAACTGCGTCTAGTAAAAACGCTGTCAGCGGGTAACTTAACAAAATCTTTGATTCCAGTGACTTGCTTTCGGTTCTTTTTTACCCATTTTCCGGGTAATAAAGTCGCGCCGGAACGGTCACGCGTTTGAAGGGTTAGTCGGAAGAATGGTGAATTAATTTGGTGCAATCGACTTATGTCTTACTTTTTGGTTTTCTTGAACTTTAACTGATCTTGTTTAACTGTTAACTTTAATGTTATTGAATTAACTAATTCATATAACTATCTATAAGCGATAACGAAAAATTGTAAAAGAAGTTGGGTGATCGATTTTGACCAAAATAAAAACTGCATCATTCGATTTTAAAAAGTAATTACCCTAGCCAGGTATCGAACCTAATCATTTGCAATAAAATAATCATCTTATATTTATTTACATAAATATCAATAGATAGTGTTGTTGATAGAGATAAATTTCTGCAACCATATTATGATAAATTAAAGGACACAGCTATTTTTGACGTGACAACGTTTTATAAATTGGTTTGCCGGGTGACACTTCAAGAAACTGCGTTACGCTCCGCTGACGTTATGCGCTCACAATGAGAGCGAGTGAGAGGCACGCGGGCATGGTTAGCCCGCCTAAGAGCGAGAGAGACAGACATAACAAGTGAAAGGCACGCGTCCCTTCCACTCGAGCACAGTTGTTGTCACGTAAAACTTTCGCCCGTATACCGACTTTACAGGCAACCAGTTTTTTTTTTATATAGTTTCTGCAAATTCGCTATTAAATCGTTTAGAAAATGACCCTGAAGGCCCAAAATTCATTACATTTAACCGGAATGATCTTACAGCCATAATAACTTTACTCTACATTCTAAACCAAATCAAATAAAAGCCTAACAAAACATAAACCCTGTTACCCAATCTTCATTAAACTCCAATAAATTATGCACACTCTATCATTGGTCAACAATAGACCTTAAAGTGAACAATCGGACCCTATTGGTTGACAAAATAAAAGTCATTATGTATGCAGATTGGATTGTATTGTAAGTAGACTGAAGAACAGTTTGTATAATTGATTTACGCTGGACTTTAGGTGATAAAGTCCCTAATATTTTAACAACAATGCCCTGTGTCCATTAGTACGATTTGTGTAACTAAATTAGATAATATGAGTTAAAGGCATTTTGCTATAAAGGCAAAAGCGTTTTAATTGACCCGCTCATAATCGAGTATTTACAATAACCCATGGATATAGAAACTCATCATCCGAGATATATTTTATTGCCGGTTGCATCCTTCTCGGGAGACCGGGGTCCGCTTTCCTACTTTTACGCCTCCACTTCGCACGATCTTCGGCATCCTGGTTAGTAAGGCCATTTGCACGCATGTCACCCTTTACGATGTCAAGCCAACACTACTTGGATCTACCTAGTCTGCCACGACCTAGCGGAGGCGCCATGGCAAGACATTTGTTCCCCACGTAACTAGCCGGTAGCCAGTACTAGCGTAGGTGACATTCTTGCTGCAATTTATCTGCAATGTCTCGGACATGAAGGCTGCCCCGGATGCGAGAGTTCCTGACGCGATCCCTTCGCAACACTCCACACATCCAGCACAACATCTTCATCTCCGTGACACGCAGCTCCAGCTTATTTCGTTCAAGTACCAGCCACTCCTCACTTCTACATTATTTAATTTAAAAAAGGCGGTATTTGAAACTATAATAGTTTTAAAAAGTTTCATTTATTTTACACAAAATATTTTACGTAGTCCGCTGAAGTCCGTCGAAGCTGACTGTCTAATACGCAGAATACCTGATGGACAAAAGAAATATGTCTACCTACGCATTATCGAGATTTTAGTCAAGTTATATTAGTCGTACTGTCTTACTAGTCATATTGAAATATACCAACAGAAATATTAATGAATAATTTCAATAAAAACGTGTGGCACTCGGGGTCTGCCGCGGTAAAGCTATTGCATCGTGCGAGCTTCCTACAGTCGTACCATATACATACACGTTAAGCTAACGCTCGGCCGAGCTACATGGTAGGCGGAGTAGGCGGAGGAAACCTAACACCCCCCGTGTTAGGTTTTATTTTCGTTGCGGAATTTTTTGATTCGGTCGCCGCATTCGAAGCCGGAGATAAAAGCTATGCAATAGCTTAAAAACTTTCATAACTACATACAAATGTGGAAAAAGAAATATAAACTTTTAAAACTACTACTCCATTAAAAAATGGAAAAAGTGTAGTAACTCAGAAATCCTAAAAAGCAAACCATTACCATAAGATATCCGAGTTTATTAGAAATGTGCATTACGAATAATATATTCAGTATTCAGTAATGCACTTCCAAGTTTCAGGGTGTAAAGCAAGGTGTCGTAAACAATATTAAATTCTGGAAGTTTTCCAGTTCCAATGGAAGTCTGAGTATATTAGTCAGATAGTTCGTTTCGATGTGAGAAAAGACAGGTTCGCGCGTTCATAAAGTTTGGAAGGAGAAGGTATTTATTGCCCCAATAATATAAATAAAAATATATTTTTTACCAATTTATTTGACTGAATAATATGTACCTACGATAAAACTTAATCACATCTCCGATACTCATTAAGTGCAATTTGTAGGATCCATATAGGTCCAGTTATTTTTTAAAGTAAAGATATTTAGGCAAAAAACTAGTATAAAAAATGTACCAGGCATGCAGCCTCTGTAAGTTCTACATCTGTAAGATGTAGCTAATCTAATTATTGTAGGAAAGCCAAATTATAAAATAGATAATAATAATCAACAAAAAAGTAACGTATAAAATGTGTAATAATCATAATACATTTTTAGAGAAATGACTTGCCTAATAGATACTGCAGGACGTTGAAGACAGAGCGCTATCTAACCCTAAGTTAAGAAACTAGGCTTGAAATATAGTAACCAGATAACAGACAGATCACTCAAATAATTTTCTGATCTTAAAACCCAGACCAAAAACTAAATATTTGATCCATTTCGAGAATCAAACCACCAACCTTCAACGCTGCATGCATGAATCACCGTGTAAAATGAAAGGTCAGAATCATTATGTATTCAATTTATTTCCATTTTCTACTTTACGACATCTGACTCTCAGGAACTGTTTACATTTTAAAACACAAATAATGGAGTTTCCATGTCGCGTCCACATATTCGACACTCCATACAATAACTGAACTCTATGAAACATATCTCGAAACGAAGGAATCGATGAACTCCCGACTATATTTTCGTATGCAAAATATGATTTATGTCTCTTAGTCTGCTATACGTTGTGGAGACACGTTACGTGTCGTATTAGCATATTTTCTGGAGGAAGCAAATTTTAGTATCATCGGTTTTGCACAAGATGGATGACTTCTTGTTTATTAGTTGTTTTAAAGCTCTAACTTTTTATCTTTAATGTGTCCTGGCGCTGCGAATTACGATTTAAAAATTGTTTTAATTTTAAGCTCATCTCTATCATTAACCGTAGTGTCTTGTTCTATGAAATAAAACATTTATGTAATTTATGTATTTTATGATATATATACGGCTACTATCTAACAAGAGTCTCTTATAATGTCTAATAAATTGATAAACACCTGCATTCACAAAAACATGACGTCACGTGTCATGTTCCGGAAACACGTCACGTTATTGACAAGGTAACCATAGCAACGTATTATCATTATCACATAAAATTATCGTCCGTAAACCGACTTTACACACAACCATTTGTTTTTTTTAAGCTTTAATTCTGTGAAATGAACACATGAATATTTCTTGTTTTTTTTTAAATGATGACACTAACTATCGACAAACATAGTCTGATTGGCTTTTGTATCTTTCAATAAACTCTGTATTTCATTTTCTTCTCCCATAATCCTATTACCTACTAATATGGTTCTAAATGTAATGTAAGCACGTCTAGAAGAAAGATACTTATTTATTCCTGATTTAAAGACCTCCAAATTGTACACGCCTGGAAAGACTAGGGCAACTGTTGCCACTCCCTCGCGAAATTTTTAAATGTTTAAACTTTTGCCCCCTTATTCCAAAACGAGGTTTAAGGATAGTCCGAGATGTGGATTTAAACCTTAGATTTAGGCACAGGTTTACTCGTGAACTATAGGCCTATAGATTATATAGGGAACTAAGTCTAAACACTATCCCTATAGATTATAAGGGATAGTGTTTAGACTATAGTTCACGAGTAAATCTGTGTCTAAATCTAAGGTTTAAATTCACATCTCGGACTATCCTTAAACCTCGTTTTGGAATAAGGGGACTAGTGATCGTAGTTAATTTTACAGTTTCATTAAAACTATACGATTTCAAACGTAATGTCATCAAAACACTGAAAACTTTATTTGAATGTCGATTAAATTATTCAAGCGAACTAAACTACGTATAAAACCGATTTTAACGTGTTAAACAGTTATAGCGCATAAACCGTTTATCCTACCACGTTACTGCCAGTAAACGTTTACTGTTCGAAATTCGAAATTTAATGGTGACACGTGAATGTTTCTTTTTTATATATTTTGAGTTGTTACGTTACTACTCAGTGTGCGATTTTTTAAAGTAGCATTAGACTACGCATATTATGGGTTAAACGTGACAATTCGATTGTTTCCGTGGTAACGATATAAAACAAACATGGGGACTTTCTGTCTGTTAGTATATATAATTAGCTAACCTAACAACATCTTATAATTTTGATGATCGGTGAGTGAGTGGGTGTGTGTCAGTGTCAAAATAAGGAAACTTTAGCCTTAGATATTTCGTAAAATAATTTAGGTACAAACTTGTAATTTGGGGGTAGAGGTAAAAAAAAGGTTTGGGGAGTACTTACTCTAGGTAACCAAAATTATAGACCTTTAACTTTACTCATAACGAAGATGGTCGTTAATTATGTTTAATACGGCTTTTTACATTCCAAAAATTAACAAAATTAGTTGTAGTTGTTTCAGAAATTCAAACTTACAAACACAAAAACACTACCGTATAATATGAATATATTGGTACTAAGCTTTACTTTAATCGCTGTTCTATAGATAAAGCATACTATCAGTAATTCAAAAGGTAGCTTAAATCCCTCACATCTAACCATTTCATATCAGGAATCTCCAAATCAAAAGGCATACATGGACGTCAAAGAGAATCTTTTACAACCATGTAACAATAACCTTTACCA
This sequence comes from Idaea aversata, assembly GCA_907269075.1. Classification (NCBI taxonomy): domain Eukaryota; kingdom Metazoa; phylum Arthropoda; class Insecta; order Lepidoptera; family Geometridae; genus Idaea; species Idaea aversata. The sequence continues at coordinate 2,884,348 of OU026102.1, forward strand.
TCAAGTCGTCTCTATTACAAAATAATAAGGTTCCATTTCCAATTTTAAATAATCGAAGTTTATTTTGCAAAAGTTCTAACATCGCAGACTCAGAGCCAATCATATGAGCAGTACGTACAAGGCAAATATGGAAGATAAACAATTTACTAATAATAATATTAATGCGATATGTTTGTCTGTCTTTCAAAAACTACAAAATCTATTGCGATGTTTAAATTGATTTTTGAAAGAAAAAAAAAACCACAAATTTTTATGTACTTATCCGATATTTTAAAATTACAAATACTTGTGATGAATTACTTCTTAATAATGATTTAAAACGCGTTTTACATTGAAAACAAATTTTACATTGAAAGAAAATTAACACAAATTCTAATATAAGGAATTAAGTTCCTGTAATTAAGGCGAAAAAGGACTAACACTATTTCAAAAAGTAAAATCTAGTACTCAGAGGTTTGAGTTAATTTTTTTAAATACGAATTCAATAAATTAGTGCCCCTGCAAAAAATCTCCTTTAGGCAAATTTTTTCTCTAATACTTAATTATGGCTACAAATGAAACAAAATGACTACAAACGACTAAAAGGCAAAATATTTAAAAAAATACAATACTCTCTAGAAAAATTACCTATAAAGTAAAACTGTGTTTAGTGACAGATTAATAAAATTGTATAAAATTATCATTTTAAAACAACAATAAAAAAACTCTATAACTTCATTACAAAATATTTTAAAGCGTTTGTGGTCGAACTTACGCGGGCGAAACCGAGTGATTTAGCTAGATTAAGATAAACAAATAAGGTATAGATGAACTGAGTGATATGATTGAATCAACATACAGAATTAACACGCATCATTTATTTTGCATATAATATGCTCAGATAATATGTTTGATCTGGTCCGAGCTCTGAGTATCATCAGATAGGTAACAATTTCAAAGAGATAAGCAAATTATATTTAAATAAGGATGAATGTAGATTTATTTTATTTTTATTTTAGCCTTTATTGCTAACACACATATATTTTAACATTGTATTTTTATAATTTTAACACATCGGATTGCCCGTTTAAGTGATCAGCGTGTCCTGTGACATGTAGGCCTCTTCCAGCTGCTTCCATTCTATTCTATTTTTTGCTTTCCGTGACCATTAATTGTACTTCCAATTTTCTTTATATCATCCATCCATCTCTTGGCTTGTCTTCCTCTCTTTCTTTTCCCGTCTCGTGGTTGCCACTCGGTTACTATTTTTGTCCATTTGTCTTTGCTGTCCCTTGTCATATGTCCAGTCCATCGCCATTTCAACTGTCTTATTTTCATTACAATATCTTCTACTTTTGTTGATGCTCTTTTACGGTTCTTTAGTGTGACGCCCATCATACTTCTTTCCATTTTCCTCTGACATGATCTTAGTTTTAGGTAGTGTTTTTGTGTCAGTCCCCAGATTGTAGATTGCAAACTTATAAATCGGTCAGTGTATAGTTTCTCGACAATTGGTCAAGGTTCTTGTGGTCAAATAGAAAGAAAGAAACAAAAGAAAGAAAGAAAATTTTGATTTGGACAAGCACAAGACAATCAGAAAAGTAGTAACAAATATAAAAGCACTGACATACTTACTAACGCTGGCTTAGCGACCCGAAGTAGATCTCAGCCTCCGACACCAAAAGACATTCTGTGCCACTTGCTGTCATTCGCCTGCATGAAAAGCTTGCAGGTCTTGTTGGACCAGCGATACCTAGGTTTGCCAACGGGCCGTCTCCCCTGAAGCGTCCTATATAGGCTCTTTTGACCGCTCGATCCTCCTCCATTCTCTCGATGTGGCCAAGCCAGCGAAGACGGGCCGATTTGGTCTCGCCGATGATATTAGGCTCAGCCACAAGTTCTTCCAACTCCACATTATTCCTGCCTCTCCATGAGCCGTCCTCTCTCGTGGTTGGCCCCAGAGTTTTCCTAAATAAAAAACACAAAAGAAAGCACTGACATAAAACACTAAAGTATAAAATAAACATGAAAAAAGAAGGGTTATCACCCTATCCTCCAGGTGCTATCCCCCCAAAAGGGCGATAGTGGAAATTTTCGTGGCATTAATAATACTTAATAAGATAATATAAAACAAATAAAAATAAGATCTAAGGAGCCGTGTGCCTCCAAAAAGGTTTTGCCGCAGCAAAAACAGCTGCACCAACATAGTTCCCATACATTAAAAATACACGCGTCGAATTTGAGAACCTCCTCCTTTTGAAGTCAGTTAATCAATAGAAGTACCATACAATAATTAATTTAAAATATTTACCAAGTTAGATATTGTTTTCGCTCCGCATATGAATAAATTAAATTTAAAATCTTAACTTTATTGAAGTTACACAAAAACTTCTTCAAATCGATTCCCAAGGCGGCCATCAAACCAATCTGATAGCTCTCAAATACCTCTTCATAGCTTTTAAAGACCTAGAAAACCATTGAATCGCTTTAAAACTACCCATCCGAATAATTTCAGATCACATTATAGAAAATAGTTTAAGAAAATGATGGTATTTTAACGAACGAATGGTTACTTTAGTGGAGCAGTTTTATTGAATGGTTTACTAGATTAGACAATTGCATGTTTTTTTTACATCGCTTGGTAAGTGTCTTATCTTGAATGTAGGTAAGTCTGTCTTATCTTAAACTTTTAATATGTTACCTCATACCAAGTTGAACTAAAATCGGTCCAGTAGTCTCGGAGCCTGTTTTTCAAATTTACATAACCTCAAAATTTTCATATCGATGGTTTCCGCAACAAAGGGCGTAAAAGCCATTTTGGCCATATTGAGTTTTTTATGCAGTTTTACTCAGTTTGTAACGCTCTATCGATCCCTATTTTTAAAATGGCGCTACGATGAAAAAAATAGATGTTACGACCTACATTTTTCTATTGGCTAAACATTGAAAAGGGGTCATAAAACAATATTATTTTTATATTGAGAAATCAATTTGATGTAACTACACTGTGTTTTTACTTTTTGAACGACAAACGGGGTAAATACACATAATTAAATCAATATGTGTTTTACGCCCTGCAAAAAAAAATAAACCTAAAAGAATATAGGTTGTATCTCACCTATGTTATATTAAGTACCATTTACGACTTTGGCATAAATAATAAATATGCTAATATTAGGATGTATAATTAGATAAAATTCAAAATACAATTTAATAATCTGTTTTGCGCCGTAATGTATTAGTCTACTTCGAAAAAAAATAGTATTTTTTCCCACAGGTGGTGCTAAATTTCTAAACTTACAAGTGATCCTAGCTGTCTTGTTCTTGCATAACTAAAGTATATTAAAAGAACAGAGACTTAACTATACCTTTATGTGATTGGATAATGCTTGTGATCTTACCGCAAGTATAGCACATGTCCTCGCTTGTTTGTTTACAGCGTAAACGAAATCAGTACGCGGTTAACGCCGTGCCGGTCAAGATAAAATAACTTTGTCATATTAATCTACACCAAATCTGCACACATATCACCACTACGATGCCAAGCCAGCACTTCTTGGCTCTTCCCAATCTCTTTGTTCTCCACGGAACTAGCTGGTTTTCGCAAGACGTGACCGTACCAGCGAGCGTAGGCAACATTCTTGCAATGTATCTGCAATGTCTCGGACATGTAAGCTGCCTCGGATGCGAGAGTTCCTGACGTGATCCTGTCGCGTCACTCCACAAATCCAGCGCAACATCTTCATCTACGTGACACGCAGCTTCTGCTTATGCCGCTCAAACACTGGTCACGTCTTACTACCGTACAAAACCGTTTAGTTTAACCGGCATAAACCTGTCTCTTTAGTTTAAGCGGAATTTTGGGATCGCAAATGACACCAGTCCTCACGACACTTGGCCCAAGCCTCTGAAATGCGTGACTTGACGTCGTAATCGATGTCGTCGGACGATCGATGACGAAGGAACACAGACAAAGGCTTTCTGCAAATCTTTATAAGAATAGAAAACGGCGGAACGGGGTCCGTGACCGGGGTGTTAACTATATGGACACCTAGACACAGTGCACTTTTGTCGAATCCAAGAATCGACTATCCGACTATCTATCGTAGAGCTTCATGGTGTGGGACATGACCCATATACCTCGATAACTCCCACACTCCTGCACCGATCCCTTGCCCTTGAAAACTGGGGTAAAACATAGGGAACTCACCAGTTTAGAGTATGCGGTTACATAGGTTGGTTAAGATACCCACACTACGAGAACCCATCGCATTTCATACTTCGATAGGGCTTCAACTCTTCGTGCTCCTTATTCAGCAGCTCGTGGAAATAAGAGAGCCATCTCTTCTTCACCGCGATGTCCTCGCAAAGCAGATTACCATCGGGACGGGCTTTAACCCTCGAATGTGCCAACTTATAAATAAGCTTCTGTCCCTCAGACGTTTCCAACTTATCGTACAATGACTGTAAGTAGTCCTGTCTGGCTCTGGCTACTTTACTACTACGCTTGCAACTTTTTGAAGAGGGCTTTCTTCAATTTAGTCTCCCTCTGGACTATGTCCAAGGCAATCAATATGACAGGAAAATCAAGTTTCCTTGTCATATTTGCATCCATTTTAAGACATCCCAAACACTGCCTTCGCCGCACCGGTGATCGATGCCTAAATTAATCTTATCGTAGTGGTCCAGGACTGGTTCGTCGATATCGATCGTCCGACGACATCGATTATTTGTCGACACCAGCGAACTTGTCCACCATCTGATTTGGCGACAAAACCGCACAGGTTGTTTATTTTTGGGTTTCACACAGAGATCCATGACAAGAAGACGGTGTTGATCAGTGAGACTCTCACCAGGAATGACTTTGCAGTTAGCCACGTTGCCGATATGATGTTTCCTAGTGATAGAAATCGATTTGGGTAGCGTGCCTCTCACTCCTATAGGTGATCAAGTAGTCGGGCTTCTTTTTGAAGTAAGTGTTCACGAGGGCCAGGTCGGCAGGGGCACACGTACATAGGATTTCTTCCCCTTCCGCATTTCAACTGCTGTAGCTTCCATGAACACGCTCATCTCGCCCACATGACCGTTCAGATCACCACCCAAAACGATCCCCTGTGACAACAAGATGGCCCCAAGGACCTCGCCGAGTTTGTTCCAAAACAATACTTTATCAGCATCGCTTACCAAGTAGGTTACAACCCCCTCAATAAGCACCTTCACGGCCATATGTCGGTTGCTAGAGCGTTTTATCTCCAAGATACAGTCATGCAACCCCTCAGCGAGCACCATAGCCACCCTGTTCTCTCCACCAGGACCCATGTAGATCAGCTTTTAGCCGCTCCTAATGTGCCGGGATCTGCTGCCTTTCCATCGAGTCTCCTACAGAAACGTAACGGCCACTTTTCGCCTGGAAAGTACGTCAGCCAGCTCCCTCGCGCGTCCGGCTAGCGTGCCCATGTTCCACGTTGCGAAGCGGAGTTAATTTTTGTGAGTTGGGGCTCGCATCTAAGTAAAATATACTCCTATCAGGTTAATATTTTCCTAGTTTAGTCATTTATTAGTATAAATAATACGGCGTATTTACAAATTCTGAAACAAAAAAGGTTTATACTACAAATGGTTTAGGCTTATATGGCTTTTACTGTAGGTACTTTTGGCCAGACTGTATATTTGTGGGGTGTAACTACCAATTTTTTGCATTTTCAGGGATTTACGCCCTAGCTAACTTCTAAACTAAGACTCGTACAGTTCCCTAATCAAGCGAGGCCAAAGCCCGCAAAAAACTAAGAAATTTCTTCCTAGCACATTTTTTTATAAGTATAAAAACAAAAAAGATATTTAAGAAATATTTTTTTTTATTTTGTTTTTTGCTCATTGCCAAAAGTATGCAAAATGGAGATACGCCCTTTGTTGCGGAAACCATCGATATTTTGTTTCGAACTAGCGACCCGCCCCGGGTTCGCACGACTGTATTATGCATGTATTATATCTAAAAACTTTCCTCTTTAATCACTCTATCTATTAAAAAATTCGCATCAAAATCCGTTGCGTAGTTTTAACGATTTAAGCATACATAGGGATAATAGGGACCTGGGACATAGGGACTGAGAAAGCGACTTTGTTTTATACTATGTAGTGATTTACAAAAGTCGTAGAACAAAATTTGTTTGATAAGGTGCACAGAAGTAGCCCTCAACGGCTTGACAGTATAATTACCAAACACCCTGTTTATAAAATTCTCGTGTCGCGGTGTCAGTAACCAATATCCACCTAAACAACTGAACCGATTTGTATTAAATAATTTGTTTATATTCGTTAGGTCTGAGAATCGAACAACATATTTTTTTTTTTCCTTTCTTTTTCTCTTTTATTTTTGTATATGGCAAACCAACGTTTGCCTTGACAGCTAGTAAAAACAAAAGACGATCGTTTCAGGAATTCCTCCCCGGTTCCATACCCAAATACACAGTAAGTTAACCAACTCACTTAGTAGATTACGGCCCGAGGCGCGGACGCATCAGTATCTCTGTTTGATGTGTGATGCGATGGGAATTGACACGTATAACTACAGATACAAATTACGCATCCGAAGACACATACATTATGATAGCACCTAAGGCTGTTAGCAGAAGCCTAAAGCAAGTACTGAAGCGATGTGGAATTAATGAATTGACCCTCACTCTAGTGAAAACTATAATAATAATTAGTGACAAGTAAATACCATAGGATATTATCCACATCAAATTTAAATTTAAAATTCTTTATTTACAAAGGGTAAAGAGGTGATCCTTTTACCAAGACTCTGCTCTTCGTCTGTCTGTCGGTCACCAGGCTGTATCTCATAAACCCTTCTCCTTATCGTATAGTGGTGTGACTCACCTATTGTTAGAGTTTTCAGATCGCCTTAAGGCCTCTAACTTGACCTAACGACTGCTACTAAAGGTAGCAACCGGAACCAATGGCTGAACCCTGATAACTACATAGTTTTATCTATTACAAAAAATAATAAAAAACAGATTATAATGTACGAAACCCTTCGTGTGCTAATCTTACTCGCACTTGGCCGGTTTTTTTACTAACACGCTTATTATCACTATCACTATCACTACATAGTATAAAACAAAGTCGCTTTCTCTGTCCCTATATCCATATGTATGCAAATCTTTAAAACTACGCAACGGATTTCGATGCGGTTTTTTAGTAGATAGAGGGATTCAAGAGAAAGGTTTATATGTATAATACATGCATAATATAGCCGTGCGAAGCTGGAGCGGGTCGCTAGTTACCAATAAACACCTAAACCCGGAAAACACATACAAATATTTGTTCCTAAGCGAGAATGGAATCGAACTGGCAACCTTCAGCATCACAGGCAGCATCTTTAAGAGAAACTAAACCCCACAAGTCACGTTTTCATTAAAATCGTATTTCAAACCATAAAAATCAAAGACAATAAATATTTTCGACTTTGATCGATGAGTTTATACCTAATAGTTGGCTTTCCGCTAACCAAAATATCACTGCATTTGCAAAATATACTATAAAACAATATGGGTAAGATTCAAAATTCTTTGTTTAAATAAGATAGATGAAAGCGTTTTGTTTCTTCACCTCATTGGTTTTCGAAAAAGAGAAGATACATGAGAAAAATGATTGTTTACGTTTGGTTTACGTGTAGTTTGTGGATTGACATCGGATTAATAGATGTTTGGGAGATTGTTTTCTATTTAGGGGAGCTTTTTGACGTATTTTGTAACCTTTATTTCAAACTTGTTTGTATCGAAATACATAAATAATGAGACGACTCTAAACGATACCTTAGTTAAAGAAATTTATTTAGTAGTTTGGAAGATATGAGGGAATAAATAATATTACAAACATATAAACATAGGTACAAGACAAACAAACATACAAGACAGGCGCGAAAAACATAACTCTTTCCTTGCAGTAGGGTAAAAAGATAAAGATTCATCAAGACAGCTTTGGGACTACAAGAATAACGAATCTGGAACTTCGCATGGGGATTCCTTTACTAGGACGTTGTTGGCGCGAACTAAGAAAGGAGTTTTGGAAATTTTACTTATAAATATGTTAAATGGGCTGTTCAATTTTATAGTTTATAGTAATTATCAGTATTCTGTGTTTACTAACAATCTTTCCTACAATCGTAGTCTGGTCCCTGACTTACGGTCCCAGTTCGGCCGAGGCGACTAACCTATATCATGTAGAGACACCAACACGGTCACTCGACCGCAAAAATGTCAGACAATGGTCGAGCAGCTTTTTTTTTAAACTGGCGTCGTCGAGTTCCCTTTTCCCTACTGACATAACGCCACAGAGATAGAAAAACCTAATTTGAAATGGCAGTATGGTCTACGTTCGCCCAAATAAGTCATAATATTGTAAACCCCATAATTACAACAAAATCCCATATTATAGCTCGTAAAATTTACTACAAACTACGTTATTACATATTACGAACATACCGCACTATCTCCGGATTATTAGTAGATGTCGTAGGCATATTTTATGTAAGAAGTTAATTCTGAACATTAAATTACAACTGTAACTTGTAGCTAATAACTATTAACGATGTAATTTATCATATTACTAGCGTCGTACTGTGGTTTTACTCGTGTAAGTCTTGATTTTGAAGAAATTTTAATAAAGGGTAAATCTATCTCTGGATATATTTTTGTAAGGTTTTTGCGACTTGAACACATAATGAAACTAGTTATTTTAATCTAGAGCTTATCCCCTACCCTACCCTATGGGCCCGAGCCTCCTTCAACGGAGCCTTTAAACCCTAGGTACTAGGTCTCGAAACGTCAGGTTTCAAAAAATAAAATAAACCGTGAAATTAGTTTCATTACCTCTAAATATTTAATTTTTATGTTAATCGGTTCAGTACTTTTTGCGTGACTAAAGTAAGAACGTCACCTTATTATCTAGGTGGTAATTTCTACTTAATTTTATATTCGTTGAACCAACACTCAAATTATTTTTACCCTTCACTTTTCACAACAAAAATGACCAAGGCAAAATTTGTTGAAATCGCCTCTCAAAAACAATTTTCTAAAAAAAAACATCGCCACAATAATCAACATTCTTAACCCTGTCCCCTAGGGGGTGTAAATTTCTTTTAAACACTTCTCATTATACGCAATAGCCACATAACAGTTTAACCCTTCGTAGCAGATGGGGTCTGTTTTAACCAAGCAAGGGTTGAAGACCACTGATGGAATATTATAGTTTTTGCGTTAACAAAGGTTTAATAAAAAATACTATATTAATACCTCTTTATAACTTTCAAAATTTAACTTAAAAGCTTTGTTTTTTTATTCGTAAACTCTTACATTTGCAGTGGTTTCTTTTTTACAATAATAATCAGAGAGAATGTAACAGATAATAATTGATTAAATATGATTTGGATTATTGTCTGACTGAATGACTAATATATCAACGCACAGCTTGAAGTTATAGTTGGTTTGGGCTAATTGGCATACAAATAACTATTATGACTTTGTTCTAGGCTTTGGTTAAGAAAGGATTTCGGAAAATTTAAGCCCTACGCGAAGGAAATCGCGGGAAAAAGCTAGCCTTTTATATAAAATATTTAATCTATGCTAAATTGATATTTATTTAGGTGTACCTATAATATTTCTCTTTAAAATTTTATAGCATCTAGCAAAGGTAATCCATTTGCTCCAACGCCCGGTATGCTAAAACAAATAATTTTATATTTATTACTCGGATCTAAACATAAAAATATTACAGCTTCTTGTGTAAAACAATCTTTATACTAAACCGGATCGTCACCCATCACTGCGTTTCAACCAGAAATTTTATAGTATTAGGTTTTGACAGATATTGCAAGATGTCACATAAAATGCAGGCAAAGCCGCGGGTAACAATCAGATTATAGGATTACGGTGTTGATTCGGATTGTAATACTAGTTTATGTTTGGTATAAAATTGAATGGTTTCAGTTGGGTTAAATGTTAACCTTTTATAGACGAGCTCTGTGGCGGGGTGAAGCATGCAGTAGGTTAAATCATCTCAAGATTTCACGATTTCTTAGGGGTTAGATTCCTGCAGTGGAATAAGTTTTTTGTGTACAACAAGTATTTGTTGTGGTCTAGGTGTTTTTGTATATATTTATAAATAAATAAAATAAAATAAAAAGCCTTTATATTTGCTCCTTTGATCTAAGTAAGTAAGTACATTTAAAATTAAAATAAAGTAATTTTTGTTAGTGTTTTTTTTTTGTAATTAATTAAGGTTATTATTATTTTTAATTATTCTATCTATAGGAACCCCCGTGCGGGTGAAGGCCTCCTCCAGGTTGTGTCATTTTTCCCTATTTTGGGCCAATCCGAACCAATGTTCGCCTGCGGTCTCGCGTATGTCATCTGACCAGCGTTTGAGAGGACAACCTTGTTTGCGTTTTCCACTTCCTGGTCCTTTCCACTCTGTGATATATTTAGGTCACCATAAAACAAGTTTAGTTGCTTAGCTTGGAACTAGATGGCGCCATGGAAAATTACCTGTAATAAAATAAATATTAAAAGAGCTAGTGACGTAGCGGTAGTTGGTGTAACCAAGATTGTAAGTTCGAATTTTAGAAATACTTTCTGTTGACATTCTGTCATTTTAACCCCTCCGGACACTGTCAACTGAGATTCACAACCAGTTGCTAAAGAAGAACTAACATTCTTGGTACTCAACCAGTTTCCAAAGACGATTGATATCTCTTTTTTTCCAACTAGTTGCCTACTAAGAATACGTTAATGACGTTGCCATCTCGTGATAAGCATAATGAAGTTGAGTTCTTTACACGAAGTAAAATTGTTTGTTGCTACTAGTGTTTAATCGGCTAACATTTAAAGAAAAATCATCCCTCGCCACTAGACATACATAACACGATAAATGCCGGTACAAAGTTAAAACGAAAATAACCTTTTTTAATAAAAAGTAAACAAGCTAATGAGTTTTGTAAGAAACTACTATTTTCCTTCCACTTTTCCTTCGAAGACAATATTAACTTATTTTATAAAAAGTAAAGGTTAATTTACTTGGAGTACGTTCATTTTCTAAAGAATCCATTGTGTTAAGTAGCAAAAACTGCAGGCGGTCGGCTAATTCGATTGTGAATATAGCTAAGCTCTCAACCAACCCTTCAAACCATTTCCAACCCTAAAACTTTCCACATAAAGTCCTAATCTAAATTATGTTGCTCTTTTCGTTTAAAATTAGAATTTCGAATCATATACTGTTGTGTTAAGATTGTTTATTGAATGCGGATTTGATTTTTTTTTACGAAAATGCAAAGAACGTTGGACTAATCATACGGACACGTGGCGACACCCGCTGTTTTCAATCGATCTTATGATTCATCTTGTATTGATGTATATTTTAGGATTTAATAAAAATATCTATTTACGTAGATATGCACTATTTTCAAAACGATCATCGTCATCATAATTAGCCCTTGCATTTCCTTTGATAGCTTTTGCCCGTTAATTTTCAGCGGATACGTCATCAGCTACCTATATGTATGCCAAATTAGCCCGATCCATCTATTGGTTTGGGCTGTGCGATTATATAATCAGTCAGTCAGTTTGAACTTAGAATTTTATATTTTTAGACTACACTCCTAATGATTCATCAAAATCGATCTAGTAGTTTTAAGGCCTATTTAATTAAAACAAACAATTTTATAGTTCCTCTTTATAATAGTATAGATTTTCATTTCAATATAAAAACTAAGAATGTCAAATAAGAATATCTGCTAAAAAGCAAACCTGGATTTTTCTATTTTGGAGTTTCTGATTTTCACATTTCTTGCAAATTGACTGTAACATTCCACGATTGGTTTATATGCAATGACCCTATCAATCCATTACTCGATTTTATTGACATGGTATTTTACCAAATAAACTCTATCAATATCAAAAGTATCATTGTAAAAGATAAGGATTTAAAAATTCCCTTTGAACCTGCAACAAAATTGAAAATCTTCCCATAATATTTGTTAACCCTTCAAAAACACAACATAACCTAAACCTCACAAATATTGTTGAGTCAACAGAATGTCCCCTACGAAATTGCGACTCATTTCCTTAAAATAAACATATAGGAACACACGGAATTGCAAATAAACCTGTTAATCTAATACAGAAACCGAACTCTACGGATCATTTGAGAGAAAAAATGTCATGAATTCTTTTTTTCGAGGGGGATGACATTGACAGATAGAAAATCATTTCCCGGCGACGACTGTGTGTTTTATATTTTCACAAATAATGTAGATTGGACGTTTTGTATTACTTAATGTAAAGGTTTTGACTTTGACACATTTAAACCATTTTTGAGGGGCTGGATATATTTTTAATTCAATTATTCGGCGTGTAATTTTTTTGACAACGTATTTGGTAGAACTGCCATCATACAAAGGATATAAGTAATTAAAATAAATAAATAAATATTGTAGGAAATTCCACACATCGCCATCTAGCCCCAAGCTAAGTAACTAGACTTGTGTTATGGGTGCTAGACAACGGATATACTACGTAATATACTTTTCTTTTGTAAATATATACTTATTTTACATAGAAACAACCAGACCACAGACAAATATCTAAGCATAAATACTTGTCTGAGGCGGGAATCGAACCCGCGACCCTGTGTTTGGCAGTCCGGCATGGTGACCATTGTGCCAACTTGGTCGTCAAATAATAATAATGCAAAAATAATGTGTAATATGCAAATTATTTTAATTTTAAAAGCGTATTTTATTTTAATTTTATAATAACTAGGTATTTGTTTGACCACTATCTCACACGATGGTAATTGACGATGCGTTCGAAGATGTAGCTCGCTTTCCTAGAAAAATATTAATTAACGAGCGTAGGTATACCTACCCTATACCCTATACCTACGCTCGTTAATTAATATTTTAATATTTTTCTAGGAAAGTAATATTAAAATATTAATTATCGAGCGTAGGTATACCTACCCTATACCACCCTATACCTACGCTCGTTATTTAATATTTTAATATTTTTCTAGGATAGGAATATTAAAATATTAATTATCGAGCGTAGGTATACCTACCCTATACCCTATACCTACGCTCGTTAATTAATATTTTAATATTTTTCTAGGAAAGTAATATTAAAATATAAATTATCGAGCGTAGGTATATCTACCCATACCCTATACCTACGCTCGTTACTTAATATATTAATATTTTTCTAGGAAAGGAATATTAAAATATTCATTATCGAGCGTACATAGGTATACCTACCCTATACCCTATACCTACGCTCGTTAATTAATATTTTTTGTGTTAATAAGTGTAAGTCCATAAAAAGCCATTGTTGTTAATATTTGTTTACTATTATTTTTACCTATCTCTACCATCGTCAAGTTACATTGCACCACTAATTTACACCATCTAATACAATTACGACAAAAACGACCCCATTTTAATTCCATCTCGCATTCAAAGGGTTAAATGACATGTCATTGAAATAAATTCCGCTACAATTGTTTAAAATCGTCTAATCAAACTATGAATACTGCTTTCCTGAGTATTGAAGTAAGTGTAACTTAGTTAAATTTAAGCTACGAGTATTTAATTTTATTATAAGCAATTCTTGGTGACCAAATGTGTTAACCCTTTCGTGCAGATGGGACATTTTGGTCCCAAATTTAATTAGCAATTGTGGTCATTTTTTAACCGTTTAGTTTACGACTCATTAATAAAAATTGAAGTTTTTTGAATCTACAGCTATAAGGTACTACTAGCAGAGCTCCGCGGATAAAAAATGTACTCAAATAAAAAAATTCCAATGTTTTTTTTCTTCTAAAATCATCCCTTACAAACCTTACAATTTTCTACTGATAAAATCTTTATCTCTTTATAATACCTATTGGTGTAAATTGTATACTTTAGAATATAATATAGATATTAGTTTGATTTTTTTTCGATCGTATTTTGTTTCCATTTTGATCGCCTTTTGTTTTCATTTCGATCGTCTTTTTTATGTTTCGATCACCTTTTGTTAACCATTTACTTGAGTAGTTTGACTATGAGGAAATTTATTCTTTTTGACAAACTAGTTTGACCAAAAAGTTTGATCAACAGAAACGTGCCAGATAGTGGCAGCATTGCTTATTTTACTATTATTAATCATTTTTATACAGTTACAACTTTATAATATAAAAGAATCTAATCCATTTATTTATCATATTAACAATCATACACAAAAATAAGTACGTAAACAACAACAACTACAGTTACAACTAATTATAATAATATTTGCACCAAAGAAATAGCATGAATTGGAATTCTAATGCTATCTAACTTAACACTTCAACTGCGAATCCAAATTCGAAACAAGTTAAACCTGAAACTCGCTTCAAGTCAGATCTCCATTAAAGCAAGTGTTACAATACAGCATCTAGCGCCTAATCCGACCGCACATTAACGCTACGTCTGTACGCGACACCATACTACCATACGTTTTAAAGGAAATTATGGTGTGTGCACACTTGACTTGTCAAAATAGCATTTCTTTAAATATGAAAAACTGAGGAAGGACAAATAAAAGTCGAAAAATCAAGTAATTATGGTCGCACAAACAAAGGGAATGGGGAGTTGTATGATGAGAAGGTAGTTCGAAGTGCTCCATTAATCCATATCTGATGATTAAAAGGCCGATTCTACTGGAATTCTAAAAGTGAGCAATTTACTGCATTTCGAGAAGCTATTCTGCTCATTACTCCGAAGATTCTAATTAGATTATCACTATTTTGTTATAAGACTAGCTTGATATCATTATTTTGCAAATAGGTTTAGATTTATTTAAGAAAGAAGACTCAAAATCAGATTTTCTAAATGCGAAGATGTCCAGTAGCCTCTTTTTTAGGGTTCCGTAGCCAAATGGCAAAAAACGCAACCCTAATAGATTCGTCATGTCTGCTGTCTGTCTGCCGTATGTCACAGCCACTTTTTTCCGAAACTATAAGAACTATACTGTTGAAACTTAGTAAGTGGATTTATTCTGTGAACCGCATTAAGATTTACACACAAAAATAGAAAAATAACAAAAAAATGTAGGGTTCCGCAATCCCCATACTTCGAACTGACACTCAATTTTTTTTTTTTTCATCAAACCCATTCGTGTGGGGTATCCATGGATAGGTCTTCAAAAATGATATTGAGGTTTCAAACATCATTTTTTTCTAAACTGAATAGTTTACGCGAGAGACACTTCTAAAGTGGTAAAAAGTCCCCCCTGTACGCCCAGGAACTTTAATGAGTAGAAGTCTAATTGTACTTAGGTTAATACGCTCCATCGTCAAAATGTACAATGGTTAAAAAGTTCATTAATCAACAATCTGTAACTTCTAAAATAAGAGAATGATGAAACTAAAGAAATATTTGATATACATTACCATGCAAACTTCCACCCAAAATTGGTTTGAACGAGATCTGGTAAGTAGTTTTTTTTAATACGTCATAAACCGTAAACCGTGATTTACTCTTCATTCATGTATTTTTACCACTAGCGCCATCTATTTTATTTTATTTTGTGATGATAATGGTACGGAACCCTTCGTGCGCGAGTCCAACTCGCACTTGACCGGTTTTTATTATTTGGGGAAGTATCAATCCAATCAAAAATCGAAATTATAGTTCTGTAAAAATACAGAACTATAATTTCGATTTTTGATTAACGAAAATAAAATACAAAAATAAAATTCCTGATGAGGAAAAAATCAAATGCCTACCAATAAGTTTCGTCCAGTTTAGTTATAAAATTGTAAAAGTATAGGAGTACTAACAAACATAGGGCCTACCTGACTTAAAACAGAAGACATTTCGCTATTCTGCAAACCTGCAAGTGTAAACTCAACCTAATGTTACAAAGTTGCGTATTAAGACGCTGGTCTTGCAGTTAATATTAAATTAAACTAAGACCCAAACTCATTAAGACCCGTCGAATGCATTCGACGGGTTAACTATACCAATATCTTGTGGTCATTGTATGAAATTGTTTCATTATTACTTCGAAATATAGATATTACCTACTGTAACTTTACTAGAAATTCACTTGAAATAATATTAATTTAATGATAAGTATAATGTGTATATTACATTGTTATTTTTGAAGTTTATTCCCTTAATATCGATATCACTTAAAGCCCCCAGTTTTAAAATCAGTAAAATAAAGCGTTAATAAAAAGCGATACGACAGAAAATTAAGATAATTTAACGTGTACTTTGCTTGCAAGGCGAAGACCTCCGCTCCAAGCAAGAATTTGAATGAAATAAATACAATAGTTAGTGTTAATAATAATATTATCAGGATTTAGAAACTTTGTGTCAATTTTTGTATTGTAGTAAAAGAAGTTGGTCTTAAAATTGTAATAACATTAAATTAAATAACAGGTTTACATAATAATATTATATTATGAACATTAACCCTAAGCATACTAATTTTAATAACTGATAGATTCACAGAACTAGAAACTTTCAAACGTAATAATTCCGAATGCATTTGACAGATAGCAATGAAATGCTCGTTACATAAAATAAAAAGACATGCAATGTGTTACACTTTAAAATAGTAAAAAATGTAGAGTAATTTTTATGACCGGTTGCCGGATCGTGTTTTTAAGAACTAACATGTAAGTTTTAATTCTGTAGGCCAATTCTCGTAAATAACATTGTTCAAATTACATCTTAATATAATTTTGATTGCAGAAGATACCCTCAAAGTATTTTTTTTTGACGTCAAATAAATTGAAGGAACAACTGCGTTCACAAAAAAGTGTCATGGTCCACGTCACGCGTTTCGTGTTTGTTTAACATCTGGGCTTGTGTTATGGTGACGAGACGAATATAAAGAAAATAAACAAAAAACTAAACTTTTTGTCGTTTTCCTATGACGTAATCACGTAAAGTTGTCGTCCGTAAACCGACTTGACAGACAACCATTTTTTTTTACAAAAATTTGGCTTTGAGGGTATTTTGCTACTTTGATGGTTTTTGTGATCGAAATGCAATCAAAATGATCATCATCATATCAGCCGCAGGACGCCCACTGCTGAACATAGGCCTCCCCCAAAGACTTCGAGAGCGATCGGTCGCATGCTCTCTGCATCCAACGACTTCCCGCGACCTTAATTAAGTCGTCCGTCCATCTAGTCGGAGGCCGTCCCGCGCTGCGCTTTCCGGTACGTGGACTTTTCGGCCCCAACGGCCATCAGTTCTACGAGCCACATGCCCCGCCCATTGCCACTTCAGCTTACTAATTCTTTGGGCTATGTCGGTAACTTTAGTTCGCCTACGAATCTCCTCATTTCTGATTCGATCAAAATGACAATAAAATGTAATTTGAAAAATAAAAAAATAAATTTACGAGAATTGGCCTGGTGACATAAAATCATTGACTCTTAGAATAATGCCGTAAAACTCTTCTCTAGGATATAAAGAATATAATATAAAGAACTTGAAAAATAACATAGGCATGATATGCAATGACATAGGTCATTGCATATCACCTTATAAGTAACAGCTGATTTTCGGATGAACATAAACAATATTTTACTTATTCCAATTTATAATATTCAAAGTCTTTGAACAAAAGTTGTTTATTAAGATGTACAGAAGTAGCCTTAAACTGTGTGTCAAAGGCCAAGCAGTTGTACGGTACTATACATTTTCAGGATTAAAAAATGTCACAATGTCATGTAAAAAGGTCGATTCTAGGACACGGGGTCCCGCAGAGTGTAGGGACACGACATAAATAAAGGAGTTTCTTTATTCGATTGGTTTATAGCGAATATGCTCTTAAGGCTGCTTATGCTGCCAAACGTAACGCGCCAGAAATACCCAGCGCTTACAACTAATATTGTTGATTGTAACGAATGTGTTATGTTTTTCTCAAAAGTGCTGAGATGGATTTGTAGGTGAATTTTTCCCGATATTTAGGGTAATTTCGAGGTGAAAATTCTTTGTCATTTCAACGCTAGACTAGTTTTAATTCTTAATTTTAGGATAGCTTCAAAACTATAAGAAATGTTTGGCTCAAAATCACACCAAAATGGCGGTAAAAATATCACCTACACTTCCATCTCAGCACTTTTGAGAAAAACAAAACACATTCGTAACAATCAACAATTTTCATCAACGAAGGCGACCGGTGCCGGTAGTAACTATTTAGTAGGCTGTGTACCAAGGTCGTTGGCGTATGGACCCCCCTTAATACTTGACCTTATTTTGATGAAACTTGGTATTGTAATATAATAAACGATTTCTTGGTCAGGTCCGGTACCGGTTAGAATTATTATCTGCTATATTTTCTTCTGGCTTTAAATGTTAGTAGTACCTATTAGTACTAATATCAATATAATTGGTATTTCTGTACATCTGTCATGTGTAATTTGGCGTAGGGAGGGTTAATTTTAAACCAATAGTACATTAGTCTAATGACTTTATCAGTACCAAGTATTCTTCGTCAGTAGAAGCACTAATAATATATTTGTTGATTGGTATTAATAAATAGCGTATTTAGGAAGGTGTAACAATGTAGAAAAATCGGATACTTAAGTTGACCTGCACGATAAAAAATAAATTGGTTTAAGATCTGAAACACGTTTCACCAACTGTCAAAGTGTCAAACTGATTAAATGATATTATTATTAACCTTATGGTTATTGAAATAGAGTTTACAGATTACCCGTTAAATGCATTTACCTAAATTTGTTTTAAAATGTAATCGTTTCTAATTTCAGTTGAAAAAACGAATCATAACATAATTTGTAACAAGTTTGTCACGAATGTTGCTAATCCAACCTCTTTGTGGAATAAAATCAAAATAGAACTCTTTGGTTTAAACCTAAGGTTTGAACATGGTTTGAACACGTGTTGTTTAAACCAAAGAGTTCCTAGTTTGACAGTAAAAATCGCAGTAGAGACGTCTTTTCTGCGATTTTACAAATACACGCGAGTTGTATTGCCTGAATAGTTTCTTTTGTTTGTTTAAACCGTAGGTATTCTAATTACTACCACTATCGATAATTAAATAGGAAAAGAGTGATATACTCACTTTAATTATAATAAGCTATCTAATGTATAAAATTCTTGTGTCACAGTGTTCGTCGCCTAACTCTTCCGATACGGATTGACCAATTCTTATGAAATATATTTTGTATATGTTCACTAGTTCTGAGAATAGAGCGTAAACTATTTTTTATGCTAAATTACCCCCGATCCCGAGGGAATATCGGGATAAAAAGTAGCTTATGTTACTTCCAATTAATCAATACATCCTACACCTACCAATTTTCATCAAAATCGGTCCTGTAGTTTTGGAGCCTATTCGTTAGGTGAGACCTAGATTAACATTATAGGGTAAGTTTTATCTTTTCACTTTATTATCTCACGGAATAGGCACTACGGGTGAAACCGCAGCGTTCAACTGGTTGTTAATAAATTACGCGTCCTTTCAATCTATTGACAGTGTTATATGACGGAATTGATGGATTAATTGTTAATTGATTAATTTCATTCCGATAGCAGCCGGTTTTAAGAGAGGACTTCCCTGTTTCGGAATTTCGAAATCAATATTCTGAATTTAAATCAAAATGTTACGACCAGTTACGAAGAACAATCTATTTTTTGTTACCGAAAAGAGTGTCTTTTTCCAAATACTGGAAGGATTATTTAAAATTCTTTTTTTTGTTTTTGGTTTCGACAATGGTTTTGTAAAATACAGATCGCATAAATACAGACCCTTAATTGTGATTGGATGTTTATTTCATTACGCATTATTATACGCAATATGTTTGTATTTTTACGACAAAAAAATCGTATACTCCGATTTTGCTCTTTGGTCAACTATATTTTTGCACTTCTTTAGCGCAATAATTTTATTATCTTTCAAAGATGGCTGTACTTTACTCGATTTTTTTATAGACATTCAAAAAATCGATAAAAAATTGCGTATTGCGACATCTACATTTAAATCTGAGATAAAACTTTTGATTTCTTTTTTGTACCTATTTTCTTTTAGGTTCATGTTAAGCATGTATTATTGTCAAATGACTACCGAATCGTGTGTTGAACCATTTATAATTTATCTACTATTATTTTTCTTGGGAATGATCTTTGATATGATGTTATTAATAAACGCATTCATTTATTATTCTATCAACTGTCGGTTATTTAAAATGATAGACATTCTGAAAAAAGTTCACCATGAAAATGACACGCTTCTGAACCAGTATAAACAAATTGCAGATTTAACTGAATAAATGACCGGGTGGTAAGTAGAAAATCAATCAATTTACAGAGGATTCAATACATTAACCTATTTATTCTGCATTAACATATTTTTAGAATAATAATTATTTTAGATAATCCCTACAAATAAAATTATCGTGTCGCGGTGTTAGTTCTCTACCTAAACGGATGAACCGACTTGCATGAAATTTTTGTGTATGTTCGTTAGGTCTGAGAATCGAACAACAACTATTTTTTATTTTTGAAGTTATACTTCTTTAGGCGCGTTATGAAAAAAAGATGAGAGTGAAATTTTACAAAAGCGTCACACAAAATTCTCACGTCGGACGAGTTTTTTGTCGGACGAGATTTTTGCCGGACGAGTTTTTTTTTTTTTTTTTTTTTTTTTTTTTTTTTTTTTTTTTTTTTTTTTTTTTTTTTTTTTTTTTTTTTAATAATGCCAAAGAAGTATAACTTCTCACGCGCGTACATAAGTACACGCACCCATTTTCCTTTTTGTAAACGGCAAAACAATTTATTAAGTATGTTATTTTTTAGAAATTATATTAATAGGTATCATTATTTTTAGATGGTGTTTTCGATTTTAATAATAATACCTCAAGTAATGATTATTATATATTCGTTAATCTTAAGAGTGAAACTAGATCAATCTTCAGTAAGTATACCTACAGTATTTTATATACCAATACTAATATCTTTAAAATATAAAGGAAGAGACCTTAGATCGACATCAGAACGTCATTCATTTTAACAATGGTGGCAAACTACACTAGAAAACAAAAATTATAAAGGATAAAACCAGCAATTGGCTAAAAAAGTGTTGGAAGTGGACAAATGTCTTTTTATATCTAAGACCATGTACTTTGTTTTTCTTATTTACAGATTTTACATGTAGAGTATTTAATACTAGTTCTTGAATCATTAATGCTACTATTTGCACCCGCTATTATTGCTGGAAGGCTACCAAGTTCAGCTAATGGAATAAAAACAGTTCTGCACAATAAATTAATCGAGGAAAATGGTAATCTATTTTAATAACAAAAGTGGAGGTCCATAAAAGAGTTAGATAGATAGACAAGAGATTTATTCATTAACCCGTTGCCTGTACGTGCGCTCCAGAAGCCTGGACGCGACACGCTACGAGTTTTTCAAAAGAAAAAAGATCTAGGGGGACCTTGTCGAAAAATCTTATTTTCAGCTCTGTTTTACGTATAGTGATATATTATTGCACACCTTTGGGTTCGGTTTGAAATTTCTAATAGAGTAATGATCCTCAATTATTTATATCACTTACCTGTTGCTGTATTATTGATGACAAAATCAAGATTTGATTTTTTTCCAAGTGCTGCGACGCTTCTACTCCGTCATATTTCCATAATATACGATCAACCACTCAAATCACACATTTATTTCACTTACATCATTCACCTTTAATCATATTACGAGCTATTTTTCACTAAAAACACAATAAATCACTTAGATATCAATTGAAAACAAAACACAAACGCAAAAAACCAAACCGCCATATTGCCGGCGCAAACGCAAAGAAAAGTTGTCGGCTTTTATCACCAATTATTTCACAATTATTCTACAAAATAGCACTATACACATAAACTTCAGTATTTTTCTAGTATTTTTGAAAAAATCAACCCGGCTCTTACTCTTTCGAAACATTTATTTTAATTTTTTTAACCTAGAGCTCTGGCGCAGAGCATCGCGTTTTTTCTAAAGATGGCCGCCACTAGAATAAATTTGACAACTCTTGTTTTATTTTTTTATTTTCTCTGCTTGTGGTTCCGGTTGACGTAAAATATCTATGGAACTAATAAACTGATAATTTGGCCAACATAATAAACCGAAGTCACTAGCCTGTGGCCAAAAGAATGAACGACACCTAAGACAAAAAGTAGACCACTTTAATTTTACACACACGTCGGTGTCGCAATCATTTCAAGGTATTTTAATTCTACACCACCGTGTGTGTAACAATCGCGTGGCGGGATAAAGGCACACGACAAACAAACAAGGCAGAAAAATAATCAAAAGTGTATAAAAAAAACATACTTATAAATAAACGAAAATGAAACAAACCAAATAATACATTAAAAAAAGAGCAGTAAAATATTATCGAAGGAGCCGTGTGCCGACTAAGTATAAAACTGCAGTAAAGAAATTCTAAGGTTTTAAATTGCCATTGAAGGACGTTTACTTTAATTTATAGTATTTAGCAACTAAATTAATAGCAATTTAAAAATACAATGATGAGCCTTCACTTGTAGTGCTTGAGAGTACATACGTTTGTAATGGCGTATCTCCAGATTTACTGGGCCGATTTTCATAATACTTTCATTAATAGAAAGCTACATATTTTGTTCTAATGGTAGTTTTGTCAGAAATCAAATAAATATTGTATTACTCTATTAAAATAACTGTTTTAAAATGTTATTTTTTGTCTTTCAGATCCCGTTAGATGCAAAGAGATCCTCAAATTCATCCGTTACTTGGACGCTCGACCTTTAAAGTTCTACATTTGGAAACTTCTACCGCTGGATGTCAATCTACCTATCATACTTCTCAATTTCTGCATCACCTACCTTATTGTCATTGTTCAATTCACTATAAAATAAATGCCGGGAGGGTTGATCTCATGCCTCCAGATTTGATCATACATGAATTATCATGCCTCCAAAAGTTATTTGTAAAAATATATTATTTTAGATCTTCTGCCTCCATATTTTTTAAAGTACGGTTAGCAGAGCAAAGGTGTAGGGGGAGTGAGGGTTTGGAGTTTTTAGGAAAATTGGTCGTCGTCCCTGGGACAGGGGGTTTGATTCTAGGTCCGGGGCGGTCTTGGTGCGGTGAAAATTGGACTTAGTCCCATCGGCCCCGCTGGCTCTGCCCCGCCAGCGGGGCAGATGGGAAAAAGTGTTGCATCGGCCCCGCTGAACGCAGACGCGGACGCTAGCGGGGCCGATGAAACAAATTAAGTTTCATTTGCCCCGCTATAGGACTTACTTCCGTCGGGCCCGCTAGCACATGAGAAAAAGAGATTGATTCATCGGCCCCGCTAGCGTCGGCGTCGGCGTTTTGCGGGGACGATGGGTAGGTACAGATCAAGTTACAAATAGAGGCAATCAATACTTAGGTTGCCGAAAAAGGAATGTCTGTAATTAAAATGGTTTGTATATTTATCAGTTTTTATTGAGGGCTCAAAATACATAATATTTTAATAATAAAAAAATACACACAACAAGAACATCACATAAACATTTTTTAATTTTCATAATCATAGATGATAGTCACACAAATTACATTAATCAGTCTTCATTAATGAACATTAATGCCTAAACTGCTGACAGTTTTGTAAGATGAATATAATATTTTAGGTAAACAACATAACATAAAAAATACAGTATTTGACAAAAAATCAACGAGAGAAAACATTAACATTACAAACTATGTCAGTGTTTCGAGAAAATGTCTACTGGTTATTGGTCCATTTACAAATTTCAATATCAAGTTATACTATTTAAATAATCAACAAAACAAAAATAACACAAAACAAGGACATTACTTAATAACTAGTTTCTTAATTTTTAATAGAGCCAGCCGGGCCGATGGGAGTAAGTCTAAGAAAGTACCAAAAAGTTAAATGCAAACTCAATATTTTCTTTAATATTCTTATAGAAAGTCATACACTGCTTAATGGGACACATCACTCTTGATACATTTGCACACTCAAACTTCTAACTTTTAATAGTTTTTTCATAAATGGTCTAACTTTTACAAGAATTAGAGCAGGAATATAAACAATAATTCAGTGCTTTTATTTATGTAATTGTTATCTTGAACAAAATATGTTTATATTACGTAAAAAACAAAAGTCAATTTATGGGACACATCAAAATCAGAATTCAGTTTTTTTTTTTGAGAATTGCACAATATGTAACAGCTAAAGAGTGACTATCTCCGAACTTCGCTTTACTTTACTGCGACACAATAATTAGTAATTTCACGTTTACACGGTTGTCATGGATTTGACTTCGCGCTGTCTATAGACGCGTTTTGACTTGAGTTGAGTTGAGGTTTGGCGTTGGACCAAAAAGTTTTTTAAGTTTCTTAAGATGGACCCTTTTTTTTTGGTGAGAGAAAAAGGTGTTTGTTCGGTTCGGTTTGGCTAATTAATTTGACATATGTCAAATGTCAAAGACAGATGTCAGACAGACAGACTTTGACATCTGTCACTTTGACATTTGTCACTTTGACATCTGTCACTTTCCATGGGTCCATCTTAAGAAACTTAAAAAACTTTTTGGTCCAACGCCAAACCTCAACTCAACTCAAGTCAAAACGCGTCTATAGACAGCGCGAAGTCAAATCCATGACAACCGTGTAAACGTGAAATTACTAATTATTGGTTCGCAGTAAAGTAAAGCGAAGTTCGGAGATAGTCACTCTTTGATTTGCGGAAAATTCGTCTAAAACAATTCGTCTAAAAACAATTCGACTAATAACAATTTGTCTAACACAATTCGTCTAAAACAATTCGACTAATAACAATTCGTCTAAAACAATTCGACTAATAACAATTCGTCTAAAACATTAGTTCGAAGTGAGTTAAGATTCGGTAATGGAGTTATGCTGAGTAGCGTATATGTAGGACGCAGCTGCAATGGAGTTAAGATTCGATGATGGAGGCAAAATAAAACGTGGGTATGTACGACGCAGCTGCAGTGGAGTTAATATTCAAGTAAAATGGGTAGAATTCGTTTCTAGCACTCGCCGGCCGCTGCCGCGGCACCGCTCGCTTCGCTCGCTCGGCTCGTGCGTTATGGTCGCAGTTCTAACATAAACCTAACCTATCCATGTCGGTTCTGGGTAGGGGTTATCCCAGATGGGTCTTTATATCTCTCCCTTAACTCCACTGCAGCTGCGTCCTACATACCCACGTTTTATTTTACCTCCATCATCGAATGTTAACTCCACCGCGGCAGTGTACCAGACCCGCGACTTAGTATACCTCCATTTTTGAAACACAAGTGTAATCGGGAATGGTAATGTTTTTAGACGAATTGTTATTAGTCGAATTGTTTTAGACGAATTGTTTTAGACGAATTGTTATTAGTCGAATTGTTTTAGATGAATTGTTTTAGACAAATTGTTTTAGACGAATTGTTATTAGTCGAATTGTTATTAGTCGAATTGTTTTTTAGACGAATTGTTTTAGTCGAATTGTTTTAGACGAATTTTCCGTAGACGCACTCTTTAGCTGTTACATATTGTGCAATTCTCAAAAAATAAACTGAATTCTGATTTTAATGTGTCCCATAAATTGACTTTTGTTTTTTACGTAATATAAACATATTTTGTTCAAGATAACAATTACATAAATAAAAGCACTGAATTATTGTTTATATTCCTGCTCTAATTCTAGTAAAAGTTAGACCATTTATGAAAAAACTATTAAAAATTAGAAGTTTGAGTGTGCAAATGTATCAAGAGTGATGTGTCCCATTAAGCAGTGTATGACTTTCTATAAGAATATTAAAGAAAATATTGAGTTTGCATTTAACTTTTTGGTACGTTCTTAGACTTACTCCCATCGGCCCGGCTGGCTCTATTAAAAATTAAGAAACTAGTTATTAAGTAATGTCCTTGTTTTGTGTTATTTTTGTTTTGTTGATTATTTAAATAGTATAACTTGATCTTGAAATTTGTAAATGGACCAATAACCAGTAGACATTTTCTCGAAACACTGACATAGTTTGTAATGTTAATGTTTTCTCTCGTTGATTTTTTGTCAAATACTGTATTTTTTATGTTATGTATAGCACTCAATAAAAACTGATTAACTTACAAACCATTTTAATTACAGACATTCCTTTTTCGGCAACCTAAGTATTGATTGCCTCTATTTGTAACTTGATCTGTACCTACCCATCGTCCCCGCAAAACGCCGACGCCGACGCTAGCGGGGCCGATGAATCAATCTCTTTTTCCCATGTGCTAGCGGGCCCGACGAAAGTAAGTCCTATAGCGGGGCAAATGAAACTTAATTTGTTTCATCGGCCCCGCTAGCGTCCGCGTCTGCGTTCAGCGGGGCCGATGCAACACTTTTTCCCATCTGCCCCGCTGGCGGGGCAGAGCCAGCGGGGCCGATGGGACTAAGTCGAAAATTGTTATACAACGTAGAAACACTGTTAGTATTTTGATCAGCTTTGCACCAGGAACGCTTGGGAGATGGCTTGTTTGACTGATTACAATATTCTTTTATCTATTTATTTATATTTTGCTTAAATTTACTATTATTATTCATACTTTATTATATTTATTTTTTTGAAATAATTTTTTTTTTATTTAGTACTTACTTAATTTTATTACATTTATAACTTTTATAATATTTTATTTGACATTTTAAATTTTGATATGTAACTAAAACCTACTATTAAATTATTTTATTCTATAAAATTTTCTATTAATCTATTCAAAATAAATAGGTAAAAGATTAATTAATTAATAGATAATCTGATTATTAAATCGTCATTACATTTTTGTTGTTTTACTGATACCTATATTGTTTATCTATAACTAATTGATTTTCAGTTCAATAGTAACTGGTTTTATTTTTAAAACATAATAACCCTTAGTCTCAAAATCAATAATATGATTCGACCAACAAATCTATTTTTGGAAATAAAAGAATGACGTTTTCCAAACACAGATTATGAATGATTTTTTAAAATGTAGTTATCATGTTGTTTTTGACTTTGCAACCGACTTCAAAAAAAGGAGGAGGTTCTCAATTGGTCGCGTATGTATTTTTAATATAAGTAGGTATGTTTCTATTAAATACGTAGCAGTATTTGTGATTGGAAGTTCGACGGTAATATTGTGACAATAAATAATTTGACAATCGCTAGAACAAAAGAAATCTTCATTAAGTAATTATAGTATATACCAAGGGTAGCACGCAACTAAGTCATTTTTCTTCTTTGTTTATTAGAATGTGGGTGGGATGACGTTGACAGTATTGTATATTGATTTCTGACGTCAGTATTGACGTCAGAGAATATTTACTCATGCGGCAATAGACTTTCGTAATGTCAACACAGCCTTACCACAACTCACTATGACCTAAAGTAAACACCCTAGCCTCTAGTGCTTACCCCACTAGTAGGATTTTGTAATTTAGTAGTATTTTGGGAATTTATAGTTGTTTTGTTTGACCTTATTCAAAACACCAAATACCTATTGTGTAATTGTTTTCATTTATTTCAGAACTTACGGGTGGTATTGAATTAATAATTCAAATTTTGTTCCCACCATCTTTGCTGGAAAGTTTTCACTGTTAGCTTATCAAAATGCTTTTGCATGATAAAATAATGGACGAAAAAAGGTAAGTTTTAAGTACATTAATGGTGAGCGCACATCTACCCGCACCGCACGCGCCGCAGTCACCGTTTGTATGCGCGCGGCTCCGGCTGATGACGTCATCAGCATCTGCCTTGGGGATTTCCTTCGCTGCGGCGGACGACTGCGGCGCGTGCAGTGCGGCTAGGTGTGCGCTCACCCTAATACTACTTCTCTTATTTAAAAGCAATATGTGTAGTTTACAATGTAATTTACCGATAATATAATTCACAAATATATTATTAACTTCATTTATAATGTGAAGGCTTGACATTTCAAATTCTCACTCAAACTTAATTATTCTACACAAGTCTCAAAATTAAAAAATATGTACCTATGAAAATGCTTCAAATTCTACGCCAGTATTCCATTAATAATTTTAAATTTTTACATCACTTACCTAATTATTGTCATTGTTAAATTAATTATTAAAGAGACGCTGACTCGATTCGACTAAATTAAGAAAAGATCAATAATTAATGTTTAACTTTACTTACTAAATTGATTAATCGATAATTAATAACTCGATATGGTTTTGTTGTTTTACCTTCGCTGATGTATAACCTAAACCTAACTTGAACAAATTGAGTTTCAGTCAAATAGAAACCGTTTGTCAGAAAGGACCTATTTCTTTTCGAATCATAAAAATCCATATTCTCAAAATCAATAAAATGATTCCAGTTACAAAAATAAATCTATTTTTGGAAACTGAGAAGAGTGTCGTTTTCCAAATAATGGAAACATTTTTTAAAATATATCATGTTGTTTTCGGAATAGATTATGGTTTTATTAAATATAGAACTCATAAATATAAAGCAGTATTTGTGATTGGAAGTTTATGTCAATGTGTTTTTATATGTGCAATATGTTTATATTGTTATGATCATACAAATGAAATCTTAAAATATTCAGTTTGGCCAGCAGCATTTTTGCAATTACTTTACACTGTAACTTTATTATCTTTTAAAAATGGTACCACCTTTGCCGACTTTTTTGATGACATTAAAAAAATTGATATTAAAATGCGAATTGTTACTTCTGTATATAAATCAGACATAAAACTTCTGATATCTGTACTATTAATTGTTGGTTTTAGATTCATTGTAGGCACTTGTTATTGTATCCTTACTTATGATACTTATTGTGTAAGACCTCTTTTTGTCATGTTCACACTATTTTCCTTCGCAATGAATCTTGACTTACTGTTGATGAAAAACGCATTTATTTATTATTCAATCAACTGTCGATTATTGAAAATGGAATCGATACTGAAAGCAGTTCACCATGAGAATAAAGCATTTTTGAATCTATATAAATTAATTGTTGAATTAACTGAAAAATATAAAACTGCAAATGATCGCGTGGTAAGTTGTTATTTACATTTTAAAATATATTATTTTTAGACTAATGTAGGTCATCGTTTGACCACTATCTCACTAGATAAGTGACAAAACTATCTGAGTTGTAGCACGCTTTCCTAGAAGATACTTATACACTCGTGACTTGAAGGCCCTTAAATATGCGTTCGACCTTGAACCTTTGAAGGATGTGAGTTAAAGGCGATTAAATTAATTATTTATTGTAAAGATCATGTCATGGACATCGGACATCCTAATCAGCTATAAGATTTTGAAACACGAAATTTTGTAGCGGTTATTTTATAGTTTAGCCATGCTTGCAAAAATCCAGATTGTTTCATTTTTGGTTTTGCAGTTTTAATTCAATAACAAATAGAACTCAGTGAGGATCCCATTTAATTCGTGTGACTGATTAAGGATTTAAAATATTATGAAAAGTATGCAGTACGTTTAAGAGTACAAATACCTTGGGCCAAATCATCTCCTTTAACAACCGGCAAAATTTAAAACACCTTCAAAACTTTCTGGTTTATAAAACATCTCTTAAAGTTTTCTCACGGAAACTCAACGACATGATAATATTATGCATCTTGCCCATCCTGACTTATAAGGCACATACTTGTTATTGAAAGTATAACATCCACAATTTTAATATTGTTGTAGATGGTGCTTGCGCTTTTAGTATTAACCCCGCAAATTATGGCAATAATTTATACGACAATTGATAGAATAAAAGAAGAACATTCATCAGTTGTAAGTACTTAATTAAAAGAAATTTATGGTAAAGCAGTGTGCGACTCAGTCTGTTCTTGGGTTTTGTAGGGTTAGGTAGAAAGACTATTAATGTGATCTCAACTTAACAAAAAAAATCCACACTCCGCTATGATTTTGACTATGTATCTATGTTATCTTTGTATAAAATGTACCAATGCATCCGCATGAAAAAAAAATTACTTTGACTTTGACTTAGAGTAGTGTTGCCAAACCATCGATAATTTTAGGATCGATAAAAACATTCGATACTACGATAGTACTCTAGCTATCGATAGTCGATTATCGGTCAGCAACACCTAACCTAAAGTAAACAGTCTACTTAATTAAGCACAACCATTATCAAAAAACTACGCCTATGTAGTCACTATCACTATCACTATCACTATCATCACTTCACTTCACTTCACTGTCACTTCACTACATAGTATAAAATAAAGTCACTTTTCGCCGTCCCTATGTCCCTTTGTATGTTTAGATCTTTAGAACTAAGCAACGGATTTTGATGCGGTTTTTTTTAATAGATAGAGTGATTCAAGAGGTATGTATAATACATGCATAATATAGCCGTGCGAAGCCGGGGCGGGTCGCTAGTATAAAATAAAGTCACTTTTCGCCGTCCCTATATCCCTTTGTATGCTTAAATCTTTAAAACTACGCAACGGATTTCGATGCGGTTTTTTTAATAGATATAATAATTCAAGAGGAAGGTTTATATGTATAATAAATGCATAATATAGCCGTGCGAAGCCGGGGCGGGTCGCTAGTATAAAATAAAATCACTTTTCGCCGTCCCTATGTCCCTTTGTATGCTTAGATCTTTAGAACTACGTAACGGATATTGATGCGGTTTTTTAATAGATAGAGTGATTCAAGATGAAAGTTTGAATGTATAATACATGCATAATATAGCCGTGCGAAGCCGGAGCGGGTCGTTAGTTATTTATAATTTGTTTCTTTATTTATTTCAGTTTATACGGCAAGAGTATTTAGTTTTACTTCAATCATTAGTTCTAATGTTTGCTCCTGCTATTTTTGCTGGAAATTTATCACGTTCAGCTAATCAGATAAAAATACTTCTGCACAACAAATTAATAGATGAAAAACGTAAGTTTTATATAAGTAAGTAATATTTTTGTAAATGCAATAAAAGGTTAATTATATTTCAAAATTAATATTTTCTTTCAGGTCATAATAAATTAAGAAAGAAAGAGATTGTTGGATTCATTCGTTATTTGGAAGCGCGACCTTTAAAGTTCTATATTTGGAAACTTCTGCCTCTGGACGTTAAACTTCCAATAATCATTCTCAATTTTTGCGTCACCTATCTTATAGTAATTGTACAATTTACTTACAAATAAACGCCATTACTAAATTAAAAAATCGCCGTCGTTTTTAAATCGGTAGGATATAATAATATCAGAGACACAATGCCCGAATAGTCAAACGTTTAGGGGTCCCCTAAATATTTAAGACACTCCTATCCTATTTAAACATGACACTTAAATCTCAATTTAATGGCCACTTAAGGTGAGAGGGTACCGGCGCATCTCCATACAAACGTAGTCGGGTATCTCTATACAAACGTAGTCGACTGTTTCCTCCCTGGACAATGACACTAGCGCAAATACTTTTGTGTTATAAAACCTATAACTGCCATGACTACGCCCCCTATGTTTTGGTTTTTTTAATTTTCTGATTATCATAGAAATTAAAATTTAAAAAACAAAAAAAAAAAAATCAAATATAGGCCATGCCGGTCATGGCAGTTATAAGTTTTATGCAACAAACATATTTGTGGTAGGTAGTGTCATTATCCAGGGAGGAAACAGTCGACTACGTTTGTATGGAGAGAGCGCCCGGTACCCAGTAAATGCAAGAATGCGTTATAAGTTTGGACGTATTTATGAAGTTACCTACATCCGATACATTTCGTTTTGACCCCTTATATTTTTGATTATAAAGATGTTTACACATAAAAATAAATTGTCAAAACTTGATGATTAATATAAGTGCCTATAATTATCTAATAATAACTTAATTGACTGTTCAATTTTGTTGATTTTATTCCGTTGGTTTGCTGAACTAATTGAGTTTTTTCATTCCAATATAGACCGCTTATAAGAAAGCACCGTTCGTTTCGTAACATTAAAATTAATATGTTAAGTTGAAATCAAACAGTATGATACGGCCAGTGACAAAAATCAACCAATATTTGGAAACCGAAAAGAGTATCAATTTTCAAATACTGAACGGTTTTTTTAAAATCTATCATATTTTATTTGGGATAGACTATGGTTTTTTCAAATACAGAACGCATAAATACAGACCAGTATTTGTGATTGGAACTTTAATTCAATGTGCATTTTTATATTGGTTCTGTTGGAGTTACTATGATAAATCGCTGAGTAAAGATTCTTACGTCACCAACGCCCTTTTCCTTTCCACAATCGTACATTTTTTTGCCGCCATAGCTTTATTATCCTTCAAAAACGGTACTACATTTGCCGACTTTCTGAATGATATACAAAAAATCGATACAAAGTTAGGATTCGTAAAACCAAATAATCAGTCTGAATTAAAATTACTAGTAATTATTATGTCCTTGGTTTTTTCTAGATACATTTTAGGCTTTCTCTATTGTGATTTTCTTACCAAACATACTTGTGTTAAACCGTGGTACGTGCTATTTCTATGTATAAATATGAATATGACCCTCGATATGCTTTTGGTTACAAACACATACATCTATCACTCGATTAACTGTCGATTATCTGATTTTGTATCGATTTTGAAAAACGTTAACAATGAGACTAAATCATTTTCGAAGCAGTATAAACGAATTGTGGAATTAATTGATAAATACAAATCTGCTTACGATCGTGTGGTAAGTAATAAATAAATGAATTGAATAGGCTCCAAAATTACTGGACCAATTTTGATAAAATTTGGAATGAGAAGACATTTATTCATTAGCTACTTTGTAGGTATGTTTTATGACTGCGGGTATATTTTAATGATACATATGTCATAATATACTCTTGTTTGACAAAATTGTTATATTAACAATAGCTACTGCTGATGGAAAATGAGTGTTGAGTGTTGCTTAGAAGATACTTAACTGGGTCTTTCTAATTATATATCATTTCAGATGATTCTCGTACTTTCAATTTACGTACCACAAACTATGGGGATGATTTATTTAGCAATTTGTAAAATTAAATTTGAAAACTCATCAGTAAGTAAACTTTTTTATGAAATCTCCAAAAATATCTGAAATTGTTTGTCTTGGGTGAGATTGTGCATTTCTTATCTTCTTGTTCCTAAGGCATCTTCTTTTTTAAATAATCTTATTAATTCAAAAGTTACAAGCTAAAGTACGTAGTTACTTACACAAAATGTAGGTGAAGGGCTAATAGGCGTTTCTTCGGTCCTACGTACTCGTGTCTATCAGAAGCTGGTTTATTTATTTAGTTTACTAATAAAAAAAAATCTTCTTTCAGTATTTACTACCAGACTACTTTTTTGTTGGTCTATCACTATTGCTTAGTTTTGCACCTGCAATCTTTGCCGAAAAGCTAACAAGTTCAGCAAATCAACTAAAATTGATTCTTTATGATAAATTGATAGTGGAAAATGGTAATTATGTTAAAAATCTTTAGTTTTCCACTTCCCTTCCAAAGTTTAAAATAACTTTCAATATTTTCTATTTCAGATCACATAAGAAGCAAAGAGATTGCTGGATTTATTCGTTACGTGGAGTCAAGGCCTTTGAAATTCCACATTTGGAAACTCCTGCCTCTGGGTGTTAATCTTCCGATAATTATTCTCAATTTTTGCATCACCTACCTCATTGTAATCGTACAATTCACTTATAAATAAACACTAATGCTATTAAAAATAAATTGTCATAAATTGCTCATCAAATTAATGTATATTTTTAATGAATACTTCGACTCTACTTATTGACACTGTATTTTTGTTGATTTTAGGCTGATGGATAGTTGAACTAATTGAGTTTTTTCACTCCGGTAGAAATCGCTTTTAAGGAAAGACCTTCTTCGTTTCGAAACATTAATATCAATATTTTAAATTTCAATCAACAATATGATACGGCCAGTTACAAAGTTCAATAAATATTTGGAAACCGAAGAAAATGTATATTTTAAAATTTTAGAAGGATTTTTTAAAATCAATCATGTTTGTTTTGGTACAGACTATGGTTTTTTTAAATACAGGACGCATAAATACAGAGCAGTATTTGTAATTGGAAGTTTAATTCAATGTGCATTTCTATATTTTATCTGTTGGTGTTACTACGAGAAACCAAACAGTGACGATTATTATGGTTTTGTGACAATTTGCTTAGCAATAACAATAAATATTTCGGTTTCTATAACTTTACTGTCTTTTAAAAATGGTACAACTTTTGCTGATTTTTTCATAGATATAAAACAAATTGATTCGAACTCAAGCATCGTAAAATCAATAAATCAATCAGAATTTAAGCTACTAGTAATTATTATAATTTCAATTTCGTCTAGATTCACTTTAAGCTTCCTTTATTGTAACTTTCTTACCGAACATGCTTGTTTAAAACCTTGGTATTTGTTGTGTATATGTTTGTATATGAATTTTAACCTCGATATATTGTTGTTAACAAATTCATACATATATTATTCAATTAACTATCGGTTAAATAATATTGTATCTAATTTGAAAAATGCTCACAATGAAAATAAAACATATTTAAACCAGTACATACTAATTGCTGATTTAACTGAAAAGTATAAAACTGCGTACGATCGTGTGGTAAGTATTGTATTTTTAAATAATATAGGCCTTACTATTCATACTCTATTTAGGGTGCTGTAGTGCCTGGAACTATTAATATTATACAAATATACACTTAAACTGAAATGAAACCTTAGAAGTTGACTTATTTAAAAAAACAGATGTTTGGAAAGGTCCGTTCAAAACCTGTTAGTACAGTCACATTACCAATTAGCTGAACCCCACGTGATCAAGAGCTCATTCGCATACTTATCTGTATAAAAAATAGTATTTACCATTTTGTTATTTTTTTATATTGTATTGTATAGTACCTATATTGTTTAAAAGAAACAGAATCAGGTAACTTTACAACCTTACAGATTTGTGAGTGAGCTCTAGGTCACGTGGGGTTCAGCTAATTGGTAATGTGACTGTACATTCCATCAGAAGGTTAAAATTAAACTGTAAAATCAGGCGCAAGGCGCAAGCCAAGCGTGATTCACTTTTAGGCCAAGCTATTATCCATCATCCAGGTCGTTCAGCGTGAGTGGGAATATAGTAACTACAAGTGTGCTACAACTTCTTGCAATTCACGAGTGCGCTCGGCCTTTGTTTGTAGTTGTAATCGTAAATACACATGTATGTTACTGTGTGTATCCGACAGAGCAGTCAGTTACGAGCGACACATTTTATATATAGATTAGTCACTCACACAAACAAATGCCGAGCGCACTCGTGAATTGCAAGAATGTAATTATTAGCAACTGCTGGCATTGTTGAAAGGCGACGCCGATCAAAGATTCTAGATACTACTTATTATACTCGTATCTTAATAATATCTAAATATTATACGTCTTTATAATGCGACTCTCTTTTCAGATAATTCTTGTTCTATCAATATTAACACCACAAGTAATGGCCATGATTTATATGGCAATCTATGAATTGAAATCTCTAAACTCATCGGTGAGTAGCTTTCACAAACTTATAATATGCTAATTAAATTCCTTGGCTGTTTGTTTTTCTTTATACTTAGTATTTATTTTTATATATATTTAGCTAATTATTAAAACTCTTATACTTTTCAGTATTTACTGGCAGATTTCTCTTTACTTATTCAATCGCTAATTCTTTGGTTTGCACCTGCTGTCTTTGCCGGAAAGCTATCAAGTTCAGCAGATCAACTAAAGTTAGTTCTTCACGATAAATTGTTAGAGGAAAAAGGTATATTTTTTTAAAATCAGCCATTTCTTCTTTATGTAAAATATTTATAAATTTTTTATTAATATTTCAGATTATTCACGGCAAAAAGAGATTATTGGATTTATTCGTTACGTAGAGGCACGACCTTTGAAGTTCAATATTATTTAAAAACTCCTGCCACTGGACATCAATCTTATAATCATTGTTCTAAATTTTTGCGTCACCTATATCATAGTAATGTTGCAATTCACTTATAAATAAAAATTTATTGGTACACTTTATTTCTAAAACTTTAGTTTAGATCTATAGATCTTCACACATAAGTATTACAGTTACGCAAGACGCTGTGTTTTACTTTTCAGCCAACAACTTTACAATTGGAATTGTAATTTTTTTAGGTACAGTCACATTACCAATTAGCTGAACCCCACGTGACCCAGAGCTCACTCGCATATCTGTAAAAAACATAGTATTTAACTATTTTGTTATTTTTTTTTTTATTTATATTTATATATTTTTTAAACAATACAGTTTAAAAAAAACAGAATCAGGTAACATTACTTTACAACCTTACAGATGTGCGAGTGGGCTCTGGGTCACGTGGGGTTTAGCTAATTGGTAATGTACATGACATTGACTGTACATGACATTGTGCTTAAACAACCTTAGCTAAATTATAGGTAAATGCATTTAACACCTACCTATTCCGGTCAAAGCGGATATGGTCGTCTTTTTGTGTTTTTTTTTAATTAACAAGCTCTTTGTTTTTGTTTATTTTTTAATGTTTCTTGTGTATTGTACAAATGTATTGTGTCTATCTATCTATCCATCTCTAGATAAACCAATAACGTAAAAAGATATTTTCTGTCATAAAATTTTATTTCTTGCATTTTTATTAGATTTTTTTCTTTGATATTCACTCCATTAACTTAACAAGGTAGAGTTGAGTGCTAGGAAAACAGGTGCTCCTTGATATTACAACGTTCTATATTTTAAAGAACCTTCACCTAAGAACGAACCAGACTTTAAACTTTTCGATCTGCGGACCTTTCACTACTTGAACTAACACAATATCAAGGTATTTATTGTAATTAAGGAAGATTTCTGATATCACTATCAAGGTGTGATATCTTCAATTAAGTAACTTTCTCTTCTTCCACTTCTTCTTTCTTCTCCTTCTTGTCTTCCTTATATCCCTCCATGAGCGCGACGTCTAAAACACAAAATGCATAAGTAGCATAATGCCTAAAATCAATGTTTATTGAGTACTTTGCCTCTTCTGTTTCATTTTTAATAGATAGGAATGGATTATGTGCTTGTTTATTGTTTTTAGTCCTACTGGAAATGGAAACAACAACCAATACAATTTTTTTCATGTACCTAGTTGTTCCTACAGGTTGGCTCAATTGCAGTAACGATGCTGAGAGATAAATTTTGACGTGACACTATTCCCAAAATAGGAAGAGAAATCGTTGGTATATCGGGGTAACACATTGGAGGCAATCACGGACTTGTATTTTTATATGGTTTTTAATTAATCAGTCCCGCAGCTATCGGCCAATATAAGTCTGTAATCTATCAACACCAAGGTAGATTTGCATACATTTTCTGAAACCATTCACGGTATGAACATCTGCTCTAATTTGGTTTGAGTTCTTGTATATTAAGAGATTTAGATTAAGATATGAAGTACTAGTACTTATATATAGTTCAGGCTTTGTGTAGGTAGATAGCTATTTTGAATTATTTTTTTACGGTACTAGCTAGGTCCAGCCTACCGCGTATTTCCAAAATCTGTGAGAAATTCTAAAAATATTTACTTAAGGACTGGCCGGACTGTTGTTATGCACCAAGCGGTTTGCGGTTGCCCGGCGGGCGCTATGTAATATAAATCTTTCCTATTTACTATGTAGTATTCTGAGCCATAACGGCTTTATTTTCATCAAGCGGTTAACCGCAATCGTAGCCGCTCGAGTACATTGAGTTTTTGGAGGTACGTGGTGGTATGTACCTCCAAAGAGAAGATCTTCCACCGGGCAGGTGTTATACCCGGTAGGCCGCGGCCCCGACGATGTTTCGTTGGAACTTGTATATGAGCTTATCTTCAGAAAAACTTCGCTTGCGCGATCTAGGATCTTCGATCGGCTTAGTGGCGCCATCTGTTGGTGGCGTTGTGAAGCGTCGCCACAAGTTAATATACTGCAGCACTATTTCAATATTATAACAATGTAACCTGTGGATCGAACCCACGTCAGTTGGTGTAGCGGGTGGCTGCTTACACCACTCTGCCAACTAAAGACATAGCTAACATGTTGAAAATAATAATCACACTGTGTACTTTTAATTCAAGTCTTTAAGTTTGTTTGTAACGTCTATTAGAAGAAGGTCGTAACTCCAATACTTGTTGATAGTATTATTGTAGCAAACTGATTATTTTCTTATGACCCTTACTGTACATAATAACAAAATGGCTGACCACAACATAATACTTGATAATATTAAATATGTATTTTTTTATATAAATAGTACGTACCTATAATACGTACGTAGCCTTACGACACTTACAATAGGTCATGAAAGGGATAAGTCAATAAAGCAAAGTGAAATAAATTAAAAAGTTCATAAGGACCTCTATAAGGTAAGTTAATGACAAAAAGAAAATTAACCTATTCTCTGCTTTTGCCCTATTGAGGTTTAAGTTTTATAAAACGTCTCACTGATCAATAAAAACATATTTCCAGCCATTTATTTAACGTCTCTCAAAACAATAAAACATGTATTGACGACTCAATCGGTTCGACACGTTTTATAGACCATAGAATTTTAGTTTTATCTAAAAGTGCATACCCGTGTACTGCGAATGGCTTACGAATAGTAAAATAGCGATGCAATTTTTATGGTAGCGGTAATCTTGGAAGATGAAGTATGGATGGAGTTTGATTGTGTTTATTTATATTTATTTATGTTATGGCTTTTAAAAGTAGGTATTATCTATCTATCTATACTTAGTAGAAGAACGTTCCCTTGTTGCAAACTCACTCACTTACCAATAGACGAAGTATTACGTGAGAAAGATTTTGCGAAAATCATTAAGAGGAAAGGGTAGGGACATGGTCATGGCAGTTATAAATTTTATGCTAAAAAAATATTTGCTCTAGTGTCATTATCCGGGGAGGAAACAGTCAACTACGTTTGTATGGAGAGAGAGCCGGTACCCTTGCCTCTTAAGGTTTTGTGTAAATAAGCTGACATAAAAAAAAATGTAGGTGTGATCTGCTACCCGTGCAAAACCAAGGCAGGTTGCTAGAAAAATATAGACCAGCCCAAATTACAATTCAGAAAATCTAAAAAGGTACTAAAAAAACTACTTATCATATTTTTACTCATTTTTTTAGTTAAGTACCAATTAATATCGAAATAAAAAAAAACAAAAGCAACAACAAAAAAAAGTCGGTATACGGGCGAAAGTTTTACGTGACAACAACTGTGCTCGAGTGGAAGGGACGCGTGCCTTTCACTTTTTATGTCTGTCTCTCTCGCTCTTAGGCGGGCTAACCATGCCCGCGTGCCTCTCACTCGCTCTCATTGTGAGCGCATAACGTCAGCGGAGCGTAACGCAGTTTCTTGAAGTGTCACCCGGCAAACCAATTTATAAGACGTTGTCACGTCAATAACTTTAATTAATTTACTTAACTAATTACAAAACCTTTAAAAACGAAGACAAAACTTGCTTGTAGCATCTAATTAATGATGTTTATATGAATAGCGCGGAATCAGGAGTGGAATTATAAGTGAAACTGTCGAGGGAAGAAATGAGAATGTCACTGTAATCGGATGGTGAGACGAGACACTGATAAATAGACATCGAACGTGGTGAGGGTTTGGGCTAAGAGATCAAGCGAGTTGAGGTTTATTTAAACCAAGAGGTTAATATTGTTAATAATATACATAATAACAAAAACCACAATAACAGCACAATACAGCACAGTTTGATAAATTTTAATCTAAGAAGCTAAAGAAACAGACGAATTTTTATTAGTTTTTAAAAATATAAAAAAATAAAGAGTTAAAATCAATATTTTTAAAATCGCTGTTTTGAGTTTGTTTTGATAAAATTGAGGATATTATTAGATATTTGGCGTATGTTTTGCAAAAAATTACGAATCAGATTTCTTCCTGGAGGATCTGCAACCACCTGCAACTTGGCATATTTTGGAAATACTTTTCTTAAATACCTTTTTTGAATAGATAATGAGGATATTATGAGATATTTGGCGAACGTTTTGCAAAAAAATACGAAGCGGTTTTTTCTGGAGGAGCTGCAACCAGCTGCAACTTGGGACATTTTTTGAATGAATGAATGAATGAATGAATGAATGTCATTTATTTGCTTGAAATATGGTACAAAGATGTCACATAAAATATAGTTCAACATATTTCACCAGCACTTAGCTTAGCATGCAAATATTAAAAGTTAGTTAATTAAAAGTATTCTAATATGATGTCAAAATAATTAATCCAATGTCAATAATATTAAAAAAAAATTAAAATCATTGAAATTTAAATAAAAACAAAACAAAATTAATTAATTAATAAGTCAAGAATGGAATACAAAATCATGTCAAATTCAATTTACGTCATCTTTATCATTTATGAATTCTTCAATCGAATAATAGGCCTTATCGATGAGATAATTGTTGACAGCCCGCTTGAACTCTCCAGGACAATCAATTTGTCGTAATGATTTGGGAATTCCGTTGTATATTTCAGGGGCCATACAGAACACGCTAATTCTCATTAGACGAGTATTGCGTGCAACGATTAGAAGATCACCTTTACGTCTTCCACTATCCGCATATCTATTAAAAAGATGCAAATTTTCTTTTACAAATTGAGCCATTTCACTAATGTAAATGCAAGGGAATGTAAGGATTTTTAATTTTTTAAAAGATTCTTTACATGATTCCATTCTACCTAGCTGACATATTGCACGTATGCATCGTTTTTGTGCTATAAAAGGCTTCCCAAGTAACACATTTGGTAACAAATAGCTTGCATATAGTATTTTTTTGGAACCTTTAGTAATAAAATCCACCTTGATAAGTTCTATATAGGTGCTTAGAACCTATATGCAACCTATATATTACCAAAGGGAGAAAAATTGCAACTCATTTATAGTTGCAGAAGCGTTGCATAAGAGTTCGAATTGTTACCCTGAGTGGTACTTGGAACTAACGGTGCAAATTGCGCGCTGTGAATGAATGATTGAACGATAAAGCGATACATTCATTCGTTGAGTGATTAATTTGTCATAACTAGTCTTATTTTCGGCGGAGATAAACGAAAAACGGTGTGCTTTGTTCTATTGTGTTAATTGTGACAGCCATATTGCATCTATTTGGTGAGTATTAAAAATGTACGTGTAAACCGCAGCATAATATCATGGAGCCCTTGCAAATGGTTTTTTATCGTGAAACCATGGTATATTTACTTAGTAAATTTTGATGCGCCTACAATTTAATCAAAAAATATCAAAAAATATATGCTGATCAAATAAATAAGATAATACTTTACAACAATTTGGTTGTTAAAAACCTAACATTATAGTTTCACAAAAAGTATAATGTCAACAACAGTTATTAAAACTTATTTTGTTAAATGTTATTGTAATAAAATACCATTAAACAAAATGCTTTTCAAGGTTATTATTTTTAAACATGGCGATTTAAAGTAGACCTTTTAGTTCTTATTTTCACTCATTTGTTACCTTATTGGAACTCTTAAGCCCAAAAATCACTCATTAGTACCTAGTAGTGATATTTTTCACTTCACAGGTCTTGCTGTCTCTACTTTGAATTGGGGATCCTCAAGACGGGTACAAAACCCATTGTGAAGGTTAATAAAGTAAAAAAAAAGTAAAATTTACTTAACTTGTAAAGTCGAGGACTGTCTGTACAACTGTCTGTGCAACTGTCTGTCAACTGTTTGTGCAACTGTCTGTTGTCTGTGCAACTGTCTGTTGTCTGTGCAACTGTCTGTTGTCTGTGCAACTGTCTGTTGTCTGTGCAACTGTCTGTTGTCTGTGCAACTGTCTGTACAACTGTCTGTCACTGACTGGTACTGTCTGAAACTGTCTGGTACTGTCTGGTACTGTCTGGTACTGTCTGGTACTGTCTGGTACTGTCTGGTACTGTCTGGAACTGTCTGGTACTGTCCGGTACTGTCCGGTACTGTCCGGTACTGTCCGGTACTGTCCGGTACTGTCCGGTACTGTCCGGTACTGTCCGGTACTGTCCGGTACTGTCCGGTACGGTCTGGTACTGTCTGGTACTGTCTGGTACTGTCTGGTACTGTCTGGTACTGTCTGGTACTGTCTGGTACAGTCTGGCACCGTCTGGCACCGTCTGGCACCGTCTGGCACTGTCTGGCACTGTCTGGCACTGTTTGGAACTGTCTGACACTATCTGTAACTGTCTGGAATGAAACTAATGTACGGAACCCTCAGCGCGTGAGTACGACTCGCACTCGACCCGTTATTATTTTAATTAGATCTTTTGGTTCTAAATGAGAAAAAAATGGAACCGATATACGCTTTACAGTGGCATATAAGAGTATATTAGACCTTACAAAGGCAATTACACTAAGGTTCCAAATGAGCTTCAATAATAACTCTTAAGCCACTACAAGTGATAAATAACTCATATATACTACTTATTTAGTACTAATGGTGCCAAATGAGGGAAAAATACCACCTATTAGGGCACAGTTCTTTAGGGGGGATTTTAAGATGTCATATGCCTCTTTGAGTTCTAAAAGAGAGAAAATTAAAACCTTTATGCGCCTATGAGTAATAGATTCGGCTTAATGCTACCATAGGTAATAAAGAAGAAACAAAAATCCCTCTAAAGCAACCATTAGTGATAAGAGTTACTCATTTGCAAATTCGAGTGCTGTTTGCATCTTTAAGTAATACCAAACACTCTTGCATCACTAATATGCTACCTACAGTTGCAAAATAAGTTCCAAAATTCACTAACGTGCTACTTGGGTTATTTTTGTTTGTAGAGTTTCCCCAAAATATAACACAAATCTCAATATTGACGCCACATGTCCATGATAAGACGCTAATAGAGCCTTCAAGTTCACTACTTTTTTCAGTTTGTATAATGCATATGAAAATTGATAAATTCTTTTACAAATAATGTCAATATGATTTTTCCATGTCAATTTACTATCTATAGTTAACCCTAAAAACCGTGTGGAGTCAACTTCGTTAATTTTATTGTCATGATAATTTACACTAAGAGTCAAGTTATTATTTCTTTGTCTAAAATTCATTAGGTTAGTTTTATCAATATTTATATTTAAATTATTTAAATTTAACCAATTAATTAGAGATGTCAGAGTTTGATTGATTACGTTCGATAAGTTAGTTTTAGTTTCATTTACAAATAATACCGTGCTATCATCAGCAAACAATGTCATATGATATGGAGTAGTGTCAACAAAATCATTAATATATATATTAAATAATAGAGGGCCCAATACACTACCTTGAGGAACACCATTATATATCTTTCTCAAATCAGATTTAAAAACCAGTTCAGTTTGAGATTGCGGACATACCTTATTAATATGCGTTCTTTGAGTACGGTTACTTAAATACGACTTT
Organism: Idaea aversata; assembly: GCA_907269075.1. Lineage (NCBI taxonomy): Eukaryota > Metazoa > Arthropoda > Insecta > Lepidoptera > Geometridae > Idaea > Idaea aversata. The sequence continues at coordinate 2,927,834 of OU026102.1, forward strand.
ATCAGATCGTATGTGTTTCCTCTAACACCATATTTTTCTAATTTTTCCATGAGAATTTTATGATGGACGTGGTCAAATGCCTTACTCATATCCATGAACAAAGCAACAGCAGGTCTCCTAATGTCCATATTTCTAATTACTTTAAATAGAAAATCATAGATAGCCATATTTATTGTTTTATTTTTCCTAAAACCATATTGACTATTTGTAAAAATATTATAAGTTTCAAAGTAATTATATAGCCTTTCATAAATCACTTTCTCAAATATCTTTGAAATGACAGGTAATAATGCTAACGGTCTGTAATTATTTAAAGATTCTTTATTACCTTTTTTGTGAAGTGGTAAAATTATAGTTTTTTTTAAGGAATCAGGAAATATGCCCTGCTCCATACAAAGATTGATAATGTAACAAAGTACTGGTGCTATCAATATTGCTACATCTTTTAAGATTTTTGTTGTAATACCGTCCCATCCTACACTGTTAGTATTTTTTAATGTTAATATAATTTTATAAATGTCAAAAGGTGTAGTTGGTGTCAGATAAATAGAATTAGGATTATTATGATTAATTGAAATTTTTGTGTCATTTTGAATGTCAGTATTTACCACGTCAATGAAATAATTATTAAAGCAATTTGCAATTTGAATAGGTTCAGTTATAATATTACCGTCAATGTCAAGTTTTGTAACACCTTCTTTTGGGTAACTGTTTTTGTTTTTGTTTATTATCTGCCATGTGGCCTTAGATTTGTTCTTAGAATTATTGATATAAAAATTATTTTGTGATTTCTGCGTTAAATTTATTATTCTCCTATATTTTTTAGAATACTCTTTAAAAGCTGTCTTGTTTATTATAGAGGGATATTTTCTATATTTCCAAAGCAACTGTCTTTTTCTTTTAGAGCATAATTTTATGCCTCTAGAAACCCATCTAATCTTCTTCTGAGTGTATATTTTATATTTTAATATCGGGAAGCATAAATCATAAAACAATAAAAAGTCTTTATGGAATGAATTGAAAGTATCATTTGTATCTGTAGACTCATAAATGTCCTTAAATTGTAGGCTGTTAATGCAATCAACAAATTTCTTTCTATTTTCATTACAATAGTCCCTTTTATATATAAACCAGTATTTCATACAACAAGTTTTTTTAACTCTTATTTTAATTAATTGAGCAGTATGATCTGACAGAGCCAATTCTACCAGTTCACACTTAGCACCTCGGATATTGTGGCAGATGTTATCTAAGCACGTTCCACTGGCAGAACGTGTAACTTCTTTCAATCCGAATTTTAAATTATAACTGAGCAATATTTGTTCAAAGTCATCTGTAATTGTATTTTTTTCTAATATATTTATGTTAAAATCACCACATATCACAATTTTATATCCTGGTTTCGTTCGCAATAAAAAATGTAATATATTGTTTACAACTATTAAAAAATGTTCTTTATTATTTTTTCTTTTTCTCGAAGGTCTATAAATACAAATAATACAGATTTTATGTTCCTTAATTTCAACTGCAGAGCACTCTGCTATATCTGGTACCGACATATCAACTATCGTATCAATGTTCATTGATAAATGAATATTACGAACTACTATACAAGACCCCCCTCGCCTTTGTTGTCTGCAGTAGAATGAAATCAAAGAGAAATCAGCTAAATTAAGACTTTCAAGATCATCTTGCAACATGTTGTGTTCTGTAATGCATACAATATCAACGGACTTACCAACATCATTAAGATTATCCAAGCACACTGTCAACTGATTTGATTTATTTACTAATCCATCAATATTTTGATGTAGGATATATATGCTGTCATACACGAAAAAACCTATGATTGCTTGGCTCGTTATCTACATGTTTCTGCTCATCATCAACAGCCTCTTTACCATCGACAGCACAAATATCAATTATATTATGTTCATTATTAACAACAGCATTAAGGTTAACAGGTTCATAGTCAGTTGTTTGTGTAGATTTATCTACGTATTTGATTTGATTTTTTTTAGTCTTCTCTCTTACATATGTATAGAAATTATTTAAATATGTCAAATGTAATATTTCTCTCAATATACACCTAGATACGTATGTTGGAAGAAACTTTTTTCGAGGCCTAACACGACTATAATTCATGTCAATATATATTACATTATTATATTTATTGCAAATAAATTTTAATTCATAATTCAATTTACTTTCGCTGAGATACTTATTAAATGGTATTTCAGTAATTATTACATTAGAATGTTTTAAGGATTTTAATAGGATATTTAAATTGAGGAAAATGTCAAATGGGTTATTGTCATTGGTGCCACATAGAAGAATAACATAGTCATCTTTGGAGAAATAAGATAGTTCAGAGCGACAACAGTTTATAAATTGACTAGTTAATGCACCTGGTTTAATCATTGAAGTCACAAAGTAGTCAGAACCTAAAAGACTTTGAAGTATTTGTCTTACATTCCGACCTTGATCGTCACCTAGTATCAATACTTTTCTTTTAATCTTGTTGTAATCGATTGATTGTTGTTGATTTTCTTCTTTATTGTTTCTTTCTTCTGACAACTGTTTCTTCATATTTGTATTAATTTGTACCTCGATTATATTTCTACTAGTAACCGACGTACTTGGGTCAGTTTGATTCTCATCTTCGATTGAGTTATTGTCTATGTCCTTTAAATTCTTATCTTCACTTATGTTATTTGTATTTATGTTATTTCTATCTTCATTTATGTCATTTGTATCAGTGTCGTTTCTGTTTACATCTTCATTTATGTTATTTGTATTAATGTCGTTTCTGTTTACATCTTCATTTATGCTATCTGTATTGGTATCATTTCGGTTTCCATCTTCATTTATGTTATTTGTATTTCTGTTTACATCTTCATTTATGCTATCTGTATTGGTATTATTTAGGTTTTCATCTTGATTTATGTTATTTGTATCCGTACATATATTTTCAATATTGGCGTCTTTTTTTGTATATTTTAAAAATACTTTTTGATTTTTTAGAAAACAAGTGACTGAAAGGTAATGGTGTAGTATATTATTAGAACCAGCTTATGAAACTCTTTAATTTGATACCCCACAATATAGGTTTCAGAACCTCAACAATCTTCGAAAACAATGAATTTTCAAAAGCAGTAGAACAAAAGTTTGTTGTTAAGGTGCTTAGAAGTAGATCTAAACAGCTTTCTTATATGGTTACTAATAAATAAATAAATATTGCAGGACATTCTACACATCGCCATCTAGCCCCAAGCTAAGTAACTAGGCTTGTGTTATGGGTGCTAGACAACAAATATACTGCTTATATATTTTTCTTTTGTAAATATATACTTATAATACATAGAAACAACCAGACCACAGACAAATATCTAAGCATAAATACTTGTTTGAGGCGGGAATCGAACCCGCAACCCTGTGTTTGGCAGTCCGGCATGGTGACCCTTGTGCCAACTGGGGTGTCAAACTGGGTCGTGATAGATAAGTACTTTTCTGTAAAGCAGTCTAGCTCTTTCACCATCTTCTTTTTTACTTATCTCGGAAGCACCTACCGTTTTTAGGGTAATTTATTAAAGTATCCTATTGTCTATGACTTGAACCGCCGAATTAAGAAGACAAAAGATGTCTCTATCACTAATAGGCTTAACAATAAAACCGGGGACCCACTCCGGTTAATTGCTTAAGATATCTTTACACGGAGATTACGTTCTTCTTACATCATTAATAACTTTAGCTTGTTTTCCTTTTGTTTTCTTTTTGTTAATTAATATTATAATGAAGTGGGCAGAGTACGATGAGATGACGATTAATAGAAGTGAAAGGAAGAAGACACACTGCACCGACTCTGAATAAATTGTGATAAGGGCAGAAGAAGAAGTATGTACCTACTATAATGATAAGGATTTAATAATTATTTTCCGGGTGGAATCTCATCCACATTTAAGTTTATTTGGGTTTTTTTTATGATCTTCTTCACAAAGTGTAATTTTGACCTGAAATGGAAAAAATAAAGTCATGTCCATGGGTTCTTATGAATAAGGTACTGGATTACTGTTTCGTATGTATGACGTACTCTAGGTTAAAAATAATCCCCTCTTTAAGAAGGGAGTGACGTCATTAACTTTTTGTATGATTAACTTTGTTTTTTCTAAAACTTTTAATTTATTAGATTAAAAGGACTTTATTAGCCCGTTCTAACATTTTAACTAACACAATCTTCCAGTCTTTTCTTTTCTAAAAAAATATAAAAACAATTTCAAATAGCAAGTTTATTATCCAGAGAGAAAATATTCTTTACATTGTTCCCTTTGAAGTAAAAAAGGGGGAGTTCATAAAGACAGATTAAAAAATATTTAATTCAAAAATACATTTAAAACGATTAAAAAATACGATATTTCCTTAATTCTAAATTCAAATGGGGATATGCATAATCGCACCCTAAGGGCGTTTATGCAAAATAGGTATTTTATTCGAGAAAAACAAAAAGAGACGATATTTATATCCGTACGTATCATTAAGCAGTCAAAACGAGGCCTCAAAATATATGCAAATGACTGCGTTTGAGCAGAAAAATATCCGGTCAAGAGAAATCCTTTTATGAAATAGAGGGTTCCGTAGAAAGTTAACCCTGACCATATAAATATTAATATATTGATACCGGAATGAAAACGAAAAAAAAATATTCTGTTCTACTTCACACTCTATACTATTCGCAGTATCATCCAAATCGGTTAATCTGTTTAGTGGAACACATATAGACATACTTTTAAAGTTTTAGTTAACCTAGTGGAAATTATACTTGCCACTTTGAGTTAGGAACACCATTTCGGGTCAGGTTAAAAAGAGGATTAATAATTTTTACGTAAATTCGTTTCTTGAACAGCTTATGTTAATAATCCGTCATTTTTCACAGCACCACTCTCTAGGTTAGTTTAGGTTGGGTAATAATCCGTTATTTTTGACAATAGCACTATGCGTCATCGCTTTTTAGCCTCCAAATAATAAAAAACGAAACATCATCAATGGTCTTAATATAAATTTTAATACGGATCACTAAAAAATAATTTGCATAAACGCTCAATATTAGATACTTCATGCGTATATTAAAAACGATTACAGCCCCTCAAAAATGTGATGGTTTAAAATGACCAGTCGTTTTAGCTGTCATTAGAAAAATGACCACCGATTTAATCATGACAAAGTTTTTTGACTTTAACGATGAGTCAGCTTATTTTGTAAACTACCTAATATCTATCTAGTCCATTGAAAAGTTACATTTGGGGTTGCATTTGTCAGAGGACTAAATTTTATTTTTTTTTATATCAAAAGGGGGTTAGTCCAAGCTTAAATCCAAGTTTGAGGGATTTTAGCTCTTGTCCCACGGCCGCCATCTTGGAAAAAGGGATTTAAATGTTTTTTATGGTTTATCTGACAAACTATAGGTCTCACAAAAAAAATTACTTAACATTTTTTGTTGCAAATAAGATTATCTACAACTTTTATTTATTTATTTATTTAGTCGCTGTGGCGGGCGGTTGGCGGGCGCAGGTGCGCGTGGCAGGCGTAAGACTTAAATTATATATATAACAACTTTCAAAGCGTGTTCAATGCGTGTTCAACGCGTGGTGAGAGCGTGGTCAACGCGTGTCATCTGAACACGCTAACCGAACATCGACGGTGTTCCTTTGTTTTCGAAATAGTTTTTTTTAACACAAGTTAGTACCGAAGAGACCCGATCCCCGACAGGCCCGTCCTCGAGGCTGCCAATTTGATCACCATGTTCAAACTAACAATTTGCATAAAATTAATCCCATTAAAACGACTTTACAGTAGATCATGAGGACTTAAGACTTGAGAAACAGGCAAAATTTTAGTAAGTGAGTTTTCATCCATTTCGTGCTTTTACAAAACGATCATTGTTTGTATGAAAACATCACACAATCGTCTGCTACCGACATACTGAAACTGGTATACAGAAAAAAGTGTTTTTTTTTCGCGTGTGGGAAAGCCAAGAAAGTATTCTCTAGCAGACGCTAAAGATCGACATGATAGAGATATTTGTCTCTTGCTACAAGAGACCTTTTTTTCTGTGTATATCGCAGTCAACCTTAATTCTTTTCACTGACTAGGTGTTGAATATTTTACGTACCCTACCACTCACTACCCCTATCCTAGTGACCTACAAAGGGTTCCAACCCCCTACTTGGTAGTTTCTTCAATTATTCAAAGTGTTCTTGGTTGCCAGCCGGGGTAGTCTTTCAATGAATGGTTCACTGAGTTTATTTGTTTACTTTTATATAGGTGAACTAGGCTATAGACTAGACTATAGGAGAATCGGCTGTGGTCAGTTGACGGTACTTTACTTTTATTCGTAATTTTCAAAAAAATGGGTGATTTTAGGTTGAATCCCTAAGGAAACAAGAGCCTCCGGTAGAAACCCCTATTTAAGGTGCTGATTGTCGTAAAGTCAGTTATTTTAAGCGATTTCTATAACTTTCTTATAAAATTCACTTCCAAATGACTATTTAATGGAACCACCTCTAAGGTATCTCTTTTCTTACACAAAAATAAAAATCTCCATCGATTGAGTCGTCTTAAAGTAATCAGTGAACACATAAAAAAAAACTATAAGCTAAGAATTGAGAAGCTCCTTTTTCCTCGAAGTCGGTTAATAAAACTACCAGATGTTGCAAGTACAATATTCTGACATAATTTCTTATTAAAAACTGCAACAAAGTCCATTTCCATAAACCAACAGGGTTTAATCTAATTTCTTTACTTTGTATAATAATTTTACTCTTGTCTAACATTTATTTAATAAGAGAAGATTCTATGCGATTTTGAACTTTATTGAATGGTAATAAAAGTTGTAAAATGTAGAATAAACTTACACGTGTTTGTGTGGGAAGATCTTGAAACCTTGAACGAATGTCAAGGAAAAGCTTTGGTCTGTTCCTTATTCGCGTGTTTCCTTAATCTGATCTTGCCCAGTGAGAGAGAAGGAATTTAATGCATCTTTATATTTGTAAAGAAACAGAAAAGATAGACCATGGCAGTTTTAACTTTGTTGAAACGTCGATGAAATTAAAAAAAACCCAAAACGCCATCACGGTCCTATAGATTAAAGACTAGCAGCGCTCCGCGGTTTCACCCGCGTAAGTCCCGAATCCCGTGGGAATATCTAAATAAGAAGTAGCCTTCTTCGATAAATGGACTAACCAACACAAAAAGAAATTTCAAATCGAACCAGTAGTTCCTGAGATTAGTGTGTTCAAACAAACAAACTCTTCATCTTCAAAATGTGTAGGAATTATAGAGTTAGAACGATTAAAACTTGACAGCTTTTTTCATTTCATTTTTTAAACGTAGATATATAGAGTCATCTAGCCTCAAACTGAGTCACTAGACTTATTGTATGAGAACCTCTACAGTGGGGTTACCGAACACCCGCCTGTGATGCAGATGAATACAGGTTAGACCTTAAACAAATATTTGTATACATATCAAATATCTGAATTCTGGTCTGGATATTTTGTTTTTAATGGTGTTATTGAAACACCTGAGTGCATTATAATAATTACTTTTTAAAAACTTCACTTGGGTTAAAACTATAGAGCTAAGTAGAGCTAAAATATTATTGCCATTGTATTCTAAACAAGTCTAATTAGGAACGGGTCTTTTCAAGTCCAAGGTCAAGGTTTCAATTGCACTTTATATTCATACTGGAAAAGTTCAAGGTTTTTGCAACAAAGGGAAGAAAATTCAAGTAAAATTATATTGTGTTTGCGGATGACAGGAAAACACTATTACGGAGATGTGTGGGAGTATATAATTTATAGTTCAACTAAGTATTAGTTTAGGTTCTCTAATACACAGTTTTCAAGGTTCTATACTTACTTAAGTCTCCCCAGTGATGTTGCTTAAGACTATTACCAACTTTTCTCAAAAAAAAAACATTGAAATTATGGTCATGTTTTTCTACCATTTTTAAAGGGTACATTTTTACTATAATTGTGGATGTACCATAGCTTAAAAAAATAAAGCATAACAATTTCAATGCTTACGGAACCGTCATCATATTTTTTGGCAAGCTAAAATTACTTTGATCCACCAAACCGTCGAATTAAAAACCCCCAAAAAATTCCTTTTGTCATTTGACACTTCGTCACACTTTTTTCAACCCTTACATTTACAAAATTGCGTGCCCAAAACAAATGGAATCCGGCCTCAACAACGCAGACGTCCTAATGTCTGTCCATCAAGCCCCTAAATGGTTCACGTCATTTACCAATTACCTACACTACGGACACGGAAATATATCCACAGACACCTTCCATTACTTGCTTTGTATCTGTCATGTGAATATTTTCGTAGGCTAGCCAACGATGGTTGTGATTTTAACGGATTAAGTTGACGCGTGGTACAGGTATCGTATTCAGAAATTATGGTCCAAATCCATCTCTGGATAGAATGACGTCGTTCAACATTGCAATACCGGGCGATGAAAGGGAGAATAGGTGTTGGGTGCGAGTGTAGGCATTTGGTATTGTCTGATGTATGATTAAATTGCACATGTCCGCTGGCCTAATACTGAGTTATTAGATTTGTACTGCATTAGGGGTTAGTTGCAAAAACACTAATCAGGTTATGAGCTTGGTAATGTGGTAGGCTAAAAGCGTTGTTGATTGATTGTTTACACTGAGAAAAATGGTTTCATGCTAACTTATACATTAACGTGATGATTTAAGTTTAATAGTGAAGAACGAAAGAATGTTAGGTGCACGTTGATGTATCATTAAGAAAGATTGGTTAACGTTACATCATGTTTATATGAAAGGCGTGTAATGTTTGTTCTTCAGTAGTAATTGTCATGGCAGTGTAACGAAACCCTCATAATATATTAACAATACGGACTTACGTTTTAAAATGAAGTTTACGACAATTTAACATGTTCGTCCTGGTATAGTTTCAGTACGATTAAACCTATTTTTTGTTGGGAAGAATTGAAAAATTGTTATTGTTTTAACGCTAACAAATCGGTAAAAACCTATACTGTATTATGAAAAATAAGTCGTGACAGCCCGATAATTTTGACATTCAGTTGTAACAAAATACCATGACGGAACCTAAACTTCGTTGGGAAAAAATTAATGAAATATCAGTATGTAACGTTAAACTGTCGATCATCACGTCATTTTAACATTACAGCACGATAAATGAACATGGCGGCTGAACTTATAATTCATTGAGAAAAGAATGAGAAATTAACAGGATGTCACGTTAAACTGCCGGTCTTACTGTCATTTTACCTTTCTTTCTTGCTTCTGGTGATAGGTATTTGTTTGAAACATTTTTAAAGTGTTGCCATAAAAAAATGTACCTATAAATTTATGGAAATTTTACTGCAATTTATCTGTTAGAGTTAATCTATTTGTAGTTTAACCAATTTCTAAAATGGAAGAGTTTTTTAATAAAATTTTAAGAGTACAAAATCTATGTACCTAGTTAAGTTTCGGGAGCGCTAGTTTAACTTTTTAAAAACTAAATTAAAACTAGATGTTACTGCTACGAGTATGATTTTAATACTAACTTAAAATGATGTAGAGACAACGAAAGTTTACACGGATGTTATTGTTCACAAAGTATTTCTAGACTAAACAATTTATTCGTTGAATTTAGCTTAGGTATAAACAAAGAATAAGCTGAATTAGCATTATGTATACCTAAACTACATTGTTTCAATATATAACTCCTCCCCCCTTAGTCTTTTAGTATCGGGAAAAACTAATTAAAAAGTGGTTTTTCCAGATACCTAAAATTGACGTAAAAGAAATGATTTAATTAATTGAATTATAACAAAAAGAAATTAATTGATTATATAAAAATAATTACTTATAAGATTATAACAATATTAAAATTAATGATTATTTGAATTAATTGAATATAATAAAGAAAATAAATGATTACCTAAAATTATGATTTAAAATTTTAAACAATTAAACGTTGATTTTGTAATTCAACGGGATTTACATTGTTCACGTTATTTTCTATTACATTTTCCTGATTCCTTAAAAATATAAATTGTCTTAAAATGTTTCTATATTTAATACAAATTAATATGATAAATAAAATTATAATTAACACGTATAACATAATCATTATGTTTAAAGTTTTTCGCGTTTCTTTCACGTTATCATGATTACCGCTTTTCTTGATTAAATTGTTCATTTGCCGGATATCGTCCAAGTCGATTCCTTTGAGGTTAACTGGTTCGGTGTCGTAGTCTCCATTGGGTTTCAGGTTACTCCGCAAATCTTGTAGATTAGGTAAATTCAAAACTGGAATGCGTTTGTAGTCTGGTTTTAATGTATGTTGCCGTTGACTATGAATTCGATTTTCACCGATGTGGGCATCACACTGTACTGGTATAGTAAGTATATAGGTTCCCTTCAGTTGCTCGTGAATTTCATTATTTCCGCATTTTATTGTCAGGACTTGATTGTTTTTACAGAATAAAATCCAACTATCTGTGTTAATTCGTTGCAGTTTGACGTCGTCGATATGAATTGGCAGGGAGGTACATGAAGAAAAGTCTTTCTCGAATTCCATAAGTGACTCTATGCATGTTTTTCCAGGAAAAGGCGTTAATTCGTTTTCATCGCAAAGATATTCTTCGGTCGTTATCTCTTTGCATTTTTGGGCGGATGGCCTGTACTCGTGATTACTCACCAAAAGAAAGGAAAGAGATGGGATTACTATAAAGGTTTGGTTTGTGGATTCATCGGACATGGGTAATGGGTACAATTTGTAATAATTATACATTATTTTATTAACTACAGGTACATCTATAATAAATGTTATTTCCTCGTTTTTAATGTAAGTTTTAACAGTTAATGTTTCTTCTATATAAATTAAATTTTCTTCTGTTACAGGGTACATTAGATTTTCATATTTGGCAATTCCGGATAACAAGGTAAGTAATTCATTAGGATTTATAACAGATTTATGTAATACTGAAGTTTTGCTTAATGCTAGAGCTGTCTCTATTTCGCTTAATTTTATATAAATGGTTCTGAAGTTAGAAACAAATAAATTAATTACGCCAATAAAATAAGATAATGATGTAAAGTTGTTTTCTGCCGTTAATGAACGAATGACCATGCTTTCTAGTTTATCTAAACGCATTTTCATGAGTCTAGTATTTTCGTCTATAATTTTAGTTGTATTTAAAAAGTGGTCCATCATTTCAGAAACTATAGTGATTTTACTGTCTATTGCTTGTTGTTCATTTTCTATTTTTCCTATAATGTTATCGTAGCGTACTGCATCATCGTGATCTAAATTTCCTGTAATAATTTTTATGATAGATCCTAAGGGATTGATGAGACCTCGCTTGACTCTACTGAAAGGTACTAATTGCTGCACTTTCTCTATTGCTTCATCTCTTAAATATTCTGCCTGAGCTTTCAATTCATTTGTCTCATTTAAATATACTTTATGTTTGTTAGCCATAGTAATAAAATCCTGAAATTTATGAATGTTAAAGGAAAGATCCGATCGAATACCAGTTAATGAAATGGTTTTAATGATTGACCAATTTTCCGTCTGTAAGTATGCAATTCCCTGTTTAACAGGTAAGATTCCCGGATTATTATTAATTCTGACTATTTGAGGGTCCTGGTTGGCTGTCGTCTGCGCCCATATTTGTGTGACGAACCTGTGGAGGACGTTTGACATTTAGTATAGGGGCTCTAGTATGTCTCTCCCTAACCTGGATGGGTACTACATTTCTCTCTATTTCACCTGTAACTTTTGCTTTCTGAAACTTTGGTTTATCCTTACTCTGTCTCTTATTTACTGCTTTTGTATAGATAGTTTGCCCTATTTGTAATGGTGGTGTTTCTTCACCGCCTCGCTTTCTTACTAAGTTTTCCTTTGCTGTTTTCATTTTTTCCATTAAATGTTTATAAAGCACTGAGGTTCTATTTTTATGGTCTTTAATTAGCTGTTGACTGTATGATTTTTCAAAATCTATATCAAAGGTGGAATTTAAATCTGTGTGACCAAAAACTACTTCAAAGGGTGTTAAATCTGTTGAGCTATGGATTGTATTATTGTAGGCTATAATTGAGTAATTCATGACTGACAATGCGTCTGTATGTTTTTGATCGTATCTAGCTAGTCTGTATATTTCTGTAATTGTAGAATGAAAACGCTCTACTATACCCATAGAGTTTGGGTTGTTTGGGGTACCTATGTGTAACTTTATTTTGTACAAATCTGTAGTTTCCCTAATAAGCTCATTATTGAACTCAGTACCTGGGTCACAACTAATTTTCTTAGGTATGCCATAGAATGTAAAGTACTTCATTAAAGCTCGTACTATCTCTGGTGTGTTTTTTGATTCAATTTCGATTGCTTGACCTAATTTACTAAAACTATCCACCATAGTTAAATACTGTTTTGAATCTATTGAAAATATGTCCATGAAGATTTCCTGAAAGGGTGCACTTTGAGTCTGTGTCAGCTGCAATATCGGTTTTATCGGTTTTCTGTCATATTTTGATACTTTACATTTTTCGCAAGCATTTATTATTGCGGCTACTGTTTCTTGCATGTTTGGCCAGTAATAATTTCGTCTGATACGTTTGATGGTTTCAGAAATACCACGATGACAAGTTTTTCCATCGTGTAATTTCTCTACTACTGCCTTTTGTTCTAACTCGTCTTCTAAATAGACTACGCGTTGAGTACATTCGTAAAAGTTAACTGTTCCCTTTTTAAACAAAGAAATTATTACGGTAGCAAAATCTTTTCTATGTTGTGGGTTTTCAAAGTAAATAAAATATTTTAATTTTGGTTTTATATATTCTTTGAGAAACTGTTTTATGATATCTAAATTATTTAATGGTAAGAAAATCTCTAATACTTTTTGTTTGTCCCTAGATAAGTTTTTGACTTGTAACTCTTCACGATACCAATTAAAAACTAAGATTTGATTCGGTTTTGTGTCTATGGCTTCTTCTAATATAGGTATACCGTGTGATTCTAAATCTTGTGCAGAGTGAACTGTTCCAACAGAGCTGTCCGATGGTACAGGATATTGTGGAATTACCTCAATATCTGGTTCGGATGCTGTCATAGTGTCTTCGTCATCAGAAATAGTCAGTGTCTCCTCAGAGTCCTTTTGTCCTTTTTCGTCATCTACGTTAACTATCATTGAGTATTTATCTGAATCTAAGGCATTTATTTGCAAATGTTCTATTCGAGAAAGGGCATCTGCGTTAGTATTCTGTTTGCCGTTTTTATGTATAATTCTAAAATCGTATTCCTGTAATCGCAAACGCCATCTTGTGAGTTTACTATTGGGTTCTTTAAGTTGATATAGCCATACCAATGGTTTATGATCTGTGTAAATGTCGAATTTATGTCCATACAGGTAAGGTCTAAAATGTTTTGTAGCCCATATTATCGCTAAGAGTTCCCGCTCTATTGCGCTATATTTCCGTTCGGCATTTGTTAATGTGCGACTAGCATAAGCTATCGGTTTGTCGCTACCAATTGAACCTTGTGATAATACAGCGCCTATTGCTACCTCGGATGCGTCTGTAGTTAGAATAAATGGTTTGGACATATCTGGGTACTGCAGTATAGGAGCATTTACTAAAAGTTCTTTGCATTTTTCAAATGCCTTTTTATAATCTTCGTTAATTTCTACTTTTCTTCCTTTCTTTAAACAGGATGTTAGGGGTTGTGTAATTTTAGAAAAATCGCGAATGAACTTTCTGTAGTATCCTATAAAACCTAAAAATCTTTTTATTTCTGTTTGTGTTTTCGGAATGGGATAATCAAGTACTGTCCTAATTTTGTCGTCATTTGGTTTCAGACCTTGTTCTGTTAATGTGTGTCCTAAATATTGTACTTCTTTACGTAAAAACTCTGATTTGTCTAGCTGTATCTTTAAGTTTGTCTGTCTAAGTCTGTCGAATACTGATCGTAATTTTGTTAAATGTTCCTGTAATCCATTAGAATAAATTAGGATATCATCTAGGTAAACTAAACAGTGAATGCCTTGAAGTCCTCTTAAAACATTATCCATTGTACGCTGAAACGTTGCAGGTGCAGTTTTCAGTCCAAATGGCATTCGAAGGAACTCGTAATGACCATTTTGTGTAGAAAAGGCTGTCTTTTCCCTATCTTCTTCTGTAATTTCAATTTGATGGTAACCAGAAGCTAAATCTAAAGTTGTGAAATAGTTACTATTACCTAATTTGTCGAATAAGTCACATATGTTTGGTATGGGATATTTATCGTCAATGGTAATTTCGTTAAGTCGTCGATAGTCTATAACCATCCTATATTTAACTTGGCCTGATGCGTCCATTTTTTTTGATACTAGATGGACAGGGGCACTCCATGGTGAGTATGATTCCCTAACAACATTATCTTTTAGTAATTTTTCAGTTTGGTTTTTAATCTCTTCAGCTTGCGCCGGAGGTTGTCTATATGGTCTAACATAAATAGGATCTTCGTTTACGGTACGTATGTGATGTTTAACTTGATTTGTAAAAGTTAGTGGTAAGTTTTCACAATAGAATATATCTCTATATTCCATGCATAATTCCTGAATGGCTTTTCTTTCTTCGCTATTTAGATGATTCGTTCTTAATTTAGCATTTAAGTTTTCTATTAATAAACTGTCTGTCTCTATGTTTTCGGATTGTATTTGTGTATTATTTAACTCTACTAACTCTATTTCTTTTAATTTTTCAACTTTAAAGGGTGATGTAATTTTAAGGAATAATTCTTCTTCTTGTAAATTTTGAATAATGGTTGTAGCTAAATAATTCTCACATTTAACTATTGCTGAGGGCATTCTTACGCCTTCTGTAAATTGTATGAAATTGAAAAGTGCATAACCTTCTTTCTGATTTACAGGTAATCTAACTTTGTGTTCTGAACGTGGGAGTAGAGTAATCATGGATTCTTCCGGAAAAATTATAGGAATACATGTATCGTTTGTTTCTAAACGCTTGTCCTTTAAATTAAGATTAGCATTGAGCTGAGACATTAAATCGAATCCTATAACTCCGTCGTAATTTTGATCAACATCGTACAAATAAAATTTGTGAAAATTGTTATTGTTAAATATTGTAAAAAGTGGGATTTCGATAACTTCATTGTGAGAACTAGTTGCATGTGTGCTTACTACTACGAATGGTTCCTGAAATTTATAATTTTGGAAATATTGTTGTCCTATTTTGGGGCTTAAAAATGATTTTGAACTACCAGAGTCTAGCATTAGTCGGGCGTTTATCTCGGGTACATATATATAGGGTAATTTTAAGTCTGCATTAAAATTAATCGCTATTATTTCGGATGTTTTTGTTTGATACCTATCTGAAAATTTTGAATTTCAGTTTCATTTTCATTTTTATTTTCCTGGTGTACGGGCTCTATATTTTGCTGCTCTAAGTTCTGCGAAGATTCCGCATAATCTAAAGCAAGTTGATAGCTAGCTGTTTGGTCTTCGTTATAACTATTGTCGTAATAATTTTCATTATAATCATAATAATTATCAAAGTTTTCGAATTCAGGTTGGTACGGAATTTCATAAGGAAATTCTGTGTAAATTTCGTTCACGGGTACTTGTTGAGGTCTAGCTGGAGCTGTCCTCATAGAAACGTCAGTGTTTTGTTGCTGGTTGGGTGGTTTATACCCAAATTGACCTGGCTGTGGTCTGTAACCTGAGAATTGAGGTCTATATCCGAACTGAGCTGGTTGTGGTCGGTATCCGAATTGACCAGGCTGCGGTTTAAATCCAAAAGATTGATTATTAGGTTTAAATGCTAATGGCTGAGGTCTATATCCGAATTGTCCTGCCTGAGGTCTAAAGCCAGAGGGTTGATTGTTAAATTGAGGTCTAGGCTGATAATTTTGAGGAAAATTGTTATTTCTAAACTGATTTGGTGGATTTCCTATTTGTTGAAATTGTAGAGAGGGTTTAAATCCTACAGGTATGAATCCTGATGGTCTTTGATTTATGATATTTGGTCCTTGAGTAGGAGGAATCAAAGGTTTATAATTATTCCCTGCAAATGTGATTGGCGGTCTACCGTTTCCTATTAATTTAGAATGCATATTATATTCTTCCGCAAAATTAATTTCTTCTAAGACTATAGTTAAAGCTTGTTCGATGGTTGTTGGTCTCTTTTGTCTTATTGTTTTGACTAAATCTATTGAGAGATTGCACATAAAAACCTTAAGGGCTTTATCGTCATATATTATTTTTCTCGCGTCCCTAGTTGCTATTGGGGTTGATACCTCTACCTTAGCGAAAAGGTTTGCTTTTAGCTCCTGTATTCGCTTGCAGAATTCCATGTAAGATTCGTTGGGTTTTAGCTTAGACGTTGCTAGTTCTAACGCTAAGCATTCTTCACTACGTGGATCTCCGAAATGTTGGACTAGGAGATTTTGTATGTCTGTAAAGCTAGAAAAGTTCCCTCGTTCGTTCACTAAAGCGGCGGCTCTACCTCTAAGTTTGCTTGTAACAACTTGTAACAAGTATTCATTTCGTTCATTTGTACCCTGGTATTTTGAGAGTACAAATTCACACTTTCTTAAAAATAAAGTTAACACTGATGTATCCCCATTAAATTCGGGAATTAGGTTGATTACGTCGCGAGGAATTTCGGAAGCAGCCATTGTTAATGCCGCTCCGAGATCTATCGCATTATCCGCATTCATTTTAAATTATATTAATTACAAACTAATAAAAAAAAATTAATTCTTAAAATTTCAATATAAAAAAAATATCAATCTTAAAATTAGGCACCAATACACTCGAATGGGTACGGGATCGGAAGGGGCTTATTAGAAAGGGTGAGTACTGAGTAATCACTTACATTAACGCCACTGCCGCTCGTTGCCACATTGCGCCGAAAGTAACGAATTTATTTGTTTGGTTCCGGATGCCGCGGCCAATACGTGTGTCTTCAATAAGTTTTCACTCTAAATTCACACACGCTAGCACAATGGACATCCGTCCCAGGCTGCGCCAGTTAAGTTTCGGGAGCGCTAGTTTAACTTTTTAAAAACTAAATTAAAACTAGATGTTACTGCTACGAGTATGATTTTAATACTAACTTAAAATGATGTAGAGACAACGAAAGTTTACACGGATGTTATTGTTCACAAAGTATTTCTAGACTAAACAATTTATTCGTTGAATTTAGCTTAGGTATAAACAAAGAATAAGCTGAATTAGCATTATGTATACCTAAACTACATTGTTTCAATATATAACTACCTACTTGTAGTTTTTGTTTGTATGGTAAGTGATATTCTCATCGCTGATTGTGAAGCAATTAAGTATAACAATTCTTTTTAACACGGTTTTATTGTCTTCACCTATAAGTAACTAATTATGTTAATTAATATAAATCTTGAAAATCGATCTTTACCTATATATTCTTCTAATAATAATTCGTAATAATTAAAGGTCTAGATAGGACAGAAAGACAGACAGACGGACTAAAGAACAGAAAAAAGTAACCCGTTATGCGCATACCGGCCCGGCCGCTTATCGTACGCAATATTGACGTCGTCATACCAAAAAAACGGACAATTGCGAGTAGGACTTACGCACCGATGAGGTTTACAAAAGCTTCTACATCAGGTAGGTACTCTAGTCATTCGATTGTTGTGTGCCATCAGATTAAATAAGGCAGGTAAAGCGTTCATTCAAATTATTAAAAAACACGCCAATGTAGAATTTACAAAAGTAAAATGTTGAAGTGTATATGGTTTGTAATTATTTTGGCAGCTCTCATTATGGATGGCGTAATATTTAATCATTAATGAACCTATTCGATTATCGATTATTATTTTCTTAAACTTTGAATCGATAGTCACATGATTATACTTACAAAACATTTTTTTTCTAATATGGAAGATTAAAGCTTTCCGTTTTTTTAAATAAAATAAAATACGCGATAGTCGAGCGTATTTTATCGGTCAATCAGGCGGCGGGCGTAGCATTTTTGTTTTCCATATTATTATTTTCTCAAACTATCATATCACATAGAAAATCGTTATACTTTTATGGTATATAAGTACTTATTTAAATTTAAGAACGCTGCCTGCAAATAATTATTTTTCATCGATTTATTTATATTCAAACCTGTCAAAATAATCATCCTACGTTTGACAAACCATAGGTACTCGTAGGTACCGTAACCATAGGTACTCGTAGGTACTGTTTTATAGTATCAGAAAAAAAAAACAAAAATATTTTGCCGACTGTGTATGCATTCCAATATCTCTAATAGTTTGGCCAGGTACTTAGGTTTCTTATCAGGGTAATCAGGTACCTATGTACTTACTCCATAATTTTCTAAACGTGGTTATTAAACTATAACTCTGTCCCAAATTTCAGCCGTTTTATTTAATTGCGATCTAAATGGAAATATTTTTAGGGACTCATGACGAACGAACAACGAAGTACCTACTCGTTGAGGTACCCACGTAACCCTAAAAATGATCGTCACTTTATCGCCAATGTTAAATCTGTATCACTTATTTGGTCCATTTTTCCTTTGGCCTAGTGGAATACCATGTACTCTTTTAAAGCAGGACGTAAATAATTGACTGCCTTGCTTTTTCATACAATACCTACTTAATGCTTTGATTTGTATACTTATAGGGATCTACATACCAAGTTTCAACTAAGAATGCATATTTTATATAATAAGGTAGGTAACCTAAACACTATCTATTTATTATATCACAACGCGGCAACGTAATATTAAAACTGCATACAAAGTTTTTATATTCACTTTGATTTGGTGAAATTGAAAATTGAGTGTGGCAACATTTTTTAACTGGTACCGCGAAAATACGTTAAACTTTGTCTTGCCTGTTCGATATCAAAGTTTTATGTGCCTGTTCGATAACAAAGTTATATGTAAAGTGTTCCGTGGTAAAAGAAAGCCGCTAAAACGTACAGTGATTATTCTCTTTGGATATTGGCCGAAGAAATTGAAATTGCGAATTGTATGCCGCCTGCACCGTCATGGACCAGTATACTGCTGATTTACTTGTAAAATGGGGATTGCTTGAATACGTCGGGATTTTCTCAGGTGAGAAGTTTTTATTATCATCAGACACAGACGACAGCTTCTCGAGCGTAACATGTTCACAGTAAGTTCACAGTAGACAGCTATGTTCCTACTGCAGCTGTATTTGACTCGTTTCGCCTCGCCTCACCTTGTCTGGTCACCAAGGTTAGAAAGGGGGTTAGTTAAATGATCGAAGGCGGTCGCACATGTGCCAGCTGCTGGTGTGAAAATAGACAGCTACTGCACCATTGTTCTCGTGTCATTTCTAGTTCAGCTAGTAAGTAAGTACCTAATGTTATGGGCAATGTTCTTGTGACCTACTACCCTCTCAGCTTAGTCGACCATATCCAGCGCAGAGAACTTGTCAATACATCTGGAGCCAACTAAGCCGTGGGTTTCATCATGATGTTTTCCTTCACCGTAAGAGCAATGTCTATAATTTTTTCCTAGGATTAATACATTGGTTCACCGTGTAACCCTAGCGAAGCACATTATGTAGGTAGTGTCAAGTGCATGTCAGCCTTGACAACATTTTCCCCTTTGTTTGCACTCTCATTATCCACTTGGCCATATGTCATAATTTATCATCCCTATGGCCCTCAGTACAAGTCATAACATTGAACTCATGAGATGGTGTAAAGTCTGACATGAACTAGTGTTTGGTGTCTGTTGAACTGCAACTAACTGTGTGTGCTTGTGTTTTGTGTTTGTTTCACTCCTACTAACTGTGTGGGCTTTGTAATATAGAAGCAAGAATTGATACAACATCTTTACAATTGCTTGAGGATGCGGACATAGCAGCGCTTATAGCTCCCCTAGGAGATAGATTAAAACTGCAACGTAACCTTAATATATGGAAAAAAGAACTAGCGGTAGCTGAGTCTCGTGTCGTTTGCTCGCCAATGGTAAGGATTGCTTGTGTTTAATCATTTTTAGGGAAGAAAGAGGATAGTGGTGTACATGTTGATAAGTACAGTAAGGGACAAAATTACTTGATCACCGTCACTAAGCTAAAGTGTTTATAATTTACCTGTCGAATGAGGTCAAAAGTTCAGAACTACTTCAATGTAAAGTAAAAACACTAAAGTTTATTGATTTATAGTCGTTAACTTTAGATAATATCTTTTATCTTTCTTCAAAGTAATTTTTCACACTTTCATTTATTAACGGTGGTCAAGCACTTTTGTCTCCTAACCGTACTTGATATAATTTTTTTTTTAATTATTGATGGCAGCATTCCATTAATATGCTTTTCTCTTCTCTAACTTGTTTGTACAGTCGGCTGCATAATTGCAGCCCCCGGTAGAATTCAAATATTACTATTATTGAAATGTTTTCATTCTAATTTTTTGTTTGATAAATTCATGAGTTAAAAGACTTTAAACTTCAACTAAAGCAGGTGCCTAGAATCTTGCTCGTGTTGAAAACATTCTTATAACAGCCGTTTTGGAGCTCTACGGTGGGTCTGCAATTATGCAGCCGACCGTACATCATTTCTATTGGGAATAAAAGGTAGGTACCCTTCTTTTTTTGTACCTTGGATATGTTTGTAAAATATCTGAACATTGGCTGAGTACTTAGTTAAAGCACAACCTTAAAGTGTAAAGCAGTAACAAACAAACATGTTCACTTCTGATTTAAAATATTGATTAAGATTAATAAGCATGATTGAGATAGATAGTAACAAACAGGAAATACAAAATGCAGGACAGGCCTTGCACTCCGAAGTCAGAACTAAGTTAAAAGGCATATTTTGTTCTAGGTGCCAGATATAAGCACTAGGTTTTTTAATAGTGTTTTACAAGACTTAGACGCTTGCAGCAGCTCCACTCCTCAAACTCCTCCATTCTATGATGAGGGTACAGCAGAGGGAGCATTTGAAATCGAGGAAGCTAGAATTAATAACTCGGTGAGGTGATATTTTTATACAATTTATTTATTTTTGTGAACCAATAACATCTAATATATATGTGTAATAGGTTAATATTATCAGTGTTTATGGTGCTCTGCATATCAAATAATAATAATAGAACTGTAATTTTTTTACTTTTTTTTTAATTTTTTAACTAACTTCTAAAAAGGACAATACTACTGTATAACTGGGCTTCTTCTGACAAAATTTCTTACATTTTTTTTAGGTTCTTAGTATTTTGAATAAATACTCTGAAGGTCGCGCTGTTCTTAATAAAGGAAGAAATAATAATGGTCTATTAAGTGCAGAACTAAGAAGACAATTGGCTAATTTAATAATAAAACATATTTTGGAAAATGAACCCAACAAAGCGCTGCAAGGACCAGATTTTTTGAAATTGGCTCATGAAATATATGAATTGTTCCCTCAAGAGTCTCCAGCTGTTTATTATGCGCCATACCTATCTCAGACAAAATATCAAGCCAAACGAAATGCATCAGGAATTCTGTATAACACTTATGCCACAAGAAAAAGACATCTGAGAAACTTGGGCATAATAACTCCAACACTAAGATCTCGATCAAATTCTCGTGCTTCTTCAAAGTCCACCACAGACACTACTGCTCATGATCTGATTGTGCCTGCAACTGGAATTCAGATATCACAATTGCAACAAAGTTAGTATAATCTTTTTATTTTTTATTTTTGATGTTAATATTTTTTTCTTTATTATAACAATAAAATAACGCAATTTTTTTAGGTGACCCATCAGTGTGTGAAGAGCACCTTAAAATATTAGAAAGTCCCGACCCAGGGCCATGGCAAGAGATAGAAAAATATTGGAGCACCACAGTATGTGCCCGCCTACGATATCTCTATTATGAAAAAGGAACTTTGACGGACTATTTTAATAGATTTCCAATATTGAAATCTCCTTCGGGATTTGCCCTTTTACAACAAGATTATGATAAACTATACCCTGCCAATACAAATGGAATAAGCAACGTGTCTGCTTTATGCAGCAAAATTATTGAAATTGCAACAGCAAAATCCAAAACTGCTACGGACCCTACCATAACAAAATCAATTCAAAGTTATTTAGATGCAAATGATGGTAAGTACCTACTTGATTGTTTTATTTATTTTTTAATCGGAAGACAAACATTAATATAAGTAGTAACAAACGAATGAATCTACCTTACAATCTAAAAACCATTTTGTACTATGATATTTTAAGGATACTTCCCGTTGGGCCCATTATTTTGGCCCCATTGATGGGCTGAATGGGAATTTAATATTTTATTTTATTTTTGTTGCCATTGGGCCCATTGTAGATTAAGCTACAATGGAAACAAAAATTGAACAAAATATTGAATTCCCGTTCAGCCCATCAATGGGGCCAAAATAATGGGCCCGACGGGAATTACCCCTTTTTAATTAGCTTAAATTTCAGATCATCTAACTATAATTAATTTTTTTCCTAATGTTTTATTTTTTGTTTTTAGATAATAACAAAGAAGATATTTGTTTGCTTCTGCTGCCCTATATAATAAACATTCCATCAGTGCGGAGAAAGGGTGCTTGGAAGCCGTCTCGAGCTGAATTCAGAGATGGATTTGCTTTAAATGCAGCCACGGATGCTGAAGTCCGACCTATGATCGTTGAACGACGAAACAAACTTTCTCAACTTGGACTGACTTTCCAACCAATTGTAATATATTGCGGCGACATTAAGAATATTACAAAGGCATATGCGGTATGTGACGATGTTTTGTACGAATTTCGTTCTTTGAATAAGGCGGTTGATGTAGTGTTCAAAATATTTCACGCCACAGGAGCACAGTACCCGCAAGAGTCCTATGATGTGTGGCTTCTACTGCAGGTTGCATTTTATGAATTACATACCCAGTTTGATCGCCAATCTGCATCACTGAAGCAAGTGTTGGTGGACTTAGGATTTAAAGATAGAATTAAATAAAACATTTTATCTACAATGCTAACTTGCTATATGTGTAAGAAGAAGTTCGTAGATTTTAAAGATCTTTTATATCACATCAAAAATAACTGTGTTCAATATTCAATTCAATCTATGGGCTATAAATGTGGCGAAAGTGGATGTTATCGACATTTTAATAATATTAAGTCATTTAGACGACACATAAATTCAGATCATATTGAAAGTAAACCTATATCAATACCAGAAAATCTGCATAATTTTAATGAATTGCCTTTGTCTGCTGAACCTTGCGATCGAGAAAGTAGTTTTGATACTAACAATTTTGTTGTCGAAAGTAATCTTCGCCATGAAGGTTCAGTTTTCATAGCTAGTTTATATAAAAACCCTTCGGTGCCTCGTTCAACAGTACAACATGTAGTTGATGGATTGCAAATTTTTCTATCTAGTGTTTCTGACACATTAAAGCTTAAATTCCATGAAGGGGTGTCTGATGCAAATGATGAAGTGACTAATAATCTTAATGAAACTCTTTCCTTACTCAAAAATTGTATGTCACCTTTTGGTTCAGAGTATAAGCGTCTACAATTGTTTACTGAAATGGGCACTTACATTCCTCCTTATGAGATAACTGTTGGGTATCTTCCAGGCACTCCAGTACAACAGCCTTGTACTATGCAAATAATCCCGATTAAAAAAGTTTTAACGGCATTTTTATCAAAAAAAATTGTTTGGGATTCAATCATAGGTCATTTACAATATTTGAAGGCTAATATTAAATATTCTGAAGAAACATCATCATCTCTGGGCGTTGAAAATTTGATCCAGACTTCAGTATGGAAAAATATGAGTGATATGGGAAATCCCAACGAAATAATTCTACCTTTAATAATATTCTACGATGATTTTGAAGTTGGTAACGTTTTGGGAAGTCATTCAGGGGTACATAAACTTGGTGGAATATACGTTTCTATTCCGGCATTGCCACCGCATTTATTTTCCAAATTAAACAACATCTTTTTGTTTGGTTTATGTCACTCTTCCGACAAAAATGTTTTTGGCAATAAAGCAATTTTTAATAAAATTATATCAGAATTAAATGATCTAAGGGTCAATGGAATTGAACTGAACACCGGCACAGTTAAATTTTACGTTGCTGCCATCACGGGGGACAATTTGGGGCTAAATTCCGTGTTAGGATTTACAGAAAGTTTTTCTGCCAATAAATGTTGTAGAATATGCAACGCAGATAAAGCACAATTGCAAAAATATATATATGAAGATGTCAGTTTACTTCGAAATATTAATTTATACAAACAACAAGTATTGATGCAAGATTTAAATCAAACAGGTATAAAGGAGGAATGTTGCTGGCTTTCTCTTATTGGATTTGATATTTTTGAAAATGTTGCAATAGACCTAATGCATGACATATTGGAGGGTGTTGGAAAATATGTTATGACATTCGTTATTAATCACCTACTTAAAACAAAATTGTTGCATTTAAATATTTTAAAAGAAAAGTTGCAATCTTTCAACTATGGTCCAGATTCAGACTCGAAACCTTGTAATTGTATAACAGTTGAAGGATCCAGAATTAAATTAAGAACTTCTGCAGCAGAAATGCTCAATCTTATTAGATATTTTGGTCTTCTTGTTGGACAGTATGTTCCTACTGTTGACGAGGTGTGGGTATTGTATGGTTATTTACGAAAAATAACTGAACGACTACTGAACCACAGGGTTTATAGTGATACTATTGAACAATTAAGACAAATGATTGCAGATTTTAACGAGTTATATTGTAAGTTATCTGGTGAAACACTAAAGCCCAAATTTCATTTTTTAACTCATTATCCGACAATGTTAAAAAAGTTTGGCCCCTTAAGTCATATATGGACAATGCGATTTGAAGCCAAACATAGAGTCCTTAAAATGATTGCTCGTTCCTCTTGTAATAAGATTAATATCTGTAAAACCATAGCAATTAAAAATCAACTTATACTTAATGACTTCTTGATCCGG
Organism: Idaea aversata; assembly: GCA_907269075.1. Classification (NCBI taxonomy): domain Eukaryota; kingdom Metazoa; phylum Arthropoda; class Insecta; order Lepidoptera; family Geometridae; genus Idaea; species Idaea aversata. The sequence continues at coordinate 2,952,861 of OU026102.1, forward strand.
GAGACTGTTATGTCTAGTTCAGATAACTATGGAAAGAAAAAACAATTATCATTTACTAATTCGGCTATTTCTGAGTTGGATTCTGAACTGAAAAATGCATGCACAGTCGCTTGGGTGAGAGTCAAAGGAATAATTTGGAAAAATAACGATATTTTAACTCTTGATATAGACGAACACACAAACATGCCTTTATTTGCTAGAATAAAAATGATTTTAATTCGTGAAAATGATGAGGTTTGCTGTCAATGTCAATTGTTCGAAACAGTATTGTATAATGATCATTATAATGCATTTGAAGTTCGAGTTACTGATGAGTTACGCTGTTTTGATTTTGAGGAAGTAGTCTCGCTTTGTCCAAGTACATTAACAATTTTAAGGGATTCAACTCATTTTATTACAGTAAGGTGGGCGTTAGACTGAATTCGTTATCATTCCATTGCTATTAGCACCAGAAGGAAAAAATAGCATCCACTATCTTCTTGTCCCGTCCTATTCTGCTGCTGATACCTGCACAGGTACCAAGCGTAGCACGAGAAGTGTTAGAGCAGGTGAGAGCGACATAAGTGACAAGTAATCGTCAAATCTCTTTTAACTTTTTAGTTGTAACATACTTTGTTGTCATCCGCTGACATACATAATGTTTTTTGCTACGCTTACTGTAGGCTTCTGCGAAGGTATCTCGGGCTTTTTGATGTTTCGATAATTTTTATTTTTGATGTTTTAATCATTTTCATGTTTATTTTTAAATACTGATTGACTCAGTATCATGTGAGGATCATTTCGGTTCAAAAATGTACTTATAGTACGGGGCGTTAGCTCCCGAAATCGACGATTTTGGTCTCATCTGGCGGAAATCATGAAACTTGGCATGGAGGTAGCTTTTACATAGATATTGAGATATACAAGTAGAAACGAGTCGGAAGGCGTTTTCCCCTTTCCCCCTCTTTTGTCTGAAAAATTAGTGTATTTTTTAATTTTGATGAAAGCGATTACAGCTACAACAAAACCGTCACTAAACAATATTATGATCTTCATTAAATTCTGTACAATATTTACCTTGGAAGTATGTAGATCGGACTTCTAGTTTAGAATCTGTAAAGTGATTTTAACCACCCCTCGACCCTGTTTTTTTATCAACCCTACAGGTTTTTTGTTTTATTATAAAAACAGTAAAAGTTAAAATAAAACTGTCAATGACAAATATGTTTTCATTTCATTTTTGTTGTAGCTTTAACTGTTTTTATAATAAAATCAAAAACTGTTAGAGTTGATACAAAACAGGGTTGAGGGGGGTTAAAATCTATTTACACCTTCTGAACTATAAGTCTGATCTACATACTTCCAAGGTAAATATTGTACAGAATTTAATGAAGATCATATTGCTTAATGACAGTTTTGTTGTAGCTTTAACCGTTTTCATATAAAATACAAAAGACTGTAATTTCGCACACAAAAGGGGGGAAAGGGGGGAAACATTCGTCATACGACTTGTTTCTACTTCTATATCTTATTATCTACGTAAAAAACTACCTCCATGCCAAGCTTCATGATTTCCGCCAGATGGGACCGTAAAAAGAGCTAAGAAACCGGACTATTATGTTTAGTTTTAAAAATAGTTATTAATTTGGTAGGTATTGGAAATGTTATCCTGTGTATTATATCACTTTGTACTAATTATATAATTATTAAGAAATAAATGAATAATAGGAGTTAAACAAATATAAAGTGCTTTTTTTAAATCCTGCATTTGTAAAAATATGTTTTTACAACTACTTTAACTTTCAAGTTTCCTTAGTTTGAATTATTTAAAAAAACTTACTGGTTTGTTTGAAAATACTACATTTATTACATGTGGCGCTATATCTGTACATATATGTATTACCTACTGTAAAAGTAGGTAATTAGATTATAATTATGACTAATAGATTGACACTTAATTTGCGACGTGACGTATAATTCTATTTCGGATGCTGGATCATCGGTAACTCCTGAATAGTAGAGCCGCAGCCGCCGCCGATGCATGGGACGGGTAAGGGCGGGATGGCAGCGACACAGGTTGTGACTGCACGTCTGTATATGATGAGGTGTAGTGTTTAAGGTAACAAAATTTTAAGGAACAAATCTACATGACATTGCAAACAACTTTTTCGAAGTCCCGTTAAAAATTGTTTGTAAGGTACTTTAGAGCTACTCCTTAAAATGTTGTAACCTAAAATATACACCCTATCTATGAGATGTAACGGTCACAAACTGTGTCAGTGTCACCTGTTCTCATCCGTAGCATGCAACGGCGCGGGCGCGGCGGCAGGAGTTCCCCACAAATTGACAGTAAAATACCGGAGATAACGTCCGTAAAATCACGCAGATATGATATGACGGTACTGTCTTAATGTAGGTAAATAATACAGGTTTCACCTCACAGTACCCATATATAATAGGGAAAATCATGATAGGATATAAGAATTTTACCTATAAATAATTGGGACAGTCACAACAAGAAGTAAGTATATAACCTAAACATCATGCAGATATGCCATATTATAATAGGGAGAGTCACAACAAAAAGTAAGTAACTAATCTACAAGTCATGCAAATATGTCATGACAGTACCGATATACATATAGGAAAAACTGATAACTTATAGATAATTTCACCAAACAAAATCAGGAAGTTTGTCGTAACTGCAATGACTCGTCACTACAAATTATTATGCCGTAATGACATCTCTACAAGTTTCGGCATTCTAATCACTACAATTTGTTCGTGGCGTCACGACGATTTGTCGTGACGCAAAAGGATCGCAGGTCAGTAAGTACCAACCTTTAATGGTTCCCCGTCATGTCAAATTGTTATGACAGCGTTTTAAGAATATCATGACGCGTCATAACAATTATCAGTGGCGGCTAATCATGATAAAATAACATGTTTTACGTGCAGAGTATTGGTAAGAACTGTTGGTACCTTTTTGACAGGAATACTGTTAAAATAGCTAGAATACTGTTAAAATGGCTAGAATCCCGCACAAATTGTCGTTATTTCCCGTTTGCATTTTTCTCAGTGTAGACGTATCTACTAACAGTTTGGGGTTTGTACTAATCGGCACAACTAATCGCGCGATTCAAGCAACGAAACTTCACTTGAAGCACATCAAGCGTTTCACAGCATCATTCTTAAACATGGAACATAAAGGTAGAGGGATTTCTTTTATAGATAGACTAGCTTTTGCCTGCGACTTTGTCCGCGTACAATGGTTGGTTGGTTTGGTCGTACCTACCATATGAATGCAAATAAATTAAATGTAGATTGGACCAAAGAATCACGTTGTCCCTACAAAATTTACCCCACTTTTTTAGCATGTATAGATTGGACCAAAGAATGACGTTGTCCCTAAAACCCCACTTTTTCAGCACCTAAGGGGTAGAAATTCGGAAAATATTTTCTTATCAGATGCTTAAGTCATACAAAGAACACAACCTCCATGTTTTAGGTCTCTACGATCAGCGGTTTAGGTGCATTGATCCGTCAGTCAGGACAAAGCATTTCATATATGTTTCAAAGATAGACATAGATAGATAGATAAAGATAGATTAATAGGTAGATACTAAAATACAAACGTCTACTTTAAATAACCTCTCATTAATATCAAAGTGATATTCTCTTTATAGTACGCTCAATTACATATCGCGATCAAGCGTCAGCGATCACAAACCTTTGGTTCTATTAAAATTTTCAATGCGCCAAAGGTTAGCGGAGCAGGGCTGATCAAAGGGTGATAGCTTATTCATTTGAACGGAAAATGTTACGCATATTCATAAGGTTTATAGAGATACTGGAATAGGCCTATTTAAATGCTAGCAGCGCTCCGCGGTTTCAACCGCGTAACTCCCGATCCCATGAGAATATCGAAATATAAAATAGCTTTATAGCCATCCTCGACAAATGGACTATCCAACACAAAAATAATTTTTCAATTCGAACCAGTAGTTCTTGAGATTAGCACGTTCAAACAAACAAACAAACTCTTTAGCTTTATAATGTTATATAGTATAGATTTGTTACGATTGCCTCGTTCAGTGTATGAAGCTAGTGTCGAAGATGTCACTAAACCCCACGTGACAATCAACCCAGACTCAATTAGGCCATGGAAACGTCTCGTGATCAAGGCGACACAATATTATTGTCGAATGTAGTTAATTCGACTTTCATTGTTGTTAGAAGGCATGCAATAATCCTAGCGGCCCTTCTTGCCTCAACGTCTTAGTTACTCATGTGCCTTAACCTTCTAGCTAAAAGATTATTTCATTCTCTTTCCTTAAATCTGCTTAAAATGATGACGTAATTTTTTACATTTGGTTTTTGCCTTTTGCCAATTTTTTTTGTTTAAACTCTTTCTTACTTATTGTTAAGGCGATCTTTGTGGCGAAGTGGACGAAAACCCGCCTATGATACAGAAGGTTGCTGGTTCGACTCCTGCCGTCGAACAAATAGTGATTTTTAAACGACTTCAAAAAAAGGAGGAGGTTCTCAATTCGGTTGTATGTGTTTTTTTTATGGATGTTCCCGCCTATCTTCTTTGTTTATCAACCGATTTTGATGAATCTTTTTTGTTGGAAAGCGTCTACCTCAAGGGTGGTCCCATAAAAATTTGGTGAAGATCTGATCTTTGGAGTGATTAACAGAATTAATTGCACCTCAAAAACGTTTCAACTTGTATCTGCCGAAACATCTTTTAGACACGTTCCAAAAAAATTTGCAGTAAGCATGATGAGGATCTTCGATAACATGAAGAGATCGTTCCACATAATCATAATACGGTAGATTGTTCAGTTTTCGATTACTATAGTTAGGTACCAGTAGAAACTTTCAAACAATACATTTCAAACAGATTTTGACATCATCATCATCATCATCATCATCAGCCGGTGTCAGTCCACTGCTGGACGTAGGCCTCTCCCAAGATACGCCACTGAGCCCGATCTTCGGCTCTTCTTCTCCATTCACTGCCCACCGCTTTGCGTATGTCGTCGCTCCACCTGGTCACAGGGCGTCCTACACTACGTTTGCCAATTCGCGGTCTCCACTCCAAGACAAGTTTACCCCAACGATAATCAGTCCTGCGGCAGATATGACCAGCCCACTGCCACTTCAATTTGCTAATCCGTTGAGCTATGTCGATCACTTTAGTTCTCTGGCGAATTACTTCGTTCCGGATTCGATCCCGCAGAGAAACACCGAGCATAGCTCTCTCCATAGCTCGCTGAGCGACTTTAAATTTGTGGACTAGTCTAGCTGTGAGTGTCCACGTCTCGGCTCCGTAAGTCATCACAGGTAGGATGCACTGATTAAAGACTTTTGTCTTTAAGCACTGCGGTATAGGCGACGATAAGACTCGACGGAGTTTCCCGAATGCTGCCCAGCCCAACTGAATTCTTCTCTGGGTTTCCTTCTCAAAGTTGTGTCTGCCTAGTTGGAGCGTCTGCCCAAGGTAAACATACTTCGCAACAACTTCGAGTAGGATTCCATCTACAGCAATCGGTTCCGGGACAACATGCTCGTTGTACATGATTTTGGTTTTATCCAAATTCATCCGGAGACCGATGCGACGAGAAGAATCAGCTAGGCCATTCAACATTATCTGTAAGTCCGGCAGCGTTTCTGCCATAATGACGATGTCATCTGCAAATCGTAGGTGAGAGATGTACTTACCGTTAGATGTACAGCGTCTTAAACATATCTTCCAAGGCATTAGTGAACAGTTTCGGGGATATGACATCCCCCTGTTTCACTCCTCTTCGCAAATGGATACGTTTAGTTTTCTGGTTCTGTACTTGTACGGTCATCGTTGCGGCATTATACAGACATCTCATCACTTCGATTTTGACAGAATGTGTGCAATGTCCTGCAATATTTATAGTAATCAATGGTTTCTAATAATCAATGTTAAGCTGTTAGATATTGGTTAGGTTAGTTAGTAAGTACAGTCGGGAACAGAACTGCAAACTCACCGTTGTGATAACAGTTTGGCGCTCTGCGGTGGGTCTGTCTGTACGTTTGTTGCCTGATTGTGCCAAACACTGACTGTGTTAGACTAATACTACCTACCACTAAAAAGTATGAAATAAAAAATTAATTTAAAAATTTTAATGTTTTTTCTTTCTTAGAGTTTTTCTATGTATCTATGCATTGACAAAAGAAAAGTAAGTTTATTAAATTTAATATATTCTATCCATTGTTCAGCTACCAACTCAGGTTTGGCTAGATAGCGCTGTGTCCTGCAATATTAATTAATTTTGTTTATTCAGTAATTTTATATCAATGTTGTCACATGATTGGGTGTTTATTGAGTTAGGCTTCCATGTTATTTTGTTTCGACAGTTGCTACGGTTTCTGCGGCTTTTAAAACGGCTTTAGGGTCCGTTTTGAATATCGTTTTTCACGTTTACAAATGAGTTTTTATTGATGATGAATTATTGAAACGGCTTGTCGTGTTATTTTCTCGTCATTTTTTATTAGGTATATGGGATTAATCAGTCAGGGTTGGGATGCGGCGGATCGAACTGATGCTGCTGTTGGTGCCGGAATTTCTATAAGACCACGTACCGGAAAGCGTAGCGCGGGACGACCTCTGCTTAGATGGACAGACTATCTTAAGTCACAGTTTATCTCTATCAGCAACACTTTCAATTCATACAAAAAACATATTTTTTTCCTCGCTAAGGTAAAAACTGATCCAAAAATTGAATAATAAAGTTGTGAGACGTAACGTTTATAGAGTGTTTATCTTCGAACTTCGCATTTCTTTATTGTGACACGATAATTTGCCGAGTTTTTATACAATATGCGTTAACACCAGAGGGATTATGAGTCAATGGGCTTACTTTCGTCTGGTAAAGTTTATTTTGCAAAGACGTATCTACCTCTGGTTGACATAATATCACTGTAATAATGTACGGCTTCTGCATAATTGCAAACCCATCGTAGAGCTTCAAAACGGTTATTAAAAGAATGTTTTCAACACGAACAAGATTCTAGACACCTGCTTTAGGTGAAGTTTAATAACTCATCAATTAATCAAACAAAAATTAGTATAATAAAAATATTCCAACAATAGTAATTTTCGAACTCTACCGAGGGCTACAATTGTGCAGCCGACTGTACATTTTTTGTCAAAATCGGTCACAAAGATCTTTTCAAGATTTTCCACTATCTCTTATAGATTAAGAAATGGCTCTAAAGGCTTATTTAAAAAAAAAAGTTGTCTAAAGTCGATTTACGGACGATATTTTTTTGATAAAGTCATAAGAACTCTTTTGTATCGTTGACATTACGATTTTGCATACTTCAATACATTGCTATCGTTACCTATCATGTCAACAGAACCTGACACGTCAGACTTTTTTGTGAATGCCGGTGTTCATCACCATATTATACATAGTATAAAACAAAGTCGCTTTCTCTGTCCCTATATCCCTTTGTATACTTAAATCTTTAAAACTACGCAACGGATTTTGATGCGGTTTTTTTTAATAGACAGAGTGATTCAAGAGGAAGGTTTATATGTATTATACATGCATAATATATCCGTGCGAAGCCGGGGCGGGCGCTAGTCGATTTATAAGAGACAAAAAATACCTGTATATACAGGGTTATTGGTAATTATACTAGCAAGCCGTTGAGGGCTACTTCTCTGTGCACCTAAACAAACAACTTTTGTTCTACGACTTTTGGAAATTCGAACATTTCTTTGTGAATTTTGATATTAGGTTTACTTGAAAATCAGCTTTTCCTTACACGAAGAGGTGATTAACCTTAAAATTTTAGTTATTTTTGAAGTTTTATCTGTTGTTCTTAGTCTTAACCCTTAGCTGGAGTCGCTAAAATTCGTACACACATCTGGAGTCGGGGGTGAAAAGTGACCCCACTAATACGATAAGGCATACTATTAAAACCATCCACATATTTTTAATTATTCGTTTCATTTATTAAAAAACAACTTAAATTCTTAAGGCCTAACATTATTTATAACATACTAAAATAGAAAATCACATTGTTTTTTTTTAATAACATTTTCGCTTGTTTTCTATACCTATTTTTCAAGTGTCAACTTTAGCAGTCTAAATTTTTATGAAAAACTTAAAATCTTATATTTTTTTTACTCTATATAGCTTTCTTATATATTCTAGTTAACAAAAGTACGAACATTTGTTGAAATCAATAAAAGATAAAAAAATGACAGTCCAAAACAATATTCTTCTAAAACTACAAAAAAAATAGCCAAACAGTCTTAGCATATGTTACAAGTAATTTCTTTGGCAGTATGATTTTTACATTTCGTTTTTACTGCTTGAACTTGAAGAGTCGCTATTCTCGTCCGTCTCTAATTCACTCGGTTCAGAATAGCTAAGTACCTCCGGTTCCTCACAATCGCTGATTTCTTCATCGTCACAGGCGGATATTGTGGTGTCACGGACGGATGTGGAGTCAGATTCGTCACCTTCGTCTTCTAACATTTGCGAAATTTGGTTGTCACCCAAAAACCCAGCCATGATGATGGTAATTTAGTGAAAAAAACAATAAAAAGATACAAAATGGCTATTCAATAAAACAACCATTTCCGGAGTCGGGGGTCATTTTTGACCCCACGTGTATACGTACCTCCGCTTCCAGAAAAGTTAGAGCGACGCAAATCAGCCACCCGCTGTACCCCGTGACGTAATGAGATTACCTAAACGCACAGGAGCGTAGGAACTAAAACTGCAAAGTTATAATAAGAAATCTGTTTCGTTGGGGTAATTTTTGACCCCCGACTCCAGCTAAGGGTTAATGACGTTTGTTTTACAAAATCAGCTGTTTTTCGAATTTACAACACCTCAAAATTTTCATAATTTTTTTCGAATTTCCAAAAGTCGTAGAACAAAAATTGATTGTTAAGGTGCACAGAAGTAGCCCTTAACGGCTTGCTAGTATAATTACCAATAACACTGTAGGTATACTTACTACCTATCTACCTATATTCTATCTATCTATAGGCGCGTCATTATCATCTTTCCACTTCAGAACTCACCTACTCCACTCCCCTAGATAAAAGCGCGATGATTTTCATACCAGCGCACAATTCTCCCTATTGTCAAAGACTAGGGTAGTGGTACCTAAGTACATAAGGTCTAGATTTATAGGTATAGAAAGTAGGTTTATAGGTATGTACTATGGAGGTGTTGATGACTGTCATTTTGTGAAACGACAACGAAATGTATGAAGTTAAGTAAACTTTTATAATTTTAAGGACGCTCCCTATCTATACTTCATAATCATTATCATTACATAGTATGAAATAAAGTCGCTTTTCGCCGTCCCTATGTCGCTATGTCCCTATGTATGCTTAGATCTTTAAAACTACACAACGGATTTCAATGCGTTTTTTTAATAGATAGAGTGATTCAAGAGGAAGATTTATATGTATAATACATGCATAATACGGCCGTGCGAAGCCGGGGCGGGTCGCTATCACTACATAGTATAAAACAAAGTCGCTTTCTCTGTCCCTATGTCCCTATGCCCATATATCCCTTTGTATGCTTAAATCTTTAAAACTACGCAACGGATTTTGATGCGGTTTTTTTTTAATAGATAGAGTGATTCAAGAGGAAGGTTTATGTGTATAATACATGCATAATATAGCCGTGCGAAGCCGGAGCGGGTTGATAGTCACTGTCACTACATAGTATAAAACAAAGTCGCTTTCTCTGTCCCTATTTCCCTTTGTATGCTTAAATCTTTAAAACTACGCAACGGATTTTGATGCGGTTTTTTTAATAGATAGAGTGATTCAAGAGGAAGGTTTATACATGCATAATATAACCGCGCAAAGCCGGGGCGGGTCGCTAGTATAATAAAGCTGAAGAGTTTGTTTCTTTGAACGCGCTAATCTCAGGAACTAATGATTCCAATTGAAAAAAATATTTTTGTGTTGGATAGTCCATTTATCGAGGAAGCCTATTGGCTACTTTTATTTTGATATTCTCACGGTATCGGGAGTTACGCGGGTAAAACCGCGGAACGCTGCTATAGTATAAGATAAAAGAAGGGTATGTTAGGTACTTCCAAGGATTCATTGCATACCCATTCCTTAGCTTGCTAATAGGTTTTCTCTTTTTTTTTGTTCCAAATCCACTTTAAATAAGTATTAGGAATTAATGAAAAATTTTTTGGATTAAGTATTTTTTTATGTGTTATCTTCTGTATGTTTCCCAAATAAAGTAATAATACCAAGTTTCATCAAAATAAATTCAGTAGTTACAGAGCCTTTGATTACAAACAAGACTGACCGAAGGACAACCGAGTGATCTTATAATAGTCCCGGTCTTTCCTCCAATGAGCTTGGAAACCCTAAAAAAACAATCTCTGACCACGTAAAATAACTACGATTCATATTTTAATTTAATGTATTTTTTTAATATTTTCACAATCTCAGTTTTCTAAGTCTGGTTTAATGCAAGTGCTCATCGAGTCCCCCAAAAGGGGAGACCACAAAGCACCAGTGAGTAATTACAGAAAAATGGGGGAAGAAACTAGGTCAGGGGGGTACCATGTACTAGGGGATTACTTTTTATGTACCTGGATGTTATGATTATTATGCAAAAGGCATATTTTCTAAAGTTAAAAAAGACGTACAGGATCTTAGAAAAATAATCCACTAATCGTAAAGTAAACATTAAATTGGTTTCAACCGCTTAAAACTAGTAGTAACCCGCCAAAACTACTTACAATTTAGAGTCAATATCTGTAACTTAATTACAGATATTGACTCTAAATTGAATGGATTCGGTTTTAGCCGCTTAAAATTGACAATAACCAACCAAAACTAGCTCAATAAACGTGATAACATTTACATAGTTCTTATTTAGAACTAAAAATGCTAAAAGACCGGTTTAAACCGCTTAAAACTGGCAATAACCAGCTATAACTAGTTACATTGAACGTGGTACCATTATCATAGGTCTAATTTGGAACTAGGAATACCAAAACAACCATCGACTTTCACAAAGATCCAGTTTTAACCGCTTAAAACTGGCAATAACCGGACAAAGCTCGTTTCGTTGTAATACCATTTACACGGACCTTTGTGATTTACTCTCTACGATACAATCAAAAACGATTCAGATTGCTTTTAAATTTTATTAATAGCCGATTTATGGAGTTGACCAATTCGTACAATCGAAGTTTCATTTGTAGGTACTCTTTTACTTTTTACAATGTAATCGAACCCTCACAAGGGAGTTTTTTTTTTTTGTTGCTTTCTGTCTGGATATGAAACTTTTTTGTTTTAAATCAGAGGTCATATAATCCAGGTTTTATTTATTGAGTTTAATCGGTTTTATAGGTATTAATTAAGCTTTTTATGAGGTCAGAAGGTGGTGGGTTCAATTCCCACCTCAAACAAATATTTATTTCCAGATATTTAGGTCCGTGTGTTTATACGAATAATAAATAAAACTTTTTAATATACTAAATAAGTATTATATCCTTTGTCTATCCACCATAACACAAGCCTAGTTGCTTAGCTTAGGGCTAGATGGAGCAGTGTAAAGTGTACTACAATATTTATTTAAATAAATTAACATACAAAAGTCAATACGTGATATTATTGGAAAAGAAAACACTTTGTCAATCATCTGTCACTGGCATAAAAAAACTACCTATTTATAAGGTTTTCTATTTATAATATACTTTACAGTTTAAGTCATAAAGTTCAAAATTGAATAGTCCTAAAAGTATTGCAAATCAGCAATATTTAGAAAGACTTTTTACTCGATGCAAACTTATCGTAGAGTGAATAATTCTTGGAACTAAAATTTTACTTGGATATTTATGACTTAGCGAAGAAACTAGCGCCACCACCTACAGTATTGTTAAGCTTATAAGTATATTGAAGGGTTATGAAAGAGGTTTGATTTCTGATAAGTTTGATGGCTGATGTATTCAGTTATTCATAGAATACGGTAAAAGGATGTTTTATCTAAATATATTCCGATGATCATGTGTGTGTTCTATTGAAATATTTTATGTTGTTTGATTTTCGTAGTTATGTCATGCGATTTTATATGCTGTAAACTGGGGAGATATTATCGGACGCGAGACGCGTCTGACAGCCGCGACTGAAAAGTGTGCACAGACGTTTGGCATCCAGCGCTCTAGGACGTCGAACTCTCAAGGGCGGCCCAAGGTTACGTCCGATAGTGTGCACAGTTATATTACACAGCCGCGACTTATTTGTGTCACATTGCTTACCCAGCTTTACATTGTTCTAATTCGTCCGGCCTCTAATAAAGTCCATTAAATGCCATAGGCAACTAAAAAAGTACTGTCCGTTCACTATGCCAGAATACTACAACCAATTTCGGCTGCTTCCTTAATAATTTACACTATATGCAAATACTCTACATCTACACAAATATTTTTTTTGTTTGTTTTGATTTGGTAACGAATATGCTCCGAAACTACTCGACCGATTTTTATTAAACTTGGTATGAGGATACATTGATTCAATGGGAATAATATTTATTTGTTAGTTTGTTCCCTCTTTAGGATAAAACGGCTCGATTTGGATGAAAATCGGCGTAGTAATAGTATAGAGAATAAAAAGGCAAGAATACTTTTTATTCCGATGTCCCTACGAGATCGGGAATTACGCGGGTGAAACCTCAGAGCGCTGTTACTTATATATAACTAGCTATTGCCCGCGACTTCGTCCGCGTAGAAGTCGAAAATGGCTCTAAAAAATTTCAATTGGTTTTAACACTAATATAATATATCTTATATTAATATTTTAGTTTTAATATTACCAAAATCGGTAGATTAGTTAAAATATTCTTTTATATTTGCATTTTACATGTTTTATTCTATACTTATAGGTAATAAAGAAAGAAGGGACAAAAAGTCTGTACTTGGAAGTAAATAAAAAAATGGGTCTGTGGGACTTAGAAAAAGTAGTAGAACAAAAATATATATTTTTTTTTAATTTCATGTCTGTTTCTTTGTTTGTTACTCATACAATTGAAAACGCCTAAACCAATTGAAATCTGGTTTTCAATTATAGATAGCTCTATTTTGAGGAAGGTCGTGGTATACTTTACATCAAAATCCAATTAATAGGTCCTGAGTAGGTAATCAACAAAAAACTGTAGCCGCTCGAGAAAACCCCGGCTGAACGGGTTCCAGCAAACACAAACGGCACAGAATACATAATAGTGTAGCATACATTTTATCCCGATATTCCCACGGTATCGGGACTTACGCGGGTTTGATTAGGGAATAATTCGTATTTCGTAAACCTAACCAAAATGTTCTAGTCCTTAACATTTTAAATTTCGAATTCTACGTTCCTATGAGGCCGTGTCCTAAAAGTGCAACCTCTTTTGAATAAAATCGTAACGAGTTTTCAAACATGTGTCAAAATACAATGTAGGTAAGCAAAAAGGAGTATTGATATCAACTTCGGAGGAAATCACCCCCAAAATAACTTCCTACCCCTTTTTAACCCCGTCAGGGGATGAAGTTCAATAAAATACGAAATACGTGTTTTATCAATTCAGTTAAAGAATGTTTATGCAAAATTCGAAGTAGATTGGACCAAGGAATCACGTTGTCCCATACAAACTTTGCCCCCCTTTTTCACCCCCTTAGGGGCAGAATTTCGGAAAATCCGTTCTTATCCGATGCTTACTACATACAAAGAACACACCCTCCAAATTTCAAGTCTCTACGATCAGCGGTTTAGGCTCTGCGTTGATCCGTCAGTCAGTGAGTCATTCAGGACAAAGCATTTTATATGTATAGATTAGGAAATCTAAATAATAATATATAAAATTCAAAGTCGACAGACTGACTGATATCAACCCACAACTCTAGCCAATTAACGGATCGGGCTAAAATTTACAAGGGACTATTATGCTAATTATAAGGATTTTAAAGAGTTTCCTCTTGAATCACTCCATCTATTAAAAAAAAACCACATCAAAATCCGTTGCGTAGTTTTAAAGATTTAAGCATACAAAGGGATATAGGGACAGAATAAGCTATTTTGTTTTATACTGTGTAGTGATAGTGAAGTGATGATGTAGATTATTTAGGATTTTACACAATATAACAAAATAAACAAATACAAACAAAATTGTAACTATTGTTAAATAACCACAAGAGTAGTTCTTTTAAGACGTCTATTAGGTTCTAAAGAATAGAAAAATATAAACAAAAGGTTATGTAACAAGGTTTATTTCACACTTGAAATAGCAAGGCTTATTCTGTAACCTTATAAGACACAAGGCAATTAAATTATACATAAAAATGCCACTATTTATTATCATTATAAGAAATAAAGTACATTAAAGAACCCTAAACAAAATTATTAAATTAATATAATTTCAACTTACAGTTTTTGCTTTCCTTCACTACACTTATAATTTTCACTTGTTGACACTTTCAGGATCGTAGATTGACTGCCCGTTGCTTGGCCCAGTAAGCCATTTTATTAGCTCTCAACGGAAGTTAGTTTGACTATATGAATTAAACATTAAAGATGGCGCTATCCAACGGTCAGTCAGTTGACGATCCTATATTTTAAACTATGTAAATATAAATCAAATAAGTTACTTATTTGTGAGTATCTAACAGTCGGCCATCCGGAATTAAAGTACGGCCTCGTACTTAACAGCTGTTTGTAAATAAGGAAATAAAGTAAATTCTTAGATACATATTAATCATAAAGAAAGAAAAATGTACAAGACACATAATAAAACAATTATTTTAAATCAAAGTAATTTGTCGATTAATTAGTCTATTATAATTGATTTAAATCTGCTTTTATTTGTTATTAGAATATTATATAAGTCATACATACATTTATTTGTATTATTCCTGATTAGAGTCAACAAAGATACATTAAACCTGTTAGTACCATGTTAGGTCGACTTTATTGTCACCTAATTAGGACTAAATGGCTCTATAAGTTTGCTGGTGTCATGTCAGGTTATGATTTATTTTAGCAACATTTTGCTATATTTTGTAAAATGAAATCAAAGTTATTACTGGGTTGTTCCTTCGTCATTTATCGAGTCATCGTGGGGTCTGTTAAAAGTCAACCAAGGTCTGATTTTATCAACTGATACTATGGTAGAATAACATCTATTACCCTTTCGTGTTAAAAGGGGATTCTTCGATGACAAATCTATCTAAATCTAGTATTTTAGTAATCCTGTATGGGCCCTGAAATTTTGGGATAAGTTTTCTACTGTGACCTGCCGAAGGTATTTGCCTTTCGACTCTTATAAGATCACCCTCGCTATATTTAAATGGTTCGCAACGTTTTTGATCATAAACTTTCTTTTGATGTTCTTGATTGGCTTTAACAAATTGATTAACATCGTCCCTAATTTCAGCTATGTTACGTTTGTTTAAACCCTCTTCGTTAGTATTGGTCAGTTCAGTAACAAGCCTACTTTCGCTAGCACCTGTTAGTCTAAGACCAAACAAAGCTTCAGTGGGAGTACAATTTATACCCTTATTAATTGTATTATTCAATCCCCACTGTACGTCATGTATGTAATCATCCCATCGTTTTTCGTTAGCTCCTACACACTTAGCTGTAAGAGATTCTAGGATTGTTCTATTATAACGTTCTACTTGCCCATTAGCTCGGGGAGTAGAAACAGCGTTAAGAACGTGTTTAATACCCTTCTGTTCAACAAATTGTTTGAATGAGTCGCTTGTAAATGATGTCCCGCGGTCGGATATAATACGTCTAGGTACCCCAAACAAAGCAATGTATTCGTTAAAAGCATTAATAGTAGAACGAGTTTTTGTGTTCTTGACTGGTTTAAGGACAATATATCGACTAAACGCGTCAATAAAAACTAATATGTACATATTTCCCTTACTACTCCGAACAAATGGACCTACGTGATCAACGTGGATAGTATCGAAAGGAGTATCAACCTTCTCTATAGGATGAAGAAACCCAGGACGTTTTCCACCAGATGCTTTAGCATAAGTACACTCTAGACAGGAGCTCACGTATTTCTTAACGAATGTATTCATATCGGAAAACCAATACCTAGCTTTTATTCGTTCCAGGGTCTTTTCTACAGAAAAGTGACCAATATCGTCATGGTTTTGTTTGACGATTTGCCAGCGTACCCCCTTAGGCACGACCCACCTATCACCATCAGCGGTAATTTTAAATAATCTGCCATTCTTTTGTTTAAAGGACGATTTTATATGAACAACATTTTCTAGATTGGGATCTTTTTTTTTTTTTTTTTCCTTTATTTTTGAATGAGGATTTTATCCACACGGATAATGTCATCCTCGAAGATATAAACAAGATGATAACTTAAAATCTACGTCTTAAGGCTAATAATATAAATTTAATTAATTCTATAGCTTCCTCAGTTAAGGGGAAGGCCAAAATGGAATTACAGAAACCAATCTTGAAGAGATTGATATCATATTTATGAAGAAAATCATATCGTTCTGCTCCATTTCGGGCACATTCCATCAAAAGGTGATATACGTCTTCTAGCTTGTCTGAACAGACACTACAGTTGGGGGAGTCAACCTTTCCCATGAGGTATGCGAAGCAATTTGTTGGAATGTGCCCAGAACGAATTCTCATTGCAGTCACAATTAACCTTCGATTCAAATCCGATCCCTCAAACCAAGGCCGCTTCGAAACATGAGGTTGCATAGTCTTATACCATATCCCCTTGGATAATGATCTAGCATCATAATATTCGTTCCAGATATTCCCACAATCTTTTTTTACAGATCTAAGACAATCCTGACGATATGGATCACATCCAAATTCGATCCCATCAGTGGTAGCCTCCCTAGCAAGTTTATCTGCGGTTTCATTTCCTATTATACCAATATGAGATGGAATCCACTGTAATGTAACTTTCTTACCTTCCTTCTTTAACTTTATAATTGAATCCAAAATGTTATAGGCAATAGGGACGCCGTGTGATTTTAAAGTGCAACTAGAAAGATGTTGTAATGCGCTTTTAGAATCAGTTAGGATAACATAGTTTCCAGAGGCAAGAGAGTCAATATAAGATACAGCTTCCGCTATTGCAAACAATTCAATGTACATAATTGATATATCGTTATCTATTCGAAGCTTAACGGAAGTCTTGGCTTGAGGATCGTACACAGACAAACCTGCTGCTGATTGCTCTTTGGAACCATCGGTATAAATCAAATAAGAGTTTGAATAACTATCATCTAAAAATAATTCACATACATTTTTTAAATTATCAGCATCGTAAGACTGTTTTGCTTCTGTAATCGACTCAATATCCGGTTTTATAAAAGATAAATCCATGCCACTAATCCACATATCTAGAGAATAAAAATCATATTTGCCCCTAGTATACTTGTACATAGAAGAATTTCTCAATGAAACCTGGAGCTCGACCAATAAGGGTTTTGTTTTACGATTCAAGAATCTATTCTCGCATCGGTTTGTTAATTCATTAACAATATTAACTATAACGTTATCGGGTTTAGCCATAATTTTTAACCAATATTTACCAGCAAGATAGCGACGCCGTATACTTAAGGGACAAATGCATAACTCGGATTCCATAACATGTATAGCTGTACTTTTAATGAATCCACCTATAATTCGCATACATTGGTTTTGGACAACATCTAATTTTTGCGCATTCGTTTTACAGCTATTGCCGTATAAAAAGCTAGCATAATCTAATCTGCTTCTAATACATGCAAAATATAATCGTCTTAAATGTTGAGGATGCAAGCCCCAGTTAGATCCTACTAAAACTTTAAAAACGTTTAGAAATCTCGATGCTTTGATTTTAATATCCCCAATATGTTTCGACCAACGTAAAGATCGATCCAGCATAAGTCCTAAATACTTTACATTTTCTTCTAACTGTAAGTTAATACCACTTATAGATAATTCAACAGGGAATCTAATCCTACTATTACTAAAAACACAAACTTTGCTTTTGGAAGGTGAAATATCTAACCCAATATCTGCTAATAATTCTTTCATAATATTCAATGCTGATTGCATCTTATTTACACCATCTTCTATGTCATCACTATTATTATCACACACAATATACAATACGTAATCGTCAGCGTATTGCGAGATATGGACATCTTTGATGTTTTTACAAATTTCAAGTGTAGCAATGTTAAATAATAGAGGAGAAAACGGATCACCTTGAGCTAGACCTTTTGAAGATTTCCTACTAAATGTTACGTCATCTGACTTAATTTTCAAGTTTCTTTCTTTTAAAAAGTTATAAATGTAACGACACATAGCGGAACCAGCGCCCAATCTATCCAATATTCTAAGAAGGCATATGATGTCAACATTGTTGTATGCACTATCGATATCTATGAAGCATGCTATCGTAGACCTCCTCTCTGTGAAACCAAGTTGAATATGGGAAACTAATTGTGAAAGATTGTCTAACGTTGAATGTCCTTTTCTGAACCCGGTAGTATCAGTCGATAAAATATTGTTCTTTTCTACAAACCACTCTAGTCTATTGATTAGTATGTTGTGAAAAGTTTTACAAATACACGAGATCATTGAAATAGGACGAATTGATGACAATAGTCGTGTATCTCGACCCGGTTTAGGTATTGGAATAATGCTAATATCGCGCCATTGTTCCGGTACAAATCCAGTTCTAAATATTCTATCAAACAATGAGACCAGGAATAGTTTAGCATTTTCAGGTAGGTGAAAGATCATTGTATAGGAAATGTTATCGCAGCCAGGTGAAGTATCTTTGTGTTTAAGAACATGATCGAGTTCATGCTTCATAATTTTTATTTCCAAGCTAGGATTATTGTGATAAAAAATAGGTTCTGGAGAAGCAGCATAGTCTGGAGTTAAACTGTGGAGCAGGTCATTAGTTGCTTCCCTACTTACATGACAACTAGGTGTTTTGTATCCCTTAAACCATTTCATTCTTCTCCATAGCTCGCCCTGAGAAATAGAGCCATCTATCGAAGAGCAAAATTTATGCCACGACTCGTTTTTTTCTTTAGAAATTAGCTTTTTAGATTGTTTTATTTTTTCTTGCAATGTTGCTAAATTATGAGGTGTCGGATTACGCCGGAATACAGACAGTGCGAGACGACGTTCAGCGACTAATTTTGAAATTGATGTATTCCAATACGGCTTGGGTGTGAAGTTACTATCGGGATTCGAACTAATTTTAACATATGGGATATGATGATCTGCCGCTTTATTTACGTTTTCTATAAAATTATCGTATGATGATTGAAGATCATCAGAAATGGCATAATTAGAAAAAATACTCTCTAGATCGTTTTTATATGAAGCCCAATCAGCCTTTTTAAAGTTTCTTTTACGATCTGTACTATGTTTGTACTCAATACAGGATGATAATTTAATCACTACATGATCACTTCCCAACGTTTCGTTCATTAACATCCAATTAAATCTTAAGGCTATATCATTAGAAACAAGCGAAATATCAGGCGAAGATTCCTGTAATACGTTGTTTACGAGTCGCATAAAGGTTGGTCCAGAATCATTTAAGACAACTAGTGAACTATCCGTCAATGCATTATAAATTTGCGTTCCTCGGGTATCAGTCTTGTAGGACCAGTCTAAATGATGTGCGTTAAAATCGCCAACTATTACGACTTTGCTGTCAAAGAAACTAAGTATACGATGCCAGTCTGTAGAAGATGTATTTACCCAAGAAGGACAGTAGACTGCCACAAGGTTTTGAACATAGTCGCAGTTGTGAATTTTTAAAGCTAAAACTTGAATATCAGAGTTAATGTTATCAATATCAACTAAATTCGATTTTACAGACCTGTGTACGAAGATAGCTAATCCGCCATAACCATCTTCTCTGTCTTGCCGGTAAATATTGTACCCATTTAGTTTTAGATGGCTATCTGGAGGTAGCCAGGTTTCACTAACTACCGCTATATGAATTTTCTCTTGAGATAACAATGATTCCAAAGAAGGCATTTTTAACCTGACACTTTGAGCATTCCACTGTAGGATATTAATTTTTACAGATTTTTTAAATTTAATATGATCCATTTATAAAGTTCAATAAATAAATTAACATAGGCCAGTCAGGTAAATAGTCTGCTATAAATATTAATAGTCCCTCAAAACAACACTTTATGATTAATCTCACTTTAGACTTCACTGACACACCTTTAAGAAAGATAATTTCTTTCAATCTATATAAAAGTTCTTCAAATAGATGGGACTTCTCATTTTTTTTATCTTCCTTTTTACCATCCGAACCAGTTGGATCTGAACAATCAAAGGTTACATCACCAGCAACAGTTTCCATCGACTCCACATCTTGAGACCAGTTTAAATTCTTATTTGGCACATCTTTGGATTTCTTAACCTTTCGTGAGTTGTCCTTGTGTATGGTAGCTTTCGTTTTAACGACATTAGCGAAAGAAGGGGTAGCTGGTTGTTCTACAGGATCTAGAGACACCATCACTTCATTTTCTCTATGGGCAGGAGTATTTACTTCGTTTGCTCCGTCATCTTCATGCATTGAGTTAGCATACAACAGAAGTGCATACCTATACGTACAGTTAACCTCTGCCATTAAGTAACGCAGTTTTTTCTCTTTGATGAAAACTGGGCAAGTTTTAGCTAGCGCCATGTGATTGCCATTGCAGTTAACGCATTTATAGACTTTAGTTTCGCAATTTTCGTGTTCACCTCCACATTTTGGACAAATAACCTTAGAAGAGGGGCATCTTTTAGTTGTGTGACCTAGTTTCCAACACTTAGCACATTGTGAAACTGGGAACACATAGGGATCAACTTTCAATCGTAGGCCATCAACAGACACATATAGTGGTAATTGAGCACCTTTAAAACAGAAACGCACTGATTCAGACGGCTCCCACTTATCTTCTCCTCTAACCCGTTTTTGAAGACGATACATTGAGACTACTTCCTCATTATTCGGACAAGTTAAACATTCCATAATCTCTTTATCCGATAGTTCTATGTCAACATTTTTCACAACCCCATATGAGAAGTTTTTCTCTAATGCTCGCCGTATCCTCCACCCTCGTTCAGTTAGTCCTTTACATGTTTCTAAAGATTGTGCTTCAGATTCGTATTTTACATCAATTCGAACTTTAAATGGATTTATATACTTCACCTTTTCAATAAACATTAAGCTGTAACTTTTAAAAATCTTGGCTAAAGCAAACATTTTAGGTAGTTTCTCATTGCTCGAAACGTACATCTCAATTTTATCTGCTTGTTGTTGTAATTTTCTCTCTTTTTTAGATGTGACAGTTACCCATACATTATCGTTCTTCATTCGTTTTACCGGTCTATGTATTAGTCTCTCACCAGAGCGCCTCTGTCCAAAATGGAAGATCATTTCTTGTTTAGTGCTATCAGGGGAGGAGTTTTCTAAAGATCTCTTTGTCTTTTCCTCTAAGTCTTTTTCTTCTACCTCTGTTTGTATTGTATCTACTTGAGTCGGAACCTCCGTGAACTCCTCTTCTAATACTTCTATTTGCATTGCATCTTTTTGAGTCTGAACCTCTGTGAGATTTTCTTTTACTACTTCTGTTTGCATTGTATCTTCTTGTGTCTGGGGCATTCCCGTGTTCACGATTAACAGCAAATCATTATAATTCCAATTATCAGCATTCAATTGAGTTGAGTTCGGTTTTGTATTAGTTTTTAATTCGTCCATTTCACTAGAATGTAGGTATATAACCCAAGCGCATTGTTATCGGCGCCTACGAGTCGCCGACAGCTGCTTGAGTAAACAATATGCGGACGCGCGTACGAAATAAACAATTAAAGAAAGGCACACGATCGCTTCGTTCGGATACCGCAACGGAACTGAGATTGGGATCTTTGAGGATATTTATAATTTTCTGAATCTCGCTATCTGAACTTTGAACAGTGGCTAGCCAATCGGATTCGGATATTTCGAGTACGTCATAATTGTTGCAATTTAGAATTGGATTGCGGCTCAGTGCGTCTACATGAGCCATAGAATGACCTGGTTTGTATTCTATGCTGAAATTAAACTCTTGCATTTGCTCCCACCAACGAGCAACTCGGGGTAACATATCTCGTTTCTGAAAGGTGGCTCTTAATGAGTTGCAATCGGTTAGTATTTTAAAAGGGATCCCTATTAAATAAACCCTGAATTTGTGGAGAGAAGACACAACTGCGAGAGTTTCTAGGTCGTACGAAGAATAATTCTGTTCTTCGGGAGTGGTTTGCCTACTAAAATAAGCAATTGGTTTTAGGGGACCACCGTCTACCTTCTGTAATAAGATACCCGCTACACCTAGTTTACAGGCATCCGTGTGAAGTTCGGTATCAGCCTGAGGATTATACAAAGCCAATGTGGGCTTATTTATAAGAGACCTTTTAAGTTTATTGAAGGCATCTTCTTGTGAAGATCCCCAAGCCCATTTAGAGTCCTTCTTTAATAACAATGTCAAAGGTTTAGCTATGACTGAGAATCCCTGGACAAATCTACGGAAAAAACTTGCTAGGCCTAGAAACTGACGCAGACAGTGTTGATTAATTGGTGTAGGAAAATTTGAAACAGCCCCAATTTTTCGCGAGCCGGGTCTTATACCATCGGCAGATACTTCAAATCCTAGGTATTCAACAGTACTATAAAAGAAAAAGCATTTCGACAAATTTAATGTTAAACCTGCATCAAGGAAAAGTTTCAAAATTGACTCTAATCGTTGCAAACCCTGTGAAATATCTACCGATGGAATAATAACGTCATCAAGATATGCCAATGCCTCTCCATGACGAGCGGAACCTAAGACTTCATTCATCATTCTTTGAAAATTAGCCGGGGCATTAGCCAAGCCGAAGGGTATCCGATTGAATTCGAAATGGCCATCTGGTGTTACAAACGCTGTCTTGTATTTATCAGTTTCCCTTATCGGTACTTGGTAATACCCCGATGCTAAATCAAGGGTTGTATAGAATTTATAACCTGCAAGACAGTCCAGTTGATCGTCAATGAGAGGCATCGGGAAATGTTCCCTAATAGTCTTTTTGTTCAAAGCTCGATAGTCTATGCACAGCCTAACCTCACCGTTCTTCTTCCTAACCAGGACAATTGGGCTAGAATAAGAGGACATAGATGGACGGATTATGTCATGCTGAAGTAGTTCCCCAATAATTTCCCTAACCTGTTCCTTTTCCTTAATTGCTAGTCTGTAAGGTCGATAAACCACGGGTTCATTGTCATGTAGTTCGATATTCATCTCGCCTTTTGATGTTTTTCCTAATTCGGACAAATCAAAAGCAATGCAATCTCTATAAGTATTAAGCAAACTTAAAACATTCTCCTTATCGGTTTTCGTCGCATCAGTCCCAGTATTAATATCAGATTCGAGCACCGGTCGTTTTTGTTTATGTTGGTTTTGAGACGAAATACTTAAAACTGGAATGCTCTGTTCTAGGATTGCAACTTTAGCACGAGCTACTAAAAAGTCTTTCGAAAGAAGAAATGAAGCATTACTTTGGCAATTCAAAACAATAGACCCCGTTCCACCTTTTATTTCAAAAAGGCCTGATAAGACAGAATATCGAACTCCAGACTGAAATCGTATGCTACCTTCTACGAATATATCCCCATCAATGTTATTATCAGAGTAAATGTCAACGACTGTTAAGCCTGACACTTCAACAGTATCTTTACAGAATAACTTAACCCTCTTACAATCAATTTTATCACAGTCATTAGGTAATTGGGAAAATTCTAATAAATCACTTGTTTTGCGTACGATTATATGTGCCTGTTCGGTATACGATTGACCTATTAGTACTGGTACATTCATATTGATGTCCGGAACGATAAATATATCTACGACCGCGTTAACTCCATCGATTTCTATACTAACACACAGTTTACCTAACGCCTTAACAAAAGAGTTACCAAAACCCTTAAAAGAATCTTCGCAATTTTCGTAATCTGAATTGAGTAGATCAAAAGCAGATTTTTGTATCAAACAGACACGGCTACCGAAATCTATAAATGAGTCAAATTTCACATTTTTAATGATTGCAGTTTTAAAATATTTACTACTTGGGTCGTTACCAGTAGATATTTGCATGACAGGTTTCGGGTCAGGTGCTTTAGAGGATGAAGGCTTAAAGAAACATCGTTCGGATTCGTGACCTACTCTAGAACAGTGACTACACTTTTTCAACGGGAGGGTACACTGAGCTGTAACGTGACCAATCTGCCGACAGTTAAGGCATCGTGAACGATTGATAGTGTTATTTTGAGTATTTTCTGACTGTTTATTTAATTGAGTCCTGTTAGATCGTCGGTCGTTGGTAGGAATCTTAATATTACGAGTAGAACGTAAATAAGCTAGTAATTTGTTAGGATCCGTGAATTGCGCAGCCTCTGCTCCTAATCTAATCGACCGATCATCTATGCCATGAAGGACACATTCTACCGCCCTCTTTCCTACTATACCACACCTATTTATAAGTACTATTTTCTCGTAATAATAGGTTTCTACACAATCGCCAAAACGAGCGCGCTTATTCAGCATATCCGTCAACATTTGCCCATAATTTTCATCGGATGGGAAAGCTTCGGTAAGTTTTTGTTGCCATTCCGACCATGTATACAGGACTGATGGTAGTCCTTCGTACCAGCGTTGCGCAACCCCACGTAATTTGGCGAGTGCATAATGTACAGTTTGTTTTTCACTCCATCCGTATATAGTGGCGCATTCGCCTACTTTATGCAACCACATAGTTATAGTTTGCCCCTTTCGAGAAGGATCGAATTCGGGTACAGTATTTTGAATTGCACCTAATTTATCGAGAGACTCGGATTGGTTACTGCTTTTGATTGCTCTTAATAGTTCAGTAATTATGTTTAAGTCAGAGTTAGGAACTAACCTTGTTATATTTTGTTCTTCTCCAATGTGGTGGTGCTGAGAAGTCGGCGGGTGGTGATGCCTTTCAGTAGCACACTCGAGAATGGCTGCACTACGCGCCGTTGGACTGCGCGAGCGGCGCTGTCCCCTATTGCTGTTTTCAGTGTGCGCGACTGGACTGCGATGTCGCACTGTTGCTGGGCTGCGCGAGCGACGTCGTCCCCTTGCTATATCAGGAGCACTTACCGATAGATCGCGTAGGCTGTGATGCTGGTGTTGCCCGTCTATTGCACCGTCATCGTCGCGGCCGGAAGCACCATCACCACGCGTCGTTGGACTGCGCAAGCGACGTTCTGTTTCGTCGATGTTCTCGGGATGTGCGATCGGACTGCGTCGGTGGCGGCTGCTAGTTGGGCGTACCGATGCTGGGCTGCGCAGGCGATGTCGTCCCGATGGGTCGCGTAGGTGGCGCCAGTCCCTTTCGGCGTTGTAGGAATGCGCAGATGGGCTGCGCGGATGGTGCCGTCTTCTTTCTTCGTCTGCGTTGTACGCCAGCAAGTCGTACATCCGGCGTCGTCGTCTGGCAACGTCAACAGCAAGCGCCGAAGGGGTGCGCAGACGATGCTCGGTGTCCACAGATGGGCTACGCAGCCGGCGTCGCTCCCTGGATGTATCCGGTCCGTATCCCGATGGACGTTGTAGAGGACTGCGCGACCGATTTCTGCTTGGAGCAGGGGAACCAGGCATCATTGGATTTCGTCTATTCGTAGACCTCAATATTGGAGAGCGCTGGCCTCCATCTGGATCCATTATACTGAAAAACAATAATAAAAATTCGCACAAATAACTGTTGTTTAATTTAAAATGCTTTGGATAGAAAAATCAAATTATTGCTACTTACCAAGAAATTAAACTGTAAATTAAGATAATTAGGCTCCAATCGGTTCTCAATGTACTAACTCGTGTTTAAGCTAAGACAACATTAATATCTTTATCATTACCTTGTGTACATTCAACTGCTAAAAATGACCTTGTATTTCAAATGTGAATTATTGAGAGCTGTGTTGAACTGATTAACTTATCCACCTTGTGGTTATTGAAATAGAATTTAATTTTAGACTACCCGTTAAATGTATTTAGCATAATAGAGGAAAAGAAAAAAAAATAGACACGTTACATAACGTTTAAGGGTTTCAAGCCAGGAGGAAATACATTTTGTAATTGTGAATTCTATCCCACTTCTGAGATGTTAAATAACCACAAGAGTAGTTCTTTTAAGACGTCTATTAGGTTCTAAAGAATAGAAAAATATAAACAAAAGGTTATGTAACAAGGTTTATTTCACACTTGAAATAGCAAGGCTTATTCTGTAACCTT
The DNA here is from genome assembly GCA_907269075.1 of Idaea aversata. NCBI lineage: Eukaryota > Metazoa > Arthropoda > Insecta > Lepidoptera > Geometridae > Idaea > Idaea aversata. The sequence goes on from OU026102.1 coordinate 2,979,198, forward strand.
ATAAGACACAAGGCAATTAAATTATACATAAAAATGCCACTATTTATTATCATTATAAGAAATAAAGTACATTAAAGAACCCTAAACAAAATTATTAAATTAATATAATTTCAACTTACAGTTTTTGCTTTCCTTCACTACACTTATAATTTTCACTTGTTGACACTTTCAGGATCGTAGATTGACTGCCCGTTGCTTGGCCCAGTAAGCCATTTTATTAGCTCTCAACGGAAGTTAGTTTGACTATATGAATTAAACATTAAAGATGGCGCTATCCAACGGTCAGTCAGTTGACGATCCTATATTTTAAACTATGTAAATATAAATCAAATAAGTTACTTATTTGTGAGTATCTAACACTATAAAATCCAATGAAAACACCACTTAACCCATGAAAAAGCTGCAACTTTTAGTGTCCATCGAAGCCTTATTTGCTATACCATTCACTCTGCTTTTAGCTGACCCGTTAATGGGTTTCAAGCACTACATTGTACAACAGACAAACAAATGGAACGATTTTATGTTTATAGATTTAAAATTTACTAGCTTTTATCCGTGGCTTTCCCCGGATAATTACTCTGGTTGTATTCAACTGTAAAACAAAGTCTTTGGCTTTGGTTATTTTTGTGAACTGTTTAATAATAAAAAACCTTGTAAACGGCTGTAAACCTGTAACTTGTAATCTAACCCAAATAAAGGATTTTTTTTCTGGTAAATTACCCCAATTTGACAAAATTTTGGGGATTTTTCAAAATGACGTGGCAACACTAAAATCAAAAGCCCCGCCGCCAAAAGAAAGTTTTGTTACAACTTAAAAAATCCTAAATTCTGTATAATAAAACGGAGTTGTGTTAGTTTTATACTACATTAAAATTTATAACTTGAGAACGGCTGGACTGATTACGATGAAACTTAGTATAGCTGAAATCTTAGAATACCATCATAATATAAGCTAAACGACCATTTTTAACTTGAGAAAATGGCAGGACCGATTGCAATGAAACTTAGTATATAGATAGCTGAAATCTTAGAATTCCATAATATAGGCTTTATGTTATTTCCCCGGGATCGACTAGCGCTGATTGATTTGCAGGTTTCAGCTAGTTTTTAATAAGGTTAATTTTGCCTAACTTTAACTTACAAAAACTAATCGTATCTTAGTTTAATGCAGTGCAGTTTTTTTAATAATGTTTTGGGGGTCTCTATAGGGTTTTATTACACACTATTTATTACACACTATAATATCATAGCTCATATTTAATTTTATTCCACGTTATAACAATAGAACTATTCTCAACAACTTAATTCATATAAATTATCTCTTAAACCTGAGTCCATTCATAACCGTCTTGCCTTAATTATTCTCTTAAGTTCAGCTCTTGATCAAGGTAGTTTCATATTTCCCTGTTTTTCCCTTTTTGCTCGTTGTTTCCTGTACAAATGGCGATAGTGTTGGTAATAATATTAGTTATCGATAGTTTTTATTTTCGGAGTACTAGCGCTCCACGGTTTCACCCGCGTAACTCCCGATCCCGTGGGAATATTGGGATAATAAGTAGCCTGTGTTAGTCTCAATAAATCAATGTATACCTACTAAGTTTCATTACTTTCAGTCCGGCTATTCGTTACAAACAAAAAAAAAATACTTTTTATTATATTACTAGCGACCCGCCCCGGCTTTGCACGGCTGTATTATGCATGTATTATATCTAAAATTTTCCTCTTTAATAACTCTATCTATTAAAAAAACCGCATCAAAATCCGTTGCGTAGTTTTAAAGATCTAAGCATACAAAGGGACATAGGGACGGCGAAAAGTGACTTTATTTTATACTATATGTAGTGATGATTAGTGTAGATTTAAAAAGTCTAAAGTTAAATCTACGTATGTGTTTCGCTGGGGAGTAAAGGTTCTCGAGTGGCGGCCACGATGCAATGCGAAACGGAGTGTTGGGAGACCAGCTGCCCGGTGGTCCGACGACATTGTGGCGGTCGCGGGTAGTCGGTGGATGGAGGCGGCTCAGGACCGCTGTTTGTGGCGTCGTATGGGGGAGGCCTATGTCCAGCAGTGGACGTGTATGGGCTGACATGATGATGATGATGATGATGATGTGTTTCATATTTTAAATTATTTAAACAAAACTGCAAAGAAACTAATGAGAAAAAAAAGTTCTTACGAGTCCCTTTCCAAAACTTCATATAATAGAACTACCTAGTGACAAAAAAATTAACCATTTTCTTTTTTTTTTAAGGTAACCTACTTTTTCTTGGCTAGGTGCCCTCGCCAACCTGCGATGTGGAACTTTGTTCCAAAAATGCTCGCTAGTTCCTTTGACAGTTCCATGATGGGCAACTTTTAAGTGTTAATGCCATTGTGTATTAAAAACATACATATATAATTTATTTATCGTTTCGATTTAATTATATAAATATCGATAATATAGTTAACGAACAACACTACAACTACCTTTTATCTCGAATGAATGAGTAATCTGAAGCCTTTGTTTAAAATGTAAGGACCTGAGTAGCATTTTTAATAGAAGACTTTAGTTCATCATAGTTCATAATCATTCGGAAAATGTACCTTGGTACTGACTTGTTGTTAAGTGCGTAGTTTTACTAGTTTTTTAGAACTTTAATGATTGACCTGAAAAGTTTAATGGCCAATCATTTTCAACAACTCATTGATTAATTATTTATTACAAAGAAAAGAAAGAAAGAAAAGCATTTATTGAGTGCAAACACAGGAGTGAAGAAATGAACATGACAATGAAAAATTAATTACAAAACAAAAAAAGTGGTAAAGAAAAAACAACTTATATGAGGAGTCGTGTGCTGACCCAAATGGGTCGACCTCAGCTAAAAAACTGCAGCCAAGCATGCTTAGCTGCAGAGCTGGTCTTCCGGCCAGACCCATCTAGCTAGAGCCATCTAGATTTAAATAGCGCCCCCTCCGCTCTTGACACTACAAAAACAATTTAAAAAAAAAAAAACAGCGCACTCCGGGAGTGCAGGCAGAAGTGAAAACTGTATATCTGTGTAAAATCTCATCTGTCGCGAGAACATACGCAAAAAGAGTTTGAGATGAAAAAAAAAAAAGTCGGACGACTATTTGTCGTCCGACAGATGAGATTTTACACAGATATACAGTTTTTTAATTTGGCTGTGAGTGTATTAAGACGTACATATGGTATTTTTTAACGGACGACTATTGACGGAGGACAAATGTCGGACGACTGTATATCTATAAACTGTATATCTGTGTAAAATCTCATCTGTCGCGAGAACGGCTGAAAATGCTCACCTACAAAAGTGCCCAACGCGCCATAAGAAGTTTTCACTTCAAAAAAGTAGGTATATAATTGTATTGTATATATTTATTACATATTTGCATTGCCAAACTACATTAATCAATTGACAAACTGACAAACAGGCATAGAAGTTAAACTAAGTATGAGCATCTGCTGAAAACTTTTACAATTTGTGTAAATGATCTAATTTCCAAAAGTTGTAGAACAAAAAGATAAGTGCTTAGGTGCGTATAATTCACGATTTCTTATTATATTATGAATTTCAATAACCCGGTACAATATTAGTGAGGAATGTTTACGGTAATGGGCGTTTTGAGAATGTAAGCGCAGAGCATTAAAATCGCTAACAAAACCTCCAAACAAAATGTCCGAGCGTTGCTGTGTTTCCAGCAACGTTTGGTCATTACCATATTAACCTTAAAAAAAAGCATTGTTTTTTCCAAAGTCCCGTGTAACCCAACCGTGTGGAATATTCTAATGACTTCCCTCAGGTCATATCCCAAAACCGAAGGTTTCCTGTTTTGAAAAGGAAATATAAACAAAAAAAATTGAAAATATCATTTTGTAGACGTCGCTGTTGTTTTCTAAGCTTCGGGGTGTTTTAACAATGTATTGTGTACTAGCAGCGCTCTGAGGTTTCACCTTCAATTCCGGATACAAGGTAGTGTTATTTTCAAAAATGTAATGTATCCAAATATCAAGTTTGATCCAAATCGGTCTAGTAGTTTCGGGAAAAACAAGCAAATAATTCGAATCAAACCTTATGCCTAAAAAAAAGCAAGAGAGCGATGTTGGCTTAGTGTTAGATACCTAGATTTTAATTTTTCTTAAAAAAAAATTATGTGCGCTAAATGACATTGCTCTTACGGTGAAGGAAAACATCGTGATGAAACCCGCGGCTTAGTCGGTTCCAGAAGTATTGACAAGTTCTCTCCTCTGGACATGGTCGACTACGCTGAGAGGGTAGTAGGTGCTGGGCAATCCTGCTCCGTCTTCACGCAAAAAGAACCCAATTAAAAAGGGTCTAATCGCGGAAAACAGGCCGTATACAAGTACAAGTACGTACAACCCTATGCAGGCGAAGTCGTCTGCAAAATCTAGTTTATACTAAAATACATTTTATTATATTGTTATTTTACGAATTTGGTTTATTGTGAATGTAGGAAACGAGTTAGGTACATGAAGTTTCTTAAAAATCTATACTTTTAATATAATATTTGAAAAACAAATTCAATATTATCTGAATTGTAAATAATCTGAAATATAAAAAGCATGAGACAAACAAACGCGACGATGATACACACTCGATGCAAATAAATAATTTCACAAATACACGTATGAAATATGAATGGTTATTTGTTTCATATGAATTTAACTTGAATGTTATAAAGGATGGATGTGGTGATTGGTGGCATTAGATCCTTTAAGTTTCACGAAATATTTCAACATTTCTTAGTATGAAAAACAAGTTTTCACCAGCAACTTTATCGCCTCGGGATTGAATTTTCCAGTCCTTGGTATGCCTACATCATAATAACTATTATTTATTGATTTTCTCTTTAACTATGTCCTATTGTTTCTTATTTGTTTCACTATTCTCTGTATTTATTTTACTATATTTTGTAGTTTTTTATTTGTGTGTATACTATGTCGTGTGTTGGTTTGAATACAATATATTCTATTCTATTTATTTTGTTGGTCTTGTGCTTTGGTGTATGTGGATGAGGAGACGCGAATCTTTCTACTGGCGTCGCGTGTCGAGGCGGCGGCGACACAGTGGGTCTGGCCGGAAGATCTGCCACCGCAGTCACGCATTTCTTTTCCAATAAAATGTAATGGTTTTTTTTTCTTTTACGCCCTTGTCAAATTTTGTGTGTTTTTCTCCTGTAACTTACGCACTGAAAAGGTAAAAACGACTTTACTAAGACTTATCTCATGAACCGTGATAATTAGACAGTTGAAATTTTCACAGATAGTGTATTTCTGTTGCCGCTATAAGAACAAATACTAAAAACAGAATATACGAACCCTCCGAGCTTGAGTCCGACTCTCATTTAGCCGCTTTTTTCCTTTTGCCCTCTCCAACATTTCTATATTTCATACATGAATGTATAACGATATTGCTACCCGTGTGCAAATGTGATGAGGCACATTAGGCTGTCATTCCACCGGGTACCGACTACAGGGTGGATTGATAGACGAACATTCGTCTACTTTTGTACCGTATTATGTTATTGAGATATCAGTCTTTCAAGTCTTTTATTTGATCAAAAATGATGATGGATATAGATTATTGCTTTTGTTTATTGTGATGAGTTAAATAAGATACGTAAAATAAAAAGATAAAAATGCTTTTAAAATTAAAGATAAAATTTAATGCAATATATTGTATCACTAGAGGGTTAAAATAGTGTTTTCGAATAAATATATATTTACCTATTAGTAAACCACACGAGGTAAATCACAATCATGTTATGACGTTTAATAAATGACTTTTACGAAAAAACAGACGGACCAAATAGTGATTTATATACCCATACAGGAACGCAACACAAAATGTCAATGTTATTTTGTAGAAGGTAAAAAAGGAGGGTCCTTTTTACCGTCTACAAAATAACATTGACATTTTTGGCAAATACTTCGAGGAAATGCAACAATAAACTTCCACTATCCTCCAAAATCCCACAACAAAATGACACGCCAAAGTCCCCATATTTTGGCCCATAACTATAATAATATATAAAATAAATACTAACATTATAGAGCTGAAGAGTTTGTTTGTTTGTTTGTTTGAACGCGCTAATCTCAAGAACTATAGGTTCGAATTGAAAAATTATTTTCTGTTGGATAGTCCATTTATCGAGGAAGGGTATAGGCTACTTTTTATTTTGATATTTCCACGGGATCGGGTCTTACGCGGGTGAAACCGCAGGGTGCTACTAGTCTATCATAGAGAAGATCCCGTTACCATACTTAAGTTACTACTACCACAAATTCATTATTTACATTAGAGAGCCTCGAGGCTACAATTTACCTAATGTTAAGTTACACTATACATACAATAATATCGTATTTCAATTTAATTTTGTAAACAACTGGCTTTAGCTTGCGGCTTTGCCCGCGTGGTCTATAGAAATAAAATCTCGAAAAACCTTTTAGTATGGGCTTGAACTTCATAAAGAACCCTTTTAGACCCTGCAAGTTTCATGTATTTAAGACCAGCTGTTTAAGCTATGTGTTAATATTATCAATCAGTATGGACTTTGAATGTTTAATTTAGTTTTCTACATCACACTATTCACATTGTGATTATAAAGAGGAATGTTTTTTTTTGTTTGTTTGTAACGAATAGGCTCCGAAATTCTGGACCGATTTTTATGAAACTTGGTATGAGGATACATTGGGAATAACATAGACTATTTTCTTTTTCTTTTTATACCGGTATTCCCACGGGACCGGGAATTACACGGATGACAACGCGGAGCGCTACAAGTATTTAATAATTATGGATGTAATTAACACAGCGCCATCTAGAAGTGGTTCTATAATAGATTTCGCTATTTTCCAATCATATAAAATCGACTAATTCGATTGTTTTTTACTATGTGGTCTAATCACCTAATATGGCACAACTCTTTGCACATCGAGCTAGGCGCACGTCTAAATACAGGAAAAGTATTTATGTAGTGCACATTTTTTTTCTGCTGAATATATGTCGGCAGTGGAGTACATTTACGCAAAAAAAATAAATAAAAAAAAAACCAAAACTTAATGTGAAAAACTTCCTGCAATTTCTAAATTATTGGGTATCTCAGTATTGATACACACAGTGACACGTAGGTACCTACCTTCATTTAGAGCGCGCTATTAAACTCGCTGGCGCTAGTATTGTGTCCATGGACTTCGTCGTTTTGTTAGAAACACTTAAATGGTTATAGCTCTGAGAGTTTTTGAGTTAGAAAGGATTGTGATGGAGACTATAGGAAACTTTATTATTTAACAAAAATATTACCAGTAGATCTAAAAGTAACTTATCAGATAGCCATCGAATTTTATCATAGTGACGACCTTATGAAGCCTTTTTTTAATAAAGTTAATAAATATAACACAAGAAGAGGTAGGGAAGAAATGTTAGACATACCTAAAGCTAAAAATTGTTATGGTAGAAGAACGAATGGGTACATGGTGCCTAAGGTGTACAATGACTTGTCGTGGCTAAGAAGTGAACCGGGGATGACAAAAAATATGTTGAAAAGTAGGCTTAGGGATAATTTTTTAAAAACAATTAAGTAACTTTATTTAAGATTTTCCAAATCTATATAAACTCGTTAGTAGGTAGGTAATAAGATAGTGCACATGTAATGTAATGTTAGTAAATAAGCGCGCGCTCGCCAACAAACTGCACTTTGCGGTTTGGCGGGAAATTAGTATGTAAGAAAATGTGTACTTTTTTTTAGTTAAATAAATAAAAAATAAAAAAAAAGTTAGCTCCAAAATAAAAAAAACAGTATTTTTTATTTTAATGTGCTTAAAACATACCGAAATTTGTGCACTAAAAAAATACTTTTCCTGTATAATTTTAATAATTAAATTCTATGTTATATAGATAACTACTTCCTTTCCTTCGTCCCGACGCGACGCGACGCCCAGCATACAATACTTTTAAATTTACTTGTGATAAGTTTGAATGAATTATTAAAAACTTTTAAAGCGTTCTCAGAACTTTATGCTTCGGGCTTGATTATAGTGAAATATCTAAAGACATGACATAAAATGTATCAAATAATCCGAAGAGATCCTTAAATCCTACAAAGTCAACAACAATCTTGCCAATTTGTCACAAATTGTAAAAGCCTTAAACAGCTTCCGGCGGAAAAGCATACTTTATTGAAGAGCTTTGTGAAAGGAAAGCTTATTTGGATATTAAACTACTGAAGGCTTCTGAGAAAAATAATGCTATGTGCTTCAAAAGTTTTTAGCATTAGAATTGTTGGGATTTAGAAAAATAGGTATATAGGTACCTACTACAAAGTGTGACATTTGTTTGGTTTTTTTTTTTGATAATTTCGTTTTTTGTAATTAGATATAAGTATCCTTGTATTTTGTAATATTGACATTTAATTTTATGTTTTAAATTGGAATAAATTACTGTGGTACCTACTTACTTGTACTCGTAGGTACGGTCAGACTCATAATTGCAGATCCACCATAGAGTTTTTAAATTACTACTATTGGAGTTTTTTTTATTTTAATAATATCTATATAATAAATTCATGAGTTGAAAGACTTTAAACTTGAACTCGAGCAAGACCTTAGAATCTTGCTTGAGTTGTAAACATTGTAATATTGTGGACGACCTCTGTGGCGCGTCGGGCGAACACCCGACTGCGACGCAGAAGGTTGCGGGTTCGATTCCCGCCGGGAACAAGTATTTATGCTGACCATAAATTCTTGTTTCTGGTTCTGGGTGTTTCCTATATGTATAATATGTATATATTTACAAAAAAAAAAAGTATATAAGTAGTTTATCCGTTATCTGGCACCCATAACACAAGCATTAAGTTGCTTAGCTTGGGGCTGGATGGCGATGTGTAATATGTCCTGAAATATTTATTTATTTATTTTATTTTATTTAATATTGTCCAAAAAAAACAAACAAACGTCTTAGTTTAAAAAAATCTTTCGATGTGTCATAAAAATAATTGTTTGCAGATCAGATTGGTATAATTCCTTCATTTGCAGTTTTGGCAGCAAAAAACATAGAGAAAGAAGTCAAATGTATATATTTTTTAAATGGCGGATATCTCGGAAACCAAGACACTTTCATTGAACATAACTTTCATTTTTCTGAACCGGCACAGTGTCCTCTATCCGTAGGTGCCCGCTTATCTATTCATTACCGGACACCCTGTATTTACAAATGAAAAGTATTGTAGTGTATCCGTTGTCTAGCACCAATAACACAAGTGTAGTTACTTAGTTTGGGGCTAGATGGCGATGTGTGGAATCTGTGAGACACAACCCTGTGTCTGGCAGTCCGGCGTGGTGACCATTGTGTTAACTGGATCGTCCTAGGATAATGATGAAAGTAATTTTAATTCCGATATTCAAATGGAATCAGCTTGTATACAAATATTCCTTGAAATACAATCTATTAGGAAATGCGTATAAGGTAGCATTATTTGGGTAAGTATTAGCATATTAGGCGGCGCGCCCTTCCCCGCCCTGGGCAACAGATTCTATACTCTTTTGTCAGCGGATTCGCTTTTCCACCTAGCTTTATACAGGGCGATTTATTTTCACTCTCTATACAAATTTTATAAGGGGAAAATATTTGTTGTTGGTAAGTGTTTTTGGTTCTGTACAGAACCTATTTTGATGAGGATAAATTGAATCCTACAAAAAAAAACAAATGTTTGTTTGTAAAGTCGGTTTAAGGATGATAATTTTACGTGATAACGTCATAAGAAAACGATTGGAGTTATTTTTGTTATTTCTTTAAAAAAAACGGTACGCCCAAATCCTGTCCAAATACAAAATCCCGAAAGCTTTCAGTTGGAGCTACAAAACCGCTTTGAATGCCTCGCGGAATGCGCAACAGTGGACGAGCTGAATAATAGGCTGGTGGAAACTGTCCAAGCGGTCGGATCGGAGTTCTTTAGGACCCGCCGCAGAAATAAAACACAGAGACTCTCGGATCACACTCTGCAATTAATGGCAGAGAGAAGTGAAATGAGGCTGCAGTCTTCGGCAGATATGTCAAGGTACGGTGTGCTCAACAGACAGATCTCGAAGTCCATACGACGCGATTTGCGCTCCTACAGTACTAACAGTATTGTGAGCGCAATAGAGCGGAACAAGGGCTCCAAGGTGTTCACGAGAGATCTGTCTATGGGACAAAACCGGTTGACAAGGCTAAAGACCGATAGCGGCAGCATCATATCCTCTAAGTCTGAGATCTTGAGAGAGCTTGAAAAGTTTTATGGACAGCTGTACACCTCATCGCAATGCCCTGCAAACAACACGGCGGGCGATGCAAGAGCCCGTTTAACCCGATACTATACCGAAGATATCCCGGACGTCAGCCTGTACGAGATAAGGTCGGCTCTCAAACAGCTCAGAAACAATAAGGCACCGGGTGATGACGGAATAACGACAGAACTTCTGAAGGCAGGTGGATCACCGGTACTTAAAGTCCTTCAGAGGCTGTTCAACTCCGTCATCCTCGAGGGACAAACGCCAGAGGCGTGGAACAGGAGCGTGGTGGTGCTGTTCCATAAGAAGGGTGACAAAGCCCTTCTAAAGAACTATAGGCCCATCTCACTGTTGAGCCACGTCTATAAGCTGTTTTCGAGAGTTATCACCAACCGTCTTTCTCGAAGGTTTGACGACTTCCAGCCTCCCGAACAAGCCGGGTTCCGAAAAGGCTTTAGTACCGTAGACCACATTCATACGCTCCGGCAGATTATACAGAAGACAGAGGAGTATAATCGGCCGTTATGTCTTGCGTTTGTGGACTACGAGAAAGCCTTTGATTCAGTCGAAACCTGGGCAGTGCTGCAGTCCCTCCAGCGGTGCCAAATTGACTATCGGTATATCCAAGTGCTGAAGTGTTTGTATAGCAACGCCACTATGTCTATCCGGCTTCAGAACCAGAGCACAAATCCGATCCCATTGCAAAAAGGGGTGAGACAGGGAGATGTTATCTCTCCGAAACTGTTCACCTCTGCATTGGAGGATATATTTAAGCTCTTGGACTGGGACGGATATGGCATCAATATCAATGGCGATTACATCACTCATCTTCGGTTTGCCGACGATATAGTCATCATGGCAGAATCGCTGGAGGACCTCAGCAGGATGCTGAGAGACCTCAACACCGTCTCCGGACAGGTGGGTCTTAAAATGAACATGGGTAAGACAAAGATCATGTCGAACGCCCACGTCGTACCCATACCTGTTCACATTGGAGACGATGTTATCGAAGTTGTTGATCACTATGTCTACCTAGGCCAAATGGTCCAACTAGGTAAATCCAACTTCGATAAAGAGGTCAGCCGACGAATCCAACTCGGTTGGGCAGCGTTCGGGAAGCTTCGCAATATCTTCTCGTCACAAATACCACAGAGCCTCAAGACGAAAGTTTTCAACCAATGTGTGTTACCAGTGATGACATACGGATCCGAGACGTGGTCGCTGACTATAGGCCTCGTTCATAAGCTCAGAGTCGCTCAGCGGGCTATGGAGAGAGCTATGCTCGGAGTTTCTCTACGTGATAGAATCCGAAATACGGAAATCCGTAGAAGAACCAAAGTCACCGACATAGCTCTCAGGATTGGTAAGCTGAAGTGGCAATGGGCAGGTCATATAGCTCGCAGAACTGACAACCGCTGGGGAGTAAAGGTTCTCGAGTGGCGGCCACGATGCAACGCGAAACGGAGTGTTGGGAGACCAGCTGCCCGGTGGACCGACGACATTGTGGCGGTCGCGGGTAGTCGGTGGATGGAGGCGGCTCAGGACCGTTGTTTGTGGCGTCGTATGGGGGAGGCCTATGTCCAGCAGTGGACGTGTATGGGCTGACATGATGATGATGAGTGCTACGATTTAGATGTGCTACGTGTCGTAGCCCGTAGCAAAATAAGGCGTCGTAGCATGGCCTACGACTGTAGTATTATTTTTGAATTTTTTTAAATAAAATTTAAATCTATGGTTATTATATCTTAGATTAAATTCATCAATCGACGGTAAAATTCTAATCTTAACTTCACATCATAAACGCAAAAATGTTTGTGTTTTTGATACCTCTTTACCGTCAAAGTCTCAATAGATTTCGATAGAAATTTATTCAATGTTAGTTTTTATTTAGGCAAATGCAATCACGGAGCGAAGCCAATATTTAAATAACTAGCTTTTATCCACGATTTCGTTTGCGTCTGAGTAGATTTTTTCACAATTCCTTCTTAGCGGATGCCTACGTCATAATACATAGCTATCTGTTGCAAAAAGTCAGATCGTGCGTTGATGGTTTCGATGCATAAGACTAAAACGCGAAAGGCCAATATACGTAAAAGACCAAAATCTCGTAATCCCTTAAACGCAAGAAGCCATTAACGCATTTGGTCAAATTTTTATTACGCGTCATACAAAAACGCATTTGGCCAAATTTTTATACCAAAAACACGTTTGGCCATTATTTAGTACCCATTTTACCAGAAATGCATCTGGCCAAAATTATGGAGCGCCAAGTGATGGTCCAACTACTTGGGCCATGAGACTCCGGACAGTCAAGTTGTCCAACTATTTTTAAAACAGAGACAAAAGACTAAAATGGAAACAAAAGACGATCGATATCAGTCAGTCAGTAAGGATTTTGAACTATATAATATGTACAGAAGACTAGCAAGACTCCTCGGTTTCACCTGTGTAACTCCCAAACTCGTGGGAATATCAAAATATGAAAAAACCTATAGCCTTCCTCGACAAATGGACTATCCAACACAAAAATATTTTTTCAAATCGAACCTGTAGTTCTTGAGATTAGCGCGTTCAAACAAACAAACTCTTCAGCTTAATAATATTAGTATAGATTGAAACACCCTGTAACATAAAATTTCAACTCGGTAGATTACTCCGAGCACAAAGCGAATAGAAAATATATCATGAAATGTCATCTATCGTCTCATATAATATTTATGACATTTTTATGCATATTTGACTATAACTGTACCTGCTCTTAAGAATAGGAATTTTCATTTGTTCTTTAATTTTTTTTTTTTTTCTTCAAATTAACTTAGTGCCACCTTCGTACACATACTTAGCCATAATTAAAATCAATTTATTTATTTAATTCATGATACCTACTATAAAAATCAGCAGTGGACGTCATGTGGCTGATATGATGATGATGATGACTATAAAAATATACAATAAGTATACATCTTTACATAGTATAAAACAAAGTCTCTTTCGCTGTCCCTATGTCCCTATATCCCTTTGTATGCTTAAATCTTTAAAACTACGCAAAGGATTTTGATGCAGTTTTTTTATTAGATAGAATGATTCAAGTGAAAGGTTTATATCTATAATACATGCATAATATAGCCGTGCGAAGCCGGGGCGGGTCGCTAGTACTTAATAAGTTAAAAAAAAACTAAAAAAAAAACACCATATCAACGGAAACTGCGTTTGCTCGAAGACAAGAATTTGGGTCATTTGGTTTAGTGTTACCAAGGGTGGCCTTATCGCTCAAAGCATTCTCTTCTAGGCAACCTATAGATGAACAAGAAGTTTGTCTGGGCGAAGACCTCACATTTCCCTGGTAAAATGCACCTTACTTTGCTTTATCAATGCATACGATGTCACTGACACACTAGCATACATACAAATATGCAAACATAGGGCAAGGTGCATTGAACTGGGGGCTGCAAGCAATTATTCTAAGCCATGCTTTCACTGAGAAAAAATCTCTCTTGTAGGATGTCTACGTTGATGGAAAAAGAGAGACTGTACTAAATATCCTGGGGCCAAGAAAAGATCCATGAAAAAATTTTAAACAAGATTTTTTTATATTAATGAAGTTATTTATATTCTTTTCTATGCAATTAAATGGCCAGAGTTTCTTACATCGAATTATTATGTTAACAATGGCTGCCAAACACAGGGTTGCGGGTTCGATTTCCGCCTCAGACAAGTGTTTATGCTTAGATATTGGTCTGTCGTCTGGTCGTTTCCATGTTTTATAAGTATAATTCATAGAAACATATTCGTTTCATACAACATAAACATAGTTTCATACAACATTATCTCCCTTGGGAATAAAGTCTTGCTTTAAGTTGAGGTTAATAGGGCTTTAATCCGTGATTAAAGTGCTGCAGGTGTGAAAAAAAGGTTTTTTTAAATTTTTAGACACTGGAATATTAACTAACTATAAACTTATTTGGCTATTCATTCGTAAAATATCTCTGACCGAAACGTATCAATGGTCATCCTACAAAAAGCTAACCCCTTGGGTGAGAGGGTGATAAAACTTGGGCACTTATGTGATTATGCCATTGAGATTCAGATACTTTATGTATCTACCTACCTATCTATCTACTTATTCGTGGACCAATCCGCGGGAAAATATATAGATAAATTCAAAAAATTACATGATGAGATCATGATGATGATGTGTATGTATGTTTTTATTTTATTTTATTTGTGTATTTTAATTTTAATCGGAGTGTATTTAGATTGACCAATATTTTACTGTGGAATAAATGATTTGTATTCATTATAGCTACTAAAAATTACATATAATCTCTTCTTCTTCTTCAGCAGCATGTATTAGCCCACTGCAAGGCATATACCTCTCCAACGCCTTTCCACAACATCCTATTACCGGTCTTTCTGGACCACGCTGCCCCAGCATGAGCTCTTATATCGTCGAATCATCTGGCTGGCGGTCTGCCCACACTTCTCTTCCTGAATCTTGGTCTCCATTCGAGACCAGCTTTGCTCCAACTTCCGTCTCCCATTCGACGCATATGTCCAGCCGCCCAATTGCCGTATTCTTATGCAGCGCGTCTTGACTGCGTTTGCGTCATAACCATAGATTTCGTATTGCTAAGACGCACTCGTCACGCAGTTACTCATGTGGTTTAGGTTTGCGTAACGTGTGCGTGACGAGTGCGTCTTAGCAATACGAAATCTATGGTTATGACGCAAACGCAGTCAAGACGCGCTGCATAAGAATACGGCAATTGGACGGCTGTCCAGCCTTTTTCATTTAGCGACGCAGTGCCCTATGTCTATAATTACATAATATACCTTTTCTGTCTAAAATAATAAGTTTAGATAAGTATAGCTTATTAATATTCAGCTTGCATTTTTTATTTACGACTACAACTTCCAACTAAGGCAATAACTCTTAATGAATAAAAACACTATGAGAATTTGCTCAGTATTATGCAAAGTGGACTCATATTCATGCGACGTGGCCTCATTTAGCCAATGTCCGAAGTCATTATACTGACATGGACGAGATAATATGGGGTTCACCTGACAATTTTAATCAGTTTTCGACAGATGTGGAAGAGGCTGAAAATCAGAAATTGGTTCTGCTTAAATATGGATGGGCATTTAGACAGAAAATGGAATGGTAAAACTCCCATTTGCCACTTTACTTTAGTTTTGATGCTTATTGTTTTTAAGAACTTGACTAAAACAATCAACTATTCTCTTGCGTCTATAGAGACAGGATTATTATTTACTTCAAGAAACCTCTCTGTGTAACAAATATATAAATATTTATACAGCGTATATAGATATGAATTAAAATTAATTAAAGTTGCTGTAACTTTAATCAATTTTTAATTCATATCATTCAGTGGGCTGTGGGCTGTAGTGCTTGGGACATACCTACTTACTTCACCAAAAAAAATGCACGTGTTTAATTAAATAAATAAATAATAAATAAAATTTATTTCACAAACGAAACACTTACAATTAAGACAAATTATTGGATACTCCTTTTAAGCAATCGAGATGCCTGTGCCAGGAGTCTCCGCTCTTCCTTACCTACACTATTATTAGATAGTTAAATGAAACTATATAAAAAAAAACACTTTTGTACTATAATATATATATACATATAGGTATACACATATACAGCACAAACAAATACCATACATTATTATATACATAACAAATAATTAATAACTATTTAAAAAAAAAAATTAATAAAATAAATAACAAATAAATATACATGATAAAAACATACATACAGTATACATAATGTGTGTTAGATTTATCCATTAGACGGGAGCCTCCACCGCAACCTCATCTGTTTTCGATTTTCGAAATGGCCCTATGGAAAATTCAGTTTGACACCCCTGTTAATTAGATGGTGTAGGCTTACCTAGCATCTATTCCATCATCTCAGCTTATTCGACCGTATCCAGAGGAAAATACTCGTCAATCTGGAGTCCAACTAAGCTTTGGTTTCATCACGATGTTCTCCTTCATCGTAAGAGCAAGGTTTATGTAAATCAGATTAGACTAAATAAACATTATCAAGGAACTTCCGTAACATATGCTAAGTGAAGTACCAGGGCTACATAAAACATTAGCAGTTCTCCAGTTCTCTAAGTTAGGTATACGTACTTGCAATTTGCTCAAATTGCCCCGTTGCAAATTGAGTCGCGCAAACTGCGCTGATATCGTTACGAACAAGTCTGAATTCAGACTTGAGTTAACTGAAACCGCATTTTATTGTTATGTTAAAGTTTCGAGCGTTAGCTAAGTGTTCTGGTAATTAGAATTTTGAATTGTTTTAGTAGTTTTTACCCGAGTACGGTGTAGCAAAAAGGGTTTGTTATGTGTTTTTAGCCCGTATATGAATGAGCTATTTGCTTTCCCAATTGCTGATTTTAAACCTTCAAATGTAAACAGTACAACTTGGAATAAGCTATTAAAAAAATTGAGGGGTTAATTTGTAAACAATTTGTAAAGACAAAGTAAACCAATGTCTTCTAAAAAGCGTACTACGAAGTACTACATCTCAGACCGCATCGTCAGATATCATCAGATTGGTGTGACAGTGTTCAAATTCTGACCTATTTGTAAATCCAAATAAATAAATAATTATTTAAATTTTAAAAATATAGTTTATGATTTTATATAACCAAACAACTTCGACAAAATTAAACTTAAATATACCTACTTTTCATAAGTTAAGTAGAACATTGTAAATTAAAATCATTTAGAATGTTTGGTTTTTTTTAAATAATAAGTCTAGAATACAAACTATTCAAGCAATTAACCTCAACAACTATTAACATTTAGTAGCAATCTTAAGGATGAAAACAAATATGCCCCGGAATGAAAATTCCATAAAAAATGGCATTTGTATAATTATGTGGCCCTCGAAAAGTTCATGTGACCATCTTAAAGTTCCAAACTTTTATTAAGACAGAATTTGAAAATGACAGACAGAGAAGAAGACAGCCTTTCATAGACTCGTCTACTAGCAATGATGACGCATAGCAATAAGTTAATTACATATTACAGTTTGAAGAGCATTATGTTGGAAAGCCAATATTATCCATAATATTAATGCACCGTCCACGCGTGTCAGATCAAATCATCAACTAATTTAATGAGTACATATCAACATATTGTTTGTACGTTTCCTGTGGTCTAAGTTAAAGGTCTAAGTTAAAAGAATATTTTTGTCCTACACACTCGTTGGATACATGACTGATAGTAGTTCAGTTCCACATGGAAATAGAAACAGAAATATTTCTTATTTAATTATCTTAATGTATTAAAATGTATTGTATAAATTTCTGTCTAATGCAGAATAAAGAAGGACTTATGAGAATGATCATACTGTTTTTTTTTTATATTTACTTACGAAGCAAGGTCTTAAAGCACAAAAAAGGGAAAATCCTAATATTTTAAAATAAATGAAAATAAAGTATCTTTGAGTAATTCCCGTGTTTCTTTTGAAGAAAATAACGAATATACGATTGTTCACTAGTGCTACTGGTAGTACATTATATCAGTTGTACTACCAGTTGTACTATCAAAGAACAAACCCGAAGGAAATTGCTTGTATTTTTTTTAGTATAGTACTAGAGAAACAATAAAGTATCATTTGTACTACCAGTTGTACTATCAATGAACAAACCCGAAGGAAATTGCTTGTATTTTTTTTAGTAGTACTAGAGAAACAATAAAGTATAATTTGTACTACCAGTTGAACTATTTAGTAGTACTACTGATCCAGTGCGTAAAATTTTGGTATTTACAAGTTTTCGCGAAAATCTAAATTTACCTTTTTATAGTGTTTACTCAGTACCTTGATTTTATGCACGTACTAATAGGGACTAATAGACCTCAGTATCTCTATCATCACTATCACTATCACTACATAGTATAAAATAAAGTCACTTTTCGCCGTCCCTATATCCCTATGTCCCTTTGTATGCTTAGATCTTTAAAACTACGCAACGGATTTTGATGCGGTTTTTTAATAGATAGAGTGATTCAAGAGGAAGGTTTATATGCTAAATCTAAGCGTGCGAAGCCGGAGCGGTTCGCTAGTCTGGTATAAATTTAAACTTGCTATCTACCCGTTCCTAAGAAAATCAATGGTGAGACACGGGCAGACAGACGGAAAAGATAGTTTTACCAGGGTCCCTTTTTTATCTTTTGAGGTAGGTATGAAACCCTAAAAACACGAAAATATTATCTACCGTGAGGATTATTTCTTGCTTCAAGTAACCTTTTTTTTTCATTGTGTAGGAATATAATTTTACCTTTTACCTTTCACCTTTCACCTACTGATCTAATAAATGTTTTAAATTATACCTACTCTTTATAATATAATAAACGATCATTACGGCAACTTAATAAAATTGTATTAAAACTGATGGATATTAAAGTACGTAATGACAACCTAATGGATTAAACTCTCGTAATTTTTCACCGTAATCGTGAACAGAAAATAACCGGCTAAGTGCGAGTCGGGTTAGCACGTGAAGAGTTCCGTACCTAAAAAAATTATTGAACTGATGAACAACGACAAAATATGATTATCAACTTATATTTTAAGCAGCACCTCGCTATTTTATCCGCGTAAGTCCCAATCCCATGGGAAAATCAGGATAAAAAGTAAGCTTTGTTGTTCTCAATAAATCAATGTTTGCTCGTATCAAGTTTCATCAAAATCGGACCAGTTATTCCGGAGTCTATTCTTTACAAACAAACAAAAAATATTTCCTTATCAAATCAATTAATACTAGCGACCCGCCCGTCTTCGCACGGTTATACCACATGAGTAACTACTATGCATGTATTATACACATAAACCTTTCTCTTGAATCACTCTATCTATTAAAAAAACCGCACCAATATCCGATGCGTAGTTTTAAAGATCTAAGCATACATAGAGAAAGACAGCGGAAAGTGAATTTGTTTTATACTATGGTAATGGTTAGTGTAATGTAGATATAATATACATACATAGCATATGTAGATATAATATATACTTACATACATTTATTGAACCTTACATTCAATTATAAAGTCGACAGTACCTACACTTTTAACTTACACGATTAAATTTTATAAACACTTTCTTGCATAATATGTTTTATACCAACGTTTTTACCACATAAGACAAACCATCTCTAAAATTAATAACTAAAATAATTGACACACCTTTTCATAATTTTCAGGGGTTATGATATACCTACCATCTGTCAAATACAATAGACTTGTCCAAACACAAATAAAAAAATATAAATAAAATTGAGGAAACAAAATGTCAATGGAAATACAATTAACACCAAAAATCAATTTGTATTTCAAAAAACAGAAGCAATACTCGGATAATTTTTTTTCAAAATGGACGGTTTTGTATCTGAAAACGAATCGCATTTTTCTGTGTTTGGATTTTGGGTTTATTAATTTCAAATCAAAACCTGCGAGATTCATTTTTAATTTAATTACTTTGATACAGAGTGTGCTTCTTATCGTAGTCTTAACTTCGACTTATAACGCTAAATTTGAAACTGACGTACTTATTTGGATGCTTGTATTAATAATCCAATACACTTGCTACGTCTCAATCCTATTATTTGACCAAAATAAAATGTCCATTAAAGATTTCTTGATTGAATTGAAACAAATAGACTTAAAATTAGAAACTAAAAAGTCATATAAAATTGATTTGAAATTGTTGTTCATTCTTTTATTCTGTTTTAGTTACAGAAAATTATCTTTTACTCTCTATTGTTGGGGATATGAAAACTATTGCATGGAATACTACACAGAAATGCCTGTTGTTGTTATCCTTTTTTCTATTGATACGGTGCATGTTTTAAATTTCTTTGTTTTTTATTTAATTAACACTCGTCTGAGATTATTTGAGAAAATTGTGAAGAATTTAAAGACAAATAATGGTAACTGCAATACTTATCATCATCAGATTTATAAGGATATAGTGGAATTGGGTGAAAAAATTAAACAAACTTTCGACCCGTTGGTAAGTCATAATTATTACATTTATGCATAATATTACGTACATTTTTGAGATTTATTATTATTATTTTCTCATTCATTTATTTTTTCTTATTTATTATCATTTTTTTTGTTGAAATATTTTAAACAAGTACCTATTGGACATCATTAATGAATAAATTATATCATCACCATGTATTAAACACTGGTTTAAAATAGAGTAAGTTTTAATTTTATAATAATGTTTTATGTTTATTACTTTTTTAAGAGGTCTAACAATCAATGAAGAATACTTATATAAAGAAAATAAAGAACTCGTTCGATTTGGCGGTAATTCTGCAAATTAACTAAAAAAAAATAGAGTCCACTTTTTGTGAATATCTTTTGGCAAAAAGGCTTAAATTTTTAATTGTTTTATACCTATTTAATGAATGGTTTACTAACCTTGTAGAACGAACCTAATCCCTATATATATAAAATTCTCGTGTCACGGGGTTCGAAGTTGAACTCCTCCGAAACGGCTCGACCGATTCTCATGAAATTTTGTGAGCATATTCAGTAGGTCTGAGAATCGGCCAACGTCTATTTTTTATTTTGTTTCCTTTAGTTTTTTTTTTAATGGCAAAACAACGTTTGCCGGGACAGCTAGTTAATTCATAATTTTGTTTCAGTATCTTGTTAATCTGATGGTCTGCTTTCCTATAATATTGTTGACGTTGTTTTACTTGGTCGTTTACGCTACACGAGAACAAAGTGTGAGTAATATTAATTATTTATGAAATTATTTTTTAATGACTTAGTCATTACTATTATTAGACGACCCAGTTGGCACAATGGTCACCATGCCGGACTGCCAAACACAGGGTCGCGGGTTCGATTCCCGCCTCAGACATGTATTTATGCTTAGATATTTGTCTGTGGTCTGGTTGTTTCTATGTATTATAAGTATATATTTACAAAAGAAAAGTATATAAGTAGTATATCCGTTGTCTAGCACCCATAACACAAGTCTAGTTACTTAGCTTGGGGCTAGATGGCGATGTGTGGATTGTCCTGCAATATATATTTTTTTTTTTTATTACTACCAATGGTGTACAATATTGTACAAGACTCTAATTCAGACAATTTGGCTAAAACGGCGTACACAGGAGAAGTCCGTCTCGAGTTCGAGGCCCAAACTAATAACGAAGGCGATTTCTGGTCAACCGGCATTGTATACCGACGATCAAAAATCAAAAACTATTAAACTGAATGTATCATAAAATATCTTATTTATATGTAAATATTTAAGGTGTCTATTCAAGGTGGGTTTGTATTAAACAGTAGGTACTTAATTTGACATTGAAAATGTCTTTCAGTTTCTTGTCTTTCTTTGAATGCCGTAAAACTCCCGAATTCGAGAAAGTGTGCGATAAAGCCGTAGGTTGTTTGAATATCGATTTTGGACGCAGGAAGCCTAGACCTGCAAGATGGTGTCGAAATTTAAAAAAAAAATGTAATTTTTTTTTAGGTGTTTGAATTCCATATAAGTATGGAATATTGGGGTGTTCTTCACAACCTGACGTTGACGTTTGCTCCAGCTATCTTTGGTGGGATGCTTAGTTCAACAGCGGACAGGATAAAAACTGAACTTCACAATCAATTGGTTTCGGAAAAAGGTACATAGTGACTATCAAGCTAGTTAATAGACCTAGATATATATAGCAGGACCTTGTACACAGCGCCATCTAGCCGTGATCTAAGCAACAAATGTTGTGATATGATGGCCAGGCAGCGAGTGACGCCGACGACGTTAATGTAATGGATAATCATCATCATATCTGCCACTACTGAAGAACATAGGCTTCCCCAAAGACTTCCAGACCCATAGTCGCGTGCTCTCTGCTTCCAACGACAGTGTAATGATTGCTAGGTAACAATTTAGATTCCATCTAAAAGTTGTCTGGAAGAAATCGCTGATAGCGATGAGGCCATCTATTTGTGCACTTTTAGTTTCTGTGATTTTACTTAAAAAGGATTCATTTAATTTGTTTTTTTTAATTATTTAGTATACAAAAAAAAAAACAATTTAAATACCTAGTAGGTCTAACCTTTTGAAGGGTTTTCTGACAGCATACATCTGGGCAGAGGACCAAATATTAAAATGTATCGAATTTAAAAAAAGAGGTATATGCGGAAAGATTAAACCGTGATTAAACCTAAAATTTTAGCATTATACAAAAAAATATGCCAATTACATAAATATTTAATTTATTTTTCGTTTTATTTTGCATGTAAATCTAAAACTTTACAACAAAATAATACACTTTTTATTTTCAGACCGAATCAAAGCACGAAATATAAAGAAATTAATATACTACGTAGAAGCGAGATCGTTCAAATACTGCGTATATGGAGTTCTACCATTAAACATCCAGCTTCTTACCATGGTCATGAATTTGTGTATTTCCTATGTCATTGTCATTATTCAATTGACACACGTATTATAAATTATTAAGATTTTAATTAACTTATTAAATACATGAATAATAATAATTATGATGTTATTTTAATTGTTTAATAAATTTGGTTTGGCCTACATCTTGCCAGCTACATAAAGGTGCAGCCACTCTCTGGTGGTTTTCAAGTGTATCTTATTTTTCTCCGATCAATATTTTATTACAATCAATGTTGATCCGAATAAATTCACCATATCATAGAGACTTGTTTTAAATAGAGTAACATATTTACAGAGTAAGTATTAATTCTATTCTAATGTTTATGTTTATTACCAATATTTGGTAGTAATTATTTAAAGTAATGTATCGTACTTAAGTGAATTAAATTATTTGATAAAGAATTTGAGGGTTCCGGTACTCACGATTTAAGATTAATATTTTGCAGTACCTACTTGAATCTTCGAAATGTTGATGAGACATACACACCTATTATTATCTCTACATTTATATCCTACGCGCGTGAACGGCTAGACCGATTTCGCAAATTCTTTTTTGTTGTGTTTGTTAATGTCAGGAGAAGAAAAATATGAAAGAAAAAATTAAGAAATTATTACGCGGGTGAAACCGCGGGGCACAGCTAGTATTAGTAGGTATCAGTCAAGAACTAAGGAACTCTAACGAAAACAATCAATCAACAGCGCAGTAAATTATTTTAAGCTAGTCTGTCTCTGGTGGCGTTTTTAATCGGCTGTTGTTTCAATATTACAACTCTTCGTATATTTTATTTTACTAAAATTAGTTACATAAAGTAATCAATAACTATGTCAAATGACAGACAGCTTACACCAAAAATTAATTTCTACTTTAATACATGTTTTAAATTTCCAGAAACATCACAAAATATTTTATCAAAATGGACAATAAGATTTTTTAAATTATTTCACATTTTTATGGGACTCAATTTAGGATTTTTCCGTTATAAATCTATTAAAACAAAGAATATTTTTAGAATTGTTTCGTTCATTCAATGTTTGTCTGTAACAGTGCTATCATGTTTACTTACATACTCATTTTGTATCACTGACTCTGATTATCTTGACTTAATATTCATAATAATTTACACAACGCAATATCTGATGTGTATGTCATGTCTTTTGACGAACAATAAACTAACTTTTTGTGATTTCTTAAATGAATTACAGTGTATTGATTGGAGGTTACATATTGAACGAACTTTAGTAATTGATTTCAAAATAGGTTTAACATTTTTGTATTGTGGGTTATTTGTATTCTTTTCTGTTGACTCTCATTGCACTGCGGAGACTGTATGTTCACATCAATTTGTAAAAATAACAATAATCTTACACCTATTTAATATTAGCGTCTTAAGGATAGTGAATTCATTGATTTTTCTTTTGATAAACAATCGTTTGAAAAAGTTTGAAGAAGTCTTACAATCAATGAAGAATTCTAACACGGGTGTTTCTGTCATTCACCACATGATATGCAAGGATTTAGTAAATCTCACTGAGAAAATAAAGAACTCGTTCGATTTTGTGGTAATTCTACAAATTCACTAATAATACGTTTTCAGAGTCCACCTATTTGTCAATATTTTTAAATTTGTAAAAATAACAATAATCTTACATCTATTCAATATTAGCGTCTTAAGGATAGTGAATTCATTGATTTTTCTTTTGATAAACAATCGTTTGAAAAAGTTTGAAGAAGTCTTACAATCAATGAAGAATTCTAACACGGGTGTTTCTGTCATTCACCACATGATATGCAAGGATTTAGTAAATCTCACTGAGAAAATAAAGAACTCGTTCGATTTTGTGGTAATTCTACAAATTCACTAATAATACGTTCTCAGAGTCCACCTATTTGTCAATATTTTTTGCCATCAAGACCTAAACTTTTACCTATAATATATAATTATTGGTTTAACAACCTCTTAAAACGAACCTAATGAATATATCATTTTGTTTCAGTTTCTAGTTAATCTGATGGTTTACTTTCCTTTCGTATTAATAACGTTGTATAACTTAGTCGTTTATGCTACACAAGAACAAAGTGTGAGTAATGTTAAATGTTTAGTACAGTCCTACTAATATTATAAACGTGAAAGTTTGTATGTATGGATGTATGGATGTCTGGATGTATGGATGTCTGGATGTATGGATGTATGGATGTATGGATGTATGTATGGATGTTTGTTCCTCTTTAACGCAAAAACTACTGAATGGATTTTAATGAAACTTTACAATAATATAGCTTATACATCAGAATAGAACATAGGCTATAATTTATAAAGATATCGTGTGAATTGTCTAAAATATAACGAAAAGTGTCGAAAAATTGACAGATGTCAAAGTGACAGATGTGTGTCAATTTGAAATCTGTGAAATTGCTCAGCGTTTTTCGTCATATATTTTCACTGGATCGGGACCAACGCGGGTGAAACCGTGGGGCGCAGCTAGTAGGTAATAATCAAAAGAAAATGACTTAGTCATTACTACCAAAGATGTAAAAGAGTTGTACTATGAAGATTGGGCTGAAACGACTGGAGTTAGAGAAGCTAGGTGTCCGTCTCGAGAGAAAGCTGAAACTGTCGTCCCAAAGGAAGACTTACTACAAGTCCTACGTGCCCCAGATTTCAGCGACGCTCACGCTCACACAAACTTGCTTTTCCGATTTCAGTTTTTTTTCTAAAACTTTTAAAATAAAATATATTTTTGTATCTGTTCTTGGTGTTACCTTAAATAAATGATCAATAATTGAGTCATGTGGAAAATCAAAATCAAAAATAATTTATTTTTATTTATTTGGAATTTTACAACTTGCATGACATCACTTTGATGCGTCTTAAAAAAATTAAATTAGGATGAGTGTTTTTGGAACGCGCCCACCAATGAGAAGAATTCACAAGAAACTCATAAAGTTTTTCTTGTTTGTGAATAATTCTTACAAAAATCAAGATAACAAATATTTTTGAAGATAAATCTGAAACGGACCAATTAAAGTCATGTCATGTCATTGTCCATGGGTCTTTATCATTAAGGTGCATCACATTCCATCAATTTATTTTTCTCAATAAAACTATATTTTTAGGTGTTTGAATTCCATATAAGTATGGAATATTGGGCTGTCCTTCACAATTTGACGTTTACGTTTGCTCCAGCTATCTTTGGTGGGATGCTTAGTTCAACAGCGGACAGGATAAAAACTGAACTTAACAATCAATTGGTTTCTGAAAAAGGTACTTAGTGACCATCAATCTAGATAATAAACCTCTCTAATAAGTCTTTAAAACGTAAAACTTCATAAATATTTTTTTGTTTCGTTTACAAAATACATTTTAACAAAATATTATTATGTACATTATATAATATATTTTCAGACAGAGTCAAAGCACGAAATATGAAGAAATTAATATACTACGTAGAAGCGAGATCGTTCAAATACTGCGTATATGGAGTTCTACCATTAAACATCCAGCTTCTTACCATGGTCATGAATTTGTGTATTTCCTATGTCATTGTCATTATTCAATTGACACATGTATTATAAATTTTTAAGATTTTAATTGTGTATTAAAAATCATAAATTATGTCTTTTCTTTTTTGTTGTGTAAGTATAAATAAGAATATGAACTTTCATTGGGTAAATTGTGTAGAATGGATGTTTACTATTGTTAGAATTGAGTTATAATAATAAAAAAATAAAATTTTATTTTCTTTACACAAAAAAAATCACACATTCATTGCACAGAAAAAAATATTTGTAGAAGCAAAAAATATTTCTCTTTCTATATAGACGCTAGAAAATATTTTCTCGTTTTTAGATTTTTTATCTAAAATAGTGTAGGATTCTTAATTTAGGTAAGAAAATAACTGAAAGGATGTCTTTAGAAAGGAAACGAAAGCTCTTGACTACATCTCATTTATTACTGACTATAATTAATTGTGGCGGTCGCGGGTAGTCGGTGGATGGAGGCGGCTCAGGACCGCTGTTTGTGGCGTCGTATGAGGGAGGCCTATGTCCAGCAGTGGATGTGTATGGGCTGACATGATGATGATGATAATTAAGATACAATAATTGAATTAATAGATATGCTCCGTAAGCTCTACACCTCATAACCATTTAATCATGTATGGATAGGATAAGTGCGTAACAATGTGTAACCCTTCTAAGTAGTTTTTTATGGTAATTCATTTTGTTACCATGAACAAACCATCATTTTCTGTTTTTAGAATTTGTATATTTGTGTAGCGGTAACAAAATTACAACATCTGTGATTTTTTATTGCGTAGCTTACACGGTTCACGAGGTTCAAAGTTGCGGGTTCGATTCCCGAATTATACATATATTTCTGTACTCACAGATATAATTTTATACACTATTATATGTTTTTTAAGTGATAACGTCTTATAAATCGATGAACTACTCACAAAAAAATTGTAACGTTATGCGTTATTAACGCATAACGTTACAATTATCGTTGCTATGGTTACCATCCATGTTTTTTTATGACGTTATCACGTAAAGTTATCGTCCGTAAATCGACTTTACAGACAACCATTTTTTTATATTTATAGGTGTTACTGCTAAAAGCCTAAGTTCCAATACACCTAGTTTTGGCCGGCTCGAACTAGGTGCAGGTCGAAGCAAGTCACAGGTGGGAAAACATAGACGTACCCTACCCATCTTCGGTAAGAACTAGGTTTAGCCTATCTCTGGTGGTATTTGGGTGTATCCTATTTTTCTTCGATGAATAGAGACTGGTTTAAAATAGAGTAACATTACCCATAGAGTAAGTATAATATTCATTACCAATATTGCATAGTGTAATTAATCAAATTAATGGATTATCGTATTCAAGTGAATTAAATTATTTGATAGAGAATTTGAAGGGTTCCGTCAACACGTGATTAATATTATTGACAATAACTAAAACCCTGAAATGTTAATTAGATTTATTTTTCTTTTTTGGTATTGACATATTGGCACACGCGATATTGGCATTTCAAAAATTGAAGTTAAGAAATAGCCAAATAAGAATCTTATTTTCCTTGATCACGCGTGAACGGATAGACGAATGTTTATAATTATTTTTTTGTTGTGTTTGTTATTGTCATAAAATAATTCTTATGAGAGAAAAAAAATAAGAAAGATTTTCGCGGTAAAAACCGCGGCGCGCATTATTAGTACATATAAGTTAAAGATCAAAGGAACGCTAACGAAAATAATCAATCAACATCGCCGTAAATTAATTTATGCTAGTCTTTCTTTGGTGGTGTCATTATCAATCGGCTGTTGTTTCAATATTACAACTCTACGTGTATTTTATTTTACTAAAATTAGTTACAGAAAGTAACTAACAAAGAAGTTAACTATGTCAAATGACAGACAGCTTACACCAAAAATCAATTTCTACTTTAACACTTCTTTTAAATTTCAAGAAAAATCACAAAAAGTATTATCAAAATGGACAATAAGATTTTTTAAATTATTTCACATTTTTATGGGACTCAATTTAGGATTTTTCAGTTATAAATCTATTAAAATGAAGAATATTTATAGAATTGTTTCGTTCATTCAATGTTTGTCTATAACACTGATGTCGTGTTTAATTCCATACTCATTATGTGTCACTGATACTGATTATCTTGACATATTTTTCATAATAATTTACACAACGCAATATCTGATGTGTATGTCATATCTTTTAACGAACAATAAACTAACTTTTTGTGATTTCTTAGATGAATTACAGTGTATTGATTGGAGATTACATATAAAACGAACTTTAGCCCTCGATTTTAAAATAGGTTTAACTCTATTGTATTGTGGTGTATTTGTAGTATTTTGTGTTGATTCTCATTGCACTCCAGGGACATTATGTTCATATACGTTTGTAAAAATAATATTAATCTTACATCTATTTACTGATAATGTATTAAGTATAGTGAATTCTTTAATTTTTCTTTTGATAAACAACCGTTTGAAAAAATTCGAAGAGGTCTTACAATCAACGAAGAATTCTAGTACGGGTGTTTCTATCATTCACCGTATGATTTGCAAGGATTTAGTAAAACTCACCGAGAAAATAAAGGACTCGTTCGATTTTGTGGTAATTCTACAAATTAACTAAAAATACTAATGATAGGTTCTTAGAGTCTACCTATTTGTAAACATCTTTTGGTAAAATGACCTAAGCTTTTAAATATTTTATATTTAACTATTATTTTACCTTCCTTGTAGAACGAACTTTATTCATAATTTTGTTTCAGTTTCTAGTTAATCTGATGGTCTGCTTTCCTGTAATATTGTTAACGTTGTATTACTTGGTCGTTTACGCGACACAAAGTGTAAGTAATATTATTATGTAGAGTTTTTTAATGAAAGTGACTTAGTCACCACTTGGTCACCACTGCCAAAGATGTATAGACGACCTCTGTGGCGCGTCGGGCGAACACCCGACTGCGACGCAGAAGGTTGCGGGTTCGATTCCCGCCGGGAACACGTATTTATGCTGACCATAAATTCTTGTTTCTGGTTCTGGGTGTTTCCTATATGTATAATATGTATATATTTACAAAAAAAAAAAAGTATATAAGTAGTTTATCCGTTATCTGGCACCCATAACACAAGCATTAAGTTGCTTAGCTTGGGGCTGGATGGCGATGTGTAATATGTCCTGAAATATTTATTTATTTATTTATTTTATTTATATTAAGACTATCGGGCTAACGGCTGTAACGGGAAAGACCCGTCTCGAACTGGACTCCCAAAGAAAGTCTAACTTCGAGCCATTCGACAAATAACGAAGGCGATTTCTGGTCTACCAGCATTTATATACCGACGGCATAGGGAGGCCAGATGAAAAAAAATATCAATCGTTTAATAAATATATAAAGTACAAACATAAAAAAAAAGTTCAGTCTTAACATCGTCAATCATTTACGGTTTTTGGCATGAAGCACATGAACCCAATGCTTGAAAATGGAGCAGTCCATGCGCTTGGTCAACGATGTTAGGATGGTATTTTTGGACGTTCGCAACCGACTCCAGAATCCCACGAGATTAGATGATCCCAAAGAAGTCAATGATCTCGGTTTCAGCAAACATGTTAGACACACTGTCGCAGTTTCATTAGCATACGATATGTGTCATTATATTGTACCCTGATGACACTCATTGTCCTCTGGGTGTACCGGACCCAGAGCTGACGTGTGTAAAAGCATAGACTACACCCAGTAAATCTGCGCGCAATCATATTGCTGCGTACCGCCATGACACGTCGCTCCCTCTCGATGTCCGCGTCATCACAAATACCTGAACTGCAGCACCCTCTGAATAACAGCTTCATTTAACAACACCTGAGGACCTTTACCTGCTCTCAAAACCATGAACTGAGTCTTACCGGCTCTGAAAACCATAAACCATTCTAAAATATCTAATTTATATGTTACCCCTGTATTTGTAAGATATATACAGGGTGAATTTTTTATGTGGGCCTTCAGGGCTATAACTTAAACTATAACCCCCGTATTCCAAAACGAGGTTTAAGGATAGTCCGAGATGTGGATTTAAACCTTAGATTTAGATTTACTCGTGAACTTTAGTCCAAATACTTTCCCTATTTATTAATCTATAGGGATAGTGCTTAGACTATAGTTCTTAATAAATTATATAGACTATAGTTCACGAGTAAATCTGTGTCTAAATCTAAGGTTTAAATCCACATCTCGGACTATTCTTAAACCTCGTTTTGGAATAAGGGGGTTATAGTTTAGGATATAGCCCTGAAGGCCCACATAAAAAATTCACCCTGTATACTAGGTGGGTCTGTACTTATATAATTAATATTGAAAATGTCTCACGGATCTTTGAAGACCGTAAATTTGAGAAAGTGTGCGATAAAGCCGTAGGTTGTTAATATATGCATCGATTTGGATCGGACGCAGGAGGCCAACACCTGCAAGATGGTGTCAGAATTTTGAAAATCGGAAAAAATCTCTTAGTAATTTTTTTTTCAGGTGTTTGAATTCCGTATAAGTATGGAATATTGGGGTGTTCTTCACAACATGACATTGACGTTTGCTCCAGCTATCTTTGGTGGGATGCTTAGTTCAACAGCGGACAGGATAAAAACTGAACTTCACAATCAATTGGTTTCTGAAAAAGGTACTTAGTGGCCATCAACCTAGATAATAAACCTCTCCGATAGGTCTCTAAAACGTTATTACTTTTTAATATAAATTTATTTATAAAAAATAATACACTTTTTATTTTCAGACAGAGTTAAAGCACGAAACTTAAAGAAATTAATAAACTACATAGAAGCGAGATCGTTCAAATACTGCGTATATGGAGTTCTACCATTAAACATCCAGCTTCTTACCATGGTCATGAATTTGTGTATTTCATATGTCATTGTCATTATTCAATTCACGCACGTGTTATAAATTCTTAAGATTTTAATTTGTGTAATAAAAATCATAACTTGTTACAATATATTATGTTACTTTTTTAAGAATAAGAACGTTTATTGCTTAATTTGCGTAGACCATTCTACCCTTTATTATAAGCGTTACATAAGTGTTCTTCTATGTAGTTTTTTTTGTTCATAATTTTGTTTAGTTTGTATTATTTTAGTTAATTTACAACATGAATGTGTTTATGCGTCACAATCACACAGTCAAAATCGTAAAAAGAATATTTAGGTATTAATATTCTGATAAATATTTGCGACACAGACGATCGCGGGTTCGATTCCCGCCTTATACTACAAATATTTATGTACAGATGTAATTTGCACAATTATTGCGAAACTAAAACACTATTAGGTACATGTTTTTCAGATTCTTAATAAAATTCATCTCAAAATTCTAACACGTAGAGTACTTTTTAAATTATGGACGTTTTGCTCCCATGTCGATTTCCGCTATGTAGGTACTACATTTACCTACATTTATTACCTTCAGGTACCTACATTTTTTAATAATTAAGGACGTTTTGTTCTAAAATCTACCTGTTCTGAATTAGGTTTTTTTTTTGTAAAGCATTCTAAGTACATACTTAGAATGCTTTACAAAAATAAACCTAATTTCTTTCCGTATTTCCGGAAAGAATAAGTTCGGGTACAGAACTAGATGCAGCCGGTCACAGGACGTGGTTATACGAAGTATATCTTTGGTTAGAACGAGGTTTGACCTTCATCAAACCGGCTAGAACTAGATGCAACCACTCTCTGGTGGTTAAGCTTAGGTGTATCCTATTTTTCTTTGACCAATTATAATGCAAGCCTTGTTGATCCGAATAAATTCACTACGTCATAGAGACTGGTTTAAAATAACGTGACATACTTACCTGTAGAGTTTGTATTATTTTATGATTATGTTTATGTATAATACCAATATTTGATAGTAATTAATCAAATTATTATTAATGGATCAACGTACATAAGTAAAATATTTTTTATAAAAAATTTGAGGGTTCTGACACTCACGATTTAAGATTAATATTTTTGCAATACTTAAAACTTCGGAATGTTGATGAGACGTCTCCTTCGTTTACGGTGTTATTTTAAAGTTGAAATTAAGGAATAGCTAGATAAATATCTAGAACAAATAACAACTTGCAATGTTACATACCTATCTATTAATAGCTCTACCTAAATTATAAAATATAGAAAATTAATCCCTATTTTCCTTGATCACGCGTGAACAGCTGGACGAATTTCGCTAATTCTTTTTTTGTTGTGTTTGTTATTGTCAAAAGATGATTTTTGTGAAAAGAAATAAATAAAAAAGTTTAGCATATACTATTAGTAGTTATAAGTTAAAGAACCAAGGAACTCTAACGAAAGCAATCGATCAACAGCGACGTAAATCATTATATGTCAGTCTGTCTCTGGAGGCGTTTTTAATCGGCTGTTGTTTCAATATTACAACTGTTACTCTACGTGTATTTTATTTTACTAAAATTAGTTACATAAAGTAATCGGTAACATGTCAAATGACAGACAGCTTACACCAAAAATCAATTTGTACTTTAACAACTCTTTTAAATTTCAAGAAAAATCACAAAATATTTTATCAAAATGGACAATACGATTTTTAAAGTTGCTTCACATTTTTATGGGATTGAATTTAGGGTTTTTCCGTTACAAATCTATAAGAATGAAGAATATTTTTAGAATTATTTCGTTCATTCAATGTTTTTCTATAACATTAACGTCGTGTTTAATTTTATACTCATTGTGTTTCACTGACCCTGATTATATTGACTTAGTGTTCATAATAATTTACACAACGCAATATATGTTGTGTATGACAGGTCTATTGACGCAAAATAATCTAACTTTTTGTGATTTCTTAAATGAATTACAGTGTATTGATTGGAAATTACATATTGAACGAACCTTAGTCATTGATTTCAAAATAGGTTTAACTTTTTTGTATTGTGGTTTATTTATATTATTTTCTGTTAACTCTCATTGCATTGGGAAGGCTTTATGTTCACATAACTTTGTAAAAATAACAATAATCTTACATCTATTTACTGTATATGTCTTAAGTATCGTGAATTCTTTGATTTTTCTTTTGATCAACAATCGTTTAAAAAAATTCGAAGATGTCTTACAATCAATGAAAAATTCTAACACGGGTGTTTCTTTCATTCATCACATGATTTGCAAAGATTTAGTAAAACTCAGTGAGAAAATAAAGAACTCGTTTGATTTTGTGGTAATTTTACCAATTAACTAAAAATGCTAATGATAGCTTCTTACCTATTTGTCAATATATTTTGATATAACTACCTAGACCAAAGTCTATAATTTGTATAATGTCAAAACATAATATATATTGAATTATTGGTTTGACGACCTTGTACAACGAACTTATTAATCCATAATTTTGTTTCAGTTTCTAGTTAATCTGATGGTCTGCTTTCCTTTAATATTGTTAACGTTGTTTGGCTTGGTCGTTTATGCAACACTAAAACAAAGTGTGAGTATTATTAATTAATTTTGTATTATAATAATTAAAAGAAAATTATTTAGGTATTACTGCCAAAGATTTACAAGATTGGGCTGAAACAATTGGAACAGAAGAAGCTAAGTGTCCGTCTGGTGAGAGAGCTGGTGAAACTGAAGTCCCAAAGGAAGACTTACTTGAAGTCCTATATGCTCCGGATTTCAGCGACGTTCAAGGAAACGTTTTTCTCTGCCGATTCCTAGATAACGTGGATTGTATACCTACGGTATAAGAAGGCTAGACCGATGATGGAAAACCTTCTTAAAAACGTGTCGCAGGACACTTGGATAGAAGTCCCTTTACTTTATTACATACTAGCGACCCTAGCGATACTGGCCATATTATGCATGTAGTATACATATTATTATATAAACCTTCTTCTTGAATCACTCTATCTATTAAAAAAACCGCATCAAAATCCGTTGCGTAGTTCTAAAGATCTAAGCATACATAGGGACAGACAGCGGAAAGTAACTTTGTTTTATACTATGTAATGATTTTTTTTGGGAGACTATTTGTCGGTTTTTCGTATCGTGTGACATTTTTTCTCGGCTAGGTCTCCTAGCCAACCTGCGATGAGGAACTTTGTTTAAATAAAATATATGCTTATGTTGTTATCTGTTCTAGATAGGTCCTTATTTTTATGTCTAATTAATAATTGAGTCATATTCTACCAACTGATTATTGTGGAACATAACATTCCATCAATTTATTTTTCTCAATAAAACAATATTTTTAGGTGTTTGAATTCCATATAAGTATGGAATATTGGGCTGTCCTTCACAACCTAACATTGACGTTTGCTCCAGCTATCTTTGCTGGGATGCTTAGTTCAACAGCGGACAGGATAAAAACTGAACTTCACAATCAATTAGTTTCTGAAAAAGGTACATTGGGACCATCAACCTAAATGATAGACTTATTGGAACACTATAACATTAAAAAAAAATTTCACGCCGACACGAGAATTGTAAATCTAAAAATATTATATTATTTACTTAGTTTACTCAGATTAATAGCCCTAATCTGACTTCATTTACTGTTTCCATCTTAATACCAAATAAAATGCCAAAACACAAAATGTAATACCCACCCTCTGCACAATATATTAAAGAGGCAATGCAATGCAATTAGAATTAGATAGAGGCAAATTTCTTAACAAAAGACGCGTAGAAAAACAGGCGCAAAAAGGAAAATAACCATAGTAATAGAAATAAAGGGCACATAATAAACACTACCTAGTCAAAAATTATAAAATTATCTAGTTACCAAACTCTTCCGAAACGGCTTGACCGATTTTTATCTGAGGTCTGAGAATCAGCTACTAACTATTTTTATTTTGTTTCCTTTAGATTTTTTTGTAAATGGCAAGACAACGTTTGCCGGGACAGCTAGTATATATTACACTAGCGACCCGCCCCGGCTCCGCACGGCTATATTATGCATGTATTATACATATAAACCTTCCTCTTGATACACTCTAGGTATCTATTAAAAAAAACAGTATCAAAATCCATTGCGTAGTTTTAAAGATTTAAGCATACATATATCGGGACAGAGAAAGCGACTTTGTTTTATACTATGTAGTGATACAATTCTCGTGTTGCGGTGTTTGTTAATTATGTCCACCTAAACGGATAAATCAATAATTTTTATGAATTTTTTTTAGGATATTCGTTAGGTCTGAGAATCGAACATCGTCGTATTTTTTTTCTTTATTTTTTTGGTTTTGTAAATAGCATTACAACGTTTCATCGATTTTTTAAAAAAAGACATTTAAACAAAATACAATTTTTATTTTCAGACAATTTTTATTATGTTTTAATACTTTTTATTTTCAGACAGAGTTAAAGCACGAAACATTAAGAAATTAATATACTACATAGAAGCGAGATCGTTCAAATA
This sequence comes from Idaea aversata, assembly GCA_907269075.1. Lineage (NCBI taxonomy): Eukaryota > Metazoa > Arthropoda > Insecta > Lepidoptera > Geometridae > Idaea > Idaea aversata. Next base: position 3,014,906 of record OU026102.1, read on the forward strand.
CTGCGTATATGGAGTTCTACCATTAAACATCCAACTTCTTACCATGGTCATGAATTTGTGTATTTCCTATGTCATTGTCATTATTCAATTGGCACATGTATTATAAATTATTATAATCTATCTATACTAATACTTTAATAATATAATATATAATATTAATATTAATATATATATTATATTATTATATTATAAAGAAGTAAAGTTTGTTAAATTGTAAGGGGTAATCTCGGGATCTACTGAACCGATTTTAAAAATTCTTTCACCAATAGAAAGCCACATTATTGCTGAGTGTCATAGGTTATATAAAAAACCGAAAAATAAAAAGGCTTTTACGTGGTAGTCCGTTTTAAATAGTGAATCGGAGAAAAAACGGTCGAATGAAAACGTTTCTTACGAACGCTGCCTTAACTATGAAAGATATATTTTTGAGTTCTAGAGAAAAGATGTGGAGCTTGAAAATGCCTACAAAAAAGTCAACGACAGTATATGTCTAACTTTTATATTTAAGTTTTAAAAAGTATTTTTTTTATATTAGTATAGATAATTTAATTTTTAAAATAAATGCCCAACGAAGTGGGCACGGGTCAGCTAGTTTTTAATAAGTATAAAAAAGAATTTTGTAAATTTAAAAATAGGTAAGTACATGAATTAAAATTATAGGTGTACTTATCTTTTTTAAAGTAAGTAAGAATAAGAACGTTTATTGCTTAAATTATGTACAATGGTAACCAAATGTAATTTTAAAATTAGGTTACAACAATTTACCCATTGCAGGCACCATCGACCACTACCAATAGACTCCTAATGAAGGGTCTATAATGTTCACCACGCATAGTAGATTTGGACTCTATCTCAAAGGACCCTTTCGAATACAACTTTAGTGGGAACCAAGGAGTGGTGCAGTCCGTTACTCGCAGTTTTTAATTTTTTTTGCTGTTGTCGTCGCGAGAATCGGTTTAGAAATGGTGTCATGTTCAATAAAATGGTATGGAAAAAATAATAAAACATCCAGCTACCAGAAAGATGGGATAACTTTCCATCAGTAAGAGATTTAAACTTTCATTTTGAATGTCCCAACTACAAAAGATATCTTGGTAGAACTTGTTCGTCAAATAAAACAGGCTCGCGTTGAGTCTTTTTGCAGTAAAACCAAGATTTTTTTGCGTGTAACAAAACAAAAACTAACCAAATTTCGGTGCGAAAATTCGGTTTTAGTACTGACACTAGCGCCTCCACTTAACTGCACAAATAAGTTGGTTTTAAAACAATTTTATTTTTTTGATGCGGTATACAGGCAAACCAATTGGTAAGGAACAAATTTGTTTGAAATATCGATACAGCGCCCTCACTCAATGGAAAACTAATTGTGCTATTTTATCAAAAATATTAAGCACGTGTATAAATGAAAAAAATAATATCGATTCGATAAAACTTAGAACTGACATGTTTTGTATTTTACAATAATGAATTTATTTGTCAAAAAGTATTTTAACTGATTTAAAAAAGAAAGGGTTTGCGTATATTTATTCGTCGATTACTCGAAGACAGCTTGAGGATAAGGTGGGTCCATAAATAAAATTAAATGATGTAAGTCGGCTCAGTGGTTAATTATTTATATTTATTTAAAAATAATACATTCGTTGCAGTTTTTTTTTTTCAATAATTTTATAATACAAACATCGATAAAATCTATGGTATCGATTTTAGTAATTACTTATTACCAACACTATGACATCGGCAGTTACGCCCCCCGCTACCTCATGGTTTGGTGAACTACGTCCCAAACGAAAACGAAGCGATGATGTATCTATTCGGTTATATGATCGATGGCAGGCACGCAATAAGTACTCATTAAAAGTACTAAAATTTAATTTTAATTTTAATTCCGGACGGCTCTGGACGGGGTTTTTTATTTGTATTTATTTGCAATGTGTACCTATTTGTGTTTTTGTTTTCAATTTTTATATGTGTAATTTAATTTAAAAAAAAAGTATAAACCTAAAATGTACCTACTTACTAAGTTACAATAGAATAAAATAAACTATTAGTTTCCTCAGGTCCCTTAACATATGTCCGTCAGTGATTGCTTGGTTTCGTAGTTACCTGTATGGGCGCCGGCAACGTATTTGTATTGAACAGAACTTTTCCACCTGGAACGATATATCTGCCGGTGTCCCTCAGGGCGGCGTGCTATCTCCTCTCTTATTTGCTGTGTTCATTAACGCGATCTCTCATAATCTTTCTTGTTCCTACCACCTGTATGCAGACGATTAACAAATATACACGCAAGCTCCTCTCGAGCAGTTAAACTGTGCGATAAATTCTATCAACACTGATTTAGATAAAATTTGCGAATGGAGTGAAGCCTATGGTCTTAAAGTAAATCCATCCAAAACTCAGGCAATAATAATTGGTAGTTCTAGGTTGACTGGTAAAATAAATAATATGTTATTACCGCACATTGTTTTTGATGGAACATTGGTGCCGTACAGCAAGGAAGTCAGAAATCTAGGCATCACTATGGATTGTAATCTTACGTGGGACCCGCAGCTGTCTGGGCTGAGTCAGAGGATGTTCGCATCCAATGCCTCGCTCAGAAGGCTGCGGAATTTCCTTCCAACTGCCACCAAAATTATGCTAGCACAAACTCTTATGCTTCCTGTTCTTGACTACGCAGACGAATGCTTTTTCGATGATGAGGTACAATTGAATAAGCTTGAGCGGCTCCAAAATCTTGCGATCCGTTTTATTTTTGGTCTCCGGAAATTTGATCATGTTTCGGAGTTCCGCACTAAGCTCAAGTGGCTACCCATTCGTCTGCGTAGAAATTCTCATATTCTATCATTTCTTTATAGAATTCTATTTCTTCCGTCCTCTCCGTCTTATCTTAAATCTTGCTTTCAATTTCGCCATCCTCCATCTCAACCTGTTCGTTCTTCTAAAGCACTTCTTCTTAACGTTCCTGTCCGATCTTCCACTTTCTATGGTAGCTCTTTTACCGCCAGGGCTGTGGAACTATGGAATGATTTGCCTGCCATCATCAGACAATCAAAATCTTTGGCGGTATTTAAAAATAACGTCTATACTTTTACTTTTTGCTAAAATATACTTTTTGGCTATAGCCGAAAAAGATCAGAAGGCCATTTCTCGTTAATTCGTTGTATAGGTATGTTATAAAATATGTAATATCTATAGTATAGTATTGTATTTATTTATTTGATTATTTATTTATACATTCGTATGTAATTATATTTAAATATTTCGGTAAAGATAATATATGTATGTATGTATATAAGTTTATTTATGTGGAATATGTAAATATAATTAGTATGTAGTTAAGTATGTATTTATTATCATGTTTTTGTTGTTATTTGCATCCTAGTTATCTATTTGTAACCTATTTTCCTAAATTTGAACACCCTACCCTTCACCTTCCTCAACTTCTTGTCCATCCAAAGGTTGCCTGCAAGAGATCGCTTTGAGCGATAAGGCCGCCCTTTGTAACACTTAGGCTTAAGCTTTGTTTTTATTTAATGTTATTTGAATATGGTGTTTACAATAAAAAATTTATCTATCTATCTAGTTTTAATTTGAAGAACAATGTCATCTACCTAAAAATATATACAATTTTCATTTATATCTATACTTATTTACTTACAAATCTTATATCTTATAAACTATATAGTATTATAAAGAAAAAAAATCTTTATAATACTTAATATTGTTATTGTTTTTTTTTTGTTTGTAACGAATAGGTTCCGAAACTACTAGACCGATTTGGGAGTTACATAGGCTACTTTCTATCCCGATATTTTAACAGGATCGGAAGTATCTGATAATAACACAAAAATGTATTCTTCATATGAATTAGGTACAACATAAAAACTTAAATAAAATAAAATTAAACACAAATTAAAATTTATAAAAAATTCAACAAAAAACGATAACAATTTATTTATAATAATATTTTTCTATATTTTTTATATTGTGCAAGTAAAGCGTTTATTTATCTATCGATACATAATAAAATAACATATTATGAGATAATTACACCTTCATGTACGGTCAGAGTCAAAATTACAGAACCACCGTAGGGTCCTAAAATTACTATTAATGTTTTTAGTCTAAAAATATTTATCTAATAAATTAATGAGTTGAAAGACTTTAAACTTAAGTTAAAAACAAGAACTAGAATCTTGCGTGAATTGAAAACATTCTAATAATAGCATTTTTGGAGCTCTACGGTGGGTCTGTAATTATGATTCCGACCGTACCTTAGAGAAAGGAATAAGAATAAGATTTTTTAAGAATTCTAGTAACTTAGTTTGGGGCTAGATGGCGATGTGGAATGTCCTGCAATATTTTATTTTTTTATTTTATTTTTTTATTTTATTTTTTTATTTCATTTATTTATTGCATAAATTGTGTACAATGGATGGTAGGTAGTTTAAAATTAAGTCACAACAAATTTCCCGTTGCAGGCATGCAATAAGTAAGCAATACTTAATAAAAGTACTGAAATAAAATTTCAGAAGAATAACATCTTAAATGATATCTATAATTATTAAAATAGTGTTTGTTATTATTCTATTTTTTAAATGTTATTACAATAGAGGTACCATGTACCTTGTTACAGCTCACTTTAAGGGTCTTTTGTAACACACATAAATAGATACTTGTATTTTAATTGAACTGAAATTGTAGTATGACAATAAGGTACTTTATACAGAAGTTGATGACAATGGTGAGCAAACTCGCGTTCAGCGGCAGGAGATCCCAAACGTAGAACTTCATCGGTCGGGCCTCTATGTACCCCAGAAATGTGACAATCTCCTTACATTTCACACGATCTAAAATAAAATATTTTTCATAAATTGCCTGGTAAGCGGGTCAAAAGTAGTACTTTTCAGCCTAGGGAGAATCGTTTTCAACTGACAGATGTAAAATTATAAAAAACTAGTTCTATTTTTACATCTTCTATTGAACCATGTTCGAACTTTCTCTACAATCATTTAATTATTCATATTCATATTCATTTATTTCATAAAACATGGGTACAATAGTAGTGTTAATTTAGATTAAGTAGTTACAGCCATGTTTCGCCTTATCGGCATATTACAATTACAGTACGATGTAATTGTTTTATTATTTTAGTTAATTAACATCACGTGTTTATGAGTTGCGATCACAGTCGAAGACATTAAGAATAGTACATTGCGATACAAGTGTGGTAAATTGATCTTTGCATAGAGGCGGTTTAACACGCGCGAGCGGTACGCGAGTGCGTTTAACAAAGCCGAGATACAAAAATCAATCCACACGTCGACGACGTACGACGACGTACCGTACGATCGTACGACGTTTTTTAGCACAGTTGCGAATAAAAAAAAGACTTGTTAAATTAATAAAAGGTTTTTAAGAATTTTAGGTTATGTTTACTATTTTTTTGGCAATATTTTTTTGTTAATTATACTCCCGAAAGGCAAGGCAAAAGACTTTTATACAGCCTCGTCTGACATACAGTATTTTTAAGGGGTTTTTTCCGTTTGTTTTTGCGTCGGGGGTTAAAAACAGAATAGGTACAAAGGTACGGAAAAAAAAATTCAAGTAAAGAAAAAACAAAAAAAAAACAAAACTCAATTTTTAATCGTTTTCTAAGACGTATCACGTAAATTTTTCGTTCATAAACCGACTTTAGAGACAACCATTTTTGCAAGCTTAAAACTCTTTGTAGCTGAAACCCACCTTTTTATACATCAAAACAGTATAACCCAGATAAATTAAGAATGTTTCATCTACCTAACATGTAATTAGCAGTAAGATACGTATTTAACTTATCGGGATAACATTATAGCACTAGTTGGTTATTTTTATCGCACGTGTGCATAATACGTCGCATTATGAGCCTCAAAGCGGTTTAATAAGATCGACTTTATGAGCAATTGTGATAAAAATAATATTATTATGTATGCTAAGTACCTATAATATTGACCTTTGTGAGCGTGATCACATGAAAAAAAACCCATGAGTTTCTCGTGCCTTCTTCTCATTGGTGGGCGCGTTCCGAAGGGACACATCCTAACTTAGTTTTTAAGACGTTTCTATGTAATCTGTGTACAAATGTATTCAGCATCCAAAGGAATCAAACAATTTTGACTTTGACTTTATTTATTAGGTATTTGGACAACTAAACAAACATACCTTTTTCTTTCAATAATTTATTGTGCAAAATAATCTTTAACTGTTCCGCTCCACTCGAAAGCCTACCAGCATAAAAAGGTGGTACGAATATCGAAAACAATGTTTCGGTTACTATACAAAGTTCGGCTGTCATAAACTGAAAAAAAAATCACACATAAAAAATCTACTTGCGAGTCTAAAATGCTGAAATGATTAGGTTCAAAAACGAATCCTATTCTTCACATAATACGCATTAGATTTTTATCTAACAGACTTAAAAGCAAGAGGTTCTCATTGCGTTATTTTTCATTTTTCTTCAATTTCGAATATTTTTTTATTTATTTATGACTAGCGACCCGCCCCGGCTTCGCACGGCTATATTATGCATGTATTATACATATAAACCTTCCTCTTGAATCACTCTATCTATTAAAAAAACGGCATCAAAATCCGTTGCGTAGTTTTAAAGATTTAAGCATACAAAGGGATATAGGGACAGAGAAAGCGACTTTGTTTTATACTATGTAGTGAAGTGATAAATGGTCATACAAAAGCGATGATTAAGATGCGCTTTGGATTGGTTTCTATGGTAAATGGTGTCTAATGTTATTATTGAAAAACGCTAAAATGGATAAGCGTCGCTTAATTCTGCATTAAGGTTGAATGTTTCGTATCGCTAAGCAAAGTATTCCGCTAGATGGCGCTTGTTTTCCCCGAAAGTATATTTTTATTTTATTTTGCTATAATTGACGTGGAATTAAAGTATTTGTATATATGTTGCCTGTTTTCTAGTTTGCTCTGAACATATTTCAAACATAATTTAATTTTTTGGAAGTCACATTTTAATGTATTTCCAAAGTACAATTTTTAACTCTTGTCACGATATAAATGACACGCACACATACAAAACAATAAACTGTAGCAACTATAGACTATATTTGACGTAGTCCTACAGATACCGATTGGTGTAGTCATTTAGAGCGGCGGGGTAGTGTTCTGAAGAGCCCCGGTTCAAATCTCGATACAAATATTTTTTTTTTATGAAAATATATTTTTGAATAAATTTTCAAAAACAGGATCAATTTTATGGTAGGTACTGTTAGTAATCATTTTTTTTTAAACTAGGACGAATTCTGAACTATGCAAATTGTACTAGGTCTGAATGAAAAGAGAAAAATAAAGACAAAGTAATGTACAAAAAGATTTATTTATTTAAAATTAGTTCTATCTTATCTTATATCGCGGGCTGACATAGCCAGCAACACTTCGACCCCTTGGGATCGATTAACGCAGCGATCCCACTAAGAGGAAAAATCCTATGTTCCTCGAATGTAGTAGCCCTTCACTGATTTCCCACTCTTGCGTGTGTTTCTTATCAACGTAATCCTTTACGGCCTTTGTGATTGTGCATGCTGGCAGGCCCGTACATGGTTCTGGTCCAAGCATAGCACTTGCCGATCCTGTTCTTGCAGCTCATCAGCCTTCTCATTTCCTGCTATTCCTTCATGGCCTGGGACCCAGAGTAGTCGTAGTTTGTTCCTACGGCCCAACTTGTGTTTAATAATTCAATCACTTACAAGACACTAAAATTTCCTCAAGGTTTATTTTCAGTAGGTGCTCAGATGGATGACACTTTAAACACAATAGTAGGAATATAATAAATGATTATAATATTTTATTTTTGGTTTTTCTATTTATTGACTACTTGACATCTCTGTTGACTCTCCGTTACCTAGGTAACAAGCGCGCATCTAGTGCGAGGCAAAGTATCGACTGGGTGTATGTTGCCAGTGTGTACAACAAACAGTACCAAAAAAACAACAAGACTGCTTGGTTTTTTTTCTCGCGAATTACTATACTTCATTTATATTTTATTATATTTTTATACTATTAATTAAATGCAAACAAGTATAAATGTTTATTTATTTATTATATACGTAAAGTGATCATTTGATAAGTCTATCAAAATAACGTATAATTCAAGTGACGCGACAGTGCCAAAAGTTACATAAAATCTTGCAGGTGTAGGTCTGGCAGCACTGAGTTGAATATCATGCAATTGAAAATATTTTGATTTTTATTAGACAGATTAGACGGAGAGGCAACGTCGCCCTTATCCAGCAAACTGTATTGCGGCTCTGCTCTAGCGTAATTGCGTGTTCCTGCTTCCACACACAACGCGACAACGTCGCGTGTTTCCACACATCTATGCGTCACTTACACTATGACCATACGTCAATATAACCACTACATACGTAAATTTGGTCTCTTTTTTCACGCTGAAACAGAGTACTTCCTGGATGTTAAACAGTGATATTTTTGGTCTGCCCCTACAATAGCTTAAATTAGGCCTACTTTAAGTCATAATAAGTTAAATATCTCAGTATAAAACGTAGGAATCTCTAAAACATTTAGTAGGGAAAACGTATAACCTTAAGACATCGTTTTTCAAGATGGCGACTGATCGTGCCTATCTGTAGTAGGTATAAATATAACGTCCATGGCCTATCTTGATTTGTATCACCATAGAAATCTCGTACTGTGTATTTGTATGTAATCACTACATAGTATAAAATATAAAGTAGCTTTCTCTGTCCCTATATCCCTTTGTATGCTTAAATCTTTAAAACTACGTAACGGATTTTGATGCGTTTTTTTTATAGTTAGAGTGATTCAAGAGTAAGGTTTATACCTATGTATAATACATGCACAATATAGCCGTGCGAAGCCGGGGCGGGTCGCTAGTGTTAATTAAACCACAAACAAAACGGTTCGGTTTTCATATAAAATCACAAACTAATAGGTAAAATCCAATACATATTACGATTCATCGAAAGAAGATTTTTATTTTTTCCGACTTTTTCATTAATTTTCATCATTGGCGCCTATCCTCTAATATTATGTGTTCGTTATTCTTCTTATCTTAGAACATCATAAGAGATTGAGGTTATTTACTTACAATCTGTTTTGAAGACCGTAGCTCTTCTTTTAATTGTAATATCGTTAAATAAATTAATATCATGACGTCTGGTACAAATACTAAAAGTGCATATGCAAACTGTAAATAAACAAGTAGAGTTATAATTAAAAACGTCAAAAAAAAAAATTTAGTGTCCTGCAGTTCACAATCATAATAATTATATACCTATAATACTGAGATACCCAATAATTTAGAAATTGCAGGAAGTTTTTCACATTAAGTTTTGGTTTTTATTTATTTATTTTTTTGCGTAAATGTACTCCACTGCCGACATATATTCAGCAGAAATGAAAATGTGCACTACAAAAATACTTTTCCTGTATATTTTTTTATAATAAACAGCGTTTGACCACTATTTCACGTTTTTAAGACCAGTGTGAGGCTGTAATCACTATCATCACTATCACTACTATGACCACCCGTCCACAATTGATGGGTATACCTACCACAGGACAGCAGACCTCGAGAAAAACACTTCAAATACTTATAACTGAATTTATTACTAAACTGCACTTCCAAAATTGTCGTTACCACTTAAGCGTTCGAAACCGAATGCCCGTTTTTTTCCGATCCTTGTGGTGGGAAAACCCAGCCCCCTGATTGGCGGACGACATCACATGATGTCGATGACGTCAACCAATCGTTGAGCGACCTTATGTTCCCGCCACAAATTCCGCCAATCACGTTTACTATCCAATCCGGTGTTGCCGTGATTAAATAGCAAACATGATTTGTACAGACCATAAATAAAAAATATTACTTAAAACAAAACGAAGCTTTACATTACATTTCTTACATTATAATAATTGCTAAAATCAATTGAACCTAACAATCGACCGTCCTGACAACGTGTGCGTCCCCGCACACGACACCAGGTGGCAACCACAATAACCTAACAATGGCACTCCTTAGATTTAATCTGCTAATAATTAATTCTAAATGTACAGTAACACTTTGCAAACACTTTCGGAAAAATCAATCTTTAAAAATGCCTGGTACCAATAGGTTTTTTTTTTTTTTTAAATTATATCTTAAATCTCATAATATTAACCATGTACCTACTTAACAAATATCAATTATACCTACATAATATTTTTAATACACCAGCTAACCTGATCGAAACAGGTACAAATTACAGTATTACATTTGAACATCTCAAGACGAATAAGATATTACACTAACAACCAATCTTTATCGGAACAGATTTAGGTAACTCTAACATAAATTATATAAATAATGCAAATAATAAACAAAGATATTTATCTTATTAATCTTCTGAATAACGAAACTAACTCGATTTGTTGAAATTGAATTTAGTGAACTAAAATGATCGATTCATTGAACTAAGCATTAAAACCAAATCGCGACCGATCGATAATGTCGCAACTTAAATCGAACGGGTATTCTGAACGATCGATTAATCAGAATACCTTAATTCCCTGAACGATCGATTAATCAGGGTGCCCTAACTTCCTGAACGATCGATTAATCAGGATGCCTATCGATGCCGATCCGAGCCGATCGATTAATGCTCGTGATGGCAGCCGAAGGCCTTGCTGTGACACTTGTTACACCAAGCCGCGAACCGATCGATTCTCGCGTACTTGATCTGTAACGGAAACAATAACACTCTGTAGTATAGATAAAGTCATTAATCATTATAACGAATATAAAATTCACATTCTAATTTGAATTATTATCATCATCGCTTTCAATACTCCTGTTACTTTCAATCTCCAGAGAGGCCACATGTATCCACGGTTTCATGCGATCAGCAGCAACGGTCGTTGACCGTCTACTTTCTGTATCGATCAACCCACGTATTGGGGCTACAATATAGCGATCATTGCCTAAAACTTTGCTAACACGATACGGTCCTACGAAAGAAGGCATTAATTTCTTGCTCTGTCCATCATTACTGAAACTCGTCTTTGTTATTTTAACGAGATCTCCTTCATTATAGGTACGGGCAGGTTTCCTACCCTTGTCGTACCTTTCTTTTTGCTTGGCCTGTTCCTGATCTATCCTAGCTTTAACATTATCGCGTATTTGGCTCAAGTCTTCCGTGTTACGTGCATTAGAGGTGACGTCATTAAGCATGGGGTTAATTTCGCTGTTCATAACTGTTCCGAACAGCACCTCAGACGGTGTCCTACCTATAGTTTTCTGGTAGGTGTTGTTCAGTCCCCATTGTATGCGTCCTAAGTGCGTATCCCAACTTTTCTCGCCATGTTTAACGCTCAATGCCTTCAGAGAGTCCAACACTGTGCGGTTATACCGCTCTACTTGGCCGTTAGACCTGGGGCTAGCGACTGCATTTAAGATATGCTTTATTCCTCTATCAAGACAAAAGCGTTTAAACATGTGCGAGGTGAAACAACTACCCCGGTCACTAACGAGTCTGTCAGGGTTTCTAAATATACTAAAAATATCATCTAACACCCTAACTACATTTTGAGTATTGGTATTCTTGACTGGTTTGAGAAAACAGAATTTAGTGAAGCCGTCAACGATCACCAGCAAATGCGTAAAGCCTTTATTCGACTTTACAAAGGGTCCAAGGTGGTCCACATGAAGAGTGTGAAAAGGAATCTGTACTTTCTCAATAGGGTACAGTAACCCTTCGTGAGTACCTGAATTGTTTTTCGCATACGCGCATTGTATACAGGCGCCCACGTACTTTTTGACGAATCTGGACATCTTGGGGAAATAATAATTGCTTCGAATTCGTTCTAGTGTCTTTTCTACACCAAAATGTCCAATGTCGTCGTGGTTAAGTTTACACACCTGCCACCTAGCGCCCTTTGGTACCACCCACCTAATCTTTTCTTCATCTCCATCCAAACAACGAAACAGACGATTATCCCTGATGACATAATTCTGTCTTATATACTTTAGTCCCTTCTCATCTAAATCACTCTTTAAAATGTCCATTATTCTACAAAGCTCTGTATCACCTAACTGTAACGTTTGAAGCCAATCTTCGCTACTGATAGACATTACCGCTGGGAACTGATCCTCGAGATATTCTGCTGGCTCCACAGGATTACGAGATAATGCGTCAACGTGGCTCATCTTTACTCCAGCCCTATACTCGATAGTACAATTGAATTCCTGAAGTGTTAACCACCAGCGTGCTATCCTCGGTATTAAATCGCGCTTTGAAAATGTGGAACGCAATGCACTGCAGTCGGTTACAATCCTGAATTCCTTTCCTAATAGATAGACCCTAAATTTACGAAGCGAGCATACCACAGCCAGTGTCTCCAGTTCGTAAGAGTGGAAGTTTTTTTCTTCAGGAGAAGTCTGCCGACTGTAAAATGCTACCGGATGAAAATTTTCGCTGCTTTGCATCCGTTGCAAAAGGATACCACCGATCCCCAACCTGCTGGCGTCTGTATGTAATTCTATTTCAGCCGAAGGATGATATATAGCAAGAACTGGCCTATCAACCAAGATCAATTTTAAACTGTCAAACGCTCGTTCCTGATCTTCACTCCACTGCCATGCTACGTCCTTTTTCAAAAGTTTACTGAGAGGGAATGAAATTTGAGCAAAGTTCTCGATGAATTTTCGGAAGTAGCTGGCTAAGCCAAGAAACTGCCTTACATTATGAACATTCTGAGGACGAGGAAAATCAACAACGCTAGCAATCTTCTTTTCACCCGGCCTAATACCGTTGGCGCTGATCTCATAGCCTAGATAATCCACCTTGTCCCACAGAAACTCGCATTTTGAAAGATTCAATGTGAGATTCGCTCTTTCAAACATCTGCAACACTTCTTCAAGGCGTTCAAGACACTGGGTGTAGTCCTTACCGTAGATAAGTACATCATCAATGTACGCGGTAGCCTTATCAAACCGAGCCGGGCCAAGAATCGTGTTTATCATGCGTTGGAAAACCGCTGGCGCATTCGCCAGTCCGAACGGCATACGATTGAACTCGTATTGGCCGTCCGGCGTAACGAATGACGTCAGATGTTTGCTTCGTTCAGCGATCGGCACCTGGTAATAGCCAGATGCGAGATCAAGGACTACAAAACACGATTGGCCCGCGAGACGTGCTATCTCATCTTCAATGATTGGCATTGGATACCGTTCTTTAATTGTCACTGAATTTAACATACGGTAATCAACGCACAAAAAACAAATACAAATATATTTATTAAAATTCATTTTACATAATAAACTAAGCACTAAATATTAAAGAGAACAAAAATAACACATATGCCTGAACTAGGTATTCCTGTATCTCAGGCGAAAAAGGACTTATATAATCTTATAAAATTAATTAAAACAATTTACTTGCAAAATACTAACTAAAAACAATCATTAGGTAAAAGTGTGTATAAATATTAAATGCTATAAACTGTAAAAATATTAAATAGAAACAAACTTTTCATTAATTAATCTAGGGCATAATATAATGATCTCTACTTTACATAAACGAAAATATGTCAAATTGGGTGTATTGTCTGCGACATGTAAGTATCCGCGTCATCGGAATAATCCGGGTCAAAGTCAATGTTGCATAAAAATTCTATTTACTATTTAATTAATGCTATATGAAATATGCGTACCTACGTGATCGATTTGATAACATTTGATTTTAGGTTAGTGGGACAAATCTGTTAGTAAAAAAAAAATCGGTTATTTAAATTAAATATCAAACAAAAACTTATCTAGAATACAAAGAGTTAAAAATCTTAAAGAGACACATTTAGGCACCCACATAGTCAATAGAGTCAATATATCGATTTTCAGCAATTTTTTTGGCGGGGCAGTCTGAGTCGCCAGTTTTGTGATTACATGGCTTTTTGAAGCGTAAACATGTAGCGCATTTTGGTTTCTCGGCTGTCTTTTTGCACTCCTTTATCGCATGACCTACATCACCACAATGGCCACAGGTGTTGACCTCCTCCCGGCATGTCTTGGCAGCATGTCCATACTGCTGACATCTGAAGCACCTTGTGACAAGTGTGAAGTCTCTCACAGGGCACGAGGACCAATTTATAAAGACCCGGTCATTGGTAATAAGAGCTTTTCGAATGTTTGCCGGGACTTCCAACACGTAGTTACAGGTCTCAGCGTCTTTCTTCCCAGATTTATGACTAAGTTTTATAGAGGTCAAAAAAGTGTCAAGTGTTGTTCCTTGAATCTTATCGGCTAAGTTTTGTTGGAAAATGCAATGGAATACGTCTGACTCCTTCATGGAAGCGGGCACTCCGATCACCACTATTCTGGGTCTTCGTTTATGTGGCTCGTCCACAGTGAGGCCAGAAGTCTTCAGTTGTGCCGACTGTTTCAGCTTTTCGATGTCATCTTTTGTTTCAGTGCTGATAATAACACCGCCGTCCTTTGTTTTACGTAAACCTCTAACGTGTAGTTTCATTAGTCCGGGCTTGATGATGGTTTGTACCAACGATTTTGTCTCTTCACTGGACGTCATTTTATTTGTGGGATATATTGCAACGGAGCTTAGGTTCTTGGGCTGAATAAAGTCATTGGTACCTTTTTTGATCATGTCGGCAAATGAAACTTTTTCTGGAACTGGTCTTGAGGTGTCTTCAAATGCACGTTGTAGGTCTTGAACACGTTGCGAAAGGTCTTCTTTCTCTTCTAGGTCTCGGAGGGAGGAATATGTTTGAATCGTCTTTGTCTTGAGGGATTGATACTGTACGGCCAGTTGAGATGTTCCGTGACTAACTTTTCGGCAGAGATTATGAATTCTTAACTTCTGGTCCGAGTTCAACTTCCCATCGGCTGCTATAGTGCACACATCATTCAAGCACTGTTCGATTGAGCTCATCCAGTTTTGTATCTCAGGAGTGCTCACTATTCCTGGAGAATCTTCTTCCTGTGGTTTGGGCGCGGCCGGCGCAGGCGCACGGGAGGGCGTGGGCGGTGGGCTGCGGCGGGTTAAGCCGCTGCGATGGTTGAATGGACTGCTATCCATATTTATGTTAATTGAAAATACATAACATAAATATTAAATACCTACAACTATTGTCACTTTATACGAATGAATTGAATGACCCAGATAAAGTGATTCCGCATTTACGTCTAGGTCAAGTTTTTGCAAGTAGGTAATTGTTATAATTTAATGCATTTAATTTTAAACACGTCCGAACGCTTCGAAGATCAAATGATCTATCCTTGAGGTGCCATCCTTCTTGCGCACAAGAATAATGGGACTTGCGTAATCTGAAACCGATTCTCGAATCACACCAGCACCTAACATATCTCCAACCATCGAGCGCACCTTCTCCCTTTCGTGGTGCGACAACCTGTATGGACGGTAAACGACAGGACGCTGACTACTGAGCTCTATACTCATCTCAGTAACACCCGTACAACCTAAATCTTTTAAAGAGGAGGCAAAGCGATGCCGATATTTCCTTAACATCTCCATCAGAGTTTCCCGAACGCCGGCTGGCACTCCCTCACCCACATGCACTTGACTTTCATCTAACTCCTGCCGACACGTCTCAACTAGCGATAGCGGTCCTTCCACTACTCGACTAACAACGTCGACGTTCTCCGCACGACAGAAGACTAGCCTAGCCGAAATGCGACAAAATTCCGAAAATGGCACGACCAGTACATAAATGTATCCGTTCACCGATCGATGCAGACCACCAGTGATGAAATACTGCTCATTCGGTTTTCCGGCTACACTACTTTTCAACAGCACGTCACCATCAGACTTCGATTGATTCCTAACTCTAACAGATGCTGCACCGTAGATCTCGATCGTATTAGCTGGATAAAACGTCAATAAAGCGTTATCTACATCAACAAGTTCGGAGGTAGGCAACTCGTCCCCTAAATTGCAAGGAAGGAACTGCAATGTATTCTTATCCTTGTAGACCGATATATGAGACTGTTCTGTGAACGTCCGTCCCACAAGAACAGGGATATCTAACCAATGATCCTCTACAACCTTGAACACTACGCTAGCTTCCACTCCATCGACGTTAACGTCAAGAATTAGGTTACCTAGCGATTGAACTAGACCGTTACCAAATCCTCTCATAGTGTTACGGGCGTTATCATGAGACAGTCCTAGTTCCCTAGCAGTTGATTCCCTAATAATCGATGCATAGCTACCAAAATCTATGAATGCTTTCATCTCAGCACCATTAACCTTAATATACTTAAAATATTTAGTACCTTGGGTGTCGATACTATTTACATCTTCTCTGAAATCGATTCGCATAGTTTTCTGCACTGCACCAGTATTGCTCTCTTGTGCTTTGTCATTTGACTTAACGAAACACTTGTCCGCAACGTGACCAACTTTGTTACATCGTATACATTTAAGTAGCGGCTTGGGGCAGTGCAAGAAACTATGGCCCCTTTCCTTGCAGTTATAACATCCGGTGATATTATGGCCTGGTCTGTTGCCAGCTTTGGGGTTTCCTGTGTAAGGAACAACCGAATTGTCGAAATTCCTATTCCTAACGTAAGATCGATCTGTCTGAGTAGGCTGATTATAATCCCGGTTACTAATCAAGTACTGTAATAATTGGTCGGGATGGGTACAACGTAGTGCCAGGGCACCGGACTTAAGCGTTTTATCTGTAATACCGTGTATTATGCACTCTGCCGCGCGCGTACCTACTATTTCGCATCGATTCACCAAACTCAACTTCTCATAATAATACACTTCTATGGACTCATTGTACCTACTCTTCCTCTTAATCATATCCTCTAAAGCCTGGCCGTAGTTCTGTTCACATGGGAATGCGCTCAACAACTTCTCTTGCCACTCTGGCCATGTGAACAGAATAGAATCCAAGCTTTCGTACCAAGTTTGGGCTAGACCTTGTAACTTTTGCATAGCAAAATGCGTTGTTGTTCTTTCATCCCATCCGTAAACCGAAGCGCACTCATTCACCTTTTTCAACCACACATCCATTCTTTGATTTTTAGATGAAGGATCAAAATTCGGCAATATATTTTTATGATCAATTTTCTGCAGTGGTTGTGGTGCACCCCGGTTCACGGACGGCAATGCTAGACCGTCTCGCAAATGTTTAAATATATCGAATAAGTCTTTCTTAGAAATAGTAGGGCTACATGACCTGTCAATCCGTTGCTCGCCGTCGCGTTGCCGTGATCTTCTCGCAGCCCGTCGCTCTGCATCCCGCCGCTCTGCCGCCCGGCGCTCTGCATCCCGGCGCGTGGCTGACTCAGAGGTGCTTTGACGACGGTTATCCTCTTCTGGCTGGCTGACTCTGCACGATGAGGCACGTAGATCTTCGGCAATGCGCAAGCGGTGTCGTCCACGTCGCACTTCTTCCTCCAGCAAACGCAGTCGTTCGAATTCCAGGTCAGCGTCCAACTCTGGCCGGTGTCGGCTGTTGCTTCGGTCCCGCAGGCGACTACGGCTACGCGCGGACGATACAGCCTGCCTGCGGTCCGGAGTCACAAGTCTTCGTCGTCGGCTTGGAGGTTCCGACATTGTCTGAAATCTTACAACCAAAGATTTGAGAACCACATGGAATAATAGAATAGAAAAGAATAATCATTTATTCTCAACAAAGACAACAAATTTAGTTTATTGAGGAGCTAAACTATAAGTTCAATGCAAAATGTAATGTATTTGTGTCGATAGGTTACCCCCTTTTGTGTTTTAAAGTTCAAAATGTACACATCACAAAAATGTTCTGATGTAGATATTTTTATTTAACCCTCAATGCGAAAACATCTACTGTGTACGTAATATCTACAATGCGATGAAACGACAGTGCAAGTATAAAGAAAAATGTTAAATGTGATGATATACTTTGTCTATTTACCATCACCACCGCGCTATCAGGTCACAGATTCAACATTGCTGTTTATTTAAAGTAGTCGGGCGTTTTCGTTGACTTTACACCATTTATTTCGATTCAATTTGTGTGACCATCAATAATTGGGATTTGAACCCAGTTGATGTACAATAATTTGTGCAAAAATATGTTAGTTCGTTATATGAACAATGTGATGGCTTATAGGGTTCAATTAATAAGCATGAAACACTAGGTAGGTTCTCATTTTCCAACCAGAAAGCAAAATTATGTTTAATACAAAGTATCCGCAAAATAATAACATTAAAAGTACATACATGTTAAGACAATTATTAATTCCATATGTATACACATGTGCAATAATGTGCATGTACTTAATTGACTTCTAGTGAAGTACTGATTCTAGGCTTCTAGTAAAGATTGAAAAGGGAATACCTTTAGGAGAAACTATGATTTAACTTTCAAAATGAATAACGATCACTTCAAATAAGCACTTAACTAAAAAAAAATATTTGGGCGTGTACTTACGTTTTAACTGTTCATCCCACTTCTGAAATATGACCACCCGTCCACAATTGATGGGTATACCTACCACAGGACAGCAGACCTCGAGAAAAACACTTCAAATACTTATAACTGAATTTATTACTAAACTGCACTTCCAAAATTGTCGTTACCACTTAAGCGTTCGAAACCGAATGCCCGTTTTTTTCCGATCCTTGTGGTGGGAAAACCCAGCCCCCTGATTGGCGGACGACATCACATGATGTCGATGACGTCAACCAATCGTTGAGCGACCTTATGTTCCCGCCACAAATTCCGCCAATCACGTTTACTATCCAATCCGGTGTTGCCGTGATTAAATAGCAAACATGATTTGTACAGACCATAAATAAAAAATATTACTTAAAACAAAACGAAGCTTTACATTACATTTCTTACATTATAATAATTGCTAAAATCAATTGAACCTATCAATACATAGTATAAAAAAGTCGCTTTCTC
Source organism: Idaea aversata (assembly GCA_907269075.1). Lineage (NCBI taxonomy): Eukaryota > Metazoa > Arthropoda > Insecta > Lepidoptera > Geometridae > Idaea > Idaea aversata. The sequence continues at coordinate 3,033,866 of OU026102.1, forward strand.
TGCCCTATGTCCCTATATCCCTTTGTATGCTTAAATCTTTAAAACTACGTAACGGATTTTGTTGCGGTTTTTTTAATAAATAAAGTGATTCAAGAGGAAGGTTTATATGTATAATACATGCATAATATAGCCGTGCGAAGCCAGGGCAGTTAGCTAGTTTCCATACAAAAAGCGGTAACGTTTTCCCCCCCCAAAAACAAAATCCGATTTTGATAAGTTTGGAAAATTTTCTAGATCTAATGGAAAACTAGGTTTAACCGTTTTTATTTTAAAAAAGTATTGCCTAAGATAAAAGTCATTAGTATCTGTATATGTATCTATATTTTTGACTTAAAAACTTCATCGAGCGTTTCAATAGTTTTTAATACTAAACTGTATTACCAAAAAAGAAAAACGTATAAACCTAGAATAAGATGCAGTGAATTAAATGAGACCAAATTTATTTCATTTTGTGAAGGATATAGGGGGTAAAAACGTTAGGCCCGCAACATTATTTGAAGAGCAAAATGTAGGCAATTACGTCCGAACTTAAACTCTCTCTATCGCACGATACGGCTCATTTTTGAAAATACGTACTCGCGCCGCGTATCGAGAACTCACAATAATAATTCTCTTAAGTGACGATGTGGTCCAAGATTGTAGCACGATTTCCTGGAAGATATCAATACGCTCGTGATTCAAAGACCCCCAAATAAACAAAACAGGTGACTGAAGCCTCTCACTAGAACATTGGCTTTTCCAGGAAATTACATTATTTATACGTTTATTTTGTAAAAAAATTATACTACCTATTTACTTACCCCAAGATCATAAGCCGTTTTATATTTTTCTGCTGAATCCACAATCGATTTATATAATTTCATAAACTTTTTGTTCTCGTTGTTGACTTCTCTGACAATCGATACGAGTTTCTGCATTCGACATTTAAGCGCATAGAAAACAAATCCATATGTTACCATCAGCAATTCAGTATTTAATGATAACAATAAAAATAATGGCAATAACCAGGTTCCTAATGGGCAAAACAGAGGATTGTGGTAACAGTACAAAAAACCTATGACCAAACGATAAATAACTAAAATGAAAATTGACCATAACAGTTTTGTTTCTGACTTGTATGAAGTAGACACAATTCTCATTTTCGTATCGATTCCTTGTATATCATTGAAAAAGTCACAGAACGTAGTAGTATCTTTAAAACATAGTAAAATTAAAACACAGAAAATGTATTGTAAAAGAGGTTTTGAAACTTCAAACTTGTATAAAGAATTCCTCTGGAGTCTATCTTGAAAAACCCAAACCACTAAACATATAAGTATGCATTGGACAAAAGTTCCAATTTTAATTAATTTTCTGTACTTTTGTGACTTTATAAAACCAAAATCCATTGCTAATAACAAGTGAAACATTTTGAAAAATGTATCGATTCTTTGATAGTTAGTTGATTTGTCATTTGCTAATGCCAAGGGCTTAGTAATTTTGAACGGCTGAATCATTTTTAACCGACTTCAGAAAAAGATGAGGTTCTGAAATCGTCGTGTATATTTTTTAATCAATTTCAAGAATGTTGCAGAGGTTCTGCCACAAAAACGAATTTCTAACGAATGTTCAATATTAACGCCCAACAACGACGAGTTAAATGAATTAAAAGGATCAGCAAATATGCGTATTTGCAGACTACTTTAATTAATTAAGTATATTACTTCAATAATTAATGACACTACGCGACTGTGTCATTATGTTCGATGAAGTTGTCATGTACAAACTTATTTACTCTCCTTACTATATGCAACATAGTTGGCTTGGTGTAATGGTATTAATATATAGGTTGGTACTTTTCTTTTGTAAATATAATATATATATAATATAATAATAAAGGGTTTTTGGCAAGCGGTTAAAATCCACTTCTGTGTACCTAAACAATCAATTTTTGTGTGTACAACTCTTTTGAAAATTTTGAGTTTATTAACTAATTTTAGAATTACATAAATTACATTTTTTTTAAAACGTTCGACTGGTCTTTAGCTACTAGCAATATAAGATTACCAATAACCCTGTACAGGTATTTAATACTATAATATTATAGGTATTCCTACCTACCTACAGAAACACACCGACAAGAAACAAAATATCTGTACCTACTACTTAAATACCTATTTAAAGAAATATAATATAAAATTGAATTGTCCAAGAAAAGCGTTCAGAATTAAAAAAGTAGAAATATTTTAATAAGTTATTATTATACTATTCAAGTCATAACTTAAAACTTTTAGGTGAATAATGAAACATTTTTAAACTAGAGATTGGGACCCACAAAAAAGTGGGAGAGACCTTTCCCCAGTAGTGGGACACAATGGGTTGACTAAAATAACATGATAATCGTCTTATACCTTTACTAGCGACCCGCCCCGACTTCGCACGGCTATATTATGCATGTATTATACATATAAACCTTCCTCTTGAATCACTCTATCTATTAAAAAAACCGCATCAAAATCCGTTGCGTAGTCTTAAAGATTTAAGCGGTCAAAGGGAAATAGGGACAGAGAAAGCGACTTTGTTTTATACTATGTAGTGATTAAGCATTGTCGTTGTGACAGTTAAGAAATAGAATTCCTAACCACCACACTAGTGTGACAGGGTGGTGTGATGGTCAGTCTGGCCCCAATCAGAGTCAGTGAAACACAATGAGTATAAAATTAAACACGACATTAGTGTTAGAGACAAATATTGAATGAACGAAACAATTCTAAAAATATTTTTCATTTTAATAGTCGTTTAACGGAAAAACTCTAAATTCAATATATAAATGTGAAGCAATTTTAAAAATCGTATTATCCATTTTGATAAAATATTTTTGATTTTTTTTTAATTTAAAAGAGGTGTTATAGTAGAAATTGATTTTTATCACAGTTGCTCATAAAGTGCATCTTATTAAACCGCTTTTAGGCTCATAATGCAACGTATTATACACGCGTGCAATAAAAAAAAATCCAACTAGTGCTAAAATAATACGTCATCCCGATATGTCAAACTGCTAATGACATATAGTAGATGAAACATTCTAAAGGACATCATTCAAATCGTACCCAAAAATTAAGGTGCCGGCCAGAAAAAAAAATGTTTCTATCTTGTAAAGAATAACATTTTAAACAATGTTTACTAAGGCAACAAAGAGCTACGATCAACCATCGTTGAGTTATTTTACATTGAAAACCCAAAAAAATGCATATTGTAGAGATCCGTTTGACCACTTTTAAGATATTACTACAGAAAAAATATAAAAATAAGTAGTAAATGGATAAGCTTTGTCTGTTTTTATTATATTTATATACATAGGTATATCCAATAACCCTTTCAGAAGTTTTAGTGGGATCTTAAAAGTGGTCAAACGGATCTCTATAAAATGCATTTTTTGGGTTTTCAATGTAAAATAACTCAACGATTTTTGATCGTAGCTCTTTGTTGCCTTAGTAAACATTGTTTAAAATGTTATTCTCTACAAGATAGAAACAATTTTTATTACTGGCCGGCATTTTTTTTTTGTGGGTATTTTTTGTTAGAAACATGAATGATCTCCTTTATCTGGGTTATACTGTTTTGATGTATAGAAAGAGGTACCATCCAAAGAGTTTTTAAGCCTTGCTGGCTTAAAACTCTTTGTTGGTACCTTTTTTCTTCTTTTCAAAAGGTTGTCTCTAAAGTCTGATAACGAACGATAATATTACGTGATGACGTCTTTGAAAATAATTAAAAATTGAGTTTTGTGTTTATTTTGTTTTTTCTTTAGGTACATAAATATATTTTTTCCTTACCATTATATTCTGTTTTTAACCGCCGACACAAAAACAAATGAAAAAAAACCCTAAAAAAATATTGTATATCAGACGCTGTATAGGTTAAAAGTCTTTTGCCTAGCCTTTCGGGAGTGTAATTAACAAAAAATAGTAAACATAACCTAAAATTCTTAAAAACTTTTCATTATTAAAATTTTAACAAGTCTTTTTTTTATTCGCAACTGTGATAAAAAACGTCGTACGATACACGTGTGAATTGATCATTCCATCTCGGCTTTTGCCACGCTCGCGTTCCGCTCGCGCGTCATAAACCGCCTCTATGGAATGATCAACTTTCCACACTTGTACCGCAATGTACTATTTTGGTGTAAGATGTCTGTCATTTGACATGCCTATTCGTAACAAACAAACAAAAACATATTTCCTCTTCTTAATATTAGTGTAGTTAGTTAACCTAGGCCTATGATTAACCTAACCTATAATTTTTAAACTTACAATTTAAACTTATTTTATAAACACAGGTCGTGATCGCAAACTATACTAAAACGTAAAATTAAAATAAATAACTATTGTAGGAGATTTCACACAGCACCATCTAGCACCAAGCCATGATGGCCAAATAACGGAAAGAATACTTTTCTTTTGTAAATAATATACACGGAGACAACCTGACCAGATACAAATTTGTATGTATATAAATACATATTTAAGACGGGAATTCATCCCGCAACCTTTTGCGAAGCAGGCATGTGTTAATCCGCTGCGCCACAGAGATAGTCAATCTATTAGGATAATCTTAAACCTATATTTAATTTTCTTTCGATCATGACCCGTGTTTATAAACTATTATTATCTTATAAGTTTATTTTTCGTTTATTACTATTTTGTCTCATAAAAGATATCGCGATAAAAAAAAATACAACTTACATAATAAAACGGAATACATATATGGCTATGGGAAAAATCCTTTAATATTATTTCCTCCGAGTATAATATAGACAGCATGATATAACTGCCCATCGTTATTAAAATTATGTCATAGACTGTACGTACAGGCCTACGGTCTGTCAAGTTGCTACTGAGCCTTTATTTATATGTGAATTGTACAATAACTATAAGATAGGTGATGCAGAAATTGAGAACTATGACTGTGAGATTGACGTTCAGCGGCAAGAGTTTCCAAATGTAGTACTTCAAAGGTCGAGCTTCCAAGTAACGAATGAATTTGATGATCTCCTTGCATCTTACGTGATCTGAGAGACAAACATTAATAATTAGTAATAAAAAACACAATATTAATCTTTAAAGAATGACCAAAATCAGTTAAGTCATAGATTCGGCAGTGTTAACGTAGGTAATTTTAAAATAAAATATTACTTTTGTATGTTATATTTTCCAGAACACGGGGCTATGGAGCCCCAAACCTTTGGAAGGCATGCGTGGAGCCAAAGCCAACACGTAGTATGATGTGGATACCAAACCGGTGATTATCCCTATCTGCACAATATTTTATACAGCCAAGGAAATATTTCTGTTTAGATAGAACTATTCACAAACTACAAGAGAAAACTACGGCTACTATGATGGAATGTTTGTGGACTGGATAATAGAAAATGATGAATTTAAATATTAGTTTTTATTATTACCGTTTTCATCAAGTAATTTATTGTGCAGGACAATTTTCATTTGATTAGCTGAACACGATAGCTTTCCAGCAACAACAGGAGGCGCGAAGAGTAGCAACAACGAGACAAACACAATAAAATACTCTGTTGGAATGTAGTACTGAAAGAAAGTTGTATGATTTAAAATGGCCGTTCGTTCCTGTCTCACATACTAAAACATTACATAGACGCGTCGAAATAAGAAACTTCCCTTTCATGAAGTTGGTTAAAAAAAGATGGAGATCCTCAATTCGTTATGTTATAGTAGGTACCTATGTGAGAAAGTGTAAGAACTTACTGAGTTCATATCATTTTTGATTTCAAAGATTTTCGCATAAATTATTGACATAACTTGAGGTGTTACTATTGATAGCTCGAATATAATCTGAAAACATAAGATTGTAGTTAAAATGTTAAAAAGAAAATAAAAGTATTATTGATGAAAATATTTACCACACGATCGTATGCTTCTTTGTACTTTTCAGTTATATCCACAATTGACTTATACAGATGCATATAAGAATCGTTCTCATAGTGAACTTTTTTTAAAATTGATACCATTTTCAATAAACGACAGTTAATCGAATGATACATGTTAACATTTATAATTAACGTAATATCTATGTTCACAACTGCGAAAGACAAAATACACTGTACCCAATATGGTTTCAAACACAGTCCTTTTTCATTTAAAAAACAATAAATAATTCCAAAAGCTATTCTATACGATAAAATAAATATTAAACATACTAAAAGTTTTAACTCATCTTTGTAGATTGACGAAACGATACGCATTGTTTTATCAACTTCTTTCATTTCAATTAAAAAGTTAATCAAGGTGGTCTCATTTTTTAAATACAACAAAATTATAATGCATAAAAAATAAATTATTAAATACCACCAAATCGCATTAGGAGCAAATTCTTTCTCTTTGTCGTAAAAATACAAGCAAATTGCACAAATGAATGCAAAACGAAGTAAACATCCGATTACAGATGCCATCCTGTATTTATAAGTTTCAAATTTATAAAAACCGTAGTCCAAACCAAATATAGCGTAATATATTTTAAAATATATTTCCAAAAATTTAAAGGAGAAACTCTTTTCGTTTTCCTGAAACATTTTAATATTTTGTAGCTGTCTCAATTATGTTTTAAATAATTAATTTTTGTATCGAATCGAAATAGGTGTTATATCTGACGCGGTTTAAATTGGAATGGAAATATCCAATTACCTAAGTTATTCGCTACCTTTACAAAGCAATAACAATTAATTAATTAAGAGCATCAATATTTGACGACCCATTTGGCACAATGGTCACCATGCCGGACTGCCAAACACAGGGTTGAGGGTTCGATTCCCGCCTCAGACAAGTATTTATGCTCAGATATTTGTCTATGGTCTAGTTGTTTCTATGTATCACTATCACAACATAGTATAAAAAGTATAAAACAAAGTCGCTTTCTCCGTCCCTATGTCCCTATATCCCTTTGTATGCTTAAATCTTTAAAACTACGCAACGGATATTGATCCGGTTTTTTTTAATAGGTAGAGTGATTCAAGAGGAAGGTTTATATGTATAATACATGCATAATATAGCCGTGCGAAGCCGGGGCGGGTCGCTAGTTAATTATATTCCGCATATTGTGACGGATAACAACGAAACGTGACTCGACTTCACGCTTTTGACCGGTTTTTGAAACGAACTTCCTTATCGTGGGTTAGCGAGAAAAAATGAAAAAATGTTACGCGTTACGAAAAATTGTAACGAAAAACCCCAAGATAAACTTATCTCTCGTATATTATTTACTAGCGACCCGCTCCGGCTTCGCACGGCTATATTATGCATGTAAACATATAAACCTTCCTCTTGAATCACTATATCTATTAAAAAAAACCGCATCAAAATCCGTCGCGTAGTTTTAAAGATCTAAGCATACAAAGGGAAATAGGGACATAGGGACGGCGAAAAGTGACATTATTTTATAGGTACTATGTAGTGATAGTGATTCCTAACTGTAAAGGTTTGTACTATTAAAACCAAGGTCTCATTATTCTGAAAGACTAAACCATTTTAATCGATATCGTTAATGTTAAAAGTAGAGGTGGAACCCTTTCAGATATCGAAAGCTAAAATTAATTAATTAGGTAGGTACTTCGATTAACAAAACAGTGCTCGAATGTGTTAGTAATCCGATGTTGTTGTCATCTTTCAATCTCAAAAATTAAATTGTCTTAAGAAACCGTTATGTAAGAAAACAAACTTGTATATTTAATAATTTGATTGTATTTAATAATCATAATAATTTATATTATTTATAAAATTTGCTTAATTGTTAATCACAATTAAACAAATTTTATAAACATGGGTCGTAATCACGAACTTGACCAAATTGTCGAAGCAAATAATAAGTTCTACTCAAATAATATACTCGTACATATACAAAACGCGACCATGACCCGTGTTTATAAATTATATTGTCAACTTTATTATAATGCAATTTCAATAACTTCCCAAGTAACACATTTGGTAACAAATAGCTTGCATATAGTATTTTTTTGGAACCTTTAATAATAAAATCCACCTTGATTAAGTTCTATATAGGTGGTTAGACCTTATATGCAACCTATATATTACTAAAGGGAGAAAAATTGCAACTCATTTATAGTTGCAGAAGCGTTGCATAAGAGTTCGAATTGTTACCCTGAGTGGCACTTGGAACTAACGGTGCGAATTGCGCGCTGTGAATGAATGATTGAACGATAAAGCGATACCGTTCATTCGTTGAGTGACAATTTGTCATAACTAGTCTTATTTTCGGCGGAGACAAACGAAAAACGGTGTGCTTTGTTCTATTGTGTTAATTGTGACAGCCATATTGCATCTATTTGGCGAGTATTAAAAATGTACGTGTAAACCGCAGCATAATATCACGGAGCCCTTGCAAATGGTTTTTTATCGTGAAACCATGGTATATTTACTTAGTAAATTTTGATGCACCTTCAATTTAATCAAAAGTATTAACAAATATGTGCTGATCAAATAAATAAGATAATACTTAACAACAATTTGGTTGTTAAAAACCTAACATTATAGTTTCACAAAAAGTATACTGTCAACAATAGTTATCAAAACTTATTTTGTTTTATGTTATTGTAATAAAATATCATTAAACAAATAATGCTTTTCAAGGTTATTATTTTTAAACATGGCGATTTAAAGTAGACCTTGTAGTTCTTATTTTCACTTATTTGTTACCTTATTGGAACTCTTAAGCCCAAAAATCACTCATTAGTACCTAGTAGTGATATTTTTCACTTCACAGGTCTTGCTGTCTCTACTTTGAATTGGGGATCCTCAAGACGGGTACAAAACCCATTGTGAAGGATAATAAAGTAAAAAAAGTAAAATTTACTTAACTTGTAAAGTCGAGGACTGTCTGTACAACTGTCTGTGCAATTGTCTGTACAACTGTCTGAAACTGTCCGTCTGGTACCGTCTGGTACCGTCTGGTACCGTCTGGTACCGTCTGGTACCGTCTGGTACCGTCTGGTACCGTCTGGTACAGTCTGATACAGTCTGATACAGTCTGGTACAGTTTGGTACAGTCTGGTGCCGTCTGGCACCGTCTGGCACCGTCTGGCACCGTCTGGCACCGTCTGGCACTGTCTGGCACTGTCTGGCACTGTTTGGAACTGTCTGTAACTGTCTGGAATGAAACTAATGTACGGAACCCTCAGCGCGTGAGTACGACTCGCACTCGACCCGTTATTATTTTAATTAGATCTTGTGGTTCTAAATGAGATAAAAATGGAACCGATCTACGCTTTACAGTGGCATATAAGAGTATTTTCGACCTTACAAAGGCAATTACACTAAGGTTCCAAATGAGCTGCAATAATAACTCTTGAGCCACTACAAGTGATAAATAACTCATATATACTACTTATTTAGTACTAAAGGTGCCAAATGAGGGAAAAATACCACCTATTAGGGCACAGTTCTTTAGGGGGGATTTTAAGATGTCATATGCCTCTTTGAGTTCTATAAGAGAGAAAATTAAAACCTTTATGCGCCTATGAGTAATAGATTCGGCTTAATGCTACCATAGGTAATAAAGCAGAAACAAAAATCACTCAAAAGCAACCGTTAGTGATAAGAGTTACTCATTTGCAAATTCGAGTGCTGTTTGCATCTTAAGTAATACCATACACTCTTGCATCACCTATATGCTACCTACAGTTGCAAAATAAGTTCCAAAATTCACTAACGTGCTACTTGGGTTATTTATAAGTGAATTGTACAATAACTATAAGATAGGTGATGCAGAAATTGAGAACTATGACTGTGAGATTGACGTTCAGCGGCAAAAGTTTCCAAATGTAGTACTTCAAAGGTCGAGCTTCCACGTAACGAATGAATTTGATTATCTCTTTGCATCTTACGAGATCTGCGAAACAAATATTATTAATGATTAGTAATGAAAAACAAAATATTATTAATATATAAAGAATGACCAAAATCAGTTTAGTCGTAGATTCGGCAGTGTAAACGTAGGCAACTTTGAAATAAAAGATTACTGTTGTTTGTTATGTGACTCATATCACGGGGCTATGGAGCCCGAGACCTTTGAAAGGCGTGCGTGAGCTGAAGCCAACACGTAGAGGCCCTTTGCAATAACAAGTATAATTGAATAAAATTGCAAAGTATGATGTGGATACCAAACCGGTGATTATCCCTATCTGCACTATACTTAATATGAAGCCAAGTACAACCTCCAGTTTAAATAAAACATTTGATAAACCACAAGAGAAAACTTCTTAGGCTACTCTGATACGATGATTATTGGAAAATTAATTAGTTTTTATTATTACCATTTTCATCAAGTAATTTATTGTGCAAGACAATTTTCATTTGATTAGCTGAACACGATAGCTTTCCAGCAACAACAGGAGGCGCGAAGAGTAGCAACAATGATACAAGCACAATAAAATACTCTGTTGGAATGTAGTACTGGAAAAAAATTTGTATGATTTTGTATGTCGTTCATGTTTCAACAATTACACGCTCGCAAAACTTCATTTATCAACACTTTATCACATACTGAAACATAACATAGGCGTCGAATTAGGAATCTTCACTTTTTTAAAAATGTTTAAAAAAAGTTTGAGGTCCGTAATTCCTTGTTTTATCATTTTACTAAAATGGCCGCTCGTTCATGTCTCATCAATAACGTCATGCCTGCAAAACTTTATTTATCAACAGTTTCTCACATACTAAACATTACATAAGTACGCGTCGTAATTAAGAAACTCAACTTTTTTTTAAAAGGTAACAAAAAGATGGAGGTCCTCCATTCCTTATGTTTTAGTAAGTGAAAAGTGTAAGAACTTACTGAGTTCATATCATTTTTTATTTCCAAGATTTTCGCATAAATTATTAACATAACTTGTGGTGTTACTATTGATAGCTCGAAGATAATCTAAAACATAAGAATATTGTAGTTCATAATAAATGTTAAAGAGAAAACAAAAGTATTATGATGAAAATATTTACCACACGATCGTATGCCTCTTTGTACTTTTCAGTTATATCTACAATTGACTTATACAGATGCATATAAGAATCGTTTTCATGGTGAACTTTTTTTAAAATTGATACCATTTTCAATAAACGACAGTTAATCGAATAATACATATTAACATTTATAATCAACATCAAATCTATGTTCATAACTCCGAAAGACATAATAAGCAATAGCCAATTTGGCTTCAAACACATTTCATTTTCATTTAAGGAACAATTAATAATTCCAAAACCTATTCTGTAGGATAAAATAAACACTAAACAGACCAAAAGTTTTAACTCATCTTTGTATATTGATGAAACGATACGCATTTTTTTATCAATTTCTCTCATTTCAATTAAGAAATTGATCAAGGTGGTCTCATTTTTGAAAGACAACAACATTATCGTGCATAAAAAATAATTTACTAAATACCACCAAACAGCTTTAGAAGCGAATTCTTTTTCTTTGTCGTAAAAATACCAACAAATTGCACAAATGAATGAAGAACGAAGTAAACATCCGATTACAGATGCCACTCTATATTTATAAGTTTTGAATTTATAAAATCCGTAGTCTAAACCAAAAATAACGTAATATATTTTGAAATATAATTCCAGTAATTTAAAGGATAAACTTGTTTCGTTTTTCTGAAACATTTTCATAACAGATGTCTCAATCATTTTTAGAAATAAATATATTTTTTGTATCGAATCCGAATAGGTGTTATATCAGACGTTACGTACATTGGAATGGATTATAGTATCCAATTATCTAAATTAATGCGCTACCTTTTCATAGCAATACTAATTATATTAAGAGAATCAATACTGAAAAGTATTATTAGAGTTAAGTGCTAAGCAGACTTTTAAATTAATAAGTATTAATCGATCGAATACAAAGCAAATTCTTACGAATTTCTTTAAAAATTATTAAGATAAGTCATTCAAATCATTTCACCTTAATATAATGGTCATTGATCATAGTCCAATTATTGTGATGGATAACAACGAAACATAGCCCGGCGACACGCAGTTGGAAAGAACTCATTCTTTGTAAGACTGCGAATCGTTTTAATTGATATCGTTTATGTTAAAGGTTCTCCCTTTCGGACAGTGAAAGAGAGAGTACTTCGATTAAATAAAACAGTGCTCGACTGTGTTAATAATCCGATGTTGTCCGATGTTGTGTTGAATCCGACAAACCTAATACGTATTAAAAAATAAATTATCCTAAGAAAACGAAAAGTAAGAAAACGAACTTGTTTATTTAACTATTTAGTTGAATTTAATCATCTTAATAATTAACCTACATTTTAACTAACAAATAAACATAAGTCGTAATCACGAACACGACCAAACTGTCGAAGTTAATGAAAGCAAATAATAAGTTCTACTCAAATAATATACTCGTAGGTACACAAAATGCGAACATGACCAGTGTTTATAAACTATTTTGTTACCTTTCTTTATAATTCATTTTAACGAGCTTATTTATAAGTGAATTGTACAATAACTATAAGATAGGTGACGCAGAAGTTGAGAACTATGACTGTGAGATTGACGTCCAGCGGCAAAAGTTTCCAAATGTAGTACTTCAAAGGTCGAGCCTCGACGTAACGAATGAATTTCATGATCTCTTTGTATTTTACTTGATCTGAGGGACAAACATTAATGATTAGTAATAAAAATCACAATATAAATATTTAAATAATGACCAAAATCAGTTGAGTCGTATTTTCGGCAGTGTTAACGTAGGTAATTTTACAATAAAAGATTACTTTTGTATGTTATGTGTTCCATATCACTGGGCTTTGAAGCCCCAGACCTTTGGAAGGCATGCGTTGAGCCAAAGCCAACACGTTAGGATCCCTTTGCAATAACAAGTTTAATAGCAAAGTTTATTGTAGATAAATAAATAAATAAATAAATATTTCAGGACATATTACTCATCGCCATTCAGCCCCAAGCTAAGCAACTTAATGCTTGTGTTATGGGTGCCAGATAACGGATAAACTACTTATATACTTTTTTTTTTTTTTTTGTTAATATATACATATTATACATATAGGAAACACCCAGAACCAGAAACAAGAATTTATGGTCCGCATAAATACTTGTTCCCGGCGGGAATCGAACCCGCAACCTTCTGCGTCGCAGTCGGGTGTTCGCCCGACGCGCCACAGAGGTCGTCAAATATTCGTCGGTCGGATATTAAGATACCAAACCGGTGATTATCCCTATCTGCACTATATTATGCAGCCAAAGATAACTTTTGGTTTAGATAAAACTATTCACAAACTACAAGATAAAAGTACGGCTACAGTGATAATGGTTATGGTACTGGGAAACTAAGAATATAAATATTATTTTTATCATTACCGTTTTCATCTAATAATTTATTGTGCAGGACAATTTTCATTTGGTTAGCTGAACATGATAGCTTTCCAGCAACAACAGGAGGCGCGAAGAGTAGCAACAATGATACAAGCACAATAAAATACTCTGTTGGAATGTAGTACTGAAAGAAATTTGTATGATTTAAAATAGGCGTTCGCCTCATGTCTCAACAATTACACGCTTGGAAAATTTCATTAATTAACACTTTTCCGGATATTAAAATATTACATACGCGTCGAATCAATAACCTCCACTTTTTTTAAGTTGTTTCAAAAATGGTGAAGGTCCTTAATACTTTATGTTTTAGTATATGAAAAAGTGTTATAAGTGTTAAAACTTACTGCGTTCATATCATATTTGATTTCAAAGATTTTCGCATAAATTATTAACATAACTTGAGGTGTTACCATTGATAGCTCGAATATAATCTGAAAACATAAAATTGTAGTTAGGTACAAATATGCTAAAAAGAAAAAGTAGAAGTATTAGAATGAAAATATTTACCACACGATCGTATGCCTCTTTGTACTTTTCAGTAATGTCTACAATTGACTTATACAATTGCATATAAGAATCGTTCTCATGGTGCACTGTTTTTAAAATTGATACCATTTTCAATAAACGACAGTTGATCGAATGATATATAATAACATTTATAATCAACATCATATCTACGTTCAAAATTCCAAAAGTCACAATAAACTGTACCCAGTATGGTTTCAAACACATTCCTTTGTCATCTAAGGAACAATAACTTATTCCAAAGGCTATTCTGTAGAATAAGATAAACCCTAAACATACCAAAAGTTTTAACTCATCTTTGTATATTGACGAAACGATACGCATTTTTTTATCAACTTCTTTCATTTCAATTAAGAAATTGATCAAGGTGGTATCATTTTTGAAAGTCAACAACATTATAGTGCATAAAAAATAAATTACTAAATACCACCAAATCGCTTTAGAAGCTAATTCTTTTTCTTTGTCGCAAAAATACCAACAAATTGCACAAATGAATGCAAAACGAAGTAAACATCCGATTACAGATGCCACACTATATTTATAAGTTTTGAATTTATAAAATCCGTAGTCTAAACCAAAAATAACGTAATATATTTTGAAATATAATTCCAGTAATTTAAAGGATAAACTTGTTTCGTTTTTCTGAAACATTTTCATATTTGTAGCTGTCTCAATAATTTTAGAAATAAATATATTTTTTGTATCGAATCCGAATAGGTGTTATATCAGACGTTACGTACATTGGAATGGATTATAGTATCCAATTATCTAAATTAATGCGCTACCTTTTCAAAGCAATACTAATTATATTAAGAGAATCAATACTGAAAAGTATTATTAGAGTTTAGTGCTAAGCAGACTTTTAAATTAATAAGTATTAATCGATCGAATACAAAGCAAATTCTTACGAATTTCTTTAAAAATTATTAAGATAAGTCATTCAAATCATTTCACCTTAATATAATGGTCATTGATCATAGTCCAATTATTGTGATGGATAACAACGAAACATACCCCGGCGACACGCAGTTGCAAAGAACTCATTCTTTGTAAGACTGCGAATCGTTTTAATTGATATCGTTTATGTTAAAGGTTCTCCCTTTCGGACAGTGAAAGAGAGAGTACTTCGATTAAATAAAACAGTGCTCGACTGTGTTAATAATCCGATGTTGTCCGATGTTGTGTTGAATCCGACAAACCTAATACGTATTAAAAAAATAAATTATCCTAAGAAAACGAAAAGTAAGAAAACGAACTTGTTTATTTAACTATTTAGTTGAATTTAATCATCTTAATAATTAACCTACATTTTAACTAACAAATAAACATAAGTCGTAATCACGAACACGACCAAACTGTCGAAGTTAATGAAAGCAAATAATAAGTTCTACTCAAATAATATACTCGTAGGTACACAAAATGCAAACATGACCAGTAGTGTTTATAAACTATTTTGTTACCTTTCTTTATAATTCATTTTAACGAGCTTATTTATAAGTGAATTGTACAATAACTATAAGATAGGTGACGCAGAAGTTGAGAACTATGACTGTGAGATTGACGTTCAGCGGCAAAAGTTTCCAAATGTAGTACTTCAAAGGTCGAGCCTCGACGTAACGAATGAATTTCATGATCTCTTTGTATTTTACTTGATCTGAGGGACAAACATTAATGATTAGTAATAAAAATCACAATATAAATATTTAAATAATGACCAAAATCAGTTGAGTCGTATTTTCGGCAGTGTTAACGTAGGTAATTTTACAATAAAAGATTAATTTTGTATGTTATGTGTTCCATATCACTGGGCTTTGAAGCCCCAAACCTTTGGAAGGCATGCGTTGAGCCAAAGCCAACACGTTAGGATCCCTTTGCAATAACAAGTTTAATAGCACGACCCAGTTGGCACAATGGTTACCATGCCGGACTGCCAAACACAGGGTTGCGGGTTCGATTCCCGCCACAGACAAGTATTTATGCTTAGATATTTGTCTGTGGTCTGGTTGTTTCTATGTATTACTAGTAGTTCGCCCCGAACTGAGACCTCACGAGATTTTTTTATCGATTTTTACTTTTCAGCGTAAAGTATGATATAACGGCGAAATACTTCAAATACTTCGGTCTATCTTGTTTGAATGATAGGTGCGTATCACTATCATCAGGACATCGCTGACTCTATTATACTACTTTTAACGAATCTAAACGCGTTAGGCATAGGTATCTTGTCTAGAAAATGAGTTCCATAGCCTAATTTTCTTGGTCTCAATCACGTCTATTTTTATTTTGCGTTTTACTGATACTCGGGAGAATAAGTAGGTACCTACAGTGAATGTAAATCGTGTGTGACTAAAAAACTCCTCCCTCCTTATTCCTTCTATATCACCATAACGTCAGTACCTAGAGTACCTACTCATTAAGTGACCTCGATGGACCTAACTTATCTAGAGATGAGTTCATATAGCTTTCTTCCGGCTATATTACCAAACCCCAGATATCAGTTGCCTGTTTAACACCTAGAGTGCCTACTTATTAAGACAACTTTAACAAACTTTAACGATAGACTTATCTTGTCATATTTCTTTGAAGTTGAGTGCCTTCTTCCACCTCTATCACCAGATCCCAGATATCAGCTGATTCTTCAGAAGCTATAGAATACCTACTTATCAAGGTGCATTGAACGAGTGCAAACATGATATGACTATCTCGTTCTCAAGATCGTTAAGTTCTTATTGTCACCTTTCTCATCGGGTCTTTATCATCAGACTTAACACTCAAATTTTTAGTAGGTACCTATGGAGTATGTACCTACTCATCATAATCTAACGAAAGAGGTAAAGAGGAGAGAGGCTCCTCCCTCGATACAAACATATTAGAGAAGTTTGAGACCTATATTATTGGTGGACCTATATGTCCAATAATAAGTCCCTAACCTATTATTAAATAAAAATAATAAAAAGATTAGTCACAAGTTTTTTAATTAGAATCTCTAGATCAGCTAGCAATACTATTTAATATTATCCACCATAATTGTTAACCAAACCAACCCTTGATTATGAAATAAATGAATAATTATGAATATGAAGCAAAGAGAGGTCTGACGATTTATGGGAAAGTAGAATAAGTAGACGCTTTTAATCTACATTCTTCACCCAAGGTAGGTAAGTAGGTACATCCTGAGTGGTCCAGACGACATCAACCATAGAAGGATGGTCCAATTTTCGCTTCGGCTTCCGTTTAGCTGATCAATAGCTGGTTCAAGCAGCTCCTTCGAAGACCATCGGGAACGAACACAAGAGTGCATGACTTTGCACTCTAAACTTATACGAATTATTTGAATTTTATTTACGATGACCATATATTAATATATAGATAGGTACCTACAATCAATTTTAATCATAATATCAAAGCTAAGTTAATATTATGTAATGGTTTTGAAATTATCTGGAAATCATATTTTTTACGACAATGACAGAAAGAAAACATGTCATTTTGCTTTTTGACAGTGTCATTTTTGAATCATGAAGGTCTTTTCCTTGTTTTTTTTTTTTGTGTTTTTTCCTTTTTGATACATATGAGTTTGATATAAAAATGACCGCTGAGATGATAAATTCCTGCGGATTCCTTCGACCTCCATCATCAGATCATTTCCATGGTACCATATTATTGTCACCGAAGTTACGCCCTTTCATTTGATACCCCACTCGGGTATATTTGCCCTATAGTTCGCCTGTCATATAGGTAGATCCCCTATTGCACCCCCTATCATCGAATCCCCCTAACCGATCCCTCTCACGTTCGAACTTAAAAATTCTATCGTCCTCAACTACTCGTATACCAAAAATCATTAAGATCAGAGCAACGGTACTCAAGTTATCGTCGAACAAACATACATAGATACATAGGTACAACCGACCGACCATCTCGCCACTAGACCTCTCTCGCTTCGCTCGTTCGGTCAATAAGAATATATTTACAAAACAAAAGTATATCCGTTGTCTAGCACCCATAACACAAGTCTAGTTACTTAGCTTGGGGCTAGATGGCGATGTGTGGAATGTCCATTAAAAAAAAAAAAAAAAAAAGTTTATTGTAGATACCAAACCAGTGATTATCCCTATCTGCACTATATAATGCAGCCAAAGATAAATTTTGGTTTAGATAAAACTATTCACAAACTACAAGATAAAAGTACGGCTACAGTGATAATGGTTATGGTACTGGGAAACTAAGAATATAAATATTATTTTTATCATTACCGTTTTCATCTAATAATTTATTGTGCAGGACAATTTTCATTTGGTTAGCTGAACATGATAGCTTTCCAGCAACAACAGGAGGCGCGAAGAGTAGCAACAATGATACAAGCACAATAAAATACTCTGTTGGAATGTAGTACTGAAAGAAATTTGTATGATTTAAAATAGGCGTTCGCCTCATGTCGCAACAATTACACGCTTGCAAAATTTCATTAATTAACACTTTTCCGGATATTAAAATATTACATACGCGTCGAATCAATAACCTCCACTTTTTTTAAGTTGTTTCAAAAATGGTGAAGGTCCTTAATACTTTATGTTTTAGTATATGAAAAAGTGTTATAAGTGTTAAAACTTACTGCGTTCATATCATATTTGATTTCAAAGATTTTCGCATAAATTATTAACATAACTTGAGGTGTTACCATTGATAGCTCGAATATAATCTGAAAACATAAAATTGTAGTTAGGTACAAATATGCTAAAAAGAAAAAGTAGAAGTATTAGAATGAAAATATTTACCACACGATCGTATGCCTCTTTGTACTTTTCAGTAATGTCTACAATTGACTTATACAATTGCATATAAGAATCGTTCTCATGGTGCACTGTTTTTAAAATTGATACCATTTTCAATAAACGACAGTTGATCGAATGATATATAATAACATTTATAATCAACATCATATCTACGTTCAAAATTCCAAAAGTCACAATAAACTGTACCCAGTATGGTTTCAAACACATTCCTTTGTCATCTAAGGAACAATAAATAATTCCAAAGGCTATTCTGTAGAATAAGATAAACCCTAAACATACCAAAAGTTTTAACTCATCTTTGTATATTGACGAAACGATACGCATTTTTTTATCAACTTCTTTCATTTCAATTAAGAAATTGATCAAGGTGGTATCATTTTTGAAAGTCAACAACATTATAGTGCATAAAAAATAAATTATTAAATACCACCAAATCGCTTTAGAAGCTAATTCTTTTTCTTTGTCGCAAAAATACCAACAAATTGCACAAATGAATGTAAAACGAAGTAAACATCCGATAACAGATGCCACTCTGTATTTATAACTTTTGAATTTAAAAAAACCGTAGTCTAAACCTAAAATAACGTAATATATTTTGAAATATAATTCCAATAATTTAAAATAGAAACTCTTTTCGTTTTCCTGACTCATTTTAATGTTTGCAGCTGTCTCAGTCATGTTACAAATAATTAATTTTTCTATCGAATCGAAATAGGTGTCATATCAGACGCGGTTAAAATTGGAATGGAAATACCCAATTACTTACCTTAATTAATTATCTACCTTTTGAAAGCAATAACAATGAAATTCCGAGCATCAATATTAAAAAGTATGATTAGAGTTAAGTGCTAAGCAGACTTCACAAACTAATTAAATGACTATAAGTCGACCAAATAAAAATCAAATTTCGTACGAATATCTTTAAAATTACTACGATGAAGTTGTTGTATTAAAGTCATTATCTTAAAGAAGAAAAATTGTCATTGGTCATAGTATCAAACAAAAGGTCATCTTTTTTAGTCCGCATATTGTGAGAGATAACAATGAAACGTGGCTCGAGGACACGCAGTTGACCGGTTCTTTTAACGAAGTTTTTCATCGTGGGTTAGCGAGGGGACCTAGGCCAGAAAAAATGTTAGACGTTACAGAAAAATCTAAAACGAAAAACCTTAAGATAAACGTATTTCTCATAGACTAGCTGCACCCCGCGGTTTCACCCGCGTAAGTCCCGATCCCGGAATATCGGGATAAGAAGTAACCTATGTGTTTATCCAGGTCTCCAGCTATCTAGATACCGAGTTTCATCACAATCGCTCCAGTAGTTTTTGCGTGAAGGAGTAACATACATACACACACGCACAATCACACACACACAAACTTTCACATTTATAATATTAGTAGGATAGGATAGGATAGAATATATTTTTACTGTAAATATATTTTTACTATTAAAACAAAGGACTCTATATCTAAAAAGCTGTTGTGTTTCAATAATTGATGTTTATTTTTAGAGTTCCGTACCTCAAAGGTAAAAAAAGAACCCCCTTATAAGATTACTTTCTTGTCCGTCAGTCCATGTTCCGACCGTTCCTAAGAAATTCGGTGGTGACTGATTTACTCAGGAACGGCTGGACCTAGTAAGTTGAAATTCTTACCAGATACTGAGGTGTATAAAAATCAAAGTCCTAAGTCGATACAATAAAAAGATATCAGCAAATTTACATTTTCCCAAAAACTTGTGAGTTCCAAAATTTACCTTTTTTTTTATAAGTATATTTAATAGTTTTCTCTTTATTTGTGCTGTAAACCCTAGCTTTTGACCAAAAATGGACAGCTCCATGTCAACCGAAAGTACCTATAGGTTTTGTGTCGAAAACCTATAATATAGGTTTTCGACACAATGGTAGTTCCCGTTGATCAAAAACCGGTCAAGTGCAAGTCGGCCTCGCGCACGAAGGGTTCCGTACCATTATCATCACATAAAAATCAATTCTGTTAAATGGAAGAAAATACATGAATGAAGGTGGCGGTTTACGGTTTATAACATATTAAAAAAAACTACTTACCAGATCTCGTTCAAAGCAATTTTGGGTGGAAGTTTTCATGGTAATGTATACCATATATTTTGACGTGACAACGTTTTATAAATTGGTTTGCCGGGTGACACTTCAAGAAACTGCGTTACGCTCCGCTGACGTTATGCGCTCACAATGAGAGCGAGTGAGAGGCACGCGTCCCTTCCACTCGGGCATGGTTAGCCCGCCTAAGAGCGAGAGAGACAGACATAAAAAGTGAAAGGCACGCGTCCCTTCCACTCGAGCACAGTTGTTGTCACGTAAAACTTTCGCCCGTATACCGACTTTACAGGCAACCAGTTTTTTTTTTTAGTTTCATCATTCTCTTATTTTAGAAGTTAAAGGAGGACACATTTTTTACCACTTTGGAAGTGTCTCTCGCGTAAACTATTCAGTTTAGAAAAAAATGATATTAGAAACCTCAATATCATTTTGGAAGACCCATCCATAGATACCCCATACGTATGGGTTTGATAGTATATTTAGTTAAAAAGTGGCTGTGATATACGGCAGACAGACAGACATGACGAATCTCTAAGGGTTTCGTTTTTTGCCATTTGGCTACGGAACCCTAAAAATCACGGAATTTGGCAAAAAGCAAGGTCTTATAGCACACATAAGGAAAATTTCAAAACAATTAAATAATGTTGAAAATGTCCTCATGCATACATAGGTAATTAAACCAATTTAACTTGACCCTTACATTGTATGGGCGCCCAGACGAAATGAGAGTTAAATTAAATTGGTATATCTACCATACCACTGCAAGGGTAAGATAGACAATTGAAACTAAAGAACGGAACCGTCGGCGCACGAGTACCACTCGAGCTTGACCAGTTTTTTTGTATCCGGAAATCGATATTTACTTTTATTTAATCATTTTTTATTAATTGGAATGATATTATGCGTTTTATATATGGTAGGAAATAAATTTCAAATTATTTGTTGTTTAGCTAATTTTTGTATTTATAGGTAGGTACTTAGCTTAACAAAATAGTATTCGACTGCGTAATTAATCCGATGTTGTCAATATACAAACTAATACGTATTTAAAGAATAAAAAATAAATTGTTCCTATGAAAACAAATTTATTATTTAACTATTTTATTGTATTTACGCATAGAGCCATAACTAAAAGAATATGATAATATTATAGTACAGTAGCCAGTTGGTCGCCGTGCGCGTCGCGCGTGTAAGATGTTCCGTTCACCGCCACATCAAAATGACACGGGCGAAAGAAAGTCTAATGACGAACTTGACGCGACAAATAAATGTAGATCGTGTAATATGATAGTTAATGAACTATTAACGTTCGTTGCTGACAAGGTGGACACTTTACCGGAAACGGCACTGCTGCAAATCTGTACGAGTGCTTATTCTTGGAATGAAATAGAAGACGCACGTGAAGTAGTTATGACGTTACTTGCTCCTAGTAAGCGAAAAATGAGACGAAAAGAAGGTGACGAAAAGAAGGTTCCGAAAAAAAGAGTTTACAAGACATCATTAAACTGATTAAGGAAAATGACCCCGACTGTCTACCTATTTTCGTAGCGAGAAATCTCAAAAAACTCCCGCCGGTAACATTTGACCACATAGATATAACTGGTTTTCTAAAAGAAATGTCTTTAATTAAACGTGAAATTGAAAGTTTAAAGAAGGATAAGACGAAAGATGTATTATCATCGGATTACCAATCTGAAGTTATGTCGTTGAAGACGGATATCGAAGACATTAAACACTCTTTAACTGTATTAAGCGATAGAATACCGACTTAGTCCCATCGGCCCCGCTGGCTCTGCCCCGCCAGCGGGGCAGATGGGAAAAAGTGTTGCATCGGCCCCGCTGAACGCAGACGCGGACGCTAGCGGGGCCGATGAAACAAATTAAGTTTCATTTGCCCCGCTATAGGACTTACTTCCGTCGGGCCCGCTAGCAGATGGGAAAAAGAGATTAATTCATCGGCCCCGCTAGCGTCGGCGTCGGCGTTTTGCGGGGACGATGGGTAGGTACAGATCAAGTTACAAATAGAGGCAATCAATACTTAGGTTGCCGAAAAAGGAATGTCTGTAATTAAAATGGTTTGTATGTTAATCAGTTTTTATTGAGTGCTCAAAATACATAATATTTTAATAATAAAAAAATACACACAACAAGAACATCACATAAACATTTTTTAATTTTCATAATCATAGATGATAGTCACACAAATTACATTAATCAGTCTTCATTAATGAACATTAATGCCTAAACTGCTGACAGTTTTGTAAGATGAATATAATATTTTAGGTAAACAACATAACATAAAAAATACAGTATTTGACAAAAAATCAACGAGAGAAAACATTAACATTACAAACTATGTCAGTGTTTCGAGAAAATGTCTACTGGTTATTGGTCCATTTACAAATTTCAAGATCAAGTTATACTATTTAAATAATCAACAAAACAAAAAAAACACAAAACAAGGACATTACTTAATAACTAGTTTCTTAATTTTTAATAGAGCCAGCCGGGCCGATGGGAGTAAGTCTAAGATAGTACCAAAAAGTTAAATGCAAACTCAATATTTTCTATAATATTCTTATAGAAAGTCATACACTGCTTAATGGGACACATCACTCTTGATACATTTGCACACTCAAACTTCTAACTTTTAATAGTTTTTTCATAAATGGTCTAACTTTTACAAGAATTAGAGCAGGAATATAAACAATAATTCAGTGCTTTTATTTATGTAATTGTTATCTTGAACAAAATATGTTTATATTACGTAAAAAACAAAAGTCAATTTATGGGACACATCAAAATCAGAATTCAGTTTTTTTTGAGAATTGCACAATATGTAACAGCTAAAGAGTGACTATCTCCGAACTTCGCTTTACTTTACTGCGACACAATAATTAGTAATTTCACGTTTACACGGTTGTCATGGATTTGACTTCGCGCTGTCTATAGACGCGTTTTGATTTGAGTTGAGTTGAGGTTTGGCGTTGGACCAAAAAGATTTTTAAGTTTCTTAAGATAGACCCATGGAAAGTGACAGATGTCAAAGTGACATCTGTCACTATGTCAAATTAATCAGCCAAACCGAACCGAACAAACACCTTTTTCTCTCACCAAAAAAAGGGTCCATCTTAAGAAACTTAAAAAACATTTTGGTCCAACGCCAAACCTCAACTCAACTCAAGTCAAAACGCGTCTATAGACAGCGCGAAGTCAAATTCATGACAACCGTGTAAACGTGAAATTACTAATTATTGTGTCGCAGTAAAGTAAAGCGAAGTTCGGAGATAGTCACTCTTTAGCTGTTACATATTGTGCAATTCTCAAAAAAAAACTGAATTCTGATTTTGATGTGTCCCATAAATGGACTTTTGTTTTTTACGTAATATAAACATATTTTGTTCAAGATAACAATTACATAAATAAAAGCACTGAATTATTGTTTATATTCCTGCTCTAATTCTTGTAAAAGTTAGACCATTTATGAAAAAACTATTAAAAGTTAGAAGTTTGAGTGTGCAAATGTATCAAGAGTGATGTGTCCCAGAAGCAGTGTATGACTTTCTATAAGAATATTATAGAAAATATTGAGTTTGCATTTAACTTTTTGGTACTATCTTAGACTTACTCCCATCGGCCCGGCTGGCTCTATTAAAAATTAAGAAACTAGTTATTAAGTAATGTCCTTGTTTTGTGTTTTTTTTGTTTTGTTGATTATTTAAATAGTATAACTTGATCTTGAAATTTGTAAATGGACCAATAACCAGTAGACATTTTCTCGAAACACTGACATAGTTTGTAATGTTAATGTTTTCTCTCGTTGATTTTTTGTCAAATACTGTATTTTTTATGTTATGTTGTTTACCTAAAATATTATATTCATCTTACAAAACTGTCAGCAGTTTAGGCATTAATGTTCATTAATGAAGACTGATTAATGTAATTTGTGTGACTATCATCTATGATTATGAAAATTAAAAAATGTTTATGTGATGTTCTTGTTGTGTGTATTTTTTTATTATTAAAATATTATGTATTTTGAGCACTCAATAAAAACTGATTAACATACAAACCATTTTAATTACAGACATTCCTTTTTCGGCAACCTAAGTATTGATTGCCTCTATTTGTAACTTGATCTGTACCTACCCATCGTCCCCGCAAAACGCCGACGCCGACGCTAGCGGGGCCGATGAATCAATCTCTTTTTCCCATCTGCTAGCGGGCCCGACGGAAGTAAGTCCTATAGCGGGGCAAATGAAACTTAATTTGTTTCATCGGCCCCGCTAGCGTCCGCGTCTGCGTTCAGCGGGGCCGATGCAACACTTTTTCCCATCTGCCCCGCTAGCGGGGCAGAGCCAGCGGGGCCGATGGGACTAAGTCAGAATACCGATGATGAACGACTCGCATAGTATAAAAAAACACGAAGAATGTAAAAAAATAACTATAAATACACCTAATAAATCATTACCATTGCATAATATCAGCTGTGATATCAGCGAGAATGTCTCGATACCTACCCCCAGTCCCACTTTACTCGAGCGCACCGCTGCCGTACCTACTGTGAGTGCGGCCGTAGGGGCGCGGGCGGTGCGGGGTCCCCGGCCAGCGACGGCGGAGGCGGCCGTTCCATCGGACGGGGAGCTATACAAACCTACCTATCGAGACATATCTAAGCGAAGACGACGGCCGAGCGGTGATATCGGAGGACCGAGCGCTTTGAGAGGCGAACAGCTGACTCGTTACGATACACAAATAAGTATGAATAGCACGGCGACGGCGACGGCTGCGGTGGCGGCGGCTGGACAGGACGGCTACATATTGGTGCAGCGAAACAAGCGTAGAAGTATCGTTCGCAACCAATGCGGGTCGTCTAAGGGTTCTAGTAAAATACAAGTTGCGGATTTATGTTTACCGATCTATGTCTCTAGGGCCTCCAAGGATACAACGCCCGCACAAATAAAAGAACACATTACAGACATGGGTGAAAAATGCGGGGATGTTCAGCTTTTAACCCAAAAACACGAAACGTTGTTCAACTCATTTAAGGTGATGGTTCCAAGAAATAGCCTAGACAAAATATTATCGAATGAATTTTGGCCTGAAGGAATAAAATATAGAATTTATAAGGAAAAGTATGTACATGCACGGAAAGAGAACGAACCTAACAACTAATTACTATGGATGGTACAAACTACACACAAATCAAAATTTCGACGTTTAACTGTAAAGGAGTTAAAAAAGCTGTACAAGATGTACGAAACCTTATTAAAATATCGGACATAATTACATTACAGGAAACGTGGTTGTTGCCCCATGACCTGAACTTTATTCACGATATTGGTGAGGATTTTGCATGCATTGCGAAGTCATCGGTCGACACATCGAAGGGTATTTTGGTGGGGAGACCATACGGTGGCCTAGCCATTATGTGGTCTAAGGACAAGTTTCCCCGTGTTACTCCTATCGAGTGCTCGAACGATAGAATTCTTGCTGTTCAAGTCGAGACGATGGGCCAACCTTTTTTGGTGATAAATGTTTACATGCCGACTGACAAAGCGATTAATATGCCGGAGTTCACTGACCTGCTAGGTGTTATTAACGCGATCGTGGAGGAATCGGGAGTGCAGTGCGTGTACATGATCGGTGATTTTAACGCGCACCCGGGTGCTAGTTTTGGTGTGCAATTAGACAGGTTCTGTGAGGAGATGATGTGGAAATGTGCGGATATAAACATACTCGGACGGAACTCAGATACGTATACCTATCAAAGTGATATACATGGGACGCTGAGTTGGCTGGATCACTGTCTCACTACCGAAGTAGCATGGAACACGGTTGTCGCTGCAGAAGTTATTCATGACGTAATGTGGTCAGACCACTATCCTTTAATAATAACTGTCAAGGTCCCTACTATCGGTGTGAGTGATCCAGTCAGCTCTAGTCACGGTGATTCGATCGATTTACTAAGGGGGGTTAAATGGGGAGATCGGAACATTGACCAGATCCGCAATTACGGAAAATATTGTTTTAAATATTTAGATAATTTTTGTACTGATTTTAAACTATGCAACTGTGATATTATATTAAGTAAATGTGATCATTATCGAGAAAATTTGAATTATATTGACAAGTACTATGATCATTTAGTAAATACCTTACAGCAGGCAGCTAAGTTAAGTTCAACTTCACGTGGACCGATATCACATAGACGTAAACAAATAGTGGGGTGGAATCATCACGTAAGACATAGCCATCAGCAAGCGAGGTTTCACTTTAAATGTTGGGTAGAAGCAGGGAGACCGCCAGTGGGGGATCTTTTTACGGATATGAAAAATAGTAGATCTGAATTCAAAAACAAACTTAGTTGGTGTCAGAAAAATGAGGAGATAATAAGAATGAATATTTTAACTTTAAGTAAACAGAGCAAAAATTTTTCAAAGTTTTGGAACACAACGAAGAAAATTAATAACAAAACCAATAGAAACTTACCTAGTTCAATAGATAGCATTCAAAACCCCCCAGATATAGCGGACTTATTTGCAAATAAATTTAAGGTAACCCCACTGCCGGTCAATAGTAATTTATTAAAGCTAGATGGCACTAGGTCGGACGAATGTGCAAGCTTGACTAGATCTGACGAATGTCCTAGTTTTACTAAATCCGACGTAGCGTTGGTGTTGAGGACGATGAAGAGGGGCAAGTCGCCTGGATATGATGGACTCAGTATAGAACACTTATTCTGGGGCAGCTACAAGTTGCATGAACACCTAAGTAGCTTTTTTAATCTGTGTATTAAAAATAGTTACTTACCTGAAAAGCTAATGAAGACCATTGTAGTCCCGATAGTCAAAAACAGAACAGGCGACTTGTCCTCCTCGTCGAACTACCGCCCAATATCGTTAGGGACAGTATTAGGTAAGGTATTAGAGCGTCTTTTGCGCCCTTCGCTACTGCAATCTCTCAAAATTAGTGATGCTCAGTTTGGGTTCCGTGCCGGTGTCTCGACAGACTCTGCGATTTTTTGTTTGAAGAACACCGTACAATACTACACCAGTCGGAACACTTCAGTGTATGCGTGCTTCCTGGACTTGAGCCGTGCGTTTGACCTAGTCAATTATAATATTCTCTGGGCCAAACTGCAGGCGAGAGTCTCGGACGGAATCGTGGGTCTGTTGAGATATTGGTATGGAAACCAAACAAACTGTGTTAGATGGGGCGACTCAACCTCTAGCATTTATAGGTTAGAATGTGGTGTTCGCCAGGGGGCCCTGACCTCTCCCGATCTGTTCAACTGCTATGTAAACGACTTGATAGAGGAGCTGAGGAGCACTGGAATCGGTTGTCATGTTGGTAACGTGTGCGTTAACAACTTGAGCTACGCAGATGACATGGTGCTCCTCAGTCCCTCTATCAAGGGCTTAAGAAGGCTGCTATCGGTCTGTGAGCAATATGCGGCTGCGCACGGACTGAAGTATAACGCCTCGAAAACCGAGCTTGTTGTATTCAGGTCGGGAAACGGTCCGGAAAATGTACCGAAGGTGTTTTTGAACGATGCCGAGATTGCAGTAGTGAAGCGCTTCAAATACCTGGGGCATTGGCTAACCGATGACCTGCGGGACGACCTCGACATGGAGAGAGAGCGGAGATCTCTATCAGTTCGAAGCAACATGCTAGCAAGGAGGTTCGCGCGCTGCAGTAGGGACGTCAAGGACATTCTGTTCAAAACTTTCTGTCTCGGCATGTACACCTGCCAACTATGGGGTAACTATACTAGAAAGTCCTTTGACACTATAAGAGTTCAGTATAATGATGCATACCGAGCTCTTATGCGTTATCCCAGGTTCTGCAGCGCGTCTACGATGTTTGCTCAAGCAGGAATTCCAGATTTCTTCGCTATAATTAGATCTAGAATAGCGTCCTTCTGGGGTCGTGTCAATGCCTCAGGTAATGAAATTATTAGAGCGGTTGGAGACAATCTCCAGAGCCTTGTGTATAGGCACTGGATATCGGTTCACGTGGAGAAGAACAAGAAGAGTAAAAATAATAATGACCTCGTATTTGAGTTTAGAAATACCTAGAGACTGACTTGTATTAATTTTAATATGTAACTTTTTAAATTTTTAATTTGTATGTTCTTTTTTGTGTAATGGGTCATAAGTGCCTGCAATAAATCTATTTTATTTTATTTATTATTTATTTATTATAAATAACACTTTAACTCACATTATTTAACAAATTTTATAAATATAGGTCCTAATCACGAACTCGATCAAATTGTCGGAGTACCTATATCAAAGCAAATTAAACTTAACTTCTACTCAATTAATATATTAAACTCTGAGGTATACAAAACGCGAACGTGAACCGTGTTTACAAACTATTTTGTTACCTTTCTTTACAATACAATTTTACGAGCTTATTTATAAGTGAATTGTACAATAACTATAAGATAGGTGACGCAGAAATTGAGAACTATTACTGTAAGATTGACATCCAGCGGCAAGAGTTTCCAAATGTAGTACTTTAAAGGTCGAGCTTCCACGTAACGAATAAATTTGATGATATCTTTGCATCTTACGTAATCTGAGAGACAAACATTAATGATTAGTAATAAAACACACAATCATAATATAATGTGGATACCAAACCGGCGATTATCCCTTTCTGCATAATATGCAGCCAAGGACAGCAGCACAAACTAAGTAGGTACCATCAGCCAGAGCTGCGCGGTCCCACCTTAAGGTTGATTATCCTATGCAGGGCCCTATTGTTTCTCCAGCTTCTTAATTTTTGTTGACCAATATGGGAAAGGCGCATTGTTTTTTTTCAAACGTCTACATTCCTTAAAGCGTTTTTTGTATGCTTTACATGCCAAATGTGTTGTTTGAAACAATAGACTTTGACAATAAAAAAGGGTACTGGACCCTAATTGGCAAACAAAAAAAAGGGCGGGATTTCGTAGGTTGCACTACTCCCGAAGGAAAGTGTTCATGGATTGGGACCGCACAGCTCTGGCCGATAGTACATGAGAAAGCGACTAAGCCAATATGATGGGATGTTTATGGACTGCATGCATACTGGGAAACTATGTAGATAAATATTAGTTTTTATCATTACCGTTTTCATCTAGTAATTTATTGTGCAGGACAATTTTCATTTGGTTAGCTGAACATGATAGCTTTCCAGCAACAACAGGAGGCGCGAAGAGTAACAACAACGATACAAACACAATAAAATACTCTGTTGGAATGTAGTACTGAAAAAAAGTTGTATGATTTAAAATGGCCGCTCGTTCATGTTTCAACAGTTACACGCTCGCAAAACTTCATTTATCAACACTTTTTCACATACTGAAACATAATAAAATATGCGCCTTGAATTAGGAACCCTCACTTTTTTTAAATTGGTTAAAAAAAGTTGGAGGTCCTTAATTCCTTAATGTATCATTATGAAAACCAAAAAAAAGTGTGATTTCCTTAATTACTTTTTATCATAATAACTTATTATCATAAAAAAGTGAAGGTTCCTAATTCGACGCGTATAGTATGTTTCAGTATGTGAAAAAACTGTGAAAACTTACTGAGTTCACATCATTTTTTATTTCAAAGATTTTACCATAAATTATTGACATAACTTGAGGTATTACCATTGATAGCTCGAAAATAATCTGAAAACATAAGTTTGTTGTAAAATATAATGTTGTAAGTATAGAAAAAATAAAAGTATTATGATGAAAATATTTACCACTCGATCGTATGCCTCTTTAAACTTTTCAGTAATATCTACAATTGACCTATACAGATGCATATAAAAATCGTTGTCATTATGAACTTTTTTTAAAATTGATACCATTTTCAATAAACGACAGTTAATCGAATAATACATATTAACATTTATAATTAACATTATATCTACGTTCATAATTCCGAAAGACAAAATACACTGTACCCAATATGGTTTCAAACACAGTCCTTTTTCATCTAGGGAACAAAAAATAATTCCAAAAGCTATTCTGTAGGATATTATAAATATCAAACATACTAAAAGTTTTAACTCATCTTTGTAGATTGATGAAACGATGCGCATTTTTTTATCAATTTCTTTCATTTCAATTAAAAATTTGATCAAGGTGGTCTCATTTTTGAAAGACAACAAAACTAGAGTGCATAAAAAATAAATTATTAAACACCAACAAATCGCATCAGAAGCTATTTTTTTTTCTGTGTCGTAAAAATACCAACAAATTGCACAAATGAATGTTGAACGAAGTAAACATCCGATTACAGATGCCACTCTGTATTTATAACTTTTGAATTTAAAAAAACCGTAGTCTAAACCTAAAACAACGTAATATATTTTGAAATATAATTCCAGTAATTTAAAGGATAAACTCATTTCGTTTTCCTGAAACATTTTAATATTTGTAGCTGTCTCAGTCATGACATAAATAAATATTATTTATGTATCGAATCGACATACGTGTTAAATCAGACGCGGCTTACATAGGAATGGAAATATCCAAATTACCTTAATCAATTCGCTACTTTTTAAAAGCAATAACAATTAAATGAAGAGCATCAATAATAAAAAGTATGATTAGAGTTAAGTGCTAAGTAGACTTAACTAATTAATGAGTCGACCGAATAAAAAGCAAATTTCGTATGAATTTCTTTAAAAATAACTAAGATGAAGGTTGTTGTATGAATGTCATTATCTTAATAGAATGGTCTTTGGTCATTGTATCAAACAAAAAGCGGTCTTTTGTAGTTCGATGTTGTCATATTCAAACCTAATACGTATTTGACTAACAAAAACTATATTGTTTTATGGAAGCGTTAAGTATGAAAACAAATTTATTATTCAACTATTTATTGCAAATAAAACTAAAAGAAAATCACAATCATTAAAAAAAAAATAAACAAATTAAAAAACTACTCAACTATTTTATTGTATTTAATTATCGAGCCATAACTAAAAAAATATAATAATATGATAAATGACACTTTAACTCACAATAAAAAAAAACAGGTCGTAATCACGACTTCGACCAAATTGTCGAAACAAATAATAAGTTCCACTCAAATAATAAACTCGTAGGTATACAAAATGCGAACATGACCCGTGTTTAAAAACTATTTACTATTTATAAAAACCTTTCTATACAATAAAATTTTACGAGCTTATTTATAAGTAAATTGTACCATAACTATAAGATAGGTGATGCAGAAATTGAGAACTATGACTGTGAGATTGACGTTCAGCGGCAAGAGTTTCCAAATGTAGTACTTCAAAGGTCGAGCATCGACGTAACGAATGAATTTGATGATCTCTTTATATCTTACGTGATCTGAGAAACAAATATTAAATATTATTGTATTTAAAATAAAAACAATATACATTTTTAGAAAAATGATCAAAATTAGTCAGTAGTTTTGTATTTTTAACATTAAACGGTACATCATAATTTTATTTTATAAAGGTATTTCCTCTTCACTGCATAGTATAAAATAAAGTCGCTTTCTCTGTCCCTATTTCCCTTTGTATGCTTAAATCTTCAAAACTACGCAACGGATTTGGATGCGGTTTTTTTTTAATAGATAGAGTGATTCAAGAGGAAGGTTTATATGTATAACACATGCATAATATAGCCGTGCGAAGCCGGGGCCGGTCGCTAGTTTTATATATAAAATTTTCGTGTCGTGGTGCTAGTTACCTAGATCCACTTAAACGGCTGAACCGATTTTTATGATTTTTTTTTGTGTATACTCGTTACGTCTGAGACTCGAACATCTATTTATTTTTTTATTGTACTTATTGTAAATAGCAAAACAACATTTGCCAGGTCAGCTAGTTTATTATAGTATTTATTACCATTTTCGTTTATTAATTTATCGTGTAGAACAATTTTCATTCGACTAGCTGTATTTGACAACTTTCCAGCAAAGACAGCAGGCGCAAAAAGCAGTAATAATGATACTGCAACAATGAGATACTCTGTTTGTAGGATCTGAAAAAAAACCAATACACATAAGGGTTCCGTTTATGACTTCTGATTGATTTACGTCATTTTTTTTAAATCATATCTTATTAGGTAACTACCTAAAGATTACTCACTGAAATTTGATTATTTTTAAATTCAACGATTTTGGAATAAATTATTGACATAACTTGCGGTATTAATATTGATAGCTCGAACATAATCTGAAAATATAAATAATAATTATATTTGGCTTCTGACAGTTTTCAGTAAGTATTTTCACACTGGCAAATGTTTATTATGAACCTGTTAAAATGTTTATAAACTGAAGCATTTACTAGTTACAGAGCATTCAACATTCGCTGTTTTTAAATTTACTAGAACCACGGTTTCAAACATTTCCCTTCCATTTAATGTACCATTTCTAAGAACGTTTTATTATAATATTATATTGAAATACTCGAGGAAATTATAGTAGGTATATACTCACCTCCAGTCTACAATTATCATCTACTAGCGACCCGCTCCGCCTTCGCACGGCTATATTATTCATGTATTATACATATAAACATTTCTCTTGAATCACTCTATCTATTAAAAAAACCGCATCAAAATCCGTTGCGTAGTTTTATAGATCTAAGCATACAAAGGGACATAGGGATATAGGGACGGCGAAAAGTGACTTTATTTTATACTATGTAGTGATAATTATTATTGTAGAGTAGAGGCTTGTAGACTTGACAATTAAAGCTACAATGATGACAAAAAATATCTTGTTAAATATATTTACCACACGATCGTACGCCATTTTATACTTTTCAGTTAACTCCACTATTAACTTATACAGGTTCAAAAATGTATCATTCTCATGATGAACTTTTTTCAATAT
Organism: Idaea aversata; assembly: GCA_907269075.1. Classification (NCBI taxonomy): domain Eukaryota; kingdom Metazoa; phylum Arthropoda; class Insecta; order Lepidoptera; family Geometridae; genus Idaea; species Idaea aversata. The sequence continues at coordinate 3,067,558 of OU026102.1, forward strand.
CGATACCATTTTTAATAATCGACAGTTAATCGAATAATACACAAACGCATTTATAACTAACAATATATCTAAGTTCACAACTGCGCAAGATAAAATAAACAACACCCAATATGGTTTCATACACGAATCTCTATAATCTACGTAACAGTAAATAGTGCCAAAAATTAATCTATAAACTAAAATTATCATTAAAGATACCAAGATCTTTAGCTCATCTTTGTAGATTGAAAAAACAACACGCATTTTTTTATCAACTTTTTGTATATCAATGAAAAAATTTACCAAGGTGGTATCATTATTTAAAGACAACAGAATTATAGTGGATATAAAATAAATTGATATTGACCACCACATTATCTGAACAACGAATCCATTTCTTTTGTCATTAAAATACCAACAAACTACAGCTAAGAATGCATAACGAAGTAAACATCCAATTGCAGATGCTACTTTGGCTTTATAGGTTTCGAAATTATAAAAACCGTAGTCTGAACCAAAAATAACATAGTATATTTTGAAAAAGATTTCTAGTACTTGAAAGGAGAAACTCTTTCCGTTTTCTTGAAACATTTTAATATTTGTAGCCGTCTCAATCATGTTACAAATATTGATTTTCGAATCGAAATAGGTGCTATATCAGACGCGGATAAAATTGGAATGAAAAAAAAAATCAATCATCTAAATTAATCAGTTACCTTTTAAAAGCAATAACAATCAAACGAAGGCCATAAATATTAAAGTATTATTAGAGTTAAGTGGGTTTTTCTCAATTAGAAGCTATAGTAAATATTTTTTATTTTTATTTTTAAGTAATAGCAACTAAGATACAGAAATCATATTCATAAAAGATTTTAAAAATCGCCCTGAGGTTTCAACGCGGGAATATTAGTACAAAAAGTGGCCTAAATGTTACTCCTAATAAATCAATATAATATTGTAATCACTATTTATGAAAATCAGTCTATGTTGTTTCGGAGCCTATTCGATCCAAACAAACAAACAAAAAATCGTTCATTTCAAACTAATACATATAGTTTATTTAAACTTTATTCATACTTTTGCATCTTGGATCCTCCGCGTGGTGCAGCAAATACTAAGTCGTCATTTGTCGAGAATTTGGAAACTGTGAACTACAACCCAACTGCATTCCCATGGAAGGTGGGTGTCAGACAGGCGACCGGCCGTAAAAATATTGCCAAATCATATTGTAGTATTAATGAATAAGACATACTACGCCGACTTCAAATAAGTTGGGATAAGTGCAGGCAGAATAAGAAGTTAATGTAAACTAGGAAGTGAACTATATAATAACAATGAGGTTGGTGATACAGAAGTTAAGGACAATTCCTGAGATATTTGCGTTCAACGGTAGGATTTCTAAAAGGTAAAACTTCATCGGTCTAGCTTCTATGTAACGGATGAATTTGAGGATCTCCTTACATTTAACGCCATCTAAACAAACGTTTTTAATTAGTTCGTTTTTCTCAGTAAAAATCATTCTTGATGCTAATAATGATGCATTATTATATGATGCATTGTTTATGCAAAAAGACTGTGAACATATTTGTTTGTATCAGTTTAATTGTTTGTCATTCAGTTTTTAATAGCTGGATTCAGAGAAAAGTTTTGAATAAAGACAACTAAAATAGGTACTCATATTACAAAATATTTACTTTTATCTCAATAATCATTCCCACACGATCAAAATTTATACCTAGTAGAATATCTCCATATTTTTTTTTCTCTTCTCTCTTCATTTTTCAAGGAATTTTTATATTTATTAATATATGACAGCTCCGTTGAGTCACAACTTAACGCTACTAATAAAATCTCATGAAAACAAAACAATATTCATCTTATGGAACAAATAACTTAAACAGAGACACCACCAAAGACAAATGAAAACGCATTGCCTGAAAAAAAAAAAAAATCTCAGCCTGCATGGACTTACTAACACACTCAAAAAGGCCCCACATCACTAAAATTTAATCCTAGATCCCTGACTGCCTTACTCTTGACTTACAAGCCCAATGTCCAATCCCAATCTCAAGCGAAAATATGTCAAATGGCACTCTTGAAAACAAGACTAGCGCCACATTGGAATTGAATTGCGTGGTAATTAGTGGAACTAAATGCCATTGGGATTGGATTACGGGATTGAGAAACGGTACTCTTTGACGCTTGTTTGACAGCTGAATATTGCATATATTGATTGTGTTTGTATTGCGGATAGTCCCAATAACTAAAGTGTAGGTAACTTTGTTGAAATTGCGAGTTTTAATTTTCAAGTAAAACTGTAGGTACATATAATGGCTCGTTTAATATTGCACAATGTTATCCTCCGTGAAGCCAAAAGGATGGATTTACGAGAAAGACGTAATTTTCGTCTGATTGCCCTCTACACCGATAAAGCCGTACCTACTATGAACGAAGACGAATGGTGAACTATGGCATCGCCAAGGTAATTGTACCAAGAATTTGGAGCCCTTGATGCCAGTTACAACAAGTCAAATGATATTAGCTCAAAATACAAGGTTACATAATTAATATTTTTTACGTGTTTTGAACATTGCCTACCACCGTAACAGTCCCTATAGTCCACAGCACATGAGTACAGAAGGACTACAGTCTCCATAGTTCCCTATTCAGTCCACCTACCCCATCTCAACACATTACTTGTAGTAAAATTTCCACAAACTGAAGAAGAAAGTAATACGTAATAAAAGACGGTTTGTAAAATTCTTTTGAATCATTTTATTTACTATGAACCTGCCATCGGGCTCAGCATTACACATTATTTGCTTGATAACTTCTGTAGCTGAGTACATTTTTTACATTTTCAGATTTTCTGAAAGATTTGGCATCCCTGCGTAGGCTTCATTCACGGGATGCATGTGGCTGTAATACGTCCATCTAAAAACGAAGAAAGGTTTTTAATAGGAAATATTTACATTCAAGGAATGTATACGGGAGGTCGTGGGCTTGCCATTTTTCTACAATGAAAAGCAGGCATTTCATTTCATTTGATAACACTTGATTTATTAACTAACATGCACACAATTTAATTTTACATTGTAAAAAAAGATTTTCTTACCTCAATTTCGCAGGGATTTTAATAAAATAATCACAAAATAATTTCAAAACAAACAATATAATTTTTACGACAGGACTTTGACGTGGCTTGTCTCTTTGACGAAATATTTTTTTTCTTGTTGGATGGTCCCCGTACAATTTGCAATAGTGCCATGATTCATTTTTTATTAAACTCTTGTGTAAATACATTTAAATGTTAAGTATATGGTAGTTTTTATTGTAAAATAGCAATTAAAATAAATAATTCTAATATAATATAGTATTTTGCTTATTTTTTCGTAAGTTTTATTCTTTCATTCCATAGAGGTTAGTTAGATGGTCTGAGTTTCGTTCGTTCGATTTCGGCCTTTGTTCGTCTGTGACTTTGACGTATGTTACTAACTTCATGTCTTATTTACAATCCCGTCACAATCTCAAGGGTAACACAATCCCGGCAAAATTAATTTCAAGAGTACCAAATGACAGCAACATTGGCCTTGTATTAGAATTAAATTGAGCTTGAGCTTGTATTGACATTAAATTGAAGAGTAAGGCAACTCTTTCCTATTATCATCTACATAATTTTGTAACCTTACCAGTTTCTATGATCAATCTGTTGTGCAAATTCTCCTTTATTTGTTGAACTTTAGTTGTCAACACGCCACCACATAAAGCCGGCCCGAAGATCATCAACATAGACTGCAATGCAATAATATACTCCAGCCTGAAATACTAAAAAAGCAACAAATCATTTAAGCATATAGTAAATAGCTCTTGACGCTAGATAAAAATTTATAAAATTCTACTCACAGAACCATGTTCAAGTCCAATTTGGGTAATAGAATCGGTTATGACAAACATAGATTGTGGTACAGTAAATATGATTGCAAATATAAACTGAAATAAAGTTTTTATACAAAATACTAGCTGCGCCCCGCAGTTTTACTCGCGTAAGTCCCGATCCCGTAGGAATATCAAAATAAGAAGTAGCCTATAGCCTCGAAAAATGGACTATCCAAAACAAAACAAAAATCAATTCGAACCAGAAGTTTACGTTGCCGGCACTGCTTGTCAATAAAGAGTTTATCTATCTATCTATCTTGACTCGGTCATATGGTGTTTTATTGGTACTATTCGATTGCTATTGAGATGCCATTTTCAACCGTATACGATCTCTGTATTTTGATTTTGCTTTTCGACGCGTACGTACAGGCTGACATTATATACCTAAGTACCTATTATTTTATCCCCTTATTTTATCCCCTTATTTTTTCACAGTCACTATTTTTAACCGACTTCAAAAAAAGGAGGAGGTTCTCAATTCGTCGGGATATTTTTTTTTTAAATGTATGTTCCCCGATTACTCGGAGATGCCTAGACCGATTTGGAAAATTCTTTTTTTTATTTGAAAGGGAATAACTCACAGGTGGTTCCATAAAAAATATATGAAGATCTGATGAGGATCTTCGGAGTGATGAACAGAATTGCACCTCGAGAGTGCAACTAATTGCTCAGTTTTTGATTTCCACCAGTAGAATTGGCACATAAACGAATATTTACCGATAAATGGAATATCTGAAACCACCTTCTCATCAGAAAACTCTTCAATCGGGTACGATTACAAGTTACAATTTGAAGAATTTAGTCGAATTTAGTCGCCGGACTGGGTTTGAATGAATATTGATAGAGAACCCTATCTTAAATGAAGTTCTGATGAGGATCTTCGAAGTGATGAACAGAATTGCACCTCGAGAGTGCAGCAAATTGCTCATTTTTCGATTTCCACCAGTAGAATTGGCCCATAAACTAATAGTTACCGATAAATGGAATATCTGAAACCACCTTCTCATCAGAAAACTCTTCAATCGGTTACGATTACAGGTTACAATTTGAATAAAATAGTCGCTTTCGCCTCGCCGGACTGGGTTTGAAAGAATTTTAATGGAGAACCCTATACTAAATGAAGAGCTGATGAGGATATTCGGAGTGATGAACAGATCTGCACAGCGAGATTCAACAAATTGCTCAGTTTTCCATTTCCACTAATAGAAGTGGCCCATACACAAATAGGTACCGATGAATGGAGCATCTGAAACTACCTTCTCATCACCAAACTCTTAAATGGGTTACGATTAGGTACAGATTGCAATTTGAAGAAATAGTCGATTTCGCCTAATGGAATTTGGAGTGACACCGCGCACCGGCACTAAAAATGGTTAAATAAAAAAATAAATTAAAATTTAAAAAACCGACTTCAAAAACAAAAAAGTGAAAAATAATCCATTTCGGGTCACCCAGACAGCAGATAACTTAAACATAAGTACTTACTTGGAAGTTGGACTGGGTGACACCATTTGTTTTCTTTATACCTCTCAACATTCAATCTAACCCAGTCCCACTCCCAAGTAAGTACTTATGTTTAAGTTATATACTGTCTTAGTGACCCGAAATGGATTATTTTTCACTTTTTTGTTTTTGAAGTCGGTTTTTTAAATTTTAATTTATTTTTTTTATACTAATGTTTTATGAATTATTGTAAATTCTATGATTCTTTAGTTATTCAATAGTGTATTTAAAAATTGGATGTGGATGAAAGATATAGAACTGCAACACTAAACAGTATCCCCCGATTTAGTTATCAATCGTTTTTTGAATTGCGTCTCCATGGAGGCAATTTTGAAAACGTTTTCACGTCGAAAAGGTAATATGTATCGAGCTAGATACTTATGAAGCAGCATATACACTTACCACAATATCATAAGCTTGTTTATACTTTTCTGTCATATCCACAATCATTTTAAATAACATTACATTAGAATTAAAATCTTTATGAGTTTGCCTTGCTAGAGAATGTAGCAGTTCCGATAATCGCCAGGTGATTGAACGGAATACAAAACTTTGTGTGATCATCATTGCGTCTATGCTTTGAAACACACCAATCATCAGTACGTTCATCCAAAAGAGTTTTAAACAATACAGCTGTCTGAATGAGCAATATACAAAGATGCTTATTTGCCGCCAAGCATACATGAATATCATTGATATCAAAAATTTTGTTTCAAATTTGTAAATCTTAGAATTGACTCTCAATTTTAAATCGATTTTTTTAAATCTCTTTGAAAGTCACAAAAAGTAGTTCCCTTCTTAAACATCAACAAAATGGTGACGCTTCCAAAGTATGGAATTAGAGTTCCCAAAATTGTAGAATCTTTAAAATTGGATGAGAATTCATAATGGTACCAACATAAAAATGTTATTAATGAGCACTGAATATAGGTTGCAAATATTATCAATACTTTGTATTTCTTTGTTCTGTATCTGAAAAAGCCGAAGTCTATTCCAAAAACCAAGTGACAGATTTTGAAAAATATTACTATTATTTAGTAAGAAATATTCATATTTATTTCTTCTTTGAAAATTCCGTTATTACCGTACTATTACGTATACAGTTAAAAAAGGAATGGAAATTATTCTTTATTAATTTGATTAATTAATTAATTTTGATGTCATCACTTAGTCCATCACGAACTAATTATTATTAGGTAAGTGGGTACATCCTAACGTAATTAGAGTACTAGATCTAAAACGCTCGGTTATAGATCAATAAATAAAACCTTGGTGCAAAAAATATTTAATCTTACTAATACGTGTTAACTCGAACATTTTGAGCTGATTAGAGATACATAATATAACCAACAATATATCTAAGTTCGCAACTCTAAAAGATAAAATAAATAATACCCAATAAGGTTTCATACTAAATCATTACATATTTCTATAATCTACGTAACAGTAAATAGTGCCAAAAGTTAATCTATAAGATAAAATAATCATTTAAGATTCCCAAGGAATGTGTGTGTCAGATAGGCGACCGGAAATAAAAATATTGCCAAATCATATTGCAGTATAAATGAAGAAGGGTTAGCTATATGAGTGCATCTCGATATGACTAAATAGTAGATATGACTAAATCGCTATAAGACTAAGCTGCGCCGACACCAAATAAATTGGGAGGTCAGGGAGAAAAAGAATTTAATGTAAACTAGGAAGTGAACTGTATAATAACAATAAGGTAGGTGATACAGAAATTGAGGACAATTCCTGAGATATTTGCGTTCAACGGTAGGATTTCCAAAAGGTAAAACTTTATCGGTCGAGCTTCTATATACCGGATGAATCTTTTCATTTGTTTACATTTCATATTATCTGAAATGAAAAGATAAATGAATAAAATAAAGTTTATTTCATCCCACAATAAATACATGACAACATAAAGTACTATGTACTTATGTAGATTAGGACAGGTATTGCTTGTAGTACGGAGCAATTAGGGTTAATTTACATTTATATGAAAAAAAATATTATAAATATGTGTAAAGTGGTTTTTTTATATTCTAAGGGTTGCTACAAGTACCAAAGTGGGATTACAGGGTGGTTATTACGTATTTCTATTAAGTAGGTTAATAATTATGTACCATTTTCCATTAATAATTTATCGTGAAGTACGAACTTAATTTGCTCTGCTATTGAAGACAATCTACCGGCAGAAATGGCTGGAGCAAACAATAGAGATAATCCTTCCACAACTATGAAAAGTTCTGAACGTACGTAACACATAACGATTATCTGAAACGAAATAATATCGAATTTATTAAAGATCATCTTAGAAGGTAGGTACTCTAAGTACTTAACTAGGTTGTGGTTTCTCTATTCAAGATCAAACGGATAAACCAATTTCAATGAAAAACATAAGCTTAATAAAAAATAATAACACTGTCATCAATAAAAGAAAAATAACGAAAGTATTACGTCATATTTCTATTCATAAAATAAAATGATGGGAAGTGGTTCATTGGCTAACTGAACCATTTAGTGTTGTCCTGACTTATTTGTGCTTATTTATAGTATAACTAGAAAGAAAAGAAAAAAAAAACATTTATTTGGTACAGGCACACGACAACCCCCCCGGCGACCCGACCCACCCCGGCTTCGCACAGCTATATTAGGCATGTATTATACATATTATAAACCTTCCTCTGGAATCCCTCTATCTATTAAAAAAAAACCGCATCAAAATCCGTTGCGTAGTTTTAAAGGTTTAAGCATACATAGGGACATAGGGACAGAGAAAGCGACTTTGTTTTATACTATGTAGTGATGTGTAGATTAAGTAGTGCAGATATAAAATAATCCTGATAATCCGTAATAATTGCCATTCTTTATGAGATGTGCTGATACTAGGTGCCTTTATATTTTTTTCATCCTGATACTCTCATAGGATCGGGACTTGCCCACTTACAGCTAGTGCTGATAGTTTGTCTCAAAAATACCTTACCTTGTCTCTTTCTGATGTTATTTGATCAATTGTAAAGTAAATCAGCACCATAGTTTTTGGTATGATAAAGAAAAGAGAATTTATCATCTGAAAACCAAATATCAATTATTACAAGGTTTAGTTTTACGGGGTTTTTTCGGCACTTAGCCTCTTCATTCGGGCCATTGTACGTCTATTTTGCAAAAAACAAACTATTTATCAATACTTACTATTGGGTCAAATGCAATTTTATACTTTTCAGCAACGTCTACTATAATTTTATATACATTTTGAAACGATTTAAAGTCACAATCTGTTTTCTCCAACATCGATTGTAATTTTGATAATCGACAGCCAATCGAATAAAATATCATTGCGTTTGTAGTCAAAACTGTATCTATACTCGCAGTTACAAAACAATATACAATTAATAACCACAAAGGTAGTTTGAACAAAAAGAATATTTGAGCATAAAACATGAAAATGACTGCTAATCGATACACTAAAATTGTAACAATCGAAATAATTAACTTGAACTCGCAATTGAAGGAACACGAATCGATTTTCATTTTAACATCGATCATTCTTACATCGAGAATCGAATCATAAAAAGTTGTATTTTTACGGAAGAGTAACAACATGAAAACACATGACACAAAATGAATTAGACAAATCAAAACGCCAATATCGACGAAATTATTCATTCGGGTTATGTGTAATCCCATTATGGTACAAATTACTAAGGAACGCAAAAACGTCGCAATACGAAATAGAATTTTGCCTTTGGTAGATTCGTGCTTAAAGAAACCATAATCTAAAGCAAATACTACATGCAGACCTCTATAAATAGCTCTCATTATTTTAAAACAGATTGTTTCTCTGATCGGAAGATTAACTTCTTCTATTGATTCCATGCTATCGAAAAATTATTAAAATAGACGTGGATACCCGATAGATTTGTAAGAATAAGTGAAAGTGATATTACATTTTTCGTGACACGTTGAAAGTTTAAAGAAAACATCTTAACTCTAATTTATTTTTTTTATTCTCACCAAACAAATACTACAAGTAGAAACACATTTCTATTATGTAGTGTAATAACATTAATGTATTTTCTTAAATTTTAAGTACTTACGTGTGCCAGAACTTAAGATATTATTTTAACATCAGCAGTTTTTGTTTCATTAATTTATTTCAAAAATATTAAACCTTGACGAGACTTGATTTCGTGTACTAAGCGCAAAACACAAAAAAAATGATATTACAATCGTGGGCGTACACCGCATGTGCATCGACCACTGTGGACTTAAGCCACGAACCCTATATCAAGAGGCGGCGCAGGCGCACTTGATTTCGGGCACTAAATACGCTACACGGCAAATGTAAATTAATAGATATAAGACAATTTTATTTCCCTTTGGACATTAATCGTGCGAGCAAGGGATGCATTGTGCTTGTTTACAATTTTTGAAATGCATTAACTAAAAAATATTCTTAGTAACATGCCTGTAGTTACTTAGTTAGGAATTTATAGTAGAGACCCAGTGCAATTAGCTAAACAATGCAATACGTTTAAGGACAACCGAGTCGTAGGATATTGCTTGTTAATGTTGTCGTTGTAGGACAAAAAATACATCTTAATCGATCTTCATAAGTCAAAGTACTAACTAATCATCATCAATCATCACCGAACAAAAAAACATCGAACATTAATTTGAGAATCCCCTACTTTTTTATAGCTGGTGTAAAACCAGTCGGATTAGGCAGAATTAAATAATGTCGTGTGAACTTCGATAATAGGTCATTTTGAGTGGCTTTCTATAAAGAAAGCCACTCAAAATGACTCAAATAATGATTTCATTATTTGACCTATATCGAAAATATATATTTTTTATTCTCAGCAGTGCGAAAAAACTAAACTAATTGTCTAAATTATATCTTATTTAAAAATGAACTGTACAATGACAATGAGGTAAGTAATGCAGAAGTCGAGAATGGTGGAAAGAAAACTTGCGTCCAGCGGCAAGAGACCCCACACGTACAACTTCATTGGTCGAGCTTCTATGTAACGGATGAATTTAAGAATCTCCTTACATTTAACGCCATCTAAACAAACGTTTTTATTAAGTTCATTTTTCTCAGTAAAAAACATTATTGATCTTGTTAATAATAATACTGCAAAAAGTCTGTGAATATATTGGTGTCTCAGTATAATTTTTACTTCAGTTTTAAATGTCTGAATATCAGGTAAAATTTTTGAAGAGACAACAAAATTACTGATATTACAAAATATCTACTTTTATCTCAATAATCATTCCCACACGATCGAAATTTACTATTTACATAATTTTGTAACCTTACCAGTTTCTATGATCAAACTATTGTGCAAATTCTCCTTTATTTGTTGAACTTTAGTTGTCAACACGCCACCACATAAAGCCGGCCCGAAGATCATTACCAAAGATTGCAATGCTATAATATACTCCAGCCTGAAATACTACAAAAACAACAAATAATTTAAGCATGTGGGTAAATAGCTATTGTAGTTGATTAATAATTATAAAATTTTACTCACAGAACCATGTTCAAATCCAATTTGGGTAATAGAATCGGTTATGACCAACATAATTTGTGGTACAGTAAATATGATAGCAAATATAAACTGAAATCAAGGGCAAATTCTTAAAAAAAGTCTAATAGAAGATTTAAAAAGGTAGGTATGGAGCTGCTTGGAGCAGCACTGCATATCACTGACCGGTAGGTACTTACCACAATATCATAAGCCCGTTTATACTTTTCTGTTGTATCCACAATTAACTTGAATGACATTACATCAGAATTGAAATCCTTATGAGTTTGCTTTGCTAGAGAATGAAGTAGTTCCGATAATCGCCAATTGATTGAACGAAATACAAAACTTTGTGTGATCATCATTACGTCTATGCTTTGGAATAAACCAATCATCAGTACGTTCATCCAAAGCGGTTTTAAACAAGACTGTTGTCTGAAGGAGCAATATACAAAGACGCTAATTTGCCGCCAAGCATACATAAATATCAGTGTTATCAAAAATTTCGTTTCGAATTTGTAAATATTAGAATTGACTCTCAATTTTAAATCGATTTTCTTCACATCTCTTTGAAAATCACAAAAAGTAGTTCCATTTTTAAACATCAACAAAATGGTGACGGTTCCAAAGTATAGAATAAGAGGTAACAAAATCGTAGTATCTTCAAAATTGTATGAGAGTTCATAATGGTACCAACATAAAAATACGACTAATGAGCACTGAATATAGGTTGCAATTATTATCAGTACCTTGTATTTTTTTGTTCTGTATCTGAAAAAGCCGAAGTCTATTCCAAAAACCAAGTGACCGATTTTAAAAAATATTACTATTATTTGGTATCGGATATTCATATTTATTTCTTCTTTAAAAATCCCGTGGTACTACTACGTGAACAGTTAAGAAAGGAATGAAAAATAACCATTATTAATTTGGTTAATTGATTGGTTTTGACGTAATCAATTTGTCCATCACAAACTAATTATTATTAAGTGGATCCTAACGTAACGTTTATTTTATTTATTTATTTATAATGGCAATGAGGTAAGTAATGAAGAAATACTGTTGTTGAATTAAGCAGAATGAAAACACGTAGTTCAAACTTCGATAATGGGTCATTTCTGTGGCTTTCTATAGCTTGCTTAAAACTATTTAGGTAATACTAAACGAATAGCCTAAAATATATTTTATTTTAAAATGAACTGTACAATGACGATGAGGTAAGTGATGTAGAAGTTGAGAACGATGGATAGGAGACTCGCGTCCAGAGGCAGAAGACCCCACACGTAGAACTTCATTGGTCGAGCTTCTATGTAATGGATGAATTTAAGGAACTCTTTACATTTAACGACATCTAAACAAAAAACATGTTTTTAAATTAGCCTAGTTTTTTCAGTTACAAGACTTTATTCTATTACTAGCACTTGTAGTTTCTGAGATATCGTGATGAGTGAGTGAGTGAGTCAGCGATTTTCTCTTTTATATATATATAGACTCATACTTACTAAAAGGTTGTGAATGTGTTTGTGTGTGTCAGTATATTTATTAATCCTTTACTTTTACATGACTGGATTTAGGTAAAAAAATATAGACAGCTAAATGTCTATTAATATTACACAATAGCCACTTTTTCCAATACGTATTCCCACATGATTGAAATTTACACGTAGTAAAAGATATATTTTATTTTGTAACCTTACCAGTTTCTATGATCAGACTGTTATGCAAAAGCGCCTTTAATTTTTGAACTTTAGCCGCCAACATGCCCCCACATAAAGCTGGCCCGAAGATCATTATCAAAGATTCCAATGCAATAGAATACTCTGGTCTGAAATACTGCAAAGACAATCAATGTTTTAAATAAATAGTTAAATAATTCCTCAAACTAGATTAATCATTATTAAATTTTACTCACAGAACCATGTTCGAGTCCAATTTGGGTAATAGAATCGGTTATGACAAACATAGTTTTTGGTGCAGTAAATATTATTGCAAACATAAACTGAAATCAAGTACAATAATCAGTATTTATACATAGAAAAATGCAGAACATGCTTAGTAAGCCGCCGGCCGGTAGGTACTTACCACAATATCATAAGCTTTTTTATACTTTTCTGTCATATCCGCAATCATCTTAAATAACTTTAAATTAGAATTAAAATCCTTTTGAGTTAGACTGGCTAGAGAATGTACTAGTTCCGATAATCGCCAGTTAATCGAACAAAATATAAAACTTTGTGTGATCATCATTACATCTAAGCTTTGAAATAAACCAATCATCAGTACGTTCATCCAAAGAGGTTTTAAACAAAACTGCTGTCTATAAGAGCAATATACGAAGACGCTGATGTTTCGCCAAACATACATAAATATCATTGTTATCAAAAATTTAGTTTCAAATTTGTAAATTTTGGAATTGACTATCAACTTCAAATCGATTTCCTTCACATCTCTTTGAAAGTCACAAAAAGTAGTTCCATTTTTAAACATCAACAAAATTGTGACGCTTATAAAGTATAGAATAAGAGGTCCCCAAATGGATGAATCTTTAAAAGTGTATGAGAATTCATAATGGTACCAACATAAAAATGCGTTTAATGAGCACTGAAAATAGGTTGCAATTATTATCAGTATTCTATATTTTTTTGTTCTGTATCTGAAAAAGCCAAAATCTATTCCGAAAACCAAATGATAAATTTTAAAAAATAATACTATTATTTGGTAAGGGAGATCCATATTAATTTCTTTTTTCAAAAATCTCGTTATATTGTATAACTGGTTTCCCAATTTATTTTTAATTCCCTTGAGGTTTTTCTTTCTGAACAGTTAAGAAAGGAATGGAATAGTAATCTTTATTAACTTGATTAATTTAATGGTTTTGATACAATTACTCAATTAATCTACAATATTACATACTAACGTAATTATTACAGTACATATTTTGATAATCTATAAACGTTTAATAATCGTTTTAGATAAATAAATGAAAGATATAAATAATAAGTGCCTTATTTATAATTTAAAATTTAATCTTATACTTATGAGTAAACTTCAACTTTATAATCAAATTAGAAATTACTCGATTTTTACTTCAGAGAATAATTATTTTAACTGACAATCTTTTTTGTCTATGTAAGAAGTACTTAACTTATTTAAAGACAAACTGTATAATGACAATGAGGTAAGTGATGAAGAAGTTGAGGATGATGGGGACTAGACTCGCGTTCAGCGGCAGGAGACCCCATACGTTGAACTTCATTGGTCGAGCTTCTATGTAATGGATAAATTTAAGGATCTCCGCACATTTGACGAGATCTAAACAATAATAACAGCGAATATAGTTTTTATCTAGTTCGGTCTTCTCATTAAAAATATTCTGTAAGTCTTACCCGTTTCTGAGATCAATTTATTGTGCAATATCTGCTTTATTCGTTCAACTGTAGCCGTCAACATGCCTCCGAAAATAGCCGGTCCAAAGATCATTAACAAAGATTGCAATACAATAAAATATTCTGGTCTGAAATACTATAAAGGAAATAAATAATTTAAATAATACGATAAGAATATTATGGTCTTTTGACCATGATTAATATGAAGTTTTACTCACAGAACCATGTTGAAGTCCAATTTGGACAATTGAATCGGTTATCACGACCATTGTTTGTGGTACAATAGATATGAGCGCAAAAATTAACTGGAAAATTTTCAAAAAGTTAAACATGTAAGAAATAGGTGATGACGGCTTGGTCTATATGCTTAATTTCTTAAATAAACTTGAGCCAAAAGTAAAGCATAACATTCAACCTGAACTTCCCTTACCACTTTGTCATAAGCTTCTTTATATTTTTCTGTTGTATCCACAATCAACTTAAATAACATGATGTAATAATTGAAATCCTTATGAGCGTTCTTCACAGATGATAGTAGTTCCAATAATCGGCAATTAATCGAATAAAATATAAATGAATTTGTGAGCATCGTTACATCCACATTTCCAAAGATACCAAACACCATAAAGTTAAGCCAACGAGGTTTTAAGCAAAATTCTGGTCTGTATATGCAATATGCAAAGCCGCTGGTAGTTCTCCATAACGTCATTATCACTGCTGTGATTAATAACTTTGTTTCCAATTTGTATGAATCATTTTTCAATTTTATATCGATTTTCTTGATATCTGTTTGAAAGTCACCATAAGTTGTTCCATTTCTAAACGTCAATAAAATAGTGACTTTTATAAAATACTGAACTAGAAATCCCCAAATTGCAGAATCGATAAATGTGTCGGAGTTTACATAATGGTATAAGGATAGAAATGAATTCAGTAAGCACAGAATATAAGTTGCAATTATTATCAGTACTCTGTATTTTTTTGTTCTGTATCTGAAGAAGCCATAGTCGATTCCAAAAACCACGTGATAAGTTTGAAAAAATACCACCATTATTTGATAAGATAAACTATTTTCCTCTTTAAAAATCACGTCATATCGCACTACTGGATTCATCATGTTATTTTTAACATTTAAATTACCTAATAGGTTTCTCTTTCAATACAGTTAAGAATGAAATGTCAGTTTCGTTTAATATTTTAATACATTTAATGGTTCTGCTTTAATTAGTCAATCCATCTAATTATTATGTACAATCTTACTCAATTACAATTTTTAATTTGTTATGACTCTTTAAAACGATTAATCACGATTTTCGTAAGTTAAATATATAAAAACGTAGGTACATGCCAATTAAATACTAATATTTTTTGTTGGTTCCTTTTTTCGTGTACCTACTTTTATCTATTTAAAGATAAACTGTACAATAACAATTAGGTACGTGATGCAGAAGTTAAGGACGATGGTGAATAGATTCGCGTTGAGCGGCAGGAGACCCCACACGTAGAACTTCATAGGTCGAGCTTCAATGTACCAGATGAAATTGACTATCTCCTTACGTTTCACTAGATCTAAAAAATAATAAAGGGAAAAATTTAATGATTTGCTTAGTACCTAACATATGTTGTAATGACACTACTGGCCATCCAGCTTCCTTTTACAAGTAAGAGTTATAATTATAGTCAGTAAGACATCATTGTAATATTTACTTGGAAAATAGTATCATAGTTGCTAATAAGAAATGCATGACGTATTATCAATATATTTTCCTTCATCGTAGGAGAATAAAAATTGATCTATAGTTTTGTTCGTATTCAAAATATTTCTGTAAAATATTGCCTCATGCTAAAATTTATTATTCTATACGAACTGCTGCATTAATAAGCAAATAAATATATCTACCAGTTTCTGTAATCAGGTTGTTGTGCAAGTTTAATTTTATTTTTTCAACTTTAGCCGTCAATATGCCTCCCCAGATAGCCGGCCCAAAGATCAGTAACAGTGATAGCAGTACAACAAAATACTCTGGCCGGAAATACTGCAAAGAAAATAAATTAAATTAAACCAGCATATATGACAATATCCTTTAAAGATGATTAATTATAGGATGTTTTTACTCACAGAACCATGTTTAAGTCCAATTTGGGTAATTGAATCTGTTATCACGGCCATTGTTTGTGTTACAGTGTGCATAAGAGCATAGATAAACTGAAAAAAGTAAATGTTAATTCAATCTAAAATACAATTTATGCAATTAATTCAACTAAGAGCAACACATTGCTAATATTTAAAACAGCAAAAACTATATAGCAAACGCCACGTGATAAGAGTGATACGAGTGAGAGTACGATTCTGATATGGATGAATACAAATAACTAAACTTTACTTACCACACCATCATAAGCCGTTTTATACTTTTCCGCCGTATCTGCAATCAGCTGGTATAACATTAGATGATAATTGAAATCGTTTTGAGTTTGTTTCAGAAGCGATAGTTGTTCCGTTAGTCGGCATTTAATCGAATATAATACAAAGCTGTGTGTTATCATCATTACGTCCATGCTTTCAAATATGGCAATCGACATTATGTTAAGCCAACGAGGCTCTAAGCAAATCTCTGGCCTATATGTGCAGTAAATAATACTAGTCATGGATCTCAAAAACATCATCATTATAATTATTATAATTAATTTCAAATCAAAATTGTACATTGTTGAGTTGATTCTTAATTTCAAATCGATTTTCTTTATATCACTTTGAAAGTCATAAAAGGTGCTTCCATTTTTAAACATCAATAAAATTGTGACACCCATAATGTATTGAACTAAAGATGTCCAAAGTGCAAAATTGACGAATATATTGATGTTTTTACAATGGTACCAGCAAAAAAATGCGATAAGGAAGCACTGAATTAAAGTTCCAATTGTTATCAATACTCTGTATTTTTTAGTTCTGTAGTTGAAAAATCCATAGTCGATGCCAAAAAACAAATGATAACTTTTGAAAAATATCTGCATAATTTGGTTAGATACATCTTTTTTTTTAATGAACTCATTAAACTGTACATCTATTTTTTCCATGTTCCTTTTATTCCCAATACGATTGGTCTTTCTCTAAGTATAGTTTGGAAAAGAATGGAAAACTTCTATTGAAACCTGTGGATTGAATTAGTTAATTAATTTGATAGGTTTGATATTGTTACTCGAACCTTCTACAAATAAGTTTGATTAATTGAATTGGCTATCGCAAACATATTTAAGGCGTTTTCATACGAATTTTACTCGTTCAAGCACAAACGATCAATTCCAACCTTTTCAAGTTCATGGGAGCATACAAATTGGATGCAAGTCAGTCGTACGTATAGGTAAGTATTATGTAGTTCCGACAGTAAATAATAATAAATAAATAAATATTGCAGGACATTTCACACATCGCCGTCTAGCCCCAAACTAAGTAACTAGACTTGTTTTATGGGTACTAGACAACGGATGTACTACTTAAATACTTTTTTTTTGTAAAGACACACATCAACAAAGTCTAGGGAACACGGGTAAAATAGAGTTATTTAGGGAAAAATTGTGTTTTTTTTCGGTTTTTGTTTTGAGTGTCGTATGTCGATAGAAGCGCAATTTTATACTCTTTTTAATGCTGTGATTTAATTAGAGGGTTGCCATAGAAAAAAAAGGCAAATTTAGTATGAAAACTAATTTCGCGGAACTCGTTAAACAACCAGCCTTACGGTGTGAATACGTCCATTATTTTGCATGAACATGAAATCTTGGTCGAGCTGCTATTGGTGGGGTATCACCATAGAGTACACAACCTCATCACGGTATTGCTCTGCATTTAAGATGTCTAGTGCCAAAACGAGATCTGTTCTTTTACCCAGACGAATTTCAGCCCACAACATGATTATTCCGCTTTGGTAGGGATGAACTTTCTGTAGATTCTGAAGTCAACTCTGGTGACCAAGAACTCGTCAAACACGTGCTCTCCTTGAATGAGAATAAAATTCGAAGCAAGATTCATCAGAAACCAGAACACATGCCCATTCATTGTCAGTCTATCGCAAATGTGCGTTAGCCCAAACAAGAACAGATCTCATTTTGGCATGAGACACTTTAAATGCAAAGCAATACCGTGATGAGGTTGTGTACTCTATGGTGATACCCCACCAATAGCAGCTCGACCAAGATTTCATGTTCATGCAAGATATTGGACGCATTCACACCGTAAGGCTGGTTGTGAACGAGTTCAGCGAGTACAATATCACGGTATTAGAGTGGCCTGCGCAGTCTGCCGATCCTAATTTCATTAAATATGCGTGAGCTTTGCCAGGCAAAAGAGCTTTTAGGAATTTTATCCAAAATTTTAACACAGAGAAAGAACTTTATTGCACCTTTTCAGAGTATAGAGAATTATTCCTCAGACAACGATTGATATCCCCATACTTAGTATGCCACGTTGATTTAGAGCCGCCGTAATGTTGTAGGTGGACGAATAGATGGTTAAAAAGTTACTAAGAATAAATTTTTTTAAATAAATTTTAACGTGTCAATAGATTTTTTATTAAAATAAACTGGATTTGTTTCTCAGTTTCGGCACTATTTTAGTGTTTATACTAAATTTTCATTTTTTTTCTATGGCAACCCTTTAATTAAATTACAGCATTAAAAAGAGTATAAAATTCCGCTTCTATTGACATACGACACTCAAGACAAAAACATACAATTTTTGCCCAAAAAACAATATATTAGCCGTGTTCCCTATATACACACTCCTTGTTGATGTGTGTATATACTTATCTAATATATAAAAATAAGTCGGGTTTTCTTCTGAACCGCTTGAGCCCCATTATCGATCAGAAACTCATCCCTGATCAGGCTGGCTTTCGACCTGGAAAATCGTGTACTGGACAGATTCTGAACCTCACTGAACACATAGAACAAGACTACGAGTCCAAAAAAGTCACTGGAGTTGTGTTTGTCGACCTAACCGCTGCCTATGACACTGTCAATATCAAGAGACTGCTGGCCAAAATAAACACTCTAACGAATGATCGCAGCCTTGTTAAAATCCTCAGCGAGCTTCTCAGACACCGCCGCTTCCAGGTTCATCTCCACAACGATAAAAGCCGCTGGCGCTCTCAAAAGAATGGCCTCCCACAGGGTAGCGTGCTTGCTCCGATGCTGTTTAACGTTTATACAAACGACCAACCTAAAATATCGAATACAAAAAGATTCTTGTATGCCGACGACCTAGCCCTGGCAGCACAAACCACCACCTT
Source organism: Idaea aversata (assembly GCA_907269075.1). Taxonomy (NCBI): domain Eukaryota; kingdom Metazoa; phylum Arthropoda; class Insecta; order Lepidoptera; family Geometridae; genus Idaea; species Idaea aversata. Next base: position 3,087,184 of record OU026102.1, read on the forward strand.
TGTAGAGGCTGAAGAGATACTGACGAGAGCCCTGGAAGACCTCGGTAAATACTATGACGCTAACTCCTTGAAACCTAATCCGTCTAAAACAGAATCGTGTGTCTTCCATTTGCGAAACCGTAAAGCCTCTAGTACACTTAACATCTACTGGCGTGGCGTCCCTATACTCCACAGCCATAGTCCCAGATACCTCGGGGTGACTTTGGACGGTCACTCACTTTTAAAAAGCTCTGTCGGAACACAAGGTTAAAAGTTGAAGCACGTAACAACCTTATCCGCCGACTGACAACTACCAACTGGGGAGCCGCTTCACAAGTCCTCCATACAACGGCCTTGGCACTATGTTACTCGGCGGGCGAGTATGCATGCCCGGTGTGGCATCGCTCCTCGCATGCAACGGATGTGGATGTAGCGCTAAACGACACCTGCCGAGCTATAACTGGATGCCTCAGACCAACTGCCTTGAATCAGCTGTACCCACTAGCGGGGATAGCTCCCCCATCTGTGCGCATGGAAATAGTTTGTGCTGCCGAAAAAACTAAACAGGAGTTTGACCCTAGGCACCCCATGTTCGACACCAACCCCTCTCCACCAAACTACCGATTAAAGAGCCGCAATAGTTTCCAGAAGTCCACTCTACCCCTCACCGAAAGGGCCGGAGATGCCCGAGTCCTTCTGTGGAAGGAAAAGTATGCCCCTCCCCCACATTTCCTGGACCCTGCAGAGACTCTTCCCGCTGGCCATGACTTCCCTTTCACAGTGTGGAAGTCACTCAACAGACTAAGGACTCAGGTTGGTCGATGCAGGGCGAACCTGGGAAGATGGGGCATGATCGATCCGTGCCGGGTTCGATGCGACTGCGGGGCTCCCGAGCAAACTATGGTTCACCTCTTGACCTGCCCCTCTCATCCTAATAGCTGTACATTGGCTAACCTGATGTCAGCTAATAACAACGCCAGGGACCTGGCAGCTCACTGGAGTGGGCGGATCTGACCCTGCCTCATCAATACTCCCCTTTAATTTGTGCTATCGATACGAAGAAGAAGAAGTCGGGTTTTGCATCCTGACGCTATAACTCTAGAACGCACGAACCGATTTCCACGGTTTTGCATTCGTTGGAAAGGTCTCGGGCTCCGTGAGGTTTATAGCAAAGAAAATTCAGGAAAAATTCTGGTGGCGAAACGGAGTTCGCCGGGTTTGCTAGTTTAGTTATACATATAAACAACCAGACCACAGACAAATATCTATACATAAATAAATGTCTGAGGTGGGAATCGAACCCGCAACCCTATGTTTGGCAGTCCGACATGGTGACCATTGTGCCAACTGGGTCGTCATAATCAACTACTGTTGTAAAACAACCACGAAGATAATGAAAACAACATACATACTTGTTGGGACTTTACACTGCGTAGGTACGTGCGTTAATAATAATTGAAAACAGCAACCCTTTCGTAGCTTTGCTAAAAAAAAAGGCTAGGTTTTGTCAAGGACACAGCCGTAGTGGAGTTTTTGAGACTTCAATTGGACATAATTCTGACGGATGTAGGTCTAGCAGATGCAACTTCCTTGTAAGAAGATTCTACAATGATTTACACTCTACTCTTCTGACTTATTTTTAAAACACTCTACGATTTTTTTTTTATTTTAATAAATAAAAAATGCAGTTCACTCAACATCATAAGTTTATTAAACATTTTATAGTTTATCTTTAAAAGCTATATAACTATACTAGCGACCCGCCCCGGCTTTGCACGCCTATATTATACCTGTTTTATACATATAAACCTTTCTCTTGAATCACCCTATCTATATATTAAATCTATTAATAAAAACCACATCAAAATCCGTTGCGTAGTTTTAAAGGTTTAAGCATAGATAGGAATATAGGGACATAGAGACAGAGAAAGCGACTTTGTTTTTATACTATGTAGTGATCATTATATGCAACGAAAATATATTTATGTGGATTTACATGTTTATTAATTTGTAAAAACTCGAACCTTTCCATCAAATGACTAACATAATAATAATTTCTACTTCAGATTAAGTGAATACTTTTGCATCATTTAAATAAGAACTGCACAATGACGATGAGGTAAGTTATGCAGAAGTTCATGACGATGGTGAATAGATTCGCATTCAGCGGGAGAAGACCCCACACGTAGAACTTCATCGGTCGAGCATCTATGTACCGGATAAATCTGGTGATCTCCTTACATTTCACAATATCTAAACAAGAATGAAATGAAAATTCGAATGTTTAGTTGTTTATTATTTTTATAGTTAAAGTGGACGTAGTTTGACCAGAAGGTTTTATCAGTGGGAAGGTACCTATTTGATCACTATCTCACCTGATGGTAAGTGATGATGTGATTTAAGATGTAGCACGGTTTCCTAAAACTTGAAGACCGCCAAATAAACGGAGTCGATGGATATGAGTAAAGGCACGACGATATGGCAGTAGAACGAGAACTTTTTCGAGCCGTCCTTCTTTTTTGACGTACGTATCGGAACACGGTTATGTTCACTTGGCGTATGTCTGAGGTTGATAGATGATAACACTGCGGCCTAAGCCTTCCATACCAAGGGCCACGTAAGGACATTTAAGGTTAAATCCCAGGAACGCGAGCAATACTTACTTATAATCATAAGAGTATTGTTGAGAATGATTAACTAAATACGTACCAGTTTCTGTGATCAAGTCGTTATGCAAGTTTTCCTTCATATTTTCAACTTTAGTCGTCAACATGCCTCCACAGATAGCCGGTCCGAAAATCATTGACAAAGATTGAAATGCTGCAAAATACTCTGGCCGGAAATACTAAAAAAATAATAAATAAATTTAACCAACATATTATTAGGACATTTTCCTTGGATTATTAAGAGATTTTACTCACAGAACCATGTTCAAGTCCAATTTGCGTAATTGAATCGGTTATGACGACCATCGTTTGTGGTACAACGAATATGAGCGCAAACATAAACTGAAAACAGATTTATTATTCATTTAGTCTTAATATTATAGGTAACTACTTACTTATAGTAAAATTACATGGTCTGGTTTGCCGGCTCAGCCAAGACATTAATTTTTCATCAATTATTATACGTTTGACCACTATCTCATTCGATGATGATGCGTTCTAAGTTTTAGCACACTACCTAGAAGCAGTATATCGCCACATTCAAATAAATAAAAATAATTTCAATTGTAGTAATTGGCTGGCTGGTAGTTTTTTATTTACAATCAATGCTTTGAACTTCAGAAAGCAACGAAACAACATATTATAAAGATCGCTTCACCGCAAACACCAGCCATTGATTGCCTGGCTGCTCTTATGGTATATAAGTGCACTTGAATAAAAAGCGAAAGACAACAAAAAACTAATAATTTTCACTCTTGATTCACACACTACATTATCTCAATTCTCTGTATAATTCTATGGCAACCTTTTATATAATTCTGTGGGTAAATAAAGGTATATTAATTTACTTACCACACTATCGTAAGCCGTTTTATATCTTTCCGTCGTATCCACAATCAACTTGTATAACATGACATGATAATTGAAATCCTTATGAGTTCGCTTCAGAGACAATAGTTGTTCCGTTAGTCGGCAATTAACCGAATAAAATACAAAGCTGTATGTTATCATCATAATGTCTACGACTTCGAACATACAAATCAATATTAAGTTAATCCATGGAGGTTTTAAACAAAATTCTGGCCTATAGATACAATAAAAGAAGCTGGTCGTGGATCTCCCAAACATCAAGATCATAATTGTTACTAATAATTTCAATTCGAAATTGTTGTACCTGGTTGAATTGATTCTTAATTTCAAAATTTTCACATCGATTTTCTTAATATCTCTTTGAAAGTCACAAAAAGTAGTTCCATTTTTAAACATCAACAAAACTGTGACGCCTGTAAAGTATTGAATTACACATCCCCAAATTGCAAAATTAATGAATCCGTTTGTACTGTCAAAATAGTACAGATAAACAAAGACGATTAGGGAGCACTGAATATAAGTTCCAAATATTATTAATGGTCTGTATCTTTTAGTTCTGTACTTGAAAAAGCCATAGTCTATACCAAAAAGCAAATGATAACATTTAAAAAATATCTGCATTATTTGGTACGATAAATCTTTTCTAGATGACTCATTATTTAAAACAACTACTTTTCCCATTTTATTATAAAATTTTAGAACGATTGGTTCTTCTCTGAGTATGGTTTAGAAATGACGGAAATATTCTGTTAAAACCTATCGATTAAAAGTAAAATAGATCAACTTGATGGATTTGATGCTATTACTCGAACATTCCACAAATTAGTTTGATTAATTAAATTGGTTTTTTATTACAAACATCGTTTATGGAACAACTAGCTGTGCCAGCTGCGGTTTTGCGTCATAGCTAAGCTCAGACCCCTTAGGAATATCAGGATATAAATTATATCTGTCAGTAAATTGATGAATTATACACTTTCTCTGTGGTCCAGCTATTGATATTGATTTCCTACGACACAGAATAATAATTACTATAAAATACAAAATTCTATATGAAATCAAACTTTAAGTCTTGTTGTTTCAGAAATTTCTTGATAAGTCTTCCTTTTTTTACGTCTATATAAAAGTAGATAGAAGGATAATGAAAAAATGCGATTAAACTATCACTCTACATAGGTAACCAACCATATAACTGAAAAAGTTTATGATTTAACTTTAAAAACTAAAGTAAGTTAAATGAATACGATATATTGTATTAATTCTTAACAAATTGAAATTTTCAATTAAATTAGGCGCATACAAACGGACTTCGATTCGACTTTAGTGATATCTGTGCTATTTAAACATGAACTGCACAATGACAATGAGGTAAGTGATGCAGAAGTTGAGGACGATGGTAAATAGACTCGCGTTCAGCGGGAGAAGACCCCACACGTAGAACTTCATCGGTCGAGCATCTATGTACCGGATAAATTTGAGAACTTCTTTACATTTAGCACGATCTAAACAAAAATAAAATTAAAATTTTATTCAGAAACCAAAAAAATATTTCTAATTGTGCCATGTCGTTTTTGGTTTGAAAGTCTTGGGTTTGACTTTCAATTAAAATAAAGTTTTTTAACAGACTTTTGTCTCAATATAAGATTTGACTAATTACAAGTGGTTATTTTAACTACCAAAGTAGTAAATTGTTGCCACCTGTATGAGGATGTATTTTTTCAAAAAACAAATGTATTAAAAACTCGCATACGAGGTGCAATAAAATATTCCACTATAAATCCAGCTGTTTAGTCTATCTATAGGTAAGTACTCTTCCTATATTGATGCATCATATTTTGTACTAATGATTTGCAATTTGTACTACTTTACTAACAGTTATTACAAGTACAAATATTGGTATAGTTACCAGTTTCCACAATCAGATAATTGTGCAGATTTTCCTTTATTTCTTGAACTTTATTCGTCAACATGCCTCCAGTGATAGCCGGCCCAAAGATCACAAATGATGATTGCAATACTATAAAATACTCTGGTCTCATATACTGCGAAGAAGATTATCTATATAGCCCACTAACACCACCAGCTTAGCCGACAGACATACAAATCAAGGCGTTTGAAAAAATGGTAGTTTACTCACAGAAGCATGTTCAAGTCCAATTTGAGTAATTGCATCGGTTATTACGAACATTATTTCCGGTATAATCGATGAAAGGGCAAATATTAACTGAAATTTTTTTTTATAAATAAACATCAGTACGATTAATTTATAGCTAAGTTTTAGCTACTAAATAAATGACAATGACAACAAGTAATTTTACTTCGGTAGCTACTAGAAACCTATGTTTGATGTCAAATTTCTCGAATAAAAATTGATTGTGATATATACTCACCACGCCATCATATGCAGTTTTATATTTTTCTGTCGTATCAACAATTGATTTGTAAATATTTATATAAGAATTGTGATCGTTATGAGCTTGTTTCAGTGATGACAGCAGTTTCGATAACCGAAAACTTATGGAATAAAATACAAAAGTATTTGTTATAATCATTACGTCAACGCATTCAAATATACCGAACATCATAAAGTTAAGCCAATATGGTTTTACGCAAAACAGTGGCCTGAAGATGCAATATACTACGCCATTAGTGGTTTTCCATAACAACATTATTACAATGATAGCCAAAAATTTTATTTCAAACTTCGGCATTTTGGAATTAGCTGAATTGATTTTCAATTTTAAATCGATTTTCTTTACATCTATTAGAAAGTCACCAAACGTAGTTCCAGTTTTGAAATTTAACAAAATCGTGATACACAAAAAGTAATTCACTAGAGCTCCCCAAATTAAATAATCGGTGAAAGAGTATGTTCTTTCATAAAAGTACAAGCAAATGAAAGATGTCAAAGAACACTGAATATAAGTTGCAATTATTATCCATATTCTATATTTTGTGGTTCTGTATCTGTAAAAACCAAAGTCTAACCCAAAAACAACTTGATAAACTTTAAAAAATATTACTATAAAGGAGATATTATGGTCTATTTTTAAAAACTCATTATAAAGAACCACGGGTTTTGTCATTTTTATTTTCGATTCTTGAAACGGTATGTTTTTCTAACACTCGTTTAGGAAGCAATGAGAAATTCTAAAAAAAATACGTGGCTATTGGATATTTTTTATGGCTTTTAATTTGATTACTTTATTACTTTGATGAGTTTCATGTAATTAACATTACACACGAACCAATTCTACTTTATATATACTATACTTTATATATATCGTGTGCTATTAATCATATTATTATTACTCGAAATTATTTTTTTCAGGTTACAGACTTATAAATAAATACAGATTTATATAGAATACTAGAAGATGGATGTGAAGGATGAGATGACGACTAATAGAAGTGAATGGAAGAAGAAAACATACTGCGATGATTGGGTTATGGGATAGATAAAATATTTATTAGGTAATTAAGTTTAAGGGTTTTCTTACTTTGGGTTTGCTTCCTTCAGTTTGCTTATAGCAAGCAAGCTGTCACTAATGATAACTGTGCTGTATTATCACTATAAATGTATTTTTTTGCTCTCAATAACTCTGCAAACGTTGCCCGTTTTGCAAAACCATAAAATATCCCCATATATAAAATTCTCGTATCGCGGTGATAGTTGCATATGTCCACTTAAACGTCTGAACCGATTTATATGAATGTTTTTGTGTATATTTGTTAGGTCTGAGAACCGAACATCATTTTTTTTTCCTTTTTTTGGAAATGGCAAAATAAGGTTTGCCGGGACAACTAGTAATATAGTAATCATGGCTTACTATATCTGTCTATCAGTAGCGAGGGCTTCATACAATCCGATTTCTATCGGCTCACCTTTACGGATTCAGATAAGTTCTTCATACGCAATAAAAATCATTTTAGGGTCATTGGTGTTTACCTTTAAATGCATTTGACTCCTCGCCACTGCCGATCCCATAATGTTTTGATATAAATATAAATCATAACTACAATGAAAGGAAATGGTTTACTGTTATGATGAAGATTTATTTTAAGGTTGGAAAGTTTAAATTAGTGACTAAATGGATGACATACATACATACAGCCCCCGATCGCCGTAACTTATGACGTATTAGTCGAGTGTACGCAAACAATAATCGGTATTGCCGTAAAATAAAGCTACATGTAACCTTTACTTTAACTGCACGTCTACTTCACCTAAGCGCATTCTACGCGTGAAACAAGCTGTTGCCGTACAAAATTTTTGACTAATCTTCATATAAGTGACAATTAATTTGACATATAATTATATGTCTACGAAATCTATAGTTATGACGCAAATGCAGTCAAGACGCGCTGCATAAGAATACGGCGATCGGCCCGCAGGTTACGGGCTTCGGTTTTCTGCACTTAGGCATAAGTATGCCCGTTGCGCGTGTTATGACATACATATTGCATGTTAAACTTAGTTACTTATTGGCAGATGTTTTGACGTGAAAACGTCTTATACATACAGTTTTTAAGGACAGTTAAAAATTTAATTTAATTTAACCATCAATTGAAATTAAGCCAGTCTATCCTATGTCAGTTATCAATACTTCAAAATAGTAAACATATGTGAAATGAATTCTAAACCAAGTGAGTTAATTGAATAACAACTATTAAATATGAGATCCATAAGTTGAGTACAGTCATCAACAGCCTGGGATGCATTGGTAATATACCACAGGCATACAACTTGAGATCACGGGCTTTCACGTAATTGATCAGTTTCTTTATATTTTTTTCTTTCTTCGTATCTAGATCATAGGAAAAAATTATATGATTTGCATTCCACTACCATTCTATTCTATTAAAATTAAAAAATTCTTATAAAATGATCCAATTATCTTAAAATCGAAGAAAATTCAAATACCTTCTTCAAAGATTAATTGATTGTGCAACTCAATTTTCAGTTCTTCCACCTTTGAAGACAGCATTCCTCCAAGAATAACTGGGCAGAATGTCAACGCCAAATACTGTGCCATTGACCAATATTCTAAGTATAATTCTAACGAGTATATCTGTAAGTAAAACGACAAATAAGTATTATAGTAAAAGAAGAGCAAAGTACATAATGACATTTATATCCAGTAAAAAAATAACAAACGATAATATTTTATGAATAGGTATGCAGGTTTATGTAGAAATCGATCATCGCCTACTACTAGGTAGTTAAAAATAATCAATGTAGCTGAAATCGGTCAAGGAGACATGATTATCAGGTCATCATCATCATGGCGTATGGCATTCATCCTGCGAGGATCAAACCTCTATATCCAAGTTTTTCAGCCAACTTGTGGCGGCAGTTGTAAGTTAATGAAATTTCGACATTCCACCGGGAAAACGGCGAAGTGGACATTCGTTTACCACATGGGAAAGGGTTTGGTCAGGTGCTCCGCAATCGCACTGTGGTGACTCCCTTAGTCCCCATTTATGGAGGTGGTGGTTAGTTTTCCCGTGGTTGGAACGAAACCGGTTCAAAATGATTATCAGGTATGTAGGTATAAGAAATAGGGAGGGGATAAAGACGAAACATCTAGTTGAATATTTCAAATAAGCCACTCAATTTATTTTAGTTAGTACGAGTACATAGTAAGACTTAAAAATCAATATACGGCTTATTATAATTAATTTAAACATTTTTGTAGTGCGTCAATCAGTCGTCGGTTTTCTATCGTATTCAATTTGCTCTCAGGAACTCCATGAAGTCTTTCCATCCTGCCCTCTCTTCCACAAGACAGCGAAGTGCACAAATGATCGCCAGTCACACATGACAAACATTCAAATTACGCATACAAATAATCACGCATCCATCTTTCGTGCGAGCTGCTAAGAAGCGGAACTCTCTGCCCACGTCACTGTTCCCCAAACCTACAACCTTATCGTCTTCTAGTCTATGCTACATCCTCAAGCTCATCATGTGAGATGAGATCAAATGCAAACCTATTTTGTGTAAAAAATCCTATTGCTCCTAAGTCAGTTGAATGCATACATCGGCCATATTATTATTAAGAGCCTACTTTCTCACTGCAGGACAAAGGTCTCTCTCACTTTCTTCAATTGATTGCGATCTTTAGCCATTACACACCAGTCTTTCAAGAGTAAAAATCATCTCGCCATCGTCGCCTTGGTCTGCCGCGTGGTCATCCCTATGGGGGACCATTCTGTTGTTAATTTAGCTACTAAATTAACCTACAACACAACAGCATCATTTTTATACTTACATTCAACGTATTAAACCGTAGATCGTATATTGTAAAGAATAGCATTACCATTGTCAACGGTAAAACAATGAAGAAACTCAGACTGAACTGAAATAAGATTTTGTAATTTAATTATTGCCTGCGCCCCGCCGCGTATGCGACGAAAAACCATCGGCAACCGTCAAATATTGTTAAATTATTCAGACATTTGTCAACTAGCTGCGCCCCGCGGTTTTACCCGCGTAAGTCCCGATCCCGTGGGAATTTCGGGATAAAAAGTATCCTATGTGTTAATCCAGGTCCCAGCTATATAAATACCCAGTTTCATCGCAATCGGTCCAGTAGTTTTTGCGAGGAGTAAGAAACATACATACACACAAACTTTCACATCACTATCACTATCATCACTACATAGTATAAAGCAAAGTAGCTTTCTCTGTCCCTATATAGGGACAGAGAAAGCTACTACTATACAGCATACATAGGGATATATGCTTAAATCCTTAAAACTACGCAACGGATCTTGATGCGGTTTTTTATATGCTTAAATCCTTAAAACTACGCCACGGATCTTGATGCGGTTTTTTTTAATAGATAGAGTGATTCAAGAGGCAGATTTATATGTATAATACATGCATAATATAGCCGTGCTAAGCCGGAGCGGTTCGCTAGTTTACTATAGTTTAGTAGGAAGTAGAATTTGCAAAATCGGTCCAGCCGTTCACGCGTGATGCTTTGACCGAGGAAAATAATAATAATAATAATAATATATTTATTCATGCCAAAAACATAACAATGTGCAATAAATGCATAAGTACAACAAAGTCTTAATTGTTAAGGCGTAAAATACAAAAGTAGTAGGTCACAACTGTACCCTAGCTAGGCTAAATGAATAACCTGTATTAAGGGTAGCAGTCCCATTCCCTCGTCAAACATTGGATAAATTTAAAATGTATAAATATGGCAAGCCGAAATAAAAGGTACTTACTTATGAAAGACAAATAATGTTGGTAGGTATAAAAACATAAAAGGTACTGCATGAATAATAAAAAAAAAATATATGAATAGTGATTAACTATAGGTAGATATATATTAACACGAAAATTTTGAGTGCAAGGAAAAAACCAAATTGTAAATTAATCAACCAAATAGTTTGACTAGGGCAGACATGATACTGAGAAAAAAAAGAAGATTCAATCTGTGAGGTGTGTATTGCTATGAATGAATGACTAAATGACAATGTGAATGCTTGTTTTCGGGTATTGGTTATGGTTGGTATTTTATATATGAATGAATGATATTGCTATATGAGTGAATGATATTGTTTTATGAATGAATGATATTGCTATATGAATGAATGGTATTGTTTTATGAATGAATGATATTGCTATATGAATAAATGATATTGTTATGTAATGTGAATGAGTGAATATGAATTAATTATGTAAGTGGGACAAGCAGTTGCTCTGTTTCATCGTAGGATTTAGTCATAAGCCAATTCGTAATGGGTTAGTATCAGACGGTCTAAAACGCAAGTCGTCTTATGTGGCAACTTGTCTTAAAATCATGTGGACTAATTTGCAACTAGTCTTCAATGTAAAGTCGTCTATGAAGCAACTCGACATAATTGTTTTTTGTCAACTGCTCTGTTATCAATACAACATAAATGCAAGTTGCCTAAAAAGATAGGTCGCCTATGAAGCAGCTCGTCTATGTTATAATTTGCCTACATATCAAAGTGACAGAATAGCAACTCGTCATTATTCGATATCTTCCTATCAGCGGTAGCTTGAAACCCTACATTTATGTTACTTAGATTGTCGAAAATATGCTTGTCATCATTGAAGAAAATAAGTATATGTTTAAATTCCTATATTTTAACTAAGAAATAAAACTAAAGATTAAGATTATTAAACTCGGTTTTTGTTACACTAGAAACTTCCTTCTAGCTCTGTATACTGTGTCTTTTTTTGTGGTGAACGTTGGTATCACAATTATCACATCTTCCACTTCGTCTTTTACAAAGAAAGAAAACGTAATTTATGGATATTGATTGAGAAGTAAACCAGTGACAAAGAATTGAAAATTGACAATAATTGTGATGTTATTTAAATGACGTCCATTTCATAACACAAGTGGCCAGTATCTTTCAGATATCAAACCTCTTTTGTGTACTACTTGCGGTACGATACGGGCTGTTTTCCGCAATTAGACCTCTCTAGTTGGGTCCCTTTTTTATCGCCAAGGGTGACGAGTTGCTACAAAGACTAGGTGCTATGTTATCAAGATGCGAATTTGTCCAGGTCATGTTAAGGCGATTAGCTATGGCGACCGTTTACTTTTCGGACAAAATGCTAATTTGTCCGCATGATTTATGTCGAGTTGCCTCATAGACGACTTCACATTGAAGACTAGTTGCAAATTAGTCCACATGATTTTAAGACAAGTTGCCACATAAGACGACTTGCGTTTTAGACCGTCTGATACTAACCCTTCGTAATATGTTTTTTGCATTGTGTATAAGTTAGTAAGTGGTGGGAAATTATTTTGTTAATTTCGTTATATATGTAAGGTCCGATGTAGAAATGAAAATTATGTGTAAATTTAAGTTTTGAACGGGGTATTTCACAAACATTATGTTTTCTCCTGCGATCGTTTTGGGTTACTGGGTTTTAGAATGGATGATCAAAATGGTATGACTTATGAATAGTTGACGAACAGTTAGAACTTTCCATTCATTGTATAATTCTTGGGTCGGATAAGTGCGAGGCTTGAAAGTACTCACTTTGAGAAGTGCTCTTTGGGCTTTTTCTAAAGTAAACATATGTGTTTTAACCCTTCCACAAATAATTTCAAAATGTAAAAATTTAAGGGGCGGGGCGTGGAATGCGCGGCAGTGGTCAAAAAACGCGATGCAAGAATCTAGTCTTGCTATTATTTCACTAAAAATGAATAAATACGTTGATGAATCGTTGAAACGTGTTCTAATTACTTTATAGTAACAAGACTATACTTTTTACTGTTATTCACTAACAAATATCTCGGAAATCGGCATAAATAGCTCGAAAATCGGCATGAAGTCGGAAGCAGAAGAAGAAGATGAAGAGGACTTTACTTATAGTTATTACGACGAATTTCTAACAAATAATTACCTAAATAGTACATAAATAAGGAGAATAATCAATTTTCTTTACTTAGAGCCATTACTTACGTCAAATAAATCCAATTAGAATAAATCCAATAAGAATCCATGTCACTCACACTCACACTCACAACACGACTGACACAAGTGACAACTTCAATGGCGGAAAAGAAAAAATCAAAGCATAGACTACGTATTATTTTTTGTTCAGGGAGCAGGAAATTTATCAAAGGACAGATATAGTCAAACTTCTTCATACAAAAGTAAACTCTAACTACTTGAAAATAAAGCTCAAAGTCGCGTGGACGAGCGCGGTGCCCGGGCACCGCTTGGGGTTTGACTGAGGCGCAATATTTTAAAATGGCGCGGTGCCCGGGCACCGCTTGGGGGTATAGAGGTAGGTACCTCCCCAAGAGGTAATGCAGTAGGCAATTATTGTTTGGCAAAGAGCGAAATAGGTCATTCTGATGGTTCTTGATGATGCAACGTGCCGGAGATTTTTGAAGATGTAGATCAATTTTCGAACTCTTGTAGAGACAGAATCAATATGGAGCTTAAAGTTTAAGTTTTGGTCTATAATTACTCCTAAATACTTTATAGAGGACGTGGATTCTATGTACGGACAAGAAGTACAACAGTGGTTGGTAAGTGAGCAGTTATGGGCCACTAGTTTTATAGGTATAGCTGGTTGAGTGATATTTCGTACGGAGAAGGAAACAAATTTGGTTTTAGTGGCGTTGAGGGTTAGCGTATGATTCATGAGCCAGCCTGTTACTATATTTAAACCGCTTTGGGCCGCAGACTCAGCTTCCGGCCAGGTCTTGGCAGAAAATGTGAGAACAGTGTCATCAGCGAATGAACTGATCTTTCCCTTGGGTAAGTTGGTTTGAGTGAGTCCATTAATAAAGACTAGGAAAAGGGTAGGTCCGATTATACTCCCTTGGGGTATACCGTATGTAACAGGAAGCTCGTCGCTGAAGGTGTTATTGACTTTTACTCTCTGCACCCTGCCACTCAAGTAGCTGTTAAGGAGATTTAGTTGGACACCTCGTATACCGAGCTGCTCTAACTTCTTCAAAAGAATAGGGATAGGAACTGTGTCGAAGGCTTTAGCTAGGTCTAGGAATATGGATATCACTTTATTACCATCATTCAAATTCGCAGCAATATGGGTGGTGAGATCGAGAACGGCATCTGAAGTAGAGATATTGCGGCGAAAACCATATTGATTTGACGATAACAAGTGATTGGACTCTAGGTAATGTGTAAGGCGCTTGTTGAGTAGCCGTTCAATAACCTTCGACAAAGATGTGAGGACTGTTATTGGCCTATAGTTCCCGACGTGGTTCCTATCCCCGGCCTTAAAGATTGGATGGACAATGGCTTTTTTAAAGCTGTCGGGAAAAATGCCCATAGCGAAGCAAGTATTAACAATGTATGTGATTGGTTCAGAGAGTTTGGTCGAATAACGCTTCAAAATATAAGACGGTATGTTGTCCCATCCAATGGCTGTCTCTGATTTTAGGGATTTTATTGCGATTTCAATTTCCGTTGGATCTGTTTCCAGGAGAACAAAGGAATTGGGCAAACTTTGTGGTGGGTTACACACAGTTGGTCTCGTATTAATATTTTCTGCAAGCTTTCTACCGATAGTAGCGAAATAGTTGTTGACTTCATTAACCGATTCAGTTGGGGAAGAGCGTATTTGCAGTAACTCAGTCGGAGCCTGTTTAGGTCTGTATGTGTTAGTTACCCTCTCTATTGTTTCCCAAATTGCCTTTATATTTGAACCTGCTTTGGTGAACTGATCACGTTCATACTGCCGTTTAACTTTCTTTAACAGGTTATTGCAAAAATTACGATACCTTAGATACGTTGTTTTTGATATAAAATCATCCGGGTTTTTCTTACATTTACGGTGCAAAGCATCCCTATTTCGCATACACCGGAGTAGACCTGGAGTGATCCAGGGTTTTAGTAACCGTTTACGTCGAGGAGTAGTTATTATTTTGGTATTCATTTCAATTGCTAGTGATAATTGTTTGATGAATGAGTCAGTTATTTGGTTAGGATCAGTCAATGTGTATAACAGTGAGAAGTTGATATTGGACATTGCCAGGTCTAGTCCATCGAAATCAATTTTGGAAATGGTATTGAGAGTTTTGTTACGGAATGGTTTCATATTTACACTTAGTAAGGTTGCGTAGTGATCCGTAACAGTAGAGTTTATGACTAGTGTTGTTGATGGCAAATTAGATTTCAAAAATATATGGTCCAAGCAACTTGATTCGCGTGTTGGGAAATTATGAGCTGGTAAAAAGCCGTGAGTAGCAAAAAATGTCAAATAATCTGGCATACGGGGATCTTTAGTAGATTGGATTATGTCAAATAGTGACGAAAAATCGAATTATTATTTAATAAAGTTTTTAAAATGTTCATAGTACTTACCACAGAATTAAAAGACGAATTAATTTTTTCAGACAAATCCACAATATCTTTGTATATAGTGTAATGGAACACACTTACTGATTGTGAAGTACATTTCAAAGAACTGATTGTTTTAGTAAAATCCTTCAACATACAATAAGCTACATAAAAAACTAAAGAGTTCAAAACACCAACAACATCTAAAGCCAAACTAAAAGAAATAAGGTATACATTAAGATGAATCGGCAGTAGACAACTGTATGTACCAATAAAACAATATACATAATCAGAAACATATCTGTATAAGCCACATAAAAAGACTCCAATTGACAATTTCAAACCGAAATTACAAGGGTTTCCATTTTTTAATTTTGATTCAATTTCATAAAAACCACACAGAAATTCGTACAATGTTAGTTTATTACTAGAAAAAGTTTTTATAAACACAACCATAAAATAATGGGATAAATAAATTAATGCCCAAATCAAAGGGATCATATTTTCAGAATAATAATAAACAAAGCTGTAGATACCAATCAAATTCGTAAGAAAAAAAGAAAATGTAATAGCTTTGAAAACACATTTATACTTTTGCTTTTTAAAAGTTAAAAAACCGAAGTCTGCGCAGTATATAATGTGATACAATTTAAAAAATAATGATAAAGGTAATGAAATTCGCTGTGTTTCATGATTTGCATTGACGAACGGTGTTATTGATACTGAATTTACTTTGTTTCTCATCATTTTTGTTGGGTTCAAAAGGTAATCAAACTTATAACACCCCTTCGTTTTTATGTCGGGGGTTAAAAATAACCCTTATAAGATCACTCTCTTGTCCGTCTGCCTGTCCGTGTGTTACTACCGATTGTTAACTATAAAATATAAAAATAATCAATCTATTATTAAAAATAACTGAGGCAAAATTTGCAACCGAAGCACAAGCGCCTATTGCGGTATCGATGGATAGATTAACAAACGGGCAAATAAAGGTTGGTCGTTAATTTTGATAATAGGTTTTTATTAAAAAAATCAATTGGGTAAGTAAATATCTATTCACTAACGATATTAAAAACTTATTATCTTAAAAAGGTCACGTTAGTGCCGTTGTTTTTATTTGGCTTAAATAAATACCTAACTATCTACGTAAAATCATCATACGTGGTGATCAGTTACAAAATAAGAAATCAAAAACGTTTTTGACCCTATCAATTTCATTATTTGAACCTCTCAGCACATTTAAAAATAAACTAAAAGAGCATTATCTGTCCTGTGTGTAGTGTAGGTATATTATATAAGTATGTATGAGTATGAGTATATATTTTTATATATATTTATGTTTTAAGTACTTATAGTATATTATTTTATGTGTGTATATATTATGTACTTACCTATTTGTTTAAATATGTATGTATTTATGTATTTATGTAAGTTGCGTTATTTCTTCTATATATTATACAGGGTGTCCCGTAATGAATGGCCAAGCGGGCCCCTACGGATAGAGGACACTGTGCCGGATCGGAAAAACGAAAGTTATGTTCTATGAAAGTCTCTTAGTTTCCGAGATACCCGCCATTTTAATTTTTTTAAATATCACGGCTTTCTCCATGTTTTGTTATGCCAAAACTGCAAATGAAGGATTTATCCCAATCTGTTTTTTGGATAGTGTTCCAGGATAAATGTGCTAACGATTGCAAACAATATTTTTTATGACACATTGAAAGTTTTTTTTTAAACTAAGGTTTAACTCAAACTTCATGGTTTTTTAATTTTTTAACCTGATCTTTAACCTTTCCTGGTGTAAAAAAAATGTATGGTCACCCTGGTGCCAAATTAAAAAAAAACTTGCCTATTTCACTGAGATTCTGAAAAGGTATAATATGTGGTATTGCCAGCATTTAATACTGAATCAATTTCTAATGAAATGAGCAATAGCATGCTTTTTGTGAAGTAAAAGTAGTACTAAAATTTACTTTATTGTACCTAAAATAATTCAAGAAAATTTTAATTCTGAAATTCTTCGAATTCACTATGGGAAAAAAAGGAAAAAAGACAGCTCGGGCTCACTTTAATAGGAATTAATTTTGTATTGAATGCTGGCAATACCACGTATTATACTATTTCAGAATCTCAGTGAAATAGGCAAGTTTTTTTAAATTTGGCACCAGGGTGACCATACTTTTTTTTACACCAGGAAAGGTTAAAGATCGGGTTAAAAAATTAAAAAACCATGAAGTTTGAGTTAAACCTTAGTTTAAAAAAAAACTTTTAATGTGTCATAAAAAATATTGTTTGCATTCGATAGCACATTTATCCTGGCATACTATCCAAAAAACAGATTGGGATAAATCCTTCATTTGCAGTTTTGGCATAACAAAACATGGAGAAAGGCGTGAAATTAAAAAAAAAATACAAATGGCGGATATCTCGGAAACTAAGAGACTTTCATAGAACATAACTTTTGTTTTTCTGATCCGGCACAGTGTCCTCTATCCGTAGGGGCCCGCTTGGCCATTCATTACGGGACACCCTGTATATTTATAATTCAATGACTACTTTTCTCTTTGAAACTATTTGTACACTTTTTAATTACCTTCCGCTATATTATTTCCTTTCCATAGAGGTCTGTCGGCAGAAAACTCTTAACAGGGTTAGACTCACCTTAGTCATAATTTTATAATGTATTTCTTTTTTTTGTTTGTTTCTTGTGTACTGAATATATTAAATAAATAAATAAAAATAAAATATTTTTTACACCAAAGGCTAACTATACTAACCCAAAAACCTTGCTAGAACTCATTGGTCATAGAGAAAAAAATGGGTGCGTGTACATGTACGCGCGTGAGAAGTTATACTTCCGTCTGTCTGTCTGTCCGTCCGTCCGTCCGTGCGTCCTACTGATATTTATTTTGCCGGTAGCTTCAACGTGTTACTTTTGTGTTACGCAGCTTCAACTTCTGACTTTTGTGTCATCTTAAAATTTCACTGTCATATTTTTGACGTGACAACGTTTTATAAATTGGTTTGCCGGGTGACACTTCAAGAAACTGCGTTACGCTCCGCTGACGTTATGCGCTCACAATGAGAGCGAGTGAGAGGCACGCGGGCATGGTTAGCCCGCCTAAGAGCGAGAGAGACAGACATAAAAAGTGAAAGGCACGCGTCCCTTCCACTCGAGCACAGTTGTTGTCACGTAAAACTTTCGCCCGTATACCGACTTTACAGGCAACCAGTTTTTTTTTTCATAACGCGTCTAAAAAAGTATAACTTCAAAACAAATTAAATACTTACTCACTAAAAACAAATAATCAATAAATACTTAAACTTAAACTACTAGGATATAAATATTAGAGCCTGTATAATACTGTGTTATATTATAATACTGTGTTTATTCTTGTGCAATACTGGTCAGATAATATTTTTGTACTTCTGCCATGAAAATACGAAGCTGTTTATTTTGACGTGACAACGTTTTATAAATTGGTTTGCCGGGTGACACTTCAAGAAACTGCGTTACGCTCCGCTGACGTTATGCGCTCACAATAAGAGCGAGTGAGAGGCACGCGGGCATGGTTAGCCCGCCTAAGAGCGAGAGAGACAGACATAAAAAGTGAAAGGCACGCGTCCCTTCCACTCGAGCACAGTTGTTGTCACGTAAAACTTTCGCCCGTATACCGACTTTACAGGCAACCAGTTTTTTTCTTAAGTCATAGGTATACACCTATGACTTAAGAAAGATAGATTATTAACAGTACCAAAGCACCTACTCAAATTAAAGCTATTCACACAACAAAACCCCTATTATTACGCCTAAATCGAATATCGCGTCTAATGACGTTAGGTTCATACGGTACTCACGCACTCCCTATTTACTAAATTTAACTCTAGATCTTCACAATTAAGGTAAAAGGCCAAAATGTTTATAAGTATTTCACTATTTTAAAATTGTACTATTTTGAAAACGTACTACTTAACTACATAGTTTTTTCTCATAACGTATAAATACAGGGTTATTGGTAATTATACTAGCAAGCCGTTGAGGGCTTCTTCTGTGCACCTAAACAAACAACTTTTGCTCTACGACTTTAGGAAATTTGTTTTTTTTTTAATATTTTGAGGTTGGGTTTACCCGAAAATCAGCTGGTCCATACACGGAGAGGTCATTACCCTTAAAATTTTACTTATTTTAACAAAGACCATTTATTATTATTATAACAAAGGCCATTTAGACTAAAAACAGTAGACAAAACTTTAGTTTTGTCTACTGTTTTTAGTCTAAATGGCCTTTGTTTTAAAAAATCGGCTGTTTTTCGAATTTACATAACCTCAAAATTTTCATATTTTTTTCGAATTTCCAAAAGTCATAGAACAAAAGTTGGTTGTTAAGGTGCACAGAAGTAGCCCTCAACGGCTTGCTAGTATAAATTACCAATAACCCTGTATAATAAATATAATCTACTATATAAAAATGAGTCGGGTTTTCCTTCCTGACGCTATAACTCCAGAACGCACGAACCGATTTCCACGGTTTTGCATTCGTTGGAAAGGTCTCGGGCTCCGTGAGGTTTATAGCAAAGAAAATTCAGGAAAAATTCTGGTGGCGAAACAGAGTTCGCCGGGTTTGCTAGTTTTGTATAAATATACAAAAATATTGTTTTATGTCACAATATGTGTTAATTGAATTATTACAATCAGGTAACCGATACAAACATTCGAAATAGTCATAAACAGTTGAGGTTGCAGCGGTATCACGTTGTAGACATAAAAGTTGAAGTCTCTTACTTCGACGTATTGTATCAATCTTCGAATATTATCAAGACGTACAGCATCTAGGATAAAAGGAAAAAAATCACATTCATTAATCTTAAAATTATAAATAGGAAAAATTTATTTTGTTTATATCGAACTAGCGGCTTCGCACGGCTATATTATGCATGTATTATAAATATAAACCTTTCTCTTGAATAACTCTATCCATTAAAGAAAACCGCATCAAAATCCGTTGCGCAGTTTTAAAGATTTAAGCATTCTATACTATACTATACTAGGAATTATGTAGTGATAGGCTTCGAAAGTATTTAACCGATTTTGATCAAACTATATACAAGGATACATTGATTCTTTGGAAGTAACATAAGGTACTATTTAAATATTTTCAAGGGAACGGGACTTACACGGGTGAGACCATAGAACACTGTTTAATTATACCTCAACTGGTAACCGGTCTGAAGTATCGATGACCAAAATAAAAAGAGAAATCATTGAAGACGGAAAAATTTGGCACTGATTTTGTAGATGTTGAACCTTCAAGATGGTTTCAAATGATTACAATAAATATTATGAGCTTTTGCCTTTTCAATATCATCAGGAATAATTAATGAGATCCATACCTCTTTCAAATAACAACTGTTTGTGAAGTTCTGTCTTCAACTCTTTCGCTTTATACGACAGTATACCTCCGAAAATTGTAGGAACAACCAACAAAAACAGCTGCATATTATCTATTATTTGTGCCACTATGAAGGGCGAAGAGATCTAAAATTAGAAATTCAAACTAAAATGGTTATAAACCACTAAAATTATTTAATATACCTATTATACTCTGTGATTTACTATAAGAACAACATGATTTAAAAGAGTATTCTTCTACGATTAATAGTAGTAAAATAGTATTGGGGTTGCAGAATGACATATTATTCCGACCGACTAGGGTCCGTATTAATAAACCGAACTCAATATCGATTTCAATCTTGAGTTGTTGCGCTGATTAATAAACCTATCTTAAGACGCGATTAAAGAGCGACGTATCACTTGAGTCATACCGTATTAATAAATCAAACTCAGCTCTCAAGATATGTCTCGAGATGTAGTTTCATGAACTTAAGTCTGATTGCGGGCCATACAAATCTTACATTTTTTTTAAATATTTTCACATTAAAAACAAGTTGACAGCAAAATATGACGACACTTCCTACCATAGGGTAAGAACATATCATTCAAGGTAAGAACAAAGCGTTATATTCAAAGTCGCTCTCAAGATCAGTCTCAAATCTCAAGAGCGATATCAGCCTGGTTAAAACTTGAGTTTTGTCTATTAATTAACGCCTAACTTAAGATAGTGACCAAATCTCAAGACTCACTTGACTGATACGCACTCAAGATCGATATTGAGAGCGATTTATTAATACGGGCCTAGGACTAACGTCTAAACTAAGTTTTAACGTCTGTTAACGTGATGTCAATTAGGCAGTTCTCATAAAGCAATAATAAATTGAACTCACAAGCACTACCGCAACAAGTTATATAAACGTAACAAATCTCGTATTTTACCAACCTGAACTGCCGAGACTATTAAATAGTATACAATATAATAACTTCCAATCATTAAAAACAGAATTGTAAAGAAAATATTTGCGGCAAACTGTAATAAATTTAAACATATTATTTTTAGACCCACTAACTAATTGCAAAAATAAATCATTTTAATTTAAAAAAAGTTACCAGTGGATCAAAAGATATTTTAATCTGTTCTGTCAAATCGGCTATTTCTTGATACAGCTTGTGGTGATAAACATTCAATCGTGCACAAGTCAGTTTTGTTTCCTTCACCAAATTTACAAATTTACTCAAACGATTATACGCCAAATAAAAAACTAAACAATTAAGCAATGTTACATAGTCTACAGCTACGGTCATTATTACAATATAGTATACAGAAACATAAATCGAAGGCAAACAGTTTTGATTTTGTAAACAAATTATCGTGGAATTGACAGTTCTCAGAACACATATTAGTAATAAACCCAAATGCAGTATTAATTCCAAGTTTAAGTAAGGTTTGTAATTTAAGTTTAAGTCTAATTGATGAAGACTACTAAAATATTCAAAAAGGCTTAACCTCCGTCTGTCAAAGAATAATATAAGAATGATAACTGAGTAGTTAAGGTACATCAATAAGAAAGAGCTCATAAAATCTTCACCAAAATTTTGGTCAGAATTAAACCACACGTAGAGTATTAAACCGGTGGAGTTTACTACGTAAATACACAATGAAATATAATCATATAAATTATTTTGAAAAAATCCAAACTTCAGACCGAATAGAAACTGGATCATTTTAAATAACGCAATAGTATATTTCGATACAATTGAGTTTTTGGAGGACTCAAGTTCGTTAATTGCAGTTATTTGGTTGCGCATTTTTAAACTAACGTCTAAACTGAATATACCTCAAAATGAACTGAATATTATTAATAATAATTTTATTTATTAAGTAATAGAAACTAATTAATTAGTTAATCAATACCTATAGCTTTATCATTTATTATTAAAGTAGACCTTGTTGACAAATAATTCCATTATAGTGTTGAATAATTTACTATAGTTAGCGACTTGTGTGGTGAAGTTCTCAAATACCGCATAAGACGCAGAAGGTGGCAGATTCAATTTTCACCGTGGAATGGATTACGTTGCCATCAATGGTCAAGTGACGTAAATATTGCCATCAACACATTCAAAGTTGTTGGACTGTAGGTTTTTATCTCTGACTAGCGACCCGCCCCGGCTTCGCACGGCTATATTATGCATGTATTATACATATAAATCTTCCTCTTGAATCACTCTATCTATTAAAAAAACCGCATTAAAATCCGTTGAGTAGTTTTAAAGATTTAAGCATACATAGGGATATAGGGACAGAGAAAGCGACTTTGTTTTATACTATGATTGTGATAGTGATGTTAGTGTTTTTGTCATTATACTTACGTAGGTATACCTACTATAAATACCTGATTATTTTGATGACTAAAATTCATATAAGCACAAACGACGCTGTAAAATGGGCCGTCATAGCCCGTAGACTTGTTTTCCGTTATGCTTTTAAGGTAAACAAAGTAACAAACAAACAAGGTAAACGACTTTAAAAAAGGACAAGGTTCTCAATTCGTCTGTATGTTGTTGTTTCCTATTTCTATGGTTAGCATCAACAACTAGACGCGAGATTAGTTAGTTAGCTAATCTTACGTCTATTTATTGACGTGTTACTCACAAGTTCTTTACGCACTGCGGCCACATTAGTAAAGAATAGATTCATGTGCTGCAGCTGCGTCCTATCTACAAAAGTTTACACTAAACCTACTATAATATCTGTATCACACTATATTAAGTTACTATTTAATTTAAAATTAAACGTTATTCATAATTAGTAAAGAACTGTTTCATATTTTTATTCAATCATATTATATTTTTTTATTAATTAACGATATGTGTAAATTGAATTATTACAATCAGGTAACCAATACAAACATTCGAAATAGTCATAAACAGTTGAGGTTGCAGCGGTATCACGTTGTAAACATAAAAGTTGAAGTCTCTTACTTCGATGTATTGTATCAACCTCTTAATACTATCAAGACGTTCAGCATCTGTAACAATATAAAAAACCGGTTTGTTTTGATAATTGTTATTATTTGAGTTCATGGCTATAACGCCTAGCAACTAAAAACTTCATCTAAGTAATTTTCAATTACATTAATAATTAAAATATTGCCTTTTACGATTGTCGTTGTTCGCCTACTCAATAATTTAGCTGGCAGCAACGTTTAACTGACAGAGTGGGAGGAGACATTACCCAAACTAAAATTTTCTCGTAAAAAAATTTAGCAAACGGAACCCTAAATAGATAAAGTTATATCACATCATGTCATGTTCCATGTCTCTGCGTCATTATCGTCCGAGCCGTTTTGGAGCATAAGGTCAAAAGCGCAAAATGACAAACGATTGCAAATTGTCAAAAGAGCAGAATGTCAAAAGCGCACATAGTCAAAAGCGCAGATTGTCAAAGGCGCAGAATGTCAAAAGTGCACATAGTCAAAGCGCGGAAAGTCAAGGGCGCACAATGTCAAAAATATCATTGCGTTGTCAATTTTAATCGTCGTAATTTTTGATTAGTCAGACTCGCAATAGGAAATGAAATACTCATTGATATTTTTTTTATGTAAACTAAATATAAATCAACATAGCAATAATCACCATTTATCAAATGCTCAGAATACCTAATTATGTAAATAAACAAAAATAGAGTTGTCATTTTTAATAATCAGCAATATCTATTATAGATCTCTTACTAATGATCAGTCTTAACAAAATCTCCTACTGACACGTTCTAAATAATATTTGTTTTTTGCAAACAAATGCTCAGAATAATTATGTAAATAAACAAAAATAGAGTTGTCATTTTTAATAATCAGCAATAACTATAATTAAACAACTCTTACTTTGATGATCAGTTTTAACAAAACAAAAACTATGTATTTTTTTTTTACTTTTTCAAGAATAGTTGTAAGAATTTAATTTTGTTCAGAAATGTAGGAATCGTGAATACACGAAACATGGCAACATATATTGGATACTGCACCAGACATACGAGAAATGAGAAAGTTTCGAGTTTATTTTGAAAATACCTACATAATTTTTGTTTTGTTAAAACTGATCATCAAAGTAAGAGATGTTTAATTATAGTTATTGCTGATTATTAAAAATGACAACTCTATTTTTGTTTATTTACATAATTATTCTGAGCATTTGTTTGCAAAAAACAAATATTATTTAGAACGTGTCAGTAGGAGATTTTGTTAAGACTGATCATTAGTAAGAGATGTTTAATTATAGATATTGATGATTATTAAAAATGACAACTCTATTTTTGTTTATTTACATAATTATTCTGAGCATTTGTTTGCAAAAAACAAATATTATTTAGAACGTGTCAGTAGGAGATTTTGTTAAGACTGATCATTAGTAAGAGATGTTTAATTATAGATATTGCTGATTATTAAAAATGACAACTCTATTTTTGTTTATTTACATAATTAGGTATTCTGAGCATTTGATAAATGGTGATTATTGCTATGTTGATTTATATTTAGTTTACATAAAAATAAATAAGTTTCCTAAAAATATCAATGAGTATTTCATTTCCTATTGCGAGTCTGACTAATCAAAAATAACGACGATTAAAATTGACAACGCAATGATATTTTTGACATTGTGCGCCCTTGACTTTCCGCGCTTTGACTATGTGCGCTTTTGACATTCTGCGCCTTTGACAATCTGCGCTTTTGACTATGTGTGCTTTTGACATTCTGCTCTTTTGACAATTTGCAATCGTTTGTCATTTTGCGCTTTTGACCTTATGCTCCAAAACGCGTCCGAGCGATGGCCCCGGTTGCATCCCTCTCGGGAGCCCGGGGTCCGCTTTCCTACTTTTACGCCTTCACTTCGCACGATCTTCGGCATCCTGGTTAGTAAGGCCATTTGCACGCATATCACTCTTTACGACGTCAAGCCAGCACTTCTTGGGTCTACCCAGTCTGCCACGATCCGGCGGAGGCGCCATGGCAAGACATTTGTTCCCCACGTAACTAGCCGGTTACGTGGGGAACAAATGTCTGAACAAATGTCACAATTGCAGGTGAGGTTGACTTGGGCCCAAAGATCTTAGCGGGCCCCATACACACCCTGTTCCATGTCTTTGCGTCGCGCTGTTAAATGAAAAGTGGTGTGCTCTAACACAAACTTTTCCCACTGTAGATGTTGTGTGTTCCCAGATGTGTTCCCGTTTTATCAAAACACGTCCAGCCGTTTGATCGTCAAGAGAGATTCTATATATGAAAAAATCATGTGGATAACAAAGCTGAAGTTTGAACTTGCCTCTTTCAAATAACATCTGATTGTGAAGTTCTATTTTCAACTCTTTCGCTTTATAAAACAGCATACCTCCAAAAATTGTTGGAAATACCAAGAAAAATAACTGCAGCTTATCTATTATTTGTACGACTAAGAAGGGTGAAGATATCTGAAATTATTACATAAAAATATTGACATGGCTCACTCATTATAAAACAACATAAATCATAAGGGCCCTCTACCTAATAGTGGTATTTTTGGAAAATTGCTGGTTGCCGAATTACAAAATTATTATAAGGTCTGACCCACTGACTGAACAAAGTTTCAACGTCAATTTATTTTATATCAATAGGCAGTCCATGTTCAGCTATATTACCCAAGGAATCTAAGTTGACAAGTTATATACAGGGTTATTGGTAATTATACTAGCAAGCCGTTGAGGGCTGCTTCGGTGCACCGTAACAAACAACTTTTGTTCTACGACTTTTGGAAATTCGAAAAAAAAAAAGATAATTTTGAGCTTATGTAAATTCGAAAAACAGCTGATTTTTCCAAACAAAAGTCATTCACACTAACAACAGTAGATAAAACTTAAAAAATAAGTAAAATTTTAAGGTTAATCACATCTCCGATTAAGGAACAGCTGATTTTCAGTGAAACATAATCTCAAAATTTTTAAAAAAAATGTTCGAATTTTCAAAAGTCGTAGAACAAAAGTTGTTTGTTTAGGTGCACAGAAGTGGCCCTCAACGGCTTGCTAGTATAATTTCCAATAACCCTGTATACAAAACTACTCATTTATGATCATCCTTACCTTTATAGCCGAAACTATAATATGATATACAATGTAATATACTCCCACCATTGAAAAGAAAATTGTAAAGAAAAAGTTTATGGAAAACTGAAAAAAATAAAAATACATATTTTAGACACACTAATAAAAAATCTTAGTACGTAACTATATAAAAATATTCTGATTAACAAAATGTGTTACCAATGGATCAAATAATATTTTAATTCTTTCTGTCAAATCAGCTATTTCTTGATAAAGCTTATGGTGATAAACATTCACGCTTGTACACGTAAGTTTTGTTTCTTTTATCAAATTTACAAATATACTAAAACGATTATACGCCAAATAGAAAACAAGACAATTAACCAACGTTATATAGTCTCCAGCTACAGTCGTTAGTTGTAGATAATATATAGAAACGTAAAATGAAGGCAAACATTTATGTTCTTTTGAACAAAATAAGATGGAATTAAATATTCTTAGCAAAAATGTTAGTAATAATACGATATATAGTTTAATTTCGAGATTTCGGCAGCTTTTGTAATTTAATTTTAAATCTAATTGATAAAGACCACAGAAATATTCAAAAAGGGTCAACTGTCGTCCTTGAAAGAATAATATAAGAACAACTACTGAGTAACAAATGTAACCTAGCAAGAAAGTTGTTAAAAATATTTCAACAGATGTATAGTTATACCAAATGTAGAATATCAAACTACTAGAGTTTACTATGTAAATACACAATGAAATATAATCAAATAAACGATTTTGAAAAAATCCAAACTTTAGACCGAACAGAAGCTGAACAATTTTGAATAATGCAATAGTATATTTCGAAACAATTATATTTTCGGAAGACGCAAATTCGTTTATAGAGGTTATTTGATTGCTCATTTTTCAAAGTCTAACGTCTAATCTCAACATTCTTTAAAAACCAACTATTAGTGTTAATGATTTTTGTTGTCTATGTAGTTATATTAATTTATTAGATATTCTATATCAATATTTTATTAGATTTTCATTGATTAAATATGAACCTTTTAACAGACAATACCATTAAGGTAAAAAATAATTATATTAGTTATTTCAATTTTTTTTTCTAGTTTTGAATCGACAAGTTTATCTTGATCATTTTCAGGACAGAAGGTACTCAAATTAAACGTTGAATCTAATACACTGAGAAAAAAATACTGTTGATGTAACAATAAAACTTTAATCCCTGAGAGCCGACAGGGGTGCATAGTTCCAACATCAAAGTTTTTATTGTCAAGGCTAATTTTGTCATTGTAACAACATTATTACAGCGATACGTGCGTAAATACTCCAACAATAATATGTTGTTAAAAATAGATTGAAACACTTGCTCGCATACCTGTTCTCATTTTGTTTCCTTAACAATCTATTTTGTACCTGTACCTATGCACTTTTGTTTCCTCAGTCATGAAACCTTGTCTAACTACCTATACAGCTTTTGTTTTTAGAGCCATTTAACTATGTTCTTTTACCTATCCTAATTGGTTTCCTCAGCAAAGTAACCTTATCAAACTACCTATACAGCTTTTGCTTTTAGAGCAATTTAACTTTGTGTCTATACCTATCCTACTTTGTTTCTATAGCAATTTAACTCTGTCAAGTTCAGCGCATACCGATGGACGGTAGGTTGGTGCATTTTAAATTTGCCAATATAAATTCCTACGTATTTAATGATAACAAGATTTCCATAGATTTCAAAATTCAGACACCGAAAACCTTTGATGCTCCGTGGTCGATGTCTAAACTTTGAAATACATATACCTACCCGTTGTTTGTTACAATTAAATACGTACGAATTTATATTGACAAATTTAAAATGCCCTGCCCTGCCCTATCGCCCGATCACCGGTGTACGCTGAAATAAAAGTATGAAAATTAGGATTAGTGCAATTAAAAATATTACAAATTATTACAAATAATATTTATTCAAAATCCTTATAACTAGATCAAATAATTAAACCTCCTTAGGTGGATGGGCAGGCTTCAATTTTGCTTTAATACTAATAGAACTTAACCTCACCTCGTCCCTAGAGAGTTTCAAACTCTTTTTCTAGTTACGGAAATGGTTGGCATCTGCTGTAACAGAACGGCTAGAAATGCTGCAAACGACGCGCGACGCCTGGTTCTTCTTCGACTGCAAAAAAAAGTTAAAATTGAAAGAAAAAACTAGCATACTGTATATTATGTTAGTTTACTTCGATTTAATGAAAATAC
Source organism: Idaea aversata (assembly GCA_907269075.1). Classification (NCBI taxonomy): domain Eukaryota; kingdom Metazoa; phylum Arthropoda; class Insecta; order Lepidoptera; family Geometridae; genus Idaea; species Idaea aversata. Next base: position 3,116,245 of record OU026102.1, read on the forward strand.
TTACCAGTAGCTAATTCTAGTATTCATCGAGAGTTATTTGGTCGACTTTTCTGGATAGGATAGGATAATAATAGCATTGGATCCACCGTGAGTATCGGTTTCGACTTCGCCTTCGCCAGTGGATCCGTTTTCAATAGATTCCCACAAGTCTTCGTTTTCAAGATATGCTTTGACGGCAAAACTCCAAGTTGGCCAACTATCACGACCTGTTATAAGCTTCTCGATCAACATCATTGAGCTGTTTGTAGTCATTTTTGTATACGTTGGTATAAACTATTTATCTAAAATGCCGAAAAAGAAGCAACTCTGGTGATCGCGTTGCACTTTATGAGGTTAAGTCTGTTTTAACTTTTTTATACGTAACTTTCGTGAAAACTATTACGTACAAGCAGAGTGAGGCCCATAACCTGTTCAAAAAAAACAATGGAACTCCACTTGTCTTCTATACATAATGCACTGGTCAAAATCAATACTGTTCTTAATTAACTATGTCCACGCGGTACGAAGGTCTAATCGTAACTATTATGAACGACCTGTTTCAAATTGTACTGTTAACAAAATTTAATGATAACGTTGTAACTCTAAGCTACACTTACTTTGCTGAATGATGTAATTATTAGGATTTTGTTAGGTACATGTAAACATAAATAAATCAACAACCTGATGTATATACCAGCAACGTTTATTTTGTAAAGTGATTTTGTCAAAATTCTATATAGATAAATTGTGACGCTAACAACAGTCACCTTGTAACCACAGCGATGTAATGTAACGTTGTTGTGTTTGTTAAGTATCTATAGTTACAGGCACAAAAAATATTTGACAATAAAAAATATGTTGTGGGCACTAAACATGTACTGATATTGTAGCAAAAGTGTAAAGTTGCTGTAACTATAAATGTCTGACAACGTTTTTATTGTACTTTGTCGGCTTATTTTTTTCTCAGTGTATATATAAATTACGTGTCACGTTGTTTGTTCGCGATGAACTCCTAAACTACTTAACCGATTTCAATCAAATTTGCACACCGTGTGCAGTTTGATCCAACTTAAAAGATAGGATTTTCTTAGTAAGATAGCCTTACATCTTAATTTATCCCGATATTCTCACGGAATTGTGAGAGTTTTTTATAAAAAAAACCATAAGAGCCTTAACTTCTAACTAAGACTGATGAACTGTATCTGTTTACGTGATGTACAGAGGGTTTTTAGGCAGGAGTGAGGGGCGAAAGGTTCCCGTACCCCGCTTCTACCAATAATCTACTACCTTTTACGTAAAACATGGTAAAACCTACCCTTCTCTCGACTTGTGCGTTATTGTTATAAACTGAAGTAAATAACTATTACATATATGTAAGGTTAACATTATGTGAATGAGGGTAGGCGTTCATTATGAATAAACCAGTCAGTGTCCGACCTCGGTGTTTTACTTACATGTCACACTGGCGACGAGGCGATTTCACGCGAATTTCGAGTGTATAAGTGCATATTTTGATTATTAAAAGATGCCTATCGGTAAAATAGAACCCTTTAATCTCGAATCACAAAAGTGGGACGTGTATATTCGACGCGTTAAACAGTTTATTCATTTAAACGAGATTAAACCCGAGTTGCAGACATCTTGTTTAATTACGGTAGTGGGAACTGACACGTATGATTTAATGTGCGATTTGTGTTCACCGGCCGAGCCGGAGACTAAGACCTTCAATGATCTCGTGAAGCTGGTTGCCGATCACCTCGAACCGAAAAGATCGGAAATTTCCGAAAGACATGTGTTTAGGTTACGTAAGCAGCAGGTCGGTGAACCTCTCTCCGAATACCTTAAAAGCTTAAAACATCTGGCTAAAACCTGCAACTTCGGTGCGAGTTTAGAAGAAAACTTGCGCGATCAATTTGTTTGCGGCCTCTCGGAGGATACGATGCGGTCACGCATCTTTGCTGAGAAACGGGTGGACTACAAAAAGGCGGTGGAGCTGGCTCTGTCGCTGGAGGCGGCAGATCGGAACGCAACAACAGCGGGGGGAAGCACGGCCCCGGTTGTGATCGCCAGCTCCGGCAACATCATGGCGGGCGAAGGCCTGCACCAGGCAAACGTGAGACGTGGACAGCTAGGCGGCGGCGGGCCGGGCGCGCCCCGCAATTTTGGTAGCAGTGCGGGCGGTTCCGGTGGCGCGAACGGCCCCGCTGCACCGCGCGGCGGCGGCGGCGGCGCTGGCTCCCTGCGCTGCTGGCGATGCGGCAAGCCGCATCAGGCTAGTAGGTGTCGGTTTGCGAATTATAATTGTGACGAATGCGGCGTGCGTGGTCATTTAAAGGTGATGTGCAAAAGTGGTCGTAATAGTGGTCGTAGGGCTCAGCATAATTATGTGAGTGATGACGACAGTGAAGGTGAGGACTTCTTCAACATCCATGTGGACGGTACAGGTGACAAACCTTATATTATATCGGTGATGGTGGACGATCGCTATTTTGATTTCGAAGTCGACACAGGAAGTCGTATTTCGACGCTTAGTCAGGACTTTTACAATCGTAATTTTAATAAGAAAACCATTGTCTCAGATAACATAAACATACGTAGTTATGTCGGTTCAAAAATGGAATCACTGGGTTTTATTAAAGTTAACGTAGTTCTGGGTAACTTCTCTGTGTCGGGCTGCAAATTACACGTAATTAAAAACGGGGGACGGCCGTTGCTGGGTCGTGAGTGGGTCCGCGCTCTGGGTGTTAAAAATATCATGATCGATTTAAATCAAAATACTGATCGTATTTTTTCTAGTGATCCATTTGTGAACAGATTGTTACAAGAGTATCCAGAGGTATTTACAGATAAGTTAGGTACATGTAAAAAGACAATTAAGCTAGATGTGACCGATAAAAGCCCGGTGTATGTGCGAGCGAGACCGGTACCGCTGGCGCTGCGCGCGCGCGTCGAACGCGAGCTGCAGCGGCTCGAGACCGAAGGTACTATATATCGTGTCGAATCATCTGATTATGGAACACCTATTGTTCCCGTAATAAAGGAATGTGGCGATATACGTATATGTGGTGATTATAAAATTACGATTAATCCGAAACTTAAACGCGATCCCTACCCCCTCCCACGAATTGAAGAATTGTTCGCGACTCTTAGTGGAGGGGAGGAGTACTCGAAAATTGATTTAAAAAATAGTTATCAACAATTATTGTTAGCGAACGACTCACAACAATATACGGCTATCACAACACATATGGGTACGTTTGTATATCGCCGCACTCCATTCGGCTTATCGTGTATACCCGAGAAATTTCAAAAAATTATGGAAGAAACACTCAGAGGCATCCCAAACACTGTTGTATTTTTGGACGATGTATGCGTCACGGGGTCCAATAGGATGTGTCATTTAAATAATTTACGAGCTGTGTTAGAGCGATTACGTAACATGGGATTCACCGTAAAACTAAGTAAATGTGTATTTTTACAAGCGAGTGTAAAATATCTAGGCTTTATAATAGATAAAACCGGTTTGCGTCCCGATCCCAAGCGACTCGAGGCTATTGATAAAGTACCGAGACCGAGTGACGTCACTCAGTTAAAGAGTTTTCTAGGCATGTTAAACTATTATGGTAAATTCATACCTAATTTAAGCATTTTGTTGCACCCGTTACATGAATTACTTAAAAAGGGGGCTACATGGAAATGGTATGACCGGTGTGAAGATGCTTTCTTATCAGCAAAAAAAGCACTAACAAATGATAAAGTACTCGCGCACTACGAAGAAGGGCGACCGCTCGTCCTTTCGGTCGACAGCAGCGCGTACGGTCTGGGCGCGGTACTTGCTCATACATATTCTGATGGTACTGAGCGTCCCGTCAGTTGTGTATCGAGAACGTTAAATTCAGCTGAGAAAAATTATAGCCAATTAGATAAGGAGGCACTTGCAATTTTTTTTGGAATAACTAAACATCATCAGTATTTGTATGGTAGACAATTTATTTTACGGACGGACCATCAGCCGCTCAGTTTTATTTTTGGTAAAAAGGGAGGTATCCCTCAGACGGCAGCCAGCCGCTTACAAAGGTGGGCTGCTCGCCTATCAGCGTATGATTTTACGGTACAATTCGTTAGATCGGTGGATAATGGTCCGGCTGATGCGCTGTCTCGTTTACCGTTATCATATGAGCGCGAGCGTAGTCACTCGGAGCCGGTTAATTATGTCAACTTAGTAGAAGATACGATGCCTGTTAATTATAAAGAGATCGCGACGGAAACTGAAAAATGTAAGATACTATGTAAAATAAAAGGTTATGTTTTGTTTGGATGGCCAGCCGGGATTAGCTGTGTGGAGGAGAAGCCTTATTTTGCACGTAGGGATGAAATAGTATTAGAATTAGGGTGCCTAATTTTTAAATATAGATTAATTGTACCACCGTCCTTGCGAGCTAGGGTCCTAAGGGAAATCCACGAGGGTCACTTAGGAGTGAATAAAATGAAGAGTTTAGCGCGTAATTACGTGTATTGGCCTAGTTTAGACAGCGAAATTGAGTCGTTATGTCGGTCGTGCGAGGCGTGCTGCATTGTGCGCGATGCGCCTCCGCATGCCTCCTTGCACCCCTGGGAGTTTCCACTAGGTCCCTGGCAAAGAGTGCACGTAGATTTTGCCGAATGTGGTGGAAAAAAATACATGATATTAGTAGACGCTTATTCTAAGTGGATCGAGGCGATAGTTATGAGTAGAACCGACGCCGAATCCACGATTACCGTGCTAAGATCGTTGTTTGCGAGATTCGGCCTCCCTACCCAGCTGGTCACCGATAATGGGCCACCATTTTGGTCAACCGATTTTAAAAATTATTGTAGTAAGAATTGTATTAAACATGTAACGTCGGCACCATACAGACCCCAAGGCAATGGGGCCGCAGAGAACGCGGTTAAAACAATAAAAAAAGTGATCAAAAGGGCCCTCCATGAGGGTGAGAATGTACCGAGAGCATTGTCTAAATTTTTATTTCAATACCGAAATGTTGAGCACGCGACAACGACTGTCGCGCCCGCTGTCGCGTTGCTAGGGCACAGACTGCGTGGACGCCTTGACGCGCTACGGCCAGACGTAGCGGCGGTCGTGGGCGAGGCTCAACAGAGACAGGTGCGTAATAAGGGCGGGTCCGATAGTGACATGGCTGTAGGGGACCCCGTATTAGTACGGGCGTATTCCGCTAAGACACCAAAGTGGATTGAAGGCAAGATTGAAGAGAAAACAGGTCCTGTATCATATAAAGTTAAAGTTGGTCAGGATTTGCAATGGCGTAGACATCATGATCAGATTATTTCGTTAAACCCAAAGCGCAAGAGTCGATACTCCATGTTAGGCACGAATATAAATTCAAAATCTGAAAATGCTGATGGGGATGGTGATGCCGACGGTACATTTGAAGATGCGGTGGAGGAGGTGTTGGATAAAGGAACGGTCAATAAACCGGGTACAAGTGGGGCCGTCGAGGAACTCGATATTAATGAGACTGCTCTGCCCCCAGCTTCCGAGTCCAGCCCTGGATCGGAACCACGTTCCCCGACCCCGCCGCCACTAGCCGCTTCGGCTCGAGCTCTGCGAGCGTTAAATCGTAATAAAAAGGCTTAATGCCTATTTGTATTATAATAAGATAAGAAAGACGACCTACCTACCTACTATGACAAACTAATGATTACCTACTGTGTCATACAATAATAATGTCCATAGTTAGAGAGTAAGTTTGTAGTTTTAAGAGGGGAAAAATGTAAGGTTAACATTATGTGAATGAGGGTAGGCGTTCATTATGAATAAACCAGTCAGTGTCCGACCTCGGTGTTTTACTTACATGTCACAATATATAAAATATTACATAGTATTTTATTACATAATATATTTTAACCTAACGTAGGTAAGTACTTAGTATTACAAATTTTATTTGTCGAGATGAGTTATTTGAATAATAACAATCAGGTATCCGATGCAAACATTCGAAATAGTCATAAACAGCTGAGGTTGCAGCGGTATCACGTTATAGACATAAAAGTTAAAATCTCTCACTTCGACGTATTGCATCAATCTTCGAAGATTATCTAAACGTATTGCATCTGTAACAAAACGAGAAAAGTTCACATAAATAAGCATCGTATGACCTTAACAAATACTATGCGCGCAATTTTAGGTCACAGATTGGAAGTTGCAGCCAACATAACAATTCTCAGTTTCAAAAATAAGATCAACAAAATAAATGAGTTAAAAAAATCCCACACTGCACAAGGGTTACTTAAGATTCGTAGGTACCTACCTTTTTCAAAGAACAGTTGATTGTTAAGTTCTGTCTTCAACTCTTTAGCTTTATATGATAGCATGCCTCCGAAAATTGTTGGAATTACCAAAAAAAGCAATGATTGCAATATTTCTATAATTTGCAAACACAAGAAGGCCGCAGACATCTGAAATTTTATATATTTTTTTTAAATAGTTTTACAATAATCTATTGATAATCTTTGGACAACATCAAGATGTGGAAAATACTCAAGGGAAAATATGATATCTCATCGCGTCGACAATGTCTGACATAGTTTTACGTCTATTGATTTTTATCGTTACCAGTTACCGAAACTAATCTAAACATTTACTTACCATTTCCACTGAAACTTTTATATAATATACAATGTAATAAATTTGCATCATTATAAAAGGAATTGTTATGATAATGTTAAATGCGAACTGAAAGCAGTTTAAAATGTTGAGATCCAATATAATATTCATGATATATTAAATTAAAAAATAGTTACCAAAGGATCAAATGATATTTTAATATGTTCTGTTAAATCAGCTATTTCTTTATAAAGCTTGTGGTGATAAACACTCAGTCGTGTACAAGTAAGTTTTGTTTCTTTCACCAAATTTACAAATTTACTTAAACGATGATACGCCAAATAGAAAACAAGACAATTAACCAACGTTATATAGTCTCCAGCTATACTCATTAATAGTAGATAATATACAGACACATAAAATGAAGGAAAACATATTCTGTCTTGTGAACAAAGTATGATGAAATTCAAAATTCTTAGCAAAAACGTGAGTGCCAAAACTGAAAACAGTTTTTTATCTAAGTTTTGGGAAGGTTTGTAATTTAACTTTAAGTCTAATTGATGAAGACCATAGAAATAATCAAAAAGGGTTAATCTATGTCCGTTAAAGAATAATATAAAAACAGTTACTGAGTAACAAATGTAAATTAATGAGAAAGTGGTTATAAATATTTGTCCAGATAGATGGTCGTCCATGTTATACCAAATGTAGAGTATCAAACTACCAGAGTTCACTATGTAAATACTCAATGAAATATAATCAAATAAACGACTTTGAAAAAATCCAAACTTAAGACCGAACAGAAGCTGGATAAGTTTGAATAATGCAATAGTATATTTCGAAACGATTGGATTCTTGGAGGACTCAAATTCGTTTATGGAACTTATTTGATTAGCCATTTTTTTTTCAAATTATAACGTCTTATCTGAACATTCTTGAAAAACAAACTATTAATGCTAATGAGTTTCGTTGTCTATGTAGTGACAGTAATACATTAGACATTCTATATCAATATTCAATTTTCAATTATATTTTCATTGATTGAATATGAACCTTTTTAAGAGACAATACCATTAAGGTATTAAATAATAAAATTATATTAGTAATTTAATTATTTTATAGTTTCAAACTTAAAGTTTATCTTGAAAATAACTGTACAGTAGGTACTCAAATTAAATGTAGGTATGTTTTGATATAATATATCAAAAACCAAAAGAACTATGCACACACCATAACTAAGGACTGATGCTCTAATAAATAAAAAATAAATTATTTCTAAAAAAACATAGTTCTTAAATCTAGTTTTTATACAGTCTTGACGTGCATACATCAGGCTAAAATAAGCAATCTTCTTAATTATGTTCAAAACTGTTTGACAAGTTAAGCTTAAAACTTGTGAATTAGAAAGAAGGATTCCTCCACAGCAAATGCGATCTCAAGTTAGACCCAAAATATTGTAGCCAAGGAAAAAGAAAGCTTAGACCTTACAATATGAGAGACCTGTTGTTAAAATGAACACCAGGTCTCTATGCTAAGCTAAACGCTTGAAAATATAGAAAACTGGGATCCACCTCAGCCAACGAGTTTACTATTATTGGATTTAACTATGTGACAAAACAAAAAAAGGATAAAAAAGAGAAAGAAGGGAAGTAGAATCTGATAACGTGATGTCCAGAGGTTTTTAGGCAGGAGCGAGGGGCGAAAGGATCCCACATTTCGCTCCTACCAATATAATCTACTAACTCTTACGTAAAACATGGTTAAACCTACTTTTCTCTCGATCAGGGTGGGTTATTGTTATAAATTAAAGTAATCATTTATAATATTACATAGTTTTTTATTACAGCATGTTTTACCTAACATATCTAGTATTATAATATATGTAATGTTATACAAAAAAATTTCATTTATCGAGATTGGTTAATTGAATAATTACAATCAGGTAACCGATGCAAACATTCGAAATAGTCATAAACAGCTGAGGTTGCAGCGGTATCACGTTGTAGACATAAAAGTTGAAGTCTCTTACTTCGACGTACTGTATCAATCTTCGAACATTATCTATACGTGATGCATCTGTAACAAAACAAGGAAATGTCACACAAAATATAACTGTTGAAAAACCCTTTACACTACAACACGCGTAATTCCCGTTGCAGCAAACATGAGAAATCACAGTATCAAAAATAAACGTGTGCAATTAATACTTTAAAATGGTCCTCACACTGCACAGGCGCTTATTATTTTACAGATGCGGAGCTAATTGATCGTAAAAATGCAACAAATTAATGTATAGTTTAAAATATGATTGCGGTTAATGAGGAGTTTCTACGTACCTTTTTCAAAAAACAATAGATTGTTAAGTTCTGTCTTCAACTCTTTAGCTTTATATGATAGCATACCTCCGAAAATTGTTGGAATTACCAAGAAAAGCAACGATTGTAATATGTCTAAAATTTGCAAACACAAGGAGGCCGCAGACATCTGAAATTACATATAAATTTTTAATAGTTTTACAATAGTCTCGTGATATTCTTTGGGCAACATCAAGATGTGGAAAATATGATATCTCATCGCGTCGACAATGTCTGACATAGTTTTACGTCTAAAGATTTTTGTCGCTACCAGTTACGAAACTAATCTAAACATTTACTTACCATTTCCACTGAAACTTTTATATAATATACAATGTAATAAATTTGTATCATTATAAAAGGAATTGTTATGATAATGTTAAATGCGAACTGAAAGCAAGTTTAAATATGTTTAGATCCAATATAATATTCATGATATTTTAAATTATAAAATAGTTACCAAAGGATCAAATGATATTTTAATATGTTCTGTTAAATCAGCTATTTCTTTATAAAGCTTGTGGTGATAAACACTCAGTCGTGTACAAGTAAGTTTTGTTTCTTTCACCAAATTTACAAATTTACTTAAACGATGATACGCCAAATAGAAAACAAGACAATTAACCAACGTTATATAGTCTCCAGCTATACTCATTAATAGTAGATAATATACAGACACATAAAATGAAGGAAAACATGTTCTGTCTTGTGAACAAAGTATGATAGAATTGAAAATTCTTAGCAAAAACGTGAGTGCCAAAACTGAAAACAGTTTTTTATCTAAGTTTTGGGAAGGTTTGTTATTTAACTTTAAGTCTAATTGATGAAGACCATAGAAATAATCAAAAAGGGTTAATCTATGTCCGTTAAAGAATAAAATAAAAACAGTTACTGAGTAACAAATGTAAATTAATGAGAAAGTGGTTATAAATATTTGTCCAGATAGATGGTCGTCCATGTTATACCAAATGTAGAGTATCAAACTACCAGAGTTCACTATGTAAATACTCAATGAAATATAATCAAATAAACGACTTTGAAAAAATCCAAACTTAAGACCGAACAGAAGGTGGATAAGTTTGAATAATGCAATAGTATATTTCGAAACGATTGGATTCTTGGAGGACTCAAATTCGTTTATAGAACTTATTTGATTAGCCATTTTTTTTTCAAATTATAACGTCTTATCTGAACATTCTTGAAAAACAAACTATTAATGCTAATGAGTTTCGTTGTCTATGTAGTGACAGTAATACATTAGACATTCTATATCAATATTCAATTTTCAATTATATTTTCATTGATTGAATATGAACCTTTTTAAGAGACAATACCATTAAGGTATTAAATAATAAAATTATATTAGTAATTTAATTATTTTATAGTTTCAAACTTAAAGTTTATCTTGAAAATAACTGTACAGTAGGTACTCAAATTAAATGTAGGTATGTTTTGATATAATATATCAAAAACCAAAAGAACTATGCACACACCATAACTAAGGACTGATGCTCTAATAAATAAAAAATAAATTATTTCTAAAAAAACATAGTTCTTAAATCTAGTTTTTATACAGTCTTGACGTGCATACATCAGGCTAAAATAAGCAATCTTCTTAATTATGTTCAAAACTGTTTGACAAGTTTTCAACTTGTGAATTAGAAAGAAGGATTCCTCCACAGCAAATGCGATCTCAAGTTAGACCCAAAATATTGTAGCCAAGGAAAAAGAAAGCTTAGACCTTACAATATGAAAGACCTGTTGTTAAAATGAACACCAGGTCTCTATGCTAAGCTAAACGCTTGAAAATATAGAAAACTGGGATCCACCTCAGCCAACGAGTTTACTATTATTGGATTTAACTATGTGACAAAACAAAAAAAGGATAAAAAAAGAGAAAGAAGGGAAGTAGAATCTGATAACGTGATGTCCAGAGGTTTTTAGGCAGGAGCGAGGGGCGAAAGGATCCCACATTTCGCTCCTACCAATATAATCTACTAACTCTTACGTAAAACATGGTTAAACCTACTTTTCTCTCGATCAGGGTGGGTTATTGTTATAAATTAAAGTAATCATTTATAATATTACATAGTTTTTTATTACAGCATGTTTTACCTAACATATCTAGTATTATAATATATGTAATGTTATACAAAAAAATTTCATTTATCGAGATTGGTTAATTGAATAATTACAATCAGGTAACCGATGCAAACATTCGAAATAGTCATAAACAGCTGAGGTTGCAGCGGTATCACGTTGTAGACATAAAAGTTGAAGTCTCTTACTTCGACGTACTGTATCAATCTTCGAACATTATCTATACGTGATGCATCTGTAACAAAACAAGGAAATGTCACACAAAATATAACTGTTGAAAAACCCTTTACACTACAACACGCGTAATTCCCGTTGCAGCAAACATGAGAAATCACAGTATCAAAAATAAACGTGTGCAATTAATACTTTAAAATGGTCCTCACACTGCACAGGCGCTTATTATTTTACAGATGCGGAGCTAATTGATCGTAAAAATGCAACAAATTAATGTATAGTTTAAAATATGATTGCGGTTAATGAGGAGTTTCTACGTACCTTTTTCAAAAAACAATAGATTGTTAAGTTCTGTCTTCAACTCTTTAGCTTTATATGATAGCATACCTCCGAAAATTGTTGGAATTACCAAGAAAAGCAACGATTGTAATATGTCTAAAATTTGCAAACACAAGGAGGCCGCAGACATCTGAAATTACATATAAATTTTTAATAGTTTTACAATAGTCTCGTGATATTCTTTGGGCAACATCAAGATGTGGAAAATATGATATCTCATCGCGTCGACAATGTCTGACATAGTTTTACGTCTAAAGATTTTTGTCGCTACCAGTTACGAAACTAATCTAAACATTTACTTACCATTTCCACTGAAACTTTTATATAATATACAATGTAATAAATTTGTATCATTATAAAAGGAATTGTTATGATAATGTTAAATGCGAACTGAAAGCAAGTTTAAATATGTTTAGATCCAATATAATATTCATGATATTTTAAATTATAAAATAGTTACCAAAGGATCAAATGATATTTTAATATGTTCTGTTAAATCAGCTATTTCTTTATAAAGCTTGTGGTGATAAACACTCAGTCGTGTACAAGTAAGTTTTGTTTCTTTCACCAAATTTACAAATTTACTTAAACGATGATACGCCAAATAGAAAACAAGACAATTAACCAACGTTATATAGTCTCCAGCTATACTCATTAATAGTAGATAATATACAGACACATAAAATGAAAAGGAAAACATGTTCTGTCTTGTGAACAAAGTATGATGGAATTGAAAATTCTTAGCAAAAACGTGAGTGCCAAAACTGAAAACAGTTTTTTATCTAAGTTTTGGGAAGGTTTGTAATTTAACTTTAAGTCTAATTGATGAAGACCATAGAAATAATCAAAAAGGGTTAATCTATATCCGTTAAAGAATAAAATAAAAACAGTTACTGAGTAACAAATGTAAATTAATGAGAAAGTGGTTATAAATATTTGTCCAGATAGATGGTCGTCCATGTTATACCAAATGTAGAGTATCAAACTACCAGAGTTCACTATGTAAATACTCAATGAAATATAATCAAATAAACGACTTTGAAAAAATCCAAACTTAAGACCGAACAGAAGCTGGATAAGTTTGAATAATGCAATAGTATATTTCGAAACGATTGGATTCTTGGAGGACTCAAATTCGTTTATGGAACTTATTTGATTAGCCATTTTTTTTTCAAATTATAACGTCTTATCTGAACATTCTTGAAAAACAAACTATTAATGCTAATGAGTTTCGTTGTCTATGTAGTGACAGTAATACATTAGACATTCTATATCAATATTCAATTTTCAATTATATTTTCATTGATTGAATATGAACCTTTTTAAGAGACAATACCATTAAGGTATTAAATAATAAAATTATATTAGTAATTTAATTATTTTATAGTTTCAAACTTAAAGTTTATCTTGAAAATAACTGTACAGTAGGTACTCAAATTAAATGTAGGTATGTTTTGATATAATATATCAAAAACCAAAAGAACTATGCACACACCATGACTAAGGACTGATGCTCTAATAAATAAAAAATAAATTATTTCTAAAAAAACATAGTTCTTAAATCTAGTTTTTATACAGTCTTGACGTGCATACATCAGGCTAAAATAAGCAATCTTCTTAATTATGTTCAAAACTGTTTGACAAGTTAAGTTTTCAACTTGTGAATTAGAAAGAAGGATTCCTCCACAGCAAATGCGATCTCAACTTAGACCCAAAATATTGTAGCCAAGGAAAAAGAAAGCTTAGACCTTACAATATTCATTTTAACAGCAGGTCTCTATGCTAAGCTAAACGCTTGAAAATATAGAAAACTGGGATCCACCTCAGTCAACGAGTTTACTATTATTGGATTTAACTATGTGACAAAACAAAAAAAGGATAAAAAAAGAGAAAGAAGGGAAGTAGAATCTGTTAACATGATGTCCAGAGGTTTTTAGGCAGGAGCGAGGGGCGAAATTATCCCACATTCCGCTCCTACCAATATAATCTACTAACTCTTACGTAAAACATGGTTAAACCTACCTTACTTTCGACCAGGGTGGGTTATTTTTATAAATTAAAGTAAATCATATTTTGATTTATAATATTACTTAGTTTTTTATTACAGCATGTTTTACCTAACGTATCTAGTATTATAATATTATATGTAATGTTATACTTAATTTTTTCATTTATCGAGATGGGTTAATTGAATAATTACAATCAGGTAACCGATGCAAACATTCGAAATAGTCATAAACAGCTGAGGTTGCAGCGGTATCACGTTGTAGACATAAAAGTTGAAGTCTCTTACTTCGACGTATTGTATCAGTCTTCGAACATTATCTATACGTGATGCATCTGTAACAAAACAAGGAAATGTCACACAAAATATAACTGTTGAAAAACCCTTTACACTACAACACGCGTAATTCCCGTTGCAGCAAACATGAGAAATCACAGTATCAAAAATAAACGTGTGCAATTAATACTTTTAAATGGTCCTCACACTGCACAGGCGCTTATTATTGTACAGATGCGGAGCTAATTGATCGTAAAAATGCAACAAATTAATGTATAGTTTAAAATATGATTGCGGTTAATGAGGAGTTTCTACGTACCTTTTTCAAAAAACAATAGATTGTTAAGTTCTGTCTTCAACTCTTTAGCTTTATATGATAGCATGCCTCCGAAAATTGTTGGAATTACCAAGAAAAGCAGCGATTGCAATGTATCTATAATTTGCAAACACAAGAAGGCCGTAGACAACTGAAACATTTTATCATTTTTTAATAATTTCACAGTTGTCTAGTTATATCGGCTACATCCCGACTCTACCTGATCCTATCTCTACCCGACTTTAAAATACCTAACAAAAACTCCCAACTATGATAAAATGTACAGTCAAAAACAAAAACATTTAAACGATATAAAAAATATCTTTGGCCAACATCAGGATGTATAAAAGATGGCATATTAAACATCGGCCTGCCTGGACGTCTCAACAAACTTTTACGTGTATTAACGTGAAAACAAAACCTGAGGAATCTAATCAGATTTGTTTTACCGCTACCAGTTACTGAAACGAATCTAATAATTTACTTACCTGTTCCCCTGATTTTTTTATATAGTATACAATATACCATACTTCCATCATTAAAAAGGGAATTGATATGATAATGTTAAAAGCAAACTGAAAGAATGTTATTTTTTTTAGATTCACAATGTAATATATTTTTTTTTTTTCAAGATATTTTGAATTAAAAGTAAGTTACCAATGGATCAAATGATATTTTAATCTGTTCTGTCAAATCAGCTATTTCTTTATAAATTCTGTGGTGATAAATACTTAGTCGTGTACAAGTAAGTTTTTTTTCCTTCACCAAATTTACAAATTTACTCAAACGATGATAAGCCAAATAAAAAACAAGACAATTAGCCAAAGTTATATAGTCTCCAGCTACACTCATTAATAGAAGATAATATACAGTAACATAAAACGAAGGTAAACGTGCTACAAAACAAAAAGATATGGAATTCAAAATTCTCAGTATAGATATTATTGATAAAACCAAATACAGTTTTATATCCAAGTTATAGGAAGGTTTGTAATTTAACTTTAAGTCTATTTGATGAAGACCACAGAAATAATCAAAAAGGGTTAACCTACGTCCATTAAAGAATGATATAAAAACAGTTACTGAGTAACAAATGTAACTTAATAAAAAAGAGGTTACAAAGACTTCTCCAGAGAGTTGGTCAATGTAACACCAAATGTAGATTATCAAACTACTAGAGTTTACTATGTAAATACACAATGAAATATAATCAAATAAACGACTTTCAAAAAATCCTAACTTCAAACCGAATAGAAGCTGGATAATCTTAAATAATGCAATAGTATATTTCGAAACAATTTGTTTATTGGAGGACGTAAATTCGTTTAATGAAGATATTTGACTACTCATTTTTTTTGATAGGTCTAAAACGTCTAATCCTAATATTCTTCAAAAATCGACTAATAATGTTAATGTTTTTGTAGTACATACTTATGTATATTATTTTGATTAATTTAGTAGGTATTCAATTGTTATTATAACTTTCTCATTTATTAAAATTGAACCTTTTTAACATACAATATAACTAAGGTATTCAATAATTATATTAGTTGATTCAATTTCTTTCTGGTTACAAAATACATTTATCTTGATCATTAACATTACGATGGAGTAGATATCTAATTAAAATTAAACGTAAGTATGATTTATAGGGTTCCGTACGTAAAGAGGAATAACGGGCCCCTTACGGGAATTTATATTGAACAACGGTAGAAGCAAAGCACGAGCTGTGGTTGGTGCCCTGACAGGGCATTACGGAACCAATGACATGCTTTTAAAAATGAACATAACTTCAAATAATGACTGCAGAGCCTGCGGTGATGTCAGAGAAACTATGGAGCACATACTGTGTGAATGCGACGTCTTAGCAGCGAAGCGTATGAGCCTCCTTGGGAATTCGTATCCCAAACCGGAGGAATATAGGTTTCTTCCTCTCAGTGGGATCACCGCGTTAATCGACCACTTCTTCAAAGAGTAAGAAACATTAAGGTAGGGGTAAAAGATCCCATTGGGTCGAAGAGTTGCTGGCTATTTGTCAGCGCCCAATAGATAAGATAAGATAAGATACCGGAACCCTTATGAAATCACTATCTTGTCCGTCTGTCCCTGTGTTATCACCGATTTTCTCAGGAACAGGTAGACCCAGGAAATTGAAATTCATACCAGATACTGAGGTCTATAGGGTTTGAGGTGTGTGTATAAATTTCGTGGTCGTCGTCAAGGTCGTGAGTATAGGTACTAAGGGTTTAATAAAATTGTATTTGCCAACCCAAACAAAAGATATGACCATAAATTTTAATTGTCTGCTGTTTAAAACCCAAACGTCTGTACTGAATTTGTTAACGTGTTGGCCAAAGGTTTTAGACAAGAGCAAGCTGGTGCGAGAGGTTCCCACGATACCTAAAATTCAACTAAATTTCAAGTGAAATGTGGTAAAACCTACCTTTTCCCGATGAGACTTGGTTATTGTTAAAAATGGAAGTAAATGACTATTTCATTTCACATATGGTTTTTTATTACAGCATATTTTTACATAGTACATTATTTTTTTCTTAGTAGTCGAGATGGGTTAATTGAATAATTACAATCAAGTAACCGATACAAACATTCGAAATAGTCATAAACAGTTGAGGTTGAAGCGGTATCACGTTGTAGACATAAAAGTTGAAGTCTCTTACTTCGACGTATTGTATCAATCTTCGAATATTATCTAGACGAACGGCATCTGTAACAAAACGAGTAAATGTCACACAAGTTTCTTGATGTCACATAAATAACTATGGAATAACTTTTACACTACAACGCGCGTAATTCTAGTTGACAGGTCCTAAGCTACAGCAAACATGACAAATCACAAACAGAAAATAGGTGTGCCAATCATTTAAACTTTTAAATTTTCCCTACACTGCACAGGCGCTTTTTATTATGCAGATGCAGCAGCTACGTTTGACCTTTAAAAGTGATTTAACAAATTGATAATGTTGAAAATATTATTATTGTGGTTACTTAAGCTTACCTACCTTTTTCAAAAAACAATTGATTATTAAGTTCTGTCTTCAACTCTTTAGCTTTACATGTGAGCATACCTCCGAAAATTGTTGGAATAACCAAGAAAAACAACGATTGCAATGTATCTATAATTTGCAAACACAAAGAGAGCGTAGACATCTGAAAAGTTGTTTTCAATTTTTAATAATTTTACTATAGTCTGCTAATAATCTTTGGGCAACATCAGGATGTAGCAAAGACGACATATAGGACATCTGACATCTCAACAAAGTTTTGCAAACAAATGCCAGTTAACGAACCTAATTTAAAAAATCTCTTACCTTTTCCCCTAACGCTTTTATATAATATACAATGAAATATACTTCCATCATTGAAAAGGGAATTGTAAAGAGAATGTTAAATGCAAACTGAAATAATAGTTTATTAGTTTAAGATCCAATAAGTATAAAATATTTCGAATTAAAAAAATAATTTACCAATGGATCAAATGATTTTTTTATCTGTTCTGTCAAATCAGCTATTTCTTTATAAAGCTTGTGATGGTAAACGCTCAGTCGTGCACAAGTAAGATTTGTTCCCTTTACCATATTTACAAATATACTCAAACGATGATACGCCAAATAGAAAACAAGACAATTAACTAATGTTATATAGTCTCCAGTTATAGTCATTAGTTGTAGATAATATATAGAAACATAAAACGATGGCAAACATATTCGGTCATTAAAACAAAAAAATATGGTATAAAAAACTCTAAGTAATAATATTAGTAACAAAACAAAATGAAGTTTTATTTCTAAGGTTTTTGAAGGATGATAATTTAATTTGAAGTCTGACTGATGAAGCCCACAGAAATATTTGTAAAGGGTTAACCTTCGTCCGTTAAAAAATAGTATAAGAATATTTACTGAGTAAGCAATGTAACCTAGCAATAAAGTGGTTAAAAAGATTTCAACATATTCATAGTTATACCAAATGTAAAATATCAAACTGGTGGAGTTTACTATGTAAATACACAATGAAAAATAATCAAATAAACGATTTTGAAAAAATCCAAATCTTAAACCGAATAGAAGCTGGATGAATTTGAATAATGCAATAGTATATTTTGAAACAATTGAATTTTCGGAGGACGCCAATTCGTTTATAGAAGTTATTTGATTACTCATTTTTCAAAGTATTGCTATAACGTCTAATCTTAATATTCTTCAATAATCAACTATTAATGGTAATGATTTTCAGTTGTCTATATAGGAAACGTAAGTTATTAGATATTCAGTAAAACTTTTTCATTAATTAATATTGGGTCTTGTTATCAAACAACATAACTAATGTATTAAATAATTAAATTACCTACTTAATTTAATTTCTATCTGGTTCCAAAATTCGAGTTTATCTTGATTAAAAGAGTAAATTAGGTTGTAAAAATTAAACCTTATTACCTATTTACATTTTTTGAAAACAAAAGCATTTAGCGCTACACACCATGACGTTTAACTGATGACTGAACTGAATCACGCGTCTATTTACGTATGGTCCACATGTACCTAAAAACTTACTGAATTTCATGCAAACCCACTGTTTCTTCTGACTTTTGTGGGTTTTTTTTATAAATAACTGCAACTAATTATAATTTTAAAATACTTACATAGTCTGTTTTTTTTTATTATAACATTATTACAAACAATTATTTATCGAGATGTGTTAATTGAATTAATACAATCACGTAACCGATGCAAACATTCGAAATAGTCATAAAAAGTTGAGGTTGCAGCGGTATCACGTTGTAGACATAAAAGTTGAAGTCTCTGACTTCGACGTATTGCAAAAATCTTCGTATATCATCTAGACGTACAGCAGCTGTAATAAAACGAGAGAGAGTTTACATAAATAATACATTACATGGATTGTGCGTTCTAATAACAAAAAAAAAATTTAATACCCTACACTTATGTTGCACGTAAGAGCTTGTAGGTGGAGTTGACCATCAAGAGGGATCTGACGAATACATTTTAAAATAATATTCGCCGTAATTGTGACATTTTGTATTATACCTACCTCTTTCAAATAACATAATATTATTAAGTTCTGTCTTCAATTCTTTTGCTTTATATGACAGCATGCCTCCGAAAATTGTCGGGATTACCAAGAAAAGCACTGATTGCAACATATCTAATATTTCTACCCACAAAGAGGCCGAAGATTTCTGAAACTATTTCGGGATTTAATAATATAAAGACACCTACTCGTTCACCTTTATTTTATAATTTTAAGAGTACATAAGTTATAGCAAATATTAAGGATATTTGGATAATTGCTTGTTGTAAAATATGCACGTCTCAACATTCTTCTCGCCAATTGACATGGAGTCGATACGAGTACTCGAGGAATAAAATAGTAATACACTACCGCCACAAGTTTCTTACGTAAAACTAATCTTTTTTACGTTTTACTTACCGTTTCCTTTGAATTTTTTATATCGTACACAATATAATATACTACCATCATTGAAAAAGGAATTACAAACAGAATGGTTGAGGCAAACTGAAAGAATTTTTTATATAAATCATTTCGGATCCACTATAATATTCAAAATAATTTCATTGAAATAAAATTTAAGTTACCACTGGATCAAATGATATTTTAATTTGTTCTGTCAAATCTGCTAATTCTTTATAAAGCTTGTGGTGATAAACAGTCAGTCGTGTACAAGTAATTTTTGTTTCCTTCACCAAATTTACAAATTTACTCAAACGATGATACGCCAAATAGAAAACAAGACAATAAACCAAAGTAACAAAGTCTCCAACCACAGTCATTGATTGGAGATAATATACAGAAACGTAAATCGAGGGCAAACATTCATCATCTTTAAGAAAACAAAATACGATATTATTGACAATTCTCAGCACAAATGTTAATAACAAAATCAAATACAGTTTTAATTCGAAGTGTAGGGAAGGTTTTAAATTCAACTTTAAGTCTAATTGATGAAGACAACACAAATATTCAGAAAGACTTAACCTACGTCCGTCAAAGAATAGTATAAAAATAGTTAATGAGGAACTAGTGAAACTTAATAAGAAATTGTATACAACAGCTTCAATTGAAACATTGTCAGAGTTATACCAAATATAGAGTATCAAACTAGCGGAGTTCACTACATAAATACACAATGAAATGAAATCAAATATTCGATTTTTAACAAAACCAAACTTAAGACAGAATAGAAGTTGGATAATTTTAAATAATGCAATGGTATATTTCGATAAAATTGATTTTTCAGATGATTCAGTTACTGAAATTATTCGATTACTCATTTCTCAAAGAAACGTCTGTACTGAATACACTTCAAAAACAAACTATTACTGATATAATGATTTTTATGTATTATTATAGTTATTATTTAGTTATACAATATTGCTTTTTCGTTAATTATTAGTAAACCTTGTTGACAAACAAGGCCATTAAAATTGGAAATTATTATTTTACTTAATTCAATATCTTTTGGTTATAAAAATTCAAGTTTATATTAATAGCTTTGAAGGCAATTATTTTGTTATAGAAGAAGTTGTCTAAGACGTGATTGGTGTTTAATAAGTAATACTTTATTATGATTAAAAGTCTTTGGTTGACTAGCATCAAGCAACAGAGAGTAGTACGGGGAAAAATCAAGCAGACTAATGTCCAATCACACAAATATATTAGGTTTTATTGTCTAGTAACGAATAACAAATATTCAAGGTTAATACGTTGTAGGTATTAGATGAAGTTATGGTTGATGTTCTACGTGCCCATACTGTGTTTGAAAGTAAGTAGGTAGCTAAGTTCAATATTCAATCAATTAATGCATTATACAGTGTTACACTTAAGATTATTACAAAATATTCCTATTCGGTTCTTGTATTAGATCGTTTCCCGAGAGAGGTATTCGTTTTTCAGGGGAAAGACAAGGGTTGGTTCCAAAAATGTCTAATCAAATAATATTTACAAACGGATATCATCAGAGTGCTAGTGATATACCAACATATTACAAAACATTCTTTAAATTAATTCACGTTTTGTTTGGTCTTAATTTTGGATTTTTTTCAAAGGAATCAAAGAAGTTACATTTGTCTTTTATTCCCTTTTCAATAATTATCGGAAACATTTTAGTTTTAATATACTTTATATGGTTTTATTCGGACAAACCTAACGCGAATATGATAATGTTTGTGAATTTATATGACACGACGTATTATTGTTGTTTGGTGCTTGCGTTGTTCTTTAATCGGAATAAACCATCTTTATACGAGTATTTCAACGATCTAAAAGCAATAGATTGTAAACTGGGATATAAGAATGCTCAATATTTAGTGATTAAATTGTTTTTTGCTTCGCTATTAAGTTTTGTAATTCAACTGAATGCTAATCTTTTTTACTGTGGTTATAAAAGAGATTTTACTTGTTTACCTTCGGGATTTTCTATGTATATCTACATGTTTTTTGTTATATCATATAACACTGTTGAAATATCGAACAGTCTCATTTTTATTTTGGCGTATTATCGTTTGAGTAAATTCGTGGAAATTGTAAGTGAATTAAAACATACTTCGCAACGAGTCAATACTTACCATCAGGCATTGTACAAAAATATAGCTGATGTAACGGATCGGATTAAAAAAACTTTTGATCCTCTGGTAACTATTCTTATTAGATCTATAAGCTATAATCTATAAAATATTAATAAGATTACATCTGATAATAGTCCTTGAGTCTATTTCAAGAGTGAATCTCATCCCGGCCCGTCCCGGTGGCTGGCATTATAAGCATACTGGTTACTTCTTAACCGGGAGCACACACATATCTTCTAGACACTAGGAAGCATAGATGCTTAAAACAGCAAGAGCAAACAATGTTTAATTTTGAGGGTTCATGCCTTATTGGCAGTGCCTATAGTCAACATCAATTAACCTTACAAACCTTAGAAATCATTAATCGAGCAAACTCTCATTTGCGTCAATAAAATGGCTGCTTACGATAGTATTGCGCACATGATACTCCTTTTTATTGTTCAAAACCCATAGACAGCTTAAAAAGCCATAGACCTATCAAAATATAAGAATGCCTCTTTTTTGACGGAATTTGATTACGTTTATACAATAGTAAATTCCTAACTCTAGTCACTCCCTAGCTATTTCTAAGTTTTGTGCTCCCTTTCCGGTAGTATAGGTTAGTAAATAATAGTTCAAAGGTTCGATAATTGTTTTCCTTTCAGTTTACAATCACATTTATCTTCAACGTCCCGATTCAGATGTTTGCAATATACTCATTGATTGTTGGATATAAAAATGAAATTGTTTCGGTAAGATAAATATTAGATTCACCATCATAATAATATCAGCCAAAGCTGAACATTGGCCTCAACCAAAGACTTCCACAGCGATCGGTCTTTATGCTCTCTGCGTTAATGAGTTCTTGCAAACTTAATTAAGTCGTACTTCGTAATTATTAGGTTACTTACACCTTATATTATTTCTACGGTTGAGGAAAATGTCATGCGACATGGCTCCTGACGTATTGATGAGTTCTCTCCTCTAAACACAGTCGACTAAGATGAGAGGGATAGGAGAAATAGGTTCTACTCAAGTATTTTCAGTCTAATACGCATATTTCAGACACTAATCAGTGCCCAGAATAGCATAAATTAAAGTCACTGCTGATTTCGCTGTATAAATTATATGATGTACGTACAGGCCAATGTTGTTAATCTTATATTGTGTGTAAAATTTATAAGCTTTAAGTGTTTTTTTACAGATATATTCCGCTAGTTTTATTGCTGAATTATGCTCTGTCACCCAAACCTTACTACTGACATTAAGTCCAGCGATATTTGGAGGCATGTTGTCGTCTAAAGTAAACGATTTAAAAACGGAGTTGCAGGACCAATTGATTTTCGAACAAGGTTAAGAAGTTATACCTAGTTAGCTTACTTTTGCTTAGCTTACCTATAAAATCTGTAAATAACTTTGTTTTTTCAGTAGGTAGGTACATTATTTATTATTCTTATTTTTTATTTTCAGAAGAGCTTCACAAGGAGAATATTAGAAAAATGATCAGTTATGTGAAAATTCGCGACTTCAACTTTCGCGTTTACGGCGTAATTCCGCTTCAAACAAGCCTGTTTATGAGTGTATTGAATATTTTCATCGGTTACTTAATTATTATTGTCCAACTGTCACATCTTGATTAAAAGGTAAAAATCAAGGAATCTAAAAAGTGCTTTTAAGTATCATATTTTAATGCACGAATTCTGTAAATGTTTATATATAATTATAAATAATTACTAAAATTCGGGAATAATAATATGCGATCTGTATCTTTGTTTCTTAAGAACACTATCACGTCTGCCTGATGGGAGGAGACGATGCGGTCTAAGATAGCACTTTGGTGGTATTTGGTGGTATGTACCTCCAAAGGAAAATTCTTCCACCAGGCAGGTGTTATACCCGGTAGGTCGCGGCCCAACGATGTTTCGTTGGAACTTGTATATGAGTTTATCTTCAGAGAAACTTCGCTTGCGCGATCTAGGATCTACGACCGGCTTAGTGGCGCCTGTCCACTCACGACTTAAAGACCGCCCAAATCGTACACGTCAAGAAAGACAGACGCAGGTGGCAACTGATTCCACTCCCATGCTTTACGAATAAGGAATGAGAACACTAAACGCTTGGTGCGGGTGGCTGAGATTTCCACCGTGAATCGGTGTCACTTATCGTTTTGCCTGGTTGTATGACGAAAAACTGGAGATGGTAAAATCTGGTCGACGGTCGTGTAGTTCTATGTTGTTCTGTTGCACGCTTCCAGAAATGTATTCGATACAAGATTGACAAGCTGCGTGCGAGGCCGAAGATCGTGCGAAGTGGACGCGTAAAAGTAGGAAAGTGGACCCCGGGCTCCCGAGAGGGATGCAACCGGGAACATCGCTCGGATAATGATAACAAGATTGACAAGCTTGCCACCTTGCGACGATGTACAATGCTATGAAGCCTTTCTGCTAGCAATCTAATCGTTGTCTCCATGTAACAAAATCGAAATTCCTCCCGATAGTGATATGAAAAGTTTAATATATACTCGTAATTTTCATAATTTTGAATCTTATACTCTAGAGTACACTAGATATTAGTGTAAGTACTCTGCATAATTAATAAGCTCGTATGTTATTCACATTTCACTTTAACTAATAACTAAGTAAATATTTAAAAGTGTTCAAATTCAGACCGAATGTTTGTAAAGTCCACTATGAAAATAAAAGGTTTGTTGGAAAAATTTAATGAGCGTGTTACAATTAATGTTCCGAATATCTAACTATTTTGAATTATGCTTTTTTTGGTTCACAGTTAACGGCCCTTTTATCATGTTTAACCGACTTAAAAAGGAGGAGGTTTATTTTATACATATAGCTTTTTCATTACATTAATAGTAAACTTGACCAACAATGCTATTAAAGATAGAAATAAATATTTTAATTTTCTTTACCTTATAAAAATTCAAGATTACATTGATAAACTTAAAGATAAATAAATGTGATAATAAAAAAGAAGAAAAATGAACGTGGGACACGTGTTTAGAACGAAGTCCCTTTACCTATTTTTTCATAATTAATATGGAAGATTAGACTTTCTCTTACGGTTTTTCATTTACATTATTTTTTTCTCGGCTAGATTCCATCGCCAACCCGCGATGAGGGACTTCGTTCCAAAATTGCTTATCCAGGTGCTTCGTGTTTGATAACTGATTGTGCTGACTTTATTATCTATATATATTATAAATAGCTGGTCAATAAAATACTTCTAGTCTTTGATTGACTAGTTAACTAAATAGCTAGCATATAGCTAGTCAATCAAAGATTGACTTCTAAGATAAGACTTCTAGTCTTTGATTGACTAAGACTAAAAGTCTTTGATAGCTAGTCAATCAAAGACTTCTAGTCTAGCATCAAGCAACAGACAGTAGGTCTCTTTTACGGAAAAAAACTTAGCCAATAAGCCAACAAGAATGTCTAATCACATAAAGTTAGGTCCTGTTGATTAGTAACAAAGAATAATGCCTACAAACATTGTTTTTATTATAATACGTTATAGGTATTGGATAAAATTGTGGTCGATGGTTCTAGGTGCAGATACTTTGTTTGAAAGTAAGTAGGTAAGTAAATTCAATCAATTAATCATTGTAGCACTTAAGATTATTACTATTTGATCAAATATAATTATACATTTCTTGTATTAGATCCTTTTCCATAAGACCGAGAGAACCGAGAGCGGTTTCCGTTCTTCGATTAAGACAAAATGTCTAATCAAATATCATTTACTAACAGACATATGCAGCGTTCTAGCGAAATACCAACATATTATAAAATATTCTTCAAATTCATTCACGTTTTGTTTGGTCTTAATTTTGGATTTTTTTCAAAGGAATCAAAGAAGTTGTATTCGTTTTATATTCCTTTTTCAGTAATTGTCAGTAACATCACAGTTTTAATATACTTTGTCTGGTTTTATTCGGATATATCTTTCGTGAATACGATGATATTCATGTATTCATATAACGCGTCGTATTATTGTTGTTTGGTGCTTGCGTTGTTCTTTAATCGGAATAAACCATCTTTTTACAAGTATTTCAATGATTTAAAAGCAATAGATTCTAAATTGGGAGATAAGAACGCTCAATATTTGGAGATACAATTGTTTTTTGCTTCGCTATTATGTTTGATAATTCAACTGAATGCTAACATTTTTTTCTGTGGACATAAAAGAGATTTTACTTGTTTACCTTCGAGATTTTCTTTGTATATCTACATGTTTTTTGTTACATCTTTTAACACTGTTGAAATTTTAAACAGTCTCATTTTTATTTTGGCGTTTTATCGTTTGAGTAAATTTGTGGAAATTATAAGTGAATTAAAAAATACTTCGCAACGAGTCAATATTTACCATCAAGCATTATACAAAAATATAGCAGATGTAACGGATCGGATTAAAAAATCTTTTGATCCTCTGGTAACTATTCTTTTTAGATCTATAAGCTGCTTCATACACACTTAAAATATTAATAAGTTTACATCTGTAATATGCCTACAGAAACTGCCAGCAGCAAACTCTCATTTGTGTCGATAAAATGGCGGCTTCTGATAGTTTTGCGCACCTGATATTTCTATTATATTGTTTGACAGCCATCGACAGCACAAAAACTTGTCAATAAAAATGGAGAATTGCTCGTGATAAAATTTAAGAGTGCCTCTTTTTTGACGAAAAAGCTTATCCACATTAAGGCAAACGTCAAAATGCTAGGTTTTTACAACAGTTTAATCCTAATTATAATATTATGTCACTCTCTAGCTATTTCTAAGTTTCTTGCTCATTGTTTTACTTGTTGCGTTATTAGTTCAGTATTATAATAATAATAATATAATAATAATGCTTTATTTCAGGTCACAATAAATGTACAAACCCATAGTATTTTAAAAATAAGCTAAAACTAAAACAAATAAGGGAATAATAGCTGTACCTACATAAATCTTAAAATAAAATTCTTAAATTAATATAAATTAATAAATAAAGTAAATAGTTTAAAGATTCAATAATTATTTTCCTTTTCAGTTTACAATCACATTTTTCTTCAACGTTCCGATTCAGTTGTTTTCCATATATTCATTGATTGTTGGATATAAAAATGAAATTGTTTCGGTAAGATAATTATTAGGTTCATTATATCAACCATAAGACGTCCACTGCTGAACATTCAATTCAATTCAATACAATACATTTATTTCAGATAACTAAAATTCATACAATACACAGATCACAAGAATAAAATCAATAAAATAAAATAAACAAAATAAAAATATATAACTATTGCATAGCATTTTTATGGTAGGCGGAGTGGGGGGGGGATGTTAGGTTTTATTTTCGTTACGGAATTTCTTGATTCGGTCGCCGCTCTCAAAGCCCGCGATAAAAGCTATGCAATAGCTTAACAAAGTAATAAAATTCAATTTCATCATACTTAAATGTCAAAACAACAACATACATTGACTGAGATGAGAGGGTGGAATAGGTTCTACACAAGTATATTCCGTCTAATACACATATTTCAGGCACTACAGAGCCCAGAATTTTATCATGAATTAAATTTGCTTTCGCTGTATAAATTATGAGATATACCTACTATACAGGCCAATGTTATTAATTTTATATTGTGCGTAAAATTTATAAGCTTTAAATGTTTTTTTTTTACAGATTTATTCCGCTAGTTTTATTGTAGAATTATGCTCTGCCACCCAAACCTTACTACTGACATTAAGTCCAGCGATATTTGGAGGCATGTTGTCGTCTAAAGTTAACGATTTAGAAACGGAGTTGCAGGACCAATTGATTTTCGAACAAGGTAAATAAAACGAAGTCTTGAATACCACCTTCTGAGTATATTAATTTGGTCTATTTCAAATCAAATCAAATCAACTAGCTTACCTTAACTAGCGACCCGCTCCGGCTTCGCACGGCTATATTATGTATTATACATACTTGTATACTTGTATACGGGCTGTTTACCGCGATTAGACCCTTTTTAATTGGGTCCCTTTTGCGTGAAGATGGAGTAGGCTTACCCAGCACCTACTACCCTCTAAGCTCAGTCGACCATGTCCAGAGGAGAGAACTTGTCAATACTTCTGGAGCCAACTAAGCCGCGGGTTTCATCACGATGTTTTCCTTCACCGTAAGAGCAATGTCAATTAGCGCACATACATTTTTCTTAAGAAAAATACATTGGTGCACGGCCGGCCTGGATTATACATATAAACCTTCCTCTTGAATCATTCTATCTATTAAAGAAAACCGCATCAAAATCCGTTGCGTAGTTTTAAAGATCTAAGCGGTCAAAGGGAAATAGGGACAGAAAAAGCGACTTTGTTTTATACTATGTAGTGATATTAAAGTCATTTGAAGACAATATAACCATCCAGGCCAACACCATTCAAATTATTATTTTACTTGGATTATTGCTGAGTGTCTATCTGAATAATATCTCACGGTTTTTGACGTAATGTCAATTATTATTAAAAATGTCAATTAATTACACTGAATCATTCTATACTTAGTATTAATTATTAAATAACTTTGTTTTGCAACGTATTTGTTTTCGTTTTTTTATTTTCAGAAGAACTTCACAAGGAGAATATTAGAAAAATGATCAGTTATGTGAAATCTCGTGACTTCAACTTTCGCGTTTACGGCGTGATTCCGCTTCAAGCAAGCTTGTTTATGAGTGTATTGAATATTTTCATTGGTTACTTGATTATTATTGTCCAACTGTCACATCTTGATTAAAAGGTCAAAATCAAGGAACCTTAAAAGTGCTTTTAAATATCATATGCACGAATTCTGTAAATTTTAATATTTGAGTATAGTGAAAATAGTTACTAAAATACAGAAAACTGAATTCTGAAAGCGAACTGATATTTTTTTCAAATCAGCGTTTGACCACCATCACACCTGCCTGATGGTAGGTGACGATTCGGTCTAAGATAGCACGCTTTCTTAAAAGATTCCTATTCGCTTACAACTTGAAGGCCGCCCAAATTGTACACGTCAGGAAAGACAGATTCCAAACTGATTCCATTCCCTTGCTGTACGAATCAGGAATGACGACGCTAAACTCTTGATGTGGGTGTTTTAGATTTCCACCATCTATAGGAGTCGCTTATCGATTTTCCTGAACGTATGACGAAAAACTGGAGATGGAAAAATCAGGTCGTGTAGTTCTGTTGCACACTTCCCGATGATTCGACGATGGTCAAGGCTCGAAAGCCTTTTGCTGGCAACCTCATCGTTGTCACCAAAATCAAAATCCATCTCGATAGTGATATCAAAAGTTTAAAATATTATTTCCATAGTTTTGTATCCTATACTCATTCGACGTGGTAGAAAACGTGTGTAAAAGAATTATTATTAAACTTGCGACGCTCCGCGGTTTCACCCGAGTAAGTCCTGATCCCATGGGAATATCATAATGAAAAGTAGTCTATAGTCTTCCTCGATAAATGGACTATCCAACACAAAAAGATTTTATTCAATTCGAACCAGTTTCTGAGATTAGCGCGTTCAAACAAACAACAAACATAATGAAAAGTAGCCTTAAGTCTTCCTCGATAAATAGACTATCCAACACAAAAAGATTTAGTTCAATTCGAACCAGTTCCTGAGATTAGCGCGTTCATACAAACAAACAACAAACTCTTTTGCTTTATAATATTATTAGTATATATATTATTTTAACACTAAAATGGCGAGAAAATGTCATCTGTCAGATGAAATAGACCTGAAGGTCAATTCTCGTAATTATAGCGAAATGCAATCTTAAATTGATCGAAGTGAAATGATATTGAAATTTAACTGTCAATTGGTATTCTGCAAACCATAATCATAATAACATTTCAGTTACATTTCAATTACATTTCAATTGCATTTCACTAACATTGCGATATAAAATCATTCAGTCATTCATTCATTTTGCTTTGTTAGGTTGGCTATGTCACAAAATTTAAAAGAATTTCATTTGGCGCCTGTTTTATTTTGGAGTGTGTTTGAAGAAACTTTGTGATATGAAGGTCCATGAGATAAATCGCGCTAATGCTCTAGATAGCAATTGATGTCGATAGCAATCAATAGCAATAGATAGCGATTTTTTACAAATAAAGTAAATAATGTGGGCCATTTCACATAACGCCATCTAGCCCTAAGCTAAACAACTAGGCTTGTGTTATGGTGGCCAAACAACGGATATAATACACTTACTTAATTATACTTTAATTTTGTAAACGTATACTAACCTATATCACTAATATTCGTACAGACATACTTTATGCCTACTTACTTAAATACTTGTTTGAGGCGAGAATCGAACCTCTAACCTTCTATTTCGAAATACAAGTAAAGTAAACTCCACACGTACAAGTAGACACAAGTAGACTAAAGTCGCGCTTCGGAGATGACACGCATTATTTTTTTTATTAGATTTACACACCAACCCAACTAAGTTAACCTTAAAAATTCACTAAATTCGTTGTTTCATGTCGATTACATTTCAATCAACTCTCGATCTCAAATTTGACGTTTCTTAAGCGACGAGAATACGGTCTAGATAAGTTCGATTACATTTCGATTTCATTTGTATTTGGAGAATACCGTTTTACGTACATTTTAGTTTCGATTGCATTTCAATTAAATTAACATTTCATTCGGATATCATGTTGAAATCTTAGTTTATGAGAATACCAAAAGATGACGTTTAGTATATTTTTTGCAATCGAAATGCAATCGAAATGATATTGAGATGTAATTTAAACAATTTTATTTATGGGAATTGGCCTTCAGTTATTATTTGATAAATGGCCGTGTTGGCCACCGTCGATACTGAGCAATACTAATTTATGGTCACGGCTATGATTTACGACGAGCACTTCATTAGTTGGAGATCTGTTTATACATATACCTGAGTGCTTCCCGTTTGCCCCACCAAGCTGCCCCACAGTGGGGCAAAGTGGAATCGTTAAAATTTTGTAGTGTCGTTTGCCCCACTAATACGATTCTGCCCATCAGGGTTGGCACCTTGTTTAGAGTTTGAGAATTTTCGTGTCATCTCCAAAGTTATGAACCATCACGGTATGTTACAAATTACACTTGAACATGCAGACATAAGTTACTTGTGGTGCCATAATCTCGAAACAGCTATGTACAGTACAGACCATTAAATAATATGGACAAGATCTCCATTTCAAATTTCACTTGTGATAAATGTAACTGGGTTGGTAACTTATGGAGTGTGTTTAAATAAAAGTACAAAATGATTATTTGAAACGTTTACTTCTGAAGGAATCTGGTTATAAATCACAAAATAAATTACACGTCTCATTACAAATGAAATCTTTGCCAAACTCAACACACAATAATTAGTCACTTTTACTACTAACTGTGAAAAATAAAATCTCAGATTAATTGACATTTGACTACGCTAACTGTATTTAGCGTAGTCAAATGTTTTTACTGCTACCGGAATGGGAACCACGTATTTTTCAATTATATTTGAATCATATTTCAATTATGTATATGAGCTCATAGCAGCATATTTGGAGATTGATTAACATTTGACTCACTTATCTACAGTTTTACTGCTACCAAAGCTTACATCGCTCTTTTCTCTGTAGTAAAATGACAGATTCCGGAATGGGAAACACGTATTTTAAAAACTTTTATTTAACTTGTTTCAATCATATTTGAAGACAGCGAGCTTTATAAGCTTTGGTTGAAATTTTACTCATAATAGCGTACACTAATATTTGTTGTTTCTTGAAAGCTACCTAAATCACCATGTTATGTAGACACTTGCAAAAACGGATTTGGGCAACTTTAAAAACGTACCGTCACATAACAACAAAACCGGCGAGACCGTTACCTACGAATATGCCTACCAAATAAAACTGGTTTGGTCTTTCTAAAAATTTTCATATTTTGCGTGACTGTTTGTATGTTCTGCAAGATGTTTTTTTATTATTTAATCAGTAAAACTGTATTTAACTTAGTCAAATGTTAATCAATCTGAGATTTTTTTATTTTACAGTTAGTAGTGACTAATTATTGTGTGTTGAGATTGGCAAAATGTGCCATAATTCCTATAACTGCTATGACTATGCCCCTATGTTTTGGTTTTTTTCATTTTCTAATTATCATAGAAATTAAAATTAAATAAATTAAAAAATAAAAAAAAACAAAAAACATGGTCATGGCTGTTATAAGTTTTATGCACCAAAAATATTTGCTCTAGTGTCATTATCCAGGGAGAAAACAGTCGACTACGTTTGTAATAGTTTGTATGGAGAAAGCCCCAGGTACCCTTTCCTCTTAAATTGCGATGTAATTATGAACTATGTTTTTTTTTTCGAGAATTTGTCTTCTAGATGTTCAAATGACACTAAAGTGTCGCTTTTATACACCTGGGTGATACCACCCAGGTTTGTTGAAATAGACCGGGGATATCTTCTAAAAATACTTTTTTCACCCATTTGGTAGGTACTGTTGAAGTTTGATTGTTGTCAACGTCAAGTGACAAGTAAAGTGTCTTTCTCCTTCATTAAAGCAGCTTTCTCTCGTTTACAAGACGGCCATGCTTTGGACTACACACCCTGCGCATTAACTTGTAGTTTTAAATAATTTTTTTTTTCTAAAACTCGTGTTTCACTGGGCTTAAATCCTAATAGGTACTTTAACCAGAATTAAATACTAGAAAATACTAAAACTAGAAAAAAAAACCCACGACTTTTACCCCTTATACCTTTACGCTAAGTTAAGTTATGCTATCCCCCATAACTTTTGAACGGCTGTACCGAACACTTCCGACTAATTTACCTTTCAAACCAAAAGAATCAAAATCTGTCCATCCGTTACTGATACACATACACACACAGAGACACGTCAAACTTATAACACCCCGTCGGCGTAGGCTTCGGGGGTTAAAAAGAAGAAAATGAATCATTTATATTAAAAAAAAACACATAACCCTCCCTTTTTGGCTTAGCCGTAGTCGGGTAATTAGTGTACTCTGCTTAATTAATAATCTCGTATGTTATTCTTTAATTTTACACATTTCACATTATCCTAACCTAAGTTAATATTTATTAAAACTGTTCAAATTCAGACCGAATGTTTGTCTAATGTCCACTCTGAAAATGAAGGGCTATGTTTGTGAAAGAATTTTAATTACCGTGTTACAGATGTCCGGAATATCTATACTAAGTAATATTTATAAGGAAAAAAATATAATTTATCAATTTTGTTTGGAATGATAGGTTCTAAAAATGTTCGATTAATTTTCATCACACATCAAAACGTGGAGAATCACATATTAAGTTGAAAACCTCCTTCTTTTTTGAAGTCGTTTAAAAACAAATAATGTACAAAAAAAGATTAACTTAATGCGAGACCATTCGCTTAAACTTAAACAAAAAAGCAGCTTGTTTTTAACCGACTACAAAAAAGGAGGAGGTTCTCAAATCGACGCGTATTTTTTTATTTTATATTTTAGCGATGTTCATTGCCTATATTTTTGTTTAACTCTATCTTAAATGCGGCAAAACCCAGAAACGATAATAAATAAAGAAAATATAAAGTTACAATCCCATTCCAAGACACCTCGAGGCGTTTGTGTGAGATCGAGAAACCTAACTCTCCGATAAGTCAACTGTTTCAACTTCTGGCTGAACTGATCTTCATAAACTCTATATTTTACCCCTACTATCTAAAACTCGATCGTAAATGTTTTGAATCAAAGTCGACTGAGTTTATAAATTAGGGTGTGGGTGACGATTGATTAAGCTAATAGTCGAATAGCACGACGAAACGTCGCACAATCGTAAAAAGCTTTGCTTTTCCACTATTTTTTACACTATTATCAAGTTTTGCTTTTCCACTATTTATTTGATGAAGGGTGCATTAACGTAGGTGAAATTTCTTTGAAGCTAAACTGATATAACACCAATTCATTATAATACGCAAGAGATTAAAAAAAAATCTGTTAGCAAATTGTAGCGGTAATATTTTAGTAGTAGTAAGTATCAAGTGCGCATACGCAGACAAATTGACATCACTCTTCTATTGTCATTCTAGTAAAATTGCCTATTTTTAATTAAAATCATTTAGTTTTATACAATTTAGACCATTTTACAGTCCATAGGTTGTTAGTACAAAAATAATAGAATAAAAATACATATTTAAAAGCTAAGTAAAATCGTATTAAAATTTCACGTTCCTATTTTGATATTCAGACAATGGATAACGCGATCTGTTGGACCCAACCTACTTTAAAAGATTTCATCGAATGATCTTTATTCTAGTTAAAATAGTAGGGGTTTTTAAAATCTAGATGCTGGAGCTAATGTATTATGTATTACATTTTATGAAGTGAAGTCGAGAAAATGCAATTTAAAACAAAGTAGGTATCAAGTTTAATGCTGTTTAAATTTCAGATTAAACACTGATAGAGGAAATGGAAGATTTATGATGCGTTTGCACTACTGTGTTTTGGTTTGAGAGGTGTGGGTGCCAGTAATAATAAAGCCACGTAAAGCCTAGTTCGCATTAAGCTAGTATTTTAGTCGAGTAACGAGTAATTTAGAGTCCGAACACCAAAAATTAAGTAGAGTTGGTTAGTAAGTAATTTAGTCGAGTCGATCCATTTTATTGACTGCTCACTGGCTCACCGGCTAAACAAGTCCGAACCTCTCGAATTAGTTGAATTGATTAGTTGCCGCCTCATCGTTACATTGTTTTGTAGGTTGTTCATCTTGCAATACACCACTCACTTGTAAACTGTACTCGAGCAAAATGCAAACGGTTTTTGAGCAGTAGCGAGTAGAGCTACTAAATTACTCGCTACTTGACTAAAATACTAGCTTAATGCGAACTAGGCCTAAGACATTCGAATTCTATATTAATATCTACTAGCGACCCGCCCCGGCTTCGCACGGCTATATTATGCATGTATTATACATACAAACCTTCCTCTTGAATCACTCTATCTATTAAAAAAAACCGCATCAAAATCCGTTGCGTAGTTTTAAAGATTTAAGCATACATAGGGATATAGGGACAGAGAAAGCGACTTTGTTTTATACTATGTAGTGATTCAGTTAAACCATGGACTTGTTGCACTTTTTGACGTGAAATTGTCCTTTAAATCGATGAACACCGGCATTCACAAAAAGTGTGACGTCATCGCTCACGTTCCGTTATTGACTAGGTAACATAGAGGAATCATAGTAGGTAACCATAGCAACGTATTATCGTTACCATCAATGTTTTCTTATGACGTCGTCACGTAAAATTATCGTTCGTAAACCAACTTTACATACTACGAGTAGTTTTTTTTTATCGAAGGTTTGACGCGTGTAATGTTTATGGATAATTTTAAGGGCGTATATTTTTGGTGGCATCCATTTTCAACCCCCAGTTTCAACTCACGGCATAATTTTAATTCAAAAACCTCCATGTTCAACCCTCTGCAAATCAATATCTACAAATACGTAGTGGGTAAGTACTTAACTATCCTACCTAACATTTAATCAAGTAATTTTATACCCAAAAATAAATTGTCTATCCGTCTTTATTTAAAACTATTGGCACCCCGCGGTTTTACCTGCGTAAGTCCGGATCCCGTGGGAATATCAGGATAAAAAGTAGTATTTTTTTTTAAAATATTTATTAAATAGATTAATAGAACGCAAACAATCAAGTATAAATACGTTAAATAAAAATTTAACCTGACATGGCGTCCTTACCGCTAAAACAGTCTCTTCCAGGCAATTAACAATACATTTCTATAAAGCTCTATCAAAGTATTAATTTTTAATCTTAAAGCAACAAGACCTCTCTAATTAAGGTTTAATCCGAGTTGTTTTTATAATTACCCCCATTAGTTAATAAGTCTTCTTTTAAAATAATTACGGTACGGAGGGTAGATTTATATTTTATTATTCAGAAATTAAAATCCTCAATGTAATCCGTCAGACGCGATGTACGTCAGAGAAAACAAAAAGGATGGAAAAAAAAAAGATAATGGTGGACTCAGGTGCTACAGCCGCAGTTGAATAAAGAATAAAAATTTGTAAGGTATATTTTGTTGTTCTTCTGTTCAGTAATATATGAAATACTGACATCGCTCCGTGGTTTTATCTGCATAAGTCTCGATCTTTTCAAGGATTTGATTGTTTACACAAAGTTTAATAAAAATCGATTCAGCTAGTAGTTTCAGAGCCAAGTCAAACGCTAGCAAAGTCTGCAAGCGTTAGAATAAAAAAAACATTAAAACTAGGGATGGGCCGAAATTCGTTTCACATTCGGTTAAACCGAACTTCGGCAGTTTAAACAGAACTTCGGCATTCGGCCGAAATTCTGCTAAAAGGCCGAACATTCGGTATTTGATCATATCCAGAAAAAATAAACAACTTAGCTATTTTAAATCCTACTATCCTACTAATATTATAAAGCTAAAAGTTTGTGAGTAAGTATGTATGTATGCTTGTTACTCAATCACGTAAAAATCGCTAAACCGATTACCATGAACCTTGGTATGTAGGTAACTGGAGACCTGGAATAACACATAGGCTACTTTTTAACTCGTTTTTCATTTATTTTTTGTCACTTATTTAACAAATAAATCTAAATTCTAATCTTAATATATATAAATCTCGTGTCACAATGTTTGTCCTCAATGGACTCCTAAACCACTTAACCGATTATAATAAAATTCGCACACCATGTGCAGTTCGATCCAACTTGAGAGATAGGATAGCTTACATCCCGATATTCCCACGGGATCGGGAGTTACGCGGGTGAAACCGCGTAGGGCAGCTAGTCTACTATATAAAAATAAGTCGCGCTATAACTCCAGAACGCACGAACCGATTTAGATGATTTCGGTTTTGAAATGTTTGTCGTCCAGGGAAGGTTTAAACGGTGAGAAAGATCGGACTTACGCGAGTGAAACCGCGGGGCGCAGCTAGTTAATAAATAAATATCTTCATTTTGATATTGAAACATTTAAATAATTATCGCCATAAATCACTACATAGGAACTTTAATTTTTTCTGAAAAGAAGATTCGACCTGTCATTCTCAAGAAAGTGCAGTAAATATAACCGAAGTTCGGCCGAAATTCGGCCGAACTTTTTATTTTCACCGAACATTCGGCCGAAGTTCGTATTCGGTTCAAATCACATTCGGCCCATCCCTAATTAAAACAAATACTCAAAATAATAATTTTATTGCAGTCGCCTTGAAAGACCAGAAGGTCAATTCTCGTAAATAAAATTGTTAAAATTACATTGCAATATCATTCCGATTGCATTTCGAGAATACCAAAAGCTGAGTTTGTATATTTTGAGCTACTTTGAGAGTATTTTTTATTCGGACTGGGTGCTTTTTTGAGGTGCTCAAAGGACACTTAAGTTTCGCCTGAGTGCTCCTGGGTGATATCACCCATAGTTCCTTAAAGTGGAATAGACCAGTTTTCCCTACTTTAAGACAATAAACTGAATCCAACAAGGCTAGCGCTATAAAATCAATCGAATGATCAAATCGTAAAAAGTTTCTGCAAGAATGCACTAGTTCGACATACCTACTACTATCTGCGAAGTCTTTGAGCTTTAAGTGACTTAGGTACCTATCTATTTATTTTTATAGGAGCGGAGAAGAGAAGCCTTGACATAAAGTGCTACATATCAATTGCTCTAACTTTATTTTGTGCGACCAAAAGGCCAATTCAAAAAAAATATCAAATTACATTGTAATATCATTCCGACTGCATTTCGATTACAAAAAATATTCTTGATAATACAAAAAGTTGACTTTGAGGGTATTTTAGCTACTTTGACGTTAATTTATCGAAATGCAATCGAAATTAAATTGCAATGTAATTTTAATAATGTTATTTACGAGAACCGGCTCTGGTTAATAATCTATATTTCACTAACATCACTACATCACTTCACTACATAGTATAAAACAAAGTCGCTTTTTCTGTCCTTAGTTCCCTATGTATGCTTAAATCTTTAAAACTACGCAACGAATTTCGATGCGGTTTTTTTTAATAGATAGAGTGATTCAAGAGAAAGGTTTATATTAGGGATGGGCCGAATGTGATTTGAACCGAATACGAACTTCGGCCGAATGTTCGGTGAAAATAAAAAGTTCGGCTGAATTTCGGCCGAACTTCGGCTATTTTTACTGCACTTTCTTGAGAATGACAGGTCGAATCTTGTTTAGAATCTTTCTAGCAGAATATGTAAGAGAAAGCGTAGAGAATGAAAGCTCAAGTAGTGACTAAAAAGTTGTCCAGACCACACAGTAATTCTCACAATCTAACGAAGATATTATATAAATCGTTTTGGAGCTGCTACGAGGAACTGGCAGCAGCAAAGCTTCCCAATATAGAGGAAACCAGAAGTCCGATAGCAACAGAACTCGATAGATATCTGAATGAGGCTTTGCTGCCTAAAGGTCAATGTCCTTATGGCTGATGGGCCAAGAATAATCATAAGTTCCCTTGCATGAGTTTTTTGGCACGAATATTTTTATCTCCTCCTGGAACCTCCGTATATTCTGAGCGACTTTTCTCAGAGGCAGGAAATGTGTATGAAGAAAAACGCAACAGGCTCCTGCCTGATAAAGCCGAATCCTTGTTGTTTTTGCACCATAACCTTCCCTTGGTAAATTTAAATACCATAGGTATAATACGGTTTCGATCAACAACCACTGTCAGAAAAATTTAAAGTTCCTATGTAGTGATTTATGGCGATAATTATTTAAATGTTTCGATATCAAAATTAAGATATTATTAAATTTAGAAATTAGATTTTAGATTTACTTGTTAAATAAGTGACAAAAAATAAAAGAAAATCGGGATAAAAAGTAGCCTATATGTTATTCCAGGTCTCCAGTTATGTACATACCAAGGTTCATGGTAATCGGTTTAGCGATTTTTACGTGATTGAGTAACAAACATACATTAATACTCACAAACTTTTAGCTTTATAATAAGTATAATAGGGTAGTGGGATTTGAAACAGCTAAGTTGTTCTGTCTAAACTGCCGAAGTTCGGTTAAACCGAATGTGAAACGAATTTCGGCCCATCCCTAGTTTATATGTATAATATTTTATATTATAAAAATATTATACATATAAACTAGGGATGGGCCGAAATTCGAGGGATGGGCTATTAGATAAACCTGAGTAATTTAATACATTTTCATCAGCATCAATTGCTTCAGGCAATGGTTCAGTGGGTAGATACTAATTGGTTGAAAACAAACAAGCATGTTACCTTAAAATATTTAAGGGGTAAATTGAACCAGCTAACATAATGCATAACCGTTTGAAAACGAGTATGGAAAGTTAGCAACATTTATTACTTTTAAATATTCCAAATTCGATATTTGTGCTGAATTTTTATTGTGCTTCGTTTGTGCCGAAAATATCTTATCACTACATAGTATAAAAGTCGCTTTCTCTGTCCATATATCCCTTTGTATGCTTAAATCTTTAAAACTACGTAACGGATTTTGATACGGTTTTTTTTAATAGATAGAGTGATTCAAGAGGAAGGTTTATATGTATAAAACATGCATAATATAGCCGTGCGAAGCCGGGGCGGGTCGCTAGTTACATATAAAATGCTTTGTCCTGAACGACTGACTGACTGACGGATCAATACACAGCCTAAACTGCTGATTGTAGAGATCTGAAACTTGGAGGGTGTGTTCTTTGTATGACGTAGGCATCCGATAAGAAAGGATTTTCCGAAATTCTACCCCTGAGGGAGGACAAAGTTTGTATGGGACAACATGATTCCTTGGTCCAATCGACTTCAAATTTTGCACAAACATTGCATTCTTCAACAGAATTGATGGAAGATGTGTTTTGTTTTTTATTGAATTTCATCCCCTAATGGTAGAGGCGAGTCCCTAAAAACGTCATTTACTATGTTAAAAATATTGAAGAACTCCCTGCATTGTAAGACACTAAAAATAATTCTCGATAGCTTATTAGATGAGTCTACAGTTTCACTGTCAGATATTTTGAAAATAATCCATAGTTTTTGAAAAAACAATTATTAACTTTGATGAAAAACATCGAAATCGACCTATTCTATTTTAAGTATCTGTGCTACTTCGTTGTTATATTTGAAAATATTTTTGGTTAAATTGTGAGACAAAAGTATAGAGAATGCATTCATCATTGCAGTTTTTTACTTATTGAAATCAAATAATAATAATCAATGCCGAAACATAGATATTTTTTTTATTTATTTATTTATTTATTTATTTAATATATTCAGTACACAAGAAACAATCAAAAAAAGAAATACATTATAAAGTTATGACTAAGGTGAGTCTAACCCTGTTAAGAGTTTTCTGCCGACAGACCTCTAGGGAAAGGAAATAATATAGCGGAAGGTAATTAAAAGGTGTACAAATAGTTTCAAAGAGAAAAGTAGTCATTGAATTATAAATATATAATATATAGAAGAAATAACGCAACTTACATACATACATAAATACATACATATTTAAACAAATAGGTAAGTACATAATATATAGGTACACACATAAAAATTATATACTATAAAACATATATATATATAAATATATACTCATACTTATACATACTTATATAATATACCTACACTACACACAGGACAGATAATGCTCTTTTAGTTTATTTTTAAATGTGCTAAGAGATTCACTCGCCCGAATATGGTAAGGAAGGCCGTTCCAGAGCCTCACTGCATGGACTGTAAAAGAGCCACCGTATTTGGAAGAGGTGTTAGGAGGATGGTTCAGAATGAGTTGCTGAGCTGTTCTATTAGACGCACCTCGAGCACAAAAACTAAAGCGCTCATGGAGGTAAGAAGGATAGGAGGGATTGAAAAGAACAGAGTAAAGAAATGAGAGAACATGCAGATCATGACGGCGGCGAATCGGGAGCCACTTCAGCTTAGCACGAAACTCGGAGACATGGTCGAACTTACGCAGGCCGAATATAAATCGAATGCAAACGTTCTGCAGTCTCTCGAGTTTGTTCAGGAGGACTTCCGTGGCATCCAGAAAACACACGTCGTCATAGTCTAAAAGAGGAAGAAGGAGGGATTGAGCTAAAGTGATCCTGGTGTCCAGGGGCAGGATATTCTGGAGATGTCTGAGGGAGTGAAAGGTGGCAAAGACTCTCCGGCTTATCAGATTGACGTGTTTATCCCACGAAAGCCGATTATCAAAAATAACGCCCAAATTTTTAGCACAATCGGTGTACGGAATTTCTACATCATCATACACAACAGCAGGTATTGGACCCCTGTCGATAGTGTTGTGATGATAAGTGTTACCTACTATTAGAGCTTGTGATTTGGAGGGGTTGACAAGGAGGCCAAAAGATTTAGCCCATTCGGAGATGGATACAAGCTCTCGGTTTATTAACCTAATATGCTCGATGATGTCGTCAGCTGGAAAATGGCTGTAAATTTGCAAGTCATCAGCATACAGGTGAAAGTTAGATGATATTACATTAGTGATAGTGTTGATAAAAACACAGAATAGAAGAGGAGACAGAACTCCACCCTGGGGCACACCAGCATCAAGATCACACCAGTCGGAGAAGGAGTCATCGTGGCGGACACACTGCGAGCGGCCCCGAAGGTAAGAGTCAAACCAAGAGATCGCTGCCGGTGACGCATTGAGAGAAAGAAGGATGCCTAAAAGAATATCGAAGTCCACAGAGTTGAAAGCGCTACTAAAGTCCAGCAACACCTTTTTTGGTTAAAATCATTCCTCGCTGCCCATACATTTTAGTATGAAGCCGTAGCTCGTGACATTTCGCTTTATATTAGATGTCGCGGCGCGCAAAAGTGACAGTGTCATCTCAGTATTCAAGGTGAGAGCACGTCCATTTGTTTCCCGACATTTATTGTTTGACCTGGCATAAGGGTGGGGTGCGAGTGTTGCACACGACAACTAATTTGTAATTGTACCTATTCTTCGAGCAAGGAGTCGAAACTAGGTATAATCCGCGCACAATGAGAATAGGATGGAACCTTGTCAAAGTAAATCGAAAATGACAGTTTATAAATACATATATAAATAAATATTGCAGGACATTCCACACATCGCCATCTAGCCCCAAGCTAAGTAACTAGACTTGTGTTATGCGTGCTAGCCAACGGATATACTACATATACTGGGTTATTGGAAATTATACTAGCAAACCGTTGAGGGCTACTTCTGTGCACCCAAACCAACAACTTTTGTTCTACGACTTTTAGAAATTCGAACTTTTTTTCGAAAATTTTGAGGTTAGGTTTACCTGAAAATCAGCTGTTCCTTACACGGAGAGGTCAGTAACCTTAAAATTTGACTTATTTTTTAAGTTTCATGTACTGTTTTTGGTCTGAATGACCTTTGTTTTATAAAATCAGCAAATACCTACCTACTTATAAAAATTTGTAAATATATACTTATAATACATAGAAATAACCAGACCACAGACAAATATTTAAGCATAAATACTTGTCTGAGGCGGGAATCGTACCTGTGTGGCAGTCCGGCATGGTGACCATTGTGCCAACTGGGTCGTCTTCAAGTAGCGTTAGCATAAAAGTTCTGAATAATGGGTAATTCGTTTTGTTGTAATTAGTTATTTTTTATTTATTCATATTTAGTGTAGCTACATATATAGTATTAGGCATTTCTACTGTATGTGAAGACTTCACGGACAAACATACATACTGACACATATACGGGTCAAACTGAGAACCGCCTTTTTTTGAAGTCTGTTAAAAATACACAAAAATGTTTCATGGTTGTAATCCTTTCAATAATAATGTTCAGGAATATTTTTTTTAGTTATTCCAATTATTATTCCCCAATGCCACTCATATGTGCTTCATGGGAATCATCATCAGAGCTTTGACTTTCTTCAGAAGTATCGCTTTCTGAAAAAAATGAAGTTGATGCAGCCAAAGTTCCCTCACCTCGGATGCGTGACACCGTGTTTTAGATATGCTTGTTGCTCGTTCGGTTATTGAAGTGAAAACTTCTTATGGCGCGTTGGGCACTTTTGTGGGTGAGCATTTTCAGCCGTTCTCGCGACAGATGAGATTTTGACAGATGAGATTTTAACAGTTATTGTGCTTCTACTACTATGCAATATTGAAAACAGCGCCATCTCTGTGCAAACGGCCGAACTACGATACTCACTTCTGTACAACAGTGTTAACAGCGACATCTCTCGGTGGATGGTGCAGGTTCGCAGCGAGCTGCCGTACGCAGTTCGGGTCGCACGCTACCGCCATCACTGATACACGAGTGAGCATTTTCAGCCGTTCTCGCGACAGATGAGATTTCGACAGATGAGATTTTACACAGATATACAGTTTTCACTTCTGCCTGCACTCCCGGAGTGCGCTGTTTTTTTTTTTGTATTTTTGAACAAACCCATAGGTTCGTCAAAAAGATCTCTTGACAATGTAATTCCCGAATTACTAGATTCGTGATCCACAGCCAACTATGTCATCATTTTCAATGCGTTAGAAAAACCGACTTCGTTCCTGATCGAAATATCTATCGACTGCCAGAACTATTTGAGGTGGTTGACTATTCTAAGTTTTACCCCATTTTCCACTCATTATCACTAAATCACTAAAATAATCACACAATATTTATTTACATAAATCTAGCATTTATAATAAAACAAACCACAATTTATAACAACACAAACCACGGTCGGGATTTATTATTTGTTTATTTAATCACTTTAATAAGCACAGTCCTTATGTGCTCGTTTTATTTATAATTTTGGATGAAATCGCCATTGCTCCATAGACAATCTACCACAGACAATAATAATTTTTCTTTAAATCAATGGGTCTGTTTCAAATCCGCGACACTATGACCGTGCAAATAACTAATTTATACCTAATTATTATTCAGAACTTTTTTCTAACGCTACTTTTCTGTCATTTTCGATTTACTTTGACAAGGTTCCATCCCATTCTCATTGCGCGCGGGTTATAATGTGATATTGATTATTTATTTTAACCTAAGAAATAACTGTTTCTATATTTCATTTTAATTTTTGACATAATTATGACAGGCAAACATAGACAAAAAAATAAATACTTCATGGACTGTGGTTTTTTACCTTTCGATATAGGACATTACAACAAACAAATAATGCCTTCACACCAAACCTCTAAAGCGTCTCGGAAATGGGATATTTGAAGAAACGTTTATCCTACGATTTTATAAAAGTTCGCGGTGCACTTTGAGACCCATACCCTTCGATAGAGGGCATTACAGAGAAAAAATTATGCCTACACAACAAACCTCAAAAGTGTCACGGAAAAGGACGCGGTGATACGTCTTGTAGAAATACTTGGTTACAATGCTTTTATTTGAATATCCCGTTTCTGAGCTGTTTTAGAGCTTTGGTGTAAAGACATTATTTTTTTATTGTAATGCCTTTTATCAATAGGTATGGGTATCAAACTGCACAGCGGCATTTTAAATTACTATGCCGGTTGTGTCCAAAGATCTTTACATTTCGATCTCTAATTGGATATGTTTTACAAACAATTTGCGGGAAAGAAAAACTCAACTAGTATTTGACATTCCTGCCTTTTGCAGGACTTTTTTTTTGTTTTTTTTTTTTGTTTTCTCTAAAGAAATTAAAATAGGAATTTATTGAGCTGTCAAAAATTAAATAAAAATATGGAAAAGGTATGATTTAGGTAGGTAGGATGTATTAAAATTGTAGCTTATTTTTATATTTTAATCCTATATATCGTAACTTATTTTTATTCAAGGTTAATAATAATGGGAAAAGTAAAAGGAAATTA
This sequence comes from Idaea aversata, assembly GCA_907269075.1. Classification (NCBI taxonomy): domain Eukaryota; kingdom Metazoa; phylum Arthropoda; class Insecta; order Lepidoptera; family Geometridae; genus Idaea; species Idaea aversata. The sequence continues at coordinate 3,160,875 of OU026102.1, forward strand.
CTATAAATCCCAAAAAAATAAAGGAAGATTTAAGACAAACCAGTAACTATAATGTACTCATCTTTTTACCCAACTATATCGAATATTATAAAGATTGGTAGGTGTTTTGCCTGAATATTTATATAATAATATATGATGCCGATACCGACACGTTTTAACCTGTTTCTTAGTAGGGCACATAGGTACATACGAACGTTTATGTGTGAATTTTTAATATATAGAGACGGATGTAATAATTATTTCGCATAATTATTATTATAAAAATATATAAATATAAAAATTATTATAGTACAGAACATTTACTTATTGACAATTTCGTTATCAAACAAAATACCCAAAAAACGTACACTCTGACCCCACCCTTTCCCGCCAGCTACTTACTACCGGACTGCAGTTTTGCGATGTGACAAGTTAAATACTACATACATTGCGTGTTTTCTATGATATTCATAAACATCCTACAAAGACGAACGCTTGATGAATATGTAACTTGTACAAAATGTACGATGCATCGAAAGTAGATTTATTTGTTTCCAGGGTGCGTAATTTTAATACTGCGTTGCACCTGTGTGGCTAGAAAATATCAATGTGTGTGTTCTATCAGAAGTTCCCACGGTCAAGGATTACAGGTTGATTTTACATTTTATTTTGACATATTATTAAAAACTCAATCCGATATAAGGTCAAAAAAATCCTATTAATAAAACCATTTTACTTATACGCGGACGAAGTCGCCGGCAGAAGCTAGAAAGTAATCGTAAAAAAGTCAAAAATAAATTGTTTTTATATTAGCACATACCTACTTTTAAATATTACCAAATTCGATGTTTGTGTTGAATTTTAATTGTGCGTCGTTTGTGCTAAAAAATAAAATCAAATAAAAGTCAAAAATAAAAAAAAGTATTTTTTTACAACAACAGTCGCAACATTTAAAACGTCTAGCCCAATCAGGATTGACCTTGTGGTTCCATAAATTAAGCTTCAGGTTTTTTGATTATAAAAGGATTCGTGGCCTAAGAGGAAAGGGTACCGGCTGTCTCTCCATACAAACGTAGTCGACTGTTTCCTCCATGGATAATGACACTAGAGCAAATATTTATTTACCCTATGTTTTTTTTTGTCTTAAGGCTCACTTTCTATGATAATTAGAATATGAATAAAACCAAGACGTAGGGGCATAGTCATGGCAGTTATAGGTTTTATGCAACAAAAATATTTGTGCTAGTGTCATTATCCAGGGAGGAAACAGTCGACTACGTTTGTATGGAGAGAGCGCCGGTACCCTTTCCTCTAAAGCCCCCAGAATGGTGCGTCATGGTGAAATAATGTTTTTGAACCCCACCCTTTCAAATTTTACAATTATTATTATGATTACTGTGCTAAGTTCGTGCTCCGTTGTGCTGAAAAAATAAAGCTTCTGAAGTTAACTGTTAATCACAGTTTATAATGGTCTGGAATTTATAGTTACTTCGTAGTGTGTTGATATCTATCTAAATCTATAGGTAAATCATCTAATAGGGTTTATTTGTTTTTAGGGTTCCGTAGCCAAATGGCAAAAAACGGAACCCTTATAGATTCGTCATGTCTGTCTGCCGTATGTCACAGACACTTTTTTCCGAAACTATAAGAACTATACTGTTGAAACTTGGTAAGTAGATGTATTTTGTAAACCGCATTAAGATTTTTACACAAAAATAGAAAAAAAACAATAAATGTTTAGGTTCCCCAATCCCCAATACTTAGAACTGAAACTCAAAAAAAATTTTTTATCAAACCCATACGTGTGGGGTATTTATGGATAGGTCTTAAAAATGATATTGAGGTTTCTAATATCATTTTTTTTTCTAAACTGAATAGTTTACGCGAGAGACACTTCCAAAGTCGTTAAAAGGGTGTAACTTCTAAAATAAGAGAATGATGAAACTAAAAAATATATATGATATACATTACTATGCAATCTTCCACCCAAAATTGGTTTGCACGATATCTGGTAAGTAGTTTTTTTTAATACGTCATAAACCGTAAACCGCCAATTACCCTTCATTCATGTATTTTTACCACTAGTGCCATCTATTTATTATGTGATGATAATGGTACGGAACCCTTCATGCGCGAGTCCGACTCGCACTTGACCGGTTTTTATTAGTGTAGTAGTTAGTCGACGCAGTAATGCCGATCCAGTTTTTGTGGCATTGTTTTAATGTATTATTATAAACCTGCTCCAATGTCTACTAACTGTTGGCTAAGATCTTCTTACCTACTATGTATTTTTTATGTTAATAAATAAATAAAAATAAATCTACTATCAGTTAAATCACTCACTTTCGTTTTCACGAAAAGAAGTGAACTCAAAAATTCTTAAAAATGGAAATGCAACAAAACAGTTGTAGATTGTTTTACACTAAGATCTCTGCTTTGAACACAACGTTTGCGCGATGTAATTTTACGTGTGGTGCCATCTAGTTTGTATCATAGAAAATGTTTGACTTTATTAGAACTGTTTATTTAAAAAATCCCAAGTACCTAATTAATGAAAAAGCTTTTCCTCTTTATTAATTTTTCATTGTAATTTTTGCTGTGATATCATAGGATCATAGGATTTTGATGAAACTTAGTATGACATGAAGCGATCATTTTGACATACCTCCTACATTGTTCTTACACCCTGGTACAAACCTCCTATTATTTGCATATTTTGATAAAAGTCAGCATAAGACGTTAAAATAAAATAAAAATATACACATAAATACGTATTATACAATAATCACATTCAACAATCACTCCTAATTAAGACGAACTCAAATTCTATGGGTATCATTTTGAAAAAGGAATTTGAACATTTCAAAATAAAGGTAAGTAATTAAGTACGTCTTTTTTTAAATTAAAAAAAAAACTGGTTGCCTGTAAAGTCGGTATACGGGCGAAAGTTTTACGTGACAACAACTATGCTCGAGTGGAAGGGACGCGTGCCTTTCACTTTTTATGTCTGTCTCTCTCGCTCTTAGGCGGGCTAACCATGCCCGCGTGCCTCTCACTCGCTCTCATTGTGAGCGCATAACGTCAGCGGAGCGTAACGCAGTTTCTTGAAGTGTCACCCGGCAAACCAATTTATAAAACGTTGTCACGTCAAAATAATCAAAGGTTTCGCGTATTTTTTCAATGATATTTTTGAATCAAAGAGTTTTTTTCTTAAATTATTACTTCAAACATTTTTTCGTTTGACTGTACGGACATTCGATTCAGACTGTTTATTAACAAATAAATCACTAAATTATTAATCTACAGTCAAAAAATACCTAATGTTTAAAGAGGTACATGTAATTACTACATTAAATAAAATAAAAACAAACCTTAAGTCTAAGTGTTACAAAGGGCGGCCTTATCGCTCAAAGCGATCTCTTCCAGGCAACCTTTGTATGAACAAGAAGTTGAGGAAGGTGAATGGTAGAGTGTTCAATCTTAGGAAATTAAGTGGGAGAAACAATAAAACATTATATTAAATACACAAACATACATAGTGTACATAAATATACGTCATGTCACGGTCAAAAGTCTCTGCCCACCGTTACGTTTACAATCCCGTGCAGCACTATTTGAACATTATAACAACGTAACCTGTAGATCGAACCCACGTCGGTTGGTATAGCGGGTGGCGGCTTATACCACTCGGCCAACTAAAGACTTAAGCTAACATGTTGAAAATAATAATCACACTGAGTACTTTTAATTCAAGTATTTAGGTTTGTGTGTAACGTCTATTAGAAGAAGGTCGTAACTCTAATACTTGTTGATAGTATTATTGTAGCAAACTGATCATTTACTTATGACCCTTACTGTACATACATAACATAATGATTTTTCTAATAAAAAATCCATAATTGATTTGGAAAATAATATTATGAGTGAAAATATTACAAACATATATTATATAATTTTTCACATATTCGGTTCAATATCAGACTTTAAAATACATTAAAAGGTACCAGGAGAGCATAAATTACATGAAGTAAGTCAAATTCACATGTAAATGCAATTTACACAACAATCCCCTAAACACCGGCATTGATTTGAAACCGTCACGGCTCTAATCTTACAATGATTGATGTTCCATTATTACATACCCACATTCAGATAACCGTCTAAATTAAAAAGACCTCTCATTCCTTTACAATTACTTCAATAATCAGCTCCTTCTAAATTGGTTGGTTTGAATAAAGAGCCAATTTAAATAGAGCTTCATTTTTTAACATCTGATCTGAAAATGTGGTTCTATTATAAACGTGTTGAATAATTCATACAATTTTGTGTGACGTTTTGTTGATGATTTGGTGTATATTCACAATTTGCGATATTAATGCGGTTTTATGTGTAATATCTAATATATAATAATAATAGAAACTACTGGACTGATTTAGACGAAATTGTAAATAAGGACTGATTTAGATGAAATTTAGATGATTTAGATGAAATAAGGACTGATTTAGAAGATTTAGATGAAATAGGAACTGATTTAGATGAAATTTAGATGATTTAGATGAAATAAGGACTGATTAGATGAAATTTAGATGATTTAGATAAAATAAGGACTGATTTAGATAAAATTTAGATGATTTAGATGAAATAAGGACTGATTTAGATGAAATTTAGATGATTTAGATGAAATAAGGACTGATTAGATGAAATTTAGATAATTTAGATAAAATAAGGACTGATTTAGATGAAATTTAGATGATTTAGATGAAATAAGGACTGATTTAGATGAAATTTAGGTGATTTAGATGAAATAAGGACTGATTTAGATGAAATTTAGATGATTTAGATGAAATTGTAAATAATAACAATATTTAGTAAATAAGGTTTACTATCCAATACCTACAAGAGTTAATAAATAGTAAATTTACTACAAACCGCAATAAGAAATGTAATAAATATGTATAATAATATTAATATAGTAGGTAAGTAAACCTAGTACTTAATATTGTAGTGCCCAAACGGGTACATGTTGTGTCTAATTATTTCTCTAAAGATCTATACTTACCTACACATGGAGCAATTAATGATGATTATGACCTTTTTTTTTGACCCGGTGGAATTCCCCAAGGAACGTGGAGCGCTGCTAGTATTTGATATTTTTGGATGATTGATTTCTTGATGATGTAATTCATTTTTCTCAATCATCGTGTGATGCGCGTGGTGGGCGCGTGGTCAACGCGTGTCATCTGAACGCGCCCTTAAGGAGCATGAATTCGCTTGGTCGTAGTTGACGGAGCTAAGCCAATAAGCTAAGCTAACTTTAAAATTTTATCATCGACCATAATAATCCCTATTAATAATATAAAATTCTCGTATTGCGGTGTTAGTTGCCTAAACGAATGAACCGATTTGTATGAAATTTTTTGTGTATACCTATTCGTTGGGTCTGATAATCGAACACTATTCTTTTTGTATTATTTTTCCTTTATATGGCAAAACAAAGTTTGCCGGGACAGCTTCACTACATAGTATAAAACAAAGTCGCTGTCCCTATGTCCCTATATTTGTTTTGTACGCTTAAAACTACGCAACGGATTTTGATGCGGTTTTTTTTAATAGATAGAGTAATTCAAGAGGAAGGTTTATACATGCATAATATAGCCATGCAAAGCCGGGGCGGGTCGCTAGTATAATATATAATTATAAATGGTAATTATAGGGCTGGTCAATTTTATCATTTTGTCATATAAATTGTTGGTTTTTTTAGAGTTGGACAATTTTATTATCGGACATTACCTTTGAAATTTTTCTTTTTTTAACATTAGTCGTGGGAAGGTTGAAAATATCAATAGATACGTAATTATGTATGTTGTATAGGTAGGTACGCAGTAAACTTAGAAGAGATCATCATAATATTTTATTAACCAAAAGAATCAACAAGTCAGATCGTAATAATATAAAACTGGAAAGCTTCGAGAATCTCCATAATCGAGTCAGTTTTATTGCTCCAAACGTATTCAGTGCTCTGAATCCTACTAGTTTTACTACCTGGCTTTCTGTGGATCTAGATAGTATAGGTGCTTGGTGCTTGAATACCAACTGTGCCAGATTTTTGCATCATGAAACAGCTATGTTAATTTAGAAACGAATAGAGATGCATAAGAATATTATTGCAAGTTTTTACTCACCGTTCCGGTTCAAAAAAGTATTAATGTCAACCAGAACAAAAATGAAAAAAAAAAGTAAAGTCGGTTGACGGACGATAATTTAACGTGATAACGTCAATAGAAACTTTGAAAAATTGATTTTTTTTTTGTTATTCCTTTAAGTAGGTAAGTACTTTATCTTTTATACATTTTTTTTTGCCCTAATATTTTTTTTCTTTAAATATAAGTCTTCTATTCGTCAGTTGTCACCATAACACAAGCCTAGTCACGCACACACGCGCGTCAAGCTTGTAGTAGTGTAGTATATTACAGAGCGTTGTATGAAACCTTACAATCCTGGTTGCTGTTGCCACATGATTAAACAAGGGTTTAATCATGTGGCAACAGCAACGATAATACGTTGCCATGGTTACCTTGTCAATAACATGATGCGTTCCCGGAACGGGACGCATGACATCATTTTTTTTGTGTAAGCAGGTGTTCCATCAATTTATTAGACGTTATCACGTCAAAATATCTTAGGCTGTGAAAATGCATTATGTACGAGCGAGTTACATAAGTTTAAAAAAGACACCAATTTGTATTGTTGAGAGTTTTCAAGTAATATTTTAGAAGTAAAATATTACCTCATTCAATTAATTTTATTGTTTTTTCATTCGAAATACGTTGATGAATTGTAAAAATGAATATTTTTAATGTCGCAAGAAAATAATCGGTGACGTCATCGTTCTTGCTTTAAAGCCTTACTACATGAAGGTTTTGTATTTTATTTGTTTTAATCTATTAGCTTTTCCAACATGATAATATTTCATTGATACCACTAGAAACAACTGATTTAACAAAAACACCTATCCTAATAACTAAAACGCTAAAACTTATCTGAAACTTTCTTTATTCGCGAAGCAATATAAACTAGCTCGAGTATCTCGCACTTATCTGCTGACTGTACGTAGAGACTAGTTACCAAGTTTTACTATATCCACGCTATGGCGGTAATAAATTATGTATTCGTGTTATAAAACCATCCAGGCGAATTCCAGTGATTCGTTTTTAGACAGCGCACAATGGTTGGTTTCATTAACGACATTACAAGCAGACATAATCTTTATTTTCTATTAGATGTATTGCCAAAATCGGTGGTGACACATGAACAGACGACAACAGAATGATCTTATAAGGGTTCCTTTTTTTACCGTTTGAGGTACGGAACCCTAAAAACCACGCAAAAATGTATTATACATGTTAACCTAACTTAGTTTTTAAGACGTTTCAATGTGCATCGAGCATCGCAGCATTAGAAACAAAAAATAATTTTCTATATAAAATTTAAAACCAGACAGTAATTTATGGAAAATATTTTTAACAAGAACAATGGAATCGCAGCGGATGGGAACAATCCGGCACGAAAAGCATACTTATAGCATTTAATGAAAATTACTGATTATGAAACGACTGAAACTAGTTTTATGTTTATGAATATTTCATAGTAAAAATTGATCAGTCACTAAGAAATATTTTAGGATTAATAATAAGCAATGTTATTAATTCACAAATATCAGAACCCTCATAAGATACCTAAGTAGGTAGTTAGCAACTTTTACTTAATTTTGTTTCACAGTTATTCGTTCATAAGCGATTTTTCATTCCATAACTTCATACATTTTTAGTTTATTAATAATTTTAATATACTGTGTTTAATCTTATGCTATGACTACATAAGGGAAAAATTGCTAATCTACCGTCAATGTCTCAAACATTGACGGTAGATTAGCAATTTTTCCCGGACTAACATTTTATTATAACCTAGGTATTTTTTGCTAAAGCGACACTTATTTCACGAACTAAGGGATATATAGATATAGATACATATTCTAATTGTGGACGCGTGCGACATAATATATTAATTTGAACTAGTTAACGTTAAAGAAAAAATTTTTGGCAAATATGGCGCTTTAGCCAAGTAGCCTTTCCACTGACGATAAGTATTAATAGGTTTTTTAAAAGTTAAGGTGAAAGGGTACCTGATGCGCTCTCTCCATACAAACGTAGTCGACTGTTTCCTCCCTGGATAATGCCACTAGCACAAATATTTTTGTGCCATAAAACCTATAAAAAAAACATTAAAATCGGTCCAGCCGTTTAGGAGAAGTTCAATGACATACACACGTACAGTAGAATTATATATACTTATATAGAAGATATTAAAAAAACTGTCGTTTTACACTTTATTCATTGTGGGCTGTCAGGATATTCTGATCCCGCTTGTTTTAATGGTAGAGCTGAGAAGCGAATAAGCTAGCTTAGTTCTGTGCTATACTGATGGAATGTAAGATGAAAGTCTGTCTTCCTATTTGTTATGCTTATTTGGATTTAGTTGTGAAAAGATGCATTATGAAGCGAGACGTTTGATTGCTTGATTAGACTAAGATTTCGGTGTTTGACGGTTAGTCCTTTTACTAAGACTCTACTGTCCGTCGTCGGTCTGTCCGTTTGTCTGTCTGTCACCAGGCTGTATCTCAAGAACCGTGATAGCTAGGCAGTTGAAACTTTTACACGTGATATATTTCTTTTGCCGCTATATAAATAAATACTAAAAACAGAATATAATGATACGGAACCCCTCGTACGCGAATCCAACTCGCACTTGGCTGGTTTTATTTTTAAATACCAAGTCCAATCTGTTAGGCTATTTTATAATCCAAACATAGCATGTTTGGATTATAAAATACCTAACAAAAAAAGGCGCTAAGGTAGAAATATCTCAGTTCTAAGGTATTATAGTCCTTTTTCCGATATTTCATGCATGCATATTTCCAAATGAATAAAGAAATTTTAACTTTGACTTTAGTTGGATACAAAGGTGATTCTAAACTATTCAGTCCTCTAGTATACTTATTAGTAGTAATCTATGCTATACTTTTAAAGCCTAGCCTGCGGGTCTACATAATTTTAGGAATCAAGTTTTGGTCAATAAGGTATACCAGATCCACTTTTTTTTCTAAACTAATTCCAAATAGCTAGTCGATAGATGGCACGCTCTTTAACCACTTGTATCTATAGTCATAGAGTCTCTAATCAAGAGAATGCGGGTGAGAAAATAAAATATGTATATGTCGCCGCGGAGCCCGCAAAGTATCAACCACAACTTACTAATTAAGATGTTAACTTAATAATTAAGGTGAAAGGGTACCTGCGCGCTCTCCATACAAACGTAGTCGACTGTTTCCTCACTGGATAATGACACTAGCACAAATATTTTTGTGCCATAAAACCTATAACTGCCATGACTATGCCCCTATGTTTTGGTTTTTTTTTCATTTTCTAATTATCATAGAAATTAAAATTTAAAAAATTAAAAAAAAACAAAAAATAGCGGCATGGTCATGGCAGTTATAAGTTTTATGCACCAAAAATATTTGCTCTAGTGTCATTATCCAGGGAGAAAACAGTCGACTATGGTGGTAATAGTTTGTATGGAGAAAGCCCCCGGTACCCTTTCCTCATAAGTTTAGCACGTAAGTTTAACGTCGTTTAATGTAATATCGTCACCCGTATACTTGATTAGTTTTCGATTTGTCACAATACTTCTAGTAACTGATTTGACTACCTATTCAAAAGTTTGTTTACAAAATGTTACGGGTGACGATCAAATAATTAAATCTAAACAATCTATGTTCCTAATTGATTATTTTTAACAAATCAAACATTAATTTATTCTTTACAAATAATGATGACGTTTTGACAACGGAAATAAGTAGTTAGTTCTACTTTGTTTTTATTACATTTAGTAATTCAAGGTTTTCATAAAACGATTTAATTATTTTTATGATTTATGCAACAATAACTAATTGTAAATTTAGATTCTTAAATAAGTCGAAATAAAAAGTAGTCAAAACTAGTCAAATCCAAACGTACGCAATGCAACGTCATATCGCCCGGTGGTAGGGGTATGGTAGGGGAGTCTAATTGCGTACGGTTGGATCGGGCAGAGCTCACTTTGCGTCGAGCGCTCGTCTGAGCAGGTCGTAAGTTTTTGTAATGTTATTTTGTTTTAGATTAAAATAATTTCAGTTTAATTTTCTAGTTTAAAAATAAAATTATTTCAATTTGAACTTTTATTCTCTCTAAGATTAAATCATAATGGATGAGACAGACGACGGAGCCGATGGCACTCATGGTGTCAACGGCTCCGATCTTTATAAAAACCCAGAATTGGAGCAAAATCCGTCATATACTTAAAATATTCATTTCATTTATACTAAAGAAGGCTTTTTAACTAAAGAAGGCTTAAAATTTAAGCCTTCTTTAGTTAAAATGTGTTATGTCCCTTTCGCTGACCTGTCATCAGTAAAAGTGCGAAAGTGACAAAACCACACATATTTATGAATAAGGGAGTTTGTATATGAATAAAATGTGACCTGCATTCAGGGACTTAAAACGTTATCCATAACAGAATGTTTAACGTTATAAAAACGTTATAATAGTATCGGTATCTCAGCAAACATTTCGTTATCGATCTTTTGTATAACGTTTTACGAGTAACAGAACGAAATTTTAACTGCAAAAATAACGTTATTATAACGATAAATACGCGACGTTGCCAAACTTATTCATTTTACAAATCCGCGCCACGCGCGGCGGAATTTGCGCATCAGTTGGTAAAAGCAAAATGGGTCGAAAAAAAATCATCAAAGTTTACAGATATTTCAATCTTGAGGATAATAATAAGACCTCAAAATGTTTAGTTTGCGAAAAAGTTTTAAAGGTAAGTTAAGAAAGAAGTAGATAGTAAGTAGGTAGTAATTCGACGACCTCTGTGGCGCGTCGGGCGAACACCCGACTGCGACGCAGAAGGTTGCGGGTTCGATTCCCGCTGGGAACAAGTATTTATGTTGACCATAAATTCTTGTTTCTGGTTCTGGGTGTTTCCTATATGTATAATATGTATATATTTACAAAAAAAAAGTATATAAGTAGTTTATCCGTTATCTGGCACCCATAACACAAGCATTAAGTTGCTTAGCTTGGGGCTGGATGGCGATGTGTAATATGTCCTGAAATATTTATTATTTATTTATTATTAATGTGTAGTATTTTCTAAAAAAAAAACTAATATTTTCTAAGAAAATCGGCTTATTAATATTTATTTTTTTACAATAATGCCGATTTCCTTAGAAAATATGAATGTTTTCAATTTTTTTATAGAATATTTTATGTTTCTCCGAAGAGCCCTTGCGATAGGCAGCAATAAAAAAAAATATTAAAGATTCCTCAAAAAATTAAATGCTCCGCAAGTCGCAAATGGATCAAGCTGTTTGTGTGGTTTGTGGTGCCTTGTTAAAGGTAAAGAGTTGAACTAACACGCCTCAGTGATGAAAGTTATCGACTTTGGTTTTGATGCTAAAGGCCAAAACTAGTACTTTTTTAAATAATGCCGATTTTCTCGGAAAATATTAATGTTTTGAATGTTTTTATAAAATATTTTATGTTTTTATAAAGAAGCTCTAGCGATTAGTAAAAAAAACCACGATAGTTAAAGATTTGGTCATAAAAAATTCAATTGAAAATAGAGTATTTTCAATGGCTTCTATTTTCCAAAGTCATCGATATAGCAAGCTGTTTGTGGTGTCAAATGAGAGATATGAGTTGAACTAACATGCCTAAAAGTTAGAGTGCGTAAGCTGCTCTGGTTTGTAACCTAGAGACCAAAACATGTGACGTTTCATACATTTTGTTCATATTTTGACGGCTTACGATCTGCATCAAAAACAGCCCTATGTCCATCATTTGCCGTTTCGAGCCACTGTGCGGCAGCGCGCGCGTGCTACGTTGCCGCCGTGTGCGCGCAAGCGGTGGTACCTGGTAGGTACTACCGCTCGCGCACGGTTTCAAACGCAGCGGCAACGTTGCTTGGCCGCAGAAGAGGTGGTTGGTAGGTATTAGGTATATACTAATTGCACTGTGAAAATTTATCGCTACATTATTGATTGGTTTATTTTACTTTTAATCGTAGATTCACTATGATAAAAAAATGTGTTTCGGAAATTTTACCTATTCCTACTAAACATATATCTAACACCAAAGTAATAGTAAATTTCAGGACGTTATGTAACCTTTAGCCTTCTTCGATATTTGAGATATCCAACACTAGAAGAATTATTCAGATCGGTCCAGTGGTTTTGAAGCAAATTCAATACAAACAAACAAAAATCTAATCTTTCCCATTTATACTATTACATAGTACGTACATGTACTATTACATAGTACGTACACCTATAGATTACACCCTTACGTAGCCAGAGAGAGCACTGCGTTCGAAGTTCACACGAAGAAAAAGTAAACATTACTTTGAGTAAAAGAGATAGCATAAAAACAATAATTATAACATTATTATATGAATAACAATATTTTTAATAACGTTAAATTGACAATATAACGTAACGTTATTATAACGTTATACATATTCAAAGCATTGAATAATATCGTTTTGTTATATCGTTTCTCTCACAAATAACGTTATCTTGCAATTCCACAGATAACGTTACTGTATTTTACCGGTATTTAAGTCCCTGCCTGCATTTACAAAAAACTGTGACGTCATGTCACGTTCCGGGAATATCACGTCATGTTTCGTTCCGGGAACGTCGCGCCCAGATGAGCGCTGAGAGTGAGGACGACATGATGAGCGCTCATCTGGGCTTGTGTTATGGTGACAAGTAAAGAATAGAAGACTAACATAAATTAAAAAAAAAGAAAAAAAATACAGGAAATAATATAAAAGAATATATAAAAATATAGACATAGGTATATTTAATCGTTTTCAATGTTAAATAAATCTACTTAGAAGTAAACTGTGCGATGACAATTAGGTAAGTGATGCAGAAGTTGAGGACGATGGTGAATAGACTCGCGTTCAGCGGTAGGAGACCCCACACGTAGAACTTCATCGGTTGAGCTTCTATATATCTGATGAACATGACGATATCCTTACATTTCATACGATCTGTATTAACAAAAAGATTATTAAGGTGAAGTAGGACCTAAAAACTCCTATCCCTTTCCAACGCGCGCGCTGTGCGATGATTCTATCCCTTTCCCCTGCACGCCGCGAAATTGCCGTTTTATCTGTTTTATGTAATTAAAAAACTCACATCTATTTTAGTGAAAAACCTTCTGTACTACTGTAAAGTTTATGAAAATACTAGCGACCCGCTCCGGCTTCGCACGGCTATAGGTATTATGCATGTATTATACATAAAAACCTTCCTCTTGAATCACTCAATCTATTAAAAAAAACGCATCAAAATCCGTTGCGTAGTTTTAAAGATTTAAGCATACATAGGAATATAGGGACAGAAAAAGCGACTTTGTTTTATACTATGTAGTGATAGTGATAAATTTTTTACTTGTTTTTTCTTTACAATCGCCGTAAAATTGAAAAAGCTCAAAAATATGACAATTTTCTGGTCAGACCACCTTGTTTCAATGACTAAATGACTGACTTATGAATTGATGAAACCGCGCAGTGCTGTTCCCCTTTGGTTTCACCCACGTAACTCCCGATCCCGTGGGAATATCGGGATAAAAGTAGCCTATGTTATTTCCCAATGAATCAATGTATCTTCATACCAAGTTTCATAAGAATTGGTATTATTGGTATTAGATTTGGAGCCTATTCGTTAGAAACATAAAAACAAACAAAAAACTTTCATCTTTTTAATATTATTGTAGATAAACTGTTGAAAATGACTTCTATTTTTTGTTTTTGTAACAATAAGTACTTACTAGTTTCAACCATCAGTTTGTTGTGTAATAAAACCTTGATTTTGTCCGCAGTAGTGGCCAGACGACCAGCGCAGATTGCCAATCCGAGTATTATACAGAAAACTTGAGGAACTATAAGTAACTCAGCATTGATATTTTTCTGAAAACAAATATAAAATTTTATTACTGGAGATCCTAATCCCATAAAAATAATCATAGTTTTAATTATCATAGGCACGAGAAGAAGAAGAAGAAGTACCTATAAATGATGGAATATTTAAAAAAAATCATGTTTCTTGCGCGCGCCGTAGATAAAGAATCAATCATTTAAAAATCTAATTTTCGCCATAAATCCATCAAAAATTAAATCAACTTTGTTTCGATTGAAAATAATATGAAACAAGGTTGATTAAGTACCGTTGGATATTATTTTATGAAAACTAACATATCTAAGTCAAACTTTACTAAAAAATGGATTGTACTATCTAATTCATAAATGAAATTAATTAATTTACCTTAGATTATAATTATTACTCACATTGAAAATAAAACATTGAAATAAAATTATACAAATTAGTTTAACAGTCAAGTAAGCATAAGATTGTTCTTTTTAAAGATCAACAAATATATTCAAAATTATCTCGCAAAATATGCCGGTAAAAATGGTCCTAAAAAGGCTTACAAGATTTGACCTAAACCTGTGCCTAAACAAACTAACATACATACATTGTCATAAATTGCAAGTTCAATAAAAGCTTTTGAAAATAGTTTTAGGTAATGAGTTAAACTTACCAATCCATTTCCCGCTTGAATTTCAGCAATCACTAATATTATCAACCCCATAACGTGCGGTATGTTGCAAAACAGAATGTATATGGACTGTAAAAGATTAATACAGGTACTTTATACAAGGATTTTCAATAATATATCAGCCCGTTTTACCCCTTTAGGGGTCGAATTTTCTAAAATCCTTTATAAGTCCTAGAAGGAACCCCCCACGGCAAACTGTGGGCGTAGGTTAGCCATATATTGAAGAACCTTCCCCGATAAATGGACTATCCAACATAAAAATCATTCTTCAATTCGAACCAGTAGTTTCTGAGATTAGCGCGTTCAAACAAACTCTTCAGCTTTATAATATTAGTAGGTAACTAGCGACCCGCTCCGGTTTCGCACGGCTATATTATGCATGTATTATACATCTAAACCTTCCTCTTGAATCACTCTCTATTTATAAAAACCGCATCAAAATTCGTGGTATAGTTTTAAAGATCTAAGCATACAAAGGGACAAGAGGGATATAGGGACGGCAAAAAGTGACTTTATTTTATACTATGTAGATATATATATATATATATATATATTTATAACTTGCAATACTTATTGCATCCAGCCTCAAAAAATCCCATAGTAATATTGCGTCCACCGACTTACGGCGTCCGGTATACGGACGCAAGATTGATTTCACCTCTATTACATAGCTATAGGTATTGGGTATCTATAGTAAAAAAATCAGTGAGACGCATTTTCACTTCCAGAGTCTCTGGACGAGTATAATATAGTTCGCCAATTATCCGATAGCGGCGCTGCGTCGCTGTATATTTTCTGGGTGTATTTTCCCGTACATTTGGCCGATAATGTTGCGTCTACTCCCAAATATGCTGTTGCCACTTCGTGCAGTGCGTGTGGTTAGAAACAAAAGAAATGCGACGTTGCCGCTCAGGCGCTTTGACCGTTGAGACTATGAGGCTTGCCGCGCGCGGCCATCGTTTCATTCTGCTCGTGAACTTTGCGGACGCTGTAGTATCCTGTACGAACGGATGTGAATAATTTTGCGTAGACTAAATTGTGATGAATATCGTGAATATACCATCCTACTGGAGTACCTACTGAGAGGACGTCTGATGAATTATGGAGTTACGTAAAGATTTTTTCAACACAGTTCCATTTTTTTTTAATTTTCAGGAAAACGATACAAGCTAGGTCAAAGTGGCAAAGACAAAATTATTTATTATTAAATTACCTATAAATAGGTACAAACATTCATTTTGATACGAGTTATAATTTCCAAACTATTATACGTCAAAGGTGACGAAAAATCAGCACTTAGCAAAATAACTCGGGAAATACTGGGCTGGTTACGTTGAATGAATATCATTATTAGCAAAAAAAAAATTTTTTTCGTCAACTTTGACGTATCATAGCTTGGAAACCATAACTCGTATTAAAATAAATATTAGTACTTATTTATAGGTAATTTATTAATAAATAATTTCGTCTTTGACCACTTTGACCTAGCTTATATCGTTTTCCTGAAAATTGAGAAAAACTGTAAAACGGGACACTTTTCAAGGGGGGAGGGGCGTGAGAGTCGTATGTTTTAATGTACTCACATTAAAGTATAAATAGCAGTAGTAGAACTCAACTATAAATTTTGCCGCTAAAAAATCTAGAATGAATAGATTAGAGTGGTGTACCTTCGACAAAATGTATACTACCTACAGCAGATTTTTTTCTGTGTGATAATTTTAGCGAAAAGTTTTTATTCAGAATTGTTTTACCAAATATGAGTGTTGTTACTTTGACGTTATTTTGAACAAGACGTTGCTTATGATATAATTTTTATTGTTTAATTTTGTCTTAAACTTAAAGTTTTAATCTAGAGTTTTATTGTTTTACCAAATAAAAGCATTAGTTACCTTGACGTTATTTTAGAACTAGGCGTTGACCATTTTATAATTTTATTGTTTAATTTAGCCCGAAAATTAAAGTTTTCATTCCAGAATTGTTTTGCCAAATACGTGTTCCAGCAAAGGGTTTTAATACGAAATGGGGTGTTCTAGACGTCTAAGTGAACAACTTTTGTTCTATGACTTTTGGAAATTCGAAAAAAAATTTAGAAGTTTTTGTATGAAACAGCTGATTTTTGAGTAAAAATTCCCTTGGAATTATCGAAAAAAAAAAGGTTAAATTTCTAAAAGTCGTAGAACAAAAGTTGCTCACTTAGCCGTCGAGAACACTCCTCCTTTAGACCAGGGTCGATAATTTTTGAAAACAAAAAAAATCACAGTAGGATGAAACCCATTAGAAAAGGAGCGGAATATGATAAAAATGAAAGGAAAAATAAATTACGGTCGATCCGAGTTCGGGAAGTGGGAGGGGGGGTTTTTAAGGGTAAAAAATGGTTTATCTTGATTTCCGGCAAAACTACAAGTCCTATGGAAAAAAAATGAATGGCAAAGTTGTAGGTAATAAAAAGATCTACAACTTTTGTTTTAACAATTTTTTCACATAACCTCAAAATTTAGGTGAAAAATTCAAATAACCAAGTTTTTGGTTTTTTATTTTTATCTTTTTCAAAAATGTTTTTTTTTTTCTACGAAATTTGGTGAAAACTTACCTTATTATGTCCCAAATACACCGTAATTTATTTGATTTAAAATATTTATTTTTTCGCCTTATTTTAACTTAATATCAAAAAAGCACCCTAATTTTCAATTAAAAAAGGTGATATTTTGACGCGAGAATTTTCGATTGAAAATTAGGGTGCTTTTTTGATATTAAATTAAATTATTTTAAAAAAATAATTTTAAATTTTTCACCCAAATTTTGAGATTAAAATATTATTTAACTGTAAATTAATCATTGTTATTTTTTTACACCAAATTAAGTATCTACCTGAATCCAGAGCCTGAATCATAAATCGCAAGAAAAAAATAAATGAAATAAGAAAATTAAAAAGTCCAACCCAACAAAAAGGATGAAATAAAAAATTTAATTTAAAATTTAAAAAACCCTCTACACAAAATAATAAAAGTAGTATGAATGAACGTAAAAAGCCTAAAACAAGCATAAAAAATATGAAAAAAATAAGCCACAAATAGAACATCGGTCTGATCGGTGGGGGGTTGCGGACATAGGGGTGTAGAATGGGGTATAAAAGGGTTAGAAAATTAAAATAAAAAATATAATAAAACCTTTATTATAAGTTTAATTATGTAAGTTATTATATAACTATATGACACTTATATAACTACACTAGAGAAACTAGATGCGGGGCAGTTGTGGCACTTAACTAATACTGGTAACAGTCTTTTCTGCTTTCGTTGACAATAGCACTAACAGCCGTACTCAGAGACGTCAAAACTATACTTTACTTTTATTTGTGCCAAGTAGAAATGAAACTTCACTATGCTTAAGTTTCATTTTTACTTGGCAAAAATAAAACTTAAGGTTCCTCATCTCTGGCACAAATAAAAGTAAAGTATAGTTTTGACATTTCTGAGTACGGCTGTTAGAGTTTAAAACGCACTTTATGTCAGGGGCATATTGTGCACTTGACGATGCATGTGTTTTGATGCCGCTTGAGCTGCACATAGCCAATAGAGCGTCATCTCTGTAAGATTCCCTTCTGGATCCGGATCTGAAAACTAATTGTAATAGGTTAGGTTAGATAGCGATCGCAACATAAAAAATAATCATAATGTGTTGTTATTTTTAAACATAAGTTGATACGATAAGTACTTACATAGATATTTTAACATTTTCCTCAATTCGGCAGAACAGATATCGGGATTGCATGAGAAAATTTCGCCACCATCAATGTATTTATCCGTGGAAGATTGGTTTGTACTTTCTGCTTTTACAAATCCGTCTTTCATGATGAAATTATACTTTTATTCTAGCATGGTTCTTCTTTTGCATGGTCGGTAATACCCTATTGTATTGTTACCTCAATTATAATATAAACTTTGGTGATAATGCCAGTGGAAATAGTGGACGCCGTAAGTCAGTAGGTATATTTGAGGACGCGCAATCAATATTAAGTACTCCAGGACTCAATAAGAGCATCATTATTAATTAGCATATATAAAAAATATACGCTAGGACGTGAAAATGTACATGACGTACCAAGTATACCAGAATAAAAGGAATGTGAATATCCACAATTTCTTACTTTTTGTAAATATAAGATGCACAGGAATATGGCACGTGATAAAGAAGACAACATTCACATAAACTTTGCCGATAATGCCAGTGGAAGTGGTGGACGCCGTAAGTCAGTGTCTTAGCATGGACGTAATAACTATACCTGGATGTATATATATATATATATATATATATATATATATATATGATAGATATGATTTACGGTTTTTGGTTAATCATTTAGGTCTTGGACCCTCATGGTAGGTATATATGGCTATTAGGCTC
Source organism: Idaea aversata (assembly GCA_907269075.1). Classification (NCBI taxonomy): domain Eukaryota; kingdom Metazoa; phylum Arthropoda; class Insecta; order Lepidoptera; family Geometridae; genus Idaea; species Idaea aversata. The sequence goes on from OU026102.1 coordinate 3,179,993, forward strand.
AATCACATCGATTACTCACCACATGATCATAAGCTTCTTTGTATTTAGTAGCTACTGTTGCTATCAATTGATAAAGCTTATTCAACGCTCCGTAATCGTCAACTCTCTCTGATATCGATAGTAACTTCAACAATCGACAATTAATCGAATAATACACCATTACATTTGAAATCGATATAAGGATACCATTTATATATATAATATTTATTAATATAAACACCCAAATAGGTAATATATAATATTGGGTGCGACAGATAACAAATATACTGGCCATAATTATTTCATATAAGGCTAATACTATAAATGTTACAATAAATTTTAATTCATACTTGTACGTAGATGATTCCATTTTCATTTGTGAATCGATTATTTTGATCTCCTTATTAAAATCGTAGAATGTTCTTCCATTTGGTAAAAGTAATAGAATTATTATGCTCGATGAGTACTGTATAATATCGCATATTATTCCTAAAATTTTATAAAAGTTTTCTTTTTCGAAGAATATCCAAATAATGGTACACCAAATGATACATTGTATGGAATTAACTATTTTTATGATTGTAGTATACTTTCCCGTTTTGTTTCTGAAAAATCCATAATCAAAACCGAACAATATGTGGTACGTTTTGTATATGATTTCCATTATTCTGTAAGATACATTCCTTTCCATTTTAATTTATAGAATAGGAATAATCAATATTTTACTAGTAGTTTTTTCTTTTAGATTTATCAATTATATTCAATGAAATTGTTCTGTTCTTTTCGTTATTGCCAGGCTGCGACTATCTAATTACCAATGCTGGGATTATATTAATTCAATAATCAATTATAATATTATATATACGATCAACAGAAACATGAAAACGATTTTTTACGTTATATTTATGTTATAAAATAAAAATTCAACACATCAATATTTGGGTTTTATTTACTGCAAGTCTAGTACTAGCTCCTATTATAAGACTTTCAAAGTTTTTAATCCGGAACAAGGCAGGCACGTTAGAATTTGATTTGTTCGATTTGATTATTTGAGTCTTTTTATCTTGTACTTTTTGTTTTTATACTCTGTAGTGTAAGAACACTGATATAGTGTTCTTAATTTTGTTTGTTTCTCTACTATTCTAAAATATTTTGTGTCATGTTCTTGTCCAAATAAAGGTTTTTCTTTTCTATTAACAAGTAAATGAACGCTTTTTTAATATTGAAAAAAGTGTACTGAATAGGATTAATAATAACAGGCGTGTTACTGCAATTTTGTTAGATATAATAAGTATTGCGTATTATATTATGGGTTTACTTTTATTAAGACAACATGTTACTCAAACAAAAATACAATGCAAACTAAAGTTATACCCACACAGTAGAATTTCATTAAATTTCATCTAAGTAATACGTCCAATCGTAATTCATGTAAGTAATCCACTTTACATTAACTTAATCGTTATTTTTTTTACAAACCTTCTATGGTAATTTAATAGTTTTTTTTTCAATCCTTCTACGGTAATTAAATTGGAGTGAAAATTTGACGACCCGTCGTATCTAAATTACTTTTAAATAATCCGTTGTCTGGCCACCATAACACAAGCCCAGTTGCTTGCTAGATGACGCGGTATAAAAATTTATTGCAATATTTATTTATTTCAGTTATGATCTGCTGAATAACGTGGAAGTTAATAAGTTTTTTTTTTTCAATGTTGGTTAATATTACTATTTTATTGTTTTCGATTTTAGATTTCCACTTTGCAATTCAATTTTTTCAAAACACAATAAGTACCTACTTATTCAATATTGTCAAAGTTATGCAAGTAAAGGAATAATAAATAAATAAATATTGTAGCACATTACACACATCGCCATCTAGTCCCAAGCAAGAACACTAGTCTTGTGTTAGGAACTGAGTAATGCCTTTAATATTATTACTTATACATCGAATAATTATAAAGCTTAAATTATATAATAGTAAAAAAACTTACGTTATAAACTAGTCATTTTAAAAGCTATGACTACATTAGGGTAATTATTTTTTTAACTGTGAGCCCTGTCGGGCATTGCAATTGCGTACGGTGACAAACCGAAGCATTTCTTACTATAAGTAGGTACTAGAAATACAAAAAAACTTGTTATTCCTGGGTTTCAATATTAAGAATAGTCAATAAAATATACTTATTGGTGAAACCACCCGCCACACGTGATACATAGTAGTTTCATACTTGCTAGCTATTCCGTTTAGGATAAAAGAAAGAAAGTAAGCATTTATTGAGTACAAACACACGACAAACACAAGAATGATGAAATGAACATGACAATGAAAATTAATTACATAAAAACAAAAAAAGTGGTAAAGAAAAAACAACATAATGAGGAGTCGTGTATTGACCCAAATGGGTCGACCTCAGCTAAAAACTGCAGCCAAGCATGCTTAGCTGCAGCGCTGGTCTTCCGGCCAGACCTATCTAGCTAGAGCTAGCCATCTAGCTAGCTAGCTAGATTTAAATAGATTAATAGGATGCTGTCGGAGCTACCAAGTACCAAACAGAGGCTGCTCTTTTTCTTAGTATTGCATGAAAACTACCTACTCTGGCAGCCGCGAACATCCCAGACGTGCTGCACCATCGTGGCAGTCAATCAACATCCTAAACGCATCAATATATTGGACCCGTAGAGCACTTAGCGACTGCTTCGTAATGCTGCGTTTTGACGTGATAAAGTCTAATATTTTGATAAACATTTTCGAAAAAATGTTCGAATTTCCAAAAGTCGTAGAACAAAAGTTGTTTGATTAGGTGCACAGAAGTAGCCCTCAACGGCTTGCTAGTATAATTTTCAATAACCCTGTATAAAGGAAAATAAAGGAAAAAATATATAAAGGAAAAATATGTATTATTATACTCACATATAGGGAAAACAAAATTTCTAATATAAATTTTTAATATTATTATATAGATTATTGTATTGATTTATAAAATAAAAAACAACCAATAAACCATCCTCTGGACTGAAATTTTTAGACAACATGACCAACCTAAATTACATCAAATTAATAAATTACATAGACAAAATAAGAAATATAATAAATACAAAATAAAGTAAAATTACGCTAATAAATGATTTAATATTTTTCAACGTATCATAAATCTACTTAGAAGTAAACTGTGCGATGACAATTAGGTAAGTGACACAGAAGTTGAGGACGATTGTGAATAGACTTGCGTTCAGCGGTAGGAGACCCCACACGTAAAACTTCATCGGTTGAGCTTCTATATACTTGATGAACTTGACGATATCCTTACATTTCATACGATCTGTATTAACAAAAAGATTATTAATGACGGATCCAGAGTCAAAAATCTTTGAAGCAAGAGATAATCAAAGTCAAAGTATTTTTTTTTAATTCTTTTGGATGCTTAAGACCACATAGAATCGTCTTAAAAACTAAGTTGGAACGTGTTCCTTCGGAACGAGCCCATGTAGAGCCTATCCTCTATAGACGATAAACGATAAGGCCGCCAATTTGTGCAACTTATATCTCTAGCTATTACTCTGTGTATATTGTGTTCTATGTTCCTTCTTGTGTTGTATAAATTATAAAGTTATCTATCTATCTAGATAATAATTTCTTGGCTTTAGTAAAAAATCTTCATAATATGAAAAGCAGTATTCTTAATTTAAAAGCAATATAAGAATATTGCTTTTAAATTAAGAATACTGCTTTTAAGAAAAAAACACTGCTCATTATTTTCAATAATAGGTGCTGAAAACAAAATAATATTATTCTTTAGGGAGAGGATTAGTTGAATTGAATTAAAACTGAACCAATCTACTATAGAGCAAGAGCCCACGACGGCCAGACCTTCGTTATTTTATAAAAGCTGAAAGTTTTTCTATGCATGTCCCCTATACAGGTAAGAACGACCAGGGAGTATAGAGTTTGGGTTGTGGTTACTTCGGCAGATAACGGGTAGTAAAGGTGTATAAAATAGTAGCTTAAATTCGTTAAAGTATAAAGCTCAATTTTTTTATATGTTCTTCGGGATAACTTTAGAAATCTCGCTATCCATTGCCGGACACTTATGACAGTTGCTACCCCCTGCCAGACACCCCTAAACTTGAATAAATTATAATTATACTTTCGTTATAGTATAAAAGCTGAATTTTATATATGTTACTTGGGGACCTATATAAAAATGTTACCCCAATAGCCGGACAGTTTTAATGGTTTTTACATCTTGCCAGACACATTGAAAGTCCGCTGTAGGTGCGAGCGCGAGTGCTTAGTCGATTGCGATCTTTTAAAATATCCAATAAAAAAATAATTTTATTACGTTCATAGCCATTTATATAAAGTAAAAAATGTTATTTTAATATTATAAAATACAAAAAAATGGTTTTCGAGTTTTGGGGGTGCACGGACGTTTGTGTAAGAGATTATTTCTATACTCATTTAAAATTTGTTCAATAATATAAGTTTAAGTAGGTAGCTGTATCTCTGGAATAAAGATGAATAATTATATTAATTTAGTTTTATTTCTTAGTTAAAATATAGGAATTTAAACATATACTTATTTTTTTCAATGATGACAAGCATATTTTCGACAATCTAAGTAACATAAATGTAGGGTTTCAAGCTACCGCTGATAGGAAGATATTGAATAATGACGAGTTGCTATTTTGTCACTTTGATATGTAGGCAAATTATAACATAGACGAGCTGCTTCATAGGCGACCTATCTTTTTAGGCGACTTGTATTTATGTTGTAATGATAACAGAGCTGTTGACAAAAAACGATTATGTCGAGTTGCTTCATAGACGACTTACATTGAAGACTAGTTGCAAATTAGTCCACATGATTTTAAGACAAGTTGCCACATAAGACGACTTGCGTTTTAGACCGTCTGATACTAACCCTCAACGACGAGGTTGTTGAGCTATTGTCTGTAGGTCCACTGGCAGATTTTTGTTTTTTACGGTTTTTGTCGAATTTTCAGGTTCAGAAGTTAAGTATTTTTTCATAAGTCCAGTATAACATTCCCGGTGATAACCATTGTTTTGTATACTCATCAGGTAAAATAATGTCTTTATATTCGAGGTTATGTTTTTTTCTGATTTTCAAAATAGTTTGACATTTTTTTAACGTTTCCTCCGAAAACAATATTATTTTACCAACACTTTTATTACAAACGAAACAAATTAGTATCTGCCATGATAACACTTTTTACTAAAATTACACTTTTATTTCACGAAAAAACTGCTCATTTATCAATCGTAAAACGTCACTCTTTAAGGCATATTGCCAGGGTCTGTACACGGGCGGTCTGTGGTTCAGCTGTGCTAAGAGATCGCTAGAGACCCTACGTATTCAATATAATATTTAACATTTTTAGGATGCTGTTGAGACTCCCACCATATTGTAGTGCGATCGAAATGTTTGCTCGGACACGAACGGATGGCTGTAATGCTGTCCTTCGTAAAAAAGTAGCATCATTGGTCAAGAGGTTAAGGGAGAGTACCAACAGCATCCTAAAAATGGTGGCAGATGATCCGCACGGACGTGTGTTTAGGCATTCTGATCGAGCGATGGCCGCCGTGGAAAACCACTCGGGCGGTGGTCGCTTGATTAATTTGTCTACACGGTACGTGAAATTTTAATTTTTTTTTTCTAGTTTTTAATTATTTTACTGCTGAACTGCTCAATACATCAGTAAACAACACATGATGCGCAGTAAAAGATCGCAGTCCCTATCTCACTCACACCCGCTTGAACAGTTGTTACCTCGCGCTCGCACCTACAGCGGACTTTCAATGTGTCTGGCAAGATGTAAAAACCATTAAAACTGTCCGGCTATTGGGGTAACATTTTTATATAGGTCCCCAAGTAACATATATAAAATTCAGCTTTTATACTATAACGAAAGTATAATTATAATTTATTCAAGTTTAGGGGTGTCTGGCAGGGGGTAGCAACTGTCATAAGTGTCCGGCAATGGATAGCGAGATTTCTAAAGTTATCCCGAAGAACATATAAAAAAATTGAGCTTTATACTTTAACGAATTTAAGCTACTATTTTATACACCTTTACTACCCGTTATCTGCCGAAGTAACCACAACCCAAACTCTGTACTCCCTGGTCGTTCTTACGTGTATAGGGGACATGCATAGAAAAACTTTCAGCTTTTATAAAATAACGAAGGTCTGGCCGTCGTGGGCTCTTGGGCCACTAGTTTAGCATTTGTTTTTTTTTTAGGGGAAAAAAGCAATTCGGGGAAACGCAGCTAACCCTTCAAGAAACCTTTTTTCTGTGTACTGTTTTCAGACATTGTTGTTTGGACTCTGTCGCGGACGACTAAGAGTCGGGCGATCGGCGGGCTTTGTTTTGATTTTAATTGTAGTATGTACCTAGTATATTTCAAAGCCGGTTGCCCGATAGTAGCTTTCTATAGATAGATGTATAGGTAGGTAAAGTCATAAAGTTGATTTGTTTGTAAACATTGGTTCTCGACCTTAGGTAGTTAAGTTTCGGGAGCGCTAGTTTAACTTTTTAAAAACTAAATTAAAACTAGATGTTACTGCTACGAGTATGATTTTAATACTAACTTAAAATGATGTAGAGACAACGAAAGTTAACACGGATGTTATTGTTCACAAAGTATTCCTAGACTAAACAATTTATTCGTTGAATTTAGCTTAGGTATAAACAAAGAATAAGCTGAATTAGCATTATGTATACCTAAACTACATTGTCTCAATATATAACTCCTCCCCCCTTAGTCTTTTAGTATCGGGAAAAACTAATTAAAAAGTGGTTTTTCCAGATACCTAAAATTGACGTAAAAGAAATGATTTAAATTAATAATTAATTGAATTATAACAAAAAGAAATTAAACAATTACTAAACAAAGTGATTATACAAAAATAATTGATTATATAAAAATAATTACTTATAAGATTATAACAATATTAAAATTAATGATTATTTGAATTAATTGAATATAATAAAAGAAAATAAATGATTACCTAAAATTATGATTTAAAATTTTAAACAATTAAACGTTGATTTTGTAATTCAACGGGATTTACATTGTTCACGTTATTTTCTAATACATTTTCCTGATTCCTTAAAAATATAAATTGTCTTAAAATGTTTCTATATTTAATACAAATTAATATGATAAATAAAATTATAATTAACACGTATAACATAATCATTATGTTTAAAGTTTTTCGCGTTTCTTTCACGTTATCATGATTACCGCTTTTCTTGATTAAATTGTTCATTTGCCGGATATCGTCCAAGTCGATTCCTTTGAGGTTAACTGGTTCGGTGTCGTAGTCTCCATTGGGTTTCAGGTTACTCCGCAAATCTTGTAGATTAGGTAAATTCAAAACTGGAATGCGTTTGTAGTCTGGTTTTAATGTATGTTGCCGTTGACTATGAATTCGATTTTCACCGATGTGGGCATCACACTGTACTGGTATAGTAAGTATATAGGTTCCCTTCAGTTGCTCGTGAATTTCATTATTTCCGCATTTTATTGTCAGGACTTGATTGTTTTTACAGAATAAAATCCAACTATCTGTATTAATTCGTTGCAGTTTGACGTCGTCGATATGAATTGGCAGGGAGGTACATGAAGAAAAGTCTTTCTCGAATTCCATAAGTGACTCTATGCATGTTTTTCCAGGAAAAGGCGTTAATTCGTTTTCATCGCAAAGATATTCTTCGGTCGTTATCTCTTTGCATTTTTGGGCGGATGGCCTGTACTCGTGATTACTCACCAAAAGAAAGGAAAGAGATGGGATTACTATAAAGGTTTGGTTTGTGGATTCATCGGACATGGGTAATGGGTACAATTTGTAATAATTATACATTATTTTATTAACTACAGGTACATCTATAATAAATGTTATTTCCTCGTTTTTAATGTAAGTTTTAACAGTTAATGTTTCTTCTATATAAATTAAATTTTCTTCTGTTACAGGGTACATTAGATTATCATATTTGGCAATTCCGGATAACAAGGTAAGTAATTCATTAGGATTTATAACAGATTTATGTAATACTGAAGTTTTGCTTAATGCTAGAGCTGTCTCTATTTCGCTTAATTTTATATAAATGGTTCTGAAGTTAGAAACAAATAAATTAATTACGCCAATAAAATAAGATAATGATGTAAAGTTGTTTTCTGCCGTTAATGAACGAATGACCATGCTTTCTAGTTTATCTAAACGCATTTTCATGAGTCTAGTATTTTCGTCTATAATTTTAGTTGTATTTAAAAAGTGGTCCATCATTTCAGAAACTATAGTGATTTTACTGTCTATTGCTTGTTGTTCATTTTCTATTTTTCCTATAATGTTATCGTAGCGTACTGCATCATCGTGATCTAAATTTCCTGTAATAATTTTTATGATAGATCCTAAGGGATTGATGAGACCTCGCTTGACTCTACTGAAAGGTACTAATTGCTGCACTTTCTCTATTGCTTCATCTCTTAAATATTCTGCCTGAGCTTTCAATTCATTTGTCTCATTTAAATATATTTTATGTTTGTTAGCTATAGTAATAAAATCCTGAAATTTATGAATGTTAAAGGAAAGATCCGATCGAATACCAGTTAATGAAATGGTTTTAATGATTGACCAATTTTCCGTCTGTAAGTATGCAATTCCCTGTTTAACAGGTAAGATTCCCGGATTATTATTAATTCTGACTATTTGAGGGTCCTGGTTGGCTGTCGTCTGCGCCCATATTTGTGTGACGAACCTGTGGAGGACGTTTGACATTTAGTATAGGGGCTCTAGTATGTCTCTCCCTAACCTGGATGGGTACTACATTTCTCTCTATTTCACCTGTAACTTTTGCTTTCTGAAACTTTGGTTTATCCTTACTCTGTCTCTTATTTACTGCTTTTGTATAGATAGTTTGCCCTATTTGTAATGGTGGTGTTTCTTCACCGCCTCGCTTTCTTACTAAGTTTTCCTTTGCTGTTTTCATTTTTTCCATTAAATGTTTATAAAGCACTGAGGTTCTATTTTTATGGTCTTTAATTAGCTGTTGGCTGTATGATTTTTCAAAATCTATATCAAAGGTGGAATTTAAATCTGTGTGACCAAAAACTACTTCAAAGGGTGTTAAATCTGTTGAGCTATGGATTGTATTATTGTAGGCTATAATTGAGTAATTCATGACTGACAATGCGTCTGTATGTTTTTGATCGTATCTAGCTAGTCTGTATATTTCTGTAATTGTAGAATGAAAACGCTCTACTATACCCATAGAGTTTGGGTTGTTTGGGGTACCTATGTGTAACTTTATTTTGTACAAATCTGTAGTTTCCCTAATAAGCTCATTATTGAACTCAGTACCTGGGTCACAACTAATTTTCTTAGGTATGCCATAGAATGTAAAGTACTTCATTAAAGCTCGTACTATCTCTGGTGTGTTTTTTGATTCAATTTCGATTGCTTGACCTAATTTACTAAAACTATCCACCATAGTTAAATACTGTTTTGAATCTATTGAAAATATGTCCATGAAGATTTCCTGAAAGGGTGCACTTTGAGTCTGTGTCAGCTGCAATATCGGTTTTATCGGTTTTCTGTCATATTTTGATACTTTACATTTTTCGCAAGCATTTATTATTGCGGCTACTGTTTCTTGCATGTTTGGCCAGTAATAATTTCGTCTGATACGTTTGATGGTTTCAGAAATACCACGATGACAAGTTTTTCCATCGTGTAATTTCTCTACTACTGCCTTTTGTTCTAACTCGTCTTCTAAATAGATTACGCGTTGAGTACATTCGTAAAAGTTAACTGTTCCCTTTTTAAACAAAGAAATTATTACGGTAGCAAAATCTTTTCTATGTTGTGGGTTTTCAAAGTAAATAAAATATTTTAATTTTGGTTTTATATATTCTTTGAGAAACTGTTTTATGATATCTAAATTATTTAATGGTAAGAAAACCTCTAATACTTTCTGTTTGTCCCTAGATAAGTTTTTGACTTGTAACTCTTCGCGATACCAATTAAAAACTAAGATTTGATTCGGTTTTGTGTCTATGGCTTCTTCTAATATAGGTATACCGTGTGATTCTAAATCTTGTGCAGAGTGAACTGTTCCAACAGAGCTGTCCGATGGTACAGGATATTGTGGAATTACCTCAATATCTGGTTCGGATGCTGTCATAGTGTCTTCGTCATCAGAAATAGTCAGTGTCTCCTCAGAGTCCTTTTGTCCTTTTTCGTCATCTACGTTAACTATCATTGAGTATTTATCTGAATCTAAAGCATTTATTTGCAAATGTTCTATTCGAGAAAGGGCATCTGCGTTAGTATTCTGTTTGCCGTTTTTATGTATAATTCTAAAATCGTATTCCTGTAATCGCAAACGCCATCTTGTGAGTTTACTATTGGGTTCTTTAAGTTGATATAGCCATACCAATGGTTTATGATCTGTGTAAATGTCGAATTTATGTCCATACAGGTAAGGTCTAAAATGTTTTGTAGCCCATATTATCGCTAAGAGTTCCCGCTCTATTGCGCTATATTTCCGTTCGGCATTTGTTAATGTGCGACTAGCATAAGCTATCGGTTTGTCGCTACCAATTGAACCTTGTGATAATACAGCGCCTATTGCTACCTCGGATGCGTCTGTAGTTAGAATAAATGGTTTGGACATATCTGGGTACTGCAGTATAGGAGCATTTACTAAAAGTTCTTTGCATTTTTCAAATGCCTTTTTATAATCTTCGTTAATTTCTACTTTTCTTCCTTTCTTTAAACAGGATGTTAGGGGTTGTGTAATTTTAGAAAAATCGCGAATGAACTTTCTGTAGTATCCTATAAAACCTAAAAATCTTTTTATTTCTGTTTGTGTTTTCGGAATGGGATAATCAAGTACTGTCCTAATTTTGTCGTCATTTGGTTTCAGACCTTGTTCTGTTAATGTGTGTCCTAAATATTGTACTTCTTTACGCAAAAACTCTGATTTGTCTAACTGTATCTTTAAGTTTGTCTGTCTAAGTCTGTCGAATACTGATCGTAATTTTGTTAAATGTTCCTGTAATCCATTAGAATAGATTAGGATATCATCTAGGTAAACTAAACAGTGAATGCCTTGAAGTCCTCTTAAAACATTATCCATTGTACGCTGAAACGTTGCAGGTGCAGTTTTCAGTCCAAATGGCATTCGAAGGAACTCGTAATGACCATTTTGTGTAGAAAAGGCTGTCTTTTCCCTATCTTCTTCTGTAATTTCAATTTGATGGTAACCAGAAGCTAAATCTAAAGTTGTGAAATAGTTACTATTACCTAATTTGTCGAATAAGTCACATATGTTTGGTATGGGATATTTATCGTCAATGGTAATTTCGTTAAGTCGTCGATAGTCTATAACCATCCTATATTTAACTTGGCCTGATGCGTCCATTTTTTTTGATACTAGATGGACAGGGGCACTCCATGGTGAGTATGATTCCCTAACAACATTGTCTTTTAGTAATTTTTCAGTTTGGTTTTTAATCTCTTCAGCTTGTGCCGGAGGTTGTCTATATGGTCTAACATAAATAGGATCTTCGTTTACGGTACGTATGTGATGTTTAACTTGATTTGTAAAAGTTAGTGGTAAGTTTTCACAATAGAATATATCTCTATATTCCATGCATAATTCCTGAATGGCTTTTCTTTCTTCGCTATTTAGATGATTCGTTCTTAATTTAACATTTAAGTTTTCTATTAATAAACTGTCTGTCTCTATGTTTTCGGATTGTATTTGTGTATTATTTAACTCTACTAACTCTATTTCTTTTAATTTTTCAACTTTAAAGGGTGATGTAATTTTAAGGAATAATTCTTCTTCTTGTAAATTTTGAATAATGGTTGTAGCTAAATAATTCTCACATTTAACTATTGCTGAGGGCATTCTTACGCCTTCTGTAAATTGTATGAAATTGAAAAGTGCATAACCTTCTTTCTGATTTACAGGTAATCTAACTTTGTGTTCTGAACGTGGGAGTAGAGTAATCATGGATTCTTCCGGAAAAATTATAGGAATACATGTATCGTTTGTTTCTAAACGCTTGTCCTTTAAATTAAGATTAGCATTGAGCTGAGACATTAAATCGAATCCTATAACTCCGTCGTAATTTTGATCAACATCGTACAAATAAAATTTGTGAAAATTGTTATTGTTAAATATTGTAAAAAGTGGGATTTCGATAACTTCATTGTGAGAACTAGTTGCATGTGTGCTTACTACTACGAATGGTTCCTGAAATTTATAATTTTGGAAATATTGTTGTCCTATTTTGGGGCTTAAAAATGATTTTGAACTACCAGAGTCTAGCATTAGTCGGGCGTTTATCTCGGGTACATATATATAGGGTAATTTTAAGTCTGCATTAAAATTAATCGCTATTATCTCGGATGTTTTTGTTTGATACCTATCTGAAAATTTTGAATTTCAGTTTCATTTTCATTTTTATTTTCCTGGTGTACGGGCTCTATATTTTGCTGCTCTAAGTTCTGCGAAGATTCCGCATAATCTAAAGCAAGTTGATAGCTAGCTGTTTGGTCTTCGTTATAACTATTGTCGTAATAATTTTCATTATAATCATAGTAATTATCAAAGTTTTCGAATTCAGGTTGGTACGGAATTTCATAAGGAAATTCTGTGTAAATTTCGTTCACGGGTACTTGTTGAGGTCTAGCTGGAGCTGTCCTCATAGAAACGTCAGTGTTTTGTTGCTGGTTGGGTGGTTTATACCCAAATTGACCTGGCTGTGGTCTGTAACCTGAGAATTGAGGTCTATATCCGAACTGAGCTGGTTGTGGTCGGTATCCGAATTGAGTTGGTTGTTGTCGGTATCCGAATTGACCAGGCTGCGGTTTAAATCCAAAAGATTGATTATTAGGTTTAAATGCTAATGGCTGAGGTCTATATCCGAATTGTCCTGCCTGAGGTCTAAAGCCAGAGGGTTGATTGTTAAATTGAGGTCTAGGCTGATAATTTTGAGGAAAATTGTTATTTCTAAACTGATTTGGTGGATTTCCTATTTGTTGAAATTGTAGAGAGGGTTTAAATCCTACAGGTATGAATCCTGATGGTTTTTGATTTATGATATTTGGTCCTTGAGTAGGAGGAATCAAAGGTTTATAATTATTCCCTGCAAATGTGATTGGCGGTCTACCGTTTCCTATTAATTTAGAATGCATATTGTATTCTTCAGCAAAATTAATTTCTTCTAAGACTATAGTTAAAGCTTGTTCGATGGTTGTTGGTCTCTTTTGTCTTATTGTTTTGACTAAATCTATTGAGAGATTGCACATAAAAACCTTAAGGGCTTTATCGTCATATATTATTTTTCTCGCGTCCCTAGTTGCTATTGGGGTTGATACCTCTACCTTAGCGAAAAGGTTTGCTTTTAGCTCCTGTATTCGCTTGCAGAATTCCATGTAAGATTCGTTGGGTTTTAGCTTAGACGTTGCTAGTTCTAACGCTAAGCATTCTTCACTACGTGGATCTCCGAAATGTTGGACTAGGAGATTTTGTATGTCTGTAAAGCTAGAAAAGTTCCCTCGTTCGTTCACTAAAGCGGCGGCTCTACCTCTAAGTTTGCTTGTAACAACTTGTAACAAGTATTCATTTCGTTCATTTGTACCCTGGTATTTTGAGAGTACAAATTCACACTTTCTTAAAAATAAAGTTAACACTGATGTATCCCCATTAAATTCGGGAATTAGGTTGATTACGTCGCGAGGAATTTCGGAAGCAGCCATTGTTAATGCCGCTCCGAGATCTATCGCATTATCCGCATTCATTTTAAATTATATTAATTACAAACTAATAAAAAAAAATTAATTCTTAAAATTTCAATATAAAAAAAAAAATATCAATCTTAAAATTAGGCACCAATACACTCGAATGGGTACGGGATCGGAAGGGGCTTATTAGAAAGGGTGAGTACTGAGTAATCACTTACATTAATGCCACTGCCGCTCGTTGCCACATTGCGCCGAAAGTAACGAATTTATTTGTTTGGTTCCGGATGCCGCGGCCAATACGTATGTCTTCACTAAGTTTTTACTCTGAATTCACACACGCTAGCACAATGGACATCCTACCCAGGCTGCGCCAGTTAAGTTTCGGGAGCGCTAGTTTAACTTTTTAAAAACTAAATTAAAACTAGATGTTACTGCTACGAGTATGATTTTAATACTAACTTAAAATGATGTAGAGACAACGAAAGTTAACACGGATGTTATTGTTCACAAAGTATTCCTAGACTAAACAATTTATTCGTTGAATTTAGCTTAGGTATAAACAAAGAATAAGCTGAATTAGCATTATGTATACCTAAACTACATTGTCTCAATATATAACTAGGTACTGTCTTGCTTGACCGTAAAGAGAGCACCCTTGCTTATTTTGTTATTATGTAGCCTGGTAACTTATTTGAAACCTACAAATGAGATAGGCGTGGCTTCCGCTGCGCTGTGATTGGGTGCTAGCATTGGTTCTCCCTCCATTCCGCTAGGTGGCGCCACTGTGCAGCCGTTATGGCGCGTGGGCGATGTTATTTAAAGGATTGCTTATCGCCTCAAGACTCAGTTGGCGTTTATTTTTCGTTGTGTTAACATCTTACGGTGCAAACAAAAAATATAACTATTAACGACATTGTCGTTCGGTATTAACATTATTATACTTTTTTCTGGTAAAAAAGTAGGTATTTTTAAAATTTATTTTTAACTAATTCTTACTATATCTTTCAGATTAGTTTTTAATAAGTTTTTAGTGTGTTGTGTACAATGGATATACAACCGAATCCAGGTTCTCCCGAAGCGGGACCGAGTGGAGTAGCGAGGAGGAGGATTAACTACAAGCGGCCGCGACGCCTTTATAGCAGCAGTGATAACGAGTTCGGCGATGATGACGAAAGCTTTCCGTCTCCACCGAAACGTAGCAAGGATGATGATTTGTCAGATTCAAGGTTCGATTATCTACAAAAACAGGTTAGTGCACTTAAATATTTGATTACAAAAAATGACAGAAATTTAAATTCGTCTCAGGAGAAAGAGTTCACTCCTTCTTTGTCATCTTTCGTGCTAAAACCAACGAATGATGAATTTGAATGGAATAATGATGTAACGGTCACATCCGATGGGGCTAAGCGGACACCTTCTTCAAGGTTGAATATGATTAAAAAATATCAGCATTTAGACAGTGAAGAGTGGGTAAACGTTCGTTACAATGAAGTGCAAAAGAAATATGTGTCTACCCCCGCTTTTACAAACTTGAAAACGAATGATGAATTACTGCCTTTCGAGTCTAAATTTAGTCATTTAAGGTCTTTAGATCAAACTTTTGATGCGTTAACTAATATAATTATTACGCAAAAAGAATCTCTGCAGCTAGCACTAAGAAATATTTTGGATCGGAGTTCAAATAGCGACACCCAGTTGTCCGCCGAGTCGATTTCGGCTAAGGTACATGAAATTTTCTCCGCTACCTCCCCTTATATGAGTGCATCCAAGGACATGCTGCAGTTGGTTTGTGGTCGACGTGCAAACATTATTGAACACCGTCGAGATAATGCTTTGTCGGCAGTGAAGGACAAATACAATAAGTCAATTCTACGTCGCATTCCGCCTAGTTGCGATCACCTGTTTCAACCAAAAGAATTTAGCGATGCGTTAGCGAAACTTGGAGGTTCAAAACTTTTTCGGAAACCTTACCTACCTGCCGAGGGTAGTCAAGTCTCGCAAATCAACCATAGGCCATACCTGCCCGCCGAAGGCAGTACCCATGGCCCGAGGCGATCCAATCCCTCAGGCTTTCATCAAGGCCACGAAAGGTACAACCACTCGACATTCTCTGGCAAAGGGAAGAGCAATGTCGGTAAACGAGGGTATTCCGCTAAGAATAAACAGAAACCGCGGCCCGATGACGACCGTCCCCGCAGGAAGCAATGACTATGCCGCGACGAGTTTCCAAGCCGGTCGACTGCGCCTGTATCACCGAGCTTGGGAATCAATGGGCGCTCCACCCAACATCTTGAAGATGATCCGAGGGTATCGTATACCTTTCATAAAGAAACCACCTCTCCAACTCGGTTTCGAGAATCAGAACCACCTGCTTACTACGAACGCGCTAAACGACGAACTCGTGCAGATGATAGAGCAAGGGGTTCTGGAGCTTGCCCCTCGAGATCCCGGTTTCATCTCCAATATGTTTCCGGTTCCGAAGTCAGACGGTATGCTTCGTCCAGTCTTGAATCTGAAAGCCCTGAACAGGTACATAGAACCAGGCAAGTTTCGGCTAATAAGTATGCAAAGGGTGCCACAATTCCTGCAACCCGGAGATTGGATGGTGAAAATCGATTTATTTCAAGCTTATTTTCACGTACCGATCTCAGAAGCCCATCGACGGTTCCTTCGGCTAATTGTCAGAGCCGGCAGTTCTACAAAAATCTACCAGATGACCTGCCTACCGTTTGGCTTAGCCAACGCCCCGAGAACCTTTGCTATTTTATCCAATTGGGTGGCACAGAAGTTACGAGAAAGAGGCATCAGAGTTCTTGTCTACCTCGACGACTTCCTTCTGGCAAATCAATGCCCGCAAACGCTCATCGATCATATGAAGGAAACCACCGATCTGTTGAACAAACTCGGTTGGATCATAAACAAAAAGAAGTCATCGGTGATGCCAGCACAGAAGATAGATTTCTCGGAATATTATGGGACACCCAATTGAACAAGAAGTCATTACCCGACAAAAAACTATCATCCCTATGTATGCGCCTCGATCAAGCTCAGCATGCCGGCAGAATGTCTCTCCTAAAGTATCAGAAGCTAATAGGAACACTTCAATTTGCGAGTTTCGTGGTTCCTTTCAGTCGACTGCACTACAGGATGAGGAGCTTATGTAAACGGACACCATATGAAAGGATCTTGGTCCCCCGAAGAGCTTCGATATCATGCGAATATGAAGGAGCTTATGGTAATATACAAAGTATTTCTGCAAGAAGGTGTTCTTCAAGCCTGCAACAACCGATCAGTCCTTCTTCAGAGCGACAACAAGACCGCGTTAGCATACCTGCGCAACCAAGGCGGGACGCGGTCCAAGAATTTAATGAAAATAGCGAGACATGTTTGTCTTCTCCTAGAATCAACTGGCGTACATTTAGTCACGAGTTACCTTCCAGGGCCGCTAAATGGGATAGCGGATCGACTTTCCCGGAACAAAATTCTGTCAGAGTGGCATCTGCTCCCCCAAGCCTGTCGTTTGCTATTCATGAGATGGGGAATTCCCGAGATAGACCTAATGGCATCCAAGCAAGCCCATGTCGTGCCGATTTACGCAACAATGGACATATGGGACAACAAAGCAGCTTACCACGATGCATTCAGTCGAGTGTGGAGCTACAAACTAGCATGGATATTTCCCCCACCTTGTCTGATGTACAAAGTTCTGGCATGCCTGAATCAGGCTCGAGGCCAATACATTGTGATTTGCCCCAAGTGGAACAATGTGTTTTGGAGAGCAGATCTCAAGAAAAGAGCGATAAGCCCACCGTTCACAATCAAGAATCTTCACAAATGCCTGATCGACACTGCGACGGGGCTGCCACCCCCTCGGGTAGACAACCTTGTGTTGGAGGCCTGCAGATAGCACTGACTGAAAATGTATGAAGAGAACAGACAGCGGACCCATTATGGTAAGGGTCCGCTGCTCCAGGTCTGTCAGTGCTAAAGTCGAGGCCGTCCCTCCCCCTGTGCCTGACACGGAAGATCCAATCTTAGCCGCCTTCCTCCTTGTATTCGACTTAAAATCACTCCACAGCTTTACAAGACAAAGCAGTGCAGGGCAAAACAAATATTAGTGCATGAACATATTCATTGAAGGCGGAGGTGAGTTCTTCCCACCTCCGCATCGCCAGTAACCTACCGCATGCCGTGGGGGCTCTCGGCAGGCTTCATAAGGTCTCCGTGACTACAAATAGTGAAAATGTCTTGGTAGTTTAGTTTGAAACACAATAAGTTCAATGTCTTTATTTGCAAAGATGAACAATAACTTACCGCTCCATGATCTCCACCAAAACCTCAAATTAGGAGGCTGAAGTCATCATTATTTTCACTAGATAATTATTTTCTTATTTAAATAACACACGGTTTTATTGACAATTGACTTTGTCAATGTTGTCAACTAGCTCACGAATTTCGAAACGTCAAACATCCATCTCTATTTTTTTAGAGATACGCAAAAGAGAAAAACAATGTTCGTTCAAACAATTCATCGAGTTACTCGATCAACTCTATCGAGTCTATTATACTGCTAGAAAAACTAAAAATGGTACGTATGTGTGCGTTAAAACGGTCACGATCGTTTACGTTTTGTAAAACCTGTACTAGCCCTACAGGTCTCATTTGTAGGTTTCAAATAAGTTACCAGGCTACATAATATTAGAATTTTTCCTGAAATAAAAATTACTTATTATGTACCTAAACTTATTTGAAACCTAATTTAATGCTGCATGGTAAATGAGTCCCAACTGAGGCTTGAGGCGATAAGCAATCCTTTAAATAACATCGCCTACGCGCCATAACGGCTGCACAGTGGCGCCACCTAGCGGAATGGAGGGAAAACCAATGCTAGCACCCAATCACAGCGCAGCGGAAGCCACGCCTATCTCATTTGTAGGTTTCAAATAAGTTTAGGTACATAATAAGTAATTTTTATTTCAGGAAAAATTCTAGTATTTTCCTTGTTTTAATCTGGGAAATGTTAGTAAATACTGGTACTTCCTACCTATAACACACATAATATTTTATGTTTGTTGGTAAATAGTAAATTCATCTAAATAGCTTTTATGTGCTAGCGCAGTAAATATTAAGTTTTGTGTTTTGTTTAAGGGCTTAGAGATGCTAGTTTGTCATGTAAACAATGTTTTAGTATGTATAGGAAGGGTCTGATGACCTGACGTTTTGTTTGTTTACATTCTGTAGTTAAGTACCTAATGTTTTGTGGAAAATTACAAAGTTCGTTAATATTTTGAAATGTTGTGTGAGAAAGGGATATCTCCCGTCTCGCTCGGAGGTTATTGACCAGTTCTGTAGACAAGGACGGCAATACGATGAGCGATACAGGTGATTTTGGCGGCACGCCGTCTGTTGTTAGAAAATAAGCGCTTCCCGCTACCTAGTTTAATTCGAGCGTTTGATATGTACCATAACCTGTTAAATTTTGTATGAAGTTGCTTTTATTTTCACTTTTTGTCGATCTACGGAATAAACGCTCTACTATTGTTATACATTAAGAAGAAAAGAAATACAGTCCATTTGTTACGAGGAAAGTGGTGTTTTAATTCAACATCGAAGTAGAAACCCCCACAGACTCATACTTTGTTTTCTTGATGAATAAATGTAAACGTTATTAATATAAACGAAGAGAAGGGAGTCAGTCACCTATAAAAATCAAATGACAAATGTGACGTCATAAATACAAAGATGTTGGTTATCAAAATTCTTTTGGTTACAAAAAGTTTATTCCTGTTCAGTTTAAAAACAGACAGCGTGGCTGCGTATCTGATACTGTCTACCCCGATTTATTACTTTATAGTTTTAAAAAAGAAAATAAACAAGTTATTACCTAATATTATTACTTATATAATTAAATAAAAATATACTTATATAATTAAATATTATTACTTAATTATTGTATTTCTTGTTTAAATTCTCTATACTTAATTATTTCCGCTAAAGACCTCTAGTTATGTTTTTTTACCCTGACCTAGAAAGAAGGATGTTATATTGGTGTCTATGGTAGTGTAGCTTTCGAGCGGATGGAACACAGGGATGGAACGATCGTAATTTAGTTTTTTAATCAAAAACTACTCACTAGTTTCGGTCATCAGTTTGTTGTGTAATAGAATCTTGATTTTATCCGCATTAGCGGCCAGACGTCCAGCGCAGATTGCCAACCCAAATATTATACAGAAAACTTGAGGAACTATAAGTAACTCAGCATGGATTTTAGTCTGAAAACAATCACTATCATCACTATCACTACATAGTATAAAACAAAGTCGCTTTCTCTGTCCTTATGTCCCTATATCTCTATGTATGCTTAAATCTTTAAAACTACGCCACGGATTTTGATGCGGTTTTCTTTAATAGATAGAGTGATTCAAGAGGAAGTATGTATAATACATGCATAATATAACCGTGCGAAGCCGAGGCGGGTCGCTAGTATATAATATTTCATTACATACTGGAGATCCTAATCCCTATAAAATAATATTTTAGAGAAATAAATTAATTAACTTTTGGTACTTAACAGCCAAATAAGTATAGTAATCAACATAATAATATTAAAAGTTCTCTCGCAATATATGCAGATAAAATAGTTATTAAGCTTACAAGATAAACAAACTAACATAGATAGATAGATAGATAGCTAGATAACTTTATTTCTACAACACAGTAAAGAACATAAAACATGATTCATATTATACACAAAGCAAAGTAAAGTAATAACTATAAAGTACAAGTTGCACAAATGGGCGGCCTTATCGTTGAAAGCGATTTCTTCCAGGCTACCTTTAGATGGAAAATAACTTATTAAGCTTTTATGGTAGGTAACATACATACTTATATACATTGCAAGGTAAATACACGCTTTTAAAAAGTTCTAGGTAATTGGTTAAACTTACCAATCCATTTCCTGCTTGAATTTCAGCAATCACTAATATTATCAACCCCATAACGTGTGGTACGTTACAAAACAGTATGTAAATGGACTGTAATAAATGTATATAGTTAATTTTACAAGGATTAAAAAAAAAGTTATATGCATTCTTTGTTAAAAATCCTTTCTTAATGATCCTAAAAGGAATCCGCTCCTACTGCAAACTGCGGGCGTGGGTTAGCCATTATATCTACATGATGGTCCAAGACTTATATGATCATCACTACATAGTCTATAACAAAGTCGCTTTCTCTGTCCCTATTCCCTATGTATGCTTAAATCTTTAAAACTACGCCACGGATTTTGATGCGGTTTTCTTTAATAGATAGAGTGATTCAAGAGAAAGGTTTATATGTATAATACATGCATAATATTATAGCCTTACGAAGCCGGGACGGGTCGCTAGTTTATTATAATTAACGGTTTTTGGTTTATCATTTAGGTCTTGGTCATGTAGATATTTAAGGCTATTAGGTTCAGTCACATCGATAACTTACCACATGATCATAAGCTTTTTTAAAATATTGGAACAGTTAATTTAACAAATGTTTTAAATACTAAAATTATCAGCCCGTTTTACCCCTTTAGGGGTCGAATTCGTTAAAATCCTTTCTTAATGCTCGCCTACGTTCTAAAATGAACCCCATGCGAATTTGTAGACTCGTAGTTTTTTTGTAGTTTCAGATATTTCTTGATAAATATTTTTCTCTTTAAATATCCGCGTACCCCGTATAATTTCTGGGGATTCGTATTGCTAGTGTTCGTAGGATTAAGCACAAATTTAGCTGAGTGATGCTAAAGAAGCAATCTACTTGTGGAAGACTTCGAGCTTAGACCAAATCGTCACTTATCATCGTGTGTGATAGTAGTCAAAAGCTGACCACTATTGTGTATATAAAACTAGCAGTGGTTTAACCCGCGTAAATCCAGATCCCGTGGGAATATCGGAATAAAAAGTAGAATATGTTATTTCAAATGAATCAATGTATCCTCATACCAAGTTTCATCAAAATCGGTCTAATAGCTTCGGAGCCTATTCGTTACAAAGAAAAAAACATGAGAATATTTTTATAATATTAGTATAGACTATAGCTATAGATAAACAAATTATGTGTACGGTGTCAAAATAGTGTCATGAATAATTACTAACTACTTAACACTGTGTTGACAAACTGCAAACTTGTGGGCGTGGGTTAGCCATGTATATCTACATGAGGGTTCAAGACTTTAATGATATACTTATATGACTTATTGACGGTTTGACCCTCGGTTATATGATTCCCTTACTGTCAATCTCATTAACAACGATCACTTACCACATGATCATAAGCTTCTTTGTATTTAGTAGCTATTGTTGCTATCAACTGGTACAGATTATGCAACGCTCCGTAATCGTCAACTCTCTCTGACATCGATAATAATTTTAGCAATCGACAATTAATCGAATAATACACCATTACATTCGAAATCGATATGAGGATACCATTTATATATATAATATTCATTAAGATAAACACCCAAAAAGGTAATAAATAATATTGCGTGCGATAAATAGCAAATATACTAGCCATAATTATTTCATATAAGGCGCACACTATAAATGTTACAATAAATTTAAATTCATATTTGTACGTAGATGATTCAATTTTCATATGTGAATCGATTATTTTGATCTCTTTATTAAAATCGTAGAATGTTATTCCATTTGGTAAACGTAATAGAATTATTATGCTAAATGAATATTTTACAAAATCGTATATCATTCCTAAAATTCTATAAAAGTTTTCTTTTTCGAAGAATATCCAAATAATGGTACACCAAAGGATACATTGTATGGTATTAACTATTTTTATGATTGTAGTATACTTTCCCGTTATGTTTCTGAAAAATCCATAATCAAAACCGAACAATATGTGGTACGTTTTGTATATGATTTCCATTATTCTGTAAGATACATTCCTTTCCATTTTAATTTATAGAATTCAGTTGCAGTTTCAGCGTTCAGTTGATAATCAAGTAGTTTTTCTTTTAGATATTTTATCAATTAAATTCAATCAAATTATACTGTTCTTTCGGTTGTTCCCAGCCTTAGACTTTCTGATTACTAAGGCTGTAATTAAATTAATGTAATAATCAATTATATTATAATATTTCGTCACCACAACTGTGACGCAGGTACGGTCAACAAAAGCATGGAAATATTTTTTTTGTTTCAAAAAAATTAAATCAACACATAAACATTTGGGTTTTATTTTTTCCAAGTTTAGTTAAGCTACTATATTTTCAAATGTTTTAATCCGGAACAATGCCGGCACGTTAGAATTTGATTTGTTCGATTTGATTAATTTTGATTTTCGGTGTTTTTATCTTAGACTTTTCGTGCGTATGCTCTGTACAATATTGTACATATCAGTGTTCTTATGTTTGTTTGTCTCTTTACTTTTCTACAATATTTTGTGTGTATGCTTGTCCAAATAAATGTTTTTTTTATTCTATTCTATTATCAAGCAAATGAACGTTTTTTTAATGTTGAATACTGGACTGAAATAGATTCAGTATTAACAGGCGTGTTACTGTAATTATGTTAGATAGAATAATTATTGCGTATTATATGGGTTTACTTTTATTAAGACAACATGTTACTCAAACAAAAATACAATGGATAATGAAATTATACCCACACAGTAGAATTTCATCAAATTTAATCTAAGTAATATACCAACTTAAGAATAATACTTCAGGTAAGTAATCCACTTTACATTTACTTAATCGTTATTATTTTACATACTACGGCTTCTACGGTAATTAAATTGGAGTAAAAATTTGACGACTTCTGTGGCGCGGCGATTCTGATTAGGCGAATGATTCCCGCCTAACATATATTTATGTAAAGACACCCAGACCAGAAATATGTAGAGATCCTTCTGGTCTATGTGTTTCAGTATCTATAATTCGTACATTACAAAAGTACAAATGTACAAAAGGCAAGTATAATGATAAAAATAATCTATCCGTTGTCTGGCTATAGTACAAGCCTAGTTGCTTAGCTTGGGGCCAGATGATGCTAGATCGCTAGATGGACCTGGACCGTTTTTTTTTCGTTGTTCCCATTTTTTTACCTTAAGTACCTTATTCAATATTCTCAAACTTATGAAACTAAAGAAATAATAAATAAATAAATATTGTAGAACTTTACACATAGCGCCATCTAGTTCCAAGCTAAGCTACTAGTTTTGTGCTAGGAACTGGGTAATGCTTACAGCTTTATCTAAAAGGGGAATTGGAAGTATATAGTACATTCCAATTCCCCTGTTAGATAATAATATCGCTGGATGGTTGGGTCAAGGGTCAGATCCAGAAGGCAGTCATCTTGGATACGGCACGTATTGTTAGAAGATTCCTCTCTCTGCGGCTCTAACCATCGGTAGCCTGGGCCCTGCCTCGCTGCCGACGGTCTTCTAGGTTTAGGTTTTTATAATGATTTACTGTTTTATATGCAAAATTTATACATTATTTTTAAGACTTGTAAATTAAATTTTATTTAGGTTAGGTTTTAAAGCTTAGATAGAATTATTTTATAAGTTTTATAAAGATGTAAATATTTTGTAATCAGTTTGTTTTTATAAAAATTTAAATTTAAGAAAAATAAATGAATTGGGGATCAAACTTATTACATATACATCGAATTATACAGCATAAATAGTAAAACAACTTACATTATAAACTAGTCATTTTAATAGCTACTACAACATTATGGTAATAATTTTTTTTAACGGTGATGTAGTATTTTTGTATTTACTTTGTATGCTGGCAGCGTTTTCATATTGAATAAAAAATATCGTCGCAGAAATCTTTTCTCTATTTGAAGGCTGCGGTCCGAATTGGATAGAAAGCGCTTACAGTGCTAACGATCAAATCTCCAGTTCCAAAATCGTAAGCGTACTGTCAATGCTTACGGCGCGGGCGGCGCTATGAGCATGCATGAAGCGCACTATAATGTCTATTTTGGACCGAAACCTGTCACTTGACAGACTTGACCGACGACTGTAGCAAACAAGTGTCACATTATTAGTGCAATTATATCGGCGTCAAGTCTAAAATTGTATGACAACAATGACATAAGAAACGCAGAAGTTTAGGACAATCACCAATAAGTTGACATTTAATGGGAAGAGTTTCCAAACGCAATACTTCATGGGACGAGCTTCGACGTACTTGATGAAATTTTCTAGGGACTTGGTGTTTACATCATCTGAAAAAAATGCCTCTGTATATTATCGACCACGATAGAAAGAAAGAAAAAAAGAAAACACTTATTTGGACAAGCACACGACACACAAGACTTTTTAGAAAAGAAGAGAGACAAACAATAGTTGCAATACAATAGTTGCGTCTACCTTGTAAGTTGTTACAATTTCTCTTTGGCGAAAAGACTACAACAAGGTTTAGTTTAAACTGATTAACAACAATCTACTATATTCCTACTTACCATTAACCATCATCATTTTATTGTGAAGAGCAATTTTAATTTCCTTCGCCGTATCCGTGAGCATTCCGCCACAAATTGCAGGAGAGAGCACCATTATCAAAACTGATAAGGCAGAATAAGAATCTATACTTATTATATTTGACAACTGTAAACAGATAGGGAACGTATTATTTACTTTTAGTTGATACTTCCTCAACCTTTGGTTTAATTTTAAATTCATTATCAAAACTTGACCACTTGCAAGCATCTTGAAACTAAGTGAGGATATGTGGCCTCATGTATTCTTGTGATCATCCCCAATATCTATCTTTTGTACTAATTAGTATTTGAATAGGAGTTTTTTATTTTATTAATTCATTTCATTTTATTTATTTGCATTCAAATGGCAGGTACAATAGATGTTCCAATAGGCATACAAGTTCACATATGAGCCCTGCTAGGCATTGCAAGTGCGTGCCGTGACAAACCTAAGCATTTCTTACTATAAGTAGGTACTAGATAAACAAAAAAACTTGTTATTCCTTTTATTTTACTTACAGAAAACCCTTCGTTTTTAACTTTGTATACAACTTCGTATATACATGCCATTATTTCTGGTATATTGAAAACAATAAAACACCCAATCTGAAAAATAAAAATAATTATTATGAAGATATATTTATTATTGGATTTTTTTGTTTGAAAAAGATAAAGGGTAAGATGAAAATGATGGACTGATTTCTGCGAATGAAATTATGCGCCAAACAACAGGACAGTAACCCAATATAGGTATATCGGAATCCAACCATAACTGTAGAACGGCTCATCTAGAAACAAAATCTTTTACAACTTACCAAAGGATTAAAAGCTTTCTTAAACTTGTCACTTAAGTCCACAATCGATTTGTACCATTGTTGGTATTTTGCATAATCATTATTTGCTTTCTTTATAACTGACAACAGCATAGACAAACGACAATTAATGGAGTAGAACAACATTGTTGTCGACAACAATACAGTGTCTAAAACGAAGAACATAAAAGAGGAAATAACTGATATCCAAATTGGAGTTATACAAAGCGTTGATAAAAAATAGCAATAAAATAATTCCATGGACAATTTCATCGAAAACCAGGCCAAAAACCACATCAATAACTTCAATTCACAACTATATTTTGATGTTTCAGTCTTCATCATTAAATCGATTAATTTCATTTCCGAATTAAAATCCCAAAATGTATGTCCTTTCTTGAAAAGCAACAGAATTGAAGTAATACATATATATTGTACTACGCCCAGGTAATATCCCAACGATATGTCATCTTCTGGTTGAGAAAAGTGAAAAACAATAGCTGCGATAGTGACAATTTGAACAAAGCTTCCAATGGTAATGAAGTATCTATTTTTCTGGGATCGATACTCGAAGAAACCGTAGTCGAGTCCCAAGAATATATGATAAGATTTAAATATTATTTTTATGACTATGTTTGCTATATTATTATTCGCGTTAGAGACTGTAGAAAATGGTCGAATTCTTTTTTCAAAAATCATTTTAAATTGTTATGGCATAAAATGTGATGAAACTCGTATCTAGGAATTTGTGAGTGACTGATAACATAAGCAACTAATGAATAACTAGTGAATGTCTTGAAAATGTATAATATGAATTCCATATTCATTAATATTCGATTAGGTATACATCGATGGTAGATACTAATTTAATTTAATCACTGAAACAGTTGTAGGTATTGACGCTTTTATATACACCCGTATTCACAATCTACCCTATGACATTGCATAGTGCGCGCGTACGCATAGAGCTGCAAATAATACCCTAATTGGCTAGAGCAGCGGTTGGCAACCTTTTGGAAGGCAAAGGCCACAAAATAGAATAGATAAACCATAAATTCTTGTTTCTGGTTCTGGGTGTTTCCTATATGTATAATATGTATATATTTACAAAAAAAAAAAGTATATAAGTAGTTTATCCGTTATCTGGCACCCATAACACAAGCATTAAGTTGCTTAGCTTGGGGCTGGATGGCGATGTGTAATATGTCCTGAAATATTTATTATATTTGTCGGCGTATAGTCAGACATCAGAAGTAAAAGCCGAGTTTGATCAAATATTATTAATAACACAATTTGAGAATCAGAAGCCAAACCTACAAAATGAAGGAAGCGGGTAACTGGTAACAAATAACGGGTAGCCAGATAAAACGGTTCCCACATGAACCACAGACGTGGACGGTGAAGCGAACCACATTTCACCTTTTATTATTAACAAATAAATAATTTAGAAATCAATTAATAATTAATCAGAATAACACTTGAATAAAGGAAGTGACGAGAGCAGCGACAGTCAGTCACAACAGGCAACGATCCGTAAAGGTCCGTTCGCCAGGACGCAATCATGAGAAATGCGTGCCGGTCCAACGTTGCAGCTCGTTTTATAGCAATTCCGAAGTGGGGAGACTCGCCACGCCCTTGCCCCTCCTTTAGGCGTTAACGCTTGAAAAACGTACTAGTAACGCCATCTGTTGGTTGCCTGTCGTAACTGTCTACCGCAAACTCATATTGGTGCTGCCGCCGTCACGGCCATTCTGACAAGTCGCTCGTCCTCGAGCGTCTAATTTCTCTTATCTGAAATAAGCAAACACAATTGAATTACTTGATCTAGACTAGATCGTAGTTCATAAAAGCTAGATCTCTATAGCTTATGACAACACAAAATGATTATCATTATTACTGAGTTCTGGTCTCAATCACATCCTTTCTAATAGGAAGTATCCCTTCAGTTAGACTATTGATAGTCTAGCTCATTACTAAACGGTGATCCCTTCATCCTAACTACTGCTGGTCTAGATCATCGCTGAACAATGACCCCTACAGCCTAACTACTGCTGGTCTAGATCGTCTCCCACTTTAAGGGAAAGATCCCTACAGCACAACCACTGCTGGTCTAGATCGTCTCCCACTTTAAGGGAAAGATCCTTACAGCACAACCACTGCTTCTTTTTTTTTTCATTAAATAATGCGCTGGTCCGGTAGTAAAAACCCTTCAGCTGACTACTACTTCATCCCTTCAGTCTGAACACTGGACCGGATTGTGCTAGACCGGAATGACATCCCTTTAGCTGACTGTGCTAGACCGGATTGACATCCCTTTAGCTGACTGTGCTAGACCGGATTGACATCCCTTTAGCTGACTGCTAGACCGGATTGACATCCCTTTAGCTGACTAGACCGGACATTAATGTCCCTGTAGCCAAACATGCTAGACCGGATAATAATCCCTTTAGCTGAGTCATTGGACCGGATTTTCCCTTCAATGACTCTCTCATTTTATTTTTTTTTTCCCCCTTTTTTTTTTTACTCTTTTTTTTTTTAACTTTTTTTTTTTTTTTACTTATTCTTTTTTCTTTTTTTTTTTTCTTTTCTATTTTTTTTGCTCATTCTCTTTTTTTTTACTCTTAATTTTTTTTTTCTTTACACTTTTTTTTTACTGTTTTTTTTTATTAATTTGGTCAGCTTGGTGTACAACAACACCGGTTACGACATTAAAGGAAAGTTCAGCTTCAGTATCACCGACCCTGTCTGCACTAACATTATTACGACCAGTATGTTACTGAGGTTTGCATCCGCCGTCACGGTCCCATCGTCCTCGTCACCTTCATCGCTACAATTTTTTTTTGGGAAATCTTAAGATAAGTCTCACCAGATACTTTTCGCAGATTTTCGTGCTCGTATTTACAGATTCCATAGCGCTACTTGTTTGTTCCATTCATACCAATGACTATCCAAAACGGTGACATTTCCAAAATGTCCTTTTATTCCAAACACCCGGGTCTACGGGTGCTACGGGTGCAGCTCTAGTTTGTAGCCATGATGAGGCACCCGTGGGCCCCACAACGACCGTCCGTAGCGGTAAACACCCGCAGCACGCGTGCACCATAGCAAAACTGAGAACAGAATTGAAAAGCATTAGTAATATCACTGGCTGTTACGCATTTAGAGAACATGTAAACCGGGGAAATAGCCACCACGCGTACAGAGTACACGTGATATCCGCCGCTATACGTACTGTATACGCTAAGCGTACCCCCTCAAGGTAATGGCTAAAATACTGAAGGGCTCTGACGACAGCAAGAATCGAACCTGCTTGACAAAACTCAATTTTTCACGACTTGGCCTAACCTGATTTTCACTAGTCCCCTATTCAATCTCAGTCACTAAGAATGAACACTTTTTCAAGTTGAGTTAAGTAGTATAAGGCCCTGATACCTTCAACATTCTTATATCTGGTTTGTACGTACAGCTACAATGTGCTAAAGATAACGAGATGAGGGATATAGTTGAACCGCTATCGATCAAAGTAGTTATATCCTGAACTGGAAGTTACTAAAACGTAATAAAAATTAACAGTTTTTTTTTGTTCACCGCTTCATATCTTTCCTCGGCAAAAGAAGTTTCGTCTTTATGGCCCAGCCTGTCACAGAACGAACAAGGTTCAGACCTCGTCGGCACAAAAACAAGCTTGGAAGTCGTGGCACTCCACGTATCCATGAACTACTCGATCCCTGATCGATTCAAGGTCCCTTAGTCCACGAAGTCTGCCCATGTCCCAACTTACCACACGAAAAACTCTTGACGCCACTATCACACGAAAAACACTTGACATACGAAAAACATTTGACGTCACTACCACCACGCTTTCGCGATACATCCGCAACTTGTTCACCCGATGCAATATTCCTCAAAGCACTAACCGGTTTAACATAGATCGAGATACATTTGACCAAACTGATTGGCAAAAGTCCCTACACTCTACGTAGACAAATAAATGAACGACGCGCGCAATCTGCATACGTAGGGCATCTATCGGAATTCGCACTAATAACAACCGCAAAAACACACACGATATCTTACTCCAGGTACGATCACTCGATACCTACTCATTAAACCACCCTTTTAGCGATCACCGATACGCGAAAAACACTCTTAATTGCTCCAACTATTGAACACCTTTGCACGATCTACCTCCGCACACCAATCGTTAATATTGTGTAGATCGGGATTGAAATTCAAAATATAAAAGTGTTGGTTCGACCTACCCGCATAATTTAATCGAACGAATATCGTCAACAATACAGTCGGTGACCGGGGAATATTCCAGCGTCGATGGGGCGTTTCCCTACGCGTTCTGAATCTCGTGGTAGACAATTTCTATCAATCTAGACGGAGACCGCAACTGCTGACTACAATCACAAGTCGACGACCGGTTTCACGACCGCGACGCTGTACGCTTACCGGGACACTAACCCATACGTTCGCTTCGATGGCGATTAACGATGCACGCTACGCGATTCGTTGATCGCAACGCACTGCGGCTTAGCTACGACGTTGTTCGCTGATGCTTCGATGACGACTTATTACAACTGACATCTTCCGGCAATAATACTGCACGATAACTTAAACACACTGAAACGGATGAAGCCTTAGATTCTTCCTCCAACGTCCTCTTGCGAACCATCGCTGCCTTTATCTCAAGCTTGTAATTTAATTAGTTTCGATTGTTCGCGATATCCACTGTCAGGCCGGTCGCGGCTATTCACCACAACACAATTTACCAAAATCAACGTAAGTATTGCTGTACACATTCCTGAACACAAATTCACCACACCACACGGAACAATCACTAAAACTTACTGAAAACAGAATCTCTAGCCAAATTTAAGGAGTAGCAGTAGACTAGAGCTGTTGTATAAAGAACTAGCAAGTTCGCATGATCCTTTCCACTTGTTCATCAGTTCTGCCAGCACCTGCATCTATTAGGTGAAGCTGAATGCTATCTCTATTAAAATCCTCTATTTCACTTCAACACGTTAAGGTTTGCGTATCTCCTGCAGACCACTACACTTCCTAATATTGAAAGAAAATCCATGGCAGATAAAATTCTCGACAATTTGTCCAAACGCTCGAGTCTCTCCTCCACGGTATCTGACTACGAAATCGAAAGCACGTCGGCTAAAAAAGGAAGTAACCGATCCTTATTGATTCCTTCGAAACGTTATTTCGACCCAGTAAGACACTGTATTCAAGGCAATCGTAAAGTCATTAAAAGCGAGATCTTCTAGACTCTGGTATCACAAGTTATCTGCTCCGCGCCATTAACTGTTCCTGTCATATTCGCCAGGTCAAACGATCCTTCACTACTAAACAGATTGGAAATACCTTTTCCAATTACGCTACATTCAGAACCTGAGTCAAAAGCAAAAGAAAAGGTCCATCATCACACAGACATTGACAGCCCTGCAGCACACGTTGACCCCTCTCTTAACCAACGCTGCTGACTCACGACAACAATTCCCGCCAAGCTCACCGCAGATTCAGCAGGCAACTTGAACCGGTGCCTCTCCAGTATCAACCTGGAACTGGAGAATCTGATTGAAAATGATCCTGCACCAGCATCGGTCGAGAAAACCACGCCTTCAAAAGTTCTCCCATTTGTAGGCCATCCAAACTGCTCCGAGTGAACCTGCAAGTAAAGTAACTGCACGTCCCTTAAGACTGTGGGTCAAGGTCACGACCAAGTCAATTTATTTCAGCTGCTGCCTCGCTACAACTGTTCCAGACAGGTGACACCAGCCTTCTATGCCCGAATCCGGGTTATCAGGGTCAAAAGAAACCAAGAACACGGAACTTGGCGTACCAAGTCAGGCCACCAATCTTTCGACCAATTTAGAGAACACAAACCCTTAACATTGAAATTTTATTTTACATGATCACTGCAGCTGAATCTCCAGAAGTGGGCTGATGATCAGATCCCACTTCTGATGTCGGCGTATAGTCAGACATCAGAAGTAAAAGCCGAGTTTGATCAAATATTATTAATAACACAATTTGAGAATCAGAAGCCAAACCTACAAAATGAAGGAAGCGGGTAACTGGTAACAAATAACGGGTAGCCAGATAAAACGGTTCCCACATGAACCACAGACGTGGACGGTGAAGCGAACCACATTTCACCTTTTATTATTAACAAATAAATAATTTAGAAATCAATTAATAATTAATCAGAATAACACTTGAATAAAGGAAGTGACGAGAGCAGCGACAGTCAGTCACAACAGGCAACGATCCGTAAAGGTCCGTTCGCCAGGACGCAATCATGAGAAATGCGTGCCGGTCCAACGTTGCAGCTCGTTTTATAGCAATTCCGAAGTGGGGAGACTCGCCACGCCCTTGCCCCTCCTTTAGGCGTTAACGCTTGAAAAACGTACTAGTAACGCCATCTGTTGGTTGCCTGTCGTAACTGTCTACCGCAAACTCATATTGGTGCTGCCGCCGTCATATTTATTATTTATTATTTATTATTTATTATTATTATTTATTTATAAACACTTTATTGCACCATAAAAACCTGGCAAGACAAGGTGGTAAAATAAACGAAAGGTGTGATCTTGTGATATCATTAACCTTATAATTTTTTTAATTTTTACATACCCACTACGGTAATTAAATTGACTGAAGTGAAAAAACGGCCTCTGTGAGTGGCGCGGCGGATAGTCGCTTGTAAAACAGAAGGTTGCAGGTTCAATTCCTGTCTCTATCTTTATGCAGTGATATTTGTTTCTGATTTGGGTGTTTCTGTATCTTAATCACTACGAAGTTACTACATCACTACATAGTATAAAATAAAGTCACTTTTCGCTGTCCATATGTCCCTATGTCCCTATTTCCCTTTGTATGCTTATATCTTTAAAACTACGCAACGGATTTTGTTGCGGTTTTTTTTAATAGATAGAGTGATTCAAGAGGAAGGTTTATATGTATAATAGCATAATATAGCCGTGTGAAGCCGGAGCGGGTCGCTAGTTACGTATAAGCATAGAATAACAAAAAACTTCCATGCGTATAAGTATTCTATCCGTTATATTCTGGCTACCATAAAACACAAGTCCAGTCGCTTAGCTTAGCGCTAGATGCCGCTGTGTAAAAATGTCCTGCAATATTAATTTATTTATATCAGAATACGATATAAAAACTTGTAATTATCCACAACAAGATACAATACAGGTTGACAACTGACATTCGACCATATAGTCTCAATAAAAACGAAAGAAACAACGTTCCCGGGTGTTTTGTTGATAGTTTTGTAAGACTTTAAGCATTAAGCAATTTCTCTTTCACATTGTAAAAGTTCGAACAGGCTAGATACGAAACTGTATACTGTATTATGTACCTAGTTTATCTTTTTAAGTATTATATCTATGCTTAACTATATCTATGTAATAAGTAATATGTATGTAACATTTAATTTATTATTTTCAAATAAATTTATTTATTATTATTTATTTTTTATTAATTATGTACATTCTATGTAAATCTTGTGTTGCACAGTGGTTTCTTTTATTTTGTGACATTTGCGAAACGTCATCTTTTCAACAATTTTCTTAATTTTTACGTCTATTTGAAGGCTGCGGTTCGAATTGGATGAACAGCGCTTACAGTGCTAACGATCAAATATCTCGGTCCGAAATCGAATATTAAAAATACATACGGATTTCGCGGCGCTATGAGCGCATGAGTATTGAGCACGCCATTATGTCCATTTTGAACCAAAGCCTAAGTGACAGAAACTATATCCACGACCGACTAGCAAGCAAAGGTCTCATTACCAATGCAATTATGTCGGCGTCAACTCTAAAATTGTATGACAACAATAACATAAGAAACGCAGAAGTTCAGGACAATCGCCAATAAGTTGACATTTAATGGGAAGAGTTTCCAAACGCAATACTTCATGGGACGAGCCTCGACGTACTTGATGAAATTTTCTAGAGACTTGGTGTTTACATCATCTGAAAAAAAAGTTGCCTCTGTATATTATCGACCACGACAGAAAGAAAGAAAGAAAAAAAATATTTAGTCGAAAGAACAAATAATACAACGAAAATAATACAAACGAAAGAACATTGACATATACAACAACAAAAGTATACAATAAAAACAAAATAGTACATTACGATATAAGTGTGGTAAATTGATCGTTGCATAGAAGCGGTTTATGACGCGCGAGTGGAACGCGAGCGTGTTCAAAATGCCGAGAAGTAATGATCAATATCCACACGAGTATTTGAACAATTTTTTTTGTCTAGGTGCACGGAAGTGTCAACCGCTTGCTAATAATGATAACTAATAACCCTGTACTCTTACTTACCATTAACCATCATCATTTTATTGTGAAGAGCAATTTTAATTTCCTCTGCCGTATCCGTGAGCATTCCGCCACAAATTGCAGGAGAGAGCACCATTGTCAAAACTGATATGGCAGTATATGAATTTAGACTGACTATATATGACAACTGTTAACAAATAGAGTAAGTAAGTATTATTTAAGTACTTGGAGCTGATAGTTCCACAATCAATTATTAATATACTTAAATTTTAATTTATTAGCGAAAATCAATTGCCCGCTTGCAAGCGTCTTCAAACTAAGTTTGGACGTGTATTTTTTTTAGGTGTAGAAATGCGCCTTTTGCGTTTCCGGGGGGGAGCAGCAGGGTAAGTGGGGCTCCCACTAGTCCCACTGGCCTGAAGGTGGGCGGCCAGAGGTTTACCCACTGAAACTCCACCGGTTCCTCTCTAGCCTTGATGTCGGGGCTGCGGGAACGTGGTGCGATTCTACGCGATCATTTCTGATATCCAGCTTTTAATATACTTCATTCATATTTTAATAGTAGGATATTATTTACCTTTATATACTTACAGAAAAACCTTCGTTTTTTACTTTGTATACAACGGCGTATATCCATCCCATTATTTCTGGTATATTGAAAACAATAAAACACCCAATCTAAAAATATAGAATATAAAATAATGTAAAGATAAGTTGTTTCTCGTTTAAAAGTTTTATTTTAACTGTTGGTGATTTTTTGTTTGAAAAAATAAAGAGTAAGATGAATATGATGGACTGATTTCTACAAATGAAATTATGCGCCAACCAACAATAATATTTCGGGTTGTAACCATAACTGTTAAACATCTCATCAAGGAACAAAAATTTTAACAACTTACCAAAGGATCAAAAGCTTTCTTAAACTTGTCACTTAAGTCCACAATCGATTTGTACCATTGCTGGTATTTAGCATAATCGTTGTCTGCCTTTTTTATAACTGACAACAGCATCGATAAACGACGATTAATGGAGTAGAACAACATTGTTGTCGACAACAATATAGTGTCTAAAACGAAGAATATAACAGAGGAAAGAACTGATATCCAAATCGGATTTACACAAAACATTGAGAAAAAATAGCAATAAAAGAAGTTCAAGAACAATTTCATCAAAAACCAGCCGAAAAACCATATCAATAACTTCAATAATAATTTACAACTATATTTTGATGGTTCAGTCTTCATCATTAAATCGATTAATTTCATTTCCGAATTAAAATCCCAAAATGTATGTCCCTTTTTGATAAGCAACAGAATTAAAGTAATACATATATATTGTACTACGCCAAGGTAATATCCCAACGATATATCATCTTCTGGTTGAGAAAAGTGAAAAAGAATAGCTGCGATAGTGATGATTTGAACAAAGCTTCCAATGGTAATGAAGTATCTATTTTTCTGGGATCGATACTCGAAGAAACCGTAGTCCAGTCCCAAGATTATATGAAAAGTTTTAAATAGTATTTTTAAGACTCTGTTTGCTATATTATTATTCTCATTAGATACTGGAGAAAATGGTTCAATTCTTTTTTCAAAAATCATTTTTAATTGTTAAGGCATAAAATGTGATATCTAGGAGGTTGGTAAGTCATAGCATAGCATAAGCAACTACAACTAATAAACAACTAGTGAATGTCTAGGAAATGTAACATTCCATTTTCATTAATATTCGATGAGGTAATACATCGATTATTGTAGATACTAGTTTAATTTAATTACTGAAACAGTTGTAGGTATTGACGCTTTTATATATACTTCTATATTCTATATACTTTGGTTCTGGCGTGAGTATATCTCGATAATCTTCATGTGAAGCATTTATTTAATTTACATTGTGAACTGTATGATAACAATGAGGTAGGTGATACAAAAATTGAGTACAATTCCAAGGATATTTGCATTCAGTGGCAGAATTTCCCATAAGTAGAACTTTAAAGGTCGAGCTTCTATATATTGAATGAATCTGACAAACTCCTTCGATTTCATGGCATCTGAAAAAAAAAATTTGAAACTTATTTCATAGGGAAGTAATTTTAAATATGATATTTATTTGCTAACACAAATTTAAAAATACAGATATGGCGTTTAATGATTACCATTTTCAATTAATAGTTTATTGTGAAGTTTATTTTTTAATTGATCCGCCGAACTTGATAGCAATCCAATACAGATTGCTGGAGCAAACATCAAGATCATGTTTTGACCGATTAAGAAATACTCCAATCTGAAGACGATATACTTGAAACAAAAATATACATAAAGTAAAGATTATTTGAAATGGTTATTAAGTGAACAAAATAAAGTGACACCCGCTCCGGCTCGTTTATAGCGCAGAGGTTAGCCATTGCCATTCAGCGTGGCAATACCACGCCATTCAGCCAATGCTTCTAGCATTATGGGAACTTTTACGCCGGGAATGATAAGGGGCGGGTTGACTAACTGGTGTTTTCATTTATTTGTATTTATATTATTAGAAGATAGGAAGGATAAGGTATAATATTGTAAGCAGAATCCTCTCTTGGGAGCAGAAAAGTGTCGTCACGTCCGTTATTATGAGTCAAACTTGCTGTGCGGAATGCCGATACCCACCACCGCCTATATAAGCGAGGTAAGCGAGTTCATTCTCTGCTTGGTCGTCAGTTGGTAAGGTGTTTGGGTTCGATGCTGCTCACAGTAAGACCATTCCACATTTTATTGTTAAAGTGTTTTCATGTTTACTAATTGAAAGCTAACTATTGTTGCTCATATTTGAAATAGTTTTAGACTTAGTAATTAAAAGGTGATTTATAAGCTAAAACAGTTATTTGTGTCAAATCTACCTTAATACTTAACTACCTACAGGTTTAGCTGCTATTTTGAATGATTATCGCTTCTGATTCCTAAAATCAGCAGTGGCATAGGATCATTCTTCCCCTAATTTATAATAATATTATTATCACTATCATCAGTACATAGTATAAAATAAAGTCACTTTTCGCCATCCCTATGTCCCTATATCTTTTTGTGTGCTTAGATCTTTAAAACTACGCAACAGATTTTGATGCGGTTTTTTTAATAGATAGAGTAATTCAAGAGAAAGGTTTACATGTATAATACATGCATAATATTAGCCGTGCGAAGCCGGAGCGGGTCGCTAGTTATGTATATTCAATAAAATAATCATAAGTGAACAAAATATTAGTAGATATTATAATCAACATACCATATTGTAATAGCTATAAATAGTGTAGTAAATTAATACCATTATTTGAGGAACAAAGATCAGAAATCCATATGAAATCTGTAACAAGTAAATAATTATATTAGTAGAATGTCCTGTAATATTTATTTATTATTAATTTATTATTTTATAAGGTCACATTTTGAAAATTTATTATTTGAAATTACATTCTCTCAGTTTCGCATACTCGTATCTATCATTTGTAAAAGTATTATGAAGTGTTTGTGAATTATCAAGGTCGGAAGAAAGAAATTATTAAATAAATAACCTGCCAAGTGCGAGTGGGACAAGGATTCCGTACCTATTCTGTTTTTTAATTAAGCGCTGCATCAGCAATAGTAGCCGTATTTTAAGAGAAACAAATTTAAAAAAAACATAGAAACAACCCATGAAGCATATTACCAGACCACAGACAAATATCTAAGCATAAATACTTGTTTGAGGCGGAAATCGGACCCGCAACCCTGTGTTTGGCAGTCCGGCATGGTGACCATTGTGCCAAATGGGTTGTCAAAACTGGGTCATCAACTGGGTCTGGGTCGTGTTTTTAGTATTTGTTGTTAAAGCGTGAAAAGAACACTAATCTGTGAGAATTTCAACTGTCTAGCTATCACGGTTCATGAGATACAGCCGGAAATATGGACAGTTAAGTCTTAGTAAAATGGTACCACACCCACCGTTTATACCCTTTGGGTACGGAATCCTAAAAAAAGTGAAAAAAAATTCAAACAGCGAACTAAGTACAGTTACTGTAGAGCCTCGATAATCCGAACTTCCAAAAATAGCCCATGTTCAGACTCTCGAAGCGTTCGGATTATAGTATGTTCTTCTTCTTCTTCATATCGATAGCACAAATTAATGGGGAGTATTGATGAGGCAGGGTCAAATCCGCCCACTTCAGTGAGCTGCCAGGTCCCTAGTATAATATGTTAAAAAGAAGTATAGTATGCAAGAAGAAGAAGAAGTGTAGTATGTATGTAAGAAGTATAGTATAGTATGTATGTGTGTGTGTGTGTGTGTGTGTAGTGTGTGTAGTAGCATAGTATAGTATGTTAAAAAATGCAAGTATAATTTTGACAGAATATATTTATTGAGGTTATTATAACATACATATTTAAACAACAGAATACGTTACTTATTCATAAAGTCATCAATTTTAGTTTGGCGGGTTATATTTATTGACCAAAAAAAGGCTTTATCCCTCAAATTACGCAGCATCATCTTTTCGGATAAGGACAAGTCATTTTCATCAGCCCAATCCAAACCAAGTCAGCAGTTCGGATTACAGCGGCGTTCGGATTATCGAGGCTCTACTACTGTATTAGCTGTTTAATAATTTGCTGTAGCTGTTAAACAATTAATTATAATAAAAGTACATACCACACTGTTGTAAGCATCTTTATACTTTTCGGCTAAATCAACAATCGATTTGTATAGAACTTGTAAAGAACTTATATTGGCGTTGGTCAATTTCGACAAAAGTTGAATCAATCGACAATTTATCGAATAGAATATAATCGAACAAACCAGCATAAATAAATCGATACTTAAAATAAATCCAAAGAAAAATATGCCCAACCACCATGGATCTAGGCACGTATTAAGATCTCCTTTTATACAAGTTGTTATTCCAAAACCCCATCTAAATAAAACAAAAGACAACAAGGTCAATAATAATTTTAATTCTACTTTATAAGTAGAACCTTTTATTTGTAGTTTGATATCGATATTCTGTATTTCTACGTTAAAATCAGCGAATGTAGCATTTCTTTTAAATAGCAGCAAAATAGTGGCACTTATCAAATATTCTATTGCAGTTGAAATGGTTCCAGCATATTTTAATGATTCTGTAATATTTAGTACACGCGCGACTATCGCAACAAGAATACAGGAATGCAGGAAACTGGCTATTTGTATTATGCGTCTGTTTTTTTGGATTCGAATAAAACCAAAATCGACGCCAAGTGTCACGTGTAATATTATGAATATTATTTCCATCACTTTGTATGCTGTTGTTTTTTCAAACCGATTGGGAAATGCGTAGTTTTTATTTATTGACCGAATCATTCTTTTCGAAGAAACCTATGTGCTTATCAGACCTAGTTACTATTTTGTATAAATTTACAGTAGAAGTAGTCTATTAGTTTAACGATTTTGGTAACTATAAAGAAGGGACCTATTATTCAATTACTTAACTGAATTAATAAATAAAATAATAATTACCTTAACATTAACGTGGTTGTTATCTAGGAAACCAATGAAGTACTAACATAATACATAGGAATCAAATTAATTATATTTAATATATTCTTCCACCAAAATAAAAACCGAGTTATAAATTACGATAACAGTACAATAAATACAGAAAAACTATTCGAATACTTAGAAACTATTTAACCAAAAATATAACTATGAGGGAACTCGACAGCGTACCATGATTAATCACTACATAGTATAAAATAAACTCACCTTTCGCCGTCCCTATGTCCCTATGTATGCTTAGATTTTTAAAACTACGCAACGGATTTTAATGCGGTTTTTTTAACAGATAGAGTGATTAGGAAGGTTTTTAGATATAATACATGCATAATACAGCCGTGCGAAGCTGGGGCGGGTCGCTATTTGTACCTATCATAAAAAAAGAGACTTATACATTGCGAGATAAACATTATTCTATTAAGTAACTAGCTGTCCCGGCAAACGTTGTTTTGCCATATAAAAAAAACTAAATCAAAATCGGTTCAGCCGTTCGGGAGCTACGATGCCACAGACAGACACACACACACAGACACGTTAAACTTATCAGGGGTTAAAAATCATACAGATCGGTTCAGCCGTTTAGGTGTAGTTTGGCAACTAACACCGCGGCACGATTGACATCAATATTTATACGTCACTCAATTGTTTTGCCTTCCCGGCACCTCTCCATTAAAACTTGAACTTTATGTTATGGTATTAAAGTTCTTATTGACTTGTATTATTACGAATCGTTTTTATGGTATGGAGTATAGAAAAGTGTTGTTTTTAGACATTTTCAGGCAATTTTTTAAATTTTTCTCTCCGT
Source organism: Idaea aversata (assembly GCA_907269075.1). NCBI lineage: Eukaryota > Metazoa > Arthropoda > Insecta > Lepidoptera > Geometridae > Idaea > Idaea aversata. The sequence goes on from OU026102.1 coordinate 3,220,729, forward strand.
AAGAACCATCCTCGTACCATATGGCGTTGTTGAGTTATGCGCTTACCAACACATTTTGCGATTCATTTTTATATATAAGATAACTCTACTGTGCAAGCAACGGTTTTCGGTGGTGGTGTATTAAATAAAGACAATAACTGCTGCTCGGTATTTACTTAATTATAAAGATTACTTTGTAGGTATACTTAAAATATATTCTAAGTTAATTGGTTTTTCTCCAGTTTTACTTAAGGACCTGTTTGGCGATACAAATCGAATATATTATAGTGTTATTTAATGTTCAATCAGTCGGTATTTTAGTATATATCTTAAAACGCTGATCGCGATGTCGCAAACACTAACTGTATTAACATTATTCAATGTTGTTTTAAAATATGAGTGTGCAAATATTCTGGGTGTGTTTCCAGCTCCCAGTATAAGCCACCAGGTGGTCTTCAGACCTATAACTCAAGAATTAGCGAAGAGAGGGCACAGCGTAACAGTAATAACAACAGACCCAGTGTTTAAAGGCAAAAAGTTTGAAAATATAACTGAAATTGACGTACATAATGTTTCTTACTCGTTCAAAGATGAAATATTTACAATGGCTACTACTGAAAGCATTATAGACCAAATCGAAATCGCGTATGGTTTGTTAACTAAAGTTTTTGAAGCACAACTTCAAGTTGAAGATTTCAAAATGTTGCTCAATGATAAGAGTAAGCGATTCGATGTTATTTTAATAGAAACGTGTTTTCAAAATGCTTTGGCTGTCTCTCACGTTTTTAAAGCTCCTGTTATATACATAAGTTCTTATGGATCAGTTCAGCCTCACAATTTAGTTTTTGGCACTTCGTTCCATCCAATTTTATACCCAGTGCCGATATATCAAAAAAAATGTCACAATCATACTATTTTGGATCGGTTAAAAGCTCTCTACAATGAATTCATGATAACAAAGCTTTTTGAGAAGTATGAAAAGAAAGATGACATTATGTTAAAGAATTATTTTCCTGATATTCCGAATTTGAGTGAATTGAGAAATAATGTTGAGTTTTTGATGTTGAACGTGCATTCGATTTGGGAGAATAATAGGCCGGTACCTCCGAATGTCATTTATTTGGGAGGTCTTCCGCAACAACCTAACAGACAATTGCAGAAGGTAAGTGAACAGTTAGAAGTGGCCAACCCGCGCTATAACACCCTTTTTATAATTCTTTAAAATAACGTTGCCTTGTTATTAAGTAAAATGGATAGTAATTATTAAGAGTTTTACAATAATTCATGAGTTGTTAATAAAAATTGTTTGTAAATAATAAATTGAAAAACCCTGTAAACAGTCTGGTGACTGTTAAAAAAAAGTTTTAAGACTTCGCCTGGGCTTTAAACTTTGCCAGTCTGGTGACTGGCAAAGTTTAAAGCCCAGGCGAAGTCTTAAAACTTTTTTATACCACACATAAAAAATATCCTACTTTAATTGACCGAACGAGCGAAGCGAGAGAGGTCTAGTGGCGAGACGGTCGGTCGGTTGTACCTATGTATCTATGTATCTATATATCTATGTATCTATGTATGTTTGTTCGACGATAACTTGAGTACCGTTGCTCTGATCTTAATGATTTTTAGTATACGAGTAGTTGAGGTCCATAGAATTTTTAAGTTCGAACATGAGAGGGATCGGTTAGGGGGCTTCGATGATAGGGGGTGCAATAAGGTATCTACCTATATGACAGGCGAACTATAGGGCAAATATACCCGAGTGGGGTATCAAATGAAAGGGCGTAACCTCGGTGACAATAATATGGTACCATGGAAATGATCTGATGATGGAGGTCGAAGGAATCCACAGGAATTTATTATCTCAGCGGTCATTTTTATATCAAACTCATTTTTATCAAGAAGGATAAAAACGCTTAGACCTTCATGATTCAAAAATGAAAATGTCAAAAATCAAAATGACATGTTTTCTTTCTGTCATTGTCGTAAAAAATATGATTTCCAGATAATTCCAAAACCATTACATTTAACTTAGGTTTGAGATTATGTTTAAAATTGATTATAGGTACCTATCTATATAATAATATGGTCATCCTAAATAAAATTCAAATAATTCGTATAAGTTTAGAGTGCAAAGTCATGCACTCTTGTGTTCGTTCCCGATGGTCTTCGAAGGAGCTGCCTGAACTAGCTATTGATCAAGCTAAACGGAAGCCGAAGCGAAAATTGGACAATCCTTCTATGGTTGACGTCGTCTGGGCCACTCAGGATGTACCTACTCACCTACCTTGGGTGAAGACTGTAGATTAAAAGCGTCTACTTATTCTACTTTGCCATATTATTATATCGTCAGACGTCTCTTTGCTTCATATTCATAATTAATCAAGGGTTGGTTTGGTTAACAATTGTGGTATAGCTTGCTTGCTGATCTAGAGATTCTAATTAAAAAACTTGTGACTAATCTTTTTATTAATTTTATTTAATAATAGGTTAGGGACTTAATATAGGACATAAGTATAATAATAGGGCCACCAATAATATTTATTTATTTATTTATCAGAAAAACTACATCTATCATTACAGGATTCCCCAATGCAATAGCGTAGTTAAAATAAATTTAAATTAATTATAACAAATAATCCATAAAGATACTTTTTGTAATTCACTCTTCCCGCATGTAAATACGTCAATTTGCTCGGCAACTAAATTTAGTGTGTGTAAAACCCGCGTGATTGGTGATTTTTTGACTAGGTTCGTCCTACCACGGGGCACCGCGAATAGTGCCGGTTTTCGTGTATGGCGCCGCTTTAGGTACTGATTCGGAACATATAGTTTGACCGATTCCAGTATGGTTGGATTACATATGTTACCTCTTAACACCTCCAAAATATAACTTGCCAGCGCCAAGTCCCTTCTTGTTTCCAACTTGGTGTACCCAACCATGCCCAGTACGAATATAGGTCTCAAACTTTTTTAATATATTTGTATCGAGGGAGGAGCCTGGGAGAGGAGCTCTTTACCTCTTTCTTTAGAATATGACTAGCTGACCCGTGCCCACTTCGTTGGGCATAATGTTAATAAATTAAATTAAGTATCTATACTAATATTAAAAATAATACTTTTTGTAACTTAAATATAAAAGTTAGACATAATATGCTGTCGTTGACTTTAATGTAGGCATTTTCAAGCTCCACATCTTTTCTCTAGAACTCAAAAATATATCTTTCATTAGTTAAGGCAGCGTTCGTAAGAAACGCTTTCATTCGACCGTTTTTTCTCCGATTCACTTTGCAAAACGGACTACCACGTAAAAGCCTTTTTATTTTTTTGTTTTTTATATAACCTATGACACTCAGCAATAATGTGGCTTTCTATTGGTGAAAGAATTTTTAAAATCGGTTCAGTAGATCCCGAGATTACCCCTTACAATTTAACAAATATACAAACACACAAACTTTACTTCTTTATAATATTAGTATAGAAGTATAGATGAGTACATACTACATAGGTACTAAAAATTTGAGTGTTAAGTCTGATGATAAAGACTCGATGAGAAAGGTGACAATAAGAACTTAACGATCTTGAGAACGAGATAGTCATATCATGTTTGTACTCGTTCAAAGCACCTTGATAAGTAGGTATTCTATAGCTTTTGAAGAATCAGCTGACATCTGGGATTTGGTGATAGAGATGGAAGAAGGCACTCAACTTCAAAGAAATATGAACTCATCTTCTAGACAAGATAAGTCTATCGTTAAAGTTCGTTAAAGTTGTCTTAATAAGTAGGCACTCTAGCTGTTAAACAAGCAACTCATATCTGGGGTTTGGTAATATAGCCGGAAGAAAGCTATATGAACTAATCTCTAGATAAGTTAGGGCTATCGTGTTCACTTGATGAGGAGGTACTCTAGGTACAGACGATATGGTGATATAGAAGGAATAAGGCTATAGGAGTTTTTTAATAAACACACATTCATTGTAGGTACGTATTCTCTCGAGTATCAATAAAACGCGAAATAAAAAAATACGTGATTGAGACCAAGAAAATTAGGCTATGGAACTCATTTTCTAGACAAGATATAGGTATCTTGTCTAGAAAATGCCTAACGCGTTTGGATTCGTTAAAAGTATAATAGAGTCAGCGATGTCCAGGGTCTGATGATAGTGATACGCACCTATCATTTAAACAAGATAGACCGAAGAATATGAAGTATTTCGCCGTTATATCATACTTTACGCTGAAAAGTAAAAATCGGTAAAAAAAACTCGTGAGGTCTCAGTTCGGGGCGAACTACTAGTTGTTTTATATCTATCAAAAAACATAGGTATGGTTTTATGTTAATATTATTGTCGCTTTAATACGCACCTATTTAGGTACGATATTTATATAAAATGAATATAACATGTTTAATCACTCAGTATTTCTGTGTTTCTTTCAAATCGTACTCGCGATGTCGCAAAAACTCATTATAATAACGTTACTCGGTATTCTAGTTAACCACGAATGTGCAAACATACTAGCCGTGTTTCCGGCTCTAAGTATAAGCCACCAGGTGGTTTTCAGACCTATAACTCAAGAACTAGCAAAGAGAGGTCACAACGTGACTGTAGTAACACCAAATCCCGTTTTTAAAGACAAAAAGTTTGGTAATCTAACTGAAATTGACGTACATGATGCTTCTTACTCGTTCAAAACTGAAATATTTAAAATAGTCTCCACTAAAGACATTTTAGTTCAAATGGACAGCACCTTTAGATTGCTGACCAGTATTTTCGAAGCGCTACTTCAAGTTAAAGATTTCAAACAACTACTCAATAGTAAGAGCACGAAATTCGATGTTATTATCACTGAAGCCATGTTTTTAAAGCTCCTATTATTCAAATTAGTTCTTTTGGAACTTTTAAGCCTAACAATTTTATCGTTGGCTCTTCATCGCATCCAATTTTTTATCCAACGTCATTGTACCAGAAAAAAAGTCACAAACACAATTTATGGGATCGTTTGGAAGCTCTCTACAATCAGTTCATGGTAAATAGGCTCTTCGGGAAATATGAAAAGGAAGATGACATTATGTTAAAGAAATGTTTCCCTGATATTCCGACTTTGAGTGAGCTGAGAAATAATGTTGAATTGTTGATGTTGAACGTACATCCGCTTTGGGAGAATAATAGGCCGGTACCTCCGAATGTCATTTATTTAGGAGGACTGCCGCAACAACTTAACAGACAATTGCCGAAGGTAAGTGAACAGTTAGTTGACAATGGATATGGCAGAACCAAATTCAGTACCAATAATTCTTAATCAATAATTTACCTAGCATTATCGCAAATAATTTATCAAATGTAGGTACAGTATTTAGAGTAACCTAACTGGAATATTATTAAAAATGTTCTCAAGGAAATGTTTTGATCAATATTGATTGCCATGATCTGCTTCTCTATTTGTAGTACTTGTACATGCGTACGTATAGTGTTTCCTTTGTCTACATCATTTATTTATTCGTATACCATAGAATAACAGATAGGCTAATTCATTTATATTTTATGCATTATAATGATTAGCCTTGAGGTGTCCCGAAACTCAAAGTCAAGTAACTACCGGGCGATATTATGTGCCAGGTTCTTGGAAGATAACATTTCATACGGTATCATTTTTTTAAAGTAAAAACAGCGGCACTTTGGAGCTTCAACATTCGATATTTTGTAATAATTGGCTACGTCATGACTGTGATAACGATAAAATATGAAATATATTGAAAATGGAAGTTAATAGGTTTACAATAATTCTACAATATTTATTTCGCATTCAAATGTATTGTAAATATTTTATTTTCGCAAAATAAATTTGCAATATTTTGTCTGCTGACTAAAATAAACGAAACGCGGGCCATGACTGATCTTCGTATGACGTCACGATTTTCCATTTTCATAGAGAAAAAATATTTGAATGATGTTGACAGCCCAGAGGCATAAGTCATGACGTCACAGATTGAAATGTATGGTGGCCGACTGGATTTGGGGGACAATTTAAGTTAAGGTTTTTTTTTTTTTTTCATTTACCTATATAAGACTTTTTCGGAAAAAATTATAATTGTAACGGGTTTCTAATAAACATTGGCGACTTTTGAAATAATTAGCGAAAATCAGTCAAGATCCCAATTACGCAAAAGGAACCGAGGTCTAGTTGCAGTAAAAAAAACATATTCTGGACTGAATTTTTTTAGACCACCCATATGCGATATATTTAATTATCTATTTAATTTGATATAAAATACTTTTTATCAATTAAACAGCTCGATGAAGGTCATTTTTAAAGAGATCTTAGGCTATTAGTTTAATCTCCATTTTAATGAGGTTTTCAAATGAAATTTCCACCTAAATTACCTTTTTAGGTCGGTATACACGCTCAATAATTATTGCATGCTTCAACGTTCTTACAATTTACATTATGTATATTCGTTATCGAATTAGTCACTTCTTTCTCAAACCACGGTTGCGATGGCGCAAACGTTCACAGTTTTTACATTACTCAGTGTTGTGATACAATATGAGTGTGCAAATATTCTAGCTGTGTTTCCGACTCCTAGTACAAGTCACCAGGTGGTATTCAGACCTATTGCTCAAGAACTAGCAAAGAGAGGGCACAGAGTGACAGGTAGTAACACCAGACCCAGTTTTCAAAGGCAAAAAGTTCGAAAATCTAACTGAGATTGACCTACATGATGTTTCTTACTCGTTCAAATATGAAAGATTTACAATAGCTACTACTGAAAGTATGATAGACAAAACGGAAATAGCTTTAAATTCGTTATATAAAACTTTTGAAGCACAACTTCAAGTTGAAGAATTCAAAATGTTGCTCAATGATAAGAGTAAGCGATTCGACGTTATTTTAATAGAAACTTGGTTTGAATATGCCTTAGCTGTCACTCAGGTTTTTAAAGCTCCTTTATAACTATCAGTTCTTTAGGATCTCATCAGTCTCATAATTTCAATTTTGGTTCTTCGTTCCACCCAATTTTGTACCCAGTGCCAATTTTATTATACAAAAAAAACTGTCACAACCATAGTACTTGGTATCGATTGAATAAGACAGCGTGTATTTAATATTAATATAGGCATTTTTACGTAGATATATTGAACATAGATAGATAGATAGATAGATAGATAACTTTATTTGTACAACACAGAAAGAAACAGAACACGATAAACACAAAGTAAAGTAATAGCTAGAAAGTATAAGTTGCACAAATGGGCGGCCTTATCGCTGAAAGCGATTTCTTCCAGGCAACCTTTGGATGGAAAAGAACTGATTCAGCTTTAATGGTAGGTTGTGAATAACTTAACTTATAATATGATGATATAAAATATTTACATAATTATGGTATAAACAAATAAAACAAAAAAAAAAACAAAAAAAAAATTAAAAAAAAAAAACAAAATAAAAAAAAAACCGGTAAAACCGGTAACCTGGTAAATATTAACATATTATGTGTATTAAATGTTAACATTTTGAACATAGATATTATGACTATCGATATTTTGAACTATTTGCTGTACTTAATAGTTTTATTCGCTCGTAGGGTTTTGTCAATTATTCATTTAAATCTTTATTTGTTTTGGATATATGTTATTTGAATTAATGTATTTTAAATTTATACGTTTTGTATTTTGTAATTCGTATATTATTTGAAACAAATTTTATTTATTTCGATTTTATATATTTTGATCATTATGTATTTTGATTTTCTGTATTTTAACTTTATGAATTACAACGTTATGTATTTTGAGTTTATACATTTTAACATACACTCATATTTGTATGGTCATGTTTTTTAACTTTACGGAGTTTTTATTGTTTCGAAATCATTTTTTCAAGAGATTAGCTAAAACCGACATTGAATATAAGAATACAAAAAAAAAGGATTCTATATTGACGTAGTAGGTATAGGTACTTACCTGTGTTTATTATTTTGTATTCAGTGTATTTTAATAAAAATGTGCAAGTGTCGCGAGACATCCATGGATGTATCTTTGGATATAGTGAGTGTTGTGTGCCGCGACCCCTATGACTGTTTTTAAAATCGAGTCAAAGTCAAAGTTAATTTTTTTATTAATTTTGATGCATAGGTACATTTCGTAAGAAGATCACATAGAAACGTCTTAAAAACTAAGTTAGAATGTGTGCCTTTGGAACGCGCCCACCAATGAGAAGAAGGCACAAGAAACTCATGGGGTATCGTGTCGGTACTCGACCTACCCCCGGTTACTACCCTCAACAATCACCATGTGATGACAACCCTCGCTACTGCTACATGATTATTTAACATAGTCGAAACGTCGAGATAAGAGAAATAAAATTAAAAATACGCGATTAGACCAGGGAAAATAATTGAAAAGAATGTTAATTACTGTCGTTTTGAATAAAGACTTATTTAGGTATTAATATAAAATGAATATAAGATAATCGGTGTTTATTCAGTCAGTATTTCTGTGTATTTTTCAAACTGTGGTCGTCATGTCGCGAAAACTGACTATAATAACGTTACTTGGTGTTCTGGTTAAACACGAATGTGCAAACATACTAGCAGTATTTCTGGCTCCCAGTTTAAGCCATCAGGCAGTTTTCAGACCTATAATTCAAGAACTAGCTAAAAAAGGACACAGCGTGACAGTAGTAACACCAGACCCAGTTTTCAAAGATACAAAGTTCGATAATCTAACTGAAATTGATCTTCATGATGTTTCATATGCATTTCAAAGTGAAATGTATGCTTTAGCTAACATCAAAAACACTGTTACTCAACTCGACATCATGTTCAACATATTTACCAAAACTTTCGAAGCTCAACTTCAAGTGGAAGATTTCAAAAATTTGATCAATGACAAGAACAAGAAATTCGATCTTATTATTATAGAAGCGTTTATACAAGGTGCTTTAGCTATCTCTCATGTTTTCAAAGCCCCTATAATACAAATAAGTTCCTTCGGATCTCACTATCTCAATAACTTTATCGTTGGTTCTACGTCCCATCCAATTTGGTACCCAACGTCTTCATTTCAAAAAAAAACTCATTATCATACTATATGGGACCGATTGATAGCTTTTTACAATGAATTCATGATGATTAGTATCGTCCAGAAGTATGAAAAGTTAGATGACATGGTAATAAGGAAATATTTAAAATCGCCTGATATACCGAGTTTGAATATATTGAAAAATAATGTTGAATTGTTGATGTTAAACGTGCATCCGATTTGGGAGAATAATAGACCGGTACCTCCGAATGTCATTTATTTGGGAGGTCTTCCGCAACAACTTAATAAGCCATTGCCGAAGGTAAGTGTACAGTGAGAAGTAGCCAACTCGGGCTATGACATAACTCTTTCGATAATTCTTTAAAATAACTTTGCCTTGTTAATATGTAATATATATATTACTTATTGAGAGATTAACAATATTTATGGTAACCTATATAAGAATAAATGAGTTGATAATAATTATGGTTTGTAAATAAAAAATTAAATAAAAACTCTGTATTAAAAAAAAACCACCACACATTAAACATATAGGTACTAATTTGTTTTTTATCTATCAGACAAAACATAGGCAAACAGTATTATGTTAATATTATTGTCGTTTTAAATATGCACATATTTAAGCACATATATAAAATGAATATAACATGTTTAATCACTCAGTATTTTTGTGTTTCTTTCAAATCGCAATCGTGATGTCGCGAAAACTCACTATAATAACGTTACTCGGTATCCTAGTCAAGCACGAATGTTCAAACATACTAGCCGTGTTTCCAGTCCCCAGTATAAGCCACCAGGTGGTCTTCAGACCTATAACTCAAGAACTAGCGAAGAGAGGGCACAGCGTGACAGTAGTAACACCAGACCCTGTCTTTAAAGACAAAAAGTTTGATAATCTAACTGAAATTGACGTACATGATGCATCTTACTCGTTCAGAGATGTAATATTTCAAGTAGCCACAACTAAAGATACTTTGGTGCAAGCGGACCTCATCTTTAGATTGATGACTAGTTTTCTCGAAGCGCAATTTCAAGTTGAAGATTTTAAAAAACTCATCAATAATAAAAGCACGAAATTCGATGTTATTATCATTGAAGCGTGTATTCAAAATGCTTTGGCTATGTCCCATGTTTTTAAAGCTCCTGTTATACAAATAAGTTCTTTCGGAACTTTTAAGCCAAATAATTTCGTCGTTGGCTCTTCATCGCATCCAATATTTTATCCAACGTCATTGTACCATAGAAAATGTCACAAACACAATATATGGGATCGTTTGGAGGCTATTTACAATCAATTCATGGTAAATAGGCTCTTCGAGAAATATGAGAAGAAGGATGACATCATGTTAAAGAAATATTTCCCTGATATTCCGATTTTGAGTGAACTGAGAAATAATGTTGAATTGTTGATGTTGAACGTACATCCGCTTTGGGAGAATAATAAGCCGGTACCTCCGAATGTCATTTATTTGGGAGGTCTTCCGCAACAACTTAATAAACAATTGCCGAAGGTAAGTGAACAGTTAGAACTGGCCAACCCGGGCTATGACTTAACCTATTCTATAATTTTATTCTTTAAAATAACTTTTCCTTGTTATTATGTAAAATGGATAGTACTTAGTAAGGGTTTTTTTTTGTTGAAAAATTAATTAAAGAATCCTGTAAAAATCTCCAGACTGGTGAAATTTTAAGTCCAAGAGATATTTGTTTTTATCTATAAAAAAAACATAGGTATGGAGTTTTTATGTTTACATTATTGTCGTTTTAATATGCACCTATTTAGGTATTTATATAAAAATGAATATAACATGTTTAATCACTCAGTATTTATTTTTTTCAAATTAAGGTCGTGATGTGTCAAAAACTCACTATAATAATGTTACTCGGTATTCTAGGTTAACACGAATGTGCAAACATACTAGCCGTGTTTACGGCTCCAAGTATAAGCCACCAGGTGGTCTTCAGACCTATAACTCAGGAACTAGCAAAGAGAGGGCACAATGTGACTGTAGTAACACCAAATCCCGTATTTAAAAATAAAAAGTTTGAAAATCTAACTGAAATTGACGTACATGATGTTTCTTACTCGTTCAAAAATGAAATATTTAAAATGGCTTCAATTAAAGACACTTTAGTTCAAATGGACATCACCTTTAGCTTATTGACCAGTATTTTCGAAGCGCTACTTCAAGTTGAAGATTTTAAAAAAGTACTCTATAATAAGAGCACGAAATTTGATTTAATTATCACTGAAGCGTGTATTCAAAATGCTTTGGCTATGTCCCATGTTTTTAAAGCTCCTGTTATACAAATAAGTTCTTTTGGAACTTTCAAGCCTAACAATTTCGTCGTTGGTTGGAAGAGAGATGACATCATGTTAAAGAAACATTTCCCTCATATTCCAACTTTGAGTGACTGAGAAATAATGTTGAATTGTTGATCTTGAACGTACATTCGATTTGGGGGAATAATAGGCCGGTACCTCCGAATGTCATTTATTTTGCGACTAGCTGTTGCCTGCAACTTCGTTCGCGTTGTGGTTTTGCTTTATTTAGAACTAGCGACCGGCCCCGGCTTCGCACGGCTGTATTATGCATGTATTATATCTAAAAACCTTCCTCGTTAATCACTCTATCTATTTAAAAACCGCATCAAAATCCGTTGCGTAGTTTTAATAATCTAAGCATACAAAGGAAAATAGGGACATAGGGACGGGGAAAAGTGACTTTATTTTATACTATGTAGTGATACCTAACATTTTCCCGCATAAATACCTACTATTTATTTTTCGGTGTAAGTTATAATAACAAAATAGCTACGTACATTGTTTTTAAACTATATTTCTTTATTAATTTGGCAAATGTATATAGGTAAGTAGGTATAAATATTTGTATTTATTTATTTACTTCACACAAATAGACCATAATACTAATACATACCTACACATCCCTTATAATCCAAAACTAACTCCAATTCCAATTTTCACAAAACTTACAACACTCTTTGTCTTTCTAGTTATCCTTTGGTTTTTATAAATCGAAGTTAAACAAACGTCCTTTAAATTGTCTCTCGATTTATATGTTTATACCTAATCATAATAAAAGTAAATTATTTATTTATTTTTCAAATATTTCCTTTATCACTACATAGTATTAAACAAAGTCGCTTTCTCTGTCCCTATGTCCCTATATCCCTATGTATGCTTAAATCTTTAAAAATGTGGAGGAATAATTGAGATAAAAAAAATTGATTATAATCATTTAATTCAACCAAATTCATTATCATTAACTAACTATCAAATAAAATCTTTTATTTTAATCGAAAGGCAAACAATAAAAAAAATTACATACTACTACGGCATTTTTTAATATGATGTATAAAATCTTTAATATCAAATTTCTTAAAATGGCAGACGTGTGGCGGATTCACATCTAGATTATTATGTTATTTACGTACTTTTAAAAGGTTATAGATAAGCCTAAGAATATGAGTAATGAATCCATTCAATGTTCAATTGTCCAATAATTGTAACCGCGGATCTGTCTCGGTGCGCGGTCGCGATGTCGCTTACGCTCATTATAGTAACTTTAATCAGTGTATTAATCACGAATGAGTGTTCAAATATTCTGGCTGTGTTTCCAGTCCCCAGTATAAGCCACCAGGTGGTCTTTAGACCTATAACTCAAGAACTAGCGAGAGGGCACAGCGTGACAGTAGTAACACCAGACCCTGTCTTTAAAGACAAAAAGTTTGATAATCTGACTGAAATTGACGTACATGATGCATCTTACTCGTTCAAAGATGAAATATTTCAAGTGGCCACAACTAAAGATACTTTGGTGCAAGCGGACCTCATCTTTAGATTGATAACTAGTTATCTCGAAATGCAACTTCAAGTTGAAGATTTAAAAAAACTGATCAATGATAAGAGCACGAAATTCGATGTTATTATCACTGAAGCGTGTGTTCAAAATGCTTTGGCTATGTCCCATGTTTTTAAAGCTCCTGTTATACAAATAAGTTCTTTTGGAACTTTTAAGCCTAACAATTTTATCGTTGGCTCTTCATCGCATCCAATTTTTTATCCAACGTCATTGTACCAGAAAAAATGTCACAAACACAATTTATGGGATCGTTTGGAGGCTCTCTACAATCAATTCATGGTAAATAGGCTCTTCGAGAAATATGAGAAGAAGGATAATATCATGTTAAAGAAATATTTCCCTGATATTCCGACTTTGAGTGAACTGAGAAATAATGTTGAATTGTTGATGTTGAACGTACATCCGCTTTGGGAGAATAATAGGCCGGTACCTCCGAATGTTATTTATTTGGGAGGTCTTCCGCAAAAACCTAACATGCAATTGCCGAAGGTAAGTAAATAGTTAGTATTGGCCAACCTGGGCTATGACAGCATCACCTACAGTTCCAATATCAGAACCTTTTCTATCATTTCTAAATAAAAATTTGCCTATTTGCATATTTTTATTACCTGTCCCGCTGTCATTAAATCTTGCAAATTAAATTTCCCGGTTACCAATTTGAAATTTTAATTACATGAAATTGATGGTAAGTACTAATTGAGAAATAAAAATACATTTTTATTAACATATACATACCTACCTAGTGTTTATAGTGGCATTTAAAATCCAGCCTGTCATATTATCTAGCTAGGATCAATTACCAAAAAATTGGATTGAATTCCCTTTATACGAATAAAAACTAATCTTGACAACAAAGTTGCAGAGTTGTAAAAATTTCCGCGTAATGTATTTAAGATATTTTTTTTATTGGTATTTATCAAAAGGAACTTGACCTTGCCATTATCTCTTCCGTTATTACTGCCTACCAACCGATAAGATACCACAATAGCAACGAGTTTCTCTCAATATAAACTGAAATGATACAATACTAGCAGCGTGAAGCGGTTTCACCTGAAAAGTTGCCTATAAGTTATATCAATGGTCTAATAGTTTCGGAGCCTATTTTTTACAAACACACAATCAAATCTCTTCACTTTATAATAAATACTGGCTGTCCCGGCAAACTTTGTATTGCAGTATTATACTGCAATACAAAGTTCTAGGTTATTTACCTACCTAATAGGTTAATAACCTAGATGCCGAATGCAGCGTCATCTGCCGGGCTGATTTGTGAATTTAAACTATCCAGGGCGTCACCCAAATGCATACAAAAAAATGGGTGCGTGTACTTATGTACGCGTGTGAGAAGTTATACTTCTTTGGCATCATTAAGAAATAATTTTCCAGACATATATAAATAATTAATTACATTAAAATAATTATGTAGTAGTACCTCTTTGTACTAACCTCATTTTCAGTTTCACGTAGGTAGTAGATATATGCAAACTACATATTTGGCTTTATGTGTGGTGAAAATGGTGCATCACCGACGGTTTCGAAACCACGGCTTGCAGAGTGAATACTTTTTATATAAATATTCTTTATTAGATACTAGCGACCCGCCCCGGCTTCGCACGGCTGTATTATGCATGTATTATATCTAAAAACCTTCCTCGTTAATCACTCTATCTATTAAAAAACCGCATCAAAATCCGTTGCGTAGTTTTGAAGATCTAAGCACACAAAGGGAAATAGGGACATAGGGACGGCGAAAAGTGACTTTATTTTATACTATGTAGTGATCATTTATTTCCAAAATCAATATTTACCAAAAGGGTTTCGTTAGTGTGATATTTTAACGTGCTAAGCATTTTCCTTTCGGTAGTCCGAGAATCTGAATCCGAGCATAGCGACATTTTCTGTTAATAATCCGAGCATAGTGGGAATCGAGCAGAGCGAAACTAAACGAACGAAAGTAGTGTTGGCCTATCGGTAGGTACATGCCTCTATTTGAATGATTTTTTTAAATTTTATCAATGACGAGTTCACCAATAGAATCACTATCATCATCACTACATAGTATAAAACAAAGTCGCTTTCTCTGTCCCTATATCCCTATATATGTTTAAATCTTTAAAACTACGCAACGGATTTTGATGCGGTTTTTTAATAGATAGAGTGATTCAAGAGGAACGTTCTTATGTATAATATATTATGCAAAATATAGCCGTGCGAAGCCGGAGCGGGTCGCTTCGCTAGTACCTAGGTAAATAATTAGGTACGCTGTTTATCATTTCATCGAACTGTGGGTTCAATTTCCGCCTCAAACATATATTCATAGACAGTATGGACATTGGACAGTATTTGTTTTTAGTCTAGGTGTTAAGAATATATTTGTAAATATAAGTATACTAGCTGCGCCCCGCGGTTTCACCCGCGTAAGTCCCAATCCCGTGGGAATGTCGGGATAAAGAGTAGTCTTTGTGTTAATCCAGGTCCCTAGCTATCTAGATACCGAGTTTAGTCGCTATCGGTCCAGTAGTTTTTGTGTGAAGGAGTAACAAACATACATACACACACACACACACATATACAAACTTTCACATTTATATTATTATTATTTCCGAGACGCTTATGAGATTTGGTGTAAAGGCATACTTCATTTGCCGTAATGTCCTCTATCGATAGGTAGGTATGGTTCTCAAAAATATCGCGCAAAAAATAATATGTCAAGTTCCCAGTACTAAATGGCAAGACACCTTTTTTCAGTTCAATGTTCGAAGTTTTTAACCTCTTTGGTTTTACGTTAACATCAGCTGCTGTCAGCTTGAGGTGACATTTTACCAATCTAATCAAAAGCACTAAAGAGTATTGATATCAACTTCGAAGCAAATCACCCCCAAAATAACTTCCTACCCCTTTTTAAATCCGTCAGGGGATGAATTTCAATAAAATACGAAACACGTGTTCTATTAATTCTGTTAAAGAATGTTTATGCAAAATTTGAAGTAGATTGGACCAAGGAATCACGTTGTCCCATACAAACTTCGACCCCCCCATTTTCCCCCCTTAGGGGTCGAATTTCGCAAAATCCCGTCTTAGTGAGCACCTATGTCATAAAAGGAACTCCCATGCAAAATTTGAGACTCCTCACTTGTAGTTTCTGAGATATCGTGATGAGTGAGTGAGTCAGTGAGTCAGTGATTTTCTCTTTTATATATATAGATATTTTAAAGGACATAGATAATAAATATTCTATTCGTTTTCGGGCCACTATAACACAAGCCTAGTTACTTAGCTTAAAGCTAGATGGCGCGGTGTGTAATATCCTACAATATTTATGTATTTATTTATCTCTATTTACAGGATCTGCAAACTTTCCTAGACTCGTCAAAGCATGGAGTAATCTACATAAGCTTCGGGACCAACGTGAACACATCCCTACTTCCACAAGAGAAGATCCAGACGTTCCTGAAGGTGTTCTCGAAACTTCCATACGATGTCCTTTGGAAATGGGACAACGATGAATTGGAAGGACGACCAAACAATGTTAGATTTGGGAAGTGGTTTCCGCAGTCTGATTTACTAAGTAAGCATCTTCTATTATTAAATTAAGTTCTACCTTTATTTTATTTATTTTTTAACAAAAATAAACTTTAAAAACTTATTGCATGCCGAAAATCGCAGTGATTTGACTGGCGTGCTGATATGGGTAAGTAGGTGGTTTAGTTGACTGCTTTCTTAAAATTAAAAAATTAAAAAAAAAAAAAAAAAAAAAAAAAAAAAAAAAAAAAAAAAAAAAAAAAAATGAAGTGTGTAACAACAATATGCTATACAATAGAGTGAAAACTCTCGATTTGCTCAAAGTTAGTAGGTACTTCTTACTTATTAGTAGAAAAACCTAAATGACTGAATGCAATACTTAATCTCAACATATAAACTAAAAATAAACCTTTTCTGTCCAAAAAAAAAAGGTTTTTTGAAGCAAGTATTACTACTCTATTAATTTTCTTTTAGCAGTTATTTACCTACTTAAGTAAGATATTTTTTTATTTTTTTAGGTAATCATTTGCGTTTTGTATTTATGGTGCAATAATGTTTATCTGTGTATTTCTTCCTATAGACGCTAGGGTATAATTTCTTGGTTTTTGGAGAGGAAATTTATTGTTTAACACGTTCAGTGCGTTACCCTGCTGGTCTTACTTTCAAAAAGTGCTGTATCGGGCTTAATAGGCCTGATTCTAAACTTTTTTGATGTGCGTTATCGGGTTCTAACGACCTGTTCGACAATTTACCTTTGAATTGAAATAAATCTGGAATTTATTGGATTTTTTGGAAATATGTACCTGAAAACTGTTTATATTGAATTACTTCATTCCAAAATTACATTAGTCCTGAAATTCAGATCTTTTAACATATCTAAAACATCAATACAATCTGTAGGGTCGTAAGCACCCGATATCAGCACAGAAGGGCAATTATACACTGTTACACTGCTAGTGTTGTCAATAAAAAAATCGATAATAAAAAATACTTTTTCTACCTTTATTGGTTGTTGCCGGTGGTTTCGTTTCCGGAGAGATAGGTACATTTTGGATAATAGTCATCGTATGGCCAGTTGATGGATGGAAAAATTTAAGAACTAACGTTACTTAGACGTACTAAAATATTCCGCCACTTTTCTGTTGATTTTGCACTCTTTTATTCCGCGTTTTTCTCAGCTTGTTTACATTCACTACATATTTACAACATTTTTCTTGAACGCTTAATTTTTTGCTTTTCAATTCACGTGGATAGATAAACGGAATTAGCAACGCGCCGCGCCGCTACGACGTCATCGACCATTGCACATCACTAACGTAATGACATGCAATTCAAGTGCTGTTATCGGGTCATCGGGCATCAGGTCTTTAACACCTGATAAACGCACCTTAAGGATAAAATTTCCTTACAGGCCGTATCAGGTCTTAACGACCCGATACGTTTTTTTTGGTTTTTTGGGTACTATTTGACGACATAAGACCAATAAATATATTTGTCACTTTTCCACTGTAAAAATTCCTATATTTATCTTACCCGCACCGAGAGATAGCAATAGATTCTTGCGCCCGCACTATAGAAGAGTTATGCAACAGGCATTTTCAACCTGATACAGCACTGAACGTGTTAAAAAACCTTTTCTTCTGTGTAAAAAGCGCCACATTCAATAAATAAATATTGCAACATGACAAAAATATATGTTTATTATTAATTCCAGAACACCCGAATATAAAACTGTTCATAACCCAGGGTGGTCTACAATCAACCGACGAAACTATACTAGGTGGTGTACCAGTCATTGGTATACCAATGCTCGGCGACCAATGGTACAATGTTGACCAATACGTCAGGCTTGGTATTGGTAAACATATTGAAATGGACGATGTTCAAGAGGATAACTTAATGGATGCTATACGCACTGTTATTGGAGATGGAAGGTTAGTTATAATTGACCGAACGAGCGAAGCGAGAGAGGTCTAGTGGCGAGATGGTCGGTCGGTTGTACCTATGTATCTATGTATGTTTGTTCGACGATAACTTGAGTACCGTTGCTCTGATCTTAATGATTTTTGGTATACGAGTAGTTGAGGACGATAGAATTTTTAAGTTCGAACGTGAGAGGGATCGGTTAGGGGGATTCGATGATAGGGGGTGCAATAGGGGATCTACCTATATGACAGGCGAACTATAGGGCAAATATACCCGAGTGGGGTATCAAATGAAAGGGCGTAACTTCGGTGACAATTATATGGTACCATGGAAATGATCTGATGATGGAGGTCCAAGGAATCCGCAGGAATTTATCATCTCAGCGGTCATTTTTATATCAAACTCATTTGTATCAAAAAGGAAAAAAACACTTAGACCTTCATGATTCAAAAATGACACTGTCAAAAAGCAAAATGACATGTTTTCTTTCTGTCATTGTCGTATAAAATATGATTTCCAAAAAATAGTATTTAAATTCTCTTTGCCAGATAATTTCAAAACCATTACATATTAACTTAGCTTTGATATTATGATTAAAATTGATTGTAGGTACCTATCTATATAATAATATATGGTCATCCTAAATAAAATTCAAATAATTCGTATAAGTTTAGAGTGCAAAGTCATGCACTCTATTCATTCCTCGGCTCTCGGTCGTAGCGAGCAGTCGTTTTCTAACGTCGATATAGTTTGATCTTTATTTCGGCTCTCAAAGCAATATACACCTTATCGTCAAGGAATAAAGTCTATATTCAACTGCACTAAGTCGAGTGTGAACTACTGCACTGCATAGTATAACCCACAATTAGTATACACCCAAGATGCAGAGGTCACCTCCAGACGGAAACAAGACTCCACAATCGGGAGGCTCTCTCATAAAACAACTATGGGACAACAACAGCTCCTCCTCAAGCAGGAAAAGAAAAGACAGAGACGAGGATATAGCAGAGGTGAAGCAGATGTTAAAAGATATGAGATCACAACAAATCTCGAAGTATAAAAATTTTGAGGATTCCTTGAATACTCTAAAGACGCAAAATGAAGAGCTTAAGAAGCAAAATGAAGAAATGCTGAAGAACTATACAATTGTTCACAACAAGCTGGAGAAATCATTGGAGATGTACAATGATCTAAAGACTAGTGTGGATAAAGTGGAAGGGCAGTTGAGTGAGGCTATGATTAAAATTAACTCGCTTGAATCTGAAATCCAACACATGGAACGTAATCAAAAACTGTCAATGATCGAAATCAACAACTGTCCTTTAGTAGAAGAGAACAAATTACCTGACGTAGTCAAAAATCTACACACTAGCATAGGAGTAAATTCTGATACATTGCATGTGCGGCAAGTCTACCAGATCAAAACAAGTAAGAGGCGAACGATCTTAGTCGAGTACTTCAATCCGTGTGAAGCTCAAACTGTGCTCAAAGCAGTCAAACAATTTAATAAAAAGAATAAGAACGAGAAGCTAAATGCTAATCAATTGGGACTGCAGGACAGTAACTCGCCTGTCTACATCTCCGAGTCACTGACTTCTATAGCTAGAAAACACTTCTTTATAGCTCGTGAAATACAAAAGAAGTATGGCTTTAAGTTCTGCTGGACTGCTAAAGGTGTAGTGTATGTGAGAAAATCAGACGAAGCCTCAGTTATACAGCTCAAAAATAAGGAACAACTGGAGAACTTCATCAGGCTGGTTGAGAACAGCGGGAACACAGTTTGACTATATGGAATGCCAACCCAAGTTCTATATACTATTATTTCAATTGCTGAAGTCCACGGTTTTTCTCGATGGTCAATCGCGCAAGTGCATCTTTTTTTGTTTTGTATTATTAGTTTTTGTATTGCTAACATTAATGTTTTTCTCTTTGGATTATATTTCAGTCCAAACTTCTCGACAATTCTGCCACATAGTACACTGACACACAAACACTCCACTAACTCAAGGAACTCTACTACATACCAGATCACTACACACTGTCATGAGGGCGCTGCCTGGTTCTATTATTGTCTTCATTACAATCTTTTCCTATGTTTTAAATATAAATATGTTTGATAATCAAAGCATAATCAATGATATAGACAATGACATTGAGCCTGGCAATGCAATCGTTGCGGATACAGTTGAGGATTGTAACTCTCTCTTAAATAAGATAGACAGTAAATTTACTGTTTTAGCTCAGAACATTAGAAGCATGAATCGGAATATGAATAATCTTAGAATTCTTCTTGCACGACTTAGTTTTGGTCCAGATTTTATTGTACTTACTGAATGTTGGTTATCAAAGGTTCCAACATTGCCTACATTGGAAAATTATAGATCTCACAGAACCCGTCGCTTGATAAACCAAAATGATGGGGTTGCTTTATATACCAGGAGCGATTTTAATGTTGAAGTTGAAGAACCTATGGATACCCAGGATTGAAATCGATAAATTGGGTAATATAAAGTTGAGAACTAATATGTCTGACAGCTGTTTAGAGAGTAAATTGAAATTAAACACTACACTAAATTCTTTTGTGCTCTTACCTACCAGTGTTTTTGAGGTCTCAGCTATTATACGTAGTCTTAAGTCAGGATCTAGTACTGGTTGGGATGGTTTATCTGTAAATTTCCTTAAATCTGCAATCGATGTTCTTTCACTACCAATAACGATAATATGTAACTCTTGTTTTGATACGTATACCTTTCCTAATGCTCTTAAGCGATCCGTAGTTATTCCTATTTTTAAAAATGGCGATAGAGGTGACATCTCTAATTACCGACCAATTTCATTACTACCTGCTATTTCCAAAATAATTGAAAAACTAATAAACAAAAGGTTAAAAAATTATTTGGAAAAAAATAATCTTATCGCTAGCAATCAATTTGGTTTCCGTAGCAAAAAATCCACGTCTCATGCAGCCCACCACCTAGTTTCCTACATAGTAGATTCGTTAGATAAAAGGAAAAAATGCTTAGGTGTTTTTATCGATATGACGAAAGCTTTCGACACCGTGTCCTTTCCTCTTCTACTTAAGAAAATGGAATGTATGGGTATTCGTGGCCAGTCTTTGGATTTATTTAAAAGCTACTTACAAAATCGAAAGCAATATACAAAAATCCAAAATACTGACTTACGTAGTACTGAGTTGGATGTACATTACGGAGTTCCTCAAGGGAGTGTGCTCGGACCAACCCTGTTTTTGATTTATATAAATTCTCTATGTGAACTAAACTTGTCGAACACTCAAATAACATCCTTTGCCGATGATACTGTTATTGTCTTCCAGGGAAATTCGTGGAGTGAGGTAGCGAACAGAGCCGAGGGTGGGTTAAGGACTGTTGCTGAGTGGCTAGACAGTAATCTATTAACGTTAAATGAGAGCAAGACGAAGTATATTACATTTGGTATTCGCAAAGACGTTATTCCACCTCCAAGTTGCATACATATTAAACTACATACATGTCTGTCTCAATCCAGTGATGGAGATTGCAATTGCTACATTATTGAGCGAACACCTGACATAAAATACTTGGGTATGCTCATAGATTCCCATCTTTCATGGAAACCTCAGATATCACAACTTAATAGTCGAGTCAGGAAACTAATTTATATATTTAAAAATCTGAGGCATGTTTGTGACTCACAGTTGCTTATTAAAATTTACTATGCTCTTGCACAGTCCATCATATCTTACTGTTTACCAGTTTGGGGCGGTGCTCCTAAAACCTTCATATATAGTCTTGAAAAAGCCCAAAGAGGACTCTTAAAGGTGATGTTGTTTAAGAAACGTCAGCATCCGACTTATGCCTTATACCAGGAAGCCAAAGTCTTAACAGTTAGGCAATACTTCATCAGAATGCTCATCTTACAGCAACACTCCATAACACCATATACCGATTTGTCCTCAAATAGGCGCCAAGATAACATTTGCACAATACCCATAGTTAATACCAAATTCGCACATAGATTTCCTGCGTATTTGATGCCCTGGCTTTATAACAAAATAAGTCAAATCAAATCAAATCAAATATCTTTATTTTCTTTGGATACTTAATACTTAAAAGTATACAGGACCACATAAAAACGTCTTAAAAACTAAGTTAGGATGTGTGCCTTCGGAACGCGCCCACCAATGAGAAGAAGGCACAAGAAACTCATGGGGTTTTTTTTTTCATGTGGTCACGCTCACAATGGTCAATATTACAGTATTTGAAAGTATTATTCGAAATGGAGCAACTAAAGTCATGTCCATGGGTTCTTATCATTAAGATAAGACGAAGTATCATAGTATGCCTTACTGCACAATCTATGCTTTATAAAAGTTTTGAACCTGTTAATGGACATGTCATATACATCTTTAGGTAATTTATTATAATAGAGCACACATGTACTATTAAACGACCTGTTTATTTTCCGGAGCCTGCTACCGGGCACGGTAAGTTCACCCTTATTTCTTAAATTGAAATTATGAATATCGCTGTTTTTACGGAAAATATCAGGATTTTTGTGAACGTAGAGCAAGTTTTCGTAGATATATTGTGAATAGAGCGTTAATATATTTATCTCTTTAAATTTTTCTCTAAGTGATTCCCTGGGGCCCATTTTGTAGATAGCTCGGACAGCTCTCTTTTGCAATATGAAAATAGCATCAATATCTGCAGCACACCCCCACAGTAGGATGCCGTACGACATGACACTGTGGAAGTAGCCGAAATAGACTAGGCGAGCAGTCTCAATGTCCGTGTATTCGCGAATTTTCTTAACGGCGTAAGCGGCAGAACTAAGTCTATTGGACAATGCTTCCACATGTGGGCCCCACTGAAGCTTAGGATCTAAAGTTATACCTAGAAAGACAGCCTTACTGACTAATTCGACTTCCTCATCATTAATTTTTACAACAGTTTTTACTTGTTTTACATTTGGAAGTGTGAACCGAATTAATTTAGTTTTGGATCCATTCAGTAATAAATTATTGGAATTGAACCAATCAACTATTCTAGAGAGAGCATTGTTCACATCGTCAACGTTGGACTGACGCCTTTTAACCTTGAACACCAAGGAGGTGTCATCTGCGAACAACACTATCCCATGGTTGTCCCTTACAAGGTAAGGTAAGTCATTTATATAAACTAAAAACAGGAAAGGTCCTAATATGGATCCTTGAGGAACCCCCATTGCTATCGCAGATCCGGGGGATCGTTTCCCGTTAACATCAACACTCTGGATCCTACCGCTCAAATAAGAAGAGATAAGATCCAGGGCGCCGTCCCTAATACCGTAGTGGTGTAGTTTCATGATCAATGTATTATGTTGAACGCAATCAAATGCCTTGGATAAGTCACAGAATATGCCATACGCATCATGTGACTCCTCCCAAGCATCAAATATGTTTTTAATTAACGCTATACCCGCATCAGTAGTCGAGCGCCCCTTACTAAACCCGAACTGTTTATTATGTAAGATATTATTATCATGGAAATGTTTCAGTAGTTGCTTTAAAATAAGTTTTTCAAAAATTTTACTTAACGTGGGTAGTACTGATATTGGTCTAAAATTGGAGGGGTCTGAGGTACTACCAGATTTAAACAGTGGAACTACTTTACTCAATTTCATTAAATCAGGAAACACACCACAATCTATACATCGATTAAATATAATGACTAGTTCTGGTATAATCAGTTCAATAATTGATTTAACAATCGGGACAGACATCCCCCATAGATCTTTAGTTTTCTTGAGATTTATTTGCTTAAGCACTACAATAATGTCATGATTTTTAACATATTGGAATTTAAATGTTTTATTACAATTTGGTACATTCGTTTTTAGCAAAGCTTCTGCAATGGGGGTAGAAGAATTTAAAGCCTTCGTCAAAGTAATAGCTACATTACCGAAAAAAATCTCAAATTCGTTTGCGATATCTTGATCATTATTAGTTATATTTCCATTAATACTCAATTTAAACTCGGTGTTTTTGGCTGCGACTCTCCCTGTTTCAGCGTTAATTACTTTCCATGTAGCTTTTATTTTATCATCACTAGTTTTAATCACAGATTTAATGAAGAGAGATTTTGCCAAAATACACACTCTTTTAAATATCCTTGAATAGTTTCTAACGTAGGCTCCAAACTCCTCTGATGTATTACTCTGTCTTTCCGCGTATAACTCATATAGTTTATGTCTACTGCGGTGAATACCAACCGTTGCCCAGTCACTAAACTCGCGTTTGTCGGAGACTACCATAGATCTGGATGTAAAGATAGACTGAAATTGGTTATTAAGAACCGAAAAAAAGTTATTATATAATACATTTGGATCCGTATCACAAGGCAGAAACGGTAAAACGTTAGCTAAATTCAATCTAAGTTCCTCCAGACGAGCAGCAGTCACCGGTACGTACTTTATTTTCCTTTTTGGTATCGATTTTATGACAATAGCAAATTTGACAAACTGACCACTATGGTCTGATTCTAATTTATTAATGATAGATTTGCTAATCGTGGATATATTATCGGTAATATAAATATTATCAATACATGTCGCAGTAGTGTCAGTGGTTCTAGTAGGCTCCAGAAACACGTTAGATAAATTGTGTGATTTATACAAATTCAGAAGTTTCGTGGAAAAGGTGCTTATTTTCAGTAAATCTACGTTAAAATCCCCACATACAAGTAATTGTTTTTTTGATTTAGATAATTTTGTTAGCATTTCATCCAATATCTCAATAAATTCTTTAAAATTTTCAAAAACAGGTCGTCTATATACACATACTACTATTAATTGCTCCAGTTCTACACAAGATATTTCCGTTACACATTCCACAGACATAGACACGACATCTTTTCTTTCTTTATATTTTAATTTATTGTTCAGTATTATACCCCCCCTTTGCCGTGTTTACCCTGCAGAATGCGCTGCCAACCCGGTGGTTGCTGAAATTGAACATGAGCTGGTGAGCCCGGAGATGATGTTCGGTTATGCATACAATGTCAATATCCTCAGCGTTCATGTACAATTCCAGTGTTAGTATTTTGCCCTCTGTCATCCCTCTGATATTTTGATGCACCAGGGTAATATTTTTTTCATAATTTTTATTTACTTTATTTATTTTAGGGCATTTATTCCAGCAATCATTATTATTTGACTCGTTAGATAATGAAATCAATAATTGGCTTATATTGTTATCTGAACAATTTTTTTTATTATTATTACTTGGTAATGTGCTAGAGGATATCTCCATTGTCTTAAAACTACTGCAAGAGCGTACCTCTTTTGTCTGATTATTTAATTTAAATTAATCGGATAAAGACAACTATCCGCAGTCTGAATAATATTTATGTCATTTAACTGCGCAAAAGGCGCAGTATATGTAGCCAAATTCTTGGCTGTAAAATTAAAAAAATAACATAGCGAAGTTGCTATCTGTCTTTTGATTGAATCCGGAAGCTTGTGCTTTCCCTTCGTCAAATAATAAGTATTACTAACAATAGGGTTAGTGTCAATAACATTGAACTTTTTACTATAACATGATATAGTGTTCAATGCTAAATTTAAATTATGTCTAAGTGTATTTTCCGCAGCTGGCAAGTTTTTACAGTAGGGGAGTGTAAACATTACAATATTGTCTATGTTCAAGGAGCACAAAGTATCACAGTATTTCAACATTTCCTGTTTGTTGACACTTCCCCTATTTCCAATAAAAATAATTAAATTATCATTTTTTCAAATTTATAGCTACTTATTCTTTTCATAATTTGGTGATAGGATGCAGAAGGCATACAGTAATTTATAAAAGACTGTCCCTTTGAATAAAAGTTTAATTTTGAGCCCATATCCATTCCAATTTCATCGCTAAACATGATTGTTTGATTTTTATTATTAATTATTTGAGAACTTAAATTAGAAGATTTACATAATAGCTGTGCACGGTTACACAGCTGCTCACTCGATAAGGAAGGTGTATTCAAAGGCTCGGGCTGGCTGCAGCGGTCACAGCCATAACTTGTTTTGTCTGCCAAAGAGTCAAAACGGTCCACATAGTCAGATGTTGAATTAATAAGTTTACCCATTGCCATTGAATATTCCCTGATAATTTGCTTTGATTTATCATACATGATAGTCACTGATTCGAGTGAGTCTTGCAAGTGTCTAAGCTTAATTTGAAATTTATTCGTATCGGCTGCATGTTGCCTTTGATAATTTTCTAATTCTAACGTGCATAAACTCAATTTATCTAATAGTTCCAATCTATTTTTACAATTTTTAACGTTTTTAGATAGTTTTTTATGATTTTTGATTAAATTTTTATTTTTTCTAATAAATTTATTAATTTTTACAAATTTTTTAAGTTTTTTGCTGCTGCAAAAGTCCAAATGCACCTTGGCTGACACTGAACGGCGTAGGGGAGTGTCGTTAGTGAGATCAATAATGTCTGTGTGCATAGGCCTTGGAGCAGCAACCAACTGCGGGGACCTCCCTACGAGCTCGTCAAATAATGATTGATTTTGTTGTGTGGTCATTTCCTGGGTGGCTGCTTCAAGGTGTGAGATATGTCGATGGGCCTCACAGAGCTCCTGTTCCAGGTCAGATATGCGTCGTAAAGCCTGCTCGTACTCTGCACTACAACTATCAAACCTATCTAACAATAGTTGGAGGTTATCCCGCTCTGTAGTCACATCTTCCAACTTAACATTAATTTGTGACAATTGGTTTTTTAATTTCCCGTTTTGTTCTATTGTACTAATAAGTTCTCTTTCGTTATCATCCCGTTCGCTGTTTAATTGAACAACCTGCTCATTTGCGGTCTTTAATTGTTGCAAAGTCATTTGCAGTTTCGTCGCTTCCTGACGAGAAGCGACAGCGAAACCCTTCCTAGTCTGCATTTTGAAGAAATAACAGGTAAAATACGTCTGGAAAAACGAGCAGGAAGTTCCCCAAGCAAGTGGGTAGATAGGTTACCGGTATGTCAAACTATTGTACTTACATGGAATTTGTATTAATTACCTGGCTGTTATCAGCGTAGGATATACTATAACATATATCCAGGAGAACAAACGGTAAACAAATCCACCAACCACTAAATCACTTTGAATATCTCCACAAAATATTCAAAAGAACACAAGTAAACAATGTTGACAATCCGATAACTGATCGACATATGTTTCACGTATTATTTACGTATTTTCACACTATTTAACAATTAGATATTGATTTAACTATAATTATAGTTGCGATGAAATTGTAATTGGGCTTTAAATACACAAAATAACCAATAAAATAATAAAATATTTTGGGACAAATTCAATTCAGCTGTTCGCTCTAGTGTTGCCAGCGCGGAAAAAACATAACCCTTCAAACACTATCTTTATTTCAAGTAAAGAAAGCCATCTTCGACTTCCTACACCATTTGACTTATGATGAGACCGAGAATTTATTTGATATTCTTAAATGATAAAGTTACAGATATTAAACCTCAACTTATTATGTACCTATGCTTTTCCTTGATACTAGTGTATGTCTAATATGTCCTTCCTTGAAAAAACTTCACAAAACACACATACGTACACACATATCCACACATGCATACGCAATACACACATAATTACATACATACACACACACACCTATACATACCTACATATACACATTTCCCAAATGTGCCATTGTCGGGAATTTTTGGGCTACCTTTTTTTTATAAGTAATTTAATAATATTAATATGTCATAATAAGGAACAAGAACGATTACTGTAAACAACTCAGTCTATAAATTTTTGTTATACTATGCTTCACCGATAAACTTGTTACTTGTGTTCACCTACTGTGCCGTTTGCCGGTTGGCAATTGGAGGTAGGTGGATAACTTGCTGCGATCTCGGAAGAGGAATCATACCTGACCGTCATACAGTGCAAACTAGTACGGAGGGTAGATGCTAAATCTGACGCTGCGAATTATGATTTAAAACTTGTTTTAATTCTCATTTCTATAATTAGCCGTAGTGTATTGTTCTATGAAATAAAACATTTATTATTTTTTTTTTTTTTTATTTTACTCTTGTGTTCGTTCCCGATGGTCTTCGAAGGAGCTGCTTGAACCAGCTATTGATCAGCTAAACGGAAGCCGAAGCGAAAATTGGACCATCCTTCTATGGTTGATGTCGTCTGGGCCACTCAGGATGTACCTATTACTTACCTACCTTGGGTGAAGAATGTAGATTAAAATCGTCTACTTATTCTACTTTCCCATAAATCGTCAGACCTCTCTTTGCTTCATATTCATAATTATTCATTTATTTCATAATCAAGGGTTGGTTTGGTTAACAATTATGGTGGATAATATTAAATAGTATTGCTAGCTGACTGGGTATCTGCTTCATGCTAGCTGATCTAGAGATTCTAATTAAAAAACTTGTGACTAATCTTTTTATTATTTTTATTTAATAATAGGTTAGGGACTTATTATTGGACATATAGGTCCACCAATAATATAGGTCTCAAACTTCTCTAATATGTTTGTATCGAGGGAGGAGCCTCTCTCCTCCTTACCTCTTTCGTTAGATTATGATGAGTACATACTCCATAGGTACCTACTAAAAATTTGAGTGTTAAGTCTGATGATAAAGACCCGATGAGAAAGGTGACAATAAGAACTTAACGATCTTGAGAACGAGATAGTCATATCATGTTTGCACTCGTTCAATGCACCTTGATAAGTAGGTATTCTATAGCTTCTGAAGCATCAGCTGATATCTGGGATCTGGTAATAGAGGTGGAAGAAGGCACTCAACTTCAAAGAAATATGACAAGATAAGTCTATCGTTAAAGTTTGTTAAAGTTGTCTTAATAAGTAGGCACTCTAGGTGTTAAACAGGCAACTGATATCTGGGGTTTGGTAATATAGCCGGAAGAAAGCTATATGAACTCATCTCTAAATAAGTTAGGTCCATCGAGGTCACTTAATGAGTAGGTACTCTAGGTACTGACGTTATGGTGATATAGAAGGAATAAGGAGGGAGGAGTTTTTTAGTCACACACGATTTACATTCACTGTAGGTACTTATTCTCCCGAGTATCAGTAAAACGCAAAATAAAAATAGACGTGATTGAGACCAAGAAAATTAGGCTATGGAACTCATTTTCTAGACAAGATACCTATGCCTAACGCGTTTAGATTCGTTAAAAGTATAATAGAGTCAGCGATGTCCTGATGATAGTGATACGCACCTATCATTTAAACATGATAGACCGAAGTATTTGAAGTATTTCGCCGTTATATCATACTTTACGCTGAAAAGTAAAAATCGATAAAAAAATCTCGTGAGGTCTCAGTTCGGGGCGAACTACTAGTATAAGGTTGAACGTGTGATGCGAAAAAATCTCAAACCAGAGATTGGAAATAAAGACCAAATATACAAATATTTGTATATTTGTATACCAATGCTTGGCAACCAATGGTTCAACGTCGATCAATCCTTGGTATTGATAAACATATTCCCCCTTATTCCAAAACGAGGTTTAAGGATAGTCCGAGATATGGATTTAAACCTTAGATTTAGACACACATTTACTCGTGAACTATAGTATAAACATTATCCCTTTTTTTTTTTTTTTTTTTAAGGTGGAGAAATGCAACCTTATGCACTAACCCGCCATCCCGGGGGAGGGTGGCGGGGGTATGTGGGGCTCCCCTTGGCTTAAGATGGTAGGCAGCCAAGGGTTTACCCACTAAAACTCCACCGGGTTCTCTGTCTCGCCCAAAGTTGGTGACCTGGGAGCGGTGTCCCATTCTTCCACGTCACCAACAGGCGTTGGCCCACAGGAGGGCCCCAGCATCAGGTGAACAGTGGCCATTGACCTCTTGCCTCTAGACGACGCACGCAGGAACCCTGGTGCGCCCGCCGCCTGGGTCCTTGTACGGTGGCAGACCCCCCCCCCGAGTCTACCACCGCTAAACCCCATTACGGCGAGGCCGGAGGTCGTTTTGGCGCCTCCTGCGCCCGGATCTTCTGGCGCGGATAGGGTCGGTGGTGGACATCTCGCGCATCCTTTCCGCGGTCTCTTTTGCGCTCATGACTGCCTCGCTGAAATGCAGCATGGCTTGCCAGACGCTCTCATCCTCCACCATAGCAGCAGCTAAGGTCGGGAGTGACAGGTCTTGCCCTCCAGCATCCCTTAACGCCACTCGATCTTCTTCCCATGCTGCACAAAATTGCAGTGTGTGCTGGGCAGTGTCATCAGTGCCGTTGCAGTGATGGCACCGCGTATCACGCTCCCGTCTGGCTTTGTTACACAGATACTCCCCGAAGCAACCATGCCCGGAGAGCATCTGCGTTAGCCTGTAGCTGAGGGGACCATGGCCCCTATCGCACCACTCCCTAAGTATGGGTCTGATCGCCGCTAAAGTCCACAGACCCTTGACCGACTCCTCCAGAATAAACACTATCCCTATATAATCTACTAGCAACCCGCCCCGGCTTCGCACGGCTATATTATGCATGTATTATACATATAAACCTTTCTCTTGAATCACTCTATCTATTAAAAAAAACCCCATCAAAATCCGTTGCGTAGTTTTAAAGATTTAAGCAGTCAAAGGGAAATAGGGACAGAAAAAGCGACTTTGTTTTATACTATGTAGTGATTAGGAACTATAGTCTAAGCACTATCCCTATAGATTATTTAAGGATATTGTTTAGACTATAATTTACGAGTAAATCTGTGTCCAAATCGAAGGTTTAAATCCACATCTCGGACTATCCTTAAACCTCGTTTTGGAATAACGGGGATTGTAATGGACGATGTTCAAGAGGATAAATCTTAATGGATACTATCCGTACTGTTGTTGGAGATGAAAAGTCAGTTATAATATAAGGTCAAACGTGTGATGGTTTAGCGAACAAATTTTAATCTCAAACCAGGGATTGGAAATCAAGACCAAATAATAATAATAGGTATACAAATATTTGTATACCAATGCTCGGCAACCAAAGGTACAAAGTTGATCAATCCTTGATATTGATAAACATATTGAATTAGATAATGTTCAAAAGGATAACATAATGGATGCTATATACCTACGCACTGTTATTAGAGATGAAAATAAATTAATCAAACTGAAAGATTTCCATTGTTTAAGCTATTTTTTTTTCAGTTTCAAAAAGAACATAATAGAACTCCGCTCAACAATGTACGATCAGCCCAACACAGCGTTAGAACGCGCCATCTATTGGACAGAATACGTAATTAAACACAAGGGAGCACGCCATCTACGGGCAGCCGGCGCAAACTTAGCCTGGACTGAGTACTACCAGATTGATATCGTTTTGTTGTTACTTAGCTGTGTGGTTGGTTGTTTATTCGTATTAGGACTTTTATTATATTATTTAGTTAAGTCAGTGACTAAATTCAATGCTAAAGTAAAGAAGGAGTAATATTTTTTTTTGACGTGAACGAACCAACAATTAAATGTCGTCATGCAGTCATGCACTTCAAAAAAAGGATTCGTCGCGTATTTTTTGTTTTATTTTTACAACAAACTTAGTTTTAAACCAAGTTAAATTGTCTTTTTGGTGTGATTTTATCCAATTTAGTTCCATGTAAGTTCACTAGTCTATTAAAAGTTAAAAAAAATTACAAAGTTAATTTTAAAGTAGTTTGCTTTATTAGCCCCTTACTTTACAAACTATGTCGGCTTTGACTATTTTGTGACACTTTGAGTCTGATTTCTGAAAATTGGGCCAAAATAATTTGGGTCAATATATCTAACTTGATAGTACTGGCTATTATTATATGCACAGCCCGTGCAAGCCACAATTAATAAAAAGGTGTGCCTTTTTTTAGGTGTGCCATATGGCGCCATCTATCTGCCAGTCGATGAAGTAACTAACTTTTTGTAAATTAAATTGTTGATAAAAAGGAATTAATGTTTTAAGTTTTTATAATAAACATTCATAATGACAGAATTTTTTGTAACCAATAAAGATTTCATACAATTAATTAATATTTCAGTATAAAGGACTAAGTTTTTGTCCAAAAAATGTCCTAATGTCATTTTTATTAGTAATTTCAATCTCTCTGTTAGGGACGCCAACCACGTAGACTTATAAAAATCAATGGAAGCTGTTTCTACTTTTTAGGGCCCATTCAGGAACAAACTTTTAAAAAATGAATATTTATTAGAAGGTTTGGATCCGGCACTCGTAGCCACCCTGTACAATGGACCATTTGACTTTACTATTGTCTGTGGTACAAGTTGTGAGTGGGTCGCTACCTCTGAAAAAGTTCCTTATTTTTCCTTTTTGAAGTGGGTGTGTGTCACTAGGTCGTAGAAATGATGAAAAACACATGGCCCATTCTCATAATAATTTGACTAGATCTGTCACGATCGATTCGCCATTTCGCTGATTCGCATTTATCGTCGTCGGGGACGTTCGCTCACTCTTGTTCCAGCGTTCAGCGAGACAACATCTCGGGGAGCGACGTCGTATCTAACGTTTGTCGCCCAAATAGCGCGGTCGGGGTCTAATCCTAATGATGCGTCGTGTAGACGCGAAACACGGTCGTGGCGAATGGTTATTGAATGGTATCACTAACACTAATTATTGCTTATCCTCATTACATGCCTCTTCAAGTGGACGGGAGGGCGGTGCACATTGCATTTTGTGTTGGCACTAGACGAAATATTAATACTTCCATTACAAGTTATTGTGCTGACAAATATCGTTTTCGAAATATGCTCCTGTGTTTAGCTGCGTACTCCAGCACATCCTAACTAATATCATAACTCCAAAAGTTTGTTTATATTTTATTTACTAGTTGCGTTCTGCGGCTTCGCCCGCGGAAGTCCCTCGAACTATTAGCGCCCTCGCTACGCTCGGGCGCCAAACTCCGTCTCGGGACTTGTAATGAGTGACTTTCACACCTAGGATAACAATGTACTATTGAACAATAATACTTGGGAGAATTGGCTTTCTGGATGTCTTTGTGGGAGGCCTATATTCAGCAGCATATTAAAACTGCTATCGCTCATGAATTCATCATGGCGTATGGCATTCATCCTGCGTGGATCAAACCTATGGACTATTTGTGGGTGTGGAGCCCTGAGAAGGGCTGTTGTTTATAGAGTAGCCCTGAGAAGGGCTGTTTGTTGTTGAGGAGTCCTGAGAAGGACTGTTTAGATCCATGATGGTAGTATCGCAGGGAAAGCACCGGGAGATTCGCTAGGAACAATTCGGTGCGCCAGTTTTAGTCAGGAACGTTTAGCCGACATAAGCCGTTGCCCAGGGTGGACCACGAGGAGGTAGTTCTGGACCAATTCCCACCCCAATAATCGCTCATGAATTAAGGCACACAGATTACCTACATTTCACGTGCACGCAATAAATGTACATCACAGTACGTCCTCTAGTTGTTCATTCTGAGAGAAAACCCATAGGTTTTACAGTTTTATTGCCTAAAACGTTCACGAAACTACATAGTTTCGTCCTACACTGTTTGTTAGGAAGTAGGTACTAATTTAGGAATACGTTGGCAGATTTATAGGTAGTGAGGGTAAGGGCCTTTTAGTTATTTGACGTGATAACGTCTATTAAATTGATGGAACATCTGCATTCACAAAAAAGATGACGTCATTGTCACATTCCCGAAGTTTGACGTCATTGTCACGTTCCGGTGACGTCATGTCAACAATGACGTCACACGGCACGCAGCAATATAAAAATCGTGTTTATTTTATATTGTTTAACTAGCGACCCGCTCCGGCTTCGCACGGCTAATTTATGCATGTATTATACATATAAACCTTCCTCTTGAATCACTCTATCTATTAAAAAAACCGCATCAAAATCCGCTGCGTAGTTTTAAAGATGTAAGCATACAAAGGAAAATAGGGACATATAGGGACGGCGAAAAGTGACTTTATTTTATACTATGTAGTGATAATAATATCGCTCATCTGGGCTTGTGTTATGGTGACGAGTGACGAAAAGAAGACTTATATATAGGAAAAATATAAATTAATGAAACTAAAAGGAAATAAATCTATTGTATCGTGCGAGCTTCGTACAGTCGTACCTTAAACATACACGTTAAGCGAACGCTCGGCCGAGTCAAAGTCAAATTTCTTTGTTCCTTTCGATGCTTATGTTTAAACACATGATCACTTGGAATAGTCTTAAAAACTAAGTTAGGATGTGTGCCTTCGGAACGCGCCCACCAATGAGAAGAAGGTACAAGAAACTCATGGGGTTTTTTTTATGTGATCACGCTCACAAAGGTCAATATTACAAATATTTGAAGTTATTATTTGAAATGGAGCAATTAAAGTCACATCCATGGATTCTTATCATTAAGGTACGAAGAAGTATCATAGTATGCCTTACCGCACAATTTATGCTTTATAAAAGTTTTGAATTTGTTAATGGACATGTCATATACATCTTTAGGTAATTTATTATAATAGAACACACATGTACTATTAAACTAAGAGCTAAGAGCTACATGGTAGGCGGAAAGTGGGGTGTTAGGTTTTATTTTCGTTACGGAATTTCTTGATTAGGAAGCCGCACTCAAAACCCGCGATAAAAGCTATGCAATAGCTTAAAAATGAAAAAAGAATAACAACTTTTCATCGGTTTCTTATGACGTTTTCACGTAAAAATTATCGTCAGTAAACCGACTTTACAGACAACCATTTTTTTTTAATGGTAAGTTGATTTTGTAAGTCGATCTGGACCACCTTCAGAAGAAAGAATGGATGCCTTCGCCCTGTAGTGGGACCAACGGGCTTATCTATACATTTAAGGAAGAAAGTATAAAAAGTATGTACTTGAAAGCAATTTAAAAAATGAGTCTAGGGGACTCTGAAAAGTTAGAACAAAAAGTCGGTATACGGGCGAAAGTTTTACGTGACAACAACTGTGCTCGAGTGGAAGGGACGCGTGCCTTTCACTTTTTATGTCTGTCTCTCTCGCTCTTAGGCGGGCTAACCATGCCCGCGTGCCTCTCACTCGCTCTCATTGTGAGCGCATAACGTCAGCGGAGCGTTTCTTGAAGTGTCACCCGGCAAACCAATTTATAAAACGTTGTCACGTCAAAAATGTATGGTTTTTGTTCTATTTGTTTTATGTTATTTATACATTTGAAAACTGCTAAGCCATTTGAAATCTGGTTGTAACCATTGTAATTAAATGAAATAATAAGCTGATTTTTAACATATCCTCAAAATGTTTGATAATAAGTTCAATTTTTTTTAAAGGTTTTCGCACAACCCCTCTGTTTTTTGTCATTTGTCAGTTTTTATTTTTACTTGTGCTGTAAGACCACATTAAGGTCTTGCCAAAGGCTTTGCTATGCTTTGCATGAAAAACAAATAAATAATATCCTAATCCTCACTAATATTAAAATCCGTTATTTATTTGTTTATTTGCCTTCACTCTTCATGGTCAAATGACTACTGATTTGGATGAAAATCTATATACTTAATGGTGTTTTAGGGATATACGATACTTTAGATCCCAAAATTCCTTCGGGATCGGGACTTACGCAGGTGAAACCGCATCTATAATATTATAAAGAGGAAAGTGTTTTTTCTAGTTTTTAAAGTGTTTTTGCTAGACGCACCGAGAACGCCTGGAGGAGCTACTGGTCTATGAAAGAACTCATGAAGGGCAAATTACCACTATCCCTTAAACGGAAGCTCATGGACGTATGCATTCTGCCCATCCTAACGTACGGCGCTCAAACTTGGTCTTTGACTGGTCGTCAGAGGTCCGCACTCGGGGTATGCCAAAGGGCGATGGAACGAAGTATTCTCGGGGTCAGACTTACTGACCGAATTCGGAATACCGAAATACGTTCCAAAACCCAAGTAGTCGATGTCACCCAAAAAGCTGACACACTGAAGTGGAATTGGGCCGGCCATATCTGCCGTATGCCGGAAGAACTTTGGGCCAAATTAACAACTTTTTGGACACCCACCAACGGAAAAAGACTACCTGGCAGACCCCGTCGAAGGTGGCGAGACGATATCGACAGGTTTATGACAGATTGGCAATCCGTCGCACAAGATCGCGATCAGTGGAGGGGGAGTAGAGAGGCCTTTGCCCTGCAGTGGGACACTACAGGCTCATAATATAATATAATAAAGTGTTTTTTGGTTTTTCTTTGTAACGAATACGCTTCGAAACTACTCGACCGATTTTGGTGAAACTTGGTATGAGCATTACATTGTTTAATTGGGAGTAACATAGGCTACTTTGAATCCCGATCTTCCCACGGGATCGGGACTTACGCGGGTGAAACCGCGGAGTACTGAGTATTTAATAAGTACAAGTAGTATTTTTCTGCCCACAATAATATAAATTCTGTCACAGCTTTAATGTTTTAATATGCAGATATTAGCATATGAAATTAACCCGTCACCAACCGGGGACCATCTGTTGTCTGTCCATCTGTGCCGAACGGTTGATTGAATCAATTAACTATACCTACCTATTGTAGATAGGGACTTACATAGCTACTGTTTGATTTTTTATGACTAGTTTACAAAAAAATATCTGAAGCCAATAGTCAACATGCCTCCAAAATGTACCTATTTCTATCTCCAAAATGTATAGTCAGCAGCAAGTTGTTGCGTAATGTTTTCAGTAATTTAATTTCCTAAATAATTGAATTTAAAAAAAAAACCTAAATCTAGCTTTACGCTAAACTATAACAAATAGCGAAAATTACTGAAAGGAGTTGCGTGCTGAATTTTGATAAAAACTAAAACTGCATCATTAGATTTTTGGAAAAGTCATTCGCCTAGCCAGGAGTCGAACTTGTTCATATTATTATCATCTCATTTATGTGTCGAACGATAGTATTGCTGAAACAAACATAGTATGGAAATTCAAGGAAATAGCTCATATTTATTATTTTCTATCATATACAGTTCAGTACTTTTTCAAATGAATAGTTTTGAAACCAACATCGGCTGATTTTCTATAAATACAAAATTCAAAGACCTGACTGTCTGACTGATATATAAACGTACAGCCCAAGACAATAGACGATTGGGATAAAATTTGACTCACAGATAGCTATAATTATTACGATAGGCATGCACTTAGAATGGAAATTCAAGAAGGATGAGAGAAGATTGCATGCAGCCGAAATAAGAATGTTGAGATAGATGTGTGATAGATAGAAATCGCGAATGCCAGTTCTATTAAGTCTTCTTCATGTTCCTGCTCCTATCCAAATTTATTTGGGGTGGGCGCAGGAAGTCTTCTTTTTCCATTGACTCCTATTAGTCGTCATCTCATCGTTCACATTCATCTCTCTTATGTCTTGTCTCACACAGTCCATCTATCTTTTCTACGGTCGTCCTCTTCCTCTCCATCTCTTTACATTCATACTCAACTCATCACTCTTCTAGTCACATGTGTCTCATATCTTCTGATTACATACTAACTCAAACGGTTCCCTTTTGCTTTTTCAGTGACCGGTGCTACTTTCAGGCTTCCTCTAATTTACTTGTTCCTTATTTTATCCATCCTTGTTACTCCACACATCCATCTCAACATTCTCAGCTCCGCTGCATGCAATCTTCTCTTATCCTTCTTGGTGGGCCGCGAAAGCTAGTTAAAAGTACCTAAATAATAATTTAGTTAATATTAAATTGCAACGTTAATATTCGGATTACTATCAGAGAGTTAAACTAAATGATAAATTGACCACGTACCAGTTAATTTGTTAGTCGACGCGTCGCTTGTCGGCTCTAGGATCAACGGTAAATATGATTAATTAGCTAGTTAAAATTAACTGAAATAAGCTTTACTGTATTTTGCCTGTTTTAGGGAGGTGTTAATTTTCTCTCTCATTTTAAGGCTACTTTAAAATGACCGTTTTGTTAACCAAATTTCACCTATTTAGATCAATACTTTTGCGGGCCAAGATGGTTTGCTCGTGTAGGGCGATTGTTGCCTGACTTCGGTGGTCACTGGACACTGACAGTTTCTTTTTGTGGTAGGTACGAAGGTTGTTTGTATGCACCTCTGAATAAGGAATTTTTTCCTTATTCAGAGGTATGCACAAATGAAACTGCAACTGTCTGTATTAAGTAGGTCAAGTATATTCGTCACAAGACACAGGTTTTATGGTGAATTGTTTACAATCAATTTGGAGGTTATAACTATGGTTAGCACTGATAGTTTTCACGGCTACTTCTTATGAAATCTAATTGCTTAGTTTGAGCAGCAAAAGTTGTAACCTGTGCGTGAATGGAAGTTATCACTTATTTTTACTTTTTTACTTTTCTTATACTTATTTTTAACCGACTCTAAAAAAGGAAGAGGTTCTCCATTCGTCGCGTAATTTTTTTGTTAACAGCTGGCAAAGATAACTTTTTTTTAATCAATTCTATCTATTTTCTTAAAAATAAATCTAAACCGAAACAAAAGTGAATGAAAATCCATTATCTACATCACAAGAACTCTATTTTCACAACAAAATGATTAATTGATATAATTCGCACACTATGGGCGTGTTCACAGTAAAAAGTTTCAGACAAAAATACTAAAATTGCTACAAAATAACAACCTGATTTTTAACTTCAATGAGTAGAGTCTAATTGTACCGCTACAGCCACGTTCGTAACCAAGTTTTTGTAATTAGTTGTGATTGTTGATTTTTTGTCGCTGATTCGTAACCCAGTTACCAATGAAAACTTATTTCCTACTTGGGGTAATACGAGTACGTTATATCGTTATAATGTACCCACAATTATTAAAAAAATATTTAATTAGCAATTGACTTGTTATTTTGACCGCCAGTAGAGGGTCATTTTCACAAACCAAATGTAACAGATTAGACGTCACAAGACGCTTAATTAATTATCGACGGCTAAATCACTAAAACTATTATTTATTAAACTTATTTTTTTATTTTCTTTAATTTTTTCACCTCTAGTATCTACTTATTTAATTTACAAATCCGTAATAAACGACGAGTTTGTTACAAAAATCATCTAATACCTCTTAGATACAGGTACACACGAACTTTACCCAAAAAATTACATTAAAAATGGAAAATTTGGAAACAAAAGTGTGAAAATAATACTAACTAACCCAAAGTTTGGTGAATTTTCAAAATGTAACAACACCATTTTATCCCAAATGCTCGCTAATAATGGTATTACCACGTCTTGTTTTTAACCGACTTCAAAAAAGGAGGAGGTTCTCAATTCGTCTGTATGTTTTTTTTTATTTAATTTTGTGTAAATTAGGGGGCTATTTTTTGAACACTAAAATAATTAAATTATATACTGACACGTGAAATGTGGCCAGCCTTCGGAGGATTGAGTTTCTCTATGCCTTATTTCAGCTGGTTTTTTTGCTATATCAGTGCCTTACCAGTATATCTTCTATTCGAACGGAACCCTTTCTCGTCGTATTGTTAAAGATTTTATTAATGAACCCTAGCTTTTGTTACGCGATACAATGAAAATAAATTAATTTTCATGTTTTTCCTAAAGCAACTTGATTTATTTACTTCTCAATTCGTTAATTTTAAAATGTTTTTGTATGAACATTGCTTATTTACAGCAAGTGTGTTTAAATTTCTAATACGTAACAAGTTTGTTCAAGACGTCTACGACCCAGTTGGCACAATGGTCACCATGCTAGACATCCAAACACAGGGTTGCG
Source organism: Idaea aversata (assembly GCA_907269075.1). NCBI lineage: Eukaryota > Metazoa > Arthropoda > Insecta > Lepidoptera > Geometridae > Idaea > Idaea aversata. The sequence continues at coordinate 3,260,806 of OU026102.1, forward strand.
GGTTCGATTCCCGCCTCAGACAAGTGTTTATGCTTAGATATTCGTCTGTGGTCTGGTTGTTTCTATGTATTTTTAGTATATATTTACAAAAGAAAAGTAGGTAAGTATATAAGTAGTACATCCGTCGTCTAGCACCCATAACACAAGTCTAGTAACTTAGCTTGGGGCGAGATGGCGATGTGTGGAATGTCCTGTAATATTTATTTATTTTTGAGATAAATTTGGACATTTTCAATATGCAATACCTAGATGTCTACTCGTACAACAACCCCTTCCGTATTAGAAATCCTTTGCAAATTATTTGTAAATTCCCTAATTCCATCGTTAAACAGATCGTGGTTTACCTACGTTTATAAACAACGAGCTGGGACCCGCGATTTTACGTGCATTATGGTGAGCGCACACCTAGCCGCACTGCACGCGCCATCACCGTTTGTATGCGCGCAGCGCCCGCGCCCGCCGCCCGGGTTGGTGACGTCATCAGCATCGGCCTTGGCGTTTTCCTTCGCTGCGGCGACTGCGGCGCGTGTGGTGCGGCTAGGAGTGCGCCCACTTTTATGTTTCTTTAAAATTGATATTGATTTTCTACAAAAACAGAATACAAAAAGGAATCCCTTTGCGAAGTTTCTGAGTCATAGCTATTGTAGTTTAGATTTCTTTTCATCACTATCACTACATAGTCATCACTACATAGTATAAAACAAAGTCGCTTTCTCTGTCCCTATATCCCTTTGTATGCTTAAATCTTTAAAACTACGCAACGGATTTAGATGCGGTTTTTTTTAATAGAGAGATAGATAGTGATTCAAGAGGAAGGTTTATATGTATAATACATGCATAATATAGCCGTGCGAAGCCGGGGCGGGTCGCTAGTATAAAATAAAGTCACTTTTCGCCGTCCCTATGTCCCTATATCCCTTTGTATGATGCGAAGTTGTAAAGATCTAAGATCTTTAAAACTTCGCATCGAATTTTGCTGCGGATTTTTTCAATAGGTAGACTAATAATAATTCAAGAGGAAGGTTTATATGTATAATACATGCATAATATAGCCGTGCGAAGCCGGAGCGGGTCCCTAGTTTAAGTATATAGGTAGATGTCATTTTGCCAAACCACAAAAGCCACTATAAAATTCATTGCACATAAAAAATAACTCCTAAATCACTGTAAATCATCCAAATAGGTATCTAAAAGTAATTCTTTATTCAGATATAGTGTAATAAAACATGAAAATCGTGTGTTTTTATAGTTTTTATAAACCGTGTAACGTTTACCTTTGTTATAGTTGATGTATGGGTCATAAAGAGGGTTTTTGATGCTGACTGGGCTATTTCTTATTTATGGGCGTAGGTACTTATATAAATACTAGCTTCTACCCGCGGTTTGGGCTGCCATTCCACCATTTTAAGGGTGTAATCGATGAATCATCTCTTCCAATATCCACTGTGTAACTGTGGTGCAATATTGGTCAGATTGAATTTAAAGGCGCTATTTTGTTTCCTTTCCACTTCAAAAAGGACACCCTCAACAAATTCCATGTCTCAAGGACTAGCGTTTTAAGCTGTGCGTCAATATATCAGTCAGTCCTTTGAATATTATATTTGTAGATATAGTTAAATGCATTTAGCTAAATGCATTTAACGGGTTATCAAAAAATCTATTCTATTTCAATAACCACAAGTTTGATGTGTTTTAATCAGTTTGACACTAGACAGTTGGTTAATTTTTATAAGGTCTTAACGTATTAATTTTTTTATGTGCAAGTGAACCTTCATGGTTCAATTATAGGTACATACGTAGTACTAGCTGCGCCCCGCGGTGTCACCCGCGTAAGTCTTTGACCGAGATAAAAACTAGCCTAGCCCAAGGTCCCATCCATCTCTAAGCAATGATGAATTGTAATACCTACTCAAAGCAAAAGATTTGGTTAGTTTAAACGCCTCTCCGGAGATACCAAATTAGTTTTCACCATTGAGTAGGTAAATGCAACCTATCTTTTTTTTTTTTAAGAAATCAGTAAGTAGGCGAGGTTGACAACTTTCTTACATTTAGTCTCTATCTCAGAACAATAATTAGTCTCTATATGGTCTCTATAAGCATTTAGTAATGTGGTATTAGTACGTCGTTTTCCAAAATCTGGTATTTAAATGTAGAATAAATCATGTATTAAATAAATAACAGAATATCTCTGTAACAGAATAACGTTGACTCCATACATCAGGCTTCGTAATTATGTGACAAACAAAGGGACGTGTGCAAATATACTGGATATTGCCTACCTACTGGCCGGACATATGGGAAAATTATACGATGGTTTTGGCGGGGAGACTCGCTGTATAAACACGAGATTCGATACTAGAGCGCGTTGCAGATAAAGGTCGCTGCAAATGTTACGTAATTTTTCTCGTCCCGTGCGAGACGGGGTAAAACATCGTACTTAACGATGTTTTTTCACCTGTCGTCCCGTCCGATTTCTCGTTACGTATATTTTGTTATATTATATAAATTACGTGTCACGTTGTTTGTGCGCGATGGACTCCTAAACTAGGTACTTAACCGATTTTAATCAAATGTTAATCAAAATAGGATAGCTTACATCTTAATTAGACGACCTAGTTGGCACAATGGTCACCATGCCGGACTGCCAAACACAGGGTCGCGGGTTCGATTCCCGCCTCAGACATGTAATTATGCTTAGATATTTGTTTGTGGTCTGGTTGTTTCTATGTATTATAAGTATATATTTACAAATGAAAAGTATATAAGTAGTATATCCGTTGTCTAGCACCCATAATATAACACAAGTCTAGTTACTTAGCTTGGGGCAAGATGGCGATGTGTGGATTGTCCTGCAATATTTATTTATTTATTAATTTATCCCGATATTCCCACGGGTTCGGGAGTAACGCGGGTGAAACCGCGGAGCACAGCTAATATTTTTATATGAAACGATGGCAAGAAATCGTCACGTCACGTCCGGCACAAGATAAATCACGTCCCATATGTTCATAAATACACGTCACGTCTCCGTCCCGTCCGCGGTTTTATCCCGTTGCGTATGCAACGAAGTCAAAATCGAATACGTGGTATTTAAATTTTTGTCGTTTACGTCAAGTGTTGAATGTGTAAGAGATGTTTTATGGGGGTTCAAGTTTGCTCGCGTCTGTAAAATATAGCGCTCGATGTTGTAAACCCCGGCTAAAAGAGCAGACAATCAAGCGGTGGTAGGCCTTGCCTGGCGGCTTCTAACACCACCCCCTGGACAAAGTCATGGTGCCAAGTGACTTGTCGCGTTCCGTCATGTTGTCCAGGCATGCCGTTTCTTCTTCTAGGTGAGCATGGTATATACATCCTAGACTTCATCGTTGCGCCTACATCAGGTGAGATGAGGTTAAACACAAAGCTATTTTGCGGAAAAAAATGTTACAGAGTGTTTTATTCAATTTCTGCGTCAATATCTGCAATAGGCATGTAATGGCAATAGTAATTAAAATAAACGCGACGAATGCGCCGCAAATTTCGTGTAGCGACTAACCTGACACTTATACCTATTTCTGAAAATCCGCATTGTTTTTCGTAAATTTCGGGGTTATATTAATATCGAAAATCAGCTGTTGCTTGGAGTAAGACATAAATAACCTCTATTATAAAAAAGTTTGAATTTTCGTAAGTCGTGCAACAAAAGTTTGTCTCGACGTCTAAAACAATCTTCTATCGTATATATCCCTTTTGTTTAAATAATAATATATTGTTAGTAGAATGAGATGCTATCCTTCGCGGTATCAAACTCGCCGACATCAACCGGAAAACACGCTTAGACGTCGGTCATTAAAGTCGGATTTGAAGGGTCGTATAGGCCGAAATAAAGTAGGTACTACTATTGTAGAGATACCTTCACTATTATTCAGCAAACATTGAGTAGTTTCAAGTAATTAAACTAACGATTCCGGTTGTAATAAAGCGATGGATTAGCTGACTTACGTTTATTAAGTGAGGGATTGTTGGAGAACTGGTTAGTAATGTTAGGTAGTACAAAATTTCAGCAGGTTAAATTCAGAAAAGGGGTCATCACTATTGAAATAACGTTTTTGCTAAAAGACAATTCAGCTAGATGCCACGCAGCAGAATACCAAGTCAGAAGAGAGTCACTCTGCTAGACTAAAAGGTCATGGTTTGAGCCTTGATGCGCGTACATCAATTGCTTTTCCATATTTTCATTACAATAAAGGTATTTTAGGGTTTTAAGGTACCTAGTTTATATTATTTTTATACTTATAGGTTTCTATGGTAAAAATGCAGCATTTATTTATCTATCTATTTTTAAAGTTAAAAGAAAAAGTGTGCCATGTAATATATACGTACCTAATTTTATCGCCTTTTTACATTTTTTTTAAATGATATTGTGCAAATTTACTGCAATTTATTAAACTTACTAGCTGCGCCCCGCGGTTTCACCCGCGTTAGTCCCGATCCAGTGAAAATATATGACGAAAAACGCTGAGCAATTTCACAGATGTCAAATTGACACAGTTTGACATCTGTTAAATGTCACTTTGACATCTGTCACTTTGACGTCTGTCACTTTGACATCTGTCACTTTGACATCTGTCACGTTGACGTCTGTCGAATGTCACTTAGACGTCTGTCGAATGTCACTTAGACGTCTGTCGAATGTCACATTGACGTCTGTCGAATGTCACTTTGACGTCTGTCGAATGTCACTTTGACGTCTGTCGAATGTCACTTTGACGTCTGTCGAATGTCACTTTGACGTCTGTCGAATGTCACTTTGACGTCTGTCGAATGTCACTTTGACGTCTGTCGAATGTCACTTTGACATATGTCACTCTGACATCTGTCACTTTGACATCTGTCAATTTTTCGACATTTTTCGTTATATTTTAGACAATTCACACAATATCTTTATAAATTATAGCCTATGTTCTATTCTGATGTATAAGCTATATTTTTGTAAAGTTTCATTAAAATCCATTCAGTAGTTTTTACGTTAAAGAGGAACAAACATCCATACATACATTCATACATACATCCATACATACAAACTTTCACGTTTATAATATTAGTAGGATATCGATGTCCTACAAAAGATATAAGAAATATTATACCAAAGCTCCATTTCAACCGTAATTATAAGCTTAAATACACTCCAAAAAATAATACGATATCGCAGTATAGCAGCTGGAGTCAATTCATAATAGAAAGTAAAGACTTTACTTAGATAAAAAAAATGAATAAATAAATGCCTAAATATATAATATAAAGTAAGTTTTAGCTGGTTTGTGGGTCATAGATATTAGTATTTTTTATTTTTATTTATTTGTATTTATATACTTTATTATATTTATTACATCTAATTATTATCTATTAGGTACTACACATATATACTTTATTAATATTAAGCTTCTTATTTCTGGCATACATACTAGACAAACATAAACTTACTCTCTACGACAAGTATTTAATTTTGCTAAACATAAATAGTGCGAATCTGTTATTGGCTGTTGGTGTTATCTATCTGTTTTTGTTAAATTATACTTAAGAGCTGTTGATTCGATGAAAATAAATAAAATAAATAAATAAATAAATAAAATGTCCTGCATTATTTAGCCCCAAGCTATGTAACTAGACTTGTGTTATGGATGCTAGACGACGAATATACTATACGTATATACCTACTTTTCTTTTGTAAATATATGTATATTTATAATACATAGAAACAACCAGACCACATAATCTGATCAAAAACCAAGTCAGGTTTTAGGCCTATAGCCTCAGAATAGCTAATAGTCCTATAAGCCTACAGCTCACCCGCTCCGTTCCAATGTGGATCGCTGTAGGATCAACAACAATAAGGATGGAACAAGGGTGGAAGGAGGAACAAGAATGGTCGTGATACTGGCCGCGAGCTGAGTATGATTGGAATGTAACCAGAACATGATACATCTGCTTTCTTGCCCATCGTGCTCTACTTTCTGCACAAGAGGCAAGATGGCGTCTTTTTACCGCCACATTTCGACGCTGAACACTCTACCGGAAGCGTTTTGAAGGTCAATTCTCGTAATAATCTACGAGAATTGGCCTTCAATGTAATCATTGCAATATCATTTTGATTACAAAATGTACCCTCAAAGTCAGCAAAATGTAATCGGAATGATATTGGAATGTAATTTAAACAATTTTATTAAGGAAAATTTACCTTCTGGGATCGGAATTTTTTGTAATATTCGAGATTATAAGCACTAATTTAATTTAATGGCTAATTTAGGTTTTAAAAAATGGGCTAAATTTAATATTTTAATTGAATTAGGCTATGCAGTAAAGTTAAGGACAAAAAACACCTTTACATTACTTTTTCAGTTTAAATTATGGAGATTTTGATAGTCTAAAGGCATTCAGATACCATTTAAACTTCGCAAGTTCAGAAATTTTAAAAAAGGTAAAACTCACTGAAAATAGACTTTACTTCAGTTTATCGAGGCATATTTGTAAAGCTTCTGATTTTCCGATGCTTCAAAAGTAAATACTTAGGTACTACTTTTATTCCCTCCAGCCAATGACAATTTAGCGGTCAGTTTAGCAATTTCAAAGAGATGTTTATGCTCTGTGATTTTTCCATAATAACCCCCTGAAGGCAATTAGTGGTGAAGACAAGTCGATCATGCGACTAATTAGCTGTCCGGATGTATTGTATGTATGAGTAGCTTGGTTGTGGCTTGGTATATGTGCAATTATGTTCTATCAACTACAAATGTATGTACTTACTTAGTTTATTCCATAACTAGAGAGTTTTTTTGACGTGATAAATTGATGAACACCGGCAGCACTCACAAAAAAGTGTGACGTCATCACGTTCCACAGCAACGTTGTGTTATTGATAAGGACCGTTCCTTATCATAACGTTATTGACAAGTAACCATAGCAACGTTTGACTCGTTTGATTACTTCCTCACAAGATGGTAAGTGACGATGCGGTCTAAGATATAGCACGCTTTCCTATAAGATACCTATACGCTCATGACTCAAAGACAGCCCAAATAAACAAGGACCTTCGAGGGTCGTCAAACATCAAAATCCCTCAATATTCCACTGCTCTAACACAAAATACCAAACTTTTACATGACATAACAAAACCGAATTGAAATTCCAATTACATACTAAAACTGCAGTCAGCACACGTTTATCATCACTTTAACTATGGTTCCAGCGCTATCCAGCTTAAGGAGAACTCAGACTATGGACCAAAAAGTCTGCCGATTCATCTTTTGCTATCTCATATCATCAAGTGATCATTTGATTAAGTCATCAATAAGGATGGCCAGAGTAAAGATATAAAATTTTCCAGTGGCATATAGGTAAATACTAAAAATTGAACATAGTTTTCTGCAAATATCCTGGCCATCCTTATGGTCTCTTTCATCAATTCTTCTTCTTCTTGTTCATATTATACGATGCCTATATGTTAAAATAAGTTTTTACTACTAGATAGAATGAATTCTGCTGTTGAGGTTGGTTTACCGCGTAGGTACGACCCAAGAGTTCGTTCGTTGAGGCACAAGATCCCCAAATTCCTTCGTCTTCTACAATACCCACAGAAGGAGATGGGGAAATCCTATGTCGGGAACATTTTTTTACATATGATAGGTTGCGGTACGAATAAAGAATGACGAAGCAAAACCCCGAATTCGTAACTGTGAAGTGTGTGTGTGACCATATTTAATACAAATAAAGTAATTCTGATTCTGATACTGAAGCCTTTTCTTTACAAGGTTATCGTCACCGTCTCCTGGCTCTCGTCTCAATGGATTCAACGCCTCCAGCTGGTATTTCGCCAAGCCGTCCCAGAGGTGAGAACAGCACTTTATGCACTATCGGACTTGTGCTTGGCTACTATTAATAGCTGCTTAAGAACTATACGGCATTGCCGGCATAGTTTCAATCACCTATCCGTCGATTTCAAGTCCACTGCCTGCAGTCTTTAACCAACCAGGAACGAGGACAGTACTATCGTCACGATACAGACTGGCTCGTAAATTATGTTATGCCAGTGGTTTAGTTGGACGTGATTTGATGGCTCATATGCATCGCCTAGGTAAGTATTAAATCTTAGAACTTAGGTTCCTAGTTATCCATAACTCTATGCTTGGTTATTATCCTCTCACGCTGAACGGGCGCATTTGTGTTGACCTGAAAATTCTACTCGCGTCATTTTGGTCTTTTCCATTTCAGATTCACTTATTCATTTATTTTTCTTAAATTTAGGTTTTTACAAAAACAAACTGAATACATCACTATATAAACTTATAAAAAAATTCCATCTAAGCACTTACATACTAGGTACCTAAATAAAATTAAATTTACAAGTCAAATTCATAACAAATTAATATCAAATTAAATAACGTATAAATTTTGTATATAAAACAGTAAATTATTATAAAAACCTAAACCTAGAAGACCGTCGGCAGCGAAGCAAGGCCCAGGCTACCGATGGTAAGGGCTGCAAAGACAGAAACCTTCTTACGATACGTGCCGTATCCAGAACGACTGCCTTTTGAATCTGACCCTTGACCCAACCATCCAGCGAGAGCCTCTTCAGGTGTTGATCAAGGCTCTTCGCTATCAGTCCGTTTGCCGATACAACTATCGGAACAATACTCATCGAATCAACATCCCACATGGCGGTAATCTCGTGGGCCAAGTCCAAGTACTTAGTTTCTTTGTCCTTTTCGGCCTTTACGAGATTAATGTCATGTGGAACGGTTATATCGACGAGTATTGCCCTTCGCTCCGACCGGTCTACTATCACGATATCAGGCTTATTGGCGACAATAGTCCTGTCCGTGATGATAGATCGGTCCCAGTAGAGCATGGCACGGCCGTTTTCTAGAACTGGCGCGGGTGCATATTGATAGTATGGCACCTCTTTGTCCACGAGTCCATATTTAAGAGCAAGTTGCTGGTGGATGATCCTAGCTACTAGGTTATGTCTGTGCAAATACTCACCATTGGCAAGATGAGAACAACCGGAAATAATATGCCTGAATGACTCCCCGGGACGGTGGCATGCCCGACAAATATCGACCGTACCGTCCTTCAGGATATATTTCCGATAGTTGATCGTCATCATTACCTCGTCGGCAATTGCACAAGCAAAACCTTCGGTTTCCCCAAAGAGGTCACCGAAACGTAGCCAGTTCACCGAAGCGAGGAAGTCTACATCGGGATCTGTAAGAGCCCGATAAAACCTCCCGTGCAGCTCCTTGCTCTTCCATATGTCCTTGCGGTCTTCGACGCTGAGTATCGAGGGTTTACGCCAATTCTCTTTTGCCAAGGAGAGCGGAGTGAGGTTATTATCCACAGCTACCACATCACAATGCATCCCACTCTCTGATCCGAGAAAATATTCCCTGAGGCTGCACACTTCCCGATTGTGTAGGGTCTTAGCATTTAAAAAGCCTCGACCACCACTCTTTCGGGGAATGTACAGTCTCATCACCAATGAGCGCAGATGAAGCATGCGATGGACTGTCAGCTGTGAACGTACTCTCCGATCCAGGGCGTCAAGCTCAGTCTGAGTCCATCTAAGTATGCCAAAAGTATAGATGAGTAAAGGCATAACCCAGCCATTGTAAGCTCGCACTTTGTTGCCACCCGACAAAAGACTGTTAAGAACTTTTGTCAAGCGACCAAAGAAACGCTCTTTCACTGACTGTTTTACGTCCCCGTCAATAGCTAATGCTTCTGCCATACCTAGATATTTGTAAGTTTCGCCTTCAGAGAGAGATCTGAGCGATATTGTCTCTGAAAGTTGCAAATCTGATGAATTTACAACTTTCCCTCGTTGTACATGTAGGACCGCACACTTATCGATACCGAACTCCATATTGATGGCGCTGCTGAAATTATGAGTAATTTCTAACAAGGCCACCAAGTCTGGTTTTTTAGTAGCGAAAAGTTTGAGATCGTCCATGTACAGCAAGTGAGAAATAACTTCGCCCTCTCTCCGTAGTCGATAGCCTAACCCTGAATTCTTAAGCAAAGTGCTAAGAGGATTCAGGGCTAGACAAAACCACAGGGGACTCAGACTGTCACCCTGAAATATACCCCGCTCAATCCTTATGTAGTCCTCCGGCTCAGAAAGAGTATCTACACCGCCTGGTTGACAAAGCACCGTGATCCATTGCCTCATGCACGAATCAAGAAAATTTCTTAGAGTTGTATCGATTTTATACAACTCTAAGACCCCTCTTAACCATGAATGAGGCACCGAATCGTAGGCCTTTTTGTAGTCGATCCAGGCAGTAGAAATATTTCTTCTGTTCCGTCGAACCTGTTGGCATACGGCCATGTCTATGAGGAGGAGCTCCTTAGTACCACGGGACCCAACCCTACATCCATTTTGAGCTGGGGCCAAAATGTTATTCGCAACGATGTGCGAATTAATTTTGACCGTCAAAATGGATGTGAGGAGCTTATAGATGGTAGGCAAGCATGTAATGGGTCTATAGTTCTTAGCTTCCGTGGTACTACCGGATTTATGGAGCAGGAAGGTGACACCAGTTGATAGGAAGCTCGGAAGAGAACCTAGTTCAAGGGCCTCTTGGAATTGTGTAGCGAGTCGAACGTGTGAGCTTCGAAACCACTTCAGCCAGAAGTTGTGCAATCCGTCCGGTCCAGGACTTTTCCAGTTCTGGGCCGTACGAATCGCACATTTTACATCTAACGGTGTAATACTTATGGCCTCCATGGTCTCAATCGGCTCACACGCGTCGCTAACAACACGCATCCAATCACCCTCGGTGTGATCGACGGGCACCGACCAAATATCACGCCAGAAATTAATCATGGTTCGGCTATCTGGCCTTTGCTCGTCAATCACACGCTGACTAGGCTTTTCCCAGCTTCGGTATACCTTCCTTTGATCACTCTGAAACATACGATTCAGTTGGTATCAATCCACACGTTCTCTGTAGCGCCGAATGCGTTTTGCCCACGCGTAGATTTTCTGCTTCAGAAAGTCAATGCGTTCCGTGACACAAGACATGTACTGTTGCGGCCTAATGCCGGTCCCAGCAAAGGCTTGGTTCACGAAACGCATGACTCGGGGGCGAGTGTTGCCTCCTCTGAAGCAGATTAGCTTTGCAATGAGTGTCCTAAATGTATCGATATGTCGCTCGATCCGCACCTGCCAAGCAGGGACATATGACGGGGGCCGAGGGGCTCGGTCAGGGTCCGGAAATCTGACACGAGCCACACGACACGCCGTAATAGCCTCGCAATACAAGATAGAGTGAGTATCGATTAAATCCTCACTAGCACCCAAGTAGGGAGCTAGTAAGTCATCCATGGCACCCACTAACGCCAAATTAAGTCTATGCGTAGGCAAACGAGGCAATGGGGGCCTAGAACTAGCTGGGGATCTATACAATTGAATTGCATCCTCCAAAGTTCTCCTCAAATGCTCATTGCACTGGGTACTTACGCTCATATTAGCAAAAGCATCGTCTTCAGCGCCTAGATCCACCCGGGACATCGCAGCCGGTGACACCTGGTTCGGTGTCAGTGACGACGGGGCAGGCGGATCTCGTCGCGAGTCAGAAGTCATGTCAATAGGTAGCGCCTCGGTGCGAAGACGATCAAGAGTAGAGTCGTCCAACAACTTACACCGTTGGATGGCTCTCACTTGATCCGACAGTCGTTGGGCAGACACGGACACGGTTGGTTCAAGTGCCTGAAACAAAGGCAGCATCCTGTCACGATACGTAGTCATGAAGGTTCCTCCCTTTGTAGCCCTGTAATAGGCGCGCATGCAGTTCTCATTCATAGTCTGAGACCATCGCATGCGACGCACTACACCATCGGTAGCGGGGGCCGGGCGTGGAACACTGTGTCCCGCAGGCCCCAAGCGTGCCGACGGTGGTCGCCCTCTACGTCGCGCAGGTGGTGGTGGCGGCAACCCGGACTCGCTGCTGCTGGCGGAGCTACGAGTGTCCGGAGGTGTGAAGTACACCTCCTCATCTGACGACTCGTGGCTCGTCACGGGTTGCCTGGCTGGTGGTCGTGCGCGTTCCAGATTTATTATTACCGATATTAAATTTAGGAATGATTGTTTCAAAAAATAGATGTCTGGAAAGGTGCGTTCAATTTGTATCAACAGATTGAATTCGAGATATGAAAAAAATCACACGAAATTATGGAGTAGAGAGCGATAACATATGTTTTTTTTTTATTCACATGTGTTAAGTACTTGAATATACCTTTCTAGATAAATTAAAATATAGGCATGTTTAATAACAAAAAAAAGGTGTAAAAAAATTCAAGAAGTTTTGCGGCGCCCCGGCGCAGTAACCGGCGGCGTCGCAGCGCAGCGGCGGCGTCGTCTGTCGGTTTTAGTATCTCTTATTATTCTAATTAGAAAATGTATGTACAAATAAACATTCTTATTAGAATTATACAATTATTCTAATTAGAATATTACCTAAAAAAATTATATCACTTGTGTACTTACAATAATAATTAGTATAATCCGCTTTGAAAAATCCTCTACCTAATGATCCGCTATTTCTTATCACTTTTGGTTATCGTTTTATTTAGTCACCATATTATCAAAATTCATTGAAACTACACATTTAAACTGATTACGCATACGTTAAAGATCATTTTGATGTATAATACCACTAGAAATATGATAAATTGCTAAACTTATAAAAAAAATCCGCTCAAGTGCTCGATTGAAATGAACCGGCGCACTCACTTCACACATTAAACTAAACACAGATAAAAATATGTGTGTCTACAATATTGGCCAGTCAAAACCCGGTCTTTTACGATCAAATTCATACAATTCCGACAATTCCCACGGTGCATCTCTGGCAACCGTGGTTGCCGAGAGCACTGGGGGGTGACGAATTTAGCAACTGTGGTTGCCGTGAGCACTGTCGTCTGTCAAAAGAATGAAATAAAACTATTAAATCATATTTACGGAGCAAGTGTGACGCGAAGCAATTGAATGACTAAGACAACTGGATCCTTGGAATTCTACTCATGGCTGCTATTTCTCTATATGCAGGCAGAATCGGAACTTATGCAGATAAAACCTTAGAAAAGGGTTAAATTAAAACATACCACAACAATCAAGACAATTTTTATTATTAGTAAAAACTTTAAAAAATTATGAATATTCCAAGGCAGTTCTTTTTGTTAAGTAATCATACAAATTTTTAATGTTCTTGCAATTTGTATCCCGGGCCCACAATTTCAATGGCTCATCTTTGGAAGTCTCTATTATAAATTGACAGATAATTTCTTCAGGTAGCTTATGTGAACGGCCCTGATCTGCCTTTCTGGTGAAGTAGCTTAGAATCTTTTCATTTTCTCTTCTTTTAGTTGTGAAGAAAGAGCCGACGAATTTTGATTTTGTGCCACCTAAATGCGATAAATAATTGTGAGATGCAGGTTGCGGTAACTGAGGATTTGGATTCCAGTCAAGAGTGAGAAAATCCTGGACAAGACCGGGTTCCGGCGTTGTTACTTTTTCTTTTATAACACTAATATTATGAACACTTTTCTCTGTATCATCATTTGTTAGATCCAAAAAGTCCTCACGCGATGGTCCAGGTTGAGCATCGTCTCTTTGCGTATGCGCAGCTGATTCAATTCCTTCATTGTCATTGTTAACTTCATCGAGTTTTAAAGTTTTTCTTCTTGATTTTATATCGGCGGGTGGAGAAGCGACGTCGTCTATGCTTTCTTGTTTTCTTTTTATTCCCCCTTGCGATGGTCCAGGTACAGAATCATCTTTTTTCGAACCACTTTCTAAACTTTCTCTTAATTTTTCTAACTTTTTATACAGGACAGTGAATTCATTCAGTATTCTATCCAACTCTTCTTTGATATTATTATTAGAAGTATTTGATTTATCTATAGATTCTTCGTCTCTTTTCTTCAGTTCTTTAAGGTCGTCCATGTGTGTTATTTTCACTTAAGAATGTTAAAATGAATCGTTATTGTATCTATTATACACCCGTCTGATATGCAGTTGATAATAAAACTGAATACAAACAAGGTATTCAAATGCTGGTTCTAATCTATAGGTGGGTAATTAAGACCATTAATGATAAACAGCCAATCAGTATTCTAAAAATACAAACGAATACGAATCGGTACACCTACCGATTTATAATACAATGCATCATTTGAATCTAGGAAGGAAGGTACCTACTATCAACGCTCAAAAGTCCACTGCTACCGTAACGTTTACAATCCTGTGCAGTACTATTTAAACATTATTATAATAACGTAACCTGTAGATCGAACCTTATTAGATCGGCTTATACCACTCGGCCAACTAAAGACATAGCTAACATTGTTGAAAATAATAATTACACTGCGTATTTTTCATTCAAGTATTTATATTTGTGTGTAACGTCTATTAGAAGAAGGTCGTAAGTCCAATACTTGTTTATACTGAATATTATTATTGTAGCAAACTGATAGTGGACTTATGACGCATACTGTGCCTATGTGGTACATACAATAAATTCTTTATTTATCATCATGATATTTTTATGCGTCGTAAGAACAATGTTAATCAGTTAATGGCATCATTGTAGCGAACATGAATTTTTCGTGTTAAACATTATTATAATAACGTAACCTGTAGATCGAACCTTATTAGATCGGCTTATACCACTCGGCCAACTAAAGACATAGCTAACATTGTTGAAAATAATAATTACACTGCGTATTTTTCATTCAAGTATTTATATTTGTGTGTAACGTCTATTAGAAGAAGGTCGTAAGTCCAATACTTGTTTATACTGAATATTATTATTGTAGCAAACTGATAGTGGACTTATGACGCATACTGTGCCTATGTGGTACATACAATAAATTCTTTATTTATCATCATGATATTTTTATGCGTCGTAAGATAAGAACAATGTTAATCAGTTAATGGCATCATTGTAGCGAACATGAATTTTTCGTACGATAAATTTCTTGGTGCACGGCCGGCCAGGATTCGAACCCACAGCCTTTGGAACGACAGTCAAGGTATCTACCACCAGGCCAACACCGCTCCCAATTTGACCTAGTTGGCACAATGGTCACCATGCCGGACTGCCAAACATGGGGTTGCTGGTTCAAATCCCGCCTCAGGCAAGTATTTATGCTTTGATATTTGTCTGGGGTCTGGTTGTTTGAAAATATTATCCTATCCTACTTCCTACGAATATTATAAACAAGCTACCCGCCCCGGCTTCGCACGGCTATATTATAAATGTATTATACATATAAACCTTCCTCTTGAATCACTCTATCGATTAAAAAAAACCGCATCGAAATCCGTTGCGTAGTTTGAAAGATCTAAGCATACAAAGGGACATAGGGACGGCGAAAAGTGACTTTATTTTATACTATGTAATGACTAGCGACCCGCCCCGGCTTTGCACGGCTATATTGTGCATGTATTATATCTAAAAACCTTCCTCTTGAATCACTCTATCTATTAAAAAAAACCGCATCAAAATCCGTTGCGTAATTTTAAAGATTTAAGCATACAAAGGGATTTAGGGACAGAGACATCGACTTTGTTTTATACTATGACTAGCTGACCCGGCAGACTTCGTACTGCCAAATATAGCCTGTCAAAATGGTTTGAAATGTATCATTTTTTTGTTCCTTTGACTCTTTCACGTTAGGAACATACCTACATTGTTTAAACAACAGTGACTGCTTGTAATTCAATATGAACTTTATACAATAGCAATAAAGCTCGTTTTAGTTAGAAAACGTTTGTATGGGAAAAAGAAAGGCTATTTTTAGGGTTTTTCCGGCAATTATTCGAATTTTTCTCGCCGTAAAAGCCATCTTTGAACTTCAACGAACATTTAAAAAAAAGAATTGGCCAAATTGGTCCAGGCGTTGTTGAGTTATGCGCTTACCAACACATTTTCCGATTCATTTTTATATTATAGAAGAAGAAGAAGATAGATTGTAATTCAATATGAACTTTATACAATAGCAATAAAGCTCGTTTTAGTTAGAAAACGTTTGTATGGGAAAAAGAAAAGGGCTATTTTTTTATATTATAGATAGATAGATGGGTGATGATAGTGATAGTGATGATGTGCAAGTTTGTGTGTGGGTGTGTGTATGTTTGTTACTCCTTCACGCAAAAACTACTGGACCGATTGCAATGAAACTCGGTATCTAGATAGGTCGAAACCTGGATTAACACTTAGGCTACTTTTTATCCCTATATTTCCACGGGATCGGGACTTACGCGAGTGAAACCGCTGGGCGCAGCTAGTAGTAGTAAGGATATATTTACAAAAGAAAAGTACTTACCTATTTAAGTAGTATATCCGTTGTCTAGCACCCATAACACAAGTCTACTTAGCTTGGGGCTAGATGGCGATGTGTGCAAAATTTAATTATTTATTAATTATGCACACTGTAAGTAGTAAACAACCATTTGAATTTATCAAATGAAATAAATTGACAGAGAGTGTTATCAAAGCGGTGTTATTGGTGAATTACGATATGAATTTATGGTGATGCTCACCAAAATGGGTTTAAACTTGACAAATGTACAAATAATTGGTATTTGTCTCGACGGTTTGGTAGGTAGGTACGTACTGCATTTGTGGCTTTGTATTTTGTAATTAATTCTCGTTTGTAATGTTTTCCAATACTAAATTCACATGCTATAATTAACACGCTTTTATTAGTTTCACCTGTATGTTTGCTTGTTTGTAACCGACTCCTTTGGGCACGATTTTGCCCTACTTATGTGAATTCATGGAAGTCGCATCTATCTATCTTGAAAAAGAAAAGAAAATGTAATTCAAATAAAATAAATAGTTAGTACTTACTTACCTACTTACTCGTAGTTAATAGTAAAGTAATAGGTATAAACATTTAATAAAAAGTATGATTTTCGTTTCATTTAAATTTGATTAATTTATTGCGAACTAGCGACCCGCCCCGGCTTCGCACGGCTATATTATGCCTGTATTATACATATAAACCTTCCTCTTGAATCACTCTATCTATTAAAAAAACCGCATCAAAATCCGTTGCGTAGTTTTAAAGATTTAAGCATTCAAAGGGAAATAGGGACAGAAAAAGCGACTTTATTTTATACTATGTAGTGAAGTAATAGGTAAACATTTAATAAAAAGTAAGGTAAATTCGTTTCATTTAAATTTGATTAATTTATTGCGAATAATGGGGAAAAAATCGAAAAAAACCTAGGTACTTGCCTACATAAACGAAAAATTATAAGGGTTCCTTTTTTACCTTTTGAGGTATGGAACCCTAAAAAGAATTAGGCTACGATATAAGCAAAAAAAATGAAAATAAAACTACTTATTATCTAAGCTAACCTAATGGCGATACGGATAAATCATAACTATCACTATTACTACACAGTATTAAACAAAGTCGCTTTCTCTGTCCCTATATCCCTATTCTATGTATGCTTAAATCTTTAAAAATACGCAACGGATTTTGATGCGGTTTTTTAATAGAGTTATTCAAGAGGAAGGTTTATATGTATAATACATGCATAATATCGCTAGTAGGTACATATTATTTTGAAGAGAGTAGAAAATGTTTTTGAAGTCCAAAGTGTTTTTTTATCCAAATAAATGGCTTAGAAAATAATATAATATCAGAAACATACCAGTTCTAGAAAATAAGTCTTTATTTAACGCGTCAAGCGTCAAGTGCCATAAGAAGGAGCAAATTAAAAAAAAAAGGTGTCAAATTTTAATGAAATTAAAACCAAACTCGTCCACTTTATAAACATTAAATTTTTGAAACAATATCAGTTGGTACCCACTTAAAGGGGAGCAATTCAACTTTTGACTCTTCTTGACCCCATGGGAGCGCTGCGACTTTGATTGATCACCTCGTTGCTCATTCATCTCGCTACTAAATTGTGAAGGGAAAAATGTTTGTAGGTTCAATGTTTTATGTAATTTTCATATTTTGGTTTCATTTCAATATGTAAGTACCTACTTCAGTTAGGTAGGTAGGTACCTATAAGGATTTACCTACTTAGTTATGTGCGGTAAATTATTGATCATTGCATAGAGGTGATTTATGACGCGCGAGTGGAACGCGAACGCATTAAAAAGCCGAGATCCTCAAAATTGACGAAGGTCCATAAAAAAACTTAATGCATTTTTTCAATACATTTGGGTTAAACCAGTACAGTGGGATGAACTTTATGCATACCTATATAATTTCTAATTTATCTACTACAATCAAACAAACAAATAAACATTTTCTCTTTATTATAATACCTGTTAGTGTGGAAGTAATATAAATATATATATCGTCGTGAAACTGACAAAAAAGATATCAAAAGTCTCTTAATATCTATACTACTCATCTCTGTAATATGGCTCATCTCTGGAATTCTCTATTATACCTTGACAGATAATTTCTTCAGGTAGCTTAAGTGAACGGCCCTGTTCTAGCTTTCTGGTGAAGTAGTTTAGAAGCTTTTCATTTTCTCTTTTTTTAGTTGTGAAGAAAGGGCCGACGGATTTTGATGTTGTGCCACCTAAATGCGATAAATAATTGTGAGATGCAGGTTGCGGTAACTGAGGATTTGGATTCCAGTCAAGAGTGAGAAAATCCTGGACAAGACCGGGTTCCGGCGTTGTTATTTTTTCTTTTATAACACTAATATTATGAACACTTTCCTCTGTATCATCATTTGTTAGATCCAAAAAGTCCTCACGCGATGGTCCAGGTTGAGCATCGTCTCTTTGCGTATGCGCAGCTGATTCAATTCCTTCATTGTCATTGTTAACTTCATCGAGTTTTAAAGTTTTTCTTCTTGATTTTATATCGGCGGGTGGAGAAGCGACGTCGTCTATGCTTTCTTGTTTTCTTTTTATTCCCCCTTGCGATGGTCCAGGTACAGAATCATCTTTTTTCGAACCACTTTCTAAACTTTCTCTTAATTTTTCTAACTTTTTATACAGGACAGTGAATTCATTCAGTATTCTATCCAACTCTTCTTTGATATTATTATTAGAAGTATTTGATTTATCTATAGATTCTTCGTCTCTTTTCTTCAGTTCTTTAAGGTCGTCCATGTGTGTTATTTTCACTTAAGAATGTTAAAATGAATCGTTATTGTATCTATTATACACCCGTCTGATATGCAGTTGATAATAAAACTGAATACAAACAAGGTATTCAAATGCTGGTTCTAATCTATAGGTGGGTAATTAAGACCATTAATGATAAACAGCCAATCAGTATTCTAAAAATACAAACGAATAGGTGTACCGATTTTTCATTTTTTTTTCTTTTTTTTTTTTTTTTTTTTTTTTTTTTTTTTTCTTATACAATGCATCATTTGAATCTAGGAAGGAAGGTACCTACTATCAACGCTCAAAAGTCCACTGCTACCGTAACGTTTACTATCCTGTGCAGTACCTACTATTTAAACATTATTATAATAACGTAACCTGTAGATCGAACCTTATTAGATCGGCTTATACCACTCGGCCAACTAAAGACATAGCTAACATTGTTGAAAATAATAATTACACTGCGTATTTTTCATTCAAGTATTTATATTTGTGTGTAACGTCTATTAGAAGAAGGTCGTAAGTCCAATACTTGTTTATACTGAATATTATTATTGTAGCAAACTGATAGTGGACTTATGACGCATACTGTGCCTATGTGGTACATACAATAAATTCTTTATTTATCATCATGATATTTTTATGCGTCGTAAGAACAATGTTAATCAGTTAATGGCATCATTGTAGCGAACATGAATTTTTCGTGTTAAACATTATTATAATAACGTAACCTGTAGATCGAACCTTATTAGATCGGCTTATACCACTCGGCCAACTAAAGACATAGCTAACATTGTTGAAAATAATAATTACACTGCGTATTTTTCATTCAAGTATTTATATTTGTGTGTAACGTCTATTAGAAGAAGGTCGTAAGTCCAATACTTGTTTATACTGAATATTATTATTGTAGCAAACTGATAGTGGACTTATGACGCATACTGTGCCTATGTGGTACATACAATAAATTCTTTATTTATCATCATGATATTTTTATGCGTCGTAAGATAAGAACAATGTTAATCAGTTAATGGCATCATTGTAGCGAACATGAATTTTTCGTACGATAAATTTCTTGGTGCACGGCCGGCCAGGATTCGAACCCACAGCCTTTGGAACGACAGTCAAGGTATCTACCACCAGGCCAACACCGCTCCCAATTTGACCTAGTTGGCACAATGGTCACCATGCCGGACTGCCAAACATGGGGTTGCTGGTTCAAATCCCGCCTCAGGCAAGTATTTATGCTTTGATATTTGTCTGGGGTCTGGTTGTTTGAAAATATTATCCTATCCTACTTCCTACGAATATTATAAACAAGCGACCCGCCCCGGCTTCGCACGGCTATATTATAAATGTATTATACATATAAACCTTCCTCTTGAATCACTCTATCGATTAAAAAAAACCGCATCGAAATCCGTTGCGTAGTTTGAAAGATCTAAGCATACAAAGGGACATAGGGACGGCGAAAAGTGACTTTATTTTATACTATGTAATGACTAGCGACCCGCCCCGGCTTTGCACGGCTATATTGTGCATGTATTATATCTAAAAACCTTCCTCTTGAATCACTCTATCTATTAAAAAAAACCGCATCAAAATCCGTTGCGTAATTTTAAAGATTTAAGCATACAAAGGGACATAGGGACGGCGAAAAGTGACTTTATTTTATACTATGTAATGACTAGCGACCCGCCCCGGCTTTGCACGGCTATATTGTGCATGTATTATATCTAAAAACCTTCCTCTTGAATCACTCTATCTATTAAAAAAAACCGCATCAAAATCCGTTGCGTAATTTTAAAGATTTAAGCATACAAAGGGATTTAGGGACAGAGACATCGACTTTGTTTTATACTATGACTAGCTGACCCGGCAGACTTCGTACTGCCAAATATAGCCTGTCAAAATGGTTTGAAATGTATCATTTTTTTGTTCCTTTGACTCTTTCACGTTAGGAACATACCTACATTGTTTAAACAACAGTGACTGCTTGTAATTCAATATGAACTTTATACAATAGCAATAAAGCTCGTTTTAGTTAGAAAACGTTTGTATGGGAAAAAGAAAAGGGCTATTTTTAGGGTTTTTCCGGCAATTATTCGAATTTTTCTCGCCGTAAAAACCATCTTTGAACTTCAACGAACATTTAAAAAAAAGAATTGGCCAAATTGGTCCAGGCGTTGTTGAGTTATGTGCTTACCAACACATTTTGCGATTCATTTTTATATTAGGTACTAGCTGTCCCGGCAAACGTTGTTTTGCCATATAAAAAAAAAACTAAATCAAAATCGGTTCAGCCGTTCGGGAGCTACGATGCCACAGACAGACACACACACACACACACACACACACACACACACACACACAGACACGTCAAACTTATAACACCCCGTCGTTTTTGCGTCGGGGGTTAAAAATCATACAAATCGGTTCAGCCGTTAAGTTTGGCAACTAACACCGCGACCCAATTGACATCAATATTTATACGTCACTCAATTATTTTGCCTTCCCGGAACCTCTCCATTAAAACTTGAACTTTATGTTATGGTACTAAAGTTCTTATTGACTTGTATTATTACGAATCGTTTGTATGGTATGGAGTATAGAAAAGTGTTGTTTTTAGACATTTTCAGGCAATTTTTTAAATTTTTCTCTCAGTAAGAACCATCCTCGTACCTTATGGAATATTCTAAAAAAAGAATTGGCCAAATTGGTCCAGGCGTTGTTGAGTTATGCGCTTACCAACACATTTTGCGATTCATTTTTATATATAACTAGCTGCGCCCCGCGGTTTCACCTGCGTAGTAATTTTCTACGCAACTTTCTTAATTTTTTCTTCCATAAGAACCTTCTTCATACAATAACAAACCCAACAAAAAAAGAATTAGCGAAATTGATCCAGGCGTTGTTGAGTTATGCGCTTACCAACACATTTTGCGATTCATTTTTATATATAAGAAGAAGATAGATAGATAGATGAGTGATGATAGTGATAGTGATGATGTGAAAGTTTGTGTGTGGGTGTGTGTATGTTTGTTACTCCTTCACGCAAAAAATACTGGACCGATTGCAATGAAACTCGGTATCTAGATAGGTCGAAACCTGGATTAACACTTAGGCTACTTTTTATCCCTATATTTCCACGGGATCGGGACTTACGCGAGTGAAACCGCTGGGCGCAGCTAGTAGTAGTAAGTATATATTTACAAAAGAAAAGTACCTACCTATTTAAGTAGTATATCCGTTGTCTAGCACCCATAACACAAGTCTACTTAGCTTGGGGCTAGATGGCGATGTGTGCAAAATTTAATTATTTATTAATTATGCACACTGTAAGTAGTAAACAACAAATTTCATTTGAATTTATCAAATGAAATAAATTGACAGAGAATGTTATCAAAGCGGTGTTATTGGTGAATTACAATATGAATTTATGGTGATGCTCACCAAAATGGGTTTAAACTTGACAAATGTACAAATAATTGGTATTTGTCTCGACGGTTTGGTAGGTAGGTACGTACTGCATTTGTGGCTTTGTATTTTGTAATTAATTCTCGTTTGTAATGTTTTCCAATACTAAATTCACATGCTATAATTAACACGCTTTTATTAGTTTCACCTGTATGTTTGCTTGTTTGTAACCGACTCCTTTGGGCACGATTTTGCCCTACTTATGTGAATTCATGGAAGTCGCATCTATCTATCTTGAAAAAGAAAAAGAAATCATTTAAATTTGGTTAATTTATTGCGAACTAGCGACCCGCCCCGGCTTCGCACGGCTATATTATGCCTGTATTATACATATAAACCTTCCTCTTGAATCACTCTATCTATTAAAAAAACCGCATCAAAATCCGTTGCGTAGTTTTAAAGATTTAAGCATACAAAGGGAAATAGGGACAGAAAAAGCGACTTTATTTTATACTATGTAGTGAAGTAATATGAATTCGCAATGAATTCGCAATTATTTAAATATTATGCCCCAGGGAGTCGACGGGAAGCTGATCTGAAGGCTCACTCGAGTAGTTCGCGGCTAATGCAGAATAGTGTGTTCTGTATGGCACCCAAAATTTATAATAAAGTACCCTTATCAATTAGAGCTATCGATAATTTTGATGAATTTAAAAATGCAGTGAGAAAACTATTAGGCGAAAAGACTTATTATAGCATTGATGAATTTTTAAATGATAAAAATTTATAGCTTAACTTAAATTTTATATATCAAAAGAAATATGTATTCTGTGGTATTGATTATTGACACATTATTACTGTTAAGATGTATATTATTTGATTTGACTTATTACTGTTACTTATTTACTTTATAATCAAGTTGACATCTACAGACAAAGATTTTTTTTTTAATGTACCTATAAGATTTTTTATTTTTTTTTGACTATTCGTAATTTACACTATATTATATGGAAATGTTTGTGTGCTTATTAAGGCGAGGTCTAGCGCTCCAACAACTATAAGAACTATGTTATTAAATTATCCTAGGCTTATAAACAATAAATGATTTGATTTGATTTGAATAGGTGAACATTTAATAAAAAGTAAGGTAAATTCGTTTCATTTAAATTTGATTAATTTATTGCGAATAATGGGGAAAAAATCGAAAAAAACCTAGGTACTTGCCTACATAAACGAAAAATTATAAGGGTTCCTTTTTTACCTTTTGAGGTATGGAACCCTAAAAAGAATTAGGCTACGGTATAAGCAAAAAAATGAAAATAAAACTACTTATTATCTAAGCTAACCTAATGGCGATACGGATAAATCATAACTATCACTATCACTACACAGTATTAAACAAAGTCGCTTTCTCTGTCCCTATATATCCCTATGTATGCTTAAATCTTTAAAACTACGGAACTACTTTTCTTTTGATGCGGTTTTTTTTTCGACCCAGTTGGCACAATGGTTACCATGCCGGACTGCCAAACACAGGATTGCGGGTTCGATTCCCGCCACAGACAAGTATTTATGCTTAGAATATTTGTCTGTGGTCTGGTTGTTTCTATGTATTATAAGTATATATTTACAAAAGAAAAGTATATAAGTAGTATATCCGTTGTCTAGCACCCATAACACAAGTCTAGTTACTTAGCTTGGGGCTAGATGGCGATGTGTGGAATGTTCTGCAATACTTATTTATTTACTTATTTAATAGATAGAGTGATTCAAGAGGAAGGTTTATATGTATAATACATGTATAATATAGCCGTGCGAAGTCGGGACGGGTCGCTAGTAGGTAAGTACATATTATTTTGAAGAGAGTAGAAAATGTTTTTGAAGTCCAAAGTGTTTTTTTATCCAACTAAATGGCTTAGAAAATAATATAATATCAGAAACATCCCAGTTCTAGAAAATAAGTCTTTATTTAACGCGTCAAGCGTCAAGTGCCATTAGAAGGAGCGAATTTTTCAAAAAAAAGTTGTCAAAATTTAATAAAATTAAAACCAACTCGTCCACTTTATAAACATTAAATTTTCGAAACAATATCAGTTGGTACCCACTTAAAGGGGAGCAATTCAACTTTTGACTCTTCTTGACCCCATGGGAGCGCTGCGACTTTGATTGATCACCTCGTTGCTCATTCATCTCGCTACTAAATTGTGAAGGGAAAAATGTTTGTAGGTTCAATGTTTTATGTAATTTTCATATTTTGGTTTCATTTCAATATGTAAGTACCTACTTCAGTTAGGTAGGTACCTATAAGGATTTACCTACTTAGTTATGTGCGGTAATAGTACATTGCGATACAAGTGTGGAAAGTTGATCATTCCATAGAGGCGGTTTATGACGCGCGAGCGGAACGCGAGCGTGGCAAAAGCCGAGATGGAATGATCAATTCACACGTGTATCGTACGACGTTTTTTATCACAGTTGCGAATAAAAAAAAAGACTTGTTAAAATTTTAATAATAAAAAGTTTTTTAGGTTATGTTTACTATTTTTTGTTAATTACACTCCCGAAAGGCTAGGCAAAAGACTTTTAACCTATACAGCGTCTGCCATACAATATTTTTTTAGGGTTTTTTTCATTTGTTTTTGCGTCGGCGGTTAAAAACAGAATATATTAGTTCCGGGTTTCATTAAAAACAGAATATATAAAAAAATATATATTTATGTACCTAAAGAAAAAACAAAATAAAAACAAAACTCAATTTTTAATTATTTTCAAAGACGTCATCACGTAATATTATCGTTCGCAGACTTTAGAGACAACCTTTTGAAAAGAAGAAAAAAGGTACCTACCAACAAAGAGTTTTAAGCCAGCAAGGCTTAAAAACTCTTTGGATGGTACCTTTTTCTATACATCAAAACAGTATAACCCAGATAAAGGAGATCATTCATGTTTCTAACAAAAAATACCCACAAAAAAAAATGCCGGCCAGTAATAAAAATTATTTGTATCTTGTAGAAAATAACATTTTAAACAATGTTTACTAAGGCAACAAAGAGCTACGATCAAAAATCGTTGAGTTATTTTACATTGAAAACCCAAAAAATGCATTTTATAGGGATCCGTTTGACCACTTTTAAGATCCCACTATAACTTCTGAAAGGGTTATTGGATATACCTATGTATATAAATATAATAAAAACAGACAAAACTTATCCATTTACTACCTATTTTTATATTTTTTCTGTAGTAATATCATAGAAGTGGTCAAACGGATCTCTACAAAATGCATTTTTTTTGGGTTTTCAATGTAAAATAACTCAACGATGGTTCATCGTAGCTCTTTGTTGCCTTATTAAACATTATTTAAAATGTTATTCTCTACAAGATAGAAACATTTTTTTTTGTGGCCGGCACGTCAATTTTTGGGTACGATTTGAACGATGTCCATAAGAATGTTTCATCTACTATATCGCTGCTTATAAACTAAAGGGCCACATATAAAAAAAAAACAAAATCGTTTTTTATTTAAAAATATAAGCAAAATAACCCGTATTTTGATATTACTTGAAGACATCCATCGAAATCGGTCACTTAATCACAAATTAATGCATGCGCCTCTTTGGCATTTTGACGTTCTGATGTGTAAGTTCAGAGCAAAGCGGCCATCTTTTTAGTTCCGTCCCGACTGCCAGCGTGAGCGCACGTTAGTTCTGCGCTAAACGGCCACATATCGAAAAGGCGACAGATTTCATAGTGAATTTTATATGCGATAGTGCCACATTTAGGATTGCGTCTGTTTAGCTTATAAAAAACAAGTAAGTAAACCTTTTTTTTATTAGACAAAGGTGCCAGGTTTTGGAATGTGTCGTTATGGATTTTAAAATGTGCTTTATATGATAAAATTTAAAGGACTAAGGTGCCACACTTTGGAATGTGTCGATTTAGAATTTAAAAACTGTCTATTTTGTTACTTTTATTATAAACTCAAGAGCTATTTTTGTAAAAAGGCAGTTTTGCTTCAAATATTTGTTGTGTTCTCACGATTTTATTTTAAGAAAAAATGTTGTAATCAAAATAGGATTCATTTTACTAGATATAATTATGTAGAAAATAATATTAATGTATTATTTTCTACATAATTTTTTTGGGCATCTGCGATTAAATTAATGTATTTTTTGACATTTATTTCCAGCTATCTCATTTAACTGTTTAATCTTACTGTGTTCATTAACGTATGCCCTTATTTCCACTTGCAGAATGAATAACAGAATACAAAAAATTATGAATATGGTTCTACCTGACACCAATAAACGCATACATCTTCGAAACGAAGAGCCAGATAGTGATGTACCTGTCCCGACAGAAAGCAAGAATTCACCTACCGATTTACAGAATCAAAGTTCTTTGTCCTTCCACAGTTTTAATCCTATACCAACCGAATTAATCGATAATGAAGATTCTGATTCCATACCAGATAGTCAGATAGGTGTGGGCATTAATATTGATTCCTCATTTGATGACACAAGTGATGAGGGTACAAAATGGCAGAAAAAGGGTCATGTAATTGTCCCAGAGAGTAGCTCAGATTCAGACGATTCCAGTTCAGATTCAGATGATTCCAGCTCAGATTCAGATGATTCTAGTTCAAGTTCTAGCTGTGGCTCATCTTCGAGCTCAGACAGTAAAGAAGATCCTTTTTCAGCAGACGATAGTGTAATAGATCCGGATTACCAATGCGATGTGTTTGAAGCTGAGTCAGACTCAGATAATGATTCACTAAGGTCAAGAAAAAACTACAATATTTCACTGCCTGCAACTTCTGGAGCTTATAATATGGATGTATTAAGTTCAAGTAAGCCACGTTGTTCAGTTTAGATTTGATTGAGATGTATTTTTTAAATTAGTTAAGTTGTTTAAGTTGTAAATTAGTTCTTAGGTAATTAATTGAAATAATGTTTTTCATTTTTTTTTTAGCAAATAATAATGAAGAAGCACTCAGTTTTGACTGTGATCAACAGCCAGGAGGCATCGATACTATTCAAGCTAGAGTTGATATTCAGCCAGCCACCTTCGATATTCAGCCAGCTAGCATCGACACGCAGCCAGCTAGCGTCGATATTCAGCCAGCTAGCATCGACACGCAGCCAGCTAGCGTCGATACCCAGCTAGACAGCGTCGAAGCACAATCTCCATTAGTCGATACACAATATCAGCACAGCTCTCGCAAAAGGAAAGCAAACCCAGAGTTATGGAAGAAAAATCAAGCAAAACTTCTAAGAAATAGTGGTAAGGCTTATACATCTTTGGCGAAATCAAAAAAAAATTTTGAAGCTAAGAAAATGGGACCGATTTGTGGTGAAAAATGTAAGCTCAAATGTTCTACTAAATTTACAGAAGAAGAACGGTTGTCCATTTTTGAAGGGTTTTGGGCTACAGCTGATTTGCATATTCAGAGGCAATTTGTCAACGACCATATGACCAAAATTACCCCAAAGTATCGGTATGTCCGTGAGGGCAGTAATCGAAAAAATCTTAATCACGCTTATTATTTGCCCCACAATGAGACTCGCATTCGAGTGTGTAAAGTTGTATTCATGCATACTCTTGCAATTTCCGATAAATTTATTAGAACTGTTCAAAAGAAAAATTCCGGCCTCAGAATTCTGTCAAAAGAAAACCGAGGAAAACATGGCAACCACAATAAGACTGAAACTGATCTGATTGATGGCATTAAAGCGCACATTAACTCAATTCCACGGATTGAGAGTCATTATTGTCGAGCTCAAACGAGACGTGAGTATATTGAAGGTGGGAAGAACGTCGCTGCTTTACATAGAGATTATGTTGAAAGTTGTAAAAGCGAGGGACAACATTACGCTGCATACCAAATATATTATAATATCTTTAAAAAGGACTTTAATATCTCTTTTTGGCAGCCAAAAAAAGATCAATGTGAAGACTGTGTCGCCTTTGCTAATGCCGATGATAAAATATCACTACAACCTAAATATGACATACACCTAAAAGAGAAATCTCTCGCAAGAGCTGAAAAGGATAAAGACAAAGCTAACGTTAGTGATACTTATATAGTTGCTGTCTATGATCTACAAGCGGTGATGCCTTGTCCTCGAGGTGAAGTTTCGAGTTTCTATTACATCTCTAAAGTAAACTTACTAAATTTTACTATTACTGAGCTTGAGACTAAAAACACTTTTTGTTTTGTATGGCACGAAGGAGAAGGAGCTCGAGGCGTTAACGAATTGGGCTCATGCGTTTTTATGTATTTAAAAAATTTGCACGATAATGCAGATAAAGCGTTTGATGTAGTCTTTTATAGTGACAATTGCTGTGGTCAGCAGAAGAACAAATTTATGTTGGCAATGTACCAACACGCTATCCGTGTGTTTCCAAAACTTCGAAGTATACAAACAAATATTTGATCAAGGGCCACACCCAAAACGAGGGTGATTCGGTTCATTCGGTAATTGGGAGGAATATTTCAAATGCATTGAAATCTTCGCCAATCTACGTTCCAGATCAGTACATAACCTTGATTAAAACAGCTAAGAAAACAGGCAAGCCTTATACCGTAAAAGAGCTAACACATGAGTCTTTCTATGATTTAAAAGCTTTGGCTGTTGGTAACTACACAGATACAGAAGATAAAGAAAAAATTAGATGGGCTGACATAAAAGTTTTAAGAATTGATCAAGAAAAACCAAATAAGTTTTTTTTTAAGACTTCTTATGAAGACAAAGACTTTAAATCTGTGTCCACATTGGCTAAAAGACAAACAAAGTCATACGCTGTAGCAACCCCAAAATTTAAAAAGTTGTATACACAAAAACTAAAAGTTCCTCACACTAAAACACAGGGTATTCTGAAATTAATAGAAAAAAATGTAATACCAAAGTATTACAAAGGTTTTTATTCTAATCTTTAGACATTTTATAGTTGCCTTTGTCGCAGACTGATTTATTGTTACTTATATTTAATAATGCCTTAGAAACATAAATACTTTAAGTAAAACAGTTGATCTCTTATATTACAATATACTAGTTCTAGGTAATAGTACAAAGGATTTTAAGCATATTTACTATGATTGCATAAAAACTTTTATAGTGTGTTACTTATTAGTAGTGTTAATTAATGCTGTTGAAGTTTCAGAGCATTTATTTTTGTTATTTACCGTATATAATATGAGACGCCAAAACACTATTTTTGTCATAAAAAATAGGTTTTTGATTTATTTTCAAGATTGTTGTATGCAAGAGGAGTGCTTTTTTATGTTCTTTTTAAAACTTTTGAAGTTTGTATTAAAAATACAAATTGTGTTAATTTTTTTTAAATAAAACATTTTTATTTTTATTCTAATCTTTAGACATTTTATAGTTGCCTTTGTCGCAGACTGATTTTATTACTTACTATTATTGTTACTTATATTTAATAATGCCTTAGAAACATAAATACTTTAAGTAAAAATGTTGATCTCTTATATTACAATAAACTAGTTCTAGGTAATAGTACAAAGGATTTTAAGCATATTTACTATGATTGCATAAACACTTTTATAGTGTGTTACTTATTAGTAGTGTTAATTAATGCTGTTGAAGTTTCAGAGCATTTATTTTTGTTATTTACCGTATATAATATGAGACGCCAAAACACTATTTTTGTCATAAAAAATAGGTTTTTGATTTATTTTCAAGATTGTTGTATGCAAGAGGAGTGCTTTTTTATGTTCTTTTTAAAACTTTTTAAGTTTGTATTAAAAATACAAATTGTGTTAATTTTTTTTAAATAAAACATTTTTATTTTTTCTTATTGTGGCCTTTTTTATTAAAATTCAAATTTATTGTAAACAATATTTTATAAACTAAAGGGCCATATGTGCTTCTAGTTAGTTTTGGTATATAGTTACCACTACGTAAGAGGCAACGAAAGGTAGGAAATTAAAATACGCATCTAATGATATATAACACAAAATAATTGAACGAAGGACTGTGATAAAACTAACAAAACAATATATTTATTTTTTGTATGTGCTCTCCTGACAAAAAATGTCATTTTTAGATATGGCACTTTAGTTTATAAGCAGCGATATGTCATTAGCAGTAAGATACGTATTTGACATATCGGGATGACGTATTATTTTCCAACACTAGTTGGATTTTTTTTTATCGCACGCGTGTATTACGTTGCATTATGAGCCTAAAAGCGGTTTAATAAGATCCACTTTATGAGCAACTGTGATAAAAATTATTGATCATTGCATAGAGGTGATTTATGACGCGCGAGTGGAACGCGAACGCATTAAAAAGCCGAGATCCTCAAAATTGACGAAGGTCCATAAAAAAACTTAATGCATTTTTTCAATACATTTGGGTTAAACCAGTACAGTGGCCTGAACTTTATGCATACCTATATAATTTCTAATTTATCTACTACAATCAAACAAACAAATAAACATTTTCTCTTTATTATAATACCTGTTAGTGTGGAAGTAATATAAATATATATTATCGTCTTGAAACTGACAAAAAAGATATCAAAAGTCTCTTAATATCTATACTACTTACTTGTCTAAGTACCTACTACGTTTAGTATTCCTTCTCTTAAGTGTTTGGAAGGATTTAAGCGCTTTTCTAATTCCCAAATCAGTTCAAATAAACGCACATTTTTTAAAAGAACCCTACGATGAAGACAAGCTTTATTACAAAATTAAATGTATTTGACAAAGGGTTTAAAAATTAAGCTCATAAACAATAAAAAGTGCAAAAGGGGATCAAATAATCCCCTAAAACAGTTCCTTAAGGTTATGCCTCTTCAGACTACCCTTAAATGGCTCAAATTTTATATCGCACATAAAATTATATTCATAACAGATAAAATATTTTAATGCCATCTTCGTTTTATTTGTTTACGTATTATTGTTCTTAAAAGATTTTATTACGAAATTTTATAATAGGGACTTATTCGGATTATTTTTTGGTAGTAGCGGTCCGCGGTTTTACCCGTGTAGCTGCGTTCCATTATGGGAATGTGGTAACAGTAGAAGCCTATTTTACCTACTTCCAAGGATTTTATGGTATCTTCGTATCATCAAAATCTGTCCAGGAGTGATGCTAGTCCTACTATCCTACTTCCTACTAATCCTACTAATATTATCAATGTGAAAGTTTGTGTGTGTGTATGTATGTTTGTTACTCCTTCACGCAAAAACTACTGGACCGATTGCAATGAAACTCAGTATCTAGATAGCTGGAGACCTGGATTAACACATAAGCTACTTTTTATCCCGATATTCCCACGGGATCGGGACTTACGCGGGTGAAACCGCGGGGCGCAGCAAGTAACTAAAGCAGGTAAACTGTATAAAAACCTACTCTTGAGCGGTGTTGGCTTAGTGGTAGATACCTCGACTTTAATTCTGAAGGTCGCGTGTTCTAATCCAGGCCGGGCATGCACCGAAGTGTGTTTTTCTTAAGAAAAAATTATGTGACAAATTGACATTGCTCTTACGGTGAAGGAAAACATCGTAATGAAACCCGTGGCTTAGTTGGCTCCAGAAGTATTGACAAGTTCTCTCCTCTGGACATGGTCGACTAAGCTGAGAGGGTAGTAGGTGCTGGGCAAGCCTACTCCATCTTCACGCAAAAAGGACCCAATTAAAAAAGGGTCTAATCGCGGAAAACAGCCCGTATGCAAGTAGGTACAAGTAGGAGATTTGGTGTGAAAGCATTATTTGTTCGTCGTAAGATGGGTCTTTTAGAAAATCATAGGACGTTCCTTCAAATATCCCGTTTCTAAGACGCTTTATAAGTTTGGTATGATTAATATTAATGCAAAACAAAATTGAAATTAAGACGTCTACCACGTAAATCTAGACGTGAAACTGAAAAGAATATCCCTAAGACAGATTGAAAACAATATCTATTCATAGAAATTATGAGAATAAATTGTAAAATTCCCGGGTATAAGCCGTGGTAAGCGGCGAAATGCAATATTTCATTGTCTAAACTAAAGTTGGAAAACTTCGTTTTAAATGAAAACTAATTTTAATATTAATGTTAGGTAGGTCCTAAGGAACGACGGCAACAAAAGTAGGTACAGATTCATTGTAGATTCCTGGGGTAGTCCTATCATAAATATGGACTGGCATATTTTTTGCGTGGCTACCTTTTTATATTCACCTTTTTATACCCTACCCTGTTTGTGCTCGGAATGGTCGGCTATAACGAGCTACAGGTGAGGCGAAACTTTGCTTTAACTCAAATAGTTTTTAAATTAATTAGGGCTCAGGCTTATAATGCAAATATCCTAGCGAATATAACATTAGCAGTACCGGATAACTACGTGTCACGGCGGCGTCGACCACAGTTGTTTAGGGTACCGCGCGGTCGTACCAATCTAGTTAAGAAGGCTCCCCTCACGAGAACCGTGTCGATGCTAAACTGGGTTGCCGACTTGACGGATTTGTTCTCATGCCCTCTGAGTGAATTTACTAGGGTGACTTACTATCTGTTATGGTGCCGCAAATGGTAGATGAATAATCATATTTATTTATTTAGTTTGTTGTTTGTGGTTCCATAACAGCTCACTTTATTTTATTTTGTTTTATTTTAATTTATTTTAAGGTCTATCTTTATATATTGAATTATTCGTATGTATCATTGATTGTATAATTATATAACTACACTATCGCAGTGAGTTAT
This sequence comes from Idaea aversata, assembly GCA_907269075.1. Classification (NCBI taxonomy): domain Eukaryota; kingdom Metazoa; phylum Arthropoda; class Insecta; order Lepidoptera; family Geometridae; genus Idaea; species Idaea aversata. Next base: position 3,294,071 of record OU026102.1, read on the forward strand.
CCTGTAAAGATAGTTGTAAAGATTCTAATAAATAAATATACCTATAGAATATTAAAACAAACAACAAATGCATGTAACAAAATCTTGTAAAGAGTTAGGTTTGCCTGTTAAAATAAAATAAATAAATATTTCAGGACATTCCACACCCCGCCATCTAGCCTCAAGCTAAGTAACTAGACTCGTGTTATGGGTGCTAGACAACGGATATAACTACTTACTAATTAATATACTTAGGTACTTTTCTTTTGTAAATATATACTTACTAGCTGCGCCCCGCGGTTTCACCCGCATAAGTCCCGATCCCGTGGGAATATCGGGATAAAAAGCCTGTGTTAATCCAGGTCTACAGCTATCTAGATACCGAGTTTCATCGCAATCGGTCCAGTAGTTTTTGCGTGAAGGAGTAACAAACATACATACAGACACACACACACACACGCATACACAAACTTTCACATTTATAATATTAGTAGGATAGGATTATAATAGGTACATAGAAACAATATTTACTTTTTCTATTGTAAATATATACTTACAATACATAGAAACAACCAGGACCTCAGACAAATATCTAATCATACAAATGTCTGAGGCGGGAATCGAACCCGCAACCCTGTGTTTGACAGTTAGTTTAAGCACCCCCTTTTGAAACCTAGGATACGAAATAATACTCAGTCTAGGATTCAAAATATGCTACTATTAAAAACTGTAATTTTAAACATTAAGGAAGAAATGTATAAAATGGCAACTTATATAACTACTCTTAAATGGAAATAAACTATATTATTATTATTATATATTTACAATAGAAAAAGTAAATAAGTAGCATATCCGTTGTCCAGCACCCATAACACAAGTCTAGTTACTTAGCTTGGGGCTAGATGGCGAGGTGTGGAATGTCCTGTTTTTTTATGCTTATTTTTTAAGTTTTATCTACTGTTCTAAGTCTGAATGACTTTTTATTTTTGAAAAATCAGCTGACTTTTTTTATCAAAATGGTCCATAACCGCTTGCTAATGTAATCACATTGTGTAGATAGTATGATGCAGTAAGTGACAAATACAGGCTTATTGGTAATCTATACTAATATTATAAAGCTGAAGAGTTTGTTTGTTTGAACGCGCTAATCTCTGGAACTAATGGTCCGATTTGAATGATTCTTTCAGTGTTGGGTAGTCCATTTATCGAGGAAGGCTATAGGCTACTTTTTATCCCGATATTCCCACGGGATCGGGAGTTACGCGGGTGAAACCGCGGGGCGCAGCTAGTCACCAATAAGCCTGTATTTGTCACTTACTGCATCATACGATCTAACCGATGAAACGGCGCGATTGCTGGATAGCGTTGTCTCTTTTCTGTATATTGATAAGTACCATCGATCGATAGCTGACTGAACGCAATTGGTATCGACCTTGCTTATTTTTAATATCCATTGTTTATTTTAATGTATCAATTTTAATTATGTAAGTTGTCGCATTTTATTTGTTTTGTCTTTTATATAAGTAACGAACGTAACCTATGTATGGCAAACCGGACAAATCTTAGTGATTTTTGGTTAGCTTATAATTTTCTTATATTGTAAATGTTTAATAAATAAATAAAAAAATAAAAAAATAATTTTTTTTAGATGGGATTGGTTGTACCTATAGTTATATGAAAAGAAAATTCTTATATATTTTTGAAAATATTCCGTATATTACAGTACTGCCCACATTCAGATATTCACAATTCACAATATTCAGCATGCATCTAACAGATATAACAAAAACACTCATTTATCTAATATAATATTATATACATAACTAACTACACATAAGATTAAAATAAACTACCACATATGGTACAATAACCGTATATTTGTTTTGAAATTTTAAATATTGTCGGTTACTTTTGCTTCTGACTGTACCATAGTATTAAAATTCATAAAGGTAGGTACAGCCTTACGAGACGTGAACTTGTTTATAACAGACCTCTAGCTAGCTATCATGGTTCATGAGCTACAGCTTGGTGACAGACAGCTAGACAGACAGACGGACGGACAATTAATTTTCTGAGGATAGGTATTTTTGTGATATTATTGTCAATTTTTATATAAACAGATTTAATGTTTTTGACGAATGGCTCGCGTATAACTTTCTATCTTTGCACGGTGCCCGCGTCTCGTAAGAGGATCTATAGAAAATAATCTACTAAAGGATCTATTGGGTAAAATTTAAGATATAATAACATTGAGCGAACCTATTGTACAAAAATAAATGTTTCAGTAAAAAGTAGTCCAAACTTTAAAAAGTAATAAAAGTAAAAATTCGTAATACGGACGTTCATAATTACCTACTAATATTTTTATTTAAGACTTGCCCTTATGGTTACGCTGAGCGTAATTTGGCGGGAACAAAATAAAAGCAAAACATATCCAATCAGAGATGACCTCGCAGACTATTTTCTCGTAGATTTTTTTTATTTCCTATGAAGATCATTCAATCCAACCTTCTTATAGCCTAAATGAAACTAAAAAATTTAAAGGAAATTGCCTCATTCATGAGTAGTTATGACTAACTATGTAAACTCCATTACTTTCTTAGTACGAGACATTGTATTGAAGACGAAATTCAGTTCTACAAGCTGGGATTTTATTGCAGCCATTATAAAAAAATGAAGCCCTTCTTAAGGTCTTTCAAATGAGGTACGCCACATCACTGTAAGTACTCTGAGAGGCTATGAGGCAATGTCCTTTACGTATTTAACTGAACCGATTTATCCAAATCCGCCAAACAGCTTAAATGAATTTATTGGTTAATAGCTTTATTTTTTTAAATATTTGTCCTTGTGTAATAAAGCACATCTATTTATTTATCTTTAAATACTTTTTGTTCGTCCCCGCCAAATTATGCTCGGTACAGTTTTAAAACTAATTAAAAATGATTTGACACATTCGATAGTACCTATTACCACTAAGTTTCTAATTATTTCATTAAATATCTACATCTAAATATAAAAATAAGATAAATAAAAACAATAATACCTATCCCATTTACAACTAATATACAGGGTTATTGACAATTACCTATATAACCAAAAGGCTTACTAATAATTTTTGTCCTAAGACTTTGGATACGTAATTAAAAAAAACGAATATTTAGATTTACAAAGCTATTTAACATAAATCAGCAGATTTTTAAAAATAAAGATCATTATGCGCCTACACAACAAAACATAAAGCTAGGTTCAAATTGCTGTGTCGGGGTATGTCGGGTCGCCGTCTGTTGTGTCGCGGAGTGTTCATACTAATGTGTTGTCTTGTGGCGCAATATGTCGCATTTTTAGATCATTGTCATTTTAAGAGTTGTGGAGTGAATACGTGTTTTAAAATGGAATCGTCTGACAGTTACTTCGATGAAGATATTCAATTTTTTCTATTGATGAATCTTCTAAAAAAAAAGAAAAGGAAAAGGAGATATTGGGTTCATCCCGTAAATAGATTAAGAGAGACTAGAGGCGCATTTCACTGTCTTGTTCGAGAATTAGAAAGTGATGACAAAAGATTCCAACGATATTTCAGATTTACTAAAATACAGTTTGAGCAAGTACACACAAAAACAGAATTTAATAATTGCATGAACTGTGTTCCCTCGCAATAACGCGTCGTAAATGATAGATTCACATTAGTGTGGCGTGGTGTGGCGCGACAGATCCCCCACCACCTCTCTGGCGCTATCGGGCATCGAGCGATTTTACTGCGACAGAACGCGCCACAACACAACACAACCTACTAATGTGAATCTATTCATAGTAAATGAACGTAAGCGATTGCGTTCTGGCGCGCCACGACACACCCCGACACAGCAATATGAACCTAGCTTAAATTGGAAATAGACTGATGAACACATTACCACTCCTTTGCGTTGCGCAGTCGGGTAAAAAAGACTTTAAGCATGATAAACTAACTGTCAAAGTGTCAAACTGATTAAATAAAATATCAACGTTGTGGTTTATAAAACCTAATTTTATTTTTAATTACCCGTTAAATGCGTTTAACTAATTTAGCTAAATTTATCTAAGCATAATACTTCTAACAGTCGACAAAACTTAAGAAATAAGTAATTTTTTTTTAATTTTAAATTTTAACCTCTCCGAATAAAAAAATCGAAGAGGTTATCAGAATTTCCAAAAGACATAGAATAAAAGTCGTAAGATGTACAGAAGTTGACCATAGTTAAATATCAATAACCCTGTATTTAATGACTAAATAATAATAAAAAACAAGATAAGTGGGTATCATAGTAATAGCGCGTAACTAACGTCATGTCGACATAATTATGACAGATGTAGCAAATCCAACCTCTGTGTTAGAAGATTAAACAAATATTTATGTACAGGTATTTGTTTTTGGTCTGGGTGTTTCTGTATGTATAATAAGTGTATTTAAGTATTCTATCTGTTATCTAGCACCCATAACACAAGCCTAGTTGCTTAGCTTTGGGCTAGATGGCGCTTTGTGAGTTGTCCCACAAATTTATATCTAATATCAAAATCCTGGAGCCCTATTTTTGCGTCGTTCTTCCCGCGTCGAGCGCTCGATTTCTACTGATATTCGTTCGACATCGAAAATTCGCTATTTTTGAATCGCGGGCCCAGATAAGTTTATCAAGCTGTATCACAAACTTGATTTTAAAAAGCTTTTTTTTTTTCATTAAATATAATTCGTTGATTAAAATGGCAGTGATAAAAAATTTCCTAATTCCTTAGTGTTCTTGAACAGTAAGAAACGAACAAAGTAAAACAATAGAAAAAAATGATTCGGCTGAACTGATTTCCTTAAAACTTGGCTAACATCTAGCTAAAGTACAACAATTATTTACAAATATCTATACAAAATCACTAATAAATAAAAGCGAAAGTTTATAAGTGCGTTTGTCACTTGCTGACGCAAAAACTACTAAACCGATTCCGATGAAACTCGGTATGTTTACAGCTGGAGACTTGGAATAAAAAATAGGCTACTTTTCATCCCGATATTCCAACGGGGTAGAGACCTACGCGAGTACTTAGAAAAACTTATTTAAAATGTACATTTGGAAAACAGCGACTATTTTATTTAAGAAAAAAAAACATTTATTTATAAGATCTTAAAATCTATTTACAATGGTATTTATTTAACACTTTGACAGTCTCTGGGATCACATATGGGTCCCGGTAGACAAGCGGCATAAGTCAGATGGGCACCACACCTCACCACTTTAAAATAATGTATTACATTATAATTTGTTTATGAATGGCAGTGATATTCTTGATGAAAGCATTTTTCATAAAAAAAAACTTAAAAAGTCGATTCTAAGCTTTTAAGTCTATCCAAACTTAAATCGAAAACATAACACAACATAACCCTTTCCTTGCAGTCGGGTAAAAACGTCTGGTGTTTTTTTTGGTTAAGAAACGACAAGGAATTTTAGTCGTTATATTATACTAAAATGTAGGAAAAGAACTCGCCTAAACAAGGTACACACAATAACACCTAACCACAATTTACATTTTTCGTTGGGCACCACGCTTCATTAAACTTCGGTCTACTCAAATTTCCTGTTATTACATCACAACAAGATGGCATTAAACTAGTTCTATTCACAATTTAACAGTCTCCATATAAAGGCTAAAATTGTTCCATGAAGTCCCAATGTTTTTGTTCTGGTGTAATAAATAAATATTGCAGGACATTCCACACATCGCCATCTAGCCCCAAGCTAAATAACGAGACTTGTGTTATGGGTGCTAGACAACGGACATACTACTTATATACTTTTCTTTTGTAAATATATACTTATTATACAAAGAAACAACCAGACTACAGACAAATATCTAAGCATAAATACTTGTCTGAGGAGGGAATCGAACGCGTAACCCTATGTTTGGCAGTCCGGCATGGTGACCTGTGCTTGTATACAGGCTGTTTTCCGCGATTAGACCCTTTTTAATTGGGTCCTTTTTGCGTGAAGATGGAGTACCGTAGGCTTGCCCAGCACCTACTCCCCTATCTTAGTCGACCATGTCCAGAAGAGAAAACTTGTCATACTTCTGGAGCCAACTAAGCCGAGGGTTTCATCACGATGTTTTCCTTCACCGTAAGAGCAATGTCAATTAGCTCACATAAATTTTTCTTAAGAAAAATACATTGGTGCACGGCCGGCCAGGATACGAACCCACGACCTTCAGAATGAAAGTCGAGGTATCTACCACTAAACCAACACCGCTCTCAATGGTGGTGGCATGGTGACCATTGTGCCAACTGGGTCGTCGTAATACTTCATTGTTTCCAACTAAGTGAGAGTGGGGCCCATGCCTTACCCGGACTTGCGCAGCTTCTTTTGGGGCCCACATGTGGTACCCAGTAGCTGTCAAAGTGTTAAAGTCATTGCAGAATAATTTTACAGGTAGATTTTAGAAGACGATTTCACTAAAACTAGATTTTTTATTGTATCTTGCACATTATTTTAGTCATTATTATTTGCCCTTCAATAATAAAAGATTAAACCTAAATGCCCAATCTTTAACAGCTGTGTCAAGAAAAAAAACATTTTTTTTTGTTAAAAAATGACTACTGAAAATTATAATAACGGAAATTAATTATAATTATAATTGGTTATAATTCATTATTATCCATCTCCGATTATCATTAATTATCTATACTAATATTATAAAACTGAAGAGTTTGTTTGTTTGAACGCGCTAATCTTAGGAGCTACTGGTTCGAATTGAAAAATCATTGTGTGTTGGATAAGTCCATTTGTCGAGGAAAGCTATAGGCTACTTTTCATTTTGATATTCCCACGGGATCGGGACTTACGCGGGTGAAACCGCGGAGCGTAGCTATATCGTTTATAATTATAATTGGTTTGAATAGTTTATAATTATAATTAATTATAATCCATTTCCGAGCTTTCCCCTCTAGAACTGTCTCCGCTATAAGAAGCTTGATTCAATCTATTCTGAACCCTTGGCAAATCCAATATCGGTAATCTTAAAACGTAATCATTAACCCAATTCCTATTTCTTACTCGCTCCGACCAAGGTATTACACGAATGTCTCTTTCTGATATACGTACGTCAGAATATCTCTGCTCCAATTGGCTAATTGGTCCTTCTGATTGATTCTGATTGGTCGGTCTAGAGTCACTATTGGTCGGCCTGTAGTCGTTCTGTACCAATCTGAAGTCAACGGTGTTATTTGAATTAGGAATGACTCTGAAGTCAGCGTTTTGTCTGTAGTCTGAAGTTGGTAATGTGTTAAGGCGGGGGATTCGCTGCGCTAGGTTTCTAAGGCGGGTGTTTTCTGTGCGATCGGGACGTTCTGATACGGAGGTGTCGATTCGGTCGGGGCGATCCAATACTGAGCGATCGTGCCGGTCGGGGCGATCTGATCCTGTGCGATCGGATCGATCAAGGCGATCTGAAACTGTGCGATCGGAACGGTCGGGGCGATCCGATACTGTGCGATCGGGTCGTTCCGATGCTGTGCGATCGGGTCGGTCAGGGCGATCTGATCCTGTGCGATCGGGTCTGTCGGGTCGATCCGTCCCTGTGCGATCGGGTCGATCTGTAGTTGGTTCGCGACGCGGTTCCCTTATTGAGCTCGAAGTGAACATGTGTTGGTATCTGTAAATGAAAAACATGTTATTTTTGTGGATGTTTTTTTAAGGACTCTAAAAGACTATTGCATATTACCAGTCTAACCTCTTTATTAGAAGACTAGCAACTTCTTTTGTTACATGCGTTAAACATTAAAAATAGAACATTTTACACAGCTCCATCTAGCCCCAAGCTAAGCAACTAGGCTTGTGTTATGGTAGCTAGACAACGGATAGAATACATATATACTTTGTAAATTATACTTATTATACATACAGACACCTAGACCAGAAACAAATATCTATAGCATAAATACTTGTTTGAGGCGGGAATCGAATCCGCAAGCGGGTGTTCATCTGACGCGCCACAGAGGTCGTCAATTATGACGTACTAGCTGCGTCCCGCGGTTTCACCCGCATAACTCCCGATCCCGTGGGAATATCGGAATAAAAAGGTAGCCTAAAGCCTTCCTCGATAAATGGACTATCTAACACAAAAATATTTTTTCAATTCGAACCAGTAGTTCCTGAGATTAGCGCGTTCAAACAAACAAACAAACTCTTCAGCTTTATAATCACTACACAATATAAAACAAAGTCGCTTTCTCTGTCCCTATGTCCCTTTGTATGCTTAAATCTTTAAAACTACGCAACGGATTTTTATGCGGTTTTTTTTAATAGATAGAGTGATTCAAGAGGAAGGTTTCTATGTATAATACATGCATAATACAGCCGTGCGAAGCCGGGGCGGGTCGCTAGTATTAGTATAGATTAATGGCGACATCTGTTACAATTGATTTTTGCAAGTTACCCATCTTCTGACCGAGTTTGTAAAACGTAAAAAAAATGTTTTTATTTCATACCTGGCAATCTCACAGGGCATCAACGGCCTGGCATCCCTGCCTATCCTCTGAACAGTGATTTGTCTCTGATTGTTGCTTGTCAAGTCGACGGGGGTCGATGGATGTATGATGATGCCGTTCGAAGCCCGATTTTGAGATTGAAAGTTTAGTGCCAAAAAGTCAGGTAATGGTACGCAGAATACTCCTAGTTCTTCCTGTAATTAAAATTAAATATAAATACAGGGTGAATTTTTTATGTGGGCATTCAGGGCTATATCCTAAACTATAAAAGATAACGATAAATGCTGAAAGGAGTTGCGTACCCGATTTTGATAAAAACTAAAACTGTATCATTCGATTTTTCATCTTTTTCAACGTTTAAAAATCATCCTATATTTTTATACCAATCGATAATGTTGCTTTTTCCATCTTTTCGTCTCTGGCAAAATAATAGAGTATGAAATATGCTTCATACGCTATTAGGGGAAGTTATATTTTTCACAAAAATTAAATATGTTTTAAATTCTCTACATCATATTAAAATTGAAAAAAAAAACAGTATTTTTATGGAGCAGTTTTTTTATTTCACGTCATCAGACATACCTCCTCACTACATTTTTTCAGGGACAGTAGTATGAAAATTACAGAAAAATACAAAAATGAGCTATCCTTTGATTTGTCATACTATGTTTGTTTCCAAATAAATATCTTTATCAGCAAGACTATTCATTGGTATAAAAATATAGGATGATTACTTTTTTGCAAAATCAACAGGTTCGATTCCTGGCTAGGGTAATGACTTTTTCAAAAATCGAATGATGCAGTTTTAGTCTAATACCCGCAACTACTTTCAGCATTTTTTGCTATCTCTCATAGTTTAGGATATAGCCCTGAAGGCCCACATAAAAAATTCACCCTGTATATAAATATTAGGCACGTATTGATCACGGAAAGTACATTTTTTTTCTATCAAAATTGCGTTCAAGTGAATCAAACTTGAATTTTCGACTATGAGTTAATAAAATAATCTAAAAATCACTTTCCATGTTTCTGACTAAAATTAAAAGCTGCGCTAGACTGTAAGCTTTCAAAATTATCGAATCGAACCCACAACCCTGTGTTTGGCAGTCCGGCACGGTGACCATTGTGTCAACTGGGTGGGTAACCATAACTTACATTGGCATTAGGGCTTCTCTCCTCAGTATCTGAGAGACTCAAAAACGGCTTTCTCTCGAGCTCTAAAGAGGACGTGTTAGTCTGTTGTTCTTTGTTATCTTTGAGCGAGATGTCCGGGACGACTTGCAGATCTTCGGGCGGATTCGGGATGATCACGTAGCTTGCTATTATACTTGATAGTTGATCTAATACCTGGAAATGTATGGCAAAAACTTTTATTTATATTAATATTACTAGCGACCCGCTCTGGCTTTGCACGGCTATATTATGCATGTATTATACATAAAAACCTTCCTCTTGAATCACTCTATCTATTAAAAAAACCGATTCAAAATCCGTTGCGTAGTTTTAAAGATCTAAGCATACAAAGGGAAATAGGGACATAGGGATATAGGGACGGCGAAAAGTGACTTTATTTTATACTATGTAGTGATATTGATAGTGAAGTGATAAAAAAGCAACTAAATAAATGATAAAAATAAATTATAATTAAGCAAAAGTGTAATATACATTGAAAACGTGGTGAGCAGTGTGCCGCAGTGATGCAAATGGGCAGTAGCTAAGTGTCGGGTTTGCTAAAAGATGCAAGACACTGATTTTCACCTCTACCCATAGTGTCTGACTTCACGGACGGACGATGATCTACAACTGACAACCGCAAGTTTGTTGTTATACCGTCAACAGATAAATATTTACTTATTTATTTAAAGGAAAGTCTACAGCTAAGTTTAACATAATAAAACAGAAGAAATAGAAACAGAAAGCCAATTACAGACAATCACAAATAGAAATATAAGTACTAAAAATACAAAAGACAGCGTATTGAAAAATAGATAGTTAGATATATAACATAACTAGCTGTGCCCCGCGGTTTCACCCGCGCAAGTCCGAGTCTCGTAGGAATATCGGAATAAGAAGTAGCTTATTTGTTAGGGTCTCTAGCTACCTGCTACCGACTTTCATCACAATTCGTATAGTAGTTTTTGTGTTTAGCAATGCCAGTATTAAGGGAAAGCGGTGTTATAGGAAAGCGAGACGTTAAGGGAAGGAACGTCACGTCAAGGTAACGTGAGGTCTCGTGGGAGAGCGAAGTCTTGGGAAAGCGAAGACGTGGAAAACGGTTATATTTTTAGGAGTCCAGACAGACCCAGAATGCTTTTCTGACACGGAACCGTCGCAGATGGAGTAGCAAACACGTGCGAGCGAAGTGAGCGGTTATATTTTAAGGAGTCCAGACAGACCCAGAATGCTTTTCTGACACAGAACCGTCGCGGAATGAGTAGCAAACACGTGCGAGCGAAGCGAGCGGTTATATTTTAAGGAGTCCAGTCAGACCCAGAATGCTTTTCTGACACAGAACCGTCGCGGAATGAGTAGCAAACACGTGCGAGCGAAGTGAGCGGTTATATTTTAAGGAGTCCAGACAGACCCAGAATGCTTTTCTGACACTGAACCGTCGCGGATGGAGTAGCAAACACGTGCGAGCGAAGCGAGCGGTTAGATTTTAAGGAGTACAGACAGACCCAGAATACTTTTCTGACACGAAACCGTCGCGGATGGAGTAGCAAACACGTGCGAGCGAAGCGAGCGCTTACATTTCTAGGAGTCCAGATAGGCCCGGAATGTTTTTTTGACAAATTACCGTCACGGATGGAGAAGGTTAGGTCCCCTCCCCTTTTCCTCCTCTTCTTCTTTCCTCTCCTCCCCATTCCTCCCCTCCCCCTTTCCTCTCCTCCCCCTTTCCTCTCCTCCTCCTTTCCTCTTCTCCCCATTTCATCCCCTCCCTCTTTCATACCCTTTCTCTTTCCTGTCCTCCCCTTTCCTCTTCTCCCCATTTCGTCTCTTCCCTCTTACATCCCCTTCATCTTTCCTATCCTCCCCTTTCCTGTCCTCCCCCTTTCCTGTGCTCCCCCTTTTTATTTTTCTCACCCTTCTCCCCTTCATCACTATCTCCGCCTCCGCCCAACTACAACCTTTTAAAATATATTTTGAGTACTGATCCCGTAAGTCCAGATCCCGTGGGAATATCGGGAAAAAAGTAGCCTTTGTGTTAATTCAGGTCTCCAGCTATCTACTTACTGATTTTCACCGCAATCTGTTCGGTAGTTTTTGCGTAAAGGAGTAATTCCGTAAGTCCCGATCCCGTAGGAATATCGGGATTAAAAGTAGCCTATGTGTTAATCTAGGTCTCTGGCTACCTACATACCGAGTTTCAACGCAATCGGTCCAGAAGTTTTTTGTGTGAAGGAGTAATCCCGTAAGTCCCGATCCCGTGGGAATATCGGGATAAAAAGTAGCCTATGTGTTAATCCAGGTACTCAGCTATCTAAATACCGAGTTTCAACGCAATCGGTCCAGTAGTTTTTGCGTGAAGGAGTAACAAACATACACACACACACACATACACACACACAAACTTTCACATTTATAATATTAGTAGGATAAATTCAGAACGCACACAACAACAAGAAGGATTCGCAGAAACAATATAAATACAAATAACACATAAACAAGACTAGTATTCAGCGACAGAAAGGTCAGATTCGAAGAAGAGCTAACTGAGCACGCGCCTAAGACTTCTAAAGTCTGTATTAAATAGATCGACACCATCAATCCCCCTACAAATCCTATTAAACCTATTGCTATTGCAATTCTATTGCAGGATATTAAATAAATATTGCAGGACCTTCCACACATCGCCATCGAGCCCCAAGCTAAGTAACTAGACTTGTATTGTGGGTGCTAGACAACGGATATACTACTTATTTACTTTTCTTTTGTAAATATATACTTATAATACATATAAACAACCAGACCACAGACAAATATCTAAGCATAAATACTTGTCTGAGGCGGAAATCGAAACCGCGAACCTGTGTTTAGCAGTCCGCCATGGTGACCATTGTGCCAACTGGGTCGTCAGATATACAACATCTGTGAAAATGTCAACTGTCTAGCTATCACGGTTCATTAGATACAGCCTGGTGACAGACAGACAGTAGTCTTAGTAATAGGGTCCCGTTTTCACATTTTCTCTAAGGAACCCTAAGAACTATCAAGCAAATAATTCCCTTATTTATAGACTAGCGACCCGCCCCGGCTTGCATGCATGTATTATACACATAAACCTTCCTCTTGAATCACTCTATCTATTAAAAAAAATCGCATCAAAATCCGTTGCGTAGTTTTAAAGATTTAAGCATACAAAGGGATATAGGGACATAGGGACAGAGAAAGCGACTTTGTTTTATACTATGTAGTGACTATGTAGTGATTAAAAACTATCTATGAAGTCGTAAAAACTAAGTTTCATTTAGATCGGAAATTTTAGACAAACAACATACATACTGACAGAGGAAAGGAAATTAACCCATAATTAAAGCAGAGACGCCTCGGTCAATAATAAAAAAGACATTGCACACATCGCCATGTAGCCCCAATCCAAGAACTAGGCTTGTGTTATGGCGACCAGACGAGTAAAATACTTATAATACTACTTCCTTTTGATTTGGCTTATGCAAATGTTACTAAGAGATACTATTACTTGACGCTGGCTATATGCACAAGTTGTCCCAAGTCGTTACTTAAAAAAAAAACATTCAATAACTTAAAAAAAAGACTTGTATACCTCTTCAGCAAGTAGTCTATGTTTGGGATCTTTGACTAGCAATCTTTGTATTAGGAAGACTGTGTTGTCCGATACTTGCACTGAGTTGCCATCCCTGAAAACATAAATAGATTAAATTATAACATTTGATTAATTAATCATAGTTGCTGCAGGAAATATTGCTTAGCTGCAATTGGCGTATTAAAAGTTTTGGAGAAAGTATTTTAAAAGATAAAAATCAATACTAATAACTAAAGAGGAAAGGTTTTATTGATTTTTTGTTTGCATTGAATATGCTCCGAAACTACTGAACGGATTTAGATGATATTTGGTATGAGGATACATTGATTCATTGACGGTAACACAGGCTACTATTTATAGGGTTGGGAGTTACGCGGGTGAAACCGCGGAGCGCTGATAGTATTTAATACTATTAAAAATGCAACAGTAATTTTTAATACTTATTTATAAGCTGGCAACATTACTCTGCTGGTATCCCTGTCATGGCTAACAGTGTGTGAAAAATAAAGCTGATTGAAAAAATAAGAAGTCTCCTTATTCTCACCAGTTTAGGCTTCAAAACAAATAATTACTATAAAAAATACTTATGTATCTTTCTTTTCGTTCAGGAGAAGGAACATTTTTCTTTGTTGATTTAACTGTCAATACCTAACGTCATCGTTCTTGTTTTGAAAGCACAATGCGTGAAGGTTTTTAGATAAAATGTACTGTAGGTATGACGTCACAGTCTCAGCCGTAGTAATAAAATCAATATTCGCAAATGTATTGTGCAAAAATAAAATATCCGCCCACTTGTCAGACGGCTTGCCGAGGTAAGGTTTACACATTAGTTAGATGTATACTTACGGTGGTATATTATAGTTGGCAGCCTGTATCCTACTAAATAACTGTGCAAGACTGGTGTCACAGAAGGGGAACTGTCCGTACAACATTGTGTATAGAACGACACCTAACGCCCACATGTCAGACGGCTTGCCGAGGTAAGGTTTACACATTAGTTAGATGTATACTTACGGTGGTATATTATAGTTGGCAGCCTGTATCCTACTAAATAACTGTGCAAGACTGGTGTCACAGAAGGGGAACTGTCCGTACAACATTGTGTATAGAACGACACCTAACGCCCACATGTCTGACGGCTTGCCGAGGTAAGGTTTACACATTAGATGTATACTTACGGTGGTATATTATAGTTGGCAGCCTGTATCCTACTAAATAACTGTGCAAGACTGGTGTCACAGAAGGGGAACTGTCCGTACAACATTGTGTATAGAACGACACCTAACGCCCACATGTCAGATGGCTTGCCGAGGTAAGGTTTACACATTAGGACGTCTGGTGAAATGTAGGCGGGCGAACCTGAGAAATAAATATGGATGTTGAATTTAAACCTAAAGGCAAGTTATAGGAATATTTCAATCTAAATTAATCATCAAATAGTCGCGCTGAACGAAATGCGGGGCCAGACAAGGCTCCTACATTCGATTGGACAAGATGGCAGCGTTGAATTTTACCAGAAAATAGATCTGTAGAAATTCAGTATTTTTTTATTGCGTATCTAATAGACAAGCAGATATTTTATTTTACTAATCCTATCCTATCTTATCCTACTAATATTATAAATGTGAAAGTTTGTGTGGGTGTGTGTATGTATGTTTGTTACTCCTTTATGCAAAACCTACTGGACCGATTGCGATGAAACTCGGTACCTAGATAGGTATAGACCTGGATTAACACAGGCTAATTTTATCCCGATATTCCCACGGGATCGGGACTTACGCGGGTGAAATCGCGGGGCGCAGCTAGTAAACTATAAGGCCTCCCTTACATGCCTTAATACATCCTGAAGGACAAATCTCGTAAATAAAATTGTACAATGTAATTTGAACAATTTTTTAAAAAAGAATTGGCCTTCTGTACAGTGACGATATTTGGCCATTTTTGAAGTGAAAACTTCTTATGGCGCGTTGGGCACTTTTGTGGGTGAGCATTTTCAGCCGTTCTCGCGACAGACGACTGTTTTTTTTTTTATTGGTATTATTATGGATTACTTGCCTCGTTGGTCCTTTAAAAGATCCCTATCGCTTCCGAGGTGCGTGCCGAGACAGAAATTGGTAATTATTACTCGCCCAGTACGTTGGTTCAGTACTATATTGCCAAGCTTCAAGTCACGGTGTACTATGTTTCTCTGTAATTATACAAATAAACAGTTATTGGTAACATTTCGAGCAAATAAATAGATGTGTATTTAAAACACCGTGGGGCTCATAATGTGTGGGTTGTCAGTTCGAACCCCACCAGCGGGCCGATCGCCGTATTCTTATGCAGTGCGTCTTGACTGCGTTTGCGTCATAACTATAGATTTCGTATTGCTCTAATTTCTTAAGACGCACACGTCACACACTCGCGCGCTCACCGTTTCGCGCTAAATTTTGACGTGACACAAATGTCAAATTAATTGTCACCTAGGAAGGATTAGTCAAAAATTTCGTACGGCAACAACTTTATTGTATTAGGTAAGTAGTAGGTCCCTCAGAGTAGGTCCCTATTTTTTGATTTTTAGTTTTTTTTTGTTTATTCATTAGGTTAGTAGGTACCTATATTATTTTTACTTAAATATTTATGAGTAAGTACATATTTATTTTGTGTTGTCCGTACCGTCCAAAACATTATACCGTCCACTCTCATTGCTGTAGTTTTTTTCCTCGACCCACTTGACATTGGCAGAATTGCGCCTTTATGTCAGCAATCAGCCATACAAAAAAGTTGAAGTTGAACTTGTTTCACGCTTACATATGTGAAGTAGACATGCAGTTAAAGTAACGGTTACGCGTAGCTTTATTTTACGGCAATACCGATTATTGTTTGTGTGAACGTGACGTATGCGTCAACTGGACATGCACTCGACTAATGCGTCATATGTTACGACGATCGGGAGGCTGGACCATTTTTGAGAAAATAATTTAAAAAAAAATCTTTAGTGTGGGTTTAATACTTTAAAAATAACATTCTTGAATAATGGGTTTTGGTTTGTACTTGCCTTATGTAAATTAGCGACTACTCGAACGATATCATAAAAGATCAAAATAGCCTCTTTCTCTGGTACTTTTTTCACTTTAGTAACGTATTGCTGCAGGTTTATCAGTTCGGAACCTTTCTCACTGAACTGATGTGCTGTTACGCAGTCTAGGACTAGGAATAATCGCTGGCGTACGCGGCCTGTGTAGATGAACCCAGGGCCGTTAGGGTTAGGGATTTCTTCGAGGGCATGATCCTGAAATGTTGGAGTTTACAATGAATAAGTAAGAGTTTTAGAATAGTCTTTCCTGACGTGTACAATTTAGGGGTCTTCAAGTTGCGTATGAATAGGCATCTTCAAGGAATAAATAAATAAATATAGGAGGACATTCCACTCGCCATCTAGTCCCAAGCTAAGTAACTAAACTTGTGCTGGACAACAGATATACAACAGATATAAGTACTTTTCTTTACACACACACAAACTTTCCCATTTATAATATTAGTAGGATAATACATAGAAACAACCAGATCACAGAAAAATATCTTAGAATAAATACATGTCTGAGGCAGGAATCAAACCCTGTGTTTGGCAGTCCGGCATGGTGACCATTGCGCCAACTGGGTTGTCAAGCGTGATACATCTTAGGACGCATTGTCACCTACCATCAGGCAGGTGTTATAGTGGTGAAAACGCTGACATATCATATGTAAAAAAAAGTCAATTGTAACCAGTGAGTTGATATGTACATTGTAACTAGGGTCAAAATATTATTATTTGCAAAGTGTGCATGCTTTTTTAGTGAGTGGAACTTTCTGTGATATGGTTCCTGTAATACAAGGCAGCTTTTTTTGGGCAATTTTTTAATGGATTTTATTTATCTTTGGGGTTTAGTAGACAGTCAAAATTAAAATACATACAAGTGGATTACTTACCATCATTCTTAAAAAAAAAATTAAAATATTCTTAGGACTTGTTATAATCTATTTAAATGGTCCTTAGTATTTGTTGGGAAGTTAATTGGACAGATTTTAGCTCATTTTTAGGTCAGCGTTTGACCATCACACCTGCCTAATGGATGCAGTCTAAAATGCAGCACGCTTTCCTAAAAGAAACCTATTCACTCCTGACTTGAAGACCCTTAAATTATACAGTAAATTACAGATAGACAGACTCTGTCTATTATTTATGTCTAGTTAAAAATAATAAGTTTTATTAATAATTTCAATCATACAGGAATGATTACACAAGGGAATGGAAATCGCCGGCATCTCTTCCGGAGGCCTGTAGCAACCTGAAAAGGCTGCTAGCCTTCTGGGAGGACCTGGGATGGTTGGAGTGACAAGTAGGATAATCTCTCCAAACTGACTAGGACTCTGCTGAATCTGAAGAAACCCCATCTTCGGATGGTGACAGGGCCCTCATGGTTCCTTTAACAAATACCTGTTTACTAGGTGTTACAGACAGCCCCCTCTGCCGTGGATGCTTGGAGGAGGACGAGACAGCCGCGCATGTAATCCTTCGATGTAACAGCGTGGCCCAATACAGGGCGACTCACCTCGGCTCGCCGAGGTCTCTTCTCGAGGTAACAAAGAACATTAAAGGTCTTTTGGCTTTCCTCGGGGAGTTGGGATGGCTCGAGTAGCAGGAGGAGGCGAAACTCCAACCCGGACGTAAAATAGGCGCTCAGACGTCGAGTTGCGGAAAACAGCCCGACAACAAATACAATCTCACACGCACAATAGACGCCCAAATGATGAGACTAAGTGCGGAAACAGCCCCATAAACTAAACTAACTAGGGGAATGGAAAGAAAGAATATTGGCCTTTGCCCTGCAGAGGGACAAAATGGGGTATAAACAATTAAAAAGTAAACAATTTATTTACCTTAAACAAACCATGATGATGAATGACACCATCCTGATCTTTCAACAATGATAGCAGTGAATACTCAGTGTGGAGCAGCATCTTGCCTTGTCTGTCATCTTGGCTCTCTGTCTGACCCTCGTTTTTAAGTGTTAGAATTTTTATCTGGATAGAAGATAAATATGTTATCACATTTTACACAATGCCATCTAGCTTTAAACTAAGCTTGTATTAATTTTTCGTCTTGTATAAAACTTCTGTGGCGAGGTGGGCAAATGCGATTTGAGATGCAGGAGGTTGCAGCGTGAAATATGAACTAGATATCAAATGAATTATAAAATTAAATATAACATTTCTTTTGTAAATAAAATTGTGTAAACATATTTCTTTTCATGATTAAAATATAGATTTTAAAAAGAAATACATACAACCGAATTGAGAACCTCCTCCTTTTTTTTAAAGTTGGTTATAAGTACTTGAAAAGTATTATATAGGTCTCAAAAACCTTTAAAAATGTGTTTGCACAGGGGTTCTATAGATAATGATAAATATGGCAGGACATTTTTTTTTTACCTTAAAGTCTGAAGCTAAGCAACTGGGCTTGTGTTATGGTGGCCAGACATAAGATAGAATATTTACACTTTTTCTTTTATAAATACCTAGGTACATACAGAAACACCCAGACCAGAATTAGAAAAAAATCTTTACATAAATATTTGTTATAGGCGGGAATCGAACCTGCAACCTAGTGTTTCTATTAGATGTCATAGATAAGTATCTAGTACAGTAAGTCGTACAGTACTTGTATACAGGCTGTTTTCCGCGATTAGACCCTTTTTAATTGGGTCCTTTTTGCGTGAAGATGGAGTAGGCTTGCCCAGCACCTACTACCCTCTTAGTCGACCATGTCCTTGTCATACTTCTGGAGCCAACTAAGCCGAGGGTTTCATCACGATGTTTTCCTTCACCGTAAGAGCAATGTCAATTAGCGCACATAAATTTTTCTTAAGAAAAATACATTGATGCACGGCCGGCCTGGATCGTACAGTACCTACACCTACCTGTAATTATTTTCAATTAATTGGCACACTAAACTGACCTGATAAAAGTCATCGGTCTTCTCTCTCCTTGCCAAGCACTGTACAATACTTTTCACCGGACTAGGGCCTAGCTTAGGACCTATCAAATACGGTCCAGCCTTCCTCACGTGCTTATCAGGCACAGGTGTTCCTGCAGCAGGAACATCATTCTTATTGTATGGAATTTTAGACTTTCTCGACGTGTAAAACTTTTTAGAACCCTTGTAGGTTCCGCTGGAACTAGCGCTTGAGTACGCGGATAGGCGAGCAATCTTCGGGCTCGGTTGTAGAAGCAATGGTCGTGTCCTCTTTCCATGATTCGTGCCAGTGCTACTCTCAGGCCTTTCGTGATCCATTACGAAGTTTCAGTTATCAAATTCCAACCAATATTTGCACTAAAATGATTTTTTGTAGCAGTAGGAATGTGGAGTATTTACTTCTAACAAACGAAATTTATAGATAAAAAGTGTGTAGAACTGTAGAAAAACAGAAATTCCATGGAATTGTGGATGAAAAACACTTTTTTATTTACTGAGACAAAAAATGTCTGATTGTTCGTTCAAAAAGTTGCAGAGATGAGGGAAGACCATAGATTCTCGAAAATTAAAGCTAAATCTACACGACTGAAATCTTTATTACTAAAAATAAAATCTCTTTTGACTCAAAATAAATTTTATTTTTGAGATAAAACATTGTAATGTTTTGAAACTTTTAAAAATGATTATCTACCTATAAGATAATACTTAAAAAGTATCTGTTAAATCTGTTAATATATCATGTAAGTATTAAAATGCACGAAATGATGTATTTTTTTTATTGCTTTGAAGCTTTGAGTCTTGGACTCGGACTTGATTGCCCAACCAGTCACGACACTACAACAAGGCGACAACTTTCAGAAACTAATTTCCATGAGAAAATGTCACATTTTTTCGTAATGTCACTTTAGATTTTGACAGAATTTCTAACCATGTTTGTCACGAATTCATTCTCAATTTTTCTGATTTAGTTCTCGGTGAAATTGTGCAATTTGATAGTAAATTATATAAACTGTATATAAATAAAATTACAGCAGCATGTGGAAAGGTTTGCGATTGACACAGTCCCAGTTAACCAAGCTCCATTTTAGTGGTTCTAGAATTCAGCCTGTCGGTGTTGCAGCACTAGATTCAGTGTTAAATCAATGGTACGAATTTTGTAAGAAGCCACCGAAAGGGTTCGAGAAATATTTCCAACCTGGTGGTAGTAAACAGAAGACACCAGATAAAGATGGTACGCCAGCGCCATCGAAATCACCGTCCCCGCCGAAACCTACCTCACCCCAGGACAAATGGAACATGAATATGTTTTCAAACACCGGAGGAGGCGGCGGGGGCCCCGGTCGAGGCGGCTACGAAGGCGGAGACAGAGAAAGGTGGATGATGTTCGGAGCAATGGGAGTTGTAGCACTGCTCGCTTCAATCGCTTACTTCGAACTAAGGTACAGAGAAATTAGCTGGAGAGACTTCGTTAACCTATACCTGAACAAAGGCTTAGTAGAGAAATTAGAAGTAATTAACAAAAAATGGGTTCGAGTAAGATTACAAGGCTCCGCTCTTGAAGGAAAGACTATCTGGTTTGCAATCGGAAGTGTTGATTCCTTTGAGAGAAATCTAGAAAACGCACAAGTAGAAATGAGTATTGAGCCTCCTAATTTCATTCCTGTTATTTATAAAACTGAAGTTGAAGCTTCCAGTTTGACTGGGATGCTCCCAACTTTACTTATCATTGGGTTTTTGATCTACATGATGAGGAGATCGGCCGACATGATGGGCCGCGGAGGCAGGAAGGGCGGAGGCCTATTCGGTGGCGTTATGGAGTCCACAGCCAAACTTATCAACCCTACAGACATCGGTGTTAAATTCCAAGACGTAGCTGGCTGTGAAGAAGCCAAAATCGAAATCATGGAGTTTGTCAACTTCTTGAAAAATCCTCAACAATACATTGATTTAGGGGCAAAAATCCCTAAAGGGGCATTATTGACTGGACCTCCTGGAACTGGTAAAACTTTGCTGGCCAAAGCTACAGCCGGAGAAGCCAATGTTCCGTTCATAACCGTGTCTGGATCGGAGTTCTTAGAAATGTTTGTTGGAGTCGGCCCTTCTAGAGTACGAGACATGTTTTCGATGGCTCGTAAACATGCCCCATGTATTTTATTCATTGATGAAATAGATGCGGTTGGTAGGAAGCGAGGGGGAAGGAGCTTCGGAGGTCATTCCGAACAAGAAAACACTCTAAACCAGCTTCTAGTTGAAATGGATGGATTTAACACCACAACGAATGTGGTAGTGCTGGCTGCAACTAACAGAGTTGATATTCTTGATAAAGCGTTACTTAGACCTGGAAGGTTTGATCGACAGATCTTTGTTCCAGCTCCTGATATTAAGGGTAGAGCGTCAATTTTCAAAGTACATTTAAGTCCATTGAAAACTACTTTGAATAAATTGAATTTAGCTAGGAAGATGGCTGCCCTGACACCAGGTAAGCATCATCATTACATAGTATAAAACAAAGTCACTTTCCGCCGTCTGTCCCTATGTATGCTTAGATCTTTAAATCTACGCAACAGATTATGATGCGGTTTTTTTAATAGATAGTGATTCAAGAGTAAGGTTTATATGTATATTATATGCATAATACAGCCGTGCGAAGGCGGAGCGAGTCGTTAGTACTTTTAGTTTTAGTTCAAACCTATGAAGTGATATGTCATGTCTCAAACTTAATGTGATGGCTCTGAAATTAACCAAATCACATTCTGATCTTTTCATAAAAACATCAAACTGTAAAATGCCAATTACAATATTTATCATTTATTTATTTTATATTCAAATTCAGTTTAATTGGCTTATTGAATAAAAAACTGGTTGCCTGTAAAGTCGGTATACGGGCGAAAGTTTTACGTGACAACAACTGTGCTCGAGTGGAAGGGACGCGTGCCTTTCACTTTTTATGTCTGTCTCTCTCGCTCTTAGGCCGGCTAACCATGCCCGAGTGGAAGGGACGCGTGCCTCTCACTCGCTCTCATTGTGAGCGCATAACGTCAGCGGAGCGTAACGCAGTTTCTTGAAGTGTCACCCGGCAAACCAATTTATAAAACGTTGTCACGTCAAAATATATTTTCATCAAATATTAATAAAGCGGCCAAGTGCGAGTCGGACTCGTCCATGAAGGGTTCCATACCATTTTAATTTTGTTTTTATTATTTGTTGTTATCTAGCTGCATGCAACTGTCTAACTATCACGTTTCATGAAATACAGCCTGGTGACAGACAGACAGTGGAGTCTTAGTAAAAGGATCCCGTTTTTATCCTTTGGGTATGGACCTCTAAAAATCATCTACGGTGTTAATTTTTTAGGATTAACACTAAGAGCAAAGTTGTATTTGTTTGTCGAAAATCGTCTTCAAAACTACTGGGATTTGTATGCCTAGCATGAAGACCAAAACACGATACGATAAAGCGATATAACTACATCAACTCTTAAAATATGAAAGATAAAGCTGCCATGTTGAATTTTTATCATAATTTTTATCGCAATTTATAATAAAAATTCAACACGGCGGCTTTATGTATCATATTTTGAGAGTTGATGTAGTTATATCGCGTGATATCGCTTTATCGTATCGTGTTTTGGTCTTCATGCTAGGCAGGTTGGTGTGAAAATACTTAGAATCTTTGAGAGAAACATAGGTTTTTTAATCCGATATTCTCACGGGATTGGGACTTACATGGGTGAAACGCCGCGCCCTGGATGATGCTAGTAATTTCATAGATTTGAGATTTTGAAAAAGGTTCTCACACTATCTCACAAGATAATATCTCACTTCGCAAATTTGAGGTTTTTCATAATCATATGTTTAAAAAAATAAAAAAAGTTCAAAGATTTCACTTTTTTCAAAATCTTATGTTTGAAAAAAAATTACCATTTCTTAAAAACAACATTCACTAAATACCTCGAAAACTGATTCCAGGATTCACAGGAGCAGATATAGCAAACGTTTGCAACGAGGCAGCGCTCATAGCTGCACGTGAACTTGCTAACGACATCACAATGAAGAACTTTGAACAAGCGATCGAAAGGGTTGTGGCTGGTATGGAGAAGAAATCTAACGTTCTACAGCCGGAGGAGAGAAAGATTGTCGCTTATCATGAAGCAGGTACCTTCTAAGATTTAAATATAGCATAAGAAATTGTCATTGTTGACACAAAATATTTGAAAAATACGCATTTAATTTGCACGTTTTTATCCTGAGTTCACGTCATAGCACTAGGCGCCCGCGCCGTCCTAATTTCATTAGATACCATGTTCGATCGCACAATTGTACGACCATTTTCACTGGAACGCAAACATCGCTCGCACGATGCTGTGCAGTTTGGACGGCGCCTTAGTCATGCTTAGCTGCTCTGAACCTAGCTGCGAACTTGTAGATATGTGTGCGGTTGCGCAAAGCCTTGAATTCGCGGCTAACTTCAGACTTATTTATAACTATGATGTGGTAGAACGGGCTAAGCGGTAGATATGCTCCTAGGTTTTAATATTGCGCAACGCCACGCGTCTAACTTCAGAGAAGTTTGCGACTCTCATTAAACACTTTGCTTACCAACCCCTGCTCTAATGCATTAACTATTGCGCAACGCCACGCATTTAACTTCAAACCGGCTATTAAATTCCTCATACTTAATCTTTTTTAAATCACTACATAGTATAAAACAAAGTCGCTATGTATTCTTAAATCTATAAAACTACGCAACGGATTTTGATGCAGTTTTTTTTATTAGATAGAGTGATTCAAGAGGAAACTTTTGGTTTACAAAACAAAACTACCGCGTGGTAGTTTTAATAGAAATATGCTGTTATCCTCCAATTCGTACGCGTGTACGAATTGGAGGATAACAGCATATTTCTTTTAATGTTTAGGAAACTGATAGGTAAATAATAATTGCTAATAAATGCCAAGATAACTTAATTCAAACAGAGTTACCTATAGATTTCTTTGACAAATAAATATGTTTATCTTACAAATTTTCTACTTACAGGACATGCAGTCGCCGGCTGGTTCCTACAACACGCCGATCCATTACTAAAAGTATCAATCATACCTCGAGGGAAAGGTTTAGGATACGCTCAATACCTACCGAAAGAACAATATCTCTACAGCAAAGAACAACTATTTGACAGAATGTGCATGACGCTAGGTGGTCGAGTCAGCGAGGAAATCTTCTTCGGTAGAATCACAACCGGTGCCCAAGACGATTTGAAGAAAATAACACAAAGTGCCTACGCACAAATCGTCCATTACGGTATGAACCCTAAAGTAGGAAATGTGTCTTTCGAAATGCCACAACCCGGTGAAATGGTTATCGACAAACCCTACTCAGAGAAAACAGCCGAACTTATCGATTCAGAGGTCCGAGACTTAATTAACAATGCACACAAACACACAACAGATTTATTAATTAAACACAAACAGAATATTGAGAAAGTTGCAGAGAGATTATTGAAACAAGAGATATTAAGCAGAGATGATATGATAGAATTGCTCGGAGCACGACCCTTCCCAGAGAAGAGTACTTATGAAGAATTCGTCGAAGGTACTGGTTCGTTTGAAGAAGATACCAGTTTACCTGAAGGTCTTAAAGATTGGAATAAGGAGAAACCGACAAAGGAAACGACGGCAAAAGATAGTATACCATCTGAGAAAGTTACTAAAAACTAAAATTAATTCTTAACCGACTTCAATAAAAGGAGGCTATGCAATTGATCCTTTAATGGGAATTATCATACTACTGGTTGCATTCTTAATATCCTATAATGGAAATTGCCATTTTACTAGATGCATTCTTGATCCTTTAATGAAAATTGCCATTCTACTAGATGCATTCTTGATCCTTTAATGGGAATTGCCATTCTACTAGATGCATTCTTAATCCTTTAATGGAATTGCC
Source organism: Idaea aversata (assembly GCA_907269075.1). Classification (NCBI taxonomy): domain Eukaryota; kingdom Metazoa; phylum Arthropoda; class Insecta; order Lepidoptera; family Geometridae; genus Idaea; species Idaea aversata. The sequence continues at coordinate 3,319,280 of OU026102.1, forward strand.
ATTCTACTAGATGCAATCTTGATCCTTTAATGGGAATTGTCATACTACTAGATGCTTTCCGCGGTTTCACTCGCGGAAGTCCTGATCCCGTGGGAATATCGGGATAAAAGTAATGCAGACATCCGAAAAAAAAAAAGCAAATTTTCTCTTTATAATCCTAACCTATTATTAGTATAAAGGGCTTCTAAACAAAAGTACAAAATTTAGTGTGCATGAGTGAAATTCTAAATGGAATACAGTAATTTTATTTTTATCCAAATCTATAAACTTATGACAGTGGAAGCTTCATCAAAATAAGTACTTTATTAAGTAGAGTACTGATTTTGATGAAAATTCTATGAGATATGAACAAACGCAATATAGTGTGTATAAAAAACCCGTACTTGTAGGAACCCCCCCGAAAATTATTACAAAAATTGTATGCTAAGAAAATAAAATAATTATTTTAATTTAAAGTTCGGGATGACGTAATTTACTAATCATTAGGAATTTTCAAGATGTGGCAACATTTTGGAGATAATTTTCCCAAAGTATTTTTTTTCTCTAATTTTCAATTTTTTTCGGGTAAGGATTACAAAGTTTTCTCTATGCATAATTGAAGTTGGTTAATAAATAGAGATTTTTTATTTCTAACATGTTATACGTCGGTAGTTTTTTATGTGAAGACTTCTAATTTTTATTACAGCTTGACGAAGATGTTTTTGGACATGGCAAAATATTGATAGATAACACAAGTCTAGTTACTTAGCTTGGGGCTAGATAGCTATGTGTGGAAAGTCCTGCAATATTTATTATTTAAATTAATAACGAAACTAGCACCATCAAATGCAAAAAGATCTTCTTCAAGCCTTACCTTTTAAGTTATAAAAGGAGTTTTTGTTGACATTTATTAATGTATGATGCGTAGATTTAGTTGTGAGTATGGAACTAGTATTAGTTCCTAGTATTTTTGTCTGGGATTTGCAGCCAAAGTGATGTCGGTGATCATTGATGTTTTGAAGGCTGTTCGCATTTTGTTTGTTGCACTGTATTATAGTATCAGTAATGTAGTTACAGCTTGGTTTTTTTTGTAAAATAAAGAAATTCCAGTTAACAAATTGTTTTTTTTTAACTTAATTCTATGCCGATGTTTTTTTTAATCATCCGTGTTTTATTGTGACGACTGGTGAAGGGTTATTTTTGCCATAATTGTAGATTCCTATGTATGTATATTTGTTGGCTATAAGTTCCCGAACCGAATTTTATAAGTCTGTATGGATGTTTGTATATTAAAATTATTTATACAAAAGGAAAGTAAGTTGGTAAGTTCTTCTTATGCCTTCCTTCTGCTGACAGAATGTGCAATTTCGGCTAGTGCCTACCTATTACATGGAGAAGTGAAGTGGCGGAGAACCAGGAGACGATTCGGATCATCACAAATATACCTACGCCATCTGTTACAAATCTTATAAACCTAATAAGTCCTACAAGAGTAAGTACCTAACTTAGCTGAGTTTTCGTTGTGCTCCTCCGGAGATTCGGAGCGGACTCTAGCAACTCCGGAGCTGCCTCGCGAACTACGGCTCCACGTAGCTCTCACCGCGCTCCTTGCTCCATATCTCCGGAGTCCAACCCTTGGAGGGGAAAGCTGCCCGCACGCGTGGCTGGACCAACCCTTGGGGAATAAGGTTGAGCGCGCGATTTTTTTAAATCAACCTTTGGAAGGGAATCTACCCACACGCGTGGCTGCCCTTATGTACCTACCTACCCTGTGGTTATAATGTTTGCTACTTTCAAAACACCCCTTAGTTTGTAAGGATATACCTACCTACTGCTACAAACTGTGGCTACAAATAGTGAACTACCTGTAGATAGGCAGGTAGGTAGGACCTACTTAAACCAGACTTAAACGGATAAGAATGTTTGGTGTGCAAACTCCCATTGGTTTATTATCACTCTCCAGTTTATTGGCCTATACAATGTTGTGCAGAATGTAGGTACCTACTTATATTTTCTGTTGATATCTATTCAATAATTAGGTTTATGTTGGTTGTATTCTAAAGATAGTCCGTCTAGCACTTCAGCTAGCCTAACACGATACGATAAAGCGATATAACTACATCAACTCTCAAAATATGATAGATAAAGCCGCCATGTTGAATTTTTATCATAATATTTATCGCAATTTATAATAAAAATTCAACATGGCGGCTTTATGTATCATATTTTGAGAGTTGATGTAGTTATATCGCGTGATATCGCTTTATCGTATCGTGTTTTGGTGTTCATGCTAGGCAGGCAGGATTATAATTCTTATAGGTAGCGGTAGAGCGTAGGTGGTACCTACTCTTGACGTATATTTACTTTCGTGTGACCTGGTGAAATATTCATAATGAATATTTCTAAAATAATTAAAAACAACCGGTCAAGTGCGAGTCGTACTCACGCGCCTATGGTTCCGTACATCAGTTTTAGCTCTCTTTCTCTAACCTTGCAGTGGTATGGTAGTTTAGTTAACTTACTTGACCCCATTTCCGTTTGGGCCCCATACATACAATAATGTACCCGAGTCATTATTGTATGTACCTATATGGATAAGTTAAATTGGTCCAACTACGTACCTATGTATGGGGACACCTTTTAATTTCAACTTTTTAAATAATATATAGGTTTTCGACCCAAAACCAATGAAAATTTAATCGTGTTGACTCAAGGCCTGGATTTTTATACACCTGATTCCCTATTAGGTGACCTCAGTATCTGGACCTAAGGATCTGGATCTAAGACCTCAGCTGTTATGAATTTCAATCGAGAAAATCGGTGGTGACACATACAGACAAGAAAGTGATCTTGGTTTCCTTTTTTTACCTTTTGAGGTACGGAACCCTAAAAATTAACACAAATTATCGATAAAGATAGTCCGTTAGTGCCTATTGTAAGTATCTATTTTGTGTGGGTTCTATTTATATTTTACTAGCGACCCGCTCCTGCTTCGCACGGCTATATTATGCATTTATTATACATATAAACCTTCCTCTTGAATCACTCTATCTATTAAAAAAAACCGCATCAAAATCCGTTGCGTAGTTTTAAAGATCTAAGCATTCAAAGGGAAATAGGGACAGAAAAAGCGACTTTGTTTTATACTATGTAGTGATTTCTGAAGTCGTATTTTGGCGATCGATGTCATCAAATAGTCATACGGAATCCTAACTTAGTTTGAAAAATTTACGGTGGTGGCGCTACTAGTAACATTTATGAAAATTGTCGTATTTTTATTGGGTTCTTATGCTTAAAATAATGTACGACATTTTAGAGTACCAATGTATTTAATTGGCCACTGGCTGAAATTATAAATTTACATTGCCTCCCCTCCGTATTAGTCGAATGATGAAAGCTAGCAGATTCGCGCGATATCCAGCATTTCTTGGAAGGAAATAACGCAAAAACTTCGCGCGAAAATACTAACCCTGTACAAAAATTGAAGGAACAATAATTATTATAATCAACAAAAAAAAAACAGGGTTATATTAAAATTATAATATGAAAATATTCAAATATCAGCCGAAAATACATCCAGCCTTCTTTCTGTTTATTAAATATTCACTACGTTACTTTATACATCACCCATTTCTTAAGTAAATTCAGTTTTTGTACAATATAAAAAGAATCTTATATTATATCTATGTATGTATACACGCGAGTTGTGTAACACGCTCGCTACCGCATTAAAATCTTGATCTATACGAGCGAACGAGAAATAAGAGAAATTGTAACAAAATATTTAAAATTATGGTAATTATTAATAAACTACACTATATTTCATGTTCAACATTTTATGTCAATATTTTATTATTAACTATACTTAAATCAAGCCTATGATATAACATTATAAATGATGAAAACATTTTTCTTCATGATATCATTCAACAATTCATTAACAAACATCCATACATCGCGACGAACGGAAAATTATAACTAATCTCAGTAACAACATAAGGTCCAAGGTGTATCAATGACAGTCTCTGATTTTTTCTCCCTTGGGTTTGCGGCCACGTTTCTTGCCAGCAGTGATGCCAGCAAACGCCATCGCTGCTCGTTTCGCTAAACACGATTTACAGAACCAATCTTCTGTCGCTCCAGGTTCCTCGGTGATACCAACACAGACCCAGTGGTACCAACCGTCGCAGCCATCACAACCAATCATGGGAGAACCGTTGTCTTGTCTACCGCACGCTGGACATACCCAAACTTTGTTTCCTTGGTCGTCGAGATAGTATGGTGTAGGTAAAGGCCCAGTAGGTTTGTCTGTAGCCGTTAATGTGGGTACTGGAGTTGGATCCTCAGATATCGATTCGCCATCATCATCGAAATGCTCAACATGACCTTTTTTCGACATAGGCTTAATCAATAACCGTTTGTATTTCGAATGGCCTGAAGGTGGCCGATTTTTCCTTGGGGGTGAACTGACTGATGGAGGGGAAGACGATTGCGGTTCTGATTCGGCTGTGTGATTGTGTTTTGAATGTTTCTGTTTTGGAGGTCGCGTTACTAATGCCGATATTTGCGCGAGTTCTGGTGATCTACTGTGTTCTCTCGAAACTGGTTCGTCTTTCATCGGCGATTCATCTTCGTCATCGTTTTTGATAACGGGTTTGATGTTCAGTTTGAATACATCGGGAGAACTCGGCGGCATCGGCGAATTAGAGTTAGACGAACTAAATTTAAACGTAAGTTTCGGTACTACTCCGTCTACCGGTTTATCTTTCTTTTTCTCCTTCTTCTCTTTCTTTATCTTATCTTTAAGCTCTTGTTTCTCATCTTTATCCTTTTTCTTTTCTGATTTATCTTTGTTTTTGTCCTTTTTATCTTTCTTTTTCTTTATTTTAATTCCATCTTTGTCTTTCTTATCCTTTTTGTGGGATTTATCTTTTTTCTTGTCGATGTTTTCTAAGTCTTTTTCTTGTTTGATTTCGGGTATGGGCGCAGGGACCGTCGGTAGAGGTTCCGGTTTAGGTTTTGGTTCGGGTTCTGGCTCCGGCGCCGGCGGTGGCGGCGTCGGGAGCCTCGGAGGTGCTGGAGACGGTCTTCTGGGCGCCTGTCTTATAGGTTCCTTTGGAGGGTTCAATTCTATAGTAATATCGGGCTGTACAGGAGGCATTTTATACAAGCTGGCTTTATCTCTATGCGATTTCTTATTTTTCTGTAAAATGTTTGGAATGGTCTGAGATTTGTGCTTATCGGTTATATCGTTGTCGCGCGACATCGATGACTTTGCTCTGTCGGCATCATGGTCGACGGGTATGATCTCCAAACCTGGTCTTCGGAGCATGGAGGGTATCTTTACAGAAGATGATCTCGATGTATGGGGGAAGTTCCCCATGGGCATCAGAGGGTTTCGTATCCCTGGCGAGAGTCCACCAGGTAAGAAGCTAGGTCCCGGTATTAACCCAGGACCACCAGCCCCTAAGGCAAATGGATTTGTTAGTAAAGTAGAAGGCGATAGTCCTCTCAAAGCAGGATTGTTTGCTAGACCAGCAAGGAAATCACTGCCAGGAATTAAGCTCGGGTTAGGTATTAACCCTGGCCCGGGCATCAGGCCTCTGCCAGAAGGCATGGCTGGGAAGAAAGGAAAACCTGGAGGCAACTGTGGTAATTGTGACTTCTTTGGCCTACTTGATTTTGGAGGTTTGATGCCACTTAGTTTCATACTTTGCTTCTCAGCCTGTGCCATTTCCATTGCTAGTTGTTGCTGCTGTCTCTTGAGTAATTTCGCTTCGAGTTTGGCAGCTTTATCTTTTTTATCTTTATGTTTCTTTTCCTTTTTGATTTTAGGACTGATACTAGGTACATCTTTGGGAAATGGTACTTGCAGGGATTTGTTTATAGACAAGCTGGGCCGAGGTTCGACCGGTAGTGGTCTAACAGGCGTTAACGGGCTCCTATCCAATGAATCATCATCAACGCTAATCACTTCATTAGTTCTCAAGTCGATGACATTCGACATATCTACAGCACTATTATCATTATTATTCACAACAGATTCTTCATTCTTAACTTTATCAACATTTGATTTACTTTCAATCACACTGTCATGTACAGAGTTTTGTAGCCTTGAGATCGTAGTTTCAGACTGTTTGTCAGGCACAACCTCTGGAGCACTTTTATCATCTTTAGATTTGTTCGATATTCTTTTAAATATATTTATTTTTGATCTGTCTGGTTGGGAGGACAGTTTTTCTTCTTCTATGACCTCCTTTTTAATAGCTCCCTCTGGTATAAGAGAATTTGGAACCATTCCTCTGTGTAGAGGGGTATTGGAAACTAGAGGGGACTTTGAAATTGGTATTTTTCTTGGTACAGGTATTGCATCTTCAGCAGAAACATAGGGCTTTGAAACTGGTGATGGAGGATCTATGGGTTCTTGTTTGATGACAGGTTTTGGTTCTAAAACCGTAGGGATCTGCGGCGGCAGCATGACGGGTTTCGGAGACGGCGCCAAAGGTGCCGGAGGCCGCGGCGCCGGCATCGTCACGTGATTATGATGCGTCGGATGGATATCCTTCTTCATAGGGTATCCGGGAGGATACTTATTCAATTTACTACTATCCTTAGACTTATTACTTTCACCTTTATGACTCTTATCTTTTCTCTTACTCTTCATTACTTTACCATTTACTAATTTATTCTTCTTAGATTTTTTATCACTCTTATCTAGTATTGGTGCTTTCATTATGCCTGAGTGATGAGCATTCACTTTATGTTTATCATAGTGTTTGTCGGATATAACTGTAGGAGGACGGGCTTCAGGAAGTTTGCCTTCTCGGGCAGGGGACAGGAAACCTGACATTGTCATCATAACACTGCTGATTTCTCTTGTCCTCTCTTCTTCATCCAAACGTAGCCTTGGCCTTTTACTGTTTGGTGCAGACACTGGGTCCGTTGGTCTTTTGAATATATCCTTAGGTTTCTCAGGGCTGTCTGTAACTGATATTTCTGGACTTGCACATGATGCAGAATTACTTTCACCACTATCAATGCCATTTTGTCGAATTTCAACAGTGCCGGCCACTGCAGGTGTCTCCCGTTCTTTCTCAGGATACATCGGAGGGAGATGTTCATGCACATGGACAGGTCTTGTGACCACTTCATGGCTGCCGGGCTTTAGGAAGTTTAGATTAGACTCCTTAGGCTCTGGAAACCGGTCAATGGTCACCGGAGGGGGCACAGGAGGTACACTATGGACGTATTCCGTCAACTCGGGCAAATTTATGTGAAGATCACGAAATACTAATCCTAGGTCATGTAAATTAGGTTCAGTTCTATTGAATTGTTCGGCGTGTCTACTGGCTTCTGTTGCGAGGGTCCTCATGTACTTCTCCAACACATGCACCAGAATGTCCAGCGGCGTTGAGTTTATACCGTTCCATCCAATGGTTTGACATATTTGCGCAACATTCCTTCGCAGTATCTCACGGGCGTACGCCTCTGACATTATGACACCAACAAAGTTATCTGGAACGAACGAACATACACTCATTACTACGATAGTTTCCTATGAAATCGATAACAAACACAAATCCAGTACCATTCTGCACGCTACCGATAGTACAGAATCAAATTTCAAGGTTCGAAAGCCCTGAAACAGCAAATCTCATGATTTTTATACCTGCAAGTGTCTAGTAGTACAGAGACGTGACTCCGATCTGGTGAAATTCTCAATTTTTGTACACACATGTATGCTTCACTTGAAACTTAAATAGTCAAGGATAATTTACAAAAACACTTAAATTGGTTACAATGCAAAACAACGAAGTGTTTACGTAAAAACTTCTCAGCATTCTAAAAACACAGTGCCCCGTGCGCCATGATTGCATTTTGGGTTGTCAATGTCCGGTGCTGCCATATAAAAAAAATAAAATGGCGGTTTTGTTATGGATGCGTTCATGATATTTTTATTTTTTATTTTTGTCTATGGTCAGTGATTTCGAAGAGTCTCGTGTAAACAAAGCTTTATTAAAAAAAACAACGATATTTTTCTGTTTTTCCTGTTCTGCTTTCACACCCATAGAGCCAGCATCAAGGTGAAGTTTGCATCAAATTTTCTTTATTCCAATATAAACGAAACAAGGTCAAACTCAAGAAAAACACATTTTTCCATTCTTTTGTTGACTCCACGAATGATTGTAAAAAACTATCACTGACTTTTATCGAAATAAGAAGACTGAAGGAACTTCGTATGAAAATGAAATAAAATAAAAAGCAGAAATAATATCGCAGCCACAGAACAGAAAAAATATCGCAGCAGTCTGTATTAGAAAGCCTGTTTCAATGTTTGAGGAGAGGCTTTTCCCCTTTTCCGAGGCTTTTCCCTTGGTCTTTGGTTTAATACTCAAAGGGCTGTATGGTTTAATACCTGTTCTTTCGGTGACCCAAACAAAAAAACTATTTTAAAAAGATGTAAAAAAAAAGCTTGTCTGACAGTTTGTCAATTTTGCTAATGGTTGACAGACTGCAAAAATGTTTTTTTGTAAAAAGAAATTGTTAAAATTTCGATGAGAAAAAGTCTAGAAAACATTTTATACATTTTTATCGAAAGGTAGCACGCTAAAAAATTGTATGAACAGCTTTCGGAAGTGAACATTTTGAATGTCATTATTTCCATACAAAACTGAGACAGTACCTTCCCAAGTTCAAACAATATTGTTACAACTTTTTGTGAAACAACGGCCAGTATTCCAATTCGTAGTGTTTACGCGATAAGGGGCAAACTCGGTAAACATGACTACATCGTCAGAGGACGTTTTGCTAAGTGTAAACTATGTAAGATATAAAAAAGGCGACGGGACATTGTACGTGATGAATCAGCGGTTAGCATGGATGCTGGAAAACAGAGACACCGTAGCTGTCTCACACAAGTATGCTGATATAAAAAGTAAGTGATATTTTTACTCAGACACCCTATAAAGTTGTATTGAATAACTGAAAACTAAACATGCTTCAACTTCAAATAACTCATGACAGTATTTTTCAAATTTAACTCAGATTCTATTAGTAAATTGTGTCTTGAGGTTGTGGGTTGAAATCCCGACTGTTCACTAATGAATATCTCTAAAACCTTAACACATGCTTTTACTGAAGGAAACTATCTAAATGAAACCGATATGCTCTAGCTAGAACTTACCGTGTTTAAAAGACCTTGGCACAATGGCTTCTCAAGCGTCGCCCCCTATCCCCAGTTCCAGAATTCTTTTAATTTGTTAATCAACAACAGATAAGAAGGACATTCTGTTTCCATCTTATGTAATTGACTAGCTGTGCACCAGTTTTTACATCAAACAATGATAATAGCGCACTTAAATCTCTAAGAAGAAGATCCCTATAAATTATATTAAATTCTCGTGTCGCAGTGTTAGTTACCTATTTAAACGGCTGAACTGATTTGATTTATTTTTTTGTGTATATTCATTAGGTCCGAGAATCGAACAACATCAATTTTTTTACTCTATTTTTTTTTAAATGGATAAACAACGTTTGCTGGAACAGCTACTTTTCATATAATATTTGTAGAATTTACCTTCTTTGAACCTACTACGACTTTTGAATCAACAACAATTAAAACAAAAGGTACTGCATCAAGTTTATTCCCCATATAAAGCCGAAAGACATGCCTTACACTTCAACCGTAGTGTCATCAAGGAGTACCATGCCAGTTTGTTGACATTCTATTACAGAATTGAGAAATACCACTTCCAGCTTCAAAACACACCCATAGCAAAGATGTTGTTAAAAATTGTTATCTTAAAAGTTGATAAAAAGCAATTGATCAGTTTTTATTGTTTTTTAGATACCCAAAGGCTTAAAACGGAACCCTAAGTCTTCACTATCCGTCCGTCTGTTCGTCAGTCACCAGGCTGTATCTCATAAACCATTATAGCTTGACAGTTGATATTTTCACAAATAATGTATTTCTGTTGCTGCTATAACAACAAATACTAAAAACAGAATTTGAATCAGAAACAGAGTCTGACAGACTTTAGATAGTTATCATATTTTCTAATGAGGTCTCCTGCGATTCAGTATCCTTGTGCCGGGACCAAGAGTAAACTTAATTAAATAGTTGTATAAATCACCTTTTTATTTAGCTCACATAAATCACCAGCTGGTAAATAGTTGACTAAATAACCTTATTGTCTATTTATTTAGCTCCAAAAATATCACCCTCTGGTAAATAGTTGACCAAATAACCTTTTTATCTATTTATTTAGCTCAAAAAATATCACTAGCTGGTAAATAGTTAACTAAACAACCTTTTTATTTATTTATTTAGCTTTAAAAATATCACCCTCTGGTAAATAGTTGACTTAACCTTATTGTCTATTTATTTAGCTCCAAAAATATCACCCTCTGGTAAATAGTTGACCAAATAACCTTTTTATCTATTTATTTAGCTTTAAAAATATCACCCTCTGGTAAATAGTTGACTTAACCTTATTGTCTATTTATTTAGCTCCAAAAATATCACCCTCTGGTAAATAGTTGACCAAATAACCTTTTTATCTATTTATTTAGCTCAAAAAATATCACTAGCTGGTAAATAGTTAACTAAACAACCTTTTTATTTATTTATTTAGCTTTAAAAATATCACCCTCTGGTAAATAGTTGACTGAACAACCTCTTTTTTATTTATTTAGCTTTAAAAATGTCACCCACTGGTAAATAGTGAACTAAACAACCTTTTTATCTATTTATTTAGCTCCAAAAATATCACCAGCTGGTAAATAGTGGACTAAACAACCTTTTTATTTATTTATTTAGCTCAAAAAATATCACCAGCTGGTAAACCAAAGGTGCAACTTCAAGTAGTATTACACGATGGGACGTGTTCAACGTTCCATTTCGTTAACCCGGCCGGGGCGGATGCCCAAGCTAAAGACAGGGACCAGGTAAAGATGTTGCTGCAGAACTTGTTGCCGAAGTTCAAGAGGCAGATTGATGGGGAACTTGAAATGAAGTCAAGGTAATCTAGAATTATAAGAATGCTGGTTAAAGCCAGCATGGTGCTCGTAGCAAATGAATGGGGCAAAAACAAAGCAATTTTTTTTATTTAATTTAGAATAATTTGTATGAGATTACATTGAGTCAGCTTAAGAACTAAGTTAGGATGTGTCTTACACACCCACTAATGAGAAGAAGAAACTAGGGTTCTTTTTAGGTTTCCGTGCCTCAAAAGGTAAAAAACAAGATCACTTTTTGTTTTTGGTGATTATGCACATAAAGGTCAAGATTACAATTATTTTTGAGTTGTCTACAAAGATCAAGTAGGTATTTCAAATATGTTATAGGTAAATAGCTAAAACCTATAACATTTAGTAAGGTGTCTAGTCTACTAGGTTTATTTTCGCTTCTAAAAAATTGATTTTAATTGATTTGAAAAAGTTGCTTCTGTGGTGATTCTGAATCATAACTGAAATTATGGTGACAATTTTCACAAACTTTAAAGCTTAGAAGTCTAAAGCATCTAGGGTACAAAGTTAAGTCAAAAAAGACTGCATATATGTTTTTGACTTAAACTTGGATAAGCTTAGAAACTATAACAATTTTTCATCTTTAAATTAAACCAAAACGTAGGGAAAGCACTCTCTTACAAACAACAACAATAAACTATATAATAGTTTCCCAGTATCCATTCCACTACCATCCCATCACAGTAGCCCTAGTAGTTTTCTCCTGTTAGTACTCCTAGTAGTTTATCAATAGTTCTATTCAAACCGGAGGTTGTCCTTGGCTGCGTTTCATAATGCAGACAGAGATGATCGCCGGTTTGGTGTCCACATCATACTTTCCGATTAAACTTGTTATTGTAAAGAGCCTCTACGTGTTGTCTTCGGCTCCACGCGTGTCTTTTAAATGTCCGGGGCTCCATAGCCACGTAATATGGGACACATAACAATTCAACGACCTCTGTAGCGCGACGGGCGAATACCCGCATGCGACGCGAAGGTTGTGGGTTCGATTCCCGCCTCAAACAAATATGCTAAAGATATTTGTTTCTGATCTAGGTGTCTGTTTGTATAATAATTATCACTACATAGTATAAAATAAAGTCACTTTTCGCCGTTCCTATGTCCCTATGTATGCTTAGATCTATAAACTACACAACGGATTTTGATGCGGTTTTTTTTTAATAGATAGAGGAAGGTTTTTAGATATAATATACAGCCGTGCGAAGCCGGGGTGGGTCGCTAGTTAATTATAATATATTTACAAAAAAAAAGTAAATGATATGTATTCTATCCGTTATCTAGCACCCATAACACAAGCCTAGTTATTTAGCTTGGGGCTAGATGGCGCTGTGTAAATTTTTTTACAATATATTATTATAATGTATAATAATTCTAGCCTTTTCTATATTTTCAACTATATTCCAGGTTATTATCTCTACACCCAACATTAAAACATCTGTATGAAGACTTAGTTATATCGAAAGTGATAAACAGTGAAGAATATTGGAACACGCCTACACTCAAACATTATACTGAATCGAATAGCATAAAACAAGAGGCTGGTAAGTCATAATTTATTTAATTTAAAGACTGAGAGACAGACAAGCATGAATCTAACTGCTGGAGCTAGAAAGCTAATATTTTGCACAGGGGTCCATTAGATAGATAGATAAACTCTTAATTATTGTACTATATTAAACCACATGTCTAACATTAATTTCTGCTAAAAAAAACAATATGGCACAATGGGGTCTATTAGATAAATAGATAGATAAACTCTTAATTATTGTACTATATTAAACCACATGTCTAACATTAATTTCTGCTAAAAAAAACAATATGGCACAATGGGCGGCCTTATCGCTAAAAGCGAACTCTTCCAGGCAACCTTTAGATGGACTAGAATTAAAGAATTATTGGAATTAAAGGTTTATTATGCTTTAGCCCGAAAAGGTATAGGGATAAAAAATCCTAATTTACTCCAGTTCTACTCCATACGATTCTTGTAGCCTCATACCAAGTTTCATGAAATCGATCGATCTAATTTCTAATCGGCTAGTTTCAGAGCCTTTTTATTATAAAAGTAAAACATAGAGGCAATTATTTATATTTGGCTGAAATCACACTCAGATCGATCCATCAGTTTCTTATTACTACGATCACCGGTTTTTACCAGACTGCCTGTCACAAAGGAGGGTAGTGTTTATTATTTTTCTTCCTTGGACTAAAGACAGATGTGTTCTGAGCGTTGAACCGGCATGAGAGCGAGATCTCCATCGAGGTTCTCTGCTCATAAGACGATTGATTAGCTGATTTATGAGTTCCCGGGTTAGGTTAGCACTCAAAAACTAATATTTCTGATATTTTTTTAGGTGTATCAGGTGCCTTCCTAGCGGACATCCAACCTCAGACAGACGGTTGCAACGGCCTTAAATACAACCTAACTCAGGACATAATAGACGCCATATTTAAAACGTATCCAGCTGTTAGAAAGAAACACATCGACTACGTACCAAATAAGATGACAGAGGCTGAGTTCTGGACCAAGTTCTTTCAATCACATTATTTTCATAGGTAAGAATTTGCTGGACTTATGAATTTAAGACGATATCGATATCTAAGCATAAATACTTGTCTGAAGCGGGAATCGAACCCGCAACCCTGCGTTTGACAGTCCGGCATGGTGACCATTGTGCCAACTGGGTCGTGAATAATCCATTGTATAACCATTTTCGACATATTTCATATTTCTTAAAATATATAAACAACCGAAATGGTCAAAGAAACAATATCACTATCACTACATAGTATAAAACAAAGTCGCTTTCTCTGTCCCTATATCCCTATGTATGCTTAGATCTTTAAAACTACGCAACGGATTTTGATGCGGTTTTTTTAAATAGATAGAGTGATTAAAGAGGAAGGTTTTTAGATATAATACATGCATAATATAGCCGTGCGAAGCCGGGACGGGTCGCAATAACCAAACAACGACGTAACTAGCCTAAACTAAAAAACGATAAGGAAAATTAGGACATGATCACATTAAAAAGTAAAAACATGATAACTTAACCTTGAACTTGCAACAGTTTTTATGTATGTTCGAGCTTAACTTCTTTATTTATGACTAGCTGCGCCCCGCGGTTTCACCCGCGTAAGTCCGATCTTTAAATTCTCACCGTTTAAACCTTCCCTGGACTACAACAAACACAACAAAAAAAGAATTGGCCAAATCGGTCCAGCCGTTCTCGAGTTTTAGCCAGACTAACGAACAGCAATTGATTTTTATATATATAGATTATGTAGGTAGATGATTCTTGTTTTGTTTAAAATTATACAAGTTGAATTTTTTACATGGTCCTTCAGGGCTACTTGTACTTGTATACAGGCTGTTTTCCGCGATTAGACCCTTTTTAATTGGGTCCTTTTTGCGTGAAGTTGGAGTAGGCTTGCCCAGCACCTACTACCCTCTCAGCTCAGTCGACCATGTCCAGAGGAGAGAACTTGTCAATACTTCTGGAGCCAACTAAGCCGCGGGTTTCATCACGATGTTTTCCTTCACCGTAAGAGCAATGTCAATTAGCGCACATAAATTTTTCTTAAGAAAAATACATTGGTGCACGGCCGGCCTGGATTCGAACCCACGACCTTCAGAATGAAAGTCGAGGTATCTAACCACTACTAAGCCAACATCGCTCTTCCCTTCAGGGCTATATCCTACCTAAACCATAAGAGATAGCGAAAAATGTTGAATGGAGTTGCGTGCCCGATTTTGGCAAAAACTAAAACTGCATCATTAGATTTTTGTAAAAGTTACCCTAGCCAGGAATCGAACCTGTTGATTTTCCAAAAACTAATCTTCCTATATTTTTAAACTACTCGATAGTATTGCAGATAGAGATTAATTCCTGGAAACAAACATAGTATGTCAAGTCAAAGGAAATAAATAAATAAATATTACAGGACATTCCACACCTCGCGATCTAGCCCCAAACTGAGTAACTAGACTTGTGTTATGGGTGCTAGACAACGGATATACTACTTGTATACTTTTCTTTTGTAAATATATACTTATTATATATAGAAACAACCAGACCACAGACAAATATCTAAGCATAAATACTTGTCTGAGGCGTGAATCAAACCCGACACCCTGTGTTTGGCAGTCCGGCATGGTGACCATTGTGCCAACTGGATCGTCAATCTACTTCACTATCACTATCACTACATAGTATAAAATAAAGTCACTTTTCGCCGTCCCTATGTCCCTATGTATGCTTAGATCTTTAAAACTACGCAACGGATTTTGATGCGGTTTTTTTAATAGATAGAGTGATTAAAGAGGAAGGTTTTTAGATATAATACATGCATAATACAGCCGTGCGAAGCCGGGGCGGGTCTCTAGTAAAATTATAATTATAACGGAAATAAAGTTGCCAAGAGGAGGGGGGGGGGAGTTAAGGACTACCCATCCCCCTTCTATCCCATAGTCAGGCGACATGATTTAAGATGATGATATTTGAACCTGTATCGTTAGGATTGATAACTTGATTATGTTTCCAGAGATCGTATAGCATCATCATCAAGTAAAGACTTGTTCGGTGAATGTGCTAAAATGGACGATCAAGCCATAGCCTCGGCGATGAGGCATACTACATTAGATCTCACGGTATGTATACATTTATATAGTTTTCAACTGAAAAAGCCATTACTATCGATTGGCATATCGATAATATCGATACTTAGCTCAAAACGAAGCAATACTATCGAATGTTTTGTTCGATTTAATTTGATTTTTTTTGGCATAGTAAAGTGTTGTTTTGTGTGATTTCTTGTTGTTTCTAAGCCTCTTCAAAAAGTCAAAAGAAACCATTATAAGCTTAAAAACAACAAAGAATTTTCGTCTTTAAATTATACAAAAATATAGGAAAGAACTCTTCAGTTGGGGTCCCTTTTGCGTGACTCCACTTGTCAGGGGAGCATCAGCCCAGCTCTTCCATAAATTTTGCCACTAGATGTGTTGTATCAAACATTTTTGGAAGGCTAATGACGTCACCTATTGTGCTAACTTCCGCTGGTACCATGCAATCTAGCAGCACATGGGCGTTCTTCAGCCTCCATGCACGCTCTGCACAGTGGGCTGTTCTTTATATCCAAGTTGGGAAAGTGCTTGTTGAAAGCTGGCGCTGTATCACTACATAGTATAAAATAAAGTCACTTTTCGCCGTCCCTATTCCCTTTGTATGCTTAGATCTTTAAAACTACGCAACGGATTTTGATGCGGATTTTTTAATAGATAGAGTGATTCAAGAGGAAGGTTTATATGTATAATACATGCATAATATAGCCGTGCGAAGCAGGAGCGGGTCGCTAGTGTCTTATAATCTTTATTTTGTTTAGGTGGACCTACCACAATTCACGGAGCAGATCCCGCTGCTACCGAACGATGACGACGCGCCGCAAGAGAAGGAGAAGGGAGACAGCACATCCATACACAGGAATATGATCAAACGATTCAATCAACATTCTATCATGGTAAGTTAATCTACAGCAGTTATTCCCAAAGTGGTCCAGGTCGACCCCCAGGGGTCCACGGGAGACTCGACGGGGGTCTACGTTGGACGTGACAAAAAATGGGGTCTAAAATCGTAAGCAGGGAAGCATGAAAATTAATTTGATTTCGATAGTGAAGAACTAAAATGTTGGCTTGTTATTTTAATGATATATCACTACATAGTATAAAACAAAGTCGCTTTCTCTGTCCCTATATCCCTATCCCAAAGAAACAACCAGACCAAAGACAAATATCTAAGCATAAATACTTGTTTGAGGCGGGAATCGAACCAGCAACCCTGTGTTTGGCAGTCCGGCATGGGACCATTGTGCCATCTGGGTAGTTGCCATCAAGAAAGATTTGATTGGTATAACGTTACTGACTCGAAAAGAAGAGGAAGGCTAACCAATCATGTGAGTTTAAAGCGGGTATTAAAAATAATATTTTGTCCGCAGGTGCTAAAAGCTAGTCATAAAAACAATACAACAAATAGTAAAGACAAAGATAAAGAATCAAACACGGACTCGAAGAAAGATAAGAAACTCGAAAACGGTATAAAAGAATCTAATGGTATAGAGAAAAGAAGTTGTGAAGAGAAATCTGGACCTCCAGAGAAAAAGGTAAATTCAATTCAATTAATTTAAAAATAATAACTAGTTTAAGCAGAGGAGGTTTCAGTAGGCAATACGACTTTGGCCGCGGACTTGTCTATGGTCAAGAAAATTCTATTTTTATTTTACCAAGTCAGGGAAGGCAAATTGCTGAGTAAGTTTATACAGCCTCGTCTTTCATAAGTAAAAATCGTTTAAGTAGAGGAGGTTTCAGTAGGCAATACGACTTTGGCCGCGGACTTGTCTATGGTCAAGAAAATTCTATTTTTATTTTACCAAGTCAGGGAAGGCAAATTGCTGAGTAAGTTTATACAGCCTCGTCTTTTCATACGTAAAAATCGTTTAAGTAGAGGAGGCTTCAGTAGGCAATACGACTTTGGCCGCGGCCTTGTCTATGGTCAAGAAATTGCCATTTTTTTATTTTATCTAGTCAGGGAAGCCAAATTGCTGAATAAGTTTATACATACAGCCTCGTCTTTTCATAAGTTAAATCGTTTTATTGATCATAGATAGATATCTATGATCAATAAAACGATTTAACACCAACACCATCATCTGATGGTGTTACCATCGATCGAGGAAGTAGTCTCTTTTTTAAGTAAACATCAAAAATAATAAATATAAATTAATTATTGTTTTTGTTACTGTTGTAGAAACGAATATTGGAGAATTTACATTATGAAGATTTAGAAGGTAGCGATGGAAATATTGAAGTTCAAGAATTGAAACTGTCTAGGGTGAGTTATATTTCTTTTTTTGGTGTATTCATCTAAAGAGGGTGGCAAATAGGTTTTTGCTTACACAGCCTTGTTCAAAATCGAGAACACATTAATAAATTAATAAATAATAAAATAATTGGTTTATTAATTATAAGGTAAGTAAGCGGTTGAGGACTATTTTGTGCATCTTAACAAATAACTTTTGTTGTACGACTTTTGCAAATTCAAAATTTTTTTTAGATAAGGTTGTCCTTCTCCGAAAAATCAGCCGTTACTTACACGGATAAGTCACTCTATATTCTATTTATTTTTACACTTTATCAACTGTTCTAAGTCCAAATAATTTTATTTTAAAATAATCTGTTGATTGCCGAACAAGGCATTCGTCCCAGTAGTTTGACGACCCAGTTAGCACAATGGTCACCATGCCGGACTGCCAAAAACAGGGTTGCGGGTTCGATCCCCGCCTAAGACAAGTAGTTATGCTTAGATATTTGTCTTTGGTCTGGTTGTTTCTATGTATTATAAGTATATTTAAACAAAAAGGATATAAGTAGTATATCCGTTGTCTAGCACCCATAACACAAGTGTAGTTACTTTGCTTGGGGCTAGATGGCGATGTGTGAAATGTCCTGCAATATATTATTTATATTTATGTAGTTCGGTTGCTCGTCCGGACTGTTGCAGTTTTTTTGTCCCAAAAACCTCAAAATTTACCATTATTTGGTATTTTTTTTTTCGAATTTTCAAAAGTTGCCGCATTTTTAGCTCAATCAACAATGATCCATCAATAACCATTGTACCTATATGTGTTTGTTTGAGACTGTAATCGAATCCGCAACCAACCGGGTGTTCTCCTGACGTGCCACAGACGTCGTCATAATTATATTATGTATGTTTACAGATAGAACGATATTTATTAGGTCCATCGTCACAAGTAAATCAATCAAGTACACAGAATACTAATTCTCCGCCATTGTCTGCCCTCACTTCAATATGCCAAGTAAGTAAGAACATTAAGAGGAAAGGGTACCGGGGGCTCTCTCCATACAAACTACTAGCTGCCCTCCGCGGTTTCACCCGCGTAACTCCCGATCCCGTGGGAATATCGGGATGTAAGCTATCCTATCTCTCAAGTTGGATCGAACTGCACATGGTGTGCGAATTTTATTATAATCGGTTAAGTGGTTTAGGAGTCCATTGAGGACAAACATTGTGACACGAGATTTATATATATTATTAAGATAAGATTACAAACGTAGTCAACTATTTTCTCCCTGGATCATGACACTAGAGCAAATATTTTTGGTGCATAAAACTTATAACTGCCATGACCAAGCCCCTATTTTTTATTTTTTTAATCTTAATTTCTATGATATTTAAAAAATGAAAAAAACCAAAACATAGGGGCATAGTCATGGCAGTTATAGGTTTTATGGCACAACAATATTTGTGCTAGTGTCATTATCCAGGGAGGAAACAGTCGACTACGTTTGTTTGGAGAAGGCGCTGGTACTCTTTCACCTTAAAAATAGCAGGATATAAAAGTCCTATTATGTTGGAGACATTCTAATAGCAATCTTAAATCCACTTCTGTTGTTGACTGTAACTTTGTTCTTCCAGGCATGGTCAAGCGGCCAGACAGCCAGCAGACCGGTGCGCGTGGGCGCGGGCGCAGCTGTGGGCGCCCTCGGCGAGCTGTCGCCCGGGGGGGCGCTCATGAGGCACCATCACGCTGCCACTATGTCACGTACGTTAAATGAAAATACAGTACTTCTGCCACAAAAAGATTTAAGCTTTAGCATAACCGTGACCTAATTTAACCTTGACCTGGGGGTGACCCACTCGGCACAATGGACACCATGCCGGACTGCCAAACACAGGGTTGCGGGTTCGATTCCCGCCTCAGACAAGTATTTGTGCTTAGATATTTGTATGTGGCGTTGGGTGATATGAGTGCAGATGCCCTTACAAACCAGGATGCCGAGGATCGTGCGAAGTGGAGGCGTAAAAGTAGGAAAGCGGACCCCGGGCTCCCGAGAAGGATGCACCCGGGAACATCGCTCGGATGATGATGATGGTGTTAAGCGTTTAAGGTGAAAGGATACCTGCGCTCTCTCCATACAAACGTAGTCGACTGTTTCCTCCCTGGATAATGACACTAGCACAAATATTTTTGTGCCTTAAAACTGCCATGACTATGCCCCTATTTTTTAACCGACTTCAAAAAAGGAGGAGGTTCTCAATTCGGTTGTATGTATTTTTTTTATGGATGTTCGCGCATATCTTCTTTGTTTATCAACCGATTTTGATGAATCTTTTTTTTTTTCATTTTCGAATTAAGTATCATAGAAATGAAGATTAAAACAATAATAAAATAGGGGCATGGTCATGGCAGTTATAAGTTTTATGCACTAAAAATATTTGCTCTAGTGTCATTATCCAGGGAGAAAACGACTACGTTTGTAATAGTTTGTATGGAGAGAGCCCTCGGTACCCTTTCCTCTTAAAGGTATTTAATCAGTGTATTTTTTTTTACAGAATTAATACCACCGGACGTGAAATCGGAACTGCACCGTCTATACGTATCGTGTGGTGAATTAATACGTGAAGTGTGGCGAAGGTTTCCCGTACCAGGCGCATCGGAGGAAGAGAACGCGGCGTTGCAATACTTCTATGAAGCTCTGCTGAGGTTTAGGAATGTTAAACTTAGGCCTTTTGAGGTGAGTTAAAATAATCAGTATCAGAAAATATTTATTGAAAATATTTTTTCACCTGTCGGACTGCTAACACAGGGTTGCGGGTTCGATTCCCGCCTCAGACGAGTATTTATGCTTAGATATTTGTCTATAGTCTGGTCGTTTCTATGTATTACTAGCGACCCGCCCTGGCTTCGCACGGCTATATTATGCATGTATTATACATATAAACCTTTCTCTTGAATCACTATTAAAAAAAACCGCATCAAAATCCGTTGCGATGTATGCTTAAAGATTTAAGCATACATCGGGATATAGGGACAGAAAAAGCGACTTTGTTTTATACTATGTAGTGATAAGTACAAAAAAAAGTATATAATTAGTATATTATCCGTTGTCTAGCACCCATAACAGAAGTCTAATTACTTAGCTTGGGGCTAGATGGCGATGTGTGGAATGTCCTGAAATATTTATTACTAGCTGCGCCCCGCGGTTTTACTCGCGTAAGTCCCGATCCTTTGGGAATATCAAAATAAAAAGTAGCCTTTAGCCTTCCTCGATAAATGGACTATCCAACTCAAAAATTGTCAATTCGACCCAATAGTTTCTGAGATTAGCGCTTTCAAACAAACTCTTTAGCTTTATAATATTAGATTTTATTATTTACTAGCTGCGCCCCGCGGTTTCACCCGCGTAATAATTTTCTACGCAACTTTCTTAATATTTTCTTTCATAAGAACCTTCTCCTGACAATAACAAACACAACAAAAAAAGAATTGGCCAAATTGGTCCAGGCGTTGTTGAGTTATGCGCTTACCAACACATTTTGCGATTCATTTTTATATATAAGAAGATAATGTTTTTCTCTCTCTCTTCCCCAGGAGAAAATGCTCCGCGACCTAACACCTCTAGCGACGACGTTAACAAGACATCTAAATCTAATGATAGACACGGCCTGCGCTAAGTACGCTGTCTGGCAACAGAGGCAGGCTAAACTGCGGTAGTATACATATGGACACTGACGTAGAAAAATATGCAAAAGCTTTACCAATCTCAATATGTTGAAGGAGTAGTAACGTAAAGTTACATAGACTGGCATAGTAAACGCCTCAATGTTTTTTTCTCACGGCTACCTTTCCAACGTAGGGCCAGTGACATAGAAAAAACTTCAATAGCTTTGCCAATATCAATTTATTGAAGGGTTAGTAGCATAAAGGTACGGAGACTGGCATAATAGTCACCTGAACCTTCTTTTTTCAATCCCTCTTTCAATCTTGGGTAAAAAATACAATAGCTTTTTCAATCTTACTCTGTTTAAGGGTAAGTAGCATAAAGGTACAGAGACTGGCATAGTAGTCTCCTTATTATTTGTTTCTTTTTGGCGGCCACCTTTAAACCTATAGCAACTGATATAGAGAAAATATTACTTACGGAGAACCTGATTACAGAAAAGCGAGCAACCTATTCAAAAAATTTCTAAATGGCGGCTTTTGCTTGTGTTGCTCCTATATTTTTGACGTTTGACAACACAAAAACTTCATCATCACCATATAAGCCGCAGGACTCCCACTGCTGAACATAGGCCTACCCTAAAGACATCCAGAGCGATCGGTCGCATGCTCTCTGTGACTAACGACCCACTACCTCAAAAACTTGTTTTTAGTAAAAATGATCGCGAAATTTTGATGTAAATGGTAGAGTGGGGCGCCTACATAAAACCTATATAATATAAATGTAGATTGGCAATTAATAGAAACAACAAATGCCATGTAACAAAATATCAGAAAGTGTCAGTTTGCCTGTTATTTGGTGTTAAAAAATAATCATCAATCTAAAAAAAAAAACATTTTTTTGTTTGCTACATAAATGAAATTCTACGAGACTTACGAGATTTTGTTACATGGCAACTGCTGTTTGTATTAATGTCCTTTATACACTGCTATAAATTCGAAAGGAGGCGCAACTAAAATAAAATGGTTTACCGTTTACTATGCCAAAATGTTACATCCCCGTTCAAATTTTTTTTTGATTCATTTACCTTTATTTTCAGTCATAATTTTATGAAGAAAAATCTCACGTCAATTTAGATTACATATTAGCCAAAAAATGATGCGATTTTCTTCAGATCGAATTGATTAATAGGGATTGATAATTGTTATATTGATATTATTGAAAACTAGCTGCGCCCCGCGGTTCCACCCGAGTAATAAATAGCCTACGCCGTTCCCCAGTCTATGGACTGCCCCAGTACAAATTTACATCGAAAACTGTCGATCCGTTTGATCATGAAGACAGAACAAAAAGAAAGACCAACTTTCACATTTATAATATTAGTAGGGATGGTACCGTCAGCATATACACATGAACTATTTTTTTTTCGGATTATTGGTGATTGTATTAAATGTTTATAATTGAAAATAATTATTTTCACTACTAAAGTCATAAAATAATAAGGAAGGAAGTATCTGGTATAAATTTCAACTTGCAAGATTCGCCCGTTCCTGAGAAAATCAGTGGTGACACACGGAAGAGTGATCTTATAAGGGTTCCTTTTTGTTCCTTTTGAGGTACGGAACCCTTAAAACGACATACTAACCATATATATTTTTTTGTATCTTGATAATTCGCCATGTTCACAAAACTCAAAATCTATTTATGCTGACCATAAATTCTTGTTTCTGGTTCTGGGTGTTTCCTATATGTATAATATGTATATATATACAAAAAAAAAAAAAAAAGTATATATGTAAGTAGTTTATCCGTTATCTGGCACCCATAACACAAGCATTAAGTTGCTTAGCTTGGGGCTGGATGGCGATGTGTAATATGTCCTGAAATATTTATTTATTTATTTCCACCAAATAAAAACCCAACCATCTTAAATACCCCTTTAAAAAACTTTAGCTTTTAGGGTTCCGTACCCAAAGGAGTAAAACGGGACCCTATTACTAAAACTCCACTGTCTGTCTGTCTGTCACCAGGCTGTATCTTATGAACCGTGATAGCTAGACAGTTGATATTTTCACAGATGTATCTGTTGCCGCTAATAAACAACACTCAAAACAGAATATAATGGTATGAAACTTTTTTATATTAAATAAATAATTGATGCTTTTGCTGACGGTACCGATTTTTAGTTAGGCAGCCGGAAGGCTGGAAAGGGTACTAAATAAAATGTTCGAAATGTAAATTAAGATTTATATGACTTGAACAACACCTTCTATGTTTAGTGATAACTAGCAGTGTCCCGCTGTTTCACCCGCGTATTTCACAATCCCCGGAAAAACGGAATCAGAAAAAGCATATGTTACTCCCAATGATAATAATATATGCTTACGCAAAATCGATCCAAAATTTGCAAAAAAAACAAATTTTTCTCATTATAATATTAAAGATTGAAAATTTGTAGAAATTAGTACAGTCAGCACAAAAATATGTTAAGAAATCTGATTTTACGATAACAATAATATTTGATTCTTATTTACACTGTTAGCTCAGGCAAAAATCAAGAAAAATTTAGAAAGAAACTCAAAAATTATTCTCTTTTTACATATTTTCCGTTTATTTTTTGGAAATAGTATTTAAAAAAAATTCTTAAAATATTAAATTATCTCATAAAATACAAGTGTTGAATAAAACTAAATTATGACTAATATCTGTGAATACCTAATATCACTTAGTTTTATGCTAACTGTACATACGTAACGTATAGATTAATAAAAATGCATTTTGTCTACCAAAAGTTGATGGCTAATTGTTTTAATTGCATTCGAAAAAAAACCCTTTGATCTTTTAATGTTTTTGTTAAATTTTGTTTGTTTTTCGTTATTAGTTTGGTCTCGAGTTTTTTTTCAAATAAAAATCACTCAGAATTATCTTGATCACTGACTGACATGATGAGTTTCAGGGTTCCGTAGCGAAAGGGTAAAATCGGGACCCTATTACAAAGACTTACTGTCCGTCTGTCTGTCACCAGGCTGTATCTCATGAACCATGATAGCTAGACAGTTGAAAATATTTACAGATGATTTATTTCTAACAATATAATGGTAGGTTCTTTTGCGCATCCGACTCGCTCTTGGCCGGTTTTTATTCCTTTTTAACCCGGTCGGTCGTGTAAAAGTGCTGTATCGTAAATAATGGCGACAATAACTCGCATAGTTTGTAAGCTAAAGTCCAAAATTACGTGTTACCATTTCGGTTTACTTTTTCCAAACAAAAATATTGTGGTTTTAAGCGGATTCTGCTCAAAATGAGCACTTCGTTGAAGCATAATTTCAAACTTGCTCATTTTTCTGCAACAAGATTTTTTTTAATTTGCTCATATCTCTTCAACGAGCATTTAGAAAATTGCTCATTTTTCTGCAATTTAAAAATATGTAATTTTTGTTGTACAAAAATGTGCAAATTTCACAGAGTATTTTGAAAATTGCTCATTTTGAGCCTAGATTATATCATTATTTGAAAGCAATAATTTAAAAATATTATTAATTATTAAAATGACCGACAAAAAAGAACAATATTAATATTTTTATACACATAATATCTATCCAGAAAAATTAAAAAACTCCGTAAATTATTAAAGATATCTGGGTTCATAAACAATGTAGCTCACGTAAGAATGACTAAGAACACTCATAGAATATTTAGATTTCAGAAGCCAAACAGAGAAATAGGAGGTCAAACTTTGGGGTATTAAAAAACATAATTTTTCCAATAATTATGAATAAAAACTGGAAAATATTCCTATAATTTTACCTCGTGATCAGTTTTGTTGACCGCCTGTTTTTCGCGCATTTTACGTTGATCTGCCAACCATTAATGCATATTGTATATACCTACATAAGCAGAATAAACTATGTATTAGTAAATATGTAACTGCAATGGCGACATACTGCCAGATATACATATTTGTTAATTGAACTGATTTCCTACTTTAGTTTTTACTTGTACATTTTTGTTCACAATAAATGATATGGTTTATATGTTACTGGTTGTTATTTATATCGAGTTTTTTACTTGTAAGTGATAATATTGAATAGGGTTGCCCACTGTAATGACGACCCAGTTGGCACCATGCCGCCGCCGGGCTGCCAAACACAGGGTTGCGGGTTCGATTCCCGCCTCAGACAAGTATTTATGCTAAGATATTTGTCTTTGGTCTGGTTGTTTCTATGTATTTGAAGAATATATTTACAAAAAAGAAGTATATAAGTAGTATATCCGTTGTCTAGCACCCATAACACAAGTCTAGTTAACTTAGCTTGGGGCTAGATGGCGATGTGTGGAATGTCCTGAAATATTTATTTATTTAATAAAATACTAAGCTACTTGTCTGAAAAACGGCATATTTTTATGTCCTGAAGGCCAATTCTCGTAACTAACGTTGTTCAAATTACATTTCAATATCATTTTGATTGCATTTCAATCACAAAATATTACCCACAAAGTAGCTAAAAATATCCTCAAAGTTAGCTTTTTGTAAAAAAAAATTACTTCAAGGGTATCTTTTGCAATCGGATGGATGTCATTTACGAGAATTGGCCTTCTGGAAGAATTGGCTGAATTTCACAGTGCAGTGAGGGATATTCGTCGGTTTAGTGTCCACATCATACTTTGCTTTAAAACTTGTAAATGGCCTCTACGTGTTGGCTTCCGCTCAACGCACGCCTTCCAAAGGTCTGCCTGCCTAGCATGAAGACCAAAACACGATACGATAAAGCGATATCACGCGATATAACTACATCTACTCTCAAAATATGATACATAAAGCCGCCATGTTGAATTTTTATTATAAATTGCGATAAAAATTATGATAAAAATTCAACATGGCGGCTTTATCTATCATATTTTGAGAGTTGATGTAGTTATATCGCTTTATCGTATCGTGTTTTGGCCTTCATGCTAGGCTAGCTGGGGCTCCATAGCCTCGTGATATGGGATAAATAAACGACTAAAACAAATGGTTTAGAATCATAATCAATTTATTATTTTCAGAATATTAAATTAAATATAAAATCAATTTATTGGTGTCATTTCATTTGCATACACAAATCGTATAGTCGAATTTGTATGTTTAGTATTTTTAGAGCCTCCATCACCTGAACGCCATCGCTATGGGGTCACCGGCTGCTTATCAAACTAATTCGTATGTATGTAAGTTAAATAGAAAGCTGGCGTAACGTTATCGCAGCAGAATCTATTTTTGCCACGTTTTTGCAAATTACGAGAGAACTACGGTCATACAAATTACGAAAATCGAAGATGAAAAGGCATATTTAAAAAAAATACTAGTATTTTTGGAATGCTATATCCGCTACATTTTTATATTTGAAAAAATACCTATCTACGCTAACATAATTTCTTTCATAAATAAATATATACGACGTTGCGCACAGCGCCATTTAGCCCCAAACATTCTGGTAAAATCTATGTAGATAAATTAGATAATTTTTCCGTTATATTAATTTTAAGGCGATATACACAGATCCACTAAATATAAAAACTTTAAAATATGGGGTTATAATTTTTTTACATAAATCATACTAGGATCTACCCGCGTAGAAAGTAGCCAATGGGCAACAATATGGGCTATCCCCAGAACAAAATTTCATAGAAATCCGTCAAGCCTTTTAATCTTGAAGGCGGACCAAACAAACAAGCCAACTTTCGAATTTATAATATTAAAACTACTTGGGATTTTTTTCGGTTAAATGTCAAGGTACAGTCACATTACCAATTAGCTGAACCCCACGTGACCCAGAGCTCACTCGCATATCTGTAAAAATGTAATATTTTAACTCCTTTTTTTGTTATTTTTTATATTGTATTAAGTATAAATATTTAGTAAGTACATATATTGTTTAAAAAAAACAGAATCGGGTAAGATTACGTTACAACATCACAGATGTGCGAGGGAGCTCTGGGTCACATGGGGTTCAGCCAATTGGTAATGTGTCTGTACTTACTTAAACTTTTTTTTTCCAATAATTCAGTGTGTAAAGAAAACTAGGTACTGCCTCCCAGGTACGTGTAAGTACACCTAGCTCTAACCCAAAAAAAAAGATTGGAAAAGAAGAAAAAAAAAATAGTTTCCAAGAGTTTAGGGAACTTTCAAAACGTGACAAATCAATTAACTAAAATGTCCGCTGTCAAAAATGATGTAGCACCATCCTGAAAATTCTTATTTTTTCTGTAAATTAGGGTTATTTTATTTATATAGGTATCGTATTTACATGAAAAAAACTTTTTTATAATAATGTCCTGGGGTACCTAGAGTACCTACAAGTACTAAAGAGGGAATAGAAGATTTTCGTTACACATTATTTAATTAAAATACATTAAAACTAGGATTACTAGTTTTAAAATTAAATAATACTTTTAATAAATAAAATAAAACTTATTTACTTGTATTTTCTAAAATAATAAACATTT
Organism: Idaea aversata; assembly: GCA_907269075.1. Taxonomy (NCBI): domain Eukaryota; kingdom Metazoa; phylum Arthropoda; class Insecta; order Lepidoptera; family Geometridae; genus Idaea; species Idaea aversata. The sequence continues at coordinate 3,347,283 of OU026102.1, forward strand.
CTTTTAAAAAATAAACTTACAATTACATTAGAAATAGATAAATGTGCTTAAAGCGGGGTTTACACTATATTACCAAGCTTGTAAAGTGCACTTGTCTAGTGTAAACCTGGCTTTATCAACGCCCTCTAAAACGTTCCTAGGTGAAACTTTAGTTGAGACTGTAGTCAAATTGCTCGTTGCCTAAAACTAAAATGATTACTACTGCATGTAAATATGTTGTTTTATACAAATTTGTGAGATTTGTACTATATTTATAGCATAATTTTAAGACAAAAAAAAACTGGTTGCCTGTAAAGTCGGTATACGGGCGAAAGTTTTACGTGACAACAACTGTGCTCGAGTGGAAGGGACGCGTGCCTTTCACTTTTTATGTCTGTCTCTCTCGCTCTTAGGCGGGCTAACCATGCCCGCGTGCCTCTCACTCGCTCTCATTGTCAGCGGAGCGTAACGCAGTTTCTTGAAGTGTCACCCGGCAAACCAATTTATAAAACGTTGTCACGTCAAAATTCCATGTAAATTTGTAGTTTTTGTCGAAAGTCTATTTTTTTGCCTGGAATTCGGAATAAATTTGGATTTTTTGATTAAAGCTTTGAAACGACAAAGATTTTTCGCTTTAATGTTGGACATTCTGCTACTTAGACGTTTTGCTACTTAGGCTTTCTGATCAGAAGAGCTTAATACCGAAATGTCAGTAAATATCTCACGTACGAATACTATACAAAATTTTAATAAAAACAACATTTTTACAATACTATACTTATAAATAAAAAAATAAATAAATTTAAGTTAAAGGTGACTGGCAATTTGCTTTAAGCAATGCTTAGCAATACAAGACGAAATATTTTGAAAAAAAAAGAAATAATACCATTTATTAGACAAACACACGACATTAAAAACGAAAAAAACAATGATCAACAAGAAAATAATAGAGAAAAAGCAATATAAGGGGTTATTAGTAATTGTCCTGTTATCTATCGGTCAAACTTTTAAAGTTCGATTTTAAATATGGCGGATCTGTCGGGCAGACTTCTAGAGTCCGATATTGCAAAAAAATGGCTGACACAGGAGGGGAAGAAAGCGGCTAATAGCTTCTTCTGTGCACCTTAACAACTTTTGTTCTACGACGCGACGTGGAAATCCACAAATTTTGATGTCATTAAGACTTAGAACAGTCGATAAAACTTAAAAATAATTATAATCTTAAGGTTAATGACCTCTCCGTGTAAGTAACACCTGATTTTCGGGTAAACATAACCAAAAATTTAAAAAAAAAAATTGAATTTCCAATCACCACCGTAGAACAAAAGTTGATTGTTAAGGCGTACAAAAATAGCCCCAAAAAGCTTTCTTATATCATTGCCAATCAACCCTGTTTACTATTATTTTAATTAGGTTAAAAGCATATGACAAAGCACTGACATACTAATGTTTCACTTAGAAATGTTTCTGAGCGGTCATCTGTAGGCAACAACTTACATAATTATATTATAATGTCTCATTTATTTAACAAATAACTTGGTTTAATATTGAAGGAACAATCGCTAACTTCCATCGAAATGTAACACTAACTTCACACTACACAATATTAAAATTACGGAGTGAAGTTAGCTAATAGCCTTCGTTGATAGCTAGCGAATGTCGACACTGCTGTTACTTTTTGTTGTGCAATGTTGCTAGCCAACATTTAATGACAAGAATATATTATAGTAAATGTTGCAGAGTTTGTTTGTCAACATTGTGGTAACAATCAATTATTACATTATGTGTTACATTTGCAACATGTAAATGTACAGTCGGCTGCATAATTGCAGACCCACCGTAGAGCCCTAAAACGGCTGTTATAAGAATGTTTTCAAAACAAGCAAGATTCTAGACACCTGCTTTGGTTGAAGTTTAAAGTCTTCTAACTCATGAATTTATCAAACAAAAATTATTAGAATGAAAACTTTCCAATAATAGTAGTTTTCGAACTCTATCGGGGGCTGCAATTATGCAGGCGACTGTACATCTGAATCTTGGATAAGCAACATTCAAGAAATTGTAGGGCCGGCAGTTTCCTTTCCCAGCGTATTAGTTTAACTATCCAGAGGGGGAACGCTGCCAGCTTGCTGGGGACTTTGGGTCGGGGGACCGGGGCTTTTTGTTTTTGACATTGGCGTCTTGTTTGTGCCAGTGTTTAATATTTAGTTTCTAGATATTATTGTGACCGACTTGATTTGCTTGATCTTAATTTTATTTTTAGAATTTTTTAATTTTTATTTTTATTAATTTATGTTATTTTTAATTAATTGTCATTAATTATTTTAATAAAAATAACTAGTAAGTATAATAAATTTTTGCAAATATTACCTAATCTATACTAATATTATAAAGCTGAAGAGTTTGTTTTAACGCGCTAATCTCAGGAACTACTGGTTCGTATTGAAAAATTATTTTTGTGTTGCATAGTCCATTTATCGAGGAAGGCTATAGGCTACTTTTTATTGACGTGATAACGTTTTATAAATTGGTGAACACCTGCAATCTCAAAAAAGTGTGACGTCACGCGTCGTTACTGGAACGCCTCATGTTATTGACAAGGTAACTATAGCAACGTTTTATCGTTGCCATGGTTACCATCAATGTTTTCTTATGACGTTATCACGTAAAATTATCGTCCGGAAACAGACTTTACAGACAACCATTTTTTTGATATTCCCACGGGACCGGGACTTACAGCTAGTGTTACATAACATTGCTCAACAAAAAACTAACAGTACGAATGCAACATGGGTCCTTTCATTATTACCATAATCAATTTACTTAAAAGCCTTAACAATCCATACAATTATAAGAATAAGTAAAATAATACCAATAATGCTTACAATAAACATTTTCCGCCTGTAACTCCTTTGATATTCGGCTGCTTTGGCTAGTTCATCGATACCGGTCTCCACGTTGGCGCTGGCTCCTTCTATGTGGTCTTCTACTGTGTCTGTTTAATTATATTAAAATAATTAGATGACATAATTTACTTTATTGAAATTTATTTATTAATAATTGACTTTATATTTTACTAGCTATGTATCTTTAAAACTACGTAACGGATTTTAATGCGGTTTTTTTAATAGATAGAGTGATTCAAGAGGAAGGTTTATGTTATGTATAATACATGCATAATATAGCCGTGCGAAGCCGAAGCGGGTCGCTTGTCTGTCATGCGTCATGTTACATAAAGTGTGTCGTCATGCGTCATGTTACGGGAACGTGAGCGTTATTGACAAAGTAACCATATTAATATATTATCGTCGGTCTGTAATGTCTGTAAAAAAAAATTACGTGATAACGTCATATGAAAACATTGATGGTAACCCTATGGTTTACTTTACATTACTCGCATTATTTCATTGGATGACACCTACTTTACATTACTCGCATTATTTCATTGGATGACACCTATTTTGAAATAAGAACAGGGATGGATCCAGAACGTTTTTTATTTTAAAAAAAAAGTTGACTTCGACTAATTGACCGAACGAGCGTAGCGAGTGAGGTCTAGTGTTGAGACGGTCGGTCGCTCGTATGTTTGTATGTTTGTATGTTTATATGTTTGTATGTTTGTATGTTTGTTCGACGATAACTTGAGTACCGTTGCTCTGATCTTCATGATTTTTGGTATACAAGTAGTTGAGGTCCATAGAATTTTTAAGTTCGAACATGAGCAGGATCGGTCAGGGGGTTACGGAGACAGGGGGTCCAAAAGGGGATCTACCTCTTTGGCACACAAAATATAGGGCAAATATACCCGAGTGGGGTATCAAATGAAAGGGCGTAACTTCGGTGACAATAATATGGTACCATGGAACTGATCTGATGATAGAGCTGGAAGGAATCTGCAGGAATTATCTCATTAGCCATACTTCATAGTTCATTCATTCAAACTACTCGTCAAGAATCGTTCTGACGAGTACTTGCTTTGTCTTTCAATGGTAACCAGGGTCTGATGATGGAACTGGAAGGTGGTCATAGGAACTTCGCAATTAAACGACACAACCCCATCGAGTTTGGGCTCGTTAGAATCGTCTTGACGAGTAGTTTGTCTTTCAATGGTAACCAGGGTCTGATGATGGAACTGGAAGGTGGTCATAGGAACTTCGCAATGAAACGACATAACCCCATTGAGGTTGGGTTCGTTAGAATCGTCTTGACGAGTACTTGCTTTGTCTTTCAATGGTAACCAGGGTCTGATGATGGAACTGGAAGGTGGTCATAGGAACTTCGCAATGAAACGACACAACCCCATCGAGTTTGGGCTCGTTAGAATCGTCTTGACGAGTAGTTTGTCTTTCAATGGTAACCAGGGTCTGATGATGGAACTGGAAGGTTGTCATAGGAACTTCGCAATGAAACGACCTCTGTGGCGCGTCGGGCGAACACCCGACTGCGACGCAGAAGGTTGCGGGTTCGATTCCCGCCGGGAACAAGTATTTATGCTGACCATAAATTCTTGTTTCTGGTTCTGGGTGTTTCCTATATGTATAATATGTATATATTTACAAAAAAAAAAGTATATAAGTAGTTTATCCGTTATCTGGCACCCATAACACAAGCATTAAGTTGCTTAGCTTGGGGCTGGATGGCGATGTGTAATATGTCCTGAAATATTTATTTATTTATTTAAACGACACAACCCCATCGAGTTTGGGCTCGTTAGAATCGTCTTGACGAGTAGTTTGTCTTTCAATGATTGGTAACCATTGAGCCAATGGGTTTGATCTAACATATTTCGTTTTCAAAGACCAAAAAGTATAAAATAAATTGATAGTTTAGAAAAACTAAAAAAACCCGCTTTAATAAAAAAAAACAACTAAAAAATAGAAAATAAAATTTAATAAATTTGGATTAAGAATATTGTAAATAGTAAGCGTGTTACATTGTGATTGCAAAAGAAAAATAATGAAGGTGTAGCATCACAACACAATGTAACACGCTTACTATTTACAATATTCTTAATCCAAATTTAACGGGTGTGATGATTGAGCTGGACCTATGCTTTTAGAACTTAACAACAACAACAAGTTAACAACAACAACATGTTATGCCTGTCGTGTTTGAATTCTCTAAATCATCCAATGTCAGATATTAGCGATACTAGGCACCTATCATTCAAATAAGATAGACCTGTCGTATTTTGAGTCTTTCGTCGTTATATTATACATTTTAGTACCTACTTTACGCTGAAATATAATAATCGCTGAAAACAACTCGTGAGGTCTCAGTTCGGGGCGAACTACTAGTGAATATAATGACTTTGGATGGACAAGAAGTTGAGGGTAGGGTAGGGTTAATACAGAGTTTCTTCGGTTTAGTAGTTTTTGCGTGGTAAACATACAAACAAACTCAATTATTATTATATTAGCATAGAAACATTCACATAATAGGAAGTACTTACCAACAGCTTTAGCCTGCTGATTGACCATAGAAGCGAGTTCTTGCATAATTTGATTGACATCCAAGACATCAGCTTCGATTTTATTCATATAAGCTTCCCTTTCCAGAAGCATGCTCGTTTCGAATTGTACTAGACGTGCCTGGAATAATAACGGGGATTTTTTTAAAATAAGATACTAAGGTTAGTTCTCTAATTTTTCGTATAAAAATGGCCCAGTTTGAACCAGAAATCTCTGCCAAATTTTTTTTTTATTATAATCACTACATAGTAACATAGTATAAAACAAAGTCGCTTCCCGCTGTCTGTCCCTATGTATGCTTAGATCTTTAAAATTACGCAACGGATTTTGATGCATTTTTTTTCTATTAATTATAGAATGATTCAAGAGGAAGGTTTATGTGTATAATACATGCATAATAATATAGCCGTGCGAAACCGGGGCAGGTCGCCAGTCTCTATATATATAAAATTAGCGACTCGTTGGCGATGTTAGTTGTCAAACTCCACCGAAACGGCTGAACCGATTTGGATGATTTTTTTTTGTGTATATTCGTTGGGTCTGAGAGTCGACCTACATCATTTTTTTTGTATCTGACGAAACGTTTGCCGGGACAGCTAGTATTTTATAAGTGTATGTTTTACCTGAGCCTGCTGATTGGCGAGCAGCGTGGCTTCCTCATCATCAGCCCGCGCCTGTTCCTCCATCGTGGCAGGGTCGAGACGCGCTCGCGCAGCTCTGGGCATATGCGCCGCCATTTTCTCTGACACTTGCTGTAAGTAAACAATTGTTATTGACACTTTATAGGCATTTTCAGTGAGTATTTTATAACATCCCCCCTAGGGTGGCTCAATGGTTATTTTCTAATTTCTATACATATAAAATCCTTTGTCCTGACTGAGTGACGGATCAACACACAGTCTAAACCGCTGATCGTAGAGACCTAAAACTTGGAAGGTGTGTTCTTTATAACGTAGGCATCCGAAGAGAGAATTTTCCGAAATTCTACCACTGGAAACGGGGGTGAAAAGGGGAGAGGGCAAAGTTTGTATGGGACAACTTGATTACTTGGTCTATTTTCGACTTCTACGCGGACGAAGTCGCGGGCAAAAGGTAGTCACTAATAAAGTTATTTAAAATAAAATATTTACTATTTTATTAATAAAATATTTATTATTTTATTTTAATTTTATTTATTTTGTTTATTTCTATATTTCTTATAATTTATTGATATTTTAATATGTAAAAAATATTTGTGTGTGTGTTTGATTGGTTTAAAAATAAGTTCGTAATTTGTGTGGACATTAGTCTGGAAAATGAACTATTTCATTTCATTTCATTTCACTATGGTCTTTGGAAAGCCGAGAAACGCGTTAAGAAAATGGGGAACGAAAAACCGTAAGACAGAGAGAGAATGGAGACCGATATTTTTTCATATTAGGTGTGAAAAAAAAAAGGGTAAAGGGACCTTGTTAAACGTGTGACCGCCGCGACACAATATTTTTTCTACACTAAAATATTATAAATTGGAAAGATTATTTGGTTTGTTTGAATAGGCTCCGAAACTACTGGACCGATTTAGATGAAACTTGGTAGCTGATAGCTAGAGACCTGGATTACCACATAGGCTACTTTTCATCCCGATCGCTGCTACTTTTTTTATATTTAGAGGAGTTTGATATTTTATTGCTGTTGTGGATCATATTTACGTTTCTTTATCAAGATCTCTTGATTAGAGGTGACCATATCAGACAAAATAACGAGCTCCACAAAATACCCCATTTTAAACAACTTTAAGAAAGGGTACCGGCGCTCTCTCCATACAAATGTAGTCGACTGTTTCCTCCCTGGATAATGACACTAGCACAATTTTTCTTTAACTGCCATGACTTTGCCCCAATGTCTTGGTAGTTGGTTTTTTGTTTCATTTTTTAATTATCATAGAAAGTTAGAGTTAAAAAAATAAGACCGTCGTCATGGCAGATAAAAGTTTTATGCTACAAAAATATTTGTGCTAGTCTCATTATCCAGGGAGGAAACAGTTGACTACGTTTGTATGGAGAGAGCGCCGGTACCCTTTCCTCTTAACATTAACCTTCTGAACAGTAGAGTAATTATCGAGTGCATCTCTAAACGCCTGCGTAAGTCGTTCAACTTGCAGCTTCTGTGGCTTGTCACCCCTTCTAACAACCACGCCTAGCCGTTGTATGTCTCGTGCTGTCGCAGATACGGAGCTGTTCACTTTCTGTTGAGCATCGTGGCTGAAAACAAGTAGATAACAAATAGATATTGTAGGATATTCCACACATCGCCATCTAGCCACAAGCTAAGTAACTAGACTTGTGTTATAAAAATAAATTAATATTGCAGGACATTCCACACATCGCCATCTAGCCCTAGACTTGTGTTATGGGTGCTACACAATGCATATACTGCTTATACATGCTCTTCTTTGGTAAATTTATACATATTTATAATACAATAGCTGCGCTCCGCGGTTTTACCCGCGTAAGTCCCGATCTTGTGGGAATATCAAAATAAAAAGTAGCCTAAATAGCCTTCTTCGATAAATGGACTATCCAACAAAAAAAGTTTTTCAATTCAAACCAGTAGTTCCTGAGATTAGCGCGTTCAAACAAACAAACAAACAAACTCTTCAGCTTTATAATATTAGCATAGATTTATGGGTCTGTACTTATTGTTAAGGCCTGAAATAAACAATTAATCACTACATAGTATAAAACAAAGTCGCTTTCTCTGTCCCTATATCCCTATGTATGCTTAAATCTTTAAAACTATGCAACGGATTTTGTTTGACAACGAGTGTTTCAAGAGGAAGGTTTATATGTATAATACATGCATAATATAGCCGTGCGAAGCCGAGACGGGTTGTATTATAATAAAAAATCCACTTACATTTTATCCCTCAATTGCACACTATCATTAGCCCCACCAATCTGCTTCATCAGCTTCTCCAAAGACTTCAAACCGCTGTTTATAGCGTTGATATTGTCTGCTATACCCTCGCTCAGATTATACAACTCTGTGGGACTAAAGTCAGAGAAACCCACGGCTGGTACCGATGTGGTGGCTCCGTAATCCATGCTGGATCCAGCAAATGGCTCCCGTTCTGCCATTTTTAAAAGCTGGAAAAAAAATTGCATATGTCAGTTAAAAATCTGTACATAAAATCTCTATATATATAAAATTCTCGTGTCACGGGGTTCGAACTTGAACTCCTCCGAAACGGCTTGACCAATTTTTATGAAATTTTATATGCATATTCGGTAGGTCTGAGAATCGGCTACTGTCTATTTTTTATTTTGTTTCATTTAGTTTTTTTTTTAATATAATATGTAATATAAAATTCTTGTGTCACAGTGTTAGTTGCCAAACTCCACCTAAATGGCTGAACCAATTTGTATGAAATTTTTTGTGTATGTTAGGTCAGAGAATCAAACAACAACATTTTTTGGTTTTCATTTTTATTTATTTTTTGTACATGGCAAAACAATGTTTACCGGGACAGCTAGTGGAATTATAAAACTCAATATTCTAATCTTATATATTGGGGGCTGACAAATAGCCAGCAACACTTCGACCCAATGGGATCTTTTGTGTTTCCCCCAACCTTAATGTTTCTTACTCTTTGAAGAAGTGGTTGATTAACATGGTGATCCCACTGAGAGGAAGTAACCTATATTCCTCCGGTTTAGGATATGCATTCCCAAGGAGGCAATATATTAAAACTATTGTTTTTATTTAAACTTTTTTCCTTTTGCAAAATCAAATACTATACACTGTTTTCTTGATTGGTTTCTAAAACTATACTTATTTTATTACTTGTAGCCACGGATAACGTAATCAGTAAGTAAAAATGTTTGTTTTTCGTTGGAAACTGATCACATTACCAGTGGATACAGCTTGGTATGATCAGTGACTTATTCCATCTGATCAGAATATCTATGAATACAAACCCATTAAATAATGACATGGAAAAGTTAAAGGAAAATAACTTAAAAAACCCATTTTTAACTAAAAAACCTATAACAGTTAAAGTATGTTGGAGTTTTCTGAATATTATTTTATTTGTAAATTCAGTAAAACTGCAGGTTATTATATAGGTACCTACTTACCTACTGCAATATTAATAGGTTCTAGATTTCCCAAAACGGTTTCTAAATAGGTTTGTATGGGTTTATAGCAGCCCAAACAAAGCAAATAAGCCACGAACTTTGTTTTGCTATTGTGTGGCTGTGATTCATTCGCAATTACGTGCTAAATAAAAATATTGATAAATAAGTTCACTTACGTTTCGCCTGCGAAGATACTAGTTAGTAACACGTTTTAGATTACACAATCAATTTAAGTAACCAATAACTAGTTTTATTACAATTTCGCATTAGAAAATGTAGATTTATTCAAAGAATTTCAAATTCTTCGACGAAATTCTTCAATGATCATCGGCCATTCGATAACATTGCCATAACTCTGTAATCAAAAGTTACACTTTTCGTAAAAATATTTACTACCTATCTAAAAGGCCGATCCGCAAAGCATGTATTATTATGTTCATAATTATTATCTACGCAGTTAAGTATAATAAGTTAGTATTAATTATAATAGGTAAGTACCTACCTCAAAACTGGTTCTGAATCGATAGATAAATGGTACTGTCCAAAAAAATAAATACTTAATTAAAATTATAGTCAGTAGCATAAACAAAGTAATAAAAATTAAATAAAATTTGCGAATATGGCAGCACCTATTATTTCTGTCAACTACTATCAATCTGACAGTGACAGTAAGTGAAAAATGACATTGGCTTTAAAACCGGGTACACAAGAATATCCTACTGCCACACACATGAGTAAAAATCTACTCGTGTGCTACTGCTAGCTACTGACAGTGGGCAGTAAGTACCACGTAGTGAATAGTATCCTCTTTGGGCAGTACACAGAGTACACTTGAGTTGAGTACACACGAAGTAGGCGCGTGGCTGCGTCCCTGTGTTCGTGGTGGTCACTACTGTGGCCACTACATTTCCCTTCCCGATGTCCACTTAAAATAAACCGGCCAAGTGCGAGTCGGACTCGCGCACGAAGGGTTCCGTACCACTGTATGCTGTTTTTAACCCCGACGCAAAAACGAACTTTCAAAACATAAAAAATAAATTAAAATTTTAAAAACCGACTTCAAAAAAACATGAAATCAAAAATTTAAAAAACCTGAAAACAAAAACCAAAAAGTGAAAAATAATCCATTTCGGCTCACTAAGACAGCAGATAACTTAAACATAAGTACTTACTTGGAAGTCGGACTGGGTAAGATTGAATGTTGAGCGGTATAAAGAAAAAATGGTGTCATGGATTATTTTTCACTATTTGGTTTTTGTTTTCAGGTTTTTTCAATTTTTGTTTTCATGTTTTTTTGAAGCTAGTTTTTAAAATTTTAATTTATTTTTTATTTAACCATTTTTAGTGCCACTGTCACTGAACATTCTACTCCATGAGGCGAAAGCGACTGTTTCTTCAAATCGCAACCTGTACCTAATCGTAACCCATTGAAGAGTTTTTTGATAAGAAGGTGTTTTCAGATGCTCCATTCATCGGTACCTATTTGTGTATGGACCACTTTTATTAGTGGAAATGGAAAACTGAGCAATTTGTTGAATCTCGAGGTGCAATTCTGTCATCACTTCGAAGATCCTCATCAGAACTTCATTTAAGTTAAGGTTCTCTATCAACATTCATTCAAACCCAGTCCGGCGACTAAATTCGATTAAATTCTTCAAATTGTAACCTGTAACCGACTGAAGAGTTTTCTGATGAGAAGGTGGTTTCAGATATTCCATATATCGGTAACTATTCCTTTATGGACCAATTCTACTGGTGGAAATCGAAAAATTAGCAATTTGCTGCACTCTCGAGGTGCAATTCTGTTCATCACTTCGAAGATCCTCATCAGAACTTCATTTAAGATAAGGTTCTCTATTAACATTCATTCAAACCCAGTCCGGTGACTAAATTCGACTAAATTCTTCAAATTGTAACCTGTAATCGAAACCGATTGAAGAGTTTTCTGATGAGAAGGTGGTTTCAGATATTCCATTTACCTATCGGTAACTATTCGTTTATGGGCCAATTGTATTGGTGGAAATCGGAAACTGAGCAATTTGCTGCACTCTCGAGGTGCAATTCTGCTCGTCACTCCGAAGATTCTTATCAGATCCTCACCAAATTTTTATGGGACCACCCCTAAGGTATCGAACGCGTAACATACACACAAAAAAAACATACAGACGAATTGAGAACCTCCTCCTTTTTTGAAGTCGGTTAAAAACTGAACAATCTACCGTATTATGATTATGTGGACCGATCTCTTCATGTTTTCGAAGATCGTCATTATGTTTAGCCTTTGAGTGCAAATTTTTTTGGAACGCGTCTAAAAAGATGTTTCGGCAGATACAAATTGAAACGCTTTTGAGGTGCAATTCTGTTAATCACTCCAAAGATCCTCGTCAGATCTTCACCAAATTTTTATGGGACCACCCTTGAGGTAGACTCCTTCCAACCACAAAAGATTCATCAAAATCGGTTGATAAACAAAAAAGATATGCGGGAACATCCATAAAAAAAAAAACATACGTACAACCGAATTGAGAACCTCCTCCTTTTTTTGAACTCGGTTAAAAATTAGATTTCTTTCATGATTTTTATGTACCTACTTATTTGCTTTCAACACCCTGGTTTTCTAGCGTTATCCCATCGATTTATAGATATTTATGATTAAAGAATCTAAAGCCTTTTACACACGTCCCAATTTGGTCGGGTCCGACATACAATTTGGTCGGGTGTACAACCAAATTGGGACGTGTGTATCGTGATCGGGCAGACTTAATTATTATTAATTGATCAAATTGGATACGCCCACCCAATTTGGTTGTATCCGACCAAATCGGGACGTGTGCACGCATCGGACCCAACTTCGTGTTCGAAACAAACAAGTGTGAGTCGGACTCCCGCACGAAGGGTTCCGTATCATGTTGTATTTGAGCTCCACTTCATTTTTTTTTCTTTTTTTAGTTGTTATTGGTAAAGCGACACTAATGAAATACATAATCTGTGAAAAATTTAACTCTCTATCCATCACGATTCATGAGATACAACCGGATGACAGACGGACAGAAAGGCAGACAGACAGACGGACGGACGGATTTACGGACGGATGGAACTGATAGACGGACGGACTGATGAACTGACAGTGAAGTCTTAGTAATAGGGTCCCGTTTTTCCCCCTGAGGAATGGAACCCCAGAAACTACTTAATGACCACGATGTGTATCAATGTAGGTACTCTCTGAATAGTATCCAACCAAATCGTAGCGTGTGTATCGATACCCAATTTGGTTGTGTCAATTTGGTCGGGACGACCAAATCGTAACGTGTGTAAAAGCCTTAAGGCTTTATTGTAGTCAACGAATGCCATAGACAACGGATATACCTACTACATATTATATACTTTCTTTTGTAAATATATACATAAGTATAGGTAGGTAATACAAACAACCAGACCGCAGACAAATATCTAGCATAAATACATGTCTGAGGTGGTAATCGAACCCACAACCTTGTGTTTGGCAGTCCGGAATGGTGACCATTGTGCCAACTGGGTCGTCGAAATATATAAGTCTTCTATTTGGCACTCGTCACACCATCACAAGCGCAGATGAGCGATATTATTATTAAATAGGTACCTACTCTGTTTCCTAAGTTACCATGACGCGTCATATTACCATGACGCATGACGTCACACAATATTACCGTGACACTTTTGTGTGAATGCAGGTGTTCCATTAATTTACTAGACGTTATCACGTCAAAAAGTAATTTTTATCACAGTTGCTCATAAAGTGGATCTTATTAAACCGCTTTTAGGCTTATAATGCAACGTAAGTATTATACACGCGTGCGATAAAAAAAAATCCAACTAGTGCTAAAATAATACGTCATCCCGATATGTCAAATACGTATCTTACTGCTAATGACATATAGTAGATGAAACATTCTTAAGGACATCGTTCAAATCGTACCCAAAACTTAAGGTGCCGGCCAGAAAAAAAAATGTTTCTATCTTGTAGAGAATAACATTTTAAACAATGTTTACTATGGAACAAAAAGCTACGATCAACCATCGTTGAGTTATTTTACATTGAAAACCCAAAAAAATGCATTTTGTAGAGATCCGTTTGACCACTTTTAAGATATTACTACGGAAAAAATATAAAAATAAGTAGTAAATGGATAAGCTTTGTCTGTTTTTATTATATTTATATAAATAGGTATATCCAATAACCCTTTCAGAAGTTTTAGTGGGATCTTAAAAGTGGTCAAACGGATCTCTATAAAATGCATTTTTTGGGTTTTCAATGTAAAATAACTCAACGATTTTTGATCGTAGCTCTGTGTTGCCTTAGTAAACATTGTTTAAAATGTTATTCTCTACAAGATAGAAACAATTTTTATTACTGGCCGGCGTTTTTTTTTTGTTGGTATTTTTTGTTAGAAACATGAATGATCTCCTTTATCTGGGTTATACTGTTTTGATGTATAGAAAAAGGTACCATCCAAAGAGTTTTTAAGCCTTGCTGGATTAAAACTCTTTGTTGGTACCTTTTTTCTTCTTTTCAAAAGGTTGTCTCTAAAGTCTGATAACGAACGATAATATTACGTGATGACGTCTTTGAAAATAATTAAAAATTGAGCTTTGTTTTTATTTTGTTTTTTCTTTAGGTACATAAATATATTTTTTCCTTACCATTATATTTTGTTTTTAACCGCCGACGCAAAAACAAATAAAAAAACCCTAAAAAAATATTGTATGTCAGACGCTGTATAGGTTAAAAGTCTTTTGCCTAGCCTTTCGGGAGTGTAATTAACAAAAAATAGTAAACATAACCTAAAACTCTTAAAAACTTTTTATTATTAAAATTTTAACAAGTCTTTTTTTATTCACAACTGTGATAAAAAACGTCGTACGATACACGTGTGAATTGATCATTCCATCTCGGCTATTGCCACGCTCGCGTTCCGCTCGCGCGTCATAAACCGCCTCTATGGAATGATCAACTTTCCACACTTGTATCGCAATGTACTATTATGAATAACAATTAAGGCTTGCCACGGCTCATGCATACTGCCAGAGAGTACTTACTTAGTAGATTCTTATGGAAACATTATTGCTTAGACCTCATCCCAGACCGTATCTTTAAGTTTTGGAAGTAGGGAAGGATGTGGATGCGCACGCGCATATCTGAAAGCTCGCACCCGAGATTGTTTTCAATCGTGAAGCAAAGCTTGCGGAGTGCGGGCGTCTTTCAGCGACAGTGTGTAAAAAATATTTTCAAGTGAAATTGTATCACGTGATATTTATTTTAATCGACAACGCGGATGTGCCGCGGCGGCCTATGTTTTTCTTGGAAACCGGTAAGTAGGTATATTCAGCAGGGATTTGTAGGGCTCTAGGCTAATTAGGGACCTGCCTAATTACTTTAACTAAATTGCTATTTTGCTAAAATATTGTTTTTTTATATTTTTTTTTATTAGGTATAGGCCCTTGCTACTAGTCTGATTAATGACCTTACACATTTATTTTCTTCACCATAACATTTTTTGTTTTTTTTATGAAGGATGGAATGCCTTTTGTATTCTCGGGGCCTTTTGCAGTCCAAGAAAGCCTTTTAAAGATCCGCCCCTAATTTACTCGGTTTAATTCTATTTTTAAAATTGAGTCATGGTTTCTGGTATTGTTTTGGCGGTAAGTTGTGTGGCAGAAATTGTTTACACAACACGCTACGCGAATAGTTATCATTTATAGGACCTTGCATGCTACATCTTAGGCCGAGATCGTCACCTGTCATCAGGCATATATAATATTCAATTAAATTCCTTTAAATTGAGGAAAATAACCGCACGCATAGGTACCTACCTACCTACATTTATAAAGCGTTTGCTGCGTAGGCATACTTTCTCTAATCGCAAATAAATTGACAATTAGTTATCCTAATAATGCTACCATGAGCTTGCCAAGTCAATAAATCACCACATAGTCTATACATATAATAAATCTGTAGAAATAAAAAAATCTGTAATTGTAAAATATCCAGAAAAAAAATACAGAGGTCGTCTTAGAATCGTTAGCTGAACACGATAGGGTAGTTTTTAGAATTTTTGTTTGTCTGTTTGTCTGTTTGTTTGAACCAGGTAATCTCATAAACTAGAGAACAGATTTCAATGAGGTCCACACCAATATGTTTAGAAAATACCAGATTAACATTTAGGGTATTTTTCAATTTAACTTTAATACAATAATTATGATATTTGATAAAAAAACATTAAAAAAATGGGAAATCGAAATATTTTTCCGTGTAAAACGTAATCAAACGTCAAAAAGGAACAGTACGCTTAGCACTACTTTTTTACGTATTCGATCAAACATACTATATTGAGTATTTACTATGAAACTTCCTAAAAATCAACTTACTAGATCCACCCGTCTCTGAGAATATCGGTAGTGACACACCGACAGACAGACGGACAAGAGAGTGACCTTATAAGGGTTCCTTATTTTCGAGTGCTTCAACAAGTCATACTAGGCGTACAGGTACATGCTTCCGCTCAAGATGACAGTTGTCATAAAACCAAATAGTTTGCATATATCTACTACCTACGTGAAACTGAAAATGAGGTTAGTACAAAGAGGTCCTTTACCAAAGACCTCCTCGATGTTACACTTATATCGCGCTCAACTAATTTATTTAAGTCGCGGACACCTTAGAAAATAAAAACAAAATAAAAAAACCGGCCAAGTGCGAGTCGTACTCGCGCGCCGAGGGTTCCGTACATTAGTTTTTATACACCTTGATTTTTATACACCTAATAGGGACCATAGACTTCAGTAATTTCAACTTGCTAAGTCCAACCGTTCCTGAGATAATCGGTGGTGACACACGGACAGACAGACAGACAGACAAGAAAGTGATATTATAAGGGTTCCTTTGTTACCTTTTGAGGTACGAAACCCTAAAAAGAACTTTCCAAATCGGTTCGAGTAAGTAATTTGGTAATAGGGCATTTTTTGTTCATTTAGGTGGGTACGGGTCTCAAAGTGAACCACACACTTTTGAAAAATCATAGGACATCATTTTTCTTTAAATATTCCATTTCCCAGACGCTTTAGTAGTTGGAGGTTGGCTTAGAGGTTTTAGATGGGAACCACACTTTTGGCATAAACAAAATGTCCTTTTGTAGTTTGGCATAAACGTTTTAGCATAATAAAATAACCCTAGGCATACCGTAATTTTACACAATTATTATTGGCATAAAGTCACCGCGCACTTTTGGAAAATCATGGAACATCACGTTTCTTCAAAAACCCTGTATCAAATACGCTTTAGAAGTTTGGTGTGAAGGCATTATTTGTTTTCTTCGATGTCCTCTATCGATAGGTATAGGTCTCTAAGGGCATCGTGCACTTTTGTAAAATCATAGGACATCACGTTCCTTCAAATACCCCGTTTCCGAGACGTTTTAGATGTTTGGTGTGAAAGCAATTTTTGTTCAACGTAATGCCCGCTATCAATAGGTAAGGACGTTATTTTATGTATAAGTATCTGTTCTGTCCAATGGCCTTTCATATTTAATCATTAATAATATTTGAAATAAAAAACAAAATTTTATTTGCACCAAAATAGATTATTATTTGCATGATTATATTGTTGTGTATTATGTCTATTTGAGTGAAATAAATAAATATAAATATTACTTACCTACATAAGTGCCTTTGCCAAATCAATCAAAAATATAGCTTAAAAACAATGTATCTATTTTGTTATTATAACTTACACCGAACGTTAAATAGTATCTATGCGGGAAAATGCTAGGCATTCTATATAAACCAAAACCACATCGCAAACGAAGTCGCGGGCAACAGCTAGTATCAAATAAAGTCACTTTTCGCCGGTCCCTATGTCCCTTTGTATGCTTAGATCTTTAAAACTACGCAACGGATTTTAATGCGGTTTTTTTTAATAGATAGAGTGATTCAAGAGGAAGGTTTATATGTATAATACATGCATAATATAGCCGTGCGAAGCCGGGGCGCGTCGCTAGTATAGAAATAAAAATGTCTTAATATTATTAAAATCACTAAATTATGTCTGTATCTAAAGCAATTTACACTTTGCTCTTATTTTAAATTTAACTCATTGCTTCAGATACCCATTAAAAGAAGTTAAGATTCCACAAGCCGGCGCTCGCGTTCGTTTGGCGCAAAATGGCGAGCACTATCACTCTCGTCATGTTGGCAACGGTTTGCATTGTTTCAGCCAAAGGCATTGCCTTAGGTAGGTACCTACCTACTAGGACTCGTAAATAATAAAATTACATTGTAATATATTCTCGATTACAAAAAATACTCTCAAAGTAGCTCAAAATACCCTAGAAGTCACATTTCTAATGAATACTCGTACCAAAAGTTGACTTTGAGGAGGTTACCTACCTACTTTTTGCAATCGAAATGCAATCGGAATCATATTGCATTGTAATTTTGACAATTTCATTCACGAGAATTGGCTTTTGGGTGGCATCCATTTTCAACCCCCAATTTCAACCCACGGCATAATTTTAATTAAAATACCTCCATATTCAACCCCCTGCAAATCAAAAGTCCATTTTCTACCCAAATATGCAGTGGGTAACGCAACTACCTACCTAACTTTTACTCAAGTAACGTCAACAGAAAAAAAAGATTCATAGTTTCGGTAAAAGTGTTAATTATAATAGTAGTAAAGTTAAAATACGACTTTAAAATATTAAATTATTTTTCTGTCTGTACAAAAAAACATCATATTAAGTATTATAATCACTTGGGTTGAAAATGGAACACATTTTAGGTAGAACATGGAAAAAAATATTTGCGGGTTGAAAATGGGGGTTAAAAATGGATGCCACCGGCTTTTGGTATTTAGTACTTACTACTATCTTTTATGGAAAAATTACGGGTGAGAACATTCGCCAGCGGAGAAGGTTGTGGGTTCTATTCCCACTTCAAACACTTAATATATTTGTAAGTAGGTACAGATATTTGTTTCTGGTCAGAAGCCCAATTCTCGTAAATAACATTGTTTAAATTACATTTCAATATCATTCCGATTGCATTTCGATTGCAAAAGATACCCTCAAAGTCAGTTTTTTTTTACAAAAAGCGGATTTTGATGGTATTTTGAGCTACTTTGTGGGTATTATTTGTGATCGAAATGCAATCGAAATGATATTGAAATGTAATTTGAACAATGATATTTACGAGAATTGGCCTTCTGGGTGTTATATTTATTCAAGTGTATATTATAATAGAAAAGTAAAAAAGTATTTGGTTTAAGTAACCTCTAAGTATTATATTAATTAAGTAGTAAATCCGTAGTCTAGCACCCATAACACAAGTCTAGTTACTTAGCTTGGGGCTAGATGGCGATGTGTGGAATGTCCTGCAATATTTATTTATTTATTCAGTCGTTATTCAGTCGTAATATTAGTATTATAACCAGTAGTTTCGGAGCCCATTTAAACAAACAAACAATCAAATTTTTCCTCTTTATAATATTACTAGAGACCCGCCCCGGCTTCGCACGGCTATATTATGCATGTATTATACATATAAACCTTCCTCTTGCGCTTGAATCACTCTATGTAATAAAAAAAGAACCGCATTAAAATCTGTTGCGTAGTTTTAAAGATTTAAGCGTACATAGGGATATAGGGACAGAGAAAGCGACTTTGTTTTATACCTACGAACGTGAACGTGAAGATATCTACATCTACACTTTTTCACTGCAGAGTAAAGGCCTCTCTACCTTTCTTCTGCAACTAATAAACCTACTTAAATTAGTGATTTTAATAAAATAACATAAAATAATTTAAAATTTTCCAGGTAAACAAACAGATATTGACATAGAACGACCGCTGCCAGAGATTCTATCACAGGACCAAGCTACCGACAAAACGATTGACGAACCAGATAAACGATTACCAAGGCACGCGGAGTTGAGAAACTTTGAGAAGGACAAAGATCTTCAGGAAAGTAGCGAGAAATATCATAACGATGATAATACGAAGACAAAGTTTCCACCAAAGTGAGTTTTAACTACAAAACACTACTTTCGTTTACTTAATAATAATAACTAGCGACCCGCCCCGGCTTCGCACGGCTGTATTATGCATGTATTACATCTAAAAACCTTCCTCTTTAATCACTCTATCTATTTTAAAAAATCGCATCAATGCGTAGTTTTAAAGATCTAAGCAAACATAGGGACGGCGAAAAGTGACTTTATTTTATACTAGGTATGTAGTGATATCGCTCATCTGGGCTTGTGTTATGGTAACGAGTGACGAATGGAAGACTTATAATATAAGTAAGTAAAGGAAAAAAATATAAAATAAAAAATTAAAATGAATAAAAAAATTACTTTAATGAAAAAAAAATAAAAAAAGGGGAAAAATGATAATATAAAAAAAAACATCGGTTTCATATGACGTCATCACGTAAAATTATCGTCCGTAAACCGACTTCACAGACAACCATTTTTATATAATTATTTTTTACTAACTTTGGTTAATCCATAATCAATTTGTCTTTGCATTTGTGCAGTTTCCAGCTTTGAGTAAATAATAATAGAATCCACCCCATTGTTTGTTATTATACCTACTTGTTATTGTAAAGGGCCTCGACGTGTTGGCTTCGGCTCCACGCACGCCTTCCAAAGGTCCGGGGCTCCATAGCCCCGTGATACAGGACGTATAACAGACAAATAATAATAATAATATTACCTAGTCATTTATTTCAGGCAGATCGAAATATAATACAAATATAAAATAGTTAAAATAAAATAAAATAACAAATGGGCGGCCTTATCGCTATAAACGATTTCTTCCAGGCAACCTGTGGATAATGGAAAAGAACTGAGAGAGTATGCGTCATAAGTCCATTATCAGTTTGTTACATTAATACCATAAACAAGTATTGGACTTACGACCTTCTTCTAATAGACGTCACACACAAACATAAATACTTGAATTATAAGTATAGGTACTCAGTGTGATTATTATTTTCAACATGTTAGCTATGTATTTAGTTGTGTGAGTGGTATAACCCGCCACCCGCTACACCGACCGACGCGACGTGGCTTCGATCTACAGGTTACGTTGTTATAATGTTCAAATAGTGCTGCACAGGATTGTAAACGTTACGATGGGCAGAGACTTTTGACCGTGGATTGTATCTATTTCAGATTCAAACATCCATCTAAACTATTTAATATGGACATGAAACCTGCTGGAAGCTCGATCAGACTTCGGTGTGCCGCAGAAGGTAATAAATATATTTAGAAACCGAAGCGTCTAATAATGAAAATATATTTTTTACTAGGTACTTGTTAAATCTCTAATCTTAATCTTAATATACAGAGTTATTTGTAATTATACTAGTAAGCCTGCCTAAGATAATAACTTTTTCAAAACTCGAAAAATGCAGTTTTAGTTTTTGTCTTAATCGGCCACGCAACTCCTTTCAGCATTTTTCGCTATCTCTTATAGTTTAGGATATAGCCCTGAAGGCCCACATAAAAACTTCAACCTGTAGATATAAATATTAGATAGATACGAGTATGAATTAGTAAAGAAGCAAAACAAAGAAATACTAAACTTAATTTTCACTTTGCAGGCAATCCAACTCCGAATATAACGTGGTACAAGAATAAAGCTACACCAATAATGAGGAGTTACTTCCAACCTTCGTATGGTAAATGGTCGATGGCTCTGGATGAGCTGACCAAGGCTGATGATGGAAACTATACTTGTGTGGTCTGCAATGAGCTGTGCTGTATTGAACATACCGTAGTACTACATGTGCATGGTGAGTTAATATTTGATCTTCTTCTTGTGGTGCCATCTCTTACCGGAGGTCGGCTATCTTTAAGGCTATTTTTTTACTTTGCTGCTGTCCGGAAAAGGGATCTAGAGCCCTATTTTTGAATCGTTCGCCCCGCGTCGACCGCTCGATTTCTACTGATATTCGTTCGACATCGGAAATTCGCTATTTTTGAATCGCTCCATCGTAACGAGCGGTCTCCACCACTCGTCGCCGACAGGCGAGTGGTAGAATAAACATCAAACAATCATAGTCAAACATTCGGAAACGGTCTTTGAAAAATATTTATATCTTTTGGGATAATTTCGGACGTCCGCTAGTAGTTACCGCTTTTCAAATAACTGCGTAAAACGAATAAAAATTGACATTTTAAATTTCGACGACGAACGATTCAAAAATACAGTAAATTTGTGTCATGCGACTTGGAAGTCGA
This sequence comes from Idaea aversata, assembly GCA_907269075.1. NCBI lineage: Eukaryota > Metazoa > Arthropoda > Insecta > Lepidoptera > Geometridae > Idaea > Idaea aversata. The sequence continues at coordinate 3,369,128 of OU026102.1, forward strand.
GCGTGACTTGTAGGCGTATACGACGAAGCTTTGTCACACGAGCGATTCAAAAATAGAGCCCCTAGTGCTTTGCTTAAACCATGTCTGGAGGTTCTTATTTCAAGAGCATTAAATTAATTTAAGTATTCTGATAATATTTCCAAGTTTTCCTGAAATTGAAACGAAATATTTTCTTCTGTTGTGCAAAACATAAGGTTTTTAAATTAATCGATATTTTGGTCCCCAGGATGTGTCAAAACTAGACTAGTATAGAGTCTAATAGACTAGACTAGTATATAGTCTAATAGACTAGACTAGTATATAGTCTAATAGACTAGATTAGTATATAGTCTATTAATAGACTAGACTAGTATATAGTCTAATAGAGTAGACTAGTATAGAGTAATAATAAAATGTTTGTCCTTAGAACGTACATTTGAAAAACCAGTGCTAACACAAGGCGTTGTCAACCAAACAAAGCTAGTCGGTCAAACAGCTACTTTCAGCTGTGAATACCTCTCCGACATGTATCTAGACGTCTATTGGATGTACTTTACAAAAGAAGAGATCGTTTATAACGAGACTGTTGATTCCGAGGTGTATTACTATGATAGCAATAAAATAATGGCGGTGAGGTTCTATCATATAAATCGCATGTGTGTTCCAAATAGTCGACTGCATAATTGCAGCCCTCGGTAGAGTTCGAAAATTACTATTATTGGAATGGTTTTGATTCTAATAATTTTTGTTTGATTAATTGATGAGTTAGAGGACTTTAAACTTCAATCAAAGCAGGTGTCTAGAATCTTGCTCGTGTTGAAGCAATCTTTTTGGAGCCGTTTTGGAGCTCTACGGTGGGTTTGCAATTATGCAGCCGACCGTACATTTACTTTGTACGACCAGTGTGTATTGCCAGTTTAATTTTTTGTGTGTTTGCTTGGTCTTCTTTTTGGTTTGCGTGGTTTATTGAGTGTGCTTTTATGATTGCATGATTTGCATGATTAAATTTGTTCTGGCTTTAAGTTATTTTTTATTTCATGGTTATCCTATCTTTTTCTATGGTATAAAATTAACATACTTGTAATCAATATTCATGTAGATTTTAAGCTAAAATCTGCCTGTATTATTAGATTGTGTTCTATGAAGCATGGGACCTCATTTACCAAAAATAATACTGTTTTTACCATTTTCAACACGTTTCGACTATCCTGATGGCATGGCCAAAACAGTATTTAATAAAATTGCTTATCTACACTATTAAAGATTTTTTGTTTTTATGTTTGTAACGAATAGGCTCCAAAACTACTAGACCGATTTTGATGAAACTTGGTATGAGAATACATTGATTCATTGGGAGTAACATAGACTACTTTTTGAAGTGAAAACTTCTTATGGCGCGTTTTGCACTTTTGTGGGTGAGCATTTTAAGCCGTTCTCGCGACAGATGAGATTTTACACAGATATACAGTTTTTTAATTTGGCTGTGAGTGTATTAAGACGTACATATGGTATTTTTTAACGGACGACTATTGACGGACGACAAAATTAAATGTCGGACGACTATTTCTTTTTTTTGTGGGTGAGCATTTTCAGCCGTTCTCGCGACAGATGAGATTTTACACAGATATACAGTTTTCACTTCTGCCTGCACTCCCGGAGTGCGCTGTTTTTTTATCCCGATATTCGCACGGGATCGGGAGTTACACGGGTGAAACCGCGGAACGCTGCTAATCACTACATAGTAACAAAGTCGCTTTTTCTGTCCCTATTTCCCTTTGACTGCTTAAATCTTTAAAACTACGCAACGGATTTTGATGGGTTTTTTTTAATAGATAGAGTGATTCAAGAGGAAGGTTTATATGTTTAATAAGTGCATAATATAGCCGTGCGAAGCCGGGGCGGGTCCCTAGTTACTTTTAAATTATTAAAGGCTAATTTACGTTTACAGAGTGAAAATCCTTAAGATAAGCCTGAACAGCTGACTCTATACGATCTAACGAAAGAGAACGAAGGTTGGTACGTCTGCGTTGCTCTCAACACCTTGGGAAACACTACCAGTAAAGGATACTTGACGGTTTTAGAACGTAAGTACTGTTACAGCAGCAAAAGGTCCCCTCTACCACCAGACCGGCAAGATTTTGATAATTTTTGAAAATGTTCCAGATCTAATGGAAAACTAGGTCCGTTTTTATTTTAAAGAAATATTGCCTAAGATAAAAGTTATTAGTATCTGAATATCTATATTTTTTACTTAAAAACTTCATCGAGCGTTTCAATTGTTTTATAATAAACTAAACTGAATTTCCAAAAAAGAAAAACGTATAAACTTAGAATAAGATGCAGTGAATTAAATGAGACTTAATTTATTTCATTTTGTGAAGGATAAAGGGGGTTAAAACGTTACGGCCCGCAACATTATTTGAAAAGCAAAATGTAGGCAATTACGTACTCTCTCCATCGCTCGATACCGTATCGAGAGCTCAGTACTACCTACCGTCGTGTTTATAAAAGCTGAGAATTACTAAGCCCATGGATCTTCTGAGAATGATCCTCCAACTCAGTTATGAACGATGTTCGATAAATATGCAGTTCAGATCATAGTGGCTTGGAGAGTTATGAGGTAGCAAAGCCAAGAATCGAACCTATTATTTTAACAAAAAAAATAGTGTATATTTTTGTACTAATCGATAATGTTGGTAATAGCGATTGCATTGGCAAGCGCTGAGTAATTCTCATCTTTTATATAATCACGAAGATCTGGCGGTAGGTGGGATATCTAGGTACTTATAGCAATTTCAAGTCAGAAGTATTTACGCTGGTAAAAGCTGTCGCGAAGAGTCACCATCGAGTCGACGCGATGCCTTAGCCAGTGGGCCGATCGCCGTATTCTTATGCAGCGCGTCTTGACTGCGTTTGCGTCATAACTATAGATTTCGTATTGCCATAATTTCTTAAGACGCACACGTCACGCAAACCTAACCGTCGCGCGCTCGCCGTATCGCGCTACATTTTGACATGACATAAATGTCAAAATAATTGTCACCTAGGAAGTAGGACCATAAGTCAAAAAATTTGTACTGCAACAGGCTTGTTTCACTCGTAAGATGCACGTAGGTGAAGTAGACGTGCAGTTAAAGTAACGGTTACGCTTAGCTTCATTTTACAGCAATACGGATTATTGTTTGCGTGCACGTGACGTATGCGTCAACTGGACGTGCACTCGACTAATGCGTCATAAATTACGGCGATCGGGGGGCTGGTCTTATATACTCCCCTCCAAAGAAGAAGGAGGTAGGACCTGACATATATTCTTTTAGTTGAGACTTGACACAAATAATTGATATCAAGATATGCCTATATGATTTAGTACCTAAGTCCGAATCAGGCTTAGCTTATAGTCACGGCGGGGTTCAAATCTGGACATAAGGCTCTTTTATGGCTTTTTTACCGTGGTGTCACCGATGTATAACTTTACAGATACTACATCAATTCCCACGTCATGTGTGCAAGCTGGATCTGGAGAGATCGGAAGATTTCCTAGTACTGTTGGTGAGTAAACATAGGTACAACCAACTGTAATTTAATTTCTCTTTTCACATACATGAGGACTAATAACTATCACAAAATTATGTAAAATATTTTCACTGGCGATCCAGTTTCCTTCACGATCCGCGGGAATATCAGGATAAAATACCTAATTTTCCTCCCAAATAACCAATGTATCCTTACACCAAATTTCGTTACAATTGGTCTAGTAGTTTAGGCGTCTATTTGGTACAAACAATCAAAAAATATATCATCTTTATAGGGTTGCTTTGAGCGCGGCGACCGATACAAGAAATTCCGTAACGAAAATAAAACCTAACACCCTCCACTCCGCCTACCATGTAGCTCGGCCGAGCGTTCGGTTAACGTGTATGTATATGGTACGACTGTACGAAGCTCGCACGATCCAACAGCGTTACTGCGGCAGTCCCCGAGTGCCACACTTTTTTTTACTTAAGCCTGTAATCCTTGACCGTGGGAACTTCTGATAGAACACACACATTGATATTTTCTAGCCACACAGGTGCAACGCAGTATTAAAATTACGCACCCTGGAAACAAATAAATCTACTTTCGATGCATCGTACATTTTGTACAAGTTACATATTCATCAAGCGTTCGTCTTCGTAGGATGTTTATGAATATCATAGAAAACACGCAATGTATGTAGTATTTAACTTGTCACATCGCAAAACTGCAGTCCGGTAGTAAGTAGCTGGCGGGAAAGGGTGGGGTCAGAGTGTACGTTTTTTGGGTATTTTGTTTGATAACGAAATTGTCAATAAGTAAATGTTTTGTACTATAATAATTTTATATTTATATATTTTTATAATAATAATTATGCGAAATAATTATTACATCCGTCTCTATATATTGAAAATTCACACATAAACGTTCGTATGTACCTATGTGCCCTACTAAGAAACAGGTTAAAACGTGTCGGTATCGGCATCATATATTATTATATAAATATTCAGGCAAAACACCTACCAATCTTTATAATATTCGATATAGTTGGGTAAAAAGATGAGTACATTATAGTTACTGGTTTGTCTTAAATCTTCCTTTATTTTTTTGGGATTTATAGTAATTTCCTTTTACTTTTCCCATTATTATTAACCTTGAATAAAAATAAGTTACATTATATAGGATTAAAATATAAAAATAAGCTACAATTTTAATACATCCTACCTACCTAAATCATACCTTTTCCATATTTTTATTTAATTTTTGACAGCTCAATAAATTCCTATTTTAATTTCTTTAGAGAAAACAAAAAAAAAAGCCCTGCAAAAGGCAGGAACGTCAAATACTAGTTGAGTTTTTCTTTCCCGCAAATTGTTTGTAAAACATATCCAATTAGAGATCGAAATGTAAAGATCTTTGGACACAACCGGCATAGTAATTTAAAATGCCGCTGTGCAGTTTGACACCCATACCTATTGATAAAAGGCATTACAATAAAAAAATAATGTCTTTACACCAAACCTCTAAAACAGCTCAGAAACGGGATATTCAAATAAAAGCATTGTGACCAAGTATTTCTACAAGACGTATCACCGCGTCCTTTTCCGTGACACTTTTGAGGTTTGTTGTGTAGGCATAATTTTTTCGCTGTAATGCCCTCTATCGAAGGGTATGGGTCTCAAAGTGCACCGCGAACTTTTATAAAAGCGTAGGATAAACGTTTCTTCAAATATCCCATTTCCAAGACGCTTTAGAGGTTTGGTGTGAAGGCATTATTTGTTTGTTGTAATGCCCTATATCGAAAGGTAAAAAACCACAGTCCATGAAGTATTTAATTTTTTGTCTATGTTTGCCCGTCATAATTATGTCAAAAATTAAAATGAAATATAGAAACAGTTATTTCTTAGGTTAAAATAAATAATCAATATCACATTATAACCCGCGCGCAATGAGAATGGGATGGAACCTTGTCAAAGTAAATCGAAAATGACAGAAAAGTAGCGTTAGAAAAAAAGTTCTGAATAATAATCTATCTATATAAATAAAAATCAATTGCTGTTCGTTAGTCTCGCTAAAACTCGAGAACGGCTGAACGGATTTATCTTATCTTGGTCTTGAATTATTCGTGGAGGTCTAGGGAAGGTTTAAAAGGTGAGAATTTAAAGATCGGACTTACGCGGGTGAAACCGCGGGGCGCAGCTAGTTAGGTATAAATTAGTTATTTGCACGGTCATAGTGTCGCGGATTTGAAACAGACCCATTGATTTAAAGAAAAAATATTATTGTCTGTGGTAGATTGTCTATGGAGCAATGGCGATTTCATTTAAAAAAATGTTTTCTCCAAAATTATAAATAAAACGAGCACATAAGGACTGTGCTTATTAAAGTGATTAAATAAACAAATAATAAATTCCGACCGTGGTTTGTGTTGTTATAAATTGTGGTTTGTTTTATTATAAATGCTAGATTTATGTAATTAATTATTGTGTGATTATTTTAGTGATTTAGTGATAATGAGTGGAAAATGGGGTAAAACTTTGAATAGTCAACCACCTCAAATAGTTCTGGCAGTCGATAGATATTTCGATCAGGAACGAAGTCGGTTTTTCTAACGCATTGAAAATGATGACATAGTTGGCTGTGGATCACGAATCTAGTAATTCGGGAATTACATTGTCAAGAGATCTTTTTGACAAACCTATGGGTTTGTTCAAAAATACAAAAAAAAATAACCGAACGAGCAACAAGCATATCTAAAACACGGTGTCACCCATCCGAGGTGAGGGAACTTTGGCTGCATCAACTTCATTTTTTTCAGAAAGCGATACTTCTGAAGAAAGTCAAAGCTCTGATGATGATTCCCATGAAGCACATATGAGTGGCATTGGGGAATAATAATTGGAATAACTAAAAAAAATATCCCTAAACATTATTATTGAAAGGATTACAACCATGAAACATTTTTGTGTATTTTTAACAGACTTCAAAAAAGGCGGTTCTCAGTTTGACCCGTATATGTGTCAGTATGTATGTTTGTCCGTGAAGTCTTCACATACAGTAGAAATGCCTATACTATATATGTAGCTACACTAAATATGAATAAATAAAAAATAACTAATTACAACAAAACGAATTACCCATTATTCAGAACTTTTATGCTAACGCTACTTGAAGACGACCCTGTTGGCACAATGGTCACCATGCCGGACTGCCACACAGGTACGATTCCCGCCTCAGACAAGTATTTATGGTTAAATATTTGTCTGTGGTCTGGTTATTTCTATGTATTATAAGTATATATTTACAAATTTTTATAAGTAGGTAGGTATTTGCTGATTTTTTAAAACAAAGGTCATTCAGACCAAAAACAGTACATGAAACTTAATAAATAAGTCAAATTTTAAGGTTACTGACCTCTCCGTGTAAGGAACAGCTGATTTTCAGGTAAACCTAACCTCAAAATTTTCTAAAAAAAGTTCGAATTTCTAAAAGTCGTAGAACAAAAGTTGTTGGTTTGGGTGCACAGAAGTAGCCCTCAACGGCTTGCTAGTATAATTTCCAATAACCCAGTATATGTAGTACTAGCTGATCCGTGCCCACTTCGTTGGGCATTTATTTTATTAATATTAAAAAAAAAGCCTACCCAGGAAAGACACGGTCAGCAAAATGATTCCCAGGTCAATTCACAGACACCGACAGTAACATTGACGACGCAGTCATTATCCGCAGGCTGCACAGATTGTCTTTCTGTGTATGTTAAGTTGTTAATGATGAAAATATTTAAATGTAATTAATACTAAGTTTTCACTTCTGCCGGCAGTCCCGGAGCGCAACCCGTTGTTTAAGGATAGATAACTAAAGCGATTATTGTAGAGCTTCTCCATAAACAACATTTGACGTTCAATTATTTTCAGGTAACAAAATATACTGATGGTCGGGAGCCCCGACCCGTGATAGGGCAACGTAAAGTTGCCCATGCGTAAAACATTCTTTTCGTAAATCAATTCCTACTAATTTGAATGTTTGGCCCTGGGATTTGTTTATCGTTAGTGCGAAAGAAATTTTTACTGGAAAAGCCAGTCTGTTGCTGTTAGCTAAAATTCGATTGCGAACTGTGTTTGTGGACAACTGCTGTCTCTCTGCTGGAGCTCTAAGTCGCTGCAAACGCTCGACACTCGACTCTCTTTCGCGCAACTGAGAGGTCCTTATATTTTGTTCATGAAGACGTTGGGAACGCTCCAGCCTCGACTCTTGAGCGCGTAGCTCGGAGGTTCTCAGACTTTGTTCGGCAAGGCGTTGCGAACGCTCGACACTTGACTCTCGTTCGCGTAAGTCAGAGGTCCTTACATTTTGTTCATGAAGACGTTGGGAACGCTCCAGCCTCGACTCTCGTGCACGTAACTCAGAGGTTCTCAGATTTTGTTGTGCAAGGCGTTGCGAACATTCGACACTCGACTCTCGTGCGCGTACCTGACAGTTTCTCTGATTTTGTTCAGCAAGGCGTTGTGAACGTTCAGGTGAAGATTCTCCCATACGACGTATTCTTGCTGCCCGTGCTTGAGAACTATGTTTAGAAAGTTGAGACCTGGCTCTCTTAGGCATTTTCAAATGTTTAAGAAAATGTTAATAGCGTGTAATAGTCTAGCTCTGAAAAGAACTGTTGTTTAGCCCTGAAAAGAACTGTTGGTTAGCCCTGAAAAGAACTGTTGGTTAGCCCTGAAAAGAACTTTTGTTTAGCTCTGAGAAGAACTTTTGCGTAGGTGTAGTTTTAAGAACGAAATCTAAAAAAATCGCACGAAAATTATTAGACTTCGCGCACGACCGCTGCGTAGGGAGCCGACCTCGCGACTGAGCCGCGCGGGTACCTTACTCATAGATCTAAACTCCCCTCCCGCACGCGCACCCCCCCCCTTGGTGACGCCCACTTCGCAACGGGCCGTGCAGCAGAAATCGTAATATTTTAATTTCGCCATAACTTCAAAACCAAACGTCCAATTTTAATCATTCAAAGACCAAATATTATCTCCATAAACTGTTCTTAGTGATGAAATCATTTATTTTGATAAGGATTAATAGCATGAGTAAAATAAACGCGTTTAAATGTAGTCCAAAAAAAATTCAAGATTTTTAAATAAAAAAATGGTTGCTGTGCCTCACTCGACATAGATGGGTATAGTGTGTCGCGGACTTTTTGTAGATATTTATAAGATCTACAATTAATTGGAACATTTTATGGTTCTATCTTTTATAGTTTAGGCAGCGTACGCAAAATAAGTAACTTTTCTGGTTGATTTTTTACACCTTGTGTCCGAAAAACCCAAATATCTTACGGAACCCTATTTTTTTCCAAAATAAAATATAGCCTATGTTACTCGTGGATAATGTAGCTTTCGAATGGTGAAAGAATTTTTAAAATCGGTCCAGTAGTTTTTGAGCCTATTCAGTACAAACAAACAAACATACAAACAAAGTTTTCCTCTTTATAATATTAGTGTAGATGTAGATATCCGTTGGCTAGCACGCATAACACAAGTCTAGTTACTTAGCTTGGGATAAAAGCTACATGGAAAGTAATTAACGCTGAAACAGGGAGAGTCGCAGCCAAAAACACCGAGTTTAAATTGAGTATTAATGGAAATATAACTGATAATGATCAAGATATCGCAAACGAATTTGAGATTTTTTTCAGTAATGTAGCTATTACTTTGATGAAGGCTTTAAATTCTTCTACCCCCATTGCAGAAGCATTGCTAAAAACGAATGTACCAAATTGTAATAAAACATTTAAATTCCAATATGTTAAAAATCATGACATTATTGTAGTGCTTAAGCAAATAAATCTCAAGAAAACTAAAGATCTATGGGGGATGTCTGTCCCGATTGTTAAATCAATTATTGAACTGATTATACCAGAACTAGTAGAATAGAATAGAATAGAAAAACATTTATTTGGACAAGCACACGACAAATACATATTTAGAACAGTTAATAGTTGTTGACAAAACACAACAAGTCATTATATTTAATCGATGTATAGATTGTGGTGTGTTTCCTGATTTAATGAAATTGAGTAAAGTAGTTCCACTGTTTAAATCTGGTAGTACCTCAGACCCCTCCAATTTTAGACCAATATCAGTACTACCCACGTTAAGTAAAATTTTTGAAAAACTTATTTTAAAGCAACTACTGAAACATTTCCATGATAATAATATCTTACATAATAAACAGTTCGGTTTTAGTAAGGGGCGCTCGACTACTGATGCGGGTATAGCGTTAATTAAAAATATATTTGATGCTTGGGAGGAGTCGCATGATGCGTATGGCATATTCTGTGACTTATCCAAGGCATTTGATTGCGTTCAACATAATACATTGATCATGAAACTACACCACTACGGTATTAGGGACGGCGCCCTGGATCTTATCTCTTCTTATTTGAGCGGTAGGGTCCAGAGTGTTGATGTTAACGGGAAACGATCCCCCGGATCTGCGATAGCAATGGGGGTTCCTCAAGGATCCATATTTAGGACCTTTCCTGTTTTTAGTTTATATAAATGACTTACCTTACCTTGTAAGGGACAACCATGGGATAGTGTTGTTCGCAGATGACACCTCCTTGGTGTTCAAGGTTAAAAGGCGTCAGTCCAACGTTGACGATGTGAACAATGCTCTCTCTAGAATAGTTGATTGGTTCAATTCCAATAATTTATTACTGAATGGATCCAAAACTAAATTAATTCGGTTTACACTTCCAAATGTAAAACAAGTAAAAACTGTTGTAAAGATTAATGATGAGGAAGTTGAATTAGTCAGTAAGGCTGTCTTTCTAGGTATAACTTTAGATCCTAAGCTTCAGTGGGGCCCGCATGTGGAAGCATTGTCCAATAGACTTAGTTCTGCCGCTTACGCCGTTAAGAAAATTCGCGAATACACGGACATTGAGACTGCTCGCCTAGTCTATTTCGGCTACTTCCACAGTGTCATGTCGTACGGCATCCTACTGTGGGGGTGTGCTGCAGATATTGATGCTATTTTCATATTGCAAAAGAGAGCTGTTCGAGCTATCTACAAAATGGGCCCCAGGGAATCACTTAGAGAAAAATTTAAAGAGTTAAACATATTAACGCTTTATTCCCAATATATCTACGAAAACTTGCTCTACGTTCACAAAAATCCTGATATTTTCCGTAAAAACAGCGATATTCATAATTTCAACTTAAGAAATAAGGATGAACTGACCGTGCCCGGTAGTAGGCTCCGGAAAATAAACAGGTCGTTTAATAGTACATGTGTGCTCTATTATAATAAATTACCTAAAGAGGTATATGACATGTCCATTAACAGGTTCAAAACTTTTATAAAGCATAGATTGTGCAGTAAGGCGTACTATGATACTTCGTCTTACCTTAATGATAAGAACCCATGGACGTGACTTTAGTTGCTCCATTTCAAATAATACTTTCAAATATTTGTAATATTGACCATTGTGAGCGTGATCACATGAAAAAAAAAAAAAAAAAAACCCCATGAGTTTCTTGTGCCTTCTTCTCATTGGTGGGCGCGTTCCGAAGGCACACATCCTAACTTAGTTTTTAAGACGTTTTCAAGTGGTCTATTATACTTTTAAGGTATTATACAACCAAAGAAATAAAAAAATTTGATTTGATTTGATTTGGGACTAGATGGCGATGTGTGGAATGTCCTGCAATATTTATTTATATATGTATTTATAAACTGTCATTTTCGATTTACTTTGACAAGGTTCCATCCTATTCTCATTGTGCGCGGATTATACCTAGTTTCGACTCCTTGCTCGAAGAATAGGTAGGTACAATTACAAATTAGTTGTCGTGTGCAACACTCGCACCCCACCCTTATGCCAGGTCAAACAATAAATGTCGGGAAACAAATGGACGTGCTCTCACCTTGAATACTGAGATGACACTGTCACTTTTGCGCGCCGTGACATCTAATATAAAGCGAAATGTCGCGAGCTACTGCTTCATACTAAAATGTATGGGCAGCGAGGAATGATTTTAACCAAAAAAAATATCTATGTTTCGGCATTGATTATTATTATTTGGTTTCAATAAGTAAAAAACTGCAATGATGAATGCATTCTCTATACTTTTGTCTCACAATTTAACCAAAAATATTTTCAAATATAACAACGAAGTAGCTACTTAAAATACAGATACTTAAAATAGAAAAGGTCGATTTCGATGTTTTTCATCAAAGTTAATAATTGTTTTTTCAAAAACTATGGATTATTTTCAAAATATCTGATGGTGAAACTGTAGACTCATCTAATAAGCTATCGAGAATTCTTTTTAGTGTCTTACAATGCAGGGAGTTCTTCAATATTTTTAAAATAGTAAATGACGTTTTTAGGGACTCGCCCCTTAAGATAGGTCAGCGTTTGACCACTATCACACGTGCCTGATGGTAGGTGACGATGTGGCCTAAAATGTAACACGCCTTCCTAGCAGATACCTATTCACTCGCGACTTGAAGACCCCCAAATTGTACACGTCAGGAAAGTCAGACGCAGGCAACTGATTCCATTCCATACGAATAAGGAATGAAGAAGCAAAGCGCTTAGTACGAACGTCTGGTATGTCCACCATGAATCGGTGCCGCACACCAGTCTACCTGGTCATAAGGCCTATTTTACCGTGGTGTCACTGATTTATAACTTTACAGAAAACACATCAATTCCCACATCATCTGTGCAAGCTGGAGCTGGAGAGATCGGAAGACATCCTAGCACTGTTGGTGAGTGAATTGTAATATTATTTCTCTTCACATCATACCTACTTAAGGCCTATGAATTAGCCATATAACAAAATTATGTATAATACTTACGGGGTCCCGGTTTCAACTGCGTAACTCCCGATCCCGTGGGAATATCGGGATCAATGAATCGATGTATCCTCATAACAAGTTTCATCAAAATTGGTCCAGTAGTTTCGGATTATATCCGGTACAAACGATCAAAAAATATATCATCTTTATATTATTAGGGACTAGCAGCGCTCTGCAGTATCACCCGCGTCACTCCCGATCCCGTGAGAACATCTGAATAAAAAGTAGCCTATGTTACTCTCAATGAATTGATGTATCCTCATAACAAGTTTCATCTAAATCAGTCCAGTAGTTTCGGATTCTATCCGGTACAAACGATCAAAAAATATATCATGCGAGTGTGCGAATTTAAACATTATTTTGGTGATGGATTTATCGATGAAGGCTTTAGTTTGGCTATTTAACATAACATACTGCGACCAATAGGAGCGAAGAATCAGTGGGAAATGTGGAAAATACGGGGAAAATATTCATCTTTAAGGGCTTCCATTGTTTGTTTGAACGCTCTGATCTCAGGAACTGCTAGATCGAATTGAAAATATAGGCTACCTTTTATCCCGATATTCCAACGGGATCGGGGCTTACGCGGGTGAAACCGCGGGGCGCAGCTAGTTTCATAAATCAGTAAATAACAGGCGAATTATTTTTAGCTTTGCCGTAATTTTTTTATTTATATCATCTGTGCCGAAAGGCAAACGCATTTATGGCTATACAGGATTGTTGGTAATTATAGTAGCAAGCCGTTACGGGCTACTTCTGTGCACCTAAACAAACAACTTTTGTTCTACGACTTTTGGACATTTGAAAAAAAAAATGAAAATTTTGAGGTTATGTAAATTCGAAAAACAGCTGATTTTTCGAAACCAAGGTCTTTCAGACCAAGAACAGTAGATGAAACTTAAAAAATAAGTAAAATTTTAAGGTTACTGACCTCTACGTGTAAGGAACAAAGATTTTCAGATAAACCTAACCTCAAAATTTTCGAAAAAATGTTCGAATTTCCAAAAGTCGTAGAACAAAAGTTGTTTGTTTAGGTGCACAGAAGTAGACCTCAACGGCTTGCTGGTATAATTTCCAATAACCCTGTATAGTAGTTTATAGCCACGAGAACGCATTTCGTACTAAGCAAAGAGACTTTGGTACCTATACTTCGTTAAAAGAGATCCAATCAAAGAGTATTAAAATTTAAGTATTTAATAACCCCAGCACGCCGCTTCATACACATGTTCATACAATATTGCTGGAGCGTTGTGATGTTCCAAATTCAAAAAAACGCTCCTGATTTAAATTTCTTTGACCTTATATAAAATAGTAACTCGACACTGGCTATATCACGGAACACTTTTACTCCTGGCGGAGGGCTATATGCACGATAATTCGAAGCCATAATCTTAAGAAAAAAAAAAGATGGCGCCAGATACGTCTTTCCGTTTGTCAAAATGACAATTTTGACTTCATCTCTACGTTTTGTACATTTTCATGCAAAAATATTATGGTTTATTTTTTACGCCAATAAATATCATATATTTATAAGTAACATAAATCTACCTGAAATACCTAAACCTCTTCTGAAATTTTCTGAACACATTCGTGAAGATTGTGGTTCCTAGTTCCCGAAATTAGAGCGCACAAAAAAGGTAAACAAAGAAAATTAACAAATTTGTCCAAAAATGGTAGTTCTGCGAAAACCGAAGAGATGGCGGTAGTTACTTGAAATTTAAAAAAATATCTTATTAAATTAATTACTTTATTTTTAGTTAATAAATGTGTATATTGCTATGTATTCTTAAAATACATAAGTCTACAAAAATTTTAAGCAGAACAAAAAGAATAATAAATTAATTTGTGACTTTATATGAAAACCTGAATCGCGCTATCAAGATTTTTTTCTACCGGAGCTATATAAGGTGAGCGAATTCTATATTGTTAAGATCATTATGGACTTAGAACGCTCACTTCCAAAACTTCGAATTTATTATATGTAGAGATAATATTAGGATAGAACATAGCGATTGTGAAGATTTCGTTGTATCCAAAAGAAGTATGTATTTACACTGACATAAAGTTTATTTTGAATTCAAAAGGTAAGTTTAACCATGCAAAAACATGATTTAGAAACAGGTACTTTGTAAAATATTTTTCTCAGCGTGTTCTGCCTTATCGGATACATAAAGTTAACACCTGCACTCACTCTAACCTATCTGGAAACAATGATGGGAGTCCGGCCGCGTGGTTTGCATGATAATTTCTGTAAGGCGGTTGTTAGGACCACACAGAATAGGCAGTAGTAGCTATGAAGATGCGCACTATTTAGAGATTATTCAAAACATTCATTTTCAAAAAGTTGAATTAGTTAATATTGTTGAATTTTATGGTGAATTCAATACTATGGAATTCATTAAATAAACAGCCCCAAGCTAAGTAACTAGACTTGTGTCAAGGGAGCTAGACAACGGATATACTACTTATATACTATTCTTTTGTAAATATTTACTTTATCACTATCACTATCACTACATAGTATAAAACAAAGTCGCTTTTTCTGTCCCTATATACCTTTGTATGCTTAAATCTTTAAAACTACGCAACGGATTTTGATGCGGTTTTTTTTAATAGATAGAGTGATTCAAGAGGAAGGTTTATATTTATACTTAATATTATAAAGCGGAAGAGTTTGTTTGTTTGTTTGTTTGTTTGAACGCGCTAATCTCAGGAACTACTGGTTCGAATTGAAAAATTATTTTTGTGTTGGATAGTCCATTTATCGAGGAAGGCTATAGGCTACTTTTTATCCCGATATTCCCACGGGATCGGGAGTTACGCGGGTGAAACCGCGGGGCGCAGCTAGTGTATAATACATGCATAATATAGCCGTGCGAAGCCGGGGCGGGTCGCTATTTTATAATATAGAAAAAACCAGACCACAGATAAATATCTAAGCATAAATACTTGTCTGTGGCGGGAATCGAACACGCAACCCTGTGTTTGGCAGACCGGCATGGTGACCAATGTGCCAACTGTGTGATAGTAGGCGTGATATTGCTAAAATGTTAATTATGTTGAATAAAAGTAGGCAGGTTAAAAATGAAATTGAAAGTATTTTTTACAAGCACATTTTATTGTTAAAAACCCTTTATTATAATAAAACTAGCTGCCCGGCAAACGTTGTTTTGCCATTTACAAAAAAAAACTAAATTAAACAAAACATAAAATAGATAGAAGCCGATTCTCAGACCTACTGAATATGCATATAAAATTTCATAAAACCGTTTCGGAGGAGTATGGTAACATTGTGATACGACAATTTTATAAATTAAATGTATTTAGTAATTAATGTACAGAGACCCATATAGTTAGTAAAGTACTTATTTCCTATGTTAGTAATCCAAATAAAATAAAAAAGAATTATAGATACCTAGGTACAGTTATTATTTAAAAAATCTACTATGGCTGACTGGCCAACCGAGTATTCGCAGTTTTTCGTTCATAAATCAATTTTTACTTGTTAAATTTTGATTTAAATACAGTGCACGACTTTCCCAGAAAAAAGAGCTATCTAATAGTGAAAACCAGATTTCAGTAGATCAATAGATCATACATTATTCTTAAGAACCACAAATTCGTGTTCAAACTTTTTGTCCTTTCTTCTTTATTTAGTACATATCTATATAAAAACGTAGGTATTGATTATTAAATTATCATGTCAGAGGTGCCGCTGAAAACCTATAAGTACAGTCACATTACCAATTAGCTGAACCCCACGTGACCTAGAGCTCACTCGCAAATCTATAAGGTTTTAAGTAATGCTACCTGATTCTGTTTTTTTTACACAATATACTATACAATACAATATAAAAAATAACAAAATAGGTAAATATTACAATATTAGGTATATACAGGGTTACCTATTGGAAATTAATTGACACGGCGTTAAGGGCTTCTTCGGTGCACCTTAACAAACAACTTTTGTTCTACTAATACATATCCCAAAAAAAAATATTTAAGTGTTTCTCGTACTGTCTGGTAATTTTATATGTCTATGCGGCATGTGCGCGCGCGCGATCGGCACGGGGCGCACTGCGTGCGACCCGATCCACCATTGTACCATACCTACTATGATTGATTCTGTGACGTAGACGTAGAGTTGAGTATTATTTGAACTGTTGGATTTAATTTTTTATTTTTGTATGGAATATTTTTATAATGAATTTCCAAAAGTCGTAGAACAAAAGTTGATCGGTAAGGTGCCCTTAACGCCGTTTCAATTAATTTCCAATAACCCTGTATTTTACAGATTTGCGAAAGAGCTCTGGGTCACGTGGGGTTCAGCTTATTAGTAATGTGACTGTCCATAATTATTATGACATACCACTACAAAGTAAGGTGCCTGCGAATAATAAGTGCCACTAAACAATCTTGATTTTGTTGACCAAATAATAAGAAAATAAAAAAATTAATTGTTTTTCAGATTGACAATAAAGCACTTTAGTACACAAGTACCTACTTTTCTTTTCTAAATATATACTTACAATCTAATCTATACTAAGAGTTTGTTTGTTTGTTTGAACGTTGATTAAAAAAAAATTGTTGTTTGTGTTTGATAGTCCATTTATCGAGGAAGGCTATAGGCTAATTTTTATTTTGATAATCCCACGGGATCGGGAGTTACGCGGGTGAAACCAGACCACAAACAAATAAATATCTAAGCATAAATACTTGTCTGAGACGGGAATCGAACCCGAAACCCTGTGTTTGGCAGTGCGGCATGGTGACCATTGTGCCAACTGGGTCGTCAGATACCAGATACCGAACTTTAGCTTTAGTAGTCTCCCTTAAATTATTTTTTTGCAAGTTTGAACCTTATTTGCATACCTACAAGTGTGCCCTAACAAAAAAATCCATAAAACTAACAAAACTGACTACGTAGCATGAGTTGAGAGTAGCATGAGTTGAGAATTTTACTTATCACAAGACAAAGTTTATTATTATAAACAAAAATAGGGATAAATAAAATTAAAAATATCCAAACAAGTTACATCACTTTATGTACTATCTAAAAGAATAAGAAAACTTTTGTGGTGATTAAAAAGGACAAGACCCGTAATTGGCTTTTCCAAGAACAAAGTGTTCAAACATTATATATCATTAGGTATGTATTTTTCTTTAGACGACTCCTTGTCGTTTTGTTTTAGAGTAATAAATTAATAAAAGTTAATAAAATTAATAATTTTTAGTTTTCCACATGATCACATGACAACAATCTCCATTTAGTCTGACTATGTTGTTGTAGTTAATTTGCCATAACTTCCATAACTACATCGATTCCAAGTAATAAAAATTGGAACGA
The DNA here is from genome assembly GCA_907269075.1 of Idaea aversata. Taxonomy (NCBI): domain Eukaryota; kingdom Metazoa; phylum Arthropoda; class Insecta; order Lepidoptera; family Geometridae; genus Idaea; species Idaea aversata. Next base: position 3,386,832 of record OU026102.1, read on the forward strand.
AGTCGATTCATAAATAAACAATAAATAAATAAATATTGCAGGAAATTCCACACATCGCCATCTAGCCCCAAGCTAAGTAACTAGACTTGTGTTATGGGTGCTAGACAACGGATATACTACTTAATATACTTTTATTTTGTAAATATATACTTAGAATACATAGAAACAACCAGACCACAGACAAATATCTAAGCATAAATACTTGTCAGAGGCGGGAATCGAACCCGCAACCCTGTGTTTGGCAGTCCGGCATGGTGACCATTGTGCCCACTGGGTCGTCATAGTTTACATTCATAGTTTATACGAGTGGGACCTCACCGTGTTAGGTCATAGAAGTATCCTGGCCTGGCATTCCAATATTTAGCTGTTATGATCCTTGTTGTACTATAGTTTTTGCATCTAATTAATTAATAATTATTACGGTATAAAAATGTTTGAGTGCAGGTCATAATAATATCTACTAGCTGTGCCCTGCGGTTTCACATGTGTAAGTCGCGATCACGTGGGATTATCAAAATAAAAAGTGGCCTATAGCCTTCCTCGAAAAATAGCCCAAGTAACACATTTGGTAACAAATAGCTTGCATATAGTATTTTTTTGGAACCTTTAGTAATAAAATCCACCTTGATTAATCATATAGGTGGTTAGAACTTATATGCAACCTATATATTACTAAAGGGAGAAAAATTGCAACTCATTTATAGTTGCAGAAGCGTTGCATAAGAGTTCGAATTGTTACCCTGAGTGGCACTTGGAACTAACGGTGCGAATTGCGCGCTGTGAATGAATGATTGAACGATAAAGCGATACCGTTCATTCGTTGAGTGACAATTTGTCATAACTAGTCTTATTTTCGGCGGAGATAAACGAAAAACGGTGTGCTTTGTTCTATTGTGTTAATTGTGACAGCCATATTGCATCTATTTGGCGAGTATTAAAAATGTACGTGTACGTGTAAACGTGCAGCATAATATCACGGAGCCCTTGCAATGGTTTATTTATCGTGAAACCATGGTATATTTACTTAGTAAATTTTGATGCGCCTTCAATTTAATCAAAAAATATTAACAAATATGTGCTGATCAAATAAATAAGATAATACTTTACAACAATTTGGTTGTTAAAAACCTAACATTATAGTTTCACAAACAGTATAATGTCAACAATAGTTATCAAAACTTATTTTGTTTTATGTTATTGTAATAAAATATCATTAAACAAATAATGCTTTTCAAGGTTATTATTTTTAAACATGGCGATTTAAAGTAGACCTTGTAGTTCTTATTTTCACTAATTTGTTACCTTATTGGAACTCTTAAGCCCAAAAATCACTCATTAGTACCTAGTAGTGATATTTTTCACTTCACAGGTCTTGCTGTCTCTACTTTGAATTGGGGATCCTCAAGACGGGTACAAAACCCATTGTGAAGGATAATAAAGTAAAAAAAGTAAAATTTACTTAACTGTAAAGTCGAGGACTGTCTGTACAACTGTCTGTGCAATTGTCTGTGCAACTGTCTGTGCAACTGTCTGTACAACTGTCTGTCACTGACTGGAACTGTCTGAAACTGTCTGGTACTGTCTGGTACCGTCTGGTACCGTCTGGTACCGTCTGGTACCGTCTGGTACAGTCTGGTACAGTCTGGTACAGTCTGGTACAGTCTGGTACAGTCTGGTACAGTCTGGTACAGTCTGGTACAGTCTGGTACAGTCTGGTACAGTCTGGTACAGTCTGGTACAGTCTGGTACAGTCTGGTACAGTCTGGTACAGTCTGGTACAGTCTGGTACAGTCTGGTACAGTCTGGTACAGTCTGGTACAGTCTGGTACAGTCTGGTACAGTCTGGTACAGTCTGGTACAGTCTGGTACAGTCTGGTACAGTCTGGTACAGTCTGGTACAGTCTGGTACAGTCTGGTACAGTCTGGTACAGTCTGGTACAGTCTGGTACAGTCTGGTACAGTCTGGTACAGTCTGGTACAGTCTGGTACAGTCTGGTACAGTCTGGTACAGTCTGGTACAGTCTGGTACAGTCTGGTACAGTCTGGTACAGTCTGGTACAGTCTGGTACAGTCTGGTACAGTCTGGTACAGTCTGGTACAGTCTGGTACAGTCTGGTACAGTCTGGTACAGTCTGGTACAGTCTGGTACAGTCTGGTACAGTCTGGTACAGTCTGGTACAGTCTGGTACAGTCTGGTACAGTCTGGTACAGTCTGGTACAGTCTGGTACAGTCTGGTACAGTCTGGTACAGTCTGGTACAGTCTGGTACAGTCTGGTACAGTCTGGTACAGTCTGGTACAGTCTGGTACAGTCTGGTACAGTCTGGTACAGTCTGGTACAGTCTGGTACAGTCTGGTACAGTCTGGTACAGTCTGGTACAGTCTGGTACAGTCTGGTACAGTCTGGTACAGTCTGGTACAGTCTGGTACAGTCTGGTACAGTCTGGTACAGTCTGGTACAGTCTGGTACAGTCTGGTACAGTCTGGTACAGTCTGGTACAGTCTGGTACAGTCTGGTACAGTCTGGTACAGTCTGGTACAGTCTGGTACAGTCTGGTACAGTCTGGTACAGTCTGGTACAGTCTGGTACAGTCTGGTACAGTCTGGTACAGTCTGGTACAGTCTGGTACAGTCTGGTACAGTCTGGTACAGTCTGGTACAGTCTGGTACAGTCTGGTACAGTCTGGTACAGTCTGGTACAGTCTGGTACAGTCTGGTACAGTCTGGTACAGTCTGGTACAGTCTGGTACAGTCTGGTACAGTCTGGTACAGTCTGGTACAGTCTGGTACAGTCTGGTACAGTCTGGTACAGTCTGGTACAGTCTGGTACAGTCTGGTACAGTCTGGTACAGTGTGGTACAGTTTGGTACAGTTTGGTGCCGTCTGGCACCGTCTGGCACCGTCTGGCACTGTCTGGCACTGTCTGGCACTGTCTGGCACTGTCTGGCACTATCTGGCACTGTTTGGAACTGTTTGACACTGTCTGTAACTGTTTGGAATAAAACTAATGTACGGAACCCTCAGCGCGTGAGTACGACTCGCACTCGACCCGTTATTATTTTAATTAGATCTTGTGGTTCTAAATGAGATAAAAATGGAACCGATCTACGCTTTACAGTGGCATATAAGAGTATATTAGACCTTACAAAGGCAATTACACTAAGGTTCCAAATGAGCTGCAATAATCACTCTTGAGCCACTACAAGTGATAAATAACTCATATATACTACTTATTTAGTACTAAAGGTGCCAAATGAGGGAAAAATACCACCTATTAGGGCACAGTTCTTTAGGGGGGATTTTAAGATGTCATTATGCCTCTTTGAGTTCTATAAGAGAGAAAATTAAAACCTTTATGCGCCTATGAGTAATAGATTCGGCTTAATGCTACCATAGGTAATAAAGCAGAAACAAAAATCACTCAAAAGCAACCGTAACGTGCTACTTGGGAGACTATCCAACACAAAAATGTTGGGGTCTGTTTTGCAACAATTGTTAATTATTAATCTTTAAAGAATTTGTAATCTCATTATTTGTTGCAAATAAATAATATTCTATTCTAAAATAAGTTTTCACTTTGAACCAGTACCTATAGTTGCTAAGATTAGGGCGTTCAAACAAACAAACTCTTCAGCTTTATAATATTAATAAAGATAGAAGTGGACATTGTCCTTTACACATAATATTATACGGATAATGGTGACTTTCAGTCAACTATTTTTTTGTTACGATTTATTAGCTATCCTAATAATCTTTTTCTGTTAGGTTATTATTAATGGTTAAAGTAAAAGCTAAACTACAGTCGTTTTTCGATGCACTATTCTTTAGCTCGCGAATGTTAAAAAAAAGCAGTTTTAATTCCTTCGTGAACTACTACGGGAGATGGCGCTACTGTGTAAATAGTTAGACAGCTTGCCGCAAGACGGCAGCACCAGTATGATAATGGTTTATTAGCATCGCTGAGACGATGCTTACAAAAACTTGAGACAGGGATTATAACTTAAGACAAGTACACTTTATGTAAGTAGCATATTAAGTAGAAACTTATGAACTAACTTAATACTATTACAAACTGGAGATCACTAGGATACATCAGTAACTGGTATGGTGTAGATAAAGATCTTATGTTTTTGTTCGAGTACCATATGATTTGTTGAAACGCAACGATAGCGCGATTTAGAAGTTGCACAAGTGGCGCCATCTAGTTTCTCTAGCTGTCAAGCAAATGCAGTGTTCATTGTTCAATCGACACATTCATAGAAAATTAGTGTAAAAAAAAACGCGACAATTTGAGAACCTTCTACTTTTACTGATGTCGCATTTAAAATGACAAAAACGTTGATAATGACTATTATTTTGGAAATCTTGTTAAGTACTATTCTAGGTAAGTAAGTACCTACTTATTGCACAAAATATATGTTTCTTTGTACTACACTTAAAAAAAATTTGAATATTAATGCCATTATTGTGTAGGTTAAAGATTTTATTTAATGAAAATAGTTATAGATGATCTGAAATTCTAGAAATTAAAATTATTAGATTTTGGGAAAATCATACCAATTTACCCAGACTTAGGGTTTTTTTTTCTTATGTGACAACAACATTGTTTTGGTTAAGTTGATTTTTTGGTCCACGGTTTACGGCTTCCCTAACGAATCCCCTACTCTCAACGGACCCCCTGTCATGAACTATCTCACTCTTATCGTCCCCCTGGACTAGGGGAAACGATAATTTATAGTAATTGGGGTAGGTAGGAAAGCAGAAATACCTATTATTCTATATTCTATATTTCTTCATTTATTTTATATAATATACTGATAGGAGATAAATTGATAGACAAGATAAATAGATACTATGACAGTTATTATTGTTTATTTGTTTGTTATATGTCCTATATCACGGGACTATGGAGTCCCGGACCTTTGGAAGGCATGCGTGGGGCCGAAGCCAACACGTAGAGGCCCTTTACAATAACAAGTTTAATGGCAAAGTATGATTTGGACATCAAACCGGCGATTATTCCTGTCTGCACTATAAAATGCAGCCAAGGACAACCTCCGGTTTGAATAGAACTATTGATAAACTACAGGAGAAAACTACTACTTGGGCTATTGTGATGGGATGGTAGTGGACTGATGGGGAACTATGGGTACTATGGCACCTGCCGTAACAATGTTCAACAAACATGTAAAACTGGCAGGCGGAGACTCGCCAACTCTCAAACTGGGCCATCCTAATCAGCTGAGTAAATTACAGCAAGGGGGCAACAGGGACGAGAGTGGCTTAAGGATAGTGACGCCGCACTGGGTTTTAAACTCAGGTCACGGGCTCCCTGAGGGTCCAGCCTACCTGGCCCACTCACCACTTACGTATGGCATATATCCTTCGAATATACTCTTGCGACTCCACTCTGGACGGCCGGTGAAGGCAAGCTAGAGGCGGGGGACCGCTTCCTCGTCATTGTTCACTCCGACCAGCCAACTAAGGCCAGCCGGAGATGAGGAACGGTTGCTTCCCCCAGGAGCACTCGGGACCGCGGGGTCGCTACTCCCCCCACCCTCACCTCGCCTCAAGGTGCCCTGCGGGCAATGGATGGATACTATGACAGTTATTAAAAAACCAATTATTATATATTTTTTAGATTGTTTTTGAGACTTGTCTACCTTCTCCTTCTAGTTATAATATACTTACAATTATATTGCTTAAATATGTACTTACCACTTACGACATTTTCTCGTTGGCGCAGAAATCTCCACGACGAGATTTCGCTAAAGATTTAACGAGACCAGAAAATGGAAACCGGATGTAAATATTTGTTTGAAACAAATGCGCAAATCATGATAAGTTAAATAAAAAGAGTAATGTTTTAGTTAAAGTTACGTTCACAACTATGGTAGATGGCACTACAGTGCCAATAGTTTTACAGCTCGCCGCAAGACGGCAGCACTAGTCTTCTTCTTTTAATATATAAAATTCTCGTGTCACAATGTTAGTTACCATGCTCCTCCGAAACGGCTTGACCGATTTTTATGAAATTTTACATACATATTCAGTTGGTCTGCGAATCGGCTACTATCTAGTTTTAATTTGTTAGTTTTTTTGTTAATGGCAAAACAACGTTTGCCGGGACAGCTAGTTATATAATATATAATTCTACTGTATGTGTGTATGTCACTGACCTCCTCCTAAACGGACCGATTTGAATGATTTTTTTACTTGCATTCGTGGCGCCCTGGATGGTTTAGATTCACAAATCAGCCCTTTTTTTTAATTGCAAAACAACGTTTGCCGGCACAATCTAGTAATAAGTTTATCAGCATCGTTGGATAGATGCTTACAAAAATATATTTTTAGAATGGAGCCTAATTACATCGAGCAATTATGTAAGTTGAATATTAAGTAGAAACTTAAGTACTAACTTAATACTATTACAAACTGGAGATCACTAGGACATAATATTACACTGGTATGGTGTAAGTATAGATCTTATAATTTAGCCGTAGTACCATATGATTTGATTAAACGCAACGATAGCGCGATTTAGGAGTTGCACACGAAGTTGCTGGTGGCGCCATCTAGTTTCTCCAGCTGTCCTTGTAGTGTTCATTGATCAATCGACGCATTGATAAAAAATTGAAATGACAGAAATGTAAAAATGTCTAATTTTGTTTCTGTTTTTGTAAATTATTTTTTCACTTTTTTATGAAGTGCAAAACTTCTCAGTTTTATTCAAAACTTCTATAAAATTGAATGACAATGCGCTTATCGCATACTAAGTAATTTTTTATTTGATGAAAACAGGAATTTAATATCTAGAAAATACTAATATACCTAATACTACATTAATCGCAGCATTTCATGAAAAATTCAAGCAAAACACTATTATGTTCTGTGGCAAAAACAGTAATTATCCGTAGTAAAGGGGTCCAGACATTTACTATGGGATCTTGGGATAGTGTTTTTTTTTGCGCGGTGCACTTTGGTACTCATAGCTATCTATAGCGGACTAACAATTAATGCCTTCACACCAAACCTCTAAATCGTCTCAGAAACGGGATATTATGTTGAAACATGAAACACATCACGTATCTTCGACATATCGTTTGCGAGGCATTTTTGGTGTGAAGGCATTATTTGTTCGCCGTAATTTGTCTTTTATTAATCTACTAGCGACCCGTCCCGGCTTCGCACGGCTGTATTATGCATGTATTCATATAAACCTTCCTTTTGAATCACTCTATCTATTAAACAAATCCGCATCAAAATCCGTTGGGTAGTTTTAAAGATCAAAGCATACATAGGGATATAGGGACAGAAAAAGCGACTTTGTTTTATACTATGTAGTGAAGTGATACTTAATATTATAAAGCTCTTCAGCTTGTTTCTTCATTTTGTTTGTTTGTTTGACCGCGCTAATCTCAGGAACTACTGGTTTGAATTGAAAAAATATTTTTGTGTTGGATAGCCCATTTATTGAGAAAGGCTAAAGGATACTTCTTATTTTGATAATCCCACTAGATCGGGACTTACGCGGGTGAAACCGCGGGGCGCAGCTAGTAGGTAGATACAGGTCTTTAAGTGTATCGCGGCATTTAAATACCACTGTGAAGCTGTAAATTTCCATACAAAAAGCGGTAACGTTTCCCCCCCATAAACGAAGTCCGATTTTGATAATTTTTGAAAAATTTCTAGATCTAATGGAAAAGTAGGTTTAACCGTTTTTATTTTAAAGAAATATTGCCTAAGATAAAAGTTATTAGTATCTGAATATCATCGAGCGTTTCAATTGTTTTTTAATAGACTAAACTGAATTACCAAAAAAGAAAAACGTATAAATCTAGAATAAGATGCAGTGAGTTAAATGAGAACAAATTGATTACATTTTGTGAAAGATAAAGGGGGTAAAAACGTTACGGCCCGCAACATTATTTGAAAAGCAAAATGTAGGCAATTATGTCCGAACTTAAACTCTCTCTATCGCACGATACGGGTCATTTTTGAAAATACCTACTCGCGCCGCGTATCGAGAGCCCACCATTCTCTAAGTTCATAAAAAACTTAGTTACTATGTTTTTTGGGTCTAAAGGCCTTTATTTTCTTCTTGTTACCTGTAATGGCACATAGTAACTCAATAGTATTTATATCTACTTTAATTAAGTAACTTTTAGTCACGTGCACCGGAAGTTGCACGCTTGCTGTTTCCTCGTTGGCCAGGATGTTTTGCGCGCGTAACGGTTTTGAATTTGGAACGTTAGTTACCGTTTAGATTGTGCTTTAAAAACCTGTATTAAAGAAAGATGCACTGAGATTTGACGTTTATTAGATTCGAAAGTTAAAAATACGAACTTTTTTCGAAAATTTGGCGGTAAGGTTATATTATGTTTGACTCAAAAATTATTGGATTTAGATTCGTTAATATTTGCATTTTATTAAAAAAAGCTTATTAATTTTAATTAATACCAATTACAAATCACAAACTTAAATCACATCAAATTAAATTTATTAAAACAACTATTTTATAATTTTTATCACAACTTTTCAACTTTTTATTATTTTAAACTAGCGACCCGCCCCGGCTTCGTACGGCTATATTATGCATGTATTATACATATAAACCTTCCTCTTAAATCACTCTATCCATTAAAAAAAACCGCATCAAAATCCGTTGCGTAGTTTTAAAGATCTAAGCATACAAAGGGAAATAGGGACGGCGAAAAGTGACTTTATTTTATACTATGTAGTGATAGTGATGATTAGTTTTTATTACCGAATATATTTCTTACAAAACTTTAAACAGAAAAAATCCCAGAAACCGAAAGTCCTCAAAAAACTTTAAATTTTCGAAAGTCATAGAACACAAAGTTTCCGGATCGGAATTTACGCGGGTGAATCTACGGCGCGCTGATAGTATGTGTGTGTGTGTGCGCATCAATGAATTCTCTCATTAGTTAATGATCAAGACCGGACGTTTGACAATTGCTCGATCTTTCACTTAACCATGGGGTTGTTCATTTAACTAATCAATACTAATAAATATGTAAAAATCTAACGTCCGGTTAAGTCTGGGCAGCAACAAGAAGGGTCTATTTACGACCATTGAACTGTATATAAGTAAGTTTTTATTTTTTCAAGCATTCAGTAATAACAATGGGTCTTAATCCTACTTAATTCTTTTTATCCCGATATTCCCACGGGATCGGGAGTTACGCGGGTGAAATCGCGGAGCGCTGTTATTTTAGGCATTTACGCATTTAAGCATTTACCCACGTAGCTATACAGGATGATTTTTTACGTGGGCTTTCAGCTTTTAGATAGCGAAAATTGCTGAAAGGAGTTGCGTGCCCGATTTTTAGATCCTTAGATTTTTGAAAAAATCATTACTTACCTACCAGGAATCGAAACAGTTTATTTTGCAAAAAATTATTAATTCTATGTTTTTATACCAATGGATAGTGTTGCAGATAGAGATCTAACATTTGTACAAGACAACTGAAAAAAAAAAAATTCAGTACAAAATAAAAAATAATCAGAAGGCCTATTCTCTTGTAAATAAAATTGTTTAAATTACATTGCAATAACATTCCGATTACAAAAAGACCCTGTGAGGGTCTTTTTTTTAGGGTAGCTTTGGGTATTTCTAAACTACCTAAACTACTTTCTATCCCGATACTCCCACGGGATCGGGAGTTACGCAGGTGAAAACGCAGAACACTATTTCTAATATATATAAATTACGTGTCACGTTGTTTGTGCGCGATGGAATCCTAAACTACTTAACCGATTTTAATCAAATTTGTATACCGTGTGCAGTTTGATCCAACTTGAAAGATAGGATAGCTTACATCTTAATTTATCCCGATATTTCCACGGGATCGGGATCTATGCACGAGAATCCGCCGACCACTGTTAGTCACTACATAGTATAAAATAAAGTCACTTTTCGCCGTCCCTAGTTCCCTTTGTATGTTTATATCTTTAAACTACGCAACGGATTTTGATGCGGTTTTTTTAAAGAGATAGAGTGATTTAAGAGGAAGGTTTATATGTATAATACATGCATAATATAGCCCTGCGAAGCCGGAGCGGGTCGCTAGTATATAATAATTAGCAGCTAGGCACAAGTTAAAGCCACGAGGTCGTGCCAATGCGACACGATTCAGGCGCCTTGCCGTTTAATTAGGAACATTGTTCGTTTATCTTAAAGTTTTAACACTTTGTTTTGTTGGTAAACTTAAAGGCGCTTGCAAATACTTGATTGTATCTTAGAAGGTGTCCTTTCACGACATGCAACACTTATAAACTGACTTAAAACAAGAGGTTTTCAATTCTATTGTTTACAGTATTACCTAGATCTTGAGAACGGACTTTTTCTCGTCGTCGTAAACTTAATTCACCTCAGCTAATTCACATATTATTATGTGTATTAAATATATTAAAGTTAAATTGAAACACACCCTGTTAATCTGATATTATCAGCACATATTTGTGTGGACCTTGTCGAAATCTGTTCTGTAGTTTATAGGACTACCTGGTTCAAACAAACAGACGAACAGACGAACAGACAAAAATTCTAAAAACTCTATCGGGTTTAGCCAATGATTTTAAGACGATCTGTGTATTTTTTTTCTGGATATTTACAATTACAGATTTTTTTATGTCTTCAGATTTATTATATGTATAGATAGATATAGATACTTTGAGTAAAATTTAAGTACCTGGGTGCACCTAGTTAATTACTTATTTTTAAACTTACTTTTGAGTTAACTTTATTCACTTTATGAAAGGAAACCAAAATCGAATGATATTTAACGCTAAGAACAACCACCGTTGCGTTTTTTTGTGTAGAAGTCTAGCTTTATTGTCACATGACAAAATTACCGCAGTTCTCGGACGAACCTTTTTGGAGGCGCACGGCTCCTTAAATCTTATTTTTATATTTCTTTTGTACTTACTTTCTAATTTTTTCGTTTTTATTTTATACTTTTTTATTTCTATACATGTCAGTGTTTTTATGTTACTAGGTACTTTTTTAAATGTCTTGTGTTTTGGGTTTGTGATAAATGTTTTCTTTCTTTCTCTCTTACTAGCGACCCGCCCCGGCTTCGCACGGCTATATTATGCATGTATTATACATATAAACCTTCCTCTTGAATCATTCTTTCTATTAAAAAAAACCGCATCAAAATACGTTGCGTAGTTTTAAAGATTTAAGCATACAAAGGGATATAGGGACAGAGAAAGCGACTTTGTTTTATACTATGTAGTGATGATGAGAAAAACATCATTCATTGGTCCTCGGATCTTCCAAAAAACCGCTGACCGTGTGACAGTTTATGTTGTGGTTGAATAAAATAGATAGGTATGTATTAGGACCCACTGTCATTGGCCGACAATAAGACGGTCAATTGAATAACGATTCTAAAGCGCTCACCACGGACAGGGGTCCCAAGTGTTAGTGATGTTTTATGTAACATTTTAAAGATATCGATAAAACTTACTCAATTCTGTCGATAAAATATATTTGTAGTGCTCTGTGGTTTCACCCGCGTAAATCCCGATCCCGTTTCGGGGCCTATTCGTTACAAACATAAATAAAAACACCAATCTTTCCTCTTTATAATACAAATACACACATCAACAAAGTCTAGGGAACACGGGTAAAATCTCAGGGTAAAATAGTGTTTTTTGGAGATTTTTTTTTGTGTGTGGTATGTCGATAGAAGCGGATTTTTATATTTGTTTTGATGCTGTGATATAATGAAAGGGTGGCCATAGTAAAAAATATAAGTTTAGTATGAAAACTAATTTCGCTAAACTCGTTAACTACCAGCCTTACGGTGTGAATACGTCCATTATTTTACATGAACGTGAAATCTTCGTCGAGCTGCTATTGGTGGAGTATCACCATAGAGTACAAAACCTCATCGCGGTATTGCTCTGCATTTAAAGTGTCTAGTGCCAAAATGAGATCTGTTCTTGTTTGGGCCAACGCACATTTACGATAGGCTGAAAAAAAGGACCCACCTAAAGAAGTCTATGGTTACGGAAAACAAGTACAAGTAGAATACCTACCATTTGACGACCCAGTTGGCACAATGGTCACCATGCCGGACTGCCAAACCCAGGGTTGCGGGTTCGATTCCCTCCTTAGACAAGTATCTATGCTTAGATATTTGTCTGTGGTCTGGTTGTCTCTATATATTATAATTATATGTAATTTGGACCCTCAACTGAAGAATTCGGTATAGTACGATATGTTTGAGCAGAGCTGTTCTGATCAAGATCTGTGTCGGTGTCTGTTTTGTATTTACAAAATAAAAGTATATAAGTAGTATATCCGTTGTCTAGCACCCATAACACAAGTCTAGTTATTTAGCTTGGGGCTTGGAGCTATATGGCGATGTGTAGAATGTCCTGCAATATTAAAAAAAAAATACAGGCGTCTCAGTCACGTTTTGGTGAAATTTTATTAAATTTATTACAAAATATTATGCATTAAATAAAATACGGAATAGGATTGAATGCGGAGATAGCCGTCAAATGATAACTCCCCGTTATCCACACGTAGCTAAAATTGTTAATTATTGCGTGAAACAGTGTTGTTTCTATAAAAAAAATTGTAAGCTAGTAACCGGCATTTTAGTAAATTCAGACTTCAAAAAACGGAGGAGGTTCTCAATTTGACGCGTATGTTTTATTCAAACATTTTATTTTCGACTAAAATGTGGTTTAAATTAGGAATCATAACAATGAAACCTAATAATTTATTTTTGTATTTTTGAATAGTCCATTTTCCTTTTTTTTTTTTTATTTTTTTTTTTTTTTTTTATTTTTTTTTTTTTTTTTTTTACCTTTCAAAACAAAATTATTTTTTACAAAAAACTAAAATTTGAAAAAATACTAACAAAAGCAAATAAAACTAAAAGAAAATCACAATCATTAAAAAAATAAATAGTCCATTTTAATTTTATATTTTATCAGATTTTTTCGTAATATTGCTTCTGTATGTTCGATAGAAATTGAACTTTATCGACAATATCTATACTAACATATCGACAGCACCCCACCACTAAATATCGAGTACACTTATCTGAGATACCCGAATCAGCACAAGAGTCTCTCGAGTGTGTATACGGGACGCTGCTGTATGTAATCAACAACGATCTCCTTGGAACAACTCCGTAATTGACTTGTTACAAATACTGCGTAGTATTACGTTGTTGTTTGTTCGTTGGTTGTACGCATGTTAGAAGGGATTTTGATTTGACAGCACTTAGTCATTTGGGTTTGACGACTCAGTAAGCACAATGGTAACCATGCTGGACTGCCAAACACAGGGTTGCGGGTTCAATTTCCGCCTCAGACAAGTATTTATAAATAAATAAATAATATTGCAGGACATTCTACACATCGCCATCTAGCCCCAAGCTAAGTAACTAGACTTGTGTTATAGGTGCTAGACAACGGATATACCTACTTTTATTTTGTAAATATATACCTATACTTATAATACATAGAAACAACCAGACCACAGACAAATATCTAAACACAATTACTTATATACAATTTTTAACACAATTTTTTTTTTAAAACGAACCAGTGGTTCCTCAGATAACCCCGTTTAGACAAATAAAAAAAATCTTCAGCTTTATAAGTGTATTAGTATAGATAATAATATAGAAGAGTAGGACATGGGATATGTACTTTAAATAGAGGTACTTAAGTAGTTAAATTTCGCAGGCAAAGCCGGGGATATCGTCACTCATAAGGAATAGCGCCTAGTGTTCTTCGAGCTAATTTAATATTTAATATTATTTTTATTGCATACGTTACATCCTACGGCAAAAACAATTAAACTTATTACTCTAACAGCTATAAAACCTTATTTCCGCCGAACTCTTTGCAACGTTTTTTTGTTCTCAGTTCTTAATTCAAAATGTCCGAGACGATATTTATCTCGATACATAATCTCTGTGTTCCCGTCAAATCAACGTATCGATTGAATACTAAAATCGATAACAATGGCGAATGTTTTTACATTTTTGGACAGAAATATATGTTTTTATTGTCATTTAAAATAATAAAATCACGTCTTTATACCTATTGACATTGATTTTACATTCCTCAATGTTATTTTTTTATACCAGAGACCTACATACCTACAAACATAATAATATAATATTATTAGGTATTCTGGAATTGATTTCGACTCTGGCTCGTCAAGCCTAAAGACCTTTTGCACGACTAATGTCGTGTTATGAATAATCATAAATAGTCTAAAAATGTCCAATCAGAATAATGTCTAATCATAAAAATGTCCATTCATAATAATATCCAATCATAAAAATGTTCATTCTATAATAATGTCCAGTCATAATAATGTCCATTCATAAAAATGTTCATTCATAAAAAAAATGTCCACTCATATTAATGTCCCATCATAAAAAAATGTACATTCATAATAAAGCCCAATCTTAATAATGTCGAATTATGAAAATGTTCATTCAATAAAATATTCAATTATAAAAATAGGACCATCGTTGGAATGGCTTTTCGGTGAAACGGACGATCGAACTAATAGCTAGTCGAAATTGTGGTATATCGATGATATGGAATATCGGCAATTCGGATGCTCGAGCTTATGGACAAGAGTTGACTATGACTTTGAATCTTTATATTATCAACATCACTACATAGTATAGAACAAAGTCGCTTCCCGCTGTCTGTCTATCACTATGTATGCTTAAAGCTTTAAAAATGCGGTTTTTTTTAATAGATAGAGTGTTTCAAGAGGAAGATTTGAGTGTATGCTAGTTATAATGCAGCAAGACTAGTTTGACCATAGTGTTGCTAGAGCTTATTTTTTTGTCATTTTATCGGTGTCTTTTTTATTCCAAAACCTTTATCTAAGATTGTAGAATTATTGTGGATCCTTAGCAAATAGTAAAGGTAAATAGATAATATTGTGAGCATTGTCCGTCTAATCAAATAATGGGATGATGGGTCGATAAGCAAAGCATCAAATATATTCTCAAAAATATTGCTGATTTAAGACTTTTTTCATAAAAATCTCACAAACAACTTTGATCATCTGTCATAACTAAATCAACCGAAAGTGGGAACCTAATGTATTTGGATGTAACCAAATTAAGTTGCAAGATTGCACCGTTTGGGTGGATACATACAACAACATACAAGTTAAATAAAATCTTCTAAAAAGATTTTATTTGTCAAGGAGAAAACCAGCCCAGTTCTTCAAAGCCACCAGATGTGGTTTCATGAAAATTTGTGGACTATTGACGTCAGCTAGACTTAAGTCTGAATTCCGCCTGCACTGCGTAGTTCTTCGTATTCGTTGTTGGGTGATTGTGATGAATAAGAGTTTGGCTATTCGAGATCGCATGACTTCGGCGTTAAATGTTTCGTGGTAGCGTGCCTTTTCGAAGTTTGGTAACGCATACCCTATAGGAATATGTGCGCGGCCGTCCTCTGCCTCCATGCATGCTCTGCTGTTTTAAGAGGATCATGAGTTTTCGATATGCGGCGCGAGTAGGTTTTTTTTTGAAAAATGACCCGTATCGTGCGATAGAGGGAGTTTAAGTTCGGACGTAATTGCCTTCATTTTGCTTTCAAATAATGTTGCGGGCAGTAACGATTTTACCCCCTTTATCTTTCACAAAATGAAATAAATTTGTTCTCATTTAATTCACTGCATCTTATTCTAGATTTATACGTTTTTCTTTTTTGGTAATTCAGTTTAGTCTATTAAAAAACAATTGAAACGCTCGATGAAGTTTTTAAGTCAAAATTATTTAGATATCTATAATTTAAAAATCTAATAACTTTTATCTTAGGCAATATTTCTTTAAAATAAAAACGGTTAAACCTAGTTTTCCATTAGATCTAGAACATTTTCAAAAATTATCAAAATCGGACTTCGTTTATGGGGGGGAAAAACGTTACCGCTTTTTGTATTGAAATTGACAGCCTCACACTGGCCTTAACAGTTTCACTTATTAATTTTGTTATTACTAATTTTGTTAAACCTAACCCTATTTAGATAAATGTCTTAATTGTATTTTAATCTATTGGTTAATTTTATATTAAAATATCGGCATTCGGTTGGTCTACAGCTTGTCTTTCGAAAAAGGCCTCCTTTAAAGATTTCCACTCTGTTCTATCCTTTGCGACTCGGGTCCAACATGGTCCGGCTACTTTTGCGAGGTCATCTTCCCATAGCTTAAACTGCCTGCCCCTGCTTCTGGTACTGCCTCTGGGATACCATTCTGTGACAGATCTGATCCATTTTTCCTTCTTCTCTTCTATATAATAAATAAAAAATATTGCAGGACAATACACACATCGCCATCTAGCCCCAAGCTAAGTAACTAGACTTGTGTTATGAGTGCTAGACAACGGATATACTACTTATATACTTTTCTTAAATATATACTTATAATACATAGAAACAACCAGACCACAGACAAATATCTAAGCATAAATACATGTCTGAGGCGGGAATCGAACCCGCGACAATGTTTTTGGCAGTCCGGCATGGTGACCATTGTGCCAACTGGGTCGTCATGTGGTATAAGTCTTTCACACGTTCTTAAATTTGGTTTTATGGGTTGTCATACCCAACTTCAAGTAGGAACATAATAAACGGTGCAGATGTGAGTTGAAGATAGTCTTTAAAATGGTATTGTTTTACATACGCAAATAATGGACATAGAGGCAAGTTCAAGATATTACAGCCAATCATTTGGGATCTAATTGACTAATTGTATGCAATTGCTTCAACTCGTTTCTTAGAACTGCATATAATTAATGAAACCTTGATATTGGTCGACATCTTGGAGTAATCGGTGTAACTGTACAGTCGGATTACCAATTAGCTGAACCCCACGTTACCCAGAGCTCACTCGCACATCTAGGAAAATGTAATTATTTATCTTTATGTTATTTTTTTAATATCGATATTGTATTGTAAATTATTGTTTAAAAAAATAGAATCAGTTAACATTATTTTACAACCTTACAGATGTGCGAGTGAGCTCTGGGTCACGTGGGGTTCAGCTAATTGGTAATCCGACTGTACCTGCTTACATAATTGGCTCAAAACCCAGTGGTCCAGTTTGAATGTGATTTTCACATAATCTTTAGGTACATATAATAAAGGAAGAGAGTACAAAAAGCTTGTTGTTGGAAGCATTTAAAAAAAAATTTGGTACTTTTTTTCGTTTTCGCGAAATTCTCATATCTTTTTATTGCGTTGACTCAGGAGGACCTTGATTTTTATACACCAAATAGGGACTATTAGACCTCAGTATCTGGTATAACTACGTCCACCCCCTGAGAAAATCGGTGGAAACAGAAATACAGACAGACAGGCGGACAAGATATTAATCTTATAAGAGTTCCTTTTTTACCTCTTAAGGTACGGCACTTGAAAATTGAGTCTAGGGGACTAAGAAAAAGTAGTAAAAATATAATTATGTTCTTTTATTATTTTGTAGTTTTAAAGTAAGTACCTACTAGATATTATTTCTTCATATTTATCAAGTGAACGCTAACTTTTTATTTTAGGGTTCCGTAGCCAAATGGCAAAAAACGGAACCCTTATAGATTCGTCATATCTGTCTGTCTGCCATAATATGTCACAGCCACTTTTTTCCGAAACTATAAGAACTATACTGTTAAAACTTAAACTTGGTAAGTAGATGTTTTCTGTGAAACGCATTAAGATTATCATATTTTTTTTCTAAACTGAATAGTTTACGCGAGAGACACTTCCGAAGTGGTAAAAAGTGTGTCCCTGTTAATTCTAAAATAAGAGAATGGTGAAACTAAAATACATTACCATGCAAACTTCCAGCCAAAATTGGTTTGAACGAGGGTAAGTAGTTTTTAATACGTCATAAACCGTAATTTACCCTTCATTCATGTATTTTTACCACAAGCGCCATCTATATTTTTTAAATAGTGATTCAATGAATGGACTCCTATTTAACAGACGTGATTTTTATGTGATGATAATGGTACGGCGGAACCCTTCGTTCGCGAGTCCGACTCGCACTTGACCGGTTTTTATGTGTGTATTTACACCGGTTATCTTTTGTCGTTTTTTAATAAATAGGTATCTCAGGTTGAGCTTAGGTCAGATTTTTTTGTTATTTTTAATTTAAAAAGTAATTGGAGATAACTTCGTGCCATTTAACTTTTAACTGATAATAAACATATACTTAGGTATATGTAATAATGTACTTAGTTCATTAATTAAGACTATAAATATTTGATTTAATAATATTGTTCGAGGAAGCGACTACTAACAATTATCTCAATAAAATTTCATTCCAAATTTTCATACTTAGCTTAAAACTATATTCATACATTTTGCACTAAAATAACACCAAACTTTTTGAAAAAATATGCTGTAACTATCAGAAATAAGGAAAGGGCTCCTAAGAACATTATCTCGTAGCTACAGCAGTTTTAAAGTGTAGAGAATAATTTCTTGTTAACCGACTTCAAAAAAGGAGGAGGTTCTCAATTCGGATAAATCTATTTTTTTATAGTTGTTCAAGCATTTTTTCTTTGTTTATCACCGATTTTGATGAATCTTTTATTTCAAGTAATGTTTTTTAATATAATTAGAAGTAGGTAGATATTCTTAATTTAAGAACATTGCTTTTAAATTCAGAATACTACTTATAATTTCAAGATTTTTTTCTGAAACCAAGAAATTATTCTCTAGCGTCTATAGGGCGAGGATTATGTGATAGCGTCTAATAAATCGATGAACACCTGCAATTACAAAAAAGTGTCATGGCACTATTGTGTAATATTGTGTGTGTTCCCGTTTTGAAACAGAGAATTTAATATTTATATCGCTCATCTGGGCTTGTGTTATGGTGACGAGTGACGAATAGAAAACACTTATAAAAAAACTGGTTGCCTGTAAAGTCGGTATACGGGCAAAAGTTTTACGTGACAACAACTGTGCTCGAGTGGAAGGGACGCGTGCCTTTCACTTTTTATGTCTGTCTCTCTCGCTCTTAGGCGGGCTAACCATGCCCGCGTGCCTCTCACTCGCTCTCATTGTGAGCGCATAACGTCAGCGGAGCGTAACGCAGTTTCTTGAAGTGTCACCCGGCAAACCAATTTATAAGACGTTGTCACGTCAAAAGGAAAAAAAAGTTAAAGGACAAAAATATAAAAGAATAACAAAAAAAAAACTCAATATTTCATCGTTTTCTTATGACGTCACGTAATATTATATCCGTAACTTTACAGACGACCATTTGCTTTTATTCTGTGTGCTTTTTTATTGACCCTCTACTAAAGTGTAAAGACTGCAGTTTGCGTAAAATTTCCTCGCTTTGGTAAATTTATCACGTAACTCGGTGCATTTAAAATTATATGGTGTTTAAAATAATCCTGCAGCAAGTGCCATTAGAGTTGGCATGTCACACGTGGCCCGATTTCTCTTCCTGATGTCCTACCTACACAAATATAACGATGTTTATTTACACGTTTGCGTTGCGATTGCGCTGAATTTAGGTCGGTTTTCATTTTTCACCTACTTCAAAAGAACTTGCTAGGTTCATCCGTTCTTGAAAAATTCGATGATGACACACGGACAGACGGACAAGAGAATGATCTTATAAGCGTTCCTTTTTTATCTTTTGAGGTAAGGAACCCTAAAAACAAGGAGGTTCTCACTTCATCGCGTACCTACCTATATACTTTTTATTTTTTTAATGTATGTTCAGCATTTAATTACTGGAAAACGGTTCAACCGATTGAGAAGATTCTTTATTGTTTTAAAGTTTAAAATAATCTCAGGCGGTTATATAAAAATTTGGTGAGGCTCTGATGAGGATCTTCTTTTTCTTATTTATTGACGTGACAACGTTTTATAAATTGGTTTGCCGGGTGACACTTCAAGAAACTGCGTTACGCTCCGCTGACGTTATGCGCTCACAATGAGAGCGAGTGAGAGGCACGCGGGCATGGTTAGCCCGCCTAAGAGCGAGAGAGACAGACATAAAAAGTGAAAGGCACGCGTCCCTTCCACTCGAGCACAGTTGTTGTCACGTAAAACTTTCGCCCGTATACCGACTTTACAGGCAACCAGTTTTTTTTTTTAATGTATGTTCAGCATTTAATTACTGGAAAACGGTTCAACCGATTGAGAAGATTCTTTATTGTTTTAAATTTAAAAATAATCTCAGGCGGTTCCATAAAAATTTGGTGAGGCTCTGATGAGGATCTTCTTTTTCTTATTTATTTTTGTATACTTATAATAAAAACCTATAGAAATAAAATCTAGGTGAAAGGGTACCTGTGCTCTCTCCATACCAACGTAGTCGACTGTTTCCTCCCTGGATAATGACACTATAGCAAATATTTTTGTTGCATAAAACCTATAACTGTAATGACAATGCCCCTATGTCTTGTTTTTTTTCATTTTCTAATTATCATAGAAATTAAGATTTAATAAATAAAAAAATAAAAAAGCAAAACATAGGGGCATGGTCATGGCAGTTGTAACAGTCGACTACGTTTGTAATAGTTTGTATGAAAAGAGCCCTCGGTACCCTTTCCTCAGGTGGTTCCATAAAAATGGTGAATCTGATGAGGATCTTTTATTTCCTTTTTTTTTAATTTGTATGCTCATAATGAAACCTACAGAAATAAAATCTACTGTTTGTAAATCTTTTTATATCTACACTAATAAAGAGGAAAGTGTTTTTGTTTTTTGTTTGCCGAAACTACTGGACCGCGCGATTTTAATGAACCTCGGTATGAAAATACATTGATTTATTGGGAATAATATAGGCTACTTTTTATTCCAATATTCCTACGGGATCGGGAGTTACGCGGGTGAGAAAGGTATTATAAAGGGAGGAGTTTTTGGTTTTGTCCGATTTACCCAAGACATCTTCTATAATATAAAAATCAATTGCTGTTCGTTAGTCTGGCTAAAACTCGAGAACGGCTGGACCGATTTGGCCAATTCTTTTTTTGTTGTGTTTGTCGTAGTCCAGGGAAGGTTTAAACGGTGAGAATTTAAAGATCGGACTTACGCGGGTGAAACCGCGAGGCGCAGCTAGTCTATAATATAAAAATCTTCTATAATATAAAAATCAATTGCTGTTCGTTAGTCTGGCTAAAACTCGAGAACGGCTGGACCGATTTGGCCAATTCTTTTTTTGTTGTGTTTGTCGTAGTCCAGGGAAGGTTTAAACGGTGAGAATTTAAAGATCGGACTTACGCGGGTGAAACCGCGGGGCGCAGCTAGTAATAATATAAAAATTGACACGGAAAAATTAAAATTTCACCTATAACCCGAGTCGACAGAACCATAAAATACTGACATTTCCTTCCCCATTTCTCAAATGACATGTATAGGAAGTGCCCGAAACCAAGGAAACGATTAATTGTTAAAAAGCGAAGCTCTAAATAGGGGCGGCGCGGCGCGAGCGGCGCGTGCGCATCCGTTACAGATTTCTTTCGGGACGATACATATTTAGAAGTGTCTTTTTAGTTGGCTATCTGTGGCTTAGTCCGGTACTTAATGATGTCCTTCTTGGTTTTAAAGTGTGGAGAGCGAACTATAACATAAAATAAATAAATATTATTTTCTTTTGTAAAGCTATACTTTTTATACATACAGAAACCTCCAGACCAAAAACAAATATCTGAGGCGTGAATCGAACTCATAACCTTTCACCAGACTACACAGAAAATAAAGTTTCTTGAAGCAAGAAATAATCCGTTCCCTATAGACTAGAGCTAGAGAATAATTTCTTGTTTTTATTTAATGTTCTTGAAAATAATAAGCAGAATTTTTAATTTTATTGCTTTTAAATTAAGAATATTGCTTGTTATTTTATTATGATTTTTTACCATGAAATTATTCTCTAGCGTCTATCGGAAGGGGATTATTTCTGGCTCCAAGATAGCTTTTTTTTCTTTGTAGACTTAGTTGAAACTCGGAATGCAAATAGCTTGAGTCTTAGAATCTTCTTCTTAAGGTGCCTCTCCGACTAACGAAGGTTGGCAGTCAATTTGGAATATTCTTCTCTATTTCTAGCGAGGCGAAAGAGTTCTGCTGCACTCGCTATCCCCGTCCACTCCCGGATGTTACGCAGCCAAGATTTTTTCCTCCGACCGACACGTCTTTTGCCCGCGACTTTTCCCATCATAATTAGTTGCAGTAACTCGTACCTATCATGTCTCAATACATGTCCTAGGTAGGCAACTTTTCTTTGCTTGACAGACCGTCAAAAGTTCGCGTTTCTGCTTTACGCGGCGGAGGACCTCAACATTGGTTACTTTTTGAGTCCAGCTAATAGCAAGCATCCGCCTGTATGCCCACATTTCAAACGCTTCTACACGTTTTCTGAGATCTTCTTTGATTGTCCAAGTCTCACATCCGTATAGAACAATGGGCCAGATGTAACAACGAAGCATTCTAATGCGCAAACACAGTCCGAGGCTACGGTTGCAGAGAACACGCTTCATCTTATTGAAGGAACTTCGAGCTATTTCGATACGGGTTCTTATTTCCTGATCACTTTCCCAAGATTCATTTAACCACGTACCGAGGTATTTGTACTTTTTTACTTGTTCAAGTGTGTGTCCCTCAACAGATATACACACGTTACCATGCTGCCTGGTTGAAACGACCATAATTTTCGTTTTAGCCTTGTTCAAGCTAAGACCTCCTTTCTCACTACACACGTTCACTCTGTCGACTATTGTCTGAAGCTCTTGCTCTGAGGATGCTATGAGCACTGTGTCATCCGTGTATCTGAGATTATTAATTAGTCTCCCATTAACTTTGACACCACAGTCTAGATCTTCTAATGCTTCAGCCATAACAGCCTCTGAGTAGACATTGAAGAGTGTAGGTGATAGTATGCAACCTTGACGTACTCCCCTTTTGATTTCAACCTCTTCAGATTCCTCACCATCTATACGGACAGTAGCTCGCTGATTCCAATACAAGTTCTGAATAATTCTGACGTCCCTGTCGTCCAAACCGATGTCTACTAATAGCGCGATGAGTCGATCGTGTAGTACTCTGTCAAACGCCTTCTCATAATCAATGAAGCACAGGTAGACATCTTGTTGCATGTCTTTACATTTTTGCACCAGAACTTGTAAAGCAAAGAGGGCCTCTCTCGTGCCGACTCCAGATCTGAATCCAAATTGATTGTCGGAAAGCTGTTCATCGCATTTGACTTTAATACGTTTATGTATAATGCTAAGAAATAGTTTGAGTACTTGGCTCATTAGGCTTATAGTTCTAAAT
Source organism: Idaea aversata (assembly GCA_907269075.1). NCBI lineage: Eukaryota > Metazoa > Arthropoda > Insecta > Lepidoptera > Geometridae > Idaea > Idaea aversata. The sequence goes on from OU026102.1 coordinate 3,410,154, forward strand.
TCCTCGCATTTCTTCGAATAACACATGCTAATTTTTATCTCGATACAGCTAGTGATAATAATTATATTAATTTGACGACCCAGTTGGCACAATGGTCACCATGCCGGACTGCCAAACACAGGGTTACGGGTTCGATTCGCGCCATAGACAAGTATTTATGCTTAGATATTTGTCTGTTGTCTGGTTGTTTCTATGTATAAAAAGTATATATTTACAAAACAAAAGTATATAATTAGTATATCCGTTGTCTAGCACCCATAACACAAGTCTAGTTACTAGGCTAGATGGCGATGTTTGGAATGTCCAGCGTATTTATTTAATATTTAATTTCCTTGATATGTGAGAATTGAGAATAAAAAAGTCCATCTCCATACTAATAAAGAATCGTCACACTATGTCTATGAAAGTTGTGACAGACAGACGGCGCAAGAGTCGTAGGAAATCATTAGTTACCGGCATCATCGGTACAATGAGCTATTTTTAAACTACCCATCCAGTTTACCGATACTACACCAATAAATGTTCGGATATATAATGTAATGTACGAATAGCATAGAGCCATTTTTAACATGTTAAAAATGGCTCAAGCCAGCGACTTCGCCTACCATTTCTTCCTCTAAGAAGAGCAATTAAAAATAACCCTTTCTTAGAGAATACCTAAACCACATGAGTTCTAAACGACACAAATAATACACAGTCCAAATTTCATGTCTCTAATACCAGCGGTTTAACCTCTGCGTTTAATTATATCAGTCAGTCAGTCAATCAATCAGCTATTCAGTCGGTCCATCAGTCGGTCGACCAATCAGTCAATCATTCGGTCGATCTGTCAATCGATCAGTTAAACATTCATTTTTTATTAACTAGGGACTGTCTATCTGAAACTGCAACTCTATTGAGTTTTTTATCTTCTCGGTCAGAGTCAATTATTATAGGTTTTTCTGAAAATAAACGAATACATGAGAGTTTTTTTTTTACATATATGATAGGTCAGCGTTTGACCACTATCACACCCGCCAGATGGCAACGATGCCGCCTAAGATGTAACACGCTTTCCTAGAAGATACCTATTCACTCGCGATTTGAAGATCCCCTTTTCTGACGTGTACACATAAAACAATACTTAGGATAGCAACGCACACTAATGCAAAAGAACGCCCACCTTCGTAGGTATAGATTACGAATAAAGCACACATTTACAAAATAGCAAAAGTAATAATGAAACAAATCTGTTGAGCTTGAGTTCGATATTAATTTTTTCTTTATTATTGTATCTCGATGCGCTGGTGGCGCCATCTATGAGCAACGTGTGTAACTTCACGATAATAACTAGACGGCGCCACCAGCTCATCGTAAGCACCTTAGTAATGAATGTGTGAGGAAGCTACATCCACCAGTCTTCGCTAAATAATTGATCTGTGTGGGTTACGACAGGGGCGGCGCGTTATATTTGTCAATGTGTGCATTGCTACCCTAAGTATTTTGCTGACTGTACAATACACGTCAGAAAAGACAGACGCAGGAGTCGCAAAGAAGTCAGCGAACAGTATACGCTTAAGGTCACACTGAGCCTAACCTACACCTATTTGATGATAAGTGAACCTGTAGGTAGGAACCTATGTACAGTATGCGTCATTAGTACACTACCAGTTTGCTACGATAATACTATAATCAAGTACTTAGGTATTATACTTACGACCTTCTTCTAATAGACGTTACACACAAACATAAATACTTGAATTAAAAGTACTCAGTGTGATTATTATTTTCAATATGTTAGCTATGTCTTTAGTTGACCGAGTGGTATAAGTGAAATAAAAAATTAAAGCTAAATAAGTTCTTTTAAATCCAAAGGTTGCCTGGAAGAAATCCCTTTCAGCGATAAGGCCGCCCATTTGTGCAATTTGTACTTTATAGCTATTACTTTACTTTGCTTTGTGTATATTATCATGCTCTATGTTCCTTACTGTGTTGTACAAATAAAATTATCTATCTATCTATAAGCCGCCACTCGCTACACCAACCGACGTGGGTTTGGTCTGCGATTACGTTGTTATACCCCCTTATTCCAAAACGAGGTTTAAGGATAGTCCGAGATGTGGATTTAAACCTTAGATTTAGACACAGATTTACTCGTGAACAATAGTCTAAACACTATCCCCATATATTGATAGGGATAGTGTTTAGACTAAAGTTCCTTATATAATCTATAGGGATAGTGTTTAGACTATAGTTCACGAGTAAGTCAGTGTCGAAATCTAAGGTTTAAAACTACATCTCGGACTATCCTTAAACCTCGTTTCAGAATAAGGGGGATAATGTTTAAATTGTTCTGCACAGGATTGTAAACGTTACGGTGCCGGTGGACTTTTGAACGTTGATTGTACCTATGAAAAACAGATAAATTGAATTCAATTCCATCAGTAACTGCATAGGTACTTATGTAGGCAGTAGCCGTTATTTCAACAATAGCTTTCATACAATCTGATTGAAACCCGCTGACATGGATAAATATTGAAACGTGTAGAGGCGTACAAATAACTTTGGTTTTAGAACAACATATTATCTTCTAGACTTGTTGAGTATTACAATGTAAAAATGTAATACAACCAACCAGAGAAGGCCAATTCTCGTGAACACCATGATTACAATAACTATCACTATCACTTCACTACATAGTATAAAATGAAGTCACTTTTCGCCGTCCCTATGTCCCTATGTTCCTTTGTATGCTTATATCTTTAAAACTACGCAACGGATTTTGATGCGGTTTTTTTAAATAGATAGAGTGATTCAAGAGGAAGGTTTATATATGTAATACATGCATTAAATTACCTTTTTGTTACCTAATTCTGTCTTATTATTTACCTTATTCTACCTATAGAACCCTGCAAATGTATATAATACCTAATCATATTTTAAACATGGCAGAGGCCATTTCTTTTTTCTTTTTTAGTAAGGAGAGACTGAAAAACAGCTTAGCTGAGTTCTCTTCCTTTTTACCTTTGCTTTTCTTGGGCATGTACCTACCTAATGTGTAATGTTATTTAATATATACTTACAACTCTTAAATTAAAATTGTCTTATATCCATCTCATAACAGAAATATTATAAGTAGGTATAATAAGTTTCATAAATTAGTTTAAGATAGGTGGGTATTAATGTTTGAGTTAAGTTTTGTGTAAATAAACGCCTTATTTATTTATTTATTTTTTATTTTTTAAAATAGCCGTGCGAATCCGGAGCGGGTCGCTAGTTACATTATAATAACATTCCGACCCAGTTGGCACAATGGCGAACTGTCAAACACGGGGTTGCGGGTCCGATTCCCGCCTCAGACAAGTATTTATGCTCAAATATTTGTCTGTGGTCTGGTTGTTTCTATGTATTATAAGTATACTGGCGACCCGCCCCGGCTTCGCTCGGCTATATTATGCATGTATTATACATATAAATAAAGCTTCCTCTTGAATCACTCTATTTAAAAAAAACCGCATCAAAATCCGTTGCGTAGTTTTAAAGATCTAAGCATACATAGGGACAGACAGCAGAAAGTGACTTTGTTTTATATCATGTAATGATATTTACAATAGAAAAGTACCTATTATAAGTAAATATCCGTTGTCTAGTCATAACACACGTCTAGTGACTTAGTTTGGGGCTAGATGGCGATGTGTGGAATGTCCTGCAATATTTATTTTATTCCGATTGCATTTCACTTCATTTGACGACCTCTGTGGCGCGTCGGGCGAACACCCGACTGCGACGCAGAAGGTTGCGGGTTCGATTCCCGCCGGGAACAAGTATTTATGCTGACCATAAATTCTTGTTTCTGGTTCTGGGTGTTTCCTATATGTATATATTTACAAAAAAAAAAAAAAAGTATATAACGACCGCTTTCGAGCAACAGCTCCTAACTGACTTTTGGTAAATTTTACAGGAGAGCAAAAAAACTGAATAACTTCTTTATTTTATGGATTTGCGAAAAGTTGAAAATCCAAGTTTATTAATTTTGTAAATAGTATTGATTAATAACAATATTGTATTAAATTTTTAGCTCTAAAGTAGTTTATGGTAGATACGAGCTATTGGTATGAAAAAGTTGGTGAAAATGTTGGAGATAGAATTTATTGTCACTAAACTTATAAATAAAACGAGTTATTTATTTAATCATTTATTAATGAAAACTTTCTATGATTCATCTTTTTAACTAATTAAATGTAAGGTATTAATTAATATCACAATCTGGCAGGTAATTCAAAGTAATATTTTTAAAAACTAACAATTAAGACTAGTCATTCTCTCAATTAACAATTAGCCTTAGGTAAATATCTTATTACCTTATAAACTTATTTTACTTCTTACTTACTACGACTTCCAGCCTCCCGAACAAGCCGGGTTCCGAAAAGGCTTTAGTACCGTGGACCACATTCATACGCTCCGGCAGATTATACAGAAGACAGAGGAGTATAATCGGCCGTTACGTTGGACTACGAGAAAGCCTTTAATTCAGTCGAAACCCGGGTAGTGCTGCAGTCCTTCCAGCGGTGCAAAATCGACTATCGGTATATCCAAGTGCTGAAGTGTTTGTACGCTACTGTCTACTGTCTATCTGGCTTCAGAACCAGAGCACAAATCCGATCCAATTGCAAAAAGGGGTGAGACAGGGAGACGTTATCTCTCCGAAACTGTTCACCTCTGCATTGGAGGATATATTTAAGCTCTTGGACTGGGACGGATATGGCATCAATATCAATGGCGATTACATCACTCATCTTCGGTTTGCCGACGATATAGTCATCATGACTGAATCGCTGGAGGACCTCAGCAGGATGCTGAGAGACCTCAACACCGTCTCCGGAAAGGTGGGTCTTAAAATGAACATGGGTAAGACAAAGATGATGTCGAACGCCCATGTCATACCCATACCTGTTCACATTGGAGACGATGTTATCGAAGTTGTTGATCACTATGTCTACCTAGTCCAAATGGTCCAACTAGGTAAATCTAACTTCGATAAAGAGGTCAGCCGACGAATCCAACTTGGTTGGGCAGCGTTCGGGAAGCTTCGCAACATCTTCTCGTCACAAATACCACAGAGTCTCAAGACGAAGGTTTTCAACCAATGTGTGTTACCAGTGATGACATACGAATCCGAGACGTGGTCGCTGACTATAGTCCTCGTTCATAAGCTCAGAGTCGCTCAGCGGGCTATGGAGAGAGCTATGCTCGGAGTTTCTCTACGTGATAGAATCCGAAATACGGAAATCCGTAGAAGAACCAAAGTCACCGACATAGCTCTCAGGATTGGTAAGCTGAAGTGGCAATGGGCAGGTAATGGGCTCGCAGAACTGACAACTGCTGGGGAGTAAAGGTTCTCGAGTGGCGGCCGCGATGCAACGCGAACCGAAGTGTTGGGAGACCAGCTACCAGATTAACTCTTCTACTTCTACTTCTAACTTCAAATTAACTCATTTAATGCAGAAAATACAAGTTATTTACTTACTTTTAGCCAAGACGAACAGTTTCCAGCACGTTCTCAGTCCAAACTGCGTGTCAAAATGTGAGATAGGAGATATTTCTACTAAATTTATTTTTTAAATAAGAAAGAAGAAAATAGTACATTGCGATACAAGTGTGGAAAGTTGATCATTCCATAGAGGCGAACGGAACGCGAGCGTGGCAAAAGCCGAGATGGAATGATCAATTCACACGTGTATCGTACGACGTTTTTTATCACAGTTGCGAATAAAAAAAAGACTTGTTAAAATTTTAATAATAAAAAGTTTTAAAGAATTCTAGGTTATGTTTACTATTTTTTGTTAATTACACTCCCGAAAGGCTAGGCAAAAGACTTTTAACCTATACAGCGTCTGACATACAATATTTTTTTAGGGTTTTTTTCATTTGTTTTTGCGTCGGCGGTTAAAAACAGAATATATTAGTTCCGGGTTTCATTAAAAACAGAATATATAAAAAAAAATATATTTATGTACCTAAAGAAAAAACAAAATAAAAACAAAACTCAATTTTTAATTATTTTCAAAGACGTCATTACGTAATATTATCGTTCGCAGACTTTAGAGACAACCTTTTGAAAAGAAGAAAAAAGGTACCAACAAAGAGTTTTAAGCCAGCAAGGCTTAAAAACTCTTTGGATGGTACCTTTTTCTATACATCAAAACAGTATAACCCAGATAAAGGAGATCATTCATGTTTCTAACAAAAAATACCCACAAAAAAAAATGCCGGCCAGTAATAAAAATTATTTGTATCTTGTAGAGAATAACATTTTAAACAATGTTTACTAAGGCAACAAAGAGCTACGATCAAAAATCGTTGAGTTATTTTACATTGAAAACCCAAAAAATGCATTTTATAGGGATCCGTTTGACCACTTTTAAGATCCCACTATAACTTCTGAAAGGGTTATTGGATATACCTATGTATATAAATATAATAAAAACAGACAAAACTTATCCATTTACTACTTATTTTTATATTTTTTCTGTAGTAATATCTTAGAAGTGGTCAAACGGATCTCTACAAAATGCATTTTTTTGGGTTTTCAATGTAAAATAACTCAACGATGGTTCATCGTAGCTCTTTGTCGCCTTATTAAACATTATTTAAAATGTTATTCTCTACAAGATAGAAACATTTTTTTTTGTGGCCGGCACGTTAATTTTTGGGTACGATTTGAACGATGTCCTTAAGAATGTTTCATCTACTATATGTCATTAGCAGTAAGATACGTATTTGACATATCGGGATGACGTATTATTTTCCAACACTAGTTGGATTTTTTTTTATCGCACGCGTGTATTACGTTGCATTATGAGCCTAAAAGCGGTTTAATAAGATCCACTTTATGAGCAACTGTGATAAAAAGTAATAAATTTCTATTAGCGATTTTTTAATACTTTTAAACGTCAGATAGTTACGAATTTTCGTCACAGGAAAGATGCTTACATTTTACAACAGATGGCATTAAAATCCACTTTTGGGTAAAAATGGCAGTTAGGAGGTGTTGCTCGAAAGCGGTCGATAAGTAGTTTATCCGTTATCTGGCACCCATAACACAAGCATTAAGTTGCTTAGCTTGGGGCTGGATGGCGATGTGTAATATGTCCTGAAATATTTATTTATTTATTTATTTTATTTATTTCAATCACAAAATACCCTCAAAGAAGCTCAAAAACAGTTAAAGTCATCTTTTGGCTGAATTATATTTTTTGTAATTTAATGTTAATTTGAACAATTTAATTTACGAGAATTGGCCTTCAGCTCTGTCGCTCGTTGTCGACAAGTGGTCCAACTAAAATGTTAACATTGAAAAAAGATTATTCAAAATCGGTTGATAAACAAAGAAGATATGCGCGAACATCCATAAAAAAATACATACAACCGAATTGAGAACCTCCTCCTTTTTTGAAGTCGGTTAAAAATGTGTTTCAGATCGGGAAGCATAAGCCGTAAATTCGAGAAAGTGGTGCATTAAGGCCGTAGGTTGATCGAATATGCATTGATTTTGAAATTGACTAGCAATACGCAAGAGGTTAGGATCTACATGATGGTGTCGGTCTTATTATAACATACTAGCTGCGCCCCGCGGTTTCACCCGCGTAAGTCTTGATCCCGTGGAAATATCAAAACAAAAAGCAGCCTATACAGAGTTATTGGTAATTATACTAGCAAGCCGTTAAGTGCTTCTTCTGTGCACCTTAACAAACAACTTTTGTTTTACGAATTTATTATTCGAAAAAAAAATAAAAAAATTGAGGTTATAAACAGCTGATTTTTTAAAACAAAGGTCATTCAGACTGTTGATAATGACCTCCGTGCATGGTATTCATGTACGGAGAGGGTACAGCTGATTTTTATGTAAACCTAACGTCAAAATTTAAAAAAAAACAGTGTTCGAATTTCCAAAAGTCGTAGAACAAAAGTTGTTTGTTTAGATGCACAGAAGTAGCCCTCAACGGCTTACTAGTAAAATAATTACCAATAACCCTGTATAGCGTTCGTCGAAAAATGGACTATCCAACAAACAAAAATTTTTTCAATTCGAAGTTGTCGTTCCTGAGATTAGCGATTTCAAACAAACAAACTCTTTGACTTTCTATTATTAGTATAGATTCGTATTAAGTAAACTTACGGGGACGTTGTATTTGTTTTATTGTTCTTTGTTACACTTTTTAAAGTTAGGTCAAGTTAGGTAACGCACTCATTTTTAGAGTTCCGTACCTTAAAAGATAAAAAAGGAGCGATCAATTTTAATAAGATATCTTTCTTGTCCGTCTTCCTGTCTGTCTGTCCGTGTGTCATCTCACCACCGATTTTCTCAGGAACGGGTGGACCTAGCAAATTAAAATTCATACCAGATACAGTCTATAGTCCTTATTAGGTCCTGTATAAAAATCAAAGTCCTGAGTCGAGGATAAAAAGATAATATGTGCTTATTTACCTTTTCGCGAAAACTTGTAAGTACCAAAATTTACCTTAACAACTTTTTATATAGGTAGCTGTATAGGTTAAAAGTCTTTTGCCTGCCCTTTCGAGAATATAATTAAGAAAAAAATGTTGCCTAAAATAGTAAACATATAATATTTTGTTAACTTGTTTTATTTTTTTTATTCGCAACTGTGATAAAAAAACGTCGCACGATACACGTGTCGATTGATCATTGTCTCTCGGCTTTTTAAACGCACTCGCGTTCAAGTTGTTGATGTAAATTTAGGTAAAATATGCCTTAACAACTTTTTGAGAGAATTCCACACTTTTTGTTTTACTTTTTAAAATGATTATTTCAACCAGTGGGTTTAAAACAACCAGTTGGTTTTTCGTTGGTAAGCTGACTACTCTACTGCGTTGGTTATCTATTCCCCAGAAATTTAAAATCAATATTCGTCAAACCGTGGTAGGAGGTATAATTTACCTAAAACTGAGACCTAACAGTTGAAGTTATTTCGAACGTGGTTTGTTTTATGTGACGTTTCGATTGCGCATACCGTTTTCTATTGAACCTTGGAAATCATACTCCATTAGTCAATTCTAGGTTATACTTACTATAAAGCATTGAGTTGAAGTGTTAACTGTGTTTTGCACCCACTTTTGGTTACATTGCTCAAGTATATGTATATGTCTTGCTATATAGGTTTGCAGTTTCGATTCCCGCCTCAGACAAGTATTTATGCCGAGATATTTTTCTATGGTCTGGTTGTTTCTATGTATTATAAGTATATATTTAGAAAAGAAAAGTATATAAGTAGTGTATCCGTTGTCTAGCACCCATAACACAAGTCTAGTTACTTAGCTTGGAGCTAGATGGCGATGTGTGGAATGTTCTGCAATATTTATTATTATTTGTCTGTTATACGTCCTGTATCACGGGGCTATGGAGCTCCGGACCTTTGGAAGGCGTGCGTGGAGCCGAAGCCAACACGTAGAGACCCTTTACAATAACAAGTATATTAGCAAACAATGGGGTGGATTCTAAACCGGCGATTATCCCTGTCTACACTATAAAGTGCAACCAAGGACAACCTCCGGTTTGGATAAAACTATTGATAATCTACAGGACAAAACTACTTGTGCTATTATTGTAATGAGATGGTAGTGGACTAGATACTGGGGAACTATGGATACTATGGCACCTGCCGTAACAATGTCCAATAAACACGTAAAAATGGCAGGCGGGGACTCGCCAATTCTCAGACTGGGCCACCCTAATTAGCCAAGTAATTTACAGCAAGGGAGAGGCTTCACTGGATTTTAAATCCAACTCATCACTGACGTTCGGCATCCATCCTTCGAGTATTTCTACTCATGCGACTCCACTCTGGACGGCCGGTGAAGGCAAGCCAGAGGCGGGGGACCGCTTCCTCGTCAATATTCACTCCGACCAGCCAACTAATGCAAGCCGGAGATGAGGAATGGTGACTTCCCCTGGAGAACTCGGGGTCGTTACTCCCCGTCACCTCGCCTCAAGTGTACCGTGAGGTATTTATTATTATCATTATTCGGTATACGATAGCTATTTTGACGTAGATATTCGCTAAGAAAGGATTTTGTAAAATTAAACTCCTACACGGACGAAGCCAGGGGTAAAAGCTATACAGACTATAAAGTGGCGTTTGACAATAAATCTACTAGATTTGATTTATCCTTTCAAGTGAATAGAGAGTCGCGTGCTTTATCATTCATAGTTCGATAAATAAATCATAGAAGAACATAATATTCATATCCTAGAGTTTAGGGAAGTTTAACTGTCAGATTATATCGTACCTTTACTTGCTACCTCGTTAACCCTGTTAACACATTACCCCTATGTCATTCATGTAAGTATCCTCACCTATCTATACTAATATTATAAAGCTGAAGAGTTTGTTTGTTTTAACGCACTAATCTCAGGAACTACTGGTTCGAATTGATGAGCGAAGAATCAGCGGAAAATGTAAAAAATCGGGGAAAATTATGCATGATTGAGGGCTTCCGTTGTTTGTTTGATCGCGCTTATCTCAGGAACTACTGGTTCGAATTGAAAAAAAACTTTTTTGTTTATCCAACATTTCCATTAATTTATCGAGGAAGGCATATTCATATTTCAATATTCCCACGGGATCGAGAGTTACGCGGGTGAAACCGCGGAGCGCTGCTAGTACTAACTAGTTGTAATTCTAATCCCAATCAATATTATTATAATCCATACAAATACTCACTATCACTACATATTATAAAACAAAGTCACTTTCTCTGTCCCTATATCCCTATGTAGGTATGCATAAATCTTTAAAACTTTCTCTGTCCCTATGTCCATATATCCCTATGTATGCATACATCTTTAAAACTACGCAACGGTTTTAATAGATAGAGTGATTCAAGACGAAGGTTTATATGTATAATACATGCATAATATAGCCGTGCGAAGCCGGGGCGGGTCGCTAGTATCATTATAAATCTGAAATTTTGGGTATTTATTTGTTCCTTTTTCACAGTAAAATCACCTGACCGATTTATATGAAAATCCACAAAGTGGTCGTTTAGAAAATGGGGAAAGACTTATGATATTTTTGATTTAAAATCCGCGCAAGAAACCGCGGGCGCAGCTGGCTAGTAAATTCAAATTCAATTCATTTATTGCGAATAAAGGTACATAGTATGGTGTAACATTAATGAAATAAAGAAAACTCTATTCGTTTATTATTAAATAATAATTATTGGACTCAGCGCCTTCTAGAGGTATACGTTTAAATAAGCATGATTTGTTAGCATATTACGAGATTGTTAAAGATTTATTACCGCAGATGGATCCAATTCAGATTAGTCAAGTATCTATAATACAATCATTAATCAAAAGGAGTAAACGGACAAGAGTTACGAACGAATTTTTAATGGGTTGCATACCATTTAAATGTCATTTTATTGCATTTGATATGTAATTATTACTAACTACAATCAAATAATTTAATAAAGGACAACAAGTGGAAGGTTTTTAAGGGGCTAGTGCAATAGTCCCTACCAACGTATCCCCCCTCTAGGAGGGTAAGAATGGATGTTTTCCACCTATCTCTACTTCTTCTTCTCGTATAGTGGTGTGGCTCACCTATTGTTAGTTTTCAGATCGCCTTAAGGCCTCTAACTTGATCTAACTCTACTGGGAGGGATACTTGGAAATTATATAGGTATATTTGGTACGTCAATTTTCTGGCTTAATAATAATGTAGGAACCTAATTTATTTTGATTAAAAATGCTATGCTTTACCCTGGAAGTCCTCGAGTGCCACACGTTTTTTTTAATGACAGTTCAATAAGTTAGTTGTCGAAAAATAACTGATACCGTACCACCAGTTCACCATAGTATTCGATAAAAGTCAACAGTATACTGTAAACAAAAATACGCGCGTGAGAAGTTATACTTCTTTGGCATTTAAAAAAAAAAAAAAAAAAAAAAAAAAAAAAAACTCGTCCGACAAAAAACTCGTCCGGCAAAAAACTCGTCCGACAAAAAACTCGTCCGACAAAAAACTCGCCCGAAAAAAAACTCGTCCGACAAAAAACTCGTCCGACAAAAAACTCGTCCGGCAAAATACTCGTCCGACAAAAAACTCTGGACTGGAAAAGGATTGTCAACACAATCAATAAAGTTCAATTTAGATTTAAACAACTTCTCCCGTGAGAATTTTGTGTGACGTGAGAATTTTGTGTCTCGCTTTTGTAAAATTTCACTCTCATCATTTTTTCATAACGCGCCTAAAGAAGTATAACTTCAACAATCACAAATAATGATAGGGATACTGATAGGAAATTGTGCGCCTGAAGCCACACAATATTTTACTGTTATCATCGCCTTTGGAACCCTGCAGACTACAAACTCTCTGTCGGCCGATTACTCCCAGTAATTCGCCTTGTAACCGAACAGAAGGTAGTGCTAAAGGACCCGTGATTGGCTTTCCAAGTGTTCCTAGATATTATTTTATCACAAACTAGCAGTGCCCTGCAGTTTCAGCCGCGTAATTTCAGGTCCCGTGGGAATATCGGGATAAAAAGTATGCTAGGTATATCCTCTCCGGCCACATTGGCAACGAGATTCACAACCATTTGCCAAAGAAAAATTAACATTCATGGTACTTAAACAGTTGCCAAAGATGATAGATTTTCCTTTTTTTTCAACTTTTTTTACATACATTGCTATCAGTTCAGTAGTTTTTGAGTGAAGGAGTAACAAATAACGTCGTCTTTTTGCATTTTCGTTCGACACTAGGTATTGTGTATTGTTTCACGTTTTATTATTTTATTAAGTACTTTTAATAGGTATAACCTATCACTACATAGTATAAAACCAAGTCGCTTTCTCTGTCCCTATGTCCCTTTATCCCTATTTATGCTTAAATCTTTAAAACTACGCAACGGATTTTGATGCGGTTTTTTTGAAATAGATATAGTGATTCAAGAGGAAGGTTTAAATGTATAATACATGCATAATATAGCCGTGCGAAGCCAGGGCGGATCGCTAGTTAATTTATAAAATAAAAACTTGCTTGGTCCACCTTCCTGAGGAAATCGGTGGTGACTGGTGATACACGGACAGACAGACTGACAAGAGTGATCTTTTAAGGATTCCTTTTTTACGTTTTTAGGTACGGAAAAACAATGAAATACAAGCCTATTAAATGAATTACACAAAAATAGAGACACCGAAATCGCACAATATTAGGGCGAACAAATCAATTTTTTTTGTATAGTTATACCCTCTCAATAAACGGAGGAGGCTCACAGCTAAGCGACGCTCGCTGATCGTTCACGGTCGTGCGGGTTAAGCGACGCCTGGCGCGGTCATTACTTCGATGGGTGGCCAATTAGTAGTGTGGCAAAAATGTGTTTTCGTGAGCCACTCCGTGCTTCGGAAGGCGTTAAGTTTAACGCACGTTAAGCCGTCGTTGGTCCCGGTTACTACCTCTAGTAGCGTCGTTAGGTCAAGTTAGAGGCCTTAAGGCGATCTGGAAACTCTAACAATCTACGAAAAGACTTAGATCATACAGTTTGAAGTTTATTGTCTGCGATGGTTTATACAATAATATGATTTGGATCATTGCTTCCTTGAGTCCATGTAACAGTTTCCTGAGATTATACTCGCTTTAGAGATTGTAGTGTATTTATATTGATGTTTGTATAACGGGGATTGTGGAGATAGATATCAATCTATCTCCACATCATCATACAGATCACTGTATTGCTATTGCTACGGAATACTGCAAATACAGTACCAGTAGCGAGGGGTCCGAGGGGGGTTGCGCCCCGCGGTTTCACCCACGTTAGTCCCGATCCCGTGGGAATATCAAAATAAAAAGTAGCCTATAGCCCACGATAAATGAACTGTCCAATAAAAAAAAGTGAAAACTGTATATCTGTGTAAAATCTCATCTGTCGCGAGAACATACGCAAAAAGAGTTTTAGATGAAAAAAAAAAAATAGTCGGACGACTATTTGTCGTCCGACAAATAGTCGTCCGACATTTGTCGTCCAACTAATAGTCGTCCGACATTTGTCGTCCGTCAATAGTCGTCCGACATTTGTCGTCCGTCAATAGTCGTCCGTTAAAAAATACCATATATACGTCTTAATACACTCACAGCCAAATTAAAAAACTGTATATCTGTGTAAAATCTCATCTGTCGCGAGAAAATCTGTCGTCTGTCGCGAGAACGGCTGAAAATGCTCACCCACAAAAGTACCCAACGCGCCAAAAGAAGTTTTCACATCAAAAAACAATACGAACCAGTAGTTCCTGGAATTAGCGCATTCAAACAAACTCTTCAGCTTTATAATATTGGTGATATAGGTATAGATTTGATTGTCGCCATTTTGACGTTGAGAGCAGTTAGTAAAGGGTGGTGAAGGTATTGGGGACTAATAACATACCTGCGGATAATAAAGGTCACTAAGGGATTATTCTCATTAGACCGGGCCGTGTCCGGAGCGTGCCGAGGCCGGGGCGGCAACGGGCCGGAGCTCGCCCGTGTTGTAGTATTTATATTACACCGTGTGTTAAACGGGCCCGTACGGGACACGGATTAATCACTGTGTAATATAAATTGCTTCATATAAAATGTATGACTGTAACGTTTCAAATCCGTGCCCCGTCCGGGCCACGGATGCGGCACGCCCCGGTCACGGCCCGGTCTAATGAGAATAATCCCTAAAAAGTTTTTTAAAAATATTAGTCACAAAATAACATGAAAATGACATGAATAACATGTAATTGTGTAATTTTATCATTTACAACAATCGACTTTTCGATGAAAATCGGCTTAATGGAATGGGATGGAGAAGTTCATTGATAGATAGATAACTTTATTACAGTTGGTCATAAAGTGGATGTTATTAAACCGCTTTTAGGCTCATACTACAAAGTATAATACACGCGTGCGATAAAAAAAATCCAACTAGTGCTAAAATAAATGTTATCCCGATAAGTTAAATACGTATCTTACTTAACTGCTAATTACATGTCAGGTAGATGAAACATTCTTTTTATCACAGTTGCTCATAAAGTGGATGTTATTAAACCGCTTTTAGGCTCATAATACAATGTATAATACACGCGTGCGATAAAAAATATCCAACTAGTGCTAAAATAAATGTTATCCCGATAAGTTAAATACGTATCTCACTGCTAATTACATGTCAGGTAGATGAAACATTCTTTTTATCACAGTTGCTCATAAAGTGAATGTTATTAAACCGCTTTTAGGCTCATAATACAACGTATAATACACGCGTGCGATAAAAAATATCCAACTAGTGCTAAAATAAATGTTATCCTGATAAGTTAAATACGTATCTCACTGCTAATTACATGTCAGGTAGATGAAACATTCTTTTTATCACAGTTGCTCATAAAGTGAATGTTATTAAACCGCTTTTAGGCTCATAATACAACGTATAATACACGCGTGCGATAAAAAAATATCCAACTAGTGCTAAAATAAATGTTATCCCGATAAGTTAAATACGTATCTCACTGCTAATTACATGTCAGGTAGATGAAACATTCTTTTTATCACAGTTGCTCATAAAGTGGATCTTATTAAACCGCTTTTAGGCTCATAATGCAATGTATTATACACGCGTGCGATATAAAAATATCCAACTAGGTAGTGCTAAAATAAATGTTATCCCGATAACTTAAATACGTATCTTTCTGCTAGTTACATGTTAGGTAGATGAAACATTCTTAATTTATCTGGGTTTTACTGTTTTGATGTATATAAAAAAGGTACCAACAAAGAGTTTTTGAAGTTTTCAAAGAGTTTTGCTTAAAACCTTCTGTTGGTACCTTTTTTCTTCTTTTCAAAAGGTTGTCTCTAAAGTCTGCTAACGAACGATATCTTTACGTGATAACGTCTTCAAAGACGTTATCACGTAAAATTATCGTATGCTTTAAAAACAATTAAAAATTGAGTTTTGTTTTTATTTTGTTTTTCCTTTACGTAAATATATTTTTTCTTTAACATTATATTCTGTTTTTAACCCCCGACGCAAAAACAAATGGAAAAACTCAAAAAAAAATTGTATGTCAGACGAGGCTTTAAAGGTTAAAGTCTTTTGCCTGGCCGTTTGGGACTTCGGAAGTGTATTTAACAAAAAAATATTGTCTAAAAAAATAGTAAACATAACCTAAAATTCTTATAAATTTTTTATTATTTTAACAAGTCTCTTTTTTTATTCGCAACTGTGATAAAAAACGTCGTACGATACACGTGTGAATTGATCTTTGTATCTCGGCTTTGTAAACGCCCTCGCGTACCGCTCACGCGTGTCAAACCGCCTCTATGCAAAGATCAATTTTCCACACTTGTATCGCAATGTACTATTCTACAACACAATAAAGAACATAATATACAAAAACCAAAGTAATTGCTAGAAAGTATAAGTTGCACAAATGGACAAATGGTCGCTGAAAGTAATTTCTTCCAGGCAACCTTTGGATGGAAAAGAACTTATTTAGCTTTTATGGTAGATATTTTGATCCCACGTGAAACCGCGGGGCACAGCAAATAAAATATACGCGATTAAGACCCAGGGAAATATGCACAATATACCTAAATGATGATCCGCTGTCTAATAGCTTAGTATAATTTAGTACAGTGAATTCCACCATTAAGAGGAAAGGGTACCGGCGCTCTCTCCATTCAAACGTAGTCGACTGTTTCCTCCCTGGATAATGACACTAACCCCCGAATACTGAAAGGCTACTTAATCTTAAGTGGCGTTAAAATTGAAATTTAAGTGTAGGCTTCAATAGTAAGCATACCTACACATAAAGTCAATTTAAACGCAACTTAAGATTAAGTAGACTTTCAGTATTCGGGGGTAACACAAATATTTTTGTGCCATAAAACCCATAACTGCCATGACTAATTGACTATGTCATGGTTTTTTTTATAATTTTCTAATTATCATAGAATTTAAGAGCTACATGGTAGGCGGAGTGCGGGGTGTTAGGTTTTATTTTCGTTACGGAATTTCTTGATTCGGTCGCCGCGCTCAAAGCCCGCGATAAAAGCTATGCAATAGCTCAATATGCAATAGCTCAATATGCAATAGCTTAAAAACAAAACATAGGGGCATGGTCATGACAGTGATAAGTTTTATGCAACAAAAATATTTGCTATAGTGCCATTATCCAGGAAGTAAACAGTCGACTACGTTTGATGGAGAGAGCGTCTGTACCCTTTCCTATTAACCTGCGACATGGATACCACACTGAATGCTAACTAGGAACATTTATGGCTGGATATTTGTTAGGCTTAGCAATCATACACCTGACTTATACTTCCCTATATACTTAGATCCGCTTGTATAAGACATTCTTTGAGGTTACAATCAAAGTGTTATGATTGAGATTCTTACTATTAACATCATAATATGTTTTTGTTTATCCTCCTTATATCCCTATCACTATCACTACATAGTATAAAACAAAGTCGCTTTCTCTGTCCCTATATCCCTATGATTTTAATCCGGTTTTTATATAGATAGAGTGATTCAAGAGGAAGGTTTACATGTATAATACATGCATAATACAGCCGTGCGAAGCCGGAGCGGGTCGCTAGTAATAAATATAAAAATAGCTGCGGCCTGCGATTTTACCTGCGTAAGTCCCGAAACCGTGGGAATATCGGGATAAAAAGTTGTTTAAATGTTATTTCAGGTTCTCAGCTATATACAAACCGAGTTTCATCGCAATCGCTCTAGTAGTTTTTGCGTGAAGGAGTAACAAACATACTAACACAAACTATGACATTTATAATATTACTAGCGACGCGCCCCGGCTTCGCACGGCTATATTATGCATGTATTATACATATAAACATTCCTCTTGAATCACTCCATCTATTAAAAAAAACCGCATCAAAATCCGTTGCGTAGTTTTAAAGATTTAAGCATTCATAGGGATATAGGGACAGAGAAAGCGACTTTGTTTTATACTATGTAGTGATGTAGGAGATTAGTTTCTCTTACGGTTTTTCGTTTCATGTTTTTATAACGCGTAACATTTTTTTTCGGCTATGCCTCTAGGCGGATTGGGTAAAGATCTTCATCTCAAAAATTGTTAGTACCTATATCCCACAAGTCGTGTGAAAATATTACTTTAATTCAAAAGCCATGTATAAAACAATTTCTGTAATTGTTGTGAATTTGTATGATTTATTTATGTAATAAATTTAACGTGTAATATATACTTACATTACAAAAAAAATGGTTCAGCAATAAGTACCTAAACATTTTGTACCTACCCATCATTATTTGAATGTCACAAACTTTTCAAAAGCCAATATCGCACACCTAGATCGAAACTGTTGTAACTCAAAAAACATGATTTTTGGGAAATGGCAAAAAACTGATATTATGAAAACTATGCACAATAGCAACATTTTGTAAAAAGATTTTGAAATGTATTAGAAAATAAACCATTATGATATTAATCAGGTAATAAATTAAGCCTTAGATAATGAGAAAACGACTAATTTAAAAAATGCTCATTAAAACTGTAGTAAAATGAAATAAAAATTCAAATCAGTTAAGCAATAAGTAAGAAAACTGACTTAACTCAAAATACATCACAAAACAAAGTGTATTAAAACCAGCAAAACTGTATTAAGTCAAAATACTTTGTAAGATTTTCAATAGGTTACTCACCAAAGTTGTCGCAACTCAAAATACAACACCCTAGTTGCACGAGTGGGTGTAGACAAAACTGATTCGTCTCGCCATCTCTTGGACACTAAAGTAAACTGAATTACTTCGGTTTTATTGCCGTGTAGGTAATCGTATCAAGAATCCGAATATGCTGTTAACTCAAAATGCGACATTTTTGAGTTACAACAGTTTCGATCTAGCTGTGCGATATATTCCTTATAGGACAAATTCCGACTTGAACAGATTAGGCTTTATCCCAATTTATTTGGGGTCGACGCAGTATGTCTTCTTCTTCTTCTTTTTACTTCTATTAGTCGTCATCCCATCGTTCACATTCAACTCTCTCATGTCTTGTCTCACACAGTCCATCCATCTTTTCTTAGGTCGTACGCATCTCTTTACATTCATACTCATCACTTTTTTTTCTCCGATTTTGATGAAACTTGGTATGAGGATACATTGATTCATTGGAAGTAACATAGGCTAATTTTTATTCCGATATTCCCACGGGATCGAGAGTTACGCGGGTGAAACCGCGGAGAGCGGCTAGTACCTAATAAGTTAAAACCAAATTACTGATTGTTTGCTTAAATCAATATAGGTCTGTTATTAGGTGTCCGAGACGCAGATAAACTTTATCAATAACAATAATAAATAACATTTTTTTTTCCACTCCGGGTAAGAAAAGTGTTCTGTATAAAATTTCGAATAAATTGTTTGCAATCATGGATTTTTATAGACAAAACTCTGTGAGCCTCCTCTGTGAGGAGGCACACAGCTAAGCGACGCTCGCTGATCATTTACGGTCGTGCGGATTAAGCGACGCCTGGCGCGGTCATTACTTCTATGGGTGGCCAATTACTAATGTGGCAAAAATGTATTTTCGTTAGCCCCTCCGTGCTTCGGAATGCACGTTAAGCCGTTGGTCCCGGTTGCTACCTCTAATAGCAGTCGTTAGGTCAAGTTAGGGGCCTTAAGGCGATCTGAAAACTCTAACAATAGGTGAGCCACACCTCTATACGAGAAGAAGAAGATAGACAAAACGTTCGCTTAGAAAGCTCTTTTAAATGACTGACAACTATCGGAATTAAAATTGGCTTCAATGTGACTTGAATAATATTAAACAATATTAGGAATTTGAATATTGTTTGTTATTTCTCCCATTATATGGAGTCCTGAAATTTGGAAAACATGTGTGGAGCCGTAGCCAAAACTTGGAAGCCCTTTACGATACAAAGTTTATTAAACTTTGTATTGACTATTGTCAATGATCACTATCACTACATAGTATAAAACAAAGTCGCTTTCTCTGTCCCTATATCCCTTTGTATGCTTAAATCTTTAAAACTACGCAACGGATTTTGATGCGGTTTTTTTTAATAGATAGAGTGATTCAAGAGGAAGGTTTATATGTATAATATAGCCGTGCGATGCCGGGGCGGGTAGCTAGTTTAAAATAAACAAAAGAGTTACAGATAAAACCAAAAGATAATCATGATCATGACCAGGAACATTATAACTAAACAATTTAAAACAAATATCTACAAAAAACATAAATGTGTTATTTCATCAACATATTATTTAAAGTTACATAGATTTACACAATACACAGTATACAGAGTCTCATTTTAAGTATAAAATACCTGTGATAGGATACTCTGCTCTTCCAGTTTGGTGTTCCTTAGGTTTAAGGGCAATTTCAGAACTTTCGAACGAAAATCTAGAGTAATCCGAAACGTCTTCAGACTACCAAAATATTGCTTGTTTTAACGAATGCTTTTTAAAGACAATTCATTGGTTTTTTTTGTTAGTCTATAATGTTCCACTGCTGGTCAAATACTTCCTTCCAGTCTTTGGTTGGTCATGGGCTAGGTTTGGTTTCAAATTTATGGTTCCGGAACCATAAAAAGAAAGATGCATTGATTAACAAACCTCAGAGGCAGTACAAAAACATCGCTGTATCTTACTGTCTCATTAAAATTACAAAACACAATTAAGTACAATTTACCAACATAGGACAGAGTTCCTCAAACTTATGGACCTCACGTACCCCTGCTAAAGTTTCCAGCTGACAGTGAACAGTACCCCCAACCCCTGTAAAGAAAATAAGAAAATGTACAACTTGCAGAAAAAAAAGTACTTACGGTTTTTTTATATTCTAATAAAAGTTAACAAAGTATGTAAGTAATTGAAAGAAATGTAATTATAAGTATTAATGTGATAGGTGGGCTTGTTTCTTGTCGCAAATTGAGTCGATTTTAGAAATAATTTTGGACAATTTTTACCTTAATTCTGACTTAGCGAACGAAGCGAAGTAAAGTCACGCGTGCGTTATCATGCGAGTCACAAATGTATTTGCCAGCCATGCAGGCGCCAAATTCGCCATTACATAAATCATAACAGGAACCGTCAATTAGCTGTCAAATAAGGGTTTGCGCCCCCACTTTGAGTAACCCTGATATAACATTATTATCACCCACAGACCGTTTGGGTAGTTAACTAACTACCGTTATCAAAACATTCAGATAGTGTAAAAAGAAAACATTGCGTATCTGTTTGTCGAGTATAAATAGTATGTGATTTGGTGATTGAATCAGCATTAGCAAAGATGGCTCGTGGTGTGCTGTTGGTCTTGTCTCTTTGCGTCATTGGCGTCTTCGGTGGCACAAAATCAGGTAAGATAATCTTATTGTCGCTGCATACGGGATAAAACCTCGGACGGGACGCGGACGTGACGTGCATCGTTCAAAGTATTCGAGGTCTATAAACATACGCAACGTGATTTTTCTCGTGCTGGACAATTTCTTGACATCATTACATTACATAGTCTAGAACAAAGTCCTTTCCGCTGTCTGTCTATGCTTAGATCTTTAAATCTACGCAACGGATTTTGATGTGGTATTTTTTAAATGGATAGAATGATTCAAGAGGAAGGTTTATAATGTACTAGCGACCCGCCGTGGCTTCGCACGGCTATATTATGCATGTATTATACATAGAAACCTTCCTCTTGAACCACTCTATCTATTAAAAAAAAAACCGCATCAAAATCCGTTGAGTAGTTTTAAAGATTTAAGCATACAAAGGGATATAGGGACAGAGAAAGCGACTTTGTTTTATACTATGTAGTGATAGTGATAATACATGCATATAGTCGTGCGAAGCCGGAGCGGGTCGCTAGTTGTTTCATATAAAAATATTACGTTCCGTCCGGCACGAGAAAAATCACGTTATGTATGCAGCGACCTAGGGATGATTCTCATTAGACCGGGCCGTGTTCAAACCCGTCCGTTTATATTAAATTATTATATATTACACCGGACTATCAGCCACTGAGGGGGGACGCGGGGCGTTGTCCGGGCTTGGACGGGACAAGGATCATGCGCGGTGTAATATAAATTGCTTCATACCGTCCGGTCTAATGAGAATTATCCCATAGGCAATCTTGAGTGCAACGTGCAACACAGAGGCAGAGTCAAAATTCGAGACTTTGACTGTCCCTTTTCCTGTAACCACGAGCTTTTTTGTAATTATGTGACAATCAAAAATAACCCATGTAGGAGGTATTGTATTAATTCTAAAATTTCCTCTTTTTTTAATTAACTTATTTGTTACAGTTGATACAAAAGTCCTACAAGAACGTCAGGAGAAAATCCTAGCGCTCTTCAACCGCATCCATGAGCCATTGACTGACAAGAATTCCCTGAAGATCCTCAGCGAATGGCGTTTCGGGGATCACTTTGAAGATTTTAACGTGAGTTTGTATTCTATTAACTATCGATACAAAAAATGGGTGCGCGTAAGTACATCAGAAGGCCAATTCTCGTAAATAACATCGTTTAAATTACTTTTCAATATCATTCCGATTGCATTTCGATTGCAAAAGAGACAGTTCTTTTTTACAAAAAGCTAACTTTGGGGGTATTTTGAGCTTCTTTGAGGGACGACCCAGTTGGCACAATGGTTACCATGCCGGACTGCCAAACACAGGGTTGCGGGTTCGATTCCCGCCACAGACAAGTATTTATGCTTAGATATTTGTCTGTGGTCTGGTTGTTTCTATGTATTATAAGTATACATTTACAAAAAAAGAAAAGTATATAAGTAGTATATCCGTTGTCTAGTACCCATAACACAAGTCTAGTTACTTAGCTTGGGGCTAGATGGCGATGTGTGGAATGTCCTGCAATATTTATTTATTATTATTTATTTATTTATTATTTGTGATCGAAATGCAATCGAAATGATATTGAAATGTAATTTTAACAATGTTATTTACGAGAAATGGCCTTCTGATATCTATTTGACGACCCAGTTGGCACAATGGTCACCATACCGGACTGCCAACCACAGGGTTGCGGGTTCGATTCCCGCCTCAGACAAATATTTATGCTTAGATATTTGTCTGGGGTCTGGTTGTTTCTATGTATAATAAGTATATATTTGCAAAAGAAAAGTAGTTAAGTAGTATATCCGTTGTCTAGCACCCATAACACAAGTCTAGTTACTTATCTTGGGGCTAGATGGCGAGGTGTGGAATGTCCTGAAATATTTATAATATTTACTTATATTTATTTAGCGGGCAGCTTCAATCTGTTACTTTAGTGTTACAGTGATGCGTGTGCATCTTAAAATTTCACTCTCGCAGCTTCGACCTGTTTTAGTTTTGAGTCACTTAGCTGCAATATGTGACTTTTGTGTTACAGATATACATAAAACGCCTAAAGAAGTATGACTTCAAATTTTTTTAAATAATTTTGACAACCCTCCTGATCGTGCATAAATATTATATTTTCTATATGAAAATTTAGGCTGAGCGTGTTTCGGAAACATGAAATTGCTCGCATTCACATTGTAAATCAGGCCATTGGTTCCGGCTTATA
Organism: Idaea aversata; assembly: GCA_907269075.1. Taxonomy (NCBI): domain Eukaryota; kingdom Metazoa; phylum Arthropoda; class Insecta; order Lepidoptera; family Geometridae; genus Idaea; species Idaea aversata. The sequence goes on from OU026102.1 coordinate 3,433,742, forward strand.
TTTATCTAGTAACATCGTATGTGACGTTAGACAGGAGATTTGAAAACTGTAATACCAAATCAAGCACAAAAACAGAATATTACAAAAAATGAGCTATTTCCTTTGATTGGCTATACTACGAGTATGTTTGTTTTCGGGAATTGTTCTCTATTAGCAACATTATCGATTCGTATAAAAATATAGGATGTTTTTTTTGTAAAATCTACAGGTTCGATTCCTGGCTAAGTAGCAAGGTAATTAAAACACACGATTTATATTTATGGAAATTATTATCCCGGGTAAAGACCCGGGATAAAACAATAAGTACGCGATAAAGATCGCGTATTTTTTTTTTTCTCTTACCTCGACGTTTCCACTATTTTACAATAGTCTTAAAGTAATCAAATAAAAAAAAAGATACGCGATTAAGACCCGGGAAAATAATTAATGATGCAGTTTTAATGTTTATCAAAATCGGGCAAGCAACTCCTTTTTGCATTTTTCGCTATCTCTTATAGTTCAGAATATATTCTTGAAGGCCCATGTAAAAAGATCATCTTGTATTTTCATACAAACATAGTAAAGTAATTAGTAGTACCTAAGTACTTTTAATGCAACTGTATTAAGTATATTTTTTCTTTTAGAATGTGACCGCAGCTAAGACATACTACACCATGATTGAACGCAAATGGTTCTTACCTCGTTCAGTACCATACTCACCTTACGAGGCTCATCATAATGCCGAATCTTTCACCCTCTTCAACGTCCTCTACTCAGCAAAGACATTCGACACCTTCTACAACACCGCTGTCTACCTGAGAGAGATCGTCAACCAGGGTCTTTTCTACTTCGTCATGAGCACAACCATTTTCTACCGTCACGACACTCAGGGTCTCACCATTCCTCCAATCTACGAAAATATGCCTTCATATTTCAACTACGGAGAGATTGTCAACACTGCCGATAAGGCCAAGGCCTTCGGACATGGTTTTGCCACCACTTACCCTGCTATTTCCATTTTTGGTTCAAACGATGCAGTGATCAACGCTAATGAAATTTTCTGGCCTTACCGTAGCGATAGTATCTCAGCCATCAAGTACTTCACCAACGATCATGGTTTGAACGCTGGTTACTACTATACTACAGCTATGTACCCGTTCTGGCTTGGAAAGCACCAGATTTCTGGAGTCGGTAAAGACAGACGTGGAGAACTTTGGTGGTTCAACCACAAACAGATCATCGCTCGTTACTACTTGGAGAGGTTGTCCGCTGGTCTTGGCGAAATTCCAACACTTACTGACGTCGTTCCTGAAGGCTTCAACCCTGGTCTAGTATACGAAAATGGAATTCCTTACCCATCAAGGCCTGATGATTACCATCTTCAACGTCCTGAGTTCTCCGATGCCCTTGAAAGTATTAAAAAGTACGAGGAGCGTCTCTGGGATGCTATTGACCAAGGATTCTACTATGATGTGAGTAAAACACCCACAAACAATATTTTGTTTAATGTTTGAAGTGATTATTTTAATATTAAGAGGAAAGGGTACCGGGGTCTCTCCGTACAAACTATTAAAAATGTAGTCGACAGTTTTCTCCCTGGATAATGAGACTAGAGCAAATATTTTAGGTGCATAAAACTTATAACTGCCATGACCATGCCCCTATTTTTTTGTTTTTATTTTTTTAATCTTAATTTCTATGATAATTAGAAAATGTTTGTGTGTTAAATGTCACTCTTTCTTTCACACAAAAAGTACTGAACCGATTGCAATGGAACTCGGTATGTAGATCGCTGAAGACCTTAACACAGAGGCTACTTTTTATCCCGATATTCTCACGGGATCGGGCCTTACGCCGGCGCAGCTAGTTTCTAAATTTAAGCAAAAATATGAAACTAATGGTCAAAATTATTTTACAGAGAGACGGAAAGCAAGTTAGCCTTCTAAATGAACAAGCTATCGATGTTCTGGGTAACTTGGTGGAAGCTAATGCTGATTCTCCTAACTCTTACTTCTACAAAGACTTCATGAGGCTCTGGAGGCAAGTGCTTGGCGGTAGCACCTTCCAAGACGAAGTAGAGTACTACAAACAGTAAGTTAAAGAAAAAAATTATATTGCCTGAAAAATTGTAAACATTAAAATAACCTAAATTGTTAAACACATTCTCAAAAAATATTAACTTTTTAGTGTTTTTAGTTGTTGTTATAGCGGCAAGAGAAACACATCATCTGTAAAAATTTCAACTCTCTAGCTATCATGGTTGATGAGATACAGCCTGGTTTCAGACAGACGAACAGACGGACATCGAAGTCTTAGCAATAGGGTCTGGTTTTTAACCTTTGACAACCCTAAAAAAGCAAATTGTCAAAACTTACAATGTATATGCTATGTACTTATTAACTGACTTCAACGTTTCGCCTGGAAGAGATCACTTTTATGTTCATAAAGATTTCTTTGTTTCTAGACAGTAAATTTAAAAGTAAAACGTTAGTAAGACGAACGTTTAGCAGTTTTCTTAAATTTTATTTTACTTTAGTTCATCCGATTGCTCCAAATTGGTAGACAATGAACTATTGGGAAATTGACTAAAGTCTTAACGTACTTACAAATATCTTTTTAGCTTCACTCCCTTGGTCGTCCCATCTGCCCTTGAGAACTACCAGACTGCCCTTCGCGACCCTGCCTTCTACATGCTATGGAAGCGCGTACTGGCTTTGTACAACACCTGGCAGAAACGCATGCCTCTGTACAAACCTGAGGAGTTGAAGGCTAAAGGAGTTGAGATTGAGAAAGTGGAAGTGGACAAACTGACGACGTTCTTCGACAAGAATACCTTTACTTACTACCCTAACATTTTCAATCGTAAGTTATTGAAAATAATTTACTACCATTACTTAAGGAGTAAAACTCAAAACTCTTATATTTTCATCAACTGGCAGATGAAAATGTACGAAGAAGCCGCCGGGCGGTTTTTCTGCCAATTGAATCACCCGCAGTTGTCTGCCTATTGAGACTTGAGACTTACTTTTTCATTTTTTGATAAAATACTAATATTATATAGAGAAAAGTTTGTTTGTATCGAATAGGCTCCGAAACTACTTAAGCGATTTTAATGAAACTTGATATGAGTAAACAATGGTTCATTAGGCATAACCTAGGCTACTTTTTATACCGATATTCTCACGAAATCGAGAGTTACACGGGTGAAACAGAAGAGTGCTGATAGTTAATAATATAACCTGATGTTGAGAGGTCTGCTCTACTCTAACCCTAACAGCAGCATTATATTTCGAAAGCGCCTATCACTTTCAAACTTAAGAAATTTTCTTAATTTTACCAGTTTCATGATCCACAAACTTATAGATTTAATATCCTATATTTAGTGACAACTAGACCTCACAGCAACTTTTATTTCAGCCGAAGAAGACCATGTCTCAATCAGGTACCCCCGTCTCAACCACAAGCCGTTCACCTTCACTGTTAACGTTAAGAGTGAAGAGAAGAAGAAGGTTTGGGTGAAGTTCTTCCTCGCACCCAAGTACAACAGCCAAGGCATGGAAATACCGCTGTTCAAGAACACTGAGAACTTCTTCCAGATCGATCAGTTCTGGTTTGACTGTAAGTATTGCTGAGTAAAAACATCTTTAAATTTTATCATCATTACATAGTATAACACAAACACTTTCCGCTGTCTGTCCTTATGTATGCTTAGATCTTTCAAACTACGCAACGGATTTTGGTGCGGTTTTTTTAAATAGATAGTGATTGATGATAGAGTGAGTATGCATAAATAGCAGTGCGAAGCGGGTTGCTAGTGGATCTATAAACTATAACTTCATTGTTTATTTTGCGTTATTGTCAGCCGATAAAATAGTAAAGAATTCGGATTATATCGCATTGCGTTCGTTATTTTTAAACTCTGAGATGGAATCTGTACCTAAGTTCTTCATCAAATTCGAACACAGCAGGAAAGAATCTTCCGTCTCCCGTCTCGACCTTTTTGGAGGCACATGGCTGCTTAGATCTTATTTTTATTTCTTTTATTATTTTTTCGTTTTTATACTTTTGTGTTTTTATGTTCTTGCTTTTACTTTTCTGATCGTCCTGTGCCGTGTGCTTGTTCAAATACTTAAATATTTTCTTTCTTTCTTAGTCCAAGTGGATTAAAATATGCTTTTTTTCCAGTGGAAGCCGGTGAAAACAAGATTGTCCGTAAATCGACCGCTGCTCCTTACACTGCTGACGATTGGTGGACAACAACTGAATTGTACGAGAAGGTTGTCCAGGGACAATGGAAACCTACCTCCATGCAGTTCGTGCCTAAGTTCCCGAACAGACTCCTGTTGCCTAAGGGTAAGTCTGAGTTTTTACCTACAAGGAAAAGGTTATGTTTTCTCGTAGTTCTTCATGATCACTATCACTACATAGTATAAAATAAAGTCACTTTTCACCGTCCCTATGTCCCTATTTCCCTATGTCCCTATGTATGCTTCGATCTTTAAAACTACGCAACGGATTTTGATGCGGTTTTTTTAATAGATAGAGTGAATTTAAGAGAAAGGTTTTTAGATATAATACATGCATAATACAGCCGTGCGAAGCCGGAGCGGGTCGCTAGTTAAATAAATAAATCTTCATTTGCATAACGTTCATACAAAAACTTGTACCTAAGTAAACAGATAGTAAAAAAAAAGATCGAAGTTATTTACCTGATTATTATAACATCTGTTTAAGAGAATCATGAGAGTAGGTATTTTCAAAAATGACCCGTATCACGCTATAGAGAGAGTTTAAGTTCGGACGTAATTGCCTTCATTTTGCTTCTTGCTTGCTCAAATGATGTTGCGGGCCGGAACGTTTTTACCCCCTTTATCCTTCACAAAATGAAATAAATTTGGTCTCATTTAATTAACTGCATCTTATTCTAGGTTTATACGTTTTTTTTTGGTAATTCAGTTTAGTCTATTAAAAACAATTGAAACGCTCGATGAAGTTTTTAAGTCAAAAATATAGATATTCAGATACTAATAACTTTTATCTTAGACAATATTTCTTTATAATAAAAACGGTTAAACCTAGTTTTCCATTAGATCTAGAACATTTTCAAAAATTATCAAAATCGGACTTCGTTTATGGGGGGGAAAACGTTACCGCTTTTTGTATGGAAATTTACAGCCTCACACTGGTCTTAAGAGGAAAGGGTACCGGGGGCTATTTCCATACAAACTATTACAAACGTAGTCGACTGTTTCCTCCCTGGATTATGACACTAGAGCAAATATTGTTGGTGCATAAAACTTATAACTGCCATGACCATGCCCCTATTTTTTGTTTTTTTTTTAATTTTCAAATTTTTTAAATTTTATTTTCTATGATAATTAGGAAATTAAAAAAACAAAACATAGGGGCATAGTCATGGCAGTTATAGGTTTTATGGCACAAATTTTTTTGTGCTAGTGTCATTATCCAGGGAGGAAACAGTCGACTACGTTTGTATGGAGAGCGCGCAGGTACCCTTTCACCTTAAGTAGGTAGTTAAAACTACCAACTGAACTAGGCCGAGCCTGCATCTCAGTCGATAGTTTCTTCCTCTATGACACTAAATATCTTTCTATTATGTTCTTTGCATGTTTATAATATTCTTTATTCCCTTATATCTTTTAAACCACTCGATGGATTTCTTTATTTAAGGTAACGTTAGATTTGTCCCATTAGTTCAAGTGTTCTTAGATAGGTGACATAAATAATATATGGACGCTGCTAGATTTTAATGTATAAAGGTGAAATATTTTATTAGGATTTTTTACCGTTTCGACGCATATAGCCAAATACGCGAAACACCACCTTTAGCAAAATATACTAACTACGCATAACACGAACTTTGATTTAGAAAATTAGAACCAAACAAATAGTTTGAACCCTAAACGGTGGCAATCTCGTAACAGTTAGTTTAGTGGCAGATACCTACCTCAAATTCTAATAGTCGTAGAATCGAATTTGTTCGGAATCTGAAAGAAATTCAGATGTTATTGTAATAAAGTTATGGTCTTTAAGAGGAAAGGGTACCGGCGCTCTCTCCATACAACGTAGTCGACTGTTTCCTCTCTGAATAATGACACAATAGCAAATATTTTGATTGCATAAAACTTGCACCATGCCTTATTTTTTTACATTTGTTTTTTTAACTCTTACTTTCTATGATAATTAGAAAATGAAAAAACCAAGACATAGGGGCATAGTCATGGCAGTTATAGGTGTTATGCAACAAAAATATTAGTGCTAGTGTCATTATCCAGGGAGGAAACAGTCGACTACGTTTGTATGGAGAGAGCACCGGTACCCTTTCACCTTATGTTATTAATCTAAAGTGATCTTCATGGCCTTGTTAATAAAGAAGTTATCTGTTGAAATATTTAATCATCTGACAGATTGACCCTAAAAGAGAGCACAATCAGTTTCTTCACCTTTTGCATTGAATTATCTCCTTTGATTACCACTTTTAAGTAAGATAATTTGGCAACAACAACAATTTACCTATTGGTTCTTATCTGTTTTAAAACAAAATATCTGTGTTTAAAAATAGGTACATAATATTTATCTTTGCTGACTAACCGATAACATCGCCTAAATCCTGGATCCTTCGCAGATGAACATTCCAGAATTCCCTTAATAATGGTAAATAGATAGATAAATCACTTATTAGATAAATTAAATCTAGGTATATATTTTATTAGTGTAAATAAATATATACAAAAATAAGTAGTACATAAAACAATAAAAAAAATAAAAACCAAAAAAAAAAATCAGAAGAAAAAATAAATAAAAATAAAATAAAATCTAAACCTAGTCAAACAAACCCCTCCCCAGCGTTCCCGGTGCAAAGCTGGACAATATGCAAGCAGCGTTACCCCTCTGAACCGCTATCGACAGTCTTTCTTATTAGATCAAACAAATGCACATACGTAAACATAAATATAATTGTTAAAACTAATTAATTATTAAAAAAACAAAACAAAAGCAACAAAATAAACGAAAAGGAAGAAAACCACTAACTGGTGGTGAGTTTAGGTCAAATCATAAGGCATCATCACTATCACTACATAGTGATAAAACAAAGTCGCTTTTTCTGTCCCTATTTCCCTTTGACTGCTTAAATCTTTAAAACTACGCAACGGATTTTGATAGGTTTTTTTTAATAGATAGAGTGATTCAAGAGGAAGGTTTATATGTATAATACATGCATAATATAGCCGTGCGAAGCCGGGGAATAGTTTAGTTATTATATATCGCTTTACCGCAGAGCAGTTCCCTAGTGTTTTTTTTTAATTTATTGTCATGAAGTCAACAGCTCTTTAAACTAGTTACATCGGTAGGTAGGTAGTTATTTCCTACAGCCAATAATAGACTTCTAATTTCTACACATTACATAGTTGGTTTAAAATTAATTTAAAAAATTATTTAATTAATTATTAATTCCTGTTTTCTAATGTCCACAGGTCATTACGACGGTTTCCCCTACCTTCTAATCACATACATCCAAGACTACGTCCCACCGAAGACGGAGTTCGGTTCCGGCTACGACCGCTCCATCAACCACGGTCTCGGTTCCGGGGCCCGTTTCCCAGACGACTACCCTCTCGGCTACCCGGCTAACAGACCCCTTCACCTCTTCCAAGTCTCCGAACTTAAGAACTTCAAGATGCAGGACGTCAAGATCTTCCACGTTGACAACTAAAGGCGACCAATTGAAGGTGGAATTGACCTAACAAACACGCGTAGTTAGTAAGAAAATGGCCGATCGCTTAAAGGTTTGACATTTTTGACATTGGCATTAAGTTTTGTCAAACTTGTCAATATATATTTATATATTTGACATTTGACAGTGATATTTAGTCCTTAAAAAAAGGATCACTTGTGAACTTCACGTTTTCAAAGTCCTGTCACAATCGTCAATTGATACAATGAATTCAGTTCAAACTGAAATTACATGACTCTTAATTTTTATTTAGAAGTTATTTGATTGTGATTTTCAGTTTGGTTAGAATAGTAGATATTTATGCTAAGTGTTCAAAGTTCTGTGTTGTTAAAGCTAAATAAATACTATTGTTATATTTTTAATTTCTGTTATTTCATTTAGAAATCCTTAAAAACGACATCAATGAAAAAAAATCTAAATAAGAAATCACATTATATCGATATTTTCTTTCTTTTCGATTTTAATAAATTTGTTGACTTCAGAAATGTTCAGTTTCTTTATGAAAATATGGATGGAAATCACACAAAATAGAAATTAAGAACACAAAAGCCACTAACGGATGGTCTCCTGCTCTCCAGAGAAATCTCCGTGAGCGAACTGTCAAATTGACTGAGTTTAGAAGTATCTCTCTGTGTTTTTAAATGCGAAAATGTGTTACAAAAAAAGAAAAGTGCAGTTTATTAATTTAATTTTACATAGCAAATTAAACAAAGAAAGTAAAAAATTGAAGTATAAAAATTTTCTTATTTTCAACTATCAACTAAATTTCAGTTGATAGTTGACGCGTTAACACCCGGTCCGAAATCCTGAATGTCGTGATAGCATCGTATATTTTAAGTAGGCTCACAATATCGGACCTGCTGCGGGCCGATCGCCTTAGCGCGTCTTGACTGCGTTTGCGTCATAACTATAGATTTCGTATTGCCCTAATTTCTTAAGACGCACTCGTCACGCAAACCTTGACATAAACGCGCTCGCCGTATCACGCAAAATTTTGACGTGACATAAATGTCAAATTAATTGTCACCTAGTAAGATTAGTCAAAAACTTCGTACGGCAACAGCTTGTTTTACGTGAAGTAGACGTGCAGTTAAAGTAACGGTTACGCTTAGCTTCATTTTACAGCAATACGGATTATTGTTTGCGTGCACGTGACGCATGCGTCAACTGGACGCGGTGCACTCGACTTATGCGTTATAACTCATAAGTTACGGCGATCGGAGGGCAGGAGATTTGATCGTTAGCACTGTCAGCGCTGTCATCTATATTCAGACCGCAGCCTTAAAACGAGTACAACGGTTCACTTCCAACAATTAGCATTTGAAAATCTATTTCTATCCAAGAAATTGCAGTTTAATTAAGACTTAACCCAGATATTATGAAAACAGTGTCGGTTGGTTGCAAGAATTTGTAGATAAAATGTGGAGAGAAAACGTAGAGTGATTACTTTAATAAAAAAAACTAGAGAGGTGTCAAGGGACACCCGGATGGAACGAAGTTCCTTTCGACATTTTTAAGACCAAAAGTTGTAACGACACTTTTAAGACCAAAAGTTGTAACGACATTTTTAATGAGTCGCGACACCACACTGTTCAATGCGAAATAGAAATGAAAATATCTGGCTTGCTTTCTACAAGAGAGAGAGAGACAGACAGAGAAACATGCGACGCCTATGCATATGCCTAGGATCGATAGATTCCGAGATATAGCTGTTTAAAGTTTGACAGCTGTCAACCAAAATGTAGACCTTAATAAGACCTATCACTTCTGCAAAGAAACCATGTGCTTAGGATCAATAGTTACCAAGATATAGCTGTTTAAAGTTTGACAGCTGTCACCCAAAATCTAGACCATAATGAGACCTATTACTTCTGCAAAGAAACCATGTGCCCAGGATCAATAGTTTCCAAGATATAGCTGTTTAAAGTTTGACAGCTGTCAGTTAAATTGAAGTCCTCGATGAGACCTATCACTTCTGCAAAGAAACCATGTGCCTAGGATCGATAGTTTCCGAGATATAGCTGTTTAAAGTTTGACAGCTGTCAGTTGAAATGAACTCCTCGATGAGACCTGTCTTTTCTGCAAAAAAACCGTGTGCCTAGGATCAATAGTTTTCAAGATATAGCTGTTTAAAGTTTGACAGCTGTCAGTTGAAATGAACTCCTTGATGAGACGTGTCTTTTCTGCAAAGAAACCGTGTGCCTAGGATCAATAGTTTCCAAGATATAGCTGTTTTAAGTTTGACAGCTGTCACCCAAAATGTAGATCTTGACAAGACCTATCACTTCTGCAAAGAAACGATGTGCCTAGGATCAAAAGATTCCAAGATATAGCTGTTTAAAGTTTGACAGCTGTCAGTCAAATTGAAGTCCTCGATGAGACCTATCACTTCTGCAAAGAAACCATGTGCCTGGGATCAATAGTTTCCAAGATATAGCTGTTTGAAGTTTGACAGCTGTCACCCAAAATGTAGATCTTAACAAGACCTATCACTTCTGCAAAGAAACCATATGCCTAGGATCAATAGATTCCGAGATATAGCTGTTTAAAGTTTGACAGCTGTCAACCAAAATGTAGACCTTAATAAGACCTATCACTTCTGCAAAGAAACCATGTGCCTAGGGTTAATAGTTTCCAAGATATAGCTGTTTAAAGTTTGACAGCTGTCACCCAAAATGTAGACCTTAATGAGACCTATTACTTCTGCAAAGAAACCATGTGCCAATAGTTTCCAAGATATAGTTGTTTAAAGTTTGACAGCTGTCAGTTAAATTGAAGTCCTCGATTAGACCTATCACTTCTGCAAAGAAACCATGTGCCTAGGATCGATAGTTCCCGAGATATAGCTGTTTAAAGTTTGACAGCCGTCAGTTGGAATGGACAAAGTTGTAACGATACTTTTAAGACCAAAAGTTGTAACGACACTTTTAAGACCAAAAGTTGTAACGACACTTTTAAGACCAAAAGTTGTAACGACATTTTTAAGACCGAAAGTTGTAACGACACTTTTAAGACCAAAAGTCGTAACGACACTTTTAAGACTAAAAGTTGTAACGACACTTTTAGGACCAAAAGTTGTAACGCCACTTTTAAGACCAAAAGTTGTAACGACATTTTTAAGACCAAAAGTTGTAACGCCACTTTTAAGACCAAAAGTTGTAACGACAGTTTTAAGACTAAAAGTTGTAACGCCACTTTTAAGACCAAAAGTTGTAACGACATTTTTAAGACCAAAAGTTGTAACGACACTTTTAAGACCAAAAGTTGTAACGACATTTTTAAGACCAAAAGTTGTAACGACACTTTTAAGACCAAAAGTTGTAACGACACTTTTAAGACCAAAAGTTGTAACGACATATTTAATGAGTCGCGACACCACACTGTTCAATGCGAAATAGAAACGAAAATATCTGGCTTGCTTTCTATAAGAGAGAGAGAGAGAGACAGACAGAGAAACATGCGACGCCGCACAGCTTACAACAGCTTACTATAGCAAAAAGTGTCGTGACAACTTTTTCGTAAGATTTTTTTCCGTCTAGCCCTCATTCACAACGCGCGATAAGGAACTATCGTTCCAAAAAGAAGACGCTAAGCGAACGCGGTGTTAGGTTTTATTTTCGTTACGGAATTTCTTGATTCGGTTGCCGCGCTCAAAGCCCGTGATAAAAGCTATGCAATAGCTTAAAAACTTGAATAAAATTAAAAACATAAATTTCAATTTGGCACTGAGTTTATTGCTTGTGTTTAGATCGTCGTGGTTCAACTATTTTTTACTTGGGCCACGGGCCTTTTCAGAGTCCCTTGGACCAACTACATGGTTATAGTAGTTGAATCATCACCCCGCATCCTCCTTCTGGCTTTCTCCTCCTGGTCAAACTTGATGGTCTAACAAGTTTTTCCAACTGGAAAATGTTTCCTTGTGATCAAACTACTCAAAGACGATCGAAAACAAATAAAAAAAACGTGTGGCACTCGGGGACTGCCGCGGTAAAGCTATTGCTATATCGAGAATAATTTCTTGTCTTAGTAAATGTTCTTATAAAATAATAAAAAAAAATATAAAAATAAAAAAAATATTATAATTATATACAGGAAACGTATATTTGTAGTGCACATTTTTTTTCTGCTGAATATATGTCGGCAGTGGAGTACATTTACGCAAAAAAATAAATAAAAAAAAAACCAAAACGGAATGTGAAAAACTTCCTGCAATTTCTAAATTATTGGGTATCTCAGTATTGATACACACAGTGACACCACATGAGGTGACACGTAGGTACCTACCTTCATTTAGAGCGCGCTATTAAACTCGCTGGCGCTAGTATTGTGTCCATGGACTTCGTCGTTTTGTTAGAAACACTTAAATGGTTATAGCTCTGAGAGTTTTTTAGTTAGCTCCAAAATAAAAAAAAACAGTATTTTTTTATTTTAATGTGCTTAAAACATACCGAAATTTGTGCACTACAAAAATACTTTTCCTGTATATAAAAAAAAAAAAATATAATAATAATCGTTCGACATTTGTCGTCCGACATGTATTCTCTATTAAGTGACATGTACTTGTCTTTTTTTGAGAATAAATTCTTTAAACCTTAGGTTTTTTTCGTTACGGAATTTCTTGATTCGCCCCCCAAGGCCCGCGATAAAATCTATGCAATAGCTTAAAAACACAATGATAAAAAAAATGGTGGCCTGTAACCATTTTTTTTCGACGTGATAACGTCGTATGCTGTGGTCGTATGGAAACATTGATGGTAACCATTGTAACGTATTTGGTTGACGTTGCTATGGTTACCTTGTCAATAACGGAACGTGAGCGAAGACGTCACACTTTTTGTGAGTGCTGCCGGTGGTTATCAATTTATAAGACTTTATCACGTCAAAAACAAAAGACGAAATGAATATGTACCTATTCCGGAAACGTTTTTTTTACCCCGAAATAAACCTGGCACAAAATAATCTTGAATTTTAAAACCTCGGATGCTTTTAAAATTCGAACACATTCCTAGATCGTCAATCTATCAATGCATCGAGGGTCGCGGCACAAATTAGTTGTTACATGCAGCCACAAGTATCCGCTTCCGGCGTAGGTGCCGTGTGGCTAAATAGAAGCGTGCTTCTGACACGTGCCAACTTAAAATTAAACTTTTGAGTCTATTCAAAATCAAAAAGGTATTTCGGTTTTGTTCCAGTATTGCGGTTGACCGAACTGTTGGAACTTATTTGACGTCTTATGCACTCAGAAAAAAGTGTGACGTTATCGCTCACGTTATTGAAAAGTAACCATAGCAACGTTATTGACAAGGTAACCATAGCAATGAATTATCGTTACTATGGTTACCATCAATGTTTTCTTATGACGCTATCACGAAAATTATCGTCCGTAAACCGACTTTACAGACAACCATTTTTGTCCCATTAGTTCGGTTGGGGGAGACAACCGACTATTTTGTCTCATCTATACACAGGGTTGCGGGTTCGATTCCCGCCTCAGACAAGTATTTGTGCTTAGATATTTGTCTGTGGTCTGGTTGTTTCTATGTATTATAAGTATATATATTTACAAAAGAAAAGTATATAAGTAGTATATCCGTTGTTTAGCACCCATAATACAAGTCTAGTTACTTAGTTTGGGGCTAGATGGCGATGTGTGCAATGTCCTGCAATATTTATTTATTTATTATGTATTAAAAATAACATATAAGCTAATAATATTTATCTCATTTCTCAAAACGAACTAATTTCCTTAGCCGTTTCTCGGAAGATAATGTTTTCCAGGATCTGTCTGTCTGTCGTTCCGGTTTCCTTACAAAGTTAAACGTTAACATTCGATTTATTATGTCTAATTGTATTTCAGAAACTATTAAAGTTTTAGGGAAGTTATCTATATAAGTTAACTGTATTGTACAGGGTATTGGGTAAATAGCAACGCTAAGCGGTTTCACCGGTGTAACTCCCGATCCCGTGGGAATATCGAAATTAATCAATTCAGACATATAAACCTTCCTCTTGGATATAGGGACATAGGGACAGAGAAAGCGACTTTGTTTTATATTATGTAGTGATATAATTTTCTTTATCATAATTTTAATCAGCACAAATGTGAAAACACAACGCTGAGCAATTTCACAGATGTCAAAAAATCGGTGACATTTGACAGATGTCAGTGCCATTTAACAGATGTCACAGTGTACATTTTTCGACACTTTACATTATATTTTGGACAATTCACTCAATATCTTTATAAATTATAGCCTATGTTCTATTCTGATGAATAAGCTATATTATTGTAAAGTTTCATTAAAATCCATTCAGTAGTTTTTGCGTTAAAGAGTAACAAACATCCATACATATACATCCAGACATCCATACATACAAACTTTCAAGTATATAATACTATCAGATTCAGATTTATTTATTATTTTTTTAATACGAAGGTCATTCAGACTTATTTTTAATACTTAACTGTAGATAAAGCTTAAAAAATAAGTATAATCAACCTACCATTAAAGCTGAATCAGTTCTTTTCCATCCAAAGGTTGCCTGGAAGAAATCGCTTTCAGCGATAAGGCCGCCCATTTAGGCAACTTAATACCTTCTAGCTATTACTTTACTTTGTGTATGTCGTGTTTTGTTTCTTCCTTTATTGTACAAATAAAGTTATCTATCTATCTATAATCTTAAGGGTTAGTAACCGTCTAAGGAACAGATGATTTTCAGGTATCATCATAATCATAACCTTAATTTTTTTAAAGTGATTTGTTTAGTTTGCACAGAAGTGGCCCTCAACCGTCTGCTAATATACTTACCAATAACCCTGTAGCGATTTTGTAGGTTCGCGGTAGCGGCGGCGTAAGTGGTCTATGAGTTGGGTTTGTACGAAAAGATAAAATTAGCAATGTTCTCCAAATGTTTTTAGTTTAGGAAAATAAAGAGCTACTTAATAGTAAAGAAAAGCTCAATTTCAAATATTTTAAATCAATCTATTAAGCAATAACATAATCTATACTAATATTATAAAGCTGAAGAGTTTGTTTGTTTGTTGAACGCGCTAATCACAGGAACTACTGGTTCGAATTAAGTGTTGGATAGTCCATTTATCGAGGAAGGCTACTTTTTATCCCGATATTCCCACGGGATCGAGAGTTACGTGGGTGAAACCGCGGAGCGTTGCTAGTTACGATATAACTTCAAAAGGGCACTATAAAAAACGCGTTCTAAATACCTCGAAAAATAATTGCCGCCATGTCATTGAACAGACGCCAAAATTAACAAAAACAAAACGAAAACACAAAAAATAATTCATCAAAACGTGCTAAATAAATCATAATGCAGCATTACGTAATGAATGGTCGTATTTACGCGCCGTTTTCCACCATTTCCACGGAGACATAACGCGAGACAGAGATAGCGGCTCAATAATGCTCGAAATATCCTATGTTAGAGAGAGACGAATGCTAGCTGCAATGGATGGGTCGAGCCGCACGCGCATCGCTGAAAGCTCGGCCCCGAGATTGTCTTCAGTCGTGAAGCGGAGCTCGCGGAGTGCAGGCGTCGTACGCGTCCTTTTATTCTTTTAAAAAGGATTATCGAACTTAATTTCAGTGTTTCAGTGACTGTGTGTAAATTTTTTTCAAGTGAAATTGTACATTATCACGTGATATATATTTAAATCGACAACGCGGATGAGCCGCGACATATGTATTTCTTTGAAACCGGTAAGTATTTTCAGTTACAATTAAATATAGAACTCGGTTTATATGAAAACGTAATTAGTTTTTATATTTTTATATTGAGTCATGATTCTTGGTATTGTTTTGGCGGGGAGTTGTGTGGGAAGAAATTACACAACACGCTATAGTGGGAATAATAAATTTAACATCTACAAATTAATTACGTTTATAATAAATTATATTTTTAATTATTATACGTTCATCTTTAGGCTATAAATGAGGGTAGTCTATAAAAAGTACGAAGGTAAACAGTGCCCGCAACCTTGCGCAGATATAACGCGCTGCGGTTATCTTGATACTTATACGACGCGAACGAGCGACGCACTTCAAAATATTATAATCGTGTACTGCATAATTTTATTACTCATCATTTTAATAAATTTATGACGCTTGAATGTATTAATGCACTTCAAATCTGTATTCTCAAAAATGTATTACCTCAAGAGCTCCAAAATGTGTAATTCTGCTCAGGCCCTTGCCCTGCAGCGAAATATAATATTTTTATCTGCGTCCCGAGGTTTCACCCGCATAACTCCCGATCCTGCGAGAATTTTGGGATCAAAATTATGCGCCGATTTTAATCCAATCGTTTCGCCGCCGTGAAGCAACCAACTAACAAATAAATTTACAAGCTTTCGGATTCATAATAGGTATTTAGTTTAGATTAATAATCGGCTAACTGTAATTTTTGTCATGTCAATAAACTTATTCCTTTTCATTATGTTTTTTTATAAAAAGGACTGTATACTTAAAGTAATTCATTTATTATGCACAATTAAAGATAATCTTTTCAAGTCCTCAATAAAAATTGGAAACGAATAAACTGGACTTCTTAATCCGAATCAAGTAGGTTTATCCGACCTTTCTTATTGCCAACAAAAGCTAAATTTATTTGAAGTGGGGATCATTACGTTTATAGCTTTATTTATTAAAATGTCTTGATACTTGAAACTTTTTACATTGATGTATATTGTATGGATCAGTTGGTTGGTTCACAATGAATTTGGATTTAAATTATCCTGCATTTTCAATATTTTAAAATGTTTTATTGTACTTTCTTTCCATTTCAATAACATATTGATTTTTTAAAAGTTGTTACGACGGTTTGGTCCCATCCGCTGCGATTCCATCGTACTATTTCCCATACATTCATTACCATCACTGCGATTTCTTCGGCATACCAAAAAGGTTTTATTGCGGGTAATAATGGTCACTAAAATGTTTTTAAAAACCATTATATTAGTGACAAAATAACAAAAATAATCAAATTAATTGTTTTTCTAATTGATATTAAAGCAAATATGTATATATTTACCTGGTTTTTTAAGTAATTTTGCCTATTTTTACAAAAATTTAGTTTTTAATTAAGCTGGCAGGTGGCCTTCATTACGCGTACATTACTTTTATTTCAATAAAATTTTGAATTTTTGAAGCTTAGGACAGGTTGTTCCCATCCGCCGCGATTCCATTGTTCCCGTCAAAATTATTTTCGATACATTCATTACCATCACTGTGATCCTTACGACATACCAAAAAGGTTTTTATTTTTTATTTTTGTTAATAATTATTATTCTTAGTGTGTACAACTTTAAGGGTAAATTTTTTACGTTTCAAACTTAACAAAGTTGCATCGGTGATGCCGGCCGAGAATCGAACCAGCTTCCCTTTAGCATTCATGCGACGTCGTAACGCGTAACACGTGGCAAACAATGTGTTTTTGTTGCCGACCGAACAGGGAAAGACATGGAGATGGAATTGGTTACAAAAAAATTTACTCATTTTGGCGCGCATTTCTATGCGTAGGAGCTAATTTGTATTGGTCAGGCTTACACCAGCCAAAGATTAAAATCTGTAAGGCCAATTGACGTGTTATTAAAAATATGTTAAAATTTGTCATGAATATTTCTTATTATACTAAAAAAGTGACACAGTGTTCGTGAATATTTGTCTTTTTCCGTTATTCTTATCAATCCCAACAGGTTGACTTTGGTGTTTGAGCAAAAGATAGATAATTATCAATTAAAAAAAAAGGTTTTCTGTAAATACGGTTAACGGACGATAATTTTACGTGATGTCGTCATATGAACTCTTTTGTATTGTAATTTTGCTAATTTCAATACGTTTCTAGTTTCTATGGTTACCTTGTCAATAACTTTACTAGGGTTACTTGTCAATAACGCATGAAGTCACACTTTTTTGAGAGTGCACTAATTTATAAGATATTATCACGTCAAAAAACTTAGGTATTTAAAACATTAGTCCTGTTTAATACTATTTTTAAACCTTTAATACTTAAACATATATTTTTAAATTAGAAAAGTCAAAATAATCTTTTTCCTTATAATTTTTTTTTTGCAAAAAATTAAAATTCAGAATATTGTCATCTCCACAATCACGGCCGACCCTGTCCTTTCCGGTAAAGCAGTATCGTCTGCCCTACACGTGGTTCCGTAAGCAAAAAACAAGAAAGCATACCCAAGCGTGTTACTTATGTTTCGACTCAATTCAATTATACATTGTTTATATTTAACTCAATTAACAATGAACGAGCGATTTTCGGAACGGGGGTGTTTTGATTTCACGTATTTTACCTCCTCGTGTTGTTATTGGCTCGAAAGTATAAACTTTTTGATCGGGAAGTCGGGTTCTGAGAAGTTTGATGCAAAGTATACATTCATTAACACTGGAAATCTACATCCTCAAAGACAAACTTTAAAAAACATTCGTTATTAAGGTGAATGGGTACCTGCGCTCTCTCCATACAAACGTAGTCGACTGTTTCCTCCCTGGATAAAGAGTAAAAAAAAAATAAAAAAAAAATACAAAAAATAGGGGCATCGTCATGGCAGTTATAAGTTTTATGCACCAAAAATATTAGTGTCATTATCCTAGGGAGACAACAGTCGACTTACTTTTGTAATAGTTTGTATGGGAAGAGCCCCCGGTCCGGTACCCTTTCCTCTTAATCAAAAGTTTCAGTGGGATGCCTTTAGGATGTTCGACGATGCCGAGGTTGGCCACGAAAACGCTGACGAGACCATCTCAACAGCTTCGAGCCAGCTTGGCCGGGGCCACAGAGGACCGCGACAGATAGACGGTTGGATTGAGATAGACAGGCCTTTGCTGAGCATTGGGACAATCTAGACTAATAAAAAAAAACAATTGAAATAATTTACTTGAATTGTCTTGGAGTGTTAGAGGCAATCACGAAAAACCCTGATTTCATGGAATTAAGGTGATAGGGTACCTGCGCTCTCTCCATACAAACGTCTTCGACTACGTTTGTTATAGTTTGTATGGAGAGAAACTTATATTCATAAATACTTATATTTGGTATTTTCTGCGCTTGTGCACGTGATCCTGACCACTGACAATACCATTGTCATTATTTTACGCACATGTTGTCATCATTGTGACCAACAATATAAAAAAAAATGGACCGGGATTGTTGTCTTAAATGACAATTGACGGATGAACAGATATGTATCTTGAAACATTTTGTTAATTTATACACTATATTATTATCTGTAAAAGTCGTGCAAAGCCATTAATTGAAAAAAAAAATTGGAAAGGGTTGATTCTATGTTTCCTTATTTAGAGGTTGATTCCCACAAAATCAAAAAAAAAAATGATGCTTGAAACATAACATGTAAAAGGATTTGAAAAGTCTAAGTCAATTTCAAATTTTTGTTTCATTTGAATTCATAAAACGAAGATATTTACGAAGATCACATAGAAATATCTTAAAAACTAATTTAGGATGTGTGCCTTCGGGATGACAGACAAGAGACCGAAGACAGAAGATGAAGAACATGAGAGATTTACCTACCAATGAGAAGAAGGCACAAGAAATTCACGGGGTTTTTTTTCATGTGCTCACGCTCAGTCAGGTTAGAGGAAGCAAACGCAAAATTCCAGTTGAATGTGTCCTTTTTGAACCATCACTATACATAGTATAAAATAAAGTCACTTTTCGCCGTCCCTATGTCCCTATGTATGCTTAGATCTTTAAAACTACGCAACGAATTTTGTTACGGTTTTTAAATATTATAAATATAGACACTACTATTACACCATTTTCTTTCTTATCTTTATCATGCCAAATCGTTGTCGAAAATAGTTGTTGAAAACACTTTGATCTAGGTCATACTGAACAAAAAATACCTACCAAATACCTATGCGGAGTGCCACTGTTGATTTACGACATGTTGACAGATGGCCTAAAGTTTTACTCATATTTGTGTAGCAAAATAGTAGAGCTAGGTTCGTTGACTTGGTAATAAGATCAATGTTTATAATAGTAGATCTAATTTAGGGATAGTACATGAGGTGTTTAATATTTTACGAACTTTGCGATCATTTTGAATGTTTTTATGACGTTTCTTTGTATAAAATATACTTAATGTATCCTAATGAATAAAGAAATTTCACTTCGATTTTGTTACAAAATTTGTTAAAAACTATTAAATTAATGGAACATCTGCATTCACAAAAAGATGACGTCATGCGTCATGTTCCGGGAACGCATCATATTATTGGCTGTTACAAACTTTTGTACGTGATAACGTCTATTAAATTGATGGAACACTTGCATTCACAAAAAACATGACGTCCTGCGTCATGTTCCGGGAACGCATCATGTTATTGGCTGTTACAAACTTTTGACGTGATAACGTCTATTAAATTGATGGAACATCTGCATTCACGAAAAAGATGAAGTCATGCGTTATGTTCCGGGAACGCGTCATGTTATTGACAAGGTAACCATGGCAACGTATTATCGTTGCTGTTGCCAACTGACAGGTTTTAAGGTTCCATACAACGCTCTGTGATCAGTACACTATTCCAAGCTTGACACGCGTGTGTGCGTGCTAGGCTTGTGTTATAGTGACGAGTGACGAATAGAATACTTATATAAAGGAAAAAAAACAATAAGTACATAAAAAAACCACTTTTCCTCATTTTTTTATGACGTTATCACGTAAAATTATCGTCCGTTAACAGACCTTACAGGCAACATTTTTTTAAAATAAATTTGAAAGTACGAAGACTTAAAAATGACGTTCTTTATGTCATCTTTACAGAAAATAATAACAATTTCTTTCGTTTATTAACTGAATAATTTTTTATTTATTTTTACTTCTACTCAACTAAATGTATTTAATTAAACCTGGACCGATTTTTTCAAACATCTGTAACTAAATTCCCTCCTCCCAGAACAAATGACCCATAGACAAACACTTATCAAACGAATCCCCACAATTTTTATTGATCCTAACCACTCTATAAATAAAGGTTATAATGGCTTAAATTCCTTGTAACATATTTGAAATGAATTAGGTTTATTGACTTTGCGTAAAAATGTTTTCAAATTAATACTGCGACCTGCTTTCAAATCTTTTGATCATTATACGAAATGGTTTTCTTATTTTTCTTTCAAATTTTGTATGGAATTTAGTTTTTTTTTATTGTTTTCCCTGTATAGTGATGTGCCTTACCTATTGTTAGAGTTTTCAGGTAGCACTAAGGCTACAATCTTGACATACACAGAGTTCAACTTCACTACATAGTATAAAATAAAGTCACTTTTCGCCGTCCCTATTTCCCTTTGTACGCTTAGATCTTAAAAACTACGCAACGGATTTTGATGCGGTTTTTTTTAATAGATAGAGTGATTCAAGAGGAAGGTTTATATGTATAATACATGCATAATATAGCCGTGCGAAGCCGGAGCGGGTCGCTAGCTTACCATAATTTTCTAATTACGAAGGGGTTATTAAGCTAATGCATAGCTTTTATCGCGGGCTTTGAGCGCGGCGACCGAATCAAGAAAGTCCGTAACGAAAATAAAACCTAACACCCCCCCTTTCGCCCACGATGTAGCTCGGCCGAGCGTTCGCTTAACGTGTATGTATATGGTACGACTGTACGAAGCTTGCACGATGCAATAGCTTTACCGCGGCAGTCCCCGAGTGCCACATGTTTTCTTTTAAATATATTTTTTTACAAAACATTACTTATTTTGTTGTGTACTTACCTATGCCATAATCATGGGGCTATGAACCCCGGACTTTTGGAAGGTGTGCATATAGCCGAATCTAAGACGTAGAGAGAGACCCTTTACAATAACAAGTTTGAAAGCGAAGTATGATGTGGAAAAAAAAAAATTATAAACATATTACATTTTTGTAAAACTATTTTTAATTTTTTTTACAGTAAAAAGTTGTAAATTTCAGAAGATTTAAGAATATTTTACTTTTTTATTTAAACTCGATTTTTAAACAAACCGGTCACCTTGGGGAAGAAATCGTGGAGTGGGTGGGAATAACCCAAGAAACCTGAGTTACGAGTTAATGTGTCTTTAAATAATCAGACTTATTGTTTTAAAATCTAAATGCAACTGAATCATAAGTTTATTATTAGCTAGTTAGCTACCGTTTCTTAGGACGGACTGTTTAGTCAGTTTTAATGCAAATTTTAAAATTATTACTCATAGAGATTGCATTATGAATTCGTGTTCGAATCAATCAGTCATTCAAAATATACATTGTAGGACATTTCACACAGCGCCATCTAGCTCTAAGCAAAGCTACTTGTAACTAGGCTTATGTCGTGATGGCCTGCATTCACAAAAAAGTATGACGTCATTGTCACGTTCCGGTGACGACATGAAACGCGTGCCGCGTCTTTTGTTTGTTTTATATTGTTTAATAACAATATAGCTCATCTGGGCTTGTGTTATGGTGACGAGTGACGAATTGAAGACTTATTTATAAGTAGGAAAAAATATAGGAAAAAGGGTAAAAAAAAAGAAAAAAAAAATCGTTCGTTAACCGCCTTTACATTTTTTACATTTTTTTATTTATTGGTTAAATAAAAAAATGTAGAAAATGTAAGCTTTACCGGGGCAGTTCCCGAGTGCCACACGTTTTTTTTAAAGTGCCATTTTGTTCTTCGGTCTTCTACGACCTACTTGGACCGTTTTAAATTATAACTATGCAACTGCTATTTTAAAATTAGAATTGAGTGTTCACAACGAAATAAAACATTAACCTCGCGAATTCCAAATTCAAATACTTCGTTTTTTTTTCTTTTTATTGACACATCTATTTCCGTTCTATGCGGCAAGTGTTACTAATCTTGTCCTTCGGTTTGACTATTAGTGTTCGAAGTCTAAAACTATTCGAACTTAAGCACTGCGAGTTTTTGGCGGCTATGGGGAAAAACATGACCTTCAATTTTACCAAATATTTGTCTAGTGTTATATTTTTTTTTGTGGAATTTTATTAAATTCAAGTAATTAATTCCATAGTCAAAACTGGCAGGACTGCGCATAGATTAATTCGACTCGGAATTAATGCTTTGAATACTTACTTGACATTGGCTTTATACGAGTCGTTCGGAGAGTCATTACTGAAAAAAAAAAGTTAATTATTTAACCCCTAATGTGTCCATAACTTTTAAATTATCATAGAAATAAAATGATAAGCACTCGTTAACTTTTATTATTTGTTTAAATACTAAATCGGATGTACCTACAATAAAACGTAATTAAAGTCATTTATTACAGTTAATGGAGCCGAAAAAGTTGAATGTTTTTCCCTTGAATTTTAATGAACCTGGATATTAAGAGTACCTATGTCCTAATTTGTATGTATGGGATGAGTTTTCTTTAATAGTTTTTATTCATTGTATAGTTTCCTGGACCCGGGTAGCATAACCAAGTCCGTTTTGAAATTTAAATAAATAAATAAATATTTCAGGACATATTACACATCGCCATCCAGCCCCAAGCTAAGCAACTTAATGCTTGTGTTATGGGTGCCAGATAACGGATAAACTACTTATATACTTTTTTTTTTTTTTTAATATATACATATTATACATATAGGAAACACCCAGAACCAGAAACAAGAATTTATGGTCAGCATAAATACTTGTTCCCGGCGGGAATCGAACCCGCAACCTTCTGCGTCGCAGTCGGGTGTTCGCCCGACGCGCCACAGAGGTCGTCATGTCGGTCGTCATGACGACCTCTGTGGTCGTCGTCGTCGTCAATCTAAATATGACAGTGTTAAAAAAATGGTTGTCTGTGAAGTCGGTTTACGGATGATAGGTAATTTTACGTGATAACGTCATAAGAAAACGATGAAATAATTTTTGACGTGACAACGTTTTATAAATTGGTTTGCCGGGTGACACTTCAAGAAACTGCGTTACGCTCCGCTGACGTTATGCGCTCACAATGAGAGCGAGTGAGAGGCACGCGGGCATGGTTAGCCCGCCTAAGAGCGAGAGAGACAGACATAAAAAGTGAAAGGCACGCGTCCCTTCCACTCGAGCACAGTTGTTGTCACGTAAAACTTTCGCCCGTATACCGACTTTACAGGCAACCAGTTTTTTTTTCTCCTTTTTTTAATATATTATATATTTTTCCTTCTTAAAAGTCTTCTATTCGTCACTCGTGACCATAACACAAGCCCGGATGAGCAATTTTATTATTAATTGCGTTCTTTGTGACGTCACCGAAACGTGACAATCACGACACACATCGGCAACGTGACAATGACTTCACACAATGGGAACGTGACAATGACGTCACACAATATTACCATTATATTTTTTGTGAATGGAGGTGTTCCATTTTATTAGACATTATCATGTCAAAAAGCCCAGTACCTATATGCTGTATAAGGTTTCAGAAAATGGTGTATTATAACGCCTGTTTTTGCTAACTAGGGAATGTCCAAAATCCCAGAGAGCTTGAACGGGATTTGAACCTACTACCACTCTAGGCCAACACTGCTCTTCGATCTGTCTCAGACAACAGATATTAAGAAGTTTTAACATGACATAGGGTCAACCGGGGCAATCGCGTCCGGCGGGGCTAATGCATCTTTTCAAATTTATTCAAAACCTGTATTACAACGCCATCTGTACTAACCGCGGGTAAAATATTTAGTTTAAGCAAATTGCAACTAGATGTCAGCAGTTTACATAGATTCAACAGTTCTTGAATAAATTTGAAAAGATGCATTTGCCCCGCCAGACGCGATTGCCCCGGTTGACCTTAATACAAACGTCATACTGACTTAGCGATTTTGGGACAATTTGTTACAGCTGTCCGATGTACTTTTGGTTTGGCAAAATATTATTGAAAGTCTTTCGAAAATTCAATAAGTAAAAAAAAAATTAAAAAACTTTTTCGTAGTTTTTTCCCAGGCTAGAACTATTCTCATTACAATTTCATTGCAAGTGTACCTTTTTATTTTAGGTATTACTAGCGACTCGCCCTGGCTTTGCACGGCTATATTATGCATGAATTATACATATAAACCTTCCTCTTGAATCACTCTATCTATTAAAAAAAACCGCATCAAAATCCGTTGCGTAGTTTTAAAGATTTAAGCATACAAAGGAATATAGGGACATTGGGACAGAGAAAGCGACTTTGTTTTATACTATGTAGTGATTTACAATACATATAAAAAGAATGGGAGTGCTAAGAAAGGTGCACTAAAGACTTGACTGCGTTGTTAAATTCTCATTAAAATATAGAAATAGATTTTTTTCAGAATTTATATTTAAGCTTTAGATGAGCAGAAATCTTAATTAATCTTTTATTTAGATTTTCATCAGAAATCTTGTTTAAACGTCGAACTGTTTACCTCCTAGAGTTTCCGGTAACCTTTACGTTTCCTTGAATTCTTGAAATAATCTTTAATTGATAGAGAACTCTCATAGCTAACACCCAACCTTGGCTGTGGATCATCGTATATTATCTTTGGTTTCACCTGATGTGTCCAAAAGTCTATCTATTTTAAGTGGATTGTAATTGAGTTGAACGTTTGTTTTTATAGCCTCAGTATATTAAAAATAATAATTTGTTTTATAAAAAGAAGTTTTTATCACAGTTGCTCATAAAGTGGATCTTATTAAACCGCTTTAAGGCTCATAATGCAACGTATTATACACGCGTGCGATAAAAAAAATCCAACTAGTGCTAAAATAATACGTCATCCCGATATGTCAAATACGTAATTACGTATCTTACTGCTAATGACATATAGTAGATGAAACATTCTTAAGGACATCATTCAAATTGTACCCAAAACTTAAGGTACCGGCCAGAAAAAAAAATGTTTCTATCTTGTAGAGAATAACATTTTAAACAATGTTTACTAAGGCAACAAAGAGCTACGATCAACCATCGTTGAGTTATTTTACATTGAAAACCCCAAAAAAATGCATTTTGTAGAGATCCGTTTGACCACTTTTAAGATATTACTACAGAAAAAATATAAAAATAAGTAGTAAATAGATAAGCTTTGTTTTTATTATATTTATATAAATAGGTATATCCAATAACCCTTTCAGAAGTTTTACTGGGATCCTAAAAGTGGTCAAACGGATCTCTATAAAATGCATTTTTTGGGTTTTCAATGTAAAATAACTCAACGATTTTTGATCGTAGCTCTGTGTTGCCTTAGTAAACATTGTTTAAAATGTTATTCTCTACAAGATAGAAGCAATTTTTATTACGGGCCGGTTTTTTTTTTTGTTGGTATTTTTTGTTAGAAACATGAATGATCTCCTTTATCTGGGTTATACTGTTTTGATGTATAGAAAAAGGTACCATCCAAAGAGTTTTTAAGCCTTGCTGGCTTAAAACTCTTTGTTGGTACCTTTTTCTTCTTTTCAAAAGGTTGTCTCTAAAGTCTGATAACGAACGATAATATTACGTGATGACGTCTTTGAAAATAATAAAAAATTGAGTTTTGTTTTTATTTTGTTTTTTTCTTTAGGTACATAAATATATTTTTTCCTTACGAATATTATTATACGAATAATATGACGAAGAATAATACGAATAATATTCTGTTTTTAACCGCCGACGCAAAAACAAATGAAAAAAATCCTAAAAAAAAATTGTATGTCAGACGCTGTATAGGTTAAAAGTCTTTTGCCTAGCCTTTCGGGAGTGAGTGTGTAACAAAAAATAGTAAACATAACCCAAAACTCTTAAAAACTTTTTATTATTAAAATTTTAACAAGTCTTTTTTTTATTCGCACCTGTGATAAAAAACGTCGTACGATACACGTGTGAATTGATCATTCCATCTCGGCTTTTGTCATAAACCGCCTCTATGGAATGATCAACTTTCCACACTTGTATCGCAATGTACTATTCTGAATCTAGGTGGATTATATCTAATCACTACATAGTATAAAACAAAGTCGCTTTCTCTGTCCCTATTTCCCTTTGTATGCTTAAATCTTTAAAACTACGCAACGGATTTTGATGCGGTTTTTTTAATAGATAGTTTGATTCAAGAGGAAGCTTTATAGATATTATACATGCATAATATAGCCTTCTAAAACTTTGGCACCTAAAATATTATTAGGACTGATAGAGCAACCTTGGTAACGTCGTATTTTTATATGAGTACAAAGAAGTTCCATTTTATGCAGTTTTTATAACCTGTTAACATGTTTTTCAGTCTGTCAATTATGATGTTTGAAAAGAAATAACTCTTTCGTTTGATTAAGTTTTATAAAACAAGTAAAAATATGAAATTTAGATCAAACAATGGTAACTTCAAAGTAAGTATTTTATGAAAAACTAGCAGAACGCCCCGGCTTTGCACTGTATTATGCATGTATTATATCTAAAAACCTTCCTCTTTAATCACTCTATCTATTAAAAAAAAAACAGCATCAAAATCCGTTGCGTAGTGTTAAAGATCTAAGCATACATAGGGACATAGGGACGGCGAAAAGTGACTTTATTTTATACTATGTAGTGATAAGAGCTTTTTGGCTACCCAGTCTAGTGTTGTCTGAAAAAGCCTATACTATCGATTAGCCTATCAATTCTATCGATATGACATACTATCGATATGACAATACTATCGATATGACAATACTATCGATATGACAATACTATCAAACTACTATCTAACAATAACAATACTATATTGCTCGCAAAGAATAAACTATCGATAGTATTGCCTCGTTTTGAGCTATCGATACTATCAATAGGCAATTGATGAGTACTATCGATTTTGAATAAACTATCGATTATTCAACGATAGTCAACTATCGATCGGCAACACGAATCCAGTCCTTCGTTTTATCATATACAGTTTATCTTAGGGTTATTCCTTTCACAATTTTTTCGTAAGCCATTTTTTCTGGACTTGCAAACCCGCGATAAGGAACTTCTTTTCAAAAAATATATTAGTTGCCTCAAAATGACGTCATCTATACTAATATTATAAAGCTGAAGAGTTTGTTTGTTTGTTTGTTTGAACGCGCTAATCTCAGGAACTACTGGTTCGAATTGAAAAATTATTTTTGTGTTGGATAGTCCATTTATCGAGGAAGGCTATAGGCTACTTTTTATCCCGATATTCCCACGGGATCGATAGTTACGCGGGTGAAACCGCGGGGCGCAGCTAGTAAGTTATATAACATCTACTCGATCAATTTGCAGCCCAGTGGTCCTTTATCGAGCTAATAGGTCAAGAGACGGGTGTCATATCGTTGTTTCCGCTAATATATCACCGCTTCCTTGTCTATACGTCGCGCGAATATCAATAATGTTACTATGTTGACTGCGTCTTGTAATTTCATTTACAATATCTATAACATATAAAATGCTTTTCTATACATATCTTCTACTAGCAGCGCTCCGCGGTTTTACCCCCCTGACTCCCGATCCCGTGGGAATATCGGGATAAAAAGTAGCTTATGTTATTCCCAATGAATCAATGTATCCTCATACTAAGTTTCATCAAAATCGGTCCAGAGTTTCGGAGCCTATTCGTTACAAACAAACAAAAAAATCTTTCTTTTTTATAATATTAGTATAGATAGGTATAGATAGATAGATCTACATTATATAAAATGCTTTGTCCTGAATGACTGATTGACGGATCAACGCACCCTAAACCGTTGATCGTAGAGAACTTTTTATCTATAGAACTACATTATTTTGAGACTTAGAACATTATTATAATTATGATAAGTTGTAAATTGTTTAAAAATAAGCTGATAGTGTGTTGCATGCATGGGAGAAGAAAAAAAACGAAATTTTATTTATTTATTTTTTAACTGAAACTAGGAGGGTGTGTTCCGGAAAGGATTTTCCGAAATTCTGGGTACCTCTTAGTGAGTGAAAAAGGGGGCAAAGTTTGTATGTAACGTGATTCCTTGATCTATTTTCTACTTCTACGCGGACAAAGTCTCGGGCAAAGACTAGTTATATAATAAAATATTTGGTAACGAAGTGATAAAATGTCTTGGAAATGTTGTGAAACCGTGAATTGGCTCGTTGACAGTTTTCTAGTAAGCTTGTCAGTATTCCGACTTTAAAAGAAGGAGGTATCTGTTTTATTAAAGGTAAATAATATATTTTTATGGCTGTTCGAGTATAACTTTACTTCACCGATTTTGATAATCTTATTGTAGGAAAAGGGATCTTCGAAGTGATGAACAGAATTTCACCTTAAAAGTGCTAAAAATTGCTCAAA
Organism: Idaea aversata; assembly: GCA_907269075.1. Lineage (NCBI taxonomy): Eukaryota > Metazoa > Arthropoda > Insecta > Lepidoptera > Geometridae > Idaea > Idaea aversata. Next base: position 3,462,745 of record OU026102.1, read on the forward strand.
AATGTACTGCAGTTGATTGCTGTAATGTCATAAGCATGGTCTGTAAAAATCACACAAATAATCACAAAATATTGCCAAAATAAATTATTTGTAGTACATAAATATAAAAGAAACAAAATGTGTACTTACTTATGCATATAAAAATCATATTTTATCGTTACCACCTGAAAACATCGGAATCGTTGTAACTAGAATTCAATTTAAAGTAGATTTGCCGGATGCTGGCAGAAATCAATATTTTACATGACACAGTAGGAAATCGAATCGTAATGTTATTTTAGAATCTGTGAACTAACATACTTCCCCAATTACTAAAATCTAAATTAGGCTGTGAAACATTTAATGAAACTGACATATTTTTTTTAGCTCATACGTTTATTTAAATAGGACTAATGCATCATATAAATTACAACACGAAAATCAAATCAAATATGACAAGAAACACATTTAAAATTCGGTTATAAATACAAAATAATAAATTTAAGAAATGTAGTATCATTTTTATGACGCAAACGTATTTCTCATATCACGCTAAAATTAACGTCATGAGTAGAAGGGTTATTAGAGTGCGTTTCATCAAATAGTTCCTATGCCGTAGTGGTGGCTCCTCTGTCTCCATGAATTCAAGACACTTCAAGGTAGCACTTTTAAGAGGAAAGGGTACCGAGGACTCTTTCCATACAAACTATTACAAGCGTAGTCGACTGTTTTCTCCCTGGATAATGACACTAGAGCAAATATTTTTGGTGCATAAAACTTATAACTGCCATGACCATGCTCCTATTATTAGTTTTTTAAACTTAATTTCTATGAGAATTAGAAAATAAAAAAAAACAAAAAATTGGGGCATAGTCATGGCAGTTATAGGTTTTATGGCACAAAAATATTTGTGATAGTGTCATTATCCAGGGAGGGAACAGACTACGTTTGTATTTAGAGAGAGCAGGTACCCTTTCACCTTAAGGTATTAAGCACCTTAAGTACCTTAAGGTACTTATTTGCACTGCTGCCAACATGACGGCTTAAACTATTTGGTGAAACGCACTCTAGTTATCACGGAAGAAAGAGGGTTAATTCTGTGCATCCTAACACTCAACTTTTGTTCTAAGACTTTTGGAAATTCGAACATTTTTGGAAAATTGAGGTTATTTAATTCTAAAATCAGCTTATTTTTTTATTTAGACTAAAAACAGTCTAACTTAAAATAACTAATCGAGTCCGCCGCCGTAAACGAAGGCATGATGGTCTCAATTCAGACGGAGACTGGCCTATGCTTTGAAGGATGTTAAGGCCTTTGCCCAGAGGTGGGACAAAGTGTAATAAAATAAAAAATCGACTCAGTCTGAATTCATGAAAGCTGTAAATCTTTCTAAGGGTCATCTCTGTTAAAATCGTTTTTACTATGATTTCTAATTACTAAAACAAAAAAATCATACTATTACCTAAATATTTTTGAATAATGTATACACTGCGTCATCTAGGCTCAAGCTTAGCAAGTAGGCTTGTGTTATGGTAGCCAAATAATAGAAATAAATACGGTACGGATAATTAATTTTGCGACTTTAAAAACTTCTATGAAATCTGTCAAGGAATCAAATCAACATAATTGCAAAACTTACTCGTTTATTTATCTCTAAGTGCTTGTAAAGTATTGAAGTGTAAAGCTTCTTGTGTTGGTGCATAATGAGTACAAAGTTGTTTCATATCTTACAGCCATTGCTGAGTTATGTTACGATCTGAAGTTTGCATTGAATATTCATTAATATGATAAACAGGTGAGTTACCTGTGAAAAGCTGTACTATAGCCGACCTCAAGGATTAGAAGCCATGACTTCTACTTTACCATAGAAGTGCTCTTACTAATTAAGCTACGTGGACAGCAACCAAACGTATCGAAACTTTTGTTTGTTTTTAAGCTATTGCATAGTTTTTATCGCGGGTTTTGAGCGCGGCGACCGAATCAAGAAATTCCGTAACGAAAATAAAACCTAACACCCCCCCACTCCGCCTACCATGTAGCTAGGCCGAGCGATGTATATTATACGACTGTACGAACCTCGCACGATGCAATAGCTTTACAGCGGCAGTCCCCGAGTGCCACACGTTTTTTAAATAATAAATAGATCAGCGTTTGACCACTATCGCGTGTATGACGCGTCGTGGTACCACCGAAACATGACACTTTTTTGTGAATGCAGGTGTTTCATCAATTTACTAGACGATATCACGTCAAAATGCAAAATACGATCGAAACAAAAATAAAAGATGATCGAAATACGAACAAAAGACGATTTGCGTTTTGCCCCTATTGGTATAGACTTTGAGAAACATCGGTACTGGCGTATTATTGTCAATATTAATGTTTATTTAATACGCTATAATTTTACTTTATCCGGTATATTACAGAGAAAGTAAAGTATGAACATACTTACTGTTATTATTATGTTATTACTGATTCACATTAGATACAAGAACGGTTTTTGATTATTTCAATTCACAATGTGATTTACCGTTTTTTGATTAGCTGTATTTGTGTGTAGGTAAATATTTTAGAAACATTTTATATTGTTATATTATAACTGGGGTAAATGTGATTTAGATTACGTACTCATTTCAGTTTGAACTCGTAAATAAAATTGAGGGATGAAAGCAGATGTTCTTCTAGTTTTTTTTTTTACAAAATTACATTGCGTGGTGGTGGTTTAGCTGCTCTGTCTAACTCAGTAAATAAAAGCACATGGTAAAACTGAAATAATAGTTGAATCACGACCCCTTACCCTTAGTAAAACTGACATAAAAAAGATAATTGATCCGCGGTCAAGCAAAAGACGATCCGAACTAAAACAAAAAACGATCTGAACTAAAACAAAAGCAAAAAAAAAGACGATCAACATAGAAACAAAACATAGACGAATGTCATCTCAGTCTGCCTGCGACCATAGGATCTGCAAAGTTCCCGAAACGTCAGGTTTAAAACAAAAATAAAAAACGCGAATTTATCCGTTAAAAATAAATATAATTTATGATTTCAAATCGCGAAAACCTTATAAAATACTACAGAAACAAAAGTTGAACAAAGTCAGAGATTTTTCCTAAAAATGGGAAAGTTAATTCTGATCAATTAGGTTTTTATTTTGTCCATATTTGAGCAACGCCATCTACCGATGCACAATGGAACTATCGTCGTTCAGACACCCTCATCGTAAAAAAAATAACAAGTACTATTTTGCAACTTTATGCAAAACACGCGTCATAAGATAAAATAACTAAACAGGCCATAAATTGAATTTTATTTGCATGTAAATATGTATTACTATCTGTGTGTCTGTCATTTATACCCTATTAGGGTGGAAACGGTTGAATCAACAAGCTATTTACTTATACATTTACTGAATGATGTATTTAATAGTTATTTATTCTGTATGTTTTTTTACTTTTGTGATAAATGCAACATAATGTGTTTTTGAATGTAGAAGTAAAATATATGAGACTCTAGCAAACGTTGTTTAGACATATAAAAAAAAATATCAAGGAAAAAAAAATAGAATAGTGTTCGATTCTCAGACCTAACGAATATAATACACAAATTTCATACAAATCTGTTCAGCTGTTTAGGCACAGTTTAGGTGGAGTTGCAACTAATACCGTGACATGAGAATTTTATATAATATAGGGACTAGGTGCGTCCCACGGTTTTATCCGCATAAGGGATCAAAAGTATCCTATATCCTCCTACCACTATGCCGATTTTTATCGATCCAGTCGCGAACAAACAAACAAAAAAATAAATAAACTTTAGGATTTATAATATTAGTTAGGACTAGGTGCGTCCTGCGGTTTTACCGTCAAGTTTTAGCGAGACTAACGAACAGCAATTGATTTTATAATTATTATAGATAGAAGATTATAGACAGAAAATTAGGTATTACTTAGAAGGCATCCGCTGAGAAAGTATTTTGGAACATTCATCACCAAGAACAAAGTCGTGTGCAAAAGCTAGTAATTATTATAGACTGGTACCCTTCACAAAAATGAGTACAAAAACATCGTCTAGCCAAATCTCTTGAGACAATACATATACCGCGGACAACATTAATTGAAATTTATTATATCTACGAAACGTAATTGTTGAAAAACACAAAATAAATTACGACTTTGTGTGCCTAACTATAGAATTTAAAGTCCCTTGGCAATATTACTTAACGTTCCATTCCATGGTACACCGTCTTAAATTCGACAAAGTTATTTATTCAGTTGGTATTGGCTCTGGTGTTTATGTGATGTTATGTAGTTCTAGAAGAATCCGTCTGTACAAATAAGTTTGTCAAATTGAATCTGGTCAGACAATGGGGATAATGGTTGCACTCGTACACTTAGAGATAAAATAAAAAATGTACTACATTAAAGCAGTAGCAGAGCATATTTTTTATTAGCAAAATGTTTATTTTGGTTAATTAAAAATGAGGTAAGTATCCCCTTTCTTACGCAAAATTAATCATCTCAAAAAATATAGGTACGCGTCGAATTCAGAACCTCCTCCGTTATTTTTCGTCGGTTAAAATCAATTTCCACATGTCCCGCCGACATGTCGATCGACGATAAAAAATTTGAAAGAATATTAGGAGAGGTATTATGTGGGCATAAAAAGAAGTTCTGTTCATTACCATATATACCTGATAATTTATTTTTAACTCTCCAATTTTAAAGCCCATAGAAAATCCGAATATTTTGAGACTGCAAAAATCTCTTATTTTTTTGCGAATGTACCTATAATGATTGACAGTACTTGGTCACAAGAAATTTGGGTTGACAAGAGACTTTTTATGTAAATAGCGCAACCTATCGAGCGATTCTGAACTACTATTTTAGAAAAAAGCCCTAGATTAGTACCCTAATCTAGGGCTTCCCTTCGGTTATAAAATTGAGGTAATTGTTAGGAGGTCATTTCTACTTTTAATGTACTCTCTATTTTAGTATAATAATTATTTTATATCTATAAACTCATGTGATTTGAGACAATCACGGGCCGCTTTATTGGATTAACTCGGATCAAACCTTAGATGGGTCAATTTAGTGCATTCTAAAGTGTTTGTTTGTTTCTGTGTATGGTTGTGTTGTGTAGGTACGACACTTAATGGGTTAAATGCATCTTTTTTTCAAATATGGCTTTGCATGGATGGTCCATACAGCCAAGTATCGAAATTGTGCATCAAGTACCTAATTAATTTGTTTTATTTCATGATTTGATTCTTAATAAGCTCAAATTGTTTTGCTTTAAATATTTTTTATAGAACACAGCGTGCGTGAGTGTTGTTTGTTATTGAATTTTCACTTCTTGTGCATATAGCCAGTGTCAAGTTATAGTACTTAATACTTATTTGACTCAAGTTTAGCCTAAATTGGCTGAAAATGTGTCAAGTAGGTCAATTTGTCCTTCCGTCAATCCTGGCCGTCCGAGGGTTTACTTATTTTTTTATTAATCTTTTTTTTTGTTTTTATTTTATTATTTGAGAAGTACATACCTTACAAAAGGTAAGTAGGAGGTAGAGGAGGGAGGTTTAAGTAATTTTGCGGATTGACATGCCTAAATTCATTTTCAACTTTTTTTGTTTAAAAAGGGAATAGTAGAACGATTTGGAATAATAAATGGCCAGTATCGCATTAGCACATCGATATAGGTGACTAGGTACTGCCTATCGATTTGAGAAATTGCAATCGTTATTTAAATCGATTATTGCTTTTACATGAAGTAAGAGCGAGTTACACTTGTTTCTTCGATGTTTCAAGTGTTCTTTACCATAGACTTAAAATACTTATTCTTACTATACCATAGAAAGTGCATCGGAATATTTTCAACTAACTTTTACTCGTGTTTTGATCCGGGTAAGAGTTAAATTTTCCAAACAAGCAAGCAAGATTTTTTTTAGCGGTTGTCCACGTTATTAATAGCTATCTTTATGCCAAACTTTAGCCCAATCCGCCCATTTTGTTTTTGAGCTGTGTGTTTATATATCACCAGTTAGTCAGTCAGGCAGTCAGAACTTAGAATTTTTTTCTAAGCCAGTACCGAAATGCTCGATGTACCGCTCATTACTTTTGGGAAGGCAAAAAAAATACAGCTTCGCGTCTTTACACATTTTGTCGATTTTAACTGGTTATAAAAATATTTTAGTTTATTTTAACATAGCAAAGAAACAATTGCTAATAATAGGTACTAGAAAACCATTTCTTTTGTAATATCTATTCCATCAAATTTAATGTGACTGTGTTATTTCAATTAAACGAACTATTCCGGACTTTGACTGTTTTGAGATGTAATATGATACTATAATGCACATTCCATGCGAAGTCAAATTTAATTAAAAAGCTGACGCATGGAATCGAGATTAAATTAATACTACATATTTTAAATGCTACGAAGTTCTCTCTATAACCAATAAGTTTTAGATCTCTTTGGTTCTTAGATAAAATAAAGGCGTAAATATTATAATAAAGTGGTACATTTTAATGGATATAGAGTAAGAAGTTATTTGACAGGAGTAGAAATCTCGATTATGGCGAATCCAATGATTCAATAATCGATAAAGTTTAGAATTTATTCGCGGTGAAACTAAATGAACACGTCTTGATTATCACGTTATACGTTTAATTAAAATTTTCTTTATTATGAAATAAAATAAGTATAGGAAGTTTACAATTTTTTTTACGAAGTGACCAAATCTTTGATGTTTTTATTACAAACTAGCTGCGCCCCGCGGCTTCACCCGCGTAATAATTTTCTACGAAATTTCCTTAATTTTTTCTTTCATAAGAACCTTCTCCTGACAATAACAAACACAACAAAAAAAGAATTGGCCAAATTGGTCCAGGCGTTGTTGAGTTATGCGCTTACCAACACATTATGCGATTCATTTTTATATTATAGACTAGCTGCGCCCCGCGGTTTCACCCGCGTAATAATTTTCTACGCAACTTTCTTAATATTTTCTTTCATAAGAACCTGCTCCTGATAATAACAAACACAACAAAAAAAGAATTGGCCAAATTGGTCCAGGTGTTGTTGAGTTATGCGCTTACCAACACATTTTGTGATTCATTTTTATATATAAGAAGATATGCATTTTTAAAAACACAAATTGTAAGAATAAAACTTCTTAAAATCTACAAAAAGAATTACCTAAACATTCTTATATATTCGACTCTTTCAATCCCTACAGCATCTGAAGAAATAAACAATTTCTATCGAAGCAAATTTAATGGCATTCGCTGCAATGGGTAAAGTCTTTATATTTTTTTAAAATATAGTGTACCTACCTTAAATAAGTATATCACTATCGCTACTGCCACTGATGTAGTGCTGAACCAAAATCTAAATACTAACTAGTCCTTTTGACAGCTGTCAAATGTCATCCAAATGATAAAGGGTGTCGTTTATTAGGTTTTTGTAGGTGTACCTACCTTAAATATATCACTATCGCTACTGCCACTGATGTAGTGCTGAACCAAAATCTAAATACTAACTAGTCCTTTTGACAGCTGTCAAATGTCATCCAAATGATAAAGGGTGTCGTTTATTAGGTTTTTGTAGGTGTACCTACCTTAAATATATCACTATCGCTACTGCCACTGATGTAGTGCTAAACCAAAATCTAAATACTAACTAGTCCTTTTGACAGCTGTCAAATGTCATCCAAATGATAAAGGGTGTCGTTTATTAGGTTTTTGTAGGTGTACCTACCTTAAATATATCACTATCGCTACTGCCACTGATGTAGTGCTAAACCAAAATCTAAATACTAACTAGTCCTTTTGACAGCTGTCAAATGTCATCCAAATGATAAAGGGTGTCGTTTATTAGGTTTTTGTAGGTGTACCTACCTTAAATATATCACTATCGCTACTGCCACTGATGTAGTGCTGAACCAAAATGTAAATACTAACTAGTCCTTTTGACAGCTGTCAAATGTCATCCAAATGATAAAGGGTGTCGTTTATTAGGTTTTTGTGGGTGTCAATCTTGGGATTCGATATCGCGCGCCTCTACTCTCATTCTCTACTCTACACATCTACTCTTATTGTTTCTTAGGGTTCCGTTAGGGAAAAAAACGGAACCCTTATAGAATCACTTTGTTGTCCGTCCGTTTGTCTGTCTGTCTGTTTGACAGCCAGCCACTCGCAACGGTAAACCAGCAGACCCATCCTGAAGACATTACCTCAATAAAAAAGTTATAGAGGTTTTAAACAGAGTATAGGCTCGCTGTTCTCCATATAAAGTAGTGCACCGATAACGATAGCTGTAGGTACTTCAATAGAACGGTTCCATTGTCCGAAAACACTCAATACCTACCTACCCAAGTATGTAGGTACATTACAGCACTCGTCTTAAGTGCATATAGACAGTTTTTAAACAATACAGATAATATACGATGTTATGGCTACGGATAAATGCGTTTTTATAAAGATTTTTCGTTTGTTTAGAGTAGTCTCTTCAAGTAATCAGACCACCCAATTTCTTTACTAAGGAATTTTCTTTAGTTTTAAATTCTTTGCTAGTTGGTGCATCTTTTACACATGAGCCAATCACGGCTCTGAAATGAGATGATAGAGAATAATTATGTTTTCGTTTCGTGCCTTTTCCTGCCGTGATTGGTCCATTCCGGTCTTTGCAGTTTGAGCTTTAGACGTGTCGAAGACATCTGATGAAACTTCATCGGTCATCTTTCACACACAAGCCAATCACGGCTCTGAGACGAGACGGTGGAGAAAAACTATGTTCTCGCTTTGCGCTTTTTCCTGCCGTGATTGGTCCATTCCGGTCTTTGCAGTCCGAGCTTTAGACGTGTCATACGAAGACATCTGATAAAACGTTATCGGTCATATTTCACACACAAGCCAATCTCGGCTCTGAGACGAGACGGTGGAGAAAAACTATGTTCTCGCTTTGCGCCTTTTTCTGCCGTGATTTGTCCATTCTGCCCCTTTAGACAAGATTACTTTCTATTAGCGATATCGCCAATCTATAGAATGAATTGTATGAAATTGACATAAAGCATTGTATAAAATTGGCATAAGATGAAACTTATCTACCATATCTTTTTTTTCTCCAACGCAAGACTACATGGCTTTTTGTTGGCTTTTGTCAATTTAATACAAAAAAGTCTGTCGAGTGACGATATCGCTAATAGAAAGCAGTTTTGTGTAAGGGGCTGGTCATTGAAGTTCGAGCCTACGAAAACGTCTGACGATTCTTTTCACCATGTAAATGCTTTCGTACGAATTTGCGTTGGAAACGCGCTACACTTTATTTATTACTAGCTGACCCGTGCCCACTTCGTTGGGCATATGTTAATAAATTAAATGATCTATACTAATTTCAAAAAAAATACTTTTTGTAACTTAAATATAAAAGTTAGACATAATATGCTGTCGTTGACTTTTTTGTAGGCATTTTCAAGCTCCACATCTTTTCTCTAGAACTCAAAAGTATATCTTTCATAGTTAAGGCAGCGTTCGTAAGAAACGCTTTCATTCGACCGTTTTTTCGTCCGATTCACTTTGCAAAACGGACTACCACGTAAAAGCCTTTTTATGTTTCGGTTTTTATGTAACCGTGTGTGTGTGTTATGTGACACTCAGCAATAATGTGGCTTTCTATTGGTGAAATAATTTTTAAAATCGGTTCAGTAGATCCCGAGATTACCCCTTACAATTTAACAAATATACAAACACACAAACTTTACTTCTTTATAATATTAGTATAGATATAGATTTCAGTATGAAGATTGAAAAAACTAAATAAATATTTCAAATATAAATAAATATTTCAGGACATATTACACATCGCCATCCAGCCCCAAGCTAAGCAACTTAATGCTTGTGTTATGGGTGCCAGATAACGGATAAACTACTTATATACTTTTTTTTTTTTTTTGTAAATATATACATATTATACATAATATAGGAAACACCCAGAACCAGAAACAAGAATTTATGGTCAGCATAAATACTTGTTCCCGGCGGGAATCGAACCCGCAACCTTCTGCGTCGCAGTCGGGTGTTCGCCCGACGCGCCACAGAGGTCGTCAAAACTAATTTCATCATTCCCACCTACTTAACCCAAATAGACAAAACCTCTAAACATTTCAAAAACTCCACAAATAATCTGATTACTCCAAGTCAATGAACCAACCGGAAGCATCGAATATTCCATCTACGACCACGAATAGGTATAGATGATTGACTTCAGAAGACATCGGTCTACTATCTTTATCACTCCTACGTAGTTTCTTGTATGAGAGAAAAGGATAGAATATACTGAATATATGCAGAACACGTACGAGGAAGTGAGAATGATTCCTGGATGCTCAAGAAATATTAATCGGATGTGTATATGAGAGATGTGTGGTTACGTAAGTTTTATGTTAAAATAGTATTATAGATTTATATTATTTAACTAGCTGTCCCGGCAAACGTTGTTTTGCCATAATATACAAAAAAAAGAGGAAAAAAAGAATAGTGTTCAATCTCAGACCCAACGAATATACACAAAAAATTGATACAAATCAGTTCAGTCCTTTAGGTGGAGTTTGACAACTAACACCGTCACACGAGAATTTTATTTATAGGGATTTTACACTGTAATATTCCAAACAAAATCTTTAAAAAATCATATGTCTAGAGCTTTGATCAAATACATGTTGTAGAGTATACAACACTTGCTACTCACGTTTTCTAGAATGTCCATCTATTTGTACCGGTAATTAATATTTTTCACATTCTTAATTAAAACTACAAATAATTAAAAATTGACGGTAGGTATTCCATCAACGTTTGGTATGCGGTAGTTTTCTACTACGTATCCTATACTTACTTTATGGTTAGAGGATTAATATTGATAACACGTGCTCGTTGCTAACAAATTAGTATGTACCTACTTAGTTTTTTATAAACCATGGCCACAATTGACACGAGTCTCTATAAAATTAACATTTTTTAAATCGACTTCAAAAAACAGGGGTTATTGATAACAATCAGCACATAGAACCACAGATTTAGTGTAGAGGGATGGAGAAGAAATGGGACAAACTTAAGAAATGATGCATGGATTGTGTGAGACAGGATACGAGGGAGATTGATACTGACGTGGAGATAATGAGTAATGGAGAAGAATGGAAGAAGACTACTCCTCCAATAAATTGAGATGAGAGAGAAATAGACCAACGTGTGCCTAAGCAGCAAGGGCTACATAAGTTGCCACCTTCGTTAACGTTTAAAAGTACTACTAATAGCACCTTTTGACGCGATGTCAGCATATCCCTTTCGCCCACCACTACTACCTTTTTCAACCATAGGAATATGCATTTCTGCATCATGCTCCAAGGGCAATAGAGGCTCCCTCCGGTCTGGGAATCCCAGGCAGAGATATCCACTAAAACCCATCAGTATTTCGTTAAAATTTGGGATCCGACGAAGTACAGGTATCAGGTATACGCATGTCTTCTGTGACTCCATTGACACGCCATACCTAAGAAACATACTGACTTACTCGTACATGCTATTAACATTACATTTATTTAACTTATACTTTCTAGCTATTACTTTACTTTGTGTATATCGTGTAAAGCTATTGCATAGCTTTTATCGCAGGCTTTGAGCGCGGCGACCGAATCAAGAAATTCCGTACCGAAAATAAAACCTAACACCCCCACTCCGCCTACCATGTAGCTCGGCCGAACGGTATTTGTTTCTTCCTGTGTTGTACAAATAAAGTTATCTATATAACTATTCATGTCAAAACCAAAACCCTTATTCTGTGAGAACTACCAGCAACAAAAGAACATCGCATAAGAAATTGTAACAATCCCACAGAATTCTAATAGGTGTTCGACAGAAATCTCATTTGTAAGCTTAACTACGCACTGTAACGCGTACAAGCGTACATTTTGTAAGGAATTAGGACACACATTTAAATTCTTTGACCGTCGATTGATAAGGTTTGTTTACTACGCATTTTTTACATTAATTAATGGGTTGTTAATTAGAAACTTCGGTTTTCCTGGTGTGTCTGCTTAAGGTGTTAAGTGATTGTAAAGTTAATTTAATTATGCCTAGTTAGAGTGTACGTACGCGAAGCTTTTAGTCCAGTCTGAGAGGCAGCAAATCAGAACTTTGTGAGACATAATTTTAAACTAAATTCTCAAAATCGATTGTTTAAGTACCTATCTTAAAGTATTGTGTAAAGAAAATCCAATTAAAGACAGTCCCTGACCCTCGGATTGCAAAACTATGTATTTTTCTGACTGGCCATAAACCAATTTATTAGAGTTCAGCGCAGTACGTCATCTTTTTCCATTCTCTTTTATGAGCCGTCATCTCATCGTTCACATCCATCTCTCTCATCTCTTCTCTCACGCATACCATCCATCCATTCTTCTTTCTAAGGTCGTCCTCTTTCTTTCCATCTACAGTCATACTTTTTACTCTTCTAGTCACATGCGGATCTTCTTTCCTCATCACATGTCCATACTAACTCAAACGGTTCTCTTTTGCCTTAAAAAAGTCTAAGTATTAAGTCAACATAGTTATTTCCTTACTTACACCCGTTTTCACAAGAAATTCTATGAGATTGCATAGTGCGCGCGAACGCATAGATCAAATTAGACGCTGATGCGCTAGAGTGAAGAGAGAAACACAAAATTTACCAATCATAGGGCCGCATTTAGCGCAGTGTGTTCACTTATCCGACTGTTTGCGAATACGGGCGTTAGTATTCACACCTAAACCAATTATTAATTAGACACCTGCCTCTATCCGTTGTTATTTGTTACCTAGCGGTTACAAATAAGGTATAAATAAATTGTTTTCACGCCATCTATTGTCTTCAGATGGTATCTTAATTCGATTGTAAATTGTAATTCACTTCAGTGTAAGACTGTGAGATGAATCTAAAATAGGATGGTTTTCTAAGAAGTTTCCTTTACTTGAAAAAATGTGTTGAGGTAGGTAGATAAAAGTTTAAAGCTACTCCTTCAACATGCCTTCAACGAACCATAGGTACATCTTAAACACAAAGTAGCAATTAGGTATACTTTGTTTAAAAAAAGCAGAAAGGACGATGTGAGATTATTTTAAATGATATTTTTTTTAATGTTAATAATATTTTAACAAATAATAAAGTTTTAATAATCGTAATGCTTTTTTGTCAAAAGAAATAAACGATATCTTAATATACCGAAACTGAAACGGCAATTAATGCCATTCAACTTGCTTAGTGGTGCTTAGTAGTACGCTACAGTGGGCGCTAACCTTTATATTAAGTAGGTATCGACGTGAGTACGAGTGAAGAATGAATGATGTACTATATTGTGTTGAAATTGATTCCGTTTTAATGGAAGTAAACAATGTTCTGGCAGAAGAACGAGGTTTGTGGGTAAATAGACTTAGGTACCTATCTATTTATAATGGTAGGAAAATTTACCATTGCAATAGGCACTTTAAGGATTGAAATAGGCATTTCTCAGTACGAAATATTTGTAAAAGTTTGTTCCCCTGCTGCCTGTATGTATGTGTGTATGTATACCACGTATGAAATTAATTGCTATCATAATATGCTATTACAATGACCAAAAAGGTTCCAAATATCGATTGCATTCCAAATTTTAGTATTTATGAAAGAAAATCTCAATTAGGATTGATAGGTATTTATTCTATTCTATATTATTATTATGGCTATTCCTGCCAAACGTATAGAAGTAGAGATATTAGCCTTTATTTAGATAATTTATTCAGCGGCAGGATTTATAATCCTTACTAATCAGGTTAATCTGTAGTATGTATTAGTTGGAGTAGGCTTAAATAAAAGTAAGCGGCTTGCAATTCAGCTTTGCTTCAGTGGTTGCAAGTCCGGTTACCGGACTGTTGAAATTCTTTATCACAGCAGTTCGGTTCAGGAAGCGGACTGACATTTCGTAGGTACACATAATTGTGATTGGTAACGATTGCTTTCCTATGTAGTAGAGCCGTACATTGTATAAAAGACACAGTAAATCAATTTACAAGTAAATCCAGGTCACAAAACATATTAACCGAAATTCTTAAACAGATAGTTTATTAACTTCAAAGGGTTATTCATCTTTTTTAACCAATCTAACAATAACTCTATTGTTTAGACTCTCTACAATTGACCCATTTCATAACGTCTGTCTGGACTTTATAAAATGTTATGAAGTTTGACCCAGATAACTACAGATTGAAGGAAATGCTTTGAGTGTTTTAAATTTTAACTGATTTTTTAGCCTACTAAAAATCTGACGGTTTCTGTGTTTTTCACGCAAAACTATTGAATAGATTGCGATGAAACTTAGTATAAAGCTAAGAAAATTAAACTATGAGCGAGCACGCCAAGATTGAATACTTTCCCTGCATTGAGAAACGATGGCCAGATTTCCATAGACATTATTCGCCTTATTTTTTCCAACCATTTTCGGTTCAGCACCATCTATCGAGACATAATAGAACTATTTGTTCAAAAGTCATCATTGTAAAGGTGAGTATAGACTAGAGCATTTGAATGTAATGTAACGTTCTTATAGGTACAGTCGGCTACATATTTGCAAACCCACCGTAGAGCTCCAAAACGGCTTAATTCCGGCAAATGCTCAGCATTATGTCATGTTACACATTAAGCGTCATGTTCGAAGTGCGATTCAAGTAATTTAAAAAAATAATCTGGCCAAGTGCGAGTCGCGCACGAACGGTTCTGTACCATTAAATTCTGTTTTAAGTATTTGTTGTTATAGCGGCAACAGAAATATATCATCTGAGAAAATTTAACTGTTTAATCACGGTAAATGAGATACAGTCAGGTGACAAACAGACAAGCCAGACGGACAGTATGGAGTATTAGTAGAAAGGTCTCGTTTTTACCCTTTGGAAACGGAACCCTAAAAACAATGAATGCTCGATGTTCTGTAACTAGTAAAATTCTCTAGTTTAAACCCACCTTTACACGATTAGAAATTCAAAAGTACACGAAACATTTAAAAAGCCGTAATAAAACATTAAAGTTACATAACATTGCGTTCAACGGTTCTTTGTTACATTCCTTCTGACGTTAAAATGCATCGTTTGATCTCTTAGATCTCTATTTTTGGTTACAATTTCCTATTTGGGTAAATATAGTTTAAATTAATTATTGTAATACAATATGTAACTTTTTTTGTCAAAGTCAAAGTCAAAAATTTTGTGTTCATTTGGATGCATAATACATTTGTACAAAGATCACATAGAAACGTCTTAAAAACTAAGTTAGGATGTGTGCCTTCGGAACGCGCCCACCAGTGAGAAGAAGGCACAAGAAACTCATTGGGTTTTTTTTAAAGTAAGTAGTTTGGTTTGGAAAGAGAATCGAACTGTGGAGTCTATTTTGTCTTAAAAGTTTGGTTGGCCAAACTACTGAAATTGTCCGGTTGGAACAAAAAGCATAATCGAAAAACAAAACAAAAGAAAATCGAAAATAAGAAAAAGGGTTCCGTACCATTATATTCTGTTTTTAGTATTTGATGTTATAGCGGCAACAGAAATACATCGTCTGTGAAGATTTCAACTGTCTAGCTATCACGGTTCATGAGATACAGCTTGGTGACAGACGGATATTAGAGTCAATTAAAGGAAAATCGGGATTTTCCTCTGTGGGTACGGAACCCTAAAATTCAGAAGACGATCGAAGTAAAAACAAAAGAAGACGGCACACCATTTTAACTTACCGACAAAAAAGTTCCCAGCTAATTTAATGTCTTCGCAAAACTCCATCTAAACATCATAATATTCGTCTAAACTAATATTATAAAGAAGTAAAGTTTGTTAAATTGTAAGGGGTAATCTCGGGATCTACTGAACCGATTTTAAAAATTCTTTTACCAATAGAAAGCCACATTATTGCTGAGTGTCATAGGTTATATAAAAAACCGAAAAATAAAAACGTTTTTACGTGGTAGTCCGTTTTGCAAAGTGAATCGGAGAAAAAACGGTCGAATAAAAGCGTTTCTTACGAACGCGTTTCATGCCTTAACTATGAAAGATATATTTTTGAGTTCTATAGAAAAGATGTGGAGCTTGAAAATGCCTACAAAAAAGTCAACGACAGCATATGTCTAACTTTTATATTTAAGTTACAAAAAGTATTTTTTTTAATATTAGTATTGATAATTTAATTTTTAATATTAATGAAATAAATGCCCAACGAAGTGGGCACGGGTCAGCTAGTATTATATAAAAGACAGATGCTACTATCTAAATCCAAGGTCGGCTCTGATAGCCAGAACGTAACATTTAAATATAGAAAATCTATGAAAACCTAACACAAACAAACGGCCACTCTGTTTGGAAAACATTATTAGTTAAAATGTTGCTTTTCAGTGGTTGTTTCTATTGAATATTCTTAGAAATTCGCGATGCAGGGGGAGTTTTCCGCGAAAAGAAAAATTAATTGAAGTAAACCAAAACACTAATCATGATTAATAGGATTAAAAACTATCTTGGGGTATATGTTCTGCGATTTTATAAATAAAATAATTAATATCACAACTCGTGATCTAGTATTTATTATTGGAAAATTTCTAATAGATACACAGCACAGCTTAAAAGCTCCTAAAATCATGATAAAATAGGAAGGGAAAAAAAACCATGTTTCGATGTGTTCTGTGATTTTATGAATGAAATCATTAATGTCACAACTCATAATCGCGATCTAAGCTAACCTCGAAGACTTATTGGGAAACCTCTAGTAGGTTACACATAGGTAAATCCGTTACAAAATTATGACGACATAAATACGGATAAGGTTTTTGAAAGTGACCCGTTCTGACCGATTTTATGTCAAAAAGACTCAAACACAACAAAAACTTTACAAAAACCCAACAGAAATCTGAACCAAAATTTTTCCTCATAATTTTTTATCAACGCTACCAAAACTGTTTTTTTTTTTCTAATAAATCAATCGACCAATTATAAAATTCGGATATCTCAAACTTTCTTCTACATCATCGTTTATCCATCTGTGAGATCATTTACATCTTGATCACGACTTTATGTCGACGGAAATTAGCTGAGAAATAGCTTAAATGGATCTTTATACATGAAAAAGTAAATTAATAACATAATTTTATTTACGGAACGGAAATAATTTAAAAATCTATGAAAAATATTCAACACGAAATCTTTGAAACTACAAAAGCTTACGAGTCAGAAATTTCGAATGGAGGTTCTTTTAAAAACGTAGTGAATTATTAAGAAAGGATGTTTAGAAATTCGACCCCCTAGCGGTGCAAAAAGGGTTGTTCAAATTTGTAGTCCGTAGTAACTATTATGTATTCTATGCTGTTAGGAAACCTAGATAGCTGTTAGACAATTCAGCTAGATGACAGAAAAGCATAGAATACCCAAATAATAAGGCCGCCTATTTGTGCAACTTGTACTTTGTAGCTAATACCATACTTTGATTTGAGTCATTCTATGTTCCTTCCTTACTGTGTTGTACAAACAAAGTTATCTATATATCTATCTAATACCCAGTCAGCAGAGTGTCATCTCAGCTTGACGACAAAAAAGCAGAATGACCTAGTAGCAAAATCAAAATGTCTAAAATTGCAAATAGTCTCGATATTTATATGCCACTGCACGAAGCTTAATACCTAAAAATAAACCTAAGTACATATAAATAAATACACCTACGTAACAAGACGTTGTTTATAGCTTTCAAGATTTGTACGTCATAATAAATTAGGCGATAACTGATTGAAATTGGTGCACTAAAGCTTGGTTTAGTTAGTTCATAGATTTATATATACCTAACCTGCTAGATACGCAAGTACTTCGCAAAAAATACTGTCAAAGTGATCTGATACTTTTATTAGAATTATTATAAACTAGCGACCCGCCCCGGCTTTGCACGGCTATATTATGCATGTATAAACCTTCCTCTTGAATCACTCTATCTATTAAACAAAACCGCATCAAAATCGGAGATTTTAAAGATTTAAGCATACAAAGGGATATAGGGACAGAGAAAGCGACTTTGTTTTATACTATGTAGTGATAGGAATATTGGTAATTATATAAAAAGCGGTTGAAAGCTATTTCTATGCAACTTTTAACAATCAATAACTTTTGTTCTACGGCTTTTGGAAAAGCAAACAATTTTTCGAAAATTTGAAGTTATTTTTCTCGGAGATGTCTTCCTTTAAGATTATAGTTTCTAAATTGTATCGACTGGTTCAATTCCTTTATTTTGTTTTTTTTTTATTTTCGAATTGATTAGAACTTTATTTAGCCGTTCAGAAAGGAGTTTGTTGTGTTCCTAGTATGCCCCGATATAGTGGGTGCAGACCTTAAAAAGCGACACAGTGCACTTTATATCATGGCACAGATTAAAAATCTGATGTCATTCACAAATGAGTCTTTATTTCTCCGTCATTGAACGAAGGTGCCTTTGGCGAAACCGCATCTGATGTTTATTTTGTCTGAAGCGTGCTATTTAATTTTACAATGAGGTACATAATATACTTAGGTATTCTAAGTGCACTGTGTTGACTGTGACCTAGTGGTAAATATCTCAACTTTTATTCCAAAACTCATGGGTTTAAATCCTTGCCGGGCTTAAACAGATTTTTCTTACAAAAAATGTGCGCTTTTTTTAACATTGCTCTTACGGTAAAGGCAAACTTTGGCTAAGTTTCCTCCAGGCGTATTAAAGAGTTCTTCCCTCTGAACACGGTCGACTAAGTTGAGAGGGTGATATAGGTGGCCTTAGCCCAGGCTTATCTGGGCCCTGTATAGTATGAATTAAAAGTAACTAGCTGTATTAATCATTTAAATTAGAGTTTAAGACCATTAACAATATTTAAATAATTTTTGACGTATTTTCAATTAATAGCGTAACGAAAATTGTAAATGTTGTTATGATGTTTGAACGTAAAAAATCTTATATCTTGGCCTAATTAATTAGAACAGTGTATTTAGGTCACAAGCACGTCGTGTCAAGGATAAAAAATAATATTCCAGAGAAATCGCAACAAGAAGGTTACTGCAAAAAGTTCGATTAGGTCGACGAGTTCGTTGACATAGCAATACCCTTTTCTACCTAATTCACGTACTGGCACATAATAAACACACATTTTAAAAAGTAACTTCTAAATAAAACCAAAGCATCTAAATAAAATTAGTGTTGCACCCGTCGCACAATTTGTCGATAAAAACTATCGATTCCAAATCAATCCCGAATGCTAAGTATCATTAAATGTTATTGAATTTAGCTGATGTCTTTAAATAAACCGTTTAAATGTAAACTCTAACTGCATAAAAATAGAGATAATTTTCCTAATTTGCATGGATCGAATTAGCATAGCATGGATCACACTGAGCCGTAGGTGCAAGATAGAAATAGCCTCGATAAATTATTGTAAGCAGTGAAAACTTCAGCAGGTTGTAACATAAATTTATAACATCAGCATTGCGAATTAAATAGACAACTATGATGTGCAAGAGATTTGTTGTTAATTTCTTCACTTGGTCATCTTTTACAATATGAAATCTAAGTTTTATTTCGCCTCGCAGTTTTTTTTTAATTTTCTTTTAAACAAACCTTATTCAGACAATATTGAAAAAATAAAAGGATTATCTAATGTGGTCGTTCAAAACTTATACATTTAATTTAATTTAAGTGATTAATTTTTATTTATATACAATACTAGCGACCCACCCCGGCTTCGCACAGCTATATTATGCATTTATTATACATATAAACCTTCCTCTGACTTTGTTTTATACTATGTAGTGATTTTCACGTTTAATTTTTCACTTTTAATGATCTGGAATAAAAATGGCAGAACAGTGACAGTTGATATTTTTTTGGCTAGTTAGAAACTACCTACATTATTCTTCTGTTAAAAAAAGTTAGGTAAATATAATATTTATTTGCGATTTAAAATTAGTCAGAAACAAAATTAAATGGCCCATTTTATTAACAACTTCCTTGGTCACGTCACTTACAAAAACCAAAGAAATGTAATGTAATACATACGTCATAATTTGCGGATTGTTAACCCAACTTATTCAGGATAACTATTATGTTTATTGCATTATTACCTTTGAGACCTTAAAATATTCCCTTTCAAACAACAAAAATTACGTTTTTAAACTCACACGATTTGTATTTAAAGTAATTATTTTCCTGGGTAAAAGCGGTTAATCGCGTTTTTGTATAATAGGTATTATAAAAGGGAATATTTCAGGGGCGATCTATACATATACAGGGTTATTGGAAATTATACTAGCAAGCCGTTGAGGGCTACTTCTGTGCACCTAAACAAACAACTTTTGTTCTACGACTTTTGGATATTCGAAAAAAAAATGAAAAGAACATGGGCAGTTTTCCATACATGGTTTTCTTTTATATAAAACTTTGGCGTCTTGATGTAAAAAAAATACTAAAACAATCTACACAAGTCCTAGAATACATATAACAACCAAAATTCTCCATAGGAACCGCCGTTAAAAAGATAATAAAAAAACAAAATCGCAATGAAACACAAACAACCTCAGCAAACAACACGCTCGGCGGCGCGGCGCCGGAGTCGCATGTCATTCGTCCGTCACTTGAGTTTAGTGTTGCCATAATTTCAATTTATTTTCTACTGCTAAAATATCTTAGTTCATTATTTTGTTGTTTATTTTGTATGTTCATTATCTTTGATTCATTATAATTAGTTATTATAAGTACCTACATAATGCACAATAATTAAAAATATAAATACATATCCATAGAGAAAACTATGTGTCATTTAATATTTATAACTTCTAAAATAGAAGTAATGCTCTAGTACTGGTATTACCGAAATGCAAATTGAGTAGAACGGAAGTACCAAGTAATCGTGTTTATACTAATCAATATGATTTTATAAACGGTGGTTATATATAATAAATAATTAGCGCCAAAAAACATTATATAATTAATTAAACACCATGGTTGTACTCAAATTTTAAGACGCCAAAACTTTTGAGACAATAATTCGCCCTTGTTCTTTTGATGTTATGTAAATTCGAAAAACAGCAAATTTTTTAAAACAAAAGTCATTCAGACTAAGAACAGTAGATGAAACTTACAAAATAAGTCAAATTTTAAGGTTAACGACCTCTCCGTGTCAGGAACAGCTGATTTTCAGGTAAACCTAACCTCAAAATTTTCGAAAAAATGTTCGCATTTCCAAAAGTCGTAGAACAAAACTTGCTCGTTTAGGTGCACAGAAGTAGCCCTTAACGGCTTGCTAGTATAATTTCCAATAACCCTGTATATATTTTTTGTACAAAAACGCGATTAACTGCTTTTACCGCCCGCTTTTTTCCTGGGAAAATAATTACTAAAAAAAATCAACTCAATCGGTTGAACCGTCTTTGAGTAATCGGTGAACATACATAAAAAAAATATAGGTACGCGACGAATTGAGCATCACCTCCTTTTTTTCAGTCGCTTAAAGAACTGTTCAAGATGGTTTCACGTCTCTACTGGGACCTACTCTATTATTAATTATTTTGTACCTAAAAACTAATTATTATTAAAAGCAATTTATACTGGTTATACTTAGGATCAAATCCAATAGTAAACATACTGACACTCTAACATTTTAATCCTTGTGACATCAACTTTCTAATAATAAAAATAATAGTTTGCACGCGTCTTCTGATCAGAGATAGCATTTTACGACTGCACTTACCTAATTAATATTCATCAGTTATGCGAAAAAGTATGTACAGTTTGTATGTAAGTATTACTTCTTGGGTTATTCGATACACGTTTTAGTACCTATTTGGTTGTAACGGGCACTTTAGGATGCTCAATTGAATAAAGATTTTCTGGGCGTTAGGCAATACTTTTATCGATATTTTAGTTTAAATTTATCGATATATTTATTTATGATTTATCAATATTGATCTCACTATTTTTTTATAGATAAAACGCATCATGATCAGCTACAGAACGTCCACTGCTGAACTTATGCCTCCCCCAAAGACTTCAAGAGCGATCGGTCTTCTGCGAATTGCACTTATCTATCGTGCACACAAAGACTTCAAGAGCGATCGGTCTTCTGCGAATTGCACATAACATCTATCGTGCACACAAAAATGAAATTAAAAAAAACTTGAGAGGTGTCAAGGGACACCCGGATGGAACGAAGTTTCTTTCGATTAATTAGTGAAGGAATTGTATTAAAAATAAATAAAAAAAATTTTTGTTCTTATCGTCGAGACACCACACTTTTCAATGCAAAATAGAAAGACGAAACGAAAATAACAGGCTTGCTTTCTATGCAGAAATTGTCGTTACAACTTTTGGTTTTATTTTTTCCGTCTAGCCCCCTTTCGCAACGCGCGATAAGGAACTTTCGTTCCAAAAAACTTAAGAAGTAATAATGCAAATAAAAATAAGTAATTACTAATTAATACGAGTGACCCAATGGGGTCTCGTCCTATAATACTACGGCCCAAATTGAACGAATACGTGGATACAAAAATAAAATATTTTTCATTCACAAACACAACTCACATTTTTGTATGCAGTTAAAGAGGCAAGTAAAACGTGTAATATTTTATATAAGTATTTAGTATTTATTCATACAAACATTAATCCGATTATAAATTACAATTAATATCTACCTAAATTTAATACAATAAAATTATTTAATACATCATAAATACAAAGTAGATTATTTGATTTGTGGATTTTTATTTTTTTTTAATGATTGTGATTTTCTTTTAGTTTTATTTGCTTTTGTTTTTATTTGTATTTTTTCAAATTTTAGTTTTTTGTAATAAATACAAAGTTAAAATCAAATCAAATAAATACAAACAAAAAAAAAAGTAAGTGATTAATTTTAAAATATTTATCGATATCGATATTCGACCGGTCAGTTCTCATCTATACCAAATCTCAGTGCCTGTGTCTATTGTTGATGATTTACAAATTGGCCCATTGTAACGAGACTCAATATCAAGATGGGGGAGTTGGGATTGAAGAGATCAACCACGGTAGGTACGTAATAGCTAGGTATTATTGTTGTTATACCTAGCAGTCCCCTCTAACTACAGGATACCTAATTTTAAATTGATTTGACTTTAATTGAAAAATGTAGGTATTGACAGTTTCCATAGCAACTGCTTTATGGTGAGCGCCCGCGCCGCACGCGCCATAGTCACCGTTTGTATGCGCGCGGATCCGGCTGGTGACGTCATCAGCATCGGCTTTGAGGATTTCCTTCGCTGCGGCGCGTGCGGTGCGGGTAGGTGTGCGCTCACCCTTAGTAGCTTTCAATACAGTTTTGGCAGGAAAGAAGAAATCTGGCCAAGTGTGAGTCGGACTCGCGCACGAAGGGATATTCTATTTTTATCATAGGTTTAGGAAATATGTATTTCTGTGTTAGTTCGCCCTAGTTGCCTAGCTTGGCGCTAGAGGGCGCTGTGTGCAATTTCTTGCAATATTAACTTATTTACCTATTACTTACGTAAAGAAAAAAAAAGAAAAATATGTTTATTTGTGAAGTCGGTTTACGGACGACAATTAGTAGTCACTTTGAGAATAGGCAGAATGAGAAATGGGCTGTTTGCTAATACTTTTTTGACAAGTCAGCCGTATGCGAAGTAGTCACTTTGAGAATAGGCAGAATGAGAAATGGGCTGTTTGCTAATACTTTTTTGACAAGTCAGCCGTATGCGAAGTAGTCACTTTGAGAATAGGCAGAATGAGAAATGGGCTGGTTGCTAATACTTTTTTGACAAGTCAGCCGTATGCGAAGTAGTCACTTTGAGAATAGGCAGAATGAGAAATGGGCTGTTTGCTAATACTTTTTTGACAAGTCAGCCGTATGCGAAGTAGTCACTTTGAGAATAGGCAGAATGAGAAATGGGCTGTTTGCTAATACTTTTTTGACAAGTCAGCCGTATGCGAAGTAGTCACTTTGAGAATAGGCTGAATGAGAAATGGGCTGTTTGCTAATACTTTTTTGACAAGTCAGCCGTATGCGAAGTAGTCACTTTGAGAATAGGCTGAATGTGAAATAGGCTGTTTGCTAAGTAGGCCGTTTGCGAAGTAGTCTAACAGAGAAGTAGGGATGATGAGAAGATGGCTATTTGCTTAGTAGACCCCTGGCGCCTGAAGGAATTTTACTTGATGATAATGTCGTAAGAAACCAATGAAAAATTGTTTTTTTTTTTCATTTACTTATATGTATGTATTTGTTATTTTATATAAGTCTTCTATTCGTCACTCGTCACCATAATACAAGCCTAGATGAGCGATATTATTATATCACCGGAACGGACGGACGTCACCGGAACGGGACAATGACCACACACATCGGGAACGCGACAATGACGTCACACAATGGGAACGTGACAACGACGGCACACAATATTACCATGACACTTTTTTGTGAATGCAGGTGTTCCATCAATTTATTAGACGTTATCACGTCAAAACTTAGCTTCCATATGCTAAAAAAAATTCACGTTTGGTCCCCTGTTCTAAAATCTAATATAGGTAGGTACAGTATGGGTCATAAGTAAATGATCAGTTAGCTACAATAATACTATCAACAAGTATTGGAGTTACGACCTTCTTCTAATAGAAGTTACACACAAACTTAGGTAAATACTTGTTAAAAGTACTTAGTTGGATTATTATTTTCAACATGTCAGCTATGTCTTTAGTTGGCCGAGTGGTATAACCCGCCACCCGCTACACCAACCGACGGGGGTTCAATCCACAGGTTCGTTGTTATAATGTTCAAATAGTGCTGCACCAGGATTGTAAGACAGAGACTTGACTTGACAGAGACGGTGGGCAGAGACTTTTGACAGTTGACTGTACTTGAAACTTTAACTAACAGATATTGTGGGGCATTTCGGTGGGACCATAGTTAAATGGCGATATTATTACCCAAATTAAATGCAATTGAATATCCGATAACGTTATTGTTGAATACGGAAGTTATTGTTAATCTTTTCATTGTTATTTCTGATTTATTGTTAATCATTGTTGTATTAATATGGGATTATAATAGGTACTTTATATTTATACTTTTTGTTGGCGTTTTGGACATTTTTGACTATGAGGGCGTGAGAAATCGTCCTTTGTTACTGAGTATGGGTGTAGGGTGTATTAATGTTATTTGATGGTTTTAAAAATGCATTGTTGAGGGTTATTTAGTAATTTGACTACGAGAAAATTGATTTCGGACAAACTAGTCTGACCAGAAAATTTGATCAACAGGAACGTAGCTATTTTTGGGTGGTTTCACCGTATACACTTAGGTACCGTTTTGTCGTTTTTCTCTTCGATTTAGTTTGTACTTTGTGAGTTTTCTTTTGCATAGCAATTTCTGTCAAGTACCTAATATACCTAATTTCTAAATCTTTTCTCTTTGAATTCTGTCAAGTAAAACCTAATTACTAAATGTTTTATCTTTGAATTCTGTCAGGTGATACCTAATTTCCAAGTCTTTTCTCTTTAAATTCTGTCAAGTAATACCAAATTTCTAAGTTTTTTTCTTTGAATTCTGTCAAGTGTTACCTACCTAATTTTTAAGTCTCTCTTTAAATTTTCTTCTTTAATTTGTACCTACCTATCAGAATGAAGAAAAAGATTTCAACTACAAACGTTACATACACAAACACATAACAATTACTATTTTAATACCATTATAAATTATCTTTTTATACTGAGATAGTTAGGAAAAGATAACAATTTAATGATTTTAATATAATATTTTTTTGCAGTTTGTTACTTTTCAAAATTTATTAATTGAAATACGGAACGAACGACAAAAAATTGGATGCAAGAAGGTAGGTATTTAGGTATGTGAAATAAGCCATATTTTTCCCTCTAACATCACTACATAGTATAAAATAAAGTCACTTTTCGCCGTCCCTATATCCCTATGTCCCTTTGTATGCTTAGATTTTTAAAATTACGCAACGGATTTTGATGTGGTTTTTTAAATAGATAGAGTGATTCAAGAGGAAGGTTTATATGTATAATACATGCATAATATAGCCGTGCGAAGCCGGAGCGGGTCGCTAGTGTTTTATGTTTTGTGAAATACGATTAAATATAAAAAGCATTCTTTATTTACTTAAATGATTTATACGGAGCAAAAAGTTAGTATGTTATGTAGGTAAAAATAGCATTTACCTTTATGTAAACATATTCAGGTCATCCGAGTTCACCCTTTCATCGATACCCGACTGCCGATTATTTGTAACAACATCATAACTTGTACAGTAAAATTTCGCAGCTCTCACGGACGGACAGAAAACAGAGTTCCTTCACTTGTTTATATTAACGAGTTTAGTACTTGTACCTAATAAATACTTTAAAGTAAATAATTCTGTAGTAAACTCACTATGAGACAGTCAGAGTCTGCAGTGCGAGTTTTTTTGTATGGCAAACGTAACTATGAGTAAACGAGAAAATATTATGGAAAGTTAAAACATCGCATTAGGTACGGCCGGTAGGCGATTTTCAATTTTCCTCCCAATTTTTTCATTAACTCTAACGTAGTAGTAGTGTTTGCTATACGATAAAACTCGCACTACGGGTACAGGTCATACAAGGTGTAAAGTCTATCATCTTGGAGTTAGAAGATCTTCCATCTTATTTTGGAAGATCTTCTTATTCAGACAGAAGATGAATGAAAGACAGAAGATAAGAACGAAATTTGCCACCAAATAAAAATATGTAATTGATTCATACGTGATATTGACTATACCTATAGGTATATAAATCGTATGAAGCCAAAACTTTAAAAAATAAAAACCTAAAAAGTTATCAAACAGTATTTTCGGCCAGAACCTATCTCAACATATAGAACAGTAAAACTAAAACATTATTCAAGCAGTTTGTCAAGTGTTCTATTTTTAAATTTAATTACCGTTCAATAGTTTCAATGCCGTCTTTCTTCGAGAGCATGAGTTCAACTCTTTTAGAGTTTATTTTAAAAATAGAATACGATTTTTGTTGCCACTTTAAAAATTATAAGTAGATTTATATTTAAACTTAAAAAAAAACAATTGACTTACCTATCTTATCTCTGGTTACTTACTTAAGTATTTACATACGATAAGTAAATCTATATCACTATCACTTCACTACATAGTATAAAACAAAGTCGCTTTTTCTGTCCCTATTTCCCTTTGACTGCTTAAATCTTTAAAACTACGCAACGGATTTTGATGGGTTTTTTTTAATAGATAGAGTGATTCAAGAGGAAGGTTTATATGTATCATACAATTAATATAGCCCTGCGAAGCCGGGGCGGGTCGCTAGTCTACTATAATCTATAATATTATAAAGAGTATAATAGTATATTTTTTTGTTTTTGTTTGTAACGAATTGACTCCGAAACTTCTGGACCATTTTTGATGAAACTTGGTATGAGGATACATTGATTCATTGGGAGTAACATAAGCTACTTTTTATCCCGATATTCCCACGGGATCGGGAGCTACGCGGGTGAAACTGCGGAGCGCTGCTAGTATTTAGTAAGTTACTGCTTATTAACTTCGTACTGTTTGCAAAGTCGCACGATACTATAAATGACCATTCGAAAAAAAATACCATAAAAGCAAAATGATTTTTAACCGACTTCAAAAAAAGGAGGAGGTTCTCAATTCGGATGTATGTATGTTTTTATTTAAAGATTGTTATTATTTAATAAGAGTCTGCTAATTAACTTAGCACTGTATGCAAAGTCGCTCGGTACCATAAATTACCATTTGAAAAAAAAGACCATAAAAGCAAAATGGTTTTTAACCGACTTCAAAAAAAGGAGGAGGTTCTCAATTCGGATGTATGTATGTTTTTATTTGAAGATTGTTATTATTTAATAAGAGTCTGCTAATTAACTTAGCACTGTATGCAAAGTCGCTCGGTACCATAAATTACCATATGAAAAAAAAAACCATAAAAGCTAAATGGTTTTTATTTGAAGATTGTTATTTAAAGACAAATAATTACATAACGCAGGCCCAAGACTGGAACAGATGTGATGTTCGGGTTTTTTATGAATATTAGTAAACAGTGGTTTATGGGGCGGTACAGGGTGAGTGTACTAGTTAAATAAGGGCTTTTATTTAAAAATAATATAAATACGTACGATTTAATCTATCTATATAAAAATCAATGCCACTTTTCGTTGTAATTTTATAACTCAAGAAGCTCACCTATCCAAACCAAATGTTTAAGCTTTGTTCGAAAAATGTGATAAATGAAGAACCGCTCGACCGATTAAATTTAGTAGATGGTTTATGTAAAGTTTGCACAAAATCGATCGAGCGGTTCTTCATTTATTAGTTTAGTAGATTGTTTATGTAAAGTTTACTAAATGTAGTAGATGGTTTATGTAAAGTTTGCACAAAATCGGTCGAGCGGTTCTTCATTTTTATTAGTTTAGTAGATGGTTTATGTTAAGTTTACTAAATTTAGTAGATGGTTTATGTAAAGTTTGCACAAAATCGGTCGAGCGGTTATTCATTTATTAGTTTAGTAGATTGTTTATGTAAAGTTTACTAAATTTAGTAGATGGTTTATGTAAAGTTTGCACAAAATCGGTCGAGCGGTTCTTCATTTTTATTAGTTTAGTAGATGGTTTATGTTAAGTTTACTAAATTTAGTAGATGGTTTATGTAAAGTTTGCACAAAATCGGTCGAGCGGTTCTTCATTTATTAGTTTAGTAGATGGTTTATGTAAAGTTTACTAAATTTAGTAGATGGTTTATTTAAAGTTTGCACAAAATCGGTCGAGCGGTTCTTCATTTATCACATTTTTTAACCGATTTGTATGGAGCTTTTTTAGTTTTTTGTTTATACCTATGGCAAAACAACGTTTGCCGAGACAGCTAGTACCTATTTTATACTTTTTAGTGTCAGACAGGCGTTATCCATATTAGGCTTACCAAAAAAAGAATATATTCCACAGCTAGTCCTTTTTTAGGATTTCATACAATGCATAAAAACGGGACCCTTTTATAATAAGACTTCTCTGTTTGGTCTGCCGATTTTTTTAGTAACTAGCTGCAACATCTTCATATCAGTCAATAAAAATCATCGAAGTTTGTAAAGATGAGGCTGTATGACCATATAGCAACTTTTGCCTTCCCTGACTAAAAAAAATATCATTCTCTGGAGCACAGACAACTCTGGCTACAAAGCCCGCCTAAAAGACTAGATTCAGATTCAGATCATTTATTTGCAAAATACAGTAGGCAGTAGTTATAACATACAGCAGGTCTTAATTAAACATTGTAAAGTCTGTCAAAGTTAATTGGTACTTAATAATAAACATGTCTTAAATAAATGGTTTTTTTTACAATATCATTATGTCAATTAGAATTTCATATTTTATAGTCCAAAAAACTCATTAAGATTAGACATGTAGGTAGTAAAATCTTGAAAACCTAACAAATATCTGTCAATTATGACTTGACATACAGATGGTAAATGCCATACAAATCAATACAATTTACATACAAAGTTTATATTACGGCACATTAGCTTGGAACAATAAACAATTGTCGAATTCGCGACCGCAAGCTGTCAAAGCGTTCTGTAATTGCGGTTATGAGAGACATGCCTTGTGTTTTTATTAGTGTCTAATTTTAAAACAGTTTTAATTAAACTATCGAGATAAGTTTTTAAGGTAACTGCGGGTAATAAAGGCCACCTGCCACCTTAATGACGACCCAGTTGGCAAAATGGTCACCATGCCGGACTGCCAAACACAGGGACGCGGGTTCGATTCCCGCCTCAGACATGTATTTATGCTTAGATATTTAATTTTGTCTGTGGTCTAGTTGTTTCTATGTATTATAAGTATATATTTACAAAAGAAAAGTATATAAGTAGTATATCCGTTGTCTAGCACCCATAACACAAGTTTAGTTACTTACCTTGGGGCTAGATGGCGATGTGTGGATTGTCCTGCAATATTTATTTATTTAATTAAAACAAACTAAAGATTTCGTAAAAATAAGGAAATGCAGGTCATTATATAATCTGAAAAACAATGAAGAATGTTACTAGGTATGCCAAATCGGTTGAAAGTTTGTTACAGTAAAGCGTGTATATATACAAATACAATAGATTTTGTTGTAGTCAAAAATACCTATTAGTTTGATTTTACAGGTGATTAAACTTACGATAAATTTCGAGTCCCACTAACAGTCACGTGACCGCGTGTGACGTCATTTTACATCGATCCGCTTAGTTTATTTCTATAAATCGGAAACTAATTGACGTATTTCTTTCACTTGTATTTTTAATTTTTGACAAAGCATATGGAGTAAATAAACATTCTTCATAGATTTGTTTGTTTTCTTGTTATTTTGTCACTAATTTCAAGGTTTTAAAAACCTTTCCGTGGCCCATATTACCCGCAGGCACTTTACTTAGTTTCACAATTTATTTATTTCAACGAACTACTATTGACTTATTTATTTTAATTAATTTGAGAACAAATAAAATAAATAAATCAGACGTATCTGTATCAGAGTTAATTTTATTAATCTTTAATATTATCTATTAATCAAAAAAGTAAGTAAAATATCTGACCATTAAAAATAAATAACGAACTTCTAACACAATCCAAACAAAATAAGGTGAACAGAGAGCAATTCTATTTTATAAAGCTTACAGGAAATCAAATCCAGTGAAATGAGCGCGTCGCCGAGCAGTTTCGCGGCAAAATTGCTCACGTTCGAATTTTAAAACATCCTGTGCGAGGAAGCGCAGGCGCACGTGCCGTATAAACTTCCTGCGTACCTTGTAGCAGCAACAAGATGGCGGGAATCGAACGCGGGAGAAAAAATTATAGAATTTTAAGCTATAAACCTAGAATCTAACCATTTCCCCCTTATTCCAAAACGAGGTTTTAGAATAGTCCGAGATGTAGATTTAAACCTTAGATTTAGATACAGATTTACTCGTGAACTACAGTCTAAAAACTATCCCTATGTATTATATAGAAAACTATAGTCTAAACACTATCCCTATAGATTATATAGGAAACTATAGTCTAAACACTATCCCTATAGATTATATAGGGATAGTGTTTAAACTAAAGTTCACGAGTAAATCTGTATCTAAATCTAAGGTTTAAATCCACATCTCGGACTATCCTTAAACCTCGTTTTGGAATAAGGGGGTTTATGTGTAAAAAAAGGCGCTGGACAAGCGTCTGTTATCAATAAACTCTTCGATTTGATTTTTGTCATTTTGTCCAGTAATGAAGGGTGGTTAGCTTAGGAACTAATACAAGTCATGTCAATAACCGACATATTAAGTTAACTAAAAAAAACATACAGTAAAATATATACTTCTTCCATTCAAAGTCGGTTAAGAATAGATAATAATCTTCAACGGTTTGAACTTTGATTAGAGGCACAGTGTATGACTGAAGTTTTGTATGGAATACTAAAGCTAGTTTAGATGTAGTTAGATGGTCTAACTAAGGCTTAGATAGATGACTTTGTTTTTGCATATTATATTGACAGCAAGTATAAAATACAGTCACATAGGACAATTCATTTTAACAAAATTCATAACAAATTAATTAAAAAAAAATAAAGAAATGAGGACCTTGAAAATTTAAATAACAAGTGATTTCGCAGTCCTTAATAATATTTTAACTTAAGAAAATTACATCCAATCAATCAATACAAATCTTCGAAGACATAATCGAAATGTTCTCTAGTAGCATCTTGGTAACCTTGGCTACCTCACTTGAACTTTTCGATTCTATTTGTGGAACGCATTAGGCCGCCCAAGCCAGGTAACGCACGGCACCCTTGCTGGGGGTTCTTGTGAGCGTCTGTTTATAAGATAAATACATAGTTGAATATTAATGGAACCATGAGCCATGGTCTGGTGACTTTCGAGATATTGGCCACTAGACCCGATTTTGTGGGAATATCGGGATAAAGGGTAGCTTATGCTAGGTAATAATTAATAAATAATTCTCATAATTTGGTCACTAGAAACGATTTCGTGGGAATATCTGGATAAAGAATAGCCTGTAATGTGATTCTTAATGTATTATCGTACCAAATTTTATCAGAATCGGTCCAGTTTAGAGACTATCGTTACAAAATATAATTAAAAACAATATTAAAGGCATAATACATAATGATTGAAACATGTTTTCTATAACTAATTATTTACAATGTTTCATGTCAACTGTAAGTACACTTACTGTTTTTAAAAATGAAATCGGGTAGAGTTCTGATTTTTTGTTAGGTATTTTTAAGTGGGGTAGAGATGGGATCGGGTACCTAGAGTAAATTTAGATAAAAATAGCAAATATTTTCCTGGTTTTATAATTAAGTCATTCTTTTAGTTGAAATTCAGTTTCTGCGAAATTTTGACCAAATCTAAACTAACTTTATCTTTATAATATGAAGTATAGTTATTTTAGATAGCAAATAATATATATTCAAGTTTTAGTACAATATACAATTTACAACAATATAATCACAAACAAAATAAAAAATAAAAAATAAAAATAGTATAGTTTAAAGAAGTATATAGGTAACTTGCACTTTACTTGAAGTTAAGTTATTCCAATGTACTATCCAACACATAAACATTCAACTTTTAACGATGGCCCATAAAAATAAATAGCATACCATAGTTTCATATAAAAGGGCTTAGCTTTTTTTCCACAGTTAAGTCCTGGGGGCCTACCGCGGTAAGTGCGTCGGCTTCAAACCAACGCGTAGGTTTACGCCGACCCGCGCCCCACACGGGGCGAAATTTTGAGCCTGTCTTTCTTAGGAGTTTTGAAAAATTAAGTGGTTTTTGTCATGTGTTTTAAGTATGCAGGATTGTTGAGGATATCACAACATTTAAAAATAATTTATTCGGGTTTTGTTATTTCTAAAAAACACTACAAAATATGACTTTGTTTTTTTTTTAAATAATCAAACCATAATCACTTATTTTTGAATGTTTTGATGTCCCCGGCAATCCTGCACACTTAAAACACTACTTAATTATTCAAAATTTCTATGAAAAGCAAGCTCAAATTTCTGCCCATTGTGAGACGCGGTTTGGGATATCGACGTCGGCTTGAAGCCGACGCACTTACCGCGGTAGGGCCCCTGTTTTATGTTATTTTTCATTGCTCCATATAACACGTGCCCCATCGTAGATCATGCTTGTCTTCAGTTACCATTTTTAAAAATGGATACATCAAGTCTTTGGTTAGATTACCTTTTTATTGTGTGGCAACCCTTTTTGTAAATTTAGAACTGTCAACAATATGTTTTGGTTTAATTTATTTGGGAGTATGAAGGGTGTTGGTTTAATTTACGGGTGCTCTTAGAGTTAAGAAGGCTCAAAATACGAGTATTAATAATTTTCCTTCGCGGGAAGACCATGATCGGTGCAACTCGATTCCTTGATTTTTTCCATTTCACAAAATTTTAAACGTTTATGAATGTAATGCCTACTGAAAAAATAAATCGACTTTATTAAGTATTTTCTGTAAGTACTTCGGGTAAATGTGAATTTTGGCATTACACCAAATAAACCCCAGATTATGTAAAAAAACATGTTTGTTCCATATTTCCTTTAACAGTTCTTTTGAAGATACTACTGGAACTTTTTGACACGAGCTAAAAGGACTATCTGAGATTCACTAGTTCCAACATTTGTTTGCTCCTGACTGTACCTTATCTTTAAAATTCGAATGATAATCGCCGGGCCATTGGAACGTAGTTATTTTTATTTATGTTTGAAAGGCCGATTCTATTTGGGCCTTTCAGACTAAGTACCTTTTTAACCGACTTCAAAAAAGGAGGAGGTTTTTTTTAGTAGATTTTCGCGCATAAATCTTCTTTGTATATCAACCGATTTTGATGAATCTTTTTCTTTTAAAGAATCAACGCTAATTTCATAAACCACGTAAAAAACACAGAGTTCGTCTCTCGACTCGATGCCCCTTACTTGCACCTTGTCGACCGTATACGTCTTAGTACGACTTATCGAGAGTGCTAAGTTAATAATATTGTATTTTATAAAGTCTTTTTGACATCCGCTAAATAAACTACTACTGATAATCATTTGTTCTCATTAATTTATTTGAAGAAACTGGTGAGATTTTTTTTTCTCAGTATTTTCTTTACAAAATCTAAAGGAACTGGTAAGGCTAAAGGAACTTTATATGAACTACCGAAAATGATACTGACATATTTTTAGTTCTTGATAATGTATCATAATATTTCATTCACCCTACAAACACAAGCCATAAACCTAACACCGGGTGAATCAAAACCTGAGTTATTTTAATTATGTTTGTTTATTTTAATGTTTAATTTTATACGGTACGACGACCTGAGCGCACTGGCAGCAACTGAAATTATTTTTAAATGTTACACGACACAGTGCAATGGGAAATGCATTTATTTAAGATAAAAAATCATCTGAAAATAACCTGTGACACGTAAT
Organism: Idaea aversata; assembly: GCA_907269075.1. Lineage (NCBI taxonomy): Eukaryota > Metazoa > Arthropoda > Insecta > Lepidoptera > Geometridae > Idaea > Idaea aversata. The sequence continues at coordinate 3,497,294 of OU026102.1, forward strand.
TTGTAACACATTTTAAATAATCGTTATTAATTTACACATTCTATTTCAATAAACTTTCTTATTTTAAACTCGATGATTCGGTGAACTTTGTATCACCTACAACTAATCAAATGTCTAAAAGGTACGAACCATTTGAAACTTGTTGTTTTTACTTAACATTGCAATTTTCCCATTTAAACTTTCTCTGGACAATAAATATTTCAAATCCAAAATTAGCCAAATCGGTCTAGTCGTTTTCGAATTTAAGTGACTGGTTTTGATATATTGCAAACTTTTTTTCAACCCCTAAGGAATATAATGGCGAAAAACCCTCCAAGTTTCAGGACTCTACGATCAGCGGTTTAGGCTGTGCATTGCCGTCAATCAGTAATTCAGTCAGGACAAAGAATTTTATATGTGCATGTAAATTATATAATTTAGATTTACTTTACTCTATTGTTTCAGATACTAATGGATCCCAATAAGAGAAGTTGAGATTCGACAAGAAATATGAACCTGGCGGCCATAGCGGTTTGGCGCGAAATGGCGATCGCTGTCAGTCTCGTCATGTTGGCAACGGTTTGCGTCGCCTCAGCCCGAAACATTGTCTTAGGTAACGTACCTAAATCAAATATTACGACAGTTACTTTATTTCAACCGGAAATTTTAAATAATTATTTAAGAGTATTTCGAACGTCCAAATCATTGTAATAAATCGAAGCAAAAAGATTATTATTTTTTGGAACACGGCTTAATTTTAAAACGTGACTCATGATTATTTCGAAAAACATCTGATTAGAGGAAGTGACATCCTGTTTTTAATGTGATCATTTATTAAGATTTCTTCAATGACATAGAAATCTAAAGTTAGGACAATAGGCTTAGGATTATGTCCGTTGAATTTATATTGTTGTTGCCTTTAATATTTTCGTATTCTAAACATCTAAAACCGAAAATCTTTTTTTAATTTGAATTTATAATCCGTACGTGTTCGGTTCAACAAATTATTTGTCAAAAACAATAATGTAATTTGGCGATTCGTTTGGATTTATTTTGCTCATTGTCATTCGGTTAGCGTTTAGGGCGCCATGTTTAATTTATTCAATTGTCAAATTTTATGTTGCGTTATGGGTGTAGAAGTTAGACGTAAAATTGGACGGTCATAGACCACACAGGATTTGTACCGTTAATATTTAAATAACCCAATTACACTATGGGCTTCTAGCGGTGTCACGTAGGTAAGTACTTAAAAAACCGGCCAAGTGCGAGCTGGACTCTCACACGAAGGAATTCTTACCATTATATTCTGTTTTTAGTATTTGTTGTTATATCGGCAAAAGAAATACATCATCTGTGAAAATATTAACTGCATAACTAGCTGGAGACAGACAGGCAGAAAGAGGGCCGATTCTAGAACGTTTTTAGATGAACTGTGCTTTTCTTTGTCATGTACAGTTGCCGAAATAGTATTTATAGGCCTTACATATCAGAAGAACCTAAAAGCAAAATGTCAAGTAAAACATATCAAAACGACACAATTATCAAAATGGCCTAGTAGCAAAACATCCCATTATTGGGGTGACACAAAATCAAAATTAATCAATCAATCAATCAATCATTTTATTTGCGAATAAAGGTATACATACAATCATTATACAATAGATGTCACGTAATAATATATTTCTATTCTACCCATAAGGTGTGTAAATATTACATCAATATCATTAACTTTCAAAATATTTAAAAATCAAAACCAATTTATACTTACAATACAATGGTCAAACAAGAAAACATATTAGTCAATAATTTTGAATATGAATTTTTGATGAGACATTATAGGCTTCTAACGGTGATACATTTCGTTTCAGTATAAGTAGGTACAGTCGGCAACACTGAGAGTTCTAAAATTACTATTTGTTGACCCAGTTGGCACAATGGTCAACATGCCGGACTGCCAAACATTGGGTTGCGGGTTCGATTCCCGCCTCAGACAAGTATTTATGCTTAGATAGTTGTCTGTGGTCAGAAGGCCAATTCTCGTAATGACTATTGTTCAAATTACATTTCAATATCATTTCGATTGCATTTCGATCACAAATAATACCTTCAAAGTAGCTCAAAATACCCTCAAAGTTCGCTTTTTGTAAAAAATAAACTGACTTTAAGGGTATCTTTTGCAAAATTGCTTTTGAAATGTAATCGGAATGATATTGAAATGTAATTGAAACCATATTATTTACGAGAATTGGCCTTCTGGTTGTTTCTATGTATATAATTATAAGTGGTAGCAGTGGTACAATCCAGGCTAACTAAAAAAATGTAACACGTTGATTTCCTACTCAGTCTTAAAAAAATAAATATTTTTGTAGCATAAAAAAATTATAAGTAAATAATATTTAAACAAAAGAAAAGTATATAAGTAGTTTATCCATTGTCTCGCACCCATAACACAAGTCTAGTTACTTAGCTTGGGGCTAGATGGCGATGGCATAGGTACTATTTATTTATTTACATTTATTTAACTCAGTAATTTAATTATTCTAATTTCAGTAATTCTTTAATTTTTATTTAACTAAGTCGCTCAGCGAGCTATGGAGAGAGCTATGCTCGGTGTTTCTCTGCGGGATCGAATCCGGAACGAAGTAATTCGCCAGAGAACTAAAGTGATCGACATAGCTCAACGGATTAGCAAACTGAAGTGGCAGTGGGCTGGTCATATCTGCCGCAGGACTGATAATCGTTGGGGTAAACTTGTCTTGGAGTGGAGACCGCGAATTGGCAAACGTAGTGTAGGACGCCCTGTGACCAGGTGGAGCGACGACATACTCAAAGCGGTGGGCAGTGAATGGAAAAGAAGAGCCGAAGATCGGGCTCAGTGGCGTATCTTGGGAGAGGCCTACGTCCAGCAGTGGACTGACACCGGCTGATGATGATGATTTATTTAACTCAAGTAGGACCTTAGAATCTTGCTTGAGTTGAAAACATTCTAATAATAGCAGTTTTGGGACTCTACCATGGGTCTGCACTTGTGTTGCCTGTTTGAACGGTCGGCTGCATAATTGCAGACCCACCGTAGAGCTCCAAAACGGCTGGTATAAGAATGTTTTCAACACAAGCAAGATTCTAGACACCTGCTTTAGTTAAAGTTTAAAGTCTTCAAACTCATCAATATATAAAAAAATTGAATGTAAATATTCCGATAATAGTAATTTTCGAACTCTACCGAGGGCTCCAATTAAATACCACTAAATATCACAAATACTAAAAAAAAAAAAAAAAAAAATAGGTAGATGTAGGTAGCACTAGTTGCCAATGACCCTGTATAAACTGCACAAGTAGGCATGCATCGACTGCATTGAATGCGAGTGCGACGACGACGTAAACAACAAATAGACTATAAGTACACCTACCTACCCTGCACCTGAGTGAGTAAATGAGGAATGTACACCTAAGATAAACCTCGTGTGGTTTAATGGGTGTTTATATCTTGTATCTATGTTTATTCTTATTTCATTAAATAAAAAATTAAAAAAAATTATGCAGCCGACTGTACATAAAAATAAAATTGGACTTAGACCAATTTATACTCAAAACACTGTAAATAAAGTGACAGTTACGATAAAACAACTATAATTTACGAAGGAAATAAAAATCACAGCGGAAAATATAACGACTTCACGGAGACAAATCGATTGTAACATCCCAACCCGCTCATTTGGTACTCATTAACATCGCCGGATGCATCGTCTTAATGACCAGACAATTGTGATCCCTACGTTTTACTTCTCTTATAGTTGATTTAAGTACAAAGTGTAGCATGCATTAACTAAATTCCAAACGATATTTTTCTTAACATAATAGCCAGTCAAATAAATATACACTGCCATCTAGCCCCAAGTTAAGAGGAAAAGGTACCGGGCGCTCTCTCCATACAAACGTAGTCGACTGTTTCCTCTCCTCTATTTTCTTATTATCATAGAAATTAAGAAAACGAAAAAATCAAAACATAGGGGCCTGGTGAAAATGGTTATGGCAGTTATAAGTTTTATGCAATATAAATACGTGCTCTATAGTGTCATTTATTATCCAGGGAGGAAACAGTCGACTACGTTTCTATGGACAGAGCGCCCGGTACCCTTTCCTCTTAGTGCATCAACTAAATTCCAAACGATATTTTTCTAAACATAAACAAAGCCAATCAAATTAATAAAAAACATTGAAATAAATTTTTACACAGCGCCATCTAGCACCAAGTTAAGCAACCTATCCTATTCTACGACCTTAAATTAAACTTCAAAATGGTAGTTTTTAGGTTGTTTTTATTTTAATTATTTTCTACAATAAAATAAATAGGTTGATTTGCGAAGCGTTCAATTTGAATTTTAAAAAGTTTATGTTTGTTTTTATTAATTGGCACCAAAACTACTGAACCGATTTTGATGAAACTTGGTATGAGGATACATTGATTTATTGGGAATAACATAGGCTAATTTTTATCCCGATATTGCTATGGGATCGGTAGTCATTGTTCTATAAATCTAATACAACATCTTACTGTTACAACTTATAAGTAAACTTTAAATAATAGAGACCAATACAAATTGGTTGTTATGAATGATTAAATTGAATGTTCTTCCAAACTATGCACTCCTGGTACTCTAATTTGATATGGGGATGTTAATTTGAGGAAATTAACTTGGAAAGGGATGTGATAAGTTGCCTATGGTAATTTTTGAAACATACCTACCTAATTAAATAGAAGATAAATGAAAATCATCACTATGGTCAAACAAAGTCACTTTCTCTGTCCCTATATCCCTTTGTATGCTTAAATCTTTAAAACTACGCAACGGATTTTGATGCGGTTTTTTTATTAGATAGAGTGATTCAAGAGGAAGGTTTATATGGATAATGCATGCATAATGTAGCCGTGCGAAGTCGGGGCGGGTCGCTAGTGTAAAATAAAATATTATTTTTTTTATCTTGTATTTACGCTAGTAATAGACAGTTAATGCTTGCATTTCGTGTTTTATTTTCTTAATCATCTACTGTTGCCGTTTCGTTTTCATTTAAGCTTAACTATAAGCTTTTCCTCTTTTTGCACAGTTGCCAAAACAATATTTATAAAGTCTGTACGACGTTTTAAGATGGCCACTAACTATGTCTTTACAAAAAATACTGACCTTTCCTTTATCATTTTTTCAATAATTCAAGATGCGTTCTTTCTCGGAATGCAGTGTCCTAAGTAAACAGCTGGGTTCGCGATCGATATTTTATGCCATTCGTCAATACCAAATAGAGATGCATAAAACATTATTCTAATAGTATTCAAGAATGTATTTATAATACAACTGTTTTTATTAAACCTACTTTAACTTACATATTTTAGTTTTATTATCAGTTTTTGACTTTTTACAAGGAAGTGGTTACAATTATTAATTTACAAATTAACCAAAATTGGCGTTGTAAATAAGATTATCAAGTTACATCTAGTTAAACTTGTTAAATTATCTTTTCCTTCATTTAATTAATTCAACTCTGGCGCACTCAGAAATTGAAGCACTATGTATGAGAGTAATGGATCTCAGTTTAATGACAATTTCATTCAGGACATTTGAAGAAATAGGAGTAAAAAAACTTAAACAAATCTGTCAAAATGTTTTAGAAATATACTACTTACATACAGGTAAAAAAATATGTAAATTATTAGAACGTAAGGGAGATACAACAAGATAACAATTTCATACCAAACTATGAATACGAATCATACTTACATGCGCTTGCGCAGGAAGTCGGTACCTTTTACGCCAATACTGCCAACTGCAGGGACGCAATGCGAAAGCGCATCCTCCCTGATGTTGGTACGCCTGATGCATTCGAAATATGAAATAGATGTGAATGGGAAAAATCGTGATCCTACAGGTGTTCAGAATAGTTTTTATATGATTGAAATATTTACAGACTGTACGTTAAACGGTCGGCTTATAGTTTGCTGACAATGCACAAAAACAATAGGAACATTTCGTTTTCGTAGTAGGTAACTATGAATTCGTATCTGTGTTTGCCTTTATTATTATTTATGATCAATGTCTAACTTTCAATTCGCCTACAAAGCAAAATGCCTAAAATGAATGTCTACACACCAAATTAAATAACAGCCTAGAGATCAAAATGTTTAACAAGCAAAATGCCCTAATTTCAAAGTAGTAAATCGCCTATATTTCATAACATAATAAAACAGTGTAAAATATTAATTAATATCTGTAGACATAAGAGAATTCAATCCAAATAGTTAATATTCAATATCATTAGAAGCTTTTTGTTTCATATTGAAAGCTTTACAACTATTTTAATAATAGTCAGTTTTACTTTGTGATTTGAATGAGTTTTCAATAATTATATTCTATATTTATTATTATCTGTATGAGTGTACAACAACTTACCAAAACTAATCAGTGTTCAAATTCAAACTTTAAACAGATGATATAAGTCTCAGAACCGTAGAGAACTTAAGAATTTTACAAGAAGATGATATCTATGAAAATCGTGACGTACAAACAACCTTGGCAATTGTATACATATTGGTATTCAACATGTTGTTTTGACATAGGAGAATTTCTCGATTCCCATTAAAATGTATATTTAATAGTTTTATTGGAAATGTTCGTTGTAAGAAATTATTATGTCCTGTGTTTAATTTATTATTTGAATTGTGAAATATTATGTGTGAAGCAAAGTAATTCTGTGAGTTAATTTTAGTTTATAACAGAAGAATATAAATTGTTTTATTACTGTTCATTTTAGTATTTATTAACTTCAATAAGAAAATATGTAATTACAAACAGATGATATTCCAACACATCAATATATCGCTAATAATACATAAAATTATGAAATAATTAATTCACAAACCTACCACAATCTTAGCAACTCGGTTTCTAGAAGTAGACAGACAGCACAACCGTCAAATAAAGATTTAGATTTAATTAAAAAAATACATACATTATATTGCAGGACATTCCACACATCGCCATTTAGCCCCAAGCTTAGTATCTAGACTTGTGTTATGGGTCCACAACGAATATACAATTATATCCTTTTCTTTTGTAAATATACTTATAATACATAGAAACAACCAGACCACAGACAAATATCTAAACATACATAATACTTGTCTGAGGCGGGAATCTTGCCCGCAACCTTGTTTTTGGCAGTCTGGCATTTACTCAGAATTTTGAGGTTCTGTTACAGTAGGATATAGTTAGCCAAATTTTTATCGTCTTAGGTACTTCGCAAATGATCTCATGACTAGTAAAATATTTTTGCTCTACTTCAACCTCCATAGGTACTAACTGCTTGAGAGATCGTAGACCACATTGAGAGCCCACATTCAATCAGTAGTAATTGTACTATCAGGCACGCGTTGGCAACTGAGATTATCATTTTGGTTAGAGTATTTCCCTCTTATTCCAAAACAAAGTTTAGGAATAGTCTGAGATTCAGATTATAATAAAAGAACCAACTAGAAAATAAACATTTAATTGAGACTATAGTTTAAATATGTCTAAATGTAATGGTTTCCAAGATTCAGATACCTTATCCTTGTTTTTGGATTAAGGGGGTCTGAGTCCTAAAGTTTAATAAGATGCGATAACAGACAAAACTATTAAAAATCAGTTAACTCATTACAAATTGCTTAGCAAAGAAAACATCGTTTAAATCCCATAACGAAATCACTCGGCAAGTAAATGAAAAAGCGATAAAGCTACTTGTTCCTCTTCTAATAAACAGGGACATAAAAATAAAGTCAAATTGTTAGCAACACCCAATCCACCTACCGCAGTTGATGGGTTCTTAGAAATACTAGCTATAAAGGATATCATTCATATAAATGGGACGTAGTTAAGCCTTAATTTTTAGGGGCATTACATTAGTATCTGAGAATCGATGCATATAGATATGCAAAGTTTGTTTGAAAACAAAATATTTAGACGTTTTGGTAGTACACCTATTTATTTTTAACCCCAGACCCAAAAATGCCGGGGTGTTATAAGTTTGACATGTCTGTGTGTGTGTGTGTCTGTCCGTGGCATCGTAGCTCCAGAACGAATGAACCGATTTTGATTTGGTTTCTTTTGTTTGAAAGGTGAATTCGTCGGAAAGTGTTCTTAGTTATTCAACAAAAACACTGTAGCTGGGTCTCACTGTTTTCTGGAAAAGATAAGTTAGCATTTGACCACCATCTCACCCAATGGTGAGTGATGATGCGGTCTAAGATATAGCATGCTTATCTAGCATATTCGTGTCTTAGAGACCTTCAAGATAAGTGTGGCCTTTGAGGGACGCAGGTAAAGGTCCGTGTATATCTCGAGCCTGTAAGATTATCGGGATTAAAACCTATGTATCATTCCAAGACTTAAGCTACGTACCAATTTTCGCAGCAATCTAATTTATGGTTTTTACCTGTAGAAGTGACAAAATAACACACGTATTTAAAATATTAAGTAGGATTTTGTTTGAAATCTCCTTCCTGAAAAATAAATTTAGCCCACCCCCAAAACAAAACAACAGTTATTCAAAACAAGACATTTTTACAATCGAGGCACTCGAAATAAGAGATGATGCTTAAAATGTCGTTAAAATTTTATAGTTGAGAGAAGAAAATAAATAGTTTTCCACCGCGATCCATTTTGGAGGTACTATAAAATTTTTACAACTTATAGAAAATAGAATTGTTTATTCATTTCGTGATAATATTTTAGTCTAACCCCCAACCCATTTCTTTATTTTAGTTAAAAATACTAATGGTATATTCTGTGAAAACAACTCCATTAATTGATAAAAGTCGTAGAACAAACTTCTTTACAATTAGACCATTCATGCATTTACACCTTGTAATGAAATTTTTGAATTTTAAAATTTTTGAAATTCAAAATTGATGTGTTATGTTATTTTTGTATGTCAGTGTCTCGTAATTCTTAACACTCTCATTCATTTTAGCTATTTGTGATAAGTGAAATGACCCAAGTCTTCCTGAAGCGGATAAATCTAAAATAATCCGACAAGCTTGATAAATTAGCACGCCAAATAAGCAAATTGCAGCAGACCACCTATCTTAAGTGAATTTGTCACATCTCACGTATAAAATCTTCATGCAACCGTTACCCCATAAATAATGGCTATTTTCTCTCCAAAACTTAGACATTTAACAGACAAAAATAATCTTTAAGTTATAGCTGTAAAGTTAAATGCGATTTGTGCTTCGTTTCAAATGATTTGAAATGTGATTCCGTTGTAAGCTTTCGTGAAATATTGGTGAATAAAAGTAATGATTAATGTGCGGACAAAACTTTAACTTATATAAAACTAATTTTAACATTTTACGTAGAAGAATCACAACCCTAGGTAAATATTAATAACATATTTGTTACAAACAGCAGTAAGAAAAAGTAAATCATCGTGATAAATATTTATAGTAAAACTTTAGTCTTATGGATTTTACATTACTTAAATGTCATATTGAATCTGCAATATTTTTAAACAATAAATTGAACAGCTTTAAAATTAAATAAATATGAGATCCAAGGAATAAAAACCATAAAGGATGTAAAGATAAGACGTGCCTATATTGAATTAGAAGGTTAAGTGAGTGATTTACTTGATATAATAAGTTTTAAAGTGGTAAAAAGCCAATATTTTAATTCGTTATAAAAAAGAGTTAAGTTATTGTCTGTTTGTTAAACTTACCTGTACTTACCTAGAGGTGGTACTACCTATTTAGTAATCAAATGACCATTTACCATGGTAAAGCTTATAAATGATTGAATGCTGTACGCCTCTAGACATGTATAACATGTAGGTAGACCTATTAGAATTTATTGGAAATAAAATTATTTAAAAATTAATAATAATTTAGGTTAGTTTTCGGATGGTTTGTGAAGGAAACATGGTACTTTGTATTATTATAACAGTAAAGTGGTTAATTATACAATTTAACGTAAATCATTTTATTTAATTTTATTCAGTAAATGTGCATAGGTGAAAGGAAGTAGAAATGCCCTGAAAAAAATATACGATATAAACATAACAAGACTAAATAACTAGGAAAAAAACATAACCCTCAATTTGACTTTACCGCAATCGAGTAACAAAAACTGCACACAGAAGTTTTACTATCGAAGTATGAGATATCAACATAATTTATACAGATACCTTAAAAGATTAAATCACAGCCGTTAATTAGATCAGATTTCAATTTCCACGTCGTCATCCTTCTGATCTTCATTAGCTTTGCACTGTTTCTAATAAATCTTCAATGTTTAATGAGTTTGATTTATTGGTAAATCTTAGGATTCATCTATGACAGTTGTGCCAATTCCGTCGTATCTAATTTTACTTGTAGTTTCTGCGATGTTTTATTGTATCATTCATAAAATTGGTGACGCTATATTTTATTTTAATTTTTGTCTAGTAAATCAAAGTCAGTTTTGTTTGTTGCTTCATCAAAATCATCTAGTAGATACCATGCAACTTTAAGGCTTGAATTAGGTATTATAATTTCTTGGATGCCTACGACCATCCTGAATGAAACGTCAATTGCTTTTGAAGTGTGACATTCTACTTGATCGTGGGTGTTTTTTTTTTCGAGGTTAAAGACATATTTTCATATTATGTATATAACAAAGTCAAACAAAACACATTGGTCAAACCAAAGGGCACAACTATCTTGTATCTGAAATAAAAACAACATTATAAAACCGCCTCAGTTTTTGTCATTGATGAATTTACACTCCCGTTGCCTTCTGTAAATATTTGCTCTACTATGATAGGTCCAGTTCATTGAGCTCGATCTATATTTGCTTTGAAGATGCACTATTAAGTTGATGTGGATGTAGCTAGTCCGTTGCATATTTCGTCTGTTTTTGGATCTTGATGAAGACATACCTAGTTGAGAATTATTCTTGTTGCTTTTATGTGTGATTTATTTAAGTAGAACTGTGTTGGCCTAGAGAGTACTTACCACGATTTCTAATTTGATTTTTTCGGGTTTGATTTCCGGCCGTGCCCTTATAGTATTTGTATCCAGACGCACTTACTGGTTAGTTATTTTCACTTGATACGCCAAATCAAGCTTAGAGGATGGCTAAAGTGATGAACAATAATTATTTCATCTAATAAAAATGATTTCCTAAACACTACATCAAGTGTCCTATTTAGCATGTGCCTCCTTTTATGTACCTATTATGTAATTTTAAGTATCTACTCTGCAACTTTTAATATGGGATATTATTATATTTATTCCACCAATCATTCCTTTCAAGGAATACCAAAATTATCCCATCAAAGTTAACAGAAGGGATGTAAACACTTTTTTCCACTAACCAACCTTCCGAAATGAATATTAGCAAACGTGCGAGACGGCTTGTCAGCGCTGCCCAAGAAAATGACAAATTGGTCACTCGCAAACAAACGTAAAGTTATTTACCATCATCTCTACTTCAGCAATCACTCTTATTTTAATGTTATAAGGTTCAGTTTTTAGTAACTTGAATTTTATGGCAAAGTATGGATTGGTGTTGCCAAGTTTTTGAATGCACATGCAGACACCATGTTCATTTTACAGTCTGATGCTATTCTAGGAATAATGTTCCTTCATATCTTACTGTATTTCGGTAGCAGGTACCCAGATGTCGAACTGTCTTCCTTTTGGTAAAATATCGGGGATGCGCATTTGTTTTTCCATCTTCCTTTTGCTAAAATATCAGAAAAGGGGTGCGTACTTTTTACTTTTCTCATATTAACCATATTTCTCTTATTATCTTTATCAAGTTTGTTTTTATTAAGTTCAGTATGGTTATGAACCCAATTACGGAGCTCTGACTAATTGGGTACGAAGATTTTTGCGTTGTTTTTTATGAGTAAGTCTGTTTTGATTTTATTTGTGTCAGTGTGTTAGGATGACTTTACTGTACGAATATGGGAGCTATAGAATTGTAAATTATGATTAATGTAGGGACGTTGCCTTAGTTGGATAGGAGTATCTTCTTGCTTTGTCTGTGACTATACCTATGTATCTATTTATATCTATAAGCAATACTATTACACAAATAACTAGACGGAAATATAGGGATATAGACAGGTTTGCCAATGCACTTGTGAAATACCTCTGTTAGTATTATTTAAAGTGCGTGAGCCTACACTCTGCTTCTAAGAATTTTATAAAAAGCGTTTTTTCCTGAAATAATTTCCAGAAATGTCTGGTAATGTTTGTAGTGATAGTTTATATTCGCATTCGACGAAACTATGCATGTCAGCCTAGATTTTAACTTAATAAATTAGAGCGTCGCTATGTTCCTCTGCAGTCACAGAACTTTCCTATTTTACACGTATTAATTCTTTTTTGCCCTAGGTGCCACATCTATAAAACTTTTCATCCTACAGCCTAAAACATAGTATAACAACAGAGACCCAATAACATGATCTCACGGGTAGAAAATGATGTATTTTCAACAAAATTTAGGCGTTCAAGCGTATCAACGAACTAAGAGATTTGAATAGTGCAATCGGCTGTTGAAACTGACAGGACTTCGTTTTCTAGAGTCTCCAATTTCTATGTTAAAAATGTTTTCTCATTATATTGTAAACAACCGCAACCAAATCAGTCTAGACCATAGAAAAACATCTAAAATGCATCTCACACGTGTCGGTGTTTCAAAGGAGCGAAACCTTGCGATGTTTATTGAAAAATTTCTCACGAACATGTGCAAAGCACTGCGATTCAATGCAGTCGAATCGTCTTAGAGAAAGTAGGTACCTATAAATTATCATTTGTGTGTAATTTAATAGTAATGCGAAGGTAGAGTCTATAAGGTGCTGGGACCTGTTCCTCGATGCAAAAGGTCTCATTTGTAAAGGTTTACTAAAGCTTAAGTTGCTTATTATCACGCTGTGCAAGCCTTATGATCGATCATCACTTAAAATGGAGCGGTGTTGGCTTAGTAGTAGATACCTCGTCCTTCATTCTGAAGGTCGTGGGTTCGAATCCCGGCCGGCCGTGCACCAATGTATTTGAACTCTCTTACGGTGAAGGAAAACATCGTGATGAAACCTGCGGCTCAGTTGGCTCCAGAAGTATTGACAGGTTCTCTCCTTTGTCGACTAAGCTGAGAGAGTAGTAGGTGCTGGGCAAGCCAACTCCATTCTCACGCAAAGAGGACCCAATTAAAAATGGTCTAATCGCGGAAAACAGCCCGTATACAAGGTACAAGTACAATCACTTAAAATGAGAGAACGGGTCATATTGTTAAGGAATAGTCCCTAACTTTGGACACTGCTGAGTAGAGTACTGCGTCGGTCCGCCCGCGAGGCGACCGCCCGATCGGGCGGACCGCATAAAGTAATAAATCCAAGGGGCAGACCGCCCGATTGTAATTTATACCTACTTATTTTAATAACTTACTTAGATTTAGTACAGTTAGCAACAAAATCGGTTTATTACATTTAATAAAAACTACAGACTGGAGTTATGAATTCAAAAATCGCTGGATCTTTACTCAATGAAAAAGGACATGGTTGGTTACCCTTTTAAATTTTACGTAAAGCATTTTTATCAGTTATTTACGCTGCATGTCGATTATGGAGTACAAAAACCCATAATAAAGTAGTACCTCTTAAGCTGTGGAAGATGTATTTCCTACACCAAAAAATAGGGTTGCCTCTTTCACTTTCTAAGATGTTTGTGGAGAAAAAAGTTTAAACTTGTGAAAAAGCACATAAAAAACCAGTCAAGTGCGATTCGTACTCGCTCGCCGAGGGTTCCATACATTACTTTCAACTCTCTTTTTGTACCCTTGCAGTGGTATGGTAGTTACCAATTATATAACTTAACCCATATTTTGTTTGGGCGCCTATACAATGTAAGGGTCAAGTTAAATAGATCCAACTATAATATATGTATGGGGACACCCTTTAATTTTCAACTTTATTTAGTTTTTTGATTTTTTTTTATTTATTTGTGCTGTACGAGTTTGCTTTTGCCAAACCTCGTGATCCTAGGTCAATGGGAACTACCATAAAATAAAGGACCCAAAACCTTCCGGTTAACCTGGAAATGTCAATTTTGGTTTAAACCAATGTTTTACAGCAGAAGTAAAGGGGAAATTCCGAAAAATAAAAAAGTTGAAAATTAAGGTAAATTATGGTACTTACAAGTTTTTGCGAAAATATAAATTTGCCCATATCTATTAATCATGTTTACTCAAGACCTCGATTTTTATACACCTAATAGGGACTATATAGGGTTACGTATCTCAAAAGGTAAAAAAGGGAACTATAACAAGATCACTTTCTTGTCTGTCTGTCTGTCCTCCATCACCCATTTTCTCAGGAACGAGTGGACCTAGCAAATTGAAATTCATACCAGATACTGTGGTTTATAGTCTCTATTAGGTGTATAAAAATCAAAGTCCTGAGTCAACATGATAAAAAGATTTGGACAAATTTTCATTTTTGCAAAAATTTGTTAGTACCATAATTTAAATTAATTTTCAACTTTTTTATATTTCGGATTTTCCCTTCCTTGTGCTGTAAGACCTAGCTTTTAACCAAAATTAACAATTTCAGGTCAACTGGAAGTACCCTATTGGAATTTTCCTTTATGTGTGCTGTAAGACCTTGCTTTTAGCCAAATTTCGTGATTCTAGGTCAACAGGAACTACCATATAGGTTTTCGACCCAAGACCTACAGCACACATAAAGAAAAAATTCTAAAAAATAAAAAAGTAGAAAATTAAAGAGTGTCCCCATGCGTTTACATAGTTAAACCAATTTAACTTGAGCCTTACATTATAAGGGCGCGCAAACGAAACAGGGGTTTATTGGTTTGTTAAATTGGTAACAACTGTACCACTGCAAGGGTACAGAAAGAGAGTTAAAACCAAATTACGAAACCCTCGGCGCGCGAGTACGACTCGCTCTTGACCGGTTTTTTTATTAGTAATTGGAATTGCTATAACCAGCAACACAGAACCACTAATATGGTTGAAATGTAAAATGAAATGTAGAAGGTAATTAATATCTATACATTAAGTAATTTATTTAAGTTTATCTATTCATATTAACAGTTCAATAACGTGTGTACTAATGTACTTACTTAGCTTCAGATAATTGTATTAAGTAAACAATTTTCAAACCATTTTTTACCTTTATTTCAACAAATTATTTTGTTGCCGACTGTACTTTTATAGAAAAATAGGTATCAAATAAATTCGGGCGGAACGCGGAACGAAAATAATATTTTTTTTTGCACTACTGCGGTCCGCCCGATTCGGGCGGTCGCCTCGCGGGCGGACCGACGAAGCACTCGCTGAGTAACTAATGTAAACAATTTGTTTGGTGTCTTCTATAGTTCCTGTAGGTTGCTAATTATTATTTCTTGGGTTACCAACGGTATTGATTTTATTTAATAGTTTACAACACTTGTTCTAAAAAAAAGTCTTGTGCAAAATGTAGCTACATTACTAAATATTTAACAAAATAAAATAGTCTATAAACTTGTCTATTTTTAACAAAAAAGTAAAATAAGTAGACCGTCTCCACACATTTTTATGTCTCTGCAACGGATCCGCAGATTTATTGGCGTCAGTTTTTGCTGTTTATTTATTTTTTTATTATCCGTGTCAAGTTGCACAAAAAATGTCAAACTCATAACGAGCTTGACCTTTTTAAAATGTAACGGCTGTTTTTTATTTCCTTGTAAGTAAATATTTTTGACCTGGAACCGTAGATTTGAAATACCTCAAGTACTATAATAGAGTGCTCTTAAAAAGTTTATGTGTTTTCTAAATCTTTATATAGAAAAATCAAAGTCCTGACTAATACATCAACGTACAGCTGAAAGCAATGAACGGATTAGGTTCAAATTTGGAATACAAATAGCTATTATGACGTATGCATCCTTTAAGAAAGGATTTTGAACAATTTAACCTCTACATAGACTTAGTCGCGGGTTAAAGCTAGTTAGTTAATGTACTAACTGTACTCTTCAACAAAGTTAAGTAGTGCAGTCATTAAACTGTAAAAATCTTGACGAGGCTTGGTCACCATCAAATTGTCATATATACATCACTAGCGACCCGCTCCGGCTTCACACAGCTATATGATAGAAAATGATCAGTTTGCTACATTAATACTATCAACAAGTATTGGATTTACGACCTTCTTCTAATAGACGTTACATACAAACTTACATGAATTAAAAGTACTCAGTGTAATTATTATTTTCAACATGTTAGCTATGTCTTTAGTTGGCCGAGTGGTATAAGCCGCCACCCGCTACACCAACCAACTTGGGTTCGATCCACAGGTTACGTTGTTATAATGTTCAAATAGTGCCGCACAGGAATGTAAACGTTACGGTGGGCAGAGACTTTTGACCGTGGATGGTACATTGACACTTCAAAACGCCGAACAAATACCTATAGTAAAAGTTTCCGTACCACTGCATGCCGTTTTCCAACCTTAACTCGCGTCCCTCAAATGCCTCCGCTTTTTTGGGAGTTCGTCTAGACGTGCGTGCTACATCTTAGCCCTGTAAACGATCACATTTGTTTGACAAAATTGTTTGTCAAATTATACGTTTATATCAAACAACAGCTTACGATCAAACAAATTAGTTTATTTGCTCGTAGATTTGCCGTAGATTAGGTAGTGATGACTGAAATTTTGTTTGACAAACCTATGGAAAAACCTGCAAACAGCAAATTTATTTAATTTACCTTCAAATTAACAGCCCATCAGTCAAAATTTTCATCAAACACATCAAACATGTAGACTGTTTGACAAAAGCTTCAAACAAAGTTGCATACCATCAATTAATTTGACAAACACGTATAATTTGACAAACAATTTGATCGTTTACAAGGCGCTTTAGTAAGCTAGTAGTCAAACGCCGACATCAAAACTATAACATAAAAAAAACATACAACCGAATTGCGAACCTCCTCATTTTTTGAAGTCGGTTAAAAAAAAGATGAAAGCCGTTTTAATAATTTAACCTAAATATAAAATTTAACCTAAATATGTCCCTTACCCAGAAAGAATTCGAAACTGTCCCAAATGAATAGAAATGAGAAACTATACTTTTGTTAGACCGTGTTTTCATTACACACACGTCCTGTCAGTGGTGCAAGTTTCACATTACAATGTAAATAGCGAGTGTAAATCTGTGTGTATCGACTTGTTTCTTGTAGCTTTGTTAGGTTTCTTAGAAAGCAGAGCTGGACTGCTGGTGTTGCCAGTAAACGGGAATTTAATTTAACTACTATTTCAATTATTTTTAGACTGAAATTGATCAAGTTGAAAACATCAAAATCTATACTAATATTATAAAGCTGAAGAGTTTGTTTGTTTGAACGTGCTAATCTCAGGTACTACTGGTTCGAAATGAAAAAAAATTTTTTGTGTTGGATAGTCTATTTATCGAGGAAGGCTATAGGCTACTTTTTATTTTGATATTCCCACGGGATCGGGACTTACGCGGGTGAAACCGTGGGACAGCCAGTTAAATATAATTTTACAGTCTTGAAATGATGTTTTCGTTTTAATAATTTTTGATACAAAAAAGATGACCTTTGTTCTTGAAAATTGTGAGTTGGTGGCAATTGCAAATCAAAATCAGAAAATAAATAAAGTCAAAGTCAAAATAAGTACTTACTTACGTGTAACCCTTTCTGGCGTTCTGTTATTGTGCTAATTATATGTTCACGTATAAGCTGCTGGTTTTAAGCTAAGCTAAGCTAAATATGTATTAAGCATAAAATTACATTGCATCGTCTTAAATAAGTACCCTTATTAGATAAGTAAGTACAAACAAAAAAATTATAAAAAAAAACTGCAAAAAGTATGACACATGTTAAACCACTAATTAAAGACATTCCCATTTAAATCCTATCATTAAACACAACTAACAACTAATGACCACATTGACCCTGAAAACTACTGAAACTATTAATCGTTACATAAACCTGTAATCAAAACAAAAACACGTAATAACCAGTGTTGCTAATATTAGTATTTTTACTATCGATAATTTAAATCGAAAAGCATATTAACAGCAGTATCCTATCGATAGAGAGATACTATAGCATGACGCGTAGTATAGTCAGAAAAGGACTGAGGGTAGCAGATGCATATTTTAAAGTTCTAATTATTTTAATGAGACGGTTCAATATTTTTTGATTATTCTGCGTGAAATACTAACGCTTCGAAAGCTATATTGATATCAAGCAGAATAATTTACAATTAGGTACTGAACCTATATTTAAAAAATTAAAACTATAAAATGTGCACCTGTTACCCTCAGTCCTTTTCTGACTGTACATAATACTACAATTTAAACGCGATAGTTTCGATAAGTATTAATTATTAAACATTAAAAGTAACCAAACTATCGATTGTTAAAAACCCCACATGAGTTTCTGCACATTGGTGGGCGCGTTCCGAAGGCACACATCTCCCTTAGTTTGACGTTTCAAATTGTATGAAATCAAATGAATAAAGAATTTTGTTTTTAACTTTTGAAGTAATACTAACGCTTGCTCTGTTCTATCGAATTCTGCCTATACCTACAGAACAATCGATGCCATCGATGCTAGTATTATTACGTACCATGCTATCAATAATATCGATAAGCTATCGATAGTCAACTATCTATCGGCAACACTAGTAGTAACTAAGGTTAATCTGTGGTTTCACACTGACTGCGCGCGCGCAAGGTAAAAAGTGTAAAATGTGCAGTTATTGCCCTTTTTTCGCGTCTACGTTTTTGTATCTCTGTCTGCGGTAGATTTAATAGGTAAATCTTGGAATTATCACACTTTTTGCCCGCGATAACGCGCCAAATTTGGTGTAAAATAAAATAGTCATAAGTATTTTCCTTTTATTGAATTTTGTTGCTGTCTAATTGGTACGGTCCTGCTGATCAAACTTTCTGGTCAAACTAGTTTGTCCAAAAGGATAAAAAATCCTCGTAGTCAAACTGTCTAATTAGTTTGTCTAACAGGAGTAAATATTTCTTAATATTCCGTGTAATCAACATACTAGCTATACTTGGATACATTCTTAGTTACATGTCATATTAAACAATGATAATAGTTTGTGGCCTGAAATAAAGTGATGAATTCAAAAGAACAACGGTCAGCGACGATGAGCTTACGTCTAGGGGTTCTGAGTCTTGAACATCGTCGCAAGGTGGCAGCTTGTCAGTCTTATATCGGATACTTTTCGGGGAGTGTGCAACAGAACTACACGACTTTATTTTGCCATTCTTTCGTCATACAACCAGGCAAACTGATTTACCTACTATGCCAGTATGCGTTTCGCTTCATCATTCCTCATTCGTACAGGTAATAGAATCAGGTGTCTGCGTTTGCGTGTACAACTAAACAGACAGATAGTTGCACAGTCAATGTATCATGTTAACATTAGGTTTAAGTTAATAAATATTTTTCATTTTCATTTTATTTTTCATTTTCAAGTACTTTCTCATTTTGTTAATTTGCTCACATTGCAGAAGTCGCATCTGTCTGAACCTTATAACGTCTGATCCAATAACAAATCGAACCATTCTGAATCACTCTGAAAACAGAACACTTTGTACGAAACGACAAGAAGTACACTCATTAATTCAGAGACGATAAATCAGTCGCATACGCATAATGAATAAGTAAATCATGATTTATGCATCTTAAAATGCTATCTGAAGTATGGAATGACAAATCTACACGTTTACATTTATATTATAACAAGCGACCCGTCCCGGCTTCGCACGGGTAATATTGTGCATGTATTATACATATAAACCTTCCTCTTGAATCACTAAAAAAACCGCATCAAAATCCGTTGCGTAGTTTTAAAGATCTAAGCATACAAAGGGAAATAGGGAAATAGAGAGGGACGGCGAAAAGTGACTTTATTTTTAATACTCTTCAAAACTACTGGACCGATTCTGATGAAACTCGGTATGAAGAAACATTGAATCCTTTGTAGTAACATAAGCTTTTTATCCCCATATTTCAAAGGGAACGAAGCTAATGCAGGTTGAACCTTAGACTGCTGCAAGAACAATATTAAGAGGAAAGGGTACCTGGGGCTTTTTCCATACAAACTATTACAAACTTAGTCGACTGTTTTCTCCCTGGATAATGACACTAGAACAAATATTTTTGGTGCATAAAACTTATAACTGCCATGACCATGCCCCTATTTTTTGCTTTTATTTATTTTTTAATTTTTTTAATTTTAATATCTATGATAATTAGAAAATGAAAAAAAAAACAAAACATAGGGGCATAGTCATGGCAGTTTTAGGTTTTATGGCACAAAAATATTTAGCGAGCGCAGGTACCCTTTCACCAGCATTTACTGTGTTACTAGTTTTGACAGTTACACAGTTTTGTCATTTTGTTTTCAACAATCCAATATTCAATACTAGCGTAACTAGTACAATACACAGGTCTCAATCCTGTGGGATATTAGGATAACAAATAGTAATATTTGATTTAATTTATCCTTATACCTACTAAGTTTCATCACAATTGGTCCCGTTGTTTCAAAGCCTATTTAATAAATAAAGATTAACAATTTTGTAAATTTTATAAAATGTTATGATTCAAAATGTTATTCCTAGAAGGAGATTTTAGAGCCCAGAAAGTTTTCATCAAAAACACGTAGCTTTATAGAAAAATTAAATTTTACATAATAGCATGTAATTTATTTCAATGCATTTAACCCCATTGTGAGCTGACACTCTGCAAAACAAGCTAGCTAAGCTAGTACTAGAGTGGTACTGAACTAACAACACACAATGGTTGAAGCGACAAAAGTTCTAGAAGTCTGTTTTACTGCTTTCCACACTATTTTGGTTAAAAAACGGCAGATTTTCCTAAAAGTTAATAATTTAGGCTTGATTTAAGGCTAATTGTGGCCTATGTCTATGATAATGCCTTTCTTTACTTTTCAGCCGTTAATACAGACTTACAAGTATTCACTATAATATGGGTCAATATTTTTAAGTTATTTTACATACAGAAAACTCCATACGGGAAAAAAACTGTAAATCATACAAATAGTTTAATGATAATATGAAACCGTTGGTCTAATTTATTTTAAACTAGCGACCCGCCCCGGCTTAGCACGGCTATATTATGCATGTATTATACACAAATACCTTCCTCTTGAATCACTCTATCTATTAAAAAAAACCGCATCAATATCCGTTGCGTAGTTTTAAAGATTTAAGCATACATAGGTGTATAGGGACAGAGAAAGCGACTTTGTTTTATACTATGTAGTGAAGACAAAAAATGTAATGTACTTAAATACAAGACGATCGAAAGAAAAATAAAAGACGATCGAGACGGAAACAAAAGAGAGTCGAAACAGAAACGAAAGACGATCGAAACACCAAAATAAAAGACGATGTAAACAAAAACAAAGGAGGATCGAAACAAAAATGAAAGACCTTCAGCAACTCATACGAGTGAAATTGGAAGATACTAGTTTTTGGGCGAGCTTATTTGAGCGACTGAATTATTTGTTTTTATCACTCTCGCTGTCGCTTCAAGTTCGCAGCCCAGCCAATGTGCGCTGTCCTAAGTACCTACTAATGATGTTTACAATACACTCAAGTGTTAAGAATACTAATAGTATTACTATGTTTGCTTATCTAAACGGTAGCTGTACCGTCACAAACTGTCTAACACTTTACCTTTGTTTACTATACTAGTTCGGAATGAAAGGAATTCAAGCGATATCAATAAAGGATAGAGTAAAAATCTTAAGTGAATTACTAAATGTACACATAAATAAATAATAAATAAATATTTCAGGACATATTACACATCGCCATCCAGCCCCAAGCTAAGCAACTTAATGCTTGTGTTATGGGTGCCAGATAACGGATAAACTACTTATATACTTTTTTTTTTGTAAATATATACATATTATACATATAGGAAACACCCAGAACCAGAAACAAGAATTTATGGTCAGCATAAATACTTGTTCCCGGCGGGAATCGAACCCGCAACCTTCTGCGTCGCAGTCGGGTGTTCGCCCGACGCGCCACAGAGGTCGTCATACACACATTCTCATCATATATTATGAAGAGGAAAGATTTTTTATTTGTAACGAATTGGCTCCGAAACTACCGGACCGACAACATACTTACATAAATAAATAAATCTTTCTTTATTTGCATAAATAAATAATAATAAAATAAATAATAAATAAATTTAATCAAAAAATATTTTACATAGTAAACTAAGGACTAAACATACAAGAAAACAATAAAAACACATATGCCTGAACTAGGAGATTCCTGTATCTCAGGCGAATAAGGACTTACTTTAAGTTATAAAATTAATTAAATTACTAATTACTAGCAAAAATATTTGTATTTCCTTACAATAGTTAGAAACAAAAACCATGTGCTTAAAATGTGTTTAAAGGCAAAATCTAATATTTACTTAATCGAATTTCTTAAATTAGCTTGCGGAATTTTTGTTTATTAAATGCGACATGCAAGTTTCCGCGCCGTCATCAGAATAAAAGGAAAAAACTGTGTCAATTAATTATTGTATAAATCGTCGAAATTTGTTTACATATAATAAAAGTATGCGTGCGAGATGTACTTGGTAATTTACTAATTAAGGTTAGTAGGACAATTATTATTCTCTATAAATACTACTTATGTTTAGAGTTAATAAAAGGTGTTCTAGGAGCCTACATAATCTATACAGTTAATGTGCCGATTTTCTGCAAGTATTTTGGCTGGGCAGGTAGGATCGCCAGTTTTATGGTTACACGGCTTCTTGAATCGTAGGCAGGTGGCACATCTTGGCGTCTCAGCTGTCTTCCTACAGTCCTTTATCCCGTGACCTACTTCGCCACAATGTCCACAGGTGTTGACCTCCTCCCGGCATGTTTTAGCTGCGTGTCCATACTGCTGACATCTAAAGCACCTTGTGACGAGTGTAAAGTCTCTCACAGGGCACGACGACCAATTTACGAAGACTCGGTCGTTGGTTATTAGGGTCTTGCGAATTTGTGCCGGGACTTCCAGCACGTAATTACAGGTCTCAGCGTCTCTCTTACCAGATTTGTGACTGAGTTTAATCAAGGACAAAAAATTCTCAAGAGTTGTACCGTGAAGTTTATCAGCCAAGTTTTGTTGATAAATGCAAGTAAAGACGTCCGATTCCTGCATGGACGCGGGCACCCCGATCACAACAATTCTAGGTCTCCGTTTATGTGGCTCGTCCACGGTAAGGCCAGAAGTAGTCAGTTGCGGCGACTGCTTTAATTTTTCAATATCGTCCTTTGTGTCACTGCTGATGATGATGCCGCCGTTTTTTGTCTTACGCAAACCCCTAACGTGTAATTTCATTTGTCCTGGCTTGATAATATTTTGGACCAAAGATTTTGTCTCTTCGCTAGATTTCATTTTGTCTGTGGGATAAATTGCGACAGAGCTTATGTTTTTGGGCTGAACAAAATCATTGGTACCTTTTTTTATCATGTCGGCGAAGGAAACTTTGGCGGATACTGTCTTAGAGGACTCTTCAAGTGCTTGTTGGAGGTCGTGAAGTCGTTGCGAAAGGTCCTGATTTTCTTTATGGGCTTGTAGGGAAGCATGAGTAGTAATGGCCTTTGTCTTCAGCGATTGATATTGGACGGCCAGCTGAGATGTCCCGTGACCCACTTTGCGGCATAAATTGTTGATCCTTAGTTTTTGGTCCGAGTTCAACTTTCCTTCGGATGCCACAGCGCACACTTCATTTAGGCATGACTCGATAGAGGTCATCCAGCTTTGGATCTCAGAGGTACTCACTAATCCTAGAGAGTCCTCTTCCTGTGGTCTGGGCGCAGGCGCACGTGAAGGCGTGGGCGGCGGGGTACGACGCGTTAACGCGCTACGTTCTTTAAAGGGACTATCCATTATTATATTAATGGAACACACCACACATAATTATTGTTAAAACTTATATCCAAGTGACCTAGATAGATTCTGTATGAAAGTCTAGGTCACAATTTATGCAAGTAATTAATTTTTTTTAATACATTAATTAAATAAACAACACGTCCGATCGTGTCGAAGTCCAATTTGATAAGGTTCATACAAAAACTTATACCTAGTAGTAGTAAAAAGCTTAAAAATAAAATGATCGAAGTTATTTACCTGATTATAATAACATCTGTTTAAGTAGGTAGTTAGAACTACCAACTGAACTAGGCCGAGCCTGTATCTCAGTCGATTGTTTCTATCGATTATATATATAGATATTCGATAGTTACATAAATAGACAAAGAAAAGGTTATAAAAAAAGAGCTGCGCAAATGGGCGGTTTTATGTTACAGCGTTTTCTATCAAGCAAACTTTGGATGCCTGGACCTTAGGTTCTACCTAAGGTTTCATTCAATCGTGTTTTATAAAATGACATTTCACCTAGCGCCATCTAGTCCCAAGCTAAGAAACTAGGCTTGCGTTATGGTGGCCAGATAACGGATATATACCAGATCAGAAACAAATAATACCTGTAAATAAATATATGTTTGAGGCAGGAATCGAACTCGTAAACTTCTGTCTCGCACTACAGAAGTCTTAAACCAGCATTTCAGTCATTTCTAAGCTCTGCCCTTCAATATGGCGTCAAAACAAGAACTAAATTAGTCAGCAAATTCACCGTTTTAGTGATAGAATAAGAATAAATAGTGTCCCCCACATATGTATGATAGAAGGGATATGTTCCGTCTGTCTCTGCCGTCTCGTCGGCGTCTGTCCAAAACGAGGTCACTGATTCACTGTCTCCATTTATGATCTACTTTAGCTGACAACGCATATTGGTTTGTGCGACAAGGCGATAAGTTACAGCTGTCAGTTGAACATTATGTTAATTTTTGTTATTCATTTTCTGATTATCCAGAGTTCGTTTTATTTTTTTGTTACTTCAACTAAGTCTTATCCTGGAAAAGATCGCTCTTTTTTATTACACGTTATGTATTTTATTATTATTATTTATTATATTTTAATTTTTATGTATTTGAATATCTCTATTATAAAAATGAATCGCTGAATGTGTTGCGCTTAGCAAATCTCGAGAACAGCTAAACCGATTTTGCTAATTCTTTTTTTGTTGTGTTTGTTATTGTCTGGAGAAGTTTCAGAAATAAAAAATTTAGAAAATTGCGCAGAAAATTATCACGCGGGTGAAACCGCGGGGCGCAGCTAGTTTTTTAAATTCTCCTCCTTATATTCCTATCAAGATGGTTGGGTTGTACATAACTTACATAAAAAAACAGCCTTTTGACAGACAGACGGACAGACGGATAGACAACGAAGTCTTAGTAATAGGGTCCCGTTATTACCCTTTGGGTATGGAACCCTCAAACATTTTTTATAAGATAAATAATTTTAAAAGAAGACAAGTATCTGTACGTTTATTTAATTTTGTTGCACACACTGTCGCATAATCATTGTGCACTGTTTTAACAGTCATTTTAATAGCTTACTTATCCCATCTTGTCCACGACATTACAAGACAAAGAAATTAGTCAATCATTTAAAAATTTTATTAAAAGTTGACAGACGTAGAGACGAAAAAAGCACTCTTCCTGAGTGTGTTTTGATAGTTTTAGTGTTCATTAAGAAGAAAATTATAGCGCTGTCGAAGATTTTTGTGTAATCTTGGAATCGGGATGTGAATTCCTTTTGGTTGTTTAAATTTAAATATTGCTGTATTGATCTATATTTTACATTTTAATATCTACAAGAGATCATTGATTGCTCTGCATAATTAAAAATTATAATAATAATAAAAAACCCTAATGGAAGATTGCCAACAGCTAACTTCCCCAACTTTTAAACTGAAAAACTCAACGATATGTTATATTTTTCGTGAAGCGTCAAGTGGATTTTTTTGTGTTCCTATCTTCTGAACTGGCAAGCGGCACAAAGGAGGAAGCGACAAGCTATACACGCCGGTGCAGTTACAAAAGAGGGACAGTTCTGATAAGTTTTCGTTCCACAGCTGTCTTACCTGTCGAAATCCCCGTTTATTTAAGTCACGAATGTTAAAGTAAGTACCTTATAGGTAAACATGTTACATCTTAGACCGTATCGTCACGTACCATAGGGTAAGATAATGGTCAAAAACTAACCTATCTATTTAAAAACTGGTTGCCTGTAAAGTCGGTATACGGGCGAAAGTTTTACGTGACAACAACTGTGCTCGAGTGGAAGGGACGCGTGCCTTTCACTTTTTATGTCTGTCTCTCTCGCTCTTAGGCGGGCTAACCATGCCCGCGTGCCTCTCACTCGCTCTCATTGTGAGCGCATAACGTCAGCGGAGCGTAACGCAGTTTCTTGAAGTGTCACCCGGCAAACCAATTTATAAAACGTTGTCACGTCAAAATATCTAAACGGAAAACTATATTAAATTTAGTATTTTCTAAGGTTTTCGCGACTTAAGTAGACGGTAGTTTGACAGCATTTCACATAAGGTTTTCGCGACTTAAGTAGACGGTAGTTTGACAGCATTTCACATAATATTTTTTGCAAGACGAATGTTATCTCAGTCTGCCTGTGACCATGGGATCTGTAAAGTTCCCGAAAAGTCAGGTTTAAAATAAAAATAAAAACGCGAATATATCCGTTCAAATATATTTATAATTATACCTATTAAATTTCATTGCATTTTTATGGAAGCATCGCCAATTCGCCACCCGTTCAAATTCAGAATTTGTACAATTAGTGATTTGTTCGCAGTTCGTTAAATTTTTTGTACTTATAATAAATTATCAAGATGCTTCATCTATCATATTGGTACAATTTATTAATATGTACAAAATTATATTAATATCTAAAAATATAGAGCAGCAGTTCCTTTAACTTTTCGATTCACACTTCGCCGATCTTCTGATCATTCAATCAATAAAATAGTGTAGGTACCTATACTTAAAATCCACGTAGACCAGACACAAATAGAATTACATTATACCCACACAGGTATTCAAATTGATACAAAACAAATCTAACATTGAACTGGGAATAGGTAAGTACTCAACCTATCCAATCTGCCTTCTTAAGTATTTGAAGTATTTAATGAGTCATAGACTATACATCCCAGATGCGAAGGAAGGACTGGAACAAACGGAAATACCTAATCTTTGCATTAATGTAGAGTTCGCACTCACTTTAGCCACGGATAAACACGTGTGGGCACTATTTGCTGATATCTTAAAGATTTTTAGCATATCGACGACGTTCCGGTCGGTGTGATGCTCAAAGAGTTTCTGTAGATATTTATAGATGTAAGTTAAGTTTAGATATTACCTTTATCTTTGCTGATTGTAAAGTTTTTAAATGAAAAATCTGGCACTGTTCATAATTCGATAATACCATACATTTCAAGTGTCGTAAATGAACATTGTGGAGGAATTTTGGAGACTTACGACACGCCTATCAGTTGACTGCGTCTGTCTTTTCAACTCGGACCAGTAGTTTCTAAGCTTAGAGCGTTAAACAAACAAACTCTTCAGTTTTATAATATTAGTATGTACGTATACCCTAATCCTGAGTATGTAGGTATATATAGACGCTTTAGAGGCCACTCCAATAAAGGTAATGTTACGTGGCAAAGAATACAAATGTATTAATGATTTATTTATTGGTCACTGTTACAGTTACCGAGTTACAACGCAATTGTTACCTATTTGGGTTTGGCATGTGTTTGTTGTTGATAGTTGTTTTAGTATTAACAAAAAAAATATAAAGTTGTTTTATATACCTAATTAACATTGCTTTTACGATAAGGAAAACATAGTGATGAAATCCGCGACTCAGTTGACTCCGTGCTTCGGAAGGCACGTTAAGCCGTTGGTCCCGGTTGCTACCTCTAGTAGCAGTCGTTAAGTTAGAGGCCTTAAGGTAAGCCACACCACTATACGAGAAGAGAGAGAGAGAGTTGACTCTAAACGTATTGATGAGTTTTCTCCTCTGGACATGATCGTTTAGGCTGAGAGAGTGGTATAGGTTCTGAGAAAGCCTACTCCAGCTAATATATTTTCCAACTCCCAGGCACTGCAGGCAGCGCCCTGCATGAATTGAAGTTTTTGGCACTGTATTTATCATTTCTAAATTGAATGTAAAGGGCATTCCCTATAAGCTCATAAGTTACACACTATAAGCTATCCCTAGGTATATTATCTTTCAAATCGGTCGAAAAGTTTCAAGGAGAGAATAATGCTATCTAGGTGAGTACGGCGAAAATTAGCACTCTAATACTGATAGAATATTATTTACTAACAGGGTAATATCAACTAATTATCAACTTACGAAAACTCTCAAATTAGAAACAAACAGACTCACCGATTCACCAACATTTTTGTTAATTTTATCGCCCCAATTCACCTAAACAAATATTATTTCTACAGTTAAAATTAGGCTCGATGATGGTACTAACTTACCTAAATTAGGTTTCTATATAGTATTGAATTTTTAACTTTATCCTCATTTGGTTAGGTTTATATTGCCGTGTCGGATTTGTTAGTAATGGTAAAGATTAATAAACACATTGTCTATCAGTCATCGGTTAGAATCGTGCGCAGGCGCAAGGTAGGGTGTGCGTCAAAGATTATAAAGGTTAGGTTTATGATTGTTGTTTGCAATACAGTTAGTTGATGTTTTTGGATATGCAATTATATATGCGACTAGATTTGCATAAAAAATATTAGTATGTTCGTCATCTGACGACGAATATGTTGACATATTGACGCAGAAAGTTGTAGGTTCGATTCCCGCAACTAAATATTTATATTCGGATAAGTATTTAATTTTGTTTCGGGGTTGGGTGTTCCTGTATGTATAATATGATTATATAAGTACTTATTTAGAAAAGAAAACTAATACATATTCTATTCGTTGTATGGCCACCATAACACAAGTTTAGTTGGTTAGCTTGGGGCTAGATGGCGCTGTGTACGTTGTACTCCGTGAAAAATACTTCAGCACTTATGAAAATATAAGTGAAAACTACACAAAATATGTACGAGTATAGGTAAATTAAAAGATACACAAGCCACTATAACAGACTATGTTCATGAAAATATTTTAAAGTTAGAATCAATGCTCAGTCGAATGGATCAACACGATGCGACGTCTAACAATTAACAAGATTAAATTATGTCTGTACCTACATTAATTAGCGCTAGTTGAATGCAGTAGAACTTATCTCATGATCTGATAAATCATTCATTACCAATGATTCCAGCAGTTTACACTTACAACGTTCCATTCTTGTATGAACTTCAAAAGTTTAGAGAACTTTGGATTTGTAGATATTTTGGGCTGTTTCGGAAAAAGCTCCTAATCTGTCTTTGTCGAATTAAATAGAAACGAGTGAGATGCGAGATAGGGCGAAATTAAACAAATTTTGCTAAAAGATTTTTTACAGTTGTTTAACAATTATTATAAGTATTTTACATAAAATAGTTCAAGGAAAGGATACAAAATATAATTGTCAATACGTTACAGCTTGTATTGTTGCATTATCTTTGAACAAAACTAAATGAAGTTGATTCTTTCTGTTGACGACCACCTCAAAATGTGACCTATTTTTTGTAATCGTGTTTAGGGTTCTATAAAACAATAGATAAAATAGAATTTTGTAAACATTAACAATATTATTTTTCTGGATAATATAAACAGTAATATAACCATAAATAGGTATATTTAAAAAAAAAAAGGAATCTTTCAAACACCTTCGATTTGAAACTCATATCATCTTAACTAAACAGAATATACCTAATTCACCTACGCGTAGTACATCATAAGAAAACAAAACGTCAATGACCTTAGAAAACATCTCAAAATAAACTAAAATACCTAACTACCTACAAACTAAAATAGTTTGGTGAAAATGGACATGATGAAAACCTCAATTCGTAGCGTTTGTTGTATTGCCAATATATTTTCTTGAAGTAAAAAATAGAACAGGTAAGATAGATTACTATGATTTTAATAAAGACATTACATACCTATTTTAGTTTAAAGTCATTTGCAGCATAATATTTAAATCTATGTTTGAGCGGAATCTTATTAAACGCATACCTTATAATAACATCTTTTGACAATAACGATTTTTGTATATAATTAAACGTAAATCAAGATCTAGTCTAAAGTGCAAGGTGCACTTTATTTCACCTTTTGAATTAGTCTAGTTCTAATAATTATGCAAGTCGACAATTACTAATTGAAACATTTTTGATTTGTCGAAGCATGAAATTGACAATCTCGAAAATCTAAAAGTAAAACTCACTATATTATTATGTTGACTGATATATCAACACATTAGTTCTTATCAACGGAACGGATAGGGCAAAAAATTGGCATACAGATTATACTTATATGTAATATCACTAGGATTACTGGTGTCACTTGTAGTTTAGCGAGTTTGCCAATAATCACTATCACTACTCACTACATAAAAATAAAGTCACTTTTCGCGTGGATAGGATTTCATCGTAGTTTTAAAGATCTAAGCATACAAAGGGAAATAGGGACATAGGGACGGCGAAAAGTCACTTTATTTTATACTACGTAGTTTTAAAGATCTAAGCATACAAAGGGAAATAGGGACATAGGGACGGCGAAAAGTCACTTTATTTTATACTATGTAGTGATAAAGGTCCCTTTTCGATTTTCTACAAATGTTTGACATAAAATTGATCTAGGTATAATCGTCCTTCCAAAACATATTTCTTCTTACACAGAAACCTTAATCACTCAAACTAAATTTTTAATTAAACTTTCCGGATTTCCGAAACGTTATTTTTATTTTTCGGAGATTTGTGTCGTCTACGATACAGGAAACAGTAGCCGTGACTAATGCCTTCCCTTGACTTTGTTTGGATAGTAACTTAGTGACAGTTAAATTAGTGGGAACTTCGACCAGATTGGTCCGATTGGGGTTTGTGAATGGACTTCGAAATTTTAAAATTTTAGTTTTCAGGTTAGCATAGATATTTGAAGATATTCGTGAGTATCTTCTATATGTGTAGAGGCGATTATTACGTTGTATATATTTTAGTTCGGGATCCCTATAAAAACGACCTTCATCCAGCTATTTAATTGATGAAAAGTATTTTAAATCTAATTAGATAGCTCAATAAGTATATTGCAAATGGGTTGCCTAACATTTCGGTCCAGAATGATCAATTTATTTTTATTTTTAGTTTTTAGACTTTTATTTGGTTTGGTCAATACACAAATTCCGTACCAATGAAATTCATAATCTTCAATTTAACTCAACTTTAATTCATTAACCAGAAGTACTAATGACTAGTATCAATTTACCTGCCGGGAATTTTTTTGACAACCTAACGTTTGCATATTCTATAAATCTATAGGCTTCATACTATCGATTGGCAAGGAATTTGTCTCATTAACAAACCAGTAAAAGGTTTAAATAACAGAACAAAGAATTAAATTGTTAATAAATCATTTTCTGGACTGAAAATTTTGGACAACCTATTTGCAACATATTTATTGATCTATTTAATTTGATATAAAATACTTTTCATCCAGTAAACAGCTAGATGAAAGCCGTTCTTAAAGGGATCTCCGACTATTTGAAAATAAAAATATACCTATTTTCTGAAGTCCATAATGGCACATCGTTTCAAACTTGAGGCATGCACTGAGAAATTCTCAGCTTTTTATAAAATAAGGAAGATCTAGTCGGTCACAGTCTAAGAAAATACAGTAAAAAAAAAAATATTTTGTCACGTTTTAAATGTTGGCGATTTCTTATGTTGATTATTTTGTAATGGAACTCCATCCCTATATATATAAAATTCTCGTGTCACGGGGTTCGAACTTGAACTCCTCCGAAACGGCTTGACCGATTCTCATGAAATTTTGTGAGCATATTCAGTAGGTCTGAGAATCGGCCAACATTTTAATTTTATTTTGTTTCCTTTGTTTTTTTTTTAAATGGCAAAACAACGTTTGCCGGGACAGCTAGTCTATCTATAAAACACTGGACGTAATGCTAGTGCAATGGTACCTCATTCAGTACGAAATTCCACACTTTTTCCCCAAGACTTGTTTGCCTCAATAAAATACTTTTAACTACTGAGCATTAACCATTAATTTCCAAGACGACATTTTTAAATTGCATCTGTTAATTATTTCCACATTTCACTACTATAATTGGCGGCATTTCTGCTAATAGGCGAGCAGAATGCAGTTTAAATTATTTTTTGTCTCATTGCAGAGATAAATGAAGGGTCCGCTGCCATCTTGGAAGTTTAATTTTAGACGCGCACGCGCATCTTTTTCGTTTTCAATTAGTTTGATTTGTAGGAAATCGATTTTAGGGAATTGAATTTCATGGGTTAATTATAAAAATAAGATTTAGGTAATGGAATGGATGATGAAGTTGTGATGAGATTTAGAAGTTAGGATTTGTGGTATTGAGTTATACCTTTAAATATTTGTGGCTCAGTGTGTTTTTATGAACAACAACCAAAACAAAATGATACTGTGAACTCTTCCTTATTTTTTTGACTATATTTGTGACTATTGTTTTTTTTATAATTTACTAGTTTTTGCCCGCGATTTCACCCTCGTAGACTTTGAACACGAAGTGCTACTTTTTGTAATAGTATTTATTTACTTTGGCATGTAAATGCCAAATTCTGGACTCATACGACCTGTTTATTGTTCCATTTTTTTGACGTTCGTTTCTTTTCTGATGTTAAAAAATATTTTGCAAAAAAATTGCTATTTTTTTGTAATGTTGTAGGATTACTGTGGCTTGTAAATTCGCAATTTCCGAATGTATGCGTTTCCGTTCACCTGTCGCTAAGAATTTATCAAATAATTCGAATTTTCTACCGACACATGACAGTCGCCGACGGAAACTACGCGTGTCAGTTTGTAGGTAACGTCGCTTCCGCCTTTCGCCATCTTTAATTGGGATAGCGCGTACATATTCGAATTTCGAACACTCTTAACAGGAAACGGATGTCCAGTTTGTCTTTTTTTAATATTTATAATTTTATATTCCCGTTGTGGCTAGTCGGTCAGATTAAAAATATTTTCTTTTCATCTCTCGACTGCGGTAATATGTAATAGCTTCCTAGCTCTCAAGTTTTCTTTTGATCTCGTCTCTTATATTGTACAAAATGATAATGACATACTAAAACTGGAATTGAGATATAAATCTTTGTTAATGATGGTATTATTTCGTTGTTTTTATGAAAAAAAAAGAATTCAGATTTTAGGAAATAATCAGTAAGATATTTTAATATATTGTGTATTTTATATCAACGACCATGGGTTTTTTATTCCTCGGTTATATGACATATTTTTTGACATCCAGACATTTTTCCTATGGCACTACTGTCAAAAAGAATGTCAGTTTAATGATAAGTTTCCAAAGATTTTTATATTTAGTGCATGCGCTATGCGTTATGTGCATGCGGGATATCTGTATATCTATACTAATATTATAAAGCTGAAGAGTTTGTTTGTTTGTTTGAACGCGCTAATCTCAGGAACTGCTGGTTCGAATTGAACAATTCTTTTTGTGTTGGATAGTCCATTTATAGAGGAAGGTTATAGGCTACTTTTTATCCCGATATTCCCACGGGATCGGGAGTTACGCGGGTGAAACCGCGGAGCGCAGCTAGTAATTTTTAAGAAGGAAAAATAAGTCTCAAAAAATTGCACAGCGACGAGGGTTGAACTTGCAACCCCCTGTGTACCGTACTGGTGCGCTACTAATTGCACCACACGGTCAAGTATATTATACGTTATACGCAAGGAAAAATGCAAAGAAAAAATTAAAATGAAAAATGCAAAGGATTTTTTTTCAATTCGGTTATCGATTGCGTCTAAAAATAGTTTACTTACAAGAAAATTGAATATTTTCCTTTCAATTACCATACCAGAAAATTATACGTCCAACACAGGAAACCGCGCTATTTCAATACGTCATGCGTTCGAACGCAATATGACGTCTGTCACACGATACTCAAAACAAACACGTTTTGCGGTCGCTAATAGAGCACCCTGGACTGTACAAACATGGTAATAAAGTTGAGAATCGATTGGCGTTTAGTTTGACAGCTCAGATGTAATTACTAGGGGTATTTGGTATCGTTTTTAGAACAGTCATTGATACTTGACGCGTTGACGGTTGATTTCACTTGTAGTTTTTTTAAACGATTTATTTTTAAAACCCCAATGACAAAAGCTTGACATAAGGAAGGTTATTAGTTTGAACCCTATGTTTGTCAGTGGCCCAAAAATATATGTGCGCCTACTCCTTAAGGCCAGTGTGAGGCTGTCAATTTCCATACAAAAAGCGGTAACGTTTTCCCCCCCATAAACGAAGTCCGATTTTGATAATTTTTGAAAATGTTCTAGATCTAATGGAAAACTAGGTTCAACCGTTTTTATTTTAAAGAAATATTGCCTAAGATAAAAGTTATTAGTATCTGAATATCTATAATTTTGACTTAAAAACTTCATCGAGCGTTTCAATTGTTTTTTAATAGACTAAACTGAATTACCAAAAAAGAAAAGACGTATAAACCTAGAATAGGATGCAGTGAATTAAATGAGACCAAATTTATTTCATTTTGTGAGGGATAAAGGGGGTAAAATCGTTACGGCCCGCAACATTATTTATAAGCAAAATGAAGGCAATTACGTCCGAACTTAAACTCTCTCTCTATCGCACGATACGGGTCATTTTTGAAAATACCTACTCGCGCCGCGTATCGAAAACTCATGATCCTCATAATACATGCCCCAGGCACTACAGCGCTCTTAATAGAGCATGGATTAAGGTGCTGGCGCTGTATAAATAATCTAGTTTATATGGAAAAGGCCAATATTATTATTTCTGAAATTATCATATGACTTGGCAATCGCACAGCATAAATTAAACGCTTCGTGGTAAGTTAAAATAGGTTTTTGTGAACTCCCGCGACAACTTTATTTAAGATCGATGTCATATACAAAAAACTTATTGATTGTATGTCATTTGTCTAATTTTTGTGCAGACATCAACAACTAATAAGTTAGTAAACAGAAAGTTAGGTCTGCTGATCAGAAATCTAATAAAATTCAGGGAATTTTCAATAGTTATGGTGTTTACATTTTTAGTATTGATCAAACAGTAAGTATAATTATAATACAATATACCTGCGACGCAGAAGGTTGCGGGTTCGATTCCCGCCGGGAACAAGTATTTATGCTGACCATAAATTCTTGTTTCTGGTTCTGGGTGTTTCCTATATGTATAATATGTATATATTTACAAAAAAAAGAAAAAGTATATAAGTAGTTTATCCGTTATCCGGCACGCATAACACAAGCATTAAGTTGCTTAGCTTGGGGCTGGATGGCGATGTGTAATATGTCCTGAAATATTTATTTATTTATTTATTTATTTAATAAGGTAAAAATATACATTTTATAATCAAAACGCTCGGCCGAGCTACTACTCCGCCTAGCATGTAGCTCGGCCGAGCTAGTGTTAGGTTTTATTTTCGTTACGGAATTTCTTGATTCGGTCGCCGCGCTCAAAGCCCGCGATAAAAGCTATGCAATAGCTTAAAAATTATAAATTTTATATCTGAACTTTTGCTAAGTTGGTTAAGGGCCCAACATTTTGAGAGTTCTGTAGAATCGTCGACCGCCTTAATTATAATATATTGGTTAAAAAAACGCTGTAGAAATTCAGTGAAATATTTACGTTTTTGTATCCTTATGGTAGGTTATAAAACTGATCTTTGATATATCTTTCGTAAAAAAGCAAAATTTTTCAACTTCCTTCGCCGTTTTACCATTTCGATTGAACTGATCTTTGAAATGTGATTTTAATTGCTTTGATTGATCGAGCCGATGTTTGATGTGGGTACAGGTCGCGGGATGTTTAGGAATTTAGGAAATTCTTAACCACAGAAGTGCAGTTTGAATAACCCAAGCATACTCATGGAAAGGGCTACCACATCTTCTTCAGTGGGTGTCATAGAAGGCGACTAAGGGACAAAAGGACCTATTGTATTTGAATTTTTTGTCGGTCTAATTTCTGGAACTTGACGTTCATTTTGCGTCCGGGTGGAAGTTTTCGCTACTCGAGTCATTCCAACTCCCCCGAGAAAGCTGGTCATATCTGCCGCACGACTGATAATCGTTGGGGTAAACTTGTCCTGGAGTGGAGACCGCGAATTGGCAAACGTAGTGTAGGACGCCCTGTGACCAAGCGGAGCGCCGACATACGCGTTGGGCAGTGAATGGAGAAGAAGAGCCGAAGATCAGGCTCAGTGGTGCATCTTGGGAGAGGCCTACGTCCAGCAGTGGACTGACACCGGCTGATGATGATGATGATGATGATGTGGGTGTTTTTTTATGTATAACACCACACCGTCTAATGAGATCGTCAATAAACAATCAAATAATAACAGCTGAGACTGTAGTACCTACAAACTAATGCTTTAGACTAGACATACAGTTTTAAAATTACAACATTACCTACCTTGGATGTAGGCCAAGCAATTAAACACCCATATTGAACAAAGATTCGCGTTTCATTTCGTCTTGTTATCATGTACTAATACATTCTCTTCAAAACTTTCTGTTTTTTCGGCAAATGCATAAATTTGAAAACTTTTGAAACTCATACGATTTGTCTCCTCGCAATCATGACTATTGTAACATAGTCGAAATAATTACTTACTATTCATAAGTTTTTATTTGATACGAGCTGCGCTCCGCGGTTTCACCCGAGTAAAGTCCCGATCCCGTGGGAATTTCAAAATAAAAAGTAGCCTATAGTCTTCCTCGATAAATGAACTATCCAACACAAATAGATTGTTTTAATAGTAGGTCCTAAGATTAGCGCGTTCAAACAAACAAACTCTTCAGCTTTATAATATTAATATAGATTATGTAAAATGTTTAAAAAAAAAACAGCGCACTCCGGGAGTGCAGGCAGAAGTGAAAACAATAAACTTGTTATTTCTCATAGAATATTTCTTGAAACGATCTGCTACTGCCATCTATTAGCACTCACTTAAACAAATATAGTTTATTTTTTATTCGCTAGATGGCAGTAAAAAATTTAAATCAGCGCCATCTACATTCGAATAGCGGTCTTTCTAGAAACTAAGTTTCTCAATTTGTGTAATAGATGGCAGTATAAGTTAAACAAAAAGACTAACACAAATAAAATCTCATCTGTCGCGTCAAAATCTGTCGCGAGAACGGTTGAAAATGCATACCCACAAAAGTGCCCAACGCGCCATAAGAAGTTTTCACTTCAAAAATGTAGAAAATGTTTTTTATAGATATTCGTTGGTAATTAATTTAATTAACTAGTTTTTATCCGCGACTTCGGCCACGTAGATCTTGAATTTTCAAAATCCTTTCTTAAACGAAGCTTACGCGTTTTAATAGATGATCGCGGGTCGGAACATTAAAAAACCATTTATGCTAACTTTGTAATCCTAACTAATATTATAAATCCGAAAGTTTGTTTCTCTATTTATTTGTTTGTTCCCGCTTGGTCAAACGACTGAGCCAATTTGCATAAAAATTGGCAAAGTGCTAGTTAAGAGGATGAGAATAGTATTTATTATCTTACGCTGGTAAAACTGCGGACTGCAGCTAGTCTATTTTATAACCAACAAGTTTCATAAAAATCGGTACAATAGCTCAAAGCCTATTCAATGCAAACAAACTAACAATCAAATCTTTTCCTCTTTATAATATTACCTAGTACTTATAGAAAATCAAATACTTACCTTAATAACCTAACACAGATAAATTGCCGGTAATCAAGTTTAAGTGACTGGAGAGTGTAATTTTGTCATAATGATTGGTCCCATAAAACAATAGCTTGAAACATCTAATCATCCTCTCACACCTTGGTGGTCTTTGTTTAGTCCATTTAAATGTTATACATATTTTTGGGCTTAGCGTGCATTTGTCACACGCAATTTTATTTTTTAGATATCAGTTTAAAGTTAAATTCAAGTTTAAGGGATTGTAGTCCTTGTCCCGAGGCCGCCATCTTGGAAAAGGAGTTTAAATGGTTTTTATGGTTTATCTGACAAACTATAGGTCTCACAAAAAAAATAAGTTGACATTTTTTGTTGCAAATACGATTATCTACAACTTTCTAGTTGTGTGGATTAGGTTATGTAACAACATTACATGCGCCACATGACTTCTCACTTACTTGTACGGAGTTTTGGCTGTTGTGCCCCAACACAATCGATGGTCCTCTTCCAATGTCCACTGTACCCCAACCACGTAGAACGACCGACGAATTGGTAATATTTGTCAGACAAAATTTAAGGGCTGAATCCTGACATGAAGCCCTACCGGCTTATCTCTCAGAAAATTATTACGCGAATGAAACCGCGGGGCGCAGGTAGTTTAAAATAAATTGTTAAAGTTGTAAAAATATTTCGTCTCATTTTGATATTTCTAAAAACAAACGTCTTTAAATAAAAAACGACCATTTCAAAATAAAAAACGACCATTTCAAAATTCTCACGACCACCATTTCGCAAGTGCCTATTGTTTTTAAAAACATAACCTTTATGATTGAGACCTGACGTTATTTTTTTCTTATTTTGGGTCCCAAAATCGCGCTGCATCTGTTCAACACATGCATCCAATAATTTTACATTTCGTAAAGTTTGCAAGATTGAGTGTTAGTGATTGACTTTTAATCGATTTTGTCGATATCGATGAATAATTTTACACTGATTTGTACAGACAAACTATAATAAAAGAAAACACTGACTATAATACATAATTGAAATAAAGGTTTAGATAATTATGGACTTCATAATAGAACCTAAAGTTTTTTTAAGTATATTTGAATTAAACAATATCACACCTACTTTTTTCTCACTTTTTCAAGAATCAAGAATATTTATTGAAAAACAGTGTACATAAGATGTCAAATTATAGTAGGTAGGTATCAACAGTTTGTCCATCCCGGACTTACAATAATTAGTTACATAAGTAACTTAATTTATACTAAATACAAAACAAATATAGGTACCTATTAAGCTGCCGTATCAAGCTCATGTATCTAGTAAAATATGTAATAAAACTAATGAATTGACTAAAATTTGAATAATAAAACGAGAAACTTAACAATCATAATAATAATTGGAAACCTATGTGAAGTATACATCTAAATCAAAATATTTTTTAATGCTATAGAAAGTTTTAGAGATCAACCATATTCATATTTTAGACACCGTAGAGCTCCAAAATGGCAAGTATTTTGGAACAATTTAGGTTTATTTTAGTAACTACCTACTTAAGTTCATTTTCGAAACTATTTAGGTTTAGGACCCTCAACTCAAGCAAGAATTTAAAACCCGGCTTCACTGTGAGTGTCCACTTTTACCGCCGACTATACTGCCGCGCAAATTTAAAATGCAGTACGCAAAAAAATCGTATTTTTTATTATTACTGATTCTAAGGTTTTGCAATGTGCTCTTTTCAAATCAAAGACCCGTTTTTTTCTATCTAGTCTAGAAGTGTGTAAAACAAAAAGTCAAAACGCAGTTCGTCATTGTTTCATTGATATCTGGTAAGCTAAAACGCAGTTAATATAGTTACTGCGTAGAATTTTGTCCAACAATTAGCTTGTTCATATCAAAGGCTTAACATAAACGCAGTTGGTATGTTTACTGCGTTTATCACTAGGAATCCGTAAAATTTGAGTAAATGAATGGTAGTAAAAAGTGCAGCAGAACTATCTACTGCGTTTTTACTTATAAATAATATTTAAACAAAATAAACCATCTCCAAATTTCAATGCAGTACGCGCAGACCTACTGCGTTTATGACTAGGTGCAACTGGAATATGTGGCGCAACGGTTATAGGTCGTACTTGGATTGGTAGTATCTTGATGTGAATGGTTGTTGGAGGTGTCAGTTGTTAATATTATGAATAAAACAATGATTGATGTTGGAGCGGAATCTTTATTTTTATACTTGAAATCATTTAAAAGATTGGCGAAATGAACTTTGGAAAAGTATTAGAATGATTGGCTTTGTGGCCTCCTACACCGTGGAATCCTAAGAGTGGGGAAAACGGAAGAAATAAAATAGGAAAGCGGCTTCTGCGGCCTAGAAGGGGTCGGTTGGGAGGTTCCCTTGCTTGGTCGGAGGTCGGTGAGGGCTGGCACTAATCAATGGAATTAGGCAGGTCGAGCCTAATTTTTTTTATTTTCGATTATCAGCGGCAAATGTTTTTGTGTTATGCCCGGTTTACGTTGTTCCAGTTCAGCGATCAAATCCAGCGCTGGATTGCTTCCTACTGGAAAAATATAAACCCACACTGAAATGCATAAGATCCAGTGAGCAATCCAATTCAGAAACTGGATTTGGCGGTCTACTTTTGATTCCAGTACGACCATTCCAGCGCAATTGGAATAATGTAGACAGCCAATCCAGTGCCATTCTAGTGCTGACAGAACAATTTTACAGAAACACGATTCGACAGCTTTTAAATGACGAGTATCATGTAGACGATACCTCCAGTCTATTCGAGTCCAGCGCTACTAAGTGATTAGACGGAGCAGTGTAAATCGGACATTTTGTCAGACTTTTGGCTGTGCAAATTCCTCTAGGAATGGACTTCCTTTCTGCCGTGAGAGGTTTTGCGTCTTAATGTGCTTTGACAGGGGAGGATCCAGAGAAGCCTTAGTTTGATCATTGTGATGCAGCTTATATTTTGATATGAAATTATCCCCTTTTAGCTTTGATATGGACAGAGTCTTTCGTAAGTGCGTGGGGCTCATGTTTGCTGGGGCGGGTTGTGAAGGTAGGTCCCGATATTTGTAGAAGTCAGTTATTGTCATGACATGTGCGAAGTTTTTGGTCGAATTAGGCAATTTCACTGCATCGGCAGGGTCAATGAGGTCATAAATATTGCCTTTTCATCGCAGTGTTAGTTCCACCTGATGATGGAAACTGTCGGGCGGCAGACATAAATGAATGGCCGTGTTCAAAATATTTAAATTCGATGGTTTCTGTTGCAATCAAATAACTGATACTGCGACGAATGGGTGAAGTTTGTGACTTTGATAATTTGGTTAATGCAGTGAAATTGTAGAATTCGACTAAACATTCTGTACATGTCATGGCAATGGCTGATTTTTGCAGATTTCGCGACTTGTTTTCACAAGCCCGCCTCCGCAAACATGGGCCTCGTGTATTTATGAAGGGCATCGTCTATATTAAAGCTGAAGGAAGAAGTTTTATGTTATAGTGTAGGGTGCATCATGGTGATCGAGCTGAGCTGAGCATTTTTTGGAGTTTTTCTTGTTGAATTGCATTGGGATGTAGAAGCTTCTTACGGTAGAGTCGAGGTCCATTCCTGAAGAAATTTGCATGACCAGAAAGTACGAAATAATACAAAGGCTTTGAGTGCCTGAGAGTGGAGATAAATTTTGGCTTGACTTGCTTGTTTTCTTTCATGAGTGTTCGTTTTTGCCGACCTCTCCTAAGTTGGGTGGCCACCTAGCCGACTTTTTTGGACCGCGGAAACTGCTTTCCTATATATTTTTTCTTGTTTTCTCATTCTTGGGATTCTGCGGTTCGAAGGGCCGAGAAGGGCCACTGAGCTCTTTTATTATTGGTTTTGATACTTGTTGGAAGTTCATTTTGATAATTTTTTAATAGTTTTAGGTACAAAGGTGAACATTTTGCATCAATATTAATCATTGTTTTATTTAAATTACTAATCACTGACACTTCCAACAATTATTTATAACAAGATACTGCTAATTTAAGTACCGTAACCATTTTATTGATCTATTTTATCTACAATAAATAGCAGTTGGTCGACCTACTGCGTTCTTCCGTTGTTGACCATGTTCAAAAATTGAGAGATTTTTAGGTATAAATGCTTTTTTGGCTAAAAATGTACTAAATCTTAATTTATTTTGTATTTTTGTTAGCACATCATCAACTACAATGTATTTTTCATCTAAAAAGTTATATCGTATAAGCAAAACTTAAACGAGGTGGACACGGCGGCAAATTTTCGATTCAAAACTTTAAACGCGTTTTTCTCAAAACGCCTAAAATGCCGTACTGCACTTTTAATTTGCGCGGCAGTATACTAACAAAGTTAGCCAATTATATATCATCGATAACGAACTAATCTTTGACCACAGAAACTTTATAACCTCCCTAGCGCGTTCCAGACTGTAATAAATAAAACGCATTATTGCAACACCTAGCCGCTTATCACCATACAATATCGACAACATAAACTCGACACTTTACAATATCGATAAAACAAAGCCAGGCTCGTCACATCCCTATCTCGGGTCATAATTCACAGTCCACAAATCTCGAAAACCATTAAATTTTCAAGCGTTCATTCGTTACTTTGTTCGAAGTGTCCCCAAGTGTTGGAACAATTCGTGATTTTGTATCGAAAGTTCTTTGTACGACTTTGTTTCTTTTGGTTAACATATTATTATTGAGAAATTGGATACTTATCTTTTTCTTTTTGTAAGGTTACCTACATGGCATGTAACCATTTGAATCATTGAGGCCAGAAGGAAAGAACCCTTCTTTCCTTCTGGCCTCGTGATCGATAAGAACCCTTAATTCCTGTCAGATCACTAAACCGATGACCGATATTTTAAAAATTCGTTTCAGACTTTTTCAGTTCGAATAAGTTGATTCAAAGGGTTAGATGCCACGTAGATAACCTTACCAAAATAAATAGCTGATACATATTTTAAAAAATTGCTAAAATAATGCAAGAAAATATTATTTTATTAGCGACAACAAATAACATAGGTACACAATAAAATATTTGTTAGAATAAATTCCACAAAAAAATAAAAAAAACATAAGTGAGTTATTTTAAATAAAATTCGGAAAAACGACTCTAGTTTAAGGACATAAGTTTTAAATACCAAAAATAAAAATAAATAAATAAGCCTTATGTTAAATTATAGCATTGTTATATTTTGTAAAATTTGTAAATTCTCTAACCTCTAGTTAAACCTCTGATGTTAAATGTAGTTTTCCAAACCAAGAAAAAATCCAAATTTTTCATTTAACAATTTATATTTTTTAGGGTTTCATTTCATTCCTAAAAAGGTAAAAAAGGAATCCTTAACAGATCACTCTCTTATCCGTCTGTCTGTCCGTGGTTGGATAAGGTAATAAAGTACCTACATGCACTATCATAAGGAATTACAGCATTTTGTTTACACACCGTATTCACTATCAAATTATTAAGCCCTAGTCAAAACTACACAACATTAGCGATGAGAAGTAGTACTTATGTACCATCGTTATATTACTGGTTAAGATTTATAGCGTTCAGGTGTCGCGAACTGCTATTTCTGGACCTGGAACGTGATTTTAATGAGTTCGCAATGGGTAGGGAGCTTTATTTTAAAGTTTCGTTAGGGAGTTTTGCTATTAATTTTACTGGGTTAAAAGAAGGTTTTTGGTTGAGACGGCGGAGGGTGTTTAACCAATAATTTTTTTGCTGGGGAATGACGATAGTATGTTCCTTTTGGCCACCAATGTAACTGTGTTTTGTATAACCACTTAAAAAAGACCCTTTTACGTAATCAGTTATAAACTAAAAACTTTGAAAGGAACTTTACA
The DNA here is from genome assembly GCA_907269075.1 of Idaea aversata. Taxonomy (NCBI): domain Eukaryota; kingdom Metazoa; phylum Arthropoda; class Insecta; order Lepidoptera; family Geometridae; genus Idaea; species Idaea aversata. Next base: position 3,541,023 of record OU026102.1, read on the forward strand.
AACCCACACGGGTTGTAAAGTTCCTTTCAAAAGTTTAAAAAAGGATTAAAAAGCTCTTATAGCCTTCCTTTCAGTCAGGGAAAGATTCTGGTTATGACAAATTCTTTATAAGGCAGAAGAAGGACAGTCATGTTTACAATATAAGTTTTAATCCGTAATGAACATCTTAAATACAAATGACGATCGGAAAAACAATGCTTAGTTTAATTTTAAAGTAAGTACCTAATTTTTCTAGTAAATAGATTCTATTGTTAGGTTTTCAGACCTGCTAACTTAGAACGAGCATTTAAATAGCTTGTTCGACATAAAACTTTCGTTAAACTGTCTGTATTGATTTCAAATCATACGTTTCGTTGTAAAACATGAAATGTCTTGATTGAGTATTCATACGATGCACTCTGCGTTATGTTTATGATCTGTGAACGTTTGTCAGTCACGATATATCGTTATACATTTCATTCACATACATACTTTAGTATATTATAGTTATTGCTTACCAAAACATCTTTATATGGATAGTTTTCATCAAAATCGATTAAGTATATTATAGACTAACTAGCGACCCGCCCCGGCTTCGCACGGCTGTAAGTATTATGCATGTTTTATATCTAAAAAACTTCATCTTTAATCACTCTATCTATTTAAAAAATCGCATCAAAATCCGTTGCGTAGGATTAAAGATCTAAGCATACATAGGGACATAGAGACGGCGAAAAGTGACTTTATTTTATACTAGCGACCCGTCCCGGCTTCGCACGGCAATATTATGCATGTATTATACATACTTATAAACCTTCCTCTTGAATCACTCTATCTATTAAAAAAAACTGCATCAAAATCCGTTGCGTAGTTTTAAAGATTTAAGCATACATAGGGATATAGGGACAGAGAAAGCGTCTTTGTTTTATACAATGTAGTGAAGTGATAGTGACTATGTAGTGATATTGTAATATTGTAGACTTTTGCATGCAGTCACTTACTCGTACTTACTCGCACACCAGACAAATCTTAGTGATTTTTGGTGTTTCAAATGTTTTTTAAGTTGTATAATAGTTTAAATAAACATTTTAATAAAAGTAGTTTTCGGGTAAAAACAATGATTTTTATTGTTATGGGTTTACCCGCATAAGTCCAGATCCCTTGGGAATATCGGGATAAAAGTAGCCTATGTGTTAATCTAGGTCTCCAGCTATCTAGATACCGAGTTTCATTGCAATCGGTCCGGTAGTTTTTGCGTGAAGGAGTAACAAACATACACACACACAAACTTTCACATTTATAATATTAGTAGAATCTTTTCCCTTTAGATAAGGTGATTATTTCGTAATAATTTTTGCTAAACGCCATTGTATAGCCTTAACAAAAACACATCACCTGTGAAAATTTCAGTTGTCTATAGCTATCACGGATTATGAGATACAGCCTGGGAACAGATAGACAGACGGACAGTGGAATCTAAATAAAAGGGTCCCGTTTTTATCCTTGGGGTACGGAACCCTAAAAACCCCTATTTACTAGAAAAATTAATAACTTTTAATTGACTGATTTTCTTCATTTACCTGCTACATGACGTGCCTATAGACTCATAGGTTTCTAAAACACTTTCGATTAAGTCACATTTCAAATAAAATATAACTATAATATCAAAATTTATCCATCCGTTTTGGAGCTACGATGATACAAACAGATATACCCCCTAAAGTAAAACTTATACCCCTCCTTCTGCATCGGAGGTTAATAAATAGGTATGAAAATGAAATAAATAAATATTGCAGGACATTCCACACATCGCCGTCTAGCCCCAAACTAAGTAACTAGACTTGTGTTATGGGTGCTAGACAACGGATATACTACTTAAATACTTTTCTTTTTGTAAATATATACTTATTATACATATAAACAACCAGACCACAGACAAATATCTAAGTATAAATACATGTCTGAGGCGGGAATCGAAACCGCAACCCTATGTTTGGCAGTCCGGCATGGTGACCATTGTGCCAACTGGGTCGTCGAAATAAAAGTTAAAAAAATGATGAAATTGAAAAAGAAAATTATACGCTTTTAATCTGTAACCCATAGATGTAGTTACAACGCCAAACGTTGCTTACCCTTCATGATTGTAAAGGACCTTTAAAATAAGTCAATTGCCTGTTGTTAATTACTTTTATCTTTGCTTGTTGTAGACGAGAACTACACAGTGATAGAAGCAACACCAAACGAAAGACTGCAGCTGGTCTGTGGTCTGAAAGTGAAGACCCAGGGTGGAGCAGTAACTTGGTACAAGGATGGACAGGTCCTGGATGGAGTGTCGAAGAGAATGCAGCAGCGACAGTGGTAAGGAAATCAACAGTGACTGGAAACGCAGTTTTGAGCTAGTATAACCCCTGGGCTCTTAAAATTTGAAGGCATCCCGCGACAAAATCGAATAAGGAACTACTGTGGGCCTATTCTGAAGATTTTAAACGTCTAATAAATAAATAAATATTACAGGACATTCCACACATCGCCACGTAGCCCCAAGCTAAGTAACTAGACTTGTCTTATGGGTGCTAGACAACGGATATACTACATAAATACTTTTCATTTGTAAATATATACTTATAATACATAGGAACAACCAGACCACTGACAAATATCTAAGCATAAATAATTGTCTGAGGCAGGAATCGAACCCGCAACCCTGTGTTTGACAGTTCGGCATGGTGACGATTGCGCCAACTGGCTAATAAACTAAGTTTGCATGCACAAGCGTGAAAACGGTCGTCTTATTGACTGTAAGAAGTATCAAGCTAAGCGTGAATATGCTTGAAACATAATGGTTGACCGTAACCAATAGGTTTTACAAATACAAAGGATACTGTCGTCTTTCTACCTTCCCTCACGTCCCTCGAAGATTCCTGTTTCTTTGGGGTCTTTGAGTCACGAGTGAAGGTATTTTCTAAGAAAGCGTGCTACATCTTATGCCGGCGCCTCACATGGGCTATATTGGCTCCAAGTTATACTGTTGGATCCAACACACCAATGTGAGGATCGATCTTGGAACGTTATTGGACGTTATTGAACGTTCCAAGATCGATCCTCACATTGGTGTGTTGGATCCAACAGTATAACTTGGAGCCAATATAGCCCATGTGAGGCGCCGGCATTAAACCGCATCGTCACTAACCATCGTGTGAGATAGTGGTTAAACGCTGGTCTATTTAAATAAGATACAATAGGTACTCGTAGATTAGTACCTACGTACTTCTGCTTCTGGGAAACACAACATAGTAACTATTACCGATAAAACCAAATCTGCAGGGCCAATAAAATGTTTGTCTAATAAAATTTACGACGTTTTTATCACTATAAAGCCGAGATCAGAATGCATTGCCATCCCACGGTCCCGGTTATGAATTATTACACTATCCGAGTATAGAACAACGTAAATATTGGTGCCTATAGTAAAACTACGTTCAGTTGGCTCACGTCACAGCAAAATGAAGCTGTAGGATAAGCAAAATACCGCGCGCGTTTTAAGCTCTGTTGCAGCTGTTGACATTTCATTCAGTCAAGCAATCAAGTTTACAAGCATTATACTATCAAATAGCTGACAATAAGTGCTTCAAGCTGTCACAGCATTAGCACCTGGAGCCTTATTCTGCTATTTGGCCAACCATTGTCATTATATCGAGATTGTGACTTTATTTGGTATTCTGCTAAAGTTTTAATAACATCGCAATATAATCACTATGGAGTCTCAATGGAATAGTAATAGATACGTTGCAGGTGTTGCCTAGCAACATGGTATATGTTGCGTTTATATACCGTTTTGACAACTATCGAAATTCCATTAAGCCACGATTCTAGAGCAGAATACCGAAGTGAGTCAGTGGTGTGTCAGTGAAGTTTCGATAGAATAGTTAACGCTAGTAGAATACCAATTTGACATGTAATGTCATATTTTTGACATTAAATTTCTATTACGATTATATCGACACTATTGAAACACAATTGTGTTAGCAGACTTAGGCCCCTGTGTAATTTAAAGGTTACGCTGTTACGCCCTATACGGAAGTACGATTCATAGAAATACCTAATTAACTAAGCTCTACTAAAACATACTTTAATGATTGAGATTACTTTAATCGTAGCTTCTTAGTTAGTGTTATTAAATGAAAAAGATTCAATTCACGAGCAAAGTTGACGTGGCCATAGTACTTTATGTTTTGTGGCTATTTCTGGATGAATATTTTACTGGGTGATTTTTGTTGGTCTCGTTGCTGGGTGGCTCGTGGCGTGGCGTGGACTGTTTCTTTTTAAGTTTACTGGAATACCGAAGATAGTAGGTACTTATTGGCTGTATATAATCACATAAGCAAAAGTAATCAAACAGAAGGTGCTCATCGAAGAGGCTTTTCAAGCACATTGCGCTGCTTCAGTAAGATTTCATGAGATAGGAGGTCATAGATGATATTACTTTTGACTGCTTATTAAATACTAGCTGCACCCCACGTTAATCCAGGTCTTCAGCTATCTACATACCGAGTTTTAATGCAATCGGTTTAGTAGTTTTTGCGTGAATATGTATCAAACACACACACAAACTTTCACAATTATATTTATTTACCGTGTTTGACCACTATCACACCTGCCTGATGGTCGCTGACGATGCAGGCTTTTCTAGAAGAGACTTATTTACTCGCGACTTAAAAATTAATGTTATAATTAGTAGGATATATACTATTTCTCAAGCTTATCTTCTATTTTTATTCTATACATAATAATATCTATTATACATATAATTTTTTTTGTCCTGACTGACTGACGGACAGCCTAAACCGCTCGGTCGTAGAGGCCTAAAACTTGAAGGGTGCGTTCTTTGTATGACGTAGGCATCCGATAAGAAAGGATTTTTCGAAAGTCTACCCCTTAGGGGATGAAAAAGAGGGGTAAATTTTGTATGGGACAACGTGCTTCCTTGGTCCATTTTCGACTTTTAAGTGGACGAAGTAGCGGGCAAAAGATAGTTAGAAATATTTTTTTAATCATGCTCGAGAAAGGTTGTAAGTAGAAAAACAACTGAAATATGAAACAAGAAGATTAACAAGGCTTTAAAGTACAAAGTTTATGCACGCTAACAAATATGTTAGTGTAAGAATGAATGCATAATAGAATAGGTTGTCCATAACGTTGTTAATGGAAATACGATACTTATGGCAGTACTTATCATTATTTCTACGGTGATTGTTGAAGAGGTTTAAGTGAAATGTATGAAATTTGAAACCTGTTTTAAAGAAAAGGAAATATTGAATGTTAAGATAAGTAGGATTAATTTCAAGCCTCAATAAAACTGCCCAGTCTTAAGTACTGTGAATGCACAAGGTTAATAAGTCGCTTGATAGGATCAAAATGTTTGTGTCGATGGCTTTGTAGCTTGTGTCAAACCTGGATGTAATGTCAATAGGTCTATCTATATGCGTTCAAGTACAGTTTTACGTTTAAGGCTTAAAATTGATTCTTTGCTTGATGTCATAAAATTAAATGTCAATATTGCAAATTACAAGAATATATCTAAAAATAAAACACCAAATTATCAAAAAAAAAAAAACGATACCAATGATGATGTCATTGTAATCCCCTGAATGTGCTACACTTTAAATAGAATAAGTTTCATTGAGCTTTGAGTTTCAAAACTATTACCTGCGTCAATGTCTCGATTTCCTACAAGCACATAATACATACATAGGTAATTAGTTCTTAGACGAACTACAAACTTATTTTTTACTCAATTAGAAGTCGAATTTTTAAACAATCATTTCTTAGTGCCCGCCTACTACGTCCTAAGAGTAACCCTTATGCAAAGTTTCAAACTTGTAGCGCTTGTAGTTTCAGAGATTTTTTGACGAGTCTTTTTCTATTTTGCGACGGCGAAGCCAAAAGGGAGGGTTATGTTTTTGACTTGTAGTGTAAGAATATACGCAAGTGAAACCAGTGGTAAAAGTTATAGACAAAAATACAATGTAAACTTAGTAATGTGATATGGCATCGCACCTGCACCGATAAGAAGATGTGTCAAGGGCAAGGTTATACAGGAATCAATATTGTACTAGAAGGTCATTTGACGTAGTATATACCTAGATTAATTAGTATAAAAACCCCCGTTATATACTCAATAAATATTCAGTAAACACCATACCATACCAAGTCTCCAATATCCCATCATCACAACTCGTATGTATGTTCATCTTTTCTAACCTAACTTCAAAACTACTTACTATAATTTATTAAATATAAACACGGGAAAATAATTTCTATGAATACAAATCGTGTGAGTTTAAAAAGTTTATTGTTCCAATTTGTTCCAGGTTAAGAATAAGAGCATTCAGATTAAAAGATGCTGGAGTCTACTCGTGTGTCAATGATGAAGAGAATAGCAAAGAGTACAGTGTTACCATCGAGGCGAAAGAACAGGATCAGGATATTACAGGTGAGTTACCGACAATCTTAGGTTTAGCTGTGTCAAGGAGAATGAACCAATTAATTACCTGTACCTTTACCAATTTAGTATAATTAGTGATTTAAGTTTTAAGCTTATTATATGTTTTTATTATTGTATACTCGAAATGAGTACCTACTCTGTTGGAACCATATTACATATTTGTAAGATCTGTATGTGCACCGATAGAATAATAAATGATATTCTATTCTAAAAATGAAGTAGGGCTTTCACATAACATGATACTGAAGTTGTGCTATAGGGCATAAAATGTTCACTAATACAAACTATGTCCTACTGCTCTAGTTGAATTAGTTGAGCAGTGGGGAAGTTGCAAAAAAACGGCTGCACTCCGACAGAAGTGAAAACTAAAAAAAAAAACAACTTTTACAATTTACTAACAACTACAAAATATATGTACATGCTATGCACACTCTGTAGCTGCGTCTCGTAACAGTGTCGCGAGTTCAGAGATTTTATCTCATCTAAAAATATGCGTACCGCGCTAAAATAAGTATTCACTTCAAAAATAACTGCTATATTGTACACAAACCTTGAAGGTTCAAAACTTATCTGTGTATTTATGGATTTCTTTGCACAAATTTAAATAAGTATACCTATGCAAATTTAACACATGCTCAGCCCCGGATCTAGGGGGGGGGGGGCAGACCGGGGCCCACGCCCCGGGCGGCACGTCCAGGGGGCGGCCAAATTCACACTTTATAGACGAATGCTCATCTCATTATTTACTTAACCTTGACCACAGAATAAATTATAGTAAAAGTACAGAACTCTTTAGTTTTTTTTTTATATCAACTCGACCGATACCCAGGGGCATATTATTATAATAAAAAAATAAACAAACAAACAAACAAGAAATAAATAGGCTTAACACAGAAAGAACAGCGATGGATCCATTATTTTCGAAAGTCAATTAATTAGTGGACATCTGACAGCTGAAATTATAAAGATAATATAATTTTTATTTTTCGGCGGCATTTTTCAGTTTTTGCCCCGCCTAAAAAATATTGAAGATCCGGGGCTGCACATGCTATACGATGAAGGATAACACTGTAAAGAAAGAAAACGTGTAAAAAATTTCAGCACGTCTGTCGCGTTGCTTGTGATGGCATCGCATGGGATGCCCGTAAACTCAAAACACCCTAAGCATCTGAAAGCTTATCTTTCTAAGAAGTGGTCTAGCCCTAATTAAATCGGAATTTTAAGCGAAATATGTCTTAAATAGCTTTTTCCCGCGACGTCATCCGCGTAGAGATTAAATTTTCCAAAATCGTTTCTTAGCTTGCCCACGAGTAGGTACATCATAATATCTATCTGTGTGAAAATTGTATTGTGTTAACACACGTCCCAATTATTTGATCGGGTCCGACATCCAGTTTCGACCAAGTGCGAGTCGGAGTCCCGCACGAAGGGTACCATGTTGTATTTGAGCCCCACTCAATTCTTTTTCAGTTTTTAGTTGTTGTTGTTATAGCGACAATAGAAATACATAATCTGTGAAAGTTTTATCTCTCTAGCTATCACGATTCTTGAGATGATGACCGGATGACAGACGGACAGATAGGCAGATAGACAGACGGACTGACAGTGAAGTCTAACAAATAGGGTCCCGTTTTTCCCCCTTAGGAACGGTACCCTAGATTGTGTCGATCAAATTGTAACGTGTGTTAACACCCTTATGCCGATCCGTCCAGCATCTACTGGCTTGAGCTGTACGTTTTTAAATCAGTCAGTAACGGCTTCGAATATTATATTTACTCTCAATATAAAACTTAGTGGTTACGCCAGAAACTATCATAATTTCTTAATAGAAATTCCCATTTAAACTTCGCGCCACTCCTTAATAATGTTCGTATAGATAAAGTTAGATCAAAAGACTAATCGTTGGCATATATTTTTATTCCTTTTGTATTACCTACCCTCTACCCATAATCCTACTTTGTCGCACTTATCGCGAGGCACTAGCTGGCATCGCACGCCATCTTGGCAGCGGCCCTTGAGATAGCAATTCGTGCGTCTCGTGGGAGTCCCCGACTGCAGTTTCTGTGTATCCACATCAGTTCCGCGCCCTAGGTATTGCACCCCAGGTGCCCACGAGGGTTCCGATAGCCTTTGCTGGATTTGGGTCTTAAATATACCTACCAACTACCGCGCCGCGCAGTTACCGGTATACGAAGCAGACACGACGTGTTGACAGTGTGAATTCTGTTCTGGAAGCCTACCATCTGAGCTCAGGAGAAGAGAATAGCAGAAGACAGGTTAGTGCGACATTCCTTTCAGTTTCCCTCTCACGTCTTGTATGCCAACGGTTAATATATATTTATAGGTTTAACGATCTTTGTTTCTCCAGGATTATACATTAAGAAAAGATTTTACATCAAAAATTATGCGTAAATAATATTTCGTACGAGCATACAAAAATAAAAATAAAATAGGGTAGTTAGATAAATTTCGAGTGAGGTTTGCCCTCAGGGTTTGCCCAACATAACATATTTTAATTGTAGCGGCGTTAGTGTCTTCGCAAATACATTAAATAAATTTAGTGGTCATAATTGAAAATATGATTCTGTAATCACTGTGGCTGCATTTTTATTTTATTAGTTAATAATTGACTAAGTACGAGCCTTCAATACAGTCCACTTAATATACAATATTTATAATTATTATATGTATACTATGGTTTAGTATTGTAGTTTGTCACCATCGCCAACGGCTAGGCACGTTCTATAACTCCTGGTCGTTGCACTTAGGATACTGAATTACCTACAATAAATAATCGGTTATCATTAAAAATTCAGCGTCTGATTATTTGAATAAGTGATGGTAGTTCAGTAGGTACTATATTTTTCAATGACGTACTCTCAAATTTCGTTGCACTCAGATTTAGAAGCCACTTCCTGTGTTGAGAAATCGGTGCGTTACTTAGTAGGTACACAGTTGAGTTCAGTTGAGTATGTATATCTTGGTAGGTACAAGATGAATTATCTGAAAGAAATTGCATCAGAATCTGTTTGAGAAGTAGTATAGTTATTTAAACATTTGTTAAACAGTGACTGAAAACCTCAGAACGTTTTCTGAGCAATCTCTTTTTCATATTTTCATAAGTTATACTTTAATTATGTTACCTGTATTTATTTATTTTATTATCTTCAAAGTTTTTATTTTAATCTAGGTATACATTCGTTCTCATACTGCCATTTCACTCTGATGTTTATGCATAACAATTTTGTTTTCGAACGAAAACAATGTATGATTTGCCGGTATTTTCAGTTCGCGGTTTCCTGGGATCATGTTTAATTTGAGCTTGTTTGTATTTAAGAGCATTTATCCCGATTAATTACAAATTAATGGTTGTATTTGCATTCATTTCATATGTATTAAGTTTTATAACTAGGTATATTTTAACGGAATAGCTAAGTAACACAGATTTGATTAAAAACGCCCTATTTCATCCCGATAGTTAGAGAGTGAGCTAGTTTAATCAAAAAAATTATATACCTACTTACAAAAAATAATGAATAACTAAATATTGCAGGACAAATATAGGCTAAATAACTAGACTTGTGTTATGGGTGCTAGACAACGGATATACTTATTTACTTTTTTTTGTAAATTTTACTTATAATGTACATAGAAACAACCAGACTACAGACAAATTAGTTATTTGCATAAATACTTGTCTCAGACGGGAATCGAACCCGCAACCCTGTGTTTGGCAGTCCTGCATGGTGACCATTGTACCAACTGTGTCGTCAAATAAATTAAATGTAGCGTCCAGGGGAAAATGAAATTTAAACACGAGTTCAGCATCTATGTTTTATTCTTGAAATGTAGGGTACTTCGTAATAAGCTTATCCACCGATTTACACATCACGATTATACGAATACTAATCACTAGCGACCCGCTCCGGCTTCGCACGGCTATATTATGCATGTATTATATCTAAAAACCTTCCGCTTTAATCACTCTATCTATTTAAAAAAACCGCATCAAAATCCGTTGCGAAGTTTTAAAGATTTAGGCATACAAAGGGACATAAGGACGGCGAAAAGTGACTTTATTTTATACTATATGTAGTGATTATCAAATGATAGACCAAACTCACATAGACATTCGGCAATTCTACTATTTATATGCTAGCAAGTCGAATACCAGCCAGCTTAATAGAAACAAGACGTGTTCTTCCGGTACAATGAAGTTCATATTGCAAGTTTATGTCAAATGCTCTAATTATAATTCTAAATTGTGCCTAGAATAATATAAAAATACCTAATAACTAAAATATCAATTTAATATAATATAGTAATAAGTAATAGATTAAATTAAATATAAAATAAATATTTAAAATCATACTTAAAGTATTTAGTCAATATTTTTTTATTTCGGTTCCGATGAACAGTCTTCCAGTGGTCATAGATAGAACTATTTATATAGTCATACACTAGCGACCCGACCCGGCTTCGCACGGCTATATTGTGCATGTATTATACATATAAACCTTCCTCTTGAATCACTCTATCTATTAAAAAAACCGCATCAAAATCAGTTGCGTAGTTTTAAAGATTTAAGCATACAAAGGGATATAGGGACAGAGAAAGCGACTTTGTTTTATACTATGTAGTGATACTGTGAAGTATTTAATTTTTTGAAGGACGTAGCCCATCCTAGAAGGACGCAACTTTTGATCTAACGACGGCAAAGAAATCGGAAACACTTGCGTCCGCAAATATGCCCGACGCACTACAATAAACGTGGTTTTCTCATAATAAATGCGATAAGCGTCATTATATTTTACACTCTTATGGCGCTGAAGGATTTGCGAGGATTATAAAACATTGTCACGGTTTAGCCCCGGCGGCGTTAGCAAACGTCTTCAACAGTACAAATACAAATAGACAAGTGTTACATAATCTATATTTTCCAGGATACCAAGCAGACATCGATATAGAACGACCACTGCCAGAGATTCTGTCACAGCACCAAGATGCTGACAACAGCACAATCGACGAACCAGAGAAACGAATACAAAAGAACATGAAGTTGAAAGACTATGAGAAAGACGAAGATCTTGAAGAAAAGAGTGAGAAGGATCATCCTAATTACGGACATGTTGATAATACGAAAACTAAGTTTCCACCTAAGTAAGTTTTGAAAACGAAATGCTAATAGCTAACCATACTAATATTTAAAATAAAACTTGGTTTTTGTTTGAAATGATTAGGTTCTGAAACTACTGGCTGATTTTAATAAAATTAGAAATGACAATACATTTATATCTGGGTAGTAACATAAGCAGTTTGAAACCACGAGGTGCTGCTAGTTCTTTTATAAAATTGTGAAATTAATACAAAACTTTCAAAAAAACCTGAACCGGATTTGTGATTTAAAATTACCATTTTAAATCACAAATCCGGTTCAGCCGACTCCTAGAAAAAAACTAAGGCTGCTAATTGCTGCTATTATGTCAATATTCCAAGAATATTAAGACTTACACGACTAAAACCATGAGGGTGGGCCATAAGTAAATGATTTGCTACAATAATACTATCAACAATTTTTGGAGTTACGACCTTCTTCTAGACGACGTTACACACAAACTTATATACTTGAATTAAAAGTACTCAGTGTGATTATTATTATTTTCAACATGCTAGCTATGATTGTCTTTAGTTGGCCGAGAGGTATAAGCCGCCACCCGCTACACCAACCGACGTGGGTACGATCCACGGGTTACGTTGTTATAATGTTCTAATAGTACTGCACAGGATTGTAAACGTTACGGCGGGCAGATACTTTTGACCGTGGATTGTACAATAATTAATGGTTATCCAGTAAACTATCCAGTAAACCCCAGTTTATGCCGGAAACAATCTTGATTTTAATTAAATCATACCACAGCAGCACTGCACTGTTCATTCCATTCCAAGTATTTCCTAGTTTTCTTCAAAGAATTCCGACTCTTCTTTTTCCGTAATCATTCGCTCGTTAATTAAGTTTAGATAAATAAATCAGATGTTACAACTAGTTTTTTACTTTTTTTACTTATTTCAGATTCAAACATCCATCTAAACTATTTAATATGGACATGAAACCTGCTGGAAGCTCGATCAGACTTCGGTGTGCGGCAGAAGGTAATAAACTTCACTATAATTAAAAAATGTTATTTAGAAACCGTAGCTTATAGTGAAATAATGGAAAAATACATTTTCACACCTGCAGCACGGATTAATACCCTATTAACCTCAACTTAAACCAAGACTTTATTCCCAAGGGAGATAATGTTGTTTGAAACTCCCAAGGGAATAAACTGATTTGAATTTAGGACGTTGAAATTCGTGTGAAAATTCTTGGTTTTAATTTTGAAGGTCTCAGCAAATAGGTTTTATTAATAATAAGTAATTTGATTGGTCTATAAAAATCTAGCAGGCCACGATTTATGTTTTTTTGATTGTTACGTTAGGTCTAAGCAAATAAGTTTTGCCACCAAATATTTACCATCATGCTACCATATCATTGCAATTGCCCCATTTTTTTTTAATGAATTTTTTTAAAGTGGCCAGGGAACTGGCCACTACAAGAATTAAAAAAATTGAACTGACGGTATGAAAAGTAAAGTATGCACCTCGGGATAAAAGCATGTCTTCGTCTTAGGCGGCTTGAACCCCTCGCTTCACTCAGGACTCTACTTAACTCCCTCGCTTCGCTCAGGAGTTAACTTTAAACTGGGACCAAGGGACTCTCGGGAGTGAACCCGAGAGTCCCTTGTTACGCTCGGGGTTCAATATGCCACCTACAACATAAGACATTGCTTAATGCCCTTGATGCATAATCTACTATTTTACTACTCATTACCTTACTATATTTCTAATAAAAATATATTCCACTATTAATTTCATATCGCAGTCGTAAAATCTTAAAACATTATAGACGTAACACATCGTAACCAAATATGCATTTTTCCTTCCACGTCCAGCCCAAGTTATGATCGTACAAAAATAGCCAACATGTTTATTGCCCCATAAACTTTTGCAGAGAATTTTTGAAGGAACAACGTTGGCTACATATTATTATATTCAAATTCGTAGCTTGACAGGATCCTTTCTATGCAAAATATCCCCTGAGTGAAGAAAAGTCACGTCTGGGAACCTCACAACGAATCAAAATCATGGGACATTCGCCAATCCACGATGTTGTCTTATAATTATTGTCAAAGTCATTTCTCTTGAAGACTTTCGTCTTTCATTTGGTACTATATACAGGCTGTTTTCCGCTATTAGACCCTTCTTAATTGGATCCTTTTTGCGTGAGAATGGAGTAGGCTTGCCCATCACCTACTACTCTCTCAACTTAATCGACCATGTCCAAAGGGAAAGAACTTGTCAATACTTCTGGGGCCAACTAAGCCGCGGGTTACATCACGATGTTTTCCTTTACCGTAAGAGCAATGTCAATTAGCGCACATAAATTATTCTTAAAAAAATTCATCGGTGCACGCTGGCCGGGATTTGAACTCACGACCTTCACGTCTTTTTTGTCATTTGCTAACCCTTGAAACATCAAAAGCCCCACGAATATGAATTTACTGAAGAAAAAAAACAAAATATAACTAATCGTAACTTTACTTTGTAGGCAATCCGACACCAAACATAACGTGGTATAAGAATAAAGCTACACCAATTATGAGGAGTTACTTCCAACCTTCGTATGGTAAATGGTCGATGGCTCTGGATGAGCTGACCAAGGCTGATAATGGAAACTATACTTGCGTGGTCTGTAATGAGCTGGGCTGTATTGAACATACCGTAGTGCTACATGTGCAAGGTAAGTTCATACTTATTTGATATTCCTTACTAAAAAATTAAAAAGTATCATTATAATTATCTAGATTATTAATATTTCAAAAAACAACTTTTGTTCTATGACTTTAGGAAACTATGGTACATTGCGATACAAGTGTGGAAAGTTGATCATTCTATAGAGGCGGTTTATGACGCGTGAGCGGAACGCGAGCGTGGCAAAAGCCGAGATGGAATGATCAATCCACACGTGTATCGTACGACGTTTTTTATCCCAGTTGCGAATAAAAAAAAGACTTTTTAAAATAATAAAAAGTTTTTAACAATTTTAGGTTATGTTTACTATTTTTTGTTAATTACACTCCCGAAAGGCTAGGCAAAAGATCCAAAATACTACATCTCTCATTACTCATTTCATAGAACGCTACCCATCGAAGCCTTATATAAAAGAGGGCTACCCTGGAAATATTACCGTACTAGTCAACGATACGGTTCAGCTCTCCTGTCCACCAGTCTCCGATCTAGAACCCTATCTTTATTGGCTCAGGCCTTGGAATATGTCACTAAAAGATGGCGAGATTGGGCCTAGCGACATGCCTATACCTGTTGGAGATGTTATTGAGGTTGAGTTTTTTTGAGGTGGAGGTTCATGTTTTAATAGTGGCTAAGGAGTTCATGATAATGAGGATCAGGGCAACAGGCAAAATGTTAACGCTGCAAGAAACGTAGGATGAAAGAGGTTAGAAACATCTTAGATCTCCTTTTTCAGATGTGAGACCTCTTTCATACTCGCTTGCTATTCATCTGGTTTTTACAATGGTGACTTGGTAATTGACTAGTTAATTTTAAAAACCTTCTATTAGTCAGTTCTTACGTCTTAATAAAATCCATGTAACGGGTGCGGTATTTCACTATTAACGTAGGTCTGTGCCAATTTAATTTGTAGAATATTTATAAGTACAAAAATTATAATGTAACTAACATTCTACACTATTCTTAGTTAGCAAAAGAGGTTACGGTTTGGTGTTGGTACATCTTCCATTTAAAAAGCTGAATTTTCAAATGTCATAATATTTATCACTGTGCAAAATTAGTACATTGCGATACAAGTGTGGAAAGCTGATCATTCCATAGAGGCGGAGGCGGCAAAAGCCGAGATGGAATGATCAATCCACACGTGTATCGTACGACGTATTTTATCACAGTTGCGAATAAAAAAAGACTTGTTAAAATAATTAAAAGTTTTTAAGAATTTTAGGTTATGTTTACTATTTTTTGTTAATTACACTCCCGAAAGGCTAACCAAAGGATTTTTAACCTATACAGCCTCGTCTGACATACAATATTTTTTTAGGGATTTTTTCATTTGTTTTTGCGTCGGCGGTCAAAAACAGAATATTAATGGTAAGGAAAAAATATATATATGCACCTAAAGAAAAAACAAAATAAAAACAAAACTCAATTTTTAATTATTTTCAAAGACGTTGTCACGTAAAATTATCGTTCGTTATCAGACTTTAGAGACAACCTTTTGAAAAGAAGAAAAAAGGTACCAGCAAAGAGTTTTAAGCCAGCAAGGCTTAAAAACTCTTTGATGGTACCTTTTTTCTATACATCAAAACAGTATAACCCAGATAAATTAAGAATGTTTCATCTACCTAATAAGTCATTAGCAGTAAGATACGTATTTGACTTATCGGGATAAAGTATTATTTTAGCACTAGTTGGATTTTTTTTTATTGCACGCGTGTATAATACGTTGCATTATGAGCCTAAAAGCGGTTTAATAAGATCCACTTTATGAGCAACTGTGATAAAAATATATTTTTTAAACTTAGCGGTACTTTGATCCCCTGGATTGCCTGAGGATCCCTGCGAGATTGTAAATCCGCGGTTACATATAATTTAACAATAAAATGTTTGTCCTTAGAACGTCTATTTGCAAAACCAGTGCTAACACAAGGCGTTGTCAACCAAACAAAGCTAGTCGGTCAAACAGCTACTTTCAGCTGTGAATACCTCTCCGACATGTATCTAGACGTCTATTGGATGTACTTTACAAAAGAAGAGATGCTTTATAACGAGACTGAAGTTGGTGATTCACGGGAGTCGATCGTCTACCATGATAGCAATAAGATTATGGTGGTGAGGTTCTATGTTACTAACGCATGGGTTTTGTTTATTTTTTTTTATCTAAGACTTCAGACGACTAATGTACATTTGCTAGCTTTGTGTGTTTACTTCGTCGTCTTTTAGGTTTGCATGGTCTTTTTAGTGTGCTTTTGTGTTTGCATGGTTACCTATTAAGTTATTTTATCTTCGTATAAATATTTTTAATGCTATTGTGTAAAATTAAATATTTCTAAGTATTACTTTAAAACCTGTATCAATTTTTTTTAGAAGCATGGTTTTGTGTTTATTCTTTTTGACTCAAGAATACTGTTTTTACTATATTTCCAATAAGTTTCGATTGTCTTGTTGGCGTGACCAATGTCAATAATATTCCTTATTATGTGAAAAATAACGCCTAATTTACGTTTACAGAGTGAAAATCCTCAAGATAAGCCTGAACAATTAACTCTTTATAATATAACGAAGGAGGACGAGGGTTGGTACGTCTGCGTGGCTCTGAACACCTTGGGAAACACTACTGCTAAAGGATACTTGACGGTTTTGGAATGTAAGTATTGCCAGCAGCAGCAGAATTCTTATATACGCTAATAAAAGCTTTTATTAGTTATACATTTTCAAAGACAATATTTAATGATTTTATTGAAACAGCACGCTTCATTAGCGTCCTTATCATTTAGCTTTTGCTAGCAGCAGCAGAATGTCGCTGTTTCAAGTCAAGGGTATTTACTTTAGTAAAAGCTTTTATTTTATTAGTTATATTTTATCATAGACTATATTTAATGGTTTTATTGAAACAGTAAGCTTCATTAGCACCCTTATCATTTAGCTGACCATTTATAGCGTTTCCATGTTTTACGTTGACACTATCTATGACATAGGCAGATAGCTCCAATTAGTTCGGTGTTCAACAGATTATTGTAGTAAGGTTCTGTGTGGTTATAATTGATCATGAATTCTAAAGGAATTCACTAGCTAGTAAAGCTAGCTAAGTGAAATTGAAGGAATTCATTATAAGGTTACGACGAATATCGGTATCTTTTAAAATTATGCTTTTGTTTATAACTACGCTTATAAAAACCATTTTTTGAAATGTAATTTTCAAAAATATGGACCAAAATTTTACTTTATTTTAATTTTATAACAGTAAAATTAAGTACTGAAAACTTTAAATGCCTTTTACATGTTCTCATAATAAAGGACAGAATCGAACAACGTCAAAATATTGATGAGCATTTGAATGGGGAGGCTTATGCCCCGTAGTGGCACATATTTAATATTTGACTTTCTAGCTTTATCTTTTATTTTAATCCCTTTCAGCATTCCCAATAACAGAAGCTCTGGACCACGGCAAGCACACCTTGCTAA
This sequence comes from Idaea aversata, assembly GCA_907269075.1. Lineage (NCBI taxonomy): Eukaryota > Metazoa > Arthropoda > Insecta > Lepidoptera > Geometridae > Idaea > Idaea aversata. Next base: position 3,558,820 of record OU026102.1, read on the forward strand.
TAAACATCCTTACCGCCGTTCTCGGAGCCATGTTCTTCGTAGCAGCCATTATTGTGGTTATGATATTCAAGAAGCTAAAACGAGAAAAGATTAAGGTAAGATTTCAAACTTTTGGCTAGAATCACTACAATTATAGGTGCTTAGGATTACCTAACTAATGTATCAGTGGTAGCTAAAAAAAAGTAATTTCTCGATATTTTAACTAAGCACTATTATGCGCCTCGAAAATAGCCCGCAATTTCCTAATCCAGAACAAAGCAGTAGCTCAGATTATTAAAAGTTTAGTCTAGACACGCCCTTAAACTGTCATATTAGTTTGATTGGATTTTAATAAATACATTTTTAACCGACTTCAAAAAAAGGAGGAGGTTCTCAATTCGGTTGTATGTATTTTTTTTTAAATAAGTTTACTCGGAGTTAAGCGTTGGGCACATGTGTTTTTTCTAAGCTAAGTAACCTTAACGCCTTACAGAAACAGTTAGCAATCGAGACAGCACGTGCAGTGATCGTAACACACTGGACAAAGAAGGTGACAGTTGAGAAGCCGCAATTGAACGAATCACCTAACGCGACCGGAGAGGGATTGGTAAGTGTTGACCATCCTATTTCATTAATAATTCTTTTTATATAGTTTTTCATTGTTGGCCACGGCTCTACACCGTCTCGGGAGTGGAAGAGGGTGGCCAATGTCCTCGCCTATGTCCCAAATTGGACAAGCAGACACACATATGAATGGATGTAGTTTTTCATTATTTCTTTATTGGAAGATGATGATTTTGATGAAATGTTAATTATTCGTATGATGATAAAAATATACAGGTCAGCTTTAATAAAAGATAAGTTTTTCATTATTTTTCTATAATGAAAAATTATGCTTATGATGAAATGTTAATTATTCGTATGATGATAAAATATAGGTCAGCTTTAATTAAAGATATTACCTACTTATTACGATACACGATTTCCAAACAACGCTTATTGATTTTACACCACACTAAAGTTTTCAATTAAAATTAAATTTTTTGTAACGCCTTTTCGTTTCATGTTAGCAATCTATAATTATTAACTCTATCCAATGCAATAGTATGAAAAATAGTTTGCCTCAAGCGCCTCAACGTTTGCAAATCACTAAAAACATTAATAGTATTTTGTCTCATTTAAACGCACTATTTTATATTAATTAATACGCAAAGACCATACCTACTAAAAATATGTCTATTAACAATTTTATTTTAAATTCTCCAGCTAATGCCAGTTGTGAAGATCGAGAAACAGAAGCTATCCCAAGTGCAAAGCAATAATTCAGATTCCATGATGATGTCCGAGTACGAACTACCCGTGGACATCGACTGGGAGGTTCCAAGGGAATCTCTTGCATTGGGGAAAATCCTTGGAGAAGGAGAATTCGGGAAAGTGGTTAAAGCTGATTGTGTGGGGATCGTGAAGCCGGGACTACAGTCGGTGGTCGCTGTTAAGATGTTAAAAGGTTAGTGTTAATAAAGTAAAACCTTATTTTTGACTGTCTCTTACTGTAACGCGCTAGGATAACGTCTTATTCTTTAATGCCAGCTCTAATTATAGTTAATATGTATTAAGTAAGTATATGCAAGCAAATTAGTGTGTTTTATACAATGGCAGCTTAAGTATTACTACAGGTAGGTATCCCCCCCTCCATCTCTAGTTAAGTTCTCTAGCTAAGCCTTCGAATTACACCTTAGGGAGGCAGGGGAGGCTGAAAAACAGCGTTGTGCAGGACCAGAAATGGCACTGCTCAACAATAAAGCTGACGCCTCTTTTGTCTAATTACTGTTGTGGGATAGGAGGAGTAGGGCTATATTAGGTACTGATAAGATTCATTTAGATAATACAGTTTTTTTCATTTCATTCATTCATTTCAACTCCCGCCTGTGATGCAGAAGATTGTGAGTTCGATTCTCGTCGTTAAACACATACCTATTGGTGTACAGATATTTGTTTCGGTTTTTCTCAAAAAGGTTGGGCATTCTATCCGTTGTCTATCTACCATAACACAAACCTAGTTGCTTAGCTTGGGGCTAGATGGCCCATTGTGGAACGTCTTGAAATTTTTATATTTATTGGTTCTTCGAGCCGGATTCATTAAAATCACTACATAGTATAAAACAAAGTCGCTTTCTCTGTCCCTATGTCCCCATGTCCCTATACCCCTATGTGTGCTTAAATCTTTAAAACTACGCAACGGAGTGATTCAAGAGGAAGGTTTTATGTACATGCATAATATAGCCGAAGCCGGGGTGGGTCGCTAGTAAATTATATCTAGAAATCATTGTGAACTTTAAACTAAACATAACCTTCTAAGCGCTACTTAACCCCAAAATATTGGTCCATCGAATCGGATTGAACATTCTAAAACAGCTTTATAATTCCATTCTTCCAGAGGGCCACACAGACGCCGAGATGATGGCACTAGTATCCGAAATGGAGATGATGAAGATGATAGGGAAGCACGTGAACATCATCAACTTGTTGGGTTGTTGTACTCAAGACGGTCCGCTGTATGTGATAGTGGAGTATGCACCTAATGGAAACTTGAGAGAGTTCTTGAGAAATCATCGGCCTGGGAACAGGTATATATTAAACTTAATTGTAATCACTTCTACCCCCACATTTGCCCCTGTCAAATCAGCTGGACAGTTTGCAACACAAGCGGGCCAGATAGATAGATAGATAACTTTATTTTTACAATGCAGAAAGGAACATACAAGACGATATACACAAAAAGCGGAGTAATAGCTTGTCTAGCTTATTTGGCAGGGGTAAATTCGGCGGAATCAGCTACTGGCAGCTTCGCAAATTTTAATACACTTTCGTAAAACCGTTTTAATACACATAATAGTAAAAATTTTAATACACTTCGCAATCAATGCAATGATAAGTTGCACGCACAAGACACAATTTTAAGATAGGTATAATATTTTTTAAAACAGATACGAGTCTCCGACAGAAGACCTAAAAGATAAGAAGACATTAACACAGAAGGATCTCGTCTCTTTCTCATATCAAATCGCCAGAGGGATGGAGTATTTGGCATCGAGAAGGGTAAGCATGAAAACCATGATTATAATAGGAAAAAATATGAAGGATCTACCTCTTAAATCCATTTCTTTTTCAATTAAAAAAGAGGCTGTCTTCTCTCTATTTAATATTTTCTATTTGTCTTTTTCTTTTGTTTTCATCTTTCTTTGCGATCTTTGTATTCTATACTCAAGCCTGTAGGTCCTAAGCGAATGAACCGATTGGTTTTTTTCATTTAGAGACAGGTTCAGGCTTTACTGGGATGATTCTTTGTTGGATCCCATTAACGATCAATCAGTCATCATTAAGCCAAGATAATTCAGCATTGTTGTCTTCAGTGCATCCACCGCGACTTAGCAGCCCGCAATGTCCTCGTGACCGATGACTGCGTCCTCAAGATAGCTGACTTCGGCCTTGCAAAGGACGTCCACAGCAATGACTACTATAGAAAGAAGACGGAAGGACGGTTGCCAGTACGGTGGATGGCTCCGGAGAGTCTATACCATAAAGTGTTTACGACGCAGACTGACGTGTAAGTACCTATTTTAGAAGAATACGTTTGTGAAGATAAAAACCATTAGAGCTGATGTTAAGCAGTATTTTCCTTGATCCTTCGAATTCCGTTTAGAAACTCATTTCTCGCTCTTAAATCTGAGGTATAAGGTTCAATCAAACGTCTGTGCAGCAACCTAATGCTTATGGTGCTGTAGCCTGCTGATGCTGTCAGACGGTGCCCATAATTCAGTATAATTAATTCATTTTGCCATAATAGCCCGCCCGTGAATTAGATTTCATTGCACAACATTTGTCATTCCGTGTGAATATGAATATCTTAAAAACAATAATGAACACATTACTACTCCTTTGCGTTGCGCAGTCGGGTAAAAAGAAACAAATATCCTACTACCACGACAGGCTCTCGACTAAGTGAGTTAGCAAAATCTCGCTCAGCTGTCAACACCGCTATATTTACACCACAGAATATAAGAAAGTTGGTATTAACAAGGGCGCATACCAGAAAATGGTGATGTATAGTGATGGCGAAATAATGCATGTTTGGTCTGCTCTCTTAAGCTGATCCATAATTTACCTCTAATTTCCAGATGGTCTTTCGGCGTTCTTCTCTGGGAGATAATGACGTTAGGCGGGACGCCGTACCCGACTGTACCGGGACAGTACATGTACCAGCATCTGAGTGCTGGGCATCGGATGGAGAAACCACCTTGCTGTAGCCTTGAAATGTAAGTTTTACTAAGAACCGTCATCTTCCTAATTCTCCTTTTAAAATTGAAATGCTTTCCAAAAATCACTGTCTTCGGTATTTCAACCATCAAATTGACGTGGACCACATCAGGTCGTAATTAGGTACAGCTCCCACACTTCCCTTTGGTTATGGCTTCTAGCTCTGGTACCCGCTGTTAGGCCTGCGAGGCTTTCTCAAGAAAATCTAACACTTGGTCACTTTGAGCAGTTAAAACTACTGACGAGGAAATAAGATGACTACATAGGCGAAACTAAAAAGTATTGTGGAAATTAAAAGAGTCCTAAACTATTAATATAAAGAGGAAAGATTTTTTGTTTGATTGTTTGCTTTTATGTTTGTAACAAATAGGTTCCAAAACTACTGGACCGATTTTTATGAAACTTGGTATGAGGATACATTTATTCATTGGAAATAATATTGACTACTTTTTATCCCGATATATCCACGGGATCGGAAGTTACGCGGGAAAACCACGGAGCGCTACTAGTGAAATATATGATCGTCCTAAAAATCAAGGATACAGCAGGTCTACTTCCAGTGGAAAGTTGTATAGGATACTGGTTATATTACTTTAAATCTCTTTATTTAATACTAGCTGCGCCCCGCGGTTTCACCCGCGTAATAATTTTATGCGCAACTTTCAAATTTTTTTCTTTCATAAGAACCTTCTCTTGACAAAAACAAACACAACAAAAAAAGAATTAGCGAAATTGCTCCAGCCATTCACGCGTGATGCCGTGATCAATGTTAAATTGGGATTTTTATATATTTAGATACTTTCATGTAGCTTTGTTTTAACTTCGCTGGAAGCAGGTTTTCCGCTGAAGAGTTTGTTTGTCTGTTTGAACGCGCTAATCTCAGAAAGTACTGGTTCGAATTTAAAAATTCTTTTGGTCATGGATTTATCGAGGAAAGCTTTAGTTAGGCTATATAACATCACATACTGCGACCAATAGGAGCGAAGAATCAATGGGAAATGTGGAAAATACGGGGAAAATTATTCATCTTTAAGGCTTCCATTGTTTGTTTGATTGAACGCTCTGATCTCAGGAAATGCTAGATGGAATTTAAAACATTATTTTGTAAAATTAATATGCAGAAAAGAACAGATTGTGATAGAATCGCACAGTCGATTACGGTGTGCACACCGTACACACTACTGCATATAGACATGTATATATATACCATCATATAGCGTGGCGACGCGTGCGTGCCACGACATGCGTCGCCACGCCAGAAATCTGTTTTACGTGCGGCTATAGTGAGCTCTAACGATCTGCATCGAAAAACAGCCCTATGTTCATCATTTGCAGTTTCGACCCACTGTGCGTCGCCACGGCATGCTTCGCCACGCCAAAAATCGGTTTTACGTGCGGCTATAGTGAGCTCTAACGATCTGCATCGAAAAACAGCCCTATGTTCATCATTTGCAGTTTCGACCCACTGTGCGTCGCCACGGCATGCGTCGCCACGCCAGAAATCGGTTTTACGTGCGGCTATAGTGAGCTCTAACGATCTGCATCGAAAAACAGCCCTATGTCCATCATTTGCAGTTTCGACCCACTGTGCGTCGCCACGGCATGCATCGCCACGCCAGAAATCGGTTTTACGTGCGGCTATAGTGAGCTCTAACGATCTGCATCGAAAAACAGCCCTATGTCAATCATTTTCAGTTTCGACCCACTGTGCGTCGCCACGGCATGCTTCGCCACGCCAAAAATCGGTTTTACGTGCGGCTATAGTGAGCTCTAACGATCTGCACCGAAAAACAGCCCCATGTTCATCATTTACAGTTTCGACCCACTGTGCGTCGCCACGGCATGCGTCGCCACGCCAGAAATCGGTTTTACGTGCGGCTATAGTGAGCTTTAACGATCTGCATCGAAAAACAGCCCTATGTCCATCATTTGCAGTTTCGACCCACTGTGCGTCGCCACGGCATGCGTCGCCACGCCAGATATCGGTTTTAGGTGCGGCTATAGATGTTTCACATCAATATAGGTCCCTTTTATCCCGATATTCCCACGAGATTGTGACTTACGCGGGTGAAACCGCGGGGCGCAGCTAGTTTTATAAATCAGTAAAAATAACAAATCAAGGCAAGTTTTTAGCTTTGCCGTATTTTTTTTATTTATATCATCCGTGCCGAAAGACAAACGCATCTATAGCTATAAAGCCACGAGAACGCATTTCGTACTAAGCAAAGAGACTTTGGTACCTATTTCCATCCTATTTCCTACTCATGTGCCTATACTTCGTTAAAAGAGATCCAATCAAAGAGTATTTAAGTATATAATAATCCCAGCACGCCGCTTCATTGCTGGAGCGTAGTAATGTTCTAAATTCGAAAAACGCTCATGCAATAGATTTAATTTTCTTTGACCGTAAAACTCAACACTGGCTTTATGCACGAAAATGCCAAGCCATAATTTTAAATAAAAAAGAAGATAAAAAAGATGCTTCTTTCTATATGTCGAAATGACAATTTTGACATCATCCCTACGTTCTGTACGTTTTCATGCAAAAATATTATGGTTTATTTTTTACGCCAAGAAATATCAAATTTTAATTAGTAACATAAATCTACTTGAAATACCTAAACCTCTTCTGATATTTTCTGAACACATTCGTGAAGATTATGTTAAAATCTGTTTCCTAGTTCCCGAAATTAGACTGCACAAACAAAGGTAAACAAATAAAATCAACATTTTCTGAGATGAATGGTAGTTTCGCGAAAACGAAGAGATGGCGCTAGTTACTTGAAATTTTAAAAAAATATCTTATTAAATTAATTACTATATTTTTTAGTTATAAAATGTGGACATTGCTATATGTATTCTTAAAATACATAAGTCTACAAAATTTTTCAGCGTAACAAAAAGAATATTAAATTAATTTGTGACTTTATAAATTTAAGAAAACCTGAATCGCGCATGCAAGATTTTTTTCTACCGGAGCTATATCAGGTTAGCGAATTCTATAGTGCTAAGATCATTATGGACGTAGAACGCTTACTTCCAAAACTTCGAATTTATTATATGTAGAGATGATCATGATATTTATCGTCTCCACAGCTACATGCTAATGCGAGAATGCTGGTCGTTCTCCCCCGGGGACAGACCTTCCTTCACCGAGCTGGTGGAGGACCTTGACAAGATCCTCACGGTGACTGCCAATCAGGAGTACCTGGACCTTGGACTACCACAGCTGGACACCCCACCTTCGAGTTACGATGGCTCTGGTGATGAGAGTGATAGTGAATTCCCTTTTATTAAGTAGGGATTTTTTTGGAAAGTTTGGACTTTTTTTCAAGTATTCAAATGTGTGGTCTATTGAAGAAGGCTGGACATCGATTGGAACACTCTGACTTCAAGTTGTATACGAAAAGTCTGCAGATAAGAGTGATAGTGAATTCTCGTTTCTGTAGACTTTGGGGTTTAGTGTAAACGGAAGCTTAATGGTCCTTCGGAGTGGATCAAAAAGTTTGCTGGACCGTGGCGTTGAGTGTCATAATAATCTGAATACCTATGATGGCAATTAATTTAGTCACTTTTATGACTTGACATTTCTTTATAACGTAGTCTGAATCAATCTTTATGTATTTTTTGTAGATTAAGTAATATGCATAATACCTGTTAAAGTATGAAGAAACCTAGTTAGGAATTAAATTATTATTTTATATAGTTATTTTGAATGGAGATCCCACCTATGAACTGTTTTGTAAAAAAATGTTGACGGCGGATGGAAATTATGTAAAAAATAAGTATTCCAAATTCTGATTCCTAAACTTTTGTGTGTATTTTTGACTTAAATTTGAGTAAAATTTCTTGCGTTTTCACTACGCATCAAAATCATAATAAATATGTAAATAAACCAAAAAATACTTTTTTATAAGTTTGTAAATATTTATTTTAGTACCAAAGGTGTATTAAAAAGTATTATTTTTTACTTCTTCATTTACGTAAACGTCACTTTAGTAAATTATTATACTCAATTTAAGTAACGATTAAGTTGTAAAATAGTTTAATCTACCTTACCTAGTCTATTTCTTTTGTTTTAAAAGTGCATTTTGGTACCAAAAATACTACTAATTATTTTTCAGATGTAAGTACTTAATTAAAGTGTAAATGTATTTTAGTACCTATCTATACTCAATCTGTTATGGTCAAAGCCTGATACTTTACCTTAACTTTTTTGTGTGAGTTTAAATAGTTTACTGGCTAGCTTGTTCTTATTTACTTAACTGAACCTACCTGTCTGGAAAAAAACTATTAAGAGGAAAGGGTACAGGGGGCTTTCTCCATACAAACTATTACAAACGTAGTCGACAGTTTTCTCCCTGGATAATGACACTAGAGCAAATATTTTTGGTGCATAAAACTTATGACTGCCATGACCATGCCCCTATTTTTTGTTTTTTCTTATTTTTTAATTTTAATTTCTATGATAATTAGAAAATGAAAAAAACCAAAACATAGGGGCATAGTCATGGCAGTTATAGGTTTTATGACACAAAAATATTTGTGCCAGTGTCATTATCCAGGGAGGAAAGAGTCGACTACGTTTGTATGGAGAGCGCGCAGGTACCCTTTCACCTTAACCCATAATGGTAGGTTAGGTTAGATATATTGTGACACGAGCGAGCATTGTGAGCGTCACCATCGGTCGTTTAACTAATATTATGCTCACTTTTAGGTGTGAGCGCATGTATTTCGACACACCTAGGTTTGACTAGACCTAGGTCTGCTTATATTGGGCTTTGCACATATTTTATGATATCACTACCTTATTAACTACCATTAGGGCGCCTCACGCTTCTATGAAAAATAAGATTTTCAGATTGTTTTTTAATCGTAAATCTTTACATCTCAATGTTTAAAAATAAAGGATTTATTCCATTTTCAGCTTGCGAATTGGGCTCAAAATTGTAAAAAAGGATTTTTTTTCCTTGAAGGAATGTTTGCATGCATATTTCTGATTAAATTATCATGAGATTATTTTGTAAATATTATTAGTTTTAAGTTTTTTTTTAATTTTTATTGTTTATTAATTAATACTTAGGTAAAAATAAAATAGTATACCTACTTATCTATTATAATAAGTAGGTAAGATGAACAAAAACTTATCATACAACTTATAGTCCATTGAAAAGTTACATTTGGGGTTGCATTTGTCAGAGGACGCAATTTTATTTTTTAGATATCAAGACTTATAACTTTTTATTTTTTGTTTTCCGACTAAAAGTTACTTGACTAAAGTTGTAGATAAATTGTATTTGCAACAAAAAAAATTAGTAATATTTTTTGTGAGACCTATAGTTTGTCAGATAAAGCATAAAGACCGTTTAAATCCCTTTTTCCAAGATGGCGGCCGTGGGACAAGAGCTACAATCTCTCAAACTTGGATTTAAGCTTAGACTTACCCCCTCTTGATATCTTTAAAATAAAAATGCGTCCTCTGACAAATGCACGCTAAGCCCAAAAAAATGTAACATATTGAAATGTTGCATTTTTTTACTTACGGACTATTACATGAACCAAATTGGTTGCTAAGTTTCTAAAAGTCGACCCACAATATATTTCATTAGTTGCAATTTTTTACTTGCATTTAAAGGATATTTCATGCAATATACAATAGAGTTGGCGATGAGGGAGTATTCATGTGAAAATTAGACTTACAAATTGAGTAAACTTCCTCTCCGTGTCAACTTCTGGTTCATGTTATGTGCCTTTATCTATAGGTTTTATAAGTAATAAAGCATGCTCGATGTGAATTGACTGTTGGATAGTATTTGTCGTCAAAAGAACATTCGATGCAATTTTTTGTATATTTGATAGCTCTCTTTCTTAACGAATGGATATTTTTAATGTGTCGAAAAATAAAGAGATTATAACCGTCGAAGATTTATGTATTTTGTTTGTTTTAATTCCTCTACTTATAGCCTTTATAATAGCTAAGACAATCTCGAACAAGTAAAATTAATTACACACAAATAAACATTTTTTAATAGAGATCGTTACTTACTTAAACTATTGATAACCACTTTATTTTTATTAAATAGGGAAAAGGATGAAGTAAGTAAACGTAATAAATTATTTCGATATCTATTAAAACTCATTTGTGCATCGACACTATCAAACAAAGTTACCAATACTGGTGTTTTGGTTTGACAGAAAAATATGACATTGACAGAAAAATAATATGTTCTTACCTTGCTTGCTCAATCATTTATGAATTATTTTACCACAGAAAACAAAAGGAGTCTAATAAGATGAGACCTCCTGCTAAGTATAAGCGCCTGGTACTTTTCGTTCTATTCAACATACAAATAGGATTTTAGTTAAAACTGAGACACAGACACAGACTGATGACGATTAGAAAAAACACCGCCAGTAACTTATGAACGCTTGGTAGTTTATCCTGCTGTTCACTATTTTTGCAACAAAATCGTTCAAATACTAGATAAAAATGAGAGCTCCTTATAACTTATGGACGCCTGGTACATTAGTTTCATTTTACTACATTTTTCAATGAAGTAGAAGCGTTGCTAGAAGTATACAATGAGAGCTCCTTAAACCCTATGAACGCCTGGTACATTAGCATCAAAATTCTAAATCTATCAATGAAGTACAAGCGTTGTTAGTATTATATAATGAGAGCTCCTCATAACCTATGGACGCCTGGTACATTAGCTTCATTTTACTACAGTTTTCAGTGAAGTAGAAGTGTTGCTAGTAGTATACAATGAGAGCTCCTTAAACCCTATGAACGCCTGGTACATTAGCATCAAATTTCGAAATCTATCAATGAAGTAGAAGCGTTGCTAGTAGGTATTATTATAATGAGAGCTCCTCATAACCTATGGACGCCTGGTACATTAGCTTCATTTTACTACAGTTTTCAGTGAAGTAGAAGCGTTGCTAGTAGTATACAATGAGAGCTCCTTAAACCCTATGAACGCCTGGTACATTAGCATCAAATTTCGAAATCTATCAATGAAGTAGAAGCGTTGCTAGTAGGTATTATTATAATGAGAGCGCCTTAAAACCTATGAACGCCTGGTACATTAGCTTCATCATATTATTACTAAATCTATCAATGAAGTAGAAGCGTTGCTAGTAAGTAGTATTTAATGAAAGCTCCTTTAAACCTATGAACGCCTGGTACATTAGCTCCATCATATTACGAAATCTATCAATGAAGTAGTAGCGTTGCTAGTAAGTAGTAACGCCTGGGAAAAGCCGACTATTGAAAATGTTCAGTGCCATTTTTTAGGTGCGCTTCATTCAAGCTTCATTAGATGCTCTTCGTATACTCACAGTTGTGGCGGGTAAGCAAACAACTAGCGCGATTAAATGGAATAAGCTTAAAAGTCTTATGTATATAAATAAAAAATGTGTTGTTAGGTACATATCAAAGTTCTTTATTAAATTTAACTTAAGGCTCAGCCTATCCATACAAATATTTATAAAATTCTAATAGCTCATTAATCAAATTATTAGGTATTTACACTAAGCGTACTTAATTGATTACAGAAACAAAATAATTACTTTACGACAATAAAATAAAACAATAATAAATAAAATAAAACATAAGATAAGTATTATAATTATGCAACTTAATAACGAATCACAATTTCATTCTTAAAACTAAAGATTCGATTAATACTTCAATATTACATATTATTTGGTAATTCGTTAAAAATATAATAACAGTGATTATATCTTAAATTATAAAATATATCAAGGGCATATTATTATTATCACATAAAAGCCAAAAATGGATAGCAAAAAATTACAAAAAAAAGTCCGTTCTTTTGAATAAGTAGGTACGTTCTTTTGGAACTACCCGCAGAAACAAAATAGACTAAAGTAACGTTTAATTTTCAAGCAATTTTACTTTTAAACCCGTTAAATATCGTATATGTCTGGTTTTTTTTAAAGAATGATTGTCAATAATTGGAGCATCTACAGAGTTGAAATTATATAGAATAGATAATCAACAATAATAATTATTTGTAATTCAATTGTTTAATTGATAGGTAAACATTATATTATTATAGTGATCTTCTCTAAAGTTGTGAAAATGTCGATACGATCTTTTGGCTTTTATGGGACGATAAAGCCTATGATGGCAACACTACGAATACAAAATACAGCACTATTTCAGACACAATTTCATTAACCTATCTAGTGTTTTAATGTATGAGTCCAATGTTTAAAATTTAAAAAAGTTAGTTATTTCAAAGTCAATCTACATCGGTACATAGGTAAATACCTATTTAATAGGGAAGTAACATATTTTAAAGTTGTTTTTTATGTTTTTATGTTTTTTATACTTTGCTCTGGGCTATAAGGGTTTGAAAGGGCGCGGAACTAAAAAAAGCTAACCGTACCTATGCTATGCTAGAATGTTACAATTCCTTTACAGCTAGTATCTTCTAAAATTTTAACGTCGTTAAAAATTAAAATACATTAAATTGATCTAGTTACCTATCACAAAATAAATAATGTCACGTTCTGTCACAGGTGTTTGTGACACTGTTGTTATTGGGCAATGCTAATTGATAAAAGTCGATGATATTATTTTAAATAACGTCAGTTAATTTAAAAAAAAGTCAATTCAGCGTCTAATAATAAATTCAATATGTCTATTATGTCAGTGCTCAGTTGCCGTTATACAGTAAAATTGTTATAAATGTCCTAATGTAAAAAGGTATTCAATATAAGAATTTGGTCAGATAAGACAAAAGAAAAAAAGCAATAAGCCCTTATCTAAATACCGTAGTCCTCCAAATTGCAGCTATATTGCTTGCATAAGGCATATTAATCATCTTAAAAATGACAAAAATTCGTGCCTACCGAAATAAATTTTATTGTTCACAGGCATTTATGCCTAAAATTGTTCAAAACATTCTGAAAAACAAGGCGTCAAGCATTTATCACCTATTTTCAGTCAATTCAGGCTCAATTATTTCAGAACCATTATCCTAAAAAATGCAATCACATATTAACACAACGCAGTTTCTTATCGGGAATGCGCGAAGCGAATTGGTAACTAGGAACTACTGCTATGGCCTCCTGTTTCTCTTCTTCTTTATTACTTTCCCCATCGCCCATCAGAGTCTTCAAGCAGACCTTCATATCTGCTGCGAATTTCTTGACTAGTCTTTCTAATGAAAATAAGTGATCGTCTAAAGCCTCCGGGATCTCGTCTCGCATGAAATCAGCGAGTCTTAAAAGGTATTCGGCGTTCGAACCAGATGAACCATAACATTCTAATATTTGCTTAGCTATGTCTGGTAAAGGAGCAGCACCTAACCAATGCCTGTTATCAGGGACAGCAATGTATAGTAGCGCGTCCTTTTTATCGCTAGTAATGCTGGTTGAAGGTTCTATGAAAGGTCTGGGGTGGAAATTTACTGTATATGTCCTGTAGCCTCCAAGCTGGCATTCTCTGGTGCTGAGGTACGGAAGTGCTGCATTGTTTTCAGCTGAGATCAGAAATGCTTTGCCCCAAGTTATACCCTGAAACAAATAAAAAGAATATTAATGTTAGGAAATTTCAGCTTCTGATTGATTTAGAAATATATTTGATAGATCTTCTTCCTAAAAATGTTTCTGCTGACTAACAGATCTTGTTTTTTTGAACCAAGAGATAATTAATAATAACATCTGATTTATTACGATTAATAACCATCATCTGTCTATCCATGCTATTTAGGGCCTGTAGTGCCTAAAACATGTATTAGATGGCTACTCCATCTTGTTTGCCATCAGCTTGCTCAGCACCTATGCCACCCGCTCCGTTTAGTCGACCGTGTCCAAAGGAAATAACTCGTCAATATGTTTGGAGCCAGCTAAGCTGTGGTGAAGGAAAACATCGTGAACCAAGAGAAACACAGAGGCAAAAGATAAATTAAAACTTTGCGTAAAAGAGTCCAAAGATCGAAAAGTACCTACGTATAAAAATAAACTACAGAACAAAAAGAATAAATTTTCTTTTGTTAATCTTGCGTTATACTTTACATTGTAGTAAGTGAAGCTGAGATTTAAGTCAATGACCATAAATTGATAAAAAATATGTTGAAACTTTAGTAGAAATTACTGTTTTAGAGATGACATAAAAAATTTAAAATATCATAAAAAAAACAATTTGATCTATTTATAACAATTTTAGCGATAATACTGATTTATAGGCTCAATTTAAGTGAATACCCCAAAATGTAATACAACATAAACTGATTATCCTTAAAAACGATGACAGCATCGGACAAAATGATACAAATTCTTGCTTATTTGTTTCATAGAATACTAGCTTTTCACTAGAGTCTCTGTAAACAAAATGTGTCGCCAAAATTTGGACCGTAAAAAAGTTGTGAACTTAATAAAAAAAACCACGTACGAGAGTCATAATACAAATAAGATGTAGACACAATTTTTATTTATAAATGTCTCAGCTACTCAAACTCCAGATAGGCAAAGTAAATATAAAAAACAGCTGCGAAATCGCGTAAATTCAGTATTATTTATTTATAGTGTCAAAGACACTAACTGAATCAATGAACTGTACAATAAAAATTATGATTGTGGATAACGCGAGCGAAAACGGTTACATATCATAATAACTAAGTTCGTTATAACTATGTTCGAAATAACTACGATCATAATGCCTACTGTTCAAAATACCTAATGGTTGTTTCACATATTTTTATAATAACTAATGAACGAAATACCTAATGGACGAAATACCGACGCTTAATTTACCTAAGTTCATTATAACTATGTTCGAAATAACTACGGTCATAATACCTACAGTTTAAAATACCTAATGGTCGAAATACCTAATGGACGAAACACCTAATGGACGAAACACCTACGGTTAATTTAACTACAATTAATTCAACTACGGTTTTTCACCCGCGGTTTAAAAAAATCAATTTTATAAAATACCGCAGGTGAAAAACCATAGTTGAATTAATTGTAGTTAAATTAACCGTAGGTGTTTCGTCCACTAGGTATTTTAAACTGTAGGTATTATGACCGTTAGTTATTTCGAACATAGTTATATTGAACTTAGTTATTATAATGTGTAGCCCAATCGACCGTTAGGTATTATGAACTTATGTGAATCGACCGTAGTTATTTCGAACATTGTTATATTGAACTTAGTTATTATGATATGTAACCGCGAAAACATAGTTTGTACAAAAACGTCACAGAAACGACGACAACGCCAACGCGATGGGCGTCTTTGAAACAGTATGGCTGGTATAGTTTCTGAATATATCTGTCCTACAAAGAAGACATCTTTCTTCTTTATCTGCTGGCTAAAAATAGTAATATTATAGGGTCAGACAAACGGTTCCCGTTTTATCTACTCAATAGGTATGTACACATTTCAATGTGAAAGAAATATGTCTCGAGGTTATTTTCAATACCTACATATAAATGAAAAATATTTCACTAAAGAAAAGTGTCTTAAGAAAGGTATCTAATCAGCTAAGTAGGTACTAAGATACGGAAAAATCAAAAGAAGGTTAAAACAAACTTTACAAACAAAATGTACAATATTTTATCTAATTCGAATGTATTGATAGCTATAATATTGATACAAACAGAGGTCTTTAGAAGCGGTCATATTTTTCGCACAAATTTCTTTGGTACGTATTTTACCTTTAGTTTTTCCGCGAAAACGATCAGTGATAACACGTGATTGGTACATGGCATTTCGAATAGTAAATACCAAAATCCATGATCTAGTTTTAGAACTAGTCACGACCATTGTAACTGACGGTTTTAAAAATATGCCAAGGTCAGAGAGAAGTCGTAAAATGTTGAATTTTTATCAAATACCCAGTGGCGTGTTTACTACGTACAATTTTTGCAACATTTAGGTTTCGAGACAATAACAAAAACACGTTAAACTTAATTTACGTTCATTGTTGCCTTATTTACTTACGTATATTAACGGAGCTGTTGTTATATTGTAATCTAATATTTACTTTATTTTTTCGACGAACTCAGAGCCAGAATAGGTAATACTGTTTTGATAAAACGACTTAACTTAGTCCTACTACGTCCTAATTTTTTACTTTTCTGGTTGATATAACCAGAAAAGTAAAAAATTATAAAATTAAGTAAAAATTAAACATCAATCGATTTCGATCATATATTGATTCTGAGAGTCAATTCAAATTACAAATATTAAAGCTGTGTCTAGTGAATTCAAAATATGAGATGAACATTTTTTTGACACTGGATCGAAAATAATAAAATACTAATGAGCGATACACATGGCAAATATTCATGTCAAGTCGTAGTGAATATTGCGAACACGCAATAAGAACATGTAAAAGTGTTTCGACAACAAATGTGGATCGTTTAACTGGGTGAATAAACACAGAAATACAATTGTTCGCATTTGTTCCAAATCTCAAAGAATGTACGGACACGTGCCATACGTAAGTAAGACGATTGCAAACTAATGAGCCAAATATAGCAAGTGTCAAAAGTTATGTATTGCAGAGACCTGATAAATTCAATAATGAACTGACCTGGTGCTTTCCGAACTAAAGGTACACGAAAAGTTCCAGATTGTCTACCATTCTATTAAATCAAAATAAGAAGAGATAAAATTAACATTGGAAAATGAGAGAAAAACTAACAGTTAAAAGAGTTAAATGTCATCTTAAATGAGAGACTGTACATTAAACAAATGGTAGACACAATCTTATTGTTTACATAATTCGAATAGTATTTAATTTAATTGACTACATGTATGTTATGGGTATTATCTCATTGACTGGTCACTGTCCGCGAGGTACATAGGTCACTGTTGTTTGCTAACACAATGGTGTTTATATTATAATCATACTATGAACGTCTTGTTGGGGTGGCAGGAAACACGTAGTTGATTAAGATGTTAAAGTTATTCAAGAAGATTCTGAAGGAATTGTATATGACAAACATATTATTGGAATTCTTGTGGCTGATGAAGTCTTGGTTATTGGAATGTATAAACTAAATGCAATGATTAAAGAATATCTTTGAATCTTATATAACAATCTGAGTAACAATGAGATGGAAATAGATAAACCTTCTGACATAAATACAATCAAATATACTTTAAATAAAAACAATAATAAAATAGTTCATATAATGTTACGAAGAATAAACAACAATACATCTAATTTGCAAATATTAATAGAAGAGTAATAGATCATTTTGGGAGAGCAGACATTTTGAGGAGCATTTTGATACAGATCATACTCGTAGCTTTGACTAATGGGGTTTAAAAAAGAATATTATAATTATGTAATTAACACAAGACATTAATTTTATTGATGTTTGTGAAGTTTTCTGAAGAAAATACTAAAGTTACATATATAATACAATTCTGTAGAAGGATAACCAGATGTGTAGGTCAACCGTGTGTAAGCCAGATCACTCTATCTTAAACTTGAAGATAATTTATTGATTGATAATAATATTGTTTACTTAAATTTCCTTGATTATGAGTGTAATGAGTTAAGTCATGAACTGTTTGTCAGAAATTATGATAACATTTAACGTAATTATTGTGATTTTGTTGAAGCAGATAAATCTGCTATTCCAAGGGTAGACGAGGTAGCAACAAAGTTTCAAAAAAGATAGATATAGGTAATTTAAAGTTTGTGCTTTTATTAGACAGAATTGCTAAGAAAACGAGAACTTTACTTTATGCTGTGTGATTAAATTAGTAGGGTATTTTTTCGTGCATGTAAAACTTATTATTTACTTCAGTAAATTTTGAAATAAAGAAATGAAATAAGGAAAGTTACCAAAGTGGTTGAAGATAGTGGCAGCGTAAGCAAGAGGCTCTTTAAGATGGTGTAACTTTGAGACGGATTTCCAAGGGCTATCAGATATTTAAAGATGGTATTGAGATAGTCGTTAAAAATACATGATTTAAAGCAAAATAGATAGTTAGCAAAAACAAAAAATGGGTGCGTGTACCTACTTATGTACGCGCGTGAGAAGTTATACTTCTAGAAGTTATACGTCCATCTGTCTGTCTGTCCATCCGTCTGATATTTATTTTGCGGGCAGCTTCAACCTGTTACTTTAGTGTTACAGTGATGTGCGCGCATCTTAAAATTACACTCTGGCAGCTTTGACCTGTTTTATTTTTGGGTTACGCAGCTGCAACATGTGACTTTTGTGTTACAGATGCGCGCGCAATTCAAAATTTCACTCTCATCTGTTTTCATAACGCGCTTATTTAAATAATTATAACTTCAATAATCCATATTATAACAATCTAAAAGTTTCCTATTAGAAATAAGGAAAATTTACTTCATTGTACCCTGCGTAGCACCTTTCTATCAATGGATAACCTTTATCTCCGACAGACAGACAAATGTACATAAAACCACTTTAACACTATCACGTGGAAAATACGGAGATAACAAGAACATTCGCACAATAATAGCCGATAGTGACATTGTATTTAATTGTCCATCAATAGTCTAATCTTTGGGTAAATATTTGGATTCATGTAAGGCTTTTGAGTAGGTCAATAATTTGTGAATGGCGCAGTTTTATTATTATGATGTTTGTAAATAAATATACATTATAATCGTTGAATAATAGGGAAAATTGAGCTTATCTCAAAACAATTGTTAATTATTCAAGGTCTTTATATAGTGCAGATTGCGGGTCAAATATTAGTTCATGGCCGGAAAACTGTTAAAAGGGCTCAATGCTTATTCCTAGTAATCCCCTCCGGCCACATTGGCAAATTAAACCAGTTGCCAAAAAAGAACTAACATTCTTTGTAGTCAACCAGTTATCATCGTTGTTGTCTGTTGTCATTTTAACTATAAATTCTGGTAGAAAGAATGAAGGTGCCAGTTTTCTGAAGAATCAGACTTTTCTGAAAAATATAGTTAATTAGAATTGTATTTGGTTGCTGTTTTACTGGCCTAACGAACTAGAGTAACTATAGCTAGTAGAGTAACTATAGTTAAGTAATTAGACTTAGAATTTAAAACGTTTAGGTATGTATTAACTTAAAGTCTTTTAATTTTTAAGTCTAAATAACATGCAAAAGTTCAAGGTTGACCTTGATTTAACTAGTGATTCATTACGGAGCACGCGACTTTAAAATTGCAACGTAGTATTCGCGCAAATAGAATGCCATCAAAGGCAAGCACGTGAATCAATTAATGATTGTATATGTGAATTCAACTGGGATTAAAATATCTAGCATGACGTTACACTGGATAATAAAATTATCAGTTTATTGCAGAGGGTAAGAGAATTTACACATTCTTAGTAATGCAATGCCACTCAATTCTTCTCCGAGATAATCTTCGGAAAATTTTTTGCAGCTTCGGTGCTCATATCTCTTTCAATTATATCTGTACCTAGCATCTACAAATAAAAAATAGATTCTATTTCAGACGATATTTCTTTAGATGTCGAAGAGGGGTCACGTGGTGGGACACGTACTTACTCTATTGCCAATTTACAAATCGCCGGATGCAATTTGACGTTGGGCTATGTGGATGATATCTTTACACTTCAATTTTTAAGAGCAATAACTTTTATTAAACAGTTTCTAGAAAGCATTTCCGAAATTCCCCATATCGAAATCGTACTGTGGCTTTGGAAATTTTATTAGGTTCACTGGGTTGAAAACGCCGAAATAATTAGCAACATGTGGAATAAATTTAATTACCAAACTGAAACTACAGACAAAATAAGGTATGAATAAAGGGAATATTCAGTCTGTAAAATAAGTCAAAAGACAGCCATTTATTTTTATTTTCATTTTTAACGATGTTATTATGATGAAGTAAAATATTAACACTTGTACTAAAAAAAACGATTAAAATAAATAAATATCTTACAGCGCCATCTAGCCTTAAGCTAAGAAACTAAGCTTGTGTTATGGTGGCCAGACAACGCATACTTTTCTTTAATGAAAATATACTTATTTGATATACATACAACTTAGATCCGAAATAAATATTTGTTAGAGACGGAAATCGAACCCGCAATCTTTTGCGTCGCAGGCGGTGGTTCGGCATTACTTTGTACAGCCTTAACGGTATTTAAACAATAAATTATAATAACACGATTAGTGACACCTAAGTGAATCCAATAACAATCTTACACGTGTAAACAAATAACACGTGGCCAATAGACGTGCAAGATTAAAGTGCGCAGAATGCACTAATAGTTGCGCTAACCGTGCACGTGCTACCAATGCATAGAGGACTGATTAGGGAAAGGATCATTTACGATGCAAATACGTGCTTTACGATGAGCCAAAGTTCGTAAAAATCATATAAAGGCGCCTTAAATGACTAGGGCATGTTGTAAGAATGGATGAAGGCAAAGTCCCTAAGCCGCTGCTAGTCAGCAAACCTGATGGCAAAAACCAAAGTAGATCCAATCTCAGATGGCTGGATGGCATATATAAATATAATAAATATATTGCAGGAAATTTCACACATCGCCATCTAGCCCCAAGCTAAGTAACTAGACTAACTAACTAACTAACTGACGACCTCTGTGGCGCGTCGGCCGAACACCCGACTGCGACGCAGAAGGTTGCGGGTTCGATTCCCGCCGGGAACAAGTATTTATGCTGACCATAAATTCTTGTTTCTGGTTATGGGTGTTTCCTATATGTATAATATGTATAAATTTACAAAAAAAAAAGTATATAAGTAGTTTATCCGTTATCTGGCACCCATAACACAAGCATTAAGTTGCTTAGCTTGGGGCTGGATGGCGATGTGTAATATGTCCTGAAATATTTATTTATTTATTTTATTATAACTAGACTTGTGTTATGGGTGCTAGACAACGCATATACTACCTAGATACTTTTCTTTTGTAAATAAATACTTATAATACATAGAAACAACCAGACCACAGACAAATATCTAAGCATAAATACTTGTGTGAAGCGGGAATCGAACCCGCAACCCTGTTATTGGCAGTCCGGCATGGTGACCATTGTGCCAACTGGGTCGTCATATAATAATAACATCTAATCTTGACGATTTATACAGCATCAGTAACTCCAGGCGCTGTAGTAGCTGGGACAAGTAGGTATTAGATGGCTTGCCTAGCACCTATGCCACTTATCAGTTTAGTCGATGTGTGTAGAGGAAATAACCCGTCAATAAATCTGGAGTCAACTAAGCCGCGGGTTTTCCTTCACAGTGATGGCTGGATTGTGTTGCGATATTCAAAGCAATCGGTGTGAAGAAGGAGTGAGGATTGAGGAGGCTCACAGCTAAGCGACGCTCGCTGACCGTTTACGGTCGAGCGGGCTAAGCGACGTCTGGCGCGATCATTACTTCGATGGGTGGCCAATTAGTAGTGTGGCAAAAATGTGTTTTCGTGAGCCCCTCCGTGCTCCGGAAGGCACGTTAAGCCGTTGGTCCCGAATGCTACCTCTAGTAGCAGTCATTAGGTCAAGGTAGATGCCTTTAGGCGATCTGAAAACTCTAACAATAGGTGAGCCACACCACTATACGAGAAGAAGAAGAAGAAGTGTGAAGCACTGGAGGTGAAAGGCCAAAAACAGCCCGATTGGAAGTTACTTAAATCTTCGTGTAAGATGTAAAGATTTTAGATAGATAGATAGATAACTTTATTTGTATACAACACAAACACGAAATACACGAATTAAAGTAATAGCTAGAAACTATAAGTTGCACAAATGGACTGCCATATTTTCCAGGCCACCATTAGATGATGATGATGATAACAAATTCATAGTACTTTTACGTGACTGCAGTAGGGTAATGAGTTTTTCATTACTCATACTCCGAAAGTAGGTCTAAATATGCCTGAAGAGCGTGTAGAAAATAAAATTTCCAGCCCTAGGGCTTTGCGCTTTCACTGACAGCTGTCATGTCAAATTATGGCTTCGCACGACTTGTGCAATCTGCATGTAGCCAGTATCAGTATCATTACGCATTAGGAACTTCAAAAACCTAACCTCCTTGCTTTTTTTTTACACCAAAGAATAATAATTATGGCTTGGCACGGCTCATGCATACGCATACGGCCAGAGTTTAGTACTAAGTAACTATTTTTTCTTATTTTATTATGTTTTTGTGTTAAGTTTAATCTGGTTTTTCATTTATGATTGTGTATTTTGTGTAAATAACATTTTCTAGACAAACCGTGTTACAAAAACTGTAAGTTAAATCTACGGACTTCGCGTCATTTCCCAATGTTGGATTAACTCATTAATAAAAACTTCTTCGGTAAGTACCGCCGTATTTAAGTATTGAATACAAATAGCAGAAACCTAAAAAAACACTACATAGTGTATAACCTCTTTGGTCCCAACCTTGTAAGAGGATCAGGTAGTATGGACACATGAGTACCTACTCATGTGGTAGGTATGGAGTCTCATAGTCTCATTCACTCTCGTTGTTATGAAGAATTTTATGTATTATTCGTAATGAAAAGCACAGTGTTTACCTCGGGTGAAAGACTCATTAAGTCCCTCGAACTATTAGCGCCCTCGCTACGCTCGGGCGCCAAACTCCGTCTCGGGACTTGTAATGAGTGACTTTCACACCTAGGATAACAATGTACTATTGCTGTTCTGTCTATCGTAGTTCAAATTGAAGTACATATTTAGGTGATATTGCACTTGCTTAATTTGGTGCAGTAACATAGGAGAGAACTAATCATCATTTTATATGACGTATGCGCAATGAGGTAAATTGTGTCAGTTCGTAGAATTGCGTAAAGTAGAAAATTAATATGACGCTATTCAATAACTTACTTACATCATTTTATTACTAAGTACGTATAATTAAAAACCCATAGACATAAAATATTTCTTGTGCTATGTGGAGAGAATGGTAACATTTAAATGATCCAAAAAATTTGACTGTTTCCTTTTCTGTGACAGTAGTAATATTACAATCATTCTCGAAATACAAAAATAACAGTATTTTGCCAAAATGCTTTTGGCCTATTAAAAATTGTTAATTATCGTAAAAAAAAATTTGTTGAGTGTAGATAGATAGATAAACACTTTATTTGTACAACACACAAAACGTTTAAAAAATCAAAGAGTACAAGAAAGCTTATTAAATTGTACAAACAGGCGACCTTATCGCTTAAAGCGATTTCTTCCAGGCAACCTTAACGTGTACCGTTTTAGGTAAAATCGTTTCCTACAGGGGTAAGTTTGGAGGCGAAAACTCCTTGTGTTTCTATCGTATTTCAGTTTTAGAAAAAAAACGACATCGATATTTTTTACTTAAAGGATTGGCTTAGAAGGAGTTTTGTGTACTCTCTAATAAGTCTTATAATAATATAAAATCCTAATACCTACTATTTGTCATTCATTAAAAAAAAATAACTGTACCCTTAGTTAACATTATCCAATATTAATTTAATCGAAAACACATTAATTAATTTCTTGTTTGTCCGCGTTCATTTTGTCGCAACAATCAAATTGGTAACTTGATAGACTACAATAAAACAAAGACAAGCCGCAAACTTGCGACATTACCAATCGATGTTATTCATAAAATTACTAAACAGTATCGAGTTTCGTTTTAATCATTCGGATTGGTTGGTTTATTTAATCGATTATCGATTGCTGTACGATTTTCTGGCAATTTCTCTGTAAAACGAACTTGAAAATTGGTCTATTAAGATTGCATGGTGCAGAAAATTGATTTCTAATTGGCTATGATATTGGCAAATTTTATCAACCCAAATGCAATAATTATTTTTTACGCGTTAATATATATTATTTTCTATAAACACGGGTCGCGAGACCTCTTTATAATTAACTAGCGACCCGCCCCGGCTTTGTACGGCTATATTATGCATGTATTATTCTTCTACTATATAAAAATAAGTCGGGTTTTCCTTCCTGACGCTATAACTCCAGAACGCACGAACCGATTTAGATGATTTCTGTTTTGAAATGTTTGTTGCAGTCCAGGGAAGGTTTAAACGGTGAGAATTTAAAGATCGGACTTACGCGAGTGAAACCGCGGGGCGCAGCTAGTACATAATATAAACCTTCCTCTTGAATCACTCTATCTATTAAAAAAACCGCATCAAAATCTGTTGCGTAGTTTTAAAGATCTAAGCATACATAGGGACATAGGGATATAGGGACGGCGAAAAGTGACTTTATTTTATACTATGTAGGGATAGTGATACTAATGATTTTAATATTTAGGTACCCACCGATTCGATTGAGTTCCACCGATCATGATCACGACTCTTTCCGTGATCACGATCGATGTAACTTCGACCTATATTCTACGTAGGTGACGTCGTGTAGGGCACCTACGTAAAGTGTTTTTATTAGAAGGGTTTAAAGGACACTTGTCAATAAATCCTATAATAAAATATCTAATTTTAAGCACGTAAGAGCTATTAATACTAAAAGCTTAGGGATTATAAAGTACTTAATACTTTTTGATTAAACTAAAGGTCGTCATCCATTTATTTATTTTATGTAATTATAACTGTATAGAACCGATTACATACGAATTAATGTTTAATTTTTTTATTTTATCGTAGTATATTTTTTATTATTTAAGTCTGCCTTTTTTATAGTTTTCGCGGGAAGAGACTACGGAAATCTTTTTTTTCATATTACACATCGCCATCCAGCCCCAAGCTAAGCAACTTAATGCTTGTGTTATGGGTGCCAGATAACGGATAAACTACTTATATACTTTTTTTTTTTTTGTAAATATATACATATAGGAAACACCCAGAACCAGAAACAAGAATTTATGGTCAGCATAAATACTTGTTCCCGGCGGGAATCGAACCCGCAACCTTCTGCGTCGCAGTCGGGTGTTCGCCCGACGCGCCACAGAGGTCGTCAAAATTTTCACATTATTTTTGTACATTCTACAGATAAGTGTTGTCATATCTTTAAACATAGCATACATAATACTTAAGCACATGAGTAAATAATACAACTTAAGTATAGGTACTTATGCTATGTTTAAAGATTTGACCTTTCTTTTTTTTGACCTTAAATGCGTCCCTCATTAATTTATCAAACACAAAATATTAGAATGAAAAACATTTCAATAATAGTAATTTTGAACTCTACCAGGGACTGCAATTATGCAGCCGACTGTACATAAATAGGTTTAGATTCAGTATCTCTGAATAAGGAATTATTCAGAGCCTTAAATACACTAGTGCAACAAAAAGTATTAATAATAATCATTATAGGCACAAATGAGGATTTATTCAGCCACCCACATTTTCACAGAAACCCAAACACGACCTTCATCGACAAACCCTTCGTCCTCCATTCCTCTTCCTTTATCCTTCTTTGGTTACACTATAGGTGAAGAAGTTTGTTTAATTGTTTATATTTAGTTTTCTGTTACCGTATTGACTTTTGCGCGTGTAGTGTAATTACAAAATAAAGATATTTCTTTCTTTCTTTCAAATGCATCAGTCTCAGGGTAAGTGAAGGAATTATATTATTATTATTGCATTTCGATTACAAAAAATGTTCTTGAGAATACAAAAAGCTACTTTTGAGGCTTTTGTTTTTTTTTGATCGTCTTTTATTAACATTTCAATCGTCTTTTGATTTTTTTTCGATCTTGCCTTGATTTTTTTTCGATCGTCTTTTGTTTCAGTTTTCATCGTCTTTTTTTCCGTTTCGATCGCCTTTTGTTAACCACGTAGTTGAGGAATTTGACTACGAGGAAATTTATTCTTTTTGGACAAACTAGTTTGCACAGAAAGTTTGATCAGCAGGAACGTACCGTATTTTTTGTAATCGAATTGCAATCGGAATGATATTGCAATGTAATTTTAATAATGAAATTTACGAGAATTGGCCTTCTGGACAAGCCAACTCTATAGCTAATAGGTAATACATGTCAGATACTAAAGCGCCCTAAGTTGCTAGTGCTGTATAAATAAAAGAAAATAAATATTGCAGGACATTCCACACATCTCCATCATAAACCATAAGTATATATTTACAAAAGAAAAGTATATAATTAGTATATCCGTTGTCTAGCACTCAGAATACAAGTCTAGTTACTTTGCTTGGGGCTAGATGGCGATGTGTGGAATGTCCTGTAATATATTTATTATTAATATTTATATATTTATTACATTTAATGCAGACGGTAGGCCGAGACCTTAAAACAGCCAGTTCATTTGACTTTGCCTTTAGCAACAACTATCACGATGATTTTGCTTAAAAAACAATAATAAACAACATGTTTTTGTAGTATTAAAACAATATCTATCCATATGGCTGTAGCTTGGCTGTGGTAATAGTACGATAACCTTTCGTAATTTCTTAGACATTCGTTCATTTAAAAACAGAAAAAAGTTAAACTTAAGCGTCTCCGTCCATATGAGCGTACAAAATAATAATATCATTTTGTTTTTATAAACATAATAATAGTTATAATCATATAATAAACTAGCTGTGCTCCGCGGTTTCACCCGCGTAACTCCCGATCCCGTGGGAATATCGGGATGTAAGCTATCCTATCTCTCAAGTTGGATCGAACTGCACATGGTGTGCGAATTTTATTATAATCGGTTAAGTGGTTTAGGAGTCCATTGAGGACAAACATTGTGACACGAGATTTATATATATTAAGATTGTACGTACAGTCCAAGCAAAGATGTACAATTTAATATTTGTTTAATTGTATTCAAGTACCTAGGTACCGTACATTTGACTGTAAATATATATTTTGTATTTTCTAATATACATAATTGTATTCCTTTAGAGAAAATAATTAAACCATAATCTCTATCTTAAGAGAAACTGAAACGTTTCATACGCGTAAATTGTTTTCCTACATCACTACATAGTATAAAATAAAGTCACTTTTCGCCGTCCCTATGTCCCTTTGTATGCTTAGATCTTTAAAACTACGCAACGGATTTTGATGCGGTTTTTTTAAATAGATAGAGTGATTCAAGAGGAAGGTTTATAAGTATAATACATGCATAATATCGTGCGAAGCCGGAGCGGGTCGCTAGTTTCGGTATAATCAAAAGAAGAAATTTTCCTTATCGTTGGTAAGCCTTTTTTTGGGAAAATTATAAAAAACATCACTAGAATCTTTAATTGCCTTTTTCAACTTTGGACAGGCTTAAAAACGATAAGGGAATTTCGTCTTTAAATTATACCAAAGTTTAGGAAAATAACTCACAAACGGTACATAGGTACAACTACACAGCAAACAACCATTATTTCCATTGAACCATATTTCCATATTTCCATGTGGAAGCATTGTCCAATAGACTTAGTTCTGCCGCTTACGCCGTTAAGAAAATTCGCGAATACACGGACATTGAGACTGCTCGTCTAGTCTATTTCAGCTACTTCCACAGTGTCATGTCGTATGGCATCCTGCTGTGGGGGTGTGCTGCAGATATTGATGCTATTTTTATATTACAAAAAAGAGCTGTCCGAGCTATCTATAAGATGGGCCCCAGGGAATCACTTAGAGAAAAATTTAAAGAGATAAATATATTAACGCTCTATTCACAATATATTTACGAAAACTTGCTCTACGTTCACAAAAATCCTGATATTTTTCGCAAAAATAGCGATATTCATAATTTCAACTTAAGAAACAGGGATGAGCTGACCTTGCCCGGTAGTAGGCTCCGGAAAATAAGCAGGTCGTTTAATAGTACATGTGTGCTCTATTATAATAAATTACCTAAAGATGTATATGACATGTCCATTAACAAATTCAAAACTTTTATAAAGCATAAATTGTACGGTAAGGCATACTATGATACCTCTTCGTACCTTAATGATAAGAATCCATGGATGTGACTTTAATTGCTCCATTTCAAATAATACCTTCAAATATTTGTAATATTGACCTTTGTGAGCGTGATCACATAAAAAAAAAACCCCATGAGTTTCTTGTGCCTTCTTCTCATTGGTGGGCGCGTTCCGAAGGCACACATCCTAACTTAGTTTTTAAGACTATTTCAAGTGATCATGTGTATGTAAATACATAAGCATTGAAAGAAATAAAGAAATTTGAAATTTGAAAAATTTGAAATTTGAACAATTTTAGTTATATGGTTTTTATTTGCGCATTTTCCAATTTTCCTAATGAATATGCCCTTACATTTTTGTAGTCCAGCAATCCAATCTAGCACTAGATTGCAACTCGAAAAATGTAAACCCACACTGAATACACTGGATCCAGTGAGCAATCCAGTCCAACTGGATTGGCGGTTTTATGTATATCATTTGCTTTTCTGTATGAATAAAATAAAAACGAAATCTAAAAAATCTGAATGAAAATCTGCTTATCTATGCCTTGTAGAATAATTACTGTTGTGGTATCTTCTATGACGTTTACAAACTATGATTTTGCACGTGCTAATGATTTTGCTGTTACGATTTTCTCTTTACGTAAATCTAAGTATTTGAAAGTCAGTAAAATCGAAAGTCTAACTAAAATTTTGTTAGAATACCAATCCTGCCCCAGTAAAAGTTTATTTTGATCTTTGTAGGCCTCTCGCGAAACAAACGCAAATTGGAAAGTCTAAATTTAAATATAGGTATAGGTACAATCGGAAAATATAATGATCTCATTGGTGTCTCTTGGAATTAGAAGCTTAATAAAACCGGCCAAGTGCGAGTCGGAATCGTGCACAAATTGTTATAGTGGCAACAGAAATATTTACATCACCTCTCAAAATTTCAACTGTCTAGCTATCACGGTTCATGAGATACAGCCCGTTCACAGACAGACAGACATACTGACAGTGGAGTTATAGTAGAAAAAGGGTTCCGTATTCTTTTTTTTTTTTTTAAAAGCTTGCTTTTTGCTAAAAAGTCATTTTTATAACATTTATCCTGTAATTATTTTTTGAAAAAATAAAAAAACCGAGGAAATGTGTACAGCAATTTGAGATTTTATGTAAAGAAAAACATAATTTCTCTAGAGACCTATTGCAGGAAGGAAATAGAACAATACCCGCTTACCCTCTTTATAATTTAATTACTTAAAACAATGGCTTTATTGATGTATTTCTAGTATAAGAATAGAGAAGGTACTTACTTCTGTGTCTTCAATGAGGGTTGCTACTCGACCAGGCTGAAAAAAAAGGAAAAATAATTTAGAAAAAGTGACGGGCGGAAACAGACGGGTAATAAATAAATAACAAATAAATGTTGCAGGACATTCCACACATCGATCGCTATCTAAACCCAAGCTAAGTAACTAGACTTGTATTATGGGTGCTAGACAACGGATATACTACGTATGTACTTTTCTTTTGTAAATTTAATATACTAATTATAATACATAGAAACAACCAGACCACAGACAAATATCTAAGCGTAAATACTTGTCTGAGGCGGGCACCGAACCAGCAACCCAGTGTGTGGCAGACCGGCATGGTGACCATTGTGCCAACTGGGTCGTCAAATAACTCATTGTTAAGTACAGCACTGCCTATTTTTAGCCGTATATTATAGAAGTCATATGGGTTTTCCTCTATAACTTAAAATATCTAAGTATACTTATATTACAACTAGCGACCCGCTCCGGCTTCGCACGGGCATATTATGCATGTAAAATAGACGTAAACCTTCGTCTTGAAACACTTTATCTAATAAAAAAAACCGCATCAAAATCCGTTGCGCATACAAAGGGATATAGGGACAGAAAAGGCGACTTTGTTTTATACTATGTAGTGAAGAGAAAAGATTTTTTGTTCGTCTATAAAGGCTCTACTGGACCGATTTTGATGAAACTTGGTATAAGGATACAATGATGAAATGGGAGTAACATAGATTACTATTTATCCCGATATTCCTACGGGATCGGGAGTTACGCGACAAATCGCGGAGCGCTGCTAGTAATCGTAGTTAATAATAGCATAGAAAATTGACAAAATTATAAAAAAAGTATGTATCCGTGACAGAGACTAATACATATGTAAATATTTATGTTATCATTATAATCAGCAGCTAGTAACGTAGCCAGACATCAAAATCACGCAGTTCCCACGTGAATTACCAATGTATCCTACGTTATCCGATGATTGGCACGCTGATTTGCGTTGAATACCTAATTATACCAACTAGGTATGCCTAAAATAAATATACGACCGTCGTTAAAATACACGACTGATCCATTTCAAATATTACGTATTTACAGTATGAATGTGTGGGTAAAAAAAGGAATTAGAAATCACTACATAGTATAAAACAAAGTCGCTTTCTCTGTCCCTATATCCCTTTGTATGCTTAAATCTTTAAAACTACGCAACGGATTTTGATGCGGTTTTTTTTAATAGATAGAGTGATTCAAGAGAAAGGTCTATATGTATAATACATGCATAATATAGCCGTGCGAAGCCGGGGCGGGTCGCTAGTAGATATTAAATTGCAAGACATTGCACACAGTACCATCTAGCCCCAAGCAACTAGGCCTGTGTAATGGTGACAAAGATATTATACATACGGAATTTAATGTGCTGTTATTGATTTTTGTTTAAATGGGCCTAAGATTCAATATTATGTAAAAATAATCTACTAAAATCTCCTTATTCCACAAATGACCATTTTCCAAAATAACTTAGATGAGTACAAACAAAGGTCATCAAAGTAAATTGTTAAACATGGGAAAAATCAGTTGACCATCGAAAAAACCAGTGGACAATCGAAATGAACAGTTGACAATAAAAAAAACAGTTGACAATCGGAAAAATACAGTTGGCAATCGGAAAAAGCCTGGAAAAAGCTAGTTGACCAGCGGAAGAAACAGTTGAAAGTCGGAAATAACACCAAATACGAAGGTCGTGACTTCAAATACCAACCGACACTAGTGGGTTTATGTATTCGTTAAAATTATCTCTTTTTAAAGCGAAACGAAAGCGAAGCGAAACGCAAAATACTATCCACCTCATCCACCTAAATTTAAAATTATTTACCTATAAAACTTCGAAACGACAAGGAATTCGTCAATACAACCTTTTATACGTGATAACGTCTAATAAATTGATGGAACACCTGCATTCATAAAAAAGATAACGTCACGTTTCGGGACCGGACGCGGACGTGACACGGCACATCTGTTATGGTGAAGAGTGACAAATAGAACACTTATATAAAGAAAAAAATATATATGAAAAAAAAAATATTTTTTTTTCATCGTTTTCTTAAGACGTTACCACGTAAAATTATCTTCACATACCACATACCATAATTTTTTTTATAACAATTTTCCTCCTTAGGTAATTAAGGTGAAAGAAATCATGACGTAGACATTTTTCAAAGAAGAAGACAAGGAAAAAATACAATCACAATAAAGAACGATGAAAGTGCATTCACCTTGAATACGTGCCAAGAATTTTACAGTATCAATGTCATTGTTCAGTGTTAATTCCATTTAATAACAGCTTTACAATTAAAAAACAAAAAATATTTGTCTGTAAAGTCGGTTTATGGACTACAATTTTACGTAATAACGGCATAAGAAAACGATAAAAAAATTAAGATTTTTTTGTTTTTTTTTATTTTATTTTTCCAGTATTTAAGTCTTTTATTCGTCACTCGTCACCATAACACAAGCTTAGATGAGCGATATTATTAAATAAGTCTTCTATTCGTCACTGATCACCATAACACAAGCCCAGATGAGCGATATTATGATTAAATACGGACGACAAATTTACAAAACATTGGTTGCTATGGAACGTGAGTGGAACGCGATTACGTCACACTTTTTTGTGAGTGCTAGCTGGCCGGTGTTAATCAATTTAATAGACGTTATCATGTCAAAAATATTTAGTTACATCCTATCTGGAGGCAATGTACTGCAAATAAATGGGCATTTATTTTATCAACATTAAAATAAGGTCACGCCGAGCAAAAAATTCGAATAATAATTGTTTTCAATATTCCTTTTTGCTTGGACACTTGGTTAGCTATTGTTTTAATAGGTATTCCCATATTCAAATACCTTCTTTCTCTTTTCGATCTTTATAATATCTAATTTGATTTTTACAGTAATAGCAACTTTAACCCTACTTGGGGATGTCTGTGACACAAATCATAATAGAAAATGTTGATTAAGAACATACATTAAAAAAAAAAACAGCGCACTCCGGGAGTGCAGGCAGAAGTGAAAACTGTATATCTGTGTAAAATCTCATATGTCGCGAGAACATACGCAAAAAGAGTTTTAGATGAAAAAAAAAAAAATAGTCGGACGACAAATAGTCGTCCGACATTTGTCGTCCAACAAATAGTCGTCCGACATTTGTCGTCCAACAAATTGTCGTCCGACATTTGTCGTCCGTCAATAGTCGTCCGACAAATAGTCGTCCGACATTTGTCGCCCGTCAATAGTCGTCCGACATTTGTCGTCCGTCAATAGTCGTCCGACAAATAGTCGTCCGACATTTGTCGGCATACATTTTCGCCGCGCCGCCGTAGAGAGGGGATAGCTGTCTACTCTCCATCCGTCTTACGCTTTTTCGATCAGGTCACGTGTCCTGACGCGAGTTTAAGATTTTATACCCATTACAGAAAAAGTGCTCAACGCCGCTAAAGAAGTTTTCACTTCAAAAACGTATGGCACTCGGGGACTGCCGCGGTAAAGCTATGGCATCGTGCGAGCTTCGTACAGTCGTACCATATAGGTATATACACGTTAAGCGAACGCTCGGCCGAGCTACATGGTAGGCGGAGTGGGGGGTGTTAGGTTTTATTTTCGTTACGGAATTTCTTGATTCGGTCGCCGCGTTCAAAGCCCGCGATAAAAGCTAAGCAATAGCTTAAAAATATATCCCGACGATTTGAGAACCTCCTTTTTTTTTAGGTCGGTTAAAAAGAAGAATAATATTATAATTTCTATGTAAGTATACCTACCTACATAAAAATTTCTTCTAAACTTTTATACATCACTATACAGTTCATAGCTAATTTGATTAGATAGGAAATCTAAAAGTAGGTAGAATACCTACTTATAGAGTGGGGTCAACAAACTGTAAATAAGTAAACGAAAGATATTTTTTTTCTAATCAAATCAAATCAAATCAACCATTTATTCACATTAAATAGAGTAATAAGATGTCAAAATTAAATTGACATCTAATCCAGGAGATCTGGCTAAAAAAAATCATCGTATATTTGCTTGCTAAGTGTCTCAATGTTCTTAAAACTAATTTAGCACTTGAGCACTTAGTGCCTCTTCAGGCATTTCAAAAACTTTTATGTAGTAGGTATATACCCAAACTAAATACATACAATATTACATATTAATTTATTATTATTATATATTTTGCTTCTAAAAAAATTTTTTTTTATAAACATTTTTATTGAGTACCTAAACTCTAAATTTCTTGCTCAAAGCGACAAATACGAATTTAATTTTGATTTTATACAGATTATAAAATTTGTTAAAAAAGAGATCAAACAAAAAAAATATGACAAAAAAATAGTTAAAACCTGGATCTAATGAGAAAAAAAACTCACTAGAATATCCATCCTGGATCTGTCATATCGCTATGAACATCTTTTGAATAATGACATTTAACGTCATACTAGAAAAAAAAACACTTGTACCTAAATCAATAAAATATATGTATTTTTTTATGTGCAATTTGTTTTTATTGTTTTGTGAAAGGATAGTTACTGAAATGTTACGAATTGTTGTGTAGTTAAAAATGACCATTATTACTTTTTTTATTGTTGTTAATTATACCTACATGGAAGTCAATTTCTAAAAACTAGGCATATATTATGATTACTATTTGCGTTAATTTGCGTTCAATTAGTGTTTTCTTTATTTACAGCCTGAGTTCTATCATTTTATGATTTTACAAACTCGGATTTTGTTTTAAAATCACCCACGAAAGTTGAATGAAATTAACGTTGGCCATTGCATCAGACTACCTTACAAAATTGGCTTTCTGTTGAGGTACAGTTACTGCATTCAAACTGGAAAATAACTGTATTTAACCATGTTATTACGTACTTTAACTAATAATTTAACTTTATAACAAATAATATTGGATGATTTCATTCAATTTCCGCCGAAAAATGACTAATTTTTGGATGGCATTCAACTTGTAAGGTCATGAGAAAATATAACTTCCTACCTTCACATCTGTGCCTCGATGGGTTGTGTTTCCCTGCCAGAATCTTCTTGAAAATCCCTTTACGTAACCAGTCACTGATTGCTTGTATTCGAACCCTGGATTCCAGCAAAGTGATCCATAACCGAAGACCCAAAACGGTTCTTTCCTTCTTGCAGTTTCGTCTTCTGTTTTCAATTTTTCTGTGCGCTCCATGTTGTTTTAATAGGTTATAGTGTTTTGTTTATTTTAATTGTTATAATCACTTTGTATTTCGTTTTTATTTGCGGTAGATTATTAAGAAAAATAGAATAGAAAGCAAGAATGTGTTGGTGAGAACGCGTGTTTAAACGCAGTGTTTCTAGTTCAAATTGTTGCTACTTGTGTCTCATGTTGATTTATTTATTTACACACACCGATAAGATTAACTTTTTACAACAAATTAACGTTTTTATTAGAAAATTTGACTACACCCATAACGATAGGCAAGCGAATGTTGACTGAAGTTTTTTTCTAGCTAAAAAGAGAAATCGTATTTTGACATTTACGTTCCGTTACGGACAATGTGTAAGATGATGAATACGTCATTATGATCAGTACTACTTTAAAAAATATTGTATTTTTTTTGTTAATTTAACAATATTTATATTTGTAAAAGTAAAATACATTTTAAGTGGTTATCGGTCCTAATTGTAGGTAGTTATTTAGATTAATCAAAGTCCATTTACAATCCACGAAATTTTCTCATTGTTGATTATTTCTCGAAAAACGGAACGCAAACGTCAATAGTGTTAGCCAATAGCGTGTCGCTCGTCTCTGATTGGTCCATCCACTTTATGATGCAACATTCAAAATTATTTCTGTGTTCTTTCCACTACAGTTACTGCTTGATGGTTTCTCAATGGGTAGAAAATAATAAAGAATAAAGATATTTTTCAATAATGGTCCATATATTTTCATAAAGAATAAATCACAATGCGTACATAGTTTACAATTTTTACACAATTCAAAATACAACATGGAGTATTGATTAAACGGCTTTATTTTGGATAAAACCGAACGTGCATGTCACTATTAAAGAATACTGAGTGGTATTATTATAATAAGAGAATTATCATTATTATCTGATTATTAATTAGATTTTTATGGCCTACTTATTTGGTAAAGTGTCAGTATGGATGGAATGGTTTATTCAGGTTAGATAATAAAATAGGCCTTTTCAAGTTTAGGTTTAATTAGAATTTAGGTTTTATACAATAGGGAAATTATCATAAATAAATATACTTGAGTATAGGTAGTTATTTATCAAAGGCAAATAAATAAAATATTTCGGGTCA
Organism: Idaea aversata; assembly: GCA_907269075.1. Lineage (NCBI taxonomy): Eukaryota > Metazoa > Arthropoda > Insecta > Lepidoptera > Geometridae > Idaea > Idaea aversata. The sequence goes on from OU026102.1 coordinate 3,594,600, forward strand.
GAGGTGATATTATTAGATTATTAAATATTATATCTTTTATAAATGTAATATGATTGGTTTCATTTATATAATTAAAACATTGTGTTGCTTGATTATTATTATTATGACATTGAACTAACATTATTAAAATATTATCTATGGTTTATTATATTTGCACCAAAAATTGTGATACTGCAGATAACTTTACTATTCTACGAGATAGCTATGAAATGTGTTAAAATAGTATCCTTATGATTAAATATGTTTAGTATTAAGTAAAAGGATAGGTAGCTAAAAAATCCTATTTTCTGGTTTTCTTTTCTAATGGGGTTTAGGTAAGTATATACTTTTTATAACTAGGTATTTAACAAAATGACCACGCGTCACTTTAAAATTATTTTATAATTATTTATGATAATCATAATCGACATTGATTATTATTAATCAATGTCGATTTTTAATGTTGAATTAATAGTACCTAGAGGTTCAATATAATAAAGCACATTTAATCATAGGATAATAATCTATTTATTAAAATTATATTATTTACAATACAATCTTTACTATTGAATATTTTTGGTTTCAAATTGAATTTGGAAAAAAATAATTTTATATTTATTACATCTTTTAATAGTATAATATTTTATAATTGTAATTTATATTAAGTAATTTCATCCAATATACTTAAAATACGATTATTTATTGAGCTGCTGTCACAAAGTACAAGAGCAAACTGCATTTTTTTAACTCTAAGAATTTTAAAACTTATCCGGTAAATATTTTTTCCAACATTCACTTACAACAAATTACAACAACATTGATACTTAAAATAATTGTGATGGTTTTAATCTGACACAATTCAACTATTTACAATCAGACTTTTTACAATTTAATTATTTATTTTAATAATTATTCTATGTCGAAACTTTTTAATTTTACCGCCTCATAACAGCCCATTTATTTTTTTATAAATATAGACAACAATTTTACTTTTCATCCAATATTTGACGTTACAGTTTTATCTTAAATATTAATGAAAAAGAATATTTTTATTATAACAATATTCCTGAACACAGGACAGGTACGGTTACAACATGAATAATTTGAAAAAACTCTTTAAATTATTTAATTATACATACAATGACTAGTGATATGTAACGATAACTTTACATAGGTTCTAGTGGTAAAACATTTAATTTATTCGAAAATATTATCATATAACGAGATTATTAAAAATAATAATCAAGAGCCTAAAACGGATGCTTCAAATCATAAATCGCTTGCTCTTGGAATTTCAAATTTATTAATCCTAATAAATATCATTATTTATCTATTATGATTATTATCAATATCATTATAATATACACGCACCACAAGGGACAACTAAAATATAATATTATTTGGTAAATCCCTAAATAATAAGGGTCAAAATAACTTTTTCTTGGAGGTAGGTAGTGATTAACAACATTAAGGTCCATATCATAAACACTGATTTTACATTTATTTAACTATAATTTAATAATATCAGATCTAAGATATAATATTTTGGTCATTATTATCTAAATGTTTCAACAATATAATTTTATTTTATATACGAATGACAAAGTGACTAATTTTACAGAACATTTTTTATTATTTATTGTAGTTATTAATCTAATTCTAATAATCATAATCACTCCACTGAGTGATTAATAGTTCAAAATTTACCGTGAACACTGTTTATTGATATCTTATTAATTTAGGCATTCATAAATATATTTTGATATTAAATAGAAGGTATTATTATTATAAGAGCAAATTCTATTTATTTTACTGATAAACATATTAATTAGGTTTATTCACTTGTATTGGAAAATATTTAATGCCCACAAAAGATCTTGTCCACCACAAAATTGTTTACATTGCAATATTTTTCCGATTGACGTTCTGAGCAAAAAAGGAACATTTTGTAATTTTTTATACGAATTTATCATTATGCGCCGCCAGTTAGTTTACGTTCCTACTCTCTGGTATACTGGCTACTCTATGGTATAGACAAAAACATTTACATAATGTAAATTTTTTATAGGGCAAAAACTTTGTACCATATTTTTTTGAAATGCCCTCGTTTTTAAACTTAGTCCTTACAACTAACAATTAGGTTTTTAAAGGTATGATTAGGTACTTGCTTTCTCATATGAACATTTATAGTACCTAAATAACTTTGACAAAATTACACCTTTGCACCTAAAATTGTCATGGTCTCACAGTGCCATCAATAATAATTTGTCTGTTCAGTCAAAAATGGAACCCGAAATCTACTTTAACATGGTTAAGACATTAGGGCCACCAACTAACAGATAACTTAGACTGTACAATATGCGTGACTTAAGTTGGCAGGTCGGGAGTTGCAGCTGTCACTGTCACTGTCACATTCAATGCGCGTACGCATACCTCATTAGTCATAATAAACGCGCACGCCATGCGCAGGACTTAACACACGATATTTTCCTTCTATTTCGCGTCAACGGCGACGGCGATACGATATGCGGCTATATTCACATCAGAAAATTAGAGTCTCAAAGTAAATGGCGTGAACATAAGTGCATATCGTTTGTTAGCAGGTGCAGCGATTGTACGAGAAAAAGTGTTTGGTTTATTTCGCAAACATACGGTCCTCATCCCATATGGAAAGCCATTTTAGAGATCATTTTAACTACACGAGTGTACTCAATTAATCAGAGACTCATCCTACAAATTCAAATTTCAATCGAAAAATGAGGAATATCCCAATCGCTACAGAACAACTTTAAATCAGACAACTTATTTCACTCGTATTGTACTTTGACGTGGTTAAACGTCAACTTAAGCGGACGTCAATATGGCGTCAGCTTAAGTGGAATGCTTTGATCATACATTCGATTCAGGTCCTTCTGTGTTGTGCTTGAAGGAGGCTCGGATTCGAGCCAGATAGAGAGCGCAGATGTGTCCGTAGCATTTGTTGTACCATTCTGGTGTTCGGCCCCTAGAAAGAGAAAATAAATTTGTTAAAATTAGTACTCATTCTACTAGGATCTACCAACGAGGCTCCATCAGTGGATAAATGGATATTTCCCCCCCTTCAATCCACCGATTTAGAGCAAGAAGGGAATCATTACTTGATTAGAGACGACGAAGATGGCTTTGAATTTTGATAACACTTCCTATGGGGATACATATATTGAATACAAAAACGTATGGTTATAATACTCACATAGTATCAACTCTGGCTAGGTGTACAAGCCGACTGCGTCCCTTCCCCGCGGGCTGCGCTAGGTATCGCGAGGCTAACACCACACCTCTTGATCCTTCACCTGCTTCAGTCGGCGCTGACGCGTGAGCTACGGAGGTCTCAGCGACGGCGCACCAACCGCCGCCTCCACCGCCTTGTTGCCATGACCTTGGGGAATATATTATAAGAATTTCATTAAGTATCTCAGCTTCTTGCCCTTCAGTATCAGCCATGTTGGCAATTTTATAGCTCACAAATGTATCTTATTTTTATCCGAGGTTCGCAATTCGACGCGTATGTTTTATGTATGATCACCGATTACTCGAAGACGGCTTAACCGATTGAGATGATTCTTTTTGTGTTAGAAAGAAGATACCTCAGGGGTGATTACATTAAATTTGTCTTTTTCTTACTCCTTAATTTGTTTGTGGTTAACTTCTTTATTTATCTTCTATTAGCATCATTCACATCCATCTCCTTCATATCCTACCTCATACAGCCAATCCATATTTTCATAAGTCGTCTTTCTCTCCATCCTTCTACATTCATTCATACCAATCCCTTTAGTCACAGCGTCTCCTCTTATAAGTGTAACTTACCGTAAAACACAATAATCCCTCGGCGCAAGATTAATGCTGGATGCCGTGATGTACTGGAATACTTCAGCGTTTGTGCCTAGTTTCTCAGCAACTCGCCACTTTACTAGCGAATCGTCCCAAATGTGACGCTCTCTTAGTATCCTGGAATTAAATGTTGAAGATTGTTTAATATTTATGGATATGTGTGTTGTTTAAGCACGCCAAATCCAATATACTACAATGTAAATAAGGAAATTTTAATGCGGTGGAGTAACGTATTTCTTGCCGTCCAAAATTTGCAATATTATTTTTAACCACTTAAGCCAACACGTGGTGGGCTCTTGATTTGTCTTACAAATTTTTATTTACTTTCTTAGTTTACTCAAAAAATATTATTGTTTAATTCAGGGTTTATTGGGAAGTAAAATTTTAATTCATGCTGTGTGTGATATGTTAAATGGAAAAGGTTTATGTAAAACTCAAGTATTTTCTGTTTTTTTTTTTAAATAAATAATCTTTAAACAAATTTTAAATGCCTTTATTATTACCTCTGCATAACTTCCTGTGGAGGTGCTTCGACATCGGTAGTCGCTCTCCACAACCGCAGAGGATGTCCATCGCCGACCTTTTTGCAGCATAGCTCCACGTGGGGCGCCGCGCCTGATACTGACATCCAGCCGCGGGTTCTGCAAGAAAAACGAGATTTTTTAATCTAGGTTCTAACTTATTTTGAACCACAGATATCTAATTAACTAGTTAATTATGAACTTTATCTAGAATTTGGTAATCTTTGTCATCTGTTGATTTATAAAAGTAGGTATTGCTTGGATGTTAAAATCTTGTTAAAGTTTCGACAAATTCTTATTTTAAATAATCCCTACCTCTAACATTGATCATGGATATTAAATTCTCTAATTGTTTCCTTTCTAAATATTCATGCGAAGCCTTTTTTACATATTTAGCAATAAATCTGCGTTTGATTCGTTACTTGCAGTAAGTAACTTTCAATTTCAAATTAAAAATCAAAAGATAATGTCGTTTCATTTTGTTTGATTTTTAGTTTAAAATTGAAATGTTTGCGAAGCTATACTAATTGAATTTATTGACCGAAATTTGCTAATCGATATCTTAGTTACCTATCCATATAAGTAGCAAAATCTATATCTAGACATTTTACACAAAACACCTTATAATTAAAAGTGCCTGACAAGACTATTATGATTGCGGAGTGAGAAACTTGAAATGGTATGATTATGAATTTTGTAATATTAGCAATTGAAATTCCTTCCAAATTTCTCCTTGGTGGGATTTGAACTCCACATCTCTGTAGCGGTTTTTACTAACAGAGTTACGGAGACCACGTCTCACCGAGTCGAAATTACGGAAAGTTAATTTAAAGTTTTTTTTTTAATGATAGATCAATGAAGCAATGTCAATGGTGTACGCTCTAACATCGATATCTCACCTCTTTCCTGATCTGCCACAGACTCTAAAAAAGCACGAAATAAGTTAGACCATAACCATAAGGAAATAGATAAAGTAAGAAAATAGTTAGTACTAGCTACAGAGAAGTAGGCTTTAAAACAAGAAATGAAGACTTACTTTTCTTTGGCTTCTTTGAGTAGGGCTTTTATACAGGCTTGTTGGAAGCCCTTCCAGTCTTGGTTGAAATCTGCTCCTAATTCTTCTAATGCCACCTGAAAGTACATAATAACCACAATAATATTTTGTTTCTTCCCGCAGTTTCGCTCGCAAAAGTAGACCGGAAGGTTTGTGTTAAGCAGACCTAAAAGTCAAACCGGCATGCGGCAGGAAGAACTAGAAGAAAACATTTTTTCAACACATTGTCATAATATCACTGTTACTTCTTGACGCCAATGAGCTATTTGACATATAATTTGATCTATAAAGCTTATCCTAGTCTTAATGATCACTTACCGGTACACTTTCTTCAAAGTAGTTAAACTTGCATCTCGCAAGCATATCAGCTGGTGCGAGGAACAGCTGATCGTGTTTCTGTATGAGAAGTAGAAGACACGCGTGCGCAGCTCGACTCTCACTGATCTGTCTTTGGTCTGCTGCACTTTCTATCACCGTTCTGAAAGGATTGTATATTCTGTTAGTATTTTTTGGGAACCTTGTGTTGGTAGTTCTATTTAGATGATTTAATAATATTTTATTAATTTGTAATTTAATTGTATTTTTTATAGTCTTTCACAAGATGATTTCACTATGGTGATAACGATTTTTAAAAACTTTTGTCTTTTACGGGTTAGACAAATTGAACATTGTCATTGTTTCTCTAAGTTGGAATTTAGGATGATCTACCACCGCTGGAATTGGTTAAAAACAAGTCAAAATTGTGACATTACCTATTAGAATGTCCTTCCTTAGTGCTACCAGTCTGAGGAGGCGCGTGATGCAGTCTCAGTAGTGTCGGCGCTAAGCACACTGCTAAGTTTGATGCCGTCATCTGGTTCACTGCTGAATGTTCGGCCACCTGATGGGATATTTATTTATTTTTAAAATTGATACATTTTATTCATAGTAGAGTCATCATACCATTATCGTTTCGTGTTGAGCTATAACAGCTACTCAAACACAAAGTTTTCGAAATGGACTTTATAGAAAATGATACAAATTAAATAAACTTACCTCTCCTAAAAATATAAGTAAGGAATGTAAAGCTTCTAAATGCTCTTCAGGTAACAATAGTAAAGCGCACTGCACTGCATCTGGTCTCAGTGGTTCCGGAACGTCTGTAAAAAAAAACATAATTTTTACCATCATCATCATCTTCTCTTAATGTGCTTCTTTTGTTACATGGATACTAAATGAACCCGTTTGACGGCGCTAGCCTTCTCGCTAAGTGAACATTATCTATATTATTAATCCAATTTGAAACTTGTCACACAACAAATTTACACTTAACAACTTAACTTACAAATTTAAATTTTAAGTTGTAGACAGCAAATTTATTCCATTGGCCACGTTCATTAAGAATCTTGTCAAAACATAAAATTATGTGTCCATGGGGTTTCACAGCAGATAAGTACGGATCACCTTCTTCAATGTCTAATATACCCTAACACCCTAATATTGAACGACCTTTACGAGGCTTAACGATGCTGTCGTCGTTGTATTAATTAGCCGACATGATAATAATATGTTTATCAAGTATAATAGATTATACTCACGTTGAAAAATTGCAATAAACGTCTCACTAAGTTTATTTGTTAACAACGCGTCAGGTAGCTCCCTGAAGTACTGTTTCACCATATCAGCTACATCGTGCGCCTGCGAACCGTCGAAGTTCAAACTCGACTGGTTCGGGTCCACTGTATTTACGTTCTCGATTGCGAATGCAGCATTTGATGCTCCAGCTGCCTCGACTACTGTCCGGAGTTTCGCTATTCGAGATTTTACTCCAGCTTTTCGGAATATACCCATCTGAAAATCATGAATTATATTTGGATTTGAATTCGATATATTGATTTTCATTTTGTTTTTATCGTTTAAGTAAATCATTATGATAAGGGTTATACAAATTTGGCTAAATGCGTTTTGGCCTCTTGCGTATAAGGGATTACGTGTTTTTGGTCTTTTACGTTTATTGGCCTTTCGCGCTTTTGTTCTTATGCCTACAAACCTTGTTTCTCAACCATTTTGAAATAATAATTTTCAAGGACACAAATCATAAAACTATTTATCGGTTTTTTTTAATTAATAAATTTTAATGACCAACCTAAATGAATTCTCACACAAACCTGTGTTTCTTAGCATTGCTGGCTAGCGCAGCTAATCAATTTAGTGAAACTGGGGCTACAAAATACTTACTTGATCCAAAGCATTATTTTTGAGCCAGTTGAGAGCACTTTGAATCGGTTTGGGCAAAGCGTGACCGGTCCTCTGAAGAGACACCGTTAGAGGCACGCCGAATACTGTTTTGTCTGAAAACAATCATCATTTATTAATAGACTTAAAAAAGTATGGCATGATTTGTTTGACTAAAGTAACGGGATGAGTAGAGAGTCCACTTGATGTTAAACGTAATATTATTACAACAGTTTCAGTTAGTTTGAGACGTCGCAGTCGCATTTACACTGCTAACTGTTAGTTACATAACTTTATCATTAATTTGAATTAACTCCTTTTTAATCAAGAGTCTATAACATTCCTAATAAATTTCAAATTTCAGTCAGAATTTTATATACGAGACTGAGAGTCAACTCTATTTTAGTAATCAATTACCTACCTGCTACAAATTATTATTATTGTTTAATATTGTTTTTGCAAGTTGTAAATATATAAACACCTATGTTTATATATAATTTAATGTTAAAGTTAATGGAAGTATTAAATAATTACCTATAATTATTTACTTCCATTAAATAATTACCTATTGCATTTTCGCCTGAAACATATGATTTTCCTAGTTTAGGCAAATGTATTGTTATATTGCTTTCATAGTGTGCTTAAGATCTATAGTATAATATTTTGTTTTACTCTATAAATTATTCTTATTCTTAATTCCACTGTTTGATTAAAAGTTACCTTTATAATCAGGAGTCTTAATTTTCCTAATTAGCTTTGGCAGTTCCCAGTTCCAACCAGATTTGTGTGAAGGACAATACCGTTCCATACACGCCGTTAATCTTAGGAGCGCCAACTTTCTCAGTATGTGGAGTTGACCGCAAGACAGCGATGACATTGGTCGTGATACTGATGAAAAAAAAAACATTTAAATTATTTTATCGACAAAAATAATAAGTCTTTTGCCAGAGACTTCGTCCGTGAGTACTAATTATAATTAACTAGCGACCCGCCCCGGCTTCGCACGGCTATATTATGCATATATTATACATATAAACCTTCCTCTTGAATCACTCTATCTATTAAAAAAAACCGCATCAAAATCCGTTGCGTAGTTTTATAGATTTAAGCATACAAAGGGAAATAGGGACAGAAAAAGCGACTTTGTTTTATATTATGTAGTGATTAGAAAATATAAATTAACCGTACTTACTATTTAGAAATTAAGGTTTTACAACCTTTTCTATTATATACGGAGTTAAAAACTTTTCAACCTTTAGTATTTTTAAAAAACAGCACAATTATAGGAAATAGTAACCTAATAATGTAGTGAACAATAATTTTGAAGTATTTGGTAAAAATATTATGTAGATATTTAATATCTAACTGAACTTTAACTTCAGTTTAGGCAAATGACAATTTATTACAAAGAGAAACTTACGATAGGAATCTGGGTCTTTCTGGTTATTTGTTGGCTGCAGAGTGTTATTTGCTTTGGGTCCACCGTTGAGGGTTGTCGTTCTGAATGAATACCATCTTTGAATATTATTTCTGAAAGCAAATTATATTCTTATTTCTCAAAGAAATGAAGCTGGTATTTTTGGATGTCATTCTTTTAGTATATTACTAGCGATCCGCCCCGGCTTCGCAGGGATGTATTATGCATGTATTATAACTAAAAACCTTCCTCTTGAATCACTCTATCTATAAAAAAAACCGCATCAAAATCCGTTGCGTAGTTTTAAAGATTTAAGCATACAAAGGGAAATAGGGACAGAGAAAACGACTTTATTTTATACTATGTAGTGATAGTGATGATTTAATTTAAATTTGTAGAATATCTGATGTTATTAAGAACCTTTGATCGAGGCGGCACATTAATTATAATTAATCTATTAATCCATTATATTAATTACTAGCTGCGCCCCGCGGTTTCACCCGCGTAGTTCCCGTTCCCGTGGGAGTATTGGGATATAATATAGCCTATGTTACTCGTGGATAATGTAGCTTTCGAATGGTGAAAGAATTTTTAAAATCGGTCCAGTAGTTTTTGAGCCTATTCATTACAACCAAACAAACAAACAAACAAAGTTTTCCTCTTTATAATATTAGTGTAGATGTAGATGTAGACTAACTCACTTTTTAGATTTCATGTCAATGCTATCATCATCATCGTCCTGGTCTCCATCGTGAGACCTGGAACCTGCGGAATTTGGACTGCTGTCCAGCTCTGAACTTCTTGACGCTGATTTATCTCTTTTGAGACTTCTGTCACGAAATCTAAAAAAAGACGAAGTAAGTTTATGTTACTAAGTAACGTCAGTAGAAATATTTTGAAAGATGATACATGTATACTAAAATAAAATAAACAGCAAAAACGTAAGGGTAAAAATAATTAAAAATACAACAAATCGCACCATAAATTCAAACTCTTTACTTGTACAAAAAATTAAACAAAACAACTTGAAAAAAACAACAGGTTTCTAAAAAGTTAAAAACTATCAAAGACAATGAGGATGTAATTTTAAGTGTAGGTACTATAGTAAATCGCTTAAATAATTATCTACCTAAGTAAGTATAATAATATCAAAAATGATTCTAGTTACGTGAAACCTAAGAAAACAAAAGACAAAATAAAATATCACAAAGTAGAATGTAAACAAAACAGAATATTTAAAACGCAATAAAAACACTGGAGTAAATAAATCTCAAGTTTTAATTAAATTGTGAAGAAAACTTTGTCTTTCAAGACAATAATCGAAACAGACGTTTGGAAATTTTCCTTTATCTTAAAGTATAATTCCTCTTTAGTCATTTATCGTTTAACTTCTAATATTAAGAGGGTTTTAAAATATAAATAGGGAAATTTGAAATTGTATTGGTTTAACTCATCGAAATCTACTTATAGATTCCGAAGAGGGTTCAAGTAGCGCTTTGTCTTCACAAGTATAATAGCGTATAAAAGCAAAAAACAATTTCAACAATTTGAAAATACCTCGTTTAAATATTTAATTTTAATGAAAAACAAATGATTATTCAGTCTGTCTGCTAACTTTTTAGCTTTGCGTTGGCCGTTCTGCGCAAAGTGGGGATGTAATTTAATGGTCATTTATATTATTAATAGGTATAAAAAACGGGATGCTGGGGAGACGACGCCAAAAAATTAGTTAAAGAGTTAGGCGATAGAATTAGGGGGAATGTGGGTGCGTTTCTAGCGCAGAGGTTAGCCGTCGCCATTCAGCGTGGCAATGCTTCTAGCATTATGGGAACCTTTACGCCGGTAACGATAAGGGGCGGGTTATTTGACTAACTGGTGTTTTTATTTATTTGTATTTATAATGTTAAATATATCTGTTTTTATATTATATAGGTATAAATAATATTAACTTTATGAAGGTTTAATAATGACAAATATTTTATAAGAAAACAATCATACTTTTACAGTTTGATCTTAGATCTGGGAGATTAGATCACGGAGTGCACCCGACCAAGTCAAACCTACACTGCCGTAAGCATACTTTACCCGAAGCCTCCTTCGTCCCGACAAGCTTTTATTTGACTTGCACTGTTCGTATTGTAAGTTGTCCGTTTGCAAACTATTTTTCGACTTTTTTTTTATAGTTTTATTTCGCAAAAAGAAAACAAGTTGATTGAGACTATACTGTTTCCAAGACAACACACAACTGATTCTAGAAACATTTAACCCTTTGAATGCCAGTGAAGCCTTTAGTCAGATTGGCTGAGACGCCGTTGACTACTTAGGGCGTCAAAATTTTACTGCCTTAACACTATGTTTTTGTATAAAGGAACGAATTAAACTAATAATTTAAACAAACTACCAAAACCACCTTTACTTGAAAGAAAGTACTTAAGTACAAATACACGACAATCACAGGAAGGGAGAAATGAAAAAAAAAAAAACAATTAAAAGAGAAGTCGTGTGCTGACTCAAATGGATCGACCTCAGCTAAAAGCTGCAGCCAAGCATGCTTGGCTGCAATGCTTGGTGCTGGTCTTCCGGCCAGACTTATGACTGTGGTAAGTTTCATTCAAAGTTCAAAATTAAAGGATTTTTGAGAATCGTCTTCGCTACCTATATGGGTGAAATCGCTAGTCTGAAATATTACCGGCAAAATTAACTTACTTCTGCCCTTCCTTCCCAAGGTTAAGTGAGCTCGTCCTAATTGCTTGCCGCCTGTGTACCGTGTGACCTGGTGATTTTTGAACCTCTCTCAAAACTGCAGGATCTGGTTTGAGTTCCACTGGAGAAGGTGGATTTACGTATACCTGTAAATTTGAAGTAGAATAATTAACATAGTCTAAATGTGACAAAGAAAATTTTAAGCCATTTCTGTTTTTCAGTGTATAATGTTTTTTTTTTATAGTTTTAATATTTCAGTAGGTACCTACAAGTGTCAGCAATAATACTTTTGTTATGTTAGTTATCGTCAAAACTGAGGAAGGACTTTGCTCAAAAGTGGAACACAAAATAGGTTAGAATCGAATAATTTAAAATTAATTACCTCAGTATTATGATGAGTATTATGCTCCTTATAATAATTATGCCTCCAACTAGCGGGCTGACATTCAGAATCACTTAGCGCCGAATCGTCATTCTTCATACCCCTATGGAATATCCGCTTCGCCCTTCCAAGCTTAGACTTCGAACTTTTATTACTTGAGCCCATGCTACCGTCTGACGCATAACTTGAACTGTCATCGCCAAAAGGAGGATTTAATATAAATGAAGGTTTCAAAGGACCGATGGGCGAAGGTGGTAATACTGTCATGGGAGAAGGTGGTTGAGTACGACTAGCAGGCCCGTGAGCAGGGGATGTGAGGGAGTGAAAATCAAAAGGGAATGCAGTAGGCGTCGTCGGCGTCATGTCAATATAATTCAAATCTGGATATTTATCTGTTTGCACGTCTAAAAAGTGAGGTGAAGAGACGATGACTTCAGTACGGTTTTGTCGCTTTCTTCGTCGTGTTTTAAGGGATTCGACTCGTCGGAGGAGGGCTTTCGCACCGTCTCGGAGACGTTCGGAGCCTGTTCTACGGAAACGGGTACCGGTTTCTTCATCGTCTTCTTTGTCGCTTGGTAACTGAATTACTGGTTGGCCCGGTACTGTTAATCTGTAAAGATATTTATTAAATTAGTTGTTATATAATTGTAGGCACAATAGAGCTAAAAAATTGCTTACGCCTAAAATTACTAAATCACATTGAACATGAATTGGCGTAAAATAAAAAAATAGCAAGGGAAATCATATTTTCACGGGCTAGACAATAACAAATAATATACAATTTTCGAAATCCACACAAATAAAACAGGAAGCAGTTATTTTCAGAATCAGCACAATATTCTTCACAAAGAAATTATAAACTGAATAAACACGGAATACCAAATCCACAATGATTTAATAAATATTTGAATTACATCTAAGTAAAACAAACTTCGCTGATCCTTCTGAAATCGCTTTCATTCATCAAGACAAAGTTAGGAATAAATCAAATAAGTAATTCACATCTACGAAGGAAATACGTTGAGAGAAAATATGACTAACATAATCGTTTTCTGCGACCGCTTAAGCTATGCAGCTCTCTTTGGAACAGACAAGCGAAGCGTGCTAGCAATGAAGGATATCTAAATGTTTTTGCAACTATTGAGACAGCTGAAACCCCGGAACGAAGTTATAGGCTACTTCAAATACCAATATTCCCACGGGATTACGCGGCACTAAATTAACTAAATTGTTTGGAAGTTTACTAAACTTTGGACAACATTTAACAAAGTGGTTTACAAATTTATAACTGTGTCAAAGTAAGTTCTCAAGAAGTGGAAATTTCGTCAGCTAAGTGCTGAGTACAAAGTTTTGAGACAATTGAATTATTTCATTAGATAATAAAACATCATATTTCAGTGTTTCGGTTGTTCATATTGTGTCTATCAGACACCCTTGAGCGATATTCATACGAATTTAGAATCTCTTTTTTTTTCAATACTATCCTGCTCAAATTATGTACCTACTTTACTACTACTTTCTATAGTTTTCTCAAGATCATGAAACTATCTATCATCCAGCATTAATTGATCTTCTCCATCTTTGCTATCTACATTTTTTGTTCGCAATCAGGAGCTCAATCGGAATCGGTCAAATCAAAATCCAACCACGTTACTCGTGCAGTTGCCGGTGGAGCTAGCGTCTATGAAATTTATTAATTTTGTGTGTTTCACTTTTAGTTGTACAGAAAGTCGACTACAAATTTATCTTGGTTGAATTGTAATGGGTTATTGACGCCTTACCATATTTGGTAGCACCATTTAGTTAGATATTATTGTTTTGTATTTAACGTCTATCAAATTTAATGGGTTTTGTCGATAGTCTAATGGTATTTAGATAGATATTGAATTGAATTTAGGTTATCTTTTCAATTACTTAAGAATTTATGTTAATCTCTAATAGATAGATAGATACCTACCTATACTTATTTGTTTTGTCTGTAAGTATTTTTTAACTAAAATATGCGGATTTTAAACTCATAATGACTGTTTGTTGAGACTCAAGATGAACTTCAATCCTACGTAATGAGAAAGAGAAAGATAATCCACACTAATTATTTGTTTGCTCTATCAATGTATTATCTACATGAAGCAATTCTTTGCGCAATAGCCAATTACTCTCATTTCAAACTCCTTCAGTCTCCTCATTAACGAAACTGATGGCTTGACGTGCATGATACTGAACTGGATGCCTGACACCGGCTTATTAATTTCTTTGTCCAGTCAGATATTTCCGATTGATTGATAGGAATTTTAAGTGGTTTGATTTAGTTTCGATTGTTTGAACAGTAGACTTGTAATGAAGATGAAAGATTGCTTTTTTGGAATGAAATTGTCTTATTGTTTGCTTCGTTAGCTTTGATATTAAGGGTTTTGTTTTGGAGATCGGTTGAATACAGTGGAAAGATCCATCTTAATTTTCTGATGCGGACGCCAAAGTAGTTAATAAAATAACAGTGACGATAGTGATTACAATAACAAATATCTGTTAACAATAATATGAATTTCCAAATCTGGAATCGAAGTTTATTAATTCAAGTGGACACTTGCTATATACACAAATCGTGAAAAGACATAGAAAGGAATCTAGCAACGATAGAAAATACAAACAGTAACACTAACATAGTCAATGAACCATCAAATAAACATAAAGAGTCCCTAAGCGTGACATTCGAATGCGAGAGACATTGAATTCGAAACGTATTGTCGAATAATGCATATAATTAAGTTGTTGGTATTGTTCTACTTACTATTCAGTTTGGCCCTTCACCTATCAAGGGAGATTGCTAAACCGTAACAATTGTAATGATAGGTTTGGGGGAAAAGGTGTGGTAATAGTTGCAGCGGGAGTATCATAAGGCGACAGCGACCACAATTTTGCTGCTGGAAACGGCACGCGTACCTTTGCTGGAGGTATCCAGAACAAGGAGTAAAGGACTTAAATGCCACAAGTAATAATTCCGTATTAACCAACAGTAACTTTCCATGATCCCCACAATAACAATATCTCTGCTTACATCGTATTTCAGCCGCCCGCGCCGCCGCGTCCCTCAATTCACTTAGCTTTACAAAAATGAGTATTGTACCATGGACGTACTATGTAGTTCGTCCATGGTAGGCACATATTTAGTTGCTGGTGGCTGCTGGTGAGTTGCATATGGTTCAATCACTACCGCTTACGGTCGGACCATACCCTACCCCATACATAGCTTTGGCTCCGATAACCCAAATAAAGGGCATACGGTTTTTTAGAACGGAATGCTTTTAGTTTTTAGTGCAAGATTAATTGTGCTCGTGTGAAACATTTCGACATGCTCGACTTATAAAGTACAGTAGTGTGTACTTAGATTTGATAGCGCAATCTTACTGTTGTCACGGAATAACTAATAGTGCATCTATTGAAAATAAGTTAAAAAGTAGGTTTGTACTTCGCTCTTTGGCTGATAAGTTTTGTATAAGGTTAACATCGTAATTTGAATGTAGGACTTATTATTCACCTACTAAAAGAAGTTGCGTTATAACTTTGTCCATATTATGTACGGTTGGCTGCATAATTGCAGTCCCACCGTAGAGCTCCAAGCGGCTGTTATAAGAATGTTTTCAACACAAGCAAGATTCTAGGCACCTGCTTTAGTTGAAGTTTAAAGTCATGACTTAACTCATGAATGATCAAACAAAAATATGAGAATGAAAACATGCCAATGATAGTAATTTTTGAACTCTACCGGGGACTGCAATTATGCAGCTGACTGTACCTAGCCACAAATTGGGCCTTGATCTTGGTTGAACTCTTTCTTTTTCATCGATTCAACTTTAATGGTAGGAAGAGATTCTCAACGTCTTCTACTTCTCCTCTGGCATCTAGTGTTGTTATCACTTGCTATAAACCTTCTGTTATAAGGAAATTTACTCACATATCAGGTTCGACGTCAGTATAATGTCCATCTGCATCGACGAGTCCAACCCTGATGGTAGGAAGAGATTCATCCTCATCGTCTTCTACTTCTCCTCTTGCTTCCCTTGCTTCTCTTTCAGCTAGAGCTCGTGCTGCTATCACCTGAAAAATATTATTGAATTCATTGGTTTTTTAAGGATAAAAAAATGCTGTTGATTAAAGTATTTCAGGTCAATATGCAGAAGAGCGAACTGATAATCAAGTAATGTTCCTTTTTTAAAAAATGTGATTCAAGTGACTGACACAATCAGACAGCCCATTAAGTATGATGATGATGACTGATAAAACTACTATCAAGTAAACAAGTAGAATTTCTTGCTCTGACCATAGATTTTTATAGAGAATGATAATTAAACCTGTAATCGTCTTTGTGCTTGAGGTGTGATCTCGACGACTCTGGACCATCTTCTTGACTTCCTCTCGTACTGCCATTTATCGCTGAGAGCGCATTGATCATCGTCAGAGTCGTTCTATAACAATAAATAGAACTAAATCAGTCAAATTAATGACGTCTTACAGAAAAAACCATAACTTTTATAAATATGCATTATTAAGCTTTTGGAGCTATACCGTCTTGCCTAATAGAAACTTAAAAAAAAATTAAAACTATTGCGCAACTTTTTTGATTAAGTTGTATCTACCGATGTAAGAAATTCAAAATTATATTAAAGTAACTAAGCAATAAGTAGTTAGCTTTTAACCTCAATTGCTTATATTGAGGTTATGCATGTTTCCAAAACCGTTGCTACTAAAGGAGTATGACAAACACTCGTTGAGTCTTGGCTCTGGGAATCTCATAAAACGAGCCATATATGAAATGAAAGTTGGTTACAAGAAAATCATTTTTTTTATTATTCAACCCCAAAAAATATCCTCCATTCGTAACTGATTTGTTTTTAAATTACAAAATTATTTTTCAATTTGTCTATCCTATCCCGAAAACCTTAAAAAAATAGTTAAGTGACGATGTTCCTTCCGGGAAATCTCAGAAGGTTTTGCTGTAATGTAACCTTGGCATTTAAGGAAAAAACGAATATATAAATGGGGCAACAAAAGAATCAGTCAAACGTTAAAATGTTTGAAAAAAATACCGATCATTTTTTTGTATTTACTGTAAGAAAATCACATGGACATCTACCGTAAATTACATTTTTCTTTCGTATTATATGCTTGAATAATATGTAATAAACAAACAATCGGTCTACGAAATTGTTTTATTATCAAGGGTCAATAAGGTTGAGGAAAATTGGGTGACTGTAAGACATTGGGAGGAAAAAAATCTATATAAAAAAGGTATTTGGATTGAACTGAGCGAATAATTTATGTTCAAGACAACAGTAACTACGAGTATAATTCCCAGTCGACTAAGTTGACGTCTCTTTACAAATCTCAACACGTTTGACACAAAATTGATTGGTTTAACTTTTCTTTCGTTTTATTTGGTGGATCCAAGTGGTTTACAAGTTTATATGGACTGGACATTGATTCGTTCAAAAAAATATCCCTGAAAGCATAACCTATGCCCGCAAAAATAAGTCATTAAAATGCGGCTAAGAAACTTTGCAAACTATTACCTATCATAACAAATGTAGAAATATTTAACTTGCAATGTATGTTATATGTTATGTTAGTTTGTTAAGGTCAAATCTCGTAAGCTATAACCATAACCATATATAATATACTATACCTAATAAACCATCACTACATAGTATAAAAAAAAGTCGCTTTCTCTGTCCCTATATCCCTATGTATGCTTAAATCTTTAAAACTACGCAACGGATTTTGATGCGGTTTTAATAGATAGAGTGATTCAAGAGAAAGGTTTTTATGTATAATATAATATGCATAATATAGCCGTGCGAAGCCGAGGGGGGCACTAGTTTTATATAAATATAACCGCTTCCTCTTATCCTAAGGAGTTGAATTTTGTCTTAATAATAATTTAGAAGCATAGACTAACATAAAAATATATCTATGTTTAGAAGAGTTTATGAATTTGAGGTCTGCTTTAGTACATTCTTTATAGATTAAAACGCGATTAATATTCGATCAATTGACCACTCCCAAAATACTATCACCTCGTTAGCACCATCGATTTCAAATAGACATAAATTAATGCTATAAATTCGTCACTTAAACCGAAATATTATAGACCTTATCCCATCGAAATAGCATCAATATCAAAACCGGTAGACGAAGAGACACCATACCATAATGAATCATATTTTGTAAATGATAAAATTGAAATTGATACAATGATGTAATATGAAGTACCAATTTGTTAAGATGATGCGAAGAAATCGGGTGATCATAATCTAGAGTTATTTGGACAGTCGTTAACGCAAGTGATAGTTCGTTTTATTCATTCTTATACGTCTATTCTATGTGAGATTGATAGATGTATTGACATGTGGAAAGCGACTAAGTGCAACGTTTATTTGATGTCTTTAAAATTCTATCAATATGAAATTGTTATGATAGTTATCGAGGCGGATTTAACTATCATTCATTTTAAATTTTTCAATTCATTAATTTTGAATTCGATTATTAACGCAACGAACCGTGCATAGGCATCATTTTTCGCATGAAATAATTCAAAAAGATATTCTGACATTCTGAAATGACACACATGGATGGGCTAAATGAATTTGAACAAAATACTCGTAAAGATTACATTTTTTCCGATTGAGTGTACATTGCAAATGACTTGACAGAATCTTGAAATAATTTTACAGGGCGGTGTCGTGCGGTTTTTGCAAAAAAATATTTTCATATTGATTGGTATCAAGGCCATTGCCTTCATAAGATGAGATCTTATATAACAATCTTTGATTATTGCAATACCTACCTATACAAAATTTTATATTTCCATTATCAAAACCCTGGACACTAGCAAATGGACAGCAGACTAACTTTAAACATTTTGTCAGCCCACTTGTGTTGAAATTCATGACAATATTTACAGAAATTATATAACTTGACACCTTGACACTGGCAATATGTGCAAATATTGTGGAGCAAAAAAAATGTATTATTATCTATGGCGACCTATGCCCCCAGCTTGCATTACCTAATGGCCTTGCTCTCATCAGCGCTAATTACGAGTGATGTAGGTGCAGAAACAAAGATCATAGGTCAAACCAATTATATTTATAAGGAGCAAAGTTAATTTAAGACATTGTTAGCGCAAGAAGCGAAAATCTTTTAAGAATTATATTATGAAAACGAAGGGCGTGGGTGTCAATTTTAGGCATAAGGTAATGTGGGTAGGTATTTGAGATTACGATCAAGATTTTTAGTGTTTTTTTTTACTAAATTAGTAGAGAGCAAAAAAATTTATTTAAAGGAACAAAAAATATTTAATGCCAAGCAGTAGCTATGTTTCCTAGAAAGCTTGTATCTTTTCCAAATTATTACTATTATTATTTATTTTTTGTTTTGTAATTATGTCTAGTACCTATTTTATATTTGCTGCTTTTCTAATCAATGTCTATTCTATTCTTTAAATTCTCGTTTTTATTTTATTTTTCTATAAAAAGTATTTTTTCAGGTACCCAACTGTTTAAAATTTTTGGGACATTGCAGATAAATAGTTTCTAGATCGTTGTGATTTATAAAAGTAGGCTAAACATTCTGCATTCGATCACTGATTTGGCAAAGTTTTTTAAACTGTAAATAGGTGCAAATTGTAAATAGGTAAATAGGTGCGATTGTAAATGGAGGGAGATGGGGGAGACCTTTGCTCAGCAGTGGGATACTAGGGGTTAGATAAAAAAACCTTTTCATTACTCATACTCCGAAAGTAGGTCTAAAGATGCGTGAAGAGCGTGTAAAAAATAAAACTTTCAGCCCTAGGGAAAATCGCTTTCACTGACAGCTGTCATGTCAAATTATGGCTTCGCACGGCTTGTGCAATGTGCATGTAGCCAGTATCCGTATCATAACGCATTAGGAACTTCAAAAACCTAACCTCCTTGCTTTAAGTAACACCAAAGAAGAACACTACATGTAT
Organism: Idaea aversata; assembly: GCA_907269075.1. Taxonomy (NCBI): domain Eukaryota; kingdom Metazoa; phylum Arthropoda; class Insecta; order Lepidoptera; family Geometridae; genus Idaea; species Idaea aversata. The sequence goes on from OU026102.1 coordinate 3,614,748, forward strand.
ATAACCTCTTTGGTCCCAACCTTGTAAGAGGAGCAGGTAGTATGGATTATCTCATTCACTCTCGTTGTTAGGAAGAATTTTATGTATTATTCGTAATGAAAAGCACAGAGCCCTCGAACTATTAGCGCCCTCGCTACGCTCGGGCGCCAAACTCCGTCTCGGGACTTGTAATGAGTGACTTTCACACCTAGGATAACAATGTACTATTTTTCTTTTCTAACCCGTAATATCGCGAAAACCATAACCCCTTCTTGCAGTCGGGTAAAAAGACATCCAATCTACCTACACTAGATATGATAGAGATTGCAGCCATGATTAAGCACTTAGCTTAAAGCTGGTATGCAAATAGGTATTGTATTGGTAAAGCCCACGCGCCAATCCCTTTGTTTTGCTCGGCAATGTTAGATGGAAGATAGTTTCATCGCTTCAGATTTATGTTTGCCTGGTAGCTTTGATGTTTATATTAAACTAGCGACCCGCTCCGGCTTCGCACGGCTATATTATGCATGTATTATACATATAAACCTTCCTCTTGAATCGTTCTATCTATTAAAAAAATCGCATCAAAATCCGTTGCGTAGTTTTCAAGATTTAAGCATACAAAGGGAAATAGGGAAATAGGGACATAGGGACGGCGAAAAGTGACATTATTTTATACTATGTAGTGATGATAAATTTCGTTTTGTGTGTTGTACAAATAAAGTGTTTATCTATCTATCTATCTATCTATCTATAAATTGATATAAAAAGGGTCTGCGGTAATAAAAGCCAATAAAGGTTTTTCAAAAACTGTTAGAACGAAAGTTGTTTGTTAAGTGCACAGAAAAATGTATGTATGATAAAATAATCAATTTAGAGCTAAGAAATGAAATATTAAAATTAACTATTTACTAATTGTCTCTGTTTGTTCCGTAGTTAGAAACTCAGAACAAATAGAGACATGTAGATACAATCAGACAACAAAAGTGCAGTTCTAACATTGTTATTAGTGAAATGTTTTGAACTTAATCTATAGGAACATATTATAAAATCCTTTGTCCTGACTGACTGACGGATCAACGCACAGCCTTAACCGCTAATCGTAGAAACCTGAAACTTGGAGGGAGTGTTCTTTGTATATCGTATAAAAAAATATATTCTGAAATTCTACTTCTTAGGGGGTGAAAAAGGGGGGCAAAGTTTGTATGTTACAACGTGATTCCTTGGTCCATTTTCAACTTCTACGCGGACGAAGTCGAGGGCAAAAGCTAGTTAAGATATATTATTAGGGTTTGACGACCTCTGTGGCGCGTCGACGAACACCCGACTGCGACCCAGAAGGTTGCGGGTTCGATTCCCGCCGGGAACAAGTATTTATGCTGACCATAAATTCTTGTTTCTGGTTCTGGGTGTTTCCTATATGTATAATATGTATATATTTACAAAAAAAAAAAAAAAAGTAGTTTATCCGTTATCTGGCACCCATAACACAAGCATTAAGTTGCTTAGCTTGGAGCTGGATGGCGATGTGTAATATGTCCTGAAATATTTATTTTATTTATTCATGCTTTAGCTTAAAGTTTTTCAACATAAGCGACTTTAAAGCCTTCCATAATGTGAAAACATTCGCATAATTTTATTATTATGTAATTTTATAATACTACGGTGGGTCCGCAATTAAGTGGCTGACTATACCTACTATTTATTTTATGACCGGATCGAACTTGCAATCTTTAGCTTCGTAGGCGGAAGTTTTCCCACAAAGCCGTAGGTATGAAAGTACTTTCATGGAGTCTTCGCTTTCCTTTACTCCCTTTTCATTCGATTTGTAATGGTTATAGAAAGTGTCAATCAAAATGTGATATAGAGTTAAAATTAATTAACGCCGCACAAAATGGTGAAATTTTCTCTACAGGGTTATCGGTAATCGTATTAGCAAGCAGTTGATGGCCACTTCTGTACACCTAAACTAACAGCTTTGTTTTACAACTTTTGGAAAATCAAACATTTTAATAAATATTGAGGTTATGTAAATTTAAAAATATTTTTGAAGTGAAAACTTCTTTAGCGGCGTTGAGCGCTTTTTCTGTAATGGGTATAAAATCTTAAACTCGCGTCAGGACACGTGACCTGATCGAAAAAGCGTAAGACGGATGGAGAGTAGACAGCTATCCCCTCTCTACGGCGCGGCGAAAATGTATGCCTGGGCCTAATGTTTTTAATTTGGCTGTGAGTGTATTAAGACGTACATATGGTATTTTTTAACGGACGACTATTGACGGACGACAAATGTCGGACGACAAATGTCGGACGACAAATGTCGGACGACAAATATCGGACGACAAATGTCGGACGACAAATGTCGGACGACAAATATCGGACGACAAATGTCGGACGACAAATGTCGGACGACCAATGTCGGACGACTATTTGTCGTCCGACTATTTTTTTTTTTTTAAAACAAAGGTCATTCAGACTTAGAACTGTAGATAAAACTTATAAAATGTTTGTCTGTGAAGTCGGTTTACGGATGATAATTTTACGTGATAACGTTATAAGAAAACGATAAAAAAATGAGATTTTATTTGTTTATTTAGGTGAAATGTAGCACCGAGTAAATAAACATAGGCATAACAAACATTGTATGAATTTAATGTTAGGTTTATTGAATAGTCGGTGAGTCGTCATAGTTAAAAGGTAACAAGTGGAAACGTGTTTCGATCTAGCGTAGTGAACCCGTTTATCCTTTAAGTATATTTTTTGTTTCCTTTTTTTTCCTTTATATAAGTCTTCTATTCGTCACTCCCTCCCTCAACCGCTTGCTATTATGATAACCAATAACCCTGTATAATCTATTCAATTTCACTCACCACTGGTCACATAGACAGCAAACGTTTGATATTGTTGTACTCAAAGAATTAAGTTATAGTAAATTAGAGAGAACATTTTGATATTTTCTTTAGCAGATCTTTGATCCCAATTCGAATTTCTATATAATTGATTGACAGCTTATACGCCAACATATTTTAGGAAAGAACGTTTTTTATCACGGGTTGGCGAGGGACCTACCCGAGTAAAAATGTAACGTTACGAAAAAATGTCACGAAATACCGTTAGAGAAAGAAAGAATTAGATCCATATACTAATCTCTTACAAAAAAATAATATCTATACTATCACTATTACTACTTAATATAAAATAAAGTCACTTTTCGCCGTCCCTATGTCCCTTTGTATGCTTAGATCTTTAAAACTACGCAACGGATTTTTATGCAGTTTTTTTAATAGATATAATAGATAGATATAATAGATAGATATAATAATATAGTGATTCAAGGGGCGGGTTGCTAGTAAATTATAAAGCTGAAGAGTTTGTTTGTTTGAACGCGCTTGTTTCAGGAACTACTGAATTGAAAAAATCTTTTTGTGTTGGATAGTTCATTTATCGAGAAAGGCTATAGGCTACTTTTTATCTCGATATTCCCAAGGGATTGAAAGTTACGTGGGTGAAACCCCGGAGCGGTGCTAGTATAGTATGTATATATTCAAGGCGCGCGCTGGTAGTACCTAGGACATGTATTAAGGCCAGTGTGAGGCTGTAAATTTCCATACAAAAAGCGGTAACGTTTCCCCCCCCCATAAATTACAATAATTGATAATTTTTAAAAATATTCTAGATCTAATGGAAAACTAGTTTTAACCGTTTTAATTTTAAAGAAATATTGCCTAAGATAAAAGTTATTAGTATCTGAATATCTATATTTTTACTTAAAAACTTCATCGAACGTTTTAATTGTTTTTTAATAGACTAAACTGAATTACCAAAAAAGAAAAACGTATAAACCTAGAATAAGATGCAGTTAATTAAATGAGACCAAATTTATTTCATTTTGTGAAGGATAAAGGGGGTAAAAACGTTACGGCCCGCAACATTATTTGAAAGCAAAATGAAGGCAATTACGTCCGAACTTAAACTCTCTATATCGCACGATACGAGTCATTTTTGAAAATACCTACTCGCGCCGCGTATCGAAAACTCATGATTCTATTAACCCCCAAATAAATAAGGGCCTTCGAGATTGAAGATAGGAAGTGGAATGAGAACTTTTTGATTGAGAACTTTTTTTGATGCAGAACTTTTATGACTGCATCAGCCTTAATTAATCAGAACATAATATTATTATATTTAACGACTGTTCCCCTATGCCCCTTCAAAATTTATTTTAAATCAACGCTTATCGGTACCCCCACTCCAGGGGGACCGTTAATCGTGAAAAATAACAGGAAGACCGTTTTCCGTAGGGGGATCGTTAGGGGGCCGGTAACGACTCTGCTACTGAATTTCGAAATACGAAATTCCGTAATTTGTGAGACCGAATGTGTATCAGTACGATGTTCGTTAGTTCGACAGTACAATGTCGCGACGTTTGAAATTTAATCATTAACAAAAGATATTGTTTGGTTGTTCTGTTGGATAACTGTTCCCATGTTCTCTCTATTCATCATCCATTTAAACGTGTCTGTTATTATGATATAGGTACCATAATTCAATCTTACACGAGAGTGAACTTAATGACCTATTTTGGTTGCGTCCCAGTTTTGCAACGATGAACACTGGGGAACACTATCGGTAATAGGCACTATTAAGGTTTCATATCAAGCTATTATTATGATTAAATAGTTTAGACACCTAATATTTGGTTGACTGAGCTACGTAGAGTAATTAAAACTGAGTCTGCTAGTTTCAGCTTTTCAGCGTAAGGTACCTACTTAAAAAAATAGTAATATGTAGGTACATAACACAAGCCAGTTTTTATAAAACTTAAGAGATCATAGAGAGATAAAAAATGTACTTCATTGAGAAGACATTAGGAAATTTTCATGCTAAAACTTTGTCGTAGTTTTCATTTTTGCACAGTCTGCGTAGAACACAAGACTGTAATAATACACTAGACTGAGTGTTTATTTGTATTAGAAAGTTAAAAAAGATTGCGTCATTTTGTTACATATTTTTTCCGGTACACTTTTGGTACTTAAAAGTATTTGTACAATACCGGTCACACATTGAACGCATTTTCGTACGAATTTAGATGGAAAGAATGAAATAAGCAAACATTTTATTTTCTGGACTGTACCTCCAGACACATAAAAATATCAAAAATTAAAAAAAAACAAGAAAAAGTTGTAAAGCGCCCAAAAAAACGGTGAACGAACATCTCACCTTTAAAAGTTCTGAGAGCGATTATTCGTATACTAGGTATACATACATAGGTAATTCCAGTTCATAAAGTACAACGACAAATTCTTATAGCTCTGTTTCGAAACACTTAATGTTACTTCGTTTGATACTTTTAAGACTCAAATAACAGAATACATATTGGATAAATATTAGTTACCTATTAGGTTTATTAGGCATAATATAATAATACGTAACTTAGGTCATTATAGATAGACAAGTATATGTATATATATACTTGTATTACCTACCTGCACACACAATTTTAAGTTAAGCTATGTAATCTCTATTAAGTGACATGTACTCGTCTTTTTTTGAGAATAAATTCTTTAAACCTAAATTGTTAATTATTCTATAGATTTGATGGTGGATTGATTCTAGACCGGAGCAAACACAATACCTCTCTTTTTAAGTAAATCTCTGTTTAAATAATAAACAGGACGTTTAATAGTACATGTGTGCTCTATTATAATAAATTACCTAAAGATGTATATGACATGTCCATTAACAGGTTCAAAACTTTTATAAAGCATAGATTGTGCAGTAAGGCGTACTATGATACTTCGTCTTACCTTAATGATAAGAACCCATGGACGTGACTTTAGTTGCTCCATTTCAAATAATACCTTCAAATATTTGTAATATTGACCATTGTGAGCGTGATCACATGAAAATAAAAACCCCATGAGTTTCTTGTGCCTTCTTCTCATTGGTGGGCGCGTTCCGAAGGCACACATCCTAACTTAGTTTTTAAGACGATTTTATGTGGTCTTTATACTTTTAATGTATTAAGCATCCAAAGAAATAAAAAAATTTGACTTTTGACTTGACTTTTGACTTTTAAAAAACTACCTTACCGATCGTTTCTGATGATGGTGGTGTTCTAGTTTCATGTTTGCACATCGGTTCAGGGCTGTCAGCCTTCGGAACAGTGACTGTAGAGAGTCTGCGTCCAAGAATGGATGGTCGTTCTGTACCCCCGATACGTCTATGGGGAACTGCAGGTCTGGAAATAAAAGAAAATAGGTTAGGGAAGCGAAGAAAGTAGCTTAACATTTGATGCCTTTGGACTTATGTTATTTTGGGCAGTTTATATAAATAAATAAAATAAAAAAACAGCGCACTCCGGGAGTGCAGGCAGAAGTGAAAACAATTTATTTTTTATTCGCTAGATGGCAGTAAAAAATTTAAATCAGCGCCATCTACATTCGAATAGCGGTCTTTCTAGAAACTAAGTTTCTCAATTTGTGTAATAGATGGCAGTATAAATTAAACAAAAAGACTAACACAAATAAAATCTCATCTGTCGCGTCAAATCTCATCTGTCGCGTCAAAATCTGTCGCGAGAACGGCTGAAAATGCTCACCCATAAAAGTGCCCAACGCGCCATAAGAAGTTTTCACTTCAATAAATAAATAAATATTTCAGGACATATTACACATCGCCATCCAGCCCCAAGCTAAGCAACTTAATGCTTGTGTTATGGGTGCCAGATAACGGATAAACTACTTATATACTTTTTTTTTTTGTAAATATATACGTATTATACATATAGATTGACATACTATAGTGACCCGCTCCGGCTTCGCACGCCTATATTATGCATGTAAACTTACATACATACATATAAACTTTCCTCTTCAAACACTCATCAAAATCCGTTGCGTAGTTTTAAATATTTAAGCATACATAGGGATATAGGGACAGAGAAAGCGACTTTGTTTTAGGTATACTATGTAGTGATAAAGAAGTGTTGACATAGTGGTAGATACCCCGATTTTCATTCGAAGGTCGTGGGTTCGAGTCCTGGAATGCACCAATAGGTTTCTTACGAAAAATTCATCCATAATTGTGGTCATCCATAAAAAAAACTCATACAATAAACATCTTTAACACAAATTATACGGCTTATACAGCTAAATTACGGAATTATACGGCTAATTATTGTATACTGGCTGTTTTCCCTCAACTTAGTCGACCGTGTAAAAAGGAAATAAGTCTGGAGCCAACTAACTACTAGCGGGTTTCGTCACGATATTTTCCTGCACTTTTAAATTACGCACATTTTTCACATGAAAAATTCATTTCTGCCGGGGTTCAAACTCATATCTACCACCAATAATACTAAAGAGGTTTCTATTCAAAATTCATTGTACTGGCTCCAGATATAGGCTATCTAAACTTGATAATTTCCCAACATACTTCCACATCACAGTTCAGAGTCATCACACGTAATATGATAGAACCAACAATGTCTGACGCTATCTCCATCATCACCTAACAATGGACTGTTTCGTAAACGATACGTCCTCGTTCATAATGAGTGACGTTTCCTTTCGTTGTTGTTATATTTGGTTGACTGTAATTTAATTCATTAAACTACCTTAGGTAAGCACCTTTTGAATTTACTTTATGTACCTTTGTAGACATTTAACCGTATAGTCCTTGGCATAGTATAGGACCACGTTGCCGTAATATTGCCTTTGGAATAGATATGGGTTCGAATCTTAACCCTTTTCCTTAAATCCGATTTTTTAATTTTGTGTTGTTGTTTTATTCTTCACGGTCAAGGGACTACAACGATTTGGATGAAGGGTTCCGTATCATTATACTTTCGATTTTAGTATTTTTTGTTATAGCGGTAACAAAAAACATCATCTTTTTATTTTAACTATCACGGTTCATGAGATAAAGCCTGGTGACAGACAGACACTGGAGTCTTAGCAAAGGGTAGTAAAAGAATCGGAAAAGGTCTATTATGATCAGTAACTAGGCCAAATAATAAGCTATAAAGTGACCTGATATTTCTTTACAGTCCCTGACCTTTTGAATTCGTGACGATTTCACATTTTGGACGTTTTACTAACTTTAATAAGCCAGTCTAGACATTGTCACTTTAGACGTTTTCACATCTATGGACTTTCTACAAAATTTGGAGGTTATGTTTACCTGAAAATCAGCTGCAGAGGACACGGAGAGGTCATTAACCTTAAAATCAAACTAATTTTTTAAGTTTTGTCTACTGTTCTAAGTCTGAATGACCTTTGTTTTAAAAATCAATGGTTTTCGAATTTACATGAACTCAAAATTTTCAAATATTTTCGAGTTATCAAAATATGTAGAAAAACAAAAGTTGTTTGTTTAGGTGCACAGAAGTGCCTCAAACCGTTTTTGCTAATAAAGTCAAAGTCAAAATTCTTTATTTCTTTGGATGCTTAATACATTAAAATTTGTATTTGTAGACGATTTTAAGTGGTATTTTACTTAAAATCGTCTTAAAAACTAAGTTAGGATGTGTGCCTTCGGAACGCGCCCACCAATGAGAAGAAGGCACAAGAAACTAATGGGGTTTTTTTTTCATGTGGTCACGCTCACAAAGGTCAATATTACAAATAAGTAATATGATTAATATGATTACCAATAGCCCTGTATACCTTCTGATTCGGAAGCCACCTGATATTTCAAATGTCATGACCTTTCTACAAGAGACGTAGAATATAATTTTACAAAGAAAATGTCCAAGAATTTACCTACTCGTATATTTCCAGCACGTCTGCCTCAGTCAATGAGAGCCAACCTTTGAAAGTGTGTGTTCGCTGAAAGCATTTCCTAGTTTCAGTGTATCCGGTTTATTCCATTTCCACCGCTCGCTGTGTGTCAGATAATTGGATGTAGGTATACATAGGTGCACTAAGTAAAAACCAGTTTTTTTTTATGACTTTGAAAACCAGTTATTTTTCATTTTTGATGATTTTGAGCACTATTAGTGGTAACTAGAAAAAATTTCATTCCTCGTGTGCTATTTTTAATTTTAATTTTTTACCCGATTACGGCGAAGCCAAAATGGAGGGTTATGTGTTTGATGGGTATGTACGTTCATCTGTTCCCACGTAACTTCAAAACTACTATTTATAGGTATCGTTAGAAGCGTCTCAATAGTCCGCTGGATGTGACGTCACAATAAATATAAAAACAGGACCCTATTACGGTCTCCCTCCGTCCGTCTGTCTGTCTGTCACCAGGCTGTAGATATCTCTTGAACCGTGATACCGTGAACTTAATCGTCTTTTGTAGTTTTGATAGTATTATATTAAAATTATTGAAATAATTTATTATGATTAACTGACTGACTGATAAATCAACACAAAGCTTAAATCGCTGATATTAGAGACATTTTTGGACAGGAAAGTAGGTCTTCATCTTCAAATTGTATAAGTAACACAAAGTCTATGATAAAGTAGGAGTCTAGATGCTGTGTGGTACTAACCAGGACAAATTACCTTAGATTTATTTCAGACACTAAAAATAGTCACCAAAAGGAAATAGCACTACAATTAACTAGGTATACAGTGCCTATATCAACACAATAGAAAAGGACATTAAACGTAACGTGTCGGCAACGACGAAAGATGTCAAAGTTAGGAATAGCGTGGACTAGAAACTAAACGGTAAGTCGACAATTCAATATTGTAACCAATATAGTTAAAGTTAGAGTCAAAGTTTACCAAAGCTAAAACTAGATGGCAGCACTATGCAAATTAGATCGCGCTATCAAGATTTCATACAAAATAGTAAGCTGATGGCCGATCCTCAATGAACATTTGTCTTTCGTCCTCGGTCTTTTGTCTATGGTTAGGGACAGTGAAGAGTGGAATCCACAATTGTTGGGACACTCAGCACTCTAGCGCCATCTACCTAGGAGCTCGCTGCTTCGGAGACGAATACTAACTGGGATCGTTTCTGACTTCGGGCCTCCGAGTTAGTTACGAATAAAAGTAACTACTGTACGAGATAATAATAAAAAATACTCCAAGTCCACCGTCGTTTTCTCTTCGCCGCCGCCGTCAATATAAAAATAAGTTTATTTTCCCAAAATTCAATATTGTTTTAAAGTAAGGAGACTCCCACTTCAAATAGCCTGTGACGCGAATCCCCTCTACCAGTTAACGAGAGCATAAATTAAATTTTAAATATAGTCCTGTTAAAAATATTACAGATGTAAAAAACAAGTCTTAACCAATTGTCATAAAATATACACTTAGAATGAAACCCTCAAGGTGCTAAGTTCTCAGTTAAGTAAAAATAATCGGGACGCAGCCACAGTAAGTTTGTGAATCGTCTCGTTTCAGAATGCAATAAAATAGAATAGGTATAATTTATTCGAACAAACACACGACATAGACACAAATGGAGGTTGAAAAACAGCGTTGTGCAGGACCAGAAATGGCACTGCTCAACAATAAAGCTGACGCCTCTCCTTTTGTCTAATTACTGTTGTGTGATAGGAGGAGTAGGGCAATATTACTGATAAGGTTAATTTAGACAAATTTAGACAAAATAAAAATAAAAAGTACCTGAGAAGGCGTGTGTTTCCCGAATGGGTAAAGCCTCAGCATGTGCTGCAGATACGCAGGCGCATCTGCAGCGCTGGTCTTCCGGCTTTACCCTGTGGGTGACTTTTACAACAAGTCCACATAATTTCTGACAGATATAGCTACACGAACCTCTAGTTAGAAGTTCAAAGTAAGGAGCTTTGTTCCTTACGTATATATAAAATATATGTCTATGGTAAAAATCAAAATGGTATAAAGCCATATTATTTTAAAACCTTAATAAAATAAGTTACGATGTGTGGCTTTGGAACTGGCCTTCCAATGAGAAGAAGCTACAAGAAACTCAAGGGTAGTTACGACTATCGGCCAACTTCAAGTCAATAGTCTGCAGCTCCTGTAACACGTGAAGTGGGTCAGCCAGTCGTCGGAGCTGACGGTTTCCGGTCACGCGGAAACGGAAGTAGGAAACAGCCTTCGACAAGACTTGAACGTGTGGGCTGAAAGTATTCGATTGTTTTCTTTTCAGAAGAAAATTGTGTTCGTTGGTAATGGGGTTGATTAGATCATTATTTTCTTCTAATGTTTTATTTGCTAAAATAAAGTACAGCATATTGCAATCTTATAAAAGGTTCTAATATTTTTCCTTGGAAAGCATGCAAAATATAAGCATGTTGTTTTCTATTTCGTCAATTACGAAAATGATATTTGGAAAAATCTAAGGTTTAGTACTATAACAGTGGTTTTAGTGAAATAATTATAGAGATGCATCTACAAAATATATAAAGTTCAAAGTCCTGACTGACTGATAGGTAAATAAATGCAAAGCTTTTACAGATCGGGCTTGTTGGCACACAGAGGGCTATTGCTAAACAGAACAAAAAGATTTCTTGTAGCCAAAAATAATCCTATCCTTTTGGACATACTTCCATTTGGACTTTTAAGTAAAGTAGATTGTTTATTTAATTAATTTAAGTTCTTATCAGATAGTTAAATTTCATCTTATCCCATAGACGCTACAGAAAAATTTCTTGTTCTTATAGTCCATTGAAAAGTTACATTTGGGGTTGCATTTGTCAGAGGACGCAATTTTATTTTATAGATATCAAGAGGGGGTTAGGCTAAGCTTAAATTACTCAGATTCCTTAGCTCTTTTTACGGTTCCATCTGGCTGAAAGCATGAAACTTGGCAAGCAGGTAGCTTTTACATAGAAAATAAGATATAGAAGTAGAAACAAGTCATATGGCAATTGGTTCCCCACCTTTCCCCCCATTTTGTGTGCCAAATTAGAGTTTTTATGCATTTTTTATGAAAACGGTTATAGCTATAACCAAATTGCCAATGAGCATTAAGATCTTCATCAAATTCACTACAACATTTTCCTCAGAAGTATGTAGATCGGACTTAAAGTTTAAAAACTGTAAAGTGATTTTTACGCTTCGTCGACCCTGTTTTGTATCAGTCTTACAGTTTTTTCATTTTATTATAAAATCAGTTGAAGCTATAACAAAACTGTTAATTACCGATATGTTCTTCATTAAATTGTCTACAATAATGTCTTAAAAGTATATTGATTGGATTTATAATTTTCAAAATATGCTTACTTTTCTTCTTCTCAAAATTTACACAAAAAGGTAAACATCGAAAAAGAGCATGTAATCATTTTTATACATTTTTGGACCCTACGAGCGTAGTCTATACCTGAGTTTACATCCTTGAAAACCCTGGGCTACTCCCATGGTGCTACGAAATCAGTATTCTTAGTAAAAATAAAAACTCAAATTTTCATGGATTTTCACTTATAACTTTTTGTTTTTTGTTTTACGACTAAAAGCTACTTTACAAAAGTTGTAGATAATCATATTTGCAACAAAAAATGTTCAGTAATATTTTTTGTGAGACCTTATAGTTTGTCAGATACCATAAAAACCGTTTAAATCCCTTTTTCCAAGATGGCGGCCGTGGAACAAGAGCTACAATCCCTCAAACTTGGATTTAAGCTTAGACTAACCCCCTCTTGATATCTAAAAAATAAAATTGCGTCCTCTGACAAATGCACGCTAAGCCCAAAAAAATGTAACATTTCAATGGACTATTAGTACGTAAATGTTCTTGAAAATAATGTTCGCCCGACGACCTCTGTGGCGCGTCGGGCGAACACCCGACTGCGACGCAGAAGGTTGCGGGTTCGATTCCCGCCGGGAACAAGTATTTATGTTGACCATAAATTCTTGTTTCTGGTTCTGGGTGTTTCCTATATGTATAATATGTATATATTTACAAAAAAAAAGTATATAAGTAGTTTATCCGTTATCTGGCACCCATAACACAAGCATTAAGTTGCTTAGCTTGGGGCTGGATGGCGATGTGTAATATGTCCTGAAATATTTATTTATTTATTTATAATCAGCAGTAGGTACTCTTGATTAAGGAATATTGTTTTTAAATTACGAATACTGTTTATTATTTTAAGATTTGTTACTAAAAGGAGACGATTATTTCTTGCTTCAAGAAACATTTTCTTCTGTCCAAGTAAAACGTGATAAAAAAAAAAAAAAAAATATTGCAAGACAATCCACACATCCCCATCTAGCCCCAAGTTAAGTAACTAGACTTGTGTTATGGGTGCTAGACAACGGATATACTACTTATATACTTTTCTTTTGTAAATATATACTTATAATACATAGAAACAACCAGACCACAGACAAATATCTAATACTTGATATTACTTGATTTTTATATAAAAAAAAAATATTAGTCATAGAACAAAAGTTGATTCACAGAAGTTAGTTCTCAACACTTCTCGACTGTTTTCCTATTTAATTTCCAATAACTCTGTATACCTACATACATACACATAAAAAACTCGACAAAAACATAGAAACAATTTTTATGCATGGTCCTTACCCAATAGGTACCCAGTGACGACATTATTTAAAATCTATCTAAACAATAAATTATGTGTGGTCCATAGAAAACAATTAAATTCTGCAATATCAGTTTATCAGTCCCCGTTTTACAACAAGTTGTAAATTTCAAACGTCACATTTTATGACGTCTCTCTATTTACTTCGTTTTAGAGGTACTTTGAAAGATACTTTACGGTCTATTCTTTGTTGAAAGTCTATGTGTTTAGCGGCTTATTAAGTACCTACTTACTAGCTTCTACATTGAGCTTCAGCATTTCACCGTCTTAGGGCCGGAATTTCGAAAACCTCTTTCTAATACAGAAAATAAGGTTTCTGGCAGCAAGAAATTAGCCTCTCCTAAAGATGCTATAGAAAATTTTCTTGGTTTCAGTAAATAAAGTAAAAATAAATTATAAAATTATTATAAACAGTATTCTTAATTTATAAGCAATATTCTTAAATTAAGGTTACGGATTAATATTTCCAAGAATAATTATTAAAAAAAAAGCAATTATTCTTTAGCGTTTTTCAAATTTTTGTCAAAAAATAAAAATATATTATACAGTGGATTCTGGGTAACTCGAACCTTGATAAGTCAAAATCTTCAAAAACTAGAAAAAAAATTGCATTCCCTTCCGCTAAATTTTTGTGTCTGTTCAGACAATCGGTCTGAAGTAAACTCCAATCGTGCGTCGGAGCTGACACACACACTTTTTTCTCTCTGTAGTGGATACATACATTTCACAAAGAACACACTCTCCAAACATGGCTCTAGGTCCAAGGTTTTAAGCTGTGATTGATATATCAGTCACTCAGTCAGTAGTACTCAGTATGTTAAGTTTAACACATTGGCTGTCCAATGTCCCTAAAAAGTTACACGAAGATTTTTCGCCAAGTCTATGTACTCCATGTGGTACGGTAACTGTACTACTGATTGATGAACTTAGATGAATAACTATGTATTTTATAGACAAAATAGAAGGTAAATAACTAACTGTAAATATAATAAATCAAAGAAATGAAAACATTATAATGTTATAAAAGAAGATTTCTCCAGCAATAAAGACTGTTTTACCTATAAATATAAAATTCAAAGTCTTAACTACCTAAGTACTTAAATTAACGTACATCTAAAACCAATGAATGGTTCGGGCTAAAATTAAATGACCTACAGATATCTATTATATCAGCTAAAAAAGGATTTTAGAAAAATCAAACCCTATACGGAGAAAATCGCTAGTAATTTTTAAAAAACTAATTTAAGGTAAGATCGAAAAATCTCATGTTAACATTAAAGATATTTTAATCCCTTCACAAATAAGATTACAAAACTGTTCACATACATTTATAAACAGAAATATCAATCGAGTGAAAATTACATCTAAAAACACCATGTTGAACCACACGGGGTACAAAATTAGCTCGGAACCATCGGGCCGTGAAACCACGCTTCAGTGCCCACGCCTTTTATCCTAAATCGGTGAGCCTAAACATGTACACCCTATTCAAGTTTCATAGTTGTAACTATATGATGTTAGAACAGTCTGATGGTTTCATGGTGGTGTTAGTGCACAGGAAAAATATATTATATAAAATTAATTATAAAATTATTATTTGCTGTGTTAATTCAAATGACATGTGTATTTTGTGTATAATCTTGAAAATCTAAAATGTGGCATAATATTAAAATTATTGTACACCTAGTGGTATTGTTTTAAGAAACTATATTATATTGCTATTTTTAAGAACCTATTACCTGTGACAAACGATAAATAAATTGAGGATATAATAAAAGGATTTTTAAAGTAAGAAATAATCTTTGTTGGTTTTTCTTGGTTTTAGTGAAAACACTTAAAATTATTAGTCAAATTAGGAATACTGCTTACAGTTTTAAGATTTTTCACCAAAACCATGAAATTATTTTAGTGTGTACCTATCTATCTATTTCTTGTGTCTATTTTCTGATTTTGTTCCGAATTCACAAGTAAAACTTAAACTCGTCTTTAATACGGCCCACGATGAGATGAGTTTGAGGTATCAATGATATTATTTTTAATCTTGTGACTCATCCCATTGTTTCACACATACAAATTTAGTTTTTAAGACGATTCGAATGATTCCAACAGATTATTTTTCAGTTTTATACGAAGACTTGATTTTTATGTAAAGTGTTACGTGTTTTAACAGCGAAAGAATATTAACAAAGTAAGGCTTGAAATGCAATGCCAGATACGACTAATGGCTACGACTATGATGCTAATTAAAGAAAAACTTAAATATCTAATTAAAATAATAGAAATCTTCATAAGATAAAACTCACGATAAATAAGTAACAGAAGAAAATACACAAAAATTGACAAGGACATAAAATAAATAACATTTATTAAACATATCAAAGGTCAAACTTTTAGCACCCCTCTTTTTCATTCAAGGGTTGAAAAGAAATGAAATAACGTACAATATCAACAAACAGTTATTCTGTAAACAATGAAAACGAAAGTCGATATAAATACGAGAATGAAAGTTCATTTCAAAATAGCAAAAAAAGAGCGTTGATATAGTCTGTCTACGGAAATAGTACCTTGGCATATCATAGTTAGAACTCCAACGGAGTTTTTGTCATAAAAACTGATAATTTGCTGTTTATTAGGTAATCCATACGAAAGAAATATGATTAAGTATGTCCCTTTAATTTTATTGCCAATGCTTGCACAGCGACAAGTAAATATTTTGTTTATCGCTCTATGCAAGCGTTGAAGACAGAAGAAGAGTGATGTGTATGAATGTAGAGGGATGGAAAGGAAGAAGACGACATAAGAGAAGATAATTGGATGGATTGCGTGAGATAAGATAATAAGAGAGTGATAAATGTGAAGATGACGACTAATAGAAGTAAATGGAAGAAAAAGACATACTGCGCCGACCCGATAAGGGCAGAAAGAAGAAAGAAGAAGAGGAGACAAGACGTTACAGACAAGCTTACTTGATGACTAAAATCCGTGGCAATACGTTTAAATAAAGACGAATATTCGTATTTATTAGACGGACTATACATGAATGCAATGCAACTCGCTTACAGAGTTAATCGAATGGACGGCTGAGTGGCCACGTGCCTTTGTCCACGATTTAATTTACAATCTATTTGTGGAAAAAGTTTATTGCATTTTGTGCTTTTGAAAGTACGCGATGCGTGAAGGACGCAATGACTGACATTCCAGTCCTGTGTATTCGGGTTTTTTATAAAAGTTTTTAAAATTAGTTTTTAGTGGTAGTGTCCATCAATGGATATCACTACATAGTATAAAACAAAGTCGCTTTCTCTCTCCCTATATCCTTATGTATGCTTAAATATTAAAAACTACGCAACGGATTTTGATGCGGTTTTTTTAATAGGGTGATTCAAGAGGAAGGTATATATATAACTAGCGACCCGCTCCGGCTTCGTACGGCTATATTATGCAAGTATAAACCTTCCTCTTGAATCACTCTATCTATTAAAAAAAACCGCATCAAAATCCGTTGCGTAGTTTTTAATATTTAAGCATACATAAGGATATAGGGAGAGAGAAAGCGACTTTGTTTTATATTATGTAGTGATACATGCTTAATATAGCCGTGCGAAGCCGGGACGGGTCGCTAGTATACCAATACATATTTAAGAGATTAAATTACGAAAATAGATGACGATATCATATCCCGCTAATATTGTTAGGCGAAAGTTTGTATAAAGGGACTAAACTCTTTATATTTCACTCGTAACTCATTGAGGACTTTGTGAGAAGCTGGTACTTCTTCAATCTGTACTTATACAAGTAGAAGAGCCGATTCTACAGGTAGATCTTGAAAACTAACTATTTATTTGCTGCACGTTCGAAGTACAATTCGGTTCGTCACTCGAAAGATTCTTATCAGATCCTCATGGGACCACCCCTGGGAATATTTCCTTTTCAATGCAAAAAAAAACATCTTAATCGGTGTAATCGTCATCGAGTAAACAGTGAATATACCTACATTAAAAAACAACCGGTTAAATACAATCGGTTTAGTAGTTTTTTCGAGAAAGAGTAATAAACATAATATACACCCAAAACTCCATTTCACATCACTATAATCACTACATAGTCACTACATAGTATAAAACAAAGTCGCTTTCTCTGTCCCTATATCCCTATGTATGCTTAAATCTTTAAAACTACGCAACGGATTTTGATGCGGTTTTTTTTAATAGATAGAGTGATTCAAAAGGAAGGTTTATATGTATAATACATGCATAATATAGCCGTGCGAAGCCGGAGCGGGTCGCTAGTTTATAATATTAGTAGGATTTAGGTACTTGAGAACCTGTCTTTTATTGAACTCAGTTAAAAACTTAAAGGAGC
This sequence comes from Idaea aversata, assembly GCA_907269075.1. Classification (NCBI taxonomy): domain Eukaryota; kingdom Metazoa; phylum Arthropoda; class Insecta; order Lepidoptera; family Geometridae; genus Idaea; species Idaea aversata. The sequence continues at coordinate 3,632,584 of OU026102.1, forward strand.
CCAACTATTTTTCGCAATATTCCCACGGTATCTGGACTTATTATGATAAAACCGCATTTAGCTAGATATACGTCCTGCACGACCATTATTTAAAAAAAAAATTAACAGGATTTTAGAATATCGAAACCACCTTAATTAACACGTTCAAAGTCAGTAAGTAAACCGCAAACCACAACAGCTAGTCTTAGTGGTTTGTTTGTTGATTGCTTGCAAAATGTGAACACAGAACACTTAGAAATCACAAGTCAATGAAAACCTATTATATGTCTTAAGTTTAGACGCTAAGATCGTTGGTGTTAATAGCTAAATTTAAAATTAAATGTCATACATAGCATCTAAAAATCTTTTGAACTACAAAGGTTATTTTCATTATTAGTAAAGTAATTTAAGGGGATATTTAACACGTAAAAATAAATAAATAAAATAAATAAATATTTCAGGACATATTACACATCGCCATCCAGCCCCAAGCTAAGCAACTTAATGCTTGTGTTATGGGTGCCAGATAACGGATAAACTACTACGTACGTACGTACTTACGTATTTACAAAACCCAAGAAAAGTGTTAATTTGAATAAAAAATTAAGAAAAAAATTTTATGAATTAGGTAATTAAGAATACTTCTAATAAATTTAAGATTTTTTACTGAAACCAAGAAAATAATTATTTAGCGTCTAGTAGAGGATTATTTCTTGTGTGACTAGAAGAGTTATGAATATGAATGTAGAGGTATGGAGAGGAAGAGGACGACCAAAGAAAAGATGGATGGACTGCGTAAGACAAGACATGAGAGAGATGAATGTCAGCGATGAGATGACGACTAATAGGAGTGAATGGAAGAAGAAAACATACTGCGCCGACCCCAAATAAATTGGGATAAGGGCAGGAAGATGATGATAGTAGAGGATTATTTCTTGCATCAAGAAACCTTTTTTACTGTGTATAAATATTGATAGAATAAAGTTTTGGACATTAAAGTACCCAAAACAACATTTAAGGGTTGAGTATTGCTTGTAAACAGTTTAACTTTTCCAATTTAAAAATGGACGTCACAACAAATCGACTTTAGTAAAATAAACTTGCCGTTTCAAGTGCTACTATAAAATGCATTGAAATCGATTGAACGGTGTCTTCAAACGGTATCCCTTGTGGACCTTGCCCGAAGGTCGATGTATAATAAATTCATTGTAGAATGCGTCTTTTCTTAGAGCTGAAGCAGTCAATTCCACGATTTAATTGAACACAGATGCTGAGGTATAAGTAGGTAATTCAGATCATTTTGTGGTTTAAGTCTAAAACTCAAAATAATACACTTATCTTTGACAGATAAGAAATGCATTTAAGATATCCTTTACTTTTATTTTTGTTCTTCATCTTTTATTTTTTTTAATATTTATGCCAAGGGTACTTATTGTATACTTGTATTATTTATATTACGGGATAAAAATGATTACTTAGTTATAAAAAAACATGGAAATAAAATACAAAATCCGAATGTTCTATTAAATACCCATGCCATTTTTGCGGGTTTGGAAACTGCTGCACTAGGGAATATGGGACAAAAGTATTTGAGATTTTTATCCGTTAACTGGCCACTATTTATAGTCCATAACATAGAACTAGTTGTTTAGCTTCGGGCTAAATGGGGCAATATCTTGCATATGGGAATTAAATACAAAACGTCCTTTTAAATACATGTGACCTTTCTGCGGGTTTGAAAAATGCTGCACTAGATTATTATTGAAGAATTCCGTTTTTTTTAGTCTAGAAAGGCAGACAACTTCAACAAATTACTAAAACTTCACTGTCCGTCGGTCCGTCTGTCTGTCACCATGCTGTATCTCATGAACCAGTTGCAAAGATTATGTATTTCTATTGTCGCTATAACAATAAATAGGTACTAAAAACAGTGTGTTTTTGATTGATGGTGGGCATCGCAGAAGTACATTTTTTGACTGAAAGTTTTCAACCTAACTGTAATCGCTTACTTTCGAATCTTCTACCACACGAAGTTTTCAAGCGAAGCGGTCAAGGTTAATCCTCACACATGCCACATACAAATAAACTATAACATTGTTGATTGATCTTATCCAATTACTTACAGCTGAGTTAGGTCTTATTGAGTAGATTTGAGACCTCTTGAAACCAATGAGACCGTTGAGATCGAATCATTGAGTGTAAGTAACATAGAAAATATATCCTATAGTATCTAAATAAAATGGCGACTGGACACAGCTGGCACAAGACAGGGAACAGAAAGAGAGGGAGGCCTTTGCCCTGTAGTGGGACAAAAAAATCTAAAATATGACGACGACGAAAATTGCGTTACAATCAAAAAATGAACATTTGCAATCAGAAGAGAAAGTAGGCAGTGGGTTCGATTCCATTTACGATACAATAAAAATGACTTTAAATAGTTTAATCGGTTTAATTTAGTGCCAAAAATTACTTACTATTTAGAATTTGCACTTGTGTGAAAAATCGCAAAAACAAAGCCTAAAAGATCGTTAAAGAAATAAAGATTACCATAATCAGATAAGACAAAAATCGTAAAACGCGCTTCCTTACGATGCCTACAAAACAGCACTAATAATTGACAACACATAAAGATAGCATCCTTTGGACGTTTTAAGACAGTTTTCCCATCACCATTACACTGCGACAAAATGTTATTGAGATGTGGCCTTTAAAAAGGACACAAGCATTATAAGGGTTAACGAAGACACTAGCGCCATAGTTGACTGCAAATATAAGTTGGTAAATGATAGTAACTTGTGGACGTGATGCAAATTTTATGTCCTAGAGACTCCCTTACGAGAAGAATATTTTGTTTATACTTTCTATAATGTTTTGTGCTTTGCCGGTTATGTGTTTATGACAGCAAATGGGTATGTGCAAGTATGTACTTAAATATATAATAAACAGCGAGGATGTTAGTAAGTACCTATTACTGCTAGAGTATTTATTTAAGACCACTGTGAAGCTGTTAATTTCCATACAAAAAGCGGTAACGTTTCCCCCCCCCCCATAAACGAAGTCCGATTTTGATAATTTTTGAAAATGTTTTAGATCTAATGGAAAACTAGGTTTTACTGTTTTATTGTAAATTTATTTTAAAGAAATATTGCCTAAGATAAGGGTCATTTTTGAAAATACCTACTCGTGCAGCATATCGAGAGCTCACGATTCTCTTAAAGTCGGTTTGGAATAGTGTCGAACAATGTAAAACTTAACACGGAAAAAATTAAGTTGAATTTCTAATTTGATTTTCATTTGGTGCCTATTACTGCCTATCTATTAACCTCGATCGTCTTAGGGTGAAGGTAAACTTAAACCATAACGGTCTATACCTCACCGACTGTCATATTTAGGCCCCCGTTTATTTGGGGGTATTTGGGTGACGAGAATTTCAGATATCTTTTAGAATTCTATATCTTAGATCGCATCGTCACTTGACGTGTGAGATAGTGGTCGAACAAATTGTAAAAAACAAATAGAGGAAAATTCTATTTTAATTTATAGTTGTATAAGATATCAAATCAACCGATTTTAAATCTGCATCTGCCTTTATAAATTTTAATACTTACACTTACATAGACAAAAACATAAACTTCACTCACAAAAAAAAAACTAACACCGAACCGTGAAATTTTTAGGCAACACAAATATAGTTCTAACCAACACCACATTCACAACCCAACTGACAAACCACATACCTTCATAAACTAATCACCGAAAAAAAAAAAAAAGCAAATTTTGCTGGATTCCCTACCTTTTGACAGAATCCCGACCCCCTGTCGCCTACCTTATCATCCTTCAAAATCACTTTAAAATTCCAAAACCACTCAAATTTCATATTTAGACAAACGATTATAACGTCCTATTTCAATTGACTTAACTTTACAAATCCTGCCTGCCTAGCATGAAGACCAAAACACGATACGATAAAGCTATATCACGCGATATAACTACATCATCAAAATTATGATAAAAATTCAACATGGCGGCTTTATCTATCATATTTTGAGAGTTGATGTAGTTATATCGCTTTATCGTATCGTGTTTTGGCCTTCATGCTAGGCTAGCTGGCACGTCATTCTAATGCAAAAAATTGACGCGCAAACTCGGTCATATATCTATACATTTAAGGTTCAGTTTCCAGTGGCTTTTTTTTAATATTTAGTCATTTTAAAAGTAATATTTACCTGTTTTAGATAAGGGTAATCAGTATAATGTTTTGTTTGACCATCAGATGACGTAAGGCTATGATATTGTATTGTTTACATTCGTAATCGAAGGGCGGGCTCCATTCGTCTTTTTTAAACATCAGAGGATTTTAAAAGTCTGGCTTATGTCTCGCAAAAAGGACAAGCAAAATATGCCTTATGGGCTTAATCGTGGTGAGATGATAATCATTTCTTCTCTGTTTTAACAATTATTTGAGCGAGATATATGACAGTGATAAGATGGTTTATCATCACTATCACTATCACTACATAGTATAAAACAAAGTCGCTTTTTCTGTCCCTATTTCCCTTTGTATGCTTAGATCTTTAAAACTACGCAACGGATTTTGATACGGTTTTTTTAGTAGATAGAGTGATTCAAGAGGAAGGTTTATATGTGTAATACATGCATAATATAGCCGTGCGAAGCCGGGGCGGGTCGCTAGTTTTATATATTTGAAATCGCGTATTTAGTGTTAAGTCCTATCGAAATGTATTTGTTATTTTTACGAGGCCCTTGAAGCGAAATCTCCAGATTATGTCATTGGAAACTAATAAAAACTGCGTTTCTTTTAGTAATTTTTTGTGGGTGTTTAAAACGCCACAATGTTTGGAGATGAGCAGTTTTTATAGTGCAATAAAAAGTAACAATCCGTAACGGGATCGTATGGCTTTTTGTGCTAGAAATTATGTTAATTGGTTAGTAAAAGTATTTTGTAGAATTCCACAATAGAGCGATTGTGAGATTTTAAGTGCAGTTTCTTTGAGTTTGTTGTTTACCTACTTACAATGAAATACGATATCTAAAGTGTCCATTAAACAGTACATATTTCAAAAGGTATTTATTACTCCTATTTCACTTTATCTATCACGCACAGAAACTGACGCCAAATTCCTCAAATTAATGTTAAATAGAAATATAAACTCCAAAAGTAATTATCCTACTATTTGTTATTATGTCCTATATCACGCACGGGGCGATGGAGCCTCGGGCCTTTGGAACGGCCTGGGGCCTTTGGGGCATGGTGCCGAAGCCAACACGTAGAGGCCCTTTACAATAACAAGTTTAAATGGCAAAGTATGATGTAGACACCAAACCGGTGATTGTCCCTGCCATCCTACGTCCTGTATACGTCCCCGGACCTTTGGAAAGCGTGCGTGGAGCCGAAGCCAACACGTATAATAACAAACAATGGGGTGGATTCTTTATCCTACTATTATTATGAATGTGAAATGAAGCATTTCTTTAATGAACTAAATTAGGTTAGTCATCATACTACTAAACTAAACATTACCTAAACACAAGGCCATGTAGTGTAAGATTAAAATTGCTTTGAAAAATTATAGGACACAGAATTGTTTTATTTGATTGTCCTTGGGAGGCCAAAGTCTATATAAGGGTTTAAGGTGAAAGGGTACCAGGCGCTCTCTCCACACAAACGTAGTCGACTGTTTCCTCCCTGAATAATGACACTAGCACAAATATTTTAGTGCCATAAAATTTACAACTGCCATGACTATGCCACTATGTTTTGGTTTTTTCATTTTCTAATTATCATAGAAATTAAGAAAAAAAAAAAATAGGGGCATGGTCATGGCAGTTATAAGTTTTAGACACCAAAAATATTTGATCTAGTGTCATTATGTCATTATCCAGGGAGAAAATAATCGACTACGTTTGTAATCGTTTGCATGAAAAGAGCCCTCGGTACCCTCTTTTAAAAGCAAAAAGTTCATATTAAACAACAATGATATCTATACTTCTATACTAATATTATAAAGAAGTAAAGTTTGTGTGTTTGTATATTTGTTAAATTGTAAGGGGTAATCTCGGGATCTACTGAACCGATTTTAAAAATTATTTCACCAATAGAAAGCCACATTATTGCTGAGTGTCATAGGTTACATAAAAAACCGAAAAATAAAAAGGCTTTTACGTGGTAGTCCGTTTTGCAAAGTGAATCGGAGAAAAAACGGTCGAATGAAAGCGTTTCTTACGAACGCTGCCTTAACAATGAAAGGTATATTTTTGAGTTCTAGAGAAAAGACGTGGAGCTTGAAAATGCCTACAAAAAAATCAACGACAGCATATGTCTAACTTTTATATTTAAGTTACAAAAAGTATTTTTCATTACTCATACTCCGAAAGTAGGTCTAAAGATGCATGAAGAGCGTGTAGAAAATAAAATTTCCAGCCCTAGGGTTTTTCTCTTTCACTGACAGCTGTCATGTCAAATTATGGCTTCGCACGACTTGTGCAATGTGCATGTAGCCAGTATCAGTAACATTACGCATAAGGAACTTTAAAAACCTAACCTCCTTGCTTTAAGTAACACCAAAGAATAACACTACATGTATATAACCTCTTTGGTCCCAACCTTGTAAGAGGATCAGGTAGTATGGAGTCTCTCATTCACTCTCGTTGTTAGGAAGAATTTTATGTATTATTCGTAATGAAAAGCACAGTGTTTACCTCGGGTGAAAGACTCATTAAGTCCCTCGAACTATTAGCGCCCTCGCTACGCTCGGGCGCCAAACTCCGTCTCGGGACTTGTAATGAGTGACTTTCACACCTAGGATAACAATGTACTATTTTTTAATATAAGTATAGATAATTTAATTTATTAACATTATGCCCAACGAAGTGGGCACGGGTCAGCTAGTATAAAATAAACCAAGTCATACCGAAAATTACGACCAATTGACCATTAGCGGTGTGGTCGGTTATCTATCAAGCTTGATCAACTGGAATGTGGTTCAAAGAAAGTGAATTGCATGTCTATTTCCTTTTATTATTAAAAGGATAATTTAGTTTGTATTGTCAACAGGACGAGGTAGATTAGTATGGATATGACTGAACTTCTTATTAGATTCAAATAATAATTACGAATGTATAATTTTCTCTATTAACCTGTCTAGCGTCCATCCAAGCTAACACCGTTATCATCACTACATAGTATAAAACAAAGTCGGTTTCTCTGTCCCTATGTCCCTATATCCCTTTGTATGCTTAAATCTTTAAAACTACGCAACGGATTTTGATGCGGTTTTTTTAATAGATAGAGTGATTCAAGAGGAAGGTTTATACATCACTACATAGTATAAAACAAAGTCGGTTTCTCTGTCCCTATATCCCTTTGTATGCTTAAATCTTTAAAACTACGCAACGGATTTTGATGCGGTTTTTTAATAGATAGAGTGATTCAAGAGGAAGGTTTATACATCACTACATAGTATAAAACAAAGTCGGTTTCTCTGTCCCTATATCCCTTTGTATGCTTAAATCTTTAAAACTACGCAACGGATTTTGATGCGGTTTTTTTAATAGATAGAGTGATTCAAGAGGAAGGTTTATACATCACTACATAGTATAAAACAAAGTCGGTTTCTCTGTCCCTATATCCCTTTGTATGCTTAAATCTTTAAAACTACGCAACGGATTTTGATGCGGTTTTTTTTAATAGATAAAGTGATTCAAGAGGAAGGTTTATACATGCATAATATAGCCGTGCGAAGCCGGGGCGCGTCGCGAGTTAAGAAATAAAATAAGACAATAAATATTGCAGGACATTTAACACAGCGCCATCTAGCTCCAAGCTAAGCAACAGAGCTTGTCTTATGGTGATGAGATAACGGACATAATACTTATACTTAATACTTTTGTTTTGTAAATATACATACCTACAGAAACACCTAGACCAGAAAAAAAATATTTATCACTACATAGTATAAAACAAAGTCGCTTCCCGCTGTCTGTCTGTCCCTATGTATGCTTAGATCTTTAAAACTACGCAATGGATTTGGAAAGTTCAATCATAAGATGAATGATCTTTTCTTGAAAATCGGTTCGGCCGTTTGGTTTGCTTACTTGCAGTAGTATGAAAATAACACAATTTGTTAAAAGTTTCAATCCTATTAAGATCAACGCAGGCCTAAATAAACGTTGTGTTTCCATAGTTACGAGAGGCGTTTAATGTATTCTTGGTATTTAAGCGGTATTTTAACGCAGGCGCGCAGGCAAAATTCTGGCCAGAAATCCTTAGTCACTGAGGTAACTAGTGAACCAAAATGGTCACAATTGTGTTAAATTCTTTATATTGTTGGAAACGAAGCGACGTCAAATTGGCTGTATGCGTTGCCGATCCCCACCACACGCCTATAAAAGCGAGCGCTTCAGTCGAGAGCGGGTTCATTCTCTGCTTGGTCGTCAGTTGGTAAGGTGTTTGGGTTCGACGCTGCATACAGTAAGACTATTCCTTATTATGTCATAGGGTTCACTTGTATTCTATAGGAAAGATGAAAGGTTGGAACCGTTTTATCATGATAGCCGTTATTTTTCCTTCACACGTACCTAGAATGTTTAGTAGGTTTAGCTTCTATTCCTATAGGTTCAACTTCTGTTTCCCAAAAATATTTAACCTTAGATAACTTCGCTATTTAATGAGTTAAATAAATTATCTACTATTATTAGATTAATTAAAGTCTTGACATGGCGCCTCGACCAGGTCGTGCAAATGGCCTAACCAAACGTGATGCCGAAGATCGTGCGGACTGGAGGCGTAAAAGAAGGAAAGCGGACCCCGGGCTCCCGAGAGGGATGCAACCGAGAACATAGCTCGGATGATGATGATGTTTAAATTAATGAACACTGATAATGAAAATACCTTAATAAATATTGCGGGACATTCCACACATCGCTATTTAGCCCCAAGCTAAGTAACTAGACTTATGTTATACTATTTATATACTTTTCTTTTGTAAATATATACTTATAATACATAGAAACAACCAGACCACAGACAAATATCTAAGCACAAATATATGATTGAGGCGGTAATCGAACCCGCGACCCTGTGTTTGGCAGGCCGGCATAGTGACTATTATGCCAACTGGGTCGTCATTGAACGCCTCTTGGACCTAAGCTTATCCATATAATTCCATCTTCAATAAATTATAAGAATAGCGGTCAATTGAGAGGTTTTGGATTCATCTTCATGAGCTTTGTAAGAATCTTTATCGTTTACAGTATGATCTATTTTAATTGATAATTTATTGATAATATTAAATCAAAGTAAAGGAAAACATTGATGAAACCCGTGGCTTAATTATCTCCAGAAGTATTAACGAGTTATTAGTTACACGGCCGACTAAGCTGAGAGAATGGGTATAGGTTCTGCATAATAAGCGTATTCCATCTAATACAGTGGTTCCCAAACTTATTTTGTCTACTGCCCACTTTGAGAAAAAAATATTTTTAGCGTCCCAATTTTTTCACCTACTTAAAAATCACTATAACATAAAATTAAATTAAATATTGTGACCTATATATATTAGCGGATATTATACATCACTACATAGTATAAAACAAAGTCGCTTTCTCTGTCCCTATGTCCTTATATCCCTATGTATGCTTAAATCTTTAAAACTAAGCAACACATTTTGATGCGGTTTTTTTAATAGATACAGTGATTCAAGAGGTAGGTTTATATGTATAATACATGCATAATATAGCCGTGCGAAGCCGGAGCGGGTCGCTAGTTAATTCTAAACGAGACTTTTACTATAACCCGCAAGAGTAACCTTGAAACCTGAAGGCCAATAATAATTCTCGTAAATAACATTGTTCAATTACATTTCAATATCATTTCAATTGCATTTCGATCACAAATAATACCCTCAAAGTTAGCTTTTTGTATAAAAAAAACTCACTTTGAAGGTATCTTTTGCAATCGAAATGCAATCGGGATGATATTGAAATGTAATTTAAACAATATTATTTTCGAGAATTGCCCTTCCGAGCGCAGTAGATAGTACCCCACGCATCAATTTTTTTGGGTCTCTTACCCCCCCTTTAGGTCTGCAGCTCCCACAAAGGGGACATTATCGCCCACTTTGGGAAAGGCTGATCTAATACGTGTAGCAGGAAATACAGTCCCCTATCCCAGGCAAAATCATCTGGATTATAAAGGCTAACATATTTATAAAATTAATATTACACCTCTTTGTATGAAAAGAGGTTGATTATTATGTGTTTTAAGCATTATAATTTTTTATTATTATTTATTTCGAACTTTTTGAATTTAAAACTTATGCCATTTAGGTATAGGTACCTTCTAGGCGAGCATGCTACATCTTCGACCTCATCTTCGCTTCCCATTAGGTGAGATGAGGTCAAATGCAAGGCTATTTAAAAAAAACTTTATGTATTTTGAGTCATTATGTATATTGACTTTCGGTATTTTATTAAACTTTATGAATTACAACGTTATGTATTTTGAGTTTATACATTTTAACATTCACCCTTTCATACAGTATTATGCGTTTAAATTAGTAAATGTTTTGGTAATAAACTTTTACACCCACTGTTTCTCATACTTGCGTACTTTGCCACGAATTCGTAATGCAGGATGTGACATTTAAAGCATAGACTAAAATAAGAAAACGTCCTGTATAAAGTACAGAAATGTAGGACAACTCGGGTAAGTATGATTAATTGTTTATGTGGACATTCCGGGATCGGGACCCGGATTTCATGGTAACACTATTCTTGGACAACAGACTTCAGGATGATTGATTTTTGTTTGCAATTTCTGGACATCTTTTGGTATTTTACCATAGGTTGTTTATGAAATAATATAATAATGATTAGAAGAGAATGGTTTGGATTTTGTCTTAAAAAAGATGGTTGTCTGTAAAGTCGGTTTACGGATGATAATTTTACGTGATAACGACAGAAAAAAAATGTTTTTCCTCTTTTTTATTTGTTTTATTTTTCATTTACCTATATTTTTAACACGCTTTTATTAGTTTCACCTGTATGTTTGCTTGTTTGTATGTAACCGACTCCTTTGGGCACGATTTTGCCCTACTTAGAATGATCAGATTTAATTCAAACTTTGCACACTTGTCAAAGATCAATAACAATGCAATATTATGATAACATGGTGCTGATCTGATGATGGAGCTGGAAGGTGGTCATAAGAACTCTGTAATAAAACGACGAAACCGAGTTTCGAGTTATCGAGTTTGGGCTCGTTAGAATTGTCTTGACGAGTAGTTTTGGCTTTCAATGGTGGCCAGGGTCTGATGATGGAACTGGAAGGTGTTCAAAGGAACTTCGCAATGAAACGACACAAACCTATCGAGTTTGGGCTCGTTAGAATCGTCTTGACGAGTAGTTTGGCTTCCAATGGTGACCTTTTATTTTAAATTTTTTTAGTTGGATTTTTTTAAAGTGTGTTTTTTTAGTTTTTTTAAACTATTAATTCATTTCCTTTATATTAGTCTTCTATTCGTCACTCGTTACCATAACACAAGCCCAGATGAGTGATATTATTATTAAACAATATGAAACAATTATTTGTTTTATATTGCTGCCTGCTGTGTGACGTCATTGTTGACGTCATGACGTCACCGGAACGTGACAATGACGTTACACTTCGGAAACATGACACTTTTTTGTGAATACAGGGGTTTCCATTCACTTATTAGACGTTATCACGCCAAAAAATATTGTAGGTGTTCCTAAGATATATAATAAGTATATTTTGTTTTGTACTTTTTTCGGGACATTGTTTTCTATTTTATAAATTATTCATTAAACTAAATTAAAGGACCGAATAAGGTTAAACTCATTATATTTTGAAGCGTATTAAGTAGATGAATTAAATTATATTGTTATATCAATGTGCGTGCACGGTTGTATCAATTTTTTTGTCACCATCCTGTACAGAAGGCATCCCAAAAATTACAGCACCAACACAATATCCGATATAATAACAATACCATACCTTCGTACATCTGTGCGTACTGCGGGAAGCCAGCTGCTCGAAGCCATTTGCAAGCCTCCGCCGCTTCGATTTCTGCAACAAATAATACTGATTTTAATAAAAATAGATTACAGTGGTTCAGTAGGCACTACAGCTGTCAAGAATGTGATATTTTTAGTTTTTATCCTTTTAAAAGGACATAGTGATTATTCATTGCATAGTATAAAACAAAGTTGCTACCCGCTGTCTGTCTATATGTATGCTTAGATCTTTAAAACTACGCAACGGATTTTGATGCGGTTTTTTATAATAGATAGAGTGATTCAAGAGAAAGGTTTTGGTACATAAAACAAACATACCACGCGTAAGAAGTCGCGGGCAACAGCTAGTTTTAGATAAAATACATTTTCAGGCTTCTTATTAGAATATCGAAGGTCTGTTTCTAACGTAGGTACCTAAGTCCCTATCCCATCGAAATATTTGAATAAAAACTAATTCATGTTACTCTCAAGGCGTCATTATCAAAAATCGTTTCAGTAGTTTTAGAGCCTGTTCATTACAAACATACAAACACATTATTTTTTTTCTAAATATATTTGAAGTCCTGAGTGTCTGAATGACTGAATGTCAAAGACCAGCTCTAGCCAACCGATTGGCGCACAGAATAGCTATTATAACGTAGGTATCCAATAAGAATCACAGAAGTCCTGCGCAAGCATACCTGTACTCCGTCGGACCTCGACTGTTGGCGGAACACCGATGGGTTTTTAGTGGGTAAGCCTCCGGCCGCCTACCATCCTCAGGCTGGAGGCAGCCCCACATACCTCTGTCGCCCCTCCCCCTCAGGGTGGCGGAAGGATGCAATAATGCATTTTCCCATCGATAAAAAAAAAAAAAAAAAAAAGGTATCCAATAAGAAAGGATATTGGAAAATTCCACCCTTACGCGGGCTAAGTCGCAGGCAAAAGCTAGTTTTTTATAATATAATACTAACATAACGCTCGCGGTTCCATCCGCGTAGATATCGAAATAAAAAGTAGGTATGTTATTCCCAATGAATCAATGTATCCTCATACCAAGTTCCACAAAAATCGGTCCAGTAGTTTCGCGGCTTATTCGTTACACACAAAAAAAAATCTTTTTTTTATATTGATATAGAATTTTAGATTTAGTATTGCTATTTATCAGACTCAGGTCACTTTGTTATTTATCGTAAAGTTTTCAGTTATTTATAACCACTTAAATCATGATAATTTTGATTATGACACATCAAGTTGTAAATGTTTTAATTGCTTGACATTTTGATCTTTCATACAACTTGTAAATGTAAACAATGATAAAAAATGTAATATTAACTTCAACGAATTCGATAATGTAATTTTTAGAAAAAATATATTTTTTAATATAGGTAGGTACCTAATTTAATTTAGGTTCAGATAATTATCGTGTTTTTTTTTCCAAAAATTGCCGAACTAAGTTTGATAAAACTTGGTAGGGAAATAGGTACACTGATTCTTTGGAAATAAATTAGGCTACTTTTTATCGCAATATTCCCTGGGTATTTCCACAAGATCGAGATCGGGAAAACCTGGGTTACGTCGATCATTGGATTAGTTCCTTCCTCAGAATTCTATCACTGACCGACCTTGGTGTTAAAGAAACTCAGTAGGTTAATTTTCTAGTTTTATTAGGTCAGTGCGCAATTCACGAGTAATGTAAACGTTAACTGATGGTAAATAATGTTGAAGAACAGCGGTTTGGAAAGTTATGCAGACAAGACGTTTTTATGTTGAAGTTTTTTTATGAATCTGCGGCTTCACCCGCGTAACTCCCGATCCCCGGTGGAATATTAGGATAAAAATAGCCTATGTTATTGTCGATAAATCAATGTATCCTAAATTTCATTAAAATCGGTCCAGTAGTTTCGGAGTCGATTCGTTACAAACATGAAAACAAAAAAAAATCTTCCTCTTCATAATATTACTAGCAGCGCTTCGCGGTTTCACCCGCGTAAGTCCCGATCATGTGGGAATATCAAACTGAAAAGTAGCCTATAGCCTTCCTCGATAAATGGGCTATCCAACACAAAAATATTTTTCAATTCGAACCAGTAGTTTTAGAGATTAGCGCGTTCGAACAAACAAACAAACTTTTCAGCATTAGTTTAGATTTAAATCTAGCTTTCTAGCTAGATGGGTCTGGCTGGAAGACCAGCGCTGCAGCTAAGCATGTTTGGCAGCAGTTTTTAGCTGAGGTCAACCCATTTTTGTCAGCACACGACACCTCATTTATGTTGTTTTTTCTTTGTCATTTTTTGTTTTTTATTTAATTAATTTTCATTGTCATGTTCATTTCTTTATTCCTGTTTTTGTCGTGTGTTTGTACTCAATAAATGCTTTTTCTTTCTTTCTTTCTTTCTAGATTGAAGATAGGTCAGCGTTTGAGATGTAGCACGCTTTCTTAGAAGATACTCACTCACTCGCGACTCAAAGACCACGAAATAAACAGGGGATGCGAGTGGAGGTAGGAAGTCGGCAGTGGGACAAAAACTGTTCCGGTCCATCTTCCTTTAGTGGAGCCAATTTTAAGTTAGAATCGCATGACTAATACTAACATAAATAATTCAATTTTTTATCTATCTTGTCCCAATTTTTATTGTTTACCAAAGTGTTTACAAAGTACGAAAAATTACGCAATCGTCACAGCGTATCTTTTATCTTTAAGATAAGTTCTTATAATCTTTATTTATTTCTGTGCAATGCATTCCATTGATGAGTCACTATTATAAGCAAGGTATTTTACCAAATTACTTAATTGAACAAAAAGTCGATTTGACGAACTACCAATTTGACCAATATCAATGACGAATTGCCGATTTGACGAGTATCAGACTTTATAAATAAAATTAATAATGTAAAATTGTTTTGAAAAAATTAAAGGATCAAAAGTTATCCCATGTCCTTCTCCATCCCCTAACTAAACCACTATGCCGAGTTTCATCCAAATCGGTCCGGTCGTTTGTGCATGAATACTAATGAAAAGGTATGAAACAACCAAATAAAAAAGTTTCTGCTTTCATTATTAGCAGCTCTCCGCGGTATCAAATCTTTCCCTTTTATAATATTACTAGCTCTGCCAACGAACGTTGTTTTGCCATATACAAAATACCGTCTGCAGCGCCATCTGCCGGGGTGGTTTGTAAATCTAAGCCATCCAGGGCGTCAACCAAACGCTTACAAAAAAAAACATTCATTAAGAATTAAGTAACTATCCTACTAATATTATAAATGTGAAAGTTTGTTTGTGTGTGTGTGTGTGTAGAATCCACGGTCAAAAGTCTATTAGAAGAAGGTCGTAACTCCAATATTGTAGTAAACTGATCATTTACTTATGACCCATACTGTCCATAGCGGAATAGTAACTTGTGGCAATTCATTTATACATATTAAGAAAAGCAGCGGCCCTAATATGCTACCTTGTGGAACTCCTAAATTGTGTTTTCAATAACTTATCTTTCAAACAAAAAAAACTAAATCAAAATCGGTTCATCCGTTTGGGAGCTACGATGCCACAGACAGACACACACACACACACACACACATACACACACACACACACACACACATACAGACACGTCAAACTTATAACACCCCGTCGTTTTTGCGTCGGGGGTTAAAAAGCGACAGTATGAAGTACCATGAAGTACTAATAAGCACCAAATTGTTTCAGTAATTCTCAAAGATCATTGAAAAAAAAACGCTCGTCTATAGTGAATTAACGGTCATTTCCAAATAGGTACCTATTGTTCTCACTAACTCATAATTACTTTCGACAATTAGTCCGACAGACAAACACGGCCATTTTGTGGCGTGTTTAGATAATTAGTGTTAAAGTATGACGTTGAACTTAACTTTAAACAAGGTTAAGACGAAGTTTAAGTCAATATTTAAAACGTGTGACCTTACTTTTTTCTTGTTGTGTTTTTTCTTACTGGCTAATCTTCAACTTACGCATGGTCACTTGTAATAAAATTGCACTATGTATAGACATTTTTCAAAGAAAGCTAAAATAGTTTCAAATTGTGTAAAAATGAATGGAATAGTCTTTAATAAAATGAACTTTTGCAATATTGAGTGGTTCTTACGGAAAAATCCGAATTCTGAATTTCTGGTTTTATACAAAAGTCAAAACTGACGTACAAAATAATGTACAAGCGAACCAGTTTAATTGGTATAAAATGTATGGAAAAATCAATATTAATTTACAATACGAGATTTTGCAAAATTGCTATTAAATGAAGGGTCATTTAATAGCAATTTTGCAAAATCTTGGGGAAGTAGGGCATAAAAAGTCCCTTGCAATGACTTCATACATACCTATATAAAAAATAATATGTAAAAATTTAGATTTAACAAAATTGAAACTTTGCAATCTTGTTATGAGTATAAAAAGACAACCATCCAATATCAAAAGATTTTATCCGATTTCCACAAATAAGAAATCGCAAATAAAAATCCTAAAGTATTTACAGAGACCATAGTAAATAAAGTTAATTAAGGCTAAGTTAACACAATATGAAATGTGCAGCTTAACTAAGTAGACCTAAGTCAATAAATACCTAAGTAAACAAAGTAGGTCATTAAGTAGGTACTTGAAGGAGAGTTAAGTAATTAAGTAAGAACTAAGCAGGAGCTCTTTGCAACTAAGTTAATAATGGCGTCGCTTTTTAACCAACTTAAATAAAGGATAAGGTTCTCAATTCGTAACGTATATTTTTTAGGGTTCCATACCCAAAGGGTAAAAAACGGACCCATATTACTAAAACTTCTCTGTCTGTCCGTCTGTCTGTCTGTCACCTGGCTGTATCTCATGAACTGTGATAGCTAGACAGTTGATTTTTTTTACAGATAATTATGTATTTCTGTTGCCGCCATATCAACAAATACCTACTAAAAACAGAAAAATAAATTAAGTGTGGCTCCCATACAATATGGTCGGACGGAACCCTTCGTGTGCAAGTCCGACTCGCACTTGGTGAGATTTTTTTATTGAGTTTTGTGCTTATTATACAGGGTTATTGGAAATTAATTGACACGGCGTTAAGGGCTTCTTCTGTGCACCTTAACGATCAACTTTTGTTCTACGACTTTTGGAAATTCATTATAAAAATATTCCATACAAAAATAAAAAAATAAATCCAACAGTTCAAATAAAACTCAACTCTACGTCTACGTCACAGAATCAATCATAGTAGGTATGGTACAATGCGCCCCGTGCCGATCGCGCGCGCGCACTTACCGCATAGACATAGAAAATTACCAGACAGTACGAGAAACACTTAAATATTTTTTTTGGGATATGTATTAAGTTTCGACAAAAGTCGTAGAACAAAAGTTGTCTGTTAAGGTGCACAGAAGAAGCCCTTAACGCCGTGTCAATTAATTTCCAATAACCCTGTATTAGTGTATGAGGTAAGTAAATTTAATAATTTCTTTTATTATATTTTTTAAAACTTATTTTACACACACACGAAACTTTAGTGATGTTTGAATGATATTTACTTATCGTTCCCGAAAACCCCACGACGAAGTTTAGTTAAAGATTAATGGTTTTAGTAAATGAAAAAATAAAAAACTTAATGCAAAGATTTAGTTCATACCGGCTTATGAGAAAATTGTACGAAAACATCTTAATATATATAAATCTCGTGTCACAATGTTTGTCCTCAATGGACTCCTAAACCACTTAACCGATTATAATAAAATTCGCACACCATGTGCAGTTCGATCCAACTTGAGAGATAGGATAGCTTACATCCCGATATTCCCACGGGATCGGGAGTTACGCGGGTGAAACCGCGTAGGGCAGCTAGTACTTAAATAAAATATACTACTTACTTAAGTAAGCAAAGTTAAGTAAAAACTTAAATAAACATAATAATAAAGTACTTAGTACCTGTAATCTGGTCCACACTCAAATTAGGAACACTCATTTCTCACTCGTTAACACTCAAAACACAAGAATCTCACTAAAACGGTCCATCCGAGACGAGACGAGCGATGCGTAGGCGCAACATTACTATAAACTGATTCATTCAACTTTCATATGAAAAACCGAACTCATTAACAAAATATAACATTTATCTTACAAACGTTAGTTAAAGTGAATAATTTAAAGTAAATACTGAAAACAAAGTTAACACTTTTGTATTTTTAATTATGTACTAGTATTTTTGTGGAAAGTAAATACTGAAAACAAAGTTAACACTTTTGTATTTTTAATTACTAGTATTTTTGTGAAAAGTAAATACTGAAAACAAAGTTAACACTTTTGTATTTTTAATTACTAGTATTTTTGTGGAAAGTAAATACTGAAAACAAAGTTAACACTTTTGTATTTTTAATTACTAGTATTTTTGTGGAAAGTAAATACTGAAAACAAAGTTAACACTTTTGTATTTTTAATTACTAGTATTTTTGTGGAAAGTAAATACTGAAAACAAAGTTAACACTTTTGTATTTTTAATTACTAGTATTTTTGTGGAACTTGTGAGCACAAACTTTTAAGAGCTTAGTGTTAAAAAGGTTGACAAAAATGCCCTATCCATTCCTATCTACTAGTTAAAGTGCCAATGCCACTGGTAGATATCTAATAGTGCGCAATTTACTGCATTTTGAGGAGCTATTCTGCTCATCATTCCGAAGATCATCATCAGATCTTTACCAGTTTTTCATGAGACCAACTTGAAGTTACTACCTTTCAAATAAAAGGCCGCGAGTGGGGGTGTTAGGTTTTATTTTCGTTACGGAATTTCTTGATTTGGTCGCCGAGCTCAAAGCCCGCGATAAAAACTATGCAATAGCATAATAAAAAATCAACTTAATAAAAGTCAATTAAACTTAATAAACTTGCAAAACCTGTATTTATTATCAATACAAATCTAGACTATTCGTGACCACGGGTGTTGTAACATAGTCGAAACGTTGAGGTAAGAAAAATAATATTAAAAGTACTATTATAATAAGTAATATTTGTTTTTAGGCAATTTGCATTCAAAGACGTTTTGCTAGTTATCACCTGACTACGGCGAAGCCAAAAGGGTTATGTTTTTTACTTAGAATTATTCACTTCATCCATTATTATTGACATTCGTTTAGTTTTCTGTTACACAATACACCGGTTTTTACTACTTAATAGAAAAGTTTTCCTACTACTACTAACTTGTTACAAAATTAACACGTGTTTATCATTATTAATGAATTTTTAATGCTAATAAAATTGGTGTAAATTTATCGATTTTAGATGCCCACGCATCACTAGGTTTTCACATAATATAAAAAATGTTTTTTTTTTTAACATCTATTAGTTCCTATTTGACTAGGCATAAACTTATTTGAGGCGTACTGTAGCCTTTTTCATGATTATTTAAAATTATATTGGAATTCGAAATTCAAATTGGTCTAAACAGTTAATTTAACAATCAACCAAGCAAGAAGCAACCTTCACTACACGTAAAAGAATCAAACATTCCCTTTTCAAAATTCTAACTATTTTGTATTTCTACCACTAACTTCACTATTCGGTATATAGTTTTTATAAAAGCCTGCTATTTGAATTTCGAATTCAATTAACCAAAGATCAACCTTCAACACACTGTCCACTATTTTACACAAAAAAGTTAGATTTTTCACATGAAGTTCCAATATCGGTTTGCCCATGGAAGTACGAAGTAAACAAATACAGATAAGGCAAATAACGACACTTTTCACGATTCTTAATTTAAAAAAGTGCTATTCGAGATTCAAAATTGATTTAAAAAAAATGTCCAGTATCGGTTTGTCCACGGATATAAGAAACAAACGAATGCGCTCTAGACGCAAGTAAGAATGAGATTAGTTTATCAGTGTTTATCGGTTACTCGTTTAGCGTCCTTAAATCGTTGGTAACGTCATCGATAACAATGGTTTCTTGAGTATGATGATGATAAAGTGATATATTTGTTTGGATATGGTGTTTTGAACTATTTTTGGTGTTTGTAAAAGTGATACGTAGATACTATTTTATTATATTAATTTTGTCTCATTATCTTCTACTACATAACCTAGGTACCTCTAAATATTTCGTAAATTGAAATTGTCGTTTTATTTGTCCTTAAAAATGGTGCGCACACTGCGTATGCGCACCATTTTTATGGCAGTTTTAAACCAGTTTCTTCCAGAATAGATTGTTAAAATTACACAAAATGTTATTTTATCAAAAAACGGTTTAGTGTTCGACGTGAGAAAGCAAATATTTTGTAGATTTTTACGCACGGAAGGCTACCTGTTTATCTTAAGTGGCGAATTAATTGACATTTAAATTTCTTATTCAATATGATAGGAGCGTCTTACATATTAAGGTGACTCCTAAACGTTTGGGTAATCGGGGATTAGACTTTTAAAACTAGAAAATTATTGCCATCTAATTATTTTCTGCGTATCCATTGTTTAATATCTTAGCTGCTTGTAAAGCAGTGTTACGAATGAGTTTAAAAATTAACAAAAATATTTTAGAACCATATTGTTATCTGAGCTGTCAGGTTAACACGCTGATAAGGGTGAAATCAATGGAAACGAACATTCGAAAAAATTATATGGAATAAAATTCTCAAACTATCTGAGGCATTAGGTACAGAAGCTCATATTTTTTAGTGAAACCCACATTATTATGTAAAGTATTAAAAAAAAGGATAAATAAATCTATAGGTACCTGATTATTATAATGGAAGAGAAGACAAAAGTCTGTACCTGAACTAAAAAGTCTACTTAGAAGCTTATAAAAAAATAGGTAAAATTCTAGGTGTCTTGGAAAAAGTATCGTAGGTAGTAGGTGTCTATGATATAAACAAATAAATAATGGATAATTGCCATTACAATTACATAATTTCAAAAACAGTAGGTACATAAATAGTAAACAAAATTTTAAAAAAATATTCTAAAAAGAAAATACCTATAGCAAAAGGAGTAGGCTTTGCAGGATTGCTATGAGATGAGACGCAGCTACATTTTCTCTATGTTTTTGTTACATAGCTTTAATATCAAAATATGTTCGGTTATTGCAAGTTTTAGTAGTTTATAATTTTCAAACTCTACCTATAAATTAAAAGTATGTAAGTATGTATGACTATAAGTGGTAAGACACATGTAAAACATAAAAAGATCGTAAACATGTCATTTCGCAGTTTTATTTGTATGTTTAACAACAAGAGTCAAATAAATAAACGAAATTGTCGTTAATAATATACAATAGTATTCCAAATGGTAGTATTATACATAATATTAAAATTACAAATGTACTTAGTCAAATTATTATGATTAAACCATAATAAAAAATAAAGGTGGGCTTGCCTCTCAACAAAAATTTTCTACGACTTTTGGAAATTAGAACTATTGAAATAATGTTTACCTATATCTACCAGAAAATCAACTGTTACTTAAACGGAGAAGTCATTGACCTAAGATTTTACTTTTGCCGGCTGTTTAAGGGGGGTCCATACGCCAACGATCTTGGTACACAGCCTACTAAATAGTTACTACCGACGTTTTGGTGTGATTTTAAGCCAAAAAATTCCTATAGTTTTGTAGCTATCCTAAAATTAAGAATTAAAACTAGTC
Source organism: Idaea aversata (assembly GCA_907269075.1). NCBI lineage: Eukaryota > Metazoa > Arthropoda > Insecta > Lepidoptera > Geometridae > Idaea > Idaea aversata. Next base: position 3,654,232 of record OU026102.1, read on the forward strand.
TAGCTTTGAAATGACATAGAATTTTCGCCTCGAAAGTACCCCAAAATATCTGTAAAAATTTCACCTACAATTCCATCTCAGCACTTTTGAGAATAACAAAACACATTCGTTACAATCAACAATATTAGTTGTAGGCGACGGGTATTTCTGGCGCGTTGCGTTTGGAACCACACGCCTTAAGAAAGAAAAGCTAAAGTTATAATAAAAACCGAATTTCCTAAAATTGTAGAACAAAAGTTGTTCGGCAAAAATCGAGTTGTTGCATTGATAAAACTATTTGAAAAACTATAAGATGTTTTCTCTATGTCATTATTTTAAATATCTTATTATATCGCACACTTGTCGTAGTGACCCATATTTTAATACTGCAATAGAGCAATCCTCTTACAAATGATAGAGATACCATGATTTTATGAAAAATGTTGCTAAATTATGAAAAATTTCAAAGGCAGGAGTAAAAATACAAGTTTTTTGTGTATTGTTTGCGTGTAAAATTGAATAATTTTGGTAATATTTTAAGTAATTTAATTACCTAATTTAAAAAAGTGAATTGATGTGATAGGAGTTTTTTGGGTCCATAAGAAAAAACTCCATAGGCGGTGGTGATGGAATAAATTCTTAAATTTATTGCAACTTTACAAAACTAAGAATTGGAAAAAAACACGGGAACACAAATTCAGAATTTAGTGATGGCTGACAAGTGAGTAGTGACTAATCATCGAAAACCTCGATATCGATAAAAATGCACTTCTTATCTTATCGACTTTGCAAACAATCGCGTAAAATCAATGCACGCTACGAACATTTCAAGATAAGTCAGTAGTAAAATGCATCGATTCTTGGTATGTGATTCATGATATTACAACATTAGTCATCCGATGTAGTACCTAAAATCCTAGAAACATCCCAAGATTTCCCAAAAATGTGGTATTCATATTTTTAGGTTCTTGACTTTATTATTTTGTTACACACGCCCATTGATATACGTTTTGACGTAATAACGACTCATAAATCGATGAACACCGGCATCGGCATTTTGACGACCTCTGTGGCGCGTCGGGCGAACACCCGACTGCGACGCAGAAGGTTGCGGGTTCGATTCCCGCCGGGAACAAGTATTTATGCTGACCATAAATTCTTGTTTCTGGTTCTGGGTGTTTCCTATATGTATAATATGTATATATTTACAAAAAAAAAGTATATAAGTAGTTTATCCGTTATCTGGCACCCATAACACAAGCATTAAGTTGCTTAGCTTGGGGCTGGGTGGCGATGTGTAATATGTCCTGAAATATTTATTTATTTTTATATTTATTTATTCACAAAAAATATGGTTGTCTGTAAAGTCTGTTTCCGGACGATAATTTTACGTGATAACGTCATAAGAAAACATTGATGGTAACCATGGCAACGATAAAACGTTGCTATAGTTACCTTGTCAATAACATGAGGCGTTCCAGTAACGACGCGTGACGTCACACTTTTTGAGATTGCAGGTGTTCACCAATTTATAAAACGTTATCACGTCAAAAAGTGTGACGTCATGCGTTACGTTACGTTACTGACAAGGTAACCATAGCAACGTATTGCAAAATGGTAAGGTGTCAGGTTCTGTTGACATGATAGGTAACCATAGCAACGTATTGAAGTTGCAAAATGGTATTGTCAACGATACAAAAGAGTTCTTATAACGTTAACCTACTTTAGAGGCAACCATTCTTTTTTCTACTTTTAACGCAAACATTAGCACGACAATATCTCCCATTTTCCATATCAAATGGTCATCCTAGTCGTAAATTTGGTTTATGTCGATCTCGGTCGTTTTTATAGGCAAATAAAGTAGGAAGTCATGAAACGTAACGAATTGTGAGTGTTTTTCAGCCAGATGGTCTAACTAATATCGGGTTATGGACTTTTTCCATTTGCAGGTTTTTGTTCAAAAAAGGCATTTTTAACACAGTTGCTCATAAAGTGGATTATAATTAAACCGCTTTTAGGCTCATAATGCAACGTATTATACACGCGTGCGATAAAAAAAAAACTGGTTGCCTGTAAAGTCGGTATACGGGCGAAAGTTTTACGTGACAACAACTGTGCTCGAGTGGAAGGGACGCGTGCCTTTCACTTTTTATGTCTGTCTCTCTCGCTCTTAGGCGGGCTAACCATGCCCGCGTGCCTCTCACTCGCTCTCATTGTGAGCGCATAACGTCAGCGGAGCGTAACGCAGTTTCTTGAAGTGTCACCTGGCAAACCAATTTATAAGACGTTGTCACGTCAAAAATCCAACTAGTGGTAAAATAATACGTTATCCCGATAAGTTAAATACTTACGTATCTTACTGCTAATTACTTACATATTAGGTAGATGAAACATTCATAATTTATCTGGGTTATACTGTTTTGATGTATAAAAAAGAGGTACCATCAAAGAGTTTTTAAGCCTTGCTGGCTTAAAACTCTTTGTTGGTACCTTTTTTCTTCTTTTCAAAAATTGTCTCTAAAGTCTGATAACGAACGATAATTTTACGTGATAACGTCTTTGAAAACAATTAAAAATTGAGTTTTTTTTGTTTGTTTTTTCTTTAGGTACATAAATATATTTTTTCCTTACCATTATATTGTTTTTAACCACCGACACAAAAACAAATGAAAAAAACCCTAAAAAAATATTGTATGTCAGACGAGGCTGTTTATGTTAAAAGTCTTTTGCCTAGCTTTTCGGGAGTGTAATTTACAAAAAATAGTAAACATACCTAACCTAAAATTCTTAAAAACTTTTTATTATTTTAACAAGTCTTTTTTATTCACAACTGTGATAAAAAACGTCGTACGATACAGGTGTGGATTGATCATTCCATCTCGGCTTTTGCCACGCTCGCGTTCCGCTCGCGCGTCATAAACCGCCTCTATGGAATGATCAACTTTCCACACTTGTATCGCAATGTACTATTAGGTTGTACTTCCGACCGAACAAGTGTTCCAATGCGTAGGCTCGTGCAGCTTCAAAAGTTTTTGTTCCAGTGCTGTTTTCCTACCTTCACTCGCGTCTCTCGAAGGCCTCCGCTTTTTGAGGGTATTTGAGTCACGAGCGTATAGGTATCTTCTAGGAAAGCGTCTATATCTTAGACCGCATCGACACTTACTAACGTGTGAAGTAACCAACGTGTGAGGTAGTGGTCAATTGCTGACCTATTTAAACGTATACTAGCGACCCGCCCCGGCTTCGAACGGCTATATTATGCATGTATTATACATATAAACCTTCCTCTTGAATCACTCTATCTATTAAAAAAAACCGCATCAAAATCCGTTGCGTAGTTTTAAAGATTTAAGCATACAAATACGATATAGGGACAGAGAAAGCGACTTTGTTTTATACTATGTAGTGATGTAGGTATATAAAAATGAATACATATTTCTCTATGTCCCGGCATCACGCGTGAAAGGCTGGACCAATTTCGCTAATTCTTATTTTTTTTTCTTATGTTTGTTATTGTCAGGAGGAGATTCTTATGAAAGAAAAATTTAAGGCAGTTACGCAGAAAATTATTACGCGGGCGAAACTGCGGAGCGCAGCTAGTTTATTATAAAAACACTCCGGGAGTGCAGGCAGCAGAAGTGAAAACAATAAGCTTGTTATTTCTCATAGAATATTTCTTGAAACGATCTGCTACTGCCATCTATTAGCACTCACTTAAACAAATATAGTTTATTTTTTATTCGCTAGATGGCAGTAAAAAATTTAAATCAGCGCCATCTACATTCGAATAGCGGTCTTTCTAGAAACTAAGTTTCTCAATTTGTGTAATAGATGGCAGTATAAGTTAAACAAAAAGACTAACAAATAAAATCTCATCTGTCGCGTCAAAATCTGTCGCGTCAAAATCTGTCGCGAGAACGGCTGAAAATGCTCACCCACAAAAGTGCCCAACGCGCCATAAGAAGTTTTCACTTCAAAAAAACTATAAAACGATACCTACTTATCCACAATTAAGTTACCAAAGTATTTCGAGTTTTATAAAACTTATAACATCAAGATAATCTCCGTGATAAGGCTGACGTAAAAATCTTAATTACATGAGCAGAGAGCCCGTAACAAGAGCTACAAGGAATCAACAAGACGTATTAGGTGTTTATGATGATAATGCGGGCTTTAAACGGTAGGTACGTGATGTAAGCTGGTTAGGGGAGATGGTGTTGTGATGAGCGAAGCGATAAAGTAAACAACAGTTAGTTCGCACAATGGTCACCATGCCAGACTGCCAAACACAGGGTTCGATTCCCGCCTCAGACAAGTATTTATACTTAGATATTTGTCTGTGGTCTGGTTGTTTCTATGTATTATAAGTTATTTACAAAAGAAAAGTATATATTAAGTAGTATATCCGTTGTCTAGCACCCATAACACAAAATTTACTTAGCTTGGGGTTAGATGGCGATGTGTGGAATGTCCTGCAAATTTATTGTCACTACATAGTATAAAACAAAGTAGCTTTCTCTGTCCCTATATCCCTTTGTATGCATAAATCTTTAAAACTACGCAACGGATTTTGATGCGGTTTTTTTATAGAGTAATTTAAGAGGAAGGTTTATATGTATAATACATGCATAATATACCCGTGCGAAGCCGGTACGGGTCGCTAGTTTATAATATACTTATGTCTTCATAGAACTATTAGAACAATTAGCGAATGTTTGAAGAATCATCATTGTGTTTTACCACTTAACGTAACTTTTTGATTTTGAAAGTTAATTAAAACTAGCAACCCTCCGCGGTTTCACCCGCGTAACTCCAGATCCCGTGGGAGTAATTCGGAAAAAAAGTAGCTTATGTTTTTTTCTAATGAAATAATGTATCCTCATACCAAGTATCATCAAAATCGGTCCAGTAGTTTCAGACTCTATTAGTTAAAACAAAAAATAAAACTTTTTTCTTTATTATTTTTAATTGACTTCAAAAAAGGTGGGGGTTCTCAATTCGTCGCTTTTTTTTAGTGTATATGTAGATAGGTCAGCGTTTGATCACTATCTCACACGATGGTAAGGACGATGCGGTTTAAGGGGGGTCCATACGCGTTGGTGAAAATTGTTGATTGTTTCGAGTGTGTTTTGTTTTTCACAAAAGTGCTGAGATGGAATTGTAGGTGAGATTTTTACCAACATTTTGGTGTGACTTTGAGCCAAAAATTTCCTATAGTTTTGAAGCTATCCTAAAATTAAGAATTAAAACTAGTCTAGCTTTAAAATGACGAAGAATTTTCGCCTCCAAATTATCCCAAAATATCGGTAAAAGTTTCATCTACAATTCCATCTCAGCACTTTTGAGAAAAACAAAACACATTCGTTACAATCAACAATATTAGGTGTAAGCGACGAGTATTTCTGGCGCGTAGCGTTTGGCAGCATAAGCAGCCTTAAGATGTAGTACGCTTTCTTAGAAGATACCTATATGCTCGTGACTCAAAGACCTCCAAATAAACTGGGCCCTTCGAGGGCCGCGAGTGAAGGTAGAAAGACAGCAATTAAACGAGAACTTTTCCATCATCTCCTTTTGATTATTTAAATAACACAGAAATAAAGTAAATCGCTACAGCTTATAACTTATCAAATCTCGTTGCTCATGTTTGTATTCGCTACTTAAAGTTCCGGCTACTTTGCACATAAGATGCTCACCGGTGGGCCGGAACTGGCCGTGTCAAACACAGGCAATAGCGGTTTGCATTGGATTATGGATACGTCATTATAAGTAGGTATTTAAAGTAAGCTTTGTGTGAGGTAATCATAACAGGTTAATGTTTTATAAGAAAAATCATTATAAGTAACTACGGGTCAAATATAGAACCTCCTGCATTTTTAGAAGTCGGTTAAAAAATAATAATTAAAATAGTAGGTTTACGGACGATAATTTTACATGATTACGTCATAAGGAAACGTTCATGGTAACCATAGCAACGATAATACGTTGCTATGGTTACCTTGTCAAAATGACGTAACACTTTTTTGTGAATGCCGGTCAATAACTTAAATGTATTATGTGTACAAGTTATGGGAAAGTCTCTAGCTGTCAAGTTATAGGCATAATTGAAATTAAACCAGTAAAACACTACATTGATAAAATAAATATAGTAATATACACAACCCCAAAGCCAATGAGAATTTTCGAAACATTTGCCACATCAAAAATAGGGGGAACGCTGCCAGCTTGCTGGGGACTTAAATGTATTATGTGTACAAGTTATGGAAAAGTCTCTAGCTGTCAAGTTATAAGCATAATTGAAATTAAACCAGTAAAACACTACATTGATAAAATAAATATAGTAATATACACAACCCCAAAGCCAATGAGAATTTTCGAAACATTTGCCACATCAAAAATAGGGGGAACGCTGCCAGCTTGCTGGGGACTTAAATGTATTATGTGTACAAGTTATGGAAAAGTCTCTAGCTGTCAAGTTATAAGCATAATTGAAATTAAACCAGTAAAACACTACATTGATAAAATAAATATAGTAATATACACAACCCCAAAGCCAATGAGAATTTTCGAAACATTTGCCACATCAAAAATAGGGGGAACGCTGCCAGCTTGCTGGGGACTTTGGGTCGGGGTGACGCCTTGGAGGACGGGGTGTTTTGTTTTTAAATTTTGAATGTTTTGGATTATTATTGTTATCATTTATTTATTTTTACTATTATTATTATTTTTTATTTGTTTGTGTCTGTGGTGTTTAATGTTTAAATTTAAAAAAAAAAATAAAAAAAAAAAAAAAAAAAGGACATTACACACATCGCCATCTAGCCCCAATTTAAGTAACTAGACTTGTGTTATGGGGGCTAGAAACCGAAATACTACTTACCTATACCTATATTTTTCATTTGTAAATACTTATATAGGTACTTATAATACATAGAAACAACCAGACTACAGACACATATCTAAACATAAATACTTGTCTGTGGCGAGAATCAAACCCGCAACCCTGGCAGCATGGTGACCATTGTTGCCATGCCAGACTGCCAGGAATCTTAACATGTCAGCATCGATCGTTCTAATAATAACGCTTCCTAACTTTTTATAGTAGACTAGCGACAAGCCCCGGCTTCGCACGGCTATATTATGCATATTATATTATACATAAAAACCTTCCTCTTGAATCACTCTATCTATTAAAAAAAACCGCATCAAAATCCGTTGCGTAGTTTTAAAGATAAACATACATAGGGATATAGAGACAGAGAAAGCGACTTTGTTTTATACTATGTAGTGACTAGGTATCTAATTCTTTACTGTCTCTCAGTCGTCTAGGTGTCACAATAAAATGAAATATCAGAGGATCCTCTAAAAAATACCATAACATTAAAAAATCAAGTTGAAAATTAATTAGAAATTCCGTTTCAAAATTCAACTAAAAGTCAAAATGGTGATGTGTTATTTCTGTTGGACCGACAAAGTTAACGTTTTAATTTAAACTTTAACGGGTGCCAGAGGATTCAATGGAACAATTAATTTTAAATAACTAGTTAAAATCAAATTGTTTTTCAAGGAAATCTTATCAAATTACAAGAGGTTAAGCTGTCATTTAGTTTAACTTTTACTAGGTGGTATAATGAGAACAACCAATAGCCGGTTATCTGAAGACAGTGGTGGATAGGTTAAACTCGCGTTAGGGCGTGTTCAGATGACACGCGTCGACCACGCGCCCACCACGCGCATCACAAGCGTTGACCACGCGTTGAACACGTTTTAAAATTTGTTCTACCTATATGTAATTTGAGTCGCCCGCTCACGCCACGTGCACGCCTCGCGCACGCCTCGCGAACCCCCTGGCCCGCCCCGCGCCCGCCCCGCACCCGCCCCGCGCCCGCCCCGCACCCGCCCCGCGCCCGCCCCGCACCCGCCCCGTGCCGGCCCCGTGCCGGCCCCGCGCACGCCTCGCGCACGCCTCGCGCACGCCCCGCGCACGCCCCGCGCACGCCCCGCGCCTGCTTGCAGAAATGCAATTTGAGATCTATTGATGTGTCATAAGACTCAAATTATGTATAGAACAAACTTCAACGCGTGTTCAACGCGTGGACAACGCGTGTGATGCGCGTGGTGAGCGCGTGGTCAACGCGTGTCATCTGAACGCGCCCTTATGGCAGTCTCTTTTTGTTTTTTTTCTGTTTAGATCGTCTTTTGTTTTTATTTTGATCGTCTTTTGATTCTTGGAAAGCTAGTAGTCTTTAAAGAATTCATTACTGTGCGTTGATCTAAATAAGTAATAAATAAATATTGCAGGACATTTCACACTTCATTACATAGATACTTTTCTTTCGTAAATATATACTTTTAATACATAGAAACAACCAGACCACAGACAAATATCTAAGCATAAATACATGTCTGTGGCGGGAATTGAACCCGCAACTTTGTGTTTGGCAGTCCGGCATGGTGACCATTGTGCAAACAGGGTCGCCAAAATATATGTCGATATGTCAGTCAGTCAGGAGTTTGAACTTCACTACATAGTATAAAACAAAGTCGCTTTCTTTGTCCCTATGCTTAAATCTTTAAGACTACGCAACGGACTTTGATGCGGTTTTTTTAAATAGATAGAGTGATTTAAGAGGAAGGTTTATATGTATAATACATGCATAATATAGCCGTGCGAAGCCGGGGCGGGTCGCTAGTTATATTTATAAATATTTAGTACGCAGCTGAAAAAATATGTTTCGCGATTAGATTTGTGTCGTATTAATTTGTCCATAGCCTTATTCGTACTTCCTACGAACTATGTTTCATACAAATGCATGAGACCTCATGGGGTACTCAATATAAAGCTATTCACGACATTTTTACGATCCTATTCTTGAGAACCATGAATTATGTCTCTTTAAAATTCTTTGTAACAAAATGTGGTTGATAAATTATTAACATGACCCATATGATATCTGTTAGTAGCCTAAAGATTAAAAATAGAAGTTTGATTATTACTTTTTAAAAAAATTCTATTATTTTTTATGACGTTTCAATGTGATATCGTACCACATGAGTAGAGATGACCAGAGACTAAGGTTGTTCGGAGCTGTCAAAATGAATACGTAATTGTGACGTAATCATGTAGGGTTGGCACAGGTGAATTATATTAAATAAAAAAAACTTGAGAGGTGTCAAGGCACACCCGGATAGAACGAAGTTCCTTTCGATTAATTAGTTAAGGAGTTGTAATAAATTAAAGTTTTTCGTTTTTAATTTTTTTTTGTAAATAATCGTCGCGACACCACACTGTTCAATGCGAAATAGAAAGACGAAACGAAAATAACTGGCTTGCTTTCTATGCAAAACGTGTCGTTACATCTTTTGATCTTAATTTTTTCCGTCTCTTTTTTCGCAACGCGAGATAAGGAACTTCGCTCCAAAAAAAAAATGTAAACTAAGTATCAGTGTCTTTTATTATGGGCGTTTATTTTAACGCGGTAACAATGTAATCTGAATTGATGATTAATCTATACCTACTAATATTATAAAGCTGAAGAGTTTGTTTGTTTGTTTGAACTCAGGAACTACTGGTTCGAATTGAAAAAATATTTTTGTGTTGGTCAGTCCATTTTTCTAGAAGGCTACTTTTTATTTTGATATTTCCACGGGATCGAGACTTACGCGAGTAAAACCGCGTGCAGCTAGTAGATAAATAAATGAATGATGAACATAATACCTAAATCAGAAATTTTTATGGATTACCGGGAAACTTTGATGTCACAGAATCGAACGTTAAATAGATAAACGTTGACATACTAGAATTCACAAGTAGTATGTTATACATACATATAACTATGCTTTCCGTCGTGTCTAGTCACTATAACAAGCCTAGTTGCTTAGACTGGAGCACTCACTCACTAAATCGTTTCCATTCTTCCTCCCTCCCTCTCTATAAAAGAAAATCTTCTATCCGTGGTCTGGTCACGATAGCACAAGCCTAGCCGCTTAGGTTGGGGCACTCACACACTCGATTCCCACCCAGTAAAGGTACATATTTAATATTTATAACTATTATATCTGTCGCGTCTAGTCACTATAACACAAGCCTAGTTGCTTAGACTGGAGCACACGCTCACTCACTCACTCAATCGTTCCCACCCTTCCTTCGAAAGAAAGAAAATTATTTAAGTCTTCTATTTCGTCACTGGTCACCATAACACAAGAATGGTCCACACTCACTCCCTCCCTACTTAAGATCAAATTAATAACACTATATATTATTAAACAATATGAAACAAACATGCGACGCGTGATGTTTACCGCTCGCATGCGAGTGTGACAGCCCTGAACTTGGGCACTGGCCGAGCCAGTATAGACCGGTTTCTCTCCGTACGTGACGTGCCGCCAGTGCCCACGCACACATGCGCATTAAGCTTGTAGTAGTGGACTTGTCAGAGAGCCTTGTATGACACATTAGTCTCTGGTTGTATTATTTACTCATGTGATCGTACAAACTGTATGATTACAAGTAAATAAATGATTTTGTGTTTTTTTTTGACAAGGAGGCAATAAGGTAACCTCCGGAATAACCTTTCCACAAGAAGTGTATCTTACTTTATGCATTCCAAAAATCCACAGAAACAAAAAACAATCGAAAAACCACAAAAGACAAATTGATATACCTTTAATTAATAGAAACAAAAAAAGAACTGCATAGAAAAAAAAGATGCTCGAAACAAAAACAAAAGATGATCAAAACAAAAACAAAAGATGCTCGAAACAAAAACAAAAGATGATCAAAACAGAAACAAAAGTCGATCGAAACAGATACTAAAGACGATCGAAACAGACACGAAAGACGATTAAAACGAAAATAAAAGACGATCAAAATAAAACCAAAAGGCGATGTAAACAAAATGGGAAATGACATGGATTAATCGAAACAGAAACAAAAGACACAAAATACAATTGAAATAGAAACAAAAGACCATCGAAACAAAAAACAAAAAAATGATGAGCAAAACAGCAACAAAATACTCTTAAGTATTATATTCAAATAATACTTCATACGTTCGAACGAAATGTATGTCTGTTTGTTGCATTAAATTTACGACCGTTTCAGTTCCTGGCATATTGGATATACAGGAAACCCAAGATTAGGGTCAAAACTTGTATGTCATCTGGCAAGATAATTTATTGTTTAATGTCTAGACTAGAATACATGGATATTTGTATGACTTTACATTATTATTATAGATATATAGGCTCCGGAATATAAACGGGTCGTTTAATAGCACATGTGTGCTCTATTATAATAAATTACCTAAAGATGTATATGACAGGTTAAAAATATGTTTAAAGCATAAATTGTGCAGTAAGGCGTACTATGATACTTCGTCTTCGTCTTGGATAAGAATCCATGGATGTGACTTTAGTTGCTCCATCACTACATAGTATAAAATAAAGTCACTTTTCGCGGTCCCTATTTCCCTTTGTATGCTTAGATCTTTAAAACTACGCAACGGATTTTGATGCGTTTTTTAATAGATAGAGTGATTCAAGAGGAAGGTTTATATGTATAATACATGCATAATAAAGCCGTGCGAAGCCGGAGCGGGTCGCTAGTTTCAAATAAAACATCCAAAATTATTTGTAATCTTGAACTTTGTGAAAAATCCTGCTTGTCATTGGTGGGCGCGTGCCGAAGACACACAGCCTAACTTAGTTTTTAAGACTTTTCAAAGTGAACCCATGCACTGTAGGGATACATTAATTTTTTTGAAGTGTTAACTTCTTTTAGCGAGGAACGCATACTTTAAGATGAGATAAAATCTCTGAACTCGTTACGAGACGCAATGTGACAGCTACGTCATTATCGGCTTCAAATAGTACTATATTTTCGTCGCTCAGTAATAAGACTTTGAGGCTTGGTGGTTTTGAGCGCTACTTAACACTTGTATGAATGTTTAGCCTAATCTCACCGAACCCTTTAGTTGCTTGAATATTTGTTTTTTTATTCTTTTTTATTTATTTTTTAATTGTTTTTTTTTTTAAGTTTTCACTTCTGTAGGCACTCCCGGAGTGCAACCTTTTTTTAATATATTTGTTTCAGAGCTAACGGAGATAGCTGACTTTTTGATTGCCCAACATATTGGTAATCGAACTATTTAGTTTGAAGGCGGACGTCATAGATTAAGTACACCCAAATAGATGCCGCATTAGAACAAGAGAAGTGCCCTACAATACCTACTCGCTTTAGTTTAAATTTTTATGAACCGAGTCATAGCGAGCATATAATAAAGGTAACGGACCCATAGGGCCAACTGAAAGAAAGGGAAAGAGCTTTTTATTTTTGTTTGACTCATAAGTTTCATGATAAATTTCAAGTTCAATTTAAGTTCATGAATATCGATGACCATTCGTTACAAACAAATAAAATCTTTTCCCTTTATATTATGAGTAGATAATTATATAATTCTTCTTTAATTAAACCCACAATAAAAGACATAAAAGTCTTTATTGAGTCGTTTGAAAACCAAAAGTGATATCGAATAGAAAACGAAAGTTGAAAATGCCTAAATTACTCTTACAAAGACCATTTTAAAATTCTTTTAAATTAATACATAATACGGCACTTGTATAGACAAACATTTTTAATTCATAGGTACACAAAAATGAATTAAATTAGAATTAAAAATAAAATAAAAATATAATCAATAAATAGCTTAATAAAAGACATGTATCCTACTACGCTGAGAAATTCCCACCTACAACGCCTGGGACACCTGTGGCAGCAGGCCACACGGCGCCGTTCTCAGAAACCTGGTAGCGATGGCTATCGGCGGCAGATCCTAAACCCATTTGCCCCTGGTCCGTAGGAGCCATAAGAGGAAAAGGAGTAGAAAACCCAAGCAAATATTTTAAACGTGAAAGTTTGTGTGGATGAGTATGTTGGTTTGTTACTATTTCCCGCAAAACTACTAAACTCCGATCCCGGAACCTGGATTAACGAATCTTATTATTTTTAAAGAGCATGAGCCAGCACAAATTTTTAGGAGCATGAACCAGCACTCGGATTGAAGTTCTGAATTATAAAACCTATAATAATTATAGATGAATGAAGTGTCCTCGAAAATACAATGAGCCAATTTTTTATTATTATCGTAAAGTTACCTACAAATATGTTCTTTTAAAAGACTAGTTTATTTTTAACATTTTGGGTAAATCTATTAGAATTTATTTTTTTCTCAGTAGTGCTAGTTGTGGTTATTTCTAAATTCACATTTAATTTTTTTTTACCTATGCTATATCCCATGCAATTTAGTGAACTGTAGGCGTATAATTGCCAATATTGTCTCAAATAAAGACACAAAAACAAAACTAATAATAGATAAATATTTATCTTTGATTGCTTTTAGTTTGAAAGCGAATGTGAATAACTTTATTTGGTAAAAATATTTTTAACCGACTTTTATAAAAGGAGTAAGCAATTTGATACAATCGTACAATCGTACAACCGTACAACCGTACAACCGTACAATCGTAGTCCAACTTTGATCATGTTTTGGTTTCCAAGAAAGAATATAGTGTTTTGTAATAATTTGGGTACTAGATATTAATCATATAATTAAAAAGGTTTTTTCGTAGTTCGTTCATTCATTATGAACTCACTTTATCGTAAGACATGTAAACATTTAGACAAAATGTCTTACTATACAGGAAAAGTATTTTTGTAGTGCACAAATTTCGGTATGTTTTAAGCACATTAAAATAAAAAATACTGTATTTTTTATTTTGGAGCTAACTCAAAAACTCTCAGAGCTATAACCATTTAAGTGTTTCTAACAAAACGACGAAGTCCATGGACACAATACTAGCGCCAGCGAGTTTAATAGCGCGCTCTAAATGAAGGTACCTACGTGTCACTGTGTGTATCAATACTAAGATACCCAATAATTTAGAAATTGCAGGAAGTTTTTCACATTAAGTTTTGGTTTTTTTTTTGTTTATTTTTTTGCGTAAATGTACTTTACTGCCGACATATATTCAGCAGAAAAAAAATGTGCACTACAAAAATACTTTTCCTGTATAAAGTTTTAAAAAATATTTAGACAGTAATGGAATTGTGGAGTGTCTGCAAAACCTCAAGTACATCTTTCAATTAGTACTTATAAGTATAAATAAATAGTGTTTAAGTATAAATATTAAATATGTATAAGTATAAATAAATTGAAAAACTAGTGCTGCCATCTATCGAGACATAAAAAAACTACTTCTTTTTTTTATCAACCCTCACGAATTTTTAATGTTAAGAGGCTAACGTGTGAAAATTAACGTAAATTTTTAAAAAAGCTCATGAAATCGATGCCGACAATTCGCTCATTAATTCAATTAACGTACCGTTTAAGGTTTGCGGTCAAAACTTTTTGTTGCAAGCCCAAAATGAGAGGAATCAGGTCGACATCTCGTACTTTCGCTTCTGAGAAATTGTTAATAGGTATCTTGTGTTATAAATTTACATAATTTGTTGACGATTTATTGCTTATCTACACTAATATAATAAAGAGGTAAATTTTTTGACGTGACAACGTTTTATAAATTGGTTTGCCGGGTGACACTTCAAGAAACTGCGTTACGCTCCGCTGACGTTATGCGCTCACAATGAGAGCGAGTGAGAGGCACGCGGGCATGGTTAGCCCGCCTAAGAGCGAGAGAGACAGACATAAAAAGTGAAAGGCACGCGTCCCTTCCACTCGAGCACAGTTGTTGTCACGTAAAACTTTCGCCCGTATACCGACTTTACAGGCAACCAGTTTTTTTTTTGTTTGTAACGAATACGCTCCGAAACTACTGGACCGATTTTAATGAAACTTGGTGTGGGGATACAATGATTCACCGGGAGTAACATAAGCTATATTTTATCCCGATGTTCCCAAGGGATCGGGTGTTACGTGGGTGAAACCGTGGAGGGCTGCTAGTCTATATAAAAAATACTTACCAGATCTCGTTCAAACCAATTTAGGGTGGAAGTTTGCCTGGTAACGTATATCATATATTTTTTTTAGTTTCATCATTCTCTTATTTTAGAAGTTACTTTACACACTTTTTACAAATTTGGAAGTGCCTCTCGCGTAAACTATTCACTTTAGAAAAAAATGATATTAGAAACCTCCATATCATTTTTAAAGACCTATCCATAAATACCCCATACGTATGAGTTTGATATAAAAATAATATTTTGTGTTTCTGTTCTAAGTATGGGGAACCCTAAAATTTATTGTTTTTTTTTTATTTTTGTGTGAAAATCTTAATGCGGTTCACAGAATACATCTTGCCAAGTTTCAACAGTATAGTTCTTATGGTTTCGGAAAAAAGTGGCTATGACATACGGCAGACAGACAGACATGACGAATCTATAAGGGTTCCGTTTTTTGCCATTTGGCTACGGAACCCTAAAAATAGTATTTTTGGAAATTCAACCTCTATAGTGGTAAAAATTGGTGTTAAAGTTTTCATTTCGTGTATATTCTGTGTTAGTAGAAAATTAATATCATTTTTTTAAAGAGACACTATGAGAGGGTAAACCGCGGGGCACAGCTAGTTTTATACAAAGTTGAAATTAAGTAATGATTTGTAGGTATGGTTTAAGTTTTAGACACGTGTTAATGTGTGAAGTTGTATACCTTTATGAATATAAATCACATACTTAAGGTGAAAGGGTACCTGCGCGCTCTCCATACAAACGTAGTCGACTGTTTCCTCCCTGGGTAATGACAATAGCACAAATATTTTTGTGTCATTAAACCTATAACTGCCATGACTATGCCCCTATGTTTTGGTTTTTTTCATTTTCCAATTATCATAGAAATTAAAATTAAAAAAATTAAAAAATAAACAAAACCAAAAAATAGGGGCATGGTCATGGCAGTTATATAAGTTTTATGCACCAAAAATATTTGCTCTAGTGTCATTGTCCAGGGAGAAAACAGTCGACTACGTTTGTAATAGTTTGTATGGAGAAAGCCCCCGGTACCCTTTCCTCTTAAGGCCTTAGGATTACGTCAATCGCTAAATGCCTGTCGCTTCTTACTGAAATAGTTAATTATAGCCTGAGTAATTTATGTTGTTATTAATTAACTAGCAGCACTCCGCGGTTTCACCCGCGTAACTCCCGATCTCGGAATATCGGGATAAAAAGTAGCCTATAGCCTTCCTCGATAAATGGACTATCCTACAATTTTTTTTTTTCAATTCTAACCGCTCTTAAGATTAGCGCGTTCAAACAAACAAAGTTTTTAACTTTATAATATTACTAGCTGCCCTCCGCGGTTTCACCCGCGTAACTCCCGATCCCGTGGGAATATCGAGATGTAAGCTATCCTATCTCTCAAGTTGGATCGAACTGCACATGGTGTGCGAATTTTATTATAATCGGTTAAGTGGTTTAGGAGTCCATTGAGGACAAACATTGTGACACGAGATTTATATATATTAAGAATAGGATAAGGCTCTAGCATCGTGCTAAGGACAAACTTTTTTTTCTGGGCGCTGTACTACTTTTTTCTTGTGTCTCTTTTTTTATGTGTTCAATATATACAATTTTATTTCTCTTTCTTTCTATACCTTTACCGAAATCTAAATCTATAAATAATATAAATAAATAAGTATCTGAGAAGTGGGAGGAGGCTCACAGCTAAGCGACGTTCGCTGATCGTTTACGGGGTTAAGCAACACTTGGCGCAGTCATTACTTCGATGGGTGGTCAATTAGTAGTGTGGCAAAAATGTGATCTTTAGTAGCAGTCGTTAGGTCAAGTTAGAGGCCTTAAGGTGATCTGAAAACTCTAACAATAGAAGAAGAAGAATATCTGAGAAGTCGTCTGTTGCTAGAATGGGTAAAGCCTCAGCATGCGTGCTGCAGATACGCACGCACATCTGCAGCGCTGAATAACGAAAAAAAATTCGTAATATGGTATTTATTAGTCTTGTATTTTTCTAATCTTTTCTCTTTAATTATTAATATTTATCGAAATATTCTTTCTTTGTGAAATGTTACATCGCCGCAGAAATGCGATACCTCTATAAATGAATATAACTAGTATGTATCTGATTATCATAAACAGTAGTATAAAGTTGTATTTGGCTATAAATTAAGTAACAATACAATTTTTATTGCTTTTACATGTTTTTAGAAGTTCTCATACATCGACAACAAGGAATTTTCGTATTAAAATTATAGGTAAGTGCCAAAATGTCCGTAAAGATCTCACCTATAAATCAAATAGAAAACTTGGACCTAATAAACTACATTTTTCATGCAATTATTAATTATTTTATTTTTACCTTAGAAATTAGCGAAGTCTTTAAGAGGAAAGGGTACTGGGCGCTCTCTCCATACAAACGACTGTTTCCTCCCTGGATACTGACACTAGAGCAAATATTTTTGTTGCATAAAACTTTTAACTGCCATGATCATGCCCTTATGTTTTTATTTAAATCTTAATTTCTATGATAATTAGAAAATGAATAAAAAAAAATTGGGCGTAGTCATTAGTCATGGCAGATAAATAAATAAATAAATAAATATTTCAGGACATATTACACATCGCCATCCAGCCCCAAGCTAAGCAACTTAATGCTTGTGTTATGGGTGCCAGATAACGGATAAACTACTTATATACTTTTTTTTTTGTAAATATATACATATTATACATATAGGAAACACCCAGAACCAGAAACAAGAATTTATGGTCAACATAAATACTTGTTCCCGGCGGGAATCGAACCCGCAACCTTCTGCGTCGCAGTCGGGTGTTCGCCCGACGCGCCACAGAGGTCGTCAAAAATAAAGGTTTTATGCAACAAAAAATTGTGTGCTAGTGTAATTATCCAGGGAGGAAACAGTCGACTATGTTTGTATGGAGAGAGCGCCAGTACCTTTTCACCTTAACTTATTCTAAAAAAATACTATTTTGTTAAATAGATAGAACTCAAAAAAAAAACGAAATCGGTCAATATGAAGGGAAGAAAAGAGCTATTTATTTTTACCTGACTCCGTTGTATGGACAAGTAGTCTGTGTTTGGACGCCTACATGATATTTACCTCATGGTGGTCTTAGATACCCATTTCACTGAACAAAAGCACACAAACAGTTCGACTAATAGAGCTATTAATTCGGTACATGATTGCCAATATTCATGATACTATATTATTCACTCGCATTTGTCCGCAGGCACTCATGGAGGATGATAATAGTGAGCGCACACCTACCCACACAGCACGCGCCGCAGGCACCGTTTGTTGCTCTACGTTCACAAAAATCCTGATATTTTTCGTAAAAATAGCGATGAGCGAAAGGATGAGCTGACCGTGCCCGGTAGTAGGCTCCGGAAAATAAACGGGTCGTTTAATAATACATGTGTGCTCTATTTTAATAAATTACCTAAAGATGTATATGACATGTGCATTAACAGGTTCAAAACTTTTATAAAGCATAAATTGTGCTGTAAGGCGTACTATGATAATAATAATATTGACCTTTGTGAGCGTGATCACATAAAAAAACAAACCTTATGAGTTTCTTGTGCCTTCTTCTCATTGGTGGGCACGTTCCGAAGGCACACATTCTAACTTAGTTTTTAAGACGTTTCAATATGATCTATGTACAAAATATACATTAGCATCCAAATGAATAAAAATGTTTGACTTTGACTTTGTATGCACGCGGCTCCGGCTGGTGACGTCATCAGCATTGGCCTTGGGGATTTCCTTTGCTGCGGCGACTGCGGCGCGTGCAGTGCGGGTAGTTGTGGGCTCACCCTTATACATCCAAAGTTAATATTCAGGTATACAATGCGTTTTGATGTGAAAATTTTAATATGAAAGAGGGGAATTCCATTTCTTGTGCTTTCTTCTCATTGATGGATTCCGAAGGCACACATCACAAGTTAGTTTTTAGGACGTTTCAATATGATTTTATGCAAATGATTCTAAATTTTTTTAATACATAAGACTTACAAAAATAAAATAAATAGAAAAATTAGTCGAAAAAATGTTTAAAAAAAATAATTTAACTTTCGTAACATCTAAGTAGACACATTAGAATCATAAATTCTTATAATTATGACGAAATAAACAATGTAACTTTAAGTTGATTTAAGTCCCAATAAAATAACAATTTAAATAATTTCCGGTGTTCTTGATTGAGTAAAGTTCTGAGTTTTTAATTATTTTTGCATTAATTAATATTCATTACAAAACTATGATACTTAATATCTTGAATTTTGATTAGAATAGTATAAATTTACCATGATCTCATAGCTGTCAGATCTACGTCAAAGCTGCTAGTGAAAAACTATTTATTCCTTAATGCATTTATCTTGCATGCTACATCAATACACTGATCTACTACATAACACTCACTCACTCGATTTATATTATTATTTTGAATATAAGTAGATACCTACATTTTTTTTATCAAAATGACAAGTTGAATGATCGTGTTTTGAATAATTTGTTTTGAAAATTACTTCAACGTTTCGGCTGAGTTATATCTGCCGTGGTCGCTAGGCTTAACTAGAGTGGACATTTATATGGACAATTATCTAAAACGAGATTGAAACCTTTTTAAAATCTCTGAAAACGTTAAAAAATATAGTTGATAAAAATAGGGTTCTAATTGCCTATCATAAGTATTGTATATTCATCCATACGAATCAGTTGCCCTCGTCTGTCCCCCTGACGTGCATTAAAGTCAAAGAGACTCAAGTCAAAAGAGTTCAAGTCGCGAGTGAGCTGGTATCTTCTAGGAAAGCGTGTTACATCTTAGACAGCATCGTTACCTAGCATCAGGCATGTGTGATAGTAGTCAAACGCAAACCTAATATTTCTAAAAACACTCTAGACTTTATTACAAATATGTACCTACTCTAACGTAAGTTAGACAGTCATAGGCTCTCGACCCATAATCTTCACTAATCTTCTGGTAGCATAGATAGAGTCATTAAAACAATCTAAATTAACATACACTATCTTTTAATCCCATTCTATTAATCTTAGAAAATTAAACAGCCTTAGGTGTTATTTCTACACTGGAATTCGCCCTTATGCTATACTAAATAGAGCTAGTTTTGGTAGATTTCAAAATTTAATTAGGAAAAGAAATAATTTATGATTTAGGTGGTTAATTTCTAATTTGTCTGTTTTTGGTGTACATTCATTTTGTAACTTTTTGAGTTATTTATTGCGTTTTATAGCGTAGACAGCGGATAAGAGCTTCGGAATGAAAGTCTAGCACTAAGCCAACACCGCTCTAGCAGGTTTCATCTTTAAATCAAATGCCTAAATTTTCCTTTCAAAATATTATATAAAAACCTAAGTAACATTAACTTTAAATACGCTAAGTTACATTTTTCTAACACAATAAGCAGTTACGAAACGAAGCAAATCTTAGTGTTTATTTTGTGCATACCACATCTCACGCTTACATGTTGTAACGGGGGGCTTTCGTAAAGAATAATGATTTAGGCGCGCCACTGAATTAAAAACAAAAACAAAAAAAAATCTGGTGAAAAATTAATTTTTAAAAAATCTGTAAAAAAAAATATTATTCTCCAGATTTTTCTTCAGAAAATTAGTTTATTAAATATTGTTAATTCATTTGTGAAATTTAGCGTTTTAAACTCGCCTTTTTAAGGCAAAGAAATGTATACCTACTTGTACATTTTAGGGCTCAAAAGATAAAACTCCCTTAAAAGATTACTCTCATGTCCGTCTGTGTGTTCGTGTGTTTCCTCCGATTTTCTCAGAAACGGGTGGACCTTGCCAGGGTGCTAAATTTATACCAGATACTGAGGTCTAAAATCCCAATTATTAGAAATTTATTTATATCTGTATTTTTAAACGCTTTATTATACTTTAGGCTGTATCCTTAAATGTATTTAAGGATAAAATAAATCATTTTGTTTGGAATTTTTACACGGTCCAGTCTAGTTCACTCGTTGATTTGTTCCTTGTGTGGAAGACACAAATATGTATTGACCACAGGGTGTCAAATCCCAGGGCTGTAATATGTATTTGTGTGTATGCAAGCGCCCATAATATGTTGTAAAACAAACAATGGTTATCTTATTTTGTTTTTTGTGTCATCTTTTGAATATTTGCTTGGTTTATTTTTGGTTATATTTGATGGAAGGACGTCTAAATATAGGTAACGATAAGAGGTTTATTTTGATGACGTTTGTTGCGTAGTGGTTATAAAGGTGAACTTTATATTTATGGGTTCGACTCCTGTCACTTAAAAAATAATTGCTCATTTACTTTTGATTGTACTCCTTGTTTATCGGAAAGCCATTTTTTCTTCTAAAACAACAGTAAACCTTAAGTTTTTTATGCTGATTTAGTTTTGATTGAGCCTTATTAAAAAGTGCTTCCCATCTCGACACATTCCAAATTCACCATGTTTCCACCCACTGTCTGTCTGTCTGTCATCAGGCTGGATCTTATAAGCCGTGATAGCTAGACAGTTTAAATTCACAGATGATGTATTTCTGTTGCCGCTATAACAACAACATGGTACCCTTGTTCAGCGAGTCCAACTCATACTTGGCCGCTTTTTTGAGTTAGTAGCAAACTTATCAAGGCTTAAAAAAAGAACGAAATAATCGAATTAGAACAATAGTAATTCGAAAATCGAATAATAAATCTAACAGAACAATAGGGCTGTCCCAATTATTGTCACAAATTGATAAACAAAATCGATTATTGTGTACGCTATCGGTTTATGGCAATTATTCGATAGGAAGGGCGAGTAATTATTTCGACTCCCACTATTATAATTGTGTGGGTTATTTCTCACGGAAGTGCATTAAAGTGCCATGTCGGAGATATTATGTATTAGGGGCCTGATGTGTATTATTTTGTATTATAATTTGTTACATGTACCTACGGTCGGCTGCATAATTGCAGACCCACCGTAGAGCTCCAAAACGGCTGTTATAATAATGTTTTTAACACGAGCAAGATTCTAGCTGCATAATTGCCGACCCACCGTAGAGCTCCAAAACGGCTGTTATATGTTTTCAACACGAGCAAGATTCCAGACACCTGCTTTAGTTGAAGTTTAAAGTCTTCTAACTGATCAATTAATCAAACAAAAATTAATAAAATGAAAACATTACAATAATAGTAATTTTCGAACTCTATCGAGGGTTGCAATTATGCAGCCGACTGTAGATCTTAATATATATATAAATCTCGTAATATATATAAATCTCGTGTCACAATGTTTGTCCTCAATGGACTCCAGCCTGCCTAGCATGACGACCAAAACACGATACGATAAAGCTATATCACGCGATATAACTACATCAACTCTCAAAATATGATACTTATAGCCGCCATGTTAAATGGCGGCTTTATCTATCATATTTTGAGAGTTGATGTAGTTATATCGCGTGATATAGCTTTATCGTATCGTGTTTTGGTCGTCATGCTAGGCTAGCTAAACCACTTAACCGATTATAATAAAATTCGCACACCATGTGCAGTTCGATCCAACTTGAGAGATAGGATAGCTTACATCTTAATTTATCCCGATATTCCCACGGGATCGGGAGATACGCGGGTGAAACCGCGGAGCGCAGCTAGTATTATTATAATTCTTTGACAAAAATAAGTAAAATACCGAAAGAAAAAGAAGACTGAAATTTTTTACTTGGAATGAAGGCAAATGAAAATGTTTAGTAATAAAATTTAATAGTTATGAAACTAAAAAAAAAAAAAATTGTCCGACATTTGTCGTCCGTCAATAGTCGTCCGTTAAAAAATACCATATGTACGTCTTAATACACTCACAGCCAAATTAAAAACAGTAGGCCCAGGCATACATTTTTGCCGCGCCGCCCGTAGAGAGGGGATAGCTGTCTACTCTCCATCCGTCTTACGCTTTTTCGATCAGGTCACGTGTCCTGACGCGAGTTTAAGATTTTATACCCATTACAGAAAAAGTGCTCAACGCCGCTAAAGAAGTTTTCACTTAAAAAACAAGACGCTATTTTTATTAAATTGCATCACACTTTAAAAAAATGTATTACCAGTTTCTGTTTCATAACACAATGACAATAGCCCGGAGAGGAACATGCGACGATTTGTCAGAATTGTTTATTATTTGTCAATTTTGTCAGATAATATTTTTTGACAGTTGACCACCAGCATCGCGACATCGCTACCAAAGTTATTCATTACATCTCAAAACTTTAATTTGTCAATATTTTTATCTTCTAACAATGAAAATGTAGAGGTTAAAGCGATTAAAGTGATTAGCCTGCTTAGTTTAATCCAAATGGTTTAAGATGTATAAAAATAACATCATTTGCCTTACAGCTGTGTAATTTTCAATGCCTTTGGAGAGTACCTATTATGTCGTAGATACATAAAATCATACGTATCTATAGGTACATATAAAATGCTTTGTCCTGACTGATGGATCTGACTGACCTAAACCGCTGATCGTAGAGACCTGAAACTTGGAGGGTGTGTTCTTTGTATGACGTAGGCATCGGATAGGAAAGGATTTTCCGAAATTTTACCTCTTAAAAAGGGGGCAAAGATTGTATGGGACAATGTGATTGCTTGGCCCGATCCTATTAGAAGCCTTTTTGACTTACGCGGACGAATTAGTTTGGAATATAATAGTTTAATATTACTTAGTTCAATGTCTCATCATCATCCGAGCGATGTTCCCGGTTGCATCCCTCTCGGGAGCCCGGGGTCCGCTTTCCTACTTTTACGCCTCCACTTCGCACGATCTTCGGTATTCTGGTTAGTTCAATGTCTACATAGAGTTAATGATTGGCCTTTACATCCAATTTAGACGATTTACACATCGACAGCAACTTAATAAATCCATGTTATTCCCACTGACTTGACTGAACAATAAATGTATACTCAGTTTAATTATAAAATTGATCGAGTCGTTTCTGAGCAATCCGTTGCGTAGTTTTGAAGATCTAAGCATACATAGGCACAGACAGCGGAAAGTTCCTCTTGAATCACTCTATCTATTTAAAAAAACCGCATAAAAATCCGTTGCGTAGTTTTAAAGACTTAAGCATACAAAGGGGTATAGGGACATAGGGACAGAGAAAGCGACTTTGTTTTTTTACTATGTAGTGATTATACTATGTAGTGACGACTATGTAATTACTATGTAGTGATAATGATAATGATAGAAATATTTAAAAAAAGACAAGATAAGATTATAAATTATATAAAGTTCAATAGATATAATAAGAATAGGAGATCTGAACAAATCTTTTCCTCGTTCGCCTAAGATTTTCACCCACGTACGCGTTAAATATTAATTATTAAACAACAAACATTTCGTAAAACACAATGAGATCAATACAACCATGTTTTATTCATAGTATGCGTGTGCTATTGTATTTAAATTTTGTGGCAAACTTTCGCCAATTATGATACCTTCACGTACTTTCACGGTAACCCTGGATTTATGCACGGGTGGGTCTAAACCATTATGTAAGAGGATCATTGTTTTCATTTACAACATAACGAACAACTTCGTACTCCTAAATACTACTAAGGCTATGTACAGTTGGAATACCAATTAGCTGAACCCTACGTGTCACAGAGCTCACTCGCACATCTGTCATGTTGTAATGCAATGCTAAATGATTATGTTTTTTTTAACAATATACTTACTTACTATACAATAGAATATACAATATAAAAAAATAACGAAATAGGTAAATACTAACATTTTTACAGATGTGCGAGTGAGCTCTGGGTCACGTGGGGTTCAGCTAATTGGTATTCCAACTGTACTATGCTACTTTGACAATTAGTTTCCTCTAGTAGTTTATTAATAGTTCTATCCAAACTGGAGGTTGTCCTTTTCTGCATTTAAAAGTGCAGATAGGGATAATCGCCGGTTTGTTGTCTACATCATACTTTGCTATTAAACTTGTTATCGTAAAGGGCCTCTACGTTTTGCCTTCGGACGCCTTCCAAAGGTCCAGCCTGCCTAGCATGAAGACCAAAACACGATACGATAAAGCGATATCACGCGATATAACTACATCAACTCTCAAAATATGATACATAAAGCCGCCATGTTGAATTTTTATTATAAATTGCCATAAAAATTATGATAAAAATTCAACATGGCGGCTTTATCTATCATATTTTGAGAGTTGATGTAGTTATATCGCTTTATCGTATCGTGTTTTGGCCTTCATGCTAGGCTAGCAGGGCTCCATATGATAGCCCACTACTCGGCCATGACTTTAATTACTCCATTTCAATGATACCTTCAAAAATATTGACTCAAAGGTCCAGATTACAAGTTACGAGTTTGAAAAAACAAAAACCCGATGAGTTTTTGGCGTGTTCCGAAGACACACATCCTAACTTAGTTTTTACAACGATTCAATGTGATTTAATAAATGTAAGTACAAAATATGAATAAAGATTTTTGACTTTGACATAAACAACCATATTTTGGGTTTGAATATTTATGTTTACAGGCTGCGATTAGGTATAGAAGGTAAATGATCCGCCAGTTTGTACCATTCATTCATTTCACAGTGAGCCAAGATTTATTTGATGAATCTACAACTTAATGACGTTTGTAACATAGACCAATGTTCACCTAAGTACAACAAGACTTTATACAATAATCGATTATAATTATACAACAAATTATACCTACATAACACAGGGTTTAAAAGTATCAACCGCTTTTTTTTTCTTTTTTTTATGAACTTTGAAGTCATTCTTCTGACTTAACTTAACGCCATCTGCCATTTACCGCAAACACTACCCAAACCAACTTAAATAAATAAATAAATAAATAAATAAATAAATATTTCAGGACATATTACACATCGCCATCCAGCCCCAAGCTAAGCAACTTAATGCTTGTGTTATGGGTGCCAGATAACGGATAAACTACTTATATACTTTTTTTTTTTTTGTAAATATATACATATTATACATATAGGAAACACCCAGAACCAGAAACAAGAATTTATGGTCAGCATAAATACTTGTTCCCGGCGGGAATCGAACCCGCAACCTTCTGCGTCGCAGTCGGGTGTTCGCCCGACGCGCCACAGAGGTCGTCAAACTTAACTTGAACTTAAAGTCTAAGAACTTGCAATGCAGGTGGTCTACGTAAACACTTTCGTTTAAGTACTTGTGTGGACAAGCACCTGCCTAAAGAAACAAAATAAAAACGGACACTTAAAATTAATAACGCGTTATTAAAATTATTACTTAAGTTTCATGTCTCATTGGGATAATTTCTTAATTTTAAATCCAGTTTTTATGTTATTTTAAAATTAATATTCAAAAATTTTAAATTATTTTAATCATCGTATTTAACTTTTAAAGCGTATTAAAAAGCAGTAAACTTTATACCTGAATGTATAAAAACAATTTCTTTCAGTAACCGCTTCGATCCGGTTTTTTATACTTTTAAAAGTCAAAATGTTGATTGTCAATGCGTGTTGTCGCGTTACTTTTTTGTCATTTCGCATAGCGATGTGATTGTTGAGTCGCTTGCGTATAAAAAACCTAATGTTTGGTACAAGTTACAAAATTTTACAATTTAAAAAAAATATTCGATAGGTTAAAATATATTTTTTTTAATACGACTAATACGACTTAAGAATTTGTTATCTAGAATAGTAAAGAGTCGCTTGTAAAAATCAAATTAACGGATGTAACGTTATAAATGTGTCATAATTTGTAATCGATGTACGAAAACAGGATGTAGCTAATCTTACTCATAGAAGCTACGTATAGAGCAGAGTGAGGTGGTGGTCCTTGCAACCTTCTACCAAAGGAAATTAGCTACACCGGTCAGAATTGTATCAAACTGACATAAGATGGACGATTTACGAATTCGATACACCTGAGTTTTTCGTGCATGTTGTTTTTTTTAAGGTATCTACGTCATCTTTTCGGAAAATATTGTCAAATATTAATCCGCTAGAGGCGTTCTTCAATAATGCATACCTAGAAAATTTTCTTGAAGTTAGTGTAAAAAACGCACCCTTAACTTAAAACTTAACTTACTCTGAACTTAATCTCCACTTAATCAGAAGTTAAGCTACCGACAATGGACAGTAAAGTAAGTTTAAAATTGTTTTATTAGACTTCGGTTTCACGGTAAGTTTATGACTTTCGGTAATGGTAAATGCGACATGCGCGTGAGTCGAATGTGGTGTAGCGTTGGTAAATAAATCAAACATATTATTATAACCATTTAAGAGTACACATTTTTTAACAAATGATAGTTCAGCGTTTAATTACTATCACACTTGATTTAAAGATAAACGAAGCAAAGTTCTTAGTGCGGATGTGTGGGATTTTCACCGTTAATTGATTTCGCATATCAGTTTGTCTTTGTGACGAAAAAATAGAGATGACTTTATTTTTTTTACAATTATGTACCTGCAGAAGCTTAGGTACTCAGAATACTTTATACAAGAACACAAATCCTTCAACTTAACAAAGTCGTTCTGTAGAATAAAAAAAATTCGAAGGCTGTCAATTTTTACTTGAACTTACACGCTGTCATACAGTCGCGTTTTTTACTTACAAGAAAATAAATTATATAGAAAAATTCTCTCAATGTTTCTGCAAACTCTACATACAATACTTTTTGAAAAACCCATTGAATTGAATGCGGACGTGATTTCCTAAAATGGCATCCAAGACTCAAAAACAAAAAGTTCAAGCAACATGAATGGAACTTGCAACTTGCATCGACCATCCAAAAATTCATATAATTCTATTTCCCGTTAAAAAGAGTTATCGACCTGAATGAAATTGAATGAAAATGAATTAAACATTTACGAAAGAACTTTGAAAATCACTTATTCAACTTTTTACCCGACGGTTATTTGGAACATTAAAGAGGTATAAAAATGATAATCTCGAAAAATACATAACTTGACAATCTGAATGAAGTTCGTTTGGCATAATAATAAGCTGGAGGGTATTTAACCATGGGATATTTGGTTGAAAACTTTTAGATCGTTGTGCATATTATTTTGAGTTTGTGGCATAAAAAAACTGTAGCATTATTGGGATTATGTAACTTCATTATTAATAATTTAATAAAATATTTAATTTCTTTACAAATAATAGTACAGCATTTGAACACTAGCACACTTATCTGGTGGTAGGTGACGATGTGGTCAATGATGTTGATGGTCAGGCCTGTTCACTCGCGGCTCGAAGACCCCCCAAATTGTATACTTCAGGATAAACAAACTCAGGCAACTGATTCCATTCCCTTGCTGTACGAATCGACTACTTTTAATATTAATTCAAAAATCTTTTAAGAGGATCATGAGTTTTCGATACGCGGCGCGAGTAGGTATTTTCAAAAATGACCCGTATCGTGCGATAGAGAGGATATAAGTTCGGACGTAATTGCCTTCATTTTGCTTTCAAATAATGTTGCGGGCCGTAACGTTTTTACCCCCTTTATCCTTCACAAAATGAAATAAACTTGGTCTCATTTAATTCACTGCATCTTATTCTAGGTTTATACGTTTTTCTTTTTTGGTAATTCAGTTTAGTCTATTACACTTATTTAGTCTATTATTATTATTAAAAACAATTGAAACGCTCGATACAGTTTTTAAGTCAAAAATATAGATATTCAGATACTAATAACTTACCAATTCTGTTATTTTTTGACAGTGGCATATAGGGATAAACTTGTTTATAATATTCTGTTGGAAATTACGTTTAATTGTTTTATGCTTGTTGGCATTTCACAAGTCTTGTAATTCTTATAAGTGCAAAGACGAGTCGGAATAAAAACTCTTTGGTATGCATCGTACAATGTATGCTGTTTATTTGCCAAGAATGTAGGTAAGTAGGTACTTATACCTATTTGGTTAAAGCTCCCTTTTGGAATCAGTTTTTGTGTTAATTAATTATTGTGAGAGAATTATCATTCTGATGTTCTCATTGATGGGCACTTGTGGTTTATCCTTATTTGAGATGCGTATAAGGTTTTTTGATTTGTAAATGACTTCTAATTATTTTTTACTATATATTTATTTTGTGTCCATCGTCGGCGCATCTTTTTCTTTTGTTTGGTACCTATTCTTCTTTATTTTTTGTAATTTATGCTAATTATATTTTTAAAATATTTATATAATATTTATATAGCGTTGTTGGTTTTTGTTAGGCTCACATCAAAATTTCTTTAACTTTTTATGTTTTATATGCGTGGAACTCTGTAATTGGCTTTCTATTGTTGTTCTGTTTATATAATTATGTTTTAGCTGTTGAGTTTCCTAAAATAAATAAATAAAATAAATAAATTTTTATAGTATCAGCTCGGTACGTGCAAAAAATATAGTAATTTATGAAAATTTCACAGAATCCATTACGAAATATGGCGCGAAATGCTGGCTATAGATGTAGTTAATGCACGTTTGTGTCCACAAAATCTAAGACGTTTCCATGTGATCTTAATACAAACTGTACCTATGCATCCAAATGAATAAATTTGACTTTGAATACCAATTTAAGCTTAGATGCTTAGACGTGATCATCTTAATAATTTATTTATTGCGAAAAATGGTACATAAAATTGGTGTTACAAAAATAGTTCATTTAAACTAAAAGGTTGCCTTAAGGTTGGTAGGTTGGTTGTTAGGTTGATAAATGGAAACAATAAAACAAATGTTTCCAAACTTACAACCATCATCCCGAATAACAAGTCCATCTTTTAACCTGAAAAACTGTTTTAAGTAAGTACCTAAGTACAAAATCTACTCTGACACAGACACTGTGTTAAATAAGATAATATTGTCCAACAAGGTTATCTATTCTGTTAATGATGGCGCCACTATCAACGTTAAATAAAAAATTGTCTCACCAAACTTTTAGTTCTAATTTGTCCACATGAATAGGTAAGTTGGGGCCACTGTGCCTATAAATCACAGGTTTTACTTTCACACAATGATCCCGCGGTCGAGTGCTCTAAAGGAGCCTTAAAGAATGTCTGTCCAAGGATTTGAATATATTTTACAATTTAAAAGGGTAATCCTCTTACAAGGCAGTATGGTTTAAGTTAGGTTATGGTCAACTTACAGGGTGATCATTTTTTGTTGGCATCCATTTTCAACCCTCAATTTCAACCCACGGCATAATTTTAATTAAAATACCTCCATATTCAACCCCCTGCAAATCAATAGTCAATTTTCTACCCAAATACGCAGTGCGTACCTAACTACCTACCTAATTTTTACTCAAGTAACGTCAACAGAAAAATTTATTCACAGTTTTTGTAACAGTGTTAATTATAATATTAGTTAAAATACGACTTTAAAATATTAAATTATTTTTCTGTCTGTACAAAAAAACATCATATTAAGTATTATAATCACTTGGGTTAAAAATGGAATAGGTACATTTTAGGTAGAAATTGGAAAAATAATCAATTAAATTAATTGGGCGTAGAAAATGGAACACATTTTAGGAAGAACATGGAAAAAATAATAGCGGGTTGAGGGGGTTCAAAATGGATGCCACCAATTTTTTAGGAAAATTAAATATTACTATTTTTACCCCTGACGTGAAGGTGTCTTATTGTGCACTCAAAAGTTGCTATTTAGCCCCTGAATGGCTGGACCAATTAAGTACCGTTTTCTGTAAAACGAACCGATTGATGGAGGAATGTACAATCCACGGTCAAAAGTCTCTGCCCACCGTAACGTTTACAATCCTGTGCAGCACTATTTGAACATTATAACAACGTAACCTGTGCCTTTATTCACTAAGGTTCAAGTCGTCGGGCGCGCGTGATTAGGACTTCCACATCACAGAGATTTCCAAACAAAAACCCCCCCCCCCCCTCCGCCCCTAATCACGCGCGCCCAACGACTTGAACCTTAGTGAATATAGGCATTGTGGATCGAACCCACGTCGGTTGGTGTAGCGGGTGGCGGCTTAAACCACTCTGCCAACTAAAGACATAGCTAACATGTTGAGAATAATAATCACACTGAGTACTTTTAATTCAAGTATTTATGTTTGTGTGTAACGTCTGTTAGAAGGTCGTAACTCCAATACTACTAATAAAACTGATCATTTTCTTATGACCCTTACTGTACAGTCGGCTGCATAATTGCAGCCCTCGGTAGAGTTCGAAAATTACTATTATTGAATTGTTTGCATTCTAATAATTTTTGTTTGATTAATTGATAAATTTTAATTGATGAATAATTGAAGACTTTAAACTTCACCTAAAGCAGGTGTCTAGAATCTTGCTCGTGTTAAAAACATTCTTATAACAGCCGTTTTGGAGCTCTACGGTGGGTCTGCAATTATGCAACCGACCGTACCTATTTATTATTTTTCTATTTCTTATTTTTCCGTTTCTGGACAAATATAAAATTATGAATATGAGCCAGAGACGACAGCTGCATCTGGCAGTGCTTATGTTTGGCTTAGTTAAATCTGGGAGGCCGAATTACTTATACTCAAAATTCCACTGGGCCAATGATTATAACAAGTACCAAACTCGAGCATCCGCTTATTTAATTTGTGTTCCGAGGCATCGAACTGCAGCATTTCGAGGCAGTTTCAGGTTCTGCGCTACAAAGTGTTGGAACGATTTACCACCACCTTTCCGACTCATGAAAACGTCTAGATCCTTTAAAATTAACTACAGAAAGCTCTTATTAAATCCATTGTCTGATTTGTAGTATTTTTTTTTTGACTTGAATTTTTTTTTTTAAATTCTTTATCTTTTCTTGTTTATTTATTTTGTTTATTATGTACGTATTTATGCGATGCCTTTTATTTACTTCTGTAATGTTCCTATTTTAAGTGCTATATTGATTGTTATTATTATTTTTGTTGTCTTGTCATCTCCTAGTAGTCTTTTTGTTTGGTTTTGTGTTCGTAGTTTGATGTGTTTAGTAATATTACTGTTATGTTATCTTATTATGTATGTATTCCTTCTTGTGTCTGTATTTTATCACCTCATTATGTATCACTGTTCTCCACTAAATTTATTAGTATACTAGTTATGCCCGTGCGTCTCAATAAGGTTCGTACTGAAAATCAGCGCTGAGGCTTCTAGCTTTAGCATCGTGCTGAGGACGAAACCTTTTTTCTGGGCGCTGTTCTACTTTTTTTTCTTGTGATTTTTTTACGTGTCTATTTTTTTGTGTTCAGAAAATAAAGTTTTATTTCTTTCTTTCTTTCTATTTCTACCTAAGCTCATAAATTAATTATAACGTGGTAAAGACGTAGCTAATCTAACCCTTTGTTATAACGTAGTAAATAGATAGATCAATCCCAGATACTTAAGTCAGCGCAATTCTTTATGTATTAAAATTCGGTCTGAATGGGTTGTACCAAATGGGACAACGATGCCAGTAAACAATTCAAATTGAGGATTTTAGCTGAATTTATAAATTGAAGAGATTATCACTCACAAAAATATTGCTATTTTATTTAGAAAAAATGGAACAATAAATCAAAACCTACGCATTTTTGGTAGTCAAATGTTGCTGTGTGGGATTAGTAGGGCAACGTTTTTGATAAAATATTGAGCTACACTGGATTTACGGGATTTAGAATATTTTTTTCATAAGTTACGTTAAGCCTGTTTTACGCATTTAGCGCTAACGCGGACTATAAATATTAAATTGGTAGGTAGAGTTTATATTGTTACTAT
Organism: Idaea aversata; assembly: GCA_907269075.1. Classification (NCBI taxonomy): domain Eukaryota; kingdom Metazoa; phylum Arthropoda; class Insecta; order Lepidoptera; family Geometridae; genus Idaea; species Idaea aversata. The sequence goes on from OU026102.1 coordinate 3,686,930, forward strand.
GAAAAAGATTGAAGGACATTACACACATCGCCATCTAGCCCCAAGCTATGTAACTAGACTTGTGTTATGGGTGCTAGACAACGGATAACATACTTACCTATATTACTTTTCTTGACTCCTGCCCCATAAGAATCCCTTAGTACTGTTGCATTGCAAGGTGGCATCCGACGAAGGCTATCCACTGAACGACACGCGGCACGACACTTTGAGATTGCCTACAGAATTAGCTCTCTGTATTTTTCTTATTTCATACTTCAAATCAGTCAAAGTCGATAAAAGCTGTTAAATATATATATATTTGTATTTCAATTTTTTAATCATCCTGTATACAAAATGCAGTAAGTAAGTATAATAAACCTACCATAAAGAGACTACATTTGTCTCTCTCAAACACAAATAAAAGGAAAGAGACAAAAGTCACCTTCGCTTTTTAAAGCCACTTTATGGAGAATTTGATGAACCATATCACGAGTTATGGTAGTCAGTCTAAAGTTTTATATGAATCTGTCGGTAGAAGCGAAAGGGTTTTAAAATATGTGGTTTAAAGAAGCTGAGCTTCTATGTTTGCAGACGATGCAACTGTGTTCATTTCCAAAAATAATATGACCCACACAGAATTTGAAAAAGTTTGTTTTCATTACTCATACTCCGAAAGTAGGTCTAAATATGCCTGAAGAGCGTGTAGAAAATAAAACTTCCAGCCCTAGGGCTTTTCACTTTCACTGACAGCTGTCATGTCAAATTATGGCTTCGCACGACTTGTGCAATGTGCATATAGCCAATATCAGTATCATTATACATTAGGAACTTCAAAACCTAACCTCCTTGCTTTAGGTAGCACCAAAGAATAACACTACATGTATATAACCTATTTGGTCCCAACCTTGTAAGAGGATCAGGTAGTATGGAGTCTCTCATCCAATCTCGTTGTTAGGAAGAATTTTATGTATTATTCGTAATGAAAAGCACAGTGTTTACCTCGGGTGAAAGACTCATTAAGTCCCTCGAACTATTAGCGCCCTCGCTACGCTCGGGCGCCAAACTCCGTCTCGGGACTTGTAATGAGTGACTTTCACACCTAGGATAACAATGTACTATTGTTGATTTGTTAATAAATTGGTTAAACAATCTAAATTTAAAAGTAAATATAGATATAACTATGTTCATGCAATTCAAAAGTTACAGAGCAAAACCTCAGAAAATTAATGTTCAGCATAATGACACAAATGTTGTCGAAGTTGCCGAAACCAAATTCCTTGGAGTTATTATTGACTGTCATTTAAATTGGAAATCACAAATTAAAAAAGTAAATAACATTTTGTCTAAATATTGTTACAGTTTATCAGTTATAATTAATATTTCTTCCAGGAACATAGCAAAAACTGCGTACTATGGTTATGTTTATCCTCGTTTAAGCTACGGTATTATCTTTTGGGGCAATTCTACCGAAGTGCAGTCAACATTTAGGTTACAAAAAATATGTCTTCGAACTATGTACAATTTACAAGAAACAGATACTTTACGTCATATTTTTAAAATCGAAAATTTCTTAACTTTAACTTGTATTTATATTTTAGAAATATGTCTGTTCGTGAAAAACAACAAAGAATATTTCTTTAGCATAATTTCATCCAGGTCTCAAAGTCAACGCAATAAACACAAATATAATATATTTATACCTCAAGTCAATAACAGTTTATTTTATAAGAGTTCATACTATACAGCTATTAAAATTTACAATCATCTACCGTTGCACTTGAAAGAACTCAATGGTGTCATTTACCATAAAAAACTAAAATCCTGGGTTAATATCTAAGGTTTTTTATAGCATATCGGAATTTTTCGATAATGACGAAAAATAATAAATTAACTATTAGTATTATGTACCTGTACCAATTTAGTATAATTTGTGATTTAAGTTTTAAGCATCTATGTTTTTAATATTGTATGCTCGAAATGAGTAATCTAATGGAACCATATTGTTTGTAAGATCTTTATGTACACAGATAGAACAATAAATGATATTCTATTCTATTCTATATAAACTATACTAAATAACAATTAAATAACGAAAACTTAAATTAATTATATAAACTACCTACTTTACTTACACTAAATTAAAAGTCCAAATGGGGATCCCTAGGAAGTGTGTCCAAAAGGCTGGAAAATTCTATATTCTATTCTATGGTGTAAGTAACTATTTTGTGTTATGTGCTAACTGGCACGAAAAATTGGTTCTTAAAATGTGGTTAGTAACTGCCACGATTCATTTGTAAAAACAGACACGACTAGTCTAGGAAACGTCAATTTCGCACACCAAACAATTCTTAGCGATTTTTGGTGTTAAGAAAAATATCTGGTATAAATTTCAACTGGCTAAGTCCACCTGCTTCTGAGAAACTCGGTGGCAGAAACAGACAGATGGACAAAAGAGTGAAGAGTCCCATACAAACTTTTCCCTCTTTTTTCACCCCCTTTGGGAAAATCTTTCTCATCGGATGCCTACGTCATACAAAGAACACACCCTCCAAGTTTCAAGTCTCGGCACTTCATATGTATAAAATATATAGATAGAAAAATATTTCATTTTGTATTCGATTCTATGACACGTTCTTACTAACTATGCTTATATAAGAGGGATATAGATAATGTAGTTCAAACCACATATAAATAACAAAATGCTGTACTAAATGGTAATGTAGTTTTCTAACCTCCGTTAAATGTTTGTCGACATTAGTAATTAGCGTAGGAGTTTCTAATTTACATATTATATGTATCTCAAACGGTATAATGTGTAATAACTACCTACATTTTTATATTACACGATATTTAATGATCTAATTAGATAATGACTTTTACTGCTAAGTTGGAAATAATATATTAAGATCAATGAATAACAAATAAATAAAACTATTAAAGTTATCTATTATGGGATATTTGAAATGCTTATTGTTTTTTTAATGAGTTTGATATTTTGATGTTGTTGCAAACATCATTTTCAGCGAGACTGAAAATTTCAAAATAACCGTGGTAGTTTAAAATCATACTATTTAAATAAACAAATTAAAAAATATCTAAAATAATTATATCATTTACTAGCTGCGCTCCGCGGTTTCACCCGCGTAACTCCCGATCCCGGGGGAATATCGGGTTAAATAAAGATGTAAGCTATCCTATCTCTCAAGTTGGATCGAACTGCACATGGTGTGCGAATTTTATTATAATCGGTTAAGTGGTTTAGGAGTCCATTGAGGACAAACATTGTGACACGAGATTTATATTTGACTTTTAAAGTAGGTAGGTACCTACCTTTTTACTGGCATATAACTAATATTCAAAGTTTTGTTCTAACTTATTAGACGGATCGGAATAAACTGTCATCATCATCATCATCAGCCGGTATCAGTCCACTGCTGGACGTAGGCCTCTCCCAAGATACGCCACTGAGCCCGATCTTCGGCTCTTCTTCTCCATTCACTGCCCACCGCTTTGCGTATATCGTCACTCCACCTGGTCACAGGGCGTCCTACACTACGTTTGCCAATTCGCGGTCTCCACTTAACTGAACGGAACGGAATAAACTGTGGCAGATATTAAAAGTTCGAAATTTTTATAAATATTTTTTTACTGCAATTTGCCTAAATGTTGAATATTCTACTTAACTGACTAATTAAGTAGAATATTCAACATTTAGGCAAATTCAACTTTCTGGGTTTCAATATTTTAGCAATATTAACATTAAGAGAATTCAACACTTTAGCAAAATCAACTTTCTGAACCTGAATGAGTATTTAAAATAGACAAGCGGAAGCAACAGAAGAGCGGGCCAGTTAATGGCGAAACCAGAATTATACTCGTACGTCTATATGCCAAACGTAATTTCCGTTTTATAGGACACTGGAATTAATCTATATCTATACTTCTATACTAATATTATAAAGAAGTAAAGTTTGTGTGTTTGTATATTTGTTAAATTGTAAGGGTTAATCTCGGGATCTACTGAACCGATTTTAAAAATTCTTTCACCAATAGAAAGCCACATTATTGCTGAGTGTCTTATGTTATATAAAAAACTGAAAAATAAAAAGGCTTTTACGTGGTAGTCCGTTTTGCAAAGTGAATCGGAGAAAAAACGGTCGTTAGAAAGCGTTTCTTACGAACGCTGCCTTAACTATGAAAGATATATTTTTGAGTTCTATAGAAAAGATGTGGAGCTTTAAAATGCCTACAAGAAAGTCAACGACAGCATAAATGTCTAACTTTTATATTTAAGTTACAAAAAGTATTTTTTTTTAAATATTAGTATAGATAATTTAATTTATTAACATTATGCCCAACGAAGTGGGCACGGGTCAGCTAGTCTATTATAATATAATTACTTGCTTTGGGATATTAATATTTTAATATTCTAACCAAACCTCTTAAGTAGACTTCCTTAAACTTTTTTTTGCATACCTGTAAACATAAAAATATTAAAATTAATATGATTAGAAATTTCCACGTATAGAAAAACAGTAGAAATAAAAAAATGCATCTTAATAAATAATATCCAAACCCGGTACAATTTCAGCCATTTGACAAACAATTATTATTAACACCAAATAAATAAAAACTCTCCTAGTAAAATTTGGTTAAATTAAATAAATAAATAAATATTTCAGGACATATTACACATCGCCATCCAGCCCCAAGCTAAGCAACTTAATGCTTGTGTTATGGGTGCCAGATAACGGATAAACTACTTATATACTTTTTTTTTTGTAAATATATACATATACATATATACATATAGAAAAAAAAAAAAAAAAAAATTATAAAAAATTATAAAATAAATTATTATTATTTATTTTTTTAATAAATTATGTTCCTTCTTCACAGTTTTACGTGTAAATCGATTTGAATAAAATTTTCAATCTAAATTCCATACTAAAGGTATAATTGGCATGAAATCACATAAACGTCCTTAAAACTAAGTTAGGATGTGTGCCTTCGGCACGCCCCATTGAGAAGAAGGCACATGAAACTCAGAGTTTTTTGACGTGACAACGTTTTATAAATTGGTTTGCCGGGTGACACTTCAAGAAACTGCGTTACGCTCCGCTGACGTTATGCGCTCACAATGAGAGCGAGTGAGAGGCACGCGTCACTTCCACTCGGGCATGGTTAGCCCGCCTAAGAGCGAGAGAGACAGACATAAAAAGTGAAAGGCACGCGTCCCTTCCACTCGAGCACAGTTGTTGTCACGTAAAACTTTCGCCCGTATACCGACTTTACAGGCAACCAGTTTTTTTTGTGATCATACTCGCACAAAGGTTAGGATAACAAATATTTTTGAAGATATTACATTTGGAATGAAGCGACGAAGTATCATAGTACATTACGGTACAATTTATGCTTGATAAAAATAAGGCCAGATTATTATAAGGTATAGTTACACTCCGATATTCTCAGAAGATTGAAAATTACTCAAGTGAAACCTTGAAGCACAGTTAGTCCATAAAAAAAATAAACTTATCAAAAGCAAATACACACAAAATGTAAACCCAATTTAAGGAGATGTATTACTATCATCAATCAAGGGCTTAACCTAATAAAATTCAAAGCATTTTTCAAAACTTTTAATAGTAAGAAATACGTAAACTCCTATAGACCGTATAAATCAAAAAATACACCATAAATCCATCAAACTACGAACTATAAAAACACCTTTTTTTCCTTCGAATTTAAGGGAAGTTGTTGACTTAGGGCGATGCAGCTTATAAACTTGAAATAAACCAATAGTGGAACTTTTTTTTCAAATCATTCGCTTCTGTATATGGCCAGTGTCAAGTTATAACATTTTAAATGTTTTTTAGATCTTCTGGGTGTTAAAGGGTACATGAGTATGTGTCTGGGGAAGGTATGTACTTACTTTGAAATAAAATATGGATCATTCTCAGAAGATCCATAGGCCAGATCCAGCCTAATCTAAGGGCGGCTTGCATGACAAAACTTAGCTCAATTCTAGTTTGATGCATTTAACGGATAATCTTAAATTAAATTCTATAGTAATATCTATGGTGTCTAATAAAATATTATGAGTACAAACGTAATAAATTGTGGTAGAGGTAGGTTTAATACGTATTCTCTGGGCCTCTATTATTATTTCAAAAGTAAATAGTACATTGCGATACAAGTGTGAAAAATTGATCTTTGCTTAGAGGCAGTTTAACACGCGCGAGCGGTACGACAGTGCGTTAAACAAAGTCGAGATACAAAGATCAATCCACACGTGTATCGTACGACGTTTTTTTATCACAGTTGCGAATAAAAAAAGACTTGTTAAAATAAAAGGTTTTTAAGAATTTTAGGTTACGTTATTTTTATCGCACGCGTGCATAATACGTTGCATTATGAGCCTAAAAGCGGTTTAATAAGATCCACTTTATGAGCAACTGTGATAAAAAATAAATAAATGTGAGTAGTAGTTAAAATTGGTACCTTTAATTAGGTTTGATTGATTAATACTTCGCGACTTGAAACCATAATGAAACTTATATAATCGCGTTTATTTAATCACTACATAGTATAAAACAAAGTCGCTTTCTCTGTCCCTATGTCCCTATATCCCTTTGTATGCTTAAATCTTTAAAACTACGCAACGGATTTTGATGCGGTTTTTTTTAATAGATAGAGTGATTCAAGAGGAAGGTTTATATGTATAATACATGCATAATATAGCCGTGCGAAGCCGGGGCGCGTCGCTAGTTAAATTACATTTCAATAAACACAAGGTTAATAATTATTATAACACTTTGACAGTTGGTTAAAATAATTTCTTTAAGAGTAGGTAGCCCAGGTAGGTAGGGAGCAAAAATATTTGCTCTAGTGTCATTATCCAGGGAGGAAACAGTCGACTAAGTTTGTAATTTGTATGGAGAGAGCGCCTGTACCCTTTCTTTTTAACTCATGTCATAAACGTTTTTAATTTTTTTTGTTGCGCAAGTCAACCTCAATCTTTAATTTTATAAACTGTGAAAACTTTTCACTTACAAACTGGGAGATGTGGATGAAGAGCTAGTGGGTGGTGGGCGGGTGGTACGCCCGCCCGCCCGCCCGCGCCCGCTGGTGAGCGCGGTACCGACACATTCTTCTGTCGTCAATAGATGTCGTTACTAGGAAAATTAGATCGCGCTATCGTTGTGTTTTACTTGCGTGGTATGCCTATGACTTGAAACATTGAGACGTACTTTCACTATACAAAAACGTCAATTGTTATCTGGGTCATTGTAATTTTTGAAAATCGTTGACTATTTTTAGTGACGATTTTAAACAGTAATTTCAGATTGTATGTATGTTTCTTCATCCATACACAAAAACTAGTGATGGGCGGTGGTGATGGTGGTCCAAATATTGAAAACTATGAAACCAATGGGGAATACTAGATTCTTTTTTAAAAATCTAACAGAACGGGACGTTTTTATGCCGCATATGCAAATATGTTACTTAAATACACATATTTCAAATAGATATAAAACTTTATTTAAAACATTTTAATACGATGAATACCTACGGTTGATTAGATTTGCAAAAAATAATAATATTAAAAAAATTAAGGTAGGATTCCCAAAAGGCAGGCTGTATTGCCTTTTTGGATGCCAATGCTGGTCCGTTGGCCAAAGTAGCAGGCCAGCCTTTTGGTTTCCTGAAGCTAATATTAATAGTTTAAACATAAATAAAAATCTCGTATCGTGGTGTTAGTTACCAAACTCCTCCGAAACGATTGAACCGTTTTTTTATATGGCTAAACAAAGTTTGCCAGGACAGCTACCCCCTTATTCTAAAACGAGGTTTAAGGATAGTCCGTGATGTGAATTTAAACCTTAGATTTAGACACAGATTTACTCGTGTATAGAATAAGGGGGCTAGTGTTTTATAAAAACCTAAGGCCTCGGGTCCCCACGGGCCCAGGGTCTGGCAAAAGGCAAAAATTTACATACATATTTCCTTCGCTTTACCACCTCTGCAGAAAATAAGGAAGCTTGGTTCCAGGATTAAGCCAAGGCTTAGCTTTGGGCTAGACGGAACTGCATCTGGGTGCAATGTTTATTTCCTTTTTAGGGTTTTTACCCAAAGGATAAGATCGGGACCTCATTATTATGACTATACGATCCGTCCGTCCGACTATCACCAGGCTGTATCTCATGAACCGTGATAGCTAGACAGTAGACATTTTCACAGATGATGTATTTCTGTTGCCGCTTTAACAACAAAAACTAAAAACAGAAAAAAAGATTTAAGTGGGGCTTCCATACAAAGTTTTTTAAGCAGTCGACCAACCGTTTAATCTTTGGTTTGCTTTTTAAATAAACCTATAGGTATAGAAAACCACATGGTAAACCCTTCTTTTATAAAAAAAACCCTTAAAAGGAAAGGGTACCGACGTTCTCTCCATACAAACGTAGTCGACTGTGTCCTCCCTGGATATTGACACTGGAGCAAATATTTTTGCAGCATAAAATTTGTAACTGTCATGACCATGCCATATGTCTTATTTTTCATAATAAGTATAGGTATATATTTTTTTACTTTTACTTTCTTTGATAAATTATAAAATGAAAATAATATCAAGACATAGGGGCATAGTCATGGCAGTTAGGTATAGGTTTTATGCAACAAAAATATTTGTGCTAGTGTCATTATCCATGGAGGAAACAGTCGATTACGTTTGTATGGAGAGAGTGCCGGTACCCTTTCCTCAAAACCCCTAATAGCGTTATTGTTACGTAAATAGTCATGGCAGTTATAGGTTTTATGCAACAAAAATATTTGTTGTGCTAGTGTCATTATCCAGGGAGGAAACAGTCTACTACGTTTGTTTGGAGAGAGTGCTAGTACCCTTTCCTCAAAACCCTTAATAGCGTTATTAATGTTTAAAAAAACAGCTACCATTGTGTGTTTATCTTTTTAATACCTTAATAGGTTTCATTCAATCAACATCCTACTTTTTATTAACATCCCTTTCGATTCATTCCTCATAATTTAATTTTAAACTCTATTGTTATTTAAATTAAAATATTTCTTGTTGACTTTTTGTTTTTTAGTTTAAATAAATATGGATATTTTTTATACTAGTTTGTTTAGACAGCTGTAAAGAGGGTGAGATGACGAACAAAATTATTATAAAATAAGTAAATAATAAGTTTATGAATCCATAAATATAAAGGACATCATTCAAATCGTACCCAAAAAATAAGGTTTTTTGGGTTTTCAATGTAAAATAACTCAACGATGGTTGATCGTAGCTCTTTGTTGCCTTAGTAAACATTATTTAAAATGTTATTCTCTACAAGATAGAAACATTTTTTATTACTGACCGGCATTTTTTTTTGTGGGTATTTTTTGTTAGAAACATGAATGATCTCCTTTATGGATTCTAAACTTATGTAATCTGTGTCTGTAGGTCACTTTTAAAGATACTCTAAAACCGCGGGGCGCAGCTAGTTCAGTTATAAAAATATTAAATAAAATTTTCAAAAATGATATCCAACCTTATCGAACCCTTTTATTAGGACCTAACCCTTGTCAAACTGTCTTTATTAATTTACGTTTATACTTTTTAATTGATCAATCAAAATTATTGTTAAACAAAATTCAATATTTTAAGGTAACTTTGATAAAGGTGTCGAAATATGAAATTTGTTAAGTGTGAAGAGACCTATTTACCCGACTACGCTGAAGCCAAAAGGGAGTGTTATGTTTTTTATGTTGTATTAATAGCAATAATCTTTAAATACTAATAGGTACCTACCTATTATAAAGAGGAAAGATTTTTTTGTTGTTACGTTTGTAACGAATAGGTTCCAAAACTACTGGACCGATTTTGATGAAACTTGGTATGAGGATACATTGATTTATTGGGAATAACATAGGTTACTTTTTATCCCGATATTCCCACGGGATCAGGAGTTACGCGTGTGAAACCGCGGAGCGTTACTAGCGAAGAATATTTTAACAAACGATTCTACTGAATAGCGAATCTTTTTTGCATTAAAATATTAATAGGAAAATGTTAACGTTGAAATTTTCCATAATTAATCTACAGCTTTCACAAGCAGTTTATTTAAAAAGGCCTTCTAAGTAATTAACGATCCTGTTATTATGTCAAAAACATTAATTAAACAGGATAAAAAATCCATTAATACTAAGTACCTATACCTACATAATATAAAAAAACCGGTTAAGGCCAGTGTGAGGCTATCAATTTCCATACAAAAAGCGGTAACGTTTCCCCCCCATAAACGAAGTCCGATTTTGATAATTTTTGAAAATGTTCTAGATCTAATGGAAAACTAGGTTTAACCGTTTTTATTTTAAAGATATAGCCTAAGATAAAAGTTATTAGTATCTGAATATCTATAATTTTGACTTAAAAACTTCATCGAGCGTTTCAATTGTTTTTTAATAGACTAAACTGAATTACTAAAAAAGAAACCCGTATAAACCTAGAATAAGATGCTGAAATAAATGAGACCAAATTTAGTTCATTTTGTAAAGGATAAAGGGGGTAAAATCGTTACGGCCCGCAACATTATTCAAAAGCAAAATGAAGGCAATTACGTTCAAACTTAAACTCTCTCTATAGCACGATACGGGTCATTTTTGAAAATACCTACTCGCGCCGCGTATCTAAAACTCATGATCCTCTTAAAAGTGTGAGTCGGACTCGCACACGTAGGGTTCCGTATTATTATATTCTGATTATTTAAAGTATTTGTTGTTATAGCAGCAACAGAAATACATCATTCCTGTAAAAAATTCAACTGTCTAGCTATTTTTTAAAGCACAACAAAACTAAAAGTCATAAATAATTGTTTTTTACAATTTTATGAACTTGTCAAGGGTTAATTTCATAAGAGGAGTTAACTTTATTAGTTTTTTTTTTTTAAGTGAATTTTTAATGTAATAGTTTTTGTTCCTCCAGATTTACTGTATTCAAACTTAAGATGAAAGGATACCTGCGCTCTCCATACAAACGTAGTCGACTGTTTCCTCCCTGTATACTGACACTAGAGCAAACATTTTTGGTGCATAAAACTTATAACTGCCATGACCAAATGACCATGCCCCTTTTTGTGTTTTTTTTAATTTCTATGATAATTAGAAAATTTGTATGAGAAGTTTATATGGAGAGAGCCCTTGACCCTTTCCTCATAAGCTTTATTTTGATATATAACTTTATTTAAAAATGGTGTTTACAATAAGGAATTTATCAATATCTGTCTATAAAATATGTACCTTTCTTTGGCCGGAATCGAACCCACGATCTTTGAATTGAAAATCATAAAGTATCTCACTTTAGGCAATTTGCCCTTAAAACTTTTACGGAAAGGGTTCCCTCATAAGCTTTATTTTTATACATATATAATTTTATTTAAAAATGGTGTTTACAAAAAGGAATTTATCAATATCTGTCTATAAATGTCCCTTTCTTCGGCCGGAATCGAACCCACGACCTTTGAATTGAAAATCATAATGTATCTCATCCTAGGCAATTGCCCTTAAAACTTTTACGGCTTCACTTATCTAAAATAAATTAATTTTAAATAACGATTGATAAATTTTCTTTCATTATCTTGAAATAAAGCCTATATATATTATTCTTTCTAACTTAATCTATTTTTGACTATTAAAGAGATATTCTTTGAACAATATCTTCAAAGGTTTTGATAAAAGTCGTTATAATGTAAGAAATATCAAAGTTATAATTAAGATTAACTTAAATTATAATTAGGCTAATCTTAAGTAATCGTTTCTAGATTACTGACTGAGTTTCACTGACGGTTTCACTTAAGAGGGAAGGGTACCGGCGCTCTGTCCATAAAAACGTAGTCGACTGTTTCCACCCTGGATAATGACACTAGCACAAATATTTATGTTGCACAAAACCTATAACTGCCATGACTATGCCCCTATGTTTTTGTTTTTTCTTATTATCATAGAAAGTAACAGTTAAAATATATATATATATATTTAAAAAATAAGACATAGGGGCATGGTCGTGGCAGTTATAAGTTTAATGCAACAAAAATATTTGCTATAGTGTCATTATCCAGGGAGGAAACAATCGACTACGTTTGTATGGACAGAGCGTCGGTACCCTTCCTTGTTAGATCCTGATTCATTGGGAATATCGAGACGAATATATCAATCCATTTTGTTACTATTTACTACTTTTTATCTTAATAGGTAGTTTTATAAAAAGGGTAAAAAACAAAATTTTTGCATGCATTTTACTGATTTTTTTCACGCTGCATTTGACGTCATCTCACCTGATTTTCAAAACATCAAAATTAAATAAAAACGTCGAATTTTCCAAAGTTGTAGACGTAGACGTCTAGAACAACCGTATTATAACCCTTCGTCTAAACACATTGTTTATGAGTTCTAAAAACGGAACTTTTATGAATTCAAAAAAGTGCACACAACTTATTGCCCCTCTGTATTTCACGTTATTAGTTTTTTTTTTAATTATCATTAAAAAAATCAGCCAAGTGCGAGTCGGACTCATGTACGAAGGGTTCCGTACCATTATATTGTTTTCAGAATTTGCTGTTATAGTGGCAATAGAAAAAACAGGTGGCATCCATTTTCAACCCCCAACTTCAACCCACGGCATAATTTTAATTAAAATATCTCCATATTCAACCCCCTGCAAATCAATTGTCCATTGTCTACCCAAATACGGAGTGGGTACCTAACTACCTACACAAGAAAAAATAGATTTATAGTGTCGGTAAAAGTGTTAATTATAATAGTAGTTAAAATACAACTTTAAAATATTAAATTATTTTTCTGTCTGTACAAAAAAACATCATATTAATTATTATAATCACTTGGGTTGAAAATGGAATACATTTTAGGTAGAAATTGGAAAAAATAATCAATTAAATTATTGGGGGTAGAAAATGGAACACATTTTAGGTAGAACATGGAAAAAATATTTGCGGGTTGAAAATGGGGGTTCAAAATGGATGCCACCAAAAAACATCATCTGTGAAAATTTTAACTGTCAAGCTATCACGAAATCTCAGGAGATTCAGCCTGGTGACAGACAGACAGTGAAGTCTTAGTAAAAGGGTCCCCTTTTACCATTTGTATACGGAACCCTAAAAAAACAAGCGTACGTACAGTATGCTTCATAAGTCCACTATCAGTTTGCTACAATAATATTATAAACAAGTATTTGGACTTATGACCTTCTTCTAATAGACGTTACACACAAACATAAATACTTGAATTGAAAGTACTAAAGTACTAAAGTATTATTATTTTCAACTATCAGCTATGTATTTAGTTGGCAGAGTGGTATAAGCCGCCACCCGCTACACCAACCGAACGTGGGTTGGATCAACAGGTTACGTTGTTATAATGATCAAATACTGGTGCACAGGATTGTAAACGTTACGGTGGGCAGAGTCTTTTGACCGTTGATTGTACATAAACCGATAAACACATACTCTTTTTTGCGTCGCGCAGTCGGGTTAAAATACTATTAATTGCAATGCAAGAGATGTGTTAAGATCGCCTAAATCGCCTTCGTGACCATTCAAGCCCCTTTTATTCGGGCCAATCGAGATACACAAAGTTTTAAGAAGTGCACCGACACATTAACAGATATGGGAAATATGAAAATAACATGCAATTCACAACTTTATCAGTTAGGTTTAGAGTTGGTTTTTCTTTAAGAAAAAGTCTCGAATACTGAGAAGAATCAAACATATAAATAAGTTTATCTCAAACTTTCGTTTAAGGATATTTCGTACCGGATACCCGCCAAATTCAAAGACGAAAAAAAGTTTTTGCAAGTTAGGGTTCGAAACATTATTTGGTAAGCCACTCTAGTGAAAATATTTTTCCAATTACAATTTTTTATACTTTTTCAAATAACAATCAGGTCTTTGAATTTTATATTTGAAGAAGACGTAGTAATAAACCACACGTTCATATAAATTCAGTTTGAAAGAATTTAGTAGTTACAATAAGTATACTAAGTAAACAAAATATTCTTAAATTTCGATTTTTGATTTAGTAATTTATAAGAAAAGCTATTTTTTCGTAGTAGTTCGACGTATAATAATCGCAGTAACAGCCTACAGTGGGTGGAGTGCGAGTTTTTTCGTATAGCAAACGTTACTATCACGTTAGCGTAAACGAGAAAATTGTATGAAAAGTTATAGCTTCGCATTACGTCCGTTAGGGGCGCTTTTCAACTTTCCATACAATTTTGTCGTTGACGGTCAAGACAGCCCCATACAATACCGCTGGATGAAGGTTGTGATGGGCAATGCATTTTTACATAACTTTGATGATTTTCTCAATTTTAAATATTTTATTCAATAATTATTTATTTATTAATTTGATCAATTAAATTTGTGTAACTCTGAAACAAAATTTAATTTATTTATTCGAATTTGACGGGCCTCCGGTACGAATTCTCGTAATATTAATAAATTGTACGTTCTTTTTAAGGGAGTTAAGTACTTGATAATGATGACCTAAATAATTTGTAACAATTAATACTTTGTACGATATTTTTTAATGATCGGATTGGAGAGTGCTAAGTGAGGGTTTAAAATTATTGTAATTAATATGGGTTTTTAAAGAAGTATTGTTATTTTAAATGCTATTTTTGCGAATAAATACTTGGAAAAGGGTCCACTAAAGTAGTTATTTAGGTAGAGTTGAAAAATGCACGCCACACTTTATTTTTATACATTTATTACCTAGTCAAAGGGATTAAAACAACATTCTTCTGTCTGCTTTTACTTATCTCTATTTTTTGGGGTCGAGGTAGATGTCTTCGTTTATTCACCAATACCTATGAATCGGCAATATTTTTACTTAAAATTCAGAGTTCTTAAATCTCTTTTTCATAATATTTTTTTATTTTAATTTTTTTATATAAATTTTTTTCATTCTAAATATGTATTGAATTGAAAATTTCCTCCTTTTTTTAATAGCTTAAAAAATCTTAAGGTGAATAGTTACAAGGTAGGTAAGTACAAAACAACAAAAACAACTAAATCAAATAACAAGAAAGATCTAGTTGAAATTCAATAATGCTGAATGAAAACAAAGTGTCAATTACTACCATTCCTCACTTAACCAACTTCACTTACTTGCGGTTTTATTCGGAACTAAGAAACTTAAAGCACTCCACAAAGAAACTAGCGCCACTGTTTACTGCAAACGTAAGTTGGTAGTCACTTGTATTACCACGTTATTATTTGCGTGCGGAATTTCTTGGAACTAGAAAGTTACTAATATTCTATAAAGACACTAGCGCTGTTGTAAGCTTTATGTGATAATTTAGTTGATATCGAGTGTCAGGGTTTCCCACGGAACTTGTTTGTTTTGTTTTAGTTATTTTTTATTATACGGGAACTGTTTTTATCTTAAGGTGGTACGTTTTCCCTACTAAATGTTTTAGAGATTCCTACGTTTTATACTGAGATATTTAACTTATTATGACTTAAAGTAGGCCTAATTTAAGCTATTGTAGGGGCAGACCAAAAATATCACTGTTTAACATCCAGGAAGTACTCTGTTTCAGCGTGAAAAAAGAGACCAATTTTACGTATGTGGTAGTGCATGGTTATATTGACGTATGGTCATAGTGTGAGGTGACGCATAGATGTGTGGAAACACGCGACGTTGTCGCGTTGTGTGTGGAAGCAGGAACACGCAATTACGCTAGAGCAGAGCCGCAATACAGTTTGCTGGATAAGGGCGACGTTGCCTCTCCGTCTAATCTGTCTAATAAAAAATCAAAATAATTTCAATTGCATGATATTCAACTCAGTGCTGCCAGACCTACACCTGCAAGATTTTATGTAACTTTTGGCACTGTCGCGTCACTTTTGATACTTGAATTATACATTATTTTGATAGACTTATCAAATTATCACTTTACGTATATAATAAATAAATAAACATTTGTACTTGTTTGCATTTAATTAATAGTATAAAAATATAATAAAATATAAATGAAGTATAGTAATTCGTGAGAAACAAACCAAGCAGTCTTGTTGTTTTTTTGATACTGTTTGTTGTACACACTGGTAACATACACCCAGTCGATACTTTGCCTCGCACTAGATGCGCGCTTGTTACCTAGGCAACGGAGAGTCAACAGAGATGTCAAGTAGTCAGTAAATAGAAAAACCAAAAATAAAATATTATAATCATTTAATATATTCCTACTATTGTGTTTAAAGTATCATCCATCTGAGCACCTACTGAAAATAAACCTTGAGGGAATTTTAGTGTCTTGTAAGTGATTGAATTATTTCACAAGTATACCCCTCAAGGTGGGTAACCTATCCACACAAGTTGGGCCGTAGGAACAAACTACGACTACTCTGGGTCCCAGGCCATGAAGGAATAGCAGGAAATGAGAAGACTGATGAGCTGCAAGAACAGGATCGGCAAGTGCTATGCTTGGACCAGAACCATGTACGGGCCTGCCAGCATGCACAATCACAAAGGCCGTAAAGGATTACGTTGATAAGAAACACACGCAAGAGTGGGAAATCAGTGAAGGGCTACTACATTCGAAGAAATTCATAGGTAGCAGGCCCAGAGGGGCTTCTAAATTTATATTGAATAACGGAAAAAGCAAAGCACGAGCTGTGATTGGTGCCTTGACATGGCTTTACAAAACCATGCTTTTAAAAATGAAGATAACTTCTAATATTGACTGCAGAACCTGCGGTGATGTCAGAGAAACTATGGAGCACATCCTGTGTGAAAGCGCCGTCTTAGTGGCGAAGCGAAGGAGACCCATGGGCCTCCTTGGGAATGCATATCCCAAACCGAAAAACATAGGATTTTTCCTCTTAGTGGGATCACTGCGTTAATCGATCCCAAGGGGTCGAAGTGTTGCTGGCTATGTCAGTCCCCGATATAAGATGATAAGATAGAACTAATTTTAAATAAATAAACCTTTTTGTACATTACTTTGTCTTTATTTTTCTTTTTCCATTCAGACCTAGTACAATTTGCATCGTTCAGAATTCGTCCTAGTTTAAAAAAAAAGATTACTAACAGTACCTACCATAAAATTCATCCTGTTTTAGAAAATTTATTCAAAAATATATTTTCAAAAAAAAATTCTATTTGTATCGAGATTTGAACTGGGGCTCTTCAGAACACTACCCCGCCGCTCTAAATGACTACACCAATCGGTATCTGTAGGACTACGTCAAATATAGTCTATAGTTGCTACAGTTTATTGTTTTGTATGTGTGCGTGTCATTTATATCGTGACAAGAGTTAAAAATTGTACTTTGGAAATACATTAAAATGTGACTTCCAAAAAATTAAATTATGTTTGAAATATGTTCAGAGCAAACTAGAAAACAGGCAATATATATACAAATACTTTAATTCCACGTCAATAATAGCAAAATAAAATAAAACAATACTTTCGGGGAAAACAAGCGCCATCTAGCGGAATACTTTGCTTAGCGATACGAAACATTCAACCTTAATGATGTGATGATTGAATGATTGATTTTTTGGAGAAAAACTATACAATGCGTTTAGACGAGTGTATTTTAATACGAAATAGGGTTGTTTTGGACATGACACGTGACACAGGACACTTGGCATCCGGGGCAGCCTTCATGTCCGAGACATTGCAGATAAATTGCAAGAGTGTCGCTTACGCTGGTACGGCCACGTCTTGCGAAAACCGGCTAGTTACGTGGGGAACAAATGTCTTGCCATGGCGCCTCCGCCGGGTCGTGGCAGACTGGGTAGACCCAAGAAGTGCTGGCTTGACGTCGTAAAGGGTGATATGCGTGCAAATGGACTTACAACCCAGGATGCCGAAGATCGTGCGAAGTGGAGGCGTAAAAGTAGGAAAGCGGACCCCGGGCTCCCGAGAGGGATGCAATCGGGAACATCGCTCGGATGATGATGATGAGGGTTGTTTTGGACGTTTAGGATAACAATCTTTTGTTCTACAATTTGGAATTTTCAATTTTTTGTTTTAAATTTATGATTATGTTTACCTACTCAAAGTCAAAGAATAATGGCAAAACTTCAGACTTCAGAATAATGGAAATTACCTTCTTGTTTGCAAGGAGGTTCTTGAAGTTCCTATAATGTGTAACGGCGTCAGATGATAAAGAAAATAAAATCCACGCTTTTTGCCACATCTAGTTCACGGAATAACTATCAATTTCACTGTAATACAAAAAAAAACGGAGATTTCTATCATTTTTTTTTCTATTTGTGTATAATAATATGCTCTAGTATTGTCTAGTATTTCTTTATTAATTTGAAATAAACTTAAAAATATAAAATTTGGGATTGTTACATTTTAGCATAGTATCGGTCAGCCATTTTTGAAATTATGCCACTTCTCAATCCTCGAGGACATGAATATAAACAAAACCTAAAAGGAAAAAGTTTACGAGATTGTCTTACGTGGCATTTGTTGTTAGTGTGAAATATAATATATATGTATGAAATATATTATTATGTTGCCATAGTATAATAACATTCAATTTACTTTAAGTCTAAAAGCTTTATAATATAATTACTTTTTACTTATTTTATAAAAATAACACGCGATTGGCGTAAAAGCAAAATTTCGTAAAAAATTTACATGCGTAAGCCGAGTCCAAAAAATTTCAATTTATTTATTCATGAACATTGTAACTGATTTAATGGCCGGCTTTATTTTTAATAACAGCTTTTTCGATGTTCAACACAATTTATTACAGATATTGAAAAACAAATACAAGAACGTGAATAGATTTTTTTAAGGCCATGGATCACGCCAATCGTTGAATTCCTATCTCATATTAAATTAAAATGATTGCATGAAAAATTAGAGTTTTGATTATAAATTTACTTTATCTTTTTTTATATTAGGCTTATATTTAGGTTCACAATATCTACCTATCAGAAACACTTAAAAGAAAAATGTCCTGCATATCCAAACGACACAAGCAAAATCGCCTAGTAGCAAAACGTCCTATGTCGAAATGCCCTGTACAGTAAGAAAAAAAATAAGTTACTTAACTACAGTTTGTAGGTTTAATCTTTTACTACATTTTGATATAATTTCAAAGCAAAAATTACGTTTCAAAATTTATCCAAAGAGGTTGTCTGGATACTGGCATAAAATTCGCCTCAATCCTTTTTTTTCTTTCGGTCACTTCTACCAACAAATACAATGTAAGTAATGTAAGAAAATCTCGTAAGATGTTAAGTTTGCCTGTTATTTAGATGTTAAAAAAATATTTAACAAAAAAAAATTTCATCACAAAACACTTGTGACACCTTACGTGATTTTCTTACATTGTAGGTATTTGTTGTTTGTATTTGTCCTTTATACATTTCCATAAGTTTGCAAGGTGGCCGTGCAACTAACAAAAATGGCTGACGGTGTCCAATGCTAGAATATCATAGCCGTTTAGTCAAAATTATTATTGTTAAAATTTAAGGCAACGCGTTTGGTGATTGGTTTGATACATCGCTTTAAGTATTTTTTTATGAATATTATGATAGAGTTTTAATTTTCTACTTGTAAACGAAAGGAACATACCTCATTTCCATAATGAGATGTAGAGACAAATTGTAATAAAACTGAAGGTAACCGCAAACTTTAAATCGATCGGTAGGTTAATGTTTGCTTTTAGGGTTCCGTACCCAAAGGGTAAAAACGGGATCCTTTTCCAAAGACTCCGCTATACTAAATAAAAATAAATAAAATAAATATTTCAGGACATATTACACATCGCCATCCAGCCCCAAGCTAAGCAACTTAATGCTTGTGTTATGGGTGCCAGATAACGGATAAACTACTTATATATATATTTTTTTTTGTAAATATATACATATTATACATATAGGAAACACCCAGAACCAGAAACAAGAATTGATGGTCAGCATAAATACTTGTTCCCGGCGGGAATCGAACCCGCAACCTTCTGCGTCGCAGTCGGGTGTTCGCCCGACGCGCCACAGAGGTCGTCAAAATACTGTTCGTTTGTCTGTCACCAGGCTGTATCACATTATCTGTGTTAGCTAGACAGTTGTAAGTTTAACAAAAAATACTAAAAACAGAATATACCGAATGGTGTCTACGGAACACTTCTACTATTTTTATTTTTTAAACTACTTAAAAAAAGGTCATTGAATAAAAACGGCTTCGCACGGCTATATTATGCATGTATTCATAATTATAAACCCTTCTCTTGAATCACTCTAACAATTAAAAAAAACCGCATCAAAATCCTTTGTGAAGTTTTAAAGATCTAAGCATAGACAGACAGCGGAAAGCGACTTTGTTTTGTACTATGTAATGATTCGTTGATTTTATTGTCATTAATTTTGTCAGGTTATAAAAGCCCATTTTCTTTTGGCTCCTATATAATAGGTAACTATTATTATCTACCTACCTTCTTAAATTTCATAATACCAAACCATCTGTTTTCCAAAACAAAATTTTCCCGCCAAAATGTCGCAAATCATCAGCTCATTATTCACAGTGGTTGTCAACCGGATATTATTGTAATTGTGTAAATTATGTAGCATGTTAAAGATGCCATCCATCATGCATTAACATTGAATGGTATATGCCGAGTCATGGATCAGGGGTGACCTCCCTTGTGACAGCCTTTATGCTTAACGCTTTTTACTTACCTAAGGATTTTAGGAATATTTTTAAAGTTTAATGAACTTGTTAGAATGGACGTCAGATAAATGAACACGTAATAAAAATTGGATCGGAACTAATCGATGTTATTCCGATTTTTGTAGTATTACTAGCGACCAGTCCCGGCTTCGCACGGCTATATTATGCATGTATTATACATATAAACCTTCCTCTTGAATCACTCTATCTACAAAAAGACCGCATCAAAATCCGTTGCGATAAAGATCAAAGCATACACAGACAGCGGAAAGCGACTTTGTTTTATACTGTGTAGTGAGGTTTATATGGCTCAGTAGCAACTGGACAGATGAGCAATTTGACAGAGTAGGTACAGTTGTACCGCACTGTCATAGAAAAATGTATAATTTTTCAACATTTTGGGTCGGGGAAAAAATTATTTTGCTCTGCATGATTCTAAAGAACCCCAGCTCTCTAGAGACAAACCAATAAATCCAAAAGCATCACGCATCTGTCATGACTTCTGACTGACTTCTGACTGACGACCCAGTTGGCACAATGGTCACCATGCCGGACTGCCAAACACAGGGTCGCGGGTTCGATTCCCGCTTCAGACAAGTAGGTATTTATGCTTAGATATTTGTCTGTGGTCTGGTTGTTTCTATGTATTATAAGTATATATTTACAAAAGAAAAGTATATAAGTAGTATATCCGTTGTCTAGCACCCATAACACAAGTCTAGTTACTTAGCTTGGGGCTAGATGGCGATGTGTGGAATGTCCTGCAATATTTATTATTATTATTTATTATTTACTTCTGTTTCTGGATTATGATAGATGAATGCGTTTTGTGAAACACTATCACTTTTAGTTTTTTGCATCAACCGTTCTCCATTAACAGGAGAGGAAGAAAAAAGTGAATAAAAAACTATGAAACATACTGGTATAGATGAATTTTCATACCCAACCATATATCTATACAGGGTTATTGGAAATTAATTGACACGGCGTTAAGGGCTTCTTCTGTGCACCTTAATGATCAAATTTTGTTCTACGACTTTTGGAAATTCATTATAAAAATATTCCATACAAAAATAAAAAAATAAATCCAACAGTTCAAATAATACTCAACTCTACGTCTACGTCACAGAATTAATCATAGTAGGTACGGTACAACCCGATCGGGTCGCACGCAGTGCGCCCCGTGCCGATCGCGCGCGCGCACTTGGCGCATAGACATAGAAAATTACCAGACAGTACGAGAAACACTTAAATATTTTTTTTGGGATATGTATTAAGTTTCGACAAAAGTCGTAGAACAAAAGTTGTTTGTTAAGGTGCACAGAAGAAGCCCTTAACGCCGTGTCAATTAATTTCCAATAACCCTGTATATATACGGGTTAAAAACATAACCCTTTAGGCTTAGCTGTAGTTGGGTAAAAAGTTAGTTGTATGATTAGTATATTTAGGTACTCTGTTTTCTTTTCGGACGGAAACAACCGGATATTGTTAGATAATTATAATATACTTAACACATTTTTAAAAATATCCACTTGTAATCAGATACGGTTCAAAAAATTAAGCCGTCAGTCATTAACCTACATTTCAACCAACTAAAGTGTTGAACACCTGTTACTTACCTTTATTATTGGAAATGAATGAATGATAGAACGAGAACTTCTATCATTCGTATGTTCATTCAATAGGGTTATGATTTATTTCTTTGCAATGGCTCAGCATGACTTTTGCATAATATAGGCAGTTTCAAGTAGATGATATTGCTTTTAGTTTAGCCCAAATAGGCTGATACATTTTAGTCCAGGGATAAGATAATAGAATTAAATTTTTTGGAGCACTTCGTATCTTTAACCGACTTCAGAAAAGGGAGGAGGTTTCAATTCGATTGCACTTATATCTATATTTTTTTCATGACTATTATGAAAAAAATAGCTTGGATAACTAGTCGGAGGCCGTCCCGCATCAGTACGCCACCGGAATCTACTTGTTAAAATCACTTCTTTCGATCTTGTATATTAGTCGGGAGTAAAGGTATTTCCTAAAGTACCTAATTAAAAGCCAGGAATATTCCACTAAATTTCAATATGAACAAACTTTCCAAAACTACCTGCCTAAGTGCTAAAATCTTCCAAAACTCTTGTAAATGTCAAACTATATTCAAAACTAAATTGAACAAGCTTCAACTTTTCGAATTGATACTCTGAAATTCCCTGCTTTACTTGTATCCTTCTAAAGCCACGTGGACACTACGGGAAGTGTTGTAATAAAGTTATTGTTTAGTATAGGATCCCTTTATGCACGACCTTCTTTTAATAGATGATAAGTGTTTTTTACTAGCTGCGCTCCGCGTTTTCACCCGCATAAGTGCCGATCGCGTGGGAATTTCTAAATGAAATGTAGCCGATAAATGGATTATCCAACACAAAAATATTTTTTCAATTCGAATCAGTAGTTCCTAAGATTAGCGCTTTCAAACAAACAAACAAACAAACTTTTTAGCTTTATAATATTAAGTAAGTATAGATTAAATAGGTCACTAAATATAGTGCCTAAAAATCTATCCGGAATGATTAATTTAATTTATAATAAAATATTTTTTTAGCTTTACCTACTGGATTGGTTTGGCTAACAAATTTCATACCAATTAAATACATAACCTTTACACCAACTTAACTTTAATTTATTAACCACACCAGTGCAAATTAATAGTATCAATTTGCGAAACACAAGAGTTGTGTACGGGCTAAAATAGTCAACCTATCGTTTGCATTATTCTCTATGCTACATAGCTTTCGATTGGAATGGATTTTTTCTATTAACCAAACCAGTGAAATGTTAAAAACATTAAGCAGCTCGGTGAAGATCGGCCTTAAAGCGATCTTAGACTATGTGTGTTCTATCGTTTACATCAAAGGCTTCCGTCAAAGCAGCCCGCTCCAGAATTAGGCCAACGTAACAAAGTTAAATCTGTACTAAGTCAAACTAACCAATTTACCCAGTACCTCGGTCGACAGCAAAAGGTTGAAATTGAGACGGTATTGAATTTTGTTTAGAGATGACCCGAAAATGAAGTTTGGTTCTGATTGCTTTAAGTTTAGTTTAAAACTAGGATACGGCTAAGTTAGATGTTATGAATATCGATTTGGTTAAGAAGGCTTATCAGATTTGATGACATCTTCCAGTAGCTACCTTGATTAGGTATCTTTTTGGTTCACGCTCGTCAGCTCCCCTAAGGAATTCCCTACTCCCGTCTATTTCCTTGGACTAGGGAAGACAATAATCACTAATTTTTAAATTCGATCGGGGCGCCTCACGGATCGCCTATGCTCCAGGGGATACGTCGTCATGTTTAGTTTTTTTTTAGTACCTACCCACTATTTTAATTGGCATTATTATGAAACTTACACACTGGACTAAAGGAGATGATGAGCACTATTTTTAAATTCGATAGGAGCGCCTCGTTGATCTCCTGCGCTCTAGGGGATACATCGGGAGATGATTTAGTTTTTAAATATTATGAACTAAAATCACATTTGTATTTATACTATTATGGCATGTTTTTTGTGCCAAACTTTAGACATCGTAAATTGAAATGAGATTAATTCTTCATGTTCAAAGTCTAAAATCTTCAACGAAACCTCGCAGTTTGGAGATTTTTGCGTCGATGAAATAACGGTTAAAAATCGCGATCTAAAAAGTATGCCACAATAAAAATATTCCAAAAATAGCAAAAAAAATTGTTAGCCTATGTTGTCACACTGCTAGACAAAGTAATCCTTAAAACATCTTTTCAAGCATTTCGGTCCTGGATTAGATTTATCCAGTCTTAATCAGACGGATAACCATAGTCGTATAAAACTTATAACCCCCGAGTGCCCCCGACCCAGAAAGAGGGGTCTCTTTCTACGTCGGGGGTTAAAAATCCAGAATATAAGGGGTTAAAATATCGCTACCCAAAACGGTCGCAAAGTTACAAACGGAATTTAAACCCACCGTTACTTGGATCGAAAGTTAAAACAGCTCCCACTAGGCCAACACTGTTCTTAAGATCAAGTGTAATATTTTTATAGCTCTCTTGAAGGGCTTTACTTTACGAGATCAATAAAAAAAAGAAAAGTTATTATACTTTCTAAACTGTCTTTCACAAAGCACGTTATTATAACTGTAATAGGTAATTTGGTACTTTTCCTTTGTGTTTATTTGATTTTATTGTAATCGCCTAATAAAAGATAAATAAAATTATTACTATTATTTTTTTTCCGACAAATTACGCCCTTTGTCGTTTTATTAATGCTAATCTAAATTAATCCAATTTCTTAGCGTACATACATAAAATTAAACTATAAAAGACATTATTTTTAAAGAGAATACTTAGTAAGTGTTAGAGACAAAATTAGCTGTTAAAAATTTATAAATTATACCGTAGAAAATTGTTGATAATTCTTGTAGATTATCATGAAGAAAATTCCTTATCGTTTCTAAAAAGTAAAAATAATAATTATCTATTTTTAACCCTAAGTTAAGCAACTACGCTTGTGTTATAGTGACTAGACAAGCTTGCGGGTTCGATATTATTTTAAGACTAATTTTGTTTTTATATGTAATTACAAAAGAAAAAGTATATAGCTAAGTGTTCACCCGTTGTCTGGTCTCAATAACACAAGCACACATCAATTCTAATGTTAATAATAACATAACATCCCGTGATACAGAACATAAAATATAATGAAAACCATAATTTCACAATACCGCAACTAGATAACTAATTCATCTTGCTAATACGATGAGCTGTCAGCAATAGAATCTAACGATTTCATAATGAACGACCGATGGTATCGCAACAACAATAAATATCAAGAAACTTAAACAATACCTGTGGGCGACTCAAAGAAAGGGTCATGAACTACTTGCAATATCGTACCGTGTTTAATGGCTGTACAGGGTGATGCATTAATGACGGATAGCTTGCGTGAATATTCTAGCAATTGACACAGACGAGTGGGTACAGGGTGCGAATTTTGGGCTAGTGGATGCCCCTTGAACTGAAGGGTAAAATCTATAAAACCATGATAAGACCTGTCGTCATGTACGGATCGGAATACTGGGCCGTGAAGAAGAAGGATGAGAAAAGATTGCATGCAGCGGAGATGAGAATGTTGGGAGTGTGGAGTAACGAGGATGGATAAAATAAGAAATGAGTATATTAGAGAAAGCCTGAAAGTAGCACCGGTTACTGAAAAAGTAAAAGGGAACAGTTTGAGTTGATATGGACATGTGATGAGAAGAGAGGAGACGCATATGACTAGAAGAGTGATGAGTATGAATGTAGAGGGATAGAGAAGAAAAGGACGACCTAAGAAAAGATGGATGAAACAAATAAAATAAACCAAAAATATTTCTTTTTTTTTACATATTATAGGTCACTATCACACCTGCCTGATGGTAGGTGACGATGCGGCCTAAGATATAACACGCCTTCCTAGAAGATACCTATTCACTCGCGACTTGAAGACCCCCAAATTGTACATGTCAGGAAAGATAGACGCAGGCAACCGATTCCATTCCCTTGCAGTACGAATAAGGAATGAAAGCAAAGCGCTTAGTGCGAACGTCTGGTATGTCCACCATGAATCGGTGCCGCACACCAGTCTGCCTGGTTGTATGACGAAAGAATGCAGATGACCAGATTAGGTCGTGAAGTTCTGTTGCACACTCCCCGAAATGTATCCACAAGCTCACAAGCCGACAAGCTCGCCAGCTTGTCGGCCTTTTACCGGATGAAAGGCTTCAGAGCCTGGAACCTCGTCGCAGGGTGGCGACCCTGCGACGATGTTCCAGGCTCTGAAGCCTTTTTGAAGTCTTCTTTATAACATTTTATAATTTAGAATGTCCCGAAAATCGGTCACAAAAGTAAACAAATCCAAATTGCTAAATTCAAATGTGATGTGATAAATATGTCGTTACAATGTGTAACGGATGTTGCTAATACAACCTCTTTAGGTCATTTATTACGTTAAAATGAAAACTCTCTGGTTTCAATAAAACGACTTCGCTCAAATGCAGCTGCGTCCCTGATACCCGTATTTTCTTGGAAAAGCATCGAGCGCTGTAAACTCTCTAATTGAATATTTTCAGGTTACCTTTAAACGCCTTTTTATTGATTATAAACTTCGATCATCATTAACTTTCGATGACGATTCATTCTGCTAGATTTTTAATTAGTATTTTTTTGTCCACTATGCATTTATTTTCTTATTCTTAAATGTTTTTCCGTGTTTTTTATGTCTGTATGTATAAGTTAACGTTCGAAATTCATTCCTCATTCTCAATAATAAAAGTACTGACTGACTAATTGAGTGATAAATAAGAACCCATGGATGTGACTTTAATTGCTCCATGATGCATGATGCATGCATGATGACAAAAAAACCCATGAGTTTCTTGGGCCTTCTTCTTATTGGTGGGCGCGATCCGAAAGCGCGATCCTAACTTAGTTTTTAAGACGCTTCCATGCAATCTTGTAAAAATTGTATGTTTTTTATTTGATTTTCAAATGAATAAAGAATTTTGAGTTTTATCAACGCTCAGCTCAAAGAAATGGTCGAGTCGCGCTAAAATTGGTTATAAAGATAGATAACTGTTATAATGTATAGTACGGGATCCTTTCAAAACAGACCTTCAAGAAAATTATTTTATATCAAATTAAATAAGTCAATAAATATTATTGCAAATGGATTGCCTAAAAAAATGTTGTCCAGAATTTATTTATATTTATATATTTTTTTTTAAACTTTTCACTGGTTTGGTTAATAGACAAATTCCGTACCAATAAAATACATAATCATGAAATACATAATCTTTATTTTAACTTAACTTTAATTAATTATCCAGACCAGTGCATATGACTAGTATCGATTTACCTGCCTACCGAAGAGTTGTGACGGAAAAAAATTGTCAACCTAACGTTTGCATAACGGCTTCATACTTTGGATTGGTATGGAATGGTATGGAAAACAAAAAATTATATTGTTAAATTATCATATTCTGGACTAATTTTTTTTTGACAACCCCTTCGAAAAATATTTATTTACCTATTTAATTTGATATAAAATATTTTTCATCCATTTAACAGTTCGATGAACGTCGTCCTTATATGGATCTCCGACAAAAAAAAGATCTTGAAAAATGCAACTCCAGTCGAAGTCGCATGCAAAAGTTATCTGTAATAGGTTTTTGGAACACCTTGTACTTACAGGTATCTCTAGCAATTTGGTAACATTTATTTATGATACGATTGCCTTATGCGATTCGGAGATAATTGCCAGGTATCTTTGGGCGGTACCAAACTAATTGAGTTAAAATATTGTATAATGATTTAGGCAATCATTAAGTAGGTATAGACTTCGCAATTTATCTGATTACGTGGGTAAATTAGACAATAAGACAATTGTTAGTAAGGCCAGTGTGAGGCTGTCAATTTCCATATAAAAAGCGGTAACGTTTCCCCCCCATAAACGAAGTCCGATTTTGATAATTTTTGAAAATGTTCTAGATCTAATGGAAAACTACGTTTAAAAGTTTTTATTTTAAAGAAATATTGCCTAAGATAAAAGTTATTAGTATCTGAATATCTATAATTTTGACTTAAAAACTTCATCGAGCGTTTCTATTATTATTTAATAGACTAAACTAAATTACCAAATAAGAAAAACGTATAAACCTAGAATAAGATGCAGTGAATTAAATGAGACCAAATTTTTTCATTTTGTAAAGGATAAAGGGGGTAAAAACGTTACGGCCCGCAATATTATTTGAAAGCAAAAAGAAGGCAATTACGTTCGGACTTAAACTCTCTCTATCGCACGATACGGGTCATTTTTGAAAATACCTATTCGCGCCGCGTATCGAAAACTCATGATCCTCTTAAGGTAGAATGGATAAGTATAGGAGCCTTTATTGCAGCATGTCGTTGAAAGGATTAATTACCATTAATAATTTTTACTCGACGATAAGGAAAGGGTTTTGTTTTTGACGGAATTTTCGTGCCGGGGCATACTTGTTTTTATCCCATAAAATTGCAACTTTATGTTAATAATGTCAATCGCTTTCATAATTTCTATTCTACGAATAGGAAGTTACATAACGCAGTCTTTTCAAATTTTTTTTGACGACCCAGTTGGCACAATGGTCACCATGCCGGACTGCCAAGCACAGGGTTGCGGGTTCGATTCCCGCCTCAGACATGTATTTATGCTTAGATATTTGTCTGTGGTCTGGTTGTTTCTATGTATTATAAGTATATATTTACAAAAGAAAAGTATATAAGTAGTATATCCGTTGTCTAGCACCCATAACACAAGTCTAGTTACTTAGCTTGGGGCTAGATGGCGATGTGTGGAATGTCCTGCAATATTTATATTTATTTATTTATTTAAATCATGACGACATAAAAATTTGTCATTTTTTTACCGATGTATCAAAAAGTATTAAGTAAGTGATTTAGTACATAAATATTATTGTTTCAAAGGACTTTTTACATACAAATATTTATACACTATAACAATAGCGTTAATCTAGACGTCTAAACGAACAACTTATGTTCTACGACTTTTTGGAAATGTGATTTTTTTTCTAAATGTTTGGATTTTGTATACCTACTGGAAAATCTGCTAGATGCTTTCGGCAATAACGAACATTAAAGTAGGTATAACATAGCAGTCGAAAGTTATGTATAAGCCAGCTATTTTTTAAGTTAACATAATTTCAAATTATCGACATAAATATCCTCATTTTAAAAAGTTTTAGAACAAAAAGATGGTTGCCTACACGTCTAGAACAACTTTCCCTTCGTTGGAACACTTTTATTTATAACTAGCGACCCGCCCCGGCTTTGCACGGCTATATTATGCATGTATTATACAAATAAACCTTCCTCTTGAATCACTCTATCTATTAAAAGAAACTGCATCAAAATCCGTTGCGTAGTTTCAAAGATTTAAGCATATAAAGGGATATAGGGACAGAAAAACCGACTTTGTTTTATACTATGTAGTGACTATGTAGTAATACAGGACTAGCTTTTGCCCGCGACTTCGTCCGCGTAAAAGTCGAAAATAGACCAAGAAATCGCGTTGTTCCATACAAACTTTGCCCTCCTTTTTCACCCCCTTAGGGGTAGAATTTCAGAAAATGCTTTCTTATCGGATGCCTACGTCATACAAAGAACACCCCCTCCAAGTTTCAGGTCTCTACGATCAGCGCTTTAAGCTATGCATTGATCCGTCAGTCAGTCAGGACAAAGGATTTTATATGTATAGATTGTATATATAGGAAAAGTATTTTTGTAGTGCACAAATTTCGGTATGTTTTAAGCACATTAAAATAAAAAACACTGTTTTTTTTATTTTGGAGCTAACTCAAAAACTCTCAGAGCTATAACCATTTAAGTGTTTCTAACAAAACGACGAAGTCCATGGACACAATACTAGCGCCAGCGAGTTTAATAGCGCGCTCTAAATGAAGGTAGGTACCTACGTCACATGAGTAAGTGTGTATCAATACTGAGATACCCAATAATTTAGAAATGTTTTTCACATTAAGTTTTGGCTTTTTTTTTATTTATTTTTTTGCGTAAATGAAAAAAAATGTGCACTACAAAAATACTTTTCCTGTATATATAGACACAAAGATGGAATTAAACGAACCGTAGTACTTGTAATTTAATCAACTTTGCATGCAAGCCTTTGTGGGAGCTCTTGAGTGGGCTTTTAGATGTAACGTAACAATCAAGGACTTTGGTTAAAGTGAGTAAAAGTCGACGCTTATAGTAGGTTTACCATAGCGGTGCTTTTTTACTGACTAAGCTACAGGGAAGCGGGTGTTTTGTGTTAAATTTCCATGGGGAAGGAAATTTTGAAAGAAATGTTAAAATAAAAAAAACATCTTCAATATTATAAAAAACTCATGGTTTTTTCAGTCATTTCATTTAAGTCAATAATTTTTTTAATGAACTAGGTTTCACCTGCGTTTTCGTCCGCATAGGTGTGGTATTTTTCTGAATTAATTGCAAGTCAATTTTGCGTAAAAATTAGTTGGTGAAAAATTATGAACCTACCTTACCTAAGTACTCTTAAAACATTCAACTTAGTACAAAGGTAATAAGTATTAAAAATATACCTTCGCGTTTTAAATTAAGAACATCCTCCTTTTTTGAAGTCAAGATTAAAACTAATATAAGTTAAAGATTAAAACTAATCTATAGAAACATTATTATTTATCTAAGTATTACATTTTAAACCGTAGATTTACTTCACTTATTTAGTTAACAGTGTCACAGTCAAAGCGACATTAATTAAAACCTATCAACACAAAGTAGTGTAGTGCATACTGATCAAATCTATTACGTGCTTCAAATTCAAACTTAACTAAGACATTAAATACATTAACTCGATGGGAAAGTTCAACGGCCTATCATATAAAAGGTAAGTTCAAAGGTACCTGACATTCCCATGATATCTTTAAAAACGTTTCAGATAAGGGATCTTTCGACTTAACACCCACTATTAGACAAACAACGCTTATATATTTTTATAGAGATAAGAAAGGGGTATATGTGTTGGGGATTTGTTTCCGGTCGCCGGATTTGGTTCTTGTTCTAGTCCGGTTTTTGTCTGAATCTACGTTGTATCCTTTCGGCCGCTTATCACTAAATAGTATAAAACAAAGTCGCTTTTTCTGTTCCTATTTCCCTTTGTATGCTTAAATCTTTAAAACTACGCATCTTCTCGTCCAAAATACCTCAGTGCCTCAAGACGAAAGTTTACAACCAGTGTGTGTTACCAGTAATGACTTATGGCTCAGAAACGTGGTCTTTCACTATGGGTCTCATAAGAAAGCTCAGGGTCGCACAGGCACAGCGTGCTATGGAGAGGGCTATGCTCGGCGTTTCACTACGAGATCGAATCAGAAATGAGGAGATTCGTAGGTGAACTAACGTTACCGACATAGCCCAAAGAATTAGTAAGCTGAAGTGGCAATGGGCGGGGCATGTGGCTCATAGAACTGATGGCCGTTGGGGCCGAAAAGTCTTAGATTGGAGACCACGTACCGGAAAGCGCAGCGCGGGACGGCCTCCGAGTAGATGGACGGACGACTTAATTAAGGTCGCGGGAAGTCGTTGGATGCAGAGAGCATGCGACCGATCGCTCTCGAAGTCTTTGGTGGAGGTTTATGTTCAGCAGTGGACGTCCTGCGGCTGATATGATGATGATGATGAACGGATTTTGATGCGGTTTTTTTTAATAGATAGAGTGATTCAAGAGGAAGGTTTATATGTATAATACATGCATAATATAGCCTTGCGAAGCCGGGACGGGTGTTACTGTGTTTTGTAATTTCTCTTTAAGTCACAATCTAATATCTTTTCGGCCGTTTTTGTAACTATGTTTTGTAACCGCACAATAGAGCAAGGTTTTTTATTTTTTCGTTTTAAGTTATGGGCAAAGACTTTACTTTAATCTTGCCCGCTTCGCTTCGCTGCGCGTGTTCGCTTTCCTTTGTTCGGTTAATCCAAAGTGGTAAAACCAGAAGATGTCTTTGAAATATTTTTTGGGTATCAACCTCTAAAATCCATAGAGTGATAATACTGCTGTCGTAAATATGAAGATACGCGTTGTATTGTCATACACTTCGAAATACAATTAAAGTGATTCGCCTCTATAGAAAAAATCGTGAAAATCGTATTTTTTTTTTTAAATTCAATTTTACGTCAATTGTAAAGAAAAATCTAGTGCAAAATTTATATTTTCATAAATTTTTCATCAAACCCCACTTTAGGTTTTTCACTCAAAAAGATGTTAGTCTTATAATTATTTAAAACAGTTAAAGCTGCCATTTCGCGGCGAGCGGGGGAGGGAGTCATCGCGCGGCGCGCGCGTGGGAAAGAGATAGGGGTTTTCCGGTCCGACTTCACCTTTAGGACAAATTCTGGTCGATCCGGTTGCCGGACACAAATCCGACCCTGTTAGTTTTTTATTTTATTTCATAATCTGAGGAGTCAATCATGGGAGTCGATCTTCGTAGGAGTTCTTTTTGACACGTTCTGTGGAGGCATTTTATAATATACGAGTTTGTATTTTGTAACTATTTCATAAAGTTGGTGGTTGTTGCTTAATTGTTTTTACTGTAAGAAAGTATTAAAACGAATTAAGTCTAGACTGATCTTTAAAATTAGTGATTTAGCTACAATCCTTACTTCCTAATTTAATATTATAAATACGAAAGTTTGATTTTTGACGTGATAAAGTCTTATAAATCGATGAACACCGTATTGCACTCACAAAAAAGTTTCACGTTCCACTCACGTTCGTAGCTTAGCAACGTACTCATGTTACGAGAACGTTAGTGCTATTGACAAGGTAACCATGTCAACGTATTATCGTTGCTATGGTTGCCATCAATGTTTTCTTATGACGTTATCACGTAAAATTATCGTCCGTAAACCAACTTTACAGAAACCATTTTTTTTAATTTATTTGTTCCCTCTTTACGGTCAAATGGCTGGACTGATTTGGATGGAAATCGGCATAGTGATACATAGTTTAAAAGATGGAAAAAACACGGTAAACTTTTATTTCTCGAAATTCGTGTCGCGACTTATGCGGATGAAAGCTAGTATTTTATATAAATTAATTTAAGAGGAAAAGGTACCGGGTGCTCTCTCAATACAAACGTAGTCGACTGTTTCCTCCCTGGATAATGACAGTAGAGCAAATATTTTTTGTTGCATAAAAATAACTGCCATGACCGACCATGCCCCCATGTTTTGTTTTATAAATCTTCATTTCTATGATAATTAGAAAATGAAAAAAAACAAAAAAGGGTGCGTGTACTTATGTACGCGCGTGAGAAGTTATACTTCTTTGGCATTTAAAAAAAAAAAAAAAAAAAAAAAAAAAAAAAAAAAAAAAAAAAAA
Source organism: Idaea aversata (assembly GCA_907269075.1). Classification (NCBI taxonomy): domain Eukaryota; kingdom Metazoa; phylum Arthropoda; class Insecta; order Lepidoptera; family Geometridae; genus Idaea; species Idaea aversata. Next base: position 3,720,596 of record OU026102.1, read on the forward strand.
TACGAAAAAAAAAATACGTCCGACAAAAAACGCGTCCGGCAAAAAACTCGTCCGACAAAAAAAAAAATAAATAAAAAAAAAAAAAAAAAATCGTCCGGCAAAAAACTCGTCCGACAAAAAACTCGTCCGACAAAAAACTCGTCCGGCAAAATACTCGTCCGACAAAAAACTCTGGACTGGAAAAGGATTGTCAACACAATCAATAAAGTTCAATTTAGATTTAAACGACTTCTCCCGTGAGAATTTTGTGTGACGTGAGAATTTTGTGTCTCGCTTTTGTAAAATTTCACTCTCATCATTTTTTCATAACGCGCCTAAAGAAGTATAACTTCAAAAACAACACATAGGGGTAATAGTCATGGCAGTTATAGGTTTTATGCAATACATTAGTGTCATTATCCAGGGTGGAAACAGTCGACTAAGTTTGTATGGAGAGAGCGCCGGTACCCTTTCACCTTAAATATTTAAAGAAAAAAGTGAACGTTTAATATTTTAGGTTTGTACAAAATGGATTATTTGAGTTAATAAAATAAAATTTAGTGACGAAATTGTGGCCAATTTAGAGGCTCATTTACTAACGTCAGTTCCAAGGTTCTCTTGGTTTCACCAACAGCGACACCATCAATCGGTTGCGGTTACAAAATTGTCGGTTTGTTTGGTCAATGACCACTTACTGCGGTTTGGGAAAACGTCGTCATCAATGAAGATTGTTATTATCATTTCTTGATAGCTTACCTGAAACAAATAGAAAAGTATTTTATATAATAAATAACTTAATAAAAAGTCTGCAACAGAATTGCAGATCTACCGTAGATTTCTAAAATAACTAATGGAATATTTTCGTAATAATTTTTGTGATACCTATTTTAGTTTTATTATAATTTATTTGAAAAAAAAAACTTAAATAAATAAAATAAAAATTCCTGATTTTTCCAATTTTTATATGTTTTTTACTTCCAAGTTAAATCAGGCAACAAAAGTGAAAACACACTGTACCTATAGTTTTAAAATGATTATTAGAATGTTTTGAACTCAAGTAGGACTTTAATTAGTGATGATTTAATTTTTAATACGAATCAATTTCCGCCTCTGTCGACTCAGTGCCATTCAGCTAAATTAACCCATACCACGGCCGGAGTATAAACGTACTCCACTGGCAACCTCAAACTGTCGTTTGATGTGAAAAAGCATGTAAAATTCAATAAACGTTTTGACAAGTCAGCGAATGACGTGCCTTTGACTATACGGATAGGCTTTGCCTGGTGTGGTGGTAAAAATAGCAATTTATTTAACAAAAATCCTACCTTTCTGACCCTAAAAATATTTAAAACAAAAAAAAAATGGGAAACTACCTAGATTACCTCCCCTAATTTCGCCAGAGTTTACCTCAGGCCGATAAAGGTGTTGCTACACCTTGGAATTTTTTTAAATTTATCTAATTTTTTTAGTCTTCTTAACTTTCCTGAACTTTTTTTAATACCTACTTAATTCTTTTATTTGCATGGTTTTTTTTATTTGGAATGTCCTGTGGGTAATTATTACAGGGTCTTAGTTACACACTGCATAAATATAGTAAGTACATTGAGATCTTATTGTTGTAGTAGTTTAGTAGTTATAACGCGATCGCAACATTTTTTACGCGAGATTATAAATTATCACGAAAAAATATAAATAAAATAGTCGATAACTGCTTAAGAAGAACCATCTAATAGATGTATTTATAATGTAGGTTACACTACTTACGCAATTATATTTTTTATGGCTTAAAAATATTGAAAATAATTTATTATCGCGTAAAATATTTAAAATAAATTTATGATTGCGTAAAAAATATTTATGAAATATTATCTCGTAAAAATTGTTTAAGAAGTAGGTATAACCATAGGTGTATTTTTAATGTAGGTAACCCTGAATCCATCATACAATACCCGATCGGTACGCTATCTGAATTGCAATGAGCACGTGTGCGTTTAAAAGTGCAAAACTATACGTTGACCTGGCTGAATGAGGTTTCCACGAATGTGCCGCATGAGGCACAGAAAAAATATGCATTCGAAATTTAAACGTGACATCGGAAAAGGTTTCTTTGGATTTTTCAGTTCAAAACTATTTATGTACAGTATGGGTCTTAAGAAAAATGATCAGTTTGCTACAATAATACTATCAACAAGTATTGCAGTTACGACCTTCTTCTAATAGACATTACACACAAACTTATTATATACTTGAATTAAAAGTAATTAGTATGATTATTACTTTCAACATGTTAGCTATGTATTTAGTTGTGTGAGTGGTATAAGCCGTCACCCGCTACACCAAGCGACGTGAGTTCGATCCACAGGATACGTTGTTTTAGTGTTCAAATAGTGCTGCACAGGATTGTAAACGTTACGGTGGGCAGAGACTTTTGACAGTACCTACAGCAATATGGGAAGGAAAAAATAATGGTAAGCTAACACCCGAAGGTTGCGGGTTCGGTTCCCGCCTCAAATAAATACATAAGAGTACAGATTTGTTTCTGGTCTGAGTGTTTCTACATGTATAATGTATATTAAGTAGGTACTAAAATTACCATTCCATCCGTTGTTTGGCCACCGAAACACAAGCCTAGCCTCTTAGCTTGGGGGCTAGATGGCGCTGTGTGAAAGTGTGAAGAAAATGTGAAAGAAATTAGGTTTATTTTAATTTACTAGCTATGCCCTAAAGAGCTCCAATTCAATCAAAAAATGTTATTAGTATGTTATCCTCTTAAGGTTCCGCTGGTCGATCGTGTTTCCATACAAATGAATTTAGAGTGTTATCCATTTATTCTTTATGGAATTTGAAAAAACAAAAGTTAAATCTACATAACAAGTCTATATCTAGCCCATGTAGGCGACGAAATAGACAAATTATATTTAACTAGCTGCGCTCCGCGGTTTCACCCGCGTAACTCCCGATCCCGTGGGAATATCGGGATAAAAAGTAGCCTATGACCTTCCTCGATAAATGGACTATCCAACACAAAAATAATTTTTCAATTCGAACCACTAGTTCCTGAGATTAGCGCGTTCAAACAAACAAACAAACTCTTCAGCTTTATAATATTAGTATAGATTTAATATATTGTTGTCAAATTCCATAAAGAATAAATGGATAACACTCTAAATTCATTTGTATGGAAACACGATCGACCAGCGGAACCTTAAGAAAGATAATCTTAAGATAAGTTTATATAATACAGACGAGAAATAAATCTAATAATAATCCATCACGAACTTTTGTTTGTCAAATCTGATCAGATGGACGGAAGATTACAGTAATTAAGTAAATTGTGCTTTTAAAAAGACATTTCAAGAGAAAGGAAAGTTTTTGATTGTCAATTTCAAGTTATCTTTGCCTTACCTATGTATTTTTTTTTACAATATATGTTTGTTTTAGTTGCATACACATAGATTTTATTACACTGTGTTCAATTCAATTACAATAAAACACATATAAAATAATTATAAATATAAAAAAAAAACTAGTAAATACCTAAATAATCCTAAATTAAATAAACAAAACAAATCTTGATTATTTAATACTAGCGACCCGCCCCGGCTTCGCACGGCTATATTATGCATGTATTATACATATAAACCTTCCTCTTGAATCACTCTATCTACTAAAAAAAACCCCATCAAAATCCATTGCGTAGTTTTAAAGATTTAAGCATACAAAGGGATATAGGGACATAGGGACAGAGAAAGCGACTTTGTTTTATACTATGTAGTGAAGTGAAGTGATAGTGATTACAAAGTACTACTTAATGTATGTTATGTTTGTTTAAATTAGAAAATTGAATAATTATTAACAACAATCAAACTTTATAATTCGGTAAACAACAAAACAAAAGTCCTTTTCACTTTCTAACTCGATTAAAAACAATCGAGTTTTGTCTCTCGATTAGGCAAATCGATTGTAACGTGGTCAAAGTAATGCAACAGCTGATCGAAACGAATTCTATTGTAGTAAGAGATCTATGGTAATACAGTTTGTGTTTGGTACAAATTATAAGCTTACTAGCGACCCGCTCCGGCTTCGCACGGCTATATTATGCATGTATCCTACTAATATTATAAATGTGAAAGTTTGTGTGTGTGTGTGTGTGAGTGTGTGTGTGTGTGCATGTTTGTTACTCCTTCACGCAAAAACTACTGGACCGATTGCGATGAAACTCGGTACGTAGATAGCTGGAAACCTAGATTAACACATAGGCTACTTTTTATCCCGAAATTCCCAGGGGATCGGGACTTACGCGGGTGAAACCGCGGGGCGCAGCTAGTTATACATATAAACCTTCCTCTTGAATCACTCTATCTATTAAAACCGCATCAAAATCCGTTGCGTAGTTTTAAAGATCTAAGCATACAAAGGGACATAGGGACGGCGAAAAGTGACTTTATTTTATACTATGTGATAGTGATAGACTGAGTTGCTGCACCCCGCGGTATCACCCGCGTAAGTCCCGATCCCGTGGTAATTTTAGGGTGAAAGTATCCTATATCCTTTTCCATTCCCTAAACTTACACTATGCCAATTTTTATCCGAATCGGTCTTGTCATTTGACCGTGAAGAGGAAACAAACTTTTGGATTTATAATAAGTATTATTAGTTAGGTTAGGATTAAAGTATTTGTCTCAAAATCTTTAAGCTATTTGTGATTGAAAAGAAGTGATTTGAAATTAAAATTTCATGTTCCCTGGCAAAAGCTGCATTAGTCCTTAAAAAAATTCTGGATTTTTTTTTAATTTTTGATTTTCGCCATTTATACACGTATTTACGGGGTCTGCCCCGACTACGTTTGCCGTCTATCGGTCTGTCCGTCCGTCCGTATGATAATATTTATTCTACGGTCAACCTGTAACTTATGTGTTACGCAGCTTCAACCTGGATTTTTGTGTTACAGTGATGCGCGCGCATCTTTAAATTTCACTTTCACCATTTTTTAATAACGCGCCTAAAGAAGTATAACTTTATAAAAAACCTGTATCCGGTGTACCGGTTAAAATTATTTTAAAACGCTCCGTTTATAACTTGAACCACACACACAACCCATAATGATATTTTGATTGATTCATTATTAATATTGATGGTTATAAGAAAATCAATTATGCTTATGTGATGAATGAAACCTAATCTACCTATCAAATATGGAAGAATCATGTGAAAAAACCAACGCTTGGGTGAAATTTAATATGATCTATACTCATAAAGAGGATTTTATGTTTTTTGTTAGTATTGAATAGGTTCCGGAACTACTGGACCGATTTTGATGAAACTTGGTATGAGGATACATTAATTCATTAGGAATAACATAGGCTACTTTTTAGGGTTCCGTAGCCAAATGGAAAAAACGGAACCCTTATATTCGTCATGTCTGTCTGTCTGCGTCTACGGAAAATTCGTCTAAAACAATTCGTCTAAAACAATTAAAAAAACACAAAAATAGAAAAAAAAAACAATAAATTTTAGGGTTCATACTTAGAAGTGTAACTCAAAAAAATTTTTTTCATCAGACCCATACGTGTGGAGTATCTATGGATAGGTCTTCAAAAATGATATTGAGGTTGCTAAAATCATTTTTTTCTAAACTGAATAGTTTACGCGAGAGACACTTCCAAAGTGGTAAAAAGTGAGTTTCATCATTATCTTGTTTTAGAAGTTACAGGGGGGGCCTGTAACTTCTAAAATAAGAGAATGATGAAACTAAAAAGTTTGATAATATACATTACCATGCAAACTTGCACCCAAAATTGGTTTGGATGATCTGTTTTTTTTTTAATACGTCATAAACCGTAAACCCAGATGATGTAGGTAGGTATATTTCTGTTGCTGCTTTAACAACAAATATGTTCTAAAAAAGATTAAATGAATGGACTTCTATTTAACAGACGTGATTTTTATGTGATGATAATGGTACGGAATCCTTCGTGCGCGAGTCCGACTCGCACTTGACCGGTTTTTTATTCCGATAATCCCACGGGATCGAAAGTTATAGGGGTGAAACCGCGGAGCGCTGCTAGTATTATTATAATAATAATTATAACATTCAAAGTTTGATAACTTTATTTGTACAACACATGAAGGAACATAAAGCCACACACAAAGTATTTTAAATTTTAAGACAATCATGAGTTTTACGCGGCGCGAGTAGGTATTTTCAAAAATGAACCGTATCGTGCGATAGAGAGAGTTTAAGTTCGGACGTAATGGCCTTTATTTTGCTTTCAAATAATGTTGCGGGCTGTAATGTTTTTACCCCCTTTATCCTTCACAAAATGTAATAAATTTGGTTTCATTTAATTCACTGCATCTTATTCTAGGTTTATACGTTTTACTTTTTTGGTAATTCAGTTTAATCTATTAAAAAACAATTGAAACGCTCGATGAAGTTTTTAAGTCAAAAATATAGATATTCAGATACTAATAACTTTTAGCTTAGGCAATATTTCTTTAAAATAAAAACGGTTAAACCTAGTTTTCCATTAGATCTAGAACATTTTAAAAAATTATCAAAATCGGACTTCTTTTATGGGGGGGAAAACGTTACCGCTTTTTGTATGGAAATTTACAGTCTCACACTGGTCTTAATGGGCGGCCATAACCAACCTTTGGATAGAAAAGAACTTAATTAGCTTTCAAAGTGTTTACTTTACATTTTAGTATTCTATACGCGGCAGGTCTCGGCTCGGTTACTAATTAAATGAAGCTACTTCTATTCCTTGAATCGTGCTAATAGTTTGATTAAACGTTTTTGTATCCTGTTAAAGATCCGCGGAGAAAATAATTAAATTATATCTACCTACCAGTAGCGAAGTGTGCCTACAACCCGATTCCATTTAAACGGGTCCAAACATTTAGTATGGGAGCTTGGCATATTGATTTTTTTGCGCGCTGCATTTCGAGATCCATGCCAATCGATAGAGGCATTACAGTGAACAATGTCTTCACACCGAACCTCTAAAGCGTCATCAACAACACTTTTCGTTAAATATCCCGTTTCCGAGACGCTTTAGAGTTTAGAGGTTCCTTGGTTTCACTCGCGTAAGTCCCGATCCCTTTAGAATATCAGGATAAAAGACTCCATCAAAATTGGTCCAGTAGTTTGATAGTCTTTAAAATATCAACCAAAAAGCCGAAAATCAAAAAGCAATGTTTTCTATTTAATACATATAGGTAGACAAATGTTCGGAACTCACAGCAAATCCATAATTTCATTCTTATCAATTTAATAATGTGGCTTGTGTCTGTACCTACTTTCCTTTGCACTCACGCTTTTAACACACAGTGCTGCATGTAACGATAATTATTTCACAATTTTATCGGTTTTGGTTTGTTTATATGGCAATATTTTGGTTCCCACAGAATTTGCGTGGTTTTCCAACTGTTTTTATTTAAGTATTTACCTATAGTTAATAATAAATATTGCAGGACATAATAATAAATATTGCAGGACATTCCACACATCGCCATCTAGCCCCAAGCTAAGTAACTAGACTTGTGTTATGGGTGCTAGACAACGGATATACTACTTATATTACTTTTCTTTTGTAAATATATACTTATAATACATAGAAACAACCAGACCACAGACAAATATCTAAGCATAAATACTTGTCTGTGGCGGGAATCGAACCCGCAACCCTGTGTTTGGCAGTCCGGCATGGTAACCAATGTGCCAACTGGGTCGTCAAGTTAATGATACTCGGATGCCAGTGAAAATCAAGTTTTAAGTATTTTGTAAAAAAAAACCCGATAAGCATCGAATTGGACTGTAATCTAGAAAACCGCGACAATTAAATATAAATTTATTTTTTATTTAGCGTGCATTCGGTACAATACTTATATTATTTTCAAAAGTTGTTGAAGAGTCCGTTGAAAAAAAAACGAATGATACATCTATCTTGATTTGATTGTTTGTTTGCTTGCATTGAATATGCTCCGAAACTACTGGACCGATTGTGATGGAACTTGGTATGAGGATACATTGATTCATTAGGAATGTTGAAGCAACTTTTTATTCCAATATTTCCACGGGATCGGGACTTAAACGGGTGAAACCGCGAGGTGAAACTAGTACTAATTTCACTATTTACCTCTACAAACTAAGGTTAACCTTATGGTTACTACCAATCAAAAGTTATCGATATCGATAAACAAATATTATAAATATATATATATTGCAGGACATTTCACACATCGCCATCTAGCCCCAAGCTAAGTTACTAGACTTGTGTTATTATTGGTGCTAGACAACGGATATACTACATAAATACTTTTCTTTTGTAAATATATACCTACTTATACTCGTAATACATAGAAACAACCAAACCACAGACAAATATCTAAGCATAAATACTTGCCTGAGGCGGGAATCGAACCCGCAACCCTGTGTTTGGCAGTCCGGCATGGTGACCATTGTGCCAACTGGGTCGTCGAAAATAAAAAAAATCGATATTTCTTATCGACATTTCCCATCCTTACGTATAATTTCACCGTATGCGGGCTTGCTCGGTGTATATTTTTGTATCGTCTATTATTATCGAGCTCCCCCGCAATCTACAGATTATACAAATGAATAAGCAAGCGCTCTGAAAATTATTGCAAAATGTTATTTTTAGCCGATTTTGAAAAATGAAGAATGTTTTAAACAATATTTGTGCAAAAGTTATTGATATTTGATAGCAGGGTATTTTTATTAATTTTAAGGTTTGGGATATGAGAAAATAAAATGTTTATGAAATGAAAAGAAGATTTTAAGTTTTTTTTACTTTTAATTTATTTTTGAATGTATAAATAGCCGAGATACATACAGTTATACAAAAATATAAAAACAACATTGACCAAAACGTTCCTATCTATCTAGGTACTATATATTGTTAGAAATACATTTATTTTTGTTATTTTAACGTAATGGATGTAATAGTTAGAAATTTGAATTTTATAAACTTTATAGGGAATGTATAATATTATCTTTTTTCACTAAAAGAACAAAATATTCATTACTGAAATTAGCTGTTTAATTTTTTAGGTTCACGTTAGCTACAATTTTAAACTGCAAATTACGAACAAGCATGCCCATCAATTAAAATTAATAAAAGGCCCACATTATAAATGAGTGTTTCCTAATTCGATTTAACAATTTCCTCTTGCACACCCTTTACAATTAATTCTAATGGTCATGTTGGTACATAGATACTACTTAAGTAGTGTAATTTTAATTTTATGACTCTTATTATGTAAGTTCACTAATACATGTACTTAAGAGGAAAGGGTACCGGCGATCTCTCCATACATGCTCCATACAAACGTAGTCGACTGTTTCCTCCCTGGATAATGACACTAGCGCAAATATTTTTGTTGTATAAAATTTATAACTGCCATGACCATGCATGCCCCGTATGTCTTATTTTGTTATAATTAGAATACTATGAAAAAAAAAAACAAGACATAGGGACATAGTCATGGCATTTATAGGTTTTATGCAACAAAGATATTTGTGGTTGTCTCATTATCCAGGGAGGAAACAGTCGACTACTATTTTATGGAGCCGGGTAACTTTCCTCATAAATACATACTCTTTATTCAATTTTATTTATTTTTTTAGATAATTTAAATCCATAACATTTTCTATAATATTTACGAATAAAAATAAAATAATTGAGAAAAAAAATATTAAATGCATTTAAACTGACATACGATTTATGTGTGGAAATCCGTACTAAGCACTTTGCTTCGTTAAACTCAACTTTTATACCCATGAAATGAAATTGATTCTTCACTACATAGTATAAAACAAAGTCGCTCTCACTGTCTGTCTGTCCCTATGTATGCTTAGATCTTTAAACTTATGCAACGGATTTTGATGTGCGTTTTTGTATGTATGTATAATATATGCATAATATAACCGTGTGAAGCCGGAGCAGGTCGCTAGTATGAAATAAACTCCAAAACCGAATAGGATACCCACACCCATAAATAATATAAAAGTTGCTCTATGTCAGTTTGTTCATATACAAAAAAATAGACCTACCCGTTTCAGTGTCCACATAAATGATGAATAGTTTTCGTTCAAAAACTTGTTGACTTTCAATCACTCAACAAACAAACAACTTTATTCAAACCATATTATCACAGGCTATTTAAATGTCTATCTCTACACTACTGTAAATAGTGAAGGGGGCAACACAAATATCGAAATATCGATAAATCACGTCACATTGAATTCGATATTCAGTTTCCTGGATTACACGATCAATTTGCATATCGCGAGTATTGAAACTCAATCACGGTGGGTAACGTGCGTGTGGGGGCTGATCTATAGAAAAATATTTAAAAATAAAACGATGGGCTAAGGTTTGTTACGCATTAAAGACATTTTTACATCAGCATATCGTACATTTTTTACACCACATACCTACCTAATTTATGTTATTTTTTATTTAATTCAATTCAATTCAAAATTTTGTTATTTTTTATTTAGATAAAAAAATATTTATCAAATATTTCGGAAAATAAGGAAAATAGTCAGATCAGAAGTAAAACACTGAAGGTCATAGTCATACTTAATACCTAGGTAATAACAGTAAAATTTATTTTTTTCTAAATTAATTTTCTAGTAATTTGAGACAACAAGAAAACTCATGTCGTTACTGTCTACAGTATCAAATTATGCTTTTATTTAAATACTACCTTTTTTCTATCGAAGACCCCCTTGATTCTGTCACCAATATAGTACCTACGGTACAAATCTATTTAGTATTTTACTGTTCCCATTTTAGAGCGCTACGCTGTCGGCGTATAGCATATTGATGAATTGTGAGAAATTTTCCACGAATAGAATATTAATTTTGCCCGATCTGGTTCACTACTTACAATTTTTTTTACATCCAAGGTCCGTTTCATGCTTTTCCCAATTGGCCCATTTTGAAGGAACCCAAATTGAGCTCAATTTGCCGAAAAGTTAAAATCAAATTTCTTTATTCATTTGGATGCTTATGTATATTTTGTACAAAGATCACATAGAAACGTCTTAAAAACGAAGTTAAGATCTGTGCCTTCGGAACGCGCCGAGAAGAAGGCACAAGAAACTCATTCAAAACTATGCGTATTTTATTAATTAAGTCTGGGTGTTACTCTATGTATAATGAATCAATGTATCCTTATACCAATTTTCATCAAAATCGGTCCAGTAGTTTCGGAGCCCATTCGTAACAAACAAAAAATATTTCCTATTATTATTATAAACTAGCTACCTGCTTCGGCTTCGCACGGCTATGTTATGCATGTATTATACATATAAACCTTCCTCTTGAATCACTCTATCTATTAAAAAAAAACCGCATCAAAATCCATTGCGTAGTTTTAAAGATTTAAGCATACAAAGGGATATAGGGACATAGGGACAGAGAAAGCGACTTTGTTTTATACTATGTAGTGATAGTGATATTGACTAATAAGTACCTATTTACAAAAGGAAAGTATAATATAAATATTGTATCCGTTGTGTGGCTACCATAACACAAGCCCAGTTGCTTAGCTTGGGGCTAGATGGCGCTATGTAAAATTAAAAGCAATATTATTTATTTAATTCCAATTTTATGTACAAGTCATGCGAAGCCATAATCAAATAGTAAAAAAATCATAGCGCTGTGTTTACCGATAAAAATAGTGATGTAACTCTGTAGGGTTTCATCAAAATAACATGCCGTGACTACGTATAATAAAGTAGTCGAACGAAACAGTCTTCATTATTTTTTTGTTATTCGAATTTCAAAGAAATGACAAATTGGACGATAGTTACGAAATTGTTTTATGCCAATTACTGATACGAAGCTTGAATTAAATGAAATGTAAAAAAGGTATTGTACTTACTTAAACAAAACAGTCATAATGTTTATAATAAGTACTAACTTATAAAATGTACAATTAAATCTTTGTGTGCGATATTCGGGACTCCAGCTATAATATATACTCTAAGTTTTATCCCAATCGGTTCAGAAGTTATTGCGTGAAGACGTAGCAAACCACAGTGTAAAAAACACACAAACTTTGACATCACTACATAGTATAAAACAAAGTCGCTTTCTCTGTCCCTATGTCCCTATGTATGCTTTGATCTTTAAAACTACGCAACGGATTTTGATACGGTTTTTTAAATAGTTAGAGTGATTAAAGAGAAAGGTTTTTAAATATAATACATGCATAATACAGCCGTGCGAGGCCGGGGCGGGTCGCTAGTCACTACATAGTATAAAACAAAGTCGCTTTCTCTGTCCCTATATCTCTATGTATGCTTAAATCTTTAAAACTACGCAACGGATTTTGATGCGGTTTTTTTAAATAGTTAGAGTGATTAAAGAGGAAGGTTTTTAGATATAATACATGCATAATACAGCCGTGGGAAGCCGGGGCGTATATTATAAAACAAAGTCCTCTGCCGTGTCTGTCTGTCTGCTTGCTATAAACTCAAAAACTACTGCACCGATTTCCATGATGTATCACTAATGGATAGAATGGTTCTCGAAGAAGGTTTTAGTATATAATAATATTATAATACAATTTTATTTATTTGACATCAAAGGTCCAATTGTTTGTAAAACAAAAACACAACAAAAAATAATAATAATAAAAGTTAGTACACTTACATGGAAAGAAAAATTACGAGAAAAAACAAAACTCAAAATCTACCCAGCTCGTTTTGATACACCAATACAGAGACAAAGTGCCTAAGCATTGGTGCATCAAACTTATTAGCTAACTATATAAAACAAATCCACATAAGAAGTCACAACAGCCATCTATAAATTTTTTGTAAAAAAATTAACATTTCTATATTATAGTATTAAGATTAATTCTTAGCAATCACTGTGATAATCAAATTAGTTCTATTTTCAGCCACATAACTTAGCAGCGCTGCTATCTCACTGCATACAATAATATCAAAACCACATCTTAAGGTGAAAGGGTACCTGCGCGCTCTCCATACAAACGTAGTCGACTGTTTCCTCCCTGGATAATGACACTACCACAAATATTTTTGTGCCATAAAACCTATAACTGCCATGACTATGCCCCTATGTTTTGGTTTTTTTCATTTTCTAATTATCATAGAAATTAAGATTATAAAAATAAAAAAATAAAAAAATAGGGACATGGTCATGGCAGTTATAAGTTTTATGCACTAAAAATATTTGCTCTAGTGTCATTATCCAGGGAGAAAACAGGCGACTACGTTTGTAATAGTTTGTATGGAAAAAGCCTCCGGTACCCTTTCCTCTTAAACTTTCAACTGACATGTTAGCACGATAGACAAGACAACCCGATCGCAATCATTCGGAAGCCGATCTAATCGATTCGAATACTCGTCTCGACTGTCACATTATCGATAGTATTATATCGATACTATTGTTGCCAGTTCGCAGCACTAGATCCTATCTACGATTGACTAAGTAGAACTTTGGACACGGTGTTACGGTATGGATGACTGAACACTGAACAAAAGGTAGTTAGTTTATTCATCGCGTTGTAGTCGAATATAATAAACTTTACTGTGACACCTCGTATAATAGTTTGATGTCGTGTCTTGTCTATTGATTTTCTTGTTCATAAAGTGTTCAGAAATAGAATAATTTCATTATTTATTCGCACAAAGTTATAAAGGTCACGAACATCTTAACTTCAACTTTAATAATGGGATATCTAGAAACTCTAAAAATGGTGGGAAAATGGGGGTTTTGAACCCCCATTTTCAACTCGCAAATATTTTTTCCATGTTCTACCTAAAATATGTTCCATTTTCTACCCAAAATAATTTAATTGATTATTTTTTCCAATTTCTACCTAAAATGGATTCCATTTTCAACCCAAGTGATTATAATACTTAATATGATGTTTTTTTGTACAGACAGAAAAATATTTTTATATTTTAAAGTCGTATTTTAACTACTATTATAATTAACACTTTTACCGAAACTATGAATCTATTTTTTCTGTTGACGTTACTTGAGTAAAAATTAGGTAGGTAGTTAGGTACCCACTGCGTATTTGGGTAGAAAATGGACTATTGATTTGCAGGGGGTTGAATATGGAGGTATTTTAATTAAAATTATGCCGTGGGTTGAAATTGGGGGTTGAAAATGAATGCCACCCTAAAAACATAGTGAAAGATGACCATGTATTATTTACATGGACATCTTACAGTATGTTAAGCTATTGCATAGCTGTAATCTGTTATCATATTTTTAGGGTTCCGTACCTTAAAAGGAAAAAAGAAACCCTTTTTTTACATCCTGATGGCAGATGACGATGCGGCCTAGGATGTAGTACGCTTTCCTAGAAGTTATTCACTTGCGACTTAGATTAGATTAAAATGCCAATTATATTGAGGATCATGAAACTTTTTTATCCATATATGCCCAGGACTTGCATGAGTTTGGTATATTCGTAAGAAGGAATAAAAGAAGAGGAGGAGTATTTTGGGGTCGATATCATAATAATATATGCCCAGGACTTCAATAAGTTTGGTATATATTACTTAGAAGGACTAAAAGAAGAAAGAAGAGAAGTAGTACTTTGGGGTCGATATCGACCGCCTGGGCATTAAAAAAGTCTCATCAGCACGCCATTATCTCTTACCTTATCCCATAACCAAAACAAACCCATGTCGTTCTTAGTTCCGGCACGACTGATCGCAGATTATCTTCGACCACGCGTCGTAAGGTGGCAATGAGAAGATAACCATCCACTATGATTTGTGGTACACACTCACTAACCTGTTGGAAATAACTTGAGACTGGATTTGGGTGCCTTTTTAATAATTAAGCACCTATTTATATTTGTGCACGTTATGTTGCTGTGCCAATGGCACATCTCACTTCACTACATAGTATAAAACAAAGTCGCTTTCTCTGTCCCTATATCCCTGTGATTTTGATGCGGTTTTTTTAATAGATAGAGTGATTCAAGAGGAAGGTTTATATGTATAATACATGCATAATATAGCCGTGCGAAGCCGGGGCGGTCGCTAGTTATATATAAAATAGATGATTTATACACCGCTAGCAGCTTAAATCTTTGATAATCAAGGTCCCGTAGTGCCAAGGGTAGGTACTAGATGGAGGCTTGCCTAGCACCCTCTCAGCTTAGTCTACCGTGTCCAGTTTATTATTCCAAAATGTATCAAAACAAGAAATTAAGAAACAGGGTCATGAAGTTTGATAACTATGTCTATGTTATGTTATGCCTTACGCATTTCACCAATAATAACAAATACACAAACTTAAACAAGCACCATCATCTTCTTCTCTACCTCCTATCACAAAACTCTGGATCAAAACCCCCTATGGGCACATGAGTAGTCCACTCATGTGTTATGGGTTAGGTTAAATAGCTAACATAATTATTATTATAGAATTGTGTTGGCTAGTAAATCACTTGGGAAACCGTTGCATTTATTCAATTCGAAAAGTATTGTTCCCAAGTTAATACCAACGAGTTATAGTTAGTTCTATTGGCGTAAAGTTGGCATACAGGCAGCATACAATGACAGTCGCTGCCGATTGTAAAGGTCGCCTGTTATCTGATGAAAGGTACTGTTATGTGGGTAGGTATAGATTGTTAGGTATTTATGTTTGACTGAGTTATATCGTTGTTTAGTTTATTTAGAGCTGTCGTACATTTACGCGACAGAAACGATGGATCATGCAATTAATAATGTATATAAATAGACAAATTATTTATTGTAAACACCATTTTAAATTACACTAGCTGCGCTCCGCGGTTTCACCCGCGTAAGTCCCGATCCCTTCCTCGATAAATGGACTATCTAAAACAAAAATATTTTTTCAATTCGAAACCAGTAGTTCCTCTTTAGCTTTATAATATTAGTATAGATTAAAGTATAAAAAAACAAAGCTTAAGTCTAAATGTTAGAAAGGGCGGCCTTATCGCTCACGATCTCTTTCAGGCAACCTTTGGATGGACAAGAGGTTGAGGAAGGTGAAGGGGAATTATCTGTCAAGCAGCAGAGTGTAGTAGTCCAGCAGTCTGGAGCCACCTTTGAAGGGATACTGGAGGAAGATTCCTTTGGGATGATCATGATGCAGGAAGATTCTAGAGAATTTCATGAGACCTCAGAAATGCAGCCTTATGCACTGTGCCGCCACCCTGGCGGAGGGTGGCGGGGGTGTGTGGGGCTCCCCTTGGCTTAAGATTGAAGGGAGCCAAGGGTTTACCCACTAAAACTGCACCGCGTTCTCTATCTCGCCTAGTGTTGGTGACATGGGAGCGGTGTCCCATTCTTCCACATCACCAACAGGCGTTTGCCAACAAGAGGGCCCCGGCATCAGGTAAACAGTGACTATTGACCTCTTGCCTCTAGACCACGACGCACGCAGGAACCCTGGTGCGTCATCCGCCTGGGTCCTTGTACGGCGGCAGAACCCCCGAGTCTACCACCGCTGAAACCCATGTAGCGACAATGGTTAACAAGTTTTTAGTTGGTTTGACTCCAAAATAACTCGTTGTCTTCTCGGGGATGGATAACATCTTTCATATCGTAAAGATTTTCTCTCCGCTAAAAAATGGGTGTGCATATTTTGGATGGATGGGTAGAGTTCATAAAACAAGAGCTCTGGGAAAAACCGGGTTGTTATTTGTTTTGAATCTATACAGGGTTATTAGAAATTATACTAGCAAGCCGTTGAGGGCTACTTCTGTGACCCTAAACAAACAACTTTTGTTCTGCGACTTTAGGAAATTCGAACGATTTTGAAAATTTTGAGGTTAGATTTTCCGGAAAATCAGCTGTTTCTTACACGGAGAGGTCATTAACCTTAAAATTTTACTTATTTTTTTAAGTTTTATCTACTGTTCTGTTTTCGAATTTAATTACCTTCAAATATTTAATTTTTTTTCGAATTTTCAAAAGTCGTAGAACAAAAGTTGTTTGTTAAGGTGCACAGAAGTAGCCCTCAATGGCTTGTTAGTATAATTACCAATAACCCTGTATAAACATTAAATTCAAAAGATGTATGTATTGGGATAAAATATGGTATACAAATTGCTGTTCCGTTAAGAAATGATTTTGGAAAATTTGAATCCTATGCCAACGAAGTCGCGGGCCTAGGCAAGCCTTTTGAAAAGTATCTGAAATGCAAGGAAAACTCATAATTGCTCGCAAAACAGTAAGTTTACCACGACTCACATTTAGTCTGCCTTAGTCTTTATGAGGAACCCTTTCCTCCTACAGACTGGGGGCTTTCTCCATACAAACTATTACAAACGTAGTCGACTGTTTTCTCCCTGGATAATGACACTAGAGCAAATATTTTTGGTTCATAAAACTTATAACTGCCATGACCATATTTGATGTTTTTTTTTTAATTTTTTAATTTTAATTTATAAGATAATTAGAAAACGAAAAAAAAAACAAAAAATAGGGGCATAGTCATGGCAGTTATAGGTTTTATGGCACAACAATATTTGTGCTAGTGTCATTAACCGCAGGGAGAAAACAGTCGACTACGTTTGTATGTAGAGAGCGCAGGTACCCTTTCACCTTAAGGCTTCAATATTTTCACTTCACCGTGAACAGATGAAATCGTTAAACTATTACACGCCCTCTGTTCTGTCGATTGTATCGATAACACGTTTACGGCTATCGATATTCCTATCGATAAGTTGACGGCACTAGTGTCGCTACTCTCGATGCTAGGGCGGTGAAAACAGATGGCACGATAAATCTTAGAATGCGGACATGTTTATTTATTTAAACGTGGACTGTATGACAATGGGAAGAGCCAAGGGTTTATTTGCCTTTGCCAAAGATATAGAAATAAAAGATTTGTTTAAGCCTTTGCTGCTATGTTTTGAGGTGCAATGAAAACCTATTATGTGGAAATAAAAAATCATTGGCTTTATGTAGGTACCCATTTGATTATACAGGGTTATTGCTAACTATACGACCCAGTTGGCGCAATGGTCACCATGCCGGACTGCCAAACACAGGGTTGCCGGTTCGATTCCCGCCTCAGACAAGTATTTATGCTTAGATATTTGTCTGTGGTTTAGTTGTTTCTATGTATTATAAGTATGTATTTACAAAAGAAAAGTATATAAGTAGTATATCCGTTGTCTAGCACCCATAACACAAGTCTAGTTACTTAGCTTGGGGCTAGATGGCGATGTGTGGAATGTAATATTTATTTATTTATATTTATTTATTTATTTAAAGTAGCAAACTGTTGAGGGTTACTTCTGTGCTCCTCAACAAACAGCTTTAGTTCTACGAATTTTGAAATACGAAAATATTTTTTTTAATTTTGAGGTTATTAAAACATATAAAATTATTTGTCCTGATTGACTGACTGACGAATCAACGCACAGTCTAAACCGCTGATCGTAAAGACCTGAAACTTCTAGGGTGTTTGTGTTCTTTGTATGACGTAGGCATCCGATAAGAAAGGATTTTCCGAAATCCTACCCCTTAGGCGGTGAAAAAGGGATGCAAAGTTTGTATGAGAGAACGTGATTCCTTGGTTCATTTTTTACTTTTACGCGAACGAAGTCGCGGGCAAAAGCTAGTGTTTAAATAAATAATAAATGAATATTGCAGGACATTCCACACATCAATTTTTCGAATTTTCAAAACTTGTAGAACAAAAGTTTTTTGTTATGGAGCACAGAAGTAGGCTTCAACGGCTTGCTAATATCCCAATAACCCTGTATTATGTACAAATATGCAAATCTCTTATCTCTTGTTCCAGCGTTCAGCGAGGCAACATCTCGGAGAGCGACGACGTCGTATCTGACGTTTGTTGCCAAAATAGCGCGGTCGGGATTCAATCCTAATGGGTGGCATCCATTTTCATCCCCAATTTCAACCCACGGCATAATTTTAATTTAAATACCTCTATATTCAACCCATTAGCCAATAGTCCATTTTCTACCCAAATACGCAGTGGGTAACTACGTACCTAATTTTTACTCAAGTAACGTCACCAGAAAAAATAGATTCATAGTTTCGGTAAAAGTGTTAATTATAATAGTAGTTAAAATACGATTTTAAAAAATTAAAATATTTTTCTGTCTGTACAAAAAAAACATCATATTAAGTATTATAATCACTTGGGTTGAAAATGGAATACATTTTAGCTAGAAATTGGAAAAAATAATCAATTAAATTATTGGGGGTAGAAAATGTAACACATTTTAGGTAGAACGTGGAAAAAAATATTTGCTGGTTGAAAATGGGGGTTCAAAATGGATGCCACCTCCTGATGATGCGTCGTGTAGACGCGAAACACGTATCGTGGTTTATGAATGGTGTCACTAATAATAATACTAATTTTTGCTTGTCCTCATTGCATGCCTTTTCAAGTCACATTGCATTTTGTATTTTGGCACTAGGCTCGGAACTAAACAGATAAGGATAGGCTTACAGATAAGGAGTTACGAAAAGTAACGCCGGATTCAATCAACTAAATATACAAAGTCAAAATTACGTATGTCTATAAATACCCATAAATATGTAAGTAGATAGGTACCTACTTTGACATTGTTGTTTTTATTACAAGGCAAAACTAAAATTGGGTCAACTTTTCGCTCACGTACGAAATGTATTTTCTATTCCGCTCGAAGTTTTTTCAAGTAATACAATACGTGACTATTACTAACCAATGATACCTTTGTTAAATGAAAGTAAATAAAAATAATATACAGGACATAAATATGTATGAAAATTAGACATAAGTTGCAATCATTTCTATCTTGGACATTTTCTTTGAAAATGTTCAGTAAGTTGCCACAACAAGTACAGTATGCGTCATAAGTCCACTATCAATTTGCTACCATTAGGTAATACTCACAACAAGTATTGAACTTACGACCTTTTTCTAATAGACGTTACACAAAAACATAAATACTTGAATTAAAAGTACTCAGTGTGATTATAATTTTTAACATGTCACTTATGTGTTTAGTTGTGTGAGTGGTATAAGCCGCCACCCGCTACACCAACCGACATGGGTTCGATCCACAGGTTACGTTGTTATAATGTTCAAATAGTGCTGCACAGGATTGTAAACGTTACGGTGCCGGTGGACTTTTGAACGTTGATTGTACCTACTATGGACTTACGTAATTATTACACATTTACATAAAATTATATTTAATTTAATAAACACTAGCTGTTGCCCGCGACTTCTTACGCGAGGTAGTTTTGTTTACCAAAACCAAAACCTTTCTATATAATCACTCTATCTAATAAAAACCGTATTAAAATCCGTTGCGTAGTTTTAAAGATCTAAGCAAATAGGGACAGACAGACTGCGGGAAGCGACTTTGTTTTACACTAGTGACGAGAAAGTTAGATCTCATTATGAACATTTTCACAAACTGATAATAATAAAATTTTAGTACTTTCTAGTACCTACTTTTGAATCGTAATTAAAGTCGTAACAACTAGCAATAAGCCCTTGGACCTGCTCGTAGGTGCTGTAGTAAATATTTGATTGTACAAGGTTTCTATAATTTGTCAGGTATAATCATAAAATACAATATTCATTTATATTTTTACTGTGGTATTAATATAAGCAAGTATTTTCTAATATTGCCTCCCTAAAACTACTTTCAATGCAGCTATTTGAATCTAGGAGTCTTAGTTAAGAGGAAAGGGTACCGGGGGCTCTCTCCATACAAACTATTACAAACGTAGTCTACTGTTTTCTCCCTGGATAATGACACTAGCGCAAATATTTTAGGTGCATAGAACTTATAACTGCTATGACCATGCCCCTATTTTTTGTTTTTTTTTTTTAATTTTTTACATCTTAATTTCTATGATAATTAGATTAATATTTTTGCTAGTGTCATTATCCAGGGAGGCAACAGTCGACTACGTTTGTATGGAGAGAGCGCAGGTACCCTTTCACCTTAACCCGTTCAAATTAATATTTATTTTATTAATTTAAGGCTTCAAACTGCTTGAACTGTTTTAAAATAGTCCAAATTGTTTAGAGTTCATAAAGTTTGGGACTTTAATAAACCACCATCAGATGAGATAAGGTAAAATGCAAGTCTACTTTGTTGGAAAAAGAAGACCCAGGACTTTCTTCTGTCTTCTTCTCTTTGGTGGGTGCGTTCCGACGATACATATTCTAAAGTTTTTAAGAGCCATGAGATCTCATGCCAATCATTCCAACATATTTTTTTTTATTTATACATTATCGACATCGATTTTGGACAATCTTTTCCCCTCACTATTACTTAACTACTATTTACCAAAGAGTTGTAAAAACCGCAACAATACGCGTCATGCTGTCTGCTGATTGCAAAGCAAGGTTGCAGTTTAAAAAAACTTTTACTTTGTGGGAAAATAAACTTTAACCAAAAGATATTAAAGCCAAATGGAGAGAAAGAATAATCTTGCATTGTACTGAAAATTTAAACTTAAGGAGAGTACAGACTACAGCAGGACTTCTCAAAATTATTTTAACTGTGATGCCCTTGGGCAGTATTTTTGCGACGCCTTCTTTCCATTCTTTATCTGCTAATTGTAGTTTTAAGCTCATGTAAATTTGTCAGCAAAACTTAAAAAGGCATCATAAATATTATTACAAAATAAAGAGAAAAAAAGGGATTAAAAAGCAGCTATATCCTTTTTAGTGTTCCATAAGTACCTCAAAAGGCAAAAAAAAGTATCCCATATTAGACTTTTTTGTCTGTCTGTTTATTTTATTTAATTTCATTAATTTTTAATGAGAAGAATGTACTTGCATTTCTGCGAGCACAGCTTCTAAAAACGAGGTAAATGTTTTGAATCAGCCACTCTGTATCTCTAAATTTATTTTCGATCTATACTTATAGATCGTCTCAAGATGCCTTTGAGCTAATACAGCGGCACCCGAGGGCGTAGCGACGCATAGTAAGGGAAGCCCTGAACTGGAGCATTTCCTCGAGCATTGTAATGTAACGTTCTTATGAATGGTACAATACAGGCAAATGCAAGGCAAATGTTCGAAATGTGGTTCGAGTAAATTAAAAACTTCTAGAAGTTATTTGTCCATCCGTCTGTCTGTCTGATATTTATTTAGCGGGCAGCTTCAACCTTTTACTTTGGGGTTTCAGTGATGCGCGCGCATCTTTAAATTTCACTCTTATCATTTTTCATAATGCGCCTATAGAAGTTTAGTGTAACTTAAAAACCAGCGAATGCTTGATGATGTTACTTGTAAATGCTCAAGTCTAGAACCCCTTTAGGAATAGTTAAGACCCCCCTTTAGGAATAGTTTTTATTGAAGAAATATTGTAAGTAGTAAGTATAGTAATTATTATTTTAACTGTCTTACCAAAATTTAACGTCAGCTTGATAGAGGTTTTTCTTACCTGAAACAAATAATAAAAATATAATAAGTACACAAGTTTTTTAAATAAAGGTTATTTGGTTCAGTTCAGTATGTTTCCGCACTTAGCGTCATCATTTGGGCCATTGTGCGTATGAGAAGATCCTCCTTGTCACTCCAACCATCCCAAATCCTTCCAGAAGGCTAGCAGCCTTATGCTACTGCAGGCCTGCGTAAGAGATGCCGTCGATTAAAGAGACCGAGCCCGTAATGTGGTTTCTTTATTTTATGATGAGACGCAGCCAAAATGTATTTCTTTGAACAAAAGTGTTATCATTTGCCTGAAGCTACTGTGGAGGTCCCGAGCAAACGTTGCAGCTCCTACTAATCTGCCGTAACCCTAGTAGCTGTACGCTGACTGATCTAATGTCAGCCAAGAACAATGCAACCTGGCAGCATACTGAAAGTTAAGGCTTTCTGAACTTATTAACTTATCTTATTTAAACGGACCTTATTTAGCTAAACTTGTGAAGAAGAAGAAGTTGTCAAGAACTTGTGAAGAAGAAGCAACATCCGTTTCAAATCATGACGTATTTATGACGTTACTACTTTCATTTGGTTCTTGCAAATGACTTTCTACTTTTCAGTTCAATATTAAACATATTTTCAAGTTCAAAATATGTTCTAACTGCTGCGATAGATAAGTATTTCTACCTCGAAATATTTTCACTGAAAAACCTAACATTTTACCCATTCGAGTATACTTTTGTCAGTAGAATTTCAACTTACGCAAAAAAATATGAATTCGTATTTAAGTGTTACCTATTCAGAATTTCTAAAGTTGTTTTTTACTCTAAAGTTATTTTTATTATAACTTGGGTATAATTAAGCAACGTTGTAAGCTCTCAATTGTGTCTGTCTATATAAAGCTTCTACGACACTTGATACTGTCTGAACTTTTAATTGGACTTCGAGTGAGATTTGTTAGGTTTCCAACAAACAAATTAATTAAATCTGGAATGTAGTACTGAAATAAAACTTAGTAGCACTACATTTCAGATTTAATTAAACAAATAAACACGGCGTCACCTAGCCCCAAGTTAAGTAATTAGGCTTGTGTTATAGTCACCTAATAACGAAACTATTATAAGTATTTTTCTTTCGTAAATGCAACTTTATTTCCATACTTTAGGTGAAAGGGTACCGGCGCTCTCTCCATACAAACGTAGTCGACTGTTTCCTCTCTGGATAATGACATTAGCACAAATATTTTTGTGCCGTAAAACCTATAACTGCCATGACTATGCCCCTATGTTTTGTTTTTTTTTTAATTTTCTTTATATCATAGAAATTAAGATTTAAAAAACAAATAATTAAAAAAAAAAACAAAACATAGGGACATGGTCATGGCAGTTATAAGTTTTATGCAACAAAAATATTTGCTCTAGTGTCATTATCCAGGGAAAAAACAGTCGACTACATTTGTATGGAGAGAGCCCCCGGTACCATTTCCTTTCAATTTAAAAAAAGTTTTTTTTGTTTATACCGAATAGGCTCCGAAACTACTGGACCGATTTTAATGAAACTTTGTAAGAGGATACACTAATTCATTGTGAATAACATCGATTACTTTTTATTCCGATATTCCCACGGGATCGAGTGTTACGCGGGTAAAACCGCGGTACCTAATATAGGTACAGATAAACACCCAGATCAGAAACAAAGACTCCAAAGTTTGACTAAGTTGAATTTCAAACAACTGCAACTCCAACAAATATGAATGGAACATTCACAAAGAAAATTATAGTAGTACAGTGGACCCCCGGTAATCCGGCCCCTGTCTAATCCGGCGCCCCCTGTAATCCGACATGACTTAGAATTACATGTATGTTTGACAATCTTTGCTAATACATATAGATCACGCAGGTTTGAACAGGTCACAACTCGTACGCGCCACCGCTATTGTGCTCGACGCGTATGCATTGTTTTACTTAGTTTGAATTTGACTACTAGTGATAGCGGTACGGCCTAGCGTGCGTTCATTGTTTACTATTTGTTCATTGTGTATTAGGTATAGTACCTAGTAATGTCGTCACAAACCCAGAAGCGAAAGCAGGTCTTAGGCAGTGCTCTATAATCCGACAAATTCGATAGTCCGACACTGCCCTGCATAATGTTTGCCGGATTACCGGGGGTCCACTGTATTTGCAAATAAAACAACAGTCCAATTTGCGTGGGGTCCGCTCATACAGCACGGCATTAATCAAGCTAATTCTTAGTCCAAGACTGAATTAACAGGCCAACGCTCC
Source organism: Idaea aversata (assembly GCA_907269075.1). Lineage (NCBI taxonomy): Eukaryota > Metazoa > Arthropoda > Insecta > Lepidoptera > Geometridae > Idaea > Idaea aversata. The sequence goes on from OU026102.1 coordinate 3,745,272, forward strand.
CACGACAAATTAATTAATATTAGACAACAAACGTTGATTAATAACCAGGACTAGTTTAGTGTAATAGCATAAATCAAACATAAGCAAAGATGGTATGCATTTTTGGCTGACTTCAAAAAAGGTGTAGATAACTTTATTTGTACAACACAGACTCGATATACAGAAAGTAAGGTAATAGCTAGAAAATATAAGTTGCACAAATAGGCGGCCTTATCGATGAAAGCGATTATTAATTCGTCGCATCGTTTTTTTTTATGTATGTTGACTGATTACCTACTCAAAGACGGCTCAACCAATTAAGATGATTTTTTTTTTGAGGAAGAAAGGAGATGCCTCAGGGTTGGTCCCATAAGAATCGTATAGGTAAGGATCTTCAGAATGATGAATAGAATTGCACCTCAAGCGTGCAGCAAATTGCTTAGTTTTCAAGATCTACTAGTAGAATCGGCCCTTAAAATAATAAGTAAAGATTGATGGAGCATTTGGAACCATCTTCTTAAACTCATCATCATATTCCTCCCCTTATCCCAATTTATTTGGAGTCGGCGCAGTATGTGTTTTTCTTCCATTCACTTCTATTAGTCAAACTCTTCAATGAGTTACGATTAAGCGTTGAAATTTGAAGAATTTAGTATCTTTTGCTTGATATCGAGTGAAATTTTCATAGACAGTGAAATATGCACTAAAATGACTAATATATAAAAACATATTATGTACACAAAAGTAGAATATATTTCACAAACCTAACACTGCTTTTTAAAAAAGAGTCCAGAGAGTATTTTCCGAAAAACAATTCTTTGAACAAACAACAACCAACAAACTACCCATTTCGACTGTTTGCCAAATCGACCAAACGGAATATCGAACCGAACAGAGCAATAATAATAAATAAATAAATAAATATTGCAGGACATTCCACACATCGCCATCTAGCCCCAAGCTAAGTAACTAGACTTGTGTTATGGGTGCTAGACAACGGATAAGTAGTAAGTAAGTAGTAAGTAGTAGTAGATAAGTAGTATTATATACTTTTCTTTTGTAAATATATACTTATAATACATAGAAACAACCAGACCACAGACAAATATCTAAGCATAAATACTTGTCTGTGGCGGGAATCGAACCCGCAACCCTGTGTTTGGCAGTCCGGCATGGTAACCATTGTGCCAACTGGGTCGTCATGTATCGCAATGTATGGAGTATTAGCACACAATAGACGAAAAAATTGACATAAGAGCCACACCTAATAAAACCGAACAAACAAAACAATATGAAATAGCTACCAATATCATTGACCAAAATGTCAATGATATTGGTAGCTATTACATTGACAGTTGTAATGGACTGTAGATTTTATTGTGTGAATTAGTTTGTTTACCAGCATAAGGTATTTTATTGTTCCACACCACTAGTTAGATAGATAGATAACTTTATTTGTACAACACAGAAAGGAACATAGAACACGATATACACAATGTAAAGTGTAATTTAAAAAGTTAAAAATAACTTTTGAATCTCTGACGATTAAAATCTTGCCTTTCACAGTGTGGAAGTCACTCAACAGACTAAGGACTCAGGTTGGTCGCTGTAGTGCGAACCTGGGGATATGGGGCATGATCGATCCAAGCCAGGTTCAGTGCGACTGCGGGGCCCTCGAGCAAACTATGCTCCACTTCTTGACCTGCCCCTCCAGCCCTAATAGCTGTACATTGGCTGACCTGATGTCAGCTTATAACAACGCCAAAGACCTGGCAGCTCACTGGAGTGGGCAAATCTGACCCTACTTTATTAATTCCTCTCTTTTAATTTGTGCTATCGATACGAAGAAGAAGACGAATCAAGTGTCGGTACTCGACCTACCCTCGATGACAACGCTCGCCACTGCTCCAGTCTCCTCGCGACCATGACTATTGTAACATAGTCAAAACGTCGAGGTTAGAGGAATAAATGACCTGGAAAAATAATTAGGTTCTATGACTGTAAAGTAAAATCTAGAAAGTATGAATTGCATAATAGGCCTGCCTTATTGCTGAAAGCGATTCCTTCCAGGCAACCTTTGGATGGAAGAGTTAAACAAGATTTCAAAATTGACCAAGATAATATATAGTATGTCTATGCACTAGCCAAAAAATGAAACTCATTAAGAGAATCATGAGTTTTCGATACGCGGCGCTAGTAGGTATTTTCAAAAAGGACCCGTATCGTGCGATAGAGAGAGTTTAAGTTCGGACGTAATTGCCTTCTTTTTGCTTACAAATAATGTTGCGGGCCGTAACGATTTTACCCCCTTTATCCTTCACAAAATGAAATAAATTTGGTCTCATTTAATTCACTGCATCTTATTCTAGGTTTATACATTTTTCTTTTTTGGTAATTCAGTTTAGTCTATTAAAAACAATTGCAAAACGCTCGATAAAGTTTTAAGTCAAAAATATAGATATTCAGATACTAATAACTTTTATCTTAGGCAATATTTCTTTAGAATAAAAACGGTTAAACCTAGTTTTCCATTAGATCTAGAACATTTTCAAAAAATATCAAAATCGGACTTCGTTTATGGGGGGGAAAACGTTACTGCTTTTTGTATGGAATTTACAGTCTTACACTGGTCTTAAATCGTCCGAAACTGTTCCAGACAGAATTTAATAAAAATCAGCGCTATTATTTTTCTAATAACTCCCTATTCTAAATTGAAAAATACCAAGCTGTAAATTCCACAACCTTCTCAACGTTCTTGCCCTATATTGCCTTTCCTGTGAAATGTCAACGGTCAAACAACAAGGACAAGCCACCTACTTCCTGCCATTAATTACAGCTTGCTACTTTTATTGTTGTTTGTGAAAAATGTCAGTCTACAGTGCCTTTATTGTTTGCCGTTTTTTATTTAGCTACTACTTTTTGACGTGGTCTGTTAAATCGATGCACACCGGCAGCACTCACAAAAAGTGTGACGTCATCGATCACGTTCCCGAAACGCTCACGTTCCATAGCAACCAATGTTTCGTAAAATTATCGTCCGTATTTAATAATATCGCTCATCTGGGTTTGTGTTATGGTGACAAGTGACGAATAAAAGACTTATATACCCAAAGGAAAAAAAACAAAGAAAAAAAAATTAAGGAATTTTTCATCATTTTCTTATGACGTTATCACGTAAAATTATCGTCTGTAAACCAACTTTACAGACAACCATTTTTTTTGATATGCTGTTTTTTATTCAGCTAATACTTTTTTATTCTTCGTTTCAACGGAAAATTATTGCTGTCAAGTGAAAATGTCGGTACTTACGTCCTTGTGTTTTGTAATGTACCAAATAGGTATTAGTGACACTAATTTAATAAAATACCTATCTGAGATTTTCTCATAAGCGCAAAAAACCTCGAGGTTTCATTAAAGATTGTCACTGGCTTTAGAGAAACAAGAAGATTGAAGAAAATAATTTAAAAAAAAAGGTAGAAGAAATGACGGAACTTGGTATAGAGATTTAATCTAACTAATATTATGAAGCTAAAGAGTTTGTTTGTTTGTTTGAACGCGCTACTCTCAGGAACTACTGGTTTGAAAAATTCTATTTGTGTTGGATAGTCAATTTATCGTGGAAGGCTACTTTTTATTTTGATATTTCCACGGGATCACAACTTACGCGGGTGAAACCGCGGGGCGCAGCTAGTTTTAAAATAAAAATGCACCACCATTAAATTATTAGATTAAATTATTAGATTAGATTTATTATTTGACACTGGCATTATGCTCAAAATTGCGAAAAAAAGAAAGAATAAATCACGACTATTTTTTTATAGTGGCGTGATTTGCAGTAATCGATTAATAATCGATTTTTTCATTGACGTATATCGAGTCGCTTGGATCGTACGACTAGTCTCACCAGTTTGTTATAGAGAACTCTAATACAGGTAGGTACCTTAACTATGCAATTAAATACTAATTAATTTCCAAAGCAGAGTTGAGTCGTGTTCACATAGTATCAAATTAAAAATGAACAGAAAAAATCGTGTGAACTTTAAACATTCCCATGTTAATACTGTACCACTTATCGACGTATTTATACGACACTTGTTGTTTACTGTGACTTTACTTGCTACATACACCATGTTTGAAAGCTTCTTTAATTTTTCCTTCACCTTCTACGCAATCGTTAGCGAGAAAATGTGGTGCCAATAGGCACTCGCTCAGCGTCGACGCCTTAAAATAAACTAGTAGTTCGCCCCGAACTGAGACCTCACGAGTTTTTTTCAGCGTTTATTATATTTCAGCGTAAAGTACTAAAATGTATAATATAACGACGAAAGACTCCAAATACGACAGGTCTATCTTATTTGAATGATAGGTGCCTAGTATCGCTATTATCTGACATTGGATGATTTAGAGAATCCAAACACGATAGGCATAACTTGTTGTTGTTGTTAAGTTCTAAAAGCATAGGCCAGCTCAATCATCACACCCTGGACATCCGTTGACTCTTTATTTTTACTCAAGACATTTTGAATGTGTCCAACATAATATCCAGAAGATAGTAATTCCTTTCCTTCCTTCCTTATGTATCTACTTATCATAATGTTACGTAAGAGGAAACGATAAGACAAGCTCGAGAACGAGAATATATTAGAGAAGTTTGAGGCCAATATGTCCTGTAATAAGTTCCTAAACTAAAATATAACAAGTCAATAAAAATTATAAAAAAATGAGTCACAAATTTTATTATTATCAGAGTCTTTAGATCGGCTAGAACCGAACATTCCTACTATTTAATACTATCCACCACTATTATTGTAAAACAGCCCATGATTATGAAATAAATAATTATAGGAAATGAAGCAAAGAGAGTTCGGACGATTTGGGGCAAAGTAATAAATTTCTATAAATTTTAAATTTAAATAAATTTGGATTAAGAATATTGTAAATAGTAAGCGTGTTACATTGTGAATTTGTGATGCTACACCTTCGTTATTTTTCTTTTGCAATCACAATGTAACACGCTTACTATTTAAGTACAATATTCTTAATCCAAATTTATTAGATTTTATTTTCTATTTTTTAGTTGGACTTTTTTTATTAAAGCGTGTTTTTTTTAGTTTTTTATTCTATTAATTTATTTTATACTTTTTGGTCTTTGATAACTTAATATGTTAGATCGGACCCTGGTTACTATTGAAAGACAAACTTCTCGTCAAGACGATTCTAACGAGCCTAAACTCGATGAGGTTGTGTCGTTTCATTGCGAAGTTCCTATGACCACCTTCCAGTTCCATCATCAGACCCTGGTCACCATTGAAAGACAAACTACTCGTCAAGACGATTCTAACGAGCCCAAACTCGATGAGGTTGTGTCGTTTCATTGCGAAGTTCCTATGACCACCTTCCAGTTCCATCATCAGACCCTGGTTACCATTGAAAGACAAACTACCCGTCAAGGCGATTCTAACGAGCCCAAACTCGATGGGGTTCTGTCGTTTCATTGCGAAGTTCCTATGACCACCTTCCAGTTCCATCATCAGACCCTGGTCACCATTGAAAGACAAACTACTCGTCAAGACGATTCTAACGAGCCCAAACTCGATGAGGTTGTGTCGTTTCATTGCGAAGTTCCTATGACAACCTTCCAGTTCCATCATCAGACCCTGGTCACCATTGAAAGACAAACTACTTGTCAAGACGATTCTAACGAGCCCAAACTCGATGTGGTTGTGTCGTTTCATTGCGAAGTTCCTATGACCACCTTCCAGTTCCATCATCAGACCCTGGTTACCATTGAAAGACAAACTACTCGTCAAGGCGATTCTTGACGGGTAGTTTGAATGAATGAACTATTAAGTATGGATAATGAGATAATTCCTGCAGATTCCCTCCAGCTCTATCATCAGATCAGTTCCATGGTACCATATTATTGTCACCGAAGTTACGCCCTTTCATTTGATACCCCACTCGGGTATATTTGCAGTATAGTTTGTGTGCCATATAGGTAGATCCCCTTTTGGACCCCTATCTCCGTAACCCCCTGACCGATCCTGCTCATGTTCGAACTTAAAAATTCTATGGACCTCAACTACTTGTATACCAAAAATCATGAAGATCAGAGCAACGGTACTCAAGTTATCGTCGAACAAACATACAAACATACAAACATACAAACATACGAGCGACCGACCCTTCTCAACACTAGACCTCTCTCGCTTCGCTCGTTCGGTCAATAAAATGCCACGGAAATTAACTAATTTTCTTACTTGGCGATCAAGAATTCCTGCCACGACGTTGATCATAAAAATCACAAAAATTTATCTATGTCACTTGAACTTCAAACCCTTATTTCGTCATCAATCCTTAAAACTGCCTTTTCAAATCATCAATTTTTCACAAACAAAAAAACCTTTTCACTCCTCATATTCCAAGTTTAAACAGTTAAAAAAGACCGGCGAATGATTGACATGCGACTGGTTGTCATCGGCAGGTAATTCATTCGATCATTAATGAGGACCGAATCGTTAATCGAATGATTACACAGTGTGTTGAAATCGAATGATATAGTGAGGTGGAATTCTGTGCTTGTTAGCCCAGATTTTGTTAAGGAGGTTATAGGCTTGATAACAGACTTGTTGGTGCCGTTTGTAGATTTAATTGAAAACTAGCGCTTCTTTGAAAAATAGAACTTCGCACGGCTATATTATGCATGTATTATACAAATAAACCTTCCTCTTGAATCACTCTATTATACTCTATTAATCACACTATTAAAAAAACCGCATCAAAATCCGTTGCATAGTTTTAAAGATCTAAGCGTTCAAAGGGAAATAGGGACAGAAAAAGCGACTTTGTTTTATACTATGTAGTGACTAGCTGCGCTCCGCGGTTTCACCCGCGTAAGTCCCAATTCCATGGGAGTGTAAAAATGAAAAGTAGCTAAGCCTACCTCAATAAATGGACTATCCAACACAAAAATAATTTTTCAATTCAAACCAGTAGTTCCTGAGATTAACGCTTTCAAACAAACTCTTTAGCTTTATAATATTAGTACAGATAGTTTTTCCTGCGTCTTCGTCCTCGTAGGGGTTCAATTTTACAAAATCCTTTCTTAGGAGATGCTCATGGCTATCTGGGGGTAGCTTGTAAAGCTGTGCGTTGGTATATCGGTTATGACTTAAAATTTCATATATAAATAGATTTTCGCGTAGAAGATTTAAAATTTGTGCCAGAGAGATTGGAACCTACTCTCGAGCGCGTCAAGTGAATCTAAGCTCCGCCCGCCCCGAAGACGAAGCTTTCAAGATCATTTTTAAAGGTTTAGAATAAAGTCAGAAAAGGCATTTGACATTTTTTAACATTGTTGCAGATTTGCATCTTTTTGTGTTCTTTTGGTTATGGTGTAGTTTACAAAACTTGAAAATAGTAATTAAAAAATAGGTAAGTGGATAGAACGCTACTAAAATTAAGGGTAAACGAGCTTTAAAACGACAAGGTAAATTCGAGCTTAATTTTTTTATAATAGACAAGGAAAATTCTAGCTTGAAAATTATACCATAAACAAGAAAAAACCTAGCTTAAAAATTATACCATAGACGAGGAACATTTTAGCTTAAAAATTATACCATAGACAATGAAAATTCTAACTTAAAAATTATACCTCAGACAAGAAAAATTCTAGCTTGAAAATTATACCATAGACAAGGAAAATTCTAGTTTCAAAATTATACCATAGAGAAGGAAAATTCTAACTTAAAAATTATACCATAGTCAAGGACAATTCTAACTTAAAAATTATACCATAGACAAGGACAATTCTAGTTTAAAAATTATACCTTAGACAAGAAAAATTCTAAATTAAAAATTATACCATAGAAGAAGAACTCGCATACTAGCATATAACAATTTTCTATGCAATAATGAACAATTAAAGTTCTTGTACTAGGTTACAATATTATTATAGAAACACGGTTAAATGTGTAAATAATTATTACAATATTAAGGTGTAGGTAATAATGTCTATTTTGTTAAGTCTATACGGAACTTTATTTGACTTTCAAGATTGCCCATATACGGTATTATTTTGTGATTATTCTGAAGTTTAACCATTGCACAACATTGATTGAATGAGATATTGCTTTTTGTGATGTTAACATTTGATAGATTTATTTTATTTCTGTCTCAGATAAGTGTAATATAGAGACTTAGTTTTAGTTAATTAAAAGTTTAAATTTAAAAATATTAGTAGGAATTAACAGTTTTTAAAATAAAGATACGCGATGAATTTAACAACGCCCTTCTTTACGGTTGCCTGAAAGAGATCGCCCTTAGGCGGTTTTTTGCCGCAACTTTACCTCTTTAATTCTGTCCTTTTTGTGTGAGGATGCTAGTCGACCATGTACTGAAGAAAGAACTTGTCTACACGTCTGGAAACTGGAGCCAACTAAGATGTGGGTTTCATCACAATGTTTTCCTTCAACGTAAGAGCAATGTCAATTATCGCACATATTTTTTTCTTAATAAAATTTACGGTCGGTCGGGATTTGAACCCACGACCTTCGGAAGGAAAGTCGAGGTATTTACCACTAGGCCTACCACTCTGCTCCTTTATCTATCACCTTTTTTAAAGTCTGTCAAAAATTATGTCACGTGTTAAGCTAAATTACAGTCTGGAACAACAGAAATTCATTTTTATGACTTATTTCGTTTACTACTACGTGACTCGGATCTCGTTGTCGGTCTATTCATCACAAAAAGTAGGTATTATACCTACATTTTTATAAGTACCTACCTACTTACGTAATTTTTCGAATTTAGAACTCAAGGTTGGCGAACTGTATTTGTATAGTCAATAGAGTCATTATTTTGGAAGTTTCAGTTTCAGTATGTAAGCCCATGAGTGAGAGACCTACGTCATAGTAGAAAGGTCTTTGGTATTCATTTTAGAATTTTTCATAAATTATCATCTTGTCTATACTATCTTTACTTAATATTATAAAGCTGAAGAGTTTGATTGAACGTGCTAATCTCAGGAACTACTGGTTCGAATTGAAAAAAATATTGTGTTGTATAGTCCGTTTATCGAGGAAGGCTATAGGCTACTTTTCATTTTAATATTCCCATGGAATCGGGACTTACGGGTGAAACCGCGGAGCGCAGCTAGTTTATAATAAAGTAAGTTTTACATAAGTGACCACTGATCGAAAGTTATTTATCCTTATGTAAGTAAATAAATTCTTATTTGATCCTATCTCACGTGGAAAACGACGACAATCAAACCTACCTTAATGTTAATTTTATTACAGAAACTAGCGACCCACCCCGGCTTCACACGATTATATTTCATGTATTATACATAATAAACCTTCCTCTTGAATCACTCTATTTATTAAAAAAAACCACATTAAAAGCCGTTGCGTAGTTTTAAAGATTTAAGCATACATAGGGATATAAGGACATAGGGACAGAAAAAGCGACTTTGTTTAATACTATGTAGTGATATAAACTAGGTAGTTTCAAGATTGACAGGATAGAATTGTGTATATGCTTACTACAAAGCTTTAGCTTTTACTGTGATAACCTTTGACGTAGGTCAATTTACTATAGGCCCACCGTCCAAAAACGGAAACTGATAAAATAATCATTTAAAAAATCGATACTAGCTTCCAATCGATACTCGGATCAAACGCACCGAGTAGAACCGATTAATGTCCATTGATTTATTTCTGGATCAAAGCTCGATTCTCGTAATCGATTTCGGTACTCGAATATCTAAAATTGTATTCGGAATTTTTGAGCGCTAGACTATAGAGTTTTTATTAACTTCTTGTATCGGCCGATTTATATTTGGAGCGGTGGTAGTCCGAAGCAAAGCGTCCCGTTCGCAACTCGTCCTACGTTTGCAACTTGTCACACTCGCAGCCCGTCCCATTGGTAGTTTGTCCCATTAGCATCGTCATATTCGCAACTTGTCCCATTTACAATAATAACTGGATATTCCAATAAGCCAATCACTATCACTATCACTACATAGTATAAAACAAAGTCGCTTTCTCTGTCCCTATATTCCTATGTATGCTTAAATCTTTAAAACTACGCAACGGATTTTGATGCGGTTTTTTTAATAGATAGTGTGATTCAAGAGGAAGGTTTTTATGTATAATATATATTATTATGCATAATATAGCCGTGCGAAGTCGGAGCGGGTCGCTAGTGATATTATAAATGTAAAAGTTTTTGACATTATATTGTGTTAACTTACACATTATAGCATTTTATTTATTACTAGCTGCGCCCCGTGGTTTTACCCTCGTAAGTCCCGATCCCGTGGGAATATCGGGATAAAAAGTAGCCTATAGCCTTCCTTGATAAATGGACTATCCAACACAAAAATAATTTTTTAATTCGAACCAGTAGTTTCTGAGATTAGCGCGTTCAAACAAACAAACAAACAAACAAACAAACTCTTCAGCTTTATAATATTAGTAGGTATAGATTTTTATCACGAAAAAAAATATGCAGACGATTCGATAAAAATAAAAACCTTAAGAGGAAAGGGTACCGGGAGCTTTTTCCATACAAACTATTACAATCGTAGTCGACTGTTTTCTCCCTGGATAATGACACTAGAGCAAATACTTTTGGTGCGTAAAACTTATAACTGCCATGACCATGCCCCTATTGTTTGTTTTTTATTATTTTTTAATTTTAATTTCTATGATAATTAGAAAATGAAAAAAACCAAAACATAGGGGCATAGTCATGGCAGTTATAGGTTTTATGGCACAAAAATATTTGTGCTAGTGTCATTATCCAGGGAGGAAACAGTCGACTACGTTTGTATGGAGAGAGCGCAGGTACCCTTTCACCTTAAATCGGTCTGGAAAAAGTCTTGCAATCTACGAGAGCCCTTAGAAATTTTACGATCACATTTTTGTGTCAAGAGCTTTCTATAAGAGCGTAAAGTTTATTTGCATCTATGTCGTTAAAAATATCGATATAAAATATATCGATATTCGATGTTTAGTCAATAATCGATAGATTTCGTTTCGTTGATGAGAAAAATCATAATGTTTACAATAATTATGTTCTGTATTATGATTTTAATAATATCCAATAACATATTATTGTTATTGATACAATCGAAAGATTTTAATACAATTTCTTTAATATAAAAAATCATTTACGATCGATAGTTTTCGCCCACTTGTTACTACAGTGTGGTAACTTTAAAATTATGAATTTCTAGGAAGTGACAAGTTTAAAAAAACGTCTTGCACTCGGGGACTCGATAAAGCTATTGCATAGCATTCTTCAACGAAACAACAATGAGGCAGAGTGGGGGGGTGTTTGGTTTTATTTTCGTTATCGGAATTTCTTGATTTAGTCGCCGCGCTCAAAGCCCGCGATAAAAGTAATACTTAGCTTAAAAATTTTAAAGCCAGAAGTCAAAATAACGACTCAGTACTAGCAGTTGGTTTTTTTTAATTCAATACTGTACTCTGTGCAGTTGCACAGAGTACATTAAAAAAAAAAAAAGAAAAAACGTGTGGTACTCGGGGACTGCCGCGGTAAAGCTATTGCATAGCGAACGCTCGGCCGAGCTACATGGTAGGCGGAATGGGCGGTGTTAGGTTTTATTTTCGTTACGGAATTTCTTGATTCGATCGCCGCGCTCAAAGCCTGCGATAAAAGCTATGCAATAGCTTAAAAAGATGAAACATTGGTTTTTAATAAACAACATCAAATAAAACAGACAAACGGACGGACGAACAGTGAAGTCATAGTAATTGATTACCGTATTTACCCTTTGGGTACGGAACCCTAAAAAACTAAAGTACAATTTGTTACTTCTACATCTCATTTGTTACTTCAGGCTGCTTATGCTGCCAAACGCAACGCGCCTAAGAAATACCCGTCGCTTACAACTAACTTTGTTGATTGTAACGAGTGTGTTTTGTTTTTCTCAAAAGTACTGAGATGGAATTGTAGGTGAGATCTTTACCGATATTTTGGGATAATTTGAAACGGAAAATTCCTTATCATTTAAAAGCTAGACTAGTTTTAATTCTTAATTTTACGATAGCTCCAAAACTATAGGAAATGTTTAGCTCAAAACCACACCAAAATATCGGTAAAAATCTCACCTACAATTCCATCTCAGCACTTTTGAGAAAAACAAAACACACTCGTAACAATCAACAATTTTCACCAACGAAGGTGACCGGTGCCAGTAGTAACTATTTAGTAGGCTGTGTACCAAGGTCGTTGGCGTAGGACCCCCCTTAACTAATAGGCGCTATGCTATCTACCTACGGTAGTAAAAAAAGAAAAGTAGGGCTACCGTCCGTGACATAATCAAAACACGATAGATAACATCTTAAAACACGTGTTTTTTTGTGTATTAATTGTGTATCGATTTAATATTCGATTAAAATATCGATTCCACATCGCAATCTTCATTAACGGAAATGTGAGTCGTAAACATAATTTATTAGATCTCTATGCAATCAATCGAAAGTGAAGCTTGCATATAAAAACTTTAGTATAATTTCTTCGTAATTTTCTTTTTTTTCTACATCGTATTTGAGGAATCCTTCATCAGAGAATATTGTTTCACCCACGTTATGTGGCAAAATCTCATTTACCAAAAAATTCGCTCCGGCTTCGCAAGGTTATATTATGCATGTACATACATATAAACCTTTCTCTTGAATCACTCTATCTATTAAAAAAACCGCATCGAAATCCGTTGCGTAGTTTTAAAGATCTAAGCATACAAAGGAACATAGGGACGGCGAAAAGTGACTTTATTTTATACAAGCTGTCCCCCGCGGTTTCACCCGCGTAATAATTTTCTACGCAATTTTCTTAATATTTTCTTTCATAAGAACCTTCTCCTGACAATAACAAACACAACAAAAAAGAATTGGCCAAATTGGTCCAGGCGTTGTTGAGTTATGCGCTTACCAACACATTTTGCGATTCATCTTAATATATATAAATCTCGTGTCACAATGTTTGTCCTCAATGGACTCCTAAACCACTTAACCGATTATAACAAAATTCGCACACCATGTGCAGTTCGATCCAACTTGAGAGATAGGATAGCTTACATCCCGATATTCCCACGGGATCGGGAGTTACGCGGGTGAAACCGCGTAGGGCAGCTAGTTTTTATATATAAAAAGATTATGTAGTGAAGTGATAAAGGAAACCAATTGCAAATTAGTTTCCTTTAGCAACTGCTAATTGCAAATTAAATAAATCTTATCGAATCTGCTTAGTAAAACGTTTTTTGTTTTTAAAATCTATAATATACTTCTATACTTTCATTATTATTACATTAATTAATTGTATTATCGGGATAAAAAGTAGTCTATGTTACGGCTACTTTTTATCCAGATATTTTTACGGGAACGGAAGTTACGTGGGTGAAACCGCTGAGCGCTGTTAGTGAATAAAACAAGTTAAAAATTCTTCGTAATGGTATTGTTTTCCTTATTCCTCGTAGACTCGTTATTTTGCAATAAGGATAATGATTTTGTAGGCGATTATCTACCTACAGTTTTTCCTTTGGAATTGTTACCGAAATAAGCAATCTTTTCAGTGAGGTACATTTTATGACGAATTTTTTTGTACCAACCAGCATTTTTCGGAGTTAAAGCCATGGATGATGCCATAGATTTACAATGGTATTGTATTGTTTATGATGATGATAACCGCCAAAATCATTTTAAGTAAGAGGTCCGTACTATAATTTAAAAAAAAAAATAGTCGTCCGACATTTGTCGTCCGACATTTGTCGTCCGTCAATAGTCGTCCGTTAAAAAATACCATATGTACGTCTTAATACACTCACAGCCAAATTAAAAACAGTAGGCCCAGGCATACATTTTCGCCGCGCCGTAGAGAGGGGATAGCTGTCTACTCTCCATCCGTCTTACGCTTTTTCGATCAGGTCACGTGTCCTGACGCGAGTTTAAGATTTTATACCCATTACAGAAAAAGTGCTCAACGCCGCTAAAGAAGTTTTCACTTCAAAAAGATAAACTTTGATATTTGTTCAAGAAGTTTCGTCTTAAAGTTATACCAAAATAAAGAAAAGAATTTGAATGAGACTTTTTTATATATTTTTAATGCAATATGTTTTATTACTGATTGCGGGCTGGCTACCTAAGCAATATTTAAAAATAAATATAAGATTTATTTATGTTCTAAATTAAATAAGATATATAATTACTTTTATGAATTAAATTTGAATTAATTAGCATCATTTACAAATTAAATTCTATTCATGTTTTCAATTAAATTAAATCTGTTGTTAATTTTATAAACGAAGAGTAATTAATTGTTGTTCTTCACTGTCTTAGCTAAAGGAGAGGCGTCAGAAATGAGATAACATTTTAACATTGAAATAATTAATGATTTTCTTAGAAACCTTTTTAAAGGAAAGATTCGAAGAATGGTAGCTCTTTACGGCGAAGGTAGATAATAGATAAGTGCTATATTGTACCATAGAAACCATTTCAAACATGTAAGGTACAGTCGGCAACAGAATTGCAGACCCACTGTAGAGTTCTAAAATTACTATTATTGGAATGTTTTCATACTTATATAACATATTATTTGTCTTATAAATTTATGAGTTTTAAACTCATAAATTTATCACTCAACCTTCAACTCAAGCAGGACCTTAGAATATTGCTTGAGTTGAAAATATTCATTTTAGAGCTCTACTGTGGGTCTGCACTTATAGTGCCTAACTGTACCTGCGGGGAAATAGAGCCACCTGCCACCTTAAAATAAAAACTAAATATTTTGTAAAAATAGGGAAAACTACTTAAAACGGGTCATAAGATAAATGCTTTATTGTCAATCTGAAAAACATTACATTTTGTTAATTTTCGTATTATTTTAGTAGTACTAATATTATTAAGGTTTTAAAAATACCTTTTAGTGGCCCTTATTAACTGCAGGTATCTTATAAGAAAAGAGAACAGATAGTGAAATACTTCTGTACTTTATTATAAAAAAAATGATCGGTTTGTAACAGTATTTATACTATAGGTAAGTACCTACAAACTAGTGATTTCTTGACAGTTATTAAATGTTTGAGTGCTCATTACTTAATATTTTTTAATTAAATTTCACTTGCGGAATCGTATGAAAATGCTCTGAGGCTCTAATACTGCACCGATTTTGAGGAAACTTAGTTTGAAGATATACCTAAATATAGATATTGAATTATTGGGAATAGAGACTAAAGTTACCCCGATATTCCCACGGGATCGAGACTCACGCAAATAACCACGGGGTGTTAATGTTTTATTCAATAAATCTTAAACTTTAATCGAAAAAGCAATTTTCTCAACCGTTAACAAAGTAAGATACCAACAAAGAATAGAATAGAATAGAATATGATTTATTTGCAACAAAATAAGACATTACATATTCTTTAAAGCTTAATAACTAACACATGTTGCAAAACGGACCCCAACTCAGCGAAATGCTAGTATTTCGACTAGTGCTAGTCTTCCGTTGAGGCCGTTCCGAGAACGAAAGAGACTATTCTATCATATTTAATTACTGAGATACACCACCATTGTGATTCCTGTTTGTTATGCAATGACATAAATATCGGGATTGTGTTTAATATAACATAGAAATTGGTAGATTAAGATACGAGCCGGAGTTTATTGAAGATAGATGGGAGGGACTATTACGTCTTGGGATAGATATCGATTTATATTAGTTTGTTTACATTTTTTATAGACAACATTAAAATTAACTTATAATAAGAATATTATGCATACCTACTTATTGTTTTATATAATAACTAGCTGTCCCGGCAAACGTTGTTTTGCTATTTACAAAAAAAAAAAACAAAAAAAAAATAGATCTTGGCCGATTCTCAGACCTACTGAATATGCTCACAAAATTTCATGAGAATCGGTCGAGCCGTTTCGGAGGAGTTCAACTTCGAACCCCGTGACACGAGAATTTTATATATATAGAGAAGTTATAATAAGTAAACTACTTTCCAAGACACGTTTTTTGTAATACAAAACAGCGGAGCGAAGCTCTAATGTTCTAAATAACGAACTAATTATTAAATGTTTTCCTTCACCGTTCAAGGAAAACATCGTGAGCAAAACGATATAACCTAGAAGTCATCACGGTTTGAATGTATTTGTGAATTCGAAGAAGGCTGCCGTAGCATCTTACTTTCTAACCCTTCTGAGGGAATACCCTTTCTTCAATAAGAATCTATTAGGAATAGAAGAATCTATTCATGTGCTTACTTTATCTTTTTAAAAGTTTTATTTCAAACTAGAGTCATGACATCAAAATTACGAAATTATGGTCTGTCTACTCACCGCATTAACCTTAGTATTTTTTTTTATATATATTTGTTGTTTATTTGTGTTTATTTATATTATATTATTTTGTACCTATTTAAAAAAAAACAATTTATATAAAATATTTGCATGCCAACTAATATACTGGTGAAATATTGATTTATATACCAATATAAAAAATTGACGACCTCTGTGGCGTCGGGCGGGCGAACACCCGACTGCGACGCAGAAGGTTGCGGGTTCGATTCCCGCCGGGAACAAGTATTTATGCTGACCATAAATTCTTGTTTCTGGTTCTGGGTGTTTCCTATATGTATATATTTACAAAAAAAAAAAGTATATAAGTAGTTTATCCGTTATCTGGCACCCATAACACAAGCATTAAGTTGCTTAGCTTGGGGCTGGATGGCGATGTGTAATATGTCCTGAAATATTTATTTATTTATTTATTTATTTATTTATTTAAAAAACATAATCTAGCACAAAATTAAACGTGCAACGTAAACTCTTTCGAATTTGAACGTGAAATAATGTGTTGTTTAATATTTTTTTATGTGACATCTTCGTACCATAGTTATCTTGCTAATAAATAAAATATTTCTATAGCTATCAATATCTACAAACACACGAAATAGCAGTCCTCAATACAGGGCTATCTCATCGATCGGTGTATCAACGTGAAAATGAATTTGTAACGATCACCTCAACAGATAATATTGTGTTGTGAACCGTCAGTTCAAGTTCACGAACCAGAAAGGTTAAGTTTATAGGTTCGTACTTACTTCTGGCTGGTGATTTTATATTTTTGCATACCAATTTTTTCTGTAAAGGTTGGCTGGTTTCAATTTAGTATCCTTACTTTGTTTTTTTTTAACTTAATTTTCCTAAATTAACTTCATCTTATCTTAGTTTTTACGACATTTAATTTGATTTCATGCTATTTCCATGACACCAAATTCCAAAAAACCTACTTAAAATAATATATGGTGCACAATTCTATTTTAGTGTAGAAAATATTGTAAAAAAAATAGTTTTTTCTTTCTTTTTTCTTGTGACAATTATTTACAGAAAATTTAACTTTTTTGAGTTGCTCAAATTATAAGACATGACGTCAAGTTCAAACATTAAATATATACTTGTAAGTACTTACGTACTACGTACGTACGTACGTACTTACTCAAACTAGATCTAAGTACTTACGTAAGCTCCAATCTTTATGATTATTTACCGACTTCAAAATAAGGAGGAGATTTTTTTAATGTTTGAAACACTAGTATTCAATGGACCTAAGTCTCAATACGCCTACCTCTTATTAGGCATAGCCCGATTCAGGCTCACTGCGTTTTAGGCATACATCGAGCAAAGGGTCACTAGAGAGTTAAAATTTTCACAGATTATGTATTTCTATTGCCGCTATAACAACATAAATATTAAAAACAGAAAAATATATTTATTTTAGTGGGGCTAATGTGGTACGGAACCTTTCGTGCGCAAGTTCAACTCGCACTTGGCCGGTTTTTATAATTCGAACATGAGCAAGATCAGTGATTTTTTTAGAGACATTTGTGGAACATTAAATTGTTTACTTCTTTTCATTATTTGACTATATATACCTATATATATATTATAAATGAAAATGAAAAAATGGTTGTCTGTAAAGTCGGTTTACGGACGATAATTTTACGTGATAACGTCTTAATTAAGACATCGATAGCAAAAAAATGAGATTTTTTTGTTATTCCTTTATATATAAAAAAACCCTTTTTTTTCTTTCTTTTTTTCCTATATTTAAGTCTTCTATTCGTCACTCGTCACACCATAACACAAGCCCAGATGAGCGTTATTATTATTAGGTAAATACTCTGTTTCCTAAGTAACCATGACGCGTCTGGTCATATTACCATGACGCATGACGTCATATTACCATGACGCATGACGTCATACAATATTACCGTGACACTTTTTTGTGAATGCAGGTGTTCCATTAATTTATTTGACTTTCCAAAAATGTTATGGAAAGGCAATAAGAAAGTCCCAGTCTTAGATCGAGACGATTCATTATTTTATCTCTATGTCACACAATATTGTGAAGGCATTTCCCTTAGGGAATAAACAGATGCATACCTTTTTGCATATTCTACACTCTGGCTTTCCTATTCATGTAGATTTTATACAGGGTGTCCCGTAATGAATGGATAAGCGTAAATGTAAATGTAGGTATATATATATATATATTATTATTTTATTTTATTTATGTATGTATATAGTAAATTTATTTGTATAAGTATGTATTAAATGTATAATATTATTGTGTTTAATTTTCTCAGTTTTTTTGTAGTTGTAGGTACTATTTATATTATCTCTTTTTCTTATTGCACTTTACCCTTAATCTTACGTCAAATCCTCTCCATCCTAAGGTTGCCTGGAAGAGACCGCTTTCAGCAGTAAGGCCGCCTATTGTGCCACTGTTTTTATTTTTATAATTTAAATTAATTGTCTTGTTTTTAATTTTCTGTAACTTGTGTGTGCAATAAAGCGTTCTATCTATCTATCTATCTAAGCGGGCACCTGCGGATAGAGAACCCTGTGCCGGTTGAGAAAAATACATTTTGTATGAAATGCTGACAAACCGCGTATTATAATATCATTTCACAATCTCAATGAAACTTTTTTTTATTTTGTCACTAGGGATACACATTTTTTACAAAGGTTAAAGTTCACGTTAAAAAATTAAAAAATCATTAGGTTTGAGTTAAATCTTATTTAAAAAAAACTTTCAATGTGTCATAAAAAATGGTTTGCACTTTGCATTCAACAGATTAGAATAATTCTTGCATTTGCAGTTTTGGCATCAAAAACATAGAATTTATTTTTTTGAAAATGGCGGTTATCTCGGAAACCGAGACACTTTCATAGAGCATAACTTTCATTGTTCTATACAAACCGGCACAGTGTCCTCTATCCGTCGGTGCCTGCTTATCCATTCATTACGGGGCACCCTGTATACCTAGTCGCAATTTAGCTAAGTGGCCAGTGGGATAAGCAATATGAACGTTTTGCAAGCGGTTAGAATAGAATGAAATCTATACTAATATTATAAAGCTGAAAAGTGTGTTTGTTTGAACGCGCTTATCTCCAGAACTATGGTTGGAATTGAAAAATTGTTTTTGAGTTGGATAGTCCATTTATCAAGGAAGGCTATAATAGACTACTTTTTATTTTGATATTCCCCCGGGATCGGGACTTACGCGGGTGAAACCGTGGGGCGCAGCTAGTAGGTTATAATATTGTTATTTGTTGTTTATATTATCTACTAGCGACCCGCCCCGGCTTCGCACGGCTATATTATGCATGTATTATACATATAAACCTTCCTCTTGAATCACTCTATCTATTAAAAAAACTCCATCAAAATCCGTTGCGTAGTTTTAAAGATTTAAGCAGTCAAAGGGAAATAGGGACAGAAAAAGCGACTTTGTTTTATACTATGTAGTGATAGTTATGCTTAGTGCTATGAGTGCGAGCACTAGGTAAATAGGTGAAATAAATATGTATATGATTGCATTTCTATGTTAAATTATTACGAGTAGGTATCTAAACCTTATGCCTAAACCTCTCAACCTATCGTGATAAGGAAACTACAAAAAAATTGGGTTAGTGCTTGTTTTTAACCCCCGACGCAAAAACAACAGGGCGTTAAAAGTTTGATGTGTCTGTCTGTAGCATCGTAGCTTCCGAATGTATAAACCAATTTTGATTTTGTTTCTTTTGTTTGGAAGGGTAATTAGTCGGGGGTGTTCTTAGATATTTGATCAAAATCTTTTGGTCTTCTACTAGGCAGGCTGGACAATGTCGAGTAAGCTGAGAGGGCGGCAAGCCTCCTTCATTTAACACATATGCCAGTCAATTCAGCATCCTAAATGCATGGATTAAAGTTGCTATATAAATGATCTGGATTAAACGTAAAGGTAGGCATTCAAAGTAAGTAGGTATCTATAATTTTAGATTATTATATAAAATTTAAAAAAAAAACCCCTTAGGTGGTCGTATCTATAAACAATTTCCAATAAAACACATAATACGAATTAAAAATAAACGAAATTGTGTCATTACAACTCATTAGCATTAATAACTTGATTGGACAGTTAAAACAAAACATGGCCTTCGTGTGTTTTCCATTACCCGCGTACGGCATTGGTACGGCATGAAATTATGGCACACGATCGGCAGGCAGCGATTTATGTCAGTATGTAACCAATCGTCAACTGAACCTAAATATTTAAGGTAACATAAAATTAATTTCCAAATTGCATGCTCAAATTGCAGAATCGAACGCTCAAATCCTTATATACTGTCGGGTCTATTTCTATAAGTACTTATACCAGCTTGGTACCTATACCAAAATTTAATACGAAAATTTTAACAGTGAGTATTAAATTAAATTACTAATAATAATCACTACATAGTATAAAACAAAGTCGCTTTTTCTGTCCCTATTTCCCTTTGACCGCTTAGATCTTTAAAACTACGCAACGGATTTTGATGCGGCTTTTTTAATAGATAGACTGATTCAAGAGGAAGGTTTATATGCATAATATAGCCGTGCGAAGCCGGAGCGGGTCGCTAGTATCCTATAAAAATAAACAGGAAGTAATAATGAAATTTAAGGTTAGGTTTGCGATGTGTTTGTACATTGTCAGTGTTTATGTACCTCGATACTAAGTTCCGATTTCTACCGGTAATGCCGTCATGCCGTAGCATTGTAATACTAAAAAACATTG
Source organism: Idaea aversata (assembly GCA_907269075.1). Taxonomy (NCBI): domain Eukaryota; kingdom Metazoa; phylum Arthropoda; class Insecta; order Lepidoptera; family Geometridae; genus Idaea; species Idaea aversata. Next base: position 3,766,387 of record OU026102.1, read on the forward strand.
ACCACACAAGGAGGTAGGTCAATATTTCGGAACTTTTTGTTTTCAACCCCTTATATGGATGGCGTGCCGAATTATTTATTATGAGGTTATCCAACCGTAAAGAAGGGAAAGTGATTATTGTGTTTTGCATGAATAAACCATTATTTGATTATGTTTTTGGTAAACGTTGACGTATTGTTTTAAGGTGTAAAAGGAAATTGTAAATTGTGAGACCACACACAATGGGAATATTATTTTGTACCTACTTGTCTAATATCACCTACGTGAGTCTCGATCCCGTGGGAATAACAAAAAAAGGGTGCGTGTACTTATGTACGCGCGTGAGAAGTTATACTTCTTTGGCATTTAAAAAAAAAAAAACTCGTCCGACAAAAAACTCGTCCGGCAAAAAACTCGTCCGACAAAAAACTCGTCCGACAAAAAAAAAAAAAAAAAAAACTCGTCCGACAAAAAACTCGTCCGGCAATAAACTCGTCCGACAAAAAACTCGTCCGCCGACAAAAAACTCGTCCGACAAAAAACTCGTCGGGCAAAATACTCGTCCGACAAAAAACTCTGGACTGGAAAAGGATTGTCAACACAATCAATAAAGTTCAATTTAGATTTAAACAACTTCTCCCGTGAGAATTTTGTGTGACGTGAGAATTTTGTGTCTCGCTTTTGTAAAATTTCACTCTCATCATTTTTTCATAACGCGCCTAAAGAAGTATAACTTCAATAAATAAAAAATGTTTGGCACTCGGGGACTGCCGCAGTAAAGCTATTGATCGTGCGATCTTCGTACAGTCGTACCATATACATACACGTTAAGCGATCGCTCGGCCGAGCTACATGGTAGGCGGAGTGGGGGGTGTTAGGTTTTATTTTCGTTACGGAATTTCTTGATTCGGTCGCCGCGCTCAAATCCCGCGATAAAAGCTATGCAATAGCTTAAAAGTAGCATATAGCCTTCCTCGATAAATGGACTATCCAACACAAAAATATTTTTTCAATTCGAACCAGTAGTTCCTGAGATTAGCGCGTTCAAACAAACAAACTCTTCAGCTTTATAATAAATAGTATAGATTAGCAACCTTTTTCTACATATTTCGTTATCAACGGTTTCACCCACATAAGTATCGATCCTGTGGAAATATCGGGATAAAAAGTAGCCTATGTGTTAATCCAGGTCTCCAGCTATTTACATACCGTGTTTTATGGCAATCGGTCTAGTAGTGTTTGCGTGAAAGAGTAATAAACACACACACAAACTTTCACATCAATATCACTACATAGTATAAAATAAAGTCACTTTTCGCCGTCCCTATGTCCCTATATCCCTATGTATGCTTAAATCTTGCTTAACGGATTTTGATGCAGTTTTTTTTTATAGATAGAGTGATTCAAGAGGAAGGTTTATATGTATAATACATGCATAACATAGCCGTGCGAAGCCGGGGCGGGTCGCTAGTTTATAATATTAGTATGAGAAGGATAACTGAAAACGGACGAATTTTTGCGGATGTAGGTAGTCCCACCTCTTTGTTAGAAGCTTAAAATGTAAGATTAAACTAGTGACATCCTCTTTAGTCATAACCGCTACACTTTCGTTACCTTTGGTTTTTGCAATTGACCACTTACGCTTCTTGGCCTCCAATTTAAAATGCGAATGAATCCGAACTGATTAAATGATTACTTTATCTATACTAATATTATAAAGCAGAAGAGTTTGTTTGTTTGTTTGTTTGTTTGTTTGTTTGTTTGAACGCGCTAATCTCAGGAACTACTAGTTTATTATAAAAACAATTTTAAAATTAGGTAGGTAAGTACTGATTAAATAAATTTTGTTTTTAACTAGATTTGACTTTTAACTGATTTTAAAGACATCTCACGTCAAAACGTTAAATAAAAACAATATTTTTAAATCTATGTATAAATAAAGACTGTCTCTAGACACAAATTAAAGAAAACTCTAACTCAAATAAAAAATAATAAAGAAACAATCAAGCAACTAAAAGGTCAAACCCTGGGGCTAGGTTATTTTGTATTAGAACTGAGACAGGGCTGTCACAGATGGACAGAAACGGGACGCGCCCCTTGAGGCAAACCATTTGGGGGTTAAAATGATCACTTTTAATAAATAAAAAACCGGCCAAGTGCGAGTCGGACTTTTGCACAAAGGGTTCCATACCATATAGTATGGGAGACCCACTTTACTTTTTTTTGACGTGATGACGTCTAGTAAACTGATGGAATACCTGCATTCACAAAAAAGTTGACGTCATTGTCACGTTGCCATTGTGTGACGTCATTATTTGTTGTTCGAAAATCGAAAATTACTATTATTTGAATGTTTGCATTCTAATAATTTTTGTTTGATGAAGACTTCAACTAAAGCAGGTGTCTAGAATCTTGCTTGTGTTGAAAACATTCTTATAACAACCGTTTTGGAGCTCTACGGTGGGTCTGCAATTATGTAGCCGACCGTACAGTCAGCAAAGGACTGAGGATACCAGGTGTATAATATAATTATTTTTTAATGACAGTTTAATAATTTTGGGTTATTCTGCGTGAAACAATTAGGACTTCGGCAGCTTTAGTGATATCAAGTCGAATAATTAACAATTATACTGAATTGGGATCTTGACTGATTTTCGCTAAGTTTTTCAAAAGTTGCCAATGTTTATTAGAAACCCCTTACAATTTCATTAATATCATTTTTACCGAAAAAGCCTTATTTAAATAAAAAAAACCTTTTCCCGAAAAGAGTCGGCCACTCATGCCTCTGGGCTGTCAACATCATTCTTGTTTTTTTCTCTAAGAAAAGGAAAATTGTGACGTCACACAAAGGTTAGTCATGGCCGCGTTTCGTTTCTTTTAGTCAGCAGACAAAATATTGCAAATTTATTATGCGAAAATAAAATACTTACAATACATTTTAATGCGAAACAAATATTGTGGAATTATTGTAAACCTATTAGTTTCCATTTTCACATTTTTTTATATTTATTCATGAATTAACTTGTTTGCAAAATATATTTACTTTTTTTGAAAACATTAAAATTAAAAACACACAAATAAAAATTAAATTACCCAAATAAAAATCACTACATAGTATAAAACAAAGTCGCTTTCTCTGTCCCTATGTCCCTATATCCCTTTGTATGCTTAAATCTTTAAAACTACGCAATGGATTATGATGCGGTTTTTTTTAATGGATAGAATGATTCAAGAGGAAGGTTTATATTATGTATAATACATGCATAATATAGCCGTGCGAAGCCGGGGCGGGTCACTAGTTAAAAATAAAAACACACATAGGTACACATCACATATAAAACACCGTTCAGAGCGTCTCCACGCGGCATCGTCCCCAAGAGAGTGGCGGCATTTCATATTTTATCGATAATCAGTCATGTAGCCAATTGTCCTTCTCTTTCTGTACTCCAGCGCCTTAAATAACACGAATTAAAGCAGGCGTTATATAAATCATCTGGATTAAATGTAAGGCCAACTCTAAGCATGTAAAGAATCTTAGACATTATAACGGGTAAATAAGTATATCTAATTAGGTACCTAGTTGAGTTCTAAATTATTGATTTCCTGACTACAACAAATTATTGCTGGTAGTACGGTTCTTTGTAGCCACTTTGCAGCATTCTTTGACTGATGATGCCTTTTTTATAATTAAGGTTTTTTTTATTAAGGGCCTCCAGATTTTTAGGGTTCCGTACCTCAAAAGGTAAAAAAATGAACCCTTATAATGATCACTTTCTTGTCTGTCTGACTATTTGTAAAGAAAAATACCAATCGATCTTTCAAAGGGTTTAAACTTAATATGCCGCGGTTGACGGGCACATTGAGACTCATACTTATCGATAAAGGGCATTACGATGAGCAAAAAATACCTTCACACCAAAACTTTAAAGCGTCCTGGAAACGTGATATTTAGAGAAACGTGATGTCTTATGATTTTCCAAGGAATATAACCTTTTTTATTTCAAATATCCCGTTTCCGAGACGCTTTTGGAGTTTCGTTGGAACTTGTTTAGGAGCTTATCTTCAAAAGGAAATCTAGGATCTACGATCGCCTTAGTGGCACCATCTGTTGGTGGCGATGTGAAGCGTCGCCACAGCATTATTTTTTCGTTTAGGTGCCCTTTATAAATATGTACCTATTTAAATCAAAGTGCATCGCGCACTTTTCAAAAATAATTTGACATTACGTTCCTGCAAATATTCCGTTTCCAAGACGCTTGTTCGTCTCGGTGCCCTCTATCGATAAGTATTGGACTCAAAGTGCACCGCACATTTTTAGAAAACCATAGAACATTACGGTAATTCAAATTTTAATACTTATTTCGTTTCCGAGACGCTTTAGAGGTTTGTTGTAAGGACATTATTTGTTCGTCTTGATCCCCTGTATCGACTGGTATTTGGCTCAAAGTGCACTGCGTACTTTTAAAAACCATAGGACATAATTATCACATTCCTTTTAAATTATCCTGATTTATTTTCGTCAAAAAATTACAAAAAGTAGAGAAGACATCTAAACGGTTGTCCCAATCGTAACTCACTACTGGCCCTTCGAAAACGAAACGTTTTATTTAAATAATTCGAATTCCGAACCCCTGTTCGATATTTAAATTTGAATACAAGACTGACAGCGGAATTAATTGGTTATAAGTTTTTGGAACAAGTTATTTATTTTGATAACGTTGTTGTATTTTATTGAAATGCAATTTTATGAGTACCTATTTCGTTTTATTGTTAACTTTATGTTTGCATTGCAGGTAGGTACCCAGAAATTCTTTAAGAAAATATTAGATATTTTCTCAAAACCTCTCAATTATTTTTGGAAAACTTTCTAAAAAATGTCTAAAAAACGTAGACAAACAAACTTTTACAAACAAACAACTTTTATAAAGCATAGATTGTGCAGTAAGGCGTACTATGATACTTCGTCTTACCTTAATGATAAGAACCCATGGACGTGACTTTAGTTGCTCCATTTCAAATAATACTTTCAAATATTTGTAATATTGACCATTGTGAGCGTGATTACATGAAAAAAAAAACCCCATGAGTTTCTTGTGCCTTCTTCTCATTGGTGGGCGCGTTCCGAAGGCACACATCCTAACTTGTTTTTAAGACGTTTTCAAGTGGTCTATTATACTTTTAAGGTATTATACATCCAAAGAAATAAAACATTTTGATTTGACAATGAAATTGTTTTTTCTATGTTGAGTCTTTTAGAAGGGGGCTGTAACATTTTGACATTTTAAACTGTCAACCATTTTTTTAATTGCGCGGCTGTTTTGAAACCTATGTAACATATAGAAGAAATAAATACAAGTTGTAACAAAATCTCAGAATTTGTCAGATCTTTATGAAAAGCGGCAAAAAAAAAATAAAAAAAAATAACATCAAATATCAGGCAAACCTGAAAATTTATGAGTTTTTGTTACATGGTATTTGTTTTTTGAAATGAGATGGCAGAGCAAAAACATAAAAAATAATGAGACAACTTTTATGCCAGTATCCATATTCATATTATGTACAGTCGGAATACCAATTAGCTGAAACCCACATGACCCAGAGCTCACTCGTACATCTGTTAAAAATGTAGTATTTACCTATTTTGTTATATTTGAAGTGAAAACTTCTTTTAAAATCTCTGAACTCGCGACACCGTTACGAGATGCAGCTACAGTGTGTGCATATATGCATGTACAGTCACATTACCAATTAGCTAAACCCCACGTGACCCAGAGCTCATTCGCACATTTGTTAAAAATGTAGTATTTACACCTATTTTATTATATTGTATAGTATTTTGATAAAAAAAAAACCAAAATCAGGTAACATTACTTTACAATATTACAGATGTGCGAGTGAGTTCTGTGTCACGTGGGGTTCAGCTAATTGGTATTCCTACTATACTATGTAATACAACTTATATACCTATATCATTACATAGTATAAAACAAAGTCGCTTTCTCTGTCCCTATGTCTCTATGTATGCTTAAATCTTTAAAACTACACAACTAATTTTGATGCGGTTTTTTTTAATAGATAGAGTGATTTAAGAGGAAGGTTTATATGTATAATACATGCACAATATAGCCGTGCGAAGCCGGGGCGGGTCGCTAGTTAAAAAATATAAGCCAAAATCATACTATAATTCCTTTAGAGAAAGCAGGTCAAAAGATGACGCGTTAAAGAAAATTATATCCAAAGGAGATATGAACGAAATACTTGGAAACAACTACAGTAAGTTTTGGTTTATCGAGAATTGTGTTTACATTATACTTTTAGTAATTTAATGATATTAATGCTATATTTTGTATGAAAAATACTTCAACTTTCAATTTAAAGGTCTTGGGTTCAAGCCTCGGTGTTGAATCAATGGTTTTTGACGTGATAACGAGTCTTATAAATTGACTAGCGACCCGCTCCGGCTTCGCACGTCTATAATATGCATGTATTAGACGACCCAGTTGGCACAATGGTCACCATGCCGGACTGCCAAACACAGGGTCGCGGGTTCGTTTCCCGCCTCAGACAAGTATTTATGATTAGATATTTGTCTGTGGTCTTGTTGTTTCTATGTATTATAAGTTTAGATTTACAAAAAAAAAGTATATAAGTAAGTAGTATATCAGCTGTTGTCTAGCACCCATAACACAAGTCTAGTTACTTAGCTTGGGGTATATGGCAATGTGTGGAATGTCCTACAATATTTATTATTATTTACCTATATATTCTAAATCCGAAAGTATATTTGTGTATTTGCTTGTTTCTCAGTCAAATTAGAATGGCGGAGAAGGATTATACCAAAATTTTCAAACCTTCATGTCTTACGCGGCTGAAATTGCAGGACACAACTAGTATTTTTGAAATTACGGAGCTAAAAATGTTGATGAATATAAATTTATTCTCGTCATTTACTTTTTCTCTTACAAAGCTTATACAAGGAAGATTATGTCGTAATATCTCTTTTATCAAAGTAAAAACGCCTTTATTGTTATATAAGGTCACACTTTTGTTTGAAACGCTATAGCAAGTTTTTTTTTAATGAAATAGGATGGTTTTTTTTAAAACCTTGATATTATTAGTCGAATGCCTACGTCAAACAAAGAACACACCCTCCAAGTTCAGGTGTCTACGAAGATTCAAAATCAAAAGATTTTGAAAAATCAAATCTTCTTTTTTTTGTTATTTAGTCACTAATAATATCAAGGTTTTAAAAAAAACCATCCATTCTAATCAAATGCCTACGTCAAACAAAGAACACACCCTCCAGGTGTCTACGATCAGAAGATTCAAAATCAAAAGATTTTGAAAAATCAAATCTTCTTTTTTTTGTTATTTAGTCGCTAATAATATCAAGGTATAAAAAAAAACCATCCATTCTAATCAAATGCCTACGTCAAACAAAGAACACACCCTCCAAGTTCAGGTGTCCACGATCAGAACATTCAAAATCAAAAGATTTTGAAAAATCAAATCTTCTTTTTTTGTTATTTAGTCACTAATAATATCAAGGTTTAAAAAAAAAACCATCCATTCTAATCAAATGCCTACGTCAAACAAAGAACACACCCTCCAAGTTCAGGTGTCTACGATCAGAAGATTCAAAATCAAAAGATTTTGAAAAATCAACTCTTCTTTTTTTTGTTATTTGATCACTAATAATATCAAGGTTTTAAAAAAAACCATCCTATTTCATTAAAAAAAAAGTTCAGGTGTCTACGATCAGCCGTTGAGGCTGTGCGTTGATCCGGCAGTCAGGACAAAGCATTTTATATGTATTAGCTTTTGCCCGCAACTTCGTCCGCGTAAATGTTGAAAAGGGACCGTTTTCAACGATCGTAGAGACCTGAAACTAAGGGTTCTTATACTAACGAATTGTTTTTCAGATTGACAATAAAGCAAATTTTTTAGAAATTTTCCCTATTGTTAAGAAATATAAACCCGCGGGCACAATAACATTTATTTATTACTAGCTGTCCTGGAAAACGTTGTTTTGCCGTTCACAAAAAAAAACTAAAAAAAAAAAAAAAAAGGAAATAAAATACATGTTGTTCAATTCTCAGACCTAACGAATATACAAAAATTTCATACAAATCGGTTCAGCCGTTTATGTGGACATAGGTAACTAACACCGCGACACAAGAATTTTATATATTTTAACTGTTTATAACTGTCCCGGCAAACGTTGTTTTGCCATTTACAAAAAAAAAAACTAAAGGAAACAAAATAAAAAATAGATAGTAGCCGATTTTCAAATCTACTGAATATGCATATAAAATTTCATAAAAATCGGTCAAGCCGTTTCGGAGGAGTATGGTTTATATATTTACTAGCGACCCGCTCCGGCTTCGCACGGCTAATATTATGCATGTGTTATACATATAAACCTTCCTCTTGAATCACTATATCTATTAAAAAAACCCATCAAAATCCGTTGCGTAGTTTTAAAGATCTAAGCATACAAAGGGACATAGGGATATAGGGACGGCGAAAAGTGACTTTATTTTATACTATGTAGTGATATAGTTTATAGGTATTCAGAGTGTCACTAATAAAAGAGTAGAGTTCTAAATAATTGAAATCTTTTTCTAAAGATAGAGACGTGACCTTATACTTTTGTGTTGTCATGCGAATAAATAGGGGCTTGTACTTACATTTTAATGAAACCTTTTTTAAACATTCACTATTCGTAACGCTTCAGAAAAGGACCACTCTTGTGTAAATTTTAATAATACATAAAACATCTATTTAAATAAAAATGAATCGCTGAAACGTATGAAAGCGTATAACTAAAAGCGAACGACTGCACCAGATTGGAAGATTATTATTTTTTTGAGTTTGTTATTGTCAGGACAAGGTTTCTACATAACAAAGCTATTAAAAAAATAGAAGTGAAATCTTATAAAAAAAAACTTTAAACTGAACACTTAAATTTAAACATACCTACCTATTTACTAAACAACTACAAAATATATGTACATGCATATATCCACACCCTGTATAGCTGCGTCTCGTAACGGTGTCGCGAGTTCAGAAATTTTATCTCATCTAAAAATATGCGTACCGCGCTAAAATAAGTTTTCACTTAAAAAAACGCGGCTGAAATAAACAATATTAAAAAATCTTTTGGTGCCATTGAATCTACGATGCTTTTCTGTACTAAATTCACTAAGTTCTAGACCCAAAGTGGATCTTAGCCTCAGAGGGCCTTACATAATTTTTGAAGTTATACTTCTTTAGGCGCGTTATGAAAAATGAACACGGAAAATTCACATGTTTGAAGCTGTCCGCAAACCGCTTATTAATCATAGCTTTCAATCAGGGGCAGACGGATTTTTGAGCTACAGCCCACGGCCAAAAGACCCTGGCTGGATTTAGAACCCTTCGGTGGGCCTCAACGTTTGTTGCCGACTGTACCTACTAAATGGGATGGGATGAGTTGGGTGGGATGAGTTGGGATGGGATAAGTTGGTAAGGGATGAGTTGGAATGGGATGAGTTGGGGTGGGATGAGTTGGGATGGGATGGGATGGTGGACGGACGGACAGACAGACGGACGTATAACTTCTCACGCGCGTACAAAATAAGTACACGCATACATTTATTTTATTTTTTAAACTTATTTTATTTAACGAAATTAACCTCTCAGTTGACAGAAGTTGACAGTTGAAAGATGTTTAAGAACTCAATATAATCATGATAAATTACATGGTAAGTGCGGGTAACTTTATTCAAGTTAGTAATTTGTGTGAAATTAACATGTAATAAGTCGAAATGAAGACATGTCTGTCTGTGTAATGAGAGTATGATGTTGTAATGTAAGGCTTTCATGAGAAAAGGTAAATTTTCGATTGTTTTTGTCTTATAAATCGATGAACACCGTACTGCACTCACAGAAAATGTCACGTTATTGACAAGGTAACCATAGCAACATCGATCACGTTATTGACAAGGTAACCATAGCAACGTATTTTTTTTCATATTTTCTAATAACCAGCGTGCGCAGCTAATGAAGAATATTTTGTTCATTTGTTTATTATTTGAATTAAATTATATAGGTACTTAATTTAGAAGAGTCTTAAGTTGTCTTAAAATCTGGATAAGTTTAGAAACGACAAAGAAGGATAAAAATGTCTTTTCTTTTTCTTTCTTTTTTCAAATTTTAGTCATAATGCGACAGGCAAATGACGATCAACATTTTAATTAACTACCTACATTCACAATCAGTTGAAAAGTAAACATGACAACTTAATTTCCACTACTTTCAACGTTTATTTAATGGTGAATTAAGTTAAACTTAAAATTAAGTTAATTTACGTAATTTAAATTGCTAATGATGTATTTAAAACGTTAATGAGACGATATTGGTATTTAATCGTGTTGTGATCATGTTTAATTAAGTTTTTAAAGAGCTTTTATAGAATGCATTTTTATTTAACAAACTTGCCAGCAGCGTCCCGCGGTCTCAACCGCGTAGGTCTCAATACCGTGGGAATATGGGAAAAAAGTAAGCTTTGCTTTTTCCTAACGAACCAATGCATCATCGTACTAAGTTTTATTAAAATTGGTCAAGTAGTTTGAAGCGTAATAATTAAGCTATTGCATAGCCTTTATCGCGGGCTTTGAGCGCGGCGACCGAATCAAGAAATTCCGTAACGAAAATAAGACCTAACACCCTCCCCCCACTCCGCCTACCATGTAGCTCGACCGAGCGTTCGCTTAACGTGTATTTATTTTTTGAATATTACAAATAAAAAAATATTTCTATTATAAAAATAAATAAATAATAAATTATTAGTAACTTCCAGCGGTTTCACTCATGCAAGTCCCGATGCCGTGATAATATCGAGATAAATAGTAGCTAATACGTCCAATGAATTAATGTATCCTCTTAGTACGTTTCATCAAAATCCGTCCTGTACTTTCGGAGTTTATTCGTTACAAAGATAAAAACAAATATTTTTTCCCCTCTTTTTAATTAAATAGATTACCTATAGTTTTGAACGAAACTAAATGCAGTTGTTTCTTTCCGTCGACACCCACCCTTTAAAATATATATGTATAATTGTTTATTTTAAAGAAAATTTACGTTAAGTTAATGATTGATTTCTATCAAGCCAACTTTGTCTAATATCGTGTTTTAGTTTCAAAAAAAGAATAGAGTGTTTTATAACTAGATATTTTTACTGATAAGCTATTTTAAACGTATATTTTTTGACAAAGCTGCTTCGGTCGAATCTTCTAAAATCGTAAGATTTGTAACTCACTTCGTCTTAACAGTTTATTATAGTGTCTAATCTACGTTAGCCCTTACAAATTCTCGAAGTACGTGTAGTAGGCAACACTCAGTAAATAATGATGAATGAATAAGATAATTCAAACGTTACCAGATTGAGTGGCAAGTTGGTAACTGTTAGCCAATAGATCGCTATCAAAATAAGAGACAACTTCATTTCGGTTTGCAGTCGTTAAGTACTTAGCAACTTTGTTTATGACGAAATTAATACGTCAATTTGCATGTTTATTTGTCTAAGTACTTTGAATAAGGAAATGAAAAAAAATATCAAAATCAGAAAAACAATTAAATATCAAAAAACTTCATTGGAAAAATTGTTGACCATCTGGAAAACAATTGAACATTAAAAAAAAACTGGTTGCCTGTAAAGTCGGTATACGGGCGAAAGTTTTACGTGACAACAACTGTGCTCGAGTGGAAGGGACGCGTGCCTTTCACTTTTTATGTCTGTCTCTCTCGCTCTTAGGCGGGCTAAACCATGCCCGCGTGCCTCTCACTCGCTCTCATTGTGAGCGCATAACGTCAGCGGAGCGTAACGCAGTTTCTTGAAGTGTCACCCGGCAAACCAATTTATAAAACGTTGTCACGTCAAAAACAGTTCAACATTGAGAAAACAAATAACATTGACTTGCTTGTATTTAAACAAATTTAATAAAATTAAATATATTATGTTTCAATAACCTATCAAGAATTTAAACTATAATATAAAAATGAATCGCAAAATGTGTTGGTAAGCGCATAACTCAACAACGCCTGGACCAATTTGGCCAATATTTAATCATAGGTTGTGTTTGACAATTTGACAGTTGGTTTATTGAGCTGAATCAAAATTATTGTTTATTGTTTACGCTAACCTTAGTCACAGACTTTTATTGCAATCAGACGCGGTTCCATTAAAATTAGGCACGCTCTTAATTGGTTAGAGAACAACAATAATTGAACATTTAAAACAGAAATGCAATTACAAAACCTCCAACCTTTGGCATCGTTATCGATAGTATTGACTCACATTGCTCGGAGAGTTGGCAGACTGACTCGATTGCCTTGACCAATGTGGATCTATTTAGTTACTAAACTTAACAGCTCGCGGCCACGAATATAGCGATGGGACGATGCGCGACGCTGCTAGCGGTTAATGTTCCTTAAGGGACCTACCATGGCAAAGTTCGTGTCGCCCGCGCCGGCTACGTTAGGCGGTCGGTAGAACTGGCTACCCTAGGTCGCCAAATAGAGTAGCTACTACACGAATTAGTAATAATTATCACGTGTATTTATTTTTCGGCAAAGCGAATTCAATTCATTCATTATCAACTAGCAACCCGTCCCGGCTTCGCACGTTTATATTATGCTTGTATTATAAACCTTCCTCTTGAATCACTCTATCTATTGAATATTACCTGTGATATTACCAATCTGCACTAATATAAAAAGGAAAGATTAAATTCTTTGCTTGAATTGAATTGGCTCCAAAACTACTCGACCGATTTTGATGAAACTTGGTATGAGGATACATTGATTCATTGTGAGTAACAGGCATACTTTCTAGCCGGATATTCCCACGGGATTGGGAGTTACGCAAGTGAAACCGCAGAGCACTGATAGTTTATTTATAAACCTATTACCTAACTAAACTTACTGCCAATTACAGTTTCTTACTTTTTAATTATTAATTCATTTAGTGTATAAAGGCAAGTCTGTTCCTTTATGACCTTACTTCTACTTGTCAAGAGTCTTATCTCGTCCTCTTCTTATCACCCAGCTTGTCAACCCGCGTCATTCGTAGAGACCATTTTCCATAGAAATCGCATGACATTTTCATAGCCATTTAGTTACTAAAGCAAGTTTACTTACTCGTACGAGTGGGTGTATAACGCAATGATTGATGTGAGAGCAATATGTTTAGATAACTGATTTGTTTGAAGGTTTCTTAATAAGTTAGGATTTAATGAGTCATTGGTTTAAGTACTACTTGGCCTCGATTCTGGCCTGACTTAGAATTTGGACTACAGATTTTTGTCGATCGATTGCCGATTGACCGATTGGTTACTCCTTCACGCAAAAACTATTTTCGATTAAAAAAAATATTCTTGAAAATAACAAAAGTTGACTTTGAAAGTATTGTGAGCTGCTTTGAGAGTATTTTTTGTAATCGAAATTATATTGCAATGTAATTTGAACAATGATATTTACGAGATTTGCCCTTTTAGATTATAGGATACTTTTTATCCCGATATTTTGGCTTCGTACCATACTTCGTACCATCACTATCACTATCACTACATATACGGAACCCTAAAAATTACTAGTTTAAAAAGACAGTACTTAACCTGGGTCTATAAACTTACCTAAAATGGACTCTATACATAATTTCAATTTGTGTTTCTAACAATAGATCGTTTGAATTTCCGCTAGTTTGTGGTACAAGTTGCAACTAAGTATAAACTATTAGTCCGATTGATCAAACCAAATGGAACAAAGTGTTCACGTAGTTCGATTGATTGAACCATGCGGTCGAACCTAACCAGAGACAAAATATTAAATAAATAAATATTGCAGGACATTCCACACATCGCCATCTAGCCCCAAGCTAAGTAACTAGACTTGTGTTATGGGTGCTAGACAACGGAAATAACTACTTATATATTTTTCTTTTGTAAAAATATACCTATAATTAGCCTAAACGCTTTTTTAAATGACATTTTGGCACTTAGTGACTAAAGGCAGACCCGCGAATTGGCAAACGTAGTGTAGGACGCCCTACGACCAGGTAGCGACATACGCAAAGAGGTTGGCAGTGACTGGAGAAGAAGAGCCGAAAATCGGGTTCAGTGGCGTATCTTGGAAGAGGCCTACGTCCACCAGCCAAGGAGGTAGCTGAGTGGGAAAGGGAGATTAAATAAATAAATAAATATTTCAGGACATATTACACATCGCCATCCAGCCCCAAGCTAAGCAACTTAATGCTTGTGTTATGGGTGCCAGATAACGGATAAACTACTTATATACTTTTTTTTGTAAATATATACTTATTATACATATAGGAAACACCCAGAACCAGAAACAAGAATTTATGGTCAGCATAAATACTTGTTCCCGGCGGGAATCGAACCCGCAACCTTCTGCGTCGCAGTCGGGTGTTCGCCCGACGCGCCACAGAGGTCGTCAAAGATTCTCGTCGTAGATTCTTCTAATCCCGCTCGCTCCCGGCGCTCCAGGAGGAGGAGAGTCAGGGATGGCTTGTGGTGACGGACTCGGGGGTGTCCGTCACCAGTTCAAGGGCCCAAGATGGCGGCGGCGGCATCCCGCGCCTCCTCTTGTGACTGGGTTTTTCCGCACTGCGGGTTCTTTCTGCGAATGGGGTCTGTCGATTCCAACCGCCGCCGAGTGTATGTGGTTATAATAGTAGTTAAGCATGCGCAAGCGAATCATCCTCTGCACTGGGCTCATGGTGGAGAGAAGGGACACCGTTAGGTTTTTAGTGGTTAAACCTCTGGCCGCCCACCATCATCAGCCACACTGAAAAAAATAATGGCTAAACAAGTTACAATTTTGCTTGATTAAAAAAAATGTGATTGAGTAATTCAAGAAAATATCAAAATCAACAGTTGACTGTTGCTTGTCACAATAAAGCTAAAATGATTGAACGTCTATCAAGTCGAATGTGTTGAATTGAATAAGTTTACTTTGTTAATATCGAATTCCATCATCAACTTATTTAGATCTATCAAGTTGCTTTAACATTACTACACTATCAATTAGTTAATCTAAAAAAGATTTTTATTAATCTAAATTATATACCTATTTAATTCAATAATTATTAAATAATTAATAGAATAGTTTCTTATTTCATTCGATCACTAAACTTTTTAAGAATGAACAAGCGCTTATTTGAAAAATGTAGGTAGTTAGATATTTCATACAAGTACCTTCATTGATGTTCAAGCAAGTCACAACGTGTTTCATATTTTCGCACTCCACCTGTCTGTTTCGCTTTGCAATCAGTTGCAGTCCGTCCGCCCGTCCGACACATTCAGTTTAGAATTATTTATGGTTTATTTGTTTAAAATAATTAAAACACCTAGGTAACCAAGTGTTCAATATAGTGCAGTGTTTTTGTGAAGTGGAAATGCAAGAGGTGATGGATTTGCAAAGAGCCTGGGAGCTCCCGGAGCTAGGACCTAATTTCGCAAGTAAGTACGTACTACTTACTTATTTATTTAATGTGTTTAGTTCTTTCCTTCTGTTTTCATTATGTTTATCAATAGTCCTCCCTGCTAATTTCACAGAAAATGAAATCAAGATGCAGTCGTTAGCGGCTCTGACAAATGACAACATAAAGGAAATCATTCCTCAATTTTGACCCAGAGCACTGTTTGTTTCGATGCTGGAAAGCGTGGGCAGCGGGTTTTTCAGACTCTGTTTCAAGGCCCAAGCACTCCGATTCTGATTTCACTAATGTGTCTTTTGTAAGTATACCTAATACCTACCTACAATACTAACCTAGTCATTTTTTTCACAATATTTTTACCACCATGGCAAAGCCAAAAGGAGGGTTATTGTACTAACATTAGGTACCTATGTGATATTTTTAACTCATATTTTTACTAAAGATAAAAAAATAACCTTAGGGTTACGATGTGTCTCGGTATGAGGTATTCTATCAATGTGTGTGTGCTAGCTAGTTAAAAGGTTCCTATTTCTATTCCAATAAACTTATTTCAGGAACTCCCAGTGCTTATTGAAAATTACTACTGCCAACAAGAAGTCTCATAACAGTGGAAAAAACGCAGCAAACTTCGCCTACAAAATCATCTCAAATTGACATTGAGAATAACGTAAGTACCTACCTACTTGTTAGAGTTGATTTTAAACATGTTTTTGAGAATTACAAGGGTACAGAGAGAAATTACTTATTATTAGATTTTATTAGTAGGTGTTGTAATATGTGTAGGGTTCAGTGTCCCACAGGTCCATCTTACTTAATTTAAAAAAATGGGACTTTTATATTTTTTATACTTTGTTTTCTGATATAGATGTTTGTGATTTCAGACACGAAGAAGAAAACAGGAATCTCGGGGCTATATTGAGTTTGCCTGAACTTATTAGCCCCTGTGCAGTAGTAGTGCCCGGTCAGTCTACTTCTTCAAGCTCCAGTAACGACCTTCCATCAGCTAAAAGGACGAAGGTAAAATATAAGAGATGGAAGCCGACGAAAGCCAAAAGCCGCGAAGCGTTTTAAATCATTCACGTGCACGACGATAGTTATATAAAATTATGATTATTTGATCTGATCTGAGATTGATTTGATAATTTTACTAACCTTAGAAACTTTCAAGATTTATATTATAATTTGGATTATGAATGATTAAGAACAACTTTTTGTATGGGTTAAAACCAACTATATTTACTCGTCGAAAAATGTACATTTTGGTCAAGTAGGTACCTATTGTATTTTCGTATAAAACAGTTGATGTTTTTGACGAGTATAAAGGTTGTTCCCAATACAAAATGTTGTTTATTAATGCCTGGAAGTTTCTAAGGTTTAACTACTAAAGGGGGTTATTCTATAACTTAAGCCTCACTGCAGCAGCGCGGAAGCAGTGTAGCACAGTGCTGTGCCTCTGTCATTTTACGCAGGAGTGACAGAGACACAGCGCTGTCCTACAATGCTTTAAATTTTGTTTTTACAATGCTTAGATAGAAAATGACCCTCAGCTTTCAGATTGCGCTCGTACTATTTAATCTAATTATAACGGTGTAATTATATAATGTATTAAGTTATGTATAATTTAAATTTTCATAATAAATAATAATGTTTTAAAATATTTTGTTTATTTGCGCAGGGTGTCCCAGAAATACCATATCAGAGCGACAGTTTATCAGTCAGTACTGCCGGCTAGTTTCACTGACTGATCATATTCTGACAATTTGATCTGGTATTTCTGTGACATTCTGTATCGTGTATGTATAGGTATAGGTACATAAACCCAACAAAGTACAATACTTGAATATAGCATCATCTTAGTTGATTCTAATAAGAGCACTTGATTACACTGAAAAAGATAACATTTATTTTTAATATTATAGTATGATAAAAACAAAACTATACATATTAAACGCAATAATATACTTGATAGACCGATACATTTATATATTTTAGATCGATTATGCATCTGTATGATTTCAACTAGGTTTCATTATCAAAACAATCAAGTTTCTCATTTGATTCTAGATACAAGCTTAATAACATCAATCAAGTTACTTGTTTAGACTATTACATTATTTTATATATGCAAATATGTGACTTTGTTACGGTCATCAAAGAACTTAATTACGACTATCGAGTCTTAGTAACAAACACAAAGAGCAGTTGATAAAAATAATGCTTACACTTGATTAAGCCAATAATAACTTGTTTGAATGTGCTATGTCTGTTTGTTCCGTTTCTCAATCAAGAAGACTTGATTCCCGTAATCACAAAGCTTTATGCGCTCGTATATAAACAAGTGACTTGATAGCAACTAACATTTTTTGATGTATGTTAACAATTTTTTTTTTCAGTGCAGTATTAGGGAGCCCCACATACCCCCGCTACCCCCGGGAGAGGCTGAAAATGCATAAGGGCGCATTTTCCTGACGAAAAAAAGGTCTAGAATTTACCGAATCACTTCAGCTTATAACTTGTCCACGTTTAACTGGGTAACCACAATTCGTGGTCAGCCCGCGGCTGTTCTAATGGACTAATGTAATTACTTCCCGGTGACAATAATTGCATATGAAAATGTTCGAGACATGCAAACTACGAATTTCGGAAGAAAATTAGACTTGATTTTGGTTACAAACGTAACAAAAAGTTAATAAAAAAAGATTTAAAAACTTAACTTATAGCCGTTGAAAATCTGTACCTACATCTTAACCAAAATTTTATTCGTTATCTGGTCTGACCCATATTACCAGCCTAGCTCGTAAGTTACAGGCTAAATGACGCTATGTGTGTATTGGTATCACTATCACTACATAGTATAAAACAAAGTCGCTTTTTCTGTCCCTATTTCCCTTTGACCACTTAGATCTTTAAAACGCAACGGATTTTGATGCGGTTTTTTTAATAGATAGAGTGATTCAAGAGGAAGGTTTATATGTATAATACATGCATAATATAGCCGTGCGACGCCGGAGCGGGTCGCTAGTATTTTACGAGTATATAAAAGGCACGTTCCAACTAATATCCGCTCAGACTTCAATGATTGAAGGAACTTCTGTAAGAAATTGCTTTGGATATGGCCGAAATGCTGTTATGAAGAAAACTTCCGGTCCATAAAATACCTATTTTTTTATATATTTTTTTGAGGTAGTTGCAAATCCTTATTAAAATAAATAGTTGAAAAATAATGTTCTGGAATCGTAAATTACAAAATAACAATATTACTAACTTAGTTTTATGAAAAAACGTGTGGCACTCGGGGACTGCCGCGGTAAAGCTATTGCATCGTGCGAGCTACATGGTAGGCGGAGTGGGGGGTGTTAGGTTTTATTTTCGTTACGGAATTTTTTGATTCGGTCGCCGCGCTCAAAGCCTGCGGTAAAAGCTATGCAATAGCTTAAAACTAGGTATATCTTGACACATGTATATTTAATATTAGCAGAGTAATTTGGTTTCACCTGCTTATGTTAGAAAATCGGAATAAAATTAGCTTATGCTGCTTCTAATGAATTAGTTTATCCTCAATTCCTCATACCGAGTTTCATTAAAATCAAAGCATATTCGTTACAAACATAAATAAAACAAGAAATATTATTATCGTAAATTATTCTTGGCGTTTAATAAGTAGGTATAGTTATTAAATCTGTAGCCCAATCTCTTTGTCAAACATCTCAGAATTATTATCTTAATCAAAACGAATCAAATTAAATAAAACGTAATCAGAGCAAGGTCGAGTGGATCACGAAAAAGGTCCGATATAATCACAACCTTCATAGAGGAAAGTCGGTTGCGAAAACTAGATTGCGATCTGATGGAGATAGAGTCAATTATTGGGCTATTGACTGTCTCTCATTTAGGTATAGATTGAACGGGGTTTTTTTTTAATTAAAGGAACCGCCCCGGCTTCGAACGGGTAGCCACTCTACCCGATCCCATCTCTACCCGATATAAGTTTACCTAACAAAAAAAACTGTTCAAGTCTTTAGTTTTTTTTTCGATCGTATTTTGTTCATTTTGTCGATCGTTTTTTGTTTCTTTTTCGATCGTCTTTTGTTTTTTGTTCCAACCGGACCATTGATACTGAAAAATTGCATTAGTTTGGCAAAGTAAAATACTGAGACACAGCCCAATTGTTTTTTGAGATTACGCGGCGAATAACGTAATTTGAATGACGAAAACTATTCATGGTTTTTGTATTTTAGACCAAATCAATTTTTTGCTCGGTATCATTTTTTGCTCGGTATCATATTCATATTTTTTCAAAATGGAATCTAGTTAATATTCTTGTTATTAATTGTAATATTATCACATAACATTCAAAAGGTAAAAATATATAGACCCATTTATTTTTATACAAGCATTAAATTTTACTGGACTGTTCAATTGTACTCCACTCCTGCTTCACTCACTGAAAGCTCATTAAAAAGAGTTGCCTACAATACTAGCTTCTATAGTACACTAAGTTTCTATCTATACAGAACCCCTACTATGAGTTTAAGCACTTAATCAAACGTAGGTACTATAAATTCAAGACTAGATTCAGCCAATAAGCAAGCTGAGAGATAAACAGCTTATAACAGCATCTCTATCTCTATCACTCTTTATCTATTTCAGCTATCTACACAAAATAATATTTGATAATCCTATCTCGGCTTGCGTATTAATAAATAATAATAAATGTTTATGAAATCAGATCGAGATCTTTATTTAAAAACAAAATGAAAAAGAAAAATATTTATAAAAAAACTTTCAAAATAAACAGGCACAAGAATTATGCATCTTAGCAGTTATTTCAATTATTTATAAAGATGAAATCCTCACTGACTAACTAATTGATATATCAACGCAAAGCTCAATCAGCAATGGACAGATCACGCTTAAATTTAGCATAGGTATTATACATAGAAATCACTAACATAGTATAAAATAAAGTCACTTTTCGTTGTCCCTATGCTTAGATCTTTAGAACTACGCAACGGATTTTGATGCGGTTTTTTTAGTAGATAGAGTGATTAAAGAGGAAGGTTTTTAGATATAATACATGCATAATACAGCCGTGCGAAGCCGGGGCGGGTCGCTAGTATTAAATACTAGCTGCGCCCCGCGGTTGCACCCGCGATATCCCGATCCCGTGGGAATATCAGGATAAAAAACTGGTTGCCTGTAAAGTCGGTATACGGGCGAAAGTTTTACGTGACAACAACTGTGCTCGAGTGGAAGGGACGCGTGCCTTTCACTTTTTATGTCTGTCTCTCTCGCTCTTAGGCGGGCTAACCATGCCCGCGTGCCTCTCACTCGCTCTCATTGTGAGCGCATAACGTGAGCGGAGCGTAACGCAGTTTCTTGAAGTGTCACCCGGCAAACCAATTTATAAGACGTTGTCACGTCAAAAGTATCCTATGTGTTAATCCAGGTCTCCAGCTATACACATACCGAGTTTTATCGCAATCGCTCCAGTAGTTTTTGCGTTAAGGAGTAACAAACATACATACACACACACACTCACACACACACAAACTTTCACATTTATAATATTAGTAGGATACGCAGGATAAAAAGAATATTTTTTTTGGAGAAAAGATTTTGGAAAACACTTTTAACGCGAACGAAGTCGCTTAAGAGGCGGCGGGAAAAAGCTAGTTTACAATATAATTGTCCAATCTGTGAACAAAAACATCCAGTTTTAAAGTTTCGTGGTAATAATAAATAATAATAAATATTGTAGGACACTCCACACATCGCCATCTAGCCCCAAGTTAAGTAACTAGACTTGTGTTATGGGTGCTAGACAACGGATAGACTACTTATATTACTTTTCTTTTGTAAATATATACTTATAATACATAGAAACAAACAGACCACAGACAAATATCTAAGCATAAATACTTACCTGAGGCGGGAATCGAACACGCGACCCTGTGTTTGGCAGTCCGGCATGGTGACCATTGTGCCAGCTGGGTCGTCTAATCATTACGGTACGTTTGATCGAGTACGTCAACTTGTGCTAAGGCCTCAGGTCAGAATAGTTCGTCTATAAATAGCAATATCGATAACATCCAGTCCATTGTCAAAGACCTAGATATTAATAGCGCATTGTGAAGCAATCGCATTTGTTAGCATCTTGCACTATGGAATTCTATGATGTTATTTGTTACTGTCGCTTTTACCTGATGTTTCTTCGGTTTCAAAAACTAAAGCAAAAGCTAAATCAGTTCTTTTCCATCCAAAGGTTGCCTGGAAGAAATCGCTTTCAGCGATAAGGCCGCCCATTTGTGCAACTTCTTCTTTCTAGCTTTTACTTTATTATGTGTTTATCGTGTTCTGTTTCTTTTTGTGTTGTACAAATAAAGTTATCTATCTATCTATCTTTCGCAGACAGTCGTCCAGTCCTTGACATTATCATATCAAACTCAGGACTGTTTAAAACCTAAAATCTCAACGCATAAAACCATTACGCGAAACACCAACTCGAAGTTAAGTATAGAAATAATTACGTAAAAATATACCAACTACAATTCTACAAACGCAAAACACCATTTTGTCATTTTTTTACGGCTAAAGTGGGGTGAAATGCGAAATAGTCGAAACGGAACGCTTAATTCGTTGACAAATTAAGTATTTGACCATTTTGCATTTGACCATTCTTTTATTGCGTGGCCTATTATAGACTATCTGAAAATATAAGGTAAATGCGTCTTCAAAACGCGCACCCGGACAGTATTCAGTAAGTTCCAAGTCTGGTCTCGGATGCAATTTTTGAAGACGCATTTTTCCTTTAAAATATTTGTCAAGTTTTTAAAACATAAAAACTGTTAATATCAAACATGACTACGCCTTTCAAACACTGCATACCACCCCCTGTGATCGATGGTTTCAAACTAAAACAATAGTGTCAAGCACAGACCTGGGTTGGGTCGATTCTTCTATCTCTCGATAATATTTGAAGCAGAGGGCTTAATTATTTACCATTAGAATATTATACTTAACCTAATTAATTTATTATAAAAAATGGTTTTTTTTTAACATTGGATTTTTAACTACCATGGTTAGGTATGTTCAATACCAAAGTGATCAAAAACGGATGTATTTACTTACCTTCCCAACCACATTTTAGAACGCGAGGCCCACAGTCTAAATAAAGAACAACCCAACTACATAATTTACAAAAACTGTCAATATCAAACACGAGTGTGTCTTTCATACTAAAACAATAGTGTCAAGCACAGACTAGGTTGGCCCGATCTATCTCTATCGACGATACTATATAGAGCAGAGATTTGATTGTTTACCGTTAGGTTAGATTATTAATTCATAATTAATCTAAAGAGGAATAATTTGTTTTTTTTTGTACAGGAAGAAAGAAAGAATAACCTTTATAAGACAAGCACACGACATTATAACAAGAAAAAAAACGAGTGGCACTCTGGGACTGCCGCGGTAAAGCTATTGCATCGTGCGAGCTTCGTACAGTCGTACCATATACATACACGTTAAGCGAACGCTCGGCCGAGCTACATGGTAGGCGGAGTGGGGGGTGTTAGGTTTTATTTTTGTTACGGACTTTTATCGCGCTCAAAGCCCGCGATAAAAGCTATGCAAGAGCTTAATAATAAAAAACTGAACGAATAAATTAAAATAGAAGAAATAAAATCAGAAGGTAACGCATTAGATTTTTTTATAAGTAGTTCAATAACTTAAACAACATTAATAATATGAACTTAAGAGTCCTGACTGACTAGAATATCATTATAAACGCGCAGCTCAAAGCAAAATGAAAAGATCAGACTAAAATTTGGCATACAGATAGCCGTTTAAAAAGATTAAATTTATAATTAAAAAAAAACCCCCAACTTTTATCCCCCTTAACAACTTTCAGACGGCTGAACTGATTTCAGATAGCTACTATGACGTAGGAAACTATTTTGGAAAAATTTAAATTTTACGCGGATGAAGTCGCAAATAAAAGCTAGTTTCTCACAATATAGCTCCCATTTCTAAACATGGGTATAAAATTTATTAAACTAACCTATGAACCGAACAAGGAAGTTACTTAGACCAAGTATAGGTACTAATATCCATAAACCATTTTACTAAATTGGATTTCGTTATTATTAAAGCTGGGTTTTCACTATACGAGTTCACTCGAACTTCTATCGTAGCTCCGTATATGAGCCAACTTAGTAAGAAATATAAGTGACTGTATGATTTCTTAAATAAATAAAAAAAACTCAGAGTTTTAAGTTGTACTAAGTTCTTGTTAAATTTCGTAGAAAATACCAAGTAAAAGCTTCACAATGACACGAAAATTTGACTTTGTGCTATATTTTTTTTACCTCTTATAAATTGGTGAGTGCAGCTCACAAAAAAGTGTGACATCAAGCATTATGGACAAGTAACTATAGCAACGTTATTGACAAGTAACCATAGCAACGTATTGAAGTATGCCAAATGATAATGTCAATTATTCAAAGGAGTTCAAATGAATTATCGTCTGTAAATCGACTATACAGACAACCTTTTTTGTAACTTTTTTATTAATATTAATTTATTTTAATAATACCTAATAATATCTATTATATTTTAGACTAGATTTCATAATAATATTTGCTTCTCTATCTCTATAATTTGATATAATAAACATACTTTGCCAGCAGCTTGTCAACTTTTATAGTTTTTTTTCATGTTCATACATAGATAGAAGTTTAATAAAATTAAGCTAGGTAAATACCTACTTGGTATTTATTTATTATTTTTATAAAAAATATAAGTACCATTACCGGAACATATTTTGACGAAATTGACGAGATAAAACCTTTTAAATGGAGTTACCTAATTCCCGCGAGATAGCCGAATATTTCCTCGAGTTTTCAATCTTTACTAATATTATAAAAGCTGAAGAGTTTGTTTGTTTGTTGAACGCGCTTATCTCAGGAACTACTGGTTCGAATTTTGTGTTGGATAGTCCATTTGTCGAGGAAGGCTATAGGCTATTTATATTTCGATATTTCCTAAATCGGGAGTTATACGCGGGTGAAACCGCGGAGCGCTGCTAGTATGTCTAATATAAAGAAAAAAACATCATAAATAATTCAATGGCTTTTAAGATCACATGTAGATAAGTATAAGTATTAATATTTTCATGTATATTGTTAAAAACCCTATTGTTTAAATTTACAAGTACACGTCAAAGGATTATTAAGGCGTGTCCATATCACTTGGACAATGTATAAAGAAAGTAAGGTGATTACATATAGAATATTATGCGTAGGAGTTTTTAACATCATGTTGAATCAATGTAGCTATAAAATAAGTATGTGTGAACAATGGTTATATTTTTTATTTTATTTCAAGTTGAAATCTCACCGGAAATTATTTACTTTAAAATATTTATGAAAATTAAGAGGAAATAGTACAGGCTCTCTCCATACAAACGTAGTCGACTGTACTACGTTCTCTGGTACCTTTCCTCTTAAAAACAGATTGAAAAGAATAAGAATATTTTATTTAATAGATACCGAGTGGACCCAAAAAAATATTATTTGTTTGTGAATATTGAACCCGTTCCATGTTGCCACATTTTAAAAATTCGTAACTTATAGGGTAACTTTCCCGGTCTTTAAATGAAATTTTGGCGTGATAACGTCTAGTAAGTAAATTGGTGAAACACCTGCATTCACACAAAAGTGTCACGGTAATATTGTGTGACGTCATGCGTCATGGTAATATGACCAGACGCGTCATGGTAACTTAGAAAACAGAGTATTTAATAATACATCGCTCATCTGACTAATAAAATACTTATATTTATATAAGTATTTTATTTTGTCATTCTTTTTTTTTTAATTTTTTTCCTTATTTTTTTTTTATTAAAAAAAAGAATGACAAAAAAAAGTCTCAATTGTTTATCGTGTTTATCCGACTTTACAAACAACCATATTTTTTTAGTTATGTCCTGAGGGGGATTATGTTTTTTATAACACACTGTATTCATACGAGACAGATGTACATACAAACATCTGACACACCTACGTACGACTAGCTGATAAGGATCGGTATCGCAAAATCTTCAACACCCCCATAAAACAACCATCTGCAAACATAACTGCTTCACCCACCCCTATTGTCAATTGCTCTACGGTGATTATCCTTTTTTTTAAACACTGCGGTGCATAGTGATGTGAAAAGTATCGATGTATTTTAAATTTTAAAAAATTCGATATCGATATGTAATTAAGAAATTGCAGAAAAAAAAAAACAGCACATTCCGGGAGTGCAGGCAGAAGTGAAAACTGTATATCTGTGTAAAATTTCATATGTCGCGAGAACATACGCAAAAAGAGTTTTAGATGAAAAAAAAAAAATAGTCGGACGACAAATAGTCGTCCGACATTTGTCGTCCGTCAATAGTCGTCCGACATTTGTCGTCCGTCAATAGTCGTCCGACATTTGTCGTCCGTCAATAGTCGTCCGACATTTGTCGTCCGTCAATAGTCGTCCGACATTTGTCGTCCGTCAATAGTCGTCCGACAAATAGTCGTCCGACATTTGTCGTCCGTCAATAGTCGTCCGTTAAAAAATACCATATGTACGACTTAATACACTCACAGCCAAATTAAAAACAGTAGGCCCAGGCATACATTTTCGCCGCGCCGTAGAGAGGGGATAGCTGATAAGATGTCGATGGATAGCTGTCTACTCTCCATCCGTCTTACGCTTTTTCGATCAGGTCACGTGTCCTGACGCGAGTTTAAGATTTTATACCCATTACAGAAAAAGTGCTCAACGCCGCTAAAGAAGTTTTCACTTCAAAAATATTTCTCTATTTGTTGGTTGAAAATACTATAATAAAATTCGAAGGACAGATTACGCTAAAATTTGGCATACAAACAGTTATTATGACGTAGGCATCCGCTAAGAAATTATTTTGGAAAATTCAACTTCTACGCGGACGTGGTTCCAGGTTAAAAGCTAGCATGCAACGATATCCATAAAGAGTATTGTTGATTAATGAACTTTTTAACCATTGTACATTTTGACGATAGGGCGTATTAACCTAAGTACAATTAGACTTCTACTCATTAAAGTTCCTGGGCGAGTATTTGATGGGCAATAACAGTTGGTTATTTTATTATGAATTTAGATAGTTGGAGGAAGCTTGCTTGCAGTACTACTTACTAGAATCTAAATTTATTAGAATCAATCTTGATTTTATCTGATGAAATAATCAAAAATCCAGTTTGAATTCTACCAGATAGAGATTTGCCGAAAAAATTGAATCGAAAACAATATTTTAAAAGCATAACTATTGGCGATATTGTTTCTCAAACGAGAAATGTAGATAATAAATTCCCTATTTTATTATTCAACCTAATTTTACACACCAAAAACCTATTGTTAAATTCACGAGCATTATCATAATATCGATTACACGATTGATATATTGAAATAAACTTCTAATAAACGATTAGATTCCAAATCACAATACCACATTCGAAATACGAATACAATTAGGTAACTATCGAATTTCAATTATCGATAAATTCGATTGTGTAATTCGATTCCCAGCCCTAATGTTGAACAGTTTTATTTCACAATACCTTAATTGGCAAGGCAGATGGTTCGCACACGTGCCTTAGATTCGAACTCACATTTTAAATTCTACTCTATTTTTAAAGTAATACAATTCAAAATGGTACCCTTTAGCCATAAAATGTTCCAGAGATTTTGAGGTTTTGTAAACTTTTTTTAACCAAGGACGCCGGTTTACCTTTCGAGTTATGTAGGTCAGGGAATGTCCTTGTGCTGGCTTCAACTTACCTGAAAAAAAAGACATAATTAAATCAGATTTTTATGAGTAAAGCAGCTTTATTAAATTCATTTTTTATTCATTTCTCACTTTTAAGAGTTAGAGCTTGTTTGTGATAAATTACTTAAAAGAGTTAATAGAATTATTGAAGATTTAGTTCCATAATAAGAATAATTACTTTTTGTTAAACGAGCGGTTGGTTATAAAATATGTATATTGTTTTTATATATTACCGCAAAATATGACTTCATAAAATAAAGTTTATATCACAAAATTGAGTTAGTAAAAAGTAACATAGATGCAAAATAGTAAAAAAATTGAATATTAACTCTATTTTTAACTCTCTCTCTTTTTTTTATCTATTTTGTGTGGTTCAGTTACCTGAACTGGTTAGTGGGAATAAACGTGTGTTTTATTTATATGAATAAAACACAATTTAATACCTACATCTCATATTAAATTCTGTTAGAACTACAATGTTCGTGCCAACAAAGTTTATTGCAATTATTATCTCAGACAAACAACGAAATTTAATTTGAAACGCGGAGTTATTACTGAAACTTAATAAGGAAAGTAGTATGGAAAGTTATAGATCATAGAATATTAGAGAGAGGACAGGGCGTTAGCCGCTACTCTGTGCATGCCCTGACAAACTCGCCGTGACCTTTCCGAAACTTAAAAAGTCTCGGAACACATGACGGAAATGATAAAATGTTTTGTGATTTGTATGCCATGATTCAGACATTGCATTACAAGAACAAAAAGTTCCCCTGTTTTTTGAGACATTTTGCTCAATTTGAAACACGAGTGTAAGGTAAAACGCAGCTGCGGAATATTTTATACATTTTGCTTTCCGAAATGCTAACTTTTGCGTCACAATCACAATAAACTGCGAATAAACACTAGTGCGCACCGATTTTTACATTTGATAGGTAGGTGACGATGCAGTAATGTAGCACGCTTTTCTCGAAGATACCTATGGGCTCATGACCAAAAGACCCCCATTTAAACGGGAGCCTTCGAACGCGAGTGAAGATACGAAGACGGCAGTTGAACAAAATATCGAAACACAAACAAACGCGCTTGAAACTGAAAGGTGAAAAGGAAGTTACACGGATTCACTATCACAGATCCAACTTGACCACTCTGCTTCTATTCAGATATCTGTAGTAGTCATAGTATAGTAGTAAATGTTAGTAGTAATATAATAATGGAATGCAATGCACCACCCGCGTAGAGCTTTTACTTACAAACCCTGGGGTTCTGGTTCGGAGTGTCTTGAACTTATATACATACTAGCTGCCCTCCGCGGTTTCACCCGCGTAACTTCCCTTCCCGTGGGAATATCGGGATAAATTAAGATGTATGCTATCCTATCTCTCAAGTTGGATCGAACTGCACATGGTGTGCGAATTTTATTATAATCGGTTAAGTGGTTTAGGAGTCCATTGAGGACAAACATTGTGACACGAGATTTATATATATTAAGATTTGTATGTTTTATCCTACTTTAGAAAAGGATGTTTTGTATTTTACCCACTTTTACTTACTAAAAAAATACAGCCTGGTGACAGACAGACGGACAGACAGACAGTGAAGTCTTGGTAATAGGGTCCCGTATTGACCCTTTGGGTACGGAATCCTAAAAATCAGTAAAACAACCCTTAAGGAACACAACAAAGAACCGTCTAACCATATCCGGACGACCCAGTTGGCACAATGGTCACCATGCCGGACTGCCAAACACAGGGTTGCGGGTTCGATTCCCGCCACAGACAAGTATTTATGCTTAAATATTTGTCTGTGGTCTGGTTGTTTCTATGTATTATAAGTATATATTTACAAAAAAAAAGTATATAAGTAGTATATTCGTTGTCTAGCACCCATAACACAAGTCTAGTTACTTAGCTTGGGGCTAGATGGCGATGTGTGGAATGTCCGGCAATATTTATATTTATTATTTATTTTTATCCGTTTTCCTTATCTGTACATTTCATATGAAACATTTGGTATAAAACACTGAATCCATAGAAGACAGACAAAGAGTAATAAAACTGTTAGTGTATAATACTTGTTGTTATGTTGGTTTGTCTGTGAGCTTATTTTACGTCCCTTTTGTGACGTCTTAATTAAGGATTATTACAGGCGGAGAAATGTGTTTGTTGTGGTCATATTTTTGGGTGTAAAAAAAAAGCAAGGAGGTTAGGTTTTTGAAGTTCCTACTGCGTAATGATACTGATACTGGCTACATGCAGATTGCACAAGTCGTGTGAAGCCATAATTTGACATGACAGCTGTCAGTGAAAGCGATTTTCCCTAGGGCTGAAAGTTTTATTTTCTACACGCCCTTCAGGCATATTTAGACCTACTTTCGGAGTATGAGTAATGAAAAATAAATATAATTATGAGTTCAAGTCGCGAAAACCTTAGAAAATACTAATTATAGTAAAAAGTCGTGTGAAGCCATAATTTGACATGACAGCTGTCAGTGAAAGCGATTTTCCCTAGGGCTGAAAGTTTTATTTTCTACACGCCCTTCAGGCATATTTAGACCTACTTTCGGAGTATGAGTAATGAAAAATAAATATAATTATGAGTTCAAGTCGCGAAAACCTTAGAAAATACTAATTATAGTAAAAAAAAAAGAAAAAAAAAGCATGATAAGCCGAAGTGGTAATATCAGAAGTACGATGGAGGTGTCTTGGAAACAGTTTTAGGGTATCAGCCACTAAAATCTAAAGAATAATACCTATTCCTACTGTGTCGTAAAGGTGAAGAAATGCTTTGTATTGTCATACACTTCGAAACACGATTAGAGTGATTTGCTTCGATAGAAAAAATTGTAAAAATCCTAAAAAATGCTTTTTATTTTTACGGCGATTTTAAAGGAAAACCAAGTACATTTTTTTTATAAACTTTACATCTAATCCCGTAAGGTAGTACAGATGGTTTTTCACTAAAATAGATGTGAGTCTTTTAATGATATAAAACAGTTAAAACGGCCATTTCGCGGCGTCATCGCGCGAAATGGCCGTACCCTAAAAGCCTAAAAAGAATTCTGAGTCAAATAAAACACAGTTTGGCAATATTCTGAGCCATTTAGTATAGCATCGGCCTTACCTATTAACTGACTGAAATCTGACATACGTAACTACGCTAAGAAAATGTTGATAAATTCTACTCCTACGCGGTCAAAGTCACGGATAAAAGTCAAATACAAAAAGTACCTAATAAATTGTAATCCCATGGGAAAAAAAATACATCACCTTGTAACTTGTCAAGGAATTAGAAACAATAAATAAATCGTAACATCTTAACCGACGTGACAAGACATTCAATAAACCTAATGATTATCACCAAATAGAGCCCAGGATTGACTACAACTTTGACCTCGTGCGAACAAATGCTTTTACTGCATAAAGGTAGGCGTCTATAGTACTATCTATAAAAGTCCTGCTGATTTAAAATTGAAACTGTTCCAAGAAGTAATATTAATTATACACCTACAAAAATCACTTTTATATATAGAACACGTTAATATTACAAAAAGCAACAAACAAAAAAATAAAATTCAAAATCTGTAATACAAAATATCAAAAAGCGCGTCGCGTTGGTATTTGCCTTGGTATTAACTTATTGGTTTCGGGGCGACGCCGTCGCCCCGATACCAATAAGTTCAATTATAAGTTTTGAAACTAATTGGACAAAAAAAATCCAATTACAACTTGACTGAGCTAACGAATAACCTCTGCTGCAGGTTTGGCAAAGCGCAAGAAATCCTTAGAATCCAGACCAGAATCGCAGAACCTGCCTGGGGTTCTCACATGCTTCTCAGATTTTGAAGCGCCACACGTCCACTTTTCTTCTGCGCTCTGCTAAGAAAAGGAACTCTCTGCCCGCGTCGCTGTTCCCACAAAACTACAACCTCGAGACTGGAGTAAACAGATATTTCTAGGCGTGTGTACATCCTCGACCTCATCTTCACTTCCCATCCGGTGAGATGAGGTCAAATGCAAGCCAATATTGTGTAAACAAATCGGGCTGATGTGCAACCACCAGGGCGGTATGAGCTGTACTTGTATACGGGCTGTTTTCCGCAACTTAACTTTAGTTGAGTCTTTATGCTTGAGGTTCTGCTTGTCGTGGGGAGAACCAGCCTAGGTCCTCCGTAAATTCTGCCACTAGATGTGGTTTTATGACATTTTTTGGAAGGCTGTTGACATCACATACTGTGGTTCATAGTATAAGTTCCGCAAGTACTACGAAATTAAGTAGTATGTTGCGCGGCCGGCCTAGCTCCTCCGTAAATTCTGCCACCAGGTGTGGTTTTTGAAATTTTTGGAAGGCTGTTCACGTCACATAATAGTCTTGAATCTAATTTCCGCTAGTACTACGCAATTAAAGTATACGTGCGTGACCGTTTCTTCACGCTCTGTATAGGGGGCTATCCATTAAGCCCTTGTTGGAATAATGTTTAGGTATTAGGTAAGATTACGAAATTAACGCCTATTCTGTCAGTACATTCATCGTCAAAACAAAGGCAATTTTTCATGTTTATTGCACCTTCCCGCCCACGTTACCCAAGTTTGCACCAAACCATATTCGGTATAATTTGATGCTCATCGTTTGTATCTGCCCTAAATGGTGAATGAAATCTGTTCTAAGTAATTGTTCTTGGTTTAAACTGAATGTGGTGGTTTTCGAGAATTAGATTATGTTATGTTGATACAACGTTGATACCTTGTGCTAGTTGTAAGATTTATTTTTAGAACAATGTTTCCGTTTATGGTTTTTTTTTTTCGACATAGGCACATGAGTAACTAATTACTCATGTGAGATAGGTATGGTTTGCTTTTGAGTCAGTGTCAATTAGTAACAATAGTAACTTTTTTCCTATTAATTAGGGCTTCGCACGGCTTGTGCCTAGAGTGAGAACAACTTATAATTTTAACTTTGCATTTTTGATTCGGGCTAAAAGTCTTAATATGTCGGAAAAGTTCGTTAAGTCAGAGGTTATTTAATAGGGATGGTAACTTTACAATAACCATGTTTTAAATAGGTATGTAGGAATTTTTTTGGAGGCAATGAGTAAAGTCCATGTTGGACGTTTCTCATTGCCTCCATAAAATTTCGTTATTGATTTTCACTTTCTTCTGCAGTTTAATGGAACTAAAATCAAAAATATTTTACTCGTCTAACAACAAAGTTTAAAGTAAATAGAACACCACGACATTTTGGGACATTTTGGTGACTCATTCCTCTCCACTCACCTTGTTTCTTACATCTTATTTAAGAGGAAACAATATTTCAAGCTACCTATTTATTCATAAAAAAGAAACTTAATTTCCACAAGATTATACCAGAAGTCAATTAAAATAAATCAACAAACAATAACTCAAATATCGAAATCTTATACAATACTTTGAAGCGACCGCTAAGATTTTATCTAAAACCAAACAAAGAGTTCTCATACATGGCAGTTATAGTCGAATTTTCTTAGCCATGCATCTTTGAATTGTGGATATTTTGAAAATAAACTTAAGTGCATTTTCTGCACTACTTTCTGGTTTCTAGAGTTTGTTTTTTATATGCCATCATTTCATGAGTTTGAAAGTCTATGGCCATGTCAATTTCACACATGTTTTGGTGCCAGAAACTTTGAATAATCAATGCTGTTTGAACGCGCTAATCTCGGGAACTACTAGATAGAATTGATAAATTATTTTTGTGTTGGTTGGATAGTCCATTTATCGAGGAAGGCTATAATAGGCTACTTTTTATTTTGATATTCCCACACAGGTGACTTCAAAAAATATTCTCAACTCGGATGTATGTATTTTTTTGTTTTGTTTGTAATGAATAGGCTCCGAAACTACTTGACCGATTTTGATGAAACTTGGTATAAAGAATATATTGATTCATTGAGAGTAACATAGGCTATTTTTTATTTCGATATTCCCACGGGATCGGGAGTTACGGGGGTGTAACCGCAGAGCGCTGCTAGTCTTTGATATGCCCAGACATTGATGCATGGTTATAAAAATCGTGCAGTAAACAGCTGTGTTGCGTAACAGTAGAACACCGTTACTCGTTCAAGTATGCCGGTGTGAACTGCTAAGTCTATTATTAGGTTTTTTATGTATCGATGTAAAGTCAGGCAACAAAAGTGGAGGCTCAGTGCAGTGTGTTTAAATTGCTATTTTTGTTGTTTTTAATAAGATTTTATAAGCTATCTGGGCTACAACTTTAGGATAAAAAAACACCCCGTCGTTTTTGCGTCGGGGGTTAAAAAGAAACATTGCAAAAATAAAACTGAATTTTATTTTTTGTATTTATCCCACATTTTGAGAATTTAAGAAATTGTAATACCTACATATCTACCCTCCAAAACACTCGATCCCAGTGGGATTTAAAAATGAAACAAAAAATTGCAGGATTTTTTTACACTAACCCCAAACTAAGCAACTGAGCTTGTGTTATGGTTGCCCGACAACAGAAATAATAAATACTTACATACTTTTTCTTTTGTAAAATATTATTATTTAAAATATTCTCTAAGAAAATATATTTTGAGTCGGGACGCGAACCTACCACTTTCTGTTTAGCACTTTAAGATGGCAATAAAAGATTGTAAAAGAAACTTTAACCCTACGTGTGTTCAAAACCTTTATCGGGCCCAATGTTGTCAGTCGTTCCAAATTCAATCGTTCCACGTGAAAAAATCCATTGTCACATTGTAAAGTTACTCTACAATGGAGTATCAATTGACACGATTTGAACAACTGGTTTAGATCTATTGAGCAATGAGATTCAATGATAGAGTAAAGGAAAGATTTTATATCCATCTGAAAACAGCAAAGAGTTTTTTTTTAAGTGAAAACTTCTTTTAAATGAGATAATACCTCTGAACTCGCGACACCGTTACGAGACGCAGCTACAGTGTGTGCATATAATATGTATGCATATTATGTTGTAGTTGTTTAGTAAATAAGTTTAAAAAAATGATACCTAAGTTAATTTTTTTTTTATATAGTTTTTTTTTATAAGGTTTTACTTCTGTCCCGGAGTGCAACCGTTTTTTTAATTAATTAGCAACGATTTAAGAACTTGCTCATTTTTGTATTGGTTAAAAACAGTTTTATTTTTTGTTTAGATCGCGAAAACTTTTTATCACACTCTTCCGAGTATCACAGTCCTGCGCTAAACTAAGCGAAAAAAATTTAACAACTGCAAGGTTAAAAAAATTTAGTACCTAATAGTCGTTTTGGTTAACTATAAACTGGATGAAGCTAATGCATTGTGCATAGTGTTCGAGTTTTATAGTTTTATAACGGTTCATGCCTTTTAAGGAACAAAATGATGGGTCTGTTTTTAAAAGTGGTCCATTTTTAATTGAACTTTTGTTTTCGTGTTTGATCGATTTCAATAAAGGAGGGAGTTTTATATTTGTCGCATATATTTTTTACACTCTGCATTTTGGCAGTAAACTACAAACTGGATAGGTACGTTAGGCTGCATAATTGCAGACCCACCGTAGAGCTCCAAAACGGCTGTTATAAGAATGTTTTCAACACGAGCAAGATTGTAGTCACCTGCTTTAGGTGAAATTTAAAGTCATGAATTTATCAAACAAAAATTATTAGAATGAAAACATTTCAATAATAGTAATTTTCGAACTGTACCGAGGGCTGCAATTATGCAGCCGACTGTACCTATGTAAAACGCTCGATTTCAGATTATGAAATTTAATTTTTCGCTTTTTTATGAAGAGCTAAACTAAAACTTTAACCTATTATTTTAAATAAAAACTGAACATTTTACTTAGTTGATTTTTCCAAATTCTTCAAAGGACCTATACTTTCTTAGGTTCTACGACATTTCACATAGCATCTTCTAGCCCAAATCTTATCTTCTATCTATCTATATATATAAAAGAAAGTCGTGTTAGTTACACTATTTATAACTCGAGAACGGCTGAACCGATCGGGACTTACATAGGATACGTAATTACTTTTTTCTTTTTTTTTTTTTTTCGATATTCAAACGATTTCGGGATTGAAATTAAATATACGTACGAAATATTCTTTTTTTTTTTCCGAGATCGGGACTTACGCGGGTGAAATGAAGTAGGTATACGAAATATTCTCTTTTTTTTTTCCATATTCAAACGAGATCGGGACTTACACGGGTGAAATTAAATATACGAATTATTCCATATTCAAACCCGCATAAGTCCCGATCCCGTGGGAATATCGGGATATACACTATTATGTATTCTGTGACGTTCGTCTTTGTTGTAAGGCGTTCGACCGGGGGTATTTCTAGAGCGGCTGCGGTTTTTTTGTCGATTACTCAGCACCTACTAATTTGATTTTGATGTAAAGTATACTACGACTTTCCTCAGATTTCACTTGATTTAGGCGATTTTAATTGTATATTATGTAACAAACAAACAGACAGACAGATATATATTTTTGTTCTACTACTTTTTCGAAGCACAGACCCATTTTTTTTCAATGCCACTTTTCGTTGTAATTTTATAACTCAAGAACGGGCTCACCTATCCAAATCAAATGTTTAAGCTTTGTTCGGACTATTTAGTAGATGGTTTATGTGAAGTTTCTTCATTTGTCACATTTTTTTTATATGGCAAAACAACGTTTGCCGGGACAGCTAGTACTTTATAATATCAGCCTTTACATTAATCTAGATCAGGCTTTCCCAATGTAGGCGATAACGCCCCCTTGTGTGTAGGCTTGCTTACCACTTACCACCTATACCCTCTCAGCTCAGTCGACCGTGTCCAGAGGAAACAACCAGTCAATAAGTCTGGAGCCAAAATAAGCCGCTAAGTTATTACTTAAGTTTAAACTGTATTAAACACAAAAATCTTACTCAAACCAGTCGCATATTCTTCAAATTATTCATAACTTTGACATGACATGAAGAATTTGACAATTGACCTCTTAAGAGGCTGTCAGTTGAGACACCAGAGTAAACATGACCCCGGCATTTTAAAATATAAGATCAAAGTAAATACTTGCTAACATTACTAGCTACGTAATACGGTTTTACTCGTATAAATCTGTACCTCTACCAGTAATCGCTTACGTACTCCGTTCAAATACTAAAAATTAGAGCTCATTATAACCTATAGTCGCCTGGTACAGTCGGGATACCAATTAGCTGAACCCCACGTAACCCAGAGCTTACTAGCACATCTGTAAGGTTGTAAAGTAATGTTACCTGATTCAGATTTTTCTTTATTTAAACAATACAATACAATATTTAAAAAAATTACGAAACATAAAAAAGTTAAAAGTAAAAAAAAAACACTTCGCAATGCCACCTTGCAATGCAATAGTACTAAGGGATTCTTAAAGGGCAAGGTGGCATCCGACGACGGCTATCCACTGAACGACACGAGACACGACACTTTGAGATTGCCTATAGAATTAGCTCTTTGTAATTTTCTTGTTTCATACTTTTTAGAGTGCGTTTTATGGAGGTACCTAGTGTGTTTTTTATTATTTTTATTTTTTAACTTTTTTTTAATTTTTTTATGTCGCGTAATTTTTCCGTAGTCGGGTGTTAGTTTTTAAACTTCTTTTTTTTATTTTAACGGCATAGTCATGGCAGTTATAGGTTTTATGCAACCAAAATGTTTGTGCTAGTGTCATTATCCACGGAAGAAACAGTCGAATACGTTTATATGGAGAGAGCGCCGGTACCCTTTCACGTTAAAGTTTTGTGGAAAATATTCAATACAGTACGTTTGATCGATTACGTTAGCAACTTGTAGTAGAGGTACTGGGGCCTTATTCTGCTATTTGGCCAACCATTGTCATTATATCGAGACTCTATTGATATTATATCGAGATTGTGACTTTATTTGGTATTCTGCTAAAGTTTTAATAACATCGCAATATAATCACTATGGAGTCTCAATGGTATGGTAATATTTACCTTGCAGGTGTTGCCTAGCAACATGGTATATGTTGCTAAGCAATATACCGTTTTGACAACTATCGAGATACCATTAAGCCACGATTGTAGAGCAGAACACAAAAGTGAGTCAGTGGTGTGTCAGTGGTGTCTCGATAGAATAGTCAACGTTAGGAGAATACGAATTTGACATGTAATGTCATATTTTTGACATTAAATTTCTATTACGATTATATCGACACACTATTGAAATACAATAATTGTGTTAGCAGACTTAGGCCCCTGATCCATCGCCCGCTCTCCTTTAGTTTCAGTAAACTTTTGCCTTTCAAATGTTTATCCCTACTTATTTACTTTATAATTTCTAAATTGTTTGTTTGTTTTGTTCACTAATGTTGTTCGTTAACAGTTGTTTTAAGTTTGTTTTTAATTAATCTTTATTATGAGCTGAGTTAAATTAGGTTAGGGATTTGTAACTAGGTCATTCATAAAACTATTTTAAATAGGTATTAAACCCTACGAAATTATTTTTTTGTGACGGTCACACAGGCCTAATAGACCAGCCGCCCAATTGCCGTATTCTTATGCAGCGCGTCTTGACTGCGTTTGCGTCATAACCATAGATTTCGTATTGCTAAGACGCACTCGTCACGCACACGTTACGCACTCGTCACGCACTCGTCACGCACACGTT
The DNA here is from genome assembly GCA_907269075.1 of Idaea aversata. Lineage (NCBI taxonomy): Eukaryota > Metazoa > Arthropoda > Insecta > Lepidoptera > Geometridae > Idaea > Idaea aversata. Next base: position 3,804,346 of record OU026102.1, read on the forward strand.
ACGCAAACCTAAACCACATGAGTAACTGCGTGACGAGTGCGTCTTAGCAATACGAAATCTATGGTTATGACGCAAACGCAGTCAAGACGCGCTGCATAAGAATACGGCAATTGGGCGGCTGGGCCGAAGCCTTCAAAAATGATAAAAAATGAAAAAAAATCACAGTAGGATGAAACCCATTAGAAAAGGAGGAAAATATGATAAAAATGAAAGGAAAAATAAATTACGGTCGATCCGAGTTCGGGAAGTTGGAGGGGGGGGGGGTTTAAGGGTAAAAAATGGTTTATCTTGATTTCCGGCAAAACTACAAGTCCTATGGAAAAAAGTTGAATGGCAAAGTTGTAGGTAATAAAAAGATCTACAACTTTTATTTTACAATTTTTTCACATAACCTCAAAATTTAGGTGAAAAATTCAAATAACCCAGTTTTTGGTTTTTTATTTTTATCTTTTTCAAAGATGTTTTTTTTTCTACAAAATTTGGTGAAAACTTACCTTATTATGTCCCAAATACACTGTTATTTATTTGATTTAAAATATTTATTTTTTCGCCTTATTTTAACTTAATATCAAAAAAACACCCTAATTTTCAACCGAAAATTCTTCTCACGTCAAAATATCAGCTTTTTTCAAAAAGTTGGTATGCTTTCTGTTCATTGAAATCTCTACTTTTTGATGGTGTAAAAAAAATATACATTGCCATAGTAAATGTTCTCAGAAAATGCAAAAAACCGATCGAGAAAATCGATATTTTTTTAAATTATTATATACAATTTTGAGCTATTATTAAAATTTACACTTTAATTACTCGAAAAACGTAAGATTACATGTAACATTGATAAAAAAAATTTAAAATCAAAATATAATACTATAATAACGTACACAGTACAGTATACAATACAACATCGTACAAAAAAATCGATTTTCTCGATCGGTTTTTTGCATTTTCTGAGAACATTTACTATGGCAATGTATATATTTTTTATACCATCAGAAAGTAGAGATTTCAATGAACAGAAAGGATACCAATTTTTTGAAAAAAGCTGATATTTTGACGTGAGAATTTTCGATTGAAAATTAGGGTGTTTTTTTGATATTAAGCTAAAATAAGGCGAATAAATAAATATTTTAAATCAAATAAATTACAGTGTATTTGGGACATAATAAGGTAAGTTTTCACCAAATTTCGTAGAAAAAAAAACATTTTTGAAAAAGATAAAAATAAAAAACCAAAAACTGGGTTATTTGAATTTTTCACCAAAATTTTGAGGTTATGTGAAAAAATTGTAAAACAAAAGTTGTAGATTTTTTTATTACCTACAACTTTGCCATTCAACTTTTTTCCATAGGACTTGTAGTTTTGCCGGAAATCAAAATAAACCATTTTTTACCCTTAAAAGCCCCCCCCCCTCCCACTTCCCGAACTCGGATCGACCGTAATTTATTATCCTTTCATTTTTATCATATTCCCCTCCTTTTCTAATGGGTTTCATCCTACTGTGATTTTTTTTGGTTTCAAAACTTATCGACCCTGGTCTATAATGATTATAAACTCAAATTAAAAACAAAAGCCATAATCGACTGAAAAAAAAAACGTCATTCGTCACATTTGAAATGCATTCGATTTTTAAAAACTGTTTCATTCCATACCAACTAGGAAACTCTATAAAATATTCAGGAATGTACTATGTGCGTGACGTGGTGACGTCATTGCAAGTTTCATACGTCATAAGACCTAACGCCATAGTGTAGCAAAAGGCAGAGGGTAAACTCGTAACTTTTGACAGTACCTAGTGTTTAAATGAAATAAGTTTTTAATCAAAATTAGAATTGTTTTTCAATGTCTCTGTTTCGGAAATATTTGGACCACCACCCTGCACACTCAGGCCTTCAACTAGGGGTTGTTTTATGCAACTTTATAAATAGTTGTACCATGGGTCTGTTCGGAGTCTCGTGGTCCAACTAGTTTGACATAATAGGTGGACCACCAGAAGATGTCGTCAAATATGGCCTGATAGGCCATGTGCTCGTCATAAAAAATGTAAAATTATATTCAAAAGACGTATAAATAAGGTAAAACTAATGTCAGACACCCGTATTTGGTCACCAGATGTTTTGTGTCGAAACATTCAAAAAACAAACACACAAACTTGGTTCTCATATTGTTCTTAAACGGTTTGTTTAAGGAATTCTTAAGAAAACAATGCTCTTTTAGGAGTATTACAGGAGCAAATGTTATGTTTATTATTTATTTTATGATGTTTTACACGTGTTCTTTTTTTGAAGTGACTTCCGGAAGTGTTTTATAATATATATTTTTTTAAATGAATAGCTTTAGGTGACTAAAGAGCTGGCTGCTACTTTGGCCAACGGATAGGCATTGCCACCCGGCCCGTCAACCAGTCTTTTGGCCACTTTACTTTTGGAAACTTCTGCTTCTTCTCGTATTAGTGGTGTAGCTCACCTATTGTTAGAGTTTTCAGATCGTCTTTGGGCCTCTAACTTGACCTAACGACTACTACTAGAGGTAGCAACCGGGACCAACGGCTTAACGTGCCTTCCGAAGCACGGAGGGGCTCACGAAAACACATTTTTGCCACACTACTAATTGGCCACCCATCAAAGTAATGACCGCGCCAGGCGTCGCCTAACCCGCACGACCGTAAACGATCAGCGAGCGTGCTTAGCTCTGAGCCTCCTCACAGGAAACTTGGAAACTTATGGAAACTTAAGTATTTAGTTTTTTAATAATCTTTTTGTTTCATTAAACTACTCTATTTAGATAAGTTTTTTTTAATATTAATTCTTGTAAACTTACACTACTTTTTATTCCATTTAATATTTAAACCTGTACTATGAAATTAGGTACTATTTTTAAAAAATTCACTGTGACTAAAATGAAACAAAACCCAATCATAATTTGTATGAATGAAAAAAGCAATCATTCTAGATTCAAATGTTTTCACATTGTAAATTCGACAAAAAAGCATTCAAATTTCGAATCACGAACATTTGAAGCGATTTAAAAATGCAAAACGAGGTCCGTCGACATACGTTGCGCCCACGTTACATTTTGCAGACGGAATTTTATAGAACTAAGAAATCTAAAAGGCAATTTAGTATTTTAAATAGACGCTACCGCCACCACGAATTGTAGAAACGACTTTGTAAAAATTTAACAAATTGTTGATGCTCAATCAAGCGGTCCCTACAAAACAGGCAGGAAAGAAAAAGTTGAAACCATTTTTACGCGTACGTGGATAAATTTATAACGCATTTTTTGTTATTGTTGCCACAAAGTTATGGAAAGGTCTTCATACAAATGATAGTTAATATTTGAAGAAGTTAGAAGGGTAAAGATACCCTTTTAAACATAAAAATTAAAGAAAAAAAATTACAGTGTCGAGCACTGCACACAGTTTGTAATCGCAAAATATTATTGAATTAATTTGTTTATTTTTTTTAATATAAAAATTAATTCCTATTTTCCTTGGTCACGGCGGCATCACGCGTGAATGGCTAGACCGATTTCGCTAATTCTTTTTTTGTTGTGTTTGTTGTTGAAAGATAAAAATAAGAAAGTTGCACAAAAAGTTACTACGCGGGTAAAATCGCGGGGCGGATCTAATAATATCGCGTAAGTTTTAATGAAGTTTTATTGCTTGTAATAAAATATGGTTCACAGATTATTTTGGATTAATTTTTCCGATCGATAGTCTAGCTAGAATATTAGTGGCATCATCCCCCAAATTCATAATCAAGCCAATTTGGTGGATAATTGGAGGAGGCTTATTTTTAGGTTTCCGTACTTCAAAAGGTAAAAAAGGAACCCTTATAAGATCACTTTCTTGTCCGTCTGTCTGTCTATCTGTCCGTGTGTCACTACCAATTTTCTCAGGAACTGGTGGACCTAGCAAGTTGAAATTCATACCAGATACTGAGGTCTATAGTCCCTATTAGGTGTATAATAAAACCAGTCAAGTGCGAGTCGGACTCGCGCACGAAGGGTTCCGTTATTCCGTACCATTATCATCACATAATAAAAAAATAGATGGCGCTAGTGGTAAAAATACATGAATGAAGGGTAAATGACGGTTTACGGTTTATGACGTATTAAAAAAAACTACTTACAAGTGTAAAAATCTTAATGCGGTTCACAGAATACATCTACTTACCAAGTTTCAACAGTATAGTTCTAATAGTTTCGGAAAAAAATGGCTGTGACGTAGGGGAGAGTCCCACAGTGCCGAACACTTAAGCTTAAGTGGCATTTAAAAAAAACGAATGTTTTATTAAACATTTAATGAAAATTATTTGGTACCTAACAGTCATACATACTCGTATAAATGAACAAAACAAACAAAAATACTAAAATTATATGTTAAAACACAAGTTCCTCATTGGTATACATTTTTGGATAACCATACAGTGGCACTTAGTACCGAACATGTAGTATATTAAAAGGCACATATGGCCGAACACTCCTAAAAAAAGGTAACATCGGTCACAAATATATAATTCAGAGCACAGCACATGCCTCGTGCGCCCATTCTTTACATGAATTGCATTGAATCCAGTCCTCCTCATCAATCCCATACCTTGAAGGTACTTCTCTTGAATACATTTTTTTCGTGGTAACTTTTTAATTTGCGATCTATAAGTTTTACGATTCTCAACGACCCTTCTTGATTTTTTCGATGTTGTAAGATATACTTGTTCCTGAAATAATTAAATACACATTTTACCTGTAACACTTAGAATAACAGCGTAATCGTCGAAACATTTATGTTCGGTCATAGGGGAAAAAAAACTGTTCGGTACTAGGGATTCACTAAAGAGATTTGATATTCGAATAATCCAATAAAATACTATTTAATGCATGTTTAAGGCACTAAAACGTAAAAACTACTCACCAATGGCAATCAAAACTCGTACCAAAATGATCCCACACTTAAATTTAAGTCACAACTGACACGTGAAGTTTGTGGGCGACGCTGATTTCCCTTGTAAAATCCACTGCGACCGTTCTCACTCACGCCACGAGTGTAACATCGAGCTCGCGCGCCATCCGCTGCCTAACTACCTTTTTCTCTTTCCGTTGCACGACAAAGCATCATACTTGTTCGTGTATTAGTTACAGTTACAGCATTCGTTCGGTACTACCTGCCGTTCGGCGCTAGGGGACTCTCCCCTACGGCAGACAGACAGACATGACGAATCTATAAGTGTTCCGTTTTTGCCATTTGGCTACAGAACCCTAAAAAAGGAACTCTTATAAGATCACTTTCTTGTCCGTCTGTCTGTCTGTCTGCCCATGTGTCACCACCAATTTTCTCAGGAACGGATGAACCTAGCAAGTTGAAATTCATACCAAGGGCTATAGTCCCTATTAGTTGAATAAAAATTAAGGTCCGAAGTCAACACGATAAAAATATGATTTTAGCGAAAACTTGTAAGTATTTATGCCATACAGAGCCATCTAGCCTCAACCTATGTAATTTTTTTTACGATTTGACGTAATGTCCAAGCGACCTTGAAATATAACTCGAAACTTGGTACCTACCAGTTGTAAACAAATCGCTAAGTGAAATCATAAAACTGAAGTATTTAAGGTTCTATTCACTGTACGACTTTACCAATTTAATTTTCTATGCAGAAACCTGGTAAACTTTCTTAGATAATTGCTGATAATATCGTTATTTATAACTTAATCCGTTAGTTATAATAAAAGTTCTAATTTCTTCTTTATGATTCTGAAAAAAGTTTCAGAATATCGTGCGAGAGAAAACAAAAAGGGCTTTTGAAAGTCGTTATTTTTCATTTTTTATAAAAATTTAGAATTTTGGCGTTTCGTCTTTGTGGGACAAGACGCAACAATTTAAATAAACAAAAATTTTGATTTATAGATATATTAGAAAGACGTATTGAAAGCACAAAACGTAACAATCGAATGATGCATAAACAGTGACTTGGTATATTGGTATATGGAAGGAAGAGATATTACAGAGAAGGGTTAAAAACAAGTGTCAAACGCGTACTACTATTCAATAAATATAGCTATTCTATAAGAGTTGTTTAGAATCATCTAAGACCTTTAAATGAGACCCTAATTCGGATTTCAACCCCCCCTGACCCCCCCAAACGTCCCAGATTTTCGGAATCCGGACCAGTGTGCGCCGATCCGTTTAGAAAAGTAACTGCCAGACACTTGAATCTATTAAATAAAATTATATAATTAATGTGTTAGTACCTATATAAAAAAAACTTAATGACCATTGTGCCAACTGGGTCGTAAAATAGACATCTGCAATAGAGTCGGAGCATGAATAGCACCTTTCCTTACTTAAGTACGAGTTGGTATATACTTTACGAGGTAAGTAGTGACAAATTTTACGACCATTTGTATTTTCCAATTGAATAGTGTAAATAAATCGGGAAATAAATCTTAGGTTCTATAGGAAAATTCAGATACACATAATACTGTGGGAAACTACAGTCGTCATCAAAAATTTAGTAGCAATGCAACGGATGGTGAAGTATTTATTTCTATTCTGTTTTTTTGTTTGTACTGTGGCATAATCAATACTTTAATATGATAAAGTTAAAGAGTTTGTTTGTTTGTAGAAAATCCGTTAAAATGTCTATTACGTGACAATGTCTAGCGTGGCTTTAATAAAAAAAGAAAAACAGTCACAAAATTTCCAAAAATACAACGTTTAAATGTGGTTTAAACTCATAACTACAATATCAATCTAGTAGATAGACAAGCTGATTTTGATCCTGAAAAATAATTATGAAAATTAAACCAGACTCACTCTTATGTAGATCTCGTGGGAATATCGGGATAAATTAAGATGTAAGCTATCCTATCTTTCAAGTTGGATCAAACTGCACACAGTGTGCAAATTTGATTAAAATCGGTTAAGTATTTTAAGAGTCCATCGCGCACAAACAACGTGACACGTAATTTATATATATTAAGATTAGAAGATTAAGCCCTTTAGTCGCTGAGTAGGTACCTAAAACGCAGTCTGCCTATTTCGCGTATTGTCTAAATCTAACGAGAAATTGGAATATTGATATTATTTACGTATTAGTTCATGGGCGAAGTAGGCGAAACGAGATTTAGTTTTAGTGGCGTGCTCAAGAGCGAGGCAGGCGAATTGAGATTTAGTTAATATGCGAAGAAGGCGAATTAAACATTTAGTTTTAGTGCGTATCAGCTAATGAGCGAGGTAAGCCAATTAAGATTTAGTTTTAGTAAGCTTGACCTACGCATTTATGCAGATTTATTTTTGAAATTAACCGACGACCGTGTACTGGGCTTTTTACATTCCATTCAATATTGTACGTGTCTCAAAAAACCTACTTTATAAGTAGGTAATTTCGCACCGATTCAAAAAAAAACCATAATTACAGTGTCATAATTCCCAAATAATAAATGATACACTTTTGACCGGCAAACTACAAGAAAGCACGTTCGTGCTTGCAATAAATATAGCTATAATAATATTTTTAAACCATGCAGCTGTAGAGGGTAAAATAATATGAAGATGTTTGATTTATTATTGACACTAAGTTCTAATTGAGTTGATCTTATGGACTAGAATAGATAAAATAAGGAACGTCTAATATTAGAGGAATCTTAGAAGTTGCGCCAGTAAAGAAAACGGTGATATAGTCCATTGAAAAGTTACATTTGGGGTTGCATTTGTCAGAGGACGCAATTTTATTTTTCAAATATCAAGAGGAGGTTAGTCTAAGCTTAAATCCAAGTTTGAGGGATTGTAGCTCTTGTCCCACGGCCGCCATCTTGGAAAAAGGGATTTTAATGGTTTTTATGGTAATTTTATTTGCAACAAAAAATGTTAAGTAATATTTTTTGTGAGACCTATAGTTTGTCAGATAAACCATAAAAACCGTTTAAATCCCTTTTTCCAAGATGGCGGCTGTGGGACAAGAGCTATAATCCCTCAAAGTTGGATTTAAGCTTAGACTAACCCCCTCTTGATATCTAAAAAATTAAATCGCGTCCTCTGACAAATGCACGCTAAGCCCAAAAAAATGTAACATTTCAATGGACTAATAGGGAATCGAGTTGGTATAGATAGGTAGAAGAAAAGAGAGGAGACGCATGTAACTAGAAGAGTAATGAGTGAGTATGACTCTAGAGGGATAGAAAGGAAGAGGAAAACTTATGAAAATATAAATGGACTATTATGTGAGATGAGAGTGATGGATTTGAACAATGAGATGAAGGCTAACAGACGAGAGTGGAAGAAAAAAAGATATACTGCACCAACTCCAAATAAATTGGGACAAGGGCAGGCAGAAGAAGCAAAATTTAAGAACAAAGTAGTGATTTTTTCAAAATGAACTAATCAACAAAACAAAACAAAGAAAATACAAAATATTTATTTCAGCAAAAAAAAAATTAAAGAATTTTGCTGTTTGTTATACAGTTTGCGAGTTTACAGTGGTATTCACACTAAGCAAATGCTTGCAATCGCTGTAGTCAATGACTGATGACTTGACGGAAACGCTTTCAAGCCTGAGTTAATCGTGAAAAGCTCGTGAATGCGTTCCTAGTTTCGTAGTTGTAACCAGACGCCCTGCTTGACCGTGAATTGTACTTTTTGTATATGTTTTTGGCTTCGCACGATTTCTGCGTATAACCAGTATCAATTAAGTATTTTATAGGTATGTTTCATTCATAATATTAATATTTTATTTTCCGTCTTTTTGTTTTGCTGAAGCAACTGACAGTGTCGAATTAGACTTAATATTTTTTTTCTTTTAAATAACTGAATTATTCCAAATAATAAAAACTGGTAGAAATATCAAAAAAATTGAACAAACTTTTCAAAGGAAAGTTGGGAATAATATCCTAAAGACTTTAAAATACCATTTTGTAATAGAAACATATTGTGCATGGTTAAATAAATCCAACTATATTACATTTCGTAATCAACTCCAAATTACATCTCCAAAATGGCTCCCAATTTAACATACGCAAGTGAATAATTTGACTCCTTTTGCGAGAGAAAACAACAGTCTGAACCCACAATTATTATGGATGAAAGTAGATTACAAACTATTATATTGGTCGATAGCTAGTCGAACGACAAAATTGAAGGAACATAAAAAATCTGTGAGGTTCTACCGAAGGACTCGGATTCTATAAGCATTCAATTTCAAAATTTCTCAAAATTGATAATTTAAGCACCGTCTGCAAAAAATCGTTTAAACGTTAACAAAACTGAATATGTTTGTCTGTTTATAAAACTGAATTGGGATACTTCACCTACCCTACCTAACTACCGTAAACTACCATTATGAGACGTTCGGCACTGCTCTAGCACGGCTATTGCAACATAGCCAAAAGGTATAAAAATATAAGAGCACGATTTAAATCCCGGGAAAACAAATTGCGCGACTTTGAAAAACTGAATGCTCTTCGACTATCGGCAGACCAATAAGTCTGTAATCTACTTTAACCCTTAATCCGGCGGTGTTTTTGTGACTGATGTTTGTAAGAAAAGTGGGTTAAACATCAAAATGTATGGTTTAACACTTGCGTTGAGACCAAAACCAATACGATTAATATTTAAGTTGCACTCAGTGCAATTGTGTCGGAAAAAATACAAGGGAGTCGATATCACTGAAAAACACAAGACTTTATCTAGCGGTAAATATAAATTTTTAAAAGAATATTTTTTAAGCTATTGCATAGCTTTTATCGCGGGCTTTGAGCGCGGCGACCGAATCAAGAAATTCCGTAACGAAAATAAAACCTAACACCCCCCACTCCACCTACCATGTAGCTCGGCCGAGCGTTCGCTTAATGTGTATGTATATGGTACGACTGTACGAAGCTCGCACGATGCAATAGCTTTACCGCGGCAGTCCCCGAGTGCCCCACGTTTTTTTTGTATAGGTTAGATAGCCAAAAGAGGAGTTCAATTAATTTAGCGACTCGCCTATATCACGTTGCATTTCGGCCAATTTCCAGTGAATAAATTAACGAAGGAGATTGGTCGGTGACAACAAGGTGATTGGTTATTTTAATGCAACCAAATGTGAGGTTATGTTATTTATTCTGCCCTTAGCTCTCCCACTGTTGTATTTTTGCCTCTCCTAATTACGCCACCAAGCTGATGCTTTATAGATTGTTTATAAAATGGTTCTAACATGTCATTTTTTACCAAAATTAATTATTTTTTACCATTTTTTACCTACCGATTAATTATTAGGCTTATAAACAACCAATATCGATAATATTGGTTGTTTATAATTTGAAAGTCCGATAAGAATTCACTGATCGTCAGTGTAAATTTAAGAAAGAACATTGTTAAAAATGATCATGTCTCTGGGTGATATTAACAAGGATTCAGATTTACATTTTTTAACACTTTCTTCGCCGGAAGTTTGTTGTAAATTTTGTCCCTAAAGATAAAGAAAAAGAACTTAAATAAGGTTGGTTAGTAAACTTAATTTTAAACTTTTTAGAAAGAATTTGCCGTCTAGTTTAAACTAGATTTTGTGATATATTTTTTGGTAAAATAACAGACGCACTGACAGACGGAAGGACCCTAAAACCGCAGTCTGTTAATTTCGCGTTTTGCCCAGACTTAATAAGAGTTCGACACATTGATATTTAGACCCATGGCGTATAACGAAACAGGCGAATTGAGATTTAGTTTTAACACGTTTATACCTCATTACCTTTCTAAGTAGGTTTACTCAATTTTATTTTAATTAAAGTAGCCTTACAAATTTTATTTAAAGATTTAGCTCAAAACAAAAAGTTCATTTTAGGTATTTATGTTACCCTTTCGGGTAAAAAGGCAAAATTAGCCGAACCCAATTTAAAAATCGCGGACAATAAGCCCGCTCCGACGGGGTTAATCATAAAGAAAAAACAATTAAGCGTTGGAAAAACAGTTCGTAGTCCTTTTTTCATCCTAAAGTCCTTGTTATATTTATTGGGGTTCCTGGAGGTTGAATACAGAGTGTTTCATTTCTCTGATCTACAGGGTCGTGACGTTTTGTTGTGTCAGGGGATTTTGGACGAATTTTTGCGTTTTAACTATTTAGAAACAGAACATAATGGAGAAAGCGACAACCAACTGAGAGATGGAACCACGACTGAAAAAAGAATTACATGGAATTACGAGTAGGTAGTGCATTCCATCTCTCACTAGTTCTAGTACATTTTTATGGTCAACTTTTACTTATAGGTATTTTGACAGAAAAGCCATTATTATAAGCCAGACTGTGGATGCTAGTTTTACAAGCACCAATATAGGGCAATACATGTTTAGGTGTCGAAGTGTAGGCATAATATAAATTAACAAGAATTTGTAAAAAGAATATTTGCTACCTCTAGCAATATACAATGGGAGCAAGTAAAAGTATGGGAATAATTATGAGACTGCCTCGATTTTGTAGTGCTTCTGGCATGTTTGCCGATTCATGTATGACACTGTTACACAGAATACGGGGTAGTTCCAATAGTTATCTGTCACTTTTTGTCTACAGATTAGACAATGACATTGTTAAGCATTGGAATAATATGCACAATTCCAAAGCTAATTTTTGTTCATATTGGTAGTTCTATTTTATGTTCTTATTTTATCTTTAATTTCTGTGTTAGTTTTAAGTTTTTGAATATTGTATGGATTTTGATGTCTGATAAATAAACATCTTAATATATATAAATCTCGTGTCACAATGTTTGTCCTCAATGGACTCCTAAACCACTTAACCGATTATAATAAAATTCGCACACCATGTGCAGTTCGATCCAACTTGAGAGATAGGATAGCTTACATCCCGATATTCCCACGGGATCGGAAGTTACGCGGGTGAAACCGCGGAAGGCAGCTAGTCTTAATATATATAAATCTCGTGTCACAATGTTTGTCCTCAATGGACTCCTAAACCACTTAACCGATTATAATAAAATTCGCACACCATGTGCAGTTCGATCCAACTTGAGAGATAGGATAGCTTACATCCCGATATTCCCACGGGATCGGAAGTTGCGCGGGTGAAACCGCGGAGGGCAGCTAGTATATTATATATTATTATTAAAAGGACGTAATAGATTTCTATCAGACAATCATAGCCTAAGTCACTCTAAGAATAAAAAATCGAACGTCTCATTTTTCTATACTTCACTGTCGCTGTCGCATTTGTTACTCCATTATGAACAATGTTCATTTTTTTCTTTAGCAGTGGTCATTTGTGGTTTACTTTCGTCCCACGTTCTGGGAAAGTAGCTACTTTCTTGTCCCTAGTATTAAGGTTTTTGTACCTACCTACATGAAGCTTTATATTTTCTTGTTTCTTTCGGATTTGTTTTAGTAGGGTTCCTTATTAAACTTAGTTTAGGGTCCTTTCGGATTAAGGGACAAAGGGGAAGTAGGTATATTTTCGGTAGTAGGATTTGACTAACAATTTATCTTTCAAAAAGTAATTTTGGCGTTCCAAAATCTAATCTACAAAATATTTTCTGTAAAAATTATTATGTATTGTTTGAATATAATTTTACATCATACTTGCTCGGTAAGTAGGATTTACTAGTATGGTAAGAGACTGTGTAAGTTGTCATTTACAATACAGTGCATTGTTTAGATGGAACGTTCCATTTTCAAATCACTTTACCATTCAAGCATAGGGTGAATGCTTGAACTGTAAAGTTCACTTTACCATTCAAGCTATGTCAAACTCCTTGGTTAACCAATCTCTTTTCTTAAAAAATGACGAAACTTTTTACTGAAAAAAAAAAAAGATAAAAATGGCGGCATTTTATTTCAGTTCAATCTATGCAAAACTCCTTGGTCAAATTTTTTTTTTTCATAAAATGATTTTTACTGTAACAAAATGAAAATGGCGGCATTTCATTTGAACTAAATGTTTGTTCACTTGCGACGACTGTATTAAAATTAAAAAAAACAACATACAAGTTTATGCTAGTTCATCATGTCAAGTATTCGTCTGATGAATAAGTGGTCGGCACGCCTGATTTTTGTCATCTTGAAGCCGAAGATGTCGTACAAAAATGTTTTATTTACCTCGCATGAATGATGTAAAGTAGTATACCTACCTCGGTTGTAAGTAGTAATTACACCCTCGAACTATATTCTAAATATCTCGGGTGCACTCGATCCATAGCGCCCTTTGCGAGCTGTGCTCGCACGGGCGCCATATTGGATCTTGTTCTGTAATAGCTCACTTACATACCTTGTGTGGTAAACTACTATAACTGTATCTCACCCTTAATCTAAAAACAGAATACCTATTAAATTAAAACCCTTCGTGTGTGAGTCCAACTCACACTTGGCCGGTTTTTTTTAAACACAATCTCATGCAAGCTACACCTAATGTTATCCACTGACCAAAAATAAAAATCTTTAGAACGAAGGGCACATTTTTCTGTCTACTGAACTAATCGAGCTCTGTTGAGATGATAGGTACTATCTAAAGGTTTTATCTTTAAATTCGACACATGAACCAAAGGTCGTGATGTAAAGTTTCGTAATTGCGACATGTATCAATTATCCATATACATTAGACGTCTCAATTTACATGTTTGTTAGCAATGCTAAGTGATGTAATGTTTTATTTGGTACAAGGCGATAAGGGCCTTATGTTTTAGGTAGGCAACGGTTAAGCAAATTCAAGTATATTTATTTTTACTAATGATAGATGGCAGGTTACGATGCAGTCTAAGAGGCCTAAAACACACTGGTCTCCTAATATTCGTCCCCCGGAAAAATAGGAAAAATAAGGAATGACAAAATACTTAGTGCAGGTGTCTGGGATTTCCATCGCATCTGTGTCGTATATCAGTTTTTTCTGGATGTTTAAAGAAAGAATGGAAATATTTAAATCGTATGAACAAGTTTTTTTTTAATTCCTTTCTCTCATTTTTCAGATATCAGACAGATTGTGCTTAGATATATTTTTATCAAAATTAGTAAAATGATTATTTACATTTATAATTTTATAAGAATATCTTTATTTCTCTACATTAATTTTTCAATTACGATAATTGAATGGATGTAACTCTCCGCTCCTCCATTCCTTACGCTATTTGAAAGATAAAATATACAGTGAAATTCATGAATATTCAAAAGTTAAGTAAAAATATACATCTTGATGTAGCTCCGGACTTATTCTATGAAACGCTAAACAAATAGCTGTCTGTAACATAAAAGCATTTGATCTATTGAAATCACAATGCGGTCTGGAGATTGTTTTGCGTAATGTGTATTAAAACGGGAGTTACACCGCAGAAGTAATCAAATGGTAGTGGAACGGTATCTGGATCTGTGGTTTTTGATGTAAGAAATAACGTAGTAGGTAGTAAGTAGCGTATTTTGTCTGCAATTTCATCCGTAAAGTTCAATTTTCCAAAATATATTTTTAGTGGATGCCTATGTCTTATCAGCTATAATAATATAATAATTCATTTATTTCGGATTAAATTACATTAAAATACAATTCAGATATAAATTAATCCATAATATGCATTACTCAACTAGATCCAATTTAAAAATAATAATTATAAACAAAGTCAGAAATCAAATACAAATGTCAATAATAGTCAGAAAATACAAATGTCAACAATAGAAAAATAAAATAAATTACATTAGTTAGGTACATTAAAATAATTCCAAATAAAATAAAATAGGTAATCACAACTAAATCAACATTAAATTAAATTAAAATAAATTCATTTAAAATTAAAATAAGTAAACTAAAACTAAAAATTGAAAAATGATTGATGAAATTCTCAAATAATTTTATGAATCCCTATCCAATATCTCCAGATAGGAGACTTCAATTTATTTGCTATATATCAGCATAAATTCTTGTAAATAGAATTGTTTCAATAACATTGATCTGATTGCATTTCGATTACAAAAATACTTTTTTTAGGTTACTGACTTTGAGGCTATTTTGAGCTACGCTGAGGGTATTTTTTTGTTATCGAAATGCAATTGAAATGATATTGAAATGTAATATTTTTCATCGAAAAGAAGCCTATGGAACCTATTATCTACATACTGAGTTTCATAACAAGCGATTTAGTTGTTTTTGTGTGAAAGACATATTAAAAACACATACACACACACAAACTTCCCATTTCATAAGTCGGAGAAGGACAAATATCGCTGACTTCTACGAGTTTCCCTAGGGAAAGGGAGGCGACAGGACTGGCGTTAATTGCCTACTTATAGCTACATGTGTCAAGCATTTTATAAGCTTTTGATTCCACGAATTAGTCATATTTGGGCCGTAGGTATATACGACGAGTCCACGAGGCACTCAACTTTAAATACCTACTTTATTTTTTTGTTGATTATACATTTGTTTGAAGTTGGTACTATTTCAATAGTGATATCATAGTGCCCGCGTTCCGGGGCGTTCCTGGTGCAAAGGCTGTCGATAGCGGTTCAGCGGGGTAAACGCTGCCTGCATATTTATTGTCCAGCTTTGCACCGGGAACGTTGGGGAGGGGTCTATTTGATTAGGGTTTCGTTATTATTATTTTTTCTATTTTTGTGTGTGTGGATTAATTTTATTGTATGTTTAGATTCTCTGTGTATTTATTGTGTTTTTTTTGTATTTATTTACCTACTCTGTAACTATTTCTTAAGTACTGTTTCTCTTTTGTTTCATTTTTCTTGTTTTTGTGTTTTTATGTCGATAGTGATATTTGAAAAACTAAGTTTTTTTTGGAATGTGGCATAAAACTTAAAGATAAACGAGGAATAAATCGCATGAGCCGCTTCATTTTAGTTCTCCCACAGCCTTCGAAGACCTCTTACCCTGTTGTAAAGTACCTTATTAAATAAAACTGTTTCCTTTAACACGAAATGTACCGACATTCTATTATAGGAAATATCAAATTACATAGAGTATTACATTCGCGTTTATATGGTGTGTAGCACTCTTGAGTTGCCTAAGGCGATAACTTTTATTAATCAGCAGTTACTCTGACGACGTACGGTCTACGGAAAGCTGAGATTTGTTTCTTATTTTTGTTGTAATTTGGGATGTTTCCATTCTCTTTTATTTTTCGTAATCTTGATAGAAAAAAAACCGGCCAAGTGCGAGTCGGACTCGCGCACGAAGGGTTCCGTACCACTGTATTCTGTTTTTAACCCCGACGCAAAAACAAATGCAAAAAAATTGATGGCGCTAGTGGTAAAAATACATGAATGAAGGGTTTACCCTTCATTCATGCGGCTTCATTCTGGCGGTTTACGGTTTATGACGTTTTAAAAAAAACTACTTATCAGATCTCGTTCAAACCAATTTTGGGTGGAAGTTTGCATGGTAATGTATAATATTATATTTTTTTTTAGTTTCATCATTCGCTTATTTTAGAAGTTACAGGGGGTGGACACTTTTTACCACATACAAAATCATTTAGAAAATAAAATGATTTTGAAACCTCAATATCATTTTTGAAGACCTATCCACAGATACCCCACACGTATGGGTTTGATGAAAAAAATTTTTTGAGTTTCAGTTCTAAGTATGGGGAACCCTAAAATTTATTGTTTTTTTTTTTCTATTTTTGTTTAAAAATCTTAATGCGGTTCACAGAATACATCTACTTATCAAGTTTCAACAGTATAGTTCTTAAAGTTTCGGAAAAAAGTGGCTGTGACATACGGCAGACAGACAGACATGACGAATCTATAAGGGTTCCTTTTTTTGCCATTTGGCTACAGAACCCTAAAAATGTCAACGAACGGTCGGAATCAGAATTGCAGACCGATCATAGAGGTCTAAAACTGCTATTTTTAGAATATTTTTAACTCAAACAAGATTCTAAGGTCTTGCTTGAGTTCAAGTATAAAGTCTTTCAACACATGAATTTATTATAATCAAAACATTCCAATAATACCTAGTAATTTTAGAATTCAACGGTGGGTCTGCAATTTTGACTCTGACCGTACCTATAAAATGGAACCTGGCAGATATGGTGCATTGTTTTAGTGGACGGAGAACTTAACCAGCATGCCGAGTATGAATGGAAATTGTTTAAGATAACCCACTGTTACTTCACCCTGTGGCCTAAATACCTTCAATCACGATCGCTAAAGAAGAACGATTGTTGTGAGGAAATGTGTGATATGGGTCAGATTTGGGTAGCTAGTGTTGGGAAAAATTTAGTAAATAATAATTATGTTATCGACATTATTATGATTACCCACTCCTATTCCGCATTGTGGCGTATAGTTGTCTATCAGAAGAACGAAAATAAAACTTTAAGGGTGCTTATGCTGACGAACGCAACGCGTCAGAAATACAACTTACAACTAACATTGTTGATTGTAACGAATGTGTTTTGTTTTTCTCAAAAGTGCTGAGATGGAATAATAATTGTAGGTGACATTTTTACCGATATTTTGGGTAATTTTGAGGCGAAAATTCCTTGTCATTTCAAAGCCAGACTAGTTTTAATTCTTGATTTTTAGGATAGCTTCAAAAATATAGGAAATTTTTTGCTCAAAATCACACCAAAATGTCGGTAAAAATCTCACCTACAATTCTATTTAAAAAAAAAGAACTAAATCAGTTCTTTTCCATCCAAAGGTTGCCTGGAAGAAATCGCTTTTAGCGATAAGGCCGCCCATTTGTGCAACTTGTACTTTCTAGCTATTACTTTACTTTGCTTTTTGTATTTATAATATGTTCCTTACTGTGTTGTACAAATAAAGTTATCTATCTATCTATCTCAACACTTTTAAGAAAAACAAAACACATTCGTAACAATAAACAATTTTCACCAACGAAGGCGACCGGTGCCAGTAGTAACTATTTTGTAGGCTGTGTACCAAGGTCGTTGGCGTATGGACCCCCCTTAAAATCAGATTTACGGCACAGCGCGCGGCATCGCAATTTTAGGTTACCCCTTTCTCCAGGTCGTTCAACGTGATTGCATATGGATCAGATTTAGACATGGATTTAGAAAAGTAGCAGTAAACAAAATAATTGCTATTTTATTATACTGCCACTTCAATAACATCGAATTTTGACTTAATTTGACTGGCTTTAGCTTTGTTATGGGAACGGAGGATTTTTAATTACTGTTTCGATATTTTGCTTGATTATACAGGAAAAGTATTTTTGTAGTGCACAAATTTCGGTATGTTTTAAGCACATTAAAATAAAAAATATTGTTTTATTTTTATTTTGGAGCTAACTCAAAAACTCTCAGAGCTATAACCATTTAAGTGTTTCTAACAAAACGACGAAGTCCATGGACACAATACTAGCGCCAGCGAGTTTAATAGCGCGCTCTAAATGAAGGTAGGTACCTACGTGTCACTGTGTGTATCAATACTGAGATACCCAATAATTTAGAAATTGCAGGAAGTTTTTTACATTAAGTTTTGGTTTTTTTTTTTAATTTTTTTCTCGTAAATGTAATCCACTGCCGACATATATTCAGCAGAAAAAAAATGTGCACTACAAAAATACTTTTCCTGTATAGAATAGTTCCCATTGGTCCTTATTTATTTCAATAGCGGATGAAGTTTTTGAATCATTTAATTTTTAATACCTTAGAAAACTATACTACACTACCAAACTAACTTATAGAAAAAAAAACAGCGCACTCCGGGAGTACAGGCAGAAGTGAAAACAATAAACTTGTTATTTCTCATAGAATATTTCTTGAAACGATCTGCTACTGCCATCTATTAGCACTCACTTAAACAAATATAGTTTATTTTTTATTCGCTTATAGATGGCAGTAAAAAATTTAAATCAGCGCCATCTACATTCGAATAGCGGTCTTTCTAGAAACTAAGTTTCTCAATTTGTGTAATAGATCGCAGTATAAGTTAAACAAAAAGACTAACACAAATAAAATCTCATCTGTCGCGTCAAAATCTGTCGCGAGAACGGCTGAAAATGCTCACCCACAAAAGTGCCCAACGCGCCATAAGAAGTTTTCACTTCAAAAAAATTACCACGTCTTTGCAGTAGGTATAGCTTGCCCAAATATAATATGAGATGCTTACCTGAAAACAAACACAAAAACATTACAATCATATCTAAAAACCACATCTTATCAACACACAACAAACAAGAACACAATTTATTATATTAAAATGTCAAGTTTACAATAGAAATCATTTGCAAATGTCACTGCCAATGCCAAAGTTATCGACTATCCTTAAACTGGTAATGAACATCACTACATGAATTGCATAACAAGGTTTACAGAAATGCATTTGTTTGACCGTTTCTTTGTTTTTTAAACGATGTAAATGTTACAGAGGCGAATTGAGGCCGTATATTTGACGACCCAGTTGGCACAATGGTCAGCATGCCGGACTGCCAAATACAGGGTTGCGGGTTCGATTCCCGCCTCAGACAAGTATGGTTAGATATTTATCTGTGGTCTGGTTGTTTCTATGTATTATAAATATGTGTATTTACAAAAAAAGTATATAAGTAGTCCATTGTCTAGCTAGCACCCATAACACAAGTCTAGTTACTTAGCTTGGGCTAGATGGCCATGTGTGGAATGTCCTGTAATATTTATATTTATATGGAGCAAATCATTTTAGTAGACTGACTGCGCCCCGCGGTTTTGCCCGCATAATTTTCGATCCCGTGGGAATAACTAGATAAAAAGTAGCCTATGTGTTAATTCCAGGTCTCCAGCGTATAACATTTTAAAGCAATCAGTTCAGTAGTTTTTGACAGATTTATCACAAAATCTACCCAAGTGAGTGAAATAACAGAAGACTATTTTATAATTATCTATTTCCTTTTATTTGCCATACTATGTTTGTCCCCAAGAATTGATCTGTACCACGCAAAATCGACAGGTTCGATTTCTGGCTAAGGTAATGAATTTTTCAAAAATCTAATTATGCATTTTTAGTTTTTGCAAAAATCGGGCACGCAGCTTCTTTCAGCGTTTTTCGCTAAGTATCTCTTATGTTTAGGATATAGCCCTGAAGGCCCTTGTAAAAAAATCACCATGTATACAAGAATTGCTCGTTAGAATATCATCTTTCAATTAAGATGGTGTTTTAAATAATTGTATTTCTTTGCATGATTTTTAAGCTATTGCATAGATTTTATCGCGGGCCTTGGGGGGCGAATCAAGAAATTCCGTAACGAAAACACCTAAGACCCCCGACAAATGACGGACGATTATTAACGGACGACTATTGACGGACGACAATTTTTTTTTTTTTTGAAGTGAAAACTTCTTATGGCGCGTTGGGCACTTTTGTGGGTGAGCATTTTCAGCCGTTCTCGCGACAGATGAGATTTTACACAGATATACAGTTTTTTATAAGAACATTTACTAAGACAAGAAATTATTCTCGATATAGCAATAGCTTTACCGCGGCAGTCCCCGAGTGCCACACGTTTTTTTTTTTTTTTTTTAATAGGTAATATAAATTTGTATCTACTTGTGATTTATTTTTATAATGCAAGAAAGTATTTATCTGTCTGTATTTTACGTCTAACAGTGGTTCCTAACTTTTTCAGTCTTGTCACCCCTATAGCCTAGTCAGGCAAACCCCTCCCACTAAAAAAAACTGTGCACGCAAAACTAGCTGACTCTGACGGTGCAGTGTTCTAAGTACATGCAGACCAGCCTTTAGATTAAATTAAAATGTATATATTTCTTTTAGTCAATAAAGCTTCTGAAACTTATAAATTCAAATTAAGATATCATTATGTTAAAAGAAAGAATTTCGTGCCATATCCACACCTATATTTCTTAAACACTAATAAAATCTCAAGTTACATTTCAACGCAACCAATAAAATCGAAAATTACTTCCTAAAGTACGAATCAAAACGGGCTCATCGTCGCATCGTAAAATCAAATCACACATCCAAAATAACTACAACTTCTTTCTTAGATATATGAATGAATGTTCCTATTTTGAATTCATTAAGTGTTCCGGGATTTCGTACATCCGGTGGCCCAAAAAGATCGGTTACGTTATGATTATGATCCATGTGTTCGTTATTTGAAAATTATCTCGTGTTTCGAACGCATTATGTTTGTAAAGAGGTCATATTACTTTGATGTTGAAATAAGGTTCCATTGTTTTTTTGGTAATTCGTGGTGCGATTTTAAAAAAGGAATTATAGAAAAACGATATAGGTACCCAAGTAACACATTTGGTAACAAATAGCTTGCATATAGTATTTTTTTGGAACCTTTAGTAATAAAATCCACCTTGATTAAGTTCTATATAGGTGGTTAGACCTTATATGCAACCTATATATTACTAAAGGGAGAAAAATTGCAACTCATTTATAGTTGCAGAAGCGTTGCATAAGAGTTCGAATTGTTACCCTGAGTGGCACTTGGAACTAACGGTGCGAATTGCGCGCTGTGAATGAATGATTGAACGATAAAGCGATACCGTTCATTCGTTGAGTGACAATTTGTCATAACTAGTCTTATTTTCGGCGGAGACAAACGAAAAACGGTGTGCTTTGTTCTATTGTGTTAATTGTGACAGCCATATTGCATCTATTTGGCGAGTATTAAAAATGTACGTGTAAACCGCAGCATAATATCACGGAGCCCTTGCAAATGGTTTTTTATCGTGAAACCATGGTATATTTACTTAGTAAATTTTGATGCACCTTCAATTTAATCAAAAGTATTAACAAATATGTGCTGATCAAATAAATAAGATAATACTTAACAACAATTTGGTTGTTAAAAACCTAACATTATAGTTTCACAAAAAGTATACTGTCAACAATAGTTATCAAAACTTATTTTGTTTTATGTTATTGTAATAAAATATCATTAAACAAATAATGCTTTTCAAGGTTATTATTTTTAAACATGGCGATTTAAAGTAGACCTTGTAGTTCTTATTTTCACTTATTTGTTACCTTATTGGAACTCTTAAGCCCAAAAATCACTCATTAGTACCTAGTAGTGATATTTTTCACTTCACAGGTCTTGCTGTCTCTACTTTGAATTGGGGATCCTCAAGACGGGTACAAAACCCATTGTGAAGGATAATAAAGTAAAAAAAGTAAAATTTACTTAACTTGTAAAGTCGAGGACTGTCTGTACAACTGTCTGTGCAATTGTCTGTACAACTGTCTGAAACTGTCTGGTACTGTCTGGTACCGTCTGGTACCGTCTGGTACCGTCTGGTACCGTCTGGTACCGTCTGGTACAGTCTGGTACAGTCTGATACAGTCTGGTACAGTTTGGTACAGTCTGGTGCCGTCTGGCACCGTCTGACACCGTCTGGCACCGTCTGGCACTGTCTGGCACTGTCTGGCACTGTTTGGAACTGTCTGACACTGTCTGTAACTGTCTGGAATGAAACTAATGTACGGAACCCTCAGCGCGTGAGTACGACTCGCACTCGACCCGTTATTATTTTAATTAGATCTTGTGGTTCTAAATGAGATAAAAATGGAACCGATCTACGCTTTACAGTGGCATATAAGAGTATTTTCGACCTTACAAAGGCAATTACACTAAGGTTCCAAATGAGCTGCAATAATAACTCTTAAGCCACTACAAGTGATAAATAACTCATATATACTACTTATTTAGTACTAAAGGTGCCAAATGAGGGAAAAATACCACCTATTAGGGCACAGTTCTTTAGGGGGGATTTTAAGATGTCATATGCCTCTTTGAGTTCTATAAGAGAGAAAATTAAAACCTTTATGCGCCTATGAGTAATAGACTCGGCTTAATGCTACCATAGGTAATAAAGCAGAAACAAAAATCACTCAAAAGCAACCGTTAGTGATAAGAGTTACTCATTTGCAAATTCGAGTGCTGTTTGCATCTTTAAGTAATACCACACACTCTTGCATCACCTATATGCTACCTACAGTTGCAAAATAAGTTCCAAAATTCACTAACGTGCTACTTGGGTACTATACCTACTATACTAAGTACTTAAGTAAAGTTTTTTAAGTGATAACGTGTTATAAATCGAAAAACACCGGTTAAAATGTGTGACGTCATCGCTCACGTTCCGTTATGGACAAGGTAACCATAGCAACGTTTTATCGTTGCTATGGTTACCATTAATGTTTCCTTATGACGTTGTCATGTAAAATTATCGCCCGTAAACTGACTTTACAGACAACCAGTATTTTTTTCTTTTAATTTATAGGTACTTACTATTTTAAAGGGTGAAAATAATTTGAATGAAGATCTGGGTGCTTATATTCGTAGGTCTTTTATGGTCATTGAAGAGTTGCTTGTAAAGGCCTGGGTCATAATAAACATTTCTTTAGACTGGAAAATATCAAAGAAGTGTATAAGAAAGTAAATTAATAAAACTAACTTGAAAATAAAACTGTTCAGTACATAAATTACAGAACTTTCATAAAGGACATGATAAAAATTGGCATCATAAGTTTTGTAAATCTTTTGACGCCGAATCGAATCTCGTACCTCGCCCATTAATTAAAACCAAATTAATACATCAGCATCTAAATTAATTTAACATTCATCATATTATTATTTACCTAATCAACATGCAATCTTGACCTACTTCTCAAGCATGACATGACAAGTATGACGCATAACAATTTCATCTAAATATTTCCCTACTCTTTCACACTTGTCAAAATTATTATCTTTTTGTCCTTTTTATTCGTACTAATGATTTGAACATGTGCAAGACCTTCATGTACTTTACCAAGTTGTTTTTACAGTTGGTTGTGGCGCTATTATCTATGCGAAGTTCTAAATTGTCTATGTACATTTTTTAGTTTCAGTTTTATCCAGCTGAATAGATAAGTTGGTGGTACTGTTATTCTTATTACAATTGAATTGACGCCATGTTTGGTGTTGTTGGTTTACTTAATTTTGTATTGTTCGAGTTTGAGTCATTTTTTGTTGTTTTAAAAGTGTATTTCTTAACAACTAGCTATGTTTTGCGTATTCAATTGCATCGGTCTCTGTGTCTTACATTTTTTTTAACCACTGTGTGTCACGATTTTGGATTCAGTTGTATGTCAGTCAATCAACAAGTACTTTCTAAGTATACTTTTTTAAACCAACCACCCTACAAAATGGTCGAGCTCTTTATGAGTTATATGGCCACAATTAATTTTTATAGAGAGTTAGATGGAGGGAAGCTTCAAATTCGTCTTATAAGTGGACTGTTAGTGAAAATACCGAAAATACAGTAAATACCAACTTAATAGACTCAGGTAAATCACTGCAGGAAGAACCTGAGAAGATGAGGCATAATCGATCCATGCCAAATTCAATGCGACTGTAGGGCTTCTGAGCAAACTACGTTGCGGCTCCTATCCAGACCTTACAGCCCTAATAGCTAACCTCATATCAGCATTAGTTGATATGAGGTTAGCGTTCTAAAAATAATAACAACGATAAAATCTGACAGTATACTGGGCAAATCTGACCACACTTAATCATATTCCCCTTAATTTATGCCATCGAAACGAAGAATAACAAGAGATCAAAGTAGGGGTAGACAACTTTTCATCCCAATATTTAGCCAATAGGCATCGAAGTGAGTGAAACTGCGTGGCTCAGCTACTAAGCAATAAAACTTCTAACAAGTTCCCGTCAGCTATTCTTCTATATCTATTCTAACAAATGATACCGTTCTATCATTTGTATGGTGCCACACAAGTTGTGAGGTAACTCTACCGTTAACTACTAAATCAGCTGTTGAATATGTTCCTATGGTTATCCATTTATGACAGGTCGAGCGCATTTTTATGGCCAACAAATTCTAACACGTAGAGACGTAAGAATTGATGGTGTAAGTCCACTATAAGCTACAAATGATGACCTTTTAAATGATTTTCTGCAGTTTTTAATTGCAAAAAGATATCTTACAACTTTTATTTTTAGAATAATTATTGAATACAGTGTACTGCAGTGAGAAAAAATAAACTAATACATTTTTTTTAATTATAATATTTAATGTATTCTATGTCTATTGGTGCATGTCCTATTAAATAAGATGAAGATAATTCTATACATGGTAAAGTAAATGTCTCAATGCCCGCATGGTCAGATGACATAAAAGCTCTCACGAACAGCTGAAGAAGAGATGTAGTAGAAAATTCATAATATTATAAAATGAGATGATTTATTCAGCGACAGAAACTTCAATCTATGCATTAGGCCCTACAGTACCTGAGATAGAATAGAATAGAATATAGTTTATTCAAACAAACACACGACAAAGTATTCACACAAATAAGAAACAATATGAGATAGTTACAGAGAATAGTACATACAAAAGACAGAGAATAAATAATAAGTATCTGAGAAGTCGTGTGTTGCCCGAATGGGTAAAGCCTCAGCATGTGCTGCAGACACATACATTATACACTATGTGATACATTGTTTAGATGAAGAAGGTTTGCCTAGAATCTATACAACTTAGCTTAGTCGAGTGTATCCTGAAGAAAGAACACACAAATACGTCTGGAGCTAACTATTTGCGTATCTGCAGCACATGATAAGGCTTTACCCGTTCGGGCAACACACGACTTCTCCTATACTTTTTATTTTTATTGTCTGTTCTTTGTATTTACTTTTCTCTGTAACTATCTCTTACTGTTTCTTATTTGTGTCTAAATTCTATCGTGTGTTTGTTCGAATAAATTATATTCTATTCTATTCTTACTAATTTTATGGTCTACGTCGACATTACTATTCCAGCAAAAGACCTAGCCCGAAAATAAACATTTCACTGAAAACATCAAAGAGTCGACGACTAAATGAGATCGACAAAATTCAGAGCGAAATAAACACAAGTAAATTAAAGCCCTTAATTTAAATTCACACCAAGTTCCAAATGATTTATTAGTCTATTTAGTTAATTAATGAAAATAATTATGAAAAATTGGTCCAGTCGGCGCTCTGTGAATGCCTGAATGAATTTTATGAGAGCTAGTGTCAATTGAGATAGTATTTAGGTCGATTTCATTCGTTCATTTTGTTTTATGAGGCAATAAAAATGATACGCCTGTATTCCGTATCTATTATTTAGTTTTATGATGAACTAGCTGCGCTCCGCGGTTTCACCCGATCCCTTGAAAATATCGAAAGTATCCTATTGTTAATCCAGGTCTCCAGCTATCTACATACTGAGTTTCAACGCAATAAGTTCAGTTGTTTATGAGTGAAGGAGTAACAAACAAACACATAGGCTTCGAAAATTTATAATATTGGTAGGATTAATTAGTGTGGACCTTCTATTAAAATTACCCACAAAGAGATGAAAGATGAGATGAGAACTAATAGAAGTGAATGGAAGAAGAAGACATCTGCGCCGACCTCTAATAAATTGAGATAAGGGCAGGAAGATGATGATGATGGTGGGTAAAGAGTAACTAAAGGGTTACTAAGGAATAAGATTTTGAATGATATGAAAGGGTAGGGTTTTTTTTACTGTTTTCATTTGTAATATATTCTTATTTTGTTGTAACAAGACCTAAAACTAGTAAAAGTATATCATTTTATAAAATAAAACCTAGATAACCGAAAGACAATGTCAGCTAGATGACACAAAATTTAAAGCAGAATACCCGGTCAGCAGAAAGTCAAGTCAGCTGGACGACATAAAAGTGGAATAAACAAGTAGCAAAACGTCTAAAATTGTAAATAGTCGTGATGAAAAGTAGACAATTTCAGCTTATGACACTACATTTAAATCAGAATACCCGGTCAGCAGAAAGTCAACTCAGCTGGATAAAAGTGGAATAAACAAGTAGCAAAACGTTTGGCATTGCAAATAGTCCTGATGATTAGACTACCTAATTAGACGGAAGTCAAATTAGTTGTATGGGATAAAACAGAATAAAAAAGATAAATCTATACTAATATTATTGGAAGAGATCGCTTTGAGCAATAAGGCCGCCGCTTTGTTTTTATATAATTTAAAAATGGTGTTTGCAATAAAGAATTTATCTATCTAGCTAAGAGTTTGTTTGTTTGCGCTAATCTCAGGAACTATTGGTTTGAAATGAAAAATATTTTTTGTGTTGGATAGTCCATTTCTCGAGGAAGGCTATAGGCTATTTATTTTGATATTCCCACGGGATCGGGACTTATGCAGGTGAAACCGCGGGGCGCATATTTATATTTGGATATCCCCATAAAGCTATCTCTTATAAAAACTTTTAAAATTAATAATATGGTTCATTCAGTTCATTCATTTCTCAAGTCCATTCATTTTAAAGTTCATCGTATTATAATTACATATAGCAGTGAATTATATTTGATTCTATTGGACTTAGCTTTTGGCAATAAAAAAGAATGGCCTTACATAATATAACGGTGTTTTAATTTTAATATTGATATTTTTATTCTAATTCACTGTTCAGTCTTTAAAATATTCAACGATTAAAAAATGGCCGTCTGTAAAGTCAGTTTACAGACGATAATTTTACGTGATAACGTCATAAGAAAAAAAAGAAAAATTGTGATTTTTTTTCGTTATTCCTTTTTATAATTTTGGCATTTTTTTTTCCTTTTACAAGTGGCGAAGAATAGGGTGCAATGGCGGCTTTTGGTGTTGGAGGCCAAGATTCACTTCGGGTCGCTGAGCCAGCGTAAGTAAGTAAGTAGTAAGTTTTCCTTATATATTATATTCGTCACTCGTCACACCTTAACACAAGCTCAGGTGACCGATAGGTATTATTATTAAGTACTCTGTTTCCTAAGTTACCATGACGCGTCTGGTCATATTACCATGACGCATGACGTCACAAAATATTACATAACCGTGACGCTTTTTTGTGAACGCAGGTGTTCCATTAATTTACTAGACGTTATCATGTTAAAAACTTTCGACCCATAAAATCTTCAAACAAAAAACGTAAAAGAAAACCCTTTGTATCAATCGTAATCCTTGAAATAACTTTTCTTGCTTGTTACGAGCCGTTAACAAGCAATATAGCTACTAAACAAACTTAATATTGTATGTTAATCTTCAATTATAGCTCTAAAGTATTAAAATTTAAAGTCCAGTTTAGTATGACTTGGAAAAAATGAGAAAATGTCAACTTTGTCAATAGTTGTTCGCAGTAAAAACATAGTTTTACTTGCAAATGCGTCAGACACAGGGCACCGTTAATAGGTTTCGCGTATTGAATAAACTTTAACCTATTATGTAGCTAACTAAGTGTAAGTACTTAAACTAAATACCTTTTTTTTAATTTATTTTATTTTTATGTTAAGGTACAGTATGGGTAATAAGTAAATAATCAGTTTGCTACAATAATAACAAGTATTGGAGTTACGACCTTCTTCTAATAGACGTTACACACGAACTTAAATACTTGCTTGAATTAAAAGTACTCAGTGTGATTATTATTTTCAACATGTTAGCTATTTAGTTAGCCGAGAGGTATAAACCGTCACCCGCTACACCAAGCGACGTGGGTTCGATCCACAGGTTACGTTGTTATAATGTTCAAATAGTGTTGCACAGGATTGTAAACGTTACGGTGGGCAGAGACTTTTGACCGTGGATTGTATGGTCAGCTGCATGATGCAGAACCACCGTAGAGTTCTATTACTATTATTGGTATGTTTTAATAATTCTAATAATTTTTGGTTGATAAATTAATAAGCTAAAAAACTTTAAACTTCAACTAAAGCCTACTAGTAGGTGCCTAGAATCTTGCTTGTGTCGAAAACATTCTTAAAACAGCCGTTTGGGGATCTAAAGTGGGTCTGCAATTATGCAGCCGACCGTACCTATTTCAAGCTATGTTGACGAGTTATTTCCTCTGAACATAGGCGACTAAGCTGATAAGGTGGTATAGATTCTGGTTCAGCTATTTAATACATTATCCCAGCGTTCTGAATAGCGCACGGATTCAAAAGTTGCTGGCGGTGTATCATTTAAATTAGATGTAAAGCCTACCTACCTAATACTTATCTTAAACTATTCTGCCCTCATAGACAAAATTGCTTTCTATTAGCGATGTCGCCAATCGATATTGGATATATCGCCAATCGATATTGGATATGTCGCCAATCGATATTGGATATGTCGCAAATCGATATTGGCAACATCGCTAATAGAACGTAATCAGAATAGTTTAAGATAAGTATTAGGTAGGTAGGCTTATCACTATCATCACTACATAGTATAAAACAAAGTAGCTTTCTCTGTCCCTATTTCCCTTTGTACGCCTAAATCTTTAAAACTACGCAACGGATTTTGATGCGTTTTTTTTAATAAATAGAGTGATTCCGAGGAAGGTTTATATGTATAATACATGCATAATATAGCCGTGCGAAGCCGGGGCGGGTCGCTAGTATCTAATATAGATGATACTATAGATGATACACCGTCAGCAACTTTTTAATCCATGCTATTCAGAACGCTGGGATAATGTATTAAATAGCTGGTCGCCAATTAGCGATGTCGCCAATCGATATTGGCGGCATCGCTAATAGAAAGCAATCGACCCGACCCGACGAATCAAGATCGAGATATAATTGTATGAAATTGACTTATAAAACATTGTTTAAAATTAGCAACTTATTCACCATTTTTTTTTCTCTAATTCAAGACTACGTGACTTTTAGTTGGCTGTCGATTGGCGATATCGCTAATAGAAAGCAATCTTGTCTAAGGGGGCAGGTCGCGTAAAATGATTTGACACTCAGTTGGTCTTAAACTGAAGATTTTTAATTGATTTATAAGTTCTGCATCGTCTATTATTTCCTTTATTTTTTTTGTGTAAAATTGTAGGTAAAAATTATTGTACGTTCCTGCTGATCAAACTAGTTTATCCAAAAGGAATAAATTTCCTAGTAGTCAAACTACTCAACTAAGTGGTTAACAAAAAGGCGATCGAAACGGAAAAAAGACGATCAAAATGGAAACAAAAGGCGATCAATTTATGTAAAAGAGTCTACAGAAAAAACGTTTACCAAAATTACGATTACTAACGTTGCTATTTAAAAACAAAGAAATTCGCGGAAATTCTGTATCTCTTCATTCCAAGTGACATTGGAGTTGGATTTCGCTGAAATAATATTGACCCTATATTATGGGCATTTGTTTTTGTAATTGTACCTGTTTTACTGGTTATGTTTTACTTGCCATGGCACCTCCGCCGGGTCGTGGCAGACTGGGTAGACCCATGACGAGCTGGCTTGTCGTAAAGGGTGGTATGCGTGCAAATGGCCTTACAAACCAGGATGCCGAAGATCGTGCGAAGTGGAGGCGTAAAAGTAGGAAAGCGGACCCCGGGCTCCCGAGAGGGATGCAACCGGGAACATCGCTCGGATGATTATGATCGGAGCTGGATTTCGCTTTAACAATATTGACCCTAGCTAGAGGGCATTTGTTTTTGTCATTCTTACTGTTTTCCGATTTTCTACTGTTTTTATTATATGTTCAAAACGTTCCGCTGCTTTCCGATGTTTAACTGTTTTTTTTTCTGTTTTTTTTGATGTGCCACTGTTTTTCCGATGCTGAACTATTTAGGAATTACTTTTTTCATTGTTCAAATGTTTTTTCGATAATTTTCGGAAAAAAATCCGATCTCAAACTATTTTTTTTTTTCATTATTTTCTAATCTTTCACTGTGTTTTCGACGCTGAACTGTTTTTCACTTACTTTTTTATTATAACCGACGTCAAACTGTTTTTCTACTATTATTTTTGATATTAAACATTTTTCCGATTATAAACTTATTTTTCATATACCTAGTTACGGTGTTATTTCGACAATTATTATAATACTCACACAATTAGTAGCTCTTTCTCTACCTTTGTTTATTTAAAAAATATACCTACAAGATTTCTTGACACATAAACTCTAAAAATACACTCAATAATCATCCTTCTGTTACTACTAATACTGAATACACCTAATTTGTAACAAAACTGAGCATTATCATAACATACACCTTATAAGGGTTGAAGAGAAACCAAATCGTTGTTTCATCGACGTCCTATCTAAATAAGATATTTAAAGTCGTAGTTTTGTAGAAAAAAATCAGAATCTGATGAAATCAGCTGTCCGCGTCTGTCTTTCCTGACGTGTAAAACAGTATAAAGAATAGGTACTTGTTTGCAAAATTGAACAAAATTTTCTTGTTTGCAATAAGGTTAGATTCTTGAAATTCTTATTAAGTGTAATTGCGTCAGATGTTTATGAAAAAACGAAAAACATGTGACTTTAAATGCTTATATCTTTTTTCCACATCTAGTACACAAAATACTATCAATATTATTGTTATCTAGAAAAACGCAGAATGTTATTATCATATTTTTTCTATTCGTTTATATGCTCAAGTATTGCCTTGCCATCATTGTTTCAGTTCTTCGAGTGACTGTCATTTTAAGTGCAATTTAAAAATAAAATAGTTAAAAAAAGAACCCGACTTTTATCCCCCATAACTTTCAGACGACTGTAACGAGAACACTCCCGACTAATTCACCTTTCAAACAAAAGAAACAAAACCAAAATCGGTTCATCCGTTCGAGAGATACGATGTCACAGACAAGACACACACACACACACACAGAGAGAGAGAGACGTCAAACTTATATAAAACCCCGTCGTTTTTGCGTCGGGGGTTAAAAAAGGAATGCTTTTTGTTTGCGCTACTTATTTTGCAGCCCATAAAATATTCATACCTATAAATTAAAATGAATTAGATAGGAATACTTTAATAATGACATACGTCACTTTCTTGCTATAGAAGCAATCTCATGGTGGAAGATTATCATCCACAGGCCTAAGTCGTATCGCCAAACGGACTTGTCCGTGTTCCGATACGTAAGCCGGCCACAACAAGAGGACCAGTCGGAAAAGTTTTTGGGCCACTGCCATCAGATGGCAGTGGCCCAAAAGGCAAAAGGCAGAAGGAAGATTCTTCCTTCCTTCAGTCGCGTTTTTCGAAGGCCTTCGTTTATATGGCGGTATTTGAGTCACAAGCGTATAGATAGGTATCTTCTAGCAAAGCATACTACGTCTTCGACCACATCGTCACTTACCATCGTGTGACGATAGTTATCAAAAGCTGACCTATTAAATTATTCGGAGTCACGTCTATAACTACAAAATTTTAAATATCTTTAAATTCTACCCACATAGCGCTTCAGTTCTGCAGGATGTAGCCCACACACGCAGTTTAGTTCTCAACTATCAATCTTAGTGCTAAGAGATAGAATCCAAAGTTGATTAGGAAGGGAATGTGAGTGGAAATCAATGGTTCTGTTGTCAGTAGGACTGTTTCAATTCAAGGATTGTACCGTGAGAAATTATTTGAAAGTTGTTGTGAGAAAAAAATGTTTATAATAGAATTGCAATTACGTCATGTAGATGAAATTTATAATAGGTATTGTAGACAGCGGTGTTGGCTTAGTGGTAGATACTTCAACTTTCATTCTGAAGGTCGTGGTTTCGAATCCCAACCGGCCGAACGCCGATGGATTTTTCTTAGGAAAAAATCATCATCATCTTCCTGCCCTTATACCAACTTATTTGGGGTCGGTGCAGTATGTTTTCTTCTTTCATTCATTCCTATTAGTCGTCATCACATCGTTGGCATTCATCTCTCTCGTGTCTTGTCTCACGCAGTCCCACCATCTTTTCTTTGGTCGTCCTCTTCCTCTCCATCCCTCCATCTCCCTCCATCTTAGGAAAAATGAATGTGCGCTAATTAATATTGCTCTTACAGTGGATGGAAACATCGTGATGAAACCCACGGCTTAGTTAGCTCCAGACGTATTGACGAGTTATTTCCACTGGATACGGTCGACTAAGCTGAGAGGCTATAGGTTACTCCATCCTGAATATCCCAGGCATCCTGAATAGGATGGTTCAAAGTTGCTAGCGATAGCAGTGTACAAATAGCTTAGATTAGATGTAAAATCCAAGTCATTGACTGTGTATTGAAAAGATCAAGGGTTTTAAAGATGGCTACCCAACTTTAAAAAAAACGGCCAAGTGCGAGAACTCGACTCGCACTTGGCCGTACCAGACAGTATGGGAGCCCTACTTAATTTTTTATATTTTTGTTATAGTGGCAACAGAAATACTTATACTTACATGTGAAAATTTCAACTGTCTGGCTATCACGGTTCATAAGATAAAGCCCAGTGACAGACAAACATACATACATACAGACAGACAGTGAAGTTCTAGTAATAGGCTAAAAATGGCTAACCGTTTACTATGCCAAAATGTTCCAACCTCCCCAACCTCCTAAACGCTATAACAGACGATAATTTGCACAAGTGATTCACTCACAATTGAAGGTATTTACTGATGAGTAAGTAATTAACATTTCATATACTTGTAATGACAGACTATGAGTAACTGTTTATAAAACCAATCACATAGAACATTTCATGGGAAACTTAGGCTTGTCACATTAGGACCTAGATACCTAGGTGGTTACTAATAATTGTATTGGCATATGAATACTAAGGTATTTGCGGGTAATAAGGGCTACCCGCCACCTAAACTAAAAAAAAAATTTTTTAAGCTATTGCATAGCTTTTATCGCGGGCTTTGAGCGCGGCGACCGAATCATGAAATTCCGTAACGAAAATAAAACCTAACACCCTCCACTCCTCCTACCATGTAGCTCGGCCGAGCGTTCGCTTAACGTGTATGTATATGGTACGACTATACATGCTTAGCTTTACCGCGGCAGTCACCGAATGCCACACTTTTTTTTTCTTTAATAATAATGGGTTACGTTTGACCACTATCACACATGGTGACGATGCGGCCTAAGATGTAACAAGCTTTCCTAGAAGAAACCTATTCACTCGCGACTTGAAGACCCTCAAGTTATACACGTCAGGAAAGACAGACGCAGGCAACGGATTTCAATCTGTACGAATAAGGAATGACGGAGTAAAACGCTTAGTGCGGGTGCACTAAAGACCGATAATTCTGATCCTAATCTTCTGATCATTCCCAGATACCCATCTGGGATTTCCGCCACGAATCGATGTTAAATGCCTAGTAGTTATAGGGCAGATTTCACTGGTAGTTGAAAAAGCAACAATTTACTACTTTATGAACTATTCTTCTCATCACTTCTGCAGAACCCTTACGCGAGTCCGAGATACCCTTGACCTATTACGTTTTATGGTTTTCCATTAGCATCCAAAACCATCAGAGAAAGTGAAATCATACTATTTTTTTAGTAGCATTTTGCTTAAAACTGAACAATAAAATTCTTCTTCATTTAATCTTCTTTTTGCGTTGAATCCATGCTGTTATTCCAAAATCAAAGCCTTCTTAACAGTGTCATCAGAAGTTCAACGAAGTTGGCCCAGTTTTATCTCGAGAACGCTTTATGTAATTCCACCTGCGAAACGATTCACATCTCTCAGAACTCGGAAATAACGTTATCTTGACGTAAACAAAATTGCATACATTGCCGACCTGTATGACTCATTTAAAAATAAGATACGTTCACGGAATCTATGTGAGAGTTTCTTTATTTCCTAAAAAAATATGAAATAAAACTTTATGCAGTCTTTTTTTTTAAATGATTTGCGTTTGACCACTATCGCAGACTATCGCTATTTCAGACCCCCAAAATATACCTACACGTCAGGAAAGACAGACGCTTTTAGCTGAGTCCATTCTCTTACGAAGAATAAGGATTGACGAAACAAAACGCTAAGTGCGGGTGTCTGGGATTTCCATCATGAATCGATGACTATATCCGTTTGTCTGATTATATGTCGGAAGCATGAAGATGGTAAAATTAGGTTCAGTTCTGTTGTTTATTCCCCAAAATGCATTTCATAAAAGACCGACAACCTTGCCACCTTCGCGACGATGTCCAAGCCTTTTGATGGCAAGTTCATTTAGGATCATTTTTTCTTAGGTATGACGTAGTAAAATGCAGTAGGAGAGTGACCTTTACAAAAAACATGGTAATAATGCTTTTTATTTTTTGGTTTTAAGGTGCGACTCTTTTGGTGTCAAGTGGTTTTTTAGTGTTTTTCGAAGGACATTAGGAAGTGGTTTTTTATGTTTAACGATTTCTGAATGATAAACAAATGTCGGCAACTCTCTTGTGTTGTCCTACTTGGGGAAAATTAATATTTTTTTGGAATCTATTTAAATTGTTTATTAACAGTTAAGAGGCAAGCCTACCATTTTTATCATATTGAAGGACATTCCACACATCGCCATCTAGCCCCAAGCTAAGTAACTAGACTTGTGTTATGGGTGCTAGACAACAGATATACAACTTATATACTTTTCTTTTGTAAATATATACTTATAATACATAGAAACAACCAGACCATAGACAAATATCTAAGCATAAATACTTGTCTGAGGCGGGAATCGAACCCGCAACCCTGTGTTTGGCAGTCCGGCATGGTGACCATTGTGCCAACTGGAACTGGTGTCCGGTATTAGATTTGATTAGCCACATGTAGCAAGACGTAACATGAAACATTTATTGCAGAGTAAAATCCAGGCGCGCATCGGAGCTGACTTCTCGAGCTCTTTGTGACTAATAAGTAGGTTCTAAAATTACTTGATCTAGGTATTTAGATAAAACTTTGTTGCAGGATACATTGTAGATTAAAGAGAAACATAGTTTACTTTTTTGTACCTTGTTATTTAGCATGTGGTTAGCATAAATTTAATGTTCTTATTCATAAGTAGTTCTGAAATTAATAAAAAGTACTGATCACCAAAGTTAATAAAAAATGGGATATTGTTAAATTTTCCAATATAGGTATAAAACATGGCAAATATCCGGTTTTTTAAACGCTTTTATTTAACTTGCAATGTATGTTTGTATGTTTGTTCGGGTGAACTCTTGCAACTTAATTTTGATACACTTATCTGTTATATTAACTTTAGTAGTAAAAATAACCATCTCAGTTTTAAAGTTTTGATAAAGTGATTAAAACTGAAAATGAAACACTAGAAATAAAATTGAACAAAATAAATGAACAACTGATTTTTAAGCACTAAATATGTAAAAAAGATGTGAAATTATATTATATAATTATATTATATATATAATTATATTATTACAATGTTTTAGATTTCTTTAACTTTAAAATATACGTATGAAATGACATTCCCGTACTTAACGTAACGACGCAAAGTAAATATTTCACTAACTAAACCAAGTGACCTTTGACTTTAAACAATTGATTTATAAACAATAAATACGGGTATGATACACAGATGTGATAAAAGTAACAATAATTACAATGTTTTAAATTTCTTTCGCTTTAAAATATATATTTCGTATGACATTCTAACCCGTAACGTAACCACGCAAAGTAAATATTTCACTAAACAAAGCGACCCTTGACCAACTGTACACACAGCACTATGTATACAAATGGTCATACCTACAGTCACAGTGTAATTACAGCAGTCGAGCAACTTTGTGGCATCCTGTCATTTAACAAATACCCTTTGTACGTCCGTAGGTATGTGCAGAGGTTAATGACACAGGGTTGATGTGCAAATATTGATGGAACTCTCGAAGGATGTGCAAAGTAATGATGTTTGAGTTATTGATTAATGTGTTGGTATGTGTCTGTGTCGTTTTTAAGTTTAAAACTTCAAAAGACATCATACTCATCATTGGCCTTTATCGTTTTCAAAAAAAAATACCAGTGTCGTGAGAAGCATTTATTTTCATGGCTCAGGAAGCCAATACGAAAGCAGAAATGTAATCACTAGAAGGTGGAGGTTCTCCGGCATTTTTTGTGGTGGTTTTCATGGCTCAAGAGGGCAATACTAAGACAGAAACCATTAGAAGGTGGGGGGTTCTCCGCTTCTCTAATATAATAGCACCTTTGTTTGCCAGATGCTCATGTCAGGCGATATCATGAGCAACGACTCACTCAGCAAGCACCTTACGCCAGTTATCACGGTCTTCGGCAAAGGTTCCCATATTCTCAGATCCTCCATACTTGTATTACGATGAAAGTAATTCGGGTAATTCGTGCTCCTTTCCGCTACGAGCATTCGCGCTCGCGTACTTTCTCTAGGATCATTTACGCTCCTGTACTTTCCGCGAGAATAATTCACGTTCGCGTACTTTCTCTAACTAGTATCATTCACGCTCGCGTACTTTCTCTAGTATCATTCACTCTCGCGTACTTTCCACTAGGATCATTCACGCTCGCGTACTTTCTGCGATTATAATTTACGCTCGCGTATTCGTGGTCATATATTCACCCTCGTGTTAACCACAATAGGCAAAGACTTCTAATTCCAACACTTTCGAATGACGTAAACATTTACTTCATCTCTTAGTTTAAACAAATGTGGTAACCAAACAAATACGTACCTAATCACGGTAGCTTTACATGAGTTTGAACTAACCATTATTGCAACAACGTTACGCAATCGCTCATTTTCGCTTAGAAAAGTGGAGAAGTTTACTAGTATTAAATGATTAAATACTTTATCAGATTTGGACTTGACCAATGTTCAGTGTGTTAGATCGAATTTACAGTACCTAAATATTATAACTGGACAATAGTTAAGTACAAGACATGCTTAGTCATTTCCTAAAAAATGGTTGTCTGTAAAGTCGGTTTACGGGCGATAATTTTACGTCACTCGTCACCATAACACAAGCCCAGATGAGCGATATTATTATTAAATACTCTGTTTCCTAACGGGAACGGACGGTTGAAGGTCATGTTACCATGACGCATGACGTTACACAATATTACCATGACACGTTTTTGTGAATGCAGGTGTTCCATTAATTTATTAGACGTTATCAAGTCAAAACCTTAAAACACACGCGTCGAATTAAAAACCTCCTCCCTTTTGCAAGTCGGTTAAAAAGGTTGTACCTATCAGGGACCCAGTCTCAGAAGAGACGTGACGTCTTGTTTAAATCGAAGATTTCTTATTTTACCGTTACAAATTATGACGTATTTATATGACTTCACGTCCAAGGGGGTCTTACTTTATTGACCGAGTCAAAAGTTGTCAAAAAATATAAAAGTGGGAACGCCGGCATACTGAAGACCATGGGGGAAAGGGATTTCGGGTGTTTTTCGATAGTATTGGCTAGGACGTTGTCTCTTAAAACCTTGTAATGTCTCATGAAAATGGTGCTCGAAACAGCATCGAAATATCAAGGTAAGGAAATAGAAACAAATAATAAAATAGTAAATATACCGTTGAAAGTTACTTACTACACTTTATTAGTATGCAATGGTTTTAGTTTAGTTTTAATATTATTTTATTATTTACTAGCTGAGCCCCGCGGTTTCACCCGCGTAATAATTTTCTACGAAATTTCCTTAATTTTTTCTTTCATAAGAACCTTCTCCTGACAATAACAAACACAACAAAAAAAGAATTGGCCAAATTGGTCCAGGCGTTGTTGAGTTATGCGCTTACCAACACATTTTGCGATTCATTTTTATATATAAGAGATAAATCAACAACTATTTAGAGACGTGCATGCATGTTTCAAAATGTATAAAAAGTTTTTACTTTGACTTGACTTTGATATCTGTGATTAAAATACAGACTCCCCCCACCTAGTTTAACATTTTTCGTTATTTTATCATCAAGTGAAAATATGCAAATAAGTAGAGAAAACCTCGGGGCGTACAGTTTTTATGTTTGTTACGTCATAGTCAGAGTCCGAAGTATTATGAAGTTGCGTTTTTAATTGAAATTCTGTGCTAGTTTACATTAGGTATAGTTATTTCAAGTTAGTAAGACAGTTAATTAACTAAGGGTGCTTGAGGTGATGTTGAAGTACGGCTCGCGAAATTCAAGTAAAAAAAAAAGAATTTGAATCCACGGATCTCGTGATTAGATGAATTAGCCACTGATCATGCCAAATTGTATCCACTGATAATGTAAATGAAACAAATAAAAAAGAGCCAAAGAAAAATTAAAATAAAATAAAAAAATGGGTGCGTGTACTTATGTACGCGCGTGAGAAGTTATACTTCTTTGGCATTATTAAAAACGACGAAAAACTCGTCCGACAAAAAACTCTGGACTGGAAAAGGATTGTCAACACAATCAATAAAGTTCAATTTAGATTTAAACAACTTCTCCCGTGAGAATTTTGTGTGACGTGAGAATTTTGTGTGACGCTTTTGTAAAATTTCACTCTCATCATTTTTTCATAACGCGCCTAAAGAAGTATAACTTCAAAAATACAATTTAGAGGATCCGTGTTCCGGGGCATTACTGGTGCAAAGGTTGTCGGTTAGTGGTTCTGCGGGGTAACGCTGTTTGCATATTATTATTGTCCAGCTTTGCATCGGGAACGCTGGGGAGGTTCTATTAGGTTTAGTTTAATTTTTTAATTTTATTATTGTTTTATGTACTTACCTATTTTTTAATTGTTTTAATGTGAATAAAGAGGATAAAAAATTAAGTAGGTAGGTACTTACAAACATTTTTAATTAACAAACATTCATAAACAAAGTTTTATGATTTAAAATTGAACTGTTTTGACACACATAAAATATAATTTGGTAGGTAGTTATTGCTTTACTTTTTTCTTAAAAATTATCAAGTTAGAAGTAGAGTAATTATTAAATTATTTTATAATTCATGCATCTAGAACAGGGACCAAATACTAAATTCTTAACTAAACTTTGAGATTATTTCATACTAGCTTTTTTCCAAATTCCTTTCTTAGATACCTACCTACGTTAAAACAGCTATGCCATCTGTATGCCAAATAGCATATTTCAGTCAATGAGTCTGGAGTTTGAATTTTATATTTATAGATTATTTTATAATCCGCGCATCTAGAAGATAGATCTCCAACTACTACATTTTTACTAAGCTATAAAACTATTCCGAATTCATATTGAAGTGTCATTTATGAATTAACGATGTAATAATTAACTTTAATAATAATAATATAGTCGACTATTGTTAGTTACACTGTTATTTAAATTTGAGATTGTTTCAAATACTATTATAGAGTTTAATAGTTTGAAAATTTTATCTTAGATGCGCGGCTTAAAAACTAATGTTAAAATTCGATTTTTGAATTTTTGAATTTGGCGTGCATCTGGTACCAAATATCCTTTACGTCTTCTAACCAAGCTATTAAATATTATCTAACCTTCTTTGAAGTTGAATTAAAAGGAAAAACTAAAGGTCAAACTTCGCAGGTAGATACTTAGTGTTTTTTATAATAATTTATGCCACAATTTTCCTTACTCTGTATTCTAAGAAACGTGTGGTTTTGTTGACTCATAAATACATATAAACCGATTAATATCGTTTATGTGGTGTAATAAAGTACAATGTAAGCTTGTTTTGAGAAAAACCAATATTTTTTAGTTCGAAATGATTTAGGTATTGACTTTTTTTTTTGCAAAAAATACTCGTCTGTGAGCAAATACTTACAATAAGAATATTATACTTACATTATACCGTTTTAAAATCCTTCATTGTGGAGAAACTTCAACACCATTATCTAATAATTTATTATTCATTATAATCTACATTTATTTTATATAATGTGTTTCGATGAGGGTATTTCTAGACGTAAGGGAACAATTTTCATTCTACGACTGTTGGAAAATTAAACTTCTATTTTGAAAATTTTAAGGTTAGTATACTTTTGCTAGAAAATTAGCAGTTTTTGGAATTTGTAAAATATCTAGCCAGTCAAACCTCAATTTACAAGTAAAACTCCAAAATGACCTCTAGCAACACGATTGGCCATTTCATTCAGCATTTCAGCTGATTTTCCAGTAAATAAAACCTTAAGTAAGTTTGAATTTTCGAGAATCATAGTAGAAAAGTCGTTTCTCTAGCTAGACTCTAGAGTAGTGGTCGAATTTTCGAAAATCCTTTTAAGCAGATGGTTAAAAATAGCCAAATACCCGATCAGCTCCCTGGTTTGAACTATGTGTTAAAATGCGAACCTATTTTGCGAAAAAGTTAAGTTAGAATTTAGAATTGGACTTAGAATTTTAGATATTGAAACGGATTGTATATGAACGTTATAAATTGAATATTTCGCTACACGTGTTCCCTGTCTGGTGGGTAGAGGTTCAAGTGTTATATTTTTGTACGTTTGTGTTCGATTTGATCTAAAAATAACTTCATTTCTATCAAATTCGTATGAATAGATATTATCTACAGAGATTTATTTACTTAGGCGTGTATTGAGCGGCTTTATTTGTTTTAAAATGAATCATTCTTGATTCATGGTGAAATTAGAATAAAGGTTTACGTCCATTCTACTGTGTAGCAGTAGGATAACAAAAACAAGGTTTTTGGTAATTAAGAAAGCGAGTTGAGGACTGTTATTGTGCACTTAAACAATCAACTTTTGTTCTACGAATTTTGGAAATTCGAATATTTTCGAGGTTATGATAACTCAAAAATCAGCTGTTAAACTAGATGCCAAAATTTTCCTGAAAATTGGTTCCGTCTTACCTATAGGTACTTATAAGCCTATGTATGATACATAGGCTTATAAGTAGGTACAGTCACATTACCAATTAGCTGAACCCCATGTGACCCAGAGCTCATTCGCTTATATCTGTAAAAAATATTGTATTTACCTATTTTGTAAATTTTTTTATACTGTATATTGTATTGTTTAGTATATTGTTTAAAAAAAAAACAGAATCAGATAACTATACTTTACAACCTTACAGATTTGTGAGTGAGCTCTAGGCCACGTGTGGTTCAGCTAATTGGTAATGTGACTGTACATTACTCTCCTTTGAAGTCGGCTAAAAGCATCTCTTACGCAAAATGTCATCTTCGTCTCCGACCAAACAAACCGTCTTATCTGGTTACGTCAAATTAATTAACACTCTCCTCACAAAATTAGTGACAATTCGACTACGTGCCTATTTCCCACAAAAGTTAAACAAAGAAGAAATAAAAAGGTCTCTTTTCACACGTAGTTTCTCTACTTTTCCCTCATTAAGCTGCGCTTACGCAGTATTTGCTAACGAAAGTGGCTGAGGTCATTGAATGGCCGTAATTTGCTTATTTTACCAGTGTTTTAAGAAGATGTCATACTGGTTATCCACCGAATTCGAAAAAAAAAACGAAAGTTTTCCGTAAAAAATTCCACGATATGAGAAATCAAAATATATCGTTTTATTGAAAATGTAACAATAATTTACTATTTAAGGGGTATAATATGTAAAACTTTTATGTAAGTAAAAAGTAAAGTAAAGTAGTTACTGTTTAATTAAGTAGTTATTAATAATGATTTAAAGTCGCAGATTATAAAACACTTAAATATTCTTTATTTAAGAAACTTACTCAAGATTTTATGTAAAAGTCCAATTGAGGGTGCCTAGGTATCGTTGGATGATTTCAAATAAAAATATAATATTACATTTTGTTTTATATTTGCAATGACTAAATAGGATTTTAACGAAAACTTAAAAAATATTGAATTTCGTGGTCATCCGGTAACCATTCCCGTTAAATAGAATTTTGTGTCTCTACATTATTAGGTAAGTAGGTAGGTATTTTTTTAAACTTACGAATATCATATTTTGCGTAAGAGCAAGCTCGATGGGTACACTTTAAACTTTAACGAAGCCGAAGTAAATCCGTTCGTCTCCAC
Organism: Idaea aversata; assembly: GCA_907269075.1. NCBI lineage: Eukaryota > Metazoa > Arthropoda > Insecta > Lepidoptera > Geometridae > Idaea > Idaea aversata. The sequence continues at coordinate 3,846,941 of OU026102.1, forward strand.
TCACTTGTCGTCAAGTATAAGTGTGGTATAAGCATGGTATAAGTACCTACTCTTACAGAATATGATATGTCAAGAAATTTGTCAAATTAAAAAGACTGGCAATGTCCAAATTGCAAAAGTTCACAGCCATCTTTCAGTTCAGTTTGTTTTAGAACCCTTTCTGTTTTGAAACAGTAGAATTATTTCAGGTCTTAGATTAGTCCGGCAGTATCATATAGGCAAAAAAAAATCATACTATTAGCTTAGTCAATCAATAATCTAATATGTACTAACTGACCTTCCTTCACGAAAGATCTTTAAGCCCCAAAAAATCTACGAATCACTCTCAATCACGATCAGCACAAAAGAGTCTTATTGAAACCGGATAAAAATCAAATTTAAATATAAAATTCGAGGAAAAAGCTGCGCCAAATTAAGATGTTTATTTTACCATCGATTGTGATTTGATCAAACATCAATCTCGTGACGTGAGACCGATCGTCCCAGTTTGTTCGGACCCTTATCCAAAGTTCAACACCGAAAATATTTGCTCCTTTTCGAATTTGAATTTTAAATTGAAGTCTACAAACAAATTGATTTGGTAATTCAATTTCTACGCCGACGATGTCGTCGAAGGGGAGCGGCGACTAATTTTAAATTTGGAGTTTATTTACCACTGAATTGGCATTTACAGTGCTGCGTTCTTTGCCTTTTGATAACATTTTGGTGTAAGAAAAAATTGTGTTTTTATAGTGTTTCCGTGTGAATCCGTTAATTGAATATGTGATATTATTCATACAAACTAAAGTGTGTTTTTCAGTGACCAATATAGAAGGCTTTAAATCGCCTACGCCAGGTTAGTCGTTACAGGGAGACCATGGCTAAGTGGGGACTGGACACTTTGTGTGACTGTGGGCCATCCAAACGATAGGACAACTGACAGCCTGCTCCCTGTTCTATTCCCTGTTAGCTGCTTTGCAGAAGACCTCAACAGTGCAACAGATGATGCGGTTGCCGTGGCTAATACCATATTGACTAGGTATATTGACGAAGAATAAGAAGAAGACGTTTTGTTCCAAAGGTACAATCGGTATAGACCCTTAGTTTAACATACTCCTTGCTTGTAACACTACAATTATAAAACTAGTACAATTATCGTTATTAGACAGAGAAATTGACAATATCCCATGAATCATCTTCATACCAAAAAGGCAACGGTAAACAATTGGTGCCCATAGAAGTAACTCCATAAAAGATGCAACAGTTATGTTATGGCAACCTCTTTTGAATTGGATGATTCCAAAATGGTTGAGATCACGATTTGAGTCAGTACATTTATTAAACGCCCAACTTAGAGACAAGCTATAAACCAAGAAATTGCACTCGGGTAAAAAATATCAAAGAAGTTATGCCCGAACAGCCATAAAATTTATATACGAATCGAGAACCTACTTGGTTTCTTAAGTCAATAAGGTGAAGAAGCTTTATTGAATAATCCACAATTACAGAAAAAAACTTTTAATATTATCTAAGATATCTATCGTATAATAGAGAACAATCGATGATAACAATAAAAGTTTAGGACTAAGTTTAGGATTAAGTTAAACTGCTTATAACTATTGTCATTTTATTCAGGCTTGTAGCCAAGAACTATATGAAGCTATCCAGCTGCTTTATTGGCTACAGTAGTTGAATCAAGCATTCACCCTATTTACGAGTGCTTAGACTCAAGCTTGACGTTAGAAATTAAGTATGCTGTTTGTCGAAAAAATCAACCCACCCCGTATTCCTTAAGTCATAACATCATTTGTATCTTATCTAAATAAGTGAGAATTTAAGTTGTCTTGGGGTTGGGAGAGTATTGCCGGAAACCTGGATCTGGAAAACGATGGGTAGTTTCAGATTGAAGCTACTTTTTATTAACTCCGTGGGAGAGTTGACATTTTTTGGCGGTCAGTGTATTTAGACATACCCAAAGCAAACTGCACACTGCCCAAAGGGCCAAATACATATCAAAAAAGAAAACTTAAAACAAAATCTACGTATTTTAATGTTTAATTAAAATACGTAGGTATTACTGAAATAGAAGACACGACAGAGAAAGAGATGTCATTACAACAGTAACTATTACAAGCCATCTGATTTGATTGAAAAGTTAATGACTTGAAAGGAAGCTGTGAAATATCCTTATCCTGGTAGTACTGGGTGGTCTAATGATGCAATTAGGACACAATAACACCACCTTATGTATGATATTTGATAATAAAACAAATATATTGCAAAATATATCACCTTACATAGTGAATGTGTCAAAATGATTAATACATCCGTAATTCAAATACACTGTTGACCTTGGTTGAGACTTAGTTTGCGTATGCTAAAGCCATTACGACATAATATAGCGCCATGCGATATAAATATCTGATAGGTACATAATATTCGCGTGGTAGCATACATTAATTGTATTAAATATATGAAGTGTATACAAAAGAATACAACATATTTTTTTTCAGAAAAATCATACAAATAATATGTGTAAACATTTTTTATTTACCGACGATTATAATAATTTATGGGAAAGGTAAAATATTCGGAAGTATGTGGGTATACTTATATGCTAATATTTTAAGGAGTGTACGGAAACGATGACTTCTAACGCAATCTTTCCCAAACTATTGGTATCAACTCACAAATTTTAGGTGGGCCCTAAAACTTAGGAGCACATTTATCAAAACTTGATAAAACCTCATTTTTGTGAGTCGAAATAACTCGCCAACTATTCTGAGTATCAAAAGATAAAGTCACTGAAAGATACTTTTTATCGCAATAATACTATCCAAATTATAGCTCTTATTAGTGTTTAATGACACCATGAAAGTCCTTTTCTCCTTTGCATGTTCATACGAAAGTGAAGTAGAATTCTTAGCCATGATTCATAATGAAACTAAATTGGGAAAGGTGGGTCATTTTCTCAAGTTCTCTGTCACATTACTCAGTTAAAATAGTTACCTATGGCTAAATATGGTTACAAAATACACAAACTTTGCTAGTCTAAACATTATCGTCAGCATTTCAATTATACTTACCTATAAACATAGAAAGTGTTTCAGTCATCGTAACGCAAATAGGTATGTTATTATCACTGTACACTTAAATAAAGGTTATTGAACTTTAAATAATACGGTTAACAATAGTTAAGTTGCTGCTTAACATACAGTGAAATGAACGGGTTCGAACACAAAAATAATGCAATGTCTTTATTTTGTTCATTGTTCTCAAATTGTTGGTACTTACTTTGTTCCTTCAGAAATAATGATGGAGAAGAACTGACTTTGTTTTCAGATACCATCTAAAATGCTCTAGCAAATACTGGCGTAATATAAATATTAAGCTAAATAATAATGAGCCTCTAACAGCAAAATTGCAAAATCTCGATTTTATAAAATCTGTATTAAGTTCACACATTTTTGATAGTAAGCTAATATCTAATTTTCAAATTGTTTAGGTTTTATATTTATCTAACTTCACTGACCTAATGGATTAGTTAATAAATAAATTGGATAAAGTTCCATATTTATACAATCAAACGTGAATTTACACTATGGCAAAATTGTGAGCTTGTCATGTTTTTGTTGTAACCAATACTCCTGATGTGTCTTGGTATCTAAAAAGATAGGAAAATAGAAAGAAATACAACCAATGAAAGATTTATTCAAAACCTTATATAGCAGTCAATTCAAAACTACCCACAAACGAACCCAAATTGATGACCATTGTAACCAATACTCAGACATAAGAATAAAAACAATGCTACATATCACCAGGATCATATTAAAAAGGCGATAAATCTCAAAGCAGCAACACTTAAAAGATTGATTTCAATGTGTTCGTTGTAGTGATGTGTAGATTCGATTCGATTTGATCTGAAGATACCTATCCGACTTGGATATATTCATCTTCACTTAATCGCGATGTCTCTGTATGATCCTATATCTCTTTTTGTTATGGTTTTAATCTGTGGTTCTAAATAGATTTTGTTAAAAAATAATTTATTATTATGATGAGCTAGTGATTAACATATTTATTGGTGTCCGCCTGTCACAAATTCTTGTTTGATTTACTTAGAATCATGCCCTCACTTACCTTTATGTCTCTATTGAATCATTTTAATATACATAAATATGTACAGAAAATTTTATTTTTTACCATGTAATATATTGTAATATATTATAATAATATTTGTACATAGTAAAAAAGCAAGGTTATCTAAATAATTCACTAAATAATTTGGAAAGACTGCAATCGCAGATACAAAGATACACATGATCTATCTCTCTTTGCATCTTATAGATATACTTTGTTCAACTCTAGTTTGTCGTAAAACCAATAAAAACACTAATGATTTGTAATTTATAGCCAATCCGCGGGGGTACTCGGTTAATCTTTGAGAACAAAAAATACCAAGGTTTTTGCTGCAACACGGATCCAAGGATGCAAAGTAACCTTGCTATCTAAGAACTTTAACTTTATTAATTGAACATTGTGTGATTGATGACACTCAGCATCTTAGCTATCTTTTGATTTTAGTCTGCCATATTGTGATAAAATAACTCTGCAATATACGCCTGGAATGGACAAAGCCGATGAACTTCTCTCGCTATTTCTCTGGACATCGGGCAGTAGGGGAATCTCCTATAATTATTAGACCGGCATTAAGTGGAAGTATTAAAATACTTTACCATCCTTTAACTCAGTATGAAGCAAATTAATTAGAAGCTCGAACAAAATGCGGGATCAAACAAAACAACTTTAATAATGATTGTGCAGAAGAAATTGAACTTTAACGAGAAAGACTTAAAGATCAGGTGTTCGTTTTTGTTTACCATTACATGTTGTAGTTTGTTTTAAAGATGGTTAGGTATAACGTTATCTAATTAATAAAGAGGTTGTTGAACTCGATGGAAAATTTGAATGAATGAAAAGATAAAACAGAAGTACCTATTATATTTTATTGTTACAAGAAATACAATTGTCTGGTCTCTACATAGTTGACAATGGAGTAGGCGTTGTGTCGGAAAGATATTTTCGTTATTACTTAATTTTTTTAAAGAATGACTGTATTAAAATTTCCTTTTAGACTAGCTTTTACCCGCTTAGCGGAAACGGGTCCTTTCGACGCATAGTGCCAGAAACGCAAAGTACCCCTTTTTTTGCCCATATTTCAAATTTGCAACCTGCCATACGTGCAAATGACCCGACACGCAAACGACCTTCAATGTTCCCACATCCTATCTTAACGAATATCTACGTAATAATATCTATCTGCATGCCAAATGCTATTGGTTTGAGCAGTACATTTATACATCAACCAGTCAGTCAGTCACGACTTTAAATTTTATATTTCTATAAATATTAGGTTGACGTGGAAAAATAAATTGGTTACTGAATCGGTGAAATAACAGGCACTGGAGACATCTTAAAGTGACCACATGAAGTGGCAATGTTATACGATACGAGTATGACCCCGGGTCATAATTGTTGTAATAAGACCAATCATTCACTAATTCTTTTGGCCACTGTTTTACATCAAAAAGTTTCCCAAAATCCATTCAAGGATGTACTTAAGTGTTTAAAATTTGATAGTTTTACGTTGTAAATACCAGGTAGTAGTCATTATGTATAGAAAAGTATAAGAATTTGAATCATCACCGACTACCTACCTGCTTTCTATGTAAATCCGCTTTAAAATTTCAAGTCTTTATTAGACGTTGTAGTCGTAGGTAAGTGGTAAGTGTGGTTTGCAAAAAATAAATCTAAGATTGTATACGTTTTATCATTTGTTAGACAATAAACCCTACATTTTGCTTGATTAAAACATTCACTTATAAACCGTTATGAACTTTAAGTAGAGCAAGCAGATGCGTTCTTATCACCGTGCATTCCAAGTCAGAGCTTGATTGATAACACTTATGTAATTATACTACTATATCTCATGCACCGATATTATTAACTTCTGCTACAGGAATAGCTACTTTGTCTACTTAAGGTACAGTCTCAATCTGAGTGGCTGCAGGGTCCTGATAAATAAAGTTGTCATAGGTTTTGATTGTTTATTCAATATCGTTAATTCAAGTCCCAGTTCAATTGTTTGTTTTACTAGTATGACCATGTGGGACAATTCGAGCTTTGTTATTTTGCATATTCGATTTGTTTGAAGATCGAATAAATAATTTATTAATATTACTTTAGCTGGGAATAGAATTATTAAATCCATAGATAAAACTTATTCTTCTTAGGTTTTGAAAATAATATCACAGAAAGCTTGTTCATTTACTCAGTATTACTACAATTGACAAAGTTCACGAACTTTACTACACTTCTATCTAAATATTTTCGTGAATGTTTTCTTGACGTTTTGGTTTATCATGCTCTATTTTATTTAGCAATTCATTGTTGTACTTTAGGCTACTCATCCATCATTACACCATTGACATCATCAATTACAAGACTTAAATTAAATATACTACGATTCATCAATAATACTTATTACATCAGTGACTTTAGTTATAGATGACTCGCAAATATTGACCTCAATCAAAATGTTTGAATCATCTTTTAGGCATACTATAAGTTTTTGTGAACGTTTTGTGTTGAATCAACATCAACCAAATTTTGAACAAATCTTCAAACGCAGATCCGTTTGGCAGCCCAGAGATAACAGAAGAAGACATACTTAATTACTATAAAAGTGTTAGAAACAGTTATTTTACATAACTTTATCCATTAAAAACAGATATTAATTAAAACTATTTCAAATTCTTCGCATGATATAAAAAATTTGATTAACCATAAAACTAAAATTTCTATTACGGCATCGCGTGAAATTGTTTTTAAGGCTTTGCAAATATCATGCGGAAATAGATCTAGGAAATGATGTCATGACTATAGACATTAAGATTTAGCATGACGCCTCAATGTAGTCAGTTCGTTAAGCAATCACCATTTTAAACGGATTAAATCATAAAATATTAATTTAAAGCTTTATGTCAAAGTTTTCAAAAGGAAATTGATTTATGATTTGCTATCTGTTGCTAATTTTTGTGCAACTTTAATTTTATTGCAAGTTTTCTCAAGGTTCTACTAAAATGTGAATGGAGGGTCAATAAATTAGAGATTTAAGATAAAATCAAACATCCTGTTTGATAATATCAATATTTTAAAACATATTATTTTGTCTGCAATAAATTTCACTAAACCATTTCACATGAAGTTTTTCTTGTATCGTTAACTTTTACCATTTGCGGATCTAGCAGTAGTTAAATCATCGTTAGCATTTGCTTTACTATCATCTATAAAACGCAGTTTTAATGCATCCCCATTAACGTAATATCTAAAATCATTAGCAGCACTAGAAATGTATTTTCAAACGCTAGTAGCATTTATTGTAATTACCTTACCTAGTCAGGTTTAAGTCGTTAAGTTTAAGTTTCTTTAATAATTATTATTGTCGGTTTGATTTTATTTTTGCTATAACTTTCTTAAGCTGTGAGAAATACTTATTAGCTCTTGGCTATGAACAGGGTTTTAGCGGGCGCTGGATAGTGGCAAGCTGGGTGACCAGAATATGACAAGACAAGCCTTATAAAAGAAAAAGGATATGCTTGGCAAAAAGGTGAAACGCTTTGGATAAGAATAATAAATATGTTTGTTTGTTAAAACGAAAAAATTTCTAACTAGAAGAAAGAAGTGCACTTCTTTGCCACATAATATCGAAAACTGAATCTGTCTCTTACCCATCAAGCTTCGCAGAGTATTTAGTAGGTATATATTTATTTATTCACTACATAATATTAACCTTCAAACATACTACAAATATGTACCTAATACGAGCGAATGCTGTTTGCCATTCATACATAATCGAAGCTTACAATAATGTAGGTGTGTTGTATATGTAACTTATATGTGTTAGTTAGTATATATGACATCATTATACTCAACTGCAGACATTGAAAAACAAACTTTTTCATTATAAATTTAATCGTGTTTTAGTTGACCATCATGATCTTTGATCTTTTTTGATTCAAAGTTTTTTATTCGTCGATTTAGTTTCTTTTTATTAGGGATCGGATATTGGTTTATTATTAATAATATCAAATTAATTGGAATCGATATTAAATTTACTTTTATTGGATTATTTTAATCATATTTGCGTAATTTTGATATTGATAAGAAATAAATCTTGATTATGTTTTGATAGTATTTTTTTGGAAAATGTACCATTGATCATTGATTTTTTAATTCATTCGAAGTCTCATGAATCATGAACCAGTTATACCTACCAAAATGATTAAGTAGGTACCTACTACTTCTTCATGCTTCATCCTCTTTGTTGGTCTGTATACCTATTTATCTCTCTTATCTATTTTATGTACCTTATAGTGAAATAATGTCTGTTATCTTTTGTCGTATGCTTCTTTTCTGTCTTTCTTTTCATGTTTAAGGTTTATTCACTGGGTTGTCAACATGTCCCTAGACTTTAAAATTAATCATTGAAACCTGAGGTAACCATCCTATCAAACTATAGTACAATCACATTTAAATAAAATGTATCCAGGTACATTTTTTTAAATAATGACTGTTAAAATAAACAGTCATAAACAGCAAGGACTAACTGAATGACTTTGGAAACTTTACTGAAGATATCAAAATCAACAATCATCAACACTTGGAAGCACGTTTCCAGAATAATTTCAAGTTTAAAAAAAATGCCTGACATCTGCCTAGCTCGATGTCAAACAATGTGACTGTACGATCATCTTTTGTTACTGTTTCGATCATCTTCTATTTTAGTTCAGATCGTATTTTGTTTCCGTTTCGATCGCCTCTTGCGTCTGTTTCGGAAAAAGTTTGACCACCACTCCGACCTTCAACTCGTCGTGGTCCAACTAGTTGAACATAAATAGTTGGATCACCACCCTGCAGTCGGTCAATTCACTATCTTGAGTTCGTAAAGTAATGAAGTCCTCAAACACGCAGAATGTTGTTCACCTTGACGTGCGAGGTATTTCCTACTTCTCGGAGAAACACTTACTATTAATTATTTATGTATCTACTTACTTACTTGTTTACAACTGAACATATATTTTAACTTAGGTTTCATTAGGTATACTTTTGTTTGGAATTTGTCTTTCTATTTGAATAAGAACTACATTAGCTCCTCTCTAGGCGTTAAACTCTTTTCTAGGCGCTTAACTCTTTTATGTTGTCTGTTGACAGACAACAGGCAGAGATCTGGAAGCGCGGAATTTTCGATTACGGTAAAAGTATTTATTAGCAAGTACTCCATACATAAAGAATACTTCAATAGTTTATTTAATTGTTTTTTTTTTTTATGTAATTCTATTGTAAGATGTTGATGATAACCAACGACTTAAAAGTTTACGTAGAAATAAACAACTGACTCATTGTAAATACCACTCAATAAACTACGAGTAACTCGCTTCCGAATTCCCAGATAATAGAAAACACAAACGATTGCACAATATAATCTTATAGAATTTAGCAAAGCTTTTGACTAAGTGACTGTATCGAATAAGCAATGCTTTATCATCTTAGTAGCTTTTAGCTGCAACTATGTCTGCGTAGGAGTTAAATTTTTCTAAATTCTTTCTTAGCAGATGCCTACATAATAATAATAACTACATGAATGCAAAATTTTAGCATGATCTGTCAGTCAGTACATTGAATTTATATTAAAATGTATAGGTTATATACTCTGTGGTGTAGGCGCAAATATTTTAAATGCAAAAGTTGATCCGATTATTGGTGTGTATGTTTGTTGCTCAAATTTTGCAAATACTACTAAAATAAATATGAAATTAGGGACGGAGATAGTAGGAACACTGGAGGTTTTATAATTAGTAACGTAAGATTATTAAACTGGTAATGTAATTTCACTTTTGACCTTAGTAACATAAATAACCGTGCAAGGTGTTTTAAGGGTGGTATCCTGGCGCTTACTTTATTTATTGCTTATGCTTTATGATTTGCTGTACGGGGAATTTTCACAGATTGCTAGGGATTTAAAAAAAACATAATATAGATCCTTTTACAAATAAAAACGTCTTTTTGTAGTCTGAGACTCTAGGGCAACCTTTTTTAACTGCTACCTATGAAATAAGACTTAATAACTATCCCAGAAATGCGATGTCTGTAGGTATAAGACCGTCAAATATTAAAAGGTGAAAAATTACAGTAAGTAAATAAAAATCTGTGTAAATTTTCTGACATATTATATAGATGAGTGGACGTAGACTTTTACTTCCTGGAATCGTAATACACCGAAAATGCTGATTCGTAAAGTTGATAATACCTATTTCATGTAAAACATCAAAGGAACCGGTTTCAAAGTATGCAAATTATGTTGTTGTTTTATTTAGGTGTGCCTCTTTATAATATTTCTTATTAATGGGAATTCCAACAGACAGACACGATATTATAAAAAATATGTCAGTGGTTTTTAAACCCTTTTACAACAAGGTACTTACCTACCTGTGTAGAATTTATTTTTATTTTAGCTTTAGGCATTGCGGACGTAATGTGGGTCCAAGAAAACGTCATACGAACGCGCGGCTAACCCAAAAGTAGTTATAAGAACGAATAATAGTTATAAGTTATAAGAGATAATAGTTAGGTATAAGAACGTACAATAAGAACGAATTTGACACCCATATACCTGATTATCTGATCTGATGATCTGATTAGAAAACTAGCCATATACCTATCGCAATAGACCGAATCTTCGAAAATAAAAAATTTGGTAAGTACTTAAAATACGTTAAATTCTCCGTCAATACTATAGTTAATGATTTTATTATGTACAGAGGGCTTAAGCCTCAAGTTAGCCTTCATAGGCATTTCTGTATTTATTTTATAAAGGTAATGAATTGTGTATTTTGGAAATTAAATCGTCAAAGAACGATGATAAACGTGATTATAGGAAGACCTTTTTTTTCTTTTTCCCGGTCAGTTCTGTGACCGAACATTTTTGGCGAAGATCTTTTCCAATTGGGGAAGTGCTCCGTAATGTCAAGTCAAGACAACGAGTTATCAAGATGTCACAAATCGCCAGCTAAAGATGACATTTCAGTTGTTTTATTTATTGACAAATCGTAAACGAAAATGTCACAATCATTATGGTTTACGATGCGTTCAACAATCAAGTATATCTATTATAACTTGATTTATTTGTCTTTAAAATCACGATATCTTAGGGTTTTTAAAATTGATTTATTTCTAGTTAAATCTTGACTATTGGTCCAGCACGTGCTTTTTGAAGAATGACGCAGAGTGGCCACTGAACAAAACAATCTAGGATAATAGTCAAAAAGTCAAATTACGTTCTTATTGGAATTTCAGTATTATCATATTTCTAACTAAAAATAAGGGTTTCGATTTATAAATAAAACAGAATGAATGAAAAATAGAATTTATAAGTTAAAAATTACTTAAAAAATTGATGTTTCACATGCTTTTTTTTTCATAATATCGATAATAACTTAAAAATATTAATTCAAAACGAATTTTCCTTAATATTTACATGTTTTTAAATCAAAAGGTACTTGACTGTCAAATATACAAAGAATTATATTATTATTTTATACAAATAAAATGTTAGTACTATTTTATCATTATACCTAGTCTATAAATAAAAACGTGCCGTACTTCTACCCACCAATTTTCTGTTAAAATTATACTCTTCAAATCAATAGTGTCTGTCTACATTTTGTAAAATATTTCACTTTTCAAATTATGAGTTTGTTCATTTTGTAAAAAATACACTTTTCAATTTAAGAGTGTCTTCATTTTGTAAATATACAGTTTTCCAATTAAGAGTTTGTACATTTTGTAAAAAATACGCTTTTCAAAAAGAGTTTATAATACCTACACTTTGTAAAAAATACACATTTCAAATTATTAAGAGTTAGTACATTTTGTAACAAATACACTTTTCAAATTAAGAGTTAGTACATTTTGTAAAAAAAAAAACACTTTTATAAACCAAGAGTTTTCACCTATTCGATTAAATAACATTATATTTGTTGATTTGTCGACCTCTCGACTACGAGATATCGGTAAGAATTCGGAAGTGATGTTTACTCAGGAATGTGTCGATATATCGAAGGAAGAAACTTGTTAGCATCACGCGACGATTATTAAATGAATAAACATTCAAACACTTCGGACGTTTTATGGCGTGATTTCAAATATAACCTGACCACGGTTTTATTGACGCTTTAATACTTATAAATAACTCTGCAATTTATAACGCCAATATTGTTAAATGATTTTCGAAAAAATATAAAGGTAGAGTCTTTCAGAACACTGTTAAAACTTTGGTTAAGCTTTTAGATTGAAATATCTCTACATCAAATTAATTATGCTACACTTGTTTGATTTGAAGAAAAACTAGTTTTAATTGAAGTACTTGAATGATAGACAATGGTCGTTTACCTTGCTCGTATAGCTGGATATTTTAATAGAAGCACGGTTAGAATTACAACGATACCTACTTAAGTTTTTTATAACTTACCGTTTTGCCATGTCAGAGCGAGCAAGTCGTCTTCGTACACCCATCGAAGATCGCTCACAATCGTAGACATATCAATTTCGAAAGACATCGATACTAAATAAAACCATCACTCGTTTTGCTAATTCGAGTCACACATAACACAAAATAGATTGATATCCAGGCAACCACATCACTAGCACAGAAAATGCGCGTCAAAACACACTATGCGAGTTGAATTATTCATTCAAAAAAAGCATTCCGGCTCCAAGGTATGGTAAAACACAAAAGGCACTTCTTTATCATTAGAAAAAGTTGTTAAATATCACACCGGGGACAATCGATATGAATTCACGTATCGATTATTACTTCGATTGTTACGAAACGTCAGTTTTTGACAGCTGTTTTTCGATCGTAAAAGTTTTATGATGCGCGTGCGCGGGCGAGACTGGTACACGCTGCGCGGGAGCGAGCATAACTGACTCGGTTGGCTCGTCTGGTAAACATACCGGCCGCGCTAAGCGGGGGGCCAGTAAGACACGTCCTAAAAACACGTTATCGATAACCTTCCGTTCGATAATCGACAAATCACATCACTAAAATCGCTACCTTGCGTGAATTTCGAAGGTCGTAAACATGGTGCGGGTAAATTATAAATTGTTACGTGTAATCTTTAGTAATTTAATGTTTCAAGACGAATCGGATTTGCTTTAGTTCATTATTTTGTTGGTAGGTCAACTTTTGTAAGTATCAGTTCTTTGAGTCTATACCTACCTAGCATGAGCAGAAACATAGTTTTGTATAAAAACGTCACAGAATCGACGTAAAAAAGGGGGAAAATTCGAGCTAGATACAATTCTTATGATAAGATTTTTAAGAGACAGAATACAAAGGTGGTTGTGTTGGTCATATATTATACTAGCTGTCCGAACAAACGTTGTTTTGGCTTTAAAACACACAAAAAAACGGGCCTGATTTGTGAATCTAAACCATCCAGGGCGCCACCAAAATGCATACAAAAAAATTCATTCCAATCGGTCCACCCGTTTAGAAGAAGTTCAGTGACATACACACGTACAGTAGAATTATATATACAGGGTGATTTTTTTATGTGGGCCTTCAGGGCTATTTCCTAAACTATAAGAGATAGCGAAAAATGCTGAAAGGAGTTACTGTTGTGTGCCCGATTTTGACAAAAAACTTAAAACTGCGTCATTAATTTTTGAAAAATTCATTACCCTAGCCAGGTTGTTGTAAACCTGTTGATTTTTCAAAAAAATAAACAATAGATTCTGATGGTTTTGCTGATAGATACCTATTAATCCTTGGAAACAAACATAGTATGGCAAATAAAAGGAAAGAGCAAATTTTTAAAAAGAAGATACCTCGTAAAAATTTACCTAAATACACTTAAAATCTAATATCTTAGGACATAATGACACGCTAGGAATGTCTGTGAAGAGATTCTACTACTTATAATAAACGAAAATTGCACTAAAAGTCTGTGGAAGCAAATAAAAAGAAATAAGTCTAAAAGAATCACTATCACTACATCACATAGTATAAAACAAAGTCACTTTCTCTGTCCCTATATCCCTATGTATGCTTAAATCTTTAAAACTACGCAACGGATTTTGATGCGGTTTTTTTAATAGATAGAGTGATTTAAGAGGAAGGTTTATATGTATAATACATGCATAATAATAGCCGTGCGAAGCCGAGGCGGGTCGCTACTTAAAAATAAAAGCATTACAAATTAAATAAGTGCTTTTATAAAATTTTAAAAGTGAAGACAAGACAGCAAGTCTACATAAGTAAAGAAAGTTTACAAACTTAAGGCTATCTGCAAACTTCCTTATCAAATCACGTACCTACATAATAAGAAGTACTACCGTATGACTGTGATGTAATTCTAAGTTATCATCAGACATGGAATTGGACATCTTTGTACTAAATATGGAGAAAACTTAGAAAGGTTTTGGCGTTTAAGGTCTAGTATAAATAAATAAAAAATAAAAATACATTTATTCACCACCAAAAACAAACAAAGAGGTATAATAAACTTAGGACTAAATAATCTAGGTGGCCTGGAGCCTATAATAAGCTAGGTCAGAGACCTGTATTTCAGGACTCCAGGTCTTCTTTATTTACTGTCCCGTGGGTTGAGAGTAGATAAATTATATCAGTTAATTATTTTTTGTGGTGTAGAATATGTGGGTATGTAGGAAATGGTTATGTAGGTAGGAAAATTGGGTAGGTTCATTCAACTATGAGGAGTAGAAGTTCGGTATCATGGTAGTATGACTGAATGTTGAAATGTACTTATTCCAGAAAGAATAATTCTTAAAATGTACTATTGTACAAAATGAAATGTACTATTCCCATAATGTCTGAAATCCGAAAATAATTTGTATAATGTCTGCATTTCAAAATGACTTATAATTTGGTACAGTCATAAGCAGAAAGGCCTTTAGACACAACAGGCATTGTAACTTTAAATGCCTATCGATACCTATCGATAGAGGGCATTACGGCGAACTTGGCGACAATGACAAAAATATATGACTTGCTCTAATTATTTTAATTATGCCATCTTTGTTCAAATCCCGGCTGGTATGGATTTTTCTTACAAAAAATGTATGTGCGCTAATTGTAAGGAAAACATCGTGATGAAACCCGTGGCTTAGTTGATTCCAGACGAAGTGACGAGTTCTTTGCTTTTGACCTATCCCACCCTCTCAACCTAATCGACCGTGACTAGGTTGAGAGGGTGGGATAGGTAAAAATGGGATACCAATTCAAAATATTTCACAGTTCAGTAGGCAGTTCAAAATGGTAGTTTTACCCAGCTCTCTCTCCATACAAACGTAGTCGACTGTTTCCTCCCTGGATAATGACACTAGCATAAATATTTATGTTGCATAAAACCTATACCTAACTGCCATGACTATGCCCCTATGTGTTGGTTTTTTTAATTATTCTAATAATTAGGTATCATAGAAATTAATAGTTAAAAAAAACGAAATATAAGTATTTAAGTAAGTATATAAAAAATAAGACACGCATGGTCATTATTGGTCATGGCAGTTATAAGTTACTAGCGACCCGCCCCGGCTTCGCACGGCTATATTATGCATGTATTATACATATAAACCTTCCTCTTGAATCACTCTATCTATTAAAAAAAACAGCATCAAAATCAGTTGCGTAGTTTTAAAGATTTAAGCGGTCAAAGGGAAATAGGGACAGAGAAAGCGACTTTGTTTTATACAATGTAGTGATATGATACAAAAATATTTGCTCTAGTGTCATTATCCAGGGAAGAAACAGTCGACTACGTTTGTATGGAGAGAGAGTTGTTACTCTTTCCTCTTAAGACCACAGTAAAGCTGTAAATTTCCATACAAAAACGGTAACGTTTTCCCAAAAAGCGGTAATGAAAAACTAGGTTTAACCGTTTTTATTTTAAAGAAATATTGTCTAAGATAAAAGTTATTAGTATCTGAATATCTAAATTTTTGACTTATAAACTTCATCGAGCGTTTCATATGGTTTTTAATAGACTACCTAAACTGAATTACAAAAAAAAACGTATAAGTAAACCTAGAATAAGATGCAGTGAATTAAATGAGATCAAATTTATTTTATTTTGTGAAGGATAAAGGGGGTAAAAACGTTACTGCCCGCAATATTATTTGAAAAGCAAAATGTAGGCAATTACGTACTCTCTTTATCGCACGATACAGGTCATTTTTGAAATACCTAGTCGCGCCGCGTATCGAGAGTTTACGATTCTCATAAGATAAGATGATAAAGTCTCAACCACTCTTTTTGCTACGAAATACACGAAAACACAGGAAACATTTAAATTATGACTAAGTTATTAATTCTTACAACACAATTAAACTACAGTCATCTTTTATCTGAAGAGATAAGAATATTTTAATAAACCACTCTATTATTAACTTTGAAATGTTTTTTTCTTGATAACTTATCAGTAGTCTAATTCTGAACCGGATCGTGGGTTATTGCTTTAAGAAACAATGAATTTAATTAGTTATGTAATTGACCGAGCGAGAGATGCGAGTGAAGCGTCTTTGCTACAAATCTGGCAACTCTGTCAGTATGTTTGTTGGTACTCTTCTTTAGATCGTACGTACTAATCAATGCCAATTCTTGTAACTCAAATTGTTCAAATTAGGCAATATCATTCTGATTACATTTCGATTACAAAAATACCCTTAAAGTAAGCTTTTGGTATATTATTGAGAATTTTTATATTTATTTTTTGTAATCGAAATGTAATCAAAATGTAATCGGAATGACATTGCAATGTCAATTGAACAATATTTTTTTACAAGAATTGGCTTTCATGGAGTTTGGTGTTTACTGTTTATAAACACAGAATATCATAATAGTTACTACGAACTTTAACAGCACTTTTTACTCCTTTTACCGAATTTCAAATATCATTTGTCAGTGCTTGCATAAAAAAGAAATAAATAAAATAGAACCTCCACACGCAAAGTTTCAGATTTTTATCTCAGAGATTTCATGATGAGTCTTTTTCTCTTTTATATCTAAGTATTAAAGGGAAATGTTGTAACTTTAAGTTTTCCTTTATAATATAAGTGTAGAAGTTAGTTTTCTTTACATTATATTGTGATAAGTTAGCGTTTGACCACTATCACACCTTCCTGATAGAAGCTAACGATGCGGTCTAAGACGTAAGGGCGTGTTCAGATGACACGCGTCGACCACGCGCCCGCCACGCGCATCACACGCGTTGAACACGCTTTGACATTTGTTTTATGAATAATTTGAGTCTTATGACACATCAATAGATCTCAAATTGCATTTATGCAAGTCCACCCGCTCACGCTACGCGCCCGCCCAGCGCCCGCCCAGCGCACGCCCCGCACACGCCACGCACACGCCCCGCGCCCGCTTGCAGAAATGCAATTTGAGATCTATTGATGTGTCATAAGACTCAAATTATTCATAAAACAAATGTCAAAGCGTGTTCAACGCGTGTGATGCGCGTGGTGGGCGCGTGGTCGACGCGTCACTCGCGACTTGAAGACCCCCAAATTGTACACGTCAGGAAAGACAGACGCTGGAGCAAAACGGTTAGTGCGGTGCGGTTATTTTCATGTTAGATAACTAATAACTATATCTCTTTGTTCCAAGGCAATTTAAACTTGCTACTATCAATTTCATTTTTCCATTAATTTTCGTTGCGTAATCCCAAATAATTTAGAAACGGTTTTGATAGATCATGTTACGACCAATTATTTTGCACGGAAGTGTAGTAATTCTCTTGGTTAGTAGTAAGTACACTCAGTTTCAAATGATTGAGGTAAGTACCTACGTTTTAATGGTAGTTTTTTATAATTGTACGGTTGTAACGGAAGTGTAATTCTAATTTAGTTTATGTATGGGTATTTCTAGTAGCCATTAATAGCTAGCGGTATTAAGTAATATCGTAAAGATGAAATATTTGTGTTTTAAACTTTAGTTTTAGGCTCTGAAACTTGTGCAAAGTGTTATTAACTGGATTTATCCTCAGAAAAAATATAGGCTATTTTTTATCCTGATATTCTAATGAGATCTGGAGCTACGCGGTTGAAAAGTTATTGAGCTAAGGCTAAGCCTAAGCATACGCCTAAGGTGGGCTCCTGAAAATCATAGCTGGGCTTTTTGCTATTGTCTTTCTACGTAAAAAAAACATACATACAACCGAATTGATAACCTCCTCCTTTTTTGCAGTCGGTTAAAAAAACGAAGCTATTGTTTAAAAAGATGTTGTTGTTGTTGATTTATTTCATAAAAAAACCAGTTCAATCCAGATTACGCGTTACGAAAAATGTGAAACGAAAAACCGTAAGAGAAATTTCATCCACACGTAGCTATAGTATAATAATATAAAAAAGATAAAGGGTCTTCGTTCTAAACGCGTGTCCCGCGACACGTTAATTTTTTATATTTTAAACTTAAAAAAAAAACAGATCTACACTAATTAAAATTTGCAAAAAGGTTTTTCCATATAAAAAAATTGAAGTTTATTTTTGAGTTTACTTCGACACCCTGAAGTTAAAATGCGCTACGATTATTATTGAATGGGACTCGTGGTCGATTGTCACCGTGAGTTTATTGAACTGCGCGATATCCCCGAAATACCTATATAGCTGTGCCTTTAGATACTGCGTCAGATGGCGCTGTATGAAAAGTCCTGCAATATTTATTTATTATAATAATTACGAAACAGCAGCATGTCAGCCTATTTGCAATCACGTCAGCAACTCGCAAAGAAACTTGTCTTTTTGCGTGTGTTGATTGTAACCATAACAAAACTTTATAATGTTTGTGAATGGTATTAGGTTGAGGGTACAGTAGGTATAGTCCGCTCGGAATGATACTGTACCGGGAAGGGGTATGCGCACGCGCAGAGCTCGATATTTACATAAAAATTGAGTTTTGCGCTGACTGGGTCGTCATTATTTTTCGACTTTAGAAAATCGGAGCAAATTTTTTAAATTTTGAGACTTGTTCTTCTTCAAAATCATCTGTTTGTTATAGGCCATCGACACTGAGGTTTTAATTGTTTATTTAGTTGAAACAAAGTTAAAAGCAACGAGATGTCTCGTTCTAGTTTTTAGTAGTAACAATAATTACCATGTTAGTTCTAAAATCATTTTTGTTTTGTAGTCTTCAGTGTGACATCAACCTAAGCTGCGTGGGCGCCTCGCTAGTTGCGTTTGACAATAGTATGTGTAGCAAAGTTGACAATGGACAAATGTTTGCGTGTTGAAATCTGTACGGTTTTCATGATGAATTGAATCAAGCAAGGAATTGAGCTTAAAGCGCAAGACCTGGTAGACTTAATCAGGCTCCATTCCGTGAGAGTTTTCTGTTGTTCGAACTTAGTTCGGTGGGTTAAACTACTTGTTGCTAGGGATTGAAAACCGAGAAGCAGAAAGGCACCTGAGTACATAAAACCGATTTGTTTCGGTTTCGATATCGAAACCTTTATTTTACCGATTAACTCTAAGGTTTACCGATTAACTCTAAGGTACACCGATTAACTCTTAGGTTTACCGATTAACTCTAAGATTTACCGATTAACTCTAAGGTTTACCGATTAACTCTAAGATTTACCGATTAAATTTAAGGTTTACCGATTAACTCTAAGGTTTTTACTCGAAATACCGATATTGAGAGGAATATAACCGTTCTGTTTCATGAAACGTTTGGCGCAAGAGACAGTTGTATAATGTATATGCCACCACGGTAGATGTGAGACGAATATCGGTTAATATAGGTAATTATTTCGTTTTGAATTTCGTCTTGTTTCAAACGGTATTCAGAATCTCGAGCTGTATAAACTGACAAAAACTAATAAACGTAATGAAAGTCTTTGGAAAAACTATCAAAACTATGACGAAAACTTTGTTAGACTACCCCCAAATTAGACGAAATTGAAGTTTGGCCATCTGCATTTATGACGACATTAGTTTTAGACCATCCGCTGCTTAGACGAGTTGCTACCTTAGACGACCTGAGTTTGCGACGATTCGTTACTAACTCAAAGTCAGCGTTAATGAGCGCCACCTATGTAAGTTTGGACAAAGGAATCCAATCTTAAGTATTTCAACATTCTGCGTTCTCAAACACAAACTTTGAAATTGTGTCATGGCTGTATTCGATTGAAATCTCGAACGAAAATTAATGGGAATTTCCTGTTAATTTTAAACATTTGCCAGATACGTAAATGTTTGGGTAATGTGCGAGTAATTCGTATATCACACATCATTATCATTTGTGATAGTAATTATCTACTAAGGCGTATATAAACAGCAAAAAAGGTCTCGAGCAAGAAATATTTAGAACAATAACTAAAAACAAGAAATCATTCTCTAGCGCCTTTAGGGAGATCCTTAAAGACGCTAGAGAATGATTTCTTGTTTTTAGTTATTGTTCTAAATATTAAGTATAGTATATTCTTCACTTGCAGCGCTCCACGGTTTCACCCGCGTAGCTTCGTTATTCCAATAAAGTAGCCTGTGTTATTTCCAATGAAACAATGTATCCTCATACCATGTTATCATCAAAATCGGTCCAGTAGTTTCGGAGCCTATTCGTTAAAAACAAAAAAAAAACAGAAATACGTATTTTAGTGTAGTTTCTGTGTAAGACAAAAGAAGCAAACTGCCTTTCGTCCATTTCTATTATATTATTTTTAATTATTGCATGAAGAATTGTTGTGGAGTTTAGGTGTGAATGTTTTTACCATTTGTAGGTTTCGAAAAAATACCTTTAATTTGATCGTTTGAGGGCGATTTCTTTTCCTGCATTTTGATATCATTTACAGACAACATTTTCTTGTCGTTTGTTAGCTTAACAAGATGTATTCATTAATTAAATTATACCAAAAAGTAACAATATTTTCGCGAGAAGTTGTATGAGTTTTAAAACTAAGACTTCATGAAAAATAAACTAACAAACCTTCAATTTAATTGAATAGTAGATAGTTAGTAATGGAGTTCAAAAGTTAAAAAAATAAAATGTTTTAAATCCAAATGCGTATCGAGGTAGACCTAAAAAACGATGGCACGACGACGACTTGAATGCATTCGACGCAGAGTGCCAAAATTAGCTGGAGATCGGGACACATGGAGGGAAATGGGGGAGGCCTTTGCCCAGCAGTGGGACACAACAGGCTAATTAAAAAACAATTAAAAAATCTAAATGAGTCATGCTTTAAAAGACTGACTTTTTATTCCCTTTTTATTAACTTTGCAGCAGTAATTAGATACAAGAGCCCCTTGTTTTGTGGCATTTGGGCTGCCATGTGTGGTAAGGGCTTAATTATCAAGCTTTTGTAGACTCTAGGATAATTAAATTATATTTAGATTTACTTATAAAATAAATTTACAAAAAATATTTACTTACACAATTTTAAACAAAACACTTAATTATTTTATTTATTCTTTATTAATAACTAGCGACCCGCCCCGGCTTCGCACGGCTATATTATGCATGTATTATACATATAAACCTTCCTCTTGAATCACTCTATCTATTAAAAAAAAACCCATCAAAATCCGTTGCGTAGTTTTAAAGATTTAAGCAGTCAAAGGAAAATAGGGACAGAAAAAGCAACTTTGTTTTATACTATGTAGTGATTTATCATCTCTATTACCCCTTGAGCGGTCCAAAAATCATTTCTTAGTGCCTACTACCATAATTATTTTTAGGACTTTAAGGGATTCTTTTAAAAAGAACCATGGGTGTTCATTTTTGTACGTAGAAGCGCCAGGTGCCTGCAATGTTTCAGGCTGTAAATCTTGTAGTTTTAGAGATTTAATTATTAGTCTTCATCTCGTCTGCAGAAGCTTAGCTAAAATACGTAGGTAGGTATAGTCTTGCAAATACTAGATTATGTGAAATTTTCATACGAATTAAGTAATTTTAAAAATAACTAGCTGTTGCCCACGACGCATGGTAGTTTATATTATATACCTACTGAAACATTCCTCTTGAAACACTTCATCTATTTAAAAAAACCGCATCAAAACCGTAGCAAAGTTTTAAAGATCTAAGGACAGACAGACAACGGGAAGCAACTTTGTTTTATATACCTACTATGTAGTGATAAAATTTAGTGTGCATTAAACTTAAACCCCGATTCGTAAAATCGCTTTATCGTAAGTTTTAAACCACAAAAACGTTTGGTTTCGCGCACACGCCATCCGTTTCCTGTCATCCGATCCCCTATATTAACGGACATCGATCGATATGGCAAATGAGCAAGCGTTAAAAGCTGTTGTCCCTTCTATTTGACTGTAGAAAATGTCAAAAGTACAATGCTAATGATAACCTCTGCTCTGGTGGAAAGTAGAAGGGGTATGAGCATAACTCAATTTTCATTATAAATATCTAGTTCTGCGGATTCCGCTTCCATTTCACTAGAGGTCTTCATTCGCCGCGCGGAGTACACTATAGTCTTGTGCAGAAGTGTCAAAGACATTTTAGATTTTTTTCAAAAGTGCCTTGCTATGAAAAGAAACGAAAGAAACTAAAAGGCTTGATGAAGAGTAAAAATTAAAACAATTGGGTAGCCTGTTATCAGAAACTTCAAAATAGCGAAAAGAGGTTGGACCAGAAATATTTATTAAAATAACGATGTATTTTAACCGACTTCAAAAAAAGGAGGAGGTTCTCAATTTGGTTGTATGTACCTATGTTTTTTTTTTATTACATTCATTTCCAATTCTGACAGATTTTAAAAATGAACACGTCGAAAAATCATCAAATCGTCCATATTTCGAGGTTATACGTTTTCCCTACTAAATGTTTTAGAGATTCCTACGTTTTATACTGAGATATTTAACTTATTATGACTTAAAGTAGGCCTAATTTAAGCTATTGTAGGGGCAGACCAAAAATATCACTGTTTAACATCCAGGAAGTACTCTGTTTCAGCGTGAAAAAAGAGACCAATTTTACGTATGTAGTGGTTATATTGACGTATGGTCATAGTGTAAGTGACGCATAGATGTGTGGAAACACGCGACGTTGTCGCGTTGTGTGTGGAAGCAGGAACACGCAATTACGCTAGAGCAGAGCCGCAATACAGTTTGCTGGATAAGGGCGACGTTGCCTCTCCGTCTAATCTGTCTAATAAAAATCAAAATATTTTCAATTGCATGATATTCAACTCAGTGCTGCCAGACCTACACCTGCAAGATTTTATGTAACTTTTGGCACTGTCGCGTCACTTTTGATACTTGAATTATACGTTATTTTGATAGACTTATCAAATGATCACTTTACGTATATAATAAATAAATAAACATTTATACTTGTTTGCATTTAATTAATAGTATAAAAATATAATAAAATATAAATGAAGTATAGTAATTCGCGAGAAAAAAAACCAAGCAGTCTTGTTGTTTTTTTGGTACTGTTTGTTGTACACACTGGCAACATACACCCAGTCGATACTTTGCCTCGCACTAGATGCGCGCTTGTTACCTAGGTAACGGAGAGTCAACAGAGATGTCAAGTAGTCAATAAATAGAAAAACCAAAAATAAAATATTATAATCATTTATTATATTCCTACTATTGTGTTTAAAGTGTCATCCATCTGAGCACCTACTGAAAATAAACCTTGAGGAAATTTTAGTGTCTTGTAAGTGATTGAATTATTAAACACAAGTTGGGCCGTAGGAACAAACTACGACTACTCTGGGTCCCAGGCCATGAAGGAATAGCAGGAAATGAGAAGGCTGATGAGCTGCAAGAACAGGATCGGCAAGTGCTATGCTTGGACCAGAACCATGTACGGGCCTGCCAGCATGCACAATCACAAAGGCCGTAAAGGATTACGTTGATAAGAAACACACGCAAGAGTGGGAAATCAGTGAAGGGCTACTACATTCGAGGAACATAGGATTTTTCCTCTTAGTGGGATCGCTGCGTTAATCGATCCCAAGGGGTCGAAGTGTTGCTGGCTATGTCAGCCCGCGATATAAGATAAGATAGAACTAATTTTAAATAAATAAATCTTTTTGTACATTACTTTGTCTTTATTTTTCTCTTTTCATTCAGACCTAGTACAATTTGCATAGTTCAGAATTCGTCCTAGTTTGAAAAAAAATGATTACTAACAGTACCTACCATAAAATTGATCCTGTTTTTGAAAATTTATTCAAAAATATATTTTCATAAAAAAAAAATATTTGTATCGAGATTTGAACCGGGGCTCTTCAGAACACTACCCCGCCGCTCTAAATGACTACACCAATCGGTATCTGTAGGACTACGTCAAATATAGTCTATAGTTGCTACAGTTTATTGTTTTGTATGTGTGCGTGTCATTTATATCGTGACAAGAGTTAAAAATTGTACTTTGGAAATACATTAAAATGTGACTTCCAAAAAATTAAATTATGTTTGAAATATGTTCAGAGCAAACTAGAAAACCGGCAACATATATACAAATACTTTAATTCCACGTCAATTATAGCAAAATAAAATAAAAATATACTTTCGGGGAAAACAAGCGCCATCTAGCGGAATACTTTGCTTAGCGATACGAAACATTCAACCTTAACCAATAGCCGGGATTAACTTTACGACATAGATTTCAATTTTTATGTCACAACATTGACTTTTAACCTCTTATTCAATATAACACAAATAAATAGCCAAGTAACTCTGTGATAACATTCAAAACAATTTTAAATTAGTCAATAAAACAGCGAAAGATATAAAATCTTTAGTCATCAAGTAATCTTTGTAGTAATTTTGATTTTAACTGTTATTATTATGGACATGAGTTTTGAATACCAATTTGTTTAGGCCTCCGGCAAGAAAAGGAAAACACAAAGCTTATACAAGGTTTAATCTACAAGTCAGTTGAAGAGAAAAGAGTACCGGCGCTCTCTCCATACAAACGTAGTCAACTGTTTCCTCCCTGGATAACGACACTAGAGCAAATATTATTGTAGAATATAACCTAATATCTGCCACGACAATGTATTTATAATTTATATTTTTGACTCTTATTTCCAATGATAATAAATTATTGTTTTACCATAATGTTAAGATAATACATTGATTTCTCAGTAAATGATTTTTGTAAATTTTATGAAAAATAAAGAATTTTCAACCGTATAACTAATTAGAAAATAAATAAAAAAACATGATTAAGGGCATGGTCATGGCAGTCATAGGTTTAAGTCTACAAAAATATTGACTCTAGTGTCATTATCCAGGGAGGACAACGTTTGTATGGAGAAATAGCTGGGTACCTTTTCTCATAATACTAAAAGAAGGGGTTGATCTTACATCCAACATTTTTTGAGTCTAATAGTCGAATAACATAACTAGCTTTAAAGTCGTCATTTACCCACTTTTTTGTTTTTTTATATAATTTAAGTTTTATTATTGATATTTTTTATTACTTGTGCTGCGACAGAGCGTTGTATTAATCTATCTGTTGCCGGGGGTTAAAATGTAATTCTTCATATATATTTCCTGTAAGAAAATTGTGAAAAGATGTCAGTCTAAGCCTTGGTCTGATAGATAACTGTGATTGATTTTGACTATAATGTGAACCAGTCAGTGTTCTTCAGTTTCCTAATATTAGTCTTTAAGTAACAAAAAAAATCCACTTCGGTTTTAAAATGTTCGAATTTCCCAAACTCGTAAAACAAAAGTGATAAAGTAATTTAGTAGTATGAGGAATTATGGCTTATTTTAATCGATATTAAAATTACCTACTAATCATACTACTTTCTATGATATTTAAAGAAACATCATTTTAACCGACTTTAAAAAAGGAGAAGAATCTCAATTCGACATAAGTATAAGATTTTATTTATGCCAGTTTGGCTATAACTTCTATGTTGTTAATAAATTAGCAGCGTTCACCCGTCGTAACTCCCGATCCCGTGGGAATATCGGGATAAAAAGTATTATATTTTATATCAAATGAATAAATGTATCCTCATACCACATGAGTAACTAAGACCTCATACCAAGTTTTATCAAAATCGGTCGGGTGGTTTCGGAGCCTATCCGTTACAAACATCTTTTTTCCTCTTTATAATATTAGTATTGACTAGCTCTTGCCCGCGACTTTGCGACTTTATAAGTCGACAATTTGAAGTATAAATTGGACCAAGGAATCACATTGTCCCATACCCCCCTTTTTCTTATCGGATCCCTACGTCATACAAAGAACACACCCTCCAAGTTTCAGGTTCCTTTGATCAGCGGTTTAGGTGCGTTGATCCACCAGTCAGTCAGTCAGTCGTTCAGGACAAAGCATTTTATAGATAGATAGATAGATAGATAAACACTTTATTGCACCATAAAACAAAACGCAAAATAATTACATATTACTTAATACAAAAACAAAATAAATTCTAACTTAAGTAACTACCTATATGCTAAAAGAAAATTTATATTTATTATTTGTATAGATTACTATAGATACAGATTAATTTGCCTTAATAAGCCGTAGTTTATAGTAAGAGTATCGTTAAATACATTTAATAAGCTTTAAGGTCTCATTAAACTGGTCCGTTCCATGGTGAGTTCGTTTCGTAATTGTTTACGAGGTGTTACGGTACGGCGACCACGAAATTCGAATTACATTCTGTGGTACGATTTTCGTATCGTTTCGTATCGCATCGGTCTCAAAAAAACACGGCCGAAACGGAGCACTCAAGCAAATAGATCGTTGACCTTGTACTTCATCACAAAATTTACGGTTATATGAATACTAGCATCTGCCCGCGACTTCGTCCGCGTATAAGTCAAAAATCACTATCACTATCACTACATAGTATAAAACAAAGTCGCTTTCTCTGTCCCCATGTCCCTATATCCCTATGTATGCTTAAATCTTTAAAACTACGCAACGGATTTTGATGCAGTTTTTTTAATAGATAGAGTGATTCAAGAGGAAGGTTTATATGTATAATACATGCATAATATAGCCGTGCGAAGCCGGGGCGGGTCGCTAGTGATTTAATAATAGAGCTTTTCTGACCTTATATCGGATTAAGTTTTCAAACATGTGTCAAAATAAAATGTAAATTTAAATCAAAAGCAAAATAAAACCCTTAAATAATCTTTCTACCTCTTTTTAACACCATTAGGAGTTTCAATGCATTTCAATTAAATACGAAACACGTATTCCATCAATTCTGTTAACGAATGTTTATGAAAAATTTGAAGTAGATTGGACCAAGGAATCCTGTTGTTCCATACAAACTTTGCCCCCCTTTTTCACCCCCTTAGGGGTAGAATTTTTGGAAAATCCTTTCTTATCGGATGCCTACGTCATACAAAGAACACACCCTCAGTTTCAGATCTCTACGATCAGTGGTTTAGGCTCTGCGTTGATCCGTCAGTCAGTGAATCATTCAGGACAAAGCATTTTATATGTATAGATAGAACAATTATTACAACTTACATTTAAAAGTGTTCCAATAAATTGTACAACTAAAGTTTGCTTTTAAAATAAAGCTAAGTACCTAGGCTTATAATGGTGGTGTTACATCATCATTACATAGTATAAAACAAAGTCACTTTCCGCTGTCTGTCCCTATGTCTGCTTCGATCTTTAAAACTACGCAACGGATTTTGATGCGGTTTTTTTAAAAATGGAGTGATTCAAGAGGAAGGTTTTTATGTATAATACATGCATAATATAGCCGTGCGAAGCCGGGGCGGTTTGCTAGTAAAATATAAAACTTGCCAAACTGTAGGTAAGTAAATTAACTTTGTTTTCTTATTCTTCTCTAAATTATATAATTTTTTTTTTATTTACGTGTAAGTTCTGGAGGTACAGTTGGCTGGATAATTGCAGCCCCCAGTAGAGTTTTAAAATTACTAATATTGGAATGTTTTCGATCTAATAATTTTTAATTTGATTACTTCATGAGTTAGAAGACTTTAAACTTCAACTAACGCAAGTGTCTATAATCTTGCTTCGTGTTGAAAACATTCTAATAACAGCCGTTTTGGAGCTCCACGGTGGGACTGCAATTATGCAGCCGACCGTACCTAGGAAGGGATGATCACTCTGTCATATTTAGGACCTTAGATATGACAGAGTTTTCTTGACATACTGTATGTTTCAGAAAGCCCACAAGGGGTATCATAAATGCGTAAATAAATCAACAGACGTAAACATTACCTGTTTATACTCAACATAATCAAATATTTTCCTTCAACATTTCCACTGAAAAATAAATTAAATAAATGTCGTTTCCTTGTAATAAAATTGCTTTGATGTGTTTCAACACTTCTAAGTAGCGAGAAAAAGTCAGAGAATTTATCTTAAAGGAAAGTCAGAGAAAAGACTTAATCATTTTGATTGAATTTTAATTTAATGAAATCTAGCTACGCCTTATCACCCTATTAAGTCCTGATCCTGTGGAAATATCGGGATAAATAGTACCCTATGATACTTCTAATGAATCTATGTACCGTCATATTAAGTTTCATCAAAATCGATCTCGTAGTTTCAGAGCCTATTCGTTACAAACAAAAGAGGAACAAGGAACAAAAAATCTGCCCGCTTTATAATATAAAATGGTAGAGTAGCTGCGCTTCGCGATAGTTTCTGAGATAAAACACTTTTAAGTTTGACAGCTGTCATCGGAAATGAAGATCTCGATGAGATCTATCACTTCTGTAAAGAGACCGTCAATCTAGGATCAATAGTTTCTGAGATAAAGCAGTTTTAAGTTTGACAGCTGTCACTTTGACGTCTGTCATTTTGACAGTTTTTTGCCATTTGTCGCCGTTTTCCAACTTCATTTGTTTTCTGATCTTCATTTGTTTATTTTTTTCGATCGGCGTTTGTTTCCGTTACGACCGTGTTTTGTCTATTTTTTTTTAATCGTCTTTTGTTTTCCTTGGAAATTCTATTCTAGTTTACTAAATAATGAAAAGTGGTTAAAAATAATTATCCTGGTCCTACTCTTCCAGTAGAACTATTACCAATACAAGTTGATATTGTTTAAAGGATAGTCCGATTGATAGAACCATCGCACTGCCAATAGAATTTAATATTACTATAACGATGGTTCGATTGATAGAACTACGGACAGTTTTATTTGCCCGTGGTTCGATTGATAGAACTCCGGCAGTCGGACCACGACCAATAAACGGCCTGCACATTGTCCAGCTTTGCTCCGGGAACGTTGGGGAAGGGTCTATTTGATTATGGTTAGTTTATTTTTTACTACCGACCCGCCCCGGCTTCGCCCGGCTGTATTATGCATGTATTATATCGAAAAACCTTCCTCTTTGATTACTGTATCTATTTAAAAAAACCGCATCAAAATCCGTTGCGTAGTTTTAAAGATCTAAGCATCATAGGGACATAGGGACGGCAAAAAGTGACTTTTTTATACTATGTAGTGATTTTTGTGTTTAATTTCATTATGTGTTTAGATTTAAGCACTTAATTCGTTTTATTTAAATTATCTTTTAAAAAATTTGTAATATATTTTATCATCAATAAATGCTATTAATGGGCTATGACTTATGATAAATCATTTAAGTATACATTTTTCTCGCAAAAATCCAAACACTCTGACAATATCAATCTCCATTCGTCCGCAATGATCAGTTTCAACACGTGCAATCGTGCATCCATGAGAGAGTTAATCGCTATGTCTATTTCTTATCTTTTCTCTAAATTATCACTTTCCTGTTTTTTGTTTGCAAATCAGTCCAGGCGTCTGACCGCCAAAGAAACAAATAAACAAACAAACTTTCGGATATTATTAGTTAGGATATCACGATATCATAATCCAGACCAGTCTATTACAATTTCTCATTTAAAATTAACACCCGAAATTGTTGATTTTAATACTTGCATCTCATTTATAATCGTATTTTATACAGTTCGATGATATTATTTGATACTTGAACGTTGGCTTACCGTTAGACACATGCTGTCACATACGGATAAACATGTGTTTTAATAATTTGACCTTGATTTTTAGGTAAAAGTATTTAAATTAAAATTTTCAAGGTCACTACAATTTTATGTTATTTATGCCTAATGTTACTATATTTAATGAATGATTGAATTTGAATTATGTTAAAAATAAATACCATTAAGCAAACAAGATTGAAAACACGAGTGCGGGGTATAATGGTCCAGCCATTGGGTCACGGGACTCTGAACAGACTCGTGGTTCAACTAATTAAAAAGTTGCACCATGGCCCCTACTTGAAGGTCGGAGTGTGGGATGGTTATCCCACTATTTTCGAAACAGAAACAAAAGGCGATCTGAACTAAAACAAAAGACGATCTGAACTAAAACAAAAGACGATCTGAACTAAAACAAAAGATGGTCTGAACTAAGAACGATCTGAACTAAAACAAAGGACGATCTGAACTAAAATAAAAGATGAACCGAAGGCCAATTCTCGTAAATAACATTGTTTATTTAAATTACATTTCAATATCATTTCGATTACAAATAACACCCTCAAATTAGCTTAAAATACCCTCAAAGTTAGTTTTTTATAGAAAAAAAACTGACTTTGAGGATATCTTTTGCAATCGAAATGCAATCGGGATGATATTGAAATGTAATTTAAACAATATTATTTACGAGAATTGGCCTTCTGAACTTAAACAAAAGACAGTACCTAGACCTAACAAACACAAACATTGAGGAGTTTATGATGAGAAGTTGGTTCCAGGTGTTCGATCAATATTCTACCTAGTAGTGAAGGAATTGATTCCACTAGTAGATATTTAGGATGGAGCAATTAACTGCATTTTGAATGAATGAATTGAAATTATTCACAAACATTGAGGAGTTTATGATGAGAAGGTGGTTCCAGGTGTTCGATCAATATTCTACCTAGTAGTGAAGGAATTGATTCCACTAGTAGATATTTAGGATTGAGCAATTAACTGCATTTTGAATGAATGAATTGAAATTATTCTGCTCATCAATCCGATACAAAACTCAGTTCTATTTTCATGATGTTTAAATTGATGTAGGTAAGCAAAAATGTTGTGGCCGCTTCGACGAAAACAATAAATGCTGCCGCATGTTATTTAGGTACAGTAGGATTATCAATTAGCTGAACCCTACGTGACCCAGAGCTCACTCGCAAATCTGTAAAAATGTAGTATTTTATACCTTTTGTTATTTTTTTATATTGTAGTAGCTGTCCTGGCAAACGTTGGCCATTTATTTAAAAAAAACGGGCTGATTTGTAAATCTAAACCTTCCAGGGCGCCATCCAAACGCATCTAAAAAAGTTCATTAAAATCGGTGCAGCTGTTTAGGAGGAGTTCAGAGTCATACACATGTACAGTAGAATTATATTTATAACTAGCGATCCGCTCCGGCTTCGCATGGCTATGGCATGGTATTATACATATAAACCTTTCTCTTGAATCACTCTATCTATGAAAAAAAAACCGCATCAAAATCCGTTGCGTAGTTTTAAAGATTCTAAGCATACAAAGGGACATAGGGATATAGGGACTGCGAAAAGTGACTTTATTTTATATTATGTAGTGATAGTGAAGATTGTATAGTATATTGTTTAAAAAACCGAATCAGGTAAAATTATTTTACATCTTTACAGATTTGCGAGTAAGCTCTGGGTCACGTGGGGTTCAGCTAATTGGTATTCTGACTACATTTTTAACATTTTTTTTTATGGTTAAGGGGATAGAGAGGGACATAGATCCTTTGATCCCGAAATTCTCACGGGATCGGGAGGTACGCGGGTGAAACCGCGGGTGAAACCGCGGGATGCAGCTAGTAAAATAAATTAATTAGAGGTAAAAATAGGTATTAGGAAGACCTATAAAAGACTTGATAGTGACAAATCTATAGAATAACCGAGTTGACGATTTATTTATGCATGATATTAATTTCGTTCAGCATTTACATAATTTTATATGATAACGAATCGAATTTGTTTTGACTCGCGATTTGCTATGGATACCTGTCTAATTTATTTATGTTTAGATTAAATTTATATCGTGTAACTAATTTATACTTTGATACTATCTACTTTGATTCCTGTTCCTGGCGACACCTAAAAAATTTAAAGTCTTGACTGACTGAATGAATGACTGATTATATATACCTACTTATATAAACGCTGGTTCGTCGCCGTATTTAAAAACAGTACTTAAGTTGCTCTTGGATAAGTGAACGCACTGCGCTAAATGCGGCCCTATGATAGGTCAATTTTGTGCTGCTCTATTTACTCAAGCGAATTAGCGTCTTTTTTGCGGCTCTATGCGTTTGCGCCCACTATGCAATCTTATAGGGTTGATTGTGAATAAGGGTGTTAGGTTAGGCCAGTGGTCGAAGCAGGTACAGTCGGCAGCATAATTGCAGACTCACCGTAGAGTTCTAAAATGACTTCTTATTATTGAAATGATTTCATTTGTTTGATAAATTCATGAGTTAGAACACTTTAAACTTCAACTAAAGCAGGTGCTTAGAATTTTGCTTGTGTTGTAAACATTCTTATAACAGCCGTTTTGGAGCTCTACGGTGGGTCTGCAATTATACAGTTGACCGTACCTGTTTTCGATGCCCCCGATTCTTATTTGTTTTAGTTTTTGAACCTAATACAGTAAACGACAAACATAAAAAAATTAGAGTTCAAAGTTAATTTTTCGAAATTCTACCTCTAATAGAGTGAAATGACGAGCGAAGCCGCAAGCAAAAGCTAGTTGTACCTATACATAAAATTTAAAGTTCTGACTATATCAACTCATAGGTCAAGCTAATAATAGATGGATCAGGTTAAAATTTGGCACACAATTAGCTATTATAAAATAGGCATCCGTTAAAATAAATTATTTTGGAAAATTTAACTTGGACGAAGTCGCAGGTAAAACCTAGTCAAAATGTATGAAAACGTCGGAGTCTTATTATATTAAGCACTTTTCACTGACTGACTGACTGATGAAAATATGCACAGCCTAAACTAAACCGCTGAGTCTAGAATTTTTTTCCGATTGATAAAAGCAGAAGAACTTCATCCAGTTAAAAAAATGGTTATCTGATGTAAAGTCGATTTACGGACGTAATTTTACGTGATAACGTCATAAGAAAAAAAAATCCTTTACTTAAGAATATAACTTTTTCCATTTTTTTATTTCTTTTTTTTTTATATAAGTCATCTATACCTACGTCACTTGTCACCATAACACAAGCCTAGTCACGCACACACGCGCGTCATGCTTGTAGTAGTTTACTTATCAAAGAGCGTTGTATAAAACCGTACAAATCCAGTCCTTATTTAATCATGTGACAACAGCAACGATAATACGTTGCCATGGTTACCTTCTCAATAACATGACGCGTTCCTGGAACGGGACGCAAGAAGCCTCTTTTTTGTAAATGCAGGTGTTCCATCAATTTATCAGACGTTATCACGTCAGAAGTTCGATATAATACCATTGTTTCTTAATTAATCTTTATTAATTAAAAATAGCAGGTAACACGACTTCTACATTAAAAATTAACATTATTAAAATAACTTAAAATTAAAAACTATTTAATTAAACCGTATTAATCATGTAATTAATTACGGCTAGTATAATTAATTGTATCTGGAATTGCCGTCGTTTTGTAGAAAGTCATGGCAAATTAATTTAATGTTTTGAATTAAGATTTATGTTACATGACCTCTATGTTACGGTGTAACTAATTAATTCTTGTACAAGGAACGTATTGAGAAATATTAAATTAACTTGTAGACAACGTAAATTAATTTTGATATTGCCATTTTTAGGAACCTGCGGAATTTTTGTAAAAGATTCTATGAAAAATAAAAAAAAGTCGGCTAAGGCATCCCGCTACGAAATCATAATAAGGGTCATCTGTCGCCTTAATTATTAACTACTTTTTTCGTAAAAATAGACATAACTATTTAAAAACAGGTCATTTGGTAAATATTTGCTTTATATTGTCAATCTGTAAAATAATTCATTTGTCAATGTTCTTGTTAGTTTGTCACTGATATCAAGGTTTTTAATCAATCTACCAAGTAGAACCTGAGTAATAAAAAAAACTGTGGCCGCCCGCCTAGTTCGATTGCAAAGACGCGCGATGGGAGTGCGCTCTGCTAGTAATACCTACAAGTTATTTTGATTTTTTCCCACAGGATCGCTGCGGGGCGTAACTATTAAAGTCATAGTATTTTTTTTTTAATTCAGTTGCAATCGTTCACATATTAATTGAGATTACATTGAATCGTCTTAAAAAGAAAGTAAGTTTATGTGTCTGAGAAACGTGCTCTCTAGTAAAACGACACAAAAAAAAATGTGTTCTTATTTTTTACCCGACCAGTAATATTTTAACAGCTTTTTAGGCTACGAACTCGAAACATACTGTACAGTTTTTCATAAATTAGGTGTCGGTCGAATGATAGGTTTTTACACGGTGAGTGTTAAGCCGAAGTGGTAAGACCAGGAGCGCGATAGAGGTGTCTTAGAAACAGTATTTGGGTATCAACCACTAAAATCTATAGAATGATATTCCTACTGTCGTAAAGGTGAAGAAATGCTTTGTATTGTCATACACTTCGAAACACGGCTAGAGTGATTTGCCTCGATAGAAAAAATCGTGAAAAACCTAAAAAATTGTAATTTTTTGAGCTTTTTCAATTTTATGGCGATTGTAAAGAAGATCAAGAAGTTTGACGACCCAGTTGGCACAATGGTTACCATGCCGGACTGCCAAACACAGGGTTGCGGGTTCGATTCCCGCCACATACAAGTATTTATGCTTAGATATTTGTCTGTGGTCTGGTTGTTTCTATGTATTATAAGTATATATTTACAAAAGAATAGTATATAAGTAGTATATCCGTTGTCTAGCACCCATAACACAAGTCTAGTTACTTAGCTTGGGGCTAGATGGCGATGTGTGGAATGTCCTGCAATATTTTATTTATTTATTTTAAAAACAAGTACAAAATTTATATTTTCAACAGATGTATTACAGGTGGTTTATTAATAAAATAGATGTGGCTCTTTTAATAACATTCAGTTAAAACTGCCATTTCGCGGCGCGCGGGGAAAAATGATAGGGGTTTTCAGGTCGTACTTCATCTTATATGGCGCGTCGGGCGAACACCTGACTGCGACGCAGAAGGTTGCGGGTTCGATTCCCGCCGGGAACAAGTATTTATGCTGACCATAAATTCTTGTTTCTGGTTCTGGGTGTTTCCTATATGTATAATATGTATATATTTACAAAAAAAAAAAAAAAAAGTATATAAGTAGTTTATCCGTTATCTGGCACCCATAACACAAGCATTAAGTTGCTTAGCTTGGGGCTGGATGGCGATGTGTAATATGTCCTGAAATATTTATTTATTTTTTATTTTATTTATTATATGCTACATTTTTTATTAAAAAATATTTTGGTATCTTTGCACCTACATACATCACTGTTTTTATATTGATCTTAATAAACTAAAATCAATTTATATTATTAGATAATGTTTTGAAAGTGTAACTTTTGTAATTAATTACGTTTGTCGTAACACCTATTCAGACATACATACATACATACCTTTGAACGTATGAACATTTGAATTTAGGTACGATAAAACATTACATAGATGTTGTTAATTAATAGTCTTTAAGAGGAAAGGGTACCGACTGTCTCTCCATACAAACGTAGTCGACTGTTTCCTCACTGGATAACTACACTAGAGCAAATATTTATTTAAGCATAAAACTTATAACTGCCATGACTATGCCCCTATGTCTTATCTAATATATACAGGGTTATTGGAAATTAATTAGCACGGCGTTAAGGGCTTCTTTTGTGCACCTAAACAAACAACTTTTGTTCTACGACTTTTGGAAATTCGAAAACAAAAATGAAAATTTTGAGGTTATGTAAATTCGAAAAACAGCTATTTTTTTTCACACCAAGAACAGTAGATGAAACTTAAAAAATAAGTAAAATTTTAAGGTTACTGACCTCTCCGTGTAAGGAACAGCTGATTTTCAGGTAAACCTAACCTCAAAATTTTCAAAAAAATGTTCGAATTTCCAAAAGTCGTAGAACAAAAGTTGTTTGTTAAGGTGCACAGAAGAAGCCCTTAACGCTGTTCTAATTAATTTCCAATAATCTTAATATATATAAATCTCGTGTCACAATGTTTGTCCTCAATGGACTCCTAAACCACTTAACCGATTATAATAAAATTCGCACACCATGTGCAGTTCGATCCAACTTGAGAGATAGGATAGCTTACACCCCGATATTCCCACGGGATCGGGAGTTACGCGGGTGAAACCGCGTAGGGCAGCTAGTATTGTATATAATTTACGTGTCACGTTGTTTGTGCGCGATGGACTCCTAAACTACTTAACCGATTTTAATCAAATTTGCACATCGTGTGCAGTTTGATCCAACTTGAAAGATAGGATAGCTTACATCTTAATTTATCCCGATATTCCAACGGGATCAGGAGCTACGCGGGTAAAACCGCGTGGCGCAGCTAGTTTTATATAGGTATATATTTTGTTTTTTTAACTCTTACTTTCTATGATAATTAGAATATGAAAAAAACCAAGACATTGCCCCTATGTCAATAATGTACCTACTTAATGACTCTTTGCACGTTTTGGTGTATACTGTGAGTGAGTGCAATGAGTAATTGTATTATAAATAAATAATGAATGTCTTGGTTTTATTCATATTCTAATTATCATAGTCATGGCAGTTATAGGTTTTATGGAACAAAAATATTTGACTAGTGTCATAATGCAGTAGGAAACATTCGACTACGTGTGTATGGCGAGAGAGCCGGTACCTACCCTTTCCTCTTAAGTAATTACAATATTGGGAAGTCGATTTTAGACATAACATTATAATTGGAACGAAAGTTCCTTATCGCGCGTTGCGAAAGGGGGCTAGACGGTAAAAATTAAGACCAAAAGTTGTAACGACACTTTTTGCATAGAAAGCAAGCAAGTTATTTTCATTTCGTCTTTCTATTTCGCATTGAACAGTGTGGTGTCGCGACGATTATTTACAAAATATAAAAAATTATATAAAAAAATTGTATTACAATTACTTCACCAATCGAAAGGAACTTCGTTCCATCCGGGTGTCCCTTGACACCTCTCAAGTTTTTTTTATACAAAGCTTTTCGACAAGGTTTAAGGGGTTTCTACCAGAGCCCTACGGAGTCTACGGAGTGACCCCGTCCCCACTAAGGTAGACTTGCTAAATGATTGACAAACTGTCCAAATAAATATAATTTTATACTTTTAGAAATACCGACTTTCTGTATTTTATTATAAGTACATATTTTTTAGTAACAGAGTTTTTGTAACACTATAAATATTATTTTAATTAAGTAGCATATTATAATAAATTACCTACTATAATATTCAGTGTTGAGACATGCTACAGTCACGCCATCTACAATCAGCCTCAACTTCCTAATTCACAACTAATTATTCAAAGACAAATAGATACGCGCGCGACTATTCATACCTATTCGAAAAACAATTCGAATAAAACTTACGCATTCAACCAGTGAAATGATAAACCGTCACTTCCTACGGAGACAATTGGTTTAACCCTAGCTTTAACACGCGCACCTATTAACATACAATGCACGCGTGCGCAAACGCATCTATGCCACAGAATATATAATAGTAGATACAAGTATCTATGCACGGTATTGTAGGGTGACCCCCCTTGTCTTGTCTTACGATTTTTTATTTTCGATTTTTGATAATCACTATCACTATCTCACTACATAGTATAAAACAAAGTCGCTTTCTCTGTCCTTATATCCCTATGTCCCTTTGTATGCTTAAATCTTTAAAACTACGCAACGGGTTTTGATGCGGTTTTTTAATAGATAGAGTGATTCAAGAGGAAGGTTTATATGTATAATTATACATGCATAATATAACCGTGCGAAGCCGGGGCGGGTCGTGAAATATAAATGAACATAAAATATTGTAATAAAAAACTGACCATTTTATTGAATTTTGTAGTTTAAGTTGACAATTAAAATAATAGTAGTGTTTAATTTGATTATTTTATTTCTGACATTGTTTAGTTTATTATGACGTACCTATATTTGATCTCAATTTGCCCAAACTCAATAAGATATAAAAGATTTGCATTTCAAATAATATAGTGACTCGGTAGTGTTTTGGAACTAAATGTAGTAACATAACTAAGTTATGTACCTTATTGTACCAACACTTAATCTGAATTAATAAATTGAATTGAATTGACAAGATTAGTTTCCATTAGCGATATCGCCAATGGACAGACTTTTGACGTCTTATAAACAGATGGTACTCACAAAAAAGAGTGACGTCACGTAACGGAATGTGAGTTTTATTGATAAAACCATAGCAACGTATAAAACTTAGCACCGTATGTTTTCTTATGACGTTATCACGTAAAATTATCGTCCGTAAACCGACTTTACAGAAAATCATTTTTTTATATAAAATTGACTTATGCGTTTTATGGTATTGACATAAGTTGAAACTTGTTCTTTTTTCTCTAACGCAAGACCACGCGATTTTTCGTTGCTCTATGTGAATCACTACATAGTATAAAACAAAGTCGCTTTTCTGTCCCTATTTCCCTTTGTCTGCTCAGATCTTTAAAACTTCGCAACGGATTTTGATGCGGTTTTTTTTAATAGATAGAGTGTTTCAAGAGTAAGGTTTATATGTATAATACATGCATAATATAGCCGAGCGAAGCCGGAGCGGGTCGCTAGTATAATATAAAATAAAAAATCTGTCGATTAGCGATATCGATAGTGGAAAGTAGTTGTGTCTAATGAGGCAGGGTTTTTTATTTTTTGTTACGCAAAACTGTAAATTGTAGTTTAAAATGAATAGCTCATAATATTAACTGAGATCTACCCAATCTGCGCTTACACGCACATTCTATAGCCAATAAGAAGAGACTACTTCTACTTTTCGCTTGCACCTGATTCCATTAAAAAACATCATTTAAAACAAGATGAAAAACAAACGTTGAATGTTACTCTATGATCAATACTTTTGTACTCACGAAAAAGTGCAACAAAAACTCCACGTTTTAAAAAATCGTTCGATATTAAAAAAAAATTAACTTAAGAAAATAAATGTGTTTCCGTGAAAGTCCTTGATTGCCCTGAATTCATGGTTACAATACAAAGAGTGCACCGGTCGGTCACCCCATGTTTGTACTTTGTCTATTTCAACTTTATTATGCACTAGTATAGCTGCTGCCCGCGGTTTCACCCGCATAAGATAGATAGATAGGTAGATCGATAAACACTTTATTTGTACAACACACAAAACGTTGAAAAAATCAAAGAGTACAAGAAAGCTTATTAAATTGTACAAACAGGCGACCTTATCGCTTAAAGCGATTTCTTCCAGGCAACCTTAGGATGGAGGTCTGTTTAGCTTAACTGGTAGGTCGTGTGGTGTAAGAAACACATAATATATATATAGGCACACATCCTAACTTAGTTTTTAAGACGTTTTTAAGTGGTCTATTATACTTTTAAGGTATTATGCATCCAAAGAAATAAAAATGTTTGACTTTTGACTTTTATTTAAATACCTACTTAAAATAGATATTATAAACGAAATACAAGTCCGATGCCATGAAGTAAAAAATTTAAAATTTTAATTTAATTAAATTTAATTAAATTTAATTTAATTTAATTTAATTTAATTATTTATTTAAGGTTAAATGTTTCGCTAATCGGTTTCTGAAATTTCTTTTTGATTTCCTTCACTATAAGTTATGTAGTTGTATTTTACCCAATAAAAAAACCTTATAAGTAAGTACGAAATATTATCAACCCTTTTCAACCCTTATCCTTAGTTTACCTTCATATATTTGGAACAACATCGTTTGGATAATCGGATCATAAGGGTGTGTCTAAAATATACGGTTTCTAAGATGATATAGTTACTAACTGTACTTAGAATGTTTGTATACAAGGTCATTGGTAATTATACTAGCAAGCCGTTGAGGGCTACTTCTGTGCACCGTAACAAACAACTTTTGTTCTACGACTTTTGGAAATTCGAAAAAAAAAATTGAGGTTATGTACATTCCAAAACAGCCGATTTTTTTAAAACAAAGATCATTCAGACTAAGAACAGTAGATACAACTTTAAAAGTAAGTAAACTTTAAAGGTTAATGACCTCTCCGTGTAAGGAATGTAACAGCTGATTTTCAGGACTTAAACGTAACATCAACATTTTCATAAAAAAATTATCGTGTTTCCAAAAGTCGTAGAACAAAAGTAGTTTGTTAAGGTGCACAGAATTAGCCCTCAACGGTTTGCTGGTATAATTACTAATAACCCTGTATAAACCTCTTATATTAATAATTTACCTAATTTTGACGAACTACAAATACTTGCGACCACGGCAGTTGTAAATCAGTCGAAACATCGATGTAATTCTTTTAAATAATTGTCTAAAACGCTAATTATTGGAGGAAGCCTAAAAGTAGCACCGGTTACTGGAAAAGTAAAAGGGAACCGCTTGTAAGTTGGTATAACTAGAAGAGTAATTAGTATGAATGTAGAGGGATGAAGAGGAAAAGGACGACTTAAGAAATTATGGATGTACTGCGTGAGACAAGACATGAGAGAGATGAATGTGAACGATGAGATGACGACTAATAGGCGTAAATGCAAGAAGAAGACATACTGGGATAAGGTCAGAAAGATGATGAATTAGAAAACGCGATTGCGATACGTTTTATTTAAAAATAACGCCCAATCCCGTGGAATATCGGGATAAAATGTGTGTAGTGAAGTGAAGTGTACTTAAAAAAGCTCTTGCATTTCAAGAATCTATGTTTTATGATAGATAGATTTCTAGTAGGTACTTTATAAGTGTACTTACTATACCAATTTATAACGAGGCCCTGTTAGACTCCGGTTTATCAATACGTTAGGATCTAAGTCTGAAATAAATTAAAGATAAACATTACTGTGTCTTGAAATTTGAGCATTAATTGACAAAATAAACATGAATCTTGTCGGGTTGATGAGCAAATATCAACTAAGGGTATGTATACAAATGTTTATGCCTACTCTAAAGTAAGTATATACGGCGGGCATAAATGGGTTATCTGTTACAAAACGAATTCTCATACCATTTCTTCTTCTAAGGCGCTTAAAGGAGCGAAAAACGAAATGCCTTTTGCCGTCATATAAAATTGTTAATTAATTAGCTCTGTTGCAAAACTAATTCCCATACCATTTCTTCTTATGGTGCTTATAGGAGCGAAAAACTAAATGCCTTTTGCCGTCATATAAAATTGTTAATTAATTACTTATCTCTGTTACAAAACTAATTCTCGTAATATTTCTTCTTTTAAAGGCGCTTATAGGAGCGAAAAACAAAATGCCTTTTAGCAGTTATTAATTGTTAATTAATTATCTCTGTTACAAAACTAATTCTAATACCATTTTTTCTTATAAGGCGCTTATAGGAGCGAAAATCGAAATGCCATTTGCCGTCATATAAAATTGTTAATTAATTATCTCTGTTACAAAACTAATTCTCATACCATTTCTTCTTATGGCGCTTATAGGAGCGAAAAACTAAATGCCTTTTGCCGTCATATAAAATTGTTAATTAATTACTTATCTCTGTTACAAAACTAATTCTCGTAATATTTCTTCTTTTAAAGGCGCTTATAGGAGCGAAAAACAAAATGCCTTTTAGCAGTTATTAATTGTTAATTAATTATCTCTGTTACAAAACTAATTCTAATACCATTTTTTCTTATAAGGCGCTTATAAGGAGCGAAAAACAAAATGCCTTTATCCGGTATAAATAATTGTTAATTAAGGCTTTTAAAATTGTTAATTTAAGCTTTGTGTATTGTCTTGCATTTCTTAGTTGACATTGTTACGTAGTTGACATAAAAATTGGTAACTTATAATTTACTATAATGTTAAGGGGGCGTTGGATTTTTTGTTCTTGTAAAGGGGCGGTAGTTCATAAAAGGTTAAGAAGCTATGATCTAGAGCAGTGTTTTTCAACCTTCT
Organism: Idaea aversata; assembly: GCA_907269075.1. Lineage (NCBI taxonomy): Eukaryota > Metazoa > Arthropoda > Insecta > Lepidoptera > Geometridae > Idaea > Idaea aversata. The sequence continues at coordinate 3,889,104 of OU026102.1, forward strand.
TCAAAACGCAACCCTTTTACAAGTAAAACAAATCTTCCCCCCAGGGTCTTAATATTTTGTTTTATTATACTTTTGTGACCCTGTTTGGCTCTTAAAATTAGCATTTCTCGCTGATCTTTTTTGCCGCCTGAATATATTAAACAAGAGCTTCCAAAGGAGAGAAATAACCATTCTAACAGCTAAGGATAAAATGAAAGTATTCCTCGGAAAACTTCAAGTTATGGTCAACTTCTTTGCAAAAAAATTATGTTGAGTACCTATTTCGTTTGTGTTATAAATGGTTTTTGTAGTAGTCTTTTATTGTAGTGTAGGATCTACAAACACCTTACTTTTATTGTAGTGTAGGATCTACAAACACCTTACTTTTATTGTAGTGTAGGATCTACAAACACCTTACTTTTTGGAACGAAGTTCCTTGTGGCGCGTTGCGAAAGGGCTAGACGGAAAAAATTAAGACCAAAAGTTGTACCTAACGACACTTTTGTAACGATACTTTTGCGCACGTGTTTTTTTCGTTTCGTTCTATTTCGCACAGTGTGGTGTCGTGACGATTATTAAGAAAAAAAAAAAAATATATAATTCCTTCACTAATTAATAGAAAGGAACTTCGTTCCATCCGCGTGTCCCTTGACTCCTCTCAAGTTTTTTTTCGTTTAGCCGCGACCCCCAAGGCGAAGTTTTGTGACCCACCAGGTTGATAAACACTGATCTAGAGGTAGGTCGAGGGTTGGCACAATGGTCACCATGCCGGACTGCCAAACACAGGGTTGCGGGTTCGATTCCCGCTTCAGACATGTATTTATGCTTAGATATTATTTGTCTGTGGTCTGGTTGTTTCTATGTATTATAAGTATATATTTACAAAAAAAAAGTATATAAGTAGTTTAACCGTCGTCTAGCACCCATAACACAAGTCTAGTTACTAGCTTGGGGCTAGATGGCGATGTGTGGAATGTCCTGCAATATTTATTGATTTAAGTACTATATAGCTACTACGTTCGACCACCAATGATGTCAAATCTCTCGTCATCTGCATTACGAATCGAATTCAAATGAGTGCCTTGCTCAACAATTCTGTATGTGATGTAGGTCCGGATGTTTTATATAGAAAAGAGCGTTAAGGGGAATGGATATCAATGCACACGAGCTGGATTTTTTAAATTATAAAACAAATAATATCACGTTTATTTGTTATCTGCAACTATAATTTTTTAACTAAGAAGGCACGGTCACAGTTATAATTGCAGACCCACCTTCGAGTTCTAAAATGACTATTATTGGAATGTTTTATTCTAATAATATTTATTTAGAATCTTGCTTGAGTGGAAAACATTCATAAATTTAGCAGTTTTGAAGTTCGGTGGGTCTACAATTCTGACTTTGACCGTAGTTATTGTTATTCGCAGCAGACCCAGATGAAGATGGAAATTTGGAAAGAATGAAATTTATGCCTATTCAAAAGACTGGTCTGACTTCGCTATTGACCGGGGTGTATAGAGGGATGAAAGGAAGGCTTTTGCCCAGCAGTGTGACAACATTTGCTGTTTTATTATTAAGTAAGTACCTACCTACTATTCGAAATTTAAGAACTTTAGGTTCTCTAAGGCTAAATTAACAAATCCTTTAAAGCCGATTTGTTATTCCTGAAAAAATACATTTGCCGGAATAACTATTTTTAGGGATCAATTATTATTAGATAAAATATTTACTATTTATAATTAATATTAAAAATAGTAGAAAAAAATAATTATTTAAATTAGTAGTAGCATTTATATCTATACTAATCTTAATATATATAAATCTCGTGTCACAATGTTTGTCCTCAATGGACTCCTAAATAATATTATAAAGCTGAAGAGTTTGTTTGTTTGAACGCGCTAATCTCAGGAACTGCTGGTTCGAATTGAAAAATTCTTTTTGTGTTGGATAGTCCATTTATCGAGGAAGGTTATAGGCTACTTTTTATCCCGATATTCCCACGGGATCGGGAGTTACGCGGGTGAAACCGCGGAGCGCAGCTAGTTTTTGTCTAAAGGATCAACTTGACATAGCTAAATCTGAGTACGCCTTATAAAATTCTAAGAGCAAAGAATCGCTTCGTCATATTTTACATTCAGGCGCTCTTCGGTTCAATTGAATGTATGATTTAAGCAGATATTTTTCAAACGATTTCTTTCACATTTTATTTCATTTCAATTTGATATTATAAGGAATGGTTTCAAAGGAATTCGTTTAGACTGACATTTCAAAACCTAGCAACTGACGCTGACATTTGAAAAAAAATCTGGTTTGTGATTGTAAAAAGGTTCAGAATCTAAGAGAGATTGCATGGTTTTTGGATTATAATAAGAAAGAATAAAATAAGGAACGAGTAACTATATTAGAGGAAGCCTGAAAGTAGCACCGGTTACTGAAAAAGGTAAAGGGAACCGTTTCAGTTGGTATGGACATGTGATGAGAAGAGAAGAGGCGCATGTGACTAGAAGAGTGATGAGTATAAATGTAGAGGGATGGAGAAGAACAGGACGACCTAAGAAAAGGAAAGAGGATGGATGGACTGCGTGAGACAAGACATGAGAGAGATAAAATAAATGTGAACGATGAGATGACGACTAATAGGAGTGAATGAAAGAAGAAAAAAGAAGACATACTTACTGTGCCGACCAAAATAATTCGGGACAACGACAAGAAGATGATGAAGAAGAACTATACTGTTGATAATCTGTGGTAAATATATGTTAAGATTTTTGGCATCACGCCAAAGTTTCCGCCAGCTGTATCTTAGTTATGAGATAACGACTGTCTGCGGCTTTCACTGTTTATTTATGCTAATTTATAACGAGTTAGCTCATTTGGATGAAATTTTTGATAAGTACCTACTTTGGTAGTTAGGGACAAAGACAAACTTTCCTCAGAGCTTTGGTGGATTTTCTCAACGATAATCTCACGAAGTTTGTTTAGCAAAGTTTTGCCCTCGTATTCATAAACTTTTAATAAGCTTTCGTTGCTACATTGTTGAGGCACGTAGTCTATTTATTTATTTATTTATACAGATATTTCTACGGAATCGGGGCATTAGGGCGCTCTTGTCATCCTCTATCTATATTTATTACTAGCGAGCCGCTTAGGCTTTGCACGGCTATATTATGCATGTATTATACATATAAACCTTCCTCTTGAATCACTCTATCTATTAAAAAAAACCGCATCAAAATCCGTTGCGTAGTTTTAAAGATCTAAGCATACAAAGGGACATAGGGACGGCGAAAAGTGACTTTATTTTAAACTATGTAGAGATATTTAAAAAAAAAAATACATACAACCGAATTGAGAACCTGCTCCTTTTTTTGAAGTCGGTTAAAAAATGCTTTGTCCTGACTGACTGACGGATCAACGCACAGCATAAACGGCTGATCGTAGAGACCTGAAACTTGGAGGGTGTGTTCTTTGTACGACGCAGGCATCGGATAAGAAATGATTTTCCGAAATTTTACCCGTTAGGGGATGAAAAAGGGGAGGCAAAGTTTGTACGAGACAACGTGATTCCGTGGTCCAGTCTACTAATTCTAAGCGTACGAGTCGCGAGCAATAGCTAATTTTTAATAAACAAAAGTTCTCTAAAGACCAATTTGAGGTTGATTTTGTAGACCAACCAATGGGCTGCATGCGGATTAAAGGGCAACAAAGGTACCAGTGTAAACAAATAACGCGTTAATATATCCGGCAACAAATTGGCCGATAATTCGGTTTTGGTGTAAGCCTACCGTTACGTGCTAGGCGCTCTTGTCTTTAATAAAACCAAAAAAAAACTGGTTGCCTGTAAAGTCGGTATACGGGCGAAAGTTTTACGTGACAACAACTGTGCTCGAGTGGAAGGGACGCGTGCCTTTCACTTTTTATGTCTGTCTCTCTCGCTCTTAGGCGGGCTAACCATGCCCGCGTGCCTTTCACTCGCTCTCATTGTGAGCGCATAACGTCAGCGGAGCGTAACGCAGTTTCTTGAAGTGTCACCCGGCAAACCAATTTATAAAACGTTGTCACGTCAATAAGACACCCTAGTATCACCCAATACTGCTTAACCAACAAAATATAAAGGGCCTCAATAGCAAATTGGTCTTTACAATCTTTTAGAAACCCGCAGACTAGAAACTTTCTGTCAATTAATAAATTTGTCGATAGTTCAAATTTCAAGCAATAGTTCACTTCATCTATCGTCCCGTAGAAGATAAAAAAAAACCATTTTTTATTAAGCAAGCAAACGCCAATAGATAATAGGCATAATAGACGACCCAGTTGGCACAATGGTCACCATGCCAGACTGCCAAACACAGGGTTGCGGGTTCGATTCCCGCCTCAGACAAGTATTTATGCTTAGATATTTGTCTGTGGTCTGGTTGTTTATATGTATTATAAGTATATATTTACAAAAGAAAAGTATATAAGTAGTATATCCGTTGTCTAGCACCCATAACACAAGTCTAGTTACTTAGTTTGGGGCTAGATGGCGATGTGTGGAATGTCCTGAAATATTTATTATTATTATTTATTATTTATTTTATAAAAAGCTTTAAAATTTTCATACATGAAATCGAGCGAAAGTGGCGAAACACATTTTTAGTAACGATGGCTTATTTAAATGTTTATAAATAAAGGGGGATAAGATTATAAAATTACTATCACGGTTCATAAGATACAGCCTGGTGACAGACAGACAGATGAACAGTGAAGAAAGGTCCAGTTTTACCCTTTGGGTAGGTATGGAACACTAATAAAATCAATAATAAATATTGCAGGACCCTAAGCTAAGCATCTAACCCTAAGCTAAGTAACTAAACTTGTGTTATGGGTGCTAGACAACGGATATACTTACTTATATATTTTCTTTTGTAAATATATACTTATTAGCGACCCGTCCCGGCTTCGCACGGCTATATTATACATGTATTATACATATAAACCTTCCTCTTGAATCACTCTATCTATTAAAAAAAAACGCATCAAAATCCGTTGCGTAGTTTTAAAGATTTAAGCATACAAAGGGATATAGGGACAGAGAAAGCGACTTTGTTTTATACTATGTAGTGATAATACATAGAAATAATCAAACCACAGACAAATATCTAAGCATAAATACTTGTCTGAGGAGGGAATCGAACCCGCAACCCTGAGTTTGGCAGGTGACCACTAACTGGGTCGACACTAAAAAGGATCTGTCGCTGCAAAAGCTGAAAATTAGATCAAATCAGCGATAAATAGTGTATTGTCTGCTACGACTTTTAGTGTACAAGTTTATGAGTTTCGAGGGTTTATGTACATTTTTATGGGGTCTTTCCGATACAATCTAGAGCAGTGTTTAAAGTGAATTGGGCTGTGACGATTCTTTAAGTCATTTCACACTAGAATTCACTGTGTTTTGAAATCATGTGGATGAAATAGTGATTTTTTAAATTTAAACAACGAACTTTTTTATTGCTGTACTTACATAAAAGGAATATACGGTAGTTTACTGATGTTTTTTTTTAAAGAAAAGTAGGAATAAATTGCAAAATTCCTTAGAATACAAAAAAATAAATTTCTAATAAACTATAAATATTAATAGGAATGGAAGGCTGAAGAAGGGGAAAATCAAATGTAACCTAATCGAACCACAGACAATCACTACTGGCACAAAGGAATCAAGGTTTATATGTATGTAACTAGCGACCCGCCCCGGCTTCGCACGGCTATATTATGCATGTATTATACATATAAACCTTCCTCTTGAATCACTCTATCTATTAAAAAAAACCGCATCAAAATCCGTTGCGCAGTTTTAAAGATCTAAGCGGTCAAAGGGAAATAGGGACAGAAAAAGCGACTTTGTTTTATACTATGTAGTGATATTGTGTCTGTATGAAATTGGTCAAAAAGTAGGTAGGTACATATATTATTCTATACTTATAACTAAAAAAAAGAAGAATAAATAAGAAAATAAAAAATTTAAAAAAAAATTTCTTTATCCTTTTTTTTCTTTGTGTAGGTATATATTTTTTCCTTTATATAAGTCTTCTATTCGTCACTCGTCACCATAACACAAGCCCAGATGAGCGATATTATTATTAAATACTCTGTCATTGTAATATGACCATGAAACATGACGTCACACAATATTACCATGACACATTTTTGTGAATGCAGGTGTTCATCAATTTATTATACGTTATTATATTACGTCAAAAAACTAACTTAAAAAAAAGGGAAAAATAACCGAACCAACATAATTTGAAATCTGGCAGTTTTACGTTCCATTTTGTAGTTTGATAGCCCGATTTCAGATTGTGTTAATACGGTTATTTCAGGACTTCTATTCCGTCCAATTAAACTGCAAAACGAAAATAGTTGTGTTGTTGGGAAAGAAAATTAGCTGTATTTGTCTTTCCCAACGACATAACCTTTTTCATTGGTCCTATAGGAATATGGTTTTTAATAAATTAGGTCTTTCCATTCTGATCAACTGAAACAGATCAACCGTTTCTTTTTTAGGGTTCCGTACCTAAGGGGTAAAAACGGAACCCTATTACTAAGACTCCACTGTCTGTCTGTCTGTCACCACACCAGGCTGTATCTATCTCATGAACCCCGTGTTAGCTAGACAGCTAAAATTTTCACAGATTATGCATTTCTGTTGCCGCTATAACAACAAATATACAGGGTTATTGGAAATTATACTAGCAAGCCGTTGAGGGCTACTTCTGTGCACCTAAACCAACAACTTTTGTTCTACGACTGTTGGAATTTAAAAAAAAAATGAAAATTTTGGGGTTATGTAAATTCGAAAAACAGCAAAATTTTTAAAACAAAAGTAATTCAGACTAAGAACAGTAGATGAAACTTACAAAATAAGTCAAATTTTAAGGCTAACGACCTCTCCGTGTCAGGAACAGCTGATTTTCAGGTAAACCTAACCTCAAAATTTTCGAAAAAATGTTCGCATTTCCAAAAGTCGTAGAACAAAACTTGCTTGTTTAGGTGCACAGAAGCTGTAGCCCTCAACGGCTTGCTAGTATAATTTCCAATAACCCTGTATAATAATAGTACGAAACTCTTTGTGCGCGAGTCCGACTCGCACTTGGCCGGTTTTAATAAATTATTTAAAAAAATATTTTTATTAATAAATTATAATAAGTGTAATTTTTTTAAAGTTGAGTGTCCCCTCGTTGTAACACGATAGTGAATGAGTGACCTTATGGGGCAGTTGACCGTGAACTTAAATTTTCCGCTTGCTTTAGTAGTTTTCGCTACAAAATGTTATAGTTAAGGGTTTGTTTTCGGCACATAAACTTTTATTAAGAGGAAAGATACCCGGCTCTCTCTCCATACAAACGTAGTCGACTGTTTCCTCCCTGGATAATGACACTAGACCAAATATTTTTGTAGCATAAACCTTATAGCTGCCATGACCATGCCCCTATGAGAAAGCCGGTATCATTTCCGCTTTAGTACCTAAACTCAAGAATATCTAGGTAAATACCTACTAAGTACCTAATGCTGGGTTTAAAGCGATGTTGACATAATAGTAGATACTTCGTCTTTAATTCCGGCGGTCTTTCGAACCCAGCAAGCAGTGTATACGAGTAAATGAACTTTTATTCGAAAATAATGATGTTATGTGCATACAAAAATCAGCTGTTTCTTGTATTTAGAGTTTATTGACCTTGATGTTTTATTTGTTTATTGTAAAACGTTTTATTTAAAAAAAAATGTAAGTAGGTACCTAAATAATTATTATTGAGTACTTATCTCAAAATTTTCCAAAAAGAAAGTCTATATTTCCAAAAGTAGAACAAAACTTGTTCGCTTATACGCCTATAAGAACTTTCGTATTACAATACCCTTGTCAAAACACATTGTATACATGATTTTTTTTTGATCTGAAGGCTAATTCTCGTGAAAATCTTTGATCAAAATTACATAATAATATGCAATATCATTCCGATTACAAAAATGCCTCAAAGTAGCTCAAAACACCCTCAAAGTCAGCTTTGGTATTCTTAAGAAAAAAATATTGTATTCGAAATGCAATCGGGATAATATTGGACAATTTTATTTAAGAGAATTTACTTTCAGTACCTCGATTCACTAAGATTTTTAACGCATTCACAAAAAAGTGTCACGGTAATATTGTGTGACATATGCGCCATGGTAATATGACCGGACGCGTCATGGTAACTTAGGAAACAGAGTATTTAATAAAATTGTATCGCTCATCTGGGCTTGTGTTATGGTATGACTAGTGACGAATAGAAGACTTAAAAAAAATAGATTACTTATAAGTACTTTTTTTTTAATTTTTTTTATATATGATAGGTCAGCGTTTGACCACTATCACACCTGCCTGATGGTAGGTGACGATGCGGCCTAAGATGTAACACGCCTTCCTAGAAGATACCTATTCACTCGCGACTTGAAGACCCCCAAATTGTACACGTCAGGAAAGACAGACGCAGGCAACCGATTCCATTCCCTTGCAGTACGAATAAGGAATGACGAAGCAAAGCGCTTAGTGCGAACGTGTGGTATGTCCACCATGAATCGGTGCCGCACACCAGTCTGCCTGGTTGTATGACGAAAGAATGGAGATGACAAGATTAGGTCGTGGAGTTCTGTTACACACTCCCCGAAATGTATCCGATAAAAGGCCGACAATCTCGCCACCTTGCGACGATGTTCCAGGCTCTGAAGCCTTTTGTTGGCAAGCTTATCGTCACCGATGAGTCTCCTGGCTCTCCTCTCAATTGACTCCAACGCCTCCAGCTGGTATTTCGCCGAACCGTCCCAGAGGTGAGAACAGTACTCCATGCACGAGCGAACTTGTGCTTGGTACAAGTTGAGCAACTGTCCCGACGTGAAGTACCGTCTCACCTTCGCCAGAACACCAAGCTTTTTTGAAGCTAGTTGGGCCTATATATTATGTAGGTACATTATTTACCAAAATGAAAAAAAATAAATCTTAGGACGATATAACGTAACATTATCGTCCGGAAACTGACTTCCCAGACAGCCATTTTTTTGTCGTAGTAACGTTAGTTTTTGTATGGCAATCGCGCCCTAATTACACACGCCCGACGACTTGACCTTAGTGAATACGGGAAATCGTAGATTAAAAAGACAGTCAAAAGTGAACTTTACGTGACAACCCTTGCTACTGCACCTGTAGGTACGTGTCTATTCATCTCCCATTCAAAGTGTAAAACTCGAGCTTTTTCAAGCTTTAATCAAGGCTTTTTGTTTCGAAAGCCTACCTATAAACCTTCGCTTTTTACGTTTCAGTTTTAAAAGATAGGTGTTTTGATTAAAAAAGTTTTTTTTTGTGTTAGTATCTAAGTTAGATTAGGTTAAAATTATAATACTATACGCTATAAAAAGTTGCCGTCCTTTTCCACAATATGGAGTAAGTACTCCTGCATAAATTTTCGCCTTTTGATAGTGACTAGAGAAGTTTTGCATTAAAAAAATAGTTGGAATAATTTGGGGCCCCGGTTAAAAATAAAATGTGTTATTTTGGTGAATTTTTATAGTCCCTAGTATAAGTGTTAATTTCAATCCACGCATCACAGCCCGGCTAGCTCAGTCGGTAGAGCATGAGACTCTTAATCTCAGGGTCGTGGGTTCGAGCCCCACGTTGGGCGAAACTTTTTGGATGAGACTTTTTGGAAGTAATATTTTTTTAATAATTGTGTCACCTAAAAATTAAAAAGTTTAAAAAAGATCAGGAAAGCTGCAAAATTAGTTTTAAAGCATTTCTGATCTTAAATGAATCTTGATTACCAGATAAACTTACCTGCAATTTTTCTTTCTCTCATTTTTCTCCACAGTTGCTCTGCTTTCCGCATAGGCCAGTTTTCCACTTTAGCACTAAAACTTCTGAAGAATTTGTATTCTTTGAAATGAGACATTCTACGTTCCATTTTACTCGGAGTATGTCCAGGGGGCGGCGGAGAGGGCGCTTGGGTCCCCGAAGGTGACGCCATCTTGTTAAAATTCAAATTTCGGACACTTTGATTAAAATTTTAATTTAAAATTCAAATGTATTAATTTTTTGGTCCCGTTTTGTTGTTAATTTTGAATTTCCATTTGACAGTTAATTTATTTTTGCAAAGAGAATTCATTTTCTACATTTAAAAGTTTGAATATTTAAGATTAAAAAAACAAATGATTTATTTTAGTTATTGAGTAAATATTTTTAAAGTTCTAATTCTAACACACAATTGGTATAAGTTTCCATTTGCCATGTGTTTTTCTAAACGACCTGAAACAAAAAAAATGTTCAAAATTAGGTAATTAAATGAAAAGTTTTTTTTTAAATGACAATCAAATTGTAACAGATTTTTTTCAAATGTTATGCCAATTTATCTGGCACACTGCGAGGTACGAACGTTTAATTCTATGGGCACACTTTCACAAGAAAGCAAGTTGAAAGATAATTTTATAAATAACTAGCTGCGCCCCGCGGTTTCCCCCGCGTATGCCCTAACCCCGGGGGAATATCTAAAGCATAAATACATGTTTGAGGCGAGAATCAAACCCTTAACCTTCTACGTGGCAAGCGGGTTCGCCCGACGCACCACAGTGGTCGTGCCGCTTATGGCGTGTTTTTTTCGAGTTTGGATCTGCATAAAATGGTCTGAAGTGTATAATGTCTAGGTAATCTATACTAATATTAGAAAGCCGAAGAGTTTGTTTGTTTGAACGCTCTAATTTCAGGAACTAGGTACTGGTTTGAATTGAAAAAAATCATTTTGTGTTGGATAGTCCATTTATTGAAGAACTAGCGACCCCCTCCGGCTTCGCACGGCTATATTATGCATGTATTATACATATAAACCTTCCTCTTGAATCACTCTATCTATTAAAAAAACCGCATCAAAATCCGTTGCGTAGTTTTAAAGATTTAAGCATACAATATATAGGGACATAGGGACAGAGAAAGCGACTTTGTTTTATACTATGTAGTGATAGTGAAGCTATAGGCTACTTTTCATTTTGATATTCCCACGGGATCGAGACTTACGCGGGTGAAATCGCGGAGCACAGCTAATTGGTAAATAAACATCATATTTATTTTTATTTTACGTAGTTGTTAGTTATCAACAAAAATAACTTTTACCAAATTACTAAACAGTCAAGCTCATAATTTATCCTTTATCTACCAACAAAAACACACAATTTGCATTAATACTAAATAGAGTATACGTTGAAAGGGTCAAAGGTTAATAAAATATGTTAAAGGTCAAAGGTCAAATTAAGGTCGTGAAATTAGGAACATGCTGTAGGTTTACCTCGACGCGTCTGTGATTTACTTTTATTGGAAGTAATTAAGAATAATTAGGGTTTCTCTACATACTGTTCGTTATACAGGATGATGTGTTTGCAAGATTATCTTGTAATTTAATTATAGGGACAGCTTTTAAATGTTAAATGTTAAAATAGGTAATATTACAAAATACCTACTGAGGTATTTTTTTGCGCGATAAATATAGGTAAGTAGGTACTACATTCTATAAACACGGGTCGCAATCGTGTTATAACTAGTTATTTTAATATTTACCCGACGTTTCGATCGAGTTGCACCGGTCGTGGTCACGGGAAGAATGGCTGGCCAGTGTCGACCCTTTGTTTATAGAATTTTATTAAATAACAGTTATTGCCTTCTAAAAGTATCATTGTTAGCAAAATTGATCTAAAACAATTTAGATTTTTCAAGACCTATCTTTATATAAGCTAAAATTGAACTTCAACTTACTTTTAATGTAGTTCTAAATATTCCTGGCACTCGGGAAGAAATGTTTTTAGTTTCATAAATCCGAAAGTAACCATATAGCCGGAGGCTTATCGTATAAATGTTTGATTTATTTTTGGCTTTTAAGATATTATTTCCTGATAAAATATACAGTACAATTTCTAAAAAATATACCTAGAGAAACAATAATAGGCAGACATATGTATTAATTTTAAATTCATGATCTCTTGCAATTTATACCTGTAGGTAATAGATTATTTAGTATTTTGCTTTTAGAAACGATTTTTTTGTCCCAAATTCCTGAATTTAATTTCCTGAATTATACCTTTAGTCCTGAATTACTGATATATTTAACTCACAACTCTAACCAATGCAATGGACGGATCCGGCTAAAGTTTTTGACGTGATAACGTTTTATAAATTGGTGAACACCTGTAATCTCAAAAAAGTGTGACGTCACGCGTCGTTACTGGAACGCCTCATGTTATTGACAAGGTAACTATGGCAACGTTTTATCGTTGCTATGGTTACCATCAATGTTTTCTTATGACGTTATCACGTAAAATTATCGTCCGTAAACAGACTTTACAGACAACTATTTTTTATTTTAACACAAGCATTAAGTTGCTTAGCTTGGGGCTGGATGGCGATGTGTAATATGTCCTGAAATATTTATTTATTTATTTTTATTTTTTTATTTTATTTTTAAACCCCTTTCCATTTTTAGATAACGTATTGTTTGATTGAAATAGAACGTAATAATATCGGTTCAGTTACTTTTGTTAGTTTACAAAAGTATAGGTATTTGTTAGTTTATAAGGAAACTAACAAATGTATAACGGACGATATTTTTTTGATAAAGTCATAAAAAACCGATAAAAATGTATTTTTTTTAAATACTTTATTTAATTTTTATTTAGTGTATATATAAATATATTTTTCATTTATATATATTTTCCTTTATATAAGTTTTCTATTGGTAACTCGTTACCATAACACAAGCCCAGATGAGCGATATTATTAATCACTACATAGTATAAAACAAAGTCGCTTTTTCTGACCCTATTTCCCTTTGTATGCCTAGATCTTTAAAACTACGCAATGGATTTTGATGCGGTTTTTTTAAATAGATAGAGTGATTCAAGAGAAAGGTTTATATGTGTAAAACATGCATAATATAGCCGTGCGAAGCCGGAGCGGGTCGCTAGTAAACAATATAAAACGAACACGAGATGCGTGGCAGCGCGTCTCGTGTTGTTTTATATTGCTGCGTGCTGTGTGACGTCATTGTTGACATGACGTCACGACGTTACACAATGGGAACGTGACAATGACGTCAAATTTTTTGTGAATGCAGGTGTTCCATCAATTTACTAGTCGTTATCACGTCAAAAAACAAAGATATCGCCCTATAAAGTTTTTTTTACAAATTCAAAAAATGTTGTTACTACAGTATAACAACATTTTCCAAAATTCTTTATTTCACTATGCTACAGCATAGTGAAAGAAAGAATTTTGGAAAACTTAAACCCTACTCGAACAAAGGGTTGATTTTAAGTACGGCTGATCCTGAACGTCATGTTAGCCTATAAAAAGTAATTTTTGTTGTCCTAAATGACCTGCTAGCCTACTTCGAGATCAATATCACTAAAATTAGATGTTTACGATTAATTAAGTAGCTATGATTAGGACAGGACCGTCTCGGCCCAACCTTTTTTAATCAAAATTTTTTTCTACTTTATTTTAAACCGACTTTAAAAGGGACGAGGTTTTCATAAAATATTTCAGTGTAGAACAATCGCTTTTTAATAACTAATTGATTAATATTATTAATATATCAGGTCAAGTTCCTATGCGTAATAATCACTACATAGTATAAAACAAAGTCGCTTTCTCTGTCTCTATATCCCTTTGTATTCTTAAATTTTTAAAACTACGCAACGGATTTTGATGCGGTTTTATTTAATAGATAGAGTGATTCAAGAGGAAGGTTTATATGTATAATACATGCATAATATAGCCGTGCGAAGTCGGAGCGGGTCGCTAGTTTATAATAAATTCACCCGCGTAACTCCCGATCCCGTGGGAATCGAGATAAAAAGAAGCTTAGATGTTACTGTCAATGAATCAATGTATGCCAAGTTCCATCAAAATCGGTCCAGTGGTTTAGGAGCCTATTCAATTCAAACAAACAATCCAATCTTTCTTCTTTATTTATTTATTATTTTTTTCTTTTTTTTTTCTTTCTTTGTAATATTAGTATAGATTACATCATTTAATTTTATTGTATTTTTAATTGATATCACTACATAGTATAAAACAAAGTCGCTTTCTCTGTCCCTATATCCCTATGTATGCTTAAATCTTTAAAACTACGCAACGGATTTTGATGCGGTTTTTTTAATAGATAGAGTGATTCAAGAGGAAGGTTTATATGTATAATATATGCATAATATAACCGTGCGAAGCCGGGGCGGGTCGCTAGTTTTTAATAAATTTGACGTGTCTGTGTCATCGTAGCTCCCGAACGGCTGAACCGATTTTGATTTTGTTTCTTTTGTTTGAAAGATAAATTAGTCGGGAATGTTCTTAGCTAAGTTTGATCAATATCGGTTTAGCCATCTGAAAGTTATGGGGGACAAAGTCGGAGGTTTTTAAAATTTAAAAAATTTAATTAGTACTTAGTTTTGTTGAAATAAATAAACGATTAGTAATATTTCGGTATCCAAGATGTTCAGAAACAGTATTATCTCGAAGGGTCTCTTAAGTCTCTTAAACCTACTTGTGCCAGATCCCAATCAAGTCTAATTAGCTATGTTCGTCGTTTGCCCAAAACCCCTATTTTCTTTGGGTTTAAAGATTGAACCCTCTTAATTGGATTTCTTGTTAAAGTACTGTTTTAGAGAAGAAATTTAATTTTAATCCAATTTACTTAACCTAGTTTTAATAGTTTGGAAATATTGATTGAAATAATTTCACTAAATAACGCATAAAGGCTCTCATCACAGATTTTAATCCAGCTTTGGTGGTATTTAAATAAAAGATCTAGGTATCTACGACCGAGATAAAACTCAAAGAAATATAATAAATATATTTACGACGACCCAGTTGGCACAATGGTCACCATGCCGGACTGCGAAACAGCAGGGTTGCGGGTTCTATTACCGCCTCAGACAAGTATTTATGCTTAGATATTTGTCTGTGGTCTGGTTGTTTCTGTGTATTTTATGTATATACTAGCGACCCGCTCCGGCTTCGCACGGCTATATTATGTATGTATTATACATATAAACCTTTCTCTTGAATCACTCTATCTATTAAAAAAAACCGCATCAAAATCCGTTGCGTAGTTTTAAAGATCTAAGCGTACAAAGGGAAATAGGGACGGCGAAAAGTGACTTTATTTTATACTATGTAGTGATTTACAAAAGAAAAGTACCTAGATAAGTAGTACATATATCCGTTCTCTAGCACTCATAATGGTGGCATCCATTTTTAACCCCCGACGCAAAAACGACGGGGTGTTATAAGTTTGACGTGTCTGTGTGTGTGTGTGTGTGTGTGTGTATGTGTGTGTGTGTGTGTCTGTCTGTGGCATCGTAGCTCCCAAACGGATGAACCGATTTTGATTTAGTTTTTTTTGTTTGAAAGATAAGTTAGTCGGGAGTGTTCTTAGCTATGTTTGATCAAAATCGGTTCAGCCGTCTTAAAGTTATGAGGGATAAAAGTCAGGATCAAAAACCGAATGTAAGTAGATATACTCGAGTGAGGTATCAAATGAAAGGGCATGACTCGTACATTACAAATATCTATGTTTGATTAAAATCGGTCCAGCCGTCTAAAAGTTATGGGGGATAATACTCAGGATTAACAACCGAATGTTAGTAGATATGCCCGAGTATCAAGTTAATTTGAGTTTTTTGGCTTCGTTTGGATCTTATTTACTTTTCTTTCCATTTTTTTATTATATTACTAGCTGTGCTTCGCGGTTTCACCCGCATAACTCCCGATCCCGTTGGAATATCGGAATAAATTAAGATGTAAGCTATCCTATCTTTCAAGTTAGATCAAACTGCACACGGTGTGCAAATTTGATTAAAATCGGTTAAGTACCTAGTTTAGGAGTCCATCGCGCACAAACAACGTGACACGTAATTTATATATATTAGAGAAGATGTATAGATAACCTAGATCTAGACGTCTTCTTCTATTTATACTTAGGTAGTTCTAATATTTAATAGCTATGAAATACCTACTTGTAGTTGTAAAAGTTGAATATCTAAAGGAAAAAATTGAAAAAGAACACCTTTAATAAAAAAACTGTTTAGGGTTAAAAATAATCTTCACTACATAGTATAAAACAAAGTCGCTTTCTCTGTCCCTATTTCCCTTTGTATGCTTAAATCTTTAAAACTACGCAACGGATTTTGATGCGGTTTTTTTAAATAGATAGAGTGATTCAAGAGGAAGGTTTATATGTATAATCCATGCATAATATAGCCGTGCGAAGCTGGAGCGGGTCGCTAGTTAACTATAAATTAATAATAGTTATTGTTTACACCAAATTATCTGAATCATAAATCGCAAGAAAATAAAGAAATAAAATAAAAAAATTTAAAAAATCCCTCCCTACAAAAAGGATGAAATAAAAAATTAAATTAAAAATTTAAAAAACCCCCGACACAAAATAATAAAAATAGTATGAACGTAAAAACCTAAAACAAGCAAAAAAATCTATAAAAAGAAAAAGCCACAAAAAGAACAAAAAAGGTATAAACGTGAAACCCTACAAAAAGAAAAAAATAACCTCGAAATTATGATTCTACTACGTAAGTACATGTGAATTTTTTTGATTAAATATTGTCGCGTCGGGGGATCGCTCTTTACCTATAGAAACACCTTCCTAAGTAAAATGATATTAAAATTTCAACGAAAATGTTAAAGTATTAAGAATTACTAGTGATAAAATGCTAAAATAAAAATGTTAACATTATATTAAATTGACTCGAAAAAGAGCGATCCCCCGACGCGACAATATTTAATCAAAAAAATTCACATGTACTTACGTAGTAGAATCATAATTTCGAGGTTATTTTTTTCTTTTTGTAGGGTTTCACGTTTATACCTTTTTTGTTCTTTTTGTGGCTTTTTCTTTTTATAGATTTTTTTGCTTGTTTTAGGTTTTTACGTTCATACTATTTTTATTATTTTGTGTCGGGGGTTTTTTAAATTTTTAATTTAATTTTTGAACCCTCATTTTCAAGCTGCAAATATTTCTTCCATGTTTAATACAAGTCTAGTTACTTAGCTTGGGGCTAGATGGCGATGTGTGGAATGTCCTGCAATATTTATTTATTGATTGGAGTTATAGATACTCATATTGTTAGTCAAATACTTAATTTCCTATGTTAGTACTTCAATAAAAAGTTATTTTTTTTTATTACTGTAACAACTAGCTACGAACCATCGCTAATGAATCAGAAACATTTTAAAGAAAACCGTATCTAAATCGAGCCAGCCGTTTTGGAGTAAATAGGAACATTGAGTGCACAAACAAACGCCATCTGACCCTAAATGCATATTATTATACCGTCCTCCGTTACATTGCGGGTAATACCCATTGGTGACGACCCAGTTGGCACAATGGTCACCATGCCGGACTGCCAAACACAGGGTTGCGGGTTCGATTCCCGCCACAGACAAGTATTTATGCTTAGATATTTGTCTGTGGTCTGGTTGTTTCTATGTATTATAAGTATATATTTACAAAAGAAAAGTATATAAGTAGTATATCCGTTGTCTAGCACCCATAACACAAGTCTAGTTACTTAGCTTGGGGCTAGATGGCGATGTGTGGAATGTCCTGCAATATTTTATTTATTTAATAAAATAAAAACGTTATCATTATCTTTTAATTTTTACACCATGAGCAGTGACACAGAAGCGGTTTCTTTACATTAAAAAATTACTCTTATTCGAGTTGACCAACATCGCTAACAGATGGCGTTACTAAGTTTAAGTCTCTCGCCTAGATCGCGCTATCGTTGTGTTTTCAACGAATATAGTGGTCGGATGCCAACTAGGTAGATTCAGATGGACGAGTGCGTAATAAGTGTTTTTACCTTATTATGCAAATTATTTTTGTAACACAAAGTTTGATCAGCTTTGTGTTTAATTGAATACAGCACTCCACGGTTTCACCCACACAGGGTGCAACATTGATCATTGATCATGAGTACCCATGAGAAAAAAAGCTCATGAGTAACCAACAAACAAAACATTCTTACCTCTTTATACCTAATACTAGCTTTTGCCCGCGCCTTCGTCCGCGTAGGAATCACAATGTCCCATACAAACTTTGTCCCCCTATTACACCCCCTAAGAGGTAGAATTTTGGAACATCATTTCTTATCGGATGCCTACGTCATACAAAGAACACACCCTCCAAGTATCAGGTATTTACGATCAGCGGTTTAGGCTGTGCGTTGATCCGTCAGTCAGTCAGGACAAAGAATTTTATATGTATAGAAGATAGATTAGTACCAATTGATATCTCTTATATATAAAATTCTCGTGTCAAGGGGTTCGAACTTGAACTCCTCCGAAACGGCTTGACCGATTCTCATGAAATTTTGTGAGCATATTCAGTAGGTCTGAGAATCGGCTAACATCTATTTTTTATTTTGTTTCCTTTAGTTTTTTTTTTAATGGCAAAACAACGTTTGCCGGGACAGCTAGTAGAAGTATAGATTCTGATATAGATGGAAGTAGGTATAGATTAATATTTAGGCTGTCGGTGTTATACCTAGTAAGAAGGTACCTAATGACTAATTTTCAGAATTTAACGACTCACAGGATGTTTACGTTCTAAATTGTTTTTGTTAGTTAGAATTAAGCGATTTACTGGAAAATTGTGCATGCACTAAGGTAAAATTGGGAGACATTTACCAATATATTTTTACTATAAATTCGAAGTTATTAAAAAAGAATCAACTCAAGTGAATAAACTTAAAAAAAAGATAGAGAAAAAGATAAGAAAAAAAAGAAAGTTCATAAACACGATGAATTGAGAACCTACTATTTTATAATCCGGTGTAAAATACGGGTGCATATAAGCAATTAAGGAATTAACAGGAATAAAACACATAAAATTATCTATCTTACAGATAAATAAATAAATGAATATTGCAGGACATTCCACACATCGCCATCTAGCCCCAAGCTAAGTTACTTGACTTGTGTTATATACTTTTCTTTTGTAAATATATACTTAATAATACATAGAAACAACCAGACCACAGAAAAATAATAATATCTAAGCATTAATACATGTCTGAGGCGAGAATCGCACCCGCAACCCTGTGTTTGGCAGGTTTGGTCATAGGGTTCGGTCGTCAAGATATCACGATTAAATAGCAAACAGACAGACAAGAAAGTGATCTTATTAGGGTTCCTTATTTACCTTTTGAAGTACGGAACCCTGAAAAACAATAAAATAAGTAAAATATACTTAATATGATATTTCTCACACCCCACGGTCTACTAGTGAAGCTAAGTTGCTTTGAAACAATCGCTTCTTTTTTTTGTTAAAAATTAGGCGAGGATCTGATGAGGATCTTGAACAGAATTGCACCCCGAGCGTGCAGCAAATTGCTCAGATTTTTTCGTTTCTTTTTAACTAGCGACCCGCTCTGGCTTCGCACGGCTATATTATGCATGTATTATACATATAAACCTTCCTCTTAAATCACTCTATCTATTAAAAAAACCGCATCAAAATCCGTTGCGTAGTTTTAAAGAATTAAGCGTACAAAGGAAAATAGGGACGGCGAAAAGTGACTTTATTTTATACTATGTAGTGATGATGACGTTACATGTGTGTTGTACAAATAAAGTGTTTCTATCTATTTAAATCAACTTTAAACAGCCCTTTAAGAAAATTTTAAAAGTTAAGTATATATTGTCTGTTTTTATGTAGATTTATTTGCCTGGTTATTACTTTTAGCATCTTTAGTCATTGATGTAGGTAGCTAATTATTGATTTTCTCAACCCACTTACTAGGAGTGCAAGGTGTCATTAAAAATAAACGATACCTCTTCAAGGACTGTAGCAAAAGGAAAACTTAAGTAATCTTACCTCACTAATACGTCTTTCACTTAAAATAACTTAACCATCACTAAATTCTTAATTATTAATACACATCACATCACTTTAAGTCAGAAAGTTTTTTTCGCGGACAATTTGCGCAAAATTTCGCGAAATCCGTCCTTTCAGCGCGCTCGAATCTACAGGTCTGGCCGCATCGTTTCAGTATTTCCCGCTATAAGACAAGAGTGAGAGAGAAGATGGGAATTTTCCGAGAGTGTGAAAGAGATAGCTGTATATGTCGTCTATCGGAAAAGCGCAGTTATACATACGTATTTATGGGTGTGTATATGAAAATGCGGCATAATAGAAATTCACACAAAACATTTAAAAAAAACCACAAGCTTTTAAATACGACTTTATCTGCGTAAAAGTTCCTTTGTGAAAATAATTAAAAATACTTTAAGAACTCCTTTAAAGGAATATATTTTGCGTAGTTTTTGGATTGTAATAAATAAATAGGCTGTGTAACATCTAAACTGATTTTGATAAAACTTGGAATAATTTTTTTAAGTAATATAGCACATTTCAACCAGATCGCGAAGCGGTGCTAGTCAGCATCTATGCATCATTTCATCGATTTTAAAAGTAAGAAATAGTATGAATTATAGAATATAATAACATCTCATTCGTTTGTAATATTAGCTATCATTTTGGTGTGGGTTGTGCCATAAAATCACTATACATAGTATAAAACAAAGTCGCTTTCTCTGTCCCTATATCCCTATGTATGCTTAAATCTTTAAAACTACGCAACGGATTTTGATGCGGTTTTTTTTAATAGATAGAGTGATTCAAGAGGAAGGTTTATATGTATAATACATGCATAATATAGCCGTGCGAAGCCGGGGCGGGTCGCTAGTATTGTATAAGTTGAAAAAAAAATGTTAATGTTATTTTTATAGCGTGGGTTAGGTACGTTGTAGGTGAAACACCATTGCGTTTTCATGATTCGATTTTGTTACCTTGAACTTTGAAAGTGGCATCTCGGCTCTGAAACTAATGATCTAATTTAAATGCTAGATATATTAGAAAACGGTTCGGCTTTGAGTATCTTTTTACTCGTCTGCAAGAATTGTATTGTTATTCGTTGCATTTGTTTATCGATAACGAAATTATTGTGATGGTAGGTATAGATAGTTAATCAATTGTAGGCACTTAACATATTATCGATCCGGACCGTTATGTACAAGTCTTGTATAAATCCAAGTTAATTTAATATCAAATTCCCATTTCATACAATTTCGTTTTCATACTGATCCCGTTTCACAAAAATTCAAAAAAAAAAAACTGAAAAGTGAAAGAAAACTGTACAGTAGGTACAGTTTTCTTTCACTTTTCAGTTTTTGTTTTATTTTTTACTAGCTTCACACCGCGGTTTCACCCGAGTGAGTCCCGATCCTGTAGAAATATCGGGATAAAAAGTAGCCTATATGTTAATCCAGGTCTCTAGCTATCTACTTACCGAGTTTAATCGCAATGGGTTTAGTAGTTTTAGCGTGAAAGAGTAGCAAACATACATACATACACACACACAAACTTTCACATTTTTAATATTAGTAGGATTAACTTTAATAGGGGTCCACATCCCCTTTTTTTATTCTTGTCCATCCAAAGACTGCCTCGAAGAGATTGCTGTTAGCGATAAGTCCGCCCATTGTGCCCTACTGTTAAGCTTTTTTTAGCAGATATTTATGTTAGAATTAAGTTTTATATCTATACTAATATTATAAAGCTTAAGAGTTTGTTTGTTTGAACGCGCTAATCTCAGGAACTACTGGTTCGAAATGAAAAAATATTTTTTGTGTTGGATAGTCCATTTATCGAGGAAGGCTATAGGCTACTTTTTATTTTGATATTCCCACGGGATCGGGACTTACGCGGGTGAAACCGTGGGGCGCAGCTAGTAATTTATAAAAAAAAAACTATTGTAGTTTTGTTTCCTTTTCTAGATATTTATGTTCGAAATAAGTTTATAACAATCTTACTAATATTATAAATGTGAAAGTTTGTGTGTTTGTACTTATGTTTGTGTGTGTGTTTGTATGTTTGTTACTCCTTTACGCAAACACTACTGAACTGATTGCGTTGAAACTCGATATGTAGGTAGCTGAAGACTTTCAACCCCTATATTCCCACGGGATCGGGACTTACACGGGTGTAAACATAGAGCGCAGCTAGTGGTATAATAAAGAGTTTATCTATCTATCTAGAACCCACAGAACGAAGTAAGTTAGCATTATTTCATACCTTATACCAAAACCAATTTCTCGAGGATAAAATTGCTTTCATTACCTAGCTACAAATAATAATATTTTACTTATAAAATAATCATTTTCCTTATTTCTCTCTTCAATAGACAAAACGATATAAAAACAGGGAATGTATGAAAAAGAAAATATTTATTGAATCTCTAAGGAATTTTCTAGGAAAATACTTACGTGGAAATAAAATAGGTGGCATCCATTTTTAAACCCCAATTTCAACCCACAGCATAATTTTAATTAAAATACCTCCATATTCAACCCCCCCCAAATCAATAGTCCATTTTCTACCCAAATACGGAGTGGGTACCTAACTACCTACCTAATTTTTACTCAAGTAACGTCAACAGAAAAAATAGATTCATTGTTTCGGTAAAAGTGTTAATTATAATAGTAGTTAAAATACAACTTTAAAATATTAAATTATTTTTCTATCTGTACAAAAAAACATCATATTAAGTATTATAATCACTTGGGTTGAAAATGGAATATACATTTTTGGTAGAAATTGGAAAAAATAATCAATTAAATTATTGGGTGGAAAATGGAACACATTTTAGGTAGAACATGGAAAAAATATTTGCGGGTTGAAAATGGGGGTTTAAAATGGATGCCACCATAAAATATGGACCTTAATTTAACCAATACAAGTAAGTACCTATAAATGGAAAGAACGCATACCATAAACTTAACGTCCGAATTCGTCGATCGTTTTGAAGGCAGCGATTATTTGTTAGGGCGCGTTCAGACGACACGCGTTGACCACGCGCCCACCACGCACATCACACGCGTTGACCACGCGTTGAACTCGCGTTGAAATTTGTTCTATGTGTAATTTGAGTCTTATGACACATCAATAGATCTCAAATTGCATTTATCAAGTCCACCCGCTCACACCACGCACAATTTTTTCAAGATTATACACTATATCTATTTAGGTACTAATATTAGGTATAAAAAGAGTTAAGAATTTTTTTTTTGTTAGTTTATCATGACAAAATCTCATGGGTTTTCATCATCAATGCTCATCTATATAAGTTTATTTTATTATCACTACATAGTCACTATCATCACTACATAGTATAAAACAAAGTCGCTTTCTCTGTCCATATATCCCTATGTGTGCTTAAATCTTTAAAACTACTCAACGGATTTTAATGCGGTTTTTTTTAAATGAAATGAAATGAAATAGTTTATTTTTCAGACTACTGTCCACACAAATTACAAACTTATTTAAACACACACACAAAAATATTTTTTTTTACAAAATAGTACATCTTTAAATTATTAGAAATATAGAATTTCGCCGGCCTAGGTTATGGGGGCATGATAGAACTGCCAGATCCTATGAAGGGGGCTGTCGTTCCAATCCCGTACCGCTACGACCAGGGAGTTGTCGGAGCGATGTAGGGCTGAGCGCGCCGCGGCCGACCGGCTTCCTATAGACGGCTTCGGCAATACTTTGATTAATTGGGAGTAACACAGGCTAATTTTTATCCCGATATTCCCACGGGATCGGGAGTTACGCGGGTGAAACCGTTTAGTGCTGTATTCAATTAAACACAAAGCCGATCAAACTTTGTGTTACAAAGTTACTTACAAGAAAACGAGATAGCTATTTAATGCTTCCGTCCTACGTCCGTCCGTCTGAATCTACCTAGTTGGCATCCGACCACTATATTCGTTGAAAACACAACGATAGCGCGATCTAGGCGAGATACTTAAACTTAGTAACGCCATCTGTTAGCGATGTTAGTCAACTCGAATACCCACAGTTACGGAACTGGGTACGGACCCAAAGGGTAAAACTCTCAGAGTAAAAATGGAACCGTATTACCTACCGCCTGTCTGTCAATCTGTTACCAAGCTGCATCTCATAAACCGTGATAGCTAGACAGTTAAAAGAATAATGGCCAAACCTCGAACCTAAATTTTCTGTATAGAAATATAGGGAACCGGCATCACACTAGGCTATGTGCCTTTCTTGTTTAATCGTAAATCTTTTTTCTTTAACCAATAAGACGCAGCTATAGGGGTATAAAATAATAATTTAGTAATAATTAAAGAGAGTGAATATGAGACACCATTACTACTTATTCCTATAACAAGGTTATGAGCAAAGAGGTTACAATGTAGTTTTTTTAGGTTTCCGCTATTTGTATTCTGAGGTATTCTGTACTCAAATACTTTGATACTTACCAAAAAGGTTTTTTACTATTGAGTTAACGTCATACCTAAAAAACATGTGAAATAAGGTGGAAATAACCGACTATTCATTACTAATAACAAAATAAATTATTAATTAAAACGAATATTATAACATAAAAATAAACAAAATCATTTCCCGCCCGTTTATTTTTTTCTCAAGGAACGACACTGGCCGCACGCCGCATAAAGACACACGTCCTCTCGCTTTGACCGTTTGCTCTTTTATTTTTTTATTAGAGATTTTGAACTTAATATTTCTCGAATTCGATTACTGAGAATAAAAACCTACTAAGTACCTACTAAACTCTGGCAGTATGCATGAGCCGTGCGAAGTCTTAATGGCTTCATGGACCTAGAAAAAATGGTTATTCTTTGGTGTTACCTAAAGCAAGGAGGTTAGGTTGTTAAAGTTCCTAATGTGTAATGGCGTCAGATTCTGACGTAGAAAATGAAAAACAGGTGACTTTAAATGCTTATATCTTTTTTCCACACCTATTACATAAAATACTAAACATTTCATTGTAATCTAGAAAAACGGAGAATTTTATCATATTTTTTCTATTTGGGTACATGCTTGATTATTGCCCTACCATCATTCTTTACGCATATGTTTTCCTTTAACAAAATTAAAGAAAAACATATGCGAAAATTTCAAAAACAGTCGGCGTACATCCGGCGATCAAAAGGCTGTGGACTCCGTGGTCTGCTTTCGCTCTTTGCTTTAAGATGTTTATTGAGTTTCAGTTAAGTGCGGAGCAAAGGAAGAACATACGTGAGCTTTTAAGAAACTTTTAGTTTAAAATTCTAATCGATTTTCAGTCAAGAGC
Source organism: Idaea aversata (assembly GCA_907269075.1). Taxonomy (NCBI): domain Eukaryota; kingdom Metazoa; phylum Arthropoda; class Insecta; order Lepidoptera; family Geometridae; genus Idaea; species Idaea aversata. The sequence continues at coordinate 3,914,328 of OU026102.1, forward strand.
ATGTAAGAAGGATCTTTTTTCCTACACCTATTATACTTTTTAACCGACTTCAAAAAAAGGAGGAGGTTCTCAATTCGTCGCGTATATATATATTTTTCTTTTTTATGTATGTTCGCCGATTACTCAAAAACGCCTGGACCGATTTAGAAAAATCTTTTTTGTATGAAAGGGGATAACTCAGAGGTGGTCCCATAAAAATTAAATGAAGATCTGATGAGGATCTTCGGAGTGATGAACAGAATTGCACCTCGAGAGTGCAGCAAATTGCTCAGTTTTCGTTTTCCACCAGTAGAATTGGGCCATAAACTAATAGTTATTTTAGTATAAAGATTAACATCCATTAAATATTACCTAGGCTTTTTTTTAATTAGCCTGGATTGTCCCACAGCTGGGCAAAGGTCTCTCCTGTCCCTTTTCAACTATAGCGGTCTTCTGCGACTTCCGAAGAGTTTGGTTAAAAAGATATACCACCACCACCATATTACCACCAAATTTATCTAATATCTAACTAACTATAGTTTATATTATTTTTGTTGTCAAAGTCAAAATTATTTATTCATTTGGAATCATAAAATTCGCATGAAATTACATTAAAACGTCTTAAAAACTAAGTTACGATGTGTGTGTTTTGAACGTGCCCACCTATGAGAAGAAAGCACAAGAAACTCATACCAAAACGAGGTTTAAGGATAGTCCGAGATGTGGATTTAAACCTTAGATTTAGACAAAGATTTACTCGTGAACACTATCTAAACACTATCCCTATATAATCTATAGGGATAGTGTTTAGACTAATAGTTCTCTATATAATCTACTAGCGACCCGCTCCGGCTTCGCACGGCTATATTATGCATATATTATACACAAAAACCTTCCTCTTGAATCACTCTATCTATTAAAAAAAACCGCATCGAAATCCGTGGCGTAGTTTTAAAGATTTAAGCATACATAGGGATATAGGGACATAGAATGCGACTTTGTTTATACTATGTAGTGAAGTGAAGTGATAGGGATAGTGTTTAGACTAATAGTTCACGAGTAAATCTGTAATTCAATCTAAGGTAAAATCCACATCTCGGATTAACGTTAATCCTCATTTTGTAATAAGGCGGGGATAGGGTTTTAATTTAAACGAAGTCTCTAATGGTAGGTATCTACGCGCGCAGTTCCGCGTCATAGTTTAGACTGGCCATTTGAATTTCAACAAATTCATATCCGATACCAATGTAAGATTGAACTGAAGCAACATTCTTACGTAACGTAAATAAAGCGTAAAGAATATTTATCTCGGTTCAAAGAGTTTCAAAATATAATCAACCTCGAACTAAATATAAGATATAAAAGTGATTTGTTGATTCCATTCCTATTTCTTTAAGATATGTCTGGAATAAAATGATTTTGCATCTTTAGCTTAAGACATGCTTCTTTGTTTAATAAGTGATAGGTCAAAATTAAAGGTTGGTTATAATTTTTTTGAAAAATTAACATATTTGTTTCATGGTAAGGGTAGTGACTTTGTTAAAAATCAAATGATTCAGTTTTAGTTTTTGTCAAAATCGGCATATATTGGGATAGGTAGGTAGCCCTGAAGCCACTTAAAAACTTCACTGAAAAATAAAGAAAAAAAAACTCATCCCGAAATATATGAAACTACAAAACCACGCTCCACTTGACGCCCCAGTTGGAACAATGGTCACCATGCCGGACTGCCAAACACAGGGTTGCGAATTGAATTCCCGCCTCAGACAATTATTTATAGACTTTGAAACAATTAAAATAAAATAAATAAATATTGCAGGACAGTCCACACATCGCCATCTAGCTCCAAGCTAAGTAACTAGACTTGTGTTATGGGTGCTATAGACAACGGATATACTACTTATATACTTTTCTTTTGTAAATATATACTTATAATACATAGAAACAACCAGACCACAGACAAATATCTCAACACAAATACTTGTCTGTGGCGGGAATCGAACCCGCAACCCTGTGTTTGGCAGTCCGGCATGGTGACCATTGTGCCAACTGGGTCGTCATTTATGCTTAGATATTTGTCTGGGGTCTGGTTGTTTCTATATATGTAGGTATTCTATGTTTAATATATTTACAAAAGAAGAAGTTTATAAGTAGGTAGTATATTCGTTGTCTAGCACCCATAACACAACTCTAGTTACTTAGCTTGGGGCTAGATGGCGAGGTGTGGAATGTCCTATATTTTTTTTTTATTTTTTTAAGCTTTGAGTCAACTTCGCATGGGAGAACGTAGGCGCGCAATAAGAAAGATTTTTTGGAAATTTGACATCTAAAGGGGTAAATAGGCCTGTTAAAGATGTACTGAATATTATCGGTTATGAGCACAGGCCTAAAGTAAAAGATGCCACTGCCCTTCAATAATACTTATTACGTTAATATACTGATTAAAATATTAATTAACCGCATTTACATACATTATTATGAATTGTACGAAGGGTGGCATCCGGTTTCAACCCTTAGTTTCAACCCTCGAGGGAAATTTTAACATAATATTGAATGCTCAGTCTAAGGTAGAAAGCTGGTAGCGATGAAATTCGAGGTGGCATGCGGAGCCAACGCTTCAACTGAATTGTTAATTGCTGCATGAGAAATTGTTGTGTATTTTCTGTAGGTGATAACTTTGCCGACTTTTGTATATTTTTGAGGATAAAATTTATTTTGGGTTGCCCGGAAATCGGATCGCTCAGAGACTAACCCTTTATATCGAAGTCCATCGAAATTTAAGTTTTTTTTTTTTAATTTGGATTAAATTTCGATAGACTTTGAAACAATTAAAATTATACTTACCAAAATGTCAGCAAAAATCTTACCAACAAATTGTATAGAAAATCCACAACGATTTCTCATGTAATTAATAACAAAACGCCATATAGATATTTTCCGTCTTCTTAAACTGTTTATTCCAAAACGAGGTTTAAGAAATAGTTCGAGATGTGGATTTAAACCTTAGATTTAGACACAGATTTACTAGAATAAGGGGGCTTTGATTCCTGTAGCAGTGAACCGCTCGCTACTTTGATCCAAAATGGGTATTTTCCCGTAAAAACCTTGCTTTTATACTTTCTTTGGTCACCTTTAGCCAACGGGGCACGTAATAGGTACACACACAATCTTATTAATGTTAAACACTGGAGAATTGAGAGGAAGTTTACCCATTTCGAACCGGGAAAAGAAGAAAAAACTGGGAAAGGCAATTGAACAGTTTTTATTATAGAGAATCTACTTAGATCCTTGCTTCCGGCAAACCGGGAAAAAAACTGAAAAAGGCAATTAAATAGTTTTTATTATAGGGAACCTACTTAGATACTGCTTCCATCAAACCGGGAAAAGAAGAAAAAACTGAGAAAGGCAATTGAATAGTTTTTATTATAGAGAATCTACTTAGATCCTTGCTTCTGTCAAACCGGGAAAAGAAGAAAAAAACTAGAAAAGGCAATTGAATAGTTTTTAATAAAGAATACTTAGATACTTCCGGGATTTCGAACTAAATTCTTTCACAATGGAAGTCCTCCTTCTTTAGTCTTCATCATCATCATCATCCGAGCGATGTTCCCTGCATTGTTGCATCCCTCTCGGGAGCCCGGGGTCCGCTTTCCTACTTTTACGCCTCCACTTCGCACTATCTTCGGTATCCTGGTTAGTAAGGCCATTTGCACGCATATCACCCTTTACGACGTCAAGCCATCACTTCTTGGGTCTACCCAGTCTGCCGCGACCTGGCGGAGGCGCCATGGCAAGACATTTGTTCCCCAAATAATTAGCCGGTTTTCGCAAGACGTGACCGTACCAGCGTAGGCGACATTCTTGCAATTTATCTGCAATGTCTCGGACATGAAGGCTGCCTTAGATGCGAGAGTTCCTTTAGTACGTAGGTAAGCCAATCGTAATAAATATTTTCAATTTAATGGAACTCAATGTATAAGACTTATAGGTAAGACCTAAGACAAGATATCTACATGGGCTGAGGATGGCTTGTTTACCACAAGTTACAAAACAAAAACACAAAAAAAATCACGGAATTTGATACGTAGCCGATTTTATAAGCGTATGCCGTGTTTCTGATTACGACCTTTCCGGAAATGTCTAATCATAAATCTTGTCGCGTAGTACAATCCGCAAAGCCATTTGATATACAAGGACATAATATTAAAAGAAACAACTTGATGGGTCCCAAATGGGTCGACCTCAGTTATGAGCTAAAGTCAAGTAAGTATACTTGACTGCGTCGCTGATCTTCCAGCCAGACTCACACGAAGACAATAATTTGAAACCCCAAATTAATTGTGATAAGGGAAAGAAGAAGAAACACAATTTAACTGGCTACCTAATTTAAAGACAAACTACTACAGTGAACTTTTTTCATTTATATTATTTTTGGTAGGTACTTTTAACCCCTATATCCTTAGCCCAGCTGCTCAGTTGTAATCAGAACGACACATGAGAAATTCCATCTGACAACAAAACAACGGAACTTAAAGTGAAGCTAGATAGAGAAAAATAATAAAATATTTAGCTGTATAAAAAAATATATGCAACAGCGAGCTGGTAACTTTGCTAGAATCGGTGCCGTATCGTTAACAATCGGGTGTATTTAGGTATTGGAAGGATGGTGAAGGATTAACTTAGAATGATAGGAGGAGATGTGGTCGCCCACGATTTTAATACCATTTGTTTTTGAGTATTGCTCTTAATGCAGTAAACGAAAAAAGTGTTTTAGCGAAATTATCATATTTTTATTGTAACTATCATGCATGTGTGATGCAATTAATATGATAATCTAGAATAAATTTACATCCGACCGACAACTTCTTCTTCTTTATCCTTATTTAAGTCCTCCAGCGTGCAGGTGGTGGGGCACAGTGGATATTGGAGGTGGTGATCCATCGATTGTGCTGGGGCCCTAAATCACAACACTTCTGCGAACTGAAACCGCCTCAAATTTTGTCTGCAGCGGCCTACTTGGGTCCAATTCAGTTGGGTGACATCCACGTAGGCATACAAGCAACTTATCTTGAGCCTTGCAGCCCACGTGTAAGTTGAAATGGTAAAAAAAGACCTAAAAGACTGCGTACTTACTTCCTCCAGACGATGCGTCAGATAGAGTGAAAAAGAAGGAGAAGATCAGAAAGGTAGACCCTACCATCAGATGTGATTAATAACTGCACGAAAAGAGAGAGAAAACTCATATACCAGCAATCGGGTAGCAAAAAAAACAGCGCCCACAATATTATGAAATAGCATAAATTCTGTAAATAGCTTGTTATTTATGATAAATAAGATTAAACTTCTGCGAATCGAAGCGATAAATCAGCTGTTTAATAAAATACAAGGTGTTGACATACGCAAGATATTTTTTTTAGATGTACAATAAATAGACAAAATGTATGGTATGTTTTCGAAAACAGACTTGATGTTTGACAGACCAATAGAATTTTCGAAAATGATACTAATATTAGAGGTAAAGTTAGAATAAATGTTTGGATGTTTGAAAAATAGTTTTGGGTACTACTGGGCCGTTTTTAACCGACTTCAAAAAAGGACGAGGTTCTCAATTCGTCTGTATGATGTTTTTTTTATTATTTTACAGATCGAAAGCTACATTATCAAAACGCATATTAATAACTATTTCTTCTGATATTCTTACGCGGGTGAAACGCGAGGGGCGAAGCTTCGAATATGTCAATCACATTGATTGATATCTCACCGACGAAGTTACCTTATTTTTACTGAAGATTTATTGCACGTGGCTAACTTAGATTAACCTTTTTCTTTGGTTTTATTGGTTCGTGATGAAAACCAACGCTTTAGAAAAGTTATAGGTCACGTTATTGATTTAAAAATAAAAGAAAAAAATGGACGTAATGAAATGGAAGAGGACTGACTTTTTAGGGTTCCGTAACGCAAAAGTTAAAAAAGGAACCCTTATAAGATCACTCTCTTGTCCGGCTCTGTTCGTTTGTCTGTCCGTGTGTCACTACCCGATTTTCTCAGGAACGAGTGAACCTAGTAAGTTAAAATTTATACCAGTTACTGAAGTCTATAGCCCCTATTAAAAATCAAGGGCCTGAGTCAACACGATAAAAAGATATAGACAAAAGGTTTTCGCGAAAACTTGTAAGTGTAAGTGTAAGTGGCAAAAGCCGAGATGGAATGATCAATCCACACCTGTATCGTACGACGTTTTTTTATCACAGTTGCGAATAAAAAAAAGACTTGTTAAAATAAAAAAAGGTTTTAAGAAAACTTGTAAGTGCCTAAATTTACCTTAATTTTATTCTTCTAACTTTTTCTGGCATTCCACAAAATGTCTTAACTTTTAAGTGTTATAGATCTGTTCACTCACGAAGGCGCCAGGGTAAATTTTCTCGGTGTGCAACAAGATGTCTTAATGTGTGTGTGAAGACTATCAGTACAGATTATGTTTACAACAACATTCATAAGGAAGGGCGCGCCTTCGTGAGTGAACAGATGTGCTAGTATCTATTATTATTAAATTGAAAATCCTGACTCACTTATATATGTATAAACGCACAGTTCAAGCCAATGGACGGATCCGGCTAAAAAACACACATATAGGTAGCCAACAATAACTAAAAAACTATTTTGTAAAATCTCAACGCAGACAAAGCCGCGGATAAAAGCAACTTTTCATATTTATACTTATTATACTTCTATATCTCTTAAGATAAATTGAAAGATTAAACATCAGAAGTAGGACAAAAACCTGTTAGCCGTTTTGACACTTTGATAAAGTATTGTTACTCAGTAACATGACATGTTTAATTTCCTCCATAGAACGTTAACAGTGCAGAAGCGGTATAGATTTTTAGCACAGATATTTTATGTTCTGAACAACAACGTTCTGAATTTTTCAGCAACATTTACGTAGGTAGTTACTTTATAATAGATTCCGCACATCGTAAAAGACGTTGCAAATGATCATGCTATAAAATTTTACCCGCCTAAGTCCCGATCCTGTAGGAATATCGGGATAAAAAGTAGCCTTTGTCTCAAGGTCTCCAGCTATCTAGTTTCATCGCAATCAATCCAGTAGTTTTTGCCTGAAGGAGTAACAAACATAGGTACACACACACACAAACTTTCACATTAATAATATTAGTAGGATAAGATAGGATTACTGAAGACTGCCCATTCCTGGCTTAAGTTATTCTTGTACCTATTGAGGAAAAACAGGATCTTCTTGGAAATCCAATATATTGAAAACAAAATAATTTGCTGCGTAGATCTATCAATCATCAATGAATGTATTATAAAATTTCGAAGTGTTTGTAAACAATAATGTTTAGCTGGGATTGACGCCAAAATATCTGGTGAGTGATGAAAGTCGAGTAAGCAATACACAAGTCAAGTAAACTACAATTATTAGTCATGAATTAATATAATCTTATAAGCCCAAGATGATGAATGAAGAAAAACATTTCCTTTAATTTTTTCGAATGAAACTAAATGCAAGCTCATTTAATTACAAAAAAGATTAAAAAAAGTGCCCTGAGATTATCACTACATAGTATAAAGCAAAGTCGCTTTCTCTGTCCCTATACCCCTTTGTATGCTTAGATCTTTAAAACTACGCAACGGATTTTGATGCGGTTTTTTTAATAGATAGAGTGATTCAAGAGGAAAGTTTTTAGATATAATACATGCATAATACAGCCGTGTGAAGCCGGAGCGGGTCGCTAGTGTAGAATAAAATCACTTCATAGTCGAAGGGCGACGGGTTGAAAACAATTTTCTTTTTGTTGACAACCTAAAATTTTTTTAGTAAAGTAGTTTGTAGGTAGTAGTTTTGAACTATTCTTAGTCTATACCTACTTAATTAATAAGAAGAAACTTGTTGCAAATTAGAAATCATATTGCACAAATTATGTTAAAACATGATACGCTCGTCATGGGAAAGACTTCACAAATATAGATACTTAGACAACTGTATTCAAATAAACTTAGTGCAATAGTTGTAGGAAAGTTACGGTTTTGTATCACTGACCTTTGCTCTCGAAGGTGTTCCGAGGGTTCTGGTCGATGGAGACGTGTCCGTTAACGATCCTTGTTCATCAAATCCATAGGGCGCTGGTATTCAATTTCCACCTCAGACGATGTGTCAAAGGTAAGGGGACCGAAGGCTAGCCACTTTCAGATCCACACAAGAATATATCGAACTTGATACGCAGTCCAATATTACGAAGAACGAAACAAAAGTCCACACGTGATGCGCGGCGCGGATCGGTACTACAACGCTCGCTCGAAGGTAGCGAGACGAAGACTGTCGGTCGTGGTACGTTCGTTATTCAAACGGGATAAATGTATGAAATCTACCCACAAGTTGTGTTTTCTTTTAAAGACCTACCCTCAACTATAGAAAAAATAATCGAATGAATATACTCTGTTCCTCAAGGAGCGGTGTTGGCTTAGTGGTAGATACCTCGACTTTCATTCTGAAGGTCATGAGTTCGAATCCCGGCCGGCCGTGCACCGATGGATTTTTCTTAAGAAAAAATTATGTGCGCTAATTGACATTGCTCTTACGGTGAAGGAAAACATCGTGACGAAACCCGCGGCTTAGTTGGCTCCATAAGTATTGACAAGTTCTCTTATCTGGACATGGTCGACTAAGCTGAGAGGGTAGTAGGTGCTGGACAAGGATATATTTTCATCCTCACGCCAAAAGGACCCAATTAAAAAGGGTCTCATTGCGGATAACAGTCCATATACAAGTACAAATACTCTGTTCCTCTACGGAACAATCGTGTTTATGCACATATATTCTGTGGTTAGGGTGTAATGTAGCACTGAGTAAATATATATAGGCACTAGCTGCCCTACGCGGTTTCACCCGCGTAACTCCCGATCCCGTGGGAATATCGGGATGTAAGCTATCCTATCTCTCAAGTTGGATCGAACTGCACATGGTGTGCGAATTTTATTATAATCGGTTAAGTGGTTTAGGAGTCCATTGAGGACAAACATTGTGACACGAGATTTATATATATTAAGAAGAAAGAAGATATCAAACAAGTGCAAACAATGCAATAGATACTAACTTCACAAAAAAAATCAAAATATGCCTAATAATATGTTTGCAAATAATATTAGGCAGAATAAATATAGATTATTTATTCTGCCTAATATTATTTGCAAAGGTCTTTTCAATGTTAAGGTCGTGATTATCATAACCCTATCCAGTGATTTACATTGAGTCAAAGTATATTATTCATTGAATCCTTTGAAGCGTTTGTTTTATTAGTTGATGATACCAGGGTTGGAACTTTTGGACCTAAGCAAACATATTTTAGTTTGGTATTTTTGTTTTAGTTTTTCGATAGTCGAGTGACCATTAGGTTAGTTTGGTATTAAAAAGAATAGAATAATCTGTATTAGAAAAGCACACGGAGAAATAAAAAACATAAAAATAAAATAGGTACTCCGTTTACATCTAAATCTAAATAAAACAGACAGAATAGAAAACATAGGCAAAAAAATAAAAAAAACTTAATTAATAATAAATAATTTCAGTTACCTATCCAAAGACCGGGGGGCGGCATTCTTTTCAAAGACTTTTCAAAGATTATCTTTGTATTTAATTTCTCGGTTTTATTTTTATACTTAGATCCAAAAAAGCATATTTTTTATCAGGCAAATTAATAATGGAGAATGCTCTTGACTTCTGAAGGCAGCATCATGAAGTAAAGCTGAAATAATCCATAATCTGTAGATTAATCTTCGACATCGATTTCAACCTAAAAACTTATCTTCATCCATTCTGCGGAAAGGTAGGTGTAGTAGGTACCTACGTTGATCTATTAATAGTTTACGAGCGCCTCAATTTCGTTTTACCCTTTTACTAATACCTACTCATAAATCGAAAAAGGACTAACGGTGGCTTGCATGACAATGTGCGTAAATAAATTTAGCTAAATGCATTTCGTGGTCTTGAATGCTTGTAATTTTGTTGTGCAAGTTAACTAAGTGTCATATTAATATGTAGCTAAATAATTGGAAATGTTCCACCATAAAAACAAAATTCGGAAAATTCAAAAGCAAATCCTCCCCTTAACGTAAAACAAAACACAGCAGTCCAAAGCAATACTAAGAGAGCAATGTTTTAATTTAATAACCGTCACTCGAGGGAAGAAAAAGAAACAAAATCTAATTCGTAGAGGCACCCCTAAGGAATTAGCTGCTAGTTTCCTATATATAAGGATGCAATGGTACATGTGGTCTTCACAAGCTCTTTGGTAGTAAGAGGTTGAGGTTCTCTGGTTCTTTATAACTATGTTGTTATGATATTTTTTGCTGAAAATTCGCAAGGTGAGTTTGTTGAATTGTGTAATAGTACATTGCGATACAAGTGTAGAAAGTTGATCATTCCATAGAGGCGGTTTATGACGCGCGAGCGGAACGCGAGCGTGGCAAAAGCCGAGATGGAATGATCAATTCACACGTGTATCGTACGACGTTTTTTATCACAGTTGCGAATAAAAAAAAAGACTTGTTAAAATTTTAATAATAAAAAGTTTTTAAGAATTTTAGGTTATGTTTACTATTTTTTGTTAATTACACTCCCGAAAGGCTAGGCAAAAGACTTTTAACCTATACAGCGTCTGACATACAATATTTTTTTAGGGTTTTTTTCATTTGTTTTTGCGTCGGCGGTTAAAAACAGAATATATTAGTTCCGGGTTTCATTAAAAACAGAATATATATAAAAAAAAATATTTATGTACCTAAAGAAAAAACAAAATAAAAACAAAACTCAATTTTTAATTATTTTCAAAGACGTCATCACGTAATATTATCGTTCGCAGACTTTAGAGACAACCTTTTGAAAAGAAGAAAAAAGGTACCAACAAAGAGTTTTAAGCCAGCAAGGCTTAAAAACTCTTTGGATGGTACCTTTTTCTATACATCAAAACAGTATAACCCAGATAAAGGAGATCATTCATGTTTCTAACAAAAAATACCCACAAAAAAAAATGCCGGCCAGTAATAAAAATTATTTGTATCTTGTAGAGAATAACATTTTAAACAATGTTTACTAAGGCAACAAAGAGCTACGATCAAAAATCGTTGAGTTATTTTACATTGAAAACCCAAAAAATGCATTTTATAGGGATCCGTTTGACCACTTTTAAGATCCCACTATAACTTCTGAAAGGGTTATTGGATATACCTATGTATATAAATATAATAAAAACAGACAAAACTTATCCATTTACTACTTATTTTTATATTTTTTCTGTAGTAATATCTTAGAAGTGGTCAAACGGATCTCTACAAAATGCATTTTTTTGGGTTTTCAATGTAAAATAACTCAACGATGGTTCATCGTAGCTCATTGTTGCCTTATTAAACATTATTTAAAATGTTATTCTCTACAAGATAGAAACATTTTTTTTTGTGGCCGGCACGTTAATTTTTGGGTACGATTTGAACGATGTCCTTAAGAATGTTTCATCTACTATATGTCATTAGCAGTAAGATTCGTATTTGACATATCGGGATGACGTATTATTTTCCAACACTAGTTGGATTTTTTTTTATCGCACGCGTGTATTACGTTGCATTATGAGCCTAAAAGCGGTTTAATAAGATCCACTTTATGAGCAACTGTGATAAAAAAAATCTTATCGAATATATATTTTATTAAGCCCCCTTCTTTCCAGTGTTCCCTTTATAGGGCTAGCTGGATCCAGTCAATACGATTCGATTTCAACTCGTCCCGCCACCTTCTCCTTTTGGGCCTGCCGCGGACTCAGTCCGAACAGTCTTATTCTTTAAGTATTTTGATATCTAAAGAACTAAGTAGTTTTATAACTATTTAAATTCTTCAGTGAGAATCGAACTAGCTTCTTATCTATGTGAGTGACCTAATTATTTTATATCTTGTTTTAGATTTCAAGATGAGAAAGAAACAAAACGCAATTTTGCTTTTCCTGCTGATTATATCTTCAGAAATTGTGATCGGCAAGGAAACAAATAAAACCAAAACCCACAAGGCAAATCATAAAAAATCTAATAATTTGAAAGAGAAAGCCAGCACTGTACGTCTCAAACGAGCAGTTGATGACGATGATGATCGACCGTTTTGGGCAAACCGTGGTAAGAAACAAATAAACGACTATATAAACCCCAACAAATATGATGATGTGATAGACAAACCATCAAAAATTTTAAAAGAAAGAGAGGACACGGAAAATGAACCATTTTGGGGAACAAGAGGAAGGCGTGACAGCTCATCTTCAGAAAAATATTACGATGAATATTCAGGTGTTTCTAACGAAAACACTAACTGTAAGTATTGTTTTGGTACTGTCCATAAATACGATCAAAGTGATAATAATAACAAAGACAGAAGAGATGACAAAATGGTTCCGTTCTGGGGAAATAGAGGAAGACGAAGTTCTGATGAAATGGATTCATCGGAACCATTTTGGGGTAACAGGGGAAGGAGGCAGGACAATGATCCATTTTGGGGGACTAGAGGTCGTAGATCCGATGAATTTTGGGCTAGTCGTGGGAGAAGACTTGATGAACCTTTTTGGGGCAATAGAGGTCGAAGAGATGAGGTTGAACCATTCTGGGGTAATAGGGGACGCAGGCAAGAATCTGAACCATTTTGGGGCAATCGAGGTAGGAGACAAGATAGTGATCCTTTTTGGGGCACGAGAGGCAGGCGAAATGACGAATCGTTTTTTGGTAATCGCGGAGAAAAAAAAGAAAATGAACATGTATTTTGGGGCAGCAGAGGGCGACGCAAAGACGATTTAAAAACATCAATTATGGACGCAATCAATGATGTTGAGGATGATATTGAACATTTATCGCGTATGAGAAGAAGTGATCAATCGTTTTGGGCAAACAGAGAAAGAGAAAGTAAATTGAATCATTTATTTAACGGACCGGCGAGAAACAGACCAAGACCTAGGTATCTTGAAAGGAATATGGATTTGAATCTCAAAACTTCAGAACCTGGGACAGTTCACGACAGTAGAATTTACGCCGAAGAACCTGATTACATTGTTGTGGAAAGGAGCAGCCGATCTTCGGGAGAGGTAGATCCGTATTTTATATCTAGAGGAAAAAAATATTACTTAAATTACAGCCTAGCAAAAGCAGCGAGAGATCGCCGTGGAGCTATCGAAGAAATAGTTAAATCTGTCAAAACAGACCCCTATTTTATCGCCAGGGGTAAAAAGGACGATATAAATGTAACAACAACTCTAACAAATGAAGAATTTATCAAAGTTAAAGAACTTATTTGTTCTGCTATCGATCTGATTACAGCTCCAAAAGAAAGCGGCAAAGTTAAAAGGGAAATCGATGGCGACAGAGATAGGAGAACTATTTTAAAGAAACTAGCGGCTCAATTACAAATTGATCCTTATTATGTTAGCAGGGGTAAGAAAAATGACGTTACTTCGAACGAAGACAATCTTGAGAAGTTCATAGCGGATGTTGCTAAAAAGTGCATATAATAAGTAAAATGTTAAAAAATTGTATGGAAAATGTATCCTCGCGATTAGCCGCGATAAATTAAGAATTTACTATGTACAACTTCAGTGCAATTATAAATTGTGTGACCTGAATTAAATAAAGTGTAGTTTTTGAAAAGCATCTTGTTTATACTTTTTTATGTTAGGACCTTTTAACATATGAGAGAATTAAATAATAACATAATTGAGAAAATAAGTAATATGTATTTAGACTACCTACTTAATAAAATATTTGGTATAGGTTGCTAGTAAAAATAATTCTATTAGATCTTTATGTTTGTTGTCAAAGTTAGCAACTTTTTAATCCATATTCAACACACTATTGTCTGAAAAATGTCCCAGACCAACCCACTTCGGTGAAAATAGGTGTCTAATTAATAGATGCCTGTGAGAGAGTAGAGATATAGGGTTAAAACAATGGGGTTCAAATAATTTATAAAGTACATATTAGTGTGACTTCCTTTATTATTTTTCAATTTTATAAATATAGGATACATCATCGAAACTTTAAAATTTAATGTTCTGTCATGTAACATTTTGATTTAAAATTTTGAGCAATCACAATAATAAACCAAATTCGACGGGTTTGATAGGGTAGATAGATACCTATAATTCGGTATATACGATAATTTATTTACTTATAAGTACATTAATGATATTACAGTGAAGAATAAGACAGACAATATGCAAAAGTGAAATAAGCATTACTTTGCTTACTTACAAGTTTAAGTACAAAAATTAAAATCAGAACTAAGCTAAGATGAGAAATATAACTAGTAATAAGGTTATAAGAACTGCTAATCTAATTGTTGATGATAATATACATATGGGAATAGTTAAATACCTATACTTTGAAAGATTGAAACCAAAAATAACAAGTAAGCAAGCAATAGTAACAATCGAAAAAAGCTTTTGACGAAATAATTGAACAATTTCAAGATACCTAACATTTAATTTAGGTACACAAAATATTTTATATATCTCAACATACAGCTATCATTTCAAATGACATGTGATATGGGCATACGAGTAAACATTTCCAAAACACGCCTATCAATAAAACGTAGACAGAAAAGCCAAAACGGCTTTTTAATACTGTATCTGATGTTATTATGGCATAGACATTTAATGTCCTAACATTAATAATCTCAACTCACGTAAAATATAAAGACATCGATTAAAAGTTGGAATACTAACGGCCAAAAATTGCAAACTCATTTACAACAGAATGGCCTCACAATAAACATTTAACAGTAAAAAAGTTAGGCTCATCACTCTTTGACGAGTGCTTAGAACTTTCGAGTTCTGTGATAATTACCATCTTTTTTGTCTAAAATTTCTCAAACTCTCCAAAGTAGTAGATGATTAGTAGAGTCTTCTCTGCCTGCATCTTCTGTCATAGAAGAACTTCTAAAATCTTCGTATCCATCTCCCCCGGATATAATTAAAGTTTCTTTGTTACTTTGATTTGTGTCAGCTTGTTTTTGTAGTTTTTCAGCGTTGGCCGATCGTCGGCTTAAGGCTTTCGTTTTAAGTGAGGGTTGCGCCGTTTTTGCTGGTTTCGGTGCTACAGGGTTTTCAACTATTGTTAGGAACCGAACGTGTCCTGTGTGGCCGTAGGTTATACCTGTAAAAGTATCAGAATATTAAAGAAAGGTTAGATTTATTTTATGTGAAAGGAGCTGATGTTAAACCATCACGCCAAAAAACTAATAACCAATAAACTACCATCATGCCGAAGTTCTATTTTCTCTGCCCATAAAAGTAGCTACACGGTTTGAGTCCTAGATTTTGCATTACACCTGTCACTAGAAGATTAAAGATCGAAGGAGTTTTATCACTACATAGTATAAAATAAAGTCACTTTTCGCCGTCCCTATTCCCTTTGTATATTTAAAACTACGCAACGGATTTTGATGCGGTTTTAATAGATAGAGTGATTCAAGAGTAAGGTTTATATGTATAATACATGCATAATATAGCCGTGCGAAGCCGGAGCGGGTCGCTAGTGATCTATAAATTCGGAACATTTCTAATAACTTTACTGTGCTACAAATACTTTTTTTATAAAAGCCAAACGTAACTGATTGCTTAAAATGAGTATTAAAAGTAACAAACACAGATACAAAATTACTATACTTATACCAACTCATATATTTCGTACAGAAGTTAACACACTTAGGAGAACATTAGAAATACCCAAACAATCAATATCAGTAACTATATTACCTGATAACTGCGGAACAGTAAACGCCCCGGTTCTAGTGTTAGGTGAGTTATGCAACGGTGCAGTGAGCAGTACTCCCGCACTCGTTCCCACCCATAGTGTGTCTCTGTGCGCGAGGAGAGCTGTCACACGTAAGCAAGCTGCTTTGTGTTGCCGGATAATGTCGTCGCAACCTGAAACGATTTAAATAAATAAAAAATATGTTACCTTAAACTAATCAAAGGAAACTGGAACCAAAAAAAAACCCAGGCGTTGTACATTTTCTCATCATATAAAAATATATTTTATAAGTATGCGTACCATACTTATAAAATATATTTTTATATGATATGTAGAGAGATATATTTTTATATGATAGGCAGAGATATGTAAACCAGACATAAATATTATCTGATCATTGTAAATCATTTAGCTTAAAGATGAAGAATAACAGAACACAAAATCTGAAACTGTAATCTGATGAAATTCGAATATGTAATTTTCAAAAAAGGAAACTTTTGGATACGACGTAGGTACGTCGTATCCAAAAGTTTCCTTTTTTTTTTTAAATCTAAATAAAGTAGGTACTTTATTTAGATTTTAGACATTTCTTTAGGTTTGATTTTACTATTACCGTATAAACGAAAAAACTACAAGACAGGCCTAATATAACGAAATTCTTTAAAGGTCTAGGTAGAACTTACCATGCAACATCTTAGTGACTTGCGGCGTGATGTTGATCTCAGCCAGTTGTTCTCTAGTCGTCGCGTTATAGCAGCGCAACTGCGCTGCGTTGTGAAGCGATAGCCAGATGGAGCCGCCCGCGACTGCCATGTGACTTATCGGCTTCGTCTCTGAACTTATTTGGAATGTTTCGTCCACCTAAAACATTAAACATAGATTTATGGAATACTTTCAGGAATTTAGCACCCTGTGTAAATCCTGATTTACTTAGTTGTCATTTATAAAAATCCTTTCTTAGTGCTTTCTTGTGACACTTAAAGAGTCCACGTGCAAAGTTTCATGTTCTTCATACAAAAAAATTACCAGTCACTGTTGTAATAAGAGGAAGTTCCACAGGGTAGCATGCTAACTCCTCGACTTTATTGCATAGATCATAAAGAGTGCCTAGTAGGTAAATGTCAAAATATTAGACATTATTATTTATGTAGACATTTAAACAATGCGTCATCTCAAGCTAAGCTTTTGCTATTATGGGTTATAAATTACAAAATAACAAAGTGAAATTTAGCTACAGTATATTACCTGCAAAGAATGCGGGTTGATAATCTTAATAGAGGCATGTGTGGCGCACCACAGTTTTCCACCAGACAGTAGCATGCTTCCCACGGGACTGCTGCCCGTTCCCACGGGAATCGTCGACTTCTCTGTCCAAGATCCATCTGTAAAGTAAATAAAATGAATGATAGACTAGCTGTTAAACTATGACTGTATCCAAAATGTGAATTAAGATTTGGTTCAACTAATAAAACCTCTTACCTATATCTCGACAATAAACTACGAGATCACCATTTCCTAAAGCAACGAATACTTTTCCTTCCACATATCTGAAATAAACCAAACAAAATTAAACGTTATTAGTGTAATTATAACATTTAATTTTATTAATCAATTTTGATAAATTTGACTTACACAATAGAATGAACTCCGGAATTGTGTTGAAGTTTGATCTTATTCTTCTTTATCCGTATATTGTCCAGACAATTATACACGTGTATGCACCCGTCTTCGGTTCCCAACCACATTGTAGGTTGATTTGCTGTAGTACCGCTATCTTCTGATGATTGTCGACTTGCTGGTGATGATAAGGTTCCTGATAATTGTGATATTATTTTAATTTCTATGTTAGTAATACTTTCTAAGGTTTTCGCGGCTTGAACTAATAATTACATTTATTTTAACGGATATGATTTGGTTAGGTCTCAAGCCTACCAAGCAATAGCTGCAAGACCTCGGAACCATTAGTTAATTCTGCGTTAAATGAAACCTTTTTATTAATTTTAAGTAGAAGTTAGTTTGACGACAAATTTACATATTTTTTGTAAGACGAATTTGTCATCTCAGCCTGCTTGTGACCATGGGATCTGCAAAGTTCCCAAAACGTCAGGTTTAAACAAATTAATAAAAAACGTGATTATATCCGTTAAAATAAATATTTCTATGCTAATTCCTTAAAAATGCGAAAGTTTCTTTATTTCACTTACGCAATCAAATGACTCGAGCGAAATGGATGAAAATTAGCGCAATGGTTATCCATAGTATGTAAAAGATAATTTTCATCATAGGGATACCACCGGATCGGAACTTACGCTGGTCGAAGCTCGGGACGTAGCTAGATTATGTGCAGGTGAAGAAAATATTGCAAGGCATTGAAGAATTTTGGAAAAGTGCAGCAGCACCAAGCAGTGGGAAATAATAAGCTAGATCGAAAAGTGGATAGGTATGCATAATTATCAATAATCAATTAATACAGCTGGTACGTTACAACATGCATTGAAATTAAAACTATGTTCAAAGATTTATTACAAGCCATAATTTATACTGTCTAAAAGATAATATTACCCAACATAGCACGTCCAGGTACTGATGTGAAAAATAAAGAAGAGTTAGTTAACTACTTAGGTACCTACATAAAGAATAGGTAAATAGAAACTATACTATTAGTTTATAGAAGGTTACTAACTACATACAAAAAATATCAGGTCGTTTTATGTTTCTTGTGTGTTGTACAAATAGTGTTTCTATAAATTTAATCTATTTTGACATCGTTTTTTTAAGCTATTGCATAGATTTTATCGCGGGCCTTGGGGGGCGAATCAAGAAATTCCGTAACGAAAAAAACCTAACACCCCCGACAAATGACGGACGATTATTTATGGAGGACTATTGACGGACGACAAATGTCGGACGACAAAATATGGCGGACGACAAATGTCGGACGACTATTTTTTTTTTTAAGTGAAAACTTCTTATGGCGCGTTGGGCACTTTTGTGGGTGAGCATTTTCAGCCGTTCTCGCGACAGATTTTGACGCGACAGATTTTGACGCGACAGATGAGATTTGACGCGACAGGTGAGATTTTATTTGTGTTAGTCTTTTTGTTTAACTTATACTGCCATCTATTACACAAATTGAGAAACTTAGTTTCTAGAAAGACCGCTATTCGAATGTAGATGGCGCTGATTTAAATTTTTTACTGCCATCTAGCGAATAAAAAATAAACTATATTTGTTTAAGTGAGTGCTAATAGATGGCAGTAGCAGATCGTTTCAAGAAATATTCTATGAGAAATAACAAGTTTATTGTTTTCACTTCTGCCTGCACTCCCGGAGTGCGCTGTTTTTTTTTTACGACAAATGGCGGACGACAAATGTCGGACGACAAATGTCGGACGACAAATGTCGGACGACAAATGTCGGACGACAAATGTATGACGACAAATGTCGGACGACTAAATAATAAGAACATTTACTAAGACAAGAAATTATTCTCGAGCGTTTAAAGGAACTATAGGAAGAGGGATTACTTCTTGCTTCAAGAAACCTTTTTATGCAATAGCTTTACCGCGGCAGTCCTCGAGTGCCACACGTTTTTTTTTTATCCTTTTTTTTTCAAATAATCTTTTATATGTAAACTAATAAAGTCACAGTGGATGCACAACTTGAAATCTGAATCCAATGTCTCATTGGATGGACCTGGCCAATGGATCTTCTTCTGATTGGTATAAATGGAATATATTGCAAAAATCAATTCCTTTTTTTTTAGTCTGTTTTGTATATTTATTACTAGTGAGTCTCATCTGAACTTCATAGCTTTATTACGACTGCAGCAGGGTCAAAATTACTAAATACAAAGATTTAGGCTGTAGATGTCAGAAACGAAGAAAGTCATATAGGTACGTTCAACCATAGGAAGAGTTTTAATTATTGATACACCTGGGCTAAAATTATTCTTCATGGTTGTTTTTATTGTATATTCTGTCCGTAATAGGTATGCTAAGACTTTGGCTATGATTAGTAAATAATCTTGTATATTATCAAAAAATGTTAATAAAAACTTACCTGAACTGATCCCCATAGCTTGTTTATCAACTGCTGGGTTAGAATTACTCTTCATAACTGGATGAATCTGTATATTCTGTCCCGTATGTGGTGTGCTAAGACTCTTGCTATGGTTCGGCGTTAGACTGGCCTTGTTCAGTGAAGTTGTTAGACTGTTGTGTAATTTGATGGAGGCTGATTCTTGGGAACGTTCTGATTGTGCGTCTTGGTTCTCGCTGGTTGAGGAACCGTCGTCGTCTTCGTCGCTTGATGATGAACTGAAAAAAGATGGAAAAAAGAAACTAAATCAAAATCGATTCATCCGTTCGGAAACTATGGTGCCACAGACACGAAAACCTTATAACACCCCGTCGTTTTTGCGTCGGGGGTTTAAAAAGATTGGTAAAAAAAAAATTTTTATAAAGAGCCAATTGGTTTATTAAATACTAACTATGAAAAAAAAGGGCAGAAAACACTGAAGATTACAGGAATAATATTCATGAAATTGTTTTACAAGATTCAATAATAAAATAATGTTTAAATAAAATAATGTTTAACCGAAGCCCAAATATACGATATAATTCTATATTTGTCTTTTATGTGTCCCATAATATTACGGGGCTATGGAGCCCCGGACCTTTGGATGGCGTGCGTAGAGCCGAAGCCAACACGTAGAGGCTCTTTACAATAACAAGTTTAATACCAAAGTATGATGTGGACACCAATCACCAAACCCATAAAGTCTATATTTATTAGTACCTATTATATGAATATTTTATTCTTACCTATCAAGTCGTATGTTCTTACAGCTATCATCAGGGTCGGATATACTGATTCCAGGTTTCACTGAACTACTGCAGCTGTTTAGTGAACTCGTACTCCTGGAAGTTCAAAATTTACAAAATTATTCACTTTATAAATTACCCGATCTTGTGGGAATATCGTGATAAAAAGTAACCTATGTTACTTCCAATTAATCAATGTATCCTCATACCAAGAATCGATCTAGTAGTTTCGGAGCCTAATTTCAATTCAAACAAACAAACAATTAAATCTTTACCATATATAAATTTAGTATAGAAATATGGGTGATTTAGAATCAAATATTCGAGCTGAGCAAGCGAAGCGTAGTGCCTTAAATCCGGCAAAGTTTACCTTCGTTGTAGGTGATGATACTCTTTGAGATGTAGCATGCTTTTCTAAGACCCTCAAATTGTACACATCAGGAAAGACGCAGGCAACTGATTCCTTTCCTACTATAACTATAACTCACGGTATATCGACGGTGTGTTGCCTAGTGAGCGCAGGCGCAGGCGGCACACATGCAACGCATAATATACGCGCATTGCAGACACCGTTACATGACGTCACTTGCGGCTTTGGCGATAGAGTCAGTACGCAGACTTGGCCCACGTAGCCGTCGCTGTTGCATACCTAGAATACCACACGAAAACATATACATATAAATATTTGTGGTGTAAAATATAAGGCTTCTAAAGTTATATAAAACGGAATCATATTTAGGATGTTGTTTGTAAGGCTTGTAAGGCATAAAATGAAACGGAAAAACATGATAAATATCCTGTTTTAAATAATTTTAGTACATTCGTACTAACAGATATCGCTAACGAAACATAAAACGTTGAGGTTAATGCGATTCTTAAATTCAACTATGACGGTACTTGACCGAGTCACTAACCGAGTGACGCAATTGGTAAGCGCACCTGTACGGTATTCAGGGGGTTGCTAGTTCGAGTCTCGACTCGGTTGCAATTTTTTAAAGACGCATTTTTCCTTTACAATAATGTCAGATAACCTTATTAAATGAAAATAACCATGTTAGTTACATCATCATCATCATCTTCCTGCCCTTATCCCAATTTATTTGGGGTCGGCGCAGTAAGTCTTTTTCTTCCATTCACTCATATTAGTCGTCATCTCACCATTCACATTCATCTCTCTCATGTCTTGTCTCACGCAGTCCATCCATCTTTTTTTTCGGTCGTCCTCTTCCTCTCCATCCCTCTACATTCATACTCATCACTCTTCTAGTCACATGCGTCTCCTCTCTTCTCATCACATGTCCATACCAACTTAAACGGTTCCCTTCTTCTTTTTCAGTAACCGGTGCTACTTTTAGGCTTCCTATAATATACTCATTCCTTATTTTATCCATCCTCGTTACTCCACACATCCATCTCAACATTCTCATCTCCGCTGCATGCAATCTTCTCTCATCCTTCTTCATCACGGCCCAGCATTCCGATCCATACATAACGACAGGTCTTATCACGGTTTTATGATAGTTTAAGATCCTATAAAAGGCTTGTATCTTCCTAAAGCACCACCTTCCTAGGTGGAAGAGTGTTTATGTAAATATGAGAAGATCATGAATTTAGTTACATTTTCAGAAGGAGACATTGGTGCAACAGGGCGCAATAATAAAAATGTTCTTACCCAAACATCTGGCGATTGTCCCTTAGGCGGTAAAGTAGGTGCTGCACAGGTGAATTGTAGACCTGCTCTGGTCTTCCGTATTGGAACTGGTGATAGGAACTCTGGGGCAGGTCGTTCTTGGCCATATACACCTGGAAATGTAGGACATACAGAAATGAACATAATGTGACAGAATGTTTTATGTGTGATGTCAATCCAAATATTATGGATCCCATCGTACTAAGAGATTTACAAGAATTGAGACTAGACTGTCTATCTCCTTGACTACATATTGAGGTAGTCCCAGGCCAGAGGGCCATATACCTTGGAAACCCCCCCCCCAAGATGACGCAGCAATGAAATTTATGATTTTTCAAAAAAAGGCCTTTCACCTCTTAGTTACTCCTAAGTAAACGCACAACGGGCAGAATGATGCCTAAGTGCGGGTAATATTCAACACTCAGAACTTGAAACAGACAGACCCCTTTATTCCAATTTAAATCACAAAATTAAATGTCAAAATTACAAAAATTATAATTTACTTAACTATATCTATATACAGAAAACGAAATTAACAAACATTATAAAAAAATATATTATACAAAAGTCAAACAGATAATTTAAAGTTGCTATACTTACAAATTTTTTGTTTGGTCTCATTTATCAATTCCTCCCAGCTATTTCTCTTTTCCGTCTTAGGAAATATTATCGTTAGATTTTCAGGTCCATTTCTGAAAGGTCAAATTTTGATTTTTGTTAATATATCAAAAAGTTAGCACTAAAACAAAACATTTAAATGTATGCAGTCAGGGCCGGATTAACCATCTCAGGGCCCCTAGGCACAGCTCGTTTCGCCCCCCCCCCTTTTTCATACCTCAACAACGCAATTTCGAATTTTTTACTGTCTACATTACGAAATAGAATGAAGGTACCATCATCATCAACAACAGACTTCAGTCATCACATTGCAAAGGTATACGCCTTCCTTGAAGTGAAAACACTTTCGCCAAAAGCAAAGAAGAGTGCAATAAAGAAAAAAAATAATTAATCCCATTATCATTCCCATTTTTCCAAGTATAAAATTAAGATTGACGAAGCGATATTTTATACTCTTAATGGAATATTATTCCGAAATTTTTTAGTTAAATGTCTAAGGTAAAAATTGACAGGCCCCCCATTATTGACAAGTTATTTTATTTTATTGATTATTTAATTAACTTAAATCACAACAAACAAGACTTTTTATAAATTTTTAGACATTTTTAATTAGAAAACAAAATAAAAATTATGCCTGGGTTTAAATTATAATCTATAAAAACAAATTGTTTTTTCGAGTAGAGTTCTATTGGTAGTTCATTATTATGTTCACTTTGTTTGTTATGTTAAGTTTCACTTTGTCCGTGGTTTCATAAAACCACACAATACCCTTTTTTTTTTTCATTTTTTAATCAGGAGTGCTGGGCCCCTGGTCATAGTGGGCCCCCAGGCACTGGCCTAAAGTGCCTTATGGATAATACGGCACTGTTAATGCAGTCTTAAGTCTATTAGAATAAAAAATAATCCTCCATTAAACTAAGCCTCGTTCTAAGTTTAGTTTCTTGAAAGATGAAAGCAAAACTTCATAACTTTTGCATAAGTAAGTATATTAACCCTTTTGTTTTCAGCCCTAAGGGTTTCGATTGAGTCTCGAGCGAGAAGGTCTTGAAATATTAGTCAAGGTTCTTCAATATGAGGAAAAGTTATCGGGAAACCATATTTGTTGAATCTGCATTTTTAAAGTAGGCACAAAGTTAAGTATGTGACTTGATTTATATTACAGTATACTTATGTACAGCTATAGCTATTTCATAGTTAATTTCATTCAAACGTTCATAAATCCAAGCACAAAATACATAATATTAACTACTTAAATACTAATAAATACCTATTTTATTTGGGACTTTCTCCGTAAGATAGGTTTTTTTGTTAGGGTCCAAAATGGATATTAAAAATTGTAGGATATCTTTATACAGTCTATTAAACTAGACGTCAGTTTTAGGCCTACTCTATATAAAGAGTTTCCTCGATTTTTTTGATAAATAAAAATTGGGAAATATTTGACCGAACGAGCGAAGCGAGAGAGGTCTAGTGTTGAGAAGGGTCGGTCGCTTGTATGTTTGTATGTTTGTATGTTTGTATGTTTGTATGTTTGTATGTTTGTATGTTTGTATGTTTGTATGTTTGTATGTTTGTATGTTTGTATGTTTGTATGTTTGTATGTTTGTATGTTTGTATGTTTGTATGTTTGTATGTTTGTATGTTTGTATGTTTGTATGTTTGTATGTTTGTATGTTTGTATGTTTGTATGTTTGTATGTTTGTATGTTTGTATGTTTGTATGTTTGTATGTTTGTATGTTTGTATGTTTGTATGTTTGTATGTTTGTATGTTTGTATGTTTGTATGTTTGTATGTTTGTATGTTTGTATGTTTGTATGTTTGTATGTTTGTATGTTTGTATGTTTGTATGTTTGTATGTTTGTATGTTTGTATGTTTGTATGTTTGTATGTTTGTATGTTTGTATGTTTGTATGTTTGTATGTTTGTATGTTTGTATGTTTGTATGTTTGTATGTTTGTATGTTTGTATGTTTGTATGTTTGTATGTTTGTATGTTTGTATGTTTGTATGTTTGTATGTTTGTATGTTTGTATGTTTGTATGTTTGTATGTTTGTATGTTTGTATGTTTGTATGTTTGTATGTTTGTATGTTTGTATGTTTGTATGTTTGTATGTTTGTATGTTTGTATGTTTGTATGTTTGTATGTTTGTATGTTTGTATGTTTGTATGTTTGTATGTTTGTATGTTTGTATGTTTGTATGTTTGTATGTTTGTATGTTTGTATGTTTGTATGTTTGTATGTTTGTATGTTTGTATGTTTGTTCGACGATAACTTGAGTACCGTTGCTCTGATCTTCATGATTTTTGGTATACAAGTAGTTGAGGTCCATAGAATTTTTAAGTTCGAACATGAGCAGGATCGGTCAGGGGGTTACGGAGATAGGGGTCCAAAAGGGGATCTACCTATATGGCACACAAACTATAGGGCAAATATATCCGAGTGGGGTATCAAATGAAAGGGCGTAACTTCAGTGACAATAATATGGTACCATGGAACTGATCTGATGATAGAGCTGATCTGATGAAAGAGCAGGAGTTATCTCATTATCCATACTTCATAGTTCATTCATTCAAACTACTCGTCAAGAATCGCCTTGACGAGTAGTTTGTCTTTCAATGGTAACCAGGGTCTGATGATGGAACTGGAAGGTGGTCATAGGAACTTCGCAATGAAACGACACAACCTCATCGAGTTTGGGCTCGTTAGAATCGTCTTGACGAGTAGTTTGTCTTTCAATGGTAACCAGGGTCTCATGATGGAACTGGAAGGTGGTCATAGGAACTTCGCAATGAAACGACACAACCTCATCGAGTTTGGGCTCGTTAGAATCGTCTTGACGAGTAGTTTGTCTTTCAATGGTAACCAGGGTCTCATGATGGAACTGGAAGGTGGTCATAGGAACTTCGCAATGAAACGACACAACCCCATCGAGTTTGGGCTTGTTAGAATCGTCTTGACGAGTAGTTTGTCTTTCAATGGTAACCAGGGTCTGATGATGGAACTGGAAGGTGGTCATAGGAACTTCGCAATGAAACGACACAACCCCATCGAGTTTGGGCTCGTTAGAATCGTCTCGACGAGTAGTTTGTCTTTCAATGTTAACCATGGTCTGATGATGGAACTGGAAGGTGGTCATAGGAACTTCGCAATGAAACGACACAACCACAGCACAACCCCATCGAGTTTGGGCTCGTTAGAATCGTCTTGACGAGTAGTTTGTTTTTCAATGGTAACCAGGGTCTGATGATGGAACTGGAAGGTGGTCATAGGAACTTCGCAATGAAACGACACAACCACAGCACAACCCCATCGAGTTTGGGCTCGTTAGAATCGTCTTGACGAGTAGTTTGTTTTTCAATGGTAACCAGGGTCTGATGATGGAACTGGAAGGTGGTCATAGGAACTTCGCAATGAAACGACACAACCACAGCACAACCCCATCGAGTTTGGGCTCGTTAGAATCGTCTTGACGAGTAGTTTGTTTTTCAATGGTAACCATTGGGGCAATGGGTCTAACATATTTCGTTATCAAAGCCCAAAAAGTATAAAATAAATTGATAGGTCAAAAAATAAAAATAAAACCGCTTTATTAAAAAAATCGAACTAAAAACTAGAAAATAAAAATTAATAATTTTTGGATTATTATTCATTATTTTTCTTTTACAATCACAATGTAACACGCTTACTACATATTTACAACATTCATAATCCAAAATTAAATTTTATTTTCTATTTTTTTAGTTGGATTTTTTTTAAAGCGTGTTTTTTTAGTTTTTTTAACCTATTAATTTATTTTATACTTTTTGGTCTTTATTACCGAAATATTATGTTAGATCAGACCCTGGTCACCATTGAAAGCCAAACTACTCGTCAAGACGATTCTAACGAGCCCAAACTCGATAGGGTTTCCTATGACCACCTTCCAGCTCCATCATCAGATCAGCACCATGTTATCATAATATTGCATTGTCATCGGTCTTTGACAAGTGTGCAAAGCAGGGACTTAAAACGTTATCCATAACAGAATGTTTAACGTTATAAAAACGTTATAATAGTATCGGTATCTCAGCAAACATTTCGTTATCGATCTTTTGTATAACGTTTTAAGAGTAACAGAACGAAATTTTAACTGCAAAAATAACGTTATTATAACGATAAATACGCGACGTTGCCAAACTTATTCATTTTACAAATCCGCGCCACGCGCGGCGGAATTTGCGCATCAGTTGGTAAAAGCGAAATGGGTCGAAAAAAAATCAACAAAGTTTACAGATATTTCAATCTTGAGGATAATAATAAGACCTCAAAATGTTTAGTTTGCGAAAAAGTTTTAAAGGTAAGTTAAGAAAGAAGTAGATAGTAAGTAGGTAGTAATGTATAGTATTTTCTATAAAAAAAAACTAATATTTTCTAAGAAAATCGGCTTATTAATATTTATTTTTTTACAATAATGCCGATTTCCTTAGAAAATATGAATGTTTTCAATTTTTTTATAGAATCTTTTATGTTTCTCCGAAGAGCCCTTGCGATAGGCAGCAATAAAAAAAAATATTAAAAATTGCTCATAATTTTTTTACTCTAAAAAATTAAATGCTCCGCAAGTCGCAAATGGATCAAGCTGTTTGTGTGGTTTGTGGTGCCTTATTAAAGGTAAAGAGTTGAACTAACACGCCTCAGTGATGAAAGATATCAACTTTGGTTTTGATGCTAAAGGCCAAAATTTCTAGTACTTTTTTAAATAATGCCGATTTTCTCGGAAAATATTAATGTTTTGAATGTTTTTATAAAATATTTTATGTTTTTATAAAGAAGCTCTAGCGATTAGTAAAAAAAACCGCGATAGTTAAAGATTTGGTCATAAAAAATTCAATTGAAAATAGAGTATTTTCAATGGCTTCTATTTTCCAAAGTCATCGATATAGCAAGCTGTTTGTGGTGTCAAATGAGAGATATGAGTTGAACTAACATGCCTAAAAGTTAGAGTGCGTAAGCTGCTCTGGTTTGTAACCTAGAGACCAAAACATGTGACGTTTCATACATTTTTTTCATATTTTGACGGCTTACGATCTGCATCAAAAACAGCCCTATGTCCATCATTTGCCGTTTCGAGTCACTGTGCGGCAGCGCGCGCGTGCAACGTTGCCGCCGTGTGCGCGCGAGCGGTGGTACCTGGTAGGTACTACCGCTCGCGCACGGTTTCGAACGCAGCGGCAACGTTGCTTGGCCGCAGAAGAGGTGGTTGGTAGGTATTAGGTATATAATAATTGCACTGTGAAAATTTATCGCTACATTATTGATTGGTTTATTTTACTTTTAATCGTAGATTCACTATGATAAAAAAATGTGTTTCGGAAATTTTACCTATTCCTACTAAACATATATCTAACACCAAAGTAATAGTAAATTTCAGGACGTTATGTAACCTTTAGCCTTCTTCGATATTTGAGATATCCAACACTAGAAGAATTATTCAGATCGGTCCAGTGGTTTTGAAGCAAATTCAATACAAACAAACAAACAAAAATCTAATCTTTCCCATTTATACTATTACATAGTACGTATATGTACCTATAGATTACACCCTTACGTAGCCAGAGAGAGCACTGCGTTCGATAGTTCACACGAAGAAAAAGTAAACATTACTTTGAGTAAAAGAGATAGCATAAAAACAATAATTATAACATTATTATATGAATAACAATATTTTTAATAACGTTAAATTGACAATATAACGTAACGTTATTATAACGTTATACATATTCAAAGCTTTGAATAATATCGTTTTGTTATATCGTTTCTCTCACAAATAACGTTATCTTGCAATTCCACAGATAACGTTACTGTATTTTACCGGTATTTAAGTCCCTGGTGCAAAGTTTGAATTAAATCTGATCATTCTAAGTAGGGCAAAATCGTGCCCAAATTAGTCGGTTACATACATACATACATACAAGCAAACATACAGGTGAAACTAATAAAAGCGTGTTAAAAATAATGAAGGTGTAGCATCACAATGTAACACGCTTACTATTTACAATATTCTTAATCCAAATTTAACGGGTGTGATGATTGAGCTGGACCTATGCTTTTAGAACTTAAAAACAACAAGTTATGCCTATTGTGTTTAGATTCTCTAAAGTCTAAATCATCCAATGTCAGATAATAGCGATACTAGGCACCTATCATTCAAATAAGATAGACCTGTCGTATTTTGAGACTTTCGTCGTTATATTTTAGTACCTACTTTACGCTAAAATATAATATACGCTGAAAAAAACTCGTGAGGTCTCAGTTTGGGGCGAACTACTAGTTATATTGTTTTTCATTAATTACCTAGTTAATTCTAGTTGTCACCCCATAAGTTTCTTGTGCCTTCTTCTCATTGGTGGGCGCGTTCCAAAGGCACACATCCTAGCTTAGTTTTTAAGAGTCTTAGTGTTTCTATGTGATCTTTGTACAAAGTGTACTTATGCATGCATCCAAATGAATAAAACATTTTGACTTTGATTCAAATATAAATAAGTATAACAAAATTTTAAATATTATTTTTAATTTTTTCTATTAGATCTAGTATACTTTCTAATGTTTTGTAACTTTTAAATAAAATATAACTTCGATTATAAGCTAAAGCTTCTACTTTATGACCGCAACTCTAATTTAACTTCTACAAAATTAAAACTTCAACTAATTCGAAATCAAGATCATTGGATCTAGATCGACAATTATTTCTCACAAATGATACAACAAGTAGATAATATTAAGTATTGTATACTTACGAAGTATTCAAACTAATCTCCATATAGCAGAGCTGCGTATCACTGTTCTGCCTTTCGGACAATTGCTTGTTCAAACTATGCAACATTTCCCTAACAATCTCTTCCAATTGTACATGTTGTGTATGCAACGCCGCTACGTACTCAGATATTTGTGTTAAAGTGTTGACGTCTTCGGTTAGGGTTTCAACTTCGTGCATTATTCGCCGTAGGTTTTCGTCTTTAGCTGGAAAAGTTGTAGAATTAGTTGCGTAGCGTATAGGATGTAGCGAAACAATAGGCTAATCAAGTAGGTACTTTAGTAATATTTACAAAATGTTAGGAATTAACGGAATCAATTTCATCTTTACAGAACCCTAAATATGCAAATATTCCGAGCAAAACTAAGTAAAATAAAAATCCATTCCTACAATTTACTAGCTCCGTCGTAGTCTGACCTAGTTTAAAATAAAATTACAGCAATCTAACTACGTATAAACTAATACTGGATGATGGAGTCGAGATGAAGTTATTTGATGAAAATGTTGAGTGGATTGCAAAAATGAAGTTTGTTCGAAACGAGCACTACTGAATGAAAACAAACATTAAAACATCACTTACGTTCTCCTAAAAAAGAATAGCGTGTAAATTGCAATTATTCTATGAATTAATGTCTATCCAAAGCTTCTAAATCATAATAATTATGTAATTACAGTATTAATTGCATAGTTTTTAAAACCATGAATTCTTGTCCTACTGCTTGTACTAAAGCCTAGACTCATTATTTTTGAATTAACTTCCATGTACAGAGTTTCTGTTGCTTTTTCCATTCATCATCATCATTGACTTTTCTCATATTCGAAAGATGTTTTGACAGCGTCGAGTGCTTTTTCCTTAATTACAAGTATAAGAATAAATAGAAAATAAGTCTTACCTTTTACAATTTCGAGATCAGCCAAAGACATCCTCATTAATAGTTTGAATTTATTTCCATCCATTTGACTCGCGATATTAGTTTGGTATGTCCTGGAATGTAAATTAATGGAATGTCAATTAAAGTTAGTTAAGTATATTGAGAAACATTAACAGAATTTTTACATGACGCTGAGTACGATTTACTAATAAAATTACTGGCAAATTCAGTTAAAATAGTATTCAGTACAGTCTTAAAAATAAGACAACATAAATTAAAAATTATTTATATTTTTTAGATGGATGTATGTTACGCCCAAAAGGGCTGTATGTATCACCATTTGTACACAGGATTTGCACTAAAAAACAATTTCAAATTGTCAAAGGGCAAAGGAAAGTTGCGTGGCTCTTTCTCTATACAAACGTAGTCGACTGTTTACTCCCTGGATAATGAAACTACAGCAAATATTTATGTAGTTTAAAATCTATAACTAAAATGACCATGCCCCTTTGCCTAATTATTATATAGTTTTTGTTATTTAACACTCTCTCTTTCTATTCTAATGAAAAAAATAAACCAAGACAAAGGGGCATGGTCATGGCAGTTATAGGTTTTATACTACAAAAATATTTGCTCTAAGTGTCAGTATCCACACAGAAACAGTCGACTACGTTTGTATGGGGAAAGAGCCTATCTTCTTATATTACTTCCAAAATAATATCAAATTCATCACTCACGGTACTGGCTTCTTTATAGTCCCAGTTCGCCGTTTAACACTTGTTATCAAGAGCGTATCGTTAAACAGAAACAATGCTCTATCTTTAATAGTCCCCTGAGCCGACGGCATCGTTACCATTTCATGTCTTAAGAACATTCGATCAGCCGTCACTAAGTTCGATAAACCCTCGATCATTTGTTCCAATTCTCTGAGGGTTTGTTGCTGTTGTTCAAGTTCGAGAGATTCTCTCTCGGTACAGTTTATTAGTTCTAATAATTCGTGTATTTCTTTTTGTGCTTCTAGTAGGACTTTGTGGTCGGGGTGTGATTGATCTGAAAGAAAAATTTAAAGTATGTTTACGGAAATAGCTTTATTTTTAAAAGTTATAAGGAGCTTTAAAATTGGTCCCACTACAACGTTAGGGTTTCTTTCCTCGAAAGAGTGCAATTTTGGCATTTTTTTTGGTACGTTTTGTATGTTTTAGAAATTTTACTTGAATTTAATTAAGCAATTTGCTAATGTTAATAATGGCGTTATCTCAAAATCATGACTTCTTTGTTATCCCTATCTAATATCTAAAATTATCGTGTCACAATGCTAGTTACCATACTCCTCCGAAACAGCTTGACCGATTTTTATGAAATTTTATATGCATAATATTCAGTAGGTCTGAGAATCGGCTACTATCTATTTTTTATTTTGTTTCCTTTAGTTTTTTTTGTAAATGGCAAAACAACGTTTTCCGGGACAGCTAGTATCTATATTATATATATAAAAGAAAGTTGTGTTAGTTACACTTTTTATAACTCGAGAACGGCTAAACCGATTTGGCTGAAAATTGATGGAGAGGTAGCTTAGAACCAGGAGAAGGACATAGGATACTTACTTTTTTTTTTTTTTCGATATTCAAACAAGATTGGGATTTACGCAGTTGAAATTAAATATACGTAACTACGAAATATTCTTTTTTTTTTCGATATCAAACGAGATCGGGACTTACGCGGGTTAAATAAAACATAGGTACGATATATTCTTTTTTTTTCGATATTCAAACGAGATCGGGACTTACGCGGGTGAAATTAAATATACGAATTATTCCATATTCAAACCCGCATAAGTCCCGATCCCGTGGGAATATCGGGATATACACTATTATGTAATCTGTGACGTTCGTCTTTGTTGTAAGGCGTTCGACCGGGGGGTTTTCTCGAGCGGCTGCAGTTTTTTTGTTGATTACTCAGCACCTACTAATTGGATTTTCCTCAGATTAAGCGTTTTTTATTGTAGATTATGTAACAAACAAACAGACAGACAGATATATTTTTGTTCTATTACTTTTTCGAAGTCCAACAGACACTTTTTTTAATTTGCTGTATTTTATAGAAATCAATGCCACTTTTCGTTGTAATTTTATTTATATTATTTTATAACTCAAGAACGGGCTCACCTATCCAAACCAAATGTTTAAGCTTTGTTCGGAGTATTTAGGAGATGGTTTATGTGAAGTTTGCACAAAATCGGTCGAGCGGTTCTTCATTTATCACATTTTTTTATATGGCAAAACAACGTTTGCCGGGACAGCTAGTTATATATAAAATTCTTGTGACGCGGTGTTAGTTGTCAAACTCCACCTAAACGGCCGAACCGATTTGTATGATTTTTTTTGTGTATATTCGTTAGTCGAACACTATTCTGTTTTCTTTGCCATTTTGGAACGATAGTTCCTTATCGCGCGTTGCGAAAGGGGGCTAGACTGAAAAAATTAAGAAGAAAAGTTGTAACGACACTTTCGACACTTTTTTTTTATATGGCTAAACAACTTTTGCCGAAACAGCTAGTTTCTTTTATATTTTTTACAATTTACCCAGTTCAATTTCTAACAATTACAATATACCTGTATGTTTTATTAGCCTCTGTATCAATAGTTTATAACTAGGGAACTTCTGTACAGGCTTTATCAGTAGATTGTCCAAAGACAGCTTCCCTTTATGGTCCCTTGCCATAGCGTCCAGGAACTTGGCGAAGGCCGGCCGTGATGCTGCAGCAGTTTTGATAGTCTCCTTTGCTTTTTTTAAATTGTTTATAAAGGACATGTATGTGTCCTTTACGGTGGGTTTTGTAAACTGAAAGAAGATTTTGTCCACATTAAACTCCTGACATGGAAAACCGACCAAGGGCTAGTCGGAATCGCGCAGAAAGGGCTCCATTATGTTCTGTTTTAGTGTTATAGCGGCAACAGAAATACATCATCTGTCTAGCTATTGCGGTTCATGAGATACAGCCTGCTGACAGACAGACAGACGAACAGCGAAGTCTTGGTAAAAAGGTCCCGTTTTGACCCATTGGGAACGGAACCCTAAAAAACTAAAGTACTTAAATACATTTGTACTATTTTATTAAATCCTGGTTAAAGAGTTTTTAAAGGAGAACAGACACATTAAACTTTCTATATTCAAATCTTGGAGTGATGAGCAATGTCATTGTGCTATTATTAAGGGCGAATAATAATTTATAATGGTAATATACATTCATTCGAAATGAGAACATTCTCCTATTTTAAAATCGGTTAAACTTTGTGGAAGCTGTAAAGTTTTTCCGGTAGAAGCCACTACGACCCTTAGTCGTAAATAAAAAAAGCTTTCCGTAATTTGGACCCTTGGGTGTGGTTCTTGCTTAGTTAGTTTAAGCATCGCTACGGTGAAAGGGAAGTCATGGATTCATATTCCAACGGGGACAAAAAATCATTTTGAGTTTTTTTTTAACACAAAATAGGCATGCGTTTCCTCATCTCACCTGATGGGAAGCGAAGATGAGGTGAGTATGTTGCATGCTCGCCTAAAAGGTATCTATTCACTCTAGACTTGAAGGGCCTTATTCCAAAACGAGGTTTAAGGATAGTCCGAGATGTGAATTTAGATTTAGATACAGATTTACTCGTGAACTATAGCCTAAACACTATCCCTAATGATTATATAGGGAACTATAGTCTAAACACTATTGTTGTAGATTATATGTATAGGGATAGTGTTTAGACTATAGTTCACGAGTAAATCTGTGTCTAAACCCAAGGTTTAAATTCACGTCTCGGACTATCCTAAAACCTCGTCTTGAAATAAGGGGGATAGACTCAAAGGTTGTAGTTTTTGGGGAATAGCGACGCGGGTAGAGATTTCCACCGATTTTTCTCACCACATCTAAGAAAACGTCTCCAACTTTCTGCTGCAGATCCCATTGTTCGAGCCTCCGCCGCAGCTGTTCCAGGAACACTTGGTGTACGTTCAGGATACCAGGTACTTGGTAGAATATCTCGTCGACTAAGAACGTGTCCAGGAGACCAGCGTTCTCTGGACTCTTTAGGGGCTGGAGGTATTTCTGTTGAAGAAATTAATATAAATATAAATATTGCAGGACATTCCACATATCGCCATCTAGCCCCAAGCTAAGTTACTAGACTTGTGTTATGGGTGCTAAACAACTACTTATAATACATAGAAACAACCAGACCACAGACAAATATCTAAGCATAAATACTTGTCTGAGGCGGGAATCGAACCCGCAACCCTTTGTTTGCAGTCCGGCGTGGTGAAAATTGTGCCAACTGGGTCGTCAATTAATATATTACTTTCACAGTTCATTAAAAGCGATACCTACTAGCTAGGTGGTAAAGTAAAAAAAAACAAAGGTGGTCAGTCTAAATGGTTGGTCTTGATGACAAATAAAATTGGTGATGCTTTCTTTACAATTCCACAATTAGCGATTGGATTAGTGGTTGGATGTAGGGTATTGGTCTAGCTATTAGAAGATATTCGAGTTCTTGTATTAAAACTTGTGATTTTGAAATCCTGGTGCACCAATTTAACTGAGCAACATTTGAAAAACGTTAAAGAAACCACCGTGTCCTTGAAATTATCGATTTAAAGAAATGCTACAAGTCTGGAACAGACATTTTATAAACTCTTTTCTTTGTTGGAAACAGCGATTAAAATTAAAAAGGGTTAGACATAGTATTCTCTAAGGTTTTCACGACTTGAACTCATAATTAAATTAATTTAACGGATATAAGTCTGCCTGTGACCATGGGAAATGCAAAGTTCTTGAAATGTCAGGTTTTAACAAAATAAAGAAAATTACACGATTATATCCGTTAAATTCAATTGATTAAGAATGGTTAGACATCTATTACATTATTAAATTTAAAAAATCTAACTGAAAAATTTACTAATTGATATATTATCAACGTACAACTTCTATATACATGAAAGGTATCAGAACATTAAGTGAAGAAGCTTGGCATAGTAATTTTGAGTCTGCACTTTGAAGCCCTACCTATCGATAAAAGTCATCAAGATGAACCAATCCAAACCAAACTTCTAAAGCATCTCGAAACATATTATAAGTCACGATATCTGCTATTTCCTAAAGACTTGGAGAATGTGTTCTTTGTGTAGTGTGGGAATCAACTGAGAGTTTTTCAAAATTCCGATTACTGAACCCAAAAAAAAAAAAAATTCTTGAAGTGAGAAATAACTTTGTAGACTTAAAAGAATAATTTCTAGTTTTTGCTAAATGTTCTTCTTTTAGAGGCGCAGTCCCCATATGGGGACCAGCCTTTAAAAAAGTCAAACTTCCGTCAAATGGCGCAGTCCCCATATGGGGACCAGCGTTTTCACGCGACTATAACCTTTATTTCTATGATAATAGAGTCTTTAATCCTATGAACAATGTATTACCGGAATTAGCACATTGAAATTCTCTATGGCTTACAATACTCAAAAGACTTGACGTCGAAACAAAAAACTGACAAAAATGAGTAATAAATGACAGGTCGCCATTTTTTCTAAGTGATTTTTTATGGCTGATTGTTTATGTTTGTGGAAGTGTAAAATTGTGAAATTATAGGTAATTTTATTGTTGTATCATATGTTTTGTAGTGTTTGGGATACGATCAAGCGATTTACGTAATCAGATACGTGAATTTCGTTGTATTTTTATTGCATTCATGATGGAAAGTTTTTCCGATTTTCATGCATTTTTTATGCAATTTCCGTACAAATTTAGCTAAATATAATTGAAAATATGCTGCGTAGTCGTAAATATCTATTTACAATACACTATCGGATAGGTAAATTATCTAGCTAGCTAATGGTGTTTACGGAACTATGATAGGTGGTCTAAATCAATTTTGATAGGTATTTCGCTGACGTGCGAATTGTTCGCGAAATTGCATCTAGATGCGCAGAATGCAGCAGAATGCAGGTGAAATAAAAAAATAAAAAAAACCGTTAAATTTTGGTTTTGGGAGAGGTTAAAATTAATATTAAGCAGTATTCTTACATTGTTAACATTGCTGTTAAATTCCCTATGTCCCTATGTATGCTTAGATCTTTAAAACTACGCAACGGATTTTGATGCGGTGTATTTTAATAGACAGAGTTATTCAATAGGAAGGTTTATATGTATAATACATGCATAATATAGCCGTGCGAAGCCGGAGCGGGTTGCTAGTTATTTACTAAAACAAAGAAATTATTCTCTCGTGTCCATAGCATCCGGGCATAATTTCTCACTTTTTTTATAGATATTTTAGTAGGTACATTAACTTGATACAACTTTAATTTGAATTTCTGACCGTCCTATTGTAAAATTAATATTAAATTTTTCCACTAAACAATTCACCGGCAAGTAAGTAACAGGAGTAACCTATAATCTTATTACAGTGTTACTGCGTTCCATTAATCTTTGAGTAGGGTACAGGGTAGGTACGGAATAACTAAGAGCAGAATAATAATTTCCATTATGAGGAAAGAGATTAAACCTATTCATAGAGTGGGCGTAAGGCATGCGATCGATCTTGAAGTCTTTGGGGATGCCTATTTTCAGTAGTGGACTTTTTGTAGCTAATAATTATGATGATGGTATAATGGGCATTGCGACAATTTTGATTCTGTAACTTTGCTCTGTGTTTTATTTTCGTTTCCTTTTTATTTTTATGTACTTTTCGAAAATAGGTTACTTAATTGTTTTTTTAATAACCGATAAGTAGGTAATTACTTTACTCTTGTTATTAGGTAAAAAAGGAACCCCTAAAAGATCACTTTCTTGTTTCTCTTGTAACTAGCTCAAACTATTACACAAAACTCAAAGGTAGCTAGCTAGACTGACTAATTTATTACGTACAAAAAAAAAGTCAAACAAAAGTTGGTGATTATTGTCAGGTTTATTTCTAGTAGGTACCTACTACATTTTAACAGTACCTATGTTTATGAGTTGAATGCCTTCTATACTAACACAAAATACAAATTTTGTAAGACTAGTAAGTATCATTAACATTTTTACTCAATAGCGATATTTAAATGTTTACATTAAATTTTATTATCACTACATAGTATAAAATAAAGTCACTTTTCGCCGTCCCTATGTCCTTATGTATGCTTAGATCTTTAAAACTACGCAACGGATTTTGATGCGGTTTTTTTTAATAGATAGAGTGATTCAAGAGAAAGGTTAATATGTATAATACATGCATAATATAGCCGTGCGAAGCCGGAGCGGGTCGCTAGCTATACTATAAATAAATGAAATACATTCTGATTAAGTTTTAAGTAAATGTAATCAATTTATAAACAAAACTACCTAAGTACTAGTTATTTATTGAACTTAATAAAAATACTTTTTTTTTTATAATTTTCCGGTTAAAAAACTTGGAATACCTAACATCACTACATAGTATAAAACAAAGTCGCTTTCTCTGTCACTATGTCCCTATATCCCTTTGTATGCTTAAATCTTTAAAACTACGCAACGGATTTTAATGCGGTTTTTTAAATAGATAGAGTGATTCAAGAGGAAGGTTTTTGTGTATAATATATGCATAATATAGCCGTTCGAGCCGGGGCGGGTCGCTAGTATTTCATAAAACAGTCTTCCTGGATACGACAAGCAACGTCAGAAGTATTCTCTCTACAGCCCTAATAATCGATCGGTAACCTGGGCCCTGCCCCGCTGCCCTAGATTCAGCTTTTTAGGGTTCCGTACCCAAAGGGTACGTACAAAACGGGACCATATTGCTAAGACTTCACTGTTCGTCCGTCCGTTCGTCCGTCTGTCTATCTATAACCAGGCTGTATCTCATGAACCGTGAAAGCTAGACATTTGAAATTTTCACAGATTATGTATTTCTGTTGCCGCTATAAAACACATACCTATTAACTAAAACAAACAGAAAAAAGGGGCTCCCATATAACATTGTACAGAACCCTTCGCGCGCGAATCCGACTCGCACTTGGCCGGTTTTTATATAATTTACCTACTATTTTTTTGTATTTTAAAACTTGAGTTTGTACTTTTAATTTTTTTTTGAGTAATAGGTAGGTAATAGATAAAATAATAATTAAGTATAATACTTTTGTTTAAATACAAGTAAATAAATCCTTCACTCCATAGTATAAAATAAAGTCACTTTTCGCCGTCCCTATGTCCCTATTTCCCTATTTCCCTTTGTATGCTTAGATCTTTAAAACTACGCAACGGATTTTTTTACGGTTTTTTTAATTAATTTATAAAGGGCAGGCCATTGCCCTGTACTGGGACAAAATGGGCTAATAAATAAATAATTTAGAGTTTAGGAAAATTTAATGAATTTTCGATATAATTTTTCGTAATTTTCCAATTGTTTATTTTTCATTTATGTACTACCTACCTACTAGAGATTACAATGTTTTTATTACACATTTCGTAAGTTTTGATTCTGTTTTTGGGATTCCGTAGGTACCCAAAAGGAAAAAACGGGACCCAAAATGTTGTTAAATTTTTTAAATTTTCACGTCCGATTCGCACTTCACCAGTATTTTTTTTAAATCTCATACTAAGTAGTTAAATAATTTCAACAAAGTAGGTATATAAAAAGTAGGTACCTACCTAAATACCTAACTACGAGTATGAGGACAATGATACCTATTAAAAGTGTTTTCACCTCACACATCAAACATACTCATATTTTTGTGACAAGAACTTCATAAAAATTCATAAAAAAATATTCGAACTGGCAACCCTGAAACATTAGCAAACCCATAAATTAAATGATTTGTCACTCGCCGACTAATTTTGAGCAAACGAACGAAAACGGGTTGTTAATTTAACGTTCATAAGATTTTGTTTTTATTGATCTCAAGGAAAATATTGAAAATTTCAAAAATATTTCAAACAATAATAATTTTACCTACCTAGTACCTAATTTATCTTACTAATATTATAAATGTGAATGTTTGTGTGTGTGTGTGTGTGTGTGTGTGTGTGTATGTATGTATGTTTGTTATTCCTTCACGCAAAAGCTAGGTACTAGACCGATTGCGATGAAACGGTATCTAGATAGCTGAAGACCTGGATTAACATAGGCTACTTTTCATCCCGATGTTCTCACGGGATCGGGATTTACGCGGGTGAATCCGCGGGGCGCAGCTGCGCGGGGATAGCAAAGTCACGTACCTACCAAAGCTAGTATCTCACCTTGACTAAAATCTCCAGAGCTTCCACGTACGATTTCTCCGTCTCGTAAAGTTCGACCACGACGTGAGTTCTTGTGTCCTGTAATAAAAAAATATATCTTTAAAAAACATATTTTTTTGAGTAATAGGTAGGTAATAGATAAAATAATAATTAAGTATAATACTTTTGTTTAAATACAAGTAAATAAATCCTTCACTCCATAGTATAAAATAAAGTTACTTTTCGCCGTCCCTATTTCCCTATTTCAAAAAACATATTTTTTACAAAAAGATGAAGATAAAATACCTATCAACATAATAATACAATTAGAGAATAGGTATATCCTTTTTTTCAAGTTATAGCTGATAGAAAAAAAGGTTTCTTGGAGCAAGTTATAATCGCTTAAAGACGCTAGCCGCTAGAGAATAATTTTTTTTTTTGTACATTTTCTTGATAATGATAAGCAGTAGATAGTATTCTTAATAATAATTTAAGAACACTAATTTTAAATTAAGAAAAGGTACTTTCATTTAATCAGATTTTTTTTCTTTCTAAAAGCATGAAATTCCTCTCTAGCGTCTATAGTGTGGTCTATAGAGCGAGGATTATTTCTTACTTCAAAGAAACCTTTTGTTCTGTGCAGATTGTTCTGAATCCAGACGTTTTGCTACTTAATGTCATTAAGCGTTTATGACTGTTTAATTACTATGGTGTTTGCGGAAAAATAGCCAGACCCACCGTAGAAAACGGCAGTTTTGGATCCCTATATGCCATTAAAGTATTAGAATAATTTCAACTCAAGCAAGATTCTGAGGTCTTGTTCGAATATAAGTTTAAAAGTCTGTCAACTAATGAGTTTATTAGATAAATATCTATAAATATAAAAGAAAGTAGTGTTAGTTACACCATATACAACTCGAGAACAGCTGAACCGATTTGGCTGAAAGGTGGGGAGGTAGCTTAGTATTAGAATAAAAAATAGTAATCTTTGAAATCTACAGTGGGTCTGTAATTCTGACTCCGACCGTACATAATTTAAAAAAAACTTGAGAGTTGTCAAGGGACACTCGGATGGTACGAAGTTCCTTTCGATTAATTAGTGAAGGAATTGTAATTTTTTTTTTTTTAATATTTTTATTATTTATTTTTTTGTAAATAATCGTCGCAACACCACACTCTTCAATGCGAAATAGAAAGACGAAACGAAAATAACTGGCTTGCTTTCTATGAGAGAGAGAGACAGACAGAGAAACACGCGCAGTGGCGCACGCCGCACGGCTTACAACTGTAGCAAAAAGTGTCGTTACAACTTTTGGTCTTAATTTTTTCCGTCTAGCCCCCTTTCGCAACGCGCGATAAGGAACTTTCGTTCCAATAAATACATAATAAATATTGCAGGACATTCCACACATCGCCATCTAGCCCCAAGCTAAGTAACTAGACTTGTGTTATGAGTGCTACAGACAGCGAATATAATACTTATATACTTTTCTTTTCTAAATATATACTTAAAATACATAGAAACAACCAGACCACATACAAATATCTAGGCATAAATACATGTCTGAGGCGGAAATCGAACCCGCAACACTGAATTTGGCAGTACATAGGCAAGATATGTCAGAATGGCTCACAAAATGAAATTCAGATTTCAGTTAGTTCATCTACACAAGTGCCCTCAAAATTAACTACATAGACATTAACATAATAGTTATTATCAACGTTTACACATCATATTAATATAGATAAATAATAGTTTACAAACAAACCTTGTGTGTTATCGAAGTGTCCTATAATATTACAATCTATATGTTACTGGTATCAGAACGACCTCTGTCAGTCTATCGATTTGATGAATAATCAATTTGTACGCTTTACTTTTGTCGTGATAACGTCTAATAAATTGATGGAACATCTGCATTCACGAAAAAGTGTCACGTTCCCATCATCACTACATAGTATAAAAGTCACTTTTCGCCGTCCCTATGTCCCTTTGTATGCTTAGATCTTTAAAACTACGCAACGGATTTTGATGCAGTTTTTTTTAAATATATAGAGTGATTAACGAGGAAGGTTTTTAGATAATAATACATGCATAATGCAGCCGTGCGAATACCTAATATATTAAGGAATAACAAAAAAATCTCAATTTTTCATCGTTTTCTTCTGACGTTATCACGTAAAATTATCGTCCGTAAACCGACTTTACAGACAATCATTTCTTTTTTTTTGTAAGTAGGTGAAGTTATGACGGAGGTTGAGACGCTATAGGAAAAATAACCGGCCAAGTGTGAATCGGACTCGTTCGGGAGCCCCACATTTTTGGAGTTTACTCCATAAGAATCGATTTTCATATATAAGGCGCCCGGTATGAGAAAAATGTGAGTAGTAAAATCTACTGATTAATGACCTCGTTACGTTTTTCACTTTTCAATCGTGTGTGTGTGACTAGTTTGTATACGTCTTGTGTTTAACCGACATATTGTATGTTTTGTATATATGAACATGTGTGCTTTGTGAAGTAAACTCCAATCGTGCGTCGGAGCTGACACACACACTTTTTTTTTTCTGTTTTAGAATTTGTTGTTATAGTGGCAACAGATATGCCCAATCTGTAAAAATTTCAACTGTCTAGCTATCACGGTTTATGAGATACATCCTTATGACAGAGGGACAGACAGACGGAAAGTGAAGTCTTGGTAATAGGGTCGCGTTTTTACCCTTTGAGTACGGAATTCTAAGAAGTGAAAAATATTTAAAAGAAGAAAACACAATAAAAGATAACAGACATAAGGCAACTCGTTTGCTTACAACCAGCCGATAAACTCAACAGGTGAAATAAAAATAAAATTATATCTATTCACACGTTTATTCAGTCATGATTTTAATAACCCTATTGGAGTTCAAATCAACAATGACTCATGTTTTCTTTCCCAATAGGATTTTCCCTGAGAATATTTTCAGTCGCTATACATTTCAAAATATGAGTTGATATTTTGATATACTGGTTTTGCGATTGTATTTTGTTGAATAAATAAATGTAACAAGACTTTACACAAACATCAAGCCCTAAGTTTAGCAACTAGGCTTGTGTTATGGTGGCCAGACAACTTCGAGCGATTAAAAAAAACGAATCAAATTTTCCTTATTAAAAAGATATTAATAAAAAAATGGTGCTCTAAAAGGGGGCAGGCTCTTGAATCCCAGGTATCTTAATTTTGGTTTTATGCTATTCTTTGAAATTATCTGATGAAAACTTATGTTCTCTAGTTTAACCTCTATGTAATTCTTAATCCCGTGGGAATATCGCAATAAATAACCTATGTCTCCTTATGAACTAATGTTTCCTCAATTCCTCATATACCAAGTTTGATGTAGAAATAACATGAAACTAATTAGTAGGTACGTTTTTCATACGAAACTATTTGAGTTTTTTAGTGCCAACTCACAGAGAAAAATAAAACGTTACGAATCCGTTATTTG
The DNA here is from genome assembly GCA_907269075.1 of Idaea aversata. Lineage (NCBI taxonomy): Eukaryota > Metazoa > Arthropoda > Insecta > Lepidoptera > Geometridae > Idaea > Idaea aversata. The sequence continues at coordinate 3,957,588 of OU026102.1, forward strand.
TAATGATTAATAGTCGTATTGTATGAATGAAATATGTCGTTAGTGATTTAATTAATGCCTCTCGTAAAACGCTTTGGGTTTCTCGAATTCTTGAGTTCAAATAATGATAAAAATACTAGCTTCTGCACGTGGCTTGACTCTACATTTCACTCTACCTCACATGAGTGGAATTTATATAATTATACATACAGAAACGCCTAATCCAGAAAAGAAAAGGCAGGAATCGAAAACGCAAACTTTTGAATCACAGGCGCGTACGTCTGTCCGTCCTATTTAGTGGAGTAGCCCAAAATTGATCACTAGAAAGTTTTTCATTGGTTGGCTACTATTTAAAGTTCTCAATAATATGTCAAGTTAAAATTTTGTCAATGTCAGCTGTCAATTTTTTCAAAAAAAAACTTTTATTTTCCCCGTCTTTCCGTGCCACAAAGGCCGTTATAAAGTAAAGAGAATTAATTTCCAGCAGAAAACTTATGTACCTACTGCTGAAACTGCTTGACAAAGGAGAAAAGGGATGAGAGCATAATGCGTCATATTATAAAGATCAAACGGTATTTTATTACTAAGCGACAAACAAAAAGTTGTTAGGTATTTGGGCTCACTCGTAAAGTGCCTTTCGCAAACCACGGTAACGAGATCCATACCTAAGGGTAAAGTAGGGAGTACAAAACCGGCCGAAATTACGAACCGGTTTTTTCGGTTTTCGTATCAATAAACCGGTGAGAAAATTAGACATTGTGTAATACTTTGGGAGTGTTAAAATTATAACCCGCTCCGGCTTTGCACGGCTATATTATGCATGTATTATACATATAAACCTACCTCTTGAATCACTCTATCTATTTAAAAAAACCGCATCAAAATCCATTGCGTAGTTTTAAAGATTAAGCATACATATAGGGATATAGGGACATAGGGAGAGAGCGCCCGGTACCCTTTCACCTTAAATATTTCGCTTATTAGTATTGTTGCTATCTAAAGTAAAACATACCCAAAAAACCGATAACGTGAAAAAAAACCCGGTTTTTTTCAATTTCAAACAAGTTGGCCGAAAAACCGGTTTTGTTATTTACGATGGAACCGGCTTCCCTAGTTACCTAGATAATAATTATGGACATATTTTATACGTAAATATTCAACTCGTGTGTGAATATTGTCAGTATAATGAAACCACAAGTTAAGGCTGGATCAACGAAATTTATTTATTCAAACGTGATTGTAGGAAACGAGTTTACTTTGTGAAATTCGGTGCTTTTGTAATTTGTACGTACTTATTTTGAAGTAAGGTGAATTCTGGTTGGTAAATTATGACAAACAAACTTAATTATGTTTAGAAGACATGTTTTTTATGTGAATTTATTTTCAATCGACTGAAAAAAAGGAGTTGCTTTTTTAAGAGTTCCGTACTAGAGTAAGAACGGGACCCTATTACTAAGACTTTACTGTCCGTCCGTCTGTCTGTCCCCAGGCTCATGAACCGTGATAGCTAGAGAGTTGAAATTTACAGATTATGTATTTCTGTTGCTGCTATAACAATAAATACTAAAAACAGAAAAAAAATACATTGAACTAGCATACAACATGGTACGAAACCCTTCGTGCGCGAGTCTGATTCACACTTGACCGGTTTTTTGGTACAAATACCGATAAATCCGATATACCGATAGGTTAGGAGAACATTTTGCCTGCTTTATGTTACGGTCTACTTTTGTATGAAAAAGTTTGACGATATACATCCTTTGATATATTTTCGCGGTCTCCTATATGTACGTACATGCATATAGCCACACACTGTAGCTGCGTCTCGTAACGGTGTCGCGAGTTCAGAGATTTTATCTCATCTATCAAAAAAAGCCCAGGGTCCGCTTTCCTACCTAAAACGTGTGGCACTCGGGGACTGCCGCGGTAAAGCTATTGCATCGTGCGAGTTTCGTACAGTCGTACCCATATGCGAACGCTCGGCCGAGCGAGCTACATGGTAGGCGGAGTGGGGGGGTGTTAGGTTTTATTTTCGTTACGGAATTTCTTGATTCGGTCGCCGCGCTCAAAGCCCGCGATAAAAGCTATGCAATAGCTTAAAAATAAATATGCGTAACGCGTTAAAATAAATTTTCACTTCAAAAATTGTGTATATGGTTATAATTGCTTTGCTGCATCGGTGCATGAATTCCCAAAACCAATCTCATAGTTTATTCTCTCTAATAAACTTGGCTACAATTTTTCCACCCCCTGTAAACAAATCACCGATTCCACCCTTGGGAAGGTGTGGGGAATACGCCATTGATCAACGTCATGGTGTGTGTTATTTCGAACTGTAACACGACGCAATTTTATAATTAAAATAAATAAATTAAGATTAAAAAAATATTAACAGTTTTCAATTTTGTTTTTTTTTTACACTTGCCTCTAAATAAATAAATAAAATTCTCAGAAACCAGCATAGGTTACATAAACTCTAAGTAACCGATGTTGGTTTTCTAAGAATGATTTGTTCCTAATTCATAACCATTCAAATCTTAAACTTTTTTTTTTTTAAATTCAACTTTTCTCACAAAAGTCTCTAACAGACTAAGTTTGTCGATGGTTTGTGTAATTTTTTTAGTAAGTAATTTAAGAAACATTCATAAAAATAATAGATGGCGTCACACCTGTTGTCAAGTCAAATTACCTTATAGAATTACAGTCCTGTATAATAGATACTAGCGACCCGCCCCGGCTTCGCACGGCTATATTATGCATGTCATCATCATCATCATCATCCGAGCGATGTTCCCGGTTCCCCTCTCGGGAGCCCAGGGTCCGCTTTCCTACTTTTACGCCTCCACTTCGCACGATCTTCGGCATCCTGGGTTGTAAGGCCATTTGCACCCTTTACGACGTCAAGCCAGCACTTCTTGGGTCTACCCAGTCTGCCACGACCCGGCGGAGGCGCCATGGCAAGATATTTGTTCCCCACGTAACTAGCCGGTTTTCGCAAGACGTGGCCGTACCAGCGTAAGCGACACTCTTGCAATTTATCTGCAATGTCTCGGACATGAAGGCTGCCCCGGATGCGGGAGTTCCTGACGCGATCCTTTCGCGTCACTCCACACATCCAGCGCAACATCTTCATCTCCGTGACACGCAGCTCCTGCTTATGTCGCGCAAGCACCGGCCACGCCTCACTACCATACAAAAGGACAGGTCTAATGATGGTTTTATAGACCTGTTCCTTTAGTTTAATCGGCATTTTGGGGTCGCAAATGAAACCAGTCACCTCACGCCACTTGGCCCAAGCCGCTGAAATGCGTGACTTGACGTCGGAATCGATGTCGCCGGACGCGTGAAGCACAGACCCCAAGTACTTAAACTGGTCTGTCCGCTCGACCATATGACCGTCTACGCAGACAGGTGTGGGATCTGTGGTATTGCAAGCCAAGTACTCTGTCTTCGCCACATTCAGTTGCAAACCGCCGTTCTCAAGCGACTCCTTCCACGTGTGTAGGTACACGTTGGACCAGCCGCCCCTTATCCGAATCCGCCAGCGCAATATCATCAGCGTACATGAGCAGCCATGGAGGCTGCTCGTGTGCATCCCTGATGGCAACGGACAGTGCATCCAATATTACGCTGAACAGGAACGGGCTTAGGACGGAACCCTGGTGAACTCCAACGGTAACAGGGAAGGGCTTAGTGTCGCCAACAGCAGTTCGCACCACAGAATCAGAATGTTTTTGACGGCTATATTATGCATGTATTATACATAAAAACATTCCTCTTGAATCTCTCTATCTATTAAAAAAACCGCATCAAAATCCGTTGCGTAGTTTTAAAGATTTAAGCATACAAAGGGATATAGGGACAGAGAAAGCGACTTTGTTTTATACTATGTAGTGATAATAAAGAGGTAGGCATAGTTTGCACTCATTCTTGTCGGAAAACTCTCACAACATTCTCATTATTTTCCAAATTCAGCCGCAATATTTAGGGTTGTCAAATCCGATTTCCAACACGCGAAAATCTGATATCGAATCAATATTTCATCTTCTAAACTATCATCAATATGAAATTGGGAATTAAGTGAGGAAATGATCTATTTTGTAGGCAATATTAGGAAACTGTAATATTCGTCCTATTTGAAATCTATACTTAATAATACAAATAGGTTATCGTTGCGTGGTAGAAATTGCATTTAAGCGATAAAGCCGCACTTTGTGCCACTGTAGGATCTTTCCCATTATTTAAGTTTCATGTGTTAGTTTGTATTTTATATAATATGGTATTTTTTATGTTTTATTTTTATGGCGCACTAAAGTGTTTATCTATCTATGTACCTATAAAGAGGAAAGTTTGTGTGGATTTTCGAATATTTGAATAAGTAATCTCTAAAACTACTGGATCGATTTCGATACTAGAAACAAAACAAGAACAAAAGATAATCGAAACAAAAACAATAGACGATCGCAACCAAAACGATAGACGATCGCAACAAAACCAAAAGAGACCATCGAAACAAAAACAAAAAGACGGTTGAAAGAAAAATAAAAGACGATCGAAACAAAAACAAAAAATATGGTTGAAAGAAAAATAAAAAACGATCGAAACAAAAACAAAAGAGACCATCGAAACAAAAACAAAAGGACGATTGAAAGAAAAATAAAATACGATCGATACAAAAAGACGGTTGAAAGAAAAATGAAAGGCGATCGAAACAAAAACAAAAAATACGGTTGAAAGAAAAATAAAAGACGATCGAAACAAAAACAAAAGAGACCATCGAAACAAAAACAAAAGGACGATTGAAAGAAAAATAAAATACGATCGATACAAAAAGACGGTTGAAAGAAAAATGAAAGGCGATCGAAACAAAAACAAAAAATACGGTCTAAAGAAAAATAAAAGACGATCGAAACAAAAACAAAAGAGACCATCGAAACAAAAACAAAAGGACGGTTGAAAGAAAAATAAAAGACGATCAATACAAAAAAGACGGTTGAAAAAAAAATGAAAGGCGATCGAAACAAAAACCACAAAAAACGATTGAAACAAAAATAAATGAAGATATAGTTAGGAAACAGTTTATTTATATGTAGTAAAGTAGGTACTTTACGTACCTAAAATCATATCAAAAAGTTTGTAATAGGTACCGTAGTACACCATAAAGTTAGACAGATTGACAACCCTATACAATAGGTCCTATCCTACATCACAGTCAGGTACAGACTCCAGACAATAACACTTCAATGTTCTGTGGTTTGAAATCAAACAATGACGTGAAAAGTTGTAAAGTAGGCTTGTTTTATTGAGTGTCTCGTTTGTAAGGCTTTGTAATGCTTCTATTTATAGACGGCAATTAAACTAGGTAGGAATTAAAAGTGGTCATTTAATGGGGAATTATAGGTACTGTACTATAAATTCCCCTTTCATACCTGCAGCACTTTAATCACGGATTAAAGCCCTTTTTTAACCTCAACTTAAAGCAAGACTTTATTCCCAAGGGAGATAATGTTGTATGAAACTCCCAAGGGAATAAAGTGATTTGAATTTGGAACGTTGAAATTCGTGTGAAAACTCTAGGTTTTAATTTTGAAGGTCTCAGCAAATAGGTTTTATTTATAATAGTTCATTTGATTGGTCTACAAAAATCTAGCAGGCCACGATTTATGTTTTTATTTTGATTGTTACGTTAGGTCTAAGCAAATAGGTTTTGCCTGCCTAAAAGTGTATTTTTTTTCAAATAGGTGACTGGCTACCACAAGAATTACAAAATAATAATATTGGACTGACGGTATGAAAAGTGGAGTATGCACCTCGGGATAAAGCATGTCTTCGTCTTGGGCAGCTTGAATCGCTCGGTAGATGGCGCACTCTAAAGACACAGCTAACTTGTTGAAAATAATAATCACACTGAGTACTTTTTATTCAAGTATTTAAGTTTGTGTGTAACGTCTATTAGAAAAAGGTCGTAAGTCCAATACTTGTTGATAGTATTATTGTAGCAAACTGATAATTTACTTACTTATAAACCTTTAACTACTTATTATCCTAGAAGCTTTTTCTTCATACATTCTCCCATTTCCTTCCTGAATACTGCGTCTAGAACCGTTTAATATTCATAACGCTACCAAAGTATTCTTTATTTTTTTCATAAAACCAATGTCACTGTTATACACAATAAGTAAAAACCCCTAAAACCCGAATTAGGAAAACAGAGAAGCATGAGTGGTTACATAAAAGTTTTAGATAAAAAAAAAAAAATAGTCGGACGACAAATAGTCGTCCGACTATTTGTCGTCCAACAAATAGTCGTCCGACATTTGTCGTCCAACAAATTGTCGTCCGTCAATAGTCGTCCGACAAATAGTCGTCCGACATTTGTCGTCCGACAAATAGTCGTCCGACATTTGTCGTCCGTCAATAATCGTCCGACATTTGTCGTCCGTCAATAGTCGTCCGTTAAAAAATACCATGTAAGTACGTCTTAATACACTCACAGCCAAATTAAAAACAGTAGGCCCAGGCATACATTTACGCCGCGCCGTAGAGAGGGGATAGCTGTCTACTCTCCATCCGTCTTACGCTTTTTCGATCAGGTCACGTGTCCTGACGCGAGTTTAAGATTTTATACCCATTACAGAAAAAGTGCTCAACGGCGCTAAAGAAGTTTTCACTTCAAAAAATATGCTCTAGATGCATTATTCAATAGGAAAATAGGGGGAATTTGTATAAAGAAATACTCGCAGACCTAAAGCACGACTTCTAAATCCTTCACTTATTTCTAAGTAACTTTTGTCATCGAGAGTGCTTAAATATTTATGAAATACTTAACCATAGGCACGTCGTTTTCTAATACATAATGGAAAACAATATGAACATGAAAATAATAATAATGATAAAATGTAAACAAATCTTCACGCTCGCTGGCTACGAGTAAATATCACGTAATAAAACATAAAAGATCTTAGGAACATATTTTTTCTTCAATATAAATTTACATAAAATCCAATGTAGACAATTTTTTAAACCAAATCGTTTGGATAATGAAATGTCATAGGTATCTAAAGAGCCATGAGTTTCTTGTGTCTTCTTCTCATTTTTTACGATTCAATGAAATTTCATGTGAATGATTCCAATGAATAAAAATTTTGGCCATGACTTAGTATTTTATTTATAGACTTAAATGACAAAGCATTCGCAGTTACTTTGAGTGTTTCAGTTGCCTACATGTTTATTAATAACTAGAAACACCTAAATCTCGATTCCGTTTATCGGGGAAAAAGGTGATTGTGATAATATTTTATATTTTTTGTTATTTACTAGTGCGAGTTATTATTGTTTTTTTTTTAAATTTTTATTATTGAATTTACCTAAATTAATAAATAGCAGAAAAACTAAGTAAAAAACCCTGAAAAGGTTGTCTGTAAAGTCAGTTTACGGACGATAATTTTACGTGATAACGTCATAAGAACTCTTTTGTATCATTGACATTACCATTTTGCATAAGTACTTTAATATGTTGCTATGGTAACTTGTCAATAACATGACGCATGACGTCACACTTTTTTGTGAGTTTACACGTCAAAAACTAAAAATGGCTAAAACTACATGATCTACAAAACAACATTTTATTTTACAACTCAAAGACAGACAAGACAACAATCAATCTCGCGACGACAGTGTCTTAACAAACGCTTTATGAAGCTGTACCTATGAAGTTTACTAAGTTTATAGTAGCTTATGACTGTAACTGTTTACGACAGCTTTTATTCAGGCACATAAATGTAGAGACAGCACGGCCTTGAAAACTTGAATAAAATGTAAATAAATAAATATTGCAGGTCATTCCACACATCGCCATCTAGCCCCAAGCTAAATAACTAGACTTGTGTTATGGGTGCTAGACAACGGATATACTACTTATATACTTTTCTTTTGTAAAGATATACTTATAATACATAGAAACAACTAGACCACAGACAAATATCTATACATAAATACTTGTCTGAGGCGGAAATCGAACCCGCAACCCTATGTTTGGCAGTCCGGCATGGTGCCTATTGTGGCCATATGTATTCTGTCTGATACCAGTCTAGCTTTAGTTTATCGGGATATGATAATTTAATCTATTCTTCTTCTTGTCAGTGGGAATCAATGGCTGTTAATGCCTTATTCGATTTTAATTTGGATAGCCTTAAAAAACTGCAAGAAATTTTCGTTTTTTTTATTTATTTATAAATTCCAATAGCAGTGTAATATCAGTGTTTACATTTAAATTTAGTTACCTACTAAATAGTGAAATAATGGACTTTTTTTAAATCAAAATGTAAGGCAAAATCTCCGTTTATACGGTACAGGCAAAAACACTTAACAACAGTTTTCCATGTAATAAATTAATTTAATTACTGTACAATTTACTAAAGTAACAGTTTTAAGGGTACTTTGTTGAAAAGGAACAAAGTTAGATAGCGGTTTATTTCGGTACATGACAGGGGCTTACCCTGAAAAGTTCCTGTAATTTGTTAAGCGCTTACGTGAACTGAAAATTGCGAAGGTCAGGTTAATTTTTAGGGAAAATGCTGAGGTTTTTTTTATTTTGTTTTAATTGGTTAGAAACACACAGTGATTAGGCAGGTTTTAATTTAATTTAACCAATACAAGCTTTTTGTTGGCAACATATAAAAAACAGACCAAGTGCGGAAGGTTCCGTATCATTATGTTCTGTTTTAGAATTTGTTGTTATGCCGGCAACTGAAATATATCATCTGTGAAAATTTCTAAAGCCTGGTGTCAGACGGACAGATGAACGGACAGTGGAGTCTTAGTGGTAGGGTCCCGTTTCCACCCTTTTGGTACGGAACCGTCAAAACAATAAAACAAAAACAAATATCTTAATATATATAAATCTCGTGTCAATCAATGGACTCATAAACCACTTAACCGATTATAATAAAATTCGCACACCATGTGCAGTTCGATCCAACTTGAGAGATAGGATAGCTTACATCTTAATTTTTGCGAGTTACGCGGGTGAAACCGCGGAGCGCAGCTAGTAGATAGATAGATAGATAAATCATTTATTGCATCACAAATATGTTTCTAAAACTTTCTAAAAATACTAATTTATAGTTTTTGAAAAAGTAGTGGTGCTCGCACGGTCTCGCCCCCCTGTACCAGTTGACAAAAAGAATAAATTATAATTACAGGGCCAATTAAAAAATATAATATACTAGCTGTGCCGGCAAACGTTGTTTTGCCATTTACAAAAAAAACTAAAAGAAACAAAATAAATAGTAGTCGATTCTTCAGACCTACTATATAAACCTAATATTTAAAGAATATGCATATAACATTTCATAAAAATCGGTCAAGCCGTTTCAGAGGGGTATGGTAACAAACATTGTGACACGAGAATTTTATATATTAAAAGACAGAGATGTACGAGGCAAACCAAAAAAATGTTCGTGAATTTTGCACAGAGATTGCTCTAAAGTTATTTAAAAAAATTATATCCAGTGCAAATCCTTGAGATGTATTGGCTTGTAGAAATATATATTAAACTAAACAAGGACGTCTGTCATTTAATACAATATACTTGACACAGCCTTGACCTGGCCAAGCCATACTTATCAAATGATTGGGTATCGGCAGCTGATGCCAACGTGTCAGTGTTTTTCAGTTTGATTTAACTTGTAGATTCAGTTTAGTACAGAAATACAACACATATGAAAAAAATAAATGGTTGCCTGTAAAGTTGGTTTACGGACGATAATTTTACGTGTAACTTCTGATCCCGTGGGAATATCGGGATAAAAAGTAGCCTATAGCCTTCCTCGATAAATGGAGTATCCAACACAAAGATTTTTTCAATTCGAACCAGTATTTCCTGAGATTAGCGCGTTCAAACAAACAAACAGCTTTATAATATTGGTAGGTAGGTATAGATTAATACTGACGACCCAGTTGGCACAATGGTCACCATGCCGGACTGCCAAACACAGGGTTGGAATATCCTGCAATATTTATTTATTAATTTTATTATTGATCGATTCGTTCCAAATCCGTATACTTAGGTGTGCAGACATATTTGACGAGCACTCTATAAAATAAAATTTCCACCTAATGCTAGCTGTCTAACTGGTAGGCATCAGATGATCGATTACATATGAACTTCGTATTCAGCCACTTATTTTTATGGATTGATATCGATGGGTGCCGCGTTTTGGTGGATGATGTCGTTCTATATGACGTATTGAAAACATTAACATAACCATCAATAATCATATACTTATTGAGTGTGGGGTGGTAGTTCAACTACTCCGTCTACCTAATTGAATCACGGTAATTCGAAAATTTACCTGTACAGTGGTCACAGCAGGCGGGATCAGATCTTCAACAACCCTGGAACTTCTGCTGCCTCTATCACTCTCATCCTCAGAATCAGAAGCGTGAAACGATCCTGGATTGGGATCACTTAGCCGTAGCTTAAGGCAGTCTCGACGCATTTTGCTGGCTTCGTTCACACCGAAGTTCGAAACAGTAAACTTCGCTGTATTTCGAAGCAGTTCTGATGCATTGTAAAACGTTTGATAGTGTCTGATAGATTCAAAGCTTCGCTTACTCCGAAGTACACAGTAATTCGCACCACAAACCAAGCAGTAAGCTTCGCTCGATTCTAGAGCAGTACCGATACATTTTTCTAAGAACTTTTCCTTCTTCTTTCGTGTCCGAATAATTTATTATATAGGTCCGTTGTATTTTTGTTTTGGTTTAGTTCTTTGGTTTTGATTTAGGAATGTTTTCACTCACTTTTTTAATCTTTGTTTTTTTTAGTTATTTGTGATTCTGTATTCTGCGTTTAAAAGAGTGTTACAAAATTTGTATTACTACTGGATGGAAGTAGGGATAAATCGATTTTATTATATTAAAATGCAAGGTTGTACTCTTTTCACGGTAAAAAGGCTCAGGTTTCCATGCAAAATACATAGTGTAGAGAATGATATTGGTTACTTTTATGCAAATGAAACCACTGCATTTGGTAATAGGCAAGTAAGTAATATAAAAAGATAATTTGAAAATAGCTACCACCTTAGAAATTACCCAGGACAAACTGTTTGATACATTTAAGGTTATTTCACACAAAAATAATCAAATACTTAGCGACACCACAAGAACAGTGCAACACAATCCACTGTCTAGAATAAGCTAATCAATACACGGCCTTGCTACTAACAATAAAGCCGGTTATACAAGCGGTGACAACGTCATGTAACCGAGCCCTTAGTGTTGGGTTACACTGTAACCTTCTAACCGAAAATGTTGTATTATCTTGGGGGTAAATGGAGACTAAATACTTTTAGATTGACTGATGGAGAAGACAAAGTCATTGTTTGCCTTTTAGGTGTATTTAGGAGCCAAAAACAAAAGGCATTTCGCCTTTTTCTAGTGTTTTTATCGGACTACGGCGAAGTCAAAAGAAAGAGTTACGTTTTTGACCCGGGTTACATTACAACCTTCTAGCCGAAAATGTTGTATTATCTTGGGGGTAAATGGAGACTAAATAATTTTAGACTCTGGCGGATAGGTATAGGGTCCAAAATCAAAAGGACTTTCGCCTAATAATAGTGTTTTTTTGTTAAGTTATTGGTTTTTTTTTGCTAACCTACGACTTACTGGTGCACGGTAAAATTTGAAAGAGTTTATGTTGCCCCGTTTACTTTTATACTAGAATAAGTTTTTTACATTGGAATGAATAAATAAAATAAATATATAAATTTTATCAGACTACGGCGAAGCCTAAAGGGTATCTATGTTCATCTGTTCCCGCTTATAATATTATACTACTAATCATAATTTGACAATGAGATTGTTAGAAGCATTTTGATTGTTCACTGGGCATAAGCTTAGAAACGTCAAGAAATTATTTATTTTAAATTATACCAAAATGTAGTAAGATAACTCACCTACAAACGGCACAACAACAAACTATGTAATATAATTAACAATTTCAGTCATCTGCGACAGGCGTTTTGCGTTTGGCCTTAAATAGAAAGGTCGGTTTATTGAAAAGTCCACAGTCTGCATTAGCCTTTTTAAAGGTCTGTTTTAAATTAGGCCACAATTTTTGGGAAAATTTATAATTCTGTTTGTGTTCAAAAGAATATGGAATAAGGGATTTCATTCTACGTTAAAATGTTGTGTAGCTTTCTACTCCGCAATGTACAAGGTTCATAATATTATTCTTCTATAATACCTACTAGTCTATAGATAGTTGCAGTTCAAACTCAAACTCAATTTTTTTATTCAATACGTGTCATGCAGTGCATTACATCGCTTTGAAAAGTCTTAAAAATTATGTTAGGATGTGTGCCTTCGGAACGCGCCCACCAATGAGAAGAAGGCAAAAGAAACTCATGGGGTAGGTCTGGAATAACACATAGATTATCTTTTATTCCGATATGTAGGTACATAATATTCTACACATTGCTAAACTTCCCACGGGATTGGGCAAAGATAATGTTTTGTATTCTCATTGGAGAAAACTTTAGTACCGTCATAATATTTTTATTTGAAAGTTAATTACAGTGAAAGTTTTAGCGTAACACTCAAGGGAGATCCCGCAAGTAAGAGATTCAAGTTTCTAATTATATTAAATAGTAATTAGTTAATGTTCCTGCAAAGAGAATAATTACTACAGTAAGTATGTCTGTATATCCCTGTAGCGGTTGGCCTAGTGGTAGATACCTCGACTTTTCTTCCGTAGGTCGTAGGTTCATATCTCGGCCGGCGTGCACACATGGATTTTTCATATATTATATAATATTTATGTGCATACGGTGAAAAATATCGAGTGCTTCTTTTTGCCCCACTAAGCCGCCCCACAGTGGGGCAAAGTGAAATCGTTAAAATTTTGCAGTGTTGTTTGCCCCACTAGTATGATTCTGCCCATCAGGGTTGGCACCTTGTTAAGAGTTTGAGAATTTTCGTGTCATGTCCAAAGTTGTAACCCATCACGGTATGCCAATTTTTAACAATTCCACTTTGCCCCACTGTGGGGCGGCTTAGTGGGGCAAACAGGAAGCACTCAAAATATCCTGATGGAACCAGCGGCTTTGTTGGCTCCAGATGTATTAACTAGTATTTTTTTCTGGACACAGGTGACTAAGCTGAGAGGTGCTAGGGAAGGCGACTCCATTTTCACGCAAAAAATACCCAATTAAAAGCAGCAAAAAGGCCTTGACCATCGTCTAAAGATTCATGGTGGACATACCAGACGTTCGCACTAAGCGTTTTGCTTCGTCATTCCTTATTCGCACAGCAAGGGAATGGAATCGGTTGCCTGCGTCTGTCTTTCCTGACGTGTATAATTTGGGGGGCTTCAAATCGCGAGTCAATAGGTATCTTCTGGGGAAGCGTGTTAGGTACATCTTAGGCCGCATCGTCATCTAGCATCAGGCAGGTGTGATAGTGGTCAAATGCTGACCTATCATATGTGAAAAAAAAACGGTTGCACGGCGACAGAAGTGAAAACTTATAAAAAAAAACTTAAAACTTAAATATTTTTTTAACTATTTTACTAAACAACTACAAAATATATGTACCTATTGTAGCTGCGTCTCGTAACAGTGTCGCGAGTTCAAAGATTTTATCTCATCTAAAAATATGCGTACCGCGCTAAAATAAGTGTTTACTTGATTAAACCAAAATGGTCCACGGAAGAACAGACCATATTATACAAGTTGAGAGTACAAGTTTAGGAACTGAAGTAGCCTACTCCATCCTCACGCAAAAAGAGAACTAAATTGGTATAATTGTTCTTGTAATTCTGTGAGAAAAAAATAAATAAAAAAATAAAAAATTGCGGTAAAAACTCGTTTACAAGTACAGTCGGCAGCATAATTGAAGCCCCGGGTAGAGTTCAAATTATTATTATTGGCATATTTTCATTCTAATATTTTTGTGTGATTAATTCACGAGTTAGAAGAGTTAGTTAGACTTTAAAGTTCAACTAAAGCAGGTGCCTAAAATCTTGCTTATGTTGAAAACATCTTAATAACAGCCGTTTTGGAACTCTACGGTGGGTCTGCAATTATGCTGCCGACTGTACTTGTAAACGAGTTTTAACCGCAATTTTTGAAGTGAAAACTTCTTTAGCGGCGTTGAGCACCTTTTCTGTAATGGGTATAAAATCTTAAACTCGCGTCAGGACACGTGACCTGATCGAAAAAGCGTAAGACGGATGGAGAGTAGACAGCTATCCCCTCTCTACGGCGCGGCGAAAATGTATGCCTGGGCCTACTGTTTTTAATTTGGCTGTGAGTGTATTAAGACGTACATATGGTATTTTTTAACGGACGACTATTGACGGACGACAAATGCCGGACGACTATTGACGGACGACAAATATCGGACGACTATTTGTCGGACGACAATTTGTTGGACGACAAATGTCGGACGACTATTTGCCGTCCGACTATTTTTTTTTTTTCATCTAAAACTCTTTTTGCGTATGTTCTCGCGACATATGAGATTTTACACAGATATACAGTTTTCACTTCTGCCTGCACTCCCGGAGTGCGCTGTTTTTTTTATTTATTTGTTTCTCACAGAATTACAAGAACAATTATTATACCAATTTATACACTTTGTACAAGTAATAGGTACTGGGCAAGCCTACTCCATCCTCACGCAAAAATGACCCCAATAAATATTCCATCTCCATCCATTTACGTTAAGCCAGCCCGTATTACCACAGTATTACTATTACAAGTTCGCAACTGTCTGTCAAGTGACGTAATAACATCCGTCTTCATGACAGATGTCAAGACAAATTCAATTTGCACCGTTAATTAATAATTAAGTGCTGTCAGACCACCCATAATCTATTAAGCGAGTGATAAATTAATTTTAATTACTTTACGTAGTGTTTTATCTGAGTAGGTAAACTACTGTAGGTATGACATCTTGGGAACTTTGACATTGTTTTCTGTAATAATTTAGTATATTGCGCAGAATATTATTAAAGCGTAATAATATAGGAACCAATAACAATATGCCCTTTCGTCT
Organism: Idaea aversata; assembly: GCA_907269075.1. NCBI lineage: Eukaryota > Metazoa > Arthropoda > Insecta > Lepidoptera > Geometridae > Idaea > Idaea aversata. Next base: position 3,972,630 of record OU026102.1, read on the forward strand.
ACAAGTAAAATTTTTGTTAATGATTCCATGGAAAGTTGTTGTTAAGTTTGTTTTTAAGTTAATGATTACCTTCTTCCAAATGGAATAAACCAGTCTAAGTTTGAACACAAAGCAAGTTAACGACTATCTTGATATCTTCCAAATGGAATAGACCAATCTAAGTCTGAACACATAGCTAGTCAATTATTACCTCGACATCTTCCAAATGGAGTAAACAAGTCTAAGTCTGAATACAAAGCGATATCTTCCAAATGGAATAGACCTGTCTAAGTTTGAACATAAAGCAAGTTAATTACTGCCTTGATATCTTTCAAATGGAATAGACCAGTCTAAGTCTAAACACATAGCAACCTTAATATCTTTCAAATGGAATGGACCAATCTAAGTCTGAACACAAAGCAAGTTAACGACTTTCTTGATACCTCCCAAATGGAATAAACCAATCTAAATCTGAACACAGAGCAAGTTTCTTTAATTGTTTCCTAGATACCTTCCAAAATAGACTAGTCCAAGTCTGAATACAGAAAGATTCCTTCCAATTGGAATAGAGCAGTCCAAATCTGAATACAAAGCGATTTCTAAGCTTCCAAATGAAATAGACCAATCTAAGTCTGAACACAGAGCAAGTCAATTGTTACCTAGATACATACCAAATGGAATAGAGCAGTCTATAAATATATCAAATAATAAATTTTCTCTCTAACCAGTGTTATTGAAATGTAAAGTTATTATTAGAATCTCTGCAGCGCATTCATCTTCATAATTTGATGCGAAACAAATGGTCGTAATCATAGTTATGGTATATAGTAATGAATATTTATATTTTCGTTATTAATCGTCAAACTAGATGCGAACCGTGGCTTCATCCGTATATTGTGGTAATAACCACATTTCCCTCTGCACCACGATCCAGAACCGTGAACTCTGAAGAAACACGATCCCAAATAGAGATGGGAGCAAGGCCGGAGAAAGAAGAAGAAGAGAACTACGTTTGCCTCTCCACATTCTCCATGACTTAATAAATACAACGCGCAACGTCTAAATTTCTTAATTTAGTTAGTCATTCGCATGAAATAACGTTAAAACGTCAAAACTAAGTTAGGATGTGTGCCTTTCGTTATTGATGTTTTGTGTAAATTGGCTTAAATTATGACAGCTCTGCTAACCGTGGGAAGCCAGGGTGGGTCGCTAGTTTATTAATATTAGAAGCAGGGATATATGGATATACTTTTATTATCTACTAGCGACCCGCTCCAGCTTCGCACGACTATATTATGCATGTATTATACATATTATGCATGTATTATACACAAACCTCCTCTTGAATCACTCTATCTATTAAAAGAAACCGCATCAAAATTCGTTGCGTAGTTTTAAAGATCTAAGCATACAAAGAGAAATAGGGACATAGGGACGGCGAAAAGTGACTTTATTTTATACTATGTAGTGAAGTACATTTGGATTATATATCTAAGCCCATAACATCGTTGTGGCAACTATACGGCATATAATACAAAACATTCAAAATCATCAAATTTTGCCTTCCTCTATGAACTTCCATTTTGACGTGATAGCGTCTTATAAATAGATGAACACAAGCTTTCACAAAAAGTGTGACGTCATACGTTACGTAACGTTATTGACAAGGTAACCATAGCAACGTATTGAAGTATGCAAAATGGTAATGTAAACGATACAAAAGTACTTATTTGCTTTATTTGTTTCATTTATTGAAGGAAGTTAGGTAGTAAAATTGAGGATTAAGAAAAAAAGTTATGTTTTAATAGATAAATAGATAAACACTTAATTTGTACAACACACATAACACTGAAAAATATCAAAAAAGACAAGAAAGCTTATTAAATTGTACAAACAGACGACCAATATCACTTAAAGCGGTTTCTACCAGGCAACCTTAATATGTTAACCTATAAAAAGATGGCAGCACATATTTTCCTTTAAAGTAAACTCCGGTCTCACGTCAAAAGTGACAAGCGGAAAACTAAATTTTTTTACGCATCTTTCCACATTGTGCGTAAGTATTTGACCTTATTTGTGCGTATTTGACCCAAAAGTAGGAATGTATTTACCCAAATTAATATTCGATAATTACGTATGTTTAGCTATCTATTTAATTTCATCCTTTGTTACGAATGTAATAAGGTTCATTTTACAAAATATAGTAATCATAGCTGAAAGAGAAATAATTTGAAATTGACCTTTCGCTGAATTGAACGTGAAAGGGTTTCCCTTCTCTACTAATTAAGTCCTGTATTTTGATGAAATCCTTTAAAATTTATTCATTGCGAGAACTTCGAGAAAGCTCTGAACTTTCAAGGAAAAAATAGAAATTATGTGGAAATGATTCCGAAAACCATGCAGTTGTTTATATGGTACAATTAAATCAAGTAAAACATATAAATTAAAATAAGTAGGTAGTATACCCGCTTTGTTCCCGATTCTGCCGTAGACTACAAAATAATCGGGGATCAAACGGGTGTACGGTCGGCTGCATAATTGCAGTACCACCGTAGAGCTCCAAAACGGCTGTTATAAGAATGTTTCAACAAAATCTAGATTCTAGGCACTTGCTTTAGTTGAAGTTTGACGTCTTTTAACTCGTGAATTTATCAAACAAAAATTATTAGAATGAAAACATTTCAATAATAGTAATTACAGAACTCTACGGTGGGTCTGCAATTATGCAAGGTCTCATTTAATTCACTGCATCTTATTCTTGTTTTATACGTTTTTCTTTTTTGGTAATTCAGTTTAGTCTATTAAAAAACAATTCAAACGCTCGATGAAGTTTTTAAGTCAAAAATATAGATATTCGGATACTAATAACTTTTATCTTAGGCAATATTTGTTTAAAATAAAAACGGTAAAACCTAGTTTTCTATTAGATCTAGAACATTTTCAAAAAGTATCAAAATCGGACTTCGTTTATGGGGGGGGAAACGATACCGCTTTTTGTATGGAAATTTACAGCTTCACAGTGGTCTTAAAAGTCTGCTTTACATTTTCGCAGCATGAAATGCATGATTAGAAAAATTCAATCTTGTTATGCAGGTAACCTGACTGTTATATGAACCAATTAAAATGAGGTTATCCTTGAAACTGTGCAGTAGTTTATGGAAAACCATTTTCATGAAACCCCATAACTGAAAGTGTAATTTGACCTAAATCTATGCTACCTGCGGTTAATAAGAGCGATCCGACACTTTATTAAAAAAAAATAGGTCATAAGATAAATACCTCTTAAACGTATGCTTTATGGTCAATCGGCGTAAAACAAATTATTTATTTATTTTCTTGTTGTTTGGCCACGATTTTCAAGGTTTTCAAAAAATCTTTAAGTGGTTAGGTATCACCCACGGTCGGAGTCAGAATTGCAAATCCACCGTAGAGCTCCAAAACTGCTACTATTAGAATGTTTTCAACTGAAGTAAGATTCTAAGGTTTTTTTCAAGTACAAGTTTAAAATCTTTCAAATCATAAACTTAGACAAAATTAATTACAATTAAAAACATTCCAATTCCTTTACATAAGTCTCACACCATAACACAAGCCCATATGAGCAATATTATTATTAAATATTCTGTTTCCTAAGTTACCATGACGCAGTTGGTCATATTATCATGACGCATGACGTCACACAATATTACCGTGACACTTTTTTGTGAATGCAGGTGTTCCATCAATTTATTAGACGTTATCACGTCAAAAATTAAAGCAGGAATCTAATAATAATTAAATCTTTAATAGTACATTATTGCAAAGGCCGGGAAATCAGCAATTGCAGGTCGAGTATGAGTTTGTACGAGACATGCAATTGCCATTTCCGCCGAGGCATACCTGTAAAGTGCCTTTCTCAAAAGAGCGCAGGGAAATAAAAGAAAGGTCATTATTTCCGAGGAGGGAAACGAGTTTGCGGACAAGGAGAATCAAATCCATTGCAGGAGCGTTTTCTGAATTAGGAACATTACAGCGCTCCAGCAATGTTGTATGAAACGGCATATGCTCCAGCAATGTTAAAAAAATTGGAAAAAATATTGGAACGCATAATAAACACTAGACTAGTAAACTACCTAGAGACGCACAATCTTATTTCTCCCCAACAATATGGGTTCCGCAGAAACAGATCGACAGAAGACGCAGTTCATGATCTTGTAGATACTATAGTTAAAGATCTGGATTCTGGCAGGAAATCGCTAGCAGTGTTTCACGACCTGGCTAAAGCATTTGACACGGTTTCGATTCCCATGCTGTTGGATGGTCTCGAAAGACTAGGCATCAGAGGTCTTCCCCTAAAACTTTTCTCAAGCTATCTCACAAATAGAACTCAAAGGGTTAAAATAGATAAATGGTTAAGTAACGAACTTCCTATAAAGTTTGGATGTCCTCAAGGAAGTATCCTTGCTCCTACCCTCTTCCTCACTTACATAAATAACCTGTGCCAGCTGCAGCTTCCACATGGTAAGATTGTTACCTTCGCGGATGACACAGCGTTGGTTTTTAGTGGCGACACTTGGGAAGAAGTACAATCTCGAGCTCAAGAAGGACTAAACATGGTCTGCGCTTGGTTACGAGACAATATATTGACTCTAAATGCTGAAAAAACGAAATATATGTGTTTTTCTATAAGGCAAAATACTCAACCAAAACCATCTTCTCTTATCCTCTATGCACATCACTGCCAATCAACGTCCCATCGCCAGCAATGTGGTTGTGTTCCATTACAAAAAGTCGACTCTCTTAGATACTTAGGACTCACACTAGATCAATTCCTCAACTTTAAATCCCACATCTCAAATTTAGTAGGTAGGATCCGAAAATTACTATACGTCTTTAAAACTCTAAGGAATGTTGCAAACCATAAACTTATTAAAAATGTGTACACCTCATTGTGTCACTCAATCCTTGGTTATTGTATTAGCGTCTGGGGAGGAGCTGCAAAGACAGATATTAAAACAGTTGAAAGGGCCCAACGCTCTGTTCTCAAGGTCAGTGGAAACCTACCTTTCCGCTATCCCACTACAGAACTATACAAATTTTGGGAAGTTCTTACGGTTAGGCAAATTTATATCCGCGCCGTTGTCCTTAAACAACACTCCCAAACTAGCTACGATCCTATACCAAACCGTGGCAAACGGAGGCGAAAAATTAACGTGGTCCCTTTCGGTAAATTACGAACAGAATTCGCCAAGAAATTCTATTGTTTCCTAGGCCCATTCCTCTATAACACTCTCAACTTTAAACTAAACTTTTATCCATTGCACAAAAACAGCTGTAATGATAAAATAACAAAATGGCTAGTAACACTAGACTACGATGCAACGGAGAATCTCCTGATACCTATCGCATAAAAGACTACCTACCTCTCAATATCCACAAAAAAAAAAAAATTGCTACCTAAACCATTACTCCCATTACCTACCTACAACCGGTTCCCGACCTAAACATCAACATTAACTACATAACTATACCTAGCAATCATTAAAACTCTAAACCACACGGCCACTTTCCAGTACACATAATCGACCTCTGTGGCGCGTCGGGTGAAAACTCGCCTGCGACGCAGAAGGTTGCGGGTTCGATTCCCGTCTCAAACAAGTGCCTAGTGCAAAACAGATATTTGTTTCTGGTCTGGGTGTTTCTGTATGTATAATAAATGTATATTTATTACAAAATAAAAGTATATAAGTATTTTATCCGTTGTCTGGCACCCATAACATAAGACTAGTTTCCTTCTTTCTTGATGTAGCTGGGTGAAATGTCCCACAGTATTTATTACTTACTTATACTATTATCATTTCAAAACCTATACCTAACTATTCTATTCTATTTTAGATGTGTAAAAAAAAAAAAAAAAATTTGAAGGTAAAAGTTTTTAAATTTACCCATATCGAATATTTTTATTTTATTTACTACCTACTCATATTGTAATATTGTAATGTTTCACTTACATATCTATACCTACTGTGATGTGACTTAGTATACTTTATGTTCCGAGCATTCTGTACGTACCTTCTAAGGATGGCGAGAGCCTGGTGACCTGTATCACAGGTGTTTTACTACCTATCACAGGCACCAGTCTTTCACAATTATTTAAGTGTAATTGCTCACTCAATTATTATGTAAGTACTTTTTTCTAGACCTTGTTGACTTAAGTTTTTGTGAGAGAAATAAATTTTATATTGATTGATTGATATACTTTATGTTCCGAGCATTCTGTACGTACCTTCTAAGGATGGCGAGAGCCTGGTGACCTGTATCACAGGTGTTTTACTACCTATCACAGGCACCAGTCTTTCACAATTATTTAAGTGTAATTGCTCACTCAATTATTATGTAAGTACTTTTTTCTAGACCTTGTTGACTTAAGTTTTTGTGAGAGAAATAAATTTTATATTGATTGATTGATTGATTGATTGAATGTTGTATGAAACGGCGTGCTAACGCTACTGCAATGGATTTGACTTTCTTGGTCCGTAAATTCTATACTTCCCGTGTTCTTTTTTTCGAAAATAATGAGAATATTTCCATGCATGTTTGAGAAAAATATATACATACTTGTTTATATTTTTTCTATTCAACTGAATAGACCAAAGTTGGCACAATAGTCACCATGCCGGACTGCCAAACACAGGGTTGCGGGTTCGATTTCCGCCTCAGACAATTAGTATTTATGCATAGATATTTGTTTGGGGTCTGTATATATTTACAAAAGAAAAGTATATAAGTAGTATATCCGTTGTCTAGCACCCATAACACAAGTCTAGTTACTTAACTTGGGGCTAGATGGCGATGTGTGGAATGTCCTGTAATATTTATTTATTATTTAACACCGAATCGAAACCAGCTCAGCTGTTCTTAAATTAGCTCCATGGAAAGACAGATGTAATAAACGACATCTTTTATTACTAACACTAGCTGCATCTTGTGATTTAACCCTCGTAATTATTAAATAATAATAAAAAATAATAAAACAAAAGTCGTTTTATTTTTCTCCCATGACACTATCAACTTATTTTGGAACAATTTACAACTTATCATAATCTATATCTATACTTAATATTATAAAGAAGTAAAGTTTGTTAAATTGTAGGTAAGGGGTAATCTCGAGATCTACTAAACCGATTTTGAAAATTCTTTCACCAATAGAAAGCCACATTATTGCTAAGTGTCATAGGTTATATAAAAAATCGAAAAATAAAAAGGCTTTTACGTGGTAGTCCGTTTTGCAAAGTGAATCGGAGAAAAAACGGTCGAATGAAAGCGTTTCTTACGAACGCTGCCTTAACTATGAAAGATATATTTTTGAGTTCTATAGAAAAGATGTGGAGCTTGAAAAAGCCTACAAAAAAGTCAACGACAGCATATGTCTAACTTTTATATTTAAGTTACAAAAAGTATTTTTTTTAATATTAGTATAGATAATTTAATTTTTAATATTAATAAAATAAATGCCCAACGAAGTGGGGCACGGGTCAGCTAGTTAATAATAATGTTCTTAAGTCTCAAAATAAAGTAAAGTAAAGTATAATGATAACACAATTCCCGATCCCGTGGGAAAATTATGACAAAAAGTAGTCTACGTGTAATTTTAATGTTTTATCTATTGACGTGATAACGTCTAATAAATTGATGGAACACCTGCATTCACAAAAAAGTGTCAGACAAAATATTGTGTGACGTCATGCGTCCCGTTCCCGATGTGTGACGTCATGCGTCATGGTAACATTAGGAAAAAGAGCATTTAATAATAATATCGGTCATCTGGGCTTGTGTTATGGTGACGAGTGACGAATAGAAGACTTGTAAAGAAAAAAAACTGTTACTTTGTTTAGTGGGAATAACAAAAAAATATCTCAATTTTTTATCGTTTTCTTATAACGTTATCACGTAAATTATAGTCTGTAAACCGACCTCACAGACAACCATTAGTTTTTTTTTTTTAAATTTCATCTATATTCGTTTAGTCGTTTAAGCGTGAAGGAGTTTGAAACTTTTTCATCTATAAATATAAAATTCAAAGTCTTAACTGACAGACTGACTGCTCAACGCACAGCTGAGGAAAGGGTAACGACGGTCTCTCCATACAAACGTAGTCGACTGTTCCTGTTCCTCCCTGGATAATGACACTAGAGCAAATATTTTTGTTGCATAAAACTTATAACTGCCATGACTATGCCCCTACGTCTTGGTTTTTACATTTTCTAAAGAAATTAAGATTAAAGAAATAAAACATGCAGGGGCATGGTCATTGGTCATGGCAGTTATAAGTTTTATGCAACAAAAATATTTGCTCTAGTGTCATTATCCAGGGAGGAAACAGTTGACTACGTTTGTATGGAGAGAGCGGCGGTACCCTTTCATCTTAAGCGAATGGACAGATCGGGATGAAACTTGGCACATAGAAAGCTATTATGACGTAGTTATTTACTAAGAAAAGATTTTGGAAAATTCAACCCTTACGCGGACGAAATCGCGGGTGAAAGCTAGTCCTAATACTATATAAAATACTAGCGACCCGCCCCGGCTTCGCACGGGTATATTATGCATATATTGTACATAAAAACCTTTCTCTTGAATTACTCTATCTATTAAAAAAAACCGCATCTAAATCCGTTGCGTAGTTTTAAAGATCTAAGCATACATAGGGACATAGGGGCGGCGAAAAGTGACTTTATTTTTTACTAGCGACCCGCCCCGGCTTCGCACGGGTACATTATGCATGTATTATTCATAAAAACCTTCCTCTTGAATCACTCTATCTATTAAAAAAACCGCATCAAAATCCGTTGCGTAGTTTTAAAGATTTAAGCATACATAGGGATGTAAAAACATACTGACATAGGGACGGCGAAAAGTGACTTTATTTTATACTATGTAGTGATGCGTAACTTTTGTTATCTCTCCAATCTAAGGGCCAATTTTACCAGTGCCACGCTAATCGGAGATTGATAAAACGAAGATTAAATTGATCGCGTTTTCGTATTGCGTTCGATCTCGGTTCAAGTACAAATGGATTTTACCGACTACATTTTGATCGCGTTCATGAAAACCAAACTTTCGCCAACATAATAAAGTAAACTCGCAATTGATTGAAACAATCATAGACAAAACGATGGTGAGCGAGGGCAAAATGGCTGCCACGCGATGCCAAATTTTAGAGGAAAAATAAGAATAGTTTGACAATTGCAATTTGTTACAAGGTCACAAAATTGTTCCCCTACAAAATGGAAAATTGAATTTGTGTTATAATATTTTAAATTGTATTATTTTATTACTGCACTATAAATATATTTATTATTGTTAATAATAAACTATAATATACTTAAATATTATCAAAATAATGAAATTGATTGTAAATTAATGAAATCATATGTTTGTTGTGGATATTTCTATTCATAACTGGCAATACCAACGTAGCTATTTGGGAAATTTTAATTTCTGTCATAATTGCGGACCGGTGTTGATTGTGAGTGATTGTGCTTTCGGATTTGAATTTTTACAAACGAACTGCAAAGGAAGTGAAGTGAAAATGAAACGCAAACGAGAACCAACATTTTCCGCCGGTGAGCCAAATGTTCTTCACGTTCACGGATCCATCTTGGACGGCGAACTATATTTTCATCATAGGTTTCATCAAATGCGAGCGCTAAAGCCCTTTTCATGCTATTACTTTAATAAAAATGACGATGTTTTCGAAAATACGTAATTAATGTTAGATATACCTATAACCTAACAACACGATGACAGTTCATTTGATCGTGTTCAACGCGTTAAACGTCCAAAATTGGGCGTTCAGAAATTAAACGCGTTCTAGCTCTAATCGTGATCAGTTTTCGTTGGTAAAATCCAATTTGGAGTTTTGAACGAGATGAATGCCTAAAACGGAGATTAGCTTGAAGTAATCGCGTTCAAATATGAATGGTAAAATCCAACCTAAAACTACTAAACTAATTGCGATTAAACTTGGTATGAAGATAGTTTAAAAACTGAATTTCCACATCAGCAAAGTAAATGTCAATTTTATCCTTATGTTCCTACAGGATTTAAAACCGCAGTGCGGAGCATGTCAATAATACTTTATGGACAGACTTTGTGTATTTATATTATATGGAAAATATATGATTTTAAGGTCACCTAGTTATTATAAATGGAATTAGATTTGGTATACAAGTCCAAAGTCATATTTTATTCTATTTAAGAATTGTTTTTTTGTGTTGCAAGTAGGATTTGGAAACGTATAATAGTGTGAGACCTTAAAAACCAATTACGGAAAATTTCCCCCATAAAAACACAACTTACACAACGCAAAATTACCGAATCACAAATAATATTTGGTACGGCAACGCCATATCGTAAAACACATATAAAACACTATTTTTGTATCTCTATTTGTAAACAAAACGGGACGCACTGTTGTATTTTGAATTCCGAAGTCACTCGCACTAATGAGATTATGTATTTTAAAATTCGAATGTTTATTTTTTTTAATATAATTTTGTGGAAAAACGTTGCGCGGGGTTGGTATTGGGAGCTTCGCAACGCCCACCGGCTACAGTGGCGCCGCGGCGGGCACTGACTGAAAAACGGCCAGGCAACAGGAACGGTGTTTTCCCAATCTAACTCCTGAAAACCTTATTTAACTAACAATAGGGTTTAGAATCGTTTGGATTAATGAAAATCTACGTATAGATACGCATCAGGATGTCCCTTTGTTAGGAACGTGCCTGTTCTGCTCATTTGAATGGATACCGTTTCATTAAAGGTAGTTACATTATTGGAATTGTACAATTACGTTTGTAATTATAGTGGAATTATTGGAATTTTATTGGCTTATTGGGAAAATAAACATAAGGTATTAACGGACTATTTTTAGTGATAGTTTATGTCTTTTTAACAGACTTCAAAAAAGGAGGAGGTTCTCAATTCGTCGCGTATATATATATTTTTTTTATGTATGTTCGTTTGGGTCACTATCAAAATATCGTCTTGATATTAAAACGCCATACATGAACGCTAAATGTCTTTAGTAGCAAAATGTCTGGATCTTAAAAGGTTGCAATTTAAAATACTCAGTCGGAAATCGTCTAGATTTAAATTACTAAGGGCATTTTACGTTCATAACTATTCATAACTATTATTATGCCGTTTTCAATATCAATCGTCATTTTCAACTATGTAGTTTAGTTAGTGGCTTTTGTATCATTATATAGGTATCTATTTTGTGTTGTTTTCTTTCCTAATATTATAAAGAGAAAAGATTCGACTGTCTGTTTATTTACATTGAATAGGCTCCGAAACTTTTGGACCGATTTTGATGAAACTTAGTATGAGGATACATTGATTCATTGGGTATGACACAGGCTACTTTTAATCCCAATATTCCTACGGGATCGGGAATTACGCGGGTAAAACCACGGAGCACTGGTATTCATTCATTTTATATAGTCATTTGTTTTTGTTTGAAAAAAAAAACGACGATAAGCTACTTGTCTAGTATTATATGGCTATTTGATGACATCGATCGCTAAATGTTAACAACAATCGCGTTTATTTAAATACTAGCGACCCGTCCCGGCCTCGCACGGTTATATTATGCATTTATTATACATATAAACCTTCCTCTTGAATCACTCTATCTATTTAAAAAAAACCGCATCAAAATCCGTTGCGTAGTTTTAAAGATTTAAGCGTACAAAGGGAAATAGGGACAGAGAAAGCGACTTTGTTTTATACTATGTAGTGATTTGGAAATCTTTGTATAAAACTGTCCAATGTACCTGTCATTCTCTATAAGTTCTTGCTATACGGTTCTTGCTATACGGAGTCCATTTATTATACTCCTAAATTACAAAGGCTTTTAGGCTTACAAGGCAGGACCTTCATTCTGACTAACTTAACGGAATCAACTATCTTTCATTTCAATAGATAGAGTGATTAAAGAGGAAGGTTTATATGTATAATACATGCATAATATAGCCGTGCGAAGCCGTGGCGGGTTGCTAGTAATATTATAAAAAGAAAAGATTTGATTGTTTGTTTGCATTGAATAGGCTCCAAAACTACTGAACCGATTTAAATGAAACTTGGTATGATGATACACTGATTCATTGACAGTAACATATTATGCTACTTTTTATCCCGATATTCCAACGGAATCGGGAGTTACACGTGTGAAACCGCGGAGCGCTGCTAGTCATCACTTCATTATCACTATCACTACATAGTATAAAATAAAGTCACTTTTCGCCGTCCCTATGTCAGTATGTCTCTACATCCCTATGTATGCTTAAATCTTTAAACCTACGCAACGGATTTTGATGCGGTTTTTTTAATAGATAGAGTGATTCAAGAGGAAGCTTTATATGTATAATACATGCATAATACAGCCGTGCGAAGCCAGCTAGTTTAAAATAAACCATAGACAGTCTACGTAGATTCAAATGCAAATGTAAGTAGGTTAGGTTGTATTTTTCGAGATCAATTTTGATAAAAATTAAGAATTTATGATCACAGTATAAAAGGGGCCATTTTCGTAGCCTTTCGTAGAATTACACGAGTGAATTTCGTATCATAATAACGTCAACAAACAAGACGCTGTAAGCTAAATCCACGCTTTGAACATATTATCAGCAAATAGAGTGTGAAGGATGAGGGACCAATTAGGTACAGCTTTCCACCCGTCAACATAAGGTATTCGCGAACTTCACGTTGCAAAATTATTGTATCCCAAACGTACTTCTAATCATCTTGTACTTGTACTTGTATACGGGCTGTTTTCCGCAATTAGACCTTTTTGCGTGAGGATGGAGTAGGCTTACCCAGCACCAACTACCCTCTCAGCTTAGTCAACCATGTCCAGAGAAGAAAACTTGTCTACTTCTAGAGCCAACTAAGCCGTAAGGGTTTCATCACGATGTTTTCCTTCAGAGAGCAATGTCAATTAGCGCATATCGGTGCATGGCCGACCGGGATTCGAACCCACAACCTTCAGAATGAAAGCCGAGATATCTACCACTAAGCCAACACCGCTCTTTCAATCATTGTAACAGTTTTAACTGTAGATTTACAATTATTTTAAAAATATTTTTAGTTTAGGTTCTCAAACCTGAAGTGTTTTATAGAAAACTAGCTTCACCTCAAGTTTTATTTTAAAGAAATTATTTGATTGATTTCAAATAATTTCTCTTAATAATATTTTTAGTATAGATCTAGCTTTAAATATTATGTAGGTATATGTATATATTTTTGTGTTTCAATAAAGATTTTATTTAAATATGTATGCACATGAAGCAAGTTTTTTTTTTTTATTCCTCCATGTGTATGCAGATTTAAACCAGGATGGCGTTAGCAACACAGCCCTTTTTTACGTTTGGCAGTTACGTTTATACGTTAAGTTTGGTGTGGTATAAAATTGTACCTAGAATGCAGCACACTAGTCATGGCAAAAATAGCACGTCACTCGATATTTCACACTGTGTAAAAAAAATCGCAAGTAGTAGATGCTACAAAAAATCACTCTGACTGCTACTAATGCTATTTTTTTTTCGCAATTACCATCTTGGGTGGCTCGAGCATGTGGCTCGAGTACTGTTAATGTACCGCGGGCGCGGGTTGTCAAATTAAATTAAATCTTATTTGATTATAAGATGCGATTTGCTTGATTTTAGAGTGTTTAAGTGAAGTTGAATCGTATTTTTAACCGTGTTAAGCTTTTATTTGCTTGTTGCTTAACTCAACATGAGACTAGCGGCAAGCATCTAAGTAAGATTCTTTGATTTATTATTTAGAGCGAAAAGACATTGACAATCCCAAGCCTGTTAAAGTATGAGGGAAAGTTCATTGAAATCGCTAATAATTACAAAGTGAAAAATCATTTACATTAGCACAAATAGCAGACCATGACAAATTGCGAAAAATAATTGTCACCCGTGTAAAAGCTATTTTTCACCCAGATGTGAAAAATAATTGTCACCCGTGTGAAAGCTATTTTTCACTCAGATGTGAAAAGTAGCAGTAGCATTCACACTGTGAAAAATAAAATCATTTGTCACATTAGCAATGATTTAAAAATAGCATTCATTTCCATGCCTACAGCACACCGATTTATGACAAACTTGTGATCGCTTTAGTAGGTACAATTATAAAATACAGTATAATCGGCAATGTGAAGTTCGCGAATATCTGCGAAAGATATTCGCGATAGCTAGCAATTGCTATCGCTAACGCATAATAAGCTCGCTGGATGTGGAATGAATATTAATGAAATCTCGGTTAATCATTCTGACAGGTGCAAAGTGGGACTGTGTATATGTCTATCTTTAATAACAACGAGAAAGTAAAGGCCACGAAGATTCTAGAATTAGATGTTGATAATAGAGAGAGATCTATACATATAAAATGCTTTGTCTTGACTGACAGACGGATCAAAGCACAGCCTAAACCTCTGATCGTATAGAGACCTGAAACTTGAAGGGAAGTGTCCTTGAAGTGAAGGATCCGGAATTCTACCCTTTGGGGGGTTAAAAAGGGGGGCAAAGTTTGAATGGGACAACGTGGTTCCTTGGTCCTACCTACTTCAAATTTATGACTTCTACGCGGAAGAAGTCGCGGGAAAAAGCTAGTGGGTAAATATAATTTGATCGGTGAGAGACTTTGTTATTTCTGGAATAATGAAAACTTAATAAAAAGAGGTTTAACACGTTGGTATTTTTCTTAAAAAAAAATAGTTAATCAGCATAGAGGTACTTATTAGACAAAATCAGGCAACAACAGTGGAGGCTCAAATATTTTAGTTATTTTTAGGCTAATATTTAATTATTTTTTTATAATAATAGGTCAGCATTTGATCACTATCTAACACAATGGCAAGTCACGATACGGCCTAAGATGAAGCTCGTCCTTTAACGAGAAAAGACCTAGATTGTGTAAACACTGCAAAGTGAAATACAACAAGATTGCTTTACTGCAAGCACAATTTCAATTTGTGAAGATATTGCGTTATTTCCTTCAACGTCCGCTTAGTAAACTGTCCAGATGAAACGATTCGTTCTTGTATTAAAGCTTACTTAATTTGTTTTTTTAGTAGAGAAATGTACTTTTCATCACTCATACTCCGAAAGTAGGTCTAAAGATGCATGAAGAGCGTGTAGAAAATAAAATTTCCAGCCCTAGGGCTTTTCTCTTTCACTGACAGCTGTCATGTCAAATTATGGCTTCGCACGACTTGTGCAATGTGCATGTAGCCAGTATCAGTAACATTACGCATAGGGAACTTTAAAAACCTAACCTCCTTGCTTTAAGTAACACCAAAGAATAACACTACATGTATATAACCTCTTTGGTCCCAACCTTGTAAGAGGATCAGGTAGTATGGAGTCTCTCATTCACTCTCGTTGTTAGGAAGAATTTTATGTATTATTCGTAATGAAAAGCACAGTGTTTACCTCGGGTGAAAGACTCATTAAGTCCCTCGAACTATTAGCGCCCTCGCTACGCTCGGGCGCCAAACTCCGTCTCGGAGCTTGTAATGAGTGACTTTCACACCTAGGATAACAATGTACTATTTATGTAGTATTATCACCGTTCCTGGTAAACAACGGGGTTATGTGTGGCTCCTTCTGGCCTGAAGATGGTTACCGGCCAGAGGTTTCATCATCATCATTACCATATCATCCACAGGACGTCCACTGCTGAACAAAGGTTTCCCCATAAGACTTCCAGAGCGATCAGTCGCATGCTCTGCATCCAATGACTTCGAGCGACCTTAATTAAGCCGTTTGTCCAGCTAGTCTGAGATCGTCCCGCGCTGCGCTTTCCGGTACGTGGTCTCCAATCTAAGACTTTTCGAGCTACGTGCCACATAACCCGCCCATTACCACTTCAGCTTACTAACCCTGAGGGCTATGTCAGTAGCTATAGTTCGCCAGAGGTTTACCCACTAAAACTCCACCGACACCTCGGTCGCGGGCCCTTATAATATATGACAACAAACCACCCCGAGTCTGCCGCCTATGGACTCACTTATAAGAGGCAGCACATGAGTTCTTTACTCCTGTGACATTAGGCCGCGAACGCCGAGAGCCTCGTCCTATCCTATGCGTCCAAGTCTAACTCTTCGAGTGTGGACCGGACGATAGATCTCTTGGTCCTTCTAAAATATCTATAGATA
This sequence comes from Idaea aversata, assembly GCA_907269075.1. Classification (NCBI taxonomy): domain Eukaryota; kingdom Metazoa; phylum Arthropoda; class Insecta; order Lepidoptera; family Geometridae; genus Idaea; species Idaea aversata. Next base: position 3,988,819 of record OU026102.1, read on the forward strand.
TTTTGTCCATTCTTACTTAGAATTGATATACTATATTGTGGTGTGTGTGTGTGTGAGTATATATGATGATCGAATATTGTTTTCATATACCTAATTCATTGTCACACGAAGGTTAAATTACAAGCAAATTCCTTGAAGACTGTTAATCGATGATTAAGCTTCCAGTTATACTTAACCCACGCGTTCATGACCCAAAACCGTTGGCATTAACTCAAACATTCGTTAGTGTAAACACGACACGCCATGGTTTCACACAATTTACAATTAATGCCTGTAACAGCCTATAGTTACTGTAACGAAGTATTGTGTTGTAACCATAGACTTTTAATTTAAAGTATAAAAAAATCCCTGTAATTCCTGATTATAGACTTGACAATTTCCTCAATAATTTTAATGTAATGTAAGTACCATTCTTACGAATGGTAAAATACGGGTAAATGTTCAGCATTACCATGTTTTAAACGGTTTTTAAAGTCACGTTGTAACAGAACATCGAGCATTCGCTATAACATTCTCTGTTTTAAATTTACTCGTACCACACTTCGAACATTTGCCTTGCATTTGGCCATGCATTTTCCTGCATTCCTAAGAACTTTACATTACAATGCTCGAGGGAATGCTCTAGTTTATACTCATCTTTATAGTGTAATCTCTCTTAGGTTTATGTAAGTAAAGGCACAAAATGAGGACGGGTCGAAAAAGTTTTTGTTCCTACCGTCTTTTTACCTTCACTTTCGTCCCTCAAAACCTCTTATTTATTTCGGGGTTTCAAGTCAAGGGCGTATAGTTATCTTCTAGGTAAGTGTGCTACATCTTAGACCGCAATGTCACTTACTATCGGGTAAGATAATGGTCAAACGCTGACAAAAAATCAGGAATTAAGCTGGAAAATCAACCCTATTTAACCCAGAGTTTTGGAAATGTACAAAAAACCATTTTACCCGAGGGCGTGCTGCAAATAATAGTGTTGCCACTTGGGGAATTCCTTTTATGTTTAGTAAATTGTTGTAATTTCCCGAACTTTAAATGATAATGATGCAAAATATATTATTCTGTATTTTTATAGAACAACATCATAATAAAACAGTCATGACGATGGTCATATTTTTCTTGGCAGTAAATTCAACTTTTTACTTTTTAACAAACATTTTCGTTACCTAAAAAGTAGATAAGTACATTTGCAATCTCAAATTAAAATCACGTCAATTTTAACGAACTTTAAAAAAGTACTGCCTACGGATTTCCGGAACCGTATCAGTATTTTTCCACATAACATTGTCATTTACGAGAAAGTCAAGGAATCGTTAGCAATAAATTATTTTGGGGCGATGATGAGCATCTGTTTACAGGCGGCTGTGAGATCACTATTTTATTTATGACAAAATCATGGAACAATTTACTATTTCGTTATAAAATTCTATGTCCTGACTTATAGGTATAGTTAAATCAACGCACAGCTCCAATTGACGGATAGGGCAAAAATTTGGGGCACACAGACATGCCTAGCCTACGCCATATTATGGCGAAACCAGGCATCCGATAAGAAAGGATTTCGGTAAATTCAACATCTACGCGTCAAAATCGCTTGTAAAAGCTAGTTTCAGTATTAAACTGTTACTTCAGTTCGGTTCTGCCGGGCTGTTTCCACACTTAGCGTCTTCATTTGGGCTATTAAGCGCGCGAAAAAACACTTTTAATAGATTAAAAGCATTTGTTTGGTTTTCGGTAAAAACCTGAAATTTAAACTAATTTTAAAAGGGTAATTTTCATCCCCCGGAATAAAAGTTGTAGATTCTGCCCCTATATAGGTGCCCATTGGTCTCCCGGTAGGACTCTAGTCAATATTCATTAATTTGTATTTAGGGTGCTATTCGTCCACTGAAATAAAAGTTGTAGATTCGATCCTTTTATAGAAATGGACTATTTCTTAAATTAATTAAAAAAAAATCCTGTTAAACAACGATGAGAACACTGAGGAGTTCTTTAATCCGATCTAATAAGACATAATATAGCTATAATGATATGAGTCTGTTTCCTTAGTAAAAAGATACTTACGAAACTAAGTCTCTTTATCGAATACAATCAGTCTTAAATCATGGCATGATTTGGCACTAAACCTATTGAAAATTCTTTAAAAGTGCGGCTAGGGATGCACTTTTTGTCATTTTAAAGGACAATTATAATAAAACTTTTAAGTAGTAAAACTTAAACTATATTCGCACATCTGGAAGAACAATGGCACATCTACCAGAAATGCGAAAATGACTTTTTTTGTTCTAAGTGTTCAAAAATGCATTATCTATCGTGTGACAAAACGGCACAACGGTAGTTCGTATAGTTTTCGACAGAAGTCGCTAGTGTCGTTGTAATATTATTGAATTTTCCCCCACTTCCCCGTGCAACAACAGCTCATTGGTCAGTTGTGTCGGGACGCCTAACTAATTTGTTCAGACGGGTAAACATTTGATCGAAGGGTTAAGGACCCCTTAAACCTTTAAACCTTGCTCCTGTAAAATTCACTAAATGTAAGTTGTGCCATTGTTCTTCCAGATGTGCGAATTTCGACCTACTTTATTTTTAACCGACGTCAAAGAAAGAAGGAGGTTCTCAATTCGTCGCGTAACCTTAACCGTTTTTCTTATCTCCTGTAGTTTAGGAACTTTATCAGCCTGTATTCGCGTCGTATCGCGTTGCCGCGTTTGTTGTTCACCATGCCTTAGTAATTAGACAATTAAAATAATGTCTCGGTACCAAGTAACCACAGTTGGAACAACTTTTGTATGAAGACCGTTTGTTTTGTTTGGCAAACATGCACTGATTTAGCTAATGTATCAAACGGAATGGAAATAACCGAGATTGTCGTCATGCTACGTCACATCCTTATTGTAATTTGGATTAGGTATTTGAAAGAAAGAAAAAAGCATGTTTATTTGTAACCTTAACATAGGAAAATTAAAGAAATAAAAATAAATAGCGTAGTTACAAAAAGGAATACGACTCAGCCTATAACAGCGCTACACACTATTTTGACATTAGCTTTCTTCCTCTAAACTAGTTTCGAATCTTTTGACTATATGAAGAATCTTCACAGTACGTATAGACCTTAAAGTCGTCTTTTATACCCAAGGTCAACGTTGGGCAACTTTGAGGTTCGATTTTAAACTAACATGGTTATTATCACTACTAAAGTTAGGTACGTATTGGACACTGGATATTTAACATGCTTTATGCCATGCCCAACACGGTCGTATATAGATCAAATGTAAAAACAAGTCTTGTAAAAATAGTGCTTGCAATAGCATCAAAATATCGATATCCACAAAATAAAATCTACGTGGTAAATATCTTTTTTTAAACTTTTGTCTAAATCAAAGTCAAAGTCAATTTTTTATTTTTATTTCTTTGGATGCTTAATACATAAAAAATTGTATAAAGACCACATAAAATCGTCTTAAAAACTAAGTTACGATGTGTGCCTTCGGAGCGCGCCCACCAATGAGAAGAAGGCACAAGAAACTCATGGGGGACAATAAATTATTGATCAAACTACAAAAAATAAAATAAATAAAATAATAAAACAAATACCTAATAATAAAGTAGAAAAAGTACTCAGTAGTATGTAGTATAATAAACTACAATGTCTGAACAAAGAGTCGTTTTAGTCACATCATTAGGAGAGTAATGAATCATTATTGTTGTTAAATTAATCACTTATAATGCTTAGAGTCTATTGTGTAGTCAATCAGAAGAGAAAACATCGATGATCAACGGAGAATTAATTGACAATGATTCGGTATATTGGTACTAATTTCGATGTTAATCAACAAGAAAGTAATAGTTTGATTATGTTGAATAAACATGTAATGTGTGAATGACGAATCATTTCTTTTGATCGTGTGTTAGCGTAGGAAGTAATTATGATACTTCATAATAGTCCACTTTTAGATACAAAGGCTCACAATACGCCCTCTCAGCTTTTAGCGAATATAACCTACAGCATTGCCAAACTTTTCACACAAACTTTACCTGCAGACGTAATATAAAAACTAACTTATCAATCAATATGGTTTCTAAAAAAATGTAATATGGTTTGTTTCTTGCCGACGTTAGATTAAATTCTAGGCTAGACATAATTTATGAGAGAGACGAAATTCTCCGAAAAAATCTGTTATGAAATTGCATTGATTCATCGAACAATGATTTCGATATAATATATATTATATTAAAAGACTAGCTGTTGCCCGCGACTTCGTTTGCGATGTGGTTTTGGTTTATATAGAATGCCTAGCATTTTCCCGCATAGATACTATTTAACGTTCGGTGTAAGTTATAATAACAAAATAGATACATTGTTTTTAAGCTATATTTTTTGATTGATTTGGCAAAGGCACTTATGTAGGTAAGTAATATTTATATTTATTTATTTCACTCAAATAGACATAATACACAACAATATAATCATGCAAATAATAATCTATTTTGGTGCAAATAAAATTTTGTTTTTTATTTCAAATATTATTAATGATTAAATATGAAAGGCCATTGGACAGAACAGATACTTATACATAAAATAACGTCCTTACCTATTGATAGCAGGCATTACGTTGAACAAAAATTGCTTTCACACCAAACATCTAAAACGTCTCGGAAACGGGGTATTTGAAGGAACGTGATGTCCTATGATTTTACAAAAGTGCACGATGCCCTTAGAGACCTATACCTATCGATAGAGGACATCGAAGAAAACAAATAATGCCTTCACACCAAACTTCTAAAGTGTATTTGATACAGGGTTTTTGAAGAAACGTGATGTTCCATGATTTTCCAAAAGTGCGCGGTGACTTTATGCCAATAATAATTGTGTAAAATTACGGTATGCCTAGGGTTATTTTATTATGCTAAAACGTTTATGCCAAACTACAAAAGGACATTTTGTTTATGCCAAAAGTGTGGTTCCCATCTAAAACCTCTAAGCCAATCTCCAACTACTAAAGCGTCTGGGAAATGGAATATTTAAAGAAAAATGATGTCCTATGATTTTTCAAAAGTGTGCGGTTCACTTTGAGACCCGTACCCACCTAAATGAACAAAAAATGCCCTCATACAAAACCTATAAAGCGTAAGGGCATTATTTATCCATCGGGTCTAAAATCACAGCGCAAAAAACATAACACTGCCACGCTCCCATCCTGAATGTCCAGACCCTTTTTGCAATTTTCTAAATTCTAGACCAAATTGCCCAGATTTTCTTTATTAGGTAGCTACGTAATTTTGGGGAAAACAAAATAAAAAAGTAGCTGTGACATACGGCAGACAGACAGACATGACGAATCTATAAGGGTTCCGTTTTTTGCCATTTGGCTACGGAACCCTAAAAATTGATTTTTACAAACATACCTTATCTATTATTCACTTCAAAAACTTCAAAAAAGGAGGAGGTTCTCAATTGGTCGCGTATATTTTTTTATGTATTTTCGCCGATTACTTACTCGAAAACGCTTGAACCGATTTGGAAAATTCTTTTTAGGGTTTCGTACCTCAAAAGGCAACAAAGGAACCCTTATAATATCACTTTCTTGTCTGTCTGTCTGTCTGTCCGTGTGTCACCACCGATTATCTCAGGAACGGTTGGACTTAGCAAGTTGAAATTACTGAAGTCTATGGTCCCTATTAGGTGTATAAAAATCAAGGTGTATAAAAACTAATGTACGGAACCCTCGGCGCGCGAGTACGACTCGCACTTGGCCGGTTTTTTTATTTTGTTTTTATTTTCTAAGGTGTCCGAAACTTAAATAAATTAGTTGAGCGCGATATAAGTGTAACATCGAGGAGGTCTTTGGTAAAGGACCTCTTTGTACTAACCTCATTTTCAGTTTCACGTAGGTAGTAGATATATGCAAACTATTTGGTTTTATGACAACTGTCATCTTGAGCGGAAGCATGTACCTGTACGCCTAGTATGACTTGTTGAAGCACTCGAAAATAAGGAACCCTTATAAGGTCACTCTCTTGTCCGTCTGTCTATCGGTGTGTCACTACCGATATTCTCAGAGACGGGTGGATCTAGTAAGGAAGTTTCATAGTAAATACTCAATATAGTATGTTTGATCGAATACGTAAAAAAGTAGTGCTAAGCGTACTGTTCCTTTTTGACGTTTGATTACGTTTTACACGGAAAAATATTTCGATTTCCCATTTTTTAAATGTTTTTTTATCAAATATCATAATTATTGTATTAAAGTTAAATTGAAAAATACCCTAAATGTTAATCTGGTATTTTCTAAACATATTGGTGTGGACCTCATTGAAATCTGTTCTCTAGTTTATGAGATTACCTGGTTCAAACAAACAGACAAACAGACAAACAAAAATTCTAAAAACTACCCTATCGTGTTCAGCTAACGATTCTAAGACGACCTCTGTATTTTTTTTCTGGATATTTTACAATTACAGATTTTTTTATGTCTACAGATTTATTAAATCTATTATTATTTATTATTTATTATTTTTTATTATTTTTGATTTATTATTTTTTAAGTATGTATTAAATGTATAATATTATGTGTTTAATTTTTCTCAGTTTTTTTGTAGTTGTAGGTAGTTACTTACTATTTATATTATCTCTTTTTCTTAATGCACCTTACCCTTAATCTTACGTCAAATCCTCTCCATCCTAAGGTTGCCTGGAAGAGACCGCTTTCAGCGGTAAGGCCGCCTATTGTGCCACTGTTTTTTTTTTTTTAAATTTAAACGAATAATAATTGTGTTGTCATTTTCTGTAACTTGTGTGTGCAATAAAGCGTTCTATCTATCTATCTATCTATTTATTATATGTAGGTATAGATTATTAAAAACAGTCACTTGGTCTGTAGAGGGGACTCATGGTAAAGCTGCATTATACCCAACATCGTTCATGGTCATTGGACGTGCAGGTTAAGCGAAGCTTGGCATGGTCTCGACTTTGATGGGAGACCTTTTAACAGAATGGCAAAAAAGGTTTATCAAGTCCCTTTGTTCTGTGGAAAGGAAGTTGACCCATTGGCCCCGATTGCTTATCTGGTAGCAGTCGATAAGTCAAGCCAGAGACCTTAGGTCGACCTGGCTGAAATGAAACAGATGAGTCAGACCACTAAGTATATGAGGAGACTGGAAGACTGGGTTTTCACGACAAAATATTACCATCTTCATTCTTCTATAATATAACCAGGCTCAGTTAGCCTGGTTATATTATAGAAGATAAGCGTCACTGATTCAGGGTGGAAATCCCAGCCCGCACTAAACGGTTTGTTTGGTGATTCCTTATTAATTGTACTGCGTGGAAATGGAATCAGTTTTGCGTCTGTTTTTCCTGACGTGTACAATTTTCCCAAATTGTACACGTCAGGAAAGACAGACGTACGTCTTTAGGACCCCGGTCTTTAAGCCAACAAGTATCTTCTAGCTAGGCTATGCAATCCTTCTTAGACCTAATCTTCAGATTTGATACTGGTCAAACGCTAACCTATCAGTTATAAATAACAGCTAGGTACTTCTACAGCTTGGGCATAGACCATGTCAAAATTAATCCAGCACGCCTAAAAACAGTCTGCATGAAACTTTACAATTACACGGCAAAGAAAGTTCAACAAAGTACAGTGTAATAACTGCCGGAAAAGAAGTCAGTGTTGAAAATAGCTGTTGGGTGTTACTCAAAAATCAATCGGTTGTTCGGTTAATTTAACATGAATAGAAAACCTATCGAGCCTTTGTTATGCGGTCAATCGAATCATGTAAACAAATCTGTGAAAAGTACGCTTTCACTTTTTGGTTTATAGTCTACGCCCTGCCTACAATGTTAGGATCGAAGTCCAATAAAACTCATTGCATATAAGAGTTGAGACATACATTTTTTTAAGTCTTAGATGACCTATTAGCTTTTACAAATAGAAAATAGACAGTAGCTCATAATGCAATAGATTTAAGTTGTATTGATAATATCCCATTTCAGCTCTATATAGCCCCAGATCTATGAAAAGCGTGGAACCAAAGCCAACATGTAGAGAATCATTACAATAACAAGTTTAAAAGCAAAATATGATGTAGACACCAAACGGGAATTTTTGTTATGAACAGATACTCGTAATAGAATACTACACGTCCAATAATAGTACCAGGGTGACAGCTTTACTCGGTTATTTTACATTTTTTTTTAATAAAAAAATTACTTCGTCCCCTAAACCCCCCAGTAGGTATACTAAATTTCATGAAAATCGTTGCAGCCGTTTCAAGCAGAGCAAGAATTGCTCGTTTAAATATATGGGCTAGGATGTACTCTTAAATGAAAGGATTCGATGAATTTTTACTAATGGTAAACAAAAATCGTCACTCTTTTAAAATATCCAAATCTCCAAACAAACACCTGTCAAACTATTCCCTGAACGATTTTTCGTCGTAACCTACTCGATCAGCGTCATTTCATATATCATCGAGTCGGAGAGACAAGAGATATAATATTGTCTTACCCATCGATAGCAACGGATGCGTTCTTGGCCGTATGCCAAAACAACTACTGAAGTCGACCAACTTATCAGAATCTTTGGAAGCGGGTTTTTGTTGGAGATAATTTAGCAGACACTTTGGCACATTGAAGGTGATAGCGATGTTAACAACATTGATGAGTTCGTCGTAGAAGAAAGTAGCTTTATCTATGAAATTATCTATTGCATTGGTCACTGGTCAAATTTGACGACCCAGTTGGCACAATGGTCACCATGCCGGACTCTCAAACTGGGTTTGATTCCCGCCTCAGACATGTATTTATGCTTAGATATTTGTCTGTGGTCTGGTTGTTTCTATGTATTATAAGTATATATTTACCAAACAAAAGTATATAAGTAGTATATCCGTTGTCTAGCACCCATAACACTAGTCTAGTTACTTAGCTTGGGGCTAGTGTTAATATTTATTATTATTTATTTATCTGTTCTAATTGAATTTTCATGTAATGTATATGTGATTTATATTAGGTTAACAATATCCTCAACTCTATCCATAGCACTGGCAATGTCATTCTCAGAATAGAATTTATCATGTCCTATTGCAGATTGTAATCTAACTTTGCCAATTCATTCCTCTACTAAAAGATTGTCTATCTTCGGAAATTCACGCGCGGTGTGACGATTTCCCACTAGGTATGTTTTGATCATCATTCCTACAGATTTATGTTTATTTATTTTTAGCTTGTGTACTGTTGATGACACGGTTGCGTGGTGATTTTAATACATTATAATTAGTGTCGACACTCACTATGCCGTGTCACGTGTGCCATCGTCAAGAACAAGAATTAATTTATAAGATGGTACGAGTATACGGTTAATTTTTTTGATTCCGTAGACTTATCCTACGTGTGTTATAGGTATGAAGGATGAGTTTATGGACTCATTTAATTTTATTTAGTTCAGAATTCGTTTATAGATCTTTTTTGTTGAGTGACCCATGGGCTCATCCTATACACCTACGGCCCAAATGGAACGAATTCGTAGGATCCAAAAATAATATATTTGTCATCCATGAACTTATCCCATTTCAAAATCGAAATGATATTTGTTGCATTTTGTAATATGCATCTATTTTATCGTCAAAACAAATAATTATTCAATGGTTGTAACATTTATAAAAATTTAACGAGTTTAAAAATATAATTGTACGTTAATGACGTAAATGCTAGTTGAATAATCACTCATAAGAAGTTACAAAAATAAACAAGATATTTTCATTTTTAGATACATTTAGCAAAAATGATCTAGATAACGAAGATTATTTTAAAATTATAACACTTTTCTGCAAAGGCAGAAAAGTGGGACAAATTTCACGAGTCGTTTAGGAAAATGACACGTGCTATTAAGATAAATAGGTGTCTACATACAAATAATAGCCAAATTATAGTTAAAAAAACAACAAGAATAATTTTGAGTGTAGATGAAATTGATACAACGTGTTAATTTGAAAGGAAATTACTAGGTAATTTTTTTTTCATAAAGTTGAGGGACGGGCTATGCTCAATGTGAGTGAAGAAGTGTCGATTATTTAACAAAAATGCTGCCATCTTTTTTCCTAATACTTGCAACACTAAAAGATTGGGCAATAGGGTAAAAAATAAGGAATTGTCAATGTCAAAGTTCAGAGTGAAAGAAAATTTACATAATAGTATTTGTGAATTTCGTCGTATTTTTCTTGCATTCATAGCTCAAAACCGGTGACGTAATTTTGGCCATTTTCATGTGATTTCCGTAATAATTTAGCTAAAATATAACTGAAATGGCTGTTTATTCGTATTATAATAACTAATAACATCAGCTGTATAGATAAATTATTGAGCAAGCCATTGCCGTTTACAGAAGTCCGATAGGTGTCCTAGATTTTTTTTATAGGTATTTATTTGAAGTGTAACCTGAAACGGAATGATTCGCGAATATTTTTTTATATATTTCCAGGACGGGGAAGGGTTAAATATATTTAATGATTGGTTATGCATTGAGTTATTGGTTGTAAAATAATGTGTAATACTTAATTTAATTAGGGTAATCTACTCACTATTTATTCACTACTTCATATACCTACATGTTTATTTTTATTTTCATTTCTACTTTATGAATTCTCGTACGATCGAGTAAAAGTTTTCTAGGTAACCTATTTATAGAAATGGGTAGGTATATAACCCAATTATAAACAGTTATTTTGGCACAAAATCTAAAAAAAATATCGGTGAAAATAGAATTGGTAAAATTGTGGGAAATTCCCATGTGATTCAACATCGATTGAATACGACCATTCAAACACTCTACTGCAAAATATACAGGAAAATACAAATCCCGAGACCGATGGGCTAAGATCGTCACACAATGGAAGCTGGAAGACGGACGTCGAATTCAAGGCAGACCTTGGAAATGATGGCGTGACGATGCCTTTGATGGAGGCTGGTCAAGTTTGAGCCAGGATCGATATCTTTACCCAAAAGTGGAATGAAATAGATTAACTAAAAAAATACTACTTTGAAAGATGCATTCATGCTCTGAAGTAAAACGTGACTGGAATAAAATAATAATCTTTCTAATATTTATAAATTACGTGTCACGTTGTTTGTGCGCGATGGACTCCTAAACTACTTAACCGATTTTAATCTTTGCACACCGTATGCAGTTTGATCCAACTTGAAAGATAGGATAGCTTACATCTTAATTTATCCCGATATTCCCACGGAATCGGGAGTTACACGGGTGAAACCGCAAAGTGCAGATAGTATAATAAATTTAAAAACTCCTTCGCCGTCATTCTCTTAATGCTGACATAATGATTCTTCTGATGTAGTGGATGTAACGTCTTCCATTGGTCTCTATCGGTTGTCTGAGTCCTAGTCAGTCTATCATTTGGGTCTTCGCTATCATGACCTCAAAACATCAACCATTCCAGTTACCATCAGGTATTGTCAACATTATTTTAGGTATACCTATTAAGGTGAAGTAGGACCTGAAAACCCCTATTCCTTGATCCCGATCCCGATGATTCTATCCCTTTTCCCCGCGCGCCGCGAAATGGTCGTTTATACTGTTATAAGTAATTAAAAGACTCGCATCTATTTTAGTGAAAAACTATCTGTACTTATACCTTATGGGATTTGAAGCAATGTTTATAAAAATATAAATTTTGTACTTGTTTTTTCTTTACAATCGCCGTAAAATTGAAAAAGCTCAATACAATACAATACAAAGCATTTGTTCACCATTACGACAGTATGAATATCATTCTATGGATTTTAGTGGTCGATACCCAAACACTGTTTCTAAGACACCTCTATCGCGCTTTTGGTCATACCACTTCGGCATAATGATTATTCCATATCGTATTCTTCAAATTTCAGTAACCCGGTTTCAGTTTCAGTATACAATTACAACTATGGTTGATGACCCTTAAACCTAACCATCGTAAAATGAAAATGAAGGATTATCTTTGTATATTAAGCGAATCTGGGTTAACTCCCGAACAGTCATTTATTGTTGATCATAAATCTCATTCTCGTTAGTGAGAATGATTAATGACAATGGTACAAAGTTTTCATAATATTAACCCGATGTAATTTAGTTAAAATGAAGTAGTCTGCGATTAGGACAATGTAATAAATTTGATGTTTTAGAAATTATTATGGTTTAGAAACCTGAAATAAGCAAGTGTTAATATTCGATTACCGCACAATGAGTGTATATAGTTGCGTCGCTACAAGACAAAAAAGAGTCAAATACGGCTATTGATGAACCAGATCAGGACAGGATCAGGACCTTCGACATGATTGTTCTTTGTGTTCTTAAGATGGATATTGGAAGGGGAGCCACCTGATTTTTCGATGTGGGTAGGGGGGAGGGGGGGATTTAGCTTTAACGAAGTTCTTGCTAAATAACTGCGTAAGTTTAGGTACTAAGTCAAGTTTAGTATCATTTTCGTATAAATCGAAGGTCTGGATTTCAATTCTGGAATAATATTTGGGACAGTACATAGTAAAAATAAGCGAAATTTAAAAAATTGTGATGTACATTTCAAATAATTTGCACTTTTTACTATCTGTAACTTCCATTTTCTACAATTTTAGTGGATAAATAATGTCTTCAGGGAGTAGCACTTACCTGGTTTAGATATACATAAACTTTGACAACATTCTTGTAGTAAAAGTATGTTAACAATATTAAAAAGCATAAGAGCTGAGCAAATTTCAAACAAATTACAACAATTTGAGACCAAATTTTGGTAGCTGCCAAGTTTGGTATTATATTTGTATGAATTGGGGATGTAAAATTGATTTTTAGATTATTATTTGCACGATACAGATGTAAAAAAAAAAATTAAAAAAATTATTTGAAAAAAATCCAAAGTAATCATAAATTTCCATAGTAATCAATGGTGCTAGTTAAGATCTTTCATTTAAAGTACCGCATAAGGGTTTAAAACAATTTATAAAGTAATTATTTTCCCGGGTTCCCGGTATTTTTTGTTTTTTATTTCTCTTACCTCGACGTTTCGACTATGTTACAATAGTCATGGTCGCGAGGAAAATAATTACTATGAATACAAATCGTGTGAGTTTAAAAAGTTAATTTATAAAGTAGTTATAACTATGGGAGCTTTGTAACAAAGTATGAGACGTAGTATTGATGATGAAATATCTCGGTTCCTCATGGTAGAATTTTTTTATGATGTAGTACAAAATTGTGGCCCTAGTTAAAACCTTTCGTTTGAGGTACCGCATGAAGGTGTGCAACATTTATAAAGTAGTTATGACAGTGGGAGTTTCATTACTTAGTACAAATATTGCATTGAAGATGAAATATTTCGGTTCCGCCGGGTAGGATTTTTTTATGATGTAGTATAAAAATGTTGTGCTAATTAAGACCTTTCAATCAAAGTATAAATAAACGTGGGCAGCGTTTTATAAAGTAGTTATGACTATGGGAGCTTTGTTACAAAGTATGAGACGTAGTATTGATGATGAAATATCTCGGTTCCTCATAGTAGATTTTTTTTGTGATGCAGTACAAAATTGTAGCCCTAGTTAAGACGTTTCGGTTGAGGTATCGCATGAAGGTGTGCAATGTTTTATAAAGTAGTTAATGACAATAGCAGTTTCATTACTTAGTACGAATATTGCATTGAAGACGAAATATTTCGGTTCCGCCGGGTAGGATTTTTTATGATGTGGTACAAAAATGTTGTGCTAATTAAGATCTTTCATCCGAAGTACCGCATAAACGTGTGCAGCGTTTTATAAAGTAGCTATGACTATTTGAGGTTCATTATTTCTTACTATGAAACTAAGTATGATTGACACCAAAATATCTCCGCTCCACTGAGTGGGATCTTTTTGTTCTATAGAATTAAATGAAGTACTCATTACGACCTTTCAAATGAGGTACGCCACACCAAAAAATGACATAGCAGTCAGGACGTTCTGAGTTAGGCACGTAGGTAACTAGCGCAGTGCATCAAACTCGGTCGAAAAACACCGTGCGTAGGGTCGTATTTTCGTCATAACTTCGTAATTTTTAAGGCAAATTGGAAAATTCAAGTTTCGGGAATACTACAAAAATGAAGCTAATTATTTACTACCCAACTGTTAATCTAATTAAAATATTAATTAGTTATATTGCCTACCAAACTTCTTCTGTCTAGAAAAAACTCATAAAAAATTACTTTTTTTAAATTGTAGTTCAAAATATGATTCCTACAATGAAAGTGATTTCACATGTTTTGTTAGAAATTTTACTACCTCTCATTTGATATCTAGTTTTTTCAAATTAGATAAATAGTTACCGCAATAACCGACAAAATCTAAACCTATTAGGTGCCATCTTTGTGACGTCATAAATGGCACCCCCACAACTTTAGGAAGCGGCGATATGCATTTTGATAATCAATAAGCTATGCTGATTCCAACGATACCTGTTGTTGTTATAAAACTTTCCAGTCATACGGAAATTACAATTTTTCAACTTTTCACTCTACTAAAAAACTAAAAAAAACTAACATTGAAAATCTTGGTGGCTCCCCTTCTTATAACTATTCTTAGGTCCTAAGGACCAAACCTTACCAAAGGAAATCTTTGGTTCACGAAAAGCCGTATTTTATGAGGTAGACACCCGACTAATACGCGTATATATCGTTTCGAAAACAAATGATTTTTTGATGTCTTTTTTACTAACAATTAATTTGACCTTTAATGTCAAATTGAAAAGTAACCTTTTATAATTATTGTAATTGGAATTTAGTAGATAATCTGCACTTTCCAATTTACTTTTGTATAAGTTCAGTGAACAAAGTTGCCCTTGCCTTCCATAATATCTAACCTTTTATGCATCTTCTATGAAAATAAAATTTACCGTATGATATATCACGCAAAGTTTAAGCCAATATCGGATCGGGCGAAAATTTAGCACACGGATAACGGCTAATAGGTTAAGACCACTGTGAAGCTGTAAATTTCCATACAAAAAGCGGTAACGTTTTCCCCCCCCCATGAACGAAGTCCAATTTTGATAATTTTTGTAATTGCTCTTGATCTAATGGAAAACTAGGTTTAACCGTTTTTATTTTAAAGAAATATTGCCTAAGATAAAAGTTATTAGTAAGTGTCTGAATATCTATATTTTTTGCCTTAAAAACTTCATCGAGCGTTTCAATTATTTTTTTATACTTAGACTAAACTGAATTACATACTTACCAAAAAAGAAAAACGTATATACCTAGAATATGATGCAGTGAATTAAACGAGACCAAATTTATATTATTTTGTGAAGGATAAAGGGGGTAAAAACGTAACGGCCCACAACATTATTTGCATTATTTGAAAGCAAAATGTAGGCAATTATGTTTGAACTTAAGCTCTCTCTATCGCACGATACGGGTCACTTTTGAAAATACGT
The DNA here is from genome assembly GCA_907269075.1 of Idaea aversata. Taxonomy (NCBI): domain Eukaryota; kingdom Metazoa; phylum Arthropoda; class Insecta; order Lepidoptera; family Geometridae; genus Idaea; species Idaea aversata. The sequence goes on from OU026102.1 coordinate 4,004,262, forward strand.
ACTCGCGCCGCGTATCCAGAGCTCACGATTCTCATAAGGCATCTGCTAAGAAAGGATTTTTTTAATGCAACTCCTACACGGCCACACGGCAGGGGCGAAGTCGCGAGTTGAAGTATGGTTTTACTAGTGGTAAAATGTCCTACCTTTTTATTAATTATAGTCAATGTTTCTAGTTGAAACAAAACATTAACATGTAAACATAAAACAGTGATCCATAGGAAAGTATTGCACAGACAAATCGTGCCCGAAACTTCCGCGTAGATTCAGTTGCACTCGGCAACGAACCACTATAAGTTCCTAACCACATCAATTTAAAGTCGAAAATAGATCAGCGACTAACCTAGAAACAAACGTAAACTATCGCTTCACTACTGACCCATATCGTAGGTGATTCATCTTTAGGTTTCTGTCAAACTATTTCTCCGGTGGTCTTGATGTTAGGAAATGCCAAGTGTTTATTAGTTATTGTAAGTGATAGGTCAGCGTTTGACCACTATCACACCTGCTTGATAGGTAGGTGATGATGCGGTCTAAGATGTAGCAAGCGAATCTTGAAGATACCTGTTCGCTTGTGATTTGAAGACCCCTAAATTGTACACGTCAGGAATAGCAGACGCAGGCCACTGATTCCATTCTCTCGCAGTAAGGACGAACCAAAACGTGAAGTAGTATAATTGTAAACAATATAGTATTAAAAACATGTTTATACTAAGACACAGCACTGATGCAATTTCAATCATTATTCTTCAAAAATCTTTTACAGGATGAATGTTCTAACTAAATTGTCTTTTTAAGTGATTACGGAACCTACCAAGGAACTTGTATGTAATGATTATATTCCGAAAGGTGTGTATTTTTATTTAATTTGATTAATTTCAATTATTAATTTCTTTTGTATATTATTTTGGGTTCTGCACAATAAGTCTCTAGCTCTAGCTCATACTGCTGCAACTTGTACAGTACACGTCAGGAAAGACAGACGCAGACATTTGATTCCATTACTTTGCTGTACGACTAAGAAATGACGAATAAAACAATTTTATTGTAGACCTATGGCAGGAACTACTTACTATAAAAGTAACCTATTAAAACAAACTAAACAAAAAACATAAAAATAAAAATAAACCTAATCAAATAAACCCCTCCCCAACGTTCCTAGTGCAAAGCTGGACACTACAGACAGCGTTACCCCGCCCCTATCGCTGCTCGAAGGCTGCTATTGACAGCTTTTGCACCAGGAACGCCCCAGAAAGCGAATCAAACCCCCTGTCCTGGAGGCAATTTTTGATTGAATTATTTTTTTTATTTTATTGTTGCAATGATTAATGATTATAGCCATTTCTATGTAAAAAAAAATTAAACATAAATATAAATTAAATAAATAAATAAATATTGCAGGACATTCCACACATCGCCATCTAGCCCCAAGCTAAGTAACTAGACTTGTGTTATGGGTGCTAGACAACGGATATACTACTTATATACTTTTCTTTTGTAAATATATACTTATAATACATAGAAACAACCAGACCACAGACAAATATCTAAGCATAAATACTTGTCTGTGGCGGGAATCGAACCCGTAACCCTGTGTTTGGCATTTTGGCATGGTAACCATTGTGCCAACTAGGACGAATAAGTACTTACACTGTTATGTTTATCTCATAAATTGACCAAAATATTTTCTAGGAACATACAATATTAATGTTCAGTCAATCGTATAGATAAGAAACATTATTTTTTATTGTAAAAGCATTCTGGGAAATCCCGTGTCTGCGAAGCAAAGTAGCAAAAACATAAGGATTAATAGGTTGATGTTATCTAGATGTTATTAATAGTTGACTTCTTAGAATTAGATTGGCTAATTTATATGTTTATGTCATTTGTAATTTGATTGAATTCGAAGTGTACAATAAGCGTCATAAATGCACTATCAGTTTGCTACAATAATACTATCAACAAGTATTAGACTTACGACCTTCTTCTAATAGACGTTACACACAAACATAAATACTTGAATTAAAAGAACTCAGTTTGATTATTATTTTCAACATGTTACTCGTAGCTATGTTTTTAATTGGCCGAGTGGTATAAGCCGCCATCCGCTACACCAACCGACGTGGGTTCGATTTACAGGTTACGTTGTTATATGTTCAAATAGTGCTGCACAGGATTCTAAACGTTACGGTGCCAGTAGACTTTTGAACGTTGATTGTACCTACAAGAAATTAATTGGGATAGGGAATAAGAAATATACTCAAGATAAATAGCTTCTGGTAACTAAAAAATCTGGCTGCTAATTTGGCTAACGGATCGGCATTGGGACTAACACACTAAGGAAACTTATTTAGATTGTAATATTATTACTTTCTGCTTAACTTAACAATTAAAAGTCTAGATAAATCAAATTATCTACAAGGATGTTCTACCATATACTATCTTATATATCGGGGCTGACATAGCCAGCAACACTTTGGGATTGGGATCTAGATAATAAATAAAATAAATATAAATATTGCAGGACCTTCAACACATCGCCATCTAGCCCCAAGCTAAGTAACTAGACTTGTGTTATGGGTGCTAGACAACGGATATACTATTACTTATATAATTTTCTTTAGTAAATATATACTTAAATACTTAGAAACAACCAGACCACAGACAATATATCTAGATGATTCGAACTTTTATTTCAATTTTTAGGATTACGTAACCAAAGGATAAAATCGGGACCTAAGACTTCACCGTCTGTCCATCCGTCTGTCTGTCTGGCCGTGATAGCTAGAAAGTTATAATGTTCACAGATTATGTATTTCTGTTGTATTAAAAAATGAATAAGTTCCCTCGCCCACGGCGACTTTTTGTAGTGATGCAAACGCGCGTTTCATAAACGCGCGACAGCATCACTACTAACGCGCGTTAGTCGCATTTGCAACGCGCTACATACGCAATGCCAACGCGCTACAGCATCGCGACTGTATCGACGCAAACGCGCGACCGTGTCGGCAAAACGTCGAATAAGTCATACAAACCGTACTGAATCGCGTTTGCATCGCGACAGAAGCGCGACGGTATCGCATTTGCATCGCGACTGAATCGTGGTTATGTGGGCGAGGGCACACAGCTAGCGATCGCATCGCAACTGTATCGATGCGAACGCGCGACAGCATCGCTACTGAATCGCTACAAAAAGTCGCCGTGGGCGAGGGGCCTTACAGAGCGACAGTACAGCAAACCTTAGTTATATGAGAAAATAATGATTGCTCTAGAGACATTATTAAAAAAAAATCGGAATAAACATGCAGAAAGCAATAAAGAGACTAAAACAAAAAATGTAAAATTTAATACAAAAGTTTTTCACCAACACTAAAATAACCCAGTGAAAGATCACCAACAAATTTCCAATAACCATACACAAATAGAAGTCCTACAAACCTTGCCGATCAATTTACAACTCACAGCAGACAGAATAACACACGGACTACAGTTAGATTCTAAATAAAGAAATAATCCATAGTTTAATCACCTTGTGACTCATAGATCGATATCTAACTACTTATTTATCACTGAGCCCATGGAGGTAAAAACTATGCCATTGTTGGGTCAAATTGTATGTATGACACAATTTTGTAGACGGAGAGTTGAGCGTCAAAACTGCAAGTTTATATAACATTTTGCACTGATGTGATGTTGGCAAATTTTTTCACAGCTTTACAAATTTAGTATGTAAAAAATCTTTTATATTAGGCAGAAATCATATTATTAATTATTATAAGCTTTATATGTGTGTAAGTGAATAAAATAAAATCATAAATAGTAAATAAATAATCAGTCGGTCAGATTCGTTAGCGCTTATGATTTTTATCCTTCTGTGTATAATGCAAAATACTTTCTAGTATCTGAAATTTGGTATACCTACAAGTCAAAACGATAGTCAGTCAACTGAAAAAAAAACAGTCAGAATATGCTGTCAGTCGCCCCGATTAGATACTATTAATTTTACATAATATTAAAAAAATGTTTCACGAAAACACCTATATGCCTGCAGTTTTTGAAGCTCATCTCTCCGTCTATAATTGTTCATCAAAGTCATTCAAATAAATGAGCACTGTTTAATTGATGTTAAGATTATTTTCTGCAAAAAATATCGAAGGCTTACCCCACCTTAAGAGGTTGTTCACACACTGAGGGCAGACCGAGTTTTGCGGAACCATACGATAGCTGTCAGTTGCTAGTGTGTGATTTGTGTGAACAACTTAAATGTTTAGCCTAACCAGATAAAGGTTTTATGTAGCTAACTGTATGTAAACAGGGTTACACAGAAATAGATCTCAATCGCTTTCTTATATATTTACCAATAGGTTTATAAGAAATATAAGAATATTAGTAAATATATAAGGAAGCGTATGAGGACTATTTCTACCAACTTTTGGAACCTTTGGAAATTCGAACATTTTTTTTATAAATTTTTAGATTATGTTTCCCCGAAAACCAGCTGTTACTTACTCGGAGAGGTCATTCACCATAAGATTATACTTTTTTAGGGTTCCGTAGCCAAATGGTAAAAAACGGAACCCTTATAGATTCGTCATGTCTGTCTGTCTGCCGTATGTCACAGCCACTTTTTTAAGTTTCATCGATTATTCTAAGTCCAAATCACCTTTATTAAAAAAAAATACCATAACCGCAAATTTATTGGTTGATTGTTAACTGATTGATTGTTATCTTATCAATGAACTTTTGAATCACTTTATCATATAATTATTATTACTAATAACCCAATACCCACGACTATCGCTTTCAGGTAGACAATCTGCACCTTTAATAACTTTCCACGCAATCAAGTTGTGAGCCAAAGAGTATAGAAGAAAAGTATTAATAATCCAAGGTCAAATAAACTTCCTATTTACATGTTATGTGCCATAGAAAACCTAAATCCTAGATGTATAAATTGCTGCTACGTCACAACGTAGAAACATAAATTTTCTTTTTTAGCACTTAGTGTTTTTCAGCAGACAGGATTTGACGTCAAAGTGGATAAACGGATTTCAACGGTTTAAACGATGAAGTTTTATTTGTAACTTCTTCGAAGCCATAGGGGGACTTAAAATTGATCCAGTTACCCTTTTTAACAGACGTCAAAAAGGAGATTATCAATTAGAAAGAAAGTAAAAAGAATTCGTACACGTAAGAGTAATCACATAAACAAAAAACCAGGGAAATTACTCTGTGCGCTAATAATTGTCACTTTTTAACAGACGTCATAAAAACAAGGAGATTATCAATTAGAAAGAAAGAAAAAAGAAGTCGTACACGTAAGAGTAATCACATAAACAAAAAACCAGGGAAGTTTTTCTGTGCGCTAATTGACATTGCTCTTATGGTGAAGAAAATATCGTAATGAAACCCAAGGCTTGATAGATAGGTAGATAGATAGATAACTTTATTTGTACAACACAAGAGTAAATAGAGAAGAGCTCGGATGATGATGACAAGAGTAAATAGAACACGATATACACAAAGTAATAGTACATTGCGATACAAGTGTGGAAAGTTGATCATTCCATAGAGGCGGTTTATGACGCGCGAGCGGAACGCGAGCGTGGCAAAAGCCGAGATGGAATGATCAATCCACACGTGTATCGTACGATGTTTTTTATCACAGTTGCGAATAAAAAAAAAATTGTTATAGGTAATAATAAAATGTTTTAAGAATTTTAGGTTATGTTTACTATTTTTTGTTATTTACACTCCCGAAAGGCTAGGCAAAAGACTTTTAACCTATACAACCTCGTCTGACATACAATATTTTTTTAGGGTTTTTTTCATTTGTTTTTGCGTCGGCGGTTAAAAACAGAATATAATGGTAAGGAAAAAATATATTTATGTACCTAAAGAAAAAACTAAATAAAGACGTTATCACGTAAAATTATCGTTCGTCATCAGACTTTAGAGACAACCTTTTAAAAGAAGAAAAAAGGTACCAACAAAGAGTTTTAAGCCAGCAAGGCTTAAAAACTGTTTGATGGTACCTTTTTTCTATACATCAAAACAGTATAACCTGATAAATTAAGAATGTTTCATCTACCTAATATGTCATTAGCAGTAAGATACGTATTTAACTTATCGGTATAACGTATTATTTTAGCACTAGTTGGATTTTTTTTATCGCACGCGTGTATAATACGTTGCATTATGAGCCTAAAAGCGGTTTAATAACATCCACTTTATGAGCAACTGTGATAAAAAGTCTATTACTTTACTTTGTGTATATCGTGTTATCGCTAGAAAGTATAAGTTGCACAAATGGGCGGCCTTATCGCTGAAAGCGATTTCTTCCAGGCAACCTTTGGATGCAAAAGAACTGATTTAGCTTTTGTGGTAGGTTGTGAATTTACACAAGCAAGATACCAAACATAATCTTATAATAAGTGATAAGTAGTATAAAGTACTTACATAATTATGACTTCAAAATATCAAAATATACTCTTAACTAATACATACCAATATTTATTTATATACATAGATACATACAAATAAATACATACATACATAAATACATATATAAATAAATAATACATGAATAAATACGGACGGCTTGGTGGGCTCCATACGTATGAACAAGTTCTTTTCTCTGGACACGGTCGCCTAAGAGGGTAATATTAGGTAGTGGGTTCATGTATTGGAAGACTAATCCATGTACATGTGCCAGGCACTAAGGCGCATTCAATAGCATGAATTAAAGTTGCTCAAATCATCTAAATCAGATGTAAAGGCCAATATTAGGCATCCACGGTCTATTAGGTAGATTTTGATATTTTTCATTCAACAATAAAATTGGCCAAAAAGTTATAAGTTTCGCAATTGATTCCATTCCATGCGAACCTCCTCCTTTTTTAAAGTCGGTTAAGACCCGAAATAAACTAGACCGGACAAAGACTTCTTTGATGGATATAACCTTGGAACATGTAACCTCGGATTAATGGCATGTCATTGAGAGGTTCAGCAAAGACGTTTGTTAAATACCTACTTTAAGCCAGAACCGATTTACCAATATTTTTACAATTTTCGGGACATAATTTTATAAAGTTTTTTTGAGTTCAAAGAAGGACTTTATCATTCATTCTTCGATTCAGCAATCCATTTAGATCAAAAAATATCTAACAGACATAATAATATCATTAATTTCAAGTCAAGTCAAGTCTCAAGCCTGGCAAACAACAGCTGCAAGACCTCAGGCCAATTCTGCGTATAAAGGAAACGTTTTGATTTTAATTAGACGGTAGTTTACCATTTCAAATAGTTTTGAAGACTAATATCACCTCAGTCTGACCATGAGAACAGTAAAGTTTTCGAAACGTCACGTTTAAAAAAAAAACAAAAAAAAATGCGATTATATCCGTTAAAATAGTTTCATCATGAGTTCAAGTACCGAAAGCCTTAGATAATACCTAACATATTTAATTCCCTTATTTACCTACTAGTAGGTTTTTCTTTTCATTTTGAAAAATCAGACCTAAAAGAACATATTTTCGGTTAGATAAATAAAGTATCAAAATAGTTTTATATTTTTTTATTTTTTTTTACATGTGATAGGTCAGCGTTTGACCACTATCACATCTGCCTGATGGTAGGTGACGATGCGGCCTAAGATGTAGCACGCCTTCCTAGAAGATACCTATTCACTCGCGACTTGAACTTTATATCAAGTTTCCATGAAATAAAATGTTTATTTATGACATTTCACATAAAAATGCACTAAAATCTGAGGCATGACACAACAGTGCTATAACCAATATAATCTACAGATATTTAAATAAGAAATTGAAAGTACTTAGGTAGGTATATCTTTAGGCATAAAAGGCATAACATTTCATAAATTAATAAAGCCTAATTATCATAAAAAATATGACGTTTATGTTCATTACATGAGACCATACGAGAAATGACAAAATACATAAAATTGATCGAGATTGCCGAATAACATGTCAATTTTCTTATATTTTTGAGAGCGATCCTCGCAAATGGCGCATATAAAAATGAAAGTGTAATAAAATAACCTGTGAAAATAACCAACTGCAAAAACCCGTTTTACCCGCGTAAATCTCGCGTGAGAGCATCTACCGAAATGAGCAATTGATATAATGCAGAATGATAATAAAAACGAAAAGGAAGAAACACCTTCCCATAGATTGATAAACTACCTACAATATTTTAGAAAATGTTATGATAAACAAAACGAAAACAAAAATAAACAAAATCAAAGCTAAAAGTAAAGAGAAACTTGTTTATAATGGAACCGTATACATTAGGAAAGTGAAACGGTAATGTATTTTTAATATGTAAATATCCTTTGTCCATCCGTCCTTACCAATTTAGCGACAGAATTAAAATAAACGCAATTGCCCTTAAGATTTTTACACTTAACAAACAGCTGTTGAATGAGTCAGACGACATTGGCCTGAGAAATCTCGGGAAACACGACTGTACCAAAAACAACACGCGACCCTGAATTATGATCAAGTATCAACAGAATCGGTAACTGAAATCTCTTACTAAGCTTTACTCATAATTAAAGAAACACCTACAAAAATCCGTAGTGAATAAACTCAAATAAACTTTGGCATTAACGCAAGATCGTTTGTTCTTATGCTATTTTCTGCTGAGATAAACATCATAACTGAATTTTAGTGTTTCATTACTTTGTTTCTCGTTTAGCGGATGTAATAATCGGGGTGTTTAAGTATACATACAAAGAAATAAAATTAATAATAGTACTCACGTTGTGCTGGTGCAGTGTTAACACGACGTTGTCGAATGTTGAAGAGTTGGAGAGAGCTTCTGAACTGCCCCGAAGAAGTTCCGCGAGTAAATCGGCGCCAGGTTTGACCCCAGCTAGTTTCGAAGGTGATGAGGTCGCTCTCACGTGTGTCGGCCCGCGACCTCTACTCCCGCTTCCAGTCATCGCCCCTACGCTTGTTTTCCGACTCGGTACAGTCGCATCGGAAAAACTACGTCGGCCTACTTCGACAGACCTACTGCTCGGTGCTTCCAAATTCTTTCCAAAGGGTTTCTGGGAGAATTGCTGTCGTTTCGCTTCTACATCTGACGTGTCAGATGGACTGTACGGCGAGGGAGAGGCTGTTCGGTCTCTTGAACAGGTATCGCTATCGGCCTCTGATGGAGAATCTCCATACTTTCGTCTCGATCGAAAGGAGTCGTCATCTCGTTCGTCCGAGCTCTGTTGATAAAACCTCGCTCTCCTTGCTTTTAGTTCATCGGGCTTCGGCCAGATCGGCGCTGGCATTTCAGTTGGGCTTGGTGGGCCATTTGCGCATGAGTCGTCCGACTTGTCGCCGAGCACCGACGAGGTTCTAGTCTCGGCAGATAGCCGCATGTCTAGAGAAGCTTCGCTGCTTTCACGCTTACAACCATTCACGGAGGGAGGATCTTCATCCCCGCCATCATCGCTTGGGGTAGTTATGTAGATGCCTTTCCTCCGCTTTGTCTTGTCGAGGGGTCGGCGACGTTCCCTGGTTCCAATCGGGGCGGGCGTAGCGGGGTTCTGGACAGCGGCCAGCAGGCTCGCGACCTGCTCACTAGTTATAGTCTCGTCTTCCTTTTCACGGTCGAGCGAGCCGTCGGAGGCGGCGCCGGCGTCCGGCCGTGCCGGCTCCTCGACCGCCACGGGTGTCTCCTTTGACCACTGTTTCACTACACACTCATACACGGGCACAGCTATCAAACTATCTATATCACCGTCCGGATTGTCAAGAGATACCGGAAATTTAGAACAATCACAGTCGAGGTTAGCACACGCGACGGGAGGGTCCGGGAGCGGTGGGAACGCGAAAGGCTGAGCGGGGTCAAGCGGCGAGGTGCCCTCGCTGTGCGCCTGCGCACTGTCCGCCTGTGAGCCGTCGCTCTCTTCGCGCAGCTCGTGCAAGACGCGCGGCGCCGCCAGCGCGGGCAGGCTGCCGCCGGGCACAGCCGCCGCGGAGCTCTGGGAGCGAGGCGGCGGCGTACGCCGGGGCAGCGGGTGTGTTAGCGAACGCGCGCCCAGCTGCTTATGTAGCGCATCGGGCGGCGGCGAATGTGGCGCCGGCGACGCGTGCGCCAGCAATCCCTCATCTGAACCAACAGCTGAGTCGACCGACGCTACTGAGCCGCCTTCGGTTGCGTTTTCCTCGGTTACAATGCTCGTTGAATCAGCATCGCGCAGCGTCGAGCCCACGCCAGTACCCGTCCGCTCTGCCTGGATCGTCGCCGGCTTCGAGCCGAAGTCGAAAATCGATCGCTGCCGGACAGGATCGCGGTAATGCTTGTTTTGGGCGAAGTCGCCCTGTGAAAAAGAGGCACTACGATACGGTATAGTCTTTTGGGCATAGGAGCCGATAATCGAGCGAGGCTCGACGCGCACAAGTGTGATGTTATCGGCGTCAAAGTCGTCGAAGCGATCAACGGAGAGACCGCGCGGCGGGCTGACGCGGTGGTGATGGTGGTGTCGCAACCGGGGCGGCGGTACGGGCGGCAATACCGGCGCCGAGTGCGGGGGCGGTGGGGGCGGCGGGGGCGGTGGTGTGGGCGCAGGCGGTGGCGTAGAGCGCGGCAGCAGGCGCTCGGTGAGGGCCTGCAGGCGCTGGTGGCGGCTGGGCCGCTCGTCACGCGCGCCGCGGCCCAGGCGCCGTTGCAGGCGCTCCAGCGTGCGGCGGTCGGGCTTGGCGCGGCCGAGGCACGCGGCGACCGCCTCCTCGGAGCAGCACCGGCAGGGGCAGGCGCGCGGCGGCGGGGCGCGGCGCACGGCGTACCGCACCGCGCCCAGCGTCACGTACGGGGACCTGCAAACGCGTCACACGGTATTATTAGGCGCGGGGGCGGACGGGCGCGCGCGCACCTCGCCGTGAAGCTCGCCGGCGAGTGTGACCGAATTAGAGTGGACGAGCTTCCCCCGCGACTCCACCGAATTCCGGGAGGATTCCCCGCGACCCACTCCGCCACGGATCGAGAGATATATCTGTGTGGATGATTCGCGCGCCCGTTGCTCTGCGTGCGCGGAACGATTGCATTAAACCCGGAGCCGCTGAAGACTTGTCCGTAATGTGGTGCAAGCGTGGTACGTCTGGTTGAGGGCAGCAGGTGTCGGACAGACAGACGGAAGACGCGTCGTCGCCTATTAATAGTTAGACATTGGCGATTTGGCGACACGGCGACCTCGCACCAATGTTTACAATTTTCATCCTTAGTTACTGGCGCGGGAGGGGGGGAACATATAAATAAATCCTAATTAATTAGATAAGACTTATGAGAAGACGCACCTTGGCCTCATACGTACCAGAATCGAACGAGTCTTTGTGTAAATAAATGGTTTGTTTATTTACCAATTAAGTGTGTTTATAAAACGAGCAGTTTAAAAAAGAGGTTATTTTTCTGAATGGATTAATTAGCCAGTTGGATACTATCAATTGACCATTTGAAAGTTTACACACAATCATTTTAACACTTAAAGGTGCGTGGTCGACCCTGAAAAAGCGCTGACGCATTGAGTGCTTGCGCACTGAAAGAGCACTTATTTTAGTTAGTAAATATTATTTTGTAACCTTATTGAATTTTAGTCAAAATACAGTTTATGACAATAAATTTAATACAGCAAGAGATAGAGATTAATATGTATTACTGCTGCGCCCTGCGGTTTCACCCGCGTATATCTAGATAAAAAGTATTCTATTTGTTAATCCATGTCTCCATCTACCTACATACAAAGTTTCATCGCAATCGGTCTAGTAGTTTTTGCGTGAAAGACTACCTAACAAACTCTTACAAAAATACGAAAATTTACATGTCCATCACTGTGTCAGTGTTTGGTCGGAACTTAAGGTAAAAGGGTACCGGCGTTCTCTCTATACAAACGTAGTCGACTGTTTCCTCCCTGGATAATGACACTAGAGCAAATATTTTGTTGCGTAACCTATTATAACTGCCATGACTATGCCCCTATGTCTTAGTTTTTTTCATTTTCTAATTATCATGGAAATTAAGATTAAAAAAACAAGAAAACAAAACATAGGGGCATGGTCATGGCAGTAATAAATTTTATGCAACAAAAATACCATTTAGTCGCTGAGTACCTAAAACGCAGTATGCCAATTTCGCGTTATGCCAAACAGTAATTTAAAATAAGCGTTTGGTCTAAGTGTTTTTATGCCTATGACGCAATAGATCCACTTCTCGTATTGCCTATTTAGCGACATGACTATGTTGCGATAGGTCTACTCCTCGTATTGCCTATTTAGCGACATGACTATGTTGCGATAGGTCTACTCCTCGTATTGCCTATTTAGCGAAATGACTAAGTAGCATAAAAACTAATTCTCATAATGGGCATTTAGCGATATGACTATGTCGCAATATGTCAACTCCTACTTGCTCTAGTGTCATTATCCAGGGAGGAAACAGTCGACTACGTTTGTATGGAGAAAGCGCCCGGTACCCTTTCACCTTAAGCAAGTAAATGCGCACAGTTACTCTACTGCTACTCATAAGTGAGATATTAAAATAAAAGTGTTCAAGTACAGTGAACCTGTTGAATTCGCGCCTCCTTCGCCCGCCATCTTGCGGCGATCTAGGCCGAGCTTCGGACGCCATCTATCTTCTACGTAACACCTCGCATAATTCGACTCTTGTACATTTGTACCTGGAACAAAGACAAATTTAAAACTAGCAAAGCTCCGTGGTAACCAGCGTAACTCCCAATCCCGTGGGAATATCGGGATAAAAAGAAGCAGATGTTATTCCCAATGAATCAATGTATCCTCATACCAAGTTTAATCTATATCGGTTCAGTAATTTCGGAGTCTATTCATTGCAAACAAACATGCATTCAATGTAACGAAAACCCTGGAAAATTACCCTAATAAGATCCCATAAGTAAAAATTGGTGTTATCACAAAAGTCTTGAACTAAACAAGGACAGAACTTTGCCGTGAAATGGGACGGTGCAAACAGTGTTAAACAAGATAAAATAAATAATATTTAAATACTTATAAACTAGCTGTTGTCAACGACTTCGTACGCGTGGTAGTTTTGTTTTATACATGGTTTTATAAACTAACATTTCCTCTTGAATCACTCTATCTATTAAAATAAACGGCATCAAAATCTGTTGCGTAGTTTTAAAGATCGAAGCATACATGGGACAAGGTAAAGATAGCGGGAAGCGATTTTTTATACTAAAATCTTTCCTCTTTATAATATTAGTGTAGATTGTACAATATTGTACAGACGCCTGCATAATTGCAGCCCTCGGTAGTGTTCTAAATTACTATTATTGGCATGTTTTATTATAATCATTTTTGTTTGATAAATTCATGAGTTAAAAGATTTTAACCTTCAACTAAAGCAGGTGCCTAGAATTTTTCTTTGTGTTGAAAACATTCTTATAACAGCCGTTTCGGAACTCTACGGTGGGTCTGCAATTATGCAGGTGAGGGCGTGTTCAGATGACACGCGTTGACCACGCGCCCGCCCCGCTCATCACACGCGCTGACCACGCGTTGAACACGCTCTGAAATTTGTTCTATACATAATTTGAGTCTTATGACACATCAATAGATCTCAAATTGCATTTCGGCAAGCAGGCGCGGGGCGTGCTTAAAATCTGTAAGTTATACAGTAAAATGAAATAAAATAACAGGAATTCAGAACGGCCTCCATTTAAATTAACGAAAATTCCGCATTCCACATTAAAATATTATTTTTAACAAAGTCGCCATATATTTAATGCATTACCGGATACATAAATTATAAATTACTTTACTATTTTAAAAGAAAAATTTGTAGTAGGTAACTAGCGACATCTATGATGAAAGCTCTGAAGCTTTTAGAGGGCGGGCGGCGTTTTCTAAGCTTTGGGCGGCCGCATATATTGGGCGGGCGGAAATTCATTATGAATTATAGAGATGGCGCTGTTTATGTGGAAAGCTATTAAGTTTTTAAGTGTTTTATTAAATTAAATTATATTACTTTATTTAAATTTGAGATAGTTTCAAAGGCTAATGAAGAATGAAGTAGTTGGAAAATTATGCTCTTGATGCATCGTTCACAAAATAATATAAATAAATAAAATAAATAAATAAATATTTCAGGACATATTACACATCGCCATCCAGCCCCAAGCTAAGCAACTTAATGCTTGTGTTATGGGTGCCAGATAACGGATAAACTACTTATATACTTTTTTTTTTTGTAAATATATACATATTTTACATATAGGAAACACCCAGAACCAGAAACAAGAATTTATGGTCAGCATAAATACTTGTTCCCGGCGGGAATCGAACCCGCAACCTTCTGCGTCGCAGTCGGGTGTTCGCCCGACGCGCCACAGAGGTCGTCAAATATATCGGTTTCTTAGTCGGACTTTTTTAAGAAATTGTCCACTCGTTCCTGAGAAAATCGGTTGTGAGACACGGAGAAACAGACGGACAAACGGATAAGAGAGTAATCTCATAAGGATTCCTTTTTTACCTTTTAAGGTTCGGAGGAAACCGCAAACATATTTTTTTTTCGAATTTGTTCCACATCTTGTAGAATCTCTATATATAAAAATCAATTGCTGTTCGTTAGTCTCGCTAAAACTCGAGAATGGCTGAACCGATTTATATGATTTTGGTTTTGACATGTTTGTCGTAGTCCAGGGAAGGTTTAAACGGTGAGAAACATGGGACTTACGCAGGTGAAACCGCGGGGCGCAGCTAGTCCTTAAATAAATCTCTAGCTTTGAATTTGATATATATTATATCTATTCCTTTGTCGTTTGAGATTCCCTGAAAAACATGCAGGATTATTCACTCACTAGAAGTACACCGTGGTTTCACTTGTTTAAGTCCCGATCCCATGGAAATATCGAGATAAAAAGTTGCCTATGTTACATTCAATGAGTCAATGTATCCTCATACAAAGTTTCATCATAAACGATCCAGTAATTTCGAAACCTATTCGTTACAAACAAACAAATAATCTTTCCACTTTATAACACTAGTGAGTGTAGTTTATAACACTAGATTACTGGACATCTTGTATAATTAAGTGTAGGTAATATAAAAATTAGTAAACAATTTCACTTGTCTCCTTTCAAAAGATTTACAATCATTTTTTACATCTTAAACACTGTCATTAAAATAATTGATACAACGATAAATATCTCCAAATAACGTTAAAGGTCTTTCATATTTTACGATCATTTCCATACAAAATTTTAATGGGGCGCCGTCATTCATACAATTTGTATGACAATATTAAGACATGGGCATCGTGTAAATCCATACAAGGATACCGGAAACTATTAATTACTGTGACTGTGACATATTTAAAAAATGCGTCGAATTAAACTGCACATACTTGACTGCTCATAAGAAAGGATAAGTTAAAGTCAGAGGAACGTTTTTTTCAGGTTTTCGTTGACCCAGTTGGAATTCAAAATATAAAATTATTTTGAAAATATCTAGAACATAATTTTCCAAATAAATTCTAATAATCTTTTAAATTGCATTCAATATATTAATAAATTATATATGAGTATAAATTCTAAATGAGAGAATAAATTCTATATTAAAACTTTCACAAAAATATTTTTAAATTATTAAATTTTATTAATTTTATTTAGACAAGATATTTATACTGCATTCAATAATAAAATAAAAATTAAATTAAAAACAAAAACCAAAATTAAAACTAAAATAAACCTTATCGAACAAACGAATATAAACAAGTGATTTAATAATACCTAAAATCACATGTTACCTAGTACAGGGTTATTGATATAATTATACTAGCAAGCCGTTAAGGGCTCCTTGTACGCACCTAAACAAACAACTTTTGTTCTACGACATTTAGAAATTCTAACAATTTTTTAAAAAAATTGAGGTTTGGTTTACCTGAAAATCAGTTGTTCCTTACACGGAGAGGTCATTTACCTTAAAATTTTACTTATTTTTGAATTTTTATCTACTGTTCTTAGTCTGAATGACTATTGTTTTAAAAAACCAGCTGTTTTACAAAACCTCAAAATTTTCATTTATTTTTCGAATTTCAAAAAGTCGTAGAACAAAAGTTGTTTGTTGAAGTGCACAGAAATAGCCCTCAACGGCTTGCTAGTAAAATTCCAATAACCCTGTATAAAGAAGATATTTTTAAGAAATCATTTATTCACATTAAATCGATTACAAAATACCTACTTACATTTGAAGCAATGATAGAATAAAAAAAATAAAAATACAAAAAATAAAACTAAACTAAACCTAATCGAACAAACGAATATGAACAAGTGATTTTAACCCTAAAGTCATATGTTACATAATATATAATGTCCTTGTGCGCAGAATAATATTACTACCTACCCCACAAACCGCGTGCAACTGAACCGCAGCTCCGCGACCTCTGTGGCTTTGGTAGGTTTTGCATTGCAGGCAGGTACCCAAGACCGGGCAAATTATAGCCCAAACTGCCCTTTGGTTTGTTTAATATTGCAGGACATTCAACACATCGCCATCTAGCCCCAAGCTAAGTAACTAGAGTTGTGTTATTGGTGCTAGACAACGGATATACTACTTTATATACTTTTCTTTTGTAAATATTTACTTATAATAACATAGAAACAACCAGACCACAGACAAATATCTAAGCATAAGTACTTGTCTGAAGCGGGAATCGAACCGGCAACCCTGTGTTTGGCAGCCCGGCATAGTGACCATTGGGCCAACTGGGTCGTCTGATGTGCGTTGATCAGTCAGTCAGGACTTTGAGACTACAACCTACCAAGTGAATAGGTAGTACCTTCTAGACAAGATTGCTACATCTTCGACCTCATCTTCACTTCCCATCAGGTGAGATGAAGTCAAACGCAAGCCTATTTAAAAAAAACAATCCATATAAATGAATTCAGATATTAAAATCGATAATTACAATACAATAAAAATACTAAAATATAATGTTAAAAATTAATAAATACAACTTAACTTACAATTAAAATTAGAAACTTCAAATCAAATAATGAAAAGTTCAAAACAAGTAAAAATAAAATTCAAATAGAAAGCAATAAAAATAAACAATTCAAATCAAGAATAAAAATATCAATAGGTAGGTACTAATAAAATATATTAGATAAAGAAATAAACTTTAAATTATATGTCACAAGATATTGAAAAGGTCAACTATGCAAGTGTAGAACTTTTATAGTTTACTTTAGGCAAAGTTGAAATCAACGCAATATTTTTGTACTGAACCGTAAATAGATACCGTTTCATGCATTGCAACACTACTTCCGACGGACAGTTTTTGAACTCGGTTAAAGAAACAACCTTTGATATATTGATGAGGAAAGTTCCTTTATTTGTCTTTAAACAGAACGTTGTTATCAGAACTCCACGACCTAATCTTGTCATCTCCATTCCTTCGTCATACAACCAGGCAGACTGGTGTGCGGCACCGATTCATGGTGGACATACCACACGTTCGCACTAAGCGCTTTGCTTCGTCAATCCTTATTCGTACTGCAAGGGAATGGAATCGGTTGCCTGCGTCTGTCTTTCCTGACGTGTACAATTTAGGGGTCTTCAAGTCGCGAGTGAATAGGTATCTTCTAGGAAGGCGTGTTACATCTTAGGCCGCATCGTCACCTACCATCAGGCAGGTGTGATAGTGGTCAAACGCTGACCAATCATATTTAAAAAAAAAAAAAACTCACGGTTTAGTTGTCGTGACTGGACACGGCTGACTAAGCTGAGAGGGTATAGGTGCCGGGCAAGCCTATTCTATCTAGTACATGTCTCAGGCACAGCGCCCTGATTAGCATGTATTTAACTTTCTAGGGCTGTATATATGTCTTTTAAATTAGATGTGAAAAGACAATATTCTTGTTTTCAATTGCAAAAACTAGAACTTAAACCTTGGGTTCGTCGTACTTAGGACGAACCCAAGGTTTAAGTCTTCAAACTCGTCCAATTGTGGGCCTTAGGTAAGTACCTAAAGCCCACAATCGGGTGAGTTTGTTGAGGTATAAAATGATAACATTTCTAACCTTTAACTCGTCCCGTTCCTTTTTAACGCGCTTTTATTAGGTCGATCTGTATGTATGTAACTAATTATGTTATGGAATCTTGCAACTTATTTGTATCAAGTTTAAATTGCAAGTGCACTCATCAAGAAAAGCGTTAAATATTTTAACGCTTAATAATTAATTTTTAGGTGTAGGTACTCTAAATAAATAATATACAATATCTGCCATAGAATATCAAAATTCAACAGATAAAAATAATGCTTGAACATTTCGACAGATAATGTAAACGTCACAGAATCGACTACAAAAGAAGTAAGATGTGCAGCGTTATGTCTGACACACAGTCTGTCTATTTTAAAAACTCGAGATAATTATATAATGATAGAAAATAGAATATCTATAGGTAACTCAAGAGATCATTGTAGAATTGGGATTCAAGGCCGTGACATATTTTTTTTTTTATGATATACGGTTTTGTCAACGCATTTTCCATTCTTTTATAATTTAGAATTTTGCCTTGAAAACCTATTTCTAAAACAATTTGCAGAATGTGTCCAAATTAAATTATTAACTGCGGACATAAATAAGCGTTTTTTAATAGTAATTTATAATATTCCGTTACAGAAAATATTGCAATTTTGTGAAATATTTTTATCGTGCCAAATTGCCATCGAAAATTTGTCCAGACTGTACGCGGCTTCAAACAACGCACAATGGTTAGAGCGAATATTAATAAATCTGCGCCATAGCAATATAATATCATCTATTCTTCTTCTCGTATAGTGGTGTGGCTCACCTACTGTTAGAGTTTTCAGATCGCCTTAAGGCCTCTAACTTGACCTAACGACTGCTACTAGAAGAAGCAACCGGGACCAACGGCTTAACGTGCCTTCCGAAGCACGGAGGGGCTCACGAAAACACATTTTTGCCACACTACTAATTGGCCACCCATCGAAGTAATATGACCGCGCCAGGCGTCGCTTAACCCGCACGACCGTAAACGATCACCGAGCGTCCCTTAGCTGTGAGCCTCCTGAAAGTTAAACTAAATAATGCAATTTAAAAGCAAGCCGAATTTTTAAATGTTCAATAATCTTAGCACTAATGCTAAGATGATCGTTTAAAAATTCGGCTAAGTGCGATTATAGGCCTCCCGCTACGAAATCCTACGTAAGTAGTCGTTGTCGTTTTTGTCTTTAATTTATTAATTTAAAAAAAAAACAGCGCACTCCGGGAGTGCAGGCAGAAGTGAAAACTGTATATCTGTGTAAAATCTCATATGTCGCGAGAACATACGCAAAAAGAGTTTTAGATGAAAAAAAAAAATAGTCGGACGACAAATAGTCGTCCGACATTTGTCGTCCAACAAATAGTCGTCCGACATTTGTCGTCCAACAAATAGTCGTCCGACATTTGTCGTCCGTCAATAGTCGTCCGACACATAGTCGTCCGACATTTGTCGTCCGTCAATAGTCGTCCGACATTTGTCGTCCGTCAATAGTCGTCCGACAAATAGTCGTCCGACATTTGTCGTACAATAGTCGTCCGTTAAAAACTACCATATGTACGTCTTAATACACTCACAGCCAAATTAAAAACAGTAGGCCCAGGCATACATTTTCGCCGCGCCGTAGAGTGGGGATAGCTGTCTACTCTCCATCTGTCTTACGCTTTTTCGATCAGGTCACGTGTCCTGACGCGAGTTTAAGATTTTATACCCATTACAGAAAAAGTGCTCAACGCCGCTAAAGAAGTTTTCACTTCAAAAATTGTCTCAAAATTTTTGTCGCCTATTTCACACCACCATTGTAAGCTAGCGGTTTACACGTTTACGCGTAGGTACGAGTTTGAAGTGGTTAGAATTTAAATTATGTTCACCTCTTTGTTTTGATGTCTCGTTTGAAGAAATGATTGAGTGTTGGCACGTGGGGATAGAAATACAAGATTATTTGAGCAATAATTATCTGCGAGTCCGTGGTGTTGCCCGCGTAAAAGTATATCTTAAATGTCTAAGTGTTCCCAGGTTTCCCGATTTACGCGGAAAATTCCATTTTTCAAGGGTCCATCCATCCTCCACAATTTTTACCTTAAGTTAGGAAACTCCTACTGTGCAGCAATATTGCACATAAATGCCGTTTTATCCAGTTTGTTGAAAACTTTCGTCCAATTTAATCCGTTTAACTTAACTTAACCAATTTAACTTCTAGTAGCAATTTAACCCGTGGTTTTTATGAAATAACAAACAAACTACGTAACTAGGTAAAACTGACAAATATATTTTTAAATTTACAAAGAAATCTTACCTGACATTTTGCGTTGATAAATGAATGCTTTTAAAAAGCGTTCGGTTTCACATAAATCTTCTTAAATTATATTTTAAACAAACATAATTTATTTAAATAACGAAATAAGAAAAAAAAATGCAAATACTGATCGATGGCAGACCGTGTTCTAATCCGATTAACGTTCGTTTTATATCATGTAATTAATTTCAACATGTTAAAGTCGATGAGCATTATAAATAGTTTTTTTTAAACTAGAATAACAAACTTTTAATGACTAAGTAGGTAAGTAGGTCCATATAATGAGTAAATGTTCACTATAATATATAATAACAGCTAATTTTACCCCCACAGGACACCCCAGGTTAGGAACCGTAGCTCTAAAGAGTCTAGAGCAATCAAATTTTATTTTTAATACAACCCAGGTCTAGGTTTCGAATGGACTTGTCCCTCTGCTTTAATATTTTCTAACAACTTATTACTAGAGGAAATATTTGACGAAATAAAAATATTTATATATGACGACCCAGTTGGCACAATGGTCACCATGCCGGACTGCCAAACACAGGGTCGCGGGTTCGATTCCCGCCTCAGGCAAGTATTTATTCTTAGATATTTGTCTGTGGTCAGGTTGTTTCTATGTATTATAAGTATATATTTACAAAAGAAAAGTAATATAAATAGTATATCCGTTGTCTAGCACCCATAACACAAGTCTAGTTACTTAACTTGGGGCTAGATGGCGATGTGTGGAGTGTTCTGTAATATTTATGTTTACTTATTTATTTTATTTCCTTAAATTCTATAATTAAACAAGAAAAACAAAGAGGGATGTGTACAAGAAAGCTAAACCTTCGTTTAATGAAAATAAAATTGATTGATCTAGATTCTCTAGAGTCATACATAATCTGTGAAAATTTCAACCGTCTAGCGTTTCATGAGATACAGCCTGGTGACAGACAGACAGTGAATTCTTACCGTAAGGTCCGTTTTACACTTTGCGTATGGAACCCTAAAAATGGATTTCAAACCAACTCTACCTACATAAATATTTTCATTCATTACCTACTTTGTTTTATTTTAAAACATAGTACACTCAAATCTAATATTGGAACTTTAAAAATGGCGACGATGCTTTTCTTTCTTATTTCTTTACAGATTTATTTTTCCTGACCGAATCAATTTACACGTTAGCCCAAAGGATTAGAGTACTTTTTCGGTTGAATATTTAGTAATCCGTCTTCGACCTACAAAGTTGATGTACACTCGTTACTCCAAGAGAAATTATGTGTTTCAGTAAGAGTCTAAATATAGGGTTTCTTACTCGAACTATACAATGTGTTGCGATGAGAATAATTAAATTAGCTGCAGTGCCACAAAGGAACAAACATACATATATACATACCTACATAAACACCTTATCACTTCTTTGCGTCGTGCAGTCGGGGTAAAAATAGGGGTTTTCCTAAATTTCTAGACGAAGGAACAACTTTTGTGTTACGTTTTTTGTAATTCCAACTTTAAAACTCGAAAATCAATAGTTCAAACTCAATCTATACTATAATCACTACATAGTGTAAAACAAAGTCGCTTTCTCTGTCCCTATATCCCTAAGTACCTATGCTTAAATATTTAAAACTACGCAACGGATTTTGATGCGATTTTTTTAATAGATAGAGTGATTCAAGAGGAAGGTTTATATGTATAATTAATACCTGCATAATATATCCGTGCGAAGCCGGGGCGGGTTGCTAGTAATATTATAAAACTGAAGAGATTTTTGTTAGCTATACTGCTTTTAATAAAAAATATTTTTGTGTTGGATAAATGTATCTAGGAAGGCTATAGGCTACTTTTTATTTTGATATTCCCACGGGATTGAGACTTACGCGGGTGAAACCGCGGGGCGCAGCTAGTCAACATATAAAAGGCTAGGTCAATAACATCGTAATCCAAGAAACAGTTTAAAAAAGTTCGTATTTTCGGATAAGTCGTAGAATAAAAGATGTTCGAATATAGACGTCTAGGACAGCCTCCTCTCGTAATACAATACAAAGTATTCATCGTTTCTTCAAGTATAAAGGACCAGCTATTTTAACCAAAATCTGAGTGTAGGTTACGTAAATATAAAGGCACTTATTATGAGAACATATTTTAGTCATATAAATTACATACCCATCGGCATTATTTTACCACAACGCTTAATCCACTCACTAAAAGGTATTTAACTAATTAACACAAATAAATGGTACGACCATGAAAAGGTTCGGGCATCATGAAGCTACTGCGACAGAATGAACCACGTTCCGTCATTTTATTCCTATTTATAGACACATAACAGTAGTCAAGATGGCGGCGCCCTGACGTATACATCAAATGAAGCACTGTATTGTTGACTTCCTTCAGTCGTTTTCGTTTTGTTACTGACACAAGTTGAAAGTCATTGAACTTGTGATTTTATTTGTTTATTGTGTTTATACTAATATTGAAGCTTTTTATATTAAGGCTGCTTATGCTGCCAAACGCAACGCGTCAGAAATACCCGTCGCTTACAACTAACATTGTTGATTGTAACGAATGTGTTTTGTTTTTCTCAAAAGTGCTTAATTGGAATTGTAGGTGAAATTTTTACCGATATTTTGGGGTAATTTTGAGGTGAAAATTCCTTGTCATTTCAAAGCTAGACTAGTTTTAATTCTTAATTTTAGGATAGCTTTAAAACTATAGGAAATTTTTGGCTCAAAATCACACCAAAATATCGGTAAAAATCTCACCTACAATTCCATCTCAGCACTTTTAAGAAAAACAAAACACATTCGTAACAATCAACAATTTTCACCAACGAAGGCGACCGGTGCCAGTAGTAACTATTTAGTGGGCTGTGTACCAAGGTCGTTGGCGTATGGACTCCCCTTAAATGGTTTATTTTCCAAAAATAGGTATGTACCTAGTTTCAAAAATCATAAAACAAAGTTCGCCTTTTGTATTACGTTACCCTAATTGCAACACATTGTATAAAGTTGCCAGTTGTTTATTACAGATACTTTCTCAACCGACTTTAAAAATAGGAGGTTCATTTCAGTTCGATTTTTAGGGTTCCGTACTTCCATGAACTACTGAAACACTCCGAGAAACGATGTTTTTCAATTTGTTCACTAATTTTAGTTAGATATTTTAAACTGTTTTCCACAACTGAGTTGGGTCCTTTTTGAGTGAGGATGGAGTAGGCTTACCCAGGTCCTATACTGTCCTTCAAGCTTAGTCGACCGTGTCCAAAGGAAAGAAGTCACTACTTACGTATGGAGCCAACTAAGCCGTGGGTTACTTGTACTTGGCACTGGGTGCGGCCGGAAGACCAGCGCTGCAGATGTGCCTGCGTATCTGCAGCACATGCTGAGTCTTTTACCCATTCCACCAACACACGACTTCTCAGATACTTATTTTTTACCTATTCTCTATGTATTTATTGTGTTTTTTTAACACGCTTTTATTAGCTTCACCTGTATGTTTGTTTGTATTTATTTTCTTTGTAACTATCTCTTAAGTACTGTTTCTCATTTGTTTCACTTTTCTTATTTTTGTGTTTGTTATGTCGTGTGTTTTTCTGAATAAATTATATTCTATTCTATTCTACTTGTATACGGGCTGTTTACCACAATTAGACCCTTTGTAATTGGGTTATTTTTACGTGAGGATGGAGTAGGCATGACCAGCACCTACTACCCTCTCAGCTTAGTCGACCATGTCCAGAGTATAGAACTTGTCAATACTTCTGGAGTCAACTAAGCCGCGGGTTCCGCATCACAATGTTTTCCTTCACAGTAAGAGCAATATCAAAACGTATATAAGTTTTAAAATAAGAACATGGTATGCGGAGTGGGGGTGTTAGGTTTTATTTTCGTTACGGAATTTCTTGATTCGGTCGCCGCGCTCAAAGCCCGCGATAAAAGCTATGCAATAGCTTAAAAATCTATTCGTATTTCTAGATAATTCTGTTTGGCTTAATCCCTTAAGTTAATCAAATTAACTGGTGAACCTACAATCAGTGGTAGGCGTACTTAAAATGTAGGTTGACCAACAATCACTAAATCTTGTGGACATCGTAAAACAATAAACTTCGGTGTCTGAATTTTTTATTAACTGTTAGAACTAATTTAAATGATGTAGTGTAACAAGGTTTTATGGGCTTTTTTGTGGGCGTCGAGAAATTTTTATTGCATATCTCAGGCCAGGTGGCGTTGATTCCTTTAACGGTGTTTTAGTGGTTTGATTTTTTTTATTGCTTTTTAGAGTTCTGTATGTCACAAGATAACCAACGGGGTAACGCTGCTTCCATATTGTCCAGCTTTGCACCAGAAACGCTGGAGAGGGGTTTGTTTGATTAGGTTTAGTTTTAAATTTTTAAATTTTTGTTTTTTTTTATTGTCTTATGTACAGTCAGTCACATTACCAATTAGCTTAACCCCACGTGACCCAGAGCTCATTCGCATATCTGTAAAAAATATAGTATTAACATATGTATTTTGTAATTTTTTATATTGTATGTATTGTATAATATATTGTTTAAAAATAACAGAATCAGGTAACATTACTTTACAACCTCACAGATTTGCGAGTGAGCTCTAAGTTACGTGGGGTTCAGCTAATTGGTAATGTGACTGTACCTACTTACCTATTTTGTAATTGTTTTAATGTGAATAAATCGATAACCAATTTAACATAATATCCGATGAATTGTGTCTTGACGGAACCTTCGGCACGCGAGTTCGTGTCGCACTTTTTTTTTAACTTACTGTTCTAAACTTTAATCTGAAAAATATATTTATTTATGATCTTGATACAATGTGTCATAAAATCACCGTAATCTCTTTTCAGTACCTACTAGTAGGTGGTACCCCCATGAAATTACAAAAAAAAACAAATAGAAAATTGCGTAAAAATAATATAAATTATTTTAATTTAAAGTTCGGGAAAATTACCCTTATTTAGGTACTGAAAATATAGGACATTTCCAAGATGCGTTATTGGCATCAAGCCCGTAAGTAACTTAAGTAAATACGTATAATGGTGTTGTCTCCTTTTGAAAATTTCCCAAAACTCTGGGTAAAAAAGAAAATGATTTATTTGTGTACCTAAGTCATCTTATAATTTGCAAAAAATAAAATTGTTTTCCAATTTGTTAGTTTTTGGGTATGGTTCTTGTTTACTTTTTTTAGACCTACCTTTGGCGGATTACAAGGGATTTGTTACACATTGTATAAGTAACACGATCTAGTTTATGTATTTTATTATACCTAAAATCACTAAAACAGCGAAAGAGAAAAAACTAAAATACAAAATTTCAATAACAAAGGAAATAAACCAGACTAGAAAATCAATTGAATCGATATAAAACGATCATATCAAAAAGAAACGATAACTTTCGAATTTTAAAAATTCAAAATAAGAATCCGACAGGATTTCCGCATATAAAACACCTAATTATATTTAAGTCAAATCAATATCTTTTATTTAAAATTCGGTTCGCACAGAACTAGTTTTATAGATATTAAAATCACACTTTTAGCGTGAGAAAATCATATAAATTATTAGATTTTGAAATCAATTATTAAATAATAAATTCTACTAGAATCATCGAGTTTATTTACATATAAATGTTATTATTAAAGTCTAACATTTTCATTATTTATGCAAATCGGATTTGTATGTGGGAGGTCTTGAGTTTTATTTATACCTATAAAGTGTTTAAAGAAAACCCTTTAATGCCTTTTTGGTACTTGTTGGTACCCCCTGAACTTACAATAAATATTTTTTTTAATAAGTAGAAAAAAATGATCGTAAAAGTAACCTATTTTACCCTGTTTCTACCCGAAATCTTTAAAATTTCTTAAATTTTTAGTATTTTATTCTTTAATCTATATATCTTATATATATAAAAGAAAGTCGTGTTAGTTACACTATTTATAACTCGAGAACGGCTTAACCGATTTGGCTGAAAATTGATGGAGAGGTAGCTTAGAACCAGGAGAAGGACATAGGATACATACTTTTTTTTTTTTTTTTTTTTTTTTCGATATTCAAACGAGATCGGGACTTACGCGTGTAAAATTAAATATAACGAATTATTTCATATTCAAACCCGCATAAGTCCCGATCCCGTGGGAATATACACTATTATGTATTCTGTGACGTTCGTCTTTGTTGTAAGGCGTTCGACCGGGGGGTTTTCTCGAGCGGCTGCAGTTTTTTTGTTGATTACTCAGCACCTACTAATTGGATTTTGATGTAAAGTATACCACGACTTTCCTCAGATTTCACTTGGTTTAGGCGTTTTTAATTGTAGATTATGTAACAATCAAACAGACAGACAGATATATTTTGTTCTATTACTTTTTCGAAGTCCAACAGAACCTTTTTTTTTATTTGCTGTATTATATAGAAATCAATGCCA
This sequence comes from Idaea aversata, assembly GCA_907269075.1. Taxonomy (NCBI): domain Eukaryota; kingdom Metazoa; phylum Arthropoda; class Insecta; order Lepidoptera; family Geometridae; genus Idaea; species Idaea aversata. The sequence goes on from OU026102.1 coordinate 4,031,047, forward strand.
CTTTTCGTTGTAATTTTATAACTCAAGAACGGGCTCACCTATCCAAACCAAATGTTTAAGCTTTGTTCGGACTATTTAGTAGATGGTTTATGTGAAGTTTGCACAAAATCGGTCTAGCGGTTCTTCATTTATCACATTTTTTTTATATGGCAAAACAACGTTTGCCGGGACAGCTAGTCTATATATATAAAAGAAAGTCGTGTTAGTTACACTATTTATAACTCGAGAACGGCTGAACCGATTTGGCTGAAAATTGATGGAGAGGTAGCTTAGAACCAGGAGAAGGACATAGGATACTTTTTTTTTCGATATTCAAATGAGATCGGGACTTATTCCATATTCAAACCCGCATAAGTCCCGATCCCGTGGGAATATCGGGATATACACTATTATGTATTCTGTGACGTTCGTCTTTGTTGTAAGGCGTTCGACCGGGGGTTTTCTCGAGCGGCTGCAGTTTTTTTGTTGATTACTCAGCACCTACTAATTGGATTTGATGTAAAGTATACCACGACTTTCCTCAGATTTCCCTTGGTTTAGGCGTTTTTATTGTATATTATGTAACAAGCAAACAGACAGACAGATATATTTTTGTTCTATTACTTTTTCGAAGTCCAACAGACCCTTTTTTTGAAGTGAAAACTTCTTATGGCGCGTTGGGCACTTTTGTGGGTGAGCATTTTCAGCCGTTCTCGCGACAGATTTTGACGCGACAGATGAGATTTTATTTGTGTTAGTCTTTTTGTTTAACTTATACTGCCATCTATTACACAAATTGAGAAACTTAGTTTCTAGAAAGACCGCTATTCGAATGTAGATGGCGCTGATTTAAATTTTTTACTGCCATCTAGCGAATAAAAAATAAACTATATTTGTTTAAGTGAGTGCTAATAGATGGCAGTAGCAGATCGTTTCAAGAAATATTCTATGAGAAATAACAAGTTTATTGTTTTCACTTCTGCCTGCACTCCCGGAGTGCGCTGTTTTTTTTTATTTGCTGTCTATAATATAAAAATGAATCGCAAAATGTGTTGGTAAGCGCATAACTCAACAACGCCTGGACCAATTTGGCCAATTCTTTTTTTGTTGTGTTTGTTATTGTCAGGAGAAGGTTCTTATGAAAGAAAATATTAAGAAAATTGCGTAGAAAATTATTACGCGGGTGAAACCGCGGGGCGCAGCTAGTATTCTATAGAAATCAATGCCACTTTTCGTTGTAATTTTATAACTCAAGAACGGGCTCACCTATCCAAACCAAATGTTTAAGCTTTGTTCGGACTATTTAGTAGATGGTTTATGCGAAGTTTGCACAAAATCAGTCGAGCGGTTCTTCATTTATCACATTTTTTTTATATGGCAAAACAACGTTTGCCGGGACAGCTAGTCTTCTTCTATAATATAAAAATGAATCGCAAAATGTGTTGGTAAGCGCATAACTCAACAACGCCTGGACCAATTTGGCCAATTCTTTTTTTGTTGTGTTTGTTATTTTCAGGAGAAGGTTCTTATGAAAGAAAATATTAAGAAAATTGCGTAGAAAATTATTACGCGGGTGAAACCGCGGGGCGCAGCTAGTTATAAATATAAACATAAATTATAAATTTCTTACAAAAATATATGATGTGTTGTTACTAATGTCTTAAAGTTAAACTAAATCTTCCATAGATACGCAGAATTGGTTAACGGTGTCCTGAGGTCTTGCAGCTGATGTTTTCCGGGCTTATAATACTTATCAAAATGTATGTACTGAGTCTTAAACTAGTGTTACTTTCTGTCACTTTCTGTCACTGACCTAACCTAAAAAAAATGTAACGCGTTACGAAAATGGGGAACGAAAAACCGTAATGATAATGTTAAAGATAATGTCTTAGGTACATATATGTGTTGGTATATAAAAGGTTGAATAAAAGGATGAACACGTTTGGTCTCTGTTTCAAACGCGTTCATTTTTTTCCGGTAATTTTTAGTAGCTAATAAAAGACAACATCACCAAAATCAAAACACAAAGATTTATGACCATTTAAACTATACAACTTAAATATTATAAAACTTAAACGCCTCAAACACATGAATTTAAGACTCTACCAACGAAAAACAGACTTTAACACATAATCAATACAATCACTAATACATCGACAAATAAATGACACAGAATCCAATTATGCAAAGTTTTTTTGCGGTTCATTGCTTTTTATACGATATTTGGCACCGTAAAATGACGGGGTAAGGTTCAATTCGACTTGACAGTGTAAATACGGTTTGTAGCACGATTTTTGCAAGTCAATCCTCAGTACTAACAAATCGTACGGCTCTTAAAGTTAAACGAACTCAACTTGACCTTTGTTGTATTGGAGTATTGGAATGATGGAAGTAATCTCAGTGTAATTTGTAATAGCGATACCGGATAAGCAGTGCCACTCCTTGAATGTGGCAGGTGAAGCAAGGGGAAGGAGGGTTATAGATCTGTTTACCGATTTTAGACAAAGCGCCAAGTTTAACTGGTGCCGATTTTAGACAAAAATGCCAAGTTAAACTGATGTCAATTTTACAAGGAAGTGGAAGTTAAACTGGTGCTGATTTAAGATAAAAGGGCCAGCTTAAACTGGTGCCGATTTTAGACAAAAGTGCCAAGTTGAACTGATGTCAATTTTACAAGAAAGCGCCAAGTTAAACTGGTGCTTATTTTACACGAAAGTGCAATTAAACTGGTGCTGATTTAAGACAAAATTGCCAAATCAAACTGTTGTCAATTTTACACGAAAGTGGAAGGTAAACTGATGCTGATTTAAGATGAAAGTGCCAAGCTTAACTTGTTACGATTTTAGACTAAAGCGCCAAGTTAAACTGGTTCCAATTTTACACGAAAGTTCAATGAAACTGGTGCTGATATAAGACAAAAGTGTCAAGTTAAACTGGTGTTAATTTTTTACGAAAGTATCAAACATAACTTATGATGACTTTATACAAAAGTGCCAAGATTAACTTGTGTTGGTTTTAGACAAAAGTGTCAAGTTTAACTTGTGTCGGTTTTAGACAAAAATTCCAAACATAATTTGTGACGATTTAAGGCAAAAGTGCCAAGTTTCACTTATTAAGTAATCTAAAAAAAACACTAGTTGAATAAGGAAAGCATAGTTTTTTGTAACTGATAGTACTTATTATTCTTTTAAACCTTCATGTTTTAAACATTATAAACAAGTAGAACTTTTATTCCACATATTCCTACTAGCTCAACGGTAGAGATATATGGAAATAAATCAATTCTTCCCCACCAGGGGGGATACGCTGGTAAGGACTAGTACACTAGCCCAAGTTTTTGGTGTGGAAACGACCTAGTGATAGGTTGACTCAAGAGATTGATCATAATTATTATAGAAGCATTAGTTTCTTGGCCATTATGTACAGTATGCATCATAAGTAGACAATCAGTTAGGCTACAATAATACTATAAACAAGTATTGGACTTACGACCTGCTTCTAATAGACGTTACACACATACCTAAATACTTGAATAAAAAGTACTCAGTGTAATTATTATTTTCAACTATCAGAGTGGTATAAGCCGCCACCCGCTACGACAACCAACGTGGGTTCGATCCACAGGTTACGTTGTTATAATGTTCAAATAGTGCTGCACAGGATTGTAAACGTTACGGTGGCGGTGGACTTTTGAGCGTCGATTGTACCTAAGTACATACTACAATCGCAGTTAGGTATATAATTTTCGAGTATCGAAGTTGCCGATATAATATAACGGTATTGCAAGAAGTTTTAAAGTTTTTAAACATGTCATAAATTTATTTTTTAAAGTTTCCTACTCGTTAAAGTGACGGGAGATATAAAATATCATAAGTGTACATAAATACACTTAAGAATCGAGATAATGAGGTGTTTTTCATAATAAATAAATAAGGTTTATTTTTGTGGTTTATTCATACGGATATAAAAATGGGTATTATTCTTTTTAAGTTGACAATATTGGGTACTTTAAGTTATAAGAATGCACGAGAGAAAAAAGACAAATAAGTTTATAAATCCCTTTTCCAACAACTTTTGCTTTTGTTAGTTCCAAATAATATCATTTAGATTAAATGAAATAAGTTCAAGGAAAGAAATTCGTCTCATTTTGACTGTTGGTATTTGAGACGAATTTAAGATTCACTTAAAGAGTGCCTGAAATTTAATGGTTAATTTTGCATAATTTGTGAATTAGACGTAAAATACTAAAACATAACACGAGGGGGTTATTAAAAAAATATAAACTAAATGAAATTAAATTATTTGGTTTATTTTTTTATTGATATACCTACCTAAGTAGAGAAAATTAAGGACTTACTCACTCATCACAAAAGCTCAGAAACTAAAAGTGCTAAGAGTCTCAAATTTTCCATAGGGGTTCCATAAAGGACGTAGGTGCTCACTATGCTGGAATTTTACAAAATTCAACCCCTATAAGAGCTGATAAAGATTTTTATGATAAAATAATATTTTTAAGAACACTTAGTTCTTAAAAAAGCCAATTACGGGTTTTTTTCCTTATAATCTCTCCGACTTATTTGTCAAAGAATAATAACCCACAATGCTTCGACCAAACTTTGAAAGAACCGGACCGACTAATTAAAATCTATTAGATAAAAATCTGTCCTTCACAGTTAATTTCCTCTGTACCAGATCTTTATCTCTATCGTTATCTTGAGATATAATAGACATATTATACGAATACATCCTAAAATAATTAACCGCATCAGGAGTGGGTGACAAGACTGCGGCAGTCCAACAAACAAAAATTCGTCTTAGTGGCTTTTATTGCCAAAACTGAGTTATACTATATAATTATAACTAGCTGCGCTTCGCAGTTTTACCCGCGTAACTCCCGATCCCGTGGGAATATCGGGATAAATTAAGATGTATCTTTCAAGTTAGATCAAATTGCACACGGTGCGGTGTGCAAATTTGATTAAAATCTGTTTAGTAGTTTAGGAGTCCATCGCGCACAAACAACGTGACACGTAATTTATACATATTAGAAAAGATAAAGCTAAGTAGTTTGTTTGTTTGGACGCGCCAATCTCAGGAACTACTGGTTTGATTAGAAAAATTATTTTTGTGTTAGATAGTCCATTTGTCGAGGAAGGCTATACTTTTTAAAATTCTTTTTTTTAGTGTGAGCTAAATGAGATAACTAAATAGATAAATAAAGAAATATTTCAAAAAACCCTAAATTATTTTTTATTTAAATAGAGAAGGCCTATATTAACTCCCTATTAGTAATAAACAAATTACAGCTAATATATATATTATTCATCTCCATCACATTAGCTATGTAAATTAGGTTTAATAGCATGTTTAAATACCTAATATATCTGCTAATGGCATGTTAATAACATTATTAGAACAACATCTCATCCAATATGATTCAACTGCGAAAGTTTGTAAGTCTGTGTATACAATTGTGGTAACGTCATAATAGAAAAATGTTCGTATTTTTCCAAAGTTGAGTGAAAGTTGTTCGTTTATATACGTCTAGAACAATCCTAATTCGTATTAAAAACCCTTTGTCGATTTATTTATTTGTTATTTACTTTTGACACAAAAATAAAAACGTTGAAAATTGAGTGTTTATCAAAACTTTCTAAGTTCACAGGTTCTGATACCATAATGTATTTCGCCATTTTATTTTTTGCTTACTCAACTTGAAGACGGAATGGAAAATTGCCTGACAATTTTTTATGTTATTTCATACTACAAGTTGTAAAAAAAAGTTAGTCATTGATAACTGGTTACGAAGCTCAAAAGAAACAATAAACTTTTACAAAACCAGTTTCGTATAGAGAAGAATTATGTGTGCTATTTCCTACGGTTCCGTAAACGGACGAAAGGAATTACCTATTTTTATAAATAAATATTTCAGGACATATTACACATCGCCATCCAGCCCCAAGCTAAGCAACTTAATGCTTGTGTTATGGGTGCCGGATAACGGATAAACTACTTATATACTTTTTTTTTTTTTGTAAATATATACATATAGGAAACACCCAGAACCAGAAACAAGAATTTATGGTCAGCATAAATACTTGTTCCCGGCGGGAATCGAACCCGCAACCTTCTGCGTCGCAGTCGGGTGTTCGCCCGACGCGCCACAGAGGTCGACTATTCATTGCACTAAATTATTTATTTTATAATTTATTGAATATATTATATTTTTTATTTATACCTAACAATTTATTAGCATGAAAATAAACTCGTGTTTGTTAAAAACTAAATTATCACAAGAAAAATACTTGAAACGACTAAAAAATATAGATCTTTTGATTTTAGACAAACAGTGGCGAATAATTTTTTATACCGATATTCCCACGGATTGTGACTTACCCGACTAAATCCGCGGCGCGTAGCCAGTCATATAATAAAGAAGTAGAAAAGAGCGGTGATTCCTTGATCGAAAGTCACTGTTACAGAACCGGTTGGAATCGAATTGAATCGATTAAAAGAAAACAAATCGATTATTGGGAACATCGAGTGATGTATCGATTCACCGAAGAAAAGATTTGTTTTGTTTTTATTATTTTAGGTTAGTTGAGGTTTGGGTTTGATTGAATATTTATTTCCAATGTCATGTCATGCTGTTACGTTAAATGGGACAATTTTTAAGTTACTACACAGAAGTCGGTGCGAGTTGGTTGGCCAGAAAGTAGTCTCTAGCCAATGGCCGACCAAAATCCAACTAATAGCAAACCTTTTTTAACCGACTTCAAAAAAAGGAGGAGGTTCTGAATTCGGTTGTATGTTTTTTTTCATGTAAGTATATTATATACATCTTTATAATATTTTTTTATTAATTTTGTCTTGTTTGTGCCTGTGGCATAGAAATACATGTTTGTACCTTACAGCCCTTAATGTTTTGTTTTTTTTTTGTGTCTTTTTTTAGGGTTCCGCTCTCTTGTTTTCTGTTATTTTATTTATTGTGTGTCAAAATTTCTCTTCTAAATTATAAGTATCTGCGAATATTTTAAACTTTAACAAGCCATTACCATGCCACCTACTACCCTACCCACAGTAGACAAATTACCTACTTTTACTGATAGCAATAAATATAACAAAATCAATATCAATCGATTTACCTACCAATGTTTTGAATAAAAAATTATACCTATTACATTAAGCTTTTATGTAAAACATTACTGGTTCTAAAATGTGGTCGCTAACTGTTTAGATAATACTATTTCTATAACGACGACTGAACTACGTACGAAGACAATCGAAGTAGTACGAAGTAAATTTTACCTATTTAGTTCAAACTATCAATTTAAGGTTAGAGCTGAGCAGAGCATAATTTGCCAAGAGCAAAATAAAACTAGATTTATGCAAAAAAAATCTGGAAATAAGAGATTAAAATGTAAAATTTTCAAGTTTACTGAATCGGAATCGGATCGTAAGTAATAATTATTCTTAAAACTAGACTTGAGAAGATTGGAAACGATGTTCTTTGCAAATAGTTCAAGAGGTACTGTTATGCATGTCAATCTCTAACTATCAAACTGAAATGGCTGCTAGAGTCGACTTATTTAGACCTAAAACCTTTGTGGCTTCTTTCGAGTCTTTTTTATTTCAGATTTGTCGTTTCTGGGCAGACTTTGTAAATTCTTTTACAGAAAGATACCTATAATAATATCACGATTATACATAGGCTACTATTTTTCTCGATATTTCTACGGGATTTCTAGTAATTCCAAAAAGATAAGACTTAAGCTCCTATTTATATAACTTGCTCTGCTGGTTCAGCGACCCAAAGTAGACCTTTGCCTCTAAAACTCCCTGTCCGATGCTGTTTCTTACCAATTGTTGACTTGAAGTTCGTGCAGGTCAAGCTACAAAGCTTAAGCTTCCATAATGGAAGAAAATCGTACCCAATAGAAATTGATTGTAATAGCATTTTTTTTTAAATTAATAATCAGTTTCGTTCGTAGTAAGCCCACAGTTTTATTGATTTGAATGATTTAAAACTTAATCAAGTAACTGACAGATTGATTTACGGATAACACTCAGAGATTCGGTGAAAATGGTGCTTATCGACACTTATTAGTAATGTTTTAATGGTTGAAATAAATCAAGGATTGTAGAGATGTATTTGAATTTTTAAAAACGATTAGCTAGTACTTAGTTATGATAAAAGCTTGTTTAAGAAAAGTCATTTTAATTAATAATAATTCATTTTACTACTAAAGTATTGTGATAGACAATTATTATTAACTAGTAATTACTATGCCTATTATCAAGAGGCTTCAAAGAATTAAATAGGTCAAACTGATCAAATAAATATCAACCTTGTGATTATTGCTAAGTATAGAAATTAATTTTAGATTATCCATTAAATGCATTTAGTTAATTTGTTTAAACTTTTCAGCATTTCAGGGTTTTTTACACACTTAAGATATTGTGGCACAATTGTGATGTGAACAATCACTCACTGAGCTGCTTAGCAATCAGTAATAGCGATTGCGAGAGAAAGCGTATTTAGCCAGCGCGATGCCCATGGTCTCTCTATGTTAAATCTTTTAATCTCTGTACTTAATTTCAGTTAAACTTAACCGAGCTCTCACTACCGCGTTTCTAGGCACGAACTCACCTAATACCCAACCTATTAGTACTAAGATATAGATAGTCTCATGCAATTAGCATAATGAATGCATGCATGAACACTCGTTGACTGCTTTAGATACTACCAGTAGCGTAGCGACGGGGAGGGCAGAGGGGCGAACCGCCCCGGGCGTCATCATTATAAGGGCGGCAAAATTGGGAAAAAATAAATTGTGCGGTCACTGGCGGTCAATCAGACAATTATTTTTTGAAGACATTAGCTCTTACCCACTAGCACTTATTGTATGTCCCTAGCCCTCGCGCCCAAAACAGTTGTTGCAAGTTAAAAATCACGAGTCGCCCCGCATCCTAAGATGGCTTTGAAATAAAAATAATTCGCTCAATTCCTTTATATCGTTACGTTTTTTCTCACAAATACCAACATCATTAAGACGTGAAAAGGGCGGTAAATTGTTAACATTATTATTTTTATGACGTCAAAAGGGCGGTAAATTTCAGAAATTATTATTTTATGACGTCAAAAAGGCGACAAATTGTCAACATTATTATTTTTATGACGTCAAAAGGGCGGTAAATTACCGACATTATTATTTTTATGACGTCAAAAAGCCGACAAATTGTAAACATTATTATTTTATGACGTCAAAAGGGCGGCACATTGTCAACATTATTATTTTTAAGACGTCAAAAGGGCGGCTCATTATGTCTCCGCCCCGGGCGACAGTGGCCCACGCTACGCCACTGGATACTACTAACTCAGTGTGAAATACTGATCCAATGCAGCAACCGGATTGTGTGGGTCGGGCGTTAGTGAGAGAAATTATTTAAGGTGCATAGATAGATAAATAAATTATTCATTGAAAACACTGTAATTACACAAAATAATATAAAAACTGGAAAAGTGCGAGTTCGGTTTTTAGTACCTACTAATAGCAGCGCTGCGCTGTTTCACCCGCGTAACTCCCGATCCCGTGGGAATATAAACGATGACGGGATAAAACTACCCTTATAGCCTTTCTCGATAAATGGACTACATAACATAAAATAATTTTTCAATTTGAACCAGTAGTTCCTGAGATTAGCGTGTTCAAACAAACAAACAAATTCTTCAGCTTTATAATATTACTAGCGACCCGCCCCGGCTTCGCACGGCCATATTATGTATGTATTATACATATAGACCTTCCTCTTGAATCACTCTATCTATTAAAAACCGCATCAAAATCCGTTGCGTAGTTTTAAAGATTTAGGGCGGCCACATACATCAGTTTTCTTGATTCGATTTCCTGATCAGTTTTTAAATAAAATAAATAAATCGTTTTTTCATTACTCATACTCCGAAAGTAGGTCTAAATATGCCTGAAGAGCGTGTAGAAAATAAAACTTCCAGCCCTAGGGCTTTTCACTTTCACTGACAGCTGTCATGTCAAATTATGGCTTCGCACGACTTGTGCAATGTGCATATAGCCAGTATCAGTATCATTAAACATTAGGAACTTCAAAACCTAACCTCCTTGCTTTAGGTAGCACCAAAGAATAACACTACATGTATATAACCTCTTTGGTCCCAACCTTGTAAGAGGATCAGGTAGTATGGAGTCTCTCATCCAATCTCGTTGTTAGGAAGAATTTAATGTATTATTCGTAATGAAAAGCACAGTGTTTACCTCGGGTGAAAGACTCATTAAGTCCCTCGAACTATTAGCGCCCTCGCTACGCTCGGGCGCCAAACTCCGTCTCGGGACTTGTAATGAGTGACTTTCACACCTAGGATAACAATGTACTATTTTTCCGTCCGTTCTTTCCGAATGTAAGCCCGTGCATCCGGAATTCCTGACGGAAAAAAACGTCACGGATGCAAAACCTACCTACATTTTGTAGCGTAATTTAGCTCTTTTCACATAATACTGGCCCTCTGTTAATCTTTGTGTGTTTAGTGGATGTACCCAGTAACGACGACGCTTTTTTCTTTTTCTGATAAAGTAAAAATGCAATTGCAAGGAGGAAATCGTCGTCGAAATCCATGTTTCTTCCAAACGTGTGAACTCCAGTGAAGCTACTCCAAGACTAATCGAGGTATTCCGAACGGAAAAAAACGAATGTGTGTGGTAATTGTACGGGATTTTTCATGATACGGTTTCCTGATTCGATTTCCCGATCAGTTTTCCGAAACCGAGGCTCTGAACGCAGTAAATTCATACAAAAGTAATTGCATGTCACACACATTCGATAACTTTCCGTACAGTTTTTTAAAGTGAAAACTTCTTATGGCGCGTTGGGCACTTTTGTGGGTGAGCATTTTCCGCCGTTCTCGCGACAGATTTTGACGCGACAGATGAGATTTTATTTGTGTTAGTCTTTTTGTTTAACTTATACTGCCATCTATTACACAAATTGAGAAACTTAGTTTCTAGAAAGACCGCTATTCGAATGTAGATGGCGCTGATTTAAATTTTTTACTGCCATCTAGCGAATAAAAAATAAACTATATTTGTTTAAGTGAGTGCTAATAGATGGCAGTAGCAGATCGTTTCAAGAAATATTCTATGAGAAATAACAAGTTTATTGTTTTCACTTCTGCCTGCACTCCCGGAGTGCGCTGTTTTTTTCCGTCCGTTCTTTCCGAATGCAAGCCCGTGCATCCGGAATTCCTGACGGAAAAAAACGTCACGGATGCAAAACCTACCTACATTTTGTCTTTTTCTGATAAAATAAAAATGCAATTGCAAGGAGGAAATCGTCGTCGAAATCCATGTTTCTTCCAAACGTGTGAACTCCAGTGAAGCTACTCCAAGACTAATCGAGGTATTCCGAACGGAAAAAAACCGAATGTGTGTGGTAATTGTACGGGATTTTTCATGATACGGTTTCCGAATCAGGAAAACTGATGTATGTGGCCGCCTTTAAGCATACAAAGGGATATAGGGACAGAGAAAGCGACTTTGTTTTATACTATGTAGTGATAGTAATAGATTTGTTGTTATAGCGGCAACATAAATACCTACAACATCTGTAAAAAATACAATTGTCTAGCTATCGCACAGTTTATGAGATACACCCTGGTGACACACAGACACACGGACTGTGGACTTTGTAAAAGAGTCCCGTTTTTACCCTTTGGGTACGAAACCCTAAAACAAAGCTACAAAGTGTTATAATGGGCGGCCTTATCGCTGAAAGCGATCGGGGGCAAACGTGAGGATATGCATGTTACTAGAAGATTAGAGTGATGAGTATGAACGTACAGGGATGGAGAGGAAGAGGACGACGAAGAAAAGATGGATGGACTGTGTGAGTAGACATGAGAGCGTCTACGGAAAATTCGTCTAAAACAATTCGTCTAAAACAATTCGACTAAAACAATTCGTCTAAAAAACAATTCGACTAATAACAATTCGTCTAAAACAATTCATCTAAAACAATTCGACTAATAACAATTCGTCTTAAACAATTCGTCTAACAGTTCGTCTAAAAACATTACCATTCCCGATTACACTTGGGTTTCAAAAATGGAGGTATACTGAGCCGCGGGTCTGGTACACTGCCGCGGTGGAGTTAACATTCGATGACGGAGGTAAAATAAAACGTGGGTATGTAGGACGCAGCTGCAGTAGAGTTAAGAAAGAGATATAAAGACCCATCTGGAAAACCCCCTACCCAGAACCGACATGGATAGGTTAGGTTTATGTTAGAACTGCGACCGAACGAATTGGATTGGAACTGGAAACGAATTCTACCCATTTACTTGAATATTAACTCCACTGCAGCTGCGTCCTACATACCGACGTTTTATTTTGCCTCCATCATCGATTCTTTAACTCCACTGCAGCTGCGTCCAACATATCCGCTACTCAGCATAACTCCATTACCGAATCTTAACTCACTTCGAACTTAATGTTTTAGACGAATTGTTATTAGTCGAATTGTATTTAGACGAATTGTTTTATATGAATTGTTTTAGACGAATTGTGTAAGACGAATTTTTATTAGTCGAATTGTTTTTAGACGAATTGTTTTAGACGAATTGTTATTAGTCGAATTGTTTTTTAGACGAATTGTTTTAGACGAATTTTCCGCAAATCGCTGAACCGATTTCGATCAAACATAGCTAAGAACACTCCCGATTAATTCACCTTTCAAACAACAAAATCAAAATCTGTTCATCCGTTTGGGAGCTACGATGCTACAGACACGTCAAACTTATTACAAACACCCCGTCGTTTTTGCGTCGTGGGTTAAAAAGAAAGTGGAAGAGGAAGAACAGACCTTTTCTCCCCAAATAAATTGACATAAAGGCAGGAAGAAGATAAGGGTCAAACGCGGGTCTGTCGGGAATAACGTAATTTTCAAGTAGGTATAGTTAAAAAAAAAACAACATCATCATCATCCGGTGTCAGTCCACTACTGGACGTAGGCCTCACCCAAGATGCGCCACTGAGCCCGATCTTCGGCTCTTCTTTTTCAGTCACTGCCCACCTCTTTGCGTATGTCGTCACTCCACCTGAGTCCGTTTACAAAAAAAGTTCCACAGACAGAGACTGTAGTCGCCAGACAATAGCCTAAAATTCAATTTTATTTAATTACTGTATCAGTTTTCACTTGTTTACCGGAATAGTATTGGAGCGAATACAAAAATCCCATTTTTTTAATACAAGTTTGAACCTTAGTTCCAATTGTTGGCAAGGAGCTACATTTGTGGAGTGGACGATAAGTTTTTTAGTTTTTTTACCTAAACTTTTCGAATAGAGCGCGCCAAGAAGTAAAGTAGAGTCGCCTGTTTTTGGGGCCCCTTCTGCCACCGAATTTAGACGCAGGGCTACAGACAGAGGCCCACATGTTTGGGGCGGCCAGCACGCCCTGCGGGCCTGTCGGCAAGTCTCCCATTGCCAAGTCTCTGTTCCTTTCCAGAAACTCCACCAGCAGCTCTGTCTGCCGGAGAGACACGCGTCTACGCGGATGCATCTTTATAGGGAACAATTTTTCGACCGACCCAGTTGGCACAATAAACAATAACAAAAGTATATTAGTAGTATATCCGTTGTCTAGCACCCTTAACACAAGTCTAGTTACTTAGCTTGGGGCTAGATGGCGATGTGTGAAATGTCCTACAATATTTATTTATTTTTCGAAATAAAATCACGGAACAAGGAGATTAGGTTAGGAATAAAACACTCTTAGGTTAGGACCTTCTTACTTCTTTCTTTCTAAATCAATGTCGACAACAGAGTATTTTCTACAAAAAAAACGAAATATAACACGACAGAAAAAATGTTCTCTTAAATTGTGGTATGGTGAAACCAAAGGTGTTTTTCAACTTAGTCGCATTACGTCGATAAAAATTGGACCCTACACTATGGCAACTAAACGTCAACTCAAGCTGACATATCCACCCATTAGAGAATCGCATTTCCATCGTTCCATAGTTTTTAACTAGAGCCGAATTGGTAACTGAAGGCGGTGGCTATACCGAACAGCCACTAGATAGAGAATAGGCCTACTGGTCACAGGGCGTCCTACACTACGTTTGTAAAAAAATATTCTGTCGGAATCATTCACATAGATAGATAGATAGATAGATAACTTTATTTGTACAACACAGAAAGAAACAGAACACGATAAACAAAAAGTAAAGTAAAAGCTAGAAAGAACAAGTTGCACAAATGGGTGGCCTTATCGCTGAAAGCGATTTCTTCCAGGCAACCTTTGTATGGAAAAGAACTGATTTAGCTTTTATGGTAGGTTGTGAATAACTTAACTTATCATAGGTGATGATATAAAATATTTACGAAATTATGGTTTTTAAATAATTATATATAATACATACCAAATAATTATATAAGTACATAGAAACATACATACATACATGTATACATACCTACATAAATAATACAGGAATATACAGGAAAAGTATTTTTGTAGTGCACATTTTTTTTCTGCTGAATATATGTCGGCAGTGGAGTACATTTACGCAAAAAATATAAAAAAAAAACCAAAACTTAATGTGAAAAACTTCCTGCAATTTCTAAATTATTGAGTATCTCAGTATTGATACACACAGTGACACGTAGGTACCTACCTTCATTTAGAGCCCGCTATTAAACTCGCTGGCGCTAGTATTGTGTCCATGGACATCGTCGTTTTGTTAGAAACACTTAAATGGTTATAGCTCTGAGAGTTTTTGAGTTAGCTCCAAAATAAAAAAAACAGTATTTTTTATTTTAATGTGCTTAAAACATACCGAAATTTGTGCACTACAAAAATACTTTTCCTGTATACGGATATTAGACAGTACTGAGGTAGTGATCAGTTACCATAGCTTTGAAAATGGGTAGGGATTTAGCAGAACGAATAGGTTGAGGCAGGGAATTCCAGAGGATGACAGAGTGAAAAGAAAAGGATTTATTGTAGAAATTAGAGTTGAGAAGAGGAGCTTGAAGGAGAAGGGATTCTGTCGAACGGAGTTGTCGTGAATGGGCGCCACACAGGAACTTGAAACGATCTTTGAGGTAGTGAGGAGAGGAGGGAGCGAATAGGACTTTGTAGAGCAAGCAAAGGATATGAACATTCCGGCGAAGGCGGATTGGCAACCACTTGAGCTTATGGCGAAATTCAGAGACATGGTCATATTTGCGAAGTCCAAATATGAACCGTATACAGACGTTTTGAAGTCGTTCAATTTTGTCGAGTTGCTCTTCGGTCAGATCGAGGTAGCAGATGTCGACATAGTCGAGGATAGGGAGCATGAGAGACTGAGCAAGGCTAACTTTAGTGGCAGTCGGGAGAAAGTTTCGCAGTCTACGGAGCGAGCCCGCAGCAGCAAATATCCTCCGACTGGTTTCAGTTATTTGCGGCTGCCAGCCCAGTTCCGCATCCATGATGACACCAAGATTTTTTACAGTTTTGGAAAAAGGGATATGCTTTCCGTCAAACACCACGGGGTCGACCTCCTCCCAGCTAATTTTTGCCAATAACCTAGAACTTCCCAAAACAATGACTTGGGACTTGGACGGATTCACCGCAATCCCAAACGAATCGCTCCAGCTACATATTTTAGCCAAGTCATTGTTTGTAGTTGCAATGCCCTTATTTAACTGTAGCCACATAGGATCACATAGAAACCTTAAGAAAAGACGTGTGTCTTTGGAACTGATGAAAGTCAAAACTTTGAATTTTACATTTATAAATAACCGATTGATTTGACGACCCAGTTGGCACAATGCATGGTCACAATGCCGGACTGCCAAACATCATGTTGCGGATTCGATTCCCGTCTCAGTATTTATGCTTAGATATTTGTCTGTGGTCTGGTTGTTTCTATGTATTATAAGTATATATTTCCAAAAGAAAAAGTATATAAGTAGTATATCCGTTGTCTAGCACCCACAACACAAGTCTAGTTACTTAGTTGGGGCTAGATGACGATGTGTGGAATATCCATATTTATTTATTGTACTTCGATTCGGTCGCTGTTTAAAAACTTTAAAATTCTGTAAATTCTTAACTTGGTATTTCCGTTGTCAAACAAACAAAATCAACAATTTCATGGAACAAAGAATTTCAATATTATGATGATGACACAAAACAAGAATGCAAGGTAATTTGTACAGTAATATTGTAAGAAAGGTTAAATTCTACCTACTTAGTAGTAATAACGGTATTTTTTTTCTCTTTATTACTACCGCAGTTGTAAGTTGTAACATTACTACTTGTACTTGTATACGGGCTGTTTTCCGCAATTACCCTTTTTAATTGGGTCCTTTTTGTGTCAGGATGGAGTAGGCCTGATCAGCATCTACTACGCTCTCAGCTTAGACCATGCCCAGAGAAGAAAACTTGTCAATACTTTTGAAGCCAACGAAGCCGCGAATTTCATCACGATGTCAATCGGCGCACATAAATTTTTCTTAAGAAAAATTACTAAGTACATATTTTGTTGGAATCATTCGCATGAGATCACATTGAATCGTCTTAAAAAGTAAGTTGGGATATATGTCTTCGGAACGCATCCACCAAAGAGAAGAAAACACTAGAAATTCCAGCAGTTAACAGAAACTATTTTGATGGTGCTCATGTACAAAATTGTAATTTGGAGAACTAATTGGTTGGCTCTTTGGTCACAAAAATGCAGTCGGGAAAGGCAGGGATTGCTAAGTGAAAGCATACAGCCACGAGTTGGTGCAAAATCCATCGATTAAAAAAAAAGGATGTTGCTGCCTGGAGGCATCTGTAACTGGTCCTTTTTACCCAACTGCAAGAAAAAGCGGGTTATGTTTTTGCGCCTATCTTTTTTCTAAGTTTTTTTACAAACAAGCTTTTGCTCGCGACTCGTCTGTGTAGAATTAGTAGATTGGGCTAAGGAATCACGATGTCCCATATAAACGGTGCCCCTCTTTTTCGCCCCTAAAGATTAGAATTTCGAAAAATCTTTTCTTATCGGATGCATACGTCATAAAAAGAAGACACTCTCCAAATTTCAGGTCTCTACGATCAGCGGTTTAGGCTGTGCGTTGATCCATCAGTCAGTCAGACAGTCATTCAGGACAAAGCATTTTATATGTATGTATGTATGTATAGATAATAGGTCAGCACTTGACCACATCTGCCTGATGGCAAACCTAAACCTAATTAAGGTGAAAGGGTACCGGCGTTCTCTCCATACAAAGGTAGTCGACTGTTTCCTTTCCACTAGTACAAATATTTTTGTTGCATAAAACTTATATCTGCCATGACCATGCCCCTACTTTTTGTTTTTTTAGTTTTTAATTTTTTTTTAAATAAAAAAAATAAAACATAACCTTTCCTCTTAAACACTTTGTCTATCAAAACAATCAGGAATCCGGTCATATTCTGTTAGCTAACATTGAAAATATTCGCAGAGGAATCCGTAATGATAAGACGTGTAAATATTGATAACGTGGCATAATAACAATAGATCTGTTTGAGAAAGTCATAAAAGTTAATTGTTTAGAGATTTTAAACGCATTTCGTCTTGTTTTGTGTCGTAATAATAACAAAATGTAATTATTAAAGTGATATTGATGCAATGGCGAATATAATATGTTATTTTTATTTTGGGGAACCCTTTGGGAACCCCGGTACCCTTTCCTCTTAAGACAAAAAATGCATCTTTCTTTAAAATTCCGCGCGCATCCCGTAACCGATCTCCATAATATTTGAAATTTTTTCGGCTTTAAAATGTTCATAACCATCATTAAACTCCCATAATAAGTTTAGGTATAGTTTATATTCAAATCCCCACCTACACAAGTATTTAGTGAACTATAATTAGATTTCTAATCAAATATTAGTACAGACAGACTGACAGTTGTCACATATTTGATACTTAGATATAAGATTAACGGGTTTTTGACACTATCCGTAAATAGCTAGGCGTTTGTTTGTGGGATTTGTGATTTGTTATTTGAAGATTTTGACGATATAACGTCTTATAAATTGATGAACACTGGCATTCACAAAAAAGTGTGACGTCATCGCTCACGTTCCGTTATTGACAAGGTAACCATAGCGAAGTATTATCGCTGCTTTGGTTAAGTACCATCAATGTTTTCAGACGTTATCACGTAAAATTATCGTTCGTGAACCGACTTAACAGACAACCAGTAGTTTTTTTTATTATTTTTAGTAAGGTATGTGGAGGTACCTACTATTTAATCAGCAAAACTTTAATCCCGCGTCTGCAATTTAAGAATTACCCTTAGACTCGTCCTACTATTGGCCCAAATGGGACGAATTTGAGGGATCATAAAGTAATAGTGCTGCCATCTATTGAGCCTTAATGGAACTAGCTTTTATTTTAGTTAGTTCTATTGATTTCTCTTTGTCGTATGGAATTCAGGCAAGCTCTAAGCCAGAGACAATTACCCATTTAACGAGCTATTTAGGAAAAAAACACTAAGTTATTCCTATTTCTATTTATACCTATTTCTAAATACACCAAGTTAGCGATAAATAAATTAAACTCAGCTTTAAAATGTTTGTAAAATATAAATAAAATCAGTTTATTTGTTGCAGAAAAAGATTTATTTATGTGCAAAGACTTTTAAAAGCTTATATTTCGAGATTAGTTTTTGTCGCAAAAATTACTTACTAATGCAAAATCGCCCAGTCTAGTTTGACGTTTGTGTTCTGCGCAGAAGTGTCTCTCTGCCCAGTAAATAAAAACAACAAAGAAAAATGTTCTAATGGCATCTCTATTAAAATTTCAATCTCTCTGTTTATGTACAACACGATTTATAGTATTTTTAACCTCGTTTTGTAAGTCTACTAAAAGTCGATGTAGAGAGATTTAAACCGTTTTATTTTATGTTTTTAACATTAAAATACTTCTTCTTCTATTACTTACTTCTATTTATAGAGTTCACTAATTTTGATAGCCTACTCCAAGTTATAGACGTGCGAGTTCATAAAGTTACCGTCACTATTTTCCGTACATATTTTTATTTCTATAGATCCAAAAATTAATATTTTATTCATCAACTGCGTCAGTTGATTATATCGATAGGTCAAATTATGAACCTGCTTGTGCTTTTGCACGAACAGTGTGAGGCTGTAAATTTCCATACAAAAAGCGGTAACGTTTTCCCCCCCATAAACGAAATCCGATTTTGATAATTTTTGAAAATGTTCTAGATCTAATGGAAAACTAGGTTTAACCGTGTTTTTTTAAAGAAATATTGCCTAAGATAAAAGTTATTAGTATCTGAATATCTATATTTTTGACTTAAAAACTTCATCGAGTGTTTTAATTGTTTTTTAATAGACTAAACTGAACTACCAAAAAAGAAAAACGTATAAACCTAGAATAAGATGCAGTGAATTAAATGGAACCAAATTTATTTTACTTTATAAAGGTGGTAAAAACGTTGCGGCCCGCAACATTATTTGAAAGCAAAATGAAGGCAATTACGTCCGAACTTAAACTATCTCTATCGCACGATACGGGATAAGTATTACCTGTAAGAACCTGGGCAATTTCACCCAGATCCTTAAAGTGGAATAGAAAATCATAAACGAACAAAATCTTAAATTAATATTGGTTAGAAAACCTTACATCAAAACGCCACAAATCTTAAAATTATTTTGGATTATATACATACATAAAACGGAAAAGTTTATGGATGGCAAATATACTGGGTTATTGGAAATTATACTAGCAAGCCGTTGAGGGCTACTTCTGTGCACCTTAACAAACAACTTTTGTTCTACGACTTTTAGAAATTCGAACATTTTTTCGAAAATTTTGAGGTTAGGTTTAACTGAAAATCAGCTGTTCCTTACATGGAGAGGTCATTAACCTTAAAATTTTATTTATTTTTTAAGTTTTATGTACTGTTCTTAGACTGGATGACCTTTTTTTAAAAAAATCAGCTGTTTTTCAAATTTACATAACCTCAAAATTTTCATATTTTTTTTCGAATTTCCAAAAGTCGTAGAACAAAAGTTGTTTGTTAAGGTGCACAGAAGTAGCCCCTAACGGCTTGCTAGTATAATTTCCAATAACCCGTATACCACCTACCTTAACATTTTTTTTTGATCTACGAATTTGTTCCATTGGGGCCACTGGGCCGTAGGTATATAGGACGAGTCCATGGGTCAATCCATTTTATGACAGAAAGGCATTTCCCTTTTAACCTCTATAATTATACGCCTTAAGGTGAAAGGGTACCTGCGCTCACTCCATACAAACGTAGTCGACTGTTTCCTCCCTGGATAATGACATTAGCACAAATATTTTTGTGCCATAAAACCTATAACTGCCATGACTATGCCCCTATGTTTCGGTTTTTTTCATTTTCTAATTATCATAGAAATTAAAATTAAAAAAATTAAAAAACAAAAAATAGGGGCATGGTCATGGCAGTTATAAGTATTATGCACCAAAAATATTTGCTCTAGTGTCATTATCCAGGGAGAAAACAGTCGACTACGTTTGTAATAGTTTGTATGGAGAAAGCCCCCGGTACCCTTTCCTCTTAAGAAAAAAGTAAAGTTTTGCTTGCTATTTGTCAATGATGGACGATAAGAATGAATTAAGGTATTCAATTACGCAATATAAAATATTTTTATTATAGAAAAATGGCACGTTCGTAGACACATTGGTTTCTTTTATCACTCGAGTTTCTTAATAGAATAATGCGTGACTTTGTTTGAGAAGAATCATTGTGAATTAATTTTGGTATGAACCGACTTCAAAAAAAAAGGGGGCCGGCCTATGAATAACAAAAAT
This sequence comes from Idaea aversata, assembly GCA_907269075.1. Classification (NCBI taxonomy): domain Eukaryota; kingdom Metazoa; phylum Arthropoda; class Insecta; order Lepidoptera; family Geometridae; genus Idaea; species Idaea aversata. The sequence goes on from OU026102.1 coordinate 4,051,895, forward strand.
GTTGCAAGAGTTTTAAACAGTTCGCAGATCTACTAGTGTAGCAAACAACAACGTTTTATAGTAACTAACAATATAATATATCACCCTATAAAAAAACTGCAGACAGGAAATTGCAAATGGCGTGCTGATTTTGGTAAGTACATAAAGTAGCTAGGTACAGTATGGGTCATAACTCCACTATCAGTTTGCTACAATAATACTAAGTATAAACAAGTATTGCACTTTCGACCTTCTTCTAATAGACACACATACCTTAATACTTGAATTAAAAGTATTCAGTGTGATTATTATTTTCAACATCTTAGCTATGTCTTTAGTTGGCCGAGTGGTATAAACCGCTACCCACTACACCAACCGATGCACCGGTTACGTTGTTATAATGTTCAAATAGTGCTGCACAGGATTGTAAACGTTACGGTGGCCAGAGACTTTTGACCGTTGATTGTTCATAAAATTTTAAGTCTGTAATGTAGGTATTGCCCTTATTTTGACACTCAAAACAAAATATCGAATCGAGAAGTTCGACCAAGTGGCATTTAATCAAGATAAAGTATCATTTCACCGTACTTTCACTGGTACTTGGTATTGTGACGTAGAAGCAGACTTTATTGGACAGATTCATGAGGAAAACGCTCTGGTCATGATCGTGGAACATAAAGTTTGTGGTAATCTAAGTATCTACTTACATCTGGTCAGGGTAGGACTTTAGACGCTAAGTTAGGATCGTTTTAAATGTTTTATGGCTGCGCTCAGGCACATTCCTTAGCTGTTTTTTATTATGCTTTATTTTGCTGTTGTGAGCATAGAGTTAAGGACCTGTTCCAATTTGTTCAATCAATTAAAGTTATTGCCAATTTTTTTCTTGTTTTTCCAAGTATCAATGAAAAATATTAATACTCAATGCTTTATTTGGCTTATTCCAATTTAGCCTATTTTTTTTCAAATCGGCCCAAAAATATGTACTCATACCTACCATTAATACCTAGTTTGGTGTTATGAATTAGGGACAAGTTTCAATAAATTGAACTATAAGTTCTACCAATGTAAGTAACTGATTCGCCAAAACCTTTTAACAAAAAAAAATGGTAACAAATGTTGGTAATCTTTTAGTTAGGCTTATAGTTTAATAGATGAAAAGTATTTTATATTAAATTAAATTGGCCAATATATAGGTATATTGCAAATGGGTTTCCTAAAAAAATTCAGTATTATGAGAACTTAAAAACGAGAACGTTTTCATGTCTCTATCTACTACAGGTCCGTCCCTGATCCTACCATTTTACTGGATTAAATAAAAATAATTATAAACGTCAACGTCTTATATTTATAACCCATTACGAGTCAATTACTCGAGTCATCAAACCGCAATTTCTCTTTTATATAACAGTAATTTCTATGCAAAATATTGTACTTAATAAATTCTTTGAAATAGTACCACCTACGTCCTCTAAGCCCCACGTTACTATCTCATCTTTAAACACATTAATCAACTAAGTAGGTACATAGTTGGAATTATTATGTCTTCTTTATTTTAATTCTATTAGTGCCTTACAAATATTTCAATTTAAGTAAAGGTTTGAATTCTAGCCGAGCATAAATTGATTTTCTTAAGAAAGTGTACGAAAAAAAATCGCAGAAGTGACCTCTTCTATTTTTTACACAAGCCAGCGTCACGATGTGCTTCCATGTAAAAATGGTACACCCATTTGTGCATATGGTCAAGAAAAACGTCGTAAAGGAACAGATCTTTTCTGATACTTGCCACTGTTGAAGGCACAAAGACATTCCCCAAACAAAATTTGACATCTTCGAAGCACCTTAATACCAAACTCATTCCTCTAGCTAGCTAATTACACTGACTGACGTAATCAGAGATGTTGCTTGGGTTTTTAGTAGCTTTCATGACTTGTACATCATTTTCCTTTGTATAAATCTAGGTATCATGCATGGAACGATACATTGTATAATGAACATTTTGGGGTTATGGACATTTTAGGATATCGACAATAGACATTCTGGGATTTAGACGTTTTGGGATATGGACAATTTGGACCTATTTGGAATTTAGACATTTTGAGATTTGGACGCTTTAAACGCTTTTCTTTGTTAGGGAAAACCTAAAACAGCTATTCCTAAATATAGAGCTGGCTTTGAATGTACAAAAATCAATTACCTATTTATTTTTACTAATTACTTAGTGTATTTATGTGCTAAAAATTTTGATAAAAAGTAGGTACTTACTTTTGAGTTTAAAATTTAAATTTAACTGTTACAACATGGTAGGTAGGTATGTAACCTTTGATGAGTAAACTATATTGTAAAACTTTTAATAGATCACACACATGGTTTCAAACACTTCTTACTAACAGTTCTGAGAATTTAAGCTTACAAAGTCTAAAAGAGCTGCATCGAATGATCTTAGGTTGGTTGGTTGGTACTCGTTTTTGTGCCTTCTTTAAAGTGTCTGGCATAACCAAATATTTATGAGCACTTACTACCTGTATACTACTGTTTTGAAAAGTAAATAAGTTGCAAGACATTGCATACAGTGCCATCTGTCATGCTTTTATGGTGTTCGAAAAGGTTTTTTTCCTCTTACACACCACATAATAATACTTATGTGTTTTTACCTGTCTAAGGTTGCCTTATAGTATACAAGCGAGTCGTCCCGGCTGCACACGGCTATATTATGCATGTATTTTACATATAAACCTTTCTCTTGAATCACTCTATCTATTTAAAAAAAACCGCATCAAAATCCGTTGTGTAGTTTTAAAGATCTAAACATACATAGGGACAGATAGCGGAAAGCGACTTTGTTTAGATAATAATACAACAAAAATTGAAAGCGTTGTAGACCTTAAATATGATTAACCAACGGCAACGGTGAAAGTGTCAAACTGAATTAAGAATAAATAACCTTTGTATTTAATTAAAATGCATTTAACTAGAATTTAATACATTTCTTTAAGCACAATGCTAGCCGCCCTAACTCTTTCTAAAATAAATTGAATATCTTAAAGGAAAACGTTTAAACTCTACGAGAATTGCGTTTCCTATCATTATGAATTCTCCAAAAAAAGAAGTGCCTAATAAATAGCGCAGTCAGGACAGGAATCGATGAAAGACTCTCGTTTCGGAGGCAAAGATCCACTTTGGTTCACTGAGCCAGCGGAGTAAGTAAGTAGGTACTTATTATTAATCGTCTATATTAAATAATAATATAATAGATATAATATAAGTATACCTACTAGCTGTCCCGGCAAACGTTGTTTTACCATTTCCAAATAAAATAGATGTTGTTCAATTCTCAGACCTGACGAATATACTTACCTACCTACATAAAAAAACTATACAAATCGGTTCAGCCATAGGACATAGTTAAATAACACCGTACCACGAGAATTTTATATACTTATCTAAGGATAGGTCGGTATCCAACACATGCAATGTCTTAAATTCTTCGAAAATTGCGACTCTTGTTAGAATATTTATAACATCCACATAATAGTATCTTCTTTGGAGAAATTATGATGTCTTAGTGCTCAGTTGCTACATTATTAAGATTCTGAGTTAAAACGTTAAAATTCTACGAGAAATACTATTCCAATATGAATCTTACAATTTTAACAATGTAAGTATTACTCTTATTGGATTTAATCTTCCATGGTCATTTTTACGACTAAAGCCATAACACAGTAAATACCCCATTAAATAACTTTAATAATGATAAATAATAACTTTAAAATAGATAAATTATCTACATAAATACAAACAAACCAACATCAATGCCCAATTTAAACCACAACAACAAAAAACATCATATTTTACAAGTAAAGTGAAGGCTTAACATAAACCTTATAAGAATCGAAGCCCAAAAACCAGTCATACACAAAAGAAATTTTAAAAGTACACGTATACTGCGTATCATAAAAAACTGATACACTAAAAAAAGAAGAAAAAAATACACGCCTTATCTACTTACGAAGATATAGGTATTCTATACTTGATGCATATTGCGAAATCTAATAAATCATTTAGGTACTTACCTACATAAATATAGGTACCTAATGTTAGTAAGAAAGTTAAACTTACCAGCTTTTAAACTAAGAATCACAATGAACTTGAAATCGTCCAGTTAAGATCCGAACTCACAAAAATTTCACTCTCCCGCGCAATCCAAATCACTAATATATCGTTTATGGTACACACATTCGAATAGATAATTCCAAATTCGTATTTTAAACACTTTTAATACAATGTTTTGTTTGAAAAAAGAACGATTTATAAAGCCGGTATGTATCGGTTGCGCTACGGGGTGCGCAAACGCAGGCCGATCTAAAACTGAACCGACCGGTATGAAGTTAGCAGATACATCGTTCGTGACCGGACCAGATCAAGCGTATGAAACCTACTTCATGTTTGTTATACCTATAATATCTACAGCTGTATATAGCGTATTGTTATCGGACGAAGTTTGCATTCTTTTTTTGCTGACAATGGAATTTAAGATGCGAGCTCGTTGCTTAAATTAATTTGCATACGACGCGGTGTAAGATTTATTTACTGTGTGATTACCAAATAAGCAATGCCGCTCTATGAATAGGTAGAGTTCCGGGTAGAGAAACATTATACAACAAGTATTTTTTAATTATTTTATCAGTGTTATTCACGACCTGGGGGAGGTACCACATCAACAGCAAGCCATTTATTCCCCACGGCTAGTTAGGTGGGGAACAAATGGCTTGCCATGGTGCCTCCGCCAGGTCGTGGCAGACTGGGTAGACCCAAGAAGTGCTGGCTTAACGTCGATAAGGGTGATATGCGTGCAAATGGCCTTACAAACCAGGATGCCGAAGACCGTGCGAAGTGGAGGCGTAAAAGTAGGAAAGCGGGCTCCCGAGAGGGATGCAACTGGGAACATTATAGCTCGGACGATGATGTTATTTAATGGAACTATTGCCACCATACTTGCCTAATTTTTGCACTGTTTGAAATGCCTATAAAATTAAAGGCACACATATCAAATAAAAAAATCCATTTTCAAGTTCCAGAACATACATAATCTAGTAAGTGTCTGTTAGTTGTCTGTGTTAGTTATGAGCAGTTAAAATCTTGATCCCGTTCAAATATCGGATATTGTTTTTATATTACGGAAATATATACGGAAATATTGTTGTCATTCCTGGCCTTTATCTATCCACATACCAAGTCCCATCACAATCGTTTCAGTAGTTTTTGATTGAAGAGGTAACAAACATTCACACAAACTTACATATTTTTAAAAAGTTTTGACGACCTCTGTAGCCCAGCCTGTGACGCAGAAGGTTGGGGGGTTCGATTCCCGCCTCTAACAAGTATTCATGTACAGATATTTATTTTTGGTGTGGGTATAAAGTATGTTTATAAGTTTTTTTACAAAAAAAAAAGTATTTAAGTCTTCTATTTGTTGTCTGGCACCCATATCACAAGCCTAGTTGCTTACCTTAGGGCTAGATGGCGCTGTCTAAAGTGTCCTATAATATTTATTATTAAAGATACGGTTAAAATAGTTCACTAGCTACCTAAAAGCGTTGCTAATATGGCAACACTATATCATTTTAGATCGTAAATCATTCATAATACAACTAGATTTAAATCTTTCTATTTAATTTTATTGATTTGCTAAATTACCCAAGTTGCTAGGTAATAAATCACCAGAGCCATTGACCAAAATGACAAGCCTATTTTCACAGATTGGTGTGACATTTCGAGTAGTTATTATTAGAAATGGATAATAAGATAGTGCTAAGTTACAAGCCGCGTAAATTAAACTAATTGCGCTGTGCGGTTTCAACCGCGTAAGTCCCGATACCACGGGAATTTCGGGATATAAAGTATCCTATGTACTTTTTCACCCCCTATTACCACTATGCCGATTTTCATTCAAATCAGTCGCGAGCGTATATCTTCTAGGAAAGCGTGTTACATCTTAGACCGCATCGTCACTTACCATTGTGTGATATAAACACTGATCTTATTTATTACTAGCGACCCGCCCCGGCTTCGCACGGCTATATTATGCATGTATTATATATATAAACCTTCCTCTTGAATCACTCTATCTATTAAAAAAACCGCATCAAAATCCGTTGGGTAGTTTTAAAGATTTAAGCATACAAAGGGACATAGGGATATAGGGACGGCGAAAAGTGACTTTATTTTATACTATGTAGTGATTACAAAATAATACTTAACCGGCCAAGTGCGAGTCGGACGCGTACACGAAGGGTTCTGTACCATGTTGTATGGGAGCCCCACTTAATTAATTTTTCTGTTTTTAGTGCTGTTTGCTGTTATAGCGGCAACAGAAATACATAATCAGTAAAAATTTTAACTGTCTAGCTATCACGGTTCATAAGATACAGCCTGGTGACAAACAGACAGACGGACGGACAGTGAAGTCTTAGTAATAGGGTCTTATTTTTACCCTTTGGGTACGGAACCAAAAAAATAGAAAATCACTACATAGTCACTACATAGTATAAAATAAAGTCACTTTTCGCCGTCCCTATGTCCCTTTGTATGCTTAGATCTTTAAAACTACGCAACGGATTTTGATGCGGTTTTTTTAAATAGATAGAGTGATTCAAGAGGAAAGTTTATATGTATAATACATGCATAATATAGCCGTGCGAAGCCGGAGCGGGTCGCTAGTATAAAATAAAGTCACTTTTCGCCGTCCCTATGTCTATAAGTAAGTATGCTTAGATCTTTAAAACTACGGAACGGATTTTGATGCGGTTTTTTTCAATAGATAGAGTGATTCAAGAGGAAGGTTTTTAGATATAATACAGCCTTGCGAAGCCGGGGCGGGTCGCTAGTAAGTAATAATAAAAAGATCATTGGCTTTTAAATTGATTATCCAATGAAACACCGTTTTGCGTCGTGACTAAATAATAAACAATTACTACGTATTTGTAAGATAAACAGTTAAAACGATTGAGAGGCGATACTACGGGAAAATATTTACGGTGATTATTTGCAATTTACACAAGAACGTTAGCTATGTTTTGATGTATTTGTGAATTAGATTCTAGTGGAAAGTTATTAGAACCTCTCCATACTCCATAGAAAAATCAACCATACTCAATCTTAAATTGTTTATATTTGTGCGCGTTATTGTTAGGTTAGTATAGAAGAAAATTTAAAAAAAAAGAAACCCGTATGAAACCGCAGGCCGCAGCTAGTAAGTAATACTCATTGCGAAATCTCTGAAACTCAAGAACTACGAGCCTCAAACTTCCCTTTAGCACGTAGTACCTAAGCGACCACTGAGGAGTTTTTGGATTTTTGGAAATGGTTATGGCAGTTATAGGTTTTATGCTACTAAAATATTTTCTCTAGTGTCATTATCTAGGGAGGAAACAATCGACTATGTTTGTATGGAAAAAAGCCGGGTACCTTTCCATAGAACGGCGCGCCAACATAAGTTAAAATAACTGTGTCCACTGACTACGCAACTCCTTGTTAAATTAAATACCAAATTTATTACAAACTGGACAATCTATTTCCGATGTAACGATGCCTAGTGGATCCAGTATTTAGGTCAGGACGGGTGATTCAGTTAATCTATTCTAACTATCAGTTAGTATGTTGACGCTTTATATCACAAAGATTGCCCTGTTCATTATTAGTTATAGGAACAACTAGGCTAGGAATAATTAAGTTAAGGCTAAGTTATATTGTAATGTCATTGAAAATTTGTAAGTAATTTAATGTAATGTAATTTTTGTGCTTCACTATCGCATTGGGTACCTATTACCTGTAATGATAGTAATAAGTTGGAAAAAAATAAAAAAATAAAAATAAAAAATATTTAACTAGCGACCCGCCCCGGCTTCGCACGGCTATATTATGCATGTATAATTATACATATAAACGTACCTCTTGAATCACTCAAAATCCGTTGCGTAGATTTAAAGATTTACGTATACATAGGGATATAGGGACATAATATGGACAGAGAAAGCGACTTTGTTTTATACTAGGTAGTGATTAGCCCCGCGATCCCGTGGGAATATGAAAATGAAAAGTACCCTATAGCCTTTCTCGATAAATTGACTATCCAACCCAAAAATTTTTTTTCTATTCGAACCATTACTTCCTGAGATTAGCGCGTTCAAACAAACAAACATATTCTTCAGTTTTATAATATTAGTATAGATTAAAATTATAGAGTTAATAATTGTTCGGAGAAACTTCGATATTGCATAAGGAGTTCGATATTTTGAAGATACTTTAGCTTAGGTCTGTTTCGATAGTGTTTTGTTTCTGTTTCCATCGTTTTAGATTCTCTTTTATTTCCGTTGAGATTGTCTTTATTTTTATACTTAAAAAAATGGTTGTCTGTAAAGTCGGTTTACGGACGATAACTTTACGTGATAAAGAACATAAAGGAAACGATGAAAAATTAAGAATTTTTAACACGATTTTATTAGTTTTACCTGTATGGTTGCTTGTATGTAACCGACTCTTTTGGGCCCGATTTTGCTCTACTTTGTTATGTTATTCCTTTATATTTTTTCCTTTGAAAAAAAAGATTAAACCGATTGCGATGTAACTAAGATGAACACGAAGAAAGAGATAAAAATATATAAATATTGCAGGACATTCTACACATCGCCATCTAGCCCCAAGTTAAGTAACTAGACTTGTGATAGGGGTGCTAGACAACGGATAGGTATTATACTACTCTACTCATAAGTATACTTTTCTTTTTAGTATAGATTTGTTTTGTTCTCATTGTTTTTTGTTTGTAATAAAAAGGCTGGAAAACTACCTACTGACCTGATTTTGATGGAACTTGGTATAAATAAATAAATATTACAGGACATTCCACACATCGCCATCTAGCCCCAAGCTAAGTAACTAGACTTAATTGTGTTATGGTTGCTAGACAACGGATATATACTTACCTACTTTTCTTTTGTAAATATATACTTATAATACATAGAAACAACCAAACCACAGACAAATTATTCTCTAAGCATAAATATCTCATAAATAAATAATATGTATTTATGAGATATTTATGCTTATTCGTGCGTTGCGGGAACCCGCAACCCCGTGTTTGACAGTCCGGCATGGTGACCATTGTGCCAACTGGGTTGTCAACTGGGTATGAAGATACATTTAATTCAGGAATAACATAGCCTACGTTTTATTCCCCAAGTAAAACTTAGGGTCCTTGAATACACGATAAGTATCGTGTACTACATGTTTATCAAACAGTTGGCGATTGTCTATCAATATTATCTATAATCTCTAGTTATCAGCAGTTTTGCTATCGGTCAAGACTGCAGTTTGATACCCAGACAAAGACTTTGAATACTTAACACTTGAAAAAGACTGAAAAAAAAGCAACAATTTCAAAAATTTAAAAACATTAAATTATTTAAAATCGCTTAGTTAGTCTAGTGCGACGACATGACGACGAAAACAATCAAGATCAAAGTTTTAGTTTGAAAGTTGATTTATTACTCAAATGCTCACTTTAATAAATAAATATTGCTTAACACACAGCGCCATCTAACCCTGAGCTAAGCAACTAGGCATCTGTTATGGTGGCCAGCTCTGATAACGGATAGAATATACCTACTTCTAACCTTTTTTTTTGTAAGTAAATACTTACGTCAGTATTATTTATTATTTAAACCTAAATAGAGACCTAAAGAAAATCTATAAAATGTAAAATTCAAAGTTCTGATTGACTTTTATAATCTTTTAAGCTATTGCTTTAGCTTTTATCGCGGGCTATGAGCGCGGCGACCGAATCAAGAAATTCCGTAACAGAAATAAAACCTAACACCCCCCACTCCGTCTACCATGTAGCTCGGCCGAGCGTTCCCTTAACGTGTAGGTATGTATAATATGGTACGACTGTACGAAGCTCGTTTTTTTTTACATATTATAGGTCAGCGTTTGACCACTATCACACCTGCCTGATGGTAGGTGACGATGCGGCCTAAGATGCAAAATGCTATAATCACCGCAAAGCTTTAACAGCTGGTCCTAGAGATATGAAATGGTGTGTTTTTTCGTACCTATTCAGTATCCACTACGAAAGGATTTTCCGAAATTTCAAGAAGGTAAAATTGCGGGCGAAACTGCGTGCAGAAGCTAGTAGGTAATAGGTCTAGTTTATCTTACATAAATATTTGTTTGAGGCAGGAAGCGAACTTGCAACCTTCTGCATTGCATTGTCAACTCTATAAATAAGTTTAATCTCTTTGCAACTACCTAGATAAATATAATTTCATCGATAAATATTAGTAATGAGGTAGGTACTTTACCTACCTATTATACTGCCCCATTAATAAATGGTCTAAATTAATAATTTGGTCTAAGCTAAATAATTAATGGTTCAAATAGCCGAACGGTTTAGTCCTGTATATTTATAAGGAACTTGCCGTTTTATATACCGAACCAGACTAATAAGTCGTAGTTTTGAGCTAACAACAAAACAATTACTTACCCTCCATTCTTGCACCTTCATTGAACATAACTTGTATAGTGTCACCAACATTTTGTATTTATTTTAACATGAATAAGCAATATTGTTATAGTTAAATTGTAAAATCACTAGGCATGCACACAGTCCTCCATCAGCACACCTGCATTTTCTTTTCACTATGTACCGTTAAAATTAATCGTTTTTGAAATTAAACAAACACTAAGCTTTTAATGTTTTCAGTTTCGCGCCTCCGCCATATTTAAACAATGTAGCCAACCAACTAAAATTACAAACAAAACATGTTCGTACTACAAGTCTTTTGAGCTAGTGGCCAAACATAAAAATCTGCTGCTTCTTTCCAGCCAGTCTCATCTGAAACAAAAATATACCCGTCCTTTTCACACCTACAGTAACCTCTCTCTCTCACACTGGCCAATCTCGATTGCTTGACTGATCGTCTGAAACTTTATTTATATTTTTACTCTGTACCCGTTTGTTTCACGTTTGCTTTGCGTTATCTATGCTAAGTTGCAAAAGTTGAAAAAGAAAAAAGTAAACTGATTTTAACAAAAGTCTGCTGAAATGTTTTGATTTCGATTTATTTCGAAAATTATTACTGAAAAGCTAAATATTTATACGTTTTAGACAACTTTTACTAAAGATATTCCAAGTTACGGTAATGTACCAAGCTTTGTCTTAAGTTTCTCTCAAAACCAATGTAAAAAACCAAAGTTAAAATTTTAAGGTGTGGCTTGGTTTCGTTTACAGCTATTTTACTAAAATTACACCACCTATCTCTTCCACAGAACGAAAGAAACCAGAAGTGAGACTGTGCTCACGAATTCGACCGGATTTCAAGTGATAAGTTGACGAAAAAAGCATAAGAATGCCAGTCTTAGAATCGTGTTGGTCTCCCTGCATTTGGTCTTCTAATGTGAAGTCCGGTAGCCGGGCTGTGGCGGTGTATACTGCAGCAATGAGTATGGTCCTCATCACGTTCATTGCGTACCAAATGGATGGGGGAGATTCGACGCAGCTGTGGAATCCGTTGTTCGAAGCTGATGTGAGGGGATGTGAGTAGAAATTCCATTTTCATTATAACGGCAAGGCTTTGTTACAAGTGGCACAGTGGGCATTTCCAACACAGAAGGATAAGGCTTGATTTCTACTGTAAAACTTATATTTGTTCGATCTAAAGTGTTTGTTTCTGGTCGGTTTGGCACCCATATGATGATGAACTGATCAATGCACAGCCGAAACTGCTGATCGTAGAGACCTGAAACTGAAACCTGAAGCATGTGTTCGTCGTATGATATTTTCGTCAGATCATAAAGGATTTTCCGAAATTCTATCCCTAAAGGGGTGAAAAGAGGGGCAAAGTTTGTATGAGACATTATGATTGCTTGGCCCATTTTCAACTTCTATGCAGACAAAGTCGCGGGCAAAAGCTAGTCATACCTATAAAATTTACTACCTAGGAGCATAGTTTTGAATGTCATTTGACGACCCAGTTGGCACAATGGTCACCATGCGGGACTACCAATCACAGGGTTGCGGTTTCGATTCCCGCCTCAGACAAGTATTTATGCTTAGATATTTGTCCGTGGCTGGTTGTTTCTATGTATTATATGTATAAATTTACAAATAGAAAAGTATTTAAGTAGTATATCCGTTGTCTAGCACCCATAACACAAATCTAGTTACTTAGCTTGGGGCTAGATGGCGATGTGGGGAATGTCCTGCAATATTTATTTATATTATTTATTCAATCTATAAATATAAAATTATAAGTCCTTACTGACTGACTGACTGTTAGATCAACGCACAGCTCAAGTCAATAATACGGAGGCTAAAACTTAGCATACACATAGCTGTTATAAGTTATGGCTTCAGCCTCACTTTTTTACATAAAAAAAACCTAATACTAAACAGTTTTATTATTTTATTTTTCAGCGCTACAAGTATTTGGAATCATATTCATACTAATATTTGTGTTGTTGATTATTTCATCAATTTTGATGGTAAGTTTCAAGTCCTTTAAAGTCCTATTTTTAAGATAAAATAGGAGAAGTTTTCAAGGCTTTCAGGGCAAATTCTTAAACTGTAAAAGATAGCAATACTTACTGCTCAAGAATCTGAAAATATGCTCAGGAGATTCACGTTGAAATTAAAACTAACTAAAATACAAGACAATGTTGTAGATAATTTTAATTAAACACAGAAAGACATTCACACAATTTTAAACTAAATACCTAATTATCTATGTAAATAAAAGGAAGTCATGTTAGTTACACCATTTATAACTGGAGAATGGCCGAACCAATTTGGCTGAAAATAGGTGGGAAGGTAGTTTAGAACCAGGAGACGGACATAGTATACTTTTTTTTATCGGGATCGTGTCTTACGCGTGCGAAACCGCGGAGCACAGCTAGTTAAAATATAAATTAAGAATATCCTCCACGGCATGCAACATTGCCTCTCTGGGTGGTCAAACTCTCATAAGCTACCAGCCTTCCAGTTGTGACTGTTGAAGCCTCATCGAGACTGTCACATGCCCCAAGATATTTAAACAATCATTGGCTAATTGATTGAATCCGGCGTTACTTTTCTAACTCCGTAACTCCATATCTGTAATGGAAGTATTAATATTTAGTTTTTAGTTCATAACCTAGTGCACAAACACATTGCAGCGGTGCACATTGCATTTTGGCATTAGGTTCGGAACTAAAAACTAAATATTAATACTTCCATAGTTGTCATTGACCTTTATCATCTTTGAAAGATGCTTTTAACAACGTCATGAGTGGCGGCATTTGTTTTCATGGCTCAAGAAGCCTTTACGAAAGACAGTGAGATCCATAGGTGGCCAATATGCAAGTTATACTAGCGACCCGCCCCGGCTTCCCGCGGCTATATTATGCATGTATTGCAGATATATACCTTTCTCTTGAATCACAAAAAAACCGCATCAAAATCCGTTGCGTCGTTTTAAAGATCTAAGCACACATAGGGACAGACAGCGAGAAGCGACTTTGTTTTATACTAGTGATGCCGCAGGTGACTGAGTAACGACACCATCTGTCTAGCTTTTGCTCTCTTCACTCAAAAAGAACAAGACAGCACTTAAAGAATATTCTTTCTGAATTTCAGGTGATCGGCATAAATATCTGGATGAGAGGTATGATGCTGCCGTGGATGATCGTTATGGGACTCATTATATCATTCCAGCTTTGTTTTGGACTGTGGCTTATTGGTGGATACTATATTTATGTAAGTATTTCTTTTATATTGTATAGGCTGGCATTTGACCACTATCACACCTGATTGCTATCTGCCATACCTGTTCAGTTTTCACACCTGACTTGAAGTTACCACATTGTACGGTCGAAGTCAGAATTGCAGATTGACCATAGAGTTCTAAAGTTATTATTATTGGAATAGATAGATAGAACGCTTTATTGCACACACAAGTTACAGAAAAGTAGGTACAATTAATTTAAATTATACAAAATAAAATAGTGGCACAATAGGCGGCCTTACCGCTGAAAGCGGTCTCTTCCAGGCAACCTTAGGATGGAGAGGATTTGACCTTTGGAATGTTTTTATTCTAATAATATTTATCTTATAAATTCATGAGTTGGAAGACTCAAGTAAAACCTTAGAATCTTGCTAGAGTTGAAATTAGTCTAATAATAGCAGTTTTGGAGCTCTTCAGTGGGTCTGCAATTCTGACTCCGACTGTACATGTCTGGAATAACAGACGCAGGCAATGGATTCTATACCCTTACTGTTGGACAATCAGACAAACTTATTTGCAACACCGATTTTTAGTGGAAATCCTCATTCGCACTAAGCATTTTGCTTCATAGTTCCTTCTTGTGCAAGAGTAGTAAAAGGGAGATGGAGATATCATTTACCTTGAATACCTGCCTGCCCCCAAATGGGACTAAAATGGTAATTGTCATGTCAGAACTCCCCAGCGAAAGCGGACAACTATGTTGCTCATTGCGGACCACTATGCTGCAGATAGGAACAGGAGCTATGAACATGAAAGAAAAAAAAACATCTTCTCCCATACTAATAATCGAGGGAAGATGAGAAGTAAAAGTTTTAATGTACTTATCTATTGTTTTTTCAATTTTAGTTGGACGCTACCTTCGCAGCATTTATTGACTTTTTATGGATGGTTTATAATGTAAGTACCTATTCTATCTATTATTGAGGTATTTGGTGTCAATTTGTAACAAAGATACCAAAATTAAAAAAAGGTCACTACTTATTTTTTTTGAAGTGAAAACTTCTTTAGCGGCGTTGAGCACTTTTTCTGTAATGGGTATAAAATCTTAAACTCGCGTCAGGACACGTGACCTGATCGAAAAAGCGTAAGACGGATGGAGAGTAGACAGCTATCCCCTCTCTACGGCGCGGCGAAAATGTATGCCTGGGCCTACTGTTTTTAATTTGGCTGTGAGTGTATTAAGACGTACATATGGTATTTTTTAACGGACGACTATTGACGGACGACAAATGTCGGACGACAAATGTCGGACGACTATTTGTCGGACGACTATTTGTCGGACGACTATTGACGGACGACAAATGTCGGACGACTATTGACGGACGACAAATGTCGGACGACTATTTGTCGGACGACTATTGACGGACGACAAATGTCGGACGACAATTTGTTGGACGACAAATGTCGGACGACTATTTGTTGGACGACAAATGTCGGACGACTATTTGTCGTCCGACTATTTTTTTTTTTCATCTAAAACTCTTTTTGCGTATGTTCTCGCGACATATGAGATTTTACACAGATATACAGTTTTCACTTCTGCCTGCACTCCCGGAGTGCGCTGTTTTTTTATATAAAAATCTGCAAACATATGAACATTATTACCTATACATAAATTAATTTTTCAATTTGGTCATCACTTCTTTTAAATACATTCTTTCTACTCTAATTAAGTTTCTTTGGACCTTTTGTAATGAATACTCTCAAACTACTGGACCGATTTTGATGAAACTTAATATGAGGATAGATTGAATATTTGGTAGTAAAATAGGCTACTTTTTATTCCGATATTCCCACGGGATCGGGACCTAAACAGGTGATATCACAAGCCGCTAATTAGACTCTAATAACTCATTTATTTTTTCAGATCTACTGCTGGCTCTGCGTGTTCTCACAATATCAAATTATATTAGAAATGCAATCACCAAATATTGAGATATTGATCGAATATTAACAAAAAAACTACCAATTATTGTACTAAGTAAGTGTTAAATCTTATTTTTGTATAAAAAAAATTACAAATAAGTTATTGAAATCCATTTTAAAGTGGTAGCACTTAATTTAGTAGGTTCTTAGAATAATAGTAACCACTGACGTTTGAACGAAGTTTCGCACATAATTATACACACATCAACAAAGTCTAGGTAACATGGGTAAAATAGTCTTTTTTTAGGGAAAAATTGTATTTTTTGGGTGTTTTGTGTCGAGTGTCGTAAGTCAATAGAAGCGGAATTTTATACTCTTTTTAATACTGGGACTTTATCAAAGGGTTGCCATAGGAAAAAATTGAAATTTAGTATGAAAACTAAAATAGTGCCGAAACTGAGAAACAAAACAAGGTTTTTTAATAAAAAAATCTATAGACACGTTAAAATTTAGTAAAAAAAATTACTCTTAGTAACTTTTTAGCCATCTGTTGGTCCACCTACAGCATTAGAGACGGCTCTATATTATCATGGCATACTAAGTATAGGGATATCAATCTTTGTCTGAGGAATAATTCTCAATAAGTACTCTGAAAAGGTGTGAAAAAATTCTTCCTTCGTATTAAATTTTTGAGGAAAGTTCTTGAAAGCTCTTCTGCATGGCAAAGCCCACGCATTATCAATTGAATTGAGATCAGCAGACTGCGCAGGCCACTCTAATACCGTGATATTGTACTCGCTGAACTCATTCACAACCAGCCTTAAGGTTCCGCTGGTCGATCGTGTTTTCATACAAATGAATTTAGAGTGTTATCCATTTATTCTTTATGGAATTTGTAAAAACAAAAGTTAAATCTACATAACAAGTCTATATCTAGCCCATGTAGGCGACGAAATAGACAAATTATATTTAATTTAAAAAAAATTATATAAATAAATATAATTTGTCTATTTCGTCGCCTACATGGGCTAGATATATACTTGTTATATAGATTTAACTTTTGTTTTTACAAATTCCATAAAGAATAAATGGATAACACTCTAAATTCATTTGTATGGAAAACACGATCGACCAGCGGAACCTTAAGCTGTGAATATGTCCATTATCTTGCATGAACATGAAATATTGTTCGAGCTGCTGTTGGGGTATCACCATAGAGTACACAACCTCATCATGTGTTCCCTAGACTTTGTTGATGTGTGTAGGTAAGTATATCAAAAGAGTTAAACTAACATTTTTTACAAGTTTGTTATAAGAAAGTTAGTGATTTTAACCCTCGGTAGCCCACCGATAGGTTATTAAATTCGGTCATTAGTGTCAAAAAGACCTATAATATTCCTCTATGACTTAAATGGCCGTTACACATATTTGGTTTTTAAGATACTTTGGCCGGTACTTTGCCAGACACAATTTCCCATTTATCTAGCGCCATCTACCGAGCAATCTGGAACTAGTTAGAAGAAACAACTGTTATCAAAATACCTAAATATATAAGTAAAAAAGTGCACCATAACTGCCTTAGATAAATATTATTGTAAAGAAGTGCCTCAAACTGACTAAGATAAATAGATAGAATAAGCTTTAGATAGTTATAAATTATAATAAGATATTTTATTATTATAGATTACTAAGTACCTAATTATTATTCCGTCCATTTTCTATAATATTTATTATAATAGAATCTCATTTTTATACTTATATTTTATTTATTGTGTAAAGATTTAATGGCAGCATGCCGCGGTTTCACCTGCATAAGTCCCGATAGCGTGAGAATAATGTCCTAAAAAGAAGCCTATGTTACTCCCTAAGGTTAAAAATAAATAAATATTGCAGGACATTCCACACATCGCCATCTAGCCCAAGCTAAGTAAACTAAACTCGTGTTATGGATGCTAGACAACGGATATACTACTTATATAATTTTCTTTTGTAAATATATACTTATAATACATAGAAACAATCAGACCACAGACAAATATCTAAGCATAAATACATGTCTGACGCGGGAATCGAACCCGCAACCCTGTGTTTGGCCGTCCAGCATGGTGACCATTGTGCCAACTGGGTCGTGGATTCCTTACAAGTTTCATCAAAATCGTTTCAGTAGTTTCAGAGTCGGAAGAAAAGTCCAAAAAAATCGAATATTTTCTCTTTAATATTATACAGGATGGTTAATTTGACTGGGTCATTAAGGACAGGTTCTAAAACCGCTGTTACGAGTAAACGTTCTTAAGGTGAAAGGGTACTTACGCTCTCTCCATACATACGTAGTCGACTGTTTCATCCCTGGATAATGACACTAGTACAAATATTTTTGTGCCATAAAACCTATAACTGCCATGACTATGCCCCTATATTTTGTTTTTTTTTTTTCACATTCTAATTTTATTATCATACAAATTAAGATTTTATAAGTTTTATGCACCAAAAATATTTGCTCTAGTGTCATTATCCAGGGAGAAAACAGTCGACTACGTTTGTAATAGTTTGTATGGAGAGAGCCCCCGGTACCCTTTCCTCTTAACATTGATTATTTTTTGCACGACAATGGTTTAAAATGATTTTAGTAGAAAATGTATGGAAATCGTTTTTCGTGATGATTTGCGGATTTTTTAATATTGGTCTCCAAAAAGTCTAAGTATTCCCTATTTGAAATCACATCGATTTATGTTTACTTAGTAATATTATTACTTTTTCAAAAAAAAACACCAAGTTAAAAATAAAAATTATTAAGTCGACGTATTTCGAAAATAAGGAGAGGTCTCATAAGAACATTTTGTCGTAGTTACAGTGGTTCTGTAACCTATTGACCCCGATACCACATGGTTTTTTTTTCTTTCGAAAATGCCACTTTTCCCGGAAAAAGAGAAATGAAGAAGTCAATTATTACAAAATTAGGAAAAGAAGAAGTCAATTATTACAAAATTAGGAAAAGGTCTCCTAAAACATTTTCTTGAAGCTACAGCACTTCTAGAAACCTGCTCTTACTGACTCACTTAATTTAACCACCCTGTATAAATAAATATTGAAAGCAAGATTGATTAGATATTATAGCTGCATTTATTATAAATAGATTTACTAATATCTGAATTATACCTAACTTTATTTTACCTTTGATGTAATTGTTCATATGAATTTCATTTACTTGTATTGAAAAATTTAATAAAACAAGATAATATTGAAAAATTCTTAATTTATTCGGAGAAATAATCCTTTTTCGTTCATTTTGAAAATAAAAAATACATTGCAATATGTAAGTATAATATATAAAAAAGAAATAATTGGTAAAACATAACAGAAAGTCGCGTAAGCCTATACCAATTACTAATTACAGATTTATTACATTTCTTTATTATAATTATTAAGTGAACTGGGGCTATTGCAACATTTGCAACCATGAGACTAATACCACTTTAGAACCAAAAATATTAGCCCAAATGCATAGATGAACAAACTGCCTTTTCGTCTGTAAATACAATAAATTTGTTAATTATTGCATGGTAGATTATTGTAGCTGTTTGAACCATTGCAAGTTGAAATCTTTCTTAATTTAAAGACAAAAACATAACCCTTTCAGTCGAGTAAAAATTCCGTGTCTTTTCTAAGCTTATCCAAACTTCAATCGTATATTTACAAAATTAATGTATTTGTTTTTAAATTATACCAAAATATAGGGAAAAAGTACCTAGAAACAGTACACATAAAAACTTAAAAGAACAATTTTCCATGCCATAATTATTATAGGCGCAAGGCATTTTGCACCTTATGTATATTACCTATAAGCACCACGGTTTATGTAAAAAAGTTGAAGAATTAAGTTTCCGAAGAAGCTCTCTTTCTCTCAGTAGACAGTATTTTTAAACGCCACTGAGGGAATATTTCTTCAGAAATTCTAACTTTTTCTATACTTATATAACAATGAATCGCTGACTGTGTCGCTAAGCGCAAACTCGATAACAGCTGAACCGATTTCGCTAATTCTTTTTTTGAAGTGAAAACTTCTTATGGCGCGTTGGGCACTTTTGTGGGTGAGCATTTTCAACCGATCTCGCGACAGATTTTGACGCGACAGATGAGATTTTATTTGTGTTAGTCTTTTTGTTTAACTTATACTGCCATCTATTACACAAATTGAGAAACTTAGTTTCTAGAAAGACCGCTATTCGAATGTAGATGGCGCTGATTTAAATTTTTTACTGCCATCTAGCGAATAAAAAATAAACTATATTTGTTTAAGTGAGTGCTAATAGATGGCAGTAGCAGATCGTTTCAAGAAATATTCTATGAGAAATAACAAGTTTATTGTTTTCACTTCTGCCTGCACTCCCGGAGTGCGCTGTTTTTTTTTTTGTTGTGTTTGTTATTGTCAGAAGGTTCTTATGAAAGAAAAAATAGAAAATTATTACATGGGTTAAACCGCGGGGCGCAGCTAGTTCCAAATAAAAGTATCCCCGGTGGGATTCGAATTCAAGACTTATTGCAGACTTAACCGATGTAGAAGCGATGTGGAAGCTGTAAAGTTTCAGTAGGCTACGAAACTTCGTAGTAAATAAGCTGTCCGTAATTTTGACTCGGTGGGACCACCGCTAGGTGTCATAGGTTCATTTTCATTTACAAAAATAATGGAAAATATTTCCAAATATTTTATTGTTATGTTTTCCGAAATGAAGAAAAATTCAACCCTTCATCTTACAACAATTAATTGACAAAGTTGAAATTTTTAGTTACAATGTTTTATTAGAATTTGCCTTAAAATTACAATAGCCCCGGTTCACTTTCTTAATATACTTTAACGAAGCTTAGTCGAAATGAATTCTCCAATTTGTATTGCACAGTTATACATAATAAGAACTAACCAAGGAAATGCAAACCACATCATAATTTACCAGTGAACAATTATTATTAATTTTTCTATATAATTTTTTTAGTGTATAAGTTTAAATAGGTTATAAGAATTACAAATCATCAATTGTTAAGAAATATTTGTACTAAAGACAACTATATTCGCTGGGTAAGATGACAAGGGGCTATTTCTAAGTTAGAATAGCCCCGAATTTAAAAATTTAAAAATGACTAAATTAAAAAAACTAAGTTTAATAATATATTAGAATGATTTTTATCTATTGACATGATAGAGAAAAATTAACCCAACACTCGAAAATAAATCTAGGTACCTATTTTGATGAAATTTATGGTTATGTGTTTGAGTGGATCAATGAATGGTTTAGATTAGCAATTTAAATAAGTAGGAGGTGGTTTATGACTCTGTCAGGTCATCTAGTATTTCAATAAAAATATTTTGAGGCAAACTTTGTTTCATAGTCATAATAGCCCCCGTATCTTCTTAGTATTATTATTTTATTTAAAGGTATCATTTCAAGTAATAACTGGTATTACTTAACTAAAGTACTTAAATGGATTTCGTTTTCTAAATTAATCTAAAATGTCTAAATAATCTAATAATAATAATCTAAAATGTCTAAATTAGGCCACACCAGTGACACTATAGTTTATCGGTTAGTTTATCATTTCCTTGGTCAGTCCATAAGTAACATCTAATTTAACTAAAAACAATAGATTCCTTAAACTTTTAAATTTAATATTTTTTTGGCTTGGAATGTTCTGAGTTATTTTTGTCGTGTTACATTTCAAATATCGATTATGCTACGGACGTTACAATTAAAAAAAAGTTCTACACTTTTCTGGAATGGTTTTTTTATGGAATGTGTTGGTATTTACAGTGATTTTTATTTATTATATTAAATAATAATATACACTTATCATTAAAATGTACAATTAAAGAAATATTCTAAATACAGTCATGTAAATAATTATTATTTTACAATAATTTACACAAAGCTTATATTTAAAATGATATGCAAAAAGCTAATTTAATAGCTCGTACGTTTGTTTTTGTAACTAAGTGATGAATATATTTTATCGATAAGTTACATCACTGGTTTTATATTCCGTGATACAAAATTTCGTATTATTTGGAATTGTTAAAGCAATTTAGTTAAATGCAATAAGTTGAGACGAATTTTGGCACTTTGAGTCATTATTGTTCATGAGTTATAGAGAAATTGGCACAGCAATACCGTTAGAGAATCTTTCGATACGTGATTGTTTTTAATAGATGATTTAGTTGCCAAAAAAATTGCCCTAAAACATAAATACTTTTAAAACATTGTCATTTTGCTACCTTTGAGTATTGTTACCGTATACAATATATCAAATAAAAAGTCAGAATTATTTACAAACTAATTGAGCTTCAACACAAAACTACCCTCAATTATCAACAAAATTGCTAAACTTAACAAATTTAAACAAACAAGCTCTGATATTTAAGCCAAATAAAATTTATTTAATAGGGCTATGAACCGGTGGAATACCAATTTGTGTTAGGTGGTGCTGATTTGTCTCCGGATTGGTGCGTGTGAGATGCATGCGCAGCATGTGCTTGGGGGTGATAGAGATGGAAAGACGAAGGTGGGTGGAAGAACTGTGACTGATCTAACGTTGACGCATAGTCCAATGCCCCTGGGACAGCTGAATACGCCTGTGGTTTTAAAGGCAAAGGCGCTTCTCCTAAATACGAATGTCTTAACGCTTCGGAATAAGCACTATTATCGTATGACAACGCGTATTGCTGTTTATCCCTTGGAGACACGGACCCTGGAGGTGTCATAGCTGAGTGGTAGTCAGCATAACCGCCGTAGGCTAAAGAACCTATGTCGGTTCCTTTGTGCCCTAATTGCTCGCCGTAGCTGGACCCTTCACTGCCTGGAGGGGTAGGTAAAGGTCCTGACTGACCATCACTGGAGTAGTACCCACCGGTTCTGCCGTCACCTAAGAAATTACTTCTAATAACGCTCTCTCTATTTGCGTATAACTGTCTAAGCAAAGCGCTAGCTGGTGTTGAAGTATGATTTCCTGGTAACTGCCTATTCAAATGGTTTAGGTGATGGTTTTGAGTACCTATCCATTGGATCGTTGATTTCTGCTGCTGTTGCTTTAAAAGTGCGTCTGTGGAGAAGTCAGTCGGTCGATGAGTGATTTCTTTTCCATCCAAAGCAGGTAAATGCTTCGACATGGCATTCTCCAAGTCTCTGACTGACGTAGCATCTGTAGCACCTTCGGGTATGGCTAAATTAGTCTTTGTAATATCTCTATCTGCTGGTGATATTGCTGCACCAGGATTGGAGGAAGATTTTCGTCTCTCTTCGTCCCGTTCAGCATCGTCATCGCAGTCTGTATGTTTTCTTTTCTTCAGTCTTCTAGCAGGCATTGGAGATGTTTTTTCTGGAGTCGTGTGGAGGGGTATAGGTTGGGTATCGCTTAGTCTAGTTAAATGTGTTACATCAGAAGTTGGTACTGGAGCTGAGGTTGTTGAATCAGTGTTATTTGGTGGTTCTGTTCTTTCCGGAGGATGTCTGTTGGGTGGTGGAGGTCCACCGGTGTTGTCAGTGTCTGGTGGTCCGTTTTCGGGATCTCCTGTTGTTTCTTCTCGCTTTACACCTTGTACGCTTTCTTCTAATTGGCAGCAGTCCATTACTGTGTTAGGGTATTCGCGGCCACTGAAACCGATAAAAATTGTTTGATAAGATATATTTCATTGGATGTTTTTAGTGCCATGTTTTTAGTTTAAACTCTTCTTTAACGTACCTGATAACATAATTGACACAAATAATGTTTTGTTCCTCAGCATTCTTGGATGAGCAGACGACAGTCGCGCACGTCTGCATCCACGTGTATCCTCCTAATTTATTCATTATCCTGTAGTAGTGGGTCAGGACTTGACCTTTGTTCATTACTGAAAAGAAGGAAATTCATTATTTTAGGACTTTGGGCAGTTTGAAATGGAAAGTTTAATAGTGTTTGGTAAATTTATTGTCCATGTATGTCCACTATGTTATTTTGAATTGGTTTTCCTAGCTTTTCGACAATGGACAAGTTAAGAGTGATAACTAAAAAGGCTGTCATTGGTTTCAGTTGAGTTAGATCTTATATTCTACGCCGACTTTGTGCAAACTTTTTGATATAATCCCCGTTTCCCAAAACAGTCTTAATAATAAACAAAGTCACAATCCCTGACCTTCAAGACGCACAAATCAGAACAATAGGTTACTATTATAACAATGATGCATCAAACTAACTAGGTATAACCAGAGAATTGATTACGAACACAAAAGACGGAGTGACAAACACGTGTTTGTTCTATACGTGATTCATTAGTATCGCATATTTTGGTTTTGTTGGCGTATTGTTTAAGTACCTACCTATTGGTGTTTATTGGCATGGGACTCATTAGATTATATACGCGGTTAGAATTGGATTTCAGCCAATGTTACTAGGTAGTAGATGTAGTAGCAACTTGACGTAAAGCGCCCAGTACACCATCAATCAATGC
Source organism: Idaea aversata (assembly GCA_907269075.1). NCBI lineage: Eukaryota > Metazoa > Arthropoda > Insecta > Lepidoptera > Geometridae > Idaea > Idaea aversata. The sequence continues at coordinate 4,076,024 of OU026102.1, forward strand.
TTCAATCCCTAACTCCGCAAGCATTTAGCTAATAATTATGTTTTTAATGTCTCAAACTGCTTTAGCAAACAGAGCGTCAAGTCTATTCGGCTTTCGTTTGCAGTTTCTGGTTTGATGTTTAAGTTAGATTCTTTTTCAACTTGAACTGGGCGCTTAATTCCTTGTATTTGCGCCATTGTTGTATTGAAGTAATTTATTGCGTTTTTAGTAGGTAAATAGGTTGTGGATCGTTTTGTCCTTTCTTGTGGCTAATGACATTAATATTGTAATCAGTAGGCATTAGTAGAATCTTTTTAACGTCGTGTTTTGTAATAAAATGTCCTGATTTAGGTTTTTCAGTATGGACCTTGTTAAAATAAAACAATACCTAATGGTTTTGTTTCATATTCAAAGTATCTAAAACTGGTATTCAGGTCATAATCATGATTGACGACGTTATCAACGTATTTGTATATTTTAAAGATTCCTTTTTACTTTTATGTTACTTTTAGTGGTTTAAGAATTGGTTAGCGAATTCCAAGGAATTGAATGTCTTATTTCCATTGCAAATAATAGATTCTACTAGAATACAAAATTAGTACTTTTATAACCCATCATGTTAATTCTTCCAAGGCGCTATTACAATGTCGGAAGTTTTAAACATAACAATTTGGTTTTATTAACGTATGCACAAAACAGCGTCAATAAAAATCATCAAGTAACCAAATCACATATAAAGTTGTAACCAAATTACCCGCTTTCTAGCAAACACCCGGACTTTTATGTAAATAAAACAATTATTATTCAGCACCAGCAATGTCCACATTTGACCGGCATCAACATAGATGTTAATTTTAAATTCAAATTGATGGTCTCGTAAAGCTATCAAATGGTAAGGTGCTAGGACCACATGACGCTAACTCTAGCCGTGATTGGCATTCTCGATGGCAGCCATCTTGTGGTAGACGCCATTTGATTGGACGAAGGAATATTACGTCAAGATTATGAATCTTCCATTCATATTGCTATGAGGAAATAAAGACGAAGATAAACGCTCGTTGACTTGGTGCCAATAACCAAATAAGTACCTACCTAACAATAAGGCTCGAAAAATTTCTGCCATAAACCTTATGTAGGTACAGGATTCGTTGCAGACAAATAAAGGAAGGATGACATCATTGTATTTGTAATCAGTACTTTGACATCTAAGGCGAAGATACTTGCATGTCAAGTGGTAACGGGTTATGTAACGGACGCGAAATTCTTATTAAACTGTTATTGATCAGAAAGACAACTGTTACTCTAAAATTCTCTTGTAAAACTTCAGAAAATTATGTACAAATATTTTAGAACATTATTCTGAAAGATGGACTTACAAAAGATGATATGAAAACGACTGAGTTACGGAGAGTTAAATCAAAGTTCATAAAACATCTTACAAAAACAGAGCCTCAAATAAAGCCGTCTCAGAGGACATTACTTGAAATTTCCCACGTCTACGCTGAGGGAAAGGAAACCAAAATGATGGCATAAAAATTATTATTCAAATCACAAACGTGAGTCAGTCCGGCGCATAGCGCAGGCCTAAATTGTATTCCTGACTGATGTGTGGAAAAGTAATAATATCGTACTCGTTTCTAGCGAGATTATATATGAGAGATTCTTTTCTTGAATCCCTTGTGAATTTTCAGTGTGGAATACTTAACAAAAAATACTTGCTGAAAAATAAGACGCATAGTCGCGTTTGAACTTTTTGAAGAGAAACGTGGATTGAAAGATGTATATAATACCAAAGTTAAAGCCCATTATTTTTGAGGAAAAAAAGTCTTCTCCCTGAAATTCGTGCCAAAAATAAAGACAGAACAACCTACAAACAAATAAGAACAGAAAACAAACCTGCAATCGATACAGTCATAAATTTTCCTCGAAGCCCGCCTTGAAGTTGTAGTCCATAGTCTACTTGACATGGATTTCCAAACTCCATTCATTGAATACAAATCAATATGTTACGACATTAAGGATTTCACCACGATATTGGGTCATGGTAGAACAGCATCGACTATTGTGGATGCAAGGATAATTGAGACTGTCGAAGGCACTGTCGATACTAAAATAGTTATTGATTTATAGAAGGAAGCGGAAGACATATAAAAATTAGTGAAAAAGATTGATTGCCTCTAAATGTGCCAGTTACCGTATTAATCAATGAAGGTTTGACAGTTAAAAGTTTTGGTTTAGGTAAAACACAACAGGTGCAATATTGGATATTGGAGTCATTATAAGCCCAAGAATAGTAGTCAACTATAGCAATAGAACTGAGTTAGAATTATAATCATCTCTCTTATTACCTAATCAATGACGACCCAGTTGGCACAATGGTTACCATGCCGGACTGCCAAACACAGGGTTGCGGGTTCGATTCCCGCCACAGACAAGTATTTATGCTTAGATATTTGTCTGTGGTCTGGTTGTTTCTATGTATTATAAGTATATATTTACAAAAGAAAAGTATATAAGTAGTATATCCGTTGTCTAGCACCCATAACACAAGTCTAGTTACTTAGCTTGGGGCTAGATGGCGATGTGTGGAATGTCCTGCAATATTTATTTATTTATTTTATTTAATGTTTGATTGTCAAAATTTTCAAATTAATTACAATAAAACTAAAATTCTAAGTACAATGCCAAGAAATACTTTTTCTTTAGAAAAGAATAAACGCAGACGATAAGGAAAACGACGTAGAATTTTATGACTTTCAACGAAATGTCCGTTAGCTAAATTATTCGCATATATAAGTTGCCAAATCTAAAGTAAAACGGCATTAAACTTGTTACGTGCAGTGTTTTAGATGATACGGTTAAAGTAGATCAGATCATTTTAAGTACCTGTGATAGTGTTACAAATTGTTAAATAAGTACCTACCTATGTGTTACAAAATTTTTGCACCGAGTCGTTAAATTTTTTCATATTGATATCAGCTGATGTTATGCGGTTTACATATATATTTTGCCCATAAAAGTAGCAACATTACATCAAACCGCTTCCGTCTCTTTTGAAACTTGAATATGCAATGTGCCTGAAATTTCACTAGCTTCTACAGCTACAGCTAAATACCTGTCTACCGAGTCTTATATTCTTCAGTTTGAATGTAAAACAATTCCAGGAGAAACTACCTCAAACGAAACTGCGTTGAAATGATAATTTGGTTGTAATCAGACAGTTTAAAATGCCGGTTTCTCCTATGAATTAACTGATTTATTTTACGACTAGAAATCGTTTGTAGTACGTGATATTTTTAAACCTAAGTAAATAAGTGGGACGTATTGTAGCGCTATTTTCAGAAGCTTATCATTACATACATTTACAAAAATTAGTTTACTCTAGAAATCATAAATTACGTGAAAATACATTTGTTATTACTTACAATCTACATGGCATTTTCTAAGTTTATTCGCATCTTCTCCGTGGCACAGGGCGTATAAATTCTTCCCCGTTAGTTCTTCGGCTGTATACCCTAACAGTTCTGACACCCGGCTGTAACAAATACACAAATTATTAAAGTTGAAATAGTGAATAAAAAAAAGTAGGTAAGTAATGACAATGCAAGTGTTCGTAATATCAGAATATCATTTTTATGAAAATTTCTTAGGAAAATAAACTAGCTGGAACTCAAATCTGAGAATTTTTTATGAGATCTTTTTTCTACTCTCGATTTAACTTATTTCTGATATTTTACTTTCCTTTATGAATGTTTTTCTTAGCTAAAATCTTAAATTTTACCAACCTGGGTTCACAGTGCGCTATTCGGAAGTCGAAGTTAATCCTCGTAACGAACATATCAGACTCCAGTCTGATCTCATGAACGGAGGGTGGTGGTAACGCGATGGCCAACGCCACCATTCCTAAGAGAACTGTTGGAGATTTACGACTATGCGAAAATGAATACTGTGGTCGGAGTCTGCACAGCATTAGGACTACCTGGAAAGACAGAGATGGAATTTTTAAATAAGGATTTTCAAGCCTTTGTCAACCCATGGACAATCGCTATTAAATTAGGTATACCTATAAATTTTTCATTATTATTTAACGTTAAAATCAACCAAAAGATAGCTAGTTTTGGGCTGTAAGATATTAAAAAGTTTTTGTACTTATTAAATTTAGAAAGACATGAAAGCAGAATTTAAAAAAATCGTAGTTAGGCATCTACCAATAAAACTCGAAACTCATACTCATAAATTAAACTCAATCCAACTTTATTCTTAAAACCAAAACGTGGTAAACTCGTTAAAAATCTCATTGAAACTTTACCAACAGAGCGACAAGCAAAATTTCGAGTATATCCGGAACTTTGAGATCACGTACGTCAAATACATTACCTGTTAATCGAATGAAAATTTAAGGACTAATTTGCAATTTGCCAATGCAGCCATAGCTTTAGGCGTTAAACCATAAAGGATGGTAATGGCTCTATTCGACCAAGTCGAAGTGGATGCCGTTTAGATTGCAGATAATATGAGCATAACTCATTACCGAAATGAGAATTTTGCAAGGAAACTGTATTGGTACGTACGTAACGTTAACTTTATTATGGAAATAAATTTGAGCTTATTAAGATAATTTAAAATAATGCTGATACAAAGTAAACCAACATTCCTTTTATATGTGAACATTTTCTGTCGTCTACACTAACTCATACTTCTATTGAATCAACAAGTGCCTAAACCTCCCATAATTTGCAATAAAAAATAATCTTCCTCAAACGAAAAGATCACCGCGAAGTGGTTATGGAATAAAACCAAAATTTACACCCCCGAAAACAATCTACGAACAATTTTACCTAGCATTCGCGAGTTGCTTGAGATATAATCACATTTTATGACCTAACACCGAGTTAAGTCAAAAATTATGGGCCCATAACCGTGCCCTGGGGGACCCCACGCGACACAATAATTCTAACCAATAATATTTGCAATCTAAGACAGATAAAGAGGTCGTGCGACATCGTTTATCACAAAGGAAATTCAGTTTATTGCAGTAAGTTACAAGACATGAATTTTCCTCCGAAAGCGAGATCAAAAGCCTGTCTATGTTCCAGTTTTCAGAGCCATTTAAATTTAATGAATTGATGATGAGGATGTCTCCTTGACCGATTTCAGTCACTGTGACTATTTCTGGCTACTTATACAGAAGATGACGCGCTTCGATGTTCAGTAGCTCGTCTTTGGTGTGCTCTTTGGTGGTGACTGGCGTACCCGATTTTTGCAGAAAATGTTCTATTGCATATCGGGCACGTAAGCACAACATTTACAGAGTTAAAACTTAATTTAACAGTGATAAGTCCATATATTTTTTTTTAATATAATTGAATAATAATGATTATATTTCATTTGAAACTTCAACAAAAAATAAATTCCACTGAAATCTAAAGTTAAATCTTCACATCTACAAATTGTAGACAAACTATAGCATTATCGTCTAATCACAACAAATTAGGCATCCTAGATACCCACCCTCCAATTACCACCCTCTCCACATCTGGTCGTCTCACCCTCCTTGCTTCTCCCAACCTAGATTGAAAATGAAAATTCAGCGTCCATTCTCATAATACTTGATAAGTAAAGAAAAATGTGCACAATTTTCATAGTCTCTCTTAGGTAATTTTTAAGTAGCAATAAATCTTGTCGATAAAATGATAATGCATTTTCGATATTGCTCTAATTTATTTGAATTCTAATAAGATTCGTTTTCAGTAGTAGGGTAAAGATCTGATAGAACCTTGCTGTTTTCTTACTAGATTGCGAAACAAAATATACTTAGAACTTATTATATTTTTTGATGTAACATTGATACCTATTTAATTCTAACTCTGTCTTTGGTTTTGTGTGATCAGAATCAGATACACTTTAGAATAAATTCAAAATGCAAGATCACCACATCTGAATACTGCCACCGTACTCATTTAGAACTCGAAACTAAAATCTTAAATTTAATGACCTTTTCCAGATCAGCTTGACTAAACCCTTTACAAACCTTGCCAATTCAAACGTCAAATTCTTACCCTATATCCCGATGACTTGAAATGACATCCCCGCTTCGTCAGCGTACTCTTCATTCTGATGCAGAACGCTCGATCCATTCCCTTGTACAATGCCCCACTCGCTGCTAAGCTCATCTGAGATGACACTGTGGATAAGATCTCAAATTAGGGTCATATTGTCTCTTGTTCCAAATCCCCACCATAAGACAAACTTGGTTTTTAGATTTATTACACATAAATTCATTGGATTTATCTCTTGTTTCATCTCATATTCTACTGCTTATTAAGCACTAAATTAATAGCTGTAGATGCTATTTTACTTATTATTCAGAAAAGGGATTACTTCCTCCAAATAAATTTAACAGAATGAAACAAAAACAACTCCAAACTATTACATATCCAATTAAACCGTAACACGAGCCTTTTTACGGACCAGAATTTCAATTTAAGGGAATCAATTTTACTTTCACGTTTAAGAAAAAAGTCTAAAATCAATCAGGACAGGTATCTTGACAGGCTGCATTGTTAGATGACGGGCGTAGTGAAATGGTGGCGAGAACAGTGGGCCGTGGAGAAGGTAGCATAGTGTCAACTGATAGGCGTTGTGGATGTCAGGATTGACGAGAGACTGTGGTTCTTAAACTTTGAGAAAATAAACTAGGAATAAGACAGAGACAAAGGCACCTGTTGAACTAAATATCAATCATCATCTTTTGAAGGGAAGACAAGAAGAATAGTCATTTTGAAATAACTATCGAAACGTCTACGTAAGGTCTACACAGTACCTGCGAGTTATAAGGTTCATACATTCTCTAAATGCCCATTGAGATAACTAAATAAAATTGTCTTTGAAATTCTATCTATTTATGGTTTGAATGTAGTCTATTCTATGACATTAAAATTTGGTTACCCACTGTACCATTATCCATACACAATAAACACGTAATTCAAGGTTAAGCGAATAATTTCGTCAAAAGTAGTTATCAAACTTACATAGTAGTAGGTAAATAAACAATAAGTATTGTTTTCGTTGCCCAATAATAAGTGAAGAATCAATTAATGAGTCACAATGGTCAATTTAATATGACTTACAACATTTTAAAGATATTGCTTGATAAAACTCTGATATTTGAAACTTTATTCAAATACTTTGAGTTTGAAAGTTTAAGAACCACAGTGTAAAAGTACAAGAAAAACAGAATCAATTAAGGCACGGTACCTATCAAGAAGGTCCCACCGTTACTCTAAGAATATTTTAATTAGTTATTCGCCTTTCCCGATCAATTTCATTGAGGGATTGCCTTTTTTTGTGGATTCTAAATTAACATCTTTATATTTGGTAGAAATTTCAGATGCTTTAACTTTACAGAGTTTTAAGTGTGTAATATTAATCAGAAGTTCCTTTTGCTTAAATTTCGATTTAAATAGGTATCAAACCAATCTGAGAGTTAAAAATATAATTCCCAACTCCCACGCATCCTCACGTATCTATCTAAATAACTTCCTCTAGAACAATGTAAATCTAGATAAAGTTTATTTCCTTAAAGATTCCATCAGTCACGGTCAAGACCAGTTGGTCATTCATACTTAAGAGTAGGCGTAAAGAAAGATGTCAGAACCAAAATTTGAACAAATAGATGCGTAATATTATCCGTCTACAAAATCTGATTTAGGAGCAACGAAATTGTATCTAAATCGTAATTTATAGTTAGTGATATTTGCTAGATATATTTATACTAATTCGCTTAGTTCTTCTTACTTTTACTTCTTTTAAAATGCGTTTTTATTCAACTCATTCACAACAACGTAAGTCGTGAAAATCACTCAAGCGATACACTTGGCCCAAAATTATTGCGACTTTTTGCTAATTTTCTCGTTTAATTGACAACTGATTTTTACTAGGCAGATCAGGTTAGTAACCTGTATTTTTTTTAATTGATTCCAGTTTCGTAAGCGCACACCCTGTCGAATTATGAAGTTCCCATAGAGAAGAAAATATTAATTTGTTATATAAAGATTCCCACTGATTCCCATTCAAAGTTTCGTAAGATCCCAACGTGCCGTGAAGTATCTTTAATTTAATTTCAATTTAATATTACGAATGGGTGAATTTAAGTGAAATTTTCGGTATTGTCACCAGCCAGACTAGTGCAATGGCCTTTGATAATTGAATTCTGATTTTTTTCTTACATTTCTTGCGGTTGATTCGTCAGTGACCATCATTGTCACCAAAACACTTTCGAAATATCTTGCGCATTGGGTATTTTATCGTTTAAATCATCATACCTGGCAAAAATTGTATTTATTTTATATTCGCTAAGTTTTACAAAAGCTTCACTTTGTGAAAGATAAAATTAACTAATCCCTGAATTTCAAGTCCGTTTTTTAAAATGTTATCATCATATGATAGCTAAGGCTATAAAGTACAATAGAAGATTTGTTCGTATTGATTGGTCAAGTCAGTAATTAATTTTGATTAATTTTATGGTAACCGAGACGGCTTGAAGTTTCTTCATCAGTCACTTACCATCAGGATTGTTAGTCCCGTGCTGACTGCCTTCCTCGCTCCCCGAAGCAGGACTATTCAACCCTGCTCCTCCAGATCTTCCCGCCAGAGATAGACCTAGTTGTTCCGCAATTTCTGCATGATCGGCTTGATGCACGTAGTCGAAAATACTGCTGCCAGTCATTTCTACCTGTTAAATAATAATTGGGTTAGATAAGTTAGACTTTTGCGTATTTTCTTCAAGTGTGTCTATATCATTATCATTAAGCTATAATTTTCTCAGTTCTGTAGGCCTATTCTCTATCCAGTGGCTAACTCGGTGGACATCTATTTGATATGCACTTTGCAGTACATTGCTGTTTTCCTAAAATGATGGTGATTACCACGTTACGTCATAGCAGCAATGTACTGCAAAGTGCATATCAAATTGATGTCCACCGAGTTAGCCACTGGATAGAGAATAGGCCTACTGATCCTGGGGCAATATTGAGATAAAAAAGTTCCTAGACTGTGTTTTATACTACTTTTCCAACTCCATTCTCAAAATTGAAATTATTTTAGCAGTTCTAAAGCAATGGAGCAACAAATTACAGACCCTTACAAACTTCCGACGTGAAAGATAATTAGCACTAAAACTAGAACGAAACGACTGTAGTCCTAAACCACATCAGATGCAAACTTACAATATTCCACAATAAAACAAAACCTCATACCATCAATCCTAATTACAAACCAGACATCAGACAAGGCTACAACCAGTTTACCTAAAGTCACGTACCAACCAAGTTATGAATGAAGTTTTATCTTGTCTTATGGCGACCCCAGCAGGTGGCTTCACAGAAACTAACGACTTCAAACTTGACGAGAGAGATAAAGAAATAAAGAATATTATAGTAGATTTTGATGGCATAGTTTATTTGGATGATGTAGTTGTGTCATGGGTTGATGACTTTTGTCTCAATGAATGTTTTATTCTAGCATTCATTGAGTAAAAGATACCTAAATAATTGTAAAATGAGAGCCTCTTTAAGCTAAGAGAGTTGATTAACCAAAAAGATGAAGCAGGATTATCTCATATATAGATTCAAAGAACATTGATTGTATAAGCAAAAATAAGGAAATAAATGTTTTAATTGTGTTACTACTAATACTGTTGCTAATGTTATTTTAGTTTCCACAGAAGATTCTCAACCAATAAAAATCCTCGAAGTTGAAGTAAATATGCCTCGATTGATGTTCATTCGGCAAACTTCCACCAAACAAAACATTCCTGATACTTTCACAAAATGCAAATGGTATTCAAATAAATTTATCAAATATAATATACGTAATTGTGGGATCTTATTAAACATTCTACAGTCGCGTATCCGCTGGTGGACTCGGCATATGAATACTTTTAAACAATGGTCAAGGTATGGTGGTCTTCTGGGAAACGGAGCCAGGATTTTATGGTGTTTATAGATGTTTGGATAAATTGTTATGCTATTTTTCTATTATATATATATATATATATATATATATATATATATATATATTTATTTACTCAAGTTACAGAGACTCATATTATTAGTAAAATACTTATTCCTATGTTAGTAAATTAAAATAAAATAAAGTAAAAAAAACTGGTTGTCTGTAAAGTCGGTATACGGGCGAAAGTTTTACGTGACAACAACTGTGCTCGAGTGGAAGGGACGCGTGCCTTTCACTTTTTATGTCTGTCTCTCTCGCTCTTAGGCGGGCTAACCATGCCCGCGTGCCTCTCACTCGCTCTCATTGTGAGCGCATAACGTGAGCGGAGCGTAACGCAGTTTCTTGAAGTGTCACCCGGCAAACCAATTTATAAGACGTTGTCACGTCAATAAAAAAGAAACATAAAAATTAGAAATTAAAGAAACATAAAAATTAAAAAACATCGATACCATGCCATTATTTTTTAACTTCTACACCATGAGCAGTGGCACAACAGCGGTTTATATACTCGCAGTCCAACCTGCTTGCGATCATGGCTAAGATGGTGTTGGCACTGCCACGTACCCTACGCACCAGGGACGCGCCTCTGTTGGGGCAAGAACACTATCTGATTACGTTTGTCTGGAAGATACAAATTCACTCGCAACCTAATTAAATACCCCTTTTTTACTAGGTTACCTAACAAAGGAAATACAGTTGATTAATTTAGTTTTCTTTAATAGAATTTTCATTTTAAAATTCTAGAGTTAACGGTTCTTCACAAATTAATTAAGAGTTTTATATCTAGGATGATTCCTAAAGTAATAATCTCGGAACAAAGGAAAGATGAGTTCCCATTGTAGTTGCTATCAGTCGACGGAGGAAAAAAAAACAGAATTTAATATAGCCCGAACGTCTAACAGAAACCTTATAAGAAAGTCGTATCTCACTTATTTACCAGGAAGTTTATATATTTTATTTCTACCCACACATATGAAGACGTATTGAGTTACGAGTGTTTACACGAAATGGGTGTGACTGTGTGTGTGTTTTGGGGGTGTGTGAGTGCTAAGGTTGGTGAGCATTAGAATGAGGAGCACGATCCTGCCTTACTAAGACGTGACCGGCATATCGCATCGTCCTTTTCCCCCCTAATATATCTGTCTCCTTCGCACCACCCCCAGAAGCCATGTTGGCTGGAAATTCTGTTTTCGGGTATTTTCACTACACTTTAATTTCGTTATTTAAATCTATTTTGCTGGAACATTCATTTTTATATTACTTTCTACGTCAAATTCTCGTCTGCATTTTAAATATTTCCATTAGTTGGAAATTTAATTTTGTGCCGTGACAAACAAGTTTATTGCTCGCATTTGCATACATATGGTGTTTTTTCGTTTTTCTCATTACGATTCACTGGCTGACTTACGTTTCATAAAAATAACTCGGTATTTTCGTGCGATATCAAATTCTTGGAGCTTTTTATCGGGAAAAATCTGATATTATTTTCCTGAAATTACTGATCCGTGAACTTCGCTTTAGTCGAGGAAAAAGTTGTAGGTTAAAAAAATTGATATCATCCTAGATACATATTTTAATTGAATTCATCAACAATGACATACCTGCTATCTTATCTTATCTCATCTATTGGGGGCTGACAAATAGCCAGCAACACTTCGACCCAATGGGATCTTTTGTGTTTACCCCTACCTTAATATTTCTTACTCTTTGAAGAAGTGGTCGATTAGCGGTGATCCCACTGAGAGGAAGAAATCTATATTCCTCCGGTTTGGGATACGCATTCCCAAGGAGGCTCATACGCTTCGCTGCTAAGACGTCGCATTCACACAGTATTGTGCTCCATAGTTTCTCTGACATCTGACATACCTGCTAACACGAAACTTGATGAATTCACCAATGCCTAATTAAACTTCATTTTTAAAAAACACCACTTTTCTTTCTCTATCTACGTCTTTTTCAAAACAAAAAAAAGCTCAACCAAAACGAACAAGCACACTTCATCGACCCCATAAATATCCATCCAAAAAAACATAGAATCATAGACCCACAAACCTCTGTAAAACAGACTCTATAGTAAATATCACAAAAGAAATACCGCAGTACTTGCTGGACCTAATTTGAAAGATAGATAGACAGATAGATAAACACTTTATTGCACCATAAAAACAAAAACGAAAAATGATTACATAAAAAAAAGAAATAACACAAAAAAAAAGAAAGAAAGAAAAAAGGAAGAAAGAAAGATTGAATATTTAAATCAAAGTCAGAAGATTTTTTATCATGATAATAATGATGTTTATTTAATTAATCGTAAGTACTACCAGCTGGCACTAGACAGGGAACAGTGGAAAGAGGGAGGGCCTTTGCCATGCATTGGGACGAAATCGGGTAAAAATAAATAGGTAATTATAGCATCAAACACTACAAATAAACAGACAAAATTCCTTTCAACTGTTATTAGAGCCTAACAAAAATCTTTTGACATGAAAACCTCTTTCAGTTCGGTTCAGTGGAGTCGGGGATCACTTGCAAAAATGAAATGTAACGAATGTTCACACGACTGATACAACCTAACTTCTTTAACATAACAACTGAAGAAACTATGTTCTAAAGTGCTAAGGTTAATGCGCCAGAGCGCTGCGTCTGCGGGACTTCTTTTATAAAACAGACTCTACATAAATAACTAAAAAAATAATATAAAGAGCAACCCACGTAGACGTCATATCATAACGTAACACGTGTTAGATTTATCTTGTATCAAATGCATTTGTCCATTTACTATTTACCACCGGATGTCTTTGGAGGCGCCGACAATTTTCAGATCGTCGATTGTGAAGGTAGATAGAAACTTAGTGTAATATGACACGGTTTGTGTGTGAATGAATTTGTTAAGTATAAGGTAGATTGTTAAAACAAACCAAGATTTAAAAAAAATACTAAGTTCGATAATAAATTCTAACATTACCTAACTGGCCAAGTGCGAGTCGGACTCGCGCACGTACGTTTCCGCATCATTATTATTCTCTAATTAATTAGTTTTTTTGTTTTAGCCTAAACAAAAATAAGTACATCATTGACGATTTCAACTGTCTAGCTAATCTAGCTATCACTCTGCACTGTTATGGAATAGTTACAAAGTTTAATAAAAATTTAGGCGGAGATAGAAGATATTATATTCAGAAACGAGGTTCTAGCTAGATGCTCGTTTAGCAAAATAATGTGACATTTCGATTTCCAACTCAGTATTTTTTATAAAAAACTGCATTCTTTTCAAATTAGAAAGGCAAATAGGTATGTCAAATTAGATAACCTTAAGTTAGAACTTGCATTTAGATTAGGGGCTAGCGGACCCATAAAACGCACCGGGGCAAAGGTAACCCAAAACTTTTAAACAAACAAAACATTTGTTTATGATATTTCTATAGGAATAGTTGTAAAGCCTTATGAAGGTTAGTAGATGTAAAATTATATTTCAGAGTACAAAAGAACGTTATACGTAGGACGGTACCTACCTACTTATTTAGATTTCTATACTCGTTATTTTTAATGTAAGTAGGTATATTTGTTGTTAATTAAGTATAATTTTAAGATTGATTTATTGGAAAATCAGCTGTTTTTGCACCACAATTAACGTTTAAAATAGTAATCCAAACTTGAAACTTTATGATCAATGACCTCTAACTCCAAGAAACAGCTGTTTTTTGAGTTAACATCCCATCACAAAATCCTTTCTTAGGGCGTGCTTATGTCCTAAAAGAAAAAGAAGAGTAACTTTTGTAGTTTCAAATATTTTTGACGAGTCTTTTAATAGATAGACTAGCTGTTGACCGCGACTTCGTATGCGTGGTAGTCTTCACTATCACTACTCACTACTGCATAGTATAAAACAAAGTCGCTTTCTTTGTCCCTATGTACCTATGCTTAAATCTTTAAATCTACGCAACGGATTTTGATGCGGTTTGTTTTTATTAGATAGAGTGATTCAAGAGGAAGGTTTATATATATAATACATGCATAATATAGCCGTGCGAAGCCGGAGCGGGTCGCTAGTGTTCTATATATTAAAACCTTCCTCGAGAACCACTCTATTCATTGGTGAAGACAGTAATTTTTGAGTTTAAAGCGAACAGACAGACGCGGCTGAGGACATTGTTTGATAATATGTAATGATTGACTTACTTGTGATAATCCTAAGTATATAGAAACAGTTTCAGATATGTACAGGAATCTTCCGTCGGCTGCCACTGACAACGCGAACCCGTCCAGCGACTGTAAACAACATACAAACATACTTACATTTATTATACATCTAACAATTTTAAAGCAAGAATTAAAAAAAACAACAGTTATAAAAATAGATTTTGACAGTAGATAAAAGTCAAATACTTAATTTATAAGAATCATACAGTTTGTAGAGATTACATTGAAATGTCTTAAAAACTATGTTAGGATGTGTTAGAAAGTTAGGATAGATAAATAACAATTAAGTAAGTATTTAAAATTAGCAATTATTCTCGTACTTGTCATAAATACCTACTGCCCAAATGATACGAATTCGAAGTAAAATAAATCATTTTCTATCCGTGAACTTGTCCCAATTTTTTTTGGGAAAAGCACAATTTTATTTATGGAATTATATTTCCCTGCTAACTACCTACTTGTACTTAGTAGGTACCTACCGAAAGCCACATTTTCTGTTAAATTATTTGAGTGTCTTTTTCTATACCTAATTTTTTTTGTTACCTAAATGCAGGAAAATTGAAATATCTCGATTTTTACCTAATTAACCTAGATTTAGTCCATACATTTTTGACAGATTTATGTAAAAAATCTATTATGTATTCTTCTAAATCTAGTTAAAAATAAAACTACAAGATGCCATTAAAATATTCTAACTAAATAGGTAATTAAAATTTTACAAATTAATAGTTACCACTCTTCATTGACAATCACTACATAGTATAAAACAAAGTCGCTTTCTCTGTCCCTATATCCCTATGTATGCTTAAATCTTCAAAACTACGCAACAGATTTTGATGCGGTTTTTTTAATAGATAGAGCGATTCAAGAGGAAGGTTTATATGTATAATACATGCATAATATAGCCGTGCGAAGCCGGGACGGGTCGCTAGTTTATTCCTAAACTAAAAAACAGATATAGCCAATATTTTTTACTCAATAAGTAGGTACATCAGCTGTTGTGCCATGCAATAATCTAGGCCCATTCATTGCCATACAAAAGTGGAACTAATTGGAAGATATCGAAGTATTGCTGTCGACAAAAAAACCTAAACAAATCTTCGATGACGAAAAACTATCAACACGAGTCAAAGTTATTTTACTGAGATGTAACGTTGGGGACTGGATATGACTTTATTTATCTCCCAAATTATTAAATTTCAAAAAAATTATTGTCTGTAAAGTCGGTTTACGGACAATAAATATACGTGATAACGTCATAAGAAAACGATAATTTTTTTTTTAGATATTTTAGTTTTTCCTTTACCTATATATTTTTTTCCTTTATATAAGTCTTTTATTCGTCACTCGTCACCATAACACAAGCCCAGATGAGCTATATTAATTAAAATACGGACGATAATTTTACGAAACATTGAGTGCTATGGAACGTTTCGGGAACGTATGAACGTATATAAAAAAACATAAAAAGAAGAAAAAAAACAGTTTTTTTTTAAGGAAAAACAAAAAATCTTATCCGTTTTCTTATGACGGTATCACGTAAAATGATCGTCCGTAAACCAACTTTACAGACAACCATTTGTTTTTTTTTTATGTAAAGGCTTTACCTGTCATTCCTTAATTCCTCCTAACTTGTTATACCTAAACAAAGACTCTTTTTTCAGTCATCTCCAAGCAAAGTCTGATATTTAGTTTTTTTAATAAGTGTTCATAATAGTGTCTCTTCCAGTTATTTAGTTCAATGGCGCCATCTCTCATCTACCATTTAATGAGATGCACAGTTGACAAAACACATCTACTACGATGAATAAAGAGTTTTTATAACGTTTTTATATAAAAATCTGCGTTAAAACGGTCCGAGATGATAGCTATGAAATAAAAGGATTATTTTTATTAAAAAAAAACTATTGTTGTGCTACTCATTTTGATGTTTTGAGTCTCCGCAGACTCAGTACCAGTTTTTCAGTCGTCCGATAATTTCCTTTAGACGCATAACACCATAAACTCGAAACAAGCGTTCCGAAGGCACACATCCTAACTTAGTTTTTAAGACGATTTCATGTAGTCTTTATACTAATGTTGCATCCAAAGAAATAAAGAACTTTGACTTTGACACCAAGTCGAAATTTTGTGGTGTTTTGCGGATTAGTAAAATACCAACTACGCACAATTCCACAAACGCAAAAAACCACCTTGAAAATTTTAACCACCAAAATCTATTCTATAATATAATTATTATTAAGGTAATGAAAAATGAATTGAAATGGTTATTTCACTGGTTTAACAGGAATATTCTAATGTGCCTGTTTTATAGAAATGAAATGTTTGTGATATTCCTTTCCTTTGCGTCAACAAAGTATGTTATACTAGCTTTCAACCACGACTTCGTCTATGTAAGGGTTTAATTTTCCAAATTCCTTTCCTAACGGATGGCTACCTACAACATATTTGCTATCTGTATGTGCCCTTTATCAGTGATTCAGTCAGGACTCTGAATTTTATATTTATAAATGTCAGATTTAAATTAAATAAAAACACTTGATTTTCACTTTGATTTAATTTGTACAACTAAATTGACCTAAATTGTATAAAGTGTCACCGAAATTATACAATTTGTATCAAAGCGTTTGATTACTATCACACCTGCCTGATCGTAGGTGACTATGCGGCCTAAGACGTAGCACGCTTTCCTAGAAGATTCACTCACAATTTGAAGACTTACATGAAAAAAATTAAAAACAACAATGTCCGCTACCTATCTTTGATTAGTACCTAAAAGCTCTTGTTAGTCGTCGAACTAAGGGAACAATGATCTTTAAAAGGGAACTGTGGCGTACTATCGGCGGACAAAAAGTCTGCCTATAGAATCACGTCATTTTATCTTGTTCTATGAACGTGAATCTAGTTTGTGTTATGGAATAACGGTTTTAAGTTATGCGTTTACGTTTTTTGCTGTCGGTACCTAAGTATAAGCATATTTTCGTAACCATTTTTTTTTGTTAGATGTGATATTGTTAACCTTTTTCTTTAGTAATTGATTTTAAATAGGAAAAGTATTTGTAATATACTTTCTATTACTTTTTTCTTAGGTAAAACATACCCGGATGTATAAAAAGTATCATAACATTGAGTCTTATCTTTACTCAAATCGGCTTGAGGTTAAGAAAAAAAAATTACTAGGAATTACGACTATCTATAGATACAGATAGTTTAACGGGTTTGGAAAATTTAAACCCTCACAAAAGCTCTCTTGATACGCTTTGACATAATTGCAAAGACTTTTAGTAAATACTAGCGACCCGCCACAGCTATATTATGCATGTATTATACACTTATTATACATATAAACCTTGCTCTTGAATCACTCTATCTGTCTATCTATTAAAAATCCGTTGCGTAGTTTTAAAGATCTTTAAGCATACATAGGGACATACAACGGAAAGTGACTTTGTTTTATACTATGTAATGATAATTTAAATGTCTTCTTATTAAGGTACTTACCTACTTAGACAATGTACAATTTTTAGGAAAAAAAACGATCCACCTAACTAAGTATTTCCTTTCGTTCTGGATAATTGAAAATTATTGAAAAAAATGTTAATTAGATTCTGTGGCTCAGACAATGAGTCAACGCAATTCGAATATCAAAGAACAAAGTGAGCATGTACAATGTTTACTTTCGCTTCGAAAACAACGTTCTTGAACACCATACATTGCGTAATAAACAAGATAATCATGACCGAGTTCACGGTTTTCTTTGAACAATACACACAATCTACGACAACCGAACAAATACATACACTTTTGCGAAATTCTAATTTAATATTTCATTGATTTCACGAAAATTTCAAAACTATATTAATCGAACACACGTTTTCTGGGGCACTCGAATTCACTTGATAGGGTTGAGAAAAAAATCTATTATCGATACAACAATTCGAAATAAATTATTCGTTTTGCAATCGATTTTGTGTCATTACAATGTTGTGGGTGTTGTGGTTTTCTATTCTTACGTTGAAAATGGTTGTGTACGTGATTCCTTGGTTCTGTTTATTTTTTTGTTCGTAAATGCAAGTTTTGCGGGACTTTGTGTACGTTTTGTTTGAAAAAAATATCGACTATTGTGAAAAACTTAGCATACCTATGAAGTCGATGTTATTGGAAAACGTAATAACCGTTCAATAGATTTTTTGTCGCCAATTAGAGACGGCGAATGTCCTTGTTTTACATTTTTCTTTGACTAGTGTAGTATTGTATAATTTCGGTGAGCTTTTATACAATTTAGGTCAATTAATGTGTACCTACCAGGTTACAAAAAAGGTTTAATTGATTTGTTGTCGCCAATTAGAGACGGTGAATGTCCTTGTTTTACATTTTCTTTGACTGGTGTAGTATTATATAATTTCGGTGAACTTTTATAAAATTTAGGTCAATTAATGTGTACCAGGTTACAATAAAGGTTCAATTGATTTTTTGTCGCCAATTAGAGACGGCGGACGTCCTTGTTTTACATTTATCTTTGACTAGTATGTATTGTATAATTTCGGTGAGCTTTTATACAATTTAGGTCAATAAATGTGTATACCAGGTTACAAAAAAGGTGAAATTCAGGTAGGTACATATAATATTTCGTTGCGTATTGCCTCGTTTTGAGCTATCTATTGTATCAATACTATCGATAGGCTATGATACTATCGGTTTTAATGAACCATCGATAGAAAATCAATTATTCAGCGATAATCGACTATCGATCGACAACACTATTGGGCAGGGTACCTATGTGGCGCGTAGAACTAATGGCCGTTGGGGCCGAAAAGTCCTAGAATAGGAGATCACGTACGATCGGCAGCATAACTGCAGACCCACCGTATAGAGTTCTAAAATTACTATAATTAAAATGTTTTCATTCTAATATTTATTGTTTGATAAATTCATGAGATGAAGAACTTTAACCTTCAACTAAAGCAGGTGCCTAGAATCTTGCTTGCGTTGAAAACATTCTTATAACAGCCGTTTTGGAGCTCCATGGTGGGTCTGCAAGGCAGCAGGATGGCCTCCGACTAGATTGAGGAGACATAGAAGGCATCAGTTCATCAGTGTACGTCCTATGGCTGATATGATGATGATGATTACACATATTGCTCAGTGACTTATTATACTATGGTCTTATTATGTAAGTACGTTATTTATTGATGTAATCACCTGAAGTATGTGTGTGCCTTGGTGTTGTTCAAACAAGTCCATAGCGAGCCCAATACCCGTTCTCCTACTTTGAGCACCTGTAACAATAAAAAAATCACATCATTAAATTTGTACTAAAGACTAATATGGCAAGTCGAGATCCACAAAATAAAAAGCACGGTAAATATCACGTTTCAAATAATTTTAATTATATAAATTATAGTAGTAATCTCTGTCTGTCTGTAAAGTTTTCATGCCACTGAATCAAGTTTAATAAATATTGGTAGGTAGCACATAAGTTAATAAGTATACAAAGTGTTTCAGTGAAGAGGTATCTTCTAGGAAGGCGTGTTACATTTTAGGCCACATCGTCACCTACCATCAGGCAAGTGTGATAGTGGTCAAACGCTGACCTATCATAATATGTAAAAAAAGGTTTTAGTACAAAAGGGGGTTGTTCTAGAGACGTCTAGGCAAACAACATTTGTTCTACGACTTTTGGAAATTCGAACATTTCAAGTTTTTGTATGAAACAGCTGATTTTCAAGTAAAAAATCCCTCACAATTTTCAAAAAAAAGTTCGAATTTCCAAAAGTCGTAGAACAAAAGTTGTTTGCCAAGACGTCTAAAACAATTTCGTATTAAAACTCCTTAGCTGAAACACATAATATAGATGGGACTTTGAAAGTGATGAATGAGGATGAAACTTTAAAATTATACTTTAAGGTGAAAGGGAACCTGCGGTCTCTCCATACAAACGTAGTCGACTGTTTCCTCCCTGGATAATGACACTAGCACAAATATTTTTGTGCCATAAAACCTATAACTGCCATGACTATGCCCCTATGTTTTGTTTTTTTTTCATTTTCTAATTAACATAGAAATTAAAATTAAAAAATATTAAAAATTAAAAAAAACAAAAAATAGGGGCATGGTCATGGCAGTTATAAGTTTTATGCACCAAAAATATTTGCTCTAGTGTCATTATCTAGGGAGAAAACAGTCGACTACGTTTGTAATAGTTTGTATGGAAAAAGCCCCCGGTACCCTTTCCTCTTAACCAATGAAATGTTGGATAGGTTCTAAGCTTACACGGGTGAAACCACGATACGCAGCTAGTAGAGGCAATAGGTATGTCTACACAATTGAATCATAAAGACTGTAGGTATAAATTAAAATAAATTGGTACTTGTTTAAAACGGACTTGCCTACGTAATTAATTTTCATACAAAAGACATCAACGGGTTTCAGGTAGATAGAGTTTAGGAAAAATAGTCATTTATTACTAACTAGCCGCGCCCCGCGATTTCGCCCGCGTAAGTACGATGTTTCTCACCGTTTAAACCTTCCCTGGACTACGACAAACATTTCAAAACCGAAATCATCTAAATTGGTTCAGCCATTATTGAGTTTTAGCGAGACTAACGAACAACAATTGATTTTTATTTATATCAGTTTTTTTTCATAAAAATGTTTGGAGCTTCTGGCAATTAACCAGGTACCTGGATATGTTAGATTTTAGAGTAAAAAATGCTCAAAGGAACAAAATCGAGCAGGCAATAAGACTATCTTTTCAATTTTTCTATTAGAATTCAATGTAACATTCTCTACATTAGGTACTTATTCAACAATTTGAAAAAACATTCATATTTTTTTTTTTTCGAAAAAAAATAATTCAATTTAAAATAATGGCACGAAACCTTTCGTGCGCGAGTCCAACTCGCACCTGACCTGTTTTTTTCTTAAAAATAAAACAATCTCATACGACATTTCACTTTCAACCCCTCAAACCCGATGATAACTCAGCTACTTGACTCGTAAAGAACAGAGGTGTGCTACCGGCCGTGTTGCGCACGATTCTATCTGTATATCAAGTTACAACAACATTTTATGATGACACCTCTTTGTTTACTTCAGTTGTTTCTTTTTTGGTAGATAGGTCAGATTTTATTGTTGAGACAAAAGTTAAAATTAGAAAGCAATGTACCGATGATAGTATATTATTATGATTTACGCAAAAATAAATTAATTTTAGTACAGTGACATTACCAATTAGCTGAACCCCACGTGACCTAAAGCGCACTCGCAAATTGTAAGGTTGTAAAGTAATGTTTCTTGATTCTGTTTTTTTTTAACAATAAACTATACAATACAAAATGCAATATAAAAAAATAAAAAATAGGTAAATACTATATTTTTTACAGATATGCGAATGAGCTCTGGGTCACGTGGGTTTCAGCTAATTGGTAATGTGACTGTACTTACAAGTTTTCGCAAAAATCTAAATTTGCCTATATCTTTTATCGTATTGACTTAGGACCTTGATTTTATACACCTAATAAGGACTATAATTAGACCTCAGTATCTGGTAAGTATTTCAACTTGCTAAGTTCACCCGTTCCTGAGAAAATCGGTGGCGACACACATACAGACAGGCAGACAAGAAAGTGATTTAAGAAGGGTTCCTTTTTTTAACTATTGAGGTACGGAACCCTAGAAACCGCAAATGGACCTAAACCTACTTGGCATTTATTAGATGTGAACTTTAGGTTATATGGGCGTTTACATTTAATTTAAATCTATATTAGGAGGAAAGATTTTCTGTTTGTAACGAATATGCTCCGAAACTACTGGGCCGATTTAGACGAAACTTTGTATGAGGATACATTGATTCATTAGGAGTAACATAGGCTACTTTTTATCCTGATATTTCCACGGGATCGGGAGTTACGCGCATGAAACCGCGGAATGTTGCTAGTTATTAATACATAGCATGTATTCGTAAGCTAAGCTGCTGGTTTGATTACGAATTTTCCTTCACTGTAAAAGCAATAATTAACAGCCCACATCAATACTTAGTAAGAAAAATTGATTGGACAGGATTTTTACCATACCACCAGACTAAGAACTCTCAACACTATACCTATCTTTTGTTATATATATAATTTAGAAACAGTCGTGTTGTATGTCTGTCTATCCGTGCCGACGTCACGAAGCTGTGTCACGACCGCTCGTGTCCTTGCTCTGACGGAAGACACTTTTCTATATCTACTTTACACAAATATCGAGTTTTATTAATACCTCGCTGATGAATTTTGATTAAGCTTTTGAAGATTTGACATGTCCTACGGGTTCACCTGTGTTTTTTTTATTAATTGACTGTTTAGTGCTTTGAATCCCATTTCCCAAGAACCAAGGATTTAGTAGGTAGGTACTCTATTAGTAATTTAGTACCTTCCTACCTAGGCAACAAACTTTATTTTAGAATTTAAAGCCTATTGAAATACTTATAAAATAGGTACCAATAATGTCTATGTAGCTTATTCCGCAAAGGCCAAAATACCCACAAATCTCTTGTTATCGTAACCTTTGACTTTCATATAAAGTACTCTTGCACCAAAATTTCGATTTTACTAAACCTAGATTTTCGACAAAAGCTAAAATTGAGTTTAAAATTGTGCAAAAAAATGGACATGTCTAGATTAAATGAAGATTTTGCTGCGAGTGAGTTATTTATTACGTTAACAAAGCAAAACTACATACAATGTAGTGAATGAAATGAAAATTAAGACGTAGGTAGGCTTTAGAAGCACAACAGTAAAATTATTATTATTGTCATATCATGCGATCGTAAGTCAGCTTTTCAAAATAGTATAAAACAACAGTTTTGCTATGTCTTTATCCAAGAGACTACCGTGACCATCATTTATGAGTTTATGAGACAGAATTTTTATTTATATTGACACTGGATAATAAAATACAGGATGATCTAAATGAGGCCAATGGTGATGAGGCCATAGCTGTAGTCAGATAGAATAATCTCATTGGTTATTGCTGAAATAGCAACGCAACGTGGAGAGAATCGCCATTAATCAAGAATTGAATCAACTTCAACTTAGCTATATTTTTAGACTAGCATAGCCCTGCGGTTTCACTCGCGTATGTCTTGATCCCATGTATCCTAAAACCAAGTTTCATCAAAATCGATCTAATGGTTTAGGAGCTTATTCGTTACAAACAAAAAACGTTTTCTCTTTTATTAATGTAGAAGTAGATAGATATAAAAATAAGTGTATGTAGCAACTTTAATCTATGCTATTCAGGATCCTGTAGGGCCTGGGACACTAATTAGATGGAGGGCGCCCACTCTGTTCAATTAACCGTGTTCAGAAGAAAAACTCATCAATCTATTTTTTTTTATCGAGTAGAAATGCGCCTAATGCACCGTCACACCCCTCCGGGGGGAGCGGCGGGGATGTGTGGGGCTCCCTGCTGGCCTGAGATGGTAGGTGGCCAGAGGTTTACCCACTAAAACTCCTCGGTGTCTTTCTCTTCACCGTAATCCAGGAGGAATTAGGAACTGTTTGCACATACAACTACTTCCCCCTGGGGTGACTGGTCTCGCCAGACCTTGAATCTATCTGGCTGAAGCCCAACTAAGCCGCGAGTTTCCTCGCGATATTTTCTTCCATTGTAGGTACGGTCGGCTGCATAATTGCAGACCGATAGTAGAGCTCCCAAACGGCTGTTATAAGAATGTTTTCAACTAGATTCTAGACACCTGCTTTAGTTGAAGTTTAAAATCTTAACTCATCAATTGATCAAACAAAAATGATTATAATAAAAACATTCCAAAATAGTCATTTTCGAACTCTACCGAGGGCTACAATTATGCAGCCGACTGTAGGTACCTAGTATCTACGTACAAAATATCCCTAAATAAACCATTCCGTATGGTAACACTACGCGCATGCAAGTCGGCATCTCAAAGCTTATGTCTCTCTGTTTTGTTGAATTAAATCGTAATAAAATACACGGCTTGACAATCTCTGTATCTTGTAGATTAAATATGGCCTAACCTAAATAGCTTTGTGAAATTTTTATCTTTAGAGCTATGACCTTCCGTCAGCTGAGGAACGGAGAAGCTTCTTGTTGTTTCTATCAGCCTGGTACCTTAGCTTATAAAAATCACTACATAGTATAAAATAAACTCACTTTTCGCCGGTCCCTATGTCCCTTTGTATGCTTAGATCTTTAAAACTACGCAACGGATTTTTATGCGGATTTTTTAATAGATAGAGTGATTAACGAGGAAGGTTTTTAAATATAATACATGCATAATACAGCCGTGCGAAGCCGGGGCGGGTCGCTAGTTAAATTATAATAGAACGAGAAATGTTCTACTACTTAAAAACTATGTATTAACTTACATAAGTAGTATAAGTTAGCATAAGTTTCATAAATTATTATCATTTTTTTATTTAAACGACCTACTTATATATTATAAAGAGGAAAGTTTTGATTGTGTGTTTGCATTGAATGGGCTCCGAAACTACTGGACCGATTTTAATGAAACTTGGTATGAGGATACATTGATTCATTGGGAATAACATATACTACTTTTTATCCCGATATTCCTACGGTATCGTGACTTACGTGGGTGACACCGTTGGCCACAGTTAGTGATTTGCAAAAATAAATCAAAAGTATTCTCTAAAAAATGTCCACGCTACGCGTAGCTCGTAGGTTCGAAGCCCACCGGAGCGAGAACATTTTTGAGAATGTTAAATTTACCTAAGAGTCGATTTAACACTTAAAAATAATGCAAATAAATCTGTGGTTTTCAACTTTAAATTAAGTCGCAATTCAGGTAAATCTAATGACTTCTCTCTCCGCAATTATTATTAACTTATTTCGTCTATCTAGACACCTATTATGCCGCTTGCCCCAAACCCATCGACCACCCAAACCGAACAAATTTTTATTAAAGCCGCTAAGACGTCGTATAATTTTCCCATTACAACGACTACAACCCTAGGTGAAGATTGTAATGAAAGAACTTAATAAAGTCGCGGTATTAGTTATAATGGGTCTGGTTGTCATTAGAAATGATGTTAGCTATACCTACCTACATATTTAGATGTCACCATTAAGTATAATCATTATATATTTCGGGTTCTCTCTCCTAGTTTTATACACAGAAAAAAAGCGTTTATTCTCTTAGGGACTACCGCTTGGCACTACTAGTAGAGTGAAGGGAAATTTTACTCTCCCGTGCCACTACTGATAGTGCTACGGGTAAACGTACATTTCCACTGACACTACACTGTTGCCAGTAGTTTCACGGGAAAGTAAATTTCCCATGGCACGAGTGGGCTATCTATAAGGCTATTCAATCTTTTTTATCGTAAATATTTATTAAAACATACTTTAATTACAGACTTTATAAAAAACTTTTTTTTTTCTGTCGATCGATTTTAATAATTACTTAATAATGTCAAATATCAGTATAGAAAAAAAGGAAATTAAATAAATAAAAAATAAAACTAGAATATAAGAAATAGTAAAAATGTCCTAAATTCAAAATTAAAAACCACACGATTTCGATCGTCTTTTGTTTTCGGTTCGATCGTCTTTTGTTTCTGTTTCGATTATCTTTTGTTTTTTTAACGTCTGTTATAAAAGCATGTTTAAAAAAATATTTATGTTTCTTAATGGATTTTGAGACACGTTTTTGTTCAAAAAAATTTACTTTGCAAAAAATCATGGATCAGCGATAAAGTAGACATAAAAGTGCAAAGAATCCATCAATGGATTTTAGTGAACACGGTTGTAGTAACACTGTTTTACTTTTAAACTTGATTTTATTATAAGAACAAATAACTTTAATTTTGTTTTTAATAAATTTTTGGAACAAATAAATTTTTTGTTTATCTTGCCACTTAGTATTAGTAGTGCAATTGGTAATGAGGTAATCCACGGGAGATTTTTTAACATGCGTTTAATTAGCCAATAAGAATAGTAGTGGCACGGGAGAGTAAAATTTCCCTTCACTCTACTAGTAGTGCCAAGCGGTAGTCCCTAAGAGAATAAACGAAAAAAAGGTGTCTTGAAGCAAGAAATTTATTTTTCCTTTATTCTTTCCTTTCTCTACTATTTTGACGACCCAGTTGGCTCAATGGTCATGCCAGACTGCCAAACCCAGGATCGATTCCCGCGTAGAAGTCGAAAATGGCCCCTTTTCATCCCTTAAAGGGTAGAATTTTGGACAATCCTTTATTATCGGATGCCTACGTCATACACAGAACACACCAAGTTTCAGGTCTCTCCGATCAGCGGTTTGACTGTGCGTTGATCTGTCAGTCAGTCAGGACAAAGTATATTAAATGTATAGATAGATAGATTGAAGTTTAACAAGCCAACACTATACAATCTGTGCTTGACTGTACACATTTGAATATTAACACCTATCTATCTATATCTAAAGGTTGCCTGGAAGAGATCGCTTTTAGCGACAAGGCCGCCCATTGTGGCATTTTTTTTTTAATTTTTAGTTTTTTTAATATTCTAATTTTTTTTACTTGATTTTTTTTAAATATTATGTACATAAGTACTTTGTTAGAATTAATTTTGTGTTTTGTTTTTAAGGTGCAATAAAGTGTCTATCTATCTATCTATACCTACTATTTTTATGTTTACATTCCTTTAACCTCTAAGGTCTCAATCTAAACGCTTTCACCACATTTATATCGAAGAAAAAGCAATAATTTGGCGTTATTTGTCCATTTCGACATGTGCCGGCCAATGCTAACATTTACCAAGGGTTGCTGTTTTCACAAGACGAAATTAAATAAAACTCGCCTAATATGGGAGGGTCGCAAATACGACTCGAGACGTATAAATTATTGGAAATGAACCTTGAAAATGTAACCACAAAACTACGAAAAACTTAGTTGTCGATGGGATATTTTTTTTTAAATTGAGATGCATCGTAGGTTTTCGTCATTCAATCTAGCCTAAAAGAATTTGTATAGATTTTTAGACCACATTCTGATTGTAATCGTGGTCTTAAATAAACTCATAAAAACACTACTTTTAATTTGTATTTGTAGTTTCAGAAGCTTAGAAACCGATTAATAATATAAAAATAGTTTTATAAAATAATAAAAAAGTATTTGAATCATCCGAAATAATCTCTTGAATGCAGCCTATGTCATTATAGCTATAATATGTTTGCCAGAATTTTGCCTAATCTTTCCATTGGTTTACGCTATGCTTTGATAGTCAGTCACACCTAAAGTGCCTACAATATTTTTAAAGCTCGTACAAAGTGTAAAGAAAAAGAACTTTTCCTAAGACACCCCCCAAAAACAACATGCGTTCGAGTTGATTGGCGTACCCCAGGGACGTCCACTTGACCGGAACCTCGTGGTATCTAATGAAGAATTACAGCCCTCTATACTCTCTTCCAACACTTCGACGTTTAAATAATACATATCAATAGTGTGCAATAGGGCTCTGAACAAAAAAAAAGATGATGGAAGAAAAATAGTATTTAAAGATTTTTGATTTTAAGAAAATTTACTGAATTTTTAAAGGAAATCCTTACCTCTGGATTTCCTTACCTCTGGACTACCAAATCTTTTTTGTTTTCAATCGCAAAAATGTCGCAAATGGTGTAAATAGTCAGTGCCTTTGGCTCTGTGCCTTTGGCTCTGACTATTTACATAATATGATTTTTGACGTCAAGTTTTGTACTTAGTAAGGGATCTCGACCTAAGCATAAAACATGTAGGTAGATGTCTAAATAGGTGTTCGATAAAAAAATAATTTGGTAGCTTTCCTATTCGGTAAAGATTTTGCAGGTTTACTACAAAAGGTAGATATCCCTCCAAAAATGAATCTGCAACACTACACATGAAGTGAAAAATCAAAGCGAAACGAAATAATGAATTGTAAGTGACCAATTACACGG
Organism: Idaea aversata; assembly: GCA_907269075.1. Classification (NCBI taxonomy): domain Eukaryota; kingdom Metazoa; phylum Arthropoda; class Insecta; order Lepidoptera; family Geometridae; genus Idaea; species Idaea aversata. Next base: position 4,104,153 of record OU026102.1, read on the forward strand.
CCGGTCAACCCTTCAGTCGGCGAGCGACACGGACGGGTCCGAAAACTCCGGTCGGCCGTAAACGATCGATACCGAATAAAAATAGCTGCGAAATCCCGGAAAATGATCCGGATTCAGAACACGTAGTGTCAATATAGAATAGCATGGGGCGATTATTGTGATGCACCGGACAATGGGTAAAAATGTTATGGCTATAGATTGATAATAAGGATTTTGGAAATTTAGATGTTATTGTTAGATTTTCTTTTGTATTTTTAAGATTAAGATGTTGTGTTTATTTTTAATTCTAAAAAATATGGGGTACGTGATGTTTTAATGTCTATGTTCGTATAGTACCACTGCAAAGGCCGTAAATTGATAGGGATTGCACACCATCAGTCATGTATATGGGAGTCAATCTGCCAAATTGTGTCCTCGTTGGAGGCCATTCGTACTTTTGTGCTTAATTTTTTTAAACTTTGGAATAGCAGACAGACTACCATTTATAACTTGGCTATAGATACCTACTATTAGATAAAAATAGCCCTAAAACTACTATAACCTAATTTAAAATGTAACTTTTATTCTGGAATTTTATTATTATACCTATTTACTTTTAATATAAGTTTCTTCGATTCCAACTTCACTAAGTTAATACACACTTAATTAACAATCTCACTTCACAAGAGTTCCTCGAAAACTCCTTTCTTACCCTTTCCTTTGTCCGGAATTCTTCCAATAAGCTAACCCTTCTAATCCCGAAGATAATGAACCGAACGATCCGGCATTATGTTCGGAATCCGAATAAAATGTCTTTAAATGCATTTGGAATGGGAACGAAAATTCTTATTTTCATCTGTAAAATGCATTTAGAAAAGATAATATGACCGAAAATTTAAGATTTTATCTTACTTAATAAAAAATCAACAATTAAATAATAATCCATATAGTTATTTGGGCATACTCGTATATTATAGTTTATACAGCAACCAAAGCTATTCAGGACGCTGTTGTGTCATTAATTTAATCATCAAATATGGCTTGCCCAGCACCTACCTAAACTTCTCAGTTCAGTTAAATGTAGAGCAGAGAGACCTACCTACTGTCGAGTTTTTTTTAACTTATAAAAATCTGTCCCAAAACATTATATTATCCTCCTGAACCAAAGTTAACTCGGCAACCGTCGCGCGTCGCACTAGGTACGTCCTCCGGTCTCCATTCTCCGTTTATTTATTGTTATTTTTCTATTTCCGCGGCAGATGTGCGTATGATTTACGGATCTGGTATTAAGGAACGTGAATTATAACAGTTTCCTTGCGATTGCTGGTCAGAAACGATTTTGTTTTGGCTCTGAGACAATAGGGGTTGGGTCGGATATAGGTTGAGTTATAGGTTATTCGGTTGACTATTTATTATGTCTAAAAAAAAATTTTACACTGATCCGTTATTAGTAAGAGCTACCTAAAATGATTTTACCAAATCCCTAATAAGAAAGAAAAATAGCATAACTTTAGACAAAATCATCACTTTATCTTGGTATTTTTTTTAATACATAATTTCCTTATTTTTTTAATTATGAATCTTTCTCATTGTTACCTCTTTTAAATAATTTTACTCATTCATACAACCCTAATAAAAATTGACAAACATATTACAAAATACGTCCGGCCACCGCGGCGTCTCGCGCCCTACTGCCATAAATCAACCGTGCTGCCACCAAGCGGCAATATGTGGAAACATATGTTTACGTAGAGTTAATTTGTTGGATTTATCTTGCCCTGTCGGTGTCGCGGGTTGTATTGAGAAATATTACTTGTTCTTGACTTATGTTATACGAACGATGTTGTATGTTTGTTGGTATTTTTTTATAAAACAAACAGTTGTTTCGTTTGAAAAAAAAAAACTATTAGTTTCATTCGGCACAACTAGTTGGTCGGTTTCGTTGTGTGGATTGGAAGTTTTGAAAAATAAGGAAAGGAATTCTCATAAAAAATATGTTCTCAAGTTTTTATTTTATTCCTACCTTTTCTGAGTTTGAACTACCTATGTTATTTACAAAAAGTCTGAAAAATAAATCTTTCACAAATATTATGTACCTACTAATTAATTACTTTTAACTTGTAACTATTCAATTTGTTTTTTGGGTAATTGAGATTCTAAGATCTAATCAATTAGGCACGGTTTAGTAACCATGCTTTAATACAAAGCTTTTAAGATTATTTCGACACAATTATTAAATCGAATAAAGGTATTCGCCCACTATATCGTTACAAGCAACGAACCTCAATATGCATTTGTTTGAAAATATTACTCGTCAACGACAAAATACGATTACCAAGTACCTGCCTATACGGCGAAAAATATCAGTTAATTACAGTCATCTTTATGAACTAATATTGTGTAGGTATACCTAAATATAAAATTAAAAATTCTGACTGACTGATGTATTAACGTACAGCTTGGACGGGCTAGAATTTAGCATACAGATCGCTTTTATGACATGGGCATCCAAAAACATTTTTTTTGAAAAATTAATTTTATTTTCTGTTTTTAGTAAGTACTTATTTTTTATCTAAGCGGCAACAGAAATACATTATCTGTTAAAAATACAACTGTCTAGCTATCACAGTTCATGAGATATAGCCTGGTGACAGACCGGACGGACGAACAATGGAGTCTTAGTAAAGGGGTCCCGTTTTTATCATTTGGTTACGGAACCCTAAAAAGATGCTCCTAGTAAAGGCATGATCAGTAGCGAATGCCATCTAATCACAATATCCGTGGATACAAACCCGAATATAAAATGCAGTGTGCGAAGATTCTAATTCAACATTCGCACAGTGGTTACACCAATTAAACAAGCGAGACAAAATGAAAGGAACTTCTATACCAACTATAGGTACAAACAATTTGAATAAATCCAGTCACGTTCACCAAATAAGCAGTACTAACAAGCGGTGTATCGCTTGCACTGATTGTTAATTGATTAGATTAAACATTTTGGTGAAATTCAACGGCGGCGTATTGTTACAGGGGTTCGGCCCTAGCGAATTAATTAAACATTTAAATTTTAATAGCTACGGTGTCTTTTACAATTTTGTTGACAGGATTCTGTAATCTGCTTTGTAATTCAATAGGTACCTAAGTACCTACTTGTTCTTCTTGTGTCCGCGGTTTTGGTTATTTTTGTGTGACCAATTAGTGGCCGGCGTACGCGCCTCATTTTGAAATAAATTTGCCCATATCTTTTTATAGTGTTGACTCAGGACCTTGGATTTTTATACACCTAATAGGGACTATAGACTTCAGTCCCACTATCACTTCACTATCACTACATAGTATAAAACAAAATCGTTTTCTCTGTCCCCATGTCCCTATATCCCTTTGTATGCTTAAATCTTTAAAACTACGCAACGGATTTTGATGCGGTTTTTTTAAATAGATAGAGTGATTCAAGAGGAAAGTTTATATGTATAATACATGCATAATATAGCCGTGCGAAGCCGGGGCGGGTCGCTAGTTTGGTATAAATTTCAATTTGCTAGGTCCACCTGTTCCTGAGAAAATTGGTGGTGACACACGGACAGACTGACAAGTGATTCATCTTATAAGGGTTATAAGGTACCAAACCCTAAAAATACCACAAGTCGATGTACAGAGTTGCCGTTTGGTACATGGGTAGTCTAGTAAAACAACCATTTTCTACATCGATTTGCGGTATTTTTGGTGTACGCAATTCACTACAATAGTTTGCAACAGCGACGACAGCATCATTGGCACAGTGAAAGTCATAAAATGTGCAGGTGCTGTTTTGCACTCTTTTTATTTATTTAAACCTAGTGTATTTTTTAATGTATGAAAAATAAATTATAAAAAAAGTACCTATTTTAGATCCAAAGTGTTAAAACTGAAAAATTCAAAACAACGATTGGTTATTTAAAATGCATTTAAAAGAAATAACAATTTAAAAAAGAACAAAATTTCTAATATTGCAATCGTAAACATAGTATGTACTTTATTGTAAAGTGTTTACCGCATAGCCCTCTAAAATTATTGGAGTCCTGTTCATTTTACGTTACATTGTAAACTTCCCTAAGTATCCTACTAAATCTTTATTGCTTACGCGACTATATTGGAAATTCTAAATTTTGTACCCCAAAACATTGTCATAGACAATTTTTACACCCCTAAACGTTATGTTTTATTGGCTTGAATATTTTTATTTGAATACTACTTACATGTAAGGGTCTCCGCTCATACCATCGTTGAGGCAATATATGAAAACATCCCTTATCACGTACGAGACTCGCATTTTTCATTGCTTTCCTATTTTTTTTTCTATGTTTTATTTTATTAGTAGGAAACATCCTATTCTACTGTTCTATGCTACTATAATATTATAAATGTTAAAGTTTGTGTGTGTGTATGTTTGTTACTCCTTTACGCAAATCTACTGAACCGATTGCTATGAAACTCGGTATGTAGATAGATAGATGGACTGGATACTAGAGAACTATGGGTACAATATTATTAGTAGAATCCGAAATACGGAAATCCGTAGAAGAACCAAAGTCACCGACATAGCTCTCAGGATTGGTAAGCTGAAGTGGCAATGGGCAGGTCATATAGCTCGCAGAACTGACAACCGCTGGGGAGTAAAGGTTCTCGAGTGGCGGCCACGATGCAACGCGAAACGGAGTGTTGGGAGACCAGCTGCCCGGTGGACCGACGACATTGTGGCGGTCGCGGGTAGTCGGTGGATGGAGGCGGCTCAGGACCGCTGTTTGTGGCGTCGTATGGGGGAGGCCTGTGTCCAGCAGTGGACGTGTATGGGCTGACACGATGATTATTAGTAAGGATGATGAGCATGATAATAGTTTACGGCTGTACAAACAAGATTTAGTCATTATTAGAAACAGTAGTATGTCTAAATAAAAACAGACCGACGACACACAAACAGACAGACGGACAAGAAAGTGTATCTTATAAGGGCTTCTTTTTTACCTTTTGAACCTCAAAAGGTAAAAAAGGAACCTTATTAAACATCACTAGGAATTGTATGCTATAGGTTATTGGTCATTATACTGTACTAGCAGCGCTCCGCGGTTTCACCCGCGTAACTCCCGATCCCGTGGGAATATCGGTATAAAAATTAGCCTATAGCCTTCCTCGATAAATGGACTATCTAACACAAAAAAAAATTCAATTCTAAGCAATAGTTCCTGAGATTAGCGCGTTCAAACAAACAAACTCTTCAGCTTTATAATATTTAGTTTGTGTATAGGAATTATACATTGAGCGGAGAACTTTATTAGATAAGTAATAAGGTAGGTAGCATTTACACTGTGAAGTAAGGAAATGTCTGTTTGAAAATTGAGTTAAAATAGCAGTGGCATACGTAGTGATTCGCCCCGTGGTCGCATTAGTCGCATTAGGGGCCAAAATTGGATTTACAGAGGGCGTTTTATTGGGACACTTGTTACGAATTTACGAACAGTGTGCGAGTTAAAAAACCTCTTTGTCAAGGTGTCTGAGTATGTGTGCTGTGATTTAGGGTGCGCTATAGAAAAAATTGGAGTAATTTAAATGGATCAAGGTATTATTTATGCGGTCTTGGTGGATTTGTTATTGTGTGTTGTGAAGATATTTTTCGCATCGGTAGGTTTAAAAAATAATTCTGTACCTACCTACTTACTAGCTGTGGCTGTCGGTTTTACACACGTAAGTTCAGAACCGGTAAGAATGTAGATTTTATAAAAAGTATGCTATTTTCTTCTTCATACTATAGACGTGTGCACTTAGGACAATTTACGATTATATAATATCAGGCTATTATTAAAAAATCTAATAAATTACGGTATTGAAAACTACGTACCTAATTCATACCTTACAAATATTCAGTTCACAAAATGACATCGTTGTATGAACAAATTCTAGGATTTTATCAGATTCTACTTAGAATAAAACTTCTAATTAGAAATTAGAACTAACAAGTAAATAAAAAACAATATTAAAAAATCCTCTTATCACATCCCAAATACACAATAAAACAGACAGACAGACGGACGGACAAGAAAGTGATCTTATAAGGGTTCTTTTTTTACCTTTTGAGGTATGGAACCCTCAAAACCTAAACAAAATTCAAATAAGTAGATAAAAATTTAAATATAATACCAACTCCCTAAACCACCAAAATAAAAAAGAGGCATAAAACATTCAATTTGAAACACAATCAGGCACATGTGTTTGTTGATTCACTAAAACAAACCTTCGTATTTCTTCCCAATAGGTAATATTTATTGTACCTATTGTGTTGAATCAGTGTCCCCAAGGCGTATTTATTTGCGTGCACGCCTCGGTTGCCAATATTCTGTGATTTATTCTGCGGTGTTTTTTGTCTAAGTAGCGTATGGGTTTGATTCACTGTGCAGTCTTTAATTTTATTAAGGTGAAAAGGTACCTCTGCGCTCTCTCCATACAAACGTAGTCAACTGTTTTCTCCCTGGATAATGACACTAGCACAAATATTTTTGTGCCATAAAACCAACTTCCATGACTATGTCCCTATATTATTTATTTTTTTTATTTCGAATTATCATAGAAATTAAGATTAAAAAAAAACAAAAAATAGGCCATGGCCAGGTCATGGCAGTTATAAGTTTTATCATTTTATGCACCAAAAATATTTGCTCTAGTGTCATTATCCAGGGAGAAAACCGTCGACTACGTTTGTAATAGTTTGTATGGAAAGATCTCCCGGCACCCTTTCCTCTTAAAACATAATATTTTTTAAATTATAGGTGACACCTATCGCATCTGATGGTAAGTCACGATGATAAAGCCACTAAGATAAAGCACCCGCGCGTCTAAAACTCACTCGTGAATTGAAGGAAGACCCCTAAATTGTATACCTACGTCAGGAAAGACAGACTGCATCCCTTGCTGTAGATAGAAATAAGGAATGACCAAGCAACCTAATTTCATACATACCTATATGAGATTTTTGTATTAACAGATTTATTGTCCTGCCACGACTTTTCAAAATTATTCGCTCACACGCTAAAATTAAATAAAATGACTTGCCAAAATCTTCTGTTTTACTAATCAACAGGTAACTAAATGATTATTTTACAGACCTTACTTCGCTAAAATGATTATTTTGCTGACCGTAGTTAGGGGTGCGGTAACAGTGTTAGCCAACACAATGACTTGACGAAGGCAAATCTGATTTGTCGACCCTCGTCTGTTATTTTAAACCGACAAGCAGTCATTTTGCATAGTTCGTATCGGGGTGAAAAGTAGTGTATTGACTTGATAAGTAGGGTGATAGGGTGTTTTGTTTCAGTAAGAATTTGTAAGTCGGTAGGTAAGATGCATACAAGTCGGCTGCATAATTCCAGACCCACCATAGCGCTCCAACACGGCTGTTATAAGAATGTTTACAACACAAGCAAGTTTAGTCTTTTAAACTCATGAATTTATAAAAAACAATTTTTTTTGAATGAAAACATTCCAATAATTGTTATTTTAGAACTCTACGGTGGTTCTGCAATTATGCTGCCGACCGTACATATATCAAGGAGACACCAAAGTTAGAAACATTAAGTTATTTACTATTTAGTAACTCAATGGTTAGAAAATCCTTAAACTCATTAAAAAAACATGTGGCACTCGGGGACTAAAGCAATTGCATCGTGCGAGCTGCGTACAGTCGTACCATATACATACACGTGAAGCGAACGCTCGGCCGAGCTACATGGTAGGCGGAGTGGGGGGTGTAAAGTTTTATTTTCGTTACGGAATTTCTTGATTCGGTCGCCGCACTCAAAGCCCGCGATAAAAGCTATGCAATAGCTTAAAACTTACTCGAGAAGGTAAATGAAAAACCCATTAGATATTTTAGAGAGAATTTGGTTGCGATTGAGTTATTTTCGACGATTTTCTTTCACACATATAACCTCCTCCGTAAGTGCTTCGTTTTGTAATTTCATAATCACTCGAGAAAATTACTAATCGCTCAGTGTCAGAGGTTCTAGGTATGCTTACGGCCGGAGAAGTCCCACAACTTAGGGCACTAATTTAAGCAGAAAAAGACAGTAGATTTTTCTGCGACATACAATTTTTAGAAGAAATGAAACACTAACCTTTCAGTGCTTTACTAGATGGCGGCGGATCCCGGCTCCACGGTGGATCCCCATGGCCGGAAAAGTCCCGTAACTTGAGGTAGCTTATCGTCAGCCTTATTATCGATGCTTTGTCCAACTGGCTGGTAATGGCTGCTGGTAGAGGCAGCATTTTCGCCAGTTCATAGAACTCGTAGTTTTCTTTACCCCGTCTTGAACGCGCCGCGTCTCTACTCTTCTCTTTTCGGAGCTCGAGGATGCTGTAGAAAAAGAACAATGTTAATTTATTTTATTTTTGTTTAAAGTTTTTATAAGGTGCCAGTATTTAAATAAGGCAGGAAAAGAACCTAACCTTTTTTTGATGGCATCCATTTTCAACCCCCAATTTCAACCCACGGCATAATTTTAAATTAAAATACCTCCATATTCAACCCCCTGCAAATCAATAGTACATTTTCTACCCAAATACGCAGTGGGTACCTAACTATCTACCTAATTTTTACTCAACAGAAAAAATAGATTCATAGTTTCGGTAAAGTGTTAATTATAGTAGTAGTTAAAATATGACTTTAAAATATTAAATTATTTTTCTGTCTGTACAAAAAAAACATCATTTTAAGTATTAAAATCACTTGAGTTGAAAATGGAATACATTTTAGGTAGAAATTGGAAAAAATAATCAATTAAGTTATTGGGGGTAGAAAATGGAACACATTTTAGGTAGAACATGGAAAAAAATATTTGCGGGTTGAAAATGGGGGTTCAAAATGGATGCCACCCTTTTTTTATTCTACTAGCAGTTTATGTGGTGCCAGTAACAAATTATTAATTAAATAGGTTTCATAGTCATTCCATTTTTTATAAGCAAAGAGGTTGCAATCAACCTAACCTTTTTCATTTTACTGGCAGTTTAACTATGAGCTGCCTGCCAGTAGTAAACTAAGGCAGGATGAAAAAGGTTTCATTGTTAAAAAGAAGTTGTAACCAAACTAACCTTTTTTAATAAGTCCAATATAGTTTAAAATATGTGGTGCCAGTAATAATATAATGTAGGATGAAAGAGGTTACATAGTTGTTAATTATTACAAAAGAGTAACCGCGTTCGTGGGGCCAAACAAGAGAGAAAAAAAAAAAAGAGTAACCGCAACTGATGTAACCATTTTCAACCTATCGTTCGCCAAGAGGTTTTTTTTGCAAAAAATGAGATCAAAATTACTGTCAAAATATTTCCATATTTAATTAACATAAATTAGCTGGAGTTTCGATTTTAGATCTTTTTATTAGATTGTTCATTGAAAACATTTCGAATTCAACAAATAAAAAAAACATATTATCACTCTCTAAGTACCTAGGTAGGTATTCAGAACGACACTCCCACGATCCTCCCACTTTACTAATGAGGCGGGCTCGTAGCGTTCATCAACATTCGTATTATTTGAATTTAGAAACATTATATCGAATAAAACTTTATTATAAAAAATTAAACTATAAATTGTGTTTTTTTTTAAATGGCAATAGTTAAAATGAAGTTTGAATGAGATTTTAGTCACTTGATTTTTAAATTTGAATGCAACTGATTGCAAAGAAAAAAAAATTGTATGTAATGTTGGTTTACGGACGATAATTTTACGTGATAACGTCCTAAGAAAACGATGAAAAATGGAGCTTTTTTTATTATTTCTTTAAAATATATATTTTTCCTTTTTTTCCCTTTTTTGTTTCGTCTTCTATGTCTATTTCTTCTATCACTCGTCACCATTAAACAAGCCCAGATGAGCGATATTATTATTAAATAATCTGTTTCCTAACGGGAACGGACGCGTCATGGTCATGTTACTATGACGCATGACGTTACACTATATTACCTTGACACTTTTGTGTGAATGCAGGTGTTCCATCAATTTATTAGACGTTAAATGTCAAAAAATAAAAATACTGGAATCTAGGTGTAGTATATTTTTTTCTATAAAAATGCCCGTTTTTCTTTCTTCAGAAATAAAATCTAAAAACGCAATACCTACCTAATGAACTATCCACCTCTTTACCATTAAGCTTGGTCCACATCAGCGCAAACTTTACAACCAGGGGTGCTAAACAGTGTGCCGTGTAAGCACTACGGTTTACGATGTGATCACACCCTTACTGTTTATCGACACCTGAGTAAGGACTCAAAATAAAACTTTTTACTGTTTTCAGAAAGTTTGTGATCTTATAGAGTTAGACTTCGAGTTAAAAAAAAACAAAAATGTATCTAGGTATACATAAAAAATGGTTGTCTGTAAAGTCGGTTTACGGACGATAATTTTACGTGATGACGCCATAAGAAAACGATGAAAAATTGGGAAATTGAAAGTCTTCTATCGTCCCTCGCATGACTAACTGTCCTATCTCAGTTTTGCAAGTTCCTCAAAACAACGGTTTTTCAGTTAGGTCATTTCAAATTTAGTTTCTGTTTCTACTTTACGGACCTCATGGGAGGAAAATTAGGTACTTAAATATAGAGTAAAGTTAGTACTATCGTTCTATGTATTACATGCTTACATAACTGCATTATTTATATTTATTTTGGTATTCCAAAACAGATAGGAGACTTTGTGATAACTTTGTTTTTCGATTTTCGTTATGTTCTTTCCACTTACGAGCTTATGCCTTATACTAAGTATGAAATTAAACACTAAAATGTAATCGTTTACTGTAGTTTGATGACGAAGATAGAAACATGTGTCACATACAATAAGTGTTGTCACATAACAACTGAGCGTAACAATATTATTTTTTACTTTGCACACATCACAACCAAATCTTGTATGGTACCTTCATGTAATAAAAATATTTAATCACCAAGAAACTAATATGTAGTATTTTTTTAAGACAGTAATTTTTAAAATCACAGATGATTTGGATAGAAGCAGAATTTTTAATAAAGTACAGAATGGCAGCGATAGAAATTTTATTCTGCCCACTGCAGTCCTCAGCAAAAAAAAAACTTTCTTAACACCTTTAGTAGCAGTAGCAATTTTTGAAGCTCCTCTCTTACTGAGCCCCTCATGCCATGTATAACAATAACATTGGCATGTGAAACCATTTCATAAATAGTAAAATTGAATACCGATCATTTTCGCAAGTAAAACAGATGCATTAGAATGATGAAGATGCTTCGTGGTAAATAAATTACTTGCTGCATGTCAGAGGTGGCACAAACTGTAGATAATGTATTTGTTTGAGATTCTCCTCCGGTGTTGAATATTCCTTGCCTAAATCTGCTGTCTCTCTCCAGTCTATTTCTCTCAGAGCACCTGCAACTGCATAATTTTCTGGTATGGATCTTTGGTCTTAATCTGGACTCAACGTTGTTCGATGGTAAGATACGAAGTGATTGTAAATGCTCATCACAAACATAATTATTTTCAAAAAGATGCCAACTTAACAAAATTTCACATCTTACACACGAACTAAATACTTCCTCATGACATTCGTTTACTTCACAGGACTGGACTCGATGTTTGGTCTCTACATTACGAGTAGCAATAGGGTATTCTGTATGCGGCTAATCACGAACAATGGTTTGTTCACCAGCACGTTCCTCATTTCGTCGTCGTCGTCTGTCGTAAATAATTGTAGGCAGTATGCTTTCTGAACTATCTGTTTGGTCACTTGAAATAGAATCTTGTTGAACCGTAAGCTTATCTGGGATTTGCATTATTGTATAATTATTATTAGCCTCAGTTATATCATCGACACAAATAGGTACATCACTGGAAAAGAAGCTCTTCTCATACTAGTAGATTTTTTTTAGATACACGAAGTTTCATAATATTTATCGTCAGCATTGATTGCGGTAATTGGCAGCTGTTCATTTACTGCAATGTAATCTACTTCTGCCTCATCGCCCAAAAGTGTCATTTATAGGAGTGTTTGTAATCGTATCTCAGTGCGTAAGAAAATAATTATAATGTATGAAATTTTACTAAAAACCCTGTGATAGGATTACAATATTTTATCAAAGTCACACAATTGATTTTGCCTAAAATATGAGTTACGACATTTAGTCAAATTTTTTTCAAGTTATTGTTGAGATACGTTAGGTCCACAAATGTCTATAAGTCGAGAACCAATGTTCATACATATACGTGAGTTAGAGCAAATTGTAGCTAACGAAAGCAGGAAGATATTGGTAGTCCTAACTCAAATCACCAAAATAATGAGATAGGATAGTTAGTCATGCGAGGGACGAATTTGTCACTCATCACCATAACACAAGCACAGATGAGCAATATTATTATTAAATACTTACTCTGTTTCCTAAGTTACCATGATGCGTCTGGTCATATTACCATGACGCATGATGTCACACAATATTACCGTGACACTTTTTTGTGAATGCAGGTGTTCCACCAGTTTATTAGACATAACGTCTAATAACTGGTTTAAAAAATGTTAAAGTGAGTTAAGTGTTAAAGTACATTATTTTATTATGTATAAACTTCCAATCTTTCATTATGTGTGTTATCAAAATAATTACTGAATGAATATCTAAACAAAATTTCAAAAAACTAGTAAATTTTCGGTTCATTATATTACCGGTAGGTACTTAATTTTATTCTTTTTATTTTTTATTTATTTAATGTAAATCTAATTGTACCTACTTTTTATAATAAAATAAACACTTACTACCATTAAATAACTACAATTTAACTACAATAAAAACAACAAAAGCTCACAGAAAAAAGCTCTATCTTTACTTTAAAACGCCAATAAATCTCAAATAGGAACTGAGTCCAACTTAACTATCGCTAAGGGACTAATAACGTTTAAAATATAAAGGAAAAACCCTTTACTGAATAAGGTTTGATTTTAGATAAACATCTCTAAATTGTGAAAATATAAAACACAAGTTTAGTTCGTCTTGCAGAACACAAACTTTATATCGGACGATAGTTTAGGGTTCGTAGCTTTCGATCGCACGATCTTTTTAGGATGACAGTGGACGGCGACGCAAAAGGTGCATTTTAAGTCTGGAAAACTTTACTCTCTCGTAGACGATAAAAAAAAATGGTTGTCTGTAAAGTCTGTTTCCGGACGATAATTTTACGTGATAACGTCATAAGAAAACATTGATGGTAACCATGGCAACGATAAAACGTTGCTATAGTTACCTTGTCAATAACATGAGGCGTTCCAGTAACGACGCGTGACGTCACACTTTTTTGAGATTGCAGGTGTTCACCAATTTATAAAACGTTATCACGTCAAAAATTGTACCTACTAAATCATGATGTTAGTTGCACTAATAAAATGTACAAAGAAGTAGCATTTTCACACAAATTTTAAAGTGGTGTAAATTTTTTAAAAGACAGGTTTCTTTTAAAAAATTGCGAATAGGACTTCAAACGAAAATTTCCATACTTATCATGTTGTATGCGAGCCCCACTTAATTTTTTTCTTCTGTCTATCATTTGTATGTTATAGCGGTAACAGAAATACATAATCTGTGAAAATTTCAACTGTCTAGCTATCACGGTTCATGAGATACAGCCTGGTGACAGACGGTAGGTACGAACGGCCTATACAAATTGCCGCTCAAACAGTCGCTAACTATCGCCCAATTGAAAGTCTGTAGCCTATGAGGCTCTTGATTTAATGCTTGGGGTCGCGGTCAGTTTCAAGGGATAGGATTAAAATAGTTTTAAAGGGGGTGGCCTCTTTGCTGTAATTGAAGTTTGAATTTGGAATGTGTTCTGGGATTTTTTGAAAAAAATGTTATTTAGCTCTGGAAAAAGATCGTCGGTAAAAAGGTAATATGACTTAAGCGCTAAATTGGCAAAAATGAGTAAATAAAACCATTCTTATTGTAGCCACTGCACAATTCTTCAACCAAAACCAAAACTAAGTTATTCACGAGTGGACCGGATGGTCTGAAACCGGAATAGTTCAACTGTTTGAATCTTGAAATTGTACATCGTCAGTATAAATAAAACAAATACCTAGTTATAGGGACCCTCAGATCCTCCTGTTTATTCAAGATACCTTAAAAAGAAAGTCCTTTCTTGTCCTGTCCAATTTTTATGACGAACGTCCCTTCATTTTAGAAGACTGTCTTTAAGTGTTCTCGTACGTGTCTCCACACCCTGCACACCTGGGAATCGAACCCGCAACATTGCACTAACGTCTTGACCCTACCCTTAAAGCAACATTTCAAAAATCAACCTTAAAACAAAGAAAGAAAGTTGAATTTCGATACAACACAACCTTAAAAGACTGGTCAGTGATGATTGGTTGCCTTTGAATATAGAAAGTCATATCTCAAGATCGAAACCAAACGAAATTCAACTTACTCTTTTGAGAATAGGGTTCGAAATAGTGGAGCAAGAAGACCCAAAAAGAATTTTCTTGCAAATTGAAATAGTAGAAACTAGGAAAGTATAGATGGTCGTAAAAATGCGACAGTACGCAACCGTGTCGCCTTAGTTACCGTTAATGTGTCCTGGACAAATTGAGTTGTGCCCGGATAGGAAAATTAGTTGGCCCTTGGGAAATGGGTACAAGGTACAAGTATACAGTATTGATTGATGGATCGGAATAATAAGAACATGTAGTAGGTACCTACTTTACCTACTCACATATACCTATATGTAGGTTTAGATAAAATTATGTATGAAATGTTTTAGATTATTAGCACTGTAGGTATATCAGGAAAGCGGATGTGTAGTATAATATCAAGGTTCAATAAATAAGTCCGTTTTAAGTTTAATCGATTTAAAAAAAGAAACAATTTGAGAAAGACCTTTACCCTGCAGTGGGACAACATGGGTTAAATTAAAAAAATGAACCAAAAAAAAAAATGGAAAATGGAGGCACTTAGTTACCTAATTAAATAAAAATCAATTTTAATCAATACATTTTTTGTAAAAACAATAGATAGAGCGAAACGATAAAAAAATGAACATAATATCGATGACTTAAAGGTAAAATGTGTTAGTCTTATTTTGTACAAAACTTTGAAGGGCTGAAATTTCACATAGGTAGTTAAACTTTAAATAGATAGTATGCACTGTTTTTTTCTATCAATTCTCAAGCACAAAAGTATCGTTTTATAGTACCATATCTTTAAAAATATAATCCTTCTTTAGTAACATAAGTGCTTCTGCAATAACCACTTCAAATTGACAATGTAATGTGTCATATTAATTTCTCAACAGCAGGGGACGTATTCAACTTGGGGTTTATATATTTCATAAAGAAACTAGCGGTCCCGGTTGTTTTGCCATTTACAAAAAAAAAGATGTTCGATTCTCAGTCTCAACAAATATACACAAAAAAACTCATACAAATCGGTTCCGCCGTTTAGGTGTACATAGGTAACTAACACCGCGATACGAGAATTTTATATATTTTTAGGGATTTTCTTTTAAATTGTCACTAATAATTAGACCATAATATTTAACGTTACACTTAGTTTTCTCACATTTTAGGTAGATAAGTACTAAGCACTTAAAATTAACCCTGTGTGTGAGTGACAATTTAAAAGAAAATCCCTAAAAATATATAAAATTCTCGTGTCTAATGATTAGACCATAATATTTTACCTAGCATATTATGGTACACTTAGTTTTCTCACATTTTAGGTACTTATAATGACATACTTTAGACTTATTCAAAATTTTATTTAAATCGTTCAAGCAGTTGGACCAATATACTAATTTAGCAATTATAGTTCACAAAAAAGTCTTACATTCTGGATTTCAAAAATGCCAAAAAAGGATATATTCTACATATTACATTCAAAAAAATAATAACCGTTACTTTGCAAATGTACCACTAATCTTCCCTCAGTAGCACATACATTGAAATCCCGATTCAAAACATCAATAAAAAATATCGATCAACAAACTCAATAAACTCCACAACAAAAAGGAAGCAAAAGATATTAAATCCAAAGAAAAAGATCCCGTCTTTTAATGCTTTTACCAACCGTTAATATCAACCGCTTAACCGCAAATGTTTGGACTAATAACCATTGAAGTAGAAAATAAAGTCTCACAAAGTTACCCAATCCATTCAAGATGGCGCTGTCATCTAAATAGTGAACGAAATCACCTCTTTTAGTTTTTAATTCAACAAAAACCCGTCAGCACTAAATAAGTTTGTCGCAGTGTACTTGAAATTTCCCATGACTGAGAAGTTGGAAGGCTTAAAGTATTGTTGGAAAGAGGTGACAACTTAACACTTCGTTTGACAGCTTTAATAGGGGTTAAACGCTTGTTAGAAGGGTTAAAGATGAATAGCTTTTAAAGCATATAATAGATGATACCTATAGAAATAAAAAGGACGGGATGGGAATCTATCGAAGAGAACTGTTGATATGTGAAAATTAGTTTCGAGATGAAGAAATTTATATTATTTCTATATTATCTATCTACTTATAGACAAGTTCTCAAATAAATTACTACTATAAAATTTTCGAGTGAGTATTAAAAAAAACGAGACAGTCAGTCAAAATTTCGATCTTTTATTGATTACCTTCATGACCTCCTATTTTAGAAGTCGATCTATAATAACAAAACTAACTCTTCATTTTACTAATTTTTAGGTTTCTAACTATTATAATAATGCGTTGGTTAAAGATTTTTAATTTTCCAAAAGTTTAGTACGTAAAGTTTAGTTACGTTTATGTTCTGCGCAGAGTTCCACCACCTAACTGATAAAAACAAGGGCAAAAATGTTGTCTGAAAAATGTCCTTATACTTATCACGTTTATTGAACCTCACTTCAATATCTCTGTTTGATTAATCCTTATTACTGCCTACCTTTCTAACGCCGATTATTACACTAACCTAAACATTCACCTATTGTTTATTTTTAATCATCTAAGATCAATCTAAATACATCTGAATCAACACCTACATAATATCTATTCATAACGCCCAAATCCTTCTAATCAGACGATCGTATCTAATAACACAATATCAATAATCTCCCATAGTAATACACGGATGACGTTTTCATTTCCTTACACAAATAAAAGGTCACCCCTCGATTTGTGCCCTAAATAAGATGTCGCGTTACCTCATTAGTTTATGGGACGATTAATTCTGTCAATTATAGAAGACTAGCGACCCGCTTCGGCTTCGCACGGCTATATTATGCATGTATTATACATATAAACCTTCCTCTTGAATCACTCTATCTATTTAAAAAAACCGCATCAAAATCCGTTGCGTAGTTTTAAAGATTTAAGTATACTTAGGGACAGAGAAAGCGACTTTGTTTTATACTACGTAGTGAAGAGAGAAAAAAAACGCATCGCAAAATCTCTGAAACTACGAGTACAAGAGTTACGAGCTTCGCTTTCTTTTCGGGCGTAGTAGTAAAAAAATATTTTTGAAAATTTGACCTCTCTAGAGGAATAAAAACGGCTTACGCAGCTAGTCTTAAAAGCAGTATTGATAAAAAGGCAAATAGATTTCACTAAAAACAGTAATATCACAAACAAACATACACAGGAAGGTTTACTAACCTGTCCTGTCCTAACCTGAAAAACCCTTTGCCATATTAGTTTCAAAACTGCACTCGATATTCATTTTTTAACCCAAAACATCCGTAAGTGACGTTCAATTTATCGAAATTCCAACAGTGACCGTCACCCCCAAGGGAAGGGATGGTTCACTAAACTCAACCGTCTAAAATGTTCAAATGTCCGCACCTCTTAAGAAACCTACTACCCTTTGGGGTGAAAAGTCTTTGACTCTTTTGAAAAGTTTTGTTGAATTCAACAGTTGGTGTGGGGTTAAAAGTTAGAAAGATATCTTCATATAAAAGTAATCTTCATCAGGTATTCAACGATAATCCTAAAAATGTATAAGTAAAAGTTTCGAAAGGAAAAAATAATAGGTGAGTAAGTAAATTAAAAAATCCATAACGGTGTAGCATTTTGTAACCTACTAGCGACCCGCCCCGGCTTCGCACGGCTATATTATGCATGTATTATACACTAGCCGACCTGTGCCCACTTCGTTGGGCATTTATTTTATCAATATTAAAAATTAAATGATCTATACTAATATTTAAATAAATACTTTTTGTAACTTAAATATAAAAGTTAGACATAATGCTGTCGTTGACTTTTTTGTAGGCATTTTCAAGCTCCACATCTTTTCTATAGAACTCAAAAATATATCTTTCATAGTTAAGGCAGCGTTCGTAAGAAACGCTTTCATTCGACCGTTTTTTCTCCGATTCACTTTGCAAAACGGACTACCACGTAAAAGCCTTTTTATTTTACGGTTTTTTTATATAACCTATGACACTCAGCAATAATGTGGCTTTCTATTGGTGAAATAATTTTTAAAATCGGTTCAGTAGATCCCGAGATTACCCCTTACAATTTAAAAAACACACAAACTTTACTTCTTTATAATATTAGTATAGATAGATATAAACCTTCCTCTTGAATCACTCTATCTATTAAAAAAAACCGCATCAAAATCCGTTGCGTAGTTTTAAAGATTTAAGCAAACATAGGGATATAGGGACAGAGAAAGCAACTTTGTTTTATACTATGTAGTGATACAGACGAAAAAAAGAGTGATAAAATAAGGGTCCCTATTTTACCCTTTGAGGTACGGAACCCTAAAAATCAATAAAGGTGTATAAGTATCTAACCATTTAGATATAAGAATATACCTGATAACATAATGTCAATGAGCATAAAACATAGTTTGTTTAAAAACAGTTTTGCATAAAAGAAACTATGCAAAATTCTATTCGGGTCTAATTTGAATTATTAAAGTATTGACTAATATGACCATATTATTAATAAGTGAAGTAGGCCGGCTTAAAAGTATTAAATCTGTGCATCTAGCATTAAAATCCCTTCAGCTCAATTGACCGTTTCCAGAGGAAAGATTTCATCAATATATCACAACTCAACTAAGCCCTTTTTATTCACCATAATTATGACCAATTCGCAAAATATTTGTCTATTATTTAATTCTATAGGATATAGGATAAAAGTCTGTACTTGGAAGCAAATAAAAAAAAAACTACTTTAAGGGACTTAGAAGAGTAGTAGAACAAAAATGATTTATTTTTAATTTTATGTTTATTTGCAGTGTCAAAAATAAAAAAAATATTTTCTTTCTTTCTAGCCACCATGTATAGCACGATGGGTGGTTAACAGGACTTACCAGTGGCCACGGACAGTAGCTCGAGATCCTAAAAAGCTGAACAAAAACAGCATCCTCCATAGAAATGGCGTTGGCGTGTCCGAGGTTAGGTCACGTTTCTCTAACTTTATGTCAAAGGTGAATTGACACTGCAATTGCAATGTCTTGGTACTTTAGATTTTTTTGAAAAAGTCAAGTCACAATTATTATTATTTATTTATTTATTGTTAGCCTATTCCGTCCCACTGCAGGGCAAAGGCCTCCCTCCCCTCCTTCCACTGTTCCCTGTCTAGTGCCAGCTGGGCCCAGCAACATCGTAGAGAATTCGAATTAAAAAAAAATCATTTGGAATCATGCAGTTTGTACGAGATCAAATTGAAACATCTTAAAAACTTAGAAGATAGGTTAAGATAAGAAGATGAAATTGTTAACGTCCGAAGAAATTAGGTAATTTTCTGAAACATGCACGCATTGTAACGCAAACTATTGACTGCTGTAATAAAGCTGTAGTCTGCAATCTTGCGAAGTAACAGCACAAAAAATAAAGTTTACCTATTATTTTGAACGACTGAAAAAATGTAATTCGAATACGCAAATCGATATTTTTTATAATATTATCTCCAAAGTTGTACTTAGAGGAATCGACATTCATATTTTTCAGATTTTAGTGTGTTTTATAAGATTTGATTCTATCACACCTTTTGTTTTTCACAAAATAGTGAAAACTTCGACAAATATTATACTAAAAAACAAATATAGAACATTATATAGAATTATTAGACAGATTGTTATTTTTAAGAAGATACTAAAGATAACTTAGTTGCTTATAGGCTAGATGGCGCTGTGTAACTTGTTCTAGAATATTTCTATTTTATTTATTTACTAGCGACCCGCCCCGGCTTCGCACGGCTATATTAAGCATGTATTATACATAAAAACCTTCCTCTTGAATCACTCTATCTAATAAAAAAAACCGCATCAAAATCCGTTGCGTAGTTTTAAAGATCTAAGCATACAAAAGGACATAGGGACGGCGAAAAGTGACTTTATTTTATACTATGTAGTGATTTTTAATTTGACATTTATTAAAGTATCAATACTATACGTTCGTCGTACGGAAATAATCACAAGGGCACTGTCTCGCGGGACATCTACCCTCAAGATGAGTCTTATATGACTCGGCGAAATTCACATACAAACAACTTCGACCGTACTACATTGTAATACAGTTCATAGTTGAACAGCAAAAGGGAAAGAGTTCCAACATTGGCCCGATGCTATTAGAGTAGGTGACAAGTATTTTTAGAGTTAAAGGAACTTCAGTCAATGCATGTTAAGTTGTTTATAATAATATAGGCCTTTACATCTAAACTAGATTTATACTTTAACTAGCGACCCGCTCCGGCTTCGCACGGCTGTATTATGCATGTATTAAATCTAAAAACCTTCATCTTTAATCACTCTATCTATTAAAAATAACCGCATCAAAATCCGTTGCGTAGTTTTAAAGATCTAAGCATACAAAGGGACATAGTGACGGCGAAAAGTGACTTTATTTTATACTATGTAGTGATACATGCTGTTCAGGGCACTGGCGCTGTAGTTCTTGGGGGGGGACATGTTTACTACCCTCTCAGCTTAATCGACCGTTTTGAGAGGAAATAACTCGTCAATAAGAGAGTCAATTAAGTTGAACTAAGCTATTTATATTTTAATTAATTTTGAGATTTCTAGCTACGACGCTACGGTTGGAGAAAAGTATCGCTACGGGGTGAAGCAAGGGTCGTAAGTTCGAATTTCACCCGAAAATTATTTAAAGAAGACCCAGTATTGAAATTTCTTAGCTATATTACAAAAATGTGCACGTCATTTCGTACTTATTATAATTCAAATATTACTAACTAGCGACCCGCCCCGGCTTCGCACGTCTGTATTATGCATGTATTTTATCTATAAAACTTCCTCTTGAATCACTCTATCTATTAAAAAAAACTACATCAAAATCCGTTAGGTATTTTTAAAGATTTAACAATACATAGGGACAGACAGCTAAAGAGACTTTGTTTTATACTATGTAATGATTAGTGAAAGTATTAAGACATATTAATTGGAGTAAGTATAAATAAATACATTCACCGAAATAGTTTAATAGCAAACATCCAAGAAAACACTGTTTCTAGTATTTCATATTATTTTTAGCAAATTAATGGTATTTTCTTGGTAAGTATGTCATTGATGCACATTAATAAACAAAAAATCATTTAGGTACAATTATTGTAATTGCACACAGCATCATCTAACCCCAAACCAAAGATAAATAGGCCTGTAATATGGTGCCCAAATAACGAATAAAAAACATAGAAAACGTTAAGCATACCTACATTTTTTTGTATATATAGAGATCTAGATCTCTCTATATACAAACATATAAATCTCTCTATATTTAAGTATGTATTCTAGCTAGAATCACCCAGAATGAAAACAAATACTTTTCAATCATACTATTTCCACAGCGAAAATCAAACCTGCTACCTACCTTTCTAACTGACGGGTGTTCGCATATTATAATATGTGCAATCGCGTAAAAATCCTGGACAAAATAAATGAAGAATATACTAATTCCACAGCGAAAATCAAACCTCCTTCCTTCTTTCTAACAGGCGGGTGTTCGCCCACATCTCCAAACATTGAATCAATCGCGGAAAAAATATAGACAAAATAAATGAAGAATATTAATTCCATAGCGAAAATCGAAAAAAAACCGGCTTTCTTCTTTCTCACAGGCTGGTGTTCGCCCACATTGAATCAATCGCGTAAAAATTCTGGACAAAATAAATGAAGCCGATTGCCCGTCCTGCCCCTTAGGCCCACTGGGACCAACGATTTGTTCACCGGCCAAATTGCTGCTCTTTAGACGGACTTTAATAATCACGTCATATACAATTTTCCTTTCAACGTTTGTAGAATACTAATGCTAGTGTTGATTGAAACGCCGTGTAGTTATGATTGGCGGGCGCCCTTCGTGTCAGTTAATTAATTTGATGATTCTATTAGATTCAGAAGTTAAATGGAGTATAAGGATTTAAAACCATGGTTATTTTCAATATTAAAGTTATACCGGTAAATTTACCACGTTTATTTTTATTTTGTACAGGTCGATATTTAAATGTTGTTAAAAACATCAAATAAATCAATATAAATTTCGAGCTTTACACGTTTCTAGGTACCTACCACTCGTACGAAGTCCCGGGCAACAGCTATAGTATATGGTATAAATTTAAACTTATTTCCCCTTATTCCACCAACGAGGTTTAAGGATAGTCCGAGATGTGGATTTAAACCTTAGATTTAGACACAGATTTACTCGTGAACTATAGTCTAAACACTATCCTTATATAATCTATAGGGATAGTGCTTAGATTATAGTTCCCTGTAAAATCTATAATGTATAGACTATAGTTATAGTAGCGATAATGTATAGACTATAGTTCACGAGTAAATCTTTGTCTAAATCTAAGGTTTTTCAATCCACATTATATAGGGATAGTCTAAAAACTATCCCTATATAATCTATAGGGATAGTGCTTAGTTCCCTATATTATATATAGGGATAGTGTTTAGACAACAGTTCACGAGTAAATCTGTGTCTAAATCTAAGGTTTAAAGCCATATCTCGAACTATCCTTAAACCTCGTTTTGGAATAAGGTGGGTTAGGTCCACCCGTTACTCAGAAACAGGGCCGGATTAAACGTCTCGGGGCCCCTAGGCACAGCCCCCCTTTTTCATACCACAACAACGTAATTTGGAATTTTTTACTGTCTACATTACGAAATAGAATGAAGGTATCATCATCATCAACAACAGACTTCATTCATCACATTGCGAAGGTATACGACTTCCTTCAAGTGAAAAGACTTTCGCCACAATCTACAGGACGAAGTATCGGGAGTCATTTAAAAATGAAACAAAGAATAGGAAAATCTTGCATATTTTTATAAAACTAACATAAACATTAAAAAAGAAAAATGTACATATTGTACCTACTGATTAAGAAGCATGTTTAAATATTTACCACACAATCCCCTTTTTTTTCATTTTTAAATCGGAAGTGCTGGGCCCCTGGTCATAGTTGGCCCCTAGGCACTGGCCTAAAGTGCCTTATGGATAATACGGCACTGCTCAGAAAGTCAGTAGTGACACACGGACAGACGGACAAGAGAGTGAAGATCACTCTCTTGTCCGTCTGTCCATTGGGTTACTTTTTTTTACCTATTGAGGTACGGAACATTAATAACAATAATTTCAAATGTATTGTTGATAAAGTCATAAAATTCTCCTTTCAGTAGAAATAAAAATCTCAAGTTATAATAACTTTGCATCTTATCAGATTCATATCAGATATAATAACTTAAAACACGTTTATAAATCTATCTAAAAAAAAAACATTCCTCCCAATATTCGTATACAAAAGAAGTCATTAACAAGAAAAATATTGCAATAGATCCGTATCAACCCATCAACCGGCACCCCAATGGTTTGTACCCACGCTATTTGGACAAAAAATGACCAATCTGCTTGGCGCGTCGATACGCGTATGACTAATGGTAGGCGATAGTTTAGCAAATCGTCTGCCAAAATTGTAGTGAAACTGGAAAATTGTTTCATTCATAAATGCATACAGGGATTTACTAGCATTTGTGATGAATAAAAATGTGATTTGGCTTAGCTTCCTATTATAGCTTGGTAATTGGATAAAATGTTTGTTTTTTTTTAAATATTTTTTAGATACATACATACTGGTCCTCGGGCACAAAATTTGTTTGTGACATTATTTTGTGACGCTATTTAAAACACCTTTTATAAATGTTATAAGGCCGATGTAATGATGCCTTTTTTATGATGACTGGCTGCAAAATTAGTATTTAACATGTACAGTCGGCTGCATAATTGCAGCCCCCGGTAGAGTTATAAAATTACTATTAATAAAAATAATAATAATTAAATAATGAAATTTGATAAATTCATGAGTCTACAGATGACTTTAAACTTTAACTAAAGCAGGTGTCTGGAATCTTGCTTGTGTTGAAAACATTCTTATAACAGTCGTTTTGCAGCTCTACGGTGGGTCTGCAAATATGCAGCCGACCGTAGTAGGTACCTTATGGCCTAATAATGGCAGGTTAGGTTAAGTTTTATTTCTAACTAGCTTTCATCGTGACCTCGTGTGCATAAGGGGTAAATTTTCCAAAAAATCAAAATTCTTTCTTAGTTAGCTGTATGTCAAATTTCAGCCCAGTCCGTCTAGTGTCTTGAGCTATGCATTGATATATCAGCCAGTCAGTCTATCTAATTTTTATATTTTACTTGAGCCTCATTTCTATACACACAATACATCACAATATTTAGCGTTTTTTAAGTTCAACCATTTCAGTACCTGCCTAGCACTTACAAGAATATAGTTTGTATAAAAACATCACAGATTTGTTGACAAAAGAGAGGCAAATAACAAACTGGCCAAATACGATCATATTAAAAATACATATGAATATTACAACTGTTATCAAAGTTGCAAGGATGGAAGATTTTAAATATTAAGCATAATCGAAAACAGAATACTTCTACAGCAAAACTAATATTTATCGCCTAAAACGAGCTACAGTTTAGAACACAATCTCTCTTTAGCATGTTTAAAGAAAATTGCATTGCAATTGTAACCGAATAAGAATAAAACTACTGCTAAATTAGCAATACAAAGAGACGGTTCGGGGCTGCATTCTGCCAATTGAAAGGCGAAGGAAATAATAGTTATTTGCAATAATCGACTGAAGGGATGGCTGATTGCGCCTGGGGCTCGAACTTCGAATTGTATTTTTCCAGTATTTTTGTCTAGCTGGTTCTGAATCCGTACCACTCACTGTGTTAAATGCTGATTATTTCAGTTAATTAATTAAACTTGACTTAAGAAATTCTTCAGTATACTATATTAGTAGTAACTTCTAATTAAGTGGTCCAATATAAGTAAGAAAAAATATGTTATTTTTTACCAATTTGAACATTGGATATTAATTTTGGATAATCACAGCAGAGATGATAGATACCGGTGGCCTGGAAGAGACCGCTTTCCGCCGCGTAAGGCCGCTTATTGCGCCAATGGTTTTTTTAAATAATTTAAGTTAAGTATATCATTTTAATGTAGTAATTTATAACTTGTGTGTGAAAAAAAGCGTTCATACATCCATGCTGGGTTTACTCAGGACTTGTGTCAAAATAATCAACACCTATTTCAAAATCGGTTTTCATTAGCCACAATAAAGTTACACGTCAGATCAATGATTTTATTAGTGACGTTGCGTAATTTAATTTTTGGTAAGTAAACCTAAATAGCCTGACTTAAATCCAAGTTCAGAAGGTATGACCACACCCCGTTTTCTTCCAAATGAACCCTAAAAGATTATTAAAACAACCAGCAGGGGTCAGTACAAAGTTCCCTGATGAGGTAAAAGGGGAGATAATGCATCATTTTCGGTACACTTGTCCTTCAATCCGGCTAAATTGATCGATAGGGTGACAGATACAGTGGTCTTATGGAATTCAAGTTAATATACCAGTCAATGAGCTTTAATTTACTATGTTTGGTGACGTTTCATTTTCTATTTACCTATAGATACTTATATACCTAGCTGATAGGAATTTTATTATTGTACCTAAACACCATTTTTAAATAAAAAAACAAAACTTAAGTCTAAGTGTTACAAAGGGCGGCCTTATCGCTTAAAACGATCTCTTCCAGGCAACCTTTTATATAATATTTTATTAGATATTTTTATTTTTTATTTTTATTTTATCAAAAGGAAAAAAAGGAACCGTTATAAGATCACTTTCTTGTCCGTTTGTTTGTCTGTCCGTGTGTCACCACCGACTTTTTAACAAGCTTTTATTAGTTTCATTTATTTTATTTTAATTGTATCTGTAGTAAGTAGGTATACATATTAAAACTGGACATTTTAGGAATTAGACATTACTAGCGACCCGCCCCGGCTTCGCACTGGTATATTATGCATGTATTATACATATAAACCTTCCTCTTGAATCACTCTATCTATTAAAAAAACTGCATCAAAATCCGTTGCGTAGTTTTAAAGATTTAAGCATACAAAGGGATATAGGGACAGAGAAAGCTACTTTGTTTTATACTATGTAGTGATATGACTTGAACATTTTTAAGAATCAGGCGTTTTAAAAATCGAGAAATTGTCATTTTAGCAATTGTTTACCTATTTCGTGAATTGGACATTTTAGGAGATTAACATTTCACATTGGACATTTTGAAACTGTTGGATAGTTAAAGAATAGGACATTATAAACCTTAAAAATACAAAAAGAATTAGGTAAATTTAATTTTAGGATAACTTGTAACTGAAAAAAATATGGTTTTAATTAAATTTTTTCACAATTATTATATTCGGAACAGTACTTTCAAAAAAACACTAAAATACAAAATATACGTACAGTCAACAAAAAAAAAGATAAAATTAAAAACAAAACCATCCGCAGAGCTACAGTTGAAATAAAACCGCAGACACAAATCGATGTTGTTGTTTTTTTTAAATCGATTTTTAACATTGATTCGATTCTGTAATGACGGATAATGGTCAGTTTCTAGTAATCGATACCGGTCGCTTTTGTGAATTCATTTCGATTATGGCTTAATGTGACGAAAGTCTTCTTTCTTGACCCTTTTTGTAATAAAGGTAATTATTTTTATGACAGGTTTTTTCAATGATTGAATCAATTTATTGAATTGTGCGGTCACATCAGCATATCGAACTCTTTTGTTAAATTGATGTAAGTGTACAAATTAAAAAACGCACTCCGGGAGTGCAGGCAGTAGTGAAAACTGTATATCTGTGTAAAATCTCATCTGTCGCGAGAACATACGCAAAAAGAGTTTAAGATGAAAAAAAAAAAAATTGTCGGACGACTATTTGTCGTCCGACGAATAGTCGTCCGACATTTTTCGTCCGTCAATAGTCGTCCGACAAATAGTCGTCCGACATTTGTCGTCCGTCAATAGTCGTCCTTTAAAAAATACCATATGTACGTCTTAATACACTCACAGCCAAATTAAAAAACTGTATATCTGTGTAAAATCTCATCTGTCGCGAGAAAATCTGTCGTCTGTCGCGAGAACGGCTGAAAATGCTCACCCACAAAAGTGCCCAACGCGCCATAAGAAGTTTTCACTTCAAAAAAAGGAAGATATACAGAGTGGTATAAAAACCTTGCAATTCTTCTTAGATGCTAGTAAGTACATCCAGAATATTGCCTTGTGCATGAAAATAAATATTGTATTACTTTAAAATTCAGGAAAATTACCCTAAACTACTAAAAATTTAAGGAATATTCAAAATGTGGCACTATTATTGGCAGTGAGGCGTTAGTTAAATTATTACTTAAAACATTTTGAAAATTCCCTAATCTCTAGGTAAATTATTATGATAATTTTTACAATTAGAAGAAGGTTGCGGGTTCGATTCCCGCCGGGAACAGGTATTTATGCTGACCATAAATTCTTGTTTCTGGTTCTGGGTGTTTCCTATATGTATAACTAGCTGCGCCCCGCGGTTTCACCCGCGTAAGTCTCGATCCCGTGGGTATATCGGGATAAAAAGTAGCCTATGTGTTAATCCAGGTCTCCAGCTATCTAGATACCGAGTTTCAACGTAATCGGACTAGTAGTTTTTGCGTGAAGGAATAACAAACATACACACACACATACACACACACAAACTTTCACATTTATAATATTAGTAGGATATGTATATATTTACAAAAAGCTTGGGGCTGGATGGCGATGTGTAATATGTCCTGAAATATTTATTATTATTAAATTTTACTTTAAATTTTACATTTTTTACTTTAAATTTACGCCTTTTTATATTGAAGCCGCATTTTTCCTCACAAAGTGATAAAAGCTTCTAAACTTCTTCAGAGAAGCTCAGTGAATGTTTTAATAATCACACGAACCTCTCTAAAAACTTATTTTTTATTTTTGAAACCCTTTTTCTATCAAGGGTCAAATCACACGCACACTGTAAGTAATAAGAAGGTATGTCTGTGTATGTGTGTTAGAACGGAAGGCGTGACGAATCGCAATGATTCAGCTATCGGAACCTGATTGAGGTTACAGTGCTACTGCAATACATACATGGTGTTGCGTTTTAATAATTTCAACTAACCGAAAAAAAAATCGGTAAAAAAGAAAAAAAAGAAGGACAGACAGACAAGACAATGATCTTACAGGGGTTCTTTTTTTACCTTTTAAGGTACGGAACCCTAAAAACTGCTTTTTACCCAACTGTGAGGAAAGGGTTATGTTTCTCGCTCTTTTAAACTCTTTTATTGTGAATATATTCGATTTTATAAATATTTTATGCATTTCTAAGGAAGACGTTTTTTACCGCACAGAACTATTTTTTTAGAAAACTTCATTGTGGTTAAAATTTTGTGTGATTTATTTTAAATTGGATAACAATCTTGAATCTCTATAGATTTCTTTGCATATTAAGGTGTCATAAAACCAAAAGTTAGGAAAACCAAAACGACCTGAAATGGTTGCATATCAAGATAGATAGATAGATAGCAATGGTGCTGACTTTGCGGTATCAGTGTACTTAGTAAGCTTTTTTTAGTTGCTGATGAGTTATATAAAACAGTATTTTTAGGACATCTTGTATAATATTCTTAGTAAAAATAACAACAAGACAATTTGAAATAGATCTATTCAAAAGGGTCGAAATAAATTTTATAATCAACAAATGACGATATTGTTTCTGCTATTTATTAAATTAAACTCTAATATTATGGTATTAAAACTCAGTATTGATCAATTATTTTATGTCAATTTTAGGAGATAGAGTTTGTTAAGATTATGAAAGAAAATTTCGATTCATGAAAGTATTTTAATATAATACCCTTTTTAATTAAGTTTTCTTAGCTGTACCAATTATTTCAACATTTGTTTCATTATTGGCTTTGTAGAACTTGTGCATATAACTAGCTCAAAGTGATTTCTTGGTATTATGTTTAGTTTGCACTTTTTTCCGTGGTGGCAAAAAAGTTGTATTACAAATTGAAAATGTGCCATTTTTTACATTCTATTTTCGATTCTAAGTTTAAAAATAGCCAATAAAGACATAACAGTACCTACCTACACTTACTGACAATGACATTGAATTCGATTCAATTAAACCTTAATAAAAAAAACTTTTAACACTGGCAGTTAACAAAAATAAATAATAGCTGTAAAGTCACATCCAAAACGTTCCATTTTTGAAAACGTGCCTAAAGTTAGAGTTAATTTTATTGTGGTTGATCCGTAGTAGTTTTTTGCGATCATTCGATTTTTAAAACCGTTTAAAAAACTTAGTGGTGATGTGGTTCAATTCCGTACCGATTGACGTAAAATGTAGGTCTTAAACTGGTTTTATTTTTGTAATTGTGGTAACGCGAAATGAGTAGGAATGATAACAGTATTTTACCTTTTTTCAGCTTTTAAAAGATGGTAAAGTCTTGTAATCATTTGTATAAAATATAATATTGTATATATAGATTATTTTTTGAAACTGTGAAAGTTATAAAAGCCTTTAATATTTTATATGAATACAAAAAAAGCCAATATAAAACATACCCCTTTCACACCTAATCGAAATTTCTAAAGCATATAAAAAGGGGTAAAAAGATAGAAACAAAAAATCACATCCGCAGACAAAAATATTTTGATTGAAAAATAAAGAGCGTTACTAAACAATTTACCACGGATTCTTGTATTATGTAGATCATCATCACTTTGTAAAGGCATAGTTTACTGAATAGGCCTATAGTGAGGCGTGGCGTTTCGTTGACTGTTGACATCG
Source organism: Idaea aversata (assembly GCA_907269075.1). Classification (NCBI taxonomy): domain Eukaryota; kingdom Metazoa; phylum Arthropoda; class Insecta; order Lepidoptera; family Geometridae; genus Idaea; species Idaea aversata. The sequence continues at coordinate 4,134,337 of OU026102.1, forward strand.
ATTGTTTTTCCTACTTTCATTATTACTATTACTAAATTATATTTTTTTTATTAGGTATCTATTAGCGACCCGCTCCTGCTTCGCACGGCTATATTATGCATGTATAATTCATATAAACCTTCCTCTTGAATCACTCTATCTATTAAAAAATCCGCATCAAAATCAGTTGCTTAGTTTCAACGATCTAAGCATACATAGAGACAGACAGCGGAAAGTGACTTTGTTTTATACTATGTAATGATTTAAATATTTGAAACTTATGTCACTATCATGATTATGTCAATTTTTTCACACAGATTTTATTCTTTTGTATTTTGAAAAAAAATGGTGATGAAATGACATGCAGTCTAAATGGGGCATTCGCTAAACTTTTGCTCTGGTCCTGCAGTAATATTGGGTCTACCTTGTCAGACTTGCAATTGTTAAATCCTTTGTTATATATTCATTGTACTTAAAATAATAATGAAAAAAATGTTGACAATAATATCGTATTACGTCAAATTATTACGCTAAACTCAATTAAATTGTTACATTGCAATAAAAGTAAATGTATAACATTGACTGTTCAAGGTTTACTTGCGTATTACATTCAGTGTTCGCGTTTTAACACATTGACAATGATACTGGTTGGCATGTTACAATGATAAAAGTGATTTATTTAAAATTTTACTTTGAGTTAAAATATTCAGTTGCGTCAAGTATCGAACCCCTATCGTTATCTTTTACTGTATATCGATAGGTTATTTTCTGTTATTTAGTATTTTATAGTCCCTTTTTAGGGTTTCGTACCTTAAAAGGTAAAAAAGGATCACTATTTTGTCCGTCTGTCTGTCCATGTGTCACCACCGATTTTCTCAGGAACGGATGGACCTAGCAAGTTTTTATTTTCAAACGACACTGAAAATTTTACTACGCAATTTGGCATCAATATTTCAGCATTTTATTCCGCATTAGATTTATCGAGGGCTTTTTAGTAAATCCAAAAATACTACTTTATGATGAAACTGTAAATAAATTAAAGAGGAAGATGAAGGAAACAAATAAGTTAAAAGAAATATTTTCCTATGACATTGCGCATGTAAAATCACTGCGTGAAATCCATTATCTTGCCAAAATGAGTAAAACCGTATAGTGATTCATGTATGAGTGTGAGCATAACCATTGTCTTCGTAGACGACATACTCGTTGCGTCACTGAAAACCAAAAAAAACCTAAGTGTCATCTTCTAACAGGTCGAGATACCTACTTCATAAAAACAATATCCAATTTAAATGTTTACGTTTCCTTAAAGTTCACATACAATTGCAACTAGGTAACTCTTCGCGCGACTCAGCCACGGGATCTGCTTTATGTCAATTGACACAGGTTGCGTCGCTTTCTGCCGGTTCCTCCACAGCTTTATCAGAGTTGTGTGGTAGAGTTCCCTTAATCATCATCATCCGAGCGATGTTCCTGGTTGCATCCCTCTCGGGAGCCCGGGGTCCGCTTTCCTACTTTTACGCCTCCACTTCGCACGATCTTCGGCAGAGTTCCCTTAATACCAGGGTCAAAGTAAGTCAACGACACTCAAATCTTCTGTTGTTCCAATTTAAAGTTTCAATTAACATTTGAACTCATATCAAGCACAATATTGTTAAAACTCATTTTAAAAAACATTACGTTCCGTTTCTGGGAAAATGACAAATTATGAAGTTGAACACGATGTTGTAAAACTTTTGTTAACTTATCGAGATTTACATCTTTGTTTAAATTTAAATGTAAGTAGGATTTAGTTGTTTTTAACTGTATTGTTTCTTTATGATTCATTAATTTTCTTATATGCGTACTTACCTCCTTTTTACAATCTGAATTCTCTTTATGTCTTAAGGTAATTCAATCACTTGACTTTGTTGTAAGATGTAACATTATAGCAGTTTCATTATTTTTCATATAATTATGGAACTCATCACTCATGGCCTAACGAGTTAAGCAACATCTGGAGTAGTAATTACCTACTTTAATGTTTGATCAATTAACAGTTCAAAATGTTTTTTGGAGTCCTCCCACAATTTATTTATTTATTTAAATCGTTGCCGGTGTTTCGAAAAGTATAAAAGTTGATCGTCTCGCTAATTTGCTTTCTCTGGTCAAGACAAGTTGGAAGCCAGAAAACTATAACATTAGCTCAGCAACCCAGTGGGGTAACGAGAAGAAAAATTTCATTTAATTTCATTAACACTCATATTCTCAATATTTTGATCATTTCTGCTGTTAGATTGCATTTTATTTCGACAATAACCATTTTCTTTTTAATTTTGTTCATAGGTATATTCAATATTCAATCATTCTTGTTAAAAGTATAATTTCCGTTAACTTCCTTACCACAAATCTCATTTACCTTTAAATCTTCAACTTCAAAAAAGCAGTTTTAAAACTTTAATCTTCAAAATTGCGGTTTATAAAACACCTTACTACAATCGACTTGTTTTTGTTTCACCATGTGCGCAGACGCAGCCTTTTCGAACTGGTCCTATTTGCACACCTTCTGTATTGCAGCTACATTAGATGCCTAGGTTTTTATGTGATAATCATTTATTATGACATTTAGTTTTATTAAGTCACCTATACTTAAGCGGCGATGTACGAAGTGGTTGTGTACAATGAATATAATTCCTTATTGACAACTGGTTACAAAAGTACTTTATAATATGTCTTATGTCTTTATAATGTCTGTAGAGGATATTCTAAGGATATATTCGGTTTTTCCGATTGATGATTCAAACTAATCTGTCAATGTCAGCTGTCTGTTGTTTAAAGCAATAACTTCAGATATTTTTTCCTTATTTATTATGGTAGGTACTTAATGTTTTTTTTTTATATTTGCCTGCTTCCACCTACAACAATTTGAAAAGATGCAAATACATACCTATATAAATATTTGTATTTATTTTGTTTAATTGTGTCTACGAATCTTTGTCAACTAAGGTTTCAGTATTCCTTAAATTGAGAAAACGTTTAAGTTTTTTTGGTTTTTTTTTCATAAAATCTTTTTATTTTTCTTTATTACTTTTATATCTCTAACTCATCAATGTTTTAACGACAGTTTTTAAACATTAAAGACATTTCAATTGTCGTTTGCGACAAGGTAGGGTGGTACTGGTATCAAAATCGAGACACGATTAAGATCTTTATTTTGTCAAGTTATGTCGTTGCGCTCGCGCATAACTGCTCGTTTGTTTTATTCCAGTTTAGTGTAGGTACAATTACTAAATGAGTTAAGTTTAACCTTGGGGATTTCGTTGGCATCAAATTGTTTTTTTTTTTTGTAAATATTATTTTTATTATTATCAAATTCAATAAATTAAATCAAGCCGATTATGACATAAAGTTAAATATCAATTATTTTTTGTTTATTTAGATAATGCTATATTTCGTGGTGACTTTGAAAATTTTAATCATTTTTATAGCCATCTCAGCCTGCCTAGCATGAAGACCAAAACACGATACGATAAAGCTATATCACGCAATATAACTACATCAACTCTCAAAATATGATAGATAAAGCCGCCGTGTTGAATTTTTATTATAAATTGCGATAAAATTTCAACATGGCGGCTTTATCTATCATATTTTGAGAGTTGATGTAGTTATATCGCTTTATCGTATCGTGTTTTGGTCTTCATGCTAGGCATACATAAAATAAATGGCAGTTAACTTAATCTAACATAATTTTTTTTTTTTTAGAAAAATTGGCTAATTTAATATTAATTATTAATTTAATTTAATAAAGCCAAGAAAAGTTAACTTTTAATAGGTATGGAACTTTTCTAGAATTTATATATAAGTAAGGCTGGTGAAGACGTTTAATAAAAACAACAGTGTACTTCCTGTAGAAGTAGACAAGTCAAAAGAAAATTGTCAAAAACATAGAAACAAGTTCTTAATGACACAACGATACAAATCAGGAAATATTTTGACAGTAATTCTGCTCTTGGACTTTATATTTTTATTGTTATACTTTGTTTCAATGCCGACACTAGTTACGAAACACATTCAAGTACTTAACATTTTGTAATTTGAAGCAGTCTTAAAAAAGCACATTAAATAAAATAAAGGCAATTAAAATTTATTGCAAAAATCAGGAGTGAATTCTGATTTGACTGATTGTTGACATCACTTTTAGAACTTGAATTCCGAGTGCAGATTTACGCGCTTAAAAATTAAGTATCAGTTTTAGCTTTGAGGATTATGATAATGATTAATTACTTACTTTTTAGATAGATATGTAAAGTAAGTGATAGTCAACAATCAGACAAATCGTATAAGTAAAAAAATAGAACTTAAATTAAAAAAATAGAAAAAATGAAACGTGCCCAGGTTCGAGATGCGATTGGTTGGATGCTTGTTGCTGGCGACAGATATCCGGGCTTGTCTGTACGAACCAGGAATGCGTGAAGGCCGGATTGAGGCCGGGGTTGAGCGCGGCCCCCGGCCCCGGCAGGCCCATCACCGGCAGCCCGGCCCCCCGCTGGTGGTGATGGAAACCTGATGCCACCGCGTAGTCCATTGCCACCGCCTGATACGGTAACATTATCACAAACAATCACACAGCGGCTAGTCCTTCTTCAGTTCACGCACTATCTCACACATTATTATCAGTTCCGGTTCTCTTTGTAAAGTTCCCAAAAGTCTCGTATTCTAGGCTTTCAGTTATCAAACACCCGTTCTATTTTCGTGTCCGATCATTTACAGGGCTAGCTATTCACAGGGGAAAAGTCACGCACAGCCACCCACTTAATAAATATTCTGGGCATATATCCGTTTTTACGCGGACGTGACTGTCGGGATACTGTCCGATTTTCACGTACGGAACGCGCGGCCGATTATCGAAAACAGTTGCATGCGTCCCCCTCCTTCGGGCGCGGACGTGCAACTGAGGATAAGCACGCGCGGTAAACGCGACTCTATCACACTCACGGCTAGACATCGCGGTGTCGCGACACTCGGCTATTAGATAAAGATGGAGCTATATAAACGAGAGGGACGCTCATCGATCGGACGTCATCGCCAAGTTAAAAGCCTGCGTCGTTACACGGGCCATAATAGGCGGTTACGTGATTGGGCGTGGCCTCAGCTATTAAGTTGAATTGTCGCGCCCTGATTGGTTGAAATTGCTAGTAGTCGAGTACGTGATATGTTCAGGAATACGTTTATAGCCGGCGCTCATAGAATATAATAAGTAAGTTGTAGGTTGGATGTGAGCCAGTTGAAAGATGCTGCCTGTTGTGGTTTCGATCCCGATTCGCGTAATGGTTTTTAATTATTACATCAGGGACCGTTATAGGTCAACACTGCGTGTTTAGCCGTCTCGCTGCATATTAAACCAGCTAGCCGGTGAATGAACGTAGGATGGGCGCCACCGAGCGAGCACGCCGCCGGGCGGGGCGCGGTCTCTACTTAGATACAACCTGATTATCGATTTACTGCCAGCTACCGCTCTTAAGTCACGATATTCGAACACTACATTTACCTACCTACCGTAATAGACAACTGTAAAGAGATAGTACCTAGACATACACCTTTCCAAAGGTACCTATGATTAAGTAACAGAAACGCCCACTAAAGTCACCAAAAACGTCCTAAGTCCTTTACAAATCTCCATTTTTTTCCTTGAAACGTTTTTGTTTCTACGTCTATCCATCTCGCTCTATAACGGGATACAACGCTCTATTCCGGAGGTTAATTTGATTTCAGAATAAACTCTTCTAATTTTAAAACTCTACGAATTCAATTTTAGAACAAGCCACGCCAACCTACAAAAAAAGAAATCGAAGTTCAAACATTGAAAAAGCATTCTTGTTTCGAAATCACGGAATTCAAACTTGACTAAAACCACAGATAATTTTTTCTTTTCTGCTTATTTCTATTATCTATGAATCCAGTGCAACTTTATTTTCAAACTATGATTCTGCCACGTACGTAGTGCTTTAGGTAGGTCATAAAACCCAAGGTAGCTAGAATATTTTATTCTTTAGCTTTAGAATATGCAGAATAGCCACCTCGAAGTTTTCAGGGTATCTGCCCTGCCTTACACACAGTTTGTACTCGTAAGTCGTACCACAATCAGTGATCAATACAAAGAGTTCAAGTTCGATCACGTATCTACCCTGTTAGTATGCCGCCCTGCCGTCCTATAATGGCTGCCCGGCACTACAGCTGATTTCTGTTTGCTTTAAAAACTACTACGATTTGCTATTTCCATGCATGTCAACACTTTCGGGTCCTTATAGTATATTCAGACAAGATTTAGCCTTATTATAGTCAGATGTAGTAACTCCTTGAGGGAGGTAATTCACTATAGTCACGTATCGCGACTTAGCTACGTGTGACACGACATTTCATGACCATTTTTCACTACCACTACAGCTGATTTCTGTTTCTTTCAAAAACGACTATTTTGCTATTTTCATGCATATCAACTTGAGCTCCTCTAATTCACGAGTCTTATACGTATATCTACTTACTTAGATATTTTTGGGGAGAAATTCTGGATAGTCACATATCGTGTTTTGCTTTGTGACACACGTTGACTAGACAAAATATGTTTATATATTTAAAACTAGCTTTCAATTACTATCCTAAAGATTTCTCATTGGTCACTTTTTCGTAACAATTACGTTTTTTAGACTCTCCTGTAAAGTCGAGTTTTGTCATTTACGTACTTTAACTCACAAAGTATCGACATGACATCAAATCCATTATCAATAATAATTCCTAATGACAATATCAATAAACGACTATGACCTAACCTGTGATCTAATGTCAACCGCTAACCGGAACTGGACCAATGTTGCGGCTTCCGGTCGCCCGTTTACGGACGATTTGTGTGCTAATGTTGGTATTACTGACCGGTGTTGCCAATATTGGGGTTTGTGATTAGAAACGGAACCTATTGTTCGCTGTTAGGATAGGTTTTGAAAGGCCGAATTGCTTTCAGATGCCTTATTTGAAGTAACTAAAATTTTTGAAGGGAAAAGATTTGTTTTTAGAGTTCCGTACCAAAAGTTTAAAAATGGGACCATTACTAAGACTGCGCTGTCCGTGCGTCTGTCCGTCTGTCTATCACTATCATCTCATGAACCATGATTGCTAGAGAGTTAATTTTTTTACAGCTGATGTAGGTATTTCTGTTGCCGCGATAACAACAAATACTAAACACAGAAAAAAGTAAATATTTTTTGTTTGATTATGATAGGTTTTGATCTGATCTGACTAAGATTACGTATAGCCAAATGTAAGTCTGTCTGTAAATTTTTACGCCTTCACCGCTAAACTTTGATGAATTTGAATTCAAGGACAAACAGGAACAAAATACCTACTGCCTTGTTCCTGCCTGTCCCTGAATCTGATTTTAGGGACAGGCAAAAATGAATGGGGAGAGGCAAAAATTTCAATTCCTGTTTGTCTCCATTTGGGGACTGATTTCGGAGACAGGAATGACCCGAATTTTGGTACTTAGTAGATGAATAGGTGTAGAGATAGATGGGTTAACTTTTACTGATCTCAGATTGGCGGGAAAAACCACGAGGCGCAGCTTATTGGTTAACAAATAATGAATTTAAATCGTGTAACTTAAAAAAGTGAACTCGAGTATTACCTACTCCCCTATAATCGAATTTTAAAATCGATTTATCGATAGTTCATCGAACTATTGATGCAATTTACCCAATGTCAAGTTCGTGAATGACAGGTTCAAGCACCTGACGTTGGGAATCGAGAGAAAAAATGAAAATCACGAATTATCCAACGAGAAGACGGTTTTCTTAGGAACCTTCTAGTTTAGGGCGTGACACGTTGATGAGCGGTAGCGACAATCAACTAAGCGACTTACTGACCATGTGTTGCTTTTTAAAGAATGTGTGTTTCGGTGAAATCTAAGTCCGTTTCGGTGGTCTAAAAGACATTGCAGAGTGTCAGATAGTCATGCATGTAACTAAAGGAGTTGAAGTGAATCATATACTTTAAGTATTGCATTTCGTTCTCTTTCTACCCAACTAGATACGGCAAAGCCAAAAGGAAGGCTCTGTTCTAAGCCCGTATTTACATACAAAATAGAATACTAAAATTACCGACCACTATTTTTATATCAAATTCAACTTAAAACTAAAAAAACTCAACCCAATTGAAGTCAAGTTAGTGCAATAAATATTATCTGTAGGTATGCATTAGCTCTAAATTTATTTGAACTCACAGATCATTCAATTTGAAGACTATCACTAGTTTTTTTTTGCTTTTATTTTGAATGGTTAAATACCTGCCTACATTTCCCCGCCTCATCGTCAGCTTCCGCTCTCGCTCCTCTCACCACCACACCCTCACCCCGCGTACCTCCGCGTCCTCCTTCCTCCGTGACCGTATCACAACAACACTTTATTGATTATCGCCACAATTTTAACTACATTACAAAATAATACACTTTAGAATCCCATTGGGAACCCTAAGGCCTATATTTTAGAGGTTATTTTTGACTGGCAGATTTGTAAGTGGTTTGAAAAGGTGTGTTAGGTATTTAATGAAGCAATAACTAGATGTCTTCATCTATTTCTATTTGGAAGTTACAGTTACGTGGTGTTTTTTTGTTTTATAATTATTTGCGCTCATAGTTACCTAGGTACCGTTTCCGGCAAAATAAGTCGACGCCTTTAACCAGAATCGATGACAAAAAATAATTGGCAAAGCACGCAAAGGGTCGTGATATGCCTAATGTTTGAAAAACAAACACACAAAAATAGGCGCGTAAAACATAACCCTTTTCTCTTGCAGTCGGGTAAAATAACACAACGATAATACTTAATGCTATTGTTAAATTTGGTTTTTCAAATTTTAGTTAGTTTAAATAACAAAAAGGAGAGTTAAGTTTACTAAAATTCCCAAATTAGGGTATTTTTCTAATCTGGACCAGAACACACCCTGGGTGTTTGAAACACCCAAGTTTTTCTGTATGTAGGTATATTAAGTAGGTAGTTAGGTACCTATACCTATATTTACAAAAAATATATTATATCCGTTATCTGGTGCCCATAACACAAGCCTAATTGCTTAGCTTGACGCTAGTTCGCGCTGAGCGAAATGTCCCACAATATTTATTTATTTATTTTCCTTTTTAATTTATAAGACGGTGCATTTCTGTTTATCTAATATAAACGCTTCTATTCTTTTAGTCAATTCAAAATACGTCCAAAGAACATCAATCGCAACAGAAGCGACACTTCTTAGCTCACTATGGACTCTGTACCACCCCTCGCGTCTACTGAATATTAAGCAGGCAGAGGCAGAATCGATCGGGGTTAGGAGCTTTACGACTACATTTCTATATGACTAGACAGCAGATATGACTAGATCGCTTTAAGAATAAATCTCGATATGACTATATCGCGTTAGGTTTAAATTGCTTTTGGACTACATCGCTAAACTACTAGAAAGCCTAACGACTGACTCGTCTTTTGTGTTCTAAAGTACAACTATGTCGAAAATCAAAACTTTTAAAGTTTTTTAGTGGTTACCTTTATTAATCAACAAAATATTATTTTTACTAGGTTCTATAAACTTGATGTAATAAATAATAATATTTTAACCACCATACAATCAAGTAGAAAATTACATAAAAACAAAACATAAGTACATTAAAATAATAACTTAACCAAAACTAAAACTTAACCACCCACAAAACCGCAATCGCATTTTTACTTATATCTAAGTTTTAAAGCACGAAAGGTGTAATTTCTTGTGTCTCAAGTTTCCCTAATTCGGTTTTATATTTGCGGTTAAATAGTATGATGTTCCTTTTTCGGTTAGCTTCAAATAAGGCATTTTGGCTTCTTTTGTCTTGGATCTGTGCTTCTTTTCTCAAATTGAACAAAAATAGCAGCAATGTACATTTGTGCTGCATTCGCACGTTAAGGCGACGATGCCATGCTTCTAAGCTATTATTTTTTCTATGCTTTTCATAAGCACAAGAAATAAGAACAGTATTTTTTAGCCACTGCTTACGAAAGTAGCTTGTGAATGCCTCCATTTCTGCCGATTTTATAGAACTCTGGACAATAGCCGTCCACCCGTCTTGTATATAAGATGAAGGCAAGAGAGGCAAATTAGCAGTCATCCTAGTGATGTCTTGTCCTTCTTTACATTTCGTCAGACCGATATCTTTTGACTTTTTCCACACTGCTTTATTATAATGATAAAAGCATCCTGTAACTGTTGCGTTCGGATACACGGTCCGAAAGGCATTCATAAGTCCCAATTCATAATCGCATTTAAATTTTTTGATATATACTCCGAGCACATCACGTATTATAGTAAATAAAGCGATATAAGATGTTTCCCTTTTATTTGGTAATAGTGCATAAAACACAGGAAATATATTTGTCGCCTCTTCTGTACTATCAATATCCACATGGATAGAGAATAATTGATAGTATGGCTTGGGGACACATTTAAATGTTCCGTCCCCAAAAAAAACCTTATCTTGATCTGCGTAAATTTTCATGTTCCTTTTGGAAAATTGCGATGAGAATGCCAGTATTTTATCATCTTTTGATAATTCGAACTCTGCAATCAGAAAGTCTTTCTTGACGATCTCTGGCACCATCACTTCGCTAGATTTGGAAAATTCGGTTTTCGGCACTTGAAGAAAATTTTTGCGGTATCTGTATAAGATATCTTTCACCGAATTATAAGATCTGGTACTGGTTGAAGTAGATGGCAGTTCTTGCAGTGTTTGTTCATAAACCTTTTTTACTGACGACATATCCTCGCAAACCCTTTGTTTTGCCATATCCAGCAAGAGGTCTCGTTCCATTTTATCGTAGTCTTGCTCACACTTGTGCAGTCTCTTCCTGATTATTAATGTTTTTTCTTCATTTAACGTTAGAGAAGCAGTGCACTCTTCTCTGTTGTAGCAACGCCAGAAAGACCTTCCGCTTGAACTGTTTGACACAAAATTGTACCGATATCCATTATAAACAATAACACTTTTAAACACAACTGTACGTCATATCGATATTAAGTCGATATCTGTTAATAGGACGTATGCATATATGGTCGGATAGCTATTTAGCCCTAACGCGAAGTAGTCATAACGAGATTAAGTCTTAAAACGATTAAGTCATACCTACTATCTAGTCATATAGAGATGTAGTCGTAAAGCTCCTAACCCATCGATCGCACTTCGCTACTTGCCCCATATTCGGGATTAGGGTTAATGCACCTCATGACTATTTCAATGTTAGATAACTTAGGTAACTAAGTTTTAAGAAGTTTTTGTCCTTAAAGTTGTAAAATATGTGTAAGTAAGTATACTTAGGCATTTAGGAAAAATGGCCGGGATCTCGGGAAACATTTTCAAGTCCCAAGATCTTGGCTATTTTCTATCCCAAAATACCAGGATTAAAATTAGCTAATCAAGTGATTGCCAAAATCAAGAACTTTGAACTTAAAATGGCCGAATCCCGGGATCTCGGAATTAAGAATCAGATATCCCGAAAGAAATTTAACTTTATATGATCAAAAGTAGAGATATCTACCACTAGGTCAACACTGCTTTGGGTTCGAACCCCGGCTGACTGTACCCCAAAGGCTTTTTGCCATGAATTGCTTTTACGGTGAAGGAAAACATCGTGCATGATAATACCCTCGCGGTTTAGTTGACCTATGGAGTCAACTCATTGGACGCAACACTTATCACTTTGTCTTTTACTCTGACCACGGTCGACTGCTGAGAACAGTATAGGGGGTAGGCAGCCCTACTCTATCTAATACATGTCCAAAGCACTATAGCGAACTGAATACCATGGTTTTAAGTTGCTGGTGCTGTTAATTGTCTAAATTAAATGTAAAGGCCAATATATTATTCATTCAGACTCCTCGAGGACCCGCCCAATGCCCTAGAAATCCCTTGACCATATTAAAAGTAATAATCGTATGACATTTTAACAGACTGACACTATGATATTAACTTAATAAATCTTCTTATATATAAAAATGAATCGCAAAATGTGTTGGTAAGCGCATAACTCAACAACGCCTGGACCAATTTGGCCAATTCTTTTTTTGTTGTGTTTGTTATTGTCAGGAGAAGGTTTTTATGAAATAAAAAATTAAGAAAAATGCGTAGAAAATAATTATGCGGGTGAAACCGCGGGGCGCAGCTAGTAATTAATATAAAAGCATGTTAAAAAGATATTGGACGAGCACAGCGTTACAAAGCCAAGTCCAGATCTTCCGGGTAAGTTCGAAAATGTCTCCTGGAGGCCCAAGGTATGTGGATCGGACAGCAACAGAAGATGAGAGCAGACTCGCTCCATCTCCATTTTAGAAAAACCCAAATGAGAGGTTTACTTGACAAACTTGATAAACAAACCACAATAACATAATCTGGTAAACATAATCACACAAAACATAAACATACACAAGATAAAACATAACAATTCACTTAAACATACATAAACATGTCCAAGTAGGTACGGGAGTTTATCTCCGAATTACCCCAGAATTAGGGTAGGTACCACACATTAAGATGGCAACCCAGATACTTTGATATGAATTAAGATATTCTAATTTTAATTGCCCTCAAGTTACATGTGTGTTGCTAATACCTTTGTATAATTTTTCCTGAATATTTTTTTCATCTGAATTATTTAATTAATGACTAGAAGCGGGCTGTCCGTGTAAGTCCTGATCCCGTGGGAATTAATATACCTACCCTAATAACAAGTTTTATTAAAATCGCACCAGTAGTTTCAGAGTCTTTGCACAAAATATTAAGTACAAAATAGCAAGAAGAAAAGACCGGATCTAGCAAACCTCTTTTTTTACAAATTAGTAGGTATAATAAGCATCGTTTTAGACCACATAGTCATGCCGCCTAAGATGTAGCACACTTTTCTAGAAGATACGTATGCATGCACTCTCAACATGAAACCCACCAAATTGTACACGTCAGGAAAGACAGACACAAACTCCATTCCCTTGCTGTCTGAATAAGAAATAATTATCGAAGCAAAACGCTTAGTGCTTGTATTTCCACCACGAGTCGATGCCGCATATAGGTTTGCCTTATGTATGACAAAAGAATGATGATGGCAAAAATACTGTCATTGCTTTATTCCTGTTTTCCTCTTTTTATTTTAAGCTCATATTAAGCTCTAGCTCAAAACTCAAGCAAAGTAATACAAAAGCACCTTCACTAAGATTAATTTAACTAATATAACCGCATACTAACTAATTAAATAACTATTTCCCATATAATCCCAAAGAAAATGTATTAAACAAAGATAAAGTCAAAATGACGACGCGACGCTTAACTTTACATATGGGGGCTATTACGGACGGAAATTTGTGTAATAACTGAGATATACGTGTAAATAAATTAATAAAACAACCCCCGAGTTAAGGGGTAAGATTTAAACTGGCTGATATGATGTTTAACCCTTTGCTTTGTTGCAATTATGTTTCTGTCTTTTGATGTAGGTGTATGATTCTTTTTAGCATTTTTAAATGCTCAATGGACTTTCATAAAGCTCTACTTTTTTCAATAAAATAATCGAAATTGCTCATAACGTTTTTTTATTTTTTACGATTATAAGAAGGGTGTCTTTAAATAAAATTCATAAATGACTTCTTGAAAAAACGTTTAATTTTTTCTAAAAATAAATCCGAATCTCTTAATAAATGTCAGTTGCAGATAGCCTTTCAAACATAATTTGACGACCCAGTTGACACAATGGTCACCATGCCGGACTGCCAATCACAGGGTTGCGGGTTCGATTTCCGCCTCAGACATGTATTTATGCTTAGATATTTGTCTGTGGTCTAGTTGTTTCTATGTATTATAAGTATATATTTACAAAAGAAAAGTATATAAGTAGTATATCCGTTGTCTAGCACCCATAACACAAGTCTAGTTACTTAGCTTGGGGCTAGATGGCGATGTGTAGAATGTCCTGCAATATTTATTTTTATTTATTTTATAATAATATAGGTAAGTACCTAAGTCTATTGAATTCTGCGGCCTGAATAAGATGAGCAGCGCACAGTGCTAACGACAAAATCAAATATCATCTTAAATCAAATCCTCTTTAGACGCTAGAGAATATTTTCTTGGTTGAAGAAAAAAAAATTATAAGCAGTATTCTTAATTTAAAAGCAATATTCTTTTGCTGCGCCTTTTGGAGATTTGTACCAAAAGGCGAAGCTAGTAGGTACACCTATATGAATCCCTATCCATATAACATACAGGTTCCTTCGTAAAGTCAAACACAGACAACAGACAGACAACATATACCTACACGATACTATAGATCAATCAACAGTTTCCCCCATGAGGTTCTAACTAAGCATGGAGCAGCGTGATACGCATAACTGATGCAGGATCTCATATCCGGAGCTTAGGAGTTTGTTTTTACTTGAAAACGAAGACATTTTGAAGTAAAAGTAAGGATGTTTGCAGAAGGTTTTAGGTATTACTAGCTGCGAACCACGGTTTCACCCGCGTAAGTCCCAATCCCGTGGAAATATCGGGATAAAAAGTATAAGCTTTGTGTTAATCCAGATCTCCCAGCTATCTAGATACCGAGTTTCATCGCAATCGGTCCAGTAGTTTTTGCGTGAAGTAACAAACATACATACACACACAAACTTTCACATTTGTAATATTAGTAGGATTCCTTGCATGCTATATGTATTCACAGATAAAAGATTTTTTAAAGCAAGAAATAATCCACTCTATAATAAATACACTAAAGAATAATATCTTGTTTTAAAAAAAAATATATAATCACTACATAGTATAAAATAAAGTCACTTTTAGCCGTCCACGCGTCCCTATGTCACTATGTATGCTTAGATCTTAAAAACTACGCAACGGATTTTAATGCGGTTTTTTTAATAGATATAGTGATAAAAGAGGAAGATTTTTAGATATAATACATGCATAATACAGCCGTGCGAAGCCGGGGCGGGTCGCTAGTAATAATAATAAACAGTATTCTTAATTTAAAAGTTAATAACGTTTATTTTAGACTACGGTTTAAATCTATTTATGTTTGAAAATGATTAAAAATTGCTGAAATTTCATAATTTAAGTTAGGTATATCATTTGTAAGAAGGTCCTAAAATTAACTTTGTTTGTATCGTAATTAACATTCGAATTACCTCAATAACGTTTGTCGATTTAATTTTATGATTTAAGTAGTTAGGTAAGAATGATTTACTTAGCATTTATATTGTGTTCTTTATTTATCGCACGTGGTTTTCATAATTTAATACTAAAATAAGTGCGATTTTATTCAATGAAATGGCGTCAGAAATGTAATCAAGAATTTTGTTAGAGAATTAAATGGTTGTCTGTAAAATCGGTTTACGGACGATCATTTTACGTGATAACGTCATAAGAAATCTTTTGTATCGTTAACATTATCATTTTGCATACTTTAATACGTTGCTGTGGTTACGTTGTCAATAACGGTTACGTGACATGACGTCACACTTTTTTATGAGTGCAGGTGTTCATTGATTTATAAGACGTTATCACGTTAAAAATCATGAAATATCTTACCTATTTCAATAAAATTTTTGTTAAGCAAGTCCACTTGTCGATCTTTTTTTTACTCACACTACCAGAATGTCAAAAAATGCTTTTCAACTCGAAAAAAAGGAATCCCCAAAGCAATTTTAAATAATTCGAGCAAATTACCGTGTTGTAAACTGTATTACATTAACAACTCGCCCCTTGTCGGAGCTCTGCAGACGAGGGACTTTGTCCATTAACAGGTGTAGGTATCTCTCATACTTACATAAGGGTTAAAGTACCATATATTTAATTTCAGT
Organism: Idaea aversata; assembly: GCA_907269075.1. Classification (NCBI taxonomy): domain Eukaryota; kingdom Metazoa; phylum Arthropoda; class Insecta; order Lepidoptera; family Geometridae; genus Idaea; species Idaea aversata. The sequence goes on from OU026102.1 coordinate 4,150,204, forward strand.
CACTACGCAACTTTTAACGATCACAATTTTTCAAATTCATACTTTATCTACATCTACACTATTTTTTTAAAGAGAAAAATATTTTTTTTTGTTTGCAACGAATAGGCTCCGAAACTACTGGACCGATTTTGAGGAAACTTGGTTCGAGGATACATTGATTCATTAGGAGTAACATAGGCTACTTTTTATCCCGATATTACTACGAAATCGGGAGATACGCGGGTGAAACCGCAGAGTACTGTTATTCAAATAACACAAAAGAAAAAAGAGTCAGAGTTTCAGTGACTTCGCATGGGCGTTTAGAACGTAGGTGCGCAGAAAATAATAAGTAATCAGAAAATATTTTTTGGAAATTCGAACTAAAAAGGGGTAAAAAAAGCAGATTGTAATTGGTAGTAGCTATATTATGTATTCTTTGTCTGTAGTATATCAATATCACTTTAATGTACTCGTAGTTACACAATTTATAAAGGTCCAAAGAAAATAAATAAAAGGGACAAATGGTAATCAGAACAAAAAGAGGCACACGTAGAGTTCTGAAGTTGCTATTATTTTAATATTTATTAAAGTTTTTTAGAACCCTACGATGCCTCCGTTTATGTTGCTAACTGTACATGGTAATTTTTTTTATTCTTATAACTTATAACTTTGAACATTTTTATCCACCAAGACGGATTAGTCCCTCGTCTGTGCGACCTTAAGTTGCATTTTTTTAACACTGTTCGAGTGAATTTTTACAGAACGACAAGGAATCTAATAAGGTGAGGCAATTTTTCAATTGTTCGTGTTAAGTTAAAAAAAAGGCAAGAGGGTGCGAAGTTCTTAAAAAAAGAAAGGTTAAAAGTTACTCTTAAATGTCTCTAATGTTATTTTAGTCATCTCTTCTTTAACCGAATTTTAACCTAGAATCTCTATTTTAACAGACATTGAAAATAGAAAAAGAGAAGAGATCGCTTTTAACTATAAGGCAGCCTATTGTATCTTATTTTAATTTTAAGGTTTATTATAATTTACCTATGATTAAATTGTAATTTTATCCATAATATTTTACTTATCTATACTATACTAATCTATACTAATATTATAGAAAAAGGATTTTTTTGTTTGTAACGAATAGGCTCCGTAACTACTAGACCAATTCTGATAAAACTTGGTATGAGGATACATTGATTCATTGGGAATAACATAGGCTACTTTTTATCCCGATATTCATACGGAATCGGGAGTTACACGGGTAAAAACGCGGAGCGCTGCTAGTCTATATATCAATAAAATACAAATCTATCAAAAAATCTTTAATATCCATGAAATCTATCAATAAAATACAAAGTTTTGGTTTCTGCATTAACGCTTTTTTAAAGCTCGTAGATATATTCTGAAATATGGCCTATTATAATTTGTTAAGACCACGATTTACTATAAAAAGTAGGTATTTTTATTTAAAACGCCACTGTGTGTATGACGTGTTGACAGCCGGCAAAAAATGTCTACCCACAATTGCACGGCTGTATGATTTTAAAATAGAGTTAACAGTGTAATAGAAACGACAATTCTAAATGAAAGGGCCTGAATGACGCGACAATCGAGCGAACGAGCCGTATGCTGCGGAAGCGTGAAAATCGGTTATTTCTTCTTATTGTATGACTAGCTTTTGCCCGTGACTTTATCCGCGTAGAAGTCGAAAATTTGAAGTAGATTGCACCAAGGAATTACGTTGTCCCATACAAACTTTGACCCCCTTTTTCATCCCCTTAAGAGTAGAATTTCGGAAAATCCTTTCTTATCGGATGCTTACGTGATACAAAGAACACATCCTCCAAGTTTCAGGTCTCTACGATCAGCGGTTTAGGCTGTGCGTTGATCCGTCAGTCAGTCAATCAGGACAAAGCATTTTATACGTATAAAAGAAGATAGATGCAAGAAGTGCGGTGCAAGCAGTCGCAGTCTTGCTTGATGTTTCTGACTACTAAATCTATACATAGTTGTCTATATTAGGTATCTATAGTGTCAGATGTTCATAGTTTCTTCCTAGCATGATATGGTTCAGTGGACAAACAAAAAAATTTACTAAAATTATACACACATTTAAATAAACATACGTTGTATTTAAACAACGAAAGAAAAACACATCAAGACACAATGAACTAAGCTGACAAGCTGTTGGTACTGGGCAAGCCTATTCCATCCTCACACAAAAAGGACCCAAAACCACTTAAAAGGAGATCTAATTTACAAAAAACAGGCCACAACACACATGGAAATTGCATGGAAGTGGGAAAATATCAGTTCTACAATTTCTATTCTACAATATTGTTAACTCTACTCACCACCCCCTCACTTTAGCTCTAACAAGAGCAATCTTGTGGGTGATTCAAAATTGAAATAAAAAATAACTTATTTTTCTCTTAGACATGACTTTTGCATTACGATCGGACATTGAAATCTGATGGAATAATCGAATTAATTGTGCCACTTGTTTTGAAATGGCTAAGTATTTTGTTGCGTTTTTATTATTTGAAATTCGTTGAGAATTTAATAAACTTTTAGGATCACTTGCAATAGGATTGTATTATCACGATTATACCAAACTAGATTTAGTTAAGTAATACGTTATGCAGCCGACCGTACAAGTTGAGTATTTTTGTTTAGACTTTTTTTGCCCAATCTCTCTCTCAGAACTAAGGACCCACAAGGTTACGTCCCTGATTTAAGATTAAAAACCATAAAAGAACACAAACGTACGTCTACTTACCAGAGATTCTATCACGGAGCTGCGTCCACTCGTGCGTGGGTCAACGTTAACGGAATGAGAGGGTGATGCTGATGGTGGATGGTGACAGATCGGATTGTGTGCTATCGACTTTGTCTCGTTTGTGAATCAATGACTTTTGTTATTAAACTTAGATACTGAGTTTGGATGTCTTCAGTGGTACTTGACAATAAAATATGATATACACAGTACACACCCACGCAAGTCGGTCCTGTAGGACCATTTCATATAATATAGGCGTTTCATATCAAAATAACACGTCCCGTCCGGCACGAGAAAAATGACGTTACGTATGCAGCGACCTTAAAATCGTTTTTAATTAGTTTCAATTTTATTTTTGTGCTTATATACCCTAAAATAAAACAAGAAACAGAGATAAAAATATAGCATTTGCAGAGTGTAGGTCTATATCCATGTCTGTGGTGTAGGTACTCTTTTTGCTATATTTAAATTTTTTATTTATCGGTAATCTGTCTATTTGCGAATCTTTTCAATTGCTAATGAGCAAATTAATGGTAAGTAGCAAAATTTTTTACATTAGACCTATTTTATAAATGTTATATATTTGCAATACAATTATTTATCCAAGGCTAAATCTCGTAAATAACATCGAAATATCATTCCGATTACAAAAAAGACACTCAAAGTAGGTAGCTCAAAATACCCGCAAAGTCAGCTTTTGGTATTATCAAGAAAAAAAATTGGAATTGAAATGTTAGTGCAATGTAATTTAAACAATTTTATTTACGAGAATTGACCTTCTGGTCTACTTCTGATGATATAATCGAAAGTATTTTATAGATACTAACCAAAAGATATTCAAAATATTATTCTCACTTTCCCAACACGGGATCAAAGAAAATCCATCAACGCTTCGACTCTGTCAAAGCACCTAATTCTAACTATTCAGATTTCCCGGTGGATTCGTAACATAAGACAGGGATGGATACAGTGGTATAGTAACGCGTTAGAAAGAGATGGGTATATGGTCACGGGCACAGTTGTGATGATTGGTGTACGTGAGCTGACGTCTGCGGTGAGACGTGATAGCGAATGTGGTAAAGTGAAGGTGTTTTGATACTTAGTCAAAGAAAAGTTGTATTTTTATACAACTATGTTGTATTTTTATACAGCATTGTTATATTTTTATACAACTTTTCTTTGGCTACAAATTGAACGCACATAGTGCTTTTGGATTAATTCAATGCGTAAAATTCTTAATATTTTCCTAAGGAAAACCTTAATCGGTAGGTAAATAATGCGCCTAGGTTGCAGAAGATTGTGGGTTTGATGCTCGTCGTAATACAATTTCCTATTTTTAAGATTTACAGAATTCATTATTCTATTATTATGATAAAAAACTGACGATTGCCTATATAGACGTTTTGACGTTTTGCGCAGGCGCTCTAGCCTCCTGTGTGCGAATGCCAGTTGAAAAGATATAGACCTCTTGATAGTTAGACGTTTTGCTACATGGGCGATTAGCTAACTAGGCAGATTGCTCACTAGACGTTTCGCTATGTTTGACTTTTGCTACTTAGACTTTTTGATCGTGAGGCTTATTTTATATTAAGTACATACTTATTCTATTATTTTGTTTGTTATGATTTGACATATTTAGCAATGCTGTTAAATCCCAAAATTCTAGCGTCGCGGTGTTAGTTACCTATGTACACCTAACCGGCTGAACCGATTTGTATTTTTTTGTCAAGATCTATTTTTGTTATTTTTATTTCGTTATATTAAAAAAAAATTGTAAATGGTAAAGCAACGTTTGCCGGGATATCCAGGTAGGTATTTTATATTATTCTATTATTTTGTTTGTTATGATTTGACATTATTTTAGCAATGGTGTTAAATTGGTAATGATAGTTTAATCTATCTCTAACCTAATCTTAATATATCCACACCTATCCCATGATGAAGGAAAAATAAAACAAAATACCTACTAATTATTTTATTTTAAATTTTTATTTATTTATTTAATCTTCGAAGTATCAAAACCATATGAACGTGGTATTAGAAGACGTTGTTTACAAACTACCGTAAGACGGTAGGTAAGAGTATGTCTGTCTGTTTCTATATTGTGTTCATTCACTCTTCTAACGCTGCTATTCATAAAATAATTATAATATTATGTTAGTATTTAAATGTTTGTGGCGAACATTCTGTAATTTGTTTAAAAAGTTTTTTTTCTAGCCAGTTTAAAAAACTGCCGTAGTTATTTTCACTGTTTATGGTCGAGCAAACTTTAACCCCTATCATAAGGGTTACTGCCGATTCGTACACTCTATAGATTTGGAAATAGTAAAAAGAGATTCTTATAATTAACTTACTGTCCTGGCAAACGTAGTTTTGCCATTTACAAAAAAAATAGATGTTGTACGACGAAAGAACATAAACAAAAAAATTCATACAAATCGGTTCAGCCGTTTAGGTGGAAATTGGTAACTAACACCGCGACACGAGAATTTGATATATTATATAGGGATGACTAAAACCTTTATACCTACTTGACTGAGTGGCGTAATTGGTAATCCCATATGGACGGTATTCAGGGGGTGCGAGTTCGAGTCTCGTCTCAGTTGCAATTTTTGAAGACCGATTTTTCCTTTCAAAATTTTATCAGATAGCCCCAGTGCAGACACTAAAAAACATTGATATTAATGGAAAAAAAAATATTCGTTGAAAATAATTCCATTAAAAATTGTTTAGGATATTAGGGTTAATTGTGTTACAGTTTGTAAGATTAATTAAAGATTCGAGATGTCGCGTGTCACGTACGTTTCTTTTTAATTTGTTCTTACATACGTGAGAAACCACATGTTAACTAATTAATTATCAATTTAGTTAATTGATTTAATAATTTAAGTGATTTATTTTAAATTATTTATAAATAGTTTATTAGTAGATTAGATACTCTACCTACGTACTTGTGCTTGGCGCCTAACGTTAAAAACGAATTTACTGATTTTGATAAAATTTAGTTTAATTTAGAATACATACTTACATTAAATCCTTCTTTTATATTTTTTCCACAGTGCTTTGTTGACGAAACTACCTGGGCTGAAATCCTGAGTAATTAGTACGTTCCCCAAACTTATAATTCCGCGTAGTAAAATTTCTATTTCGTATTTCTCCCTCTGAATAAAGAATTCTCCCCACTCGAATTTTGACCGGGCCGCATTTTTTGTCATTTTAAATATTTTTACCATAGGTAAATGATAATTTTCTGACACATTTCTTAGCAAAACTGTCAAAAAATAGCATTTCAACACTTGGTAGCTGATAGACATTGATTTTGACCATTAGAAAACTGTATTATATTCTTCACCGTGACTCATTTTAACCAACCAAGAATAATTCCAAGAAAATCAACTCCATATTCAATTGAAACACGAAATAGCGTTTCAAAATAAAAATACTACGAAAAGGCGTTTGCCAATTTTTCTGGTCAAGCGCATATAAACGAACCAGTAGCGTCCGCCACCACCGATCTATCAACGTAAATCGCGTTCTGAATACAAAACAACCTATCACAGAGTTTTAAAAACATTCCAACAAACTACACATCTTTTCAAGTCATATTGGCGTATAGTGGCTGTATGTGTGCGGGTAAATCTTCTGCCAGCCCCCCCAATCTATAAGATCGGGGCAGTAGGTATATGTGCGGGAAAATCTTCAGCCTGAACCAATTTATAAGGTCGGGGCAGTATATGTGCGGGTAAGTCTTCTGCCTGCCCCCCCAATTTATAAGATCGGGGCAGTCTGTCTTCTTCTTGCATTCACTTTTATTAGTCATCATTTACTAGAAGTGAATTTGGGGGGGTTCAGCCCCTGATTCATAAACCGTCAGAAGGCAACCGAAAAGAAAAAAAAATACTGCTCTTTCACTCTCGCCATCTTGTCTTTCAGTTTCATTCAGTAGCATGAAGCAGATAACCAGTTCAGTAGCCTTCGATGGTTTGTGAATCAGTTTGCAGGTTTTTGCCATCCGTAGGTTTTAGCCCTTGATGACACGTCACCCTTGGGTGGCGCTAAAGGAGCAAACAATTAAGCGGTGGTAGGCCTTGGCCGCCGGCTTCTAACAGCCCCTGGAGAAAGTCATGTTGCCAAATGACTCGTAGCCTTCCATCATGTTGTCCAGGCATGAGTAGTAGGAATATAGGTATTTTGCCTCAAAACACATCTCCCTCAATAGACAGTCATCTATTCATCTATTCAGTTCATCTATTCATCCATTCAATCTGTTCTAGATGAACAGATTCATCATACCTATCCGATAGTTCCATCGTTCAGTTCGATCTATTCAAAACAGGATAAACAGAGTCAGTTCTATTACATACAAGACTAATCATCTATTCATTCTACATCATACCTATCCGATAGATTCGATATATGCAAAAACTGTTAGTCTAAGTTAATCGCATACCTACTCACAGTGCATGACACCTCAGGTAGATCGCGTCGGATGAAGGTTATAAAATATAAACATGTCCTAATAGGGACGGCTACGACGACAGACTATTCAACTCGAATATTGATCTGTACCTAACTATATCAGAAACTTTTATACACTCGATTCTTTAAATTCCTAATAAGTATGTATTAATATGATGCATCAATTTTCTTTTGAAAAATTGTGTACAGGTAAGTTTTCTACAAGTTAAGTGAATGGAATTCACGATATTTTTTTATGAATGGTAATATTGCAGAGAAGTTTATTTTGAGATACATAATAAGTACTATCAGAATTTAAGAATTCAATCATAAATAAAACAAATAGAGATTGGTTTTCATACATATCCGATAGAGCCAATCATTAAGTTTGATCTATTCAAACTAGTCTAATCAGTTTTAGTCTACTTATCATAATATGAGAGGTAAGGTAGTTTTAAATAAATAAAACATAATATTATAATTTACTTAGGTTTATTAACTTTAAACATAAGAAACATAAGTTTACTGGAGAAGTTTAAACACCCATAATTCATTTTTTTCATCCTCCTCATCATCCTCCTCATCTGCTTCAATAGCCTGTATGGTTTCGTCTGTATTATCACTGTATTTATTTTCAAAAACCATAACTTGCAAAAGTTGAGTCAAAATTCCGTCTTCATCGTAACCCAGGAATATGCAGAGTTTAAGAAAAAGTCGCACATTATCGTTATACACTTCTCCCTTCAAATCTATACTATTTATGTTATCGATATCTTCTAATATTGAGAGACCGTCCATCAGTTGGTCTAAATTGTGTTCTACATCATACATTGATATATGATAGATGATTTTTTTTCTTAACACATTATTGAGTTCTTTCAAATGATTTATCATCGTTCATAGACGCTTGCCCGCACAATATAAATATTCGCATATATCAATACTTAGAATCTTAGCGGTTATTCGTTAAACTTAATTAGAGCAAATGATAATTATTACCTCTTAATCCCCATTTTATAGATATTGTACCCCACTCCAGACCAAGCGAATAAGAGTATTCATTATGATAAAAACAAACATACAAAGATATATGCGAAAAAACATAACCCTTTCCCTGCGGTCGGGTAATTAGCAGCTAATTAAAAGAATTACATACCTACCTACTTACAGCAACAGATTGATCACACCGAACAAAGATTATAAATGTAAACATGTATCTAGTATCAAACACCGAGAGTAACGAGCTTAATAAGTAAGTATTCATAATGATAAATACCTAGTAGCTAAGAAAAATAATCATATACCTACCTCTTACAGCGACAGATTGATTGCACGAACGAAGATTATAAAATGTAAACATGTGCACAGAATTACAGACTCACTCGTAGAGTTCTAAAATTACTATTATCAGAATGTTTTTTTCACTAGTGTTTGTCTAATAAATCCATGAGTCAAAGTACCTACTTAAACTTCAATTCACACAGGACCTTAGAATCCTGTTTTTAGCTGAAAACATCCTAATAATTTGAAGCTCTACCAGTGGGTCGGTACTTTCGTCACCTCAATGTACTCTCTATCAACATGTGTGGTAATGCGTCATTCATTTGATAAGTCCGCTTCCTAATATAGGAATCACTCAATGGTATGCAATGTACCGTCAGACTATTCACTCCAAATATTGTTTGCAGTAATAATGTTGATCTAATGTACCTGCATTGAATGCTTTTATATAATCGTTTCGTATTCTAATAAGTTAAAAATAGCGACATGAAAATAATTCGATGTTTATAGCAAACTACTAGTGACTACTACTAGTGCTTTCTTGTACTCTTCGATTTTTTTTTAAATGTTTTGTGTGTTGTACAAATAAAGTGTTTATCTATCTATCTAGTGAGAATTTAATTCGAAAATAGGTACCTACCTACCTATCTAATATCAGGATTTTTGTAAGTATCTTATCTTCAAATAAAACAAATAGAGGATGGTTTCATTATTAGTAATTTATTTAATAATCCAGTACACTGTTCTCTACTTTCGTTATAAGCTCTCTGATATGCACATAAATATCATCAATATAACTATTTTTAATAATATGTTGTACGCAAACATCGGCTTTACACTGACACACACCTGTAATTTTTTTCGAGCTAACATCACTTTTTGTAAGATCGTACATTTCAATTTTAATTAATTTCATGCCTCCAGTTATCGGTCTCTTAATGTATGAATAGATTATTTCATCATCATTGTTTCTTTTGCGACTCGTACTCTCAAGATTTTTATCCATCGGTATAAAATTGAATAGTGATTCTTCACTGTCCTGTAAAAAAAAGAAAATAATTATTAACAAAATCAATTATTATGAATAAGTACCACATTTATTTATTTATTTAAGATTTTTTGATACTTACAGCCATTTAAACAGTCGTTGTTACTTTTAGATGGTTTCGAAGTGATTGACGTTCAAATAGTATCTACAACGCGAATTTATAGATTTTTTTTGTTAATTATAAAGTTCAAAATCGATCAATAATATAGTTTATTACAAATCCATTATATGATTTGCTGACACAATTAAAATAAATCAAACAATATTAGTAGACACCATAGAGTTATAATGCTATAGAGTCACAAACAGGTAAATATAATGTCCGCTTTAAACGCCGACTCGCGATGTACGCTGCGAAGTAAGCAGAGTTTTTTTCTTTAGTTGTAAGGTAATTTCCTACCTATCATCATAACAAATTTACGTATTTTTATTTGCGTGTTGTCAGTTAGAGATTACAAGTCTATAAGTATTGTAACTCTATGGTAGGCACACATTAATTGTTGTGATCATAACTGCCAAATTAGGGCCTCCAACACATTCTTCAGGATCAATGTATGGATTTTAGCATAGTCAGCTATTATACACATACAATTATCCTGTCACCATACAACACACACTATGAAATTTGTTTCAATAAAAAACAGGAGAAATTCGAATGAAGTTATCACTTGCAATAAGCACAGCATTAAGAATACACAAGTAAACCTCAAGACTTCTAAAAATATGTAAGTATATTCTTATTTTAAAAAATATATTTATTCTTCTTAACACTTATCCTACCTACCTAAACTTATATTAACTCATTTTTTGATTATTTTTTTACAGGTCTCGATCAATGCCTCTGCTAGCGGACGATGTGTTCCCCCCATCAGACGAGGAGGTGGCTGTGGTTGGTAGAAAACGAGTCGCTCATACCAAAGCCGATGCCCCTGCACGTGAGCCACTTCTTTTAAAGCGCATCACCCCATATGCTCAAAGAAAAGAAACAAAAAGGTGAGATAAACGTACTAAAATTATAACTATCTGTTTACTAATTCGCTAGCTGAGTCAATATCGTAAATAGAGTTAAAGAACTCATAGGCTACATTATTACACTACACGCATTATTTTAATAACATTTTCATCTATTCACAGATCACCATCACTGGCTTCTGACGATGAGGCGCCGAGTGTGCTGACGGTGGAAGTCGCCGGAAATAGCAGGAATGTTAGAGAGACGGAGAAAAAACCTGCAAAAAGGTTAGCTATACTCTGTCTCTTTACTCTTTCACTCGATGGATCAATATCGTAATATTTTACATTTTTTTTCTAACATTTTTTTTTTGTTTATTCACAGATCGTATACGGATCAACATGCATCTGAAGATGAATGCATGAAGCCTAAGAAAAAACGGACTCCGACCCCGCATCTTCCGAAAAAGAGGTCAAGCAAACCAATCACGCCAATTACACCGGTTAGAGTTACGGCAGCTGACCTCTTCGGAGAGGATAGTGAAGGTGAGGAGTCGGAACCTACAAATACAGCTTCACCACCACCACAACCACCGCCCCTACAATCGCTGATTATTAATAAATTGGCAACAGGCTAGTCTAAGCAGATTTTACCGAATAAGACAGGTAGCCACTATGTGGAAATAAAAGTCTATAGGAGTAGCGATATTGATAACGTAATGCCAATTAATAGATGGCGTCACGCAGTGTCCACTATTAAAATGTCTACAAACACAGATAGTGACTTTTGGCAGCATCTTGCCAATGTAGTTAGTGCGGCTAGGAAGGAATTCCGGGGCGTGCCCAATGCTTTTACTTCAAATTATAGCATGCAGTTGTAGTGGGAAACTAACTATATTGGCAAGATGTCTATAGACTTTTATTTCCATATAGTGGGTACACGATTGGTTAGGTAGAATAGGTTAAGTGTAATATTATAATCTAGACTTAAGTATATTAATAATCATTAAAAAAATATTATCTCATATTCGAAAAACGTTTCTTTCTTTACAGTTATCCCCTTCGATTCTACTCGAGAACATATTACTAATAATGAAACTATTGTTAAATGTGATAAATGCGATATACAAGTAAAGAGAAATCGATATCAATATCATTTGAAAACAGAAATACATAAATTGAATTCATTGATTGCAACAGAATTTGACAATATCTATATTATTAATACAGCTTTTAAAAATCGAGTAATTAGTTATCGTATGAAAGTTGAAAATAAAATTTACCCAATACCAGAAGATTTTTTACATGATTGTGAAACTGATATTTACAGACTGATAGAAATGAATTTACAGAAACACAAATGTCTAAAGATACAATTCGAATTATTTGCATTATATTTATTACCGAAAACGAATGAAAAGCAATTGAAATCATTTAATACGAAATATGAAATTATACATGGTATTGATGAAATGAAAGATATATTTAGAATGAAAACTATTGATACAATGAAAAGAAAACTTACTGAATTTGAACACACCGAGTCTGGTTGGACATTTTTATCACTCAGTCACTTAGAAATCAATATAAATAAATATTGTCCTTTGCGAGGAGGTACGTATATAAAACTACCTGCTCGCGTGGGTAATACTAAAAGCTGTATTAATGTTAAAAATAATGATGAGTTTTGTTTTCTTTGGAGCATCTTAGCTGGGCTTTATCCGTGCGATAAAAACTCAGATAGGTGTAGCTCTTATCCACATTTTTCAAATATATTTAATATAAATGGAATGAAATTTCCTCCATCATTTCAAGATTTAAAGATCTTTGAAAAGAATAACTCGAATATAAGTATTAAAGTGTTTGGCTTAGACAATAAGTATAAATATGTTACCGGACCCTTGTATATGACTGCTAATAAAAGACTTAATCATTTTAACTTACTATATATCGAAAACAATGGAAAAGGACACTATTGTTTAATTAAAAACCTGATGAAATTAGTTCGAAGGCAAATAACAAAATACAATGGTAATGTTTTTTTGTGTGAATCATGCTTACAATGTTTTAGCAGTAAAGAAAAACATAAAAAACATTACTGTTCCAAAGTTTTACAAGTATTACCAAAACCTGATACTTATTTAATGTTTAAACATTTTGAGAGACAACAAAAGGTTCCGTTTATAATATACGCTGATTTTGAGAGTTTATTAGAAAAATATTCAGATGATTCACAGAACACAAACACTACAAAATATAAAATTCATAAGCCTTCCTGCTTTGGCTATTATGTTTGTTGTTCATTCGATAACTCTTTAAACAAATTGGTTTCATATCGAGGTAAAGATGCATCTGATGTATTTATCAGATATTTAATGGAAGATGTGAAGTTTATTAATGATTTGATTAAGTCTAATAAACCAATGATGCAATTAACCGAAAAACAGCAAAATGAATACGATTCAAGCGTTTATTGCCATATTTGTAAACATTTATTGTTTGGTGATAAAGTTCGTGACCATGATCATATTACCGGCGAGTATAGAGGTGCTGCTCATTCGTACTGCAACCTCAATTTTAAAATATGCCCATTTATACCAGTTGTGTTTCATAATTTATGTGGCTATGATTTACATTTATTCATAATGGAGTTAACGAAATATGATGGTTCAATTAATGTTATACCAAAGACTAAAGAAAAGTACATAACGATCACAAAGTCATTCGAAATAAATGAGAACAAATCCTGTGTAAATGTTAAATTTATTGATTCGTTTCAATTCTTGAGTGCAAGTCTAGATAAGTTGAGTAAAAGTTTAAATGATAGTGATTTTATCCATACTTCAAATTTTTTTACCACTTCCAATCAATTTGAGTTAATGAGAAAAAAAGGAATTTATCCTTATGACTACATGAACAGTTTTTCAAAATATTCAGACACATGTTTACCACCTAAAGAATTATTTTATAACAGTTTAACAAAGCAACATATATCCGATAGCGAATACACAGATGCACAAAATGTTTGGAAACAATTTGATATAACTGACATGGGTGAATACACTGATTTATACCTAAAATGTGATATTTTATTATTAACTGATATATTTGAAAACTTTCGAAATATGAGCTTGCATTACTATAAGTTAGATCCGGCTTATTATGTTACCGCACCCGGCTTTAGCTGGGATGCGATGCTTCTTTATACAGATGTTCAATTAGAATTAGTTACTGATCTTGAAATTTATCAAATGTTAGAAAAGGGTATTCGAGGTGGCTTAGCACAATGTACGTTGAGACATGCTCAAGCTAATAATAAGTACTTACCAAATTTTGATTATTCAAAGCCATCGAGTTTTTTAATATATCTAGATTGTAATAATTTGTATGGTTTTGCTATGATGAAAAAAATGCCAATATCTGATTTTAAATTTTTATCACCCGAACAAATCAGTAATTTAAATATTGAAACCGTTTCTGACGATAGTGATTATGGATACATTTTGGAAGTTGATTTAGAATATCCTCATTACTTACATGATGCTCATTGTGACTTGCCTTTTGCTGTTGAGAAACTTATTCCGCCAGGCAGTAAATCAGCAAAACTAGTGGCAAATCTAAATAACAAATACTGTTATGTAATTCATTATACTCATTTAAAGGAATGTTTAAAACAAGGACTCGTATTAAAAATAATTCATCGCGTAATAACCTTTAGACAAGAAAGTTTTCTAAAGAAATATATAGATTTGAATACAAGTTTGCGTCAAGCGTCAAAATCTGATTTTGAAAAAGACTTTTTCAAGTTGTTGAATAATTCAATCTTTGGCAAAACTATAGAGAATAAGCGAAAACAAGTGAATGTGAAACTAGTATCGGAATGGGAGGATAATAATAATGTAACAAATAAGCGTGTTGGTGCTCGAAAACTAATTGCTAAACCGAATTTTAAATCAGTATCAATATTTTCAGAAAATTTCCTAGCTATTCAGTTAAGTTTAGAAAAAATAACATTGGATAAACCGATCTACGTGGGATTCACAGTATTAGAGTATGCGAAAACACATATGTATCAATTCCATTATAATTTTATCAAACAAAAGTATGGAGAGAATGCTAAACTTTGTTACACTGATACTGATAGTCTTTTATATTTAATTAATACAGATGATGTGTATGAAGATATTAAACACGATATTGAGGTGTTCGATACCAGTAATTTTGATAAACACAATCGCTATGGAATCCCAAGAATAAATAACAAAATACCTGGCTTGTTCAAAGATGAAATGGGTGGTGAATTAATAACTGAGTTTGTAGGATTAAGAGCTAAACTTTACTGTATTAAGAGCACTAGTGAGGAGATCAAAAAGGCTAAAGGTGTATCTAAGTCTGTAACGAAATCTTTAAATATTGAACATTATTCTGATTGTTTGTTGAATGATAAAGATTTAAAATGTAAGATGAATACGATTAAGTCCTTGAAACATACTTTGTATTCACAAGAAGTGAATAAATTAGTATTAAATCGAAATGATGATAAACGTCAAGTACTACCGAATCAAGTAGACACTGTGGCATGGGGGCACTATGCATACATTTAGTTATAATTTAAATATGTATTTTATAGTTTAAATAGATCCTAATGATGTTTATTAAAATTGTTTATGCTTATTAATTACTGTGTTTTACTTTCTTACTTCATGATTAATTCTATCAGATCCTATTCGTGTAGTCTAGAGTGGGGCACAATATCTATAAAATGGCAAACAATAAGCAATATTCATCATTTGCCTAATAATGAAGTTTAAAAAACAACCGCTAAGCTTTGACGTCGCTCCTATTGATGTAGAAGCGAAATCACAGTTCATAAAACATAGTGAATTGTTACCTAATAGTATTCGTTGTCTGATTTGTGGACCATCTAACTGTGGTAAAACTAATGTAATGGTTACTTTGTTGTTACATAAGAACGGTCTTAAATTTAAGAATTTATATTTATACACAAAAACCCCATTTCAAAGTAAATATTGTTTTCTTAAAGAAGTGCTGTTAAACGTTCCTCAAATCAAATACTATGTATTGAGTGATGATAGTGAAGTAATACATCCAAATGACGCATTAGCAAACACTGTCATAATATTTGACGATGTGGTTTGCGAAAATCAGATCAACATTCGTAATTATTTCACCATGGGAAGACACAGCCAAATCGATTGCTTTTATCTATCACAGACATATTCAAAGGTGCCAAAACAATTGATTCGTGATAACGCAAATTTATTATTGCTCTTCAAACAAGATGAAATAAACTTGAAGCATGTATACAATGAGCACGTGAATTCAGATATGTCATGGAATAAGTTTAAAGATATTTGTTATAATGTTTGGCAAAAGAGGCATAGTTTTTTAACTATTAATAAAGACTCTGAATTGAATAAAGGTCGGTATAGAAAAAATCTAGACACCTTTATATACTTATCTTAAAATGCAATATTATCATTTGCAGTACATAAGTGAGAGCGAATAGACAAAAAAATGAGTCTTAATATTAAAGAACAGATAATTACATCATCAGACAACATAAGAAATAAACTTAAGCAGTTAAGAGATATGGAAGATCAGAATAGTCATGAACTCAATAAAATATTTAAACCTGTTACCGAACCTCTAACACAAATGTTGGAATCGAACCAAAATAATGTGAAATGTGACTTCAATGTGAGTACTATAAGAGTACCAGTCAAATTAGAAGGCCCCTTAACCTCTACACCGAATAAACAAACATTGCGTGAAAATTCAGAAATAAATCAATTAGATGACTCCGCAACCTCTACAACGTCAACATCGAATAAACATTCGTCGGATGAAGATTCAGAAGCAGAGAATTTGGATTCGAACTCAGAATATTATACCGATACAGAAAATAAAGACCTGTCTATAACAAAAAAATATCTGAGTAGTCTTTATGATATAAATATTCCTTTTGGAGTCCGGAAAGTAGGTGATCGATTAATGATGGGTAATTCTGTGGTTAAAATAATTTCTTCAGTTGACGGTGACCAGGAACCGTGTCGAATAAAAATTGATAATGACGAATATCAATTGACTGCAGGACTAAAAGAGGTGTTATTACATAAAAAACCGAATCTACAAGTGGTTACTAAAAATGATAAAAAAGTTTATAAAAACATTTTGATAAAAACGAATGCTCATAAACGTGATTACGATAATAAAGGTCAGTTGAAAGGAGACAAAAGCGATAAATATGGGCAAATTATTAAACCTATGTTTATTGACGATAATAATAAAAAACATGGTGCTGGTATTTTAAACGTTTTAAAGAGATATAGAAAAAATACTGATTTCATCTACTGGGATGATCCTAATGAGCTAGTTGAAAGATTGAAACTTCTTATTTCTTCCAAACAAGCTGGAAATACTAATCAAGACAATGAAATTATTTCAATCATAGAAGAACTACAAGAAGCGGGTATAATAAAATCATAAATAACATAATGATATTAAAGATTTGTTAGTTGTTTAACAGCCGTTAAAGATTAAAGAAGCTTAAAAATGAGTAAAGAAGATGTGGTGAACGAAATACACAAAAATTCAAGAGTCAATTTCCCTCGCAGATGTGTTTTACTTAGAGACATAGATGATCTTTGGCAAGCTGATCTGATTGATGTGCAAAAAATATCGAATATTAATTCAAATCATAATTTTATACTTATCGTGATTGACTGTTTTTCTAAGTATGTTTGGGTCAGACCGCTAAAAAATAAAACTAAAGGTTCTGTAACAACAGCATTTCAATCAATTTTGCGCTATGGCAGAGTTCCTAAAAACTTGCAAACAGACTGGGGTAAGGAATTCTACAATAAAAGTTTTAAAAAGGAGATGCAAGCACATTCAATAAACCATTACTCAACATATTCAACCAAAAAGGCTTCTATAGTTGAACGAGTAATACGTACTATAAAAGGTCAACTTTATAAAACTTTTAGTTTGAAGGGTAACTTCAAATGGATTGATGGAACCTTAGAAAAAGTTGTGGATGATTACAATCACACTAAACATAGAACTATTCAGATGTGTCCGGCGAAAGTGAATAAACGCACAAAACACATTGTGATGCAAAGATACCACATTCTTAACAAACCAAAAATTAAGAGAAAATGTCATTTTTAACCGACTTCAAAAAAGGAGGAGGTTCTCAATTCGTCTGTATGTTTTTTTTTTTTTTTTTTTTTTTTTTGTGTGTATGTTACGCGATCATTCGAAGACGGCTCAACCGATTGAGATGATTCTTTTTGTGTTCGAAAAGTGATACCTCAGGGGTGGTCCCATAAAAATTTGGTGAGGATCTGATGAGAATCTTCGGAGTGATGAACAGAATTGCACCTCGAGAGTGCAGCAAATTGCTCAGTTTTCGATTTCCACCAGTAGATTTGGCCCATAAACGAATAGTTACCGATAAATGGAATATCTGAAACCACCTTCTCATCAGAAAACTCTTCAATCAGTTACGATTACAGGTTACAATTTGAAGATTTTAGTCGAATTTAGTCGCCGGACTGGGTTTGAATGAATGTTGATAGAGAACCCTATCTTAAATGAAGTTCTGATGAGGATCTTCGAAGTGATGAACAGAAATGCACCTCAAGAGTATAGCAAATTGCTTATTTTTCGACTTCCATCAGTAGAATTGGCCCATAAACGAATAGTTACCGATAATTGGAATATCTGAAACCACCTTCTCATCAGAAAACTCTTCAATCGGTTACGATTACAGGTTACAATTTGAAGAATTTAGTCGAATTTAGTCGCGGGACTGGGTTTGAATTAATGTTGATAGAGAACCCTATCTTAAATGAAGTTCTGATGAGGATCTTCGAAGTGATGAACAGAAATGCACCTCGAGAGTGCAGCAAATTGCTCATTTTTCGATTTCCACCAGTAGAATTGGCCCATAAACTAATAGTTACCGATAAATGGAATATCTGAAACCACCTTCTCATCAGAAAACTCTTCAATCGGCTACGATTACAGGTTACAATTTGAATAAAATATTCGCTTTTGCCTCGCCGGACTGGGTTTGAATGAATTTTGATAGAAAACCCTATCCTAAATGAAGATCTGATGAGGATCTTCGGAGTGATGAACAGATCTGCACAGCGAGATTCAACAAATTGCTCAGGTTTCCATTTCCACTAATAGAAGTGGCCCATACACAAAAAGGATGAATGGGGCATCCGAAAACACTTTCTTATCACCAAACTCTTCAATGGGTTACGATTAGGTACAGGTTGCAATTTGAAGAAACAGTCGCTTTCGCCTCATGGAGTAGAATTTTCAGTGACAGTGGCACTAAAAATGGTTAAATAAAAAATAAATAAAAATTTAAAAAACCGACTTCAAAAAAACCTGAAAAGAAAAACTAACAAAACCTGAAAAAAAAAAACCAAAAAGTGAAAAATAATCTATTTCGGGTCACTAAGACAGCAGATAACTTAAACATAAGTACTTACTTGGAAGTCGGACTGTTTTCTTTATACCTCTCAAGTCTCAACATTCAATCTAACCCAGTCCGACTTCCAAGTAAGTACTTATGTTTAAGTTATCTGCTGTCTTAGTGACCCGAAATAGATTATTTTTCACTTTTTGGTTTTTTTTTTTCAGGTTTTGTTAGTTTTTCTTTTCAGGTTTTTTTGAAGTCGGTTTTTTAAATTTTTATGTTGTCGGTGATGTAGTACGAATAAGTAAACATAAAGCATGTTTTGAGAAAGGGTACACTCCAAATTGGTCGACTGAGTTATTTACAGTAATTGTTGTTCAGAATACTGATCCACCAACTTATTTGCTAGAAGACTCAAGAAAAAATAAAATCTCAGGATCATTTTACGCTCAAGAGCTACAGAAAACTAAAAATCCCGACGTGTATTTAGTTGAAAAAGTCCTACAGAAAAAGGGAAATAAAGTTTTTGTTAAGTGGCTAGGATTACCATCTCAGGAAAATAGTTGGATAAGCAACACTAATATATTATAAATTGCAAGCATAATTTCATCATTCTTCGTTTACGTATGGAAGGGAAAGGTCTTGTGAATAATATTATAAATCATCTACCGTTTGAGTTACATCTACCGGGCTATAATTACTGTGGACCAGGAACAAGATTACGCGAGAGACTTATCAGAGGTGACAAGGGTGTGAATCAACTTGACGAATATTGTAAACAACACGATATTGCATATACGGAAACAGAGAATTTACAAGCCAGACACGCAGCAGATAAGATCTTAATGAAAATGGCTAAGACAAGAGCATCATCATCCCAAGCGAGCGCAGGAGAAAAGCTTGCGGCAAATATTGTCAACAAAGCAATGTTGGTTAAACTATCGCAGGGAGCGGGACTTAAAAAAAGTTTTAAAAATGTTGTTGCCTATGCGAAAAAAAATATTCGTAAAGCAAAGCCTAAGTGTAAAAAGATGGCAATCGATTTGGCTATAGCTGCTATTAAAGATCTTGTATCTAATTCCGAAGTGAAAATTCCCCGGGTGATACCACTACCGAAGACAGGAGGATTCTTACCATTAATACCGATCATTACAGGATTATCCGCTGCCGGTGCTTTTGTTAATAAAACATCTGCTATAGCACGAATGATAAAAACGTTTCAAAATGCACAAAAAACATGGAATGAGATGAAGACACTTAATCGGAATTTTGAGCCAGTATGTTTAGGGAAAGGACTAAAGCTCAAACCATATAAAAGTGGTCTAGGTATTTACACTTCGACAAAAAACTGAATAAGCAGCTACCTAATCGCCCTCTTACCAATATTGATATAATGAAATATTCAAAAAATATTCCATATTTTCGAGGTGTGTTCATGAGAGATCAATTACCTAAACGTCCTCGTAAAATCGAGTGCGGTATAATTAATTTGGATAGCTCTGAAAATCAAGGCACGCATTGGGTAGCTTATGTTAAGAAAAATGATTACATTGAATATTTTGATAGTTATGGTGATCTAAAACCACCAACAGAATTTATAAAATATGTAGGGAACAGTATTCAGTATAATTATAACAATTATCAAGGCAGTCATCCGTATAACTGTGGTCATTTATGTCTTAAATTTCTTGAAACTTGTATGCTTTAATTTCGAATAAATTGTATGATTGAAGTGTAATAGTTCAGTGTTCGTTTATGCTTCCATTAAACAAGAAGCATTTTGTCATTACTACAAATATTAACTCTAGCAATCATGATTGATTTCAATATTAAAAAAAGTAAGAAAAGTAGTGGTAAACCGACAAAAACTAATAGTTTGAATCACGACTCCATTAAACGCACACGTGTTGTACCAGCTCTCAGCGAGATTAACAAAGAGTTTTTAAGAAGTTTGGGATTTCGACTATGAGTATCTTACAAATTAATGAAGCACCTCATTTTGACAACTCTATCGAGGGTTATGAAGTACATTCCTATACTCCGTACACAAATAGCTTCAAAGAAAACGATGAAATACGAATACCGATTAATCAACAAGACATTTATCTACTACCTTCAGCCAGTTCAATTTTCATTGAAGGATGCATAGAAGTATTTACGAAGGATACTGCAGGAAAATATGTAAGAAAGGAGTGTCAATTTAACAATAACCCTATACCGTTTCTTTTTCATGATATAAGATATGAGATAAATGGAGTTGAAATTGATCGTATTAGACATGTCGGTATTACTTCTACAATCAAATCTTATACTTCAATGAATGAGGGAGAAAGTAAACAGGCTGCTCTGTGGGGATGGAACTTGAATGGGACAAAATCTGTGAATGGTCTTTTCAATGTAATATTACCTCTGAGTAAACTATTAGGATTTGCTGAAGACTATAACAAAATTGTATTAAACTGTAAACATGAATTAATATTAACGAGATGTAAATCTAATGTCGATGCTCTCATACTTGATAAGGATGACCGTGTATCAGTCAATATTGAGAGAATTCAATGGCGTGTACCTCATATTAAAGTATCCGATCGAGAAAGATTACTACTTTTAAAGCAATTAGAAAAAGATAAGCCAATACAAATAGCATTTCGGAACTGGGACACATATGAATATCCACTTTTACCTAAAACAAATAAGCATTCATGGTCAATCAAAACTGCCTCCCAACTTGAAAAACCTCGATATGTTATATTTGGTCTTCAAACAACTAAGAAAAATTTAAAGGACAGAAATTGTTCCTTGTTTGATCATTGTAATTTAACTAACGTTACGTTGTTTTTGAATTCGCAAACATATCCATATGATGCGCTTAAGCTTAACTTTGATAATGATAAATATCGTATATTATATGAAATGTACATCAGATTCCGTCAGTCTTACTACAACACTCCAGTTGACCCGTTGCTTAATATCATCGACTTTAAAGAAAAAGCGCCTTTGTTTGTAATTGACTGTTCAAGACAAAATGAAACATTGAAAACAGGGCCAGTGGATGTCAGGCTAGAAATAGAAAGTGATAAAGATTTTCCTGACCAAACGAGTGCCTATTGTCTCATAATCAACGAGCGTATTATAGAATATAAACCTCTCAGCAGTACGGTTCGCAAGATATCATGAAATTAATAGTTGATGTTCAAGGTTTCAAAACTGAATTAAATCAGTTTATACCTAAAGAAATAGCCATTCTGGATGATAAAGGGATACAAAGCTTTTTAATACGACCACCTTTTCCGTTTTATGATTTAACTACAAAAGAAAAGAAACAGGTTGACTGGATTGAAAGAAATAGAAATATTTGTTGGAAGGAAGGATACATTTCTTTTTCAAAATATAAATATTGTATTGCACCTCTTCTCGAAAGTAAACTTATTTATGTTAAAGGTGAAGAAAAGGCTCAGTGGATGAGAAAACTGTTTGATAATTGTAATGTAGTCAATCTAGAACTTTTTGATTGTCCTAATTTCAATACTCTGTATGATCTTTATAGAGACTGTAACGATGTGTATTCATGTATCTATCATAAGAATGTTTGTGCTTTAAAAAATGTAATCTGTTTAAATAAGTGGTGTGTTGATAATAAAGAAAAATTATAATTACTAAATTATGTTTTATTTATTAACCTACCATACTCATATAAATCTACTTTTATTTGGCTTAGTGTTAGTCTTATACCGAAATCTTAGCTGATCAGTCAACAGAAATCACAATTAAAGAACAATGGAGGGATTTTATTGTTGTTCAAAGAAATGTATCGATATGACTGGAAGTGATGTTATCGATGGCCTCGCTTGTCATATTTGTCGAGCATACAGTTTCTGTCATTGCGAATGTGTGACATATATGAAGAACTTACCGTTTCTTTACAAGCTTTACATCATTTGGTGTAAGTTTAGGAAACTATGTACCTAATATAAATTTCTAATAAATATGTGAATTGTTGAATTAAGTTGTTTCATTCAAAGAGTAAAATGCATTCGTTTTGAATAGATCAAACCTTTCAGTCTTTCCTGAGGTAACTTAGACTAACAGTTTTTGAATAGATCGAATTGAAACGATGGACCTATCGGATGTAGAATGAATAGATGATTAGTCTTGTATGTAATAGAACTGACTCTGTTTATCCTGTTTTGAATAGATCGAACTGAACGATGGAACTATCGGATAGGTATGATGAATCTGTTCATCTAGAACAGATTGAATGGATGAATAGATGAACTGAATAGATGAATAGATGACTGTCTATTGAGGGAGATGTGTTTTGAGGCAAAATACCTATATTCCTACTACTGGCATGCCGTTCAACTTCTAAATCAAAAGATCTTCGTTCACATTTTGTCTTTCGCAGTCCATCCGCGTGATGCAAATGCTTTGAAAGCTTTCTCTTTGCGACTCGCAAAGAGATAGAAAAACAGCGACATGTAGCCCTCAACGCCCTCAACTAGGTGACAACACAACAGTGAAACTAGGCATGATTACATTATTATTATTTAATCGTATAATCACTATCACTACATAGTATAAAATAAGTTCGCTTTCTCTGTCCCTATATCCCTATAGGTATCCCTATATATGCTTAAATCTTTAAAACTTCGCAACTGATTTTGATGCGGTTTTTTAATAGATCAAATGATTCAAGAGGATATGTATAATACATGCATAATATAGCCGTGCGAAGCTAGGGCGGGTCGCTAGTATTTCTATAAAATTTTAAGCTCGTTTAGCAACACCCATCATTGGGAGTTAACATAAAGCTACTTGACGACCCAGTTGGCACAATGGTCACCATGCCGGACTGCCTAACACAGGGTTGCGGGTTCGATTCCCGCCACAGACAAGTATTTGTGCTTAGATATTTGTCTGTGGTCTGGTTGTTTCTATGTATTATAAGTATATATTTACAAAAGAAAAGTATATAAGTAGTATATCCGTTGTCTAGCACCCATAACACAAGTCTAGTTACTTAGCTTGGGGCTAGATGGCGATGTGTAGAATGTCCTGCAATATTTATTTATTACTTATTATCCGAATATTGTCACAATATCAGCATTTACGTATGGGTATGGGTAAAACCATGGGCCACTACAGTACTAGTAGTAGAACCTACACCCTCTTCTAGTCTTCCGTCCGTTCTGTCTGTTTTACGCCTTACATGAAAGCTCTTTTTCATAGTAGAGAAATTTCTTTTTAATATTCATATAGAATAGAATAGAAATCGCATTGTCTTGATGCTTGAATATCGTTAAACCGTTTATCGCAATTGTTTATAGAATATAAAATTATTTCCTGTTAAATACATTTCGCCATTGTTGTTTTCTCTGCATATAAATGTGATGATGTCATGCCTTTTTCCGAGGATATATAAATGTTTAATGTTGTTGGTTTATATTTAGTTTTATACAGGGTTATTGGTATTAAGAAGACAAGAAAATTCCTAATATGGGGGATATTTGGGGAAAAGTGTTCTAGTTAAGAAATACTTAAATAATGCAACTTTCACCTATAACTAGGTATCCCCCAATTTAGCTTGATTATTAATTTAGGGCGAAGATGAGATGCGACAATGTTTCCTAACTTTGTCGCATCTTCGCCCATTTTGGGGGATTCCATTTGAAAAATTACAAAAAATTTGAATACCTCTAAAATTTCCAAAAAATCTGCTTCCAATTCGAAAATCAGCTTTGATTGAGGTGCACAGAAATAACCCTCAACTGTTTTCTTAAATTTCCAATAACCCTGTAGATATATTTATATCTTGATCTTAGTCATTGAACTCTGTAAGCACCTACCTTATAGCACGTGGAATATTGTAGTACATAATAATATTTGTAAAAAGCAATACAATATTTCAGACATTAGTCGAAAAAATATTGTTATATCTTTGAATTTTCTCATGACTTCTATTAATCGGTTTAATTGGCGAAGAAGTAATTAACAAACACACATCCTCAGAACACACAAACCTCTAATATTAACAACCAGGCATAGAATAGGGCTAGCCCATATCTTCCCGTGGGTGTCGTAGAAGGCGACTAGAGGACTTGAAGACATTGTGCAGACTATCGCACCTTGGGTCCCCTGCGCGGCGGCTGCGGTAGACCATCGCAGAAACAGCATTCCCAAGCAATGGGTGGCAGCCAGGCGGTGGTTCGTAAAAATATTGCCAAATCATATCTTTCTAATATATACAAAATTACGTGTCACGTTGTTTGTGCGCGATGGACTCCTAAGCTACTTAACCGATTTTAATCAAATTTGCATACCGTGTGCACTTTGATCCAACTTGAAAAATAGGATAGCTTACATCTTAATTAATCTTAAGGGCAGTCAGACGAAAAAGAAGATGTAGGATTTTATCCATTATCCGACCACCATAACACAAGCCTGGTTAGATTAGGAGGGCGATGCTGTGTGCAAATATATCGTACGAAATAACATTCCCCACTCCATTAGCTCAAGTCAAGTACGAATCGGTCCCTAAACGTAACAAATTAAAGAGAGAGAGCAGAAAGTTGATAAATGGAAGTCCTCTCGTTATGATTAATGAGAAATGAAATTAAAATAAACTCAGATAAGGTTTATCTTGTTGTTTTTTTTATTTATGGCTCTTACGGTGTGAAGAAAATGTATTTTATTAAATGAAAGCTAAGTTAAGTTGGATGATTAATTTTATGTTTATTTTTTCTCTTGCATTTCGAAAATGTCCTTTGATGAATGTTTGCAATGCTACCCTTTTTGTTTCAGTTTGAAATTGTAATATTATAAAAATAAATATACACATTTCACATAACGCCATCTAGCCTCGAGCTAAACATCAAGGCTTGTGTTATTGTGACCAAACATGGCGCTACGAGCATCAGTCGTAAATAAATAGAAAACTCCGTTATTTTTTCTGGATTTGACGTAAGCCCCGTAACTCAATTTTAAATAGCACAACAATGGTAAAGCAGGTGTGGGTTCATGCCCCACCTGGTAGAGAAAAATTTAAGAAAATTATTACCTAAAATTGGAACCACCTCTCTTTGCGTGCGTTTGCTAGTGAAAATAACCATGTTACTATTAAATCTCGAAGAAATTCAAAATTGGACTCAAAAACGTAGGTACCATCGGCCAGAGCTTAATAGAGAGTTTAATAGATTCAAAATTGCACTCCCAAAAAGTAACTTCTTCGTTTTTTAGTGAAACCAAATTATCAACAGCATATTTCCTCTCAATTTACATTTTCATCAAAGAAAAAAAAACCGGGAAAGTTTGTTAGCGAATTCTAAAAGAATTGCACATTATTGCACCCCCGGGGTGTACAATAACTCCTTTGTACCGGGGTCCTAGTGAAAATACCGGAGATTTATCTGAATAAATTATTTTAACCTGCACTGAAGGGTTGTAAAAGAAATTTATGATTCTATATTCACCCGGAGGAATGCTAAATTGCAGTACGCTGCGACATTTTTCTTTTAAAATTGTGCAACACCAGAACTGTAAAAATATAATGTGATCTTTTCCGTGCCGGACGGGATGACTGTGACAATTTCTTGACATCGTTTCATATAATAATAATGACACTAGAGCAAATATTTTTGTTGCATAAAACTAATAATAACTGCCATGACCATGCCCCCTGTGTTTTTTTTTTGTTTTTTAAATCTTTCTATGATAATAAGAAAATGAGAAAAACCAAAACATAGGGGCATAGTAATGACAGTTATAGGTTTTATTTGTTGTACACAAAAATATTTGTGCTAGTTTCATTATCCAGGGAGGAAACAGTCGACCACGTTTGTATGGAGAGAGCGCCCGCGCCGGTACCCTTTCACCTTAAACGTTAAGTATTAAAAGCTTAATACTAGCTAAATACAATCAGGTAAGTAAGTAAGTAAGGTAAGATAAATTAAAATTATTTAAAAACCACTAGGTTGATAATAATAAATCTTGACAGTTGGTTAATCAACTGTGCAAGCGAACCTAAAGTGATTCTTTTTTAATTTTCATAAGGTACGGATTTTTTCCCAAAATAATCAAAATTCAACCGAATATTTCAGTACCTAAATAAAGTTTTAAAACAAAAATAAATTAAATTCCAAAAAGCTACTGTTCCCAAATACATAAAACTCGTAAACTGACAAAATTATGACGGGATATCTAGTTTTTTGTTCATAATGTGGTTATGAATAGACTAAAGGTTTATAAGCTGCTGACAACTTAGTATGGATATGGATTTTTTATCACAGTTGCTCATAAAGTGGATCTTATTGAACCGCTTTTAGGCTCATAATGCAACGTATTATACACGTGTGCGATAAAAAAAAATCCAACTAGTGCTAAAATAATACATTATCCCGATAAGTCAAATACGTATCTTACGACATATTAGGTAGATGAAACATTCTTAATTTATCTGGGTTATACTGTTTTGATGTATAGAAAAAAGGTACCATCAAAGAGTTTTTAAGCCTTGCTGGCTTAAAACTCTTTGTTGGTACCTTTTTTCTTCTTTTCAAAAGGTTGTCTCTAAAGTCTGATAACGAACGATTATTTTACGTGTTATCGTCTTTGAAAATAATTAAAAAAAATTGTTTTTATTTTGTTTTTTCTTTTGGTACATAAATATATTTTTTCCTTACCATTATATTCTGTTTTTAACCGCCGACGCAAAAACAAATGAAAAAAACCCTAAAAAAATATTGTATGTCAGACGAAGCTGTATAGGTTAAAAGTCTTTTGCCTAGCCTTTCGGGAGTGTAATTAACAAAAAATAGTAAACATAACCTAAAATTCTTAAAAACTTTTTATTATTTTAACAAGTCTTTTTTTATTCGCAACTGTGATAAAAAACGTCGTACGATACAGGTGTGGATTGATCATTCCATCTTGGCTTTTGCCACGCTCGCGTTCCGTTCGCGCGTCATAAACCGCCTCCATGGAATGATCAACTTTCCACACTTGTATCGCAATGTACTATTTCAGACTTAAATCGGCTACGAAATAAATGTAAGAGGAATTAATTACCTCTTCTTAATAAATAATGAACCTAACCTAACCTAATCTATTTTACAAAATTAATCTAGGTAACTTTTGCTATAAGTTCTGTTTCAAATTCACCATAACTTACTCAAAAAAAAATATGCCAGCAATACTTAACATCATTATTATAGCTACTGAATAAAAAACTGAAAGATGATCATGACCCAGTAAATTCTAATTTGTAATTAGTAATATTTTAAAAGCAAGCTTTTTTTTTCATTGGTGTTGGCCAAATTATCTTGACAGAGTTTCTGACGTTTAAAAGAACTATGGAGCAATTCAGAACTAGTTTAACTCTAAATCGATCCAGCCGTTTTGGAGTAATTGAGAACATTTGGGCACAACCAACCCCAAAATGTATACCGTCGTCCGTTCCTTCGCGGGTAATAAATTCACCGTCTTTAAAATTTTTAACCCGAAATATCCTCACAATTCTTTCACTGAATCCCTAACTCCTCTATGCTCCTGGTTGCCACACAGCCATATTGTCATCGCGGCATTGTAGATGCGCAGGCGCCGCATTTTACGACGCACTAAATCCACAGGGCGTTATGATATCTCGATAATCAGCTGTCAAAACAGTCAGGTGTGCCTACTTTAGATACCTGAGGACGTTTTTAGGAATAGATAACGATTTAGATCATGTTTTTTAACTCCCGACGCAAAAACGACGGGGTGTTATCAGTTAGGCGTAGCTGTGTGTGTGTGTCTGTCTGTGGCATTGTAGCTCCCGAACGGCGGAACCGATTTTGATTTCGTTTCTTTTGTTTGAAAGGTGAGTTAGTCGGGAATATTCTTAGCTAAGTTAGATCGAAATCGGTTTAGCCATCTGAAAGTTATGGTGGATAAAAGAAGGAGGGTTTTCAAATTTTAAATGTCCAAAAAAAATATTTTTTTAAATTAAAAAAACCCCTATGCCACAGCCAGACACACACACACAGACACGTCAAACTTATATCACCCCGTCGTTTTTGCGTCTTGGGTTAAAAAGAGCAGAAGTTTCCTTTAATCTTTAGGTATGTGGGTTTGAAAAGCCTATTAATGATGATATCTATTTACCCGCTAGTCCGCTACTGGTCATTCAATGCCTACGCATTTTGGCAATAACGAACACCTACATCTTTTTTATCCTACTAATATTATAAATGAGAAAATTTGTTTGTATATGTGTATGATTGCTAGTCCTTCACGCAAAAACTCCTAAACCGATTGCAATAGAACTCAATATAATAGATAGCTGAGAACTGAATGACTATAAAGGCGGCTACAGACCTTCAGTTATAGATGTGCAGTTTAAACTGGATAGTCGAACTGTTCAGATAAAACTGACAACTTACATGACAAGAAACTGAACGTTCAGTTTTTTCAGTTGTTTTCTGTGCATTTTGAAAACAAGAAGACAAAGACCGAAAAAAATGTAGTGTAAGCATTGGTTATTACAAAAAAAAACAATATACACATATTAATTTACTGGAAGAGCTTAGAATAACTCTAAAAGACTTTACCTAATAACTATTGGCAAAACTGACAACTGCACAGTTTTTTTCTGCTACATACGGACATACCATCAATTTTAACTGCATACAGTTTTAAATAGACAGTTTTATCTAATGACATTTCTATTAGTTGAACTGTAGATACAGTTCTTAATTTTGCCTACACACGTACTATTTAACAGAACATTCGAACAGTCCGACTGGTACAGTTAAAACTGAAGGTCTGTAGTCGCCTTAATATAGACAATTTAAAACACAATTTTTATCACGATATTCCCACGGGATCGTGACTTATAACAGAACAAGTAAAACCGTAGGGCGTAGCTAGTTATCCATACAATTTGTAGTTGTTCTTGGCATCTCTAGATCTTTGACATTAAAACCTACACAACCCGTAAAAAGTAAAACAAAATATAATTGACATTGTTATTTGACCTAGAAAAAATATAATAATGAGTCAAATGACTCATGCTTATAAGACAAATGATCATTATCCGAAAATTAAAAAAAAAAGAGGCCAAGTGCGAGTCGGACTCGCAAACGATGGGTTCCGTACCATATTGTATGGGAGCCTCACTTAAATTTTCTTTTGTCTGTTATAGTTACAGTGGCAACAGAAATACATAATCTGTGAAAATTTCAACTGTCTGGCTATCACAGTTCATGCGATACAGCCTGGATAATGACACTAGCACAAATATTTTTGTTGCATAAAACCTATACCTACCTAACTGCCATGACTATGCCCCTATGTTTTTTTAAGACTATTTCAAGTGATCATGTGTATACCTATACATAAGCA
Source organism: Idaea aversata (assembly GCA_907269075.1). Classification (NCBI taxonomy): domain Eukaryota; kingdom Metazoa; phylum Arthropoda; class Insecta; order Lepidoptera; family Geometridae; genus Idaea; species Idaea aversata. The sequence continues at coordinate 4,180,531 of OU026102.1, forward strand.
TCGAAAGAAATAAAGAAATTTGACTTCTTGGTTTTTCTTCATTTTCTAATTATCTTAAGATTTATAAAACAAAACATAGGGGCATGGTCATTGGTCATGGCAGTTATAAGTTTTATGCTACAAAAATATTTGCTCTAGTGTCATTATCCAGGGAGAAAACAGTCGACTACGTTTGTATGGCGAGAGCTCCCGGTACCCTTTCCTCTTAATAAATCAAGTGAACGCAATTTTTATTCAAATGTGTTTAAACGAATAAAATACAAACACATTTAAACATTTACTCACACGTAGAAGAAATATTCAACTAACCCTTCAAAAGCCTACTAAGAAATTATGTAACCGTACACTTTAGATCCGAATCTAAGATCCTTCTTTGAAGCAAAACTTAAGGGTAAAAATTGAATATTAATAGCAAAATTATACGTCTACCGTCCTTCTCAAAGGTTTTTATTACTTTATTAAAGTTATTTCTCGTTAATGTGGTATAAAGTATAAATAAACAAATCATTGTGTAGTTTTATTCTTTCTTAGAAGGGAGAGTGTTAAAAAACAGTAGCCATTTTATGGCTTAATCGTGGTTGTTTTGTTTTTTATTTATCTATTTTATTTGGCGATGGTTTTTTTTTGTTGTCATAAAATGTTGTAAATGTTCGTTTTGATTTTGATGACATTTTTGATGGTGGTTTGATTTCATATTTTTTTTAACAACAATAAAATATTTTTTGTTTTGTTATCTTTATATTTTCTCTGTATTTTCTATTAATTATTTGTTTAATATTGTGGGTGAACCTTAATTTGTAAAACAAGTTAACGAAACACGCGTTTGGCTAAACATGTAGTTTGACTAAATACACCCATGACAGAACAAGATTTTGACGAAACGTATATTTTAACGAAATATTTCTTTGGCCAAATGTGCACTTTGACCAAACACACTCTTGACCAACCCAGCCCTAAACCCAAATGCATAGGTAGGTACCTATTCTAATTCGTCAGAGGTATAATTATATGAGGAAATCTGGCCTAGCATTTGTGATTTTGTGCTTGTTTAATATATTTTTGAGTTAATATATAGTGCGTAGGACTGTGCTAAAATATCATACGATTAAAATTTCATGAGAGGCGTTACTTGTCGTGTAGTGGTTATTTAATGCATACAGTCAGTCGGAGGTCGCTAGTTCATACCTCGCCACGATGCTAAAATTTGAAGATGAATTTTTCCTTGAAAAAAAATCTGATTCTAACTAAACATTTTTGAGTAGGTACATAACGTCAAAAAAGTATTTTTTTTTAGTTAACCCCTAAAAGGCCACCCATACGTTTTAAAGATCCTATTTCTTGACCCAATAAATAACTTTTATTACACTTTTATCACTTTACGAAGCAAAACAGTTGCAATTAATCAAAATAAGAAAAAAAGTGACAAATTGATGATAAAACGGGTATCGGTAATAAAATATGATTTATTTTATTGTGATTGTTTTGACATTTTTGGCCATTAAATTAAGTTATATAAATTAATTTAAGGTAAGGTTTTATCTGCAAATAGTTTTTGAAAAAAAAAAACTATATTTTTGTCCATGGTCCCTTTGTCCATGGTTGTAGGGTATTTTTTTTAGTGTGGATTAAGTACTCAAACCACAGTATTACACCACCAGTATAAACCACCACCAGTACCACCAGTACCACCAGTACCACCAGTACCACCAGTACCACCAATACCACCAGTACCACCAGTACCACCAGTATCACCAGTACCACCAGTACCACCAGTATTTACACAAGCTTAGTTCCTTAACTTGGGGCTAGATGGCGCTGTATGCATTGGTCTGCAATATTTATTTTATTAATTTATTTAATATTTTCAAGTGTGGAAAAACAAAATTACGGCTCTGACGTAGGTACCTATAAATTATGACGCCATAAATACGAAATCATTAGTAACAAATATTGCTAATTATCTAAACCTCTTTGGGCCAGTTTTAGGTACTTACTGCGTATTTCTCCATACCAAAAGAAATAGCTCTTTTCTCCCCTTTTGTCCGATTTTAGTGTTTTTCTTTTTGTATAATGAACTAAAATGTAAGCTCGTAGTTCTTGTTTTTTTTAAAAACAAACTATTCAAGCGATTGACATCAATAATATTACATTTTGTCGCAATTTAAGGGATGAAAAAGTAACGAATATTCCATCAAAAACGACTTCAAATCTCTCCATTATTTACGTCGATATTTTTTTTTAAATGTGATATTTCTTGCACTTCAAGGTACAGTCGGCTGCATAATTGCAGACCTCGGTAGAGTTCGAAAATTACTATTATTGGAATATTTGCATTCTAATAATTTTTGTTTGATTAATTGATGAGTTAGAAGACTTTAAATTTTACATAAAGCAGATGTCTAGAATCTTGCTCGTGTTGAAAACATTCTTATAACAGCCGTTTTGGAGCTTTACGGGTGTTTTGGAGCTTTACGGGGGTTACGGATTTTTGGTGGGTCTGCAATTATGCAGCCGACCGTACTTATATCCTTGCTAACAAAATAAATCATCAAAATCGATTTAGAAATGTTAACTACGAAGTAACAAACAGCCATAAAAAATACAACTGAAGTTAAGTTTTGACTTCTGACTTCAAAAATCAGGAGAGGCTTTTACTTTCCCCTTTTTTTGAAGTCGGTTAAAAAAATTCTGTTGTATGCCATCCTATTAACTCACAAATAAAATGCAGTAGTCGACCCTTGGTGTTTATTGTATAACTAAACGATGTCCACGACGAACCATTTTTCACAGTGAAACCTAATTTCTTCACCCTCATTTATCATCCAAGTCCGCACCCCTTTTAAAAGAAAAAAGACTTTGGCTTACGTGGAAACAACTTTCTGTAGGACCTTACAAACTAAATAAAATAGAGCCCAAAAGAGTCGGTTACATACAAGCAAACATACAGGTGAAACTAATAAATGCGTAAAAAATATAAATAAATTTTGTTTTAGTTTTATTTTATTTTCGTTCAAGAATTAAATATTAAAAATATAATAGCAATAAACGTGTTAAAAATACATACATTTTGATTTAGTTTTATTTTATTTTGGATATAGATTCAAGAATTAAATATTAAAAATATAATAATATCAATAAATGGCGATAAGCTGAAACTTAACTATATGTCTAGGTAGGGTGCCCAAAAAGCTCGCTGCATTGCCTCTTTGGATGGCAATGCCGATCCGTTGGCCAAAGTAGCAGCCAGTCCTTTGGTCACCTGAAGCTAATACTTACTAATAATTTTGTTTATATTTTTTATGATTTATTCTTTGTATTATTGGACACAGTTCAAAGTTCAAAGCGAACAACTGAATTGAACTGAACTGAACTGAACAACAGGCTAGTGTTATGGTGACCAGAAAACGAATACAATACTACAAAAACTATAAACTACTAGCTGCCCTACGCGGTTTCACCCGCGTGACTCCCGATCCCGTGGGAATATCGGGATGTAAGCTATCCTATCTCTCAAGTTGGATCGAACTGCACATGGTGTGCGAATTTTATTATAATCGGTTAAGTGGTTTAGGAGTCCATTGAGGACAAACATTGTGACACGAGATTTATATATATTAAGATTACCTCTCGCTAAAACTTAACCGATTGCAATTAAACATTGATCTCGATATTTCGATTTTGTTCCTTTTTTGACTGATTTTGTAACTATGTATAGTTAATTAAACATAATATTTAATTCTATTCTCATCTATGTATAATATATCCAATTAGGCTTAATTTTTGTTCATCATCGATTTGGTTTAAACTGGGTGTTATAATTTAGTCTTAAAAATAAATAAATGTTTTGTGTCCGCAGTTTTCATATTTAAATCCAAAAATTAAAAAAATAAGAATTCCATAAAAAGCCCGCGATATTTTCCTACATTTTTCGCCTTCAACTACTTATGTATTGGACACAATGGCGCGTCAGATCGTCGATTAGCAATCATTACTGCCATTCACTCGGACTACTTCATTAGCATTGAAATGACACGCTGGCTTTTTGCCAAATATTAACAACGTTTCTTCACATAGTATAACACCTAGTTACTAATTTGTAAATAAATATTGCAGGGCATTCCACCCAGCGCCATCTAGCCCCAATTAAGCTAAGCAACTAGGCTTAGACAACGGACATCTTAACTTAGTTTTTATAACGCTTTTGTATGATCTCTTACAAATTGTATGATTTCAAATGAAATAAAGAATTTTGAGTGTTTTTGTAAAATACAAACACTCAAACCACAACGAAAATTTGTTTAAACAAAAATTACATCTGTACACAAATACATATTTGACGACAGAAATCGAACCCGAACTCTTCTGCGCCGCAGGTGAGTGTTTGGCAAACGCGCCATAGAGGTCGTCTTAAAATTAATTTATTTAAAAAAAACTTAAAACTTAAAAAAAAACTTATTTACATAACAACTACAAAATAAATGTACTTAGTTTTTATCTCATCTAAAAATAATATTATGAAACAGGTTTCTCATAATCAGAATTTCGATTAAAAGTCAAACAAATATAAACTAAACTAGCTGCCCTCCGCGGTTTCACCCGCGTAACTCCCGATCCCGTGGGAATATCGGGATGTAAGCTATCCTATCTCTCAAGTTGGATCGAACTGCACATGGTGTGCGAATTTTATTATAATCGGTTAAGTGGTTTAGGAGTCCATTGAGGACAAACATTGTGACACGAGATTTATATATATTAAGAAGATAAAAACAGTTCACCCGATCGGGAACTACGATACAACAAACAGACAACTTATTTTAACCGACTTCAAAAAAAAGAGGTTCTCAATTATTTAACTCATTATCTATACTAATATTATAAAGCTGAAGAGTTTGTTTGTTTGTTTGATCGCGCTAATCTCAGGAACTACTGGTGAGAATTGAAAAATTATTTTTGTGTTGGATAGTCCATTTATCGAGGAAGGCTACTTTTTATCCCGATATTCCCACGGGATCGGGAGTTACGCGGGTGAAACCGCGGGGCGCAGCTAGTATTTTAACTTCAGAAACTCCGACGTTGAGTTTCTTCGGAGTTTCTAAAGACGTCTCGTCGTGTTAAGTTTTACAAGGCCTCAACGGCCATCCAAAAATTGCCATAGCGGACGGTATTTCACGTCCACCGGGCGGGGTATTGGTAAAGTTTTCAACTAGCAATAATCGCACCTCGGATTAACCTCATTGGTTACGATATTGCCTCTGCGCAAAGTTAACTTCATCGAATTCAGCCAACCGACCCCATTATTCGGCGCGCGACAACGATAGCGCGATCTAGAAAAGTTGTGATAATTGAGTGGTGCCATCTAGCGGCAGCAAAGCGCAACACGACACGGATTACGTCATCGTCATTGACTGCAAAATATTAAAGTAGGTAGGTAGTTATGTGTTGAAAAGTATTAAATTTAAAGGGCAGATTGCATGACATGCTTAATGTATTTAACAGTTATTCTACCATTTAATAAAATTCTATTTTAATAATCACAAGGTTGACTTTAATAAATTTGACTCTTTGACAGTTGAATAATCATGTTTATTTTTAATTGTGCAACATTATTCGATATTCAAAAATTTAAAAAGAGAAACGTAACCGTATTCCTATTGGTCGTGAACTGACCAAATTTCTCCGAAGTTAAAATTGGAATAGTAACTCGATCACGCGCCAAAAACCGTTACTGCACATTTCAAAAATAGTACCCGGCTGCCATATTGAGTGGGACAGTTGGCAGTAGCCGTTCATGATAAGCGTATTAATCAGACTATTTATTTTAATATTGCATATAAAATATTCAGGTAACGAACAATTACATAGACACCTAAATAAATATCAGCATATCTCGGTGAAATTGCCTATTTACAGAAATAAAGAGCGCTTTTCAAAAGTTCTGTGCGCTGCTTAGATGGTGATAGCTTAGTAACTTATAATTTAACTAGCGACTCGCCCTGGCTTCGCACGGCTGTATTATGCTTGTATTACACTTACTTATAAACCTTCCTCTTAAATCACTCTATCTATTAAAAAAACCGCATCAAAATCCGTTGCGTAGTTTTAAAGATTTAAGCATACATAGGGATATAGGGACAGAGAAAGCGACTTTGTTTTATACTATGTAGTGATAGTGATATTATTACAATTTTAATGTTTATTACTGAGTCTTCAAAGTAAATGTAAAACCGCCTTAGATAAATATGTCCTCTCTATGGAAAAAATATATATCTACCTACCTACTAACAGCGCTCCGCGGTTTCTCCCGATCCCGTGAGAATATCAAAATAAAAAGTAGCCTATAGCCTTCCTGGATAAATAGACTATCCAACACATAAATAATTTTCCAATGCGAACCAGTAGTTCCTGAGATTAGCGCGTTCAAACAAACAAACAAACTCTCCAGCTTTAATATAAGTAAGTATAGATAAGCGACGAATTGAGACCCTCGTTTTTTAAGTTAGTTAATATTATGCTACTGTTTAAAAAAGTGCTTATTTACCATTGACTTAAAAGATTTATTTACTTACTGAAAACACTGTTTTTGCATAGAATTTTACGCTTTATTTGATCAATTTAATAAAGTAAAAATATTCATGGTTTGCATTACACAAATCTGTGTCCATCAGTCCGCCGTACTATCGCAGAGATCTGACATGACAAATGATCGCTTCACACCATAACCACTGAATCATGGTCTCCTTTTACTCCACCAGTTCCCATAAAAACCATAAAGGATGACTTTTCTAGAGGTCTGTTTGGAATGGACGCGATAAATCCATCTTAAAATAAGGTTTGATAAACGCTGCTTCCAGATTTTCTTCTGATGTTTTTATGACAAGGAAATTATGTTATGCTCTTGTGTTCTTTTATTTATGGAGATATTCGTCGCATTTAGCGAATAATGCAGTAATGCTGATGAGACTCTTTTATAGTAGCACCGTTTCAATCCGAGTATATCCGGGATAGCACAAGAGAATATTTTCTTGGTTATAGTAAACAATCTTAAAATGCTAAGCTTATACGATAACTAGCGACCCGCCCCGGCTTCGCACGGCTGTATTATGCATGTATTATATCTAAAAACCTTCCTCTTTAATTACTCTATCTATTAAAAAAAACCACTTCTAAATCCGTTGCGTAGTTTTAAAGATTTAAGCATACATAGGGACATAGGGACAGAGAAAGCGACTTTGTTTTATACTATGTAGTGATATAACAATTCCTACCTCAAACATATATTGAGGTAGGTACAGATAGATATTATTGTGTCTGGTTGTTTTTAACCGACTTTAAAAAAGGAGGAGGTTCTCAATTCGTCGCGTATATATGTATAAATATTTATATATTTTAATTATGATTGCCGATTATTGTATGTCTTTATTTCCGTATGTAGGTATGTATATATACTCAAAAGAAAAGTACATAAAAACTCTTTAATCTCCGTTGTCTGGCGACCATAACACAAGCCGAATTGCTGAGCTTGGGGCTAGATGGCGCTTTCTAAAATGTCCTAAAGTATTTCGAATACTTATTTATTTATTTTAAATCCCTGACGACAGACAGGTAGGTATGTATAAAATTATGAAAATCATAGATAGATAACACAAAATCTTACATAAAAACAAATACGTACCCAATAGTATTCTCACCCTCAAAGGAGTCATAAACATTACCATACTTGTAATCTTTAGAACAAAAATATTTCCAAATGAAAAATGTAAATTTTATTTAAACAAAAAATCGCGGAATCTCTGCTTTGGATCGCGAATTTTGTAACCATGCATTCGTAGAAATTTAGCCTTTTTTAATAAGATGACGAAACAATTGGAAATTGTCAATTCGTATTTAGATTTCACTGTTGATTTTTATATTTTATCGAATCAAAGTTAATCATTAATCGATTTCAAAAAAGGACAAATTCGTTGCCTATATTTTTTAACCAGCAGATACATTAATAGGCTTTTAAGCGCAACATCAGAAAAAACTTCATAATGTGTAGTACTCATTTCACCCGGGTCACTCCCGATCCAATGGGAATATCGGGATAGAAGTAACCCATAACATTCCCAATGAATCAATGTATCCTCATACCAAGTTTCATCAAAAACAGTCCAGTAGTTTTGGAGCCTAATCAATGCAAACAAACAAACATTTTACATCAGATTTGATATTATAGTACCTATAGAAGACTAATGCGATATTTTTTAAGATGCATGCTTAACAAAATCTCTTCGTACCTTGAGGTGTGAAGTATCCCCTTACAAATGAATATTTTAACAAGGTATTTTCTTTGTGGTATTTTTTTAATGTTTATTTATGTACCTATCTACTAAGGGTTGATACCAACTTGATAGAGTGTATTAATGATTTATTAGAGGGTGAGAATTGGTGGCGGATTTTTTTGCTAATGGTGTTTTATTTGTTTGATTTGATATTAATTTATCGATGGAAAATATGTCATTAATTTGATATAATTAAAGTATTTGGGTATTGGTGTGATATCGACGGCGAAATGGCAAAGATTTGTAACTCAAAAAAACACATTTTCTAAAATTTGATATTTTTAACTATCCAATCTTTTTTTTATTTTGATAAATACTTAGTGCCAAAAGTAATTATTTCCGTGATTTTTATAGGCTTCCGTACCTTAAGAGGAAACAGGACCCTTATAGGATCACTCTTGTCCGTCCATCTGTATGTCACACCCTTTTATTATTAAACAATTATTTGAAATTATTACAAAATTACCTACAGATGATCCATGGAAGAAAGAAAGGCCTTTGTACTGTAGTGGGATAGCGGGATTTTTTATAACTTACTTGTGATTACCTAATTATTCGAAATTAACCAAAAACCTAGTAATATTTCTATAGGTATAATAGAAAAAGTTTTAAAACAATAGAAATTAAAGTATAATTTTAAGTTAGATGGCTGTATCAGGTTGACGGGAAGCGGTAGTGCCTTCAAATTGTGATCCGAATACTTAATTCGATTGTCGTTGCTGTCAATGAACACTGAGCGATACAAACTTAAAGAAAAAGCTGATGGTGGCGCTAGTGTTGCACAATTTTAACAAAAAAATAAGTAAATAAAAATTATCCTTATACTTTTTGACATTTGTCTACGTTTTTTGGTCCAATTCCACTTAAGCATATAATTTTTTTGTCTTTTCTTTGAGAATTGTCTATTGGTTAATGCTTAATTGCAAATATTCAACCGCATAGATAATATTGTTTTATAATAACCATTAAATTCCGATTTGTACAGTCATAGTTATTTTATTTTAGTGTCAATCGTGTTGGTATGTATGAATATTGTTTTAACTTTGCATATTAAAAAAAAAAGGTAAAATGGTATGTTTTTTATTACCAGATAAATACTTAGGTAGTTAAGTATAGGTATTATTTATTATCTACTTACTTAGATGTGTGTTGAATTGAAAGTTCACAAAAAATATAGAAAAATTTATGAAAATGTACTCATTCGAGGACTCAAACATTTAAAAGAAAGAAGCTGAAAAAATACGCCATAAAAATCCCAAAAAAAGACGGCAAAACGAAAGAAAAACACGCAAAAAGAGAAAAACCGTCTGTACGACATCATGACAAATTACGAATATAAATAAAACATACAACACCATGTTCAACCCCATCTTAAGACGGTAAAAAGCTACAACACTTAAGGGGGACCATTTTAAAATTCCCCTACAGCTAATAAAAACCCATAGACAATAAGAGACAAACGTAAAAACTTGGACCAGTTTTATTTGAGACGCGAAATTCTGTGTAACTTCTACCTCAACTTGAATAAAAGCTAACTTAGACTTTAGTTAATAAATACTCAAGGTCAAATAAATCTACGACAGAGTTCGAACCTGCCACTTTGGAGATACTCCGCTCTCAGACTCTGCCAATTTCTGTTGAACCATAAGGCTCTAATTGATTTTGTTTTAACATATACAACAGAGTTGTATATCGTCGGATGAAATACGAATGAGCTAAAAATGTTTGACGCATGTCAGATGAACGATGGGACAAAATAATAACTGAATGTGACACATCATACGAATGGGTCAGAATGGGATTGTCATAGGGACACGACTACGCGACAGACCAAGATGATGATGGCATGATTAGACTCATATAAGAATAATTGGTGTACAATAGCTACAGATCGCGATCAATGGAAGAAAGGTAGAGATGCCTTTACCCTGCAGTGGAAAAGGGTAGGCTCTTAATAACTACAAAATCAAATAGACTCTGTCAAGAATGCAGTAGAATTCGTGATCCTATCAATTCATTACATATCCAATCTTACCCCTCTGTTAAATTACATTCGTTACAATTAGTTTTATCAAGTGTCCTACAACCTCCTCTTCTGACAGATTTTGAAGACGTTTCACTTCAAAAATAACTAAAAACGGAATAAAACAAAAAACGATCTTAGGAAAAATATTATTTTCTTTCATTTACGAGACTTGATCTCAAATTTCTCCATACACCTTTTTAGGGAAAGGGTTTTGTTTTTACGCCTAAATGTGTATGATTGTTTGTAATATTGTTTATTTTTCTAAAGCCTTCTCTGATTGATTTTAAGACTATTTAAACCAAATAGGTAAAACAAAATTACTAAATATCACGTGCAAGATTTTTCCATCAAAATTCTCGAATTACGTTTTCTTTCTACAAATTCTGGAAGGTCATCACAAACTGGTTGCTGTAAGAGACAATACGGTGCAGCAAATGGGGTAGAACGACAATTTTGAGGCAATTTTAAATCGTCATTACACGGCTTACAGTTTTTATATTTCGAGAGCAAGGTGCCTTGGATTAACATATTTTAGTGTACAAATAGATATAGGATGTTTCAAATTGTAGTAAAAAAAAGATTTTGAAAAAAAAATTGTGTTGTTAAAAATTACTTGACACAAATCATCACAGGATTAAATAAGTAACGTTGTTATTTTTTGTAATTCACTAATTAAAAAGAAGAAGATGAATCTGCCTAAGTTACCTAAACATTATTTAATTCTTGAATTTTTATCTGTAGATAATTGAAGGTGTGAAATATAGATTTTATACTCGGAAAAATAAATCCTTATCCTCGTCCTGCCCAATGATAAGGATTATAAGGATTTATTTTTCCGATTCTTTCGTTAGTTGCCAAATTCTACTTAAATGGCTGAACCGATTTGTATGTAATTTTATGTGTACGTCTATATTAGTTAGGTCTGAGAGTCGAACAACATATATATTTTTTCCTTTTTTTCCTTTACTTTTTTTGAAACAACGTTTACCAGGACAGCTAAATAAAATATTGACAATAAAAATGGTAAAAATTAAAAAAAACAGAATATAGATACAATAAACTCTAAAATAATTAATTTTGTAGCACCATGTATAAACTACAACCACATTACAAAAGCATCCGAAGATTCACTGAGCTAATAAAAATTATAAAGTGCAACAATCCTTTTTTTTATGTTGTTAGGGCGCGTGCACACTGGGGAGCCGCGAATACCTGCACACACCTTTATTTATAGACATTGTTTGTTACAGCTCAATAGTTGCAAATTGGCTATTTAAATTAAATGGTTTTTTCTGCATTAGTTTTTTATTATTTTCTCTTTTAAAATATGTACAGTTTACAGTGTAAGTTAAGTAAAAAATCGGTCACATTTTTTTAGGTATATTATTTTAAGAATTATTTAATTTATATGTTAGTCCTAACTAATCAATGCATCATTTCACCGAAGTCGGTCCACTAAGTTTCGGAGCCTATTCGGTAAAAAAAACTATAAAAAATTGACATTTTTTAAGATAAAAAAATGTCCAAAGTACTATTGTTATTATATTGTTTGTATTATAAACTATTGTTATCAATAGGTACTAATTTTAATTTTTGATAAAATTTATATACCAATCTTTATTTTTTAAATTTTATAACTTACTACGGTTCTAATAAATCCAATCGACATTTTCAAAAGCGAATCTTCATCAATATTTCAAAGGGCTGTCAATAGATAATCGTAAGTAATGATGTTTGGGGTACGGACCCCTTAATACTTAGACAAACATACCTACTTTAAATAACTTAATAACTTGTAATTTGTCATGGTTTACGTTATAAAAAAAAATTGTCTGTAAAGTCGATTTACGGACGATAATTTTACGTGATAAAAAATTGAGATTTTTTTTCGTTTATAATATGTACCTATACTTAGTTTTTTTAAGCTATTGCATAGCTTTTATCGCGGGCTTTGAGTGCGGCGACCGAATCAAGAAATTCCGTAACGAAAATAAAACCTACCACCCCCCACTCCGCCTACCATGTAGCTCGGCCGAGCGTTTGCTATGAAATAGCTTTACCGCGGCAGTCCCCGAGTGCCAAACGTGTTTTTTCTTCTTTTTTCCTATAAATATTTATTTTCCTTTATTTATGTCTTCTATTCGTCACTCGTCACCAACACAAGCTCAGATGAGCTTTATTATTATTAAATACTTTATTTCCTAATGTTACCATGACGCATGACGTCACACATCAGGAACGGGACGCAAGACGTCACACGATAGTTCGTCAGACACTTTTTTGTGAATGCAGCGGTTCCATCAATTTTATTAAAATTATTAGACGTTATTAATTTTATTTTATTTTTTTATTTTTTTTTTCAATTTAATTTAAGTTTAAATTTTGATAGTAACATAACTTAGTTAATTTAAAATATCAGTAAGTTATTTAATTGTAAATGTATACCTGACTTGTAAATCCATTTTTACCAATAAAGAACCTTGAACCTTATCACATCAAATAATAGGGACTACAGATCTCAGTATCTGGTATAAATTTAAACTTGCTAGGTCCACCTGTTTCTGAGAAAATCTGTGGTGACACTCCGTGACACACATCCAGACAAACAAGAAATCTTATTAGATCCTATAAGGGTTTCTTTTTTATCTTTTAAGGGGCAAAATCTAAAAATGAAATCATTAACAGACTTCAAAAAAAGAGGTTCTTATTTTTAGTATTAAAATTTGTTGTTATAGCGGCAACAGAAATTACTTATAATCTGTGTTTTTTTTTTTTTTTTTTTTAAACAAAATAGCCTTGCATTTGACCTCATCTCACCTGATGGGAAGCGAAGATGAGGTCGAAGATGTAGCATGCTCGCCTAGAAGGTACCTATTTACTCTAGACTTGAAGACTCTAAGGTTGAAGTTTTGTGGGAACAGCAACGCGGGTAGAGAGTTCCATTTCTTAGCAGTGCGTACGAGAAAGGTGGATGCATGACGCTTTGTGCGCGAAATTTCAACTGTCTAGCTATCACGGTTCATAAGATACAGCTTGGTGACAGACAGATAGACAGTTTAGTCTAATTAAAAGGGTCTTGTTGTTAACCTTTGCCACGGAACCCTCAAAAGATTTCTAACCTCTAAACTGCTAAAAACCAGCCTCCGATACCAATTACAAAACTAGAGCGCTCTTGTTACCAAATTCTTACACTCTAGACAAACAGACAACCCTAATCGTTTCGTCTACTAGAGATTATCTAAAAGCGGCAAACTTCAAACAAGATTTCACAACACAAGGGTTGACGCAATGTGATTTTTTTATAAAGTTTTCTAAGTTTTGACCTAATCTTTTTAGTGTTTTTGATAATGGCGTGCGATTGTGCGGCTATTTGTAGCGAAGTGTGGGAAAATAATTTTACTAAAAAAAATATTTTAGTAAAGGATTTTTTTTAAAGTAAATATGGTTCTCCAGATTTATTTGCAATAAAATGATCATACACGTAACATTGGGAGTTAATTTATGTGAATTGTTGTAAACCGCAGGGCAAGCTAGTCCTGCTGATCTCGCAAAAACTACTGAACTGATTCCGATGAAACTTGGTAAGCATTGTAACTTGATATTCCAACAGGACTGAAAAATACGCAAATTATTCGGGACAGAATCGCTTCTCACTTCAAGATACTTTTTTGAAGTTATACTTTTTAGACGCGTTATGAAAACACGATGAGGTTGAAATTCGCAAAAGTCACATGTTGCAGCTTCGTAACCCAAGAATAAAACAGGTCGAAGCTGCGAGAGTTAAATATTAAGATGCGCGCGCATCACTGTAACACTAAAGTAACAGGTTGAAGCTGCCCGCAAAATAAATATCAGACGGACGAACAGATTGACAGACAGACTCACGTATAACTTCTAGAAGTATAACTTTTCTCACTCGCACACTTAAGTACCTACATGCAACCATTTTCAGTGTAGGTAAGTAGGTAATTACTTATATAGTAGGTACCTATACGTACCTACCTAATCTAATCATAGTTATCAATATCTATCTATCAGAATTAACGTCAAAGTCCTCAAGAGACACACAGACAACTCACAGACGTAGGGGAGACAATTTATATGTAAATTGAAGATACACTGTTCATACTAAATCTATCACCTATAATTTTGGTACCTCATATATCTACAACAGCGGCCCGCCGTTTCACCTGCGTAAGTCCCGATCCAGTAGGAATATCGGGATAAAATGTTCCCTATGTTACTCCCAATGAATCAATGTATCCTCATACGAAATTTCATAAAAATCGGTACAGTAGTTTCGGAGCATATTCAATGCAAACAAACCATCAAATCCTTCTACTTTATAATATTAGTAAGACTAGCAACGCCCTATCGTTTTACCCGTGTAACTCCCGATCCCGTGGGAATATCGGGATAAAAAAATGCTCATGTTACGGCCAATGAATTGATGTCTTCTCATACCAAGTTTCATCAAAAACGGTCGATTAGTTTACGAGCCTATCTGTTACAAACAAAATTTCTTTATAACATTTGTGTAGATTTTGTTTAACTTTTTAAACTAAGTTCAAAATTTAGCAGGATAAGTCTTAACCCTGCTACGGTCAATTAAAAGAAGTCAGTAACATAAACTGTTTAACCCTGCAGTGCCACAGCGGACTAATTCCTTAATACAAAACCTTGTTAGCGACGGAAGGGTTAATTCTAAATGTACCGTGAAATACTTTCTAAGGAAAAGAAAATTAAGATAATAATTAAACAAGTAGGGAATTTAAACTGTATTTTTCTTGAGAACCGGGAATTTGGTACCAGTTTTTGAAAACCGGGATTCTCGGGAATTAAGTAATCGGTGTGAGAAATTAGCAAATATTAAAAATCTAATTACTTAGAAAATATTAATTTTAGGGTTTTTTTTACTTAGATTTTTGTCGTTATCTCGCTTTGTCATCGTTAAATCATAATTTCCTGAGTTTGGACATGCTACCCTTCACCTTCCTCAACTTCTTGTCCATCCAAAGGTTGCCTGGAAGAGATCGCTTTATGCGATAAGGCCGCCCTTTGTAACACTTAGACTTAAGCTTTGTTTTTTATATTATAATGTAATTTACAAATAGTGTTTGCAACAAATAATTTATCTATTTATCTATCTAATCTTTTTTATTTAGTAGTCAATTACTAATTAAGAATTTTTATTATAAAATAAAAACTTACACACTGAACCTGAAAACACACACAAAAAATGAAGCTTAAGCTTAAGCTTTCATTTTTATACCTTATAAACAATTTATCGAGAAATCCCGGTTTTTTTGGATATAAGATTTCACTGTTCGGTTGTACTTTGCTTTGTTCTAAAGACGGGCTTTGGAAATACTTTAAAATGGGAGAATATTTTAAAAAACTTTTAAAAAATTGTCATCTCTTTCGTCTTTGAGATATGAAAATAATTAATTAATAATTTCTTTCTCCTTTCGAAATCTAAATACTCTCCCATTTTATTAAAGGTAAAAGCCAAACGGATTTTTAAAATTAATGTATTTACCAGTTCTCTTGTGCATAGTATCTGAAACAAGTTATTTTAAATATTAATAAAACATTATTTTAATACACAAAAACAAACCACAAATAAAAAAAATTGAAACTTGAAACATTTAAAAACACTACTACTAACGCCATCTTCTTGAAACTAGCGAAACTACTTGAGCTTCAGTAGTTTAGTTACGATGTCAACAGATGGCACTAGTAGTATGAACAAGTAAAAACCCTAATTTAATTTTCTTGGAAAAACTGCTTATTTTCCTGTGGAAAAATGTTACAAAAGACATACGATTATTTTACTGTATTTGGTAAGTAATTGTATTAAATTTCATTGTATAGTTTTAGTACTACCTCATTTTTAGAGTTCCGTACCTCAAAAGGTAGAAAAGAAACCCTTATAAGATCACTTTCTTGTCCGTCTGTT
Source organism: Idaea aversata (assembly GCA_907269075.1). Lineage (NCBI taxonomy): Eukaryota > Metazoa > Arthropoda > Insecta > Lepidoptera > Geometridae > Idaea > Idaea aversata. The sequence continues at coordinate 4,196,837 of OU026102.1, forward strand.
TTAATTATATTATTACTACTTTACTTACTTATTAAATAATAGGTACCTTCTCTATCACTTTATAGTAATATAAACAAAATCGCTTCCCGGTCTGTCTGTCTCTATTGTATGCTTTAAAAATTGACGGATTTTGATGCGGGTTTTTTTTAAAAGATAGAGTGATTCAAGAGGAAGGTTTTAGTACCTATTTGTACTAATATTGTAGAGCTGAAGAGTTTGTTTGTTTGTTTGAACGCTCTTATCTCAGCTCTCATCTTTTTGTGTTGAATAGTTCATTTGTCGAGGAAGGCTATGACTTTCGATATTCCCACGGGAGTTACGCGGGTGAAACCGCGGAGCGCTCCTAGTAATAATATAAAACTAAACCACATGAGTAGTTGTATTAGTTACTCATGTGACAAAACCACGCGTTACGCTACGGCCGATTCTCAGACCTACTGAATATGCTCACAAAATTTCATGAGAATCGGTCGAGCCGTTTCGGAGGAGTTCAAGTTCGAACCCCGTGACACGAGAATTTTATATTTATAGAGACTAGCTGTCCCGGCAAACGTTGTTTTGCTATTTACAAAAAAAAAAAACAAAAAAAAAATAGATGTTGGCCGATTCTCAGACCTACTGAATATGCTCACAAAAGTCTGTGCCTAAGTTTAGGTATGATCCATACCGTACGGGCCTTATTACAATCTTATTAGAAGGTACATCTTAGCTCAGCTTTGATTAATTCCTTCTCATGACCCCTACACCTCGACCTTCCAGCCTCCCATACATCAGACAACGAATATTATTACAATTTGCTTTGGTAAGATAGCTAAATATATAGGTAACGACCCGCCCCGGCTTCGCACGGCTATATTATGCATGTATTATACATTATAAACCTTCCTCTTGAATCACTCTATCTATTAAAAAAACCCGCATCAAAATCCGTTGCGTAGTTTTAAAGATTTAAGCGTACAAAGGGAAATAGGGACAGAAAAAGCGACTTTGTTTTATACCATGTAGTGAAGATATTGGCGAGAATCTTGAGTAGGTACCTACTTATACGTTCAGAATCTGAAGAAACTAAGCGCTCAAGTTTCACGTTTTACTTGGGTAAGTCTTCTGGTTGGAATATCGGAACAAAAAGTACCTACTTTGGTAGCCTTTCCGTTGCAATAAAATCTTTCCACTTTTAGATTTTGAGTGTAGAAACAGTTCCTTGTCACTATCACTACATAGTATAAAATAAAGTCACTTTTCGCCGTCCCTATGTCCCTATGTCCCTTTGTATGCTTAGATCTTTAAAACTACGCAACGGATTTTGATGCGGTTTTTTTAATAGATAAAGTGATTCAAGAGGAAGGTTTATATGTATAATACATGCATAATATAGCCGTGCGAAGCCGGGGCGGGTCGCTAGTTTAAAAATAAAGGACTGGGATTTCAGCCATCTTTGATTGGCAACAAAAAACTAAATAATTTGAATTACTGGACAGATTTTGATAACTCTTTTCCAGATAGAAAGCTATATTTTAGAGATATGATGCTACCATTTAAATTACGATATTTTCATCATGAGTTTGAGACATACGTGGGTGAAACGGGGCTATAAGAATACTAGCGACCCGCCCCGGCTTCGCACGGCTATATTATGCATGTATTATACATATAAACCTTCCTCTTGAATCACTTTATCTATTAAAAAAACCGCATCAAAATCCGTTGCGTAGTTTTAAAGATTCAAGCATACATAGGGACATAGGGGCAGAGAAAGCGACTTTGTTTTATACTATGTAGTGATAGTGATGATGCTACAATAAAATTTATCTCGATATTTTGAAGGGATCGCGATATAATAAGAATTTATACTAATATTATAAAGCTGAAGAGTTTGTTTAAACGCGCTAATCTCAGAAACTACTGGTTCGAATTGAAATAATCTTTTTTTGTTGGATAGTCCATTTATCGAGGAAGGCTATAGCCTACTTTTCATTTTTATATTCCCACGGGATCGGGAGTTACGTTGGTGAAACCGCGGAGCGCTGCCAGTAAGTTATAAAAAAAAGCTCCACAGTATTTTAAGAAACGGAATTTTTCCTCCTCTGTTAACTAAAAACAACAAAAACACCCTCTCATCAAATACACATTAAATTTACCTACCTTAATCTTATTACCTTATTACTTTACAGATGTTTTTCCAATCTGATTTTCAAAAACATTTTTCTTGCAACAAAATTAACGCATTTGCATAACCGCTAACGCCATCTTGTATCGAGTAGATGTATTACTTACGACAATTTTAAACGAGGGAATTGAAAATCGATTTTTAAAGTTTTGAAACGACTTTATTGTGAAGTAATAAGGTTGAGATTTGTGTAGCCGATGTTTTGATTAGATGTAAAGTTAAGTTTGTAAATTTTGTTAGTAAGATTAGGGCTCTACGTCATTTCCCGATTTCGGCGCCCTTTACGAAAACAGTATGAATAATAATAAGATTTGCATAATATTGGGAGCTCATCTTAAGTTGTTTTCTTTGATAAGTCGCGTCGCTCCGGATAGTTCACTTGGATTATGGAATTTGAATTTTAATAAATTTTGAAAATTAAGTAGGTACCGTCACATTGCCAATTAGCTGAACCTCACGTGACATAGAGCTCATTCGCAAATCTGTAAGGTTGTAAAGTAATGTTACCTGATTCTGTTTTTTTTTAAACAATATAAAATACAATATAAAAAAAATAACAAAATAGGTAAGTGGATACTATATTTTTTACAGATTTGCGAGTGGGCTCTGGGTCACGTGGGGTTCAGCTAATTAGTAATGTGACTGTACTACTTACCTAACTACTCTATCTAACAACAATAAAGTTTGTGGGCTTTGGAATGTAGTCCGATACTGTCATCTTTTCTAATTATGAAGATCTTCAAAAACATTGTATGAATTGAGTGTTAGGTTTATTGAATACTCGGTGAGTCGTCATAATTAAAATGTAACAAGTGGAAACGTGTTTCGATCTAGCGTAGTGAACCCCTTCAAACTCCAGTCACGTGAAAATCACTATCACTATCACTACATAGTATAAAATAAAGTCACTTTTCGCCGTCCCTATGTCCCTATTTCCCTATGTCCCTTTGTATGCTTAGATCTTTAAAACTACGCAACGGATTTTGATGCGGTTTTTTTTAATAGATAGAGTGATTAAAGAGGAAGGTTTTTAGATATAATACATACATAATACAGCCGTGCAAAGCCGGGGCGGGTTGCTAGTGGTGTTATAAACTACCTCGAAATATCAAACTCCTCAAAATAAAAACAAAAACATATTAGATAACTTTAAAAGTAAAAAATTGCTTTTTTTTTAACACAAAAGCGTTAAGTAGCTACTTAGTTAAAATTTATATTTAAACTACCCTATATCGCACGGCTATATTATGCATGTATTATATACATATAAACCTTCCTCTTGAATCACTCTATCTATTAAAAAAAACCGCATCGAAATCCGTTGCGTAGTTTTAAAGCGTTGCGTAGATTTAAGCATACATAGGGATATAGGGACATAGGGACAGAGAAAGCGACTTTGTTTTATACTATGTAGTGATAGTGAAATAATTGTTCTTTTTAAGTAAGTAAGTTCTTTTTAGTAAGACTCCACTGTCTATCTGTCTGTCCCCAGGCTGTATCTCATGAACCGTGATAGCTATACATGGTTATTGGAAATTAATTGACACGGCGTTAAGGGCTTCTTCTGTGCACCTTAACAAACAACTTTTGTTCTACGACTTTTGTCGAAACCTAATACATATCCCAAAAAAAAATATTTAAGTGTTTCTCGTACTGTCTGGTAATTTTCTATGTCTATGCGGCAAGTGCGCGCGCGCGATCGGCACGAAGCGCATTGCGTGCGACCCGATCGGGTTGTACCATACCTACTATTGATTGATTCTGTGACGTAGACGTAGAGTTGAGTATTATTTGAACTGTTGGATTTAATTTTTTATTTTTGTATGGAATATTTTTATAATTAATTTCCAAAAGTCGTAGAACAAAAGTTGATCGTTAAGGTGCACAGATGAAGCCCTTAACGCCGTGTCAATTAATTTCCAATAGCCCTGTATAGACGGTTGAAATTTTCACAGATTTCTGTTGCCGCTATAACAACAAATACTTACTAAAAACAGAATATAATGGTACGAAACCCTTTGTGGGTGAATCCGACTCGCGCTTGGCCGGTTTTTCAATCTAAAAACAATAGTCATTAAACCATCTCCACATGATCCTGTCAATCAACGTCTGCCCAAGGATATTTTATTGGGATTGCTGGTTTCGTGAAAAAATGTATTTTTATTACCGCAAGAAGCTCGCAGCTGGTGATTATTCATGGGTTAAGTTTAAAGTTATGTCTTGATTGATTCTTCAATGCAATGTTAAGGGATACAATGTATTGTGGAATTGGATAACCACAGAGAAGGTATAATAAATATTACCTCTGTACTTAAGGTTCAAGCACTGACTTATGATGCGCCTTAAGGTTCTAGGTCTCCATAACACAAGCCCAAATTAAGGATATTATTACTAAATACTCTGTTTCCTACCTTACACCGTGTATATATTTTAATTCCGTTTTTATAAGTCTTCTATTTGTCACTCGTCACCATAACACAAGCCCAGATGAGCGATATTATTATTAAATACTCTGTTTCCTAACGGGAACGGACGCGTCATGTTCGTCACGCATGACGTCAAACAATGTTACCGTGACACTTTTTGACGTGATAACGTCTAATAAATAGATGGAAAACCTGCATTCACAAAAAAAATAGTTGTCTGTAAAGTCGGTTTACGGACGATAATTTTACGTGATAACGTCATAAGAAAACGAAAAAAAATGTAAGTACCTAGTTATTTTTGTTATTCCTTTAATTTTTTTTCTCAAATGCATGGAAATAATGTCATTTATTTCAAAAAAAGAACACGCGAAGTATCGAATTTACGGACAAATAAAGTCAAATGCAGGATCGTTTTTTGAATTTGGAACATTACAGCGCTTCAGCAATGTTGTATGAAACTTAGCATGCCATTTCATACAACATTGCTGGAGCGCTGTAATGTTCCAAATTCAAAAAACGCTCCTGCAATGGATTTGATTCTCCTTGTCCGCAAACTCGACACCTCGCGTGTGCATGACCATGACGCGTCCGTTCCCGTTAGAAAACATAGTATTTAATAATAATATCGCTCATCTGGGCTTGTGTTATGGTGACGAGTGACGAATAGAATACATTTAAAAAGGAAAAAAAGACAAAATTAAAAAAATGACCGTTAACCCAGTTTAGTGACAACCATTTTTTTCAATTTAATTAAGTTTTAACTTTTTAATTGTTTGGGCCATAAAAATAAAAGACAATATTGTTTAATTTAGTTGGAACACCCACCGCACCGGTGGTTTGAGTGTTTTGACTCAACCTTTAAATCAACGCGGCATTATGCATAAGTCGCGCGGTGCCGTAATCCGACGAGTGACAACTGTGTGTCAAATTGACAATTAGTGGCGACAGTGTGCCTCCTTGCTTTCTTGCTCCGCGCCATTTTTGCCATAACACGGACCGAATTTGTTTTAGCAGTGAAAACTTTAAGTTGTAAGTTATTTGAATGAGTGAAACGTTTGCTTCAAGTGATAAGTGAAATCAAGTGACATAGGTACACCTGGATTAGCAAATTTCCTACGCGGGAGTTGGATCCCTTCAGGTTAGTCAGAACTTACCTATTCGTGGCTCCTTTGACATACTTAGTTTGTTTTTATTATGCCCTAGCAACGTGTTCTTGTTAACTCTCTAGCTATTTGAACTAATATTTTTCTGTAAATAAATCTATACTTCACTATCACTACATAGTATAAAACAAAGTCGCTTTCTCTGTCCCTATATCCCTATGCATGCTTAAATCTTTAAAACTACGTAACGGATTTAGATGCGGTTTTTTTAATAGATAGAGTGATTTAAGAGGAAGGTTTATATGTATAATACATGCATAATATAGCCGTGCGAAGCCGGAGCGGGTCGCTAGTAGTAATAAGTTATTTTATTTTATGTTCATTTTAAAATCATAACAGGGGCCGTCCATTCATCACGTGATGTTTTTTTTTAAATATAAAAATATCCACTTAACCAAGTTGTACCAATGAAAATACAAAATATTTTACACATTTTTTTGCTTATTTGACCAAGCAATATGTACCTACCCTCATATCTAAGCCAGTGGAAACTCCAAACACCATCTTCATTGGAAGTTTTATTAAGGTAAATGATATTGTATTCTGACTTCCAGAATAGGTTGGGGTCACTCGATCACCAAATTATGTAAAGTGTCCGGTCATTACACTACATCTGTTGGCCGATGGATATGGTTCTATCTGTGGATTATTGTAGGTATAGCGCACTCGTACAGTTTGATACTTTAGTGTTTTTCTTCCTCAAATCCTACTAATATTATAAATGTGAAAGGTTGTGTGTGTGTATGTTTTGTAACTCCTTTGTAACTACTGGACCCATTGCAATGAAATTCGGTATGTAGATAGATGATGCATAGATGGATTAACATATTATAGGCTACTTTTTACCCCGATATTCCCACGGGATTGGACACGGACACGGGTGAAACCGCGGGGCGCAGCTAGTAATCTATATAAATAAAAATTAATTCCTATATTCTTTTGTTATCGCATCACGCGTGAGCGGTTGGACCAGTCTCGCAAATCCTTTTTTGCTGTATTTGTTATTATCCTAAGTAAGAAAAAATTAAGAAAGTTGTGAAGAAACCGTGGGGCACAGCTAGTGACTTAATAAAGAAAGCATATATTTGACAATACTAGATGCCTGTCATTCCTTACGTGTACAATTTGGGTGTTTATAAGTCGCGAGTGAGTGTGTAATATTTGTAATTTCTAGAAAAGCGTGCTAGTTACGTTGAAATACAAAAATAAAATTATAACATAAGATAATATCTATAAATAAGTAAATAATTTCAAGTCCTGGCTGACAGATGTATTAACTTACAGCTCAAACCAAGCTGCAGTGACATGCGATAAGCTGCTGCAGTAGCTTTAAACGAATTGTGCATATAGCCAATGTCGGGTGAAAATATTTGCATCTAGCCCTAAAATCAGCTGAGAATGTTTAAAAATTTCTCTGTCCGTCCGTCAATTTTGGCTAAGTTTAGAAAATAGAATTATATAACTTGTCATTTACGTTATTCTGAAGCTTTGGGGTATCGTCAAAAATCAACCAAATCGAATAAAAAAGCTATATAATTTTGCAATCAAATTAAATTAAAAAGCTATGTAAATTTTGCAGTTTAATCCAGATTTATACTAATTATAGCGAAAACAAAAAATAATAAAATAAACAAAAAAAATTAACTCTCCAAATGTAGCCAAGTATCAAGATACAACAATCGAATTATACTACAGATAGTTCCCGCCACGTGCGAGTTACTACCCGGTCAATATTGAGGGTAGTTTTATTAAGAATTACAATTATTTATTTACAACCCTTCAAATATTTCTATTCGTTTTAAGGTTGGTTAGTAAAATTTAACTGAAATACCTGCCTATGTTGTGACTTAGAAGACTAGCTTTTATTTGCGACTTCGTCCGCGGAAGAATAATAATTCAATACAAATACAAAATACTTAATACTTTTAGAGGTATATTTATTGAAACTAATTTTACATATTATACTAAAAGGGGTATTACACCACACTGATTCAGGGTCCCTGAATTTAGGGTGGTTAGGGACCTTATTATTTACCTCGATTATTACACTACACTAAAAAGGGACCCTAACTCAGTCGGACAGCGAATCTAGGAGCGGCTTGACACCATGCCACATGCATTAACAGAACATCAATAAAAAAAATACATACAACCGAATTGAGAACCTCCTCCTTTTTTTGAAGTCGGTTAAAAAGCAAAAAAAGCGGTTAGGGAGTAAGGCGGCTCTGACGCACTAATTAGGGACCCTTAATGCCTAACTCTTATTACACCTCTCTTAATTAAGGGTTAGGGTAGGGACCCCGAATCAGTGTGGTGTAATACCCCTTTAAGCACTAAATATTGAAGAGAACAAAAATAACACATACGCCTGAACTAGGTAATCCTGTATCTTAGGCGAAAAAGGACTTATATCATCACTAGCTGCGCTCCGCGGTTTCACCCGCGTAACTCCCGATCCCGTGAGAATATCGGGATAAAATAAGATGTAAACTATCCTATCTCTCAAGTTGGATCTGCACATGGTGTGAGAATTTTATTATAATCGGTTAAGTGGTTTAGGAGTCCATTGAGGACAAACATTGTGACACGAGATTTATATATATTAAGATTATCATTACATAGTATAAAACAAAGTCACTTCCCGCTGTCTGTCCCTATGTATGCTTAGATCTTTAAAACTACGCAACGGATTTTGATGCGGTTTTTTGAAATAGATACAGTGATTCAAGAGGAAGGCTTATATGTATAATACATGCATAATATAGCCGTATGAAGCCGAAGCGGGTCGCTACTCTAATAAACTTGTCTGAGGCGGGAATCGAACCCGCAACCCTATGTTTAACCATAAGTAAGACACAAATATAATTAAACAATAACTATATAAGGTCCAGTAGGATTCCCCGCTGAGTTGTCCAACAGTTATGGTTTAATGGGAACCCAGACTCGATCCTATGTTTATAAGAATTGAGTTTTTACACGGTTTATACTTATAATTTATTGTAGTACTAGCTATGCCTCGCGTGTACAGTCGTAGATCTTGACTTGATATTATTTTAAATTGATGAAATCACAAACTTAAAACAAACTGAAAAACTTAAAATGCCTTATAACTAAACGCTTAGGTACCTAACTAAAGTTGTTAAGAGGAAAGGGTACCGGGGGCTCTTTCCATACAAACTATTACAACCGTAGTCGACTGTTTTCTCCCTGGATAATGACACTAGAGCAAATATTTTAGGTGCATAAAACTTATAACTGCCATGACCATGCCCCCATTTTTTTTTATATTTTTTTAGATCTTATTTTCTATGATAATTAGAAAATGAAAAAAACCAAAACATAGATATAGTCATGGCAGTTATAGGTTTTATGGCACAAAAATATTAGTGTTAGTGTCATTATCCAGGGAGGGAACAGTCGACTACGTTTGTATGGAGAGAGCGCACGCTTAATTATTAAACAGAAAATTGTTTTTGTTGTTAGGTAAGTATACTTAGTGAAATCTTTCCCCACATTTTGTTATAATCTAAAAACAAAAATTCCTTGTAATTTCTCCACCCACTTTGGATAAGTTTAGAAATGACAAGCAATTTTCGAGAAAATATACTGCATTTCTACTTTAATTCGATTTCTCTTCGAATTATGCCAAACGCTCAGGAAAATAACGAAACAAAACAACACTTAACAACACTTTTTATGCAATTAACAGTTTAAGTTATCGGCGACAGGCATTTTGTATTTGGCCCCTACATGCACGTTAACAACTTTATTCTCATCCAAATTACACCATCAACGACCAAAGATGTCCTTAAAGATGACTTAAATATGTCCTTAAAGCCTCAAAACGGCTAGCAAATGTAAACAAAGTCACCCCTTAAGCCTCCAAGAATGCCCCGAAGGACATTTTATGAGACATAAAGGTCGTGAGGCCTATCTGATGCATTTCTTGACCATTCGATTTTGGGTAAAGACAATAGGTTTGGTGTGTGGTGTAAGATACGAGATTAAGCGGTGCTGTGGTTTAAACTCTAATGGTTAAATAAGGGAGCTTTAGAACGCTTCTGCTTTCTCATCAATGCAAAAATGTTAAATTGAAGATTCAATCAAACTCGGATACAACAATGAAATACAGTTGAAGAGAAAGATAAACGAAAATTGGAAACCAGATAATCACATGTACCTACCTACCTAAAAAAATTATACACTAAGCAATTTCAAACATTCATACTTACCTACTCATTTAAGCATTTGAGATAAAATGCATGCAAAAAGGGCCTCAATACCAACTTTCGTTCGAAGCCCACTTTTGATAACTAGGTATTTCATAACTATGTTATTTTATTTTAAGACTGTAAATAGTATACTCTATCCAGTTGCCATTCCGTCCAGTTGCTTATCTTTAAAGTGGCGAATCTGTCAAGTTTCTACTGAACCTAAAATTCCCATCATGTCAATTTATTTAACTTTCTAGAATTTCGTTTTCTATAAGCCCACTTTCTTACGATGCCTATTCAATATTCCATTGCTCTTCGCTCAACACTTGTACCGCACGTCGAGAGAAGCAATTGACTAAGAATTTACTATTTTAAGGATTAGGAAGAAGTGCGTTGGCTTCCTTAAGGGTAGTTTGTGGTCATTGTTAGGGGTTGCTTTCAATTTTACTTCTATATTGCTGAATAGTAAAGCAGATCGAGTTTTGATAGTTGATAAGACATAGCAGAAACTAAATAAGTATAACTACTTACTTACGAAGCGTTTGCTATACATTTTACTAGCGACCCGCCCCGGCTTCGCACGGCTATATTATGCATGTATTATACATATAAACCTTCCTCTTAAATCACTCTATCTATTGAAAACCGCATCAAAATCCAATGCGTAGTTTTAAAGATTTAAGCATAAATATATAGGGATACAGGGACAGAGAAAGCGACGTTTGTTTGATACTATGTAGTGATATAACTCAGAGTACTTCGAAAGTTGAATGTTCTGAAAAAACCGGCCAAGTGCGATTCGTACATGCACACGAAGGGTTTCGTACCATGTTGAATGGGAGGCCCGCTTTTTTTCTGTTTTTAGTAAAATTTTAACTCTCTAGCTAGAACGGTTCATGAGATAGGTTACAGCCTGGTGACAGACAGGCTTATTCCCAGAGACAGACACTGCAGTCTTAATAATAGGGTCCGGTTATTACCGTTTGGGTACGGAACCCTAAAAAGAAATTGAAGCCTAAATAATAGGATTCCGTTTGAGTGCGAAACAATAAAAAAAAAGAAATTATTCTCTAACGTCTACAAGAAGAAGATCATTGCTTACTTCAAGAAACCTTTTTTTCTGTATGACTTCGCTTAACCCAAACGATCTTATTCTAATACAGCCTTCAATCAATATTGCAAGATAACCTCCCCCATACCCAAATATATTATTAAACAATAGTATACACATAAAGTAGAGCTGACCCATCGGTCAATAAGGGGTCTATCGGGGTCATTTTACGACCGATATATTACTGTTACATTCACTATGTATGGTAGGTACGAGTATGTTTAGCTAACTGGGTTTGGTGGTGAAATTTTACACGAAGTTGAAAAAAAAAGGTAACAAAAAAAGGCACAAGGTAACGTCATACAGGAATCATATGGTAACGTCTTTAAGTTCCCGGGTGCTTTTCCTATGAGCTATTACCTTTGATTTGATGACGACCTCTGTGGCGCGTCGGGCGAACACCCGACTGCGACGCAGAAGGTTGCGGGTTCGATTCCCGCCGGGAACAAGTATTTATGCTGACCATAAATTCTTGTTTCTGGTTCTGGGTGTTTCCTATATGTATAATATGTATATATTTACAAAAAAAAAAGTATATAAGTAGTTTATCCGTTATCTGGCACCCATAACACAAGCATTAAGTTGCTTAGCTTGGGGCTGGATGGCGATGTGTAATATGTCCTGAAATATTTATTTATTTATTTATTTGTCCATAATATGTTTGTTTTCAAGAATTTATTACTATTGGCAACACTATCGATTAGTATAAATATATAGGTAGATAACAAATTAAATGACTTTTTCAAAAATCTAATGATGCTCTTTTAGTTTTTGTCAAAATCGGGCACGCAAATTCTTTCACTATTTATCACGATATTTATCATTTAGGATATACGTATCCCTGAGTCTAGTCCAAAGTCAATAAATTTTCCCTTTAGTAATTACCTAGTTATTTTGCCACGCCACTATGTCTCCGCGAAACATAAATTAATCAATCTGTTTACACTTTTACATTCCTTTTTTTGTATTTGTGACATACCGTCATCAGATGGTGTTTTTGTCGACTTATACATTTATTTATGTAACAAAATCGAAAGTAAGTCAAATATTAATCGATTATTCATCTTCATCGAGTTACAAAAATCGTCAATCAGTCCGGGAATCGATGTCAATTAAATCGATAATTTCTTTGACGTTACGCGCTCGGATGATTCGATTCGTCGAATCGTTACTTTTTCCTATATTGTTTACAATCGCACTTTGTTAAGGTGCAGTTTTATTAACGCGAAAATTTTCTACCTTGGCAGTTGCACATCATCGTTTTTTTAACCCTCATTTGGTTTTGGATTATTAATTATACCTACCCTGTTTAATTTTAGTTCTAACTCAAACAGGAATGTAAAGCCCTGCTTGGGTTGAAAACATTCTACTTAAAGCAATGTAAAAACTCTACAATGTAATGATTCTAATCACTCTACGGTGTGCCTACACTTATGTTGAAAAATGTAGCCCATAACCTATTCGATGGTTTCCGCAACAAAGGGCGTAAAAGCCATTTTGGCCATATTGAGTTTTTTATGCAGTTTTACTCAGTTTGTAACGCTCTATCGATCCCTATTTTTAAAATGGCGCTACGATGAAAAAAAAAGATGTTACGACCTACATTTTTCTATTGGCTAAACATTGAAAAGGGGTCATAAAACAATATTATTTTTATATTGGGAAATCAATTTGATGTAACTACACTGTGTTTTTACTTTTTGAACGACAAACGGGGTAAATACACATAATTAAATCAATATGTGTTTTACGCCCTGCAAAAAAAAATAAACCTAAAAGAATATAGGTTGTATCTAACCTATGTTATATTAAGTACCATTTACGACTTTGGCATAAATAATAAATATGCTAATATTAGGATGTATAATTAGATAAAATTCAAAATACAATTTAATAATCTGTTTTGCGCCGTAATGTATTAGTCTACTTCGAAAAAAAATAGTATTTTTTCCCACAGGTGGTGCTAAATTTCTAAACTTACAAGTGATCCTAGCTGTCTTGTTCTTGCATAACTAAAGTATATTAAAAGAACAGAGACTTAACTATACCTTTATGTGATTGGATAATGCTTGTGATCTTACCGCAAGTATAGCACATGTCCTCGCTTGTTTGTTTACAGCGTAAACGAAATCAGTACGCGGTCAACGCCGTGCCGGTCAAGATAAAATAACTTTGTCATATTAATCTACACCAAATCTGCACACATATCACCACTACGATGCCAAGCCAGCACTTCTTGGCTCTTCCCAATCTCTTTGTTTTCCACGGAACTAGCTGGTTTTCGCAAGACGTGACCGTACCAGCGAGCGTAGGCAACATTCTTGCAATGTATCTGCAATGTCTCGGACATGTAAGCTGCCTCGGATGCGAGAGTTCCTGACGTGATCCTGTCGCGTCACTCCACAAATCCAGCGCAACATATTCATCTACGTGAAACGCAGCTTCTGCTTATGCCGCTCAAACACTGGTCACGTCTTACTACCGTACAAAACCGTTTAGTTTAACCGGCATAAACCTGTCTCTTTAGTTTAAGCGGAATTTTGGGATCGCAAATGACACCAGTCCTCACGACACTTGGCCCAAGCCTCTGAAATGCGTGACTTGACGTCGTAATCGATGTCGTCGGACGATTGATGACGAAGGAACACAGACAAAGGCTTTCTGCAAATCTTTATAAGAATAGAAAACGGGGTCCGTGACCGGGGTGTTAACTATATGGACACCTAGACACAGTGCACTTTTGTCGAATCCAAGAATCGACTATCCGACTATCTATCGTAGAGCTTCATGGTGTGGGACATGACCCATATACCTCGATAACTCCCACACTCCTGCACCGATCCCTTGCCCTTGAAAACTGGGGTAAAACATAGGGAACTCACCAGTTTAGAGTATGCGGTTACATAGGTTGGTTAAGATACCCACACTACGAGAACCCATCGCATTTCATACTTCGATAGGGCTTCAACTCTTCGTGCTCCTTATTCAGCAGCTCGTGGAAATAAGAGAGCCATCTCTTCTTCACCGCGATGTCCTCGCAAAGCAGATTACCATCGGGACGGGCTTTTACCCTCGAATGTGCCAACTTATAAATAAGCTTCTGTCCCTCAGACGTTTCCAACTTATCGTACAATGACTGTAAGTAGTCCTGTCTGGCTCTGGCTACTTTACTACTACGCTTGCAACTTTTTGAAGAGGGCTTTCTTCAATTTAGTCTCCCTCTGGACTATGTCCAAGGCAATCAATATGACAGGAAAATCAAGTTTCCTTGTCATATTTGCATCCATCTTAAGACATCCCAAACACTGCCTTCGCCGCACCGGTGATCGATGCCTAAATTAATCTTATCGTAGTGGTCCAGGACTGGTTCGTCGATATCGATCGTCCGACGACATCTATTATTTGTCGACACCAGCGAACTTGTCCACCATCTGATTTGGCGACAACACCGCACAGGTTGTTTATTTTTGGGTTTCACACAGAGATCCATGACAAGAAGACGGTGTTGATCAGTGAGACTCTCACCAGGAATGACTTTGCAGTTAGCCACGTTGCCGATATGATGTTTCCTAGTGATAGAAATCGATTTGGGTAGCGTGCCTCTCACTCCTATAGGTGATCAAGTAGTCGGGCTTCTTTTTGAAGTAAGTGTTCACGAGGGCCAGGTCGGCAGGGGCACACGTACATAGGATTTCTTCCCCTTCCGCATTTCAACTGCTGTAGCTTTCATGAACACGCTCATCTCGCCCACATGACCGTTCAGATCACCACCCAAAACGATCCCCTGTGACAACAAGATGGCCCCAAGGACCTCGCCGAGTTTGTTCCAAAACAATACTTTATCAGCATCGCTTACCAAGTAGGTTACAACCCCCTCAATAAGCACCTTCACGGCCATATGTCGGTTGCTAGAGCGTTTTATCTCCAAGATACAGTCATGCAACCCCTCAGCGAGCACCATAGCCACCCTGTTCTCTCCACCAGGACCCATGTAGATCAGCTTTTAGCCGCTCCTAATGTGCCGGGATCTGCTGCCTTTCCATCGAGTCTCCTACAGAAACGTAACGGCCACTTTTCGCCTGGAAAGTACGTCAGCCAGCTCCCTCGCGCGTCCGGCTAGCGTGCCCATGTTCCACGTTGCGAAGCGGAGTTAATTTTTGTGAGTTGGGGCTCGCATCTAAGTAAAATATCGATGGTTTCCGCAACAAAGGGCGTAAAAGCCATTTTGGCCATATTGAGTTTTTTATACAGTTTTACTCAGTTTGTAACGCTCTATCGATCCCTATTTTTAAAATGGCGCTACGATGAAAAAAAAAGATGTTACGACCTACATTTTTCTATTGGCTAAACATTGAAAAGGGGTCATAAAACAATATTATTTTTATATTGGGAAATCAATTTGATGTAACTACACTGTGTTTTTACTTTTTAAACGACAAACGGGGTAAATACACATAATGAAATCAATATGTGTTTTACGCCCTGCAAAAAAAAATAATCCTAAAAGAATATAGGTTGTATCTCACCTATGTTATATTAAGTACCATTTACGACTTTGGCATAAATAATAAATATACTAATATTAAGATGTATAATTAGATAAAATTCAAAATACAATTTAATAATCTGTTTTGCGCCGTAATGTATTAGTCTACTTCGAAAAAAAATAGTATTTATTCCCACAGGTGGTGCTAAATTTCTAAACTTACAAGTGATCCTAGCTGTCTTGTTCTTGCATAACTAAAGTATATTAAAAGAACAGAGACTTAACTATACCTTTATGTGATTGGATAATGCTCGTGATCTTACCGCAAGTATAGCACATGTCCTCGCTTGTTTGTTTACAGTGTAAACGAAATCAGTACGCGGTCAACGCCGTGCCGGTCAAGATAAAATAACTTTGTCATATTAATCTACACCAAATCTGCACACATATCACCACTACGATGCCAAGCCAGCTCTTCTTGGCTCTTCCCAATCTTCCACGACCTGGCGGAGGCACCATGGCAAGACATTTGTTCTCCACGGAACTAGCTGGTTTTTGCAAGACGTGACCGTACTAGCGAGCGTAGGCAACATTCTTGCAATGTATCTGCAATATCTCGGACATGTAAGCTGCCTCGGATGCGAGAGTTCCTGATGTGATCCTGTCGCGTCACTCCACAAATCCAACGAAACATCTTCATCTACGTGACACGCAGCTTCTGCTTATGCCGCTCAAACACTGGTCACGTCGTACTACCGTACAAAAGGACAGCGCTAATGATGGCTTTATAAACTTGTTCCTTTAGTTTAACCGGCATAAACCTGTCTCTTTAGTTTAAGCGGAATTTTGGGGTCGCAAATGACACCAGTCCTCACGACACTTGGCCCAAGCCTCTGAAATGCGTGACTTGACGTCATAATCGATGTCGTCGGACGATCGATGACGAAGGAACACAGACAAAGGCTTTCTGCAAATCTTTATAAGAATATAAAACGGCGGAACGGGGTCCGTGACCGGGGTGTTAACTATATGGACACCTAGACACAGTGCACTTTTGTCGAATCCAAGAATCGACTATCCGACTATCCATAGTAGAGCTTCATGGTGTGGGACATGACCCATATACCTCGATAACTCCGACACTCCTGCACCGATCCCTTGCCCTTGAAAACTGGGGTAAAACATAGGGAACTCACCAGTTTAGAGTATGCGGTTACAAAGGTTGGTTAAGATACCCACACTACGAGAACCCATCGCATTTCATACTTCGATAGGGCTTCAACTCTTTGTGCTCCTTATTCAGCAGCTCGTGGAAATAAGAGAGGCATCTCTTCTTCACCGCGATGTCCTCGCAAAGCAGATTACCATCGGGACGTTTTGCACAGCGGCACTTAGATATATCCTGTGCCGCTTTTACCCTCGAATGTGCCAACTTATAAATAAGCTTCTGTCCCTCAGACGTTTCCAACTTATCGTACAATGACTGTAAGTAGTCCTGTCTGGCTCTGGCTACTTTACTACTACGCTTGCAACTTTTTGAAGAGGGCTTTCTTCAATTTAGTCTCCCTCTGGACTATGTCCAAGGCAATCAATATGACAGGAAAATCAAGTTTCCTTGTCATATTTGCATCCATCTTAAGACATCCCAAACACTGCCTTCGCCGCACCGGTGATCGATGCCTAAATTAATCTTATCGTAGTGGTCCAGGACTGGTTCGTCGATATCGATCGTCCGACGACATCGATTATTCGTCGACACCAGCGAACTTGCCCACCATCTGATTTGGCGACAACACCGCACAGGTTGTTTGTTGTTGGGTTTCACACAGAGATCCATGACAAGAAGACGGTGTTGATCAGTGAGACTCTCACCAGTAATGACTTTGCAGTTAGCCACGTTGCCGATATGATGTTTCCTAGTGATAGAAATCGATTTGAGTAGCGTGCCTCTCACTCCTATAGGTGATCAAGTAGTCGGGCTTCTTTTTGAAGTAAGTGTTCACGAGGGCCAGGTCGGCAGGGGCACACGTACATAGGATTTCTTCCCCTTCCGCATTTCAACTGCTGTAGCTTCCATGAACACGCTCAAATTTTACCGTCATTTTGCCCACATGACCATTCAGATCACCACCCAAAACGATCCCCTGTGACAACAGGATGGCCCCAAGGACCTCGCCGAGTTTGTTCTAAAACAATACTTTATCAGCGTCGCTTACCAAGTAGGTTACAACCCCCTCAATAAGCACCTTCACGGCCATATGTCGGTTGCTAGAGCATTTTATCTCCAAGATACAGTCATGCAACCCCTCAGCGAGCACCATAGCCACCCTGTTCTCTCCACCAGGTGCACCCATGTAGATCAGCTTTTAGCCGCTCCTAATGTGCCGGGATCTGCTGCCTTTCCATCGAGTCTCCTACAGAAACGTAACGGCCACTTTTCGCCTGGAAAGCACGTCAGCCAGCTCCCTCGCGCGTCCGGTTAGCGTGCCGATGTTCCACGTTGCGAAGCGGAGTTAATTTTTGTGAGTTGGGGCTCGCATCTAAGTAAAATATACTCCTATCAGGTTAATATTTTGCTAGTTTAGTCATTTATTAGTATAAATAATACGGCGTATTTACATATTCTGAAACAAAAAAGGTTTATACTACAAATGGTTTAGGCTTATATGGCTTTTACTGTAGGTACTTTTTGCCAGACTGTATATTTGTGGGGTGTAACTACCTATTTTTTTCATTTTCAGGGATTTACGCCCTAGCTAACTTCTAAACTAAGACTCGTACAGTTCCCTAATTAAGCGAGGCCAAAGCCTGCAAAAAACTAAGAAATTTCTTCCTAGCACATTTTTTTATAAGTTTAAGAACAAAAAAGATATTTAAGAAATATTTTTTTTTATTTCGTTTTTTGCTCATTGCCAAAAGTATGCAAAATGGAGATACGCCCTTTGTTGCGGAAACCATCGATATACTCCTATCATTTTAATATTTTGCTAGTTTAGTCATTTATTAGTATAAATAATACGGCGTATTTACAAATTCTGAAACAAAAAAGGTTTATACTACAAATGGTTTAGGCTTATATGGCTTTTACTGTAGGTACTTTTTGCCAGACTGTATATTTGTGGGGTGTAACTACCTATTTTTTTCATTTTCAGGGATTTACGCCCTAGCTAACTTCTAAACTAAGACTCGTACAGTTCCCTAATTAAGCGAGGCCAAAGCCCGCAAAAAACTAAGAAATTTCTTCCTAGCACATTTTTTTATAAGTATAAGAACAAAAAAGATATTTAAGAAATAAAAAATAAATAATTGGTAGTTGGTAATAAAAAATTGGTAGTTACACCCCACAAATATACAGTCTGGCAAAAAGTACCTACAGTAAAAGCCATATAAGCCTAAACCATTTGTAGTATAAACCTTTTTTGTTTCAGAATATGTAAATACGCCGTATTATTTATACTAATAAATGACTAAACTAGCGAAATATTAACCTGATAGGAGTATATTTTACTTAGATGCGAGCCCCAACTCACAAAAATTAACTCCGCTTCGCAACGTGGAACATCGGCACGCTAACCGGACGCGCGAGGGAGCTGGCTGACGTACTTTCCAGGCGAAAAGTGGCCGTTACGTTTCTGTAGGAGACTCGATGGAAAGGCAGCAGATCCCGGCACATTAGGAGCGGCTAAAAGCTGATCTACATGGATGCACCTGGTGGAGAGAACAGGGTGGCTATGGTGCTCGCTGAGGGGTTGCATGACTGTATCTTGGAGATAAAACGCTCTAGCAACCGACATATGGCCGTGAAGGTGCTTATTGAGGGGGTTGTAACCTACTTGGTAAGCGACGCTGATAAAGTATTGTTGTGGAACAAACTCGGCGAGGTCCTTGGGGCCATCCTGTTGTCACTCATCATCACTCATGTGACACTCATGGTCATGTGGGCGAGATGACGGTAAAATTTGAGCGTGTTCATGAAAGCTACAGCAGTTGAAATGCGGAAGGGGAAGAAATCCTATGTACGTGTGCCCCTGCCGACCTGGCCCTCGTGAACGCTTACTTCAAAAAGAAGCCCGACTACTTGATCACCTATAGGAGTGAGAGGCACGCTACCCAAATCGATTTCTATCACTAGGAAACATCATATCGGCAACGTGGCTAACTGCAAAGTCATTCCTGGTGAGAGTCTCACTGATCAACACCGTCTTCTTGTCATGGATCTCTGTGTGAAACCCAAAAACAAACAACCTGTGCGGTGTTGTCGCCAAATCAGATGGTGGACAAGTTCGCTGGTGTCGACGAATAATCGATGTCGTCGGACGATCGATATCGACGAACCGGTCCTGGACCACTACGATAAGATTAATTTAGGCATCGATCACCGGTGCGGCGAAGGCAGTGTTTGGGATGTCTTAAGATGGATGCAAATATGACAAGGAAACTTGATTTTCCTGTCATATTGATTGCCTTGGACATAGTCCAGAGGGAGACTAAATTAAAGAAAGCCCTCTTCAAAAAGTTGCAAGCGTAGTAGTAAAGTAGCCAAAGCCAGACAGGACTACTTACAGTCATTGTACGATAAGTTGGAAACGTCTGAGGGACAGAAGCTTATTTATAAGTTGGCACATTCGAGGGTAAAAGCGGCACAGGATATATCTAAGTGCCGCTGTGCAAAACGTCCCGATGGTAATCTGCTTTGCGAGGACATCGCGGTGAAGAAGAGATGGCTCTCTTATTTCCACGAGCTGCTGAATAAGGAGCACAAAGAGTTGAAGCCCTATCGAAGTATGAAATGCGATGGGTTATCTTAACCAACCTCTGTAACCGCATACTCTAAACTGGTGAGTTCCCTATGTTTTACCCCAGTTTTCAAGGGCAAGGGATCGGTGCAGGAGTGTGGGAGTTATCGAGGTATATGGGTCATGTCCCACACCATGAAGCTCTACTATAGATAGTCGGATTGTCGATTCTTGGATTCGACAAAAGTGCACTGTGTCTAGGTGTCCATATAGTTAACACCCCGGTCACGGACCCCGTTCCGCCGTTTTCTATTCTTATAAAGATTTGCAGAAAGCCTTTGTCTGTGTTCCTTCGTCATCGATCGTCCGACGACATCGATTACGACGCCAAGTCACGCATTTCAGAGGCTTGGGCCAAGTGTTGTGAGGACTGGTGTCATTTGCGACCCCAAAATTCCACTTAAACTAAAGAGACAGGTTTATGCCGGTTAAACTAAAGGAACAAGTTTATAAAGCCATCATTAACGCTGTCCTTTTGTACGGTAGTAAGACGTGACCAGTGTTTGAGCGGCATAAGCAGAAGCTGCGTGTCACGTAGATGAAGATGTTGCGCTGGATTTGTGGAGTGACGCGACATGATCACATCAGGAACTCTCGCATCCGAGGCAGCTTACATGTCCGAGACATTGCAGATATATTGCAAGAATGTTGCCTACGCTCGCTGGTACGGTCACGTCTTGCGAAAACCAGCTAGTTCCGTGGAGAACAAATGTCTTGCCATGGCGCCTCCGCCAGGTCGTGGAAGATTGGGAAGAGCCAAGAAGTGCTGGCTTGGCATCGCATCGTAGTGGTGATATGTGTGCAGATTTGGTGTAGATTAATATGACAAAGTTATTTTATCTTGACCGGCACGGCGTTGACCGCGTACTGATTTCGTTTACACTGTAAACAAACAAGCGAGGACATGTGCTATACTTGCGGTAAGATCACAAGCATTATCCAATCACATAAATGTATAGTTAAGTCTCTGTTCTTTTAACATACTTTAGTTATGCAAGAACAAGACAGCTAGGATCACTTGTAAGTTTAGAAATTTAGCACCACCTGCGGGAATAAATACTATTTTTTTTTCGAAGTAGACTAATACATTACGGCGCAAAACAAATTATTAAATTGTATTTTGAAATTTATCTAATTATACATCCTAATATTAGCATATTTATTATTTATGCCAAAGTCGTAAATAAATAAAATAAATATTGCAGGACATTCCACTAACTAGACTTGTGTTATGGGCGCTAGACAACGGATATACTAAGTGGTACTTAATATAACATAGGTGAGATACAACCTATATTCTTTTAGGATAATTTTTTGTTGCAGGGCGTAAAACACATATTGATTTCATTATGTGTATTTACCCCGTTTGTCGTTTAAAAAGTAAAAACACAGTGTAGTTACATCAAATTGATTTCCCAATATAAAAATAATATTGTTTTATGACCCCTTTTCAATGTTTAGCCAATAGAAAAATGTAGGTCGTAACATCTTTTTTTTTCATCGTAGCGCCATTTTAAAAATAGGGATCGATAGAGCGTTACAAACTGAGTAAAACTGCATAAAAAACTCAATATGGCCAAAATGGCTTTTACGCCCTTTGTTGCGGAAACCATCGATATGTATTAAGGCTTTTTATAACGCCCTGTAAGATTCACCATAATCAAAGTTAATATAATAACTGCCATAACTTCGGTATGCGAACGAAGAAAAGAAAAAAAACTAGGCAGATAATAAAAAATGAACATTGACACACATGAAAATGACACGCTTTGGAACAAAGTGCCTGCACATTTTTTTTTTTTTAAATTCTTTCTTTTTCTTTCTTTCTTTCTCTCACGGTTTTTCGTTCCCCATTTTCGTAACACGTTACATTTTGTCTCGGCTAGGTCCCGTCGCCAAAACCAGCAATGAGGAACTTCGTTCCAATATACATTCAAATTTAAATATTTTCACACATTCCGTTGATCAAATAGAAAAAAGTGCAATGATAAACATTGATTTTTTTTCCATTCTCCTAATATTTAAAAATGTTCTCTAATTCAAAAGGCACCTTAAGAATTCGACAATATGACCTTTTTGCTGCCACGTTTCCTACACGAATGCACATTTCACTAAACAACAGCAACCAAAAGCATTCCTTTACTTTCAAACGAAAATTCCTTTTAATTCTTTATTGTTAAAGACGATTTTCCCTCCAAGTTTTTCAAACAACAGTGTAAATGCATTTCGAACTTTATTGCTGAACGTTTTATGTGTATTTTTGAGTGTTTCTTGTTGATAGATTGGGAATCATTTTCTTCATAACAGATCGGATTGTATTGTGTGATTTGAAAGGACTTGTTATCAGGAAATACCTTTAAGGAAATAACGCGTTCTCTATTATTATGTACATGTCTTTTGTGATTCATTTGTTGACTGATTTTTCCAAGGCAAAGCGACGGCAAAGCGAGTGTTTTGTCGTTTTCATTTGAATCCTACTATCCTTTTTTAAGATGCTTCAAAGTGATGTCATTTGTATAATTTTTAATGAATAAAGAATTTTGATTTGATTTCTAATATGACGACCTCTGTGGCGCGGTGGATGAACACCAGCCTGGGACGCACAAGGTTGCGGGTTCGATTTTCGCCTCAAACAAGTATTTAAGTACAGATATTGCTAATAAATGGTGTGTAAGATTTTATTTTATATATTTTATTCTGTATTTTTCACTGTCTGCTGTCCGAAAAAAATAAAAATAAATAAAATAAATATACGTTACAGGTCTGGATATATTTACAAAAGATTTTTTTTATAAGTGTTCTATCCGTTGTCTGGCCAGCGCAGCGCAGCGTTGTAACACAAGCCTAGTTGCTTTGCTTGAGGTTAGATGGCGATGTGTAAAATATTCTACAAATGTCTTGACTAGTTATTTCGTATTGATATGGTTGACTAAGCTGAGAGGGTTTAGGGTACTTATCGGTCTTTTGAGGAACTGAATTCTTATATGTGACGACCCAATTGGCACAAAGGTCATCATGCCGGCCTGCCACACACCAGGATTGTGAGTTCGATTCCCGCCTCAGACAAGTATTTATGCTTAGATATCTGTGGTCTGGTTGTTTCTATGTATTATAATAAAATATATATGAGTAGTATATCCGTTGTTTAACACCCATAACACAAGTCTAGTTACTTAGCTTAGGGCTAGATGGCGATGTGTGGAATGTCCTGCAATAATTTTATATTTTTTTATTTTCTTAGGTCCTTTAAGGACACTAAAGTGGACAGACATTTACAATTTGAGAGCCTTTAAGTCAGTAAACGTTTAAACCTAAAACACTTGTACGTAGGTGCCTAATTGTGCAGTGTCATCAGTATTAACATAACATTCTCCGGCCCTCTGACACGCCATAAAACAATAATTAAATCCACCCAATGAGAGGGTGCGGAAAAAATCCAATTTGCCGTTTTGTCGTAACTGCTCTTCCCTTCTGTAGTCGGTTTTGTGTTGTCAGCAGTGACCGAATTCGAAATTCAAATGTTTTTGACAGTTTCTTTTCTTTTTTCGAAGATTTCTGGCATTGTGTTGAAGTTTGTGGCTTTGCACCACTTGTGCATATAGCCAATAGTCACGGTCGGCAGCATAATTGCAGACCAACCGTAGAGTTCTAAAATTACTATTATTGGAATGTTTTTATAAATTAATGATTTAATAAACTTTAAACTTCAACTAAAGCAGGTGCCTAGAATCTTGCTTGTGTTGAAAACATTCTTATATCTGCAATTATGCAGTTCTGCAATTATGCAGCCGACCGTACCTATCATATTATATTTTGCCTCAAATTATGACCTGAATTTTAGGAATCGGACTCAAAGTTTTTCAAAACAGTCAAACTTTGTCAAATAAAACGTAGTTACTTAGCGTTGGGCTAGAAGACCTAAAATATTTAAAAATCTTCTTCTCTATATCTATCTATCTACTAATATATAAAATTCTCGTGTCACGGGGTTCGAACTTGAACTCCTCCGAAACGGCTCGACCGATTCTCATGAAATTTTGTGAGCATATTCAGTAGGTCTGAGAATCGGCCAACATCTATTTTTTTTTGTTTTTTTTTTTTGTAAATAGCAAAACAACGTTTGCCGGGACAGCTAGTCTCTATCTCTATATATATAAAATTCTCGTGTCACAGGGTTCGAACTTGAACTCCTCCGAAACGGCTCGACCGATTCTCATGAAATTTTGTGAGCATATTCAGTAGGTCTGAGAATCGGCCAACATCCATTTTTTTTTTTTTGTAAATAGCAAAACAACGTTTGCCGGGACAGCTAGTATATTTATATAAAACAAGCTTTTACCCTACTTTGTCCGTGTATAGAGGTTTAATTTGCCAAAATCATTTCTAAGCGAATGTCTACGTGATAATAGCCATCTTATGTACTTATGCCAAAATTTAAACCAATACTTTCGTAACCTAAGTCAGTCATGACTTTGTAAAAATATTAAATTTAATAGAAAAAAAAAATTGCAGGACATTCCAAACATCGCCATCTAGCCCAAGCTAAGTACCTAACTAGACATGTATTATGGGTGCTAGACAACGGACATACTATTTGTATACTTTTCTTTTGTAAATATATACTTACATATAATACATGGAAACAACCAGACCACAGACAAATATCTAAGCATAAATACCTGTGTTTGGCAGTCCGGCATGGAAAACATATTACCGAAAACTTAATAAATACCTTTGCCATCACCAAATTAACATTCCACATAAACTTATTACAATAACCAGCTTAATAATAATAATGCGGAAAAGTGGAAAGTTGTTAAGGAAAGCTCCGGGAGTCGTTCGCACTCATTAAATGTCATTAAAACTGTGAGAGATGTCATTAAAACGGGTCAGAATGTCGTTAAGGTCGTCATAAAGTGTTGGCGGTCTTAGGGTAGTGCACTTTTGGGAATCAAGTCTTAAGAAGTTTGGTGATGTAGTAAGAATCTTGGGAGAAAATGTAATGTGCTTTTTGAGGTATGTTTTGAACTAGTATATATCTATACTTCATAACATAGTCTAAATCAAAGTCACTTTCCTTGTCTGTCCCTATGTATGCAAATCTTTAAATCTACGCAACGGATTTTCGTTTTTTTTTTAATAGATAGAGTGTTTTAAGAGGAAGGTTTATGTGTATAATACATGCATAATATAGCCGTGCGAAGCCGGAGCGGGTCGCTAATAATATTATAAAGCTGAAGAGTTTGTTTTTAAGCGCTAATCTCAGGAACTACTGGTTCGAATTGAAAAAATATTTTTGTGTTGAATAGTGCATTTATCGAGGAAGACTTTAGGCTACTTTTCATTTTGATATTCCCACGGGATTTGAACTTACGCGGGTGAAACCGCGGGGCGCAGCTAGTTAATAGGTATGATTGTTTAAAAATAGTTTTTTTGACATGTAAGTTTACTTTACTTTAGGAAAAAAAAACAAAATTAGGCTCCTAAAGGTTATTAAAAAAATTGACTGTGAGAGATGTCATTAAAACGGGTCAGAATGTCGTTAAGGTCGTCATAAAGTGTTGGCGGTCTTAGGGTAGTGCACTTTTGGGAATCAAGTCTTAAGAAGTTTGGTGATGTAGTAAGAATCTTGGGAGAAAATGTAATGTGCTTTTTGAGGTATGTTTTGAACTAGTATATATCTATACTTCATAACATAGTCTAAATCAAAGTCACTTTCCTTGTCTGTCCCTATGTATGCAAATCTTTAAATCTACGCAACGGATTTTCGTTTTTTTTTTAATAGATAGAGTGTTTTAAGAGGAAGGTTTATGTGTATAATACATGCATAATATAGCCGTGCGAAGCCGGAGCGGGTCGCTAATAATATTATAAAGCTGAAGAGTTTGTTTTTAAGCGCTAATCTCAGGAACTACTGGTTCGAATTGAAAAAATATTTTTGTGTTGAATAGTGCATTTATCGAGGAAGACTTTAGGCTACTTTTCATTTTGATATTCCCACGGGATTTGAACTTACGCGGGTGAAACCGCGGGGCGCAGCTAGTTAATAGGTATGATTGTTTAAAAATAGTTTTTTTGACATGTAAGTTTACTTTACTTTAGGGAAAAAAAACAAAATTAGGCTCCTAAAGGTTATTAAAAAAATTGATCGATAATTCATTTCGGTGTTTATACAGGAAAAGTATTTTTGTAGTGCACATTTTTTTTCTGCTGAATATATGTCGGCAGTGGAGTACATTCATGCAAAAAAAAAAATTAAAAAAAAACCAAAACTTAATGTGAAAAACTTCCTGCAATTTCTAAATTATTGGGTATCTCAGTATTGATATACACAGTGACACGTAGGTACCTACCTTCATTTAGAGCGCGCTATTAAACTCGCTGGCGCTAGTATTGTGTCCATGGACTTCGTCGTTTTGTTAGAAACACTTAAATGGTTATAGCTCTGAGAGTTTTTGAGTTAGCTCCAAAATAAAAAAAACAGTATTTTTATTTTAATGTGCTTAAAACATACCGAAATTTGTGCACTACAAAAATACTTTTCCTGTATAACAATGAAAATTTTATCCGTCTAGCTATCACGGTTCATGAGATGCATTAGTCTGCACCATTGAACTCGTCTATGGCCTGCATTAGGAATTTGATTCGTAGAGTAAATTTTTTTGCATTATGCGTCGAGGAAGGCTATAGACTTCTTTTAATTTCGTGATCGGGACTTATGCGGGTGAAACCGCGGGGCGAGCTAGTCGATTTATAAGACGCTATCACGTCCAAAGTCAACAGCGGTGCATAAGAAAGAACCTAAGCTTACAGATAAGCTTTATAAGTACTCAATTTGAGTTAAGAATAATCATGAACTTTGACTCTAAGTATCCATTTGAATTTCTCATATTCAATGCTTACTATTGCATATTATACATATTATTGTTCGACTTGTGTTAAGGCAAAGCTATGATATCTGTCTGACACATTTAAAAACTATTTATTTTAAATATTATTTTATTAACTTTTAATATTAATCTAATATATAAAAATCTCGTGTCACAATGTTAGTTACCATACTTCTCCGAAACGGCTTTTTTTATTTAATTTATTTTTTATTTAATTTATTTATTTAAATTTTATATTATTCAGTAGGTCTGAGAATCGGCTTCTATCTATTTTTTATTTTGTTTCCTTTAATTTTTTTTTTTTAAAGGACAAAACAACTTTTGCCTGGGACAGCTTGTTTAAAAAAAATGTGTACTTAACTTAATTAATAGGTGATTTAATTTTTTACGTGGTAACGTGTTATAAATCGATAGATCACCGTACTGCACTCACAAAAAAGTGTGACGTCATGCTCACGTTACGGGAGCGTAATCGTTATTTTTTTACCGACTTTTAGAGGAGGAGGTTCTCAATTAAATTATATATACTTACAGGGTGTTTTTTTGTAATGGAATGGAATGGGATCGGGAAAAGTGCTTAAAGGAGTCGCGTTCCAATTTTGTCAAAAAATAAAACTAATCATTAAAATGTT
This sequence comes from Idaea aversata, assembly GCA_907269075.1. Lineage (NCBI taxonomy): Eukaryota > Metazoa > Arthropoda > Insecta > Lepidoptera > Geometridae > Idaea > Idaea aversata. The sequence continues at coordinate 4,224,722 of OU026102.1, forward strand.
AGTCAGAGAAATTATATTGAAATCATCTCTAATTTAAAACATAAAAGATTTAATTAAAACAATATACAGTCGATTTAACCTCCTCTTATTTTTAGGGTCGGTTAAATAAAGAATGAAAACAGATTTAAGTAAATTAACACTGCTTCTTAAGTAAATTCAGACGCAATTTTAATGTCACTCGCAATAATATTAAATTATCAGTTGAGTATCGATTCCAGAATCGTACTTAAAATAAAATTTATTTTATAGCCTTGCATTTTATTGGGTAACCATAAATATCACAAGATAGGTACCTATTAATAGCGAATAGTAGGATTAAACATTATCGAGTGTTTTGATGTTTTTAACAGGTTTTTATTTACAAATAATTCTAGCTTGATACCTCCATGCGTTCCTGAGAAAAAGGGCCTTGACAGACAGACATGACGGACGGACGGACAACCAAGTGATTCTGTAGGGGTTCCGTTTTTTCCTTTCGAGCACCGAACCCTAAAAAACAGTTAAAAAATAAAATATTATATGTTACAAGTTATTGAAACCAAGTCAGTAATTTAATACCAATAGTAAAAAATTTCTTAATGCTTGCATCATTCATTAGGGTTATAATTAATTAGAACAACACTTTCTAAATAAGACTTTAAGGGCGGTTTACAAAATGCATTTACGAGTAATCTAAAATTAAACTCTATTTCAATAACCACAAGTACAACAACACGCCTACAGTTCAGGCAAATCGACGGAAACTGCCTTACACAACGTTGTAAGTAGGATAGAATCGACTCTAACCGACAAACAGGTATGCCTCGGTGCGTTCATCGACATCGAAGGCGCCTTTGACAAAACCAATTTCAACTGCATCAGACTAGCCTTACAGAAGCATAACGTAAACAGAGCCATGATCGATTGGATTTTAAACATGCTCAATCTCAGGGTCGTTCAGGTTGACGAAGTCGAGGGCATGAAGGGCAAAGTAATAAAGGGATGCCCCCAAGGTGGCGTACTGTCTCCCCTACTGTGGAACCTGGTAGCGAACGAACTCATCACCCTCCTGAACCAACGCGGCCTGTTTACAATAGGTTATGCCGACGACATTACAATACTTATCCGAGCCAAGGAGGCTAACACCGCCTGCGACGTCATGCAACAAGCGTTGAGATTGACGGAAAAATGGTGTTCGGAAGTAGAACTTACAATAAACCCAAATCAGACGGAACTCATACTATTCACAAACAAAAGAATTCTCGGAAGATTCACTACGCCAAGACTCTTCGGAACTAGACTTCAACTCACAGACGAGGTCAAATACCTTGGAATAGTCCTGGATAGTAAACTCTCCTGGAGTAACCACATAGACTACCTTTATAAAAAAGCATGCATCTCCTTCTGGCAGTGCCACCGCATGATTGGTAAAACCTGGGGACTTATCCCTAAAATAGCGCTATGACTGTACACATCAGTGATAAGATCATGCATCAGCTATGGCGCTGTCGCTTGGTGGCCCAGATGGCCATCACCGGCGCTATGCGCACCACACCCACGGCGGCGATGGAAGCCATGCTCAACATCCTTCCTATCCATCTATACGTCCAACAGGAGGCGGCTGCAAGTGCTGCAAGACTGATCTCTTTAGGCCTGTGGAAAGAGGATGTGAAGGCCAAACATACTATGGTCCTGTCCAAGCTTTCAGCAGAACAACCCATGCTGCTAGCGATCAGTGATAGGATTCCCAAAAGACATGAATTTAAAAGACACTACACCATACAAATGACTGAAGGACAACGTGACTATCCGCAACCCAGTGAAACGTGGATATACACCGACGGCTCAAAAACTGACACGGGCACTGGATCCGGGGTCTTTTCGGAGGACCTAAACATAAAACTCAGCGTAACTCTAGGCCCCCACAACTCAATCTTCCAAGCGGAATGTGTGGGTATAATCAGGGCAGCATGGGCTGCGCTGGATCGCGATGTCTCTGGCCATGGCATTAGAATCCTGTCCGATAGCGCGGCGGTGCTAAATGCACTGAACAGTAGAACTATAAGTTCTGCCCTGATTTACGAATGTTACGAGACACTCAACAGACTAGGAGAACACAATAGACTGACCTTACAATGGGTTAAGGGACACAGCGGCTCAAGGGGAAACGACGCTGCGGACGAGCTGGCAAAGAGAGGAGCGGAAGCGGTCAGTTACGGGCCTCAGCCCTCCGTCCCGATCCCCTCAAACCAACTCAGAGCCTGGATCCGCAACCACGCCAAAATGCGACACCGTCACCTCTGGGCCACGACGGAAAGCTGTAGGCAAGCTAAACTAGCACTCCCCGATACAAACAGCAGACTCACGAAACGCCTTTTGAACTTAAACCGATCGCAAATGCGCTTGGTTACAATCGCTTTGACCGGTCACGGCGCTTTCAACAGACACTTTCACAACCTGAACATAACGGACAGCCCACTGTGCAGAGCGTGCATGGAGGCCGAGGAGACGACCGCGCATGTGCTGCTGGACTGCACGGTTCTAACGGAGATTAGACTCAGGACTTTAGGTGACATCAAAAGCCTTCCAAAGATTTTTGAAAAACCACATCTTGTGGCAAAATTTATGGAAGAGCTGGGCTGGTTCTCCCCCTGACAAGTAGAACCTTACGCAAAGGGGACCCAACTAAAGAGGTCTGATTGAGGAAAACAGCCCGTATACAAGTACAAGTACAAGTAACCACAAAGTTATTATTATTCAATTAGTTTGACACTTCGACAAGTAGTTAATCATATTTAAGGTCCTATGGTATTTTTTTTTTGTTTAAGTTAACCTAAATAAGAAGTTTACCTTGAACCGTTTTTTTAACTGTAATAAATGAAATAGTACTTCTACTAACAATTACCTTTTTGAGGGGTTCCGTACCTCAAAAAGTGAAAAAGGAAGCCTTTTAAGATCACTTTCTGTCCGTCTGTCTTTCTATCTGTCTGTGTGTCATTTTAAATTCATCCATCTTTATCTTTACCTATTTTAAATACACAAGAAAAGTTAAATAAACTTCACATTTTTAAAACAAAAAACCCTAACTTATCTTTGATATATCATTTGTCAAGAATATATTATGCATAGATAAGTGTCAGCCACCCCTTAACCGAAACCCATGAATCAAAGCGAGCTCAGAGAGTATGAATTTAATGGTGTAACCTTTAACTCAGATGCATACAATCATATGTATATACATACATGTACAGATGTATCTACTGCCTTATTATGTATGTGATTATGTTATTTAGTACCGCTATGATTTGATGAAGTTGTTAATCGGTTTGGCTTAGCTCAAGCTAAAAGGGATTAAAAAGAACCGAACTTAAGTGGGCTAGTTACGAAAAAACAGTCCATTTATAAGTTCAAGTAAAGGTTTGGTGGAAGACTGTCTTATTGTTTGAACTTAATCAGCTTATTTTACTACTAGCTGCGCCCCGCGGTTTCACCCGCGTAACTCCCGATCCCGTGGGAATATAAAAAAAAGTAGCCTAAAGCCTTTCTCGATAAATTGACTATCCAACACAATCACATTTTTTAAATTCGAACCAGTAGTTCCTGAGATTAGCGCGTTCAAACAAACAAACAAACTCTTTAGCTTTATAATATTACTAGCGACCCGCTCCGGCTTCACACGGCTATATTATGCATGTATTATACATATAAACCTTCCTCTTGAATCACTCTATCTATTAAAAAAACCGCATCAAAATCCGTTGCGTAGTTTTAAAGATCTAAGCGGTCAAAGGGAAATAGGGACAGAAAAAGCGACTTTGTTTTATACTATGTAGTGATAGTATGTAGCATTGTAGCACACTGATAGTGGACTTATGACGCTTACTATACCTATTACTGGTTTTGTAAAATTGAAAAAAAAAACTTTAAAAAAAAAAAATTTACTAAAGTATATCTTCAACACAAAACATTAAGAAGTCTCCAGCCCCCATAATTTGTACAATGTAAAGTTAAATGTATTGGAATAACCCCGTATGCAAATACAGTAGTTATAACTTTGATTAAAGTGCACCACTCTGAAATGGAGCATTTTTAACGGACAATTTAACTCTAGTTAGCTTTTATGATACGTTTAAATTGATGACAGATTTAATTTTTAAGAAAAAATATTTGTTCCAGCCTTTCTTGAGTTAGTATTGCAGTTATTTTGGAAGTACATTGACTTGGACTTCACTTTAGGCAATAGATAACTTTATTGACGACCTCAAAAAAAAAAAAAGTATTTACAGGGTGTTCGGTAATGAATGGATAAGCGGGCACCTAAGGATTAAGGACACTGTGCCAATTCAGAAAAATGAAAGTTATGTTCTATGAAACAACCTCGGTTTCTGAGATATCCGCCATTAAAAAAAATTAAAAATTTCACTCCTTTCTCTATATTTTCTGATGCCAACACTGTAAATGAAGGAATTATTCCAATCTGTTTTTTGGATAGTATTCCAGAATAAAAATACTAAGTATCGAATGGAAACAATTTTTTTTATGACACATTGAAAGTTTTTTTATACTAACTAAGATTTAACTCAAACTTCATGATTTTTTACCCTGAACTTTAACCTATTCCGGTGTAAAAAAACATTATGGTCACACTGGTGCCAAATTTAAAAAAAACAGCGCACTCCAGGAGTGCAGGCAGAAGTGAAAACAATAAACTTGTTATTTCTCATAGAATATTTCTTGAAACGATCTGCTACTGCCATCTATTAGCACTCACTTAAACAAATATAGTTTATTTTTTATTCGCTAGATGGCAGTAAAATTTTTAAATCAGCGCCATCTACATTCGAATAGCGGTCTTTCTAGAAACTAAGTTTCTCAATTTGTGTAATAGATGGCAGTATATGTTAAACAAAAAGACTAACACAAATAAAATCTCATCTGTCGCGTCAAAATCTGTCGCGAGATCGGTTGAAAATGCTCACCCACAAAAGTGCCCAACGCGCCATAAGAAGTTTTCACTTCAAAAAAGTTGCTTATTTCATTGAGATTCTAATCTAGAAAATGTAGGTCCATTAGTTACGTCGTCCCTCGTTTCCTCAATGCTAAGGATACTCCGGCTCCTGTGGTGTAATCCTTCTTTCTTTCGTTGGTCGTTATCGGTTGTCTGATGTAGAACTATGCAAAGGTTGCTTGGAAGAGATCGCTTTGAGCGATAAGGCCCCTTTGTAGCACTTAGACTTACGCGTTTTAAATGGTGTTTACAATAAATAATTTTTATCACACTTGCTCATAAAGTGGATCCTATTAAACCGCTTTTAGGCTCATAATCCAACGTACCTATTATGCACGCGTCCATTTTACATTACCTACGATACAACTAGTGCTATAAAGTTATCCCAAAAACACAAACAAAAAAATATTACCTAAAATAATAGTAGGTAAACATACACAAATATTTTGTCTTATCATTTATTCGCAACTGTGATCAAATCAAATCAAATCAAAAAAATTTATTTCTTTGGATGTATTTGTATAATACCTTAAAAGTATAATAGACCTCTTGAAAACGTCTTAAAAACTAAGTTAGGATGTGTGCCTTCGGAACGCGCCCACCAATGAGAAGAAGGCACAAGAAACTCATGGGGTTTTTTTTTTAATGTGATAAAAAACGTAGTACGATACGCGTGTGGCGTGTGGATCATTGCATCTATTTACCACACTTGTATCGCAATGTACTATTATCTATATGTATAAAAATATCTTGTTGTTCGAATAACTTGGTACATCGTTTTAGGCTTCACCCTTGTGGCCTTTTAACCCTTAATATTTCCTGGTCACTAAATTGATCACTATGTAAGATTTTTTAAAGAAGTTAATAACATTGAACCGGTTGGTACTATTTCTGCAATATACTATCTCCTATATTATTAATGTCAGTGTTCTCATGTTTGTTAGTCTCTTTACTTTTCTAAAATGCCTTGAGTTGTCTGCTTGTCCAAATGAATGTTTTCTTTCGATATAAATTATTTAACAAAAATCTTTCTAAAATATGAAAAGTATCAATAAATCATACAACCATCTTCAATCTAAACACCCTAATATTAAAGATTGAGTGAACAACACACTGGGGGAGGAAACGGATTAGCATAAAGGAAATGAATAGGAAAACGATGACATTCTACTGATTGTGTTCTACGTGCAATTAAAGTTACAATTGTGATGAAAAGCTAGCTCAATGGCTGTTTATTTTTGTATTTTTATAATACACTAGCAGCGCTTCGGGGTTTCTCCCGCGTAACTCCCGATCCCGTGAGAATATCGGGATAAAAAGTAGCCTATGTGTTAATCCAGGTCTCCAGCTATATACAGTAAGGATCATAAGTTAATGATCAGTTTGCTACAATAATACTATCAACAAGTATTGGAGTTAAGACGTTCTTCTAATAGACGTTACACACAAACTTAAATATTTACTTGAATTAAGAGTACTCAGTATGATTATTATTTTCAACATATTTAGCTATGTTTTTAGTTGCCCGACTGGTATAAGCCGCCACCCGCTACACCAACCGACACGTGGTGGGTTCGATCCACAGGTTACGTTGTTATAATATTCAAATAGTGCTGCACAGGATTGTAAACGTTGTGGTAGGCAGAGACTTTTGACGTGAATTGTACAAACCATGTATCATCAAAATCGGTCCAGTAGTCCGGAGCCTATTCGATACAAAGAAACAAAAAGATATTTCCTCTTTATAAAAATAAAATATTAGTATAGATAGACCCACTATCTCACCTGATGGTAAGTGACGATGCGGTCTAAGAAGCACGCTATTATCTACCTAAACGATACCTAAACACTCGAGACTTGAGGACCTCCAAATAAGCGAGGTCCTTCGAGGAGCACGAGTGAAGGTGGTAACAAGCCACGTCCGAAGTCAGAAACAAAGTTAAAGAGTAAAATGCTAAAATGCCATGGTTAGACCTAGATTTAAGTTGGTCCCTGACTTTAAGTTATGAAAGGTTTGTGTTTAACCAGAATATTGGAACCTTAAACTTCATTATAGACTCACCAGATAATTCTGAATTTCTGTAATTAATTAATTACTTTTATATTTAACGAAAGCAGGAATAAAATAAAATTGATTACAAATCCAATAACAAAACTCCACTTTATTAAAAACTAGCGACCCGCCCCGGCTTCGCACGGCTATTATGCATGTATTATACATAATATAAACCTTCCTCTTGAATCACTCTATCTATTAAAAAAAACCGCATCAAAATCCGTTGCGTACTTTTAAAGATTTAAGCATACAAAGGGACATAGGGACAGAGAAAGCGAATTTGTTTTATATACTATGTAGTGATTAAAAGTCGAAACCGAAGTAAAGCCAGAAGAAAAAAACATTCAATTCAGTTGTCTTAAAACGGTTCGAAGTAACAAATAACTGTAATATAAAACGGACTGGTATTGGCTTAAGTCACTTTATCAGGCAGCAGCGGGGTACACTGTGACATATTACACAAGGCTCGGGGTGTGAAATGTCGTAAGTCAATACAAGTATTATATCAATATTGAGTTGGCTAGTTTCCTTTTTGACGTGATAATGTCTAATAAATCTAGTCTTAAGTTTTTTTCTGTTTTAGATTATTTAGTCCATTAGCTTACTATAAGTTTCTGTTGCGAATAAATATTTTTCTATTCTATTCTATTCTAAATTGATGGAACACCTGCATTTACAAAACAGAGTCATGTTCCGGTACCATGACGCGTCACGTCCCGTATGACGGTATGATTGCGTCCCGTTCCCGTTGTGTGACGTCATGCGTCATGGTAACATGACCATGACGTGTCCGTTGCCGTTAGGAAACAGAGTGTTTAATAATAATATCGCGCTTCTGGGCTTGTGTTATGGTGACGAGTGACGAATAAAGGAAAAACAGAAAAACAACACAATTTTTCATCGTTTTCTCGATAAATGGACTATGTATCTTAAATATTAAGTAAGTATTTAATAAGTGATCTGTTTTTCAGTAGTTTCCCCTAAATTCCTCCACTTTAATTTAAAACTAAATATTTTTTAAAATAAGGGAAAACTACTGAAAATCAGATCATTTTTGTTAAATACCTACTTGCTTTATCTATACCTACTTACTTAATATTTAAAGCTGAAGAGTTTGTATGTTTGAACGCGCTAATCTAAGGAACTACTGGTTAGAATTAAAAAAATATTTTTGTGTTGGATAGTCCATTTATCGGGGAAGGCTATAGGCTATATTTTCTCCCGATATTCCCACGGGATCGGGAGTTACGCGGGTAAAACCGCGGAGCGCAGCTAGTTATGAATATGAAGCAAAGAAAGGTCGTACGATTTAAGAGAAAGTAGAATAGACTTTCTTCACCCAAGGTAGGTTGAGTGGCCCAGATGACGCCAACCATAGAAGTATTGACCAAATTTTTGCCTCGGCTTCCGTTTAGCTGATCCATAGCGGGTTCAAGCAGCTCCTTCGAAGACTATCAGGAACGAACACAAGAGTGCATGGCTTTGCACTATAAACTAATATCTAGGTTTATAAAGAATCCTTATTTAAATAACCTAATTTAACATCCTACTTCACCCAATACTCAATATCCCGTTTACATTCAGATAAGGTATCCCCTCAATAAATAATTTGGCAACATATTACCATATGTCGATTTATCTTGTACAATTCACGGTCAAAAGTCTCTGCCCACCGTAACGTTTACAATCCTGTGCAGCACTATTTGAACTAGGACTTGAGCTCCGAAATTCCGGTTTTAACAAAATTCTGGAATTCCGCCTTATTTACGTAATACCGGAATTGGTGGGAGCAAAACCGAAATTTCGATATCGTTTGTTAAGCGTCGAAAAGGCAGTTTTCTAAGACGGCGGCGCGGCGTTAGAGGACAATGCTTCAAGTATCTAAAACAATACCGCCTACTAGTGTCGACGCTGAACGCGACTTTTTACCAGTTTATTACATTTGTAATCGTGTAAGAAGTTCACATCCAGCAAAAGTTGTAGATGATAGATAATTTAATTTTTAATTATAATTACAGTTCTGAACAGCTATTTCAATGGATTTATTATTCCTACCTAAAATACTCCTTTATTTCGATAACATCTGTTATTCAAAAAATATTATGCATTTTGTAAAGGAAGCATCGAATTCCGGAATTCCGGAACTGGATAGATTAATATTGACACTGAATTCCGGAATTGAAAAATGGACCGATATTCAAGCCCGAATTTGAACATTATAACAACGTAACCTGCGGATCGAAGCCAAGTCGGTTGGGGTAGCGGGTGGCGGGTTATACCACTCGGCCAACTAAAGACATAGCTAACATGTTGAAAATAATAATCACACTAGGCACTTTTAAATCAAGTATTTAAGCTTGTGTGTAATGTCTATTAGAAGATGGTCGTAACTTCAATACTTGTTGATAGTATTATTGTAGCAAACTGATCATTTACTTATGACCCATACTGTACATTTCGAATTATTATTTATAACCCCCGAACCCCTGCTCCAGTAAATATGTTAACTAAATCTAAAGATATATGAAGATAGAGCAAGAGTTGAGTAGAACGTGTTAAATTAACTTATGAGCTTTTGCCCGTTTATTTGCTTTTGGGGGAAAGAAAATTTTATGTGGAATTCTTTTTGGCTTATTAAAGTTTTTTTTTATATATATTTTTGTGTATATTGTTTACGACTGGCTATATTTGTTTTTTATTCCAATGTGTTTTATTTAATAAATTTTTTTTATCTAAGTATAGGGTAAAATTCTTCTATACTTGAAAGCAAATTAATAAAAATGAGTCTTAGAAAAACTAGTAGAACAAAAATGGGAAATTCGTCTCTCTCTTAAAAAATAACTCAAACAGTTTTTAATCTTACATCTATAATAATATTATAAAGCTGAAGAGTTTGTCTGTTTGTTTGAACGCGCTAATCTCAGGAACTACTGGTTCGAATTGAAAAATTATGTTGGATGATCCATTTATCGAGGAAGGTTATAGGCTACTTTTTATCCCGATATTCCCACGGGATCGGGAGTTACGCGGGTGAAACCGCGGAGCGCAGCTAGTCAATAATAAAATTTCTGAAACATCTATACAACATGGTACGGACGGAACCCTTCGTGCACGAGTCCAACTTGCACTTGGCCTGTTTTAGAGTTCCGTAGCCAAATGGCAAAAAACGGAACCCTTATAGATTCGTCATGCATGTCTGTCTGTTTGCCGTATGTCACAGCCACTTTTGTTTTATTAATAAGATTGTTATCTTATTTTATAATGCTCCGAAATAAATTAAAGTCTAAGCACATTAATTACGTAGGTAATTATCTAAGTGCTTTGCAAAAAATTCAATAATTAAATATCATGACGGTTTTATCAGAAATTTCAATGTATAAAATGTACCACAACTTCAGATCACACCAAAATACGAAAACACAACGATTGCGCGATCTAAAATTACCACTAGCGCCATCTAGTTACGTCGGAGGAACTAAACTTAATATAGTTAGTTACACTTTTAAAAATTCATTCACCAACATAAAGCGACATTAAGAGATAGTAACTAGACTTATAAACTCACGCGTCTATGTTCATTGTTTTGAATAATACTAGTCGATTTAGTTTTGGATAATTATTTCGAAAATTATCTCGACGCGACGTTTCGACAGAGTTAAAACTGCCGTGGTCTTGCAATTTGTGTAGCAGTTTTTAATTGTATAAGTATTAGAAACAAACAGACAGACAAACATGAATTTTAAAAATTACACCTACATTTTTGTTCTATATCTTTTCTAAGTCCTAGTAAGTCATTTGTTTTGATTTGGTAGGTAGGTACACTCTTTCTTTACTACCAGTTTTCCGCGGTTTCACCCGCGTAACTCCCGATTCCGTGAGAATATCGGGATAAAAAGTAGCGTATGTTACTGTCAATGAATCAATGTATCCTCATAGCAAGTTTCATCAAAATCGGTCCAGAATTTTATTCGTTACACACAAAAAACAAAAAACTTTCCTCTAATATTATGTACTAAGTATAGATATTATAATATTGTGAAATTCAACTACCCTCAATAATTTTGTTATTCAAAATCAGTTAAGGGGCATACGTCAATATTATTTATTCGTAGACTAAGATTGCATACATTGCGTCCGCCCTCTCGCTTCGCTTCCAATAGGGCTGGGAGTTTCACTTTGATTATCGAAGTTTGATGTCTTAACACAAGTTCATAGTGCATTAGCATTCACTAATTTGTTTATTTGAATATTATTTTGATACTTGGTTGTTGTTTATTTTGTACCTATTCATCTATACTTAATATTATAAAGCTGAAGAGTTTGTTTGTTTGTTTGAACGCGCTAATCTCAGGAACTGCTGGTTCGAATTAAAAAATTATTTTTGTGTTGGATAGTCCATTTATCGAGGGAGGCTACTTTTTATCCCGATATTCCCACGGGATCGGGAGTTACGCGGGTGAAACCGCGGAGCGCAGCTAGTATTTTTGTAAGGCTCTGTTGCATACAAGATTAGTTGTATACCTCTAGTTTTTAAATCATCTTTTAAAAGAGTACCTAAGTAAGTACTGTTATTATATGAAATATTTTAAACCTAAAGTTTTAGTTTGTGACCGCCTAAAACGCTGAATATAGCTGTAATTACCTTATTATTTATATAAGACCAATTTTATTACCTTTAACTATTCTCAATATATTAATGAATATCATTATTTTCTGAAGTTACCGCTACCTTAGTAAGAACATAAACAATGCCACGAAAAGAACTTAAAACTGAATTTATCTATTCTATTTTTCTAATCAAAAAAAAAAAAAAACAAAACAAACACAAATAAAAAATTACATCAAATTAAATTACTTATACAAAAAAAAAACTAACTAAACTAAACATTTAAAAACCATAAAATAATATAAGAAAAAAAAACTATTCAAAACATTTAAAAAACTTCTTTAGATAGAGCGTGTTTTGATACTTTTTTGTTGAAATGTTTATAATGAGGGTGAGCTATTGTTTGAACCAATTAATATTCTCCTTATTTTAATTACCTAATACAAGCATCGAATAAACGAACACACACCCCACCTTAACCATGACAAAACGTCACCCATTTACTGTTGACAGACAACACGACACCCGTCAACTGTTATTAATAACTTGACACAATTAAAATCAAACAACCTCCCCTTAAGGCTTAACGATCCTTCATTTAAACACTGGTTAATTTAATTTAACTTAATGATCTGACTAATTAACCTTATAAACAGTGGTGTATCCCCTTAATAAAAAGGCCTGCGCTCATTGGTTCGAACCGTATTGAAATCCAGTACGAAAAAAAAATGAAAGTAGATTTTAGTCGAAGAATTATTATTTAAATATAAATATTGCCAGACATTCCACACATCGCCATCTAGCCCCAAACTAAATAACTACACTTGTGTTATGGGCGCTAGACAACGGATATTATACTACTTATATACTTTTCTTTTGTAAAAATATACTAATAATACATAGAGACAACCAGACCACAGACAAATATCTAAGCATAAATACTTGTCTGAGGCGGGCAACGAACCCGCGACCCTGTGTTTGGCAGTCCGACATGGTGACCATTGTGCCAACTGGGTCGACAAGAAAGTTCGCTAGTTTGAATCTTCCTTGTCGATTTTTGCTGTAAAACTTAAAAACATAGTATTAAAACGCCATACAAGAGAGAAAAATAGGAAAATCCGGCTGGTTCATTTTCTAATTATCATAGAAATTAAGAGTAAAAAAATAATAAAAAAAAAAACAAAAAATAGGGCATGGTCTTGGTCATGGCAGTTATAAGTTTTATGCACCAAAAATATTTGCTCTAGTGTCATTATCCATGGAGAAAACAGTCGACTACATTCGTAATAGTTTGTATGGAAAGAGTCCCCGGTACCCGGTTTCCTCTTAAAATATTGGTAGGTACACTGGGCGCAGACTTTTATTTCAAAGAATGCTACATTGATGTGCTTAAAAATCCACCGTGTCATTAATGTCAATTTATTTGACGTTAAGGTGAGAACCGACCTGAATAATGGTTGTGACGAAACGAAACAATACTGTTTTGGCCAGGTAATTAAAGAGTTTCTGATGTCAAAAAAATTTGATCATATTTGGGTAGTGATAATTGGAATCTGGCATGTTATCTTTTTCATTCCCCTTTATAAATAGGTATGGGGCATATTCCAAATCTACACTATAAAAATAAAGAGTTTTTTTTTTTATGTTTGTAACGAATAGGCTCTGTAACTAATGAACCGATTTTGATACATTGATTAATTGGGAGTGTATAGGCTACTTTTATCCCGATATTCCCACGGGATCGGGAGTTGCGCGGGTGAAACCGTGGAGCGATGCAAGTAAATAATATTTTTCTTTACATAAAATCTAGATGATTTATTAAGTAACAGCAACTTTAAGCCATTGCCTTGCACCTATACCACCCTCTCAGCTTAGTCGGCCGTGACCGGAGCAAAGAAATCGTCAATAGGTACGTCTGGAGTTAACTAAGCCGCAGGTTTGATCACAATGTTTTCCGTCACCGTATATAAGAGCAATGTTAATTAGTGCACATAAATTCTTAAGAAAAATTAATTAGTGCACGACCGGCAGGTATTCGAACCCACGAAATAAAAATCAAAGTTTTGACCATCAGGCCATCAGGCAACAACTTCAATAAAACACGTGTCTAAAATAGTAAGTGCACATAAATTCATAAGAAAAAATCAATTAGTTCACGACCGGAAGGGATTCGACCCACGAAATAAAAGTCGAGATATCTACCACTAGGCCAGCAGAGCTCCAAATAAAAACATTAAATTATCTCGAAGTGTTAAAGTGTTAAGTAGCGGTTACACAAAGAAATTTATGTAAAAAAGTGACATCTAAGTTGTCAAGTTCAACCGTTTAAACGTCAAAAAGTCGTGTTTAAGTGTCAGCAATTAATCAGCATCTCCTGGGGGTGGAAGATACTTAATCAAAGTATCACAATATGCGGAGTATAATAAAACTATGAATATTTATGAGAATTAGAATCGGTGACGAAAAAGGAACGGCGGTATGCAGCCACTGATAAATATAGTGGCTTTTAAGATCTTTTTGTTTAATTTTATAGTAAAATAGTTGTCTCGATGATTTTTACTTTGTTGTTTTTCTTCGTAAGTCTATTTAAATTATTTAAATCAATCAATTTTTGCTAGAAAAACGCCTTTCAAAAATTGCCAATCTTTTTGTTGTCTTTATAAATTAAACAAGTTTTGAAGTTTGACAATTATATAATTGTCAAGGCATTGACTAATAAGAATTATGACTTAAATGGGTAACTAAACAACATACACTTAAAAAAATGTTTACTAGCTGCGCCCCGCGTTTTCCGCGTAACTCCGATCTTTCTCACCATTTAAACCTTCCCTGGACTTCCACAAATAATTCAAGACCAAAATTAGCCAAATCGGTTCAGCCGAAAAAAACACTGATACCAACAGAAACCATTTTAAAACTTAATCAAGAAACGGACGCCATAACACAAACAATAGAAATATGAATTAAGTGTAACAAGTGACCAAATCCCTTTTTAATAATATGACGTTGGTCATCCTAGCCCGGATCAATTTACTAATCCAGGACTAATAGTCGGAGGGACACCCTACTTCCAACTGCTAACCACAAACCATTTTCAACTCTATATCTATAACGCTAAGGTAGAAAATTCAACGCACGAATTGGACTCCCAGTATGGACCTGTGTCATGGGAAATTTAACTTTAACATGAAAAGCGGAAGGTTTATAATCTTTTAATGTTATGGGTTTGTTTTTTGAAGGGTGACCACGACGGAATGTAAAAGCATTTCTATGTAAGATTATGATATTATGAAATGTATTGGTGTAAGTTTCTTTTGTGGTCGCAGTAGTGTTTTATGGGAAGTGCTAGAGACAATTTATTAAGAAACTTAGGTTTGTAGGGGACAAAAATCTAAAATAGGAAATACAAACTTAAAACGAACTTTTTATCCCTTTAAAAGTTGAATTTTCAAAAATCCGTGCTCAGTGATCACCTAATTAATGCCCTAAGAAAAAACACCATGCGAAGTTTCAGAATAGAGCTTTTGTAGTTTGAGATATTTTGTGATGAGTCTTTTTTCTTGCTTCGCGGTTTCACCCGCGTAACTCCCGATCCCGTGGGAATATCGAAATATAAAATAGTCTATAGCATTCGTCGACAAATGGACTATCCAACACAAAAATATTTTTTCAATTAGAACCAGTAGTTCCTAAGATTAGCGCGTTCAAACAAACAAACTCTTCAGCTTTATAATATTTAGTATAGCTAACGGCTTACAAATATTATGACCTAACCCCTTTTTATCATCTTACTCACCAAGTAGAGTGAACAACAAATTAAATTTTAATATTTCAGTATGGTTTAGAAAAATAAAAAAAAGCCAAGTCAAAACTACAAAAAACAGTACACTGTTTCGGCCTAAAAAAAGTAAAATGGCTTTTTACATCAAGGAATTCAAATTTCTTTAGTGAGGGGCAAATAAATTACTTCCACCTACTAATTGACCATTTTAGACATTTTTTTCTTCTCAAAGAAACAAAAGAATTTATGCAAAACACTCGGCGCGAACAAATTAAAAGTTGCGAAGAAAAAAATCGTATTAATTAATGTAGCCTTAGCGTTCGTTTTAATTATGTCGCTGAGAAAGTATATTGTGGATAAGACTTGGTTTTTGATAACTTACTGCAATGTTTGGTCCAACTTTTATTTATTAAATTAATATAAGAGTTAAATAGCGACGTAGGTAGAAATGTAAGCTAAATCAGTTATTTACCATCTAAAGGTTATCTGTAGGCTGATTCATAAACCTTCGGAAGGCTACCGAAAAGAATAAAACTGAAAAGACAAGGATGGCAACACGTCAAAAGCTGCGGGAGTGAAAGAGCAGCATCTTATTTTTCGGTTGCCTTCGGACGGTTTGTGAATCAGGGGCTGAACGAAATCGCATTCAACAACAAGATCGCCATTTGCGCAGCTATTACTTTGTGTTTAATTATAATATAAAAAAATAATATTAAAAAAACTTTGCAATAAGTATTTACAATTTCCAAATTTAATGAAAAAAAAAAATAGATTAGAAGATGTTAGATGATTAGAAGAAGTGCTATTTTGTTTGTAGTGTTAAACTCGCAAGGATTTTTAGAAATGTAAAAACCTTCTATAATTATCTTCTAATTCAACTGCAGGTTTTTCTGAATCCGGCTGCAACTCCTCGAAGCCAAATCAGGCAGAGCAATTATTATGGAAAATATTTTTTTTACTTCTTAAATACTTTCCTTTAATAATTTTATTAAACTTCTATGGGTACATTAATTAAATAGAAGGAAATAAAACAAAATTAATAATCTAAATAAGTCTCACTAGGTTTTTTATTTAATTTTTGTACTAAATTAAAGTATTTTGTAAGTACAGTCACATTACCACCCCCACCCCTTAGCTGAACCCCACGTGACCTAGAGCTCACTCGCAAATCTGTATGGTTGTAAAGTAATGTTACCTGATTCTGTTTTTCTTAAACAATAAAAACTATACAATACAATATAAAAAAATAACAAAATAGTTAAATAAGTACCATATTTTTTACAGATATGCGAATGAGCTACTGGGTTACGTGGGGTTTAGCTAATTAGTAATGTGACTGTACATAACAATAAAGTATGTCCATTGTCCACACTAAGCTTCTCGAAGTTTATTCAAATAAAGTCGAGTAGCAGAGGGTCAAACGGCGCTGTGTTATAATCAAAGCAATAAATCACTCTGAACTAATTGTTACTAAACATTACAAATATTGCATTTACAAGGTGTAACGAACAATGGGATTTACTAATGATATAGGTAAGTAGGTAGGTTATACATAGAAATATGTATTTTGAAGGAAAAATGCGAGATTTGAATTCTAGACCTCCTGCTAACTGAGCGGTTTTTACCTAAGTATATTTTTTGGACCAAAGTTCTTTATCGCACGTTGCGAAAGGGGGCTAAACAAAAGTTGTAACGACACTTTTTGCATAGAAAGCAAGTCAGTTATATTCGTTTCTTCTTTTTTTTTTATTTCGCATCTCAAATCAAATCAAATCAAAAATTTTTATTTCTTTGGATGTATAATACCTTAAAAGTATAATAGACCACTTGAAAACGTCTTAAAAACTAAGTTAGGATGTGTGCCTTCGGAACGCGCCCACCAATGAGAAGAAGGCACAAGAAACTCATGGGGTTTTTTTTTTTCATGTGATCACGCTCACAATGGTCAATATTACAAATATTTGAAAGTATTATTTGAAATGGAGCAACTAAAGTCACGTCCATGGGTTCTTATCATTAAGGTAAGACGAAGTATCATAGTACGCCTTACTGCACAATCTGTGCTTTATAAAAGTTTTGAACCTGTTAATGGACATGTCATATACCTCTTTAGGTAATTTATTATAATAGAGCACACATGTACTATTAAACGACCTGTTTATTTTCCGGAGCCTACTACCGGGCACGGTCAGCTCGCTGCAGCTCGACGATTATAAAAAAAAAAAAATTACAATTCCTTTACTAATTAATCGAAAGGAACTTCGTTCCATCCGGGTCCCTTGACACCTCTCACCTCACCTCACCGTTTTTTTCTTAACCTTTTGATTCCTTAAGCTTAAATTAACTGATTTTGCATAATATAATAATTATTGGCATTTACATCTAAAATCTAGACTAGCACTCGTTAATAAGTCCAGAACCAACTTAGCCGCGGGTTTCAAAATTTTTGATTTTGGGTTCCGTACCCAAAGTGTAAAAACGGAACTATTTTACTAAGACTTTAATGTCTCTCTGTCACCTGGCTGTATCTCATAATCCGTGATAGCTAGAGTTGAATTTTTCACACTAAACATTAAAGACAGAAAAATAATATTTAAGTAGGGCTCCCATACAGACTTGGTACAGAACCCTTCGTGCGCATGTCCGAATCGCACTTGGCCGGTTTTTTTTTCAAAGTTGTAGAACAAAAGTTTTTACTTAAATAGACATTTGCAAAAAGTTGTAAAACAATGTTCACGACGTTTAGATTAGCTCCTTTTCAGATTAAACCCCTTATCCGTTACACCCTGTACGTTTAAAAAAGATCCACGACAAATTTAGTACTCCTTCTTTTTTGAAGTTGGTCAAAAATAACATCTATGGCCCCATTGGTCACAGTACAACCAGACAGACCGACATATTCGGCATCTTTAGAAACAGAAAGAAAGTGAAACACATTTCTATCACAAAGCCATTGTAAATAGGTACCTATTATGATGCAAATATCGAATGCTATAGAAATAAACCCCGTAGAGTATTTTTAATATTCTTTGATGTCAACTCAAGAGATTTAAAGAATGTTTTTGATTTGTTTTTACTTTTTAGGGTTCCGTACCCAAAGGGTAAAAACGGGACCATATTACTTAGACTTCGCTGTCCGTCCGTCTGTCCATCTGTCTGTCTGTCACCAGGCTGTATCTCATAAACCATGATAGCTAGAGAGTTGAAATTTTCACAGATGATGTATTTCTGTTGCAGCTATAACAAAAAATAGGTACAAAAAAAAAACAGAAAAAAAGCAAAAAAAATTGAGTTCTTATGTTTTATTAAGAATTTTAGGTTAAGAGGAAAGGGTACCGGGGGCTTTCTCCATACAAACTATTACAAACGTAGTCGACTGTTTTCTCCCTGGATAATGACACTAGAGCAAATATTTTTGGTGCATAAAACTTATAACTGCCACGACCATGCCCCTATTTTTTGTTTTTTCTTATTTTTAAATTTTAATTTCTATGATAATTAGAAAATGAAAAAAACCAAAACATAGGGGCATAGTCAATCAGTCATGGCAGTTATTGGTTTTATGACACAAAAATATTTGTGCCAGTGTCATTATCCAGGGAGGAAACAGTCGACTACGTTTGTATGGAGAGCGCACAGGTACCCTTTCACCTTAAGTTTACTATTTTTAGGCAATATTTTTTTTGTTAATTATATTCCCAAAGGGGCAGCCAAAATACATTCAACCTATACAGCCTCATCTTACATACAATATTTTTAGTTCGGATCATCTGGGAAAATCTGAAACTTTGTGGGCCTTATTCCAAAACGAGGTTTAAGGATAGTCCGAGATGTGGTTTTAAACCTTAGATTTAGACACAGATTTACTCGTGAAGTATAGCTTTAACACTATCCCTATAGATTATATAGGCAACTATAGTGTAAACACTATCCCTGTAAATTATATAGGGACAGTGTTTAGCCTATAGTTCACGAGTAAATCTGTATCTAAATATGGTTTCAATCCACATCTCAGACTATCCTTAAACCTCGTTTCGGAATAAGGGGGTGACTTTGCTTTGTCGTAGGCGAGTAGGTACTAATGGTTTTTGGAAATCGTGAAAATGGTGGTAGTTTAGGGGATGAAAAAAGACATAGGATACTTTTGATCCCGAAATTCACGCGGGATCGGGACTTACGCACGGGATCCGCAGCTAGTACTGGACCGATTTTGATGAAATTTGGTATGAGGATACATTGATTAATCTATACTTATATTAAAAAGCTAAAGAGTTTGTTTGTTTGTTTGAACGCGCTAATCTCAGGAACTACTGGTTCGAATTAAAAAACTCTTTTTGTGTTGGATAGTCCATTTATCGAGAAAAGCTTTAGGCTACTTTTCATTTTGATATTCTCAAGGGATCGGGAGTTACTCGGGTGATATTATAATCACCAGTAAAGGTAGCAAGAAAACTCATTTTCCCAACGTATCTACTACCTAAAGTCCAGATAATTTTTCATGGAAAATTGCCATAAAGCTGGCAAACTTCATGTAACTAGTACTCTTGTCACGTTCCTATGAGAGTGAGAGAGACGGAACATCCTTCCGGGGTTTATGTGCACGAGTGAAGGAGAGAGCTGATGATATATTTGGTCTGGCTTGAGATGGATAGTTTCTGTTATTTATGTAAGTCGATGATTTTTCATTTGGGTTTTAAATAAAAGTTGGTACCTACTTACAAGCAGAAATGCCCCTTTTAAATAAATAAATTAAAAACTGCTATGCGTCAAAGGACAAATGTTCCTTTATCTGAGTATTCTTAATTTAAAAATATCTATTTTATACTAACACCACATGAGTAAGAATATAGTACTCATGTGCTAACACTAGCTGTCCCGGCAAACGTTGTTTTGCTATTTACAAAAAATAACTAAAGGAAACAAAATAAAAAATACTTAGATAGTAGCCGATTCTCAGACCTACTGAATATACATGTAAAATTACATAAAAATCGGTCAAGCCGTTTCGGAGGATTATGGTAAGTGGTAACTAACATTGTGACACGAGAATTTTATATATTAGACTAGCGACCCGCCCCGGCTTCGCACGGCTATATTATGCATGTATTATACATATAAACCTTCCTCTTGAATCCGTTGCGTACTTTTAAAGATTTAAGCATACATATGGAAATACGGACATAGGGACGGCGAAAAGTGACTTTATTTTATACTATGTAGTGATTATAAATAGGAAAGATTTTTTTGTAACAAATACGCTCCGAAACTACAAGACCGATTTTGATAAAACTTGGTATAAGGATACATTGATTCATTGGGAATAACATAGGCTAATTTTTATCCCGATATTCCCACGGGATCGGGAGTTAAGCGGGTGAAACCGCAAAGCGCTGTTTGCTTATGAATTAAGAATCTTGCTTACGATTTTAAGTTTTTTTACTAAAACCAAGAAATCATTCTGTAGCGTCTTTAAGGAGAGGATTATTTCTTGCTGTAAGTAACCTTTTAAACTATTGCATAGCTTTTATCGCGGGCTTTGAGCGCGGCGACTGAATCAAAAAATTCCGTAACGAAAATAAAACTTAACACCCCCCACTCCACCTACCATGTAGCTCGGCCGAGCGTTCGCTATGCAATAGCTTTACCGCGGCAGTCCCCGAGTGCCACACTTCTTTTTTTCTTTGTGAATGCATTTTTTTTAAACAATCTCAACTTAATATCATAAAACATAGCTACCTTAAACATTATGCAAAATTCAAATTGATTAAACCACTTAAAAATAAATCGAATAAAGTATCGATACACAGACCCGATTCCGATCTTAATATCGATTATTGTCCCTTACTAGGTAACCCCTAATTACTCGATACTATTGTATCGAGAGATTTATCGATTTTATTCGATTGTTGCTATTGGTAAGAAGGTATAATAAGCAATTAAGGAAGGATTTCATATTATGAGAGTAAGATTTGATAGCTTTTGAAGATATTATTTATTCTGATTTTATAAAGAAACTAGTTGTGCCACGCGGTTTGCGGGTTTAGCTGCGTTAGTATATCTTTAAAAGTGATAAGTATTCTTACAAACCGTAGACAGAGAATAAATATAGACAAACTACCAGCGTATAGTGTGAGACAGCGAATATTCAACATACCTATAACATAACCTATAAGTATATAATTGTCAAATTGCTATTAAACAGTAATTATCCATAACTGCACTGCACAAGTAGTACTCCTTTTTAATCTTCTTCTTAATATATATAAATCTCGTGTCACAATGTTTGTCCTCAATGGACTCCTAAACCACTTAACCGATTATAATAAAATTCGCACACCATGTGCAGTTCGATCCAACTTGAGAGATAGGATAGCTTACATCCCGATATTCCCACGGGATCGGGAGTTACGCGGGTGAAACCGCGGAGCGCAGCAGCTAGTATCTTATAAGTCACAAGTAATACAAATTATAGTCTACAGGTTAAGAAAACAAAACTCCAAGCGCTTGTTTGCCACAGACGACATTGATGGCAAACAAAAAAAACCTATAAGCAAATAGAAACAAAAAAAATATACTTCGTCTTGCTCCCACTTACTCATTAGACGTTCAATCCTTCTCACTCTAGTAATTATTATTATTTTAGCAGCGAGTCCATTTTTATTTTTTGTCTACGTTACAAACATAAAATACATAATAGATCCTACGAACTACAAAGTTTAACAGCACTTTTTACCATTTTCAAAATGTCTTAGTCTGCGCCTATGCCCTTAAAGGTACCCCCATGCGAAGATTCAGATTCGTAGCTCTTTTTATTTTGAGAAACTTCGTGGTTAAACGCTGACTTTGGTAATCAAAGTTGACCTATTCTTTCAGAATTATTACTTTTTGTGTTCAAACGCTGACCTATCACTTATCACTTTAAAAAAATATATCTTTTTTTAGTTCCACTTTCTATTATACCTGAATTTTCTATGATAAAACTTAGTCTACATATACGTAGCTACGTATAGTACTCCTACAACACAAACTCTGGACAGTGGACAGTTCTAATTTGTACTGGATTAGTCCACCACGGATTTTTCATTATTTTCATCAAGTTCCTTAAGCCCGGCTCAGTCGGCACACCGTGTGAATGTTAAACACGAGTTTAGATGGAACAAAAAGAATTACGGTTTCGATTTTGAAAAGTTGGTAGAAATCAAGCAATGGATGCTAAAGTTAAACGGACCGTTTATTCCTGTAATTATATCTTTGGCCAACTACCAACATTCAAAAAACGAATTCTCACAGCTCCAAACCACTCCAAACTTAAAAATAGTGAAGTCAAGGCAATACTAGAGCTAAGACTATAGGGTGGAGCGGTCAATGTATATGTGTATTGTATATAGAGCATACAATACACATAATATACATTGACCGCGAAATAGAAAAAAAAAATTAAAAAGTTCTCCGTTTTTTTTACATTGCAATGAAATTGATAGTATTTCGTGAAGTAGACGTAGAAAAAAGATAAAAGCATTTAGAGTCACGTATTTTTCATTTTCTTCATCAGTATTTGACGCAATTACACATATAGGAACTTCAAGAACCTCACCTCCTTGCTAACAAAAATAATTATTTTTGTTCGAAGTTTTGAAGATCGAGGGATTTTTGCAGAAGGGTAAGGCCGCCAATTTGGCCACTTTTTGACTAAAAGATATGTCCCTGACCAATAAAAAAAAAATTAGGCGTTTAAAGAAATAATTACAATTTAAATACTTATAATTAATTATTTATTTGCTCATTTATTTTGCCAGCGGTCGTTTAAATATAAAAATAAATTTTTTATTACAATTTTATTACTGAAAAACGGAGTAAAATAAGCAAATTTAGCGTGTCCCCTTTCCAAAATCATACCTTTACAGCCCGATTGTTCAAAATTTTGAAGGATTTCAAACTTGAATTTTAGTTCTAGTGGATTATAAAACTGTAAAAAATGTTTACTGTATGAATAAATAAATAAAAATAAATTTTACAATATATTATCACATTCTAAAGATTTGTCCCAAAAAAATTACTTTTACGTAACGCAGTTTTACATGACGGATATTTTGTAGTAAAAATGGTAGAATTTAGTTGTAGAAACATTATTTATGATACTGGCAACACGGATCATGACTTAGTTATATAAAAAAAATAAAGAGGTCATTTT
This sequence comes from Idaea aversata, assembly GCA_907269075.1. Classification (NCBI taxonomy): domain Eukaryota; kingdom Metazoa; phylum Arthropoda; class Insecta; order Lepidoptera; family Geometridae; genus Idaea; species Idaea aversata. Next base: position 4,248,343 of record OU026102.1, read on the forward strand.
TCTTTTTACAACATTTGGAAAGAGGTGGACAAGTGTTTTCGTCAGAGAATAAAAAATACGGAAATATGTGATTTTAAAAGTGAGAATTCGTTGTTTTACATTGATTATGTTGCGGCATTGTTTATTAGGGATTTAATTTACTGTAGGCAATGGTTTTAAGCATATTTAACAACAGTTTATAGAAATAACCTAAAATGTTTGATGCAAAACCGTGCTTTTGCGTTGCTTTTATGTCACTTTTGTGTAACGTGTAACATAAAAGTAACAAAATAGATTTGTAAAGATTAGTGCATACCATAAAACATGCACTGATACGTAGTTAGGTAGGGATTCTTTTTCTTACTATAAAATTGAAAAATAAAAAATACAATTCGTTTTTAAGCGAAGGTATAGTAATGCCACGAAAAGGGGTTGTTCTAAAAAATTTTAAAATTCGAACTTTTTATTCAATAATTTTAAGGTTATGTTTACTCGAAAATCAACTGTTTCTTAGAGTTAGTTTATTAAATTAATGGTCTTTACTTCCCAAAACAGCTGATTATTTTTTCTCATAATTTTCAACAAGAGGTTCGGATTTCCAAAATACTTAAAACAATAGTTGTTCGCCTAGACTTCTAGAACACCTCCCTTTCGTATTAACTACTATACCCTCGCTAAAACACGTTGTAAGTAGGTATATGAGAATTATGTCTAATATGTTTCAATTAGTAATCAATTAAAAATACACATTTTAAATAAAAGTTCTCGTTTTATTTATAAAATACCTATACAGATTGTTTCAGCGAAGGTACTAGACCTAGACCTCTAAACCGACCACTTTTCATTTTACCATACCTTCGCCGCAACACATATACTTAATAAATTGTATAATACAGAAGTTTAATTTTTATTTAAGCCAAAGTAGGTAGTCAAATACAAGAAGCAATTATTTCAGCAGTGTGATCTAAGCTTTAGGCACTTTTATATTACTTTTACGTTACCGTAACCTAAAAGTAAGTTTTTTTACTTTTGTGTTACAAGGGACCAAATCTACGGCCTTACCCAGAAATCGATTGCAATGAATTATGAAAAAAGAATGTATTATTTCAAATTAAATTAAATTCTAAAGAGCTTTCTAATTCGTTTTCTGTTTTCTATAACTACTTACCCATTTTCGTTTCATGTCTAAGCAATGAATCATTCATTAGGTATTTTCGCGCTCGTGTCAGTTTCTTTGACAATAAGCGAAGAAGAAATCCATCTTTATCTCGATACGTATCCCAATTTAATTCGAATCGAAGATAAGATACGAAATTACAAACCCGAGAGCCCGTAATTGTGATTGGATAACACTTTTTTTATTTATCATCATGTTTTTTCAAACTTAAGCCCTATTGTTTCACCCGTGAGAACTCCGAGTATGAAATTACCATTTTTAGAGATTGGATTATCGGATTTTGTAGGTTATTTTTACTCGATTTTTCTTGATCGACGGAATCGATTCGGATGCGATCTCGAATGCAGATTGGTTTAGAATAACACGCTTTAGGCGGTGTCATAGGGTTTTAAATTTTTAAGATGTATTATTTGATTAGTTTTTAAATAATGGGTTAGACTTACCGGCTGTTGACTGACGCGGCGTTGGCAACACCGTCTACTGAAGGTTTCCTGAAACAAAGAAAAGATTTTACTTATATTAAAAAATCGATTAAAAGATTTGCATTCACTACTTCCGGCTTAGAAGTTCCTGTAGTTAGAAGATTTAGGTCCTTGCCTACCTGTAGATATTTATTTTTATTCATTGAATTTCTTCTCCGGTGAGTTTTTTAAGGGGCAAGTTAACACTGAAGAATGCAGTTTAAGGATTTGCTGGAGAAAGTATTGAAAAGGTACTTTTACCTACTGACTAGCAGCGCCCCGCGGTTTTAGGTACCCACATAGGTTCCGTTCCCGTGGGAACATAGAGTTAAAAAGTAGCCTTTGTTACCCCAACTAATCACTGTTTCCATACCAAGTTTCATTAAAACCAGTCGCATACTCTATGCGTAAAATGGCTTTTTCGACCTTAATTAAGTCGCTTAAGTAAGTAATGCAATATTCACATTATTTACTTGACATTGGCTGTATGCACGAATCGTGCTAATAAACATAAAATACTTACATCCAGTAAGGGTCTGTCAATCCAGGACCGTAGTGTGGCGGTGGCAAGTATGGGCTGCAATAGCTCACCATTGGCACTGTATACATTTTACTTAGGTTTTCAACAGTTTGACTTGATTAGATCGCATTTAATACTAGATAATTTCAACGTGTATAATTCCTGTCTACAAAAAAGTCTACAATGATAATTTGAAATCAATGTAAGTATTAGTTTTCAACCGACTTCGAAAAAGGAGAAGGTTCGTAATTAGTTGCACGATTTTTTTAATGTTTGTTCAACGATTAAGGCCAGTGTGAGGCTGTAAATTTCCATATAAAAAGCGGTAACGTTTCCCCCCCCATAAACGAAGTTCGATTTTGATATTTTTTTTAAATGTCCTAGATCTAATAGAAAACTAGGTCTAACCGTTTTTATTTTAAAGAAATATTGCCTATGATAAAAGTTATTAGTATCCGAATATCTATATTTTTGACTTAAAAACTTCATCGAGCGTTTCAATTGTATTTTAATAGACTAAACTGAATGACCAAAAAAGAAAAACGTATAAACCTAGAATAAGATGCAGTGAATTAAATGAGATAAAATTTATTTCATTTTGAGAAGGATAAAGGGGGTAAAAACGTTACGACCCGCAACATTATTTGAAAGCAAAATGAAAGCAATTACGTCCGAACTTAAACTCTCTTATTGCACGATACGGGTCATTTTTGAAAATACCTATTTGCGCTGCGTATCGAAAGGAACCTACTCGAAAACGGCTCAACCATTTGAGATGCTTTTAGGGTTCCATATCTAATAAAAAGCATCTCCTACATAAGGTAAAAAAGGAACCCTTATGATCACTCTCTTGTCCGTCTGTCTATGCGTGTTTTAGATAATTTAGGGTGACATATTTTTGAACAAGTAAGTGGCTTTTGAAGCAAAAAAAACTCTACGTCGAAGTTTCGCCAACGAAAGCAAAACATAAATATGAATGTGAGCTAGAAAGCCCTTAATGCTAACCTGAAGTGAATGAGTAATCAAACCTAACCTTGCAAATAACGAAAGGAGAAAGCAAGTACCTTTTTAGAGCTTAGGTTCAAATTGGCCTAACTCTTTACTTAGTTAACCAATGAACCAACACTAACCAGCCTAAAAAAGAACACATTCCAAATTCAAAAAAATTCAAATAAGCCGCGACCGTTACTAACTACTGGCTATTTGACAGAAAGCCGACCTTTTCCGAAGCTAGCCGAATCGAATCAAACAATAGTTCCACTTAGCGGCTCAGAGATGTCGTTAGCACCCGCTGCGCTTGCGCTGCGACACATGCAGAGATTTGAAATTGGAACACTTTTTACTTACACCTAATAAATCGGTTTTTGCGTGTTTTAAGTTTTACTATTTGAAAAGAAAGCAAGACAAAGTAATTTCTATACTTATTTTAAAAAAAGTCTCTCCGTTGCGTCTGTCTGTCTGTACCTATATCCTAACGCAATAAACTCAAAAACTGTCAAATAATAATTATAAAACTTTCATTTAAAAAAAAATATTTTTCATGAAAAAAACAATTAGGTATTCAAAGTTCGGGTTTCAGAGTATGGCAACACTAATTATTGACATCGGTAAATTATGGTGTTGTCACATTTTGAAAACTCCCCAAACAATAAATTGTCCTACATTTTCATCTAAATCAAACAAACTTCCGAATTTATAATATTACAAGGTGTACAAATATAAAAAATATTACAGCCCCAAATGAAGCATTTAGGCTTGTGTTATGGAAGTCATACAACGGATATAAACTTTATAATTTTATCGAAATCATTTATTTATTATGTACCTACAGTCGCCTCCATAATTGCAGCCCTCGGTAGAGTTTGAAAATTACTAATATTGGAATGTTTTTATTCTAATAATTTTTGTTTGATTTTATGAGTTAGAAGACTTTAAACTTCAACTATAAAGCAGGTGTCTAGAATCTTGTTTGTGTTGAAAACATTCTTATACACCCGTTTTAGAGCTCTACGGTGGGTCTGCAATTATGCAGATCGTACCTACCTAATTTGTTTTTATAAAAGTTGCACTATTTACAAATTACATACGATCTAAATTAAAAAAAAATGTTACCTATAACGTTGGTTTATGGAAAGTTTACGGACGATAATTTAATAAATAAAAAACTATTTTGTATTGTTGACATTATTGACTTCAATACGTTGCTATGGTTGCTTGTCAATAACGCATGACGTCACACTTTTTTGAGATTGCAGGTGGTCATCAATTTATAAGACGTTATTACGTCAAAAAGGATACTTAGGTCTCTTTAACTTTATCACAATCACCGTGTTATTTACATAAAATGTTTAAAAAAATATCGTCAAATTGTCGGTAGCCGAACCTACACCGTAGCTAAAACCCAGCGGGTCACTTCTGAACTTGCCGATCAATCGATTTTACTATTCGATTCTATAGAATCGATCAATCGAACGGATATCATTCGAATCGGAATCGAATCATGATAATCGTCACGTTAACAACACTATAGTAAGCTTGCGGCGGCATAGGTAATCGGTAGATTAGAAAATAATTTGTTATGGTGTTGCCATGTGAAAAAAGTGCCTAAATAGGTGAGACAAAAAATATATTCAGGCAACCATAAACTACAAACAAACATAGCAGCATATTCAATTTCATATTAAAAATATTCCATTATTGGTAAAGCAAAAAATCGCACATGAGCAGTTTTTACGCCGCCAAGGAGAAATGGCAGAACAAAATCTAACTTTCAAAATTAATTAGACTCCAGTTGCGTACAAAATTCAAGTAAAAATCTGACATTCTTGATAACTCAAAAAAAAAACTACGAAGATAGGATAAATACCAAAACATGATACGAAGATTTGACACTGGCAATATGTAAAACTTTTTTACTTGATTAGAAATCAGAACTTAAAGTTGTAAATCAGAAATCATTTATTAATTGACTGTGTTTTCGAATTTTGGGTTTACAGAATATGTAATGTAATCTAAGGAAAAATAGGTATAAACAGACATGTCTGCACCAGACGTTCAATAATTAATAGTTATTTTAACATAATTCAAATTAACTTAGTCGCATAATATAATATTGCACAATAGCATACAGAGAGTAGCTTAGATATTATTAAATCATCCTCTAAAATGTACAATATATTATATGTAATCTATTTTATAAAATACTAGCGACCCGTCCCGGCTTCGCACGGCTATATTATGCATGTATTATACATATAAACCTTCCTCTTAAATCACTCTATCTATTAAAAAAAACCCATCAAAATCCGTTGCGTAGTTTTAAAGATTTAAGCAGTCAAAGGGAAATAGGGACAGAAAAAGCGACTTTGTTTTATACTATGTAGTGATACCTATAACTATACATATATGTTCATTAGATACACTTAGTTGATATCTAAATATTGTACTTAACCTTAGTTTAATTTCAAATGTCAATCAATGAGACGAATAAAACCATTCAATTCTCAATCGATTACATTCTTATTCGATAAGTCGGTGGAATTTCGCGATTTTACGAAACTTTTCTCGGAATCCAATGCGATGTGGGAGTTCTCTTTGGTTTTTACACGAATTATTCAACAGTTTTGATTAATGGAGACATTTGTATTGAATATCGTGGTCAATAAATTTTCTTGTAATTGACTTAATTTAGTATAATTAGTGTTAATTTAATGTTTGTACAAACAACGCAGTTTTTGAACGAAAAATGCAATTTTCTGTCTAAACTTTTTTCATATTATTGTTATTTCCTATACTTTTTAGGGTTCCGTACTTCAAAAGTTAAAAAAGTACCCTTATAAGATCACTTTCTTGTCCGTCTGTCTGTGTGTCACCACCGATTTTCTTAAGAACGTATGTGGACCTAGTTTCACACTAAGTTTTTAAACAAAAATCTTTAAGGGCGGCTTGCATGACACTGTGCAATACTGTGCATAAACAAATTTAGCAAAATTCTCTCTAAATGCATTTAATCAAAAATTAAATTCTATTTCAATAATCACAAGGTCGATATTATTTAATCAGTTTGACACTTTGACAGTTGGTTATAACACGTTTAAGGTCTTAAGAGGAAAGGTTACTTGGGGTTCTTTCCATACAAACTATTACAAACGTAGTCGGCTGCTTTCTCCCTGGATAATGACACTAGAGCATATATTTTTGGTGCATAAAACTGCCATGACCATGCCCCTATTTTTTTGTTTTTTATTTTATTTTTTTTAATCTTAATTTCTATGAGGAAACAGTCGACTACGTTTGTATGGAGAGAGCGCAGGTACCCTTTCACCTTAAATGAATTTATTTTTAGTATTGCTAATCAACATGAAAATCGAACCAGTCAAGAAACGTAATTTTTCCAATCACTACTTAAAAAACTTTTTTACCAACATAACAGAACTAAGTTCGCGTTTCGCGCAATTTCCCGCGTAATTTTCTCAACGCATAGAAGTGCGTTACCGACCGCGCGTTACTTGATAGTGCGGTGACATGCACACAACCCCGGAGAAAATTCCCGCAACCCTCTTGCATTCGAATTTCGAACGCGTGTGGGCCCGAACGTGAGGGAAGACCTTAATGATTATTTAATTGCTTGTAAAGGAAAGTTCGTTTTTGACTTTTGGCCTTCTTCGCCGGAAGTTGAATCTGTTTCAGATTAGAAAACAGTTGGGGAAATGACTGAAAATGTTGTTTGAATTTGTGAGGACATTTTTGTAGGCTATTAACCTACTTTTAGGCTACAACTAAAACTTATTAATATACCTAATGTAATTACTAACATAGATCATAAGAAGATTGTTACTAACAACATGGATTATTGACATCTGAATAAATGAATTTTAATTTAATTTAATTTAATTTAGGATACATTTAGGGTACCTCCGAACATAAAGTTTTTATATTCACAAGCAGACTGTGTTGCGGTATATTAGTTTCACAAATAATTCAAATTGTTATTATTTCTACTACCATCTCATAACAAAAATGCAATAAGTCCTGTAAAAACATCCATAAAAAAAACATACATACATCCGAATTGAGAACCTCCTCCTTTTTTTGAAGTCGGTTAAAAATAGTCTAATTAGGCAGGTAAGTACTTATGTGATTATGTATTAACTACCGCGCCCTGTGGTTTCACTCGCTTAAGTCCCTATCCTGTGGGAATTTCGGAATCAAAAATATCCTATATTTTTCTTCATACCTTAACTTACCATGCTGATTTTCATCCAAATGTGTCTATTCGTTTGACAAACAAACAAAACAAACTTTCAAATTTATAATATTACTTAGGTTAGGGTGTATTTTTTTTTAAATTAAGTAAGTAACAAAAACCAGTACCGTTAAAAAAAGCAAATAATGATCTCTATTATACCAAAAAATAAAGTGGTTAGGTACCACATTGCAGTGAAAAATGTCCAATCTACCAAGTTGACTTTAGTCGTTCTGCTATGTAAACAGTGGTTGCAGATCTGCAGTGTATTGCATGCTTAACTCTAACCCACTAGGTATCACAATTATCCTTATTCCATTCACCAAACCTCAGCACAATAAAATACAAAAATAATTCGAGATCAAAGGGTTGTCCCACGACGTTCCAAACACGATAACAAAACCAATAATTCGTAGTTAGAAACAAAAGTATTCCCCTCACAGAATAGGTATATATTCCCAATATTGTGCTATAATATGACACAACACTGGCAACATTGCCTGAATAATAAATATAATGTGCGGGGACACACGCGACGCGTTCTCTCAATTATTTATCAGGAAATTATTGTAAGTAACTTAGGCGGAGTTTCGGAGAAAAAACACATGAATTCTTTTTTTAAAGAAAAACCGAGAATTCCTGATATAATTTTTATGGTTATTAAGCAAGAACAAAACATCAATTATTTTTGTATAGTATTAAAAACCGAGAATTCCTGATAAGCGTTTAAAGTTTGCCTAAGTTAGGCACTCTCTGACCTCCTAAGCTGTGAAGGCAAACAAAGTTCTAATGGTGTTTCTGCATGTTGGTACATATATGGTACCTATATAAATATCTCATCTCTCTCTATCTGACCATTATATCATTAGCCCAGTTTTGGGGGCTAGATGGCGCTATGTGAAATATACTACAATATTTAAAAAAATATTTTTTTCATCAAAACCACCTAAATCTAAAAAATGCTGCTTTGGACGAATAGTAAAACGAAGAAGTTTTGTAAAATGGTCGTACCTAGCAGTATATTAGTACGATTTGCGGCACGACTAGAGTTTCACCATTCGAATTTTCAACAAGTTTCAATGAGAAATCGTAAAATAGCTCTTAAAACTCAAAATTCTTCATTCATTACGAATCATACAATTTGCATGAAATCACATCAAACGTCTTAAAAAATATAGCATAAACCTCAAATACCTATCAGCATTGAAAGACGTTATTTAATTAGGAAATAGTCAAACAAAACCTTCAGAAAATCGCGTTATAACTGTACTTTCTCGGCTCTCGATATTATCTTCAAAGCCCCCAAGGCTTGGTTATAGATATTTGTTCAGATAAATTTATATGCTAAACCACAAAAACTTTAATTTGTAACTTGATTCAGGCTCGCAATCAATTTACATACTTTTACATACTGCCCAGTTAAGCAGGTGATTAGTTCGCTGGTTATGTACACTTGTGACGAAAACTCTTATTCGATTATTTCATCGCGGATAGAAATTGATGGATGATGAGTATAAAACAAACAATCGGTCCAATTTATTAAGACATACGTGTCGATACATCGATGACAACTAACAGAGAGAGAGTTCATAGCCAAAGGGAACAAACCTAGACGACGACAGACGACCATCTGTCTTTTTGACATTGATGTTATCAAGTTTACTTACATTTATTGTGGCCATCATATAAATCTAACAGAAATCACATCTAAGTATATTATGTATCTATCGTTTGAAAAACTTAATAAAAATATTGCAGGACACTTCCCACAGCGCCATCTAGCCCCAAGGTAAGCAACTAGGCTTGTGTTATGGTGATAAGACAACGGATAGAATACCTACTTTTTAAATACAGAAACACACAGACCACAACAATATTTCATTGTAGTACCTACCATTTTTATTCCACAGCGGTAATCAAATTTTGCGTCTTAAGATGAGTATTCGCCTATCGCGCACAGTAGTCGGATTATCTATCCGTACTATCTGTAATTTTACCCGTAACATGTCATAATTGAAACCACTTTTGTAAACAACTGTACAATCTCCTTCAGATAATGTTGTTGGTTGGATGTTTTATTTCTCCATTGCATAATTTTTACGCTATTAAAATATGGCGGTTTACAAATAAAACCAGAATTCAGTGTTGCCAACAAATTATTCAAAATAGTAAGAAATAAAGTTACTTCATAAAATGCATCAAGCCTCAAAGTTGATGCTAAGCATATCTGAGTCACAGTTTAGATTTCTTTGTCTACTGTTCCTTATGGGCCCTTACAGCCATTTCTTCTTATTTTCGACTCAGTAACGCTTGACCAGTCATTTTTTTCCTGGCCATTAGTTGGCTATTGCTACAGCAACGTTGGCTTCTATCAGGTCCTTCAATGAGCAGGTAATAGGGCACAATTGGCATTGGAGTAGGTGCACCATGGACTAGGCGAGGTTTAAAAACAAACAAAAACTACTTTATTTCCTAAGTTTGGACACCCTATCCTATTCTTGTCCATCAAAGGGTTGCCTGGAAGAGATCGCTGAGCAATAAGCCAGCTAGCCTAGCATGAAGGCCAAAACACGATACGATAAAGCGATATAACTACATCAACTCTCAAAATATGATAGATAAAGCCGCCATGTTGAATTTTTATCATAATTTTTATCGCAATTTATAATAAAAATTCAACATGGCGGCTTTATCTATCATATTTTGAGAGTTCATGTAGTTATATCGCGTGATATAGCTTTATCGTATCGTGTTTTGGTCTTCATGCTAGGCAGGCTGTTCTTTGTGACGATTTTTAACCTCTTTCAATATTAAAATGTAATTTAAAAATGGTGTTTAAATAAATAAAAAGGTAATTTATCTGTCTATCTATTTTCGTTCTATTACTTTTTCTCATTTTTTTATTTTGTTTAGCTAAGACTTTTTGTCTTCTCCTCGTTTAATATAATTACATAGAGAAGATGCCTCTATAATTAAGCAAACCTTAAAAAAACCAAAGAAATACAAGCATTGCAGGTGTCCTATTAAAATCACGTGCGCTGTTGGCGGTGGACCCTGCAGCCCTGCAGTTAGGTACTACTCCGAACTTGATTGTGCATCTCGGTAATTTTCTATCCATCATCAATAAATATAAAATTTAAAGTCCTCACTGACTGATATATCAACGTAAAGCTTAAACCAATGGACGGATTGGGCTATAGTTTAGATATAGATAGCTGTTATAACGTAGGCAAGTATTTTAGAAAATAAAATCCCACACGGACAAAATCATTGGCAAAAGCTAGTCGGAAATAAAAAAACTTTATTATATTTGTTAATTTAGAACTGTTACAACCTAGATCACAACATTTTTTGTCTTAAATGAGTATCATAAATAGACATAAATATATGTACTTAGGTTAATTTTTATATGTTATTAATAATGTTCTGAAAAGCTTCAATTAGTATGAGGAAACATTGAATCTTTGGGAGTATGACGGGCCACATTATCTTGATATGGGTATTTTTTGGTTTTTATTTTGTGACGCTCGTTATTAGTGAAAATAACCATCGTAGATTAATAAGCTCCATAATCAGAAGGTCTATACGGGAAAATGTCATTGTTTGTAGAAAGTCCACATAACTTTTAAATAAATAAAATAAATAAATAAATATTGCAATACATTCCACACATCGCCATCTTGCCCCAATCTAAGTAACTAGACTGGTGTTATGGGTGCTAGACAATGGATATACTAGTAAATATTATATACTTAAAATGCATAGAGAAACAACCAGACCACGGACAAATATCTAAGCATAAATACTTTGTCCGAGGCAAGAATCGAACCCGCAACCCTGTGTTTGGCAGTCCGGCAAGGTGACCATTGTGCCAACTGGGTTGTCAAAATCCTATAATTCTCTGAATGTTCTGTCTTTCTATTTTATACTGTTTTTTTTTCTATTATATTCTCTTAAATCTTTGTCTTTTTATCTTACACTTTTGTTCTTAAGCTCTGTAGGTACAGTCACATTACCAATTAGCTGAACCCCACGTGACCCAGAACTCACTCGCATATCTGTAAAAAATATAGGATTTACCTATGTTGTTATTTTGTTTATATTGTATATTGTATTGTATAGAATATTGTTTTAAAAAAAAACAGAATCAGGTAACATTACTATACAGCCTTACAGATTTGCGAGTGAGCTCTAGGTCACGTGGGGTTCAGCTAATTAGTAATGTGACTGTTCACGTCAGTATTTTCTACTTTCTATAATTCTAAAACACGAAAAACTCCCGAGATGCATAAGCAAGATCGTAGTACCGTATCCGTTTCACAGTAAATCCTCATTAGTAGCTCCCCAGGTTTACGAGCGAGCAGCAACAATCCCACGGCGATAGTAAAACGGTCCGCGAGTATTACAGTTGCATTACCTCTGACTTTTTCAGACGAATTTCGAGAATACTTTGAGAAAATGACTGTAGGTGAATTGAGGTGAACTTATAGGTGTATGAATTTTTTCAACTGAGATTGAATGGATATTTCAATGGATACGTCTGTCTGGAAGTATACCTCATCATATCAGCCACATGACGTCCACTGCTGAACATAGGCCTCCTTCAAAGACTTCCAGAGCGATCGGTCGCATGCTCTCTGCATCCAACGACTTCCCGCGACCTTAATTAAGTCGTCCGTCCATCTAGTCGGAGGCCGTCCCGCGCTGCGCTTTCCGGTACGTGGTCTCCAATCTAAGACTTTTTGTCCCCAACGGCCATCAGTTCTACGAGCCACATGCCCCGCCCATTGCCACTTCAGCTTACTAATTCTTTGGGCTATGTCGGTAACTTTAGTTCGCCTACGAATCTCCTCATTTCTGATTCGATCTCGTAGAGAAACGCCAAGCATAGCCCTCTCCATAGCACGCTGTGCGACCCTGAGCTTTCTTATGAGGCCCATAGTGAAAGACCACGTTTCTGAGCCATAAGTCATCACTGGTAACACACACTGGTTGTAAACTTTCGTCTTGATGCACTGAGGTATTTTGGACGAGAAGATATCGCGCAGTTTCCCGAACGCTGCCCAGCCGAGCTGGATTCATCGATTGACCTCCCTCTCGAAGTTGGACCTACCTAATCGGACAGCTTGTCCTAGGTATATGTACTCTTCTACAACTTCAAGAATAGAGCTCCCAACTAGCACAGCGGCAGGCGCGACATGGATATTTGACATAATTTTCGTCTTATCCATGTTCATTTTTAGACCTACTTGTTGGGAGACTCTGCTGAGGCCATCGAGCATTGCACCGAGATCTTCCAACGATTTTGCCATGATCACAATATCGTCGGCAAATCGAAGGTGAGTGATGTACTCGCCATTGATATTAATGCCGAGTCCTTGCCACTCCAAGAGCTTAAAGGCATCCTCCAAAGCAGCGGTGATATAGTATACCTATATCTTATGAAATTATGAAAAATACTAAAGGAGTCACGAGACGACGATTTATTATGGCATAAAGATGACCATGGGATAAAATGAGGATTTTAAAGAAAATCTATATGAAATCCGAAAATCTTTTTTTTTGCTCTTCTTTCTTTCTTTTTCCTTCTTGCATTTCTTGCTAGCAAGAAACTTTGGCCGGCCCTTGGCCAGAGATTATTCTATCTATTTCATGAACTGGGTGACAGATGACGTTGCTTGGAAAAAAAATGGTTGTCTGTAAAGTCGGTTTCCGGACGATAATTTTACGTAATAACGTCATAAGAAAACGGTAAAAAATTGAGTTTTATTTCCTTTACTTAGATTTTTTTTTCTTTTTTTCCCTCTAAGTACCTATATTTTTTCCTTTACATGAGTATTCTAGTAGGTATATATTGGGAATTGAAAACCAATCGCTGCGCTTTGGTTTTACAATTCCCAATATATCATATGAGATAGTTTTCCTATTAACTGGTTTTCCTAAAGCCTTACAGGCAAACTTCTCATTTTACCTCATTTTATTATCTTATTTATAATCTAATGTTTACTCCATGAACTACAAGTTACCTACCGATTGACGGATACATTTCTCTATGTATCAATTGCTTAAAAACTATTTGCAGGCGTTTTGTTTAATACTAAATACCTAGTTTGACAATAATCCTATAATTACTCGCAGGCTTGAACTAATCATTCATTAATTGAGTAGTATATTAATGATTTTATCAGCGTAATTTATTATTCTCTAACACGTATTATTTCATATAAGACGCATTACCATGAAGTTTGTTCAACAACCAAATTCACTCATTTTTGATCCAATATGTGTTGAAACAAATAATAATATTTCAAAGCATGGAAAGCTTTTACCAAACACAATAAGATGCATTATTTGTGGACCATCAAATTGTGGAAAAACTAATTTAATGTTAGGTTTGCTTTTGCACAAAGATGGATTAAAATATCATAATGTTTATCTTTACTCTAAAACGCTAAACCAACCAAAGTATTTATTTTTAGAAAAAGTGTTTGATATGGTTCCAGATATTTCGTTTTTCAAATACAAAGACAACGAACAAGTATTGAGTCCGCAAGATGCAAACAGTAATTCAATTATTATATTTGATGATGTGGCATGTGAAAATCAAAATAACATGAGGGATTATTTTGCAATGGGAAGACATAAAAACATTGATTGTTTCTATTTAAATCAAACATATAGTAAAGTACCTAAACAACTTATTAGAGACAATTCAAATCTCATTATTCTTTTTAAACAAGACGAAATCAATCTGAAGCATGTTTATGACGAACATGTAAACATGGATATGAAGTGGAACGATTTTCGCGAAATGTGTTCGCATGTGTGGTCAGATCCATATAGTTATTTGGTTATAAATAAAGATTGTCGAAAAAACGAAGGATGTTACCGTAAAACATTTGACAATTTTATAGTTTTCGATTAAAATACTGTATAAATATCACTTCCTAAACTTCAAGATGTTATTCTATTTAAAATATTTAACGAAGCATAAAGTATTTTATAATGGATAAAACAATTAAAAGACAAATTATTAATGCAGCAGAAGCTGTTAAGAAAAAAGTACGAAAACTGCGAAATATTGAAGAAGACAATGAAAAAACCTTGGAAGCTGTATTTAAACCTCTCATAAATCCTCTTAATCAATTATCATCAAAAGTTAATACCAAAAATAATATAAAAAATAAAAATGATAATGATTTTGATAACACGCTTGATATCGAAAGTACTAAAATTGAAAATGAAAAACCTAATCAAAAGTTTGATAAAACTCATTGCAATGATAATCAAATCCGATGTAGTAAAACGTCTTATTGTGTTGCTAATCAAAAGGAAGACGGTGAAGATTCTGATAACACTATAGAAAATTATTCAGACTCAATTTCTGATACTAATCATCCAAATGCTTCATCATGGTCATTATCTTCAGAATATTATGAAGATGTTCCTTATGGAGTAAGAATAGAAAAAGGAAAATTAATGCTTGGCAATGCTAAAGTAATAATTAATGAACAAACTATTAATATTAATGGAATTGAATATGAAAATACCCCTGGTCTAAGAGAACTCTTACTAAAAAAAGATCCTGATTTAAAGTTAGTAACTGCATCAGACAAACACAATTATAAATTATTGTTATTAACTACCAACGCTCATAGACGTGATTTTGACTCAAAAAAACCAATAAAAAGCAACAAAGGTAAAAAATATTTACATGTAATCAAACCTCTATTTAAATTAACAGAATATGACGAGGGATGTAATACAATAACCAAAGGATTTGGTTTAGTAACATTAAAGAAATGGAAAAGTCAAGATAATGTTGATTATGTTTATTGGGATAATCCTAATGAGTTAGTTGAAAGATTACAACTATTGATTGCGTCTCGTGATGCCGGAAATACTGGATTAGATAACGAAATTTTATCAATTATTGAAGAACTGCGGGAGAGTGGAATCATAAATTAATAAATACCTTTTATTCCTACAATTTGTTTCATTTCTATTTCATCTTGTAACATAATCAGATCAAAATGAACATTGACAAGTTTGGTCATCATATTCATAAAAGGATGCGACTTGCAGATATTTTTATAGATAAAACCATCACGAAGTCAATAAATGGTGAATTTGATTTGCAATTGAACCGAATTCGAGGTGTTATTGATCCTGTTGAAGATGATCATGTTTCCAATAAACGTTATGTTGATAATAAGATTCAATATTTTTGCAATAAAAACGAGGTTCAAAAATTAATAGATAAATCAAAATATGAAATATTAACTGATATTCAACGCTCGATAGATGATTTAAAAACCAATTTGCACATATACATTGATCAGAATATAAATAAACCTTCAAGGAACAAGATCAAAATCGAACAAAATGATAAAAAAACAAGTAGTTAATGAATTGCATAGATCAGCGCGTAAAAATTTTCCTCGTCGATCAGTTATATTGAAAGGCATCGATGATTTGTGGCAAGCAGACCTTATTGATTTTCAAAATTTAAAAAAATATAATAATGGATTTTCTTACATTTTAGTAGTAATGGACTGTTTTTCAAAATTTGCATGGACTATACCTTTAAAATCAAAGTGTAAAACTGAAGTATGTTATGCTTTCCGAAAAGTGGTGAATATAAGCAATCGTTCTCCTGCTAATCTTCAAACTGATCTTGGTACTGAATTTTATAATGATATTTTTTCAAAATTAATGAAAGAATTTAAAATTAACCATTATTCTACATATTCAACTAAAAAAGCATCAATTGTTGAAAGATTAATAAAAACGTTAAAGCATAAACTTTTTAAAATATTTAGCTTCTATGGTAGCTATAATTGGGTAGGAAAAATATTGATAAATGTTGTACATGAATATAATAATTCAAAACATAGAACCATAAACCACAAACCATCAGAAGTCAATTTTGAAAACGAGCAAACAATAAAAAACATAATATTATTACAATCACGAAAGCTTAAAACTGTAAAAAAACTCAGATTCAAAATAGGTGATAATGTTCGTATCAGTAAATATAAAAACTGTTTTCAAAAAGGTTACACACCTAACTGGACATCAGAAATTTTTAGAATAACTAAGATTAACGATACTATTCCTATCACGTATTGCATTGAAGATGTACACAAGCAACCTATAATGGGTTCATTTTATGAATCAGAAATTCAAAAAACAAATCATCCTGATATTTATTTAATCGAAAAAGTTTTAAAAAAGAAGGGTAATAAGCTGTTCGTGAAATGGTTAGGTCTTAAAGATACAGAAAACTCGTGGATTGACAAGAAAATGATTGTTACTTGAAGAAATAAAGTATATTATCCGATACAGTGGAAAAAAAAAATACATTTCATTTCGAACTATGCATGGAGGTGGACTAGTTAATAGTATCATAAATAATTTACCATTTGAACTACACTTACCTGGATACAATTATTGTGGACCAGGAACTAAACTTCAAAAACGTTTATTGCAAGGAGATAGAGGCATAAACCAATTAGATGAAGCTTGTAAAGAACACGATATAGCATATTCTACATATTCTGATTTAAGAAATCGACATAAAGCTGATTTACAATTATTAAATATGGCTAAAAAACGTTTGAATGCCAAAGACGTTGGAAAAGGTGAAAAAATAGCATCATGGGTTGTTAGTAAAGTAATGAATACAAAACTGAAAACAGGATCAGGATTGAAATCTTTTGGATCTCTAGTTTCTAAAATTCGATCAAACATTAAGAAGAAAATAAAGAAGTCTAAAAATAATAAAGATATTATAAAACATGCCTACTTAGCTGCAAAGAATTTGTATCCAATGCATTCAGGTCGTCGAATTCGATTACCTAGAGTTATACCATTACCAAAAACTGGAGGGATTTTACCCTTGATACCAATATTTGCAGGATTATCTGCTTTAGGCACTTTAGCAGGTGGTGCAGCAGGTATTGCTAAAACAGTTAACGATTACAAAAGTGCTCAACAAAACTTGCGAGAGTCTGAACGTCATAATAAAGTGATGGAAGCTGTAGCTCTAGGCAAAGGGTTATACATTAAACCTTACAAAACTGGAAACGGATTGTTTTTTAATCGTTCAAAAAACTAAATACAAGGTTACCTAATCATGCTCTAAACGACATAGAAATCAAGCATTATGCACAGAATATACCATATTTTCGAGGTGTATTTATGAAAGACCGTTTACCTAAAAATACAAAATCGATCGAGTGCGGTGTTGTGAACTTAGATAATTTCAAAAACAAAGGAACACATTGGGTAGCCTATGTTAAAGTAAATCAATATTGTGAATATTTTGATAGCTTCGGTGACTTAAAACCACCGAAAGAATTAGTTGATTATTTAAAAAATTGTTCTATTTATTATAACTATATTAGATATCAAAATTTTAATACTGTAAATTGTGGACATTTGTGTTTAAAATTTCTGTATAATTTTTGGAATAATAAAGGTTGTATAAAATAATAGTTCATCCTTTTTAATCATTAGTTGTAAAATGTCTTTCACCCTATCTATAACTAGTGACTCATCAATATTATCAACATATTATTCTCCAAATTTACAACTTCAAGGAGAATATGAATGTGCATTGTTACATTTATCAACATTCAATTCTATTCCAAATATTGATGATACAAATAATAAGTTTTATTATGGTAATCAAAAAGATTGTATTACAATTCCTGAAGGCGCTTACGAACTACAAGATATTAGCGATTACATTAAATCAGAAATAAAAGATGCAAGTATTCAAATACAGTGTAACAATAATACACTTAAAACGATGATATATTGTTCAAAAACAGTAAATTTTACCCAGAAAGGTTCTATTGGAAAACTATTAGGTTTTAGTAACAAAATTCTACAGCCTAATAAATTACATGTGTCAGAGTTTCCAGTAGCCATTTTATCTACAACCGTGATAAGGGTTGAATGTGATATTGTTAGTGGATCATATATTAATGGTAATGCTAGTCACATTATTCATGAATTTACACCAAGCGTGCCACCAGGATATCGAATCATAGAAGTACCAAAGAATATAATATACTTTCCGGTCAATCAAAATATTATAAACAGTGTGCGCATTAGGTTATTAGACAATAATAATAATCCACTAAATTTACGAGGTGAAGAAGTACAGATATATTTACATCTCAAACCAAAATGATTGATTATTTTAAAGTGTATAAAAGCGACAGAACACCAGTTAAAAAGATCAGTAAGACTCAATCTTTCTCAAAAGCTACATTAACCAGTAATAAAAAACAAAAGCTCAACAAAGAAAATATTAAATTTCTTAAATTAATTGGTTTACTAAAATGAATATTTTAGACGTTTTATCATCACCTTCTTATGATAATACCATCGAAGGAATTGAATTTCATTCTTATAAACCTTATATAACAAGTTTCAATAGAAATGATGAAATTCGCATCCCAATTAATCAAAAAGATTTATACGTTCTACCATCAGCTAGCACATTGTATTTAGAAGGTTTTGTTAATGTACGTAAAGGTGATCAAAAAGAAATATCAGGCGTAGAGTTTACTAATAACTCATTGATGTATCTTTTCCAAGATATTCGATATGAGTTAAACGGTGTAGAGATCGATAAGATAAAAAATGCAGGTGTAACAACAACTATTAAGTCATTGTTATCAATGAATGAAAGCGATTCTAAATCATCTCGAGCTTGGGGATGGGATATTCATGGATTCAAAAGTGTAAATGGTTCTTTTTCTGCGTCTATACCTCTGACAAACATCTTAGGATTTTGTGAAGATTATCAAAAAGTTATCATTAATTGTAAACATGAATTGATATTATTACGAAGTAATACCGATCTCAATGCTGTGAAGTTAGAAAAAGGGGAACACGTTGATAATATTCAAATAAATAAAATTGTTTGGAGAGTACCTCATGTTAAGGTGTGTGACAAAGAAAAGTTAAACTTTATAAAGATTTTGGAAAAAGATAGATCACTTCAAGTTGTCTTTAGAAACTGGGATCTATATGAATATCCGTTATTACCTCAAACTACGAAACACACATGGTCAATTAAAACCTCGTCTCAAATTGAAAAACCAAGATATGTTATAATTGGATTGCAGACCAATAGAAAACATAATGCTGAAGCTGATATGTCAAGATTTGATCATTGTACGTTGCGTGATGTGAAAGTGTATTTAAATTCTAATTATTATCCGTATGAAAATCTCAGTACCGATTTTATGAACGATCATTTCGCATTATTATATGAGCAGTATGCTCGTTTTCAGCAGTCTTACTATGGTCGTCGTTCAGAACCTTTGTTAAATACGAAAGAGTTTAAGACTATAGCACCATTGTTTGTAATCGATTGCTCTCGTCAAGTAGATAATCTCATCTCAGGACCTGTTGTAGATGTGCGAGTAGAGTTGGAAAGCAATATAGCTATTCCTGATCAGACTTCTGCCTACTGTCTTATATTGAACGATTGTATAATTGAATATAAACCATTGAGTAACATAGTTAGAAAAATATCATGAATTCGAATACAATATTATTAGATATTCAAGGATTTAAAGACCTAAATAACAATTTTATAGTGAAAGAATTAGCTTTTGCTTGTCAAGAATATACACAAACATTTTTAATAAAACCACCACATTTATTTAAATATCTAACAAATGATGAAAAGAAACAAGTTATATGGTTAGAAAAAAATAGAGGAATTTATTGGAACGAAGGCTATATTGATTACAGAGAATTTAAACGTATAATAGTATCCTATTTAGAAAATAAGGAAATTTTTGTTAAAGGTATAGAAAAAGTTAAATGGGTTAAAGATCTTTGTGTAAATTGTAATGTATTTGATATTAGTGAAAAATGCATTCCTAATTTAACTCAATTACATAGCAAATATTCTGAATGTAATTTTAATTGTAATAAACATTTAAAACAATGTGCTTTAAAAAATGTGTTATGTATTAAAAAGTATTTGAAATGGTAAAATGTAAATAAAACAATTAATATTGTAAAACGTTTTTATTTTAACTTAGGTACCCTTCCTTCATGATTATAATGATTATGAAAATAATAAAACCTAGATTCAATATAATTAAAACATGCTTAATCAAATTCAATGAAAAATTCATAGATTCAATGTAAAATACATAGTTATGCAATTAGTATGAATATTTAATAGCTTACATATCTGTTTATTGTTTTAAATTCAAAACCAAATTTACTATCAGTAATAATTATATAAAATGATAATAAAAAATTTAATACTGTTTATTAGATAAGGAACCTATAAAACACTCATAATCAGAACTTGAAAATACTAACACTAAGACATTATAATAAAAATTGAAGTAGATAGGTATACTTTACAATAAAATTTAATTAAATTTAACACTAAAAATCATGATTGTCTATTAATGATTTAGAAATTTTCTTAACTAAATTCTCAGTTTCATCTAACACACTATCAGCAATGTCTTTTACTATATATTGAGCACTTAACAAGGTATTATCTAATTCACCGTCACTATCACAAAAAGATGAAGGATTTTCTGTTAGGTCCACTATTGAGATTTTTATCAATTTTAAACCCCTTTGTTGCTGTCGGCTTTTTACGTACGACTTAATTGTTTTTTCTTTCTTGTTGAAGAAGGTAGATTTCACGATTTTATCCCGAGTTCGACGTTGTTTCTTTTTATTATTAGTTGAATGTTCGGGAAACATCTCGCTAAATCCTTCAAGTGGGTCTTGTGCGCATTGAAACATTGATTCTGAATCTGAAATCTGTAACAAATAAATAAATCATTAGACAATATTGCTCTTCGAAAATGGTATAAAGATATTATAAAAATATAGTAATCTATCTACATTTTACTCACCATGTTCATTGTTTAATATTATGTAAAGAATGTAGGTATTAGTTAATTTGAAACGTCTTGTTACTATCAGCAATATTTATTGTCTAATTAATCAATTAAAAATAAGTAAGTAGACACCCATACCTATGTAAGTAGGTAGTTAAAATATAATTGTCAACTAAGCAAATTCAACAAACGGAAATCGATGTGTAATAAATTCATTGTTATTAGACATTAGCTACACCCTGCGGTTTCACCCGCGTTAGTTTAAAACAGACAGACATTAATACTATAAATTGGTTTTTCCTAAGTGATCTAGACTCTATTTATTTTAATTTTGGTTCAAGTATAAACTTATTACTTTTCTTCCTTTATTATAAGTAGGTTTATCAGGTAGGTATAGATGATAAATAATATAGTGTTTCAACAAAGTTTAATGCAAAAAAAGTAACTGTAATTCAACACTTAATTAATTATTTGCAATTTTAAGACTATATTACCTACTAGCTGCACCCCGCGGTTTCACCCGCGTAGTATTTTTCTGCGCGACTTTCTTAATTTTTTTCTTTCATAAGAACCTTCTCCTAACAATAACAAACACAAACCATGATATAATTACGATAATGAAAGATAAAGAAAACAACCATTATTTTTTACCATTTATTTGAAAATATATACTTACCCTAAAAATTAAACTTAATTAATAGTATAGTTACATCAATACTAACGCAAATATTACAATTATGATTATCATTAAAACACTATACTTACACTAAACATATTAACTTTATAAATTGATAATAAAGAGAAAAAAATCCTACTAATATTACAAAGTTAAGGTTAACATTATTATTTCTCTTTTATTGAGTTCAGACTAAAACTTATTGGATATGACTTAATTTTAAAGTAAATCATATAACAAAATAGTTAATTCGCTGAATCACTACATAGTATAAAACAAAGTCGCTTTCACTATCCCTATATCCCTATGTATGTTTAAATTTTTAAAACTACGCAACGGATTTTGATGCAGGTTTTTTTTTTTTAAAATAGATAGAGTGATTCAAGAGTAAGGTTTATATGTATAATACATGCATAGTATAGTCGCTAGTAATTAATATAATGGTTAAATAAATGAATAATAGCCGCATGCTCGAGTTGTAATTTTGTCAGCAGATATTGCACGTTTGTCATCGTTACTCGATAAAGCAATTTTATTTACACTCTGTGTAAAAATTTCATGTTTTATTGATCTAAACATAACATTATTTCTGCGGATGATATCGCTATTAAATAATACATTTTCATAATCAGTAAAACTTAGGTCTCGAACTACATTTGATTTAACTCCTTTTGCTTTTTTAATTATTTTATTTGACGTCTTTATTGAATAAAGTTTTGATCTTAATCCGATAAATTGAGAAATATGTTGACCTCCCATTTCATCTTTAAATAAACCAGGAACTTTTTTGTTTATTAACGGTAGATTAAATTCATTTTTTTCGTTATAGTTGCTGGTATCAAAATAATTTAAAAAATGACATTTCATATCACGATAAAAGTCGGAGGTAAAAATTTCGTAAACAAGTGAATCTGTGTCTGTGTAACAGAGTCGAACTTTATCTTTATAGAAAGGTTTTATTATATTATAATGGAAAAAGTACATATGAGATTTAGACAGTTCTAAAACTGTAAAACCTATATAAATAGGTTTATCTAAAATAATTTGATTTGGTTTCATTTGTATTGCAACAAGATTTTCAGACAAAATAGTTACATTTTCATAATAAGGGCTAGCAATTAATTTTTCAGCAGATTTCATTTTTTTAGTTCTATTGGACTTATCATACCATTGATTAATCAAATGAACGGATAGTCTTTTTTCTGTATTTTCTAAGGTTTTCCCAAATACACTGTTATTTAATAACTTAAAAAAATCTTGTTCGAAAGTACTTTTCGCTTGCTGCCTTAAATAAGTATTTAACTCTATATACTTTTTCAAAAAAGGAGCTTGTCTAAATGTAATAGCTCTATGGACTTTATTTAATATCAACCCATGTTCAATACATTTTTTTAAATGTATGTAATGAATTACGTAATTGTACTTATTATACAAATTTGCAATTAATTTATTAGTTTTCCCTCCTGGTGGAGTACATCGTTCGGGACAAAATGGTAAATCGTTATGATGATTATTTAAATGTTTAGGATAAATGAGATCAACTTCTAAAATATACCCCCATTTAGCGAAATCAGAAACATCTTCGATATGTAAATTAGTTAATTCTTTTTCATTTAAAAATCTGAAACCTGAATAGGGTAGATATTGACACATACTGTATCCATATAAGTTATTACAATCTAGGTATACGATAAAACAATCAGGTTTTGAGGTGTTATAATCAGGCATGTACTTATGATTTGCTTTTGCAAAACGTTGTGAGCACGTACACAAACCACCTCGGATACCTCTTTGAATCATCCTTACAATAGACAAGTCAGACACAAGTTCTAAGCTCACACCTGTCTTAAGCAACATCGCATCGAATGATAAACTAGGTGTAGTTATGTAAAAAGCAGGATCTAGATTATAATGTTTTTTACAAGTTTTACGAAAATTTTGAAATATATCAGATAGTAATATTACATCAGTTTTTAAATATAAATCGGTATATTCACCTAAATTTTTAATATTGAACTCATCCCAAACTTTTAAAGCGTGATTGTAATCTTCTTCGCTAATATCTTCATTAGATATCGAGTTATGAAAGTCACATTTTGATGGTAAAGAGGTTTGTTTATAACAGTTCCAATTGGTCATATAATCATATGGGTATACACCTTTTCGTGTCATCAAGTTAAAACGGTTATCATCTGGGAAATGTGATCTTAGAATAACTAAATCATTAATCTGTATTGTTTTTACGAGTTTTTCTAAACTAGTTCCTAAAAAGTTGAAGGAATCTAAAAATCTTAGGTGAATGTAATCAAAATCGTTTAGGTAAATGAATTTTGAAAAGGTAATGTATTTTTCTTTAGACTTAGGTATTATTTTTACGGGTCCAGATGTTTCGCCCAGTTTTTTAATAAACAAATGACAATCATAACCTGATAAATTATGAAAAAATATGGGAATAAATTTTGGTATTTTATGTTGTAGATTACAATGTCTATGTGCTGCACCTCTATATCTACCTGTTAAATGACAATGATCCCTAACCCTATCGTTTAATAAAAAGTAGTCACATATATAACATTTTACTGCCTGCTCAAAATCAATGGCATCTTTTTCGGTAAAAATCATGGTCTCCTTCTTAGACAAAATTTTGGAAATTATTTTTGCTTCTTCAGTGATACAGTCAACAAATTGAGTAACACAATCTTTACCGCGAAAACTTTTATATTTATTATAGGTATCATCCATAGAACATATTATGTTATACGCAAATGCTGCAGGCACGTGCCTTTGTAAGTAGGTCGTATTAGCGGTGTCGAGTTCATTACCGGAAATCGGTTCCAGTAATGTTTCGAAATCGGCGTAAATAACAAAAGGAACATCTTGCTTTCTATCATAATTTTTAAATTTTAATAATGATCCTTCATCTGGTAAAATTGTTGCAACTCCTCCACATAAATGGTTTTCAAACTGATCATTAGTAGAGAAAAACAGCAAACATACTTCGCAAAAATATAGTTTACCATGATGTTTAGTTAACTGAGCTCTAACAAGACGAGATAAATTTTTAATTAAACAGTAATGAAAGGTTAAACCATTTTCTAATAGCAATAAATGAATACTCTTAGATTTTTTGTTATTTGATTTATACAAGGGACCTATAATTATCTTTTCATTTTTTAATCCATATACGTATATATTTATAGAAGGATTGTTCGTTTCGAAAATAGCTATATCAGAAAACGTAATAGGAAATGATAAATCGTTAATGTTTAAAACGTCTTTAAAATGTGGATAAGATGTAACTCTATCTTGATGTTTCGATGATGGATATAAAGCTGCTACCACACACCACAAAAAACAACATTTATCTTTATTTTTTATATTTACACAAGCTTTTTTATTTTTAATAAATTTAGGTAAGTCTATAAATTTTGACCCGCTGAGGGGTTGATATTTATTAATGTTTATTTCAAAATGTGAATTATTTAAGAATGTCCAACCGCTGTCTCTTTGCTCAAATTCTTCAACCTTTTTTCGTAACATAACAATGCAAGAATTATATACTTTATCAAAATCATAGTTCAAATGAATTGAATAATTTTTGCTTGAAAACGATTTTATTTCTTGTTGATCGTTTTTAAACAAATGAAAATAACAAAATAATTCAAAATTCACTTTAATGTTTGTATGTATTTGCAGAGATTGATCTATCAAACTCTTAACTTGTGTAAAAATATTAGCCAGAAATATGTCTGGAAAGTAATTAATTTGTTCATTAGTCGCAGTAATCTTGTAACTAATTATACGACTTTTAAATGCAGTATTAATAATTTCTATATTATCATAAAGTGGAATCAAACCATTTTTCTTATGTGAGTTACTGCGCAAATGTCCTATCCAACAACGTTGATCTATCGAAACGTTACACACAGAACAAAAGGGCATTTTTATTTATAGGTATTAGTTTATAACGAAAAAATTATTCTATTAAACTGATAACGATAAGGCTAACTAGGTGTATAGACAGTTGAAGATCTCAATCCTATTTATAACAGTAACCATTAACACAGTATCTACATATATTATTAATTCTAGATAAAGAAAAATTATGACTTTTTTACTAATAATAATAAAGTTTGTATTTTACTTCTCAACTGAACCTGATTGCGATAAACTTGATAACATAGGCTACTTACATGTTAAAACTAATTTACATTAAAGTTACCTTATATTATATCTTGATTAAAATATATATTGCTGTTAATAGACAAGTACGTAAACCAATTTTCCATTCAAATTGTGTTAGGTAGGTCTCGTAGAAGAAAAAATAAACTTGCCACAGCGGATCCTGTAATTAAAATACTTGATGTTAGATAACATTCTTTAAATAGTTAGATAAACATAAGAGAAAATATAACTATTTATTACATACCTATTTTTTATTTTTTTCTTTCAACCCACGTAGGTAAGTTAAGGATTGTTAGTTCTCTCATTCATGGAATAAATCTGATGTAGCGGCTCTGTAAAATAAAAATTCATTATTAATACCTATTCACTAAATAATATACCTACTTATATAATCCATTATGATAATTACATACCTGATTTTACAGTAAATTAGGATTTGGTTTTTCTTTATTTCACTACAGATGGTTGTAATAATATTGTTTGATTAAAATATCTGTAAATAAAATTGAATGTATTTAATTTCACTAACTAAACTGATGATAAATTCAACGAAATAAAAGACAAATAAAAATAGTATAATTAAAGGACTTACCTTAAATATTAACTTATCAACTTGCTCAATCTAATTATCTTGTAAATATCTTCAACCGAATTAAATTTAATAAAATGTAGGTGTGATGTAGGTAAAATTGAACTTGACACTCACTTTAATTATTTATTTCCTTAATAATCATCATACCTACTTCCGCAAGAACAAAATGCTTAAACCAGCTATTTTAGGTAGGGATGTCACGAGTTGATAGATATGTAAATTGCTTAATAAGGTAGATTATTATTTAGCTATACGATAATATCTATTCAGTATATACATTCTTATTAATTTAATTCATAGTTTTGTGTAAACCCTAATAATTTACATAGTCTACATAATTTTTGTGTTTCGAAATTTATTCTTTTAGCAACGCAATCAATTTCGATATAGTATAATACATACAACCGAAAATGAATGATAATTTGTCTCTATTTGTTTTTATGTAGTGTATTTTAAATTACACCGGGTTATTTAAAGGTTTTCTCTTTTAAACCTATATGTCGGTGATTTAATTTTATCTATCGAGCAAGAGTCACCACGAAGACAACAAGCATTTACACGGAGACAACAAGCCTCTCCGATCAAGGATTCTTCTCAGCTGCTGAAGCAACTCTGTGGAAGTCGAGCAACTCAAGTCGAACAACTCCTAGTCGTATGAGTCAAGCAACGCTACATCGAGCGACTACGACAACGTACGAGCATCGAGCAACGCAACGAATCGAAGTCGGGACCCGCTGCATTTTTGAAGCCATAACTTCAGAAGTTGAGATTCAACATGTAAGTATAAAACAGTGTTAGAGTTTTATGATCTAATCCACTGTTTAATTATGCGTCTGCAGGACAAGGGATTCTTTTTGTATTTGTACACTAATAACAATAATATTTTTGTTTCAGGTCGGACTCTGATGATTTTCAAACAGCCTTGCCTGCACCAATCAAAAGAAAATCAAACTCTAAGACGATAGGAGGGAAACGAAAGCCAGCCTCTTTATCGAACGAAATGTAAGTATACTTAGTCTGTGTTGGTGTTTGAGTTTTATACTGTAATCCAGTACAGTTAATTTTTTATTTATAAACTAATGTGAATTATATTATTTGTTTCAGATCGGACTCCGAAAACGATCACTCAAGTGTTTCTGTGTCAGAAAAAGAAAAACCTTTGAAACGTAAGCCAACAAAGAATCCAAGCAAAACCAGGTAAATTGATAAATCTACATTTTAACTTTCTAATTAGCTGTTTATCAAGAAATACAGTATGCGTTCTACATTTTAGGTTAAAAATGTTGTTCTATGGTATTGGGTTTCTTTTTTTTTTTGTAATTTCTATGTAGTTAATTTGTCTTTATTATAGGTACTTATTAGTTCATAAAAGACAACAATCAGCTTTAGATAGGTACATTACATCCCTACACAGTTTCGATTCCTATGATGAATTTTATTATTTTTACAGGAAACTTGTATCAACTTAACTTGGTTTGGTTTACCTAATGTATATTTTATGGTTTTAGATTATTATCATTAATTGTTTTCTTTTGTTTCAGTAATAAAAAAATCAAAGATGCATTGGACGTTTTTGGTTTAAGCAGTCGACGGCAAGATAGTGGGAAAAGCGAAGAAAAGAAGAATTTGGCTTCGTTTCTAGTCAACGCTGTGGGCAACGGGAGGGAGCGTAGGAACATTATTACGAGCGGTTCCTTCTACATCGACCTCAAAGTATATCACTCATCCGACGCTCTCGAAACCGACAAACTAGAGCTATGGACGAAGGCGCTGTTGAGGACCAAATTCCAAACTGAAGCTGATTCGGAGCAGTGGGGAAAATTACATGAATTTATTCGATCAGTTGAATCAGTTTTTAAAAACCAAAAAGTTTATTTTGAAGCTAATAAATAAACTTTGGATTTAATAAAATTGAATCAACACATCTAATAAAATCATGTAAGTATACATAAAAATCTTATTTATTAGATACTATTTTGTACTAATTATAATAATTTTTAGTAAAAAATAAATAATTAAATTACCTAATTACATTGTTTTTCCTATAGTATAAATTTAGTATAAGTATAAATATAATTTATTTAGGTAGTTTCTTTCAATATTCTCAGAGCAATCTGAAATATATTACAATTAGTGTAGATTACATAATTATTGTAGGTTGTAGTAGGTAGTTCACTGTAAGTTTATAAATTTTGTAAAATTAGGTAGTAAAACCAGTTAATAGGATAGCTATCTTAAATGATATTTTGATAAGCCTGCTATTAGTTTTAGAGCAAATGTCAAGCAGGAATGTGTCAATTATTAGTTAAGTGTAGGTGTTACAATTTTTGTAGGCTGTAGTAGTTCATTGTAAGGTTTTAAAATTTTGTAAAATTAGGTAGGAAAACCAGTTAATAGGATAACTATCTCATATGATATATTGGGAATTGTAAAACCAAAGCGCAGCGATTGGTTTTCAATTCCCAATATATACCTACTTATTCTATTCGTGGCTTGTCACCATAACACAAGCCCAGATGTGCGATATTATTATTAAACAATAAAAATCAAACACGAGATGCGTGCCGCGTCACGTCCGCGTCCGTTCCCGGAACTAAACGCGTCGCATAACGTCATCTTTTTTGTGAGTTCAGGTGTTCCATCAATTTATTAGACGGCATCAAAAAAGCCTAAGTTAAGTAAAAATATATCATAACATCTTAAACCAAACGTTCATAAAACTAATCTCAAAGTAAACGTAGAAAGTTCAAGGAGTTAAGTAGTAAGTTAATCCCCGCGGCAACAAAGCTCGCGTTAAAAACTTTCCAAGTTAAATAAGCTGTTAACTTACTTACTTACATGTTACTTAGCTTGCTTAATTACTGAGGGTTTAGAATTGTTTTGTTAGAACATAACTTAAGTTCAAGAATGACAAACTAAATGTCGACGCCCTATACATTAAAAATGGTTGTCTCTATAGTCGGTTTAATGTTAGGTACCTTTCTTATTTTTATTTTTAATTTATTTTTTTGCCTTGAAATTACTGGACTGATTCCAATAAAAACTTTGTATGAGAATAAACGCTGTGTAGGTACAGTATGCGTCATAAGTCCACTATCAGTTTGCTACAATAATACTATACTAACAAGTATCGGAGTTACGACCTTCTTCTAATATACGTTACACACACACACTTCAATACATAAAAGTATTCGGTATGATTATTATTTTCAACATGTTAGCTATGTCTTTAGTTGTGTGAGTGGTATAAGCCGCCACCCGCTACACCAACCGACGTGGGTTCGATCCACAGGTTACGTTGTTATAATGTTCAAATAGTGCTGTACAGGATTGTAAACGTTACGGTGGGCAGAGACTTTTGACCGTTGATTGTACATTGTCCAGAAATTTTATTAATTCAAAGGCTACTTTTCATCCCGGTATTCCCACAGGATCTGACTTACGCGAGTCCAACAGCAGGACTTCTTCGTAAATGCAGTATTTTCTCTAAAATAACTTAACAAATAAGTTATTCAAAATTTGAGTGAACAGCTTATTATCTTGGCATACCGGAGAAGCGTGGCGAGCTGGTACATCAGTCACAATTTAAGCAAAAATACGTTGTGATTTGATACCGCGGCTGCGCGCGCGCTTCGTTACTCAACATTGTACCGTTTGCAAAAACACATGCAAGATTTATTTTATGAAAATTTAAATTTGTTTTGGTGGTTTCAAATATGTCATAAAATGTAATTTTGACACCCGGTAGCTGACAGATAGGGCATTAATTGCGATCTTATGTAAGTTATCTGTCGGCAAATCAGGGATTTAAATCGGCCAAGTGCGAGTCGGACTCGCGCACGAACGTTCCGTTCTGTTTTTTTTATATTGTTTTTCTAGCTATCACGTTTCATAAGATAAAGTCTGGTGACAGACAAACATACGGACGGGAAGACAGACAGACTGACAGTGAAATCTTAGTATTGGGGTCCTATTTTTACACTTTGTGTACGGAACCCTGAAAAAAAATTAACCCCGGAAAATGGTGTTTGCAATAAAGAATTTATCTATCTAACCCTAAAAATGACACTTTTCAACATGTTTCCTATAGTAAAACTGCCAGTTTACCCTTAGTACTAGATAAGTAGGTCTAGGTTATTAATTTCAAGCATACCTAAGCACTAGCTTAGTCACTCAGGTTCAGGACCCTAACATAGGTACACCATTTTGTTTTTTTTACCTTCGGATTTTTTTTTGTGGACTAGACCGATTTTGATGTCAAATCAAATCAAATCAAAATCAAAAAATCTTTATTTCTTTGGATGCTTAATACTTAAAAGTATACAGGACCATGTAAAATCGTCTTAAAAACTAAGTTAGGATGTGTGCCTTCGGAACGCGCCCACCAATGAGAAGAAGGCACAAGAAACTCATGGGGTTTTTTTTTTTCACGTGGTCACTCTCACAATGGTCAATATTACAGTATTTGAAAGTATTATTTGAAATGGAGCAACTAAAGTCATGTCCATGGGTTCTTATCATTAAGATAAGACGAAGTATCATAGTATGCCTTACTGCACAATCTATGCTTTATAAAAGTTTTGAACCTGTTAATGGACATGTCATATACATCTTTAGGTAATTTATTATAATAGAGCACACATGAATCTTGGTATGGGGTACCTACATTAAACCCTCAGGAGTAATATGGACTTTTTATCTTGTTATTCCCACAGCATTAAATAAAATAATAAATAAAATTGTTTTATTACAGGCAAACAACCCATATCACACATCCTAGCTTCAAGTAAAATATAAAAGTAAAATAAAAACAGTAATAAAATGACAATTAAATATAAAATTAAAATTCTCGTCAATACAATTTTTCATTTTTTGTTTGCCTGTATGTGCAGACTGTTCCAATGCCCAAATAAGGGACAGGTCACATTGCTAGAGACAGCCACCAAAATGCTATTTCCCGATCCAAGAAGCCGACTACAGAAGGACGAGGCACGATTTCTCATAACGGCGAAAAAGTCTGGGACCCTCGCCTCGGCAAACATGCTCGACGCACTGCAGTACCTAGGCAGTCTCATAAGGGTCCTATTGCATTGGGATTTACGAGGTAGAAACCGCAGGTTACTGCTAGCTCTTGATTTATCAACAGGTGAAAATATTTTATTCATAAATTATGTTTCTAATTCACCTGCTACCAGTACAAACCTAGAAAGTAATAAGTCTGTAAAAATGTGCATACAATGCGTGCACATTTGAAATGCAAAATATTGCATTGAGGGGTCGCTCGGCTGTCGCTCGCCATTACACTGTTGATGTGTGTCTATACCTTTATTTTACCTAAAGTGTTCGACAATGAAGTGAGAGACCTTGTTATGGTGCGACACCTGTATGGTTAATTTAGGTGTGGGGAGACCCTTAGCTTTCCTTTTGGATGCATTTATTGAAAGTCAATGTTATGGTCTGTCTATTATACGTATGTAGTATCAGGGAACAAAACACCGTTAGAAAATTAAAAAGTGTTTTATTTCTTTGGAGTAAGAGCTAAAAAGTCCTGAATTACTTAAATTTATGTAGGTTATAGTAATCACTACATAGTATAAAACAAAGTCGCTTTCTCTGTCCCTATATCCCTTTATACGCTTAAATCTTTAAAACTACACAACCGATGTTGATGCGGTTTTTTTTAATAGATAGAGTAATTCAAGAGGAAGGTTTATATGTATAATAGCCGTGCGAAGCCGGGGCGGGTCGCTAGTAACATTATAATACACTGACCTATAATCATCGACTCTTTCGATAAAAACACACATTTTAACTTTAACATACTTACTATTTTCTGTGCTTTGACTTAGTGACTTTGGTTCCACAATTTAAATAAATAATAACTAAAGAAATAAATATTGTAAATAGAACATTTTACACAGCGCTATCTAGCCCCAAGCTAAGCAACTAGGCTTGTGTTATGGGTGCTAGATAACGAATAAAAATACATAATAGATACTTTTTTTTGTAAATACATACTTAATATACATGTAGACACCCTGACCACAAACAAATTACTTTAATATCTATAGCATAAATACTTGTTTGAGGCGAGAATCGAACACGCAACCTTTTTCTCGATACATACCTATCTTTAATTTCCCACCAAAAATACCGCTCATTGTGCGACGTTGTGAAAGTTTTGTCAATCTGTTGTTCAACATTTTCAATCAGCATGCAAAGTATGGACTTAAAGGTAATTAACATTTGTACAAAAACCTCTTTGTCTCTCACCTCTGAGTCAGATCAGTGTGAACGGTCGACGGACTAAACAAAGTTGACGCATTCTCGTTAAGGTCGCTAGGTTAAACACCAATCCTACTAATACATTTACACTAATAATATTTTAAAGAGAAAAGATTTTTTTTTGTTAGTTTTTATGTTTGTAACGAATAGGCTCCGGAACTACTGGACCGATTTTGATGAAACTTGGTATGAGGATATATTGATTCATTGGGAGTAACATATTATGCTACTTTTTATCTCGATATTCCAATGGGATCGCTAGTTACGCAGGTGAAACCGCGGAATGCTGCTATATCATAAACTAGCTTCTACCCGCTTAGAAGTTGAATTCTCCAAGATCCTTTCTTAGTAGATGCCCTTGACATCATGCTTTTTTTGTGCTTGATTGTAGTCCGATTCAACCATTGGTTTGAGGTGTTGATATATATGACAGTCAAATTTTCTTTTATGTTTATAGTTTTTTTGTACGTTACCTCTACGCAAAAACCACTAAACTGATTCGATTCCAATGAAACTTGGTATGTTACATACCTGGAGCCTTTAAATAACACATATAAAACTTTTTATTCCAATATTCTCACGGGAACACGGCCAATCACGGGTAAAACAAACCTGTAACCATCTGGTTAACTGAAAAATCAATTCGCTGATTCCCAGTATATTTTATAGAGGTACTAAAAAACATTATTTAAAGTTCCCACGGGATCAGGATCTACGCACGTGAGATTAAAAGCATGGAATACTGCTTCCATAACCATTTTACCAAGTATTTTTCCAGGTAAATGTCATTCCTTCCTTCCATAGTAAGAAAACGTAGGTACCAAAGACAATATTTTTTGTTTTCTAACGTTTCAGTAACTACCAATTAGTACTAAGTTGTACAAAAATGTTGATTAAAAATCTTCTATCAATCACAGTGGTTTTTAAAATAACTCTAACATGGTTCAGTACAAAAAACCTACCAGAACGATAGCCTGTGGTAGCTTACAAAAACAAAAGAATTCGAAGTAAACAAGCAATGTCGTATAATATATGTTGTTAGGTGGTTAGTAGCTAACGTCACGGCTCTACACGGTATCTCTTCCTCTGTAGTAACTTCTATCTGTTACTAAATTCGAATTAATATCTCTTTAGGAATATCTGAGATGGATACATAATTATAATATACCATGTCTATTACTTTTTGGAGCACATTCTAATAAAATTCTAAATTTAATAGCTCTCTAATAGCTAACTCATTATTTTTTAGATTCTAAATAATTAATTAACAATATTATGCTATCTAGCTTGGAGTTGTAAGCATTCAAATACCGACTCTAGAGCCAAAAAATGGCTGTAGAGTCTAGATATATACCCCCTTATTCCAAAACGTGGTCAAAAAAAAAAATTATCCTTATAATCAATAGGGATAGTGTTTAGACTATAGTTCACGAGTAAATCTGTGTCT
Source organism: Idaea aversata (assembly GCA_907269075.1). Taxonomy (NCBI): domain Eukaryota; kingdom Metazoa; phylum Arthropoda; class Insecta; order Lepidoptera; family Geometridae; genus Idaea; species Idaea aversata. The sequence goes on from OU026102.1 coordinate 4,282,814, forward strand.
AAATCTAAGGTTTAAATTCACATCTCGAACTATCCTCGTTTTGGAATAAGGGGTATTATGTTTAAAATTATGACATAGGTGTTCAATCTCTCATTCAAATTATGAAACAAATATAATTTAAATAATATTTCGGCTACAAACGCCGACACCTTCACGGGAATAACTAGTGAACTGCGGAACTAAAACCATTTCTTTCTTGTCTAAAAACCTGCTTAAGAGGAAAGGGTACCGGGGGTTTTCTCCATACAAACTATTACAAACGTAGTCGACTGTTTTCTCCCTGGATAATGACACTAGAGCAAATATTTTTGGTGCATAAAACTTATAACTGCCATGACCATGCCATGCCCTATTTTTCGTTTTTTTTTATTTTTAATTTTTTTAAATTTTAATTTCTATGATAATTAGAAAATGAAAAAAACCAAAACATAGGGGCATAGTCATGGCAGTTATAGGTCTTATGGCACAAAAATATTTGTGCTAGTATCATTATCCAGGGAGGAAACAGTCGACTACGTTTGTACGGAGAGCGCGCAGGTACCCTTTCACCTTAATGACAGACACAAACTTAACCAAGAAAACCTGACTTTTCTTTAACAAAAAATGCACACTCAGATTTCATCACGTTTAGAACTTAAGTACAGCATTAGTATATATACCTTTCTCGCTCATTTATTAAGCGATAAAAAGAGAAGTAAATTTTTCTCATGCCTAAAATCGTAATGTTGGACTTTACATGTCTACTGTAAATTAAATAGGTACAGTATGGGTCATAAGTCCACTATCAGTGTGTTACAATAATACTATAAACAAGTATTGTGTGACGTCTATTTTAGAAGAAGGACTTACGACCTTCTTCTAATAGACGTCACACACAAATATAAATACGTGAATTAAAAGTTCTCAGTGTGATTATTATTTTCAACATGTTAGCTAAGTATTTAGTTGTGTGAGTGGTATAAGCAGCCACCCGCTACACCAACCGACGACGACGTGGGTTCGATCCACAGGTTACGTTGTTATAATGTTCAAATAGTGCTGCACATGATTGTAAACGTTACTGTGGCGGTGTACTTTTGAGCGTCGATTGTACCTATCTATTTACCTACTTAGTTTACCAAGTTGAGTGTATTCGTTAATCTTTATTCTAAGAATTTAAGTTGAACTATTTGCGAACGCAATATTGGGCTTTGTACAGTAAATTTAAACGGTTTTATAGGTTTTAACTAGCGGTCTGCTTTTTAACGTTTTATAGTAGGTTCATGTTGACTTGTCTTGTGAGTGAAATATTGTAAGTATGACACGACAGGTCTTTGTTGTTGTTTTCGGTTAAAATAATTTGCAAGGCAGTCGTGGTTCTACTATATACTACATGACGACCTCTGTGGCGCGTCGGGCGAACACCCGACTGCGACGCAGAAGGTTGCGGGTTCGATTCCCGCCGGGAACAAGTATTTATGCTGACCATAAATTCTTGTTTCTGGTTCTGGGTGTTTCCTATATGTATAATATGTATATATTTACAAAAAAAAAAGTATATAAGTAGTTTATCCGTTATCTGGCACCCATAACACAAGCATTAAGTTGCTTAGCTTGGGGCTGGATGGCGATGTGTAATATGTCCTGAAATATTTATTTATTTATAATAAAACTGTACCTACCTGGGATTATAAACTTACATGATTATTTTCACAAGTAAAGTTTATATTATAAATAATTTTTGTACCTACCTATGGCGCATAATTTCACTGAAACTAGTATTTTTCGGAATTTACTTTTAAAATAATTATAGAATTATAGTACCCAAGGTTTTACCGTGATTTCCTGACTTATTGGAAATATTGGGATAAAAAGCCTATATTAGTCTCGAGATTCAATGTAACCTAATAAGTGTCATAAAAACCTTGGGGACCTTGGGGATCTTCGGTAAAAAAAATCTTAATAAGTAATTCAACTTATACTTATAGATAGACTTTAAAGATCTTCATCCAATGTACCGATAAAAAAAATTGTGATGTACCTATTCTGTGGCATTTTTGTTCAAACTGCATCATGGAAACTGTAGGTACGGTCGGAGTCAGAATTATAGACCCACCATAGAGCTCCAAAACTGCAACTATTAGGTAGAATGTTTCATATGCCCACGGGATCGGGACTACCGCGGGGCGCTAGCAAGTATTAGAATAAAAAACATTCCAATGATAGTAATTTTAGATCTCTACGGTGGGTCTGCAATTCTGATTACGACTGTACTACCTAGGGTGTACTCATCCAATTCTGTGATAAAAGAAATTATGAAATGAAAACCCAGGATAAACTGAATCTGTTTTATTTTAAGTAGGAACATCAATCAGTCTTTTGTTTATCATATGAGCAATGTTAATCTTAAATCTAAAGCATTTAACTTGACGTAATCTTAGTTTTTTGAGATGTCTTTGACTTGGACAATTCTGTGGTAACCACTTTAATTCGGTGATAGTACTACTTTAATTCTGATGTATCAGAATTAAGTGAGCAATTTATTGTTGTTTGTTTGTATTGTTATTATTTTAACATTAAAATTTAAAAAAAATCATTAAAATGAGAGCTAATAGTAGATTGATGCACCGAGCGCAAATTGAATAATTAAAGCACGAGTGTTACGTCCTTTGTGATCGGTTTTTATAGAGGAATTTTATACTCTTTCGATGACATGTAAATAGTTTATTTTGATTCTGTAACACTTGAAACAGCCGATTTTAACGACAATCATTGTTTTTTCTAATTTTTTTTGAGTCGCCGTTTTCTTCCATCTGAAATAAACAACTCACTTAATTCCGTGATAAAAAAAAATAAAAAAAATTAAAACATACTTTGAAACTGTTTAAATCGTAGTATCAAATCAATTGATTATTTTTAAATTTAACAATTTAACTATACCAATTAAATAACGACATTTACCTTGAAAATTAGAAAAATATCACTCTTACCTTTGTTAATTCGGTGACAACGTTTCAAACTAAATTCCTGATAACCGTTAAAATTTGAGCATACTAAATAAGCTATAACTGGAACAGTAAACAGATATCACGAAAACAAATCAAACTAGCAGTTAAAACGTTATTGTGGCTATTATTTTTCCAATTTTTAAAAACAAACATCAATGTTTACTATTTAAAATTAATTAATTAACGCAACACAACAACACACTACCGGCGAAAAGAAAAAATGGCCGCGCGAAATAACATTTCAACTCATTATAACCATCTCACTCGCACGATTATTGCAATTTTTTTTGTACAAAAAGAAGCTTTATTACGTTACCGTATGGTTCAATTTAAAATAGTGTATGTTGCTTGTATAAAGCTGTGGAAGGCTTGGAACTTGTTATCACCGAATTATATGAGTCACCGAATTATGCGAGTTTACCCTACATACTATAATCGTAAAATAAAATAGCAAAGTTAAAAATAAACTTAGAAACATCTGCCATTATAAACTTATCAATACAAATGATGTCACCATAACTTAGTTTAATGTTTAAGTAATAGAGTAGGTAAGCAAATGTCCGTTTGTCTGTCTGACATTGTCTATCTCGAGACGGGAGTATTTTAACAAACTGAACTATCTTTTAAATAAATTATATCAGATACGGGCAAGGCATTGTTAAGAAATATATAGAGTTGTTTGACTGTGTTTTTGATGATATAAGCGTGATAATGAATAAAGAATCCTGTGCTACATAACATGTACACATACAGTCAACCGTTTTGAAAACTAAAATTCATTCAATACTCAAATGAACTAAAATGATATTTCAAACGTATGAAAAATGTAATTTTCTTTAAATGGTTTCAGGCTGTTCGAAAATTGGCAGTTTCTTCTGTCAGTTTAGTCCCTATAGTTAATGAATGGACTTTAGGATGATTTCGAGCCATTAATGAATGAATAAGCTTGACATATTAGTTACCACAAGTTTTCTTAGTAATATAATCTAGCAATCGGTGAAGGTACAGTCACATTACCAATTAGCTGAACTCCACGTGACCTAGAGCTCATTTGCATTAGGTATCTGTAAAAACATAGTATTTACCTATTTGTTGTTTTTTATGTGTTATTTGTGTATTGTAAAGTAATTGTTGAAAAAAAAACAGATCAGGTAACATTACTTTACAACCTTATTACAGATTTGCGAGTGAGCTCTAGGTCACGTGGGGTTCAGCTAATTGGTAATGTGACTGTACATGAGTCAACAGACCTACCCTTTTAAATACCTTTTTACCCCCGATTCAATAAAGTTGCGTTATAAGTTTGACCGCAAAACAAAGACCCGATTTGAATGCTCTTAAATTTTTAGTATTTTCTTAGGTTCTTGAGCTAAGTCTTATCAAAATCGGTTTAGCTGTTTAAAAATTAAAATCTATTTTATTACAAATCCGTGTCGTTTTTTAAATTTGTTTGACAAACAGTTCTGTTTACATTACAAACATAATATTTTTGAGCTGTCGTAATATCGTCTCCGTATAAATCCACCTGTATTTGTGGCGCGGGCGCATGCGGTCAATCTGCGCAGACGCAATGCAAAACGGGCCATTGTTGGGCTAACGACTGCGCAGGATTCATGATCGTTACATTACTGACCCGATCGTCTCGGACAACAGCCTAACGATTGGGTAATTAGCATCGGACTTATTTTTTTTGAGGTAAAAGTGGTAATATTGACATTTACTTTAATACATGGTGTTTATGACGCTGTAGTCCCTGGGACATAATGATACATTAGGCTTATCCAGCACCCTCTAAGCTTAGTCGACCGCATCCAAAAGAAAGAACTCGTCAGTCAGTACGTCTGTAGCCAACTAAGCCGCGGGTTTCATCACTATGTTTTCTTTCACCGTATTTCCTACTTATCAACCATATTTTTAGGTATAGATAGGTAGGTAATTTTATTTGTACAACACAGGAAGGAACATCACTACATAGTACGAGTATAAAACAAAGTCGCTTTCTCTGTCCCTATTCCCTTTGTATGCTTAAATCTTTAAAACTACGCAACGGATTTTGATGCGGTTTTTTTTTAATAGATAGAGTGGTTCAAGAGGGAGGTTTATATGTATAATACATGCATAATATAGCCGTGCGAAGCCGGGGCGGGTCGCTAGTAGAATACAAAGTAAGATAAGATCTTTATTTTCTGAAATACATAGCATAAAGGTCTTACAAAACATATAAGAACATGTATTCCGTCCGCAAGCAGACGTGCAAATGTTAATTAAATATTAAAATGACATAATGTTTTTATTATAAAACTAGCTTTTGCCCGCGACTTCGTCCGCGCAGGAGTCGAAAATAGTTAAAATAGGATTATTTTTTGTTGATTTCAAATTAGATTGAGTTTGAAACATGTGTGTCAAAATAAAATGTACTTACTTAATTTAATCAAAAGCACTAAGGAGTTCGAGTCGAAGCAAATCGCCTAAAATAACTTTCTACTCTTTTTTAAACCCGGTAGGTAATTAATTTTGTAAAATCCTTTCTTATCGGATGCCTACGTCACACCCTACAAGTTTCAGGTTTCTACGATTTAGGCTGTGCGTTGATCCGTCAGTCAGTCAGGACAAAGAATTTTATATGTATAGAGAAGATAGATTTTGAATGAGATGTATTTTAACTTGGAACACGAAAACCTCGGGTGCACCCAATTCTCTTGGGATGGGATCCAAAATGGGCTATACGTCTAAGTACCTAAAGTTCTAAACCAAAAAAATGAATTCTTCTATTTCTGTCTTTCTATAACACAGAGCCAATAATGCACAAAACTCTACGATTACCACATGAGTAAATCTTTAATCATATCGTGCTAATTAGTAATTACCTATCTATCATAGTCATCTTTTGTGTTTTTAGGGTTCCGTACCTTAAAAGGTAAAAATGGAACCCTATAAGATCACTTATAAGATCACTTTCCGGTCCATTTTAAAAATGAAAAATGTGTAAAAGTCCTATTAATTTGTTTAGGTATTTTCGTATTCATAACAAAAGATATTTCTTATAAATTACTTAATAATTAGTATCTACTAACTTTGGGAACTGTGACTTTTGGCAAATTGTTCAAAATTTTATTATTAGGTAGGGCTGAACAGTTGCGCAGAGAGTAATTTTGGCGTATCCTAATAAAAATATAGAGTTTTAAGTGATTCGGTGGCTATCCTATAACAGTTCTATGTTTTAACAAATATCCCGTCTCCGAGATGGTTTAGAAGTTTGGTTAGAAAGCATTATTTGTGCCCAGCGCACTTTTGATAAAATCTTAGTCATAACGTTTGGTCAAATACCCCATTTCCGAGACACCTATGAGATTTGGTGTAAAGGCATATTTCATTTGCCGTAATGTCCTCTATCGACAGGTATTAGCAAACGTATCGCGCAAAAAAAAAATTCTATGTCAAGTTCCCAGTACTAAATGGCAAGACACCTTTTTTCAGTTCAATGTTCGAAGTTTTCAACCTCTTAGGTTTTACGTTAACGCTGTCAGCTTGAAGTGACGTCTTACCAATCATAGATTAATGAGTATGTTACCAATCTAATCAAAAGCACTAAAGAGTATTGATATCAACTTCGAAGCAAATCACTCCTAAAATAACTTTCTACCCCTTTTTAACCCCGTTAGGGGATGAATTTCAATAAAATACGAAACACGTGTTCCATTAATTCTGTTAAAGAATGTTTATGCAAAATTTGAAATAGATTGGACTAAGGAATCACGTTGCCCAATACAAACTTTGCCCCCCTTTTTCACCCCTTTAGGGGTAGAATTTCGGAAAATTATTTCTTATCGGATGCCTACGTCATACAAAGAACACACCCTCCAAGTTTCAAGTCTCTACGAGCAGCGGTTTAGGCTGTGCGATGATCCGTCAGTCAGTCAGGACAAAGGATTTTATATGTATAGATATAGATAAGAAGATAATACATGCATAATATAGCCGTGCAAAGCCGGGGCGGGTCGCTAGTACTTTGATAAAAGAGATCCAATCAAAGAGTATTTAAGTTTTTAATAACCCCAGCACGCCGCTTCATACACATGTTCATACAAAATTGCTGGAGCGTTGTAATGTTCCAAATTCAAAAAACGCTCCTGCATTGCATTTAATTTTCTTTGACTGCGACACTGGCTATATGCACGATAGTAATAATGCGAAGCCATAATAAAATTATAAATAAAAAAGAGATTGCGCTAGATGCTTCTTTCCGTATGTCAAACTGACAATTTTGACATCATCCCTACGTTCTGTACGTTTTCATGCAAAAATATTATGGTTTATTTTTTACGCCAAGAAATATCAAATTTTAATTAGTAACATAAATCTACTTGAAATACCTAAACCTCTTCTGATATTTTCTGAACACATTCGTGAAGATTATGTTAAAATCTGTTTCCTAGTTCCCGAAATTAGACTGCACAAACAAAGGTAAACAAATAAAATCAACATTTTTTGAGATGAATGGTAGTTTCGCGAAAACGAAGAGATGGCGCTAGTTACTTGAAATTAAAAAAAATATCTTATTAAATTAATTACTTTATTTTCTAGTTAAAAAATGTGTATATTGCTATGTATTCTTAAAATACATAAGTGTACAAAATTTTTAAGCAAAACAAAAAGAATAATCAACTAATTTGTGATTTTCTAAATTTGAGAAAACCTGAATCGCGCATGCAAGATTTTTTTCTACCGGAGCTATATAAGGTTAGCGAATTCTATAGTGCTAAGATCATTATGGACGTAGAACGCTTACTTCCAAAACTTCGAATTTATTATATGTAGAGATTAATAAATAATAATGTCAAAAGATAAAAATTATAGTAAAGTAAAGTAGTAAAGTAACAGCTAGAAAGTATAAGTAGCATAAATGGGCAGCCTTATCACGGAAAGCGATTTCTTCCAGACAACCTTTGTATAGAAACAAAACTGATTTTTATCTGATTTTTAACCGATTTCTTTTAAATTGGTTTTATCTTTCTATGGGTACCTAACCTAACAACAAATTGCAACATCGTGCACTACATTCGTGCCTACAAGCAATAGAAAAAAGTAAGTATAACTTCAAAGGATATCTCAAAATATTTCCGAGTACAAATCGATACTTAGAAGCCAACAATTCGCAAACAATCTCATATTTTTTTAATACGTCATAAGCGAGCGATTTACAAATGTAATATTACACGCTAAATAACCTTTATGTCTCTGCAATTGATTTTATTTTGCTCTGTTTCAATGGTATTTTATATCGATGTTTTTAGTTTCTTATCCGGCAATTAACTAGAGGATTAATTCTCTTGATACGGTGACAATTTTCTTTAGTTTCTGCGACGGACCGGTCACCGGTCTAGTTTATTATTAGATATTGTTTTTGTAATGGAATAGCTTTGATGATGACTTGGTTATAATTAAACTAATGAGCTGTAAGGCTTGGTAGGTCTATATTAGGGAAAAGTAATTTGATAAACTCAACGTAGAAAATGTACCTACTACAGTCAGGAGTGAAAACTGAAAAGTGTACAAGACTTTCTTTTAAGGCTATTTGCCCGCCAAATTAGAAAGTAATGTAGTTTTTTTGGAAAAAAAAATACCCCAGTTATAAACCTTTTTTTTTTATTTAAAGTAAATTGCGCCTTTAGAACATAATTTTCCAGGTATTCACAATACTTATCACTAATTAAATGCAAAAAATATTAATATTAAAATCTAAATAAATTTCCCTACGTGAGGTGCAAAAGCAATGCCACTTTGGCCAGTTCATAACCAGAGAAAATTTCTTCCAGAGTAATTTCCGATGAATTTGGAACCAATTAAAAAAAACGTATAATATTTCGAACAGAGCTTATGGAAAAACACTAGTTTAATAAAACCATTATTAGTGCATTAATTTCCTATCTTTAATCACCGAATAGTGATGTGCTTTATGTACCACTCTAACTTGATCTGTCATACCAAAGACCGTTGGATATACCACCGATTCATTTTATAATTGTCATATTTGACAGGTGCAGTTATAATATTTGTTCGCTTGTCGTTTTTCTAAATATAAAACCTTTAATTGTCGGTTTTAATTGCAAAATTAATCTGGAATTACGATATTTTCGAATGGTAACACTTGATTATAATTTATAATGTTGTTTTTAATTTATTACTGGGCATTTTTGTTCGGTTGACAATAATTGTCGTGTTTAACCAGCCACATGCTTGCAAGGGTGGAAACAAGACGCGTGTTTGTGTTATGATAATGTTATGGCAACTCAGAGGTAGCTATTTACAGAATTAAGTATGTACAGTCAAAGGCCAAAAGTCCAGCACCACCTTAAGAACTATGATTGCCTGCTGTACTCTATATAATAATACTAGCTGAGCTTCGCGGTTTCACCCGCGTAACTCCCGATCCCGTGGGAATATCGGGATGTAAGCTATCCTATCTCTCAAGTTGGATCGAACTGCACATGGTGTGCAAATTTTATTATAATCGGTTAAGTGGTTTAGGAGTCCATTGAGGACAAACATTGTGACACGAGATTTATATATATTAAGATAATAAATCATTTCCGAAACTACTGGACCTATTTTGTTGAAACTTAGTACGAGGATATATTGATTAATTGGAAGTGCTATGGGCTACATTTTATCCCGATATTCCCACGGGATTGGGAGCTACGCGGGTGAAATTGCGGAGCGCTGCTAGTTTTTTATATTTAAGAAGGCTGCATCTGGTTCAGCTTTGTGAGATTATAAGGACGTTGTTGGCCTAGTGGTAGATACCTCGATTTTCGTTCCAACGGTCGCAGCTTTTAAATCCCAGCCGTCTATGGATGAATTTTCATACTAAAATTAACATTGCTCTTACAGTAAAGGAAAACATCGTTTTTTTTTTACATATTATAATAGGTCAGCGTTTGACCACTATCACACCTGCCTGATGGTAGGTGACGATGCGGCCTAAGATGTAACACGCCTTCCTAGAAGATACCTATTCACTCGCGACTTGAAGACCCCCAAATTGTACACGTCAGGAAAGACAGGATCGTGATGAAACCCGCGGCTTAGTTGTCCAGACGTATGCTGAGAGGGTGATATAGTTTCTGAGTTTAGGGCGTGTTCAGATGACATGCGTCAACCATGCGCCCGCCACGAGCTTAACACGCTTTGAACACGCGTTGAAATTTGTTCTATATATATTTGAGTCTTATGACATATCATTAGATCTCAAATTGCATTTCAAGCGGGCGCGGGACGAGCGCTGGGCGTGCGCGGGGCGGGCGCGTGGTCGACGCGTGTGAAGAAAAGAAGCCTGGAAGAGATCGCTTTGAGCGATAAGGCCGCCCTTTGTAACACTTAGACTTAAGCTTTGTTTTTTATATTTTATGTAATTTAAAAATGGTGTTTGCAATAAAGAATTTATCTATCTATCTATCTAAACCTAATAACATGTCCCAGGTACTACACCGCTCTGAATACCATGGGTTAAAGTTCCTGGCGCTGCATTAATAAGATCTGTACAGGCCAATATTATTGTAAGTATTACAGTATATTAGAACTGACATATTTATAGATACGTCTTCATCATAGGTGTTATGCATAATTGAGTGATTAAAGCCCATAAAATTGAGTGCATACCATTACCGGTGACACGTTATGGCAACTGGCAACTTTAAAATTAAATAAGTATTGGAAAATGTATATTTAGCTTTTGCTCGCGGCTCCTTCCCAGGGTTTGAATTTTCCAAAATCCTTAAGGATTTGGTCAAATAGGCTTTCTTAACAGATGCCTACTTGACCAAGATCTCGCCTACCGCAAGACCTTCGCGATTTTATAAAAATATTGAATTTTCTTTAATTTACCATACTACTTAAGTTTGTTTCCAGGAATTAATCGCTATTAGCAACATTATCGATTGTTACAAAAATACACGTAACTTCTAGGCGAGCATGGTACAATCCACGGTCAAAAGCCTCTGCCCACCGTAACGTTTACAATCTTGTGCAGCACTATTTGAACATTATACACGTCGGTTGGTGTAGCGGGTGGCGGCTTATACCACTCACACAACTAAAGACATAGCTAACATGTTGAAAAAAATACACTGAGTACTTTTAATTCAACTATTTAAGTGTGTGTGTTACGTCTATTAGCAGAAGGTCGTAACTCCAATACTTGTTGATAGTATTATTATAGCAAACTGATCATTTACTTATGACCCTTACTGTACTTCTTTAACCTGATCGTCTCCTCCAAACAGATAAGATGAGGTCAAATACAAAATCTAAAAGTACCTATGGAGAATCATTTCTTTAGTTTGTCTTTTAATTTGCTGTTAAACGTCTTCGAAATTGTCTACATCTAACTATGCAGAACGTACGTGTCCAATGAAGGACTCATTACGTATCAATACGACGATAAAATTGACAGCATTTAGTGACGTGCTACTAAAGGCTTTTATATACGTTACGATTTGGTCGTCCCGACCAAATTGACACAACCAAATTGGGTATCGATACAGCTACGATTTGGTCGGATACTATTCAGAGAGTACATTGATACACATCGTGGTCATTAAGTAGTTTCTGGGGTTCCATTCCTCAGGGCGAAAAACGGGACCCTATTACTAAGACTTCACTGTCAGTTCATCAGTCAGTCCGTCTATCAGTTCCATCCGTCCGTAAATCCGTCCGTCCGTCTGTCTATCTGCCTTTCTGTCCGTCTGTCATCCGGTTGTATCTCATGAATCGTGATGGATAGAGAGTTAAAATTTTCACAGATTATGTATTTCATTAGTGTCGCTTTACCAACAACAACTAAAAAAAGAAAAAAAATGAAGTGGAGCTCAAATACAACATGATACGGAACCCTTCGTCCGACTCACACTTGTTTGTTTCGAACACAAAGTTGGGTCCGATGCGTACACACGTCCCGATTTGGTCGGATACAACCAAATTGGGTGGGCGTATCCAATTTGATCAATTAATAATAATTAAGTCTGCCCGACCACGATACACACGTCCCAATTTGGTTGTACACCCGACCAAATTGTATGTCGGACCCGACCAAATTGGGACGTGTGTAAAAGCCTTAAGAAAAGGACTTTTGAGTTAGACTGGCTTTAAAGCAGGACTTTAAAATCGGTCAGTAATACCCTTTACTGACATGCAAAATCAAATGGATTATCGTCATAAATTACCTAAGTTTGACATTGAAACGTCATAATTGTAATTTAACTTTTAGCTTAAAGGTACGTTTGTTAACTTTTTAAACATGGAATACAGAAATAGACGTAAACTTTCTTTTTCTGCTGAAAAGTTAGTATTTTCTTAGTATTTTATTTTAAAATTAAGCAAATCTTACTTAATTTTGTAACAACTTTGTCAGCCTTAACAATAGAATTTAGAGGTGATGCTTACCCGAAAATCAGCTGTTACTTACACGGAGAGGTTAATTACCTTAAGATTTGACTTACTTACCTATATATTACGCGTTCTTTTTTATTTATCGCATCGCATAACTAATCCAATAATTTTAACTTTATGCAATATGTCAGCACATTGGTTCCTTTTCTCCCACATTCAAAAAGGTTTTTATCTGGCTGTATCACGTGTTTTTAAAAACACTAGTCTCGGTCTTCTTCCATCAAAAGTACCCCATCACTAAACCAAAAATGAGAACCAAATGGAATCTGAACAAAAAGTACAACACTAAACACGAACGAAGCAAAGTATCGAAGGCTTCCGGAGAATTTGAGTGACGCGAAAAACCAGAGAAATGTAACAATGGATGGGTAGTATCGATCGGCGCAAGTAAAATCGTTTATTTATGTTACATTTTAGTAGGTATCTTTATAAACGGTGTCGATCAATAAAGAATTGCAGTTTTTATTGTTATACTAACAGCGCTCCGCGGTTTCACCCGCGTAACTCCAGATCCCGTGGGAAGATCAGGATAAAAAGTAGCGTATGTCATTTCTAATTAATTAATGTATCCCTATACCAAGTTTCATCAAAATCGGTTTTGTAGTTTAGGAGCCTTTTTGTAACAAACAAAAACACAAAAATATATTTACTCTTTATTATATATTTAACCATTTTGACGTAAAATGAAAAAAAAAACAACCAAGTGCGAGTCGAATTCGCCCACGAAGGGTTCCGTACCATGTTGTATATTAAATATATTTTCTCTCTCTTTATATTATTTGTTGTTATAGCGGCAACGGAAATACATAATCTGTGAAAACAACTGCCTAGCTATCAAGGTTCATGAGATATAGCCGTGATGATGAGAAACAGACGAAATGATAGTGAAATCTTAATAATAGGGTCCCATCTGTACCCTTTGAGTACGGAACCTTAAAAAAGAAAAGTTTTTGATTTAAGAACCTTAAATTACATCGAAATCAGCTGTTTTTTAGAGTAGGAGGTCATTGATCTTTTGGGTTTTATTTTGTTTTGACTACTATTTTAAACTTTGATGGTCTTTATTGTCGAAAACAACTGATTTTCTAGTGTACAAAACCTCAAAGTTATCAAAAAAAAATCGAATTTTCAAAAATTGATCGCATAACGAATTTTGTATTAGAAAACCTTTGTCACATTGTAATACGAAAAAAAAAAAACAATTTCCAACGTTGTATAAGATCCAAAACAATAAATAATTATTATAATATGAAAAGCTTTAAGTATGAAACCCGTCGTCCGTCCCGGTATGGAAGCGGTTAGCCTGCGCCCGCGCCGATTGTACCGGCTAATTTCATACCATCTGATAACGTTCCCAGATACCTACCTACAGTAAACGGGTACCAAAGACTTTATAAACATATAGAAATGTTAGAAATAATATCTATCAATATGAAATTTAAGGTCTTGACTGACTGATATAACAACACACAGCACAACCCAATGGACGAATTGGGTTCAATTCTGACATAGGTACAGATAGTTATTATGACGTAGGCATCCGCTACGAAAGGGTTTTGGAAAATTCAAACTCTAGGCGGACGAAGTAGCTCGCAAAAAATAAATAGATTGCACAAACAAGTCAAAAAATACAATAAAAAAACAAAAATTAAATTATAAAAACAAAAACAGTGACACAATAAGACAGCCTTACCGCTGCTTTTTTTTTTCAGGCAACCTTAGCTAGGCTTCTAGTTATAAATAAATAAAAATCTGCCTTCAAAAAGATTCAATACGAATGAAATAACCACACTTGAGGTATCCAAGTAGAAAGGTTTTCTATCAAAAAGTCACAAAAAAGCAAAATACACAATTTCGTTTATTTCGATGACATATTTTTTCCAGTTATTTTGGTTTCAGAACCAATACATGAGAATACTACTAAATCAACTTAGTTGAAATTTCTATAGGGTCCAATGTGAAAGAATTTTCCAAATGGGTTGATTATGAAAGAGTTAGGGCAGACATAAAATGAAAAAATAATGCATTCGAATGAGAACCTCCTCCTTTTTTTAAGTTGTTGAAAAAGAGATTTGAGATTATAAAACCAATAAATAATTTTTGCCGCTAAATTAAAAATTTCGGTGACATTTATTTTACTGAACAAGTAAAGTAGAATCAATGCTCAGTGACAAAAACTCCACGATGATGTTTCGGTAACACTATCACTGGTTTTTAACAGAACAAGAAAATGTAAAAATGTAAAGAAAATGAAAACAATATATCAGAGAAGGCTTTATGGGGTACACTACAAGTATTTTTGTATGTCTCTTCTGGGGTTAATAGGTACAAAGAAAAAATTCAACAAAACATAATATCCTGACTCTACAATTTAACCCATCACTTTACAGCCAGTTTTAATTAAAATAACACGATCACGAAACCACTATAACACTGTTATAATAAAAAATATATTTCACCTGTCGCCACTGTTAGAATTTTAACGCAATATAAGTCAGGGTAAGCGTAATAAAAAAATAATTTACGAAGATTTATTACTTACTCAGATCGTCGCAAATTGCCGGCCGTTTGAGACGTTTAACTTAAGTACTGGCTGCGTAAGCGCATATAACGTTAATTTAAAAAATGAAAAAATCGAAGAATTTGGTTCGCGGGCTCTTTTCGTATTGATAATGGTTGATTTTAATAAATATAGTGCACGGTTTTACAGGGCTGTGTTATAAGTGCTTAAAGTTTGAAATTATTTTTCTTACTGCCATGATTCCGATTTTTAAAAATCTATAAAGTCACGTGCCCATCAAATGTGACCTACTATAAAAAAAAAGGCTAAATCGGCCTTGTGGCTTCAGTCTATTTCATTGCAAAAAAAAAGACATAATTCTGATTTACCATAACTTTCCTCTTTGTAATATTAAGTACCTATTGCGACTTAGTTGACTCCAGACACTCCTTTGCTTTGGACATAGTCGACCAAGTTGAGAGGGTGGAACCTCCACCCTCTCAACTTGGTCGACTATGGGCAAGTCTACTCCAACTTGTAAGTAAATGCCCTAAATAGCATGTAGGTATTAAAAGATAGTGGCGCTGAATAAATTATTATCTAAATTAGATTTAAAGACCAATATTATTATTAATATATACATAAAACAACTCATATGAACACAAAACAAGCAAATCGAAGAGCGATCAAACTCCTAACCCTACCAATGGGTCGATACGCAAATTAGTGGCGTACAATTTACGACGTAACATTAACTGCTATTTGATTGTTACCAAATACCGGCTATCATAAAACTCGCAACTGTTATTACACATGACATTTGTTGCTGTCACAAATGACAGGTGAAGCGATGCCTTGAGCTAAACGCAGCTACTTTAATACCACTATACAACCAAACGGTTCTTTAAAAGTCCTATAGTACCTATATTAGGTATAAAACCACATTATTACTTATGTTAATTTCAATACAATACCTTATTATGTTAACAGGCAAATTAACAGGTTTAACAAATTATTATTTTATTGAACATGACTTTAATTTGAAGATTTTTATTAATTTCTACGTCCTGTTTTTATGTGGCATTTTTTTATTTATTAATAATGTATGTTTAAACATGGGTGGTCGAATTAGTATTCTTTATATAAAATAATGAATTATTGGATAAGATGTCCGAAGGTGATATTTTACAAGTCTTTTGAACAGAGTCACAGAGTACGTGTGGAAATAAAGCTAGTTTTACACTTAACAAGTAAAGATATTATAATAATACAAGCTGCGCCTCGTGGTTTCACCCGCATAAGTCCCGTGTTTCATCGCAATCGGTACAGTGGTTTTAGCGTGAAGGAGTAACAAACGTAATACACACAAACTTTTACATCACTACATAGTATAAAACAAAGTCGCTTTTTCTGTCCCTATTTCCCTTTGTACACTTAAATCTTTAAAACTACGCAACGGATTTTGATGCGGTTTTTTTTAATAGATAGAGTGATTCAAGAGGAAGGTTTATATGTATAATACATGCATAATATAGCCGTGCGAAGCCGGAGCGGGTCGCTAGTTTATAATATTAGTAGGATTTTTTACGTAAAGTTTAATACATTACGATAGGTAATTATTGGTCATTGTTGTTAAAAAATATTTCATTACACGAAATAATTAGTAGGTACTTAAATAAACTAATAAAATGTCAGTAAAAAAATATATACATTTATTTAAGAGCTCTTCTACTGAGTAAAACGTTAAATGATATTACTTTTTAATGGTATAGCTGTTTACGCAAATACAGTGCTGTTTTTGAAAAACCTAGGTATAGTACAATTTTGTCGGGATTTTTTGTAGATACCTACTTACTTTAATCAATTTTACAATTTAGCCCTTTCTTTTTTGACATAAACATGAAACTTTGCACAGTCTATCCTTTGGTTAAAATAAGCCAAATAAGATAGGTAGCCGACACAACCACCGATTAAAGTAAGCTTTTCATACCTAATTGAAAAAAAAATAAGTACAAGCACTAAATATAAAAGCAATAAATATAAAAAAAAATTAAACATTGCGTGGATGCAATTTAATTTTACTGGCAAAATTCGAAGTGCTCATTCTTATTATTACGATAATTCCCTATTCCAAAGTCAAAGTCAAAGTCAATTTTTGAAGTGAAAACTTCTTATGGCACGTTGGGCACTTTTGTGGGTGAGCATTTTCAGCCGTTCTCGCGACAGATTTTGACGAGACAGATTTTGACGCGACAGATGAGATTTTATTTGTGTTAGTCTTTTTGTTTAACTTATACTGCCATCTATTACACAAATTGAGAAACTTAGTTTCTAGAAAGACCGCTATTCGAATGTAGATGGCGCTGATTTAAAATTTTTACTGCCATCTAGCGAATAAAAAATAAACTATATTTGTTTAAGTGAGTGCTAATAGATGGCAGTAGCAGATCGTTTCAAGAAATATTCTATGAGAAATAACAAGTTTATTGTTTTCACTTCTGCCTGCACTCCCGGAGTGCGCTGTTTTTTTATTCATTTGGATGCTTATTACATTTTGTCACATAGAAACGTCTTAAAAACTAAGATAGGATGTGTGCCTTCAGAACGCTCCCACCAATGAGAAGAAGGCACAAGAAACTCATGGGGTTTTTTATGTATCACGCTCACAAAGGTCAATATCACTATCACTACATAGTATAAAACAAAGTCGCTTTCTCTATGTCCCTGCATCCCTCCCTATGTATGCTTAAATCTTTAAAACTATACGCAACGGATTTTGATGCGGTTTTTTTAAATAGATAGAGTGATTCAAGAGGAAGGTTTATATGTATAATACATGCATAATATAGCCGTGCGAAGCCGGAGCGGGTCGCTAGTTACAAATATTTGAAATGATTATTTGAAATGTAGCAACTAAAGTCTCTACAAAACTAAACTAAAGTCCTACTAAAGGAAATGGAAACACAGTCCTAAAAAGTTTTACTTTTGACAATGTGTGACATTCGAGCTCACTCACTAAGGCCCGTATTAATAAATCGCTCTCAATATCGATCTTGAGTGCGTATCAATCGAGTGAGTCTTGAGATGTGGTCACTATCTTAAGTTAGGCGTTAATTAATAGATAAAACTCAAGTTTTAACCAAGCTGATATCGCTCCTGAGATTTGAGACTGATCTTGAGAGCGACCTTGAATGACAGTAGCGCTATGTTCTTACCTTAAATGATCTGTTTTTACCCTATGGTAGGTAGTTTCGTCATATTTTACTGTCAACTTGTTTTTAATGTGAAAATATTTTACAAAATGTAAGATTTTACTATTAAATAATTATTCCGAGACGTTTTAAAGGTTTGGTGTGATGACTTTATTTGTTCACTGCAATGCCCTCTAACTTTAGTCATGTATGACCCGCAATCAGACTTGAGTTCACGAAACTACATCTTGAGACATATCTTGAGAGCTGAGTTTGATTTATTATTACGGTATTACTCAAGTGATACGTCGCTCTTTAATCGCGTCTTAAGATAGGTTTATTAATCAGCGCAACAACTCAAGAGCAAACTCAAGATTGAAATCGATATTGAGTTCGGTTTACTAATACGGACCTAACATTTGAGCTTGATTTTGAGCTTGGAACATAGCAATACAAATAAAAGTACTTAGTGCACTTTATCGACCCGCTCCGGCTTCGCACGGCTATATTATGCATGTTTTATACATATAAACCTTCCTCTTGAATCACTCTATCTATTAAAAAAAACCGCATCAAAATCCGTTGCGTAGTTTTAAAGATCTAAGCATACAAAGGGACATAGGGACGGTGAAAAGTGACTTTATTTTATACTATATATATGTAGTGATAAAAGTACATAGTGCACTTTTATTACTATAGCACAATTTTACACAGCGCCATCTAGCCGCAAACTAAGCAACTGTATCAACGAATAAAATACTAAAAAAAATTGTAAGTACATGCAGAAACTCCTAGACCAGAAACAAATATCTATACCATATAAATATCTATTTCTTTGAGGCGGCAATCGAACCCACACACTTATGCAAGCAGGTGTTCTTACTAGTAATGGCAAAAATAGCATGTCACTCGATATTTCACACTGTGAAAAAATCCGCAATTAGCAGAAGTTAAAAAAAATCACTTGGACTGCTAACTCTTTTTTTTTCGCAATAACCATCTTGGGTAGCTCGAGTACTGTTAATGTACCGCGGGCGCGGGTTGTCAAATTAAATTGAATCTTATTGTCAACGCGTTTGAGATGTGATTTGCTTGATTTGAAAGTGTTAAAGTATGAGGGAAAGTTCATTGAAATCGCTAATAATTACAAAGTGAAAAATCATTTACATTAGCACAAATAGCAGACCATGACAAATTGCAAAAATAATTGTCAACCGTGTGAAAGCTATTTTTCACATCTGAGTGAAAAATAGCATTAGCAATAGCATTAGCATTCACACTGTAAAAAATTAAATCATTTATCACATTAGCAATGATTTAAAAATAGCATTCATTTCCATGCCTAGTTCTTACGCCGCGCGACAGAGTTTTCAGGTTACCATCGGTGGTCAAAGTTGTATAAAGGTTCATAATATAGTCACCAACAGCACATCCAACAGTCCCTATTTGTTGTTTGTTTATGCATATTTAGTTCTCACGATGGAATTTTTTGTACAAACATTGTCATTGGGTCAATCGACTAAAGTTGATTGGATTAGGTTTTCCACTAACATTAATGTTTGTTTGACTTTATATTTGTATAGGGACAAGTCGAATTCTTCTTCAAAATAACACTTATAATAATACTAAATTTTCAAAAGTTATTTAAAAGGACTAAACTGTTGTATTGTCCCTTACTTCAAACCCCACCAATTTTTTTATATAGTACCACAAAATCCTGAAAAAATCCTGGATCCTGCCTAAAAAGTATTTCTTAACTAGCGACCCGCCCCGGCTTCGCACGGCTATATTATGCATGTATTATACATATAAACCTTCCTCTTGAATCACTCTATCTATTAAAATAAACCGCATCAAAATCCGTTGCGTATAATAGTTTTAAAGATTTAAGCAAACATAGGGATATAGGGACATAGGGACAGAAAAAGCGACTTTGTGTTATACTATGTAGTGATAACAACTACTTTTATCTATTTAAACATTTTTATCCATACTCATTAAAAACAGTCAACGCAGACGAAGTCACGCGAATAAAGCTAGTTGAGGTCTGTATAAAACAATAAAAACAATTAAACATGAATCAGAGTGTAGCGGTGGTACGTAATTGAAGGGTTAACCGACCACATAACTTGTGGTCACCCTACATTACCCTTAACTTTGGGTCCGTTTGACCGAATCACGGTAGGGTTGCCACGAAATATGTTTAATAGAAAATACATGATTTTTATGGGCTTATATTTCAAAATTATTTTCAAAGAAAATTCGATAGATTGTTTTATACAAAGACTGACGACTTGACGACTGATAGTTGACAATCTAGACTTGCCCTGGCTATCATAGAGGGATAATAAATCTCGCGTGACAAAACTATTATAAGTAAATAGGACAATCGCAATAGTTTTTAAAAGCGAAAGGTCGCAGAGAAACCACTTTGAAATAAGAAAATCGGGATACATAATAGTTGCAGGGGGCATTTCCACGACCTCTCCAGAAAATAGAGATATAGTGAAACCACATTTCAGGTTTAGTAGTTTTTAATTCCATAACTAGAAAGATAGACATTATTTTCTTGACTACCAGACTGTTTTACGTTTGATATTCTATTGTTTATTGACTTTTCGTATAAATTGTTTTTTTATCTTAAACAAGCCGTTTTTGAGCTATAATCGTTTTTTTTTTCGTGCTCTGGGACGTTCCGGTGGATAGGAAGCCATATCCCATTTATGCAACTTACCCCCGAATACTGACTACTTAATCTTAAGTGGCGTTTAAATTGAAATTTAAGCGTAGACTTCAATAGAAAGCATACACTTAACGTCAATTTAAACGCTTAATATATTAAGAAGCCTTTCAGTATTTGGGGGTCATACTTTCTAGCTATTACTTTACTTTGTGTATATCGTGTTCTGCTTGTTCCTATGTTGTACATATAAAGTTGTCTATTTATATATCTATATCAACGACGGATCAGAAGGCCAATTCTCGTAAATAATATTGTATTACATTTCAATATCATCCCGATTGCATTTCGATTGCAAAAGATACGTTCAAAGTCAGTTTTTTTTTACAAAAAGCTAACTTTGAGGGTGTTTTGAGCTACTTTGAGGGTATTATTTGTGATCGAAATGCATTCGAAATGATATTGAAATGTAATTTGAACAATGTTATTTACGAGAAATGGCGTTCAGGATAAAATTTGGCATAATAATAATAATAATATGACGTAGCTATCTGCTTAGAAAGCGTTTTGAAAACTTAATTTACGCGGACGAAGTCGCTGGTAAAAAAAGTTCTGCTACAAAACTATATATTTTTTGGTAACTTATTTATACAGCTAGGCCTCCCGCATCCGGGGCAGCCTAGGTACTCCCGCATCCGGGGCAGCCTTCATCTCCGAGACATTGCAGATAAATTGCAAGAATGTCACCTACGCTGTACTGGTACGGTCACGTCTTGCGAAAACCGGCTAGTTACGTGGGGAACAAATGTCTTGCCATGGCGCCTCCGCCGGGCCGTGGCAGACTGGGTAGACCCAAGAAGTGCTGGCTTGACGTCGTAAAGGGTGATATGCGTGCAAATGGCCTTACTAACCAGGATGCCGAAGATCGTGCGAAGTGGAGGCGTAAAGGTAGGAAAGCTGACCCCGGGCTCCCGAGAGGGATGCAACCGGGAACATCGCTCGGATGATGATGATGATTTATACAGCTAGGCATAGGTATCCTGACACCCTTCCAGCATTTTGATCCAGACTAATGGGCCAAACTTGACCGTAAAACTATATTATTTTACAAAATTTCTGTGTGTTGGCAACCCTGAATGATCCCATTGTAACATCTAACCCACAATAAGCAATCCAGAGCCGATGTTACACTCGAATATCGATACAATTGAATTTAAACCACCATTTTACTAAATTCCATAGTTTAAATATTTAGACCATCCATTTTTAAATAAAAAGATTAGAAAAAAATACCAAAACATGAACAAAAAGACGAGATCAGGGAAGTTGAAGAACCTATAAATATAAAATTTAAAGTCCTGGATTAACCTAGTGACTGACTGGGCTAATATTTTGGCATAGGTACAGCTGTTTTAGTTTGCCTGTTCACAAAAGCGGAGTGAGGTAGCGGAGCGGTGGTTCCACATACATTGTGGAACATGCGGATTGCGGACTCCGCATGCAGTGTTTTTTAAAAGCTTTTATTTAACTTGCAATTTTGTTGCAAAATATATGTGGAAACGCCGCTCCGTTTCTGTGGACAGGCAGCCTAAAAACTGAGTCATCCGTTAAGAAACTTTTTTGGAAAATTCAAACCCTACGCGCAATTCATCCGCGGGCATAATCATAAAGATATTTTTGCAATACTACATTCCGCCCGATTCGGTATTTTCCGAGTTAGGCGTTTTGCGCAGTGTTCCGTAAAGGTGGTGTTTTTATGCGTCCGACAAACTACTCAAGTTTAGTTAGGTTTTAAGTTTTTTTACATAGAAAAAAAATATATAATTCCCGTATGTTTTTCTTATAAATAATTAATATTTTTAATAAATAAATCATTTATTTCAGGCTACGAAGGTCCATAGATACATACCTTATAGACTAACATACATAATATTTTATAATATAAATTGAAAGTGTTAATAGATAACTTAAAATTATGTTAGTAGCACTTCCAGGACACTACACACTGTTTATACACACTGCACTACACTGTTTATAATCATCAGACACTAAATAGGTTAAAATCAAACAGCTGTAACAAAGGTTAAGTTCGGATTACTCTACCGTTTGCCGGCGGGCGGCCGGCGCGGGCGGCGGGCGTCCGGTTGGCATTAGCAAAGTCCGGTACAAATATTTACCTAAGGATTATACTGGACATTGTTCACATTTACATATTCATGTTGCAGTTAAGACGAGAGATCGGGTACGATTAACTATCACAACATTTTGAATTATAGTGGTGCCAACAAATACCCTGTAAATCTTATTCTATCTTTCTATTTATACTTACTTATAGATAAGAAAGAAAGGAAAAACAGTCAGAACTTCAAAGCAGATTAAATTAAAAATAAATAAATAAATATTATAAAAGATTAAATTAAACATAAATAATAAATATTGCAGGACACTCAACGGTATAGCCCCAAGCTAAGTAACTAGACTTGTGTTATGGATGCTAGACAACGGATATACTACTTATTATACTTTTCTTTTGTAAATTTATACTTATAATACATAGACAACCAGACCACAGACAAATATCTAAGCATAAATACTTGTCTGAGACGGTAATCGAACCCGCAACCCTGTGTTTGGTAGTCCGGTATGGTGACCATTGTACCAACTGGATCGTCCAAACGAATTAAATTAAAAACTAATTTAGGGGTCTTAGAAAAAAAAATAAGGCCTTTACTATTTATTATCTATATTAATCTAGATGAGTTGGACATGTAGGTATTAGCCGCTCAACTGCGTTAAGGTGTGACCAAACATAGCGCGGCATTTGAGCGCGGCTGCCACGCTATACTGCCGCGCAAACAGTCGTTAGTTTAGGGCTCGTTCAGACGACACGCGCCCGGCCCGCGCCCGCTACGCGCACCACTCGTGTTCAACTCGCTTTGAAATTTGTTGTATTTATAATTTGAGTCTTATGATTCGACATATCAATAGATCTCAAATTGCTTTTATGCAAGATCATCCGCTCACGCCACGCGCCCGCCTCGCGGTCGCCCCGCACACACTCTGCGCCCGCCCTGCACACGCGCTTGGGTGGTCTTGCATAAATGCAATTTGGGATCTATTGATGTGTCATAAGACTCAAATTATAAATACTTACAACAAATTTCAAAGCGAGTTGTATGCGTGTGGTGCGCGTAGCGGGTGCGTGTCGTCTGAACGAGCCCTTGCTCTTAACTAGAGCGCGGCAGAGATGTGTCCTGCAAACGCCGCGTGTTGCTGCCGCGCACTTGCCGCTTAATATTTGGACACACCTTTAGATGGAGTAGGCTTGCTCAGCACCTACCCTCTCAGCTTAAATGACCATGTCCTGAGAAAATAACTCGTCAATACTGCTGGAGCCAACTAAGTCGCGGGTTTCATCACGATGTTTTCCTTTACCGTAAGAGCAATGTTTATATTAAACAATGTGTTTGAGCGATGGGGTTTAATACGAAAGGGGGTTGTTCTAGACGTCTAGGCGAACACCATTTGTTCTACGACTTTTGGAAATTCCTACTTTTTTTTCAATAATTCTGAGGGAATTTTTATTTTAAAATCAGCTGTTTCATACAAAAACTTCGAACGAAATGTTCGAATTCCCAAAAGTCGTCGAATAAAATTTGTTCGCCTAGACGTTTAGAACAGCCCCCTTTCGTATTAAAAACCCTTTCGCTCACACACTGTATATTAAAAAATGTGTCAGCGTTACAAACACATTTTTTTTAATATGCTCTTCTAAACTCTTATCGTTTTCTTAGCAACACTTTACTTAACTGTCAAAGAACCATCGCGCCTACGTCTTTTTCTTATTGTGTTGTGATTCGTTTGATCGGGGTGAAAAAGTGGGAAATAGGTTACCAATATAATGAAATAAAAAAATACCTGTCTGACCAGCAAAGTGCGTCGTCGCGATACCTGAAAAATATGAAAACCCGTTAAGTATTTTCAATTCTAGCTTTTATGAAACACTAGTAGCGCTCCGCTATTCAACCCGCGTAACTACCGATCCCGTGGGAATATCAGAATAAAAAGTAGCCTATGGTATTCACCCGACTGCGACGCAGAAGGTTGCGGGTTCGATTCCCGCCGGGAAATCTGGCACCATTCTGGCACCCATAACACAAGCATTAAGTTGCTTAGCTTGGGGCTGGATGGCGATGTGTAATATGTCCTGAAATATATTTTTTTTTTTTTAATCAATGTATTCTCATACCACGTTTTATCAAAATGGGTGCAGTAGTTTCGGAGCATATACGTTACAAAAGAAACTCCATACTTGCGCTCTGTGGTTTCACCCGCGTAAGTCCCGATCCCGTGGAAAATCAAAATAAAAATTAGCCTAAAGCCTTCCTCGATAAATGGACTATCCAACACAAAAACAATTTCAATTCGAACCTCCTGAAAATTTCCAGAAATTAGCGGGCGTTCAAACAAAAACAAACAGACTCTTTTTCTTAGTATGGATTATATAAGAATGGAAATAGGGAAAAAATCGAGTCGTAAAGTAAAACCCCACCGACTCTTGTAGAAAGAAAGGTAGTTCATTAATGAAATCTTTTCACAAATGTCCTGGTATTTATGAAAATACAGTTTAATATTTTCAGTGAAGGCACTTCGTGAGGAAACCATTTCTGTTGAATGATGGTTGAAACAGTTATAGTTTATGAATGCAAATAAAACGTGAACTTTCAAGTTGCTTTCTAAAGTGTAACCACTTACCCATTGCCCATTGTGCGATAATGTAAGGTATTATTATATATTAATTTTCTTTTAGCAGATTTTCACTTAAGTTAGAATTTATTTTGTGTTATTTTTTTTATGTAATTATTTTTCGTGTTTGTTTTTATGGTGCAATAAAGTGTTTATCTATCTATCTATCTATCTTACTAGAAACAAAGTACTTTAGTACTAAGTTATACCTATCTATATCTAGCAATTGAAATCTATTCCTCTTTTTAATAACAAACAGACAGACAATCTAGTATAATAAACTTTTTAAACTCACACGATTTGTATTCATAGTAATATTTACCCGGGTCTGAAGTGCGTATTTTTTATTTTATTTTCTCTTACCTTGACGTTTCGACTATGTTACAATAGTCATGGTCGCGAGGAGACAGTCTCCGAGACAGTAAAAAATTACAACCTAGTATAATTTGTTTCAGAGCTACAACAAGCTCCGTTTTATAATTAAATTGATATAACGGATAAAATAGCGATATTTAATTGATTTTGCTATATCATTATGTCACTTATTTTATTTCGTTATATTAATTTAATTATGAGTTCAAGTCGCTAAAACTTTAGAAAATAATAAATAAATAAATAATAATGTATCAAATCTGTATACCTATATAGTTACTAGCTTTTGCCCGCGACTTATATAAGTCGAAAATTAGAAGTAGATTGGACCAAGGAATCACGTTGTCCAATACAAATTTTACCCCTCTTTTTCATTACCTTAAGGGTAGAATTTCGGAAAATCCTTTCCTATCAGATGCCTAAGTCGTACAAAGAACACACCCTCGAAGTTTCAGGTCTCTACGATCAGCGGTTTACGCGTGCGTTGATCCGTCAGTCAGTCATTCAGGACAAAGCATTTTATATGTATACAGGGTTATTGGTAATTATACTAGCAAGCCGTTGAGGGCTACTTCTGTGCACCTAAGCAAACAACTTTTGTTCTACGACTTTTGGAATCTCGAATTTTTTTTTGAAAATTTTGAGGTTCGTTTTACCAGAAAATCAGCTGTTACATAAACGGAGAGGTCATTAACCTTAAAATTTTACTTATTTTTTAAGTTTTATCTACTGTTCTTAGTCTAAATGACCTTTGTTTATAAAAATCAGCTGTTTTTCGAATTTACATAACCTCAAAATTTACAATTTTTTTTTCGAATTTCTAAAAGTCGTAGAACAAAACTTGTTTGTTAAGGTGCACAGAAGTAGCCCTTAACGGCTTGCTAGTATAATTACCAATAACCCTGTAGATCATGGATTTTTAGCCAGCTTTCAGCAGCAGGTGTGAATTTGTGGGCTTCCGACAAAACAGCGAAGTGACTATTTGGACTTTTCATTCTTTATTATATTTCTCTTTTAAATGTCACCTATTCCGCGTTAATTTTTAACAAACTTAGAGGCTCCTTTCCACGCCGATGAATTTTTAAAATAAGAACTCTGACGTACCGTTCTACGCAAGGCGAGCAGTTCAGCACCACACTCCAACAAATTACTTTCATGATAATATCGCGTTTGTATGCGAGACGCGAACATTCTCCGATATTAGGAACGTAAGACGCCGACCAAGTCACTCGTTCAGTCAGCCATGGCGTCAGAATCTACGTATTGTGAGAACACTGCCTGCTTTATTGTTTAGTTCTGTAAAATCAGTCTGTAAGGATAACTTGGTCGAAAGTTGCAGTATGGAATTTTGTTCGCGAGAAGCTGTGGGTTTCTAGATTTTGGGTTTTTGGAGAGATGATAGCTTGAGGTGAAATAGGGTGAGAAACGTGACGTGAAGTATGTGATTGTAGTACAAACTGGGCCCCGTGGTTCCACCGGCGTGGACGTACACGGTGGGTGACCCTCCTAAACCTCCTGGTTACATATTATAATTAACTAAATCCATTATAACTATGTTCGAAATAACTACGTTCAAACTGTTTGTATTCACCTACGGTTTATTCAACTACAATTAATTCACCTACGTTTACAAAAATCCAATTTTATAAAACACAAACTCCGTAACCAAATAAAATAGGTAGAATTCGGCGACCGCGATGGTCTACATCTAAATACAATCAAAATTCGTTATGGCTTTATTCACATGAAATCACACTGAATCTTAGTGAAAAATCATGGAACATAAGCGCACTGATTTATTATTAAATTGCATTTAAAGTGCTATTATGTATTTATTAATAAGTTACTTTTAGTTATTATTTCAGATTACATATACCTTCAACTCAACCACAAATTACCTGCTTGAGAAAACATTCTCATACCTATTGGCAATTTTAGAACTCTACAGTGGGTCTGCAATTCTGTTGCCGACTGTACATTAACATAAATCCATGTCGTTTCAATCATGAACTATAACTTCATAGTAGAAAATTTCATTTTATTTTATTTTTTGGGAAAACTTGATTCAGTTTATAATTACGAAGTATCTAAGTAAATAGATAGAAACACTCCATTTTTACATGAAACATTAAAAAGAAACAAAGAAAGGAAAACCTTCCTAAAAAATGTGCAAATAGGCGGAGTATTTTACCTATATTTTTTTATTAAACACAAAATCATCTTTATTCGTGCCTTAACGAAAGTTTAACACCCTACAAGAATTTTAATAAAAACACCTTATTCCGCACACCTCAGTAAATTTTCCCTTTGAAATATATCGAACAATACGAGCACCGGGTGGATAATACGTCGATCCAACTTATTATATGCTGAGAACGTATCTCATCTTTAATAAAATACTGAGGTATGTACGAATAGATAAGTATAGTAGCTATCCCAAGTAGCACGTTAGTGAATTTTGGAACTTATTTTGCAACTGTAGGTAGCATATAAGTGATGCAAGAGTGTATGGTATTACTTAAAGATGCAAACAGCACTCGTATTTGCAAATGAGTAACTCTTATCACTAACGGTTGCTTTTGAGTGATTTTTGTTTCTGCTTTATTACCTATGGTAGCATTAAGCCGAATCTATTACTCATAGGCGCATAAAGGTTTTAATTTTCTGTCTTTTAGAACTCAAAGAGGCATATGACATCTTAAAATCCCCCCTAAAGAACTGTGCCCTAATAGGTGGTATTTTTCCCTCATTTGGCACCTCTAGTACTAAATAAGTAGTATATATGAGTTATTTATCACTTGTAGTGGCTCAAGAGTTATTATTGCAGCTCATTTGGAACCTTAGTGTAATTGCCTTTGTAAGGTCTAATATACTCTTATATGCCACTGTAAAGCGTAGATCGGTTTCATTTTTTTCTCATTTAGAACCACAAGATCTAATTAAAAATAATAACCGATCGAGTGCGAGTCGTACTCACGCGCTGAGGGTTCCATACATTAGTTTCATTCTAGACAGTTACAGACAGTGTCAGACAGTGTCAGACAGTGCCAGACAGTACCAGACAGTGCCAGACAGTGCCAGACAGTGCCAGACAGTGCCAGACAGTGCCAGACAGTGCCAGACAGTGCCAGACAGTGCCAGACAGTGCCAGACAGTGCCAGACAGTGCCAGACAGTGCCAGACAGTGCCAGACAGTGCCAGACAGTGCCAGACAGTGCCAGACAGTGCCAGACAGTGCCAGACAGTGCCAGACAGTGCCAGACAGTGCCAGACAGTGCCAGATAGTGCCAGACAGTGCCAGACAGTGCCAGACAGTGCCAGACAGTGCCAGACAGTGCCAGACAGTGCCAGACAGTGCCAGACAGTGCCAGACAGTGCCAGACAGTGCCAGACAGTGCCAGACAGTGCCAGACAGTGCCAGACAGTACCAGACAGTACCAGACAGTACCAGACAGTACCAGACAGTACCAGACAGTACCAGACAGTACCAGACAGTACCAGACAGTTCCAGACAGTGACAGACAGTTGTACAGACAGTTGCACAAACAGTTGACAGACAGTTGCACAGACAGTTGTACAGACAGTCCTCGACTTTACAAGTTAAGTAAATTTTACTTTTTTTACTTTATTAACCTTCACAATGGGTTTTGTACCCGTCTTGAGGATCCCCAATTCAAAGTAGAGACAGCAAGACCTGTGAAATGAAAAATATCACTACTAGGTACTAATGAGTGATTTTTGGGCTTAAGAGTTCCAATAAGGTAACAAATGAGTGAAAATAAGAACTAATAGGTCTACTTTAAATCGCCATGTTTAAAAATAATGACCTTGAAAAGCATTTTGTTTAATGGTATTTTATTACAATTACATATAACAAAATAAGTTTTGATAACTGTTGTTGACATTATACTTTTTGTGAAACTATAATGTTAGGTTTTTAACAACCAAATTGTTGTAAAGTATTATCTTATTTATTTGATCAGCACATATTTTTTGATATTTTTTGATTAAATTGTAGGCGCATCAAAATTTACTAAGTAAATATACCATGGTTTCACGATAAAAAACCATTTGCAAGGGCTCCATGATATTATGCTGCGGTTTACACGTACATTTTTAATACTCACCAAATAGATGCAATATGGCTGTCACAATTAACACAATAGAGCAAAGCACACCGTTTTTCGTTTATCTCCGCCGAAAATAAGACTAGTTATGACAAATTAGTCACTCAACGAATGAATGTATCGCTTTATCGTTCAATCATTCATTCACAGCGCGCAATTTGCACTTTTAGTTCCAAGTGCCACTCAGGGTAACAATTCCAACTCTTATGCAACGCTTCTGCAACTATAAATGAGTTGCAATTTTTCTCCCTTTAGTAATATATAGGTTGCATATAGGTTCTAACCACCTATATAGAACTTAATCAAGGTGGATTTTATTACTAAAGGTTCCAAAAAAATACTATATGCAAGCTATTTGTTACCAAATGTGTTACTTGGGATAGATATGTTATAACCTTTAACTCTAAGAATATTGAAAAATACACCTTTAAACACCTTAAAAACCCGAATAAAAAATAAAAGAATAAAAAAGTTCAAGATATACTTTAAGAAGAAAAAATGATTCATCTCAAATGATCGATAAAAAAAAATCAAAACCTCCTTCTTTCTTAGAGTCGTTTAAAAAAATACTCAGGTAGGTATTCTAATAATTTTACAAATTTTGATGAATTTGGTACCTAATATAAGATATTATGCAAGATATTTTTTCCTATCACCTGGACAAGGAAAGACCTTAGAGACTACTGTAGTTACTGGTCCACAAAAAATTAAGTGTTTGCTCCACACCCAGTACCTAATTATCTCTAATAAAAAGCTTAACATTATGCCATTGGACATGAAAGAAAAAGAAGAAGAATCTTTAGTCGTTTGTATAGGCATTTTATAGGCATAAAATTCATCCCGATATCTGCCAAATCCGCGGGCCTTTGGAAGCATCCATATCAAATTATTCACCCCCAATCAAACTAATTACGCTTAAAACAAGGCCTCATACACCACATGCGAACAATCACCTCCAACTTGCGTGGAACGGAACGCAAGTGTCAGAGGTTATCTGTCATTACCCGTTTAATGACTTTTATTAGCGCACAGAGTATCCGATTTATGTTGTGACGTCACTTTATCGTGGGTTAAGGTGGCTATGAAAAAATTTAATGCTCACTTAAGACACACAAGGCTTTCTTATGCGAAATTCTTGTGGGAATTTTGCTCTTTGGACCTAAATTTTCACTTTTTACAATGCTTAAATGAAAGAAAACGAGTCAGTTTTTGTAAATTAACCCCTGAGGTGATTTCGTAGCGGGATCACCTCAGGGGATCGTAGGGGGATGCCTACTGTCGCACTTAGCCGAGTATTTTTAACTTTCAAAAAAATAATTAACTCAATCGGTTGAGCAGTGTCAGAGTTGGTACTCAGTAAACATACATTATATAAAAATATAAGTAAAAAAAAAAGAATAAAACCTAGGTGCGTCCGCGGTTTCATCCGAGTTCGATTTTTTTTTCAGGCTTCGTGTATCTCATGAGCCATGATAACTAGAGAGTTGACATTTTCACAGTCTGTTGATGTATTTAAATTGTCTTTTCACTATCACTATCACTACATAGTATAAAACAAAGTCGGTTTCTCTGTCCCTATATCCCTATATCCCTTTGTATGCTTAAATCTTAAAAACTACGCAACGGATTTTGATGCGGTTTTTTTAATAGATAGAGTGATTCAAGAGGAAGGTTTATACGTGCATAATAATAGCCGTGCGAAGCCGGGGCGGGTCGCTAGTTAACAATAAATATTAAAAACAGAATATATTGGTACGGAACACTTCGTGCGCGAATCCGACTCGCACTTGACTGTTTATTTTTTGAACTCCGTGTAAAAAAACTGGAATAAATTATGCTCACAATGCATCATTTCGAATCTAAGTAGAAAATCTTTTAAAGTTGAATCTACACGTGTCGAAAGTTCGATCACAAACGCCATAAAACGTAATCGAAAACAGTTTAGGAGTACGACATGCAATTGTCAACATCCGTGCAATGTCATAAGTAAAACGGAACGTAAATGGTAATGAGGTGCTATCAATTTTTAGGGAGTCTTGTAATATTGTCGATTTAGCATTTTAGATTCACTGTTTAGAGTAAACGGCTGTTTTTTATTTTTGTTTGATTCTTTTGTTTATTTTTCTCTCTGGAAAAATGTGTAGGTTATAGCTCTGGCTTTGCTCAGATTTTTGTCTTATAAATTGATGAACACCGTATGCACTCACAAAAAAGTGTCATGTTCTGTTGAAATGGTAGTATGGTAGGTAACCGTAGCAACGTATGCATCAATGTTTCGTATGACGTAATCACGTAAATTTTTTAACATTGTAAATGTTCGATCATTCTAGGAAGATCCATTTATGTTTTTGTGATTGAGAATAGTGCCCTGATTTATGAAATTGTGACATTTATCTGTAGTTTCGCAGATTTTAAGGTAATCGGAATATGCGGATGGGCCATAATACGTCAAAGGGAAGTCAAAGTGTAATTTGAATTTTTAAAAATGTCCCAAAATCGGTCGGTAACTTTTGGATATTTGTCAAAATCTGTTAATTGTCGCTGACTTTGAGCTTCTTTGCTGAATTTTTTTCAGCACATTCAAAACAAAAAAGTTCAGCACGTAAGTAAGAAACGGAAAAAATAGGTTCTCGGGATTGAATAAAGCTGCAGTTTGAGGTT
Source organism: Idaea aversata (assembly GCA_907269075.1). Lineage (NCBI taxonomy): Eukaryota > Metazoa > Arthropoda > Insecta > Lepidoptera > Geometridae > Idaea > Idaea aversata. Next base: position 4,315,525 of record OU026102.1, read on the forward strand.
TTTGACAAATTTAATCTTGTGTTTTATTTTTAAATTACATTTTCAATGCCTTTGATACTTGCGCATAGTGTGAGCATCTGTATTTTTGTAACGAAGTTCCTTATCGCGCGTTGCGAAAGGGGCTAGACGGAAAAAATTAAGGCCAAAAGTTGTAACGACACTTTTTGCATACAAAGCAAGCCAGTTATATTCGTTTCGTCTTTCTATTTCGCATTGAACAGTGTGACAGAATATTTACACAAAAAAAATTATTACAATTTCTTCACTAATTAATCGAAAGGAACTTCGTTCCATCCGGGTGTCCCTTGACACCTCTCAAGTTTTTTTTTCTTCTTCATATAAAATACTTTCTATACAACCTATTCTTCGAAAACTCATTAGACAAAAGGCAGATATTTGATAGAACGTTAGAACATAAATTTAAATTTTCAAATTCGGAGCACGTTTGGCATATTCGCGGCATGCGTTCTCCCATAATGCCAACATATTGCATAAAATAACCATAAACCATATCCACACATAGAGGGCGGTAGTGAGTAGTAAACCTACCACTACTTATTGCAGTAATAAAATGTTCAAAAAACATGTATTTTTAGGTCAAAAATTACACATATACTAATATATTTATTTTTAAAACTAAGTTTAAAAAAAATTACACTCGAAAATATTGGATGGGTTAAAAATAGTAAAGGTCCACTTTACTATTAGGGTTCCATACCCAAAGGGTAAAAACGGAACCCACTAAGACTTCATATGCCTGTCTGTCTGTCATCAGGCTGTATTTTTTTAACCGTGATAGCTAGACAGTTGAAATTTTTATGTAATTTAAATTAAAATTTAAAAAATAAAAAACAAAACATAGGGGCATGGTCATTGGTCATGTCAGTTATAAGTTTTATGCAATAAAAGTATTTGTTATAGTGTCATTATCCTGGGAGGAAACAGTCGTTTGTATGGACAGAGCGCCGGTACCCTTTCCTCTTAAAACAAACTATATAAAGTAAGACGTGAGTAAAACTACGCCAGACTTGGGTGGGTATCGTGGATATATGCTAGGTATATATACCTATTCCATACCTACCGTTATACCTACTAGGAAAAAATATATTTTCTTACATCTAAAGTTTCACCCGAGACACATGAAGTAAAACAAACAAACATTCATTACGGACAAAGCGTTATAGTATATTATTACACGGAAAGTCAATTAGTCGCCAATTACCCGGGCTGCGTCTGCGCAAGATAAGATAAAGGTAAATATTCTAAAAGTTACCTGACACCTTACCATTGTGGTAGGCTACCGGGCATAATACGGGATGGTGAATATACATGGGCTCCAATTGGCATGGATATTTTGTACCCATACCTATTGGAGCCCATCTCCTTGTGCTACCTCTGGATTACCAAAAAAAATTCCTAAAAAAATTATTACTAAAAAAAATTCCAATAAAAATAAAAGAATAACTTACCTACTTATTTTAACCGACTTCAAAAAAAGGAGGAGGTTTTCAATTCGGTTGTATATTTTTTTCTATGGATGTTCGCGCATTATGTTCTTTGTTTATCAACCGATTTTGATGAATATTTTTTAGTTCGTTCGTGTTAGTTTCCCTAGTTTACTGAAAATATAAGATATTTTCAAGATGTGGATACAACATTATTGGTATTGGGCACTTACAACAGTTTTGTCACATTTTAAAAATATTCTAAACTCTGAGTAAATTGGTGTAAGTACTGGCTGGTCCCAAAATTATAAAAAAAACTTTATTCTTTATTATTTTGGGTAAGATCCAAGTTAGCCTACATGTAGTAGGTACCTAAAAGGCATTAGGTACGTCGACGAATTTTCTTTATACAATAATATAGTCTGTAATTTAATCAGTCGACACAATCTCACAAAACTTCTTGGTACAACAGGACCGAGTGTGTGGAAATCTGAACTATTTCTCCTCCTCTTTCTTTCTTAGAATTAAAATAACCAAACTAAACGTCAACATTTCTATTTTCACACAACAGACAGACGTAACAACGATAATTTAATGTTGTAAACCTCACTATTATCGTACTTTCCGACTCGGATCTTCTGTAATCAATAATTTTCTATCAATGATCAACGCTGACCGCTTATTAGTAAAGGAAAAAACAATAACTGTAACCGGGATTATGGCTGCAGACAATCGTGGAAATAGTGTGGACACGCTATGGATATTTATTTTATTTAAATATCTTAAGAATATGGCTATTACAGACTAGAAACAGACATTCTAATTTTTGACGTGACAACGTTTTATAAATTGGTTTGCCGGGTGACACTTCAAGAAACTGCGTTACGCTCCGCTGACGTTATGCGCTCACAATGAGAGCGAGTGAGAGGCACGCGGGCATGGTTAGCCCGCCTAAGAGCGAGAGAGACAGACATAAAAAGTGAAAGGCACGCGTCCCTTCCACTCGAGCACAGTTGTTGTCACGTAAAACTTTCGCCCGTATACCGACTTTACAGGCAACCAGTTTTATTTAGTTCAATTTCTCAGTTTTTTTTGCGTTGACCACTATCACATCTGCCTGATGGTAGCAGATTATGCGGCCTAAGATATAGGACGCTTTCCTAGAAGATCGCTGTTCGCGCTACATAAAGACCCCAAAATTGTACACGTCAGGAAAAACATACGCAGGCAACTGAGTTCCTTAGTCTTAAAAGAGATTAGTGTCACTTATCCTATAACTTACCTTAATAAGAAAATAAATAAAACAATAGTAATATCCACACAAATCGAACCCACAATCGATTTGCTCGCAGTGTGAAATCACAAGACGATATAATGCCTATAATGCGGTGCGCGAGCGCAGATCGTAACCTTTTACACCTAGCTAAGGAATTGTTGAACAAGACGTTCTTATTCGTATTGCTCATTCATTTTAGACACGGAATTAATTTATCTAACTATTTGATTTAGTATTGGTATAAAAGCTTAAGAAGAAAGGGTACCGGGGGCTCTCTCCATACAAACGTAGTCGACTATTTTCTCCCTGGATAATGACAAAATGAGCAAATATTTTTGGTGCATAAAACTTATAACTGCCATGACCATGCCCCTATTTTTTGTTATTTTTTTTAACCTTAATTTCTATGATAATTAGAAAATAAAAAAATAAAAAACAAAAAATAGAGGCATAGTCATGGCGGTTATAGGTTTTATGGCACAAAAATATTAGTACTAGTGTCATTATCCAGGGAGGAAACAGTCGACTACGTTTGTATGGAGAGAGCGCAGGTACCCTTTCACCTTAATACAAATAAAATTAAAATAAGAGGGTGGCCCAGGACCAGGACCGATGGAGGAAGATGGGGAGACCTTTGCCCAACAGTTGGACTAGACGTTAGATAAAAACAATTGAAATAATAATTTAAAACAAACAAAACACCAAACAAGTCAAGTCTAATAGCGTTTCCGATGCAAAGCTGCCCTGAAGAATGTCGATTCCTTTTTGTCCCTATTTGGGGACAGCGTTTGGGAACAGGCAGGAATGCCCTCAATGATCAGTAGAAAGTCTCCAAAGACTTTTTGAAAACTTTTTTGGAAAAACCAATGGCTACTTTTTAGAAAACACTATGTCAAAAAAAAATTACACATAGGCTACTTTTTATGCCGATATTCCCACGGAATCAGGACGTACGCGAAGCTAAGCTAGTTTTCCATAAATAGGCAAAGTTTCCATACAAATTTTACTGACCTATACCTACCTATACCAAACAACTATAATAACAGAAACGCCTTGAAAATTCGCACCAATCTCTTTGAATATCAGAAATTATCGGATAAGTTCCCTTCAAATGTACTCAGTACAATAATTATACTTAATAATGACACGTACAACTCAATGTAGTATTATTTTATCTCACGACTGGTATACCACATATATTAGGTATGTACAGTCGGAGTCAGAATTGCAGACCCACCGTAGTAGTGAGGAGACCGTGGGAGATCGACCTTCACGGATCTGATAACCAGATGAGACGTATTTTTTATCAAATATAATTTATAAATAAATATGCCTATGATCACTTGCCTATCAAAAAGTGCTCATATGCGACTATTTTTAATTTAATTAACTTTAATCGATTTTCTTTCATCACTTTCATTATTTTGATAATCAAATGAATTTTATTTTAACTGATAGTTTTTAACACACAGATTATGTCTAGGTAGACTTGCCTACTCATTTTTGTGTATGGCTACCTGGCAAGCAGATGTGGACAGGTAAGTCAATATAGGTAACTCCATCGATCTGCTAACCAATCGAAATTTATATCAAAAGTTATATAATTTTATCACAAAATCAATCACATAGACTTGCCTGCAAAAAAGTACAGTTGCCAAGCTAAATGTAAAAAATATTTCCTGTTTATTATATTAATGTAGATTTTTTCTTTCTAAGCTAAGAAAATTGCAATAAAAAAGGTCATATACCTACATATAGTGTTATTTTTAGCATCGATCAGACTCATAATGTTCAGGCCATAGTCATAAAATAATATACCTTAATACATTATAATAGTCGAGATCCCGGTAATGTTGGTAAGCACTGGAATTATAGGGCGGCGAGTTCGGTGCCTTATATTGAGTAGGGTGGGGTTATAGTTACGGCGGGGAAAGGTGGGGTTAAAGTGATAGCTGAAATCGGTATAGTTTCAGTAAAACCGTATGTAAACAATACAATAATACAAATATATGATTTAGGACACATCCGTCAGAGTTTTCTTTCGTTAGTAAGTACTTTATTGATTGGTTCAATTTCGTCATGGAATGATTGAATTTATTAAAAAATATATTTTACATAGGTCGTAAAACAAAATATTATGCAAGATAACGATATGCCTGAACTAGAAATTTTTGTTTTAGGGAGCAAAACCGCGCTGTAGCTATTTCAAATTTTAGCTCATAACCTAGCTAAAATTTTAAATAGCTACACCGCGCATAATATATTATTAAGCAATATGCCTTACGAACGGGTTACCAGTATCTATCACAACACATGATCATATGTCGAAATAAAATGTGCAATTTCCTTCAATTTTATTCAAAGGAACATGACAAAGGTGCAAGTTATTTCAATTGCGATAACATTCATTTCCGTAACTGGATGTTGAACTGATTATTATAAAGTTAAGTCACGTTCCTAATTAGATTTTTTAAATTACAATGTTTAAATTTGATTTATTTCGATAACGGAGAAATGGTTGGTTATTTAAAAGAAGCTTTGAAAACTTACGTAAAGTTTCAAATATCGTAAAATGTTTTTCAGAATTAATTCAAGTTTAACGATCTGCCAAAAGTAACTATAACAAACTTGACGCAAAAATCACTTTGTATGAGCAAGATTGTTTCCGCCATCAGTCGCACCACGCCCTACTATCGGATCTCATCGCTGCGTCTGATTGGTTGCGGGTGGCAAAATTGTTCGTTGATGGTGATTCGATTCATTTTGATGACATATTACATTTTTAAATTGAACATCCGATCGAAACACAGGTCCGTATCAAATTGTCAATTTTAGTTGGATTAGAAGCTTGATGGGCTATTCTACAAGACCAACAGTTGACCAGTCCCAACCAAACTTCAAAATAGACGGCGAAAGCATTTCCTTAGAGACTCTTTCTAAGAAAACAAGTTTTCAAATGAATTAATATTAAAAATATAAGTAAAATCTTTCAATCAAAATCTTTCATCCGGTTTACAACATCATTTACATACAAAAACCAAAATCTTTTTATGTTTTTTATTCAAAAACTATAAATATGAATAAACTTTTGCCCGCGAATTCGTCAGGTAGAGTTTCAATATTCCAAAATCCCTGTTTAGCGTACCTATGCCTCGTTAAATTAACAGCTCTCTGTATACCAAAAGCACACATAAGAACACATTAGGACTAAAGTGTAGTGTCATGGAAGTGCTACTAACATAGTTCTAAGCTATATATTAACACATTCAATTATTGGTATAAAATATGTATGTTAATCTATAAGGTATGTATCCATGGGCCTTTGTAGCCTGAAACAAATGATTTATTATCTTCTCTATATATATAAAATTCTCGTGTCACGGGGTTCGAACTTGAACTCCTCCGAAACGGCTCGACCGATTCTCATGAAATTTTGTGAGCATATTCAGTAGGTCTGAGAATCGGCCAACATCTATTTTTTTTTGTTTTTTTTTTTTTTTTGTAAATAGCGAAACAACGTTTGCCGGGACAGCTAGTTATTTATAAAAGCCTGATCCTTCCATCCATTGAAGCTGGGCATTGGTATCAGTCAACCAGGAGTTTAAACTTATAGATTTGTAGAAACATTGTAAAGTATTAAAACCTATTATTGACCATGAAATATTGATCTCGACAATATAGAAAACTTGGTAAGTTTTCCGTATTAAATAACTTAGTATAAGATCTGTTCACTCACGAAGGCGCGCCCTTCCAGGGTAAATTTTCTCGGTGTGCAACAAGATGTCTTAATGTGTGTGTGAAGACTATCATTAGAGACAGCATACAACAGAGATAGAATAATTCTATCTCTGTTGTATGCTGTCACTGTATAATAACCCTGTATAATTATTATACAGGGTTATTGGAAATTATACTAGCAAGCCGTTGAGAGCTACTTCTGTGCACCTAAACAAACAACTTTTGTTCTACGACTTTTGGAAATTCGAAAAAAAAAATGGAAATTTTGAGGTTATGTAAATTCGAAAAAACAGCTGATTTTTTAAAACAAAGGTCATTCAGACCAAGAACAGTAGATAAAACTTAAAAAATAAGTAAAATTTTAAGGTTACTGACCTCTCCGTGTAAGGAACAGCTGATTTTCAGGCAAACCTAACCTCAAAATTTTCGAAAAAATGTTCGAATTTCCAAAAGTCGTAGAACAAAAGTTGTTTGTTTGGGTGCATAGAAGTAGCCCTCAACGGCTTGCTAGTATAATTTCCAATAACCCTGTATACAAATTATGTTTACAACAACATTGTTAAGGTGTGGAAGGGCGCGCCTTTGTGAGTGAACATAATATCTTTACCTTTACTGAAAATAACCAGATAAGTTTAAAATCCAATAATGCTAAGTATATTCCACAAATAAAACGCTTTATTTCTATAAACATAATTAAACAAACATTATTCTGAATTAATTTGAATTAAAAAGTTAAATTATCTAATCTAAAACATTGGGACGAAAATTCCACTTAAGGCGGGGACAGCGCGGCGTTGTGCGAAAGGACTAATTACCATAGCAATCTGAAACGCATAAAGTTAAGATTGTACTAATTAAGTGTGAAGTACCTACTTATACTTTGTTTATATTTAGAGATAACTTACTAATTAAAACGGCGATAGATATAGAACCTTATAGTCTTCGCCCACAATACCGAATCACACTAAGAATGTAACCGGACCGGCATTTTTGAATAGTCCCCGAAAGTTCCCGAAAGAAACCCGGGATTTGACGAAGAACCGGGAACTCAGTCTATCTCCGTTTCGGTACTTTCGTTACTACCGGCACTAAGAAAAAACATTAAAATTAAATGTATGAAAAATGGTTAAGTTAAAGTTCAATGGGTTTACTTTTCTTTGTACCTACTTTGAAGGTAAATAAATATACTTATCCTAAAAATCCTAAAAAAACACTAATAAATAAAATCGCTCAAAATATCTTAACAATCTGGTAATCACGGAAGTCTTGGGAGTACCGGTTCCTTTATCGGAACCCAAAAATTTCGGAATTCAACCATGGCACGGTTCTTATAGTAGGAACTAGAGAATTAGTACCCACCTACTTATTTTATGACAGAATGACTCTTTCATACAATTTTATGAAACAGAAACTACCTTAATTGAGTAAACCCTACTATGGAAAATTCTTCCACTCGTGCGAAAAAATCCATTTCGAAATAGAAAAATTAATTTAATAGGATTATGTAAAATACGCGTCGGGGTCGCGCAACTCTTTTTTCCTATTTGTCCACAGTACACAGCTTAAAGTTCCCACAGTACACAGCATGCTCGTAGACGCCACAGCGTCAATTTATCACAATAATCCTTGAACATTTTAAACAAGTTATCAAATTCATTTAAGGCGACACAAGAAACAAATAAACAAACTAAACGCAGCGACATTCGCAGCGTGAATCCGAACGTAAGATATCTACCTCGTTTACTACCGGCAGGCGGCAAAACGCATGCCGCCATGACAGATAACCTCGAAATTAAAACAAAGAAATAACATAATATTTAAATTGATTATTTTAATAGGTAAGCACGTTCTAGCATGCTACATCCTCGACCTCAACGTCGCTTCCCATCAAGTGAAATAAGGTCAAAAGCAAGTCTATTTTGTGTAAAAAAGAATTTAAATAAATAAAAAATAAATAAATATTTCTGGACATATTACACATCGCCATCCAGCCCCAAGTTAAGCAACTTAATGCTTGTGTTATGGGTGCCAGATAACGGATAAACTACTTATATACTTTTTTTTTTTTTTTTTGTAAATATATACATATTATACATATAGGAAACACCCAGAACCAGAAACAAGAATTTATGGTCAGCATAAATACTTGTTCCCGGCGGGAATCGAACCCGCAACCTTCTGCGGAATTTGGAATCTATATAAACGTCTTTTTCGGTAATTTCGCGATTTGCTGACATTGCTTTTTTTTGTCAAATATAATTTTTGAGACACTAAGAAATGTCGCGTGTCAACAACATAATGTACTCAACCGAAATATTAAGGTTTCAAAATGCCGGTTCGGTTTACGTGTCAAACTCATGCTTCCGTTTATTTCAAAAAAGGAACGCCTGAAGTAAACGCATAAGAAAGATGGCGTCGATTAATCAAAGTATCCGTTTTGTTTTTCGAGTAATTTTGAATAATTTGTGAATGGAAACAAGTACCGAGACTGCGACTCGGCGTGTTATTTATAGTGGTACGTATATCGCCTTAATTAATGGCTTCACTTGTTTTATTTGTTCGTTTATTGATTTTTATTGAGATAGATTATCTGAAAGGCGCTTTCTGTTTTTCATATTTATGCTGGTTCTCATCGCTTTAAAACCTTCAAATAGGTACAGAATGCGTATATTATTAATAATATACTTTTCGTATTATTATTAAGACCAGTGATTTTGATAATTTTTGAAAATGTTCTAGATCTAATGGGAAACTAGGTTTAGCCGTTTTTATTATAAAGAAATATTGCCTAAGATAAAAGTTATAAGTATTTGAATATCTATATTTTTGCCTTAAAAACTTCATCGAGCGTTTCAATTGTTTTTTATTAGACTAAACTGAATTACCAAAAAAGAATTTTGTGAAGGATAAAGGGGGTAAAAACGTTACAGCCCGCAACATTAATTATTTGAAAGCAAAATGAAGGCAATTACGTCCGAACTTAAACTCTCTCTATCGCACGATACGGGTCATTTTTAAAAATACCTATTCTCTTAAGAGCCTACACTGTCCCACTGCAGGGCAGAGGCCTCTCTACCTTTCTTCCATTGAACACGATCTGTAGCTAATGCACACCAATCATTCCTATAAGAAAGAGTCAAAATCATTGATTGATTGAATCGAATGATTTTCGTAATACAAAATATACTCACCTATATGATTTTGTATTCTTATCGCCCCTAAACTTGCAAATATTCTCTTTTTAACCGACTGCAAGGAAAGAGTTATGTTTTTCGCGCCTATTTTTGTATGTTTGTTTTTTTATTTCGTTAATTTGTGAATGAAATTTTACTTTTTTTTCTTTAGGATTTTAAACATGTTATTTTAACTCATAAAGTTATTAAAAAAGTATATTCAGCATGTTTTTTATTTTCATTATGGTTAGAACTCAGTTAAAATAGAACTAGCTTTTAGAAAGTTTTTTTTAGCAAAAATTTAAAGAGTCCTGAAACTACATAATTATTATGCCAGGAACATAATTATTAATAAACAAATATTACAGGACATTCCACACATCGCCATCTAGCCCCAAGCTAAGTGACTAGACTTGTGATAAGGGTGCTAAACAACGGATATACTGCTTATATACTTTTTCTTTTGTAAATATATACCTATAATACATAGAAACAACCAGACCCCAGACAAAAAACTAACCATAAATACTTGTCTGAGGCGGTAATCGAACCCGCAACCCTGTGTTTGGCAGTCCGGCATGGTGACCATTGTGCCAACTGGGTCGTTACCTTGCTATCTACGTACTTATTACGGTTATTAAACGATCGTTTATCTTTATAGATCGATTATTTTTAATCTAAACTTTATATTTACCAATCCATCACACCACTCAGAGTCCAGGTGCTAGCCATATTAATGGACGATCATAACCTCACCGGACGTCTGACATCCCAGGACAGTTCCTATCGATTTATTGTTCATATATACTGATCTCGTTCGACCATGCGGAGGTTCGTCACCGGAACGATAAAAAAACCTACGGTGGAAAATGTCGTAAGTCTTCAATTGCGTAGAATTAGATTTTTCATGCTCTATCGATATGTATAAATTATAATTGAATATCTCTTCAATTAGATAATATTTTAATATAAGCCACAGTTTTACCACAGACTTCGAATCCGTAGGTTTTAAAGATCAGAAGAAGAGAAAGATTATTAGTTGAAAAATGATGGAGGTAGCATCGCAGAAGTTTTTTAGCCTTACACCCAAAAATAGGTATTATTTTCGTTACGGAATTTCTTGATTCGGTCGCCGCGCTCAAAGCCCGCGATAAAAGCTATGCAATAGCTTAAAATATTTTTTTTAAGTCGAGCTGAGTAATTACTTTAATACTTAGGGAAATAAGTAGGTATGTCAAAATTGTTTTTTAAATATTCCTAACACACGAAAATCTATAAAATTACTAGCTTTAGCTTCTGGTGAACAAAGGGCTGACTCCTACCTCGAACAGCGGATAATCATCGCCATCCAATGAGGTAACACATCCAGCCTTTTGGGCAAACTTTCTAGGGCTTTTAATTTTTGTTAAATGTAAGAAGGTAGTTCATTTCATTTAACTAATAAAAGTTTTTATTATTGAATTGCTACGAAGAAACATCAAATAAAAACCAAAAAACTTTTGTACACCATAGTAAGATTACGCGTATCATAGTCCACATTTTGACTTCATTTAAGTTTCCACAAACGAAACTTATTTAAAACCTTTAACAAATTACATTTAAAAAAACTCGATGTCCTCACCCTAAAAAGGGGCAAGTTAAAAACCTAATACCAACATTAGAACAATAACGAGTGAGGTAATAAAGTCGACGACAGACGGCACGGAAACTCAGGGGTGAGAAGCATCTTTTAATTCTTACAGTCCATTTGCTGGGGCCATTGCTTGGGATAGGGAAGCTGTGGAGCTGATGTTTGGTAAAAAAATCTTAATTTAATAATAAAATTTCAGTCAATAAAAAATCTCTGTCTATGTGTATGTTTATCTATAATTATTACAATAAAAACTCCGCATCTGTCTGTCTGAACGCGATAACCTCAAAAACCACTAAGCATATTTTCGTACGGTTTTCACTAATGGACGAAGCAATTCAATGAGAAAGATTTAGAGGTATTTAAATCTTTAAGATTTTATGTAAATTAGCTAAAATACAATGCTTCGCTCCTGTGAGCAGTCGCAGGTCGCTTTAAACTACTTACAAGAAAACTACAAATGTCTTATTTAGCAGCTATATATCAAAGGACCTAAGAAATCTTAGTTGTTAAAATGTTTATTTTTTATTTGAACAAGCCTATTGTATGTATCCCACTTCTGAGCAAAGGCTTCATTCATAAACTTCATGTGTCCGATTCTAGCCACTCCATATCTTTTTGAAACCTAAAAATATTTTCGTAATTCGTTGCCTGCCCAGTCCGGTGCCCTTTCATTGGCACCAAACGCCATCGCCAATTGCTCAGCCATCCCTTTAAACACATTTCTTTTATTCACACTTTCCCCCTTGTAAGAAATGATGCAAATTTCCCTTTTTCCTTACAATAAAAAGGTTGATAATACAGGTTTTTGAGCTTTGAAGGCTGTTTGAAAGTTTAAGTTTATACCTAACAAATTATCGAGTTCTTTTTGGATAACAGTGCTTAGGATCTCCGCCCATTTGATCGTTTGACCTAATTGTATGGGCTAGGCTATATATAAATATATATAAATAAACTTAATAAATAAACTTACTTAATTAAAGTCGCTTTGTCAACAACATAAACATGATCGACAAAATTCCTAAATTATATACGATGGTTCCTTAATGGTCGCAATCAATAACCTATTTATCAGCTACCAAGGGTTTAACTGGGATCGTTCCTATTCTACAGTAAAACTTAAAAAAAATGGCAGTTTCAACCTTTTCTACAATATAACTTTAAACATTTTAACCCTTGACAGTCACAGTCAGCTATTTTGACTGCCTGTAAGAGATCTATTTTTATAGACGATAAGGTCGCTATTGAATGAATTATAAATTTTCCTATTAGGTAGGTAGGTACTTATTATAAAATTTGTATTATTTTGGGCAAGTCAACTCCATCTAATAGTCCCAGAATATACAGCGCAATTGCAACCCAAGCTATTCTGGGAGCTTGGGTTGCAGTTACTGGCGCTGCTTAAATAATATAATTGTGTTATGTTGTATTTCGTATTTTTCTCTAAACTTAGTCAACTGTTTCCTCCCTGAATAATGGACACTGGAACAAATATTTTTTTAGCATAAAACTTATAACTGCCATGACCGACCATGCATCCCTGTGTTTGTGTTTTTTTTTAACTCTTAATTTCTATGATAGTTATAATATGAAAAAAACCAAGACATAGAGGCATAGTCATGGCAAATATAGGTTACAAAAACAACAAAGCAACAAAAATATTTGTGCTAGTGCCATTATCAAGAGAGGAAACAGTCAACTACGTTTGTATGGAGAGGGAGCCAGTACCCTTTGCTCTTTAGCATTATTACTTTTTAATTTTCTATTATTTTTGAGATTCAATTAAATATTTATCAATATAATACGATAAGGTATAGTGGAAGAAGACCTTAAGAACTAAAAGAAATTCTCATTAAGTAGTGAAGTAGGAAACAATTTCACCTAGACCACAGTGTCCCAGTCTCGTGTAAGTACCCATCCTACTCGAGTCTGTTTACTTACAACCGCAATCACAGTACCCAGGTTAGCTAAGTACTGTTGGTGGTTAACGAATTATTATAAACTTCCTTATTAAATATATATACAATTTTAAAATAATATATGTTTGGCTGATAAATCAACGTAATTAGGTACTTAGTCAAAGATATTTCTCATTTCATCTATAAGCGATTTCATTGTTATCTTATGGGACATAAAGAATCTTTACCTTACAGGTTAAATCGCTGGTCCTTGGATACATCTTTGAAGGGTGTGTTCTTTGTGAAATGTATGTAGGTATATGTCGCAGCCAACTATCTTAATTAGCTGTTCAATCAACAGCCTCCTTACTAAATAACACCGTTCAACTAGCGGCCTGAATGATATTCAAGTTGTTAGCTGGCTACGAGTTACTCACTAGGAAAGGATTTATCTGAAATTCCATCACAAATATAGTGTAGCCACGGGAAAAATATAGTTTAGAACTTAAACTGAACAGATATCAAAACTAGACGCGCGATCTGCGCAGTTTGTCCAGAGATTTTGTTGAATCCGTTCCAGAGATCATTAGGATGTTAAATGGACAAGTTAAGTAAAGTTACGAGTTAAAGGAACTGACAAGAAAGGAAACTGGCCTGTTAACGAATTTTGTAATACTGACGAATGAGGTAAACTAACCAGTTAGAGAAACTGGCTAATTAGGGAAACTGACGACCCCTGAAAAGGGCTACTACACACTGATATGTGTTTAAGATTTTGTGAGAGATCTGTGTGACTGAGCGTCCCTTATATTAGTTCTTTAGTTTTTGTTAATGTTTTTGTAAAACGTTATAATTAAAGTAAATAAATAAATCTAATCGAATCTAAATCTGAACTAATCAGACATCAAAACTATTCGCGTCATCCTAGCGCAGTTTGTCCAGTTTTTTTTTTTAATATGCATAAAAATACTATTTTTCAACTATGTCTGTGACTATGTGTAATTAACCACGCTTTTATTAGTTTCACCTGTATGTTTGCTTACTTGTTTTTAAATGAGAAACTACAAGTACACTACAAGAAACTCATGTGTATTTTACCACTGTAGTAACATGTATTATTATCTCTATGTTCCAAGGACCTCTTAAATAAAATTTGTTAATTTATCTCTATCAATGAATCTCTCCCACAATTCAGTGGCAATCCGCATAGAAGACAAGCCTTGGCACAGAATATATAATAGGCCTTGGTCAAATTTCTATAGACCAATTAGACGGAAGTTTACAAATTGACAGTTAATTCCTATTCCTAATTGACCGAGTGAAGAGTGGTCTTTAGTATTGGGTATTGGTATGGCGGTAAAGTTTGTGGCTTTCTATTCCAGCCCCACATAACTTCGTCAGCGATTGATTAGTACAATAGAGTGATATGTCTCTCCCGACTGATCGATGTCTGACGGGACCATTAATTTGAAATAGCTAAAGATACAGCAATTTTAGATATAGCACTAAAAGGCATAAAGAGTTGGCATAGTCCTCGATTGCCATCTTCATTTATTCCGATCTTTTATCGTTCGAATTGGACCTTATTATTCGGATTAGCTTTCACCCGCGACTTAGTCCGCGTAGGGGTTAAATTTTTCAAATTTCTTTTTTAAAGTCTTAAGAGCTACCTGTGTCCTTTGGTTTAAGCTGTACGTTGTCAGTCAGTCAGGACTTTTCGAATTTTATATAGAGGACACATAAATAACGAAATATACTAATTCTATCACAAGATGTCCTAAAGTGCTACATTTCATTTCATTTATTTGCTTTCATATTGTATAATAGATCTTACAGAGGCCTGAGCCCTGCCGGGCATTGCAATTGTGTGGCGACAGACCGAGGTTTTTCTTACTATAGGTACTCGATAAACAATAAACTCGTCTAGTTAATACATTTTTCTTTTGATATTCAATAATGAGATAAGTTGGTAAGTTGGCATTTTAAAGACATACGAGACTTGTCCGTGAATTATATCAAAAACCACGCCGAAGAATAAAACGTATACCAATCAATAGAAGATATTAGGACAATCCGTCATTAAACCATACCTGTTTGTGCCTTTTCATTTTGAATTTACATTCTTAGGGCGCGTTCAGATGACACGCGTTTACCACGCGCCCACCACGCGCATCACACGCATTGACCACGCGTTAAATTTGTTCTTTATGTAATTTGAGTCTTATGACATATCAATAGATCTCAAATTGCATTTATCAAGTCCACCCGCTCACG
Source organism: Idaea aversata (assembly GCA_907269075.1). Taxonomy (NCBI): domain Eukaryota; kingdom Metazoa; phylum Arthropoda; class Insecta; order Lepidoptera; family Geometridae; genus Idaea; species Idaea aversata. The sequence goes on from OU026102.1 coordinate 4,330,959, forward strand.
CCCCGCGCACGCCTCGCGCACGCCTCGCGCACGCCCCGCGCCTGCTTGCAGAAATGCAATTTGAGATCTATTGATGTGTCATAAGACTCAGATTATGTATAGAACAAATTTCATCGTGTGATGCGCGTGGTGGGCGCGTGGTCAACGCGTGTCATCTGAACGCGCCCTTATACTTATTTACTAGCTGCGCCCTGCGGTTTTGCCCACGTAAACCCCGATCCCGCAAGATCCTATATCCTTCTTCATCCCCTAAACTATCACCCTGCCGATTTTTTATCCAAATCGGTGTAGTCGTTTGACCATGAAGAGAAAACAAACAAACAAATAAATAAACAAACTCTTCTGATTTAAAATATTAATTATGATCTAATTAATTAAATCATTTTTTCGGCTACTGACACCATATTATACAAAATAAACATAGTTCGCAAGAAAATGTAACAGATTCAACTATAAAAGAAGATGGACAAAGTACTATAAAGCTGGCTAGATAGAACGTTCTACATCCACAGATTTATTGAACGTGCGCCAGCGCAGAACTTTCGTCCAACTTTTTACTGTAAATAAATGTTTCCACTTGACTAATTGTGACGTATTTTACTGCCATTCGAAGTAAATTAAACTGGCAATTGCAGTAGTTGTTTTTTATATAGGATGTGTCCATCGATTTATGACTGCTTTGAATCTTTTGAAGTCCTTGTATGGATGCTGTCGTATGGAGCGAGAGAGTCTTTAGATGATTGTCAACCGTAATGTGAGTAGCGGGGCTTAAAATACCTACAGAAGGTACCTACTTACCTAGCTTGAAACTATCTAGGTGTAACATAAATACTATAAAATATAGGAGTTAGTAGAATATCGAATCGTCGCAAACTCAGATAGTCTAAATTAGCAACTCGTAAGCATTTCGTCTAACTCTCAGATAGTCTAAAGTAGCAAGTAAAACGCAACTGGGAACTCGTCTAAAAGTATTTCGTCTAACTTGTTGAAAGAAAAGACGATCGAAACGGAAACAAAAGGCTATTGAAAAAAAAAACTAAAGACAATGAACAAACTGAAATAATACTCGTAATAAGAAAGAAAAACATTAAGACCTCTATCGATGTTGCGAAAAATTAGACTCATAAAAAGAAAAATAAAAATACGCGATCAAATCGTGTATCAAAAGTGTGAATACCGTGCAAACTTCTTTAAAACTGGTCAGAAGAGTAAGCAAAACCAAACGAATGTAACGTTATAATTTGTAACGAATATAAGTCCCATATCACGAGGTTATAGAGCCTAGGAACTTTGGCAGGCGTGCGTGGAGTCGAAGGCATCGCATCATGTGACATTCGGCATCTATATCCTACATTTCTACTCTCGCGACTCCACTCTGGACGGATAGTAAAGGCAAGCCAGAGTTGGGGGACCGCTTCCTCGTCAGTATTCACTCCAACCAACCAACTAAGGCAAGCCGGAGATGAGGAACGGTGGCTTCCCCATGGAGCACTCGAAACCGCGGGGTCGCTACTCTCCGACATCTCGCCTCAAGATGCCCCACGGACTTAAATGAAAAATAATAATATGTCCGTTATTAACTTGTATAAATATGTCCTACGTGGATGAAGTCGAGAGTAAAAGCTAGTCTTATATAAAACATCAAAGAAATTAGTAAATAGTCTTTCTGCCAGAATCGCATATCAAAGAAATGAGTCAATTGTCTTCTTGCAAGAATCGCAGGTTAGAGCTCCAAGAATTAACCAAACTTTAAATTTTAAATTCAAATTAATACGGTTTAAACCTTTACTTATGATTAAGATTTTCATTAATTAAACATTCTAAATCATTAAATGTTAATGCCGAGTAAGGAAAAAGTTTGAATATACATAATTGAAATGTGTCTTAATTACTTTTTTGATACGAAATCAATTGATCATCGTGTATTGATAACATGAGGGTTTATTGGCCTTGAAATTAAACAGTCGGGTTATCGAAAAATTGGTCGATTGATAAGTCGGTAGTCTGTCATTTAGGTAAGAAACTATCGGTAAGTTATTTCAAAAGTGTTAATTAGGACTTCCTTGTTGACTCCTTAACTAACAAATAATATTTTTAATTATCACTCAAGCAAGAACTGATTGGTTAAACTAATTTTGGTAAGACTTTAATTAAACCCTCATTAACAATTATGACACCACCCAATCAGCATAAAGCAGCTTAAAGTCGAGATTTCTGCAACAAAATTGTGTTACACTTGGAGGTGTACAATTCGAATCATCTAAAACAGAAACAGTACAATTAAAGTTATCATCATAATAAGGTAACAAAACCAATATTATTTAAATCCTAATCTTATTTTAAGTTCGATATTATTGACCAAAGTCTTTGAAAAAAGGCGGCAGGACGGCTACGGATTACCGTAGCCGTCCATCATTCATTAGAATTTTGACGTTTTGACCTCTATCTTAAATTGATTGGACTTGGTATTAGTATAAATATTAACATTTATTTGATAACAAACACATTTTAACACATCACAATCATAGGCATAAGAAAAAAACATAGACATCATAATAATTAGCAAAATCATTTATAATAATGAGACAGCACACGACTACTATCTAATGTTTTGTAAAAAAAAAAATCCCAAAAAAGTCAGCCATAGAGCATAATCAATTCTGTTCGATTGATTGCTCGCAAGTGTATTTAAAAAGTGGACAAGTCAGATATGGGTAGTTATTAGGGTAGGATTCCGTCGGCCCTGTTCTGTATAGTTTTTGCGATTGCCGCATAAGTTACCACCGCAATGTATGCCGGTGAAAAACAGTTGAACATTCCTCGCTTTGCGTTTAGATGTCTAAATCCTGATTAATCCTTTTGTAGCTATCTTTTATCTAAAGTGATATTCTGCTTATAGTTTAATTGATTTTTAATTCATTTAATTCAAATTCAGACAAAACAAATACCATAACTTAGTAACTTTAGGCTACGCATAAACCGGAACGACTAGTCGTGCGACTAAAGCGATGAGACGTGTATCAAAGTGTGTGAAATATTATGTTCTGTCTTCATAGAAAATATTTTCCCATTATACCTAGCAACCTAATAAAGAATAAAGAAATCTTATCGATGCGAGATCAAAGCAATTTGTCCTTTAATTTCATCGAATCGAGACACATCCAACCTACCGAGAAATCGATATAACATCGATATAAATATCAATCGGAATCGAATCACTGTCATTGATTGTCGTCCGTCGCCGTTAATGTCCATTCGCACTATAATCTGCGCGTACGCAGTCCCAAATTACAATCCAATATGGCGGCCAACCTATATCATTTGCTGGCGTATGGTCACCACGTATCATTTGGACAGATCGTAATTATATGCTCGACGGTGTATTCCCGATTAGTTTCCTTTTTGCAGTTTTTTTTGTTTGTCATTGAGTCGGCAAAGTTTTATGAATGAATATCCCTAGTTTTATTATGATGAGTGATGGATAAATTAAAAAAAAAGGATGCTAGCTCTATTTTGACCTCACATTCGAATAGAATCAGTTATATTTTCTGTTAAGACCAGGTACAGTAAGGGTCATAAGTAAATGATCAGTTTGCTACAATAATACTATCAACAAGTATTGGAGTTACGACCTTCTTATAATAGACGTTACACAAACTTAAATACTTGAATTAAAAGTACTCAGAGTGATTAATATTTTCAAGATGTTAGCTATGTGTTTAGTTGGCCGAGAGGTATAAGCCGCCACCCGCTACACCAACCGACGTGGATTCGATCCACAGGTTACGTTGTTATAATGTTTAAATAGTGCTGCACAGGATTGTAAACGTTATGGTGGGCAGAGACTTTTGACCGTGGACTGTACCTACCTCCTACCTAATTTCACCAGCATACCCATACTGCATGCATGTGCAATTTTAACATGGGCATAGACTCACACGCATTATCCTGGGTGTATTTATGCATGCTGTGGCCCAGCATGGCGTTGGAATGAAGCGAAACTTTACTTAAAAACACTTACCGATAGTAAGGAAACGGTTGAGGCACATGAAGATCCATGGGCATGGAGGCATGCGCATGAGCATGTGTGTACTCATGCTGCATCATGCCATGCATACCGTGGCCCAGCATGGCCGCCCATGGGGACGATGCGAAACCTCCAGGGTGCTCCATATTTCACACACAGTATTTTTCACCGCATTTTATAATATCTCATTCTTTTGTTTCTATTTCATTTTTCAATCTTATCACTTCTCTATTCAAAAAAAAATGTGTTCTCAATTTGAACGTCAGTCTAATCGTTTCATTTTTCAAATCTGATTCAAATTGTCATTATTAAAATAATTTCACTTCCTAAAACAAAATCGCAGAGTAATTACCTATAAGTTGACCTAAGGAATTAATGGATTAAAAAAATAAAGCCAAACTTAGTCTCAGACAAACATTAATCACACTATAGTGATTTATCGCGCGATATCGCATCTTTATCGCCATATTGTGGAAACTTAACATGTTAGAGTTTATGGCAAAATTAAACTAACAAGCCTCAAGCATCAAACTGCAAGAGCATGGGACACGAATGTCACTTCCTATTGACTGTAAAGATGTTTACAATAGCTTATCATAGGCAGATACGTTTAAGAACTTGTATTAAAGGTACACAGAAAATGAGGTTTCTTTGAAGCAATATATAATCGTCTCCAAATAGACGCTTGATAATAATTTCTTGGTTTTAGTAAAAAAATGAGAAGCGGTATTCTTCATTTAAGAGCCATATACCTACCTACCTACTTAATTACACTAGGAATACTGCTTATTATTTTCAAGAACTTTACTAAACACAAGAAATGATTCTCTAACGGTATAGGATTATTTCTTGTTTAAAGAAACTCTTTAGGATTCCGTAGCCAAATGGCAAAAAACGGAACCCTTATAGTTTCTTTGCAAAGGAATGCTCATTAAAGCAATACACTCTTACGCTCTTAAGAAGTTAAGTTTCATCTGCAACTCAAAGTTTGACGCTTGATCGTAGCCGAAACATTTTAAAATTAGAAAAGCAAATAATTCGACTTTACTAGAAAAATAATCTTGAATTTCTTCAAATCTCAGGGTTAAACAAATTTATAAAACAAACCATATTTGTTATTAGATTATATTACATAACAGCTTTAACGCCTAACAAAGTTAGGTGTAGGTACTAGGAAATTCAATTAATTCATTTATTTAAGTCAAATATTATATTAACGGGCGGATTGAATCGTACATGATCGTACGTTTCGGACTAACGCTAGACTGTTTGCTAATGACAACAATAGGTAAAAAATATGCAAAAATTAAGACGAAATTAAAATTAAAATAAAATAAGAATTTTAAACTAACATGGTTTTTATTTTTAATTAACAGACTTGAAAAAAACTTTTGGTTTTACAACTAAAACATAAAATACCACTGGCGATTTTGATTGGATGTCAATTTGGAATATTCCTCTGTTTTAAGCGAGGCGAAATAATTTGTACTAGCACCGCTCCGTGGTTTTACCCGTGTAACTCCTGATCCCGTGAGAATACCGGGATAAAAATTGTTATTTCTAATGAATCAATGTATACACATACTCAGTTTCATTCAAATCGGTCCAGTAGTTTCGAAGCCTACTCGTTACAAACAAACAATAAATTTTCCTCTTTATAATATTAGTATAGATCACTACATAGTATAAAACAAAGTCGCTTTCTCTGTCCCTATGTCCCTATATCCCTATGTATGCTTAAATCTTTAAAACTACGCAACGGATTTTGATGCGGTTTTTTTTAATAGATAGAGTGATTCAAGAGGAAGGTTTATATGTATAATACATGCATAATATACCCTTGCGAAGCCGGGACGGGTCGCTAGTATAACATAACATCAGAAATACCAGGTTAAACTGCGTGGCGTAGCTAGTCAATGATAATATCTTATTATTGCCTAGCTGCAAACCGCAGTTTTACCCGTGTTAGTCCCTATCCCAAGGGAAAATCTTATTAAATAATAGCCGCAGAGTGCGCATTTTAGTAAGGCGGCCGCAGTTTTTCTTTAATAATTCAGATTCTACTTAGTGGTTTTTAGTATACCACGACCTTACCACAAAATAGAGCTATCTAATAGTTAAACTAATAGCTAACTAATAGAAATACATACAGGTCAAACACATAACCCTCCCTTTTGGCTTCGCCGTAGTCGGGTAAAAACTAGTCTCCAATCGGTTAAGTAGTTTTTCAAAGGTGTATTAATTTGAAAACTTTTAATTCTTCTACTGTTATAGAAACCCCCTAGTAGACTCGTTTTTTTTATTTGCTTCCAAGTACAGACTCATTGTCATTTTTTCTCTTACTACGAGTATAAGTTTAATAGATATGAATTTTATTAAATCCAGCCTCAAAGAAATAATTATATTTAAGAAGTTTGTTTCTAGTCTCTGTGGTTCTGTAGGTATGTAATTATGTATGTACGTTCAAAAAAAATGTGTATACTTAAGTATTCTATTCGCTCTGTCACCATAACACAAGCCCAGTTGCTTAGCTTGGGACTAGATAGCGCGTAAAATTCTCTTGGAATATTTATTAATAGAAGATAAAATATCCATACTAATATTTAAAAGCTAAAGAGTTTGTTTGTTTGTTTGAACGCGCTAGTCTCAAGAACTACTGGTTCGAATTGAAAAGTTATTTTTGTGTTGGATGGTCCATTTATCGGGGAAGGCTATAGGCTACTTTTTATTTTGATATTCCCACGGGATCGGGCCTTATGCGAGTGAAACCGTGGGGCGCAGCTAGTATTATTTAATATCTAATTTGTTAATACCGGCGTACATTTGACAGATGAGGTATACTAAAAAGCTAAAGAGTTTGTTTGTTTGTTTGAACGCGCTAGTCTCAGGAACTACTGGTTCGAATTGAAAAAATATTTTTATGTAGTATAGTCCATTTATCGAGGAAGGCTATAGGCTACTTTTTATTTTGATACTAGCAACCCGACCCGGCTTCGCACGGCTATATTATGCATGTATTATACATATAAACCTTCCTCTTGAATCACTCTATCTATTTAAAAAAAACCGCATCAAAATCCGTTGCGTAGTTTTAAAGATTTAAGCTTACAAAGGGATATAGGGACAGAGAAAGCGACTTTGTTTTATACTATGTAGTGATACCCACGGGATCGGGCCTTATGCGACTGAAACTGCGGGGCGCAACGAGTATTAAATATCCAATCTGTTGATACCGGCGTATATTTGACAGATGAGGTAGGTATAGGTATATTGCCTACATATTTAGTGAGATTTAACTATTTAAACGGCACCTACATATTAGTGAACTTGATATATTTGCTTAAACATAAATTACCTATTTATTGCGTTAATGTTTTGTTAACCTCAAGGGATTACAAGTTTTTTAATGTTTGTATAGTTAACATGTGTTTGTTATGCGCAAGAGTCGAAATACGACGGATTTTATGACATTGATGTCGTTCTACTAATGTCGAGGTGTGATTAAGTTGGAATTGTTTTAAAAATTAATAGCTTTTTAGTCATGTTTACCTTTGTTTTAGTGCTAAATATAATAATTCAAAGTAAATGTTTTGAATAATATAACTTAAAAACGTTACTTGATAAAAGCTTTAGTCTGAGACTAAGTTTGAAGTTATTTAGCTTAATTTTATTCTCTTTTTTTGCTTTTCACCCAAATAGGCATAAATGTTTAGCTAACTTGAACCAAAAACTAAAGAAAACCACACTTTGTAACCACAAAACTTTGACACAACACAGCTTTCAGTCACCGTAACGCACACTCTTACAGAAAAAAAAATCACAACCCGCGCGCAGTGTCACTCGTCAAGACGTCGACTGTCAAACTTCCCGCGCAAAAACGTCACGTCATATTTAACTGCATTTTGGTAAAATGCGTTAAGAATACGTGTGCCGTGTGGATCGGTCCAGCGGTCATTGAGAGTCTGGTATCAAAACTATACGGTTGGATGTGTGCGCCCTGAACCGGCCGGGCTGCGACAGGCATACGAAACAAGCTCTCTGAGCGCGGCCGGCGCGGGGTACGATGTTACGTCACGGTGTAATTGGGTTACTTTTACGTGACATGCTGGGTTGTCACGTCTATTCGACACCCTGGCTGCTCAGTTGCTCAGTGTTCTGGCTAGCAACACGCCCTAATTATTTTCGCGTATTTTTTTTCGTAATTATTATTTGATGACTTTTTTGTTTGAGAACACGTGCTTTTTAATTAAAATTTTATGAAAATAAAATATTTTTTACAACTAAGTAAATAAGCTCAGCCTATTTATTTTTGCGGAAATTTTCGAGTTTTTTTTTCGTAATTTAAAGATGAGTTTTTGTAAACACGTAGGTCCTGTATTCGTGTTTTATAATTAAAATACCTAGGTATATTATTTTTACAACAAAATTCAACATAAAAATATATAAGTTGATCATCAGGAAGCATCAGGAAAATTTATCGATCGCCCGTTGATGTCTTTTTAAAGAGATTTACCCCAACAACTAAAATCAATACCTAGACAATAAATAGTCTTAAAAAAAAACAAGATACTTACCCTTTATTGTACCAAATAAGAAATGACCATGTCTTCGTAAACTTAATTTACGCGCATTAAATATACTTTTAGTAAACTTAAAACACTAAAAATTAGACAAAAGTACAATGGGCAGCCATAAAAGTCTTCATCTAATAAGGTGAATTCGAAAACAGAAATATCTTCAGAGATTTAACGAGTAATCGGTGAAAATATATAAAAATACTAGCTGCCCTCCGCGGTTTCACCCGCGTAACTCCCGATCCCGTGGGAATATCGGGATGTAAGCTATCCTATCTCTCAAGTTGGATCGAACTGCACATGGTGTGCGAATTTTATTATAATCGGTTAAGTGGTTTAGGAGTCCATTGAGGACAAACATTGTGACACGAGATTTATATATATTAAGATAAGATAAGTATACCTACCTTACCTATATACGTGACAAATTGAGAAGAACTTCCTCCTATTTTTAAAGTTGGTTAGAAAGGTTCCATCCCCGCTCTACCCGATCCCATCTCTACTCGATTTAAAATTACCTAAAAAAAATCCCAATTCTACCCGGTTTAATTCTTGCATATTTTTTTATTATTAGCCTGTTGTGTCCCACTGCTGGGCAAAGGCCTCCCCCATTTCCCTCCATGTGTCCCGATCTCCAGCTAATTTTTGCCACTATGCGTCGAATGCATAAGTCGTCGTGCCATCGTTTTTTGGGTCTACCTCGAAGAAGCTTGCCGTCTTGCATATGCAGTTGAAGCCGTTGAAGGCTACTTCTGTGAACCTAAACAAACAACTTTTGTTCTACGACTTTTGGAAAATCGAACATTTTTTTTTAATTTTGAGGTTAGTTTTACCTGAAAAACAGCTGTTCCATACACGGAGAGGCCTTAAATCCTTAGAACCTTAAAATTTTACTTATTTTTAAAGTTTTATCTACTGTTCTTATTCTTAATGAACTTTGTTTTAAAAATCTGCTGTTTTTCGAAGTTTTATAACCTCAAAATTGTCATATTTTTTTTCGAATTTCCAAAAGTCGTAGAACAAAAGTTGTTTGTTAAGGTGCACAGAAGTAGCTCTTAACGGCTTGCTAGTATAATTACCAATAACTCTGTAGAAAAATAATTTTTCCCAAGGCTTAATTTAGGTCACTACTCTACATAACTTTACAAAATTGTCTGAAATTGGCAAAAAACCGTAACATTGTTAAGGGAATATCAAATATTCTCACGATTTACACTACAACCTGTGACCTACTCATGATGTTTGACATTACTAACTGTCAAAGCAATAACTTCACCGACCAATCTAGTTGGATCCGTAACTTTGTTTGAAGTTGAGAGAAAGTTTTGAGATGTTTGTCATTTGAGTGGTCTTGTTACAGTGGTTGTGTTAGAATAATTATTATGGTAGAGTAAGTAAGCCTGAGTGTACATACAATTATTGCTGTTATTTACCCGACTTCAAAAAAGCAGGTTCTCAATTCTGTCTGTTTCTACTTATTTGTATTTTTAAATAATTATTTTGTAATTTTATTATTCGAACAATATAAATATGGGGAATAAACATAATAGACACAAATTATAATATAAAACATCAATACAAAATATGAATATTAAAAAAAAAAAGGAGAAAACTAGCAGATACCTAAATAATCCTAAACTAAATATAACTAAACAAATAATAACAATTAATATTATTTATTTATCTATTTATTAAAAAAATAATTGACTTTACTTATAAAAAAAACTGGTTGCCTGTAAAGTCGGTATACGGGCGAAAGTTTTACGTGACAACAACTGTGCTCGAGTGGAAGGGACGCGTGCCTTTCACTTTTTATGTCTGTCTCTCTCGCTCTTAGGCGGGCTAACCATGCCCGAGTGGAAGGGACGCGTGCCTCTCACTCGCTCTCATTGTGAGCGCATAACGTCAGCGGAGCGTAACGCAGTTTCTTGAAGTGTCACCCGGCAAACCAATTTATAAAACGTTGTCACGTCAAAAATACAACATTAAACTACTCTAAAAGAAAAATCACAAAGATTTGCACGAGTTTATTTCGTAGATATGCCAAAACAATTAGGTATGCCTAATTATTTTTGAACAACAAATGCGAAAAGTAGCGATCCTAAACTTAAGCTACCTAGTAGGTGCTAGTAGAATCTACTGCTATCATCTCGAAATATGAAACGATGTTAGGACTTTTTTTTACATAAAATGACACCAATTCAATAAATTGACAATCAATCAATTGATTGTCAATTTTCGATGATGATGATGAAATGCCTTTGACCACTGTCGCACCCGTCTGATGGTAGGTGACGATGTGGCCTAAGATGTAACACGCCTTACTAGAAGATACCTTTTACTGGCGACTTGAAGGACTCCCAAATTATGGTGAGCGCACACCTACCCGCACCGCACGCGCCGCAGTCACCGTTTGTATGCGCGCGGCTTCGGCTGGTGACGTCATTAGCATCGGCCTTGGGGATTTCCTTCGCTGCGGTGACTGCGCCGCGTGCGGTGCGGCTAGGTGAGCGCTCACCCTTATACACGTCAGAAAAGACAGTCGAAGGCAAATGATTTATAACTTGCATTCCCCTGGACTAATAAGTTTATGCGAAAAGTGAGCATTTCTAACTTAGGTCAGTAGAAGCGACTGTTACCCGACGACATCTCGTCTGTGTTACTACTGGAGGGGTTTCGTCGCTCGTCTGCAGAAACACTTCAATGTACACACAACCTTAGGACATTTGGTGACTCATATTTAACAGTACATTTTGCAGTTTAAAAACTGTAAGTATTTTTAGTACGATGTGTGAAATAATTTAGATTAACTTTTCCCAGAGATTTGACCTTCGTGGGCTTGAGAAAACTGTCCAGTTAATAAAGTTAATGTTTAATTTAACTTTATATGTTTAAATTAGGGTTAATTAATATTAGTATAGCTGATTCATGTCAGGAATATTATTATGACTAGCTTTCTATTGATGGAGTTGCAACATTTTGGCACAATTTATGAATGACAGCCATTTTTGTTTTAATTCAGTTGCGTGGCCACTTTTGAAGTAAATTGCAATGTACCTATAGAGCACATTACTACAAAAAAGAAATGACATGAAACGAAATATCGTAAAGTTACTCGAAATGCCTGTTACTTAAATGGCATTTTACAAAAAAAAAGGTTAACTGAAAATCCTGTGGGGTTTTGAGCTAAAACCTTTAGGGTAAGTATACGTTCAGTTGACCTAGAATTGCGAGATTAAACTCTAAACTTAGGAACTATATTTGTAATACAGTACAATCTCACTAATCCGGCACTATTAAAAACCGGAGGGTGCCGGATTATTGGAATGTTCGGATTACTGGATTATACTGAAAAAATCACCAATCTCCATTTTATTATTCAAATCTAGTGTCTTGTGTTTGCGTTTATTTGTCATTTTTAACTATAAACTATTCTCACTTGAAAAAAACAAATACGTTAGCACGTGCACGTGATAAGTTTTGAGGTTAGACTGCTAGTCGACGACGCAGCGACCAAGCGCACAGGTATAGAGGGGTGAGGGAGGCGTGGGCGGAGGGTGCCGGATTATTGGACGTGCCGATCTATCGAAGTGCCGGATTAGTGAGATTGTATAGCCTGTGCAACGTATGGTGACTGCCGGCGGAAAGTGGAAGGGGTATGCGCAGAAGTCAATTTTTAGGTCTGTTTGGCGGGGGGACAGGAGCGAAGGGAGGGTCAGTCATCGCTCTCTGTTCCGCACACACGTCTTTAGCCGCGCTCTGTCCCGCTCCCGCACGTCTAAGTACTGTCGCGCACATAAAAATTTAACATCACTCGGTTAACATTGCAGCCGTGTAGCTAACTTTACCCAGATCGAAAATTCAACTTTATACAGAAAAACTGCTAATCATTGGTGCAGGCATAGAAATCCATGTTCGTACCTTTGTTCAGTAAATGTACAGGACAGAATTAGTTCCGTGGTTTGAAATTCACGCCAAAAACAATAGAAAATATAGATTTGACAGCAATCTGACAGTTTAAAGTGACAGTGACAGATTATCGATCAATAGAAGATCAGTAGTCAATAGGTAGTTGTTTCAATAAAAGGTAATTACATTAAAAGATACCAAAAAATATGTTTATTTAATTTGAGTTCCTTATAGTAGTCTATCTATAGTTTAATAGTGTAAATTACAGTGAATAAATATACTGTATAATAGTAATAGTACCTATTTAAATGAATGTTTTTCTGGTTGGGCAAAATCATATACGGTATGTAAACAAAGTATGACGGTTTGGCTGTAATAATTCTGTGCGCGATTGTACATGCGCAAACCATCCCCACCAATTTCCGCCAGCGATCACCATTCGTTGCACTAGGTGTACTGTATTTACTGTATCTTCTAATTTTACATTTCAAAAAATCTAATTTCTTTTTTGTTGTTATTTATTGTAATTTTGTCACTTTAATTTTATTTTATTTATCTATCTATCTCAATTTAGTACAAAAGTATTAATTAGTAATTTTGTTATAAAACAATTTTAATTTTATCTTAATTTTGGAATTTGTAACGTTGACATTTGTGTTTTAAATTGTTTTTTTTCCTCATACCTATTATTGAAGGTTATTTTTCAAAACAACCACTTGCCATATTAATAAAAATAAATCACTGAACCATCATATCAACCCCTTTCTGGCCTGTCTCTGCATACATTTGACGTCTTAACGAAAAATACTCATACCCTTAAGTAAGGGTTCAAAAACCAGTGTTATTTGATCCCTAAACCAACTACATTAGTTTACAACTGTTTGAAAGTCAAAGGTCTTAAAAATTTGGTGAATTTTTATGAAGTGGTAAGTATGATTTAGTGATTTAAGAAGATAATATGAAAATTCTTTGTTACGGCGACATAACTGCACTGGCACAGAACGTGTTAATAACAAACGTCTGCGAACTGCACTGGCACAAAAAGTGTTAATAACCATCGATCGTCTGCAAACTACATTGGCACAGAACGAGTTAGTAAACATTGTCTGCGAACTACACTGGCACAGAACGTGCTAATAACATAGTTCGTATGAAAACGTCATAGTTGAATCCAAACGTATTGACAAGTTCCTTCCTCTGGACTTGGTCGACTAAGCTGATAGGTTCTCGGCTATCGAAACCGCAAAACCGCCGAGCTAATAGACATAACCTAATTCTTAATTTTTTTTATACTTAAGAGTCCCATTTGGATCTCTTAACCAATCAGTTTCTATACTCAAAACAAGTTTTTCCTACCCATTAAAAAACAGACATACAGACAGACAAGAAAGTAATCTTATAAGAGTTCCATTTTTTGAGGTAAGGACCCTAAAAACAATAAAGACATCCTCATAGTAATTTTCAATAACAAACAGTGATACCAACATAAAAAATAAATAAAAAATAAACTTGTTTTACTATTCATAAGTGTGACAGGAACGGATATAATTCTACAGCGACGATTTAAATTTCGAACGGAGCCTTCCGATTGGTCGTTACACGTTCCGAAGGCGTGTGCTTATCTGCATTGGCGGGTAGGCGTGGTAGTTGCCACGGTTCTGGGTCAAATATTTTAATAAATTACTCACTGACATTAGAAAATATTCCCTTACGGAATGAGAACATAGAGAAAAGCGAGCAAACTTTTCGAGTGCCCTTTAAAATGGCGGATTTCGATAGTGTTATACAAATAATACTATAATACTACTTGTCCTTTGTCATTTACAAAAATAAAAACAAAATAAACAAAAACATAACCCTCCCTTTTGGCTTCGCCGTAGTCGGGTAAAAAATAGATTGTAGCCGATTCTCAGACCTACTGAATATGCGTATGAAATTTCATAAAAATCGATGAAGCCGTTTCGGAGGAGTATGGTAACTAACATTGTGACATTAGAAAATAGTTCCTTACGGAATGAGAACATAGAGAAAAGAGAGCAAACTTTTCAAAACCTTTAAAGTGGCGGATTTCGATAGTGTTATTCAAATAATACTATAATTATACTACTTGTACCGGCAAACGTTGTTTTGCCATTTACAAAAAAAAACTTAAGGAAACAAAATAAAAAATAGATAGTAGCCGATTCTCAGACATACTGAATATGCATATAAAAATTTCATGAAAATCGGTCAAGCCGTTTCGGAGGTACCTAACTAACATTGTGACACGAGAATATATCAGATTAAAAGCGTTTAAAAATGGCGGATTTTGATAGTGTTATACAAAAGTTAAAGCGTTTAAAACCTTTAACATGACTATCAAAGTTTTAAACTGATTTATTAATATTAATCTTGGGTTTTTTTTAATAATTATGGGTCAATTCCTTAGATAAATTAGTTACTGATGTAAGAAAATATTTCCTCACGGAAAGAGAACCTAAAGAAAAGCAAGTAAACTTCTCAAAAGCCCTTTAAAATATCGAATTTTGATAGTGTTGCCCTCATAGAAATCGCAATTTATATAAATATTAAAAGCGTTTAAGACCTTAATATCGAATTTTGATAGTGTTTGCATATGTATTGGTATATGTATTTACAAATCGTAAATTATATTTCTATAGACTTGCACGACAAAAAATCAAGGTGTGAAGAATATGTAACGAATATGCTCCGAAACTACTCGACCGATTTTGATGAAACTTAGTATAAGGATACATTGATTCAATGGGAGTAACATAGGCTACTTTTTATCCCGATACTCCCACGGGATCGTGAGTTATGCGGGTGAAACCACGGAGCGCTGTCAGGCATAAATAATTAGGTCATTCTCTATGCCCTCTACAACCTTACAAAAATTAAAACAAACAACTCATGGTTTTATCAATAAACGTATTTATTGATTTAAAAAAACGATGGCCTTGAAAAAGGTACAACTTTACAAACAACCCTACAAGAACAAACCAAAAACCACCCTTAATTCACCGTGATAAGATCCAAGGCACTGCAAAGTTAAAGTTGTAAATAAATGATTAGGTATTCAGAGGGCATACTTGGCAATCGATGAAACGAGAGTTTTAGGCGCCTTCTGGTCTTCTCATGAAACATTTCATTATTACGGAAAAGGGTAGGTTTTACTTGCTTTGGGGTAAGTATACTTTAAACTTATTAGAAACTAGCGACCCGCTCCGGCTTCGCACGGCTATATTATGCATGTATTACACATATAAACCTTCCTCTTGAATCACTCTATCTATTAAAAAACCCGCGTCAAAATCCGTTGCGTAGTTTTAAAGATCTAAGCATACAAAGGGAAATAGAGATATAGGGACGGCGAAAAGTGACTTTATTTTATACTATGTAGTGATAGTGATATATGACACAAGCGCTATGAAATAGGAAAACTGCCAGACAATATTTGAAAAAAAAAAATCCGGTAAACTATATCAATGACGCAGCCGCAGTGGATGATAAAATATATGAAATTAAACATCTGTAAGTATGATAAAAAAATATTTTATATGTTAAGATCATTAATTAAAATAAAATAAAAAATATCTACAAAAATTAAATTAAGAAATAAGTAATTAATTAATTAATATTAAAGATCTGTAACAAATTATGACGACTATATTATGACCTAGGTATTTATGACGACACATCCGTCATTTGGTTTTTGCAAATGACCCTTTACCGATTTTGAAGACTTCAAAAATTTGTTTTCATGAAAATCGTTGGAGCCGTTTCAGAGATCATGATTATACATACATACTTATTGGAATTGCTCATTTAAATATATTAGATGTTACAAATCGAAATGAATTTGGTGACTTATTTATCGACTAGGCTTCGAAACTATTTTAGAAAACCAAATGATAGTTTCATTAATATAACTATGCATTTCCTTAAAAATTACGTCGAGGGATCAAATTCCGAGATATATTAAAAAAGCGATTTTAATACAAAAGATTTTTCGAATTGCTTTTCCAGTGCAGTACTTTCAATCTACTTTTAGGTAGTTAAGTTAATCAACTTATTCCCCAGAATTTTCCAAAAAAAAACCATAGATAAGTAGTCAGAAAAGGACTGAGGGTACAGGTGTATATTTTAAAGTTTTAATTTTTTAAATAACGGTTTTTTAACGATAATTGTAAATTATTCTGATATCAGTAAAGCTTTCGAAGTGTTAGTTATTTCACGCAGAATAACCAAAAATGATTGAACCGTCATTAAAATAATTAGAACTTTAAAATATGCACCTGCTACCCTCAGTCCTTTTCGTCAGAGAAGGACTGAGGGTATCAGGTGCAAAAAAAACATAAATAAGTAGTCATACTTATCTATGTTTTTTTTTTAAATTCTGTGAAATAAGTTGATTAACTTAACTAAGTAGATTGAAAGTACTGCACCGGATAAGCGATTTGAATAAACTTTTTCATTAAGGTGAAAGGGTACCTGCGCTCGCTCCATACAATCGTAGTCGACTGTTTCCTCCCTGGATAATGACACTAGCACAAATATTTTTGTGCCATAAAACCTATAACTGCCATGACTGACTATGTCCCTATTTTTTGTTCTTTTTTAATTTTCTAGTCAGTCAGTCCTTTTCTGACGTATCAGAAGAACCCACTAGCCAAAATACCCAAACATATAGTCCTTAAATGGTGTAAAATTCATGTTAGAAGTAAAACCGACCGAGGTTCGTACCCCGGCTAGCACTTAACAACCAGATCACGTGCTAGTATTGATCGAACCAGCTAGGCAGCTCGCCTACCCTGCTACGATATTGAGAAAATCTTTATTAAAATGTGTTTCCTCAAATTAAACTATACTTTGAAGATGTTTTTGTCAATATGGAGTGTGTTTTTTGTTTATATTAAGAGGATCACATTGACATTTTTTGATGATGAAGTTTTCGTTTTGTTTTCATATCTAGGTAAATTCAATTCAAAATTGCAACAAAATGTTATGAGTAGGTAAATCGCATCCAATGAAGCTCTTCACACAATTATGATCGAACTTCACTTGTTATGTTCGTTTGACCTTTATTATTGATGTAATGAATAAATGAAAAGATATTAATCTAGGCTTAAATATTTTAGTTTATTCACATAATAAACAAAGGAATAAAAAATTCTTTGAAATAAAAACTTTAATTAATTAAAATTTAACAACAATTAAAAGTACAAATGAGGAAAGAAAGAAGTTTGTGTGCCCAAAATGCTGGCTGCGTTACCTCATTGGATGGCGATGCTTATCCGCTGTTCGAGGTAGGAGTCAGCCCTTTAGTCATAGTTTATATTATTATTTAAAAAGAGTTCAGAGTTCGGCGCAGTATGTCTTCTTCTGTTCACTTCTATTAGTCGTCATCGCATCGTTAACGTCCATCTCGCTTAAGTCTTGTCGCAGTCCATCCTTGTTTTCTTATAGGCCGTGCTCTTCCTCTCTATCCTTCTACATTTATATACCTACTCATCACTTTTCTATTCATATTATGCGTCTCTTCTCTACTTATCACATGTCCAAACTCAAACGGTTTCCTAAAAATACAAACCTAGATTGTAATGAATATTTAAGCAAAAAGAAAGAAAATAATATCGGACAATAAAGGGAGAAAACAACAGGAAGGAAGAGACAAAATTTCACTCTTCGTATGGAAGTAAGCGGTATGTGTAACGCTCTTAATAAGTTCAACGCTCACTGTGGCTATTCAAGATCGCTTCAGGCAATACATTCATTCCTTTGTTTGCTGTTGCATGGCTGTTGCCAAACAGCACAAGCGTTCTCATGTGTGAAAGTCATATTTTTACAAAAAGAAACACGCGAGTAATCTGATAAAAATAATGATAACAATCATAATTTCAGTTTTCTTCAGCGAATTTTATTTCGAATGAAATAAAAATTGGAGATGCCGGGGATCGAACCCGGGGCCTTTCACATGCAAAGCGAACGCTCTACCACTGAGCTACATCCCCTTGTAGCAGTTAAACTGAATATTCTAAACACATATTAATTCTTTTACTTGTTGAACAATTATTGTGTCAATAGAATTAAGAACCACAGTTGGTGTTTTATTGACTTTATGAATATACTTACTTAACAATATTTATACGCGACATTTTAACATAGGAAATATAGGTGGGTATTCATATTAATATTTATTAATTAATCTTACTATATATCTTAATCTATATACTTAAATAAAAATCAATTGCTGTTCGTTTGTCTCACTTAAATTCGAGAACGACTGGTCCGATTTAGATGATTTAGGTTTTGAAATGTTTGTCGTATAAAGTCCAGGGAAAGTTTAAACGGTGAAAAAGATCGGACTTACGCGGGTGAAACGGCGGGGCGCAGCTAGTCTAATATATATAAATGACGTGTCATGTTGATTGTGCGCGATGGACTCCTAAACGACTTAACCGATTTGCACCGTGTGCAGTTTGATCCAACTTGAAAGATAGGATAGCTTACATCTTAATTTATCCCGACATCCCGGAGTTACGCGGGTGAAACCGCGGAGCGCAGCTAGTATCACTTCATCATCACTACATAGTATAAAATAAAGTCACTTTTCTATATCCCTATGTCCCTTTGTATGCTTAGATCTTTAAAACTACGCAACGGATTTTGATGCGGTTTTTTTTTAATAGATAGAGTGATTCAAGAGGAAGGTTTATATGTTTTAATACATGCATAATATAGCCGTGCGAAGCCTGAGCCGGTCGCTAGTAATATATAATTCTACTGTACGTGTGTATGTCACTGAACTCCTCCTAAACGGCTGGACCGATTTGAATGATTTTTTTATATGCGTTTGTGTGGCGCCCTGGTTGGTTTAGATTAACAAATCAGCCCGGCAGATGGCGCTGCACTAAGTACCTAGGTTATTTATCTATACTGCAAAACAACGTTTGGGCGGACAGCTACTTCACTACATAGTATAAAACAAAGTCGCTTTCTCTGTCCCTATATCCCTTTGTATGCTTAAATCTTTAAAACTACGCAACGTATTTTGATAAGATTTTTTTTTATAGATAGAGTGATTCTAGAGGAAGGTTTATATGTATAATACATGCATAATATAGCCGTGCGAAGCCGGGGCGGGTCACTAGTATTATTATAAATTCAAAAGTGTTATAATTTATTTGTTTTTTTTTTGTTCTCTTTTCACTGGATCGATTCGGATGAAAATTAGCATAGTGGTAGTTTCAAGGATGGAGAAGGATACTTTTGATCCCCGAACTTCCCGCGGGATCGGAACTTACGCGTGTGAAACCACAGCCCGCAGCTGTGTCTGTGTGTGTAATTTTACAAAAGAACGAAATAATGATAAAAAAATCCGGTCAGGTAATGTTTTGCACATAGCAATTGATTCAAGCCAAGCTTAATGCCACTTGATATAATTTACATTGTGGCGGGTTTGATACCCGGCACTGAATAGTTTTACGGAAATTCTCGATAAAGATGCAAACAAAAAATCTCAAAAAAGGATACATTATACTTCACATATATCAAATAAATCTCAAAGTAACATGTTGGGTTAAAATCAGAATTCACGCAAACAATAAAAAGGCGGAATATGAGTCGAGGTGCGCAGACGCATCGGACGCAGAGACGGACGGACGCAAGCAAGAAATCATTATTGCTACGGAATCCATACAAATAATTGGCCCGTAAACATGTCAGGGCGGCGTCTCTGCCATGTATATTATTTTAGGGTTGCCACGTCGGATTTTGCAAAAAAAAATATTAGGAAAAAAAAGTTTTTTTTTATTATTATTACAGTTATTATGAAATTTAAAGTCCTGACTGACTGACTTATATTTCAAAGCATTGTTCAAACCAAAAGACGGATCGGGCTAAAACGCAGGTAGCTATCCACTAAAGGATTTTGGTAAATTATTACGTGGTCGAAGTCGCGGGCATTTGTAACAGTTAAAAATACAATTAAAAGAACTGTAGAAGGGTCTTCATTGATTTGATTTCCCTTCTAACCTCTGCCTTTGCCTCTGAAAAAAATCAGGAGGTTCTCAATTCGATGCGTATATTTTTTATGTATGATTACTTGAAAATGGCTCAATCGATTTAGGTGATTATTTTTGTGTTAGAAAGGGGATACTTCGGGGGTGGTCTCATAAAAAGATAGTTAAATAGAACAAAAGGATAAGTAAGTGTTAAAAATTATAGAAGATGATGATTTAAAACTTTTTAATAAATAGATAGAATTAGGAGAAAATATAGGAATGAAGATGGTAGGTAGTTGTTTTTTTCATTAATTTATGAATAAAAAGATCACAATTTTTTTAACTTCAATAACATTTTTTAATGTTACCTTTAAGATTTATTTTATTTTTTGATCATTCGTAATTTACACTCTATTATAAGGAAATGTTTGTGTGTGCTTATTAAGGCGAGGTCTAGCGGACTTTCAACAACTTTATGAACTGAATTAAATAAAAATGAATGAAAATGTTATTATTTAGTCTACGACGTTAACAGTTTACAGTTTATTTACAAGGCGTGGCATTTAAAAATGCCACATCATGTCGTGACAACCCTGTATCCGATGTGCCGAATCCGTCAATGTCTCTCGTATCAATAGTGCGAGCGAAGGGATTTTTTCGCCGCGAGCCGCACCATGGCGATGGCGTTGCTCGAGCTATTGTATGCCACAAATCATTGATATTTGTTGATCATTTGTTTTAACTTTGATTTCGTCACTGACACCAAACTCTTCTAGGTTTCTTCCATGTTCGTAGCTTGATATTTGTTGATCATTTGTTTTAACTTTGATTTCCTCACTGACACCAAACTCTCCTGGGTTTCTTCCATGTTCGTAGCTTGATATTTGTTGATCATTTGTTTTAACTTTGATCTCCTTACTGACACCAAACTCTTCTAGGTTTCTTCCATGTTCGTAGCTTAACATTATACCTAATTTAATTAAGGTACTTGCGGTTTAATAAAAAAGTAAAGTGAATTGAAAGAATGAATCAAGAAAAGAAAGGAAAATAGAAAAATCTTAAGAGAATCACCTTAATTATAAACTAAATATTTCATAAAATAGGGCAAACGACTTTAAAACAGGTAATTAGATGAATATTTTGATTATTGTTAATCTGAAAAACTTGTTTATTTTCTTATTATTTTGTCACTAACATCAAGGTTTAAATAAACCTTACGTACGGAACCCTAAAAATTAAATGATAAGCAGTTTTGCTTATCATTTGTTTTTATAAAACCAAGAAATTATTGTCTAGCGTCTATAGGGAGAGGAATATTTCTTGCTTTAAAAAACTTTTTAAACTATTGCATAGCTTTTATCGCGGGCTTTGAGCGCGGCGACCGAATTAAGATATTCCGTAACGAAAATAAAACCTAACACTCTACCATGTAGCTCGGCCGAGCGTTCGCTTAACGTGTATGTATATAGTAGGGGAGACCGAGGTGTTTTGCAACAGTGCTAATATCTCGAAATCCAAAACCTTTAGCCAGTTGGCAATAACGCGATCGAGAACAGGAGAGAACTCCTGCGCACCCTTCAGAAGTCGTCCATTGCCTACCATGTGCGGTTGCTGAAATATAACACTCGCGTGACGAACTAGTTCATTTCTTAATGTTTGTGATTAATATTTTTCTGAAAAATGTTAATAGTTTTTTGTTTAAGATTTGCAAAGCCTTTACTCTGCTTAATTATAAAATATTTCCTATAATGTTAATGTTTAATGTTAGAATTTCTTTTATTTTAATAAATACCATAAAATTCGTTAAATGGTATTGTCGTTTTTACTTTACAACCCTTAATTCTATCAAAATAATATATGTTGCAAATCACCTTATGAGGGGAGTTGAAACAAAACGACTAGTGACGTTTAAAATCAAATTGCACCTCAGATTCTACACTTACAGCTTTGTTGTTTCATTCTTAACAAAGTAGAAAGAGTGAGCCATCTAATGGTACTAGTTCCATACTATTTACACAGCTAGGATTCGTTTTATGAGGTAAAATGTCAAAATTGTTGCAACTCCCCTCGGTCTCCCCTACGACTGTACGAAGCTCGCTCGATGCAATAGCTTTACCGCGGCAGTCCTCGAGTGCCACACGTTTTTTTTTATGTGTTAAGGCTAGCTTAGTTGACCTGATCATCACCAAGTGGCCTATCCTTATACGGAAGGTATTTATCGGCTTATGACAAACAAAAATACTAAATAACAAAACAAATTAATTACCACTACGGTATTTCCTTTTTCAGACAAAAGCGTAGCCGTATAACCCGAAAGGTCCGTTTTTTGCAGCTAATTGATTTCTGACTGTATTGTCACCAACCATGTATCTTAATAATATTATATATGTGAAAGTTTGTGTGTATGTTTGTTACTTCTGTGTGCCAAAACTACTGAATCGATTGCGATGAGACTCGGCATGTAGATAGAGCTGCTACGAGAACATTTTCTTAGGTGACCTTACTTCTATTTAAAATAATTTTTATCGGTTTTTTTTTAGATTTTTTTATATTTTCTACCAAAAGCCGTAAGATATTAATGGTTTCTCCTGAGTTTCTTATTTGAAACGACACTGATCTACGTTAAAATATTTTTTTATTAAATGCTACTTTTTTCGGTAACTTATACCAAATATCAATAAAATATATATTTAGAAAGATTGATACCTTTTTTTGTACAACACACGAAGTAATACGATCGATATAGGTACACAAAGCAAAGTAATAGCTAGAAAGCATAAGTTCCACAAATGAGCGGCCTTATTGCTGAAAGCGATTTCTTCCAGGCAATCATACTTAAAAAATAAATGAAGGTCTTGAACATTTTCTCGTAGCTACAGTGTTACTAAATCTTACTGACCCACTCAAACTAACCATCATGTAAAAACTACTTTTAATCCCACGGGATAAGACCTTATGCAGGTGAACCCGCAGCACAGAGCTAGTAACCGTATAATTGTCATCAATAATATCGGTATAATTATAAATAATCGACAGTTATAAATAAAAACGTAATTAATGTTGTCTTTGTAAAAGCCGGGTTACAAATTAACCGTTGGAGACTAGACAAGGTTTTAGGGTTCCGTACCGAAAACTCGGGATTCTTATAGCATAGGTAACTTGGTCTACTCGTTAATGTGTCAAGCCTCTTACTAAGTAACGCGTTATGAATCACTATCATCACTACATAGTATAAAATAAAGTCACTTTTCGCCGTCCCTATATCCCTATTCCCTATGTATGCTAAGATCTTTAAAACTACGCAACGGATTTTGATGCGGTTTTTTTTAGTAGATAGAGTGATTCAAGAGGAAGGTTTTAAGATATAAAACATGCATAATACAGCCGTGCGAAGCCGGGGCGGGTCGCTAGTAAAATAAAACAATGGGATAGTCAAAAATTAAATTAAACAAACTACCTACTTACGTTTAATAACATTTAAAAGCCCAAATGGTGTCACTAGGAAGTGTGCCTAAGAGGCTGGCTGCGTTACCACGTTGGTGAGTTAAAATTATTATAAAATGCTGTAAGTAGGTAGGTATAGACGGTGACACTGCAAAATAAGGTAACGTTTCTTATGTATACGGAACTCTTGTTGCGCGGGTCTGACTCGCACTTGACCAGTTTTTTGTCCATTAAGACAACTTTACAATCATACTTTGTTAGTAATTCTATACTTTAAGTCACATTTAGCTTAGGAGGTTTACAAATGATACCCTGTTAAGTAATTGTGTAATTAATATCGAATTTGTACTTAGTTTTCTAAGTACAAATTCGATATTATTGGTTTATTTGTTATTACCTATTGAAATAAACTGGCTTTCTATTTCTGCTTTCGACTTTGATCGTCTCTTGTTTCTATTTTCATCCCTATTTTTTTTACTCTGATCCACGTTATTTCCACTTTTATTTATGTTTCAATCGTCTTTATTTTCATTTTGATCCCCTTTTGTTTCTCCTCTGATCCCTATTTGTTTCTAGTTTGACTCCCTTTTAGTCTCCACTGTGATTTAGGAACACAATTTAAGGTCAGGTTAGGCTACGAAAGTTATTAAAATAATATTTTTTTGCTGTTTCTAACCTAAGCTAACCTAACCCGCTGTCAGGTTAAGTTTTCGGGTCAGGTTAGAAATTAATCCATTTTCATCATCACTACATAGTATAAAATAAAGTCACTTTTCGCCGTCCCTATGTCCCTATGTATGCTTAGATCTTTAAAACTACGCAACGGATTTTGATGCGGTTTTTTTAATAGATAGAGTGATTAAAGAGAAAGGTTTTTAGATATAATAAAAGTATATCTTCGCTAAAACTTAAATTTAAGTTTATTTTAGGCAGATAATCTGTTAAATTTGAAAGTTCCACGTCAATGAACTCGGTTCTTAGCCAAACATATTCACTCAATCCCACATGAGGTTTTAAATCAAATCCCCACGGTTTTTCTCACAAAAATTTTATTCATTAATACTTTAAATAAAGAGTAAGAAACAAGCCAGTACGGGGGGTTGACATAAACAGTTTGAGTAAAAACTGGAATTCCTTACTTTAAGAACCACTCCAGACTACGAATCTTTTTATTGGGCGATACTTTGATATCAGTTTCATCGTCATCATCATATCAGTAACTGGACGTCCACAGCTGAACATAGGTCTCCCCAAAGACTTCAAAAGCGATTCGGTTGGTCGGCATGCGTATGTCAGTCAGTTTAAAGTAGCCTAAAAACCTTTTTCTTTTAAGAATTTAATACAATTTCTATTAAAAGGGAAATTCGACCTTTTTATAGTAATTTTTAAACCCACAAAAAAAGTTGCTATAAGTTTTACATGTCTGTCTGTCTGTGGCATTGTACTTCCGGACGGACGCACCGATTTTAATTTAGATTTGCTGTTTATTATACGAATTGCTCGATGGACGTGAGTCTAATTCTAAGGTCAAACAACAATTTTTTTCTTCTTTATTACCTTTCTAAGGAAGGCAAAACATTCATTATCAGTCTCGTTAAACATTTTGTAGGCCACAGACATATTCCAAATTTTTAAAACTTGTACCCAACGTTTAAGTTTTTCTATCTATATCTATCTTGATTTCTATCTATCTGTCGATCAAACTGAGTTCGCTATCTGTCAAGGCATTTGGAACTATTCCTTTTTGTTTAGTGAGCTTATTGAACTGTCGTCAAGCTATCTGCTGATAGAAAGTTTCTAGTCTGCAGATAACTTTAACATAACGTAGTAAGAAGTTACAATCGTTCCGATTCCACTTTAGATTTTGTGATGGAAACGTTTGATAACGTTTTATGTCATTTGTTCAGTTCAGTATGAGTTGAGATTAAATCTAACGCCTATATCGGAAAGGTAGAGAAGGTACTGTATGAATAAATAGGTATTACGTAGGTATTTGCTGTTGTCTAAGAATGGAGCATCGTTTTAAATGAATACAACCTGCCTTGAGTTTTCCTTTTATAGTTTAGGTGTTACTCGTTCCTAATCGTCGGTCCCTGTCGGATTGAATAGAAATAAGTGAGATGCAAGATGGTGCGTTTGCCGAATTTTGCTACAATGTTTTTTCTACACAATTTAATTATTCTTAGTAGGTATTAGGTACTTACAAAATAGTTGCAAGAAAGGATATTTATAAGTTGAGAAATTTAGTTGAACAGTGGGGATGTTGCGTAGAAAATATCACTGGCATTACATTAAAGCTTGTATTGTGGCCATATCTTTGAACAAAACTTAATAAATTTGATTATTTCCGTCGACGACCACCTTAACTGGGTTTTTTTTGGAAAATTTACGAAAAGTTTATGATTGATTTATATCGAGCAAACTTTTTCAAATCATGTTCCGGTTTTTAATAAAGAATAGAGAATTTTGTAAACACTAAAGAGTTATACTGTTCGCAGTTTACTTGTTAATAGATACTTCAGCTATTGCAGCCTAGCTTATAGTAATGAATTATAAATATTGCAAGACATTCCACACATGGCCATCTAGCCCCAAGCTAAGTAACTACACTTGTGTTATGGGTGCTACGGTGCTAGACAACTCATATACTACTTATTATACTTTTCTTTTGTTAATATATTATACTAGATTACTAGAAACAACCAGACCACAGACAAATATCTAAGCATAACACTTTGTCTGAGGCGGGAATCGAACCCGCAACCCTGTGTTTGGCAGTCTGGCATGGTGACCATTGTGCCAACTGGATCGTCAAAAGTATGGTAGCCTTCCGAGGTGTAAGGTTTAGTGATATATTTTTTGCTACATTAAAACCATCGAAGTAGTCACATCGCTATAGGCTTTTAACCGCTAGGCCATCAGCTATTATCTGTTGATATCTTTAAATTGAGTAATTTTAAATTATACTAGCTACGCCCCGCGGTTTCACTCGCGTCATAATTTTCTACGCAATTTTCTTATTTTTTTCTTTCATAAGAAGTAATAAGAACCTTCTCCGACAATAACAAACACCATAAAAAATAATTAGCAAAATCTGTTCAGCTGTTCTCGAGATTTGTGCTGAGCAACACATTCAGCGATTCATTTTTATATTATTACTAGCTGTCCCGGCAAACGTTGTTTTGCTATTTACAAAAATAGATGTTGACCGATTCTCAGAATATGCTCACAAAATTTCATGAGAATCGGTCGAGCCGTTTCGGAGGAGTTCCAGTTCGAACCCCGTGACACGAGAATTTTATATATATAGAGAAGTATAAAAAGATTATAGCACCAGTTTTGTTGTTTAATCATCAGGATAATAGCCTAAAGTAGAATAAGGATCGAAGATTGGCATCTTTTTTAAATTATGTTTTTGCAACTTCATCATCACCACTATTTCAATAAAATACTTTATTTTGTCTTTAATAAAGTTTAAAATCTATTGAAATAATTGCATCATGTTTCTAATTAACACACCGATCAATTTTGAGTTAAATTCCTTTAGCTTTTAAGTTCATTTTACAGTCGTAACTTTTTTATTATTAAAGAGACAACATGTAAAGTTGTTTTACTAGTAATTGCTATGGAATTATTTTGCCCATAGTGAGTGAAGTTATATTCAGAATCCGCGGTTTTCTGTAAAATGTCTCAGTTAGGTTTGAACTAGGTATTTACAATAAAGGTTGTAGGTGTAATAAGATTAGCATTCAATTAAGATGTGTTAGCGTGTTATGTAATTTCTAGCTTATTTTTGCAATAATTATAATAATAAGCCCGCAGGGCACCTTGAGGCGAGGTGACGGGGAGTAGCGACCCCGCGGTCCCGAGTGCTCCAGGGGGAAGCAACCGTTCCTCATCTCCGGCTGGCCTTAGTTGGCTGATCGGAGTGAACAATGACGAGGAAGCGGTCCCCCGCCTCTGGCTTGCCTTCACCGGCCGTCCAGAGTGGAGTCGCAAGAGTATATTCGAAGGATATATGCCGCACGTAAGTGGTGAGTGGGCCAGGTAGGCTGGACCCTCAGGGAGCCCGTGACCTGAGTTTAAAACCCAGTGTGGCGTCACTATCCTTAAGCCACTCTCGTCCCTGTTGCCCCCTTGCTGTAATTTACTCAGCTGATTAGGGTGGCCCAGTTTGAGAGTTGGCGAGTCTCCGCCTGCCACTTTTACATGTTTGTTGAACATTGTTACGGCAGGTGCCATAGTACCCATAGTTCCCCAGTATCCAGTCCACTGCCATCCCATCACAATAGCCCACGTAGTAGTTTTCTCCTGTAGTTTATCAATAGTTCTATTCAAACCGGAGGTTGTCCTTGGCTGCATTTTATGGTGCAGACAGGGATAATCGCCGGTTTGATGTCCACATCATACTTTGCCATTAAACTTGTTATTGTAAAGGGCCTCTACGTGTTGGCTTCGGCCCCACGCATGCATTCCAAAGGTCCGGGACTCCATAGTCCCGTGATATAGGACATATAACAAACAAATAATAATAATAAGTCCTTTATTCAGAATTTAGGTTACTTATATAATAACAATGTTGAAGTATTACTGATGAATGTCGCGTAATTCTGAGTGCCTCTTGGCATAGGCCTCCTCTAGCATTTGCCATTGGGTTCTGTCTTGCGCTACCCTTCTCCAATGGTGTCCGGCGCCGTGAGTCTGAAGTCATCTGACCATCTTGCTTGTTGCAGTTAAAGTGGAGATGGAGTGGTCACATGGTCAGAGACAGGCAAGGCAAATGGAGAGCAGCAGTGAGTGACTGGTACCCCAGAGACGGCAAACGCAACAGAGGACGGCAAAAAGCAAGATTTTTGCAATAGGTATACCTAATTAAGCTGGCAAGTACCTAGTTTGTTATTTTTGTTGATTGTCCAAAACATTTTCAATTTTTACAAGTAGATATAAAAAGAGATTTAAATTACAATTAATGGAGATAAAATTGCGGACGACCCAGTTGGTACAATGGTCACCATGCCGAACTGCCAAACACAGGGTTGCGGGTTCGATTCCCGCCTCAGACATGTATTTATGCTTAGATATTTGTCTTTGGTCTAATTGTTTCTATGTATTATAGGTAAATATTTAAAAAAAAAATAAGAATATAAATAGTAAGTATATCCGTTGTCTAGCACACATAACACAAGTCTAGTTACTTAGCTTGGGGCTATATGGCCATGTGTGAAATATCCTGCAATATTTATTTATTATATTTATTATTTATTAACACATTATTCATACAAAATGTTTCCTTGTTTTTTTCATATCATCATATCAGCCCATACACGTCCACTGCTGGAAACAGGCCAAACAGCGGTCCTGAGGCGCCTCCATCCACCGACTACCCTCGACCGCTACAATGTCGTCGGTCCACCGGGCAGCTGGTCTCCCAACACTCCGTAGTATAGATAGTGCTTTCCTGATACCATTATCAAAATATGCTTCGCAGCCTATTTGCAAAAATCAAGCTCTAAAAACTTAATATTTAAGAACCCTATTCGGTATCTTAATAGAATTCCAAAAACTTTAAGTAGTATTTGACACCATTAAGAATCTTAGTTTTTAAGAAAACTCTAATCCCATCCCACCAAAACTATAACGCTTGGAATTCTACCATACAGAAGGGACATAATATTTCATTGTTGTGCTTTTTACGAGAACCCGATCGACTCGCGCGCTATTCGAATGATCCACAATCGATTCAACATCGATCGAATAATCGAATGGAATCATCGGCACAATGTCATCGCAACTACATGTAATTGTATATAATTGGCTTCTCAAGAACAATGACACGAAATTACTGTTTGGTTGAAATAATTGCATTACTCTTTTTGTTTGTTTGCTATACAATTCGCTTTGACAAAAGCCGGGTATGGTTTTGTTCTTGAAGAGAATTGTTCGGGAACGTTTTATCGTTGAAATGTTTTTGTATTTTGCGGTAAATGTCAAATGGGACAGTAACTTAAGGGTCTTCTCCCATTTGACAGGGTTATTCCTAAGCTGAATAGAAAACCTGACTCGGTAGCGGGTTAAGAACAGCAAAGAAATTCTTTTTTTCGATCCGAAAGTAACATTTTGGGTAACCACCCTTTGCCTTCCCTAAAAAGGAAATATTCCTGAGAAGAAGATAAAAATTGTTTGGAAATATTTTTGAGAAAAAACACGTCTTCAAAAATTGCAACTGAAACGAGATAAAAATTGTTTGACCCTGAAACTAGTTCTTAGAGAAGTCAAACAATTCAGATCTGAGTAAAGCATATATACATATGTATACGGCAAGAAAACGTTATAAGATATCATGACGTTTTCTTGTATAAATCATCTAACTAGATGATTTAATTTTGTACAGCGTCAGTAACTTTTAATCCATGTTATTGATGCCGCAGTAATGCCTTCTCAGTTAAGCCGACCATGTCCAGAGGAAAAACTTGACAATACAATACAATACAGTCAACGAAGCCACGGATTTCATGACGAGCTTTTCCTTCACCGTAAGAGGAATTTTAATTAGCCCACATACATTTTTCGTAAAATAAAATCCAGAATTCGAACCCACGACCTCCGAAATGAAAGTAAAGGTATTTACCACTAGGCCAACACAGGACTTCATTAAATACCTACGTAGTAGGGCTTGAATATCGGTCCATTTTTCAATTCCGGAATTCAGTTTCAATATTGATCTATCCAGTTCCGGAATTCCGGAATCCCGGAATTCGATGCTTCCTTTACAAAATGCATAATATTTTTTTAATAACAGATGCTATCGAAAAGAAGTGGTATTTTAGGTAGGAATAATAAATCCATTGAAATAGCTGTTCAGAACTGTTAATATAATTAAAAAATAAATAATCTATAATCTAGAACGTTTGTTGGATGTGAACTTCTTACACGATTACAAAATAAATGTAAAAAAAAACTAGTTAAAAGTCGCGTTCAGCGTCGACACTAGTAGGCGGTATTGTTTTTAGATACTTGAAGCATTGTCCTCTATCGCCGCCGTCTTAGAAAACCGCCTTTTCGACTCTTAACAAACGATATCGAAATTCCGGTTTTGCTCTCACCAATTCCGGTATTACAAACTATACTGAAATAAGTCGGAATTCCGGAATTTTGTTAAAATCGGAATTCCGGAGCTCAAGCCCTACTACGTAGTTAGTTATCATTAAAAACAAAATACTTTTCCATTTATTTTAAAAATTAAATACCGGCTGGCTGTTTTGAGAATGGCAGAATACCGATGGAATTACGTTCCATATTTCCACCTAGTGCTCGCTGAGATATGCTCTGGTATATTGGACAGTTACCTTAACTTGCTGTAGTCATAGGAACAAGTGTCATGGATTACAACATGATTTACGACGTAACAGTGTCCGCAAGAAGCGGGAGTCACTCGGAAATGGGTGCTTGCCATCATCTACCCTACTTGAAGTAGCCATTAGAGAGGGCTGCTAAATACGCGATTATTAAAAACGCTATGTCTTTAAAATTGTGAGAAGACTCACATTCATTACTCACAGTCATTAATGTAAACAATCTAGATGTTTCTAAGCCCAAGAGGCAGGAACTAGAATTACTTTTATTTTTTATATTCAACATCTCTAATTTAGCTAGTTCCACAGACAATAAATTAATTACATTTCATTTCACAAGTCTTCCTTCCGTGACTTGTACTTATTATGGGCTGTTTTCTGCAACTAGATTTTTCTTCTTTGCTCGACTAGTTGCTCGACTTAGTATAGGTGGTGGGCGAGCCTCACTTAAAAAGGACCCAACTATTGAGGTCTAGTTGCGGAAAACAGCCCGTTATGAATATGAAGTTTAGCATAGGTAAACGCGAAAGCCCTCCGTTATTGCCGTGGCCACACTACAATGTCCACACATGTCACTCCTCTCTAATCTTATACAACTTACAACGTTGCTTTTTTAATAATAACCCCAAGAAAAAACTGCCCACTGTCCGTCCCTCTGTTGTGAAATAAAACAATATTTCATTACTTTGTCACTGAAATTAAGTTAGAAGCCGATTCGTCACGGAAGGCTGTGTATTCTATAGCTGCGCCCCGCGGATTTACCCGCGTTTGTGTCTCTTTAAAATATTGATTGACAAACACAGAATACATAATAGTTACTATGAACAGCAAACTTTATCATCCCTTATTTGAACGTCGAATTACCAAAAATCTTGTCTTTGTACTCCTCTACGTCTTAAGGTGAAAGGGTACCTGCGTTCTCTCCATACAACTGTAGTCGACTGTTTCCTCCCTGGATAATGACACTAGCACAAATATTTTATCTTTGGGTAAAGACTTACCACACCGACTTTCCAAATATAAATAAATAAATAAATAAATAAATAAATATTTCAGGACATATTACACATCGCCATCCAGCCCCAAGCTAAGCAACTTAATGCTTGTGTTATGGGTGCCAGATAACGGATAAACTACTTATATACTTTTTTTTTTTTTTGTAAATATATACATATTATACGTATAGGAAACACCCAGAACCAGAAACAAGAATTTATGGTCAGCATAAATACTTGTTCCCGGCGGGAATCGAACCCGCAACCTTCTGCGTCGCAGTCGGGTGTTCGCCCGACGCGCCTCAGAGGTCGTCAATTTGGGTATATACAAATTTAGTTCCGGGATCCAGCGACTGGTCTCGTATATTCTGTACCCAAAATGTTTTATCACTTCACTACATAGTATATAACAAAGTCGCTTTCTCTGTCCCTATTTCCCTATGTATGCTTAAATCTTTAAAACTACACAACGCATTTTGATGCGGTTTTTTTAAATAGATAGAGTGATTCAAGAGGAAGGTTTATATGTATAATAAATGCATAATATAGCCGTGCGAAGCCGAGGCGGGTCGCTAGTTAAACATAAATAAAATAAATAATAAATATTGCAGGACATTCCACATATCGCCATCTGGTCGCAAGCTAAGTAAATAGACTTGTGTATGGGTGCTAGACAACGGATATACTATTTATATACTTTCCTTTTGTAAATATATTATACTAAGCATATATACATGTCTGAGGCGGGAATCGAACCCGCAACCCTGTGTTTGGCAGTCCAGCAAGGTGACCATTGTGACAACTGGGTCGTCAAAAAACATAAAAAGAAACATTTTTCGTTTCACTTTGACCAAAGCTCTCGTACTCCTGAAAAATCTAAAAGAATCCATCATAATTAAAGTTTTTGAGCACCTAAAACTTTACTGCGAAGGTTTAACCCCTGAAAGCCTTCGAATTACTATGCGTCCTGCGTTTTCAGGTAGGTACTCGGGTAAGGGTGGATTTTTTATTTCATTACCACCCCTACTCGCACCTTGGGGGGTAGTTTTCTACTGTTATCTTTGCAGTTAAACTGTTAAATTCGAATTTTGTAATGTGTTGATTTGATTTCTTATTGTAGGGGGAGAGAGAAATGGACAATGATATTGTTGAAAAATTTACCTACATTAAAGTTACTTTAAAATACTTTATAACCGTAAATTTTTAACCTAAATTAATCTGTCTCAATTTAGTCGCGAAAACCTTAGAAAATACTAGAACTTATAATTATAGAAAACTAGCGACCCGCCCCGGCTTCGCACGGCTGTATTATACATGTATTATATCTAAAAACCTTACTCTTTATTCACTCTATCTATTTAAAAAAACCGCATCAAAATCCGTTGCGTAGTTTTAAAGATCTAAGCATACAAAGGGAAATAGGGACATAGGGACGGCGAAAAGTGACTTTATTTTATACTATGTAGTGATAGTGATGATAATGATACTGTTACGGAAAATATTACGAAAAACTTAAAAACCGCAAATTGTAATGAAAAATACTACTAATCTACACTAATATATTAAAGAGGAAGGATTTTTGTTTTTTTTTTGTTTGTTACGAATGGGCTCCGAAACTACTGAACCGATTAAGATGAAACTATGTATGAGAATAAATTGATTTATTGGGAATAACTTTTAATTTTGGTTTACTTTTAATGTTTCTTAAGTATTGTGTGTCAGTGACAAATAAAAACGACTGAAGAAAGTCAAAAATACAGTTCTTCATTTGATGTTTACGTCAGAGCGCTAATTGTGGCCCCGCCATCTTGTTTACTGTTTTGTGTATAAATAGGAATAAAATGACAGAACGTGGTTCATTCTGTCGCAGTAGCTTCTCATGATGTCTGAACTTTTTAATGGTCGCACAATTTATTTGAGATAGTTAGTTTAACACCTTTAAAGAGTAGATTAAACTTCTTAGTAAAATAACGCTGATGGGAAAGTAATTTAGGTATATGATTAAAATATATTCTGATAACAAGTGCCCTTAGATTTACGTAACCTACGCTCATATTTTGGCTGAAATAGCTAATCCTTTACATGTACAAAAAAGTGTAAAACTAGCGTTATCAATCAAGAGACTTATTAAATGTAAAATGATGTCCAAAACTTAGCAAAAATAAGTAAATATTGTTGTTTATCGCAACAAGTATGTTCAGATAGCCGTCACAAATCATGCTCGAGGATGGGTCCAAGTCGTCACGTCCGTTTGGGATCAATAACGGCGCGTGCTCCAACGGACAGACAGACACAGTTCACGTATTTAAACTAGAATTGAACATTTGACAGTTGTTTATTTATTACTATTAGTAGTAGTATTAGCGCTTAAATAAGCGTATAAAAGCGTATTTAGCGTATAAATTCTATTAGTCCATTTGTCGATATTTCCGCTGGATTGGAAGTTTCGCGAATGAAGCCGGGGAGCGCTAATTGGCAAATTTATGGGCCGTATTCAGCGCAGTGCGTTCACTTATCCAAGAGTAACTTAAGTACTGTTTGCGAATACGAACGTAAGTATTCTATCCTTTATCTAGCACCCATAACACAAGCCTAGTTGCTTGGGTTACGTCCTACGATATATCTATAACTAGCGACCCACTCCGGCTTCGCACGGCTGTATTATGCATGTATTATATCTAAAAACCTTCCTCTTTAATCACTCTATCTATTAAAAGAAACCGCATCAAAATCCATTGCGTAGTTTTAAAGATCTAAGCATACAAAGGGACATAGGGACGGCGAAAAGTGACTTTATTTTATACTATGTAGTGATATACCTACCTATAACTCAGACATCTCGCGTCTCGTATCCCCAGTTTATCATCAATATACAAGGTGTTCCAACAACTCGGGATAGCTCGGTAAGTCACGTACTAAGCAACATCGATCCGTCGCTGTAGGTACCACACGGTTTTATAACTTACTAGCTGCGACCCGCGGTTTCACTTGCATAAGTTCCGGTACCGTTGGAATATCGGGATAAATAGTAGCGTCACTGTCAATTAAACAATGTCTCCTTATGTCAAGTTTCGTCAAAATCCGTCCAGTAGTTTCGGAGCTAATTCAATGCAAACAAACAAACAATTAAATATTTTCTCTTTATCTTCTTAATATATATAAATCTCGTGTCACAATGTTTGTCCTCAATGGACTCCTAAACCACTTAACCGATTATAATAAAATTCGCACACCATGTGCAGTTCGATCCAACTTGAGAGATAGGATAGTTTACATCTTAATTTATCCCGATATTCTCACGGGATCGGGAGTTACGCAGGTGAAACCGCGGAGCGCAGCTAGTCTTAATATATATAAATCTCGTGTCACAATGTTTGTCCTCAATGGACTCCTAAACCACTTAACCGATTATAATAAAATTCGCACACCATGTGCAGTTCGATCCAACTTGAGAGATAGGATAGCATACATCTTAATTTATCCCGATATTCCCACGGGATCGGAAGTTACGCGGGTGAAACCGCGGAGGGCAGCTAGTATTAGTATAGACTAGCAGCATCCCGCGGTTTCGAACTTCGTAATTATGGACTACCACTGGACTAATTTTCATAAAAATCGGAATCGAAATTAAAGTATTTACACGTTAAATTACTTATGTCATTTATTTTTTATATATGGATTTAAACATTACTATAAGTGGGTAAATACTTGTCAAAAAATTATATTTAAGTAAGTTAACCTATAAAAAATTACAAGTAGGTAAGTAATCAAAATATAGGTAAGTAACCTACCTACATTATCACTATCACTACATAGTATAAAACAAAGTCGCTTTCTCTGTCTCTATATCCCTATGTATGCTTAAATCTTTAAAACTACGCAACGGATTTTGATGCGGTTTTTTTAAATAGATAGAGTGATTCAAGAGGAAGGTTTATATGTGTAATACATGCATAATATAGCCTTGCGAAACCGGGACGGGTCGCTAGTTTTGAATTATTTTCAGATATTTTTTGAAAGACCCAGGGGTTCTATTTTTTAATCGCTCGTATGACATATCTTTGTTTGTCGTATACGCCTACAAGTCATGCTTGACTTCCAAGTCGCATGACACTAATTTTTAAATCGTTCGTTCGAGCGATTCAAAACTAGCGAATTTCCGATGTCAAACGAATATCAGTAGAAATCGAGCGATCGACGCGGGGCGAACGATTCAAAAACGGGGCTCCCAAACGAGGGAAGCCCCAGGCTACTGATTGTTAGGGCCGCAGATAGAGGAATCTTCTGATGATACGTGCCGTATCCAAGACGACTGCCTTGAATCTGACCCTTGACCCAGTCATCAAGCAAAAGTCTCTTGAGGTGTTAGTTAGGTACATTATTATCAAAAATTAAATAAAGTTAATAAAATATATCGAAGGAACCGAGTAAGGTAAACCAAGCCGATTGCGACTATGGGATGAATGCGACTAATCGATTTTTCTTTCATACTAACGCTCTTTGATGAGCATTCCATCTATTGGTGAACAGATAAATTATTAATGTTTGTTCCTAATAAAAACAGGTGACGCTACTTCCTTTGATACTGTTTGATCAACGGAGGTTTTCCTAAAAGTTGCCATTTTCGATAACTAAGTACCTATGTGTTTTTTGTGATAAAACATACTATAAGCTGTTTCAGTTCAGTTTTGAAAGATGAAACGAAGAAATACTGATCGTTAGTAACTTTTACGATAACATTTGTAATCTTATGCCTTATATTTCGTATAATTTAGTAGTAGTTACTTTCGCCTCACTTTTTTATGTTGCGGGGTGATTATGATACCTTTCCGCTCCTATTTCAGTGACAAAACCTCTATAAATTGATCATCACCAACCTAATTATTTCCTACACCATCACTTCATACCACACCATAACAGTGTAATATAAAAACTTTCTATCCCGAAGTTTTTCCATAGCTAATCACCCTCCCCGTACCGTAACGCTACGCTCCTCGCTGCCGTGGCCGCTACCATGGAACCTTTATGCCGATCACGTAGTTAGTACGTGAGAGACGAAGGTATTACGACTTTTATACCTATCTATGGATAAAGAGGTATCTACGTTTACGGAAATAATGTTTTTGCTGCGAAAATACGGTTTGCGTTTTCAACTTTCCTTGTTATGTTTCGGTGTAAATTTTCGTACCTAAAGAGTAAAAAAAGAACCCTTTTAATAAGACTCCACTGTCTGTCTGTCTGTTTGTCTCCATCTCATGAACCGTGTTAGCTAAACAGTTGAAATTTTCACAGATGTATTTCTATTGCCGCTATAATAACAAACAGTAAAAACAAAATATAATGGTATACTAGCGACCCGCCCCGGCTTCGCACGGCTTTATTATATCTAAAAACCTTCCTCTTTAATCACTCTATCTATTTAAAAAAAACCGCATCAAAATCCGTTGCGTATATAGTTTTAAAGATCTAAGCATTCAAAGGGAAATAGGGACATAGGGACGGCGAAAAGTGACTTTATTTTATACTATGTAGTGATGATAGTGATGATGGAACCTTTCGTGCGCTAGTCCGACTCGCACTTGGCCGGTTTTTTTCACTTTCACATAAGTACTTTTATGGTTATTGTTGATCTGTTCCACTCTAATTTAGTGAAAAAATGCAGTGAAGGATCTGTTTTTACATTTTTCCAGTCTAATCCATCGATGCATTCTACTTTGAGTTGCTTTCGGTCCATAAGAACTTAATCCCAAAATGTCTAGCTAATCAATAGGATAAGTCATTGCTCTTACGGTGAAGGAAAACATCGTGATAAACCAGGGTTCGAGGATATATATCCGATATAAGTATATCAAACGGTGTTTTGTGATATATATCAATACAAAAATTGTTTAAATATTTGATGAAAATATGTCATTTTTCGCAGTTTTCTACTGTATTTCTCCATCCTAAATGTAGATGGCGTTGGAGTAAACTTAAAACATACTCGCTAATAGTAAGTTTAGGTATTAACTTTATAAGTTTTTAATTGATATTTCTGATTTATAAGAAGATTTTACGTTTTTGTGATGATTTTTGTGATTTTTTTTTAGTTTTTTTTAAATAAGTTCTTACTTAATTGATTATGTTTATAAAACATAGGTATGCAAAAGTCTGAGGCAAAAGTAATACATAAATAATACAATAAAATAATAATATAGCTGTCATACAAAGTTGATAATTTATAACGCTGACCTATTTATTGTGAAAACTGTATATCTGTGTAAAATCACATATGTCGCGAGAACATACGCAAAAAGAGTTTTAGATGAAAAAAAAAAAATAGTCGGACGACAAATAGTCGACCGACATTTGTCGTCCAACAAATAGTCGTCCGACATTTATCGTCCAACAAATTGTCGTCCGTCAATAGTCGTCCGACAAATAGTCGTCCGACATTTGTCGTCCGTCAATAGTCGTCCGACATTTGTCGTCCGACATTTGTCGTCCGACATTTGTCGTCCGACATTTGTCGTCCGTCAGTAGTCGTCCGTTAAAAAATACCATATGTACGTCTTAATACACTCACAGCCAAATTAAAAACAGTAGGCCCAGGCATACATTTTCGCCGCGCCGTAGAGAGGGGATAGCTGTCTATTCTCCATCCGTCTTAC
Organism: Idaea aversata; assembly: GCA_907269075.1. NCBI lineage: Eukaryota > Metazoa > Arthropoda > Insecta > Lepidoptera > Geometridae > Idaea > Idaea aversata. The sequence goes on from OU026102.1 coordinate 4,369,913, forward strand.
GCTTTTTCGATCAGGTCACGTGTCCTGACGCGAGTTTAAGATTTTATACCCATTACAGAAAAAGTGCTCAACGCCGCTAAAGAAGTTTTCACTTCAAAAAAGATGTTAAAGGCCAATAATATTTAATACCTATTACATTTTCAATATCATACATTTTCTGTCTAACTATTATTAGTATATAAACGTGATATTTAATAGAGTTAAGTCCCTCATTTGGCGCGTGGAGTTATTTTTATGGCGGAAGAAGAATGCCTTGATCGTTAGAAAGGTCCCCTTTGACAGTGTCATGATTTAGTACCGTATTATTGTAATTTAGCATATTTTACTTGGTCTCCTGATGATCAGGGAAAATTTAGTTAAATTATAATGGTCAAAAAATGCATAAAATATCATATTTTTGTAGTTATTATTAAGGTTACTTGCAGGTGATAAGGGGCCAGTTTCCACCCTAATTAAAAACTAAATATTTCGTAAAAATAGGAAAACCTATACTTAAAAACTTCGTCATTAGATAAATTATTGCTTTATTGTCAATCTGAAAAACAACTCTTTTTTTTATTTTCTTGTTATTTTGTTAGGTAGTAGGTACTAATATCAGAGTTTTAAAAAACCTAATTAAATACTTATTACTAGTGCCCTAGTATAAAATTCTAATATCAATTTATAATTAAAATAACCTGCAAACCTAATAAAAATAAAAAATCTAACAAACTAAAAATAAACAAATGAAATAATACAACGGTTTTTTCGCATATTAAAACCACAACTTAAATATTAATAGAAATCAATAGAAGTTATATTTAATTAATTTTAAATAATTGATTCGTATTTAAGATAGAAGTACATGACGGGCGCAATGGACCTTATGCACTGGCCTAAAACATTTTAATTTTCACAGAATCATACCACAGCAAAACCCATCGATCGCAAAACCTCTTTTCTACGGGGTGTGTTATTTATATCTACTATGTAGGTATCTACAGGGTGTTCAAAATACGTAGAAGCACGTGATCAACATACTGTAGGTATAGCATGGCATGGATTAGGGAAATGGCTGGCATGTGGTTTAGATAAACTTCGCGAACAAATTAGAATATCCGCAATATAGTTGAAGTTAAAATTACCAATATTACTAGCGCCCCGGCTATTTCCCCGGCTTCGCACGGCTATATTATGCATATTATACTATACATAAAAACCTTCCTTTTGAATTACTCTTTCTATTAAAAAAACCGCATCAAAATCCGTTGCGTAGTTTTAAAGATTTAAGCATACATAGGGATATAGGGACAGAGAAAGCGACTTTGTTTTATACTATTTAGTGATTTACCTTAACATAAATAAATAAAAAATGACTAAATACTGCAGGAGAATCCACACAGCGCCATTTAGCCCCAAGAACTATAAGGCTGTGTAGGTGGCTAAATTCTAGAGTTCTAAAAGTTCGAGTTCGAGTTACAATTATTGTTTAAAATAAAAAACATTATAAGCAATTTTAGAACTCTGGAATCAACTCGACTTTCATTCTGAAGGTCGTGGGTTCGTATCCCGGCCGAAAGGATTTTACTAAAGAAAATACATAATGTGCGCTAATTGACATTGCTCTTACGTTGAAGGAAGACATCGTGATGAAACCCGCGGCTTAGTTGGCTCCATAAGTATTAAATAAATAAATAAATATTGCAGGACATTCCACACATCGCAATCTAGCCCCAAGCTAAGTAACTAGACTTGTGTTATGGGTGCTAGACAACGGATATACTACTACTTATATACTTTTCATTTGTAAATATATACTTATAATACATAGAAACAACCATAGACCACAGACAAATATCTAAACATAAATACCTGTCTGAGACGGGAATCGAACCCGCGACCCTCTTTGGCAGTCCAGCATGGTGACCATTGTACCAACTGGGTCGTCGTATTGACAAGTTCTTTCCTTCTGGGCATGGTCGACTAAGTTGAGAGGGGGGGGGGAGGGGGGGGGACCTAGGTGATGATCAAGCCTGCTCCATCCTTACGCAAAAAGAACCCAATTAAAAAGGGTCTAATTGCGGAAAAACAGCCCGTATACAAGTATACAAGTCAAGTAGGTACCTACCTACCTAAGTACTAGATAGGTACCTAATAAATAACTAAGATAAAGTAAATCATCATACGATCAAAGGCAATCGTTTCTGGGCCAAACTATTCATCTTAACTTTCACATTTACATATAAAACATACCAATAAATCAATTCGGCCACGAATGCAATTTGTGAATGGTGCCCATAAATAACTATTTCCCCGTTTGACATATGGCAACCCTTAGCTAAGGCTAGTAACACCGAGGTTTATGTTTTCCCTAGTTTTTCCCGCCATTATTTGACAGATGTATTCGAAAAACCGTTGGGTACTCGCAGACCACGGACCTTTCTTTTAATTTAGCGACATCACATTGTCATGGCAATTTACTTTATAGCTGCCAAAACTAGATAGGTAGAGAGATAGAAACATTATTGTTTATTTATTTGTTTGTTCCCTCTTCACGGTCAAAACAAGTCTATGTGCTATAAAAGGCGACATATCGCTCAAAGCGTACTCTTTCAGACAACCATTGGATAGACAAGAGATAATAATTATCTAGTCTAGACATATAATCAGTTAATAGGTACAGTGTAGTATTAATAATCTTAATTCTTAACAGCATAAAGTATCTTCTTCGACAAGAACCAAACAGCAAAGTTTTATTACAGCAGGCTACCCCGTGGCAGGCCCAGAAGGAGAAGGAGGGATTAGATGGACTCGCATTTTAAGGACTGGACCCAGCTGGCTCTAAACAGGGAACAGTGGAAAGAAGGGAGAACAAAGAATGCCTTTGACCTGCAGTAAGACGGAATTAGCCAAAAATAAAATAAATAAATACCATATACATACACGTTAATCGAACGCTCGGCCGAGCTACATGGTAGGCGGAGTGTTAGGTTTTATTTTCGTTACGGAATTTCTTGATTCGGTCGCCGCGCTCAAAGCCCGCGATAAAAGCTATGCAATAGCTTAATAATTTATAAACGCGTCGTCGACCGATATAAAGTTTCTAGTCTGCAGATCTTAAAAGATTTCCAAACGGTCCCGGGCTCGATCAAATCAAGTGTGAAATTCAATTGTAGAACCATAAATTTTTGTCGCTTTGAAAAATGTTTTAGTTTTCGTTTTTTATTGTCGCCATACGAGCATTATAGATGTTCATAAATATTATGACGTAGTTTCACACATAAATTTAGGAAATATCAGGAGCATTTATTGGTCAAACCTTACATCTTTCTAAGCAGTTCAGTCCTGGACTGAACTGCTTAGAAAGATGTTAGGGAGGCCTTTGACAGCTCTGCAGTGGGACAATAATATATAGGCTAATAAAAATAAAGAAAAATCTATAGGAGTGAGCCGCTGTTTAATCCGCATAAGTCAGGATTCCGTAGAAATATTGGGATAACAAATAGCCTATGTCACTTCCAAGGTTACAATTAATCCTCATACTAAGTTTGATCAAAATCGATAAACTGATTTCAGTGCTTATTTAATACTAGCGACCCGCCCCGGCTTTGCACGGCTATATTATGCATGTTTTATACATATAAACCTTCCTCTTGAATCACTTTATCTATTTTAAAAAAACCGCATCAAAATCCGTTGCGTAATTTTAAAGATTTAAGCATACAAAGGGATATAGGGACATAGGGACAGAGAAAGCGAATTTGTTTTATACTATGGAATGTAGTGGTAGTGATAGTGATTTATATTAATGAAATAATTTTTGAAATCGGTCCAGTAGTTACGGAGCCTATTCGTTACAAACAAACAAATCTTTCCTTTTTATACTTAATACTAGCGACCCGCCCCGGCTTCGCACGGCTATATTATGCATGTATTATACATATAAACCTTCCTCTTGAATCACTCTATCCATTAAAAAAAACCGCATCAAAATCCGTTGCGTAGTTTTAAAGATCTAAGCATACAAGGGGAAATAGGGACGGCGAAAAGTGACTTTATTTTATACTATGTAGTGATTAGTGTACACAAAGTTAAATCCATAAATCGCCCATAGATATGTTAAAAGCAATTCGCTGATATTTACATAAATTAATCCATTTAACCCACTTTTAGATCAGGGTAACAAAATAAAGAAAGCCAATTATTTATCTCTACGACCGCATGAACAAAGCAGAATGACCCATAAAACCAAATTAGTACCATTAAAATTACTATTTAATGAGTAACAAAGCAATATCACTACATAGTATAAAACAAAGTCGCTTTTTCTGTCCCTATGTCCCTATTCCCTATGTATGCTTAAATCGTTAAAACTATACGTAACGGATTTTGATGCGGTTTTTTTAATAGATAGAGTGATTCAAGAGGAAGGTTTATATGTATAATACCTGCATAAATTGCATAATATAGCCGTGCGAAGCCGGGGCGGGTCGCTAGTTACTTATACACCATCACAAGATACAATAATAAACTGTTCTTTGTTTCAAGAAAGGTGTACGATCAGATTCTGTTGCATGCTTAACCTACACTTCTGTAATGTCGAGTGTACGTGGCTTTTATCCAACCTCGCGGTCTATCAAACCGCGGGGTACATTAGGTACTGTAGAGTGGAGTATACACGGCTTTTTCCAACCTCTTTGAGGTCTTGCGTTCTGAGGCGATAGGCCCACCGACCGCGAGGTACATTCGTGTAAAGTGGAGTGTACATGGCTTTTGGTCTCGCGGTCCAAAGCGCGAAGCCCCTTGGACCGCGAGGCCGTAGGCGGATGCCCACGTATTTCCCCACCTTTGTAAGGTTTAAAAAATGATACATACCTACAGCTGCATACGCCCCGGCATAGAGTAGAATTCCATATCCCTATATGGACCTACGGTTTTAGGGACCTTGCTCCGTAATAGGCTTAGAAACCACTGGATCGATTATGATGAAACTTGAGGACATTAAACCCTTGTCGTAACATACTTTTTGGGGTTCCGTTCGCAAAAAGTAAAAACGGGTCCCTACTAAGACTTCAATGTCCGTCCGTCTGTCTGTCACCAAGGCTATGTGTATCTCATGAACCGTAATAGCTCGACAGTTGAAATTTTTACGGATTATGCAGTTCTGTTGCCGCTTTAGCAGCAAATATTAAATACAAAAAAATGTAATGTGTGTAGCGAGGGTTGTAATGAAAGACTTGACTTCCAGGTTATAACTGTTTTATTGTGGGATTATTATGCCCTTATATACTACTTAATGCTAGTAGGTAATGACGTATGTTTTACCTTATTGTTTAATATTTAATTTACAATAAATGTTACTTATCTCGTTGTGGTGCCTTATTTGGTATATTGATTAATTTACAAAATTAATAAGAATGAACTAATATGGTTATCTAGGCATGGATCATATTACTGAAATACAATATTCATCTGTTTACTTTAAATATAGGTATTCTAACATCGTGGGTGGTATTGTAGGTACATAGTAACTATTGCTTAAACTATGATAGCGTCGTAAGAGCGGTGTTGGCCTAGTGGTAGATACCTCGACTTTCATTCTGAAGGTCGTGGGTTCGAATCCAGGCCAGCCGTGCACCAATGTATTTTTCTTAAGAAAAATGTATGTGCGCTAATTGACATTGCTCTTACGGTGAAGGAAAACATCGTGATGAAACCCGCGGCTTAGTTAGCTCCAGAGGTATTGACAAGTTCTCTCCTCTGGACATGGTCGACTGAGCTGAGAGGGTAGTAGGTGCTGGGTAAGCCTACTCCATCTTCACGCAAAAGGGACCCAATTAAAAAGGGTCTAATCGCGGAAAACAGCCCGTATACAAGTACAAGTATGATAGCGTCGTCATTACACTACAAAAAAACTTAAGTGGAGCTCCCATACAACATAGTACCTACGGAACCCTTCGTGCACGAGTCCGACTCACACTGGGCCGATTTTATCACATTTATTCGTCCGTAATTGCAATGCTACCTACAATAAAACATACCTTTACGTGTATTCGCTAGCAATCGGAATATTGCTCGATAGATCAGCAGCAACGAGCTATACTTCCAACTAATAGTGCTATACTTCGAATAGGAACATAAAACTGAATGTTTAATGTAGAAATATGGTGTGGTTTCTACAAAATACTGTCCTACGTACTTGGACAAATCGTTTTTATATTCGGATAGAGACTTCGAGCCTGATTTTAGGTAGGTACTTGTTATAAATACAGGGTTATTGGAAATTATACTAGCAAGCCGTTGAGGGCTACTTCTGTGCACCTTAACAAACAACTTTTGTTCTACGACTTTTGGAAATTCGAATTTTTTTTCGAAAATTTTGAGGTTAGGTTTATCTGAAAATCAGCTGTTCCTTACACGGAGAGGTCATTAACCTTAAAATTTTACTTATTTTTTAAGTTTTATCTACTGTTCCTTAGTCTGAATGACCTTTGTTTTAAAAAAATCTGCTGTTTTTCAAATTTATATAACCTCAAAATTTTCATTTTTTTTTTCGAATTTCCAAAAGTCGTAGTACAAAAGTTGTTTGTTATGGTACACAGAAGTAGCCCTCAACGGCTTGCTAGTAAAATTTCCAATAACCCTGTATACGGGCTGTTTTCCGCGATTAGATCCTTTTTAATTGGGTCCTTTTTGCGTGAAGATGGAGTAGGCTTGCCCAGCACCTACTACCCTTTCAGCTTAGTCGACCATGTCCAGAGGAGAGAACTTGTCAATACTTCTGGAGCCAACCAAGCCGTGGGTTTCATCACGATGTTTTCCTTCGCCGTAAGAGCAATGTCAATTAGCGCACATAATTTTTTCTTAAGAAAAAATCATGGTGCACGGCTGGCCGGGATTCGAACCCACGACCTTTAGAATGAAAGTCGAGGTATCTACCACTAAGCCAACACCGCTCTAATTTAGCTTTACCTAAAATCAACGGCGGCTGATTTTAGGTAAAGCTAAATTAGAGTCAAAGTCAATTCAATTCTTTTGTAAGTGCCATTTAATTTTGGGATCATCGTCAGCGTAAGAACACAGTGATTAACTAATTACCCGCGAAGCAGCTTTTATGAGTGCAGAAAACGAACTTAGAAATAAAAAGAATATTTGCTTTTTACTTAAAAATTATGTTTTAATATTATAGTTAAATGTTTGGATATGAATATGGATATGAAAAAAACCAAGACATAGGGGCATGGCAGTTATAGGTTTTAGGGGAGAGGGGGGCATGATGGGGTCCTTAAGGTTTGAAGCTCAATAAAATCGGCAGCATTGTATTTTCATAACATTTTTGAAGTGAAAACTTCTTTAGCGGCGTTGAGCACTTTTTCTGTAATGGGTATAAAATCTTAAACTCGCGTCAGGACACGTGACCTGATCGAAAAAGCGTAAGACGGATGGAGAGTAGACAGCTATCCCCTCTCTACGGCGCGGCGAAAATGTATGCCTGGGCCTACTGTTTTTAATTTGGCTGTGAGTGTATTAAGACGTACATATGGTATTTTTTAACGGACGACTATTGACGGACGACAAATGTCGGACGACTATTTGTCGGACGTCTATTGACGGACGACAAATGTCGGACGACTATTGACGGACGACAAATGTCGGACGACAATTTGTTGGACGACAAATGTCGGACGACTATTTGTTGGACGACAAATGTCGGACGACTATTTGTCGTCCGACTATTTTTTTTTTTCATCTAAAACTCTTTTTGCGTATGTTCTCGCGACATATGAGATTTTACACAGATATACAGTTTTCACTTCTGCCTGCACTCCCGGAGTGCGCTGTTTTTTTATTTTAATAATCATCATTGGTAATCAGTCTTTAGTAATTATGTACTTTTAGGAACATTGGTAAAGTAATTTAATAGAAAAGAGTAAAAAAGTAGAAAAGTTCCCAAGACCCCGTCTTGCCCCACCCTCTGGGTAAGATGGGGTACCCCCTAGGGGTATAATGGGGTACAACAAATTAAAGTTATTTCATCTTCTTCATCGTTTAAGCCGTCACAGCTGCAGTGAGCCCATTGGCCCCATACAGCACTAGCAGCCCGACCTCATTAACGTCCAGTTAGAGACTCGTACAGAACACACAAGGAGGATTTTAGTTATCATAATCGCTTTCCTTACATATGAATATCTCACACTCTCTATCTTGTTGGTGACTGTTCTTAATCTTTTTTAGTCTTGTCAATTTCTTAAGTTCTTTTTTCTTTTGCATATTCTCTTCCGCAAGTTGATTTTTCTTTATGAATTCTTTCAAATCATCTTTGATTCCTTCATCTTTTACATCATCAGCCACATTTTTATGCTCTCTTCTTGCCAACTTCCTTTATCGGTCTTTCTTTATACTTCTTCACCATTCTACAATAAAATAATTACACGTTAATCCATAAATAATAAAATAACTGACTACCCTCATACCTTAAAAAATGAGAATGATGGGGTACCCATACCCCATCATGCCCTCTCCAGTCATTTGAAATTAAAAACGTCACAGAAAAAAAACTGCCATGCAATACAAAGATAAACAAGTACTTACCTGTCAATGAGTTATTGACACATACGATTCACTTTTTACCTAATCCAGAAAACTCTTGATTTCAACACAGTCATGATCTAATTAAATGGTAAATATCACAAGGGATATGCTAAAAAACAGTTTTTTCCAAAAAAAATCAAATACGCTTGGGGTCACTGAACAAACACTGTGCCATCTAATGGCCTCCTACCCGTCGCACCCCCTCGCAGTCTAACAATTGTGATTGCTCCATTGGTTTGTGTTTTAAGACCAAGACCCCGTCTTGCCCGCTACCCCGTCTTGCCCCGCTCTCCCCTATGCAACAAAAATATTTGCTCTAGTGTCATTATCCAGGGTGGCAACAATCGACTAAGTTTGTATGGAGAAAAAGCCGGTACCCTTTTCTCTTAAGGGAAAATATTAAATTACTAACTTACCTACATATTATTGTAAATCGTGGTTTAAAAAAGGTGGAGGTACTTACTCAATTTGACTATTAAATAAAATTTGATAAATGTTTTTAAGGCTATTCAGGCACTACTTCTTTATTTATGAACCGATTTTGATCATTATTTTTTGTTAAAAGGGTAAACCTCAAGGGTGGTCCCATAAAAAAATTGGTGAAGATCTAAAGAGGATGTTCGGAGTGATGAACAGAATTACACCTAAAAAGTGCATAAACATGCTCAGTTAAAAAAAGTTGTTTCATTAGTTTAGGTAACTACACATATACTTGTACATAATCCCAAGGGAAATAAATAGAATGTTAAATATTAAACAGTTCGTAATTAAAACAGAGAGCGTGAATTTTTCTCAATTTCGTAGCGATCCAATAAAGAAATGCAAATGAAGTGCTCCTAAGAAATATTGCTTCCCGCTGTAGAGATGGGTATGAGGCGATATTTTCTCTTATCGATAATTCGATGTTTATAAATTATTTTATAGAACCAACTGAATTTGTTCCCCAATATTTTAAGTGTGTCTCGCGTTTTCACTTCAAAAGAAGGATGATATTATAAACATTTTTTTGATCTACTTTACGTTTTTTAACGTTATTTTAATAAATTCTATTCTTCTTCACTAATATTTGATTAAACTTAATATGAGGATATTTTTAAACACATGGGAGTAACTTGACTTTTAATCTCGGTATTCCCACGGGATATACTTATGAGGGTGAAACTGAGGGGCTCTGCTAGTTAAATATAATAAAAAAAACCTTCTGGTCGCTTAACTAAAGTTGTGAAAGGTGAAAAACAAGGTTTCACAAGAAAATAAAAAATACCTACCAAAATTAAAAATGGTCGTACCTAAATTAAGGGCCATAATAATTAGTCAAAATTGGCTTAACCGGCCAGTGAATCATATGGCCGGCCTATATACAATTCAGAGGCTAATCAGTGCAAAATAAGTTAACATATATTTTTAGAAAAAGGTGGGTTCCATATTTAATACGGAATCTTTGGCCTTGGTACTTGACCGGGCAGCCTTTATCGATATTCTGCAGTAATGTAATGTCCCATCCCTACAAGTGTCTATACGAGATCGTCCCCAGTGGTATGTCGATTGTAAAAAAGTTTTTATTGCTAATTCCGGCCGGCCGTTTCGTGTTTGCGCTTATTTCGCACTTTTACAACCACCTACAGTCATTGTCAATCTACCCGCAAATTAGACGTTTGTTTTATCACCTTTACATTTTGATTACAATTGTAGATAGGTACTTACCTACCTACTGTACCTTTTTTATATGTAGATCACTACATCACTACATATCACTACATCACTATCACTACATAGTAGGTATAAAATAAAGTCGCTTTCTCTGTCCCTATTTCCCTTTGTATGCTTATACAGGGTGAATTTTTTATGTGGGCCTTCAGGGCTATATCCTCAACCATAAGAGATAGTGAAAAATGCTGAAAGGAGTTGCGTGCCCGATTTTGACCAAAACTAAAACTGCATCTTTAGATTTTTGAAAAAGTCATTACCCTAGCCGGGAATCGAACCTGTTCGTTTTCCAAAATAATAATCATCCTATATTTTTATACCAATAGACAGTGTTGCTAATAGAGATCAATTCCTAGAAACAAACACAGTCTGGCAAAACAAAGGAAATAGCTGAATTTTGTAGTTTTCTGTAATTTTCACCTTTTTGTCTTTGGCAAATCAATAGTGTGAGACATAGAGGACAAGTGATATTATTCTAAATATTATAAAATAAGTTCTAAATGACATAACATTTGTAAAGGCAGTTCATATTTTTAGTGCAGCAGTTTGTTACGTTATTGGCCATACCTCCTCACTGCATTTTTTTCAGGGATGGTTGTATGAAAAATACAAAAGATTACTAAAATGAGCTATTTCCTTTAATTTGCCAGACTATGTTTGTTTCTAGGAATTGATCTCTATTAGCAACACTATCGATTGGTACAAAAATATAGGACGATTATTATTTTGGAAAATGAACAGGTTCGATTCCCGGCTAGGGTAATTACTTTTTCAAAAATCTAATGATGCAGTTTTAGTTTTTGTCAAAATCGGGCACGCCACTCCTTTCAGCATTTTTCGCTATCTCTTATGGTTTAGGATATAGCCCTGAAGGCCCACATAAAAAATTCACCCTATATATCTTTAAAACTACGCAACGGATTTTGATGCGGTTTTTTTTAATAGATAGAGTGATTCAAGAGGAAGGTTTATATGTATAATACATGCATAACATAGCCGTGCGAAGCCGGAGCGGGTCGCTAGTACACTATAAATAAAAAAGGTCCAGCAAGAAAAAAATATCTCCCTTCGCTACGTTAGACGTTAGAAAATAGGTAATTTCACAGGAAAAAACACAAATGGTTCTCTGTAAAGTCTGTTTATTATAAACATTTTTTTGATTTAATTTACGTTTTTTAACGTTATTTTAATAAATTCTATTCTTCTTCACTAATATTTGATTAAACTTAATATGAGGATATTTTTAAACACATGGGAGTAACTTGACTTTTAGACGATAATTTTACGTGATAAGTGAAACGTCATAAGAAAACGGTGAAAAATTGAGATTTGTTTTGTTATTTTTCATATATTTTTTTCCTATACCTATTTTCTTTTTTTAACTATTTTTTTTTCATATAGAAGTCTTCTATTCGTCACTCGTCACACCATAACACAAACCCAGATGAGCGATATTTATAATTAAATACTCTGTTTCCTAAGTTATCATGACGCGTCTGGTTATATTACCATGACGCATGACGTCACGCAATATTACCGTGACACTTTTGTGTGAATGCCACCTGCATTCACACAAACCAATTTATTACACCTTAACACGTCAAAAAAAGAAGTACCTACCTACCTACGTAAATATTGTAGCAAACCGGGCAACCCTCGTTACGTCACCTCTTGTAAATGTTGATGGGTTGGTAACACTGAACGCAAGCTCAGCCATTAGTCTGGTTTATTCTCACGGCGCGCGCGCATGTGTTATTTCTAGTTTTCACTGTTTTACCCATCTTGTGTAGGTATTTAATGAGTTTACAATACAAATGTGAACTTACAAAGTGTTACACTAACTCATCCTACAACCCGTAGGCCAACAAACTCCTATTTACCATCTATACCTTAATACTTAGGAGAGACCCGCCCCGACTTCGCACGGCTGTATTATTACATCTAAAAACCTTCCTCTTGAACCACTCTATATCTTAAAAAAAACCGCATCAAATTCCGTTGCGTAGTTTTAAAGATCTAAGCATAACGGCGCAAAGTGACTTTATTTTATACATATACTAGCTACCCGCCCCGGCTTCGCACGGCTATATTATGCATATATTATACATTATAAACCTTCCTCTTGAATCAATCTATCTATTATAAAAACCGCATCAAAATCCGTTGCGTAGTTTTAAAGATTTAAGCATACATAGGGATATAGGGACAGAGAAAGCGACTTTGTTTTATACTATGTAGTGATGATGATGTAATGATTAATATAGGTACTTATTATAAAGCTAAAGAGTTTGGTTGTTTGTTTGTTTGAACGCGCTAATCCCAGGAACTACTGGTTCGAATTGAAAAAATATTTTTGTGTTGGATAGTCCATTTATCGAGGAAGGAGGGAGGGAATAAATTATCAAAATTGGTGCAGTCGTTCTGAGTTATACCTACGCGTAGGTACATACATTTCGGCGAAACTTAATGCGCGTGTCCGACTCGCACTTGGCCGGGTTTTTAACCGACTTCAAAAAAGGAGGAGGTTCTTAATTCGTGGCTTTTTTTTATGAACTGGGTGACACCATGTTTCTTATATACCTAGAATACCTACCTCTCAACATTCCATCTAACCCAGTCCAAATTCCAAGTAGGTATGTTTAAGTTATCTACTGTCTTAGTGACCCGAAATGGATTATTTTTCACTTTTAGTTTTTGTTTTCAGGCTGTTTTTAGTTTTTGTTTTCGGGGTTTTTTTTAGTTTTTGTTTTCAGATTTTTTTAGTTTTTGTTTTTAGATTATGTAGTTACCTATTTTTTGTTTTTGTTTTCAGGTTTTTTTTAGTTTTCGTTCACTGGTTTTTTTGAGGTCTGTTTTTAAAATTTTAATTTATTTTTTTATTTTTATAGATAGGTATTATTAAAGATTGAATCTGAAGACCCTGTACTTACTACTCTTTGTATGATTTAACCTCATAATTCTAATAAATAATCCTTGAAAACAAAACCTAGAAACTCCTGGAAATAAATCATAACAATGTCATCGAGGTAGGAGAGGTCATTGCGGAAGAAAATACACAACAATGATCACGTTTATCACGACATTTTCTATGTTGTTCTAGTGACGACACAGTTGGCACAATGGTCACCATGTCGGACTGCCAAACACAGGGTTGCGGGTTCGATTCTCGCCACAGACAAGTATTTATGCTTATATATTTGTGTGTGGTCTGGTTGTTTCTATGTATTTTATGTATATTTTTACAAAAGAAAAAGTTGTAAGTAAATCCGTTGTCTAGCACCCATAAAACAAGTCTGGTTACTTAGCTTGGGGCTAGATGGCGATGTGTGGAATGTCCTGCAATATTCTATAATTAATTTATAGGTATATTACCTAACCTACCTACGTGTTCACTAGGTCTATCTTGCTTTTGAAACTCAATAGACCTAAGTCTCAATAGGCTTCTCGTTTGGTCTAGGTATTACGCGATTTAGGCACACTGTTGGTATAGGTTTGATTATTTTAAAATCTATGAGTTGTTTTGTTACAATTTACAGGTGAATTTGTGGTCAAATTACAGGTCATTTCTAAACTAGGTATAAATAAGAGATACTTAAGTAGGAAAAATACCTACTACTTAAAAGAATTCGCGGACCCGATTTGATATTAACTAATCTGCTTCATTCAATTAAGCCAGGATCGAACCAGTTAATTTGCCAAAAAAAATCCTTTATTTTTTCGATGGTTTTGTTAAATAATTCTAACAAAATAGTTTCAAGAAAGTATAGAATCATTGACATTACAGCAGTATTGTGGCATTATCGTTGAACAAAACTAAATATGTACTTTAAGTTAATTCGACTAAATTATAAGCGAGTAGGTACCTAGCTTCTCTATATTCTACCTTCAAGCACTTACTCACTACTTTTATTCTGCCAATTTCGATTTCAAACTGTACCATGAAAGATTTGAAATTCGCGGGCTTTCGATAACAATTCTCCATTATTATCATGAAACAAAACCATACGCCCAATCACGTGAGAAATCTTTAACATCAGTGAGACCAGCGTAAAATCAAACTATCATAATGGTAGAAAAAAATAACTTGCTTTAAAGTAAAAATAGAGATAGATAGATAGATAGATAAATTCTTTATTGTAAACACCAATTTCAGAGTTAAAACTGTTAACTAAGTAATTAATTATTAATTTAAAAATCGAATTAAAAATTATTTATTTGAACAAAGAACTTAGGTGGTAATAACAAACAAATAAGAATCGTTCTCAGCTGTAAAAGTTGTAAACTGCGTTGCAGTGACAGCGCTCTCCTCTAGAATTAAGTATGCAGATAGTTCTATTTAGGTACATAGGTATTACAAAGGAACTAAACAAAACAAACAATAGGGAAAATAATCGAAAAACATTGCGTATGAAAAATTGTTGTGTAGGTACACGAAAAATACTTTTTTGCTCAAAAATACAATCGTTTAGGAAGTATAAGAAATAAGTATAAGTAAACAAAATATCTTTGTTCCTCAAGTTAATAACGCATTTTACTATAAAAGTCCATATTACAGTGCCCTTTGTTTCACAATGTTCAACTCTTTGCCGATGCTACAAACGGTATCAACGAGTGTATTCTTCGATTTAGTTATTAGGGCAGGGAACTTTCTAACCTCAATGCAGGATGGCCCCGCATAACGCTCGTCGTTTTTTATTTATTTACTAACTTTCCAAGGCCGCGATAGTGTGGCGGTATGAGGTTTGTTCCGCTTCAATCTTGTTAACTTGTGCTGCAAGAGCCTCGTTATGCTGGGATAAATAAGGTTTTGATATCATCTACGGTGTTTGACAATCTTTCGTAATTTCTGTTCAGCTGATCCTGAATATCCTTAAACATCTGTCTCATTTCTTTCATGATGCTGGATAAAAAGCTACCACCATATTCCTCACACTACTTCATCGGTTGGGACTTGGTGTTTCTAACGGTAACAAAGGAAATCTCATCGGATTTACCCTTCGGCGCCGCCTCATTTACTCGAGTAGGTATTTTAATTTCGCTCTTTGGGATGAAACTGATGGCAACTGCGGGGAAGCTGGGGGTGTTATGCCTTTGAGCACACATATCTCAGCAGCTTTTTTACCAGGATAACAGAAAATAATCAGAGGTAATCGGTGTTTAGGGGTATATCTGATCAGCTAAACTGCAACGAGACGAAGCCAAAGTACCAGGCGCGCATAAAGGTGAGGTGGTTGACTAAGTTGTTGACGCCCCGAGAACCCTGTCTCGGCAAGTGCAAGGCGGGGCCAGCGACCTCTTCTTGATTGGATGTAGGTCAAGGATGGCGGCGCGTGCGCTCCGTCAGGGACAATGCAGAGGGGCGGCGCTTACTTGTCAACAGTCTCTAAAACTACCTACATGTAAAAACTGTAAAAGTAGATAAAATACACTACTTTTACATACCTACCTAATGAATGTTTTTGTTTTGTAAATAGGCACAAATTAATAGGTAGGTAGTAGGAAAACGACAAAGTCGGATTAATTAATAAATAAGAAACGTATTTTTGTAGTTTTTGTTTGTTATTTTCAATGTATTTCTTGGGGCTTGTATGAATAAAATATTTTGCCTTCTTTCTTTCCAATTTATTTCAATAAAATCTACTTAGATTTTTTATAGGTATCAAGGTATTTAAACCGATTATAGGTAGGTATATTTAACGTGCTACGTTTGATGAAAATGTTTGGTAGAATATTTTTAGGAAACTGGTATCACTGATATCGAGTTTGTTTACTCGCTCCGCAGTGCGCAGGTGCGTGCATTATCGTTCCAAAACAGCTGTTTGCCCTTGATCAAACTTTTTGTTCACAAATAAACCAAAAACATGGATTTCAACGACAAAGTGGTGTTAATTACTGGAGCAAGTTCAGGTATCGGGGCTGCCACAGCAATATACTTTTCAAAATTATCAGCTAAGTTGGTTCTAGTTGGCCGTAAAGAAACCAACCTAAAAAGAATCTCTATATATTGCGAGAAAGCGAAAGGCATAAAACCTCTTGTAATAACAGCGGATGTCAATGAAGAAACAGAAACAGAACGAATTATTAAAGAAACGATCGAACACTACAGCAAACTAGATGTTTTAATCAATAACGCAGGCGTTATCGGAATGGGAGGCATCAAAAACACATCTTTGGAAACGTACGACAAAGTTATGTCAACAAATATGCGAGCTGTTTACCATATAACGATGTTATCTGTACCTCATTTGATAAAAACTAAAGGATCTATAATAAACATGTCTTGCATAGCCAGTTCAAAGCCAAGCACCATGGCTTTAGCTTACAACATCTCCAAAGCGGCATTAGATCATTTCACGAAATGCATAGCTTTAGAACTCGCTGCAGATGGCGTTCGAGTCAACTCAATAAACCCAGGTTTCGTGAAAACTAATCTTTTGAAAGATATTGGACTAAATGAGGACCAGTTAGAATTGTTTATAAAAAATGTTGTTGGAAATATGCCGTTGAAGAAGCCGGTGGAAGGTGACGAAGTAGCTGCGCTTGTGGCGTTCTTGGCGAGCGATAAAGCTAAGAGTATTACTGGTTCGAATTATATTATAGATGGCGGTAGTGTGTTAAAATAAATTCTTACGTAAAAAATATAAAACATTATATTTAATTATGATTTAACATAAGTAAGTATACGTAAGTTGGTATTAATTAATTTTAAGTACCTACCTAAAGGAAATTATGTCTATTTTTCTAAACTATTGTAGTGGAAATAGAAATCTTCAAATATATTGTAACTAGTCAATTTATCTACTTATCAATAAATCATAATCTACGTTTGTTTTATCTTTCTGTTTGTTCACCTAAACCTAAAATATACCTACCCCACAAAACTTGAAATGACTCATTCAAAATAAAATTTCATATTACATCAGTTATTACATAAAGATGTTGGGAATAATAAAAAAATGTTCGAATTGCAACCGACCACACTTTTCCTTCTGTATAAAGTAGCCAGTGGTTTGTAAAAAGTACTAGGCAATCAGAACTTAGTAGAAGGTATAAATCATACTAATTACGTTATCTCTCTCTTTCTTAAATTTTTCTCCTGACAAAGTATGATCCGAAGGCTACTAAAACGAATAAAACCTAAAAGACAAGGATGGCAACACGTCAAAAGTCGCAGGAGTGAAAGAGCAGCACATTTTTTCGGTTAGTTGCCTTCAAACGGTTTGTGACTCAGGGGCAGAAAGTTTTTTGGGGAATACCTCCTACTGAGTTCTGATTGCCTAGTTACTTACAGACCAATTACTATCATACGAAAGTGCTTGTTGCAATGAATCACGAGAAGTGTTCCTTAACACGATCCAATAGGATTTTTGTACTAGGCTGTAGGAGGTATACCTACTGCGTCGTATAAGAGCAAGACGTAGGTAGGTAGGTACACAACACACCACCAACACTTTCCATGACTGTGTAGGTAAATTGTTTGAAACTAATTGGTCCGTCGGTACTATGCTATCAGAACTCGTAGAAGGTATCCCACAAAAAAACAAAATTGAAGATAGACGTGATTTATACCTTCTACTACCTTATGATTGCCTAGTAGGTACTTTTTACAGATCAATGGGATTCGTGGTCGGATGCAAGTCAATAGTGTTTTTTTTTATTCACATCTCAAACGAGATGTGGGGAACACTTTTCGTGGTACGTTGCAATTAGCTACATCTCATTATGAGACGTAGAGAATAAACCTGTTAATTTAATACTTACAAACAATACGTAGGTTGTAAACATAACATTATGTCGGCGCCTCTCCGGTTGTAAACATCATATATTCCACGTTCCATAGTTGGACCTCCCCGCTCTCGCTTCATTTCCCAATGGGAAGGAAATTTTATAACTTCACGTCATCCCCGATAACGGGAAAGCGTCAATGGGGACAACGGAAGCAAATTTTAATCATTTTATTGAGTTCCACTGTCCCCGTTAAGAGTACCTACACCTTAATGGGGACAATAGGCAAATTTTTTATATATTATTTAGTTCCGCTGTCCCCATTGAATGGGGACAGAGTCAATGGGGAAAACGGGCATACACCAAAAAAAGCGTTCTAGAAGCTACGTTGTCTTCGGAACGCGCCTACCAATGAGAGACACAAGAATCAAAAAATAAAGAAAAAAGGTGGGATATATTTTTTTATGGCCTTTTTTACATGGAAAAATTAGAAAATAGTACCCACCTACCTACGAGCAGATTATCCCGATACGATACGCCTAACAAGACCAGTTTTCAAATAATTTAAAAATGCATACCAAATACAGCCGCATATTTTTAGCACACATTCTTCCAACAAAGCCTATCTTTATTACCAGTCAAAAAACTAGTAGACAAGTACTATGCGACCAAGTTAATTTGAGACCTCGCTTGTATGACATAAGTTACTAGCCAGGTCTCAGGCTAAGTTTGTTGTGTTGTAAGCAGTTTGCACTTCAATCTACATTATTATACAGTCAGGAATGTGAGTCGTAATGCTCATGTTATAATATCTATTTAACATTTGTTTTTAGTTTGAAATAATTTAGTAAAAAAGTTTTAAAAAAGTAAAAATATTAAATTGAGACCTTTTCTTGAAGTCGATTAAAAATTAACTTGCCGGAGGAAAAATCTTGGTTGCATAACACATTCGAGTGGTCGAGGTTCATGTTTCAAATTTCATCAAAATCGTTCAAGTAGTTTCAGGGCAATCCAAAATAACATAACATCTAGCAAATTAGCTCCACTCCGCGGGTTGACCCACGTTCGATTTTTTTTTAATTTTCTTTTATATAAACGTCCTGACTTTATCAAACACAAAGATATAACGACGCATAAATTACAGACTCTTATAAGCTACCGAGGTATCAATAAACTACCTACTAAATTTATTTTGATGAAACTTTCACTTTTCTATAAATACCTAAGAATATATGTACTTACCTACTATAATAGATTTTTCGGTTAAAAAAAGAAATAAATACTTATATTATACTGTTTACATATTATTATATTACGCCTATGGCAAAATACAGTATCTAACCTAACAAAAAGAAATAACACCATCTGAATATACATTGAGTAATACCTACCTAATTTTGTTCCAGTTTACCTTTTCAATTGCAAAGCGATTGTTACTTTGAAGCAGCCTTCCAAGCGGGGATGTAGCTCAGTGGTAGAGCGTTCGCTTTGCATGTGAAAGGCCCCGGGTTCGATCCCCGGCATCTCCAATTTTTTATACCAATTTTTAAAGTTATTTTGGAAAAAGTAAAAAGAAATGAAATCAATGTTATAAATTATATTCAGGTATAATAAAAATTATACAAAAAAAAAACGCCTTACAAATGATAAAATAGACGTACGTTATAGACATTTTATTCATTTATTCCGTTTACACTGAAAAATAATTTATAAGTTTATAACATTTAAGATTCGAAATTATCAACTATAGATAAAAAGAACATTAAGATTTTTAGAATTATAATAATAAAAATTATATTGAACGAGATATTCAACTAAGTGAAATTGCTAAGAAAGCATGCATTCATAATAAGCGCTAAAAATAATAGAAATTGCATTTCAGGTTACCAAAACCAGCTTTTATCATTAAACCTTCAAAAATAGAAACTTAGGGATAGTGTGCCCACTACTTATCTATTTATTTCTTTTTACCACTTATTACCAGAAATTTTCAACAAAAAAATAGAATCATATAAATAGGACTTCATATATATTTATTTATAGGGATAGTGTGCCCACTACTTATCTATTTATTTCTTGAATATCCACTTATTATCAGAAATTTTCAATAAAAAAAATAGAATCATATAAATAGGATTTCATATGCAGCCGGAGAACGGCGCGAACATAGCTAACTTACAAAATTGAATTCAGAACCTCCTCTTTTTTAAAGTCGGTTAAAATAAGCAAGCTTTTGTTGGTGATGGGCTCTGAAGAAACTACTGGACGTATTTTAATGAAACTTGGTATGAGAATACATTGAAACCTAGGTACTGCCTTAGGCTTGTTTTAATTCTGATATTTTTATGAGATCGACCTTATGCGGACAAAACCGTAGAGTGTTGATGGTGTATTATAATATATTTGATTATTTCTAGGTTTTAAAAAGGTTTTTTAAGCCATTTTTGTATTTTATACGAACAGTTTTGCAAAGTCCTCTTAAGAAAGCGCTAAAAACTCAATCCCGATTTATTTGGCAATCACTCAGCAATTTCATTTAGTTCCATTTTTGACCGCATTCTGAAGGAATGGTTTATCGATAAAAGAATCGAATAAATTGAGCTATGTACAAATCAATGGGGAATTTTCAATAGAAAAAAAAACTTAAATTACCAAGATGGTTCCTCTAACACACTGAAAGAAAATGGCTGACTGACAATAAAGTTAATTAGAAAAGAAGTTAATAATACTATTTCAAAGAATATAAGTAATTCAGTGACCATGTTTTCAGTGATTATTCAAAATGTGTTTGCCATCTGGTTAGCAACTAAGTTAGCAACTTAGAACCAGTTTTTTTTTTAATGAAAATCCCCCATTAGAAACACGAATCATTCTAATCTAGCAATACTAGGTAAGTTTATAATATTGAACACATTTCAATTTGGGATTTACCTAGATTTAAGCCTATAATGAGAGAAAAAAAAACAATATTTAATTATAGAAAAAACATTGTATAGAAATTTCAACCAATAGGAAATGAGAGATACACTTTACAACAATTCGATTGGTTAATTTTTAACCAATACATATTTAATTCTATTGGCTCTAAGATAATGTGCACAGAGCTAAGATTCAAATTAAAGCTGGCTTTTCACTATTCATTATAATTATTGTGCGATTGTAAAAAGTGCTTTAAATTTCCAAGCTTCACTTACACACAGACAGACAGAGAGACAGACAGGGGTCAAAATAAGTAACCCCTTTTGTTTTTCTGGGTTAAATAGTACGCAAAAAACAGAATTAAATAGATTTTCTACTCAAAAAATGAACAAGTAAAATTATTAATAATTTAAAAGCTACTGAACAGATTTACTTATTTTATATTTTTCTATTATTATTTTGCCAAAAAAAAACTTGGAATCATTTTCATTTTTGAAGTAGAAAATTTCTAACATCCAATGTCAAAGTTTTTGAAAAATTATTCCTTAAGTTCATAAAATCCACAGTAATTTTACACTTTTTTTTTAAATTTACAACTTTACATAAGTTTCATTAAAATATTAGTTATATTTTAACAATTTAAAATTAATTATTTAATAAGTAAGATCACTTAGTAATTTTTGATATTTTCGATTTTTTTCTTCTTCATATAATTCAAAACGTAAAAAAATTTTCGGTAGGAATGTGAATTGAGCTGAGCATAGACAAAATCATAGATAAAATTGATTTTCTATACTTAACTATCTCTTTTTAACATAATGCAGCAAAAAAAACCCAGATCAACATCAGCTATTTTAGCTGCCAGCTCTTTTTATATCTGAAAAAAAAAACCTCGAAGAA
The DNA here is from genome assembly GCA_907269075.1 of Idaea aversata. Taxonomy (NCBI): domain Eukaryota; kingdom Metazoa; phylum Arthropoda; class Insecta; order Lepidoptera; family Geometridae; genus Idaea; species Idaea aversata. The sequence continues at coordinate 4,391,735 of OU026102.1, forward strand.
TTTTTAATTTAAACGATCAAGAAGAAAAGCACAAGTGACAACCCTAAAATTTAATACGATGAAAAACATCATAATTCAATCAAAATACGTATTTAAAAAATATGAAATCATCACAAAACATAGTATTGTTTTGATAAATATAATAATTTATACAATTATTAATCATAAAATGTCAATAATACATCGGAAAGCACATAATTTTGTTACGTCAGCCATGACATGAGCCACCAGTTTTTTAAGGTTGTCAAATAGTATAAAATAAATGCCCAGGTGACAATAGGCCAATTTTGATAATGTCCAGTTGGGGCTTAGCTTTATACAAAAATTTTGACAGTGGCTGTATGCGTAAATACAAAGCCATTCATAAAAAAAAACAAAAGCAATACTTACTGGCTTCATGTCACCGAGTCATTATTATCAAGGGCAGAGAACATTAATTTAGAATTTAATCAGTTCATTACACTTATTTAACAATATTTTTATATAATTTCTTCGTGGCTCGTCCCCAATGTTTCACTAAACCTTACAATATAAGCTCACGTTACGATTTCACACAACTGTCACACTCACGTGTCAATTTATCACTGGATATTTTTTTTCACATTTTCGTCAAATGTACGCATACTGCTTTTCCACACAAAAGAAAAATTACTGTCGAATAAAACCGCTCGGCGTCGCTAAAATACACAATGCAATGATACCTATAATTAATAAAAATGTTTGAAACACGACCCACATAGTGGTGGGTTGTTGGAAAGTGTTACGTAAAGCAGAATGCATACAATATAATATAATAAGTTCACCGATAGAAGATGACTATAGTGTCTGTAGTGGTGCGATATCGGCACGTACAGTGTGTGCAGTGAGCGCTGCTATGCCGGCGCTATGCACGCGGCTCGAGGGGCTGGGCGAGCGGCGCGGCAGCGGCGGCACCACCGAGGCGAACAGCTGTGTCTCCTCCGCAGGGCGCGAGGCTGCGCGATGAGGGCCGCGCCTCCTCCAGCGAGGTGATGGAAGGTGAGACGCGTTCGGACGCGGCCGGCGACGGCGCGTCCACGTCATTCTGCAAGCAGCGCGCGCTACAGGGGGCCGCGGGGCGGGCGCGGGCGCGGGCGCCGGGACCAGCGGGGGGGCAGGGAGGGAGGGACCGTTACAACACGCTATATCTTACGTTATGATGCTTTACTCACTATACGACACTGCTGATATTTTACTAAACTGACAAAGGCCCGTATCAATCAGCCAAAGTTAACTGAAGACGCACTTATTTCTTTTCAGAAATGTTACGTTCGAAAATCGACAGTAACTACTTGTATTTAGTAAAAAAAAAGGCACACTTACGTCTTTAGGCAAGGTCTCGAGTTAACTTTACGCTAATACACTGCGCGCTCTTTGAATTGGTCGGCTTAAAGTTGCACATATTGTTACTGTGTCACCGGAAAATCTACACCGCGCGTACATGTTAGACTCGAAGGTTTTGAGATTCTATTTTCTGACTAGAGAAATCTACAATGTCAAGAATACTGAACATTTTTTCTATAAATGATATGATTATTTATTTCTTCTTGGGGTTTTTACTTTTAAACTTCTCCAAATTAAGATTTCAATGAATAATCTGATTAAAAAATCTAAATATTTGGTCAAACTATCTAACAGTGGACGTTTGTAAAGCATCACTTTCCGTAATTATGTGCTGATGATGATCAATGAAAATGAATAAAAAATTCAAAAGAAAAAAAAAAGAAAATATATTTCTAAACACACTTAACTGGACATCTTAATAATCCTTAGATAATAAGTTATGCTGCAAAAGCGATGTGTATTTAAAACGTAATTTAAAAAAGCGAGATTAAAGGATGAATTATTTTAAAGTATTACTTTCCCAATGAAATATATTGTAAATCCAAAAATATTTAATTATTACAAAACTGCGCCAATGGTAGCTAATGTAACTAGAAAATGGACCAATCAACAGCACCATGGCGCAATCAAACGATCTGATTGGTGCATTTTCAACTTCTCTTTTAACCATTTTTTTTAGCAAATCATAAATATGAAAAAGCAGAATTTCTCACAGTCTGGCCAATATTAGGTCATTTAAGTTTAATTAAAATGATGTCAGCAATATCATTGACGTAATTATTACCAAATATAGACAAAAACCGCCCGTGAGTTTTAGTAACGCCATCTGTTCAAAGTGTAATGAAACCTACAAAATTTTAAAAAGGAAAGATAGCGTTGTAATAAAAAATTAGATAACTGTTTAGGTATTTTTAAACCGATTTTTCTCTGTTTGAAATTAATATTTTAACACGATCTGCACCTTAATTAGGCTCAAATTAAAAAATAGCAGTTGCTCATGCAGATATAAGGTTTTTGTGACTTTTTTAATGAGAAAATTAAACTCGTTAAGTATAAGGGAAAAAAGTCATCTAGATATAAGCGAGATTAACTGTATAAATAGCGGTACCGCCATCTAAGAATATTTTGTTCGTGAGTCTATATCTGGTAATTATTATGTCTATGACGATATCCATCTTTTTTTTCGGAAATATTTAAAAATATCAATGGATTTATAATATTAAAATGAATTCAGCACATAAATTGAGAGATAGGGCGATGTAATGGTGCGTAACGTTAGAAGGAAGAAATATACGAAAAATGGTACATGCAAAAGTATAAAAGGCTATATCAAATGTTGTGTTAAAGCCCAAGCCCTTAGAAATAAATTAAAAAAGTTAGTCACAAATGTTTGCTCAAAAAGTGTACGAAAAGAAAATTCTATGTAAGTAAGTATTGTTAGTAAGATTAATTGTGTTTTATGTGTTAAATATAATAATATAAATAAAATCTAAATTAGATAAAAAATACAGATAAAAAAACTAGACTTTATGTAATTACTTTATACTAACTCTGGCCTATATCAAAAAAATATAGCTCTAAACTTATTTTTCTACTATAAGTAGCTAAAAGTCGCACTCAGAAACATTCCTTATTGAAGCTTTAGTTAAAGCATTTCTTATTTTTTTTTTACTCTAAGTATTTTTAACTCTTGGAAAATTTCTGAATGGCGACCGTTTAATAGCTTATCCAAATATTACCTAATATTTATCTACATTATAATAATAAAAAATAGCACAAAATCTGTCAAAATTCAATACCTTTTACAAACCATGACGCACCTAGATTTTAAAATATTTATTAATAAAAAAACTATGATTATAATATCGTAGAAAACCATACTAATATTATAAATACCAAAGTTAGATCTGTATGTTTATTGCTAAATCATGTAACTATTGAACCGATTTGATGAAACATTCCGTGGAAAATAACACGCTATATCACCGTGATATTCCTACGGGATCGGAACTCACACTGGTGAAACCACGGAGCACAGCTAGTAAATACATATATAAAAATATATTTCTAACTTTTTAGAATGTACTACGTCAACCTTTATTCGAATTTATCAAAATATCTAGAAACCATTTTTAACATTTACAAAAATACTATTTATTTTATTCGAATCATGCCATTGTAACAGCTACTGTTATTATAATGAAGTATTTCCGTCAAAATCTACATTAAGGTGGCACTTCACGAAGTTTTTTTTAACAATTATTTTATTGTAAAACGTGAAGGGACCTCTTAATTTCAAAATATTAGCACCAGAAACATTTATCCTACATTAAATGGCACAACAGAATATTTATTCACAATTTGTTAAACTTACTTTTATCTATAAGATATCAAATTATTTAATCCCACAGTATCTAGCTCTAAACCATTGCAACGTCTAGCTTCAACAATTTTATCTATCACATATTCACGATTCACGAAATGCTATGGCATTATCCACGAATTGTCCATGATATATTCAAGAATGTCTATGACATTTTCACACTTGCTGCGTTACACAAAGCAATTCCCACGGCATATTTGCAAATACCGCAGCATATTCACAAATTGTCATGGCATATTAGCAAATTCCGTAGCATATTCACAAATTGTCATGGCATATTAGCAAATGCTCTTTTGGGGCAGCACTGGCTTCTTAAATATTTAAGATGAATGTATGTTTTTTCTTTTTTCCTTCTTTGTGTAGGTTAACTTTTTCTTTGTGTGTGTTAATTTAAAAGTTGTCCAGTGCCTGAACCAAATAAATGTTTCTTTCTTTCAAATGCAGCCGCATATTCACAAATTTTCATGGCATATTAGCAAATGCCGTAGCATATTCACAAATTGTCATGGCATATTATTAGCAAATGCCGTAGCATATTCACAAATTGTCATGGCATATTAGCAAATGCCCTTTTGGGGCAGCACTGGCTTCTTAAATATTTAAGATTAATGTATGTTTTTTTCTTTTTTCTTTCTTTGTGTAGGTTAAGTTTTTCTTTGTGTGTGTTAATTTAAAAGTTGTCCAGTGCCTGAACCAAATAAATGTTTCTTTCTTTCAAATGCAGCAGCATATTCACAAATTTTCATGGCATATTAGCAAATGCCGTAGCATATTCACAAATTGTCATGGCATACCAACAAAATGCTACGGTATATAAGCGAATTAGCATAGCATATTCATAAATTATCATGGCGTATTCATAGATAGCCATAGCATATTCGAGAGCATCTAAAACATTTAAACGAACTGTCTATGGCATATTTACGACTTGTCTATTGTCTCTAGTCCGACGGTACATTTTTATAGCAACACTATTTGTTATTTTCGTCTTGAATAGTTTTCTCACTACCGACTTACTGTGGGCGATGTGCTTACAACCCAAATATGCTCGCCTTAGAGCATTTGTCACTTTTCCCTGAATATTTTAATAATAAACATTTAGTATTATAAAATGCAATTATTTATTTGTTTATTCCTCTTTCGATCGATTGAAATTAAAATTTATTAAAATAGGGGGCTTTTTATCCCTACGAGATCGAGTGGTGCATCTAGTAGACATGATTGATTAATGATTAAGTTTGGTTACAATTTTGTTGAGTATTAATGGAGTATGTAAAGTTAGTAAATGCGTTTGAAATATGAACTGTCGTTTTAAAATAAGTACGTCTGTCTCTTTGGAAATTGTCTCGGATTACCATTCCAGAGACAATTCCAAGACTTATTTGGAAATAAATGAATGGTTTTATTGTATGCTTTGTATGAAAATATGACAAAAGACTAAAGATTTTTTGAGTTACTTATGTGTGAGTGAAGTGAAATGCTGTGGGTCTCCCTCAAAGACGTAACGGCAGTAAGACCTGCTTTGGATTGCCTTTAATTAACCGTGACTTTTAGGGCATGTTAGTTATATTTTTGTAAAGGCAAGATTACATAAAAAAATGTGTTATTCAAAATGTCAAGTATATTTTGTAAAGTTTGTGTAAATCAAATTAAGCAACAATTAGAAATATGTATAGAACGACAAATTGCCACGGCATATTAGCAAATACCGTAGCATGTTCACATGTTGTCATGGCATATTAGCAAATGTCGAAGCATATTCACATACTTATTGTCATGAAATATTAGCAAATGCATATTATTAAAATCATAAATGGGAATCGATCGAATCGAAATAATCCACAATTTTTCTTCAATATTTTCTTGGGATATTCATAGTTTTTATTTTAACTGAAAGCGAAGTTTTAGGTAGACATTTGATACCAATTTAAACGTGTTGATTTCAAGATACAATGGGACGAGATCCGTGTAGCTTAGTTGGCTAAGATCACGATCAGGACGTCTTTTTCCATTTCTAATATCTTTTCTTGCGAAGAAATTGACTGATGACTGATGAATGACTCTCAAACATCAGCAAAGTGAAGATCTACGCCGACATAACCATTCTAATATGATATTATGTATTTGACGCAGGACCTTAAAGAACATGCTATTAAAAAAACGTTCTCACCACACTTATTCCTGGCCTGTCCTGAAATTATCAATACCTTTTCATACTAACCCAAAAATACCTATTTATAAACCTACTCTCCTCTTTATCTATAAATTCGATTTATTACTTAGATTATACTTAAATAACTTACAAATAAATGGCAGTTTGACTTAGAATGGATAAAATAACGAAATAGTAACTAAAATGATTATCTTAATTAAATATATATCAATACATACGTACATAAATACATATTATATAAAATAAAATATATAAGTGTATTTTTGAAAATGTAAGCTTGATTGGAATCTTTATACTGTCTAAAAACTTTTATCTACCAATAGATAGAGTTTTTTAAGGGTTTTCAGGAAAACAGTCATATCTCTATATATATAAAATTCTCGTGTCACGGGGTTCGAACTTGAACTCCTCCGAAACGGCTCGACAGATTCTCATGAAATTTTGTGAGCATATTCAGTAGGTCTTCTATTATCTAGGTACATCTATTTTTTTTTTTTTGTAAATAGCAAAACAACGTTTGCCGGGACAGCTAGTATTTTTATATAAAAAACGGAGTATTCCAAAAACCTCTTTGGGTTAGGGATAAGCAATATCCTTAACAAATAATGACGTATTTATGGCGTCATTTGGTTTTTCCAAGTGAGTTTTTTTAATACTTTAAGACATACAGAGCCTTTTTTATTCCTTACTAGCTGCGCCCCGCAGTTTCAACCGCGTAAGTCCGATCTTTCTCAACGTTTAAACCTTCCCTGGACTACGACAAACATTTCAAAACCAAAATCATCTAAATCAGACTAAGGAACAGCAATTGATTTTTATATATATAGATAGCGACCCGCCCCGGCTTCGCACGGCTATATTATACATGTATTATACATATAAACCTTCCTCTTGAATCACTCTATCCATTTAAAAAACCGCATCAAAATCCGTTGCGTTGTTTTAAAGATTTAAACATACAAAGGGAAATAGGGACGGCGAAAAGTGACTTTATTTTATACTATGTAGTGAAGTGATATATAGATTTTTTAAATTACACATAAAGATTCCAATCAAACAAAATGTTGTGTCCCATCACCTTAGCCTAACAAGTGTAAGAACGAAGTATACGCAAGCAAACAACGCGTGCATCCACAGCCGTTTGGCTCGACCGATTATGGTATATAATGTAGATTTGACAGTTACCTTTAGAGGAACGGGAGGCACTTCCAGGTGGTAGCCGATGTCGCACAGGTTGCGCAGGAGTTCGATACCTGAAATGTTTTGGTAACAACTCTGTATATTTATATTTGATACTAGCTGTCCAGGAAAACGTTTAGCCATTTACAAAAAAAATACAGGAAACAAAATAAAAAAAATTGATAGTAGCCGATTCTCAAACCTACTGAATATGCATTTAAAATTTCATAAAAATCGGTCAAGCCGTTTCGGAGTTGTATGGTAACTAACATTGTGACACGAGAATTTTATATATTTGATATTTTTGACATTATTTAATTCATTTTTTTTTTTTTTTCAATTCATTTATTTTTTTATTTTCAGATACTAAAATCCATAATAACAATCAAATTATAAATAAATAATGAAAAACTAAAGATTAAAATTTAAAAATAACTATCTTCTTACAGTCACAGTCAAAAACTTCAAAAACCAAAATTTCAATTCATATAAAAATCAATAAATACATATAAAAACGAACAATTCAAATCAAAATTAACAACATCAATATTAAAAATTCATTAAATTAAATTAAATATTAAATAGAAAAAGATGTAAGTAATTCATTCATATAAATATGCAATTTTAAATCCAAAAATCAAATAATAAGTCACAATTAGTCCAATTAATACAAGAAATGTCAGAATCAATTATAAAACAATTAAATGAAATTATTCAAACACCACTAGTCAGTACATGAATCATGCAACAATTATTAATGTACTGACAGTCAAATCTATTTGAAAACGTTCTCAGAATGCTGTTGGGACTGGCCCGAACCCTGCGCACCAGGGACGTGCACCGCTTTCGCATGGTTGCATAGAAACAGTCAACACGCGCCTCGGTGAACATCCCTGATGCGCTACAGTATCGAGGCAGTCCAACCAGCACCCTGAACGCGTTATTATATTGTACACGGAGAGCGCTGTACTGCCTCCGCGTATATGAAACCCACAGGCTGCTTGTGTAAAATGATGTGCAGTATGATTGAAATAATGTGATTTTAACACTTCTGGAGCACCTGGCAAACCTGCGGGCTATCATATTAGCCCTTACAGACAACGATCTCCGCTCTCTCTCAATATCAACATCGTCCTTCAGGTCAGCGGTAACTATATGACCGAGATATTTAAATTGGGTTACCCTTAGCAATTCTTTACCGTTAAGTTTAATAGGAGGAATGACTTTTGGTTCTTTGCCCCCGACCCGAAAGACCATGCACTCGCTTTTCTTTTCATTATATTTAAGTCCATGTTGCAGAGCATAGTTCTCACATATATTTATTAATTTAGCCAACCCACAGACCGATGCACTCAGCAGCACCATGTCATCAGCGTAACTAATATTATTGATACAGACGTCATCGATGTGGCATCCAACACGGGTGCTGCTGAGTTCATCTATTAGAGCGTTCACGTAAAGGTTGAAAAGCCTCGGAGAGGTTAACCCCCCCTGCCTCACTCCGCACTCCAACCCATACGGTTCAGATACTTCATTTGACCACCGAACAACATTTACCTGGTTTAGGTACCAGTACTTAAATATTTGTATCAATTCCTCGGGCATTGAAATGTCATTTAGCTTTTGCCATAATATGTCATAATGAACCAAATCAAATGCTTTCGAGAGATCTAGGAAACACGCGTAAATAGGTGTACTACGTTCGGTATAATACTTAACAGTTTGCTTAAGACACAATATTGCTGTTTCAGTAGAAAGCCCAGACTTGAAACCAAACTGATTGTCATGTATAACTAAGTACTTATCAAGTTGTGCGTTAAGCAAACTGTCAAGCACCTTAGCCGTAATTGTTGCCAATGAGATCGGTCTATAGTTGTTTTTGTCACTCACATCTCCACTTTTGTTTTTAACAATCGGAACTACTACAGTCCTCATCATTCCCTCGGGTAAGTATGAGTGATTTAAACAAAAGGTATAAAACATCGCAAGTACACGGGGTAGATGGACGCCAGCATACCTCAGATGTTCCACACTGAGACCGTCATGGCCAGGAGACTTACCTCTTGACATAGATTGAATAGTCATTCTAACTTCTTTAGCCGTAAACCTGGTATTCATCTCCTGTCCATTCAGTCCTCCCTCACTGCTCGACTGTGATTGCCCCAAGGGTGACTCAACAACAAATTGCTCCTTAAATAACTCAGCAATACACTTTGCATCACTAAGACCATCCACACTCACAGGCAGGCTCTGTTTAGGTTTTAATTTATTTGTGGATTTCCAAAAACTACGGAAGTCCTGCCGAGTGTGGTGAGATGCGAGAATGTCCATTTTAATTTGATCTTGATTGTTCTGACACCACTTAACGCGAGATTTAAAGATTTTTCTACTTTCTCGCATCTCCCACCAGGCACTTCCCTCCCCACGTTTCCCACTTAAAACCCATCTTTGATATTTATCCCTAGCCACCTCATGAGCCTCTCGTATATGCTTATTCCACCCTATAATGGGTTTTTTCTTTTTCAACCTATTCACAGAACTGTCAGCAGCAGCCCTACTTAATACATTAATAATATCATTATACATTTGGTCAATAATACATCTATGATCTACATTATTACATTTATAATCACAACAATTGGAAAATTCATGTGGAAAATCAATAAGTCTTAAACCTTCATGACATAGTTTACTATATAAGTCAATTTGATCTACCTTTCTTTCTCCCCATCTTACCCTATTACATTCATTTAAATTACATGTCATTATTTTTGAATTAATTAAATTTATGTCACACTGAATAATTAATGGTAAATGGTCAGACCAAACGGGTCCATATTGAACGTGAGCGTTAACGACTGTATGTAACGCTGACTTAGTTACTACGCAGTGGTCTAACCACCTTAAACACCCGTTCACATCACTAATGAAGCTGTACGTGTCAGATGACAACCCTAATTTAATTACGTCGGCACAAGTCCAATCAAAGTCATGACAAAAGTTTGTTAGTTCATAATAAAATTGCTCACCGGGATGCGCGTTAATACTTCTCTGTATAAATTGATCCTCATTTTAATTTGTAATAAAACTTCTTTATCTGTTAATAAAAAGATCAAAGTCGTGACTGACTGATAAATCCAGCTCTTAAATAATGGATTGGGCTGAAAATTTGGCAAACAAATAGCTATTATGACGTAGGTATCCCCGCTAAGAAAAGATTGGACAATAAAGATAGAAATTTTTAATATTATTGTTATAAAAATAGCTTCACATGAAACGTTTCTATTATGTTAAATGCACGAAAGGAAGTTATTACATTCATTAAGTCAATAATATTGTACAATGAGAGAAGAGAGGCCAGGAGACCCATAGCACAGGTTTACCTAGTTTGGGCTCCTGTCTCCCATTTAAATTTGGACTTATTTATTAATAGATATAAAATATGGCTGTATTTACTTAAGTTGATTTATATACTTACCCTAATGATTGCTATACTTATATTTATATTGTTTTGTATTTTTTGGGAGGAAATAAAGATATTTATTATTATTTCTTTTTTAAGATTAAGGGTCTCTGCATACGTGACGGGATTTATCCCGTGCCGGACGTGATATTTTTATATGAAACGCTGTCAAGAAACTGTCCCGTCCGGCACGACAAAGATCACGGTACGTATGTTTAAAGTCCACGAACACTTTTATGAACAATGCATGTCACGTTCCCGTCATGTCCGAGGTTTTATCCCGTTACGTATGCAACGACCTTAAATTAAATATATTTTAGGCTCAAAAATTTAATAAATTGAAGCTCAATCTAAATCACGTACCTAACGCCTGTATTCACAAACAGTACTTAAGTTGCTCTTGGATAAGTGAACGCACTGCGCTAAATGCGGCCCTATGATTGGTCAATTTTGTGCTGTGTTCGTCACTTTACTATATTATTTTCGGCTTTATGCGTTCGCGCGCACTATGCAATCTTATAGGATTAATTGTGAGTATATATAGGTAAATAGTGTTAGCGATATCTAGAAATGAGGGCTTTTTGTGAGACGCTTATTTTGTTCATAACTGCCAGTTATGAAACAAAAAAGCTTCTCACAAAAACCCCTCATTTCTAGATGAGAAACTCTGGTAAGTTTTTGTCAATGGTAATATTTAAGGTGTTAACACACGTCCCAATTTAATCGGCCCGATCTAGGGTACCGTTCCTCAAGGGGGAAAACGGGACTCTATTAGTAAGACTTCACTGTCAGTCGGGCCGTCCATCCGTCCGTCTGTCATCCGGTTGTATCTCATGAATCGTGATAGCTAGAGAGTTAAAATTTTCACAGATTATGTATTTCTATTGTCGCTATAACAACAACAACTAAAACAGGAAAGAAATGAGTGCGGCTCAAATACAACTCGCACTTGTTCGAAATTGGACGTTGGACCCGATCAAATAAGGACTTGTGTTAACACTTTTAGATTTAACTAACCTGAAGGTCTATTACTTGCATATCTAGTCTCCCAAGCATCGAACAGCCGGTTGTAGTACCTTGCGCCGGCTAGATAGACGAGATACTTGTGTGTGCCGTTCGTGGGGAACACTCGCTCCATGTCGCCCGTCTGCGTGAGCTCGTCCTCCGCTTGGACGAGGTGACGGACGTCATCCGGTGTCAGCGTTGAGAGGATGTCGCGGAGATACTGAGGGGAAAGTGGTGAGAATTCAGTGTTTTAGTTAAGACTAAAGAATAATAATTATATTGGATATGATAGCTAATAGCTTAAGACGAAGTGGTAAGCTTTCGGGTCTCAACCGCTAAAATCCATGAAATGATATTCCTACTATCGTAAAGGTAAGGATAGGCTTTGTATTGTCATACACTTTGAAACACGATTAGATTGATAGAAAATATCGTAGAAATCGTAAAATTCGTCATTTTGACACCAAGGATTTGTACATTTTGACGCTGAAACTACGATACCCATTGACATCTCGACTTCGAAACTGTGTATCCAGTCCCAAAATTATAAGGGACTTTTTAAGTTTTAAATGGCTGATACACATACGCTATAGAAAACTTTAAGCAAATGATCTTACCATATCCCGGTCTTCCATATTGGTATAAATAATGTGTTTGTCTCTTTCTTCCTTAGATAAATACACAGTGTACAATCTACTGTCGTATGGTAATCCAGCCTGAAATCATTATAATAAACGCATTTCAAAATCGATTGGTGCACGGCTGACCGTTAAAAAGAAAACTCGAAGTACCTACCATTATGCAAAAACAGCCGCTCATTAGACAATGACATTGGCAGGCAACAATGCCATAGACAATGACATAAGCCAATGCGTCATCACTACATAGTATAAAATAAAGTCGCTTTCTCTGTCCCTATGTCCCTTTGTATGCCTAAATCTTTAAAACTACGTACCTAACGGATTTTCATGCGGTTTTTTTTTAATAGATAGAGTGATTCAAGAGGAAGGTTTATATGTATAATACATGCATAATATAGCCGTGCGAAGCCGGGACGGGTCGCTAGTTACAAATTATATTTATTTATTATTGTCAATACAAATATAATTTGTATGGATAGCTGAAGAGATACTGTTCTATGGTAAATACTCAATACGGTACAGTTCTTGCAATTCACGAGTGCGTTCGGCCTTTGTTTGTAGATAAATAAATAATAATAAAATAAATATTGCAGGACATTCCACACATCGCCATCTCGCCCCAAACTAAGTAACTAGACTTGTGTTATGGGTGCTAGACAACGCATATACTACTTATATACTTTTCTTTTGTAAATATATACTTATAATACATAGAAACAACCAGACCACAGACAAATATCTAAGCATAAATACTTGTCTGAGCCGGGAATCGAACCCGCGACCCTGTGTTTGGCAGTCCGGCATGGTGACCATTGCGCCAACTGAGTTGTAATCTTAAATACACATGTTCGTTATGTGTGTACCCGACGACGCGACGGAGCGGTCAGTAGCGAGCGACCCATATACAGATTGGTCACACGTTTAATTGAGTGTAACAAACCGTGGTAGAGGACCTAAAACGTTTTCCTTCTTCTCCACTTTTTAGTGCTTCTTACGATGGTCGTTCTGTCAACACATTCGTATTTCCCTGCTTTTGAAATACACTATATTACCCGCAGCTTCATCCATGTACGAATTGATATTACAAATCTTTCTTATCAGATATCCTACGTCATACAAAGAACGCCCCCTCCAAGTTTCAGGTCTCTACGATCAACGGTTTAGGCTGTGCGTTGATCCGTCAGTCAGTCAGGACAAAGCATGTTATATGTATAGAAGATTATTTAATATAATAATACTTACCAATTTATGAGGTTTATCCTTGGATAACATTTCTAAGTTAGTTTTCATAGGTATTTGAAATTGCGCTATATTGAGTACTGTAGTTACTAGGGGACCTTTTACGTGCTTGTCCAGTGGTGACGCGCTGTGTAAGCTGGGGGATATGTTCACCTGGACAAACGGAAGTATACGAATTACAAATACATTAGAAACTCTTTAATGAAAAAATTTGGGTTAACAAAGTGGCGGCTTTTGGTAGGGTTGCGCATTGTGGTTTCTATATTTATAACGTCTATTATACTATTTATAACTAAAATATAAGACTGAGGTGGCTCCTTTGGTATTTTTCGTGATTGAAAAATGTGGATGTAGTTTTCATACATATTGCAAGGAACATGTAATAAATGTTTTACGAAAAATGCATCCAAAGCTAGTACTTTTTGTTCGGCAACGTTTCTAAGCAATATCCGATGATAAAATGTAATGTGTCCTGGGCTTAGTATTCCGTCTGAATATTTGATGATGTCTTGCTCAATTTAAGAAAATATGAATGGAAACCACAAAAATAGATTGTTAACGATACAAAAGCCACTAACGGACCATGGCTGTCGACAGTTTGTGTCAATTTCTTAGATATATAAGAAATATTTATGAATATATTTAACCGTGTGACACGTAAGACACGTTAGGTAATGATGGTAAGTGTCAATTCTGTCTGTTATTATTATTATTTCGTTTATATTTTATACTTAATTTTGTGTTTTTATGTCAGTCTTGTGTCGTGTGCTTGTCCAAATTATTTATTTTAAGAGCCTACACTGTTCCACTGCAGGGCAAAAGCCTCTCCACCTTTCTTTCATTGATCACGATCTGTCGCCATTGTACACCAATCATTCCTATAGGAGTCAAAATCATCTCGCCATCGTCGCCTTGGTCTGCTGCGTGGTCGTATCCTTAGGGGGGACCATTCTGTTGTTATTTGTCCAAATTTGTCTAAATAAATGTTTTTATTTCTTAGATGAACACACACATCTGGAAGATTCTTGTTCATCCATTACACACAAATTGTACACATCAAAAAAGACAGACACAGGCACCTGAGTCCACTTATAACAAAAACTCCTTGAGACTCCGTGCCTCACATACTTAGGAATACAAATTTACTTACACTTACATTAGATACACAATCATATGAACACTATTTACATTAGAGTTTACTTTTCTATGAAGAAGTTTGACTATATCCGTCCTTTGATAAATTTCCTGCTCCCTGAACAAAAAATAATACGTAGTCTATGCTTTGATTTTTTCTTTTCCGCCATTGAAGTTGTCACTTGTGTCAGTCGTGTTGTGAATGTGAGTGACATGGATTCTTATTGGATTTATTCTAATTGGATTTATTTGACGTAAGTAATGGCTTTGTGTAAAGAAAATTGATTATTCTTCTTATTAAGGTACTATTTAGGTAATTATTTGTTAGAAATTCGTCGTAATAACTATTAGTAAAGTCCTCTATAATGCTTCCGACTTCATGCCGATTTTCGAGCTATTTATGCCGATTTCCGAGATATTTGTTAGTGAATACAGTAAAAAGTATAGTCTTGTTACTATAAAGTAATTAGAACACGTTTCAACGATTCATCAACGTATTTATTCATTTTTGGTGAAATAATAGCAAGACAAGATTCTTGCATCGCGTTTTTCGACCCCTGCCGCGCATTCCGCGCCCCGCCCCTTAAATTTTTACATTTTGAAATTATTTGTGGAAGGGTTAAATATACTTACTTATATTATTTATATAACGATATAAAATATTTATTTATGTTATTAACTTAAACTAAAATACATTTTCAAAGTACAGACACATACTTCCTCTTTCACAACATTCTACACAATTAAAATCATTAAATATCTACTCAACAAATAATTCATAGGCATAGTCAGGTGAAACCGGTAGTATGTCAATTGCATTTCTTATTAGTTCATTCGTGTCATCGTGTGCGCATCTTATTAGCGTATATCGAAACGCATCCCGTGTGTACCTAACTTCATTCTCTAATCGGTGGTGACTCGACATTCTTATGTTGTTTACAAAAACGATCTTTTATATTAAATAATTACTTAATTAAGCAAATAGCAAATAAATAAGTATATTATAGTGTTTCTGGACGTTTGACTAGTAAATGTGGTGAGTGGAGTCCCTAAATCCCAAACTCCTTACCTCTAAAAGCCAAGGCTTCAGATCCTCATCAAGCAACACATCGATACCAAACAGCTCGTAACAATTGTATCTAGACGTGATATTTGCTTTGGTCAGTGAACTTATGCTCGCCTCGCCTGATATGATAGTCTTTATGACGAGATCCTTCATTGCTTCCCACAGGCGATCCACGTTTACGTTCTTTTCAGTCTTTAGGTAGTGAAATAGGGTTTGTAATGTCCTGGAAAAAGAGAGATTTGGTTATTATTTGTTTTTAACCGATTGCAAGGAAAGGGTTTTGTTTTTTGCGCCTATCTTTGTATGTTTGATTCCCTTCCAAGCTACTGGATGGATTTATTTATCTATATCTTCTATAGTAATATTATAAAGATAATAGATTTTTTTGTTGTAACGAATACCTAGGCCTCGAAACTACTGGACCGATTTTGATGAAACTTGGTATGAGGATACATTGATTCACTGAAAACAATTATGCCACTTTTTGTCTCGATATTCTTACGGTTTTTTGTAATTGGGGTTGTCTGAATATTAATATTTTTGAGATTTTCTCAGTAGTTCTTTTTTAATAATTTTTAGAATATTTGAATAGTTCTAAAATTTTCAACGTTGTGACGTCACTAATTTCGTAAGAATCGGCGTCTTCCATTGCCTAAGTTGTGTAGAAAAAAAGTATGTCCACATTCATTAGTTGGTTGTCGTTTTACTTTTCTATTTATTATGGCACATGTCGATTTCGTCATAACGCTGATGGTGACGTCATCACAGTGCAAGTGAAGGTCAAACATATTCAATCGAAAATATGCTACATCAACGTTTATTTTTGATTAAATGTAGCACATGTAAAATGGGCATAATGTAGAAAAATTCTATTTCTCGAAATGATTTTTTGTAATTTCAATCAAAAAAAAAATTAACAATCCCAATTGTAATAAGCTTTTGACCACTATCGCATCCCATGAAAAGTGACGATGCTATCTAAGATGTACGTACGTTGCGTACCCAGAAGATTAATAACTTACAAGGCCCCCAAATAGTGGTCGTCAGACGCAGGTAAAAGGTAGGAAAACGGCAGTGGAACCGTCATATTGCAGGACATCGCAAGCAGCGCCATCTAGCCCATAACTAAGCGACACGGGCGCGAGAATTTTGTGGTATAATAACTTACCATTTGTGTCCTTCACACGAAGCAAAGTCTTCATTGGGCGTGTAGTTTTTGGACAATCTATTGATTGAATAGTTCGTCAAATGCATATACCTATCGTTAAGTGATGTTATTTCATCATTATACTTCACTGAAATAAGAAATTAGTACAAAGAAAATTAAAATGAAATAAAAAAAAATGCGGGGTTTATACTACTACTTAAAGTTAAATATTGTTATTAAAAACGGAATATTTATCATGTTTTTAAGGTTCCGTACCCAAAGGGTAAAACGGGACCCTATTACTAAGGCTTCGCTGGCCGTCTGTCTGTCTGTCGGCAGGCTGTATCTCATGAGCCGTGATAGCTAGACAGTTGGAATTTTCACAGATGATGTATTTCTGTTGCCGCTATAACAACAAATACTAAAAACAATATAATGGTATGGAATCCTTTGAGCGGAAGTCCGACTCGCACTTGGCCGGTTTTTTTGTTTGTTTATTGAGATCCACAAAATATAAACCAAAAACCATAGTAAATATTCTTTTTTATTTTTTCTTAGTTTTTTGTATTAACTTCTCTCTGTAACTATATCTTATTGTTTGAATAAATTATATTCTATTCTTTTTAAATAAGTTGAGAACTTGTGAAAGGTTTCTTGACATACATACACTTGGGGTTGCATTTGTCAGAGGACGCAATTTTATTTTTTAGATATCAAGGGGGAACAGTTTAAAGTTAAATCCAAGTTCGAGGGATTGTAGCCCTTGTGCCAAGGCCATCTTAGAAAAGGGATTTAAATGATTTTGATGGTTTACCTGACAAATTATAGGTCTCACAAATAGGATTATCTACAACTTTTGTCAGGTAACTTTTAGTCGTAAACAAAAAATAAAAAAGTTATAATATCCAAAAAATAAAATTGTATCCTCTGACAAATGCACGCTAAGCCCAAAAAAAAGTAACATAGCAATGGACTATAGGGAGAAGATTAAAATTATTTCTTGCTTTAAAGAAACCTTTATTCTGTACTAGCGACCCGCCCCGGCTTCGCACGGCTATATTACGCATTTATTATACATATAAACCTTCCTCTTGAATCACTCTATCTATTAAAAAAAACCGCATCAAAATCTGTTGCGTAGTTTTAAAGATTTAAGCATACATAGGGACATAGGGACGGCGAAAAGTGACTTTATTTTATTTATACTATGTAGTGATAGTGATGGAAGTTTAAAATCCTAGAAGTATTACTCACCGGAAGCAAACCTCGCAAGTCCATCCTTATAAAGGTATATCCGTAACGGATGCACAGATGTAACTAGCACGTACAATCTCATATCGAACTTGTTACCGTTGATTAGGTAGGGTTTCGATATGTACCGCTGAACGACGACGGGACGTTTCTTTGGTATCTGTGTCCAACGGGACACTACTTTGATACCAGTACCTCGAGCTGAAGCAGGCTGGAAATGATGAAATATACTGTTGATTTATTTCTATTGTAACATTTGCGTATTTCTGAACATCCCCACCACCGCCTATAAAAGTGAGCGCTTTAGTTGAAAGCAGATTCATTCGCTGCTTGATCGTCGGTCGGTAAGGTGTTTGGGTTCGGCGCTGCTTACAGTAAGACATTTTTGTTAAAGTGTTTTCATGTTTACTTGTAAGCTAACTATTGTTGCTCATATTTGAAATAGTTTTATACTTAGTAATTAAAATGTGAAATGTGGTTCATTTCGCCATCCACGTCAGTGGTTTTTGTGGAACCATTTTATCAGGTCACCAGTTATTTGTGTCAAATCTACCATAATACTTAACTACCTATAGGTTTAGCTGCTATTTTGAAAGATTATCGCTTCTGATTCCTAAAATCAGCAGTGGCATAGGATCTTCTAGTTCCTAAAACTATAATATATTCTAACGGGATCGGGACTTACGCGGGTGAAACCGCGATACATAGTTGATAATATTAATAGGAAATAGGATTTATTATAATTCTACTCACAGGTTTAATAATCCATCTCTCATTATTAGCTGAATACTTCTGCCAATCATGTTTAAGTAATTTCATATCGTGTGGTAGTACGTAAGTCTTAGGCATTATTCCAAACTCTTCAACCCCATACTTCGTCGCTAACTTCTGGAGATTGCGCCAAAGTCTGTCTTTCCGCCCGATTTGGAAGGTGCCGGGGAAATGATTCATTTTCTGCCCGTCTTTTATCGCTCGGAACATTAGCGATTTCATGTGTTTTCCCCATATACCGATCCATTCGACTGTTTCTGTAATTTCAAAATACAAAATGAACGGCTGGGGAAATAGGAATTCGAGTTACGCATAGTCATTAGTCGTAGTTGAAAAAATAAATTTTGAAATGTTGTAGCAAACTATAATAAATAATGCTTCATTGACCTAATAGTTTAAAAGCTGATTCTGTTGGTCGATCTTGAAAACTTTATAAAAATTTTACATTTTCAAATGTCGTTTAGCAAAAGTTGTACAGTAGTAACTATTAACTGGTCAACGCACAGCCTAAACCGCTGATCGTAGAGAGCTGAAACTTGAAAGGTAGGTTCTTTGTATGACGGAGGCATCCGATAAGAAAGGATTTTCCGAAATTCTAATCCTTAGGGGTGAAAAAGGGGGGCAAAGTTTGTATGACAACGTGATTCCTTGGTGCATTTTCAACTTCTACGCGGACGAAGTCGCGGGCAAAAGCTAGTAACCATATAAAACTCACCTTCTTGTGGGGCAAAAGCTAGTAACCATATAAAACTCGCCTTCTTGTGGGGCAAAAGCTAGTAACCATATAAAACTCACCTTCTTGTAGGGCAAAAGCTAGTAACCATATAAAACTCACCTTCTTGTGGGGCTAAAAGCTAGTATCCATATAAAAACTCACCTTCTTGTGGGACAAAAGCTGGTAACCATATAAAACTCACCTTCTTGTGGGGCAAAAGCTAGTAACCATATAAAACTCACCTTCTTGTGGGGCAAAAGCTAGTAACCATATAAAACTCACCTTCTTGTGGGGCAAAAGCTAGTAACCATATAAAACTCACCTTCTTGTGGGGCAAAAGCTAGTAACCATATAAAACTCACCTTCTTGTGGGGCAAAAGCTAGTAACCATATAAAACTCACCTTCTTGTGGGACAAAAGCTAGTAACCATATAAAACTCACCTTCTTGTGGGGCAAAAGCTAGTAACCATATAAAACTCACCTTCTTGTGGGGCAAAAGCTAGTAACCATATAAAATTCACCTTCTTGTGGGGCAAAAGCTAGTAACCATATAAAAGTCACCTTCTTGTGGGGCAAAAGGTAGTAACCATATAAAACTCACCTTCTTGTGGGGCAAAAGCTAGTAACCATACAAAACTCACCTTTTTTATGGGGTAAAAGCTAGTAACCATATAAAAACTCACCTTCTTGTGGACACTCAGCCGTATCACACTCGCTCTTAACCAGTCTAAATCCTGAGTTCGTCAACGTTTTCTGCACAACTATCGGTGTGATTGTAGTCAGCTTCCATTTGAGGTGCTTCTGTATTGGGGATGGTATCTTGATCGGAGCTGACTCCTCGTAGCTGACGAACTTGAGATACGGAGGCACCCGGGGGAATAGAGAGAGGCGGAGGCATGAAGATATTGTATCTGGGAGGTTTAAAGGAGAATCTGGAACATAATTTCGACATATTATAAACAAATGTAATAAAAATATAGGTCTGTCTTACAGAAGGAAACTCAATTCTCAAGCAAGAATCTACTCTGGATTAAAATGGTTTATTCAAATATTTAATACGTTTTTTGTTTTTATTATGTGGATCTCAGATTTGTTCCCGTAAGTTCCATGACTTTAGAAGTGAAAAATGGTTATGTTGGTTTTTTGAAGAGTTATTAGGAATGTAGCTTTTAAAATAAGCTCGATATAATTTGAGTCTTGTTCTGTCACACAGACCTTTGGATTTTTATTTCTAAGTATCTATATTTTGAAGATAAAAAGAACTACTAAAACTCTAGTCTGTTAAACTTACCGATACAACTAAATTAAACTAAGATTAAAAAAGAGGGGGGGCTGAGAAGGTTTTTTTTTCAGATTCAAAGCGGCGAAGTCTGGGCAGATGAATTCTTGGAGCATGAATTAGTTTTCTTCCATTTCCTTTTGAATTAAAAATTACTTCAAAGGAAGTCCTCATCTAACAAATATAATAATGAGAATAGTTTTTTTGTTATTGTTGGTAATGACACTACTGGACCGATTTTAATGAAATTTAGTATGAGGATTTAATGAATTCTTGAGAGTAACATAGGCTTTTCATCCCGAAATTTCCAAAGGGATCGGGACTTACGAGGGTGATATGAGTCGTTATTAAATAATACTGTTAATTTAAGGTCTAATCAAAATGATACTATAACTTTCTTTACTTAATTGGAAATATTGACATGGCTATGTCTACCATAAAAAGTATAAATCTTAAAATATCGAATGGAAAAAATTACATGAAACCATGAAATAATGTTTACAAACGAAATACTTTGCGTGCGTGAGAAGGTATTTCATTCTAAGAATTCTTTCATACAACAGTGCTTTGAAGAAATAATCAATTTTAAAAGGGACTATCGATTAACAGCGACTAGTTAGATGAAAGAGGCGTATTTCAAAAATATACTAGGCCTATATATGGCAGCGTATATTTTGGAATAATAAATTATACTCGTATGCAGAATATATTCAAAAATATTAGCGTACATAAAATTTGGTCCAGAATTTTCAGGGGAAACACCTATTTAAAACAATTAGGTAGATGCATATAGCTACTAGAGGCTTTTATATAAGTTTAGGGTTTGAATTTTCGAAAATCTTTTCTTATCTGATGCCTATGTTAGGCTCTGCGCAAACGGGCCACCAACCACAGCCACCGGTGGGCAGCCACTAGAAGTTCACACGATTTTACATACATTTTATAAAACGCGGCAACATGTGGCTGTGGCGACCACAACAAAATGTATGAAAACTACTAGTGGATGGCCACCGGTAGCTGTGGTCGATGGCCCGTTTGCGCAGAACCTTATACCCGCTAAATTTTAGCGCTAAAATGTCAAATTTTAGCCCAATCTATCCATTGGTTTGAACGGTGCGACATCAGTCAGTAAGACTTCGAATTTATAGATTATAAATGTTAAAATATACACGATTAGCGCGCTGCTTGCATAAGGCCATGTATGTTTTGGAAATATGCTACGTGAGGGTTGAATAATACTGAAATAATATTTTTTTTTTTATCAAAATCAGTTAACCTTTCCGTGTAGGTAGCGATTTGAACGGATGTGTTGTGTGCAAAGCGGTCAAGAATACTTGTTCTTTATAGTTAACTTTATCTGTAAGGAATATTGAAATTAATGAATTTGAATTGAATTGTTGAATTCTACAAGGAGGGACCTGGCAATCCGTAATACATGCATTACGCCTATCTCGGACACCGGCGTTCCACAATAATTCTAACCTAGTCCTTTTCTGCATTAGTACTATAAGTTTGCCATATACCTATTTATTGTGGGATGAAGTAAACTTTATTTTAATTTAAATTATATGTATAAAATAAATATCAGACAGCGCCATCTAGCCATAAACTAACAAAACTGGTATTATTGTGACCTGAAGGGCAATTCTCGTAAATAATATTGTTTAAATTACATTTCAATATCATCCCGATTGCATTTCGATTGCAAAAGCAAAGTCAGTTTTTTTAATACAAAAAGCTAACTTTGAGGGTATTTTGAGCTACTTTGAGGGTATTATTTGTGATCGAAATGGAATCGAAATTATATTGAAATGTAATTTGAACAATGTTATTTACGAGAATTGGCCTTCAGATAACGGATAGAATACTTCTTGTTTTTTTTACAAATGATAGGTCAGCGTTTGGCCACTATCACACCTGCCTGATGGTAGGTGACGATGCGGTCTAAGATATAGCACGCTTTCCCAGAAGATACCTTTTTAGTAGCGACGACTTGAAGACATGGTCGTACACATCAGGAAAGATAGAAACAGGCAACTGATTGCTGTAAGAATTATCTTAGCGGGTGTTTGAGATTTCCGCTATGAATCGGTGTTTTTTTTTTTTTTTTTTTTTTTTTTTTTTTTTTTTTTTTTTCTTCAGTTATGGCTTCGCACGGTTTGTGCATATAGCCAGTATCAAGTAATATTTTGCATCAAGTTATGGCCCGATTTACAGAAATCGGGCTCAAAGTGTTTCTAGATGGTCAAGTCGTCAAGTCACAGTTTGTCAAGTCAGGGGTCGTAGTAAAGCGGTGGCTACTTTACTATAACCTTGTAGGAGATTTTGGAGGCAACGAGAAAAGTCCATGTTTGACACTGATTTTTACTTTCACTACACTTGTGCACTTTCACAGAACTAAATTAGATAACTTTCCACCGGAATTATACAATTTAACTCGGTTTACAACTAAGTTTCGTGTAAATAAAACTGCAGCACGACATGTTGTTGGCTCGTTCCCGCCAAAACTCTGAATCGGTGTTACATATCAGTGATTCGTATTTCCGTTTACGGTGTTAGGTTCAGCTGATTATATTTTGTCTGGCCTTGAACGTTCGATGTGCATTTCGCAGGACACAATATCTATTTAAATTCAATTTCTTAGGACATCATATTTGTTCCAAAACGGGAATCGAACCCCTTGCACGTAGCTGCGTTCGCCTACCTCGTCTTAGAGGTCGTGAAAAGTTGACACTTTTTATGTTGGCAATACTTTTGTTAAGTTTATTATGGTATAAATATGTTAAGGAATTCGTCTGGAGGCCTTGAGGTATAGATGTTTAAATTAAAGCTAGAAAGCTTACATCAGCCTGCCTAGCACGAAGACCAAAACACGATACGATAAAGCGATATAACTACATCAACTCTCAAAATATGATAGATAAAGCCGCCATGTTCAATTTTTATTATAAATTGCGATAAAAATTATGATAAAAATTCAACATGGCGGCTTTATCTATCATATTTTGAGATTTGATGTAGTTATATCGCTTTATCGTATCGTGTTTTGGTCTTCATGCTAGGCATACTGAATTTTTCTTTAGCAAAAAGGACATCAAAGAGACGGACAAGAGTGATCTAATAAGGGTTTCTTTATTTACCTTTTGAGGTACGGAACTCTGAAAACCATTTTTAAACTAATATTTGGATTAAATAAAAGGATTGAAGCAACAAGGATTGTTGGACCATGGAACATTTTTTAAAGGAAGGCGAAATAAAGAAGTTTGATAGAAACTGTAAAGCTTTCATAAAGTAAGTTTCATCCAAAAATAAATTGTAAAAAAATACATCTCGATCCCGCCTTCGAGTAATCGGTAAACATATACAGCAAAATAACAGGGTGTTTTTTTTTAATTAAGTGAGAGATAGCGAAAAATGCTGATAGGAGTTGCGTGTCTGATTGTATATGTATACGCGACGAAGTAAGATCCTTCTTCTTTTTTGAAGTCGGTTAAAAATAGTTTTCATGTTCTGTCTACAGTAACGTTAAATATCTTTGCCTTGAGGTGAACAAATGTTACGTTTCAGGTAATAATATGGTTTATTTGTGGATCGCTGGACAAGTTTCAAATATGCTAGTAGGTACTTATTAGTCACAAGGTGTGGGATTTACAAAGCGTAGTCTGCTTCGAAGGGTTATGGTACATTCGTAGTCAACCTCGTGTGGCGTGTAAGTGTCTAACCTCTACGTCTGCTATGCAGAACGGTGCGGGTTCGATTCCCGATTGACAAATATTTGTAAGGTCTACAGACACTGATATTTGTTTCTGAGTATTAACAAAAGAAAATTACATGTATTATATAGATTGTCTTTCGAACATCGATCGAACATAAGTAAGGGCCCGTCTATATTTATTGTTTTGGTCGAAGTAATATAGGTGACAGACAATCATCATCATCCGAGCGATGTTACCCGTTACATATCGCTCTCGGAAGCCCGGGCTTTCCTGCTTTTACGCCTCCACTTTGCACGGTCTTCGGCGTCCTGTTTTGTTAGGCCTTTTGCACACCCTTTACGACGTCAAACCAGCGCTTCTTGGATCTACCCAATCTGCCACGACCTGGCGGAGGTGCCATGGGCAAGACATTTGTTCCCCACGTAACTAGCCGGTTTTCGCAAGACATGACTGGGTGACAGACAGACAGACAGACAGTGGAGTTTTAGTAATTTCGGTACGAAACCCTAAAAAGTGCGAAGTATATTATGTATTTTACCTTTAGAATGTTTCTTAACGACGACGGGCGGTATACCATTGATCTTGTTCCCGCTGGGGTGTTTGACGACGGTCACCGGTGACGCCGGCGTCGGGGTCTTGTCGTCGTCCTTGGTGTGGACCAGCGAGGGAGGGTGCCTGTCTTCCGGAGGCGGCGGGGCGGGGAGAGAGTCTGTGTCCATCTGCCACGGGTCGGTCAACGTGTCGGGGGATGGGGAACGGCTTAGAGCACTGGGGAAGATATAAAATGGGTTATTTTCATTATATTAACTCCACAGCAGATACGTCTGTCGAGAACTTTTCACGTTCTCTTTTTCAGGCGATAAGCGTTTTTAATTAATAAAAAATAAGATCGGAGGGTCTCGCGGATTCCGTATGGTCCCCCAGGGGAGACGTTAAGAGATGAACTGTTGAGGTGAACGCAGATTGATCAGTGCCGAACGAACGTTATCTCTATTACAATAAGGTACCTTTTCCCGTGGACGGCAAAAATTCGATGCGTTCGGCTCTGATCAATCTGCGATCACCTTTAAGATCTTTTCAAACTCATCGGATCCCTTAGTACAAGGAAAACAAAAACAAAAGACGATATGCCATCATTTATTTTTCTGTCATATTTCAGCCAATTTACAAACTTACACTGTAAATAAATAAATAAAGCAATCGGTCATACGCCCTGTGCCAAATGGGTTCCCGTAATCTTAATTAATTAAGTTGGGGGAGGCCTCATCACTACATTTATGAAACTAAGTCCTACGCCGCGTCTCTCTATATGTTTGATATAAACTCAAAATCTACCGCACCGATTTTCATGCTGTTTTCACCAATAGAGTGGTTCTCGAGGAAGATTTTCACTATCACTACATAGTATAAAACAAAGTCGCTTTCTCTGTCCCTATATCCCTTTGTATGCCTAAATCTTTAAAACTACGCAACGGATTTTGATGCGGTTTTTTTTAATAGATAGTGTGATTCAAGAGGAAGGTTTATATGTATAATACATGCATAATATAGCCGTGCGAAGCCGGAGCGGGTCGCTAGTAGTATATGAAACAAAACTATAACGCGTACTAAGTCACGGGCAATAGCTAGTTTAACTAATAATGACTAAAACTGATACAAATTGTAGACAAATGCCTGTGAATTTAGTAATAAAAACTGTTTAATAGCATAAACTTTGCATATTATCTGTGAAAACGAAGTAACAAAATTACATTAAATCTTGCTCGGCTAACTTTAGAATCGCGTGTCGTTTCTATCCTTGAGGTTTTCAACTTACAAAATGCCTAATTTCAAAGTAACGACACATCATGACCCAATTTTAAAGGGTCAGGCTAAGACACGGAAAGGCTGTATCACGAATGGACTTTTAGGAAAATTGCGATGCAGGTTTTTTAAGGCTTGTATGCTCGAATTTAGCGCTATCCCTTTCAAAATTGGGTGGCATTCATTTTCAACCCACGGCATAAGTTTTATTAAAATACCTCCATATTCAACCCCCTGCAAATCAATAGTCCATTTTCTACCCAAATACGCAGTGGGTAACCAACTACCTACCTAATTTTTACTCAAGTAACGGCAACAGAAAAAAAAAAGGATTCAGTTTCGGTAAAAGTGTTAATTATAATAATTATAGTAGTTAAAATACGACTATAAAAATATTACATTATTTTTCTGTCTGTACAAAAAAACATATATTAAGTATTATAATCACTTGGGTTGAAAATGGAATACATTTTAGGTAGAAATTGGAAAAAATAATCAATTAAATTATTGGGGGTAGTAAATGGAACACATTTTAGGTAGAACATAGAAAAAATATTTGCGGGTTGAAAATGGGGTTCAAAATGGATGCCACCGAAAATTGATAATTCATGAATTAAAAACATCAATGATTGACAAAATATTGCATCAGAAACTAGATTACTATAATCAGCCTATCTTAACAAGAAAGATTCGTGTTGATAGTCATTACAGTTTTACTTTTATAAGCATAGTTTAAAAAAATCTATTTTTAACCCCCGACGCAAAAACAACGGGGTGTTATAAGTTTGAACACCGTATGAAAAACTACTTAAAAATCTGAAAATTACATAGTAACTAAGCACTACACAGTATAAAATAAAGTCACTTTTCGCCGTCTCCCTATGTCCCTTTGTACGCTTAGATCTTTAAAACTACGCAACGGATTTTGATGCGGTTTTTTTTAATAGATAGAGTAATTCAAGAGGAAGGTTTATATGTATAGCCGTGCGAAGCCGGGGCGGGTCGCTAGTTCTAAATAAAAAATAGTATGTTAATTTTCCGTTTGAAAAAGTTATTTTCTGGTACTATCGAGCCTTAAGTAATGAATCAAGCTTTTAAGGTGTATATAGATGCCAAGCGCAAAATACTTGTCTTGAAGACCACAGTGACGCGGCCAGCGAACACCCGCCTTCGACACAAAAGGTTGCGGGTTCGATTTCAGGTATCGAACAAACATTTATGTACATTTGTTTCAGATACCTGCCCACCATATCACAAGCCTAGTTTCTTAGCTTTTGGCTAGATGGTCCTCCGTGCAAAATTCTGCAATATTTAGGTACTTGTACAGTCTCAAATTTACTTAATTCTCATAATGCCTAATTAGTGAAATTATCCTTTGTTTAATTAAGGGTTTAAAACCTTTGGACCGTGACGGGTCATTGCCACATTGAGGGACCTTAAATTCCTTATTTAGAAATAATCGCACGCAATAACGAATTCCGCACCAAAAAACATGTATTCCATCAAAAAAAATTTAAGTTAATACAACCGTTTAATCCATAATATACTAATATTATAAAGCTGAAGAGTTTGTTTGTTTGTTTGAACGCGCTAATCTCAGGAACTGCTGGTTCGAATTGAAAAATTATTTTTGTGTTGGATAGTCCATTTATCAAGGAAGGTAATAGGCAACTTTTTATCCCGATATTCCCACGGGATCGGGAGTTACGCGGGTGAAACCGCGGAGCGCAGCTGCGCTACGCCTTCATTATTTTTCTTTTGCAATCACAATGTAACACGCTTACTATTTACAACATTCTTAATCCAAATTTAATAAATTTAATTTTCTATTTTTTTAGTTGGATTTTTTTTAAAGCGTGTTTTTTTAAACTATTAATTTATTTTATACTTTTTGGTCTTTATTACCGTAATTTGTTAGATCAGACCCTAGTTACCATTGAAAGACAAACTACTCGTCAAGACGATTCTAACGAGCCCAAACTCGACGGGGTTGTGTCGTTTCATTGCAAAGTTCCTATGACCACCTTCCAGTTCCATCATCAGACCCTGGTTACCATTGAAAGACAAACTACTCGTCAAGACGATTCTAACGAGCCCAAACTCGATAGGGTTGTGTCGTTTCATTGCGAAGTTCCTATGACCACCTTCCAGTTCCATCATCAGACCCTGGTCACCATTGAAAGCCAAACTACTCGTCAAGACGATTCTAACGAGCCCAAACTCGATAGGGTTTCGTCATTTTATTACAGAGTTCCTATGACCACCTTCCAGCTCCATCATCAGATCAGCACCATGTTATCATAATATTGCATTGTCATCGGTCTTTGACAAGTGTGCAAAGTTTGAATTAAATCTGATCATTCTAAGTAGGGCAAAATCGTGCCCAAAGGAGTCGGTTACATACAAACAAGCAAACATACAGGTGAAACTAATAAAAGCGTGTTAAAAACCGCATCAAAATCCGTTGCGTAGTTTTAAAGATTTAAGCATACAAAGGGATATAGGGACAGAGAAAGCGTCTTTGTTTTATACTATTTAGTGATAATACATAGAAACAACCAAGGCCAATTCTCGTAAATAACATTGTTCAAATTACATTTCGATTGCATTTCGATCTCAAATAATACCCTCGAAGTAGCTCAAAATACCCTCAAAGTTAACTTTTTGTACAAAAAAACTGACTTTGAGGGTATTATTTGAGATCGAAATGCAATCGGGATGATATTGAAATGTAATTTAAACAATATTATTTACGAGAATTGGCCTTCAGACAAATATCTAAGCATAAACATTTGTATAAGACGGGTATCAACCCGCAACCCCGTGTTTGGCAGTCCGGCATGGTGACCATTGTGCCAACTGGGTCGTCATTATAAGATCACTATCTTGTCCGTCTGTTTGTCTGTTATTAAGTTTTAAAGGATAATATCTTACTCTTCCCCTTCCTCGATGACGCTGCAGTCAAGCATCTTCATCTTGCTGCCTTTCGTCTTCGCTTTGGCCTTCTTCTTCGCAGGTTTCGCGGGTTTTTTGACAGATGCCGAGGTAACCGCGCTGACTGGTAGAGCCGGACTTATCGCTGAGCTCGCGGGCGTGGGCGTGTCTTGACGTGTCTAGAATAATAGAGGATAATAATATAAAAAGTAAAGTTCTGAATTACTTTTTTAAAGTTCTGTACTAATGCTAAGGATACACGACGACACTGATACTCGACACAAATGTCGATACTAGTGTCGACAGCGTCCACACTGTAGCAATTTTTGATGTCGCGGCGGTGGACACACGTAGACACTCGATGTATACATCAAGTGTCTAGTGTCAAGTGTCGTCGTGTATCCTTACCTTTAAGGGTAACAACGGGACCCTATTACTAAAGCTTAAAATAAACTCCGAAATATCTCTTTGATATCAACTAATTTGACGTAAACATTGTTGAGTCGGCAATTTAAAATGTTTTAATATAGAAATATTAATTAAGGCTGCTTATGCTGCCAAACGTAACGCGCCAGAAATACCCGTCGCTTACAATTAACATTGTTGAGTGTAACAAATGTGTTTTGTTTTTCTCAAAAGTGCTGAGATGGAATTGTAGTTGAAATTTTTACAAATATTTTGGGATAACTTTAAAGCGAAAATTCCTTGTCATTTAAAAGTTCGACTAGTTTTAATTCTTAATTTTAGGATAGATTCAAAACTATAGTAAATTTTTGGCTCAAAATCGCACCAAAATGTCGGTAAAAATCTCACCTACAATTCCATCTCAGCACTTTATAGAAAAACAAAACACATTCGTAACAATCAACAATTGTCACCAACGAAGGCGACCGGTGCCAGTAGTAACTATTTAGTAGGCTGTGTACCAAGGTCGTTGGCGTATGGACCCCCCTTCAGAACAAAAGTTTATCTATACCTACTTAATATTATAAAGCTGAACAGTTTGGTTGGACGCGCTAATCTCATGGGCCGGTTTGAATTGAAAAAATATTTTTATCACAGTTGCTCATAAAGTGGATCTTATTAAACCGCTTTTAGTCTCATAATGCAACGTATTACACACGCGTGCGATAAAAAAAAATCCAACTAGTGCTAAAATAATACGCTATCCCGATAAGTTAAATACGTATCTTACTGCTAATGACATATTAGGTAGATGAAAAATTCTTAATTTATCTTAGGTTATACTGTTTTGATGTATAGACAAAAGGTACCATCAAAGAGTTTTTAAACCTTGCTGGCTTAAAACTCTTTGTTGATACCTTTTTTCTTCTTTTCAAAAGGTTGTCTCTAAAGTCTGATAACGAACGATAATAATATTTTACGTGATAACGTCTTTGAAAATAATTACAAATTGAGTTTTGTTTTTCATTTGTTTTTTCTTTAGGTACATAAATATATTTTTTCCTTATCATTATATTCTGTTTTTAGCCGCCGACGCAAAAACAAATGAAAAAAAAACCCTTAAAAAATATTGTATGTCAGACGAGGTTGTATAGGTTAAAAGTCTTTTGCCTAGCCTTTCGGGAGTGTAATTAACAAAAAATAGTAAACATAATCTAAAATTCTTAAAAACTTTTTATTATTTTAACAAGTCTTTTTTTTTATTCGCAGCTGTGATAAAAAACGTCGTACGATTCACGTGTGGATTGATCATTCCATCTCGGCTTTTGCCACGCTCGCGTTCCGCTCGCGCGTCATAAACCGCCTCTATGCAATGATCAACTTTCCACACTTGTATCGCAATGTACTACGAGTATTTTGTGTTAGATAATCCATTTATCGAGGAAGGCTATAAGGTTACTCTTTATTTTGAAATACGCGGGTGAAACCGCGGAGCGCTGCTAAATAAGCTTGTTTGTAAATCAACTAACTCCTGAACCGATTTTGATCAATTTTAAGTTCAAAAGTTAATAGAAACTTATAGTATTGTAAAATAATCGGAAACTTCACATTTGAAATCGAAAATAATTAGTTGATTCATAGTGACTAAAAGTGAATATTTTTACTATGAGTCAGTTTTTTTAGTTTACTGACTAATGTTCTTTTGTGGTTCTTTCCTAGTCATTAGTCAGTCACGTCATTTAAGAGGGTACCTAGACTTTGCTTTTTTATAGAAATGTAATTCCCCTATTTACTTCTGGAATAATGACAATAATCGGAAACTTCACATTTGAAATCGAAAATAATTAGTTGATTCATAGTGACTAAAAGTGAATATTTTTACTATGAGTCAGTTTTTTTAGTTTACTGACTAATGTTCTTTTGTGGTTCTTTCCTAGTCATTAGTCAGTCACGTCATTTAAGAGGGTACCTAGACTTTGCTTTTTTATAGAAATGTAATTCCCCTATTTACTTCTGGAATAATGACCTAGAGAGTAGGTAATCTTAGTATTTTCTAAGGTTTTCGCGACTTGAACTCATAATTATAAATATATTTGAACGGATATATTCGCGTCGCGTATAAACGCGAATATATCCGTTCAAATATATTTATAATTATGAGTAGGTAATCTTTTTTTAGGGTTCCGTACCCAAAGGATAACCCGGGACCCTATTACTAAGACTCCACTGTCTGTCTGTCACCAGTTTGTATCTCATGAACCGTGATCTATTGCCGCTATAATAACAAATGCTCAAAACAGAAAAAATATGTTAAGTCGGGTTACTATACAACATGGTACGGAACAATTGGTGCGCGCGTCCGACTCGCACTTGGCAGGTTTTTTTTTATAAAACCTAGGTTTACTATAAGTAAACATGTTATTTCCTTAAATTAGGTACCTACATTATCTATAAATAAAAATAAGTCGATGAAATGTATGTACGCACATAACTTCCGAACGACTGCACCAAATTGGATAAATCTAATTTTTTTCTTGTTCGTTATGGTCTGGACGAGGTTTGTATTAAAGAAAATTTGGAAAACCGAACGCGAGGCACAGCTAATATTTTCATATAAAAGGAAAACTTAATTAACCATAGATAGCAAACTTAAGTTTTATAAAAAGCAAGCATACTATTTTTTCCTCATTCGAAAAAGCATAAAAAATAAGCCAATTGAAAACTCCTCATTGTATAAATAACTGTATTGACAGTTACTCCTGTCAGTTAACTCTCTTCAATAAATGATCGAGATATAGCCTATTATTCTATTGAATGAAACGCAACAAAGTTTACCGCAAACGTCAAACTACGTAACTAAATTCCTATTACACAAAACAATACATATTGGAAAGATGTCAGAAACGCAAATACAATCGGTAAGTAAATTCCGCAAGGATTTAAAAATACCGCATTTTATTATTAACTGGCAGTGGTCCGCGGTTTTACTAGCGGAAGTCCCGATCCCGTGGGAATATGTAAAAAAAAGTATATAAAAAGTAGCCAATGTTACTCCTAATGAATAGTTTCATCCAAACCAGTCCAGTAGTTTCAGAGATATTAGTACCTATTATTTAGATATTGTACCTATTTAGATTTATTTGTGTTATTTATAAGGTAACCAATACGCATAATTAAAAAAAAGTATATACTTAATATGTACGTATTCTATTCATTATCTAGCACCCATAACACAAGTCTAGTTGCTTAGCTTGAGGCTAGATGGCGCTTTGTAAAATTTTCTACAATATTTATTTATTTACTTCTTTACGCAAAAACTAGTGAACCGATTACGCTAAACTTTCTAATATTGTATGTCACATATAAGTAGGCTGGTTTATATCCCGATATTCAACGAGACGTGACAAAAGATGGACGGACTGTGTGAGAGAGATGGATGTGAACGATGAGATGACGGCTAATAGAGAGATG
This sequence comes from Idaea aversata, assembly GCA_907269075.1. Lineage (NCBI taxonomy): Eukaryota > Metazoa > Arthropoda > Insecta > Lepidoptera > Geometridae > Idaea > Idaea aversata. The sequence continues at coordinate 4,424,873 of OU026102.1, forward strand.
GAAGAAGAATGTGACGAACTTCGACAACCCCAAATTAATCGCGACAAAGGCAGGCAGATAAATATTCGCGATCGGAAGGGCACAGCTTGTTCACCAATAGGTAACTAAATAGGTCAAACTTTGAAATGACAAATGATATTTACCGGTGTAAAGCGGCGATATCGCAATAACCCATCATTTAAAACCGTACAACATTTCCATTGTAATTTCTTGCACCTTGAGAGTGATAAATATAAACCGAGTAGCCCACTGAACCATGTCAAGGCCGCACTTTTCAGGTCACCTCACAAACGGAGCACCACCTTTACACTTCAACGTCACTTCACTAATTTTGCGCGAAATTTTCGCACCCTTATTTTAAAACTGAGGTTATCTGATGGAACCGCTACGGCGAGAGTAACAGTGATAATAATGCATTTGTATTGACATTTAAATCAGTGGCGTTTGGCCAAGTCTCGTGAACCTATAAAATTTCGAAGTGAACGAAATTAAACGTACAATAATGACAATGTTATGTGACATAGAGCTATTTTATAATGCCTAGCACTCATGTGGCCTAGCTACGTATCGCGGATTTACGCTTAATCCTAACAGACAGACTCTTCTTCCTGACCTAATCATAATTTATTTGGGTTCGGCGCAGTATGTCTTCTTCCATTCACTTCTATGAGTCGTCATCTCATCGTTCACATTAATCTCTATCATACTCGTATCTTGTCTCACGTAGTTCATCCATCTTTTCTTTCTCCTGACCTAATCATAATTTATTTGGGTTCGGCGCAGTATGTCTTCTTCCATTCACTTCTATGAGTCGTCATCTCATCGTTCACATTCATCTCTATAATATCTTGTCTCACGTAGTTCATCCATCTTTTCTTTCTCCTGACCTAATCATAATTTATTTGGGTTCGGCGCAATATGTCTTCTTCCATTCACTTATATTAGTCGTCATCTCATCGTTCACATTAATCTCTATCATATCTTGTCTCACAAAGTTCATCCATCTTTTCTTTCTCCTGACCTAATCATAATTTATTTGGATTCGGCGCAGTATGTCTTCTTCCATTCACTTCTATTAGCCGTCATCTCATCGTTCACATTCATCTCTATCATATCTTGTCTCACGTAGTTCATCCATCTTTTCTTTCTCCTGACCTAATCATAATTTATTTGGATTCGGCTCAGTATGTCTTCTTCCATTCACTTCTATTAGCCGTCATCTCATCGTTCACATTCATCTCTATCATATCTTGTCTCACGTAGTTCATCCATCTTATCTTTCTCCTGACCTAATCATAATTTATTTGGATTCGGCTCAGTATGTCTTCTTCCATTCACTTCTATTAGCCGTCATCTCATCGTTCACATTCATCTCTATCATATCTTGTCTCACGCAGTTCATTCATCTTTTCTTTCTTAGGTCGTTTTCTTCCTCTCCATTCCTCTACATTCATCACTCTTCTAGTCACATGCGTCTTCTCTCTCCTCATCGCATGTCCATACCAACTCAAACGGTTCCTTTTCAGTTTTTTAACAACAGACATGCATTTTAAAACTATAGCCACGTTTTTGTTCAAATAGCAAACGGTAGTTTTTACATAAGTAACAAACATATACAGAGACAAGCAAATTTCGAATGTATTATTACGACTGAGCAATTTGATAATAATAAAACGAACGCCTACGACTCTATGTGTTAATATTTATTCCGTGACGTATTAGCTGAAATATATATTTAAAACGGTGAATGAGTCTGTGGAATGAGTAAGCGAGTCTTTCCCGAAATTTAATACTGCAATATGTAACAAGAAATCGTGAACTTGCATTGATGTGTTCCGGTTTGAAAATTTTAATTGCCGATGAAATCCTTATTCTTACAGATAAAATATTATAAATCCGAAAGTGTATTTAAAAGTTTATTTATTTGTTTGTTACCTGTTCAAAAATTATGCCAATTTTTGTGTGTGGTATGTGGTAGTTTAAAAAAGTGGTAGTTTAAAAGGATATTTTTTTTAAATTCCAGCGAGATCGGGATTTATATCGGGTCGGATAAATTATGTCAAACATACACAAATGAAAGGACCAAAGTGTTATGTTTTGGGGTGTTTTATTTAAAAAAAACTGTTATAGCCGGTGCAAATACATGAGACGTCCCACGAAAGTCACAAACGCAATGCGGTTTCAAGAAAGTTAATTTAGAAAGAAAGAAAAACATTTATTTGGTACAGGCACACGACAACTTTTAAATTAACACACACAAAGAAATAGATAACTTATTCCACGAAGAAATAAGGAAAAAACAAGCATTAAATTACATTTGGCTATAGTCTATTCCAAACCCAGAGAGAAATTAGGTGAAATATCTTATGTCAAACAATACACAACTGAAAAGACCAAAGTGTTGTTTTTGTAAAAAAAATATTTGAATACCAAGAAAAAACACTCACATCACTACATATTTTCCTAAAGAGTTTTTTAAGGAAACTCATATCTATGAATCCATCAATCACTGTCAACATCACCTAAACGAGCCTAAGCAATAACTGAACATTTCACAGCACATTAAACCAATTAAAAAGACACGTGAAATACCGAACAGAATCTTGCGTAACACCAGAAGACGTAATAAAAACATCGTCACTGAAAAAAAAACTAAAATATCTACTAAGAATCTTTAAGAAAATTCAAACTTCCGTATGTTTGGCGATGAGTAGACATAATGTAAACAAGGCTCATCATAGATCTCGTAAAACTAAAGAGATTCAAAAGCACAGTGAAGTATAGACAGAACATAAGGCGGCTTGCATGGCAAAGATTGACTGAAAGAGACCTCTTTAAGACATAAGGCCGCCCTTTGTAACAAAATTTAGGCTTTGTTTTTTATTTATTAACCGGTCAAGTGCGTTGTTGTTCTAAACTTGTTCCGAATCGTTTGTTGAAGGCGTTATTATAATAGAGAATTGTCTCTGGCCAATGCAACGGTTGGATAAAGTTTATTGCGGCTTAGAGATTGTCTATTGTCATATTTAAAACTGAAAAGACTTAAGAAAAGAATTTTCTTATTTTTTTCCTTTGTTACTTAAATTTATTGGGATTTTAGTGGTAATCTGATTTTAGTGGCCGATGTTCGAAAATCTTTGAAAATTCAGAGAAAATAGTTTGAAATCGGAAAGTTTCAATTGGTCATAGACAATACGGCTTCAAGTTTTTTTTTCTCGTCAAGTTTCTGAATACCAATCTGTTGAGGGATATAAAACTAATTGTGTAGAATCCCTGATTCGAATTTAAATACTTCAAAAAAGAATGAAAGTTTTAAGAAAAAGATTAAGACGATCTCTCTATAATTCGAATTCGAAGTACACGTATAAAAAAATCGAAGAACTAATGTATTCGCATAGCTTTATTAGGCGAGCGATAACTGGCAGCACGCTAACCATCCGACTCTAGCATTCTTGTTAAAAATAAAAACTCACTAGACGTAGTTGTGACGACTTCAAACTAATATTATAATGCGAAAGATCTGCCAGTCTTTCTGTGTATTTGTCGCTAAACCTAATTACGTATAGGGTTAAATCTAAGCGTAAGCCATTTGAAATAACACATCTTTATTCTTAAGACTAGACTAAACTTAGTTGATTAGTTTACCAATATAAAATAGTTAAGGTAGGTCTTAACTTTTAAAATTCTCGTCACTAAGAGAGCGGTATTGACTTAGTGGTAGATATCTCGACTTTCATTCCGATGGTCGTGGGTTTGAAGCCCGGCCGGAAATAAAATTCCACCTTATAATCATGAAATTTACCACATCCTGTATTTTTTTTATGTCACCTATCTAATAACACTTGGACTAACGAGACGAAGACTTAATGAAAGAAATCCATCTAGTAGTTTGGAAGAATTATAAGGGAACTAGCGACCCGCCCCGGCTTCGCACGGCTATATTATGCATGTATTATATCTAAAAACCTTCCTCTTTAATCACTCTATTTAAAAAAAACCGCATCAAAATCCGTTGCGTAGTTTTAAAGATCTAAGTATACATAGGGACATAGGGACGGCGAAAAGTGACTTTATTTTATACTATGTAGTGATGATAAAGAATATTACAAACATACAAGATAGTCGCGAAATATCTTACCTTACAGTCGGGTAAAAAATATGTGCGATAATTAACATTGCTCTTACGGTAAAGGAAAACATCGAGATGAAACCCGCGGCTTAGTTGGCTTCAGACGTATTAACAAGTTATTTTTTCCGGATACGGTCGAATAAGCTTCGGGTGGTAGGTGCTGAGCAAGCCTACTCCATCCTCACGCAAAAAGGACCCATCTAAAAAGGTATAGTTGAGGTAAAAAGCCCGTATACAAGTACAAGTCGTCACTATGGAGAATTAATCTTTAAACAGTAGCCTTAGGCAGCCTTGTCGCTTATATGGTATCGTGGAAGTCTTAGAACATAACTTACACTTGCAAGCACTAGGGCAGGGCTTCCCAAAGTTATTTTAAGGTGACCTGCGCTCTCTCCATACAAACGTAGTCGACTGTTTCCTCCCTGGATAAAACATATAACTGCCATGACTATGCCCCTATTTTTTTTTTTTTTTTTTCATTTTCTAATTATCAAAGTGATGTGATATTTAATAAGATAAGAAAATATACTCTTCTCAGATTTTTTATTAGATTTTATGTAAGTATTTCTTTCTTTTGTAATTTTAGCCAATATGTTATTTGTTTTAATATTGTTTTTATGTCTGTATTTTTTATTATTGATTTATAAGATAAGTATGCAGTAACGTAGGTACAAGAAAATCTATGTAACGTTAATTTAAAAATATTATAAAAAAATTATCATAGAAATTAAAAAAAAACAAACAAAAAAAATAGGAGCATGGTTATGGCAGTTATATGTTTTATGCCCCCAACAATATTTGCTCTAGTGTCATTATCCAGGGAGAAAACAGTCGACTACGTTTGTACTTAATAGTTTGTATGGAGAGAGCCTTCGGTACCCTTCCTCTTAACTGTGGGACCCTTCTTTCCATACATTTGCCTACTAGTTCCAAAGGTTACATGGAAGACATCGCTTAAGTCCCGATCCCGTGGGAATATAAAAATAAAAAGTAGCCTATAGCCTTCCTCAACAAATAAACTATCCAACACATTATTTTTTAATTCGAACCAGTAGTTCCTAAGATTAGCGCGTCCAAACAAACAAGCAAACAAACTCTTCAGCTGTATAATATTATAGTATAGATTATGAAAGTACTTATGTTAGAATTATTTTGTGGTTTGTTTTTATGGTGCAATAAAGTGTTTAATATCTATCTATCTAGTTGCAGTTCTAGCCTAATAACAATTTGATAAGGGACAAAGTTATAAAACTGGAGAAATCACTATCACTACATAGTATAAAACAAAGTCGCTTTCTCTGTCCTTATGTCCCTATATCCCTTTGTATGCTTAAATCTTTAAAACTACGCAACGGATTTTGATGCGGTTTTTTTAAATAGATAGAGTGATTCAAGAGGAAGGTTTATATTATGTATAATACATGCATAATATAGCCGTGCGAAGCCGGGGCGGGTCGCTAGTACAGACTAAAACTAATTTCCTTTGCTGTCTGAATAAGGAATGATTTTGTTGTACTCGTCACGAGCGGTGTAAGCTTAGTGGTAGATACCTCGACTTTCATTCTGAAGGTCGTGGGTTCGAATCCCGGCCGGCTGCGCACCAATGGATTTTTCTTAAGAAAAATTTTGTGCGATAATTGACATTGCTCTTACGGTGAAGGGAAACATCGAGATTTTTAGTTGGCTCCAGAAGTATTATGGGTGCTTTTCCACCAGAGATGTGCTATGTAGCTATGCTGCGAAGATGTGAAATCTACGCTACGCCACCAGTGCTAAGCTATGTGCACCAATGAATATGATTTGTAGATATCAAACGCATCCATAGCATCGTAGCATAGCACATCTCTGGTAGAAAAGCACCCTAAGGCTCTCCTCTGGACATGGTCGACTAAGCTAACGTAAATACTGGGTAAACCTACACCATCCTCACACAAAAAGGACCCAATTAAAAAGGGTCTAATTAGGGAAAACAGCACGTATACAAGTACAAGTAGCTGTACCTGTTTTAAGCACCTATGTATACCGATTTTTTTAAATAATGTAGTTTCGAATTGAAATGCTAAGATAAACCTATCTAGGTTTCCTGGAATTTGAAAATGTAATATCTCGTTGTAATAAATGAATAAATACTAGATTATGTTGTTGCTGGCATGAAACTTGACTGTTTTGTTCTGTTTTGCAATGTGGTCAGTTGCAAATTGTATATTTTGGATATAATAGCTATCTTCAGATAGCAAATAGTCAACACCGCATAATCCATGTAAGCAGACCACATTTGCACCAAGGAGTTGGACTAAGACTGGATACTCCAACCTTTAGGAGTCCCCTAAATATTTAAGATGCTCCTATCCTATTTAAACATGGCACTTTAATGTCAATTTAATCGCCACTTGCACCAAGGAGCAGAACTGATGCCGGAATACTCAAATGTTTAGGAGTCCCCTAAATATTTAAGACGCTCCTATCCTATTAATATGACACTGAAATGTCAATTTAATCGCCACTTAAGATATCTCTTGCACCAAGGAGCAGAACTGATGCCGGATCAAACGTTAAGGGGTCCCCTAAATATTTAAGACGCTCCTATCCTATTAATATGACACTGAAATGTCAATTTAATCGCCACTTAAGATATCTCTTGCACCAAGGAGCAGAACTGATGCCGGATCAAACGTTAAGGGGTCCCCTAAATATTTAAGACGCTCCTATCCTATTGATATGACACTTAAATGTCAATTTAATCACCACTTAAGATAAGTAGCCTTTCAGTATTTGTAGAAAGCATACACTTAACGTCAATTTAAACGCCACTTAAGATTAAGTAGCTTTTCAGTATTCGGGGGTAAACGTCAATTTAAATGCCACTTAACATTAAGTAGACTTTCGGTATTTGGGGGTTAGTCTGTATTTCCCAAGTTTTACAACTTTGTAATAATAATTTAATAATTTGTAATAATACTTAAAAGTCAATTTGAACCTTAATGCCATACAATAAAGTACAAGTTTAAGTGGAGAGGTTCCGGGAATGCAAAACAATTGAGTGGCATTAGTTTAAATAAATATTGATGTCAATCGTGTCGCGGTGTTAGTTGACAAACTCCACCTAAACGTCTGAACCGATTTGTATGATTTTTTTAAATATGTTATATGGCAAAACAACATTTGACGGGCTGCTAGTAATAATAATAAAGATAAGTAAATAAAACTTACCATTTCACTGCTAGGCACTTCAAGATCATTATTAATAGCAGTCGTCCTTAACAGATGCATGTCAGTCTCCCGATGGCCATTCGTCACAACCACGCTCTCCTTGCAACCACATCGAGACTTATTGTACGATGGGCTCTTGCATCGCGGGGCTGAACTTAGGCTAGCTATGGCAGAGCCGTAGGAATAGCAGCCCGAGTTGTCTTTAGCTCTTTTCTGATTACTTGGGATGTAGGAGAGGCGGCTGAAAGAAAATTATGGAATTTAATAGATAGAAAAATAAATATAACACAAAAATCTTGCTATGAAGTGTGATTATATTTTTTCATAAGTGCTCAGTGCCCTTATTTTTTCCATGTAATGGAGGGAATGTTAATGGGAGTATCAGTTGTTTTAAAGGAAGGCTAAGAATTGTTTCTTTGTATGATTATTAGTATAGAAAAACGCAATTAGTACTTTGTCAACATAGTTAATTGTCTGAACGGAGCTGATTTACTCTCAGAAGGTCACATTTCAAATTTTAGACCACTCCATGCATTGGTTTGTTGATATATTAGTTAGTCAGTCAGTCCTTTGAATTTTACATTTACAGACTTACTCCTCATCATTGACCAAAACCATGTTAAAATTCTATTTAAACTCCACAATACATAATTTTAAAAGTAATGACTATTTTTTCTAAGATTTTTTTATATATTTTTATCGAATATAACCCATAATTTTACAATAAGACCATGATGTGACAAAGCCTACTTGAATTTAACATAACAAAGGAGTTATCAAAAAAAGTATATAATCAAATAGATAAGATAACAATTTAAAAATGTTTATAACACTATAACCTATTGATTTAAGTGTACATGTGAGCGCATAACCTTAAAAAATTACTTAAGTTTGTTTAGGCATAACATAAAGGTGTTTTTATGCATAATATAAAAATGCTTTTTCCTGAATGACTAATGAATCAACACATAGCCTAAACCGCTGAATGTAGAGACCTGAAACTTGGAGTGTGTGTTCTTAGGATGATGTAGGCATCCAATAAGCCAAACCCTACGCGGACGGAGGCGCGGGCGAAAGGTAGTTTAATAATAGAATTATGGTGAAAACGAATGGACGGTAAAACCTGTTAAATTAATCATGAAAATGTTAAATTTATTAATGAAACTTAAAATTTGAGTGTTGTCTATTGTTCAGTTTGATAGTTTTAAAATATGGTAGGTATCTTTAATGTAGAAGTTATTGTACTGCCACATTTTTTTAAATATTTTAAAGTGGGTTTTTTGTCAGAATAATAAAAGCATTGGTGTTTTTTTATTAGTAAATTAGTTACAGACAATTGAACATTTTGAAAGACTGAAGTTACTCTAGGCCAAGGTTTTAAAGTCATTTTAGTCAATATTTTGGCTAAATCACTTTGGTTTAATACAACTTGGTATGGTGTACAAAGTTAGTGTTCCTAGACTGGCTTTATATTGATAAGTTTTGAATCTTGGTATGATTCAGGTGTAAACAATATTCTTACCTATCATATCCAGGTATAGGAGATCCAAGGTGAAAGCTGCAGTAAAAGTTATCAGACTCGCTAGCAGCACGCTGTCTCCGACGGCCTTCCACAGTAGTTTTATGGTCTTGATATGCTTTGTTCTTAGGTTTTTTAAGTATACCAGGTGGTGGTGACTTTGGTATAGGATTATTGAGTATTGATTTCAAAGGCTGCTTAGGTGTTTGTATATCAATCATTTCATGGTCTATTTTTTCTAGTAATTCTTCGACTTTTGGCAGTCGATCGTCTACTTTGGTGTTGGATAGAGTTGTTACTAGTAAAGGTCTTGTTGGACTTTTTCGGTACGTTTTAGATCTTCCTGGTGGGTACCTGGAGGGAGTTTTTGTTAGTAAAACTTAATGGCTCAGTTTTTTTACAATATTGAGATCCAGAAAATTGAAATGTTTTGTAAAATATATGATAACTTGATTATCTAAAATAATAATCATGTGAATGATGCACAGTCCTCAACCATGTAAGAAACCTGAAGTACTCTAGAGGTTAGTCAACCAAGTCCAAAACAAAACAGAATTTTTAATTGTTCCAATATTGTGAAATGTTTGTATACTTACCCAAAATATTTATTATGTTCGCTCGCCATGAGGTAGTCGCCGTTGTGTGCCTGCGGCAGCTGGCACTCGTGTCGGAAGCGGTCAGTATTAGCGTTAGCTAGGAGGGTGAAGAATGTCTTGTTGGTCTGGTGCGGGCGCGCGCGCTCTCGATAGTGGTCTGCCGAGTGCGGCTCCCTCGCATCCTCGTACGGCGACCGGTCTACGCCCTCGCTGCGGCAGCGGCGGCGCACTATACGCGCCGGCCCTCGCCGACCACTCGGACACTCCGGAACACACCCGAGCGGATCGCACGCCTCGAACCCGATACTACCGTAACTTGGGCTCGCACGCCTGCTATCCATATCCGAACTCAAGCGCGACGCATCGTCGAACGTCCACATCGATCGCGTACACCCGCGTTACAACTATTGCACTGTTAATTTTACTTTACACACGAAACATGAGCATTTACGGCGTCGACGAGGCCGAGGCGACAGGTGACAGACTCGATGACGGAACGACACCAAAACCACAACTCAAATTCGACCTCCCGCCAAAATTGAAAGAAATCGTGTTCTTTCGTCAATTCAAACGTAATAGCCAGCCTTTTCGGATATCGGATTATGAAAGTGATCTTTTTTACAAGATGTTATTGGGCAGACCACATTCTAGTCCTAAGGACAATCATTGAAACAGCCTCGCAAATAAATAGTTCGCGATCGTAAACAAATAATGGCGATTTCTTCTTCTTGATCTTGTCAGGCAGGCATTTGAGTGACAGATTATTAAAATAAAAATATTTAAGGGCCAATATAAGGAAAACCAAAATGTTAATTTATTCTTTTAGATTTAGATAGCTACTAATATTATTGAAAATAAAGGAAATAATGAAAAAGCAATAAAAATAAAATTAAAAACAATAATTCTGACTGAAGGTGAAGGGCAGGAAAGAATGAATGGATCACAGATAATGAATGATTTGAATGAATAAAAACACAGAGTGAACAACTTGTGTAGAATGACCGAAATATTTAATAAACCAAAATATTGCGGTCTCACAGGGGTGAATTATTTTGAGAAAGATAAAAAACAACTTTAATAAATCGCACCTATATAATTACAATGACGCAAGTGCAAATACTATAAACTCGAGAAAAATGCATTTGAAACTTTTTTATTAGTGTTTTGTTAATAGCTTTATTGTAACAGTAATATTTATTTAATTGCAACACACACTCACTCTTGATTGTATTTACTAGATTAACAAAGTAGGTATTTTGTTTCATTTGTTTGAAGTTTTTGTTGTGCGATCTTCTAATAAAAAACATAGCGCTTACAGTTATGATATTATACCGCTAAAATAAATTAAAAATCAAGAAATACAGAGCAACAATGACGTAAAATTAAAATTCATAATTCATTACTATGCACATTGAATGCTAAAAAAAATTAGTTTGTAAGTATTAATAAATAAGTATCATAAAAGTTGAAAACAGCAAAAAAAGATCAATAATGTTGTTTTTATACTGAAAAAAAAAACTGTTCAATAGTGCTACTTAATAAAGTAGTCGAATACAACGCAGAACTTAGAAAAATTATATATTTAGCGGGTTCTAACTTATTTTATTAAAAAAAAACTAAATCTCACAACCTAAAGTGATTTTATTTAACCTAAAAAGAAATTATTTTAATCAACAAAAAGTAAAAATGTAACATAAAAATAAGACTAAGTAAAACAATGAAATTTATAACCAAATGCAAGAACACACTAATCCTATTTCGACCGATCAGTACGACGCGCGGAGGAAAAAGAAGAACGGCGCAGGTGCGGGCAGCCGTTATATAGCCCCGCCATCCCCACTCTCACTCTCCAGGTCTATTATTTCTAAGTATATTTTAGTTTATTTTGACATACCTATAGAAACATTTGAAAAGCTTACATTTTTAATTAAATAATTAAAATTTTCGTCAAAATTAACGAATATTTTACTAATTTAGCCCCCAGCAACTCCATAAATTCCAACCTAAAATGTAATAAATATAATTAAGCCAAGCTGAACAATGACATTTATTGTAATGAGCGTCGCTGTATTTGGTGGTTTCATACGTGTATGGACAAAAGTTTAGAAAAAAGACACAAGTTACAGTTGAGTGAATGTTTCTCTTAAAACTAGTAATGCAAAAAATTGCATAATGATATTAACGTCGTTCGTTATAGCACAGTGAAGCAACTGACTTATCCCACTACCCACGAGCAACTGGCCAATCAGGCGTTGTTGCCTTCAAGTTCTGCTCAAATCGTCATTACTTCCATCTAGCGGAATTTACGACAATTGAACTAGAGTTGATGTTGCATTCGATAGTTTATTACTTTATAAAGCGTTTGTGGTATAAAAGTAATTTTCACGATTTTTGCACTTGCGTCGTTGTAATTCTATAGGGGCGATATCGTAATTGCCACAAACTAGTGTAAGATCTTTGAGTAGGTATAAGTATTTTCTACCATTTCTATTATAAGTAAAAGTTTTATCAGGCTGGCAATACAGTTGGAAAGAGGAATAGCTTCCATCTCTCTCGGACGAAAATTCTGTGTAGACTTTGTGATTCTCTAAAATAAACCATATTTCTGAAACGACAAAGGTTTCTTGAGTAATGCTAATGATGTAAAATACTCCGTAATTGAAAAAAAATTGAACTGCGATAATTCAGTTTTTAGGGTTCCTTACGTCCTAAGGTAAAAAATGAAGCCTTATAAGACGGACAAGAAAGTATCTTGTCCGTCTGTCTGTCTGTTTTTTATATTGTCGCACTACTGGGCAAAGATCTCTATCACACCCTTCCAAAGCCTTACTAAGTAAGCTGGTCTCCAAGGCATCTAGAAAGGTAAATAAAATAAAACACATAATTAAGAGAATCGTTAATCTTTATACACATTAAACCTAAACCTTACACTGTCACGACGCAATTATTACAATACATTTAACTCTCACTAAAATTAACTATATACTTAGATATTATCTGTTTTTAATAAAAAAATCTATTTGTGAGAATATCAATCACTATCCCGATTTATAAAAAACGTAATTATACATAATAAAATAACACAGTATAGTGAAATTTACTCTTCGACTATAAAAAAAAATTGGAATTTTCACTTACAACTAATAAACTAAGGCTTCATCAGACTTTAGCGATATCTCGCGATAAATATGTCACTATGACGTATGAGGAGTTTTATCGCACGATATCGCTACAATGTAAGAAGACTTTATTAAATATCATATTTTTAAACATCTATGTTTTTCTTGGCAGTTGAAATACACTGCCAATTCGAGAAAATGTACTTTTACATCCCTAAAAACCAACGATTCGTTGAATCGCATATTTACACCGACTATAAGGGTGACAAATCAACATCGAGCTATGCTGCGCTGTACTATGTTTGGTCAACTCGCTAGTCTAATATTTCAATGAGGATACAAACAAACCATGCTGTGTTGCGCTGTGTGAGGCTAAGCTCTGTTTAAAAACGCAGCAGTCTCGAGCGAGGCGCGCTACCCGCCGTGCTGAGCCGCGCTGTGCCGAACTGTGCTATGTTTTTTATGGAGCTCTGCCATGCTGCGCCATGCTTCTTCTTTACTCTCATCTTCATCGGATTCAACTATGTCGTAATGTTTACGTTTTTTTGATTTGAAAATAAAGTCATTTTTGACGAGATAAACGACTACACGAGCTGCTGATGTTGATTGTTAAAAAAAAGTAGCTTAAGAAACACAACACAGCACAGCACAGCGCAGTATAGCTCGATGTTGATTTGTCACCCTAAGGCTGGCTGGCCACAAAAGCGGAGCGAGGTAGCGAAGTGTAACATGCAGTCTCCGGAGTTTTTATGTTGCACAGTGTATGTAAGAACGCCTCCCCGCTACCTCGCTCCGCTTCTATGGACAGAACCCGCGCAGACGGCGGACAGGAAAAGATCTGACAGTGACAGAAAGAGACAAAAACTAACCAGTCATATAGAATAAAATTACTTGCATAAACACTAAGGCGTACCCTTAGATGTAACAAGAAAAAATACATGCTAAAAACGAATTTACTTTTTTCTGTTTTTAGTATTTGATAATATAGCGGCAAAAGAAATACATCATCTGTGAAAATTTCAACTCTCTAGCTATCATCATTCATGTGATACAGCCTGGTGACAGACGGACGGACAGCGAAATCTTAGTAATAGGGTCCCGTTTTTAACCTTCGTAAAAACGCACAACTTATTGGGGACAAACTGGAGCTCAGGGCTCTATCTCACCGGGACGCTATAGCGACGTCGCCAAATACGTATCTAACTAATTCGTATTGAAGTCAACGTCGCCACACCGTCACCAGATGACTTAACTTCCATACATTTCAATAGGAACTAGTTGGACATGTAGCCGGCGACGTCGCCGTAAGGACCCGGATATATTCTTACCGCAAAAATCAAAATTACTTTCCCAAAACACAAAAGAGTACGCCTCAGAGCTAACAAGAAAAAATTGCGTAATTTTTTGGAGACAAACTGGAACTCACAACGGAAAGCAGCAATACTATGGATACAAAGACCTCCAGACCTTTGCTATTTTATAAAAGCTGAGACTTACTCTGAACGATGTGCAATTATAACTCCAAGCCACTATTAGCTTGGAGAGTTATTAGGTAGCAAAGCCAAGAATCGTTGAGTAATTCTCAGCTTTTATAAAATAACGAAGTTCTGGCGGAATCTTATTCTATTAAGTTCTCTGTCCTGTCATATCTTATCCGACGTCTGCAAAGAGCCCAATAAACCCCGCTAAATAATACATATTAAAACGAATTCATCCGATACGCTGACCAGAATCGAAATTGTAATTTAAAAATAAGCAAATTAAAAATCTTATGTAAATTGTGATAAAACCTATTGTTTTACAATACTTTACCAATGTAGGCTGTTCCATAGGTAATCAAACTGTTAATAATATTAGTTACGCTGATGACATGGTGTTGTTGAGCCCATCGATCAGTGCTTTAAGAAAAATGGTGGGTGTTTGTGAATCGTATGCCGGGGTGCATGGACTGAGATACAACGTTCAGAAGAGTGAGCTATTGGTTTTCAGGGCAGGACGAAAATGTCCTCAAAATATACCACCCGTCACTTTGAATGGAGTCGCTCTGAAACGTGTCACTCAGTTCAAGTACCTAGGTCATGTGGTTGACGAACACCTATCAGATAAATTGGATGTTGAGCGGGAGCGCAGGGCCTTGACAGTGCGAAGTAATATGTTGGCCCGCAAGTTTGGTAAATGTTCGATGGCAGTAAAAATAAGTTTGTTTAAGGCCTACTGCCAATCGTTCTACACCTGCTCTTTGTGGACTAACTACACGCTGCGCGCTGTGAAGACCCTGCAGGTCCAGTACAACAATGCTTTCAGGTTGCTGATGGGGCTGCCTCGCTTCTGCAGTGCATCATTGATGTTTGCAGAAGCTCACGTGGACGGCTATAATGCCATTATTAGAAAGAGAGCGGCATCAATGATGGCTAGAGTGAGGAGCAGCGATAATCGGCACCTGAAGGCATTGGTGGAAAAAATTGATAGTCCCATATGGGGGCATTGGATTCAGGTCCATATTAAATAATAATTGATTTCACCTCTGTTCTTTTACTAACATAGTTTGTAAGCTCTTTGTATACTAACACATGGACAAGTAGTCTGATAATAAATGAATTATTATTATTATTATTAATACAAAAATAATAAAATATATTTTTTGTCTGTACATACAAAAAAACAGTCCAGCACAGAATACTTATACCTAGAAACATTGCAACTTTGTAAAAAAACATTTATTTATAAACCTTTGTTGTTAAATGTCCGACAGTTTTAGGCTATTTTGCTACACTCAGTAGGAAAACATAGATTGTCACACGGTTCACGAGTGTGAGCGTTAGGCTGCGTCCGCGCATCGACGGGGCTTGGCTGCGTTGTGTCACTTTTAATAAAATTTCAATCAATACAGTTAAACTGCACGATAAATCTAAAACAAAAATAAAAAAAATTATTAAAATTATTTATTAAATTCATAAACATACACGTTAAGCGAACGCCCGGTCGAGCTACATGGTAGGCGGAGTGGGGGGTGTTAGGTTTTATTTTCGTTACGGAATTTCTTGATTCGGTCGCCGCGTTCAAAGCCCACGATAAAAGTTATGCAATAGCTTCAGGTTATTGGTAGGGCTATGGAGTCTTTGGAAGGTGTGTGTGTTGCCGAAGCCAACACGTAGAAGCCCTTTACATTAAGCTCTGCCAGTTGAGAGGATAACAAGTTATTAACTATAGTGTGGACACCAAACTGGCGATTATCTCGTTCTGCACTATAAAATGCAGCCAAGGACAACCACCGGTGTGGAGAGAACTATTATTGACAAAATCCTATTGTTATGATAAATATCTGCGTCTGTCTTTCCTAACGTGTACAGTTTGGGGGTCTTCCAAGTCGCGAGTGAATAGGTATCTTCTAGGAAGGCGTGTTACATCTTAGGCCGCATCGTCACCTACCATCAGGCAGGTGTGATAGTGGTCAAACGCTGACCTATCATATGTAAAAAAAAATGAAAAAAGTTTGTGTCTATTACTTCTTTTAAAAACTATAGTACCAATTGCAATGAAACTTGTAAACAATGAAAGTTGGCTATAATATGCACAAGTCATGACGTCATGACCATGCTCACAAAGTTCAAGATTACAAATATTTGAAGGTTTGTAATGGAGCAATTAAAGTTATGTTTATAGGTTCTTATCTTATCGCATAATTTATTTATCTATTATATAAAAATAAATCGGTTTTCCTTCCTGACGCTATAACTCCAGAACGCACGAACCGATTTAGATGATTTCGGTTTTGAAATGTTTGTCGTAGTCCAGGGAAGGTTTAAACGGTGAGAAAGGTCGGACTTACGCGAGTGAAACCGCGGGGCGCAGCTAGCTATATATTTTTTTAATTTGTTAATGGACATGTCATATACATCTTTATGTAACTTATTACATTAGAGCACACTGCTATTAGATAAACGATTTTGTAAAAAAAAATGAATGCGTACTTATTTTGTACGCGCGTGAGAAGTTATACGTCCGTCTGTCTGTCCGTCCGTCCACCATCCCATCCCATTTAGTAGGTACAGTCGGCAACAAACGTTGAGACCCTCCTAAATGGTTTGCGGACAGCTTCAACATGTGAATTTGCCGTGTGACAGTGCTGCACGCGCATCATAAAAATTCACTCTCATCAATTTTTCATAACGCGCCTAAAGAAGTATAACTTCAATAATACATACCTTAGCTAGTGAGCAAGGCTATATTGATTTCCTTGACCATCTTGACCCGATGCAGCATCTTAGCGAGCGCGGCCCTGCTGAGCGGCTGCGTTGAGTACCACACGGGGGAGTCGGGGACGCAGGACCGTTCCGGTTGTAGGTAGAACACGTCGTTACGGGTCCGCACCGATTCGGGACTGGAAGAGAGACAACGGAAATATTGGCACCGATGTTAAGCGGTTACAGCATCGCAGAGAATGTCCAATCTACTAAGGTGACTTTGGTTATTCTGCAATGTAAACAGTGGTTGCTGATCTGCAGTGTATCGCATGCTTAAATGATAAAGGTTTACTAAAAAAGGAATTAATTCTAGATGCCTTAATCGGCAGTAACTTTACACCAAGGAAGGTAAATACAATTAGAAGATGTTCATGACCAGTAGAAATCGACAAATTTCGTTAAGACTGCTGTATGGGCTCACTATGTATGCTCACGAGTATAATGAGTAATTCTACAATACTTGTGACCACTTCCTACTATTGGTTGAATATTGCTCATCGCGTTTATAGTGCTGGGAATATAAAGTAAGATTAAGTAATATAATAAATGTTGTAGAATGTTTATCCCATTCTTCTACTTCTCGTATAGTGGTGTGGCTCACCTATTGTTAGAGTTTTCAGATCGCCCTAACGCTTCTAGTTTGACTGCTACTAGAGGTAGCAACCGGGACCAACGGTCTTAACCTGCCTTCCGAAGCACGGAGGGGCTCACGAAAACACATTTTTTGCCACACTACTAATTGGTCACCCATCAAAGTAATGACCGCGCCAGGGGTCACTTAACCCACACGACCGTAACGATCAGCGAGCGTCGCATAGCTATGAGCCTCCACATATTTTATCCCATTATAGAATATAAAGCAACTTACCATTTTGATATATAAAATTCGTATAATTTAACAGGACACCGAAGCGGGTTCTCTTCGTTTTCCTGTTGTTCGTAGACTTTCTTCTTTCTTGAATTCGCTTCTGTAATATCACATAAGCAAAGAAAGTTAGAAAACATAAAAAAGGTACATTTTGACGTAAATTTAAAGTACGTCTTCCGAAGGTCATATCGTAATAAAAAATGTGTAAAACCTTATAAAATGAGTTTTATCATCATAAAGATAACAAAAAGTCCCTATGATATTGACGTAGAGACTACTTTCACCATAACACAAGCCCAGTTGCTTAGCTTGGGGCTAGTGGGGATGGATTGAGCATGTAGTCATGTACTATCGCGGACTGAATTATTAAAGCCAAATCGTCATACTTTACCCCAGTTAATATTTTGCCCAACTCGAAAACGTTCCTTTAAATTAGATCGCAATGCCCCGGAACTAAAATGACATTGAATTTTAATGCATTAGGTTATACAATTTGTCAATTTAGACTTAGGCAAAGTTAGGTGTGTGTCGGTTTTATGTGCGCGACAGTACTTAGACGACAAAAGACGTGCGGGAGCGGAACAGAGAGCGATGATGTGAGCAACTGACCCTCCCTTCACTCCTGGCCCCCGCCAAACGGACCTAAAAATTTAGTTCTGCGCATACCCCTTCCACTTTCCGCTAGGGGCCATTATTCATAGCGCGACTTATACATATTATGTGTTCTTAAATATTTATATATTAATAGAACTTACCAAGCGCAGATTGTGGAGGGTAAAATCGCAATAGAACGTTCCTAGAGCCGGGTATTTTCGCCTGCCCTGGCTGGTTAGGATTACGTTTCCAATGTTTCATTATGTGAGAGAAGGACAACTGCATGTGCTCTTCTACAGTCTAGAAAGAGAGAAAAAGTATTAAGAATATTATGATTGTTGGACAAAACAGGCTAAGTTTGAGGATAAATTATCGACAGTGAACAACATGAAAGATGAGTAAGATCTAACGTAGAGGAAAGACATACTAATTCTCTCTAATAAGTTTAAAAGTTATATTAATACGTAGGCTGTTTTCCGCAACCAGACCTCGTCTCTGCTTATTTGACCGTTTCCAGGGGAAAGAACTCGTCTGGAGCCAACTAAGCTACGGATTTTATCAAATTATTTTCCTTCACAGTAAGATCAATGTTAATAAGTGTGCGTAGCCTAGCAGGCTTCGAACCGACGACCTTTAGAATGCAGTCTAACCATTTACCACTAGACCAACACCGCTCCGAAAGATGATTAAAGATTCGACAGAGTAAAGGTGCTTGCTCGGGTAACACACATTCAAACTTGCTAACAGTGACAAATCTACTTGACGGATCAACGCACAGTCTAAACCTCTGATCGTAGAAACCTGAAACTTGGAGGATCTGTTCTTTGTGTGACGTAGGCATCCGATAAGAAAGGATTTTCCGAAATTCTACCCATTAAGGGGTGAAAAAGGGGGGCAAACAAAGTTTGTATGGGACAACGTTGGTCCTTGGTCCAATCCCCTTATTCTACGCGGATGAAGTCGCTAGAAAAAGCTAGTCAGACAATAAATCTCGAAATTATGGAGTTTCTAATTTGTTCAATGTGGTAATTTTCATAATAATTATGTAAATAATTATATTTAAAACGTAGCTTTATGACTTACCACTAAATTAAAATGTTTAGTATTGAAGAACATCAATGTCGATAGTAAGACGTGCGGCGAATGAGCGCCCAACTGCTTGCTCTCCCATAGATGTTCCTCTTCCACTCTTGTTACTATGTACTCTATAAATAACAATAGAACATTTAAACATGCAAACATAAGTTAATCAGCTTGCTTAAGAGGAAAGGGTACCGGTGGCTTTCTCCATACAAACTATTGCAAACGTAGTCGACATTTTTCTCCCTGGACAATGACACTAGAGCAAATATTTTTGGTGCATAAAACTTTTACCTGCCATTGACCATGCCCCTATTTTTTGTTTCTTATTATTTTTTTAATCTTGACTTCTATGATAATTAGAAAATGAAAAAAACCAAAACATAGGGGCATAGTCATGGCAGGCACAAAAATATTTGTGCTAGTGTCATTATCCAGGGAGGAAACAGTCGACTACGTTTGTATGGAGATACCGCAGGTACCCTTTCACCTTAAGATTACAAGGGATGGTTTAAAGTTTAAAGTCTAGTTAGGCCTTTTTTAGCCCATTTGCGTGGAGCCAAAGCCAACACGTAGAAGTCCTTTACAATAACAAGTTTTACAGCAAACTAGCAGCGCTCCACGGTTACACCCGCGTAAGTCCCGATCCCGTGGGAATACCGCAATAAAAAGTAGCCTATAGCCTTCCTCGATAAATGGACTATCCAATACAAATAGAATTTTTCAATTCGAACCGGTAGTTCCTGAGATTAGCGCGTTCAAACAAACCAAACAAACTCTTCAGCTTTATAATATTATGTATAGTTTATGAAGTGGACCCCAAACTGGCGATTCCATTGCTTCGACAGGCGCCATAGTCCTCCATTATCCAGTCCACTGCCATCCCATCACAATAGTTCAAGTAGATTTCTCCTAGTCTCAATATTTTGCGTTTGATAGTGTAGTAACTTGGGTGTTTCCTATATGTATATATTTACAAAAAAAAAAAAAAAGTATATAAGTAGTTTATCCGTTATCTGGCACCCATAACACAAGCATTAAGTTGCTTAGCTTGGGGCTGGATGGCGATGTGTAATATGTCCTGAAATATTTATTTTATTTATTTATTTAACTTACGTGAATCGTTATAAAGTACTGAGAACTTTCTCGCTACTTCGTCCAAACAGTCTGTGAATTTCTCGTAATACGGGTCCGTGAATATATTATCTATCCTACCGTTTTCGAATAGATATTGTTGTATACCTGGAAATTAAACATACAGGGTGAGCTTACAAAACGTCAAGAAATGGGGAAGTTTTTAAAAGAATCACAGAACCGAATGACAAAAACAAAAACTGCATCAAGAGCTTTTTTAAAATTGTAGTCAGAAATTTCTCAACCTGGTCAAAGGAGAATAAATAAAAAATGTAGACCTTGCCGTTGAATGCTGGCAATAACACGTATTATACTATTTCAGAATCTCAATGAAATAGGCGTTTTTTTTAAATTTGGCACTAGGGTGACCATACATTTTTTTTACACCGGGAAAGATTAAAGTTCAGGATAAAAAATTCAAAAATCATGAAGTTTGAGTTAAATCTTAGTTTAAACAAAAACTTTCAAGGTGTCATAAAAATAATTATTTCCATTCGATAGCAAATGTATGCTGGAATACTATCCAAAAAACAGATTGGGATAATTCCTTCATTTGCAGTTTTGGCATCAATGACATAGAGAAAGGAGTAAAATTTTAATTTTTTTTTAATTGCGGATATCTCGGAAACCGTGGTACTTTTGTAGAACATAACTTTAATTTGTTTGAAACCGGCACAGTGTCCCCTATCCGTAAGTGCCCGTTTATCCATCATTACCGGACACCCTGTTTATGGTATAGACTACTCACCTAAAACCAAATAATAAATAGTATCAGGAGCGTATTCGCTCCCGTTAGGTTTCCGGACTTCCTTTACAAATAGACATAGTGAATAGTTCAACTCGTCCGCGGTCAGCTGCAATATTTCAGACTTGAACGGCTTTCTTCTTATCGATGATTTCTCTATTTCTGCGTTTTTAGTCATCACCCATTGTTTCCAAGCGTTTACGCCGAATGTGTACTGAAAATTGAAGAAATAAGGATAAATTAACTTAGGAAAACTGTTCTTAGTTTACGCTTAGTTCAGCAACAGCTAAAATATCGTTAAAATATGTATGTAGTTCTGAGTTACCTACAATGTAGTAGATTTATTTATTCCTAGCTGCGCCCCGCGGTTTCACCCATTAAGTCTCAATCCCGGGGGAATGTTTTTTTTTTCAGACATCTTCAATCATTATCATATTTCAGCCAATTGACACAAAACCGTAATTAATAATTATACACATAAATCTTCCTCATGAATCACTCAGACCATTGGTGAAAACCATATGCAAATGTTTAGTTTGCTCAGTGTTCAGTGGTTTTCTAGTTTATCGCGTTTAGACAGACAGACAGATAGAACTTTGTCTATGCTTATAATAAAGGAAGAGAGGAGAAATAGTCTGTACTTCGAAGCAATTAAAAAAACTAGACTTTTTTATGTTTTAGTATTTGTTGTTATAGCGGCAACAGAAATACACCATCTGTAAAAATTTCAACTCTCTCTCTATCATGGTTCATGAGATACAGCCTGGAGACAGACGGACGGACGGACAGCGAAGTCTTAGTAATAGGGTCCCGTTTTACCCTAAAACATGAGTCTAGCAAGGGGACTTAGAAATAGTACATTGTTACCCTAGGTGTGAAAGTCACTCATTAAGTCCCGAGACGGAGTTTGGCGCCCGAGCGTAGCGAGGGCGCTAATAGTTCGAGGGACTAAATAAGTCTTTCACCCGAGGTAAACACTGTGCTTTTCATTACGAATAATACATAAAATTCTTCCTAACAACGAGAGTGAATGAGATACTCCATACTACCTGATCCTCTTACAAGGTTGGGACCAAAGAAGTTATATACATGTAGTGTTATTCTTTGGTGTTACTTAAAGTAAGGAGGTTAGGTTTTTGAAGTTCCTAATGCGTAACGATACTGATACTGGCTACATGCACATTGCACAAGCCGTGCGAAGCCATAATTTGACATGACAGCTGTCAGTGAAAGCGATTTTCCCTAGGGCTGGAAGTTTTTCTTTCTACACGCTCTTCAGGCACCTTTACACCTACTTTCGGAGTAATGAAAAAGTATTTTAGGATAAGTATAGATTGTTTATTATAATTACCTTGAGACACATATTAGCGTCAGGTTTCTCAGCGGGTTCCCTCGGCGGCTCCGGTTGCGGCGGCGGCGGGTCAGCTCTCCTTCGCTTCGACGTCCGTGAGGGTCGCGCTGCGGGAGGAGCCGGGGGCGGACGCTTGCGGGGGGCGGATGAGGCCCTTAGAGCAGCCACAGCGCGCTGCTGTTCGAGGACCATCATGTGGTGGTGGTGCATGCCTTCTCCTTCCAGACCTAGGGGGGAATAGTATAGGTAGGAAATAGAAACATAATCAAAGGGTAAACCTCGCCGTGTCGTGGGGCAAAATACTTAATAATCTTTAATAATACTTAGTAACTCTTTATAATATTAGTATAGAATAATCACTTCTAAATTGTATGCAATCTGTTGCCTGTTTTTAATAAGCTTTCTGCTTTTCCTAGAAGATGTACAATCAAAGCAGCATGCAGTGTTTTCAATACAAAATACCAACATGAGTCCTCCCCTCTGGACAAGTTCGACTAAGCTAATAGGGTGGTATAGGTGTTTTTGCAACATTATTATTGCAGCAAAACCATTTCAGGGTATGTTTTAAATACTGTGTCTTGCAAAAGCCGCAAAATATTTGGTCACAAATTCAGAGTAAACTGTTAGATTCCATAACAAATTCTAACAAATAATTTACCATAAAACTATAAATTCAAATAAGAATCATCTCACCAGGCATCCCAGGATGTGAGCTAGGTGTGATAGTGTTAGCCGTCATAGCAGATTCCAGATCAACAGGCTGGTCTTCGTACTCCGTTGCCATTTTCAACGCCATCTGGAGCATGTCCTCGCCGAATGCGTTGTTCCCATCCATGCCGCCAACCGGGCTAAAGGTTTCTTCAGCTGTGAATGTTTATAAATTATGTAACATACTAGCAAAGCTCGTAAGTTCAGATCCTGTGGGAAATTCGGGATAAAAAGTAGCTTATGTTAATCCCCAAGTGTCAATTATATATATCCTTAAATCAAGTTTCAGCAACATCTGTCCAGTAGAAGATTGCCCGTAAAAAAAACCTATCTCCGTATAATATTCAATCTAAATGGACTAAATCGATTTGAAAGAACAGAATTAACCGTCCTTCTGATATTATCAGCCTTAAAAATTAACAAAAATATAAATTCAGTTTTAGTCGCGATCCCGTGGAAATAAAGGGATCACTTCAGTAACATACTAACAACCTTTCAGATTTATAATAGAATCATGTATCCTGCAAATCCTGCTAATATTGTAATCAAACTAAACTAGCATTCATAGAATATCAAAATTGTCTATGTTTTCAAACTAAGCTAAGCTAAGATTGTAATCAGATTAATATCAGTAGGATCTAGTACTACTATATACTCACGTCCATTATCATCGTCTGTATCAGAATCACTCTGATCCTTCTTCTTATCCCCAGCCACCATCTCAGCCATCATCAACAACTCAGCCTCGAACGGATCCGTCGGCATCTTATCATGAATCTTATTGATCTCCTTCATTATACCCTTAGCAGAATTCCTCGTTGTCGGTATGAAAACCGGTACAGGAATCGGTAGGGGGATCGGTACCGGTATAGGGAAGGGTAAGGACCACATCGCGCAGGGAACCGGTACGTAAATAGGGACCGGTACAGGTACTAAGACTCGCCGTTCCAGACTCGGATCTGTCTGGCATTCCTTTGTGCATGGGTGAGGACGGCAAGATACCCCTTTGGATACCGTCATCGGTTTAGCCATTGTACCTTTATTACCGACCTCTGAAGGGGGTAAAGTTTTCACGATCACGTGGTTGTAGATTTTCGGAGGCGGCGGCGGTGGCGGGGTTGGAGGTTTGGGAGGTGGAGGGGGTGTTTTAGGAGCTGCGGGAGGTTCCGGTTCGGGGGGAGGGGTCGGTTCTGGAGGAGGTAGGGCGGCGTGGCGTTTGGACTTGCCGCGGGTAGGTGGTGCTGGTAGTAAGGGCGGTGGCGCGGCTAGGGATTGTACGTTTGAGATCACGGGCATGCCTGTGCCTGCTGATCGGGTGTTCGCTTTTGATGCTGGAAGACAAGAAATATAGAGTGTTATAACTAGTTTAGTACACAGTTGGCTAGGTATTACATGACTGTGTTGGTAACATGATTATATTTTTCTAAATTGTTTACAACATCTTAAGAAACTAATTTCATTATTTTTTCATTTTATGAAGTGTTTATTTTCTGGCATATCTAAAAGTTGTAAGACAAAATTAATTGTCTAAAATAAAAATGACGCGGTACAGCAAAAGATGCGGAGTTCAAGTCTTATCAGGTTTTTTATACAACTTTGAAAGATTTTACTATTATTTTGGTTCTGGGGCCCTACCGCGGTAAGTGCGTCGGCTTCAAGCCGACGTCGATATCCGAAACCGCGTCTCACAATGGGCAGAAATTTGAGCTTGCTTTTCTTAGAAATTTTGAATAATTAAGTAGTGTTTTCGTGTGTTTTAAGTATGCAGGATTGTCGGGGACATCAAAACATTCAAAAATAAGTAATTATGGTGTTATTATTAAAAAAAAAAAGAAAAGTCATATTTTGTAGTGTTTTTTGGAAATAACACAACCAGAATAACTTATTTTTGAATGTTTTGATGTCCTCAACAATCCTGCGTACTTAAAACACATGACAAAAACCACTTACTTTTTCAAAACTCCTATGAAAGACAGGCTCACAATTTCGCCCGGTGTGGGGCGCGCTTCGGCGTAAACCGACGCGTTGGTTTGAAGCCGACGCACTTACCGCGGTAGGCCCCCTGTATTGCCAAGTTTTGTAAATAAAATACTGAAGATCTTACCATTATTTTGTTTAGCGGCGTTAGTGGTATAGGTACGTCGTGGTGCCCCAGTAGGGACTGCCTTCTTGACAGTGTCGGTTGAAGCGCCCGGTATCAGAGGCGGCGTTTTACCGTATTGACCCTATGAGAAATTAAAGTAAATAAGATTTGATTTAAGTAGATATTTCAGGACATTGCGCAAATCGCCACCTAGCTCCAAGCAAACTAACTATGCTTGTATTCTGGTGGCTAGATAAAGGATATAATACTTATAAAACCTTACCTGGAATGCCATAACACATTGATATGTGCAGAAGTTCCGTACTGTCGCGTCTGACATCGTCAAATGGTATTGAGCGAGCGACAATCGCTTGCAGTTGTCACATTTTGTTCTGAAAATACATAGGGAAATTGTTAAATTATATTACAGACAGATTCAAGAATTAGATGGGGACCCGCGGTTTCACCCATGGGCCAAATAACGACCTACGGGGCTCGGTGGGCGAACATCCGCCTGCGACGTAGAGCTTTGCGGTTTCGATTCCCAGTATTGTAAATAAATAAATATAGGTATTCTATCCGTCGTCTGGCCACCATAACATAAGCCTAGTTGCTTAGGTTGGGGCTCGATGTCGATGTGTGGATTGTTCTGCAAAGTTTTATATATTTAGCTTCACCTCCTGTCCCGATGTTTTTCATCAAATTTTGTTTATTAACAACAATTTTATAACATTATGCTGGGGCTTCCATTTGTCGCTGACTGTACTTACATCCTAAACGCGTGGAGTAAAAGCTCCTAAGTTACTTATTATCGGGTGAAACCGCATAATACAGATAGTATGTAGTTTTTGTATATACATTAAGTATATTATATTTGCAAAAGAAAAGAATATACGTATTCTATCTATTGTCTGGTCACCATAACACAAGCCTAGTTGCTTAGTTTAGGGCTAAAAGGCGATGTGTAAAGTGTCCTACAATATTTAAAAAAATACCCTAATAAAATATATATTTTAAACGATTTTGTTGGCGTCATTCATATCAATGTTCATGCCAAACTACAGCTTTCTAGTACTAATAGTCTCTGAGCTAAGTCACAGACAGACAGACGGACGGACATGACGAAGCTATAAGGGTATCTATCTAAGCTATCCTTGTTAGAACTACAGAACACTAAAAATAGTACATTGCGTTTTTTTTTTGATGTTTTTTATCACAGTTGCGAATAACAAAAAAGTACTTGTTATAATAGTAAAAGGTTTTTAAGAATTTTAGGTTATGTTTACTATTTTTTTAGGCAATATTTTTTTGTTAATTATACTCTTATTGTATATAAATATACAATTTTTAATCGTTTTCTAAGACGAATCACGTAAAATTTTCGTTCATAAACCGACTTTAGAGACAACCGAAAGAGAAAGCCGTATAATAAGATCCACTTTATGAGCAACTGTGATAAAAATATATTACAATACTTACTTCCTAGACGAAACAGCGTTAACAGACACCTGATAAAGATTCAAACAGTTCAAAGAGCACATCATTATATGCTGTCCGTTAGCCTGAGTCCTCATTATCATGTCATAGTTATATTTCTTCACTTTACACCAATTACACGGGACAATGTGACGCGTATTGCTTATATATATGTTTATGCAGGATCTAGAGCAGAAACAGTGGGGTGTGGTGCCTTCGTATATCGTGTGGCATTTGCTCTGCTTACGTTCGAAGTATTTCTTGCACCATTGGCATTGATCTAAAAGAAAAGTTAAATATATAAACAATAGAAGCTAACCTGTGTGAAATTCAAGTCAATAAGAGTGTTAACAAGAGTACAAGTTCATAATAAGTCAATTTAGTCATTAGTTTTCATAATAGATTAGCCATTTCATTAGGTTTAATAATAGGTAAGTTTAGTCATTAGGTTAGGGTTTATTTCAAGTTAGTTTAGTTATTATATTTAAAAAAGGTTAGTTAAGTAATTAGGTTTTATAACAAGATAAGAAAATGTTTAAGTCATTAGGTTACTTCAGTCATTAGGGTTTTATGATAGGTAAGTTTAGTCATTAGGGTTTATTTTAAGTTAGTTCCGTTATTAAATTTAAAATAGGTTAGTCATTAGGTTTTGTATTAGGTTATTTCAGTCATTAGGTTTTATAATAGGTAAGTTTAGTCATTAGGGTTTATTTTAAGTTAGTTCCGTTATTAAATTTAAAAGAGGTTAAGTCATTAGGTTTTGTATTAGGTTAGTTCAGTCATTAGGTTAATGATAGGTTATTTTAGTCATTAGATTAATAATAGGTTAGTTTAGTCATTAGGGTAATTGTTTGTTAAATAAATTACCTGGGAAGATATTATTGACAAATTTAAATGCAGCAAAGCAGGGATCGGAGCACAGTCTTTGTGATGATGCATCACTGACTTCCACGTCAATTGTAGTAGCTTTCTCTAATGAACATACAGCGCATTTAGCCCAAACAGGCTGAGGTGAAACATTTTTGTTTAATTGGTCGAATTTCTCCATACAAAGTTGAGAACAAAAGTCTTTGAATTGACCCTTATCGCCCACAGGAGCTAGGAACCCTTGCGCTCCTGCAGATATGTCCCTTTGACAGTAACAACATATTTTCAAACCCTTCTTAAACTCTTCCAAACAACCAGAGTTGCAGAACTGCCGTATATCATACCCGAATCTTACGCAGTATTTCCCCAAACTTGTATGTTGTACTGCGTTTTTGCAGTTCGCGCATCGTGAGCCGATTTTATTCTGAAACCGTCCAAGACACATTTCATCGCAGAAGTCCATGGTTTCCCATGTTAGAGCTTTCTCATCCATGTTAAGTATTAACTGGCATTGGTGACATCGTCTCATGAATGAACGTTCCCGTTCTTCTCTAGCTGATTGCACCATGGCAGGCGTTTTAGCCTGTATTCGACCTTCATCTAAATACTTATCGGTCGCGTTACTTATTACTTTTAGTTTTAGTAAAGGAGTAGCTTTAACAGTAGGTTGTCTAACAGGTTTTTTCTTCATCTTCTTAATAAAGTATCGACCATCCTCCATTCCATTCAATACTTTAATACACAAATGTTCACATAAAAAGTGTGATTCGCCATACCGTTTTAGGTAATAGTTGCACAACTTTTCCTGTTGACAAACAATGCAGGTTTCTTTCTTGGGAGCTATTTCGTCTATGGTGATTTTGCGTCTTTTGAACGCGTACTTATCTTTCTCGTCAGCCATCATCCCTTCTAAGCAGGTCATGGAGCAGTAAAAGGTATCTTCTCCATCGAAATTGTAGTAAAAATAACAGATTTTGTTCTCTTCACATTCAGAGCATGATAATCTTTTCGGTAGTATTTCTTCAACTAAGTACTTCTTGCGTGTGACGGTGAATTTACCGGCGTTTCCACTCACGAAGGCGACCACACAAGGCTCATTGCAGAGGAAGAAATTGTTGCCATCCTTGGTGAAGCGGAATGAGCATGGTTGTTCGATGTTGCATTGGACACAGGGACCGTCAAGGGGGCTTATTTCTTGGATTACACTTGGCACTGAGTCCTCATCAATTTCAACTGGTTCAAGGTGATCATCAATTTCTTTATCTGTATAAAAGAAATATGTCAGAATAAAATTGTTTGACTAAAGGTATGGCTATGCAAGATGCACTGGACATCGACATGGGACAAGTAATTACATAAGTTATTTTATATTTGTGTCTTACCACCACCAACATCATTATCATGTGAACTACCATCGACTCCCAGATCTGTGTCCATATGTGACGAGTGTTCGGGAGCTTCCTCCTTATTAGTGTCAACATCCATAGCTTCGTTCTCCTCTTTAGGAATAGCAGTTGAAGATGATGCAGCTAGAATATTATAGAAATTAAAAACTTAAAACTATTTTTTGAAAGTTTTACTGAAATGAAATTGAATTATTTAATATACCAACATCCCACAGTTTTAGATAGATAGATAAATTCTTTATTGCAAACACCATTTGAAAATTACATTAAATAAAAAAAACAATGCTTAAGTCTAAGTGTTACAAAGGGCGGCTTTATCGCTCACCTGTGTATTCTTGTGGGAATATCAAATTAAATGTACGATAAAATGTACTTCTATCCAAATATTTTAAATTTTACCATGTATTGCTTCATCACAAAGCCATAGGCCAAAATCTGACCTATAGCGACGATATACAAGGTGTTTTTTTGGGTTCCAAGGGTTAAAGAATTTCTGTTTTGTAAAAAAAAATAATATATAAATGTTAATTTTTTACCTTCTTCAGCCAATTTTCTCTTCTCAGCGAGTACTTTCTCTGCTTGAGCCTTGTCCGCCTCTGAGATCTCCCGTTCCGTGTCGGGCAGAAGGCATACTTCTTCATCAGCCCCGGGTTCTTCAAGTGCTTCTGATGTTGATGCTTCCGCTGCAGGCTCTTCTATGAAAAAGTATGATGATTTCTACCATGCTTATGCACTTAATATTCTTGTCAAAAAGTACAATTCTGACTGTAACTAGAGACAATTTATGACTCTTCGAATAGGAATTTCAATTGGTTGGACTGAGCAGTTGGACCATGTGTTTACAGGGATTTTAGTTTACCAGAAAGAAAAGTTTGTCTGTTCAAACTTTTGGTTGTCTCTTCCTTTATTAGACCAAGATTAATACACTTACCACCATCACCAGCAGGCTCATCATCATCATTACCAACTGCAGAATCAACTGCATCAACATTATGATCATCGTCATCATCATCAAGGTTTGTTGTAGTCGATTGTGTCGCAGTTTCAGTCTGAGCTGAGGTATCGTTGATTGTGTCTTTTAATAATGCGTCGAAGGGGTCCAGTGCCTAAAATTAATAAGTAAATGTTGTAGGACATGCTACACAGCGCCATCTAGGCTCAAGCTCAGAAACCAGGCTTGTGATGGTAGCCAGACAATGGATATTGCATTATATCTACTAGTTTAAGTACAGTTGTTTTTTTTATTGCGAGTTATTGGTTTAATTGTGCTGATTGAGACAATCTTGAACTCTCGATACGCGGCGCGAGTAGGTATTTAAAAAAATGACCCGTATCATGCGATAGAGAGCGTACGTAATTGCCTACATTTTGCTTTTCAAATAATGTTGCGGGCCATAACGTTTTTACCCCCTTTATCCTTCACAAAATGAAATAAATTTGGTCTCATTTAATTCACAGCATCTTGTTCTAGGTTTATACGTTTTTCTTTTTAGGTAATTCATTTTGGTCTATTAAAAAACAATTGAAACGCTCGTTTTTAAGTCAAAAATATACATATTCAGGTACTAATAACATTTATCTTAGGCAATATTTCTTTAAAATAAAAACGGTTAAACCTAGTTTTCCATTACATCTAGAACATTTTCAAAAATTATCAAAATCGGACTTCGTTTATAGGGGGTAATTTTGTATGGAAATTTACAGGGAGGTCTTAACGCACTAACTATACTAATATTATAAAAAGAAAAGATATTTTTGTTTGTAACGAATAGGCTCTGAAACTACTGGACCTATTTTGATGTAACTTGGTATGAGGATACATTGATTCATTGGGAATAACATATAATATATGCTACTTTTTAAGTCAATATTTACACAGGAGTTACGCGAGTGAAACCGTGGAGCGCTTCTAGTAAATTAATATAGTTTTAAACTGCCTAAAATTAAGGATGGTTTGCATGATATTTTGCTTAAACTAATAGCAACTTGCATGCAAGTCACCCTAAGAGCTTTTTATCAAGAAAAATTACCTAATAATAAATACACATTAGTTAATGTAACATTAGAAAAATTACCTGAGTATGATCCTCCTGACTTTCATCCATAGAAACATTGGGTGCAGATTCAAAGTTCGGTTTTGCAACATCATCAGTTTCGTCTGGCTTATCCTGACTTTCCTGACTGATGGTTTGATCATCAGTTTTACTTTCCTGACTCATGGTAGCATCATCAGTCTTGTCTGTGACTTTGTCTGATTCAGTCGGCGTTTGAGAATTTTGTTCGTCTTGACTTGATTGACTGGTTTGGTCAATTTCGTTTTTGATCTCGTTGTTATCTGAAAGTGTAAGACATATTTTATGGTGATGTTTTATAGATATTTAGCATGACAGCTAGGTCAAATTATGGTGACTTGAACAGTCTTACAGGGTGAGAAATATTACTAGACGAAAATAATAATAAAGTAGCCTGAATGAGAGAAAAGTAATGCAAGTAGGTATGTAATTAGTCTTACCATTGCCCTCTGTGTTTTGACTTTCTATGGCATCTTTTACATCACTAGAACTGTCTCCATCCACATGATTCTCCACTGCACTTTCATTTTGTTCTTTCACTTTACTATCACCGTCTCCAGCAATTTTATCAAGTGCAGCCTCCTTTGGAGGCTCACTAACACTATCTTTTTCATCCATTTTTCCAGTCCTATTGGAAAACTTTCGTCAGTTCAACATAAACAGTCCGGCTGAAATAACATTTAGCTGTTGTTAGAGCTCACTTTCCACTTAGCGGTGACCCGGCGATAAATTTTTAGGTTATAATTACTATTGGGGTCTACAAATTTCTTATAAATTTGGGTTTATGAGTTTTATCAGTTAGTATCAGCTGTCTCAGACTTTATCTTGCACTCTTTATTCAATAGAAGCTAGTTGTAGACCACGAGAACATTTTTATTGCTTGCGACGCCAAGTAACGCAAGCAAGCTAGACATCCCGCGCTTATTTCAATGCGAAATAAAAGCTACTTTCAGGGAGTTTATGCCACATATTAAATAAAATAACAGGTACCGAGTTCAACCCAACACCAAATTACAATACATGGCAGTAAATCTATTGGTAATTTTATTGAAATCAAATTGATATTGTACAAGGATGTCAGTCGGGCAGTTCCTTTGTACGGATTGCTTGGAGTTATCCAATTTTCACTAGTGATTAGCACTTTTCCACAGACTGGTGTTTCGGAATAAATTTTAATTCAACACTGCAGATTATTTGCAAGGAACTTTTACTAGTTTTTCTAGATTTCAATAATTTCACTTACAAATCACTTGAAAGCACAACAAACGACCACCATTTTGGAATCAGTCCCGCAATGCCAAATAATTACGGATGTATTAATTTCAACAACACTTCTGTCAACTTTTTTAAAGATAATTAGCACTTATATATGGAAATAAAATAAATAACAATTAACTGTGATATTAAATTAAATTACAAATAGATTCTATGAGCTATTTACAGTGATATTTCAACACTTTCTAAAATTGAATAAGACATTTTATGACTAATTTGTATTATGATGTTGGCTAAAAATGACGCTTGTTTTAGTGATGGGACACAAATATGCCTCTTTGGCCTCTTTGTACCTCAAGGCCTAAAAGTCGTGAACACATGATCATGCAATGGTCTTAGTTCGCATGACGCTGAGTGGGGTCAAAATTCAACACATTTTATTGCGATCGAATGATATTTATAGCTCAAGAGAAAGATAAATACCTTATTGACGAATTCATTGTCCATTTATCTCCCTGTTTGAATCTCTGTGCTACGTGTTTACGTTTAAAAAAAAACTAGTTCAGATACATATGTTCCCTAATATTTTTAGGTTACTTCTGCACCATCGTGATAATGTTCACAAGTGACTAGCTTGCTTGATGTCGGTCGACGACCAAACTCTAAATAAAATTAGTCAAAAAATGCCTTAAATAAAACCTTAGATCATCTTGGTCTAAGCTAAAATGGATCATCATCGTCTGATAATCATCATTGGCTACATTTTGGATAAATACCTTTGAAATGACTGTGTTTTAATTTTTAGTCGATATTGCGTCCCTTGTCCTTTTTGACATGTAAGAGAGTTTACGTTTAAAAGACTAGCAATTAGTTTTATTAATTTAAAACTAATTGCTAGTCTTTTAAACTTTTCTCAAGAAAAAAAATTGAATAAATTAAAAACAAGTTATATTATTTTCTATTAGTCAAAGTCAAATTAATAAATTAATTCAAAAAGGGGAGATCAAAAAGAGGTTGAATTAACTACATCCATAAGAATTTAGTCGACTTGAGACATATCACTAATTTGCGTTGCGTGTCACCTTTCAATTTCAACACGCCCAATTTAGATTTTAGAGGATGGAAAAAAAATACAGTAACCTTCGCAGGCACAATTAATTAATGTCGTATTGATCGTGTAGACCAACCTTAACCACTTGTTTTATAGTAGAAATTAATTATTTTTAGGGCAACACAGAAAAGTTTGATTTCATGTACAGAATGGAATAAAATAATTTCATTGGCTATTATCTATTTCATTGGGCACATGATTGGAGAATAGTATTAATGACAATTTTAAACCAATGAAAAAGCTCATCTGAAGTAAAGTTTGTCGTTAGAATTCTACAACTATGGCGGGCTCATGTTTTTTCAAGCTCAAATACGAAATGAGTGGTTATTTGCGACGCTCGGGCCGCGACATTGACAGCGGTTTGTCGAATTTTCTCGTGCGCCATTTTGTGATTGCAATAGTATTTTGTGTTAAGTAATCCACTCGGGAAAACTAAAAATTGGGTACGTTCGACTTTGGTCATAGAACCTTTGCAATTCCAAACCCTATCACTGATTATATTCGCGATTCTTGTATGGTAAAGACTTTACGGTACACTTGAGTTGGCTATCGTTACTATTTTGTTTCTTTTTTGGCCATAATCAGTGATTATTTTCCTTGTTCCTTACCGGTACTAAGCTGCTAACTGATTCCTATTTACCTTTAGGTTTTTATTGAAATGTCCGAGAATTTGGTGGAGAAGGTGGCCCTAAAACGGCACGAGGTGGCCAGGCCTGTGCACATCCAGCGGCTGGAGGCTGCGCTGGACGTAAGACCGTTTGTATCTCAAGTGGAGAGGATCTTGAACTCTGATGATGGAAGTGACAGCGAAGAAGACTCTGACGCAAGGTCTGACAACAATGAGATGTCAAAAGGAGACCGCCTTGTCAATGGTGTGGTCACTACCAAGCAGGGTATGTCACCAGAAC
Source organism: Idaea aversata (assembly GCA_907269075.1). Taxonomy (NCBI): domain Eukaryota; kingdom Metazoa; phylum Arthropoda; class Insecta; order Lepidoptera; family Geometridae; genus Idaea; species Idaea aversata. The sequence continues at coordinate 4,459,308 of OU026102.1, forward strand.
ATAATACAAAACCAGTCTTAGCTATACTTTATTTATATCTATACTTCTATACTAATATTATAAAGCTGAAGAGTTTGTTTGTTTGAACGCGCTAATCTCAGGAACTGCTGGTTCGAATTGAAAAATTCTTTTTGTGTTGGATAGTCCATTTATCGAGGAAGGTTATAGGCTACTTTTTATCCCGATATTCCCACGGGATCGGGAGTTACGCGGGTGAAACCGCGGAGCGCAGCTAGTCTATACTTAATATAAAGCTGAAGAGTTTGTTTGTTTGAACGCGGTAATCTCAGGAACTACTGATTCGAATTGAAAAATTCTTTTTGTGTTGGATAGTCCATTTATCGAGGAAGGCTATAGGCTACTTTTTATTTTGATATTCTCACGGGATACGCGGGTGAAACCGCGGAACGTAGCTAGTTATCAGATAAAATACTTGGTACTGAATGACCATTTAATACAAAATAAATTATTCCAGTTAAGCGTTCTTGATCTAATAACTTGCCTTGACCTAATAACTGCTACATTGACTTAACAACTGCTACCAGAGACAACAAACTACCTACCTATTCTGTTTGCTAATTTTGTATCTTTTATTTCTTCTGACCCACTACTGCAGTCTGAATACCATGAATTTAAGTTGCTGGTGTTTGTTTACAAATAAACCTCATTCTATTCAAAATAATAGTTTTATTAGTGTAAATAAATATATACAAAAATAAGTAGTAGGTACATAAAACAATAAAAACCAAAAAAAAAAATCAGAAGAAAAATAAAAAAAATAAAAATAAAAATTAAATCTAAACCTAGTCAAACAAACCCCTCCCCAGCGTTCCCGGTGCAAAGCTGGACAATATGCAAGCAGCGTTACCCTTCTGAACCGCTATCGACATTCTATTCTACTAGAGAACTGTGCCATGTCTGAGCAATCTTCAAAATGTGGCACTTTAGGAAGTCAAGAGTGGCAAAAAAACAAAATAAAATTAAACAACAAAAACCATTTATTAACAACTAGCGACCCGCTCCGACTTCGCACGGCTATATTATGCATGTATTATACATATAAACCTTCCTCTTGAATCACTCTATCAATTTAAAAAAACCGCATCAAAATCCGTTGCATAGTTTTAAAGATCTAAACATACAAAGGGACATAGGGACGGCGAAAAGTGACTTTATTTTATACTATGTAGTGATGTCTACCTTTATTTTTTCATACCTAGAACGTCAAGGCGATCGCCTCCGTCTATACAACTTTTCCTCTGTGGGTGAGGAAAGACAATGGCTCCGAGATATCCTACTATCCTCAGACTCAGACACTAGCAGCGATGATGACACTCCGGCCGGCAAAGAGATGAGAATACAGAGGATGTTGAGAGAGCGACGATATCACAATAGATATGCTAGGAAATATTATAAGGATCAGTCAGTAAGTAAGATTAATTAAACTGAAGGCCAATTCCCGTAAATAATATTGTTTAAATTACATTTCAATATCATCCCGATTGCATTTCGATTGCAAAAGATACCTTCAAAGTCAGTTTTTTTTACAAAAAGCTAACTTTAAGAGTGTTTTGAGCTACTTTGAGGGTATTATTTGTGATCAAAATGGAATCGAAATGATATTTAAATGTAATTTGAACAATGTTATTTACGAGAATTGGCCTTCTGACAGTAGATTTTTATTGATTTTAAATTTAAGTCACCACTTGGTATACCCAAGATGCATAGGACCCTTAAGATCTTAGAGTCATCACTCTAGTAACTCCTTTATCTTAAAATAAACAGCTACTTGTATAACCAAGTAGCTGTTTATTTTAAGATAAAGGATATCCTCACACTTAAACTCACCACACTCACACCCACTCTACTTTCCACACTTACACCCACTCAACATTCCCACCACTACTCACCACACTCACACCCACTCACCATTCCAACTCCTACCCACCACACTCACACCCACTCACCATTTCCAGTCCTACCCACCACACTCAAATTCCACTTACCATTCCCAGTCCTACTCACCACCCTTAAATTCCTACTCACCACACTCAACACTCCTACTTACTACACTTACACCCACTTACCATTTCCACTCATACTAACAACACTTATACCCACTCACCATTCCCACTCCTACTCATTCCCCTCAAATTTCTACTCACCACAATTACACTCCTACATACCACACTCAGACCCACTCCTCGTGATACTTACACCTATTTACCTTGCTTGCAAGTCTTGCAACTACACATAGCATTCCACATTATTATGTTCATCTCTTTAAGAGGAGTCCATATGCCAACAATCTTGGTACACAGCCTACTAAATAGTTACTACTGGCACCGGTCGCCTTCGTTGGTGAAAATTGTTGATTGTTACGAATGTGTTTTGTTTTTCTATAAAGTGCTGAGATGGAATTGTAGGTGAGATTTTTACCGACATTTTGGTGTGATTTTGAGCCAAAAATTTCCTATAGTTTTGAAGCTATCCTAAAATTAAGAATTTAAACTAGTCTAGCTTTTAAATGACAAGGAATTTTCACTTCAAAGTTATCCCAAAATGTTGGTAAAAATTTCACCTACAATAATAATTCCATCTTTTGAGAAAAATTCAACACATTTGTTACAATCAACAATGATAGTTGTAAGCGACGGGTATTTCTGGCGCGTTGCGTTTGGCTGCATAAACAGCCATAATATAAGATGCACATAAGATTTGTAGATTTGTGAAGACAAATCTTATGTGCATGTTAGTTATTTAGTTATGTGCATTTTACAATGTTAGTGATTTTTGGTGTTTTGCAGTAGGATTATTATTATTTATAACAAAACTTTCAGAATTCCCGATACATGTACTACGGTGCTGGGCTACTATCAACAGTAGATCGATACCCTGAACGTCGTATATCCAGGCCTGTGTTGCCAGTCCGTGGGCGTCGCGGGCGACCTCCTGGCGTCGGCGCTGATCGAGGCACCCGGGGCGTTTCGAGGTCGAGGCGGGGAAGGGGCAGGGAGGGACGACCTAATGAAGCTAACGATGCAGTAAGATATATAATAATAAAATCTTATAAGCAAACTTATAAGCAGCTAGAATCACACCCAAATAGACTGGCAAATGAGCTAATGCAAGATAACACAAGCTTCAATTGATTAAAACATGCTCGTGAAACTAATATGGGTTCTTCACAGGACGGACTAATGACAAACTCACTCATCCGCTTAACCAGTTGCTGAATGTCTTAGGTACAGAATTACAGATTGCATTGTAAAATCATTAAAAAAAACGTGTATCACTCGAGGACTGCCGCAGTAAAGCTATTGTATAGCTTCGTACAGTCGTACCATATACATACACGTTAAGAACGTTGGCGGAGTGGGTGGTGTTAGGTTTTATTTTCGATACGGAATTTCTTGATTCGGTCGCCGCGCTCAAAGTCCGCGATAAAACCTATGCAATAGCTTAAAAACTCATATAGAGCAAAGCCCTAAGCGATCTATATCAAAAGAACCGGCCAAGTGGGAGTTGGACTGTTATTTTTTTGTATTTGTTGTTATAGCGGCAACATAAATACATCATCTGTGAAAATTTCAACTGTCTAGCTATCACGGTTCATGAGATACAGCCTGGTGACAGACAGACAGACTGAAGCCTTAGTAAAAGGGTCCTGTGTTTACCCTTTGGGTACAGAACCCTAAGATTTGGCAATATTTCACATCCACCCCCTGCTTGACATCAACCTTTCCTTGGCAATACTGTTATCGGCGGAGACTAGGCTGATTCACAAACCGCCGGAAGGCTACCGATACGAAAAAAAAATTTGCTGCTTGTTCATTCCTGCGACTTTTGACATGTTGCCATCCTTGTCTTTTCAGTTTTTTTCGTTTCGGTAGCCTTCCGACGGTTTGTGAATCAAGGGGAAGGTCCATTGATTAGGATAAAGAAGAAAATTAGGTAGTCTCACTACCGAAACGAAAAAATGTTGCTGCTTGTTCACTCCCACGGCTTTTGACGTGTTGCCATCCTTGTCTTTTCAGTTTTATTCGTTTCGGTAGCCTTCCGATGGTTTGTGAATCAAGGGGAAGGTCCAATGATTAGGTTATAGAAGAAAATTGGGTAGTCTCACTACCGAAACGAAAAAAATGTTGCTGCTTGTTCACTCCCGCGACTTTAGACGTGTTGCCATCCTTGTCTTTTCAGTTCTATTCGTTTCGGTAGCCTTCTGATGGTTTGTGAATCAAGGGGAAGATCCAATGATTAGGATAAAGAAGAAAATTAAGTAGTCTCACTACCGAAACGAAAAAATGTTGCTGCTTATTCACTCCCACGACTTAAGACGTGTTGCCATCCTTGTCTTTTCAGTTCTATTCGTTTCGGTAGCCTTCTGATGGTTTGTGAATCAAGGGGAAGATCCAATGATTAGGATAAAGAAGAAAATTAAGTAGTCTCACTACCGAAACGAAAAAATGTTGCTGCTTATTCACTCCCGCGACTTTAGACGTGTTGCCATCCTTGTCTTTTCAGTTCTATTCGTTTCGGTAGCCTTCTGATGGTTTGTGAATCAAGGGGAAGATCCAATGATTAGGATAAAGAAGAAAATTAAGTAGTCTCACTACCGAAACGAAAAAATGTTGCTGCTTATTCACTCCCACGACTTAAGACGTGTTGCCATCCTTGTCTTTTCAGTTCTATTCGTTTCGGTAGCCTTCTGATGGTTTGTGAATCAAGGGGAAGATCCAATGATTAGGATAAAGAAGAAAATTAAGTAGTCTCACTACCGAAACGAAAAAATGTTGCTGCTTATTCACTCCCGCGACTTTAGACGTGTTGCCATCCTTGTCTTTTCAGTTCTATTCGTTTCGGTAGCCTTCCGATGGTTTGTGAATCAAGGGGAAGGTCCAATGATTAGGATAAAGAAGAAAATTAGGTAGTCTCACTACCGAAACGAAAAAAATGTTGCTGCTTGTTCACTCCCACGACTTTTGACGTGTTACCATCCTTGTGTTTTATAGCCTTCCGATGGTTTGTGAATCAAGGGGAAGGTCCAATGATTAGGATAAAGAAGAAAATTAGGTAGTCTCACTACCGAAACGAAAAAAATGTTGCTGCTTGTTCACTCCCGCGACTTTAGACGTGTTGCCATCCTTGTCTTTTCAGTTTAGCCAATACCGGCTACCGATGATTAGCACAAAGAAGAAATTTAGGTAGTCTTACTCTATGTTAGTTGTTTTATTTATATTTTCAATCAGTTGCATTAAAAATTTAAGCAAAGTTGCATGGGTTTGTGATGGATATGTTAGTTGTTACATTTTTGTAAGATTAATTATGTTCATTTAAATTTGACAGCCCGATGGTATAGTAGACTGGGAGGTTCAACTAAACAACATGAAGGAGGAACACGATCCCGATGATTACAACAATATTCCCACTGACAAACCAGGAGTTAGGTAAGACACCGGTTCCAGGATAACATATAATAATAAATATCACTACAGAGTATAAAACAAAGTCGCTTTCTCTGTCCCTATATCCCTATGTATGCTTAAATCTTTAAAACTACGCAACGGATTTTGTTGCGGTTTTGGAGGAAGGTTTATATGTATAATACATGCATAATATAGCCGTGCGAAGCCGGAGCGGGTCGCTAGTCAAAACATAAAAAAAATAATTACTTTCACATTTATAATATTAGTTAAACCAACCAATATTTTTAACCCCACAGAGGTCGTAAAAAACTGTCAACTCTAAAGAGCCCGGAAGCGCTAACAGCTAGAAGACGTCGACACTGGCTTCTTCTAGTCAAGAAGGAACTGGGTAAAGTTCAACGAGCCAGAACCGCTACGCATAGGGAGGTCACGCTGCAGAGGAAGAGATTAGCAACACTCTGCTGTAAACATTGGAGGCATGTTGCTATGCAGGTAATTGATATAATTAAGTGATTTTTCGGTACACTTTATGCATTTTTCATAGCAAAAAATGTTCTTCTTTTTGAGTCAGTGACGTTCAACCACTCAAAGTTTTCCCGCTCAATAGTTAGCCACTACAACTGCAGCAGCGTTGGCTTCTACAATGTGCAGGTATTAGGGTTCAATGGGCATTGGAGTAGGTGCACCATGGACTGCGATGGGGCTCCATTTGTCCAAATTTTCTCTGCAATGGCCCATTAAAACGTATTGATACTCCTATTTGTTGTTATAGCGGCAACAGAAACACATAATCTGTAAGAATTTCAACTCTCTAGCTATCATGGTTTATGAGATACAGCAGGGTGACCCACAGATGGACGGACGGTAAGACAGTCAAATCTTAGTAATAGGGAACCGTTTTTACCCTTTGGGTACGGAACCCTAAAAATGAAATGAAATTGTAGTTTAACCTAACCAACAGTCCCAAAAGAACATGAAAGAGACGGTATGGCGTTGCAAGCGACTCAGTAGAGAGATGCAGGCGTATTGGAGACGGTACGACCGAGCCGAGAGGGAAACCAGGCGCAGGATGGAACGGGAGGCGGAAGAACAGAGAAAGGTAAGCTCACACTATAAAAAATAAGTTGTGTCTAAGTTTTAGTTTTGTTGTTGGCCAAATAAAGATATATCTATCTATCTATGGTTTAACTTGCTTTTTATTACATTAGTAGGTACTGGTCAAACTGATAACCGTTGGGGTAAACTTGTGGAGACTGGAGAAAAAGAGTTGAAGATCGGTATTAATGGCGCATCTTGGGAGAGGCCTTTGTCCAGCAGTGGACTGACACCGGCTGATGAAGATGGTCAAACACAAAAAACATAAGAAATTCATTAGCTGTAGTTGTATGAAGGGAAATGGCGACCAAGAAGACAGATTAAAGGAATCTGCATGTAGCAGAGACGCTAATGTTTAATTGGATACATGAAATGGTAGGATTAGAAACAGAAATGTAAAATGAAGTATGAAACTGGCGGCCATTACAGACAAGTTGAAGAGTAGACTGGCGTGATTCGGTCACGTTTTGCGTAGAGATGACACTCATGTCACAAGAAGAGTAGAGAACTTGGAAGTAAATGGTTGTAGAACGAGAGGAAGACCAAAGAAGTTGAGAGATTGCGTTAGAGATGTTTTGGGGGTAGGGTACGTGACGGGGAATAGATTGGAGTGGAGAAGAATGACATGTTGTGCCAACATAGTGGACAAAAGTGCAAGAAGATGATCTTTGGTCATACACAACACCTCATAGGCTTTCGAAATAGTACTTAAAATTAACAATCAACTTCCTTCCCCAGATGGACGTCGAACTAATGGAAGCAAAACGTCAACGTCGCAAACTTAACTTCTTGATCACGCAAACGGAATTGTACGCGCATTTCATGCAGAAAAAGTTGAATGATGGCGATGGAGACAGTGGAGCTGATAGCATCCTGAGACAATTGGACGAGGATAGAGACCCGAGGCTCGCTGCTATTGATCTTTATGATAGGTAAGTCATCACTTGCTTTCATTTTGTATAATAGATCTTACAGAGGCATAATAGTCTACATATGAGCCCTGCCAGGCATTGCAATGGCGTGGCGACAGATCGAGGTTTTTCTTACTATATGTATTCGATAAACAATTAACTCGTCTAGTTAATACATTGTTATTTTGATGTTCAGTAATGAGGTTAGTTTGTATTTGAATAGTTTGTTTAAGTATTTAAGTTTATTAAAAACTTGCAACTTTTTTAACATTTAGACCAGCATTTTATCTTATGCTTAGAATATACACTTTTAGGAGAGCTAAGCCGTAAATGGTCTAATCAACTGCTGCAGCTAGCTAGTTTGCTGGCAAAATGCTGTATATAAAGGCCGTGTAGCATGATGGCTTGACGTAGTCGCTTTCAACAAGCCTGAAGTCAACAGTTCTTGACTTTAGCTAGATTGACTTGCGTCTTATGTGCTAGAATTTCCATCATGGGTTCGTTTTCTTGTTTAGTGATGAAATGAAAGCCCTAGCGGCTCGCAATGCACGGGAAGCATTCCGGCTGGAGCGTGCGCGTACGCAGCAGTTCGACGAAGCAACCGGCGTGCTCGACCAGCAGGACGAGCAAGATCAGCAGGAGCAAGATATGCACAAGCGAGGTGGAGACTACGATCAACCGGAGATATTCAGGGGGACATTGAAGGGGTACCAGCTGAAGGGAATGAATTGGCTCGCTAATTTGTATGATCAGGTTAGTGCCTAACTAAATGAAATTAATAGATTATACTGGCTTAGTCATCTATACTAATAATATTATAAAGCTGAAGAGTTTGTTTGTTTGAACGCGCTAATCTCAGGAACTGCTGGTTCGAATTGAAAAATTCTTTTTGTGTTGGATAGCCCATTTATCGAGGAAGGTTATAGGCTACTTTTTATCCCGATATTCCCACGGGATCGGGAGTTACGCGGGTGAAACCGCGGAGCGCAGCTAGTTTTGGCATAATTATAAAGCTGAAGAGTTTGTTTGTTTGTTTGAACGCGCTAATCTCAGGAACTACTGGTTCGAATTGAAAAATTCTTTATGTGTTAGATAGTCCATTTATTGAGGAAGGCTATAGGCTACTTTTTATCCCGATATTCCCACGGGATCGGCAGTTACGCGGGTGAAACCGCGGAGCACTGCTTGTGCATGTATAATAACTAAATGAAATTGGACAGGATATCTAAACGGCAAACTCAAATAGCAAACGCAGGATTGGAAGAGGAAGGCCCGTAAAGGGCTTGGTGATGATGATGGGTCATGTTTTTTTTAAATCTATATTCATATTATAAAGAGGAAAGTTTTTGCTTTGTTTGGAACGCCTATTCGTTCCAAACATTTAATAAAACTTGCAAACAAAAAAACAAAATCAAAATCAGTTCATTCATTAGAGAGCTTCGATGCCACAGACAAACACACACACGCACACCCCGTTTGAACGCCTATTCAAAACTTGGTTTTGTTCCGGAATTACTGAACCGATTTTAATAAAACTTGACACTTATAAATTTGTTCATTAGGAGTAACATTTGCTACTTTTATTCCACGGGACCTTAACTACTAATAAATAGTAATATTTATCAGGGTATAAGCGGTATCCTCGCAGACGAGATGGGTCTCGGTAAGACCGTGCAATGCATCGCGTTCCTGTGCCATGTGGCTGAACGGCTCGGCGTGTGGGGACCATTTCTCGTCGTGTCGCCAGCTTCAACGCTTCACAACTGGCAACAGGAGATGCAGAGATTTGTACCCGATTTCAAAGTAGTAAGTATATGGAGCTGCTTTCCCCTTTCGCGTCTCTGGGCTTGTGCCGAGTGCACGCCTCATAATTAACGAAAAACTGTTTTGGCTTCAGTTGTAAGATTAGTGACAATAGGTAGAACAATTTTTTTTTTTACATATGATAGGTCAGCGTTTAACCACTACCACATCTGCCTGATGGTAGGTGAAGATGCGGCCTAAGATGTAGCACGCTTTCCTAGAAGATACCTATTCACTCGCGACTTGAAGACCCCCAAATTGTACACGTCAGGAAAGACAGATGCAGGCAACTGATTCTGATATGAAATTAGTCAATTCGATATGCAGTATAATGTGTGTTACTTATTTATTAGACTTCCATACATTGCGTCTAGAAAATACGCGTGAGTTACGCGCAAAAACTCTCCTTGTAATATTAGGAAACTCGGGCGATTCTCTGCAAGTACTAGGATTTAAACCTGCCTAAACGCTCGCCTATCATTCAGAGCGGTCACAATATAAATGGGTGACTACCTAATTAAATGTTTTTGCGTCGTATAGGTACCATATTGGGGCAGTCCGAGTGAACGTAAAATCCTCCGTCAATTCTGGGAACGTAAAGATCTACACACACGACAAGCGGCCTTTCATGTCGTCGTTACATCTTACCAAGTAAGTAACCTTATGACTAAGCCTTACCTAATAAACTGAAATCATATAAACACAGAATATCGATACATTTCGACTTTTGACTGGGTTCTTACAGGCCAAAATGAAAAAAAATTAAACGTCACCTAGAACATATTTTTTCTCAACTTAGTTAATGAAACTATCTCAAACTTTATCAATAGTTGAAAATTGTACTCTAGAGTCGCATAATATACTAAAAAACTTTAATTGTGCATTACTTAATGATGTTTACAAAAAAATCTTATGAAAGTTTTGCGGTTATCCGGGTAACATTGCCCTCAATAATTGTCCACAGATCGTAGTATCAGATTTAAAATACCTAAACCGTGTCTCGTGGCAGTACATGATATTGGACGAAGCTCAAGCTATCAAAAGTTCAGCGAGCATGCGGTGGAAACTACTGCTAGGGTTTAGTTGTAGAAATAGATTGTTATTATCTGGTAAGTGATTTTAATCAAATAATTCAAGCTTAGATTAATAAGGTTTATTGTGGCTTCAAATTCAAGGACATTGCCTACCATTGTCTGTTAACTCGCCATATTATTGCCAAACAAGCAGAGATGAGTTAAGAGGCTTCGTTCCATGGCTTTCCATAGGAAAGTGTGGGCATAAGTCTATAACAAAATATTTTTTTAAATTATTTTTTTTACATAATTTATTTTTAATTAATTTTCAACTATTTATTTTAATTTACCGTTGTTAATAATTTTTATATAAAAAAAAAAATTAAAAATAAGCTAAAATAAGCTTTTGGGTACTAAAATTATATGACCTATTTTAATTGGTTGAAATAAATGATTTAATAATAATAACTATGTAATAATGCCAAAAGATTCCATAATATGACCACATCTTGCCATGATAAGGTTACATTTGCCATAATAAATATTGCAGGACATTCCACACATCGCCACCTAGCCCCAAGCTAAGTAAATAGACTTGTGTTATGGTAGCTAGACAACGGATATACTACTTATATAATATGTACTTTTCTTTCGTTAATATATCCGACCACAGACAAATATAAATAAATAAATAAATATTGCAGGACATTCCACACATCGCCATCTAGCCCCAAGCTAAGTAAATAGACTTGTGTTATGGTAGCTAGACAACGGATATACTACTTATATAATATGTACTTTTCTTTCGTTAATACGAGTATATCCGACCACAGACAAATATAAATAAATAAATAAATATTGCAGGACATTCCACACATCGCCATCTAGCCCCAAGCTAAGTAACTAGACTTGTGATAAGGGTGCACGACAACGGATATACTACTTATATACCTTTGTTTTGTAAATATATACTTATAATACATAGAAACCACTAGACCACAGACAAATATCTAAGCATAAATACTTGTCTTAGGTGTGAACCCGCAACCCTGTGTTTGGCAGTTCGGCATGGTGACCATTGTGCCAACTGGGTTGTTATATAAAATAAAATAAAAACCATAACTTGCCATGATAAAGCTACAATTTGCCATAATTAGGCCATTACTTGCCATAATAACCACCTTGCACATGACTATTTTAGGTACTCCCATACAAAATAGTATGGCTGAATTATGGGCGCTTCTACACTTCATAATGCCGACGTTATTTGATTCACACGAAGAGTTTAACGAATGGTTCTCCAAGGATATTGAAAGCCATGCTGAAAATAAGACTACCATTGATGAAAGTGAGTATTTGAAAACAAAAAAAAGTTGAAAATTAATGTAAATTTTGGTATAATCCGCGCGCAATGAGAAGGGGATAGAACCTTGTCAAAGTAAATCGAAAATGACAGAAAAGTAGCGTTAGCAAAAAAGTTCTAAATAATAATTAGGTAAAAATTAGTTATTTGCATGGTCATAATGTCGCGAATTTGAAACGGACCCATTGATTAAAAGAAAAATTATTATTGTCTGTAGTAGATTGTCTATGGAGCAATGGCGATTTCATTTTAAAAAACGTTGTTTCTCTAAAATTATAAATAAAACGAGCACATAAAGACCGTATATGTGTCAATATGTATGTTAGTCCGTGAAGTCTTCAGATACAGTAGAAATACCTATACTATATACCTACACTAAAGATGAATAAATCAAAATTAATTACTTATTATTCAGAACTTTTATGCTCTTGAAAACTGTCATTTTCGATTTACTTTGACAAGGTTCCATCCCATTCTCATTGCGCGCGGATTATACATCGAAAATCTAAAGTTGTCCATATATTTTTATCATGTTGACTCAGGACCTAATAGGGACTAAAGATCTCAGTATCTGGTATAAATTTCAACTGGCTAGGACCACTCGTTCCTGAGAAAATCGGCGGTGCCACACAGACAGACGAACAAGAGAGTGATCTTATAAGGGTTTCTTTTTATACTTTTTGGGGAACGGAACCCTAAAAACATAAATAATGTGTTAATAACAATGTATCAACTAACGGTTAATTAACAAAAAATCTAGCTATAAAATTAAAGTCTAGTTATAAAATTAAATTATTATACGATTGACCGATTCCGATTTTCTTAATATAGGTACTCAATAAGGAAAGTTAAAATTCTAGCTAAATTAATAGGGTATTCAAAATTAAAACTCTATTACAATCTAACAAAAGGTTGATATTATCAGTTTGACATTTTGATAGTAGGTTAATCATGTTTCAGTTCTTAAACGCCTTTATTTTTAGTTGTGCAAGTTAGCATCACTATCACTACATAGTATAAAACAAAGTCGCTTTCTCTGTCCCTATATCCCTATGTATGCTTAAATCTTTAAAACTACGCAACGGATTTTGATGCGGTTTTAATAGATAGAGTGATTCAAGAGGAAGGTTTATGTGTATAATACATGCATAATATAGCCTTGCGAAGCCGGGGTGGGTCGCTAGTAAAGGTATAATTGATTTACAGAGCATTTATCGAGACTACACATGATTCTGAAACCTTTCATGTTGCGACGTATCAAGAAAGATGTTGAAAATGAACTCTCAGATAAAATCGAAATAATGGTTCACTGCCCTCTTACTATTAGACAGAAACTACTTTATATAGGTAAGTGTTATTTTGGTATATAACGCACTAACTACGCCACGTTGCTTCACATGCTTACTTGGGAAAATCAGGTTTAAAAGCCTATGTTATTTATTATACTCTATTCGTAAAACTTAGATCAAAAATGTAAATAAAGAAATGTCAAATATTGACAGAAACGCCATTTCGTAAAGGTTGAAAGCCGCTGTAATTGTTGCCAGTGTGTAAAAAAACTACCTTTCAAATTTGAATATTATAAAATCTTATATATAAAATAAACAATCATATTTTTTAGAAATTGAGATCATAGTTGTTTTTTTACCTAATTTTCACTTCCCTAAATAAACTACCAAAGCTTGATGTATTTTTTACCCTGATAACACCATTGTTTACATTTTTGATCTAAGATTTACAAATAGAGTTTATGTCATACCAAGTTTCATTAAAATTGGTTCAATAGTTTCAAGGTCTATTCATTACAAACGAAAATACAAATGTTTTTCTGTTTATTTTTATGGACTAGCTGCCCTTTGCCGTTTTACTTGCGTAAGTCCCGATACCGTGGGAATATTGGGATAAAAAATATCCTTTGTTACTCCGAATGAATCAATGTTATCTTGTTTTAAATTAGATAGAAAGATCAAAAGAATAGTTTCGGAGCCTATAGCCTTCAGTATAGTTTCGTGTGATTTTTTTCATATCTCTAATTCAATCTGTTTATACAAATTATTTAAACAACTTACAACTCTCGGACCACTTGTAACGTAATCTGTACTCTCTAAGCTATACAAAACAGCCGTTTGTTGACATAAAAGACCTTCTCAAGTGGTCGTAAAGATTGATTTATTGCTCCTGCGCGTGCGGCGGCCAAATGACGTCATCTCTGGGCCCTTCAGACCTGTTTTTTTGAGATTCCTTAGCAACAAGTGGCTAATAATGTTTGTCTTATAAATTAATGAGTTGAAATACTTTTAACTTCTAACTCACACAGAACCATAGAATCTTGCTTGGGTTGAAAATGCTTTTATATTAAATTAATATTCCTATTTCCAGCTTTAAAAAAGAAGATAAAAATCGAAGAGTTACTACATTATTCAGTTGGAGCTGAATCTGGACACAATGTGGATAAAAACTTTACATCGAATCTAATGAACTTAGTTATGCAATTTAGAAAGGTAAAGTATTTGTACCGCAATATATAAGAGGGGCTTACGAAAAAAAAATTTTTATTGTAATATGTGCCTTTATAGCTTCTAAGCTCGTTTAACCCCACCTAGGGGACAAGCGCCGAATTATAGCTATAGTTAGGGACCACCTGCTTGTCATCATCAAATATCCTCTGATAAATAGCCTCATGAGGCGGCCTCGGACGTTAGCCTCGTGATGTTTGCAGCTTCGGTTTGCTGCAGGCGAGGCACGTCCTGACCGACCGAGAATTAGCCTCGCGCGGCTGCCTCACGAGTATGCTCGCTCAGTCAGGACGAGGCTATTAATCGATTAACAAACAAAAAATTTATGCCCAAACATACTTTAAAGAATACAGTTAGTTGAGAATCATTTTTTTAAGTCATTTAAAACATTCTTTGTTCCATTAAATCGACTGTAAAAGTCCATTGATGGATTTTTTACAATTTTATGTCCACTTTATTACTTGATCCATGTTTTTCCCCAGGTATGCAATCACCCCGAACTATTCGAACGGCGAGACGTCCGTTCACCGTTCGCAATGCGAATCGACGACTATCACATACCTAAACTACTTGCTGAAGACTGCATCCTCCTTCGATGTATACCATCCAAACGGCATTTATTATACAATAGGCTATCTATACTGACACCTAGTTATATTAATGACAGTTTAAAGATGCGGGAGGAAAGTAGTAGATCTTGTGAACGGGGTGGAAACGATTGCTTTTCGTTTATAAGGTTTATGGATCTGTCGCCGATGGAGTTGTATAAAGTCATGTTGTGCGGTTGGTTGTTTGCGTAAGTATTTTAAAAATCTAAATAATATACAGGGTGATTTTTTTACATGGGCCTTCTGGGCTATGTCCTAAACTATAAGAGATAGCGAAAAATGCTGAAAGGAGTTGCGTGCCCGATTTTAATAATAAAAAAAATGCATCATTAGATTTTTGAATAATTGATTACCTTAGCCAGGAATCGACCTGTTGATTTTGCAAAAAATATAGTCACCTATATTTTTGGACCATTCGATATGTTGCTAATAGAGATCAATTTCTGGAAACAAACATGAAAAACATGAAAGTCTGGAAAATTAAAGTTTTGCCTTTTATTTAATGTAAAAAAATATACCTTCGTCCGCGTAGGGTTTGAATTATCCAAAATCCTTACTTATCAGATGCCTACGTCATACAAAGAACACGCCCACTAAGTTTCAGGGCCCTACGATCAGCGGTTTAGGCTGTGCGTTGATCCGTCAGTCAGTCAGATTATATTTCTTATTTGCCACATGGCATTTGTTGTTTGTATTAATATTACTTTCGCGCAACTTTAAAGAAATAAAAATGGCTGACCATTTACTATCGGGTTTTTAATTTGTTTCGACAATTATTTCAAACTAGCGACCCGCCCCGGCTTCGCACGGCTGTATCATGCATGTATTATATCTAAAAACCTTCCTCTTTAATCACTCTATCTATTAAAAAAACCACATCAAAATCCGTTGCGTAGTTTTTATTAAAGATCTAAGCATACATAGGGACGGCGAAAAGTGACTTTATATTATACTATGTAGTGATTAAAAACAGTTTGGTTAGCCGCAATAATTGCCACAACTTGTTTTAGTATAATATGTCAACCTTTTCAGCATACATCACATAGAAAAATCACTACAAAAATACGATAAACTACGTCACAGACAATACTGGTGGTGCTCAAACCAAACTAAACAAGAGAGCAGGACGGATATATGGAGTTCCCAACATGATAGAGTGAGATGGAAAGACATGCTGTTGATATGTCCTGACGGTGACGTATTAAAGCAGAGGAAGGGAGATGGACAGATGTGGCGGGAATTGTTGTTTACTGATCCGATGTGGATTGATGGTAAGTGACTGACTGATTGAACGGATAGACTGATTAACTACAATTGTTTATGGGAAACTCGGGACTCGCTTTGCTTTGGACTCGCATCATAGGGACTGGACCCAGCATGCACTAGACATGGAACAGTGAAAAGAGGGGAGAAAGGCCTTTGCCATGCAGTAAGACGGAATAGGCTAAAATATAAATAAATAAAGGGGAAACTAAAATAAAACTTCTTTATACAATTCTAGAAAATACCTCACTCTACAAACGGTACCCACAACAATATTAAAAAATTTCATGCTATAATAATAATTATTATCAATGACAGACATTTTGAGTTTTTCCCATATTTATGCTTTAAACCTGTATTATCGAGCAAAAAGTAGTAATATTCCGGCCCGCTAAATAACGCATTTTGATTGGTGGCTTATCTAATTCCAGGTTTTTTTCTGCATTACTTTAAGGTTAAGTACAGAACATTTTTACCATATAGAAAATCGAGTTTCTTGATTATTTTAACCTTAAATTGACACTTTACGACCGGGTGCGACAAAATTAACACATATTGTTGCAGGTGGTCCATTCTACATACACACGGATTACACGCTGCACTATATGCCTGAAACTATCGAACATCGGGCGATGAGAGCTAGACATTTGCACGAGAAAGACGGACAGGTAAAACGGTTTTATATCATACTAGCGACCCGCCCCGGCTTCGCACGGCTATAAATAAATAAATATAAATATTGCAGGACATTCCACACATCGCCATCTAGCTCCAAGCTAAGTAACTAGACTTGTGTTATGGGTGCTAGATAACGGATATACTACTTATATACTTTTCATTTAGTAAATATATACTTATAATACATAGAAACAACCAGACCACAGACAAATATCTAAGCATAAATACTTGTCTGTGGCGGGAATTGAACCCGCAACCCTGTGTTTTGCAGTCCGGCATGGAACCAATTGTGCCAACTGGGTCGCTATATTATGCATGTATTATACATATAAACCTTCCTCTTGAATCACTCTATCTATTAAAAAAACCGCATCAAAATCCGTTGCGTAGTTTTAAAGATTTAAGCATACAAAGGGATATAGGGACATAGGGACAGAGAAATCGACTTTGTTTTATACTATGTAGTGATCTGTTTACACAGGGTTATTGGTAACTATACTAGCAAGCTGTTGAGGGCTATTTCTTTGCACCTTAACAATCAACTTTTGTTCTACGACTTCATTATAAAAAAAATCCATAGAAAAATTATCAATTAAATCCATCAGTTCAAATAATACTCAACTCAAAATAGGCCACAAAATCAATCGTAGTACGCATGGTAAAGCGCGTGCTCTGCCGCATAGACATATAAAATGGCCAGGCAGTACTAGAAACACTTAAATATTTTATTTAGGAAATGTATTAGGTTCTGACAAAAGTCATAGAACAAAAGTTGATCGTTAAGGTGCACATAAGTAACCCTCAACGGTTTGCTAGTATAGTTACCAAAAACCCTGTATAAAAGAGTAAATACTTAGCGGGACGCTTTCCAGGCCAAGCAACCATCGGATTATCACTACATAGTATAAAATAAAGTCACTTTTCGCCGTCCCTATGTCCCTTTGTATGCTTAGATCTTTAAAACTATGCAACAGATTTTGATGCGGTTTTTTTTAATAGATAGAGTGATTAACGAGGAATGTTTTTAGATATAATACATGCATAATACAGCCGTGCGAAGCCGGGGCGGGTCGCTAGTATGTATATAAGATAGACATCCTAAATAAGCCTCCTTGGATATTTTAATACATCCTCAATGACCTAAAACAAAGTATTTATTACAGTCTGAAATGTTGAACGAAATAAAGACAGAGGACGGTGGTGTGGTCCAAGTGAAGAGCGAACCGCCCGAGTTGCCTGAGATGACGCACGTACCGCGACCGCCTGTTACCTACACCATGGTGCCAACACCGTTACCTCGGTTCCTGTTCACAGCACAACAAAAGGTAATAACCAAGATTTTAAAAGATTTTTTTGTTTTTGACGTGATTGCGTCTTATAAATTGGTGAACATCTGCACTCTCAAAAAAGTGTGACGTCATGCGTCATGTTCCGGAAACACGCGGAAACAGAACCAAAATCTATACATATAAAATGCTTTGTCCTGAATGACTGACTGAATCGTAGAGACCTGAAACTTGGAAGGTGTGTTCTTTGTATGACGTAGGCATCCGATAAGATAGGATTTTCCATCAGGTAAAATCAACTCAAAAAGATAAAATCTTATAAATTCCATTCATTCAATGGCTTCATTAATTTTCTAAATACCTACGTACATTAATACTTATAATACCTAAACTTTAAACGTTAATACCTAAACTTACTATTAGGAAGTATGTTTTAACTTTACTCCGACGCCATCTATATTTAGGATGGAGAACTACAGTAGACAACTGCAAAACATGACTTATTTTCATCAAATTTTTGTATTGATATATATCACAAAAAACCATTTGATATATTTCGGATATATATCGGATATATATCATGATATATATCCATTGATATATCCTCGAACCCTGTCCAAAATAGTCAATAAAGCACTTACTGACGAAAGTAAAATCTGACGGATGTGTCCTAAATCATATTTCCTCTCAGGTATCTGCAAAGACCCGCGCCCCGTTCGCGGTGTCCCGCTCGTTCGCGTACCACGTGACACGACATGTACACTGCGAGACCAAGGAGGGTAGTGACACCATCGATAGGCTCACTGACGGCACCAGGCCGGTGTTTGGGTGGGCCAACCTACAGGTGCCAGGTTAGTAGATACCATCATTATGTAATTACTTTATATTGTCACTCATTATTAGTTATTTTTCGTTTGTTCGTTCGTTTTTTTTCTTATTAGTTATTATTCGTTGTTGTTAGTTGGTCTTCTAATAAATGTCTATTCTATTCTATTTTTTGACTTTAATACCCTGTTTGAGTAAACACAACCTAATAAACTTTTTAAACTCACACGATTTGTATTCATAGTAATTATTTTCCCGTGACTATTGTGACATAGTCGAAACGTCGAGGTAAGAGAAATAAATATAAAAATATTTACTATGAATAACACGACCTGCCATAAAATCTAAATCAGTCTTTTTCCATCCAAAGGTTGGCTGGAAGAAATCGCTTTCATTTGTTTATCTATGTATCATTCAAACAAACACACCCCTCCATAGCTAGCGAGCTCCTCATATTTTTTAGTGAGTGGTGATGGTTCTGGCTTCTTAGTATGAATTATCAGTGTTCTTTGTGCCCCAAGTCGTCTGGTTATAGGTTTCGAAATCCTTCCGATCAAAGTCCGGCGGGCGTTTAGAAAACAGAACGAAAACCTACCACTTCAATATAACGGTAGATACGATCCAGGACATACCTACTGCTCTAATTCTAACTCATGCAAGTTGCCAAGATCCAGATTTCCAAAACTATAGTTTTTTGGGCATATCTCTGAATCTTGACAACTCGCGTGGGTCAAACTTTCCACACTCACCTTCTCTAGGAACCTTAACTTGTGAATCGCTCGTTTTTGAGACCTTGGGCTTTTTAATATAAAGCATGCGATACACTGCAGATCTGCAACCCCTGTTTACATTGCAGAACGACCAAAGTCACCTTGGTAGACTTTTGTATGCAATGTGGTAACCGATTTATTATATAGAAAGAAAGAAAAGTATTTATTGAGTACAAAGACAGACACGATAAACACAAGAAAGAAGAAAGGAACATGACAAAGAAAACAATTACATAAGTCACCACAAAATTACACCAGTCTGCCTGGTTGTATGACGAAAGAATAGAGATGACAAGATTAGTTCGTGGAGTTCTGTTGCACACTACCCGAAATGTATCCGTAAAAAGGTATCCGACAAGCCCTCAGCTAAAAGCTGCAGCTAAGCATGCTCGGCTACAGCGCTAGTCTTCCGACCAGACCCATCTAGCATGAGACACCCCCCCCTCCACACTCTACAAAAAAAAATATTGTTCGTTTTGTTAACAGATAAGAATCAGTTAGTAAGCGATGCTGGGAAACTGACTGTACTTGATTCTCTACTTCGAAGACTGAAGGAACGAGGGCACAGAGTGTTGATATACAGCCAGATGACTAAGATGATTGATTTGTTAGAGGTAATTACTACTTAAAAATAAATAAATAAATATTGCAGGATTTGCAGGACATTTCACACATCGCCATCAAGCCCTAAGCTAAGTAACTTTACTTGTGTTATGGGTGCTAGACAATGGATATACTACTTATATCCTTTTTTTTGTAAATATATATGTACTTATAATACATAGAAACAACCAGACCACAGACAAATATCTAAGCATAAATACTTGTCTGAGGCGGGAATCGAACCCGCAATGTGTTTGACAGTCCCTCATGGTGACCATTTTGCCAACTGGGTCGTCAAAATAATAGCAGCGCCCCGATCCCGTGGGAATATCGGGATGAAAAGTATGTTATCCCCAATGAATCAATGTATCCTCATGCCAAGTTTCATCATAATCGGTGCAGGAGCCTATTTGTTACAAAAAAACAAAAAATCTTTTCTCTTTATAATTTTAGTATGGACTATAGATTATTAGATTATCGATGGCCTATCCTAGCGCTCCCATAACACAAGCTTGCTTAGATTGGGGTTAGATGGCGTTGTATGAAATTTTCTACAATATTTATTTGCTGGCCCACCCTGGCCCTAAATTTAAAGAAGGAAGGGAGTCTTTTGCCCTGCAGTGGGACAAAACGGGCTAATCTCTCGTAGTACTTATACCTAAAACAAAGACACTTTCCGCTGTCTGTCTGTCCCTTAGATCTTTAAAACTACGGAACAGATTTGGATGCGGTTTTTTTAAAGTTTTATTATATAAAACAAAACTACCACAAGTACGAAGCTGCGGGCAACAGCTAGTGAAAAATAACAATAAAATAAAAATGTATTTATTTATCCAGGAGTACATGTGGCACCGTAAACACAAGTACATGAGGTTAGACGGATCCAGTAAGATATCGGCTCGTAGAGACATGGTGGCTGACTTCCAGGCCCGGACTGACATCTTCGTGTTCCTACTCTCTACCAGGGCTGGTGGACTTGGAATTAATCTGACGGCTGCTGATACTGTAAGTTTCTGATTTCTCTGAGTTTCTGATTAAACTCAAAAATAAATATAAACTTGAAATTTATGCACTCTAAATAACTTTTCCTGTTAATTTTTCGCTGTCTGCGTTTCTTATTAAACCCAAAAATAAATATAAACTTCAATTTTTATTTTTATGTATGCAAAACATTGAAATTTATGCACTCTAAATAACTTTTCCTGTAAAATTTCGCTCTCTGAGTTTCTGATTAAACTCAAAAATAAATATAAACTTCAATTTTTCCTTTTTGTATGAAAAACGTCACAATTTATGCGCTCTAAATAACTTTTCCTGTATATTTTTCGCTCTCAGAGTTTCTGATTAAACTCAAAAAGAAATAAAAACTTTAATTTTTATTTTTATGTATGAAAAACAACGCAAATTAGGCGCTCTACATAACTTTTCCTGTAAAATTTTCATATAAATTCACAGGTGATATTCTACGATTCGGATTGGAACCCGACAGTTGACCAACAAGCCATGGACCGAGCACATCGTCTCGGACAAACTAAACAAGTGACAGTTTACAGGCTTATATGTAAAGGTACTATTGAAGAGAGAATTATGCAGCGAGCCAGAGAGAAAAGTGAGGTGAGGGCTTTAAAATTAAGAATAAGAACACTTCCGACTAATTCGCCATGCAAAACAAAATAAATAAATCAGAATCGGGTAATCCGGTTCGGTTCAGAATCGGTTCGGGAACTACGATGCCACAGACTTCGAAATCTCTCAATAAATAATCTATACTTCACTATCACTACATAGTATAAAACAAAGTAGCTTTGTCTGTCCCTATGTCCCTATATCCCTATGTATGCTTAAATCTTTAAAACTACGCAACGGATTTTGATGCGGTTTTTTAATAGATAGAGTGATTCAAGAGGAAGGTTTATATGTATAATACATGCATAATATAGCCGTGCGAAGCCGGAGCGGGTCGCTAGTATATTATAAAGCTGAAGAGTTTGTTTGTTTGTTTGAACGCGCTAATCTCAGGAACTACTGATTTTGTGTTGGATAGTCCATTTATCGAGGAAGGCTATAGGCTACTTTTTATCCCGATATTCAGTAGGTATATATTGGGAATTGAAAACCAATCGCTGCGCTTTAGTTTTCAATTCCCAATATATCATATGAGATAGTTATCCTATTAACTGGTTTTCCTACCTAATTTTACAAAATTTTAAAACCTTACAATGAACTACTACAGCCTACAAAAATTGTAACACCTACACTTAACTAATAATTGACACATTCCTGCTTGACATTTGCTCTAAAACTAATAGCAGGCTTATCAAAATATCATTTAAGATAGCTATCCTATTAACTGGTTTTACTACCTAATTTTACAAAATTTATAAACTTACAGTGAACTACCTACTACAACCTACAATAATTATGTAATCTACACTAATTGTAATATATTTCAGATTGCTCTGAGAATATTGAAAGAAACTACCTAAATAAATTATATTTATACTTATACTAAATTTATACTATAGGAAAAACAATGTAATTAGGTAATTTAATTATTTATTTTTTACTAAAAATTATTATAATTAGTACAAAATAGTATCTAATAAATAAGATTTTTATGTATACTTACATGATTTTATTAGATGTGTTGATTCAATTTTATTAAATCCAAAGTTTATTTATTAGCTTCAAAATAAACTTTTTGGTTTTTAAAAACTGATTCAACTGATCGAATAAATTCATGTAATTTTCCCCACTGCTCCGAATCAGCTTCAGTTTGGAATTTGGTCCTCAACAGCGCCTTCGTCCATAGCTCTAGTTTGTCGGTTTCGAGAGCGTCGGATGAGTGATATACTTTGAGGTCGATGTAGAAGGAACCGCTCGTAATAATGTTCCTACGCTCCCTCCCGTTGCCCACAGCGTTGACTAGAAACGAAGCCAAATTCTTCTTTTCTTCGCTTTTCCCACTATCTTCCCGTCGACTGCTTAAACCAAAAACGTCCAATGCATCTTTGATTTTTTTATTACTGAAACAAAAGAAAACAATTAATGATAATAATCTAAAACCATAAAATATACATTAGGTAAACCAAACCAAGTTAAGTTGATACAAGTTTCCTGTAAAAATAATAAAATTCATCATAGGAATCGAAACTGTGTAGGGATGTAATGTACCTATCTAAAGCTGATTGTTGTCTTTTATGAACTAATAAGTACCTATAATAAAGACAAATTAACTACATAGAAATTACAAAAAAAAAAAGAACCCAATACCATAGAACAACATTTTTAACCTAAAATGTAGAACGCATACTGTATTTCTTGATAAACAGCTAATTAGAAAGTTAAAATGTAGATTTATCAATTTACCTGGTTTTGCTTGGATTCTTTGTTGGCTTACGTTTCAAAGGTTTTTCTTTTTCTGACACAGAAACACTTGAGTGATCGTTTTCGGAGTCCGATCTGAAACAAATAATATAATTCACATTAGTTTATAAATAAAAAATTAACTGTACTGGATTACAGTATAAAACTCAAACACCAACACAGACTAAGTATACTTACATTTCGTTCGATAAAGAGGCTGGCTTTCGTTTCCCTCCTATCGTCTTAGAGTTTGATTTTCTTTTGATTGGCGCAGGCAAGGCTGTTTGAAAATCATCAGAGTCCGACCTGAAACAAAAATATTATTGTTATTAGTGTACAAATACAAAAAGAATCCCTTGTCCTGCAGACGCATAATTAAACAGTGGATTAGAGCATAAAACTCTAACACTGTTTTATACTTACATTTTGAATCTCAACTTCTGAAGTTATGGCTTCAAAAATGCAGCGGGTCCCGACTTCGATTCGTTGCGTTGCTCGATGCTCGTACGTTGTCGTAGTCGCTCGATGTAGCGTTGCTTGACTCATACGACTAGGAGTTGTTCGACTTGAGTTGCTCGACTTCCACAGAGTTGCTTCAGCAGCTGAGAAGAATCCTTGATCGGAGAGGCTTGTTGTCTCCGTGTAAATGCTTGTTGTCTTCGTGGTGACTCTTGCTCGATAGATAAAATTAAATCACCGACATATAGGTTTAAAAGAGAAAACCTTTAAATAACCCGATGTAATTTAAAATACACTACATAAAAACAAATAGAGACAAATTATCATTCATTTTCGGTTGTATGTATTATACTATATCGAAATTGATTGCGTTGCTAAAAGAATAAATTTCGAAACACAAAAATTATGTAGACTATGTAAATTATTAGGGTTTACACAAAACTATGAATTAAATTAATAAGAATGTATATACTGAATAGATATTATCGTATAGCTAAATAATAATCTACCTTATTAAGCAATTTACATATCTATCAACTCGTGACATCCCTACCTAAAATAGCTGGTTTAAGCATTTTGTTCTTGCGGAAGTAGGTATGATGATTATTAAGGAAATAAATAATTAAAGTGAGTGTCAAGTTCAATTTTACCTACATCACACCTACATTTTATTAAATTTAATTCGGTTGAAGATATTTACAAGATAATTAGATTGAGCAAGTTGATAAGTTAATATTTAAGGTAAGTCCTTTAATTATACTATTTTTATTTGTCTTTTATTTCGTTGAATTTATCATCAGTTTAGTTAGTGAAATTAAATACATTCAATTTTATTTACAGATATTTTAATCAAACAATATTATTACAACCATCTGTAGCGAAATAAAGAAAAACCAAATCCTAATTTACTGTAAAATCAGGTATGTAATTATCATAATGGATTATATAAGTAGGTATATTATTTAGTGAATAGGTATTAATAATGAATTTTTATTTTACAGAGCCGCTACATCAGATTTATTCCATGAATGAGAGAACTAACAATCCTTAACTTACCTACGTGGGTTGAAAGAAAAAAATAAAAAATATATAGGTATGTAATAAATAGTTATATTTTCTCTTATGTTTATCTAACTATTTAAAGAATGTTATCTAACATCAAGTATTTTAATTACAGGATCCGCTGTGGCAAGTTTATTTTTTCTTCTACGAGACCTACCTAACACAATTTGAATGGAAAATTGGTTTACGTACTTGTCTATTAACAGCAATATATATTTTAATCAAGATATAATATAAGGTAACTTTAATGTAAATTAGTTTTAACATGTAAGTAGCCTATGTTATCAAGTTTATCGCAATCAGGTTCAGTTGAGAAGTAAAATACAAACTTTATTATTATTAGTAAAAAAGTCATAATTTTTCTTTATCTAGAATTAATAATATATGTAGATACTGTGTTAATGGTTACTGTTATAAATAGGATTGAGATCTTCAACTGTCTATACACCTAGTTAGCCTTATCGTTATCAGTTTAATAGATTAATTTTTTTCGTTATAAACTAATACCTATAAATAAAAATGCCCTTTTGTTCTGTGTGTAACGTTTCGATAGACCAACGTTGTTGGATAGGACATTTGCGCAGTAACTCACATAAGAAAAATGGTTTGATTCCACTTTATGATAATATAGAAATTATTAATACTGCATTTAAAAGTCGTATAATTAGTTACAAAATTACTGCGACTAATGAACAAATTAATTACTTTCCAGACATATTTCTGGCTAATATTTTTACACAAGTTAAGAGTTTGATAGATCAATCTCTGCAAATACATACAAACATTAAAGTGAATTTTGAATTATTTTGTTATTTTCATTTGTTTAAAAACGATCAACAAGAAATAAAATCGTTTTCAAGCAAAAATTATTCAATTCATTTGAACTATGATTTTGATAAAGTATATAATTCTTGCATTGTTATGTTACGAAAAAAGGTTGAAGAATTTGAGCAAAGAGACAGCGGTTGGACATTCTTAAATAATTCACATTTTGAAATAAACATTAATAAATATCAACCCCTCAGCGGGTCAAAATTTATAGACTTACCTAAATTTATTAAAAATAAAAAAGCTTGTGTAAATATAAAAAATAAAGATAAATGTTGTTTTTTGTGGTGTGTGGTAGCGGCTTTATATCCATCATCGAAACATCAAGATAGAGTTACATCTTATCCACATTTTAAAGACGTTTTAAACATTAACGATTTATCATTTCCTATTACGTTTTCTGATATAGCTATTTTCGAAACGAACAATCCTTCTATAAATATATACGTATATGGATTAAAAAATGAAAAGATAATTATAGGTCCCTTGTATATATCAAATAACAAAAAATCTAAGAGTATTCATTTATTGCTATTAGAAAATGGTTTAACCTTTCATTACTGTTTAATTAAAAATTTATCTCGTCTTGTTAGAGCTCAGTTAACTAAACATCATGGTAAACTATATTTTTGCGAAGTATGTTTGCTGTTTTTCTCTACTAATGATCAGTTTGAAAACCATTTATGTGGAGGAGTTGCAACAATTTTACCAGATGAAGGATCCTTATTAAAATTTAAAAATTATGATAGAAAGCAAGATGTTCCTTTTGTTATTTACGCCGATTTCGAAACATTACTGGAACCGATTTCCGGTAATGAACTCGACACCGCTAATACGACCTACTTACAAAGGCACGTGCCTGCAGCATTTGCGTATAACATAATATGTTCTATGGATGATACCTATAATAAATATAAAAGTTTTCGCGGTAAAGATTGTGTTACTCAATTTGTTGACTGTATCACTGAAGAAGCAAAAATAATTTCCAAAATTTTGTCTAAGAAGGAGACCATGATTTTTACCGAAAAAGATGCCATTGATTTTGAGCAGGCAGTAAAATGTTATATATGTGACTACTTTTTATTAAACGATAGGGTTAGGGATCATTGTCATTTAACAGGTAGATATAGAGGTGCAGCACATAGACATTGTAATCTACAACATAAAATACCAAAATTTATTCCCATATTTTTTCATAATTTATCAGGTTATGATTGTCATTTGTTTATTAAAAAACTGGGCGAAACATCTGGACCCGTAAAAATAATACCTAAGTCTAAAGAAAAATACATTACCTTTTCAAAATTCATTTACCTAAACGATTTTGATTACATTCACCTAAGATTTTTAGATTCCTTCAACTTTTTAGGAACTAGTTTAGAAAAACTCGTAAAAACAATACAGATTAATGATTTAGTTATTCTAAGATCACATTTCCCAGATGATAACCGTTTTAACTTGATGACACGAAAAGGTGTATACCCATATGATTATATGACCAATTGGAACTGTTATAAACAAACCTCTTTACCATCAAAATGTGACTTTCATAACTCGATATCTAATGAAGATATTAGCGAAGAAGATTACAATCACGCTTTAAAAGTTTGGGATGAGTTCAATATTAAAAATTTAGGTGAATATACCGATTTATATTTAAAAACTGATGTAATATTACTATCTGATATATTTCAAAATTTTCGTAAAACTTGTAAAAAACATTATAATCTAGATCCTGCTTTTTACATAACTACACCTAGTTTATCATTCGATGCGATGTTGCTTAAGACAGGTGTGAGCTTAGAACTTGTGTCTGACTTGTCTATTGTAAGGATGATTCAAAGAGGTATCCGAGGTGGTTTGTGTACGTGCTCACAACGTTTTGCAAAAGCAAATCATAAGTACATGCCTGATTATAACACTTTAAAACCTGATTGTTTTATCGTATACCTAGATTGTAATAACTTATATGGATACAGTATGTGTCAATATCTACCCTATTCAGGTTTCAGATTTTTAAATGAAAAAGAATTAACTAATTTACATATCGAAGATGTTTCTGATTTCGCTAAATGGGGGTATATTTTAGAAGTTGATCTCATTTATCCTAAACATTGAAATAATCATCATAACGATTTACCATTTTGTCCCGAACGATGTACTCCACCAGGAGGGAAAACTAATAAATTAATTGCAAATTTGTATAATAAGTACAATTACGTAATTCATTACATACATTTAAAAAAATGTATTGAACATGGGTTGATATTAAATAAAGTCCATAGAGCTATTACATTTAGACAAGCTCCTTTTTTGAAAAAATATATAGAGTTAAATACTTATTTAAGGCAGCAGGCGAAAAGTACTTTCGAACAAGATTTTTTTAAGTTATTAAATAACAGTGTATTTGGGAAAACCTTAGAAAATACAGAAAAAAGACTATCCGTTCATTTGATTAATCAATGGTATGATAAGTCCAATAGAACTAAAAAAATGAAATCTGCTGAAAAATTAATTGCTAGCCCTTATTATGAAAATGTAACTATTTTGTCTGAAAATCTTGTTGCAATACAAATGAAACCAAATCAAATTATTTTAGATAAACCTATTTATATAGGTTTTACAGTTTTAGAACTGTCTAAATCTCATATGTACTTTTTCCATTATAATATAATAAAACCTTTCTATAAAGATAAAGTTCGACTCTGTTACACAGACACAGATTCACTTGTTTACGAAATTTTTACCTCCGACTTTTATCGTGATATGAAATATCATTTTTTAAATTATTTTGATACCAGCAACTATAACGAAAAAAATGAATTTAATCTACCGTTAATAAACAAAAAAGTTCCTGGTTTATTTAAAGATGAAATGGGAGGTCAACATATTTCTCAATTTATCGGATTAAGATCAAAACTTTATTCAATAAAGACGTCAAATAAAATAATTAAAAAAGCAAAAGGAGTTAAATCAAATGTAGTTCGAGACCTAAGTTTTACTGATTATGAAAATGTATTATTTAATAGCGATATCATCCGCAGAAAAAATGTTATGTTTAGATCAATAAAACATGAAATTTTTACACAGAGTGTAAATAAAATTGCTTTATCGAGTAACGATGACAAACGTGCAATATCTGCTGACAAAATTACAACTCGAGCATGGGGCTATTATTCATTTATTTAACCATTATATTAATTACTAGCGACTGGTCCCGGCTTCGCACGACTATACTATGCATGTATTATACATATAAACCTTCCTCTTGAATCACTCTATCTATTTTAAAAAAAAACCCGCATCAAAATCCGTTGCGTAGTTTTAAAATTTTTAACATACATAAGGATAGTGAAAGCGACTTTGTTTTATACTATGTAGTGATTCAGCGAATCAACTATTTTGTTATATGATTTACTTTAAAATTAAGTCTTATCCAATAAGTTTTAATCTGAACTCAATAAAAGAGAAATAATAATGTTAACCTTAACTTTGTAATATTAGTAGGATTTTTTCCTTCTTTATTATCAATTTATAAAAGTTAATATGTTTAGTGTAAGTATAGTGTTTTAATGATAATCATAATTGTAATATTTGCGTTAGTATTGATGTAACTATACTATTAATTAAGTTTAATTTTTAGGGTAAGTATATATTTTCAAATAAATGGTAAAAAATAATGGTTGTTTTCTTTATCTTTCATTATCGTAATTATATCATGGTTTGTGTTTGTTATTGTTAGGAGAAGGTTCTTATGAAAGAAAAAATTAAGAAAGTCGCGCAGAAAAATACTACGCGGGTGAAACCGCGGGGCGCAGCTAGTAGGTAATATAGTCTTAAAATTGCAAATAATTGATTAAGTGTTGAATTACAGTAACTTTTTTTTTTTTGCATTAAACTTTGTTGAAACACTATATTATTTATCATCTATACCTACCTGATAAACCTATTTATAATAAAGGAAGAAAAGTAATAAGTTTATACTTGAACCAAAATTAAAATAAATAGAGTCTAGATCACTTAGGAAAAACCAATTTATAGTATTAATGTCTGTCTGTTTGAAACTAACGCGGGTGAAACCGCAGGGTGTAGCTAATGTCTAATATCAATGAATTTATTACACATCGATTTCCGTTTGTTGAATTTGCTTAGTTAACAATATATTTTAACTACCTACTTACATAGGTATGGCTGTCTACTTACTTATTTTTAATTGATTAATTAGACAATAAATATTGCTGATAGTAACAAGACGTTTCAAATTAACTAGTACCTACATTCTTTACGTAATATTAAACAATGAACATGGTGAGTAAAATGTAGATAGATTACTATATTTTTATAATATCTTTATACCATTTTCGAAGAGCAATATTGTCTAATGATTGATTTATTTGTTACAGATTTCAGATTCAGAATCAATGTTTCAATGCGCACAAGACCCACTTGAAGGATTTAGCGAGATGTTTCCCGAACATTCAACTAATAATAAAAAGAAACAACGTCGAACTCGGGATAAAATCGTGAAATCTACCTTCTTCAACAAGAAAGAAAAAACAATTAAGTCGTACGTAAAAAGCCGACAGCAACAAAGGGGTTTAAAATTGATAAAAATTTCAATAGTGGACCTAACAGAAAATCCTTCATCTTTTTGTGATAGTGACGGTGAATTAGATAATACCTTGTTAAGTGCTCAATATATAGTAAAAGACATTGCTGATAGTGTGTTAGACGAAACTGAGAATTTAGTTAAGAAAATTTCTAAATCATTAATAGACAATCATGATTTTTAGTGTTAAATTTAATTAAATTTTATTGTAAAGTATACCTATCTACTTCAATTTTTATTATAATGTCTTAGTGTTAGTATTTTCAAGTTCTGATTATGAGTGTTTTATAGGTTCCTTATATAATAAACAGTATTAAATTTTTTATTATCATTTTATATAATTATTACTGATAGTAAATTTGGTTTTGAATTTAAAACAATAAACAGATATGTAAGCTATTAAATATTCATACTAATTGCATAACTATGTATTTTACATTGAATCTATGAATTTTTCATTAAATTTGATTAAGCATGTTTTAATTATATTGAATCTAGGTTTTATTATTTTCATAATCATTATAATCATGAAGGAAGGGTACCTAAGTTAAAATAAAAACGTTTTACAATATTAATTGTTTTATTTACAATTTACCATTTCAAATACTTTTTAATACATAACACATTTTTTAAAGCACATTGTTTTAAATGTTTATTACAATTAAAATTACATTCAGAATATTTGCTATGTAATTGAGTTAAATTAGGAATGCATTTTTCACTAATATCAAATACATTACAATTTACACAAAGATCTTTAACCCATTTAACTTTTTCTATACCTTTAACAAAAATTTCCTTATTTTCTAAATAGGATACTATTATACGTTTAAATTCTCTGTAATCAATATAGCCTTCGTTCCAATAAATTCCTCTATTTTTTTCTAACCATATAACTTGTTTCTTTTCATCATTTGTTAGATATTTAAATAAATGTGGTGGTTTTATTAAAAATGTTTGTGTATATTCTTGACAAGCAAAAGCTAATTCTTTCACTATAAAATTGTTATTTAGGTCTTTAAATCCTTGAATATCTAATAATATTGTATTCGAATTCATGATATTTTTCTAACTATGTTACTCAATGGTTTATATTCAATTATACAATCGTTCAATATAAGACAGTAGGCAGAAGTCTGATCAGGAATAGCTATATTGCTTTCCAACTCTACTCGCACATCTACAACAGGTCCTGAGATGAGATTATCTACTTGACGAGAGCAATCGATTACAAACAATGGTGCTATAGTCTTAAACTCTTTCGTATTTAACAAAGGTTCTGAACGACGACCATAGTAAGACTGCTGAAAACGAGCATACTGCTCATATAATAATGCGAAATGATCGTTCATAAAATCGGTACTGAGATTTTCATACGGATAATAATTAGAATTTAAATACACTTTCACATCACGCAACGTACAATGATCAAATCTTGACATATCAGCTTCAGCATTATGTTTTCTATTGGTCTGCAATCCAATTATAACATATCTTGGTTTTTCAATTTGAGACGAGGTTTTAATTGACCATGTGTGTTTCGTAGTTTGAGGTAATAACGGATATTCATATAGATCCCAGTTTCTAAAGACAACTTGAAGTGCTCTATCTTTTTCCAAAATCTTTATAAAGTTTAACTTTTCTTTGTCACACACCTTAACATGAGGTACTCTCCAAACAATTTTATTTATTTGAATATTATCAACGTGTTCCCCTTTTTCTAACTTCACAGCATTGAGATCGGTATTACTTCGTAATAATATCAATTCATGTTTACAATTAATGATAACTTTTTGATAATCTTCACAAAATCCTAAGATGTTTGTCAGAGGTATAGACGCAGAAAAAGAACCATTTGCACTTTTGAATCCATGAATATCCCATCCCCAAGCTCGAGATGATTTAGAATCGCTTTCATTCATTGATAACAATGACTTAATAGTTGTTGTTACACCTGCATTTTTTATCTTATCGATCTCTACACCGTTTAACTCATATCGAATATCTTGGAAAAGATACATCAATGAGTTATTAGTAAACTCTACGCCTGATGTTTCTTTTTGATCACCTTTACGTACATTAACAAAACCTTCTAAATACAATGTGCTAGCTGATGGTAGAACGTATAAATCTTTTTGATTAATTGGGATGCGAATTTCATCATTTCTATTGAAACTTGTTATATAAGGTTTATAAGAATGAAATTCAATTCCTTCGATGGTATTATCATAAGAAGGTGAAGATAAAACGTCTAAAATATTCATTTTAGTAAACCGATTAATTTAAGAAATTTAATATTTTCTTTGTTGAGCTTTTGTTTTTTACTACTGGTTAATGTAGCTTTTGAGAAAGATTGAGTCTTACTGATCTTTTTAACAGGTGTTCTGTCGCTTTTATACACTTTAAAATAATCAATCATTTTGGTTTGAGATGTAAATATATCTGTACTTCTTCACCTCGTAAATTTAGTGGATTATTATTATTGTCTAATAACCTAATGCGCACACTGTTTATAATATTTTGATTGACCGGAAAGTATATTATATTCTTTGGTACTTCTATGATTCGATATCCTGGTGGCACGCTTGGTGTAAATTCATGAATAATGTGACTAGCATTACCATTAATATATGATCCACTAACAATATCACATTCAACCCTTATCACGGTTGTAGATAAAATGGCTACTGGAAACTCTGACACATGTAATTTATTAGGCTGTAGAATTTTGTTACTGAAACCTAATAGTTTTCCAATAGAACCTTTCTGGGTAAAATTTACTGTTTTTGAACAATATATCATCGTTTTAAGTGTATTATTGTTACACTGTATTTGAATACTTGCATCTTTTATTTCGGATTTAATGTAATCGCTAATATCTTGTAGTTCGTAAGCGCCTTCAGGAATTGTAATACAATCTTTTTGATTACCATAATAAAACTTATTATTTGTATCATCAATATTTGGAATAGAATTGAATGTTGATAAATGTAACAATGCACATTCATATTCTCCTTGAAGTTGTAAATTTGGAGAATAATATGTTGATAATATTGATGAGTCACTAGTTATAGATAGGGTGAAAGACATTTTACAACTAATGATTAAAAAGGATGAACTATTATTTTATACAACCTTTATTATTCCAAAAATTATACAGAAATTTTAAACACAAATGTCCACAATTTACAGTATTAAAATTTTGATATCTAATATAGTTATAATAAATAGAACAATTTTTTAAATAATCAACTAATTCATTCGGTGGTTTTAAGTCACCGAAGCTATCAAAATATTCACAATATTGATTTACTTTAACATAGGCTACCCAATGTGTTCCTTTGTTTTTGAAATTATCTAAGTTCACAATACCGCACTCGATCGATTTTATATTTTTAGGTAAACGGTCTTTCATAAATACACCTCGAAAATATGGTATATTCTGTGCATAATGCTTGATTTCTATGTCGTTTAGAGCATGATTAGGTAACCTTGTATTTAGTTTTTTGAACGATTAAAAAACAATCCGTTTCCAGTTTTGTAAGGTTTAATGTATAACCCTTTGCCTAGAGCTACAGCTTCCATCACTTTATTATGACGTTCAGACTCTCGCAAGTTTTGTTGAGCACTTTTGTAATCGTTAACTGTTTTAGCAATACCTGCTGCACCACCTGCTAAAGTGCCTAAAGCAGATAATCCTGCAAATATTGGTATCAAGGGTAAAATCCCTCCAGTTTTTGGTAATGGTATAACTCTAGGTAATCGAATTCGACGACCTGAATGCATTGGATACAAATTCTTTGCAGCTAAGTAGGCATGTTTTATAATATCTTTATTATTTTTAGACTTCTTTATTTTCTTCTTAATGTTTGATCGAATTTTAGAAACTAGAGATCCAAAAGATTTCAATCCTGTGCCTGTTTTCAGTTTTGTATTCATTACTTTACTAACAACCCATGATGCTATTTTTTCACCTTTTCCAACGTCTTTGGCATTCAAACGTTTTTTAGCCATATTTAATAATTGTAAATCAGCTTTATGACGATTTCTTAAATCAGAATATGTAGAATATGCTATATCGTGTTCTTTACAAGCTTCATCTAATTGGTTTATGCCTCTATCTCCTTGCAATAAACGTTTTTGAAGTTTAGTTCCTGGTCCACAATAATTGTATCCAGGTAAGTGTAGTTCGAATGGTAAATTATTTATGATACTATTAACTAGTCCACCTCCATGCATAGTTCGAAATGAAATGTATTTTTTTTCCACTGTATCGGATAATATATTTTATTTCTTCAAGTAACAATCATTTTCTTGTCAATCCACGAGTTTTCTGTATCTTTAAGACCTAACCATTTCACGAACAGCTTATTACCCTTCTTTTTTAAAACTTTTTCGATTAAATAAATATCAGGATGATTTGTTTTTTGAATTTCTGACTCATAAAATGAACCCATTATAGGTTGCTTGTGTACATCTTCAATGCAATACGTGATAGGAATAGTATCGTTAATCTTAGTTATTCTAAAAATTTCTGATGTCCAGTTAGGTGTGTAACCTTTTTGAAAACAGTTTTTATATTTACTGATACGAACATTATCACCTATTTTGAATCTGAGTTTTTTTACAGTTTTAAGCTTTCGTGATTGTAATAATATTATGTTTTTTATTGTTTGCTCGTTTTCAAAATTGACTTCTGATGGTTTGTGGTTTATGGTTCTATGTTTTGAATTATTATATTCATGTACAACATTTATCAATATTTTTCCTACCCAATTATAGCTACCATAGAAGCTAAATATTTTAAAAAGTTTATGCTTTAACGTTTTTATTATTCTTTCAACAATTGATGCTTTTTTAGTTGAATATGTAGAATAATGGTTAATTTTAAATTCTTTCATTAATTTTGAAAAAATATCATTATAAAATTCAGTACCAAGATCAGTTTGAAGATTAGCAGGAGAACGATTGCTTATATTCATCACTTTTCGGAAAGCATAACATACTTCAGTTTTACACTTTGATTT
Source organism: Idaea aversata (assembly GCA_907269075.1). Classification (NCBI taxonomy): domain Eukaryota; kingdom Metazoa; phylum Arthropoda; class Insecta; order Lepidoptera; family Geometridae; genus Idaea; species Idaea aversata. Next base: position 4,494,819 of record OU026102.1, read on the forward strand.
TAAAGGTATAGTCCATGCAAATTTTGAAAAACAGTCCATTACTACTAAAATGTAAGAAAATCCATTATTATATATTTTTAAATTTTGAAAATCAATAAGGTCTGCTTGCCACAAATCATCGATGCCTTTCAATATAACTGATCGACGAGGAAAATTTTTACGCGCTGATCTATGCAATTCATTAACTACTTGTTTTTTTATCATTTTGTTCGATTTTGATCTTGTTCCTTGAAGGTTTATTTATATTCTGATCAATGTATATGTGCAAATTGGTTTTTAAATCATCTATCGAGCGTTGAATATCAGTTAATATTTCATATTTTGATTTATCTATTAATTTTTGAACCTCGTTTTTATTGCAAAAATATTGAATCTTATTATCAACATAACGTTTATTGGAAACATGATCATCTTCAACAGGATCAATAACACCTCGAATTCGGTTCAATTGCAAATCAAATTCACCATTTATTGACTTCGTGATGGTTTTATCTATAAAAATATCTGCAAGTCGCATCCTTTTATGAATATGATGACCAAACTTGTCAATGTTCATTTTGATCTGATTATGTTACAAGATGAAATAGAAATGAAACAAATTGTAGGAATAAAAGGTATTTATTAATTTATGATTCCACTCTCCCGCAGTTCTTCAATAATTGATAAAATTTCGTTATCTAATCCAGTATTTCCGGCATCACGAGACGCAATCAATAGTTGTAATCTTTCAACTAACTCATTAGGATTATCCCAATAAACATAATCAACATTATCTTGACTTTTCCATTTCTTTAATGTTACTAAACCAAATCCTTTGGTTATTGTATTACATCCCTCGTCATATTCTGTTAATTTAAATAGAGGTTTGATTACATGTAAATATTTTTTACCTTTGTTGCTTTTTATTGGTTTTTTTGAGTCAAAATCACGTCTATGAGCGTTGGTAGTTAATAACAATAATTTATAATTGTGTTTGTCTGATGCAGTTACTAACTTTAAATCAGGATCTTTTTTTAGTAAGAGTTCTCTTAGACCAGGGGTATTTTCATATTCAATTCCATTAATATTAATAGTTTGTTCATTAATTATTACTTTAGCATTGCCAAGCATTAATTTTCCTTTTTCTATTCTTACTCCATAAGGAACATCTTCATAATATTCTGAAGATAATGACCATGATGAAGCATTTGGATGATTAGTATCAGAAATTGAGTCTGAATAATTTTCTATAGTGTTATCAGAATCTTCACCGTCTTCCTTTTGATTAGCAACACAATAAGACGTTTTACTACATCGGATTTGATTATCATTGCAATGAGTTTTATCAAACTTTTGATTAGGTTTTTCATTTTCAATTTTAGTACTTTCGATATCAAGCGTGTTATCAAAATCATTATCATTTTTATTTTTTATATTATTTTTGGTATTAACTTTTGATGATAATTGATTAAGAGGATTTATGAGAGGTTTAAATACAGCTTCCAAGGTTTTTTCATTGTCTTCTTCAATATTTCGCAGTTTTCGTACTTTTTTCTTAACAGCTTCTGCTGCATTAATAATTTGTCTTTTAATTGTTTTATCCATTATAAAATACTTTATGCTTCGTTAAATATTTTAAATAGAATAACATCTTGAAGTTTAGGAAGTGATATTTATACAGTATTTTAATCGAAAACTATAAAATTGTCAAATGTTTTACGGTAACATCCTTCGTTTTTTCGACAATCTTTATTTATAACCAAATAACTATATGGATCTGACCACACATGCGAACACATTTCGCGAAAATCGTTCCACTTCATATCCATGTTTACATGTTCGTCATAAACATGCTTCAGATTGATTTCGTCTTGTTTAAAAAGAATAATGAGATTTGAATTGTCTCTAATAAGTTGTTTAGGTACTTTACTATATGTTTGATTTAAATAGAAACAATCAATGTTTTTATGTCTTCCCATTGCAAAATAATCCCTCATGTTATTTTGATTTTCACATGCCACATCATCAAATATAATAATTGAATTACTGTTTGCATCTTGCGGACTCAATACTTGTTCGTTGTCTTTGTATTTGAAAAACGAAATATCTGGAACCATATCAAACACTTTTTCTAAAAATAAATACTTTGGTTGGTTTAGCGTTTTAGAGTAAAGATAAACATTATGATATTTTAATCCATCTTTGTGCAAAAGCAAACCTAACATTAAATTAGTTTTTCCACAATTTGATGGTCCACAAATAATGCATCTTATTGTGTTTGGTAAAAGCTTTCCATGCTTTAAAATATTATTATTTGTTTCAACACATATTGGATCAAAAATGAGTGAATTTGGTTGTTGAACAAACTTCATGGTAATGCGTCTTATATGAAATAATACGTGTTAGAGAATAATAAATTACGCTGATAAAATCATTAATATACTACTCAATTAATGAATGATTAGTTCAAGCCTGCGAGTAATTATAGGATTATTGTCAAACTAGGTATTTAGTATTAAACAAAACGCCTGCAAATAGTTTTTAAGCAATTGATACATAGAGAAATGTATCCGTCAATCGGTAGGTAACTTGTAGTTCATGGAGTAAACATTAGATTATAAATAAGATAATAAAATGAGGTAAAATGAGAAGTTTGCCTGTAAGGCTTTAGGAAAACCAGTTAATAGGATAACTATCTCATATGATATATTGGGAATTGAAAACTAAAGCGCAGCGATTGGTTTTCAATTCCCAATATATACCTACTATATTCCCACGGGATCGGGAGTTACGCGGGTGAAATCGCGGAACGCTGTTGGTTCAATATAAAGTTTATTACGACAAATACTGTATGTATATAAGTATTAGCTATCTCTGGCTGGAGTTTTGAATTAGCACATTACATCCAGATATTCCCACGGGATCAAGACTTTACTGGTGTAACCGCGGCGCATCAGGACATTTTTTTCTTTCCTTTCTTTTCTTTTTTTTTGAAAGGATTAGTTTAACAGAATTTTTTGCAAAATCGGTTCAGTAGTAAAACTATGTTATTCAATTAAATTGCGTATTTTACTTTCGTATGACTTTATTGTTAACTAGCTGCGTTTCATCCGCGTAAGTCCCGATCCCGTGGAAATATCGGGATAAAAAGTATCCTATGTGTTAATCCAGGTCTCCTTCTTCTTCTTTTCGTGTCGATTCCGTTAAACAAATTTTTTTTTTTTTTTTTTTGTTTTTTTTTTTTGTTTTTAAATTTTTTTTTGTATTTGATTTTTATTTTTTTTTATTAATATTATTATAATGCTATATACAGTATCCAGCCCAATAAGTAGCTGCAGCCGCGGCATTATCAGTCGCATCAATCAAAAAAAAAAAGAAGATCCAGGTCTCCAGCTATCTACATACCGAGTTTCATCGCAATCGGCCCAGTAGTTTTTGCGTGAAGAAGTAATAACACACACACACAAACTTTCATTTTTATAATATTTTTAGGATATTCTTTATTGAACATATTCACATTGGACCTTGTTGAAATCGGTTTAATTTTTTTTTTATCAAGTTTTTCATAATAGATAGATAGATAACTTTATTTGTACAACACAGTAAGGAACATATAAATACAAAAAGCAAAGTAAAGTAATCGCTAGACTTAAAGAGCAATGGGTCGCATGTTCTCCTTAAAGCTTAATTCTAATAAGTTAGTTCATCTAGTCGAAGGTCGTCCCGCGCTGAGTTAGTTTTACTTGTATTAATTTAATATTTTGTCAACAGATACAAAGAATGGTAATAAGCGGTGGCAACTTCAAACCCGATACACTTAAGCCTAAGGAAGTGGTCTCATTATTATTAGATGATGAGGAAATTGAACTTAAATGTAAGTCATTTGGATAAGATGTATTTATTTTTAGTTCTTTGGTAGCTTTTGTATGGGAGGCGTTTAGGAATCTATTTTAGATGTACGCTAGATCTTTGTGTTTCTAAACATGCAGGCGTTCCCTCCGCTAATGGTCGAAATCTGTCACTTACACCAGTTTAATGGTGAACGCACACCTACCCGCAGTCTCCGTTTGTATGCGCGCGGCGCCCGGCTGGTGATGTCACCAGCATCGGCCTTGGGATTTCCTTCGCTGCGCTGCAGCGACTACGGCGCGTGCGGTGCGGCTAGGTGTGCGCTCACCCTAAAATGAAAAACTTGAGTTCCAGAATATGACATTCCTTGTGTATTCAATTGTGCCCTAAGCTTATTATTATTAATTGATTAATTCAATTTCTTAACCTAACCTGACTGGGTTTGTTTTGGTAAATCGGGGCATGATTAAAACATTCGAGTTTCACCAATAATTTGATTATAAATAATGTGTTTTATTTATAGATCGTCAAAAGTCTGAAGAAAAGAAAATAATAGAAGAAAGGGAGAGGAAACGCAAACATGGGATATTACCTTCTGCTGTTGTAAGTATTTAAAATACATTATCGTATCGTAGTATCACAAAATAAGGTCTCCATGTATTTATCGACTCTGAATTATGCAACGGTAAAAATAAAAATGCGATTTTTCATAACCATTGTAAAAAGTTCAGAACTATTTACATACGGAGTGATTCATGAGGGGATGTTTATTTTGTATTTTTGTGTAAATTGGCTGAAATATAATTAAAAAAAAATGTAAGCGTATAACTTGTGTGAAGCCAGTGCTAGTTATTATTTAATGTAAAATTGTAAAATTGAAAATGATTGATAGATAGTTAAAGTTCTAGAATACCGGCTTCCCACGGGATCAGAAGGCCAATTATCGTAAATAACATTATTCAAACTATACGTAGCGCAGCGAATGTTGGCCTCTGATGGGAAGTAGAAGGGGTATGCGCAGAACTCAATTTTCATATAAATATCGAGTTCTGCGCATACCCCTTCCACTTACCGCAGAGGTCACCATTCGCTGCGCGAGGTATACAATATAGCAATTTCATTTCGATAACAAAAAATACCCTCAAACTCCGTTTTCTTTTGTCTAAAGTTTGAGGGTATTTTTTGACCTGGCCTGGACCTGGCAGCTCCCTGGAGTGGGCGGATCTGACCCTGCCTCATCAATACCCCCTTTAATTTGTGCTATCGATACGAAGAAGAAGAAGAAGTCATTTTTTGTAATCGGAATGATATTGAGATGTAATTTGAACAATATTATTTACCCTTTGAATACAAATACAAATAAATACAAAATACAAATACCTTCCTTGGGCTCAGGTAGTTGTTTATAGGTTTTATTTCAAGTTGTGTATATGTCTTATTATGTGTTTGTCCAGCAACCGGCTAGCGTGTCATCTAGTAGCGAGGCGAAGAGATCCCGCGACTCTGCGTCGGAACCTGCCAGTCCATTACACGACGATGACAACGATACTCTAGTTGTTGACGCCGCGCCACATCAGTTGCGTAAGTACAATCCACGGTCAAAAAAAAGTGTGTGTGTCAGCTCCGACGCACGATTGGAGTTCACTTCACAAAGCACACATGTTCATATATACAATACATACAATATGTCGGTTAAACACAAGACGTAGGTATACAAGCTAGTCATACACACACGATTGAAAAGTGAAAGGTGCGCAGAATAGGTTGCGCACCAAAAACGTAACGAGGTCATTCATCAGTAGATTTTACTCCTCACATATTTCTCATACCGGGCGTCTTATATATGAAAATCGATTCTTAAGGAGTAAACTCCAAAAATCTCTGCCCACCGTAACGTCTACAATCCTGTGCAGCACTATTTGAACACTATAACAACGTAACCTGTAAATCGATCCCACGTCGGTTGGTGTAGCGGGTAGCGGCTTATACCACTCACACAACTAAAGACATAGGTAACATGTTGAAAATAATAATCACACTGAGTACTTTTAATTCAAGTATTTAAGTTTGTGTGTAACGTCTATTAGAAGAAGGTCGTAACTCCAATTACTTGTTGATAGTATTATTGTAGCAAACTGATCAATTACTTATGACCCTTACTGTACCTTACCTACACTTCGACCCGGTCGGTGGAAGAAATAAACTTGGGTAAATTATTACATTAAAATACTCTTTAAAAAATACACAACGACAAACTTAATAAATTTCTTATTCACTCAAAAATAAGTTTACAATCACTACATAGTATAAAATAAAGTCACTTTTCACCGTCCCTATTTCCCTTTGTATGCTTAGATCTTTAAAACTACGCAACGGATTTTGATGCGGTTTTTTTTTATAGATAGAGTGATTAAAGAGGAAGGTTTTTAGATATAATACATGCATAATATAGCCGTGCGAAGCCGGGGCGGGTCGCTAGTAATAATATAAATCCGAAAGTTTGTTTCACGGTCAAACGACTGCACCATTTTGGGTGAAAATCGCTATAGTGGTAGTTTTGAGGTTGAAGAAGACTTTTCCATGCTTCGAATATAAATGCTAAACTCGCGGTATTTCTTTAAAATATATAATACTCGCTTTTGCCTGAGACTTCGTCCGTAGAAGTCGAAAATGGACCGAGGAATCACGGTGTCACATACAAACTTTTTCATCCCTTGGGGGGTAGAATTTGAGGAAAATCCTTTCTAATCGGATACCTACGTCACACAACGGACACACCCTCCAAGTTTCATGTCTCTACGATCAGCAGTTTAGGCTATGCGTTGATCCGTCAGTCAATCAGTACAAAGCATTTTATATGTATAGATTAGCTAAAGAGCTACAGCTTCACATCCAAAGAGCCGTAAGTTGCCGACCCCTGGGGCCTAAGTCTGCTAACACAATTGTGTTTCAATAGAGTTGCTAGGCAACGCTTGCAACATATCTATTACCATTCTATTGAGACTACATAGTGATACTATTGTGATGTTATTAAAACTTTAGCAGAATACCAAATAAAGTAACAATCTCGATATAATATCAATAGAGTCTCGATATAACGACAATGGTAAATGTATTAATGCAAAATAGCAGAATAGGGCCCCCCCCTGGTTTAATGGATATATTATAATATTGTGTATAAATTTCCAGCATATTCGCCAATAGTCCGGTCCGGTGGCTGGGTATCAGGTCGCGGAGCACACGCAGGTCGCACGGCACGACGTGGTCGACCACGTGGGTCACGCGGCGGCCTCGCGCGGCGACATGACGCCAACCATGTTGATAACGTCAACGCTGCTGCTAATGCTGTTGCACAAGGTATGTACTATACTTGCTTCTTTTACCTTACCCTTACAGTAGGTGCCAAGAATTCTACAAGTCTTCAAAATAACACATAAAGTGGAAGGGTACCGGCGCTCTCTCCATACAAACGTTGTCGACTGTTTCCTCCCTGGATAATGACACTAGCACAAAAAAAATTGTGGCATAAAACCTATAACTGCCATTTTTTTTCATTTTCTAATTATCATAGAAAATAAGATTTAAAAAAATTAAAAAACAAAAAATAGGGGCATATTCATGACAGTTATAAGTTTTATGCACCAAAAATATTTGCTCTAGTGTCATTATCCAGGGAGAAAACGTAGACTACGTTTGTAATACGATATGAGATACGGTATGGAGATAGCCCCCGGTACCCTTTCCTCTTAAGTTCCTATGTGAATGGCATCAGATCACGTGCAAACGAGTAATTTATGTTTGAAATTTTGCCATTATTATTTTGTGTGATATTATTTTGCAGTCCAGACCGCTGGCTGCAGAACGCATAATGACAAGACCGTTAAAGTTATTAACACTAATTGACATATAATTAATTGTATGTCACAGGAGCAGCCCTCCTAGAATCCGACGCCCCGCTAGAGATAATAGAGGGTCCGGTACAAGAAGGCCGATGTCGGCGAGGACGTGGACGCGGCCCGGGCAGGCCCCGGCTGCGGGGGGACCGCGGGCCGCGGGCGGGGGCTCTACGGAGACCGAGGAGGCCACGGGAACCTTTATTGGTACCACTTGCACCACCACCGTAGACAAAGTAAATACTGCTGCTATAGTCAGTGATATGTTACAGAGAGTTATCTCCGAACTTCGCATTACTTTATACTTCACTACATAGTATAAAACAAAGTCGCTTTCTCTGTCCCTTTGTACGCTTAAATATTTAAAACTACGCAACGGATTTTGTATAATACATGCATAATATAGCCGTGCGAAGCCGGAGCGGGTCGCTAGTACACAAAATAATTAAAAACAAAAAAAGGAGTAGGTTCTCAATTCGACGCGTATATTTTATTTTTAGAGTTCCGTACCTCAAAGGTAAAAAAGGGACCCTTATAAGATCACTCTCCTGTCAGTCTGTCCATCTGTCTGTTTTATGTATGATCACCGATTTCTCGAAGACGGCTCAACCGATTGAGATGATTATTTTTGTGTTTGAAAGGGGATACCTCGGATGGTCCAATGACAATTTAGTGAGGATCTAATGAGGATCTTCGGATTGATGAACAGCAACCTCATGTGAGCAACAAACTGCTCAGTTTTCAAGAACTCGCGACCCTTAAACTAATTGGTACCACCTTCTCATCACAAAACTCCTCAATGAATTATTAGAGTCTGCATATCCGAAAGCATTAGGAGTAAGAGTCAATTGCTTTAAGAGTAAAGGGTACCGGGGGTTCCTTCCATACAAACTATTACAAACGTAGTCGACTGTTTTCTCCCTGGATAATGACACTAGAGCAAATATTTTTGGTGCATAAAACTTATAACTGCCATGACCATGCCCCTATTTTTTGTTTTATTTATTTTTTGAATCTTAATTTCTATAATAATTAGAAAATGAAAAAAAAAATAGGGGCAGTTATAGGTTTTATGCAACAAAAATATTTGCTTTAGTATCATTATCCAGGGAGGAAACAGTCGACTACGTTTGTATGGAGAGAGCGCCGGTCAGTGTGGTTAAGTTTATTTCGCAAAGACGTATCTACATATCACTGGCTATAGTTGATTGTATAAAGGGTTAAAATAATATCCCCTCACGTTGTATTTAATTAATTCTACCTATACTAGTGCAATTTTATAAATTAGAATCCCAGTTTTATTTGTACAAAACAATTTAGTTAGTTTGTTTTCAAAGTTTAACTTTGTTTCTTGTAAATACATTTATTAATTTTTAGAATTTATTAATTTAATTATTTAAGTTACTTAGTATTAAAATTTGACGAAGAAATAAATGTTATGATTTTTATGTACCTAATTGTTTTATTCATATAAATTAATATTTGATATATTCCTTCCGTAATTACTAAATCCAACTTATACTTTATCCTCCAAACCACTTGATGGATTTGTTTTTGAAGTTATACTTGTCTTCTTTAAGCGTGTTATAAAAAGCTCGCAAAATAAATATCAGACGGACGGACGGACAGACAGACGGACATAACTTCTCACGCGCGTACATAAGTAGGTACAATCAACGTTCAAAAGTACACCGGCACCGTAAAGTTTAAAATCCTGTGCAGCACTATTTGAACATTATAACAACGTAACCTGTAGATCGAACCCACATCGGTTGGTGTAGCGGGTGTCTTTAGTTGTCATAGCTAACATATTGAAAAATAATAATTTCACTGAGTACTTTTAATTCAAGTATTTTTATGTTTGTGTGTAACGTCTTTATGAAGAAGGTCGTAATAGTTGTTGGTAGTATTATGGTAGCAAACTGATAGTGTAGGTATTTATGACGCATACGCACCCATTATTTAAGTTTGTAAGTAAGATTTCAAATGTGTTTCCAACTCACAGTGACAATTGTCAAGCACAAAGTGCCGCCAAGTCACGCGAGCTACCTACATACTAATTAGAATATTTAGCGAGAGTCTGGAGACCACCGTGGTTGAAAACTGCATACCAAAATAGGAGTATAATTGGTTGGTATGTGGTTACTTCACATACTATCGACCCAGTTGGCACAATGGTCACCATGCCGGACTGCCAAACACAGGGTTGCAGGTTCGATTCCTGCCTCAGACAAGTATTTATGCTTAGATATTTGTCTGTGGTCTGGTCGTTTCTATGTATTTTAAGTAATAAATAAATAAATATTGCAGGACATTCCACACATCGCCATCTAGCCCCAAGCTAAGTAACTAGACTTGTGTTATGGATGCTAGACAACGGATATACTACTTATGTACTTTTCTTTTGTAAATATATACTTATAATACATAGAAACAACCAGACCACAGACAAATATTTAAGCATGACTTGTCTGTGGCGGGAATCGAACCCGCAACCCTGTGTTTGGCAGTCTGGCATGGTAACCATTGTGCCAACTCGGTCGTCAAGTATTTATTTACAAAAGTATATAAGTAGTATATCCGTTGTCTAGCACCCAAAACACAAGTCTAGTTACTTAGCTTGGGTCTAGATGGCGATGTAGGGAATGTCCTGCAATATTTATTTATCATAATTTCTTCATAAAAATTCCTATTTAAACTTCGCGCCAATCAGGCTTACTTTTTATGTTGGTAGCTTTAGTTAGATCGAAGGACTAATCGCAAATATTTTATTCCTTTTGTATGACCTACCCTCCACCTATAATCCTACTTTGTCGCACTTATCGCGAGACCCTAGCTGGCATCGCACGCCATCTTGGACATCGGCCCTTGAGATAGCAATTCGTGCGTCTCCTGGGAGTCCCCGGTTGCTGTGTATCCACATCGGTTCCGCGCCCTGGGTATTGCACTCCAGGTGCCCACGAGGGTTCCGATAGCCCTCGCTGGATTTGGGTCTCAAATATACAGACTACCGCGCCGCGCCGTTTAATTACCGGTATACGAAGCAGACACGCGCTGACAGTGTGTATCCTGTTCTAGAAGCCTACCATCTGAGCTCAGAGGAGAAGAGAATAGCAGAAGACAGGTTAGTGCGACATTCCTTTCAGTTTCCCTCCTCTCACGTCTTGTATGCCAACGGTTAAATACTTTATTAGTTAACTAGCGACCCGCTCCGGCTTCGCACGGCTATATTATGCATGTATTATACATATAAACCTTCCTCTTGAATCACTCTATCTATTAAAAAAAACCTCATCAAAATCCGTTGCGTAGTTTTAAAGATCTAAGCATACAAAGGGAAATAGGGACATAGGGACGGCGAAAAGTGACTATTTTATACTATGTAGTGATTAGTTAATTGGTTAAGTACCAGCCTTCAATACAGTCCACTTAATTTTGATGGTTTAGTATTCTATTTTGTCACCCCGCCAACGGCTAGGTATACGTCCTTTAAGAGGCAGTTATAAGTTTTATGCTGCAAAAATATTTGCTCTAGTGTCATTATCCAGGGAGAAAACAGTCGACTACGTTTGTATGGAGAGAGCCCCCGGTACCCATTCCTCTTAACTCCTAGCCGTTGCAGTATGTTGTTACAAACTCAAGTACCATACCTCCAAAGTCAAATTCAATGTAAATTTTTGACGTGATAAGCTCTAATAAATTGATGGAACACCTGCATTCACAATAAAGATGACGTCATTGTTATGTTCTCATTGTGTGACGTCATTGTCACGTTCCCGATGTGTGTCGTCATTGTCACGTTCCGGTGACGTCATGTCAACAATGACGACGAGATAAACACATTACCAAACCTTTGCGTTGCGCAGTCGGGTTAAAAAATAACTCCCACGGGACAAGCAACAACTAAATCAAAATTAAGTATTCAAATCAGGACTCTTTGACGCAATATGCAAAGTTTAAAGAACGTTTCACTGTGCGTAACAAAAAGAACACGAATTAATATTTTTAAGGTAGGTACGACCTCTGTGGCGCGACAGGCAAACACCCGTCTGCTCAATTGTTCGGAAGCGAAGCACGTACCGGGTCGCTAGTTTCCTTTAATATTCTATCCATACCTACTCACCTAACTAAAATTAATAATAACTAGGTATTTGAAAAAATTTAGTGTTACCAGTTGCACAAAGCAAAGTAATATTGGGCTGCAGTACCAGGAGCTCATAAACTAGTAGTAGGCCTTAAATTTCTTTTTTTAAGCTAATGTGAGAAGAACGACGATGTTCGCCGTTTGAAAACATCACCTTAACCATTATAATTTCACTCACATAAGATCAACATGTTATCTCGTGGCGTGCGAACTGAAACTTTCCTATGATATAAAAACGTGCAATCATTTGCTATCAGATGAAATGGCAGATACTTTTTAAAAGGCAGTAACTTGAAAATTGGAATTGCATTTAAAATAATATTCTCCTTTACTAACTAGATTATTTAATTTTATCCATCACCAGCAACTTTAATCCATAGTTTTTAGAGCGCTGTAGTGCCTAAGACATGTACTGGTTGGATTAGGTTTGCCCAGACTCTATACTCTTAGCTTAGCTCTTAGCTTAGAACTCGTCAATGACTGTCCCAGTCTGTGAGATGCCAATGGTTTATCCGTGTCCTGTAAAAAGTAATCGACGCGTAAAACTGAAAGCTTCATTGAACTGGAAAAAGTCAATTTCGGGCAATGACCTAAACAAGTAGGTAATATTTATTCAAATATTTAGAATAACCTACCTAGTTAGTAGGTACAAGGTACGGTCGGAGTCACAATTGCAGAACTACCGTAGAGCTCTAAAACTGCGATTTTCAACTCAAGTAAGACTGTAAGGTCTTGCTCGTTTAAAGTATTTTTAACTCATTAAACTATTTGATAAACTACCCGCGGTTTCACCCGCGTAATAATTTTCTACGCAATTTTCTAATTTTTTTTTCTATCATAAGAACATAACAAACAACAAAAAAATAACAAATGGTTGTCTGTAAAGTCTGTTTACGGACGATAATTTTACGTGATAACGTCATAAGAAAACGATATAAAATTAAAAGTTTTTTTGTTATTTCTTTAAAGGGTAGGTACTAAGTACCTAAATAATATACATATAATATTCCTTTTTTTCTTTTTTTTTCTTTTTCCTTTATACAGGGTCCAGGGTTACTGGAAATTATACTAGCAAGCCGTTGAGGGCCATTTCTGTGCACCTTAACAAACAACTTTTGTTCTACGACTTTTGGATATTAAAAAAAAAAATTAAAATTTTGAGGTTAAGTATGTAAATTCGAAAAACAGCTAATTTTTTTAAAACAAAGGTCATTCAGACTAAGAACAGTAGATAAAGCTTAAAAAATAAGTAAAATTTTTAGGTTCATGACCTCTCCGTGTAAGGAACAGCTGATTTTCAGATAAACCTAACCTCAAAAAATCAGAAAAAATGATCGACTTTCCAAAAGTCGTAGAACAAAAGTTGTTTTTTAAGGTGCACAGAAGTAGCCATCAACGGCTTGCTAGTATAATTTCCAATAACCCTGTATAAGTCTTCTAAGTATTCGTCACTCGTCACCATAACACAAGCCCAGATGAACGATATTATTATTAAATATTTTTTTTCCTAACATCGGGAACGGGACGTGATGTCACACAATATTACCATGACACTTTTTTGTTCCAACAATTTATTAGACGCGTTATTACGTCAAAAAGCGAAATCGGTTCAGCTGTTTTCGAGATTTGCGCTTAGCAACACATTCAGCGATTAATTTTTATATTATAGAAGATAATATTAGAATAAAAACATTCCAATAATAGTAATTAAAGAACTCTACGATGGGTCTGCAATTCTGACTTCGACTGTACCTACAGCGGACCTAAATAAGTTATTATTAACCGAAAAACGTGCAAAAACATCGGAATTCACACCCCTAGGCGTTATGTGATGATGTATGTGAACAAAAACTGCATACCACCGTTACGTATCTAGTGATTGATGGAGCGGAGATTACGTGGAAAATCATTCATTGATTTATATCTTTTCTAATGGATCTTTAGAATGTGCTAATTGGCATTTATCTGAAAAATGGATGACTTTACTTCACCTAGTTTAGTAGCTAAGTATAGCTGGGTATTTTTGAAATCTTACACAAGACCGTCTTTAGCCTATTCGAGGCTCTGGGCATATAAGCATAATATGGCCCCTATGACTTTGGCAGAACATCACTATCACTATCACTACATAGTATAAAATAAAGTCACTTTTCGCCGTCCCTATATCCCTTTGTATGCTTAGATCTTTAAAACTACGCAACGGATTTTGATGTGGTTTTTTTAATAGATAGACTGATTCAAGAGGAAGGTTTTTATGTATAATACATGCATAATATAGCCGTGCGAAGCCGGGGCGTGTCGCTAGTATAAAATAAAGTCACTTTTCGTCGTCGGCCCTATGTCCCTTAGTATGCTTAGATCTTTAAAACTACGCAACGAATTTTGATGTGGTTTTTTTAAATAGATAGACTGATTCAAGAGGAAGGTTTAATTAATGTATAATACATGCATAATACAGCCGTGCGAAGCCGGAGCGGGTCGCTAGTTATTTTATAATTTACTAGTTTTATGACAAATTATTTTTAAATAAAATGTTTTAAGTAATATTTAAAAAAAAAGTACCTACTTAAAGTCATTTAGGTTCAAAACATTCGTTTTTTTGCCGTAATAAATATCGGTTGTCGTTTAGTGATCTGGCAGGAACTACCGATCACGGGGCTTTGGGTACCTACTTGCCCAGAGTGCCCAGTGGAAAAGAGGGGTAGGTAGGTACACAAAAATAACATAACGATAAAAGCTATGCAATAGCTTAAAAATTTACTAGTTCCAAATGCCTGGATAGGTGTGAGCAAAAAAATATCTAAAAGATGTCTATGATTTATGGATTGAGCTTCATTGTGCTAAAAGCTCTATTGGGGAGATAATTTTTAAAAAGTTGTTAAGTAAGTAGGCATACTTACCTAGTTTGATATAGTTACGTGCGTAATCAATAAACGTACAGAATTATCCCTATTTTCTTAAAACTTTTAAAACGGATCCAAAACGACACCCCTGCTTAAAAATCATCCTCTACAACTGTATCCATTACGAAAAAACATCATCGGAAATGACACATTACACCAAAACTAAAAACCATTCAAACCAGACACCTGTGATCCTCAAACTTTAACGTCTTTTGTGGCCCCCTTATGTTGGTTTAGGTGATTAGAACGGCAAAAGAAAACCATTATATCTAGATCCTGTGTTATTCAAAGTTTCACATATTCTTAGGTCCCTTTATGGTGGTAAAGGTGATTAGGGTAGCAAAATATAGGGGCGGATAAATCGCGGTGAAGCGTCGAATGACGTATGTCTCTACAAGCTGGTGACGTTGTTAGGGGGTCCAGAGATGATCGTTTTAAGTGTTTTAGTGTGGTTCTCAATGTTTTAAGACAAACAAAATTGACACATTCGAGATTTTAGAATGAAATGTTATGTCGATTTGACCCCAGTTATATCGACTTGTGTGGCTGTGTGGCCACAAGAATCTCGACCAATGGTCCAGCGGCAACTTTTAAAAAATAAAAGTCCTTCGAATCGGCCACTAAATAGTAAAAATTTTGGACAGTGGTATGTGGCTGTGTCGTCATTATCGCCTAACATGAAACTTTAAAACGAGAGATATTTTTTTATTACAAAGAGCATTCTTAGAAAATTATAAAGTAAACTATTTAGACTTATATTTTGCAAAAGAAAAATAAGTCACCTAATTTACCGGCCTATTATGTAGGTATGAAATATTTAGGACGAAAAGTTAGGTACCTAATTTTTCACAAAAAAGTTTTAGAACCATATAACTTTCAAACGCTAACATATCGCCCGCGCTAAAGACAACTTACCTACGCTAGTTCCGGAGTTTTTTACTCAAATTAAAACATTACGGGTACTGTCGGGGAAAAAAACACTTGTCAAAAAACATTGGCACAAAAAAACTGTATCAAATGACACCCCATGTGCCAACGTGTACTAAAATAACGGCAAAACGTGTTTTTCATTACGTGACGATTTTGTTATGACAAAATTATTCATATGAATTGTTTTTTTGGTGTTAGGGAGACGGATTTAGACTTTGAAAGTGATATGGTGTATCGGAATATGAGTTTTTTGAATGATATCAGTTACTTCTCTATTTTAAAATCATAACAGTAATAACGTACTTTTATCTGCCGATTATATAGTACTCAGTAGTATAACTAAGACAACCTCGGGGGAGTAGAAGGTAATTTTTCAAATATCCCGTTTCTGAGACACTTTAGAGGTTCCATATGAAGGCATTATTTGTTCGTTGTAAAGCCCTCTATCGATAGGTATGAGTCTCGAAATGCACCGCGCAAAAAACACTATGTGAAGCTCCCATACTAAATGTTCGGACCCATTTATTAATAAATTAAATTTCAGCTTTTGAGAATTAAAAATGGGCCACATTTTACATACACTTTTAAATAGGTACTCACTACTCACTCACGCCCGCCACGCACAAATTCGTTTGGCTTCGGCAAATTACTTAAATGAAGTCTTCCAATAAGACACACTGACCTAGATTTCTTTGTACGTATGAGTATGGCCATGGTTTTATTTGCTTTAGATTGTAAGAACGTTTGTGGAGGATAATGTCTTGAGTTAATGGCTTCATTTTTGCAATTTAAAAGAAACAACTAGGCTAAGCTTAATGTTTTAAAAATTGCAAGATGTAGACAAAAATGGAGTCTACCAATTTTTATGCGAGTATTTGTCTACAAGACTAAATAAAGATAGCTATGCCCACAAATAAATCCTTATTTAAATTCTGAATAAATTAAAATTAATATAATATAAGTTTTCAATCTAAATTATTTTAATTTTTGCTAAAAAATTCACCCGCATCAGTCCCCATCCCGTGTGAATCCCGGGATAAAAAATAACCTAAGACACTCGGCTACTCCCAAACTATCTATTTGCAAAATTTTATCCGAATCGGTCTTAACTGGTTTCGAGGATTACCCTGTCAACTTCACAAACTTTACCTCTTTATAATTAGTATAGATAATTATGTAGTATGACATTTATTTATTAAAAGCTTTAATTAACTTTCATCTGTCCCAGTGTTTGTGTTTCCAAATCTTGCAAGTTATTTTATTTATCACTAGCGACCCGCTCCGTCTTCGCACCGCTATATTATGCATGTATTATACATATAAACCTTCCTCTTGAATCACTGTATTTATTAAAAAAAACCGCATCAAATTCCGTTGCGTAGTTTTAAAGATCTAAGCATACAAAGGGAAATAGGGACAGAAAAAGCGACTTTGTTTTATACTATGTAGTGATTAATTTAAACCATAAAAATCTTCAGAATTTTACCATGCACTACTGGTGCATTCATAGATCGTAGGTATACCTACTAAAAAGTCCACAAACAAACCAAAATCTTTCACTTAATTTTTATTTTAAAGTTTTTAAAATCTTCCGTCTTTTTTTACTATGTCCCTTAATTCGGAGCATATCGAAAGACATTTCCGTACAAACTATTTGCGTAGGCAATGGGGTGAGAAAGTGTGGTGAAGACGAATGGGCTCTCGACCCCGGGGGCAGTTTTTGTTGAATATTTCAACACGATCAGTAAGGGTGGTGATTTAGGAGATTTTTGGGAAATTTGGTTATAATGTTGTATTTAAGAAGATTAATTATTTAAGTCTCATGTAGGTACTATAATTGTATATATATTTTTGTATTCTACTTACCAATTTGTAATTTTATTTTGTCGTAGTTTCAATAGCCTATATTTCTTGAATAAAGATTTGATTAATTATTATAATTTATTAGCGATTTTCTTTGATTTATTGTTGAATTAAAAGAAATGTTATACCATTTAAATACATGTGGTGACCGAAATATAGTCATCTAAGCAGAAACCCTAACTGCCAAATCAATAGGTGAATCACCCCACTGAATGATACTTGAAAAGCCAGACCAATTAGCCCTAATTTTATCAACTAACAGAGTCCTGAGGTTTCGCCCATTGTATTTAATCTTACTCTTTAGTTAGATCCTTTTTTCGTGACGATGGAGTAGGCATGCCCGGTACTTTCTACCCTCTCTGCTTAGTCAACCGTGTCCAATGAAAAGAAATTGTCAATACGTCTGGAGCCAACTAAGCCTCGGGTTTCATCACGATGTTTTTCTTTATCGTATGAACAATGACAATTATCGTACATACATTTTCGAAAGAAAAATTCAATTCGAACCCAAGACTTTTAGAATGAAAGTCGAGGTATCTACCACTTGTTTAACCGCACCCATACTATTGGTTGAACGCTGAAGTTTTGTTAAAGTTAGTCCAGTAGTTAGCAGTAGTAGTATTCATTACTAACAAAAAAATATTTTCTCTTATTAGTATGGGTCAACCGTAACATACCCAATCAAATTTAGAATTTAAAAACCCCCGACTTTTATCCCCCATAACTTATAGACGGCTGAATCGTTTTGTCAAACATAGCTAAGCACACTTCCGACTAAGTCATCTTTCGAACAAAAGAAACTAAATCAAAATGGGTTCATCCATTCGGGGGCTACGATGCTACAGACAGACACATCAAACTTGCTCATACAAACGTAGTCGACTGTTTCCCCCCTGGATAATGACACTGGAGCTAATATTTTTGTTGCATAAAACTTATAATTATAAATAATAAGTAAATATTATAATTATATAAAAATCTCAAAAATCTTAAAATCTTATTGTCATATTTTTTATATGTATAATATTTTGTTTTTTTTTAACTCTTACTCTCTATGATAATTAGAATATAAAAAAACCAAGACATAGGGGCATAGTACAAGACATAGGGGTTTAGTAGTTTATCCGTTATCTGGCACCCATAACACAAGCATTAAGTTGCTTAGCTTGGGGCTGGATGGTGATGTGTAATATGTCCTGAAATATTTATTTATTTATTTTATTTATAGTAATGGCAGTTTAGGTTTTATGCAAAAAAAAATTGTGCTAGTGTCATTATCCAGGGAGGCAACAGGCGACTACGTTTGTATGGAGAAAGAGCCGGGTACCTTTAAATAAATAAATAAATAAATAAATAAATAAATAAATAAATATTTCAGGACATATTACACATCGCCATCCAGCCCCAAGCTAAGCAACTTAATGCTTGTGTTATGGGTGCCAGATAACGGATAAACTACTTATATACTTTTTTTTTTGTAAATAAATACATATTATACATATAGGAAACACCCAGAACCAGAAACAAGAATTTATGGTCAGCATAAATACTTGTTCCCGGCGGGAATCGAACCCGCAACCTTCTGCGTCGCAGTCGGGTGTTCGCCCGACGCGCCACAGAGGTCGTCACAATTTACTCTTTACTCTTAATAATCAAATAACAATTCAAATTATTCAAACAAAGCTCTCTACAATCAATTAGTCTGGCTTTGGGCTATGCAACAATAGGTATTACGGTGGCCGGTATGGATTTCCCATTAGCGTAGAGTACGGTGGCTGCGTTCCGGTGTAAATTTATCCAGATCACAATAGCTGGAGTCTGCATATTGCATTTGATAATGGCTTTTGTACTGGTAGAAGGAAAACGTTTTTATTTAAATTGATCTTTTTTGTAGCACAAATTATTACCAATCTATTATATGTTTTAAGGTAAATTGGGAAACTCCGTTTTCCATAACATATTGCTCATCAGACAAAACTTCATAATTTTAATGGAATTAGTTCGTATTTATTTATTTCAACGTAATTTATAAAACCTCCTTTTTTAAAGTTTGATTAAATATTTTTTTTTTCCTTTTTACATTCTTACTAACATACCTAGTACCTAAAAACACTTTTCCTGAAAAACAATAACAACGAATACGTTTTTTAAATTAATTAATTAACCAAAAACTAAAAATAATATCAGCAAAAAAAAACTTCAAAATTTATCATTAAAAATATATGAATTTGAAATTTAGGGTTGATTTATAAGTTTTTACCTCGACAGTACAAGTTCAGGAACATTATTTCAGTCCAGGTGCGATCGTCTAGCGTAGCTAGGTACCTAGGTACCTATTCTAATTTATTAATGACTTATGAATTAATTATACGCTCAACAGCGTATAATTAATTGTGATTTATTAAATGTGATTTAGCGCAATTGGAAGATAGGTATAAGATTAGCTAATAAATGAAACTATTGTAGTGGTACCGAGAACAGACCTTAGAGAACCAAAAATATTTAAAAAAAGAGATTTTTTTATATAAAATGTTGACTTCGGGCTATTTGTGCATTTAACCTATGTAAGTCCACGAATCCTTTGAAATTGCAAATAATAATTATACAGACTCGAATAATTTTTAACTTGCAAGAATGTCACAATATAAAAAGGCATTCCGTAGACGACGCGAAAATACAAAGTTCTCTTTTTGAATTTTTCTAATTTAAGTCGAAAACCATTTCGATTTTTAAAAGTTTTATTGTGATTGTAATTAGATGGGGTAAAGTTTTCGAAATTCAAATTCCTTGGCGCTGATTCTCAAACTTTTTTGTAAAAAGAAAATAGCAATAACTACCTAATTTTAATCGAACGCACACTATTTACTTACTTTTTGCTTTTTGGATTCTGAAATTGCTTGTGCTTCTGTAAAAAAAATTGGTAGGGTTTTTTATATTGCATTTTTATGAAGGTAAATCGATAAAACTCATTTTTGGAATCTTTTAATTCGCATTAATTCATACAAATCACACAACTTTTTGGCATCATGTCACACATTTTGCTTTTTACGAGTATAGTCGATGTACAAGCATACAGTTTAAGAAACTGTGTCTTACCATTCCATAGAGAGTTCATAGTACGGTTTATTTGTATTTTTAGCGGTTTATATGTTCCGCTCTATAAAATAAATGACAATAAAAGTTTTCAGACTACCCTCTCGGAGTTTGCGGCGTTCGCGTGACATTACCCCGTGGAAATTGTGTAAGCATAGTTGACAGAAACGAATTGCTTTTCGAATTTCGAATCGTTATGGTAAAATAAATGGAGTTTCAAAAATGGAAATTCGTTTGTTAAACGATAATAAAGTACCTACTTAGGGTACCTGCACATTTTACGTGATTAATATTTTACTAGTTATTAAATTAACAGTAAATTGATAAGAATAGGTAGTATGTAATAGGTAGGTTCTTGCATATATCTTGGAGCCTTGCGTGCCCCGTAGAAAAATGAAATATTTTTTGTCAGGAAATATATAACTTAGCTATTTATTTTTTTTGGGAATCTCAAACTTTGATCAGTGTGAAACTTTGACCAAATGTGATTTTTACCAAAGAAAAATGGCGGTCGTCTTTGTATGTAGTTGTTTCTTATCAAGTACCTAGTGTAAAACTTTAGTTAAATTAAATTATTTTGGTTGCATTTTACCTAATTTCATTTGCTAAAGATAAGTACATATACCTAACTGAAGTGAATAGATCACTATTATTTTCTAGATGAACCAAAAAATTTTGGATTTCGATTTGGAAAGTGTGCTTATGTATATAAGTATTAGAAGTTTTAAAAAATATATATCTAGAAAATAAAGCCTGTCTTCGTTAGAAATAGGTACGAATTGGTTGCAATAACATCGCTGCGTAACTGAGACGCTTCTGTTGCAATCGCACCGCGTTTGCCCAATGCATTCATACACTCTAGATACTCAAGTTATGCAACCGTAGTTTGTTTAGTTATTTTCAACTTTAGTAGTTTAATTTCATCAAAATCTATATATATAAAAAATCCTGTCCTGACTGACTGTCTCAAATCGGTCGACGGATCGGGCCCAAATTTGGCACACAGTTAGCTATCCTACTAATATTATAAATGTGAAAGTTTGTGTGTGTGTATGTATGTTGTTATTTCTTCACGCTAAAACTACTGAACCGATTGCAATGAAACTCGGTATCTAGATAGCTGGAGGCCTGGATTAACATATAGGCTACTTTTTATCCCGATATTCCCACGGGATCGGCACTTACACTGGTGAAACCGCGGGGCGCAGCTAGTTATGCCACTAAAACAAAATTTAGGAACATTTATTTCCTACGAGGATGAATTTAATTACGAATAAAATAATACCAAATTTCTATAAAAACTAAGTATATTTTATTTAGAAGTGTAAAAACTAAAAGCCATCCATCACATTATTAAGCCTATTTACTATTTCATAATAATACTAGGTACTTGAAATGTATCATAGCAGAATTACATTCCTTCTTTTTTTTTTACATAATTTCTTAAAGTTACCAATGCCACAAAAACTAGATAAAGTTAAGTAATAATTAAAAAAATAATGATTTTTGTCGTTATAAAAACACCTATCAGTCTCAATTCAATACATTACGTTTTTAGGTAGATTGGAAACTACATGTTAAGAGGAAAGGGTACCGGGGGCTCTCTCCATACAAACGTTGTCGACTGTTTTCTCCCTGAATAATGACACTAGAGCAAATATTTTTATTGCATAAAACATATAACTGCCATAACCATACCCCTATATTTTTTTTTGTTTTTTAAATCTTAATTTCTATGATAATTAGAAAATTAAAAACACCAAAACATAGGGGCATAGTCATGGCAGTTATAGGTTATATGGCAAAAAAATATTTGTGCTAGTGTCATTATCCAGGGAGGAAACAGTCGACTACGTTTGTATGGAGAGAGCGTCGGTACCCTTTCACCTTAAGTGTGGAAATATTTAAAGGATAAATGCGTCATCACTTAAACCCCCTGAACAAAGTGAGTGGCGCAATTGGAATTGCATTTCTTGACATTGACGGATTGTCAGAACTTTGGTAGGTACATAGAGTTTTAGTAAATAGATAATTCTGCTGTTAATACTATAGGTACAATTTATTCAGTCTCATTCTTTTTCAAAGAACTCTTCAGTTAACGGTACGTGTGACAATTGATCGTAAGTGTAGGCGTCGAAGAAGCGTTGCGTCACGTTCATGGCGTAGTCGATCGCGTAGTCTAAGATAGGACCACCGAATTCTGATGCGAAAGCTTGAGCATCACTGTTTAGGACTTGAAGAATGTTTGCACCTGCGAAAAGTAAGAACAATTGAAGATTAAAAAGTTACCAAAGGTACAACGGTTAATAGTAGGTGTAGGTTGTTGTCAGCCCCGGATCTAGGGGGGGCAGACCGGGGCCCACGCCCCGGGCGGCACGTCCAGGGGGCGGCTAAATTAACACTTTATAGGCGAATACTCAACTAATTATTTGCTTAACTTTGACCACAGAATACATTATAGTAAAAGTACAGAATGGTTTTTTTATATCAACTCGACCCATACCCAGGGGTACAAAAAATAAATAAATAGGTAAACAAAGAAACAAACAAGAAATAAATAGGCTTAACACAGAAAGAACAGCGATGGATCCATTATTTTCGAAAGTCATTCAATTAGTGGACATCTGACAGCTGAAATTATAAAGATAAAAATGGTAAAAATAAATAAAAGTTGGCGGGGGCGGCAATTTTCAGTTTTTGCCCCGCCTAAAAAAATTGAAGATCCGGGGCTGGTTGTTGTTGTCCTTTTGGCGACTTAGGTCTATCAGGAAAAATGGTAGGTATAAATATGTCGAATTTATAAAAATAAATTGGCGAAGGCTATTTATGATATTAAATAGAAATGACGATATTTACAAATGTCAATATGTATAAATGTCTATGTTGCACTTTCTTTGTAAAAATATTATGCTTACAACGTTAAAATCTAAAATTGCAAAAGTTTTTTTTTCGAAACTCCAACTTCTTTTTTTAAAGGGTACATGTCCTAACTTGCTTTTATTTTTAACCCCCTAGGGGTTCAAAGACCCCACTTTGAGTAACCCTGGCTTAGTAAAAAAACTTACTTATTCTAGGGTTCCCTCTAATCAAGTTAGTGAGATTGAGCTTCAAATCGGTTCCGTAGTCCGCTTTGTATTTGTACGAATTGATCTTATAATGTCCCTCGCCTTTCTCGTTTAGTACCACGCGTTCCACTACTTCGAGACGAACTCTTTGGTTCCCTGTAAATAAACAAAAAAAAACAAAATCAAAATCGGTTCATCAGACATACACACACACAGCCCCGTCAAACTTATAGCACCCCGTCGTTTTTGCATCGGGGGTTTAAAAATAAAAATGAGATAAAATAGTTTAGAAATATCATTTTTTTAACAAAATAAGAGACATTAGTCCATTTTATATAGCGTAGCGACATCTATTACAAATACCGTAAAATTAATAGATATAAGGTATAGTTATTCCATATAATTATGGCCTATACTATTTAAACATAACGAAGAGAACGTTTCGGAACAACTGACTATACTAAATTCTACCACCAGTGGTCAGTTGAGACAACTAATCTGCCATCAAACCGTTAGTGGTTAGCTGGGAGCATTATTTCCTAATTCAGCAGTGATAGTGATCCTACTAATATTATAAATGTGAAAGTTTGTGTGTTTGTTACTCCTTCACGCAAAAACTACTGAACTTGTTCACGGAAAAACTACTTTATCGATTGCGATGAAACTCGGTCGGGATGTAGCTGAAGACCTGGATTAACATATAGGCTCATTTTTATCCCGATATTTCCACGAGAACTAACGCAGGTGAATCCGCGGTCCGCAGCTAGTAATATTATATGAAAGTCTGTGTGTCTGTTACTTACTCTTTTACGCAAAAACTACTCGACCAATTGTAATGAAACTCGGTATGTAGATAGCTGGAGACCCGGATTAACACATAGGCTACTTTTTATCCCAATTTTATTCCACGGGATTTGGATTTACGCGTGTGAAACCGCGGGGCGCTAGTCATTATCACTATCACTACATAGTATGAACTAAAGTCACTTTTCGCCGTCCCTATGACCCTATGTCCCTATGTATGCTTAGATCTTTAAAACTACGCAACGGATTTTGATGCGGTTTTTTTTAATAGATAGAGTGATTAAAGAGGAAGGTTTTTAGATATAATTACATGCATAATACAGCCGTGCGATGCCGGGGCGGGTCGCTAGTATAGTATAAAACAAAGTCACTCTCCGCTGTCTGTCCTTATGTATGCTTAGATCTCTAAAACTACGCAACGGATTTTGATGCGGTTTTTTTAAATAGATTGATTTAAGAGAAACGTTTATATGTATAATACATGCATAAAGTAGCCGTGCGAAGCCGGGTGGGTCGCTACTTAATAATAAAGTTGTTTTATACTTACAAATCTTCACTTTAGCGCTGCCTTCAGTATCAAGATTAAATAGCAATAATCTTCCCAATAAACTGTACACTCCTCTGATTGTAAAGTTGCAGTGCATATCGAAAACAAACGTCCTTATTTCTCGGCGGGACCTAAAACACAAAAAGATGTACTTCGTCTGATGCCATTCCTTATGGTGAAAGGGTACCGGCGCAGTCTCCATACAAACGTAGTCGACTGTTTCCACCTGGATGATGACACTAGCACTTATATTTTTGTTGCATAAACTATAACTGCCATGACTATCCCCCTATGTTTTGTTTTTTTTTCATTTTCTAATTATCATAAAAATTAAGATTTAAAAAACAAAAAATAAATAAAAAATACAAAACATAGGGGCATGGTCATGGCAGTTATAAGTTTAATGCAACAAAAATATTTGCTATAGTGTCATTATCTAGGGAGGAAACAGTCGACTACGTTTGTATGGAGAGAGCGTCGGTACACTTTCCTCTTATCTGTGATATTTCAACAAATTCCTTTTTAATAAATTAGCTTTTTTTAGTTCTGTAGCAAAGTGATGCTGCTATCTATTAAGGCAAAATGAAACTAGTATATTTTTAGTAAGCCTTATTGCATTTTATTTTGCGTCACAACGTACTTGACTTTAAATCCCTAGGGGTTTGAGTATCCCACTTTGAATAACTCTGACTTAGTAAAAACAGTATTAGGCTGTGCTTTAGGCTTCACTCTGATTAAGTTAAAAAGTTGAATCTGTGATGTTTTCATAGAAACTATTGTTTTTAAACATGCTGAGGTGCTTTGAAATTAGTATATTTGTCACTTAATTAATATTCTATAGGCGTTTGCAAGAAGGTGCGCACTATAAGTACAGATATTTGATTTGGCATACAAATAGTAGAAAAAAACGAATAATTCCCACTTTAAAGTCGTGATTTGTATAATTAACAACGACATCTATTCAAAACGAATATTAAATGTCAATAAAATCAAGGATAAAACTTATTATGAAGTCAAGAATAAATAAATCCCTAGACAATGTCTATTGCCCAGTGATGTCAAGTATATTACAAACGCTGCTTAGCAGGTGATTAGTCAGTCACGTACAGTCGACAACAAAATTTCAGAGTTCTAAAATTACTAGATATTATTTTAATGTTTTTATTTTAATAACGTGTGTCTAATAAATTCATGAGTCTCTTCAACTTTAAACTTCAACTCAAGCAGGACATTAGAATCTTGCTTGTGTTGAGACCTCTCTTCACTTTTGTTGCCTGGCCCGTGGGGTCCAGAAGCCTTAGATTTTTATAAAAAAATTTCAAAATTATTAGTATTAGCTTCAGGTGACCAAAGGGCTGGCTGCTACTTTGGCCAACGAATCGGCATTGCCAACCATGCAGCGAGCCTTTTGGGCACCCTACCTAGGGAACTTATTTAGATTTTTAATATTGTTATTTTGTTTTAGTCACTACATAGTATAAAATAAAGTCGCTTTCTCTGTCCCTATATCCCTATGTATGCTTAAATCTTTAAAACTACGCAACGGATTTTGATGCGGTTTCTTTTAATAGATAAAGTGATTCAAAAGGAAGGTTTATATGTATAATACATGCACAATATAGCCGTGCGAAGCCGGGGGCCGTCGCTAGTTATACATAATTAATTGAAATAAACGTAATTTAATCATTTCTAATTTCCTCTAGTTTTCACTTACGATACTTTATCCGGCACACACGAACTCAATCCAACGAGCTTAGCATTATGGAAGGTCATCTTCAGATTCCCCGGCAGTACGATACTGATGTTCTTGTCCAGGTAGAGCGGGTCTAGTGGTGGTATGTTCGCTTCTGGGATGCCTTTCACTATCCCCGGTATGGCGTCTAGTGTCGCTTTGGTGAAACATTCGTCTGATAGCTCCGCGCAGGGATGGATGTAGTCCGCTGGAAAATAGATATTGGTGTTTTAGAGTTCTCGTAGGTTGCAGCAAGATGATCTTAGAGCCCTACCTCACCGGCGCATAGCCCTCTTTCCCACTGGACACTTTGGGAAGTGCCCAGGGTCCCGTGATCTATAGAACCAAAGGGTAAAAATGAGACACTATCACTACATAGTATAAAACAAAGTCGGTTTCTCTGTCCCTATGTCCCTATATCCCTTTGTATGCTTAAATCTTTAAAACTACGCAACAGATTTTGATGCGGTTTACATTTTTTAGATAGAGTGATTCAGGAGGAAGGTTTATATACATGCATATATAGCCGTGCGAAGCCGGGGCGGGTCGCTAGTTACTAATACTTCACTGTCTTACTGTTGTTGTAATACTTATGTATTATTTTGTATTTAAATTTTAATAGTTAGGAGTTTTTATTAAAAGCAAATAAAACTAAAAGAAAATCACAATCATTAAAAAAAAAACTGGTTGCCTGTAAAGTCGGTATACGGGCGAAAGTTTTACGTGACAACAACTGTGCTCGAGTGGAAGGGACGCGTGCCTTTCACTTTTTATGTCTGTCTCTCTCGCTCTTAGGCGGGCTAACCATGCCCGCGTGCCTCTCACTCGCTCTCATTGTGAGCGCATAACGTCAGCGGAGCGTAACGCAGTTTCTTGAAGTGTCACCCGGCAAACCAATTTATAAAACGTTGTCACGTCAATAAACAAATACTTAAATCGATACAAAAAATAAATAAATAAATAAAAAAACATCCTAAAATCATAAAAACTACAAATAAATAACTTATATCTAATCAAATAACCCGCCCCGCGACACTCCTGGCACAAAAGATGCGAGAATACAAGCTGCATTCCCCCGCTGGATGGCAATAGCTAATCTTTGAGCCAGGAATGCCCCGGAGCGATGATCCAGCCCCCATTTTGTATTTATATTTTAATAGATTTAGGTTTATGGTTTTTTTTTCATTTTATTTCATATTGTGAAACGGTTAATCGAACGGCATTTGTTTAATATTATTTTGTTAATTATTCTAGTGGGCTGCAGATAATTCCACAAACTGTACCTACTGGTATTGGTAAATAAATAAATTTGCATTTTTCATATTTTTCGTTCGTCCGTCCGTCTGTCCGCCTGTCTGTCACCAGGCTGTATCTCATGAACCGTGAAATTTTCACAGATTATGTATTTCTGTTGCCGCTCGCTATAACCACAACAGTGCCAGAACAGGCGACCTTATCGTTGAAAGCGGTCTCTTTCAGGCAACATCAGCTAAGCAGATCTTGATGAAAAGAGAAACCAGATTGTTAGGTGGTTAAATTGTACAGAGGACCGCATTGATTGAACTTGTTATCAATTTTAAACACTCAACTGTAATTAATTAAGCACATAAATCTCAGTAAGGTTTGGTAAATAGAAAGAGTGTTGAAAACTTCGTATTAAGTCCGCTAGGTGCGCCTTTAAACTTTCCATACAATTTTTTCGTAAACGTTGAGGTAGCGTTGGCTATACGAACAATTTTGGTATTGCAGGCTCAACAGTCTTTTACTGCTTCTATTTGTACACAATTCGTTGATAGTTAAGACTCGCTAATTATCAAATCAGCCTAGCTAGCATGGCTGTTCGTGATATGATATGATAAAAGATAACGTATTATATCCACACCTAAATAATTATCGATTTCGCGAGTATGACAAATTGAGCGATATGATATGTTAAAATAATATCACGCAATATGAGATGATAAATACGTCACATCCACTTGATATGAATTTCAATGCTGCCAATTTAATAACGTTAACCATTCATTCTTTTCTTCTTTTTTTGCAACTTTTAACGCAATCTGTGACTGAATTTGACACATCTTTGTTGACAGAACGATCAAACAAGATTTTCTTCAATGTTTATATTTTGAAATCGTGCTATCATCGTGTTTGAGTGTTGGCGTTTTCGTGTAAATCGCGTTTTGGAACGCGAGAGCAACATGGCGCGCTGATTTTTATTTTAGCAAAACTTTGTAATAATCGAGTTAAATTTAATTTAATTTCGTGACAGTGCGAAAATAGTAACTCGACACTGGATATAATGCACACTGCGAAGCTTTAATTAATTATAATATAAAAAAAACGAATGGAATAGAATCTTTTTAGTTTAGTTATACCTACAAGTACATTTCATACATTTTCTGTATTTATTATGAACATTTACACAAAAATCATTATAATATTTCTAACATTCTAGTCTAATAATGGATTTAAGTTAATATTTGTTAAGCTAAATAATCTTGATAAATTTATCACACCCTCCAAACGTTGTCGATAAAATAACGCGCCTCAATGTCAAAAATCGATACTTTTCACGTTTTTTATCGACAATTAGTCGGTCATGCTCGACCTTTCGATAAATAAGAGACTGTCGTGCTCGCTCTTTTGTCTATCTTATCATACCGTAACACGTGATATCACACACGGGCCATGCTCGCTGTTTCGATAAAAATTCAACATGGCGGCGTTATATAGCATATTTTGACAGTTTTTGTCGATAAATCGCTATATCGTGCTGCACATGCTAGAGGGGCAGAATGTGTCTTTATACAATAGGTACAGTAAGGGTCATAAGAAAATGATCAGAAGGCAAATTTACGTAAATAACAATGTTCAAATTACATTTCAATATCATTTCGATTGCATTTCGATCACAAATGATACCCTCAAAGTAACTCAAAACACACTCAAAGTTAGCTTTTTGTAAAAAAAAACTGACTTTGAAGCTATCTTTTGCAATTAAAATGCAAGCGGGATGATATTGAAATGTAATTTAAATAATATTATTTACGAGAATAGGCCTTCACAGTTTCCTACAATAATACTATCAACAAGTATTGGAGTTACGACCTTCTTCTAATAGACATTACAAACAAACTTAAAGACTTGAATTAAAAGTACTCAGTGTGGTTATTATTTTCAACATGTTAGCTATGTCTTTAGTTGGCAGAGTGGTATAAGCCGCCACCCGCTACACCAACCGACATGGGTTCGATCCACAGGTTACGTTGTTATAATGTTCAAATAGTGCTGCACACGATTGTAAACTTTACGGTGGGCAGAGACTTTTGACCGTGGATTGTACACAAGCCCAGCTTGTGGTAACATGGCGCTGTGTAAAAAAATGTCCTGCAATATTATTTTATTATATCTCTAATATCATTCAGTTAGCAGTCATTTTTAGTTAAGAACCTTTTTACATTTTCTGAAGCTTGTTTAGCTGGAAGTTAAATGTATTTATTTGCCAAAATATGGTGAGTAAATTATGATTATAGTATGTGCTATTCAACGAATCTCGGTCCGGTGTGCTAATATCTCGAATAAAAATAAATGGCAGGTTCCCTATCATCAATGCACACTATTGTGGCGACGTTTCACATCGCAACCTACAGATGACGCCACTACTAGCCGATCGTAGATCCCAGATCGCGCAAGCGAAGTTTCTCTGAAGATTAAGCTCATATATAAGTTCCAACAAAACATAGTTGGGCCGCGGCCTACCGGGTATAACACCTGCCCGGTGGAAGATCTTCCCTGGGGAGGTAATACCACCAACTACCTCCAAACTATTTCCATTCACTTAAAACCACTAAGATTTTAAAGATACCTTACTAATTACAGTTGCGTGTTTATAAAAACACTAAAATAAATACCTACCTATTTGATTAGAAGTTAAATATACGAACCTCGGCACCGTTTAACCAATACTAAAGGTGTTAGCCCACTAGATATTGGAATCAAAAATCAAGAATATTTATTTAAAAACTGTGTAAGTATAAAATGTCATGTAATAAATAAGATGTCATGTCTTGGCCTAATCTGGATCATTGATACACGCAAGCAACTATAATCCATGCTTTTCAGGACGCTCTTAGTGCCTACTAGGACATGTTTAAGATGGAGTAGGTTTGCTTAGCAAGCTAGCCTCGCTCGTTAAGGTAGTATTTAATACAAATTCGTATACATTTCATACATTAGTATGAAACAGCCGGCATAGTGGACAAATATTTTTGTATTAAAAAAAACCTTAAATATTGCAGGTATTTTTGACCGACTTCAAAAAGGAATAGTTTCTTAAGAGGAAAGGGTACCGGGGGCTCTTTACATACAAACTATTACAAACGTAGTCGACTGTTTTCTCCCTGGATAATGACACTGGAGCAAATATTTTTGGTGCATAAAACTTAATTTCTATGATAATTAGAAAATGAAAAAAAAAACAAAACATAGGGGTATAGTCATGGCAGTTATAGGTTTTATGGCACAAAAATATTTGTGCTAATGTCCTTATCCAGGGAGGAAACAGTATGGAGAGAGCGCAGGTACCCTTTCACCTTAATTTCGTCGCAAATTATTTTTTTTCGATTTTTTTGTGGCATCCATTGTTATCATATTATAAGATGGATTGTACTATCTGATTAATAAATTAAATAAAAAAAATACGTTTTAGCACGTTTTGGGAAACAAGAAGATGAAGAAAAGAAAAAAAATGAGAAGTAAAATACGTCAGACGAGGCTGTACGGACTTAAATCTTTTGCCTGCCTCTTCAAGGTTAGAAAAATCTAAACAGTTCGAACTGTAATATCGCTAAACATTAAAGTTTCACCTAAGGTTTTAAAAGAAAATAATTGACTCGTGCCTACTTCAATCTAGGTTGATACTTCTGCCTTAGGTACCCTAAACCACAGTTATTTTGAGCTGTAGGTTGGTGAATGACGACTTAATCAAGGCCGTTCAGTTTGAATGCTTGTACCAGAATTTGCCTTTAAGGACACTTGTTTTAATAAAATGTATACTTAGGTACTTTTTTTTAACCGACTTCAAAAAAAGGAGGAGGTTCTCAATTCGGATGTATGTATGTTTTTAAGCTATTGCATAGATTTTATCGCGGGCCTTGGGCGCGGTGACCGAATCAAGAAATTCCGTAACAAAAATAAAACCTAACACCCCTGTAGGGATTCCTGCCTGTTATGATGGTAGTAGGTACCCAGTTGTTAGTTTATAGTTACACCAAACCACGATGTATTGATTATAAGGATATTTATTGAATCGCACAAACAGTACGCTAGGCGTCTTAGTTACGACTAACTTATAATTAATGAATAAAATGAGTAAATGCTGTACGAGCAATAATTCTGTAGGTATTGGCTCGTACAACCCCCGACAAATGACGGACGATTATTTACGGACGACTATTGACGGACGATTATTAACGAACGACTATTGACGGACGACTATTGACGGACGACAAATGACGGACGACAAAAGACGGACGACTATTGACGGACAACTATTGACGGACGAATATTGATGGACGAATATTGACGGACGACTATTGACGGACGACAAATGACGGACGACAAATGTCGAACGACAAATGTCGAACGACAAATATCGGACGACAAATGTCGGACGACAAAAACGGACGATAAATAACGGACGATAAATAACGGACGACTATTGACATGCAATGCACAATGCAATAGCTTTACCGCGGCAGTCCCCGAGTGTCACACGTTTTTTTTTTCTTTATTTGGTCTAGCTCTATGACCCTCCAAAAGCTACCAAACCTACTTAGTAAGTATTTAGTTGTAGGTATGTAAGAAAAAGTTTTGTTCACATAAAGTCTTCATGATGAATTAAAAACACATTTTTGTTAAGTGCCAGTTTGATACTGGCATTCAATAAAAAAATTGTATGAACTTGTATTTTTATATGGGCTATTTTTCGAAACTATGGACCTCTTTAAAGTTGAGTCCTTTTTGGGAATATGGAGTAATACTATTACCAATTACTACCCTCTCAGTTTAGTCGACCATGTCCAGATTAAAAAAAAAAAAAACAGCGCACTCCGGGAGTGCAGGCAAAAGTGAAAACTGTATATCTGTGTAAAATCTCATATGTCGCGAGAACATACGCAAAAAGAGTTTTAGATGAAAAAAAAAAATAGTCGGACGACAAATAGTCGTCCGACATTTGTCGTCCAACAAATAGTCGTCCGACATTTGTCGTCCAACAAATTGTCGTCCAACATTTGTCGTCCGTCAATAGTCGTCCGACAAATAGTCGTCCGACATTTGTCGTCCGTCAATAGTCGTCCGACATTTGACGTCCGTCAATAGTCGTCCGTTAAAAAATACCATATGTACGTCTTAATACACTCACAGCCAAATTAAAAACAGTAGGCCCAGGCATACATTTTCGCCGCGCCGTAGAGAGGGGATAGCTGTCTACTCTCCATCCGTCTTACGCTTTTTCGATCAGGTCACGTGTCCTGACGCGAGTTTAAGATTTTATACCCATTACAGAAAAAGTGCTCAACGCCGCTAAAGAAGTTTTCACTTCAAAAATTGTCAATACGTATGGAGCCAACTAAGTTGCGGGGTTCATAACAATGTTTTAATTCACCGTAAGAGCAATGTCACATTTTTTCTGGGCTAAGTCCCCATCCGCTAACCCGCGATAAAGAACTTCGTTCCAAAAACCTATCTAACTAAAATCTAACTGACACCTAATAATCACTAGTACATAGTATAAAATATAGTCACTTTTCGCCGTCCCTATGTCCCTTTTTCCCTTTGTATGCTTAGATGTTTAAAACTAGGCAACGGATTTTAATGCGGTTTTTTTTAATAGATAGAGTGATTCAAGGGGAAGGTTTATATGTATAATACATGCATAATATAGCCGTGCGAAGCCGGGGCGGGTTGGTAGTATAATATATTTTTATTAGTTGTTCTTATAGGTTAAAAAGCCTGCATCCTAATGCGGATTTATTATAGTGCTGACTGCAATTTTTATGGATTAACAGAGAATTTAATACTTTCATCAATTTTCATACATTTTTTAAGCTTTAGTTTTCACTGGGTTGTAAGACCATACGTGCAAAGCCAAAATAAAAAAAGCCTTTTTTTAATCTTCCGTTTCCGACTTGTACTATATGGGGTAGGCAAACGACATCCCTCTATACAACCAGCCAAAAATGACCTAATTTAAAAAAAAGAACTTACGTAAAGGTATAAGCTCCATACTGCTATAAACACAAAAACCAAGCACAAGAACTGTATAAAAATATGTCTCCATTTTAAACACGTTCGCACTAGGCTGTATCTTTCAAAACTATGTTTTTCGCAAGTTTACAATAACTATACGCGAGTTTTCGTAAGCGGTTGGTGTATGTGAGGCAATGGATACGAATGCTCGGTTTAAGCCGACTCCCGCCGGTCCATACTCTGTCTTTAATTTCAATGATTAAACAATCTTCAAGGACTTAAACTGCGGTTTTATTGACTGCGATTTTTGGCCGAGTGAGCGAAGTGGATTTATAGTGGGATGCGGAAGCATTTTATCTTTATATACCTTACTAGCTGTATCGGCAAACGTTGTTTTGCCATTTACAAAAAAAAGATGTTCGATTCTCAGACCTAACGAATATACACAAAAAAAATTCATACAAATCTGTTCAGCCGTTTAGGTGGACTTAAGTAACTAACACCGCGACATGAGAATTTTATATATAGGTAGGTACTTATAGGGATTTTTTTGATTATAACTTGAGTAACTACTATTTCTGGGATCTTCACGAATAGTTAAAAACTACGAAAGTTATTAAAAACGGCTTATTTACTCTTCCATATTTCAGTTCTGTTGCCAGAACGATTTTTACAAGACAATAAAATCACCTTCATTTTCCATTTTGGTTTATTTTGTCTTTAGTAAAGCTATTTAAAATGACGTTTTTTAGGGTTCCGTACCCAAAGGGTAAAAACGGGACCCTTTTACTAAGAGTCCACTGTCTGTCTGTCTGACACCAGGCTGTACCTCATCAACCGTGATAGCTAGACAGTTGAAATGTTCACAGATGATATATTTCTGTTGCCGCTATAACAACAAATACTAAAAACAGAATATATAGGTACAGTCACATTACCAATTAGCTGAACCCCACATGACCTATAGCTCACTCGCAAATCTGTATGGTTGTAAAGTAATAATTATGGTACCTGATTCCGTTTTTTTTAAACAATAATGCTATACAATACAATACATTTTTTTTTACAAAATAGGTACTTCATCACTATCACTACATAGTATAAAACAAAGTCGCTTTCTCTGTCCCTATGTCCCTATATCCCTTTGTATGCTTAAATCTTTAAAACTACGCATCGGATTTTGGTGCGGTTTTTTTAAATAGATAGAGTGATTCAAGAGGAAGGTTTATACATGCATAATATAGCCGTGCAAATCCGGGGCGGGTCGCTAGTACTATATTTATCTGAATGAGCTCTGGGTCACGTGGGGTTCAGCTAATTGGTAATGTGACTGTACCTACGGAACCATACGTGTTCGAGTCCGACTCGCACTTAGCCGGTTTATTCTTTAGTTGTGAAAATAACTACCAAAACTCTTGGATAAACTAAAGAAATCCATTGACGTTCTTCTCACGGAACTTAAACTTGGGCCTTCCTCTCCAGTCTCGTTCTTCATCCAACCTACAGATGAATTCGAAATTAACAAACTAATACTCGGACTTAAAAATAGTAGCTCACCTGGTATCGATGGGTTTTCGACGTACTTCATTAAAACTATACGACTTTTTATTTTACGTCCACTCTCACATATTATAAATCTTAGCATCAGTTCCGGTACCGTTCCCCAGGAATGGAAACGAGCCGTTGTGGTTCCGATTCATAAAAGTGGTACTAAATCATTCTCCTGAGAATTATAGACCAATATCCTTACTTAGTGTCTTCTCTAAGATCATGGAGAAAGTAGTTAACAACCGTTTGACTAATTATCTTGAACAACATAATTTGCTTTCTACCAAACAGTATGGATTTAGAAACAAAAAGTCTACTTAGGATGCTGTGACGGCGTTGGTCGAGATAGTGGCGAAAAGCCTGGACTGCAAACTTAAATGTGTGGCTATTTTCCTAGACCTGGCGAAGGCTTTCGACACTGACTCGACTGACGTACTATTGAGAAAATTAGATAACCTCGGAATCCGGGGCCTACTCCTCACTTGGTTCCGTAGCTACTTAACTGACCGAAGACAATGTCTGCGGGTGGGTGACTGGATGAGTGGAGAGGAATTTGTGGAATTCGTGGAATTTATTTCTAGTCTACATAAATGACATTAGTGCTGTCTTGTCTAATCTTGGTAATGTTATTTGTTACGCAGACGACACAGCTCTAATTTTTCAGGGTAAATCATGGGATGAGGCTTTAAATAATGCTCAAAAGGGATTAGGTCTTGTTGCCGAGTATCTGGATAGGAGCCTTCTATCTCTTAACTCCTGTCTGTTTTCTCCTGTCTCTTGTCTGTTTTAGAAAGACTCGCGCCACAGAGCCTACTTTTACCCCAACCCTAAGGATCCACTCTTCTTGTGATCCCTCCCTTAGGTGCTCGTGCCCTGTTATCGAACGCGTGTCATCCATTAGATACTTAGGTGTCGAGATAGATCACAGCCTGTCTTTTAAGCCGCACCTTATTCTTACAGGCAACAGGGTACGGAAACTTATCTACGTCATGAAATTACTACGTGATGCTGCCGATCTTAAAACGCTGAAACTTGTTTACGTGGCTCTATGCGAATCTATACTTTGTTACTGCATAGGGGTGTGGGGATGCGCTGGGAAGACAGCTATGCTCGGTCTGGAGAGAGCTCAACGCTCTGTCATCAAAGTTGCGTACAAGAAACATTATAGATATCCAACTGACCTACTCTATAATGAAACCAAGTTGTTAAGAGTTCGGCAACTCTTTATACTCAGAGTTACACTTTCGGTACACAAAAGAGTATTGAATTCTGCTGAGTACCCAGTTTTATTAGCAAGGCGAGTGTTCCGGGTCCCTCAACTTAGGGTACACTCTGCCTTTGTCCGGCGTCTTCCTGGTTTCGCCCACTCCTTTGTGCACAATCGAATCATCCGAATGTGCGATATTAAAGAGCTTAAAGTTAAAGCTGCTAAAACCAAGGTTGTTGAACTGCTTCTCACAATGCCGTATGATCTTTCAGAGGATTTGGTAGGGAATCTCTACTGGAATATAAAAATGTACAGTTCCATTCTGAAAAAATAGTTTGCCTTAACTTTGACATGAACATCGTAAGAACATTCTGGTGGCGGAAGTGGATCTATACACTCAGCCGCATACTCTCATCTCCACATACATTACACCATCACTCAAATACACACACTTACATTGTACTGTTTCAGTCCCACACACACTCATGGACAAGATTCGGACCTCGTACCCGGAGTCTTATGACCCTGGGGTGACGAGGACTTCCTGGTCCTGTCCCATATACCATTTACATCTCATTACACATACACACCCACACACAAACATACATCCTTACATACCGCAGAGCGTGATTACCTATTTATTATCTATTGTCTTATAAATATTTTCTTTCTTTCTTTGTAACAATTCGTTACAACCAATAGTTTATTACATAATCTCCACGGTTTCACTTTAATCGCTAAGTTTTTGTAATCTTTTCTGGACACTCGAGATACAGGATATATTCCTAGTTCGAGGTCCGTTGTTATGCTCCTACTTTTGTAACACTTTTGTTTAATAAACTATTATTATTATATTATTACTATGAGAAGTCAAGGCCAATAAAAAAATCGAGTTAGTGAGCGGGATCAGTAAGGGCTCAAGGAAATAAAGGACCGAAGTGTAATAAATAAGGAAATGTTAAACCGTCCTAAAATAGTTTTGAAAAGTAAAAATCCCGAGGTCTCAGATCAGGTTTAAAATGTGATTGTAAATTACAGTTCAATTCAGTTTGTTTTCCTTTAATATTTTTTTTTCGAGATATTTATTAATGAAACGGTACCTTAACACGATTTTGCAAACATGACCCCTACCATCGCCTATGGGTTACTTAACTTTAAGTAGTACATGGCTGAACTAAGCCCAACTTGAAACACAACCCATTGCTGTTTGTTTGCTAGATCTGTAAAGAATTTTCTAGAATAACGTTCAATGTATTTCGAAATTACGATATTTTTGGTTAAATATTTGTATTTACTATTATTTTGATTGCAAATACGAAAATTAAAGATAGATTATGAAGTTGTTTGACAGTTTTATGTTACTTTTAGACTTTGAAACCCATTGTTATTTGGACAATTTAATAATAATCATCGAAAACGGAATTTAAGCTGTCAAAACAAACGCTTAGGTTTAAAATTGTTATTGTTTTTTTTATAAGCCTCGCACGATTTTGTTATGTGCCAGTATTTTTATTTAATTTAATGATTTCGTGCAAAAATAAGTACCAAAGTAGTAAAATTATTTTAGAATGTTTTCCTGCGTTCACCCAATTTTTATGAGACCAACTTTAAGTTAATAGGTAGGTATCTACTTAATAACTATCAAATAAAAGTAATCGAAATTGGACCTCAGAAATATTTTTAATTATTAGCATGAAATCACATTGAAACGTCTTAAAAACTAGGTTAGGAATTAGGATGTGTGCCTTCAGAACGCGGGAACGCGCGCCCCCCTTTAAGAAGAAGGCACAAGAAACTCATGCGATTTTTTACCGACAAACATACATACAGAAAAAAAAGCAAAAATATTAAATAAATAAATAAATATTGCAGGCCATATAAAAAAAGGAAAAATTAAAATAAAATTTTGTTCGATTCTCAGACCTAACGAATATAAGTACACAAAACATTTCATACAAATCGTTTCAACCGTTTAGGTGGAGTTTGGCAACTAACACCGCGACACGAGATTATGTTATGGACCAAGTGATTAATTGGTCATTATACATAATGCCCATTGCCCGGGCATTATGTATAATGACCAATATGAGAGTGCAATTGTGCGAGTAATAAAAAAATCTTCGTTTTAAAGATGCTCTGACCTCCGTGTCCGTATGTATTTGCTTCAAATACAAAACTAAACAAAAAAACTAAAAAAACTTTCTCTGTCCCTATGTCCCTATATCCCTATGTATGCTTAATTCTTTAAAACTACGCATCGAATTTGAATCGGTTTTTTTAATAGATAGATAGAGTGATTCAAGAGGAAGGTTTATTAGACCAGGGCCGAAGCCTTCAAAAATGATAAAAAATGAAAAAAAATCACAGTAG
Organism: Idaea aversata; assembly: GCA_907269075.1. Lineage (NCBI taxonomy): Eukaryota > Metazoa > Arthropoda > Insecta > Lepidoptera > Geometridae > Idaea > Idaea aversata. Next base: position 4,534,000 of record OU026102.1, read on the forward strand.
AAAAGGAGGGGAATATGATAAAAATGAAAGGAAAAATAAATTACAGTCGATCCGAGTTCGGGAAGTGGGAGGGGGGGGGGGGGGTTTAAGGGTAAAAAATGGTTTATCTTGATTTTCGGCAAAACTACAAGTCCTATGGAAAAAAGTTGAATGGCAAAGTTGTAGCTAATAAAAAGATCTACAACTTTTGTATATACAATTTTTTCACATAACCTCAAAATTTAGGTGAAAAATTCAAATAACCCAGTTTTTGGTTTTTTATTTTTACCTTTTTAAAAATGTTTTTTTTTCTATGAAATTTGGTGAAAACTTACCTTATTATGTCCCAAATACACTGTAATTTATTTGATTTAAAATATTTATTTTTTCGCCTTAACTTAATATCAAAAAAGCAGCCTAAAAATCAATCGAAAATTCTCGCGTCAAAATATCAGCTTTTTCCAAAAAGTCTGGAGGCTTTTTATTCGTTGAAATCTCTACTTTCTGATGGTGAATCAACTTTTTTCCATAGGACTTGTAGTTTTGCCGGAAATCAAGATAAACCATTTTTTACCCTTAAAAACCCTCCCCTCCCACTTCCCGAACTCGGATCGACCGTAATTTATTTTTCCTTTCATTTTTATCATATTCCCCTCCTTTTCTAATGGGTTTCATCCTACTGTGATTTTTTTTGGTTTCAAAAATTATCGACCCTGGTCTATATATGTATAATACATGCATAATATAGCCGTGCGAAGCCGGGGCGGGCGGGTCGCTATAGTTATTCATCGTGCCCGGGCATTATGTATAATGCCCGAATTAATCACTTGGCTTGGTCCATAACATATAGGTATTAGGGATGTATTTTTTATTAATTATACTGCATCTTAAATGTACCTATGCATTAAGTAACGATTCAATATTGTAATAATTTGCGAAACTCAGCAGAGGTAAGGTAACACAACATAACAAGTGGAAATGTTTTTATACCAGAGTTGTTTATATTGTGACATATTATTGATATTATACGTGTAATAATTATGTAACTGATTTCGATAATATACACATGATAGTAGGTAACTGTGACGTTGTCATACTATGATACTAACTATACTTTTATTACATATTGTGCTTAGAACCCTCATCCAGCAAACACTATACTGCTAGTTATGTGTTGTTGCTCTATTATTCTCTAGCTTAATCTAAGTTTATCTATGTTTTTATACCTTTTTTGTACCTTCTTTGCTGAAATAAACCATTTTTCATTTTCATTTCATTTTTAACAGACTTCAATTTTTAAGCTTTTGCATAGCTTTTATCGCGGGCTTTGAGCGCGGCGACCGAATCAAGAAATTCCGTAACGAAAATAAAACCTAACACCCCCCACTCCACCGACCATGTAGCTCGGCCGAGCGTTCGCTTAACGTGTATAATATGGTACGACTGTATAATACAAAGCTCGCACTATGCAATAGCTTTACCGCTGCAGTCCCCGAGTGCCACACGTTTTTTATCTTTATTCATAGAGGAGTATGTTTTTACCAAAGCTGCGCCCCGCGGTTACACCCGCGTCAGTCCGAGTCCCGTGGGCTTATCAGGATAAAATATTAGCCTTTATGTTAATCCAGGTTTTCAGCTACCTACACACCGAATTTCATCGCAATCGGTTTAGTAGTTGTTGCGTAAAGGAGTAACAAACATAACACATATTAACACACAAACTTGAACAGTTTGGTCCTTTTTGCGTAAGGATGGAATAGTCTTGTCCAGCACCTACCCTCTCAGCTTAGTTGACTCTGTCCAGAGGAAAGAACTCGTCAGTATACAGGGTTACGGGTTCGATTCCCGCCGACCAAGTATTTATGCTTAGATATTTGTCTGTGGTCTGATTGTATCTATGTATTATAAGTATTTACAAAAGAAAAGTATAAAAGTAGTAAGTATATCCGTTGTCTAGCACCCATAACACAAGTCTAGTTACTTAGCTTGGGGCTAGATCGCGATGTGTGAAATGTTCCCGCTCTGGCTTCGCACGGCTATATTATACATATTATAAACCTTCCTCTTGAATCACTCTATCTATTAAAAAAACCGCATCAAAATCCGTTGCGTAGTTTTAAAGATTTAAGCATACATAGGGAAATTATAGGGATATTGGGACAGAAAAAGCGACTTTGTTTTATACTATGTAGTGATTGCCTTAAAAATTGCACCACTGGTGCACATCCGGACGAGATTCGAACCCACGGCCTTTGGAATGAAAGTCGAGGTATCTACCACTAGGCCAACAGACAAACAACTAAAGGTAATAAATTTTCGCACGGTATCGGTCAACCAGGGAAAACGGTTGACAATCATTGACAATTTCGCCATTCGACCAGTGTTAGCGAATTAGTAGTTTATTATGCAGGTTGTATACCTTTGTTGGTGGCCAGTCACCTGATAAATAAGTCTGGTTTAAATGGCAACATTAAAAAGTTAATGTTCGATTTTGAATTAAGTTCATAATTTGAATTGAGAGATCAATGTCATCGGGTAAAAGCCTCGATTGTATGTTTTTGAATGCGATCAATTGAGTTTTTGATAATGACCTTTTTTTGAAAACCACTTTGTAAAACTAGTTCCGATTTCCGGAAAGGATTCAGAGACGGCGTTATTTTAATAGGAAATTGTCTAGTTCCTTACTTTAGTCACTTTTTTATACCGCATTATTTTTTAGACGATAAAAATAAAAGTCTTAAATGAAAAAAGGCGGGAAGCATTCGTTGTCCTTCCTAAATCCCGCTAAGAATGAAGAACAAGATGAAAATGGCATAACGTTCGTGGGGCTAAACAAGAGAAAAATAAAAGTCTTGAATGAATGACTGATCGGGTTAAGATTTGGCAAACTGATCCCCAAATAAAGGATTTTGGAAAAACTTAATTTTGCTTTTTTATTAAGAATACTGATTATAATTTTTTTTACTAAGACCAAGAAATTATTCTCTAGCGTCTCTAAAGCCTAGTTCGCATTATGCTAGTATTTTAGTCGAGTAGCGAGTAATTTAGTAGCTAAAAAACCGTTCGCACTTTGCTCGAGTACAGTTTACAAGTGAGTGGTGTATTGCAAGATGAACATTATTGAACATCCTACAAAACAATGCAACGATGATGCGGCTACTAATCAACTCGACTAATTCGAGAGGTTCGGACTTGTTTAGCCGGTGAGCCAGTGAGCAGGGACGCGTGGGGGAAGGGGTGCTACTCGCCACTCGCCTAATAAATATAGAATAAAATGGATCGACTCGACTAAATTACTTACTAACCTACTCGACTAAATTTTTAGTGTTCGGACACGTTTAGCTACTAAATTACTCGCTACTCGACTAAAATACTAGCCTAATGCGAACTAGGCTTAAGGAGAGGATTATTTCTTGCTTTAAGAAGCCTTTTTTCTGTGCAGTGCTCACGATTCGTAAAGACAAGTTTAGTATTGAAGGGCCAGTAGGTAAATTAGCAGTAGAGTCACAAATAGGGCACGTCAGGCGTCATTCAAGGCCCGTTCCCATGAGAGCTAACGTTTTGAATAACTCAATTAAGTTCGAGGTCAGTGGGCAAGTACCCACATTTAGGGTTCCGTATACAAAGGGTGAAAACGGGTATTGCTAAGACTTCGCTTTCCGTCCGTCCGTCTGGTCTGTCACCAGACTGTATCTCATCAACCATGATAGCTAGAGAGTTGAAATTTTCCAAGATGATGTATTTCTGTTGCCGTTTTCTCAACAAATACTAAAAACATAAAAACGTAAATATTTATTAAGTAACCTATGTTTTTAAGAATATAGGTTTTTTTTAATTTTTTGGCAATTTTTTTTTTGTTAATTATATTCCCTAAGGGGCAGTCAAAAGACTTTTAACCTCTACAGCCTTGTATATCTTTTTGTTTTTTTTTTTGCTTAAACAGAATATAATGGTACGGAACTCTTTGTGCGCGAGTCCGACTCGCACTTTGCCGGTTTATTGATACCCGATATGGCAGCGTACAATTTGAATTCGGAACAAAGAAATTTAAATTAGGAACTTTGTTATTTAAAAAGTTGGAGGGAACACGGTATCAGTTGTTATAAAAAGCCGGTCAAGTGCGAGTCGGACTCGCTCACGAAAGGTTCCATACCATCATAATTCTGTTTTTATTTGTTGTAATAATACATCATCATTATCACTATCACTACAAACAAAGTATAAAACAAAGTCGCTTTCTCTGTCCCTATTTCCCTTTGTATACTTAAAACATTAAAACTACGCAACGGATTTTGATGCGGTTTTTTTTAATAGATAGAGTGATTCAAGAGGAAGGTTTATATGTACAATACATGCATAATATAGCCGTGCGAAGCCGAGGTGGGTCGCTAGTTACATATAAAACAAAGTCACTTTCCGCTGTCTGTCCCTATGTATGCTTAAATCTTTACAACTACGTAACGGATTTTGATGTGATTTTTTTAATAAATAGAGTGTTGTATAATACATTCATAATGTAGCCGTGCGAAGCCGGGGTGGGTCGCTAGTCTGTGATAATTTCAATTGTCTATCACGGTTCATAAGATACAGCCTGGTGACAGACAGACAGAAAGTGGAGTCTTAGTAATAGCGTCCCTTAGCGTCCCGTTTTATATGAAACGATGTCAAGAAAAAAGAAAAAAAGAAAGACACGAGAAAAATCACGTTACGTATGTTTAAAGACCACGACCATTTTATGAACAATGCACGTCCCGTTCCCGTCCCGTCCGAGGTTTTATCCCGTCACTTATGCAGCGACCCTTATAGTTCAAAATCTTAAAGCTTAACCAATGTTTCAATTAGGGACATTTCTGAGCGCGATCGTAAGAAATCTAGGTCCTAGAAAGTAAGGTTAGCAGAAAACGAACAGGGAAATATAGTATAAATAACGCGTGGTACAGTCAGCAAGAGAGATGCACGTTAACATAACAGTAAAGTGGTCGTGCTGTGGAGAGGAGCATACTAATGCAGAGGGTGTGTGTTTCCATTGATTGACACGGTAAGAAAACGGTACGAATTAAAAAAAACCGGTTATGTGCAAGTTCGACTCGCGCACGGCACGTAGAGTTTCTTACCATGTTGAATGAGAGCCAGCCTGCCTAGCATGAAGACCAAAACACGATACGATAAAGCGATATAACTACATCAACTCTCAAAATATGATAGATAAAGCCGCCATGTTGAATTTTTATTATAAATTGCGATAAAAATTATGATAAAAATTCAACATGGCGGCTTTTCTATCATATTTTGAGAGTTGATGTAGTTATATCGCTTCATCGTATCATGTTTTGCTGTTCATGCTAGGCAGGCTGAAATTCCATAAGAACATGTTAAATAAAATAATACAAATTAAATTAAATCAAATAAATCAAATTAAAACACTTAAATAATAAATTAATAAAAAAAAATAAGGATTCAAATTTATGAAAGTCATAGTAAATGTCATATTTTATTGCCCATCGCAACCCTCATCCAAAAAAAATAAAAGTAATAAAAGTAATAAAACTTTGGATAAAAAAAATATTGTATGTGTTATGTTTAACCATTTTAATTACCTATAGGTAGGTAGGTATGTATGTAGGTAGGCGACGGGCATTTTAAGTTTGCCGGTCACAAGTGCTTTATTTCCAAAAGTGTATCTACGAGGAAAGTGTATCTACGAGGAATATTACCCGGTCACCTTTGGTAAAAATTTAAAATCGGATGTTCTCTATCTAGAAGTGTGCAATGGAAACGGACAAATTCCAGAGAACTCTAAAAGATAGAAATTCTTACTTACGACTAAGTTACGACTGCAAAGCAAGGAAGAAATCGCAAACTCCTTGGTTAAAACGTGGTTAAACCAAAAATCTTACAAAGAAAAAAGGTTTCTTGAAGCAAAAAATAATCAACCCCGTAAAGACGCTAATCTTAATTATTATAATTATACAGGTTGATTTTATTACGTGCCAAGCCAAAGCTTTGTATTCGAACATTTATTAAGCGCCTCGAATTTAATTAAGAGCTTTCGACGACTTACGAGTAGCTCACGTAACTCATTAATTTAATTTATTAAATACTAGCGACCCGTCCCGGCTTCGCACGGCTATATTATGCATATAAACCTTCCTCTTGAATCACTCTATCTATTAAAAAAAACCGCATCAAAATCCGTTGCGTAGTTTTAAAGATTTAAGCATACATAGGGATATAGGGACAGAGAAAGCGACTTTGTTTTATACTATGTAGTGATAGTGATTATTTGAGTAGGCACTTCCTTTAAAAACACCTTAACCAAGTAAACTATGCATTATTATCAAAATGATTGTTACATACAATTAAATAAATATTGCAGGACATTCCACACATCGCCATCTAGCCCCAAGCTAAGTAACTAGACTTGTGTTATAGGTGCTAGATAACGAATATACTACTTTTATATACTTTTCTATTGTAAATATATATATCTACTTAGAATACATAGAAACAACCAGACCACAGACAAATATCTAAGCATAAATACTTGTCTGAGGCTGTAATCGACCCGCAACCCTGTGTTTGGCAGTCCGGCATGGTGACCATTGTGCCAACTGGGTCGTCAAATCTAAGACTAGTTAAGTCTCGTGGTTTCACCCTTCTAATTGCTTATCTAGAATAAGTAGGTATTCATGTGTGCAAAATGTAAAATTATACGTAAGTATGTTGACTCGGCGGTTTCGTCTGTCAGTCAGTCAGTCAGTAAGTACTCTCTACCGAGGAAAATTATGTTCACAAAACGGACAAAATAATAAACTTATGCCTCCATTACACGTTCAAATAACGCGTCAATCTCTAACTTCAAACATAAAACTGCGTGGGGAATTAGAGATGTTTCATCATTAAAGATAAATTGCATGCTTAGAGTTGGCAAAGCATGTGTAACTAATTGTTAATTATAAGATCTGTAATTACTTATTATAAGCAAATAAATATCTTTTTACCATTGCCACTCGAAAAGGGCATTTTATTCATCGATAACAGTGAATAAAACGCTCTTTTACTCAATGAGTGAATAAAAACATTTTGAATTTGGAACATGCACGATTATACGAAATAATATGTACCTATAAAAAAAAACGTACTGAAAAAGTGCTGAAAGAACGTACTGGCTGGATGGAATATTAAATTTAAAAAAAAGAATACCGCCAATTTAGATTTTTTTCTATCTGATAAAGTGGTGGTTTAATGTCATTGAAAAATCGAATAACATAAATAATATAATAAAATGAGTTGTTCCAGTGACGGAAATGAGACACTGACTCCGGAATCATTTCGAAATAAAGCAGCAATATAGTAGATAATTTGTTGCCGCCAAAATCTCGGGAGCATGGCAATGGGACTATGACATGGAATGACATTTCAATTAAATGGAATAAAACTTAAAAATATATACAATTATTAAAAAAAAATCTTTTCTTTCTGTTATCGTGGTTGTTTTAAGTTATTGAAACATCCTATAACATAAATTATATTAAAATGAGTTCTTCCAGTAACGAAAATGAGACACAATCTCTTGAACCATTTCTAAATTTATTTTCTCGCGCAGTCAATGGTAAAAAGTAGAGTACACAACTCGTGAAAAAATAATTTATCTCGGTCTTTGTATCCCTCGCTCCGCTCAGGATTCTAATCTAGAATCCCTCGCTACGCTCGGGATTCAACTATAGAATCCTTCGCTGCTCTCGGGATCCAACTTAGTCCCTCGAATTAAATTACCTTTTTTTTCACTTGTTGTATAATCTACTATTATTTTTAAAAACACTAACAGCGGTTTCGTACTACGTCCTATCCGAATTCAATCCGAAGCCGCCGCCGCCGATATGGTCCGGAGTAGTCATAGAACTATTTCTATATGGCAATTTATATTTAATTTCAGATCGGATTCGGATCGGATGTAGTGCGAAACCGCTCTTATTCGAGTAAGGATATGGGTGGAGCGTGAATTTTATACGAAAAGACCAATGCTTGTGTCGAACCAAATGACTTGATGTGACTGGAAATGTTTGAGAAAATGGTAAAGTTTGAAGTATTTTAGAATTAGAAGACATAATTATAGTATACGCAAATGCTATAGAAAAATAGTTAAACCAATGGAAATTTGTGATCTGGATGGAATCCGGCTTCGCACGGCTATATGCATGTATTATACAGATAGAGTGATTCAAAAGGAAGGTTTATACCTTCCTTTTGAATCACTCTATCTATAAAAAAAACCGCATCAAAGGGATATAGGGACAGAAAAACCGACTTTGTTTTATACTATGTAGTGATAATAGACAAGCTCATTGAATTTTACACGTGATTATTTTCATGTTTTGTATAAGATTGACGCGCGTTTGACCGTGTACCGGCCGCTTTAGTTTTCTGTTGTTTTAAGTTTATATTTGGCTTAAATCGCCGCAGCTATCTTGGGCGCCATGTTTTATTTTTCAGTTTTGCGTGCGTATCTTACATTCTGGCAGTTTATAAGTTACAGACGAACGCCCATGGCTTTATTTGCTAAACTACGCCACGTGAAGTAAAAAATAAATACGGAACCCTAAAAATGGACACGATATAATAGCTACCTATACAATATTACTAGTGGATAACTTTGAAGATTTCCCTAAAATTAATAAAATATTAGAAAAATAATTTACATATATAAATTGATAAATATACAGAGTTTATTGGTAATTATACTAGCAGGCCGTTGAGGGTTACGTTTGAGCATTTAAACAAACAACGTTTGTGCTACGGCTTTTGGAAATTCGAAAAAAAAATGAAAATTTTGAGGTTATGTAAATTCGAAAAACAGCTGATCTGTCTGATCTCTGATAGTCTGAATTACCTTTATTTTAAAATAAAGGTCATTCAGACTAAGGACAGTAGGTAAATAAAACTTAAAAATAAGTAAAATTTTAAGGTTAATGACCGCTCCGTGTATGGAAAAGCTGATTTTCAGGTAAACCTACCCTCCAAATTTTCAAAAAAATGTTCGAATTTCCAAAAGTCGTAGAACAAATAAAGTTGTTGGTTGAGGTGCTTGAAGTAGCTCTCAACGGGTTGCTAGCGTAATTACCAATAACCCTGTCTATTCCAGGACACTGCACACAGCGCCATCTAGCACCAAGCTTGGCCATTAGACTTGGGTTATGGTGGTCAGACAGGAGATATAATACTTATGATATTTTATAAATCAGAAACACTCAAACCAAAAAATATCGTAATAATGTTTAATTTCATAATATTAATTAATTATAACAAAATCACGCATTACAAATTATGTCGTCACTCATTCATAGTTCTTTAGTTCAACTACTCGACAACAGATGGCGTTAGCAGTATTATAAAAGCTCGGTCTTGCAATAAGCTTTCATACAATGTTGCTTGCCTACTTCCTAGCTTTCATACAACTTGATTCACGGGCAATTTAGGATTTGGTAAATCTTTATTTACGATATGCGTTCTATTTCATTTCGTATTAGGATTAAAGCCCATCACGTCGGTTCTAAAGAAAAGCTAGACTCGCTAGACTTTTTTCTATTTATCATTTATTTTTGAAGAGATTAAGCGATAAAGCCGCCCTTTTGCCACCTAGATTTTTGTTTATTTTACACGTAGGTATCTATAAATTTTACTGAATTATTAAGATATATATTTTTACCATTGCCACTCGAAAAAGGGCATTTTATTCATCGATAACAGTGAATAAAACGCTCTTTTACTCACTGAGTGAATAAAATCATTTTGAATTTGGAACATGCACGAATATAGGTACGAAATAATATGTAATTATAAAAAAAAACGTACTGAAAGTGCTGAAAGAACGTACTGGCTGGATGGAATATTAAATTTTAAAAAAAGTATACCGCCAATTTAGATTTTTTTCTATCATAGAATAAAATTCAATTAAATGGAATAAAACTTAAAATTTCTTTTTTATCTGTAATCGTGGTTGTTTTAAGTTATTGAAACATCTAATAACATAAATTATATTAAAATGAGTTCTTCCAGTAACGAAAATGAGACACAATCTCTTGAACCATTTCTAAATTTATTTTCTCGCAGTCAATGGTAAAAAGTAGAGTAGGTACACAACTCGTGAAAAAATAATTTATCTCGGTCCTTGTATCCCTCGCTCCGCTCAGGATTCTAATCTAGAATCCCTCGCTACGCTCGGGATTTAACTATAGAATCCTTCGCTGCTCTCGGGATCCAACTTAGTCCCTCGAATTAAATTACCTTTTTTTCACTTGTTGTATAATCTACTATTTTTAATATTACCCGGTCAGGTAAGGCAAATATTGCAATAGGTTGATACAGCCTCGTGTTACAAACTCAATTTTTTATGTTTTTCAATCAGGCACGATGGTGCTGCTACCTATAGGTATAATGGAACTATGTAGTCTATTTTTACTAAACTTTATTCACAAGTCATTGGAAAAGAGCATGTTTTTAACCCCCGACGCAAAAACGACAGGGTATAAGTTTGACGTGTCTGTGTGTGTGTGTGTGTCTGTCTGTCTGTGGCAAGTCCCCGAACGGATGAACCGATTTTGATTTTGTATTATTGCAGCGGACATTCCACACATTCCACACATCGCCATCTAGCCCCAAGCTAATTAACTAGACTTGAGTTATAGGCGCTAGACAACGGATATACTACTTATATACTTTTCTTTTGTTCTTTTTTTTATACATTAACTAGCGACCCGCCCCGGCTTCGTAAGCATACAAAGGGATATAGGGACAGAGAAAGCGACTTTGTTTTATACTATGTGGTGATACCACAGTCAAATATCTAAGCATAAATACATGTCTGAAGTGGGAATCGAACCCGCAACCCTGTGTTTGGCAGTCCGGCATGGTGACCATTGTGCCAACTGGGTCGTCTTTTGTACTTATATATTTTGTGTATCTTTTGTTTGAAAGGTGAAATAGTAGGCTACGTTTGTTCTAAAGTTCAGTTCAGCCGTCCGAAAGTTATGGGGGATTAAAGTTTGGGGTTTTTTTAAATTCTAAAATTAAATTTCCTTTATAAAGAATAGTTTTTAAGCTTTATTCACAAGACATTTTTCAATAGTGAACGTTTTGAATCGAAGTATTGAGTTTTGTTACTAAGTGACCTAATATTTACGGTTCTTGGAACTATCTGAGTATCAATTTGATGTTATAAGTACAACGAATTTAGTGTTTATCAAACACTAGCTGCATCCCGCAGCTTCACCCGTGTAGATCCAGATTCCGTGTGAATATCGGAATAAAAATTAACTTTTACACAAAAATCTACAAAAAACGGTTCGGTAGTTTTTGCGTGAAGAGGTACTAAAAAAAACAAACACACACATTTTTAAGCTGCCACCCGCTACACTAACCGACGTGGGTTCGTTCCACCGCACAAGTTACGTTGTTATAATGTTCAAATAGTGCTGCACAGGATTGTCAACGTTAAGGTGGCAGTGGACTTTTAAATGACGTCGATTGTAACTACTTTGATAATTACTAGGGATGGGCCGAATGTGATTTGAACCGAATACGAAATTCGGCCGAATGTTCGGTGAAAATAACCCGACCGAAATTCGGTAGGGTTATTTTTACTGTACTTTCTTGAGAATGACAGGTTGAATCTTGTTTAGAATCTCTCTAGCAAAATATTTTTTAAGAAGAAACGTAGAGATTGAAAGCTCAAGTAGTGACGAAGAAGTTGTCCAGACCACACAGTACATTCTCACAATCTAACGAAGACATACATAGATCGTTTTGGAGCTGCTACGAGTAACTGGCAGCAGCAAAGCTTCCCAATATAGAGTAAACCAGAAGTCCGATAGCAACAGAACTAGATAGATATCGGAATGAGGCTTTGCTGCCTAAAGGTCAATGTCCATATGGCTGGTGGACCAAGAATAATCATAAGTTCCCTTGCATTAGTTTTTTGGCACGAATATTTTTATCTCCTCCTAGAATGTGAATGTGATATGATCAAATACCGAATGTTCGGCATTTTAGCAGAATATCGGCCGAATGCCGAAGTTCGGTTAAACCGAATGTGAAACGAATTTCGGCCCATCCCTAATAATTACCTATAGTAGGATGTCCAGGGCCTAAGTCTGCTAACACAATCGTGTTACAATAGTGTGTCGATATAATCGTAATAGAAATTTAATGTCAAAAATATGACATTACATGTCAAATTCGTATTCTCCTAACGTTGACTATTCTATCGAGACACCACTGAGACACCACTGACATACCACTGACTCACTTTTGTATTTTGCGCTACAATCGTGGCATAATGGAATCTCGATAGTTGTCAAAACGGTATATTGCTTAGCAACATGTACCATGTTGCTAGGCAACACCTGCAAGGTAAATATTACCATACCATTGAGACTCCATAGTGATTATATTGCGATGTTATTAAAACTTTAGCAGAATACCAAATAAAGTCACAATCTCGATATAATAACAATAGAGTCCCGATATAATGACAATGGTTGGTCAAATAGCAGAATAAGGCCCCTGATCAATGTTTTTATGGCAACCCTACTAACTAGGAGTATTCGTATCAAAGTTTCGAGGAGGTCTAGGTAAGTAGGTTGATACGCGAAGTTTTTTCACCAGCATGTGAGGTGCGAGCGCGAGCGCCACCCGCGGTCCGTGGGAACGACCAACGGGGTCTGCGAGCTGCGCAAGCGTCGGTCATGTCACAACAAGTTGCTAAAAACGTGGCCATAGTGACGTCATTGTTTATGAACAAAATAAAAATGTATGAGAAGTTAATGTAAACAATCAGTTTATGAACTAAAATACAAAAAATCGAGGTCTGAAAACTATGCGAGAATAGATGAACATACATACCCGTATGTATGTTCATCTATTCTAACTAAAACAAATTCCATATATCCCAAAAATTCTCCTAATATCCCTGCCAGTAGGGATATGTACGGTCGGCTGCATAATAGCAGACCCACCGTAGAGCTCCAAAACGGCGGTTATAAGAATATTTTCAACACAAGCAAGATTCTAGACAACTGCTTTAGTTGAAGTTTAAAGCCTTCTAACTTATCCATTTATTAAACATTTTTTTTTAGAATGAAAACATTCCAATAATATTCGTTTTCGAACTCTACCGTGGGCTGCAATTATGCAGCCGACTGTACAGTATGGGTCATAAGTAAATGATCAGTTTGCTACAATTATACTATCAACAAGTATTAGAGTTACAACCTTCTTCTAAAGACGTTACACACAAACTTAAATACTTGAATTAAAAGTACTCAGTGTGATTATTATTTTCAACATTATTAGCTATGTCTTTAGTTGTGTGAGTGGTATAAGCCGCCACCCGCTACACCAACCGACGTGGGTTCGATCCACAGGTTACGTTGTTATAATGTTCAAATAGTGCTGCACAGGATTACGGTGGTTTACTTTTGATCGTTGATTGTACGTACATAGGTAATCAACGGTCAAAAGTATTATATTCCATAGTTCTATATACCTCTACAGACATAGGTAAGTAGAGATATATGGAACAGGGGACAATCCTCCATTTTGGCTACTCTGGTAGTCGGGTAAAAAGATAAAAATTAAATACTTCTAAATAAATCCCAGTTGGCACAATGGTCACCATGCCGGACTGCCAAACACTGGGTCGCGGGTTCGATTCCCGCCTCAGACATGTATTTATGCTTAGATATTTGTCTGTGGTCTGGTTGTTTCTATGTATTATAAGTATATATTTGACCGAACGAGCGAAGCGAGAGAGGTCTAGTGGCGAGATGGTCGGTCGGTTGTACCTATGTATCTATGTATCTATGTATGTTTGTTCGACGATAACTTGAGTACCGTGGCTCTGATCTTCATGATTTTTGGTATACGAGTAGTTGAGGCCCATAGAATTTTTAAGTTCGAACATGAGAGGGATCGGTTAGGGGGCTACGGAGATAGGGGGTGCAAAAGGGGATTTACCTTTATAAAAGGCAAATAATTAAAGCCTTCTTTTGAATTGAAAACTTCAAAAATGACAACAAAGAGAATATAAAACATAGATAAAACTCTCTGATAAAACTATGTAAGAAATGACAACGTCAGGTTTTTATTCTGTCATTGTTGAAAAGAATATGATTCACAGCACAGAACGAGCACAGAACCATAGAAATCCATGTTTGTATACTTTCTCAAAACATCTTAAATATCTTCGTGATATTTTGATTAAAATAGATGATTCATATTATATTTGGTCATCCCAAATAAATTCAAATATTCGCGTAAAAGTTGATAGTGTAAAGTTATGCACGGTAGGTGTAATTTTACTTCTATAATCCATAAACCAATTCTACTGCCATGTTTGTTCCCGATGGCCTATAAAGAAGCTAATGCTTCAAAAATAAAAAAAAAATCATAAATACAATAATTTATAATAATTCATAAATTCTTGTTTCTGGTTCTGGGTGTTTCCTATATGTATAATATGTATATATTTACAAAAAAAAAAAAGTATATAAGTAGTTTATCCGTTACCTGGCACCCATAACACAAGCATTAAGTTGCTTAGCTTGGGGCTGGATGGCGATGTGTAATATGTCCTGAAATATTTATTATTTATTATTTTTTATTTAATGCTGGAACCAGCTATTGATCAGCTGAAAGGAAACCAAGGCGATAACTGGACAACCCTACTATGGTTGACGTCGTCTGGGCCACTCAAGTTGTAGGTATCAACGATCATCCAATGATCGTACTGTACTACGGGATGTACCTTGTGTGAAGACATGCTGAAGACTGTGGTTTTTATAAAGTTTATATTCTACTTTCTCCTAAATTCGACCTCTGTTTGCTTCAGTGCTAGCCGACAGAAAGATTTTAAATAATAAGCTTTTTATTATTTTTATTTACTTATAACAGGACATAAGTCTCAAACTTCTCCAATATATTTGTATTGAAGTCTGTCTCCTTTTTTTCTTTTTCGTTTTAAGATCACGATGAGTACATAGGAACCATGCCATGCCATAGGTATTAAAGAATTGAGTGTTTAGTCTGATGATAAAAACCCTGATGAGAAAGGTAACTAATAACCATATTAAGAACTTATCTTCTGAGCAAGATATTAATATCATGTTGGACTCGTTTAAATCACCTTGAAAAGTAGATAGGTACTCTTAGTACTGAAGTATCATCTGATATCTGGAATTAGGTGATAGAACACAGAACCGGAGAAGGGCCTTACCTCGCCGTGACACCGAGTGGCGTGACATGGCCGGCTACGTATTCATGGCTTATTCTATTAACCCTAGGTCGGTAAAATATACATTTTACTGGCTACTGTGGCTACGACAGGACGCCATCGTGCCAGAGTATCCGAGTAAGTGAGTACACGTGTACCTATACGTGTAAGATGCGCCTAGGTAGGTACTCTAGGTACTGAAAAATAAGCTGATATCTTTGGTCTGGTGATGGAGCCGGAAGAAGGCTATAGTAACTTATGTCCTAGACAAGATAGGCCTATCGCGTTTGGACTCATAAAGTCGTCTTGAGGATTAGGTACTCTAGGTATCTACTGAAGAATCAGCTGATATTTGGTTTCTGGTGATAGAGCTATCGTATTCTATGCAAGATGTGGACTATTTCCGTTTCGACAGATTTTCGTTCCGTCGGTTATTTGTGTCGACAGCATAAATTCCGACGAAACGGCATGCGACAGTTCCTAGATGTGATGAGTCTATAAGCAAGATAGGCCTTTCGCGTTTGGACTCGTTAAAATCGTCTCGATATAGCCAGAAGGAGGCATAGGAGCTTTTTAAACTCATACAATTTGTATTTCAAGTTGTTATTATCCCGTTAAAAACGTGAAATAAAAAAATACGCGATTTAAAAGATAGGCACCTATCATTTAAATTAGATAGATCTATCGTATTTTGAATCTTTCGTCGTTATATCATTTTAGTACCTACCTACTTTAGGCTGAGAAGTAGCGATTTCAAAAAAAATCTCGTGAGGTCTCAGTTCGGGGCGAACTACTAGTTACAAAAGAAAAGTATATAAGTAGTATGTATATCCGTTGTTTAGCACCCATAACACAAGTGTAGTTACTAAGCTTGGGGCTAGATGGCGATTTGTGGATTGTTCTGCAATATTTATTTATTTATATATTTAAATATTCTACAGCATTACACACACAGCGCCATCTTGCTTGTAATATGGCTGCCAAACAACATTTGAAGTACCTATTTAGAATGACCTTAACAATCTAAAAAGTCCCCAATTATCCCATAAATTATTAGCTCTCAGTCTGGGAACATCCGTTACTACCCAGACTAGACTGCAGACTGTTTTATCGCCCGATAACTGAACGGACAAACATTTCTAAAAATCAAAGGTAAATAATAATATTGAAAACAATGCCTATGCAGGGTAATTGGTTATCATATTAGCAAGCAGTTGAGGGTCACTTCAGGGGCCCTACCGCGGTAAGTGCGTAGGCTTCAAGCCAACGTCGATATCCCAAACCGCGTCTCACAATGAGCGGAAAATTGAGCTTGCCTTTCATAGAAATTTCGAAAAATTAAATAGTGTTTCGTGTGTTTTAAGTATGCAGGATTGTCGGGGACATCAAAACATTCAAAAATAAGTGATTATGGTTATATTATTTAAAAAAAAAACAAAGTCATATTTTGTAGTGTTTTTTAAAAATAACATAACCAGAATTACTTATTTTTAAATGTTTTGAGGTCCCCAACAATCCTGCATACTTAAAACACACGAAATAAACCACTTAATTTTTCAAAACTCCTATGAAATGCAGGTTTAAAATTTCGCCCAGTGTGGGGCGCGGGTCGGCGCAAAGCGACGCGTTGGCTTGAAGCCGACGCACTTACCGCGGTAGGGCCCCTGTACAACGAAACAAACAAATGTTCTACGACTTTTGGAAATTCGAACATTTTTTTGTTGTGTTGTTCAATTTAAATGTTCAAAAAACTATTGAACCGATTGCGATGATAATTTGTGTGTAGATAGATGGGATCCTGGATAAAACACTGCTACTTTTTATATACCTACAGGGTGTCCGATAATGAATGGATAAGCGGAGTTAAATCTTAGTTTAAAAAACTTTCAATGTGTCATATTTATTGTTTGCATTCGATAGCACATTTATTCTGGAATACTATAAAAAAACAGACTAAAATAAGAAATGTTTTTTGAAAGAAGGGGTGATATTTTTTTATTTTTTTAAAATGGCAGATATCTCGGAAACCTAGAGACTTTCATGGAACATAACTTTTATTTTTCTGAACCAGCACAGTGTCTTCTATCTTTAGGTGGCCGCTTATCCATTCATTACCGGACACCCTGTATATTCAGCACAAAAACCCAGCGTCACCCGGTTAAAAGCGTGGGCTGTTAAACAGAATCTTCCTTTTTTTAACAATGGAAAGATTCGTTACTGCTTCTTAACGTTACCCAAGGTTTAGAAGACGACTGAAAGTTTACCAATCAAAAACCCATTGGTGTTCTGTCAGAAGTCGGGGTCTGACAGAGTACTTCAGGTATGCAGCAAGCCTTCTACAACCCAGCCAACTTTTACTACATTTTATTTACATAAAATAGGCTTGCATCTCATCTCACCTGAGAAGCGAAGATTAGGTCGAAGATGTAGCAACTCGCCTAGAAGGTACCTATTCACTCTAGAATTGAAGACTCCAAGGTTGAAGACTCCAAATCTTCCGGCAGTCTTCTTATAACATTTCGAACGTATGACAAGAAAACGCCAAATAAAAGTCCGTGGTCCACTATGACCCCAAGGGCGATGGGCACAAGCGGTCAAGGATACCTCCTAGTACCTATTCAAGTTCAATAACACAGGCCAACAGACTACACATGGGACGTTTAAAACAAAAACAATGTGTTTTTGTCACGCGAATTTTGAACATGTGCAGCTAAATATAGAGTATCGATTTGGAACAGTCGTGTGCTCGATCTTTATCAGGATACTAATGTGACTTATGGTTTTACTCGTGTTAAATTGAGATTGCTGGCAGTGGAGTGCTTGTCACAAAGTCTACATGTGATTTTTTGTCTTCGATATATATCTCTACTTCTATATCTATACGTCTATACTAATCTCTACTATACTATCACTATCACTACATAGTATAAAATAAAGTCACTTTTCGCCGTCCCTATGTCCTTATTTCCCTTTGTATGCTTAGATCTTTAAAACTACGCAACGGATTTTGATGCGGTTTTTTTTTATAAATAGAGTGATTCAAGAGGAAGGTTTATGCATGTATAATACATGTATAATACATGCATAATATAGCCGTGCGAAGCCGGAGCGGGTCGCTAGTAATATTATAAAGCTGAAGAGTTTGTTTGTTGTTTGAACACGCTAATCTCAGGAACTAGTGGTTCAAATTGAAAAAAACATTTTTGTGTTGGATAAACTTGGATAGTCCATTTATCGAGGCAGGCTATAAGCTACTTTTTATCCCGATATTCCCAAGGGATCGGGAGTTACGCGGGTAAAACCGCGGAGCGCAGCTAGTTTTCTAATCTTATTTAAAGGATTTTTTTGTTTGTTTGTAACGAATATGCTCCGAAACTACTGGACCGATTTAGATGAAACTTGGTATGAGGATATATTGATTCATTGGGAGTTACATAGGTTATTATTTATCCCGATATATTAGCACTGTAAGTGCTGTTCAATCAATTCGGACCGCAGCGAAAAATTTTCATCCTTTCGGAACGTGATATCCGTTTCCCAAAACATCCGTTAACGTAGTGACGTTTATTGGTAGTGACCGTTTCCTTAATAATCCATCTATACTTCTATACTAATATTATAAAGAAGTAAAGTTTGTGTGTTTGTATATTTGTTAAATTGTAAGGGGTAATCTCGGGATCTACTGAACCGATTTTAAAAATTCTTTCACCAATAGAAAGCCACATTATTGCTGAGTGTCATAGGTTATATAAAAAACCGAAAAATAAAAAGGCTTTTACGTGGTAGTCCGTTTTGCAAAGTGAATCGGAGAAAAAACGGTCGAATGAAAGCGTTTCTTACGAACGCTGCCTTAACTATGAAAGATATATTTTTGAGTGTTTTCCACAATGTGCTTTTTCTAAAACATACGTTTAACTTGATATCTACATGTCCTAATGTCATCTCTATTAAATGTAATGTAATTTCAATATCTCTGATCAGATTAAAATTATACTTAAACCATTTTATTTTATTAACCTGTTGTGTCCCACTGCTGGGCAAAGGCCTCCCCCATTTCCCTCCATGTGTCCCGATCTCCAACTAATTTTGGCCACTCTGCGTCGAATGCATCCAAGTCGTCATGCCATCGTCTTTTGGGTCTACCTCGAAGACGCTTGCCGTCTTGAGCCCACTGGGTGACTTTGTTTGCCCATCTTTCTGTCTGCAATCGGCACACGTGGCCAGCCCACTCCCACTTAAGTCCCACTTAACCATATTTTTAAATTCTCAATAAAATTAATCTAAATCTTTAAAAAGATTTGACATAAAAATATCGTATTTACACACTGTTTAGTTTTAATTAATACTCTGGAAGTCACTTAACATTTCGCCAATTTAATAAAAAAAATACGTTAATTTACTCAGGCGCCATCTGCCACATGGCATTATGAAATTAATCACTAAAATTTATGAATGTATGAAAATAAAATGTCAATTCGGCTGTTAAGGGGCGGTTATTCGTTGTACAATCAAATTATAATGCAAAAACAGTTATTGTGCGACACGTAGTTCATGTTATTAGCGAATTATCGATATGGCGCGTTCGGGAGATTAGTTTTAGTAGATTTGCGATTGAGTGGCTGGGTGACAACCCAGTTGGAACTACTTGGAACAATAGTCACCATGCCGAACTGCTAAGCACAAGGTTGCGGGTTCGATTCCCGCCTCAGACAAGTATTTATGTTTAGATATTTGTCTGTGGTCTGGTTGTTTCCATGTATTTACAAATGAAAAGTAAGTAGTATATCCATTGTCTAGCACCCATAACACAAGTCTAGGTCTTGCAATATTTATTTATTGTATTTTTTCATCCCATCCATTCGTTTTGTTCCTCAATAAAAATACCAAATGGTACTTTTCAGCTCACTTATTGGGCAGTAATGAGTTCGAATTTGGAACATGACTTTTCTAAAGAGATCGAACGCCAAAGGTTCCTGTATAAATAAAGGTACTAACCTATTATGTTAATCCAAATTTCCAGCTATCTACAAACAGAGTTTCATCGCAATCGGTCCAGTAGTTTTTCCGTGAAGGAGTGTCAAACATCACCTACAAACTTTCACATTTGAATTTTTACAGTAGGATAGGATTTAACTTTAACTTACTATGTTTTTATTATTATAAACTAGCGACCCGCCCCGGCTTCGCACGGCTATATTATGCATGTATTATACATATAAACCTTCCTCTTGAATCACTCTATCTATTAAAAAAGCCGCATCAAAATCCGTTGCGTAGTTTTAAAGATTTAAGCATACATAGGGATATGGGGACATAGGGACAGAGAAAGCGACTTTGTTTTTTACTATGTAGGGATAGTGATAGTGAAGTAGATTTCATCCGTGACTTCGTCCGCATAGAGTTTGAATTTACCAAAATCTTTTCCTAGCGGATGGCAACGTCATAATGCTATGCTATCTGTGTATCAAAGAGCCCGATGTACATTATTTTATCAGTCAGTCAGTCTTTTCCTTTGAATTTTATATTTATTTATCGACAAGAATAATAAGAATAATGTATTTATTCTTTAAAAAAACTAGTTATTTGTCTTTTTTTTCGATGTCTTCTCATTCTAAACACTTAAGCCGATGGTCTCACAGATCGTTTGTCATCGAATTGCGCACACGCATGAAATATGGCACCCTAAAGTATAATCCGTGCTTTCAAAATAACGTCACGTAAACTAACACCCCTGTTTCAGATACTACTTTATTGATAGTAAAATTGTTTTATTACGTTTTGTACAAAATGTAACAATAGAGGGCGACAGGATTAAAGTTTTGATGTCTGTTGTTAAATTATTTATACCTAGTTTTATTAATAGGTAGGTATAGAAATGTCCAGTCATTCCAAAGGCCATTAATTTTGTAAGAATTACACAAATATTATAAAGAGGGATTTTTTTGTGTTTTTGACGAATAGGCTTCGAAATTACTTTACCGATTTTGATGAAACTTAGTATGATAATATATTGATTCATTGGTAGTAACATAGGCTACTTTTTATCCCGATATTCCCACGGGATCGGGAGTTATGCGTGTAAAACCGCGGAGCGCTGCTAGTTTTTATAAAAATAAGCTGGGCGCCTAAAAGCATAGCCTTAATCTGAAATTGTTAATTAGTGCAAGGAAAATTGGTGCTAAAAGTGTTGTATGAAATTCTTAAATCAATAAATATAAAATTTAAAGTTCTGATATTATACTGATTTATACACATAAATATTTTTATTAATACTAAGATTACGCAGAAGGTACAATTAAAAGACGAAAATTCGTCTATTTTAAGGAAGGTTAATGTATACCTATTACCTATACTCAATCAGGGTTTTGTGGAAATTGGAAGAAATATAATAATACTAGCTGCCCTACGCGGTTTCACCCGCGTAACTCCCGATCCCGTGGGAATATCGGGATGTAAGCTATCCTATCTCTCAAGTTGGATCGAACTGCACATGGTGTGCGAATTTTATTATAATCGGTTAAGTGGTTTAGGAGTCCATTGAGGACAAACATTGTGACACGAAATTTATATATATTAAGATAAACAAATTTTTGAAACTTGTTAATAAAATTTTATTTAGGTTAGGTTTAAAATCTTAGATAGTTTTATTTTATAAGTTTTATAGTGATGTATATATTTTGTAATCAGTTTGTTTTTATAAAAATTTAAATTTAAGAAAAATAAATGAATTGGAGAATTAAACAAATAACTATTGCAGGACATTCCACACATCGCCATTAAGCCCCAAGCTCAGTAACTAGACTTGTGTATAATGTGTGCTAGACTTATATACTTTTCTTTTGTAAATAAATACATATAATACATAGAAACAACCAGACCACAGACAAATATCTAAACATAAATACATGTCTGGGGCAGGAATCGAACCCGCAACCCTTTGTTTGGCAGTCCGGAATGGTGACCGCCATTCTGCCATGAATATGCAGTCTATGCACCTATGTTTTAGTTATTTCATTTTCTAAAAATTAGATAGAAATTAGATAGATTAAATAGAAATTAAAATATAAAAAATTAATAACAGGAGCATGGTCTGGTCATGGCAGTTATTAGTTTATTGCACCAAAAATATTTGCTCTAGTGTCATTATCCAGGGAGAAAACAGTCGACTACGTTTGTGATACATAGTTTGTATGGAGAAAGCTCCCGGTACCATTTCCTCTGCGGTGCGAAGCCGGGTCGGGTCACTAGTAGCATAATAAAAGAGG
This sequence comes from Idaea aversata, assembly GCA_907269075.1. Taxonomy (NCBI): domain Eukaryota; kingdom Metazoa; phylum Arthropoda; class Insecta; order Lepidoptera; family Geometridae; genus Idaea; species Idaea aversata. The sequence continues at coordinate 4,556,512 of OU026102.1, forward strand.
TCATATTATATCCAGTAGCCTTATTTATACATATAGCGACATTATACAGTATGGCTCCAGACTCTGTAGATGCTATCAGAAACCCAGGATTACACGATTATTGAAGTTGAATGAATTGGCCTAATTTTAAAACTCATCTATATTCTCATGGGATTTAAATTCTCCATGGGATCTTCACTGAATATGGACGATAAAAATAATAATAGCTACTATCACTTCACTATCACTACATAGTATAAAACAAAGTCGCTTTCTCTGTCCCTATATCCCTTTGTATGCTTAAATCTTTAAAACTACGGAACGGATTTTGAAGTGGTTTTTTTTAATAGATAGAGTGATTCAAGATGAAGGTTTATATGTATAATACATGCATAATATAGCCGTGCGAAGCCGGGGCGGGTCGCTAGTAGTAAATATAATAGGCTTTTTAGTACATTAGCAGTGCTACGTGGTTCCACCCTAGTGACTCCCGATCTCGTATATCGGGATAAAAATAAGCCTATGCTACTTCCAATTAATTAATGTATCCTCATACCAAGTTTCATCAAAATCGGTTCTGGAGTTTCAGAGCTTATTCCGTACAAACAAACAAACTAAAAATGTTTCCTTAAAAACCTTTTTAATATAAGTAATAGAAGATAAGCGTGTGGACCTAACTACATTTTACAGGCTCGTAGCCCTCTAATGATGTTCTAGAATTCTTACCATTAAACTAGATAGAATTAACTTTTCATTGATATGTACGTCTAAAGAGTCTAAACTAATAGTAAGGGACAAGCTTTTTTTATAGTTGCTGAATATTTAATTACTAATCCGATTTTAATGAAGCTTGGTGTACAAATACATCGAAATCTGGACAGTAATAAAAAATCTTTTTGAGAAGTCAATTTTCCAAAAAACAGCCAATTCTCAGTGGCCTTACTGCATAGCACCCAACTCACCCAAGCATTGGATTTATTTCGCGAAATTGTTTAAAGTGGCTGAGGATTTAGCTTACCTATGGTGAAATGTTTTTATATTATACATAGGTTAAACGCCTAACATAGTCACGGTTTAAAAGGCTTCCTGCCTGCTAAATGTTTTTATGTTTAATTAAGGCAACATGCGACTTTCTTATATAACCAATACAAATATTTGCATCAAATCTTTCAGTTAGATCGGCGATAAATAATTATCAAAACTCTAGTCAAAAGTCATGTTTTGGTTAAATGGATGCTACTTTACCAAAACTTTTCCTTGGAGTTCAGAAAAACGTAAAAATACCATGCAAACTTTTCTTCCAGTTCCCGCCAAAATCCCTCAAGACCAACTGTTTTTTTCTCGGTCTGAAACCTACACCTACAGTTTAAGCTAATTCCATTTTTAAATCCAAACTTATCCAGCCAGTGACTTTCCAAGAATGAAGAAAAAAAGATTGTTTAAAATTACTAATGACCGTATTAGCCCGCCAAATGTGGAACCACAGACAAGTAAAAAGATTATTGTCGTCACAAATTAATATTTATTTTAGAATTTGTTTTTGGAGTGTGAAAAATCGCGTTTTTGGTCGGTTTTTAAGTAAAACTAATGTTTTGGCATTATGCGAGTTGCAGCTGCTGGCCTTGCTGCCGCGTACAGCCGACACACGTGATGTTTATTTGTTATATTAATTGTTTGGTTTTTAAAACAAATAGACAAATTTAAAAAGGTGAAATTGTTTACGGCATTTTTTATTAATAGTTTTTGTGATGTATCATTATTTCGACGTACTTTAAAGAAAAATGGTTACAATTTCCTTGCAAGTCCATTAGATGCAAGCACTTTTAATTTTTAATTGGATGGCACGCGCGCCTTGTGCTTAACGCCTGTGTCAAAACTTAACCAAATCAATAAAAAAAAAATAAGTTACGAAGCTAATAAATTCTCTTTACCAAATCTGTTTACAGTTTTCAAACTTAATTTGTGTTGTCTAAACACCGCATGGTCGCCATTTTCCCATTTCACCAACTTTATTGCTTGTTGAGCTACAACGTGTGAACAGTTTGATCGTAAACATTTAGAAATGGAGATAATTGGATGTCAAGCCTTGGGGATGAACAATTTTGGCGCCATGTCTTTGTTAAAAATATAATTATTGGAACACGAAAAGAAACATCATTCAACAAGCGAAGGCGAAACCGTTAAATACATGAAATTTTGCACAGGAATACTAAAAGCAATAAAAGTATATAAGTATTGAATATATCACAGTAGGTAGCTATATATCCAAAACTATAAGAGATATTTAACTAGAGAAAAAAACTAAATTGACAATTGAGATGCAATTGGGTGTCCGATTTTGACAAAAACAAAAACGGAATCATTCAATTTTTAGAAAAGTCATTTCTCTAGCCGCTAGGTTTTATGCAACAAAAATATTTGTGCTAGTGTCATTATCCAGGGAGAAAACAGTCGTCTACGTTTGTATGGAGAGGCCTATTATTTAATTTAAGCAACCCAAGGCAACTTCTTCAAAAATTCAAAAAAAATACCAAATATCTCTGTCTACAAGAGAGTGTTGACAACCAACACGTGTTTCCTTCCCTCATGATCGATGCCACACCTAATTACCTTTGAAATCTTACTTTTACCGCGACAACATTACAATTTCCACCCAAATTGTGCTCACTAGACAAAGTTATGTAAATATCATTCTTATGTTAAGGGTTATGTAAATTATTGGTCGAGTTTTGGAACATATTGTGGGGATTTGGGAATAAGTCAAAGTCAAAGTCAAATTTCTTTATTTCTTTCGATACTTATGTTTAAAAATACAATGATCACTTGAAATCGTCTTAAAGAACTAAGTTAGGATGTGTGCCTTCGGAACGCGCCCACCAATGAGAAGAAGGCACAAGAAACTCATGGGGTTTTTTTATGTGATCACGCTCACAAAGGTCAATATTACAAATATTTGAAGGTATTATTTGAAATGGAGCAATTAAAGTCACATCCATGGATTCTTATCATTAAGGCACGAAGAGGTATCATAGTATGCCTTACCGCACAATTTATGCTTTATAAAAGTTTTGAATTTGTTAATGTAGGTACATGTCATATACATCTTTAGGTAATTTATTATAATAGAGCACACATGTACTATTAAACGACCTGCTTATTTTCCGGAGCTTACTACCGGGCAAGGTCAGCTCGGTTTGAGAATTTCGGATGTCTTCCGTATCCGTGTAAAAAGTCGTTTCAGCAAACGGGTCATACCGAATTTCATACATACTAAATAAATAAACTTCAAATAAATAAAGCCTTTATTTATTTTATGGTCAAAAACGGGATTCGATGATTATTTTTTACTAGCGACCCGCCCCGGCTTCGCACGGCTATATTATGCACGTATTATACATATAAACCTTCCTCTTGAATCACTCTATCTATTAAAAAAAACCGCCTCAAAATCCGTTGCTTAGTTTTAAAGATGCGTACAAAGGGAAATAGGGACAGAGAAAGCGACTTTGTTTTATACTATGTAGTGATGATTTGATAGGTACCTATGAGAAGTAACAAATTCGTGTCATAAAAATTTGGTGAAGATATATAAGGTACTTCGGAGTGATAATCAGAATAGCTCTTCAAAATACAGTAAAAGGTACCAATATTAATTTGGTGGAATTGTTGGAGAAACATTTTTAATCAAAAAATTAATTAAGAATGAATATTAGAAACTTGGCAGTAAAATATTTCTTATACGGGCTGTTTTCCTTAACTAGATGTCCTTAGTTGGGTCCTTTTTGCGCGAGGAATTGAGGATGGACTAGGCTTACCCAGCACCTCTACCCTCTCAGCTTAGTAGAACGTGTTCAAAGTAAAGAACTTGTGTAGACATTTTTATATTACCTAAACCATTGAAGTTTATGATCACGGAAACAATCAACTTGTACTCATAAAACGATGCCTTCTAATAAAAGCAAACCTCAAACATTTCAATACAAATTACTACCATTTATTACCATTTTACGAGAAAATCGAGTTCATATAATGAAAAACTACCAAATCGCGCTTTCTTCATATCCGGGACATAATCCACTTTTATCCATAACTAGCGACCCGCCCCGCACGGCTGTATTATGCATGTATTATATCTAAAAACCTTCCTTTTTAATCACGCTATCTATTAAAAAAAACAATGGGCGGCCTTATCGCTAAAAGCGATCTCTTCCAGGCAACCTTTGTATAGACAAGAATTAAAGAGGATGGGTGGGTTATACATAACGTTAGGAATATCTTTACATAGTATAAAAGAACGTCGCTTTTTTAATCTGTCCCTATATATGTATGCTTAGATCTTTAAAACTACGCAACGGATTTTGCTATATTATGCATGTATTATATTATACATATAAACCTTCCTATTGAATCACTCTGTCTATTAAAAAAACCGCATCAAAATCCGTTGCGTAGTTTTAAAGATTTAAGCATACAAAAGGAAATAGGGACAGAGAAAGCGACTTTATTTTATACTATGTAGTGATGAAGACGGCAAGATCCTACAAATATTAGTTTTTCGAAAACCAATTAATTGACTATTAAAATCAATTCACGTAGATACTCACGATTTAAGGGCATGACCACACTAGTCGTGTGCTAACGTCGTGTTGCACGTGCGTTTGTCGCGTGCCTTATTGTGTCGTGATGATCGTATTAAATACAATATTTCAAGTATATTTAATATGTAAATTGAATAAAAATGTTTGATAATAGTCGCGTGGTCGTGTTTTACAAGGTAATTTGTAGCGGCTTGTTGACACCTCTTTATAAATCGTCGACGTATACAAAACAATGAAGAATTATTAAAAGTCCTTTAATAGTAAAGGGTACCGGCTCTCTCTGCATACAAACGTAGTCAACTGTTTCCTCCCTGGATAATGACACTAGCACAAATATTTTTGTTGTATAAAACTTACAACTGTCATGCCCATAAGACTTAGGGACCATGCCCCTATGTCTTATCACTATCACTACATAGTATAAAATAAAGTCGCTTTTTCTGTCCCTATTTCCCTTTGTATGCTTAAATCTTTAAAACTACGAAACGGATTTTGATGCGGTTTTTTTTAATAGATAGAGTGATTCAAGAGGAAGGTTTATATGTATAATACATGCATAATATAGCCGTGCGAAGCCGCGACGGGTCGCTAGTTTTTTATATATTTTGAACTCTTACTTTGTATGACAATTAGAATTTGAAAAAACCAAGACATAGGGGTATAGTCATGGCAGTTATAAGTCTTATGCAACAAAAATATTTGTCCTAGCGTCATTATCCAGGAAGGAAACAGTCGACTGTGTTTGTATGGAGAGAGAGCCGGGTACCTTTCCCCTGAAACTTTTTAATAAAAATTTAAAATATGTATGAATTATAGCAGTAAGAATGAATAGTCCTTTATAGAAAGCTTTTCTCAGACAAGCGGACAAGAGTGATCTTATAATGGTTCCTTTTTTACGTTTTGAGATACCGAACTCTAAAAAGGTCTAGTGCCATTACGTCTTGATATAGGTGGCAACAGCACTAGCTACTGAATAAAAAAACAGAAAATAAAAAACAATTTTGTGATAATTTTTCGTTAAAATAACCTAAATAATCGAAATGTAACGTTTTAATTTAAAACGATCAAACGTATTACGTAAGTTTTTTTCTTTTTTAATTCTTCACTTATGTTTTAATCGCATTGTTCGCAAAAGACAATCGAAATGGATACAAAAGAAGATCGAAAATCGCAGAGCGAAGCTAATAAGTATACGCATATATATTCTGTGGTATAAGTTATAGGTAATTAATTGTTCGTGTCAAAACTAGAACTTTGAAGTAGAACAAAGTTAGTTAAAGTAAGATTTAATAAAATATTTTATTATAGGTTAACGAACCGTGAGTGGTAATAAAACTATATTTAGTTGACTCGACCGTGTCAATTTTATACCTTTTTCATAAAATAATTGTTAATAGTGATGGTATTATGTTAACTTTATCGATATGGTTACACTATCGATATAGATATCGATATTTTATATTGTTCTGAGATTCTTCTTCTTTCTCAATTTATTTTGGTCGGCGCAGAATGTCTTCTTCTACCATTCAACTCTAAATAAATAAAATATAAATATTAGCCATCATCTCATCGTTCACACTCATCTCTCTCACATCTTTTCTTACACAGTCCATCCATCTTTTCTTAGGTCTTCCTCTCCATCCCTCTACGTTCATACTCATCACTCTTGAAGTCAATGCGTCTCCTCTCTCTTTATCATTATAATTTTAGTCCTAATTATATTATCGTAAAACTAAATCTAAATAAAAACTTTTTCCATTATGCATTGAAAGATGGTGGCAACATTTTTGTACTGGTTAAAAAACTGAAAGAAAAAATGCCAGTAAAATTGAAAAACGAATGAAACGAACGAACGAAATGAAGTTGTTAATACATGGCTGTATTATCTCAGCACTCTTTGCCATTCGTAACAGGGTAAATAAAAAAAATCATTCTCTTGACTAGAAATATCCGGGAATTAGATTCCAGCGCAAAAAAGCGAATCTGAGGGAAGCACATTGCGAGATATTTTAATACTAAGTAGATGACTTACCTAGAATGCAATAAAAATGCTCTATTTACCAACATTATCATCACGTCAAATACAAATACAATATTCTAATTCCAAAAATCTTAACTTTGCAATCTATGTTGCCAAAACTACCTAACACCAATTCCCAAAGTTTTAACATCAAATAATGACATTAACCACTTCTATGACAGCTCTAACATCAAAAAAGATTGTGCCGCACTATTAATATTTTCAACTAAGTTTATAATACCGATTCCACTCGTCAAACAATCATTAAAACTACTTAAAACGTAGATAAAACTCAAATAACGAACACAATCACAACATAAAACTTGACGACATCTTGATGACTTCGTTAATCATCATCTCTTTACCTATAATTCATATAAAAATGAATATTCATTATCGATTATCGATAATTTACGATCCACTGACATCACTAATTCGACATTGAGTCCTTGCCCTTGTGATTAAAGCTCGATATGGACGCGTTGTGTCGCTGCCCTAATGCTCGTTCGAGTCGCTGGCTGACGTGTGTAATGGCCTTAAATGTCGTGTGAAGAAGTGATTAACTAAGATTTCGTCTGGGAAAGAATTAATTTTGATATTTTTATCTCGGTTTTTAAACGTTCTGGGTGTTGTGAATCAAATCACTGGTTAAGTATTTATTGGATTGTAATAATATAATATTGGCATTTATATCTAACTAGCGACCTGCCCCGGCTTCGCACGGCTATATTATGCATGTATTATACATATAAACCTTCCTCTTGAATCACTATATCTATTAAAAAAACCACATCAAAATCCGTTGCGTATAGTTTTAAAGATTTAAGCATAAGGGACTTTGTTTTATACTATGTATTGATAGTGATTTAGACGATTTATACAGAGACTTGAATCCATGGAGTAGCCGTTCCCAGAACCTATACCACCCTTTCAGCTCAGTCGACCGTCTCCAGAGATAGAACTCTTAAATACTGCTTGGAGGCAACTAAGCTGCGGGTTTCATCACCATATTTTCTTTACCGTACCTATACGTTAATTAGCGTAAACAATTTTTCGTAGGGAAACATCCATTTGGCGCACGACTGGCCTAACGGGATTCAAACTCGTATCTACCACTAAGCCAACTCTGCTTTTGAATTACTTAAAAAAAAGCAGTGTCTACTTTTTTCTAGTATTCGGGTTCATACTGCAAAGTGATTTGGCCAAGAACAGCCGGCTGCAACCTTCCATTTTGACCATTCTGTTGTTGCTTAGAGTCTACCGCAGTCATCACGAGGAGGAAAGAGGTACGATGATCATCACAAGGTACCCCAAACAGTATCTTGGAAATAATTAGTGAATAATCTTTGACGACCCAGTTGGCACAATGGTCACCATGCCGGACTGCCAAACATAGGGTTGCGGGTTCTATTCCCGCCTCAGACAAGTAGATATTTATGCCTAAGCATAAATACTTGTCTGAGGCGGGAATTAATATTTGTCTGTGGTCTGGTTGTTTCTATGTATAATAAAATAAGTATATATTTACAAAAGAAAAGTATTTATAGTATATCCGTTGTCTAGCACCCATAATACAAGTCTAGTTATGTGCGATGTGTGGAGTGTCCTGCAATTTTTTTTTTAATCTTCTAGAAAAGTGTGCTAGATCTTAGGCCGCATCGTCATCTACCATCAGGCAGGTATGATAGTGGTCAAACGCTGACCTATCATATGTAAAAATATCGAAGATGATGGAGCATAAAGTCGGTCAAAAAGTAGTCACGAATCTTCGTTCAGTTGTCAATCAAAGCCCTTCGTGCATTGTAATTTGTCTCAATTTTTTTGACGTGATAACGTCTAATAAATTGATGGAACACCTGCATTCACAACAAAAGTGTCATGTTCCGGTAACATGACGCGTCCCGTTCCCGATGTGTGACGTCATGCGTCATGGTAACATGCGAGTATTTAATAATAATATCGCTCATCTGGACTTGTGTTATGGTGACGGGTGACGAATAGAAAACTTATTTAAAGGAAAAAAAAGAAAGAAAACATATATATCAATATTTTCATCGCTTTTTTATGACGTTATCACGTAAAATTATCATCCGTAAATCGACTTTACAGACAACCATTTGTTTTGTTTTGACAACTACTTAGAATTGAAATAGAGTCATCGACCAAGACAAAATCATCCAAACATTTGTTCACAAAATTCAAAAATAATTGTATACAAACAAACAACCCAGCTGGACGATTGTAGTCAGGCTGTACTCTGTAGTGGCACAAAATGTGCAACTTCCATATTGCGTGCCATTAATGTCACGGAAATGTACACCTTTGGACAATTTAACGTAACAATTGCATTGAGGATAATGATTTTTTGTTCGAAAGTATACTTTGCAATTGTGCGATTGTGGTTTTGTGATTTATTCCGTTTTTAGGGTTCCGTAGCCAAATGGCAAAAAACGGAACCCATTATAGATTCGTCATGTCTGAGGTTTCTGATAACATTTTTTTCTAAACTGAATAGTTTACGCGAGATACACTTCCAAAGTGCTAAAACGTGTGTCCCCCTCCCCCCTGTAACTTCTAAAATAAGAGAATGATGAAACTAAAAAAAATATATGACATATATTACCATGCAAACTTCCATCCAAAATTGGTTTGAACGAGATCGGGTAAGTAGTTTTTTTAATACGTCATAAACCGTAAACCGCCATTTTCCCTTCATTCATGTATTTTTACCACTAGCAGCGCCATCAATTTTTTTATGACTCCTATTTAACAGACGTGATTTTTATGTGATGATAATGGTACGGAACCTTTCGTGCGCGAGTCCGACTCGCACTTGACCGGTTTTTTCTTTAATCATTGACCTTTTCATCTAATCCAGAAGACAGCAACTTTAAACGTGCTGTTTAGAAGCCAATACTTACTGAGGAACCTAATTATTTGGAATGGAATCGGTGTCTGTCTTTCTTGACGTGTACAATTTGGGGGTCTTCAAGTCGCGAGTGAATAGGTATCTTCTAGGAAGGCGTGGTACACCTTAGGCCGCTTCGTCACATACCATCATGCAAGTGTGATAGTGGTCAAACGCTGACCTATCATATTATGTAAAAAAAAAACTAACAATGAAACAAAAACTATGCATTTCACTTTATAAATATCCTTAAACGGAGAGAGCCAAAGACGAAGTAGAACCACTTTAAAAGCTTTTATTTAACTTGCAATGTATATGTACGTATGTATGTTTGTTCGGTTAGAATCTTGCAACTTAATTTTGTTTAATGAAGAATGTCCTGAGTATCGTAACCAATAATAAATAAACCGTTTTTGATGATCCATTTGCAGTTTCTATTGCATAGAGTTGTCTATTGTAATTTCTTACCGGAAGCGGTCGACATATGCGCAGACGCATCGGTAAAGGGTTGAATAGTGACACCTTCGGCCGTTGTCCAATTGAAAAACTAACACCCGCTGGGTAGTACGTTGCGTAGCAGATTAGTTGCAGGGGTGAATTGAGGGACGGGGGCTAATACAAAATTAAGTGTTCTATATTGAACCAGAAAACGGTTAACGGCTAGAGTTCGACTGACGGTGACTGAGTTAGGTGGACGGACGACTTAATTAAGGTAGCGGGAAGTCGTTGGATGCAGATGGCATGCGACCGATCGCTCTGGAAGTGTTTGGAGGAGGCCTATGTTCAGCAGTGGACGTCCTGATATGATGATGATCAAAAGCTTGGTTAAGAAGTTTGTTTAGATGAGAAAGTTTAGAGATTCAGGTTTGCTCGCGTTCATATTATATTATATTATTAAGAGCCTGTAGTGTCACACTGCAGGGCAAAGGCCTCTCTACTCCCCCTCCACTGATCGCGATGTTGTGCGACGGATTGCCAATCTGTCATAAACCTGTCGATATCGTCTCGCCACCTTCGACGGGGTCTGCCAGGTAGTCTTTTTCCGTTGGTGGTGTTCATATAAGGAATAGAATTTATGTCCTAAGCCACCCGGCGGGGGCTACCCCTAAAGGAGCAGACAATCAAGCGGTGGTAGGCCTAGACCTCCCCCTGGACAAACTCATCGTGCCCAGTGACGCATCGTGTTCCATCATGTTGTCCAGATATACTGTTCAAGCATGCTTCGTCCTGAACCTCATCATATAAGATGAGGAGATGACTTATATAAGCTGTTTTAATGAGCGGATCTTTGTTTCTGAAATGACCAACCACGATGTTTAAAAATATATTTTGACTTTTTAAGTGTTTTTTGAAAATAATTTCTTAGTTTTTTTTTACTTTTATACTTATACTTACCTATCTTTTTTTTAGATTATAAGTATGTATTTTAATTATATTATCTTTAAAGGCGGAGGACAGAACAAAGAAAGACAAATAGACATCTATTTACCCCTTGCGCTTTACCCTGAGTCCGTCCCAAAGCTACAATATGTCGTGTAGCACGCGCTGCGCCCGCGCCGCTTATTTCATTAGAGTCATGTCGTCACGCCGTATGTTAATACCATGCTGTTAACGCACGTGTCCTGCAGCGACCGCTTTGATTTCATACCGAGTTTTTATAAGAAATCTTCGGATGGAGAAAGTATGTAGGTAACATTAACAAAACACTGCCGTAACATCCTTTCTAGGGGTCTGGACCTCGAAAGGAAAAACGGAACCCTTCTAGGATCACTTTATTTCTAAGCAACTCGCGGAATTTTAAGGGGAACTCCCTGAATCTACCTCTACCCCCAAATTACAAGTTTGTACTTATATTATTACGAAAAATCTCAGGGAAAAGTGGTCTCACAATTATTTTTACAGGACTTAGGCCGATCACCAAAATTCTATGGGAGAAGGTAAATGGGTAAAAATAATAAATGCAATGAATTGAGAGCCTACTTCTTATAGTCGGTTAAAAAATAAATCAGTTTATATACAAACTAGCTGTCCTGACTCCTGGCAAACGTTTTGCCATTTATAAAAAAAAATATAAAGAAAAAAAATTGAATAAGTAGTTTTATCCTCAGACCTAACGAATATACACAAAAGAACCTTACAAATCGGTTCAGCCGTTTAGGTGGAGTTTGGCAACTAACAGCGCGACACGAGAATTTTATATCTGTAAACTATATATAATAATTATAACTATAACTGTACATATAATTATTATATATAGTTTACAAAATTAATTCCCGATGAATATTTGATATACTATCGCATTTTCATGTCTTGGGGTTATTTGTATGCTATGTCTTACGAAATTAGCTTCGAAGCAACCCTTTTTGAAAAATCATTGAGCGTAATAACATTGTTTGTAAAACCAAAAACGAACCCCAAATATAATATAATCGTAAGTTCAAAAAAATGAGTTTACAATGTGACCAAAAATAAGATAGCAACGGACTTCGAACGGGTTTATACAAAAGTGAAACAACAAAATATGCATTAGGAGTCCGGTGACAGATTGTATACTGACAAAATTTATAGATAGACTAGTTTCTGCCTGTGACTTTATCCGCGTACCTTTATGTAAAATGGTTTTAATAATATGACTTTTTTGACCTTATATCGGATTGAGTTTTCAAAAATATGTCAAAATAAAATTTTATTTATAATCAAAAGCAAAATAAACCCTTAAAAATAGTTTCTACGCCTTTTTAAACCTATTAGGGGATGAATTTAAATAAAATACGAAACGCATCTTCCATTAATTCTGTTGAATAATGTTTACCTATGCAAAATTTGAAGTTGATTGGACCAAGGAATCACACTGTCCCAATACAAACTTTGCCCCCATTTTTCACCCCATAAGGAGCGTATAGTCCCAGTCGCCTCCGTGTGGCGACTGGGATGTTATTGCCCCCACGTCAAGGCGCGAATCGCTAACCCCCTTATCGCTGTTTGTCTTACTTAAGCCACGATGAAGGGTTGGAGGTCAGACTTTTGAATGTGGGTTTATTATTTTCAACACGAGCAAGATTCTAGACACTTGCTTTAGTTGAAGTTTAAAGTCTTCTAAAAACAATAAATCAAACAAAAATTATTAGAATGCAAACATTCCAATAATAGTAATTTTCGAACTCTACCTAGGGCTGCAATTATGCAGCCGACTGTACCTATAGGTATTTCAACTCATGTTAGCGCAGAATTTTATGTGTGAGTCTGTAAACACAGTTTTGATTTGTGGTAAAAACGCGCGCTAACGCAAGTTGAAATATACCGAAATTTCTCATCGTAGGTACTTCTGCGCTGTGTTGTAGATTATGACTTTTATTTTGACGATTGACGTCTGAACGAGTTGTTCTGACGTCAATTTTCGAATAAGAAATCCTTCGTCGAAGTACCTACATTGTATATTACTACGTCTCAACCCATATCTTACGGATCAACGCACAACCTAAAATATTTTTGTGTTGAATAGTCCATTTTTCGAGCTTGGTTGGCTTGGCTACTTTTTATTTTGATATTTCCACGGGATCGAGACTTACACGCCTCCAAGTTTCAGGTCTCTGAGTTCAGCAGCTCAGAGACCTGAAACTTGGAGGGTGTGTTCTTTTTATGACGTAGTCTAAATTTCTATATATTATACTAACTGCGCCCCGCGGTTTCACCCGCGTAAGTCTCGATCCCGTGGAAATATCAAAATAAAAAGTAGCCAAGCCAACCAAGCTCGAAAAATGGACTATTCAACACAAAAATATTTTTTCAATTCTAACCAGTACTTATTGAGATTAGCGCGTTCAAACAAACAAACTCGTCAGCTTTATAATATTAATGATTATATATTGCTTCACTCTTGCACACAACCATTCTTATCAAAAGGGTAAACTATTTCGTGTGTGTTACCCCTTTCTTATCCATCTTTATGACATAACGAACAATCTTACAAAAAATGTTGACCGTTGGTAATGTACAACACATTTACAAGAATATTTAGTTTCGCTTCGTTGGAACGTTATATTTTGGTAGTTATTAACACGGAAGAGAAGAATAGTTGAAGTGTTAAGTAGGCGGAGTAATTGTGTCGCAAGCGAGCACAAGAATTACTATTACAAATTAAAAAATTTGGTTGTCTGTGAAGTCGCTTTACGGACCATAATTTTACGTCTCATAATAAAACGATAAAAAATGAGATTTTTTGAAGTTATACTTCTTTAGGCGCGTTATGAAAAAATGATGAGAGTGAAATTTTACAAAAGCGTCACACAAAATTCTCACGTCGGACGAGTTTTTTGTCGGACGAGTTTTTTGCCGGACGAGTTTTTTGTCGGACGAGTTTTTTGTCGGAGGAGTTTTTTTTTTTTTTTTTTTTTTTTTTTTTTTTTTTTTTTTTTTTTTTTTTTTTTTTTTTTTTTTTTTTTTTTTAATAATGCCAAAGAAGTATAACTTCTCACGCGCGTACATAAGTACACGCACCCATTTTTTTTGTTTGTTCAAAGTTTAAAAGTTGGTCTAACACTTTCTTACTGATGATACTTTTTAGATTTCAACTAAAAATTTTCCTGTTAAGATTAAATAAAACCTTTTTCTCAAACATGCATGGAAATATTGTCATTATTTTCGAAAAAAGAACACGTGAAGTATCGAATTTACGGACAAAGAAAGTCAAATCCATTGCAGGAGCGTTTTTTGAATTTGGAACATTACAGGCTTACAGCGCTCCAGCAATGTTGTGTGAAACAGCGTGCTGGGGCTATTAAATACTCTTTGATTGGATCTCTTTTTATTATCACAGTATAGATACCAAATTAGGTCTCTTTGCTTTACAAATTGCGTTCACGTGGTTGTATAGCCATATTATGCGTTTGCCTTTCGACACAGATGATAAATAAAAAAATATCGGAAAAGCTACAATTTCGTCTTGATTTGTTATTTAAATACCTGTTAAATATTTTAAAAATTAAAATGAGTCCTAACGGTTCAGAGAGTGAAATGGAGATTCACCAGATTTAAGATCAGAAACCAAATTGGCTAATAGAAAACCTGCTTCCAGCGAAGTCGAAACAAAAATAAGTAAGTACATGAGAAAAAGGTATAAATATTACGTTATTTCCTTGCATTTGAGAAAAGCACTATTAAATGCCTCGGCGGAAATGGCAATTGCCTGTCTCGTTCAAACTCATACTCGACCTGCAATCGCGGCCTTTGCAATAAAGTACTAATAATTATTATACTTAGTCATATTTTAAACAAATAAAGAATTATGAATAATAAAAAATCTAGAATACAATTATTATTTATTTGCAACAAAAAAATAAAGTAAGCATAAACTTTTTAAACTCACAAGATTTGTATTCATAATAATTCACTAATTAGTTTCCCGGGTCTTAATCGCGTATTTTTTAAATTTTATTTCTCTTACCTCGACGTTTCGATTATGTTACAATAGTCATGGTCCCGAGGAGACACCATGACACCATGTCTCCTCGCGACCATGACTATTGTAACATAGTTTTTAGGCAAATTGCATTTATGTTGTATTGATAACAGAGCAGTTGACAAAAAACAATTATGACGAGTTGCTTCATAGACGACTTTACATTGAAGACTAGTTGCAAATTAGTCCACATGATTTTAAGACAAGACCGCATAAGACGACTTGCGTTTTAGACCGTCGGATACTAACCCGTCGAAACGTCGAGATAAGAAATAAAAAATAAAAAAAAATACGCGGTTAAAACCCGGCAAAATAATTACTATGGAAGTAAGTAAATATAAACAGTTAGGATTAGTATAGGTAGTATAGTAAAACTAAACTAATCAATTGTTGCAAAACGAACTCCAATTCAGCGAAATGCAACCGTTGGTCTTCCGTTGATCACCAACGAGATGGAAAGATGACATCAAAAGACACACAACAGGCTGTTATTAGATGTCAAATGTTGTCTTCGGAAGTGGAAGAGGATGAAGAAGGCCTATATTATTTTGGACAAGCAGAAAATGGAATGGAATAGATAGAAGCAAAATTCTTATTGATTTTAGTTTTGCTACTCACAGATAGATGGCGTTACCAGTACCCATTTTCGGAACATAAACTTAAAAGTTTACTTGCACTCAGTTTGCACTAAGCTAGATTTAATCTGATCTCAAATAAAAAAGAAATAGATTAAAAAATATTATCACGTGTTATCGTTATACGTAAAAAATATGCTAGATTAAAAACGCGTTACTATTAGGATACATAATAATACTTCTATCTATTAATATAAAATTCAAAGTCCTGGCTAAATGACTGACTGACATTAAACGCACAAGCCAAACCAATTATTTGTTTTAATCTAGGCATTTTGGATACGCTATGGATTTTGGAAAATTGACCTATTTTAAGGGAGTTCAATTTTCTTTCGTTTTTTTTTTAAACCTCGGATAGCAAAAAATTCTAATGATGCAGTTTTTGTCCAAATCGGGCACGCTGCTCCATTTATCACTTTTCACTAAATCACTACATCACTACATAGTATAAAATAAAGTCACTTTTCGCCGTCCCTATGTCCCTTTCTATGCTTAGATCTCTAAAACTTTGGATTTTGATGCGGTTTTTTTTAATAGATAGAGTGATTCAAGAGGAAGGTTTATAATTATATTTTTTTCCGTTTCATTCAGTTTTTTTATGACCTTCTGTAAACTTTAGTTCCACACACGACGATATGCGGACGAACTCGCGTGTAAAAACTAGTTATATTATTCAACTGAGCTACATCACAAATCTATACAGCAAATAGGCGTCTAGATTCTTCAACGATCGGCGCCATGGTTTTTAAACATCCTTAGCTTAGAGCACAGAGCTTTTTGCTTAGCTATGTTAGCGGCTTCAATGGAGTGATACCTACCTACATACAGTGATACTTACATTCTTGCTCTGATACATTCACTTGAGTGATTTGATAGGGACGTACAATGTAAGCGTAGACTTTTAAAGCCTTAGATGTTTTTCAATGTTGCTGAAAAGGAAAGAATGTGCTGGTATATAATCACTACATAGTATAAAACAAAGTCGCTTTCTCTGTCCCTATTTCCCTTTGTATGCTTAAATCTTTAAAACTACGCAACGGATTTTGATGCGGTTTTTTTAATAGATATAGTGCTTCAAGAGGAAGGTTTATATGTATAATATGCATAATATAGCCGTGCGAAGCTGGGTCGGGTCGCTAGTTTATAATAAAGAAAGAGAGGATAAAAGTAATCTATAAAATTGTTTTTTCAGGGAAGGCAAACGGCCTTATTAGCCTATGGCCAATCTAGGCTTGTGTTATGGTAGCTAGACAACGGATAGAATATTGACATACAGAAAAACCCAGACCAGAAACAATTATCTCTTCATTGGGTGTATTTGATTAAGGCAGTAATCGAACCTGCAACCTTTTGCATAGCAGGCAATAACTAGACCTCTTTTAATGAGCTTTATTACGGGTATAGAATACACTGCAATGAAAAAAAAATGTATGAATACAAACATTTTTTTAAATGAAATGAATAAAAACAAAATAAGGGGATTTTTTCTTTGCATAATTTAATACTCCATATACAATTTATTTATTACCTTTTGGGGGAATTTAGTTCTAATATATTGTCAAAAATGTAAGAATTTTACTTCTACGCAGACATGTTATAATAACAGTACAATTAAGAAAGGTAATTACCATGCGCACGCGACTATTCAACATTGAAGACACATGTGAATCGTGTGAACACACAAAACTTAGATATTTAAGTAAAATAACGGATGTTATGTAGGTTAGGTACGTACTTAATTACTTATTGTTATCTACATCAAACTAGCAATCTAAGTAGGTATAAACACGTCACGTGGATTGTAGCTTTAAGGCTGCTTATGCTGCCAAACGCAACGCGTCAGAAATACCCGTTGCTTACTACTAGCATTGTTGATTGTAACAAATATGTATTGTTTTTCTCAAAAGTGCTGAGATAGAATTGTAGGTGAAATTTTTACCGATATTTTGGGGTAATTTTGAGGCGAAAATTCTTTGCCGTTTCAAAGCTAGACTAGTTTTATATCTTAATTTTAGGGAAGCTTCAAAACTAAAGGAAATGTTTGGCTCAAAATCACACCAAAATGTCGGTAAAAATCTCACCTACAATTCCATCTCAGCACTTTTGAGAAAAACAAAACACATTCGTAACAATCAACAATTTTCACCAACGAAGGCGACCGGTGCCAATAGTAACTATTTAGTAGGCTATGTACCAAGGTCGTTGGCGTATGGACCCCCCTTAATTGACTAGGGAAAAGAAGCTGCGGCTGAATTTAATTGTGGTTTCTGTTGCCTGAGTTACTTTTAATAAAAGTAAGGAGGACTACATTATATTTTTTTTTAAATTTTCGGGAATATCCGCTGATCCCTGTCCTCGGAAAACAGCACAAAGTAGTTTTCTACCCGATGGAAAAGAAAATTCTGTTTTTACAGGACGATCTTGACTCCTTAAGCACCTGTCCCTGAGACTTTCAATTTCTAAATATCTCGATAATGACAATAAACAGTAAATCAGGGTGTGTATGGGGCCCGCTGGGTGTGTATGGGGCCCGCTAAGATCTTTGGGCCCAAGTCAACCTCACCTGCAAGCTGGTGCACCTGCTGAGAGACGGACGAGGCTCTGGCGCTGACTTTTCCTCTCTGGGGTTGGGGGGTCAGAAGGCAGTCGCTCCCGTAAAAGTCAAAAGTAAGCCGCATCATATGGAAAGTATAGAAAGTAGTTGTCCCACAGATAGGGCGCCGCCGCATAACGGCGCGCAGGAGCCTCGCCCGACTCCTGTGGGAAGTGGACGAGGGCTACCGTGCCATGGGCGGGCACGGCCAAAGACGCGAGCCCCAACTCACAAAAAGAAACTCCGCTTCGCAACGTGGAACATTAGCACGCTAACCGGACGCGCGAGGCAGCTAGCCGACGTACTTTCCAGGCGAAAAGTGGCCGTGGCGTTCCTGCAGGAGACTCGATGGAAAGGCAGCAGATCCCGGCACATTGGGAACGGCTACAAGCTGATCTACACGGGTGCACCTGGTGGAGAGAACGGGGTGGCTGTGGTACTCGCTGAGGGGTTTCATAATTGTATCTTGGAGGTAAAACGCTTTAGCGACCGACTTATTGCCGTGAAGGTGCTTATTGAGGGGGTTGTAACCCACTTAATAAGTGCTTATGCGCCGCAGGTAACCGACCTGCGGCGGTAGCGACGCTGATAAGATATTGTTTTGGAACAAACTCGGTGAGGTCCCCGGAGCCATCCCGTTGTCACATGGGATCGTTTTGGGTGGTGATCTTAACGGTCATGTTGGCGAGATGGGGGTGGAATTTGAGCGTGTTCACGGAGGCTACGGGTACGGCGGTCGGAATGCGGAAGGGGAAGAAATCCTACGTACGTGTGCCACTGCCGACCTGGCCCTCGTGAACACTTACTTCAAAAAGAAACCCGACCACTTGATCACCTACAAGAGTGGAAGGCACGCTACCCAAATCGATTTTCTAATCACCAGGAGGATTATCGGCAACGTAGCTAACTGCAAAGTCATACCCGGTGAGAGTCTTACTGATCAACACCGTCTTCTTGTCATGGATCTCTGTGTGAAACCCAAAGACAAACACCCTGAGCAATGTCGTCGCCAAATCAGATGGTGGATGCTGGATGAAACCAAATCCCAGAAGCTTGTCTCGGCTATCGGTGACAAGTGCGCTGGTGCCGAAGACGAACTAGTCCAGGACCACTGGGATAGGATTCAGGCATCGATCACTGGTGCGGCGAAGGCAGTGCTTGGCATGTCTAAAGGTGGACGCAAATGTGACAGGGAGACTTGGTGGTGGGACGACACAGTCCAGAGGGAGACTAAGGCGAAGAAAGCCCTCTTTAAAAAGTGGCAAGCGTCCAGCTCTCCTGAAGATCGCGACTCGTATAAAGCCGCCAAACGTGCCACAAAAAGAGCAGTAGCCAGAGCCAGACAGAACCACTTACAGTCACTGTACGATAAGTTGGAAACGTCTGAGGGACAGAAGCTTATTTATAAGTTGGCACGTTCGAGGGTAAAAGCGGCGCAGGATATATCCAAGTGCCGCTGTGTAAAAGACCCCGATGGTAACCTGCTTTGCGAGGATCTCGCGGTGAAGGAGAGATGGCGCTCTTATTTCCACGAGCTGCTGAATAAGCAGTACAAAGAGGTGCAGCCCCCGGAACTCTGATCTGGACTCTCGGATCCGACAGGAGTGCACTGTCTCTGGGTGTCAATATGGTTTCCGCCCCGGGCATGGCACCATGGACCCTGTTTTCGCCCTCAGGATCGTTATGGAGAAATACAGGACGAAGAATACGCCTCTGCATTTTCTATTCCTAGATTTGCAGAAGGCCTTCAACTGTGTCCCGCATGAGGATCTGGTGGGCGCTGCGGTCCAAAGGGGTTCCGGAAGCTTATGTTGAAATCATCAGAGACATGTACCGAAATTCTGATTCTGTGGTGCGAACTGCTGTTGGCGACACTAAGCCCTTCCCTGTTACCGTTGGAGTTCACCAGGGTTCCGTCCTAAGCCCGTTCCTGTTCAGCGTAATATTGGATGCACTGTCCGTTGCCATCAGGGATGCACACGAGCAGCCTCCATGGCTGCTCATGTACGCTGACGATATTGCGCTGGCGGATTCGGATAAGGGGCGACTGGTCCAACGTGTACACACGTGGAAGGAGTCGCTTGAGAACGGCGATTTGCAACTGAATGTGGCGAAGACAGAGTACTTGGCTTGCAATACCACAGATTCCACACCTGTCTGCGTAGACGGTCATATGGTCGAGCGGACAGACCAGTTTAAGTACTTGGGATCTGTGCTTCACGCGTCCGGCGACATCGATTGCGACGTCAAGTCACGCATTTCAGCGGCTTGGGCCAAGTGGCGTGAGGTGACTGGTGTCATTTGCGACCCCAAAATGCCGGTTAAACTAAAGGGACAGGTCTATAAAACCATCATTAGACCTGTCCTTTTGTATGGTAGTGAGGCGTGGCCGGTACTTGAGCGACATAAGCAGGAGCTGCGTGTCACGGAGATGAAGATGTTGCGCTGGATGTGTGGAGTGACGCGAAAAGATCGCGTCAGGAACTCCCGCATCCGGGGCAGCCTTCATGTCCGAGACATTGCAGATAAATTGCAAGAATGTCGCCTACGCTGGTACGGTCACATCTTGCGAAAACCGGCTAATTACGTGGGGAACAAATGTCTTGCCATGGCGCCTCCGCCGGGCCGTGGCAGACTGGGTAGACCCAAGAAGTGCTGGCTTGACGTCGTAAAGGGTGATATGCGTGCAAATGGCCTTACTAACCAGGATGCCGAAGATTGTGCGAAGTGGAGGCGTAAAAGTAGGAAAGCGGACCCCGGGCTCCCGAGAGGGATGCAACCGGGAACATCGCTCGGATGATGATGATGATGATGACAACAAACAGTAAATCACTACATAGTATAAAACAAAGTCGCTTTCTCTGTCCCTATATCCCTATGTATGCTTAAATCTTTAAAACTACGCAACGGATTTTGATGCGGTTTTTTTAATAGATAGAGTGAGTCAAGAGGAAGGTTTTTATGTATAATACAAGCATAATATAGCCGTGCGAAGCCGGAGCGGGTCGCTAGTTTTGATATAAAATAGGTACACAATTTTTTTTTTTTTTTTGAATCTGTTTATATCATACTAGCGACCTGCCCCGGCTTCGCACTGCTGTATTATGCATGTATTATATCTAAAAACCTTCCTCGTTAATCACTCTATCTATTTAAAAACCCGCATCAAAATCCGTTGCGTAGTTTTAAAGATTTAAGCATACATAGGGATATAGGGACAGAGAAAGCGACTTTGTTTTATACTATGTAGTGATTTACTGTTTATTGTCATCATCATCATCATCATCCGAGCGATGTTCCCGGTTGCATCCCTCTCGGGAGCCCGGAGTCCGCTGCGTTGCGTAGTTTTTAAGGTCTAAGCATACAAAGGGACATAGGGACGGCGAAAAGTGACTTTATTTTAAACTATGTAGTGATAGTGATAATAAACAATTACTTGCGTAAATAAAGAGGTACGAACGTCAAATTTTATGTAAATAACTTAGTTATCGCATTTAAAAAAAAAGATGATATTTTATCGACCCCTTTTATGTTTATGATAAGCACCTACGAGGAAAGGATTTAAATTTTCCAAAATTAATTTCTTAGCTAAGAAGAGATTTTGGAAGGTGCTGTTTCACAACCAACTCGAGATTTTGTAGGTGTTTTGCGGATTAGTAGAAATATTACGTAAAATATCAACTACGCACAATTCCACAAACGCACAAAACAACCACTTTGTAAATGTACAAATAATTCTAGCCCGATGGTACCGTCCGTCCATTTTATTCAGCTGTGCGTTGAAATATCAGTAATTCAGTCAGGACTTAGAAACCTTCCTTTTTTGACATCAGTTAATTAATTATTTCACGATTATGTTTCTCACAATAATAATTGTGATGTTTAAAACAAGTTCATTCTTTTTAGTAAAACTTATTTCAACAATTTACTCAGTGTACCTACTTACCTAGATCACAAGCTTAAATAAACATATTTTCTTATCAAATATAGTACTTACTTACATGTAAAAATATTGAGCTACAAGGTTCAAGTTAGATTAAACAGGACATTCCACACATCGCCATCTAGCCCTGAGGAAAGATTTTTTGTTTTAAGACCAGTGTGAGGCTGTATACCATACAAAAAGCGGTAACGTTTCCCCCCCATAAACGAAGTCCGATTTTGATAATTTTTGAAAATGTTCCAGATCTAATGGAAAACTAGGTTTAACCGTTTTTATTTTACAGAAATATTGCCTAAGATAAAAGTTATTAGTATTTGAATATCCATATTTTTGACTTAAAAACTTCATCGAGCGTTTCAATTGTTTTTTAATAGACTAAACTAAATTACCAAAAACGAAAAACGTATAAACCTAGAATAAGATGCAGTGAATTAAATGAGACCAAATTTATTTCATTTTGTGAAGGATAAAGGGGGTAAAAACGTTACTGCCCGCAACATTTTTTGAAAGCAAAATGAAAGCAATTACGTTCGAACTTAAACTCTCTCTATCGCACGATACGGGTCATTTTTGAAAATAACTACTCGCGCCGCGTATCGAAAACTCATGATTCTCTTAACGTGATAACGTCTTACAATTTTTTTTGTAACGAATAGGCTCCGAAACTACTGTACCGATTTTGATGAAACTTGGTATGAGGATGCACTGATTCATTAGAAGTAACATAGGCTACTTTTTATCCCGATATTCCCACGGGATCGGGAGTTACACGGGTGAAACCGTGGAGCGCTCCTAGTTTATCAATGAAACTAACCCACATTTACAAGAATTTTAACCAAAACACCGTGCAGTAGTATTTAACCATGTGTTTGTTAAAGATATCCGATGATAAACTTTTTATCACTGTGTTTAGTAGGTATTTTGTATTTTTATCACCAAAACCTGTCTATCGAATGAAATATGTTTGTACCTAATTATATAATTTTCGCGTAAGTTTGTTTGTTAAACTTATTACTTTATGACTTCCTTTAGTTGTAAAGGGGCAGTTACATTTGAGTATGGAAACTGGCATAGTAGATACATCAATCTTTTTTTTAATTATTTAAAAAATACATAAAGTACAAACAACAAATGTCATTTAGCAATATCTCGTAAAGTATCAGGTTTGTCTGTTTGTGCTAGTTTTCTTATTAAATGTTTTTAGGCGACTTAATGTTGAAAATAAAGAATATGTAAGAATATTCTCTTAATTTTTTTAAAATTAGATTTAAGTACCATGAGATTTTGCTACTTGGGATTTGTTGGTTAAAATAATGTCCTCTCTGCATCGGCATAGGTTTGAAAGATAGCTATGCAACTAAAAACAGTAACCAGCACACCATTGAGACGCTTCTTACGATATCTCAATTGTAAAATTATAATAAGTAGTTTTAAAGTTAGGTGAAAACAGATGAACCTACAAAGTCAAAGTCAAGTCAAAGTCATTTTGAAGTGACAACGTTTTATAAATTGGTTTGCCGGGTGACACTTCAAGAAACTGCGTTACGCTCCGCTGACGTTATGCGCTCACAATGAGAGCGAGTGAGAGGCACGCGTCCCTTCCACTCGGGCATGGTTAGCCCGCCTAAGAGCGAGAGAGACAGACATAAAAAGTGAAAGGCACGCGTCCCTTCCACTCGAGCACAGTTGTTGTCACGTAAAACTTTCGCCCGTATACCGACTTTACAGGCAACCAGTTTTTTCAATACTTTTTTTTATTCATTTGGATGTAAGTACATTTTCGTACGTCTTAAAAAATACGTAGGTACATACTTTATTACATACGGGTCAAAAACATAACTCTCCTTTTTGACTTTGCCGTAGTCGGGTAAAAATGGCTGCCAGTTTCCTATGCCAGAATATTACAACCCCTTTATGTGTCTGACCTATGTATGAAGTTATCAAGATTGTAGAATTGATCCCTGATCAAATAAAAGCACAATGACTTGTCTGAGTTTGTCGGTATGTTTTTAACTTCAAAAACCTTCAATGTTTTTGTTGACCGTATCTTAGGAAAATATGGTCAACAAAAAAAGTACTCAATCATTAAGAGTAAAATGTTCAAGTATTCTATCCGTTGCGCGTTGTCTGGTGGTCACCATAACACAAGCCTAGTTGCTTAGCTTGGGGCTAGATGGCGCTGTGTGAAACGTTCTAAAATATTTTAAATAACTTCTAAAATTGACTAAATAATATTGGACTTTCTAATCTATGCTATTCGCTGTAGTTGCCTGTAATAATTATCTTATTTATTAAATATAAACACCATTGCAAAAACCAACTAAAATTAGGCGTAATTAATAAAACTTCGTTCCCACAACTCGCAGACCTAATTTTGTTTAAAAACTCAATTAAAGGTTGGATTACAGATCATATCATAACCTCTTTTATGAAATTAAAAAGTTTATTACCACCCTAAGTTTTATAACGTGGCGTGGTTTGTGCATCCGGTCGTTATCACTTCCGGTGGCGCCACTGTTTAATTATAGAACGCGATAAGGATTTTTTCTTTATCTATTTGAAAGAGGCCAAGTGTAAGAGTTTTGATTTGGTTGTAGTGGTTTTATGATTGTCTGGAATCTCTTATTATAATATTAATCTTTAAATGCCACAAATAATAAAAAACATACATAGCCCTAGAAAAATAATCCATTTCGGGTCACTTAAACAGCAGATAACATAAACATACTTGGAAGTCGGACTGGGTTAGATTGAATGTTGAGAGGTATTATAGGAAACATGGTGTCACCCAGTCCGACTTCCAAGTATGTTTCTGTTATCTGCTGTTTAAGTGACCCGAAATGGATTATTTTTCACTTTTTAGTTTTTTTTTTCAGTCTTTTTCTAGTTTTTGTTTTCAGGTTTTTTTTAGTTTTTGTTACCAGGATTTTTTTTCAAGTTTTTTTTAGTTTTTGTTTTCAGGTTTTTTGAAGTCGGTTTTTTAAATTTTAATTTATTTTTTATTTAACCATTTTTAGTGCCGCTGACACTGAAAATTCTACTCCATGAGGCGAAAGCGACTATTTCTTAAAATTGCAACCTGTACCTAATCGTAACTCATTGAAGGGTTTGGTGATGAGAAGGTTCAGATGCTCCATTCGTCGATAGGTAAATATTAGTGCATGGGCCAATTCTACTAGTGGTAATGGAAAATTGAGCAATTTGCTGAACCTCGCTGTGCAGATCTGTTCATCACTCCAAAGATCCTCATCATATCTTCATTTAGGATAGGGTTCTCTATCAACATTCATACAAGCCCAGTCCGGCGACTAAATTCGACTAAATTCTTCAAATTGTAAACTGTGATCGTAACCGACTCAAGAGTTGTCTGATGAGAAGGTGGTTTTAGATATTCCATTTATCGGTAACTATTAGTTTATGGGCCAATTCTACTGGTGGAAATCGAAAATAAAGCAATTTGCTGCACTCTCGAGGTGCAATGCTGTTCATCCCTCCGAAGACCCTCATCAGATCTTCATTGAAGATAGGGTTTTCTGTCAACATTCATACAAACCCAGTCCGGCGACTAAATTCGACTAAATTCTTCAAATTGTAACCTGTAATCGTAACTGATTGAAGAGTTTTCTGATGAGAAGGTGGTTTCAGATATTCCATTTATCGGTAACTATTAGTTTATGGCCCAATTCTACTGGTGGAAATCGAAAACTGAGCAATTTGCTGCACTCTCGAGGTGCAATTCTGTTCATCACTCCGAAGATCCTCATCAGATCTTCATTCAATTTTTATGGGACCACCTCTGAGTTATCCCCTTTCATACAAAAAAAGATTTTTCCAAATCGGTCCAGGCATTTTCGAGTAATCGGCGAACATACATAAAAAAAAAAAAATATGTACGCGACGAATTGAGAACCTCCTCCTTTTTTGAAGTCGGTTAAAAAACATAATCTAACCCAGTCCGGTGACTTAATTCGACTAAATTCTTCAAATTGTAACCTGTAATCGTAACTAATTGAAGAGTTTTCTGATGAGAAGGTGGTTTCAGATATTCCATTTATCGGTAACTATTCGTTTAGGGGCCAATTGTACTGGTGGAAATCGAAAACTGAGCAATTTGCTGCACTCTCGGGTGCAATTCTGTTCATCACTCCGAAGATTCTCATCAGATCCTCACCAAATTTTTATGGGACCACCCCTGAGGTATCACCTTTCGAAGACAAAAATAATCATGCCAATCGGTTGAGACGTCTTCGAATGATCGCGTAACATACACACAAAAAAAACAACAACAACAACAACATACAGACGAATTGAGAACCTCCTCCTTTTTTGAAGTCGGTTAAAAAATAAGAAGTTTCTTACTAAAAAAAATAAAGAAAGTTGCGCAGAAAGTTTTACGCGGGTGAAACCGCGCAGGCGCAGTTAGTTATTATATAAAACCATCTATAAAATCTATACTAAAATTATAAAGTAAAGTTTGTGTGTTTGTTAAATTGTAAGGGGTAATCTCGGGATCTACTGAACCGATTTTAAAAATTCTTTCACCAATAGAAAGCCACATTATTGCTGAGTGTCATAGGTTATATAAAAAACCGAAATATAAAAAGGCTTTTACGTAATAGTCCGTTTTGCAAAGTGAATCGGTGCCTTAACTATGAAGATATTTAGAAAAGATGTGGAGCTTGAAAATGCCTACAAAAAAGTCAACGACAGCATATGTCTAACTTTTATATTTAAGTTACAAAAAGTATTTTTTAAAATATTAGTATAGATCATTTAATTTTTAATATTAATAAAATAAATGCCCAACGAAGTGGGCACGGGTCAGCTATATGTATATAAAAATGCAAACATAATTAACGAAGGAGCATTAAAAGCTATTGTTTACAATATTTTTTCTTCTTCTTCTTCTTCGTGTCGATAGCACAAATTAAAGGGGAGTATTGATGAGGCAGGGTCAAATCCGCCCACTCCAGTGAGCTGCCAGGTCCCTGGCGTTGTTATTAGCTGACATCAGGTCAGCCAATGTTTAATACAATATTTTTTTAACACAGTAGAATCAAAATTGATTCAGCTGATCAAATAATCGTTTGTGTCTCAATTGTTCGCGCAAGGGTATAAAAAAATAGTGATGTTATTGAGTTCCCGGGATTTCGGGACTACCTGATTAATAATTATTTCAGGATTTTTACTAGATTCTTATGATAACATGAGTTTTGAAGGATTTTGACGTGACAACGTCTTATAAATTGGTTTGCCGGGTGACACTTCAAGAAACTGCGTTACGCTCCGCTGACGTTATGCGCTCACAATGAGAGCGAGTGAGAGGCACGCGGGCATGGTTAGCCCGCCTAAGAGCGAGAGAGACAGACATAAAAAGTGAAAGGCACGCGTCCCTTCCACTCGAGCACAGTTGTTGTCACGTAAAACTTTCGCCCGTATACCGACTTTACAGGCAACCAGTTTTTTAGAGTGTAATCAATAGTTAGATACTATAACAAATTACTTATATAGAAAAATATGTCTTGTGAAAAATCTTCTATTCACTTTTTTCACGAAACTCCAATAAAGACATGTGATAGATGTAGTTTTTCTGATAAATAAATAAATTTATTTTTCTCTTCAGTGCTGGGTACAGTCAATCCAATAAGCGTGATATTTCTTTAAGTATTTTTTTTGTTTAAATGTAGTCTCAAAATATAAGAACGTCTATGGTTTTACCGTTTAAACGCAATTAAAAGACCTCAAAACAGGAGGAGGTTCTTAATTCGTCATGTATTTTTTATGTGTTACTAAAGCACTACTTTTATTTATTTTTTTTACTATATAAAAATAAGTCGGGTTTTCCTTCCTGACGCTATAACTCCAGAACACACGAACCGATTTCCACGGTTTTGCATTCGTTGGAAAAATCTCGGGCTCCGTGAGGTTTATAGCAAAGAAAATTC
This sequence comes from Idaea aversata, assembly GCA_907269075.1. Taxonomy (NCBI): domain Eukaryota; kingdom Metazoa; phylum Arthropoda; class Insecta; order Lepidoptera; family Geometridae; genus Idaea; species Idaea aversata. Next base: position 4,584,591 of record OU026102.1, read on the forward strand.
AGGAAAAATTTCAACAGAAAAGCGGGAAAATTGGCGAAACGTAGTTCGCCGGGTTTGCTAGTTTACTTATACTTTTACTTAATTTTTTTCTTTATTAACCCTTTTAATAAAGTAACAAAAGTACGGGACGGAAATTTATGAGTTTCCGGTTCTTTAGTCAATGCCAAATCTTGAGAATTTCCGGAGCGTACGGGACCGGGATTTCCCGGGACTTATCCCTAGCGCTCTATTTTGACAGGTTTATTTATAAAACGGTAAAGAATTAAAGTTGACATAGGCTATATGGACAAATCGTGCTAGGTCAAAACTTGAAAAATAATTCTTAAAGTTGATCTCGTAATAAATCAAGTAGCTGTTGTGACAGTCAGCGGCTATAGCGCTTTTTATAAACCCATAGTTTAATAGTAAGAGGTAATTAAGGCATTTTGTGCAGCGTAAAGCGCATTCATCAAGTGCTCTGAGATGTGCGAAGCGGACTAGTGAAGGGTGTTGTCGATACTATTTATCGACAGTTTTTTAATTAGTTCGTAAAATGTTGGTAACTTAAAGTCGCTATGTTCCGCTTAATTCTAGACTAACTGGACTTGTTTTTTAACGGGACCCTATAACTAAGACTCCACTACCTGTCTGTCTGTCACCAGGCTGTATCTCATGAACCGTGATAGCTAGACAGCTGCAATTTTCACAAACAGTGTATTTATATTGCCGCTATAACAATAAATACTAAAAACAGATGAATATAATAGTTCGGAACCTTTCATGCGCGAATTCGACTCGAACTTGACCGGTTTTTTTTTATTTTCAGTTCATTACTAACTTTTTAATATTATTATTATATTATTTTTATTAATTTATTGGCGTCCTGCGACACTCTGTCTTTGGCCTAGTTTTTTTTACAGTATGCCCATTACACATATCTCAGGAGCTTTCATATAACGATTGTACTTTTGTAAAGGGTACTTGAAGTTTAAAAACTTTACTATGTCAAGATATCTTTTGTTTTACAGCTTTTGGAAATATTCAACGTTTAGTAATATTAACTTTAATTTGTATAGCCTACGACTTGATTCTCAAAGTTTTATCGATATCGATAGTCCCCTAACAAGGGCATCCCTATCCCGCATCTGTGTCAGATGTTCGGCAGGTGTCGTCCGCAGGTGTATCACACAGTACAACACTAGCCGTACTGCCTTCCCGCCAAAATCTTTCGAAACTTCGTACACAGCCAGACTAACAGTCTAATAGAAATTAAAAAAGCTTTTGACAAACCGACCAATAGCGCAATCCTTGCGTCTTCACGTCTCAATGTCGACTGCCGATTATTATGAATTTGGTTTTTTAACTAATTTACATTTAAAACAAAATCAAAATCGGTTCATCCGTTCAGACAGACACACACAGAGACACGTCAAACTTATAACACCTCATCGTTTTTTCGGGGGTTAAAAATGAATCATAATTCATAATAGAACCCGCGCGTTTAGGACATTTTGCCACTGTCATATTCTTAAATCTGAGCTAATTTCATCAGCAATTTTCTTTCTGATTTCAATTTTCTTTAGGAAATTAGGGAAACGAATATTAACAAAGGAACTGGAAATGACTAAAAAAGACCAGGTTTTATGGTTTATTACAATTATTATTTTAAAATGGCACTTAGATTGAATTAAAGGACTAACCGATTAACCGACCGTGTGTTGATTAATTTTTATTAGATATGTACTTTGTGCTTCTTTATTATTATTTTATTATTTATTTATTACTTAAATATTAACAAAACATCTTATAACTAAAAAAGTACTAGTAAACCAAACATAGAGGTTTGTGTTAGTACTTGATACTCTAATAAAAAGGTTAAGTAGGTAGTAAGTACACACCGATCGTAAAGCTTCATACGCCTTCTTCTTCTTCTGCACTTTTTTGCTTGTTATTGCTTGTTCTAATTCTCCAACTATGTTTAGTTGCCTATTATACTTGCTTGGTTGGTTTTAACCATAATGCAAGACTATAAGTTTGTAGTACAAATGTTCAGGAAACAAATGAGAAACACGTTTAAAAATGTGCAGAAAAACACAAAAACAAGTTTTGCACCTTGTGTTTGTTTGTACATCAGAACGTCTTAGGTACCTTCCTTGTGTTTTTATACTGCAGTAATAATTAAAGAACTGTGTTGGCTTAGTGGTAGATACCTCAATTTTCATTCTGAAGGTCGTGAGTCCAAATACTGGCCAGCAGGATTTTTCTTGCTCTTACGGTGAAAGAAAACATCGTTATAAAAGCCGCGGCTTAGTTGGCTCCAGATCTATTGATGAGGACTTTCTTCTAGACACGATCGACTAAGCTGAGAGGGTGGTATATACTCTGAACAAGCCTACTCCATCCAGGCACACAATAGAGGTCTGAATAGCATGGATTATAATTGCTAGCGCTGCTTGATGAATTAGATGTAAAACGCTAAAAAAAAAACGCTGTAAAATTATAATTAAACTAAATACTTCATTACATAGTATAAAACAACTGAACTGTTCACTTAGTGACATAATTTCCAAATATTCAAATAGATAATAAAAAAAATAGTATAAAACAAAGTCACTTTCCGCTGTCTGTCCCTATGTATGTTTAGATCTTTAAAAATACGCAACGGATTTTGATGCGGTTTTTTTCAACATATAGAGTGATTCAAGAGGAAGGTTTATAATATGTATAACTAGCGACCCGCCCCGGCCTCGCACGGCTATATTATGCATGTATTATACATATAAACCTTCCTCTTGAATCACTCTATCTATTAAACCGTATCAAAATCCGTTGCGTAGTTTTAAAGATTTAAGCATACATAGGGATATAGGGACATAAGGATATAGGGACAGAGAAAGCGACTTTGTTTTATACTATGTAGTATAATACATGCATAATATAGCCGTGCGAAGTCGCTAGTTACAATAATTAAGGAAGTATTTTGGAAAAAAAACCCTACGCGAACAAAATTGCGAGTGAAAGCTAGTTTAAATAAATAAAATAGAGTATGTATTACGAAAGAGTTCACATGTAGGTACCTACCTACTATAGGTACGTTTCGTGTAATTGTCGCAAGCGTCCAAATATGGTTGTCTTACACAAGTGTAAACTGAATATTTTCGCACTCGTCTGCGAACTCATTGCCTAACTAAGAATTGTAATATTAGGAGCTCTCATAGAGAAAATTTCACCTTTGGTACCTTCGGTGTTTCCGATTACTTTGTTCATTTTATGTCAGACTAGCAGCGCTTCGCGGTTTTACCCGCGTAACTTCTGATCCAGTGGGAATATCAGGATAAAAAGTAGCATATGTTATTCCCAATGAATCAATGTATCCTCATACCAAGTTCCTTCAAAATCAATTAAGTAGTTTCGGAGCCTATTCTAAATAGATTTTGTTTATTAAAACTTACTAGCTGCGCTCCGTGTTTTCACCCGCGTAACTCCCGATCCCTTGGGAATATCGGGATAAATTAAGATTTAAGCTATCCTATCTTTCAAGTTCGATCAAACTGCACACGGTGTGCAAATTTGATTAAAATCGGTTAAGAACTTTAGGAGGCCATCGCGCACAAACAACGTGACTCGTATTTTATATACATATAATAGAAAGATTGTACTAACACTTGGTTGACTTGTACAGACCTTAAACATTGATGAACCTACTGTCAAAGTGTCAAACTGATTAATTAATATCAACTTTGTAATTATTGTAAAAGAATTGAATTTCAGATTACCCACAAAATTAATTTAGCTAAATTTGTTTAAGCACAACATTATGCAAACAGCCCTTTAAGTAATTAAACAAATGGTATTGCATTGCCATATTATATTTTCTCTACACAAGTGACCAATATTTAGACACTCCTTTTTAATAATACCGTTAATGAATGTTGTCTCAGTTATGGGATGTAAAAATTCGGTCAACCAATGTACATTGGTTACATACAGTACCTACCTAACTATCCGAAGGTAATTTATTTATTTTTGAAATAACGAAGTGCAGAATTTCATATCTATTTCGGTAGGTATATCAAATCGTAACAGAAAGTATTATGATCCAATTAATATTACAAATATGAAAATTTGTGTTCAAAATAACTTAGCCTTTTTTCTTCACGATTAGAAAGTCTTTGTAGTAAAACGTCCAAGCAACAGTTGAAAATGCCTAGTAAGCAAAATGTCTATCAGAAATAGTCTGTAAAGTAGAACGTCTATTTTAAACATCGTCCTTTAAAAATCTAAACATAAAATTTTATAGAAATATAAAAGGCTCGTGAAAGGCTTATCCCTGAACCCTATAACGGGATACCAGCAGATGGATAAGATAAACACATTTCATCATTCCATTATAGCTATCAATTAGCCGTAAATGTGAACAATTCTTACATACCATCACTCTAGCTAGGACGTTACTCAGGACGTGAACTTTTCACTGGGACTTTTAACTCAGACTACCTTCCTATGTAATACATATAACAAATCTATTAAGAGGAAAGGGTACCGGGGGCTTTCTCCATACAAACTATTACAAACGTAGTCGACTGTTTTCTCCCTGGATAATGACACTAGAGCAAATATTTTTGATGCATAAAACTTATAACTGCCATGACCATATTTATTGTTTTATTTTAATTTTTACGATAATTACAAAATGAAAAAACCAAAACATAGGGGCATAGTCATGGCAGTTATTGGTTTCATGGCACAATAATATATTTGTGCTAGTGTCATTATCCAGGGAGGAAACAGTCGACTACGTTTGTATGGAGAGAGCGCAGGTACCCTTTCACCTTAACAGGTTGTAATTGTATTTTACATTGAATTCAGCGAGATGACGTGACATCTCAACCAACCTTGAAGTGTCGTTCACGTGGTGCTCCAGTAAAGAATGGAGTAACGGTACCACGATGCCACCTTTCTTCTGTATTTATAATACAAATGTCATGGCCCAAGAACGCCACGTCAATTCACTATAAACTTGAATAGCAAAATAACGCTAACTATATCGCACATCTGGGGAAACAATGGTACAACTTACTTTTAATGAATTTTACAGAAGCAAGGTTTAAAGCTTTAAGGTGAAAAGGTACCGGCACTCTCTCCATACAAACGTAGTCGACTGTTTCCTCCCTGGATAATGACACTAGAGCAAATATTTTTGTTACATAAAACCTATAACTTGGTTTTATTCATTTTCAAATTATCATAGAAATTAAGATTCAAAAAACAAAAACAAAAAAAAAGACATAGCGGCATGGTCATTGGAAGTTATAAGTTTTATGCAACAAAAATATTTGCGATAGTGTCATCATTCAGGGAGGAAACAGTCGACTATGTTTGTATGGAGAGAGCGCCGGTACCCTTTCCTCTTAAGGGGTCCTTAAATATATAAATTGGTTTATGTGACATTGTTTGAACTGTTATTAGCTGTTTCGCTGCTTCCGTTGGGTGGGTAGTTATAAAGATCTAAGCATACTTACGAGAAGCGACTTTGGTTTGTACTATGTAGTGATAGTGAAGTGGCTAATTGGATTGCTAATGGTGGTCATGGCCAAAGTTCGATTTCAGAAAGTATCAAAAAAATCAAAATTAAAATATTGCACTTTTTTACTTGGTTATCTTTATTTCAAAGTTAGTAACAATGATCTAAAACGACCAGTTAGTATGAAAAAAACCTTTTTCTAAGTTTCTAATGGTTCAAAATGTCTAGTCCTTTCACGTCGTCTATTTTGTCTTATCTAATGCCGCTGTATTGCCTGATAAAATTGGCTTTTTGGACTAATACACGACAAAACAAAAAATAAATAATAATAATAGGTACTTAGTAAGTTATATTTACAACAGTTTAGTAAAATATTAAAAAAGAAAAGATCCTAAGGAGCCGTGTGCCTCCAAAAAGTAGTAAATGTAGGTGTTTCCTTTTGTTTTGATCTACCGGCCAGTGTTTTGATCTAAGTCAATGAAAGTCAATATGAATTCTTAATTTGAATGTCTGAGAAGTCGACACTACCCGGTTTGTATATCGACGGATCGTGAGAAAAAGGCCTCCTGTTCGAACTCTTTTTTCAAATCCTCATTGTGTATTACACCTGCTGGCCGTTCGCAGCTTTCGTTAAAAAAATCACAGCGTTCTTTTTTCGAACGGACCTATCCTATAGTTCGGATATTATGGGTATTTTTATTTTTAAAGTAGTCGTGAGATACCGACTCTATACTACGATTATTAAGTGGTAGAATCACGACGAGATCGTTTGTTCCTTTTTTCATTCGGTGCATCACGAACCGATGAAAGGTTATTGATCATTATAATACTACATCATAACACGATGCCCTGTTTTTTCTCGACAGACAAAGCTCTCATTACGATTATTCCTCAAATTAAACCGGTAGAGTAATTTAGTTTGGATGACTGTACGAAAAAACAACTTTTTAAAACCTACCAACCTACCACATAGACCGTGTAATTGGAAAAAACTTATCAAAAGATGGCATGGAAATTAGTTCCTATTATGCCAAATTGACCTTAAAACTGTCACGTACTCAACGTAATTGAGTAGTCTTTAAAGAAGTATGAAACGAGCAGTTTGAAAACTTTCCCAAGATGAAAGAAGAAAGTAATGATGTAGTTTTTTAGTTTATCCGTCGGACGAACACATTGAGAGAAAAAATAAACAGTCACCTGCACTTCCGTTCTCCGTTTTCTTTTAAATTGGAACTTGATGATTTAAATATTGACGTATCAATCAAGGTTAAAGAGTAAGGCTCGTTTGGAATGGAGTTAAGGTGAAATGAGTTCCAAATCAAACGATTTTGGCCGATTCGAGTTCAGCTCAAAAATACACATTTAAAACTGCTGAAATCAATGTCTAGTAAAAGTTTACAGACACTATTTGTAGAAACGAAACACGGTTAGAAAAGGTTGGACCTATTGAAATAAATCTTAAACTTTTCGTAATTTTTTCAAAAAATACATATTTTGAGGTTGTCGTCGTCAGAAAGAATCAACTTTATTTAGTTTGTTTAAAAGATATTGCCATAATACAATATTTTTAGAATATCTTTTCTTGGAACTATTTTGTACAAGATTAGCCCAATTTTACGAAAATACTTAGTTTTCGTAAAATTCGGCTAATTTCGCACCATCTCACTTATTTCCACTCAATCTGACAGGGACCGACGATAATTAAAAAGAAGCACCTTAAAAAGTAAGGCTCGTTTCGAATTGAGTTAAGGTGAAAGGGTACCGGCGCTCTCTCCATACAAACGTAGTCGACTGTTTCCTCCCTGGATAATGACACTAGCACAAATATTTTTGTTGCATAAGACCTGCCATGACTATGCCCCTATGTCTTGGTTTTTTCATTTTCTAATTATCATAGAATATAAGATTTAAAAAACAAAAAAAAAAATAGGGACATGGTCATGGCAGTTATAAGTTTTATGGCACAAAACTATTTGCTGTAGTGTCATTATCCAGGGAGGAAACAGTCGACTACGTTTGAATGGAGAGAGCTCCCGGTACCCTTTCCTCTTATAGAATCGTGTGTAATAAAAAGCTAGATTCGATGTACGAGAACCACCGTAATATGTGATAGTTTATGTCGACGCTTGTCCTTGACGTTCGACGAATTAAAACGCACCCGTCTCGACAATTGTCGCATATAAATTGACATTATCGATATCTTATGAAGATAAGAATTAGGTGTCGAATATTTACGAGGGTCCAGAGGGCCATATACGGAGAGACGCGTGCCCACTGTGCCCACACCCGCCACTGTTAAGCTAGGAACATATTATCGGACGCGGCTTACCGACGCGTATGACAGCCACGACTTATGTATCTGCATCTGTGTAATGTAAATATGTGCACGCCCTTCTACACCTTATGAATGTTGTTGTAAACATAATGTATTAATGCACACCGAGTACCCTGGAGGGGCGCGCCTTCGTGAGTGAACAGATCTGTAACTGTGCACACTATCGGACGTAGCCTTGGGCCGCCCTTGAGCGTTCGGACGTCCGCAGACGTACTAGACGATCTGGGCCGCTGCTGGATGCCAAACGACCGTGCACACTGATAAGTGTGCACGGTCATTTGGCATGTCTTGGCATTTTTGGCATTGGCATGTCTTGGCATTTTTGGCATTGGCATGTTTGGCTGTCGGACACGTCCGTAAGCCGCGTCCGATAATGTGTATGTGTCCCCAGCTTTACAGACGATCACATTCCATTTATTAAATTGGAATTTAATGTAAAACTACTAGCATGCGATACTCTTTTTACTTCTCTATCCGTTGGCACATCACTATTTTTATAACGTTTAATGTTTTTGACATTTGCGAAACTGACAAAGTCACCATAGACAATAATTGAGTTTCAATTTGTTGTATTCAAATAAAGTACTTTGAAACGAGTGGGATACCTAGAGCCACAATTATTTATGGTTTAATTAGACGTTATAGTAATTAAATGGAGGACTAAGTCTGACTATCTAATTTATGAGGCAGTTAAAATAACACCTGACTAACGTTAATTGTGGATAATAAAATAAACTGTATTATACCTATATTTGTTTTTAGATATTTAATCTAAAGATAGAGATAGGTAAATTATTTATAAGTACTAACCTATTATTGGTTAGAAACGACCTACAACCTAAAATACCCACCTAAAATTACCGAAAATTACCTAAAATTAACTAAAATTACCTAAAAATTACCTAAAATTTTAGTAAAAGTATTCAAAACTATAGACATTGCCGACCCAGTTGGCACGGTGGTCACCATGCCAAACTGCTAAGCACAGTTTTTTTTATTTTTTTTTATTTTTAAGTAGTATATCCTCGTTGTCTAGCACCCATAACACAAGTCTAGTTACTTAGCTTGGGGCTAGGTGGCGATGTGTGGAATGTCCTGCAATATTTATTTATTTTTTATTATCTGCGTCAAAGTCAAAAGATCATATAGAAACGTCTTAAAAACCAAGTTAGGATGTGTGCCTTCGGAACTCGCCCACCAATGAGAAGAAGGCGCAGGAAACTCATGGGGTATTTTTTCATGTAATCACGCTCACAAAGGTCTTTAGGTAGGTACCTATTACAAATATTTATTAATAAATACAAAAAACATTGAAAACGTGGCTTCAAGTGTTTTTCTGGTAAAAATTGACTATATTTTTGTGTCTGGTGTTCACAGCGGTACCATCGCATCCAATCACCACCAAAAAATAACAATATTCAAAAGTCCTGTGATGAAAGTTTCACGGTAGAGTTTTTGAAGAAAATTTCCTAAAGTGTGACATTTCTCAACATTGATGTATAGAATTTTATTGGACCGCAATGCACTCACGTCTTAGATAAGACATCGAAGAAAGTAAAAACCGTATTTTTATTGTAAAAAGTTTTGAAATTAGTTAAATTTGCGAGTAGAATATAAAAGTCAAAAAGTAAATTTTGTATAAACTACCTTCTCAGTGCGCCACCTGAAGATAAAGTCGTAGACTTTTGATTTTTTGTCTGAATGAAGCTTTTTTATAGGGTCATCGATTAAAAAAATTTTTGGCCTGTTTCGCTCCACCCTAATGGACATGTCATAGACATCTTTAGTAACACTGAGACTTGAGGTTGTCTAGCTTATAGTTTCTCATTGGTACTTATTATTGGTCTTAGATTTTGTAAATACAAAAGCGGAAATGCTCTCTTTCAAACAAAACTTCACAAGCATATGCGAATATTCGAGTCAGTGCAACCTGCGAGTTGCGGTACGCATAGGCATGTGTGCATCGCATCCTGCAGGCGGTTCCATATCCGGCGGAAGTGCGCGGATTCGGCGCGGGTTTTTGCGCAACCCCGCCATTGTGCCCCTTCCGGAATTCAGGTACATACTTGATTTGATTGAAGGTGTATTCTGACCTTGGTGTCAGATTTTAGCGTTCCGATTGTGAAGAATATTTCTCTAATTACCTGCAGGAATTGGTAGCAATATACGTAGTAGGCTTCGGAAAATAAACGGGTCGTTTAATGCCACATGTGTACTCTATTATAATAAGTTACATATAGATGTATGTCATTACCTAACAGGTTAATGTTTTTTATAAAGCATAAATTGTGCGGTAAGGTTTTACTTCGTACCTGAATGAAAAGAACCCATGGATGTGACTTTAATTGCTCCATTTCAAATAATACCTTCAAATATTTGTAATCTTGACCTTTGTGTGTATGATCACAAAAACCCCATGAGTTTCTTGTGCCTTCTTTTCATTGGTGGGCGCGTTCCGAAGGCACATATCCTAACTTAGTTTTTACTAGAGACCCGCTCCGGCTTCGCACGGCTATATTATGCATGTATTATACATATAAACCTTCCTCTTGAATCACTCTATCTATTAAAAAACCGCATCAAAATCCGTTGCGTAGTTCTAAAGATCTAAGCATACAAAGGGAAATAGGGACATAGGATATAGGGACGGCGAAAAGTGACTTTATTTTATACTATGTAGTGAAGACGCTTCTAAGTGATATCATACAAATTGTATGATTCTAAATGAATAAACAGTTTTAAGTTTGAGTTATGCTCTACTTTTCAGAGAGTTAAAAAAAATCAAGTTAAAGTACGAGAATGAAGAAAAGAGAAGTAAAAACGACACTTCGTTACTATCACTTTCAACCCTTTGATTACATCATAAATTATCTACATTCTGTCAATATGTTTAATACTGTATCAAGATGTTTAACTACCCTATTATCTCAAAGAAATCAAAATAAACAGACAAATCTTAAAATAAGGTTTCGAAGATGCGCGGCCGCAATACGGTGCAAGCAGATGGTAAACAGTATAACAAAGCACTTGTTTTCAGTTTTTAGAACACCATATGCACCAAGAATCAGATCGAAGCTTACTTTTTGTAGCCATATTTGCATCTTACGACACATGTCGTTCCCGACCCAAAAAATCGGATGATCTTAAGAAAAAAATCAATACAAAAAATACTTTAGCGACAGATGTAAGCTAAGCACGTGCCATCTGCCAAATCTTGGCTCAAAAACTCTCAAAGAAATAGATTTAGGAAAAAAAACACCACTTGTAAGAAACACGCACACTAACGCTAAACTGCGATCTATCAAAGATCGGCGCACGCGCCGCCGCGTGGCAGATGGTCGACCCTGATTGGTCGAAGGAGTTTGAATTTCTAACTTCCGCACAATAGTGTGATAAGGGATATGACTATGTCTGTCATGGCATGACTGATATAAAGCGAACCATTGAAATGTATCACCATTCATAAAATAGTCCAAATGATTTATATAGCGGAGTAACTTAAATCTATGCTATTTAGGTCACTGCAGTAGCTAGTACATTTTTTTTTACATATGCTAGGGCAGCGTTTGACCACTATCACACCTGCCTGATGGTAGGTGACGATGCGGCCTAAGATGTAACTCGCCTTCCTAGAAGATGCCTATTCACTAGCGACTTGAAGACCCCCAAATTGTACACGTCAGGAAAGACAGACGCAGGCAACCGATTCCATTCCTTTGCAGTACGAATAAGGAATGACGAAGCAAAGCGCTTAGTGCGAACGTGTGGTATGTCCACCATGAATCGGTGCCGCACACCAGTCTGCCTGGTTGTATGACGAAAGAATGGAGATGACATATTAGGTCGTGGAGTTCTGTTGCACACTCCCCGAAATGTATCCTACATGTATTAGATGGAGTAGCTAGTAGGTGGTCCGGTGCACCGGCTTAAACGGTCTTGGAGTCTGAAGGCTAAATTTATACCTCCTAGCTTAGTCGACCGTCTTTCGCGGAAAGAACTCGTCAATGCGTCTGGAGACAGACAACTAACCCGAGTGTTTTATTACTATGTTTTCTTTTACCATAGCGTAAGAGCAATTACCTACAAATGAAATTCTGGACAAACCGAGATGACCGTAAAAACCTGTGTACAAAGGTGTTCTTATAATTAGTAGGTAATAGCATCAACAGTTTGCCCATTGCAACCATGCAATTTTATAGAATTAAGAAAACCTAAAGTTTTGTAACTCTCTACTAACTTATAACGAGATAATTAAATAAATATTGTAGGACATACCTACATAGCCATCTAGCCCCAAACTAAGTAGGTAACTAGTTTGTATTATGGGTGCTAGACAACGGATATACTACTTACGAGTAGATACTTTTGTTGTGTAAATACTCGTATGTACTTATAATACTTACTAAGAAACAACCAGACCACAGATAAATATCTAAGCATAAATACTTGTCTGAGGCGGGATTGCAACCCGCAACCCCGTGTTTGGCAGTCTGGCATGGTGACAATAATTTTATTGTGCCAACTGGGTCGATAAACAGTCTTGCAGTCTAAAGGCTGAACTAATTCGGAGGAGAAGATGGAGTCCCATAAACCAAGTGCCTAACGCCTATGGCTTCAAATGATTCCAATTTCTTTATAACTGTTCAAACAATTTCTTTACCACCTAATGAGTAATGACGAAGAAAGTGATTCTCTTGTTTCCGATCAATGATTTCTACTTTCATATAATCAATCATCATTTCTATATGAATTCTTTTAAAACGAGAGCTATTATAGCAACTTAATGATCTAATAATTGATTGGATGTTTATGATGGAAAACTGCTTCGCTGCATTTTATTATGTTGATATTTTTTAATTAGATGAGTTTCACCTGATTTAAAAGAAATATTTTTACCAGGTTAAAAGATGTTTTCAATTAATGAAATTATGTAGGTAGATCATTTCATTAATTTTATTTCATTAATCGTGTAATTTGATATTGTCGATTTATACACAATTTATACATTAAAAAAAGTTTCTATTAATATTAAAACTTTAGCTAAAGTTTGCGAGTGTCGAAACTTATCTTAATTTTAAAGTTTTTTTGTTCTTTGTTTTTTTTCTTAAATTGTGTTGTTAGACCATACTTTTTGCAAAATTTTATTGTTATAGGTCAACGGGTATGCTGTAGAATTTGGGTCAAAAGCTACACCACTGCTGGTATCACGTAAGTTTTTGAAATATGTAGCTTGTTCCTTCATTCTTCCGTCAATCACCTTTCAAACATCGATTTTTCATTTAAATATTAATGGTTTCTCAAAGAAAAAACTCTTCCAAAAAAATCTTTAGATCTTCGTTTCCCATCGAAGACACATCGCTACCTGGCAGAATACGGCAGCTGCACTACTTAAATCGATCCCTTTATCTATCTCTTTCTTACATTAAGTTCTTGTATACGCTATCCTCTTCTATAGATAAGTTTAGAAATTAAGGAATGAATCTTGAAGGCTGTGTGTATGAAGGCTTTACAAATTTGTAAAGAACTATTGAAGCTTAGAGAAATATCCTTGAGGCTTATCTTTAAAAAAATTATTTGGCAGTTTTTTATTATAAATAAAAAATGTTCTAAAACGGTTAAAAAAAATTGCAAGATGTACCTACCTACGGCAAATTTTACTGTAATCCTAAAATATTATGATGATTCTATTGCGTGCTATTTGAATCATTATAGTTCTTACTAGCGACCCGCCCCGGCTTCGCACGGCTATATTATGCATGTATTATACATTAACCTTCCTCTTGAATCACTCAATCTTTTAAAAAAAACCGCATGAAAATCCGTTGCGTAGTTTTAAAGATTTAAGCATACATAGGGAGGGTTAGTCTCCGAGGGCCACGATCTCTGAGGGTCACGTCTCCGAGGTACACACTTTCTAAATTCTCGAGGATATAGGGACAGAGAAAGCGACTTTGTTTTATTCTATGTTGTGATAGTGATAGTGATAGTGAAGATAAAGGAACCTTCAATGACATTTACTCTCCGTGTAAACTTTTCTCCGACGCATTTTGTTTTTTATTTCCCCTAAAAACTAATTTTCCGATGGGTAGGTGTATATTTATGTCAAAGCCTTTTGTACCCGCCAAGCCAGCACATTTTAAATGTAAATTAACGTACCTATTACATAACACCATTAATCCATTTCGTTTAAACAATTTAAATATAAATGAGCAAGTAATCACACTATTTGCTTCTAAATTAATAATATTTAAACATAACCTGATTAAAATTACTGTTCGTATTAAATTATTCAGTTTATTATAGCTTGAACTGTCTAATTATTAACTTAACTATCGTTGTGTCGGTTAAAGTTATCTGACATGTATTTTAAAAGTTAATATTGTCGAATTATAAGGAATGAAAGTTTAACATTGGAGAGGAATTTAAAATGTTCGTTTAGATTCTAATGAAGTTTCTATACTTACTAGAGGTATGTTGTAAAATTAAATTATTTGGTGAGGCAGAACTTTGATATTTTTTAAAAGTTTTTTGGACAAACTTTCACGATTTAACCGAAGTGATCTGTTTATAAATCATTATTTAGGTAGTATTTTACACCTAAAGTCAGCAAACTTTTATCCTTTATTATGCATTTATATACATATAAACCTTTCTCTTGAATCACTCTATCTATTAAAAAAAACCGCATCAAAATCCGTTGCATAGTTTTAAAGATTTAAGCATACAAAGGGAAATAGGGACAGAAAAAGCGACTTTGTTTTATACTATGTAGTGACTAGTACTTTATTTAGGGCACTGTAGTTCCTGGGACATATTAGAGTTTTGGTACAAAGTTGTTATTCGTGTTTCATTAATTCGCGTAAGACACTTTGCAGTATCAATCTCTTCTGTTAGTCTCAACTTTAAAACACATCATTATATTTCGTAAATCTTTCAATTCTCTGTTTTGGGTATTAAAAAGCGGGATAAAAAACATTCCCATAATATTTTAAAGTAAAAAGCAATAAATTCCTTAAATTTTGAATATAATCGATTGAGATGTATCTCCGTTTGACCGGACCATAGCGTGCGTAGACGCAGTTCTTTACACCTATTCATAATAAAACGTTACATTTTTAACTACAAATATCTTTGGTGGATATAGAACAATTTAATTACGAGGCACGCGACACGAGAGTGATGAAATTTAGGGTTACATTCGTTGTTTAAAATAAATACATAGCCTGGATTCTAGGCTATTTGTTTTTTTTTTTTGATCATTCTTTTTCTAGACCCTAGAAAAAGAAAAAGGTAATAACCATCTTCCACCTTATTAAAAACTATAAATATTTCGGAAAAAATAGGTTATTAGATAAATATTTGCTTGATTGTCAATCTGAAAAAAAAATACTTGTTTGTTTATTTGCTTGTTATTTTGTTACTAGTTAATCTTTTTTTTTTTAAATACCTATTTTTTTATTTTACTAGCTGCGTCCCGCGGTTAAACGCATTAGTCCAGATGGAAAGGTCGGGATAAAAAGTAGCCTTTGTGTTAATCCAGGTCTCTAGCTACTAGGTCTCTCTCTCTTGTTTCAACGCAATCGGTCCAGCAGTTTTGTGTGAAGGAGTAACAAACATACTAACACACATACTTTCCCATTTATAATATTAGTAGTATGAGCCTATGGTGTCCCACTGCATGACAAAGGTACTTCCACTCCTCTTCATCGCGATCTTAACACAAAAGATCCCAATGGGTCGAAGTGTTGCTGGCTATTTGTCAGCCCTCGTTAAACAAGATAATATAAGACTAGATAGGTACACTTATTTTTAAAAAGTTTTTCTGAATTTTCTACGGAATTCTCGAACCAATAATTTATTTCGATACAATTAGTTGCGGTTTTTAGTTTAATTTGAAATTCCTTGATTGTTACAATGTAACGTTATTCGATTAGCAAATAGTAAATAAATGAAATGGTTTTTTAAAAGTAGGCAGACATTGTGCGATTCGTGCGTGTCTCGAAAATAATTTATTTTCATTTTAACAGTTTAATAGTTTATGCAATGAAGTTTTTAATTGGTTTTCTACAGGTGGGATTTTTATTCTTAAACACGATGTACAGTCACATTACCAATTAGCTGAACCCCACGTGACCTAGAGCTCACTCGCAAAGGTTGTAAAGTAATGTTACAAGATTCTGTTTTTTTAAACAATATAGCTACTATACAATACAATAAACAATATCACAAATATAACAAAATAGGTAAATCTATACTTTTTACAGATATGCGAATGAGCTCTGGGAAACGTGGGGTTCAGCTAATTGGTAATGTGACTGTACCTAGTCATTTTCCTATAGAAAAAAATGAAGATGAAGGAAAATATCGTGCTGAAACCCGTGACTTAGTTTACTCCAGACGGTCAACTAATACATGCTTGCTAATTCATGCCCCAGGGACAACAGCGCCCACAATAGAATAGGTTAAAGTTGCTGATGGTGTGTAAATCATCTATAGATTGTAAAAGACCATCTAATAGCACAAAAGGCGTGTCACATTGTGCTCTACTTCACTATCATCACTACATAGTATAAAACAAAGTCGCTTTCTCTGTCCCTATGTCCCTATATCCCTATGTATGCTTAAATCTTTAAAACTACGCAACGGATTTTGATGCGGTTTTTTTAATAGATAGAGTGATTCAAGAGGAAGGTTTATATGTATAATATAGCCGTGCGAAGCCGGAGCGGGTCGCTAGTTTTATAATACATAGGTCAGCGTTTGACCACACTATGGTTACTGAATATCCTGTCTAAGTAACACGCTTTCCTAGAAGATACCTATACAATCTCGACTCAAAGACCCCCTAATAAACAGGAGCCTTCGAGGGACAAAAAGATAGGAAAAAAAAGGCATTGGATTAAAAACTTTTCCGACTCGTCCTCCTTTTGTGGCTGCACCGGTCTACGTACGATCGGCTGCATAATTCCAGACCCACCGTAGAGCTCTAAAACGGCTGTTATATGAATGTTTTCAACGCAAGCAAGATTCTAGGCACATGCTTTAGTTGAAGTTTAAAGTCTTCTAACTCATGAATTTATCAAACAAAAATTATTAGAATGAAAACATTCCAATAATAGTAATTTTCGAACTCTACCGGGGGCTGCAATTATGCAGCCGATTGTACCTATCTGAAAACGGACAATTATATGTGAATCTATCTATGAGTAGTCATAGATGACTACGTGATACTTTTCAATATCTGTCATCAACTGTCAATAATATTGTCCATTGAAAATTTCGATCTATTTTTACTTTTTAGCTATAGGCACATGAGTGTGCTATAGGTACTACCTATTCTTCGGTGTTTTTTGTTCAACTCTCAGGTAAGATAAAATTCGTGAAGAGATTCCCACGATGATATTTGCGCAAAAATAAGAAAGGAAACAGTGAAAAAAATTGCATATATGACCCGTACACGTGTTCAAAGAAAGCCTTGGGATCAGCTGATTTTGTTAACAAATAATTCTGATTTTAAGCTTTATGTTGTAACGTTTTTGAGCTGGATTTTGTTTGTCTGTGAAAATAATCTTTGTGAAGATTTCTTTTGAAATTCGATTAAATGAGATCTTTAATGGAGTAGGTTTAAAAATGAATTTGCGCACGTGCGTATGATAGGTATTTTTAATATTTTGCATAGTTGGGTCATAGGTAGGTACTAAAAATAATTGGTATTAAATAAAAAATATAAAAATTTAATTAAAGTTACAATATGTCAAATAAAAGTAAATAAACAAAGGTAACATTAAAATTAAAATAAATAAAATAAAAAACCCGCCAAGTGCGAGTCGGACTCGCGTACGAAGGGTTCCGAACCATTATATTCTGTTTTTATATTTGTTGATAAATCAGCAACAGAAATAATACATCATCTGTGAAAATATCAACTGTTCAGCTGTTCTGTTTCATTAGTTCTTTAATTATTGTAAATGTTTTTGTAAAACGTTATAATTAAAGTAAAATAAATAAATCTAAATCTAATCTAATCTAACTGTTTAGCCAAAATTTTCATGTCTAGCTATCACAAAAAAAAATTATTGTACCTACCTAAGTAATTTTTTGTACAGCAGTCAGAAAAATCAAAACCCATTATTTTAATAAAAAATTTTTAATAGCTACAGATGTTTGTTGGAAAATATTGAGTCCATATATTACGAGACCACGTATTACACGACCCGATATTACGAAGCCAAAATGTACTCGTAATACGTGACTGTGTAATATTTGGTCGCGTAATACAGGTCGTGTAATACGTGGTCGTGTAATATTTGTCCGCGGTGATATTACGAGTCCATATATTACGAGACCACGTATTACACCGCCACGTATTACAAAGACATTGCCATAGACCTATAAAACCACAGAGTGGTTCGTCGTAACCAAGTAAAATGGGTAGAATTCGTTTCTAGCACTCGCCGGCCGCTGCCGCGGCACCGCTCGCTTCGCTCGCTCGGCTCGTGCGTTGTGGTCGCAGTTCTAACATAAACCTAACCTATCCATGTCGGTTCTGGGTAGGGGGTGTTCTGGATGGGTCTTTATATGCTGCCCTAAAGACCACGTATTATTATGACCTGACGTCATGCGCCCCGCTTCAGGAACGGGACGCGTCATGTTACCGTAACATGACACTTGTGTGAATGCAGGTGTTTCATCAATTAACTAGACGATATCGCACCAAAAATGTAATAAAGAAAGTCCGAATAACTTTTGAACTTTCACACACTCACATAGACAGCACAATTCATAGAGACGTTTGAACCACTCTGTGGTTTTATAGGTCTATGGCAATGTCTTCGTAATACGTGGCGGTGTAATAAGTGGTCGTACATTATTTGTTCAAACCTATAATACGAAGCCTGTACACGTAATATCAGGTCGTGTAATCCATGGCGTCGTAATCCATGGCAGCGTAATATCATGTACACGTATTATTGGCTCCCAAAATATTCAAACTTAGTCTTAGAATTCACTGCTACAATTTCAACATTTCCAACCTTAAATAGGTTGGAAATGTTGAAATTGGAAATGTAGAATATGAACACTGTCAAAGTCTCTTAATTAATTTTTATTGACAACCGTACCATCTTTACGGAAAAATACCAATAACCAAGTACCAAAGTTCTAGTACCAATATTTTATTAGGATCACCAGGTGGTAAGATCTCAACTAGCGAAGAAACTATTGAGAATGAGCAAAACGCAATCTCCTTTTGTGAAACCAAACGAATACAATGGGACAATGCAAGGACGATTTTACTTCTCTATATTAAAACCCCATTAATCTCTTTACCAACTTATCTTTTAAAGTAAACACAAGACACGTAGACTTTATTTAAACGGATCAAGGTTAGTTATCCTTTGAGTTTAAGTTTTAAAAGTGCATAGAAGTCGTGGTAAATGCATGACAGTGGTCTTAATTCGATGACATTGTGTGAATTCAATACCAGGTGATGCTTATTTGGTTATGACGGTATTATATGAAGTAGGTAAATAGATAATCTAAATATTTTTACATCACAAAAGCGAAAATGCTCCCGTTACAAGAATTTGTGTCGGTGTAAAATTTCAAAAGTTAAAAAATATATAAAATAACATAACACATTACACACACACACATTACACATACATTACACACACATTACATTACATTACGTTACATTTAATATATATCTGTATGTATGTTAGTCTGTAAGGTATATATTTTATATGGGTCTGTACTTATTTATAAGGCTGTTACCTGAAATAAATGATTTATTTATTATTTATTTATTTATTTATATACGCGACGAGTTGAAACCCTTCTCTGTTTTTGAAGTCGGTTAATAACAATCACCGTGTAAAAAGCTATAATTTAATACCTCATTCGATCCTCTACTCTATTGACTGCTTGTAAAGTCATTCACATTAAAAATAATTAAGCAAAAATTGTTTTGGATGCAAATAAATAAATAAATATTGCAGGACATTCCACACATCGCCATCTAGCCCCAAGCTAAGTAACTAGACTTGTGTTATGGGTGCTAGACAACGGATATACTACTTATATACCTACTTTTCTTTTGTAAATATATACTTATAATACATAGAAACAACCAGACCACAGACAAATATTTAAATACATGTCTGAGGCGGGAATCGAACCCGCGACCCTGTGTTTGGCAGTCCGGCATGGTGACCATTGTGCCAACTGGGTCGTCATATTGCAAATATTATTGAAACATTGTTGGAACTGGACATTTTGGAACCGTTGAACATTTTTAACGTATGAACTTAAACGTTATTATGGTAGTGTTCAGAAGGCTTAGAGCATAAAATGATTTAACAATCCGAATGTTCGAATGATTAACAATCCGCCTTTAATTTGTAATAATTCCTTGTAGTAATGTTTATTATTATGACGGAATTAAAGATTTATCATCATATTTTATTGCATCTCGAGAATAAGGTAAACGCTATCGTTTATGGCGTCTTACCTTATGTAGTCATTGATATGTTGGTATCTATAATACCTATCTAGTATCTTACATATTTTCATAGAATAATAAATAAATATAAATATATTAGAATATTTTACACAGCGCCATCTAGCCCGTAGCCCCGAAAACTATCCCAAATATAAATAAAAGTGGCGTTTAAGAATTAACCCTCAATAAACACTGCTGTTATTCAATAAAACAGATATTTTAAGCTAACATATATATTAACCATAGTAGGTTAATATTGTTCTTTCTAACCCAGAATGATGATGATGATGATGATGATGATGATTTGGTGCATCCTCATACCAAGTTTCATAAAAATCGGTCCACTAGTTTCAGAGATAATTCATTTCAACACAACAACCATTTTTATGGTCGGGGCTAGACCATTCACAGAAAATTTGTGTTTCAGAGATAACAATAAATCATTTTTTAAACTATCGGTTTAGTAGTTTAACAGTGAGGTACCTAAACAGTTTAATATGTTCATATAAAGATATTATTTATATACATCGTCATTTAAGTAGTTTCATTGTCTATTCATTATAAACATACAAAGAATTTTTTTCAATATATTATATCAGTAGATCGAGTGGACTTATCTCAATAGTTTAAAATTTATTTTAGACATCTGGAATTAATAGTTCATATTTTGATATCGTAGTTAAGTCTTAAAATGAATTTAAAAAAACATACTTGATAAAATAAAATTCATATAACAGAAATATTTTTAGCTCTGTAAAACAATCGGTTGAAAGAACCATGATAAGTTACTTCCAGAGTGCCCAAGGTAAGATCGCTCACCGATTTTTTTTAGCTACATTTCGTTTCCATAAAACAATCGGTTGAAAGAACCATGATAAGTTACTTCCAGAGCGCCCAAGGTAAGATCGCTCACCGATTTTTTTAGCTACATTTCGTTTCCATAAAACAATCGGTTGAAAGAACCATGATAAGTTACTTCCAGAGCGTCCAAGGTAAGATCGCTCACCGATTTTTTTTAGCTACATTTCGTTTCCATAAAACAATCGGTTGAAAGAACCATGATAAGTTACTTCCAGAGCGTCCAAGGTAAGATCGCTCACCGATTTTTTTTTAGCTACATTTCGTTTCCATAAAACAATCGGTTGAAAGAACCATGATAAGTTACTTCCAGAGTGCCCAAGGTAAGATCGCTCACCGATTATATTTAATTCACAAAATGTTTACCTACATTTAATTTTTAACTCACTTTTTATTTTTTTTTAATTTTTTAGGGACTTAAATCATTTATTTTCTAGAATTTTGATTAGAACGTTAATAGTTAGCACAAGGTTAAGAAACCCGTTGTATGTTTATCAGAAATTCCTAGGTTTGTAATTATCAAATTTATATTACAACTTATGTTGCAAACATTATTACAATCTATTACTTACATTTTCCTTCAAGAAAACATATTTTCACAAAATTTCACTAAATTATCACCAAGTAATACATTACATACAACTAATTCAATCAAAAATTACAAATACTCTAATACATTCACACGGTAGCTAACTAGCGAGCGTGGGATATTAAACACGTCATCATTTATGTTTTAGGAATAAGAATAGCATAGAGATAAAATACTGATTGAAAAGTAGAAGGTACCTAACCTATTTCGAATTCACACTTTATTATTATTTCGGTAATGTTTTTATTTATTCTTAGTATTAGTGTGTCTTACTGTTGGTGTACCTAATAAATAAATAAAATCTCTACAAAGTATAAAACAATGTCGCTTTCTCTGTCCCTATGTCCCTATGTATGCTTAAATCTTTTAAACTACGCAACGGATTTTGTAGCGGTTTTTTTTAATATATAGAGTGATTCAAGAGGAAGGTTTATATGTATAATACATGTATAATATAGCCGTGCGAAGCCGGAGCGGGTCGCTAGTAATAAATAATAAAATAATTCAGGCATTATATCCGCGTGTTGATAAAAACAAACAACAACTCAAACAATATAAAATACCATGTTGCAAGGTAAAGTTATTATTACCCACATAAGTATTTACAGATCAATTGCAAAGTTCTCTCAGAATCTATTTGATAGATACTTTAAACAATTACCTATGATTAATTACCACATAATGAGTTCCAAATTACGTAGATCTGAATTCGAGATAAAAAAAAATACTACGAAAAATGCTGCAGTGTAAATATTATGAATTTAGTATTTTATCTCTATGACTTATACGATTTATTTTGCTGACTTCGAATGAATGAATATAATATGATATCTTTGGTTAGGCAAACAACCATAAAGATAAAATACTTACCATACACTACAATAAAGACTACAAAATAGTCAAGTCAGATAGTGATTTCATGCATACATGTTTCCTACATGTATGCATGAAATCACTATCACAATAATTAGTAAAACAACTTATTATAAACATTGAAACGACTTAATATCAGAACTTTTGATATACTTTAAAATACCTACCTATGTTAATATTTACCTTGTTAAATATGAGTTCCAATTTACGTAGACATGAATTCGAGATAAAAAATACTGTAAAAAAAAAAAAAAAAATTCAGTGATGTAGATTATACTCTAATTTAGTATTTTATCTCTATGGCTTATATTATGATTTGCTGACTTCAATAAACTATGTCGCATAATCCAAAGAGTGTTAATATACTAATAGGTATAAGTATTAGCTGTTACGCTACTATCACCTTTGCGTGAACACGAAAGTATGGAAAGTAAAACTTCACACTACGTCTACCAACACATTACGGCCTTTCAACTCAATAAAATGTTCGCATTTACGCATGCATAATAGAAGCGTATGTTATACGAAAACTCACACTACGGGCTCTGAAGTAGATTGGAAAATAAAAAATAGTATTTTCTAATGTGTACCTACTTACTAGTATAAAAATTATCATAATGTCTATCCACTAAAAATATGAATAGATTTAATCTCTTTGATTTATTTCTTTTATTCAAGTAATACTACAGCTTACTTAAAGGTAGGTATTTTATACCGGATGCCCATCAAATGTCAAATAAGAAAAAAAAAAAAGTCAGAAATTGAAAAGTTACACAATTTTGAAAACGACAACTTTAGAACATAATCACCTGAATATCCCACTCCGAAAACTCTTATAGAACTTTGAAAGTACTTGTTCCAAATTTAAATAACAAACTTACAAAAACATGCGTGCAGTGCTAAATTTTCAAGATGGGAAGTTACAAAAAGAGGTAGTTTACAAAATAATATTAGATTTCGATTTATAAGATAATCATTTAACGAACAGAAAAAATTTAAATGGAATTTGGCGGACCATTACTTCAACATCACCTTTTACTCATAAGGATCGGTTTTGTATTTTTTTATAAGTTTTGACAGACTATAGACTTTATGTAGGTCGATAGTCAATAGAAAGTATAATTTTAATGACAATCGTTTTTGTTTGGTTTCATATATGCGAAATGTCTATGAGCTATCGGTCGAGCGAAAGTTTGTGGTCTGCTTTTAGCAAATTGCTGACAATTGATTTTTATATCGTATAAAACCACATGTAAATCACAAAATTGTCATAAAAATTTACATTCTTCACCAAAGCAACAGAACTGCAAAGTACAATATAATATCTCCTCATCAAAAAAGTTTCTATTCTCAAGGTTGAAAATAAAAATACAAAATGTGAGTGAGTACCTACCTACTTCATTTCCTAATATTATTTCGTTTTAGGCAAATAATGTGAAGGTTAATTATTTTTTTCTTTTCAAGGTCTGATTTTGAATATGTCGATGAAAGCTCAGTCGAAATCGAAGAAACCCATCAAGAGCCCGAAAAACTTAAAAAAGTGAAAACAGCCGCCGAAAGATCTGCGGTGTCGAAAAAGGCACCGAAAAGAAAAAACAGTAAAGAAAAGGTCGAAGCCGTCTGTTCTAAGTACGTATTCATTTTGTTTTGTAGTAATGGTATAGGGAAGACAAAATCGATAGGTACATACTTTATGTCTGTTTGTCCTAATAAAACATCAATAACTCTTTCCTTCTAGTCGAGTAAAATTTACTGAACATACATGGTTAATTCATTATATTCAAATAAACTAATTCATTTTTATTTTTGTTCACAGGAAACCAAATATTTTCTCCATAATTAATGAGGAGACGGCCATTTTTGGCGGTTCACCTCGCAAGCCATCATCGAGTGTCAAGCCGCTGGGGTCGTCTTTCACCACAAAGGTGGCAAACGGGCAGAGCTATCGGTCTGCTGTTACGTCGGGCGATTATTACATCGAGGTAAAAGTTTATAACAAAGAAGATATAATTAATGATAAGCCGGAGTTTCGATACAAAAAGGCTTTAACAGCACTTAAATTAATATGTAACGAGAGTGACCCCAGTTGGGATGCTTTACAAAATCTGCTCATCTGCTCGTTTGATGTATTCAAAAATTCCGACCCAAAAATTTTCCCTCAAAAGTGAATTTAATTTTTTACTTATAAAGTGAATTTGATTTTTCTTTCTAATCAAACTAGATGTAATTGATTATACTAAGACTTATGTCATTTTTATTTTTTAATACTTAGGTAGGTATACCTACTTTATGTTACTACATTAGGTATTATAAAAATGTGTTTGCTTTTTCAAGTTCAAGTTTCATCGTAATACGTACTTATAAACATTTTTTTACTCCAAAGTGAATTAATGTTTACCTAATGTTTAATCTTTTTAATCATACTACTTATTGATTACTTATGTCATTTTTATTTTTTTAATACTTAGGTAGGTATACCTACCTACTTATGTTATTAGGTATTATAAATTTGTGTTTGCTTTTTCAAGTTCAAGTTTCAACGAAATACGTACTTATAAACTTATAATCATGCCATTCTGTAAGACATGCGAATTATCAATTAATAATAAGTCATGGGTAGGACACTTACGCAGTAGAATACATAAACAGAAAAGTTCGAGTCAGATACTTAGCGATGGAATTGAAATTGTGGAGTCTGCATTTAAATGTCGCATTATTTCATATCGAATAATGGCACAAGATGCTAATAGAAGTAGTATTGAATTGTTTTTAAAATCAATTAAAGATCAATTACAACTTCTTATAAATCAATGCGTAAAGTTACATATTTGTATTAAAATAAACTTTGAATTTTATGCTACTTTTTTCATGTTTAAGAATAATGAACAAGACATTAAATCATTTTGTACGCAGAATATTCCAATCTATAGTAATTACAATTTCGATTCGATATTTTCATCGCTTCTTCAAACTTTGCAAAATCAAGTAGAAGAATTTGAAGATCGCGATAGCGGGTGGGCTTTCCTTAATTGTATGCACTTAGAAGTCAATGTAAATAAATATCAACCACTTGGTGGTTCAACATTCATTGATTTGCCTAAACAAATAAAAAACAAAAAAGCTTGTATAAATGTTCGTAACTCCGATATGCATTGTTTCTTATGGTGCGTGCTAGCATTTTTATACCCTGTGAAAAAACATGCGGATAGAGAGACATCGTATCCTAATTTTAATGATGTATTGAACATACGTAACATGTCATTTCCAGCAACCTTTTCTGATATATCTATATTTGAAAATAATAATCCTGGTTTAGGTTTTATAATTTACGGATTGAGTAAAAACAATACGGTAATTGGTCCTTTGTATAAATCGGAGAGCAATGTAAGCAAAAAAATTATTCATTTACTTTATATTGAAAAAGGTTC
The DNA here is from genome assembly GCA_907269075.1 of Idaea aversata. Classification (NCBI taxonomy): domain Eukaryota; kingdom Metazoa; phylum Arthropoda; class Insecta; order Lepidoptera; family Geometridae; genus Idaea; species Idaea aversata. The sequence goes on from OU026102.1 coordinate 4,610,679, forward strand.
AAAGTCGCATTATTGTCTAATTAAAAATTTGTCGCGTTTATTACGAAGTCAAATCAGTAAAAATCATAAAAAACTATTTTTATGTGACACTTGTTTAGTATTTTTTAAAAGTGGTGATGAAATAGACAGTCATACTTGTAATGATATCGCCACCGTGTTGCCTGCAAAGGGTTCAGTAATAAAGTTCAAAAATTTTGATCGAAAACAAAACGTCCCTTTCGTAATTTATGCCGATTTTGAAAGTATGCTTAAATCAACAAATAATGAAGAAATTAAAGGCGCGCACACTTATACAACTCAACAACATGTGCCGATTGCATTCGCATATCAAATTGTTTGTTCACAAAATTCAACATACAATAAATTTATAACATATCGTGGAATCGACTGTGTAAATAAATTCATATCATATATCTATAACGATGTTCGTGAAATTTATGCATTATTGTCTCAAAATGTACCCATAATTTTTAATCAAATTGATGAGCAAAATTTTAAAAGCTCGTCGAAGTGTCATATTTGTCAAAAGTTTTTGTATGGCGATAAAGTAAAAGATCATTGTCACATAACTGGGAAGTATCGTGGAGCAGCTCATAATTACTGTAATTTACAATATAAAATACCAAAATTTATACCAATTTTTTTTCATAATTTGGCTGGTTACGACTGTCATTTATTTATTACAAAACTAGGTGAAGCACCTGGTCCTATTAAAATTATACCAAAAACGAAAGAAAACTACGTTTCATTTACAAAGTATATACCTGTTTCCAATGGAAATATAATTTTGTTGCGATTTGTTGACTCATTAAAATTTTTAAACACTAGTTTAGATAAGTTAACAAAAACTATGAAAACAGAGCAATTTACTCATTTAAGAAGACATTTCCCTAACGACACACAATTTCATCTCCTTACTCGAAAAGGCATCTATCCTTACGATTATATGAATAGCTTACAACGTTACAGTGAAACATCACTTCCAAATAAAAAAGATTTTTATAGTTCTCTTACCAACGAGCATATTTCAAAAAAAGATTACGCTCACGCGCAATCAGTTTGGAGACAATTTAGGTTACATAATATGGGTCAGTACACCGACTTATATTTAAAAACAGATGTATTACTGTTAACTGATATTTTTGAACAGTTCCGTGTAACTTGTAAACGTCATTATCAATTGGACCCAGCGTTTTATATTACAGCACCGAGTCTATCTTTCGATGCAATGCTTTACGTAACAAATGTCGAGTTAGAATTAATAAATGACGTTTCTATTTATAATATGATACAATCAGGAATAAGAGGCGGTATTTGTTTGGTATCACATAGACATGCAAAGGCCAATAACAATTATATGTTGAATTTTGATTGTTCGGTTCCTGAGTCTTACCTTATATACATAGATTGTAATAATCTATACGGGTACAGTATGAGTTTAACTTTACCATTATCGGGTTTTAGATTTCTTTCTGAGGATGAAATTACCGATTTAAACATAAATAGTATTCCAGATGACTCCGAATATGGTTTTATTCTTGAAGTTGATTTAAGTTATCCTCAAAATTTACACATTGTTCATAACGATCTACCTTTTTGTCCCGAAAAATTTGTTCCACCAGGAGGTAAAAATTCCAAATTGATTCCAAACTTATATGACAAGTTTTTTTACGTTATTCATTACGTTCATTTAAAAACATGTTTAAAACATGGGTTAATATTGAAAAAAGTTCATAGAATAATTACATTCCGCCAAGATGATTATTTGAAACAGTACATTGATTTGAATACACGTTTGAGACAACAAGCTACGTCAACTTTTGAACAAGATTTTTTTAAATTACTAAATAACAGTATTTTTGGTAAAACATTGGAAAACAACGCGAAAAAAGTCAATGTGAAACTAGTTAATCAATGGCAAGATAATGATAACTTTACCAAAAAGAAAAATGGTGCAGGAAAGTTAATAGCTAGTCCTTATTATCATAGTAGCATTATTTTTAGTGAAAACTTAGCAGCTATCCAGCTTAAACAACACTGCATAACATTAGATAAACCTATTTATATTGGTTTTACGGTACTTGAATTGTCTAAAGCTCACATGTATGACTTCCACTATTCTGTAATGAAACCGGCTTATGGTAATCGTTTGCAAATGTGTTATACCGACACAGATAGTTTCATTTATCACATTGAAACAAATGATTTCTATGGAGAATTAAAAGAACATTTTATTAATTATTTTGACACTAGTAATTTTTCTGTAGATAACGAATATGGTTTGCCTTTGATAAATAAAAAAGTACCAGGGTTATTCAAAGATGAAATGGGTGGTAGAATTATAATAGAATTTATAGGATTACGTTCAAAACTTTATTGTATAAAAACTGTGGATAGCGAAATAAAAAAAGCTAAAGGTGTTAAATCATGTGTCGTTAGAGAGCTTGAGGCTTCAGACTATAGAAAAATATTACTTTCGCAAACAATTTTAAGAAAGAAAAATATATTGTTCAAATCAATAAAACATCAAGTTTTTACTGAAAGTGTTAATAAAGTCGCTTTATCCAGTAAAGATGATAAACGGCTAGTTTCCTCAGATAAGATATCTACAAAAGCACTCGGTCATGTTTCTTTTCTAGGGGTGTAAAAAATATATTGTTCAAATCAATAGAACATCAAGTTTTTACTTATAGTATTAATAAAATAGCTTTATCCATTGGGGATGACAAACGGCTAGTTTCATCAAATAAGATATTTACAAAAGCACTCGGTCACATGTCTTTTCTGTAAAACATTGTTAGATTCATTAATGATTATTAAATTATATGATACTTGAACTTGAACTTAAATTTAATTTTTAGAGAGTTATGAAGTTTATAAATCGCGCGCTATACGATGTGTACTAAGTGTTCCTGCGATAAATATACACATATTTTAGAAAACTCGGATTGTCGTGAGACTTTCTCGATACAACATCATATAGCGCGCATAATAGCTGTAAGTTATAATTTAAGTAAAATGTTTAAATTCTTAAAATAATTTTAGTTGATAGATACTTATTATAATAAATTTTATTGCATAAATAAAGAAATATTTCATAAAAATGCTGTCGTTTTATTTATCTCAATAAATAGAATTCAGTTCTTTAGGTACAGTAGGTACCTATTACTTACATAATTATAACTATCAGATAGGTGTATATTGTACTTTTTTATTATTAGAGGTAGAGTTGCAACAAAACTTCTAAGAAAAGAATGTGGTGGGTAGACATTAGGTAAGTACCTACATAATAAACAATGCAGTTTACTAAAACGACATGTCTTAACTTAACATGATTTTTCTATATATAAAAATGAAATGAAACTGGAGATGTAATAACAGCTGCAACGAATAATAGGTATGATAAGTACTTTATAAACAATGCAGTTTACTAAAACGACATGTCACAACATGATTTTGCTACATAGAAAGAAATGAAATTAGAGATTAATAACATCTGCATCTAATTTCATCTACCTACATCATTTTGAAAAGTAAGCAATATATGCAAACTGTTTCTTTCGATCATCATTCGCACGAAGTCTTTGATAGAGGATACACCAGTAATCTGCTAGCGCAGTGATATAATTAAATCAGTTGTTCCAGAGCTGAAATATCGGTAAGTACATATTGTTTTTGTTTTATAAAGGTTAACGATGGAATTTTATTTTATACCAATTTCATAATGTATTTAATTTCTTGTTTTTTACAGATATGACGGAGTCACAAGATATATTTTTTCAATGTGCACAAGATCCGTTAGCTGGTTTTGATGAATTGTTTCCCGATCTAAAGGAACAGGGCTCACTACAGCTTTCCAAAACACCTAAGGAACAGACGAAAAAGAAGCGTCTTCGTAAAGAAAAAACTTCTAAAACAGACGTGGAGACTAAGCGCATTCGACTTCAAAGACCATCCTTCGTAATAAATGGTGAAAGGTGCAGAGGGAGACGCGTTATTAAGATACAAATTCAAGACATTAGTGATCCTAAACCCGAGGACGAGGATTCAGTTCTTGTGAGTGCACAATATATTGTTAAGGATGCTGTAGATGACATCATGGAGCAGACTGAACGTATAATAAGTAATATATCAAAAAAACTGTGTGGTGATAGCTATTATAATTTTTAATTGTGAATTTGTTGTTATATTCTAATAAAATTGTGTTGTGAAATTAGTCAAATTTTAAGGTATCTTGTGTTTTAATTTGTTAATAAAATTTTTATATAATTATACAATGCGTTAGCAGATTATTGTATCCTTATCAATGTTAATTACCATAATAACTATATTTTAAATAAATTTTAAATTGTCGCAATAAATGTCTTTTATTTGTTCCTCCATGCTCTATTATAAATTAGGTAGTAGGTAGGTAGTATAATAAACTAGCTGCACCCTGCAGTTTCACCCGCGTAAGACCCGATCCCGTAAGAATTTTGAGATAAAAATAGCTTATGCCAATTTCATCCAAATCAGGTGCACTGGTTTCGAAGATTACACCCTACAACCTCACAAACTTTCCCTCTTTATAATATTAGTATAGATAGTATAGTACATGAGTAGGTACCTAATATTATAAAGGGAAGTTTCTAAGCGAGTTTCTATATTATGATAGTTTATCATGCACAAATTGCTGAACCGATTCCGATTAAACTAAAAACCTACTACTACCTACTTATATTCAGTAGGTTATTAAATTAATTTAAATATAGTTTCATGAACTAAACTTTAGGTATTTAATAAAAAATAAAACAAATTTTAAATTGATTTCGGTATATTATTTATTTTTAATAAAATTAGGTATGTATAACACTTAGGTATTAAAAGTTATTTAGAAAATAAAGAACAGGCAAATGTTTCGTTATCTTTACACCACATCTTTAGACACAACACATTTTTTAAAGCACAATGTTTTTTATGATGTACACAATTTAATGAAATATCTTTTTTAATATAGTCATTATATAATTTAAAAAAATTAGGACATCCCTTTTCACCAATATCTACAATTTCACAATTAGAGCACAGTTCCTTTATCCACTTAACTTTCTCAGCACCCTTCACAATAACTTTTCTATTATTTAGGTACAGTTCAATAGTGTGTTTAAAATCGCTGTAGTATACAAAACCCTCGTTCCAATAGATTCCTCGATTATTTTCTATCCACCGAACTTGTCTTTTTTCTTCAACCGACAACTTTTTGAAGGGATACGGTGCCTTGATAAGAAAGGTTTGAGTATATCCTCGAAATAAAATTGTAAACTCTTTCACAATGAATCTATTGCTCTCATCTTTGAATCCTTGCAGATCGACTATAGCAATGTCTGAAGTCATGATATTTTTTTAACTAAATTGCTTAATGGTCTATACTCTATGACACAGTCGTTTAGAATGAGACAATATGCAGATGTTTGATCCGGTATTTCAACGTTACTTTCAAGCTCTATACGTACACTGACTACTGGACCCGACTTAAGGTTTTCACTTTGTCTTGAGCAATCGATTACAAACAGTGGTGTTTTCTCTTTAAATTCGGATGGACCGATTAGCGGTTCAATTCTACGACCGTAATAAGATTGTTGGAATTTGACATATTGTTCATATAATAAAGCAAATTTGTGATCATTAAAATCTATATTTAAATTTTCATATGGAAAATACACAGAATTAAGATATACTTTGACATCTCTCAAATTACAATGATCGAACCGTGACATATCTTTATCTGGTAAGTTTTTTCTATCTGTCTGTAAACCTAATACTACATATCTTGGTTTTTCAATCTGTGAAGACGTTTTAATTGACCAAGTATGTTTAGTTGTTTTTGGTAATAACGGATACTCATATAAATCCCAATTCCTAAATGCAAAATGAAGAGGTCTGTCCTTTTCTAACAGTTTTAATAAATGTACTTTTTCTTTGTCAGATACCTTGATGTGAGGAACGCGCCAAACTAATTTATTAATTATTATATCTTCAAGAGTTTCACTTGATGGAATTTTTAAAGAGTTTAAATTTGTATTACTGCGCAACAATATTAGTTCATGTTTACAATTCATAACAATTTTTTTATAATCTTCGGTAAAGCCTAAAATGTTACTCAGAGGTATTGAACAAGAAAATTTTCCTCCATGGGTTGTCTTTGTTCCATTTATATCCCAACCCCAAGCTTTTGCAACCTTAGCCTCATTTTCATTAAAAGATAATAAACCTTTCATTGTTGTCGTCATTCCAGCATTTTTTATTCTATCAATTTCCACTCCATTAAGCTCATAACGAACATCTTGGAACAGAAACAGTATTGGATTATTCGTGAATTCAATAGCAGTAACCTTTTCATTTGTAGCATTATTTATAATGTTTACTGTTCCTTCTATGTAGAGGGTACTTGCAGATGGTAATATGTACAAATCCTGTTGATTGATAGGTATGCGAATTTCATCATTTCTGTTATAACTTGTAACATACGGCTTATATGAATGATATTCGATACCATCTATGGTATTATCGTAAGCAGGTGAACTTGTTACATCTAAGATGCTCATTATAATAGTCCGATTAATTTCAGGAATTGTTTGTTTTGTTTCGTTATTTTAATTTTTCTTTTAGTTGTTCCTTTTCGGAATGTTCGATGAGTACTGATGTGTTTTATATTATTGTTACTGTATTTATTAAAGTCTATCATTTTTCCTGATATGCATATATAATTGAACTTCTTCACCTCGTAGATTTATCAAATTATTATTTATATCTAATAATCTGATATCTATAGAGCTAACGTTTTTTTGATTTATTGGAAAATAAATTATATTTTTTGGTACTTCTATTATTCGATAACCTGGTGGGACGTTAGGAGCAAATTCGTAAATGACGTGACTTGATTTTCCATTAATATATGATCCGCTCACTATATCACATTCGATTCTCACCACTGTCGTCGATAAAATGTTAACAGGAAGCTGCGACTCGTGTATTATATTAGCTTTAAGAGTTTGTTTGTTGAACCCCAGTAAATTCCCAAGAGAATCATTCTTTTCGAAATGTATGTCTTTAGAGCAGAAAACAAAAGTTTTCAATGTGTTGTTGTTACAAAATAAATTTATGTTTGTTCCTTTTTTTACGGATGATTTTAAATAATTAGAAATGTCTTGGAGTTCGTAAGCACCTTCTGGTATTTCTAAGACTTCATTGTTATCATAATAGAATTTGTTGTTTCTATTATCAATATTAGGGATTGAATTGAATGTTGACAACGACAACAGAGCGCACTCGTATTCACCATCAAGTTGCAACGGTGGATAAAAAGTGGAAGATAAAATCGATGTATTTCCAGTAATAGACAATGTGAAAGACATTTTACAAATGAATGAAATAAAAACAAGTTTATATTTTTATAGTCACAACATTTTATTCCAAAATGCATTAAGGAACTTTAAACATAAATGCCCACAATTATATGCATTAAAATTTTGATATCTGCAATAGTTATATGTGATATTAAATTTTAAATACTTAGTCAACTCGATCGGAGGCTTTAAATTACCAAAGCTGTCAAAATATTCACAATATTCGAATAGTTTTACATAGGCTACCCAATGAGTTCCTTGATTCTCTGAACTATCTAAATTAACAATCGCACACTCAATATCTTTAGGCTTTGATGGTAGTTCATTTCTCATAAAAACACCTCTAAAGTAAGGTATGTGTTTATTAGCATATTCTAATATATCTAAATCAGTAAGAGCGCGCTTGGGTAACCTTCTTATTAGTTTTTTGTACTTTTTACAAAAAGACCATTTCCTGTCTTGTACGGTTTTATATACAAGCCTTTTCCTAGAGCAATTGATTCCATCATTCTATTATGACGTTGAGCTTCTTCTAAGTTCTTTTTAGCTGATTTATGATCATGTACAGCCTTAGTAATTCCTGCTGCACCTCCAGCTAGTGCGCCAAGAGCTGATAGTCCAGCGAATATAGGAATAAGTGGTAAAATACCGCCTGTTTTTGGTAACGGTATAACACGAGGCACGCAAACTTTTTTCTTATTTTTTATTAGTTTTTTTGCAGCTGAGTAAGCTTGTTTTATTGCTGCAGCATCACTTTTTGGTTTTATCTTTTTCAATCTTTTATGAATTTTCGAAACAATTGACTTAAATGATCTCACGCCAGCACCATGTTTAACTTTGGTTTTCATCACTTTTTTCACAAGCCACGAAGCAAGTTTTTCACCCGTTCCAGCGTTTTTTGATTTCATTCTCTGTTTTGCCATATTTATGAGTTCTAAATCAGCTACGTGTCGATCTTCCAAGCTATTCGAATTACTATACGCTATATCGTGTCGCATACAAGCGTTATCAAGTTCATTAACTCCTTTATCTCCTCTTAAAAGTCGGTCTTTTAATCGTGTACCAGGTCCACAATAATTATATCCAGGTAAATGCAATTCAAATGGTAAGTTATTTATAATACTATTCACAAGTCCTCCACCGCGCATAGTTAAATTATAACTGAGATAATTTCTTTTGTCATTCTCAATTTTATATAATTATGTAGAATACAGGATCATAAAATAGCTTGTTTATCAATCCAACTATTTTCAGTTATAGGTAAACCTAACCACTTGACAAATAATTTATTACCTTTTTTTCTTAAAACTTTTTCAATAAGGTACACATTAGGACAGTTGGTTTTCTGAAGTTCTTGTTCATAAAAACGTCCCAATATCGGTTGATGGTGTAGATCTTCTATTAAATATGTAACTGGTTTAGAAAGATGAACTTTTTTAACTAAAAACAATTCCGTTGACCAGTTGGGAGTATATCCCTTTTCAAAGCTGCCTTTATATTTACTTATACGAACATGATCGCCAATCTTTAGTTTACTGGTTTTCGATAGTATATTATCAGAGTTTTGTGATTTTATTAAATTTTTCATAACTTCACTTTGGTTTGAATGGTTTACATCATTTGGTTTATATTTTATTGTTCGATGTATTGTATCATTATATGTTGTTATAACACTTTTCAATGGCTCACCGACCCATTTGTAATTACCATTAAAACTAAAAAGTTTATACAACTTATTTTTCAATGTCTTTATTAGTCTTTCAACTATAGAAGCTTTTTTAATAGAGTATGTAGAGTAATGATTTATGTTATTTTCAGTCAAAACTTTTTTGAATTCATTGTTATAAAATTCTGTGCCCATATCAGTTTGTAAATTCTTTGGTTTTCGGAGATTTTTCACCATTAACGTACTAAATGCATTTGATATCTCGGTTTTAGTTTTAGATTTAACAGCAATAGCCCAAGAAAACTTGGAAAAACAATCTATTACCACTAAAATATAACAATACCCATTGTTATACCTTTTTAAACTTTGAAAATCAATGAGATCTGCTTGCCATAAGTCATCAATTCCTTTTAATACTACAGATCGTCGATTGAAATTTTTGCGAGCAGCTTTATGAATTTCATTAACAACTTGAAGTTTACTCATTTTTCTTCTTTTAAAATTTGTTTCAACTCAGTTTTTGTACAATAATCTACTTTAATAGTATCAAAGTGTTCTTTTACAACCGTCTTTAAAGCATTTACTATTGTATAATGAACTGCTTGCATATTGTCAAAGTGTTCCTTTACAACTGTCTTTAAATCATTTACTATTGTTTCTAGCTCTAGCTTCTTTATATACAATTCATTTTGTCTATCAACATATTCTTTGTTGACGGCATCGGAATCTTTAAATGGAATTGAAATACCAGTCAATCTTGTGTTATGTAAATCGAAATCTCCGGTGTCAGTTCGCATCAAGATCTTATCAAAGTTTTCTAAAACATCTGGTGAATGTCGTCGTCGTTTATGACTGTGATTTCCAAACTTATCCATTATTAGTACTAAACAGGACTGAACAGTTTAAGAGATGTAATTGAAATGAAATATTTTAAAGAAAGTAATGCAATTTATTAAGGTACAATCCCACTTTCACGCAGTTCTTCTATAATAGATATTATTTCGTTATCCAACCCTGTGTTACCAGCATCTTTTGATGCTATCAAAAGCTTTAATCTTTCAATTAGTTCATTAGGATCGTCCCAGTATACGTAGTCAACATTTTTCTTCCATGTCTTCATTAGTGGCAAACCTTTTCCTTGGTGTGTTATATCCGGTTGACTACTGTCAGTACTTGCTGAAACTTTACGCAACTTGAATAGTGGCCTTATGACATTCAAATATTTTCGACCCTTGTTACTTTTGATTGGTTTATTTGGTTTGTAATCTCTTCGATGAGCATTTGTTTCTATTAACATTAGCTTGTAATGAGACAAATCCTCATCAGTTACTGCATCTAAATCAGGAACTTTTTTAAACACTAATTCGTTTATTCCATCTGTTATTTTATACTTCTTCGTACCCACTTGGATATAACCATTAGATACAACCACGCGTGAAGATCCCATCATAAGTTTACCACGTTCACGTCTCACACCAAACGGAACATTAGTTGAATTAGTTTCTGAAGTAGGCGACCACGAAGATATGTCTAAATTTTGATCGGTTGAACCTGAAGACACTGTTTTAAATGATTCGTCTCCTTCATCGGATTTAACTGCATCATCGACATCATCGCTATCATCGCATACCTCCGAGTCATAAGATTCTTTTTGGTTAAATATATTACTATTAGTTTCAATGGTAGAAAGTCTTTTAAGAGTTTTATCACTCTCCAATGGGCTCGAAGTATCAAATTTAATTTCACTTTTTAAAGTTTTAGAACGATTATTGATTGTTTCTTTATTGTTAAAAGTATCGTATAATGAAGAGCTCTCCACTATTTTGTTAAGTGGCCCTGTAATGGGCTTAAAAACAGTTTCCAAAATATTACTGTTTTCTGTTTCAGTATTTCGCATCTTTCGAACCTTCTTTTTAACAGCTTCTGCAGCATCCACAATTTGTTTTTTTAGATTTTTTTCCATTATATCAGACTTTGATTGAACTATTGTCGTTGTCCTTATGAAATGGTCGAGGTCGGTTATATACTCAGCTATTTATAGCGGATTTTTCATTGCAATCATTAATTATTTACATAGAAATACAATCGAATAAAAATCCCCTAGAGAACCACAACATGACCATAAGCAATGAAATATGCTTTTAACTTTCCCTTTAACAGCATCTGCTTGTTTTTTTTTAGTTTTTTTCCCATTATATTGGACTTTATTGGTTGTAAGTATCCTCACAAAATGATAGCTTTTGTAATATTTTCAACTATTTATATTGTTACGTAAGGGATTAGAAAAAAAAAAAAAAAAAAAAAAAAAAAAAAAAAAAAAAAAAAAAATTGCAACACTGATGAAATAAAAATCTTTATATCCACTTATCAGTTTATTTAGAAATACAATCTAATAATTTTTTCGAATACTTTTCTACAAATTGGACATTTAACTCCAAGAGACAGAGAACACTTCGCACAAGCCACAGCATGACCACAAGGTATGAAACACGTATTCAATTCTTCTTCCACGCAAATTTTACATAAAATTGTTGATGAAATTGTGTTGGCTTTAAAATGTGGAAATGTCGATTGAATCTCATTGCACTCTTCTTCGACTTCATCATATCTTCCATTTAGTACATTTTTCACATAGTCATCTCCTTTCATTACCAATACAAACGGACATTTGTTAAACCAGCGCGCGTGCTCTTCCCATGGTCGATCTTTGGGGCTCCAATCTTTCATTCTTCCATCACAGTAAAAACAGATGACTTTATCGCCTCTCCCAGTATAAAAAAACCCTGCTTCAACCATTTCTTTTGGTTTTTGATTTAAACCCAGCGGCCAAGTAGCAAAACTCCGTAAACGTTCATCTTCATCAGCATAACGGCGATATACAGGTATGTAAGACATTATACTTGTTTATTGAGCCACGACTCGATAAACAATGATTCAAATAATAGATGAACGCTCACCTACATTAATCGACTAATGAAACGTAACAAACGTATCAAATTTCTTTCGATAACATCCTTTGTTTTTTTCACAGTCTTTGTTTATTACTACATAACTGTAGGGTTCTCTCCATATATTTGCACACATCTCTCTGAATTCTGACCATGTCATATCTGTATTGACGTGTTCATCATAAATGTGTCTCATGTTTATATCATCTTGCTTGAAAAGTACAATTAAATTTGCATTATCTCTTATCAACTGTTTCGGTATTTTGCTGTAAGTCTGATTTAAATAAAAACAATCTATATATTTATGTCTACCCATTGCAAAAAAATCACGAATATTATTTTGTTTCTCACATGATACATCGTCGAATATAATAACTGAGTTACATTTTGCTGCCTCTGGAGAGAGAACTTCTTGATTTTCCTGAAACTTTGCGAATGTAACACCAGGAACCATTCGCAACACCTGGTCTAAATACACGTATTTTGGTTGATAAAGAGTTTTTGAATATACATAAACGTTACGAAATTCTAAACCATTTTCATGCAACAGCAGACCAATAACCAAATTCGTTTTGCCACAGTTCGATGGGCCACATATTATACAACGTATTGTATTTGGTAAAAGTTTACCATGACGAGAATTGAGTTTCTCAGACGTAAAATATATATTTTCAAACTGCAATGATAGTGGTTGCTTGATGAACTTCATTCTAACACCTCATGTAATAGAATGACTAAAAGACTTATGGTAAGGTAATTAATAAACCTACGATAAAAATAGCTACGATGTAAGTACCTATTGACATTTGAAATTTGGTATGGTTATACATTGAATCATTGAGAAAACACAAATTTTCTGTGAATGGTCTAGCCCCGACCATAAAAATGGTTGTTGTGTTGAAATGAATTATCTCTGAAACTAGTGGACCGATTTTTATGAAACTTGGTATGAGGATGCACCAAATCATCATCATCATCATCATCATCATCATTCTGGGTTAGAAAGAACAATATTAACCTACTAACCATGTTTTTCTCAATATTTCGATGTTATTACAAGCACCATTTTCACGTGACTATAGTCATTGCCAGATTTCGATAGCTAGAGGCGATCTTATCGGACTACCTCCATTCGTGTCCGTTAAAAAGGTAAAGTAAATTCATCGACGACCCAGTTGGCACAATGGTCACCATGCCGGACTCCTAAACACAGGGTTGCGGGTTCGATTCCCGCTTCAGACAAGTATTTATGCTTAGATATTTGTCTGTGATCTGTTGTTTTTATGTATTATAAGTTTATATTTACAAAAGAAAAGTATATAAGTAGTATATCCGTCGTCTAGCACCCATAAGTCTAGTTACTTAGCTTGGGGCTAGATGGCGAAGTGTGGAATGTCTTGCAATATTTATTTTTATTTTTATATCCCGTAAGGCGTACCTTTAATAATTCAGATTCTATACAAAAGCTCATCCAAAATAATAGAAATAATCTTTATAACCAACAAAAGCTCCTCCAAAATAAGAATTCACAAAATTAAATATGAATAAAGCACCCAAGGTCCCCATTTCACAAATTAAACTTTTACAATGACGAGAATCGAATCCACGATCGTAGATCAATATCGTAACCACAACAATATGATTGTTGACCGTACTTTATATCGTTTTCATCATCTTTATAGGCCATTGTTGGTTCTTGGTGTGGTGGTGAAAATATATTGTCTGTTACACAGAAAAAACCGGCCAAGTGCGAGACCGACTAGCGCACTAATGGTATAGGAGCCCTACTTAAATATTTATTTTTTATTTTTTAGTAAAACATCTTAAAATGATAAGCAGTGCTTTTTAAACAACAAGAAATTATTATCTAGCGTTTAAAGGGAGATGATTATTTCTTGCTCTAAGAAACCTTTTTTCTCCAGCGTACCTTACTGTTTTGATTAAGGGATTGTTTATTACTTAATAGTACCGACATTTAAATATACTATAATAGGTATAAACTAACTTAAACAGGGAAACAACCGCATTAACTCTGTAGTTTTGCTGCCTGACTTCAGATTATGTTGCTGCAGGATTTTTTATTCCTACTTTTTAAAATCATTTTTTTTTAAAAGGAGATGGCGGGACGAGTTGAACTCTCATCGATCGTAAGGACTGGACCTAGCTGGCACTAGACAAGGAACAGTGGAAAGACGGAGACGGAATAAGCTCAAAATAAATTAATCATTATCATATCAGCCCATACACGTCCACTGCTGGACACTACGACCGACGCCACAAACAGCGGTCCTGAGCCGCCTCCATCCACCGACTACCCGCGACCGCTACAATGTCGTCGGTCCACCGGGCAGCTGGTCTCCCAACACTCCGTTTCGTGTTGCATCGCGGCCGCCACTCGAGAACCTTTACTCCCCAGCGGTTGTCAGTTCTGCGAGCTATATATGACCTTTACTAATCATAATACTTTAAATTTTATTTTAGTCATTTTTAGTGCACATTTCTGCTGTCTATAAAAAATCCAGTTGATATAAGGCAAAAATATATAAATATCACTACATAGTATAAAACACAGTCGCTTTCTCTGTCCCTATATCCCTATGTATGCTTAATTTTTTAAAACTACGCAACGGATTTCCTTGCGGTTTTTTCAAGAGGAAGGTTTACATGTATAATACATGCATAATATAGCTGTGCGAAGCCGGGACGGGTCGCTAGTATACATATAAATATAAGTACGCGACAATTTGTAAATTTCTATTACTTTCTAGAACTTGTATCCCAAATGTTCCACAGGTGGCTCCAAACTCCAAGGTGCAAAATACCAACTAACAATACGGAAACTAAACATCTTCAAAAATGAGACGGGTGCAATATCAAAACATTACCGTTCTATATTCGGAACTAAAAGAAATGCACCACATGTCTCCAATACAGGTACCAGCATTGAGTTGCAAATTACATATAACCCGACTCATTTAAAAACACCAAGCTTTTCATATAAAATGTTCAGTAAAACTCCATTGTTAATTTAGTTGGGTAGTCCCAAAAACATCTTGCACGCGACAGATGTACTATGAGGAAATACAAAAAGCACGTGCCTGCTTTTAGAAAAAAAAATTGCATGCGGGCACAAGTTGTTCGTAGCAAAAAGTGACGCACGTGATTTCCTTGAAAGCCGTGAAATTAATATTTTTGGATTTCGAACAGATGCTAGGCTGTGGTCTGGTTTGGTTTTTCGGAAATGGAATACTTAAACGTCAAGTCATAGACAAGTAGAGAACGGAGAAAATAGATTTTGGATGTAGAACATTAAAAAGGAAATTTGCATTCATTTGAATATGTGTCGATATTTTGAATCATTCAATATTTTAATTACGCGGTAGTCAATCTTAGACATTTTAATCGTAGGTATAACGATTTTCGATATATTAATACATTCGATATTTTGGTTTTAGATATTTTTATCTATAAAAATATCTAAAACCAAACCAATATCGATATTTTAACAGTAGGTATTTTAACTTACGAGATTCGAATACGTACCCTTTGAATTTGCAAATAATAAATTCAATTAAACTTTACTTTCAAAAATCGAATAAGTTAGTATAAAATACCACAGTTAAAGGAATAGCCGGCTACAACGTCCTTGTGAAATACATACCTAAAATATTTTAAATTTCGAACATCGAAAAATTGTATATCTGCATTTAAAATGAGTGAAAATCGAATAAGCTTGTGACTTATTAATTAAGAAAAAAAAACTATACCTACCTACTTTCGAAGACCTGAAAAACTAAAAGATAGGACTTTAGGTATACTTATTTAAAAATGTACCTAAACGCAACAAATTAAGAAGTTCCTCCTTTTTTGAAAACTTAAAAACTAATAGGCAGTCAGTTTTTAACCGACTTCAAAAAAGGAGGAACTTTCTTTAATTTCTTGATTTATAAGGTGTAAGCTTGATGCAAGTATGAAATCTTATCAAGTTAATTAAACATTTGTTATTGTTTAACCGCAAAAAAACTGGTTGCCTGTAAAGTCGGTATACGGGCGAAAGTTTTACGTGACAACAACTGTGCTCGAGTGGAAGGGACGCGTGCCTTTCACTTTTTATGTCTGTCTCTCTCGCTCTTAGGCGGGCTAACCATGCCCGCGTGCCTCTCACTCGCTCTCATTGTGAGCGCATAACGTCAGCGGAGCGTAACGCAGTTTCTTGAAGTGTCACCCGGCAAACCAATTTATAAAACGTTGTCACGTCAAAAGGAGGAACTTTCTTTAATTTCTTGATTTATAAGGTGTAAGCTTGATGCAAGTATGAAATCTTATCAAGTTAATTAAACATTTGTTATTGTTTAACCGCAAAAATACGATATAAACGGAAGCGGTATAAAGTATATACCACTGATGTTGAGACACGTGCTTCATCTTGTGCGGGGACCACACGCATTCACACGCTTTACAGGGATGATTAGAATTAGGGATCCACTTCATTTTATATACGCCAAAATTTATGATAAAATTACAATTAACTGAGAGTTAAACTAGGACCATAATAGTAATTATTTTCCCGAGTCTTAATCGCGTATTTTTTGTTCGCGGGGAGACTGTCAGTCACCTCGCGACCATGACTATTGTAACATAGTCGAAACGTCGAGGTAAGAGAAATAAAAAACAAAAAATACGCGATTAAGACCCGGGAAAATAATTACTATGAATACAAATCGTGTGAGTTTAAAAAGTTTATTAGGACCATAATGGCCTGCAGAATACGGTATTTTTTACATATGATAGGTCAGCGTTTGACCACTGTCACACCTGCCTGGTAGATGATTTGATCCTGTTCACTTACGACTTGATAACCCCCAAATTGTACATTTAGGAAAGATAAACGCAGGTAAGTGATTCCATTCCCTTGCGGTACGAATAAGGAATGACGAAGCAAAACGCTTAGGCCCGTATTAATAAATCGCTCTCAATATCGATCTTGAGTGCGTATCAATTGAGTGAGTCTTGAGATGCGGTCACTATCTTAAGTTAGGCGTTAATTAATAGATAAAACTCAAGTTCTAACCAGGCTGATATCGCTCTTGAGATTTGAAACTGATCTTGAGAGCGACATTGAATGACAGTAACGCTTTGTTCTTACCTTGAATGGTATGTTTTTACCCTATGGTAGGTAGTGTCGTCATATTTTGCTGTCAACTTGTTTTTAATGTGAATTTTTTTACAAAATGTTAGATTTTACTACTAAATAATTATTTAAATGCGAATGATTTGTTCAAAAAGTCATTAGCATAAAATATCATCATAATAATTGATTTCTGACAAAATTTGTTCTAGCTCCATGTTCCTGAACTACAAAACTAACGAAACAGCTAACTTATGTCATGTATGACCCGCAATCAGACTTGAGTTCACGAAACTACATCTTGAGACATATCTTGAGAGCTGAGTTTGATTTATTAATACGGTATTACTCAAGTGATACGTCGCTCTTTAATCGCGTCTTAAGATAGGTTTATTAATCAGCGCAACAACTCAAGAGCAAACTCAAGATTGAAATCGATATTGAGTTCGGTTTATTAATACGGACCTACATCTTGAGACATATCTTGAGAGCTGAGTTTGATTTATTAATACGGTATTACTCAAGTGATATGTCGCTCTTTAATCGCGTCTTAAGATAGGTTTATTAATCAGCGCAACAACTCAAGAGCAAACTCAAGATTGAAATCGATATTGAGTTCGGTTTATTAATACGGACCTTAGTGCGGGTGTCTGGGATTTTCATTATGAATCGGTGTTGCATATCAGTTTGCGTGATTATATGTCGGAAGAATGGAGATGGCAAAATCTGGTCGTGTGTTCTGAATGACAGAAGATTTCCAGGACCAGATAATTTTACTATAGGATTCAAGAGAAATCTTAGGGAAGGAAAAAGTCAGGTAAGCTTTGTTATGGATGCAGCATCTATCCGCGAACGTCACATCTCTCTTTTTCATCTCGTTAATACAAGCAAACTCTTCAGCTTATTAGTTTAGATTAAACCGAACCCTGTATTTCAAAATAAGTTCGTGCTTATCCTGTTTGTTATAATATCGTAGTGTTTGTAAACAAAGGGTACATTTTGACGTAATACGGGCATTTTGATAGCTGATAACTTCGAGCGCCTGTATCCTGGGGGAGAGGACGCTCTTCCTTGAACAAATTTTCGGTTGTCTATGGTCTGGTATTGTTTAAAAAGGAACACTTAAATGTCATTTTAAGTTTCGAATTCTATTCAAAATATAATTTGGGCGGGAAAATAAAAAAATTACTTGTTGTTTTTAGTCGTTATAATTATTATTAAATCTACTTAGCTTGCATAATATTATAAGTAACATTAACAGAACATAAAGTACCCACAAACGTATTGAAGAATTAAGACTAAAAGCTCAAAGAGACAGTTTTAATATGACATAGAGTCATCACATTACTTAAATCTCAGGCAGTCAGTCAGTCTGTATAGTCAGTGTTTATTATTGTATTGTTTTGGAATCATTTGCTCTAGTTTGTCTGTACAAACTATAATTTATAATTTAATTAATTAAAATCGAGGCAGACCCCGTAAACGATGGCGTGACGATCTTGATGCATTTGACACAGACTGGCCAAACCTGGCCCAGGACCGAAGTGCTAAGAGATATGTTAGGGAGGCCTTTGCCTAACACAGGAACAATAAAGGCTAACAAAAAATACAATAATTGACACTGACTATATGCTCAAATTCGTGCGAAGCCGTAACTTTAAAAAGCTGCACTAACCTAAACCCATAGAATTACAGTAACTTTATTTTCTAAACCTATAAGTGGTAGTAAATAAGCTAAAATGTACTACTTGGTACCAACAAGCTGCATAAGTGAAACTAAACTTTATTCTACCTATTTATTTTAAAGTTTTTACCTACAAAAATCTTTTACAAGACTCCATTACAATAGCTTGTCTTAAGTAACAGTTAAGCTCGAATGACTTACAAAAAGATCGAAGAAGGGGTTGCATTTTTTCTACCCCCATTTTGTAAAGGGTTGAGCAGATGTCAAGACGATGCAGATGCTACCAAATTAATGATTAGACTACTGGATTTTTAGAATAGATTCTTTTGGGTAATCTGTTTGTTTGTTTGGCGTCACGTAGCGAGTACTAGTGAAGGTAGGTAAGTAGATATTGTTGATTTTTGTAATTGTGTGACGGTACGGAAAAGATTTCACTATGTAACTTTGTCGGATTAGACTGGCGAAGTATAAAAGCAGCGCTAGACGGCAGAGAAAAAGTAAATTTGCGAAGGTGACTTTCGCCATTACTCCTGATATTGACTTTGAACGACCTTGTCGGTCTTCCATATCGACCGTGTGGCCGCTTTAACACACAAAAGTGGTAAATCTGATCCAAATTTCGGAAATCAAGTGAGTAAGGGAAGTAATTTTTTCTGTCCGCGAGCTCATGTCAGATTGAAGTCGGAAGCTTCTTTCAACTGTGTAGCCGACACAACCGACGACGGTTCGGCCAACCAAAGTCACCTTGGCAGATTTACTTTTTCTCTGCTGTCTATCGCTGCCTTAAGGCGAATTTAAGAAGTAACTGCCTGACACCTAAGTACTATTTACTTTTACGTAATTTGAGGGATTTAAAAATAATAATATTACTATCTTAGAACTCGTTCCACTTAATAATCAAAATGGTATTTGGTATTATCAGAAGCAAAAGTCGATTAGCATGCATACAGGTCCAAAAACAGAAAAACATAAAGGACTTTGGAAATTCTTTAAACAAGGAGGTTAAAAGAGGGGGAGGTAACAAGCAGGGTTTTCCCCCTCAGGCTATGTACATTTGGCCACTGGTCATCTACGTTATATAAAACTTGTGCGCGTTATGATCTTTCAGTCGACAAAAATTGGAAGAAAACAGTAAATTTCCGTCACTAATTAAACATTATTGTGTAAAAGTGACATTATTATTTTCATTCAAGTAATCTTCTCTATTATAGACCTATTCGAGCCTCGAGACGTCCTGGTGACCTGATAAAGGTCGCAGAAGCCGTTGGATACGGGCACAGTTATTTAACAAATTATATAGGGGCAACGATAAGGACACGAAATGAGTTGACTTTGAGCAAAAACTTTTTAAATAAGTAGTATTAGGTATAGGAGAAAAATTACTGGCCGGCAAGAATTAAAGGAAAACGTTTTTATCCTATTATAGTTAATACTAGCGACCCGCTCCGGCTTCGCACGGCTATATTATGCATGTATTATACACATAAACCTTCCTCTTAAATCACTCTATCTATTTAAAAAAACCGCATCAAAATCCGTTGCGTAGTTTTAAAGATTTAATCATAAATAGGGATATAGGGACATAGGGCCATAGCAGAGAAAGCGACTTTGTTTTATACTATGTAGTGATGATAGTGATTAAAGTTAATATCCCTATCCCTATATATATAAAATTCTCGTGTCACGGGGTTCGAAGTTGAACTCCTCCGAAACGGCTTGACCGATTCTCATGAAATTTTGTGAGCATATTCAGTAGGTCTGAGAATCGGCCAACATCTATTTTTTATTTTGTTTCCTTTGTTTTTTTTTTTTTTTAAATGGCAAAACAACGTTTGCCGGGACAGCTAGTATACATATAAAATTCTGGTGTCGCGTTGTTAGTTGCCAAAATCCACCTAATCGGCTGAACCGATTTGTATGAAATTTTTTGTGCACATTTGTTAGGTCTGAGAATCGAACAACATCTATTTTTTTTAAACTTTTTTTTTATGTATATGGTAAAATAACGTTTGCAGTGACAGCTAGTTTTTTTTAATAGGTCAGCGTTTGACCATTTTATCAGTCGTTAATAAATGATGATGCGGTCTAAGACGTAGCATATTTACTTAGAAGACACTCGTGACTTTAAGACACCCAAATAAGTACTTTTCTGACCTGGAGCCCTATTTTTGAATCGTTCGCCCCGCGTCGAGCGCTCGATTTCTACTGATATTCATCGGAAATTCGCTATTTTTGAATCGCTCGATCGTAACGAGTGGTCTCCACCACTCGTCGCCGACAGGCGAGTGGTAGAATAAACGTCAAACAATCAAAGTCAAACATTCGGGAAGGATCTTTCAAAAAATATTTAAGTAGGTATATCTTTTGGGATTATACCGGTTTCTTAATTATCTGCGTAAAACGAATAAAAATGGACATTTCAAATTTAGACGACGAACTATTCAAAAATACAGAAAATTGGTGTCATGCGACTTGGAAGTCGAGCATGACTTGTAGGCGTATACACGTTGCACCGTCCTTTTAAATCGGAACACGGACAAGTCCGCTTGGCGATACGACTTAGGCCGGAGGACAGTAACATGCCACGGCCAAAGCCTCCAACAGATTGCTTCTTGAGCACCACCCAGGGATCACATGGAATAAATCCAACTGAATGACGCAAGCAATACAAACCCTCAAAATTGTATCCCCCCAAAGCAAAAAGAAGGGGGTGTTACACCAATACTATAAACAAGAAAGATTTGTCTGTAAATAGCAAATAGGCTTCACAACTACTAGATTGATTTCGGTGAATTTTTTTTTAAGAAACATTGTTTTAATGTAAGAAACATAGGCTATTTCTTAACCCGATATTGACACGGGTTCGGGACTTTCTCGGATAAAACCACGGGTCCCCACTAGTATTACATAAAACCTTCATTTTAATCTGTTAAGGTTGCCACTTGGTTTAAATGTGGGTTCATTATCATTTAATAATGAATGCTAAGCATCAAAAGGTCAAAATATCAACATATGCATAGACACTATGCGCCTACGTTCTGACAATTAAAAATGAAATTAATTACAATCTTGGCAAGATTATGAGAATGGTTAGTGATGCCGCAGACTAGATACTTTTATCGATCAAAAGTCAAAATTCTTTATTCATTGACAACTTATTTGGTACAATGGTCACAATGCCGGACTGCCAAACACAGGGTTGCGGGTTCGTTTCCCTCCTCAGATAAGTATTTTTGCTTAGATATTTGTCTGTGGTCTGGTGGGTTCTATGTATTATTAGTATATATTTACAAAAGAAAAGTATATAAGTTGTATATCCGTTGTTTAGTACCCATAATACAAGTCTAGTTACTTAGCTTGGGGCTAGATGGCGATGTGTGAAATGTCCTGCAATATGTTAGTAAAATCGTGATTTTGCAATTTTGCTGCAAGTGGTCGTAAAATACTCTAAAAAATGCGTGTACTTACGTACGCGCGTGAGAAGTTTTACTTCTAGAAGTTATACGTCCGTCTGTCTGTCCGTCTGTCTGTTATTTTGCGGGCAGCTTCAACCTGTTACTTTTGTGTTACGCAGCTTCAATCTGTTCATAACGCGCCTAAAGAAGTGTAACTTCAAAAAGTTGGTAGGTACTCTATTTTAACCAAATTCAAAAAAAGAAGAAGGTTTCGATTGTATATACCTACCCATTTTTTTTTATCGTGACACTAAACTATCTGCTGATTAAAGTCTATAATCTGCGGATCCTCTCTTATCTGCAGGAGATGTTTTAACTATAGTTAATTTACGTTAAGTGGTATCACTTTGTACCTGATTAATTAAACTGGAATTTTCGACACGCTTTATTTTTAGATGATCGAACCGTTATGGTGCGTGCAACGTGCACTGTTATGTACGTCCAGGTGCATGTGGTTGTATTATACTTTTTAGTAAGGACTATAATAGGTAAGTGGTAAGGTAAGTAAGAGCCATCAATGGATTTTTACATCGTGTATTTTTAGTAGGTACGGTCGGCTGCATAATTGCAGACCCACCGTAGAGCGCCAAAACGGCTGTTATAAGAATGTTTTCGACACAAGCAAGATTCTATGCACCTGCTTTAGTTAAAGTTTAAAGTCTTCTAACTCATGAATGTATCAAACAAAAGTATAGGAATTTAAACATGTCAATAATAGTTATTTTTTAACTCTACCGGGGGCTGTAATGATGCAGCCGATTGTACCTACAAAAATCTTATTTTTTTTTAATATAAAATACAGTATCATCTAGTTTTATTATAGGAAAATAAAAATTTTCGCCGCTTTTCGGTTGGGTATCGCGCTAAAAAATAAATACACGTGATATATTACTCGCAGAACTGACAACCGCTGGGGAGTAAAGGTTCTCGAGTGGCGGCCGCGATGCAACGCGAAACGGAGTGTTGGGAGACCAGCTGCCCGGTGGACCGACGACATTGTGGCGGTCGCGGGTAGTCGGTGGATGGAGGCGGCCCAGGACCGCTGTTTGTGGCGTCGTATGGGGGAGGCCTATGTCCAGCAGTGGACGTGTATGGGCTGACATGATGATGATATTACTACACCCCCCCCCTCCCTTGTGATATATCGTGATTTTTGATTGACCCCTCCCCTCCTGTCACGTGGTTAATGGACAGCCCCTTTGCGAAAAAAACCTGGGTCAAGGAATAAAGTGGACATAAAACTGCAAAAAGATTCATCGTATTTTTTTACAATGTATTTTGGTGGATATCGTGATACTTAGTCTAGGTTATTGAAATATTTAATCAAAACTTATATTACAAAAGTTTTTTTTAACTTTAAACTAAATTAATAAATAAAACACTGCAAATTACACTAATACATCAAAACCGAAATAGAACAAATTGAAGAAAAACAACAAATGAAAAATTAAAAGCAAGTATAGGTAACTACCTAGTCACTACATAGTCACTATCATCACTATCACTAGCACTACATAGTATAAAACAAAGTAGCTTTCTCTGTTCCTATATCCCTATGTATGCTTAAATCTTTAAAACTACGGAACGGATTTTGATGCGGTTTTTTTAATAGATAGAGTGATTCAAGAGGAAGGTTTTTAGATATAATACATGCATTATACAGTCGTGCGAAGACGGGGCGGGTCGCTAGTTACTTATAATAAAATAATAAAAAATATATAATTAATCAAACAAATATATTGAAAACCTTACTTAAAAAGTATGAGCGTATACGTGGAATATAATAAAATAGTTTATCTTCTCTCTAAAATTAATCATAGATATGAATAAAACAACTAAACGGAAATACTATTACAAAAATAGATCGTGTATCTATTAGTGGAATTTCCTGAAATATTTTTCTATAAAATATTGGCAAAACACTATTGCCAAGTATTTCTTCAGCTTTTGATCTGATGTTTTATATGACTGATACACGAAGGAATAGTTGTTAAAAGGAATAGAGTTCAAGAATGAATGAATGAATGTACGTTATTTATTTGCAAGAAATATAGTAGAAAATGTCACTTAAAAAAGTATTTGTTCAGCTTTTGATCTGACGTTTTATATGACTGATACACGAAGGAATAGTTGTTAAAAGGAATAGAGTTCAAGAATGAATGAATGAATGTACGTTATTTATTTGCAAGAAATATGGTAGAAAATGTCACTTAAAAAAGTATTTGTTCAGCTTTTGATCTGACGTTTTATATGACTGATACACGAAGGAATAGTTGTTAAAAGGAATAGAGTTCAAGAATGAATGAATGAATGTACGTTATTTATTTGCAAGAAATATGGTAGAAAATGTCACTTAAAAAAGTATTTTTATCACAGTTGCTCATAAAGTGGATCTTATTAAACCGCTTTTAGGCTCATAATGCAACGTATTATACACGCGTGCAATAAAAAAAAATCCAACTAGTGCTAAAATAATACGTCATCCCGATATGTCAAACTGCTAATGACATATAGTAGATGAAACATTCCTAAGGACATCGTTCAAATCGTACCCAAAATTTAAGGTGCCGGCCAGAAAAAAAAATGTTTCTATCTTGTAGAGAATAACATTTTAAACAATGTTTACTAAGGCAACAAAGAGCTACGATTAACCATCGTTGAGTTATTTTACATTGAAAACCCAAAAAAATGGATTTTGTAGAGATCCGTTTGACCCTTTTTAAGATATTAGTACAGAAAAAATATAAAAATAAGTAGTAAATGGATAAGCTTTGTCTGTTTTTATTATATTTATATAAATAGGTATATCCAATAACCCTTTCAGAAGTTTTAGTAGGATCTTAAAAGTGGTCAAACGGATCTCTATAAAATGCATTTTTTGGGTTTTCAATGTAAAATAACTCAACGATTTTTGATCGTAGCTCTTTGTTGTCTTAGTAAACATTGTTTAAAATGTTATTCTCTACAAGATAGAAACATTTTTTATTACTGGCCGGCATTTTTTTTTGTTGGTATTTTTTGTTAGAAACATGAATGATCTCCTTTATCTGGGTTATACTGTTTTGATGTATAGAAAAAGGTACCATCCAAAGAGTTTTTAGGCCTTGCTGGCTTAAAACTCTTTGTTGGTACCTTTTTTCTTCTTTTCAAAAGGTTGTCTCTAAAGTCTGATAACGAACGATAATATTACGTGATGACGTCTTTGAAAATAATTAAAAATTGAGTTTTGTTTTTATTTTGTTTTTTCTTTAGGTACATAAATATATTTTTTCTATACCATTATATTCTGTTTTTAATCGCCGACGCAAAAACAAATGAAAAAAACCCTAAAAAAATATTGTATGTCAGACGCTGTATAGGTTAAAAGTCTTTTGCCTAGCCTTTCGGGAGTGTAATTAACAAAAAATAGCAAACATAACCTAAAACTCTTAAAAACTTTTTATTATTAAAATTTTAACAAGTCTTTTTTTTTATTCGCAACTGTGATAAAAAACGTCGTACGATACAGGTGTGGATTGCTCATTCCATCTCGGCTTTTGCCACGCTCGCGTTCCGCTCGCGCGTCATAAACCGCCTCTATGGAATGATCAACTTTCCACACTTGTATCGCAATGTACTATTGTTCAGCTTTTGATCTGACGTTTTATATGACTGATACACGAAGGAATAGTTGTTAAAAGGAATAGAGTTCAAGAATAAATGAATGAATGTACGTTATTTATTTGCAAGAAATATGGTAGAAAATGTCACTTAAAAAAGTATTTGTTCAGCTTTTGATCTGACGTTTTATATGACTGATACACGAAGGAATAGTTGTTAAAAGGATTAGAGTTCAAGAATGAATGAATGAGTGAATGAACGTCATTTTTTTGCAAGAAATATGGTAGAAAATGTCACATAAAAATATAATAGTTAAAAAAAATACCAGCATTTTGGCAAATCAATATTTTAAATGAATTGATCAATTATACGTATTTAAATTAATTATTTTTAAATAAAAGACTAATTGTTTCCAAAGTCAATAAATCCAAATCCAAAAGAATTTGCTCCTTTTTTTAAATCGGTTAAAATATGTTCATAATTTAAGTTTCGCAACGACAATTTAACCATTTCTTAAAATTTATGCCAAAAAGTCAGTAAAGATCTCACCTACAAAAAAAGCCAATTCGTTATGCAATCATTAATAATTTTCCTGTTATAGTTAGTTCTTGCTGTTCTTAGTTTTATTTAGATAACATTTTTTATCATCGCACTTTATAAGGTGTGAGATAATATATTTATTTTTATCATTAAAAAACCGAATTAACTTGACTCCACCTGCTATTCGCGTTAGCTTATTTTTTTACTGGCAAGGTGTTTTTAAAATTCGAACATTAGATTTTTAAGTTGGTATCACAATTTAGATAAAGTTTGATGATTACTTTTTAGTTCTTTTTTGCCATACTTCCATATTAATATCTGCTTTCTTGTTTTTCATGGCTTAATAATAATTAGTGGATCAATTGTGATGAAAATGAAAACTATGGATTATTATTTTTGAAGTGAAAACTTCTTATGGCGCGTTGGGCACTTTTGTGGGTGAGCATTTTCAGCCGTTCTCGCGACAGATTTTGACGCGACAGATGAGATTTGACGCGACAGATGAGATTTTATTTGTGTTAGTCTTTTTGTTTAACTTATACTGCCATCTATTACACAAATTGAGAAACTTAGTTTCTAGTTAACCCCAAGAAAGAACAGTATGCAAAAAATTAAGGAAAATTAGGTACTTACCGTACCTAATTTTCCTTAATTTTTTGCATTAATGTTTCTATGGGATTAAGACTGAAATCTTCTTGTAAAATCAAATGAAATTCGTATTTATAGGTATGGATAGGAGTAATAAAAATAAAATAAAAAAATTATGATGATTTTTCAGCGCCTGCAACTTATAACCCATGCTTTTGATTGGTCTGCTGTGGTATTAAACGAAGTAGGCTTCCCAAGAACTAAACCATCCTTTCAGTTAAGACCGTAATAAATCCTCACTGTAAGTAGGTACTAACATTTATCATTGATACCAGGATTGGCCTATCTTTTGCTATCAAACTAAGGGTAAATTTTTTTTTATTCAATTTTCTTGTAGCTGTTTAATTCAATGTTTAATTCAACCCCAAAAGATCGGGGAATGATTGA
Organism: Idaea aversata; assembly: GCA_907269075.1. Lineage (NCBI taxonomy): Eukaryota > Metazoa > Arthropoda > Insecta > Lepidoptera > Geometridae > Idaea > Idaea aversata. Next base: position 4,638,120 of record OU026102.1, read on the forward strand.
AAAGTTCGAATTTCATTGGCCACTTTTATTCCAATTTTCTCACACACAGAAAGAAAAAAGTTCTCCAGTCAAATAAATTTACTTGAGTCAAGATATTTCCTGTTTCCTATATAAGGAAAATAGAAAATACTCGGAGTAAGATATAAAATGTTTCAAAGTATATTGTTTAAATGAACCAATATAGTATTTGAGACAAAAGCGTGTTAACTCTCTTTTTAAAAAAATAATTATTAAATCCAAGAGCGCAACAGTTTTGGTTTAAAAATAATAATATTTGCATTTAATTTGTACCGTTTTCAAGATAAAATTTATTGACTCTTGATCTTACTTATTTTCATTCTTAGCTTGAAAAACTTTAGATAGAGAGAGGTCACATTCTCGCAACAAAACTTCTTATTTCTTGATTAGGAAATGATCTTTCTTGATTTAATGTTTAAGTGTTTATTCTAAGATCTCGATGATTTTGCGACCAAATATACAGTACTTGACAGCATTAATGTCATTTCTTGACTTAAATATGTGACTAATTCATTCTAACATTTGGATATTACTTTTTTGGAATTTTTTATTATTTAAGCCAAGCTCTTTAAATTCTTTGTATTAAGAGTAATAGTTACTTGATATAAAAGATTCTGTTATTTCAATTGAAAATTACAATGCTTTGATTGAAATATTTTTTTAATTTAGGGTTAAACGTCACCAGCAGTGGCGCCACTTAAATAAATTCATAGCAAACATAAATTCTTTCATAAATATTCCGTAACCACGTCAAAATGAAACAAACCATTATTTTAGTACCAACAAGGTATATCATTATTTTGTATTGTTTCATATTGCCGTGGTTTAGGAAATATTCATAAAATGATTTATATTTGCATGAATTTATTTCTGAAAATGACACCAACGCTGCTGAAATTTAACCATAAATAAAAAGATATCAAACATACTATTGGTCTATCTGAAAATAGCAACACTTTTCTTAACTATAGCATTTGATTCACACAGTACAGTAACCTATAACAATATTATATTACAAAAAGTACATAGAATAAATAAGCAAACGCAGAATCTTTCACTTATCAAGTAACAAATGATTAAAGGTTAATTTCATATTTCTTAGTAAAAAGTCAAAAAGTAGATTCAATTAGTTCTTTATTTTAAATATGCTCACGTTAGATGTTTGACACCATTTTTTTCTTAGCCTAAAGACAAAAAAATTACACCATAAATACTATCAGTTACTACTGACTTACTTAGTTACTTACTTAACAAAGAGACACAAAAATAAACATTACAAAGAAAATGAAATTTTGAAAACAAACATTTTCAGTTAAGTACTTACTTATCTACTATAGCAATGAAAATGACAACATAAAAACAAATTTATCAGTCACTACTGACAGTTGCTTAAATAATAATACAAAGAAAACGACACTATAAAAACAAAAAAAAACAGTTTTTACTGACAGTAACTTTTAACAAAGTAAATGACACCATAACAACGCTTTTGCTGCGCTTTGAAATTCGTACTTTACGTCATCTATAACATTATATACAAGGTTATTTGAAAAATGCGCACGCTGTCTTGCAGGGTGGTTCATATCATTGAGACAAGCTACTTTTGTTCTACGACTTTTGGAAATTCGAAAAAAAAAAATCGAAAATTTTGAGGTTATGTTGATTCGAAAATCAGCTGTTACTGACACGGTGAGGTCATTAACCTTATGATTTTACGTATTTTTTAACTTTTATTGATATTTCCAAGTAGTAATGTAATTTATTAAAAAAAAACAGCTGATTTTGTTTCTGGATTACATTGTCAACATCTCCTACATCCTGAAAAAAAAAATCTATGAATAATTGCAAAAAAATACAACTTTCTAAAAATATGAAATTGTATAATTGTATTCACTTTCGAAAAAACAGATAATTCTACAGGATGTACTGCAAACCAACAACATATGGAAAGGTGCAATGGAAACAGAATCCTTTCCACTATTTTACTAGAAAGCTATTAATTTCAGAACAGCTGGCTGTTTTTTTTTAAAACATAGCTAAGAAAACTTGGTTGCTCGTGTCACAAGTGCTTTTGGAGCTACAATAAATAAATAAATATTGCGGGACAATTTACACATCGCCATCTGGCCCAAGGTAAGCTACTAGGCTTGTGTTATGGTAGCCCGACAACGAATGTAATACTTATATATCTTTTTTTTGTAAATAAATATTATACATAGACAAACCACCCAGACCATCACAAACATTTGTTGACGGCGGGAATCGAACCCGCAACCTTCTGTGTCGCAGCCAGGTGTTCGCCGGACGCGCGCCACAGAGGTCGTCTAACAACACTACTATTGTATAGATCGTCTATTTTATACTTTTTTATAGAATATATTATCATCTATCTATACAATAGTAGTTTTGTTTACTAAATTGGCAAAAGTATTACTTACATGTGTTTGAACTTTGAACAATTAATCCTTGAATAGCCTCCGAAGATGAAAATTTTATTTTTCTTGATAATCTTTTTTTGGGTGGGGCCAAATATCCGAACAGGGTCATTTGAAGTGGTATTTTTTTTGTCTAAAAAATATAAAAGTATAGCATAACTGCTAGTCTTAAAACACAAACAAAGTCAAATTATACCAGCAGGTGTTCATCCACTGTTTAAATATTATTATCTTACCATTGTCTGTGACAGCATTTAATATTTGTAGTGCATTTTCATTTGATATTTCGGGTTCCTTTAGCTTTAACAGCTTCCCAAAAAAGCGTTGCCAATTTTTGTAAAAGTTTAATGACTGTTGTGTATATAATTTTTCGAAATCCAAATTAATCTGAAAGAACAAAGATAATATTATACTTTTGTCAAAATTCAAATTAGTTTACATCGTAGGCCACAGATTTATCGAAATAAACTAACGCATCAGCATGAACCTTATAACAATGGCAAAAGACAGCGTCGGCTTGGCTTGATCTATGGGATCCATACAGAAGTAAGCACTTACAGAAGGTCACATCTAAGTTGGGGAATGCATATTATGACGGCTGCGGTTGGGGTGCACTCCAACCGGCAACGTAGGTACCTGTCTACCTACAACGTACCTTTTTTGGATAGATCTCTCCAACCTTATTTATATACAAAAAATTAACTGGGTTTAACAAATATCTAGATAAAATAAGCAAATATACATGTCGTTTAGTGGACTTACCGCGAAATTTTTAAATAACTTCTCTGGGAACACACCAAGACTCGAGTAATGTCCACTTGTCCATTGGATTGGAGTTGTTATCCACTCAAGTAACAATGAGAATAATATAATCCTTAGATCAAGGACGTTGTAACATTAAAGAAAATAGGAAAACCACTTGTAAAAACCTTAAAACGCGTGCGCATAGATAAACCATTTATCGCGTGCGACACATTACACAAATCAAGCGGTGGTGATCAGTGTTGCCGCCATGTGAATAATTTTTTCCCTAAGAAAAATATTAAAATCCCACTCAACCAAAAGATCTTAGAAAAATTTTACGCAAAGTTTAGCGGTCAGCTTCAGCAGCGAGCGCACCACCCACCGTACTAGTTTATTTATATGATTCAATTATATTACATTATATAAAAATTAAAATGATCAAAGATATGATGTTGTGCTGTCCACGATGTAGTGTAAAACCGACTTTAAACTATTGTGAGTTGACTATTGGTGCTTATTGGATATATTATATGCAATGAACTTAACTATTTTTTGGTCTAGTACCTCTCTTTTTTCAATTTCAATAAGAAAAGGACGGGAACAATCATTTTAGTACCGTTTTAGTTTGACATATCAACTGACTTTGTAAAAAAATACTCCAGGAACGCAACTAAACCTGCGACCCGTGTATTCTTAATTTGGTAGGGTAATGTCGTTTAATCTTCTTAAAAAGGCAGAATCTGGCAGAATAGACATAATAGGTACACTGATCGCACGTTTGGCTGCGTTCCTCGCATGATTTTTTATTTATTCGGTAAATACGTCTAACTAAAACGGTGTTAAAAGGATTATACCCGTCCTTTTCTTTTCTTTTCTTATTTTCAAAAATATATTTATAGAAATAGAAATAGAAATAGAAAAACATTTATTCACAACAAAAACACAGTGAGCTTATGAACTATAATGAACTATAAAAACAAAAACTAAAGGCTATTGAAACTACTATTATATAATAAAAAAAATTGTAATCATTTTGTTGCGAAACGGTCCTCAACTCAGCACAATGTTAGCCTTTCGACTAACGCTGGTCTTCCGTTGAAGCCTTTTCGGTGACGTCACTTGGACGGTATACATCGATCCATAAATAACAGTTACAACAAAAAAATGAGAATAAGTAAAAAACAATAAAACCTAAAAAATGAGAATAAGTAAAAAACAATAAAACCTATACCTACATAATAATATATAAAATTAATCATTTAATAGGAGCTGTATAAATTTAGAACTGTTTATGCGACATATTTATTACAAATGTCACTTAAAAGTTTGTTAAGGCTGGGCGTCACGCGGCTTTAGCAACACTGGACGGCGTTTCTAGCGTCAAAATTGTTAATAATTACGAAAAAATTTTTTTTATAAATTGTTAATACGGTAATATTATTAATTATTAAATTTACCATAAGTTCAGGAGGAGCTATTATACTGGTAACACTGAAATATTTCAAGATTTATTTTATAAACTTAAATTTCTATTCAAGAGTCATTGAATCTTGATACAAAATATATTTCAGGGTCATATTTAATTGAAAATATAATCACAAAATCAGTTTTAGAACAAGAATGAACAATTCTTGACGCAAAAGACAAGGTTGCATTTAGATTCTAGAATCAAAAAATTTGAATGAAGACTCAATAATTTTAAATTAAAAATAATGTTTTGGTCAGAGAAACTCAACGTTCTTTATCAAAGACGACAGGTATTTATTAAATTAAATATGCGGTAATGTGTCGTTCAAAATTAAAATTATTTGATTGAAATACGTATTGTTAAGAATGTTCACTTTAATGTTAAGAATTATAGGCAGTAGATTAAAGAAAGTCATTTTCAGTTTAAAACTGTATTTTTTGTACTAATTGTTTTTGAAATTCCTAAAAAGAAATTAAATTTTTTTAAACAATGCGGATTTGTAATTTGAACCAAGTAAAGTATTTTTGGATAAGATATATAATAATTGCTTTAAAAAATATGCTTCAAGATATATTTACGTTTTAAATAAAGATATAATTTCTATCTGTGCAGGATCGTACATAAACGTGTAAATTGGCGAAGCGAAGCTTTAGTCTCATAAAATTACAATGTATGCAATTAAGAAATGTGAATACCGCAGCGATCTCAATTAGCTAATGGACCTTTCTAATTTGTAACAAAGTTTTTAAGGTGAAAGGGTACCTGCGCTCTCTCCATACAAACGTAGTCGACTGTTTCCTCCCTGGATAATGACACTAGCACAAATATTTTTGTGCCATAAAACCTATAACTGCCATGACTATGCCCCTATGTTTTGTTTTTTTTTCATTTTCTAATTATCATAGAAATTAAAATTACAAAATAATAAAAAACCAAAGATAGGGGCATGGTCATGGCAGTTATAAGTTTTATGCACCAAAAATATTTGCTCTAGTGTCATTATCCGGGGAGAAAACAGTCGACTACGTTTGTAATAGTTTGTATGGAAAGAGCCCCCGGTACCCTTTCCTCTTAAACATCAAACAGTTCAAGGTTTATTGATCATCTTCTTTAAATGTAGGTATTTACAACTTTTACTTTCACTGGGTTTTTTTATGGCTTCGCACGTTTTGTGCGTTTAGCCCGGTGTCAAAAATCGTCAGGTTTTGTTGTTGAAATAATTGAATCCGTCTTTTTGTTTTGAGCCAGTGAAAATCTTTAACGAAACTTTATCGTAGAGTTTTTTTAACGTCAAAGAAACTGTCCTAATATTCTTAAGTTTTGTTTTAGTCCCTAATTCATCACACTTCACTTGTACGTATTTTGAGTGTAATCTATCCAATTATACTCAAGATTTTTTATTTTTTTATTTTAACTTGATTATAGCAAATTTTAGTTTATTTTGGATTTCTAGTATTACGGCATATAAAAGCTTTACTTATGTCCTTAATAATTTAATGATTTAGATATTTTTATTAGTACTGGTTTAATGTTGTTTTTTTATTATGATGCTCTATTTACGGATCTGGTTGGTTGGTTGCCAGAATAAAATATTTTGTTTCATAAAACCCTGGTAATTAATCCAGTGAATCGAATATTCTAAATAAGAGATGGTAATTGTTATAAATATGACAAGGAAGTAAAGTTTAAGTGTTATGTTGGTTGTATACTTGTTTTGGCGTCAATGTGGCGATGGCAGGTGATCGGGGGGGCAGCTGCAAGCGTCAAGGTTATACTCGCAAGAGGCACGATAGAGATGGGACACGGACACTGAGGGGTTACATGGATAAAATAAATAAATATCGTGACACATTTCACAAAGCCTCAAATTAAGCTACTAGGCTTGTAATATGGTGACCAACCAATATAATATGAGAGAATAGAGAATATTACATACCTGCACACAAAGATATGCACGAAAAACATAACCGTTTTTTTGCAGTCGGGTAAATAATAGATACTTTTATTTACAAATGAAATGTATTTAAGTATTCTATCCGTTTTCCAACTACCATAACACAAGTCTTAGTTGCTTAGCTTGAGCCTAGATGGCTCTGTGTAGATTGTCCTGCAATATTGAATTATTATTCACCAATAAAAGCTTAATAACTATAAATAGCTGCTTATTATGTACCTACTTAAGGTATTCGCCTACATGAATTTATATGGAGGGGTCGTTTTCATACAAATTCAAGTAGTTAACGATAAAGTAAGTCAAAAAGTTACAATATCAGAAACTTTTTAACTAAAAATAATATGAACTAACTTTTGATTATTTGGAGATAATAATGGATAAGTATTTGAACTAGAAATTGAAAGGCAAAATAATGAAGTTAAAAATTTCACTTAAATGTTCGACTTTTTGGTAGTAGAAAATGGAAGGAAATATATTTAATGTGGGTAACAAACAATTTCAATTTTCAATAAACAATTTATCGCTTTAATGATTTAGTTATACTTAATTTAATTAAATATATTGAATGAAATACTACTGACCTACACATTAACAAAAATACAATAATTAAAATACGATTTAGATCCAAAACAAAATGACTATTAATAAATTGACACATTAACAATATCATCATTAGAGACAAACAAACAAAAACAATAATATGTCCCATCCCTACCGTTTCGTCCGGTTGACCACGTGGCGATGCGCGCGCGCACGGCGGCGGCGCACGAGCGCGCCATTACCCGCTGCCCACGTCCAACACCACCCTCAATGACCCTCATGGACACACACTCCACATGTGTCGAATTTAGAACTATATTGGCCAAGGTGATTGATTAATTAAACATCACTATCACTACATAGTATAAAACAAAGTCGCTTTCTCTGTCCCTATTTCCCTTTGTATGCTTAAATCTTTAAAACAACGCAACGGACTTTGATGCGGTTTTTTTAATAGATAGAGTGATTCAAGAGGAAGGTTTATATGTATAATACATGCATAATATAGCCGTGCGAAGCCGGGGCGGGTCGCTAGTATAAAATAAAGTCGCTTTCTCTGTCCCTATTTCCCTTTGTATGCTTAAATCTTTAAAACTACGCAATGGATTTTGATGCGGTTTTTTTCAATAGATAGAGTGATTCAAGAGGAAGGTTTATATGCATAATATAGCCGTGCGAAGCCGGAGCGGGTCGCTAGTATTTTATAAGGAATTAAATGCGTCTTCAAAAATTGCAACTGAGACGAGACTCGAACTCGCATCCCTTGATTACCGTTAGAGTACCGTACCGTTCCTTATAAAATATTTACAGATAGCCCAGTGCAGGCCATACACAATAAAATAAAAAACATTGAGATGATAAATAAAATTATTTTAAGGCCTATTTACTGGTAGATCTTGAAAGCTGAGCAATTTGCTGCACGCTTGAGGTGCAATTCTGTTCATCACTCTATAGATCTCACTAAACTTTTAAGTGACCACTCCTCCTTTCTAACATAAAAAGCATCATCCCAATCGGTTGAGCCGTCTTCGAGTAATCAGTGAACATTATACTAATATTATTAAGCTAAAGAGTTTGTTTGTTTAAACGCGCTAATCTCAGGAACTACTGGTTCGAATTGAAACATCATTTTTGTGTTGGATAGTCCATTTATCGAGGAAGGCTATAGACTACTTTTTATTGAGATATTTCCAAGGGATCGGTACTTATGCGGGTGAAACCGCGGGGCGCAGTTACTACATAAAAAAAAGAGAAAAAGACTCATAACAAAATTTCTGAAATTACAAGAGCTACAAATCTAAAACATGGGGGTTCCTTCTAGGACCCAGGCAATCACTGATAAAGGATTTTAAGAAATTCAACCTCTATAAAGAGGCAAAAAGGGTTATTATTTTGTTTAGTTAGTAGTAACTATTATGCACTAGCGACCAGCCCCGGCTTCGCACGGCTATATTATGCATGTATTATACATATAAATCTTTCTCTTGAATCACTCTATCTATTAAAAAAACCGCATCAAAATCCGTTGCGTAGTTTTAAAGATTTAAGCATACAAAGGGATATAGGGACATAGCGACAGAGGAAGCGACGTTGTTTTATACTATGTAGTGATTCTGTACTTGTAGGAAAAAGAGACACTAAAACGTAGCTAAAACTATGGGACACGGCTAGTATAATATATTTGAAGTAAATCCAATGAGAAAATTAGTGTGTTTTTTTTTTTTTTTTTCAGTTATGGCTTCGCACGGTTTGTGCATATAGCCAGTATCAAGTAATATTTTGCATCAAGTTATGGCCCGATTTACAGAAATCGGGCTCAAAGTGTTTCAAGATGGTCAAGTCGTCAAGTCACAGTTTGTCAAGTCAGGGGTCATAGTAAAGCGGTGGCTACTTTACTATAACCTTGTAGGAGATTTTGGAGGCAACGAGAAAAGTCCATGTTTGACACTGATTTTTACTTTCACTACACTTGTGCACTTTCACGGAACTAAATTAGATAACTTTCCACCAGAATTATACAATTTAACTCGGTTTACAACTAAGTTTCGTGTAAATAAAACTGCAGCACGACATGTTGTTGGCTCGTTCCCGCCAAAACTGAAATTAGTGTGTTTGTTTGTTACTTTTTCACTTAAACATTACTGATTGCGCTAAAATTTTGTATGTGGAGGTGCCAGGCAAAAGCCGCGGAACGCAGCTATATTGTAAGTTAGTATATATTCGAATGATGGCTACCACCATCTAACCCCAAACTCAGTAAATCTTGTTCAAGAAGTTTTTGCAAATAATACCTGTTAGTAGAAGGTACTACGAAAGCCTTAACGTTTTTTTAGATAAAAGTCACGAAACATATAGAGGAGTGGTGCTGGCTGAGTGGTAGATACCTCGACTTTCAATCTGAAGGTCGTGGGTTAGAATCCAGGCCGGCCGTGCACCAATGTATTTTTCTTAAGAAAAAATTATGAGCGCTAATTGTCATTGATCCTACGGTAAAGGAAAACATCGTGATGAAACCCGCGGCTTAGTTGCCTTCAGAAGTATTGACAAGTTCTCTCCTCTGGACAAGGTGCTGGGCAAGCCTACTCCATCTTCACGCAAAAAGGACCCAAATAAAAAGGGTCTAATCACGGAAAACAGTCCGTATACAAGTACAAGTACATCACTAAACATAAAAAAAAGATCGTTCCTTAGGACAAATTACATTAAAACTCAGCAAACGGAGTAGATATCAAGACGGCTTGCGCCTGCGCAGGGAAGACATTGCGTTTCTTGGAGCGTGCATCGATATGCGACGGCCTGTGACGGGCTCTGTATCTTAGAGCAAAGAGGACAACTTAAAGAAGTATAACGTAATTCAAATTAGAAACGGGATACTTTGATAGATTGATAGTGGGTGCGGCCGGAAGACCAGGCAGCGCTGCAACACACTACTCCTCAGATACTTATTATTTACTAGCGACTCGCTCCGGCTTCGTACGGCTATTTATGTATGTAAACCTTCCCCTTTAATCTATTTATTAAAAAAAAACCGCATCAAAATCCGTTGCGTAGTTTTAAAGATTTAAGAATACATAGGGACAGACCAGCGAAAGCGACTTTGTTTTATACTATGTAATGATTTTCTTTTTGAGGGTTCCGTACCTCAAAAGGTAAAAAAGGAACCCTTATAAGATCACCTTTTTACACACGTCGTGTGTTGGTTCGAATAAATTATATTATATTCTATAAGTATTTATGCGTTTAGTTTTATATTATTTTGAGCTCTTTATTTTGACTGTCTTCGAATTAAATAACCGACCACTTACAGCCTATACTAAAGACTGATTTTAACAAGCCACCTCCCTGGTTTGCTGGTGCAAAGCTGCCAAAAATGCTGGCAGCATTTCCGCGATAAACGCGATAAACATCCTCTCCTCTAAACAACATCTAATATTGCTGTCCAACTTAAGGTCGAGAACGTTTTGTAAGATTAAATTGAGGCTTAAAAGTACGCGTTCGTTGATTTGTAAGTTCTATTCTCATTAGCCTATTCACGTAGTATTTTTTTACTTATCATAGGTCAGCGTTTGACCACTATTTTACGGTCTAAACATTATCTGCTTCAGGAATTGCGTTTTAAGAATTTTGCGTGTTAGACATAATACATTTCTGACTTTTTGTGCTTTAGGAATTACGCTACTAAGTCGCGCTCATCATATCACAGGTGTTTGCTTCCACATAATCATCATGAACCTACCCATGTCTATGAAAGAATAAACTGAACTGAGAAGTTTTAAACATGTCCGGTTTGCCTCAAGACGTAAGGCCGCAACTAAACGTCGACTTCCTACATAGCGTTATGGCGGGTGGTTGAGTTAACGACGTGCTTTATGGGAATAACCCTCGTCCTCCCTCTGTCTTCACAATACAAGATCTTTTGAGGACAGACAGTTTTATTGTAATCATCCTCTTAATGACAAAAGACATCGAGAAATTACGGCTAGAATTTCGAACTATAAATGAAAATATCGCCAACTAGCAGCGAGCGCTCTGCGGTTTCACCCGTGTAGCTCCCGTTCCCGTGGGAATATCGGGATATAAAATTAGCCTATGTTACTACCAATGACTCAATCTATCTTCATAACAAGTTTCATCAGAATCGGTCCAGTCATTTCGGAGCTTTTTTCTTATTATATTTATTATTTCTTTCTTCTTATTATTTTTATTTATTATATTAATTTATTTTCATCGAATCAACAGCTCTTAAGTAGGTATAATTTAACAAAAACAGATAGATAACACCAACAGCCAATAACAGATTCGCACTATTTATGTTTAGAAAAATTAAATACTTGTCGTAAAGAGTAAGTTTATGTTTGTCTAGTATGTCTTTATAATTATGATTTTTGTTTATACCATGTAGTAACAGAGTGCAGTGGTCGGGAATTCTAACTAACAAACATACATCGCTGGAATCTATAGAAACATATTATGCACAAACCTCTTTGCAATAGGTAAGCTCGTTTGTCCATTTATCATTTGAGTAAAATTGAAGAAAAAAAAACGAAATTAATGAAACAAAAATTGCGAAATCGTATCACTACATCACTACATAGTATAAAACAAAGTCGCTTTCTCTGTCCCTATTTCCCTTTGACCGCTTAAATCTTTAAAACTACGCAACGGATTTTGATGCGGTTTTTTTAATAGATAGAGTGATTCAAGAGGAAGGTTTATATGTATAATACATGCATAATATAGCCGTGCGAAGCCGGGGCGGGTCGCTAGTTGATTTATAATCGCAAAATGCAATACTTACCTCTAACAACATCTCTGTTATTCATCAGTTTTAATATAATAATTAACAAAGCAAAAGGTGTTAATCCGGAGCTGTTTGGGTTTATTGACGTATTTTCAGATTGGTACAATCGCAGACAAAAAGGTTTTAAAAATAATTCGCTAAGCAAGCTTGGACCAGTGGCGTAGCGTGGGTCACTATCGCCCGGGGCGGAGGCATTATTTGCCGCCCTTTTGACGCCATAAAAATAATAATATTAGTCTGAAAATACACACACAATTTTTTTTTATATATTTTGGCCTTTCCATGTAATCTAGTTCATTTAGACAGTATCATCCAATTTTAATCTGACCTATTCAGTGGGTTTTAATGCCTAGATATGTATCAGATGGAGTAGGCTTGGCAACGCCATGAGTTTCTTGTGCCTTCTTCTCATTGGTGGTCGCGTTCCGAAGGCACACATCCTAACCTAATTCAAGACGCTTCAATGTGATGTAATGTATTGCATAATTCCTATTGAAAAAGGAATTTTGTTAGCACCTATAGAAAATAACTCGTCAATAATTTTTCTGCCAACTCAGCCGCGGGTTTTATCACAATTTTTTCTACAGTTAGTATGAAAAATGCTAAACTTTCAATTGTTCTTATTCCACGGCACTCTTCATACCACTTTTGTGCTGAATAGTACAAAAACATATGTATAAAAAGATTTGTTAAACATGATAATGTCAAAATCTATATTATTGTTAACGTTTTGTCTGCAAACACCTTTATTGAACGAATCAATCGGCAGCTGGAATCCAATGTTTGAAGATAACAACTATTTTAAAAACTTGTAAACATTCTGATATAAGAACCGTTGTGTTAAGGGCGTAAGCAGATTATAGAATATTCGATCGGCGGATAGCTCTATTACTGTTTATTTTGTAGGCAAACCAAAATTATACAGACCTAGCTTAGTGGGTTCACTACGCTAGACAAAAACACGTTTTCACTTGTTACATTTTAACTCTTAATTTATACAATTTAACACTCAATTCATACAATGTTTGTTATGCCTATATTTATTTCCTCAGTGCTACATTTCACCTAAACACTGATCCACTAAGTTTATTTCATCTAAGCAGTATTACACCTTTTGAAACTTAGCACTGTAACATCTATTTTCAAATTACTGATTTTTTTGATCAGCAGATAGCTCGAAAACTGTTCAATTTAAAGGATAACAAAAGTTATTAACATTTTTTGACGTGACAACGTCTAATAAATTGATGGAACACCTGCATTTAAAAAAAAGTATCACGGCAATATTGTGTGACGTCATGCGTCTTGGTAATATGACCATGACGCGTCATGTTAACATAGAAAACAGAGTACCTATTTAGTAATAATATCGCTCATCTGGGCTTGTGTTATGGTGACGAGTGACGAATAAAAGACTTAATAAAGGAATAACAATTTTTTTTGGGTCTTAACATTTAATCCAGACGGTTTATACCTACAACGCGCCAGCAATTTAATCCACATAGTATTTTTTTTCTGAGCTATAGATGGCTCTCCCCCTCTCAGTTTAGTCGACCGTGTCCAGAGGAAAGATCTCGTCAATGAGCCCCTAGATTCAGGAACTAGGATGGGACTTCTACCTACATTTTTTTTTACATAAATATGATTAGCGTTTGATCTCAAAAGATACCTGTTCACTCCCGACTTAAAAACCCCCAAATTATAACATATTATACAATGTAGCCAAGAAGATACCTACAGTAAATCTTTCAGTCACACTTGCGCACGCGCTCCGAACGTTTCACAAGAACATGACGTCACAGTTACGTCACAGCCGCCATCTTGGAACGCGTATGTTTTGTAAACATAGTCACGAGACAATCGAAGTTGTGTTTATAATAAATATTGGTAAATATACAAGTGAAGCATGCTCGGTATGTCGGTTAGTTAGTGGCTGCCATATTTAGGTAGACTGGTTCAGGAATCTGAAGGTTTATCTGGTTGTAATTTAACGTTATTTGTCTGTATGTTACACATTTAAGGTAAACGTAGACCAAAAACTTGGATCCACGTCACTGTAATGAAAATGCTGCGCTGGTCTGGCGGGGTTACTAGAAAAGACCAAGTGAGGAACGATTATGTAACCTTCAAAGTTGCTAACATAGTCGACAAGTTCAGGGAAAACTGGATCGGTCCCACGGTACCTACCACCTTATATTCGTCCCCCGGAATAAAATTTGTACATTCGGCCCTTAAATAGGAGAACATCAGTCAATATTAATTTGTTTTTAGGATACCTACTCGTCCACTTTTTTTTACAGATTTTACCCCCATTGGTCTCCCAGTAGGAGATGGTACGGTCACGTGGTCCGTCACCCTTCAGATCATATGGCAAGAAGGATACTTGACATAAAGGAGAAAAGCCCAAAAAGGGCCGCCAACAGACCGTTGTTGTGGCGAAAAATTATTAGAAGTGCCGACCCCAACTTCTTCTTCGTATTAGGTAGGGTCAGATCCGCCTACTCCAGTGTACTGCCAAGTCTTTGGCAGTGTTATTAGCTGACATTAGATCAGCCAACGTACAGCTAGGCTTTTTTTACGTATAATTTAATTTGATGTGATTTAAGTTTGTAATGAAAAAAGAACAGATTGTGATAGAATCGCACAGTCGATTACGGTGTGCACACCGTACACACTACTGCATATAGACTGTATATATATACCATCATATAGCGTAGCGACGCGTCGCCACGGCATGCGTCGCCACGCCAGAAATCGGTTTTACGTGCGGCTATAGATGTTTCACATCAAAAACAACAATTATTTTCCGGAGTGTTCACAATATAGCCTTAAAAAGATAAATGACAATATTATTTTAGTCTCGATTACGTAGGCACTTCGTAGTCACAGAAGTACTAAGTATTAAGATGATCTAATAATAAATGACCACGATCTTCCTTCTAATGTATTAAATCGTGCATCAGATAACGAATACAGGCAAGTGTTGATGATGTAAGTACCTACTTACAATATCAAGGTTATAGATTTTATAAACACACTTAATTCACTCAACACACACAGTACTCAGATGAGAAGTTTCTACTGACTTCTTATCTGACATAGCAACACTTCGACCCAGTGGGATCTTAAGTGTTTACCCCTAACTTAATGTTTCTTACTCTTTGAAAAAGTGGTCGATTAACGCGGTGATCGCACTAAGAGAAAGAGACCTATATTCCTCCGGTTTGGGATACGCATTCCCAAGGAGGCTCATACGCTTCGTTGCTAAGACGTAGCAATCCCACAGGATGTGCTCCATTCCTAACATGTCGCGAGATGGCGAGCTTGTCGGTCTAACAAATCGGGGTGTGTGCAACGACCTAATTTTACCATCTCCATTCTTTCGTCATACAACCAGGCAAACTGATATGCGGCACCGATTTATGGAAATACCAGACGTCCGCAATAAACGTTTTGCATCGTCTTACTTTATTCGGACCGCAAGGGAATTAAATCAGTTGCCTGCTTCTATCTTTCCTGACGTGTACAATATGAGGGTCTTTAAGACCAGTTACAAAAAGCGGTAACGTTTCCCCCCCCCCCCCCCATAAACGAAGTCCGATATTGATAATTTTTGAAAATGTTCTAGATCTAATGGAAAACTAAGTTTAACCATTTTCATTTTAAAGAAATATTGCCTGAGATACAAGTTATTAGTATCTGAATATCTATATTTTTAACTTAAAAATGTCATCGAGCGTTTCAATTGTTTTTTAATAGACTACACTGAATTACCAAAAATGAAAAACGTATAAACCTAAGAATAAGATGCAGTGAATTAAATGAGACCAAAATTTCATTTTGTGAAGGATAAAGGGGGTAAAAACGTTACTGCCCGCAACATAATTTGAAAGCAAAATAAAGGCAATTACGTTCTATCGCACGAAACGGGTCATTTTTGAAAATACCTACCTACTCACGCCGCGTATCGAAAACTCATGATTCTCTTAAGTCGCGAGTGAATAGGTATCTTCTAGGAAAGCGTGCTACATCTTAGGCCGCATCGTCACCTACAATCAGGCGGTGTGATAGTGGTCAAACGCTGACCCATCATATTATGTAAAAAAAATGTCCGGGATTTTAGCAGTATGACAGACAGACAGGCAGTATGTATAAGACACAAGTAACAATTATGGAGGAACCATCACTATCGAATTTTTAATAGTGCTTACTCGTATCTACACAAAGCTCCCTTCCTAAAATATGTAGACAAGACAAAAAAAATAACCCTCCGCCCGTCTGTCTGTTGTCTCTATGTATTAGTCACATAATTTGACCTCACCATGTCATTGTACCATAAAGACAGATTATAATTACAGACTACAGTGACATACTATTAATATTAACAAAAAACAGATCATATAACAACTTTATGTGCGCCTCGTGGTTCCATCTGCATCTTCGTCAGTCCAGCCAGAAGGCCAATTCTCGTAAATATCATTGTTCAAATTACATTTCAATATCATTTCGATTGCAAACAATACCATTAATAGTAAAATTTAAAAAAATTAAAAGCTTAAGTCTAAGTGTCTCTTAGTGTCTTTAAGTGTGGCCTTCTGATCTATTAAATAAATAAATATTGCAGGACATTCCACACATCGCCATCTAGCCCCAAGCTAAGTAACTAGACTTGTGTTATGGGTGCTAGACAACGGATATACTACTTATTAACTTTTCTTTAGTAAATATATACTTATAATACATAGAAACAACACCACAGACAAATATCTAATCATAACTTGTCTGAGGCCCGCAACCCTGTGTTTGGCAGTCCGGTATTATGGTGACCATTGTGCCAACTGGGTCGTCAAATAGATTTAGAAATAGATAGTATTTCGTGTACTAGACTAGATTATGTGCGAAGATTGGTACTGCTTGTCTAGACGATAATTATTCTTAACTTCAAGGTTCAAGAAACATTTACAGACGCACAGATAAACTTTTGCATTTATAATAATGTAGGATAACATTCATAGTTTATGTTCTTTGATCCTTGATTTTATCGTGTTATATTAATTTAAGAATGAATTTAATTTTTTAAACAAATGGATTATTAATATTTTAATTGTACGGTGAAACGGAAGATTTTGGATCGGCCGATTTATGATTGTTAGTATGAAACGATCTAACGATTGTATGTGATGACCTCTATGGCACACTCACATGCGTTGCGGAAGGTCATGGGTTCGATTCACACCGTGGAAATGATATTTGAATGATATTTTCTAATCTGGGTGTTTTTCTATACATTATTAGTAGGTACGTCTTTTCATCTTCTGTGTATATAAAACTAGCTGCGCCCCGCGGTTTCACCCGCGTAAGTCCCGATCCCGTGGCTATATCAAAATTAAAAGTAGCCTATAGTCTACCTCGATAAATTAACTATCTAACACAAAATGAATTTTTCAATTCGAACCAGTAGTTCCTGAGATTAGCGCGTTCAAACAAACAAACAAACTCTTCAGCTTTATAATATACTAGCTGCGCTCCGCGGTTTCTCTTAATAAAATAGATAGATAGATAGATAGATAACTTTAATTGTACAACACAGAAAGAAACAGAACACGATAAACACAAAGTAAAGTAAAAGCTAGCAAGAACAAGTAAAATAATAATAATACATTTTTATTTAAGTACATTCATATAGAAAAAAAACGGCCGACTAAAAAGTCTAACGTCTATTTCGACCCGTATTTTATAATCAATCCTTTTTCCGATTAAAACCGAACATTAATTAGGTTTGGATGTAACCTATAATTATTCGGAAGAATTATGCACTTTATAACATTTATGAAGGATAATCTGACATAAATAAGTACAAATAGATATCTAAACTAAAGGTCAATTTATTCTATTCCAAGCGGTTTTCTGTTATTGGCGTGAAATTAAATTATAATAAAGAGGTACCATTTACCTAAAAATTAGGAACTAAGTTCCTTATAGTGGGTTGATGAAAGGACCTAGCCGTGAAAAAATATAACGCGTTACGCGTTACGAAAAACCGTACAAGAAAGAGAGAATGAAGGAGCCCGATAACAAAATCTTAAAAAAAAAAGAGGCAAAGGGAATTTGTTAGCGTTGATTTTCAGCAGCAGCCTCAAGTGACACACGGACGAAAATAAGCACAACAGTTTAAAAATCAAGACATTTATTGCAAAGTTTTGTACACAATAATCTTAAAATAGGTTTAATAAAGTAACAATAACTTACCCATTACAGGCATGCTATATAATAAACTTATCACTATCACTTCACTTCACTACTACTATCACTTCACTACATCATCACTATCACTTCATCACTACATAGTATAAAATAAAGTCACTTTTCGCCGTCCCTACGTCCCTATGTCCCTGTGTATGCTTAGATCTTTAAAAATACGCAACGGATTTTGATGCGGTTTTTTTAATAGATATAGAGTGATTAAAGAGGAAAGTTTTTAGATATTATAAAACATGCATAATACAGCCGTGCGAAGCCGGGGCGGGTCGCTAGTAAACTTACCTATATACTAAATAAATATTTTAATAATAATTCTAGGTTTAGGTTTTTACAATATATTACTGTTTTATATGCAAAATTTATACTTCACTAGCTGCCCTACGCGGTTTCACCCGCGTAACTCCCGATCCCGTGGGAATATCGGGATGTAAGCTATCCTATCTCTCAAGTTGGATCGAACTGCACATGGTGTGCGAATTTTATTATAATCGGTTAAGTGGTTTAGGAGTCCATTGAGGACAAACATTGTGACACGAGATTTATATATATTACTAGCTGCCCTACGCGGTTTCACCCGCGTAACTCCCGATCCCGTGGGAATATCGGGATGTAAGCTATCCTATCTCTCAAGTTGGATCGAACTGCACATGGTGTGCGAATTTTATTATAATCGGTTAAGTGGTTTAGGAGTCCATTGAGGACAAACATTGTGACACGAGATTTATATATATTAAGACTAGCTGCGCCCCGCGGTTTCACTCGCGTAATAATTTTCTACGCAATTTTCTTAATATTTTCTTTCATAAGAACCTTCTCCTGACAATAACAAATACAACAAAAAAAGAATTGGCCAAATTGGTCCAGGCGTTGTTGAGTTATGCGCTTACCAACACATTTTGCGATTCATTTTTATATATAAGATTAAGAAAGATTATTAAGATTTGTAAATTTAATGGAAAAAAATGGATGTATATATTTTGTATTCAGTCTGTTTTTATAAAAACCTAAATATAAGAAAAATAAATGAATTAATGTTTATAGGTAGGCAGGCTATTTTATAAAATATCTTTTTATCACAGTTGCTCATAAAGTGGATCTTATTAAACCGCTTTTAGGCTCATAATGCAATGTATTATACACGCGTGCGACAAAAAAAAACCAACTAGTGCTAAAATAATACGTTATCCCGATAAGTCAAATACGTATCTTACTGCTAATGACATATTAGGTAGATGAAACATTCTTATAAAACTGGGTTATACTGTTTTGATGTATAGAAAAAAGGTACCATCAAAGAGCCTTGCTGGCTTAAAACTCTTTGTTGGTACCTTTTTCTTCTTTTCAAAAGGTTGTCTCTAAAGTCTGATAACGAACGATAATTTTACGTGATAACGTCTTTGAAAATAATTAAAAATTGAGTTTTGTATTTATTTTGTTTTTTCTTTAGGTACCTACATTAATATATTTTTTCCTTACCATTATATTTTGTTTTTAACCGCCGACGCAAAACAAATGAAAAAAACCTTAAAAAAGATTGTATGTCAGACGAGGCTGTATAGGTTAAAAGTCTTTTGCCTTGCCTTTCGGGAGTGTAATTAACAAAAAATAGTAAACATAACCTAAAATTCTTAAAAACTTTTAATTATTTTAACAAGTCTTGTTTTTTATTCGCAACTGTGATAAAAAACGTCGTACGATACACGTGTGGATTGATCATTTCATCTCGGATTTTGCCACGCTCGCGTTCCGCTCGCGCGTCATAAACCGCCTCTATGGTATGATCAACTTTCCACACTTGTATCGAAATGTACTATTCTTTGTTTTTTTTTTGTAATTACAGAAAATTAATTACTTCACAAATTCCCAATACCTATCAACTGAAGAGTAGTAAGTAGGTAGTAAAGTTAACACATTAATAACGTAATAGTTGTTTTAACTAGGAATCGTGATGCCAACAATACGATGGAAGGAGTAGATTTATGTGTAAGGGGACGGTGCCAGCCGAACGTATACCGGGATGATACTGACATTATAATGAGGATATTCCATAAAAAAAAAACAATAAAAAAAAACGGTTGCATTCCGGGAGTTCCGAGAGAAGTGAAAACTTATTTAAAAAAAGTTGAAAAAATAAAAACTTAATTACTTACTAAACAACTACAAAATATATGTATACTGACATGCATTTATGCACACACTGTAACTGCGTCTCGTAACGGTGTCGCGAGTTCAGATAATTTATCTCATCTAAAAATATGGGTACCGCGCTAAAAAAGTTTTCACTTTCGAAATAAATATTGCAGGACATTCCAAACATCATAACAACGTTATGGGTGCTAGACAACGGATATACCTAACTTAAATAGATACTTACCTACTTTTCTTTTGTAAATATATACATGACGGAGGAGGTGTTCCATGGACTTAAAGAATATCGGTGACATCAGCAAAGCTGACGTCACCAATCTCATCGTCCACTTGACGACTCTTCGGTTAGTAGTTTTTGTAAGTGGTTTTTGGTTAGAATATTAATGACGTCAGTGAAGCCGACGTCATCAGGTAGACCAATCTTCGATTAGGAGCTTCGTCTTCAAATAGTAGCTTCGATGGTGCTGAGTAGAAACCGCAGGTTGTAGGGAGGTCCGCTCGGTCTGAAGTCTGGCGCTGGAATGGCTTTCCTACTGTTTTGCGGCTGTATTTATAGTGATTTTGTGTTTAAGTCAATTGAATGGTTTTCAAACACTAGAATCTTGTTTTTAATAGTTAAATTCAATGTAAATCGATCTATCAATTAAATTCTTAACTGTTTATTATTGTAGTATAAATTAACCGTTAGTTTCAAGAATTATTACAACGAAATGAAACATGTTGTTGCAAAACAACAATATTGTTTTGAAGAATCAATAATTTCATGAATTCTAGATGAAAGTTAGTTTTACCAATCAAAGTTTAGGTCAATAATCATAATTGCGCCGATACGGCCATTCTGACAGGCGGTGCGCGCTCTGCACCAGCCTGGTAAGAAAAGTTGTTGTTTCCGAAGATTATTTTAGCAAAAATTGTTATTGGGTCTTCGAAGGGTTTCATAGGTTCTGAAAGAAATGTTTATTAGATTCTCGAAGATTTTTGTAGGTTCTCGAAGATTATTTTTTAGGTTCTCTAAGATTTATGAAGGTTCTCGAAGATTTATGCAGGTTCTCGGCGAGTCTAAAGTTTTAGTACCTACTGAGTTTGAAAAGTTGTTGTTCATACTCACTGAGTCTGAACAGTTCTATTGGGTTGTCGCAGATGCTTGAAGAGTCTGAAAAAATTAAGTAGTTCCTCGTAGATTCTTGGAGTTGTAGAGTTTGTCTAACATCTGCCGATACGGTTTCCTAATTACCAAATTGTGGAGCAAAACAATGTTAGTGGTCGGGAAAATGCCAGTGATTCGATGAACTGTGCAACTATACGTATTGCAAGTTGTAGTTCATTACATCAAGTGTGATATGCCACATCTTGATTTCGTATGAAAAAAGCTATGCTCGAGATTTTCAAGTAAGAAGAATACTTCAGATCAAGGATCACAGTTAGGGACATAGTTAACGTGATTGTTAAGCGTAAGTAGATATTGCACAATGTGCTACGAAAGGTGGACGCTAATACTGCTTAAGTAGCTCCACGAGCACATTATTGGGATAGACCACCAATGACTTTAAAAGACTCTAACAAACCTTGATTTGTATAACAAGCAAGATAATTGGATATCCTGAATTTCGGTCAGTAGCGTTACTTGGCCGCGTAGCGCAGTGGTTATTACACCCACACTGCAAGCAGGAGGTAATGAGTTCAAATCTCGCCGCGGTCATAAATTTTGGCGATGCCTTTTTTTTTTCTAGATAAAAAGAAGATACTAAAAGACTGCAGGCTATGATTGAACGTCAATGGTTCAAGACGGTTGGTAGTGGAAAAAGATGATGGAGGCCTACGTCCCAGATTAAACAAGGAAAGGCTGATACAGTGAGATGGATGAAGTTTTTCAGTCTGCGCATTCGCTCGACTTATTCCTGATATTATGCAATTTTGAGGTTTCTGTAATTCAATTTGAAATTAGTGAACGTTGCCTTCTAAAAAGTACATTGAATGTGTGCTGGTTTCAAATTTTCTGCAAGTAATAGTGACTTTTAGAGTCTTTTTAGTTTCTGTAGGTTTAAACCATAAGGGGTTCTTCTGTGGTAATATGATACCTAGGTGTAGATGACTTGCTCTAAAATAAATACCGTTAGCGTTTAGATATTGTAGAATTCGTATTTAAGTGGGTATGCTTAATTCGAACTGATGACGCATGTTTTTCATGGTCTCGAGTTCATCCTTATTATCCAAGCTGTCCTTGGTGCATATTTTTATTTTTTATAAAACCTAGTCGTGTGGAAAATACTCAGCAATATTCGTAGATGAGTAACAGACGTCTTTTCTAAATATCTTTACATTATCATGACTCACGAGGATATCTATTCTCAGATTTGAATGTGGCGATGAGATTGTTCGATGAAATTTAGAATACTCTCGGTCAGCGCAGCTGTATGAAGGCACGAGCAAATTCAACGACCTTGGACTGCTTCTGTAATTTACGGTTTTTTTTAACTAAGTAGGTACCCAAAACTTTCTTAACCCAATAAGGTGAGATTACCGTAGATAAAGGGCAAAGCGGATCCAATCGATGACGTCACAGATGAATTCACTAGAAGGAAATCGAGCACCATGCCTACATGACTCGCCCAATATTACCACTATTCCGCATAATATTTTCTGAGCTTGAACATGGTAAGCGGAAGCGCAGTGGCCAGTTCCTTCGCTATAAAGATGTTCAGAAAAGACTTATGAAGAATTACGACATAGACCCTTGTGCTTGGGAGTCATTTGCTTCAAGGTGTCCGGAATGGAGGCGGTGAGTGCAGACTCAGATGTCTAAGTTTGAGAACGCGCAAAGGTGTGCTTTAGACGACAAGCGTGATCAGCTGAAAAGTAAGCCACCTTCTGCCATTGATTACAACTATGTAAACGGAGTTCTGACGTGTGCTTGCTGCGGATGAACCTTTGTAAACAAAATAAGTTACAAAAGTTACCTAAGGACGGAACATTCGAACCACAAGGGTTTTTTTTATAACAAATACCAGTCACCGAAGTCGAAATCCACTAGGAGGATGATGGTGATGGGGTGATGATGACATTATTCCCTTCTGCGGGTAATGGCATAGCTATGGTCGCGCAACTTGATAAACAAACGATGAAAGTTGTAGACAATTAAGCAAAGCCTTACTTGCAAACCAAGCCGAATGCTACACTGTCTAAAAAGGCGTGACCTACATACAGCGACAGGTATATTGACATGACCACATCACTTCATCTTAATGTCTTAGGTATCACCACAAATAACTAAATTCTTCTAAATCAAGTCTATGTACTAATTGGATTTGAACAGAACCTTGTTTTCTTTTGAATGTTAAGGTCATGGCAAAATACAGTGACTATAGACAGTCGACATAATCGATACCTCAACATCTCATTTCACCATAATATTCGTTCTATGAAGACATCGCTGGTAAACAGAACTCAAGTTTTATGACCTCTAAGTATCAAAGTAAGATTGGGTCCATGTTAAGAAAACAACAATTCTAGAAAACAAAAGTAGAATAATAGATAGGAACGTTGGAGTACACCATTCACTATCAGTGTACCGGCGTGGCGTCTATAAAATGAAATTTATCTACGGTAGCTCTGTGAACAGATGAAACGAATGATCGCTATTAAGCACCCTAGCAGCTGTCAAGAATCGCAGATTTAAAACCCGTGATAACTAGTCATTTAACTATACTGGGACAAAACGACCGAAGAAAGTTGTTTGCATAAGAATCATTTAGTAGATGACATTAATTTTTACTCACGAATCGTATGTAAAGCGGGTGAAATGAATAAACAACAATTTTAACGAAAAAGAGGTTTAAACTTTCATTTAAACTTCATTCCAAAGTTGTTTGTGACGTGCCTTAAACTCTTTACCCATTGTTCCGTAGAGTGGACATTGCTTAGTTATTTCTGTCAACTTCATTGGCATGACGCAGTGGGGTGAGTGTTGGCATATGACTCAGAACCTGACTCCACGTTACTCATTATTTAGAAGCAAAATAAGGACGCAGTTAGTCTTCTCGATATTTAATTTTGTCTAATCAATAATCTGATTCACAAAATCTCAAAGGATCCGCGTGATTTAATTAGATTTAAATCTCAAAAATACAGTGGAAGCGGAACGTGAACAGTTCTGTCTGTGGTCGAACAAAAAGTGAAGCTGTTGCTAACTTGTTTTTTAACACAAGATTGCCCTTTGTTTAAATCAAACCCAAGTATCGAAACGACAATATTATTTCGTACATCAGCAACACTGAATTTACGAAGTTTCCATGCACGATAACAGATGGCGCTTCTAACTCTGCGACAGGCATATTAACATTTGCGGGTAGTTTTCAATATCAACATAGATATCGTGAATCTTGGAACATTTTCATCACCTTGTCCCACGGTTTGCTGTGGAAGTCTCACACACACGACGGTGGAGGCCTCTCTAAAACAAGTAAAGTCTGGATTCGAGGTTAGTGAAGCATTCACATTGAAGTGCGTTATCCTACACCTAATCAACGAAGAACAACCTTCGCTTCTCAAGTTGTGATTACTGCTGATGTAACTCGGCTGAAACTCATAATTCTCGGCGAATTGTTGGGCAAAACTAATTAATCGTCACTGCGAGAACGTGGCGCATACCGGGTCGACCTCCTTCTGCGAGCTTACTTCCGGTAGGAGCTGGTTGACTGAAGTGACACAATCGATGATGATGAAAGTGTTAATATAAGACCCTCTAAGTAAGAAGAATCGGAGCTTTCTACCTGTAACAGATGAAATGGTCAATGTGGATCAGGATTGGATGATTGTAGCTTGACGTTCTTATTATTAAATTCAGCTGGTGAAACAACAATGGTTTAACATTTTCTGTACCACTTTCATTATTACTGATGATTGTGGTGAAAGCCCATCCATAAATAGATCAACTACCGATGCCGATGGTGATGCTGGAAGTTATTGGTGCCGTAGGTTATGAAGCAGAACCCAGGCGGGAGCAGCAGCATGGTTACCTTGGATGCAACAGATGCCCCAGTGGTTACAGAGTTTGTTGGTTGATATCAGGTGGTATACGAGCTGATGAGGAAGTGGTTTAGGATCGGATTCCGTTCCGATCCCACTTCTGATGACAGAGGAGGTGTTCCATGGACTTAAAGAATATCGGTGACATCAGCAAAGCTGACGTCACCAATCTCATCGTCCACTTGACGACTCTTCGGTTAGTAGTTTTTGTAAGTGGTTTTTGGTTAGAATATTAATGACGTCAGTGAAGCCGACGTCATCAGGTAGACCAATCTTCGATTAGGAGCTTCGTCTTCAAATAGTAGCTTCGATGGTGCTGAGTAGAAACCGCAGGTTGTAGGGAGGTCCGCTCGGTCTTAAGTCTGGCGCTGGAATGGCTTTCCTACTGTTTTGCGGCTGTATTTATAGTGATTTTGTGTTTAAGTCAATTGAATGGTTTTCAAACACTAGAATCTTGTTTTTAATAGTTAAATTCAATGTAAATCGATCTATCAATTAAATTCTTAACTGTTTATTATTGTAGTTTAAATTAACCGTTAGTTTCAAGAATTATTACAACGAAATGAAAACATGTTGTTGCAAAACAACAATATTGTTTTGAATAATCAATAATTTCATGAATTCTAGATGAAAGTTAGTTTTACCAATCAAAGTTTAGGTCAATAATCATAATTGTGCCGATATACATAAAAGCTTTCTCGTCATTTTTGTATATTTTTAATGTTTTGTGTGTTGTACAAATAAAGTGTTTATCTATCTATCTATCTATAATAGGTACATAGAAACAACCAGACCACAGACAAATATATGAGCATAAATACTTGTCTAAGGCGGGAATCGAAACCGCAACCCTGGGTTTGGTAGTCCGGCATCGGCATGGTGACCATCGTGCCAACTGGGTAATTTAGGTATTGTTTCTTACCGAAAGTCGAGTTAAGTACTGATTATTAGCATTATATTTTATTCGCGATCTTGGTTTCCCCTCATCTGGAGTAAAAGGAATTTTCCCACTTTCCCTCTTTTTTGGTGGCATTTAGTAAGGAGATACCGAATTAAGTTCAACGAGAAAATGTATTAGAATTACTTTTACTTCCGTCCGAATCTTTGTCGATGATATCCTACTACCACTAGCGCCCCTGGCGGCAGCAAGTAGAACTAATTCATTCGAAATGTTTAATGGCGGCTACAACGACCGGACTCGCGCCCTTTTTCGTCTATTTTAACGGTAATGCGTAACGGATTGTGTGTGATAGTTAGCCTAATCGTTCGGGGGTGTCCTATGGACCTTGCGCGTTGTGTGGGTAGGACTCAAGGACCCAAAATCCAGGTGGATTTTCCTCGAAACATTCTCGTTCGCCGGTTGAGAAAAACGTGACTTGCTTGGGAGGATCGTCGCGCGAGCCCAGGTTAGTGTGAAGTCCTATACTACACAATAGGTATTAAAAAAAAATGGTTCTGTAAAGTCAGTTTACGGACGATAAGTTTTCGTATCATAAATAACTGATAAAAATTGTTTTCTTTTTTCAATTTTTTTTCATTTATGTAATATTTTTTTCATTTATATATATTTTTAATATAAATGAAAAAAATATAAACGTTTTCTATTCGTCACTCGTCACCATAACACAAGCCTAGATGAGTGATGTTATTATTAAACTGCTCGCTGTGTGACGTCATTTTTGTCTTGACGTCACCAGAACGTGACAACGACGACACACATTGGGAACATGACAATGACGTCACACAATGGGAACGTGACAATCACGTCACTTTTTTTGTGAATGCAGGTGTTCCATTAATTTATTAGACGTTATCCCGTCGAAAATTCAACGTCCTATCCACACAATTCTTTAATAATAGGAATATAGCAGTTCACCGCAGAAGCATGGCTGCATCCACGCTAAAGTTCATTGTACCATTGAACGGTTTACTTCATCCGTTTGTCCTCTTGAATATGGCAGTAATAAGGAATTTCTCGGTTGCTAAGCAACGGAAATCTAACCTATCCTAACCTGACTCTATTTGGATAAACGCAAAAGATGAATTGTTTGATGTTCAACATTTTTCAACTATTGCTTTACAGTATGCGTCATAAGTCCACTATCAGTTTGCTACCATAATACTATCAACAAGTATTGGACTTACGCCCTTCTTCTTATAAACGTTACACACAAACATCATCACTATCACTACATAATCACTACATAGTATAAAATAAAGTCACTTTTCGTATGTATGCTTAGATCTTTAAACTACGCAACGGATTTTGGCGGATTTTGGGATACAGGCGGTTTTTTTTAATAGATAGAGTGATTCAAGAGGAAGGTTTTGGTACATAAAACATAACATAACATAACGCGTACGAAGTAGCTGGCAACAGCTAGTAAATAATATGTATTTAGTTGGCCGAGTGGGATCGATTTACAGGTTACGTTGTTATAATGTTCAAATAGTGCTGCACAGGATTGTGAACGTTATGGTGCCGGTGGACTTTTGAACGTTGATTGTACCCGCTTGGCATTTTCAAACACATAGGTTGTATGGAAATGAATAGAATCGATAAAAGTACGGCATGATATCACAGAAAATAGTTCTAATCGCCTTAGTCTAAATACCTTTAAAAATAAGTTATAGCCGAAATCTCAACATTATACTAAAACGTATACAGGATGAAATATTAAGTTCTCCAAATATGACATTCCCAAATAAACAGATTCTTTGGCTACTTGTAAATTCAAATCATCAAATGGAAAGTGTGAATAATTTCCAATTGTTTTACTAACGCGTTACTCTAAGAATTAAATGCTTTTTTGTACAGAATTCGATATCAAAACTTCAACTGAATTTTCTTTGCTTTCTTCCATTATCCACAAAACATTAAACTATGTTATATTGTTATTGTTTGTTTTTAATTTAATATTTTATTATTGTTGTACAAGTTTTGATTCGAAATGTAGAAATAATTTTAAATCGTTCAGTTTATGTCCGCTTTCACTGCGGCCCTAGTTTTTTCAACGATATATATAAAAAGAAAAGTAGTTAATTTTAATGTTTATTGAATATAACAATGGGAATAGATATCTACAGTTAAAATAAACATTTTTTCTTAGTTCAAATCGTGAGAGTACCTGTGGACTACAAACTAACTGTTGCCCGATAGTTCGTAGAAAATTAAGGATTCAGTTAAGACTAGTTCCAGCTATGCTTAAAAAGAGACGACTGGAAAAATGAAAGATTCCTACAACCAAAAATTTTGACGTGATAACGTCTTGTAAATCCATGAACACCTACACTCACAAAAAAGTATGACGTCATGCGTTATGTTATTGAGAAGTAACCATAGAAACATATTATCGTTGCCATAGCATCACGTAAAATTAACGTCCGATTTCATATAGAATCCCTGAACTTTTAAAGAAAAATAGAAAAAATATGAACTTCAAAAGAAAGTCAAAATGTAGCATATTATTCACGAATGCCAAAATTAACAAGGAGACGTAACGAAGTGGAAGAAGTACCTAATTCTAATCAATCTACCATTACTTACATAAAGTAAAATAAATGTATTTTTTCGTCAGAGTATTTCGAATTTCACTACCTCTTGGTCTCAGGAAACATAGGCCAGGCGTGGTCAGAATTTCCTCTTTCAATCCCCTTAGATAATGCCATCTTTTGACTTATTCAGAAAAAAAGGCTATTGAATTATGAAAGCAATTATTCACTTGTTCATCAACAGCTTCATACCTACTGATACCAAAACTATCGGCAGATAGAAAGTCTGCAATCTACGAGGGATCTATATTATAATAATTTTTAATCTAAATGTTGTTGTTGCACGAGTATTTCTGAGTTATTCTTAGTAATTCCAAACGTCCAATGAATTGAAGTTTATGATCTAGAATGGGAAGCAATGGGTCCCGGTAGAGATAGTTTCGAATCGTTGAGTAATAAGATTAATAACTAGAGTGAATTATATTAAAAGTTTTCTTTAGATAGCAATATTTTATAACTTTTCATGCAGTTAAGAAAATATTATAGAATAAAATACAAAGTAAAATAGCCATAGTATCTACGATGTACTACATTTCGTGTAAAATAAGTTTCATTTGAGGTATAGGCATTCTCAAAATATGAAGTTCCCCAAACTTAAATTCTTAAATCATGCATCGCTGTAAAATGCTACAGGTGTGTAAAATAAGTTTAATTTGAGGTATGGGCATTCTCAAAATATGAAGTTCCCTAAAACTTAAATCATACAACATTCTTTCTAAATTCAAATTCAAATTTATACAATTAAAATGATTTCAACACAATTAAAATTATTAGAATTCCTTTCGATTTCATAACCGCGTAACAATGTATTTCATAATACGAGTACATAATATGAAATGATAAATAATAAATACGTTTACTAAAACGACGCCAGATTTTATCTATGGGAATGTAGTCTGGGAACATTTATATATGTGTTAACCATATAAATGTTATATATCCGACTTACAAAGAACATTAAATATTTATAATAGACCCACACAAATGTACAGACCTACTCGTGAGAAACAATCCGCAATAATAAAAATGTCATACCTATCCGTTATGCGGTGCGTCAGGAATGCACTAGTTGATTTTTACTACACCAAATCCTACTTTAATGTCAAGCAGTAGAGCATATATTTGCGTGTTATTTTTTTAACACCAGTATTGTATTGATTTAATATGGTCCGTCATTACCAATAAGACACGCGCTAATTCAGTTGTTGCGTTGATTGTTCGAAAATTAAAGTGATACATTATAAAATGAAGACACGCATATTTTTTAAATTTACGATGGTGCATGAAGCGATTAACGTTCTTGGTTCGAAAAAGGTTTTAGTGGTTTATGAGCTTATGATTCATTTAAATTTTTTATTAGGTTTTACCTAGGATATCAGAAGTATCGTAAATCTGATTAATTGAGTTACCAGCCGAAGAAACTGCTTAATAATTCTTTTTAGTTTGTTTATGTTTTGCGAATTAAATATTTTGCGAATAATCCCGATAGGAATGAAGATACACCATATTTAAAATTGTGTATTATTATTTAAGTACTATTTAAGGTTGAAATTAGCTAGATGTATAGGTATAATTTAATTTTTTCAAAATTGTAAAATACAAAATAAAATAAAAAAATGTTATTAAAAACAAAATTATATAAACATCTATCTATTCATAGACAGAATAATAAATCATGAGTCATTCATACAAATCTATTTTCAATCGATTGTCAAGGAGAATCTTGAGAGAACTTTATTTATGTTTCTGTGCGTCAGTTTTTCTTTGTTCATTCTTTGATTGATGAATAACACATTATTCAGAGAAATGACGGTCGCTATGTCAAACAATTTTATAATTATGTCAACTGTACTTGCATCAGAATCAATACCGTAAGTACTGATTCTTTATGGTTGATACTTATTCATCTTCTGCTTTTTCTTCCTCTTCGTATCGATGGCACAAATTAAAGGGGAATTAGTTGAGTAGGGTCAGATGAAGTAACTATTGATTTACCTTGAATGTTATCTAATGTTGATATTCGTCAAAACATATAATATTTGACCAGCGCTGCAGCCGAGCATGCTTAACTGCAGCTTAATAAGGTCGACCCTTTGGGGTCAGCACACGACTCCTCTTTTATGTTATTTGTTTCTTTTTTGGTCACTTTTTTGTTTTTTATGTAATTTTTTCCTTGTCATGTTCATTTTTTCGTTCCTGTGTGAGCACTCAATAAATGATTTTCTTTCTTTCTAATTGACTCTCTGTTTCTTGTTTTATTCCTAATATTTAGGTGAACCTGTTGATTTTACAATATAATAAAATAATATATTCTAACTAACTGCGCTCCGCGGTTTCACCCGCGTAACTCCCGATCCCGTGGGAATATCGGGATAAAAAGTAGCCTATAACCTTCCTCGATAAATGGACTATCCAACACAAAAATAATTTTTTAATTCGAACCAGCAGTTCCTGAGATTAGCGCGTTCAAACAAACAAACAAACTCTTCAGCTTTATAATATTAGCATAGATAATAATGACTTCACGG
The DNA here is from genome assembly GCA_907269075.1 of Idaea aversata. Taxonomy (NCBI): domain Eukaryota; kingdom Metazoa; phylum Arthropoda; class Insecta; order Lepidoptera; family Geometridae; genus Idaea; species Idaea aversata. Next base: position 4,669,594 of record OU026102.1, read on the forward strand.
CTAAGATTAATAGTAGAGGTACCTACTGATTGCAAGAATTGAGGAAAAAATAAAACAATTCACACAGACTCCAAAATAGAAACGTATATTTTGAGAATATGACATTTTGCGAAGAAAGTACGTATCACTACATAGTATAAAACAAAGTCGCTTTTTCTGTCCCTATTTCCCTTTGACTGCTTAAATCTTTAAAACTACGCAACGGATTTTGATGTTTTTTTTAATAGATAGAGTGATTCAAGAGGAAGGTTTATATGTATAATACATGCATAATATAGCCGTGCGAAGCCGGGGCGGGTCGCTAGTTTAGTAGAAAATTTTAAAAGTTTGAATTTCCCAAAATTGTAGAACAAAAGTTGTTTACTTAGACGTCTAGAACAACACGTCTTATAAATCCTTCGGATATTCCCATCGGATGGGACAGTTAAGTCCCGATCCGATGGGAATATCGAGATATACCTCTTCTTCTTTGTCCTGCCCCTTTCCCAATTTAGTTGGGGTCGTGTACGATTGCGCCAGGTCCTTCGATCCTGGGTTGTCATTTTAGAGATATCGAGAGCCTTAATGTCCCTAGCAACATTGGTCCACCAGGTGGCGGGCGGTCTTCCTCTTCCCCGGGGCTTCGTGGTATCGAGATATACCTATGTCTTTGTTACTCCCAGTGAATCAATGTATCCTCGAACCAAGTTTTTATCAAAATAGGTCCAGAAGTTTTGGACCCGTCAACAACAAAAATATATCTTTATCTTTTTTTCTTTTAATTTATTTATCATATTAACAATTATACACAAAAATAGGTTTTCTTAACATATGAAAACCACGGAGGTTTGACTTAATGCTAAGTAACAAATAAGTTAACGTCAGTCTATAGGTAAGTGGGTATTTAACGAGTATAACACTATCTTAAACTTATGTTTAAGATAGTGTTATACTAGATAGATAGTGTTTCTTTTTGTATTTTATTGTTATCAATAAAATACAAAAAGTAAGCAAACAAAAGCTTTTAAAAAAATAGGAAACAGGTAGGTACATTCCTAATAATGTAATTAAGTTTTTATAGATTATCTAATTTAGTAGTTAATTTTGGACTGACTACATTACCAGAATTAATAATATTAATCCTTGTCGTTTTGTTTTCAAACAATCCGTGTGTGGTTTACAATATTCTCGTCATCATTTTCCACCTCATTGTAAACACATTGTGACAGCATCACTTGATTGTTTTATAATGTAGTCGCTTAGTGTCGGAATATTACAAGTAAATTGTAAAAAAGTACATCTTTTTTCACTTTTTCGAATCGTCGCATATCGTAGAGTCGATTTGCAAAACTTTTTTGCTTCTTTTATAGAAAATTTACACACAGACACTTACTTTTAATTCATTCAACGCTCTACAGTTTGTTACTTTAGACAGTTTGCTTTTTATTTTAGTTTGGGTTTGACCCGCATAAGTCAGGATCCCGTGGCAATATCAAAATAAAAAGTAGTATAGCCTTCATCGATAAATGGACTATCCAACACAAAAATAATTTTTCAATTCGAACCAGTAGTTTCTGAGATGAGCGCGTTCAAACAAACAAACAAACTCTTCAGCTTTATAATAGTAGTATAGATTACATTCACAGACTTACTTTTAATTCATTCATCACTCTACATTATTATTTTTAAAGTTTTTTTTGGACAATTTGCTATTTATATTTTAAACATTGTGCTTCTTAGGCAATTTGTATTTAGGTCGATAAGCAAGTTAGGAGTTCTGATTAAGAAAGATATTTGCTACACACCATAATTATATTTTTTATTAATTCAAATAAGGAAAAAATATGGAACAAATTAGAAAACTACTACTGCACTTTTACGGTAGTAGGTAAGTAAAAATTACCTAAAAATTCATTGAAACCCGTAAATTGTATTTAGCTTATTGTGTTTAAGCACAACCTCAAGCAAACCGCCCTTTGTATTCGTTTCATAATAATATTTTTGTTTAATTAATCTTAATCTTTTTTATCAGTTAAAACATTACCTGTACCTACTTCTTCCCTTGACGTTAAATTGGGCAATTTATGCGAAATTGCCGACAAATGCGTGTAATTTTAAATAGTTTTAGTCGGCGACCATTTTGAAGGTTGCAAAGTTTTTTTCGTTTAATGTTTCTTGACCTGGTGTCAATGCAATTTCCTGTACTTACGTAGGTAGTTTAGTAGGCTGATAAGGCCGATGTCAAGGTTAATCTAAAAATATATAGAATTTTTAAAGTCCAGCAACGGAGGAATCGGGCTAAACGGTACACAGATAGTAGGTATCCGAGAATATATTTGCAAAATTAATTTGGGCTGCAAATTAATTAGTAATGCATTAACTTTAGTCCAAAGGTTTAAAAAAGGTCAAGTAAGGATTATGAGACAATTCATGATAAATCATTCCCACTGAATTTAAATAAGTAGATAGGTAGGTAGGTACTTACTATTTTATTCATTACACTTATTAATTGAATCTATAATATAAAAATGAATCGCAAAATGTGTTGGTAAGCGCATAACTCAACAACGCCTGGACCAATTTGGCCAATTCTTTTTTTGTTGTGTTTGTTATTGTCAAGAGAAGGATTTTACGAAAGAAAAAAATTAAGAAAGTCACCCAAAAAATTATTACGCGGGTGAAACCGCGGGGCGCAGCTATAAATAATAAATAAATAAATATTGCAGAACATTCCACACATCGCCATCTAGCCCCAAACTAAGCAACTAGACTTGTGTTATGGGTGCTAGACAACGGATATTCTACTTATATACTTTTCATTTGTAAATATATACATATAATACATAGAAACAACCAGACCACAGACAAATATCTAAGCATAAATACTTGTCTGCGGCGGGAATCGAACCCGCAACCCTGTGTTTGGCAGTCCGGCATGGTGACCATTGTGCCAACTGGGTCGTAATAAAATATTGCAGGACATTGCACACAGCCTAATCTAGTTTCCAAGCTATACAACTAGGCTTTTGTTATGGCGACCATACAACTGATAGAATACTTATATATTTTCTTAATTGACCGATTTCGACTGATCGACTGAGTAAAATTGCTTTATTGTTAAATGTCATGCAATATACAAATTAATCAAATCTACGGGAAAAAAAACAGGACAAAAGATTTTTTGTTTTTTAAAATCCCGCGAGCTACGGCATCTGTTCCATGATTAATAGTCGAACTTTTTAATGGATTTCCGAAAAATATTTCCGAAATTTTTTAGTTATTTCGTTAAAAAAATCAAAGCATGTGGGACTCGCGTACTGTCACTCTGTCTCAATTATATTTCGATGGAGATGTTTTGATAGTAGCTACGCGTTTAATGTTGAGATATGATTTTAATTCAACAACATGTACCTACCTACACCGTGTAGGTTAACAGCATAGATAGAGAAAGGCTGCCCCTTCTCCACCCATGGGTGTCGTAGTAGGCGCATAAGGGATTTGAATTTGGGGTCGACTAAGCTGATAGGGTAATATAGGTGCTCCAACTTAACGCAAAAAGAACCCAACTAAACAGGTCTACTTGCGGAGAAAAGCCGTTCTATAAAAAGGAATTTGGACACCTTGTGACGATCATTAAAGATTGTGTCATCAAACCTCCCGTGGCCGGTACACTAACAGCAACGTTCCCAAGCAGGCAGTATGAGCTCGAGACTTTCTGCGTTGACCTGCTAACAATGGGACTTAGGTACAACTTATCAGACATTAACAAATTGGGATAAAGAGAGGAAGAAGACGAAAAGGCAGGTTACGGAAATATACACTAAACGCGATTAGCGTTATTGACGCATTATTTAGTGTATCTTTTTACCTTAACTTTATCCTGCCTTTTCGTCTTTTGAAAAAATAAGTAACGTTGCTATGGTAACCTTGTCAATAACGCACTTTTCACACTTTTTTGTGAGTGCTGCCGGTGTTCATCGATTTATAAGATGTTATCACGTCAGTCAATATAAGAAATACCTAAAGTGTATTATTATGAACCTACTGAAGAGAAAGCATACGAAGCAAAGTATAAAATAAAGTAGGTATTTATAGTACTTACTTAAATAAGTATTTTTACTAAACAAAACATGTGTTTTTCATTTAAATTGTACAAAAGTATCAAGATACTTATTTCGCAGTATTTACTATAATAAACTCCACACTTCGATGTCCTGAACGCCATATTATGTTCCACGTTTTGGTGACGCTCGAGGCCAAAAAACAGCTTTGCTAATTGCAAAAAACAGAATTTGACCCATAAACCCGCATGGAATAGCATCATTTTAAAGCACATCTGCTTGTTTAGCGGAAAACAATTATATTTAGGTGAAGGAAAATATCGTGGTGAAATACGCAGCTTAGTTAGCTCCAGACGTATTGACGATTCCTGTGGAAACAGTCCACTAAGCTGAGAGGGTTTTATAGGTGCTGGGCAAGGCTGCTCCATCTAATCCCCCCAAGTGGGGGTCTTAGATTCACGAGCCTATAGGTATCTTCTAAGAAAGCGTGCTACATCTTAAGCCGCATTTATCATCGTGTGAGATAGTGGTCAAACGCTGACCTATTTATTATATAAAAATACTAGCGACCCGTCCCGGCTTCGCACGGCTATATTATGCATGTATTATACAAATAGACTTTCCTCTTGAGTCACTCTATCTTTTAAAAAAAAACCGCAATAAAATCCGTTGCGTAGTTTTAAAGATTTAAGCATACATAGGGATATAGGGACATAGGGACAGAGAAAGCAACTTTGTTTTATACTATGTAGTGATATACAAAGCACTCCATAGCATGAATTAAAGTTGTCACGCTCGCTGTTATCATCTTAATTAGATGTTAAATGCCTATAATATTATAATAACTTATTTTTATATTTTTTAAATCTTATACAAAACTAGATGCTCTGCGCCCCACGGTTTCACCCGCGAGGTTCCGATCCCGTGGGAATTTCGGGATTAAAATTATCCTATTCCTTCTCCATGCCCTAAACTATCACGATGCTGATTTTCATCTGAATCGGTCCAGTCGGTTGACCGTGAAGAGGGAACAAACAAATAAACAAACTAACGATCTCCTCCATAATATCTTTTTGTAAGTAGGTAATGCAAGTTTGTCTGTATATTTCTCTTAACATACCAGCCCCAATTATTTTATCAATTATAAGAGTGCTATATTAAATTCCACTGCAACGGAAGTTCAATTCAATATGCTCATTCATAAAATTAAGAAAGGCTACTCAACAATTTTAAATAGACCTATGTCCTTCAGACTTGGTACTAGCAATGATGCACTTTTGAACATGAATAAGTTTAGATTCCTTGGATATTTGGGGTTAAAAAGTTATTTAAGTGTTATTTTAGTGTTCCAGTTATCTACATACCAAATTTCATGACAATCGGTTTAGTAGTTTTTGCTGGAATACGATTTTTAGGAAGGATGAAAGAGTGATACCAGGTTTCTAGTTATATTGGTTTTTAAGGTGGGTTTCAATAGGTAGGAAGGTAGGTACTTCCGATGTGCTTTTGATTGTGAAAAAGTGGTCTTTTTGTGCACATGTGTATGAAACACGTGCTTGCTTGTGCTTTTCTAAGTCTGATTTAGTTTTTTTTAAAGAGGTACCTATGTTTTTTATGAGAGTTGGGTAAAGTTTGTATGGATAAGCTTTTGTTGAAGTTTGGTAAGCGGTGGACAAGTATTCATAAATTTTAAATCTAACGACTTGATCGGACTAAAATTTGGCGTACTTACAGATAGCTGAATCGTATAGGCATTCGCCAAGAAACGACCTCAAACTCTAAGCGAACGAAGTTGCGGGCTAAAGCTAGTGCAAACATCACTATCACTACATAGTATAAAATAAAGTCACTTTTCGCCGTCCCTATATCCCTATGTCCTTTAGTATGCTTAGATCTTTAAAACTACGCAACGGATTTTGATGCGGTTTTTTAATAGATAGAGTGATTCAAGAGGAAGGTTTAAATGTATAATATATGCATAATATAGCCGTGCGAAGCCGGAGCGGGTCGCTAGTATTATATAACTAGCAACGACCCGCTGTTTTGATCGGAAAAAAATTAGCTTTAAATGTTACTAACAAGGGTACTCATAATAAGTTTAGCCAAAAACAGTCTAGTTAGAACCTTTTAGTACAAACAAATCGAATCAAACATTTTTTTATAATATACTAGCAGTACTTCACCCGCAGAAATATCGGGAGCAAAAGTAGCCTAAGTTGCTTCCAATAAATCACTATACAGGAAAAGTATTTTTGTAGTGCACAAATTTCGGTATGTTTTATGCACATTAAATTAAAAAATACTGTTTTTTTTATTTTGGAGCTAACTCAAAAACTCTCAGTGCTATAACCATTTAAGTGTTTCTAACAAAACGACGAAGTCCATGGACACAATACTAGCGCCAGCGAGTTTAATAGCGCGCTCTAAATGAAGGTAGAGTACCTACGTGTCACTGTGTGTATCAATACTGAGATACCCAATAATTTAGAAATTGTAGGAAGTTTTTCACATTAAGTTTTGGTTTTTTTTTAATTTATTTTTTTGCGTAAATGTACTCTACTGCTGACATATATTCAGCAGAAAAAAAATGTGCACTACAAATAGTACATTGTTATCCTAGGTGTGAAAGTCACTTATTACAAGTCCCGAGACGGAGTTTGGCGCCCGAGCGTAGCGAGGTCACTAATAGTTCGAGGGACTTAATGAGTCTTTCACCCGAGGTAAACACTGTGCTTTTCATTACGAATAATACATTTCTTCCCAACAATGAGATTGGATGAGAGACTCCATACTACCTTATCCTCTTACAAGGTTGGGACCAAAGAGGTTATATACATGTAGTGTTATTCTTTGGTGCTACCTAAAGCAAGGAGGTTAGGTTTTGAAGTTCCTAATGTATAATGATACTGATACTGGCTATATGCACATTGCACAAGTCGTGCGAAGCCATAATTTGACGTGACAGCTGTCAGTGAAAGCGAAAAGCCCTAGGGCTGGAAGTTTTATTTTCTACACGCTCTTCAGGCATATTTAGACCTACTTTCGGAGTATGAGTAATGAAATAGTACATTGTTATCCTAGGTGTGAAAGTCACTCATTACAAGTCCCGAGACGGAGTTTGGCGCCCGAGCGTAGCGAGGGCGCCAATAGTTCGAGGGACTTAATGAGTCTTTCACCCGAGGTAAACACTGTGCTTTTCATTACGAATAATACATAAAATTCTTCATAACAACGAGAGTTAATGAGACTATGAGACTCCATACCACATGAGTAGGTACTCATGTGTCCATACTACCTGATCCTCTTACAAGGTTGGGACCAAAGAGGTTATACATTATGTAGTGTTTTTTAGGTTTCTGCTATTTGTATTCAATACTTAAATACGGCGGTACTTACCGAAGAAGTTTTTATTAATGAGTTAATACAACACTGGGAAATGACGCCTAGTCCGTAGATTTAACTTACAGTTTTTGTAACACGGTTTGTCTAGAAAATGTTATTTACAAAAAATACACAATCATAAATGAAAAACCAGATTAAACTTAACACAAAAACATATAAAAATAAGAAAAATTAGTTACTTAGTACTAAACTCTGGCAGTATGCATGAGCCGTGCCAAGCCATAATTATTATTCTTTGGTGTAAAAAAAAAAGCAAGGAGGTTAGGTTTTTGAAGTTCCTAATGCGTAATGATACTGAATACTGATACTGGCTACATGCAGATTGCACAAGTCGTGCGAAGCCATAATTTGACATGACAGCTGTCAGTGAAAGTGAAAAGCCCTAGGGCTGGAAATTTTATTTTCTACACGCTCTTCAGGCATATTTAGACCTACTTTCGGAGTATGAGTAATGAAAAATACTTTTCCGTATACGCACACTAAGTTTCTTTAAAATCAGTTTGATAGTTTCAGAGCCTATTCATTACAAACGAAAAACGAAATATTGTAATTTTTTTATAATATAAAATACATACGGGTCATAGATATTATAACCCTTCCTTTTGGCATCACCATATTTGAGTAAAAATAGAATTTAGGAAGCGTCTCATCCACACTATCCCATCGACTTGCCATCAAAAACTCGACCTGATTATGCACTTCTTAAAAAAAAACTTCATTTTTTTTATTTGAACCTCCTTCCTTCCAAAATGGCTGCACTTCCCATGTTTTTGTTACGGCAGCTGTGTTAGCACGTGCTAAGCCGTGTGCCATGTGGTTCTGATAAATGATAAGGTGCCAAGGACAGACGCAATCTCATACGCATTCAGTGATGTTTGATTTGGTGCTATTGGAATTTTAAATAGGTACTTATTTTCAACTAGACGTAATGACGGGTTCTTTCTTTTGGACATAGTCGACTGAGCTGACAGGGTGGTATAAATAAAATTAATAAATAGTCATTTATTGTATACTAGCGACCCGCCCCGGCTTTGCACGGCTATATTATGCATGTATTTTACATATAAACCTTCCTCTTGAATACTCTATCTATTAAAAAAACCGCATCAAAATCCGTTGCGTAGTTTTACAGATATAAGCATACAAAGGGAAATAGGGACAGAGAAAGCGACTTTATTTTAAACTATGTAGTGATGAAAGCGACTTTATTTTATACAATGTCCCATAATGGAGAAATATTAGTAATAGTTAAATTCAAATGTATATTATCTAAATAAATAAAAAATATAATAAGTAGAAATAAAAATTATTTCGTTGTTTGGGTTAAAGTTGCTGGCACTGTATAAAACATCTATAAGTATGTAAAATTTCAGTATACTATTTATAATTTTCTACGCAATTTTCTTAATTTTTTCTTCCATAAGAACCATCTCCTGACAATAACAAACACAACAAAAAAAGCATTAGTAAAATCGGTTCAGCTGTTTAGCTTTGCAACACATTTTTTTATATTATAGACTAGCTTTTGCCCGCGACTTCGTCCGCGTAAAAGTCAAAAATGGACCAAGGAATCACGTTCTCCCATACAAACTTTGCCCCCCTTTTTCACCCTCTAAGGGGTAGAATTTCGGAAAATCCTTTCTTATCGGATGCGGACGTCATATAACGAACACACCCTCCAAGTTTAGCCTTCCATAGTCTACGATCAGCGGTTTAGGCTGTGCGTTGCTGGATCCGTCAGTCAGTCAGAACAAAGCATTTTATATGTATAGATAGAAGATAACCAGGCAAGCAGACATGTGATACCGATTCATGGTGGAAATCTCTAAGCATTAAGCGTATTCCTAAAAATCTCAGACGCTAGCACTAAGCGTTTTGCTTCGTCTTTCGTGCAGAAAGGGAATGAAATCAGTTCCCTTAGTCTATCGTTCCTGACTTGTACAATTTGGAGATCACCAAGTTACTCCAAGTAGCATTCTACATTTTAGACCATAACCAGGTGTGATAGTGATCATAAGTTATCGCTAAAAATATTTTTGCTTGAATATAATTATTATAATTCATTGCATAAGCAGTGTTGCGTCTGTCTTGCCTGACAATTTGGGAGCCTCCAAGTCCCTCCAAGCAGCGTGCTACATCTTAGACCGCATCGTCACCTACCACCAGGCAAGTGTGATGCCATAAATGATCAGCAGGAAGATACCTAAATTCTTTTCTTCTTAGTCGTCATCTTCATTGCTGAAGGTCGTGATTAGGATGAATTGTTGTCGACCACTCGGTGCACTATGCTGCCCTTTCAAGTTTTCCTGTCCTCGGCGGTCTTAAAAGCTTCAGCGAGGCCAGTGAGTTTTTTGACTAGATCTGACCAATGGGTGGGTGAGCGACCGCGAGGACTTTTCCCCTCGACCTGGCCAACTACCTTGAGCTTATAATACAATTATTCTAACTCATTGCACAAGCAGTGTAAAAGTGTATTAAGTAACAGTATCCTACACAAACATATTTAACAAACCAAACACTATCAAATCTAACAAAGCCAATCACGTAACCTCTTAAGCATCAATAAAAGAACAGATCAACATTCCTTAACTATCATTAGTAAACATGCGTTTAATATTATTGACAGATGTTGTATATAGCGTGTCAGGGGTCAGGTGGCGAGCATTAATCTGTGCGATTAACTGTACTTGCGTCTGCGCTTGCGCATCTAACGCTCGGTTCTCTGGCTAGTAAAAATATCAGTGTTTGAAAACAGGTACAAAGTATAAAAAATAGCATGGATTTTGCCCTGATTTGACACTAAATAGTCTTGTGCTGTTTTTAACCTACTTCGAAAAAGGAGGAGGTTCTCATTTCAGTTACATGTAAAATTTTTTTTAACTCGATTTTTATGAACGGTTCGGGCTCAAATTTAGCATTTAAATATCTTTTACTAGCTGCGCCCCGCGATTTCACCCGCGTAGGTCCCGATCCCGTGGGAATATCAAAATAAAAAGTAGCCTATAGCCTTCCTCGATAAAGGACTATCCAATACAAAAATAATTTTTCAATTCGAACAAGTAATTCTTGAGATTAGCGCGTTGAAACAAACAAACAAAGAAACTATTCAGCTTTATAATATTAAGTATAAATGACGTAGGCTACCGCTAAGAAAGGTTTTTGGAAAATGTTACTCCTACACCAACGAAGTCGCGTGATTATAATATAGTGATAGTGAAGATTAATAAGTTCAACTACTGAGTAAATAAAAAATAAAAAAATATTTTATTTATCCAAAAGAAATACCTATCTAAAAAATCTATATGAGTGTTCCTTTAAAATTAAAAAAGTAAGGAGAACATTTCACGCAGATTTTGATTTCGAACAAATTCAGTTTCGCTTTCATTTGTAATATACATTTATTAATAGTAGGTCTGTCTAGGTACCTACAGTTAAAACTTTCTCGTGTCTTATTGACTATTGTGTTATTAAATTCAAATTTTAAAGAGCGTGAAAAATTTTGCGTCTATGAAAGATGGTAATGTATTTTCTTTTGCTATTTAAATAAAGAATGACATTTGAATTTGGAATGCGAACGGAATGAATAGGAGTTAATTACAGAAAATGGCTGACTGAGAGTTTTGGCGGGAATTAAACTTGTGTACTACTAATTTCACTATAAGGTGTTAATTCTTGTTGTGTTCTTGATAGATTACATAATATTTGAATGTTAGGAAAGTAAAATACAAAGTGTTATAAAGATTTATTTTTGTTCTATAAGTACAAATTGTGTGGAGCCAAAATTGAAAAAAAAAATACTACTGACTAAAGAAGGCATTTGACGTGTTTATTTTTTCCTTTCCTAATTAAAAAATCAAAGATTTCATATATATTTTTGTTAAACTCTAAAACATTAAATGATCTTCAAAATTCAAAGATCAAATAGGTACAAAATTTAAAATGTACATTATTTATTGAAAGATTCAAAATACATATTATCATATATTTTGAGTAAGTATTTTTTTATTATGAACCAAACAAAACAACAATTTTCCAAACAAGTTTCTTTCTAGTTTCTAAATTTTTACTACCTATCTACCTTTTCAATTACTGATCCCAAAAAAATCCGCCACATTATCGACATAAGAGCCTCTGTGCAAAATTTCATATTTTTATTTAATGGTTCTGCATAAAATACTTTGAGTCAGTCATTAAGTAGGTACTTACAGTGTTTTGCTTAATTTCACCAACAAATCTCCCAGTCATTTTATTTTTATCTACGTAATTAAACAATTTGCAAGTCAACCTCTTAACGCAAGTGAAGCTAACTTCATGTACCTGTCAGAGAGGTCATAGTTCAAACCGTACTGAAGTTCGAACGGAAATAAAAATACATTGCAACTTGTATAGGCGAAAAATGTACAGAGAAAGTATACTTTAATCTATACCTATACTTAAATATAAAATTTTAAGTCCTGAAATATGGATAATTAGACTTCTCTTTAAATAACTACAGTTTGTACAAAACAATGTGTAGGTACTTTGTTTAATAGATTTTAGATTGTAAAATAATTTGCATAATACATATAATAATAATAATATAACACAAAACCCTCCCTTTTGGCTTCGCCGTATTCGGGTAAAAATCTAAACAAATTCTTGCTAGCAAAAAATTTGCAAAAGTTAACTTGAGACTTCGCTACAACAATTTAATGCGCAGCAAGGTCTCTAAAAACTTCTATTCACATTAAGGAAAGATTTTTTGTTTTTGTTTGTAACGAATAGGCTCCGAAACTACTGGACCGATTTTGATAAAACTTAGTATGAGAATACATTGATTCATTGGAAATAACATAGGTTACTTTTTATCCCGATATTCCCACGGGATCGAGAGTTACACGTGAAACCGCGGAGCGCTGCTAGTGCGTTATATTTTGTTTGTAATTGCGAAGCTTATCAGGTAGGTATATTTTTCGTGTTTAAAGCGTCACTTTCACCAGTCTTCCATTAGTTTAGACAAGCGTATCTGTCACCGTCAAATTAAATAAGTAAGTATTAAACAATGTTTGTTCGTATCACGTTTTGTTCCCGTTTTATTTAATGATTGATTTGTTGATTCGCGGATGGTGGCTTGAGTTGTGTTAAGTAACTTTTAGATGTAAATTTATGATTTTATTTTTTATAATTATCTTTTATGCTCGGTTTATGTAATGTGCATACCATACAAACAGGAGGTCTAGAATGACTATTTCTGAACGCGAATCGTAATCTGAATTTGAATTGGAAAAATAGGAAATTGGATTTTATTTTGTGCGTGATTAACAGACTTTATGGTTTTAATGTAAAGTAATAGTTTTAAATAAAATCACACATTTAATAGGAAAAACCAATGATTCGGATAGGATTCGTCAATTGTAGCCATTTTAGATTCCCAGGCTAAAAATCACCTAATTTAACCCACTTATTAAGTGCGCAACCTATACACCTATTACAAAAATATATGTCTGCCAACCATTAACCCTTGCAAATGACATTACAAATGGCACAAAATAAAAATAGATTCAACCTTAGCCATATGCTAAGAAAAAAAAATAAAAGCTTCAATAATATCCATAAATAAAACGCAACTGGCACAAAATTTTCATTTAAAAAAGAAAAGGGTTCAATTTACCCTTTTCATGCAAAAAAATTAACAAGGATTCCTCTGATTACTATCGAAAAACTATTTAAAAATAGAATTAGAACAGAAGTTATGCCTGTGATAGACGGGACGTTTCTAAACAAACGCGCGTTTTAGCAAACGCTGAACAGAAAAAAAATATGCAGAAAAAAAGGTGCTACAAATTAAAAAAAATACTTAAGGGCCAAATCCAATATAAAATAAGTACCTTAATAAGTATTAATTTAAAAAATAATACTGGAATAAAACTTTACAACCATTATTTACTTTTTATGAGGTCAAATTTATTTTGACGTGACAACGTCTTATAAATTGGTTTGCCGGGTGACACTTCAAGAAACTGCGTTACGCTCCGCTGACGTTATGCGCTCACAATGAGAGCGAGTGAGAGGCACGCGGGCATGGTTAGCCCGCCTAAGAGCGAGAGAGACAGACATAAAAAGTGAAAGGCACGCGTCCCTTCCACTCGAGCACAGTTGTTGTCACGTAAAACTTTCGCCCGTATACCGACTTTACAGGCAACCAGTTTTTTAAGTGGTCCAAGAGAACAATTCTCCATGATTGATTATTGAATATGTTTAAAATTATACAGTTGTGTGAAAGTTTTAATTTAAATGCCTAGTCTGGAAGGCCTAGTTAATTTCGAACCTTCCCAGTCAATTACACAACTTCCTTAAAATTACAACTAACCATTTTACTTCGTGTTTATTTCTAAACGCCTCGCCTGTACCTGCCTTTAAACCTAAAAATATAACAAAAGAGGTTCCCTCCTAAGGAGTTTTTAATATAAAAACTGCGGTTTAGTTGTTCACGTCCAGGTGTTTCGAAATCGGAACGTCTTACCGGAAATCTGTGGCGCATGTGTCTTCCTAACCCGTTCTTTAGCGGAAACAGGGTTACCAACTTAAATAATCATACGGACAAAATTAAAACTAAAACTTTACCAAGAAAAACTAAGACGTTGCAACGATACTAGCGCCACCACCAACTGAATTATAACTTTGTCTTTACGTACATCCCTCGTATACACCCTTCAATAATTTTATTAAAAAACATCGCTAAGTAGAGTTTTTTTTGTTTATTTTTACTCCGACATACTTTAGTGTTATAATAATAACTACGAAAAAGGGTGAAAGTTTTAAAACAAAACAGTGTTTCGATTTTAAAACCAACTAGTAGGTAAAAGGGGTATTACACCACACTGATTCAGGGTCCCTTACACTACCCTGAATCAGGGTAGTGTAATAAGCCTTTAACGGTTCCGATGATGGGGAATTTTGATGTAAAAAGTAGCTTAAATTATGCTATTCCCAAATATTAAATATATCCTCAAACGAAGTTTCATCAGAATGTGTAGTTTTAAATGTTAAATCACTTTGACGTTGCACTGCGTATAGGTCTTCTAGGAAAGCGTGCTTCTTAGACAGCATCACCACTTACTATTTTTTTTTAAAAAGCACATAAACTATTATTACAAAACGCTATGCCAAACTGCAAATCAATTTGTCGCCAGTAGTTCCCGCTTTTCCCTTCAGATAAAAGCGCTTCTTATATTAAAGTCTTAACATAATATTTAAATAGTATTAAGTAGTTTATATTCTAGGAAAATATTAATATTATTACATATACCTACTTAGTATTTATATGCAACCAATTGTAAGTAAATGACAACTGCCGTTTGAGCCACTTTGAGGACTCTATTCAAACACCTATGTTTTATGTTTTACAGGTAGCTCTGTGTGAGATAGTGGTCAAACACCAACCTATTAATTTAAAAAAACTACCTAAGATAGATAAACACTTTATTGTAACATAAAAACAAAACACAAAATTAATTCTAACAAAGTACTTACATGATATTAAAACAAAAAAATTAAGTTAAATAAAAATTAGAAAATTATAAAAAACTAAAAATGAAAAAATATGGCGCACTGTTTTCTGTTTCGTCAACAGAAATAAATAATAAATAAATAGTTTATTTTCCAAAAATAACATTGTAGGTACTATAATTAGTTACATACATATCACGAAATATTGTAGCCACTGTTGCCCCATACAGACATTAGAATCACGATATTTATAATACTTATCACTATCACTACATAGTATAAAAATATAATGTCACTTTTCGCCATCCCTATGTCCCTTTGTATGCTTAGATCTTTAAAACTACGCAACGGATTTTGATGCGGTTTTTTTTAATAGATAGAGTGATTTAAGATTTAAGAGGAAGATTTATATCACTATCACTACATAGTATAAAATAAAGTCACTTTTCGCCGTCCCTATGTCCCTATGTCCCTTTGTATGCTTAGATATTTAAAACTACGCAACGGATTTTGATGCGGTTTTTTTTAATAGATAGAGTGATTTAAGAGGAAGGTTTAT
Organism: Idaea aversata; assembly: GCA_907269075.1. Taxonomy (NCBI): domain Eukaryota; kingdom Metazoa; phylum Arthropoda; class Insecta; order Lepidoptera; family Geometridae; genus Idaea; species Idaea aversata. The sequence goes on from OU026102.1 coordinate 4,685,083, forward strand.
AACACTATCACTACATAGTATAAAATAAAGTCACTTTTCGCCGTCCCTATGTCCCTTTGTATGCTTAGATCTTTAAAACTACGCAACGGATTTTGATGCGGTTTTTTAAAATAGATAGAGTGATTTAAGAGGAAGGTTTATAACACTATCACTACATAGTATAAAATAAAGTCACTTTTCGCCGTCCCTATGTCCCTTTGTATGCTTAGATCTTTAAAACTACGCAACGGATTTTGATGCGGTTTTTTAAAATAGATAGAGTGATTCAAGAGGAAGGTTTATATGTATAATACATGCATAATATAGCCGTGCGAAGCCGGGACGGGTCGCTAGTTTATACATAATATACTATGTAGTGAGAAACTATACATATACAAATAATGTACCGTGTGTGTATGTATAATGTGTGTAATGAACCTGTACCTACATATTTATTTAAGATCCTATGTAACCAACTGTAAAAGCAAATAAATGAATTGAATTGAATTGAATAAGAAATACATCATCTGTGAAAATTTCAATTGCCTAGCTATCACAGTTAATGAGATCGGTCAGACAGTAGTCGTAGTAAAAACATGCCGTTTTTACCCTTTGGGTACGGAATACTAAAACTATAATTTCATCCTTCCTTTATTTAAATTGGCCCCCATTTTACGATCAGGTGAAAAATCAGAGAAATAAGATCAAAACCCCTTCCTGTTTGCGAAGCGAATACATGTTTATAATTCAAAGCTATATTATAAAAGCGAAAGTTTATTTGTCTGTATGTTTGTTTATTGTTGCATACAAATACTACTGAACCGATTATACGGTAATTTTCGGTAGGTACGTATTTAGCTAGACCCCTAAATAAAGAAAGTAATAAAGGTTATACTAAAAAAAATCGGTGGTGACACACGGCCAGACAGACAGACAGACGGACAAAAAAGTGATTTTATAAACGTTCCTGTTTTTAAACTTTTGAGGTACCAGAACCCTGGGCAGACCCAGTTTGCTAAAGGATTAAAAAACTGAAAAACGTCTATGCCTAATTATACCTTATTTTTATGGCCAGTAAAAGCGTGAAGTCCCTGAAAAGGCAAAAAAAAAAGTTCATTTGACCCCGGAGTTATATCTCAACGCCTTTCATATACCTATACACTTGTAACTAGATCAGATAGACAGACCTTAAAATAAAGGATATTAGTAAATTATGAACAGAAAAAGACAATACTAAGTAATTAACTTAAGTATCGTCTTAAATTAAAAAGGCCATTTTTATTGGAATACTAGCTGCGCCCCACGGTTTCACCCGCGCGCGTTAGTCCCAGTGAAAATATATGACGAAAAACGCTGAGCAATTTTACAGATGTCACTTTGACATCTGTCACTTTGACATCTGCCACTTTGACATCTGTCACTTTGACATCTGTCACTTTGACATCTGTCAATTTTTCAACACTTTTCGTTATATTTTAGACAATTCACACAATATCTTTATAAATTATAGCCTATGTTCTATTCTGATGTATAAGCTATATTATTGTAAAGTTTCATTAAAATCCATTCAGTAGTTTTTGCGTTAAAGAGGAACAAACATCCATACATCCAGACATCCATACATACAAACTTTCACGTTTATAATATTAGTAGGATTAGGATTCCCACAGAAACGGCACTTACGCGAGTGAAACCTCGGGATGCAGCCAGTTAACCCATATTTGCATTACGACCCTCATACCCTCCTGTTGCAACCACCTGTTGGTTCAGATTTAGTGGGGTGGCACCATTGTATTGAAAAATGGCAGGAAATGAGCGGGAGGTTTTTGGGCTAAGATTTGCCACATGGTGTTTCGCAGGTTCTTACTGCCCACAGAACAGGATATTTATTTTGTTTTGTTTGCAGAACAAAAAAAAATGTTGGTTTTATATTTTAACTAGCGACCCGCCCCGGCTTCGCACGGCTATATTATGCATGTATTATACATATAAACCTTCCTCTTGAATCACTCTATCTATTAAAAAACCCCCCATCAAAATCCGTTGCGTAGTTTTAAAGATTTAAGCAGTCAAAGGGAAATAGGGACAGAAAAAGCGACTTTGTTTTATACTATGTAGTGATGTAGTGATACCTGTTGCCCGCGGCTTCTTATGCGTGGTAGTTTGTTTTATAATCTTCTTCTTGAGTCTAAAAATTTTACGGATTTTACGTGATAACGTCATACTCTGACGCTGAGGCCGATCGTGCCTCTCTATGACTTGTTCTGCGCTTTGGTTTACACCGTAACGTGACCGTAACATGACACATTTTTGTGAGTGCAGTACAGTGATGTGACCCATAACACTTGGTTTTGACTCCAGACGTAATGACAAGTTCTTTCCTATGGACATGGTCGACTGAGAGGGAGGTATAGTACAAGCCTACTCCATGTATTACATGTCCTTGGCACTACAGAAATGAAGAACATGGATTAAAGTTGCCAGTGCTAAATAATTTAGAATCTATCTATACTAGGTATATCACTATCACTACATAGTATAAAACAAAGTCGCTTTTTCTGTCCCTATTTCCCTTTGACTGCTTAAATCTTTAAAACTACGCAACGGATTTTGATGGGGGTTTTTTAATAGATAGAGTGATTCAAGAGGAAGGTTTATATGTATAATACATGCATAATATAGCCGTGCGAAGCCGGGGCGGGTCGCTAGTAATATTATAAAGCTGGAGAATTTGTTTGTTTGTTTGAACGCGCTAATCTCAGGAACTGCTGGTTCGAATTGAAAAAATATTTCTGTGTTGGATAGTCCATTTATCGAGGAAGGCTTTTGATTATACAAAATCACGCTGCGATTAATAGGAGCGAAGAATCAGTTGGAAATGTGGAAAAAACGGGTATTATTATTTATCTTTGAGGGTTTCCGTTGTTTGCTTGAACGCTCTAATCTCAGGAACTACAGGTTCGAATTGAAAAATTCTTTTTTTTTGTTGGATAGACCATTTCGTTTTTTTTTTTTTCGACCATTATCGAGGAAGGCTATAGGCTACTTTTAATTTTGATATTCCCACGGGATCGGGACTTACACGAGTGAAATCGCGGAGCGCTGCTAAATAATACTTTATTAAGCTGAAGAGTTTGTTTGAACGCGCTAATCTCAGGAACTACTGGTTCGAATTCAAAAATTATTTCCGTGTTGGATAGTCTATATATCGAGAAAGGCTACAGGCTACTTTTTATTATGATATTCTCACGGGATCGGGAGTTACGCGGGTGAAACCGTGGAGCGCAGCTAGTAGAATATAACATTAATAAAAAATACGAGATTAAGACCCAAGAAAATAATTACTATGAATTAAAATCGCGTGAATCTAGAATAGTTTAAGGCTAATATTTATTTAATTTGATGGTTTCTTAATTGTGAATCCAAATGTTACATAACACTAATTTTGCAAACATTTACAGCCACAATTAGAATTATCGAAAGTTAAACCCATAATTAAAATTATATTACTCATCGTATAATAAAACTAAATAGGTATTGGTAGGTATAGATACCTAGAACATCTACGTCAAAATTTTAGATAATTTGAAATGAACATAATATTAGTAAACTTCGCAGATAGCAAACTTTTAACGCCACGTACCTATGAGTACCTATGACCTAAAATAACTTTAAGTGAAAAATTAAGTAACTTCCACTACAGCTACAATACCATTTTTATATGTCGACGACCTCTGTGGCGCGTCGGGCGAACACCCGACTGCGACGCAGAAGGTTGCGGGTTCGATTCCCGCCGGGAACAAGTATTTATGCTGACCATAAATTCTTGTTTCTGGTTCTGGGTGTTTCCTATATGTATAATATGTATATATTTACAAAAAAAAAAAAAAGTATATATGTAGTTTATCCGTTATCTGGCACCCATAACACAAGCATTAAGTTGCTTAGCTTGGGGCTGGATGGCGATGTGTAATATGTCCTGAAATATTAAAATAAAAATAAAAAATTAAATATAGAATGTATCTTCAGATCTTTAATAATAGTATACTACTAGCGACCGGCCCCGGCTTCGCACGGCTATATTATGCATATCTAAAAACCGTCCTCTTGAATCACTCTATCTATTAAAAAAACCGCATCAAAATCCGTTGCGTAGTTTTAAAGATCTAAGCATACAATGACATAGTGACATAGGGACGGCGAAAAGTGACTTTATTTTATACTATGTGTGTGTGATAGTGACGATAGGATTTACTTGTAAATTATTTATTATTTTTAATCAGCCGATGAAAAGTCGTCAATCTGCTATACTTATTACGAAGTGTATTACATAAGTGAAGATGGTACGGATTACTTGTTTAAATGTTGCATAAACGTTGTATTTATCAAATTGATGATAGGTTACCTAACTTGGGCTATTAAAATGTGTAAATACATTGAATTCAATCAGTAGAGAAACCTAAGTGAGAGTAGTATTCTATGCTTCCTAGACATGAAGCAGATAATTCTTCCTAGATCTTTAATATTTATTGTACATAGGTAAAGTTTATTCTAAAATAAAAGAGAAAATAATAACCCACCTACCGTTCACATTTAATTATTATATTTTTGTATTTTTTTTGCCTCTTTACATAAACTGTAAGTAGGTACGCTTTTTAGAGGCCCTTTTTTGTAACCCCCGAACCTTTTAAAAAGAAAAGTAAAAAAAAGGGTTTTTATATTATTTATACACCTAATCTACACGTCCTAACTTAGTTTTTAAGACGATTTTATGCGGTCTTTATACAACTGTCCAAAGTTGTCAAAATCCAAAGAATTTTTTTTTTTTTACTTTGACTTCGACTTATCTATTTCTATTTTTTTTACCCGACTTCAAAAAAGTTGGCGGTCCTCAATTCGTCGCGTATATTTTTTTAAATTCACCGATTACTCAATCGATTTAGATTATTCTTTTTGTGTTAGAAAGGAGATATCTCAGGAGTTAAGTGTAGACCTATAAATGTTGAAGATGCCAGACTAAGGACTCAGGTTGGTAGCTGCAGGGCGAACCTGGGAAGATGGGGTATGATCGATCCGTGCCGGGTTCGATGCGACTGCGAGGCACCCGAGCAAACTATGGTTCACCTCTTGACCTGCCCCTCCAATCCTAATAGCTGTACATTGGCTGACCTGATGTCAGCTAATAACAACGCCAGGGACCTGGCAGCTCACTGGAGTGGCCGGATCTGACCCTGCCTCATCAACACTCCCCTTTAATTTGTGCTATCGATACGAAGAAGAAGAAGAATGTTATAGATCTGTTGAGGATCATCGGAGTGATGAACAGAATGACACCTCCTCAAAAAGTTACGATTACGCGTCAAAATTAAATAAAAAAATTAGCAATCTATACTATAATATACTATAATATTATAAAGCTGAAGAGTTTGTTTGTTTGTTTGTTTGAACGCGCTAGTCTCAGGAACTGGTGGTTCGAATTGAAAAATTCTTTTTGTGTTGGATAGTCCATTTATCGAGGAAGGTTATAGGCTACTTTTTATCCCGATATTCCCACGGGATCGGGAGTTACGCGGGTGAAACCGCGGAGCGCAGCTAGTGTCTATATAAAATTCTCGTGTCGCGGTGTTAGTTACCTCCACCTAAACGGCTGAACCGATTTGTATGAAATTTTTTGTGTATATACCTACCTATTCATTAAGTCTGAGAATCGAACATCTATTTTTTATCTTTTTTCCCTAAATTTTTTTGTAAAGTGCATAACAACGTTTGCTGGGACAGTATTGCACCTATAGATATTTACAAAAAAAGAGAAAATCGGAATGAAAAATATCCCATATCCCATGAACTGAAAATTTAATCCAAACCGGAAGACGGTACAAACAAACAAACTCTAACATTTGATAACATTGTATTAAGATAACTAATAATAAAGTTGAAAATAACACCGTTGTATCTTTAAATAACTATTCATGGATATTAAATTCTAATCATTAGTTTAACTGAATAAATCATAGCATATTACAAATCACCCCTTTCAGTTTTGATTTACATGAATAAAGGGTTGACAGAGAGATTATTTTTAAACAGTTACCATATGGTTTAAAGAAATTTATAATTGGGTTATTGTTTAAAATTTAATGACTACCTCACCCCGATTCATGGGTCTTCTTCTTCGTGTCAACGGAGTTAAATCAAATCAAAATTCTTTATTTTTTTGAAATCATACAATGCATGATATCGTTTTAAAAAATAAGTTAGGATGTGTGCCTTTGTAACGCGCCCACCAATGAGATGAAGGCACAAGAAACTCAAGGGTTTTCTTCTTCTTTTTTTGTGATCATGCTTACAAAGGTCAAGATAACAAAATTTTTGAAGATATGTATATTTTAAATGGAGCAACTAAAGTCACGTCCATGGGTTTTTATCATTAGAGTATGACGATGTATCATAGTACGACTTACCGGACAATTTCTGCTTTATAAAAAACTAGCTGCGCTCCGCGGTTTCACCCGCGTAACTCCCGATCCCGTGGGAATATCGGGATAAAAAGTAGCCTATAACCCTTCCTCGATAAATGGACTATCCAACACAAAAATAATTTTTCAATTCGAACCAGCAGTTCCTGAGATTAGCGCGTTCAAAAAAACAAACAAACTCTTCAGCTTTATAATATTAGTATAGATTTAAACATGTAAATGGACATGTCGTACATCTTTAACTACCAGACACCCGCACTAAGCGTTTGGCTTCGTCATTCCTTATTCGTACAGCAAGGGAATGGAATCAGTTGCCTGAGTCTGTCTTTCCTGACGTGTACAATATGGGGGTCTTCAAGTAGCGGGTGAATAGGTATCTTCTTAGATAACGTGCTACATCTTAGGCCGCATCGTCACCTACCATCAGGCCGGTGTGATAGTGGTTAAACGGTAACCTATTAATTATTGTAAAAAATAAGTTGTATCATTGCATCAAAACTCCATAATGAGGTTTCGCGTTAAGTAAGAATATAGTATACTAGCGACCCGCCCCGGCTTCGCACGGCTATATTATGCATGTAGTATACATATAAACCTCCCTCTTGAATCACTCTATCTATTAAAAAAAACCGCATCAAAATCCGTTGCGTAGTTTTAAAGATTTAAGCATACATAGGGATATAGGGACAGAGAAAGCGACTTTGTTTTATACTATGTAGTGATTCCCTTTTTTAGGGTTCCGTACCTCTAAAGGTAAAAAAGCAACCCAAAAAAGATCACTCTGTTGTCCGTGTGTTCGTGTTTCACCACCGATTTTCTCAGGAATGGGTAGACCTAACAAGTTGTTAACAAATAAGAAATGACGAAGCAATTCGCTTAGTGCGGTTGTCTGGAATTTCAGGAATCAGTTTGCCTTTTAATGAACGTCTTTGCTTTAAACTGCTTAAAGTCTTTGTTTGAGACTAATCAGTCAAGAAGTGAATACCTCAGTGAGATGAGATCAATCTAAGGTCGACGACACTCTAGCTGGCAATCCATCAAAGATACGGTGAGACAACAAGGATCATGTTTGAACTATAAACTCCCACGGGCTTGCTAGGATTCCAACATATTGGGAAATCTTTGCTTTTTGCCTGGAATTCATCATAAACAATCGGGTAAATAAATTTATTATCTAGTCATTACCTACCATTTTGCATACTTCAATACTTTGCTATGGTTACCTTGTCAATAACGTTACGTAACGCATGACGTCACACTTTTTTGTGAATGCCGGTTTACATCAATTTATAAGATGTTATTAAGTCCAAAAAAAGTTAAGTCTGGGGTCTTAGAATAAGGCGTCTTAGAATAAGATTAACGTTTAAATTAACGAATCATTGTTTTTCCCTCTGGTTTTCACTATTCGATAGCACTATTTTCTAGGAAGGTTGCGGTATATTTTATTTCAAATTCAAACAAATTAGAACCTGATTAATCAACAAAAACTGCGGCTGTCCGCAACTTACCTACTTGCTAGCCAAGATCGCCTATTAGGGTTCCATACCCAAAGGCTAAAAACGGTACCCTTTTACTAAGACTCTACTGTCCGTCTATCTGTCTGTCAAATTGATATTTTCACAGGTGATGTATTTTTGTTGCCGCTATAACAACAAATACTAAAAACAGAATATACGGAACCCTTCGTGCGGGAATCCGACTCGCACTTGTTTATCCCAATTATTGACGAAAACCGTACTGCACTCACAAAAAAGAGTCATGTTACGGGAACGTGAGCGTTATTGACATGGTACGTATTATAGTTGCTATGGTTACCTACCATCACTGTTTTCTTACGACTTTATCACGTAAAATTGTCATCCGACTTTACAGAATATAACATATTTTTTCCACGTGAAACTAAAGCGAGCGGGTAAAATGCATAGCTAGTCAATAAATAAATCAAGAAAAATAAATAAGTATTCTTGATTCTCACATTAACTAAGTATAATTACTACAATTCCATACCTATTTCTAAGAACCCATCAAACTTATGGTCTAACATATCTCGTACCATATGATCGTCAGTCGTAAGGCAGGTGGTTGCGCAATCTGTGGCGGCAAACCTTAAAAAAACTTGGACTTGATTTTTCATACCATGCACTTGGAAAATCAAGATACATTGTTGTTTTTTATGGCTGTCCGTTTGTTTGTTTTAATATATGTCATTTATACATACAGTTTTACTACTAATTAAAAAAACACCCCGGCTTTTATCTCCCACAACTTTCAGATTTCTCTGGTCCGATTGCGATCAAACATATCTAAGAACACTCCCAACGAATTCACCTTTCAAATAAAAGAAACAAAATCAAAATCTTTTCATCCGTTCTAGTAACACCCCGTCGTTTTTCCGTCGTCGGGGCATCGGGGATAAAAATATCACAGAAGAACAGATTATTACTGTTTTTTTTGTAAAGGTTCTGAAACTACAGGAGATTTTTTAAATAAAATACTTATCATATTTTATCCCGATATTCCCACGGGATTGGGATTTATCCGTGGAACCACGGGGTTACTGTTTTGAAAATTGGGATAAAGAGGTGCCTATATTTGATTGGGTTTTTTTTTCTTTTTGTAGGGTTTCACGTTTATACCTTTTTCATTGTATTTGTGGCTTTTTTTTCATAGATTTTTTTTTTGCTTGTTGGGTTTTAGCATACCGAGTTCCGAGTTTCATCGAAATCGGTCCAATCACGGACCTATATCAATAGATTCAATAGTTTTTGCGTGAAGGAGTAACAAACATATAAACACACACATAATAACACAAAACCTTCCACATTTATAATATTAGTAGGATTATTAATCGCAATGAAGGCAATTTTGACCTTTTAGATTTATTTTTAAAGTGCATGGTTAATAAAATTTTATTTGATCGAAAGACGATGGATAGAGTCAGAGAGAGATTTGAGCGGGAACGCTATAGACCCTGTCTTTCCGTTTCCGTTTTATTTAAAAAAAGAACATCTGCACCTTGACTTGACGGATTTGTGAAGTTGTGGGAAGATTTTTTCTATATATTTAGCCAGTGTCAAGCAGTGTGTGAACTTTTGAAGAACTCAAGTTTCATTAAAATCGGTCCAGAAGTTTCAGTATTCGTTACAAACAATAAAAAACAAAGAAAGATATTTATCTCGAGTATATATTTAAAAAAAATGGTTGTCTGTAAAGTCGGTTTACGGATGATAATTTTACGTTATAAGAAAACTTGTCAATAACTCAACGTTCCCGGAACGTGAGTGACGTTGCTATGGTTACTTGTCAATAACGGAACGTGAGCGATGACGTCACACTTTTTTGTGAGTGCTGCCGGTGTTCATCAATTTATGAGACGTTGTCACGTCAAAAAGTATTTTTGTATCCGTCTAGTCACCATAACAGAAGCCTAGTTGTTTAACTCAGAGCTAGATGGCGCTGTACCTATGCAATGTCCGGCAATATTTATTTATTTATCTTATTTAATCAAAACAAAGAGTAGTATTCCTGAATCATTATTGTTTTTAAATCGCAATTGACGCGTGAAAACGAAGTCATTACCATATGAATGCGATGTTTATTGAGTATGTTTGATGAGCCATTCAGTAAATGATTAATGTTATCTAACGTTTTATCTTTATGATGGATACTGATTTGTAGGAATTTCTCTCTGTATTTTTCATCGTTATCCGATCTCATCCGATTTTTTTTAATCTGGAAATTAACGTATCGTCTTCCCTCGTCCAAGGGGGACGATAAACGTGAGATAGTTCTGAGGGTCTGTTAAGGGTAGGGGTTCCATTAAGCGTATTTTTAAGAACAAAAAGTTTAAGATCGATTTATTTTGACGACCCAGTTGGCACAATGGTCACCATGCCGAACTGCCAAACACAGGGTTGCGGGTTCGATTCCCGTCTCAGACAAGTATTTATGCTTAGATATTTGTCTGTGGTCTGGGTGTCTGTATGTATATTAAGTATATATTTACAAAAGAAAAGTATATAAGTAGTATATCCGTTGTCTAGCACCCATAACACAAGTCTAGTTACTTAGCTTGGGGCTAGATGGCGATGTGTGGAATGTCCTGCAATATTTATTTATTTATTATTATTATTTTCAATCTACAACTTTTTTGTAATCGTGTCTCAGTTTACAGAAAAATAAACACTATGTTTATTTTTCTGATTGATTTTAACGGTTCTGAAAGTGTATTATACCCTTCTTCTATACAGGAAAAGTATTTTTGTAGTGCACATTTTTTTTCTGCTGAATATATGTCGGCAGTGGAGTACATTTACGCAAAAAAATAAATTAAAAAAAAACCAAAACTTAATGTGAAAAACTTCCTGCAATTTCTAAATTCTTGGATATCTCAGTATTGATACACACAGTGACACCTACCTTCATTTAGAGCGCGCTATTAAACTCGCTGGCGCTAGTATTGTGTCCATGGACTTCGTCGTTTTGTTAGAAACACTTAAATGATTATAGCTCTGAGAGTTTTTGAGTTAGCTCCAAAATAAAAAAAACAGTATTTTTTATTATAGTGTGCTTAAAACATACCGAAATTTGTGCACTACAAAAATACTATTCCTGTATACAAAAATCAATGCCACTTTTCGTTGTAATTTTATAACTCAAGAACGGGCTCGCCTATCCAAACTTTGTTCGGACTATTTAATAGATGGTTTATGTGAAGTTTGCACAAAATCAGTCGAGCAGTTCTTCATTTATCACATTTTTGCTGCTGCAAAACAACGTTTGCCGGGACCGGGCTACTCCGCAACGCAAAAACTACTAAACCGATTGCAATGAAACTCGGTCTGTAAATAGCTAATGAACTGGATTAACATATAGGCTAATTTTTATCCTGATATTCCCACTGAATCGGGACTTACGGGGGAGAATAAGCTGTAAGTTTTATGAAACAAAAATATTTGCTCTAGTGTCATTATCCAGGGAGGAAACAGTCGACTACGTTTGTATGGCGAGAGCGCCTGGTACCCTTTCCTCTTCACTACATAGTATAAAACAAAGTCGCTTTCACTGTCCCTATGTCCCTATATCCCTATGTATGCTTAAATCTTTAAATCTACGCAACGGATTTTTATGCTGTTTTTTTTAATAGATAGAGTGATTCAAGAGGAAGTTTATACATGCATAATATAGCCGTGCGAAGCAGGGGCGGGTCGCTAGTAAATAATATAATTATTTACCTATAGATAACTAAGCAACATGTATTAAATTAGAAGTAAAGAAATGAATCATTCCCTGAATACACCCTTAACAGTTTATTTTTAAGTAACCCTTTTATAAAGGAATTATGTTCATTAAGTTTTTATACGTTTCTATTTCCATTGAGAGCGCCATGTGTCTATATTGTTTGACTCGTTCAAGATATTTAAGGGCCACTCTTTAGGTTTATACAGACGTAAGACTTTCTATCGACTGACTAAATCGCAGACTTAAGAGAAATCTATAGGTACTTCACTACATAGTATAAAATAAAGTCACTTTTCGCCGTCCCTATTTCTCTTTGTACGCTTAGATCTTTAAAACTACGCAACGGATTTTGATGCGGTTTTTTTTAATAGATAGAGTGATTCAAGAGGAATTTTTATATGTATAATACATGCATAATATAGCCGTGCGAAGCCGGAGCGGGTCGCTAGTCTATACTAATATTATAAAGCTGAAGAGTTTGTTTGTTTGTTTGAACGCGCTAATCTCAGGAACTACTGGTTCGAATTTAAAATATTTTATAAAGCTGAAGAGTTGTTTGTTTGAACGCGCTCATCTCAGGAACTACTGGTTCGAATTGAAAAAATATTTTTGTGTTAGATAGTCCATTTATCGAGAAAGGCTAGGCTACTTTTTATTTTGATATTCCCACGGAATTAGGAGTAGTCTCAAATTGTTTCGTTGCATCGAAACTCCATGACGACGTTTCTTTAAAGAGTGTCACTGGCTTTAGTAGAACAAGAATGTGGTAGAAAGAAGATTAAAAGAAAGAAGAAGATTTTGTCAGTCAAGACTGTATGGGTTTAAGACTTTTGCCAGCCCTTTGGTGCAGACAAAAAAGACAAATTTGAACGGTCGGCCAATAGTAAAGTGCGTTGTCTATGTTAACCCTTACGGAAGTAAGGTACAATCAAATATAGGAACTTTTTTTGTTTTATAGTAGGTATTCCTTTTTTGAATGGGTTAAAAGAGTGTTCTATTTTTGAATTTTGTTCTTTTGTACTGACTTCATAAAAGGAGGAAGTTCTCTACGTCGCGAATATTTATATTTTATATGATTTTTTGGCTACGAGCGTCAGTTTTCCTTGCTCAGAAAAGCATTGCGTGTTTTATTTACACAAAAAAATACCTATAATTTGATTAATTTTAGTAATAAAATCAAATTACAATGAAGAACACCATTTTCCTTGGCGGCAAAATACCCTAGTTCGTAACTGTGCCGGTTTAAAAAAAAGATCACCGTCATCAAAGCATCTGTAACCTTACTCCAACCATTCTGCAAGGTACCTTCCCTAAAGGTTCTCAATTCAAACACAGAAACTCGATACCTACCAACTTTAAAAACGAAACTGGGCTAATATTCACGAACCAACCTACTTCCGGACAAGTACCGGCACAATTGTACAAACATCCTCTTTCACAAACTACAATTTTTAGAAGAAAACGAAACATTACTGGCCATACAGATAAATTAAAACGCATTCGATATTTAAAATGTAATTAAGCACGCAGTGAATGTAGTGCACTATTTTCAAATCGCAATACCAACTTACTAAAAATAAAATTCTAAAAATTAGAATACATTGCTCGCTGTGCTTCAGCGTTTAAAAACTTTATCAATAAAATCTAAAAACAGTAAGCAATGGATATGAAACCTTTTTTACCGTCGATGTATGCACAAGTGTGACGAAATGTAGATCAAAAAATGTTATTTAATACGTAAGGTAGCTTCCTGAGGAAGTAACGAAAGTCAAGATAAGAAGGAAGCAGATGTTTCTATTTGATCCCACGACTCACGAATGGTAGAAATTCACATAGCATAGATAAATTAATATTATTATTTTTTAATCTGATAAGCTGTATCTGGAAATCTCTATTCGTGAAACTTTTAAACCCACCATCTCCTTCCTAAGGTTGCCTGGAAGAAATCGCTTTAAGCGATAAAGTCGTCTATTTGTAAAAATAATTGGGCAATAAGTTTTTCGTTTTGTGTGTTTTTAAGGTCGGTTAAAAAGGACTTAATTTTCAAGAATTTATTACACGTCTTTTGTTTAGCGTATTTAAAATTTTCGAACGTTTTAGTTCGATATAGTTTGATGCAAATTATAACTTGACAATGGCAGTATGCACAAATCACACCAAGCCTAATTCGATATTCAAGAAAAAATATAGTTCCGTTTTAAATAATATGTAATGACATGACATTAGCTTTGTGCAAAATGCACACATGACTTAAGCACAACTTAAGTACTTACTTACATTTTTAAATTTTTATTACAGAGCCTACCTCTTCGGCCGCGGTGCGACTTACGAACGCCCGCCTGTGACGCAGAGGGTAGCGGGTTCCATTCCCGCTCCAAACAAATATTTATGTAAGTACAGATATTTGTTTCTAGTCTATTTGTTACTGTATGTATAGTAGGTATATTTTTACAAAAGAAAAGTTAATAAGTATTATATCCGGCCACCATAACACAAGCCTAGTTGCTTAGCTTGGGGCTAGATGGCGCTGTGTGAAGTGTCCAACAAAATTTATTTATTATTTATGTATTTTAAAATAATAATAAAAAAAAATGTTTGTCTGTAAAGTCGGTTTACGGATGATAATTTTACGTGGTAACGACATAAGAAAACGATGAAAACTTGACATTTTTTCTATTGTTATTTCTTTAAGTATATTTAAGTACTTACTTAAGTATATTTTTTCCCCATTTTTTCTCCTTTTTTCCTCTTTTATATATTTTTTTCCTATAAATAAGCTTGGGGCTAGATGGCGCTGTGTGAAGTGTCCAACAAAATTTATTTATTATTGGAACGATATTGGAACGATAGTTCCTTATCGCGCGTTGTGACGGAGACGGAAAAAATTCTTACGAAAAAGTTGTCACGACACTTTTTGCTATAGTAAGCTATTGTAAGCTGTGCGGCGTCGCATGTTTCTCTGTCTGTCTCTCTCTCTTATAGAAAGCAAGCCAGATATTTTCATTTCTAGTTCGCATTGAACAGTGTGGTGTCGCGACTGATTAAAAATGTCGTTACAACTTTTGGTCTTAAAAGTGTCGTTACAACTTTTGGTCTTAAAAGTGTCGTTACAACTTTTGGTCTTAAAAATGTCGTTACAACTTTTGGTCCTAAAAGTGGCGTTACAACTTTTGGTCTTAAAAGTGTCGTTACAACTTTTGGTCTTAAAAGTGTCGTAACAACTTTTGGTCTTAAAAGTGTCGTTACAACTTTTGGTCTTAAAAGTGTCGTTACAACTTTTGGTCTTAAAAATGTCGAAAGGAACTTCGTTCCATCCGGGTATCCCTTGACACCTCTCTAGTTTTTTTATGTATTTTAAAATAATAAAAAAAAACAAATGTTTGTCTGTAAAGTCGGTTTACGGATGATAATTTTACGTGGTAACGTCATACGAAAGCCATGAAAAATTGAGTATTTTTTTGTTTTTCCTTTAAAGGTATTTATATTTTTTTCCTTTTTTTTATTATACTTTTTTATATTTTTTTTTCTTTATTTATGTAAGTCTTCTATACGTCACTCGTCAACATAACACAAGCCCAGATGAGCGATATTTTTATTCAATCTCTCATGTTACCATGACGCATGACGCATCGGGAACGGGACGATCAAATCATCGGAACATGACACTTTTGTGTGAATGCAGGTGTTCCATCAATTAAACTTATTAATTTAATCACATTACACCATCTCGATTCCCATACAAGTTAAAACACATAATTAGTCACAATTAGTTCGGTCGTACACACTTGGAAAATGTAACATTCTAATGTCTAAGACAAACAGACAATGTTTACTATTATAATATTAGTGTAGAGAGTAGAGAAAGGCAGAAGCGATCGTTCTCGTGATGGTGTTAATATTGTGCCTAATTCCCTTTATCCCCAAAAATGGCTAGATTATCAATTTGGGGGATAATGCCACGCCAAATTACCACTTTTGGGGCATAGAGGAAATACCCCTAATTTTATAGTGAAAAAAACAAAGGAATTTTTTTAAACATTTTCAGATTTTCATTTAATTTTCATCCATAATGTTATGTTGACTTTTACGTATTTATTTTCGACTATTTTGTTTGATTAATTATTGTATAATTATTATTGGTTGATTTTATGTGGATTTTGTGACATCTTCACTACATAGTATAAAATAAAGTCACTTATCGCCGTCCCTATGTCCCTATGTATGCTTAGATATTTAAAACTACGCAACGGATTTTGATGCGGTTTTTTTTAAAAGATAGTGTGATTAAAGAGGAAGCTTTTTAGATATAATACATGCATAATACAGCCGTGTAAAGCCGGGGCGGGTCGCTAGTGTATCAATAAATATAAAATTCAAAATCCTGACTGACTAATATTAAAGCAAGCTTGGTTGGTTCTATAGACATGAAATTGGGAAGGTGTGTTTTTTTAAAGGATTTTTGAAATTCCGCCCCTAACAGGGTGAAATGGCAAGCAAAGGTGCAGGCATGCTAGATTTCAACATCATTTAAACTGAAAAAAAAAAATGGTTGTCTGTAAAGTCGGTTTACGGACGATAATTTTACGTGATAACGTCATAAGAAAAAGATGAAAAATTGAGTTTTTTTTGTTTTTCCTTGTTTTTTCTCTTTTTTTCCTTTAAATAAGTCTTCTATTCGTCACTCGTCACACCATAACACAAGCCTAGATGAGCGATATTATTATTAAATACTCTGTTTCCTAATTTACCATGACGCGTCTGGTCATATAACCATGACGCATGGCGTCACATGATATTACCGTGACACTTTTGTGTGAATGCAGGTGTTCCACCAAATTATTAGACGTTATCACGTCAAAAAGTTTGATTTATAAACATTCAAATTCTTGATATTTGAATTTAGAATTTAGTTAAAAATTCAGCTACCTATTTGAATAAAGAATAAGCAATATTCGAATGTAGAATAAGACCTTTAACCAAATCAATCCATGTTTACAAGTTTAACCCAAAGGTTGCTTATCTTGAAGTCAATGCAAATCGCAACGGTTCTACAAAACATTCGTCCATACTATGCAATACGATACAAACTGAATTATTTTGCATCCATAACTAAGTTCAGAGTTCATGTATAGAATGTTCGAAATTCCAATCTATTATGTATCAAAATATTTGAAAAATAGATCGAAGAAATATAGTAAAGACTGGTGGCTCTTAACTCGTTTGTCGCTTCGAAATACAGGTTTTTTTGAAAATAGGTGATCTATAAATTTAGAAGTCCTGACTGACTGACTGTTAAATTAATTCACAGCTTAAATAAATAAAATAAATAAATAAAAATAAAATAAAAATCATTTATTTCAGGCTAGAAAACCCATATTAAACTTACAAAAATTAGGCCTTTCTTAAGTTAATGAAGGGTTCGGGCTAAAATTTGGCACTTAAATAGGTAATATTATGGTGTAGGCAAATAATTTTTTGAAAATTTGAGGTTTTTTAAACTGGAAAATCAGCTGTTTTTGGCAATAAAGACTATTATGGTTTTAAATACATGTCGAAAGCAAATAAACTTATAAAAATTCAATGACCTCTGAATAAGAAACAGCTGATATGATAAAGGTAAGCTGTATAGGTTGCCTGGAAGACATCTCTTTGAGCGATAAGGCCGCCCTTTAAGTAACACTTACACTTAAGATTGGTTTTTATATTTAATCACTATCACTACATAGTATAAAACAAAGTCGGTTTCTCTGTCCCTATGTCCCTATCCCTTTGTATACTTAAATCTTTAAAAGTACGCAACGGATTTTGATGCGCTTTTTTTTAATAGATAGAGTGATTCAAGAGGAAGGTTTATATGTATAACATATGCATAATATACCTGTGCGAAGCCGGGGCGGGTCGCTAGTTTAATATAAAATGTAAAATTTATTCATCCATTTGATTGTAAATATTACCTCAAGATTTTTGAAAATAAAGGGCGAATTATCAAACGTTCTGAAACAAAAGTTATTTGCCTAAACGTCTAGAACAGTCACCTTTTGTATTAGAACATTGTTTATTATATTACAAAAAAACCAAATTGAATTGTCGAAAAATGTTGCTCAAATTAATAAATCTTGTAAGTCTATCAAAGAAATCACCTTACGATTTGTATAATCTGCATACAGCATTGCGACGCGATCACCGTTAACTTCATCACACATAGAAGGCATTTTTCTTCATCTATCGAACCGATTTAAATAAAAACTGAATACATAATGTATGTAGATACGTACGTGCCTATGGCATTTAAAATAATTTAACTTCTCCAATATCAATTTGAAGGGAAATTATTAGAATGTTTATGTTAAGTTGTCTAATCTTTGCCCTCTCTGAAGTTAGCGTTAAGTGATTGCATTCTTGAGTTATGCGGAAGTTGGGTACCTATATTTATTCTATGGTTAGGTTGTTTGTAATTCGAATTAGTTCGTTTGATTGTCGAATGGGCTTTGATTGGATAGAGGATTTGTTTGGATATTCCATTTTTAAATCGATTTGCAGTTTGTTATCTGGATAGAAGTTCAAGCTTTTCGATAAAGTTTTGGTTTGGTAGTCAGTCATCATGTAGCCATCGCTTTATTTAAGTTACTAGCAGCGTTCCGCGGTTTCACCTGCGTAACTCTCGATATAAAATAGCCTATAACCTTCCTCGACAAATGGACTATCCAACACTAAAATAATTTTTCAATTCGAACTAGTAGTTACTGAGATTAGTGCGTTCAAACAAACAAACTCTTCAATATATTAAGTATACTTAGATAATTTTAAAAAAACGTGTCGCGTTTATGCATTTGGAACGAAGCCGTTTTACCTTTTTTTTAATTAAAAAAAAATCATAAATCATTAGAATACCAATGTGAAAAAAATGTTTAAAAAATTATCGCTCTCCGTCATTCGCTCTTTCTCTTTCGGTTTTTCGTTTCCCATTTTCATTTTTTTCGTCGTAGAGCGGTGTTGGCTTAGTGGTAGATACCTCGACTTTCATTCTGAAGGTTGTGGGTTCGAATCCAGGCCGGCCGTGCACCAATGTATTTTTGTTAAGAAAAATTTATGTGCGCTAATTGACATTGCTCTTACGGTGAAGGAAAACATCGTGATGAAACCCGCGGCTTAGTTGGCTCCAGAAGTATTGACAAGTTCTCTCCTCTGGACATGGTCGACTAAGCTGAGAGGGTAGTAGGTGCTGGGCAAGCCTACTCCATCTTCACGCAAAAAGGACCCAATTAAAAAAGGGTCTAATCGCGGAAAACAGCCTGTATACAAGTACAAGTACAAGTTCCCATTTTCGTAATTTTTTCTCGGCTAAGCCCTCGCCCACCCGCGATAAGGGACTTTGTTTCAATAGACAGATTATAAATAATTAAGTGACATATCAAAACATAATTACCTTAACACTTTCTCACGTAACACAATTTAGGTCAAAACATAGAAACTCGGAGACATTAGGCACATTTCAAAATGGTGAGAAACTAAACATTAACTTTTAGTCATAATTAAAATAGGAAGTTATTAATTCACGCGTTTTTAGCATAAATTATATTTTATGTCACAAATATGTATTTTGATTTATCTTAGTATGACATACTTAAACATAATCTATCAACTTTTATTGACAAGAATTTGAATTGACAAGCAGCAAACCACGATTTCACTTACGTAAGTTCTGATTCTTTTGGGAATATCGGGATAAAAAGAAGCCGAATTTGAAATTAAACTAAAAATAAAAATAAAAAAGAATGCCTTTTTTATTTTTATTTTTAGTTTAATTTCAAATTCAAATTTCAAAACCAATACTTACTATCCTAGACCTTAAATAAATTACTTGCAAAACACAGATAAGCTAGGTAGACATCACTATCACTATCACTACATAGTAAATAAGTAGTTTTGAAGTTACGTGGGAACAGATGAACATACATACCTACATACATACATACAGGTCAAACACATAACCCTCCCTTTTGGCTTCGCCGTAGTCGGGTAAAAACAAAGTCGCTTTCTCTGTCCCTATGTCCCTATATCCCTTTGATGCTTCAATCTTTAAAACTACGCAACGGATTTTGATGCGGTTTCTTTTAATAGATAGAGTGATTCAAGAGGAAGGCTTATATGTATAACTAGCTGCGCCCCGCGGTTTCACCCGCGCAAGTCCGAGTCTCGTAGGAATATCGGAATAAGAAGTAGCTTATTTGTTAGGGTCTCTAGCTACCTGCTACCGACTTTCATCACAATTCGTATAGTAGCTTTTGTGTTTAGTAATGCCAGTATTAAGGGAAAGCGGTGTTATAGGAAAGCGAGACGTTAAGGAAAGAAACGTCACGTCAAGGTAACGTGAGGTCTCGTGGGAGAGCGAAGTCTTGGGAAAGCGAAGACGTGGAAAACGATTATATTTTTAGGAGTCCAGACAGACCCAGAATGCTTTTCTGACACGGAACCGTCGCGGATGGAGTAGGTGACGTTAGTTATTGTGGCTAAACACGTGCGAGCGAAGCAAGCGGTTATATTTTTAGGAGTCCAGACAGACCCAGAATGCTTTTCTGACACGGAACCGTCGCGGATGGAGTAGGTGACGTTAGTTATTGTGGCTAAACACGTGCGAGCGAAGCAAGCGGTTATATTTTTAGGAGTCCAGACAGACCCAGAATGCTTTTCTGACACGGAACCGTCGCGGATGGAGTAGGTGACGTTAGTTATTGTGGCTAAACACGTGCGAGCGAAGCGAGCGGTTATATTTTTAGGAGTCCAGACAGACCCAGAATGCTTTTCTGACACGAAACCGTCTCGGATGGAGTAGCAAACACGTGCGAGCGACGTGAGCGGTTATATTTTAAGGAGTCCAGACAGACCCAGAATGCTTTTCTGACACAGAACCGTCGCGGAATGAGTAGCAAACACGTGCGAGCGAAGTGAGCGGTTATATTTTAAGGAGTCCAGACAGACCCAGAATGATTTTCTGACACGAAACCGTCGCGGATGGAGTAGCAAACACGTGCGAGCGAAGTGAGCGGTTATATTTTAAGGAGTCCAGACAGACCCAGAATGCTTTTCTGACACAGAACCGTCGCGGAATGAGTAGCAAACACGTGCGAGCGAAGCGAGCGGTTATATTTTAAAGAGTCCAGACAGACCCAGAATGCTTTTCTGACACGAAACCGTCGCGGATGGAGTTGCAAACACGTGCGAGCCAAGCGAGCGGTTATATTTTAAGGAGTCCAGACAGACCCAGAATGCTTTTCTGACACGAAACCGTCGCGGATGGAGTAGCAAACACGTGCGAGCGAAGTGAGCGGTTATATTTTAAGGAGTCCAGACAGACCCAGAATGCTTTTCTGACACAGAACCATCGCGGAATGAGTAGCAAACACGTGCGAGCCAAGCGAGCGGTTATATTTTAAGGAGTCCAGTCAGACCCAGAATGCTTTTCTGACACAGAACCGTCGCGGAATGAGTGGCAAACACGTGCGAGCGAAGCGAGCGGTTAGATTTTTAGGAGTCCAGACAGACCCAGAATGCTTTTCTGACACGGAACCGTCGCGGATGGAGTAGGTAACGTTAGTTATTGTGACCAAACACGTGCGAGCGAAGCGAGCGGTTATATTTTAAGGAGTCCAGACAGACCCAGAATGCTTTTCTGACACAGAACCGTCGCGGAATGAGTAGCAAACACGTGCGAGCGAAGCGAGCGCTTACATTTCTAGGAGTCCAGATAGGCCCGGAATGTTTTTTGACAAATTACCGTCACGGATGGAGAAGGTTAGGTTAGGTCCCCTCCCCTTTTCCTCCTCTTCTTCTTTCCTCTCCTCCCCCTTTTCTCTCCTCTCCCTTTCCTCTCCTCCGCCTTTCCTCCCCTCCCCCTTTCCTCTCCTCCTCCTATCCTCTTCTCCCCATTTCATCCCCTCCCTCTTACATCCCCTTCCTCTTTCCTATCCTCCCCTTTCCTGTCCTCCCCCTTTCCTGTGCTCCCCCTTTTTATTTTTCTTACCCTTCTCCCCTTCATCACTCTCTCCGCCTCCGCCCAACTACAACCTTTTAAAATATATTTTGAGTCCTGATCCCGTAAGTCTAGATCCCGTGGGAATATCGGGAAAAAAAGTAGCCTTTGTGTTAATTCAGGTCTCCAGCTATCTACTTACTGATTTTCACCGCAATCTGTTCGGTAGTTTTTGCGTAAAGGACTAATCCCGTAAGTCCCGATCCCGTAGGAATATCGGGATTAAAAGTAGCCTATGCGTTAATCCAGGTCTCTGGCTATCTACATACCGAGTTTCAACGCAATCGGTCCAGAAGTTTTTTTGTGTGAAGGAGTAATCCCGTAAGTCCCGATCCCGTGGGAATATCGGGAAAAAAAGTAGCCTTTGTGTTAATTCAGGTCTCCAGCTATCTACTTACTGATTTTCACCGCAATCTGTTCGGTAGTTTTTGCGTAAAGGACTAATCCCGTAAGTCCCGATCCCGTAGGAATATCGGGATTAAAAGTAGCCTATGCGTTAATCCAGGTCTCTGGCTATCTACATACCGAGTTTCAACGCAATCGGTCCAGAAGTTTTTTTGTGTGAAGGAGTAATCCCGTAAGTCCCGATCCCGTGGGAATATCGGGATAAAAAGTAGCCTATGTGTTAATCCAGGTACTCAGCTATCTAAATACCGAGTTTCAAGGCAATCGGTCCAGTAGTTTTTGCGTGAAGGAGTAACAAACATACACACACACACACACACACACACACAAACTTTCACATTTATAATATTAGTAGGATACATGCATAATACAGCCGGGGCGGGTCGCTAGTTAAAATATATAAAAATAAAAAAGGCATTTATTTACCTGTTATTTACCAATACTTACTATCCTAAATAATAATAACTAAATAACTTACAAAACACAGATAAGCTAGGTAGACATCTATTAAACTAAAGGGTAAATGATTGTTTGCATTGAATATACTCCGAAACTACTGAACCGGTTTTGATGAAACTTGGTATGAGGATACATTGATTCATTGATTGACTACTTTTGATCCCTATATTTCCACGGGATCGGGAGTTCCGTGGGTAAAACTAACGAGGTGTCGAATTTCCAAAAATCAAATAAATGTTTTTCTATTTCTAAAAAAACCCTTTTTAGTGCCCGCCTACGTCCTAGGAACCCCATGTAGTTTCAGCGATTTTTTAATAAGTCTTTTTCTCTTTTAAATATAGGTATAGAGATTGACGATCCAGTTGGCACAATGGTTTCCATGCTGGACTGCCAAACACAGGGTTGCGGGTTCGATTACCGCCTCAGACATGTATTTATGCTTAGATATTTGTCTGTGGTCTGGTTGTTTCTATGTATTACAAGTATATATTTACGAAAGAAAAGTATATAAATAGTATATCCGTTAGTCTAGCACCCATAACACAAGTCTAGTTACTTAGCTTGGGGCTAGATGACGATGTGTGGAATGTCCTGCAATATTTATTCATTTTTTTTTATCACTACATAGTATAAAACTAAGTCGCTTTCTCTGTCCCTATATCCCTTTGTACGCTTAAATCTTTAAAACTACGCAACGGATTTTGATGCGGTTTTTTTATTAGATAAAATGATTCAAGAGGAAGGTTTATATGTATAATACATGCATAATATAGCCGTGCGAAGCCGGGGCGGGTTGCTAGTTTCTAGATAAATAGGAAAATCATTATAATGACGTATATTTGTTTGTATGTAACGGTCCCCCTAATCAAATGCAAATTGTATTTCACCTTATCGTAAAAGTTTACTGATCAATTATTCAACTTGATGTAAGCTTGTCTGACTATTTGTCAGTTTGATTTCGGTGTCACGTTACATCGAATATCGATAGTCAGTCATTCGGTTAACTTATATTTAATTAAGTTTTATACATGTACTTGTTTAAGAGCTTTTTGTCCGTATCCAAAGGAAATAACTTGTCAATAGATAGATAGATAACTTTCTTTGTACAACACAGAAAGAAATAGAACACGATAAACACAAAGTAAAGTAATAGCTAGAAAGTACAAGTTGCACAAATGAGCGGCCTTATCGCTGAAAGCGATTTCTTCCAGGCAATTTTTGGATGGAAAAGAACTGATTCAGCTTTTAAGGTAGGTTGTCAATGCGTCTGAAGACAACTCCCTTTAGGAGCGACCTTCATTGAGCTTTGCAAATTAAAGCAATTTAAATAGGGGTGGCCTAATAAACATTATTTTAGTCGATTATTAATAAAACAATCATTCGTAAAACATAACAACGCAAAATAAAATAAATAAATAAATATTTCAGGACATATTACACATCGCCATCCAGCCCCAAGCTAAGCAACTTAATGCTTGTGTTATGGGTGCCAGATAACGGATAAACTACTTATATATATTTTTTTTACTTTTTTTTTTACTATTTTTTTTTTTTTTAATAAATCTATTTTGCGTTGTTATCCTCGATTTCTATGGATTTTGAAAAAAGCAATGAATTGGCCAGTAGAAGTTTAGGTCTAAAATTAGTGACCTGATTTTAGACCTAAATTTCTGTTCTGTATGCAACACTATAATCAAATCAAATTAAAATCTTTTATTCAATAGAAATAACGCAATGCATTACAACACTTTGCAGCTCTTAAATAATTAGTTACGATGTAGGTATAATCTGATAGATAGTAAACTTATTTGACATTATTTTGTGTTGTAAAATTAGATAAAATTCAGTCAAAATGTAGGTGTAATCTTTATTTCTATTGGTAGTTGAGTAGCTGTATAGTTTAGGTCGTGATTGGTTATCGGGCAGTGTCGACAACGGGCAGAGAAAGTGGATATGATAATTGAACGAGCACCGCGCACCGATGTGCGACTGCGCAGGTTATACTCGCTCTATGAGTATATGGAGGTGTTAATGTGGATATGACTCAGTTATATCAAAATCCGATTTTTTTTTTCCATTTTTTCTTTTTGTCACTCGTCACCATAACACAAGCACAGATGAGCGATAAATAGGTAGGTACTCTGTTTTCTAACGCGAACGGACGTGTCATGATCATGTTACCATGACGTATTACGTCACACAATATTACCGTGACACTTTTTTGTGAATGCAGGTGTTCCATCACGCCAAAAAAATTGTTTGTAATTTGAATCGGCTCTAAAAATACTAAACCGATTAAAATTAAATTTAATTGGCGTAATAGTCGTGTTGCCACTCAAGACATGGCCCCATTCATTTTGATGTGCCCTTGCCATGCCGAAAATGGTTAGTTTTTTATTAACCATTTTTGGCACTAACATAGGCTACTTTTTATCCCGATATTTTCACAGGATCGGCACTTGCGCGGGCGTTCCCGTAAAATTTGTACACATCTGAAAGAAAAAACAGATCAGTGATCATGTCACGAGTTAACAGGTATCTTCAGATCAAAAAGGGCTACATCTTAGACCGCATCGCCACCATCAGACAGCTGTGATAATGGTCAAACGCTAAGCTATCATTTGTAAATAGAAAAAGTAAAATGGGTTGAGTTCCCTTTTTTTTTCTTTTTTTTTGGCCTGGGGAAACCCGGTCGGATACCACTCCGTTGTTGGGGCCAACGAAGTGGTTATGTCGGGCTCCAACAAACTAAAACCCCAGGGTGCTCCGTCGCATTGCCTATTGTCGGGGCTACCGGGATAGCTTTCGCATGCAACAGCAGCCCCGACGGCATTTGTCCGTGAGGACCCTCTTCTTACGAGGCTTTCGCCCCTCGGCTTGTTGCGATGCACCAGAGCACGTGACACATCGCAACCCTCTCGGGGACCAAGCGAATGGACGCCAGACAGCCCCATATCTGGACGCCCGTGGTCCCCTGACGTATCGTCGCATCTTTTGTTTTTATTATTTTTTTATGTGGAGAAATGCAGCATTATGCACCTGCCCACTACCCCGGGGGAGGGGCAGCGGGGATGTGTGGGGCTCCCCCTGGCTTAAGATGGTGGGCAGCCAGAGGTTTACCCATTAAAACTTTACCAGTTCCTATCGCGCTTTGATGTTGTACACTAACCTCTCGAGTCTAGCAAACAGGTCGAGTTGCCTGAGTCTGTATTTCCTGACGTACCGTCGCATCCACACTAACCTCTCGCAGTCGTCCTCTTGCACGCGACTGTACCCGTCTCTACCGCGTTATCAATCATCTACTTTAGACTTAACGCAGACCACAGACCTGAACAATCAACCGATCCTTATACTATAAGACAGTTGAAGACAGTAGGCGGGAATTGCTTTCTCCTCTTCTTCTTTGTTCTGCCCACTTCCCAATTCAGTTGGGGTCGGACCTCCTTGTACGTTTACGCCAGGTCTTACGATCTTGGGTTGTCCTAGAAGAGAAAAGTATATTAAATAATGCCTCCAAAGCAATCTTTTGAGGAACGATGGTTGATTGACCAATATTCGAAAGGAAGAAACTAACTTTTTTTATTTATACTTACAATTATGATAGGTCAGCGTTTGACCACTATCACACCTGCCTGATGGTAGATGACGATGCGGCCTAAGACGTAGCACGTTTTCCTAGAAGATACCTATTCACTCGCGACTTGAAGACCCGGAAACTGTCGGCAAACCGTTTAATCTGTTGCCTGCCTTCGCCTTACTGTTCCACAACTCTGAGGAGACTTTATGCAACGCAAAATTTATTGCTTATAGGTACAATATTATGAATACTTACGTACCTACTAAAGTTATTTAAAACGGGACGTTTACCATTTGTTTTTATTTTAAGAAGCTCGAGATTATTTTGGTAATGTTACAAACACCATACTCACGAGACGAAATAATTTCAAAATATGGGTCGTAAAATTTTATGTGTGCTCTTATCCAGCACCTACTACCCTCTTAGCTTAGTCGACCGTGTTTAGAGGAGAGAACTTGTCGATACGTCTGGAGCCAATTAAGCCGCGGGATTTTAGAGCTATTTTAGATATAGAGTAATGTCAATTAATTAGCACACAAATTTTTCTTAAGAAAAATCCATTGGTGCAGAAACTGCCGGGGTTCGAACCTCGGCTGGGTCTGCATCAAAACTCGATGTAGGTATGTATATTGTATAGGTCATCACCACCCTACCTATATCTTCTTCTTCTTCCTTCCCTTTTTCCCTTTACTTGGGCTCGGGTCTCCTTATCATCTCGCGCCAGGTCGCTCTGTCCTGGGTTGTCTCTCATTCTAAATTTAGGGTTTTCAGATCTTTTATGACATTGGACTGCCACGTAGCCTTTGGACGTCCTCTCCCTCTTGGCCGTTCGGGGAGGTTTATGGCAATTTTTACGACGTGGTCGTTCTCTCGTTCGTTGTATTAAGTAAGTATATGCAAGCAAATTGTTAGTGTTTTATACAATGGCAGCTTAATTATTACTACAGGTAGGTATAGCGAACCCCCCTCCATCTCTAGTTAAGCCTTCGAATTACACCTTAGGGAGGCAGGGGAGGCTGAAAAACAGCGTTGTGCAGGACCAGAAATGGCACTGCTCAACAATAAAGCAGACGCCTCTCCTTTTGTCTAATTACTGTTGTGTGATAGGAGGAGTAGGGCAATATTACTGATAAGGTTAATTTAGACAATAAAGTTTTTTTCATTTTTTCATTTCTCTCTCCGTTGGACGTGGCCAAACCATCTCAGTCTATTCTCTATTAACTGGGGATTGGAGCTATTTTAAATGACCCAAGGATATACTCATCATCACCACCCTACCTATTACTATCACTATCACTACATAGTATCAAAGAAAGTCGCTTTCTCTGTCCTATCTTAATATATATAAATCTCGTGTCACAATGTTTGTCCTCAATGGACTCCTAAACCACTTAACCGATTTTAACCAAATTTGCACACCATGTGCAGTTCGATTCAACTTGAGAGATAGGATAGCTTACATCCCGATATTCCCACGGGATCGGGAGTTACGCGGGTGAAACCGCGGAGCGCAGCTAGTCTTAATATATATAAATCTCGTGTCACAATGTTTGTCCTCAATGGACTCCTAAACCACTTAACCGATTATAATAAAATTCGCACACCATGTGCAGTTCGATCCAACTTGAGAGATAGGATAGCTTACATTCCGATATTCCCACGGGATCGGGAGTTACGCGGGTGAAACCGCGTAGGGCAGCTAGTCTTAATATATATAAATCTCGTGTCACAATGTTTGTCCTCAATGGACTCCTAAACCACTTAACCGATTATAATAAAATTCGCACACCATGTGCAGTTCGATCCAACTTGAGAGATAGGATAGCTTACATCCCGATATTCCCACGGGATCGGGAGTTACGCGGGTGAAACCGCGTAGGGCAGCTAGTGTCCCTATATAGTCCGTATGTATGCTTAAATCTTTAAAACTACGCAACTGATTTTGATGCAGTTTTTTTAATAGATAGAGTGATTCAAGAGGAAGGTTTATATGTACAATACATGCATTATATAGCCGTGCGAAGCCGGGGCGGGTCGCTAGTTTGAAATAATTAATACCGATGTATAATTATTATGTATTAGTGTTAGGCAACTGTTTAGCTTCGTTTATTTCGGTCGAAGGTGTGTTCTTGTCGTAAAAATTGACTAATCATTGACAAATTACTCAACTTAATATTCGTTTACCTGACAAACAGAATGACAGGACTTATTTGTTTATAGGCTTGGGAGTGAAAGTTAGTTTTGCAACGTAATTGGAAATTTTCCTCAAAAACTATTCTCGGCTGTCAAGTTAGAATAATTGTCGATCTGATAAGAGCTTTTGATGCAATGCAAATGCGTGAACAAATATAGGTAGGTAAGTCATAGAGTACTTAGGAAAACATACATACAACCGAATTGAGAACCTCCTCCTTTTTTGAAGTCGTTTAAAAATTAAGCTATTTTAAAGAAGCTTTGGCTTAATTTGTCTGATGAATATATTTTATTATTATCCGGCAAAATAAGTAACTCAAAATTTTATAAAAAATGATTTTTTTCTAGTACAATTTGCAGAAGAAGCGTTGATATTGATGTCTACACTAATATTATAAAGAGTACCTAAAGATTTTTTGTTTTTATGTTTGTAACGAATATGCTCTGAAACTACCAGACCGATTTTGATGATACTTGGTATGAGGATACATTGATTCATTGGGAATAACATAGGGTACTTTTTATCCCGATATTCCCACGGGATCGGCAGTGACGCGGTTGAAAGTAAAGAAATGGATACAAAACTATCTGTCGCCAGAAAGTCTGTCTACCTATGGGGCTCTCAATGTCATTTTTAAGGGGGTTACATACCGTATCAATGTTGTCCGATTTCTGTGTTTTTTGTTGTGTAGTAATTAATATATAATTACTAATGTTATAAAGAGGAAAGATTTGATTGTTTTTTATTTTATTATTTATTTAAAAAAGCACTTAATCTATTATTGTTTGTTTGTTGCAATGAATATACTCTGAAACTACTGGACCGATTTTGATGATACTTGGTACAAGGATATATTGATTAATTGGAAATAACATACGCTACTTTTAATCCCGATATTCTAACGGGATTGAGACTTACGCGATTGAGACCGCGAGGTGATGCTAGTTTATTATAAACTAGACTTGTATTTAACTTTTTTTAAACACTTAAAAACCTAAAAAATAAAATAACCTAATAAAATTTTATTTATTTCCTTTTTTTTCAATATGTTATAACTTACTTGAAACAATAAAACATGTAATAAGCCTAGAAATTAACTAATCAAAAGATTGACATCAATAACCTAACATTTTTTTTTCAATTTATGGGATGAAAACATGTATGCCCTGGAAAGAAAATTCTATCAAAAATGTCATTTTTAAGTATGTGATCCTCTTAATACCGTTTTTATTATCATGCCACTCCTTATAATATTGTTTATTAGTTAAAAACATGTTTGTATTGTGTTTAGTGACAATTTTAATATCTTCACTCTGACATTTTGATGGCACTATCAAATTATTTGGAGATAAAGCCATAGTTTATTTGTTGAAAGAATCCAGTAATGGTCTTAAATAATCTTAATAAAATTAATTTGAATTTATTTGCATAGTTTTTTGTGTTATTTTATTCTAGTTTTTGTTGTATGAATGTTCACAAGAGTATTTATTTAGATGAATATTAATAAAATAAGTGATTTGTTTTCTTTTTTTAACCGACTTCAAAAAAAGGAGGAGGTTCTCAATTCGGTTGTATGTATGTTTTTTTTTATGGATGTTCCCGCATATCTTCTTTGTTTATCAACCGATTTTGATGAATCTTTTTTTTACTAGGCTTTTAAAAAACCCGACTGTAAGAAAAAAGTTATGTTTTTCGCGCTTATCTTTATGCGTTTGTTATATTTTTTATTCCCTAATATCTCCCAAACTACTAGATGGATTTCGTTAATATCCATTTTAATAGGGTCTGAAATTATTGGTCCGATTTAAATGGAACTTGATAAAATATAAACATCGAAATCTCGGAAGTAACATAGGCTACATTCTATTAATTGAAACTTGATACAAATATTATAATTTAACGTTGGCATTATACAAAAGCCGTGCGAAACCATTACATTAAAAATGTCTTGAAACGGTTTCTAGGTATTAAGTTAGCTCTATACTAACGGTTGCTCTTATTTATAAATATGTAAGGAATAAAAATAATATTGAAAGATAATTGAAACAGTAGATCATAACTTAACACTGGCTTTATAAAAAAGCCATGCCAAGCCATTACTTTAAAAAATATCTTGTAACAGTTTCTAGGTGATAAGTTAGCCTACACTAACTATTGGTACCGGAAGCTTATTTCTAAATATGTAAGGAATAAAAATAATATCTTTAATTGTTATAAATCATTTTCTACGGAGTATTAGGCAGTAAAGATATTAAAGATAGAACCCTTCTTATAAGGGAATGTGGTACAAGTCAGGAATTTTAGGCTACTCTTAGCAATTCTTAGTGTGAGTTTGGCTGGAAGGCGCATGCTTGATTGTGGACGGGGCTTTAGGCCTCTCTTTATTTGTATTACGAAGTTCGTTCCTTATCGCGGGTTGGCGAGGAGACCCAGCCCAAAAAAACTGTTCATTAAAATAATTAATAACATAATTTAAAAATATATTTATACACACTTAATATAAGTACACATAGAAATTAATACAAAATATTAAAATTAAAAACACACAAATAAAAATTAAATTACACATATAAAAATTAAAAACAAAAACACAGGTACACATTACAAATTACATTACATAATTTTAGTAAAACCGACATATATATTTATATATCTCCCACGCTTTTCACTTACACCAACCACCTAATTTATAACAGGGTCGAGCAAAATTTGAATATTACACGCATTTGTTTGACCGAGCGTATGGCGAATGCAGGATGTAGAATCCTTTATTCAAATCTAAGGTAGAGTCGGTCAAGGTCCTTAACTTTAAGGTTTTATTGATAAAAAGAAAAATTAATATATGGGGAATACGATAAATAACGTTTAATCTAAAGCCTTTCCAAGTCTTCGTTAAAAACCAAAAACTTTGATCTTAATTATGGGCCGTATAAGTAATAGGGTAAGGACATATAATTTTTCCCGAAAAAAAAAAAAAAAAAAAAAAAACTTGATTGTTTACTAGCGACCCGTCCCGGCTTCGCACGGCTATATTATGCATGTATTATACATATAAACCTTCCTCTTTAATCAATATCTATTAAAAAACCGCATTTAAATCCGTGGCGTAGTTTTAAAGATTTAAGCATACATAGGGATATAGGGACATAGGGACAGAGAAAGCGACTTTTTTTTTATACCTACTATGTAGTGATTCAAAGTCAAAAGTCTTTAGGAATCATGCAATGCATTACAGTGTCAAAAAAATTATTAATAATTAACTAATAACCTAGCCAAAAAATAAATACGTTTAAGACCTTTGAAGCATGATTAAGCTGTGTCTCATGTGTGATGTGACTGACACTGTCATAGTGTCATAGTGTCTTTCCATACAAACTATTACAAACGTAGTCGACTGTTTTCTCCCTGGATAATGACACTAGAGCAAAAAATTTTGGTGCATAAAACATAACAGCCATGACCATGCCCCTATATTTTGTTTTTTTTTTAATCTTAATTTCTATGATAAGTAATTAGAAAATGAAAAAACCAAAACATAGGGGCATAGTCATGACAGTTATAGGTTTTATGGTACAAAATATTTGTGCTAGTGTCATTATCCAGGGAGGAAACAGTCGACTACGTTTGTACGGAGAGAGCGCAGGCACCCTTTCACCTTAATAGCTATTTGTAAATTCATTAGCACTTTAAAAACCTATATTAGCTGTTTCTCTAACTTCTTACTCCTTTCTCTACTAAATTATTATTTGAATCATCTTTCTTCAAGACCAGAGTCCATCTACTCATTAACCATGACGATAGGGTTGATTCCTCCCCAATTCCATTACAAAATCCATCCTTACTAAACCATAATCATCCTTATAAACAATGACATTAAAGTTGAACATCGCTTTTCTATAATTTGACGTATAAGTCTTTGTGAAATATATTTACGAAGACAGATGATTGAATCAGCTGAGCGAATATGAATCGTAGTGCGATATATTAAGGTTGAAATTAGAAGTTCGGTTCTGGTTCATGAAGTTTTAAGGGCTGACCACAATTTTGAAATTTTATGACACAATGGGGTTATATTAGAAAAGGAAGTGACATGTCGTTGAGTTTCGGTTACTTTTATTGCTTCTGTCGTTCTAACGGATAGAATTTGGATCGAATTACGGATAATTTTACTATTTTACTTGCAAAATATATTTAAACGTTTCCCATAGATAGACAGATAAATTATTTTTTGACAAATTAAAAAAATCTTGACTAAGTAAATTCTTTATTGTTCTTATTCTTGTTTTTTTTTTTAAATTTTTGATAACATCTTTTTTTTTAACGGAAAAAACAAATGTAAAAATTAGAAAAAATATCTATGTAGCTAGAAATCATGGTCGAAATAAATTACTTACTCTAAGGCCGGCTTGCATGAGATTGTTCTTAAACAAGTTTAGGTAAATTCCAGCTAAATGCATTTAGCGGGTAATCTAGAATTAAATTATATTTCAATAAATACAAAATTGATATTATTTAATCGTTTTGACACTTTGACAGTTCGTTTAAATCAATTAAGGTATTTTTTGTTGCGCAAGTCGACCAAAATTTTGTTTTATAAATAATATGTATCCGTACAAAATCCATAGTTCGTTCCAAAAGCAACGTAAAAACGGAAACGGAACGGTGAGAGGTCTAAAATAAGATCTTAGATAAATTTATTTTCTGTTGTACAAGTCAACTTAAGGTGAAAGGGTACCAGGCGCTCTCTCCATTCAAACGTAGTCGACTGTTTCCTCCCTGGATAATGACACTAGCACAAATATTTTTCTGTCATAAAACCTATAACTGCTATGACTATGCACCTATTTTTTGATTATTTTCTAATTATCATAGAAATTAAAAAAAGCACGCGAAAAAAACACGTGATCTAGTAAAAATTTAAGTAAAACTAGATAAAGTATTAGTGTAATTGTTCGACGATAATATGCACAATAAACAATTTTGTAAGATAACCTCGATTAACAGAACGAGATC
The DNA here is from genome assembly GCA_907269075.1 of Idaea aversata. NCBI lineage: Eukaryota > Metazoa > Arthropoda > Insecta > Lepidoptera > Geometridae > Idaea > Idaea aversata. The sequence continues at coordinate 4,718,457 of OU026102.1, forward strand.
AATTTAATCAGTATTTTTCATTAATATACTTACCCGCTTTATTTTCAACGGTCCACCAACAATTTAGGTTTAGTGTTTTCCACAAACGCATGTCTTTTTACGCAAAACATCATGCAACATTTTAACATAGATAATCGTTGCACAATTTTTAGTCACGATTTTTGGCATAAGTAACCACTTTAATAGGTATGCGTGCTTGTCTATCATGGATGTTCTATTGATATGTCACGAGAAATATTACGATCAAATCATAATTAAGAGGGTACGTGGGTTTAGATTTCTCCATACAAATATTCCCCTATTTCCTTCCTGAGTAATGCCTCTTTTTTTACCCGACTACGCTAAAGAGGGTAATGTGTTTGTCGGTCTAGAATATAGTATAGAAATAAACATTTATATATATTTCTATGTGGCATTCTTGAGGCCAAACGCGTCGACCGATTTTGATAATTTTTGAAAATGTTCTGGATCTAATGGAAAACTAGGTTTAACCGTTTCTATTTTAAAGAAAAATTGCCTAAGAGAAAAGTTATTAGTATCTGAATATCTATATTATTTACTTAAAAACTTCATCGAGCGTTTCAATTGTTTTTCAATAGACTAAACTAAATTTCCAAAAAAGGAAAACGTATAAACCTAGAATTAGATGCAGTGAATTAAATGACACCAATTGTGAAGGATAAAGGGGGTAAAAACGTTACGGCCCGCAACATTGTTTGAAAGCAAAATAAAGGCAATTACGTCCGAACTTAAACTCTCTCTCGATCGCACGATACGGGTCTTTTTTAAAATACCTACTCGCGCGGCGTATCGAAAACTCATGATTCTCTTAATATATCAGCTAATCAGTCACTCTCGGTCCACTAAGATCCACCAGTAGACTGAATAGCACGCTGGAGTTCACTGTGATCATCAATATGCGTTCAAAACTTTGAATTTTATATTACCAGATTTCTTCCAAGTGTTGCCTAAGTTCAGTCAGAAAGCTCTATGTCCAACGTCCCCAATGGCCATTAAAGACAGTTACCTGCGCACGCGCACGCGCCGCGCCGCTCCAGGAGCGTGACGATACGTTCCGGCCAGCGCGTGCCCCCTCGTCACACCACAACATACATATATACAGAACTACTATATAATTAATAGGTAGCTCCTTAATTTATGGAGATATTACCATTGATATTACCATAGGTCGTTTTTCTCATTATCTTTTTTAGGGGTGTTTGGGATTAGACACCCTTTGAAATTTGTAACTATAGTATTTAATGACTAGTTAAGTTTCATTTCTTTTTTGTAATCTGCAATCTCCACATTTTTTCGAAGACCAAAAATCATAAAGGTTAGAGTAGGTAAACAAAAAAAATACTGCCTATAATAAAAATATAGTAAACATAACAAAACATATATATTTTTAAAAACATACTCAACTTTTTTTACCTTTTTCTGTTTTTAGGTACTTGTTGTTATAGCGGCAACAGCGAAATACATCATCTGTGAAAATTTCAACTATCTAGGTATCATGGTTTATGAGATACAGCCTGGTGACAGACGGACGTACGGACAGCGAAGTCTTAGTAATAGGGTCCGGTTTTTACCCTTTGGGTACGGAACCCTAAAAAGCAAACAACGTATACTTACATCTTACCCTCGGTTACTTATTATGAAAATAATCACTACATAGTATAAAATAAAGTCGCTTTATCTGTCCCTATTTCCCTTTGTATGCTTAAATCTTTAAAACTACGCAACAGATTTTGATGCGGTTTTTTTTAATAGATAGAGTGATTCAAGAGGAAGGTTTATATGTATAATACATGCATCATAATATACTAGCGACCCGCTCCGTGCGAAGCCGGAGCGGGTCGCTAGTTGGTAAATAAAGAGTTACGGGGACTATGATTGTTCAATAGCTTCCGTAGTTCTTGCCCATATATGGAAGTGCTGGAGCATAGATCGATTTAGTGGGTAAAGTAAAGACCCATTAGCCCAGTCGCCGTTCGGCCAGGTTCTCTAGTCAAGAAGTTCCACAAACTTTGTCATTTACCCCTAAAGTAACTAGAAGCACCGATGGTTTTAGTAGATAAGGACTAAGAACCCATCAGCCCAGGGAGCCAGAACATTTCTTGTGTTATATTTCTTTTTATAGTATTCTAAGGATTAGTGTAAGTGTGAACTGATTTTTATAGTCCAAAAATTAACGAATTTTATTTATCTATTTATTAAATTGTAAAGAACGTCAAAGATTCTCACGAAATAACCCCCTCAACCAATTAAAGACAAAAATTACCTTATCTGATGTTATATCTCTTGATCGACGCGCGCATTGTTAACAATTTATGATATAATGAGCATTAGGGGAATGTATGAATATTCATAATTAACAAAAATTAATTATATAATTAAATTTAATTAGTTTTCCATACAAAGTTTAAGTTCGTTAGCCAATTTAGTCATTAGGAGGAATACATGGACTTTCTCTAGGTATACATATGCATTTTATTCCTGATTCATTTTCTTCTGCCCTTACCCCAATTTATTTAGGCTTGACGCAGAATGTCTTCTTTTTTCTTCTATTAATCGTCTTCTCATCTATATTTTCTTAAGTCGTCCTCTTTCTCTCCATCCCTCTACGTTCATACTCATTACTCTACGAATCACATGTTTTTTCCTGATTCATCTAGCCAGAGTTTTTTTTTGATGTGATAACGTCTAGTAAATTGCTGGAACACCTGCATTCACAAAAAATATGACGTCATTGTCACGTTCCGGTAACGTCATGTCGACAATGACGTCACACGAGCGCGCAGCTTGTTTGTTTTATATCGTTTAATAATAATATCGCTCATCTGGGCTTGTGTTATGGTGACGAGTGACGAATAGAAGACTTATATAAAGGAAAAAAATATATAAATAAATAAAATAACAAAATATTTTGATGAAAAAAAAAACAAAAAAAAAATTTTTTTTCCTGGTTTTTTATGACGTTATCACGTATCGTCCGTAAACTGACTTCACAAACAACATTTTTTTTATAAAACCTAGGCTTGATGTACATCTCTTTTATTTTTATGGAAATATGAAATTAAGAAAATATTTCCTTTAGTCATTTGTTGTAAACAGAAAGGAAAACACGTGGAGGCTGGTTTTATAAAAAAAACTAGCAGCGCTCCGCGGTTTGAGCCGCGTAACTCCCGATCCCGTGCTGGGAATATCAAAATATAAAATAGCGTAAGTATAAATGAATAGCCTTCCTCGATAAATGGACTATTCAATCCTATTTTTTTTATTCAACCCAGTAGTTCCTGAGATTAGTGCGTTCAAACAAACAAACAAACTCTTCCAGCTTTATAATCACTACATAGTATAAATAAAACAAAGTCGCTTTCTCTGTCCGTATATCCCTATGTATGCTTAAATCTTTAAAACTACGCAACGGATTTTGATGCGGTTTTTTTTTAAATAGATAGAGTGATTCAAGAGGAAGGTTTATATGTATAATACATGCATAATATAGCCGTGCGAAGCCGGAGCGGGTCGCTAGCATAAGTATAGATTGATTACTCTAGACTAGAGGCAATCAGAAAGGAAATAGTGGAACATTTGAAAAAGCATTACGGGAGGTGAAACCGCGAGCCGCAGCTAGTGCATTTATAAATTAGCAAATATTTTAACTTATGCATCACCAATTTAGGCCAAAGCGAACATCTTTGCTTTCATAAATTCTTATATCAATTTACATAAAGTTTGTTGTCGACATTGATAGATCACTCTTTCACAATACTCTGTGATAATTTGACAGGTATTTAATATCTATTAATTAATTACTTAGCATATTTAATTTTTTTTATTTTATTACATGTTTTGACGTTTCTTTAAAATTAGTCAGAAGAGTTGGGTTAACTTTCAGAAAAAAATTATAAGGGTTCCTTTTTTTACCTTTTGAGGTACGGAACCCTAAAAAAACAATACTTTTCTTTTATATTGTACTTTTTTACGATTCTAAGCACCCAAAAATAAAAATTAAACCGAATGCGCGAGAAATAAAAAGTTTTTTTTTTAAGATTAGAAGTTGGAATGTAACGTTTTTATAGTCCGCGACTTTAAATTTAAATTGGGTTATTGGTAACCATTATAAGAAAGCGGTTTCAAAGAAAATATCTTTGCATCTTAACAATTTTTTTTACGTTTTTGGAACATTTTTCCGTAAATTTTGAGGTTATGTTTATCCGAAAATCAGCTGTTACATACACGGAGAGGTCATTAACCTTAAGATTATACTTATTTTTGAAGTTTTATGGACTGTTACAAGTCTGAACGACGACGTTTATTTAATAAAATTACTTAACTGATTTTCTAATTGACATAGCCTCGAAAATTACAACAGTTTAAATTTCCAAAAGTCTTAAAACAAAAGTTCAGTGTTATAGTGTACAGAAGTAGCCCTCAATATATTACCAATAACCCTGTATGTCTTAAATAAAATAATAAATGGTTGTCTGTAAAGTCGGTTTACAGACTACAATTTTACGTGATAACGTCATAATAACGCTTTTGTATCGCAGACATTACCATTTTGCATACTTTAATACGTTGATATGGTTACCTTGTCAATACCGGTAACGTGACATGACGTCACACATTTTTGTGAGTGCACTGTTAATCGATTTTAAGACGTTAACACGTTAAATATAAATTTAGGAACTTAAAAAAGTAAATTTCCAGCGCACCCGAGTTGATATCCTCATAAACTTAACACCACCGAATTCTCCAGCAACACACCATAGGTAGTACGTACGCACTATTGTTCTCAGTTATTCGTAGGTCAAACGCACTTACACAAAAAGTAATCTCATATATCATGGCACCCCACCGGAACGGGCAAACCACGGTCACCACACTATCTTATATTACCATACCAATATAACAAGATCTATGATGCTACAAAGATCACAATATATGCGGCTAAAAAAGGAACTAAATAGTAAAACTTATAACAAAAAACTGGTTGCCTGTAAAGTCGGTATACGGGCGAAAGTTTTACGTGACAACAACTGTGCTCGAGTGGAAGGGACGCGTGCCTTTCACTTTTTATGTCTGTCTCTCTCGCTCTTAGGCGGGCTAACCATGCCCGAGTGGAAGGGACGCGTGCCTCTCACTCGCTCTCATTGTGAGCGCATAACGTCAGCGGAGCGTAACGCAGTTTCTTGAAGTGTCACCCGGCAAACCAATTTATAAAACGTTGTCACGTCAAAATTGTTTCCAAGGAGGTTCGGATTTGAAGTTCATAGATGTGTAATGGCATCAGATGCTGTTGAAGAAAATGAAAAACATGTAAAAATTGCAATCTTTATTCCACATCTAGTTCAATAATCTATTTCATTGTAATTTCGAAAAACGGATATTTTTAATATATTTTTTCTTAATGTGTATATGCGTGACGCATTAGTAGTTATTGACTTGTTTGTGCCTGTGTTTAATGTTTACTTTTAGTTACTAGATATTGTGACCGACTGTATTTCCATTGGTGGATCATTAAGGACACTAGCGCCCTCACTCGGGTTTGAAAATATCAAATCTACGGTACTTAATAAGTAGAGAGACCTACAATTTCTGGTAGAAGTGTGACTTAATAAAGGATGTACTGATCTTTTGTTAGATGTATGATATTAATTGAATGTCTTTGGTTACATATTGTTTTTAAATCGGATCGATTGTTTGAAATCGGGCGTGGAAATGTGCTTTTTGTTGGACACATTTAGGTAGGTATTTAACAGACCGTGAATTACTGAATAAAATTTTATTTAAATATTAACTAAGTATTTCGTAAAAATAGGGTAAGCTACTTAACCAAATTTCAGCTCAATCGATAACCAGGACGTGGATCAAATTTAATTTGCAAGATTTGATGAAAAACATCGGGATAGGTAAAAATAAAAGCTTAAAATAGGTCATTGTATAAATTTATTGATACTTATAGATTTTTGTTGTCAATGTGAAAAACAATTAATTTATTTATTTTATCACTGATATCAAGGTTTTTAAAAAACCATTTATTTGCCCTTTTGTTTTTATAAATCCGAAAGTTTGTTTATTTGTTTGTTTGTATATGTGTTTGGTTGTCTTCACGGTCAAACGAATTGACCGATTTGGATGAAAATCGCCATTGTGGTAGTTTTGGGGACATAGTATAGGTACGCGTGTAACCGCGAGGCGTCGCTAGTAAATATAGACACTTTTTACCCTTTTTGAGGTCGAATTTCTAAAAAAGTCATTTCTTAGTGCTTAAAAGCAACCCTAAGGGTGAGCGCACACCTAGCCGCACCGCACGCGCCGCAGTCGCCGCGCCGCAGCGAAGGAAATCCCCAAGGCAGATGCTGATTACGTGACCAGCCGGAGCCGCGCCCATATAAACGGTGACTGCGGCGCGTGCGGTGCGGGTAGGTGTGCGCTCACCATAGAAGCAACCCAAAGTTTCAGATTCGTAGCACTTGTAGTTTAGATTTATACCTACTACTAAGCTACATTGAATAAGGAAGAAAGAGTGTGTTTACTTAAATAAAAATAAACGTCTTTACTTACAATTGTTTATTCCAAATAACCTAAGACTTTTAATATTATATAGTAGAACGGAAACTAAGTCGCGAGTTTCGTCACGATGTTTTCCTTCACCGTGCAGCGACGACTTTTAACATTTTTAGAAGTTCACCAAAAATGTATGATTCTTTACTCCGGACACGGCCGACTAATCTGAGAGGATGGTATAGGTTCTAAGCAAGCCTACTCTATCTATGTCATAGGATAAATAATTAAATAAATATTGCAGGACATTTCACACATCGCCATCTAGCCCCAAGCTAAGTAACTGGACTTGTGTTATGGGTGCTAGACAACGGATATACTACTTATATTCTATTCTTTTGTACATATATACTTATAATTCATAGAGACAACCAGAACACAGATAAAGATATAAGCATAAATACTTATCTGAGGTGGGAATCGAAACCGCAATCCTGTGTTTGGCAGTCCGGCATAGTGACCATTGTGCCAACTGAGTTGTCTTTGTCTGTGGTCTGGTTGTTTCTATGTATTATAAGTATATATTTACAAAAGAAAAGTATATAAGTAGTAAGTATATCCGTTGTCTAGCACCCATAACACAAATCTAGTTACTTAGATTGGGGCTAGATGGCGATGTGTGGAATGTCCGGCAATATTTATTTATTTATTTATTTTGTATAAATTATCTACATTAGATGTAAAGGCCAATAAATATTAGACTGGAAAACAGTTCTAAAAGTCGCTTATTTGTGAACTTACTAGACAAAATAGCTCAGTCTAGGCTCAATTTTTTGAATGAAAAATGTCCTAATGTCATCTCTATTTATTGTAATTTCAACTTCTCTGAATTTAATTCATAATATTATATAATATAGCTTACCAACAGGGATTAAAATGTTAATAAAACTAGCTATTAGTCAATATATTGCATAAATATAGTCATTACGTTTGTCTGTTTATGGAATACGATAATTATTGCATTATTAGTTCAACTAATACGGTTAATTGTGATTGTGTGAATCATATCGAATTATTTTGCAGTATGAATACTACAAGTATTTTTAATCCGTAACTAGCTGCGTCCCGCGGTTTCGCCCGCGTAAGTCCGATATTTCTCACCGTTTAAACCTTTCCTGGACTACGACAAAAATTTCAAAACCGAAATCATTTAAATCGGTTCAGTCATTCTCGAGTTTTAGCGAGACTTACGAACAGCAATTGATTTTATTTATATAGATAGATTGCCCTACATCACCTGGACGCCATAGCGACGTCGTCACCAGCTACGCATCTAAGCAATTTGTATTGGGGTATCAGGAAAATAACTCACCTGGTGACAGTGTGACAACGTCGCTTTGGAAACTTAGCCACAACCGACTATGATTTTTGTGGAGACTTAGATACTCTGGCGTAACGCCCTGGCGACGTAGCCACAGTAGCCAGTAAATGTGGCAGTAGCTTACTCTATTTGGCGACGTAGGGTAGCCAGAAGTAGCTATGACGTCCCAATGAGGTAGGGTCCTAAGTCTTAATGGAGGTTTGTATTACTTGCGTCCGTGGGATTTAGCCCTAGATGATGTGACCTTTGGGTGGTGCTAAAAGAGCAATATCTTGGTGAGAGGCTTCGGCTGAGGCTTGTTACCACTTACCGCCCGCCGGCCATCGTATCGCCAAGCGGACTTGTCCGTGTTCCGATTCTCAGGCCGGTGAGGTAGTCTTGCTAGTGCTTTCATGGCCGACCTCAACGTCACCGAGCACCCGGAGGTGTCCAGCTACTTGCTGTTCTAAATACTTTTTTTTTACATATGATAGGTCAGCGTTTGACCGTCACACCTGCCTGATGGTAGATGACGATGCGGCCTAAGATGTAACACGCCTTCCTAGAAGATACCTATTCACTCGCGACTTGAAGACCCCAAAATTGTACACGTCAGGAAAGACAGACGCAGGCAACCGATTCCATTCCCTTGCAGTACGAATAAGGAATGACGAAGCAAAGCGCTTGGTGCGAACGTCTGGTATGTTCACCATGAATCGGTGCCGCTCATCAGTATGCCTGGTTGTATGACGAAAGAATGGAGATGACAAGATTAGGTCGAGGAGTTCTGTTGTACACTCCCCGAAATGTAGCTCGCCACCTTGCGACGATGTTCAAGGCTCTGAAGCCTTTTGTTGGCAAGCTTATCGTCACCGATGAGTCTCCTGGCTCTCTCTCTCATTGGACTCCAACGTCTCTAGCTTGTAATTCACCGAACCAACTTCTAAATATTTTTATTCCATAAGTGTTTAAACCTACCTACTCAACAGACATTCGTAACAATTGTCACACACTGAAACACATAACATTCCTTCCACAGTTGACGGTGCAGTAATACTAGGTGCAAACCACGTCGTACTTTACAATTTTCCCCTCAATTTGATACCTACTTTCTGATTACGAGCCCATTGTATCTAATAGCAGAGTAACTGTTGAATTCCGCATTCGAATGGAAAAACGGAACGAGTCATTTTATGAAATATTTTAAGTATGTGTTGAGAAAGATTGGTATGAATAGGGTTCCCAGACGTCATATTTTAGATGGATATTGAACTTTTTTTATTCACATAACCGTCCGACGTGAAAATTTTAATTACGCACTAATATATTTCGCTCGTGAACTAATACGCAATGGTTCAAAATATCAATATGCCGATCTCTCGATAGGTCTAGCCAAAACGCGAAATTAGCAGACTGTATTTTAGGTACTGATCGACTAAATTTTTTTTTACTTTTTATTTATTTGTTTCTTACAGAATCAACAGCACTTAATAAATACTAGCTATTAGACGATATACAAAACATACTGCCAATAACAGATTCTTACTATCTAATTTGATTACATTATAATATGTCGCTAAAGAAAAAAGTATCAAGAGAAGTTCAGTGGAAGCACGTATGCAAGTATAGGGATAGGAATAGGATAGGATAGGGCAGAGGATGGATTATGTATAAAGTTATATAAATAGATAGATATATAAAGATAATATTATTTATAAAAGTAAAAAATTTGTTTGTGTTCAGCAACTTAACTATCTGAGATTTAAAAGAAAGTTTCCCAATATAGAACAAATCAATCTCAGAGAAAACCTCATTGTAACAACGCAGGGCACGACATATGACTGAATTTCTACCATAGTTAGTGTGAGTACGTGGGATGGCAAAAAGAGTGTGTGGGGTAAAGGTACAAAATATTACAAAGTTACATCTGAATTAAATGGAACAAATAATAATTAAAAAAACTAAATAAGTCTCCCTAGGTAGGATGCCCAAAATGCTCGCTGTTTTGCCTCTTTGGATGGAAATGCCGATCCGTTTTGGCCAAAGTAGCAGCCAGCCCTTTGATCACCTGAAGCTAAGTACTAATAATTTTGAAATACTTTCCGAACTTTATCTATTAGTTAAACCGTTTTTTCGTTTGCAGACTTACTGACTGACTTCTCTCTTCTGAACTCTTTGGGCTTACTCTACATTCTTACACCACTCGCTGCGATCCCTACTTACTCTTCTTCCTCGACGCGGCCGATTTCCTCTTCACCTCCCTGCTTGGTATCTTCTACTATGGCTTCCACTGCGTCATTATCCTCTGCGTTCATAGACTACTGCCTTGAAATTTAGTTTAAATCGTCTTTTGTTTTCGTTTCGATCGTCATTTCTTTAAATTCAAATCGCCTTTTGTTTTATTTTAGATCGTTAGTAGTCGACTGTTTCCTCCCTGGATAATGACACTAGCACAAATATTTTTGTGCCATAAAGCCTATAAACTGCCATGACTATGCCCCTATTTTTTTCTTTTTTTTTTTCATTTTCTAATTATCATAGAAATTATGATTAAAAAAATAAAATGAAATGGTCATGGCAGTTATAAGTTTTATGCACCAAAAATATTTGCTTTAGTGTCATTATCCAGGGCGAAAACAGTCGACTACGTTTGTAATAGTTTGTATGGAGAGAGCCCCCGGTACCCTTTCCTCTTAAAGATGACGGGTGACAAGTAGTTGTCTGACCGTTTTGTCTGCATTTATTCAAAAGATTTTATTGTGCTCCAACAATGTATTATGAAAATACAAACATACTTTGCTCGTATCAATCTATCTTCAAATGAATTATGCATTGCAATAAGTATTTTTTCTTTCTTTTGAAGTGAAAACTTCTTTAGCGGCGTTGAGCACTTTTTCTGTAATGGGTATAAAATCTTAAACTCGCGTCAGGACACGTGACCTGATCGAAAAAGCGTAAGACGGATGGAGAGTAGACAGCTATCCCCTCTCTACGGCGCGGCGAAAATGTATGCCGGGCCTACTGTTTTTAATTTGGCTGTGAGTGTATTAAGACGTACATATGGTATTTTTTAACGGACGACTATTGACGGACGACAAATGTCGGAAGACAATATGTTGGACGACAAATGTCGGACGACTATTTGTCGTCCGACTATTTATTTTTTTTTTCATCTAAAACTCTTTTTGCGTATGTTCTCGCGACATATGAGATTTTACACAGATATACAGTTTTCACTTCTGCCTGCACTCCCGGAGTGCGCTGTTTTTTTTTTTATTCTACTAGGTACATCTTGATGAAGAGCATTGTTGAGTTAAATAATAACGGCTTTTACGAGGTTTCGTTAAAAATACTGTCTGACTGTATTTATGTGACTGACTGACTGATTTGAGCGAAACATGAAGACGAAGAAGAAAGAAGAAGAAATGATACGAAATTGCGAACTTTCGCAGCTTTCTGTTGATTTTCGGACTAGTAGAAAAAGGAAGAAAAACTGACCAAGTGGGTGTCTGGCGATGCGTAATTTAGGGTTCCGTATTTACTACCTGTTTGCACTACAAGCATCTTACTAATTTCGCAATAAAAATCACTTTAAAACTTAATATTTTTGAAACTGATGCCAGGATCAAAAAAATTTTAAAAGACCTATCCAAAGATACCATGGGTTTGGTGAGATTATTTTTATTTTTTGTACGCGTGATTTATAGGAATACTAGGTGCGTCCCGCGGTATAATCTGCGGAAGTCCCGATCCCGTGGAAATATAGGGATAAACAGTTGCTTATATGTTAATCCAGGTATCTACACACCGAGTTCAGTAGTTTTTGCGTGAAGGAATAACAAACATACACATAAACACAGACAGACAGTTACAGACATTCGTATGAAACTCGAAACTTCTGAACGTACTGTTGCTGAGCTACGGGCCGAGGTTTCAGCGTTGCGCAATAATACAGTTGCGCCCGCGCTGAATATTTCACCGGTGTCAGCACAAAACGTAAACACGCAGCGAGGCGACCGCGGCAAACGTCACATTGCACGACTCAGCACTCCTGCCGGCGCAAATGACTCGAAAGTATGCGCGCAGGTTAATGACCGACCTACATTGAAAGTGACAAAAGAGGCTTCTTTTATCCCGAAATCCTACGCACAGGCCGCTCACGTTCCAGATAATGTGAAGAAAACATCATCCAATGGGCGAAAGATTGACGGGGACGGTTTCACGCTTGTGGAGAAGAAAAACCGTCATCTGCCGAACCGTAATCACCGTGGTACTGCAGCTACAACTAGCTTGAAGGCTGTAGAACCGGTGATTCCTATGTACATATCCCGGTTCAGTAAAAGTACAACTACCAACGACGTACAAGAGTACATTAAGACCAACGGCCGGAAACGGCTGGAACAGGAGAAGCTAGGCATCAGCCTCGAACTAGTGGAACTAGAATCCCAAAGGAAGACTAACTTTAAGTCCTACGTGCTCCGGATTCCAGCGACGCTAAAGGACATGTTCTTCTCGGCAGATTTCTGGCCCGCCGGCATTGTATACCGACGCTATAGGGAGGCGAGACCGAAGGCAGAAAACCCTAAAACTTAACTTAAATTTAATAAAATATTATCTATATGTATGTTAGTCTGTAAGGTATCTATTTCATATGGGTCTGTACTTATTTATAAGGCTGTTACCTGAAATAAATGATTTATTATTATTATTATTATTTGTTTGTTATATGTCCTATATCACGGGACTATGGAGTCCCGGACCTTTGGAAGGCATGCGTGGGGCCGAAGCCAACACGTAGAGGCCCTTTACAATAACAAGTTTAATGGCAAAGTATGATGTGGACATCAAACCGGCGATTATCCCTGTCTGCACTATAAAATGCAGCCAAGGACAACCTCCGGTTTGAATAGAACTATTGATAAACTACAGGAGAAAACTACTACTTGGGCTATTGTGATGGGATGGTAGTGGACTGGATACTGGGGAACTATGGGTACTATGGCACCTGCCGTAACAATGTTCAACAAACATGTAAAAGTGGCAGGCGGAGACTCGCCAACTCTCAAACTGGGCCACCCTAATCAGCTGAGTAAATTACAGCAAGGGGGCAACAGGGACGAGAGTGGCTTAAGGATAGTGACGCCACACTGGGTTTTAAACTCAGGTCACGGGCTCCCTGAGGGTCCAGCCTACCTGGCCCACTCACCACTTACGTATGGCATATATCCTTCGAATATACTCTTGCGACTCCACTCTGGACGGCCGGTGAAGGCAAGCCAGAGGCGGGGGACCGCTTCCTCGTCATTGTTCACTCCGATCAGCCAACTAAGGCCAGCCGGAGATGAGGAACGGTTGCCTCCCCCAGGAGCACTCGGGACCGCGGGGTCGCTACTCCCCGTCACCTCGCCTCAAGGTGCCCTGCGGGCTTATTATTATTATTATTATAAACATTCACATTTATAATATTAGTAGAATTCACGTCAAATTACAGCGTTTAGGGTTCTTTTTAGGACTACGGAACCCTAAAAAAGGGAATTTAAAATATTTCTAAAATAAACAAATCCAAGAACTAAACAATCCACCTTACCATGAAGATTCAATGGGTAACGGCTCCACGGCAGAGCGTCGCGTCGCGTCGCGCTCCGCTTGCGCCCGCGCAGCGCTTTCGTAAACCGATCCTCGAGATAAGGCTTGCACTGCACATACTAAGGCAATGGTGGTATAACTTCAAAAATGGAAATTTCAAGTTAGACTAGCTCTTAACCGCGGATTCGTCCGCGTTGAATTTTCTAAAGCTGGGAACATATTATAGCGCGACTGATAAGTGTGCACGGTCGTTTGGCATCCAGCGGCCCAGATCGCTCTAGAACGTCCGCGGACGTCCGAACGCTCAAGGGCGGCCTAAGGTTACGTCCGCGACTTACGTCCGATAGTGTGCACAGTTACATAAATTTACATTACGCAGATGCCTATAAGTCGCGGCTAGCCGCGACTGTCGGACGCGTCCGTGGATGCGTTCGAGCAATGTGTCCCTATAGCTTTAGCGGTCATAATAACTCTGTGTAAGTATGTAGTTGTTGTGTATGTTTGTTTTGATGTCAGTGCTTTTTTTATGTTTGCTACTACTTTTCTGTTTGTCTTGTGTCGTGTGCTTGTTCAAATGAATGTTCTCTTTCTTTCTTTCCAGTCAACAATTTGCAAAAAATAAAGAAGGAGGAACAATGGAAGATTCCCGCTTCGGGGGCCAAGATTCACTTTAGCTCGCTGAGCCAGGGGAACAGGTAAGTTTAGTAAAAGTATGTATAAAACGAAGTTCAATCCGTCCATTGGATGAGGTGTCAATCAGTCTTAGCTTCAAAATTTGAAATTTTATGATAGATACAAAGAACACACCCTCCAAGTTTCAGGTCTCTACGACCAGCGGTTTAGGTTGTGTGTTGATCCGTCAGTCAGTCAGGACAAAGGATTTTATATGTAATACCTATGTACCTTACTTAAAGTTAAATCTAGCTCTATATTTTGATGTGGTTAGGCGTACCTAACGAATATAAATATAAATACTTAGTCAACAAATAAGATATTTATAAATACCTATCTTACCTCTCCCCTCTTCCCCTCTTCTTCTCTTTCTCTTTTACCTATTCTTGTTTCTGGTTCTGGGTGTTTCCTATATGTATAATATGTATATATTTACAAAAAAAAAGTATATAAGTAGTTTATCCGTTATCTGGCACCCATAACACAAGCATTAAGTTGCTTAGCTTGGGGCTGGATGGCGATGTGTAATATGTCCTGAAATATTTATTTATTTATTTATTTTTATTTATTTTTACCTATAATTTTCCTATAAATTAGACTTAATAGAGAAACACCTAGACCCAGACCAAATATCTCTAAATCAAATCAATTTTTAAGGCTATTCAAAGTGAACCTATGCACTGTAGGTACGGTTGGCTGCATTACAGACCCACCGTAGAGCTCCAAAACGGCTGTATAAGAATTTTTTCAACACAAGCAAGATTATTTTATAAGAATTAAGAATGTTTTCAACCCAAGCAAGATTCTGTTTTAAGAATGTTTTCAACACAAGCAAGATTCACCTGCTTTAGTTGACGTTTAAAGTCTTCTAACTCATGACTTTGATATACTTTTGTATAAAATATACTAGAAGTATTTATAAAAAAAATATGATTTTGTGAATCGAACCTACGAACTTCTGCGTGAAAATGAACAGCGTTTGAAAACCACAATTTTCAAGTTACACTGTTTCCCCCTGTGATACTACTCACACATCAGTACAATGCTGGCATACCTACATGCACACACACACAAATGTAAATTAACGTATTAATTAAGCCGGAATGTGATTTACATTCACGAACGGAATTTCGCAAAAAGCGAACAGTACTATTATTTATTCTGTGACCGAATTGCATTTTTTATTATTCCCAACTTATTACTATATAATATTGTAAAATAAAGTCTTTCCGTCGCGTCTGTCTGTTTGTCTGAACGCGATATATTAAAAACTACTTAAGTATGTACTGATAAGATTTTCACACGATTCTTCTTTTAATTTTTCTTTTAGCAGATATTTTTAGAATTTATTTAATTTAATTTATTTTTTATCACAGTTGCTCATAAAGTGGATCTTATTAAACCGCTTTTAGGCTCATAATGCAACGTAATACACGCGTGCGATAAAAAAAAATCCAACTAGTGTTGGAAAATAATACGTCATCCCGATATGTCAAATACGTATCTTACTGCTAATGACATATAGTATAGTAGATGAAACATTCTTAAGGACATCGTTCAAATCGTACCCAAAAATTAACGTGCCGGCAACAAAAAAAAATGTTTCTATCTTGTAGAGAATAACATTTTAAATAATGTTTAATAAGGCAACAAAGAGCTACGATGAACCATCGTTGAGTTATTTTACATTGAAAACCCAAAAAAATGCATTTTGTAGAGATCCATTTGACCACTTCTAAGATATTACTACAGAAAAAATATAAAAATAAGTAGTAAATGGATAAGTTTTGTCTGTTTTTATTATATTTATATACATAGGTATATCCAATAACCCTTTCAGAAGTTATAGTGGGATCTTAAAAGTGGTCAAACGGATACCTATAAAATGCATTTTTTGGGTTTTCAATGTAAAATAACTCAACGATTTTTGATCGTAGCTCTTTGTTGCCTTAGTAAACATTGTTTAAAATGTTATTCTCTACAAGATACAAATAATTTTTATTACTGGCCGGCATTTTTTTTTGTGGGTATTTTTTGTTAGAAACATGAATGATCTCCTTTATCTGGGTTATACTGTTTTGATGTATAGAAAAAGGTACCATCCAAAGAGTTTCTAAGCCTTGCTGGCTTAAAACTCTTTGTTGGTACCTTTTTTCTTCTTTTCAAAAGGTTGTCTTTAAAGTCTGCGAACGATAATATTACGTGATGACGTCTTTGATAATAATTAAAAATTGAGTTTTGTTTTTATTTTGTTTTTTCTTTAGGTACATAAATATTTTTTTTTAATATATTCTGTTTTTAATGAAACCCGGAACTAATATATTCTGTTTTTAACCGCCGACGCAAAAACAAATGAAAAAAACCCTAAAAAAATATTGTATGTCAGACGCTGTATAGGTTAAAAGTCTTTTGCCTAGCCTTTCGGGAGTGTAATTAACAAAAAATAGTAAACATAACCTAAAATTCTTAAATACTTTTTATTATTAAAATTTTAACAAGTCTTTTTTTTATTCGCAACTGTGATAAAAAACGTCGTACGATACACGTGTGAATTGATCATTCCATCTCGGCTTTTGCCACGCTCGCGTTCCGCTCGCGCGTCATAAACCGCCTCTATGGAATGATCAACTTTCCACACTTGTATCGCAATGTACTATTTTGTGTAACAATTTTGCGTTTTTTTATGGT
This sequence comes from Idaea aversata, assembly GCA_907269075.1. Classification (NCBI taxonomy): domain Eukaryota; kingdom Metazoa; phylum Arthropoda; class Insecta; order Lepidoptera; family Geometridae; genus Idaea; species Idaea aversata. The sequence continues at coordinate 4,735,279 of OU026102.1, forward strand.
GCAATAAAGTGTTTATTAATCTATTTATCTATCTACGTTTTTCGGATGGACGGACTGTTTCATGAGGAAGTAAAGTATTTTTGTAAATTGACTGAAATAATAATATGATAATATGACAATAAACCAAAAAACCACACTAAACTACTCAACACATTTTCCTTTCCTTACCCGTGCGAAGCCGGGGCGATTCGCTAGTACAAGATCTTTTTTTTAGGATTTCATATTTTTTATTTTTATATTATTTAAATGGCTTTAATAACTATATTCTAAAACAAATTATTAAATAATAAAACGCGTTAAATTAAAAAAGTACTGAAAAATAATCTCATTCGGTTTTAACTTAACTATGGAATAATTACTTAGAAAGGTATATGTATAATATATGTATAAAGGTATGAGTATAATTAATTATGGTTTGGTGTAAATTGGCTTAAAAGAAAGAAAAATTTAGGTGCATGGTTTGCTACCCGTGTGAAGCCAGGGCAGATCGCTAGTTTATGGATAATTTATTTATTACGTGATTGTGAGTAATTACTTGTATTGGTATTAATTGGTATGTAGCTATGACCTTTTAAGTTTTTTCATTAAGAATTTTTTAACGTAATAAAATCCAGGTTCTTTGAAATTTTAGGAAAACCTTCTACATGCCAAGCACTATCTTTGTATGAATTTTCATCAAAATCGATTGAACCGGTTTGATCGTGAAGAGAGAACAAACAAACAGACAAACTAAGTATATTTACCATATATACCATATCACTACATAGTATAAAACAAAGTCGCTTTATCTGTCCCTATATCCCTATGTTTGATTAAATCTTTAAAACTACGCGACGGATTTTGATGCGGTTTTATTTTAATAGATAGAGTGATTCAAGAGGAATGTTTATATGTATAAATACATGCATAATATAGCCGTGCGAAGCCGGGGCGGGTCGCTAGTACCATATATATCGTATTTACCATATCGAAATGATTGAACAATTAAGTAAATATTTATTATAATGTGTGTACTTATAAGAAATATTTAACATTATAAATACAAATAATGAAAACACCAGTTAGTCAAATAACCCGCCCCTTATCGTAAATAGTAAAGTAGGTAAGAAGTACCTACTAGCTTAAAGCAAATCGAGAGTTTTCACTGTATTTTATAGCATATATTGTTGTTACCTACTAGCTACCTACTTAATTTTTTTTGTATTTTATATTTAAGAATGCAGTCAACTAAACCACCTACCTACTTACCCATATTATCATCACGCCAGTCAAATCACTGCAATTTTCGGCATGCATTATGTTTTTTAAATTTATTTTTGTTTATAAATAAATAAATAAAATAAATAGTACTAATAGTAGTAGTAAGAGTACCTATAGTAGTTTTAGTAAAAAAAAATAATTATTTATTTATTTTAATATTATCATGGTTATTTTCACTACTTACTAAAGTTATTTAAGTAGTCCAAACTCCATTCTTGTGAAAATGATGCCTGTAAAAGCATCGGAATATCAAGCTCCACACAATAAAAACATGGTAAACAAGTATCAAATAATCTCTTTATTTTTAAATCCAATTAGTCCCTTACCAGCTGTTGTGATAAAAAAAGTGGTAATTACTTTACAAAAGGAGAAATTAACTCGATGCTTGACCAAAAATCATGCATCTGCTTCGTTTTGAAAGGGTTAAAATAATGAACAAATTAACGGGTCTATAACATGGCATGACAAGTAACAATAGAACTTAAATATTATTAACAATATTTAAGGAATAAAATTGAATGGAAATGTCCAAAAAATGAACTATTTGTTTCTAACAAAATTAATTACTTACTTACAGTATTTTTCCAGACAGCAAAAGGTCATATTAAAAAGGCTTCGAAGGGTTTTTGTATATTTTGCTTTCTGAATTAAGTTTAGGTTAATACCCTTAGAGGAGAACTATATGACTACCTGCGCTTTGCGGTTTTACTAGCGTTCATTCCAATCCTGAGGATAAATCTGCGTAAATAGTGACCGCAAACACTGGCCGCAAAAACCACGTTTTCGTAAGCCAGCCGCAGTTTTTATTTGATAATTCCGTTTTAACTTGGTAGATTTTGTTACAAAGTAAATACCTTTGATAATTACGTTTTAACTTGGTAGATTTTGTTACAAAGTATATACTAATGCGAATATTCTGAAGCCCCTAAGCCCTAAATTAGATTTTGTTTGTAAGAATATCTGCATAAATAGTGGCCGCAAAACAGTTTTTCTTAGATAATTCCGTTTTAACTTAGTAGATTTTGTTACAAAGTATATGCTACTGCGAATATTCTGAAGCACCTACGCCCTAAACTAGATTTGTTTGTAAGAATATCTGCATAAATAGTGGCCGCAAAACAGTTTTTCTTTGATAATTCCGTTTTAAGTTGGTAGATTTTGTTACAAAGTATATACTTCTGCGAATATTCTGAAGCACCTACGCCCTAAACTAGATTTTTTTGTAGGAATATCGGCATAAATAGTGGCCATAAAACAGTTTTTCTTTGATAATTCCGTTTCTACTTGGTAGACTTGATAATAAAACTACTGCGACTATTTTAAATGTGGATTCTAAATACTAGGTAAAGACTTTTAGCCTTTCTTTCTTAATTATAAGACTAGAAAATAGATACATATAGTGTAAAAATCTCAACAATATTAACTATCTTAGTTTTTTTGCGTTCGTAAAAAATAAATCTAATTTTGGTAGTCTGAAGGATGATCATTTGAATTCCTCTATTTTTTTTTATTTAAGTTTTGTTTTCAATTTGGAAAATTGACATCTTTAAGTTTGATTTTTCCCATTCACCTTCTGAGCAACTTCACATAATGCAACTATTATTCAAAATCCTTTTTAAAAGGACAATATCCACTTCCATAGAAGATATGGCTTTAACAAACAATGAAAAGATCCTCAAAAATATTCACACAGAAACCTAAAAATAAATAATTTAATTCAAAAAATCGATGCCACATCTAGTAAAAGTAAAACTAATCGATTAAAAATCGATAGACTCTAACGGAAGAGAGTATCGGCAAACGGAACAACCCCCAAAGGAAGCAACAATTTTATAATCTGAGGGTCGGACACGTGCGTACTAACCCTTTGAACTTGTTATAATGAGGTATGGGGTGAAAGTAAAAGGGGGAAACCAAAGACATTTAAAAGACAATTAATAGATATGACATTGGGACATTTTTCATAGAATAATTGTGTCCTTGTCTTTATATCTGCGTAGAACGCAAACGTCACATCATCAAAACTAATTATTTTGTAAAAAATGTTGTGACAAAATAACTATTGTCCGGTTTGCTTCTGGTGATAAATATTGAAACTCTTTAGTACTTACATAAATATTTTTTGAAGTTCTTTAGAGTTAATTAAAAAGTCACTGTTATTCTTTCTGCCCTGATCCCAATTTGTTTTCTTCTCCTTTATACTGCAATATGATTTTTTCTTCAATCTTCTACAGGGTGATTTTTTATGTGGGATAATAGCCTTCAGGGCTAAACTATAAGAGATACCGAAATATGCTGAATAAAGTGGCGTGCCTGATTTTGATAAAAACTAAAACTGCATCAGTAGATTTTTAAAAAAGTCACCACCAAGCATCGAACCTGTTGATTTTGCAAAAAAATATAATCATCCTATATTTTTATATCAACGTATAGTCTTGCTGATAGAGATCACTTCTTGGAAACAAACATAGTATGTCAAATCAAAGGAAAAAACAAATTTTTGGAGTCTTAAGTAATTTACTTACTATACAGTATACATACACAGTTAGCTATGAAAAGATTTTGGCTATTTAGCTAGCTATTAAGAAGTAGGTAAGTACCTATAGATAATACGTATTACATTTATCTATCAATTTCCATCACAAGTTCACTCTACAATGAGAAAACCACAACAAGGCACTCTTTTTCAATAGCTGATACAAATCACCGTCAAAATGTTTTGTAGAAACAGTCTTATCTACCATCTCGCATGCTTCTATAATGGAGGAAATGGCCAATTGTTTCAAACCACTTAGTGCCTCTGCAGACTAGTGATTTTTGTCAACTGACAGTTCACATTTCAGGATTCATCATTCTCGTAGATTGATTTGCACAACAAAAAAAATGGTAGTTTGTAAAGTCGGTTTACGGACGATAATTTTACGTGATAACGTCATAACAAAACGATAAAAAATTGTTTTTTTTTGTAGCATGAAAAAGTGAAATAACATCGCCAAAAACCGGTAATTTACAGCTGAGCAAGAGCTGACTCAGTTAAAATTGAGGAGCCAAGTTAGGTTTTTTCGTAAAAATCCTGACGTTTCGGAAGATTTACAGTTTCCATGTTCACAGGTAGCCCATGAGATGGTTGTTTTAAAATTAGAAACTAGTAGGTATAATTAAAAGTAGTACCTATAATTATGAAAAAAATCGCTTTTGTATCGCTATGGGCCATATTGCTTTGATATGTGCTTTGAAGTGCTAAAATCTCTAGTCTACAGAAACTCGTTTATAAACCACCCATCTCTTTCTAGCCAAATATTTAGCGTAATTCAGAAAGAGATGAAAATGTTTTTCTATGCTTGTACATTTTAATTTGTTTGTAGTTTATTTGAGCAAATTAGTACTTACTTGTTTATTTATTTGAATAAATGCTCAATAAAATGTGAAAATCAGAGATTCCTAAGGTGATTGTCCCACGTTCCATATGTTCCTTTAATGACTTTAACATTGTAATTAAGATAAGTAGGTAGGAACCTACTTATCTTAATTACAATGTTAAAGTCCTAACTATAGACAAAAGCGGAAATATCTCCGACCATTTTTCTTCGATCTTCCACTATGAATGGTCTTCTATCATTTTCAAGGGAGAAGCAGTAGCGTAGCGAGGAAGAGGGCGGAGGGGCGCTCCTAAGAGTCCACACTTAGGAGGGCGGCAAAATTGGGGAAAAATATTATGTGCGGTTACCGGCGGTCATTCAGACAATTAATTTACAAGAAGCTGACTTTTACCTACTTGCAATTCTTGCATATTGTTTTTTCTCACCAACACCACCATTATTATATTTATGAAGTCAAAAGGGCGGCAAATTGAAAATATGTATTATTATTTTTATGACGTCAAAAGGGCAGCAAATTATAACTCCGCCTCGGGCGTCAGTGAGACCCCACTGAGAAGTATGCTCTACCCCCGAATTTCATAGACCCTGCAGAGAGTCTTCCCGTCTTACCGCTGTCCATGACTTTCCTTAAACAGTGTAGAAGTCACGCTGCGGGGTGAATTTGGGAAGATGGGGCATGATGAATCCATGTCAAATTCAGAGCGAACTTTTGACCTGTCCCTCCAGCCCTAATAGCTGTTCATTGACTGACTTGATGTCAACTAATAACAACGTCAAAGACCTGGGCCACACTGGAGTGGGCGGATCTGACGCTACCCAATCAATATTCCCTTTTAATTTGTGCTATGGATACGAAGTAAAAGAAGATGAGTGCTTCGACCAAACGCTTCGATAAAAATAATGGTAAAACTTTAACAAAAATTACCTACTTGTTTGCAAGGTGGTTAGGTACTTGAAGCACATGAGTATCAACCACTTTTTATTATTTAGTAAACTAGAATAGAATTTCCAAGGAAAACTAAACACGATCGAAAATAATAAACAAAAGACGGTCGTAACGGAAACAAACGACGATCGAAAAAATAAACAAATGAAGATCAGAAAACAAATGAATTTGGATAACGACGACAAATGGCAAGTAACTGTCAAAATGACAGACGTCAAAGTGACAGCTGTCAAACTTAAAACTGCTATAGTTCAGAAACTATTGATCCTAGACTGACATTTTGACAGTTACTTGCCATTTGTCGTCGTTATCCAAATTCATTGGTTTTCTGATCTTTTGAAGTTCCTTTAAGTGTCATGGTGTCAGATGCTGATAAAGATAAAGGGAAACCACGTGGCTTTAAATGCTTATTATCTATTTTATACATCTAGTTCACGAAAAACTATCAATTTCATTGTAATCTAGGAAAATGGAGATTTTTTCATATTTTCTATTTGTGTATATGCTTAATTATTACCCTGCCATCATTAAAATAAAAAAATAAAAATAAATATTGCAGGACATTCCACACATCGCCATCTAGCCCCAAGCTAAGTAACTAGACTTGTGTTATGGGTGTTAGACAACAGATATACTACTTGTATACTTTTCTTTTGTAAATATATACTTATAATACATAGAAACAACCAGACCTCAGACAAATATCTAAGCATAAATACTTGCCTGAGGCGGGAATCGAACCCGCAACCCTGTGTTTGGCAGTCCGGCATGGTGACCATTGTGCCAACTGTTTCGTTATTTCGTAGATCATTATTTGTACAAAGGAGATCATTCATGTTTCTAACAAAAAAATACCCACAAAAAAATGCCGTAGCCGTGCCTACCTAGTTTATCAATAATCCTCGATGTTAATTGCATAATGTTGAAGAATGCGGTCCCGATCGTCGCGGAATATTCGCTAAATGCCGTCGCAAACGTGTGTTGTTCATGTTATTGTTGTAATACCTTTGAGAAATATACGTAACTTTAGGCTACAGGCTACAAAAAGGTTGGCCGATAGGTCAGCGACTGTCATTTGAGGCAAGCGTCCACTTATCGGTATCGTACGCATCGGACGGATCGCACGCAACGGATCGTAGTATTCTTTGTATAGAAACTCATATAAGTGCGTCCACCTGTTCGCACCGTACGCATCGCACATCGGCAATGCCGACACCGTTGCTCCGAGAGGCAACTTTTGCGATGCGTGCCGATGACGTCATACGGAATGCCGACTAGTGGACGCACCCCGCACGCTCGCTCTACAACGACAAATTGTTCTTCATCGCTTTCCTCCATTCTCACAGTGTCCACACGTGCGCTCACTACGAAAATCCGAATGAACTGGCATCGTTAATCCGTATGCTGGTACTCACCGTCAGTAATCCGTACGCTGCCGAAATAGTGGACGCACTGTGAAAAACTGATCCGTTTGATGCGATCCGTCCGATGCGTACGATACCGACAAGTGGACGCTTGCCTTTAAAAGGAAAATAAAAGTAAAAGTGAAATTTTCACTTGTGGAGGTTTGTCTAGAGTAATAAAGAAAACTCGTAGCGAAAATGTAGGTTAAACAATATACTTGAAATCGCTTTCAGCGATAAGGCCGCCCATTTGTGCAACTTATACTTTCTAGCTATTACTTTACTTTGTGTATATCGTGTTCTGTTTACTCTTGTGTTGTACAAATAAAGTTATCTATCTATCTGTCTTGTAGAAAAATTGTTGTAAAGGAAATACAGAGTTTTAGTAGTAAAAAACCGAATAATAGGAAAAGAGTTAAGAGTCGCGCGTGAACCGAAGGCTGGTAGCGAGAATGTGCCTCTTCCACCCTCTTCCTCAGGGTAGACAAACGAAGCACGCTGACAGCTGGTTTGAAGACTGCCGTAGAATGCGCGAAGATTGTAGTGGTGTGCCGCCACATCACTGAAGATTTAAAAAAGTTAAGATATTTTATTTTTTTGGAAAAGACTCTGAAACTACTTTTTATGAAACTTGGTATGAGGATACATTAAATCCTTGGCAGGCAAGTCTTAAAAAAACCGGCCAAGTGCGAGTCGGACTCTCGCACAAAGGGTTCCATACCATTATATTTTGTTTTAATAGGTATTTGTTGTTAAAGCGACAACGGAAATACATTATCTGTAAAAATTTCAAGTATCTATCTATCACGGTTTATGAAATACAGCCTGGTGACAGATAGACAGACAGACAGACAGTGGAGTCTTAGTAAAATGGTCCTGTTTTACCCCTTGGCTATGGAACATTAAAAAATAAGGAAGGTTCTCAATTAGTCACGTAGGTACCTAAAAAAGAAAAAAAGAAAGGAAAATATTTATTTGCAACAGCACACATTAAAAAATAGATGAATATTTATTTGTTTATTCCGATATACCCACAAACTTTCCCGTGGATAAATCAGCGGCTTTCTGTTAGTCTTCATAAATAGAGAAATACTTATAGAAAGAAAAAGGTTGTGTCATAAAATCATTTCATAATACGAATTGTTTACTTTTACATGTTTTGATTTACAACTCGATTAATTGTTCAACAAACAATAATATTTGTAAACATTTTTTCCTTTGTTTCAATACACATACGAATAAACTAACTACGCCCCGCGTTTTCACCTGCATTACCGGCCAAGTGCGAGCCGTGCCATTATATTCTGTTTTTAGAATCACTTAGAGAAAAATTTAAAGAGATAAATATATTAACGCTCTATTCACAATATATTTACGAAAACTTGCTCTACGTTCACAAAAATCTTGATATTTTTCGCAAAAATAGCGATATTCATAATTTCAACTTAAGAAACAGGGATGAGCTGACCTTGCCCGGTAGTAGGCTCCGGAAAATAAGCAGGTCGTTTAATAGTACATGTGTGCTCTATTACAATAAATTACCTAAAGATGTATATGACATGTCCATTAACAAATTCAAAACTTTTTATAAAGCATAAATTGTGCGGTAAGGCATACTATGATACCTCTTCGTACCTTAATGATAAGAATCCATGGATGTGACTTTAATTGCTCCATTTCAAATAATACCTTCAAATATTTGTAATATTGACCTTTGTGAGCGTGATCACATAAAAAAAAACCCCATGAGTTTCTTGTGCCTTCTTCTCATTGGTGGGCGCGTTCCGAAGGCACACATCCTAACTTAGTTTTTAAGACTATTTCAAGTGATCATGTGTATGTAAATACATAAGCATTGAAAGAAATAAAGAAATTTGAAATTTGAAGTATTTGTTGTTATAGCGGCAACAGAAATATATAATCTGTGAAAATTTCAACTCTCTAGCTATCACGGTTCATAAGATACAGCCTGGTGACAGACAGACGGACAGACGGACGAACAGTGGAGTCTTAGTAATAGGGACCCGTTTTTATCCTTTGGGTGGAGAGGAAAGATTTGATTGTTTGTATGTTTGTTTGCATTAAATATGAAACTACTGGACCTATTTCAATCTATACTTCATCACTATCACTTCACTACATAGTATAAAATAAAGTTCTTTTTCGCCGTCCCTATGTCCCTATTTCCCTTTGAATGCTAAGATCTTCAAAACTACGGATTTTGTTGCGGTTTTTTTTAATAGATAGAGTAATTCAAGAGGAAGGTTTATATGTATACCTAATACATGCATAATATAGCCGTGCTAAGCCGGGACGGGTCGCTAGTCACTACATAGTATAAAATAAAGTCGCTTTCTACTGTCCCTATTTCCCTTTGACCGCTTAAATCTTTAAAACTACGCAAGCCGGGACGGGTCGCTAGTATATTATAAAGCTGAAGAGTTTGTTTGTTTGAACGCGCTAATCTCAGGAACTACAGGTTTGAATTGAAAAAATTTTTTTGTGTTGGATAGTTCATTTATCTAGGAAGGCTATAGGCTACTTTTCATTTTGATATTCCCACGGGATCGGGACTTACGCGGGTGAAACCGCGGGGCGCAGCTAGTTATTAATAAGTCAATGGTCTAGATTTATTTAATCAGCTCAGTGACGATAAAAACGCCCCCGGCCTGTGGCAAAAAATTACGGCTTCGATTCCCGAGGCAGAAGAGACAATTTTTAATAATGTTCCGATAATTAACTTTGAGTAATTTTAAGGCACTGATTATAAGTTATTCTTAACATGTCAAAAAACTGTTTTGTTATCGGTTCGCTACACACGGCTTATCAAAAATGTGTAAATGAGTTGAAAAAATTAAGGAAGTTTGGCGTAAAACAACTCAAATGGTATTTTTTAAGGGGCAAATAGGAGCCAAAATCAAAATACCTTTCGCCTAAAACTAAAATTTGTTAATTACACGGCAAACCATTTAAGTGTTACTGTCTGTTGGGTTAATTAAGTGCAAAATTTTCCTACATTTTGGTATAATTTTAATAGTAAGTACTTTTCGGTAAGAATATTACTTGTCGTTTCTATGTTTATACAAACTTATGTCAAAAATCGACGGCATATTTGTGTTGTTTGACTTCCATTTTAGTAAGGCTTGAAAAGGACAAGGAATTTTCGTGTTTAAATTATATAAAAACTAGCTCTGCTTTGCATTATATTGATTTCAAACAAACACAGAATACATAATTGACGACCCAGTTGGCACAATGGTTATCATGCCGGACTGCCAAACACAGGGTTCCATTTTGAATTTCCAAAAAATCCTTTCTTAGTTTCAAACTCGTAGCTGTTGCAATTTCAGAACTTTTTTCAATAAGTATTTGTCTCTAATATAGATGTAGGAAATGACCTAAAAACAGTAGGTCTTACTACTTACTTTAAAAAAATTACAATTATAGTTATGAGCGACAGGCATTTTGCATTTGGCCCTTATATGCACCTTAATTTAATTACAATGTTAATTAGTTTTATACGAGTAATTTATAAATGTATTGGATGCCAGTAAAGTCGAGATTTTTAGATTCTCGGCGCCTGAGTTATGTAGAAGGAAATACAGAAATACCTATGTAGGTATGTTATTTTTTCTTAGATTATTTATTACTAGCTGAGCCCAGCGGTTTCACCTGCGTAAACCCCGATTATAACGGTAGATCGGATTAAAAGTAACCTATATTTTATTCCAAGTCTCCAAGTTTTCTATACATGCCAAATTTCGTCAAAATCAGTTCATTGGTTTCTGCGTGAAGGGAACATACATACATACAAACACACACGCCTTTGAATTATTTAGGATTAGGATAACACATCACAGAATCTATGTATAAAAAACCGGTTAGTTACTGTGGAACAAATGTCTTATCGTGGCAGACTGGGTAGACCCAAGAAGTGCTGGCTTGACGTCGTAAAGCGTGATATGCGCGCAAATAGCCTTACAACCCAGGATGCCGAAGATCGTGCGAAGTGGAGGGGTAAAAGTAGGAAAGCGGACCCCGGGCTCCCGAGAGGGATGCAACCGGGAACATCGCTCGGATGATGATGATGATGAGAATCCATGTATAAAAAAGACAAAAAAATCTCTGAAACGTTACAAGAGCTACGAGCCTAAAAATTCGCATTGATTTTTCTTTTAGGATTTTTAGAAATTCGACTGTTAAAGGAGTCAAAAAGGCTGATATAGTTTTTTGTTCACTGTAACTATTATGTTTGTTTGAAGGAAATCAATATCACTTTTAAACAGACACCGTTAGTAAAACCGTAGGGCACAACTAGTAAATAAATAATAGTCATATGTTGCGCGTTGGGACAGACTTCCATACTAAATTAAGCTTCAAAACAAAAAGCTTTTACAAAGTTTAGCCTAAAACTTTCTAATTTATACGGAGGTAGTTTTTAGCCAATGTAAAAGTACTTCTAGTGCATGTAGGTACCTATATATTATATACCTAGGTATTGTTAGTATGTGTGAGTGTGTGTAATCAAACAAGGAATCAGGTATAAAATGCGTCATGGATTCGTCACCAGAGAAACATACCGTGAGATTTCTTGAAGAATAGTGTTGGGACGTTGTCGATAGAATTTAATTTTAATGAAACTTTCGTAATAAAAATAGTTCAATGTGTCTTTATATATGATGCTACATAAAAAAGTATCATAAACAAAACAAAAAAATATTGAGGTCTTCGAAGCAAGGAACATTGCGCCGGTCTTTGGCCACTGACCAGATATACTTTATTAAAATAAATCTGGTCTGATACATATTTTATGTAACGCTACTCTGGTAATAAAACAATTGATAGTAGACATGATTGATCCATGCCAAATCCAGTGCGACTGCGGGGCTCCCAAGCAAACCATACAGCATATTACTAATCTGCCCCTAGTAGTATAAAGGACCAGCTATTTTAGGCAAAATCTGAGCGTAGGTTACATAAATTTAAAGGCACATATCGTCAGAGCATATTTTAGTCATATAAATTACATACCCATCGGCATTATTTTACCACAACGTTTAATCCATTCACTAAAAGGTATTAAACTAATTAAATCAAATAAATGGTACGACCATAAAAAGGTTCGGACATCATGAAGCTACTCCGACAGAATGAACCACGTTCCGTCATTTTATTCCTATTTATAGACACAAAACAGTAGTCAAGATGGCGGCGCCCTGACGTATACATCAAATGAAGCACTGTATTGTTGGCTTTCCTTCAGTCGTTTTCGTTTTGTTACTGACAGTAGTAGTACAGTCAGAAAAGAACTGAGGGTAGCAGGTGCATATTTTAAAGTTCTAATTATTTTAATTACGGTTCAATAATTTTTGGTCATCCTCCGTGAAATAACTAACACTTCGAAAGCTTTAGTGATATAAAGCAGAATAATTTACAATTACTGAACAGTTATTTAAAAAATTAAAACTTTAAACTATGAACCCGCTACCCTCCTACACTGGCTGACTAACTGCCAGCCATAACAAAAAATGCAGTGGACGAATCTAGCCTTATTTTAATCGAATTATGCCATCGACACGAAGAGGTAAATAATAGTCTTATAAAAGGTATTTTCCATAACGTTTCATGAGACAATTTGATCAATCCGTATTTTTAACCGACTTCAAAAAAGGAGGAGGTTCTCAATTCGTCTGTATGTTGTTTTTTTTTATGTTACACGATCATTCCAAGTCTGACTTCCAAGTAAACTGTACATATGTTTAAGTTATCTGCTGTCTTAGTGACCCGAAATAGATTATTTTTCACTTTTAAGTTTTTTTTAGTTTTAGTTTTCAGGTTTTTGAAGTCGGTTTTTTATTTTTCCTGAATGGTCGATATATTTTTTTAAACGTAGTATCGATAACAGGTTAACAGCAATCCCTATCGACATGGTTGCGATGATACTTAATTTACCTTGTACCCACGATTACCTTGCAACCTTGGCGCCGTTGATCATTATTTTAGAATTGTTATGTCATTCGTAATGCACTATTGTTAGGTACAATACCGTATTAGATATCATTTTAATAGATAGATAAATTATTTATTGTAACATATACTATACTTATTATAGGACAAAAAGTCTATACTAGGCAGCAAATTAAAAAAAAAGATTAAGGGACTTAGAAACAGAACAGGGACTTAGAATTAGAACAAAAATATATAGTTTTTAAATTTCATGTCTGCCTGTTTATTTTTGTTTGTTATGAATACAATTAATCATTATTATAATTAATCTAATTTTAAAAACCTCAAAATTATAAAAAAAAACGGTTGCACTCCGGGAGTGCCGACAGAAGTGAAAACTAATAAAAAAATTTAAAAAACTAATTAAAAAAAACACTTCAAAAAAAATAGTCGGACGACTATTTGTCGTCCGACAAATAGTCTTCCGACATTTGTCGTCCAACGCGCCATAAGAAGTTTTCACTTCAAAAAATAGTCGTCCGACAAATAGTCGTCCGACAAATAGTCGTCCGTCAATAGTCGTTCGACATTTGTCGTCCGTCAATAGTCGTCCGACATTTGTCGTCCGTCAATAGTCGTCCGACATTTGTCGTCCGACATTTGTCGTCCGTCAATAGTCCGTTAACAAATACCATATGTACGTCTTAATACACTCACAGCCAAATTAAAAACAGTAGGCCCAGGCATACATTTTCGCCGCGCCGTAGAGAGGGGATAGCTGTCTACTCTCCATCCGTCTTACGCTTTTTCGATCAGGTCACGTGTCCTGACGCGAGTTTAAGATTTTATACCCATTACAGAAAAAGTGCTCAACGCCGCTAAAGAAGTTTTCACTTCAAAAATGTTCAAATTTCCAAAAGGATAGAAGGAGGAAAGGAAGGAATAGAACTAGAGTTTTTTGTTTAATAAGTACAGAAGTGACCCTCAACAGCTTGCTAAATGATTACCTATCTGTATATTCCCTTTCGATTTGTTTTGCTGTGTGTCGGTTGTTAATCTTTAAGTACTTCTTGTATGGTAAAGGGCTACCTACTCCGAGGAAGCACGCGACAAAATTGCGTATTGTTTGCAACTTTAATATCTTACAGGAGCATAATCCGTGGCTGTCATTGCCTAACGGGACGCGAGTTCTGAATCTTATAGCATAATACTCTTGGACCTATATGTTTCATGCTAAGTATACTTAGAAGTAAAGTCTTACAAAACTTTAGGTATGATATACCTATTGTAAATTCACCGGTTGATTACCGAAACGAATGACTAAGCGAAAGGAAGAGAAAACATTTGAAACCGTGAGATTTTGCGAAACAATCCTTTATGATACAAAGTTATAAGGATAAACTAACTGTTAGATACGTTTACAGTCGACGCTGACATTAATGTTTCAGTTTCTACTTCTGGTTAAATATACCCTTATAAAATCTGTTAGAATTTTCAGGTCTTTTTAACCTAACGACTGCTACCAGATGCCGTCTGAAGCACAAAAAGAAAATGTACTTAATTAAAATATCTTTAATTTAAGCTGCGCCCCGCGGTTTCACTCGAGAAATAATTTTCTGCGCGACTTCCTTAATTTTTCTTTCATAAGAACCTTCTGACAATAACAAACACAACAACCCCTTCGTAAAGTTTTTATTTATTGTTATTTGAAACTGGTGTTTACAATAAAGAATTTATCTATCTATCTAACAAAAACTGGTTGCCTGTAAAGTCGGTATACGGGCGAAAGTTTTACGTGACAACAACTGTGCTCGAGTGGAAGGGACGCGTGCCTTTCACTTTTTATGTCTGTCTCTCTCGCTTTTAGGCGGGCTAACCATGCCCGCGTGCCTCTCACTCGCTCTCATTGTGAGCGCATAACGTCAGCGGAGCGTAACGCAGTTTCTTGACCGGTCACCCGGTGTCACCCGGCAAACCAATTTATAAAACGTTGTCACGTCAAAAAAGAATTAGCGAAATCGGTTCAGCTGTTCTCGCGATTTGCGCTTAGCAACATATTCAGCGATTCATTTTTATATTATAGAAAATGTCAACCATTTGACCATTAATAATAACACATTACCCAGCATAAAAATTATCCATTATAGATTATTTAAAAATCCTTGTTTATAGTTCTTTTTTGTTCCATCATAAGGTCACAGGTTGCATTGCCTTGATTTTTTGGAAAATATTTTTGCTTTTGCTTTGTGAAGCAAAAATATTTTCCGAAATGATCCAAATTAGCGAAGTCACCCATCAATATAAAGACAGTGCCAGGTGTTGCTTAACCCGCACGATAGGCTCCTCTTATGTGAGGTTAATGCAGTGCAACAACAATTAAAATAAAACACATACAACCAATGTCTTTATAATAGACTAGCTTTTGCCCGCGACTTCGTCCGCGTAAAAGTCGAAATTGGACTAAGGAATCACGTTGTCCCATACAAACTTTGCCCCCCTTTTTCACCCCCTAAGAGGCACCCTTTTCGAATTTCGGAAAAAATTTATCGAATGCCTACGTCATACAAAGAACACACCCTCCGAGTTTCAGGTCTCTACGATTAGCGGTTCAGGCTGTGCGTTGATCCGTCAGTCAGTCAGTCAATCGTTCATGACAAAGCATTTTATATGTTCAGTATTTTATATGTTTTATATGTATAGATAGGTCAGCTTTTGACCATTATCTCACTTGATGGTAAGGGACAATGCGGTTTAGGAGTAATTAATTATACGCTTGGCTATACGACTTAGGACGTTAGACGCAGACCTTTATGCCTAATTAATTTGAAACTAAACTAAGGTTAATGTACGACAACAATAAGGTGATAAAAGATTTCTCGTTGTTTTATTTTTCAGTAAAAATTAAAAAGAAAACGTAACTACCTACTTTTAGAAGTGTTTATTTTATTTTAAATTAAATTATCATTTCAGATCGTATAAACATAGATCCATAATGTTAGGAAAAATTAAAACTTCATTTTAAACTGCCCAATTGCTTATAAAAACTTTTTAAAATTGCTTAAGTACACTTATCTACAAAATGCTCTTAAAAAAATTAGCAAAATTTGCAAAACGGCACGCGTCTACTATCAAGTACGTACCTACCTATTCTTATTAAATGTCACTCTCACTATCTTACGTCATCATCAAAAATATTTCAGCAATTAACACTTTATCTACCCTTCAGGAAGTTACAAGTACAGTTACGAAAAGAAGTGCTTTTGTTATTTTCAATTCAGGTGTTTAAATTGTAGTGTCAGAAGAAAAAGTCATATTTATTTTAATTCTAGGTCGGCCTCGTGGTTGCACCCGCGTAAGTCTCGATCCGGTGGGAATATCGTAAAGCCTATATGTTATTCAAGGACTTCAGTTATTCACATACTAAGTTTCATCGCAATCGGTCCAGCCGTTCTCTAGTTATAAATGGTGTAACTAACACTTTGTTTCATATAGAGACTAGCGATCTTTGGCTTCGCACGGCTATATTATGCATGTATTATACATACAGCTTCCTCTTGAATCACTCTATCTATTAAAAAAACCGCATCAAAATCCGTTGCGTAGGTTTAAAGATTTAAGCATACAAATGGATATAGGGACAGAGAAAACGACTTTGTTTTATACTATGTAGTGAAGTGATAGTGATGAAGAGAGATTTTAAATAATTTTAAGTATGTATAATCCAACTTACTTATTTTGAGTGCTTCCTGTTTGCCCCACCAAGCTGCCCCAAAGTGGGGCAAAGTGGAATCGTTAAAATTTTGTGGTGTCGTTTGCCCCACTAATATGATTCTGCCCATCAGGGTTG
The DNA here is from genome assembly GCA_907269075.1 of Idaea aversata. Taxonomy (NCBI): domain Eukaryota; kingdom Metazoa; phylum Arthropoda; class Insecta; order Lepidoptera; family Geometridae; genus Idaea; species Idaea aversata. The sequence goes on from OU026102.1 coordinate 4,752,061, forward strand.
GCACCTTGTTGAGAGTTTGATAATTTTCGTGTCATCTCCAAAGTTATGAACCATCACGGTATGTTACAAATTACACTAAAACATGCAGACATAAGTTACTTGTGGTGCCATAATCTCGAAACAGCTATGTACAGACCATTAAATAATATGGACTAGATCTCCATTTCAAATTTCAGTTGTGATAAATGTAACTGGGTTGGTTACTTATGGAGTGTGTTTAAATAAAAGTACAAAATGATTATTTGAAACGTTTATTTCTGAAGGAATCTGGTTATAAATCACAAAATAAATTACACGACTCGTTACAAATAAAATCTTTGCCAAACTCAACACACAATAATTAGTCACTTTTACTACTAAGTGTGAAAAATAAAATCTCAGATTAATTAACATTTGACTACGCTAACTGTATTTAGCGTATAACCACGTATTTTTCAATCATATTTGAATCATATTGAGCTCATACCAGCTGTCTCCATATTTGGAGATTGATTAACATTTGACTCAGCTAACTACAGTTTTACTGCTACCAAAGCTTACATTGCTCTTGTCTCTATAGTAAAATGACAGATTCCGGAATGGGAACCACGTATTTTAAAAACTTTTATTTAACTTGTTTCAATCATATTTGAAGACAGCTCCCCGATTCCAATTCCGGAATCTGTGATTTTACTACAGAAAAAAGAGCTATGTAAGCTTTGGTTGACTTTTTACTCATAATAGCGTACACTAATATTTGTTGTTTCTTGAAAGCTACCTAAATCATCATGTAATGCATATATTTGCAAAAACGGATGTGGGCAACTTTAAAAACATACCGTCACATAACAAGAAAACCGGCGAGACCGTTACCTACGAATATGCCTACCAAATAAAACTGGTTTGGTCCTTCTAAGAATTTTCATATTTTGCGCGACTGTTTGTAGGTTCTGCATGATGTTTTTTTTATTATTTAATCAGTAAAACTGTATTTAACGTCAAATGTTAATCAATCTGAGATTTTTTTATTTTACAGTTTGTAGTGACTAATTATTGTGTGTTGAGATTGGCAAAGATTTTATTTGTAACGAGTCCTGTAATTTATTTTGTGATTTATAACCAGATTCTTTCAGAAGTTAACGTTTCAAATAATCATTTTCTTTATTTCTTTTCTTTCTTTCATTTTGTACTTTTATTTAAACACACTCCATAGGTTACCAACCGGGTGTATGTTAAAATGTCTAATTCATAAATTTAAAATACCGAAAATCAAAATACATAATGATCAAAATATATAAAATCGAAATAAATAAAATTTGTTTCAAATAATATACGAAATACATAATGACAAAACGTATAAATTTAAAATACATTAATTCAAATAACATATATCCAAAACAAATAAAGATTTAAATAAATAATTGACAAAACCCTACGAGCGAATCAAACTATTACAAAAAGTTCAAAATATCGATAGGTCATAATAATATATCTATGTTCAATGATATTATGACTATCGATGAACGCGGCTCCTACCCGATCGGCGTGACGTGATGGGATCGGAAGTCGTCACTTTCCGATCCCGCTTCTTATTCTCCTTCACCGCCATGACGGTTTCAGCGAATCGGACCATGGCCTGCCAGGCAGCCTCATCGGCGACCATCGCCGTTACCACTGTTCGGAGCGTCAAAGCTCGCCCCGCTGTTCACGCCATGCCACACATACTTCGAGTGTGTGAACAGCTGTATAGACGAGGCTTGAACAGTGGTGGCAACGCTCATCGGGCTATCCGACACAGATACTTTCCAAAGCACCCGTGCCCGAAAAGTAGGTATCTGTGTCAGCCTAAACGTTACGAGGACCGTGTTCAACCCACTCTCCCAGTACTGGGCGTATGGCCTCCACCGTGCCTCGTCCGTACTGAGGGCTCTCGAGCAGTTCAGTCCATCCCGCCAATGAGACCTGGCGGAGCTCTAACCGACGTGCTTGTATCTCCCGCAGCGCCGGTCGGTCGCCCCGTTGAATCGCCTTCTCACGCCAACTGAACATCGACGCGAGGGCTCTCGCTTCCAGGTCCCATGGCACACTGCCTGCCAGAACACACGCAGCCTCCACCGATACCGTGCGGTATCCGCGTATCACGCAGTTCTAACATAACCTAACCGATCCGTGCGAGCGCAGCGAACTGTGCCGGCGAGTTTTAGAACCGAATTCTACCTATTTTACTTGGTTGGCGAGGGCGTAAATAAAAAAAAATTAAACCGTACGTGAATTAATTGTAGTAAAATTAACCGTCAGAACTGCCAGAACCGAATTCTACCTACCTATTTAACTTAGTCAGGGCACGGTGTATTTTTTTTGGAAAAAAGAATGACTGGTACTTACCTACTCAATAAATACTCGATATTTACTTACCAATACCAACCAACCAATTACCGTACCAATTTCTGGTTTTTGTTTACCTGAACCTACAACTTAAAATTATTAGTATAAGCTTCAGGTGACCAAAGGGCTGGCTGCTACTTTGGGCAACGGATCGGCATTGCCATCCAAAAAGGCAATGCAGCGAGCTTTTTGGGCACCCTACCTAGGGAGACTTATTTAGATTATTAATTTTGTTTCATTTCTTTCTTTTTAATTAATGTACCAACAACTTATATATTTTGATAGTTATACATTTGAAATTTAGGCTTGTTGATTATTATGTGTTATAAGCATTATAATTTTTAATTATTATATATTTAGAATTTTATGAATTAAAAGTTTATGAATTTAAAACTTATGCCATTTAACTTTATGTATTTTGAATCATTATGTATTTTGACTTTCGGTATTTTAACTTTATGTATTTTGAATCATTATGTATTTTGACTTTCGGTATTTTAACTTTATGAATTAAAACGTTTATACATTTTAACATACACCCACCCTACCAACCCAGTAACATTTATCACAACTGACATTTGAAATGGAGATCTTGTCAATATTATTTAATGGTCTGTACATAGCTATTTCGAGATTATGGCACCACAAGTAACTTAAGTCTGCATTGTTTTAGTGTAATTTGTAACATACCGTGATGGTTCATAACTTTGGAGATGACACGAAAATTATCAAACTCTCAACAAGGTGCCAACCCTGATGGGCAGAATCATATTAGTGGGGCAAACGACACTACAAAATTTTAACGATTCCACTTTGCCCCACTGTGGGGCAGCTTGGTGGGGCAAACAGGAAGCACTCCTTATTTTCAAGTCTGTTACCTGAAATAAATATGTAAGGTGTATCTACGGAAAATAAGAGCAGAGGTTTTTTAAAAATCTTGTTATTAATAATAAAATAACAAGAAAATAAACAAAAAATTGTTTTTAAGTTTGACAATATAGCAAAATATTTAACTACAACCCGGTCACATTATCTCGAGACCTGGCGTAAATAAAAGTCCCACGAAAACAAGTCGAAAACCACCACGAAAACAAGTCGAAAACCACCACGAAAACAAGTCGAAAACCACCACGAAAATAAGTCGACGCGTATCGGCACTTTTGTTGCCGATACGCGTCGACTTGTTTTCGTGGTATATTTTTAAACATTTCATTGTTACGTATGGACTTTTATTTACGCCAGGTCTCGAGATAATGTAACCGTGTTTTATTGCCCTGTTTTTAAACAGTTTTCCCTATTTTTTTTCCATAGCAACATATTATTGTTGCTATGGTTACCAGCAATGTTTTCTTATAACGTTGTTACGTAAAATTATCGTCCGTAAACAGACTTTACAGACAACCAGTATTTATTTAATAAAGGTAGCAGATAGCCCTATTTCCCGCAATTTATGAATTAAAAATATAAAAAGTTTTTCGCTACTTTTGCGAACGGTACCTGAAAGTATCGCACGTGCTAATTGCATAGTCAAACCTAGTACCTACCTACAGACAGACAGTCAAGAATACTTTAGTTATCTCACCACTCGATCACGTAGAGGGTGGAAAGTGGTTTTAAAATCTCTTTTACGTACCATTTATTTTTTCATCACTAAGGGCGGCTATCATGACATCGTGTTTATACAAAAGCTAAATTTAGCTAAATTTAACGGGTAGTCTAAAATGAAATTATAATATTTATAAAAAAAATCTCCGACTTGGACATGACTTGGGAGACCAAATTCGTAAATACTTTTTTTCGAGGGTTCCAATTGAAAATCGGAAAAAACCTCGAGATGTTGAACGTAGTAGCAATTTAAGCTGCGGAAGAGCGAGATAAGAGCACTTCAGCTAAATTTTGACTTGTAGTAGATTAATTTTCAATAAATAAATAAATAGATATTGCAGGACACATCGCATGGTGACCATTGTGCCAAGTGGGCCGTTTGTTGTGCAAGTCAACCTTACACCCGTATTCACAATCATAAACCCTATGAGATTGCATAGTGCGCGCGAACGCATGGGTCGCAAATAAGACGCTAATAAGAGAACAGCACAAAACTGACCAATCATAGGGCCGCATTTAGCGTTGTGCGTTCACTTATTCAAAAGCAACATAAGTACTGTTTCTAAATACTGGCCGCCGTAAATCTGTTTACAGAAACACCTAGACCAGAAACAAATATCTGTAAAGAAGCTAGTAATGTATGTAAAGTGGCAATGTAATTAAACTAAAAAACTGGTTGCCTGTAAAGTCGGTATACGGGCGAAAGTTTTACGTGACAACAACTGTGCTCGAGTGGAAGGGACGCGTGCCTTTCACTTTTTATGTCTGTCTCTCTCGCTCTTAGGCGGGCTAACCATGCCCGAGTGGAAGGGACGCGTGCCTCTCACTCGCTCTCATTGTGAGCGCATAACGTCAGCGGAGCGTAACGCAGTTTCTTGAAGTGTCACCCGGCAAACCAATTTATAAGACGTTGTCACGTCAAAACCTTTTATACCTACCTAATTGTCTTGATGATCCGTCATTGTTCGTATAATAAACAATAATTGTGATATAAATCACTCGCATTAAGCACAAGGCTTCTACTTGGACTGTGAAAACTTTATTGTGCGTAAAGCTTGTGGTTGTCAAACTTGTACCTACACTAAACTTTTTAAACTCACACGATTTGTATTCATAGTAATTATTTTCCCGGGTCTAATCGCGTATTTTTTGTTTTTTATTTCTCTTACCTCGACGTTTCGACTATGTTACAATAGTCATGGTCGCGAGGAGACAACCATGACCATGTCTCCTCGCGACCATGACTATTGTAACATAGTCGAAACGACGAGGTAAGAGAAATAAAAAACAAAAAATACGCGATTAAGACCCGGGAAAATAATTACTTTGTACCAACACTAACAAATTTTTAATTATATTTATCTAATACTAGCGATCCGCCCCGGCTTCGCAAGGCTTTATTATGCATGTATCCTACTAATATTATAAATGTGAAAGTTTGTGTGTATGGATGTCTGGATGTATGGATGTTTGTTACCTACTCTTTACCGCAAAAACTACTAAATGGATTTTAATGAAACTTTACAATAATATAGCTTATACATCAGAATAGAACATAGGCAATAATTTATAAAGATATTGTGTGAATTGTCCAAAATATAACGAAAAGTGTCGAAAAATAGACACTTTGACATCTGTCAAATGTCACTTTGACATCTATCAAATGTCACTTTGACATCTGTCAAATGTCACTAACATCTGTGCTCAGCGTTCTGTTTTCACATTTATGCTGATTAAAAGCTACTTAATTTTCGTTATATATTTTCACGGGATCGGGACTAACGCGGGTGAAACCGTGGGCCGCAGCTAGCTATACATATAAACCTTCCTCTTGAATCACTCTATCTATTAAAAAAAAACCGCATCAAAATCCGTTGCGTAGTTTTAAAGATTTAAGCGTACAAAGGGATATAGGGACAGAGAAAGCGACTTTGTTTTATACTATGTAGTGATTTAATTAAATGTAGGTAGGAATCTAATATTTAATTTATTGACGTGATAACGTATTATAAATTGATGAATACCGTATGCACTTACAAAAAAGTGTCACGTTCTGTTGACATGGTAGGTAACCATAGCAACGTATTTTTATCAACGTTTTTGTAATATGACGTTTTCACGTAAAATTATCGTCCGTAAACCGACTTTACAAACATATGTTTTTTTATATAATTTTTCTTATTATCAAATGTATATATCAATTTTAACAATTATTTGATGAATTGTGATTTAAATTAATTTGAACATACGATTTTTAATTTCTTTCGAATTTTTTTTTAAATTAATAAATTTAAAAATTAATGCCACTTTTCTTTGTAATTTTATAACTCAAAAACGGGTTCTCCTATCCAAACCAAATGTTTGTTCGGACTATTTAGTAGATGGTTTATGTGAAGTTTGCACAAAATCGGTCGAGCGGTTCTACATTTTTTTATATGGCAAAACTACGTTTGCCGGGATAGTATTATCTATTTTTTTTAATTCTGGGATTATATTTTTAATTTCTATAACCTACCTTACTTGTACAAAGTTACAAGGTACAAAGTTTGACAGCCACTGCTTAAGAACAATTTACATTTGAATCAAGCGTAAGATTGGACGAGACTCGGTTCTAATTTGTTTGAAGCACTAATGAACAGTAATAATGCCTTTTATCTAATTGGGTTAAATCTAACTAGTTTAGTTTCGTGGCTTTTTCCGAACACGTACCTTAGTAGGTACGTGTTCGGAAAAAGCCACGAAACTAAACTAGTCCGATATCGAAAATAAAAGATACCTAGTGGTATCTTTTATTTTCGATATCGGACAAATAAAGGGGAGTAGAGAGCTATTTTATTTCAACCTACTTAAAAAAGGAGGAAGTTCTCATTCGTCGCATATATTTTATTATTATTTTTTATGTATGATCGATCACCAATTACTCAAAGACGGCTCAACCGATTTAGACGATTATTTTTGTCTTAGAAAGGGAATACCTAAAAAGTGGTGAGTATCTGATGACGATCTTCGGAGTGATGAACAGAATTGCACCTAGAGCAAACATCAAATTTTTTAATGTTCATTACAAACACCACTTTTAAGGGGTATATCCACGCCAACGACCTTGAGAGTGTGGGCGGAGCTAGACACTTCGTCCCGCGCGGCGCTCGCCCTTCCTCACACTGCCTCATAGCTAAAGATCGCTTACTATCCTACCACCACAGAATGTATAATAGTACAAGCTACTTACCACATCGGGGATCTTTAAGATATTTACTACATAATTTAAACAGTATGTCAATCATGTGTGATTCAAGAGGAAGGTTTATATGTATAATACATGCATAATATAGCCATGCGAAGGGGCGGGTCGCTAGTAATTTTTAAATCTGAAAGTTTGTTTAGGTACCGTCAACCGACTGGTAGGACTGAGGTACCTAGTACCTACCGAGGTAGGTGTGAGGTTGACGATACCTACCTACTTCGCACCTACCACATTGTGGTAGAGCGAGGTACCACCGATCACCGTGGTGGTGGGATCGATGTAGGTAGATGCCGTCAACCGTCTATGGCGGGACCGAGGTAGGTGTGAGGTTGACGATACCTACCTACTTCGCACCTACCACATTGTGGTAGAGCGAGGTACCAGCGATCACCGAGGTGGTGGGATCGATGTAGGTAGATGCCGTCAACCGTCTGTGATGGGACCGAGGTAGGTGTGAGGTTGACGATACCTACCCACTTCACACCTACCACATATGTCTTTATTTTTTTTTTAGTAGGTCATGAATTTTTTAGTGGGTAATAACTGATAGGTTGACTGAAATGAAGCCACAAGAAAAAGCTAGATTACGTAACTTACTCAAAGACTTTGACTTGAAATAAATCAACAAATAAATATAACAAGAACATTAGGTATAGTACAGCTCCCAGTCCTAACAAAAATCAGTTTTATGGTCCCATCGTGAAGAAAGCATGAAACTTGGCATGAACGTAGCTGTCATATATGTGCTTCAATTTCGATATGGAAGCACGTCGAGAAATTATTGTTTCCCCCCCTTTTTTGTGCCAAATTAGAGTTTTTTGCATTTTGTATGAAAACGGTTCAAACTACAACCAAACTGTCAATGAGCAATATGATCCTCATTAAATTCACTACAATAATTACCTTGGAAGTATGTAGATCGGACTTATAGTTTAGAAGCTGTAAAGTGATTTTAACGTCCCCTCGACCCTGTTTTGTATCAACCCTTATGAGTTATTTGATTTTATTATAAAAACGATTAAAGCTACATCAAAACTATTTTTAAGGAAAAATGCTTTTTTAAAAACATCAAAACTGTCAATGACCAATTTGTTTTTCATTAAATTCCCTTTAATAATTGTCTTGGAAGTATGTTGATAGGACTACATCAAAACTATTTTTAAAGAAAAATGCTTCTTCAAAAACATCAAAACTGTCAATGACCAATTTGTTTTTCATTAAATTCTCTTTAATAATTGTCTTGGAAGTATGTTAATAGGACTTATAATTTTCGAAATATGCTTACTTTTCTTTCAATTCGGCCAGTAAAAATGGACACAAAAACGCTATACATCGAAAAAGTGCATGAATTTTTTTTTTAAATATGTTATTAGACCCTCCGAGAGTAGTCTATACCTGAGTTTTCAACTTGAGAACCCTGGGCTTCTCCTATGGTGCTACGTAATTCTGGCACGTGTTTTAGTTTTTTAGGAAAAACTACCCCTTGAAAGCGTTTTCCAGGTATTTTTGTTTTATATGTTTGTTTAATAATTGTCAATTACATACTCTAGCACGTTTTTTATAAAGAAATTAAAAAAATAACTATTCAGAATAATGTTTTCATAATTAAACAAAATTCAACTTTAAGAAACAGTAAACTATTTCTTTGTTTCTGAGAAAACTGTCAATCCTAGCAGCACCACTTTGAAATCAAAGTAAAGATAATTTTAGTATCTACAAATGTATATCTAATGACTTTTCCTCTAGGACCATTACTTCAGCCGGTACAGGTCTAGGAAAATGACACTATCGATAAGTTTTCACGTTTTGAAAATAATTGCACATCTTTGACAACCCGTATCTCCGCAACCAATATATCTAGAGTAGTAATATTAGGCTCAAATTATAGACAATTTAGTATTCATGAATTTTGTTTCTATTCAATATACCTGAAAAACGCTTCCTTATGGTAGTTTTTGCAAAAAAACTGAATCAACTGCCAGAATTTTAGGTAAAAAAATTTGGTGGGGTCATTTTCGAAGGCATGTACCGGCTGAACCAATAGTCCTATAGGAAAAATTATTAGAAATACATTTGTAGCTACTAAAATTACCTTTAAATTGATTCCAAAGTGGTGCTGGTAGGATTGACAGTTTTCTCAGAAACAAAGAAAATAGTTTACTGTTTCTTAAAGTTGAATTTTGTTGAATGATGAAAACATTATTCTGAATAGTTATTTTTAAATTTCTTTATAAAAAACGTGCTAGAGTATAAAATTGACAATTAATAAACAAACATATAAAACAAAAATACCTGGAAAACGCTTTCAAGGGGTAGTTTTTTCTAAAAAACTAAAACACGTGCCAAAATTACGTAGCACCATAGGAGAAGCCTAGGGTTTTCAAGGATGAAAGCTCAGGTATAGACTACTCTCGGAGGGTCTAATAACATATTTAAAAAATATATTTCATGCGCTTTTTCGATGTATAGCGTTTTTGTGTCTATTGTTACTGGCCGAATTGAAAGAAAAGTAAGCATATTTCGAAAATTATAAGTCCTATCAACATACTTCCAAGACAATTATTATAGAGATTTAATGAAAAACAAATTGGTCATTGACAGTTTTGATGTAGCTTTAATCGTTTTTATAATAAAATCAAATACTTAACTCATAAGGGTTGATACAAAACAGGATCGAGGGGGCGTTAAAATCACTTTACAGCTTTTAAACTATAAATCCGATCTACATACTTCCAAGGTAATTATTGTAGTGAATTTAATGAGGATTATATTGCTCATTGACAGTTTGGTTGTAGTTTGAACCGTTTTCATACAAAATGCAAAAAACTCTAATTTGGCACAAAAAAGGGGGGGAAAGGGGGGGAAACAATAATTTCTCGACGTGCTTCCATATCGAAATTGAAGCACATATATGACAGCTACGTTCATGCCAAGTTTCATGCTTTCTTCACGATGGGACCGTATTTTACGTTAAGGACCTGGACTAGTAGGTACTTACAAATTGAACGTTCGACTCGGCCGATAAATTTGCCGAAGTTGGGAAAGTGTGTAGGTATTTCATGATAGGTAGGTACTTGACTACTTACTAGGTATAGTTTAGGTAAGTGTGTACTTACCTACGTTACCTACTTCGCGACAATGAAGCATACTCTGAACTTTACATTTCTTTAATTTACTCATCTTTCACAATTTAAAAAATAAATAAGAAGGTATAAGTCTGGGCACGTTAGGTACCTACGTAAGTACCAACACAAAACAATGTCCGTCAAAAAAATTGGCACTATCATAGTGTCCGTAAAAAACCATAAGTATGGATACCTAGCTAAATAACTAATCGAGTAGATACGGGCGGCTGCATAATTGCAGTCCCACCGTAGAGCTTCAAAACGGCTGTTATAAGCATGTTATAAAAACGTTTTCAATACAAGCAAGATTCTAGGCACCTGCTTTAGTTGAAGTATAAAGTCTTCTAACTCAATCAAACAAAATTATTAGAATGAAAACATGCCAATAATATAGTAATTTTTGAACTCTACCGGGGGCTGCAATTATGCAGCCGACTGTACCTATCTAAAGACAAGCGTCCTTGCGCAGTATGAAAATATAAGTAGGTACTTAGGTAAGTTTTTGAAAAAATAGCAGTATTCAACAAAAACTTGGCAATATTCTAGCGTCCATTAGTCAAACGAATATATACTCGTATTATTTCAGGAAACAAGGTTCGAATAGGGAGCATAATGAATCGTAAGCAAAAATCCGTGCGAGAGCGCAGCGCGACGCGGCCTTCCCGTCCGAAAGCCAGCGGCATACTGGCCGCGCCCACCGGGGCGTCACAGACTACTAAATAGTTATTACCGGCTTTCGAGCCACCGGTCGCCTTCATTGGTGAAAACTGTTGATTGTTACGAATGTGTTTAGTTTTTCTCAAAAGTGCTGAGATAGAATTGTAGGTAAGATATTTACCGACATTTTGGTTTAAATTTGAGCCAAAAATTCCTTATAATTTTGAAGCTACCCTAAAATTAAGAATTAAAACAAGTCTAGCTTTGAAATGACAAGGAATTTTTCGTCTCAAATAACCCCAAAATATCGGTAAATATCTCACCTACAATTCCCTCTCAGCACTTTTGAGAAAAACAAAACACACTCGTTACAATCAACAAAGTTAGTTGTAAGCGGCGGGTATTTCTTAGGCGCGTTGCGTTTGGCAGCATTAGCCGCCTTAAATACTTGCCGCAATTTTCTACGCAATTTTCTTAATTTTTTTTTTCATAAGAACTTTCTGACAATCACAAACACAACAAAAAAATTCCCGAGATTTGCGCTTAGAAACACATTATGCTATTCATTTTTATATTGTAGACTAGCTGCGCTCCGCGGTTTCACCCGCGTAACACCCGATCCTGTGGGAATATTAAGATGTAAGCTATCCTATCTTTCAAGTTGGATCAAACTGCACACGGTGTGTGCAAATTTGATTAAAATCGGTTAAGAAGTTTAGGAGTCGTGGTAGGTAGAAGTGGTAGAAGATATAGATAAAAAACAACGCTTAAGTTTAAAGTCTAAGTGTTACAAAGGGCGGCCTTATCGCTCAAAGCGGCCTCTTCCAGGCAACCTTTAGATGGACAAGAATTTGAGGAAGGGTAAGGTGGTCAAACTTAGGAAATTAAATAGCATACAAAGCTAGCTAGCGATAAACCTCTTCTAAGAATCCAATACTATTAATAAAGGATCATAAAAATATTTGGGATCGTATCTCACTGTAACAAATTGTTATTGTACAGTATATCTAATTGGGATAGAATACTAACGCCGAATGATAAAATATCCTTATGATCCGTAGCTTTTATATAAAACCAGCCAAGCGCAAGTCAAGTGACTGTCTGTCTGTCACTATATGTACTGTATTTCTGTTGCAGCTATGACAACAAACACTAAAAACAGAAGAAAAACTTAATATTCCGTATTCCGTAATTCCGTAGTTCCAATAGTTATCTGTCACTTTTTGTCCACAGATTAGACAATGACATTGTTAAGCATTGGAATAATATGCACAATTCCAAAGCTAATTTTTGTTCATATTGGTAGTTCTATTTTATGTTCTTATTTTATCTTTAATTTCTGTGTTAGTTTAAAGTTTTTGAATATTGTATGGATTTTGATGTCTGATAAATAAACATATTATTATATTAAGTTCAATACAAAATGGAACCTTTTGTGCGCAAATCCGACTCTCACTTGGCTATTTTTTAAGTTTACAAATAACATTTATAAGTTACATTTCTATTTTTAACTCAGGGTTTTTTTTATAATTTTTCATCATATTCATCGAATGAGATTTTTTCACTTGAAGATTCACATTAAAACCTCATCAGTTGAACTTCCTCGACCTTCCCTAGTTCCTTGACCAGCTTCTACTTGGTATTCAGACTCCATCCAAACAATTATCATTCGCAAACTATCGACACATAGCCCAGTCTTATCTGCATGTTTAGAGTTCATAGAACCATCTTAAGAGGAAAGGGTACCGGGGGCTCTCTCCATACAAACTATTACAAACGTAGTCGACTGTTTTCTCCTTGGATAACGACACTAGAGCAAATATTTTTGTTGCATAAAACTTATAACTGCCATGACCATGCCCCTATTTTTTTGTCTTATTTTTTATTTTTTTAATCTTATTTTCTATGATAATTATGCTAGTGTCATTATCCAGGGAGGAAACAGTCGACTACGTTTTGTATGGAGAGAATGCAGGTACCCTTTCACCTTACATCTTGGATTATTATGAGTTACCTGCGGGTTATAATAGTCACTAAAAGGTTGTTATAAAACCTTAAGGCTGCTTATGCTGCCAAACGCAACGCGTCAGAAATACCCGTTGCCGTTTCAAAGCTAGACTAGTTTTATATCTTAATTTTAGGGAAGCTTCAAAACTAAAGGAAATGTTTGGCTCAAAATCACACCAAAATGTCGGTAAAAATTTCACCTACAATTCCATCTCAGCACTTTTGAGAAAAACAAAACACATTCGTAACAATCAACAATTTTCACCAACGATGGCGACCGGTGCCAATAGTAACTATTTAGTAGGCTGTGTACCAAGGTCGTTGGCGTATGGACCCCCCTTAATATTAGCGACAAAATAACAAGAAAATAAACAAATTAATTGTTTTTCAGATTGACAATAAAACAAATGTAGTTATCACTATTTTTTTTTACGAAATATTTAGTTTTTGGGTCGCTTATTATACCTCCAGGTACAAAAACGATTGGATCAAAACATACAAGATTTGATAAATAATGCTAAAAATTTTAATTACTAACTGTGCATTGCGGTTTTCACCCGCGTAAGTCCCGATCCCATGGGAATATGGGGATAAAAAGTAGCCTGTATGTTCATCCAGGTCTCTAGGGAGAGCGCCCAGTACCCTTTCCTTTTACCATTTTTAATATCAGTAGGATACAGGGTGTTAACAATTTCGATGCAAATCAAAATTCAAGTGAACAGTTAAAAAATAAGAATGCAAATTTATTTATTTATTACTAGCGACCCGCCGCGGCTTCGCACGGCTATATTATGCATGTATAAACCTTCCTCTTGAATCATTCTATCTATTTAAAAAAACCGAATCAAAATCCGTTGCGTAGTTTTAAAGATTTAAGCGTACAAAGGGATATAGGGACATAGGGACAGAGAAAGCGACTTTGTTTTATACTATGTAGTGATTTTGCAACTCAAATTTTTTTGGCTGTATTTTTTTTAACTACATCAATTACGTAGTTTTTTCTCAGAGTCTATTCTGCATTGATTACTATTCAAATGTATGAGAATTGCGATTTTGTTCTCCCAGTCACGTCTAGTTTAAGGTTGAAAGAACGCGGAATCGATGTTCGTTTTTCTTAGAATTTTACTTGAAAAAAATTACGTATGCTGTCTACTATCTACACTACATTACTTTTTGAGGTTTTTTGGAAACTAACGGGTGAGATCATGAATTGATTTTGCAAAAAAAAAGAAAATTAAATAGTATTTAAAGGTTTTATTATGGATGTTTAAAAACGAAGTATATATTTTTCATTCTACTACCGTTTATAAGTCCCCTAGACGCATTTTTTTTTATTTGCTTCCAAGTACACACTTTATGACCTCTCTTCCCAGATTAAAATTGCATACCATTGAGAATTAACTCGGCTATTTCACCCACATAGAAGTCTTGATTCCGGAGAAATGTAAAGATCAATGTAGCCCATGAATTCCACTGATCCTCATTCCTGATACCAAAAATGTTAACAAAATCGCTCAACTTGCGGCGGCGCGGGCGCTACATTAACCCTTTATGAATCTTGATCTCCGCCACAATCTTCCTTCATTTCGATCCCTGACTGTTTTCTTCTAGGATGTAAGCTTCTCCATTCGCCGCAGGTCATTCTCCACAAAATCCTTCAGCCTTTTTTTGGTCGGCCTCTAGTTTCAGAGTAAAAAATACCAAAAATAAGTCTTCATTTCAGTTTATTTCTCCTATAAAACATTGTAAAAGTAATAGCAATAGGTTATTAAATAAAACGTGACAATTTAATATAATATCCTCCGAATACGCAATATCATTAACCGACAGTTTACGTCCTATGTCCGCAGGCGGCGCGCTGCGCACGCGCAGCTTACTCAACACATCATTTGTGTAATGTTTTACTTTATCATTATTATTGTTTCTGTTGTCTTTAGACTTCATAAATATTAATTTAATAAATGAAACTCTTTGTTTAAGTAGCTTTTAATGAAAATCATTTTGCCACTTTTAATACATCATAACTTACTTTTATTAGTTTTCAGTGTGATTTCATGCAAAGATTCCAAATGAATTTATAAATTTGGACTTTGACTTTGAATAAATAATAATCTTTATTTGCCAAAAACCTATGTAATTTTGATTGTATAGGTATACAAATACTCAAATTGCAAAACGTACTTACTTTACTTACTTTTAAAATCTGTATCAAAACCTAATTTACGTCTAAATTCGTATTCAGATTGGTAGGTACGAAATGTATAACTTAAAAACCTTATTTATGAGATCTAAGACCTTCTATTTCAGGGCCCTTTAAACAATAAAATACCAAGAATACAATATCATTCTCGACAAATGAAATATGGTAGCATTAAACATATATTTACTGATTCAATGAACCAAATAAACAATCCCAGATTTTAAACAAAGAAAGAAGAAACAATGAAATGCTATAAAACAGATAAAAATACTGGAATCAGTTCAATCACAAATCAAACGTTTAAGAAACAGTACATCAAATGTTCCGATTGTCTAAACAACAATGTTTATTTGCAATCGTAACATAGCTTGTGATGATTCACGTAAGTTTATTAAACCTATAGAAATTCAAGCAAAAATAACCCTTTACTTTATAAATTTAGATATCATTGTTCAGTCTTTGGTTATTGAATTGATAATAATTATAATCTTAGTTGCAAATACAATCGTTAGATCTGTCTAGGATTCTATTTTGGAAAAGTATTTCTAACATGATTTGCATGCAATAAATTCATAATTGTTTTGATTTATTTCGATGCTGCGCCCTGCGGTTTCACCCGATTCCTTGAAAATATCGGGATATTTTTTTGCAATAAATCCAGCAGTTTTAGCGTGAAGAAGTAACAAGCATGCAAACAAATAGACACTCAAACACATTCTAACACACAAACTTTCACATTTATAATATTTGTAGGATAGAATGAAGAGGTAGAGCGTCTAATAAAAGCATATTACAGTATAATATGCCTTAAACAGCTTAAACCACTATTCATTATGTTAGAAAATTTGCATAGAGGATGTAGTTACAGTTAATTTATGTAACAATGTAATAGGAACTACATTACATCAAACCAAGGCCAACAAAAGAAAAAGAAAAAAGAATGAACATATGATTTTAGGTTACCAAAACTTGAAAGTTAATGAAAGCATTAAAATAGTGCTAACTCATAATCATAATAAACCACTAATTATTCAAAACAAAATCTCTGCAATCAGTACTTTTATGAGGCAATTGAACTCAATCATTAACTTTTCAATCTGAACTATTTAGATTATAAGATTCCGAAAACCAGTTAATCATGCACTTGAGTCAAATTAAGAAAATTAACAGAACTCAGAGAACGATCATAAAGTAATACTTCATTCAAATAAAAAGGTTGTTGAGGTTTTAAATTATCTGTAAAAGTAGATAGGGAACTTTTACTATTTCTCATTCATCAATATTTTGAACATATATGGCCCCATAATCGTCCCTATGGCACACCATGTTGTGACGCTACCAACATCTAAACTTTTACCACTTACGTTAGTAAAAAGAAACAAAAAATTTACCGCTATTTATATCAAACAACAGAGAGAGGACCTAAAATCCTTCACCGACGATTCCAAGCCGTACCATCATACTAGCGATCACGAATTTGAATTCAATGCTCGCTGCATTTGAGTCCGTTTCATTTGACGTTTCACCTGACGTATCAAACGTGGTTCGTACGCAATTCTAAAATGTAATACCTTTAAATAGAGTTTATTTTTGATTGTATCGAGTAGTAGGTTTTAATAATAACCCGTTTGTGGCAGCCGTGGGAACGGAGTAGAATATGCGAGGTTTAAGCGCTCGCGCTGTTCGACGGAACAGACTGTGATAGTCCAATTTTGCAGACTTTTACTAAGATATTTTGCGACCAGTTTTATATTTCGTTTAGAGATTTGTATGCATTTTGTAATGTCACGTTTTATTATTGGTTTTGATTATTACGTTTTTGTTTATTTGCTGTTTTCTAGATGAGTTGTCAGTTGATTAGGTGTTTAATGATTTGAGAACACGCATTTCGTTTTATATACGTTTTGATTAATTGTCCGTTTGTTTTCTATTTACAGTCAAAAGGGTAGAACGATTTTGATGAAAATTCGTACAAGAATAGTCCATAGTGTCCAGAAGAATAGGCTACTATTTATGCTTCCTTCGTTGTTGTCGAAATATCACCTGTATATCACTACATAGTATAAAACAAAGTCGCTTTCTTTGTCCCTATATCCCTATGTATGCTTAAATCTTTAAAACTACGCAACGGATTTTGATGCGGTTTTTTTAATAGATAGAGTGATTCAAGAGGAAGGTTTATATGTATAATACATGCATAATATAGCCGTGCGAAGCCGGGACGGGTCGCTAGTCTTTAATATTTTATAACACAAACTAATCATTCAATCAAAATATCATTATAATATTATTGGGAACAATAGTAGGGATATCTAATATATGTATTTAGTTGAATCATCTTCTCCAATATTAATAAATGCAAAGTCTGTCTGTCTGTTCTAACAACAACAAACTCAGGACGGATTTCAATCCGGTTTTAACTAATGTATAGACTGGTTCTTTTGAAACGTTTTTAGTGTATAATAAATAATAACTGATTAGAATTCAGTGTGTTTAATGTTGAAAACGTATTCGTGCAAACGGAACATCTGGTGGATTTTATATTTTGAGAAATTAAGTAGGATTGCGACGCAGAAGATTGCGGGTTCGATTCCCGTCTCAAAACAAATATTGATAGACCCACTGATTATATTGAGTTTATATTATCAAAAGAAAAATATATAAGTATTCTATATCCGTTGTCTGGTCACCATAACACAGGCCTTGTTTTCTTAGCTTGGTACTAGATGGCGCTGTGTGATATGAACACAAAAGTGAAAAAAAAATACTAAACTTATTCGAAACGGAATATGTGCCATGTTTTTTGGTTTTTCTTATACACTTACCCATAACTCAAAAAACCTCAAACCCAAACAAACCTAATACAAAACCCAAAAAAAAAAACCATAGCCCTAACCTATCCAATAATCTTATACTTACCTATAACTTTTTGTAGTCTTCTTTTTCTACTCTTAACTTGGGTTGACCAAAAGCGTATTTTAAAATGAAAGAGTTTTCTTCTAGACATCTGGACGAACTCTTGTTCTACGACTTTTGAAAATTCGAACTTTTTGAAATATTGCGAAAGTGTTTACTCGAAAATCAACTGTACTATAATAATATGTAATGAGAATAGAAGAAACAGGATGTATTGTATGTATATTTCTTTACATAACATATCTTTATTGGAATTGTTTATAATTAATAACAGATTATTAAGTATTGTGTTGTCATAATAGTAGGTAAGTAATACTTAAGTTGTAACATTTTATTATAATTTATGAAATTGCCTATATTTTATAATAATTACATTTAACATTGTGTATGGTTTTTACATTTGATACATTAATTAGTAAGTAAATATTAAATTTCAGCTTATTAATTGTAGCTTTTTGCTTACTTAATTTTAGCGTTTCCTTTAGGCTATGTTGTTAACTTTAGTTCGCCTACGAATCTTCTCATTTCTGATACGATCTCGTAGTGAAACAGTTCTCTGCAAAGCACGCTGAACGACCCTGAGTCTCTTATGAAACCCATGGTAAAAAAATCATCGTTTTTGTTCAGCAGTGGACGTCCTATGACTGATGTGATGATGCAATATTAAATTAACTAAAATTATCAATGCAAACTTACAACTCCGCTACGAACCCGTCTCCACCTCCGTTTTTCAATGAATAATTAAAAACCGACAAAATAATCAAGATATTTTAAAGTTTAGAGTTTAGTGCACATTTCAGGCTTTCAAGCACTTCAATGGATCAATTAAAAACTGAAAAAGTAATCAAGAGTTTTTTATATTTTAAGGTTGGTGCACATTTCAGGCACTTCAATGGATCAATTAAAAACCGGATACAACAATTCACACCAAACAAACGCCAACTGGAAAAACCTTAAAAATATTTTCGCAAATAAATGAACCATCTCGCTTTTTTGTGTATTAAACAATGAAGAGATAAAATCTATTGATTGAACGCGGAAGTTATTTATATTTAACATATTAGCTCAAGGATTAAAGGTAAAAAATCATCAACAATCAGTCTTGTACACCTACGGTAATGAAAATACAAGTGATGCTTTGGTTTCAAGGTCTTTAGGCATCAAATAAATGGTGCTACATTAATTACCTAGAATGTATTCACCATATTCAAAGTTTTCCTACCTTCACTCGCGTCCCTCGAAAGTCCGTTTATTTTTGAGTCTTTGAGTCGCGAGCGTATATATATATCTTCTAGGAAACCGTCATTTTATACCGCATCGTCACTTATCATCGTGTGAGATAGTGGTCAACTGACCTATTTATTATAACAAAAAAAACAGGTGGAAAATACCCTACTGCAAATCATGTTCTGGCTGGTTGGAGAAACTCCAACCAGAACATGATTTGCAGTGATTTATTTTGATTTTTTGGACATCCTGAAGTTTATATTTTAATCATGTTCTGGTTGGAGAAACTCCAACCTGCTGATTTGCAGTGGTCTGTGTGGAAGTCGCTTACGACTCCGGGCATGTAGGCGCTGCAGACAAAATATAATTATTATGAATCGATGGGGTTACGCTTCGAAAGAGAATTGTGACTGTGGGGCCAGAAAGCTGTCTATAGGGCAACTTCTTCTAGGTCCAATGTGCCCTAACACCTGCACATAGCACAACCTTTAGGAGACCAATGATGCAGCCACCGCTTACAAGCTATTGGCAGACAAAAAACAAATGGTTGTCTGTAAAGTCGGTTTACGGACGTTAATTTTACGTGATAACGTCATAAGAAAACGATGAAAAATTTAGATTTATTTTGTTATTCCTTTGTATTTTTTGTTCCTTTTTTTTTTCTTTATGTAAGTCTTCTTATTGTCACTCGTCACACCATAACACAAGCCCAGATGAACGATATTAAATACTCTGTTTCCTAAGTTACCATGACGCGTCTGGTCATATTACCATGACGCATGACGTCACACAATATTACCGTGACACTTTTTTGTGAATGCAGGTGTTTCATCATTATCACGTCAAAAATAAGTTAAACTACGAAAGCTATATTTTATCCTCTAAATGTTTTTCATAAACCTGCATACAATATTACAACATACCAACATGACATAAATACAAACATACTTACCTACCTACAACCATATTTGTGTAGATCCAACAAAAAAGTCACGTAGAGTCCAAATGTCTCTATTAATCTCACACATGACTATGTAAACAGGTGCTTAGCTGTGCTTAAACTTAAAAGTTGACTGACATTTTTCACTTGGACATACATTGCTCTGAATCCTCCACATTAAAATAAGTTACATCACTACATAGTATAAAACAAAGTCGCTTTCTCTGTCCCTATATCCCTATGTATGCTTAAATCTTTAAAACTACGCAACGGATTTTGATGCGGTTTTTTTTAGATAGAGTGATTCAAGAGGAAGGTTTATATGTATAATACATGCATAATATAGCCGTGCGAAGCCGGGGCGGGTCGCTAGTACATAATAAAAGTATACTTCATCATGTCAGCCCATACACGTCCACTGCTGGACATAGGCCTCCCCCATACGACGCCACAAACAGCGGTCCTGAGCCGCCTCCATCCACCGACTACCCGCGACCGCCACAATGTCGTCGGTCCACCGGGCAGCTGGTCTCCCAACACTCCGTTTCGCGTTGCATCGTGGCCGCCACTCGAGAACCTTTACTCCCCAGCGGTTGTCAGTTCTGCGAGCTATATGACCTGCCCATTGCCACTTCAGCTTACCAATCCTGAGAGCTATGTCGGTGACTTTGGTTCTTCTACGGATTAAAAAAAAAAAATACAAGACGGATTAAATAAAAGTATACTTAATCTTAACAAATTATATTAAAACTAGCGCCCCGGCTTCGCACAGCTATATTATGCATGTATTATACATAAAAACCTTCCTCTTGAATCACTCTATCTATTAAAAAACCCCATCAAAATCCGTTGCGTAGTTTTAAAGATTTAAGCAGTCAAAGGGAAATAGGGACAGAAAAAGCGACTTTCTTTTTATACTATGTAGTGATGATAAAAAGTCATTAAAAGTCATAGCTCATTTTTAGAAGTAGAATCTTCATATTTTGCTTGTGATTATACATTTTTTAAGTTTTACTTTTTCACTAGCTTTTCTACGCCATTTCGTCGGTCGCGTAGCAGATGAATTTTCAAAAAAAAATTCTAAGCGGATGCCTACGTCATAATAAGCTAAATGTATGCAAAATAACCCAATCCGTGTTGATATATCCGTCATTCAGGATTTTGAATTATAGATTTTTTTAAACTTTTTTTGGAAGCTAGAACAAAAAACGCAATGTATAAACAACAAGGTAACATCTAAACTTGTACGAGTACCTGCGTGCGTCTTGCGCAAGCGCAGGCTGACTCACCATAACAAGCGACTGTTTAATAAACTGTGGCAATTCATTAAGCTGATCGCACACTGATTTCTGTTAGAGCGAGCTTTGGATAAACATCGTTTTAGTCAATGAAATAATGTTAGATACCACTTGAATGTAACTATTACTTTAACACCTTGATTACCCTAACCTACCCGCAACGTCGGCGTCTACCGCGTAGTCTTTTCTTGTCCAAAATCCTTTCTCAGCAAATGTCATCATCATCCGAGCGATGTTCCCGGTTGCATCCCTCTCGGGAGCCCGGGATCTGCTTTCCTACTTTTACGCCTCCACTTCGCACGATCATGTCACCCTTAACGACGTCAAGCCAGCACTTCTTGGGTCTACCCAGTCTGCCACGACCTGACGGAGGCGCCATAGCAAGACTTTCTCAGCAAATGTCTACGTCATAAAAGCTATCTGTTTGCCAAATTTCAGACCAATTCATTTATTGTTATTAGATATATTCTATTCCATATACCTATCAGTCAATCAGTCAGAACTTTGAGTTTTATATATCTTAATTATCTCTAAAAAATCTCCACCTAAACGGCTGAATCGATTTGAATGAAATATTTTGTGTAAATTCTTAGGTCTGATAATTGAACAACATCTATTATTAAATTTTTTTGCCGGGACAGCTAGTGTAAATATATAAGTATCACGGAAGTTTTCCAATTTAACACAAAATACACGAGTTAAACAAAAATGAAAAATAAAGACGTCCACCATTTTTAATTAGCGACAAAAATTTCGTGTGTGTGTATATTGAAACTACACCTTTACAATTGTCATGTCTGAACTCGACTATGACCTCGAAAATTAACCAAAAAAAAAAACAAATATGTATAACAATATACTCGTATTATTTTAACACTTTGAACTTTACGACTTTTTGTTAGACACTCGTGTTCTATACCTACCAATAACTTGTGTTTGAACCAATTGTTTTTATTGTATGTAGAGGTAGGTATATATTAAGCATTACTTATAATTATGTATCACTACATAGTATAAAATAAAGTCACTTTTCGCCGTCCCTATATCCCTATGTCCCTTTGTATGTTTAGATCTTTAAAACTACGCAACGGATTTTGATGCGGTTTTTTTAATAGATAGAGTGATTCAAGAGGAAGGTTAATATGTATAAAACATGCATAATATAGCCGTGCGAAGCCGGAGCGGGTCGCTAGTTACTTATAAATATACTTATATGTCCAATCCTGTGCAGCACTATTTTAAACCCTCAAAAACATAACCCTCCCCTTTGGCTTCGCCGTAGTCGAGTAAAAAGGACTGTTAAGTTTGTAGTTCCTAGTACCTATTGTCTGTTACATATATTATGTTTGTAGAAAATCAAAATAACTTTTAAAAAGACGACGAAACCCGCGTGGCGCATCTAGCACAAGATAAGATTTAAACAGACAGACAGACAAGAAAGTGATCTTATAAGGGTTTCTTTTTTAACATTTTGAGGTACGGAACCCTAAAATGGTTAAATATCAAATTGTGAATACTATAGAAATCTATAAGAGGGAAGGGTACCGGGCGGTCTCTCCATACAGACGTAGTCGACTGTTTCCTCCCTGTATAATGACACTAGAGCAAATATTTTTGTTGCATAAAACTTATAACTGCCATGACTATGCCCCTATGTCTTGGTTTTTTCATTATCTAATTATCATAGAAATTAAGATATGGAGAGAGCGCCCGGTACCCTTTCCTCCTAAAGAGGAAGTTATTAAACTAAGTGCAAATAAAGTCAAAATGATTAGTAAATTGTGCAATAAAATTGACTTTCCGGTGACTCCGTGAGATTTTTAACTTTATCTCTTTTATGTTTTGATTGTTATCTGTCATTAAAATCTATTTTCTGATTAATATCACAAGCTCTTTTGACATTTATAGAATCTTAAATATCCTTTATTGATATCTTGATTATTTAAATTATTATTTACCGGATTTATCAGGTTTTATATCTGTAAAATGTTTATTTTAAGGTCATTTATCTATCAAAAGTTATGTTTTCGACGTGATAATGTCTAATAAATTGATGGAACACCTGCATTCACATAAAAGTGTCATGTTCCGGTAACATATAGCGTCCCTTTCCCGATGTGTGACGTCATGCGTCATGGTAACATGAGAGTATTTAAGAATAATATCGCTCACTGGGCTTGTGTTATGATAAGAAGACTTATGTAAAGAAAAAATATATAAAGGAAAAAAAATAAGAAAAAAGAAAAATATATAAGTAAGTATATGTATAAAGTAATAACTCAAAATTTTCATATATTTTTTTTTAAATTTCCAAAGAAGTAGCCCTCAACGGCTTGCTAGTATAATTACCAATAATCCTGTATAGTTTTAATTCGAGATAAATCCGCTGGCATAATTAAATTTGTGGTCCTGTCGATGTGGCCAAGATCCGGCCAACATTAAAGTTCAATCACTTGTACTGGCCAATGACATAAAAACGGTCTAGGTGAACTATGACGTCATTTTATTGAGACTCTAGCTTTTGCCCGCGACTTCGTCCGCGTAGAAATCGAAAAGGTTCGATTTTGTCCTTTTTCACCCCCCAAAGGATAGAATTTCAAAAAATCCTTTCTTATCGGATGCCTACGTCATACAAAGAACACACCCTCAAAGTTTCAGGTCTCTACGATCAGCGATTTAGGCTGTGCATTGATTCGTCAGTCAGTCAGTCATCAGGACAAAGCATTTTATATGTATAGATAACAAGCTTTTACAGCTTTCGTCAAACAAAAGTGCTTACTAATGTTTTAAGGTTTTCGTTGTATACTTAGTAGGTAAAAGTACTATGAAAGGATTCATTTCATTTGAAAAGTTTTTCTTAAACTTTGAAAGGTTTTAGCTGTTATATTATATAAACTCTTTACTTAAATTGCATGGAATAACTACTTATTTTTTTTATCTTATGTTTGTTACAAAAATGTTAGAGTCAATCTACATTGACTCTAACATTTTTGTAACAAACATTATTTTTATATGATGTCAAAAACTAATGTTACAACCTACCTCATTAAAAGCTAAAGATTCTACAGCGAGGTTTCGTTAAAGCGTCACTGATAGCAATACGTGTAGATGAAAAATATGGAAGAAATACCAAAGCTTTTGAACAAAAAAAAGAACCACCAAAATAAGCTTATTAACAAAGAAGACAGCCATAAAAAAACATAAAAAAGTGTAATTGAATTACTTCTCTTTTTTATGTCGGTTAAAAATAGCTGACTACGTGTACAAATCGTGCTAAGCTAAAACTAAAAAAAATATGCCTAACTTTTTAAAACTGTCTCGTCTAACGGCCCAAACAGTCTCTTTAGGTACAGTATTATGCAAAATACTGTATTCATCTCAGATAAGTAAGTAATTAGTATTCTAAACAGAATCCTAGGCTATGGGAAAATTAAGCGAAGCAATTTTATACTGGCAGTGTAGTAGCGTGTTAGTTATTAAATATTTCAGTAATGCATGACTACTCCATCATCATCATCAGCCGGTATCAGTCAACTGCTGGACGTAGGCCTCTCCCAAGATGCGCCACTGAGCCTGATCTTCGGCTCTTCTTCTCCAGCCACTGCCCACCGCTTTGCGTATGTCGTCGCTCCACCTGGGGCCTAAGTCTGCTAACACAATTGTGTTTCAATAGTGTGTCGATATAATCGTAATAGAAATTTAATGTCAAAAATATGACATTACTTGTCAAATTGGTATTCTCCTAACGTTAACTATTCTATCGAAACACCACTGACACACCACTGACTCACTTCTGTATTCTGCTCTACAATCGTGGCTTAATGGATCTCGATAGTTGTCAAAACGGTATATTGCTTAGCAACATATACCATGTTGCTAGGCAACACCTGCAAGGTAAATATTACCATACCATTGAGACTGCATAGTGATTATATTGCGATGTTATTAAAACTTTAGCAGAATACCAAATAAAGTCACAATCTCGATATAATATCAATAGAGTCTCGATATAATGACAATGGTTGGCCAAATAGCAGAATAAGGCCCCTGGTCACAGGGTGTCCTACACTACGTTTGCCAATTCGCAGTCTCCACTCCAGGACAATTTTACTCCAACAATTATCAGTCCTGCGGCAGATATGACCAGCCCACTGCCACTTCAGTTTGCTAATCCGTTGAGCTATGTCGATCACTTTAGTTCTCTGGCGAATTACTTCGTTCCGGATTCGATCCCGCAGATAAACACCGAGCATAGCTCTCTCCATAGCTCGCTGAGCGACTTTAAATTTATGGACGTAGGACGCACTGATTAAAGACTGATCCATCTTCATAATATGTACCAAGTCCTACAGCGTCCCAATAGCAGGGATTTAAGTTTCTACTTACTATCGATTATATTAATAATTATGGCAGGGTGATTTATTCTCAATGAATACCACAAAAGTTCAAACCACTTTAAACTCTCAATTCATCCAGAAAAGTTCCCATTTCAGCCTGAATTTATTTTAAAATGCAGAATGGATGGAATGGAAAAAAAACTAGTGACAACACGGTAATTAGCCAACTTAATTAAAACTTATTAGAGGCAAAATTTTGGATGTTTGAAATGTGTTTGAATGAGATAATCTTCGGAATTACTGGACCCTTTTCATTAAAAAAAATTTACTACGAAAGCTACACTATTAAGACGTTATATAGGCTACTAATTATCTCGATGTTTCCGACGGTATTGAAGCATATGCGAATAAAACCGTTTTATGATAATAAATGTACAAAATTATTTAATTAGTAGGTTGTATGACTCGATCTTCTAGTTAGCGGGTTTTTTATCTTTATGATCGAATTTTAAAATCGAATTCCGGTGATTTGTTGATTACAGTGCGATTTGCGAGTCGGTAATCGAAACTCAAATAATTTACTTTTTACGAGTTCTTAATTTAAAATTATTTTTAGTTGATTTATCTTTGGCCAGTGCGTTTTGTTATGTCTCAGATTGAATAGAAATGTTTTAAGTAAAATGGTCATAAATATTGTCTGTCTGTCATAGAAAATATATTGCACTGTTATGAAGTAGTGGCAAAATTTCTTCTTCCAAGAGATTGCGAATTTTTATCATGATTTCATTTCATGTCGGTATGATGATAAAACTATTTATGGAGGCAAAAGTTTTTTTTTCTTTCTTAAAGCTGAGACCACCGAGCCATGAAATTGCAACAATACTCTTTGGTTCAGAATATGCCATAAAGATCATCTTCTACGAAAAAAACCTACCTTTTATGAAGCTTCTTACAATGTCAGGTGTGCTAATTGTTTTCGTGCTTTCAACTACACTTACTTACAAAGTTATTTAAACTATTATAATAAAATACCATTCGAAAATGAACCTTATGTCATTAAATATAGGGGCCTATCGCAACAAACTAGTATAAGTATAATTCAAAAAAAGGTTTTATTCGCAAAACGGTGTAACTTCGTCATTTTTCAATGAGACTTAAGACGTTTTGTAAAAGGAGAGTTCGAATTTAGTTAACAGCATCTGTCTCCCGAGAAACGAAAATTCGCGAAATGAAATGATCTTGAGACGCGTGCGCAGCTGCCGCATGTAACATTTGGTACGTGCCAGTGCCAAAAGAGAAAAAAAAACATGTTGTCTATGAGTAAAATGAAAGATACTGGAAAACTGGCATGTGTTTTATTTTTTCGATAATTTTGTATGAATAATTATTATAGGACTGCGATGTTGGTCTGCTATTGCTTATATGTTTCTATAACGGGACTAGTTGTTTATTTAAGAAATTACAAAGCAAAAAAGTAAGTAACGAAAATCGGTCAAGTGCGAGTCGAACTAGCGCACGAAGGGTTCCGTTCTGTACCATTATATCATGTTTTTAATATTTTTTGTTATAGCGGCAACATAAATACATCATCTGGGAAAAACTATCTAGCTATTATTTCTAGGAGAACTAACAGCTAAAACTCAATAGAAAGTCAATAGAAATGGTAGAAGCAGAGAGTCAATAAAAACGCAATTAAATTAATATGCGGGAACAGTGTAAAAAAAACATAACCCCTCCTATTTGGTTTCACCGTAGTCGGGTAAATGTGACTTCATGCCATAATCTTTAAGTTTGTATAATTATAAATACATAAGATATATAGCAAATAGCAACTAAACAGCAAAACCAATCAATTTAATTTAAGTAGGTAAATTTTTTGCACGCTCTGTAATAAAATAATCTGCAGACAGACATCTAAGTATAAATCCGGCAAAAAAACGATCTCAATGACCTAACAATATTTATATTTCGATTGACTTAGAGGAAACATAACTTAGCACTATCTTGTACCTATAGTATGGGTCTTAAGTAAATGATCAGTTTGCTAAAATAATACTATCAACAAGTATTGGAGTTATGACCTTCTTCTAAAAGACGATACACACAAACTTAAATATTTGAATTAAAAGTACTCAGCGTGAGACATTGCAGATAAATTGCAAGAGTGTCGCTTACGCTGGTACGGCCACGTCTTGCGAAAACCGGCTAGTTACGTGGGGAACAAATGTCTTGCCATGGCGCCTCCGCCGGGTCGTGGCAGACTGGGTAGACCCAAGAAGTGCTGGCTTGACGTCGTAAAGGGTGATATGCGTGCAAATAGCCTTACTAACCAGGATGCCGAAGATCGTGCGAAGTGGAGGCGTAAAAGTAGGAAAGCGGACCCCGGGCTCCCGAGAGGGATGCAACCGGGAACATCGCTCGGATGATGATGGAGTGTGATTATTATTTTCAACATGTTAGCTATGTCTTTAGTTGGCCGAGAGGTATAAGCCGACACCCGCTACACCAACCGACGACGTGGGTTCGACCCACAGTTATTTATTTATTACATAAGTTAATTGAAAAGGAACCTTACTGGATTTGAGATGGACAAATTCAGCGTAAATGCAACTGACGACCCAGTTGGCACAATGGTCACCATGCCGGACTGCGAAACACAGGGTTGCGGGTTCGATTCCCGCCTCAGACAAGTACTTATGCTTAAACATTTGTCTGTGGTCTGGTTGTTTCTATGTATTATAAGTATATATTTAAAAATTAAAAGTATATAAGTAGTATAATCGTTGTTTAGCACCCATAGCACAAGTCTAGTTACTTAGCTTGGGGCTAGATAGCGATGTGTGGAATGTCCTGCAATATTTATATTTATTATTTATCTAAGATCATGGTAATGAAAGTTGAGGCTTCTACTACTAGGTCGCTCTCTAACACCATCTTAGTAAGAACTTCTTCTTCTTCTTGAGGTGCCATCTCCTACCGGAGGTCGGCTATCATTAAGGCTATTTTTACTTTTGACGCTGCTGCACGGAAAAGGGATCTAGTGCTTTGCTTAAACCATGTCCGGAGGTTCTTAAGCCATGAAGTGCGCCTCCTTCCGGGTGGTCTCTTCCCTTGGATTTTTCCTTGCATCAGTAGTTGGAGCAGTTCGTATTTATCATTGCGCATGATATGACCAAAATACTGTAGCTTACGTTTCTTTACAGTACTTAGAACCTCCACTTTCTTATTTACCAACTGTAAAACTCTTTCATAAGAAACTTTATCTATCCAAGAAATCCTCAAGATTCTTCCGTATACCCACATTTCAAATGCTTCTAAGCGTTTGCTCATATTCTGAGTCAAGGTCCAAGTAAGAACTTAGCAATGACCAAAACAGTTTGAAGAAATACATCTGTCATTTCATTTACCTGGTCGAACAGACTCGAGCACATGCCTTTCTTGAGAAAAAAAATCTATAAGATACAACGGTTACCTAGTGAACACATCTGCTCTATGCCTCTAACTTATTCATCTCAATTAAAAATATACCCTGTTTAGTAGAAGATAAAGTTTATTTTTGCCAACATAAAAGTTTGTTTTGGAAGTCTTCGGCTAATTTCGATAGCCTTCGGTGATCTTAGTACGCGTGGCTTATTAAATGCTCAGGAGAAAAGTTAAATTGATGGTAATTTGCTATGCTACATATTTTTAAAGTGTTTTTTTTAAGCTATTGCATAGCTTTTATCGCGGGCTTTGAGCGCGGCGACCGAATCAAGAAATTCCGTAACGAAAATAAAACCTAACACCCCCCACTCCGCCTACCATGTAGCTCGGCCGAGCGTTTTTTATATTTTATATTCAAAATATAGTCCATTGTAAAAAAAAATCGGTAGGTAAGTATTTTATAGTTTAATTATTTCAGTCTATTTTTTATGTAATCTAAAATTTTACCGTATGTGACGTCACTAGAGACTGTATAAATAGATAAATATTTGCCTATACTCCAGAAAAAAGTAACGGTAATAAGCGTTGTATGACAGTCAAGTTAAGACTGCTATTAGAAGGTGTCTTATTAAACTACTACCTACACGATCCCTCGGGAACATCGGGAAAAGCCTTTGTTTTATTCCAGGACTCAAGCTATCTACATACTAAGTTTCATCGCTATTGGTTCAATAGTTTGTGTGTGAAGAGGTCACATAAGCTTACCAAAACATACTAACACAAACTTTTACATTTAAACTATAATTTAGTATAATTAAATTAGGTTTATTTTATAAGTGTCAAATGTCGTATAACAGGTGTTAAGTAGATCACTTGTCTTATAAAACTGTGCTTTGACAGACAACAACTGTTCATTTTTTTATTTCGATTTTAACTGTATTTTATTGTGTCGCATTAACCCCGTCTGACCTTACCTATTCACTTTATAATTAGATCATTTTTATGATATACTAGCGACCCGTCCCGGCTTCGCACGACTATATTATGCATGTAATAAACCTTCCTCTTGAATCACTCTATCTATTAAAAAAAACCGCATCAAAATCCGTTGCGTAGTTTTAGAGATTTAAGCATAAAAAGGGATATAGGGACAGAGAAACCGACTTTGTTTTATACTATGTAGTGATTTGCACCAACAATATTTTGTGATAAATTTAAAAAAAAATTAAAATATCCCTGCAAGCATCACCTTTACTGTTTACTGATAAAAAAATATATTTTTTTATTTTAAACCTACCGAAAAGTCGTAAATAAAACGTAAGAGATTACTAACAAAATAAAAATAAGAAAATCTTTTTCTTCTTTAAAAAAATGCAGTGAGTAAATTCATCATTCATTAATTTTTCTTAACAAGGTGTTAGTAGGTACCTACTTACTGCAAGAATCGGATGTAATAAACAGTACGTTAACGACTACGTAAGGTTCTAAGTACTTAGCTACTTCCGGTCAAGTGCAAAACTTATAAGACTTAATTCATAATTTTGCGATTTTTATCAACATTGAGTATTAAAGATATAATTTGGTATTAATAACCCGTTTATTTTAGAGACTTCATTGTTTTCGTTTAATAAATATTGTGTTAATATATTCATTTTATTTAATAACGAGTTTATTAAACTTAAAAAAAAATTACCTACCTAATTACTTCTTATGTAGAATTAATATTTGTGAAATACATATTTTGTTCTAAAACTTAAGTTCTATAATTTATTTGACAGTAATAAATGGCCTACAAAGAGCTCTTGAAATTATCTACAAAAGAACTTACTTCAAAAAAAAAACTGCAAAAAATACATCAAAACTTCTTACAGAGTCAAGGTGTTTCATTTTTTTCCCTCCAAAACATCTCCAAGGCTTTCCTCGCATCTGCCGACTCAAAAAGCTCCATTTAAAAAAACACACATCTGCATAATAAATTGATAACAAAAACTTGACCTAAATAACTTTGTAACTTTTTAATTTTGTGGTTCGGGTAAACTCAACCTTCTTACTAAGTTTTTAAAATAAGAATTGTAGTAAAAGAAAAAGATGGCGATTTCCGGTTTCGTACATCCGTTCGTAAAAATGCGCAATGGTGAGACTGATTAGTGTCGCACGTTTTTTGATTTTTTAAACTTTTTCGAAGTAGTTTGTCTGTAATTTATCATGTTTTTATTGACAAGCAGATGGTTTTTCGACATTTACCTACAAGATTTTATTATTTGCCTACAGCTGCAGATTTACGGTACCTACCTATTATTAGGCGACCTAAATTGACCATAGGTGACAACATGGCCTGGCTAATGATGCAGCCTGCTGACCATTACATAAACATAAAAAAAAAGTTAAAAACAAGAAAGTTTCGAATACGCTAGTATTCAAAAATATTTGAATGCAGTTTTTAATACTACACTACATAATCACTACATAGTATAAAACAAAGTCGCTTTCTCTGTCCCTAGGTCCCTATATCCCTTTGTTAAAATCTTTAAAACTACGCAACGGATTTTGATGCAGTTTTTTTAATAGATAGAGTGATTCAAGAGTAAGGTTTATATGTATAATACATGCATAATATAGCCGTGCGAAGCCGGGGCGGGTCGCTAGTCTTTTTATAAATAAAAGTGCATAAGGACTTTAAAATATGTTCACTAAAATCATTTTCAAAATATTAAAAAGAAAATAATAACAAATAAATTAAATAAATATCTATACTTATACTTACTTAAATAATAAATTTAATTATTTAAATTAGGTATATTCCCACAATAACATGGCAGGTACCTACTTACGAAACAATTTGACTAAATATTAAAATATTATTTATTTTGAAACCCTGTATAGTGTCCATGGGTTATTGAAATTTGACATTACCGTTTATGCAAGCGTGAAAATTAATCGTGTACTTCAACGTAGAACTTGGCATTAAATGACACCTAAAATAGGTTAATATCTACCTTTATGTCCGGATAATAGTTAAAATAATAATTTTAACTGTTTAACTAGCAATTAAAACGCACAGTTTCGCAATAAAATGATTTCTAGAACGTATTTTTTTAATGGGTTCAAAAGAACGAAATTATTTGGTAAATTACAAAATGGCTGTTTTTAAAAAACTAGCCTCTGTCTGGCTGCTTTGCCTTCTTTGGGGTGGAATTCAGACAAACCCTTTCTTGGTGGAATTTTATGACCAGAGTGTTTAATCAGTGCGTTTGGATTGGTTTATCAGTCAGCCAGGACTTTTAATTTTATTATTTATAAACTATAGGTTCTGCCTGCTGCTTCGCTCGCCCGGTTACACTCTCAGGGGTGAAATTTCGAAAAAATCTTTTCTCAGTGGATGCCCTCACTTCACAAATAAAACAACCTTCAACTGTCATTTGATTTCAATTGAAATTCAGTCAGTCAGTGAGGACTTTTAATTTTATTTACTGAAAAAATGGTATAAGTAAATAAACTATAAACACTATTTTAATCTTTAATTTCTATAATTTTCACACGAAATTACGCAAAATATTTTGCTTATAGAGAAATGCTAAGACATCAACTAGGTGTATGACGAATCAATGAGAATCCAAACCATTTAAGTACTCGTCTTTTACGAGTGAACAGACAGACAGATGTACTGCATATCTTGTAAACAATCGGGATAGAAAATAAAGTCAGTTGCAGATGGCTACGCACAACCTGATATATGACTTTTCAAGTTGGAATAGTGTGGCTGATTTGCTCTTGGTTTAAGATTAAATGAAACGTTTTGGTATGATTTATTTTACTACTTTTCCATATATTTGTATTAGCCTTATCTAAATAAGTTTGTCATGCCGAATGGCTATTTCTAATTACCAGTATTTAAGTAAGATAATTTTGTCCCAACTGACTATAAAGTGGCGAAATTACCTTCTCTGGAAGGAGTAATTTGACGACCTCTGTGGCGCGTCGGGCGAACACCCGACTGCGACGCAGAAGGTTGCGGGTTCGATTCCCGCCGGGAACAAGTATTTATGCTGACCATAAATTCTTGTTTCTGGTTCTGGGTGTTTCCTATATGTATAATATGTATATGTACATATTTACAAAAAAAAAAAAAAAAAAAAGTATATAAGTAAGTAGTTTATCCGTTATCTGGCACCCATAACACAAGCATTAAGTTGCTTAGCTTGGGGCTGGATGGCGATGTGTAATATGTCCTGAAATATTTATTTATTTATTTATTTTATTTTAATTTATGTTTTTGCAATTTTCAAAGAATATACACTAAAAATATGTATAACTGGATTATTAATCATTATATTTATTTGTCTGTTATACTACGTCCTATATTATTAAGTTATATTTTATTATTATCTTTCTACTATTTAAAAAAACACTGGAAAATCAGCGCACTATACATTTATTGCGTAGCATTTTATGTTGAGTCACGTTGAGTCGTACTCCTTTTTGGAACCACACTGTGTTTATTTTCTTTATGTTAAAGTAGTTTGGTTCCCTTTGGTTACAAATTTCTGTTTTCTTTAATTCTTATTAAAAAAAACCTTACCAATCGTTTTAGGGTTCCGTACCTCAAAAGGTAAAAATGGAACCTATAAGGGTGCCTATAAGGGTATCAATCACTCTCTTGTCCGTCTGTCACCACCGATTTTCTCAGGAACGGGTGGACATAACAAGTTCATACCAGATACTGAGGTCTATAGTCCCTATTAGGTGTATAAAAATCAAGGTCCTGAATAAAAACGATAAAAAGATATGGCTAAGTTTAAATTTTTGCGAAATCTTGTAAGTTTTCACTTTTTTTTATATATTTTTTATTTTCTCTTAACTTGAGCTGTAAGACCTTGTTTTTGAAATTAAAAGCTCCCGTAAAAGAAATATAAAGTCCATACTAATCCAACATCGTCTTCCGAAGCCAACTGTTGTAGACAATATCCAATCACAAACATGTCTATAAAACAGTAATTATCTCCACAATTACGACCGTTCTATTTTCTCTCTGCTAACCTATTTACCTATATCTATTTAGAGATTTATTGGAACTCTGTGGTTACATACAGTGCACTTGCACTGATGTGTTTCAGTTTGGTACAATCAACAGTCAAAAGTCTCTGCCCACCGTTACGTACGTGATCCCGTGCAGCACTATTCATTCGCATCTCTCCGAAGCTCTTGCTTATTTAGGGGTTTTCAAGTCAATACATGTATAGTATAGGTGTTATAAAGAGAAAAGATTTTTTTGTTTTTATGTTTGTAACAAATATTCTCCGAAACTACTAGAGCGATTTAGATGAGACTTGGTATGATTAATTAGGAGTAAGATAGGGATACTCTTTATCCCGATATTCCCACGGGATCGGGAGTTACGCGGGTGAAACCGCAGACCGCTGTTAGTTTATTATAAAAATACTTTTAAGCGTCATTTTATTGAGTTTAGAAATGAGTGAAAAACTGCAATTTCAAGGCAAATGCATTATTCCGATTCAAATCGAACATCTTAAAAAAATCATTTGATTTCTAAGTATCAAAAATCTTCGAATCGATATAAAGTTAAAAAAAAGCCAGGAACAGATGCTCGGTGGGAGAGCATACGGGATCAGGGTATCGTGTCTTCGTTATCACAAAGTAAGTACATAACGGGTTTCTGGACATCTGCTGATCTTTGGGTGGTGGTACAAGTTTAGAGAACATAGCAACAATGTGATCTAGCATCTCTTGAAGACTTCAAAAAAGGAGGATGTTCACTTAAAAGTTTATTATTTACTAGCTGCGCCCCGCGGTTTCACCCGCGTAACTCCCGATCCCGTGGGAATATCGGGATAAAAAGTAGCCTATTATAGCCTTCCTCGATAAATGGACTATCCAACACAAAAAGATTTTTTCAATTCGAACCAGTAGTTCCTGAGATTAGCGCGTTCAAACAATCAAACAAACAAACTCTTCAGCTTTATAATATTAAGTATAGATTGGAAAAAACTATAATTTGGAAAATTACAGGTTTTTTATTAAAATATGTCCGTAAGGTAAATCTACCAATTTAAAATTCGTCTCCATAAATTCAACCCGTATTATAATGTGGTCGTATTTTTTTATATCGGTCAATATGAGAATGCGACAACAACCTGGACCAAAATAAAAAGTTTTCATAGATTTTTGTGCTTTGAACGATTCCTTCTCCTCAATCTTTAATTTCGGTTGGAAGATTTTAGTAGGGGTACTTGCAGAAACCAAATGATGCCATGACATCATAATTTGTAACTTGTGCGTTATCAGTTTCATCATCATATCAGCCACAGGGCCTCCATTGCCAAACATAGATCCCAAAGACCTCAAGAGCGATCGGTTGCATGCCCTCTGCATCCAATGCAACGGATTCCCGCGACCTTAATTAAGTTTATTGGATTAAAATGTGAACTCCTTGGTTTAAACAAGACATTTTTATTTCTCTACTGATGCTATACAACCTGCCCGATTAAATTTTAATCAACATCATCGCTAAAGTATATAACTTACACCACCCTCGTCCATCTCTCCTTAGAGTTGCATCCCACAAGGTGGTTTTGTCAATGTTTTTTGGCGACAAGTTGTAAATACGAAAGGTGCATTACATTTCATTTTATTTCTGTGAGAAACTGTCGATAGGATGCAAGGCATGTCTCAAAGAGTAGGAAGTGGTACAGTTATGCGTTTCCGTGATTTTTGGTGCAAGTAAATTAAATTTGTTTTACTGAGTTGAAATCGGCCACGTTTTCCTTTATGATTGTGAACGGTTTAGCTGTTATACTAGTAATTATTAATTTTTAAAGAAAGAACAGCTAAAAGAACCCGTTTTATCCCGTTTTATTTAACTTTAATACTGAAAATAACTATGGTAGTTTGAAATCATATAAAAGAACCGCTGGTTTTTAGAAAAGTAAAAGAAGAATCCTTATAAGATCACATTCTTGTCAGTCTGTCTGTCTGTTTTTATTAATTATGGCTTCGCACGGCTTCTGCCTAAAGCCAGTGTCAAGTTATATTTTGCATCAAAATGTGGCCTGATTTTCAATTGTGCTCAAAATGTTTCTAAACAGTCATAATCCAACAAATGGTACCTAATTAAAAATTATTATCATCTAAAATTAAAAAAATAAATTGTGGCATCTCACCATTTGTGCATACAGCCAAAGCAACGAGATTCAATTATTAGCGGATTGTAGAACAGACAATTGTAACAAACTTTTGTTTCAAAAATGTAATACATATTTACGTTAAATTAAGTCCAACAAAGCAACGGTTTGTGGCAATTCAGCCAATCTATATAAATTATCAAAATTTACTGAGCATCGGAAGGCATCATCATATCTAAATGTTATAGTAATTAAAGAAAATTAAAATGTTTTGTGTAAAAAAGGGGGAGATTTTGCCCCAATCTACACTTAACATCGACAGGTGGTATCTGGACGTTAATCTTTTTTTTTTAATTCATGCCATCAAATGGGTTGTCAACATCAAAATGTCAGTTTTATTTTGATACTGGTCCGTATGCACAAGCCGCGCGAAACCGTAATTGGAAAAGGTTGGATTATTTTTATTTAATGTTGGTAGTGTTTTGCCGGGAAAGTCGTAAAAGCTTAACTTTTAATACTTTGTTAAAACTACACAAAGTATTCGATTTGTTTAAACTTTAAAAACAAGAAAATAGCAAATAGCGTAGTTCTCATTATTGAAATGCAAGTAAACGTAATAACCCACAGGGGTTTGATTAGCCACACCTGTTGCCTTTAGACACAACAGGTATTGAGACATATAAAATGCCACGTTGTATTTTAAGACCCATACTTATCGATATAGGGCATTACGGTGAACAAATAATGTCTTTACACCGAACCTCAAAAACATCTCCGAAACAGAATATTTAACCAAACGTGGTGTCCTATGATTGTTTAAAAATGCACGGCGCATTTTGGAACCCATAAAGACAAGACTCTTTAGACGTTCGGTATGAAGGCATAATTTGTTCGCGGTAATGCCCTGTATCGAAAAGTATAGGTAGATAGATAGATAAATTCTTAATTGTAAATACCATTTTCAAATAACATTAAATAAAAACAAAGCTTAAGTCTACTTAAGTTACACCCAGTTGCACAAAAACAAACATTAATGCTACATGCTACAAAGGGCGACCTTATCTCTCAAAATAATCTCTTCCAGGCAACCTTAGGCCTGACATTGCACCGTGCAAAAAAACAGTATGCCAAGCTCCCATAGTAAATGTCAGGATCCCTATTTCGTTTTTATGACGTTATATTTATGTCTTTACACCCGTTGTTTGGTTTTTGCAAGCGACCGATTATAAAGACAAGGCAAAACTAAAAATCTTAATCATCGAAATATTGGCGTTATGTAAAAGCCGTTCGATTCCAAAATAATTTAAAAATAAGACGTTTTAACCTAAATGCGCTAGCTTTACGGATGTACTAAGCTAATTTTAATAAAGTTTATAAGATGTCCTAAATAGATTAACATAATTGTGGCTTTTGCTAATGTGTGACATGATAGCAATAAAATATTATTAGTTAATTACGTGTAGATTTAATCTGTGGTCGTAAAAAGTAATTTGTCCTGATAGTAGGTATTTATTCGACTGGGAAGTTTCTGAGTCGTATAAAGCGGGAGCCGGATGAGAGGTGTCACCACTGTGCCAGTCTGTGTGATACGGCACATCACACCTTGGCCTTGTGTCCGGCGTGGGCTGAACCGCGGCGTGCCCTCGTCGCGGTGGTCGGAAGTGATCTGTCGCTGCCGGCCGTCGTACGCTCTATGGTCGACAGCGACGAGTCATGGCAGGCGATGAGGGTCTATTGTGAGGCCGTGATGTCGACAAAGGAGGAAGCCGAGCGAGTGAGGGAGGTGATGTCCTCCGACCCTGCCCGGTCCCGACGTAATAGGAGGAGGGTCAGAAATGACCATCTCCCACCGTAAGCGGCCCATGGTGACGGACTCGGGGGAGTTCGTCGCCAGAACATAGGCCCGAGATGGCGGCGGCGTGTCCTGCGCCGCCTCTCGAGACGGTTTTTTTCCCTGTGAGGGGTTTTTTCGCGGAAGGGTCTTTAGACCAGTCACCCCAGGGGGAAGTAGTTGTATGTGCAAACAGTTCCTACTTCCTCCTGGATTACGGTGAAGAGAAGGACACCGAGGAGTTTTAGTGGGTAAACCTCTGGCCGCCTACCATCTCAGGCCAGCAGGGAGCCCCACACATCCCCGCCGCTCCCCCCGGAGCGGTGGGAAGGTGCATAAGGCGCATTTCTCCTCGATAAACAAAAAAAAAAAGGTATTTATTCGATGGCTTAGGGCAAAGTTCAGGCTAATAAAATTACCTTGAAGTTAGTTACGAGGGAAGAAATTTAGAAAAGATTTAAGTACTAACATTTTCTATCTAACCTACAAAACCACAATTTACAATTAAGTGAAATGGTAAGAATTCAATATTTTTTTATTAATTTTTATTTGTAACTAGCTGTCCCGGCAAACGTTGTTTTGCCATATAAAAAAAACTAAATCAAAATCGGTTCAGCCGTTCGGGAGCTACGATGCCACAGACAGACACACACACACAGACACGTCAAACTTATAACACCCCGTCGTTTTTGCGTCGGGGGTTAAAAATCATACAAATCGGTTCAGCCGTTTAGGTGTAGTTTGGCAACTAACACCGCGACACGATTGACATCAATATTTATACGTCACTCAATTGTTTTGTCTTCCCGGAAACTCTCCATTAAAACTTGAACTTTATGTTATGGTATTAAAGTTCTTATTGACTTGTATTATTACGAATCGTTTGTATGGTATGGAGTATAGAAAAGTGTTGTTTTTAGACATTTTTAGGCAATTTTTTCAATTTTTCTCTCCGTAAGAACCATCCTCGTACCTTATGGAATATTCTAAAAAAAGAATTGGCCAAATTGGTCCAGGCGTTGTTGAGTTATGCGCTTACCAACACATTTTGCGATTCATTTTTATATTATAGAAGATGTGAGTAATTTCACACGAAAACATTTTTATATCCACAGACATAATTTAGCTAGTAATTTTATTTATTACCAACTATCTACCACCTCCGGCTTCGCTATCAGAGGAAGATCCATTCAGTAGTTTTGATCACTCACCGGCATGTTTTTTTTTTTCAAAATATGTGCAAAACAGCGGGTTAAGTCGATATTTCTTTCAGTAACATCGCTCTAAAGAATAGGAAGTTACTCGCAAAATCGAAATAACGGACGTGACGCCATAAATCCATCATAATTGGTACGGATGTTGCTACCTTTGTTAGTTAATAATAATTGTTGCATTAAAATGGTATCTCTTTGGTTTAAATAAGACGTTATAATCATCATAGCTCAAAATCTTTCTCAGAATGTCATTTCTCAAACGTCGCTTCTGCGGTTGGGCCAACTAAATATACAGGGTTATTGGAAATTATACTAGCAAGCCGTTGAGGGCTACTTCTGTGTACCGTAACAAACAACTTTTGTTCTATGACTTTTGGATTTCGAAAAAAAAAAAAAAATTGAGTTTATGTAAATTCGAAAACCAGCTGATTTTTTAAAACAAAGGTCATTCAGACTAAGAACAGTAAATAAAACTAAAAAAATAACTAAAATTTTTAAGGTTAATGACCTCTCCGTGTATGGAACAGCTGATTTTCAGGTAAACCTAACCTCAAAATTTTCGAAAAAATGTTCGAATTTCCAAAAGTCGTAGAACAAAAGTTGTTTGTTAAGGTGCACAGAAGTAGCCCTCAACGGCTTGCTAGTATAATTTCCAATAACCCTGTATTTTTCTAATGTTGAATTTGTAAGTAAGTTGGTAGGTAAGTAGGTAAGTATGTTCTCCTCATAGAAATTTCTCGAATTTTATATATAAATAACCCGACCATTTCGCATATTCACATGTTCGTTACGCAACATATGCAAAACAAGCACGTGTCATTTTCCCCGCGTTTTTTATTTGTTTTAATTTTAACACGGCATCGCTCGCCGTCTGCATACAGCCAACATATGGGAGCAGTTGTTAACCAGTTAGTATTTTAAGTGTTTTTTTTCTAATTCGTAACTTAATGAGAAGTATAAATTCTAATTAATAGTTTAATGGCAAATATTTGTCTTGTAAGTCTTATAATTAAATAAATTTTTCATTAGGAAATTGGGAATGACAGTGGGTTGAACATATATATTATTTAGGACTGCCTACTTAATTTGGACGCTAAAATTAAGAGAATCATGAGTTTTCGATACGCGGCGCGAGAAGGTATTTTCAAAAATAACCCGTATCGTGCGATAGAGAGACTTTAAGTTCGGATGTAATTGCCTTCATTTTGCTTTCAAATAATGTTGCGGGCCGTAACGTTTTTACCCCCTTTATCCTTCACAAAATGAAATAAATTTGGTCTCATTTAATTCACTGCATCGTATTCTAGGTTTATAAGTTTTTTTTTTTGGCAATTCAGTTTAGTCTATTAAAAAACAATTGAAACGCTCGATGAAGTTTTTAAGTCAAAAATATAGATATTCAAATACTAATAACTATTATCTTAGGCAATATTTCTTTAAAATAAAAACGGTTAAACCTAGTTTTCCATTAGATCTAGAACATTTTCAAAAATTATCAAAATCGGACTTCGGTTATGGGGGGGAAAACGTTACCGCTTTTTGTATGGTAATTTTGGAAGACGCAAATCCTAATTTTTTGAAAAGGAAAACGTGACTGACTGACTAATCTATTCAATGGACGAATCGAGCTATATAACATACTGTTATGACATCAATTCAATTCAGACATCAATTAGAAATAGAAAATTTAACATTTTTTATTTTTTTGACGACCCAGTTGGCACAACGGTCACCATGCCGGACTACCAAACACAGGGTTGCGGGTTCGATTCCCACTGCAGACGAGTATTTATGCTTAGATATTTGTTTGTGGTCTGGTTGTTTCTATCTATTATAAGTATATATTTACAAAAGAAAAGTATATAAGTAATATATCCGTTGTCTAGCACCCATAAATAACACAAGTCTAGTTTCTTAGCTTGGGACTAGATGGTGATGTGTGGAATGTCCCTCAATATTTATTTATTATTTATTTATTTATTATATTCTGTGCCTCTACGTAAACAAACACTAATCGAATTCGCCGGTAAAATCTAGTAGGTAGAGCGATGTTGCCTTAGTGGTAGATAACTCGACTTTGATTCTGAAGGTCGTGGGTTCGAATCCCGACCAGTGCACTAATGAATAATATTTTTTCTTATGAAAAATTTATGTTCGTTCTTAATAATGTTCTGACGGTGAAGGAAAACATCGAGATGAAACCTGCGGCTTAGTTGACGTATTGACGAGTTTTTGTTTTAGACAAAGTCGACTAAGCTGAGAGGGTTGCAGGGAAGATTTTATTGTTTACTAGCGACCCACCCCGGCTTCGCACGGCTGTATTATGCATGTATTATATCTAAAAACCTTCCTCTATAATCACCCTATCTATTAAAAAAACCGCATCAAAATCCGTTGTAGTTTTCAAGATTTAAGCATACATAGGGTTATAGGGACATAGCGACGGCGAAAAGTGACTTTATTTTATACTATGTAGTGATAGTGATTGTATTAAGAGGAAAGGGTACCGGGGGCTTTTTCCATACAAACTATTACAAACGTAGTCGACTGTTTTCTCCCTGGATAATGACCCTAGAGCAAATATTTTTGGTGCATAAAACTTATAACTGCCATGACCATGCCCCCATTTTTTGATTTTTTAATTTTTTTAATTTTAATTTCTATGATAATTAGAAAATGAAAAAAACCAAAACATAGGGGCATAGTCATGGAAGTTATAGCTTTTGCAGCACAAAAATATTTGTGGTAGTGTCATTATCCAGGGAGGAAACAGTCGACTACGTTTGTATGGAGAGCGCGCAGGTTCCCCTTAACCTTAAGTAGGCTCCGAAACTACTGGACTGATTTTGATTAAACTTGATATAAGGATACATTGATTCATTAGGAGTGACATCGGCTACTTTTTATACGGATATTCCTACGGGATCGGGAGTTACGTTATTAATAACTATAACTGCACTTTTGACCAAAATGAAATGAGCTACTTTGACCGTGAACAATAAACGGTTGAAATTGAACATCATTTCAACTTAGCGCATTTCACAACAGCATTACAGAGACCTTGTGCTAAATTTTCAATTAACAAACGCAATTCCGACCAAATAAATATAAGAAAATAATATTATTCCGAATAAATATAAACATAAAGGCAATGAGCATATAAAATATAATTGATAAACCATAACATGACCTTTAGGTAACTATTTAACATAAAAATGTATGTAGCTGACATTTATAAACAAACATATAAAAACAGATCGGTGTGGTTAAGAATACTTTATGTGCTTAGTAAATAAACATTATAAATAAAGCTAAAATTAGATCATAGCTTGGCCCTCTTATTATTCTAAGATGTTCTGAAAAGGCATATGAAAAGGTGCAAAATTGAGCCAGCCTGTTGGGAGCAGAGGGCAATCCAACGCCCGGAGTGAAAGCGTCTCATTAATCAGCACGTCTCTGTTTTTAGAACGATGTGCTGATTTAGACCTCAAACGAGACGTCACCCTCGGCCATTTTCATCATTTCGTATAATATTGTAAATGGTGTGCTTACGTGCCCGATATGCGATAGAACATTTTCTGCAAAAATCGGGTACGCCAGTCACCAAAGAGCACACCATAAACGAGCTGCTGAACATTGAAGTTCGTCATCTTCTTCTGCATAGGTTGCCAGAAATAGTCACTGTGACCGAAATCGGTCAGGGAAACATCATCATCATCATTCTATGGTCCCTTATAAATGTTTACAAATCGCTTTTAAACCTGGCTAATTGACAACACTTTCTACAGTGTAGGACAACTTTCGGCCATGCCAATTTAACTTTAATACTAAAATTACTAAGTATTAATTTGACGACAGTTTTAAAAGCTATTGCATTGCTTTTATCGCGGGCTTTGAGCGCGGCGACCGAATCAAGAAATTCCGTAACGAAAATAAAACCTAACAACCCCCACTCCGCCTACCATGTAGCTCGGCCGAGCGTATATTGTACGACTGTACGAAGCTCGCATGATGCAATAGCTTTTGTTTTCATTATTTAATCAAATGGCGGTTTACTCCACTGCGGCTACAGTGTAAAAAAAATGTTTAAATGTTTATTTTTAATATTTACTTAGTTTATTTAATTCGAACCAGAACAATCTGTCTCATACTCATTTTGCGTTAAAATCAAGTTTTTTTTGTACTTAAATTTTGTGACTTTTAAAATAAATATATTGGCATTTAAATCTGATCTAGATTATTGGCATAATGCCAGAAAACTTTTATCATTTCATTTCATCATTCATTTTTTATTTTATTTCATTTTTTTTATCCGTGCTATCCTGGGTGCTGTAGTGCGAACAGGCGTTGACCTTATTCAATTGAACAAATTTATCCTAATCATGGCTTCAAGTGCCATTATCAACCGGCCAAGTGCGAGTCGGGCTCACGCACGAAGGGTTCCGTACCATTACATTCTATTTTTAGTATTTGTTGTTTTAGCAGCAACAGAAATACATCATCTGTGAAAATTTCAACTGTCTAGCTATCACGGATTATGAAATACAGCCTTATGACAGACAGTTGAGTCTTATTAAAGTGACCCATTTTTAACATTTAGGTACGGAACGCTAAAAATCTTCAGCCTCAGGTAAGGAACCTACCTGACATCTGTGAAACGTTGTAACTCTTACAATAGTCTAACGTTTTTTAGCTATCTGTAGACTGTAGACACATGGCCCGATTTCTGACAGATGGTTGGCTGCTGCTATTTCAAGATGGTCTTATTAAAGTTAAGATTTAGGCTGCATTGGTCCAACAACTGTCGAGATGGTCAATCGTCATGCGGATTTGTCAAAAATTCTGTCAAATTTGTCAAAAAGGCCATTATAATTTGTTAAGAGTACTGTTATTGGATTTTTAAATTATAAAAAAACTGACGACTTGACGGTGTCGCTAAAAACTAAAATGTAGGTGTTGTTGTCAAAACTGTCAAAAATGCCGTTATAGCGGTCAAATTTGTCAAATATGTTTAAAAAATTGAAGAGTAGCAAAAACAAAAGGTCCGTTTTGTTGGTCATTATTTATAATTTAAACTTTTTTTTTAATCGTGAAAAATATAATTCGTGAATAGA
Organism: Idaea aversata; assembly: GCA_907269075.1. Classification (NCBI taxonomy): domain Eukaryota; kingdom Metazoa; phylum Arthropoda; class Insecta; order Lepidoptera; family Geometridae; genus Idaea; species Idaea aversata. The sequence continues at coordinate 4,796,702 of OU026102.1, forward strand.
AATATCTATCACATTTATAATTCGTTGACGACTACTTGTTTTACCTATTTTAATAGAACTATAAAACATTAATTTTGTAACCATCGATGTAGATTCCAATACAAATAATAATGTAGAACTACCCACATATTACATTACAAAATACATTTTCCAATTTATTATAAACATTCATTTAGATATTGGAAAATTAATGTCCGGTAGGTCTCCATTAATAACATATATGAAATAGTTTAGATTGAAATCTAGCGATGTAATATCTACAAAGTTACCTAAAGGACTTCCATCGCGATCAAACTTATATGTCAAGCTTCAAGTCTTCAAGCAAATGAACAACATGCAAAAATTTAACTCCGCCTCTGGAAAAGGGAAGTGGTTTTAATTAAGCTTGGAAGATTTGACCTAATCAAGTACAATGCTAGTTAATTAAAAGCTTTTAAAAGCGGAGCAAACGTCAATGCTTTATTGAATGTATTGTTTTTAGCCACCGTGTAAAAACCAAGATGCTTTTTTTAAGCAAAATAGGCTTCCATTTGACTTTATCTCACCTGATGGGAAGCGACACTGAGGTTGAAGATATAGCATGCTCACCTAGAAGAAGAATGAAATGCCTAGACAACATGATGGAATGCGACGAGCTTTTTACCGATTAAGAGCACTGTGCCTAAAATATAAGACTGCTCTAAAATTACACATAAATTGACTAAAACTCGAAATGCATTAACCCATTATACTTTCTCTAATTAGTCGTGGATATCTTTTTCTGTAAATTTCACGTCCAAATGAAGGGCGGTCCAAATTGAAAGAACAGCGCCTTTAGAAAACTAGCGTGAGCGTCCACGGGGCATTCATTCAATTTCGGACCGTATCTGCATAGCACTGCGAGTCTTATTAGCCGATTTCATAACAAATATTGCGTAGTTACGCGTGCGACGGGCTCATGCATGCGGCTTGGAAGATTTTGCTTGATCGTGTGAAAAACCTTCTTATATCTACTTACAAAACTAACAAACTTATGAAGGTAATGCAAGTAACTCTTGAAATACGAGCGATGGTTCTAATAAAGTGTTTCGGTATGTAGTGTTTGTGTTTTCTACAAAAAGGTATGTGCCACAAAAAAGGTATGAACAGCAAAGAATTCACGTGTTTTACGACTTCGCCCATACTTTTTGACATAGACGAAGTATTCCTATGCCATTTTGTTGTTGTTTAAATTGATTAGAAGAGTAAGGAGTCATTCGCAAAAACCCTAAAAAACCGATATTACATCACATTACATTACATCATAAAAAATAACTAATGTTGCCAATCCGATCTCTTTGTGTTATTTAGATTTCTGCATCAAAGTGAGAACTCTTTCTACTGAGGCTGCGTCGCTCATACATTGTACCCGTTTTTAATTAACAAATAATTTCGCGTTAATGTAAGCCCACTATACCGTTTCATAATAAAAATCCTCGTATTTTGTCAACCAATTTTTTTTGCCATTCTCTCATTATCCTTTCGAATTTGTATGAAACCTTCATTACATTTTCATACAAATTCGTAAAAAGGGTACTGTAGACAAAACGACTAGTTAAACAAATTCGTACATGAAAATTATGCAACAAATTAGTACAAACATTTGTACTTACCACTATTCAAAACTAAATTAACATTCCTATACAGCAATTACTACCAAAAACGGCTACAAATAGTAATACCATTTACCAAAACCACCATTCTACTATAATCGGCAACGGCCTGATAATCTATTATGCCAATGGAGATTTAAGAAGCGGCAATGGGTCCATTCATTGTGCCTCATTATGTCGCCCGTGCCAAATATAGATAGACCTATGTTTTAGTATCGGAAGACAGCAGACCGGCGTGTTTAGTCGGACGACTCAAACGATGCAACGACAAAGTAATCTTATAACTTTGTCCGCGAAGAGTTAGAATTTTCCAAAATCTGTTCTTAGCGGATGTCCACGTCATAATATCTATTTGTGTGCAAAATTCCGTTTGAGCTGTGCGATGAAATATCAGTTAGTCAGTCAGGACTTGAATTTTATAACTAATGTTTTTATCACAGTTGCTCATAAAGTGGATCTTATTAAACCGATTTTAGGCTCATAATGCAACGTATTATACACGCGTGCGATAAAAAAAAATCCAACTAGTGCTAAAATAATACGTTATCCCGATAAGGTAAATACGTATCTTACTGCTAATTACATATTTGGTAGATGAAACATTCTTAATTTATCTGAGTTATACTGTTTTGATGCATAGAAAAAAGGTACTTACCATCAAAGAGTTTTTAAGCCTTGCTGGCTTAAAACTCTTTGTTGGTACCTTTTTTGACCAAAAGGTTGTCTTTAAAGTCTGATAACGAACGATAATTTTACGTGATAACGTCTTTGAAAACAATTAAAAATTGAGTTTTGTTTTTTCTTTAGGTACATAAATATATTTTTTCCTTACCATTATATTCTGTTAACCGCCGACGCAAAAACAAATCAAAAAACCCTAAAAAAATATTGTATGACAGACGAGGCTGTATAGGTTAAAAGTCTTTTGCCTAGCCTATCGGGAGTGTAATTAACAAAAAATAGTAAACATCCTAAAATTTTTAAAAACTTTTTATTATTTTAACAAGTCTTTTTTTTTATTCGCAACTGTGATAAAAAACGTAGTACGATACAGGTGTGGATTGATCATTCCATCTCGGCTTTTGCCACGCTCGCGTTCCGCTCGCGCATCATAAACCGTCTCTATGGAATGATCAACTTTCCACACTTGTATCGCAATGTACTATTTTGTATTTTTGTTATGAATAGGCTGTGAGGTTGAATATAATACTTACCTACTTAAGCCAAAATATATTACTTATGTATATAGTTCAACCAAAAGATGTTAAATATACTAACCATAGATCAAAAAAAGTCAAATAAATATTTAGACCAAAATATGTTAAATATATTTAGGTGTTTGTTTGTAATTTTTAAATGTAAGTATTATAAAAATACTGTTTATTTTTAGTGCATTTAAATTAATGTGTTTAGTTTTTGAACCAAATCGAAAAATCTATAGTGTGCGTTGGTCCTAAGTGAAGGTAAACAGTTGGAATTTTGTATCTATACCTCTCTATTCACTGTGGAATCAATGTGCTTGCTTAAATTCAATGTTATTTAAATGACAGACAAACATTATTGACTATGTATTTACTTACTATATTATAATTAGATTAACATTACCTACCTAAAATAAAACATATTTTGAGCGAAATAAACATTATTTTACTGATATTTTGGCTAATGTTAAAAACATTGGCTGTTTACATAAATCAAATGCGGAGTAGTTGTACTATTTTCGAAACAGAAACAAAAGGTGATTGAAACGGAAACAAGAAACGATCGAAACAAAAACAAAAGATGATCATTACGGAAACAAAAGACGATCGAAACGGAAACAAAAGACGATCGAAACGGAAACAAAAGGCATCGAAACGGAAACAACAGACGATCAAAACGGACACAAAAGACGATCGAAACTAAAACAAAAGGATAATCGAAACTAAAACAAAAGACGATCGAAAAGTAAACAGAAGACGATTTAATCGTGCGATGTCTTAATTCAAACAAAAAAAAAACTGTAGTTACCTCTACGAACTTTCTGCAACAAAAGAATTCAGCTTAATTTAAATTAAACTTTATCTTAAAAATTCACACTTTAAACCATTAAATAGTAAAATTCTTTCATTACCTTCAAACAGGGACACAAATGATTCGTGCATTAAAGCGTGTCGCACACGGGAGCCGAGCTGGTGTGTCGTGACCCTATCTCGAAGCTTGCATCGGCCTTAAAGGTCGCCAACTCTTTATACAAACACATAACAAGCAACAACTAACTTTAATACAATTACTTAGAGTTGATTTCTGGTTGGGTTTATTTAGGAATGTGGATACGAAAATGTACTTTTATTAAATGATGATTCTGTTTTGCTATTTGGTATGCGATGAGGTATTTATATCTTGTTTCTGGTATTGGTTGAACTTAGGTAAATGTGGTGAGGTTGTTGGGATTATTTGCTTAGGTTTTAAATGTCGAAGAGAGAGAGAAGGTTAAGAGGAAAGGGTACCGGGCGCTCTCTCCATACAAACGTAGTCGACTGTTTCCTCCCTGGAGCAAATATTTTTGTGCCATGAAACTTCTAACTGCCATGACCCTATATTTTGTTGTTTTTTTTAAGCTATTGCATAGCTTTTATCACGGGCTTTGAGCGCGGCGACCGAATCAAGAAATTCCGTAACGAAAATAAAACCTAACACCCCCCACTCCGCCTACCATGTAGCTCGACCGAGCGTTCGCTATGCAATAGCTTTACCGCTACAGTCCCCGAGTCGAGTGCAACAAGTTTTTGTTTTGTTTTTTTTAATCTTCATTTCTATAATAATTAGAAAATAATTAAAACCCAAAACATAGAGGCATAGTCATGGCAGTTATAGGTTTTATGTAACAAAACTATTTGTGCTAGTGTCATTATCCAGGAAGGAAACAGTCGACTACGTTTGTATGGAGAGAACGCCGATATTTCACCTTAATGATACCTACTATGGACATTTTGGTATAGTTCCGTACCCAAACGGGACCATTTTTCTAAGACTCCACTTTCCGTCTGTCTGTCACCAGGCTGTATCTTATGAACCGTGATAGTTAGACAGTTGAAATTTTTACAGATGATGTATTTTTGTTGCCGCTATAACAACAAATAATTAAAACAAATAGTACGGAACCCCTTGTGCGCGAATCCGACTCGCACTTGGCCAGTTTTTTTTTAATGATAGGTCAGTGTTTAACTACTCTCACAGCTGCCTGGTGGTAGAACGATACAGTCTAACTAAGATGTAGCACGCTTTCCTAGAAAATATCTATTCAGGCTCTACTTGAAGACTTACTAATTGTAAACGTCAGGAAAGACAGACGCAGGCAACTAATTTCATTTCATAGTGGGCTTAATACCAGTTGATGTGACAAAAAGTTCCAGTTATTTTATTCCAGGAGTCCAGTAGCTGTCTACATTACCAATTTGAATCATAATCGTGTCAGAAGCTTCTGCGTAAATTGGTAACTAAAATATACTCACAAATAGTCTTAAATATTCAATCAGTAAAAGATTCTAAAATAGAACACAACACAATCCGGCATTATCAGTCGTGCTCTAAATTCAAATGGCGTCGAACAGTCTATTCATACTGCCAGTGTCAAGCTACTTAAGCATAATTTGCATTTTATCTAAAAAACCCATTCGAAATTCAAACTCATATTTTTTTAAACTGGCTTTATTTAGGTAATGGTCACACAGCCGAGCCGCAGAGTCTGGTGTGACACCGAATCTGCGTGGGCGCACCCAAATCATATGCATAGGTTATTTACCGCATACCACGTCGTAAAGTTAAAAAAAACAATAGTTTTAAAACAACATCGCCTTTGGTGTAATATTATATTTTTTATTAATATTACCTACTTACCTAATCATTATTAATGAGATGCGAAATAATTACCTACTTGTTTTCTTCTGTTTGATATGTTTTTTATATCAAATTATAAATTAGGTTAACTATTTTAAAACACGTAGAGTTCCCTTTACTATGGTATCCGCAATAATTAAAAAAAACTTCAATGATACCGACCTTCTTTCTCTAACCGTGTTCATTTTCCAGAATTCCACATTCGTAAAACCATAAAACACGTGCAAACTCGCAAATGTTCGAAATTCGAAAAGACAATTGAATAACTTTTTAATAATCGCAGGTAAGCAAAGAGGTTTTGTATATTGCGGACATCTGGCATAGCTAAACGCCTACATCTGGTCTAAATCTATTGTTTGTTTGTTTGTATCTATGTCTATTGAAATTGTTTATTATCTTAATTCCTTGCAGATGTGAGTGCAGTTTTAAGAAGTTATTTTTCTGTTAATTGTTTTTAAGACATCTGTGCTAAAGCTGTGGAGGTAGGTAAGATAAGAAAGAACTGTTAAATTGTTGATAAAGGCTTAAAAAGGTACCGGTTATTGCTTACTCTAAACAAAATATATTCCTCAATTTTTTTTTATCATTTCGATCAGTAATTCTTTTTACAATTAAGTTTGTTGAATTTTCTTATTTTCCATTTTTCTTACAACTGATTACTTACTAAGACAATATTTTCTTTTTCATATGTTAAAAATAAAGAAATATATTCATTATTTTTATTTGATTAAGAGACCGAGAAAAGTGTCATTTTTCGAAAGAAAAAAAAACATCCTGTATAACCTGCTGCTACCTGTGCGAAGCCGGGTCGGATCGCTAGTTGTTGAGAAGAACAAGATCGTGATACATTTCTCATAAACAAAACTTTATCTCAAAAATCAATTGTATGAGATTTACAAACTCGAGTTTATGCAAAACCGGAATTATCTTAGTAACAGTTAGGTTACTGGAACATGTGCCATCACGATTTCACGATTGTATAGTCCATAGGTTCCCAAACTTTTATAGACTACCGCTCCCTTTACAAAACAAAAAATATCCGATGCCCCCTTTTACAAAATACTTAATACCGATTTTATATGACTGCCTATTATTCATTTTGGAGCCTTTTCAATGCAAACAAACAATCAAATCTTTCCTCTTTATAATACATATTAGTATACTCGTAGATTAATGATCACAGATTAAAAATTAATTATCTCTCTTTCTCTTAGACGTATAAATTAAATGTATTTTCAAAGTATTTTATTATGTTCTAATTAGGTAGGTAAGCCGCAAACCTTGACTGTCATAACGCCCCCCATTTGCCTTTGCACCCGCTACTGTCTCTATGAAAAGTTACAGCGCTCGCCAGGGGGCCCACTTGTACTTGTATACAGGCTGTTTTCCGCGATTAGACCCTTTTTATTTGGGTTCTTTTTGCGTGAAGATAGAGTAGGCTTGACCAGCACCTACTACCCCCTTTCAGCTTAGTCGACCATGTCCAGAGGAGAGAACTTGTCAATACGTCTGGAGCCAACTAAGCCGCGGGTTTCATCACGATGTTTTCCTTCACCGTAAGAGCAATGTCAATTAGCGCACATAAATTCGCCGCCCCTGTTGGGAACCTTTGGTTGTAAATGGAGTTATATAAATCAATAAGTGCTAAGAAATTGCTTTTTGTATGGGAACTATTTTCTTCTTCTCAAACAACGTTTTTTCGCGTAGGGTTTTAAATCGGGGATTTTTCTAGACGTCTAATCGACCAATTTTTGTTCTACGACTTTTAGAAATTCGATTTTTTTTTTGTATGAAACAGCTGATTTTCGAGTAAAAGTTCCTTCAAAATTATCACAAAAAGGTTCGAATTTTCAAAAATCGCAGAACGAAAGTTCTTGGCTTATACGTCTAGAACAATGCACTTTAGATTTCAGATGTACATTTTATTAAATTTATCTCAAAGCTTAAAAAAAGCTCCGTTTACAAAAATGTCAAGAATCTAGGTCTTTCCTGGTAACATTTCACACCTTGCGTATGCGCAACGAATTTCAATTTCGCAACCATTTCTCAATTTAAAAAAAAATTACATTCTTAGGTTTTAAAGAATGATGTTTGCCTGAGTCATGGTTTCCCGTGAGAGATTGAGTGACTCAGCTAAGTTGAGTAAAGTCATCAATAAGTAAATAACTACTTAAGTTAAGTAATTAAATAAGACTTACCTATCGCGTACTTGTTCATATAAAAAGTAATAGCTTTTTCTTACCTTTAATTTTGGCGGATTTCGGTGTTTCATTTTTTGGTTTAATTAATCGTCATACTTCATCACTACATAGTATAAAACAAAGTCGCTTTTTCTGTCCCTATTTCCCTTTGACTGCTTAAATCTTTAAAACTACGCAACGGATTTTGATGGGTTTTTTTTAATAGATAGAGTGATTCAAGAGGAAGGTTTATATGTATAATACATGCATAATATAGCCGTGCAAAGCCGGGGCGGGTCGCTTTTTTTGGATATTAAAAAAAACCGCATGAAAATCCGTTGCGTAGTTTTAAAGATCTAAGCATACAAAGGGACATAGGGATATAGGGATGGCGAAAAGTGACTTTATTTTATACAATGTAGTGCTATTGTTCGATTCTCATATATAACGAATATACACAAAATATTTCATACAAATCGGTTCAGCCGATTAGGAAAAGTTTGGTAACACCGCGACACAATAATTTTATATATGCATTTAGATTGAAAATCTATGTGAGAATCTATCTAATGAGATTTTTTAAAGTCGCTTAAAAACATAAAGTACCAGGACACCATGATCTATTAAGAAATAGTTATCTGGATTCAAATAATGAATCATAGTAATCGTGAAGGATGAATATTATCGTCATTACCTACTTTATTGTGAATCATTGGCGTTAACCTTACACCTTTAAGATCATGATAACGAATAATGAAGTCATTATAATTCTTATGAACAGAATGATCATCAATTAATCAGATGAAGTTTTCTTATAAAAATGTATAACATGCCGAAGTTAACTAGATACCTGAGAGCGCAATAAATCATACGAGCGAAGTCTCAAGTTAATTTTGGCAGGTTAAAAGAATCTACTCTGATATGTTCCGACAATGACCCGCACCTGCCCAATTCATGTAATTTTTTTTAAATATTGCATTGCATGCCATCTAGCCCCAAACTTAGCAACTAGGCTTGTGTTATGGGTGCCAGATAACGGATAGAATACTTACTTAAATACTTTTTTGTTAAAAACTTAAATAAAACACCGAGATCAGAAGCTTTGTGTAAATAAATATTTGATTGAGGCGGGAATTGAACTCGCAACCTTCTGCATCCTAAAGGTCATTAAAATCATTCATAGTTTATATAAAAACGCTACAGAAGTAAAAAGATATGTCATTTAATAATAAATTAAGTTACATAGTGATTATAGGTAATTCCTAAATGTCCTGTCCGCTCCTGAGGGTTCCGCTGTATTAATTTTATGATTTTTTTTATGGCCACGAACTGCCAGGTGCATTCTGCCAATTAATTTATTTTGTGGGTACCCACGCTACTTATTATACTGACACAATCTTTCCGCGATCAAGCATTCTATAAAGTTGGTTAAAACCAATTTTTCTTTACGAAAAAATGTTAACAATTTTAAAAAAATGCAGATTTTTTCGTATATTTTATATTTATACTAAAAAATCGTTAATAAAAAAGTTTTTAATTAGAAATTTCCTTTACTGAAAAACAACAAAGAACTATTATTAAGTATTAATTTTGTCCTGTCGCATCGTTTTTTTAGTTAAAAAGATTTCAACGCGCGCTGCACTTCAATCGATGTGGTTGTGTAGGTATTAATAAATACTTTATTATTCACTAGATGCGCCTTACGGTTTCACCCGCGTAAGTCCCGATCCCGTGGGAATATCGGGATAAAAATTAACCTATATTTTTCAATTCGATCTAGCAGTTCCTGAGATCAGCGCGTTTAAACAAAAAACGGAAAAACCCTCAAAGATGAATAAATGTTCCTCGTCTTTTCCACATTTCCCACAAATTCTTCGCTTCTATGTGTCGCAGCGTGATGTTATATGGCCTTAAAGCCTTTCTCGATAAATGGACAATCCAACACAAAAATAATTTTTCAATTCGAAGCAGTAGTTCCTGAAATTAGCGCGTTCAAACAAACAAACAAACAAACAAACGCATCAACTTTACAATATTATAGTATAGACTAGCGACCCGCTCCGGCTTCGCACGGCTATATTATGCATGTATTATACATATAAACCTTCCTCTTGAATCACTCTATCTGTTAAAAAAAACCGCATCAAAATCCGTTGCGTAGTTTTAAAGATCTACAAATACGCATACAAAGGGAAATAGGGACAGAAAAAGCGACTTTGTTTTATACTATGTAGTGATTTATTAAGATGCGTAAAGAATTATGGCAAGGCAATACTTGAGCATACACACATAAATAAATAAATAAAAATGATAAAATTCTACGTTTTTTCTAGATTAAAACTGATAGTATTTCGTGTACTAGATGTAGAAAAAAGATATAAGTATTTAAAGTCACGTTTTTTTGTGTTAGGAACTTCATGAACCTAACCTCGTTGCAAACATGTTGCAAACAATACAAAACAAATAATGGCAAAACTTCGTTCAAAAACTACTTTTTTATCACAGTTGATCATAAAGTGGATCTTATTAAACCGCTTTTAGGCTCATAATGCAACGTATTATACACGCGTGCGATAAAAAAAAATCAAACTAGTGGTAAAATAATACGTTATCCCGATAAGTTAAATACGTATCTTACTGCTAATTACATATTAGGTAGATGAAACATTCTTAATTTATCTGGGTTATACTGTTTTGATGTATAGAAAAAAGGTACCATCAAAGAGTTTTTAAGCCTTGCTGGCTTAAAACTCTTTGTTGATACCTTTTTTCTTTTTTTCAGAAGGTTGTCTCTAAAGTCTGATAACGAACGATAATTTTACGTGATAACGTCTTTGAAAACAATAAAAAATTGAGTTTTGTTTTTATTTTGTTTTTTCTTTAGGTACATAAATATATTTTTTCCTTGCCATTATATTGTTTTTAACCACCGACGCAAAACCAATGAAAACACCCAAAAAAAATATTGTATGTCAGACGAAGCTGTATAGGTTAAAAGTCTTTTGCCTAGCCTTTCGGGAGTGTAATTAACAAAAAATAGTAAACATAACCTAAAATTCTTAAAAACTTTTTATTATTTTAACAAGTCTTTTTTTATTCGCAACTGTGATAAAAAACGTCGTACGATACAGGTGTGAATTGATCATTCCATCTCGGCTTTTGTCATAAACCGCCTCTGTGGAATGATCAACTTTCCACACTTGTATCGCAATGTACTATTTTGTACGAAGTTTTGCCATTATGCTAAGTTCGTTAGCTAAGCTAGACAATTTTAATTAAAACAAACAAAAGGTACCTAAATAAAGGTCTAAATTAAGATAGACGTAGATTATGCTAAACATAAAGCACCACTGTCCGATCTAGTCAGGTCCTACAAAAGCTAAGGTCGTTCAGGCATTCCAAATCCTAGCCACATTGCTTTTACATACCTACTTTGTCAACATATTTATTTATAACCATCTGTCAAAAACATACACACCAACTTGAACCATAAAGCTTTGTAATAGAGTAGGTTTTGGAGTAGGAGAATTCTTCGGTAACATGCTGAATGCTGATCTGAATCCTGACTAATACAGGGTTATTGGAAGAAAGAGGCAGGGCTACTTCTGTGCACCATAACAATCAATTTCTGTTCAGCGACTTTTGGAAATTCGAACCTATTGGGAAACATTTTTCTGAGACTACTTCTTTGCATCTTAACTATCAACTTTTATTCTACGACTTTTTGAAATTCGCACATTTTTTTGAAGTAGACATTTTTAAAATCAGCTGTTTGTTGTTGTTTGAACACCCTACCCTTCACCTTCCTCAACTTCTTGTCCATCCAAAGGTTGCCTCGAAGAGATCGCTTTGAGCGATAAGGCCGCCCTTTGTAACACTTAGACTTAAGCTTTGTTTTTATTTTATGTTATTTGAAATTGGTGTTTACAATAAAGAGTTATATTAAAAACAGATAGATAGCTAGCTAGCTATCTGTTTTTAATATAACTCACTTCGAACAGTCGATAAAACTTTAAAAAGTCCATAATTAAATAAAAAGGGTAATGACCTCTCCATGGAACAGCTGATTTAACCTCAAAAGTTTTAGAACTTTTTTGATAGTTTTGAAAATACAAAGTAATTCAACCGCTTTTATATGATTACCAGTAAAAAAATTGTCATAAATAGGTCAGCATTTGACCACTATCTCACTTATCTTAAGTGGCGTTTAAATTGTCATTTAAGTGTATGCTTAAATAGGATAGGAGCGTCTTAAATATTTAGGGGACCCTTAAATATCAGACAGTCGTTTGAGTATTAGGGCATAAGTGACAATGCGATCAAAGACGCAGCACGCTTTCCTAAAATATACCTATGTAACTATACCCAATGACCCTGTATATTAGCGGTCACAAAATCACCTGTTCTTTTTACTACACCTGTTCCCTGCAATCACAACTGACGGTCTTTGCTAAAGCAAATTGCACTTTAATGTCTTCGTCATAAGATTCATAACAAAATCATCTTTTCTTGTATTTTTTGTCAATGCACATCAAAGTAGCTGGTCGAAAGGATCAATAACGATTAATTAACAAAAACTGGCTATTTTAAGTTAAAAATAAAAAATATTTTAGCTTTTTTAAATTTCGAACGGTGTGCATAAGTTGATAGAGTCTGTCTTAAAACAGTTGTTGGTAGAGAAGTTTTAGGTAATAGATAGGTAGGTGAACAAAAGTGCAGACCCACTGTAGAGCTCCAAAATGGCTATTATTAGAAAACTTCCTACATTATGATAAAAAATGTTTAACGCTACGGTGGATCTGCATCTTTAATTTTTTTTTGCTCGAACATTCGGTCCGCAAAAAAAGTGTTTTATAGTCGATGTAAAATCGTACTATTTCTTGTCTTTTTCTTTTGTTTTGGACTCGTAAAGTTTTCATACGTTGAACCTTTTTTTAATTATTTTACCGAATCTTGTATTTTTTTATTTTTCTGTTCGATGTTTCGATGATAATAAAAAATCTAAATTGACTTTCTTCGTTTCTGACATCTACTTCCTAAATCGTTACAAAAGTCATGGTCGGAGGAAACATAGTCGAATCGTTGAGGTAAGAGAAATAAATAAAAATATACGCTATTGAGACCCTTAATCGCGAAAATAATTGCCATTTGAATTGGAAAAGTAAAACCAACCATTTTTGTCTATGCTTTGTATTAATTACGTTCCAAATTACGCATAAAGTACCTTACCGGATAAGGCAATACTTTACGCATGTTTTAATCGTCGAATCCGACACAAATTTCCTTCCCCTGACATTTTGCTTGACCACTACTTTTCCTTTTGGTTTCCTTTGAATCCGGTTGGGTCATCTTCGTACAGCTTTCCCGTATGATTTCAATCTAACTAGTTACTAACACGTTTTAGATATTGCTGTGTACTTTGAATATATGAATATTTTGTAGGCATTTTGCAGGGATATTAACACTGCTGCGGCTGTCTTCTAAACTTAGTGGAAAGGCTAGACTGTCCTATAATTAGACATTGGAATTTGAATGCATAAAATTATGGCCTAAATAGGCCAAAAATATTTTTATTATATAAAAATATATATTTTGGCTCTCCCGTAAAAACAATTTTTGGCGCTTACGCCTTTTAAGCCCTGAGGTATCGATATTATGTTTGATATACGCGTACTACCAAAGATCACTTTAAAAGAAAATATGAATTTATATTATTATTGCTTTTGGACATTATTTTATGATAACAAACATAGCTATGACTTTACTAACAAATGGATTGTACTATCTGATTAATACATTTCAAGTTAGGTACTTGCAAGCAAGATTCACTGACCAAACGCAAACATAATTTAGGTAAAAGTTTGTCCTTTTTAAAAAATACTTCAATTTCATTTACTTTTTGGTCAAAATAAATAACATAATCCGGTAAAAAAAAAATCGCAGTCTTACGAGATTCATTTTCACCCCGATATATTTTTTTTCCAAAATTTTAATTGTATTTTTTTCTGTTCTTTTGTTTTTCTCAATGCTTATTTATTTTCCCATTTAATTTTGTTTTTTTTTATTGTCATTTGTTTTCCGATACTCCAGGGGCCTAAGTCTGCTAACACAATTGTGTTTCAATAGTGTGTCGATATAATCGTAATAGAAATTTAATGTCAAAAATATGACATTACATGTCAAATTGGTATTCTCCTAACGTTGACTATTCTATCGAGACACCACTGACACACCACTGACTCACTTTTGCATTCTGCTCTACAATCGTGGCATAATGGAATCTCGATAGTTGTCAAAACGGTATATCGCTTAGCAACATATACCATGTTGCTAGGCAACACCTGCAAGGTAAATATTACCATACCATTGAGACTCCATAGTGATTATATTGCGATGTTATTAAAACTTTAGCAGAATACCAAATAAAGTCACAATCTCGATATAATATCAATAGAGTCTCGATATAATGACAATGGTTGGCCAAATAGCAGAATAAGGCCCCAGATGTGGTGTTTACGCTACAAAAGGTGTATGTATAGGTATTATAATTATGGTAAAAGTATATAAAAGTCCTGACTGACTGACTAACTGACAGCTCATATCGGCTTAGCTATTTTGGAAAATTCAACACCTACGCGGACGTAATCACGGGGAAAGCTAGTTCATTATAAAATTTAAATTTGCGATCGAGCCATTTAAACAGCAATCAAATAAACTAAAATAAAATCAATTAACTATACAATTATGTATATTAATGACTGTCTGTCTAACACCCACGCGTGCACGATTCACTCTCGATGTGCCGGCACAATATGTCACAATTGATGTTTATGAAATAATTAATCGATATTTAAATCGATATCGATTGTCAAATGAAATTGTAATTTCAATGACAGTTGTGATTAATTGGCTACTGGAGAAAATATTGATGAGTGATCGAGTGAAGTATCATTTTCGAAATTTAAGATTCTTAGATTTAAGATATGATTTTATTGAAATATAAAATATTAGCTACGCCCCGCGGTTTTTTACCCGCGAAGGTCCCGATCCCGCGGGAATATCGGGATAAAAATATCCTATGTTATTCCCAATAAATCTATGTATTCTCATACCAAGTTTAATCAAAATCGGTTCAGTATTTCGGAGCCTATTCGTTACAAACAAAAAATCTTTCCTCGTTAGTGTAGAAGATTAGTTTCTAGAAACTTAAGGTGAACCCTTTCACCGGCGTTCTCTCCATACAAACGTAGTCGACTGTTTCCTCCCTGGATAATGACAATAGCACAAATATTTTTGTATCATAAAACCTATATCTGCCACGACTATGCTATTATTTGTTTTTTTTTTTTCATTTTCTAATTAATGTATCATAGAAATTAAAATTAAAAAAATAACAAAAATTTTTTTAATGATATTTGCTCTGTTGTAATTAATTATCCAGGGAGAAAACAGTCGACTACGTTTGTAATAGTTTGTATGGAGAGAGCCCCGGTACCCTTTCCTCTTAACCCTGTGACTCTTTGGAATAATTTCTTCTACGTACCTATTCCTTATAATTAACTCTTTACATAACCACAAAATAAACTGTCAATCTGTTTGTTTACAAATACCACACTAATTAATTAAACCCAGTTCTAATCATTAATCAATCAGTATATCGCTTTCAAAATACAAAGTTGGCTATAGGTCATGTCGGGTTACATTACCTAACTTAGGTCTTCGTTAATAATCACCAATTAACAAGCAACTTAGTTACTGCGGCAGCCATTTTGAATTTAAAATTAGGTGACGTCACAATTTAAGTAGATAAGGATTTCAGTGGTGAAAAGGCATCCCTTTTCACCAAATGCCAACAAAAACAAATGCCATCGCATTTGTTCCGACCCTAATGAAATTAACTAGATAGATCATATATAGGACTCTTTATAACACACACAAAATATTTTAAAAAAAAATCATCTCGATCGGTTATATTAAAAATATATATGCATATATATTAAGTATGTAGACCAGAAATAGAAAACGTCTTCCTTTATTGAAGTCGTTTAAAAAAACATTTTAAATAAAATAACTAAAAGTTACAAAACATTACAAAATTACAACTTAAATAAATAATAATCTTAAATAAATCTAAAAAAGTTTGCATTGCCTCTTTGGATGGCAATGCCGATCCATTGGCCAAAGTAGAAGCCAGCCCTTTGGTCACCTGAAGCAATAATAAAAATATTCATGGTATTTATGAAAATATGTATCTACCATGAAGAAGAGCATAGGATTTTGTTGAAGGTAGGAAACGAAATAAAATCTGACAGCGGGAAGCGACTGTTAATAAAATGTGATTTAAACTTGTTATGAGGATCATGAGTTTTCGATACGCGGTGCGAGTAGGTATTTTGCGATAGAGAGAGTTTAAGTTCGGACGTAATTGCCTTCATTTTGCTTTCAAATAATGTTGCGGGCCGTAACGTTTTTACCCCCTTTATCCATCACAAAATGAAATAAATTTGGTCCCACTTAATTCACTGCAACATAATCTAGGTTTATACGTTTTTCTTTTTTGGTAATTCAGTTTAGTCTATTAAAAAACAATTGAAGCGCTCAATGAAGTTTTTAAGTCAAAAATATAGATATTCAAATACTAATAACTTTTATCATAGGCAATATTTCTTTAAAATAAAAACGGTTAAACCTAGTTTTCCATTAGATCTAGAACATTTTTAAATATTATCAAAATCGGACTTCGTTTATGGGGGGGGGGGGGGAAACGTTACCGCTTTTAGTATGGAAATTTACAGCCTTACACTGGTCTTAATAAAATGGTCAAAAGAACGACCTCAGGGGAGACGGCCCGTTGGTAGATCTACATATCGCTGGATAGACCAAGTCCGCAACAAGACCTGCAAGCCCTTCATGCAGCCGATTGGCAACAAATGGCGCAGAATAGGGTGCAATGGCGATTGGGTTCGGAGGCCAAGATCCACTTCGGGTCGCTGAGCCAGCGTAAGTAATAAAGTGGTCAGTGCCCTAGGACCAATTAATATAGGTAGGTATTATGTAGGTATATGTAGCACACGTACCAATTAAATTATTTAAACATTAATAGTTAAAGCGTGTCTGTATGTCTGTCCTAGCACGCAAACTAGAATTATACCGTGAAAGATATAGTTAGATGAATCACACTGGGCGATTTTTGGGTGTAAGATTTGTTGATTGATTTTATCGCGCTGTTTGACCCCGAATAACTTCTGATCCCGTGGGATTATCGGGATATAAAGTAGCCTGTGTTATTCCCAAGGATTCTATGAATACCTAGTTTGATCCAAATCTGTCCAGTAGTAAAATTAATTGACTTACTTACTGATATAATAACGCACGGGATAGGTCGAGATATTTGGCATTGGGTTTTGTTTGAACAGTTCAAACCCTACGTAGACGAAGTCGCGGGTGGAACCTAGTTTCTTTTTTTTTAATAATAAATAGGTCAGCAACATAGAAAAAAAATTCGTCTATTGCTTTCATTTCGATTGTCTTTTGTTTATATTTTCGATGTCTTTAGTTTTTTTTTCCTTGGACTAGGGGGATTCGATGAGATTAAAAAAGCTTCAGTTCAGCTCCCAACGTCTCCTCTGGGGGAGACGTTGAGACCCTCCAATCTAATTTTAAATTATCGCCCCCCTAGTCCAGGGGGAAGATGGGCGTGATCATGACAAAAATGTCAAATATCATATTTGACAACTTCTTATTTCTCCAGAATGGCACATCGTGAACTCTACTATAATTTAAGATTAGTTCGATGATTGAGGGAGACCTTCATGTCGTCTTTTAATCAAGTAGGAGGTCGACCTACACGAATGTTTAGCCTGAATCATCACAAACTTAGGTAAGGAAGGGAAACACCTACGTATAATACCTATCTACTTTTGGTTGTAATCAAGTATTTACTTGGATACCTACTTACTGATACAAAGGTGAAATTAAGTGCTAAAAGTAAGGATAATCAAAAAAATTGAATTTTTTTTTTCAAGGAAAAATGCATCTCAATAATTGAGCACCGCGGCGAGATAAAAATACCGGTCAAGTGCGAGGCGTACTCGTGCGCCGAGGGTTCCGTACATTAGTTTCAATGCAATTCTTTTTCTTCCTTCCTTCGTTCGTTTTTTTACCTTTTGAGGTACGCAGCCCTAAAAAGAATCGGGATCGGGACTTACGCAAGTTAAACCACAAAAAAAACCACACAAACCGAAAAAATGTTGAACCCGACAACCTGGGACAGATTGTCCTGGCGTCACAAAATAAGAAGAACCGACCCCACATAAAGTGGAAAAGATCGAGGAACAAGAAGAAGAGAGACAATATAAAACATAGGCGAATAAATGTATATTCTAATTAAAACAATAAATAGGGCATTATATAAAATGGTCCAGTGTAGAACAGTATAAAAGTCACATAGTTCTTACGAAATGAACCATGCATGTGATCAATAAAGAACCGCGATTCGACACAAGTGTTAAATGTATATCATAACTACAATAGTAAAGTGTTAACCGATCTTGTCCACTCACTAACTAATAAAACCAGCTGCTCAACCTTTTTTTGACTCTTCTTCTTTTATTAACCGAGCGTCGAGCGAACGACGAGTCAAAATATAATTTCTAAAAATATAAATAAACTAGCGACCCGTCCCGGCTTCGCACGGTTATATTATGCATGTATTATACATATAAACCTTCCTCTTGAATCACTCTATGTATTAAAAAAAACCGTAAAAAAATCCGATGCGTAGTTTTAAAGATTTAAGCATACATAGGGATATAGGGACATAGGGACAGAGACTTTGTTTTATACTATGTAGTGATAGTGATGATATAAAGTAATGACAAGATGTACAGTCACATTACTGTTAAAATAATTTCCTAAGCGTAGTGTACATTACGAAAACATTGCGTGAACAAAGACCCTTTTATTAAACTTATCACTGCATAGTATTAAACAAAGTCGCTTTCCGTCTGTCTGTCCCTATGTATGCTTCATCATCATCATATCAGCCCATACACGTCCACTGCTGGACATAGGCCTCCCCCATACGACGCCACAAACAGCGGTCTTGAGCCACCTCCATCCACCGACTACCCTCGACCGCTACAATATCGTCGGTCCACCGGGCAGCCGGTCTCCCAACACTCCGTATCGCGTTGCATCGCGGCCGCCACCCGAGAACCTTTATTCACCAGCGGTTGTCAGTTCTGCGAACTATATGACCTGCCCATTGCCACTTCAGCTTACCAATCCTGAGAGCTATGTCGGTGACATTGGTTCTTCTACGGATTTCTGTATTTCGGATTCTATCACGTAGAGAAACTCCGAGCATAGCTCTCTCAAAAGCCCGCTGAGCGACTCTGAGCTTATGAACGACCTATGTATGCTTAGATCTTAAAAACTACGCAAAAGGTTTTGATGCGGTTTTTTTATACAGGGTAATTGGAAATTATACTAGCAAGCCGTTGAGGGCTACTTCTGTGTTATAAACAAACAACTTTTGTTCTACGACTTTAGGAAATTCGAAAAAAAAATGAAAATTTTGAGGTTATGTAAATTCGAAAAAACAGTCGATTTTTAAAACAAAGGTCGTTCAGACTAAGAACAGTAGATGAAACTTAAAAAATAAGTACAATTTTAAGGTCTCCGTGCAAGGAACAGCTGATTTTCAGGTAAACCTAACCTCAAAATTTTCTAAAAAAATTTAGAATTTCCAAAAGTCGTAGAACAAAAGTTGTTTGTTTAGGGGCACAGAAGTAGCCCTTAACGGCTTGCTAGTATAATTTCCAATAACTCTGTATACAGTGATTTAAGATGAAGGTTTCGTACCTATATAAAATAAAACTACCACGCGTACGAAGTCGCGGGCAACAGCTAGTTATTATAGAAAAAACTCCGAGTTTACTGCATTCCTTGACACGGTACGATTTATTACTTGAAATTATCGATCAGAACTGTTATAAATACTTTGAAAACGTATGGCTCAATAAGATGGTCTACAAGTTTATAATGGAGAGTTAAATATGTAAGGTCCTTGAAGTTATTTCATTAACCGACTTTAAAAAAGGAGGAGGTTCTCAATTCGTCGCGTATACAGGGTTATTATAGGTAATTATACTAGCATGCCGTTCAGGGCTACTTCTGTGCACCTTTATAGACAACTTATGTTCTACGACTTTTGGAAATACAAAAAAATAGGAAAGTTTTGAGCTTATGTAAATTCGATTTTTTGAAACAAAGATCATTCAAACTAAGAACAGTAGATTAAACTTAAAAAATAAGTAAAATTTTAAGGTTAATGACCTCTACGTGTATGGAACAGCTGATTTTCAGGTAAACCTAACCTCAAAATTTTCAAAAAATGTTCGAATTTCCAAAAGTTGTTTGTTTAGGTGCACAGAAGTAGCCCTCAACGGCTTGCTGGTATAATTACCAATAACCCTGTATATATATGTTCGTTAAAGTATAAGTTCAATACAGATCTGCCTCCTTGAGTGTTACCAGATGGCGGTGCTTTTTTCTCGTACTAAGGTTGCCAAAATCTAGTACTTTCAGTTCATTTCAGTAGAAGATCTAGTACACGTAAATATAGCTTTCATGATTTCCTACTAAATAATAATTTATGCTATATAGGGTGTCCCGTAATAAATGGATAAATTGGTACCTACGGGTAAAAGACACAGAAAAATAAAAGTTATGCTCTATGAAAGAATCTTGGTTTCCAAAATCTGCACCATTTAAAAAAATCACCCTTCTCTATGCTATTTGGTGCCAAGACTGCAAATGAAGGAATTATTCCAATTTGTTGTTTGGATTGTATTTCCAGGTTAATTGTGCTATCGAATGCAAACTATTATTTTTATAACACAAACAATGTTTATTTTTAAACTAAGATTTAATTTTTAACCTGAACTTTATTCCGCGTCCCCAGTCACCCGAGTTACAAATTATAAAAAAAAAGGTGCCATTAACCAATAAGATTCCGAAATGGTATATTACGTGGTATTGCCAGCATTTAATAGAATTTATGCTGCGCAGAAAATATAAACAACGAAAATAAAAATTATTTTCTAAACAAAGTGTCAGAATGTCCAAAATGTCCAGATGCCACAAAGACAGCTAGTCAATTAGTACAAATGTCAAAATGTCAAATCTTCCTAATAAAACAGATCAAAATCAAACATGTAACAAGATTCCGATCCATAAGTAACACTATCTTAAACTTAACTTTAACTTAAGTGGTTCTTATCTAATTATGTTAATACACTAAGACCAACAATTGCATAACTTTAGTTTAAGTATATACCATTAATTAAAACCATCGCTTTACATTTGTTCCATCGGCTTTTTGACGTAGAGCAAATTGGATTCTGGCTCATTTATCTGTGAAAATCTGTTTGTTGGTCCGATAAATAAGTTGACTCTACACTTTTAGATTTTCTTTTTATGTTACAAATGAAATTGGTCTTTATTTTGTTCGGGTTAATGTTGTAAATTTACTTCTTACTTTATAAGGCGACTTGGACTAAAAATGAAAACATACGTCCTCTAATATTGACCGGTAGACGGCTGTTTACGTTGGTAGTTTGGTAGGTATTGTTGAAAAATTGTTGATGATGGATTGTTATTCTGAATAAAAGCCTAGGTTAAGTATTCTATCAAGTAACGGACGATATGATCTACTAAGATGTAGTTCGCATACCTATAAGATACCTACATATATATTGTGACTTGAAAACCCCCAATATAGCAATTCTCTGAGGGACGCAGGTCAATGTAGGAAGATGGCATCCACCTTTTGTGGTACTCATAATACAAGAATAGTTGTTAAGTTTAAGGGAATATGGCGATTTAAGAAATGTCATTACTAAACGTATTTGTTTAGCAATTGACTTGAGAAAATTTTCAAGTCGACTGATGGTAGTATATTTTTACAGTTTAAAATTAGCAAGTCAAATGTGTATTTTTATTTAGTTTGGATAAAAGTAATATCACAGATTAAATAATAGTTTAAAATATTGTAAATAGTGTGTAAACCTATACCTAAAATTTCATAAAAGAAAGTAAAAAATAACTTTAATAAGTATTTCAATGTGAATCGGCAACCGGATCTGACAACCGGACGCAATAATCGATCGTAAATTCCACTGCGTCAGTAACTCTACCTTACATTAAGATAACATAAAACCACCTAAATAACGAATGTTTAGAAATTTTGATACAATTACAGATTCTTTGAATTCATTTCTTGAAACGATCAAACATTATCTGATTTTATTTTAATTTTAAACTCAAAATCAGATTAAATTAAACTTTACACTAATTAGATCAAAGGAGTTTAGACGTTGAATGTTTTTATTGAAGACAATTTTAATTTGAAGTTTTAATCGACGTTGTAGTTTTAATTATATACTTACTCTAATTAAGCATATACATTATACATACATTGAAGAGTTACTTAATTAATTAAGTTTTTTTAGTAGTTGAATTTTTATGATAATTTTTCTAAGGTAGTTCCGAATAGCTTAATAGATGATGGCCACCATTGTTGTCAAGAGAATAATGTTTTTTTATTTTATTTTTCCCGGAAAAGGAAGGCAAAGATTACTGAGTGATACATACAGCCTAGTCTTTACAAATTTCGTCGATTTTTACTCGTTTTACATATTCATCTTTCAGTTCATTTTAATTTACTTGATTTTATTAGGAAAAATAGTACTTATTTTAAGTAAGCCTAATTAAGGCTCTCTACAAACGTGCATGATTACTCACGCGATACCAAATGACGCGACCTGCATCCATGAATATACAGGGTGTCCCGTAATGAATGGATAAGTGGGCACCTACTTATAGAGGACACTGTGGTGTCTGTGGTTCAGAAAAATAAAAGTTATGTTCTATGAAAGTCTCTCGGTTTCCGAGATATCCACCACTTTCAAAATTTTTAAAATATCTCTCCCTTCTCTATGTTTTTTGATACCAAAACTGCAACTGAAGGAATTAATCCAATCTGTTTGTTGGAGAGTATTCCAGAGTAAATGAACTATCGAATGCAAACAATTATTTTTATGACACATGCAATTTTTATTTGAAGTAAGATTTAATTCAAACTTCATGATTTTTAATTTCTACTTGTAAAAAATGTAAGGTCACCTTAGTCCCAAAATTAAAAAAGTTGCGTACTTCATTGAGAGTCTGAAATGGTATAATATGTGGTATTGCTAGCATTTAATATCAAATTCATTCCTTTTAAAGTGAGAGTTAATTTGCGTAGATTCGTTATAAGGTTCGCGCGTCTTGTAGTACAGTAAGGGTCATAAATAAATGATCGGTTTGCTACAATAATACTATCAACAAGTATTGGAGTTACGACCTTTTTCTATAAGACGTTACACACAAACATAAATACTTGAATGAAAAGTACTCAGTGTAATTATTATTTTCAACATGTTAGCTATGTCTTTAGTTGGCCGAGTGGTATAAGCCGCCACCCGCTACACCAACCGACGTGGGTTCGATCCACAGGTTACGTTGTTATATTGTTCAAATAGTGCTGCACAGGATTGTAAACGTTAGGGCGTGTTCAGATGACACGCGTTGACCACGTGCCCGCCCCGCTCATCACACGCGCTGACCACGCGTTGAACACGCTCTGAAATTTGTTCTATACATAATTTGAGTCTTATGACACATCAATAGATCTCAAATTGCATTTCTGCAAGCAGGCGCGGGGCGTGCGCGAGGCGTGCGCGGGGCGGGCGCGGTGCGGGCGCGTGGCGTGAGCGGGTGGACTTGATAAATGCAATTTGAGATCTATTGATGTGTCATAAGACTCAAATTACATATAGAACAAATTTCAACGCGTGTTCAACGCGTGGTCAACGCGTGTCGTCTGAACACGCCCTTACGGTGGGCAGAGACTTTTGACCGTGGATTGTACTTATTTGTACAGAGATTAAAACCGAGCCTAAACAAGTATAGAAGATACCTTATTTCTGTGTCATCCGGCCACGATGACCCTAGGTCACTTTCTACATAGGTACCGTACCTACCGATGTAATTAATAGGCAGCCCTTGCGCAGATGGCTAGAACTCTAGGTTGGTTATTATGCTAATTTGATTGCTACGTCACTGTTCAACGGAGAAAGGGGTTAGGAATTGTGACTTTAGAACTCGTCTTCGTTTCAATTATTGATAAATACATAGGTAGGTTTATGAATATTGAGTGTATTCGTATGGTGTGTTTATTTTTAGTTTTATTAGAGCCTTACTTATTTAATTTACTAGCAGCACTCCGTAGTTTCACCCACGTAACCCGTAGGAATATTGGGCTAAAACGTAGTAAAAAAGCCTAAAAAATTAATCAATGTATCCTCATACCAATTGTAAGTTTCATCAAAATCGGTCCAGTAGTTTCGGAGTCTATTCGTTAGAAACATAAAAACTAAAAATATATTTTTTTTTATAATTATTAATATACAGTGCCCGACATCGAGTGAAAATCGGGATAAAAAGTACCCCATGTTCTTCCATTGTTTTATTTCAACAAAATTCGTTCAGTAGTTTCAGAGTCCAAACAAAAAATATTTAAAATGTTACGTAAAAATAGTTAATTTATAAGAAGAATTCTATTAGTATTGATTTAATACAGCTGAAGTATTTGCAAGTAGTAAGAAAGTAGAATTTATTAGCCATATCACTACATAGTATAAAATAAAGTCACTTTTCGCCGTCCCGATGTCCCTATTTCCCTTTGTATGCTTAGATCTTTAAACCTACGCAACGGATTTTGATGCGGTTTTTTTAATAGATAGAGTGATTCAAGAGGAAGGTTTATATGTATAATACATGCATAATATAGCCGTGCAAAGCCGGAGCGGGTCGCTAGTCTTCTATAATATAAAAATGAATCGCAAAATGTGTTGGTAAGCGCATAACTCAACAACGCCTGGACCAATTTGGCCAATTCTTTTTTCAGAATATTCCATAAGGTACGAGGATGGTTCTTACGGAGAGAAAAATTTAAAAAATTGCCTGAAAATGTCTAAAAACAACACTTTTCTATACTCCATACCATACAAACGATTCGTAATAATACAAGTCAATAAGAACTTTAATACCATAACATAAAGTTCAAGTTTTAATGGAGAGGTTCCGGGAAGGCAAAACAATTGAGTGACGTATAAATATTGATGTCAATCGTGCCGCGGTGTTAGTTGCCAAACTACACCTAAACGGCTGAACCGATTTGTATGATTTTTAGCCCCCGACGCAAAAACGACGGGGTGTTATAAGTTTAACGTGTCTGTGTGTGTGTGTCTGTCTGTGGCATCGTAGCTCCCGAACGGCTGAACCGATTTTGATTTAGTTTTTTTTTATATGGCAAAACAACGTTTGCCGGGACAGCTAGTATATATATAAAAATCAATGCCCCTTTTCGTTGTAATTTTATAACTCAAGAACGGGCTCACCTATCCAAACCAAATGTTTAACCTTTGTTCGAACTATTTAGTAGATGGTTTATGAGAAATTTGCACAAAATCGGTCGAGCGGTTCTTCATTTATCACATTTTTTTATATGGCAAAACAACGTTTGCTGGGGCAACTAGTAAGTTATAAAATTTTGATCCTCGTAGACATAATTAAACAGCACTCTTGAGTTTAACTGTACAACATCCGGATATCAATATTAATGTCACATAGTTTTCTGGAACCCAAGATTCCATAAATAATTTCTTAAGTAATAACTGAATATTTACCTGAATAAGGACAGTTATTTTCGCTCGTAAACTTTAATATAAAACAGGTAAAATTATTGATTGATTCACCGATATGAATTACTGTAAATATCGGTATTTATTAAAAATGCAGACCGTATCGTCTTCTGTGTGAAAGTGGGTATAGGTAATTTGCTATATCTATACTAATATTATAAAGCTGAAGAGTTTGTTTGTTTGTTTGTTTGAACGCGCTAATCTCAGGAACTGCTGGTTTGAATTGGAAAAATATTTTTGTGTTGGATAGTCGATTTATCGAGGAAGGTTATAGGCTACTTTTTATCCCGATATTCCCACGGGATCGGGAGTTACGCGGGTGAAACCGCGGAGCGCAGCTAGTCCTGTATAATATTATTATTGTACTAGCTGCGCTCCGCGATTTCACGCGCGATCCTGTGGGAATATCAAAATGAAAAGTAGCCTATAGCCTTCCTTGATAAATGGACTATCCAACACAAAAATATTTTTTCAATTCGAACCAGTAGTTCCTGATATTAGCGCGTTCAAACAAACTCTTTAGCTTTATAATATATAGTATAGACTAGCATCGCTCCGCTGTTTCACCCGCGTAAGTTCCGATCCCGTGGGAATATCAAAATGAAAAGTAGCCTATAGCCTTCATAGATAAATAGCCTATCCAACACAAAAATATTTTTTCATTTCAAACCAGTAGTTCCTGACATTAGCGCGTTCAAACAAACAATTTCTTTAGCTTTATTATATTAGTATAGATAGACTAGCATCGCACCGCTGTTTCACTCGCGTAACTCCCGATCCCGTAGGAATATTGGGATAAAGTAGCCTTATAACCTTCCTCAATAAATGGACTATCCAACACAAAAGGAATTTTTCAATTCGAACCAGTAGTTCCTGAGATTAGCGCTTTCAAACAAACAAACGCTTCAGCTTTATAATATAATTAAAAAAGCCGCATCAAAATCCGTTGCGTAGTTTTAAAGATTTAAGCATACATAGGGATATAGGGACAGAGAAAGCGACTTTGTTTTATACTATGTAGTGAAGTATAGATTTCAAACAACATGAAATGAAAAACTATTATTTTGTTGATTAGCACATGTTGCGTTGCTGAAAAAGTAGTAATAGAATGACCATTAAGTTTGTTTGTGCATAGGTATTTTTAAATATAAACTTTATAACGTTTGCGTTGGTTGCTGTTAGGGTCACGTCGATAATTATTTCTACTTTGTTTTTTTTACGTGAAACTATGTAATTTTTTACTGTTGTGCTGTTTATATTTCTATTTATAAGCTGTTTGGTTTCCTAATAAATGAATTATATATTTTACAATACAAAGTACTTTGTCTTACGAACAATAAATTCGCTCTTAATCGATTTATAAATAAAATAAAAGTTTCTAAAATGTTATAAAAAACCTGTTAATCCATCTAAAAAATATCTTTACAAGCTATAATTCTATGAACTCTAGCTCAGACCGACCATAAAATCAATAAATACAATTAAAACTGAAGACAAAACGCGAGTATTTCAACTCACGCGCATTCCTTACGGTCTCCTCCGACCTCCGGCCCGTGTTTCGCTCGTAAAAACATCTTTATTGAACATTAGTTGCTGTCGGGGATAAGAAACTACTCAGATGTCTGGATTTTAATATTTTTTTGCAATAAAACTTAAACTTAACTTTAAGTAAACAGAAATGAAGAAAGTATTTTCAACAATAACCTAAGGTAAATAATTTTACGTAGATGTTGCTTGGTTCACACGACTAGTTCTGTACAAAATCCTTTAAGAGAATCGCGGTGAACTCTCGATACGCGGCGCGAATAGGTATTTTCAAAAATGATATCTATTTCATGCCGCTCTTTTGCTTTTCAAATAACGTTGCGGGCCGTAACGTTTTTACCCCCTTTAAATTTGATCTCATTTAATTCACTGCATTTTATTCTAGGTTTATTAGTTTTTCTTTTTTGGTAATTCAGTTTAGTCTATTAAAAAACAATTGAAACGCTCGATGAAGTTTTTAAGTCAAAAATATAGATATTCAGATACTAATAACTTTTATCTTAGGCAATATTTCTTTAAAATAAAAACGGTTAAACCTAGTTTTCCATTAGATCTAGAACATTTTCAAAAACTATCGAAATCGGACTTCGTTTCTAGGGGGGAAAACGTTACCGCTTTTTGTATGGAAATTTACAGCTTCACAGTGGTCTTAAATTAAAGACGAAGTGCAATAAAGTGGATGTACGCGACCTGCAGGCAAGCTCGTCACACCCATCTGATTCGAACATTCTCAAATTATTACAGACTAATTTATTTGTAACTGCATTCCGATATGCTTCGTTCTGGTACGAAAAGTAATATTTAATAACTGTAGCGTATTAAGTTTAAATGTTTTTGATTTGTACTGCTCTATAAAGTGTTGGATTTAATTAATTAAAATAATTTTAACAGTGCGCTTTGAATTACGATTGCATCAAATATACCACTCGACTTCACGCTACGAATCACGCAAATATATCTATAGGTATACAAAAAAGAATCCCTATTTTCCTTTTTCACGCAACACGCGTGAACGGCTGGAACAATTTCGCTAATTCTTTTTGAAGTGAAAACTTATTTTAGCATATTGTTAGATAAGATACTGAACTAGCGACACCGTTACGAGACGCAGCTACAGTGTGCATATATTTTGTAGTTGTGTAGTAATTAAGTTTTTTTTTTTTTTAATAATTTTCACTTCTGTCGGCACTCCAGGAGTGTAACCGGTTTTTTAATATGTTTGTTATTGTCAGGAGAAGGTTTTTATGAAAAGAATTAAGAAAATTGCAGATTTATTACGCGGGTGAAACTGCGGGGCGCAGCTAATAAGTTGTTGATAAACCATTGATAAATGCATGACCCGTTGATTATATTAGGAGAATTTCCGTGCTTATTTGCACGGTGCCTTATATTTTTAACTAGCGACCCGCTCCGGCTTCGCACGGCTATATTATGCATGTATTATACATATAAACCTTCCTCTTGAATCACTCTATCTATTAAAAAAACCGCATCAAAATTCGTTGCGTAGTTTTAAAGATCTAAGCGGTCAAAGGGAAATAGGGACAGAAAAAGCGACTTTGTTTTATACTATGTAGTGATAAACGTCGCAAATTATTTGTCGGTTTACTAACGCACGTCTCGTCGTCGCTTCGGTTGACTCGCGCAACCTTTCTTAGTCATTTATATAAAGCCTTATTTTTATTTTTAAATAAAACAATTGTTAAGTCTTTAATTAATTGACTTTGAGACAAAGATAAATCTAAGCCAAGCAAAGGAATCTAGACTCCACAAAAAGAATGAAAAATGTAAAGACCTCGTGAAGACATTTCGCGCCTCTGACGTAATGAATTTCACAAACTGGCTTGCTTAGGTAATTGAGTCCTTGAGTTAATAAATTGGTTTTTATAATTTAGAGTTCGGTTATACTGATTTTTAATGAACTTCTTGCAATGATTACACGTACAATGATGATACATAATTAGAAACATATCTAATACTGGCCTTTGGATCTAATAAATATTATTTACTAGCGACCCGCCCCGGCTTCGCGCACGGCTATATTACTCACTATATTATGCATGTATTATACATATAAACCTTCCTCTTGAATCACTCTATCTATTTAAAAAAACCGCATCAAAATCCGTTGCGTAGTTTTAAAGATTTAAGCATACATAGGGATATAGGGACAGAGAAAGCGACTTTGTTTTATGAGTACTATGTTAATGAAGTGAAATGATAGTGATGATACAACGCCACAAAGTATAGTCCATGCCTGGGTGGGACATAATATGTATCAGATGGAGACAGAAGGCTTACGCAGCAACTATATCACCCTCTCAACTTAGTCGTAGTGGTAAAAAGCAAGGTTTTACAGCACAAGTAAAGGAAAAATTCCAAAACTTAAAAAAAGTTGAAAATCAAGATAAAATTTGGTAGTATATGGTAAAATGGTAAAATTTGGTGGTGAAGTAGGTACTTACAAGTTTACGCAA
The DNA here is from genome assembly GCA_907269075.1 of Idaea aversata. NCBI lineage: Eukaryota > Metazoa > Arthropoda > Insecta > Lepidoptera > Geometridae > Idaea > Idaea aversata. The sequence continues at coordinate 4,826,224 of OU026102.1, forward strand.
AAATGTAAATTTGCCTATATCTTTATATCGTTTTGACTCAGGACTTATAAACACCTTATAGACCTCAGTATCTGGTATGAATTTCAACTTGCTAGGTACACCCGTTTATCGTTGAGAAAATCGATGGTGACACACAGACAGACAGACGGACGGACGAAAAGTGATCTTATAAGGGTTCCTTTTTTTACCTTTTTAGGTACGGAACCTTAATAAGGAAAAACAATTCAGTTGTCTATAGGAAGTCATTAATTTGATAAAAATCGTTATTTTTTTTATTTAAAGTTCATCTTTAAAGATTAAATTTTGAAAATGTTTATGACGAACTAGCTAAGCCCCGCGGTTTCACCCGCGTAAGTCCCGATCCCGTAGGAATATCAAAATAAAAAGTAGCCTATAGATTTCCTCGATAAATGAACTAGGTATCCAACACAAAAAGAAGTTTTCAATTCGAACCAGTAGTTCCTGAGATTAGCGCGTTCAAACAAACAAACAAACAAACTCTTCAGCTTTATAATATTAGTACCTATATGCACATAATACTAGTGTTTAAATCTATACTATTAAGCTAAAGAGTTTGTTTGTTTGAACGCGCTAATCTCAGGAACTACTGCTTCGAATTGAATAAATATTTTTGTGTTGGATAGTATGTTTATCGAGAAAGGCTATAGGCTACTTTTCATTTTGATATACACATTGGATCGGGACTTATGCGGGTGAAACCGCGGGGCGTAGCTAGTATCACTTCACTACATAGTATAAAATAAAGTCACTTTTCGCCGTCCCTATTTCCCTTTGTATGCTTAGATCTTTAAAACTATGCAACGAATTTTGAAGCAGTTTTTTTTATGGATATAGTGATTCAAGAGGAAGGTTTATATGTATAATACATGCATAATATAGCCGTGCGAAGCCGGAGCGGGTCGCTAGTCACTACATAGTATAAAACAAAGTCGCTTTCTCTGTCCCTATATCCCTATGTATGCTTATATCTTTAAAACCACACAAATCAAACCAGAATCCATGTAGTAGGTATTCTACGTTAGTTTGAACACTGCACAAGTGAATGTTTGTTCATTTGTTGCATAATTTGCATTCCTTGGTCCGTCGACGTGCGTAAGCGCACTGAAACGACGCAAACACTTTCCAAATACGTACGAAATCTTCGTTCGTGAAGGTTTTTCGCATGAACTTGTTATATTTAGTAATTTAAGTAGAGGCTTTAATTTTGTGAAATAATTTGTATTAAATATCAACATTTGTAATATATAAGTAGGTAGGTAAGTACTTACTTAATAGCGTTATTTGTTTTTATTTTATTTTATATCGCAGTATAACTTTAAAAAGAAGATCAATTTTATTTTAAAAAGAAATCAAATAAATTACAGTGTATTTGGGACATAATAAGGTAAGTTTTCACCAAATTTCGTAGAAAAAAAACATTTTTGAAAAAGATAAAAATAAAAAATAAAAAACCAAAAACTTGGTTATTTGAATTTTTCACCTAAATTTTGAGGTTATGTGAAAAAATTGTTAATACAAAAGTTGTAGATCTTTTTATTACCTACAACTTTGCCCTTCAACTTTTTTCCATAGTACTTGTAGCTTTGCTGGAAATCAAGATAAACCATTTTTTACCCTTAAAAATCCACCCCCTCCCACTTCCCGAACTCGGATCGACCGTAATTTATTTTTCCTTTCATTTTTATCATATTCCCCTCCTTTTCTAATGGGTTTCATCCTACTGTGATTTTTTTTTGGTTTCAAAAATTATCGACCCTTGTCTAATATATATGTATAGAATGGTTCTCGAAGAAGGATACAGTATATAACCAAAACCACAACGCGAACGAAGTCAAGGGCAACAGCTAGTATAAGTATACCTACAGGGCTTACGCCGTGTCAATTAATTTCCAATAACCCTGTATATAGGAGACCCTATATACTACATAACAATACAAAATCAACAGGTTCGATTCCTGGCTAGGGTAATGACTGTTTTCTAATGATGCAGTTTTAGTTTTTATTAAAAATCTGGCACGCAACTCCTTTCAGCATTTTTCGTTCTCTCTTATAGTTAAGACAAGCTTTTGCTCGCGACTTCGTCCGCGTAGAAGTCGAAAATGGTTCTAATAGGATTGGACCAAGGAATCCTGTTGTTCCATACAAACTTTGCCCCCCTTTTTCACCCCCTTAGGAGTAGAATTTCGGACAATCCTTTCTTATCGGATGCCTACGTCATACAAAGAACACACCCTCCAAGTTTCAGGTCTCTACGATCAGCGGTTTAGGCTGTGCGTTGATCCGTCAGTCAGTCAGTCAGTCATTTAGGACAAAGCATTTTAAATGTATATAATACTAGCTGCGCCCCGCGGTTTCACCCGCGTAAGTCCCGATCCCGTAGGAATATCGGGATAAAAAGTATATGTTAATCCAGGTATCCAGCTATCTACATACCGAGTTTCAACGCAATCGGTCCAGTAGTTTTTGCGTGAAGGAGTAACAAACATACATACACACACACACACACACACACACGCACGCACGCACAAACTTTCACATTTATAATATTAGTAGGATAGATATAGCCCTGAAGGCCCGCACGTAAAAACCATCCTGTATACTAATAAAAGTACCTAAAGAAGTATAGATAGGTAAATCAGACAATCGCACTGCTAATATTACCAATTCAAAGCAGATGATTTTTAATTGATATCTTTTGTTATCAGTCGGTATATCCTTAACCTCCGCCAAGACCTTGGATCTGTTATCCTTATCATCTCGGAACAATGAAGTCTTTATTTCATTAAATATCTGCGAGGGTTCCGTATAATGGTTCCGTATATTATAGTTTTTAACGAAACAAAAAGAGGGGTGTTATAAGTGTTGACATGTCTTTGTGTGTGTCTGTCTGTGGCATCTTAGCTCCCGAACGGATGAACCGATTTCGATTTTGATTTTTTTGACGTGATAATGTGCTTTGATAATGAGCTAGTAATTTATAAATTACTACTACTACTACTTACTAGCTGTGCTCCGTGGTTTCACCCGCATAACTCCCGATCCCGTAGGAATATTTAAAAAAAACAACACAAAAATAATTTTTCAATTCGAACCAGTAGTTCCTGAGATTAGCGCGTTCAAACAAACAAACTTTTCAGCTTTATAATATTAGTATAGGCTAGCAGCGCTCCGCGTTTTTACCCGCATAAGTCCCGATCCCGTGGGAATATCAAAATATAAAATAGCCTATAGCCTTCCTCGATAAATGGACTATCCAACACAAAAATAATTTTTCAATTTGAATCAGTAGTTCCTGAGATTAGCGCGTTCAAACAAACACACTCCAGATTAGAGAACTAGATTTTGCAGGGCCGCTACTTTAGCGTAGTTAATTTAAAACAGAGCACGTCCAATTTTCTTCTAAACTCCAACAAAACTCTAATTAGGTCTTTAGGGGAAGCTAGCTCTAAATAATTAGTATGTCAAGGGTAGCAAGGCGTGGCAGGCTAGGTGTTGTGTTCCTTTGTTAAAACTATTGATAACACGCCAGAATTTTATCATTATCATGCATAAGTACAGTTAATTAATTCAGATTTTAAACATACAATACAACATGTTTTTTATCACAGTTGCTCATTAAGTGGATCTTATGCTTTTAGGATCATAATCCAACGTATTATGCGTTTTACTTTACCATAATGCACAAGTGCTGTAAAGTCATCCCGATAAGTCAAATTCGTATTTTGCTGCTCATTACATGTTATGTACCTAGATGAAACATTCTTATTTTAACTCGGTTATACTGTTTTGATGTATAAAAAAGGTAGGTACCAACAAAGAGTTTTTAAGCCAGCAAAAACAGTTTGAATTTTAAAAAGACTTGAAGCAAATGGCATTATATAAACTGGACCTAGACTATTAAAAAAAAATTACTTTCCTTTTACTCGCAACTGTGATAAAACACGTCGACTGAATTTTTTTAGGCAAACCATTTGCAATATTATTTGTTGACCTATTTATTTAATTTGATATAAAATACTATTTATTGATTAAACATCTCGATGAAGGTCGTCCTTAAAGGGATCTTATACTATACCTACTATATTAGTGTAGGTAGATATATATAGATTTTATATCTGCCTTCGCTTCGACTTAAATTAAATACCTACATAAGGAAGGTAATATTTTTTGAAACACATGGCTACATTTTATGTATCATTTCAAGTTTGTTTTTAATATATTCATTCACATAGCAGCTGCAAATAATTGAGCAGATTTAAAAAATTTACATCGTCCGACAACGGAAGCTTGATTTGATGGTGATCACGCGATTTTTTTGGCTGTAGGCTGAAAGCAGTTGGCAGGTTAGCCTTAGGCTTAGGAAGCCTTAGGGGTAGAATTTGATTTTGTAAAAATCTAGGTATCATCAGAAGAACCTAGAATTAGACACCCTATCTAGGTATATCTATAGGTACGTATAGTTAGGTAGGTACATAGTTATAGGTATTATAACAGACACTTAGATAAAGTAATTTGCTTAGGTTTACCTACTAATTATTAACCTTTCCTATCTTACTTATAAGTTTTTAGTGTAATAATAATTCAGTATCGTATGTTAGAAGTTTCTGCATAGAAATACAAGCGCAACAGTATCAGCTGAATACTTGAAAAGAAACGGCATATCGTTCCATAGTTCTCCGAAGTTTTTACTTGCATAGGGGCACGTGTTCGCCGCGTTTTCCGTGTATTTTCTGGTCGGGTAGTCTGTGCGGAGGGGAGCTGTGAGCGGTGGGGTGCGGGGCGGGGGGTGCGGCTGGTCGGCAGATGCGTCGCGCACCGCCATCTAGCGGCGCGGAGGCGGCGGCGATGCGACGCGCGCGGACCAGGTGCGCGCTGCCCGCACCGCGGCTGCCGCCCGCCCTCAGTCCGCCGACACGCTCCGCCGCGAGTACACGTCTATTACACGGCACACACAAGCCGACACACGCGACGCGCGCGTTTCGAACATAGTGCACGATCTTGCGACCGGTTCGCCGGATGAGCAACCAGTGACATCTCGATATTTGTGCTGTGTGACTTCAGTGAAAACGCTCAGTGCATACAATGTGCGAGTGATGGATTACTGCGGATCTTGTATCGCAGAGTGCTGACGACAGTCGGGCCTCGGTCCCGACATATATGCCCCGGCGCCGCTAGCCCGGACGCGCCAGCATGCGCGCCCCCGCGGTGCTCATCGCCCTGCTAGGGTTTCTGCCCCAGGTACTGACACTGACACCTCAAACCGCGAATCCCGATTTGTTTACGTTTCGCAAGTAATCCGTAGGAAAATTCGTAGTTCTCATGGTAGGAGAGAGAGACGGGGTCGAGTCGAGTTTCCCACGAGCACGAAGTATAGTCCGTGTGCCAGATCGTCCTGGATAGTCGGGAGCGAGTGGCAGGGCCCGAGTCGTGACCGGCCGGGCCGCCTCCGACACGCCTGTGTGTGTTCCGTTTGCCGAGCAAACATAGGCACCTAGTTGTAAAGAAAGTCAGGTTTTAATGCGACCAGCGCTCGGTGGGGTCACCAGGGTCGAGAGCCGAGCCTCTTCGCTTTAAAATTAGATGCATTCCGAGGCTTCGATGTGAGACGGGAAGATTATCCTTGCACAGTTGCACACATAGGTAGATTCCATGACAGGAATAACTCTTCCAGACGACTTTGAAGACGTAGATATTTCGGGCAGGGTTAGTAGGTAGGTAGGTAGTGCAGTCTAGTTTAGTTTACACAACTTGAAAGTCCTTTAATGACCGGCACTAATCGCTGAATAATAGGTGCTAAAAGCTGTAAAATTAAGTAAACATCACAGAGATGAAAATTGACATGATAGGTAGGTATTTAAGAAATAAAAGGTCATCGCCCTACGAGTCAAGGTTAATTTTTTTAAAGGGCTGTTTTTGACGTGTGAACTTTTCACGATTCCGTGTTCTCACGACATATTTTATTAGTCGGCAAGTTTACACGATAGAAATTGAGTTAATTATTTACCTCGTTAACATTCGAGACGAATCAATCAATCAATGGAAGACTAAAGCGGATAGAAACATGGTTTATTTATGTTTGTTTAGACTATTCAGACTCGTTAGATCCGAGGTAACATCACTAAAGAGCTTCCACAGACTAACAATAATTATAAGTTGGCCAACTAAATCACAAAGAACCTTATTACGATAACATCATAACAATTAAATTGGATCAATTTAATTTGATTTTATCATAGTATAAATTCCCTTCCGATTACACACTCGAAAAGTTGTGAGATTGTGAAAATACACGATTTAGTTGTTAAATAATCGGTCAACTTAAATTGTCAGTCAGCGGAAGCTCTAAATCAAGGAACTTATAAGATTCACGTAGCAATGCGCTCACTCACTTACCTAGAATCTAAAACTTACTTTCTCAGACAAACTAAGCTTTTCAATGGCTAAATTCCTATAATAGGTACCTTATCTCTCTGCCTATTTCTAGATTCTAGACATTCTAGACATACCTATTTCTAGATTCCACCTAACTGTTTATCGTTTTTCTAAAATGTCAACAAAACACGTTAAAAAATCGATACGAATGACGACTGGTGAGTTGTGTCCCGCATAACACCGGTCTATTTTACACAAGAGGGAGCAATTCCCCATTGCGCGTGCGCATTAAATCACTAGGGAGCTTATTTAGTGAACATAATAAAACTGTTATTAAAATGGCCGACGAAAATTAACTAATTAACTTTCAGAAAGGAACGCTTTTTTGTAAAAAAAAAACATCCTGGTTTAATTAGGTAACCAGTTCCCGAGACAAGTACGAAGGGCGTCTATTAAAGTATTTTTAGCGAAATGCGCCTGCGCACCTCAGTTTCCAGTAATACAACATACATTATGAATGAAGCTTCGTTGTTAAATGAAAAAAAAACGGTATATCTCGGACAAGAGTCAAACGGCAAACTGGTTTATCTCGATTCTGGCTACGCGTACGTGACGAGTATGTATTGATGTAATTGTCCCATCGATACTTACCACTCGATCGATACATCCGGTAGAATCGATGGAAGAATCGACATTACCCCTGCAATTTTTAATTTTTAAAATTGGAATAATCGCGTGATCACTCAACCAATCGATCATGATAGGAAGCACTTTCGGAAACACGTCTGCCCCAAAACCACAACATTGTAATTTCCAATTTTAAATAAATAATTCCTCGAAGGTTAGGTACTTAATGGTAGCTGTTTTTTTTTCTCCTGAGGATAACGGATAAAGCCGATTAAAATCGATTATTTTGATCCAAATCTCTATTTCAGCTGTAACACATTATACTTAAAGGATAATGCCCAAAAAGCAGGTCAGGTGGGTTTATGTAGTGTCTTTTGAATTATGTGTTAGGTACTATATTATTATTACCTATCTAAAAAATCACCCTAAACAAACTTTAAATTAAAATTAATCAAAAATTAGCAACAGGAAAATCTTTTACTTTGTTTCTCTTTTGGTTTCGTGTGCTATATTAGAATCAGCTGAAACTTGTAAAAAAAACACCGAACAATGAAATTTTACCCCAGGGTGAAAATTTTGAAATTGTATAAATTGGTAATTTAAAAACATTTTTATATATAAAATTCAAAGTGCTGATTGACTGAAATATCAACGTACAGCTCAAGCCAATAGACGAATCTCGTTATCATTTGGCATAGAAATAGCGATTAAGACTAAGAAAAGGATTTTGGAAAGAGCTAGTTGTCTATAAAATAAAGCCATAAACAACTGACGTAACCACTGTAACCAGTAACCACTGGCCTAAATCTCATAAGAAAAAGGGCAGTGTTCTTTTTATTTTTTTCCCGATAAGAAAGGTTTTTGGGAAATGCTAATTGTCTATGAAATATAGCTACTTTGACATAACCACTGGCCTAAATCTCCTAAGAAAAAGGGCAGTGTCCATTTTATTTTATTATACAATGTTACCAGTGAACTGGTAAGGTAGGTCTACCATTCGGCGTCTACCTGTCGCATATCTAGGACATTACATGTCATAGCTTGTGTGGAACGTTAGTTGTGCGTATATAATTGCATTGCATTCTGATATAATCGATAAATATCATTTTTAGGGTTCCGTACACAAAGAGTAAAAAAGATTTATCAAAATCGGTTGATAAACAAAGAAGATATTAGCGAACATCAAAAAAAAAAAACATACATACAACCGAATTGAGAACCTCCTCCTTTTTTTGAAGTCGGTTAAAAACGTTACCCTTTTACTAAGACTCCACTGTCTGTCTGTCACCAAGCTGAACCGTGATAGCTAGATCGATGAAACAATGATGACAAGGCAAAACTTGATTATATACACAAATAGGAATAATATTATAGAATTCTCCGTTTTCTAGATTACAAATTCATAGTATTTCTAGAACTAGATGTGGAAAACGATATAAGCATTTAAAGTCGCGTGTTTTTCATTTTCTTCATCAGCATCTGATGCCATTACATATAGGAACTTCAATAACCTAACCTCCTTGCAAACAAGTAATTTTTGTTCTAAGTTTTGCCATTATTCTTTTCACAGATGATATATTTCTTCTTTTTCTTTCTTGTAATAACTGTAGTATAGTTTGACGTGTACCGTCTGTTACTGACGTCACCGGAACGGCCTCAACGGAAGACCAGCGCTAGTCGAAAGACTAGCATTTAGCTGAGTTGGGGTCCGTTTTGCAACAATTTTTAGTTATTAAGCTTTAAAGACTTTGTAATCTCTTATTTTGTTGCAAATAAATAATATTCTATTCTATTATTTTGCCGCTATAACAACAAGTACTTAAAATGTAATTGTACGGAACCATCGTGCCCGAGCCCGACTCGCACTTGGCCGGTTTTTAGGTGTGTTTCTGTCTTGTGTGTTCTACTTGTGCAGGCATATATAACTGTATTTCTGCAATAACTGTCTTAGTAACTTGAAATTATGTTTTAAATACTCGCTAAATTTAAGACGTGTAGGTAATAAAAACGAGGTCCAATTAATTACAAGTCACCAGTCAAAATATTGTTTTTTTTTTCCACCGTGGCAACCCGAAGTAATGCAAACATTGCTCTTGCGCAGGTGCGTTGGTCAAAACATCTGCTTATTTCACAATTTACAAGCGTGCTCGTATTCTAATTAGTCTTTTTAGGTTTTTGCACTGTCTGATTAAGACCGTTCACGACATATTTGATGATTTTTTTAATGACTTTTACAAGAAGTCATCAAACGTAACTCATACTCGTAGATAAATCTAAGATCGTTAAAATAATAGGTATTATTTTAATATTATTTGGCTTTTAAACTACTTCACCGATTTTAATGAAATTTTGTACGAGTGTAGATTGAATCCTTGGTAGTAACATAGACTACTTTTTATCCCGATATTCCCACGGGATCGGGACTTACATAGGCAAAACCTTGAGGCACTGTTAGTAGATTATTAAACCTAATCATTTTGTAACTAGAATATTTAAGCAAAGTGGTCTATTCATTCCTAATTTCACAAAAGTTTGCCGTCTGTCTAGCAAAGATTTCACACATTATTTTCATTTCACAATAGCACAATAATAATTTTTCATATGTCATGTTATAAGCAATGAGCGTTTAAGTATGTGAAACTTGAAAAAATTATAATTTTGTCTATTGTCCGAAACAAAATTTTCGTTCTCTGAGAACAGTCACAATTATAGTACACGAAATCAGAATAATTGTCCAGTTTTTAAATGTCTTAACTATGAGAAAAGTCATATAGACCTCATTGTGCTTCACTGTGTCTCATGAATGAATTAACCATCTACTTAATGTGTTTTTTCTCTTAAACATACCTATATTTATCGTATAGTGATGAATACTAGTGTCACTTCTGACAAATATCTGTCGTTATTTGGTCACAACAATAATGTAACATGTATTGTACTATTTATACTACTCCGACCAATGTAACTAGGCCCCTTCCATCTTTCTATTTTGAAATTTCGTAGCAACCATTTCAGTTACGTTCCTGGCTATCAAAGACCCAGATAAATCGGTCGACGTGTACTTTGTTGTCTTTAATTTCATTAAGAATCATTATTTTTAAAAGGTTTTAGTTTTTATCTTTAAATACCGGATGTTAAATTGAATCCTGTTGAAACAAAATGGCTGCCAGGATCATTGATCAGATTATGAAAGTTGCCAAACTGGCTACGAGCGATGGATGTCAATCAATGTTTTTCTTCAAACGATTCTCTCACTTATTCGATTTTTAAATTACACAATTCGAATTTTGTATTTGGGTAGGGCTTTGTATTACGAAATTTAAATATCGAATGCCGCATATTTCCAGCCAGTAACTAACCTTCTTGAAAGATTCTATTGTCTATGTTGGTTGTCTGCGAATTATTAAGTACCGAATTGGGTAAATGTGTCAGGCTGGCTGTATGCGCAGTGCTGTGTAGGTTGCTCAATGCTTCAGGCATAACTTGAAGATGAGTCTAAGCTTCTAATTTTATGTGGGATGAAAGTTAAGGCCGTCACTTGACAGATATGAATGCTAAATAGTCAGTTTTATGTGCAAATTAAAGTTGTAACGTCTAATGTAGTGTGGGTGTTCCATGTTACTGAAATGACGATAAGTTATGTACCAAAATTTATTATTTAATACCCGTCTCAGTTAGCTATTTATTACCGTTGTTCATTTTATTAGTGCAACATTAATGTCTACCGAAAGATAAGACGAAAGTATTTTAATAAGTTCCGTAGGTATTGAATGTTCAGAGCGGGCGGCGAGAGGTTCACACGTTGGTATAATCCCAATAACAATTCAAGCAAGAAGATCTGGTTTATGATACCGCGGTGGGTAGCCGGGTAGGTACACGAGTCTTCAGATCATAGCGCTCACTACACCGACGCACGAAATCTCAATTCGCTTGTGCAACGCTTAAATAACCGCAAAATACCTTATTATGCGCTTTCCATATAAGTTCCAGGCAATCTGCTCGGCTATTACGCTCCACGCTCATGATTCTCCGTTAATTTCAAATTCCACTGGTACCTAGGCGTAAGTTTTCTTTTGTACCATTGCAGCTGCCAGCAAAACTTCGCCAACACAAAGGAGATTGTAACTTTTGTCGCCCGAATATCGGTACGCTTTAAGACGTCTCCTTTTATTTGCCCGAAGACATTCTCTGAAACGGAACGCCCTTTGTGAAACCGGCACGGCACGAAGTCCCCTTAACAATACCAACATTGAAGTTAGCCTAAGTTCTGTGAAGTCAGTCAGGTCAGAAAACCAATTAGCAACAGCGCTCATTCGTCAGCTGCTAAAGGACAAACTCGATCATTATTTCATGTTTTTAATTCAAACTGAGCGTCGTCGATCTATTTTTAAAAAGCGAACATCTTTACGGCATGTGTACGATACAGGCCGAAAATACTGAAATGGAAAAAAATAAATCAAACATTATGATACGAATGTTTTAATTTTGGAATTTGCGAATTGATGCATAAAATATACCGTCGCACTATATTGAGCCGCGTTATTATACAGTGCTTATTTATTTTAACACATTTCGCTCGTGTATAACAGGAGATGAAAAACATTCCCCTGTGTTTCATTATTTTGTGTTATTTTTAAATATACTCTCATCTCAACCTGCTGGAACAAGTGTTTTGTTTATTATCTGGTTACTTACAATGGTTCACATTATTACGGCTATCTCAAATGGGGATATCTTGCCATAATTACTTGGTGTTTCCTACCATGTAACAAATCATTTTGACAATGCAATTCTCTTGATATAAGACTAAAGATATTAAAAATATTAATGTTCGTATAAATTTTAAGTTAATTAATATTGCGAGAGGCTATTTGTATACAAATCTTTGGACGTCGTTTTTTGATAGCAACGTCAGCGCAATTGATGTTACTTTCCTTTCGACAGTCAAAAAAAAGGTTTTTGATGTTCACGACTTGTACCGTCAGATGCATTAATCGTGAAGTGAAATAAATTAAGCGTACGTGTAATTGATTACTGACATACTTCAGCTGTTGGTACCATCACTCACTTAGATGTAAATATGCTATAGTAGGAACCAGAAATTGCATCCCACCAGGTAATAAAACCCTTGGGTATAGCAGGGCTCTAAATCTGAAAGTCTATAAGACAAAAAGTAATTTTTTGAAGAAAGTCCACATGTTAAAACGTCTATTAGGTAATAATAAAACGTTCAAAATAATGTAAATGGACCACATCAACCAACAATATGACTGAAGCCTGAAGTTTCTACGGCGAATTCAGGGCATTTACAGTAACTTTTACTGCTAAAATATTCAAGTTTCCTGGTTTGGTTGATCATGGAGGAGCTTATACTATATCTGTAAGATCTAATTAGTGCAAAAGAGCACGCAAATATTGCCTCCTGCTCTCTGGATTTATTACCTCGCGAGACGCGAGTTCTGAACTCAAGTATAACTTAAAAAGCTTCATTGAATTTAACAGCAAAATAAACTGTATTTGTCCTGTAAAGTTCGTTTCTATTTCTGTTTCCAAGACTAAAACTGCTGTGTTTAGTCCGAATGATCCATTTTCTTAGGTAATTCTTTAATTTTTTTGTGCCGATATTCCTAAATGTCATCTCCTTAGCACATGGTTATCGTTAAGTTTTCCTTAATTAGATGATTGGTCATGGTTACTTCTTACTCAGCCTTTTGGTCGTCATCAATCAGTTGGCCGGCGTCAAATCCGCCCGAAGACATAATAAAACTTACATTCGGTAGCCCAGTAAGTATTAAATAATTGTTAGTCTGTTATGTCCTGAGGCTATTTGACGCTTGAACGTCCCGTGTGTGTTTTTATATTTTTAAAAGTAGTATTTTTATTGGTTGACTCGTAAACGGGGGACTATTTCATTCAAGAAGTAGGTATATAAATTTGTAATTAACTTTTTTTTATTCATCAAAAGAGGTTTTGTTTTTTAAAAGAAAACTTCTTAGTGACAGCTGTCGTTTATAAACTTCGTGCGAAGCCGTAACCTAAAAAAAAATTAGACTTGTTTATTTTTTCTCGAAACAAAATGCTTTTACGTATAATTTGAATCGTAAATTGACTAAATTGCTTTAGTTGTTGACTTATTCTAGAACGGTAAGCCACAATTCATCATAATTCGAGCTACTATAAATGTTTTTCTAAACAATACATCAAAAAAGGGATGTTTAGAGTGTTGCGTTGCTTTTTTTGGGTCATTTTTTTTTGGTTCCGTTTACTACCTGACATAGGTTACCACGTGGATGTGTGAAGTGAGTTGTTTCTATCTCTATCTTTTCTATTAAGATAGAAAGAGTGGGAACTCACCTAGTTTTGCGCGTTCTCCGTATCAGAACCAACCCTAAGGAAGTCGGTAGAAATCTGGTATATTTTTTTATCACGGCTTTGTTTAAACGGGGGTAAAAGTTTTGACATGTCGACAGACATACCGTCTCAGTTACCAGATAAGATTCGATTTGAATAAGCTATTGTTTTTAGCTACTAACTAAAATATTCGTGAGAACTTTTTAGCTTTATCTCTATAAAGTTTTATGTTGCACAATCTCACAACATCCCACTTCTTAACTATTGTAAATGCAAAAGTTCTATTTGTTTGTTCCTTCTTAACGGCCTAACGGCTAGACCGATTCGGATGAAAATTTTCACAAGGATAGTCAATAATATGATAAAAATAAAATAAATAAATATTTCAGGACATATTACACATCGCCATCCAGCCCCAAGCTAAGCAACTTAATGCTTGTGTTATGGGTGCCAGATAACGGATAAACTACTTATATACTTTTTTTTTTTGTAAATATATACATATTATACATATAGGAAACACCCAGAACCAGAAAGAAGAATGTATGGTCAGCATAAATACTTGTTCCCGGCGGGAATCAAACCCGCAACCTTCTGCGTCGCAGTCGGGTGTTCGCCCGACGCGCCACAGAGGTCGTCAAAGGATCGATAAAGGATATACAATACCTTTTTTTCTGATATTCCTACGGCAGGAATTACGCGTACTTATACTCCTAATAATAAAAATGCCTATGTTTGTATGGTGGTCACGCAAAAACCACTGTACCAATTGCGATAAAACTTGGTATGAAGATAGCAAAAATCCCGGAGCAGCAGTTAGCCTACTTTTTGTTCCCATTTTCCCACGCAATTGGGACTTACGCGGCTGTAAATTGCATAGTTTAACAGCTTAGAGTTGCTCTCAATCACTTAAAATTCAACAGTCGACAAATGAAAGTTATAAATCTATCTGTGATTTATTAGTACGATCAGGTATACCGATTAAAAACAACAGGAAATGTATTTTAACTAAACTGACACAAATACATCGTATTAATAATACTAACCGGTAATGATTTGCCAAGACATGAACACCATATTTTATACCACAACTTCCTTCCGATGCCTTATAAAGACGATACCTTTCAAAAAAATATTAAGTAAATTTCATGTGACGACGACTTGTACTAAATGTGGCAGTATTTTGCGCGAAAATAATGCGCGAACACACCCTGCAATTGAACTTAATTCCTAAAACTTGTTGACCCCCCATGCAATACGAGTCGTAATGCGACCAACTGCACATTCTTTCATTATACAAGGGTTGAGCACCCTGGAGGGCAACAAAAACTAGTTTTATTATTATTCATCATAAAAATATCGAGTGTACACGATCTATCAACGATGTTGGAATTATCACATTTTTTTTTTCGGTAGAATCGGTAGCCCTGGCAACACTAACTCGTTTAACGTTTAAAACAAAGCGGGAGGCCGTCGATATTTGACAGTTCGATTTGGGAAATATTAACTGTAGTTACGTAGTAAGATTCACGGTTTAGGGGTGCCGCGTGCGCCCCATGTGTTCAATTCAACCATTCAACCCCAATTTTGTACGACCTACATACATGGACCGTTAATGTCTCAACACGATCGATCGCTTAGACAGTTGTGCAAATAATTTGTTTATCTATCACGTCTTAGGGGACACGAAAGCTGGTCAACCTTTCAAGTCTTGCCTTCTCTCTATTTGTGTTGTCACAATGATATATTTGGTGACCAGCTTAATATGTTATCTCTGTTTTGCAAGAAAATATTGACGTATGTCTTTCTCTTTCCAGGTGCTGACATCTGGTTCCTTCGAACTTAGGATAAAAAGTTTTACGAACTCATTGGGTAGGTTAAGTAGTGGTCAGTGCTGTGATGGTTCCTTAAATAGTGATGCGCCTTGTTTAGCGCCGTGCAGGACTAAATTTCGAGTGTGCCTCAAGATTTACCAAGCAAACATCGATACAACGTCACCGTGTACCTTCGGTGACTTCACCACCCCAGTCCTGGGTGGAAACTCATTGGATGTGCCTAACCTGAACGTGGAAGGATTCAGTAATCCCATCGTGTTCCCCTTCGACTTCACGTGGCCGGTAAGTCTTTTCAACCATTGTTATTTTTACTTAGTTAATGCCACCGACCGCAACCGCTCATTAATTTTGTAGCTAACAATAAAATCAATAAGTCGTAAAGACATTAAGTAGCAACCCTACATCAATAAATCAACGCCGTCGATTCTAACATTCAAATTCCAATAATCCACGCGGAGACCGCTCGCTGCCTGCTGACTCGGTGAGACGCGCTGAGCCATCCCATTCGTAAAATAGTAAAAAAGATATTAAGGGATTCTATATTCAAATTTGACAGAAGCGATGACGATAAGAATACTTGATGGTTTAACGAGCGAACGCGTGGGACGATTACTGCGTTCAATGGTTCATTTTTAATTAATTACGATGCAGTATGAACTGAGCATCCATGTGTTATTAGATGTGGTTAGCCTTCATCGTGGCATCGTTCTTCTCTTCAAAGAACGATTAGAGCTCAAAGGCCGGTCGGGATCGTGATTCTTTATTGTAATTACCCTGTTATTTATTTACGGATCGGACGTTCAGTCAGACTTATCTTGATTCCAAGGATAACGGACGTTTTAATTGGAGCTTAGTTTAGCTTAGATGCTGTTATTTCGCTTGCGTCAATTGTCTAAGATTTACACAGGCCTCGTCCGTGTGGACAATGAAGGTTTCGAGCCGTGTTTGCATTTTATTTAGCGGTCCGCTTCAAATGTTGTACCGTCTCGTAATGTTTGAGTAAACAATGCTCCTAAGCTTGCACAAGTCCGGACCATCTGGACAACGACATTTGGTTACAACTCGCAGGTATAAAACACTGATACTTTAAATTTTTTCGGATAGTGGATGTGCGTCCGGTAACTGCCAGTATCATTCCGAATGAATTGGCGATAAATTGAAACTTCCTGTTTAAATTCACGTAGAGTTCTCTATTGCCAGCATGTGTCGACGTGTGATCAATTGAGCGAAAGCAGTGGATCCCATCTATCACATTTCAGAATTGACAGGTTGTGGATCGGAGCTGTCGAATACTGTCGATGGGATGACATGTGTGGTTCATCCTGGATCAGCGACTGACGTGGATATGTCTCCCGTCTGCTTGCCTATCCGTCCATATGCCGGAACATATCAGCTCTGAGGATACGCGCCATACGTCTGCTTACCGGTCGCGCCACACTCGGCTGCACAGCATTTAAATAACAATCTTCCCCTCGCGGCTGAATCTTTTTCCTTATAATGAGGTCATAGTCGAGAGAAGTGGTTGCTTTACGAGCCATATCGGCGGAATGAAGGCTCTACGTAACGTGTTGTATGGGTAGATAGCCGTTCCGGTGGATAGCCATCGTCCGGTGAATGGACGAAGAGAAGAACCCTAACCACATTCACTCACAAACATGACTAAGTATCACAATATTTTGTAATTCAACTCTGAGTAACGAGACTCCGATGTAATTCTATCCGCGACTGCATCCGAACTTTATCTGATCCCATGTGAAATAAATCTGTGCTAGACTCCTAGAGATGTGACCTTAGATAATAGGTCAGGAGTGTATTAATATTACTGACAACATCGAACAGTAAAGTTACAAGTAAACCGGCGGGCGAGTTAACGACGCATAGAAACGATTTATCATGCAGCGGTTAGAGAGATGGTTCACTCGTAAACGAAATCTCATTTGTATTCACTGGGCCTGAGTGCCTGGGCCCGTAACAGCGGCGGGATTTCATTTATTTATCTGTTTAACAATTTTGTAAATGAAGAGTTTCAATATTGTTGTCGGTCCGTTAGTTGGTCCGGATGCGACAAGCGAGGCCGGAGTTACTGCATAGTCTCCACACGTACAGACTTTAATGTTTCATTTACATTGTTAGTTGAAAGAAAGGTCACCAGTACGCGCCCTTATATTATAATACTAGGGTAGCATCACCTCGAATGAACGGGCTGGGCCCATTCAACATTCTGAACCGTTACACGACGTTTTACCGCGAAAAAATGCACACACGTACAATTAAATTGAACTCTACACCTGCTTTTAGTAAATGCGCAAATGTCAAAGTGTGTATCCGCGCATGCGCTAGCGCACCTCCGTTACTTAGTGTTGTTGGCCGTGAACTATACTTTTTTAGAATACCATAGATCCGTCTTCTTTGACTCATCATGTCTGCCTTTGTGTTGTTAGGCAAATACCCATGTCAAAATGAAAGACTTCGCGATTTTATAAGTAGCTCTACCTGGCTGCTGTCATCGGTCGAAACACAAAGAAACTCAATTTACCTAAATCCTACAATAACATGTCAAATTTAAATTCTTAATTATAAAAACTAATGCGAAAATGTTTTCTCTCAAAATAAACCTCGTTAAAAATTCCAAAACGAATACAATTGAGCATTAAAAGTATCACTTAAAATTATAATAAGATTTCTCCGGAAAGCGTTATTTTCACTTGAGCAGGTGAAATTAATCCAGTTTTTATTTGTTACCGTGAGACGATAGGAAAGACCTGAGCATTTTTAACTTAATTAAGGTTAATTAAATCTCAAAAGCTAGCTATAACTGAATGTATTTAAAGTTTTTATTCGCTCCGGTCAGCGAAGCGAGAAGAATCTTAAACTAGCACGGCGGGCTAGACGAAAAACATTAAGTGATATAGACAAAAACTGACAATTGATATTCAATGTTGAAGAATCAAATATTTACTTAGCGGCGCGGCGAGGCGATGGCCACAAACCACGTTTAAAGCTCATCCATTCCACTGATTAATGCATGTGTGTCGTTAAGAAATACTCGTCTTTACAGTGAAGCAAGTAGACTAAGCAGCGTAACTAATTCTAGAGATTGTTACTTATTTTGCATGTTTCGTAAAATAGTTTCACGCTCTAATAATAAACGAATGAAAGTATGGAATCTTCGTACGTTGTCTCTTGACTCTACGTTCCCTTTTGATATATATTACTATCACTAGGACGCTGGGTTTGACATCATAACTATGTCAGGTTTACAGGTGCGTATTCGGAGAAGATAACGTTGCTTGGTTGTTCCACTGACGTCACGTTCGATTCGAATATCAAAACAATAGTACGGTAATGCACGCGACGAACGCCGTTTTCAATCCATTGTCTCGTGTGAACAGACGTTTCTTGTGCCCAAATAGCGGCGCGGGCGTACGTGTTAGAAAGTAATTAAAGATCCTCAACGCGTTGTAAAACACCTCACTAAACCTGTGACTCCAATACTTCGTAATTAGAATCGTAATCGGTTACATGCCCCGCATTATTATTCGCTACCCAATCGCCATTACATAAGTTTCCACTTAGAAAAGCGTAAAACCTTCGCACGGATCATCGAGTAATTACCACACATTGAAACGCGATATGCACCGTCGCTCTATATGCCATAGTCGCGGTGACTTCCGTCTATAGTTTTTTCACGCGAGAGCTCTTAATAATTTCCTTTATTCCAATCCGCTCGCGCCGGGATCCTCTTAAAATACTTACCCCCACATCCGCTTCTTATAATAAAGCTCTGCCGAGCTGTGGAATGCCTCGTTCGATCTTGTTCCCTCTTCGCCATATTCTTTT
The DNA here is from genome assembly GCA_907269075.1 of Idaea aversata. Classification (NCBI taxonomy): domain Eukaryota; kingdom Metazoa; phylum Arthropoda; class Insecta; order Lepidoptera; family Geometridae; genus Idaea; species Idaea aversata. The sequence continues at coordinate 4,845,270 of OU026102.1, forward strand.
ATCTGTCTCCTTCCCGACGCAACAGCAATTAAAGTTAAACAAAAAGCATCGCGAATAAAATTCCACGTAAAAGTAGTTCGACAGAGTTACAGCCGACGATGTTCATTACAATATAACTTGTAACGCAATTTCATAAGTTTCAAATTTAAACAATCGGAGCGTGTATAATTACTCTGTTGCATTGTTCGAAGTCAGTGCACAGGTATTCAGCAACCTATCAATTAGACGATGCGGGTTTTCTACTCAATCCGCCTAAATAAACTGGACATTGGTAATTATTTCGAGTGCTAAAATAACAACCATCCCTGCGCCTTTCACCGCCCCGTTACCAATAATTGTCTCTTGGTGATCATAAATAATGATTAGTCATAGACGAGGAGATCCAGAAAATAATCATATAAGTGAATAGACAATAAAACCTTTACCGGGCATGTTATTACAAGCGCCTCTCGGCTCGCTAAGAAAACACTCCTCCTCCAAATGAACGCTCGTTTACGGTCAACATCTGACATTTTAACTGCGACTCTCTAACGTTTACGGCTGTTAATAAAATCGTTTCAAAGAGACCGATTTATTATGGTAGCCGAAAACTAATTTAGCGTTTTTTTATTTCAATAAAAATTGGATTAAAATATGTGACACATTGAAGTGGCGTCAATCAAATTCAAATTAAACTAAACCGAGTTAGGAATGCTGAATCGCGTTCCGATTATATTAGATTCTCTACAATGCCAGGGGTAGTCTAGTTTGTCAGACAGTTCTCATTGACATTGTCAAATCCCTTGAAAATTGCGAAATCTTCATTCTTTGCATTCTTGCTTTTATTCATCACACGCGCTCTGCTCTGCTTCTTAGAACCGTGAGTATTTGCTCACATACTCCGTCGTCTGTCTCCACAACTTTGCAAATAAATCCTTCATTATTTAGCATAGAAGAAATAACACTCGCCTATTGGTAGGTAGGTAGGTAGGTACTTTTGAATATGTCTAGAGCCGATTGACTGAACTAATTTGCAAGTTTTGACGTTTAGTTTGCAAATGAGTTTGTCCAGTTTGAATTTAATTAAAAAGGCACATTGATAAAATCTACTCGATTTAGGATTCCTAGAGCTTTATCGATTTATTAGTTTTCCGAAACACCTATTTGGAAATCGACTGATTTATTTAGTTTAGGTACCTATTTCATTTACCATGTTTGGTATAAAAAGCAAATGTGTATAAAAATTAGTCAGAGTTGTCAAATATGTGTCTGGTTTTAATGTCTGCTTGGTAGGTATTCAAAGTTGATTAGAAAAAAAATGAGATAATCTTATATTTATAATTCGATCAAGTCGAAACGTGTACGATATAAAGATATTTAAATTACAACGGAATAGAAAAACAAATTAACTTTTTCTTTAGAAAAGCTTCTGAGTTTTGTCTCAGTAACGCTTTATTAGTGTTGCATATATAAACGTAATTCAATCAAAGAAAGTGGTAATATTGATTGATTAAAAATATCCAGTTGTTCCTTCTATAATGTTAAATATCTTGTTTACAGTAAGGAGGTTTCGGCATCAGGATAAACTGATCATAAGATTCTGTTTGTTTTTCCTTTTCTTTTTTCAAAGTGCGGTTTAGGTTTCGTCAGGCCAACCCTTCTCATGCTTATCAGATCCACCAGTGGACCGCTGACGTCTCTTAAAATTTGTTAACTCCATTTTATTTTTTAATCTCTTATGGTTCATTCAAATCGTTCCGTTGTTTATGGCTGACATTTTAATTTTTGGAATTCTTCACCGGCTCGCTTGATTCCCGCGACGAATGCCACCGATTCCATGTGAAAATCGAGGACAGATTCGTTTTTTATACATTTCTCGTTCTTTATATTAAAAAAATGCGTTCATTTTTGTTCAAGCGGTTTTTCCTAATGTATTTATGTAGATATAAATGTCTCACGAACATTTGTGAGATCGTTAGCGGTTATAAAAGCTAAATCTTAAAATGTTTTTTATTTTACCTAGACAGCTTTGCGCCTGTTCAAAACAGTGTCAGTAACATTTAGTTTGAGTTACGAGCAGTTTTTCATGTTTTAATGTTTCTGTGTAACTCAGACATGAGTAATTAATCCGGACATAACGTCAGTTAAAAGACTTAAGAGTCAGTTTTATTCGGGTTTTAGTAACTATTAGTTGTTCTGTGGTCTTTGTGTTTACTTTCCCGACTTAACCACCATATATGGGACTTTATTATAGCATCAATTTAATGGTTATTATTATTTATGATTGGCGTGTGAATGTGTTTAATTGATCAAACATTATGTTCCATAGTTCCAGACAGGGATATATCTGCTCTGGACATGAAAAGATAACACAATTAAATTAAAACTTCGCACGAATACCTATAATTAACTGAAATTAATGTAAGCTCGTCACGTTATGTGCTTTTTATTTGCTTATTCATAAATTGCATTACACTTTGATGCTGGCTGGAAATACTTTTGACATGTCGTTTATTAAAGTCATTTAAAAACATACAATTCAATTAACCTATAATAAAGAGGTAAAGTTTGGATGTTTGTAATGTGTTAACTCTCCAAGCCAACTAATTTTCACCCAGATATTTTCTGAGTGAAACCGCGAGATGCTAGTAGCTGTGCTAATAAATCTTAACTTGGAGGTTCTCCAAAATGCATTACACTAAAACTGTAATAATTTAAGATTGTATTACGATTTTCAAACACAACGAGTATGCGTCTATACATTTCGAAATATCTGTATAACATTCCCATTTTTGAATGCAAACAAAGGATTTCTCTCTTTAAACAATTGAAATTTCGAACGTCATAGGTCACACGGACTGCGAGGTCGCATTGCTTTGAGAACGTCTCAGTTTTGTCTATAGCATACCATAGCATAGATAATATTATACGGCAGAATTAGGAAGGAAGTTTAAAGCGGAATTTGACTTACATCCGATGACATATACAGTTCCCCAGGATTTTAATACTTAAGTAGAGGCTCTGTATATACAGGGTTATTGGAAATTATACTAGCAAGCCGTTGAGGGCTACTTCTGTGCACCTTAACTAACAACTTTGTTCAACGACTTTTGGAAATTCGAAAAAAAAAAATTTAAGGTTATGTAAATTTTAAAAACAACAGATTTTTTAAAACAGACATCAGACTAATAATAGTAGATAAAACTTAAAAAATGAGTAAAATTTTAAGGTGAATGACCTCTCCGTGTATAGAACAGCTGATTTTCAGGTAAACCTAACCTCAAAATTTTCGAAAAACTGTTAGTAACTATAGGGTGAGCGGAGATTAGAGACTTGATATCGTCCGATTTATTAAATAGCTGAACGATTCTTTACTTGCTTGAAGTATCTCCCGATCGTAATATCTGTTGTTTGAGTTGAGCCTTACAGCACTTACACGAAACTGCTTAACATTCTAACAGAATGCACGTGTGTAGTCGCCAATAAAATGTCGACCTGGATTTTTTATGGTAAATATTTTGTACAGGAAGTCACCTTTTCGCACGGTGTAATAGCACAATTAAAGTTTATTATTTTGAAGCTTTTCGGGCATGATTCATCGGGTCAATGCGCTCGCCAATCAGCCTCCGAAATAGAAGGAGATAAAATTAATTAAAAGCTCCGATAATGTGCTCTCAAAAACCATGCCGGTAAGCACCTCCTACCTATAACCATCCAACCAAATACATATGCATATAAGTACCTATACAAACTCTTAATTTGATGTATTGTTAATCGATTAATCGTGTGTTCGAACATCAGATTCAAATAACCGCACCGTCTCGCTTGTCTGGTTCATGTTTTACGACAATGTTTTATTTCTTGAACGAACCAGTTTGACAGAGTCAGTGAAAAAAAATTACCTGTCCAATGTTACCACACGGCAAAGTGTGAAATATGAAATCACGAGTCTTCTTCGACTGTTTGTGTTCCAAATATTTTCGTTTCGAAAGCGGTAATGACCTAAAGGGTATTCGAAGATATTTAAGTTACAGAGCAATTATGAAGAAAGTAAGACCAACCTTTTAACTGATTAAAATTTTGATCCAGATTTCAGTGTCAGTGACGGTTCAGTACTATCCAAATCTTTTTTTGACGTGGCAACGTCTAATACATTTTTGGAACACCTGCATTCATGTTCCGGTAACATGACGCGTCCCGTTCCTGATGTGTGACGACATGCGTCATGGTAACATGAGAGTATGTAATAATAATATCGTTCATCTAGGCTTGTGTTATGGTGACGAGTGACGGATACAAGACTTATTTAATGAAAAAAAAAAAACATTAAAAAATCTCAATTTTAATCGTTTTCTTATGACGTTATCACATAAAATTATCGTCCGTAAACCGATTTTACAGACAACCATTTTTTTTTGGTTGATGAAAAAGTTAATGTGCATAATCTATATTGACTTCCTTAGCCTATAGGGTTTTATAAAGTAGGTAAGCACTATCAATATTTCAACGTGTCGTTATTGACTCCGTTCTACCGACCTCGTTCTATTTTGTACATAAAAACAGTAAAAGTACCAACCCACCAAAACTAAACGGTCTGGGAAACGCGACGAGTAAATTACGATATCACAAAAGATTTCTGTGTTATAGAATCTCTAACAAAGCGACCGGACTAATCAGCTTAAACAACAACCGACATCTGGTGTTCCAGTGAAATGGTCAGTCAATTTCACTAAACAATAATGTGAAACAATAGTCCGAAACACGTGGTCGCAACATGGGCCGGACCGATCACCTGAATTACCTCTGTTTTACGATCCGAAATCCCAAACACATGGTACAAACAACGAGACAAAAACTGACCGTTCCCACGTATACTTTAAGTTACTCGTTTATCCTTTGGGGCTAATTAATAACGAAGTAACATACCCGATATGGAAGCAAGAAGTCAAGGAACAACCTCTTTTATGAACCGAAAACCCTCATAAAACGATTATCAAACGATTCTCCGTTCACATGATATCATTCCTTACCGTCAATACGATTGCGTCCATTTATCTCGATCTAAAAATCTTATTTTTTTTAAGAATCCGCTAATAATTAACTGTTTATTATTAGTTGGATTTTCTAAAGTTGAATCTCGTTTAGATTATGTTGATGTTAGATATAAATAAAGCAGACTGCACGGGCTTTACATTTCCTTAATTGCTAGGACTGGTCTGCGTTGTATAAATGTAATATTGAGTATGGATCTTTATACGTTTATATGTATAAAGGTTAGTGCACACGTACGCGTACTTCGGTCGTCCGCTTTTTATGGTCAGATCGAGATTCACTGCCGTGGGAACTGGCATATACTTATACCTTTAATACCCACAGCTGACCGAAATGCATGCTCCATACTCGATTAACAAATCAATACACTGCCGTACCACTTGCCTTATTTGATTGTACCAACACCATATTATAATAAACTATTTGACAAGCTTCTTTCGCTCCATATAATATCAGTTAACGATAAATACACATTTCGAACAGATAAAATTCGATAGATAAGTTTGAAAGTGGCCCGCGAGGTAGAACCTTGTTTGGTATTCATAAAACATGTCCGCCCGTATTAAAGAGTTAAAAAATTTCGTCAAACAACGTACGTAACTAAAGTTTAATTGCGAGCTCGTGTTGTTAAAAAGAGATAGATATGTGGAACTTTTTGTTGCGTTTGTGAAACGTTTGATTTCTCGTATTGATTTCTATCGACCGACAATAATCATTGTTTGTTATGAGACGATACCATCAGTTCGGTTCCTATGCAAATATACCATTGTTCGTCCATGCAAATTAAGTTTTCATTCATGGGGCTAATTGATGTCGAGCGACATCTGTCAGGGAAAACTGTGAATCACTCAGTTAAGAGAGTGATCAAATGAGATATGTATTAAGTTCAACGGTGACCCTTGATATCCGGCGAAGTGCGCAGCTGCGTGTGCGCATTGCGCCAACTCGTCCTGTTTATTGTCATTCCCTTCCTCAGTCTTGACTATCACTGAAACTATAATATCAGTCTTTAATCCCGCATATAAAAGCAATATACCAATATATTAATTACCGACAAAAGAAAGCTTACGTTATGGTCACAGACGACCGGTTTCAGACAGTAATACCTCCTCACATGCGAACTTTATATGATATTTTTGCATGAAGTCGACTCGACACCATAAAAATTGGTGATATGATAACATGGACACCAGGCGCCTAAAAGGTGTTGACACCAACCTTATCATAATTTAATCGAGTTTTTGACTGCCTCCGTTTCGCCTTCTTATGTAAACATCTACAAATGTCAATAGCTCGATATCTGATAATCTTTCGTTCAGTATTTTTTATGAGTGCATGTCGATCCCGTATGCGTTGTTAACTCGTTCGTCTTACTGCCCTGTTATTTTTAGTACGATATTGAAACAATTTTTCTGCCATCTGCTCCGAGTTCACCTGTCTATCATATTAATTTACACTCGACCGTTTACATTGTCGTAAATTAAAGGAAATATTTGAAATACTCAACTGCCTCTATCCATGTAAGGTCCGCTACGAAATGTGTTCATACTTATTTCTTGTGTATCTCCGCTTCGTGTTTGTAATTTAACAACACAGATGATTCTCGATGCTTACGTATCATTATGGTCAATTTAAATTTATTCCTTGTAACAAGTAATAATGTTTAGCAGAACACTTTATAACCTAAACGCGGTGTTCGATTTATATAAAAATAATCCGAAACAGCAGTCGCAACGACTCGAGTATGTTATCTCTTGTGATTTATGTTCGGTTGGATCATTCCACGTCTAAAGTTACACTTTGATGCTTGTATTCATAATGTTGACGTTTGTATTTATATTTCAGGGCACATTCTCGCTTATTGTGGAAGCGTGGCATGATACCAACGAGACGACAAGATCTGACGGTAAGTGTTACATATTCTAATACGATTATGATAATTTAATGAAAGACGGTCATGAAATCTCCAGACGCTTGTAAAATTCAAACCACGTATGTCACGACTCACTCACATTCAAGTTTCACTGTAATTCTGGGTGTTTATCGTGCATTTAACGGACACTATGTATATTTGAATGCTCATATTATCATATCGTGGAAGACAAAAATGTTCCCATGGTGTCTACTATTGGTGTTCAGTGCACGGCTCGCGACGCGTGACCAGCTTCGCAATGCGCTCGCTATTCTAATAAACTCAGCCTTCTGTAGGACGAAAATTTAGTAGAAATGTTCTAATGTATTCCTATGGCCGTTGACCGGCACAGAGACAACGAACGATGCCGCACATAACTTATAGACAAATTGCGCAAGTCACTATTTCACTATCTCATAATCGCGTTTTGTTCAACTGCATAATTAAACAAAACGCCGTCGCCCGCGCCGAACGGTAGCTGCATGTGCTCGAATATAATTTTGGTTTATTATCGTAATACAAATCGATTGGGTGAGTTTGACGATGTCACGATAACTTTAAACGCCCAATAAAGAATCGACAGTTTGTTCAGTACAGTACATGCTATGTGGCGTGACTGAAAAAACAATTTCGAATGAATTGTAACCGCACGTCCCGTAAATACATCATCATGATAATTCGGGTCGTGCATCGATACTATATTCACTCCTTGGACACGAAAAAACAAACCACTCGAACTCATTCGAACCATTCTACTAGCACGATTACGTTCCTCGCTTGCAATGCATACCGATCTCAAATAATAAAATGGCTGACGCGAAAATCGTACAGTGCCGCCCATTCGTTAATTAGATTTTCATCCCGCTGCACTCTGACCGACATAATTACTACTCCTGACCGAATAACGACCAAAAAAACTGGTGATTTACTTAGGAGATTTAGAGATACGGCGAGGTGTGTCTACGGGCTGCTTTACCGAAAATCATTAGCGTCCGAAGTAGATATCTTACAGGATGGGTATATTTTTAATGCGGCGCGGGAGCGATGGGCGGCGCCGACTTACTACCGAGAAATGTTACCAACAGAAATCTAATCAACCATAATAACAGGTTACAAGCACACCGTTTGTGCTCACTCACTAGCCATTCCTCCGTTTAATGTTTTATTAAATCATATTCGGGGTTTTTACTGAGCGTGAGCAGCTGCGCCGAATTCGACGACCGTTGCACTTACAAAACTAATCGTTTGCCGTGACCCCAGTTAAATGTCTTTAAGAAAACTAATACCCAAAATAATGGCGACGCGCGTCTAAAGAATGCAATACATCATAGATAAACACGCGTTACATTGACAATTGTTGCTCCTTCATCAATAAAGATTCCTTCGTTGAACAAACAATGGATCAGCGATTGAATGGTGAATCTTATGTCGTATGGTCCCTTTACTGAAATCTTTTGTGAGTAGCGCTCGAGGCGGTCGGGCCCGCACCTGGGCCACGCCAACGGACCGGTGCCATTGTTTACTCACTCCACACTAAAAAATACACCTCCCGAGGGAAGTCGAGAGAATTTTTTAGTTTACACTTCATCTTTCGTCGTCGTAGGGCTTGAACTTGGTAAAAAATCACGGAAGACGGTCCGGAAGGCTCTATTTATGATGTAACGTGGCGCTCTCAGGAAGTAATGTCGACAGATGCTCGGCATATGCCCGCGGATAATAAGTGGCCGCACTCCGGTGTCTCGTCCTGTTTCTTTGTTTACAGACAGGCGCTGGGCTGGCACTCGGCCGACCGACCTGCTTTACGATTATTGCTCTACTTAACTTAACACACCCATATACGCAAAACTGAAGAAAAAGACCGTGTGAAATGTATCGATAAGAGATTCGTAGAGCAATTACTTCTGCGTTCGGAATAGCCCCGGGCCCGACTCGGTCCGGCTACCGGTCGCCACACTCGCCAACATTCGTCGTCGGCTGACATTACACGACCGAGAATCGAGATGCGATTATCGATACAGTTATGTTGTGACGGCTGCTTATCTCGTTATTCGGTCGACCAGTCATAGACGAGTTTTGCATTAGCTTCGTGTGCGGTTCTCTGCTCTACTGTTCCTTGCAAGCTTCCCAGTCAATTGACTATCTTAGAGATCGAACGCGCTTCGTCATCCCGTTAACAAATGATAACGTTTCGCAATCGATCGCATTCAGCAAATGCATAGCTTGGAACGAAAATGACCGGATTTCTCACTGAAGAATGGCGGATTCAAAACCTCCTTACGCGAATGGCTTTAAATCACTTCGAGAGTTCTTTTATTTGTGTTGTCGAGTAACACTCGAATGGATGAGTTGTTTATCAAATTCGAAGACGCGTCGTCGCGTTCGAGGCGCACTTCAACGATTGAAATACTCGTCATGAATTTAGAAGTGGACAGTTTTATAAACAAGAAGAGTGCGTAGTTACCGTTTGGACTATCGAGAGATGTCGGTAGTTTCCCACAGCAAGCTCGAGTCCGGCCCGAACGCGGACAAGCAGGTGCTATCTACTCGAAATTTACACAACGTTTTAATGATGCGGGTCTGATATCACCTGCGGAAAGCATCGGCGAGGTCGGTAGAACCGAACGTCACAGTTTCGTTTTCATTCGAAAACCTCCCACCGTCCAATCCACTAATTACACCGGCAGGCGGGCTGTGGATCCAGTTCCCGCGCTAGACACCAACGATCTAGCCGGTTAATGAATGAGAGCTGAACTGGGCCGCATCCGGCGCGTTCAACTATATCATCGATCGATCCATCATCGCGCGGAAACGTCATCGCGTGATCGCATCCCCGCGTTTCCCCAAAATCGCGTTTCCCAACATCCTAAATCGGCTGCGTCCGCCTCCGTTATAGCCCCACTCAAATTATCGGTTATTTCGCTTTCTTTTGTTTCTGTTTATCGTTCGGATTTACTCTCATTTTATTTGTATTGACCTCTGGGTCCGTAATTACATGTTACACGGCGCGGCGGTTCGGCATCCGAGCACGTACACTATCTGCCTCAACTCGTCCTTCTTTAAATGTGTTATTTATTTGTGAATCAGTATTACATTAATAGACTCGATACTAGGGTACACCCTCATTTAATATCGTTACGCCGCTGAATTAGGATGATGGCTGTAATTTGTGTGGTTATTTCTTTCCGAAGTTTTGAAGAGTATAAGATGAATAAAGTCGAATAGAAAACAAAGACTCGCTGCAATTTTCCAACCAATTGCCTACCGAATGTAGGGTTGGCGGTTCTCTTAAAAGATTTGTAAGATGTTTTTGCTGTAAATTATGTGAATAGTGCGCTATGCAGCCCTGTGTCCGCTGGACAATGCACTTTACGGTTGCCATAATTCTCTTGCGTACATCGGAACTAAATTGCGCTCGCTCCATTCCCACACATCATTTTTCTAATTCCTTTCGAACTCAGAACTTGAATTAATCTTTGAAAATACACGTAATTTACTATTTCTCGACGATAATGGACTAAACAATTATTCAGAATGCATGCACTAATCGAAAACTGAGCACAATTTATGTATCTTGAATCTTAGTGGTGACGAAACATTCCCCATTGCTTGCATGCACACTGCACAGGGCCAACTTTTACTTTATGATGTTTAATCGAAACGGAGCCCGATCGGAATAAATTGATAGCCCTCGATTGATTGTATTTTCGTTAGGTACAGCGCATACGCGTTTTATCTTCTAGATTTATTGGACAGATACGATCTCTGTAAGCCTACACCGCGTTGTGCCGTCCCGGTAACACCGCGTGCTTTATTAAATATTGAACAACTATTTAATTCCTATTGACTACTAGAATATCATCGGAATATTGTAGCTGTATCTCTCATCGAGAACGGATTCGCCGACACAGTTAGACTCACTGAATACTTCATATAAACAACGCAACTCTTCGAAGTAGGATGATAACCCCGATTCGTGATCGACGATCATAGATAACAAAGATTCTTATTTCTCTGACACCTAAACAAAAGGAACAATAAAAGCACGCTACGAAATTAGTCAGGATGAAGAGTTTTTATGTACCTTTTAATTTTGTTTCGCGTCTGGTTTAATTTTATCCGCTGTCGGGATTACCGGCTTAGGAATGTATCCATCGATGCAATAAGAATAAAAACAAGCATCGTCGAGAAATAAATAAAGGTAGGAACTGGTTGATGCTGAGATTTCTACCATAGGGTTCCCACCTTGATCGTTAACTATAAAAAGAATCCGTCCGGTATGTCATCCGATTGCGGTGGGCAGGGCCGATTCATAATCGAAATGTTATTTATTTTTGTAATTATTATATCTTGGATTAAATTAAGATTTAATTACTATAAATTCCTTGCTGCAAAGACGACCACAACCTATATTTTATATAATTACAACCCTGACATGCACAAAGATTTCTTCAAGACCATATAACTTTTTCTACCACACACAGCTTTAGTAAAAGTTCTAAAAGAATTCAGTTAAAAACTATTAATCAATTGTTATATAAAGGCGCCACCGTTAAATCAAAGCAGTTGAATCACGTTTAACAATGAGATCTCACGGTTGGATGCGGGCGTCAAATAAATGCCTTAACAGGTCAATTTACTTCGACAACCCTTTCCCACGGTGATAAACAAATAAAAACTATTATCCTTTATAAAGAAATTTAATTCTCAGACGAATTACTTTTCTAATTTATCTAGGTATTTGAAATAACTGATCCTAGATCTCATAAATCTACTAAAAAGCTTTATTATTAAAAAAAGGTTTCGTCACTAAAACATGCCGTATAGTTTTTTTCGAAGGCAGCTCAAAAAATTAACACTGAATTTAAGTTTTTATAAACCTAATTATATTACTTACTCACCAAAATAAAGATAATATCGTTTTCCATAAATTTCAATCGAACATGATCTTTCGACAATTCAGAAGGACGTGCTAATTATTTCAAAACGTAATTTTAATTACTTCTCACAGTTAATCTGATTACGTTCGAAAATTCCAGAATGTAATTAACACTAATTAATTTAAGTCGGATTAACAACCCTTTTTCATGCGAACTTTGAGTTTTAAAGCATTTGGAGGTTCGGCGTAAACTTTCCTAATTAGCTAACCGAATAAATTTTAATTAAGTACCTTTAAGAACCTTTTCCATTGATAAATTATGTTACTTATGGTAAGCGACTGGAGCTTTTTATCTATTTTAATTTTTATCTACAAAATATATACATATAAAACAGGGCAAAGGTCGCCTACCAGTTGACTTGTTAGACAGACAGACGACATCAGTACCTGCTCCGGATTGGTCAACAATATATTTTACCTATTTCAAAAAAATTTACAGATACTCTAATAGCGAGAATGACGAAACAAAGCATAGCGGACGTCGGAGGACCCTGGGTGGACGACGAACAACGCTGGGGTACCCAAGGTCCTCACCTTCGAGTGTCCTACCGAGTGACCTGCGCTGCTCATTACTACGGAGCCGGCTGCGAAGTCCTCTGCAGGCCAAGAGATGATGCATTCGGACACTACACCTGTTCACCGACTGGAGAAATCGTCTGCAAGCCCGGGTGGACTGGCGATTATTGCTCAAAACGTAAGCTTTACACTAATTTATAACTTATTTCCATATTTTAACTTGATGATTTTTATTAAGCCTTTGATTGCGTGCATATAATTTTATAGAGACGTTTTGGGAGTTACCTAGGGCTCAAGCTTAGGCCCGATACCTTTTATAATATATGAAAATGATTTATGTAAAGTTTTGATCATTGATCTCACAGTTTCTTGTTAGAATAACCTGTTCATATAATTTAGAAGTTACCATATCGCGTGCGAAAGCTCTCGTGACATCTTTAACTCGGCGAATTCATAACTTCTACTTATGTAAGTTACACAATGTAGGACCGAACTTTTCTCTCAATTTACGTAACATTTTTATTTACGTCGGTCTATTCCTAAAAATGATATAGGACTTTTAATTCGGATGATTCAGCCATCCTCATTAATGATGACAAATTTTGAACATCCTCTGTAATAAAAATTATATCGCGGCCTCTTTAAATTTGAAACATGGTTAAGTAAGTAATTGATATTCACTGGCACGCCCAACAAACATTGTTTTTTCACATAAAAATAGTTTAAGTTTCCGCTGATTTCTTTATCTAAAGCGTTGGATCGAATTGCAAATGGAATTGGACATTGAATTAAGTAGTAGTTAAGTTGCTTTTTATTACGTAAAGTCAGAGCCATTGAGTTAATCTTTAAAACTATACTAATTTTAAACCATCGTGGTAAAAATAGACAAATATTACCCACCCTAGATATATCTTATATTATAATTATGCTCTATACTTAAAACTTAAAATTTTCAAGTTTAACAACCTCAAATCTTCGCGAATGTTGAGCAATATATTCGAGAAAATAAATCGTGTTTTAATTACTTAAATTAGATGTAATTTATATATCCCGTGTTTATACTGAATATGAACAATAACTCATTCCATTTTAGCTCATATCTTTACCACAATAAAGTTTATAATTGCATATTTACAAAATGTTTCACCTAGATCACATTAGTTTTAATTACATTAATTATTATTGTTATATTTTTTTAAATCCACATCGCAAATGACGTAGTTTTCATAATGTAATGGTACATTAATTTCGTTATTACCTTCATAAAACCTTTCCATAATATTCAATTTTAATACAATAAAAAAAATAAGTTTCACAGCTCTAAAATTTAACTGTCCATTCTTAAATTCTTCGTTTCCGAGCGTCAATTAACTCATAAAAGTATACTCTGGGAAATTATCTCACTGAATCAAAGGAACAACAAAGTAGGTAGTAAAGTAACTCGACCGGTGATCAATTCAATTCATATCATACAGAAATCGTTCCATATAGTTCTAAAGTAATAGTGGAGAGCTATTAATATGTAGGTATGTTATTATGAGCGTGTGACCGCGACTCACTGTCTTCAGTTTCCACGAGTGTAATATAGTGTAAACAATACCTGGACTTGATGTTTCTAATCAATATATCGGTAGCTATAAAAAGCTGACCGTGATTAGTATGTGACGTATGCGATGTACATCGCGTCTGATATTGTAAAACAAAGCGGAGATGCATTGTGTCGGGCGGATGTCGCGTCGCAATCTCTGCAGCCCCACCTGCCGCCGCGTTCCCACACTCCGGCGCCGCAAAAAACGCGTCAGACAAAGACGCAGCAAGCCGTCCCGCGTAGCGCGCTCTCTCGCTCAGGCACCAGGGCTGGCGCATGCTCCCCGCTCGTCCCGCGCCCACTACGACTATCTCAACAACCGAGAAATCACAATTTTCTGGTAAAAGTAAACAAACGATCAACATCCGAAATATTCAGGAAACCGATGGAACGTGTGAAAGCACAGATCGGGACGTGTGTCGTAATTTACTTTAAGCAGAACGATAAAGTCTCGGCAACCCTATCGCTTGAGCTGGAGTTGGTATCGCGGCGATTACGAAAATGTAAAAGCGAGAGAAGCGGCCATAATGTAATGAAAACAACGCTCGCTGTAAGTACGTTCGCGCACGCACACACGTAGCTCTCGCGGAGCTCACTACTCGCTGCTCACACAGCACACAGATGCCACGAACCGGGTCAAAAACACCTTTAAACGAGAACTGAACACCAATCGAAATAAACTCTGTAGTTGACCGTGTCACGAAGCCTCACCTCGCATCTGCCAAACGGTATCTCGCCTTCTGGGAAAGCTTAACGATCCCGAAAACTTATTTTGCATGTCTGAACGGCATTATCCCGCATCCACCTCCTCGATACTAATGATGGGGTAAACAGCTCGAGTGGAGCTCTTTACGGACGCTTAATTTCGTCTAATTGTCTACGCGGGTAAGGTTCTCACGAATATTACCTTCTGTTTGCGATCTTGAAACGTTCGCGATCATCGTGTTTCCGTTTCGGCTAGTTGCAGATGTCGGGATTGAACAAATATTTGACGAACACGTGTGAGACCCTCAAAGAAGGTCGCCGTGATCGCCTCCTACCTGACCGATGACGATGGAGACCTTGGTCGCAGTGCGGCGCACTTTAGCCTTTCATTAGAAATCGATACTGTTCAATGTTCATTGATAATTAATAGGTCTGCAGGAAGCTAACCAACCGGGCCGCTCTTTCGGCCACTTACGACCCAAATTGGTTTTGGAGAGTAATTTTTACTACCGTTTCACCTTTCGAGGGTCGGATAAGTTCGAGTGTTAGTGCACTGAAGTGGAGCGCGATCGGCAATAAGACAGCACTCGAAGTCTTTGATGTAACACCAGAGCCGGCGGCGAGCGGCGCCGCCTTCGGTACACTTCTTATGATAACCATAAACTTTTATTCTTAATTCATCGCAAGGAGAGAAAGGTCACGAGAGAACGATTGTTTTAAACGGCAAATTTATCTGATTCGCGAAAGTGCAAACCGTTCGAGAAAGCCGGATTAGTCTCTTTTCAATTTCCTGTGTCGAATAAAAACTGTCGGTAAAGTTTTTAATCGAATGGCGGGAGCGAAGTGAGCTTGCCAATTTGGTGGAAGTGCGCCAGTTAAGCCGATTTGCGAGCTTTCGAGTTCGGGAGCTTTGCTGTTCGTTCCACCGGGCTTAAACCTTATAATAGTCTAGGGAACGCGCCGGGAGACTAATCTCTTTTATTTTACTCTCGACCGAGTCGGAACTACGAATTTAGCGCTAACGCCTCGGGGTATAATCGGAGATGACTAGAAATATTTAAGTTGCTTCCTCGTCTAATATAAACAGGATTCCGATGAGCCGATTCCTATTTACATTTGTATACGTAAGTTACGATCGCGGCGTCTAGTATTTTTCTAGCGAGTTAGGGGAATAGTTAACGGTCGGTTGACGGTTATGCTCCCCGCGCTATCTGCCCCCTTTGTATTCGCTCCGATAACTTGCCCATGCGCACCCGACCGATACGACTCCGCCTCGTAATTCTTACTTCAAAACACTTATCCAACTGTTGGCTAGCGTACATTGCCGCTCGACTATCGCATCACCGATGCCTGCACGTTTTTGCATCGCAATGCTCCACGACCAATAAAAAACAAACACATTTTCTTATCGACGATCGAAGTTTAAAACAGAGAATCGTATCGAACGCAAATAAATAGACACACGATAAGGCAAAATAAAAAAGTTAGATTTGTAGTGGAAATGTAATAAAGTGCAGGTTGTAGTTGGGGCTTGTAGGGGAATATGTCGGTACTCGGTATGCACAAGCGGCTCGAGTCCCGAGCGAAGATAAATCGTCGTGTTGGCGACCTCGCCCCTGCGCTGCGCTCGAGTCGACTCGAGACGCTAACGAACCTCTCTCTTTGTTGCGCTACTATACTAGTAGATACACCATAGTCGTGTCCTTTGCACCGACCGAATCCGGGTTTAATGTGAGATGCGCTCCGATCATCGCATGCATCGTTGCCCCACGCCGCGCCGCGCCGCGATTCTCTCTCCGTGATTAATCGACCCCTTCCCTCTCGCAATTAAACGTATCCATTTAGTATTCTTTTGTACTCGCTTTGTCTACTCGAGGCGCTAACGAATGTTTTCTTTTTGTTACAGCGCGATGCCTTCCCGGGTGCGACGCCGAGCACGGTCACTGCGTCAAGCCCGACGAATGCATGTGAGTATCCACTTGACACGTTCTCGCTAAACGCCTCCCTCGGCGTACATAATTCACGCGAGGCATTGTTCCGCGAGCGCGCGCTCATTACTAGCTCGTTATCACTTCGCTGACGGTATGTGTTCTCTCTCTGTGCAGCTGTCACTCCGGATGGGAGGGCGAGCTGTGCGATCAGTGCGAGCGGCACCCGGGCTGCGTGCACGGCACCTGCAGCAAACCCTGGGACTGTATCTGCGAGGAGGGCTGGGGCGGGCTGTTCTGCAACCAGGACCTCAACTACTGCACGAACCACAGGCCGTGCGCTAACGGCGGCACCTGTCACAACACCGGCCAGGGCAGCTACACGTGCATGTGCCCGCCCGAGTTCACCGGGCCCGACTGCGAGCGATCCCTGCTCTCGTGCACCGAGCGACGGTGCCTCAACGGCGGCGCGTGCCTGCGCGACGAGCGCGGCGAGCACGCGTGCGCCTGCCCGCCCGGGTACGAGGGCGCGCGCTGCGAGCTCCGCCGACCTACCTGCGCCGACCGACCTTGCCGCAACGGCGGAGTCTGCGAGCCCCGACCCTCCGGCTACGTGTGCGTCTGTCCCGTCGGCTTCGGCGGGACGGACTGCGCGCTAGAAGCGGACCCTTGCGCCGCCGGACCCTGCCGGAACGGTGCGACCTGCTCCCGTGCCGGCGACGGCTTCCAATGCTCCTGCCGGTCCGGCTTCCGCGGCAACCGATGCGAGATCGACATCGACGACTGTGCAGGCGTCGTCTGCGCTCACGGCGGCACCTGCGTCGACCTAGTAGCCGGCCAGCGGTGCCAGTGCGCGCCCGGCTTCCTCGGCCCTCGGTGCGAGACCCGCGTCGACCTCTGCCTGACCAAACCTTGCGCGAACGGCGGTGAGTGCCTCATCCGGGACAACGACTACGAGTGCAGATGCCGGCCCGGGTTCGCCGGCAAGGACTGCAGCGTAGACATCGACGAGTGCGCCTCGCAGCCGTGCCGGAACGGTGGCACGTGCCGCGACCGTGTCGACGGGTACCGGTGCGAGTGTGCAGCGGGGTGGGGGGGTCACGCGTGCGCGGTGTCGCTCGCGGAGCTGGCGGCGCGACCCGCCGGGGGACACCTGCGGCGGGTCGGTGGGGAGGGGGACGGGGACGACGGGTCGGGCGGGGCGCGGCTCGCGTGGCTCGCGGCTGCAGGCGCGGCCGGACCGCTCGCGCTGGCCGCGGCGCTGCTCGCCCTCGCGCTCGTCCGGCGGAGACGCGCGCGCGCACAGCTGCAGGCGGACGCGGAGGCGCGCGCGCAGAACGCTGCCAACGCGGGCGGACACGTGATCCGCAACACGTGGGGCAAGTGTGCGAGCGTACAACAGCCGGCGCCCGACGCCGCCTGTCAGAACGCACACAACGCCGCCCAGGAGGAGTGCAAACGGAAGACACTCAACACAGAGAGCGCGCGCCTGCTCGCCGCACTCGATCCCAGGCTCTCGCAGCTATCGCAGGACTCCGCCTACTGCGCTAATAGGTCAGTATCATAACTACATTATTCATAAGATAAGTCAATAGTAACCATAATATTATGATGTCCTAATTTACTGAACGAAAAGCCTAGATTTTTAGCCAAAATTCTCAAATGTAAGTGTTAGATATTAGTGGACCCCACCTAAAAGCTGAGGTAGACCCCGCCAAACGTGGATAGCCACCATTAATAAAGACATAAAAAATTCTGACATTCGACAAAGACGACCCAGGACCGTGTGTCCTGGCGAAGAGTAACTAGGACCCCAAATAATGGGATAAGACTAGGAGAAAGAAGAAGACACTAATAAATTTTCTTGAAGATTTTAATGTATTTAAACCGTACCTAATGTATATTTTTTCATTATTTCAGTGATACGTCGCTTGTGAAACGAGCGCTAGAAGGTGGAGGGGTATACGTTTTAGACGACCATTGCCTCCCGCCGACGTTCGCGACGCAAGTTTAGTGCTAACTAACGTGATATTACTAAAAAATAAACACTTATTTATTCTAAAAATGGACGCTCATGCGAACCAGGCTGTGCGCCTAGTGTAAATATAGAGTTAAACTGTATAGTGACAGAATTGTATAGTTGGATAGTTTTAAGTATTCGATGTATTTATTTGTACGATTCGTGCGCCGATGTAAATATGTAATGGCCGCGAGTCGATTGTTCAGGGCCTTATTTTGTATCACCATCGGTCGATTCCTTGTTAAAATCACAAAAAAAAATACTTTAAAAAGCTGGCCTTATAACTTTCTATACTATTTCGTGCATGTTTCATTAATTATTTGTTTCTATTAAGTGAAATTAACAAGGAATCGACGTATCGTGATACAGAATTCCAGCCGGCCAGCCGTGATTTCTTTGCGCTTCGACTGTGATTTACTTCCCGACAACTTTGATTCTAAGTTTTCTTTACTCATTTTTATAGTCTATTCCAAAAGCAGAGTTTAAAACGGACATTGACCTTAAGGTGAGTATAGACTAGAGAATTTCAATGTAATGTAACGTGCAAGGCAAATGTTTAAGTAAATTTAAAAACAGCAAATGCACCATTTTCTGTTACTAGTAAATTCTCTAGTCTATACCCAACTTTAGGCATAATTTGTATTGAAATAAAACTTAGCATCTTTCTCCGTAAATTAAATTACTCAAGTATCGTTTTCTTGTGTAATTAATGATATACTAAAAATGATGCTATAATTTTGTTTCTGCGTTTAAACAATTTGGCTGTTAAATCCTATGGGGTTTTCATAGAAATCAGCGTCCAAGTTGTGTGACTATACCATAAGTCAATGTCCGTTTTTGCATTGCTTTTGGAATAGACTATAGAATATTTTTCAAGGGTAGTTTTTTAACGGTTGAGGACCGGGCGCATTGGATGGCAAAGTAAGGAAAGTGGTACCTCCACTGTTTGCGATCTCTATAGGTGTAGTGGCGCACGGCTCGGTCCGCTGTGCGCTTCGACTCCGGGCAAGCGATACTGTCACAATTTTCAAAATAAATCTTAAGTATTACTGTTTTTCATCATGAAATTCCGCTATTTTTCTCTGTTTTGGACATTTTTTTTTACTTACTCAGTTTTTACTACCTCCCGATGATATTTCATTTATGAAATTTTATCGTGATGAAGTAAAAAAAACTATTTTCTTTGTTTTTTCCCGCTTGTACTATGGGGCAGTATCGTTTGATCGATTCCTGACGTAACACTATCTCGACTCGCACTTCTAAATACCAAACGTGCGTAATTATTTTTAGACTAAAAAAAATATATACGCGAATCATGCGTAAATCAGATATTTGTGATTGACTAATAATATTGTTATCATTTGTTCCTATGATTTTTAGTATTTTTTTGTCCTCCGTAAAAATCTTGTTCAGGTTTTTTTGAAAATCGACACAGATTTTTTTTATCTATCGGCGGGATAGTCGATAGGGATTATGTTATTTCGTTCCTCTTAGAAACGAAAGTGTGGCGTGTAGTGTGAGTTTTTTCGAACTTTACAATCGTGTCTATGTCAAAGAAAAATTTGTTTGACTATAGTCAAAAGCAATAACGTATCTATCAGCTACCGGCGGTTACAAAAAAAAATTCTTCATATTTCTTTAAAAAAAAAACATTTTTTTATCTGTTTTTTTCCCATTGTTGGACAAAGGCTCTTTCTCATTTCCGTAAATTTATCTTGATATCTAGCTGTTTTTTACCACTCCGTCGAATGCATCAAAAACTATTACAAAATATTTTTAAACCCTTGGTAGCTAATATTGGCTACCGGGGTCTCAAATAACATTTTTTTTTGCCATCTTTCCTGTAGCAATACTGTCAGATTAACCGTTGGTAGCTGATAGTTATGTTATCGATTCCAAAATGCATTATTATTTGCAAAAATTCACACTATAAGTACGCAAATTCGTTACACAAATGCACTCACCACGCACGTAATTAGTCTAGACATTAAAATTTGTACTTATAAGTAACAATTTTCGAAACCTAAGTCATTTTGTAAAAAACTTAAGTTTTAGACATAAGTATATCTCCATTAATTTTAAGTATGGTCATTAGGCAACATAAGACATATTTCAGGTTGTTTTTTTAACTTATTTATTTTGTAATAGGTCTTAGATTGTTTCTTCGGTACCCATTTTCTGCCTGAAATCGGGTAGCGAAGGATAAATCCAAATAATGCTTTTATTAAACAATTGTAGATAATTATTTTTTAAGTGATAGTTTCTCGCTGTCTTATGTTGCCTTTTGTACGTGTAGAATAAACAAGAATAATGGACAAAATTTACTATAGAACTATTGATAGACTGATCATAAATATTATGTAATGTTAGATGATGACAAAATGTAAGCTGAAATAATGTTAAGATCGTAGAGATAAAAATATATGTACTATGAAAATAGAGATAACATCTGAAACGGGTTATCTTTTGTCGTGGTTTAATTGATATTTCCGAAATGCTCATTGGTTTAGAATTCGGTTAGACGGGCGTTGAGGGTTCAAATTTTTAATTTAGTAATTTTGAACCAATCTGTCTGCAAACGGTGGTTAAAATGACATATTTCTGACATTTTCCTAATGGAAAACTGTCAAAAAAATGTCATTTTGAAGCTTTATAGGTTGGTGACATTAAAAACTTTTTCAAAACTATACCTTAGGTACAAATTTTGCTTTGAAATTAGAATATGTGGATCATAGGGAAATCTTCAGATGTTACCTCTATTTACTTACAGATATTTTATCTCTATGGTCAGAACAAGAGAATGCCCAGTCGATATTAAACAAATAGTTTTTGTACTTAATTCCAGATTCAACTTTCATTTTTCTTTTTGAGAAGATCTTATTAATAAAATTGTTTTTTTTTTCTCTCATTCCGAACAATAAAATGACAGTATTTTTTTTAATTAATTTATATTGAAACATTATTGTAATAATTATTGTGAATTGCCTTAATTTTTATTGAAATCAATCTTTATTTTTTCGATTATAAGTTTACAATTGACTGATGATGATTCTAAATTGACTATAAAATTAGTGTATTTCATTCATTTATTAATAATTAAATCATGAATAAAATGCTTTGATTGTGAGTATACTGAAAGGTTAAAAATTCTAATCATTCCATTTCTTAGGTTAAAAAAAAATCTGTATTTTCTTATAGTTTTTGCATGCGTATTCAGTGATTATTTTCATTACTCCATTTTTGTACCGCAATAATTAATTATTATAATAACTTTTACACAGCTTTTGGTATATTCACATTTTATTTCAATTTCAAAAGAAAAATGAAAGCATTGTTAATAGAAAAAATTGTGTTAATTCCATAGTTTTTATCCGTAATAAGAGTCATAATATTGTGTAAATTGCGGTGATATGCAACGAGTGTTGGAGTGAATGGATAAAATGTTAATAAACAATTGTTTACAAAAGATATAACATTTATTTTTATTTACCTATAATTTCCTTAAATTAACCCAAATATTGAATAGGTAGGAAACTAAATAGCGGGTGAAAAGTTAGCTAAAAATACCTACAATTGGTCGGTTTTCGTTATTTTGGGGAAAGTAAGAATATCCGACAATAAAAACCATTTAGCTCTAATACTATCTATGCAAATAATGGTTTGTACTAGGCTGTAAAAACTCTGTAGGAGGTATACTAATTCGCAGTAGCCAAGGGGAGGGGCGGACCGCCCCAGACGCCACCATTAGGATTGTAATTGGTCTAAAAGTACTAGGCAATCAGAAATCAGTAGAAGGTATCCCACAAAAAACTTCTGATTTATACCTTCTACTAACTTCTGATTGCCTAGTACTTTTTCCAGACCAAGACTTTATTATAGCAAGGAAAAGTGGTGAGGACCACCCGTTACTGTGTAAATTACATGATAGAAATTGGTCTGTTAGTACTAGGCAATCAGAACTCAGTAGAAGGTATCCCACAAAAAACTATCTGATATCTAATGTGAAATCATGTTCGATGATTAAATTATTTTTAATACTACCTTATTTCATGGCCATCACATACTTTGTCCGGAGACACATTGAAAGAAAGAGATAGATAATGAATAAGTATGATTTATACCTTCTACTGGTTTCTGATTGCCTAGTACTTTTTACAGACCAAAAGGAAAAGTGGTGAGGACCACCCACCCGTTACTGTGTAAATGATATGATCGTAATTGGTCTGTAAGTACTAGGCTATCAGAACTCAGTAGAAGGTATCCCACAAAAACGGAGACACATTGAAAGAAAGAGATAGATAATGTAATAAGTATGATTTATACCTTCTACTGGCTTCTGATTGCCTAGTACTTTTCACAGAAGAGCAAGGAAAAGTGGTGAGGACCACCCACCCGTTACTGTGTAAATTATATGACCGTAATTGGTCTGTAAGTAATAGGCTATCAGGACTCAGTAGAAGGTATCCTACAAAAACGAGACACATTGACAGAAAGAGAGATAATGTTATAAGTATGATTTATTTATTTACTTCTATCTTCTATTATACCTTCTCCTGACTTCTGATTGCCTAGTACTTTTTAAAGACCAAAACAGCAAAGTGGTGTTTGATTCGATGTTGGTTGCGACTCAAATATTTTTTTTGACGTTGGGAACACTGCGTGATTCGTTGCAACAAGCAACAGACAAAGAAATAAATAAATGGTTTTAGCCACAGTGCAGAAGGAGGCAAATGGCACTAAATAAGTGCCATCGACCACCAGGATGACGGATGAGACTAATTAGTGCTAGCTACCACCCCGGTGGTTAAATAAAGGGTGGCCGATGGAAATAAACCTAAGTTTGGGGATTTGGATTCTGACGGTAAAAAAAAAACAAAATCAATTAAAACTTATTTATTGGTTAATAATAAAAATCCACTATTTACAAAATACGGTTTTGAAGTCTCTCTTATTATTATAAATTTCTCTGCCACAAGGCAAAAACGAAATACATATTCAGTTCAAATTTGTAAGAAAAAACATGGAAACCTATATAGATAGGAGAAACCCACAAATTATATCTATATCTAATTATATACTAGCCCAAAATGCGTTTTTAGCTAAAACCTACATACATAAGTGAAATCATGTTGAAAAATGCTTAACCTTCAAAGTGATAAGTATAATGAATTTGTAACTTTCCATTTCAAAAAAATCGACGTCAAAAAATTAGCCATAGAAAATTAAAACTTCATTTAATTAAATGAAATTACAATATAACAATTTTAATCTATTTAATTTAGTTAAAACCTGAATGATGCTCTCGAGTAATATCATAAATTCGTTTTATTGTGAATTCAAACCGCACAGTTTTTAAAGTCGATTTCTGTGAAAGACAAAGTGATTGAGTTACACGGAAGAACAAAAATGACTGAAAACATTAGTTATCTTTGCAATTTCATGACAAATGATGCACTTCTTAATATAATATGTAAAATCGCAGCGTCTATGGTTATTCTGCGCTCATTTGAGTCACAATCGTCGCGTCTTCGTCTTAATATCAATCCCAATCGAAATTGTACTAACGAATGAATTTAAACTTCTCAACAATTGTAAAAAGAACACATTACATCTAAAAACTATTCCAGAATTCAACGAAGTAATGAGTTTGTAAGATTATTTTATCCATGGAAAACGAATCTCTTAAAACTTTATTTTTATTTAAGGTTGAATGTTTCGTATCGCTAAGCAAAGTATTCCGCTAGATGGCGCTTGTTTTCCCCGAAAGTATATTTTTATTTTATTTTGCTATAATTGACGTGGAATTAAAGTATTTGTATATATGTTGCCTGTTTTCTAGTTTGCTCTGAACATATTTCAAACATAATTTAATTTTTTGGAAGTCACATTTTAATGTATTTCCAAAGTACAATTTTTAACTCTCGTCACGATATAAATGACACGCACACATACAAAACAATAAACTGTAGCAACTATAGACTATATTTGACGTAGTCCTACAGATACCGATTGGTGTAGTCATTTAGAGCGGCGGGGTAGTGTTCTGAAGAGCCCCGGTTCAAATCTCGATACAAATATTTTTTTTTTATGAAAATATATTTTTGAATAAATTTTCAAAAACAGGATCAATTTTATGGTAGGTACTGTTAGTAATCATTTTTTTTTAAACTAGGACGAATTCTGAACTATGCAAATTGTACTAGGTCTGAATGAAAAGAGAAAAATAAAGACAAAGTAATGTACAAAAAGATTTATTTATTTAAAATTAGTTCTATCTTATCTTATATCGCGGGCTGACATAGCCAGCAACACTTCGACCCCTTGGGATCGATTAACGCAGCGATCCCACTAAGAGGAAAAATCCTATGTTCCTCGAATGTAGTAGCCCTTCACTGATTTCCCACTCTTGCGTGTGTTTCTTATCAACGTAATCCTTTACGGCCTTTGTGATTGTGCATGCTGGCAGGCCCGTACATGGTTCTGGTCCAAGCATAGCACTTGCCGATCCTGTTCTTGCAGCTCATCAGCCTTCTCATTTCCTGCTATTCCTTCATGGCCTGGGACCCAGAGTAGTCGTAGTTTGTTCCTACGGCCCAACTTGTGTTTAATAATTCAATCACTTACAAGACACTAAAATTTCCTCAAGGTTTATTTTCAGTAGGTGCTCAGATGGATGACACTTTAAACACAATAGTAGGAATATAATAAATGATTATAATATTTTATTTTTGGTTTTTCTATTTATTGACTACTTGACATCTCTGTTGACTCTCCGTTACCTAGGTAACAAGCGCGCATCTAGTGCGAGGCAAAGTATCGACTGGGTGTATGTTGCCAGTGTGTACAACAAACAGTACCAAAAAAACAACAAGACTGCTTGGTTTTTTTTCTCGCGAATTACTATACTTCATTTATATTTTATTATATTTTTATACTATTAATTAAATGCAAACAAGTATAAATGTTTATTTATTTATTATATACGTAAAGTGATCATTTGATAAGTCTATCAAAATAACGTATAATTCAAGTATCAAAAGTGACGCGACAGTGCCAAAAGTTACATAAAATCTTGCAGGTGTAGGTCTGGCAGCACTGAGTTGAATATCATGCAATTGAAAATATTTTGATTTTTATTAGACAGATTAGACGGAGAGGCAACGTCGCCCTTATCCAGCAAACTGTATTGCGGCTCTGCTCTAGCGTAATTGCGTGTTCCTGCTTCCACACACAACGCGACAACGTCGCGTGTTTCCACACATCTATGCGTCACTTACACTATGACCATACGTCAATATAACCGTGCACCACTACATACGTAAAATTGGTCTCTTTTTTCACGCTGAAACAGAGTACTTCCTGGATGTTAAACAGTGATATTTTTGGTCTGCCCCTACAATAGCTTAAATTAGGCCTACTTTAAGTCATAATAAGTTAAATATCTCAGTATAAAACGTAGGAATCTCTAAAACATTTAGTAGGGAAAACGTATAACCTTAAACGTTATAATCGAATTAACTCGCGACCACGGCAGATGTAACTTATCCAAAACGCGATTATGAACATTTTTAATAAAAATCGTGAAAAATTTTCATTTCATAAAAAATTTAAACCTTTAGTTAAAATGTGTTTTGTCACATTAGCACTTTTACAGATAACAGGTTTTATAACTACTACTAACTAACTAATGTTTTTATTTTTTTATGAATGAGGGGTTATTAATTCAGACCGTTTCCTCTATTGGACATTATAAGAAAGTTAGAATACTTCGTTGAATTCCAAAAAGTATTTGAATTAAATCTATTGTATGAGTACTTAAAATAAACGTTATTCTAATCGCCACTGCGCGGCGAGCGGTCAGCGCTGGCGCGGTCTTTACCGTCCCCGTTTGTGCGGGGCGATCGTGACCGCGATCGGGACCGCGAGGCGGTGCGGTCACGACCGCGGGACCCGGAGCGGCCACGGTCGCGGCCTCGCGATCCGGACCGCGAACGTGAGCGGGATCGGGAACGAGACTTGGTCGGGCGACGTTCCTCTTCGCGTTTAGGAGATGCTTCTTTGCTGCGGGAGCGGGACCTTTCCCTGGTGAGAAAATAATAATGTTAAACACTTTGGAGAAACTTTGTAGGGTTTTTTTACCCAATTGTGCAATCAACTTGACGACCTATTATCACAAAATAATGTGCACCGATTTCCAAAAATGGCAACCAAGTTTAGGACATAATATAGAAACAAATAAAATATTCTGTTACTAATATCCTAAAGCGTAACGTGAAAGATGAGAGCCACTACAGTAAAAAAATAGTCTAATCTTCATTTCTTTGAAACCTGACACTTTAAAACATCGCATAACAGAATCTTTTCGTAATCGTGCGACGAAGAGATATGAAATAATGATGAAAAACACTGATTTTTATTATCAAAAAGTTTTTTTTAACGTCTATTAATTATCGTTTTGACCAACATTATTTGCCTTCCGATCAAAAAATCTAAGTAGCAAAACATCAAATATAGCGAAAAGTCTAGTGAGCAATCTGCCTAGTTAGCTAATCGCCCATGTAGCAAAACGTCTAACTATCAAGAGGTCTATATATCAAAACGTCTATATAGGAAATTAGACGTTTTGCCACATGGCCGATTAGCTAACTAGGCAGATTGCTCACTAGACTTTTCGCTATGTTTGACGTTTTGCTACTTAGACTTTTTGATCGGGAGGCCATTATTTTTACCAATCCAACAAACACATTTAGTCTTAACTTTTTAATCGGGAGCACAGATGAATTGAACAAGTTATATAATTCAGAATCAATCAAAAAGCAGATAAAATGGGAAGAAAACCTCGTTTAATATAATCCTAGTAAGCCACATAAGTATGCATTTCAATATTCCATGACACGCTAATATTGTTCTTTAAAATTTAAGTAACTTTTTTATATAAGCAGCTGGCAACATTGCGCAGCCTTCATGTGCAGACTTACGTGACGAGCTTTTTATTAAACTTTACGGTTATTGATATTTTTATTTGATTTAAAAGAGTTTGAAAAAAGACAATACTACAAGTGCAGTGGATTAAATTTATTGATAAAACATTGAAAACAAGCGTGTAGATAACAAACAGCCCAAAAAAAAGACAAAAAAAAATAAAAAAAATATAGTATTTTCTAAGGCGAATTGAACTCATAATGAAACTATTTTATAGTGATTTTGATTATTTTGCGCCACAAGAGCTTATAAAGTTCTCAAAAAAGTTTTAACAAAAACGAATTAAATCCGTTAAAATAGTTTCATTTAGAATAATAAATATAAGTAAATACTATCAAATTCACTACTCAAAATCATAATTTTAATTATTCAACGCTCACCTTGTTGGGGCTATGTCTCTGCGATGGCGGAAAACAATTAGACAAATTACAATTAATAATCATAAACTGTGCAATCAATTTTTAGCAATTAGATCTTATTGGGATTGGAATTTTGTTAATATTTATTTATATTAAACCAAAGGAGTGGTTTGAAGGCGAAGGAGTGGAATGACTTTTGTATGTATAAGGCTATATTTCAATAATATTCTACTGTCTTTTTACTAGCAAAGGATTGTAAATTTGTGTAATGAGCAGCTTATTTTGGCGTTTATGATCAGGCATTAATTTTGGTACTTGCTTCATACATTTCGTTGCGTTTCACTAATTAGACCTTGTGTATTTTTCAAGAAATTGCTTAATTTGTAAAAAAATAAGCTGCATGAAGTCAAGTGCATTACTGCATCTACAGTCTAAAATTACTGCTGCTAAAGCGTTAGGTAGGGTCCGTTCTGGGGCCTTATTCTGCTATTTGGCCAACCATTGTCATTATATCGAGACTCTATTGTTATTATATCGAGATTGTGACTTTATTTGGTATTCTGCTAAAGTTTTAATAACATCGCAATATAATCACTATGGAGTCTCAATGGTATGGTAATATTTACCTTGCAGGTGTTGCCTAGCAACATGGTATATGTTGCTAAGCAATATACCGTTTTGACAACTATCGAGATTCCATTATGCCACGATTGTAGAGCAGAATGCAAAAGTGAGTCAGTGGTGTGTCAGTGGTGTCTCGATAGAATAGTCAACGTTAGGAGAATACGAATTTGACATGTAATGTCATATTTTTGACATTAAATTTCTATTACGATTATATCGACACACTATTGTAACACGATTGTGTTAGCAGACTTAGGCCCCTGGTACTATGAATGAAGGGATGTTGTTACATTTAACCCAGGTTGCATAAGGTGCATATAATATACACTATTTTGCTAGTGACAAATGTGACAATCAAAGGCAAATGTTTTCTTTAAAATAAGTATGAATAAGAAAAATAACCTCATAAATGCCATCGCCTTCAAACCAAAATTGACAGCACATAACGCATCATACTCAATTATTCAATCATCATCAATGCACAAATAAGATCAATGTTAGAAAATATCATTGTTTACAGGCAAGTATTTTGAGGTTACAGTTTATTGCCATTGTAATTTCCAAAAATAATATGAAATTACATTCAATTAAATTTCGAAAAAAAAACATTAATTCATGCATATTCAAAAGCACCCGAGAGGTTAAGAGTCAATTGCCTTAAGTTCGTGTGGGCAAGATTATTTCGGAGACGTATCTACCTCTGCTAGCCTAGCATGAAGACCAAAACACGATACGATAAAGCGATATAACTACATCAACTCTCAAAATATGATAGATAAAGCCGCCATGTTGAATTTTTATCATATTTTTTATCGCAATTTATAATAAAAATTCAACACGGCGGCTTTATCTATCATATTTTGAGAGTTGATGTAGTTATATCGCGTGATATCGCTTTATCGTATCGTGTTTTGGTCTTCATGCTAGGCAGGCTGGTTGACATAACTCCTTGTGTAATTTTTATTGCATCGTATTTGCTAGATAAATGAGTATGATGGTGTTCAACTTACTTGGAGTCAGCCTTTGGCGATCTAGTCTTGGACCGGTCCCCGTTGCGGTCCCGACCCGGCGATTTGGACCCAGACCTCCTGTTGGAACGAGATCTCCTGTCAGCGCGTGGAGAACGAGACTTGGAACGGGACTTGGAACGACTGCGATCCCTAAGCGAGTTTCGATCAAGCACCAACTTTAGTACGGTTTTACACTACTTTTTCTAGTGTCCAGGTGTTTATTTTGGAGAGAGAATTTTTTACAATTTATTTTTTTATGTACAAGTTGTTTTCGGAAATATACACTTTACGTTCCACATAGGATCGAAATGGGATTAGATTGCATTAATTTAAAAGTTTTAGTATGAATGAGAAATTAAAGTAGTTGTTTTTAGGTACCCAAAGGGTAAAACGGAACAATAGGGTTCCGTTACTTAGACTTTACTGAATGTCTGTCTGTCTGTCTTTCACCAGGCTGTATCTCATGAACCGTGATAGCTAGACAGTTGAAATTTTCACAGATTATGTATTTTAAATTGCTTTTACATATTGAAATCAATGGTTTATAGAAAAAAAATAAAAAAAAATCAATTTTTTCTACCCTGTAATAGATCGTGGCAGATTCAAGATTTAAAAATAGTTTAAAATAAATCTTAATCAAATAGGGGAAGAACTAACACCAATGCGTATTTGCATTGTTTAACTTAGGTGCTAAGACTGGGAGTAACCCTTGCCCTAGAAAGATTTGCTTGAGCCCACTAAGCCCCCATTAAAATTAAAAAATTGGAGTGTTTTCATCCCAAAATTAGTAAAAGTACCAAAAAATTCTCACTCCAAACATAAACACCATCCAATATTACAAAAACTACACAATTAGCATATACTATCACATATTAAACGCTACAAAGTAAAGAGTACCACATCTTAGTACTTACGTTTGTAAATTTTGCTCAGCGCAAGTTTTAACATACCTAGCCAAAAACACTAGGTTAATTTTGCACAAGTTATTTATAGTGTAAATTTAGTTTCATGCTAGTGTTTTGAGTTTTGAAATTAAGATACATGCAAGCTTTCATACAAAATGTCACATAGGCAATTGGAAGTCCAAGCAATTTTCGGTACAATTTTTTACCTGCGACTTATTTTCCAAAATCTTTTCTCAGCGAATGTCTACGTCATATTAGCTATATATGGGCTAAATTATAGCCCAATGCCAATCAGGCTATTGGCTTGGGCTGTGCGTTGATTTATCAATCATGTTAGTCAGGACTTTTAAATTCTTGTAGTCTCAAATCCCGTGAGAATTTTCGGAAAAAATAACCTCTCTCTGCTAAATTTCCTGTTTCTAGACCCAGCGGTTTTCACTGTGCGTTTAATGATATTATTTTACAATAACTTTAACTATGATTTTAGACTTAGATTTCTTTTAATTTTCTTTAACAATAGCCTTCAAAATTTGAAAAAACATAGAACATTCAGCTTTCACATAAAATCGTCTTAAAAACTAAGTTAGGATGTGTGCCTTTGGAACGAACCCACCAATCAGAAGAAGGCACAAGAAACTCATGGAGTTTTATTTTTTTCATGTCTTTATGGCCATTTACGGTGATTAGCCTGGACAGGTATCAGAAAGTTAAATTGTACTAAAATTGCATGGAATTGTTTTAAAAATCGCCAATGTAATAGTCCAGTAGGAATAAGGCACTCAAATTAATAGGTGCGCTATAAGCACTATTGAAAGCCGATGATTTTTTACAATGCGTTGAACACTGAGGCGGTACCGACAGTGTTTTGAGGACGGAAACTTTCATAATATTCGAGATTCTATACTCTATAGACACCGGCCGGTCTCTGTGTGGCACGGTGCATAGTAATTCGAACATTACAAGAATAATGGCAAAACTTCGAACAAATATACTACGAAAAAGAGCAGACTCTCTGCTTAAGGCTGCTTTTGCTGCCAAACGCAACGCGCCAGATATACCCGTCGCTTACAACTAATATTGTTGATTGTAACGAATGTGTTTTGTTTTTCTCAAAAGTGCTGAGATGGAGTTGTAGGTGAAATTTTTACCGATATTTTGGGGTAATTTCGAGGCGAAAATTCTATGTCATTTCAAAGCTAGACTAATTTTAATTCTTAATTTTAGGATAGCTTCATAACTATAAGATATTTTTGGCTCAAAATCACACCAAAATGTCGGTAAAAATCTCACCTACAATTCCATCTCAGCACTTTTGAGAAAAACAAAACACATTCGTAACAATCAACAATTTTCACCAACGAAGGCGACCGGTGCCAGTAGTAACTATTTAGTAAGCTGTGTACCAAGGTCGTTGGCGTATGGACCCCCTTAAACGGGTACGTGGTAGCTCTAACAGCATCCTAAACGTAATAGCTAACATGTATGAACCCACTATGTATCACTGTATTAAGGTGGCAGGTGGTTTCACCAATAAGTATATTTATTTTGTTGACTAGACTATTAATATATTTTATTTAAATTGTTACTAACATGGTTGTAAGTACCTACTAACATTGATGGATCTTATGTTATCTGATAAATAAATGAATTGATATATGACTTGTTTTCAAAGACGTTAGGTTCTTGAAGTTCCTTTATGTGTAATGGCGTCAGATGCTGATGAACAAACTGAAAAACACGCGACTTTAAATGCTAACCTATATATATTTTTTTTTATTACTCATACTCCGAAAGTAGGTGTAAAGGTGCCTGAAGAGCGTGTAGAAAGAAAAACTTCCAGCCCTAGGGAAAATCGCTTGCACTGACAGCTGTCATGTCAAATTATGGCTTCGCACGGCTTGTGCAATGTGCATGTAGCCAGTATCAGTATCATTACGCATTAGGAACTTCAAAAACCTAACCTCCTTGCTTTAAGTAACACCAAAGAATAACACTACATGTAACCTCTTTGGTTACAACCTTGTAAGAGGATCAGGTAGTATGGAGTCTCTCATTCACTCTCATTGTTAGGAAGAATTTTATGTATTATTCGAAATGTAAAGCACAGTGAAAGACTCATTTAGTCCCTCGAACTATTAGCGACCTCGCTATGCTCGGGCGCCAAACTCCGTCTCGAGACTCAATGAGTGACTTTCACACCTAGGGTAACAATGTACTATTCACATCTAGTACACGAAATACTATCAATTTTGTTGTAATCTAGAAAAACGGAGAATTTTATCTTATTTTTTCTATTGGTGTAAATTGCCTTGCCATTATTCTTTCCGCCCCGGAACACTCCCGGTACCATCTCAGCGATTTCAGTTCTTTAATTTGTCTTAATTTTTTTTTACATTTAATTACATAAAATACATTAACTTGCATAAGACAACCATTGTTGATCTGTCTCTGTCTACTGTTTTTACATAAAAAAAAAAATTCAATGCAAAGTAAAAATAAATAGCATTCACTTACAGTTTTTTTTTCTTGAAAATAATTTAATATTTACTATATTTTTAGTTTTTATTTTGCAGATCACGATCTCTGTATTTGGTTAAAAAAACTAAAAAACACTGTAAATATCCAGTTTTAAATTATTTTAGTGTTAAAAAGATATTCTGGTCTTGATATAGATTGTCTTACACAAATTTCTTAGAGAAAACAACTAAGTACTCA
Source organism: Idaea aversata (assembly GCA_907269075.1). Classification (NCBI taxonomy): domain Eukaryota; kingdom Metazoa; phylum Arthropoda; class Insecta; order Lepidoptera; family Geometridae; genus Idaea; species Idaea aversata. The sequence continues at coordinate 4,878,501 of OU026102.1, forward strand.
CTTAGATCTGGAGCGCGATCGCGACTTGGCAGCGGGCGACTTGCTCTTCGGACGCGACTTGGACCTCGACCGGCTGCCAGACCTGCAATTATTGTAGATTAGATCCGAAGAAACCTGTAGGTGGGGGTGTTTGGAAGGGGGGGGGGGGGAATCAGATAGAATGTAATAATCAAGGTATTTCAGCCCCGAAAGATGGTAAGATATGTAGTATCATCATGTACACTTGTTTTGCTATATTCTGTGAAGAATGTTGGAATGAATTAGAAATATTGCACACAGCTAGCACCAAGTTATGGAACTACGCTTGTGTTATGAACGGATAATTGGTAGAATACTTATGACCAATAAGAACAATTATTCGAGGTGACCAGTTGACGCCTAAATTATAGAAACAAAGAATATTTGTTTCTGTAAACAAATATCTGTAAATTACTACTTGTTCCTCGTCCAGGGAATCAAACCCTTCTGCCTTCTGCCAACCTTCTGGCGAGTGTTCTCCCGTCACATTGGACATTTCCACTCCAAGGAGACTATTGATAAAGATGTTTTAAATTATCTTTGCCAAGTTCAGTGTGCATTTATATGTGAACATGGAATTTTGAACAGTTTGCCAATAGGAATTGAAATATACACTGCTGTTCTGGCTCTTGAAATAACATAATGATAATAAACCGGCCAACTCCAGCATGAAGGGTTCCGTATTTTTTTTCTGTTTTTAGACTTTGTTGTTATAGCGGCAACAGAAATACATAATTGGTGAAATTTTCAACTGTCTAGCTATCACGGCTCATGAGATACAGCCTGGTGACAGACAGACGGACGGACGGACAGTGAAATCTTAGTAATAGGGCCCCGTTTTTACGCACTTTAGATACGGAAACCTAAAAAACGTTCAGTGAGAGTCTCTACTACTAAACCAAGGCCAGTCTTTGACCAATATCTCACTCAGTGAAAAGTAATGAATCTCTTTAAGACACGGTTTACCTAGAGCGACGTCGATCACGCGAGCGGCTGCGCGAGCGACTAGACGACGAGCGTGTGCGACGTCGAGACGAACGACGATCCTCAACCAGCCGGATCCGGCGACCGTTCAGCTCCGTACCGTCAAGCTTCTCGATAGCAGCTCTCATGTCAGAGTGAGTCGCGAACTCTACCACACTGGAATTACACGTTAAAATATTGTTAATTAGCTTTTGCGCGCACCTTCGTCTGCGTAGAAACCGTAAATTCCATACAAACTTTGCTCCCCCCCTTTACACCCCCTAAGGGGTAGAATTTCGGATAATCCTTTCTTATCGGATGCCTACGTCATATAAAAACATAACCAAGTTTCAGGTCTCTACGATCAGCGGTTTAGGCCGTGCGTTGATCCGTCAGTCAGTCAGTCAGTCATTCAGGACAAAGCATTTTATATGTATGGATTTTGTGCATATTAGTCCTACTTGCAGGCATATTTGGGTAACCCGCTTGCTAATATGGTGTAAATTATATACAATTTTGGGGTATACTTGTGTCTAAAACAACATCTCATCCACCACTGGCATTTGATTGCACAGAAGACTTAAAGAGATCTACTAACACTAGAGATTTTTTTGTAAATTGTGAGTTATCTGGATTGCCACCTTCTTATTGGAGGGCGCGTTCCAAAAGCACACGGTATTCGAAGTCTTTGTGAGTGGACTATACCCATACCTACAATATTGTTCTGGTTTGAATGGTGATTGTGGCGGTAAAATTTTAAGCACAAATTCTCAAAGTCATGTTGTGCTAAAGTTGTGGGGAGAGTATGTTCCTTGAAAACTTCAAGTCAAGCAGCTACTCTCTTTCTATTGGTAAGAAATGCTAGTGTGAATTATAGCTGGGCGGCAGCTTCGGCTAGATAAATCCAGATTAGAGGGTTGGTAAGACGGCCAAAATTCTTCATCAGATTAAAAATTATCATCAAGGACTTCAGCCCCGAAAGATGGTAAATAAACGATATCATCATTAAAGAATTTTGGAAATCATTTAAAAACGACTGGAAACAGTCTCTTCACGCTTACCCTTCATTCCTGTGCTGCTTATGAGCATCAGCGTAAGTCACTTCGCCAGCTTGACGCATGTAATCTTTCAAGTCCTGAAAACCAACACGAAAATTACACTCCATTCAATACAAACATACAGCAAATCTTGTCCAAAATTCTTCATCAGATTAAAAGTTATCATCAAGGTGCTCAGCCCCGAAAGATGGTTAAAAAATCGATATCATCATGTAAAGAATTTTGGCAAAATTATAAATAGCAAAGCCTTTTATTACCTAATATTGGAATGGTAATGAAAAATGACAGATATGTTCGCTTTTTACAGCAGTTTTGCATACGGTTACCCATTGGAAATCATTGTTTTGAAAATTAATGGTTGAAGGTCCATGAAATTGGGTCCTTTGGGGTCAAGGTGTTGAGTCCTGGTTGATTGTCAGCAAGGTTCACCATCACTTTGGTCTCGGCATCAGCATTCTGCATTGATCTCTATGCTGGCTTTCTCCATTGATCTTTGTCATTCTTGTTGCCCATTTTGGTAATGTCCAATCATTTCTGGTCCATTTGAAGGTTTGATTGGCTTTATGTGACAGCTGCAGGTCAGGATTCAGCTTTCGAAACTCCATGGTTTATTGATCAATCAGTGAATGTGTAGCATTCCTTTGCTTCATAGATTATTTGGCTTAGTTTCCTCATCCATGTCTCAGTCTGTCCTTAGAAGTCTCATTTTCAAGCAGTGTTGTTTGCCTCAGATGCCTTTCACTCTTTGCTGGAACCACGCAAGCCTGTCCCCACGGCCAGTCCATCACGGAAAAGACAATCCATCTCAAATTTTTCACAAACAATGATACCTGAACGAGTCACCGCATACAAAAAGCCGTTAAAGACGACTGTAAAAAAAGAAAAAACTGACCAAAAGAATATTAATCCATTGTGCACAACTTAAACAATGAATGGAAAATTTAATGGGAGATTTAGACGTTTTAAGTCGTTCGTGGTATCGTCCCCCCCGAGTTTTACCTTGGCCGTGCGTGTCGGGTCCAGGGTTTGGAGGCGGTCGAGCTCGCAGCAATCCTAACATCGCATGGCATCGCCTCGCATAGTATGGCATCGCATCGCATCGCCACAGACCACTCACACAGCGCTACATGGAGGACCCACGGCCGTGATACACGCCACCTTCTGTTGTTTTTAAAACATTATATCTATAAGCTCGCAAGTTATTCTGTACAAGTGTATATTGAACAAAACAAATCAGACTATTACAATGTGTTAAAGAGCTAAGTTACAATATTGTGACTACTTTTGTAAAATAAAGTTAGAGATTTACTTAATAATTTGCAATATTTTGTTTAGATTAGTATAGTAAAATGTGTGAAGAGTTGATTCGTGTCCACATGCCCCCATTATGGTCCAAAGTCCTGTGGCTGTTCGTTCAGTGTCCATTTGTCTTCATTGCAACTTCGAATTTCATGTCATGATTAATTCTGGTTTCATCTCTCAATGGTTCTGGTTCTTTCTCAATTGATTAATTTCTGTCATCTTGATATCCATGCCAGTATTGTTTTCCTCAGCGTTCCTTGCCTTTGAGACTGTTTGTGGGATGTAAACCAGCTTCTCCAACCAACTCAGCTTCATGTAAAACAATTACTATCCCTTTCAAAGTAATTTTTGCAAAAAATATCACTTTTTTTTACATGTTTCATCAATAAAACCTAATTTTATTAACTGAAACTGTCTTAGAGAGATTATTGAGTACTTTTTCTCAAAAATTACTTTTAAAGGGATATAAAACGTGGTGGTTTCCGATGCTCTCATAAATGGTTCCTGGTATCGGTGTGATGATGATGTTTAATGAGCAGGGTTTGACTCAAGTCTTACCTGCCAGCTGATTCGGCTTGATAGGTTCTCGACGACCAGTCGGTATTCGGTGCGTGTCGGCGGCCCGTATCTGTAATTCGAGTCACTGTAAGAAAAAATAAATAAATATCAAGACGAAATATTTATTTATTTTTAGAAAAACTTGTTACATAGCCGAAGATTTGGCCTCAATACAAAATGTAAGAATTTCTAAGGGACGTTTTTTAGAAATTATTAGATTAAGTCGGAAACGTTTTAAAAGGAAAATTATAAGAAATAGCATCAAATATCGCATAAAATAAAAATGATCGTCCGATGATCAATTGTTACTTTTCCGACGAATTCTAAAAAAAACGTATAAAAATAAAATAAAGAGTAGCTAGCAAAATTAAAATGCATTGTATGTGTAGTTAGTATATGATATTTAAGACGCAAGTTCTACTGATAACATGTCCATAAAAACGATAAATACTCATTACAAAACATTAAACAAGTGGGTTTCAAGGTTGTCATTCACAGATAGCTACAAAATAAAATACTTACCTAAACTAAAATAATAGAAGACATTTCAAGACATGTTAAATATGAACTGCACTAAGAATGATGGACAATTAGAAGAAAAAACAAATCATACATAGCAAATGGGAGTGCTATTTAATTTGGGTAATCATAAAATGATGTGAGGGAAAAGCTGAAATGCATTACATAAACTCATGCAGAGTCATTTTAATTTGGTAAGAAAAAGATGCTTCAAATGTCTAATCAAATCACTACAAGGCATTTTATTTCCAGTCTTGTCAGATGTCTTGAAGATTGCATCGCTAATTTTTGTTGAATGCTCACCATGTGACTACGAAACCTTCAAAACTTTTAGTGTATCGGATGAATCAGGAATGTGGTCGAGCTACACGGAAGGTGCATGGTTAGAGGGTAGTGTAGTGTGTTTGTTTGTGTATGTCTATGGTACAGACGGTTCACGGCGCGGCTGCGCCGAGGGATGCGAGCGTCGCGCGCGGTCGGCGCCTGCGCCCGCCGCGGCGACGGGGTGGTCGCGCGGCGGAGGCGCGCCGCGGCTGCGCCAGCGGTCCGAGCCGCGCGGCACGCCTCGCGCGCGCTCTACCGACACCCTACAACGGTACAACACTCACTCGTATCGCGAGCGCCCGCGGTCACGCTCGTGGTAGCGCTCGCGCCGGTACCGGTCCGCGCTGCGGTCGATGCCGCGGGCCGGCTCCACCACCACCCTGCGTAACGACGTACACGTCATAGAGTTAGCACTGCCCTACCACACGCTTCCCTCCTCCCCAACATCCCCACACAACACAGCTCACTGATTGATCTAGTCTACCTTATGTAACTCCGTGACAAGGAATATAATAGAAACCTAGAACATTCACTCTTACATTGACTGTCCTATTTTAACTGTCAAATTAAAACAGACTAGTTTGAATCAGTTCACACATTTAGCCAAATTTCTTGGCAAAGAAATGACAGTACATAATATTTCACTATTTACCTTGGCTGTATCTTTTTAAATAGGAATTTCAACATCGATTCTCAGAGTGATGAGCACAATATGACCGGAGACATTGCTATTACAAAGGATACTGTTACCATCTGTTCATTCTATGACAATTTTTACAGAAAAATCAATCAGTAAGCTGTCAAAATTTAAAAATAATATACCCACAACCAATACAATAATTAACCAACAGACTCGTAAGGCAATGCTAAGTCACACACATCATTCAGGTAAGGGTCTTACATAATCACCATACATTTCATTCAAACTTGCCATACATTTAGTTAGGTATCTCCATACAATTTTCACACAGATATGTGGAGCCGGCTAACAAGAGAACATTATTATTAGTACAATTCAAATATAAAAAATATTTTAAAATGTTCGATAAGTCTTCAAAAAAAATACAATAATTAATGAAAAAGACTTGGATTTTCAAGAAATATTACTAAGAATGCTTGAGATATAATGAGCGAGAAATTATGCTAATAATAATTAAGCGCATTTATATCCGTTTATTAGTTTCAAAGCTCCAATAGCATGTTTATAAACAGACAAATATAGGGGTCAGACTTATAATGTTTCTTTAACATTTATGAATTAGTAAAAAAAAACTTTATAAACATGACTGGTGAAATCTGCTGGCTCCTTTATGATTGTCTTATCAAATTCGATAGACATACGCACATACAATTATTATCATCTTGATAAATCAATTTTGATGACCCAGTTGGCACAATGGTCACTATGCCGGACTGCCAAACACAGGATTAGCGGTTCAGTTCCCGCCTCAGACAAGTATTTATGCTTGGATATTTGTCTGAGGTCTGGTTGTTTCTATGTATCATAAGTATATATTTACAAAAGAAAAGTATATAAGTAGTATATTCATTGTCTAGCACCCATAACACATAATTACTTAGCTTGGGTCTAGATGGCGAGGTGTGGAATGTCCTGTAATATTTATTTATTTTATTGAAATTAAATAACGTGTGAATCAAATTTAGTGATAGCCTTGAAGATAGCTCCAAGCACAGTTTTGCATAGATACTGACTAATCATAACTGTTAGAGAAGAGCAGCTTCTTATATTTTGCTGTTTTATCATTTAGTATGATTTATAATGTACATTCCTTGAAATAATTAATATATTCTAAATACAAACCTTTCCCCAAGCAGTTCTTTTCCATTAAGTTCATACACAGCATCATCTGCATCTCGATAATCTTCGAATTCCTAGAAATTAGATAAGAATTGTGCAATTAGGTTACAGGTTGAACGGGAGGAGTATTGGCTTAGTGGACTGTCATTCCGAAGGTCGTGGGTTCAAATCCCGGCTGACCGTGCACCCATGAATTTTTCTTAAGAAAAATTTATGTGCACTAATTGCCATTACTCTTTAGTTTATTACTCTTATGGTGAAGGAAAACATCATGATAAAACCTGCGGCTTAGTTAGCTCCAGAAGTATTGACAAGTTCTCTTTGGACATGGTCGACTAAGCTAAGATTTGATTGTTTGCATTGAATAAGCTCTGGCAACTACTGGAACGATTTTAATGAATCTTGTCAAATATAAAGCTTAAATCTAACTTCATTAACCTTAAAATAGAGAATTTAATGTGACTATAGGCGAGGTGCATTAAGAAGATGATATTAGTTATAGTGTAGACAGGTAAGGACTAAATGGAACTTTGTTTCGGAATATGATCTGTACCATTATTCACTAAGGTTCAAGTCGTTGGGCGCGCGTGATTAGGGGCGGAGGGGGAGAGGTTTTTGTATGGCAATCTCGCCCTAATCACGCGCGCCCAACGACTTGAAGCTTAGTGAATAATGGCCCTGTAAGCCGAGTGAGCTTGCAGGGCACAATTTAGTAATACAACACTTATCGAAACAAGACAGAAGAGCAAAATGATCATAATACTTACTTAACTCCAACAATGAGGGGTGTTGTATGTTTGGCGCTATCTTTTTTTGGTTAGAGTATGTTACCACTTACCACAAATCCATAGCCATTCTTGATGAGAATATCTCTGATTCTGCCGAAACCTTTGAAAAACTTCTCCAAATCGCGGTCCCTGACACCGAAAGGCAGCCCGCCTACGTACACCCTCGAACCTACCATGGTTCTAGGACAAAAAATAAAAAAAATATTGGGTAGGTATACTACCTACTACTGAAAAACACGCTTCAAACCAGAACTATGTAACTAGAACTAACTACTATGTACTATGTAAACTGTATGAGAACTATGTATGATTTACTGAACTTAGTTTGATCAATAAAATTAGGTTACGTTTTTGGAATGGGGCCCGGAGTTCTGCAGAGCTACGAACTGCATTGTAGGTAGGTACAAAACGCGTGGTATTTTTTTACAATCTTACCTACACAAAAAATCCCACACTTATCGACTTGAAAGTAAACAAGTAGGTAGATAACCTATTCAATGCAGGGATTTTTCCGTCATTGAGATCCAATCCAAAAATTAGTTTGTAAAATCAAATAATTGGATGAACAACATGGCGGGTGGTAAAATGGTCTCATCGACCGGGACAGGACGCCCGCCGGCATTATATTATGAAGACTTACCTTTAAAACTTATACCGATCCGAAATAATGCACTTAGATTAAACACATTAATCACACAATTAAGTATGAATCTATAAAATAAATCGCGGAACACTTTTACGGAACACGTGCCTACAAACAAAGCTACTTTGTCATGAAATCGCTAAAAATGGCGGCCACAAACTAAACTCTCAGCGGCTGTGACGGCGGCCAGTGCTGCCACTGAAGAAAAAAGATATCTACTAATATTATTATTTTCAAAAAAATCGCTGGAGAAAAATCGCAGAGTTAAAAAAATGTCAAATAGCAGTTCACTATTGAACTTTCAAAAGTTCCTACATAATATTCACTCAAATAGAGTTCAAAAATTATTTTGGTTCAATAACATAAAAACAATAGTTGACAAATAATAATAATAATTTCCTGTTTAAAAATATTTAACTGATTTTTAATGTTGCACAAATTGACTGAAAATAGAAAATAAACTAAATAAAATCTACAAAATATACAGCATATCTTAGAAATCCGCTAGATTTAGTGACAAAGTCCCATAAACGGCAACACTGGCAGGTTAAGTGGGGAAGGGGGAGCGGCGATATGGGGCGGGCGCGGCGCGCCGCGTTGGTGCTGCCAGTCGAGGAGTTATTATTTGATTGATGTAACTTGACTTGACCATTACCATAGAAATCCACGTTCGTCCCTCATGGTGCTATTTTTCTTGAGCGCGGTTTCTGATAATCTCTAGTTTGTTGCAAATTAATACCTATTCAAAGGCTTATCGGCACAGCTCAGTGACGGCACAGTGACGACGTGGTGACGACAGTTCCGTACCGTAAAGTTATGGTAACCCTAGCGATAAAGTACTATTTAGTACTTTATCGCTAGGGTTACCTTATCTTTACCGGACCCGACCAAATCGGGACGTGTGTTTATCTCAGTATAAGCTATTAAAAATCACTGCGCCCCGTGTCGGTACTGACACTGACATGTACGAATAGCACCTATGAATAGCACGGTACGGTACGGAACTGTCGTCACTATGTCGTCACTGAGCTGTGCGGAATTTGAGTTCGTACTCAAGTTTCTTGGTGCGGAATGCGGATAGGGCACTAGTATACCTTCTCTGTGGTTACTTCAATACATTGCATCCCTTACGAATAGCATATCACGGCACGGTACGGTACGGAACTGACGACACTGTGCCGTCACTGAGCTGTGCGGATAGACCAAAGAGTAAAGTATATATATAATTATATTTGGGAAAAGAGGGATGGTTGGTACAGTGACATCTATTAGAAACCAAAAACACTAAAACACAATAAGTATCAGCGTTAGTTAAAGTAGATGGAGCCTCTTTCTTTTTCAAAAGGCATTTTTAGGGTAACTGTCACTCCCTGGATAGGCCTTTACTTCATACTGGCTATAACACAGGGCTATAGGCACTAGCCATGCGAAGTCATAATTTTAAAAAAAATATTCTTTTTTTTTTAAATTAAGTAATGGCTTCGCACGCCTTGTGCATATAGCAGTCCAACAAAGCTATCCCAAAGCGTACATTACAAAATTACAAGAATCAACTTAATTCTTGTAATTTTTACTCAAATAAGTACTCATGTTTTACTAGTGCAAAGTAAAAACTATTGCCACAAATTGCCAATCTCAATCCTCGGGGGATTGGGATTATTTGGGATTGGCAATTTGTGGCCCGGAAGAATTAGAAAAACTTCGTTTGTTGACATTAGCTAGTTTGTCAGTGTCAAGCCCAGTTATCATTTTGCCAGGTTGTTTGTTTATTTCCAGATAGATTTCCCAAGTTTTTCTCTGCGCGAACCATCCTTTATTTAGCTGATCGAAGTGTTGCTTCTATTCGTAATTCGTCAACTTACCTCGTCTTCAATGAAATATTATCAATAATGCCGAATATTTGTTGTGTGTTGGGCTGCTTCGATCGAGGCAAATATAACTTGCCATTGGCTTGCCCTGCAAGATGGAAGAATTGGATCAAAGCATGTCCCTATTTAAAATGTTACAACATAAGAGAGCTGGACTGTAAACGAATATGTTCAAAACATTTCATTCCTGAACATTTTGATCATAAGACAAAATTATTGTCAGAAGAAGCGGTACCAATATTAAATCTGCCGAAAGTAACTAGTATATTGAAAACAACAAATGAAAACTCTGAGGAAGTGACACAAACTAACGAAGAAACTGATGAAGAAATCGAAATGATTGAAGATTACATAGACCCTTCACTTTATGCTCCATCTAATGATATTGAATTAAGCCATTATGACACAGAGGAATGCATCCCATTGCCTTTTAAACAATTAGAAGAAGTTGAATGTGACCCTCTACAAATGACACCTAAACAATCTCCCATCGATTATGATGGTTATGAAGAATCAGTATGTGCTTATTCACCACCCCTAGACCCAATTCCTTTAAATCATCCACCTCAGCTTATAGAACATCCTACAAATTCGGGATCTCCAATCATGAAACCGCAACCAATGAATGTTCCTAGAGTTGTGCTCCATCGACTACCAACTATTGCAAAAAATTGTAAAATTGTTCTATTACCACATCCGATGCCTAATCCGGACTTAACAAAACATAATGATGATCAAACACTACATAACAAAATTAAGATTGACTTACCTGCACAGATAGCTTCACCTGAACACATACAATTAAAAAAGAAACAGCTTCCTAAACCAACTAGATGGTCTGATAATAATTCACAATTTAAGATACGATCGCATCTTGAAGAATATCATTTATTAAAAACATTTGGGAAAACGCTATCCACATCACAAAGACGATTAACTGGTACCGTTTGTGATGGTGCCCATTACACTACCAAGGAAAAGATATTTGCATTGTCTATGGCCAAACAAACACGTAAGGGCTATGATTATATGCAAGGACAACTACCTCTACCTAGTAAAGATAGTATTAATTCAATGTTGAATGTCATACCATTAAGGCCTGGCATCAATAATTTTATATTTCAATATTTGGCAGACGCTGCTTTAAATAAAACTGCACAAGAAAAGGAATGCGCTCTACTGTTCAGAGAAATGAAAATCGATAAATATGTAAAATTCAACGCTCATACTGGCATCGTAGAAGGTTTCCAAGACTTAGGAGCTGGTAAACGTGCCAATAAAGTCGGAGACAAAGTTCTAGTTTTTATGCTATGTGGTTTATTTCAATTTTGGAAACTGCCTATTGCATATTATATTACAGGAGATATAACAGAGCATAACAATATTATTTTTCAAAAGATTTTGATTGAGGTAGTAATGGCGATTTTCGAGACTGGTTTTGCAGTGAAAGCTACAGTCAGTGATCACAGTCCTAAAAATGTTGAAGCAATTAATTCATTTTTAGCAGATAGTTGTTATTCAGAGGACGACATATATTATGAAATTGAGTATAAACGCATATTCCACATTTATGACGTAACAAATATAATGGAATCTTTGAAAAGTGATTCAACTAATGATAACCAACAGAAAAGTGATGATAATTCTAAATGGAATTTTTTAGAAACTCTATTTCAAATAAATAGCCAGAATGGTGACAAAACATTAACTGAAAATAGTCAATTAAAGGTATATAATTGAATCCTATCCTAACTTATAACTCACATTCTTTCCTCACACAAAAAGTACCCAAGAGTATGTTTCAAAGTACATCTCTCATTCTAATACCCAGTTGGCACAATGGTCACCATGCTGGACTGCCAAACACAGGGTTGCGGGTTCGATTCCCGCCACAGACAAGTATTTATGTTTAGATATTTGTCTGTGGTCTGGTTGTTTCTATGGATTATAAGTATATATTTACAAAAGAAAAGTATATAAGTAGTATATCCGTTGTCTAGCACCCATACCACAAGTTTAGTTACTTAGCTTGGGGCTTTTATATTTTATATCTTGCAATATTTATTATTAATAAGGAGCGGTGTTGGCGTAGTGGTAGATACCTCGACTTTCATTCTGAAGGTTGTGGGTTCGAATACCGACCGGCCGTGCACCAATGGAGTTTTCTTAAGAAAAAATTATGTGCGCTAATTAACATTGCTCTTACGGTGAAGGAAAACATCGTGATGAACCCCGAGGCTTAGTTGGCTCCAGAGATATTGACAAGTTCTCTCCTCTGGACATGGTCGACTAAGCTGAGAGGGTAGGTGCTGGGCAAGCCTACTCCATCCTCACGCAAAAAGGACCCAATTAAAAAGGGCCTAATTGCGGAAAACAGCCCGTATACAAGTACTCATTCTAATCTCTATTTTTGTTATTATTTCAGTCAAAAGCTACCGGTCGCGCTATGAACAGGTCAACCGAATACTGGGATTCTGCTCTGTGCAAATTAAATGCAATGAAGTACGATTTGCAAGACCGACGAACAAAACCTCTGCCCATTAACCTTTTCATAAACAACATAAAAACAACAAAAAAAGTATGGGAAGAACTGCGAGCCAAACGCTGCGCATATGTGAGGCGTCTCAATCTGAAACCACTTAATTTTCTCTTTCGTAAAATCAAAGAAAACACGTCAAACAAAATTAACAGCAATCAATTTATAATAGCATATAGAAAGATTTTAATTAATAATCTGACATCTTGCAAGTCATTGAACACAATAACTGCAGGAAATTACCATAATAAGATATTATTATTGCTCAAAAATTTTACAAACGCTAAAAAATATAGTCCGTATAATGATGATGTTGATATGAAAACTATTATTTATTTAACAGGACGAATATCTTTAGGCTTACCTGTTGGTAAAGCCTTAAATACATTTTTTTCATTAAATATGCCTTATAAAGATTGTATGAAATGTCAACAATCAATTACACCAGATCAAAATATCAATTCAGCTATATGGAAATCTAATTGTGTAATTGATGAATTGTTACCGCATATGGTAAATGTTCATGTCTACCCTCTTATTCTAATTTTGCAACGTGAGGTCGATACTTCCTGGTTTACATGTGCTGTACATAAGGATTTGTTTTATAGGATATTGTGGATTTTTCTTATTAAATGTAGAGCGAAAAATTGGTGCACTTATCATAATGTTCAAAAGGGGTATTCTAAACCAATTTATTTTATACCTACAGAATAAAGATTCACTCATGACTATAAGTTGTTTAAATTGTAACTAAAACACGGCTATATTATGCATGTATTATACATATAAATAAACCTTCCTCTTTAATCACTCTATTAAAAAAAAACGGCATCAAAATCTGTTGCGTAGTTTTAAAGATCTAAGCATACATAGGGGCAGACAGCGGAAAGTGACTTTTGTTTTATTTATACTATGTAATATATTATGCATGTATTATACATATAAATCTTCCTCTTGAATCACTCTATCTATAAAAAAACCGCATCAAAATCCGTTGCGTAGTCATAAAGATCTAAGCATACTTAGGGACAGACAGCGGAAAATGACTTTGTTTTATAAATTAAATTTTTTTATTAAAGTTTTTTAAATAGATAAGTTCTGATTGTTGGCAATCAGAACTTATCTATTTAACTACCTATTTCTACCCGTTTCTAAATATGGTACACAAACAGCGCTCCGCGGTTTCACCCGCGTGACTCCCGTTCTCGTGGGAATATCTAGATAAAAAGTAGCCTATGTTACTGTCAATGAATCAATGTATTATCATCCCAAGTTTCATCTAAATCGGTTTAGTAGTTTGGGAGCCTATTTATTGCAAATAATCAAATCTTTCCCTGTTTATAATATTAGTAAGAGAGTAGGTATACATAAAAAAACCTTAAGAGTGGCCTGCCTGAGATTGTTAAAAATATTTAGCTAAATGTATTTAACGGGTAATCCAAAATTAAATTCCATTTTAACCTTAGGGTTGATAGTTTTTAAACAGTTTTGACAGTTCGGTTTTAAGACATCTTAGGGTCTTGCATGATCTCGATTTCACTAAACCCCTTAGACCATGACTATGATTCCTCTATGCTAAACCCAGATTAATACATGTTTAAAAAAATACAGTTTGAAATTGTGTTAAAAATGTACCTATGAACATGTCTAGATTCAATAAAATCGAGATTTTAGGAAGGTATTTCTGAAATAAAACATTTAAATTGTAATCAGTTATTTATTTCCATTCCAAAAGCCAACATGCCATTAAGCAACCGAATAGGTACTAACTACCTACTAATCCGACATTTCCCATAATATTAAATGCACATTCAAGCATGTCTTTCTTTAAAACAAATTTTACAATCCATATAATTTGGTAATAGGATCGAATCAGCGCCATTTTGTGACTTCACAATTTTTTTTTCCAATATTATTACCTACTTTTTTTAGGGATTTCGATTGTTTAAAAAAACTCTTTAATTTTTTTTTAAATAAACCTCTTTCATGCTCATAAAACGGGCGCGGATCAAAAATATTTCTCTCAGCTCTAACACGACTCGTCACCAGTGTGTGCCGCAGACCCATTTCTGAACGAGCATGGCATTTTTTACTTGCCTGGGTCAAAAAATTATTATACCTACTCAGCATGAAAAGTATCTACCTATACTTAATAAAAATTAAACTGAGTCCGTATTACAATAGTCACTTTCGGTAAAATGAAAAATCCGATCACAAAATGGCGCTGGGTCGGTCCTATCAGCAAAATAAGTAGATTGTAGGTTATCCTATATTGTTAATCAATAAAAGAAATATGACACACTAGAAGGCATTTCTTGCCTTTAAAATTATAATAATCAATTTAAAAAAATACCTTCGCTGTGGTTTTTTTTCATACCAAGTGGTAATATTTAGTCCTTTAGTACAACCAAATTATCTGTCAGTTGGCTGAACAATCTACACAGTGATAAGTAGATTGTTCCAAAGATCCAGCTCAACAGTTAATTTAGCAGCACTGTGCCTCGTGAAATCACAATTAAAAAAATATAAGTTGAGTCTAGACTTTTTAAACCACAGAGAAAGTTAACTAGATTGCAGATTAATTCTTAATTTTAATCTTATGCAACAATTTTTTTATTCATTCATACCTAGATATTACAATCATTCGCGGCAGTGTAGAATTGTTGCTTTGATGCTGATATGAAAATAAAAAAACGTAGTCATGAATCTTGTTCAAGAACCACATAAAAAAAACTAAAATGACAATTTATATCTTTGATTTAGAAGAAAATATGACACAAAAAAAATCTTTTTTTATGCTAGTTTATACTTACTTTAATTAAACAGTTGTTAAATGACATAAAATAATTTTAGCGCTTATACGAACGACGGATGGACAATAAATTAATTTCTTGACACTTTTTCGGCTCTTTTGAGCTTAAGCTGAATTCGTAGCAATTCTTAACACAGGCTATATGCACAAGTCATGTGAAGCCAAACTTTAAAAAAGGGCAACATATTTCTATGAATAGGTATCTCTAACATTAACCGAGAAACTCCTCAGAATAAAACTTAACATAACTAACGCGTAGATACTATTCATCGGTTAGAATTGTGTCAATATGACGTAAGACGAATTTACGTAAGTTTTACGAATTTACTGCGGCTGAGGTCTTCGTTTTTATTTTATTTGCACCAGTCATTTGGTCAGTCACTTGCACTGTTTAATTAAAATAAGTGTAAACGAGCTTCAATAGTGTAATTGCTTTGCAATTTTTAAGTAAGTATAACGTGATACGAATTATAAAAAAGTAAATATTCGAATTAGGTTAGGTACAGATATAATTTTTATATAATTTATACTTACGATTTTTTATAATTATATTATCTGTAAAGAAAGTTCAAGTTAAACTTGTATATAGATAGATAAATAATAAACTTTTTGCCACCTTTTATTACCTAGGTTACCTATTAAATTAATAGAAGATTCGATATGAAATTTCGTCTAAATTAAACACTCCACTCTGAGGATAAGTGCAACAAAAATATTGCGTGCTTAAGTAGACGAAATATAACGTATATAATTAATGATATTCGATTAAGTAGATATAAATAAAGTTGTCTATTAAAAATAAAAATACAATTATAATATTATACGTAAAGTAGATATCAAATTATTTTTGTAATCAACATTGTCTATGGCTATTATTGGTCCATAGAAAAATATCCTTACTTTAATTCCAATTTCAATTTTAATTAATTACGTAAATGTCACAAATAATATACCTAAATGAAAATGTTTTTATAAAACATATGATAATAATAGACATTAGAGATACGAATGGTAAATACTAATAGGGTAAGTAACACTGAGTTCTTATGTTCCTAGAGATGCCAAGAGGTAGAAAAAGTATGCAGAATTATTTTGCGGTACAACAGCATTTGACATTTGCAAGCACAACGTCAATTCGTATACAAAAGGGCGAGTGTAGAATGTTTTTGAAATTTTATTTCCCTGAATTCTGCAACTAGTGGTACAAAATTGTTGTTTGGTTTCCTTCCACTACTGGAAATGGATATATTGGCCACAGATAATATAATAACTACATTTAAAAAACGATTGACACCTTCAAAAAATTAACCTTATAAGTTTTTAATTACATTCCGTTTCCCTGCGGGTAACCGGCTCTTCGAATAATTGAGTAAAACCAGAGTATAATGAAAAAATCCGCAAAATAGAGTGCAATAGAACCGATTTCGTTCACCACTTGTTATAAATTCAGGACTCATTTCTAACGATTCAAAAATACCGCTCCTGATGCTATTTTTTTTCTTCATCACGTCATCTCTTAGAACATAATAACTCAGTGTTAATTAAGTAATTGTTATGTTTCCACATCAGTCTTCGGTACAACTATATTTACTACATACATAACATTAAGGCCACATTATTTGAAAATATATATTTATATAGCCTCATATGTATATTTTATAACAGAAATCAATCAGCGACTTTCACACATCCCACTCACACCTATTTAAGTAAGTAACCTATAAAATACTTGTACTAAAATAGGCATGCTTCTATTCTACTCGCAAACTAACGACAACTCTTATCAAATTGTTAGTATAATTATTACTAAAAATATGAACTAACTATTTTGAACGGCATCTGATACAGATGATTTTTGACGCTTCTACATTTGAACTTTACTATGAGCAAGGTCTAAGGCCGAAAAAACATTGAGAATGTCATGCTAACTTGCTAAAACCTATTAGAAATAGCTAGCAAAGATGCTCAGCTCTTCTTGTTCATTCAGTATCCAAAACAAATACAAAGATTAGATTCTAGATAATTAGCGAGACCCTTTACATTTTTCCAGCCTTAATAAGTTTTAAATGCCATTGTAACTAAGTTGATAAATGTCAAATTATTAATCATTAAATCTCCTATTTCACATCATTTTCTCAATCAAAAGGTACTTGAATTTGTGGTATTGTCATCGCATACCGATATGTTAGTAAAGTCAATCAAAATACTCGATCCCATAATAAAAGTCAAAACATCAAACCCTTCTTTCGGTTAGTATCTATGAAGTAAAATTATTGCTCTATCTAATCATCGCGTCGGCCATTACCAACAAGTCATCCATGTAAACGAACCGCGTAACTCAACAGTGCCATACACTACCCCTCATACATATTTATGACAACTGGACCTCGATAGATCCATTCATTTCCAAGTTATTACCATAAAAGACTACCTACGGCGTAAAATACGGTCTGGACATCCATATAAATGGGCAAGACAACCTGTAGATAAGCTTTCGCTGTATCCGACTCGGAATAAATTAACTTTCTCGAACATTTTTGTCATTGTGTTTAAATGAAACACATGTTTTTGTTGCTCAAACAGGCGGGGGTCCTCGTACGTAGCGTAATTGGGGTGTCAGGGTCTGAGCCAGAGAGTTGAGGGCATCGCAGCAGCGAGGTCTTTCGACTAGCCAAGCAGCTAAGAGCAATGCTACAAGGCACAGTTGTATGGGCAGAGAGGAGCGGAGTACGCGCCATAACCAGCCACCGCGGGGTGAATAATCTGGATCACCTGCGCCTGTCTTGTTCCCAGCTACAGCTGCGATGCTTTGATCCCTGCTGGAAAACAAAATAAAATTAAGAATTTGCTAAATAAATTCAAAATTGTCAAATACTGAAATTAATTTTAGAACTTACGTCTCCTCTTCAAGTTTCAAGTCTGGAATGCTTTGCTCAACGAGAGTACGGCAAGACTCTTGCAGTGAACGAACTTCATTTTCTGTCTGTTCCATACGCTGAAAACAATAAGTTTTACATTTAACACATTAATCACTAAATCTTAGTATAGGCGGAGTGGGGGGTGTTAGGTTTTATTTTCTTTACGGAATTTCTTGATTCGGTCGCCGCACTTAAGGCCCGCGATAAAAGCTATCCAATAGCTTAAAAAAATCATCAATAAAACTAGTACCTACCGTAATTTTAAAATATCGGTCTATTATACCGGATTCTAGAATCAAATTCGGACTAGTATTTTCTAGGCCAGTACCGAAACGGTCATATGGTTTAAGAACCTTAAGGTTTCTATATTTAGGTCTTACCTTTGCAATCAACCTATGAGCTGGTGAATTTGGCGCCAAAGTCTGTTGCAAGCGACGCGCCAATTCTCGAAGAGCGCTCAGTCTCTTCGCTCGCCTTCCCGCGCCTTCGCTGTCACCATCCGATATACCGGAGTCGGATAACGAATCGCAAGTTGAACTTCCCTGTTTGAATGGAAAATATATTTTAGTAAGATGATCGTGGAGCACAGCCAAAGAAAGGTTGGAAATAGTATTCTGTAACATGACTAAGAACCTAAAGATAATGAATTAAGGTCCTTAAACTTTTAAATATTTACCTTTTTCTTATCTACAAGAGAAGCGGCAAGTTGTTTTATCTGTGCAGCGACTTCGCTCTGATCGCCGACACTAGCGTTGCGATCTCGCAACGACTCCAGAGTCGCGAGGTCACCTCGCAAGGCGCTTTGTAGCTCGCGGAGAGCACTCTCCCATTCCGTCCATGCTGAGACTGCTTTTTCTAGTGCAATTAGCTCGTTTGATGTTCTGTGGAGGGAATAGTGAATTAGTGGGTATGTAGACAGCTGGACCCTAGGAAGGTGCTTTTTATCAAAATCCTGACCTAGGACTTATGCTTATTAGTACTTAATCAAAAATGGTGAGAGCGCAAACGTTTTGAACCTTATAATTTTGTTTATTTTTCCGCCACTGGGTCTAATAGACATAAAAGATAATAAAAATGTTTCACTTATTAGGTACGGTTTCATTCACGTCTATAACTTTCATAACAAACAACTATACTTAATTAAATTTGTTCCTCGTTTGATATACTATTGCGATTGACTAGCTGCGAACATGTATTTATTTTCTCATTACCTCTGGTGAGCATCATCCCAAGCCGCCAACAGTGTTGCCAAATCGGCAGCAAGACCAGTGTCGTCGGCCTCTGTGTCGCCGAGCGCGCGACGAACTGACACGGTCAGTTTTAACATCGACACCTTGCATTCTAGAAGCCGAGATAGGCGTTCCTGGGAAGAAAACATAGTTGTTATTGACAGAGAATTAGATAACTACTAAAATTGTTTAAAATGAGATATTTAGCATGTTTACTAACTCAAGCAGCAACCGTACGCTAAAAGACCTAGCCACAGACAATGTCAAAAATATTCAGATCCACAAAACAAAAAAACTGTAAATTACCACGAAAATAACCACGTTAGTTTCAGAATCTAATAAAAAAATCAAAGATCTTAAAAATGTAGGCTTGTAAAACTAACACAGCCATTGCAGGTATGCAATAGTATTTTAGATTTAAGATTAATAATAACAAATCATAAAAAGCACATTGCATTTTAAGGATGATCGAAATATTAAAGCCGTAATAAGTGCTTGACATTATGAACGAATCATTGTTTATCATTTATTAAACGATTGTACGATAAAACGATTGTATTAAGACAATGAAAACCACGATTCGGCCATGACATTAAAATTGAATGTAATCCTACACATGTTTTAAGGTTAACATAACATTTATGTAGGTAGATACTTACTGCCTACAACAAGAATTTTAATTGAGGCCTTTTAATTAGTACTTGTACTTAAATAACAAGAGCTTGCTCAAACTATAACAAGATTAACTCTAGAAGTTCCGACATTGACATATTCAATGACTCAGTGGCTGGTTACAGAAGTACTGAAAAGCCTTCGTTAGTCTTAGTCTTCAACTGAATTTAATTTAGTCCCTAAGTTAAGCCTTTAGAATTTGTTATTTTAACCACAAAATAAAAACTGTTAAGGAAAAGTTGTATATACCTATCACTATCACTACTTTGTATGCTTAAATCTTTAAAACTACGCAACGGATTTTGATGCGGTTTTTTTAAATAGATAGAGTGATTCAAGAGGAAGGTTTATATGTATAATACATGCATAATATAGCCGTGCGAAGCCGGAGCGGGTCGCTAGTTATTGATAAACACACTTGAATATTATTTCAGTAATGTTTTTCTTTATTCTTAGTATTAGTGTGTTACTTTTGGTGTAGGTACCTAATAAATAAATACGGGCTGTTTTTTCGCAACTAAACCTCTTTAGCTGGGTCCTTTTTGTGTGAGGATGGAATAGGCTTGCTGAGCACCTATATTACCCTCTCAGCTTAGTCGACCATGTCTAGAGGAAATAACTCGTCAATAAGTCTGAAGCCAACTAAGCCGTGGGGTGATTAGTATCATTACTATTACGAATATTTACTACGTGCCACTGAAAATAATGTTTAATTTGTAATCAAATAATCCGCGTCATTAAGTTGATTAGTAAAATAACTGTATTACTAAGTACCTAGAATAACTTCCTACCTACTAAGTGCCCTCAATCTAAAGACTATTTATAGTCGAAATCAATAACCTGTCTTTCAACTACTAAGGGGTTTTTTCTCGGACTGAAACTAACAGTTTTGTTATAAGAAAGATTTTTAGAAAAATGTCATTTGACCTTGGGTAATTGGGATTTTGATTATTTGTCTGTGACAGTTCAGCCCGCAAACACGGCAATTCAAGTATTACTATGATAAAAAGCTGCACGGCATGCTTCCTGGAGCGTGGTCGGCTAATGTTAGGTCACTCTACTGGCAATACTTATTTATTTACTTTTATTTTTAACTCTTCAATTGTCAATACTCTAGATTGACCACCAACTTTCGCTATTTGGAGAGGCTTAAGAAGAATTGTCAATCAATGCCGTGTGACTCTAAGCTTGAGCGAATTTCAACATGACATGCCACATTATACTATACATACCTTTAACTCCTCAATCCTTCTATGCAGCTGTGTTTTCGAATGCGGCTGTGTGACGCAGTCTCCCGGCTCGCATACATCGTCGAGGGTCTCACGGAGCGCGATCAGCTCCCTGCGCAGACGCCGGGCTCCGCCACGGCGAGTCGCTGCAGCCCGAAGCGCTGACCAACGTGCGGACACAGCTGTTAACAAGGAAACATGGATCTATAAGATATGATAGAAAAAGGCTACCCCATCTTGAGCCGAGCGTATTATTTGGGGACTTGTGTCCTCCGCGCGGTGGCTGCTCTAACCATTCTTAACAACAGCATTGTCAAAAAGAGTTGGTGTCAAAGAGGCGTCCGCCCGTAACATCTTATTTCCAAATCACTTTGCAGCTTATGAGCTCGAATATTGACTTGTGCACAGACCGACGAAAAGTAATTCTATTTACTAAATGAATTGTCTCTGAAACTACGGGACCTATTTTAATGAAATCTTATAAAGATACTAGCTTTTGCCCGCGACTTCGTCCGCGTAGAAGTCGAAAATGGTCCGAGATCTAACTTTGTCCCATGAAAACTTTGCCTCCCTTTTTCACCCCTACGTCATACAAAGAACACACCTTCCAAGTTTTAGGTCTCTAAGTTCAGCGGTTTAGGTTGTGCGTTGATCCGTCAGTCAGTCAGTCATTCAAGACAAAGCATTTTATATGTAGGTACAGATAATTAATACTTGAGAGTACCTAACATAGAAGTATTTCCACGGAATCGGGATTTAAACGGTTAAACTTTCGGAGCTCTGCTAGAATTATAATTAGATCATCTACATAGATGTTACATTCGTATAAAACGATACGCAATAGAATATTGTTTACCGTCCAATCTGGCACGTTGCTGCATTGTAATTAGGTCGGATGCAATGTTAGTGCCAGTTAGTAGGTTAATGTGGCTTGGATGCCAGGTGTAGCTAATGTAGACATACTATTAATGTTTTGGTAATATTTATACAACTAGGTACTGTTGATTTCAGGGGCTTGGTAATGCCCAGGGTAGGCAAAAATAACAACGTAGGTACACAGAAAGAAAGGTTTCAGGCAAGAAATATCCAAATATCTCTTTCCAAAGACAACGATCCAGTGGGAATCTATATCTTTACTAATATTATAAAGCTGAAGAGTTCGTTTGTTTGAACGCGCTAATCTCAGGAACTACTGGTTCGAATTAAAAAATTATTTTTGTGTTGGATAGTCCATTTATCGACGAAGGCTATAGGCTACTTTTTATTCCGATATTCCCACGGGATCGGGAGTTACGCGGGTGAAACCGCGGGGCGCAGCTAGTATCGGTATAAAAAGCCTATGTCACTCCCAATGAATCAATGTATCTTCCTACCAAGTTTCATTAAGAGCAGTCGAGGAATTTCGGAGCCTATTCAATTCAAACTATCAAATCTTTCCTCTTTATACCTAAACTAGCTGTCCCGACAAACGTCGTTTTGCCATATAAAAAAGGGTCTGTGGGACTTCGAAAAAGTAGTAGAACAAAAATATATCTGTCTGTATGTTTGTTTGTTATTTAATATACAATTAAAAACGCCTAAACCAAGTGAAATCTGAGGAAAGTCGTGGTATACTTTACATCAAATTCCAATTAGTAGGTGCTGTGCTGAGACCCCCCGGTCGAACGCTACAACAAAGACGAACGTCACAGAATACAATAGTGTAGCATACTTTTATCCCGATATTCCCACGGGATCGGGACTTATGCGGGCTTATATGCCTTATATAATTCGTATATTTAATTTCACCCGCGTATGTCCCAATCTCGTTTGAACATAGAAAAAAAAAAGTATCCTATGTCCTTCTCCTGGTTCTAAGCTACCTCTCCATCAATTTTCAGCCAAATCGGTTCAGCCGTTCTCGAGTTATAAAAAGTGTAACTAACACGACTTTCTTTTATATATATAGATTACTAGCTGTCCCGGCAAACTTTGTTTTGCCATTTAAAAAAAAACAAAGGAAACAAAATAAAAAATAGATGTTGGCCGATTCTCAGACCTACTGAATATGCTCACAAAATTTTATGAGAATCGGTCAAGCCGTTTCGGAGGAGTTCAACTTCGAACCCCGTGACACGAGAATTTTATTAGATTACTAGCTGCCCTACGCGGTTTCACCCGCGTAACTCCCGATCCCGTGGGAATATCGGGATGTAAGCTATCCTATCTCTCAAGTTGGATCGAACTGCACATGGTGTGCGAATTTTATTATAATCGGTTAAGTGGTTTAGGAGTCCATTGAGGACAAACATTGTGACACGAGATTTATATATATTAAGACTAGCTGCCCTCCGCGGTTTCACCCGCGTAACTCCCGATCCCGTGGGAATATCGGGATGTAAGCTATCCTATCTCTCAAGTTGGATCGAACTGCACATGGTGTGCGAATTTTATTATAATCGGTTAAGTGGTTTAGGAGTCCACTGAGGACAAACATTGTGACACGAGATTTATATATATTAAGATAATAGATATAATTAGATTATAAATTATAATTGATAGATAGATAAGTATAGATAGAAAATAATTTCTCGGTTCTAGTAAAATATCTAAAAATGTTTGGCAGTATTTTTAATTTAAAAGCAATATTCTTGAATTAATAATACTGCTTATTACTTTCAAGAACGTTCACTACAAACAAGAAAATATTCTGAAGCGTCTATAGGCAGAGAATTATTTCTTGCTTCAAGAAACCTTTTTTCTATGTAAGCTCTGGTACTAAGTAGGTATGTCAATAGCTTATTACATATTCATTGATTCGCAGTTGTCTCCAGCTGTATTCAATTGTTTTGCAATTCGTAAAAAAAGTAGAACAATTTCAGAATAATAAAGGAAGTTCTCGATATTCTTCCATTACGTTCGGCTCTTTTTTCCGTTGCGATAGTTTTTTCGATTGTCTTTTGTTTCTATTTATTGCTAAATCAAAATTGGTGTTATGCGTAGGTAATTGGTATTTTGCTTAAATCAAGTTGGTTTTATGCGTATTATTTGGTATTTTGCGTAAGTGGTATTTTGCGAGTTATGCTTTTTACGTAAAGGTGGTGTTTTGCGTAGTTAGTGTAATGTGTCTAAAGGAGTTTTATCAGTAGTAGGTATTGAACAGTTGGTGTAAACTCGATGTAAAAAGTGAAAATAGTTCTGGAATAATCTTGTTTTTTATTAAATAGGTCAGCGTTTGGCCACTATCTCACAAGGTGGTAAGTGACGATGCAGTGTAAGATGTTGCACGCTTTCCTAGAAGATATCTAACTAAATGCTTTGGAAAGAGCTCCTACTTTTAAATAGATACCTATAGTTTTAAGTTTTAATTAACAACTCTCCATGATTTATAACCACATTTTCAATGTTTACAAGCCAGTTTTGAAATGTCCAATCTATTTAGGACTAAGTCGAAAATAACAAGGAAACGACGTGCGAACACTTTTAGTGAGTGTTAAATTTAGAAATACTAAAAAGAATTGCATCATGGGATTTAGGAAGTATTATTAAATATAAAACAAGGTTTTAACTTTTAATATAGAAATCGCTTTATTTTTCCCCCGGGGGCTAGTTTTTACGGGTGTGATTGGTGATCAAAAGAAACAATACTTTCCATTAATTTAAACGACGACAAATTTGATTGGTTAATAAAAAACAAAATGGCTACCTATTGAATACAATTGGTTTATCAAAGGACGACGTTTAGACTACAGACTACCGCGGTTTCACCCGCGTAAATCCCTATCCCGTGGGAAAATCAAAATGAAAGGTAGCCTTATAGCCTTCCTCGATAAATGGACTATGCAACACAAAAATATTTTTTCAATTTGAACCAGTAGTTCCTGAGATTAGCGCGTTCAAACAAACAAAACTCTTCAGCTGTATAATATTATAGTATACTAGCGACCCGCCCCGGTTTCGCACGGCTATATTATGCATGTATTATACATATAAACCTTCCTCTTGAATCACTCTATCTATTAAAAAAAAACCCCATCAAAATCCGTTGCGTAGTTTTAAAGATTTAAGCAGTCAAAGGGAAATAGGGACAGAAAAAGCGACTTTGTTTTATACTATGTTGTGAAGTATAGATTGGCAAAGAAAAGTACGTACTATATACTTACATAATATACTGAAGTATCTAAACGACCATCCCAAGTACTTAAAAGTACAGTTAAAATAAATATCAACGGCAACAAGCCGGTCTAAAAGGAAGTAAAATGCATTTTCCAACATTGAGCGGGCAATTTGCTGCATCTTACACCGGATATTGAGAATTGATTGCAATAACATGTTAGATTAGAGATAAAATCGTTCTTGGAACTTTGTAATATTAAAAACAGATTTATTCAATGCATTTGCCAGATTGTCGATATTTTACTGTTCTCTGTCTATATGTGTGAACCGTTAGGTGATTTGTTTACCGTTTTAGGATAAAAAAAAACTGGTAACATTTATTTACTACAATGGCAATACTGGAATAGAAGAGACATAAACACAAATTGACAAAAATATTTTTTTTTTTTACGATAGGTGAGCGTTTGACCACTATCACACGTAGGTGACGGTGCGGTCTATAGTAGCACGCTTAGAAGATACCTGTTCACTCGCGACTTGAAAAGGGAAAAATCAAAATGTACACGGCAGGAAAGACAGACGCAGGCAATTGATTTCATTCTACCTATTGCTGTACGAATAAGAAATGAAGAGGTACACCAAAAATCAGTAGGTATGGTGCAGGTACTTTATTTCGAGACCTTTTTCTTCAATTTATATACTTACTGCCGACAAACTGTTCTGTTACGCAGTTTGGCAGAATAATTTTTAAGTGTTTGTGGTAAAAAAATTAAAAAATCTTAAATCTTAGCCGCCTTAAATGTAAAAGAAAAAAACGGCAAAGTCCGAGTACATGATCTGTAAAAAAATTAACTGTCTAGCATGGCCTGGTGACAAACAGACGGACGGACGGACGGACAGTGAAGTCTTAGTATTAGGGTCCCGTTTATACCAACCTTAAAAAAACGGCCCTTGAACCGATAAGAAGAATTAAAAAAAAAACAGCGCACTCCGGGAGTGCAGGCAGAAGTGAAAACTGTATATCTGTGTAAAATCTCATATGTCGCGAGAACATACGCAAAAAGAGTTTTAGATGAAAAAAAAAAAATAGTCGACAACTAGTCGACAAATAGTCGTCCGACATTTGTCGTCCAACAAATAGTCGTCCGACATTTGTCGTCCGTCAATAGTCGTCCGTTAAAAAATACCATATGTACGTCTTAATACACTCACAGCCAAATTAAAAAACTGTATATCTGTGTAAAATCTCATCTGTCGCGAGAAAATCTGTCGTCTGTCGCGAGAACGGCTGAAATGCTCACCCACAAAAGTGCCCAACGCGCCATAAGAAGTTTTCACTTCAAAAAATAACTAACGTTCCATAAATCATAATAGAATACGAGAAAACGTCGCGGTCTTCACTTACGTACCGAAATAACGTCCGAAATGTCAATGGGTCCATGAACTTGCCTTTGATGCGGACATAATCCTGTTAATTTACAACTAAAGTCAATGCACTAGACTCGTCTACTTGGAGCTAGAATATATGAACATCTGGTATGTCTAGGTATGAAAATAGATGTGAAATGTGCAGGGAAAGTGTTGTCTCGGACATATGGACTGGCTGACAAATATGCGGAGATTTTACTAGCTAAGTTGGTTTGTTTATTAGTTAAACTCCGATAATCAACCATATAAACGTTATATCTATCTATCTATATAGATAGATAAACTCTTTATTGTACCTACCATATCTATATATTATATAAAAGAGAAAATCACTGACTCACTCACTCATCACGATATCTCAGAAACTACAAGTGCTAGAGTCTCAAATTTTGCATGGGGGTTCCTTTTATGACGTAGGTGCTCACTAAGACGGGATTTTGCGAAAGACCCCTAAGGGGGAAAAATGGGGGGTCGAAGTTTGTATGGGACAACGTAATTCCTTGGTCCAATCTACTTAAAATTTTGCATAAACATTCTTTAACAGAATTAATGGAACACGTGTTTCGTATTTTAGTGAAATTCATTATAACATAATTTCTTGACACACGGACAGACAGACAGACGGACAAGAGAGTAATCTTTTATGAATTCCTTTTTTTCGACCTTTTGAGAAACGGAACCCTAAAAATTATTGTAAACCAAACAATAAAATATGTTTTTAGGGTTCCGTACCCAAAGGGTAAAAACGGGACCCTATTAGGTACTAAGACTCCACTCTCCCTGTCTGTCTGTCACCAGGCTGTATCTCATAAACCGTCATTTAAATTTTTCACAGATTATGTATTTGTGTTACTGCCATGATTTGTTATCGTGGCGCTTATATTTCGATGCGCTTATATTTCGATGCTGTTACAAGCATCATTCTCACGAGACTGTGCCGTTTGAATTAAATAACTTCAGTAGTATCATATTAATCTTTTATTAAAAACTAGCGACCCGTTCCGGCTTCGCACGACTATATTATGCATGTATTATACATATAAACCTTCCTCCTGAATCATTCTATCTATTTAAAAAAACCGCATCAAAATCCGTTGTGTAGTTTTAAAGATCTAAGCATACAAAGGAAAAATAGGGACATAGGGACGGCGAAAAGTGACTTTATTTATACTATGTACCTAGTGACGACCTCTGTGGCGCGTCGGGCGAACACCCGACTGCGACGCAGAAGGTTGCGGGTTCGATTCCCGCCGGGAACAAGTATTTATGCTGACCATAAATTCTTGTTTCTGGTTCTGGGTGTTTCCTATATGTATAATATGTATATATTTAAAAAAAAAAAAAAAAAAAAGTATATAAGTAGTTTATCCGTTATCTGGCACCCATAACACAAGCATTAAGTTGCTTAGCTTGGGGCTGGATGGCGATGTGTAATATGTCCTGAAATATTTATTTATTTATTTATTTATTATTTATTTATGTCAACGGAACAAACAATGAATCTCAACCTAATTTGGTAACGAAAGATATCCGACAAATTTAACATATGAAATAGCTGGGAATAATTTTGCGTTCACAAACGAAGAACAGGAGACAGGAGACAATTTGTTTGCAACAGGAGGTCGTTACAACTTCCTATGACCAAGTGGGATGACTGAATTGCAGATTACCATCCGATATAGGTGGCTAGATTAACGTTTCCTTTGCATTTTTTAGGGTTTGGACTGTTCCATGTCATTGGGTTTAGACGCATATATAAGTGCAGGGTTTCAGTATGAGGCCCATGATTCTTAATCTTAAAACAAGTTTTGCGAAAATCTAATTTTGCCCTTAACTATTTATCGTGTTGACTCAGGACCTTGATTTTTACACACCTACTAAGGACTATAGACCTCAGTCTCTGGTATGAATTTAAAATTGCTAGGTCTACCTGTTCCTGAGAAAATCGGTGGTGACACACAGACGGATAAAAAGAATGATCTTATAAGGGTTCGTTATTTACCTTTTGGGATATGGAACCCTAAAAATGATCATTGTTGAAGACTTCGTTGTGGTTTTATAAATAGGTACAAACAACGTGGAGTTTTGAATTGATATTGTTTTTGTATTATTTTAATTTTGCTTTTATTTAAGTTTTAAAGTCTCTTGAGTTAGGTATATTAACAACTGAGAAGAATTTTAACACATTCTAATAAAGTAACCTTTAGAACTCTAGGGTGCTCCTCAACTTTTGTTGCCGACTGTACCTTTGCACGATTTGTTTTAATAAATTGTGAGACACGACCGTGATTACCGACCCAGTTGGCACAATGGTCACCATGCCGGACTGCCAAACACAGGGTCGCGGGTTCGATTCCCGCCTCAGACATGTATTTATGCTTAGATATTTGTCTGTGGTCTGGTTGTTTCTATGTATTATAAGTATATATTTACAAAAGAAAAGTATATAAGTAGTATATCCGTTGTCTAGCACCCATAACACAAGTCTAGTTACTTAGCTTGGGGCTAGATGGCGATGTGTGGAATGTCCTGCAATATTTATTTATTATTTATTACCAAGTTATAAAGAATAGAAAAAAAACACACCTTCGCCAGACGAACCAAGTTTAGAATTCATTTTCCCAAAACACAGCTACACTTTACCAGAGCTAAAGCAAGACTACTTTACTCAATAACTCAAAATAAATATAACATAAAAAAACTAACAAATGTGTTTATTAAAATTAATTAAAAAATTCTTCTTTAAAAGGTATGCTGACCTAATTTATATAAAAGTAAACCATCAAGATTAAAAGAACGACAAAAATAAGTTATTAGTTGGAATGTCTGAAATTTTCACATAACGAGGATTTTTTAGAATGTGAGTAGGCATTTCTTCGTAAATAATACTACAGGGTTATTTAAAAAATACCAATTCTGTCTTACAGGGTTGTTTATAATATTAAAATAAACTTTTGTTTTACGACTTTTGGAAATTAAGAACATAATATTTTACTTACATAAATACCTATACTTTAATAAAATATTTAAGTTCTCAACTTTACACAACTCTATGTTGCCGCGACGATGCATAGAGTTAAGAATCTAATTTTGCCCTTAACTATTTATAGTGTTGACTCAGGACCTTGATTTTTATTATACACCTACTAAGGACTATAGACCTCAGTCTCTGGTATGAATTTAAAATTGCTAGGTCTACCTGTTCCTGAGAAAATCGGTGGTGACACACAGACGGATAAAAGAGTGATCTTATAAGGGTTCGTTATTTACCTTTTGGGATATGGAACCCTAAAAATGATCATTTTTGAAGACTTCGTTGTTAAACAATTGGTAAGTATACTTCACTATCACTAAGTACATAGTATAAAATAAAGTCACTTTTCGCCGTCCCTCCCTATGTCCCTTTGTATGCTTAGATCTTTAAAAACTACCCAACGGATTTAGATGCGGTTTTTTTAATAGATAGAGTGATTCAAGAGGAAGGTTTATATGTATAATACATGCATAATATAGCCATGCGAAGCTAGGACGGGTCGCTAGTTATGGATAAATTTGAAAAAAAAAAACGTAAGTACAAAATATTAGAACAAAAATTGGTTGTTTTAATTTCTCATGAGCGCGACGACATTTTATGTTTTACTCTGTAAGACACAATTGGCATTTTTCAAATAACCCTGTGTACGAAACTACTAATTATGTAGGTATATACCCAAAATAAGAGCATTTAGAGACACAAACGTGCAATGCTTTTTTGCATACCTATAGTACCTACCTACCTACAATTAACTCGCTATATCTAGTCTCAAGCCTGCAATTCAGAGTGGGTGGGACAAAGGCGTGCGTTCTCAATATATAATTAAAGAATATCATACTAGCAAAACCGTATTTATCTTTGTCTCGCTTCGTCGGTTAAGCTAAGTTGAAGTTTATAAATCTGTTTAAATCTTAAGTCCTGTCTGACTGACTGTTATATTAAGGCACAACTTAAACGAATAGACGGATCGAACTATTTGGCATACTTTAGCTGCTATGATGTAGGCATCAGCTAAGGATTTTGAAAAATTCGAATTGCAGGTAAAAGTTAGTATAAGATAGATACCTATTACCTATATCTTCTCAACTGGCCTACAAACCCCCGAGTCCCGAGCGGTTTTTCGCCGAAACGCTAAACTAGCTTAAACTGGCCAAGTCGAAAAAAAATGGCCGCTTGAAGGGGGCAGACCCGTTTATTTCATATAAAAGCATATAAATTAATTTTGGTTTGACTAATTCATAACATTGATACCTTTCTGCATTCAGAATGAAATTTCCTATTTAGATGACATAGTTTAAATATTAGTACTTGAACAAATAATGTGAGTAATTGCAGAGTGAAGTGCAAATTTGCAAAATGCACTTGCAAAAAAATTGCAAAAAAAAATTGTAAAGAAACTAATATCTCCCGCGAAATTTATGAGTTAATAATACAAAGTGAGGTGATCTAGAGGAAGATAACTTACCCAGGCGTTGTTTTATCACAAAACACAACACTTAAAAACAAAAAAGTTTGTGACGAAATATTGTGTGACGGCATGCGTCATGGTAACATGACCATGACAAGTCCGTTCCCGTTAGGAAACAGAGTATTTAATAATATCGCTCATCTGGGCTTGTGTTATGGTTACGAGTGACGAATAGGACTTATATAAAGGAAAAAAAATATAAAGAAAAAAAAGACAAAATTAAAAAAAGAAAAAAAAATAAAAAGGAATAAGTAACAAAAAAATAATAAATTTTTGGCGTTTTCTTATGACGATAACACGTAAAATTATCGTCTGTAAACCGACTTTACAGGCAACCATTTTTAACAACAATATTTTATTTTGTAACGTGAATCAATTAGAATCGTGAATGGAGTGACAAATTAGGTCAAAGCAATGTGTCATTGACTTAAAACTATTTGTTATTCTAGTCAGTAATAAATTGATTACTCTATGGAATGATGCAGTATGCACATACACAAATATATAAAGCCTTTATTAAAAAAAAATAAGAAAAATATTACACCGAAAATACCTGGATAAGGCGGAACATAGTTGTCGTTGCAATCCATTAGACGACTGATCTATCATGCGCAGGAGACTAGGCAAGGTCGACAATGCACTATTTCCACATTAAACCAACACAACACTTCAGTCAAACGAAAAACAAACGTCCTTATCACGAGACAGCAGCAACTAAAATGGCACAGCACCACAAAACGAAACCACTTCGTAACCGCACAATAAACTTTACTAATAACAGCTACCGGGCTTTCAAATTGCACCTATTGCAGAGACAATAAGGCGTCTAATGCAATAAGTATTTCGCCGGTAAATAAGGTGTGATTGACGTAAAACTAACGGTAGTCAAGACCTAGACTCGAAATGGGTCAAAGGAAAATGAGTCTAGAGTTGTCGCAGTAAGGCTGTATGCATTACGATTGCAGAATATAGTGTAACAAATGAAGTGGCCTCGATGTCTCTGCTATTGAGTTTCGTATTAGATCTTGGAGATTGAGCTAGAACAGTCTTTCTCAAAGTGGGTGATAATGCCCCCTTGTAGGCGCTTCGCTGGAGGCCTAGAGAGAGGCGGTAAAGGGTCCAGAAAAAATTAGGGGTGTATCAAAATTGATTGTTTGATTTAATTTGAATAAAAACATACATACAACCGAATTGAGAACCTCCTCCTTTTTTGAAGTCGGTTAAAAAGATACTTTTAATTTCAAACAAATAAAGTTGCATTTTAATTGCTCTTACTGGTAAAGAAGTGTTGTTTAGAATGTACGTTTAAACTGACCAGACTAATATACACAATTAATGTATACACAATTAATATACACAACATAATTAATGAATTTATTTAAAGTAAAGGATGTCGTTGTGGTTTTTGAGAAATAGTAAATTAATATCGTCTTTTCATGAAAATTTTGTAAAAAAAAATGGTGGGCGCCGAAAAATAATTATTTTCAAAGTGGGCGATAGACGAAATAAGTTTGAGAATCTTTGAGCTACTCTAACAACGTTCTATTGGACAATACACAAGTACTTTAAGAAATAACAATATACACTGTTACACATAGTAAATTCAATGCGAAACTGAATGGTAGCAAGTAATTAAGCCAATACTATCAATATTTGAGGCTATCAAGTGCCTGACCTCGGCGTAAACCACATATAAACGAAGGTATATGTACCTACTTTACTAGTTTATACATCTGACCTTGCATACAAAACCGAGTAATCTGCGATAAGAGAAAAATATTAAATAACTATTGTAGAACTACGATTCTTTGAAAACAATGACGAATAGAAAACTGAGTTTGTACAACCAATACGTATTAATCTATCATTTATATGTATTGTAATGTAACTGTCCCGGCAAACGTTGTTTTGCCATCAACAAAAAAACGGGATGATTTGCGAATCTAAACTTTAAACCATCCAGAGCGCAATCCAAACGCATACAAAAAAACTGGTTGCCTGTAAAGTCGGTATACGGGCGAAAGTTTTACGTGACAACAACTGTGCTCGAGTGGAAGGGACGCGTGCCTTTCACTTTTTATGTCTGTCTCTCTCGCTCTTAAGCGGGCTAACCATGCCCGAGTGGAAGGGACGCGTGCCTCTCACTCGCTCTCATTGTGAGCGCATAACGTCAGCGGAGCGTAACGCAGTTTCTTGAAGTGTCACCCGGCAAACCAATTTATAAAACGTTGTCACGTCAAAAATTCAATCGAAAAATTCAGGCGTTGAAGAGGAGTTCAGTGACATACACACACATGTACAGTAGGATTATATATTTAACTAGCGACCCGTCCCGGCTATATTAAACCTTCCTCTTGAATCACTCTATCTATTTAAAAAAACCGCATCAAAATCCGTTGCGTAGTTTTAAAGATTTAAGCATACATAGGGATATAGGGACAGAGAAAGCGACTTTGTTTTATAAATATAAAGAGGAAACTATTTTTTTGTTTGTAACGTTTAAGCTACGAAACTACGGGAGCGATTTTGATGAAACTTGGTATTAGGATACATTGATTCTTATCATCAATGGGTCGCCTCTAACTATCAAGATCTACCCGCAATAACTCAAAGTCTCGTGAAAATGGTGCTTGTAAACAGCATGGAAATGTCGAACTTCATTAAATAAAAACAGTTTAAATACTAAGAGTGACGTAATTTAACAAAATTGACAAGTCAATCAGAAACGCTGTTAAATTGATTAATTTTATCAACTGAAACTGATGATAAATGATTTAATCAATTTAACGGGTCATGTCATTCATAAGTTTAATGTGAAGGCTTTAATTGACAATCGTTGTGATAGAAAAATTTAAACTCTGACCCAATTATCAGAGTGTCACCTACCGGATTCAATAGTAAATGTTTCCATTTAAATAAACATAAAAATATAATAAAAATCGGTTCAGATTAAAGGATACCGAAATAATTGAGGACCTAGATGCTTATGCTTTACATTACACCTTCTAGGTCGCCTTCAAATCTAAGTGCTTATGTGAATTTACAGGTCGCCTCCGGTCGCCTTTGAGGACCTGGGTGCTTACTTGTAAATTTACAGGTTTCAGGTAACGAGTCGCCTTTGAGGGCTTGCGTGCTTAGGTTATTTACAGGTTACGGGCCTTTGAGGACCTGGGTGCTTTGCTTACGTAAATTCATAGGTGAGGTGGTTCACAGGTGTCAAATTCGAAAGACTTTTTGTTGCAATTTTGTACTTGATTAAGTTTTTTATATAAATATTAAAAAAAAGATACCAAAATAATAATTTGAATAGAGTCACCTTTGTGGATTTGGATGCTTATTTCATCAACTGGCAGACAGATGGAGCCATATTGAAAATGTATGAATAGGCCTCATCTATTAAATAAAATTCTCATGTCACAATGTTAGTTACCATACTCCTCCGAAACGGCTTGACCGATTTTTATGAACTTTTATATGCATATTCAGTAGGTCTGAGAATCGGCTACTGTCTATTTTTTATTTTGTTTCCTTTATTTTTTTTTTGTAAATGGCAAAACAACGTTTGCCGGGACAACTAGTATATGTATATGCGTCAATGATACTAAAGTGGAATAGACTGGCAAAGGACGTTACCAAAGTAGTTGCTAAAGAAAAATAGAAAGATAAAGCAAAGTTAGCAACGGCCAAAACGAGCCATTATTTTATGTTTCCTTTTTGAAAGTACAATATAGTTATGTGACGATGATGAAATCAGTTCTAATGATGTGAAAGGATAATGAGACAACGTCATTTCGTAATATTGTATTGCAATCTCTTCCATCGATAATAAAGAGTTATTGCCGTATTTTAACCAGTAGTTACTTGTAGGCATCGAGTAAATACCCAGTATAGAGGCGTAATGCTTGCGATGTGCTAGTATTGCATTTATATAATTAAATGAAGTATTTTATATAATCTTATTCCAGTATTTCAAAGAAAATAAAAAAACAATTAACTCAATGTGCCTATATACCTAGTACCTACAGATACAATTATTTTTAGTATATTTATAGGAAAAATTTAAAATACTTACCACTTTTTTTATTGTCCCATAAATTAATTAATAAACACAACAAAATATTAAATGTGTTATTTTTATAACATAACATGTTTTGCCACCAATGTGTTCCGGCTCGCGGGATGCCGTTGGATGCAAATGGCATGCAACCGATCGCTTTGGAAGTATTTGGGGTAGGCCTATGTTCAGGGTGGCCGTCCTGTGGCTGATATGATGATGAAGAGGCCTAATTCTAGTGTTACGTTGACAATCGAAATCGGAGTCGGTTGGTCGGACAAACGGAACGCACCGATTTGTGGGAATTTTTCCCAATCAGAATAAATTACATTTCCTCTCTACTGGTTATGTACTCGATGCTTGTGGGACTTTATAGTTATTTGTGATTGTTCAATAAAGTCACTAAGTACTGTAGAGTCACTAAAAGTCTAATTTATCACAGGGTAGGCAATTAAATGTACAATAAAGGTTTTATGAGTGAGGTAGCTGGGTATATTATTGATTTCGAATACGTTTAAGTAACCAATAGTGTCACCGAACGTGACAGATGGCGCCACAGTGGACAGATGGAAATGATGTGGACAAAATGTCTTTAGGTACTTGATAATAAATTTAAAAAAAATTGTCAAGAGGACTTGGAAAAAGTAGAAGAACAAAAATGTAAAATTTTAAAATATGCCTAAATACTTCAGCCATAATATACATAGGCACTCAATATTGCATAACTATGTTAAATCCAAAGCCAATCATCACATAATATTTAAATTCTGCGCCTACGCAAGTAAATATTAAAATTTTATCAAAGAAACAAAAGTGATTCATAAATTGAATATTGCCAGAAATTATTACGTGAACAAAATTCAATCACGTAACAGACGGATTAAATTACTATTTTAAAAACAATAGACAATAGTATTTTATCAAATTTAGTAAGATTGTATAATTTCTATATCAATGTGAAAGTGTTCTAATAATAGCATTAAAATTTTGGTATTATACCTAGGACAGGCCAAAGCCAAACCTTGATAAAAAAATTATGACACATTGGACGTTTAAGGCGGCTTGCATGAGATTAAAATTCTAATAAGTTAAAAATAAATACAGGTTTGCAAGTCATGAATTCAACCCGTTACCTGTCGATGACGCTACTGGCAAGCCCAGAAATCGGTGCTGGAATGACATCACCTCCATAGCTTATTTATGCCGTTGTTTGTTAAAGTAAAGGTTAGTTTTGTAAAGTAAAGTAAGGGTTTAAAAGCCTTTAATTTGTATGCCTGTAGCAAGTGTGTTGGGTAAGTTATTGGTACATTTTATTCAAATTTATAAGAGCTTAATGAAGGTAAGTACTTATTATTTGACAATAAATAAAGAAAATGATAATAGTAATACTGTCTAGGTTAATATTGGTAAATAAACGCCTTTTTATCGCAATTCTTGAGCAGTTTTATCTGGTTACTTGTAAAAACTAAATGCATTAGGTACCCCTGTCATTAACACAAATTCTAAAGAAACGTTATCTAAAAATACTTTCAGCTAAAAATCATCCGTCATTTTTCGCCAACAATTGCGCAAGAGTCGCAGTTGCATCAGACTTAATGATCGTGTACAGACAACAGTAGCCGAATAAAAACTTCGCGTCTGTGACCTCTTTTCTCACAACCATCTCAGTAAACAACGAACCTCTTTTTATTTATCGCTAGTTGATTTTGGCGTAATGGCTTTCTGCGTTACGGCACAAGGAAAAGTTTAAATAGTTCCGGTGGCCATTTTTATTTTAGGTAAACGAGAGAGAAAGTTTGAAAATAACAGCAATCCTTAGATATTTTATGAAAATATACTATAGAACTTCCTTGATAATTTATACTAAGTAAAACTACGAGCTTATTAGTAGCAAAATAGCAAGGAGGTAAGGAAGCGTAGGTTGTAGTGTAGGCGAACTTGATTTAGAACAGGTCAAACTAATGTTGTTTCATTTAAAGTAAAAATAATACTGAGAATGTGAGTATTTGTGTTATGAAGGCAATCTAAGCGAACATTAACACAAACAACAAATGAAATGTAACGTAATCTCGCACAGGATTGCCTGTTATTTCATGTTTAAAAAAAACAAGATTTTTTATTATATAAGGTAATCCTAACACTTTACGAGTACAAAGCATTAAAATTTGTTGTTAATACCATAAGTTGGAAAGGTGCCCCGAGCAACTAAAAAGAAAATAGCTGAACGTTTACTATGACAAAATGATTACAACCTCTTTCTCATTTTTTCCGTATATTCATAAAAATATGCAGTCGAATCGAGATCCTCATTTTTTAAGGTAAGATAGAAATACAATTTCTATAGATACTAATATTATAAAACAAGCGACCCGCTCCGGCTTCGCACGGCTATATTATGCATGTATTATAATTATACATATAAACCGTCCTCTTGAATCACTCTATCTATTAAAAAAAACCGCATCAAAATCCGTTGCGTTGTTTGTAAGATCTAAGCATACATAGGGCATACAAAGGGACATAGGGATATAGGGACGGCGAAAAGTGACTTTATTTTATACTACGAGTATGTAGTGATGGAAAGATTCAATTTTTTGTTTATTTGAATTGAGTAGGCTCCGAAACTACTGGACCGATTTTGATAAAACTTGGTATGAGGATACATTGATTTACTGGGCGTAACATAGGCTACTTTTTATCACGATATTCCCACGGGATCGGAAGTTACACGGGTGAATCCGCGTGGCGTTGCTAGTATATTACATAGTTTTTTTATTAAACAACTAGCTGCGCTCCGTGGTTTCACCCGCGTAACTCCCGATCCCGTGGGAATATCGGGATAAAAAGTAGCCTATAACCTTCCTCGATAAATGGACTATTCAACACAAAAATATTTTTTCAATTCGAACCAGCAGTTCCTGAGATTAGCGCGTTCAAACAAACAAACTCTTCTATAATATTAGTATAGATTAGTATAGATTAAATTACAATAATAGACAACTTACCAACTTCTTCATGACTTCCATTATCAATAAAATCCGCTGTCAAATTCATCTTAACACTTTTAAGTCTTTTCAATCACTCATTATGTTCTTATAATTACTATGTTAATTTTAGAAAATGTATTATTATATCACCATTATATAACTTTATTTGTTATCTAGCTGTTAAAGAACAATAAAGATCAAATTAAATTCAATTTTAAAATAGAAATCTTATCTGTTTGAAAGTTGGATGCTGACGATTGGTTTTTAAAATCTTTAATTAAGTGGTCTTTGTTTCAAAATATTTAGTTAGTTAGAAACTAATTAATAAGTGTAAATATTACTTCTAAAATTTACTTCTCTTTTTTTTATTTTATTTATTAGCTTTTGCGTGCGTTGATTCAGACAACCAGGACTTTGAATTTTATATAAATTTACCTATAGAAGAGTAGAGCTGAATATTTATTGATAAATTAAGAATACAGACATTGAGGAAGGAAAATGGGGACCTTCTAATCCCGATTTTGATCCCATAATTAAAACACTTGAAAATAGTTTTTACTTTTCGGCTTAAACGAGGCAATTTCGGATTTCGCGCAAAATAAATGAAATATCATACAGGTATCCCTTGAAGCTATAAGACAAAACCGTGGGAAACAGCTAGTAAAGTAATAAATAACTGTG
This sequence comes from Idaea aversata, assembly GCA_907269075.1. Lineage (NCBI taxonomy): Eukaryota > Metazoa > Arthropoda > Insecta > Lepidoptera > Geometridae > Idaea > Idaea aversata. The sequence continues at coordinate 4,917,504 of OU026102.1, forward strand.
TGGGTTTAATCTTTGCGTGTCTCTATGATTGATCCCAAACTATTCTCGGCACGAATGTCCGGATCAATTAAAACATACGTTAGCGATTAAAATCTCTGTTTTATACGCTGAGTTACTGTGTTATATTGGAGATGACAAGACAAGGAAAAAGTGAGACACAGAGCGCAGCATGTGCTGTGCCGCGTGCCGCGATCTGTAGCAAATTGACCTGAAGGCCAATTCTCGTAAATAACATTGTTCAAATTACATTTCGATTGCATTTTAATCACAAATAATACCCTCAAAGTAGCTCAAAACACCCTCAAAGTAGGCTTTTTGTAAAAAAAAAAAACTGACTTTGAAGGTATCTTTTGCAATCGAAATGCAATCGGGATGATATTGAAATGTAATTTAAACAATATTATTTACGGGAATTGGCCTTCTGGTATCTATGGACCGAAAAAATTAAGCTTCTTTAAAATCAGACAGACAAGAAAGTGATCTTATAAGGGTTCCTTTTTTAGCTTTTGAGGTACGGAACCCTAAAATAGAACTAGTTCCATATGCCTCGAAAGATAGCAGCATCTATAAAATTATCAAGGAAGGTAAAAATTTAGGTCTAGCTTTTCGCTGAGTTGTGGTCCGTTTTGCAGCAAATAAATAATATTCTAACTCTAATTCCAAAAACTAAAAGACTTTTTAGACTAGTAAAATCAACGAAGTTTGTATAGACGAGGTTTTATAGGCTCATTGTTCGGTCTTTGTCTTCCCTATCACCTATCATTCTTTTGACCAGATACAATTACGATTGGGATGAAACTTAAAATACCAATTGTATTGAGTTAGCCAGAATTGTGTCGACTTGACCTAAGATGAGACGTCCCCTGATACAACCTCTCCGACTTTTCTCAGTCTTGTCATCTCCAGTGAAACACTAATACCTCAGTGATTCTCTACAACTATAAGAAGTAATATTAATCACATCTGTCAGTAACGGTGCACCGGACATTCTAGTTCACTGTGTACCGCTAACTCGAAATATTATCATCGATTGTTTTTATCGAGATAATCGTTCTATTGTGTTGTCGATTAAAAGTTTTTACCGATGTTAAGGTATTTGAAGATTGCATTCCATAGAATGGTTGCATTCGTTTAAAAAATATAAATAGTTATAAGTTTAGAAGTTAGGTAACTTAAATACCTATTCGTATAAAGGCTTTATACGAATAGCTATAAGTTTCGATATCGTAAGAATATCGAAGCATAAAGACGGCTTTAGCGAAACCAAAAAAAAGATTAAATTTTTTTAAAGATTGACAAATTACCAAACCTCGATACTAATTGCTATGGTTTTCTTAACCTGGCTATATGCTGAGGTCGGGTGAAACCATTTATCGAAAAAAAAATTTTTTTTTAGTATTAGACATTAGTGCGCTTTGACAAACCTAATTTAAGTTATTTGGCATTTCCGTAAACATAACTTTAGGTATATTTTTTTAAATATAAATAAACTATGAACTTCTATTTAAGTTCAGGTTTGAAAGGTGTGGGGAAAAACAGCAGTTAAATAACTCAAACAAACTACAAACCGCTAAAGATACCAGTTTAAATTAAACCTCCAAGACGAGTTACGACATATTTCATAAATATGTGGCTAATAGTGAAACTTAAGACCACTTCTAAAGCCACTTTCCTTTGACAGAAGCTATTTTCCCGCCAGAAAACGTTTAACAACTGTCAAGCGTTTTTTCTATGTTGATAAAATAAATAAAATAGATAACGATGCAATTAGGTGAATGGAACTGTCATTGGGAATGAATGAATGAACGATATAAGTCGTTTTTGTTCAATCCTATCGATACAAGATGTTTTTAATTTTGGAAAATATAGTCGGAGGGTAATAATGATTTAGTTTATAAGCAGATTAAGTTCTCATTAAGGTTAATGGTTGGTTAATTTATTGGCTTTACCCAGAAAGATAATATTTTAATTAATAAATACTAAAAACTAATGCAAAGATTATTTAAAACTGGCTACATGCACAAATCGTGCGATGCCAAAACTTGACAAAAAAACTTTAAAATCAAAGGTAGGTACAATGAACTAAGTAGGCGGGTCGTTCGACCATTGTTTGCAAATTTAATTAAAACTGCGAAACACCGTTACGCAATTACTTGAATAATTTCCAAAGTCTTTTTAGCTTCAAATATATTCTAATTTAAATGTTATGATTTATAATCTGTGAGTTATAAATATTGTTATAAAAAGTTTATCAGAGTAAAAATATTAATTCGATTAAGCATCCATAACTAGAGGTATAATTTAATCAGTGATATAACGCCCAATTTCCTATCATAATTTAAAATATTATAGTCTGATGATGTAACAGTTAATCGAAACAGGTCTTTCTAGGTCAAACTTTTTTGGATTTACTTTTTTAACTTGTTTTGTTTTGGCAGTATGAGTAAGACGCGCGACGCCGAAAAATCTTTTTTTATCTGTGACATAGTTACATGGCAAAAGAGTTTTTTGAATCAAAGTTAATTGATTCAAAGTAAGCAAGTTGAAATGGGCGTGGGCCAGAGCTGAGTGTAGAAAGGGAGACGGAAGGTGGAGCAAAGTTCTCGAATTGAGATCGGGAATCCAGAAGAGTAGAGAAGAGAAGAGTAGACCACTAGATGTTTCGACGACAAAGGAGCTTATGCTGGGGCAGCATGCTCCAGAAAAACTGGTGTTAGATGGTTACATATTATTTCATCTGACATTAACAAATTCAAGTAGCAAACATTTACCTAACATGGTACACAAAAGATTAAGTTTTGTGGGTTTAGATTAATCATTACTTAAGCAAACAAGTTGCTGTTTGAGTGTTAATTAGGCACACAAACCAGTGAAAGTAAGGTTATCTAATTCATTTGATAAATATACATAATATCATTATAAATATTCAATATTTATCGTAAATTGTATGACATTGATAAAATATTGAATAATAAATACAAAATTGTTGATATCTATCGCAAGAACGTAGTAAGTAGGTAAAATATATACGTAATTTGTAAAAAAAGATTGTAATATAATTCAGAGAAGTAATCTAAATTACACAGCTGCTCGATTATAAACAAACCAACTATACTCCAAGGTTGAAATTCAGGAAACATCTATTCAACACCCAAATTACAATAGAAAGTACAAAAACCACTCGTGCGCAACCAATATAACAAGTATTATATCGTTTCTACAACAGTATACCTTATATCTATTTAAAATTGAATTGATAATGCAAATAAGAAAACACTTTCTGATAGTTCACGTTAATGTAAACACTTTTTGCGTTTCAAAACGCGCGCGTCCGTCTCTATCTGGCGCGACAAATATACTGAAGCACCTTTACAAAAATAAATCTTTAGCGCTTTAAGCGAATGTACTTTTGACAAGTATAAAACTACATTTATAATACAGCGATGTATCCGCTGATTTATTCGATGTATCAAACAGCTACCTACGTATTGTAAAATTACCAACCTCTGTTAATGAAAGAGCTATGAAAATCAATGGATCTTTTTGCCACACAGATGGTTAGTTTCAAAGACCTATTGTGGCAAATGTTAGTTCATATTTCTTGATACTAGTGGGTATTGAAACAATAGCTTTAAATAATGAGACTGTTAAATATTGATTGACACAAAAAAATAACTGTTTGTTCAATCAATCGATAGCTATTAATAATGAATGAATGAAAGAGATATCTAAACGGATATGTGTTTGCAATTCAAATAAATCTAAAGAAAGCGTTATATGGAAATTACGAAATAGGAAATCTTAATTCCTTTGTTCGGAAATATAATTTGAATTTCGAAACAGATTCATGTGTTGCCAAATTTGGAAACGAGTATTTATTATGTTGGCAATACGAAGCGGAGGAGTCGCAAATATGTAAAGGAGAATACACAAAAAAGTTAAGGTACCTAACAGGTTTATTGCAAGTATTCAATGAAGGGGGACATAAGCAAACTGTCTTTCCCATATTATTAAGTTGTTGATTAGGTATTTTATGGAAAATTGTTGTTAAGTGTTGTTGTGTAAAAAAATACATACTTACAACCGAATTGAGAACCTCCTCCTTTTTTTGAAGTTGGTTAAATACCTACTGTATGTGGTGTGAAATAATTATTTTCTATATTTTGGTGTAACAGACAAATTCCTTGTCGTTTTTAAGCTTATCCAAACCAAGCAAGTCTAAAAAGGCAGCATTATGTGTTTTACTTCTTAGACAATGCCATTAATGTCTGTTTTATATAATATATCTATAAAAATCCATCTCTACACACAACTTTGTTTTATACAAAGAAAGACTCAACTATTACCTTAAACCACCGATCATCCTTAAACGTAACTAGTAAATTACAATTCTGTTTAAAAAGGGCGATTGAATGCGTGGTCGAACCGCATTCTTGATAATTATCCTCCGTTTAGAAGCAATCTTTGTAATTATATAGCATCGTTATAGGAACGGTAAATAAGGGTTTAATTCAATTATAAACAAGATTTTTCTAAGCTTAGTATCGGAAGTTAATCTTCGTCTACTTAATTGGAAACTGGAAGTAAATATAGTGACTTGTTATAACAATGTTTTGATTTTTAACCGACTTCAAAAAAGGAGGAGGTTCTCAATTCGTCGCGTATATATATTTTTTTTTTTTTTTTTTTTTTTTTTTTATGTATGTTCGCCGATTACTCGAAAACGCCTGGACCGATTTGGAAAAATCTTTTTTTGTATGAAAGGGGATAACTCAGAGGTGGTCCCATAAAAATTGAATGAAGATCTGATGAGGATCTTCGGAGTGATGAACAGAATTGCACCTCGAGAGTGCAGCAAATTGCTCAGTTTTCGTTTTCCACCAGTAGAATTGGGCCATAAACTAATAGTTACCGATAAATGGAATATCTGAAACCACCTTCTCATCAGAAAACTCTTCAATCGGTTACGATTACAGGTTACAATTTGAAGAATTTAGTCGAATTTAGTCGCCGGACTGGGTTTGTATGAATGTTGACAGAAAACTCTATCTTCAATGAAGATCTGATGAGGGTCTTCGGAGGGATGAACAGCATTGCACCTCGAGAGTGCAGCAAATTGCTCTATTTTCGATTTCCACCAGTAGAATTGGCCCATAAACTAATAGTTACCGATAAATGGAATATCTAAAACCACCTTCTCATCAGACAACTCTTGAATCGGTTACGATCACAGGTTACAATTTGAAGAATTTAGTCGAATTTAGTCGCCGGACTGGGCTTGTATGAATGTTGATAGAGAACCCTATCCTAAATGAAGATATGATGAGGATCTTTGGAGTGATGAACAGATCTGCACAGCGAGGTTCAGCAAATTGCTCAATTTTCCATTACCACTAGTAGAATTGGCCCATACACTAATATTTACCTATCGACGAATGGAGCATCTGAACCTTCTCATCACCAAACCCTTCAATGAGTTACGATTAGGTACAGGTTCCAATTTTAAGAAATAGTCGCTTTCGCCTCATGGAGTAGAATTTTCAGTGTCAGCGGCACTAAAAATGGTTAAATAAAAAAATAAATTAAAATTTAAAAAACCGACTTCAAAAAACCTGAAAACAAAAACTAAAAAAAACTTGAAAAAAAATCCTGGTAACAAAAACTAAAAAAAACCTGAAAAAAAACCTGAAAACAAAAACTAGAAAAAGACTGAAAAAAAAAAACTAAAAAGTGAAAAATAATCCATTTCGGGTCACTAAAACAGCAGATAACATAAACATACTTGGAAGTCGGACTGGGTTAGATTGAATGTTGAGAGGTATTATAGGAAACATGGTGTCACCCAGTCCGACTTCCAAGTATGTTTATGTTATCTGCTGTTTTAGTGACCCGAAATGGATTATTTTTCACTTTTTAGTTTTTTTTTTTCAGTCTTTTTCTAGTTCTTGTTTTCAGGTTTTTTTTAGTTTTTGTTACCAGGATTTTTTTTCAAGTTTTTTTTAGTTTTTGTTTTCAGGTTTTTTGAAGTCGGTTTTTTAAATTTTAATTTATTTTTTTATATCTTTGATGCTTGTGTAAGAAATAAATAATATAAGAACTAGAACTTTCTAATACAGGTATCAATTCCTTTGTCTATAGTTAAGTTTTTACTTGCATCACCAACAGCCTTCCTCACACTTGCTTTGAAAGACAGACGCCATTATCAGAAGGGACAAAAACTGCACAGCAAAGAAAAATAGTAACTTTGTTGCTTCGAATTGTGCATTGTCAGTGCCAGTGTTTTTTTTACCCGACTGCGAGCGACGCAAAGAATGGTAATGTGTTTATCAACCTATGTATGTTTGTTCCTCTGTGGCGCTCTAGACACCAAACACGTATTCCGATCTATTTCCCTATTCCACTGCGGTCGGTTCTTCTCAAAAATATCTGACATTTCATTTCTATGAGTAAAAACGACTTCATAATTATTTAATTTATTCTACGTTTGCCTTGAAACGAAATGAATTTCAATACCTAGACGCTCTGGTAAAGTCTAGAGAATAAAATAAATATGCACTGTACTACGTAAGTGTATTACGTAAGTTTGTCTGTTTAACCTTGTGACGGTAATATTAAGCAAATTAGCAAATTAGTTATACCTATATGTATTATAATACACAGCTGCTGAACCATGCATTCAGCTAGTTCATATTATTCAATTTCATAAAACGGTATTTGTTTTTAATTTTTTCTATAATCAAAAAATACAATATGTACACGCCAATCCAACAGACTTCGTCCTAAAACGCCACTTACCAGTTCCAACAGTGAATCTAAACCATCCCACAAAATTCATCAAAATCGGTCGAGTTTACGCGAGACAACGCATGGCGATTGACATCACTATCACTACATAGTATATTAAAAATAAAGTCAATTTTCGCCGTCCCTATGTCCCTGTTTCCCTTTGTATGCTTAGATCTTTAAAACTACGCAACGGATTTTGATGCGGTTTTTTTAATGGATAGAGTGATTCAAGAGGAAGGTTTATATGTATAATACATGCATAATATAGCCGTGCGAAGCCGGAGCGGGTGGAGCGCTAGTTACATATATTTCGTATTTTAATGAAGTGGAACTTTTAATAGTAGGTACTCAGACCAGACAGACTCCTACTTATTAACGTTTCACAGCTAAATCAATATAAATGGACTCATAATTTCTTCTACAAAGAACGAGTGAAAACAATCAACATTCAGAATCACTTTGTTCAAAGTAACTTAGACAATAACATTAAATCTACTGAAGAATAGAGGGATGTAAACAAATAAAGACTAGTCTCTTTATGCTTGAAATATTACAAGTACATGTTTAGATTATCACCAGAAAAAAATATCTAAAAATTTGCTACTCACAATGACTTTGTGTTTGTGTAAGTAGGTACTGAGCTGATACATTAAGATAAGAAATGATTAAGTTTAAGTGCATTTTAAACTCACTTTTTCGTAATCTGCTTCCTCTAAATTCTTCAACAATGACCAACACTTTACCGGACACTACCATTTTCAAAAGCAAGGTTTCAGAAGGAATTTTAAGGTTATCAGTGTTAGTTCTATGAGAAACAATATCAAACTGATTCCTTGGACTAAAGTGCAGTCAAATGACATAATTTGTTTAGTTTAATATTTTACATGTATGATGTCATATATATGATCGAACACTTTTATAAAAATGATACCCAATATTGACTGCCTTTTGAATTAAACAAATAAATGGTTAACATTTGGTTATGAGAAGTTGTTCAATTGATTTTATTTTCGTCTAAATCTACAAGTCCATTATGCCTTTGCGTGGCAGTGCAAGGTCAATTTATGAAAATAATAAAGACTTAGGTACTTAATTCTGACTTTATGCACAATCCGTACGAAGCCATAACTGAAGAAAAAACGAAGTATAAAAATGAATGAACGAACGTTTGTTTCTAATCTTTTAATATCATTTATCATTCATTCATTGATTACATAATTTTCCACTTTTCTTATATTGTAAGTTATTTTCTGGATAGGTATAAGCTGAAATTGAATAGGCACCATTTTATATTTAAAGAAATGTGTTATAAAAATAAAACAAAGACATGTTTGTAGGGCATTAAAAGGATGATACATATGTTAAGTATTTTTAGAGATGGTTTTATTTAGAATTCAAATAAACTTCGTCGTTTATCTTACTGACTTTTTAACTTAAAAAGTTTGTAGATAGTTTAAAATTTATATGGAGATGATCGTTTTAAAGATGTTTTTAAAAAGTAATTAACGTCTTAATCAATTTGAAAGATTTTTTTATTTATACGATTTTGTAACCCAACTATATTACGAGTTAAAACGTACTATACTTAACACATTACAGCGACATTTACCACAAATAAAAACAACAGATAATGTCTTCCAAATTCAAAGAGAGTAGTAAGTTTTTGATTAATTTGTGCCAGTATTTTAATAGTGTTGCCAACTTTAACATTCGGTGTTTTTAGAAGCCTACAAAATCTAGTGTTCTTTTTAGGCGAGGCCGTTACGCTTTCATTGGCAGAAATAGACGGAGGCGAATGGGAGTGTGATCGTCCGCCGTGTCGCCGCTTCCGTGCGCAGAGGGTTGCCACATTAGAGAAAATATTACCATTAGCCATAGAAAAAAATATACCATCTCGTAGAAAAAAAAGAAGATTGAATAAAAGATCAAAAGTCTCTTATTAAGAAATAATTTTAACTCTTATTAAGTTATCACCAAAAAATCAGCGACTTTACTGTGATAGATATGATAATCTAGGTAGCTTTAGTCTTGTAAATAGTATTTTATCTGCGCCATCCCAAAGTACACAGAAGAAAGAGAGGTAGATAGAATAGCAGCACTTCGCGGTTTCACCTGTATAAGTTCTAATCACGTGGGAAAATCGGAATAAAAAGTATATTACTTCCAAGAATTCAATGTATCCTTATACTAAATTTCAGCAAAATCAGTTTAGTAATTTCAGAGCTCAAAAAAGTCTTTTGTAAAAAACTTAACCCTCGTGTTGGCTTTATCGTAGTCGGATAACTTCTGTTTAGTTACAACTAGCGACCCGTCCCGGCTTCGCACGGCTATATTATGCGTGTATTATACATATAAACCTTACTCTGAATCACTCTATCTATTAAAAAAATCGCATCAAAATCCGTTGCGTAGTTTTAAAGATTTATGATACATAGGGACATAGGGATATAGGGATGGCGAAAAGTGACTTTATTTTATACTATGTAGTGATGTAGTGATAGTGAATATGACTGTAGTGATTATTAACAAAAATCATATTTTATATCATATTGCTGTGGCAACCCTAAATAAAAAGCATAGAGTATGTACCTATTAGAAGGAATGGTAAGAAAAGGTAATGTACCTATCTAACGGAAAGGAGGAGCATTATCATAAAAAGCCATCTTAATGGGATGTTTAAGTTTTGCCCCATTTGAACCATTAAACAAATTAAGGATTGAAGAAAAAAATTATATCAACGTAAGCATCAACCTCATTTATATTTTTTATCCTTGCCCGTGTGCAATTCACAAAAAGTTGTATGTAGTTTAACAACTTTCCTTGCAAGCAAAAATAATAAAAAAGAAGTTGTCAGACTCATGTTCGTCCGAAAACCAAATATAGGATTGCCTTGATCGTAACCACAGAGATTGAATAACTACAAGTTTCGTTCGAAAACTGGTTTAAGCAGCAGATTAATTCGATTTTTTTAAACCATGCAACTGAGAAACACGCACCACCTAAGTTATACGCTAAGATTTAAAGAAAATGAACTCGATTAATTTTGATGCAATTTAAACTTAAGGAGTGATTCGCCAGCGAGTAATTTGAAAGCCAGCAATGTAGTAAAAATTACATAAGATTAATCAAGATAAAAATAAATAAGTAGGTAGGTATAACTGCATATCCAATTTCCGTAGGTACAGAAACTAAAGCCCCAAATTACATAACACTAGCATCGGTACATGGGTTCACCCGCTTAAGTCTGTGGATATATGTGGATAAACTTTATACATACCAAGTTTCATTAAATCAGTCCAGTAGTTTCGGAACATATTCGTTAAAAACTAAAATATTTCCACTTTAAAATATTAGTGTAGATTGTGCCACAGCTGCATGGAAAAAAAAATTGTAGGCACTATAAGCACCTACTTAATACAAGCAAAAAAATCCCAGTAACCAATTACTGAGCATATTTTTACATGAAATAAGATGCGCGCACGCACCGATCGATGCGCATAAAATGTAATTGCATTGCTCAATGAACAAGTAATAATGCAATTGACACAGGAATTTATTAGCCCTCAATGTTAAATTAATAGAATCGTCCTAGGTATTAATCTGCGGATATGGCAGTGCAAAATAAGCGCGAAAGTTTAAATTCCGTGGAAATATCGAGTAAAAAAAATTTTGTCTGTGTAGTCGGTTTACGGATGATAATTTTACGTGATAAATAAATATAAATAAATAAATAATAAATAATTAAATAGGTACTCTTGTTTTCTAACGGGAACGGACGCGTCATGTTCCGGTAACATGATACTTTTGGGTAAATGCCACCTGCATAAATTTATTAGACGTTATCTCGTCAAAAATGGCAGTTACTTCCAGGTTTTAAGTTTCAGTAAAATCAGTCTGCTTGTTTGTTTTTCGATCGTATTTTGTTGCCGTTTTGAAAAAAGTTGGAGCACCGCCCAGAACTCGGGCTTCCGGTCCAACTAGTTAGACAGAATAGTGAACCCTCATTGCTGAGTACCTAAAACGGAGTCTACCAATTTCGCGTTAAGCTAAAATGTCACTTAAAATAAGCGTTTGAACCAGGGACCGAAATGGTATCTCAATAAGCGGTTTTGATCGGTATTTTTAAGTGATACTCGAACGCTTACTTTGCATTTAAGTACCACAAATAATGATATCTATAAATTGCGGTACCACTAGTTTCGGGTACCCAAAATCGTAAGCGGATACCCGAATATTAAACCCTAAAAGTGTCTTCTTGCGCGTTGCCAATTCTACGCGAAAATCCTTTCTCTCTTTTACATATGTCATTAGAAAGGGTTAAACGTAATCTCTGCCGTGCACGTGTATGTTTGTTTATTAATTGTCAATTTCATAGTCTAGGTCGTTTTTAATACAGAAATTTTAAAAATAACTATTCAGAATAATGTTTTCATCATTAAAAATTCAACTTTAAGAAACGGTAAACTATTTCTTTGTTTCTGAGAAAACTGTCAATCCTAGCAGCACCACTTTGGAATCAAATTGAAGGTGATTTTAGTATCTACAAATGTATTTCTAATAGTTTTTCCTATAGGACTATTACTTCTCCTATAGGACTAGTTTTCTCAGAAACAAAGAAATAGTTTACGGTTTCTTAAAGTTGAATTTTGTTTAATGATGAAAACATTATTCTGAATAGTTATTTTTAAAATTTCTGTATTAAAAACGATCTAGACTATGAAATTGACAATTAACTTCTCAACTGGCCTACAAATCCCCGAGCGATTTTCTTTTCGGAGCAGAAAGTAGCCGTTGACTGGCCAAGTCGAAAAAAAATGGCCGCTTGAAGGGGGCAGACCCGTTTATGCATATAAATTAATTTTGGTTTGACTATTCATAACATTGATACCTTTCTGCATTCAGAATGAAATTTCCTATTTAGATGACATAGTTTAAATATTAGTACTTGAACAAATAATGTGAGTAATTGCAGAGTGAAGTGCAAATTTGCAAAATGCACTTGCAAAAAAATTGCAAAAAAAATTCCTAAAGAAACTAATATCTCCTGCGAAATTTATGAGTTAATAATACAAAGTGAGGTGATCTAGTTACCCAGGCGTTGTTTTATCACAAAACACAACACATAAAACAAATGAAAACAATATTAATTAAGTCGAAACGCGCACTGTCCAAAACGAAAACAAACAAACATGGCCGTCAGAGGCAATTGATCGAAGTGACATTGACATTGAACGATTATAACCTTACCAAATTAAGTAGTATGGTTTTATATGCAACTCATGTACATCCCAGAATAGGTTGGCTATACTTGACCTTGACATACATTCATTCATTAGACGTAAACATTAAAATACGCCCGAAACCCCCGAGCGGTTTTGGCCAGTGTAGCGTTTCGGCCGAAAAACCGCTCGGGGGTTTGTAGGCCAGTTGAGAAGTTAATAAACAAACATATAAAACAAACATACCTGGAAAACGCTTTCAAGGGGTAGTTTTTCCTAAAAAACTAAAACACGTGCCAGAATAACGTAGCACCATAGGAGAAGCCCAGGGTTTTCAAGGATGACAACTCAGGAATAGACTACTCTCGGAGGGTCTAATAACATATTAAAAATATATATTTTTTTTTCGATGTATAGCGTTTTTGTGTCCATTTTTACTGACCGAATTGAAAGAAAAGTAAGCATATTTCGAAAATTATAAGTCCTATCAACATACTTCCAAGACAATTATTATAGAGAATTTAATGAAGAACAAATTGGTCATTGACAGTTTTGATGTGGCTTTAATCGTTTTTATAATAAAATCAAAAAACTCATTAGGGTTGATACAAAACAGGGTCGAGGGGGCGTTAAAATCACTTACAGCTTCTAAACTATAAGTCCGATCTACATACTTCCAAGAAGATTGTTGTAGTGAGTTTAATGAGGATCATATTGCTCATTGACAGTTTGGTTGTAGTTTGAACCGTTTTCATACAAAATGCAAAAAACTCTAATTTGGCACAAAAAGGGGGGGAAAAGGGGGGAAACAATAATTTCTCGACGTGCTTCCATATCGAAATTGAAGCACATATATGACAGCTACGTTCATGCCAAGTTTCATGCTTTCTTTACGATGGGACCATAAAACTGATTTTTGTTAGGACTGGGAGCTGCACTAGATGTAAATTGCTAGATTCAGTCGAACGAAAAAGCGACGTTGCCATTTTTACAAACATCTCAAAAATACTGTTCATGAACGGTTCATAAACCATTTATTTTTAGATACCAAAATTTTGCGATATCATTATTTTTGGGTACCGTAATTCTATTTTAAATTAAGATATCTTTGCATAAGGGTATCTGAATTTCAAGTATCCTAAAATATCGGTTTTTCGGTCCCTGGTTTGAACTAAATGCGTCATCGCGGCCTCGAAATTTTATTGTATGGATTAGCACAGCTCAAATAAAAATGGCCGCATTTTTTTCTTTTTTTTCTTTCTTCGGTCGCAGACCGAAGTTATGGCTGTGCACTTGCACGCCAATGTCCAGGGTAGTCTTTTTTTTGTCATTTGTGATTAAAAAATGTATCTACTAACCTCGAACATCTCTCTGCAACGTTGTAGAAAGTCCACCAGCTAGAGCAGCGTCCAATAAGTTGATGTTTTCACGACAACGAGTCACCAGCTCCGTCTGCGTACCAAAACGAAGCAATTTCAACTACAAAATAATTCTATATTGTCTAATAACTCGAATGTACGTCTTTAAGCGAACTACACCTTAGCCAGGTGAGGCTAAAAACCATTGTTGTGCAGAACCAGAAATGGCATTGCACAATTATAAAGATGACGCCTGTCATATTGTCAAATAGCTCTTTGGTTATTTGGACAATAAACATATTCTTCATTTCTATTTGCAACTAATATTCTAAAAATGAAAGATTTGTTTGTAAGAGGATACATTGATTCATTGACATAGCTTCTTTTTATCGCGATATTCCCATGAGATCGGGAGGTACCTACGCGGGTGAAACCGCGGAGCGCTGCCAGTTTGCAATAAAGCTTCGTTTCCAATTACAAGAAATTTACCTACTATTTTTGGTCGTCATTTTTATGCATGCAAAAATAAAGCAAAATCAATTCTATGCCCTACGAATTATTTAACTTTTTCAATAACAATTAAACATAAACCTGTGTTTAAAAAAATTATTTTCATAATTTTCATAGAAACTTCCTACAGAACAGCCAATCAGATTAGAAAAAGCAAAGGCTCAAACAGGAAAAGTTTTGGTTAAAAAATATACAAATTTGTTAACTGCCTAACGTAAAATAGGTGGCAAATAACTTGAAACTTCCTAATTTTGTTTTCGCTAGGTGTATTTTTTATATTGTTTGTTAATTCGGCTTATTTTTTTGTAATTTTGATGTAATTTATTAGTTTAAATGAATAATAAAATCTATTTTAAAATATGTCGGTAACTTCTCGTAGCATAAAGTACCTAAGTAGTTACATTTCTCATTATTTGCCGCCTATTTTATTTATATAGAGATTAGGGTGTTAATTGACTGAAACTCCAAATTAATTCGAATTAACACATTTATTGCTAAAGATTTTTTTATACAAAAGTTTAGTTTAACACTGCAAAGTTCAATTAACAACCTAACCCTAACTTTACAATAGTATGACCACAAGCAATACCCATCTACACTTTAGCCAAAAAAGATTGCAAACTTTAGCCATACAACAAAAATAATATAACAAAACAAAATAAAAACAAATTATTAAATTTTTTTTCGAATTTATTAAGTAATTAATTTAATAATGAATTACTTATGAGCAATCTAAAACATAAACACAAATCTGTTATAGTTAAAAAAGAAATGGGTAAATTAGCACCATTTTGAAAAGTGCCCATTATTCGCCCTGTAAATACAGGAAGTGATTGCAAAGGCATAGAGGGGTATAGCTTAATCTCTTCTAAACAAACGTGACATATTTTTGGAGTTCAGTCAAGTTAAAGATATTATTACAACCAAAACAGCACCTAAACTTTATTACTATTTAAATACTATCTCACTCAATTTTCGTAAGTACCTAATCAACAGATTAATTAAAAAAAATTGGTAATTATTACTAATCGCACCAAAGATAGTGTAAGATTAAATATTGTGCGTAAAAAAACCCCCTTAAGACGGTATCCCAGAAGTGCCTTTTCCATACAAATATATCGCCCTATTTACTACCTGAAAAATGCCTCATAAGAATAATTTTTATTTTTAAATAAAACTAAAGTTTGCTAGAAACATGCCTCTGTTAATTACTTTTTATTTATTTTAATAAAAAGGGTATATTTTGTTTAGTAATTAGTTGTCAGAAAAAGGAAAATCTAGGAGCATGCGTGTAGCAAATCTAGGTTTAATAACAAACAGACAGACAAGAGAGTGGGATCTTATAAAGGTCCCTTTTTTACCTTTTGAGCTGCAGAACCCTTAAAAGGATTACTCTCTAGATGCAGTGATATGTCAACCAGAGGTAGATACGTCTTTGCGAAATAAACTTGACCACACGAAAGGGAGGCAATTGACTCACAATCAGTTAAGTGTTTTCGCACATTGCATAAAGCACTTCAAAGATAATCACTCTAACGTTACATCTCTCTGTCTAGAGGCGTGAGTGAGGAAGTAAATAGGGGACAATATTTGTATGTACTAAGCCAGACCCGCGTACCCCCTTAATTCAACTGTCAACGAAACCTTCAAATATGACAGCTGTCAATTTGACATTACATTTTTGTTCAGTCGATAGTAACCATGGTAACCGTGAATGTTTCTCAAAGAAAGTTTTCAGTACCTATTCCCGAATAATTAAGTTTATAAGTTTTAAAACTAAGCAAATCTCTTTTAGCACCGAGTTCTCCTTTGGATTCTGCACCACCAGAGTTGTTTTAAAGAAAAAAAAGTCAGTTAGTCTGCGCAAACTATCACACAAAAACTTAAATTATTGTTAGTTTATAGAAAAAAAATATTGGGCACTAGAAATAAATTAGTCAAAATAAATTATTTAAATAAAGTGCGCTATTAAATAGGCTTAGAAAAAAACTTCACATAATAGAATAATATGTTTTACTTTTTACAATATAAATTAATAATTTTTCGTTTAAAGTTTTTATTTTGACTAAAATACTGCGATTGTCAGATATTTATTTAGGTAACAAAATAGACATCAACTGTTATAAAATGCTCCTTTGTACATATTTATAACTAAGTACTACTTATTGGAATGCATTAATGAGATCTATTAGGTAAATTTAGTCACTCAATAACTAATAAGGCCACTAGCAAAAAAAAGGTTAAATTAAAGAAGGTTGAATGTCTGCCCTGAAAGTAGTAAGTATGCAACCTTTTTTATTCTATACCTCTTTTCAATTCCCAAAAAGAACATTTTCTATGAGGCCAGTATCATTTATTTCAATGTCAACATTAAGTGAGCATCGATTTTCAAAAATTTTATATTTCTGACCACTAATGAGGCCACTAGCAAAAAAGGAGTTAAATTGAAGAAGGTTGAATATCTACCCCGAAAGTAGTAAATATGCAACCTTTTTGAATCTATTCTTCTTTTCAATTCCCAAAAAGATGATTTTTTATTAGGCCAGTATCATTAATTTCAATGTCAACATTATGTAAGCATCGATTTTCAAATTTTTTATATTTCTGGCTACTAATTAGGCCACTAGCAAAAAATAGAGTTAAATTGAAGAAGGTTGAATATCTACCCCGAAAGTAGTAAATACGCAACCTTTTTGATTCTATTCTTCTTTTCAATTCCCAAAAAGATAATTTTCTATTAGGCCAGTATCATTTATTTCAATGTCAACATTAACTGAGCGTCGATTTTCAAAGTTTTTACATTTTCTGACCATCGCAGCATACTTAAATCGTATACTTACATTTAAAACGATAATTATCACACAAGCCCAAGCCAAATGTCATTGAATCGTATGTATATAGACTATGATAAGTACTGAAAATGCAGCGACAGCGAGACACAATCTAGCGCGCAAACATGCAGGCCTACGGGCAATCGATCTCGCGTCATCATCGGAATAACTACTTAAATCTGTATCGTATCTTACATAGTCAAAACCGTTGAGCAAATCTGGCGAGATTTCACGTGCCATCAGCTTCTCCGCAGCTTCTAACTGGAGACTCGAACGACGGACCAGCGAGCGTATCTCTTCTGACTCCGAATCGGAATCCCAATTCCTCCGGCTATGTTTCTTAGGACTGGACGACTCATCTTCCGAATCAGCGCTTTCAGTCGAACGCCGCCTTAACTCGGTCAAAGCAATTTTCTGCAATTCCGAACCGCCATCCTTATCATTCCTTCGCCTTCGATTCAAAGAATCTAATATATCCGGTCGATTATTAACTTCAGTGTACTCTAACGAGCTGTTTACTTCATCACTTGTCATGTTAGAATTGTGTCGGCGACGACTCAGAGCTTGTATATTAAGTAGATCAAACTCAGGCGATCGCTTGCTGTTCTTACTCGTTTCCGAAGGTCTACGTCTGCGACCGTCATTGCTCTCAATACTAGTGTTATTACGAGACCTTTCAAGCGAATCGAGCAGTGACTTTTTACGTTCAGCACTGGACATAGACTTCTTAGGTTTGCGCGAAGGAGTCTCAATAGGTGACGTTCTGGTTGGCCGTTTGTATCTAGGTAGGCTCCGTTCTCTGGTGTCTGGTTTTCGTCGTCTAGTACCGTTCGGGCTGTCGTTCTCTGGTTGGGCTGAGAGACTGGAACAGCAGTCTGATTGGGAGTCGAGGAAGGCTCTGTAGTCGTCACCGAATTCGAGGAGGCGACGGGCTGCGTCGGAGTCTGGGGCTTCGGAGTACGGTTCTGAATTGTATTTTTCCTGTAGACAAAAAGAGGAGATATGTTTCAATTACTATGAAATTATACCAAGATTGACTCTTAAGGTTCCGCTGGTCGATCGTGTTTTCCATACAAATGAATTTAGAGTGTTATCCATTTATTCTTTATGGAATTTGAAAAAACAAAAGTTAAATCTACATAACAAGTCTATATCTAGCCCATGTAGGCGACGAAATAGACAAATTATATTTATTTATATTAAATTATATTAAATTAAATATAATTTGTCTATTTCGTCGCCTACATGGGCTAGATATAGACTTGATAAGTAGATTTAACTTTTGTTTTTTCAAATTCCATGAAGAATAAATGGATAACACTCTAAATTCATTTGTATGGAAAACACGATCGACCAGCGGAACCTTAAACCAAATAGCCACTTTAAAGAAAAGATGAAGAGGAATATTTATGCAGAGTTAATAACTTTTAATTTATGCTATCTGGAAATTGTAGCGCTTATGAGATCATCTTAAATAACATAGGCTTGACAACACACACTTCTTCTTTCTGACCTTATTCTAATTAATTTGGAGTCGGCGCATTGAGTAGTCCAGTGTCTACTACGAGCTTAATACTGCAAAGTGATTCAGATTTTACATTTGGCCTAACACCAACTCCTTGATAATGCAGTTGACGCTTAACGTCTCCCCTAACGGATCCCCTACTCGCAACGGACTCCGGGTCGAGAACTTTTTCACTCTCATCGTCCCCCCTGGACTATGGGGATGATATGCCTTACTTAGAGACGTTAAGAGGTGAACTGTAATGATATTTTCAATCTCATCATACTCCCAAAAGACGATTGCTGTAACTGCGGGTGGTTTACCGCTGCCACCATGAGGACCCAAGAAGCTATGATCAGCACCAAGTCCCCAAATCTCTTTATCGCCTTATATCCTATGGTGGGCACATAAAGCACAATATTTTCTCACCTGATAGAAATCCCAAGCCTGTTCAGAGAAGGAGCTATGCTCTTCCGTGCCAGCCGTCACACTGCGGTCGACGTCTGAGTCCTTGTCCATGCTTAGATCATACATCTGATTCGGATCACCCAAACTTAGCGCCAAGAAATTTCGTTCACGCTCCAAACTCCTTGAAGAGAACAGATTTATATTTTTAACTTTTATAAAACTGTGCTGTGGTTTGATTTCGCTATATTATTGTTTTTTTTTTGGTGAATTGTTTTCTAATATGTCAGTAAATAAACACGAATAGGTATTATAGGTAAAATGAAAAGGTCGACTAAGAATGAAATGAATCGACTAAGAAAGAAAAACCCCAGTAGATCCATGATGAATCTGGTGAGAAATAGACTAAGAAAGAAAAATCTCAGTCGATCCATAATTTGATATCTGGATCCAATGGGAAAAAAATATCTCACTATATTCATTTTGGATCTGCCAATGGATCTTCTGAGAATAATCCGATTTTTTTCTTATCGCCCCAAAATGGATATGACGGAATGACGGAAGGACTAATATTTTTTCAGTCCAATTTCGTAAACTTTATATAAATATTAAAACGAACATATTTCATTCTTTTTACTTTACTCAGGATATATTACACAATTGCAAACAAGAAAGTGATCTTATTTTTACCTTTTGAAGCACGAAACCTAAAGAAGCCCTCAAAGAATGATGATATTTCTTACCTTGCTAATCGAGGCCTGACAGGACCACCAGCTGGTCCCAGCTTGAAGCTCGGAGCTACAGTTCCATTCTCAGGGATTGTGTTATCATCTCGACTTGTAATGTGTGTCTTTTCGATGCTCTTGCGCAGGTTCGCGATGGTCGCCAACTGTTGTTTGATTTGATCGTCGTCGCTATCGTTGCCGGACGTTGATGTTGTGTCAAATCTGTGGGATTTAGTCAGAAAAATTAAAATAATAATAATTAAATAAATAAATATTGCAGGACATTCCACACATCGCCATCTAGACCCAAGCTAAGTAACTAGACGTGTGTTATGGGTGCTAGACAACGGATATACTACTTATATACTTTTCTTTTGTAAATATATACTTATGATACATATAACAAGCAGACGACAGACAAAAATATCTAAGCATAAAAACTTGTCTGAGGCCATCTGAGGCGGGAATCGAACCCGCAACCCTGTGTTTGGCAGTCCGGCATGGTGACCATTGTGCCAACTGAGTCGTTAATATTTATACCAACCTGCTTTTCCTACTAGTAGCTGGGTCGCTAGCGGTGCTTCTCTCATGTTTCTCCTCTCTCTCCGGCGTCATCCGTCCACAGAACGACAGCGATTTGACAAGCCTCTCCCTAGAGTCGACGTTGTTGCGGCGCACGCGCAGCTTGATCCGCTTACGTCGGAGCCAGCATTGCTTGTCGTTCGCCTCTACGCACGACGTGCACGCTTCCGTCATCGTGTTCGTGCTGGACACGTGGCCCTGGAGGTTTCAAATGAAAATAGATATGAAAGAAGAAGACATACCTACTGCGCCGACCTCAAATAAATTGGAATAAGGGCAAGAAGAAGAAGAAATATATTTTTATGTAGAAAAGAAGAAAAAAGTTGTACCAAATATATAAAATATAGCCTTAATTAAAAAAAAAACATAGATTTTTGGAGGTATGAAGTGACATATAGTTCGTATGCGCAATTCGATTAAGCGCCATCTGTTGGTAGCGAAACAAAGCGTTGCAACAGTTCCTTAGGTAATTAGGCTTATGCTTATGATAGAAAAGAGGTTTCAAATCACTACCTATAGGTTAATAATTGGCGCACGTTGCATCGTTTGAGTTTAACCAGAGCTTCATCTACTTTGATCTATGGTTTATAAACTAAAGAAAATCGAAGGTTTTTAACTTTTAATCAAGGTTTACCTGTACAGTAGTAGAACTTCCTCTAAGCTTAGAATTCGAGGTCGCAGGTGAACCTCTTTGCGGCGAAGCCAAGGTATTTAGAGCTGATTCCGAGATAGACATGTTGTGTGACATAGCGGCAACGTCGCCCGCTGTGGGCGTGGCCGCGAGGGATGCGCCTGCGCTTAGCTGTGAGAGACAGGACACGGACCACGGGCGGGCGCTGTTGCCAGCTCGCTTCTTGCGGAGGGTAACCTAGGGATGGTTAAATACAGGTGTTATATACATGTGCAGGTGATTTTTATACTTATATTATAAATGTGAAAGTTTGTGTGTTAGTTTGTTACTTCTTCGCGCACTTCAAACTAAGGAATCTATTGCTATGAAACTTAGTAGGAGAAGAAAGCAGTAGTTCTGGAATAATCCCAACCCCGGTCTTACGCAGGAAAAACCGCGGGGCGCAGCTAGATTTAGCTAGTTTAATGTAAAAATACAAGCTGCGCTCTGTTGTTTAACACGTTGAAAAATCTACCGGGAACAATTCAAATGTAAAAACTACCACCTTCTCCCGTACAAATTTTCATCAAAATCTGTCAAGCCGTTTTCTAGTGAGAGGGAAAAAACAAGCTTATTTCAGCATTAATAAATTAATAGGAACATTTAAAACAACGTAAAGCATATTTGCTTAATTTGGCACAAAAAAGGGGGGGAAGGGGGGGAAACAATAATTTCTCGACGTGCTTCCATATCGAAATTGAAGCATATATATGACAGCTACGTTCATGCCAAGTTTCATGCTTTCTTCACGATGGGACCATCATATTTATAAAAAAAAAAAAAAGCTTTTCACACGATAAATAAAGTAGATGACAACATCATAAGAAAACATTAATGGTAACCATAGCAACGATAATACGTTGCTATCGTAACCTTGTCAATAACGGAACGTGAGCGATGACGTCACACTTTTTGGCGAATGCCGGTGTTCATCGATTTATAAGGCGTTATCACGTCAAAAAGGTTTAGTAATGAGAATTAAAGCATAACAAAATAATGATGTTAAAATAAGCCATTTTGTAACACACAATTTTGTACCATAAAGTTATAAATATAAAGTCGTATTCACCTTAGCATGATGAGTAGGTGTCACAGTGCAAGTAGAAGTGCTCATATCCATTGAGGAATGAAGGTTCCTTTCTTCAGATGTTAGTGAGGTGTCTACTTCACTCTCCGTCGTGTATTCACCTGATGCATCATAGCTTTCTGTACCCTGGAAATGTACAGACAAAATGTTACCTTGGTACAGACAGACAGATAACGCCTAGCCTAAAATTAAATAAATATTGCAGGACATTCCACACAGCGCCATCTAGCCCTAAGTTAAGTAACTAGACTTGTGTTATGGGTGCTAGACAACGGATATACTACTTATATACTTTTCTTTTGTAAATATACACTTCTAAAATACATAGAAACAACCAGACCACAGACAAATATCTAAGCATAAATACATGTTTGAGGCGGTAATCGAACTCGCAACTCTGTGTTTGGCAGTCCGGCATGGTGACCATTGTGCCAACTGGGTCGTTCATTTCAATTGCATTTCGATTGCAAAAAATCCTCAAAGTAGCTCAAAATACTTTTGGTATTCTCAAAAATATTTTTTTGTAATCGGAATGATATTGCAATGTTTTTTTAACAATTTTACTGGCCTTCAGATTGGCGAATGTCCCATGGCTTCTAACAGTGGAGTTCACCACTGTTAGAAGCCATGGGACTGTTGGCTGTTGGCTGTTGATATTGTAAGGTTGTTGTTTGAAATGTATACAAAAAGAGATCAAGTGGTGGAATTTCCAACAAGGTGTGTAGACTAAGGCGGTAGATTTTAGGGGTGGCAAAGGGGAAAGATGGACGGACGACTTAGTTATGGTCACAGGAAGTCGTTGGACGCAGAGACCATGCGACCGATCGCTCTGGAAGTCTTTGGAAGGAAACCAGGAAGGCTGGAAGACTATGTTTAGCAGTAGACGTCCTGTGGTTGATATGATGATGATGAAAAGGGACCAACTTTTTTATCTTGTTTATAACTTTTTCCTGTTCGCTTTCATTTTGCATTCAACAGTACCACAATATCCGTGATAGGCTTTGAGTTAACAAGTGTACCCAGAAATTAATTCATGTGTAATTTGAAACTGTTAAGTTGTAAAAATGATTATGGAACTGACAATTGCAAAGGAAAGGGTAACGTGTAAATTAATTCTTTTGTCGTGTCAAAGACTTATGAAATTAAATGTTATTTGCCTGAAATTAGGCGATGGATATGGCATTATCCGAAACTCTGTTTAGATTCACCGTTAGAGCTGGTCATGAGGTGCTCGATTCAGATCAGCTTCCCCACATAGTGTTGCCCTGTTCCCTAAAACCCCTCATCACCGAAGAACACTAACCTGATTATCCATCTGATCTTTCCCATCATTGCTCTGATTCAACCACTCCTTAATCCTGGACATCTTGTTCCTGCTAACGTTCTTAGATTCCTCTTCGAACGCCAACGGCTTGAAGCTACGCGATTTCTTCTTCATAATAATGTGTTGTTGTGCTTGTTTCTGTACTAATTCCTCAGCTTGGTTCACTAATCGCTCTAAGTCTTTGCACCTGTAAATTAAAGACAGTTTTTATTAGCCTATAACAATCCCAATGAATCAATGTATCCTCAAACCAAATTTCATCAAAATCGGCCCAGTAGTTTCGAAGCTTATTTAATGCAAACAAACAATAAAATCTTTCCTCATTATTATATGAGTTTTTAATTAACTATTTGCACATCACGGCAGTGAAAATATGGGGATCAAAAGTTAGTCTATGGATTATTCTACGGTCGTAGCTATCTACACGCAAAGTTTTGTTACAATCGGATCAGTATTTTTTTCTTAAGGGGTAAAAACATAACTTAACAACACAAATAACACACATTAATAACACTAGCTGAACCCGGCTGTTCTGAAATATCGAGACGAAAGTATTTCTATGTTCTTGGCCCTACCGTGGACTACCCCCGTGCAAAGTTTCATGCATACAAACATTTAAATTTATGAGATTACTAGCTGCGCTCCGCGGTTTCACCCGCGTAAGTCCCGATCCCATGCGAATATCAAAATTTAAAGTAGCATATTAGACTTCACTACATAGTATAAAATAAAGTCGCTTTCTCTGTCCCTATTTCCCTTTGTACGCTTAAATCTTTAAAACTACGCAACGGATTTTGATGCGGTTTTTTTAAATAGATAGAGTGATTCAAGAGGAAGGTTTATATGTATAATACATGCATAATATAGCCGTGTGAAGCCGGGGCGGGTCGCTATCCTCGATAAATGGACTATCCAACACAAAAATATTTTTTCAATTCGAATCAGTAGTTCCTGAGATTAGCGCGTTCAAACAAACAAACTCTTCAGCTTTATAATATAAATTATAGATTAAGATTTTACATAAAAACTGTACCTTGTATCAACTTTTAACAAATCCGGCGTCGATGCGTCTAATTTCGGTTTAAGCGACACAGATTTCTTCTCACTCTTCTCATCTAAAGGCAGTTCACATTGAATTTCAACGGAGGATGTCATTAAATCTGTAGAGTCTTCATTGCTAATTTTAGGCGCACCAACGTAGGTCCATTCTTCTTCCGATGATTCTGATTGAGTTTTTTCATCTGTTTCTACTACTTGTCTGTAGGAAAAAAAGAACAGTTTGTCCATTAATAAATAAAATAAAAATAAATATTGCAGGACATTCCACACATCGCCATCTAACTCCAAGCTAAGTAACTAGATTTGTGTTATGGGTGCTAGACAACGGATATACTACTTATATACTTTTCTTTTGTAAGAATTATACTTATAATATAATGCATTTAAACAACCAGACCACAGACAATTATCTAAGCATAAATACTTGTCTGAGCCGGGAATCGAACTCGCAACCCTATGTTTGGGAGTCCGGCATGGTGACCATTGTGCCAACTGGGTAGTCATGTCGACAATAAGACGCTATATATAGTGAGTGTCCTTTATGTAAAACCCTTTCAAATCGTGGTGAATTTGAAGGCATGTCGGTTTCCGCACTGTTTTTTCCACCATCTTAAGAGCATTTGATGAAAGACCTACGTTTTTTCCTAACCCCTAGTGTTCCACAGCTGGGCATAGGTCTCGACATCTCTCTTCATAAGTTGCAGTTCTGGGCTATTCAGCCCATGCCAGCTGGCTCAAAGCTGTCGAGGTCGTCTCGCTAACGCTTTTGTGCCCGACCTCGACGTCGCTGAGCACCCCGGAGACACCATGAAGGTTAATTCTTGTAAATAACATTTGTTAAAATTACATTTCAATATAATTCCGATTGCATTTCATTGCATAAATACTTTCAAAGTAGCTCAAAATACACTGAAACTCCGCTTTTCGACAAAAAAACTGTCTTTGAGGATATTTTTTGTAATCGAAATGGTATTGCAATGTAATTTTAACAATGTTATTTACCAGAATTGGTCTTCTGTTTGTTGCTGTTTAGCCCAATTCTTCTTAACCATCCTTCATTCATTTTAGTTATCAAAATGGTATTGCAATGTAATTTCAACAATGTTATTTACCAGAATTGGTCTTCTGTTTGTTGCTGTTTAGCCCAATTCTTCTTAACCATCCTTCATTCATTTTAGTTATCAAAATGGTATTGCAATGTAATTTCAACAATGTTATTTACCAGAATTGGTCTTCTGTTTGTTGCTGTTTAGCCAAATTCTTCTTATCCATCCTTCATTAATTTTAGTTATCAAAATGGTATTGCAATGTAATTTCAACAATGTTATTTACCAGAATTGGTCTTCTGTTTGTTGCTGTTTAGCCCAATTCTTTTTAACCATCCTTCATTCATTTTAGTTATTTATTAAAAAAGTGTACTTACCTATCCGAGTCCGTGTCATGGTGTTTAAAATAAAATATGGCGAGATGGTTCGACTTCCTATCTGTCTGGTTAAACTTGGAAGTGTCTACAGGTTTCTTTCTTTTGATAACTGTCGGTGGAGTTTTTAGTTTTTCTTCGATTTTCACCGTGCTGTTTATATCGAGTCCTGTAATGTGAGTGGTGATTCATATACCATCATAATAAACATCTTTGTTTGGAAATATGAGGATATTAGTATTTGTAAATAATATGGAATAATTGCTATTGTTTTTCTTAGAATTACGTAAAGTAACTGGAAATGTAGATTGTTTGTCGACAAAAAACTAAATGATTCGTTCAAATATGAACTACTAGCTGCGCCCCGCGGTCTCACCCGTATATCCTGTGGGAATATCAAAATAAAAAGTAGCCTATAGCTTTATAGCTTTCCTCGTTAATGGACTATCCAACACAAAAATAACTTTTCAATTCCAAGCAGTAGTTCCTGAGATTAGCGCGTTCAAACAAACAAACAATCCAGCTTTATAATACTAGTTTAAATTAACGAATTGTCTACCGTAGAATAGTTAGTACTATGTGGGGGTTGCATAATTGACGATGATAATTCAGCCACTGCATTTACTCCATTAAAAAGCATGAAAGGATATTGTTAATACATACCTATTATAATAAGGACTTTGGCATAGTCTGTTCTCTTTGTTTTTGATGGAACCTACTAACTAGTATGTATCAAAACATACTATTGGATCCTTAAGATCATCAAGAGGCAATGTATCATACGTTGCCTTTGCTAGACTTTGAATTATCAAATCAGAATCATAAAACATTAGTTGCAAGTGTCAACCAAAGACGTTAAAATAAAGTGTTAAGTTATTTAAACTTAGAGCGTTTCAACTGAATAGGTAGGTATATTAAATTTATCTTACCATCAATCTGATCAGTAACAGGTACAGTTTGGTCCATATTCCTCGCCGCCATTTCGTCCTCGCAGGGCACCCGTCTCTCGTCCGCCATCTTTGATTCTGGACGGTTCGATTCGAATTCACAGTCAGAGCCGAAGCCGCGCCACTTGTATGTTATCGCATATTCTTGTTCATCCTGTAATTTTAATAATTATTTATTTGATATTATTTTACAAGAAAAGTCTACTGTTCAATTTAACAGAATAAACGGAAGAAATAGAAATAGAAAGCCAATTACAGACAATCAGAAATAGACTAAAAATAAAATAATGTTTCAAACAGAAAATTTACCCTAAAATTTTTATTTATTTATAAAAGTTACTGACTGACTGACTGACTAATAAGTAGGTATATCAACGCGCAGCTCAACCCAATGGAATTGGGCTAAAATTTGGCACATAGATAACCTTAATAATTTAGGAATCTTTTGAAAGTTTTTTTGGAAAATTCAACCCCTACGCGGCCGAAGTCGCGGGTAGATCAAAGTAATTATACTCAGAATTACAAGATGCAATCTAGCTCTTTTCTACAACATTAAATGGTATTTCATTATCCTTTTCACCAGGACTTGTAGAAGTACCTTGTACTTTCATTGATTTACCCTCTTTTTTTAAATATATGATAGGTTAGATCACTATCTCACCAGGCAGGTGACGACAGAAGACCCCTAAATGAGCGTGAACCTTCGAGGGCCTCAAGGAAAGGCAGGAAGACAGCATTGAAACGAAAACATATCCGACCCGCCCCTTTAGACAAGATTGCTTTCTATAAGCGATGTCGCCAATCGATAGATTTGATTGTATGAAATTGACATAAGCCATTATATAAATTTTGCCTAAGATGGAACTAATCCACTCTAGGTGTGAAAGTCACTCATTAAGTGCCGAGACGGAGTCTGGCGCCCGAGCGTAGCGAGGGCGCTAATAGTTCGAGGGACTAAATGAGTCTTTCACCCGAGGTAAACACTGTGCTTTTCATTACGAATAATACATAAAATTCTTTCTAACAACGAGAGTGAATGAGAGACTCCATACTACCTGATCCTCTTACAAGGTTGGGACCAAAGTGGTTATATACATGTAGTGTTATTCTTTGGTGTTACTTAAAGCAAGGAGGTTAGGTTATATGGTTAGGCGTAATGATACTGATACTGACTACATGCACATTGCACAAGCCGTGCGAAGCCATAATTTGACATGACAGCTGTCAGTGAAAGCGATTGTCCCTAGGGCTGGAAGTTTTATTTTCTACACGCTCTTCAGGCATCTTTAGACCTTCTATAAGAGTATGAGTAATGAAAATAAAGTTTACTTACCTACTTTTCGTTGGCTTGTGTCAATCACATACAAAAAAATACAAATAAAGTCTGTCGATTGGCGATATCGCTAATAGAAAGCCATCTTGTCTAAGGGGTCCGTCCTCCTTTTGTGGCTGCAGCAGCCTTATGTATCCGAACACGGACAAGTCTACTTTGCGATATGACTTCCCTAAGTGCCTTTATTGGGTTATTGCATCAAAGGTATTGTGCCTATCTATAAGTTTAATGAGGTCAGTTGTTCAAACATGGAAACGTTACGGAAACGCTATTTAGCAAGTGGTAGGTACTTAGTAGGTAAATATGTAGGTATGATAGCTAAAAGTGCGATGTGGGTGGCCGTCTCAAATTGTGCACTGTTAGTTTTTTCGATTTAGAATGTAAGATTCACTGTTTTATTAACAACTTAACAAGTTGACAAAAATAAAGTGAGGTATTTTTCACTATGTTACTAAAGTTTACCCACTGTTTTGACGAATCATCAAAAGATCCAAGAATGTGTCGGAAAAGGAGATCAATGAACATAAGAGGTAACTTAACTATTTGAGACAATGTATATCCTAAGATATTATGCGACTGTCAGGCAAGAACAGTTCAAAGGCCTTAAATTGACGGGAGTTCTCTGCTGATACGGACTCCTTAGCCGAGTTTTTAAAAGAATAATGGCATATTTCGAACAGAAATTACTTGTTTGCAACGAAGTTAGGTTCTGAAAATTCCTATTTGTGTAATGGCGTCAGATGCTGGTGGAGAAACGAAAACACGTGACTTTAAATGATTGTATATTTTTCCCACACCTATTTCAAGTATTAATTTAATTGTAATTTAGAAAAACGGTAGGTAATTAAATTTAAAAAAAAGTTTGTGGGTCCACTTAGTGGGATCACCGCGTTAATCGATCACTTCTTCAAAGAGTAAGAAACATTAAGGTAGGGGTAAACACACAAGATCCCACTGGCTCAAAGTGTTGCTGGCTCTGTCAGCCCCCGATATAAGATAAGATGGCCATGCCATCATTCTTTAAGATATCTCCTTTGATATCTCACCTCGGAAGCAGACTGTCGGCTGTCACAGGACAAATCCCTCTGGCGTGAGTTGACTGGTGTCCTCTGGCGGCGTGGTGAGTCTCGTCTACAAAGTCTTGGCTGCTTCAAGACGGGCTCGTCGTCGCTGTCGCTCACCGCTTCCACTGATAATACACCCTGGAACATTTGAAATAAGAATTGGGTCATTATTAAGAACTTTATAGTCTACTAGCGACCCGCTCCGGTTTCGCACGGCTATATTATGCATGTATTATACATATAAACCTTCCTCTTGAATCACTCTATCTATTAAAAAACCGCATTAAAATCCGTTGCGTAGTTTTAAAGATTTAAGCATACAAAGGGATATAGGGACAGAAAAAGCGACTTTGTTTTATACTATGTAGTGATGCTTATTTATTGGAACCCGGAAAAGCATTTGATAAAGATTGGTTTGTAAAATGAAAATCGGCCAAGTGTTTAGTTTTGTTTTTAGTATTTGTTGTTATAGCGGCAACAGAAATACATAATCTGTGAAAATTTCAACTGTCCAGCTATCACGGTTCATGAGATACAGCCTGGTGACAGACAGACAGATAGACAGTGGAGTCTTAGTAATAGGGTCCAGTTTTTACCCTTTAGATACGGAACCATAACAATGTTTTTTTTTTCTTTTTCATTTCAAATTACAAAGTAAGTATGCCTAAATTACCGAAATATTCTACCTAACACTAAATTCTTAAAATATCAATAAAACATTAAATACCACCAACTAAGTCTCTATGCTCACAAATAAGTTAAAATTTACGATCACATATTCATATTTTATTAATTCTCTACTCATAAATTAAGTTATGGCTAATAAAAGTCAACCGACTAACCATTTTAAAATTTATTGGAGGGAAAAATATCGTATAAATTACACGTTCAATTCATTTTTATGTTCTAAGCAAAGTTACGGGTCTAATAAAGGGCGCAGTGATTTAATAAATGCCCTAACCCTTTAGTGCTTGAGGGCAAACAAACGCACTTTATGTCAATTGAAATCTCAAGGGGTTACCTACTAATCACAATATAGGATTAAAAGGGGCAAATAAAAAAGGGTGGGAAAGACAGATTCAAGATGAATATAAAAATTTAAAAAAATATAATTCTGCGACGAATTGAGAACTTCCTTTCTTTTTTAAGTCGGTTCAAAAGTGTTTGGTGGCTTATTTATTAAGTCTAACTAATAAAATGTTTATGTTGTTTATAGTAACAACAAAATGTTATAATGAAAAATTTCAAATTTTCAATCAAACAAAAAAAAAACATATTTTTGGATACATTTAAATTAAAGATTTAAGGATATTTCTTACCCAATTTCGAAACGGTGGAATGGGTCAGGTTTTGTAAAATAATTTAGATTTTTCCTAGATCAAAACAAAATACGAAAATGAAGAATTCCCAAAATCATATTAGACAATATCAAAATGGTCCCTTTAATGGCCAATAATCAATAAAACCACTTACCACCCAACCCAACAAGCAAAGTGACACTTAGCCATAACACCACCGGGGTTAATAGGGTTAATTTTATACGACACGATGGGGTGGTTTAATATTTGACAACAAAACTACGGGTGGTTGATTCAACTATTGTTCAAAAGAATTTGTTATTTGTTACAATAGTTAGTCGTGGGAAAGTCAAAATATATTGCGAACATTTTTCTCATCTTAAAGTTAGATAGATAGATAAATTCTTTATTGTTAACACCATTAGTTAACGCCATCAAGTTAGCTATTTCTAAGATTAATTATCTATGGTTACCTATAATGTCGTCATGTATGGATCAGAATGCTGCCTGCCTAGCATGAAGACCAAAACACGATACGATAAAGCGATATAACTACATCAACTCTCAAAATATGATAGATAAAGCCGCCATGTCGAATTTTTATCATAATATTTATCGCAATTTATAATAAAAATTCAAAATGGCGGCTTTATCTATCATATTTTGAAAGTTGATGTAGTTATATCGCTTTATCGTATCGTGTTTTGGTCTACATGCTAGGCAGGCTGGGCCGTGAAAAAGAAGGATGAGAGAAGATTGCATGCAGCGGAGATGAGAATGTTAAGATGGATGTGTGGAGTAACGAGGATGGATAAAATAAGGAATGAGTATATTAGAGGAAGCCTGAAAGTAGCACCGGTTACTGAAAAAGTAAAAGGGAACCGGTTGAGTTGGTATGGACATGTGATGAGAAGAGAAGAGACGCATGTGACTAAAAGAGTGATGAGTATGAATGTAGAGGGATGGAGAGGAAGCGGACGACCTAAGAAAAGATGGATGGACTGCGTGAGACAAGACATGAGAGAGATGAATGTGAACCTTCCGGGACTAGGCTGTTCACACGTCTGAACGTCCAAGGGGTTATGGGCAGGAAGATGATGGTTACCTATAATACGTATCCATTAAAATTATTGCGCAAAATTAACCAGAAATGTCGTTTTTTTGGTAAAAGAACCTCGACTCTTGAACGTATTTTTTAGGATTCCGTACCCTAAAAAAAGAAGTAATACTGTAAAAAAAAACATAATAAGATCTCTTGTCCGTCTCTCTGTCACTAACCTAAAACTTCGAAACTATCTTTAATATTATAAATCCGAAAGTTTGTAGGTAGGTATATTTATTTGTTTGTTTGTTCCCTGTCGAACTTAAAACGACTGGCACGATTTGGATGCAAATTGACATAGTGGTAGTTAAGGCGATGAAGAAGGACATAGGATACTTTAGATTTGGAAATTCTGGCAGGCTCGGGTCTGGCGCAGCTCAGATTAAGTAACTTTACGGTGAAAGGGTACCGGCTCTCATACAAACGTAGTCGACTGTTTCCTCCCAGGATAATGACACTAGCACAAATATTTTTGTTGCATAAAACTTATAACTAAAAGGTTTTATGGCACAAAAATATTTGTGCTAGTGTCATTATCCAGGGAGGAAACAGTCGACTACGTTTGTATGAGAGCCGGTACCCTTTCACCTTAAAGTTACTTAATATGAGCTGCGCCAGACCCGAGCCTGCCAGAATTTCCAAATCTAAAGTATCCTATGTCCTTCTTCATCGCCTTAACTACCACTATGTCAATTTGCATCCAAATCGTGCCAGTCGTTTTAAGTTCGAAAGGGAACAAACAAACAAATAAATATACCTACCTACAAACTTTCGGATTTATAATATTAAAGATAGTTTCGAAGTTTTAGGTTTTAATAGTTTAAAAATCGATGGTGACAGAGAGACGGACAAGAGATCTTATAGAGTACCCTTTCCTCTTAAAAATGACGTCGTACCTGATTGTCAATCCTCGCGATACACGCTTCCAGATGGCACTGCCACTCAATAGCTCTCAGGTAAAGCAGATGCCAGCGTCTCTCCAAGGCTTTGGCTGCGTCACCTCCACTGCATAACCTCACCACTGAGCTGACGATCCTTCGGTGACATTCCACGTCCTTTTGTAATACCTGCAACAAAAAAATATATTGAGGTTATTATGGTGCTTTTTTTCTATAGTTCCTCCGGACGACTAGGCTCATGTGGTCATTGCAAACAAGGATATTTTCAAAGGACCTTGATAGAATTTAAACTTTATGCAAACATCGTTTATATCAGGTAACAGCCTTAAAAATGAGTACAGACCCATATAAAATAGTAACCTTACAGACTTACATACACATAGCTAATATTATAAGTAGGTAATAAATTTAAGTTATGTTTTAAAAATGGCAGCAAATAAATTACTTAGATTGAAATTAGAAGCAAATCATGGTTATACATACTCTCACGAGTTACATGGGTGAAAGAACGTGCACAGCCACTAATGAACTAAAATCAAAAATTCAAAAGAAAATTGCATAAAGTCGCATTCTTATTATTATCTTAAAAACAATTGACCACTTGCAAACATCTTATAAACTAAGCTAGGATGGGTATTAACAAATCCATCGAACGAAGCATTAGCTTCAATTCACTATCTATACTAATATTATAAAGCTGAAGAGTTTGTTTGTTTGTTTGAACGCGCTAATCTCAGGAACTGCTGGTTCGAATTGAAAAAATATTTTTGTGTTGGATAGTCCATTTATCGAGGAAGGTTATAGGCTACTTTTTATCCCGATATTCCCACGGGATCGGGAGCTACGCGGGTGAAACCGTAGAGCGCAGCTAGTTAAAAAATAAAATGACAAAATTCACTTCACACTTTTTATCTGTTAAAAAATCGTAAAAAATATTTCTATTGAAGATAATAGTGCACTTTATGTATCGAAATTCGTGATGAAAGGTGTCGAAAGGCGCACAAAGGAACGCAAACAAATAACCGAGATAGAATTAAAGATCAAGAATGTGATAAGATCTTGCGCAAGAGTACAACAACGTGTTAAAGGAAATACCGACTTTTAGGAGCAAAAAATTGGTTTAAGTTAATAGAGATCGATCGTAACTAGATTTTCAGCTAAAGCCGAATTACAAAACTTCGGTTTCGGGTTTGGACTGAAATCTATACTTAGAGACTTGATATTCTGATGGTCATTTAGATCCTAATCTTTGTTAAGATTATTCACACAACTAATGTTAAAAAATAAAAATAATTCATTTATTTCGCCATAACATTACATTACATAATATCTAGGAGCATAATAATGCCCAAGTATACAATTATCCAACAAGAAAAATGTTCAACTATAGAAATGCCTAACAAGAAACATTTCCAACTATAATTACAAGACTTATTCGTCAATTCACAATAAATTAAACTGTCTAATTAAGAATAATTAGTATTTAACTGGTTTTCCTATTTATTTTTTATGCAGTTTTTTCATATTAAAATCGAAATAGGTAAGTATGTATTTTTAACTGAGTAAAACATTTTTATATTCAATGAGTTTTAAACACTAAGTTATAAACGCGCCCTTTAATGAGAAGAAAAATCACAAGAAGTTGATGAGGCCGAAACCAGCCGAAACCGAATCTTCGTGCAAGAATCGTGCAATCACTAGTATTTTTACACAACAAAGCAACCGTCGTCGTACACCGGGGTCAATAGAAGACCAACCAATCAAAGTTAACAATAGCTATTGCGACTAGAACCTTTTTAGTGGAAAAGAAAAAAGTAAATTTGAAATTCGAACAAAGGGCGGAACGTGGTCCGGTAGTTGCGCACGCGCACCCATCTATGACTAGAGCTACTTCACTACGGTTGTTATTGTATTCCGCAATAACTAAATGGAAAACTTGTTACTAGGGAAAGTTGTTATTCAGCGATTTAAAAAAAATAAACAAAAAAATTACAACTGCATTATTCTTTTTTTATTAAACAAACTTTCTGTTTTCCATAGCGAAATATTCCAATATCCCTATTTAAGAATAGGTACTGATTATTATTTTCAGGAACGTTTACTGATAATTAAATAAATATAAATAATTAAAATTCCTATATGTGTCATGGTGTCAGATGCTGATAAAGATAAATGGAAACCACGTGGCTTTAAATGCTTATTATCTATTTTATACATCTAGTTCACGAAAAACTATCAATTTCATTGTAATCTAGGAAAATGGAGATTTTTTCATATTTTCTATTTGTGTATATGCTTAATTATTACCCTGCCATCATTAAAATAAAAATAAATATTGCAGGACATTCCACATATCGCCATCTAGCCCCAAGCTAAGTACCTAACTAGACTTGTGTTATGGGTGCTAGAAAACGGATATACTACTTATATACTTTTCTTTTGTAAATATATACTTATAATACATAGAAACAACTAGACCACATACAAATATCTAAGCATAAATACATGTCTGAGGCGGGATCGAACCCGCAACCCTGTGCTTGGCAGTCCGGCATGGTGACCATTGTGCCAACTGGGTCGTCAGGGACAACGTCTATAGGGATGATTATTTATGACTTCAAGAAACTTTTTTTCTGTGTAGGTATATTTTACGCTGTTGGATTTGGTTGATATTACAATAGCTTGTGAGTGAAATAGTACTAAAGATTCTGTAGACTTTATCTATACTATCTTACTCCTAAACTACTCAACCGATTTTAATCAAATTTCGGGAGTTACGCGGGTGAAACCGCGGAGCGCAGCTAGTAATATTATAAAGCTGAAGAGTTTGTTTGTTTGAACGCGCTAATCTCAGGAACTACTGGTTAGAAAAGAAAAAATATTTTGTTTTGGATAGTCCATTTTTCAAGGAAGGCTATAGGCTACTTTTTATCCAGATATTTCCACAGGATCGGGAGTTACGCGGGTGAAACCGCGGAGCGCTGCTAGTAGAATAATAAAAATCGTATACCTCAGCCAGATAATGAAATGTTGATTGTCTGTCTACTCACACCTGCATACTCGACGCATGATGATAGTATCATCAAATCATCTGCATAAACAATGCACTCATGATGAGAATCAATAGCTCTCTAGATAATAATGCTGATTAATTTCTTTAGAGAGAAAATGAATCGAAGTTTTTATTTTAAATAGATTTTGATCAAAAAAATAAAAAAATAAAAAGGTAAATAAAAAATAAAAAGGTTTTGAAGGTTTTTGGTTTTAAATAGGTTTTGATTTTGATTTTTGAGTGGTAATACGGATCGGAATCTTTGGGAAATTATTCGTTCTCTCAGGTCATTGTGTTGTTCGCAAGGGTAAACACGGGACTCTTTTATTAAGACTACACTGTCTGTCTGTCTGTCACCAAGCTGTATCTCTTGAACCGTTATAGCTAGACAGTTGAATTCTTCACAGATGATGTATTTCTGTTGCCGCTATAACAAACGAAAATGGTTGTCTGTAAAGTCTGTTTCCGGATGATAATTTTACGTGATAACGTCATAAGAAAACATTGATGGTAACCATGGCAACGATAAAACGTTGCTATAGTTACTTTGTCAATAACATGAGGCGTTCCAGTAACGACGCGTGACGTCACACTTTTTTGAGATTGCAGGTGTTCACCAATTTATAAAACGTTATCACGTCAAAAACAGAATATCGTGGTAAAGAACCCTTCTTGCGCAAGTCCGACTCGCACTTGGCAGGTTTATTTTACATATGATAGGTCAGCGTTTGACCACTATCACACCTGCCTGATGGCAGGTGACGATTACCACGTTCTAATTGAGAATCCTCCTCCTTTTTTAAACTTGGTTAAAAAGTTCTTAAAAAATATATTGTTCCAACTTGATATAGAGTCACGTTAGAATAATAGATGAATATCACATAATGAGCCATTTTCTTCTACGCTTCCTTGCGTCAAATAAGTGTAAAGATAGCCACCACAATTTCGAACAATTCAATGGCAACCAAAAAGATTCTGTTACGAAACAGTACAACCAATTATATATAATAGCCACTGTTAAAAATTTAATAAAACACTGGAGAATTTTAACAGTTGAAATTATCACGTTGAACCGTGGTAGCACTTAACAAAAACATCTTCAAGTAATTAAAGTAAGATGTTGTAACTTGAAGTTTATCTTGGTTTACAAAAGCTGACGCACAGCAACTGTTTCTAAAAATATTCAATCTTACACAGGTTTATTAACAGTCTAAATAAGCAA
The DNA here is from genome assembly GCA_907269075.1 of Idaea aversata. Classification (NCBI taxonomy): domain Eukaryota; kingdom Metazoa; phylum Arthropoda; class Insecta; order Lepidoptera; family Geometridae; genus Idaea; species Idaea aversata. The sequence goes on from OU026102.1 coordinate 4,953,901, forward strand.
CAGCTTTACAGAAGTTTTTTGCGAAATCGTATGTAATCAACCAAATAATAAATGAGAATAATCATTCTACGATAATGACAAAAGCTTTTTGACATTTACATGTTATTCATATATTTTGACGACCTCTGTGGCGCGTCGGGCGAACACCCGACTGCGACGCAGAAGGTTGCGGGTTCGATTCCCGCCGGGAACAAGTATTTATGCTGACCATAAATTCTTGTTTCTGGTTCTGGGTGTTTCCTATATGTATAATATGTATGTACCTATATATTTACAAAAAAAAAAGTATATAAGTAGTTTATCCGTTATCTGGCACCCATAACACAAGCATTAAGTTGCTTAGCTTGGGGCTGGATGGCGATGTGTAATATGTAAAAAAAAAAAAAAAAAATATTAATAATATTCATTCTTCCTACTCTTATACCAATTTATTTGGGGTCAGCACAGTATGCCTTCTTCTTCCATTCATTTCTATCAATCGTCATCTCATCGTTCACAATCATCTCTCTCATTGTTTCTCACAGCCCATCCATATTTTTTTTAGGTTGTCCTCTTCTTCTCTATCCCTCTAAGTTAATTCTCATCACATTTCGAGTCACATGCGTCTCCTCTCTCCCCATCACAATCTCTATACCAACTCAAACAATTTCCTTTTACTTTTTCTGTAACTGGTGCTACTGATACATAAGTTAAACATTTTACAGTACCTATGAAGGTACGTTGAGATTTCATCAGTAAGTAAATAATAAATGAAATTGAACAATGTCAAGTCAGATAAATACAACATGAATTCGACAATGCTGCATTGCTTAATAAGCCACTGTTTGAATCTTGTTTACTAGAAGATTACAAGATGTAGAGAGATGTAATCTTACACTGTTTCTGTTTCTATAATTTGTATATGCAATTCTGAACATAATTTAAACCCTGCTAGCTGGTAGCAGTTTATATTCTGTTACTAACATGCAATTGTAAGGAAGACAGAATAACTATTAAGTCAAACTTGTGCATTTTCTAGACCAAGGACCAGTACATTTCTATGCAGTTATTTATTTATCTACGTCAATTTGTTTCCTCGTAAAGTGAAATAGATGTTAGAGATTACGAGAACATATCAAAATTACAGCATAACAGTCGGTCCGTTGAGTTCTAAATTGCATATTACTCGTTTGTTGTGTTGGAGAAAGTTTTTGTTATGAGTAGTAGGTAAGGATCTTTTAATATAGTTCCTTAATAAACTAGCTGTGTCAAAATTCCGGGATATTTTTGGCAATTACAACAACAATAATGCGCATCTCTGTTATACTCGCAATTTCATTTCATCAGACTCCTTGTGGCCCAACACACCGGTTTATACAATAAGACAAACTAGTGAATATGGGAACAAAAAAACGTGAGAACGAGTTATAAAACCAAATAGATGCGATTGTTGACATTGTGTCTTTGACTTTCACGATTGGGTGAGAAATTCTTAACGTAGTAGCCACTAGTAGGTAAACAAAATTAAATATTGGTATATGCTACTTGAATATGCTAGGTGATTTTTTATTCTTTTTTAGATAACTCTTTCATTTAAGAAAAGTAGCAGTTAGCATACAAAAAAAAGTGTCTTGACACAAGAAATAAGATACTAGAGAATTAATTTCTGGGTTTTAGTAAAAAATCTTATAAAGATAAACAGTATTAAAATTAAAACAGTATTAAAAGCAATATTCTTAATAAAGAGAGAGAGAGAATTATTCTTGCCTATTCTTACTTTCCTCTGTGAAAATAAGCTATTGTCTGGTCTTGATTCTGGAGGTAGAAGTGGCGTCAAAGTTTAATTAATCGATAGATAAATAAATTACCAAATACTTTTACTAAACGATTATGCTTACTTACGTTTATTTCGTAACAGATTTTAATGATAAATTGGAAAGGTAAACGTTTATATTATTTATTCGTTTCCGAACCGTGTAATGGTGTGTTTAAAACGTTATAAAATACGAGTAAGTATAATGAAGCGGAACCAATTACTGAAATCGTAAGTTTTAATGATGAATGAATATTAGGCAATGATTTATTTTGCGAGCTTTCGAGAAGTTAGTGGTACTGTATGACTGACAGATGCAACACACAGTCTTTTTGGAACCATAAGAAAGAAATTGGAGTTGGAAGAACTTGTAGCTGAGTCTAATATCATCGGCGAGACACAATAGGCTCGACTTCGCTGGCTTGGCCACATCGAGAGAATGGAGGAGGATCGAGCGGTCAAAAGAGCGGTATACAACAATTATATTATTTGTCACTAGTACTACTGGTAGTACATTGTATCAGTTGTACTACCAGTTGTACTATCAATGAACAAACCCGAAGGAAATTGCTTGTATTTTTTTTAGTAGTACTAGAGAAACAATAAAGTATCATTTGTACTACCAGTTGTACTATCAATGAACAAACCCGAAGGAAATTGCTTGTATTTTTTTTAGTAGTACTAGAGAAACAATAAAGTATCATTTGCACTACCAGTTGAACTATTTAGTAGTACTACTGATCCGGTGCGGTATCTAGGATGACCTCAGGGGAGACGGCCCGTTGGCAGACCTAGGTATCGCTGGATAGACCAAGTCCAACAAGACCTGCAAGCCCTTCATGCAGCTGATTGGCAGCAAATGGCACAGAATAGGATGCAATGGCGTCTTATGGTGTCGGAGGCCAAGATCCACTTCGGGTCGCTAAGCCAGCGTACCTAAGTAAGTAAGTTTTAAGCTTCGATCATAAAGTTTTAAGAACCAAAAACACGATGCTATAAGGTCACTTATTTGTACAATGTTTCAGTTAGCTAATAAGCTTTTCGTTTTATGTTTCTTTTGAATGTTTTTTTAGTGTCGTACAAATAAAGTGTTTCTATCTATCTATAAAGGTGGGTATAGACTAGAGTAGTTACTAGTCACAGAACATCGAGCGTTGCTGTATATAATTTCTTTTTGTATATTTGTGTCTTTTAAAGAACATTTAACTTGCATTTGCCTGTATTGTACCATTCGTTGGAAATTACATTAAAATGCTCTGGTCCTATATTCATCTTTATGATGGTTGTCTATTCACCATCCTCCGTGCCTAGAAGTTCCATTAATAAAATGTCGTATCTATGTCTACGTAATACTTAACCATTGTTTGTTAAAGCAAATACACTCTTTTTATAAATAATACATTTGATATTTATTTTCCCACAATATATTAATTGGCACTTACGAAACATTAGATCAGCTTAGTAATAATAAAACGTTAGGTATTTTAATTTGGGGAATCTGCTTGCACTTGGGTTTCTAATAAAAACCTGTGTTACTCACACCTTCCACATTCAGAACCTGTGCGTTTTAATAGTTGACTGTTACATTATCTTAAACAAAAGCTATGTAGGATAAAGTTGGGGAGGGTAATAGGTAAGTAGTGCATAGATAAGTAGATAAGCAAAAGTCATTATTTGTGAAACGTGTCATAGGGTATGGAGTGGAGATGTCTATAAGCACAAACACCCGTGTTCACGATCAACCCTATGAGTTTGCATAGTGCGCGCGAATGCATAAAGCTGCAAATAAGACGCTGATTCGCCAGAGTAAAGAGAGCAGCACAAAATTGACCAATCATAGGGCCGGATTTATCGCAGTGCGTTCACTTATCCAAGATCAACTTAAGTACCGTTTGTGATACCGGCGTAAGTCTATCTTTTTTACTCATGAGTGATCTTATCTATGTATTTTACTCATGAGTGATCTTATCTACGTATTTTACTCATGAGTGTCCTCAAAAGAGTTTTTAATGGTTTAAAATTGTTTATTCTATTAATATTGCCTCTACGGCTTCTTGAGCTACCAATTTCCCGCTAACCTAATATTTATTTAAAACATTACCTAATCAAATACGTGCTTGCATACACAAAAAACGTTCATCTAATCTTCTGCTATAAACATAAAAAATATTTAAACTTAAAGCTATTTTCATTGTGTATGCCAGCACCCGTAAAGCTTATTTGAACAAAAAGTTTTGAAGTGCAGTCGTGACTCAATAAAGTAATATTCGTTTGTAAGCAATTGTGTCGACAGAAGTTACTTTATTATTTAATTATTATTAACACGACTGTCTTTTTACATCACTATCACTACATAGTATAAATAAAATAATATGTATAATAATATGTTTAATATGTATAATATGTATATATTTACAAAAAAAAAAAAAGTATATAAGTAGTTTATCCGTTATCTGGCACCCATAACACAAGCATTAAGTTGCTTAGCTTGGGGCTGGATGGCGATGTGTAATATGTCCTGAAATATTTATTTATTTATTTAAATAATATTGCATTGTCATCGGTCTTTGACAAGTGTGCAGTTTGAATTAAATCTGATCATCAGGGCAAAATCGTGCCCAAAGGAGTCGGTTACATACATACAAACATACAGGTGAAACTAATAAAAGCGTGATAATAAAGTCACTTTTCGCCGTCACTATTTCCCTTTTTATGCTTAGGTCTTTAAAACTACGCAACGGATTTTGATGCGGTTTTTTTAATAGATAGAGTGATTCAAGAGGAAGGTTTATATGTATAATACATGCATAATAATATAGCCGTGCGAAGCCGGAGCGGGTCACTTGTTTTTATATAAAGGTAAGGATTTGACCACTACCTCGCCCGATAGTCGTCCTTGGTCCGCATCATAAATTGGTGAGATGAGTAAGTGAGATGAAAGAGATGGTTAGGTTTTGGCCCCAACAACGGAGTGGTACCCGACCGGGTTTCTCCAGGCCAAAACGAGTGCAATTCGGGGACTGCCGCGGTAAAGCTGTAATTGCATCGTGCGAGCTTCGTACAGTCGTACCATATCATACACGATAAGCGAACGCTCGGCCGAGCTAAATGGTAGGCGGAGTGGGGGGTGCTAGGTTTTATTTTCGTTACGGAATTTCTTGAAAAGCTATGCAATAGCTTAAAAAAAAAAGGTTAAGTTAGCGCTAACCTTTTTTTTTAGTTACAGTTAGCGCTGAGTGAAATTTAACGTCAGCGAAAATGTGACAAAGCATTGATTTACTACTTTAGTTAGGATCGTTTCTGAGCGCAGCGGTCAATTCGCAATCTATTTGGCTTAGCAATTATTACATCCCATTCAAGTTAGAAAGTAATTGCAATAAATAATACTAAGGCACACTAAGCGCCCACTCATTATTGTAAACTTTCAGTTAAATTAATAATAAACGTGATAAATTCGACACGAACTTACTTATGATTGGATTTTGTAACAATATCGTGATTGGAATGATATAGGTGCGCGTGAGTTTTGATTGTTAAACAATCAATAATATTGTATAACATGATACATACAACATCGACACTAAGGATATTCTTTTTGTTTTCATATGTAATTTAGAATAAATATCTATACATAGTGTTCGAAGTATTTTTGATGTGGTAAGGTCTAGTAAATTGATGGAACACCACCGCATTCACACAAAAGTGCATTGTTAATAACATAACGCGTTCCGGAACATGACGTGATCTTTTTTTTAAGCAGGTGTTCCATCAATTTATTAGACGTTATCACGTTAAAAAAAAATATTACTACCTTACAAAGTAATCTAGGGAGATTACACTATAAAAAAACTCGACTATCACGTCTCTACATTTATACAAGAAACGTTGTCACTCTCTCGAATACCTATGCTTAATTACCACCTACTTTCATTCCATATTCCTTATACGAATGCCATATGGGTTTGATAAACAGCGGTTATAAAAATCAGTGACAGAGGGAATCATTCATTTGTATCCTTAACTAGCTGTTGCCAGCGACTTCGTCTGCGTGGTAGTTTTGTTTTTAACTGACTTAAAAAAAGGAGGAGGTTCTCAATTCGGTTGTATGTATTTTTTTATGGATGTTCGCGCATATCTTCTTTGTTTATCAACCGATTTTGTTAAATCTTTTTCTGTAGGAAAGGGTCTACCTTGAGGGTGGTCCCTTAAAATTTGGTGAAGATCTGACGAGGATCTTTGGAGTGATTAACAGAATTGCACCTCAAAAGCGTTTCAATTTTTATCTGCCGAAGCGTCTTTTAGACGTCTTCCAAAAAAATATGCACTAAAAGGCTAAAAATAAAAAATATATTAAAAAATATAGCATGAATTAAAGTTGCTGACGCTGTATATACATAATCTAGATTTAAAGGTTAATATTATCACCGTAAATTACAGTTATTATTTGTGGTAAATATAGGTTTATGTCACCGCAAAAGGAAAGGAAGTACCAACTAGCATCGGCAGTGTTTACAACGGAGAGAATGTCGCTAGACAGATAGATAAAAGATGGCTTTGTGAACTCGAGATACTAACCCATAACAACGAAAGGGGTTATTCTTTTTTTTTAGGTTTAATGTTGAGAGTCCTTTGGCGGCTTTATATTCGGTTAGGTTGTGAACTCTAAATATATAATAAGAAATAAGGGGCTATTTTTTTAACTCTGATTTACAAAAGCATTTGGTGACTTGTGTTGACATGTTAGGTTAGTGGCACATGTAAAATGTATTATTTAAATCAAGGAGTTCTCATTTTGATGCAATAAACATAATAACCCGAAGGGGTTAGATTAGCATTACCCGTTACTTATAAATAGGTATTATTTATGACATCAAATTCGTCATTTGATTTTTGCAAATGACTTACTCTTCTGATGGAATTTACATGATTTACACGTCAAAACAGTTTTTAAAACGTTGAAGTAACAGAAACAGTTGACGATAAAAACTAGTGTTAACGATGCTAGTTAAAGTTTCATTGAGTATGGATATGGATACCTAGCATACAAAATATTGAATACAAAAATGTAATAAAAGAGAAAACCTTTCATAGAGTGGGCATTATTACAATTTCATGCTAAAACTTGTTTTTTTTTACGACTAAAACTAGCGTGATTCAATCTCTACGCAAAACAAAACTTAGCGATTTTGTAATACCAACTCAATAGAAAAAAAACTGGGAAAAAGTTTGTTACTTATAGTCCGGTCTACTTCTGGTAATAAAAGTCTGCTAAAAAAGCTATCGTTGTAACATTAAAACAGTCGCGTGTTTTTTTCGCTCATGTAACAACCGCCTTAAGAATTTTCCCTATCTACATTCTAGGTACATCGGAAAGGGTCGGATTACTTCGGATACGATCACACGGATAGGTAACTGTTAATCCGAGATGCCATATAAAGTATTGCAATAAATGTATTAATTGTGTTTACACTGTAAGAGTGGTAGGACAATATGGCAAGACCTAGTTTAACGTACTGGTTTTAATTATTAATTTACTAGCAACCCGCCCCGGCTTCGCACGGCTGTATTATGCATGTATTATATCTAAAAACTTTCCTCTTTAATCACTCTATCTATTAAAAAAAACCGCATCAAAATCCGTTGCATACATACGGACATAGGGACGGCGAAAAGTGACTTTATTTTATACTACGTAGTGATAGTGATTTATTATTATTTATTGCTTATTAAGGTACTAGCAGCGCTCTGCGGTCCCACCCGCGTTACTCCCGATATCGGGATAAACAGTAGCCTATGTTATTCTCAATGAATGAATGTATCATCATACCAAGTTTTATTAAAATCGGTCCAGTAGTTTCGGAGCTAGACAAACACAAGGACAAACAAAAAAATCTCTACTCTCTATAATATTAGTATTACGTTTTGATAGTCACCAACCAGGCAAACTGATATGCATCACCAAGGAAATATCGGACGTCCTTACTAAGCGTTTTGGTTCGTCATTGCTTATAAATTTTGCTTATGCATTTTTTTTTTGGTATGTACATTCTGCAAAGCTTGATCGTTTAGTAAAGCCACAAAGCTTTATTCGTAGTAATTTACTTCAAGGTCTATCAAACATACGGAGTCATCGGCCGAAGACTAAATTAGCCGAATGACTGACGGAAATAGCCGAACGCCAGACGGAAATAGCCGAGCGTCCATCGCAGGCGCACGCGGCCTTTCTGCAAATATTTAGCGAAGTCCAGAACAGAGATGGAAGGTGTAAGTAAAACATTTGAAGAGTATAAGGAACAGGATGTTAAAGAGGAAGTTTGTAACAAAGTTGGTCTTTCAAAGGCTTTATTTTACTTTGAATTGGTGCGCTTAATTTGAAATCTGCTGCACCTATCTGCCTATTTTTTGTGTTTACTCGATCTCATTTAAAGCGGTATCAAATTTTTTTCATTTTACAAAACAATAAAAAAATATGTTGGCATATAAAACTTAATTACTTATTACTTTACTTACATTACTTACTTAGTTTAAAAACTTAGTAATGTATGTTCCTATCTTTGCTTCGGAGTTAACAATGATTTTAGAGGATAATTCAAGAGAAGCTCTATATGCCCGATTTTACACGCCAGTTACCTAGATCATCTCCCTGACGACTATTACCGTTCATATTGTAGGTGATGTAGTTGCGCAGTGCGTGTTGCGCATACGCATAATTTAATTATTTTCGGTAGTTAAGTGATGAGATTCGAAGATTGATTTAAATAGCTTTACATGCATTAGTATTTGGAATGTTTGTGTATGATCCAGGTGGTAATCGGACGAAATTAGATGTGACTGAAAATTACCCTTGAATTCTTCAGATATAAAATTTAAAATCCTGACTGACTGATGCATAGCTAAAACCATGGACGGATTGGGAGCAAAGTAGGCATACAGACAGCTATTGACGTTGGCATTCGCTAATAAAGGAATTTTAACTCCTACACGGACGGACACGCGGTTAAAAGCTATTTTAAATAAAATAAAACATTTATCCAAAAAACACCAAAGTAGTTTTATTTTGTTAATATAAAAATAAGTCGGGTTTTCCTTCCTGACGCTATAACTCCAGAACGCACGAACCGATTTCCACGGTTTTGCATTCGTTGGAAAGGTCTCGGGCTCCGTGAGGTTTATAGCAAAGAAAATTCAGGAAAAAATTCAACAGAAAAGCGGGAAAATTGGCGAAACGGAGTTCGCCGGGGTCGCTAGTTTTGTTATAAAAATTAAAACTTAGATAGTGTATATAGATACCGTTTTGTTCAAAACCACAGTATAGATAAGTAGTTACTATGAAAAGAAAACAGTCTAAAAATCGCACGTCCAGATCAATGACAGAAAACTACGAAGTTGAACTTGATTAAAGTTCCGTTACATATTGTAGATAAATTCTGTCTATTTTAAACCGTATTTCCCTCATTTTATGATACATTTTCGTGATTTCCTTTCACAGAATAACCCCCATACACACTTCTCACAGCCCGAGCCATACGTGCTGGTTCGTAATTGACACAAATTAGCTGAGATTTGCCATTAGCGATGGTGTGTTACTGCAATTAGGCATATCATTTACTAATTTCATGATTCTTAAGGGTAAATTATACATAAGGTACCTGTAGGTAATAAGGGCATCTTATTTAAAAACTATATATTTCGTAAAAATAGGGAAAACTACGTAAATCCTACTAATATTATAAATGTGAAAGTTTGTGCGTGCGTGTGTGTGTGTGTGTGTATGTGTGTGTGTGTATGTATGTTTGTTACTCCTTCACTCAAAAACTACTGGACCGATTGCAATGAAACTCGGTATGTAGATAGCTAGGGGCCTGGATTAACACATAGGCTACTTTTTATTCCGATATTCCCACGGGATCGGGGTTTACGCGGGTGAAACCGCGGGGCGCAGCTAGTCATTACATAAATATGAGCTTTATTGTCAAATTGAAAAACAATTCATTTGTTTATTTTCTTGTTATTTTATCGCTATTATCAAGGTTTTTAAAAAACCTTTCGTGGCCTTTATTACCCGTAAGTATAAGCTTCACCCTGTAGATTATGACTTGATAAAGAAGTAGCCTATAGTCATTCCTTAAATTTGACACAATTTATCATTTCATCCAAATCTCAGTCATTCAAATACTTACATCTTTATAAAAATGAATCCTTGTTTGCCTTTGTCATCGCATCACGCGTGTTGCTCCAACCGCAATTTTTTTTGTTAATGTCAAAAGAAGGTTCTTATGAATAAAAAAAACGAACGCGGGTGAAACCGCGGGGCGCAGTTATATTTAAATATAGAATACTAGCGACCGGCTCCGGCTTCGCACGGCTATATTATGCATGTATTATACTTAGAAACCTTCCTCTTGAATCACTCTATCTATTAAAAAAAAACCGCATCAAAATCCGTTGCGTAGTTTTAAAGATCTAAGCATACAAAGGGAAATAGGGGCATAGGGACGGCGATAAGTGACTTTATTTTATACTATGTAGTGATAATAGCTACATGCTATATTTTCATAGTTCCTAAAACTTCAATAGTTTACAAGGCCTCAACGGCCATCCAAAAATTGCCATAGCGGACGGTATTTCACGTCCACCGGGCGGGGTATTGGTAAAGTTTTCAACTAGCAATAATCGCACCTCGGATTAACCTCATTGGTTACGATATTGCCTCTGCGCAAAGTTAACTTCAACAAATTCAGCCAACCGACCCCATTATTCCGTGCGCGACAACGATAGCGCGATTCAGCCGAAACCATAAAATGTGGTGGCGCCATCTGTTGGTTAATTTATGGTACTAAAACTTATGAAAGGTGTCGAATTCAAAATTGACAGAATTGGAATCACGGGTGTATAAAAGTGAATAAAGTAAACTTAAAAGTAAGTGAATAAGGTGAATAAAGTTTTTAAAAAGTAATTATAGTGCTTAAATTTTACTAAAAGTGTATTTTAATGCACCTAGGTGAATTAGCTAAGATGAATTAAGTTTACGACATCTAATTATGTCTTGAAATTCTATTTAAAGACCGTTAATTCTCTAAATATTTTCATAGATAGACATAAAAACCAAACCAACAAATCGCAAAAACAGTGTGTTTACGTAAAAATACAGATAGAAATCAAAATCACAGACTTTACAGACAACCATGCAAAATCGAGGCATCTAAGGCAAGGTTTGCCATGACTGATGTTGTGTGACGTAACGTAACAAGTGCCTATAATAAACGAACTATGGCCACACCGTGAAATTACCTTGATAGGGTATTGTGGTGCTAAAACGATGATACTGTTTAGAATCGCCGTTTGGGGCATGACCCAATTCTAAAGGATTATTATTTTATGGCTTAAGAATCTCTTTGGAAATTATTGTGTGTATGTTCTTCTTGTACAGTGGAGTGGTGTTACAAATCGAATACATAGCTGTAAGAAGTCGATTATTTATTATCTGTGGCATTTTGTGTTTTTTATGTACCTAATCTGTGAAAAAAGAAAAAATAAAGAGTTCCAATATGGTGATTTAAAGATGCGTATTAATTTGGCTCGCCTTTACTATGAAAATAAATAAAACAGAGAATCATTTTCAAGTGGCTTACCTATTGTTAGAGTTTTATCGATCGCCCTAAGGCCTCTAACTTGACCTAACGACTGCTACTAGAGGAAGTGCTTTCCGAAGCACGGAAAATCGTATTATATATATGTATCTAATTATTCTTTAAGATTTGCTGCTCAGGTTATTTTGGTATTTGTATTTCTTTGTAATTTGGATGCATACCTATTACGAGTATATGACCTCTACAAGTAGCTATAATATTCTACTTTGTATTTATTTATCGTCTACCTTTTTGTCTGAATATAGATATTTATAAATATGTATATGTAATAATACGGATAATGTTTTGGATTTGCTGATATGATGTTACAGGTGGGACACAGCTATTTGACCCCCCGGTGGTCAAAAATACCTGAATTAAAAAGTTTGAAAGCATTTCAAACTCTATACATATTGTAAGGGGTCTCTCAAGGACAGTAATGTGGGCCACAACTATTTCTGAAGTATAGTAAGAAGTAAATTACACCCAACAATACGGACCCCCTCATTACGAAACACGTGCATTGCAGCGACGCAGGCGCAGCTGTGCGTTGGGCAAGAAGGGGGAAATGATAAACCCTAATCAATATTAACTGTTATCAGAATTATTGTATGTTTGTTTGACGATAAGTTGTTTTATGTTATGATTAATGATTTTTTTAAAGTAGAAAGTTTTTTTTAAAGTTTCCTATAATAATTAAGACAATGTAATAACTTGCGACCTTATGGTAGAAGAATGTCCCACATAAAGATATCGTGGACCTAAAAAAAGAAGTTTAATATTTTTTATTTTTATAGCGAATTTTTATTTAAAAATATCTGCGGTAAGTGTTACTAATGGTCAATTGGTTGACATTTAAATAATTTAAACATATTTTAATTACGATTTCATCGTTTTCACAACTATGTATATGTAACTATCTATCATAAAGTTCATTCATAGACAATTTGCGTGAATCATCGCCTTCAATTTGCATACAATTACCCACTATTTCGTTTAATACCTCTGAGATTGCTTAAGATTTTATACCTTTCCACAAAGGGATAGGTACATCTATAATTGCCTACTATTTCACTATTCTCCGTAACCATGATTGCAATTGAAAATAAAAAATCCAAGAAACAAATTCTCAAGAGTAAATAAAAGAAAATTGTTTTCAAACAACTATGAAATATTCTCACAGATTTGAACCGTGAAGGAATTGCGAAATGTTGATCTTTTAAGTTTCGTAAATTTGCGGTTTTCTGTTAGATGGAAGATGGACCAACTCGGTTACAAATCTACTTGTGAGAAAGGGCTATTAGAACACTTAAAATTTCTACTGTAGGTTAACCTACTCGAAGTTTATTTCATACTAGCTTTTGCCTGAGACTTAGTCTGCGTAGAAGTCGAAAATGGACCGAGGAATCACGTTGTCTCATACAAACTTTGTTTAGAATAGAATAGAATTTATTCAAACAAACACACGACATAGACACAAATAAGAAACAGTAAGAGATAGTTATAGAGAAAAGTAATACAAATAAGAAACATTAACGAGATAGTTACAGAGAAAAGTAAATACAAAGAACAGACAATAAGAATAAATATATCTGAGAAGTCGTGTGTTGCCCGAATGGGTAAAGCCTCAGCATGTGCTGCAGATATGCAGGCGCATCTGCAGCGCTGTTTCCCTTTTCACCCCCTAAGGAGTAGAATTTCGGAAAATCCTTTCTTAGCGGATGCCTACGTCATACAAAGAACACACCCTCCAAGTTTCAGGTCTCTACAATCAGCGGTTTGGGCGGTGCGTTAATCCGTCAGTCAGTCAGTACAAAGCATTTTATATGTATAAATTTTAGAAATATAACTCAATAGAGTAATTCATTTAAATGGCTAGAACCGTGTTCTAGATTTCTAATTCACAATTCTAATGGTTATCTAGCACAAATCAATTCTCAATGACATACGTATGGTATTCACAACCCATCATTATGAAATTCATACCACTCAATGCTTAGTGTGTGTTCACGAGTATTCGGAACATAGATATATAATTTCGATCTAGACAAGTCAGCGACGATAGTGCATGTACAAAAGTGGTGTTTTTATATTTTTTTTTCGAATTTCCAAAAGTCGTAGAACAAAAGTTGTTTGTTGCACTGTATAGTGTATAAGTCTTGTATTCGTCACTTGTCATGTCACACCATAACACAAGCCCAGATAAGCAATATTATTATAAAATACTCTGTTTCCTAAGTTACCATGACGTCTTGTCATATTACCATGACGCATGACTAGATGTTATCACGTCAAAAAGTCTTAGTTTAGTCCAGAGAAGCTTGTGCTATTGTCGCTTTATAAAAAAAATGCACGTGGACACGCGTTTTAAACGAAGTCCCTTACCTTTTTTTTTATTTATTTTTTATATGGGAAAAATATGGGTGATTAGTTTGTGTTTTTCGATTTTCCGTTTCACGTTTTCGTAACGCGTCACATTTTTTCTCAGCCAGGCGGTCAACCTCTTTTTTTCCTTCCATTTTCTCTCGCCAACCCGCAATAAGAAACTTCGTTTCAATAATGAAATAACTATATCTAAGTTTTTTTGCCATATTATAAGCCCCACTTTTGGCTACGCACGATAAGATTGATAGACTCATGTTATTAGTTACTAAGCCCTACCACCGACTCCAAAACCATTTAATAAAATCTAAGAGCACTACGGCTAATTTTCAATAAGAAATCTCAAGATAACAACAAGATGATATATCTACATCAAACAAATCTACAGTTCACGGAATACCATGTTTATTCGCTACAGCAATTTCGTCCATTACACAGCAAAGCGCATATAGGCTTACTCCACCATTATTAGTTATATTGCTATGATTTACGCGTTATTGTACTTTGATTGCTTTGCTTTATAAACTTGCAGTTTCACTTGATTCGCTGGTTCTCTCTCTCTTAGGAGAAAGCTCCTGCGTGTGATTATTGACATTGTCATTGTGATGGTTACGTTATGTCAGGTGTTGTGTAACTGCTTCGTGTTTCTTTTGTTTTTAATTTGATTTTACATTACGCATGTGTTGATCAATTTAGAGTCCGTAATACCATTCTAGTAAAGGGAAACTGTGGAGCACATACTGTGTGAATGTGACGTCTTAGCAGCGAAGCATATGGGCCTCCTTGGGAATGTGTATCCCAAACCGGAGGAATATGGGTTTCTTCCTCTCAGTGGGATCACCGCGTTAATCGACCACTTCTTCAAAGAGTAAGAAACATTAAGGTAAACACAAAAGATCCCAATGGGTCGAAGTGTTGGTATGTAATATGTAAGATAAGATAAAAGATTTAAAATGGCAAGAAATAGGTTCTGCTTTTGGTCCTATGAAGTTCTTATTGCAAGATAATTGGACAGGAAGTTAGAAAAATTCGTCACGGGCGGCTTCGCCCTGACATAGCGCTGGGTCGGGCTAAACGACATCTGCAGTTATAGCTTTGTTTGCAGAAATAGTCAAGCTTAACAGAGAAGACTTTAAATTTATATGACCAGAAGATTTGTACTTACTAATAGTATAAAATCACTCAGTGTAATGTGACTTTTGTGTTCCGCACAAAGACAAAGTTTAAATTTGAAATTTTTCATTAAGCATTTTTTCAGTAGCATTTTTTTTTTTTAGTACTTTGTTAGAATTAATTTTGTGTTTTGTTTTTATGGTACAATAAAGTGTTTATCTATCTATCTATCTATCTAAGCCTTCTATGAATAGGCTAAATATCTTTGAAAAGATCACGTCAGCGTCAACTTTATGACAATTCCAATATTTTAAGAACTCAACTTGCTGAACCTGAATGCTATCTAAAAGAAGACTGATAAAGTACAGCGAAACGCCGTCAAGACACGAACCTAATAAATAAAATATCAAGGCGTATAAACCCTTACTTAATTACCTCAGCCTTCAAAAATAATTACTAAAACAAAGACGAACCAAATATAAAAATATTATTCGTTAAAATAGACCATAGCTGCACACTTTAATCAATAACTGTAATTCAATAGCTAAATGAACAGGTCACACGATAACGTTATGTAGTTTAATGACTTCTAGCTTCGATAGTAATAAACCGAACGTGACGATTTCTGAAGAAATCGTGCCAAGCGTGACGTATTGGATTAATGAAACATGATAATGAATTTGTTTAAGAACATTCAGAAAACTATCTGAACTCGTCACTTTCAAAACTAAAATCACTGTGCTCTGCCGCAGCAGCAAAAATGTTTTTTTTCGGTCGATTTTGTATGGACCCAACGCGAGTGTTCGTGTAACGCAATTTCGGGCTAGTAACAGATCTAGTTCAGCATATCAAGTAAGTGCTGGTTATTGAACTGGCAATACTGGACCGTTTAGGTCTCAGTATTTTACAACCAGTTCGATTATGTTCGCTATTCTTTAGCTCCAGCATCATTGTAACAATAATAAAGCTATCAAACCTCAACTCAAGCAGACTGCAAGCTGAAACACTTCGTATTTACCTGGAACAATAAATATAAAACATAAACATTGAAATAATTCAATTACATGACCCCAGTTCAAGAACTTCTTGAACAAGAAATTCCATAGATGCTTTTAAGTTAAACTTCATGATTGTTTGATTTAATGGTTAGCGTGACATTGTTTCAATATTGCACAAAAGCCACTGGTTTGTTGAGTTCAAACAATAAGAAACGAAAGCTTTGAATAGAGCTTTGTGTTTGAATAATGTTGTTATTACCTCTTGATTTATACGTTAACATTTAAAATAACCAGTAGCCATAATAAATGTTCACATAAATATGCATATAGATGTTGAAAGATAAAAGTGGTTAGATTTCTTTTTGTATCGTTTGTCATTGGTTGATTAAAGTTCAACATCGTGACATTTGGAATGACTATGTGCGTATGAGTGGCATTTCAAATCTAGATTGCACTCGCATTTAATCTTTCTTGGAATGCAATGGGCGCATGACTAAGTATAAAAGAACTCAAGATTCAGTTACAGCAATAGTAATGGGCTACTGTTCTTCCGATCCAAAGCACCATCAATCAAATATCATTAGACTTTCATTAGATTAATATCTAATCAATAATACAGATCTAATGAAAGCGGTTGACGGACAGTGAAATAGCAATGATCATCAAGAAGTAGATACAATGATGCAAAATGAAACCGCAGTTATACAATCTACAATTACAGCTACTGGAGTTACTAACAAAATTGCTAAATTGCTAAAAAAAAACTTAACAACAGTAAAAACGTGAGGTACGAGTAGCTAAGGTTACGAACAAAAACGCTAGTAGAAATGAATCTTACAAACCGTAAATGTCAAATATTCATAATAAAACATCGGACATTGTGTAACGCCAATATGACCTTCCAGCAAAGGACATAGCTCAAATAAAAACAACAAATGAAAATGTATGACAAAAGGAAACTAAAGCCACTTACAATGGGCGTAGGTTTTAAATTGTATAACCTTCGACCACAAAGGAAATATTTCTTACTCAAAAAACTGAATTATTGTAATCACTCTAAAATATTTTCTGACACAAAGACTTGAATCATTGTAATTACTGTAATGGTTGAAATCTGTATGTCAGGGTTCTCGCAGATTTTAGATTTACTATCACCTGATAGTTTGCCGACGGTTCACATTTAAAAGCAATAATTGAATCGTTTCTACTTGTTTACAGGCTCCTTGGTATTAAAAGTCGGTAGTCTGCGTGAGCTGTTAATCGGACTAGATTGTAAACGAACAATTGACTTGACCTTGTGAATTACTCAAAGAGTAATTTGGTTTCACACATCCGTCGCTGTCGAAATAGGTGTTAGGAAAGAGTTATGGTAATGATCCATTTACATACTCACGCCTTGCTTGAAAGCTTTGCTAAGCGAATAATGTGTGTAACTCTGAAGTAGATAGATAGTAAACTACTTAAACTATGAGTAATTTTAAAACGTATATTAAGGTCTCACTGCACTGCAGAAGAAGTGAAAGAAGTGCTAAATTTAATACCATAGGTATAGTCAACATATTTAAGGCATGGTCACACTACAACGTAACTTGTTTGTTGTTGCACTGCACAAGGCACATCTTTGTTGCTAAACAACTTTTCTTCGAATTGGTCAAAACACATTCAATGGAGCTGTGTAGTAGTACGCATCGCCCACACAAAACACAAACGATACTAAACTTCATTACACTATTAAACCGGGTTGTTCACCTCAAATGAAAACAAAATGTGATTCAATCATCAACCACCCACATCAAATTACTAATGCGTTTACTATTTCGACAAACGACGCAGACGCATCCCACGTGGTACCCATTCATCATTATACAGTATGTTTGTTTTCCAGTATTCCGTATTCTGAGGGTCCATTACTTGCAATAACCCTATCAAAAAACCTATCTATTTTTGACTCCTATAGGAATGACTGATGAGCAATAGCTACAGATTGCGATCAATGAAATAAAGGTAGAGAGGACTTTGCCCTGCAGTGAGAAAGTGCACTCTTTAAAAAATAATAATAGTATAATTAAAATGTAGGAAATTAACATGACAATAATCAATAGCTGATACCAAATTTTGAACATTATGTGTTCAGAATAACGCGTATGATCCACCCTTAGTAATGCAGATGCAATGATAAACAAACACACTGTATGTATAGATTATAATTATGTGTCTAAAGGTGTTTCTTATGAAACAAGTATTGATAAATAGCCACTTGTCTAATCCAAGCTAGGAGGTAATATAACAAAGAGTAATGATAATAAGCTTTTAATTGTACCAATTACTTTTATACAATTTGGAGCAGTCATTATTAAAGATAATTGTAGCCGGCAGGTTAGTTTGAAATTAGATTTAGATTTAATGATATATTAATTTGTTTTAGCCAATTATATGCATATCGACTCAGTAGTTTAGAAATGGAATTATAAAGAAAGTTTCGAAGGGTTCATTTAATTGAAGATTAAGGTCACTCAGAAACACGAGCCGGATCCAAAGATTTAAAGAATAATCTGAAGTTAATAATTCATTCAAATTTGAAAACCCTTGCATAATGCAATAAACTAATGTAATAGGGAATTAAATGAAGCTGTTTATAGTACATTGCGATACAAGTGTGGAAAGTTGATCATTCCATAGAGGCGGTTTATGACGCGCGAGCGGAACGCGAGCGTGGCAAAAGCCGAGATGGAATGATCAATTCACACGTGTATCGTACGACGTTTTTTATCACAGTTGCGAATAAAAATAAAGACTTGTTAAAATTTTAATAATAAAAAGTTTTTATGAATTTTAGGTTATGTTTACTATTTTTTGTTAATTACACTTCCGAAAGGCTAGGCAAAAGACTTTTAACCTATACAGCGTCTGACATACAATATTTTTTTAGGGTTTTTTCATTTGATTTTGCGTCGGCGGTTAAAAACAGAATACCTATAATGGTAAGGAAAAAATACATTTATGTACCTAAAGAAAAAACAAAATAAAAACAAAACTCAATTTTTAATTATTTTCAAAGACGTCATCACGTAATATTATCGTTCGTTATCAGACTTTAGAGACAACCTTTTGAAAAGAAGAAAAAAGGTACCAACAAAGAGTTTTAAGCTAGCAAGGCTTAAAAACTCTTTGGATGGTACCTTTTTCTATACATCAAAACAGTATCACCCAGATAAAGGAGATCATTCATGTTTCTAACAAAAAATACCCACAAAAAAAAATGCCGGCCCGTAATAAAAATTGTTTCTATCTTGTAGGTAGAGAATAACATTTTAAACAATGTTTAGTAAGGCAACAAAGAGCTACGATCAAAAATCGTTGAGTTATTTTACATTGAAAACCCAAAAAATGCATTTTATAGAGATCCGTTTGACCACTTTTAAGATCCCACTAAAACTTCTGAAAGGGTTATTGGATATACCAATTTATATAAATATAATAAAAACAGACAAAGCTTATCCATTTACTACTTATTTTTATATTTTTTCTGTAGTATTTTTTTTTCTGGCCGGCACCTTAAGTTTTGGGTACGATTTGAACGATGTCCTTAAGAATGTTTCATCTACTATAATATGTCATTAGCTGTAAGATACGTATTTGACATATCGGGATGACGTATTATTTTGGCACTAGTTGGATTTTTTTTTATCGCACGCGTGTATAATACGTTGCATTATGAGCCCAAAAGCGGTTTAATAAGATCCACTTTATGAGCAACTGTGATAAAAAATTCGTAAACATGGTAATTTTAAATTCTATTATGAAATTGATCTAGTATCATATGATTTTGATAATATTATGTTGCATTGAAAGTGAGATCGGGCGATGTCACAAAGAGTTAATGTCGGAATTTATTCGAATGAATCTAAACTGGAATTGACACATGAAACCAGACAGAGATATTAAAATTAGCATGAGACAGAATGATCACTTCATTAAAATTTATCTCTTGCAGTTACATATTTTGTCGTTGAATTAATTGAAGTTAGACTGAAATGAATTATTTCCGCCAAATACTAAAATTATTAAAGTCGTTGAAACTTTTCAACAACGTTTCCTAAATAGAAAGCTAAAATTTTCCGAATGGCTATATATTATTCAATAGATATTCCACATTCCACTAAGCTTCTACAATAAAAACTGTTATGAATATACGAAATCGTGGTCAAAATTTCAGAAATAAACATTCTAATTTCGAAATGGTCTTCTAAACATGTGTTACAAGTGCCACTAAACCAACAAACTTAATTCAAGTGATCTTAATAATAACATGTTTACACTGGCTACTATGACTTTCAGTCTGCGCAAGCGCATGATTCGAAAAAAGCCGTTATTGACAGTTAACTTTCAAGAGAATATAAATTCAAATTAAGAACATGACTAGAACGTGTACAATTACGAATCAAATTAATTTAAAAATACAGTTTTGATGAAGTATCAAGGTAATCGATCTTTTTAATTAAGTATGTATTTACTTAGTAAATAATGTGTTAGTTCTAGGAGGTCGTTTAATCAATTTTTAATGATATGAGGATGAAAAAGACAAACTAGTTGACACGCAGTAGAATTTCTATGCATAAATATTTTTCTATGAAGAGTTAAAGGATTGAAGGAATATACGGGTTAAAAAGAAAGTACTTTATATAATAAATGCATCTTTCCGTCTCTTGTTTTCACGCCTAAACAGATCAACCAATTTTGACAAAATTTGGTAGGTATAGATATAAATGGGTCTTTGGGGAAGGAGCTTTTGAACCCAATCCAGGAGTTAGGTATGTAGGTGAAACCGCTGGGTGCGTAGTGGTATCTCTACTAGTATAATATTAATATTATGACATACACTATTTAATCGCTTGGTCCATTATTATCACACACTTCCCCAAACACACCTCATTTCTTGTCGAGTTTTAGATAACGGGATATGTTGTGATAAACTTAAAAACAAATAAATATTGCAAGATATTCCACACATCGCCATCTAGCCCCAAGCTAAGTAACTAGACTTGTGTTATGGGTGCTAGACAACGGATATTAAGAGGAAAGGGTACCGAGCGCTCTCTCCATACAAACGTAGTCGACTGTTTCCTCCCTGGATAATGACACTAGAGCAAATATTTTTGTTGTATAAAACTTATAACTGCCATGACAATGCCCCTATGTTTAGTTTTTTTTGTTTATAATTTTAATTTCTATGATAATTAGAAAATGAAAAATACCAAGACATAGTCATGGCAGTTATAGGTTTTATGCAACAAAAATATTTGTGATAGTGTCATTATTCAGGGATGAAACAGTCGACTACGTTTGTATGGAGAAAGCCCCGGTATTCTTTCACCTTAAACTTAAACTATGGCTATTTAAGAAAATCGCATGTTTATCATAAAAAACCCCGTAATCAGAAACCACAGTGGGCGTACCATAGTTATTGCAACAAGTAAGCAAACAGTAAACATTACAGCGATGTCAATATTAATTAAGGAAAGCAAGGAAATCAAATGATTAGATAACGAACACTACGAAGCCGTAGTTGTTCAAACAAATGAATCATCGTTTGTAGAGACTCTAGAAAGCATTGTTTCAGAAGCAATGTTTATACAAAGAAGAATATTTAATTAGGTACGAGTGATATTTATCTAAAAATTTGTTAAAATATTCTAATCACTGAATATTTTAACAAATTTTTAGATTTAAACTGCAAAATACCTATCAAGATGATTTAAACAACAATAACAAACCTTAATTAGTTAATAAGTTTCTAAAGTAAATCCTCATACATCATACCGCTTTTAAATAATAAACGCTTTTTAGAAATCTATTCTTAAAAGGTAAATAAAAAAATGTTTTTGTTTCGGAGCTACGTACGATGCTACATACATACGCTCTCAAACCTTTTCTTTTAAAATAATAATGTAACACGTTCTACAACGGCCTTAAGAATGATTGAATCAGCATAACGTAGGTAGGTAGACCGTCACAAACCGTGTTTCATCAACGTACCATATATTCGTGAGGAAATCCTACGTTACTCTCTAGTCTCTACCTGACACTAATGCTTGATCTCGGTCCATTCCAGAGATTTACTAGCTTCCTACTGTAGAAATGGTGGGCGAGATTCTAAATAATGAGACCACTTACAGCTTACAAGACAAATTGAGCCATTTGGTATGTTTCAACGTCTAGACTTGGCTGCCTAATGCCTTACATGATATGAATGGTGTATCTTGGTCTGATGATAACATTACAGGAGTTGATGATAAACATTATAAAGTTAAATGGATAGACATTTCAATCGGTTGGCTTAAGAAACTGATACTGATAAATAATTTAAAAACAATGCGTCAAATAACTCAGTAGGTTACTTTTATTGATTATTAATTTAAATGAGGGAGTAGGGTCAGTCTAGTCTACTAATTCGAAATTAAACTCACCCTGTGAATTAAGTGCTCCTAGGGTGACTCTACCAAAGGGCCAAATAAACAACGGTTTAAACAAACAAGCCGCAAAATTAAGGAAATAAAACTTTCATAAAAAAAATAGATGGCACAAATCAAAATGATTGAATATGATGTTCTGCTATAACTGCTACTAACTATAGATTGTTTTATCTCCCAGTCTTAAAGATTAGGTCATTAGTCTAGGTAAAAGGTTAACATCCAATGACCTAATATTTGAAACTAAATAGCCTTCAGTCGCAATAATTTTGTTTAGGTAACTTTCAAGATCTAATGAATACTCAAGAAAAATAAACAAGGTGATGTTTAATTAATACTTGTCATAGTTGAAGTGTTAAACAGTGATTTTGCAAAAGTATTATTTTAAAACGCTTCAGGCATTATCAAACATCAGAAGGCCAATTCTAGTAAATAATATGATTTCAATTACATTTCAATATCATTCCGATTGCATTTCGATTGCAAAAGATACTCTTTAAAGTCAGTTTATTTCTTACAAAAAGCGAACTTTGAGGGTATTTTGAGCTACTTTGAGGGTATTATTTGTGGTCTAAATGCAATCGAAATGATATTGAAATGTAATTTGAACAATGTTAATTACGAGAATTGGCCTTCAGGTCTCAAACTTGATCCGCACACGTAAAGCTTGTTTAATAATGACCGTAATTGGCATGTTTTGATCTATTGACGATAGTACTTGATGCTTGATCATGACTGTGACGTCTTAATTCAAACAATAACAGCAATTGATAATATTTATTTACATCAAGAGGATTCAATGGAAAGCAATTATCGAATCATCCTTTCACACTTCGCAATACGATTAGTCATATTGCTCTCTAGTTAAAATACCTACTTGAAATCAGTTTCAACTTGTAGATTCGAAAGCTATTTGCTTTTACTAGGCAAACGCAACTTTTTAGTTTAAAAGATCAAATCAATTTACATTTGAAGAACTATGAACTCTGCGCAGCATCTGATCAAAAACTTTTCGTAAAAATATTTGAAAAAATATACAAAAGGAAAGTAGTTATTTTTAAGAATTTAATGAGAAGTTTACAATTTCTAGCTAGAGGAATGAGATATTAATCTTGTGTTGTATACCTTAATCATTACTCATGTGCCTTAATATTCAGAATGCATACCTAACTGTAGAGAACGCTGTCCTTTGGCATGAAACGTCAAATAGCTAAGATAAAGGGGAAAGATAAACATTATTATGTCTGACCATAAGATAGTTACAGCAATAACAATGAGGTGCTCAATTTCAACCTGAATATTGTCTACCACCACATAATAATGCAGATTTAAAATGATAACAAAAAAGCCAAATCTTTTATGCAGTCTCTAAAAACGATTAGTAATATGTAGAAGACTTCACGCACTCTTTTTTACAGCAAGGAAGTCGTTTTTTCTACCTACTAATTGTATTCAAGGAAGTGTTATATCATGCAAGATATATATGAAAAAATAATGAGATCACCGTTTTATAGGTCCCATAGTCCCAGGTGAGTCATCGTACTCATGCGATTATTATTCTGGTTATTAAAAGTGCTATTGACCTAGAAATCGAGTGCTTTAAAATGTAATAAAAAGTTTATTTATCTGATGAACAAGTTCTAGACAACAAACCAGACGTACGAGGTAAGCGATGTAACTTAGTCTTGCAAAATAACAAATATTTAGTTTAAATATTTAATTTAATTTTTAAATATTTAGTAAATTCTAAAAAGTTAGATTTTTTACTAGTACTAAAGGTAAACAAAAAACAGCACGAATATTTCAAAAGCAAAAACTAATCTAAAGACCGGTGTGGAACAAACAAACTTAAAGTCTATTTCAGAAGATTAATATGATAAAAGATCCACTGTCGGTGCTGTTGGGAACCAACATAAGCTCCACAACGTTATAATTACAACACTTAGTACACAGAATAGACCGGACGACCATTTAATTACATTCTCAGAGCAATTGAACAACATTGCAGATCTTAGTTTGTATCAGAATTACTATACTTAGCTGAAATAACTGTTGTTTTAATAAAAGTATAATAATTAGGGCGTTAGAAACGAGAACGGTAGAAGTATAGAGATTTATTGATGAAGATATATAGCTGAAATACTATTTTATGACGAAATCGTTTAGACAATGTATATTTTGTTTATAAATATAATACTCCAATTAAATAATGGTATATATTAAATTGACTGCTAGATAACTATCTTCAAAAAAGTCTGAAGATAAGAATCCGTAGAAATATTTTTAAGGCTAAATAAAACATCACGATAAAGCATGGAGCATTCAAGCTAGATACTTCCTACAGCTAGTATGAATTGCTTTTCACACTTGCGCAGCATCATATTTGAAGCTTGATTGCCGAGGTCTGTCGGCCCTTTGAGTTCTACTGAAATTAGCACAATAAAAACAAAGCTTTACCTTGGCTTGGTTTCGGAGTTACTCATAATATCTTAGCCATTGTTGTATCATAAAACCGACAAATTCACGAAGTAATTTAGCCTCTCATCCACGTCATGAATTCATGACTACAATTTGTAAATTCTAGTTAGCTAAAGCTCACCTAGTCGTGCGACCTCCGCAAATTCATAAACCATTAGTATTTTTTTATTGACTCATGTCGAGTCTCTTGAATCTCGAATGAAATTAATCGTGCTTATTTCTCCTTCACAACAGTGCTGAACTTAACAAAATATTCATTCATTCAAATTACAGTTTCAAATTGCTATGGTTATTTGTCGTATGTCGTTCCATCGTGTTGTACAATTCTACTCCAATTTGTAGGACAAATTGTTGAAGTAATCAAAAACTATTACGCTCTGCAACATTACACGATTTAGTATGAGATCATGCTGTTATTGAATTACTGATATTTGAGAGCAAGGAATTCTGGTTTCATTGCAATTCCGTACGAATTTAATCTGTTTCAATTAGATATTTTGATTTGGTTTTCAATTTCAAAGGTCGATTTATTTTAGTGTAGGTTCAGAGTCCACATCCAAGTATCCGATGCTTCTTGGATTTGTTTTGCCTTATCAAGGCACGTTTATCTTTCATCAAGAAGACGGTGTATTTTAACTAAACGTATTATTGAGTGATACTTGTTATTCATTTCAATTATAACATCTGCATATACCTCCACATCAATGTCTAAAACAGACCTAATCTCATCTACCGACAAATTATCTCTTACAGTACAAATCATAACTGATACATAACAGAGTTGTCCTTAATTCAAACGTCCTAGATACGACCGACGACGGGTGCACTCCATAACCAAGCTTTATTGCTGTATTGATCAATATTTTATCACCGTATTATCGGTCGCTTATCTTTGCTATGCCGGCCACGGTATGTTGTATTTATATTATTTGTTCGGAGTGTTTGTGGGTCTACTGCGATTGCTTGGCGTCTAGTTATGTTATATTTAAGTCAACAGTGTTTGTCATGGCGTGATTTTCGTAATAACGTTATCGGTCTTTTGATTTAAAAAATTGTTGTATATGTTAAAAAACTACACATAAACCAAATTGTATATACCGTTAAAGAATTTAGCGTCATTAGAGCTAGTTTTCTAACAAATCGATAAAGCCATCAATATATTACTACCATACTTTGAATAAAGGCATAATATAGCATGTAGGCGTATAATAATACATTTATTTATTGCTACCTGATAACATTAATTCATCAGTTCTGGCTAACGGTTAGAAACATACTGTACCTTATCACGACATGCATTTAGATATTACCTACATACCTATATTAAACTGATTCATAAAACGACAGGAAAATTAATGAAATAGTGCATATAAGAACAGCAATATATGGCTCAGGTTGCAACGAATTGCCACCACAATTCTGAGACTCCAATATGGATGAGTGAACCTGTAATTTTACCGTCATCCCTTAAACTGCATTAAAGCACAGCGAAGCAAATGTAAAACGCTTGATAGCAGAAATAGGTACTAAAATATACATGAAAAATGCATATCAGAGTTGATGATATAATATGAAAATGTAAAGAAACAATCGAGAGTTGATGACTCATCAACTCTCGATTGTTTCTTTACATTTTCATTTTCATTTCATTTTCAGGGTCGAATGGTCAATCGTAATTGTTCATTCGACCCTATCCACTCGTAAATTCGATATACTGTCAATTTTCTTTAACAACACCTTGATTGACCTTTGAACGACACTGCAGAATCGAATGATACCAGGTGATTGAAGCGATTAAAGTCCAATTTTACTAGATAAGTTATCGATTAAAGTCCACTAAAGCTTTGATCAAAGAAAAATATAGAAACACAAAAAAAACATTAAAAATTTAAATCAATTTCGAAAGACTAAACTGCTTATCTCAAAATTAATTCTTATTTTGAAAGATTTCGTATATATCAGTTCGTTTTCTAATGGAATCATATTATTATATTTGAAATATGGTGTTTATTTACATGTTTCAAAACGTTGTGACTGCAAATCCTCATAAATATGAATACAATAATTCCGCCTTCGCAGATTATAAATGCTACTCAAATATTTCTTATGAAAGTAAAACCCATCAAAGCAGACTATCAAACGGTTAGTAATAAACCGATAAATACGTCAGTAATAGTGAAAATTATAGTATTATAATAAAATACAAATAATACTGTTAATAAATTCAATTTATAATGAAGATGTTAAGAGAAAGGGTTCGAAAGGTCGAAGACATTTTATGAAGAAATCGCCCTGAGGGCAGGCTTTTAATTTTTATGCAATCATGGCCTTTGGTTTTGATGAGGTGTTACGTGTGTTATCGATTGTTAAAAGAAAGTAACTTAACAAAGCAAGAAAAAATTAAATACATTTTCAAAAATGGTAAAAATAACTGCACCTTCATAAGTCAGGGTCTTTTACGTACCTACTACTCACTTAACTTCCAGTTTGTAGTTTGGCTGTTCGACTTCAGACTATGAAGGTAGGTACAGGTAATTTTAACTTATATTTTTTAAGTCTGTTTATTTTATTATTTTATTGCATCATCTATCTTTAAGTACCCATGGTTTAGTTTATAAGTCTACTTCACAGGTAAACACTTATTAAATTGTTGCACTCTTAAAGCGAAATTCTGTTCATCACCCTGAAGATCCTCGTCAGATCCGCGCCAATTTTCAATGGGACCACCCTTATAACCTTTATGACAAACACTGAGGTTATGCCCGATGACAGTAAAAAAATTAAATAAATCAAATTGAGAACCTGCTCCTGCTTTTAAGTCTGTTAAAAATATTGACTTTTTAAAGCAAATATTTAACAAAAGATAGGTAGATAGCCAAGTTGTAGTACCTACTGACGATATGTAAATACTTATATAACAATTTTCCTTGTCATTAGAAGCTGCTAAGCCTGACAAAATAAACAGTAAAGCAGCCAGACAGGTCCACCGGGTTTTCAACTTAATTCTTCCGGCTTACACTTAAGTACTAGTAAAATGATCCATGAAATTGCTATTTATAAACAAGCAGATTTATTTACAGATTAATATCTATCAGAGACACTTTATATAACTGATAATTTAATCATAGAATATGAACCGTAAATTTTATGCCAACATTTTCATTAACATAAACTGTTTTCAACGATTTAAGAGTCATTGCATGAATTCAGCGGAGTAAACTATATCGTTTTTTGATTGACACTATATTGCATACAATTTATTTAACAGCTTTTGCGGAGAGAAAGTTAAGATTTACGACTGCAATGTAAAATTTTACTACGACTAGAGGAAAAACAATGTTACAATCTTGAAACCGACGAATTGTATTTTCCTAAAGTACCCGCCTATTAAGTCTTACAAACTACAATTTCTATGGGACTTTGTAAATTATTAGAAAACAAAAGAACAAAGCTGCGTTCGTGACAGTTCCATTCGAATGGTGGAACTCGCTCGAAGGGACAATGAAGTAATCGATTTTATTGTTGCACATCGATAACAGTTAATATCGAATCCCTTAAATCGATTTATGCATCACGTTCAGATATTGAAGATGGCTGTGACAGTCGAATTATCTCGATTGTTAAACTGTAGTTTCTTAATAGGTTCGTGATCGAACTTTCCTTCCGTGACGAATCGAGAGATGTATCGATTCACTGATTGGAGTTAACATTTGCAAAGTGGCAATTGTCGGTTTTATAGCCATTTACCTGAGAAAGAACATTACGTATTTCAATAATGACCAGATCAATTGCATGACTGACATGACAACTGAAATGTTGCATGCTGATTTTAACAAATAATATTTTCAATTCAGCAAAACGTAACACTGTTCCATTGACATATTTTATTTGCTTAGGTCAATGACCCGTTCCATTGATTTGCCTTATATTTATAGGTCTTCTTTTTCTGTTTGCTTCCTTGTTCAAAATTATTTAGGATCGGCGCAATACGTCTTCTTTTTCCATTCTATAAGCCGTCATCTCATCGTTCACATCCATCTCTCTCACATCTTGTCTGACACAGTCCATCCATCTTTTCTTACGTGGGTCGTCATGTTCTATTGGTCTTGTTCAATTTGTAAATGAGTATGTAACTCTATCAATACCGCACAAAAATATAGCTTACGTATAAGTAAAAATTATAATTAATTTCTTCATCTATGTTTGTTGAATTTTCCCACATAAGCCATGAACTATTCTACTAACTGCAACAGAACTGTAGATAGCAATTACTTAAAGAAACTATACCCATTCACGGTAACAATTCATTAGTGAAATTATCAGTTTCAATTAAGAATCTTACACTTTAGTAATTACTAAAGTGTTACGTGGCTATTAGCAAGATTCATACTCTAACGGTATTGCGTTTAGTATTAGAATTGTTGGTGCCTGTCAGATTTACTGTATTTCTATTTTTATTATTACTATACCCGCAACTTTAGTTATTTTATCCATGCTTTGATAAGTTCAGAAGGAGTCGTCAAATATGATGTTTAATTTAAAGTGTTTTTGATTTAAAGTAAAGTTACTTTCATGGCTAGAGAGCAAGTTACTGAATTCAGTCGACTACTGATTTAAAATAAATTACCATCTATAAATATAAAGCCCAGCTGAGGAAAGGGTGGTGCCCGTACCTCCAGATTTCCAGACATCCCGTACCTCCAGATTTTGTAAACCCGCGAGTGAGGCTCCCTCCGGGTTCCGATCTGCAATGGCCTACGTGGCAGTCACTTAATCGACTCCGGACTTAAGTAGGCCGTTGCAAACAAAATTTGAGTAAATGGGGATAAATTGCACCGACTGAGGAGCAATGCGAGTGTGGAGCCCCGTCGCAGTCCATGGTGCACCTACTCCAATGCCCATTGTGCCCTAATACCTGCACATTGGAGGACCTGATAGAGGCCAACGCTGCTGCAGTTGCTAACTACTGGAAAGGAAAAATTTGACTGGTCGAACGTCACTGACTCGAAAAGAAGAAGAAGAATATAAAATGCTCAGTCTTGACTGACTGACTCTATCAACATACAGCTCAAACCAACCAACGAATTGGGCTAGAATTTGGCATACAGATAACAGTAAAGCAGCTGCTGTAAGGGTTTTTGGAAAATTGAAACCCTACGCGGAAAAAGCTAGTGATCATCAATAAAATCAAGTTCTAACTATCATTGTAACTTAAAGTTTCTTGTTCCAGCGTGCAACGAGACAACATCTCGGGGAGCGACGTCGTATATTTAACGTTTGTCGCCCAAATGCGCGGTCGGGGTCCAATGCTGATGATGCGTCGTGTAGACGCGAAACACGTGTCGTGGTTTATGAATGGTGTCACTAATACTAATTTTTGCTTGTCATCATTGCATGCCTCTGGAGGGCGCTGCAAATTGCATTTAGTGTTTTGGCACTAGGCTCGGAACTAAAACTAAATATTAATACTTCCAGTAAAGTTTCAAGTAGTTCAAGAATTTCGCGATATATTTTAAAATATTGGTCCAATAAGCGGATAAAGACACTCAAAAGACTCACTTTATCACGTCACCGTATAACATGATGACATAATTCAGCTTACTGCATTCACTGATTCACTGATCACTATCAAAGAAAGATAACACTTCGAAAGAACTTGTAAACATAAAACCCGTTGTAACAGTCTTAATTAATTGCTTCTTTGAAAAGAGTTATGTAAATTTATTTCTTTATAGGACCGTCTAGAGTTGATTTAATAGGAGATTAAAGAAATTTGTATAATATTTCTTTAAATTTCATTTTAGAGACTTAAGAAATGAATGTTATGATGGTTGTATTAATTTAATTCTAACGATGCATTCTATCTTTATTTTGAAAATTAAAACTTTTAATAAGGCTTGACAATAACATGAGTTAAACGAATGATGCATTATATGTTTTGAAAATTATACTTTTACTAACAATAACCAAAAATAGGATCTATTGATAAAGAGAATAAGTCCAGAAAATGTACTTAAATTTTAGGTCAACTTTCTCTTATACCGGGTCTAATGTGTCTTTTTCTTCCATTATCTTCTCGTAAAAGTCATCTTATAAATATAAATATTGCAGGATATTCCACACATCGCCATCTAGCCCCAAGCTAAGTAACTTGACTTGTGTTATGGGTGCTAGACAACGGATATACTACTTAAATACTTTTTTTTGTAAATATGTATATACTTATAATACATAGAAACAACCAGACCACAGTATCTAAGCATAAATACATGTCTGAGACGGGAATCGAACCCGCAACCCTATGTTTGGCAGTCCGGCATGGTGACCATTGTGCCAACAACGGGGTCGTCAAATCATTCAAATCTATCCCTATCATAACAATCTATCGATATTTTCTAAAGTCGTCCTCTTCCTCTCTAAAAATAATACTCTGTTATAATCGAAAATAGATTATTACATTATACCTAGTTAATATACGAACTTGGTATACAAATCCACGTAACAGGTTTAACCGAATGAATAACCCATAATTCTAACAAAGAAACAATAAAGAACAAATAAGACTATAGAATAAACAATGCAGGAAACAATTTACTATTACTACCCGTGGTTTCCCAGTTTAATTTGTATACATTTCTCACTTGTTCGAATGATTTACTGGCAATACGACTGGGGAGACAGGGCGCGCGTGCGCACCGGCCACGTCTCTATAATGTTACAAAACTAGAGCTACCTTTGTGTTAATAATAATTGTCAAAACGAAAATTCCAAAACATATTCCGAAAATGGTCCTTCGAACAGGAACTTGATAAAGTAAATGAGTGGAACTAGATACAGACGTGTTCTAGAAGTTATCACCACGTCTCTATAATGTTACAAAACTAGAGCTACCCTTGTGTTAATAATAATTGTCAGAATGAAAATTTCAAAACAGATTCCGAAAATGGTCCTTCGAACAGGAACTTGATAAAGTAAATGAGTGGAACTAGATACAGACGTGTTCTAGAAGTTATCACCACGTCTCTATAATGTTACAAAACTAGAGCTACCTTTGTGTTAATAATAATTGTCAGAACGAAAATTCCAAAACATATTCCGAAAATGGTCCTTCGAACAGGAACTTGATAAAGTAAATGAGTGGAACTAGATACAGACGTGTTCTAGAAGTTATCAAGGTTTGAAAGTGTGCTACATTCGACTATCCGGAGAGGCTAATGGCAACACCCATCTTTTCCGACCTTAGAAGAAACAGGGGTCATGTCTTTTAGAGTCTGGTTAAAGGGACACAGCAGAAGAAATGAGTTTTGGCAATGGACGTGTTTTTAGGGTTCAGTACCTCAAAAGGTAAAAAAAAAAACACTTATAAGATCACTGTCTTGAAAGAAAAATAAAGAAAGAAAGTCTGCCTGTCCTCACTGATTTTTTTGTGTTGAATTACATTAAGTAGGACTACTTGAGTGAAACTTTATTTAATTTAGGTCATTAAATAAAGGATAGGGTTTTCAATTAGGCAATATTTTTTCTGACTGACATATAGAGACAGACATACACAACAAGTATGCAACTTATGTAGGCTAAAATGATCAAAATATTATTACTTATTTGACATTGGCTATATGCACAAGTCGTTGAGTAATTGAAAAAAAAAAGAAACTGGCAATCCTCGTAAAAAGACTTCCATAAGAACAAAATTATAGTTCTAATAACCAAATAGTTAAAGTAATTGATCGATTTCTTGTCTAGTCTAGTTTTAAAAATATCTAAGAGGCGTCGACTTGTCTGTCAGTCACGATAATAATTCTACCTATCTATTATTGTTTAGGAAGCGGAATTACTTGTCGAGGTTAAACTTTAACACAAAAAGAATTAATTGCTAGCGCATGCGTGTTGGATCTAAATAATCTACATAGTTTTGGCATTAAAAAAAGAGTTTTGTTAATGTTAAAAATAATAACAAAGGTTTAATTTAAACAAAGAATATACCTATTAAAGAGGTATTTTTGCTGAAATGCAAAAAATAGCTTGCCAATTGATTTTTTTTTGACGAAAAAAAGTTTTTATATAAAATATTTATGTTTTATTATAATTTAATGTAATAAAGGCGTAATTAAGTACCTACAAGTTAACATAAAAACTCAAGTTGTGACATTTATTCGCCGGCGCATATAAAACTCCACGACGAAATTTCAATTGCTTTAACAAAAATACATTTTTTTTAACATTTTTGACTGACAGTTAGAAAACATGTTTTTAAACTCTACCCTTGACCAGTTTCTCATGATTAGATGATCATCAATCAACAACATGCATGATCAATTAACGAAACGTATCATTTAATTTGAATCATTAATACTTACTGAATTATATTTTAGCATTTTGTGGAAAATTAAAACAACAAATTACTTAGTTGTTTTAATTTTCCACGCATGTTGAAATTATGAGATTATTTTTTTCGGTGTAAAAGCAGAATTTTGTTTGTTAAGTGTGTTACTCAGAGTAACACACTTAACAAACAAAATTCTGCTTTTACTTTAAGAGTAACTTACTCTTAAAGGCGAATAAGCTATTTTTATATAGTAAATAGGTTTCACGTATTAAAGTTTTTATAATCGCCATGTGACGTCACAAAAATGACGTCATTAATATGAGTATGTCTGCTAATCCAACCTCTTAGGGTAATTAAGTGTATTGCAATAATAAAAATGGGGTCTAGGTATTCTACTTTAAGGATCTGGGTGATATGACCCAGATGCTTAAAGGCGACACTTTAGTGTATAAGCAACCAGGTAGCAGAACTATTTGGTTCAAACGTAAGTTTTGACGTCTCTACTGCGCGGGCGCCTGATAAAGTCCTATATTTTTACCCGACCGCAAAGAAAGGGTAATGTTTTTCGCGCCTATCTTTGTATGTTTGTAATATTCTTTATTCCGTCATATCTTCCAAACCACTCGATGGATTTCTTTAATTAAGGTATCGTTAGATTCGTCTCATTAGTCCAAGTGTTCTTAGATAGGTGGCATAAAAATAAAATTTGGGAGCTGCTAGATTTTATTGTTTAAGGTGAATTTTTTTAAGTAAGTAGTAATATCTTTAGTAAAATAAAAGCCTCTTTTACAACGAAAAGTTATTTTCAGTAATAACATTAGCATGTTATTCATGCGTTATCTATACTAATATTATAAAGCTGAAGAGTTTGTTTGTTTGTTTGTTTGAACGCGCTAATCTCAGGAACTACTGGTTCGAATTGAAAAATTATTTTTGTGTTGGATAGTCCATTTATCGAGGAAGGCTATAGGCTACTTTTTATCCCGATATTCCCATGGGATCGGGAGTTACGCGGGTGAAACCGCGGGGCGCAGCTAGTCTTTTACAAAACGCTCTCGCTTCCTTTACAATTTTCAGCACCACAAGCTTAACTCGCTCAATCTTGCGCAAAGCACGTCGGAAACCTAGTTAAGGATTGTTTTATGGATATTACACAGTTAAACCCTGTAGGTACTTATACCTACCTCTTTATGGGTACCTAAATCACCGTGTATAATTCACGGACCTCATTTCACGAATGTTTTACGAAAAACAGTTAGTCATTACGACTTCGTGGTAACTATATGATATTTTAACTGAGTTAGACCACGTTGGTATAGCTTAACGGTTACTTTAAATTAGTTTAAAGTGTGCCTAATGTCTAAATTGGGAAATTAGAGGAAATGCAATGTAACAGAGAACAAAGAGCATGTAAGAAAGTTTAAAAAGTTACGAGTATCCTTGTTGCCCGCGTTGCGAGTTGCGACATAAGTTTTGGTAATGGATTACTGTCTGATGGAACTTATTGTAGCCTTCTTCTTTTATACTTATATTATAAAGAGGAAAGATTTTTTTTGTTTTTAGATTTGAAACGAATAGACTCCGAAACGAATTGGTCGATTTTGATGAAACTTGGTATGAAGAAAAAACATGATTCATTGGGAGTAACTACAACCTTGGAGTCTTCAAGTCTTAGAGTGAATACGTACCTTCTAGGCGAGCATGCTACATCTTCGACCGCATCTTCGCGACACCATCAGGTGAGATGAGGTCAAATGCAACCTATTTTGTTTTAAAAAAAAAAGAGTAACATATGCTACTTTTTATCCCGATAATCACACGGTTAACAATTCACTTTCCCTTTGTTAGTTTCCTTTGTGATTAAAAACTTCTACACGGATTGAAATTTGATTTACACCATTGCGACAGCTATATTTTCTATAGAATATATATATACATATATAGAAAAAACGTGTGTAACTGTGAAGTCCATCTTATCATGGAAAACAGACTGACGCCGGAAACCGAGGCGCAGTTAGTATTGGACAAACTTGGAAAACGAATCAAAAAGTAATACTTAATTGGTCCCAAGTTTGTTAATAATCTCAGTACATATTGCTAGTTTTTGAAAGCAGGCCACCCTCACTGCGATGACTGTTTATTTTAACCAGATGCCAAACCACACCCCCCAACGAGATGACGGAAATACGATACTAACATTAACTACTCGTATGCACAGAATTATATGTGAGCGTATACAGTTTACATTGAATAATGTAGGAAAATTCTAAAGGTCTTCCTTTGGAATTAGAATGTTTCATTTTTAGAGTTAAAACGGGACCCTAATATGTATGTAATGTACATGTATATACTAAGTTTTCATTGAAATTAAAACAAACAATTAAATATTTATATGTTGATAAAGAAATTAAGTTGATTTTTTGTCACATTTCACGTATTTTAAGTTAGGTTAGGTTTCCTATTTCATTTGCCTAAAAGCTCGATTCCTACAGTTACTTGCGATTTGATATTATACCCGAAATATCGTTTTTTTGTAAACCTGACGTTTCGATTTTTTTCCAGATCTCATGGTTCTCATGGCTCCCTCCAACCAACCAGCCAGGGTCCGCCTGTATTACATTTCGAGAAATCAACTGCAGTCTTACGCACTTAAATTATAAGTTTATTACTTAATATTACTTAAATCTTAAGAGGAAAGGGTACCGGGGGCTCTTTCCATACAAACTATTACAAACGTAGTCGACTGTTTTCTCCCTGGATAATGACACTAGAGCAAATATTTTGGTTGCTTAAAACTTATAACTGCCATGACCATGCCCCTTTTTTTCGGTTTTTTTTTAATTTTTTTAAACTCTGCTTCTTTGATAATTAGAAAATGAAAATCAACGAAAACATAGGGGCATAGTCATGGCAGTTATAGGTTTTATGGCACAAAAATATTTGTGCTAGTGTCATTATCCAGGGAGGAAACAGTCGACTACGTTTGTATGGAGAGCGCGCAGGTACCCTTTCACCTTAATTGTCTTAATCTAACGGATGTTACATCACGCTTACTTTGCTGATCCTTTTTAGATACGCATTTAAAAACAAAGAGAATCAAGATTGTTCAACTTCAATTTCTCTATCGGTGTTGCTATCTTTAAATTCGTAATACTTGACTCAGATCTGTCAGTTCACTCGACTTTTAAGTAAAAAATTAAGTCGATTACTTGTGTAACCTATTATGGAAGATAAGATAGTGGTGATGTAATTAATTAAAAGACGTTTTGCAGCAGTCACCCCCAAACACTGGAAGGCTACTTAATATTAAGTGGCGTTTAAATTGACGTTAAGTGAATGCCTTCTATTGAAGCCTACACTTAAATTTCAATTTAAACGCCACATAAGGTTAAGTAGCCTTTCAGTATTCGGGGGTCAATGTCTTAAATATCGCAGATAGATAGATAAATCATGGACCTAGAAATTAACTCTTTATTGTGCACATGCGGTCACTGTCAGATTGCACAGAATATTTCAAATCCTGTTGTCTGTCGGTCAAACTTTTAAAGTTCGATTTTAAACGGTTTTACTCGTTAAAATATTTTTTTCATATTATTTTCTAAATAGAATAGTTATTTATTAGAAGAGCACACAGACAAGAAAAATATAAAAACGAAATTAAAATAATTACTTACAAAACAAAAAAAATGAAAATAGAGCAGACAGAATTAGAAAACATTCTACCTATAGAATTAACTAATAGGCACATAATAGGGAAAAGTCTGGGGTGCCGTGTGCTAAATAAATATAATATTATGTTTTGAGCACTGTATTTCAGCAGTATATATCGTAAAGAATATATTATTATCTTCAAGAGATTAGGGAATATCTTGTAAACATGAGGCTTGCAACAGCATCGAAATATTGAGCATTACAAAATAAATAAAATAACATGGTAAATACCTCGTTTCATATAACTTTATTAGTAATAACGATACCTCAATTGTTCAATTATAATAAGTAGTTTTGAAGTTAGGTGGGAACAGATGAACATAATATCTACATACATACGGGTCAAAACATAACCTTCCCTTTTGGCTTCGCCGTAGTCGGGTAAAAATAAACAAATCTTAATATATATATAAATCTCGTGTCACAATGTTTGTCCTCAATGGACTCCTAAACCACTTAACCGATTATAATAAAATTTGCACACCATGTGCAGTTCGATCCAACTTGAGAGATAGGATAGCTTACATCCCGATATTCCCACGGGATCGGGAGTTACGCGGGTGAAACCGCGTAGGGCAGCTAGTAATTTATAAAAGAGCTTCCAGTTCGAGCACCGAAAGCAAGTTAATGTCTACCATAACCTGACCCAACTAACAAAATTAAACAACCATGTTTATTTTCTATCTATCTAACGATAGGGGTTCATATTAGATACGGGTATAGAGCGGATGTGATCCTCATTGAATAATCTTACTAGTTGAATGTTTGGATAGGGAATACGTAAATAAAATAATGTTTTGGTACCCTCTGCCTGAAGTCGCGGGTTCGATTCCAGCCTCAGACATGTATTTATGCTTAGATATTTGTCTGGGGTCTGGTTGTTTTATGTATTATAAGTATGTATTTACAAAAGAAAACTATGTAGTTTATCCG
Organism: Idaea aversata; assembly: GCA_907269075.1. Taxonomy (NCBI): domain Eukaryota; kingdom Metazoa; phylum Arthropoda; class Insecta; order Lepidoptera; family Geometridae; genus Idaea; species Idaea aversata. Next base: position 4,991,733 of record OU026102.1, read on the forward strand.
TTGTCTAGCACCCATATAACACAAGTATAGTTACTTAGCTTGTGGCTAGATGGCGATGTGTGGAATGTCCTGCAATATTTATATTTATTTACTTAAGTAGGACTTTGCTAGACTAGAATCCGTCTAAAATTGTCGTGTCGCACTGTTAGTTGCCCCACCTAAACGGCTGAACCGATTTTTGTAAACTTTTTAATGTAAGTATATTCGTTAGAGAATCGAACAACATCTATTTTTTTTTCTAATATTAGTGTAGAACACTACCACGAGTAGCGGGCAACAGCTACATCGTCACTATCACTACATAGTATAAAATAAAGTCACTTTTCGCCGTCCCTATATCCCTATGTCCCTTTGTATGCTTAGATCTTTAAAACTACGCAACGAATTTTGATGCGGTTTTTTTAATAGATGGAGGGGTTCAAGATGAAGGTTTATATGTATAATACATGCATAATATAGTCGTGCAAAGCCGGAGCGGGTCGCTAGTTTAGTATAAATATTAAGAATCCCGTACCTCCAATTGTGAAGCTCAGTAATCAAATCACCACAGCTTGTTAGGTCAACTGTTTAGAATTACAAAAACAATCCCACAACAAATTGATCAAATCTAACTGGTAGTAAACAGTTACTGTAAAACTATCAATTTCAAACTCAAATTACAGTAAGAGCCATCTGTCGGTTTTATTAACCTTTAGATAGTACGTAAGCAAATTGAAACAACTATAAAATTAGAGAAGGTACTGATTTTTAAGGTTCCGTACCCAAAGGGTAAAAACTGGATCCTATTACTAAGACTTTACTATCCGTCTGTCTGTCTGTCTGTCACCAGGCTGTATCTCATAAACCGTGATAGCTAGACAGTTGAAATTAACAGATACTAATGTATTTCTGTTGCCGCTATAACAACAAATTCTAAAAACAAAAAAAAAATAATGGGGCTCCCATACAACATGGTACGGAACCTTTAGTGCGCGAGTCCGACTCGCACTTGGCCGGTTTTTATTAACTTTTAGATAATACGTAAGCAAATTGAAAGAACCATAAAATTAGAGAACGTAAAATATGCGTCATAAGTCCACTATCACTTTGCTACCATAATACTATCAACAATTATTGGACTTACGACCTTCTTCTTATAAACGTTACACACATACATAAATACTTGAATTAAAAGTACTCAGTGTGATTATTATTTGTCAACATGTTAGCTATGTATTTCGTTAGCCGAGTGGTATATAAGCCGCCACCCGCTACAAAAACCGACGTAGGATCGATTTACAGGTTACGTTGTTATAATGTTCAAATAGTGCTGCACAGGATCGTAAACGTTACGGTGCCGGTGGACTTTTGTACGTTGATTCTACAGATTTTTGAGTCAATTTCAACATATGGATTTCTAAATTGTGGACATGTGGACACAATGCAGAGAAACATTTAGGGGAGGACTATCAACAAATCGTTTGGAAATTATTGTATCCTAAACTCAATTTGTTGAATAAAATAGCTATCAAGAGTGCTGATAGAAATTTTGTTCCAAGTAGAACAGTTTCAAAAAAGTTTTATTTACTGTCAATCAAATAATTTTTTTTTGCAAACATACATAGACTGATAAAAACATTACCTCTGTGTCGCGTAGTCGGGTAAAACATAAACATAATAGTACATTGCGATACAAGTGTGGAAAGTTGATCATTCCATAGAGGCGGTTTATGACGCGCGAGCGGAACGCGAGCGTGGCAAAAGCCGAGATGGAATGAGCAATCCACACCTGTATCGTACGACGTTTTTTTATCACAGTTGCGAATAAAAAAAGACTTGTTAAAATAATAAAAAGTTTTTAAGAATTTTAGATTATGTTTACTATTTTTTGTTAATTACATTCCCGAAAGGCTAGGGAAAAGACTTTGAACCTATACAGCCTCATCTGACATACAATATTTTTTTAGGGTTATTTCATTTGTTTTTGCGTCGGCAGCTAAAAACAATATAATGGTAAGGAAAAAATATATTTATGTAAGTACCTAAAGAAAAAACAAATTAAAAACAAAACTCAATTTTTAATTATTTTTATCGTTCGTTATCATACTCTAGAGACAATCTTTTGAAAAGAAGAAAACAGGTACCAAAGCCAGCAAGGCTTAAAAACTCTTTGATTGTACCTTTTTTCTATACATCAAAACAGTATAACCTATGATAAATTATGAATGTTTCGAGGTTTCATCTAAGTACCTAATATGTCATTAGCAGTGAGATACGTATTTGACATATCGGGATAGCGTATTATTTTAGCACTAGTTGGATTTTTTTTATCGCACGCGTGTATAATACGTTGCATTATGAGCCTGAAAGCGGTTTAATAAGATCCACTTTATGAGCAACTGTGATAAAAAATACTTTATTAAATAGTCCACAATAATAGAACAAGCTTATCTATGATACCTACACTAGGCTAATGCCTGTGTCGTAGACATCAATGATTCTATGAATTTATTTGTAAACATTTGGGACAGTTTGCGAAAGCAAAGTATATACTTAAATTAATCTACGTGTCTTAAAATAACAAAAAAATAAATAAATACAATGAACAGAAGTCAAAGTAAACAGAAAAATTTAGTAGAGACTCTGTTTCAATCAGAAGGGACACTCCCTGAAAAAGTGATCAGTTTGTTAATTTGTAAGTCAGTAAGTATCTATAAATATAAAATTAAAAGTATTGACTGACTTATATAACAAAGCACAGCTCAAACCAACCATAGATAGCTACTGTGACGTAGCTAATAAATAAACAAAACAAAATAAATATTGCAGAACATTCCACACATCGCCATCTAGCCTCAAGCTAAGTAATTTGACTTGTGTTAGTTATGGGTGCTACACAACGGATATACTACTTATATACTTTCTTTTGTAAATCTGGGGGCACGGCAGTGCCTCCGCCAAGTCGAGCAAAAAAGCGGCACGGCCGTAACATCCTTTTCTCGAAACAGTTCAGGCCATTTTCGACCCCCTATAACTTCGTTGTGAATAAAAGTAAAAGCCTGAATTTTCAGATATATATACTTATAATACATAGAAAAAACCAGACCACAGACAAATATCTAAGCATAAATACTTGTCTGAAGCGGGAATCGAACCCGCAACCCTGTGTTTCGCAGTCCGGCATGGTGACCATTGTGCCAACTGGGTCATAAAGTATTTAATAAAATTCACCTTTTACACGGACAAAGTCTCAGGCAAAAGCTACATATTAAAATTTATAAGTAGGAATAGACACTGATATTATTGCAACAAAATTACCTACCAATAACAACTCGGAGTAATAACGTTTAATTTTCAATCACGAACGTAGCAAACATCAAAATGGTATGTAGTTAAAGTTTCTTGCAATGCCTGATATAAATGCAGCTGTACAAATTCGATTCAAGGACTAATCGTGACAATAAACGGCACAAAGCTGTGGTTGCTGCACTGTTGTTAATAATTACATTTTTTTTAAATTCATAATTTCACTAGCTGTTGTCCGCGACTTTGTAGGTTGGTTAAGTTAGTTTAAGGTGAAAAGGTACCTGCGCTCTCTCCATACAAACGTAGTCGACTGTTTCCTCCCTGGATAATGACACTATAGCACAAATATTTTTGTGCCATAAAACCTATAACTGCCATGACTATGCCCCTATGTTTTGGATTTTTCATTTTCTAATTATCATAGAAAAAGAGTTAAAAAATTTAAAAATAAATAAAAAAAACAAAAATTAGGGGCATGGTCATGGCAGTTATAAGTTTTATGCACCAAAAATATTACAATTTTACGTTTGTTACAATTTGTATGGAAAGAGCCCTCGGTACCCTTTCCTCTTAATATACTAAAATATTCCCCTTAAATCATTTTATGTAATAAAAAAACCGCATTAAAATCGAAATCGTAAATCCCTAAGAACTTTTAAAATTAATTCTTTATTTCTAGCCGTCAATGCTATTGCCTCGATTATTTTCAGGGATAATAGATATTCATAAAATTAAACGGAAACAAATAGATAAAAAATGGCTAAGGTCACTGAATGTTTTGAACATTCTACTGCGAGAAAAATTAAGATAAGTCTTATTTTTAATTTTTTACACAAGTAAGTCTTGAATTTAAAGTTCAAATTCATCAGAATTGATTATTCCATAAACAAAGCGTGTGGCAATATAATTTTATTTAAATGAAATACTTAAAAGTTTAATTGTTAATTTAATAAAACCTCTTACGTATTGTTTTAAACCAGGAAAATATTAATCAGCGATGATCGTTAAGGTTCCGTATCCAAAGGGTAAAACGGAACCCTTTTACTAAGAATTCACTGTCCGTCCGTCTGTCTGTCTGTCACCAGGCTGTATCTCATAAACCGTGATAGCTAGACAGTTGAAATTTTCACAGATTATGTATTTTTGTTGCCGCTGTAACAACAAATACTAAAAAAAAATAAGTGGGGCTCCCATACACCATGGTACGGAACAGTTCGTGTGCGAGTCTGACTCGCATTTGACCGGTTTTTGTATTTATGGTGCAATTAAGTGTTTATCTATCTATCAATCAATACATATAAAATCTAAATATAAAAAAACTGACTGACGGACCAACGCATAGCCTAAACCGCTGATCGTAGAGACCTGAAACTTGAAGGGGGTGTTCGTTGTATGACGTAGGCATCCGATAAGAAAGGATTTTCCAAAATTCTACCCCTTAGGGGGTGAAAAAGGGGCGCAAAGTTTGTATGGGACAACGTGATTCCTTGGACGAAGTCGCGGGCAAAAGCTAGTCTATTTATGTAAATACAATTTGGATTTAAAGGGTGGAACTTTTCCCGTCTCCCATGGATATAATCAATACATCTTTAAAATCAATTAATTACGTAAATAAAGACTGTTTTCCTGTACTAATGGTCCATTGTCAGGAAACTAATAAAGTTCAACATATTAAATTAGTAAGGGGAAATGGATAATTAATCAATATCCCTTGAGTTTTACAAATGGTGACTAATGCAGCATCCAATTTTGGAGTTTTGTACAAAATTCATTGTATTTTTATCTTTTAAAACGAAGGGGAATCGGTTCCCCTACAATTTTAACTGACACATCAAAAAAGAGATTTGTGAGTTGTGCTTTTCATGTTGCACTTGCTAGAATTCAGTCCAGTTTAATAACGAAATCGTCAGCTTATAAATATAATTATAATACAAAATAAGTAGGTATTTGTGAACGTTCGGTGTATTTTAGGAATTTCTGATAAAAAATTCGGAAAAAATCCATCAGATATTTGTAAAAGAAGTACATACTCACAACATGTGGAAACTGTGCTGTAATTCGTAACAAGAGATGCCTTTTGAAACATACCTGAAACAAAGAAAATAAAAATATATAGTAGTACATAAGTAGGTAGGTACTTTGTTAGGTAAGTACGAAAATATACATTAACTTACAAAAAGAGTTTGTATCAATAAACCCTATTATTATTATTTTTTTTTTAGCCTGTTCCGTCCCACTGCAGGGCAAAGGCCTCCCTCCCCTCCTTCCACTGTTCCCTGTCTAGTGCCAGCTGGGTCCAGTCCCTACGATAAACCCCATGAATAAACCCTATTAATTGTTGAAATAACATAACATTTACTTGTCATTTTAAAGGGATAAAAGCACGTTTGCTCCAGAAGCAAATTCATAAAAAAATGTCTTAACTATGTACCCTCCTAATTAAAGTCATAACAGTACTAGAATCATTATAAATTGTAAGGAAGTACATGGAAGAAATACCTACTTAATCGATTTCAATATAACTCTACAAAACTTACTTCAAAATAGCATATAATATCAACCATATAAGACTTAATATTATAGACTGATTTTAGTTCGCCAAATAGATTAAAAAACTATAATAATAGCTTGAAAACCAGTTGTTCTGTACGTTTCGCGAGGTCGTACGATGTTCTCGGTATTTGGACCACAAAAAATGGCCAAATTAGACGCGGTTCTAATAAATGAAGGCGATTTAAATGGGATTAGATTTTTCCTCTTAGACAAGGTACAATCGACGCTCAAAAGTACACCGCCACCGTAAAGTTTACAATCCTGTGCAGCACTATTTGATCATTATAACAACGTAACCTGTGAATCAAACCCTGTGGCGGCTTATGCCACTCGGCCAACTAGCTAACATGTTGAAAATAATAATCACAGTGAGAACTTTTAATTCAAGTATTTATGTTTGTGTGTAACGTCTATTAGAAGAAGAAGGTCGTAAGTACCATACATGTGAATAGTATTATTGTAGCAAACTGGTAGTGGACTTATGACGCATACTGTACATTGCTTTATTCAGAGCAATGAGCTGTCGGACACAGATAGACAGTACGTCTGCAAGTGAATAATAATATATCTAATCAATAAGTTTAGTACACCTACCAAAACAGGGTGATTTTATTGTATGGACCTTCACTTCTTCACTTGAGATACCCACCTAAAAATGCAACTTGCCCGATTTTGATACAAACTAAAACAGCTTCATTAGATTTTTGGAAAAGCCAGTAGGTAAGTATCCTATCCAGGAATAAAACCTGGATAATTTTGCAAAAATTAATCATATATTTTCCTATTAATTTATAGTGTTGCTGATGGAGATATATTTCTGAGAACAAAAATAGTGCGGCATATCAAAGGAAATAGCTCATTTTTGTTGTTGAAATGAATATTAAAATGAAGGAAAAGAACCCCTACAAATGGTACACAAAAACATAAGAACTATTTTCCGTTCAATAACTATAAATTTACTGTTTAATTGTCGGTGATAGGTATTTTGCTTTTGGGTCTTGAACCACCACTACAAAATATACTATACTTGAACATTTTTTCTGTTAGACGGACATTGTTTTTAAACTCCTAGATTACATCTATTAATAACACTCGATTTACAAAGAATAAAAAAATAAGAACACCTGTATTTAATGAATTATCGCGTTATTAAATAAAATAAATGGTAGTTTTTTGTCTGGGTGCTGGCAACTCTGGGTCGTTGACGTGGCCTTGAGTGTTGTAAGAGTAAAAAAATACATTACATCACTCATAGTTTTACGACAACAAATTGAGTGGATGGGTTTGCAATTATCTAAATATCTCCTTTAACTGCAAGTTAGGTTTTTTTTACCCGACTATGGTGATGGAGGGTTATGGTTATGACCTAAGTAAACGTATGCTTGTAACATTCAGCTTTCAGAAACCGTATCACTAATTCACAAATTTAAAAAAACATTGGGTTTTTACTTAATACGATTTCTAAATGGTTTATTTTTTATTTTCGTCGTATTTTTATTGTATTAATATTTAATATAGGTACTTTTTTATTAATTTATTTAATTATAAATATTTAATATTTAAATATTTAATAATAAAATATTTAATTTATCTTTTAATAATGATTTGTGTGCCGGAAATTTTAATTTAGATATTTTTTCATTTAGCCATACTAGCAAGCAAAGTTAAATAGGTGATTGAACTTAATACATACTTAGCTACTGTTAGTTCATAAAAAGCTTATATTAAGTTACAAGCGTAAGATTTATCAACAAATTATAGAGGTTGTATCGAATTTCTTTGTACAAAAAATATTGGCCATTTTTTAATGTAAAGAACACGTGCATCACATACTTTCACGATTGACTTGTACTCTTTAATTAAGCATAAGTAGGTATATATCATTTTTGTTGCAAATATGGCTTCCTTAATAACTTGTTTATGTCTAAAGACACTTTCTTTTTTTGATTCGATTGATTGCAAATTATTTTAAACTAACGCTTTTTGTGCACAAAATTGTGCTTGCTCGTTAGAATAAAAACAAAAAACATGTTAAATTACTTTAGTATTAGATAAGTTTTTTTTCTTTTTCAAAATAAAGCATACATAGTGTGGACTGTCCCTATATCCCTACGTATGCTTAAATCTTTAAAACTACGCAACGGATTTTAGTGCGGTTTTTTTTAATAGATAGAGTGATTTAAGAGGAAGGTTTTTAGATATAATACATGCATAATACAGCCGTGCGAAGCCGGGGCAGGTCGCTAGTAATAGAATAAATCTTTTTATGTTAGATAATTCAAGACTCTTGATTTTTCAGCATATCTGTCAGAAAGCAAAACTGAAACACAATAGATTAAATATCCGGCTATTTGATTTATTGAAATGCGAAATGAATTAGCTTATAAGGTACTGAATATATCTTGCATTATTGATATCGAAATCTTGTTTACGACGTCATATGTTTACAAATAAACATACCAACAACTCTTACTATTGTCAAACAGTATTATAACACTGACACAATAGCGTTTAATCATAAAAACAAGCGTTTGTCTTTATAAAATTCCCGCAATAGCAATAACTTTCCCTGTAAACGCGTTTTTTTCAACTTTTACCTTCGTAATATTTATGCTTAGGGCAATATCACAAAGATTTGAATACTCAGTGGTGACTTTTTTTTCATTTATGGCATTGCGCGTCTTGATCATTATGCGAGTCTTTCTTCTCACGTCTTTTTTCTTTATTTCAGTTTTCTCCATGGTTGGAATCGATGCATTTGAAAATGGAATCATACTTAACTTTTTTGTTCAGTGTTGCAAGGTTTCAGCTTTTTTGTCAGTGTTGCCACCGTACGGTTTTAGTACACTAGCCAAATCGCAATCCAACGAAATTATTACCTACTAGCTGACCCGTGCCCATAATGTTAATAAATTAAATTATCTACACTAATATTAAAAAATAGTACATTGCGATACAAGTGTTGAAAGTTGATCATTCCATAGAGGCAGTTTATGACGCGCGAGCGGAACGCGAGCGTGGCAAAAGCTGAGATGGAATGATCAATTCACACGTGTATCGTACGACGTTTTTTATCACAGTTGCGAATAAAAAAAAAGACTTGTTAAAATTTTAATAATAAAAAGTTTTTAAGAATTTTAGGTTATGTTTACTATTTTTTGTTAATTACACTCCCCAAAGGCTAGGCAAAAGACTTTTAACCTATACAGCGTCTGACATACAATATTTTTTTAGGGTTTTTTTCATTTGTTTTTGCGTCGGCGGTTAAAAACAGAATATATTAGTTCCGGGTTTCATTAAAAACAGAATATATAAAAAAAATATATTTATGTACCTAAAGAAAAAACAAAATAAAAACAAAACTCAATTTTTAATTATTTTCAAAGACGTCATCACGTAATATTATCGTTCGCAGACTTTAGAGACAACCTTTTGAAAAGAAGAAAAAAGGTACCAACAAAGAGTTTTAAGCCAGCAAGGCTTAAAAACTCTTTGGATGGTACCTTTTTCTATACATCAAAACAGTATAACCCAGATAAAGGAGATCATTCATGTTTCTAACAAAAAATACCCACAAAAAAAAATGCCGGCCAGTAATAAAAATTATTTGTATCTTGTAGAGAATAACATTTTAAACAATGTTTACTAAGGCAACAAAGAGCTACGATCAAAAATCGTTGAGTTATTTTTCATTGAAAACCCAAAAAATGCATTTTATAGGGATCCGTTTGACCACTTTTAAGATCCCACTATAACTTCTGAAAGGGTTATTGGATATACCTATGTATATAAATATAATAAAAACAGACAAAACTTATCCATTTACTACTTATTTTTATATTTTTTCTGTAGTAATATCTTAGAAGTGGTCAAACGGATCTCTACAAAATGCATTTTTTTGGGTTTTCAATGTAAAATAACTCAACGATGGTTCATCGTAGCTCTTTGTTGCCTTATTAAACATTATTTAAAATGTTATTCTCTACAAGATAGAAACATTTTTTTTTGTGGCCGGCACGTTAATTTTTGGGTACGATTTGAACGATGTCCTTAAGAATGTTTCATCTACTATATGTCATTAGCAGTAAGATACGTATTTGACATATCGGGATGACGTATTATTTTCCAACACTAGTTGGATTTTTTTTTATCGCACGCGTGTATTACGTTGCATTATGAGCCTAAAAGCGGTTTAATAAGATCTACTTTATGAGCAACTGTGATAAAATAGTACATTGCGATACAAGTGTGGAAAGTTGATCATTCCATAGAGGCGGTTTATGACGCGCGAGCGGAACGCGAGCGTGGCAAAAGCCGAGATGGAATGATCAATCCACACGTGTATCGTACGACGTTTTTTATCACAGTTGCGAATAAAAAAAAGATTTGTTAAAATAATTAAAAGTTTTTAAGAATTTTAGGTTATGTTTACTATTTTTTATTAATTACACTCCCGAAAGGCTACGCAAAATACTTTTAACCTATACAGCCTCGTCTGACATACAATATTTTTTCATCTACCTTATATGTCATTAGCAGTAAGATACGTATTTGACTTATCGGGATAACGTATTATTCTAGCACTAGTTGGATTTTTTTTATCGCACGCGTGTATAATACGTTGCGTTATGAGCCTAAAAGCGGTTTAATAAGATCTACTTTATGAGCAACTGTGATAAAAAAGATCTTTTTAGGGTTCCGCAGTCATTATGAACTTGTACGTCCGTGGCTAAGCTCATAGACTATCAGTATTAGAAAGCTGTATGAGATATTAATCAAGCCGACAAAGTGGTCAAATAAAGTCTTGAAAAGAAAACAACATTTTTTTAGGTTATCTCCCCTACACGTAAAGTGGGGATTATTTTTTTATATTTTTCATATACCTATGGTATGGTGAGTCTTTGAACTGGTCCTTTATAAATATTGTGAGGGTGTGTGTTCAAATCATTTTTGTTTAAGGGATTCGTTTGCGAAATATTAAGTTTTAAATTGAGCTTATCTTTTTTAGAGTCAAGTAATTTTTAGGTCAGTGAATGTTTTATATAGTAGTACAAATAACGACGTTAAAAAAAAAACTATCACAGTTAAATAGGCTTTACAAGGTAACGAGTAAAAATCGACCAAAAGTTAAAATCAAATTTTCCTATTAATTCCATTGAAAATTGTTACTGTATGAATTTGTTAGACGTTATTGTCCTACTGTGAACTCAATTAAATAATAAATAGCCCCTTCTAAGTTCACATATTGTGACAAATGACTACGGAACCCTACACTGCGCGCGATGCACACTTGGCCGGTTTTATTTTAAATCGTTAAAATAAGTGATTAAAACAGCCAAATCGGGTGTTAAAATGATCATTAAATCCACCAATAAATTGTTTACAACCCATATAAATGCCATAGTTTCTATCTAGGTACCATAGTTTCTAACGAGAGAAAACTTTAATGAATGAGTAACAGTCAATTATTTGATTATTAATAATATTGAGGAAGCTGCATCAATTACAATAATAACATTTGTTCTTGAATAGATACTTTTTATCGGCAGATAGTTTAGTATCATAATAAAGCAGCGGATAAGCATAAAGAAGAATTATTAACCTTTGAATCTTGAGATCTGACTTAATTTAAATAAAAAACCGGCCAAGTGCGAGTCGGACATGAGTACGAAGGGTTCCGTACCATTAATTACTTTTTAGTACAATTGTCTAGCTAGCACCGTTCATAAGCTACAGCCTGGTGACCGACAGACGGACAGGCAGTGGAGTCTTAGTAAATGTGGAGTATTTGGGTACGAAATCCTAAAAAGGTGTCGAAATGAAGTGAACAGTTAACCCAAGTGATATTATGTTCCATTTACAGCAAAAACTCAAAAGCAAGGTTTCGATAAAAGATATTGGCACAAATCATTTGAAGCCATCGGCGATTCAAAAGGAAGCTATCGGCGGACTATTATCCGCAGAAAAGTCTGCAGTGTGCGAGGACAAATAATTGTAGGTATATAGTATCAATCAGACCAGTTCATAATATTTAAATAAATTATTCCTAATACGCCTTGAGAGTTATTCATTTCTCACGGTTGTGTCCATATAAAAGGAATTTTAGAAAGTGTTTTTGGCATTACTGCACTATTTTTTTAAACGACTTCAGAAATAGGAGGGGCTGAATTCGTCACATATATATTTCTTTTAAATAAATTACTTAAAATAATGGTACCATAATATAGGCTCTTCCAAACAGAATTTCCCTTCTCTTTTTTTACCTGAAGGCGAATTCTCGTAGTAAATAACATTATTCAAATTACATTTCAATTGAATTCTGACCGCAAAAAATACCCTCACAGTAAGTACCTCTAAATACATTTGCAATCGAAATGCATACGGAATGAAATTGCAATATAATTTCAATGATTACGAGAATTTGCCTTCAGGTCCTGGAAGGCAAGCCAATGCAACCAGGTAACGAAGCCAGCCTTTTGGGCACACTTCCTAGGGAATTTCATTTGGACTTTTAAATGTGATACTACTCAACCAATTTCAATAGATTTTGGTTATGACGATTTTGAAATTTTAATTAAGCTAGGGGCACATTGTTCGGACGTGTCCGCGGACGCGTCCGACTGCCGCGACTGATAAGTGTGCACGGTCGTTTGGCCTCCATCGGCCTAGATTGCTCTAGGACGTCTGCGGACGTCCGAACGTTCAAGGGCGGCCCAAGTTCACGTCCGCGACTTATGCTAAGGATACACGACGACACTGACACTCGACACAAATGTCGATAGCGTCCACACTGTAGCAATTTTTAATGTCGCGGCGGTGGACACACGTAGACACTCGATGTATACATCAAGTGTCAAGTGTCGTCGTGTATCCTTATATAGCTTTACGTCCGATAGTGTGCACAGTTACATACATAAATGTATGTAACTGTGCACACTTTTTATGTCGCGGCAGTCGGACACGTCCGAGCAAATGTGTCCCCAGCTTTACGCTTGTAAAACCGCGGAGTGCTGCTATAATAAACCCATCTTATTACGCAAATAAAATTTTCCTAGTATTCAAATTACGTGTGAGAATCTACGATAATTTGATATTCAAGTTAATTTTATAATTATGACTTTGTGAAATGTGATAGGTGTGGCTTACTAAGTATTATAGGATAGCTTTTCTTGTTTATATTCTAAGTTATTTGTGTGCGTTGAAGCAAATGATTATGATGGCGTGTTATGTTTTAGTGTTCGCATTAATTCGAGATAATGGCATAATTTAAATAGGGAGACAAAATTTATATTTTACGTCACTTAAAATACTAAGACGAATCTAACGATACGAGATACCTAAATTAAGAAAATTCAAGAGTACAAAATTAGGCGGGAAAAACATAACTCTTTCCCTGCAGCAGGGAAAATTAAACAAAATACGACTGTTGACTTTGTTTGGTTCTTCTATGGAAATCCGTAGAAAAACCAAAGTCACCGACATAGTTCTTAGGATTAATAAGTTGAAGTGGCAATGGGCAGGTCATATAGCTCGCAGAACTGACAACCGCTGGGGAGTAAAGGTTCTCGAGTGGCGGCCGCGATGCAACGCGAAACGGAGTGTTGGGAGACCAGCTTGCCCGGTGGACCGACGACATTGTAGCGGTCGCGGGTAGTCGGTGGATGGAGGCGGCTCAAGACCGCTGTTTGTGGCGTCGTATTGGGGAGGCATGTGTCCAGCAGTGGACGTGTATGGGCTGATATGATGATGATGATGACTGTTAAAATTTAATTTCAGTAGTTCGGTTAGCAGTCCAGTTTTCCGAACTACTGCATGCAATTCGAAAAGCTGTTTTAGCAATTTTGTACTAGTAGGGATGTACAAAATTTTACAACAAGAAGTTTCTGTTTGCCGGTCTACTTACATTAATATAATACATATTGAAAGTCTATATTGTATAGAATAGATGACGCCATTGATAGGATATCCGTTCCGTTTCTCGGTGAAAATAATTGTTACTTACCAGATATAGTGAGCGTCAATAATGGCATGTAAATTACCGAGTTTATATCGCTTTTAAGAAAATGGATCAAGATATATTAACGCCATATTATTATCAGACTGGTGTAGGACAAGGTGTGAAAATTTAAAGTAGGTAATAAAAAGGAGCTTCCATTTTGTACGTCTTTTAATAGCTTATAACAAATAAACAAATGCAAAAATCTTGAAAAATATGGTACTGTTCCTTATTGTTTGTCAGACGAGGCGGTATAGGTCTTTTGCCAGCCCTTTTGTAAATATATTTTACAAAAAAAAATTGCTTTTAGAAATTGTAAACATAACCACAGACTTCTATAGATGCTAATGCATAATAGTCCTAATGTGATTTTTAATCTAAAAAGTGGTAACATGTATTTAGAGTTGGTAAGTTTGATTTCTTTGACTATTAATTTAAAGAAAAAAAATATTATATGTTTTTGTCTGACGGTACCTTTGCTACTGAGACGGTTTTGTGAAAGAAGAGAAGTGGGATGAAAAGGAAATTGAAAAATACTGTGGTATGAAACGCCTAAATTTTAACTCGTGAAAAAAAATAGTGGGATGAATCAATACTCAAAAAATATTTCCTTTTTTCTGTTTTTAGGTTTTTAGTATATTTGTTGTTATAGCGTCAAACATCTTTTGTTCTACAACTTTTGAAAATTCGAACTTTTTTTTTTGTTATGTTTACTCAAAAATCAACTCACTAGAAATAACCCTGTAAACAAAATGATAGTCTGTAACCGTCGTATGTGGCAAAAACCATGACGTAAACATTTATAATTACGTACTTACATATTATATCTCCCGTGGTTTAACGATTGACCTATTTTATTAAGTGTTTATGGAACATACGCCAATGTAAAGAAGACAGTTAATTTTAGAACGAATTACCATTTGGTTTTATTAACTAAGATTTTTTCAGTGTTGCCAAGTTAACTAAAGTCAAGTTTGATATTTACTTATTAAAAGCGCGATGCATTGCTAGTACCTATAACTTACAGTGTTTTAAAAACCCTATAAACTTATAAATAAGTTCAAAATTAGTTTGGGAAAGTAAGTATCCACATAAATTGGGGAAGTTTTAAAATATCATAAAATCAAATCATAAATTACCAATGGGACCGCTGCAAATGTGAAAAATGTGTCACTTCTTGAAAATTCTGGGTAAATTTTGTAATTTTTCCGCATTTTATTTTAGAGTAGACGTAAACGAGTAGACTCACGACAACGGCACATTTAACTCAAGTCGAAACGTCGAGATTATTTTCAAAATAAATATCGCGAGCCGTTTTAATAAGAACCTCCCCATTTGTTGTAGTCCAAATTTTTTTTAATGCGTTTTTGTTCCAGGGATACTGCATTTAGAGAAAATACAGTGTTTTAAAACACGCTGTATTGACGATAAATGTAAAAAATAATAACGTGCTCTACCGTACTATCATAGAACTAAATATTAAAAGATAAATCGCTTGATAAGGTGATGAAAGTGATTAAGTTGTTGCCGGAAGCCTCATTTCGTTTCAAGTGGCAATAATAAGGTCACCTTCTGATATCATACTGTTATGAATATCTACATCTATACAATTTGTTTCAGCGAAGAGGTTTTAATACGAAAGGGGGTTGTCCTAGACGTCTAGACGAACAACTTTTGTTCTACGACTTTTGAAATTTCGAACTTTTTTTTTCGATAATTCTGAGGGAAATTTTATTTAAAAATCTGCTGTTTCATACAAAAACTTCGAACGAAATGTTCGAATTCCAAAAGTCTTAGAACAAAAGTTGTTCGCCAACTCCTAAACGTTTTTTTAAAACACAGATCACTGCGAACTACAAACCTTAACAGTCCTTTTTAAAATACCTTTTAGACGTCGATTTTCCAAAACTCCTTGCTTAGTGTTCGCCTACTTCCTAAAATTATTTCCATGCTAAATTTCAAATGCCTCTTTTTATTTAAAAAGAGAAAATGTATGGGTATTCAATGGTCACACCCAACGTAAGCATCTTTGCCTTTTCTCTAGTATTCTGTTGTTTTAAGGTAATTAACACTTCGCACCACACATTACTTAAAAGATTCCGATAGGAACTTTATTTACTTATAGGTATGCCACGCTATTTTTTTACAAAAAAATTAAAATATAGGACACAAAATAGTCACGTTCAATATCCCAGGTACACAAAGAACGGGGCAGGATAAATTAAACAGTCACTTTTTTTTCAACTTTTATTATAGGTATTTTTGGACAAACGTGGTCCAAAAAGACCTAAAATGCTGCGAAGTTTCCCCAGACGATGCATCAAATAGAGCCAAGTGGGGGTAGAAGATCAGAAAGGCAGACTCCACCATCAGATGGGATTAATAACTGCAAACCATCTAATTATACCATAAGCTAGTTAAGATTACTAAAACCGTACATTTCCCTTTTGTTGTAATTCATAATATCTGCCCACATGAACGCAATCAATGAACGAACGATTTGCTTCATTACAAACCTTCTCTTCACCTACCCACATGAAATATTAACTAATGGATGATTTCAACAAACTTTTTGATTGAGATTAGCACATTGATTAACAAATTAATAGAGCTTTGCAATTTGTAGAGCAGTGTTGGCCTAGTGGGAGGTACTATGGCTTTTAATTTGAAGGTCGTGGGTTTATATCTGGGTACACAACATTTTTCTATAAGTATTAAAAATACACACGCTCTGCGAAAAGCTTGAAATGCCTAAGAACTCAACACAGCTCAAAGGGACGTGGGGTAGGAATGTGGGGCATGATTAATCCATGCCAAGTCCACTGCGATTGCGGAACTCCCGAGCAAAGCATGCAGCACTTACTAATTTGCCCCTCCGGTCCTCCCTCCGGGTTTAAAAGCAGACCCTTGCCCTGCAATGGGACACAATAGGGCAATCTTTTTCTTAATAAATATCTTAACCAATCCTTTCAAACTAAATATCGCCGATATGTTCAAATGAAATACGCTTTATAACAATCGACTGATTTAAAAAAAAACTAGGTCATTCTATAAATTATGAGATGAGTGCGTGTGAGTCGTAAGTCGTAACATTCTTTATTTAAGGGGCCCAAGGTCGCTGGAACTGTTCCAGTTGTTTTTTTTTAGGTGGGCTCTATCGGCTTATGTTGTTATAATGATTTAGGGGATTTCAATGATGTTGTTGTTTCTTAATGAACTATTGATGATAAAATCCTTTGATCTTGATAGTCGATTTGTAGTTTGCTCTAAAACGCCGCCCTGAGTCTGTCCTATAGTACCTAAGTCTGCACTCACTCCGCCTCAAAACGCATAATTGACTAGGACCATTCTGTTCCTTGAATTGCTGGGTTTAAGTGTAAGAGAATAAGCATTAATTACTTTTGAATCAACATGTTTTCTGTTTATATGATTAACAGTTTACTATTTATAGTTAACTCGTCGTGGACCCACTGCAACTGCTGGTCTTGCCTTGTTTCCTTTTATATGCCCTGAACCTCAGATATTTTTGGCCACACCGTTTTTTTGGGTCTACCTCGACGACGAATTTGGCCATCTTTAGTGACTGACTCTGTTACTACATTTGCAAATTAGTCTGGTTGCATATTTTTAGTTTACTGAAAATAAACCACAGCCTTTTTACCAGACACTCCACTTGAGTGCCTCCAAAACCACTTCCTAGCCAGGGATCCAGTTTTCGCGGTTCGTGTTCTTGGCATCAGTTTCGCTTTCACTTGGTGTACGGAAGGACAGAACATAAAACTTGGGGACACTTTCCACCACGGAGGATACACTACAATAGATGTGAAATTGGTTTTTGTTTGTTTTATTTTGTTTACGAGTTCACTCTGGTTTTGTTTGGTATACCTTTGAATAGTACAGAGGTTTGACAAAAAGGTCCTTTCAAAAACGACTTCCAAAATACATACAGCCGCACGCAGAAGCGTTCCAAAGTGAACCTTCAGTTGATGAAGCCTTTGTCACATTTGCCAACGAATGTTAACCACAAGAGTGCACAAAGCTTTCCTAAACTCCTGAAATTTTAAAACAAAGTTAGTGTTTTTAAGCGAAAATGCATCTCCAAAATTTTTTTGGCGTCAAACCTGAATCCACAGCCTTGGCTGCGGGTAGAATAATACTGCTGGCTTAAATCACAAAATTAGTGTTAATTACTTCGAGTTTTAGTAGCGCTACCCTGAAAGTGCAAAAAGCTTACATCTTATGATATGGTAAGGCAAAATACATAATCTAAGGCTTACATACTTTCAATCTTTAATGGTTATGAATGTAACCAATTCATCATTGTTCAGGAAGAAACTTTAACGCTACAGAAAACTAACATAAAACAAATGATGATCGATACTGACCATTGATTGACTGGCTTGACCCTACAATGATAGATGAGAGTGAATCTTGAATTCCATTTTACTAAACTCGTAATTCTACATTTACGAGTATAGAGTATATACTTTGGTTAAGCAATAATCGACATGTGGCCGACTTGGAATATCATATGATCTATCATTTTGTGCGAATTCGAAAGTAAATTGGTTCTGTTACTGCCAAGTGAAAAAGTGTTCCGTATTTCGTTTTTATAGATTTCAGATTTAAATTGGCGACATTTTTTTTATAATTTAACTCAAGATATGAAACTCAAATGATATTTGATATTTTCTTGACGCAAAAAAACTCCAAGACAAGGTTTCTGGTTGAGGCGAAACAAAAATAAATGAATAAAGATAGTAGACGTAGCAAAAATTTATGCAAAGTTTCATTTGACACTGGCTGCTGGGTACATATGTATTTGAAAAGCGAAGCCAAAAATTAATTTGCCATTATGCCTCGTAGATGGCAGCACCATCGTACCGGACTGAAAAAAACTGAAAAATGTCTATGATCTCGAAGGTTGTAAAGACGAGGCTGTATGCGCGCACGCAGCACTCTTTGCCTTCCCTGAGGTAGTAAAATTAAAAAAGTCTATTGGCGCAATATCTAGACGTGATTAGATCACAGCGCCAACAAGCGATTAGTTTAGAAAAAAAATTGTATTCCCATTCATTTATAAACTCTGTTTAGCGAATTATATATACCTACCTAGTTGATAATTTATGACATGTAAGTCATGGTATGGGTATGGGTTCTGCCTGAAATAAATATCAATTTATTTAAGTTTTATTAGTTAATCATTGCTAACTTATGCTAAGAAAAACTAGAGAAAGTATTGATTAATTATAAGTCATTCTATATTGGCGATTAGATATTTATTAATTGGAGTAAAATGCGCATTTTCGCAAGAGGAATTCTTTAAATGCATCATTATTAATATAAGATAAGTATTTTAATATGTTAAATCGTCTGTTAAATGTATAAAAAAAGACTTTCTTTTTCACAGTAGCCAGAGCCACACTAATCAGTTTCTTTATGTAGGCAAAACTAGCATTTAATAGGTACTTATTCTGTATGAAAAAGCCATTAATTGTTTCCAATATAAAATGGTGTTTAACCTTTAACATTAACCATATCGTTCATTAAGTTGTCTCATTAAACGCATGAATGAAAAATTTAACATTTTATCTTCATGTCAGAATCGCTTTCACTTCGAAATTATACATTGTACATACGTAATAAGTACATAATTGATTGAGAAATGTTTGATTGATTAATTTCACTACATAAGTAATAGTTTGATATTACTTTTTTAAGGTGATTTTTTTATATTGGCAATACTTATAAATTAACTATTTTGATAGTGTTCGAATATCTAAACAGGGTCATTGATAATTTGCTAAGAAAGCGTTTAAGTGCTGCACAGAGGTAGCACTCGACCCTTAAGCTTTGTCCTATTCTTAAATTATTTTTTATTTTTTTAAATCAGTTGATCTTTTTTTATCCACTTTTAAAAAAATATTTTCGTGATTGACATTCAGCCTTATAACAGTCGACCTCACCGTGAAAGTAACAGCTAACCTCAAATTTTTCAAAAAACGTTCAAATTTCCAAAAGTCGTAGAACAAGTTTGTTAAGCTGTACAGGGGTACCCCTTAACCAGCACGTTCTTAGCTAATAACTATCAAAACTTAACCCTGTAACTGTTTACGCTTACAAAAAATAAGACTAAAGAAAAAGCCAAAACGAAACTGTATAACAGTACATTATTTTTACAAAATAGGTAACAATTTAATTTATTGAAAAAAAAATGCTAATAACTATAATTACAGAAACCAACATGACAATAATGACATTATTTAATAACAAATTTACAAAATTACATAACGAAAGTTAATTTTCCAAAAGTTGTGTTAAAGCAAAAATCATGTTGCTTACGACAGTTTACATAACTGAAAGATCTTATTATTTAACAACATAACAATAGCTATTAAATTAATGGACGTTATCTTTAATTTTATTAAATAATATACTTAATTGGAATTAAATTAACGCTAATTTTATTATATTTCTGTAGCCATTTAGTATCGGATGTAAAGAAAGCGAACAATCGAAATTTTGACGTGTAAGTCTGTAAAATCTGTCCATTTAGGGGTCGTTTGCAAAATATCAAATATGGATTCAACGTCATGGAAAAGACGTCATACTAAATTGGTAACTACATCCCCTAGAGTTCCATCGACTTGACGTAACATGAGGGTTAAGACGTTTTAGAAATAATGTCTTCGTCCCTAAAGACCATAAAACTCCTTACGGACCAAACCGGTTATACCCATACCTACAGAATCTGCTAACAAACTTAAAAAAATTGGGTCATTAAAATGGCGGCTTTTTAATAGTGGCACATTGTGTTGCTCCTTATTTTTAATGTTAAATGGCAGCTTTTTGATGGCATGCGCATGAGTTGCTCCTTTATTTTCGACTATTAAAAAAACCGCATCAAAATCCGTTGCGTAGTTTTAAAGATTTAAGCATACATAGGGATATAGGGACAGAGAAAGCGACTTTGTTTTTTACACTATGTAGTGATAACCTTAACACAAAAAATTTGGTCAGTAAAATGGCGGATCGGTCGTGACAGATATCCGCAATGTGAGAATGGTGCACCTCCTTTGGTTTTTTCCTCATAGAGCCTACTCATTTTTTCAAAAGTTCACATGTGGTTATGAAACTTTATTTATGAAAGTTGCATTGCCGACAATAAATCAATAGAAGGATGTTCAAATAAACACGAATTATGATTTATGTTTAGTTATAGAAAAATAATCATGAATGATAGACAATAAGTTACATCAATGCCTATTGATGATTATTGAATGACCTATGATTAATTGTTCTTCTAGGGATAAAATAATTAAATGATGTCACAGCTTATCTTTTATAGGCTCACTGGGCTTTCGCATAAAAAAGGCCTTATCACTTCACTACATAGTATAAAACAAAGTCGCTTTCTCTGTCCCTATATCCCTATGTATGCTTAAATCTTTAAAACTTCGCAACGGATTTTGATGCGGTTTTTTTTAATAGATAGAGTGATTGAAGAGGAAGGTTAATATGTATAATACATGCATAATATAGCCGTGCGAAGCCGGAGCGGGTCGCTAGTCTAGGTATAAATTCATTAAATGTTGTCACACCTCATCTTTTATAGGCTTACTGGGCTTTCACATAAAAAAGTCCTTATCTATACTAATAGATTTGATTGTTTGTTTGCATTGATCAAGCTCCGAAACTACTGGATTTATTTTGATAAAACTTGGTATGAGGATACATTGATTCATTGACAGTAATTATTTATATAGGACTCCCCGTGCAAAGAATCGTAGCACTTGTAGCTTCTGAGATCGTTATCAGTTAGAAAGTCAGTGATTTTGTCTTTTTATAAATATGGATAGCTCTTTATCTATATCTATACTTCTTCTATACTAATATTATAAAGAAGTAAAGTTTGTGTGTTTGTATATTTGTTAAATTGTAAGGGGTAATCTCGGAATCTACTGAACCGATTTTAAAAATTCTTTCACCAATAGAAAGCCACATTATTGCTGAGTGTCATAGGTTATACAAAAGACCAAAAAATAAAAAGGCTTTTACATGGTAGTCCGTTTTGCAAAGTGAATCAGAGAAAAAACGGTCGAATGAAAGCGTTTCTTACGAACGCTGCCTTAACTATGAAAGATATATTTTTGAGTTCTAGAGAAAAGATGTGGAGCTTGAAAATGCCTACAAAAAAGTCAACGACAGCATATGTCTAACTTTTATATTTAAGTTACAAAAAGTATTTTTTTTTAAATATTAGTATAAATAATTTAATTTATTAACATTATGCCCAACGAAGTGGGCACGGGTCAGCTAGTTAGCTATATAGTTATTATTAGCTTTTAGCATTAGCTACTATTTCCAACATATTTTATATTTTATCGTTACCACTGGAAACATCTGAATTGGCTATAGACATGCTAGCAAAAACTTACTCTACCTGCTCTGTAGATATATCGTACGTATCTATCATTAGCTATGAATAAAGCAATAATAATTTAGACAAAGAATAGTCTTAACACCTCTAATGATCAACTATTATTATAATTTCTCACTTTATATCCGCAAACGACCTTAATAACTCTATATTTTGAATAAAACAATACATGAATGCCTCTGGCTAAGTAATTTTAAAGGAAAAATTGCGAAAGAAACAAAAGCTATTAGGTTCTTTAAAATAAAAATCGGCCAAGTGCGAGTCGGACTCGCGTACTTTTGCCATGCAAAGGTCCAGAGATCTCTCTAAATAAATCGTTAGTGTCAAAAAATAGTGTTTTTGTCCAAACAAAAGAAGAGAAAGTTTAAACAAATGTTCCACTGTTGATATTAATCTGAAATTTTGGCACAATCGAAATAACCACCGGAAGTTTTGAAATAAAATTTGTCACTTTGACCTATTGAAACCCCAATTTCATCTACCTGCATCACTACATAGTATAAAACAAAGTCGCTTTCTCTGTCCCTATATTCCTAGGTATGCTTAAATCTTTAAAACTACGCAACGGATTTTAATGCGGTTTTTTTAATAGATAGAGTTATTCAAAAGGAAGGTTTATATGTATAATACATGCATAATATAGCCGTGCGAAGCCGGGGCGAGTCGCTAGTTTAATATAAAAATCAAAAGTCAGCATCAAAGAGCAAACAGCTGTTCAACCTCAACCTTTTTTTATCAGAACAGGCTTAAGTTTCATAAAAGTTTTGCACCTGCGTTAACGGATGTGGCCTGAAAGTTGCTGATTCAACTCTTGTTACCGTTTATCAAGGTCGACTTTTGTTTGGTTCTTTTAAAGCTTGTGTTAGGTCCTATTGTCACTGTGCAGAAATCTTGGAAGTTGTTAATAAAATTTTAAAAACCTTTAGTAAAAACGGTAAAGCTTATTTTTGAGCAAAACAATACTGCAACAATTTTAGTCATATCACTATCACTATCACTACGTAGTATAAAACAAAGTCGCTTTCTCTGTACCTATGTCCCGATATCCCTTTGTATGCTTAAATCCTTAAAACTACGCAACGGATTTTGATGCGGTTTTTTTAAATAGATATAGTGATTCAAGAGGAAGGTTTATACATGCATAATATAGACGTGCGAAGCCGGGGCGGGTCGCTAGTTTTGGTATAAATAGCGGAAACCCAATAACATCGGCTTCTTTTTATTGTTCCTTAGCTCAAGAGGATAAAACAAGATCCTTATGGGATCAATCGATCGTCCGCCTATCTGTATTCGATATTCCCGGATAAGAACCGGTGGGCGCAGCTAAAACTTAATAAGTACTGCTTCATATCAAACTAAAGAAACAAATAGAGTACCATTTGCACTACCAGTTGAACTACTCAGTAGGACTACTGATCCAGTGCGATTTCACACGCAACACCGCTAAACCATTACAACCGTCTATCAGAACAAATTAGAATAAAGCGCTTCATCGCACGAATAGTGTCAATCACTTAAGACGGCTCAACACCTACCTCATTCAGCCATTCCAAGTCTATTACCATCAAGCCATCAAATCAAACTAATTTGATGGGCTCACTGTTACACAATACCATCAATTTACGATTCAAACTACCTTCAAAACTTCAACAAATTTAAAGCTAGTTTATTATGGTATTAGTATCTTCGCGATGTATGTGAATTCCTTACTTTACTTTTAGTTTTACAAAAATCCGTCTGCATATATAACTTGGTAGTGGCAGCTAATTTTATCAGAGAAAGCCACAATGATTAAACCTGATTATATGCTAACTATGGTGTTATTATAGTTATGATAATTTAAATAGAAGTAATTTTGTTCATACAATAAGTAGTAGGCCTCTGTTAAAAAATCACTACGTAGTATAAAACAAAGTCGCTTTTTCTGTCCCTATATCCCTTTGTACGCTTAAATCTTTAAAACTACGCAACGGATTTTGATGCGATTTTTTTAAATAGATAGAGTGATTCAAGAGGAAGGTTTATATGTATAATACATGCATAAAATATCCGTGCGAAGCCGGGGCGGGTCGCTAGTTAACTAATATTTTGGACAAAATGTGATTAAAATTTCCCTTTTAGATTTCTCACTGGAGAAAGGGATAATTTAAGTCACCAATTGATCTTAGCTAACTAGAAAACGTTGATCTTTTTTTTTTGTTGAAAAAAGAATTGCACATTGTTCTTCATTCATTTGACTTGCCGTACGAATACAGTCGATGACGTTAGTAGCTCTTCTTTGAAGGCTCTATGAAAGTTTTGTATTTTTCCCGTGAAAAGTGTTGAAAAAAAACGTTATGACGTCACAGTCGTGACCGTCGCGTTTCGTGTCTTGTAACTTATTACAAACAAACAGAAAATCGTATATTGAAAAACTAAACCATTTTTTTTACATATTTACATATTTTATTTTTATACTTTTAAACAAAACAGACGGGCAGACAGACATAGGACAAGATCATATATATAAGTGATCATATAAGGGTTCTTTTTTTACCTTATGAGGTACGGAACCCTAAAAAAGTAGTTATTGTAAACCTACAAGCTACCATTTTCAATATATTTTATCCAGAACTGATTTTAATAAGATTGTTTTTAAGACCAGTAATTTTCATACTGTAAACTTCCATACAAAAAGCGGTAACGTTTCCCCCCCCCCATAAAAGAAGTCCGATTTTGATATTTTTTGAAAATGTTATAGACCTAATGGAAAACTAGGTTTAACCATTTTTATTTTAAAGAAATATTGCCTAAGATAGTTATAAGTATCTGAATATCTATATTTTTGACTTAATAACTTCATCGAGCGTTTCTATTGTGTTTTAATAGACTAAACTGAATTACCAAAAAATAAAAACGTATAAACCTAGAATAAGATGCAGTGAGTTAAATGAGACCAAATTTATTTCATTTTGTGAAGGATAAAGGGGGTAAAAACGTTACGGCCCGCAACATTATTTGAAAGCAAAATGAAGGCAATTACGTCCGAACTTAAACTCTCTCAATCGCACGATAGGGTCATTTTTGAAAATACCTACTCGCGCCGCGTATCGTAAACTCATGATTCTCTTAATTTCTATTCCCCTTACCTATCAAATAATATGCATTTTCAAAAAGCAAACACAAGTAAAGAGTTGTTTAATATTAATTAGAAGTTAAATATATTTAAAACAGCACGTTTCCCATTGATAAGTCACGACTCTTGCATTGCCTACACTGCAGGTGTTGATTCCTTGCCATTGTGTTACTGTTTCTTTCAATTATTTTAATGTATTACTAGCGACCTGCCCCGGCTTCGCACGGCTATATTATGCATGTATTATACATATAAACCTTCCTCTTTAATCACTCTATCTATTAAAAAAAACCGCATCAAAATCCGTTGCGTAGTTTTAAAGATTTAAGCATACATAGGGAATAGGAATATAGGGACATAGAAAGCGACTTTGTTTTATACTATGTAGTGAAATACAATTTTTTCGTTCATTTTTTTTGATGCTAAAGAAATAATTGTACATGTGTTAAAAACTGTAACCTTCACACGCAATTGTCACATAAGATTATTTCTTTTGAAATTGCAGAATATGTAGTAGGTACTTATATAAATGTTACTTTCTAATATGAAATAATAAAAGATAAACAAATATACAGACCGCACTGTACATTTGTTTAAATATCTGTTTCATCTTAAATAGTACATTGTTAACCTAGGGGTGAAAGTCACTCATTTAGTCCCGAGACCGAGTTTGGCTAATAGTTCGAGGGATTAAATGAGCATTTTACCCGAGGAAAACACTATGCTTTTCATTACGAATAATGTATCAAATTCTTCCTAATAACGAGACTGAATGAGAGACTCCATACTACCTGATCCTCTTACAAGGTTGGGACCAAAGAGGTTATACATTATGTTTTCAGGTTTTTGCTATTTGTATTCAATACTCAAATACGTCGGTCAATTTGAGCCAGAGAAATGGGAGACCTGTACGAAGTACGAACCTCAAATTTTATGATTTGAGCAGACATCTTGTGTTATTTTTAGTTTCAAATTGAAGAGTCATTGGGTTATATCGGCCGATAGGAAAGTCGGTACTAGTCGGTAGTCTGCTTCCACTCACTAATGAATGAATGATTAGTGAAAATTACTTCCGTTTGTAGTGTTGTGATTAATCATACTTTTTAAATCTAGTTGTTGAATGCCAATTAGAGCATACTTTACGTATGTTTGTTGTAGATTATTGAGATTAAGCGCTTTTAGATGATAAATCGCTTTTTAATTATATGTTTGGATAATTTCACCTTTCAGTCAACGAATGATATCTATACTATCTATACTAATATTATAAAGAAGTAAAGTTTGTGTGTTTGTATATTTGTTAAATTGTAAGGGGTAATCTCGGGATCTACTGAACCGATTTTAAAAATTCTTTCACCAATAGAAAGCCACATTATTGCTGAGTCTCATAGGTTATTTAAAAAACCAAAAAATAAAAAGGCTTTTACGTGGTAGTCCGTTTTGCAAAGTGAATCGGAGAAAAAACGGTCGAATGAAAGCGTTTCTTACGAACGCTGCCTTAAAACTAGATATATTTTTGAGTTCTAGAGAAAAGATGTGGAGCTTGAAAATGCCTACAAAAAAGTCAACGACAGCATATGTCTAACTTTTATATTTAAGTTACAAAAAGTATTTTTTTTTCTTTACCTAATAATAGTTAGATAGAACCTACTTTCTTAGATGATTATATTTTTAAAATTTTTGTCATTGTCTTAAATCAATGAAGGGCCATAAAGCTCTAAGTTTTAAATAAAGAAACTTGATTTATAACTCGGAGCTTTTCTCTAAACAGAAAAGTAAAAGCGTTAAATTTTCTCTACACCTGCATTTTGGGCGCATTTAAATCATTCAATCAAATACCAAACATGTTTTTATTACAATCATAAACAACTATTTAATAAGACACTTTCACCGTTATCCCAATTACAGTCATTATTTTTAATCATACTAAGTTCCCAAACGCAATATTAATATATATAAACATCATCACTACATAGTATAAAACAAAGTCGCTTTTTCTGTCCCTATTTCCCTTTGACTGCTTAAATCTTTAAAACTACGCAACGGATTTTGATGGGGTTTTTTTAATAGAGTGATTCAAGAGGAAGGTTTTTATGTATAATACATGCATAATATAGCCGTGCGAAGCCGGGGCGGGTCGCTAGTAAAATTTAAAGTCTTGACTGACTGACTTATATTAACGGACCAATTGACGAATCGGACTAAAATTTGGCATTATAGCTATCTGTTTAATGCCAAATTTTAGTAAATTTTCGTATGGTTTTGGAAAATACTAGTTAGTTAAAAATAAGAATGTCTGTTTGTTTATATTTTTATCACATAAATTAAAAAAATAAATAGTGCTTCAAATCGCAAAGTTAGCAATAATTATGTTTTACCACTTATCTATTTGATGTATAGAATTCATTTTACACATTGACTATTCTTAAGATGTCATTTGTTTATTTAGACATTTTGTAACATGTATTTCAGACTTTGTGCTTCTTAGACAGTTTGCAAACAATGACGATTCGCAGGAGTTCTGGCGCGATAGTTAAAGTGATCGTTGATTTGATCAATATAAATCAACAGAATAAACCAATTATAGTATTAAAACGAGCGAAGCCACTAGTAATAACTAGTTAGTCATTCATAAATCCAATACTAGTTACTAGGATTGACAGTAAAATTGTAAACTTGAACCCAATAATTTCTGCTAAAGTTTTTACTGTGATTTAGCTCGCGGCAAAAGTATCAGCTCTATATGATGATGATGATGATGATGTCTCCCTGACCGATTTCGGCCACAGTGACTATTTCTGGCAACCTATGCAGAAGAAGATGACGAGCTTCGATGTTCAGCGGCTCGTCTATGGTGTGCTCTTTGGTGACTGGCGTACCCGATTTTTGCAGAAAATGTTCTATTGCACAGCGGGCACGTAAGCACACCATTTACAATATTATACGAAATGGCCGCGGGTGATCTGGCCTTTATCGCGTCTCGTTTGAGGTCTAAATCAGCACATCGTTCTAATTCAAAATCAGAGACGCGCTGATTAACGAGACGCCTCCACTCCGGGCGTTGGGCTGCCTTCTGCTCCCAGCAGGCTGGCTCAATTTCGCACCTTTTCATATGTCTTTTCAGAACATCCTTATACCTCAGGTATTGTCCACCTGGTTGACGCTTGCCATTTTGGAGTTCTGAAAAGAATATGCGCTTGGCCATCCTGTCATCGGTCATACGTGACACGTGTCCACTCCATCGCAATTGGCGCCTCATGAGGTAGGTCTCGATACCTCCAACGTTTGCACGTCGTAGAACATCGGTGTTACGGACTCGGTCCTGCCACCGAATGTTCATGATATCTCGGAGACACTTTATATGATAACTGTCGAGTGCGCGTATGTGCTTACGGTACAGAACCCATGTCTCCGATGAGTACAGGAAATTTGGAAGTACAATCGCCATATAAACACTAATTTTCGTGGACAATTTTATGTCATGTGATCGGAACACCTTAGACCGCAGCTTACCAAAGGCAGCAGCAGCAGCCCCTATCCTGCTGTTTATTTCTGCATCCAAGTCATACTTTGGTGTAATAGTGCTTCCTAGATATTTAAACTTATCCACTTGATTTAATTTGTTCTCTCCAAGACACACATTCATTGGGGCATTGACGTTAGTCCCTGCGGCCATCACTTCGGTTTTTTTAACGTTGATTTTAAGCCCAAACTTCATGCATGCCTCGTTTAGGCTGGTCATAAGATGTTGGAGACCACTTGATGAGTCTGCGACGAAACATAAATCGTCGGCGTACATTATCTCGGTTATGAGGGTAACACAGATTTTAGTGTTCGCCTTAAGCCTGGCAAGATTAAAAAGCCCTCCTGTTGTGCGATATCTAATTCGTATACCCTCAGTCAAGTGTTTTAGAGCTTCGCGGACAACAACAGCGAAATATAACGCAAACAATGTTGGTGCTAGAACACATCCTTGTTTAACCCCACATGTCACAGGGAAACATTCGGATTGCTCTCCATCCGCTGTGACACAGCACGTCATGTCATCATGCAATAGTCTCAAAAGATTTACAAACTTCTCTGGACAACCAAGCTTAGACAGAATCAACCAAAGAGCTTCTCTAGAAACACTGTCGAAGGCCTTTTCAAGGTCAACAAAACACATATATAGAGATTGACCTTGTTCTCTGCTTTTCTCAATAAGCTGACGAACTGAGAAGATGGCCTCGCAAGTTCCTCTCTCCGGTCGAAACCCAAACTGAGATTCCGGTAGTATCGCTTCGGATACAGGCAGCAACCGATTTAGGAGGATTCTGGCAAATACTTTACCGGGAACAGATAGAAGTGAGATGCCCCGATACGAATTACAGTCGGAGCGATCACCTTTGTTTTTGTAGAGTGAGCTGATGCGTGAGATCTTAAAGCATTTAGGCACATTTTCTTCTTCCCACATACGCAGAAACAACTGCCATAAAGCTTGGCGTAACCTCTCTCCTCCGTATTTGAGCATTTCCCCGCAAATGTGATCGACACCCACAGCCTTCTTATTTTGCTGTTGCTTGATAGCAGTTGTTACCTCATCCAGTGTTAGAGGCTCAAGCAATTCTTCTCTTGGTGAATTATAAGGAAGTGAGTTTATGAAAACTAAGTCAGCTGACCGGTCCACGTTAAGAAGGTCGTTGAAGTGTTGGGCCCAGCGTGCCAAGATATCATCCTTATTGGTAAGAGGTATTCCATCCAGTGACTTTAGCGGTACTCTTGCGTTACTTACGTTACCTGTGATCTTACGCACCTCATTATAAAAGGCACTTAGTTGTCTAGTTTCAGCAAGCCACTGTAAGAATTTTGACTTCTCTCTCCACCATTTATCCTTAGCGTCTCTAGTCATTTTCCTTAGCCTTGAACTACTCTCCTGAATTCGCTTCGGCAAGTTGTTATAGCGAGTATTTGTCTTATTCTGCATTTTAAGCAGTTGACGGTGACTTTTCAGAGCATTTGTGATTGCATCGTCATTTTCGTCAAACCAGTCATCACGTTTAGTGATTCTCTGCCCTAAGACTTGACTGCTTGTTTCCGTGACAAGAGACGATATAGTTTGCCAGATGTTTTCGAGATCACCATTTTCAAGATCCAGGGAGTTTAGTGCTTCATTTACGGCTAGTTTATAGGTTTCCCTTTTATGGGAATACTGGAGATCATCAACTGCCGTACGCAAGGGTCTGACAATATTCCTTCTTCGTGGAATATGACAACGGAGCTTCAGTTTTGTCAGTACAAGCCTATGATCTGTCCAGCAGTTAGCACCGCGCATGACACGTGTCACCTGAACCTGCGATATATCCCTTACTCTCACTATGGCGTAATCAATTAGATGATAGTGTTTGGACCGGGGATGCATCCAGGTGGCTTTGTGTTTCATGGGTAGCCGGAAAAAAGTGTTGGTTATTGCCAAACCAAACTGAGCACAGAAGTTGAGTAAAAGTTGACCATTGTTGTTCATATTTCCGATTCCGTGCCTTCCGATGGTATTGGGCCACGCATCAAAATCCCGACCTACTCTCGCATTAAAGTCGCCTAGTAGTAAAATTTGCTCCCTTGGACGAATTTTAGTGATGGTGTGCGTAAGTTCTTCATAAAATTTGTCCTTTATCTCATCACTTTTATCCAGTGTAGGTGCATAAACACTAACCAAATTTAAGAAGTTATTATTTTCCAAGTGTAAGCGCAAACTCATTACGCGGTCGGAGATGTATATTGGGTACTCATTCAGTTTCTTAGTCAATTCATTCTTGATAGCAAAACCTATTCCTGAACGCCTAGGCTCATTGGAAGGAGTACCTTTCCAGAAAAAGGTATATCCTCCACCGTGTTCTATCCTCTCTCCTTCGTCAGCAAGATGTGTTTCGCTAAGTGCAGCTATGTCGATATTGTAGCGGCGTAGTTCTCTTGCTACTACGGCTGTCTTTCGCTCAGGACAAAGGTTACTATTGCTATCAAGTAAAGTGCGAACATTCCATGATCCGAAGCTAAAGGTCGTCGTTTTAGGAGTCCGTTTTTTTCTTTCTGTATTTCTACCACGCCGTGGGGATGCTAAGGGCAGCGGTGGCTACTACCCCCCAGTTTTATTGGAACAAGCTTTTTTTAGAGCACCTTTTCTAGCTCCTTCCTCGGATTGAGGGAAGCAGTGCCACCCTAAATAGGGCTGCTTCGTCGTGCGAGATGCTGCCCAGTCTGCGTTGTTGTTCCAGTGCAACGTAGAAACGACCACTTATTCTCACACCGCCCGTGTGCAGACCTCGGACAAAGCCCAACCTGCATAAGGTCAGACCTCTCTACTTTGATCCATCGCCACGGGACTTTTGCTCTCGGTTAGCCATTTTTCGGAAACAGTCAGATGCGCAGGAAATATTTAAGTGCATAAGTGTACGCGCAACCACAGATGCACTCTCTCGTCCGTGCCCCCCTTGACCCGATGGAACGGAAAACCGCTACGACCGGAGGGAGGCTGGATGCAGTAATCTGGCAAGCAATACTATAACCCCTATTGCTGCCTCAAGGCCTTCCTACAATTGCCTTGGTGACTTGCCACCGATAGTGGATTGCTCTAGAGCCAAGACAACATAACTCAGAGGGTGACTGAGTAACTCGAGAGATGGTCTTCTCGAGTCCCTTCTCCAGGTTTAGCCCACGAGTCGACGCGGTTACCGGGATGTGGCCGCTGCAAAACAGCTTCTAGGAGCCACTGGAGAAGAGTTTGTGAAATGACGACGAAATTATTTGCACTATGCCACCTAACAGGTCGACTGACAAAGTGCAACGCAGACAATCCACTACATCCCAATACGCTCTATATAATTTACAGCTGTCAGTGTAAGATATAATTATTTAATTTGTTCATTTGTCTGTCTGTTAGTATTATAATTAGTAGATAGTTTAGGTAATAACAGGCTAGGTTTTTATGTTAGTTCTCGTAGTTAAACGAGATTGTAGGCTAGGTTTGAAAGAGAAGTTCGAAATTTTTTAAAAGTTTTTTTTTGTGGTTGTTTTTTTGAAGTCAAAATACTTACCTTTTTATAGTTTTTTCTATCTTCAAACTGGCAGCAATCAAGTGTAAATTTGAAATAATGGATTACTGAAAGTTTTTTTAAATTTTTTATTCCACACTTACGGAAATTAAGGTAAAAACATCGCGGTAGCATGAAATTTTTATGAATGTTTAAAGTTTTTTTTCTTTTTCGAAGTAGACTGTTATCAGCCTGTCTTTTTTTCATTCATTAATATGTTTTAGATTTTAGTAGAAAAAAATTAGTAGGATTTTTATCTATTTTTCATTTTTGGTAGAAAAAAATGGTAGGATTTTCAAAAATAGTAGAATTTTATAGAAACAATTTACCTTGCATCTCGAGCGTGAGAGAAAAGACAATAAACATACCTGCGAACAAAAAAACAATGCAACATTAAAAAGTTGTTTAAAACAATTGTCTTTCATTAGACAATAATAACATGTGATTATCTTTGAAAACTGAATGTTAGTGAAAATAATTAGTAGGTTACGTACAATTTTCATAGGAAAGTTTTAAAATATGCGTAAATATTATAGTCAAGTAGATGGGGAGTTTTGACTTACAAAAGGTGAAGAACTAGATATTTTCTAGATTAGCTGTAAATCTATACATTTAAAATGCTTTGTCCTGAATGACAGACTGACTGACGGATCAACGCACAGCCTAAACCGCTGATCGTAGAGACCTGAAACTTGGAGGTTGTGTTCTATGTATGACGTAGGCATCGAATTTTCCGAAATTCTACTCCTAAGGGGGTGAAAATGGGGGGCAAAGTTTGTATGGAGCAACAGGATTCCTTGGTCTATTTTCGACTTCTACGCGGACGAAGTAGCGAGCAAAAGCTAGTACCAATATAAAAAAAACCTAGAAAGAAAGTCTAAGACAAAAATTATATCTACTTATACCACATGAGTACCTACCTACCTACTACTCATGTGCTTATACTTAACTCATAACTTTCAAAATATTTTCTGAAAACCCAACTGACACAAAGACCGTTAGAAAACCCCCACGTCACATTCAAAAAACGAACATTTGTACGCTTTCTTTAATAAAGCGTGACGCTCCCTAAAATTATTAAGACCGTTACTAATCAACTCCTTTGGTAGTCACCACAAACTTATCTATTCGGGTATCAGTGGCGCTAGCGTCTATGCAATGAATTAAAATCTATAAGCAGATTTTAGTTCAATACAAATCCGCCTGTACGTATACTTTTGTTAAATTATAGGCTCGTCAAGTCCAGATGTGGCGCCTCCCACGGTTTATAGCATTCGATGTGTGAACTGCTATAATAATCAACAGTATTTGAATTTCGAACGTTAGAAAAAGTTGAAGGGAAGAAATTATTTGAATTTGGAACAGTTTGTAATGGGCATAAGTTTACTATTCCGATAGGTTCACTGAACCATAGTCGTTGGAAATAATATTTATTTAGGTTCGGGGTCCGTTTTTGAGTCAGAGTTGACAGATAAATAAATATTGCAAGACATTCTACACACCGCCTCTAGTCTCAAGTTGAGCAAATAGGCTGGTATTATAGTAGCCAGACTACGGATAGAATACTTAGGTAATTACTACGTTGGTAGGTAAGTAAAGTTTCGACGTCGGCGGGTGTCGTTTATTGGGTTTTCGGTGGTGTTAAATCCGATTCGGCTATTTTGTACCATTAGTTGGACCACGAAACTTCGAAACTAGCTGGACTACCACCACTCACTCAAAATAACACTAAAAACTACTATTTCATAGATCAAAAACATTTTCGTTTAATTAATTTTAAACCGAGACCATTATCTATGCATTAATTAGAACTTGTTATAAAAACGATTAATTATTCTCTACCAATAAATTATTAAATTATAACACGTCTTTAAAAGAAATAAAAGCAAACCTGAAATTAACGAGAGCAACGAAATCACTCTCAAAAATAGAAATAAGAAAATTATAAATGATAATTTGATGCGACTATCGGTGAATTTAGTGTTTTTTTTATTATAATTGGTATAAAAAGCAATATCCTGTAAATATTTAATCTATGAAAATATTTCGATTGTGAATTTATTATCAGATAACATGACAAAAACAACAACAACATAATATATTTACTTATTTTACAAATCTGACAAAATCCTATTAGATATAAAAAGTCTTAAAATAAGGAAATAAGTAATATGTACTTGCCGGACAATAATACTTAACTCCTGCTCAGAAATAAGAATAATTTAATATTTAATAGTGCATTCGTGCAACGTTTTTAAGGAAAAATGCACATCAAAAATTTCAAAAAAAGATTTTGTATTTTGTCTTAAGTTTTTTTAAATACTCTTTGACTGTTAAAAATGAATCGACCCGGGCGGGCGGCGTATAAATAAGCTAAAAAGGAACAACATGTCAATACAAAACATTATTTTACTATTTATTAAATTAGATAATTTTAGTTTATCATTACATAATTCAAAATTGCGTGTCTTACAAAATGCTTCATTGAATTTTGCAGCAATACATCGAAAAATACTTCTTGACTGCTAAAAATTAATCGACCAGAGCGGCGTATAAACAAAAAAAAGGAAAAAATGATATAACAATAAAATATGTCAATAGAACAACTACTATTTATTAAAATTAATATTTTTCAGTTTTATATTACATAATTCAAAAGGTGTTATAATTTAACCAATTCACGCATAAACAACATCCAAACTATCAAAACAAATGACTAGTTAATAATCAATTTGACATCTTCATCAAAATCTACAACATTCGACAGCCAGTTTACATATTCATTAATAGAAACTAGCTCATAATGCATTATGTAGAAGTCATTCTAAAACAAAACTTGAAACAAAAAGTGTAACGGAAGGAAGTTCGTAACTCAAATTACTTTTAATTTATAACATTGATTGCATCATATTAATTAAATTGTAAGTAATGTAATAGAAACCACAATTCAGATTTAATCCGATCTGTTTGGTCAAGTGAAAAATTTAACATGTTTAACACCTCTGACCTGTCACTCTTGTTTGTAAAAGTTTTTGAGAAGGTATAAGCCGCAAATTTTTATATTAGGGTTCCGTACCCAAAGGGTAAAAACAGGAAACTTTTACTAAGACTCCACTGTCCGTCTGTTTGTTTGTCAGGCTGTATCTCATGAACCGTGATAGCTAGACAGTTGAAATTTTCACAGATGATGTATTTCTGTTGCCGCTATAAAAACAAATATTAACAGAATATAATGGTAAGAAACCTCTAATGCGCAAGTCCGACTCGCACTTGGCCAATTTTTAAAATTTATCTTTTTTTTAAAAAAAGCATTAAAATTAATTGAAAAAATAAAACATTCTGATTTTTTAGTTTGTATTGTCGCATGAAAGCAGTCGGCGATGTCTTCGTTCTTACTTCGAAGGTGGCACTACATAAAGGTTTTGTATTTTTTCAGTATTTTGCAAAAAAAAAATGTTTTAATGATAACAAATAATTGTATTCAAGTATTTTAAACTTATGATACACGACGACACTGACACTCGACACAAATGTCGACACTAGAGTCGATAGCGTCCACACTGTAGCACTTTTTGATGTCGCGGCGGTGGACACACGTAGACACTTGACACAAGACACTTGATGTATACATCGAGTGTCTTGTGTCAAGTGTCAGCTTAGCTTAAGATTGTTGAGTTCTGTGCTCAACAGTGGACGTCCTATAGCTAAAATGATGTAGGATAAAAAACTTAGTTCGAAATACTTGAATGAAATGTACAACAGCTGATTCATGAACGCTTATCTATCTTAGTGAACTTATAAACGGTTCTAGGAACACTCATCGCTCGGACAAACCTGAGCAATGAGTAAGGAACTAAAAATAAACAAACTCATAGTATCCTGTCCTGAAAAATAGGTCAGCGTTAAATTGAGACAGTTGCATTGTATTAACTTACTCGTAGATTTAACAATAACATAAAAAAAACAATGGTTGTCTGTAAGGTCGGTTTATGGGCGGTAATTTTAAGTGATAACGTCATATGAAAAATTGATTTTTTTTTGTTTCTCCTTCATTATTATTTTTTCCTTTTTTTTCATTTATATATTTTTCCTGTATATAAGTCTTCTATTCGTCACTCGTCACCATAACATAAGCCCAGATAAGCGATATTATTATAAAACAAAAACGAGACGTATTACGGTTTACCATGACGCGTGGTACTGGAAAATGACACTTTTTTTGTGAATGCAAGTGTTCATCAATGTATTAGACTTTATCACGTCAATAAGGCTATAAGGTCTAAGTTTACATTTTGATATACCTTAACTAAAGACGGAAATTCCGTGCCATTTCTTAACATCTATGACATAAGTTTGGATTAGATAATTTAAAAACGATAAGGAATAATTTTCGTTAAATCATACTAAAATGTGGAAAAAGCTTACACCTACAAACCGGTACATATATAAATAATTTTCCATGCAATAATTAACAATTTTAGTATAATAAAATGACATTAATTTAATTTAAAGGTAATTTCACATCTAGTTTAGTTCTTGCCCCCACGATTTCACTCTAAAACACTATAAATTGTCTTAGATCCTAACCGAATATTCCAATTTCATTTAAATTAAACTAAGTTCAGTAGAATTTCTTTCCAAAAAGCGCATCTAAATTTACAATTCCCTAAAATGAAACTCGAGTGATGTCCGTCAAAGAGGAAACGCTAATGGAGGTGTAGTTTCCTTTCCCAGAAACGACTGTAAAGTGTAAACAGCAGGCTATTTCCGAAAGTAGGAACATCAGTGGAATCATTCATAAGGAAAGGTTTCCTTATGAATGATTCTACTGAACCAGGTGGTTCAAACTCTTAGTACACTATCAAACAACGCTGCAATCCGTCAAACATGAGAACAAGCACAAGTATAAACTGGCCAAGTTCGTGTCGCCAAGCCTTACGCAGTGTAGGGTTCCGTAGTTAATCACAATATGTGGACACAAAAGGGGGTTATTTTTATTAAAAAAAATGTTTGTCTGTAAAGTCGATTTACGGACGATAACGATGAAAAAAAAACTTTTTTTCTTATTTTTTTTCCTTTATTTAAGTCTTCTATTCGTCACTGGTCACCATAACACAAGCCCAGATCAGCGATATTATTATTAAATAAGTAAGTACTCTGTTTCCTAACGGGAATGGACGCATAACGTCACACGATATTTCGTCAGACACTTTTTTGTGAATGCGGGTGTTCCATCAATTTATACGCAATCACATCAAAAAACTGACTCACCCACGTCATTGGTGCAAAAAACTTTACTTACCTTTAAACTGACCTTTCTCTATCAGATCTAGGTCTTAGGCGTTACTCTCCCGTTTTCAACGTCTAAGGCCTATTTAAATTCTTTTTGACACCCTTTTATTAATATAGGCAACTAATTTCATGCATAGAAATTAGGAATCTGTTATTGGCTGTCAGAATTAATTCATTACCACCAGCTCTAACAAGTTTAAGAGCTGTTGATTCCATGATAATAAATAAATAAAATTTGCTCATAATAGTAAGCAAGTATGAAATACAAATTAATTATGTATGTTACGGAATAAAATAAAGATATTAAAATATTTGTATATTATTAGCAAGATATTAATTTAGATGTCATTAAAGTATTCAGTGTCTAGTCTACACAAAATAGTGAAAATCAGGCTAAGTATTTCTGAAAGTAAATTACTTTAAGATCCGCTTCAAAATTTCTAAATACTAAATATTTCTTTTATTAGATAGTAGGTGCATTTCATTGCAAGTACTTATCAACAAACGATCTCTAAAGATTTTACGATGTTTAGCTAAAGCTTCTTTAGGCCATAATGAATAGAATCCATTCAAGTATCTAGAACAAAGAACCCTCTGGCACTTTCTAATTAGAATTACTGACACTCATATGTGGATTTATATCTCTTTCATAAATAGCCTCTATTACTTCAGTCTTAAGGTCTACACTTTTATCTTTAGTAGTCTCTATTAAATCATTAAGTTCAATGTTAAAGTCGTCTCTCGTATTAAGGTTAAAGAGGTCAGGGTGAATGACCAGAAGGTCAATTCTCGTAATTATAGCAAAATGCAATCTTAAATTGATCGAAGTGAAATGATATTGAAATTTAACTGTCAAATGGTATTCTGCTAACCATAATCATAATAACATTTCAGTTACATTTCAATTACATTTCAATTGCATTTCACTAACATTGCGATATAAAATCATTCAGTCATTCATTCATTTTGGTTTGTTAGGTTGGCTATGTCACAAAATTTAAAAGAATTTCATTTGGCGCCTGTTTTATTTTGGAGTGTGTTTGAAGAAACTTTGTGATATGAAGGTCCATGAGATAAATCGCGCTAATGCTCTAGATAGCAATTATGAAAGCGATCGGTAGGAAGGAAGGAAGCGAGCAATTGGTGTCGATAGCAATCAATAGCAATAACAATAGATAGCGATTTTTTACAAATAAAGTAAATAAAGTGGGCCATTTCACATAACGCCATCTAGCCCTAAGCTAAACAACTAGGCTTGTATACTTAAATACTTGTTTGGGGCGAGAATCGAACCTGTAACCTTCTATATCGAAATACAAGTAAAGTAAACTCCAGTCGCGCTTCGGAGATGACACGCATTATTTTTTTTATTAGATTTACACACCAACCCAACTAAGTTAACCTTAAAAATTCACTAAATTCGTTGTTTCATGTCGATTACATTTCAATCAACTCTCGATCTCAAATTTGACGTTTCTTATGCGACGAGAATACGGTCTAGATAACTTCGATTACATTTCGATATCATTGGTATTTGGAGAATACCGTTTTACGTACATTTTAGTTTCGATTGCATTTCAATTAAATTAACATTTCATTCGGATATCATGTTGAAATCTTAGTTTATGAGAATACCAAAAGATGACGTTTAGTATATTTTTTGCAATCGAAATGCAATCGAAATGATATTGAGATGTAATTTTAACAATTTTATTTACGGGAATTGGCCTTCTGGGGTGTTTTTGTTCAGTATTTATCGGTTTCGGACACGGAATGAGTACTGGACTTAGTAAGGTTTGTCTTAAGTCGCATAGTGGCCAAACTCAAAATGCCTAATAATTAAAATTGTTAATTGCATGAAAAATTATCGAGTTTATGTAAGTGTACTATTTTTGTATATTTTAAAGACGATATTTCGTGTGAATCAGAATGGCGGGTGTACTGATGCGAATCAGCATGAAACAAAAATGGGTCGAATCTTCTTTGATTCTACTTAATTCTACCAATAACGAAAATAAAAGTACCTCTTTAAATGCTGAAATAGAACCATAATAAAGTGAGCCGCCAACCTGACGGCAGAATGGCGGGTGTATTTCTATTTTTGACTGAAAAATATATTGCCGATGTTTAGATTCACTGCCATATAAATCTACCTAATTAGTACCTTACAGTACCATAAGTTGCACTCAAATCCAGGCAAAGGCTTAGGAGTTATTTTGAAAATAAAACGTCTTTTTTTCGTAAGTAGGAATTTATTTTCACCAACCTAATTTACATAAGGAGTATAAAATAATGTTGCATTGATCAAAAGAAAATTACAATACATTAAAAACATATTAAAAACAAAAAACATTAAAAATAATATAATAAAGACTTTTTTGATTATTTATTCTAAAATTGTTATCGGTAATCAATCACAATATTGAATGAAATTGTGGAATAAAAAAAAATATATTAGATGTTAGTTCATTTGTCGTTTTTATGATTTTTTATTTTTTAATGATTGTAATTTTCTTTCAGTTTTTAATTTTATTTGTAATTATGGATTTTGATTATGTATTAGGTATGTACCTAATACATAATCAAATTCCAATTTAATTTTTATTGCAATAAATATATTAATCAATAGATTTTATTAAATAAAAAAAATTATTGAATAAATAAAAAAAAATATTTCCACAATTTAACTAGCGACAACAATTTTAAAATATTTTTTACACAGAAATTCAATATTTTGAAAAAAAAAAAAAATTGACATTTTATTATCAAAATAACTCCTTAGCCTTTGCTTGGATTTGAGTGCAACTTATGGTACTGTAAGGTACTAATTAGGTAGATTTATATGGAAGTGAATCTACACATTGGCAATATCATTTTCAGTCAGAAATAGAAATACACCCGCCATTCTGCCGTCAGGTTGGCGGCTCACTTTATTATGGTTCTATCTCTGCATTTAAAGAGGTACTTTTGTTTTCGTTATTGGTAGAATTAAGTAGAATCAAAGAAGATTCGACCCATTTTTGTTTCATGCTGATTCGCATCAGTACACCCGCCATTCTGATTCACACGATATTTCCTGTCGTTTTTAAGTCTATTCAAATTTAAGTCAAAAAAACTACTTTTCATTTTTTCCTATGAGGTATCAGAAATAACTACAAGGACTACAAGATAAATAAAGAATTAGCGTTTAGGCATGCAAGCTAGTATTGACCGAGCGATCGAAGCGACCGAAGCGCCTCTGCTTCATTTTGGTGAAGATCTGATGAGGATCTTCGGAGTCATGAGTAGAATGGCCCCTCAACGGGGAATAAATATATATTGCTCACTTTTAGATTTGTACCGTGTGGAATCAGACCTTTAATTACTAGGTATAGATTGGTGGAGCACTTGAAACCACCAATTTATACACAACGTATGTGCTCCCGAGTTCTACTCTTCGCAGAACAACTAGTTTTTAAAAAACAAAAACACAATCTTTGCAAGGAAATATACCTAATTGAAAACTTACTATATTTAATTGGATAACTTCAAAGAACCCAACGAGCATTATTATCTGGTTGAGGGACCCCACTAATTAATCCACATAATTGTACGCAGTAAATGATTAAAGAAATGTGCAGTTCCTAACAAGTAACACCTCTACTGCAGATTCAGTTTTTGCATTGATGAAAAAAATATAGAAGTCACAGTCATAGCCATTGTAACAAGAGTTTATTTATGAACATATATATTTTTTGCTATAAATCTGTAATTAGTATGTTTAATCTTGGTTAGCAGAAATAGTAGTATTAGTAATAATAGAAAGGGTGTTGGCTTAGTGGTAGATACCTGGACTTTCATTCTGAAGGTCGTGGGTTCGAATCCCTGCAGGTCGTGCACCAATGATTTTTTCCTAAGAAAAAATTATGTGCGCTATTTGACATTGCCCTTACGGTGAAGGAAAACATCGTGATGAAACCCGCGGCTTAGTTGACTCCAGAAGTGTTGACAAGTTCTCTCCTCTGGACATGGTCGACTAAGCTGAAGGGTTGTCGGTGCTGGGCAAGCCTACTAGTAGATAGAAAACAATAGATGGCCAAGTATATGGTGGCTAGAGAGGGAACAGTAGAAATAAGGGAAGGAAAAAAAAGGAATTTGCCCTGCAGTGGGACGTAATGGGCTTAAAATAAGTAATATAGTCATAGAGCGATATGAAAGCCAACGAAAGAGTTACTGGAGATATTGCGTTAAAAGGAAATGGGAGAAAAAGGAGTGAACGTAAAACGGAAAGGAGTGGCGGGGAGAAAGAAAACTTGTTATTCCGAACCCATATTTTGGGAAAATTCTTCTACCTGCTCTTGTCCCATTTATTTAGGGTTATTTCAGTAGGTCTGCTTCTTCCATTCAAGTTTTTTAGCGAAGTATGTGGTGGCTAGACAGGGAACAGTGGAAAGAAGGGAGGGAGACCTCCCTGCAGTGGGACAGAATATGGTCATAGAGCGAGAGAAAAACCAACAAACTTTATTTCTTATCTTGTCTCACAAATCTTGCGTCTTTGTCCTGCTTTTTAAACACACAGTTTATATATTCAAACTAAAGTTCCTTTTACGTAAAAACTTGGGTTTATTGATCAATACAGCAGTTACATTTCCATATAGGTCATGTGAAAACAATATAGGCAATCGTAACTTAAATGTTTTATTGTGCGGGTGCAGTTCCCCTGGGGCAGTCACGCGAACTTTATTTGGGTAACTTATATGTATGTATGTAGTATATATGTCCTTTTTATTATACCTGTGCGTTTTGGTTGTCTATGGCTGTATAGAGCATAATTTGGCGGGAACAAAATAAAAGCTAAAGAAATAGATACCTTTTCGTATTGAATACAAGCCATCAGTAACACAATCACTACATAGTATAAAACAAAGTCGCTTTCTCTGTCCCTATATCCCTATGTATGCTTAAATCTTTAAAACTACGCAACGGATTTAGATGCGGTTTTTTAATAGATAGAGTGATTAAAGAGGAAGGTTTATATGTATAATACATGCATAATATAGCCGTGCGAAGCCGGGGCGAGTCGCTAGTAAATACTAAAAGATAATAAGTCTCAAGTATTCCCGCAATCAGGAAAGCGCTGTGATTGGGTTATCGAACACAGGTTTATAAAACTTGCTGTCAATTTTGACGTATTCATACCGACAATAAAGAAAAATACCCCAAAAAAGGGCTAATCAGCTATAAGTCCGTTATTTAACCGACTTCGGGTAGTTTTAAACCTTTTTAAGCTGGGTTTTAAGAAGGTTGGAAATGGATTTCTTTACATCTACTTAATCCAACAGTTAAAAGGGTCTATCTATCGATTCGAAATTCGGCACAGTTAACTAGGTTACTAGTTAGTTAACTAGTAGGGTGAAACTACCAAAAGCCATTTTACATTTCAATCTC
The DNA here is from genome assembly GCA_907269075.1 of Idaea aversata. Classification (NCBI taxonomy): domain Eukaryota; kingdom Metazoa; phylum Arthropoda; class Insecta; order Lepidoptera; family Geometridae; genus Idaea; species Idaea aversata. Next base: position 5,034,905 of record OU026102.1, read on the forward strand.
TAACTGTTTTTTTTGCAATAATTTAGCTTTTATTTTTTTCCCGTCAAATTATGCTCTTTCTAGCCTTAAGTTATTAACTTAATTTAATCCGCAGTATAAATAATCAAGCTAATAAGCAAACACTCAATAAAAAGCATGTAAAAGTCATTAAGTAAGACCTTTAGGAGTTATTTTCTAGACGAATAACCGAGAAAACTGAATAACTTTAGACTTGACTCCAAGTTGTGAAGTTATTAAGTTTTTATCAGTTCTATTTTTTATAGAGATAAAGTTTATTGGTTTTAACTAGTAATAAGAGAGTAAACGAAAATATTTTATGCTACTTTTGAAAATCTAACGATTTTATTTGTTTATTTTGTAATTTAATTGTAGTAATAAAGAAGTTTCAAAATTACTAGTTTTAGCTTCGGGTGACCAAAGGGCTGGCTCGTACCTCGGACAACGGATAAGCATCGCCATCCAACGTGGTAACGCTGCCAGCCTTTTGGGCACACTTCCTAGGGATCCTCATTTGGACTTTTAATTTAGTGTAAGTAAAGTAGGTAGTTTATTTAATTAATTTAAGTTTTCGTTATTTAATTGTTATTTAGTATAGTTTAGTTACTTGTTCGTCTGTAAATAAACTTACCATTTGCATTGTAGTACCTAACAGAAATTTAATTTAATTTATACTTTAAGAGAGGTAAAGTTTGGAGTTTGATTGGATGTTTGTATAAATTTAAGAACTACAAACAGAACAAATATTAATAATCCTAAATATTTTCAAATAATTTATTCCCTTACAGGTAACAGCTTTGTAATTTGTCAATTAAAATAACTGATATACCTATAATCAGTAAATTTGTATTAAAAAAAAGTTACAATATAAATATTCATTATTTGACCATGATTCTACCAGGAAAACTAAGAACACTGTTTCAAAATATAATAATAATAGTCAAATATTGATTTGGAATAAATATCGGAAACTCAAACATGAAACCACAGTGATTTGTTTGATAAGAATCTACTTGTGGCCACAAATTATAGTGGTAAGATTGCCAAGGGTGGCCACTACACCCTTAATACTACACTTTGGGCCAACGTATTTCGGTCACTTATAATTTAAAAAAAACTTTGAATAAGTTAAGTGTAGATGATAATATTTATGAAGAACTAGCCGGCATAAAAATGCATAGAATTTTGAAAACTATGGACGACCTACCTGTACAGATTTTCATTAAAATCTAAAGAGATAATAAACCCGTCCAGGGATCCAGCTATTCACATAACAAGTTTCATCACAACCGGTTCAGTAGTTTTGAGTGAAGTAACATATTAATCGCATCCTTTAAACTCACACGTTTACGTATCGCATTCTCAGGGAGGAAGGATAATTTTTTTTCCTCTTCTTTTTCTTTTTTTTCCTTTATATATTTTTTCACTTACCCTTATTTTTCTTTTTTTTCCTTTATATATTTTTTCACTTATATAAGTCTTCTATTTGTTAATTGTCACCATAATACAAGCCTAGTCACGCAGACACGCGCGTCAAACTTGTAGTAGTGTACTACGATAATACGTTGCCATGGTTACTTTGTCAATAACATGACGCGTCCCGTTCGGGACCGGAACAGGACACATGATGTCATCTTTTTCGTAAATGCAAGTGTTCCATCAATTTATTAGACGTTATCACGTCAAAAAGACTTACCTACAGTTTTCACAGGCCTTTAAGCTTTCAGTTATTGTTATCGGTTATTTGCTCGCAAGTGTATTTCATTTTATAGAACAGGGTGTAAACGGTCAACGAACTCAATTTACTTAATGAAAAACACAATTATGACCTAATTCCTTTTTGATATCGAATTGGTGAATTCTTTGCGAGGTTTTTATAAGGCTGTGCCGACCATAAATAGGCGAGCTTTGCAAGAAATACTTGATTACATATCGAAATGGACTTAGTAGTTATATGAACATATTAATTATCAACTTAATTATTCTTTGAAACTAACTTACCGATTTAGCCAAATCCGTCAAATCGGGAAGTTAAACAAGTATATCTACTCATTGTATCTTAAGGGGTACTTCATTTTATATTATGAGGACAATCCCACCCGGTGTAACCTATAAGGCAGTGTTCTTTAGGGTTGGATTTAAAAATATGGGTATTTTTAGCAAAACCTTGCTTTTATTTTGTTTCTGCCAAATTGTGTTCGGCGTACCACCCTTACTTAAGGGTGCAAAACTTTTTGCAGAAAGTATTTATTTATATCTGAGTAGATAAGGTACGGTCGGCTGCATAATTGCAGCCCCCATTAGAGTTCTAAAATTACTATTATTGAAATGTTTTCAATCTAATAATTTTTCTTTGATAAATTGATGAGTTAGAAGACTTTAAACTTCACCTAAAGCAGGTGTCTAAAACTTGGCTTGTGTTGAAAACATTCTTATAACAGCCGCTTTGGCGCTCTACGGTGGGTCTGCAATTATGCAGTCGACCGTACAGTAAAACTACTTGGTAGGGATAAGCGGAAGTAAATTTCCAAGTATCTCTCCCAGTAGAGAGATAGGTGGAAAAAATTCCATTCCTACCCACCAGGGGGGATACGTTGGTAGGTACTAGGGCACTAGCCCCACTATACCGGGCACCTAACAAACCAAGTCCAAGGTCGTGAATGAATCTCTCTCGTGAACGTTCGTGATTAACTTCTCGGGTCGACAACCCCTGATCCAAAATGGCGGATCAGCATTGTAATTCTTGAACATTGTTGTTCATATTCAGCAACTGAATTCATATTCAGATTTTGATCAAATTGCTGCCTTTTATGGGTTTTGACCTACTTTTAATATTCAGGTAACTGTAGGTATTTTACTTGGATCGAGATCTTCCGGTACGAACCAAAGGACAATTCTGCTAAACAACATTGTTCAAAAACTACATTACAATATCATTTCGATCGCATTTCGATTACAACATTTTTGAGATACCTACTTTGAGGGTCAAAATTAAGTCGGCTTTTTGAAAGAAAAAACATGGTGACAATTGAGGGTTTTTTAATTGTACCTAATCGAAATGCAATCGTTATGATATTGCAATGTAATTTGAACAATATTATTTACGAGAATTGCCCTTCTGGTAATAATTTTGACACTATAACTTTAATTTATTTTATCATAGTAACATTTGGGCATAAGGACATTTTGAAACTTGTACATTTGACATTATGACTATTCATACTTATTGACATCTATGTTATTTCCGTTCAAATCTTACGGTCAAACTGCTAGTTTTGACCGGGCAGACCTAAGCTTTGCTCATATCTACAAAATAAACGTAGGCAGGTAATGGTCTCAAAATATCACAACCCGAGAGAGAAACCAAACATCCCGTATAGTAAAATTTGTAAAGAGAAATGAAAATTTAAAATAATTGAAATAAAAATATTCTTTATTTTCGACTACATACCGTGTATTTTCGATCCAAAGGTTATAAGTTCGAATTCTGACCGACAAAAGAAACGGATTTCAACTTCATCACTTTTAAAATGTAACCCACCGAAAATCGTGCTCACGAATTTTTTACAGATGTTAAAATCGAATTGCAATATTGTGTAAAATTATATTACATCGAAAATCAAATTAAAATACATACGTAACGTAGGTAATTAGAGTTACTCAACAAAATAAAGAATAGTTCCATTAAGACTCAAAAAGTGGCAGCACCAGTTTGCTAATAAGTCAAAGTCAAAGTCAAAAAAATTTATTTCTCTGGATGCTTAATACATTAAAATTTGTATAACGACCACATAAAATCGTCTTAAAAACTAAGTTAGGATGTGTATAGGATTTAAAACAACATAAATACATATTCTGTGAAATTATCTGTCTAGCTATACCCGTTCATGAGATACAGTCCGGTGGCAGACAAACAGACAGAAGGACTAATGGTGGACAGTGAAGCCTTAGTAATAGGGTCCCGTGCGGAACCCTGAAAAAGCGAAACTGATTAAAGCTTAATAGATACAAAATAATATTGCACATACTATGTGAACCATGGACCAACTTTTTTTTACTATTTAAGATCTATATGTATCCATGTGTATAAATTATGAATATAAATAACAATAGAATAAGTACGTTTTTGAGTAAAAATAGTACTTATTAGATAGATTTATATGATTCAAAAATTTTAATGTGAAAAAATGATAAAATGTGAATGTGCGTGTTGAATTGAATTGATGTGCGGTAGGAATATACACAAATCGTGCGAAGCCAAAACGTGAACAAGAAAAGTATTATCAAACAGTTAGTAGTTTGCGTTCGTTCTACAGTGCAACTACCAGTAGCTGCACTAATGAACTAGGTATCGAGTTCAAAGAATAAATCAAACCTGTCAACGAAGTGTCTCAAAAAAAAACCAGTAACAATGTCGTCGATCCATTTATAGTGCAAACAAAAACCAAAACAAATAAGAAAAACAACTTTAAAACTATACAGAATAAGGTTGAATTTAGCGTCAGTGTTATCGGTTAATGAGAGGAAGCAAGAAGGGTCGGACGTATCACGTGCTGGTTTTCTCTATGTTTACGTGGACTTGGGTTTACGTTTCAGTACTGAGGTCTTTAATGTGGGGGCAATGACTTGTTTCGGACGTAAAATTAGTTTGGTAAAAAAAATATAAGTTATGGACGTCGTAAACCTAAATTGTTGTAATTTGAGTTACAGTGTTATAAGTAGTACATGACTGAAGAATCCTGCAACAAATGTTACTTAAAATACAGCTACTGTCGCTGATGTAGCGCTTAACCATTTTTTTTTAATCTATACTTCATCACTACATAGTATAAAATAAAGTCACTTTTCGCCGTTCCTATGTCCATATGTAATGCTTAGATCTTAAAACTACGCAACGGATTTTGATGCGGTTTTTTTAGATTGTTTTTTGAACGCGCTAATCTCAGAAACTACTGGTTCGAATTGAAAAATTCTTTTTGGGTTGGATAGTCCATTTGTCGAGGAAGGCTATAGGCTTTTTATATTTCGATATTCCCACGGGATCGGGAGTTACTGCTAAACCTGAATAATTGGACTAATTTTTTAAATAAAATGGTTTTTAAACAAAAAAAAACTGCATTGAGATTGTCCTATCTTTAAGTTCCTCAGCACCATATAAAGCTTCATCTACACTCCATAAGGAAGAATCAGAACTAAAGACACGTCCAATTGTAACGAGATCTCGTTTGAAGCAAGTTCTCACGCCCCCGCCTGCGCCGTGGGAGACAGTATCAACATTTTGATGTTCAACAAGTATTACTTTATTGATCTTATATTTGTTCTTTAAATGCTTATTTAAATTAGACACTTTATGGTCATGTGGAAGTTTAGCATTTTTATTAATTTTATAGTTCATTTGCATTTTTTTGGGTTAAACATTTGCATGTTTGGGTAAGATCTTTCGGTCCGAATCAAAGTTAAGCTGCAGGTTCACTAATTGGCATATGATTTGCATAAATTATTTAGTGTTTGGTTAATTTTAAAAGATTCATATAAATAACGTTCCAGAAGTTGAAATGTACAAAACAATTTAGGAATATGATAGTTACTAATAAATTATATTGTAGAATTATTTTTAATGGATGGATACCAGTATCGAGATGCAACCAAAATGATTTTCGGTACGGACGAAGAACTCACCTTTATTATGCTACAGATAAATGTTTAAATCAGTAAAGTTATTAAGCCAACAGGAATCGGGTTGTATGAAATCTTCGCTACTGATGGATATAAAAGATATTCTAGGTAAATGTGTGTTAATGTCAAAATAATCAGAATCAGAAAGAACTATGAGGAAACCCTGTGAATAATCATTATTTTATCTAATCGCCGTCGTAGGCATCAATTTCTACAATACAAAACTTTATACCTAAACGAGAATAAAAACGAGCATAAAAATCAGTGGGTAGTAACTGGATAATATATATAATAATACCTTGAAACATTTACAGTATAACACAGTAAATTATTTCAACATTAACCCCGTTAGTGACACTTGACAATGGCAAGAAATAGAAACTGTGACCATTGTAAGATTAACCCCAATGCCCGCCTACAGTCATAAATAAATAGATAATAGTTTTACGATTATTTGTCATAAAACATATTTTCAAAGACTATATAAAAATGGAATTTTAAGAGGAAGACATATTGCGCCGACCCCTAATCAATTTGGTTGAGGGCAGGAAGAAGAAGATATCTAAGATGTACTTCTAAAATCTAGGTAAAACAAAATTTCAGAATAAATTTAAGATACAAACTTCATAAATATAGGTGAACATAAGATATTTTTAACTAGCTATCATAATTTCAACAAAACTCAAGCGAGCGAAAAAGACAGTGAAATAAATATAGCAAAATATGAGAATTAATAACTCATAATCAACCCACATCACATATCGAACGATAAAAGAAATCAATAAAACACTTAATATTATAATCATACCAATACAATGACTTCTTGGCGAATGCAATAACTCATTTACCTGAAGCAATACATTTATTATTAAAGTAAATAGAAACAAACGCACAATTGCACATCGATAAGATTGTATATCGGAACGATAAAGATAAAATGCAAAGGAGTGAATTGCATATTAATATGAAGCTGAAATATTCTTATCAAGAACATTGACTATAAGAATTCTAGACAAGGAATGACATATAAGCTATTCAGTTTGTTTGTTATTTCATTCTTTGCAAGAGAAATCTCAGTAGTTTAGTTCAGATGAACATAGGCGGAGTGAAGTGTTAGGTTTTATTTTCGTTACGGAATTTCTTGATTCGGTCGTCGCGCTCAAAGCCCGCGATAAAAGCTACGCAATAGCTTAAAAATCTAATTGAAGATTCTTTAGAAAAAGTTTAAAAAAAATGAAACTGCTCACCGGATTTTAGAAAAGCATTTGGATAAGTAAGTATGAAGCATGATATAAAGATAATTAGATAGGTAGTTCTTAAAGAATTCCTTTGTATACACTAAATTAGTAATAACTAGGTACTTAAAGTTAAAGCAATACATTGTCGTAGATATCTGCCTTCCTAGAAAGACAGGAAATTACAACATAATATAAGAATAACACAGCATCAACTGTATACAAATAAATATTTATACATACAAACAAAATGTTTAACGCTCGACTTAATTTTATTAATAACACTTTTTGTCACCCAACTACCAGTTTATATTACAAAGCCGGAGGATGCGTTTGACTTGACTGACTTTAAAATTAAATACTTTATCAAGTTACATACGAAGATATTCAAAATATAGTGGAGTAGAGAGTAACTTTTGAACTTTTTTCTAAGTATTTTGATCCTGAGAGTCATACAGTAAAATAACCTCACACGTGACGCATTAACATTTAAAAAAAAAGAATAAGGTTTCTAATTCGGTTGTTTTTATGTTTATTACCTCAGATCATTTATTAACAGATTTAGAATATTATTGTTTTATTAGACACGTTTTCAATATCCCATAGTCCCATAGAAATTTAGTCAAAATCGGTTCTGTAATTTATTTATTAAACCAAAACACATGGAAAAAATACGTCATCCAAGAAAACAATGCGTATTTTGCTTTTTTTCGTGTGTTATATTTGTAGTAAAATATTTTGGATACCTCAAGTATGGTAGGTATTGTTTTAAAAGCTTTTATTTAACGTGCAATGTATGTATGTTTGTTCGGTTGGAATCTTGCAACTTAATATTTATTTTTTTAGATGCTTTGTCACGTCTATAACTAATAGTAAATGTTTAAATGTCATTAGTTAAACACAATGGGATGCGGAAAGTTGTGACAAGAGGTGGTCAGATCAGAGTATTATAATTTATTTGTTCGTTTTCATGTTGTTATGATTTATAGGCACTTCAAGTCATGGTATTGAATAAGCCGAGGTTTATGTAGGTACTGAAAATAGATGAAATTGTTTGAACAAGAAATTAAATTGAACCCACGTTCATTTCATTAAAATTTCATTTCATATTTATAGCTAAGGTCGACAAAGATAAAGAATATGACAATGAATTTTTGATTTAAGACACATCCGTCAGATTTTGCCTTTGTCAGTAAGTACTTTATTGACTACTAGCGACCCGCCCCGGCTTCGCACGGCTATATTATGCATAATATACATATTAACCTACCTCTTGAAACACTCTATCTATTAAAAAAAACCTCATCAAAAACGGTTGCGTAGTTTTTAAGATTTAAGCATACATAGAGACAGACAGCGGAAAGTGACTTTGTTTTATACTATGTAATGATTTTGGTTCAGTTTCGTCATGGAATAACTGAAGTGGAATACTGAACTGACCCTTTACATTCCGCTTCCGTCAGTCATTATTTTATTGACTACTTGACTATATTATTATATAGTATCAAAATACCTGCAAATTATAAGTAGTAGTGAGGTTCGTTTGTTACAATAATACTTCATCTTTAATCAATCTGGAACGCGTCCCACACAATTACAAAGATCTATTGAAACCGAGCAAGCTTCTAATTAGGTATTACCTGAACGGCTCAGGGATCTCACCTATTCAAACTTCATCCGATAAACTAAATTGAAATACGGTGCACGTTACATGACATGAGAATTATCTGTCAAAAGATTAATTAGATAAATTAAGATTTCGTTGTTGTCTTTGTAGATCATTAACTGGCTTTTGTGACTCAATATGATTAGTAGGTACTGGCTTGTAAGATAGAAGGAAATGATATAAAGGCTGAAAGTTGATTCATATGCGATATTAATCAGAGATCTTCCTGGTTTCACGTCTAATAATCACAAAAATTACATACGAATTTTTTTTTCGTAGATTATTTTAGCTCACTGCTGGGTATTTTTTCTCCCTTCCTTGCATGTGTTAAAATTTCCAAAGATAAAGATATTTATTATCATTTTAACATTTTTTTTATTTCTGACACCTTTAGTTCATAAACTAGATGTTATGATTCCCGATAACTTAAACATTTCCTGAACTTTTAATTGTTTACTAATATTATTTAACATTTACTTAGCTGTTTCTTTTTTTGTTATTATAATTGAATTCTATGACCAAAAAACTTAATATAAAATACTAATTTTGTTACTAGCTATTTCCAACGGTTTAGAGAGTCAAGTTAGATTCTTATAAGGAAAGAACATGTAATTAAATAGTCAATTAATTATGCCTAGTACAGTCAATGCGAAACATAGGGAAACTATGTATATTTATTACTCAGTACGACCAAAATGCTACACACCACGCAACTAATTGAGGTAACAAACTTAACAATGACATATAAAACAGTTCGCAATTATTTAGCAAAGAACATAATACGAGTTTTTATATAAAATAATTTACAGATGTCCGTCATACGATATTATTTGAAGCCATTAGTCTATTTAAAATTGTGAATAACATAGTGAGTAATGAACAAAATGATTCAGTGTTAAATTATTTACATAACCGTTTTTATGTTTAGAAACTTTTTTGCCTACGTATTTTTTAAGTTCCTGGACATCCTAGACGGGATATTTTTACAAAATTGGAGATTAAATAAGTATTATATCCTCTTTTTAAAGAAGAAACTGTGAATTCAATGAGCATTTCAACAAAGAAACAATTAAGGATAGAGCAAAGTCTAGTTGTGTCATCCCTATATATATAAAATTCTCGTGTCACGGGGTTCGAAGTTGAACTCCTCCGAAACGGCTCGACCGATTCTCATGAAATTTTGTGAGCATTCAGTAGGTCTGAGAATCGGCCAACATCTATTTTTTTTTTTTTGTATATAGCAAAACAACGTTTGCCAGCTAGTTGTCTTATAAAATAATAGTGTGAAATGTAATCAGAACTAAATCTGACGCATTTTCTTCGAATAACAATTGCATAATAAACTAAAAGTAACTCAAGTTAGTGAAATTACTGTGAAATTAAATGTTATCGCGAATTACAGAGTAGAATGAAATAATACCTATTTTCTAGGTTTATATGGGTGTGAAATTTTGATAGAAAATGGTGTGATGAATGTCAAATTCACACAACCTTACATATCACCTTGAGAAACATTGCGTGACTTTTACAAACTTAACTAATTAAGGCTTTTGGAACATCGGAACAACAAAACTGTACTCGCATTGTGAAGCGTCAATTAAAACCATAAATTAGTAACACTACGATGGTTGTACAGATAAATCTTAATTAAGATACATTTAGAATTATTGTTAAAATATTTTTATTTGATAAATTTACATTTAAAAGCAATGAAAGTATATGTATATGCATATTTGAGGTTGACGACAAAGAATATCAATTTTTTGTATAGATACAACTGTTATGTGCCTTTAACTTATAGCAAACAACAACATTTGAAGATCTCTTAATTTAATACTTACTAGCGACCCGCCCCGGCTTCGCACGGCTGTATTATGCATGTATTATATTTAAAAATCTTCCTCGTTAATCACTCTATCTATTTAAAAAAACAGCATCAAAATCCGTTGCGTAGTTTTAAAGATTCTAAGCATACAAAGGGACATAGGGACGGCGAAAAGTGACATTATTTTATACTATGTAGTGATAGTGATAGTGATTATATTACTAAAAATATATTGATTTATATTGTCTAAATAACTGTGGTGTGCCTTTTACTTACAAAAGATTTGAAGATCTCTTCATTTAATATTTAAATTACCTACTAAAAATATTATTTTTATCACTGAAGTGACCGATTTACATCTAGCAGTAATGCACCGTCTTATAACGGACTTCCAATTTTACTTGCAATATTTAATAAGCAAACATCACGAGACTATCTCATTAGAAATTTATGTTCGAAGGGCTTTCTAATTGTCTTTGATGAGTACCACGATCTACAATGGGTCTATTGTCTTACAAATTGTGGTGTTCTACATGTCCATCGGTTTAAAAGAGTGGGCGTTTTATTTTTGAGTTACAATGCCTTTCATCTGTATCTATACATATAATAAAGCAGAAACGAAGTCGTGTCTGTACATTGAACAAGACATGAGACCTCCCACAAATAAGAATTTATTTTTTTGCTATTGCTAATTCTTCCTAAGTCTTGTTAAATCTTCTTGTCTAGTTTTCTTACAACATCTTACTAGTCATAAATATAAAATAAATGCTTAGTGGTTAGTGGCCAATAAAATTATTACTTAAGCGATGAAAGTAACTATAGCTGTCTAGTCATAAGAACTACCGCTAGACACAGCTAACATAAGTGTTGCCATGAAGTACTTAAGTTTGTAACAATAATTTTGACATCAATAGTGATTACGGTTTCGTTCGACCGCTGACGCCAATCAATTTGGTTGTAAATGAGCAAGTTCATCGTTCAATGGTAAGGTCAGATTTTCAATGCATTCAAGGAACTGGAGTTAGCAATCAATTTTATCAGCAAGTATAATAAATTCAATTTGAATGCACTTTCCATAAATCTATCCAGCACATGGCGGTGTAAAGGGCATTCTGTGACAACTTAATAGCTTCCTTTTCTTTTCTAATAGCTGTACTAACTGGTCCGTTCATTTGTGTTTCCTGCTTAAGCAAATTGTCTGTCAGAAATTTAATGTTTTTAACTAGCGTAGAATTGTTGATATTTACTCAGTTTATCATCACATCATTCATCAAATTCATATGATCTTTTTTAAATTATTACTTTTGAAATCAAAAGCACAATTTGCTTTGAAATTCTAGGTGTCGATCACAACATTATTTGAGCTATCTCTCTCGATTACAGGTTTTGAATTACCTTAAGGCTACACAATAATATAGCACAGATTTAATAAAACGCAAGGAGAGAGCCACGAGGCCACGATAAAGTGTCGGACCAGCGTCGGATAGTCATTACTATGTTAGTGATTCGAGTGAAAATAGCTGGAAATCGGCGATGGAATTACCAGCTATAGATTTACGATGTGGTCATTAGACGTTACGCGTAACGCACTCACAGATGATATCGTAATCGTAACACCGTTCCTTATATCTCGAATTCCACATCCGTGGTTAGAAAATTTGGTAACTTACTCGTACTTTAATTAATTGGTTGATAAATCTAATTAGTACAGCTACAAATAAGTTAATGCATCATGCTGGTTGTAGATAAATCTATTGGCATACTTTCAAAACGTAATTGAATTCGGATATCTGCAACATGTGGGTTGTTAAAATCACTTCCTGATTTTAGGTGGCGTAGATATATATTTTTTTAAGTGTCAATTTTTATGGCAAAGCAAGTAGGTATATATTGGCCATTAGGTTCCCACGATCCTTAGACCAAAGGTGAACAACTGCCTATTTTGCAGCATATTATCCTCTATGGTCATCTTTAAACGTATTTGGAGTTACACAGTCAACAAAAATTTGGACATGTCGTGACTATTGCAATCGCGTGTAAGTTCGGTCGTACAATAGAATTTCCATACGTTTGATTGGTCTTCATTGTCGATTTATACTTGTGTCGTGAAAGTCAACGAGATTACGTGTGAGTTTTGAAACAATTAACGGTTTATTTATTCTACTTGCTTTACCAGGTTTTATTACAGTAAAATTGAATATGTTTAAATTTAAATTAAGCCTAGTATCTCCATAAATTAAATACTTACTGTCACATTAATATTCACTATCATATAAGAGTGTCGTACAATATTAAATTCATATTAAAATACTCTCACTTTATCTTTCGGACACACAATATGCCCCGCAAGACAAATCATCCAATCCATTTGTCAGGCAGTACATGCAGTTTCTCTAGATTGTTTCCTATGATAACGCTACGGTAGAACATGAAATATTCAGACTAGACCTAACCCCCAGGCGTTGCTTGTTTGATGAACGATTGTTCGTTCGAATTAGTCGTAACTCCAGGAACTGTCGATAGCTATCGAACTTCGCCGCGATTGGTGTCCACCAATAATTTATTACTATTTATATTAATATTTGCTTCTATTGTAGCATTGTTGATTCAGTTATAACTTAGTACTAAACTTTTCACTCGCAGTGTAAGTATTATATATATCTTAATATATATAAATATTATTATAAAATTTATTATATTTGCCATTTATTTTATTTGCCCATTTGTGCAACTTGTTTTTTCTAGCTTTTACTTTACTTTGTGTTTATTGTGTTTTGTTTCTTTCTGTGTTGTACAAATAAAGTTATCTATCTATCTATCTATATTGTATGAATAAACCAATCGCTAAAGCTTTTAAAAACGTTACGTTCTACGGCATAAACCAATACGGTGTTAGTAGCATTTTGAACTCTGTTGAAATTAAATATATTGAAAGATATTCGAACTACATCTTATTTATCTGTAAATAATGTCTGCCTAATTGATTAAATTGGTATTTGAAAATTTATTGAATTTAAAATCGATAGGCAATACATTTCCATTGAAATTTTATATGAGATGAAGATTTTTGATGACGAAATATAGATTAAAGTAATAGTTTTATTAAAATTCAATGACAGTTTTGACTATCGATGTAGGCACACCTTCCCACAGACCTTTACTATTCATAAAAATAAGGTTAAGGAAAATAAATACGTAAACATCACTCTTTTACCATTATTTCGGTAACAAACCATTCTTGAGGTCGTAAATCTTTTCATTCACTTTATGAAAGCCTTTAACAATAGACCTGGCGTTTTGAGAAATGCCTACTGTACGTTCACAAAAACTGACCCAGAAGAGATACTGCAATGTAACGGGATTTTACTTTGAATACTACGATGCTATTTTCCGGCATTGTACTTTTATTTTGCAAGCAAATTGTAGGCAAATAGACAAAATAGAAATTTAAATGGTTACAAATTGCTATCGTTATTCCGATGTCAAGTTATCTGTGCCTTTTTATCGTACACTTTACTTTTCTTAAAACCAACTTAGTTTGATTGACAGTGCCTATATTTAACAACAGAAACTTCATTTTTATTAACTGTTCTTAGATTCTAATCATCTAAAACTTTATTCTTTTTATAAATTTAATGACGCCTACTTAATTTTCAAACAATACATCCGTATCAATGTCAGATTTGTCACATAAAAACGGAAACAATTAACAATAGGTATCATGGTCTATTTATTACTGCCAAACTACCAATTTATCAACGACAGCGGATTTCTTCAGAACTAAAAAGTTGTCACGACTGTAATGTTGTTAAAAATAACGAACATTGCGTAGACAGTAGCGCCAATATCAACTGTAATATTAAATTGGTGGTTACCAGCGATCGATTTCTTATTACTCAAGCGGAATTGTCAAAACACAGCGAATTAAATACGACAATGGAGTGTTCTCAAAAAGATACAAAACTCAATTATAATGGAAGGAAGTGGAGCGTGCAGAGAGTGGTGCAACAAGCCGGATCCACCAAAATGCGCGAAGTTTCACGAGCTTCACCGAACGTGCGACACTGGTAAACGAAATAAAGTTGGGAGTTTTGGTAATGAGGATAAAAACTACTCTTATCTTTCTTCCTTTCTACTCTTATCCTTTAATTTGGCTTTATTAAGAGGGTTATTAAGGGGTGGCGGCCGCGATGCAACGCGAAACGGAGTGTTGGGTCCATCTGCCCGGTGGACCGACGAAATTGTAGCGGTCGTTGGTAGTCGGTGGATGGAGGCGGCTCAGGACCGCTGTTTGTGGCGTCGTATGGGGGAGGCCTATGTCCAGCAGTAGACGTGTATGGGCTGATATGATGATGATGATGAAGAGGGTTATATTAATTAACTTACTGCGTTGTTATCCATACGAAAACAAATACTTCTTTCTACCCTTTCTTTCTAGTATTGTCTGATTTCGGTGCTTCATTTTTGTAGCAGTATTTTAACCTACAACCCAGCCAATTGAGTTACCAAGGAAACTAAACATGGACATAATCATGATTAAATATAGTATGTTCTAATTCTAAGAAACCATTATGAAATATCTGTGATTTCATTCCTTTTAAGTCGAAAACAGAGAAGAGTGGGAATGCCTGAACTTTGTTTATTATTTAAACAAATCATAGGATTTTTGATTGACTTTCGTTTGCGGAAGTCCATTTAAAGCCATAGCAGTTTAACAGAAAGTTAAAATCAAACTATTTCTTACTATATTTATATACCTACAGGCAGATTTGGAGAGATGTTAAATCTAAGATTAATCGATTTCAACAATAATAATATCCGACTTTCTATGATAAAATTGAATTCTTTATTAATAACAATAAAAATACCTCCAGGTTAAACAAAATCAAGTATTAACAACACCAGAAACGATGGCAATAAATCAATAGAAAAACTCTTAAGGTTAATAGGCCAGTAAGTCAACAGAATCAATTCAATAAGAATACTATTAATAAATCGATATATTTTATGGCTTAGGCGTTTACTCTCTGTGAACTAGATATCTCAATCAAAGAAGACCAGACCATGAAAAATGTTTTATGCTGCTGTCCAGGTAATTCCTAACCCAGGTCTGAAGAACACATATTTGTTGTTTTATGTCCTTTTTTGTATCACAATATCACAGCCTACAAACGTGTAGAGCCATCTATCATAGAGAACGTAATTCTGTATATTTAAAAATAAAGTCATTTTTTGTCCGTCATTCATGCGTATAATTTATTAGAATATTAAATTGGAATATTTAGATTTGACAATATATATGTGTTTTGTTTTCCAAGAACCCTGTATATGTATTTTGAATGCCATACGATCAAATAATAAATCTCAATCAAATTAATATGTAACTAAGAGCGATGCAAATGGCAATTAACAATAAATAGATACAATCGCTATTATCCTATACTATCAATTTATATTTTTATCTTTTACTTTATAAAACTAGAGAAAGTAACAAAAAGATAAATGACCAGTCAATCTATAATGTAAGAGGTATTGTGCTCTAAAAGGGAATCCCTTGTAGATTTAAAGATATTATGATGAATTGTAAAGAGAAAGTAAATAATGGACTTAAAATTGATTTAGAAAACGAAAAAGTAAAAACAGTTAAAAGGGCGATTGTATGAATACTTATTACAGTTTAATAAAATAAGTTAACAAGTAATGGTCAATCTTTAACAGATAAGAGATCAAAAATCGTGAGAACAATCTGATAATGCATGATCTGATCCTATAGTAAGATTATTTGTAGTGCATTTAGTATTTATAGTACATAATATATGTTGCAAGACCGTGAGATTTTTATTATAACCTGTCTTTAGAATATATCTGTATGGATTGGATTCGTGTTGACGGCTTGACTTCTATAAATTAAGATAAGTAGGTAAATATACCATTTCTATTTCAACTTACCTATTTTCGCGTATCATCACTCAAAACGTAGAATTTTCCATAAATCTTCATCCAGTGTTGAGGCAAAATTGATCCCAGAATTCATTTATTTTGTAAACTTTTCATAAAAATTTATATTCCCATAATCTTATAAGAGCACTTGTGGCAGGCACTATTGTTTCGTTTGTTCGTCTAAAAATAAATTAGTATGTTACCGTGTCCTTTTGGTAGGTAGGTAATAAGCCCACGATGCATAAATTATGAGATACCTATCATTACTAACATGCAACATGACTACTATTAAGAATTAACTGTAAAAGAATATTTAAGTATCCCGTACGGTTAGAATTAATATTAAAGGGACCTTGTCCTTTACAAAGGCCATAAATATATAAGATGCGGGTGCCTTTCACAAACGAAATAAACATTTAACATGAAAACAATAAGGTTACGAGTGGAATGTTAATGTTAGCGTTTAATTTAATTCGATGTTAAAATTTTGAGGAACATAAGAAAATGTTATGCTGTTTTACGAGCATATTTCAACTCTGGATGTAGTGGTGTAATTAAATCCAACAATGGCATGCGAAGAAAAAGGTATAAGTTAATTTTAGAATCGAGAGAGAGAAACTGAAAATGTTAGGAATACCGCAAATTGCTCGTAAAACTGAAAGTCTACCGACCTACATTACAAACTTAACGCTTAAATGATTAAATAGTTTTAGAATAAACGCAAAGAGAGTTTAAAATAACAACAAAAGTTAATGTTAACGCTAAATTGAAATTTAAACCCAAGACACACTCAGAATAGTAATTCAAACAAAGATGATTCATGAAATTGCCTGCATAATGCTTGTTATTCAATTTCTCTCATACTTAGCAGCCAATGAGACGACACAACCGTGCCTAATTATCATTTCAGGTGTATTTTACGTCAAACATAAACAAGATTACATAAATCCGTAGACGAAGCGTCTAGTTTACTCAACCTTAATTTTCGCTTTCTTTCATGGAAGTTATAAATTTGGTTGATAGGTTTTGGATGGGTGCCATCCTTGAAAATGACAAAATGACGATGCTCACGTCTTTTCAATGTTCGCGGTGGAACTGAAGTGCGGGATCCGAGACAGAATAATGAAAACGAATAAAAAACTATCCATTGCTAAAGGTGAATTAGGCAATTCAAAACTAGATTGCGAGTTAGATAAGAGAATTCGAATAAAAAAACATGGCAATGAAGTCACGTTTGAAAATGAAGCGAAGCGCAACAAGTGGCAAGAAGTAAGAAACTCAGAAGTCGGTAGATTTAACGAGATCGCAATGAATAGTGGATAGATTAACTAAGGTAGAGAGATATTTATGGCAGACGATTGTACAACTAAATCGTACTATATTACGGTTTAATTATAAAATCGGAGTGTTAAATTAGTTCCACCGACGAGATGACAAGGAGATCGCTTTAGCAGCGTGTTTTGATGCATATAATTGATGTTTATGTTTGCTTCAATTTCTTGTAGGGCTTGAAACAGTTTAATTTACAAACATAACTTCAAGTCCAAAATTAACAATATACAGTTACAATTTAGAGGAAACATTGACAAGCGACGAGGTAAATGTGTTTCAGTTAGAACCTTTGTTTACGTCAATTGTACAGCGGTTGAGAGATCGTGGAAAAAAGGATGTCTGTTAGTCACTGCACTAGAGGTAAATGTCAGTATGACCGGCTAACAATGTTAATGGCAGTAGCTTAGCTAAGGACTCGAGCAACTCGGGATTAACCTCGCAACAGAAAGTTACCGACCGGTCAAGGTAATCTATCAGGTAGACCGATCGATTAAAAACGTGGACAATGATATCGATGCATAAACACGATAAAACAAAGAATACCTGATAACTTACACGTTTATAGAATTTTGCGTGCGATAACGAACACAATAAGTCGATAGAGAAGTAGAAAAAATCATGATTATGTGATATATTTGTTGGTATATATATGTGTGTAAGCTTATGAATCGAATATCCGCTTTTGTCGGCAAGAAAGGCACCCGCATACATAAACCCAGGATACACACTCGGACCACACTGCAAACAGGTTTCAGTGCACTATTATTATTAAAGGCTCGTGCCAATTGAGGGAAACGTGCTCCGACACGAGTTAACAAAGAATATTACGAAAGATTTTTAAACATTTTCAGGCAAAACTTTTTATACCAAAAGGACACAGACGAATGAATTCACAGGCTGTTAATTCGCATGTTTCCAGTTCTTCTCGGTCATTCCATGCATTCACAAACACTCGTTACAAATAAGGCACTAGTTGTTAGATTGTAAAAACAGTTCAGAAAGCGTTAAAATGTGTATATGTCGATGAGAGAACGAACTTTGAGCGTGAGTCGGGCACGCGCGGAGCCGGCGACTCGCAAACTGTTCCGTTTCGTTTGAACACTAAACATCAACCGGCACGCGGAGTGCGCCCTACCTCTCTATCTCCCTCACCGAGGAAAACACTCGTACCGCGTAGAAAGAGACGGCTGAACCAACCGTTGTCCACATCTTATCGCAGGATAGGTAAACCAGCGATGTGAATAGTTTCCGAGCATTAGCCAGAAAGGAATGGGGCGATTAGGTTTTTTTGTGTATTTGGCAGGCCTTTTTTTATCTTAAGAGTCGAATGCTGGTTCGATTCGGTTCGGATTCTATTTATGTTATCGGCGACGGGAGTCGGAACGGAACAAGAGCTACGCGAGACAACTCTGTTTGAAAAGGAAGTGTCGATGATAGAACTAGGGTTCTCGGAAGACTGGTTAAATTTAACTCGAGCACCGATGGGATATTTAATTATAGGTTCCCGGATCAAGGACGTGGATTCCAGTTAAGAAAATGGTTACAGTCTCGTTTATAAAGGGTTATTATTGGTTACTATATTAGCAAGCGGTTGATGGCCACTTCCGTGCTGGAAATTCGAACATATTTTTGAAAGTTTTCAAAGGACATTCATACTTAGAACAGTAAAGATAAAACATCAAAAATTAGTATAATCTTAAGGTTAATGACCTCTCCGTGTAAGAAACAGCTGACTTACAGGTAAACATAACCTCAAATTTTACAAAAAAATGTTCGAATTTCCAAAAGTCTTAGAACAAAAGTTGTTTATGTAGGTGCAATGATGAAAACGTCACCTGTCGACGGCAAAAAGAGATGGATAAAGTACTGCTAATGATACCAGTCCGGTTTCCTTCTAAAAATGCTTCGGTTACGGTAAAGTTGGAGATCTTTAATGATACAGTGGCATTCTTGAGACATTAAAGAATCGAAAACGTTCGAAAAGAAGTCATTAACGCACAGCCGAGTCTAAAAACGACATCACGACTTTTTACATGCATTCACGTGCCTTCTTCAATTCACAAACCTTATCTAAAAAGATCAACAATCAATCAAAAGATGTCACTGTATCTGTGTCGAGCCCAACAGATAAAGAAAATTGGAAAAACCTATTTTTTGTGGCAGAAATAGGATTTTGAAAAACTAATCCCACAGTTAACAGTTTAAAAGTTACAAAAAACCAATTTAGGGTTATTCGCATGAGACCATTTCTTTTATCTATTTAAATATTTGAAACTTATTTGATCATGTCAGTGCATGAGATCATAAATAATGGTAAAAATATAAAACTCTCATGAGGTTCTCATTTATTTTCTTTAAATAAAGTAGTATAATCTCCACTTTAATCAATAGTTTCGTTACCCTGACAATATTGGGCCGATTAGGAAAAAAAAATGGTTGTCTGTAAAGTCTGCTTCCGGACGATAATTTTACGTGATAACGTCATAAGAAAACATTGATGGTAACCATGGCAACGATAAAACGTTGCTATAGTTACCTTGTCAATAACATGAGGCGTTCCAGTAACGACGCGTGACGTCACACTTTTTTGAGATTGCAGGTGTTCACCAATTTATAAAACGTTATTACGTCAAAAGTTTCACTGTAAGGTATGGAATATGTACATATTTTTGGGCCGATTTGGAAAAAAAAATAGGCAAATTGGTATAAGCCTATTACTTATGCATATCGGTGTTCAAAAACAACGTATAAACACTAAATATTAAAATTTACACATTTCTAGACCCATAAGTTTAGGGCTTGAGCCAGAGTAAAAGAATAAGGACTTATATGTAGGTGGATACCTGCCCTGCATTTTATTTAATTACATACCTGCCCTGACAAAAAATCGAGGTCTCAATCTAAAAGCAAACGAATGGTTAGTTAACATACGCAAGAGCTTAATTAAAACCTTATTCAATACAAAACGTCATTTAAATATAACAAAAACGAATCAAAGAAACGATTAAATAACAAGTGACGAATAAAGATACGAATCGTAAGATGATTACGAAATGTAACCATCTTGTATAACAGTTAATACAGTAGTCAGATTTTGATAATGCATTTCGGAAAGAATAATAGCAAAAATTCGAACAAAAATTACACTTGTTTGCCAGGAGGTTAGATCTTGAAGGGCCCCATATTATGCACCTATAATAGCGTCAGATGCTAATGAAGAAAATGAAAAAGACGTGACTTTAAATGTTATATCTTTTTTTCACATCTAGTTCACGAAATACTATCAATTTAATTGTAATCTAGAAAAATGGAGAATTTTATCGTATTTTTTTCTATTCGTGTATATTTTCAAGTATTGTCTTGCCATCATTATTTGGTGATAAGGCGTCAAAGGCAAAAGCCTGGAAGAGAATGCTTTCAGCGGTACGGTCACCTGTTGCCTGTAAAGTCAAGTTTAGAGCTTTATTTATATACTAGCTGCGCCCCGTGTAAGTCCCGATTCCGTAGGAATATCTGGATAAAAAATAGCCTATATATTAATCCAGGTATCTAGCTAACTACATACTGAGTATTATCGCAATCGGTCTAGTAGTTTTTGCGTAAAGGAGTAAAACATACTGCTAACACAAAAACGTTCACATTTATAATATTAGTAGGAGTAGGATAAGATACTTATTGTGGCTTTCTTATTTAAAAAAATAAAAGAAAATTCACGAAATGCATAATCAAAGTCGTACTTCTGTAAAATAAACAAAACAAATTATTTCTGCTGTTCTGGCAGTTACTGTCAGAAATATCGATTTTTAATCGAATGCAATAACGAATCGATATTAAAAATTAGTGCTGCAATCGTATGATTGCACGGAAGTGTCAGCGTTAGGATTGGTTGTAATAAATCAAAATTGATTGTAGAAATTGTTTCTGCGAGTTTGCAGTATGTAATTTTGAATAGCAAAAAAAACTCCAATCCAAATACTTAACTTATGAATAAAATAAATTGAAATGAAAAGAAAAAAAATAAACACAAATACAATATGTAGGTATTTACTTACGATAACTTAAATTAATAAAAAGTTCGAATTAAATCTGATCGTTCTAAGTAGGGCAAAATCGAGCCCAAAGAAGTCGGTTACATACATACAAACAAGCAAACATACAGGTGAAACTAATAAAAGCGTGTTAAAAAAATATAATTAGCTTCAAGCAAGTCACCAAAGGCTGGGTGCTTCTTTGGCCAACGGATCGGCATTGATATCCAAAGATTCAATGCAGCGAGTCTGCGTCTGAGTACGACGTTTTTTATCACAGTTGCGAATAAATAAATAAAATTCTTGTTAAAATAATAAATGGGTTTTAAGAATTATAGGTTATGTTTACTATTTTTTGTTAATTACACTCCCGAAAGGCTAGGCAAAAGACTTTTAACCTATACAGCCTCGTCTGACATACAACATTTTTTTAAGGTTTTTTCCATTTTTTTTTGCGCCGGTGGTTAAAAACAGAATAAAATGGTAAGGAAAAAATATATTTATGTACTTACCTAAAGAAAAAAACAAAACAAAACTCAATTTTTAATTGTTTTCAAAGACGTTATCACGTAAAATTATCGTTCGTTAACAGACTTTAGAGACAACCCTTTGAAAAGAAGAAAAAGGTACCAACAAAGAGTTTATAGGCCATCAAGGCTTAAAAACTCTTTGTTGGTACCTTTTTTCTATACATAAAACAGTATTTATAACCCAGTTGGAGTTTTGGCGGGAACGAGCCAACAACATGTCGTGCTGCAGTTTTATTTACACGAAACTTAGTTGTAAACCGAGTTATATTGTATAATTCCGGTGGAAAGTTATCTAATTTAGTTCTGTGAAAGTGCACAAGTGTAGTGAAAGTAAAAATCAGTGTCAAACATGGACTTTTCTCGTTGCCTCCAAAATCTCCTACAAGGTTATAGTAAAGTAGCCACCGCTTTACTATGACCCCTGACTTGACAAACTGTGACTTGACGACTTGACCATCTTGAAACACTTTGAGCCCGATTTCTGTAAATCGGGCCATAACTTGATGCAAAATATTACTTGATACTGGCTATATGCACAAACCGTGCGAAGCCATAACTGAAGAAAAAAAAACCTGCTGAAAATGAAGAACAAGATGAAAATGGCATAAGTTCCTGGGGCCAAACAAGAGAGAAAAAAAAAACCCAGTTAAATTAAGAATGTTTCATCTACCTAACATGTAATTAGCAGTAAGATATTGATGAGCCTAAAAGCTGTTTTATAAGATCCACTTATGAGTAACTGTGATAAAAATAAATAAATAACTATATTTATTAAAGACTCATCAAGAAATATCTAAAACTACAAAAGCTAACAAGTCTGAAACTTTATTATGCTTTTAAAATACAAGTAATTTTCTAAACTTATCACAAAATTCTCTACAAGTAATAACTCATAAACAATAGACAAACGATAGTATCTCTTCCCGTTTCTAATCTTAACATTATTTACCGCTTCTTGTAAAAAGCTGTCTTCATTAGGTAATAGATGTTTCGTAGTGAAAGAACATTGCAAAATCTTTAATTCTTAAGGATTTTTAGTAGTAAAGTTTCTCCAGGGTTATTGGTAATCATATAAGAAAACGATTGAGGTCACGAAGACTTATAACAGTCAATAAAACTTAAAAATAAAAAGGGCACCGGCGCGCTCTCCATACAGATGTAGTCGACTGTTTCCTCCCTGGATAATGACACTAGCACAAATATTTTTGTGCCATAAAACCTATAACTCCCATGACTATGCCCCTATGTTTTGGTTTTATTCATTTTCTAATTATCATAGAAATCAAAATTTAAAAAAAAAACAAAAAATAGGGGCATGGTCATGGCTGTTATAAGTTTTATGCACCAAAAATATTTGCTCTAGTGTCATTATCCAGGGAGAAAACAGTCGACTACGTTTGTAATAGTTTGTATGGAGAAAAGCTTCATGACATAGCTATGTGTAAGTAACAGCTGATTTTTGAATAGACATAATAAATATTGGCCCCAAGCTATGGTGGTCAGACAACGGATAGAAAAGGTACTCATATACTTTTATTTTGTAAAAATATAATAAGTACTTACATAAATCCCAGACAGAAACAAATACTTACCTACATAAATGTTTGTTTCAAAACCTAAAAATTAAAAAAAAAAACGAATTCTTTTCCAAAAGTTAATTGATAAGGTGCAAAGAAGTAGCCCTCAACTGATCTCTTATTACCATAATTATCTATTATCATATTATCTAATTACCAATAACCCTATAGAATCGCACATAGTAATACCATGCTCAATAAAATAATTAATTAAAAAACCGTTTTCAAAATATCTTCGTTTACCAATAAAAAAAAGCAATGGACGATTTGCTATAGACTTTTTTGCAGGCGCTTTATGTTGAAAACGCTGTCAATATTTTTTGAGAACCGCAAACCAAATTAATCATATTATATTTTGTCTTTGAACATTAACCTTCTTTGTTAGATGGTGAAGGCCTACATTCTTACAAAGAGGTTAAATAAGCTACATCCTTTTCCTAATATCCGTTACGCGTTATGACGTTCTAACTGTTACATTTGGTTTATGCATGTGAAGCCCTACTCTTCTGACCGATTGTAAACACCTTTTACGTCAATACCAGACAAAAGATATACATTTTACTTAGGGTAGAAATATAGAATCTCACTATGGCATGGGTATAAACTAATATCCAGTTTTTAATCTAGACTGATCAATAAATTTATTCTAATAGGCTTCCTCCCGCGACTTTTTCCGCGTAGGGAATGTGCCAAACTCAAGTCCAATCTGGTGTCCAATTGGCTTGAGCTGTCCGTTGATTAAATCAATCATCAATCAGTCAGTCAGGACTTAAATTTTATATTTATAGATACGAAGTAGGAAGTCAATAAATACATACACACTGAGTTAACCCACTATACTATATTCAATGTAAGAAGCTACACAAAAAATGTGGAGTACTTTTTCTCTCAACCGTTAAACAAAAAGGTTGCATACCAGTTCAAAGGGCCAGAGAAAGTTGGGAAGCTGTTGTAATCGGTGTTCGATCTAATTTTGAAGCATCAATCATTTGCATTGATCTTGCAAGACAAGCTTGCGTCTCTCGTAGCAACTTGTTAGCTGACAATGTTGTCAGAAGTTACTTGATAACTGTGTCAAAATGTACTTGTAGAAGCCATAGGTCTTGTTGCAACTAGCAAAGGTGGTAAGGTTAAGTTTTAGAATTTGGAATGTTTTTAAAACCATTATATGCTAAGTTACAGAAAGCCAAAGAAGATGCCTGAATCCATCCATGCAAGGGTCGAAACTATGTGATACAGATTGCAAATCTAACTTTTGTTTTCCGAAAGCTAGTAAGAGTCAAACCTATTAGATGCTTATTCACAGAAAACTTTAGCGACAAAGAAGATGCAAGGGCCGACCGAATCTTTGTGACGAAGATTGCAAATGTAACTTTACTTTGTTTTCCGATACCAAGTAAAAGTCAAATCCATTAGATGCTATTAGCCTTTTCATCGTCGTACTTCCCATCAATCATAACGCACTCAATTTATCAAAGTAACTTCCTAAGACAGTAGTAATAGTTATCTTCATTTATATTGAGTTACGTACGATTAGATTTTACTTCCTAGTGAGTGCATTTCCTTGAGTGTTAGCAATGGTAAGGTTTCGTTACATTGAAGACACTTATTCGGAGCTAGAATTATCAGTTTTTATCTACTAGAGGGATATTTAAAGTTTAAGAACTAGACCGATTTAGATGAAACTTGGTATGATTCATTGACAGTAACTTAGACTACTTTTTATTCTGATATTCCTTACGCGGGAAAAACCGCGGACGCAGCTAGAATGCGATGTTAAAAATTTCTAATTTTAACAGATTAATTGACAAAAAACTTCAACCTAAATTTCAAGCAAAACAAATTTCAATATTTAAAAAACAAATTATGCAAAAAACCCTAAAAAATATTCTATGTCAGACGAGGCTATATAGGTTAAAAGTCTTTTGCCTGCCATTTTTGGAGTATAATTAACAAGAAATATTGCTTAATAAATAGTAAACATGAAAATAACCTAAAATTCTTAAACACATACTCAAAAATATTTACTTGTTTCTGTTTTTAGTACTTATTTGTTGTTATAGCGGCAACAGAAATACATCATCTGTAAAAATTTCAACTCTCTCGCTATCATGGTTCATGAGATACAGCCTGGTGACAGACAGACAGACGGACGGACAGCGAAGTCTTAGGAATAGGGTCCCGTTTTAACCATTTGGGTACGGAACCCTAAAAAACTAAATACATTTCGTCTTCATTAACTTCTTCTCCATGTCAAGACATAACCTCGGTGGATATTAAATATCCAAATTATAGTAAAAACTAGCTTTTGCCCGCGACTTCGTCCGCGTAGGTAGATGTGGAAAATGGACTAAGAAATCACGGTGTAACATACAAACTTTGCCCCTCTTTTTCATCCCCTTAGGGGTAGAATTTCGGAAAATGCTTTCTTATCGGATGCCTACGTCATACAAAGAACACACTCTTCAAGTTTCAGGTCTCTACGATTAGCGGTTTAGGCTGTGCGTTGATCCGTCATTCAGTCAATGTATAGATTATACATACACTAGCAGACAGCACAAAAAGCGTAAAATATGACTTCAACAAAGAATTTCTAATTGCGTCAACGATTTAAGAATCTACTACATAATAAACAAATCCTAACTCACTTTTGATGTGTGAAAATTGCTGCCAAACTCGGATTTATTCTTAATCGCTTTTAGCTCGGAGGTTCGTTATGTATTCCCGTCTAAGTGGCTATGACCTGACATCACCTTTGCAATATATTTGATGGAGAAAACAGATTAGGTAAGTTAGTGAGAAGATATGAGGCAGCCACACTTGGATAGCTTTATTTAGTTTAAAACGATATTAGTAATAACTTACAGATTTTTTAACGACTAACTGCCCCCCGCGGTTTTACTCGCGTAAGTCTAGATCCCGTAGGAATATCGGGTTAAAAAGTAGCCTATGCGTTAATCCAGGTCTCCAGCTATTTACATACCAAGTTTTATCGCAATCGATCCAGTAGTTTTTGCGTGAAGGAATAAAAACACACTAACTATCACATTTATAATATTACGACCCGTCCCGGCTTCGCACGGCTATATTATGCATGTATTATACATATAAACCTTCCTCTTGAATCACTCTATCTATTTAAAAAAACCGCATCAAAATCCGTTGCGTAGTTTTAAAAATTTAAGCATACATAGGGATATAGGGACATGGGGATATAGGGACAGAGAAAGCGACTTTGTTTTATACTATGTAGTGATGATGCTAAATTAGTTAAAACGATCTTAAAGAGATCTTCAATTCTATGAAATTGGTTTCTAAATCGTAACTGTAAATCTCTAAAATCAAGAAAAAAGTTATTTTCAAATGCCATGTACATTGTACAGTAGCTTTACACCAAGTCTTTATATTAAATAAAATGTAGACTATGTTATTCCTAATAAATCAATGTATCCTCATACCAAGTTTCATCAAAATCGGTCCAGTAGTTTCGGAGCCTATTCATTACAAACAAACAACCAACATAATCTTTGCTCTTTATAACATTAGTGTAGATAGGAAAGATGACCCATTAATACAAACACTTCTCGTAACATCTAAACGTATAGCTGTTTAATTCAATTTTCACAGAATAAATTTACATTAACTCAAGAAACCTATTTAGATTTTCCATTTATGTAGTGACAATTGATCTATAACTCAAGTGAGGTTCGGTGCGCAAGCGCATCCCGAAGTGTGTTGCAAGTACTACCTACACAAACACCCACAACCTCTTATTAATGATAGTAAATACGATTTTATCTTAAAATAGAGAATTATATTCTTTTAACTGCGTCTTAAAAGGTGCTTCATCATTTAAGTAATAGGCGGTAACAGCTTTCGGCTGTTTTGTTTGTTTATAAATAACTTATAAGAATTAAAGATTTTAGAAATCGGAATGAGCTTTTTAATTTATTTTCATTTAGAAACGATAAATATATAATTAAATTCACTTTTCCATATACAGGGTTATTGGTAATTTTACTAGCAAGCCGTTGACGGCTACTTCTGTGCACTTGAACAAACCACTTTTGTTCTACGACTTTGGGAAATTCGATTTTTTTTAAGTTTTGAGGTTAGGTTAACCTGAAAATCAGCTGTTTCTTACACGGAGAGGTCATTAACCCTAAATTTTGGATTATTTTTTTAAGTTTTATCTACTGTTCTTAGTCTGAATGACCATTGTTATAAAAATTCAGCTGATTTTCGAATTCACATAACTTCAAACTTTACAATTTTTTTTCGAAATTCCAATAATCGTAGAACAAAAGTTGTTTGTTTAGGTGCCCAGAAGTAGCCCTTAACGGCTTGCTAGTATAATTACCAATAACCCTGTATATAATTCATATTGTATTTCGATTTGATAGGTAATATAATTCCGTAATTTTCAACACTTAAAAGCAATAGTTTCTTTATCAGTTAAAAATTACTCAAATCAAGCTACTAAAAACGTGACAAAAGTTGCGAATTCGTTAAACGACAATTTCCTAATAATTTAAGTAAATAAACTGTTACACAATCTTGCAGATTTAAGGGCCGCCTAATAATCAATTCAAGATGCATTTTCCATGAAGCCCAGCAAGCCTAGCAAGGCAAAGTACAAGAATGATGGCAATCGCTAACTGCCGCCGGGCAGCTATCGTAATTCAGCGAAACACCGTGTGAAATCAACCATTGTAACCAACAGATTTATCAATAAAATTGATTTTCGATTGGTGTTGCCCGGTTCAGTTTCCTAGGTATTTTGTTGTACTATCTCGTGTCGACATCAATTATATTTATTTATTTCACACACAATATAGAACATAATACACACCGCTTAATTAGAGCCAAACCTACGTATTATTGTAACTGCTGAGGTGTTTATGACAGTAGCCACCCATATAGATCAATAGATCCGTCTGATATTAAATATTAATAATAGGTATTTTTAATATAGTTAAATATATTTTTAAAGCAACAGCTGTATTTAATATAATATACCTAACTACAGCTGCTTGCTTCCCTGTGCTTCGGAAGAACTTCAAACCTATAACAGTAAGTCATGCCAGAGACCTACAGAACGACGACGTAAAAATTATACACGAACAAAAAACTGCTGGTTGTCTGTAAAGTCGGTTTACGGACTATAATTTTACGTAACAACGTCATAAGAAAACATTGATGGTTTCCATAGCAACGATAATACAGGTGACAAGCGTCAACCAGGTGGGCAATATTTGAGGTATAAAGATGTTCTGAAAAGGCTTATGAAAAGATGCAAAATTGAGCCAACCTGCTGGGAGCAGAGGGCAGCCCAACGTCCGGAGTGGAGGCGTCTGGTTAATCGGCACGTCGCTGATTTTGAATCAGAACGATGTGCTGATTTAGACCTCAAACGAGACGCGATAAAGGCCAGACCACTCTCGGTTATTTCGTATAATTATTTAAATGGTGTGCTTACGTGCCCGATATGCGGTAGAATATTTTCTACAAAAATCGGGTACGCCAGTCACCAAAGAGCACATCTGAGACGAGCTGCTGAACATCGAAGTTCGTCATCTTCTTCTGCATAAGTAGCCAGAAATAGTCACTGTGGCCGAAATCGGTCAAGGAGACATCATCATCATCATCATCATCAATACAGGTGAATCTTAGTAAAAGCTTAGTTATCTTAGTAAAAGCTTAGTTATTTTAGTAAAAGCTTAGTTATCTTAGTAAAAGCTTACTTATCTTAGTAAAACCTTAGTTATCTTAGTAAAAGCTTACTTATCTTAGTAAAAGCTTAGTTATCTTAGTAAAAGCTTAGTTATCTTAGTAAAAGCTTAGTAATCTTATCTTAGTAAGTTACGGGTACGAAATCCTTAAAAAGACCTTATGAAGCAACGTTAAGACTCAGCTGGTGTTGACTATGAACATATCCCAACCTAAGAACATATAGGTATCTAGGTAATAAAAGCAGCAATTACGTAGGTGCTCTATAAAATAGCTAGTACAATGTTCAATGTTTTTCAAGTGCGTAATGGAACCCATCGTCTTGTCGGAAGACAGCTTTGATGAACACTAACGAAGCCAAGTCATGGTTAGAAACATGGTTTTTATAGTTTTTTGTAATTTATAGGTTCTATTTAATATCTATTGATATCAAGAAATATTGATAAGTAAATAGTGATTATGACTTTAAACTTGTCTATAACTGGTGCTAAAAAGACAATTTATTTTAATGAGAAAATTAATAATATTAAAAATGACCTAATTAAGTTTCCCTGGGAAAGGTGCCCAAAAGGCTGCATTTTTGGATGGATGACATACGAATTGGCCTGTACTTACTGAAAAACTGTAATATTAACATTTTTGAAATAGTTTTATAAAAAACTAGCGACCCGCCCCGGCTTCGCACGGCTATATTATGCATGTATTATACATAAAAACCTTCCTCTTGAATCATTCTATCTATTAAAAAAACCGCATCAAAATCCGTTGCGTAGTTTTGAAGATTTAAGCATACAAAGGGATATAGGGACAGAAAAAGCGACTTTGTTTTGTACTATGTAGTGACGTGTAAAATTTTAATCTATTGATGATTGGCATATGTTTTACTTATAAATATGTGTCAATTTAATGTACACATTCAAATAAAATCGAACAAACACAACACAATAGTAAACCTATAACCAAATACGATAAACGGATACAAAAGCGAATCATTAAATCGGTAAACAATCGGCCAGGTGTTTTTAGCTTTAGCCCAACGATTTAACGGTCACTCTCCGTGGAATTGGGGAAGTGGTGTGTGACATCGGACGGTGTCACGTCACGGTACTGTGGATAGTCAATCGATCGTGACTAGTGCTACCTAACTGCCTACTGAGGGTATAGTTATCGGCATGAAACTTGAACTCAGCGTTTAAGACAGGGACCGAAAAACCGATATTTTAGGATACTTGAAATTCAGATACCCTTATGCAAAGATATCTTAATTTAAAATAGAATTACGGTACCCAAAAATAATGATATCGCAAATTTTTGGTATCTAAAAATAAATGGTTTATGAACCGTTCATGAACAGTATTTTTGAGATGTTTGTAAAAATGGCAACGTCGCTGTTTCGTTCGACTGAATCTAGCAATTTACATCTAGTGCAGCTCCCAGTCCTAACAAAAATCAGTTTTATGGTCCCATCGTAAAGAAAGCATGAAACTTGGCATGAACGTAGCTGTCATATATGTGCTTCAATTTCGATATGGAAGCACGTCGAGAAATTATTGTTTCCCCCCTTTTCCCCCCCTTTTTGTGCCAAATTAGAGTTTTTTGCATTTTGTATGAAAACGGTTCAAACTACAACCAAACTGTCAATGAGCAATATGATCCTCATTAAACTCACTACAACAATCTCCTTGGAAGTATGTAGATCGGACTTATAGTTTAGAAGCTGTAAGTGATTTTAACGCCCCCTCGACCCTGTTTTGTATCAACCCTAATGAGTTTTTTGATTTTATTATAAAAACGATTAAAGCCACATCAAAACTGTCAATGACCAATTTGTTCTTCATTAAATTCTCTATAATAATTGTCTTAGAAGTATGTTGATAGGACTTATAATTTTCGAAATATGCTTACTTTTCTTTCAATTCGGTCAGTAAAAATGGACACAAAAACGCTATACATCGAAAAAAAAATATAATATATTTTTAATATGTTATTAGACCCTCCGAGAGTAGTCTATTCCTGAGTTGTCATCCTTGAAAACCCTGGGCTTCTCCTATGGTGCTACGTTATTCTGGCACGTGTTTTAGTTTTTTAGGAAAAACTACCCCTTTAAAGCCAGGGTTTTCCAGGTATGTTTGTTTTATATGTTTGTTTATTAACTTCTCAACTGGCCTACAAACCCCCGAGCGGTTTTTCGGCCGAAACGCTACACTGGCCAAAACCGCTCGGGGGTTTCGGGCGTATTTTGATGTTTACGTCTAATGAATGAATGTATGTCAAAGTCAAGTATAGCCAACCTATTCTGGGATGTACATGAGTTGCATATAAAACCATACTACTGAATTTGGTAAGGTTATAATCGTTCAATGTCAATGTCACTTCGATCAATTGCCTCTGACGGCCATGTTTGTTTGTTTTTGTTTTGGACAGTGCGCGTTTCGACTTAATTAATATTGTTTTCATTTGTTTTATGTGTTGTGTTTTGTGATAAAACAACGCCTGGGTAACTAGATCACCTCACTTTGTATTATTAACTCATAAATTTCGCAGGAGATATTAGTTTCTTTAGGAATTTTTTTTACAATTTTTTTGCAAGTGCATTTTGCAAATTTGCACTTCACTCTGCAATTACTCACATTATTTGTTCAAGTACTAATATTTAAACTATGTCATCTAAATAGGAAATTTCATTCTGAATGCAGAAAGGTATCAATGTTATGAATTACCCAAGTAGCACGTTAGTGAATTTTGGAACTTATTTTGCAACTGTAGGTAGCATATAGGTATGCAAGAGTGTATGGTATTACTTAAAGATGCAAACAGCACTCGAATTTGCAAATGAGTAACTCTTATCACTAACGGTTGCTTTTGAGTGATTTTTGTTTCTGCTTTATTACCTATGGTAGCATTAAGCCGAATCTATTACTCATAGGCGCATAAAGGTTTTAATTTTCTCTCTTATAGAACTCAAAGAGGCATATGACATCTTAAAATCCCCCCTAAAGAACTGTGCCCTAATAGGTGGTATTTTTCCCTCATTTGGCACCTTTAGTACTAAATAAGTAGTATATATGAGTTATTTATCACTTGTAGTGGCTCAAGAGTTATTATTGCAGCTCATTTGGAACCTTAGTGTAATTGCCTTTGTAAGGTCGAAAATACTCTTATATGCCACTGTAAAGCGTAGATCGGTTCCATTTTTATCTCATTTAGAACCACAAGATCTAATTAAAATAATAACGGGTCGAGTGCGAGTCGTACTCACGCGCTGAGGGTTCCGTACATTAGTTTCATTCCAGACAGTTACAGACAGTGTCAGACAGTTCCAAACAGTGCCAGATAGTGCCAGACAGTGCCAGACAGTGCCAGACGGTGCCAGACGGTGCCAGACGGCACCAGACTGTACCAAACTGTACCAGACTGTATCAGACTGTACCAGACTGTACCAGACGGTACCAGACGGTACCAGACGGTACCAGACGGTACCAGACGGTACCAGACAGTACCAGACAGTTTCAAACAGTTGTACAGACAATTGCACAGACAGTTGTACAGACAGTCCTCGACTTTACAAGTTAAGTAAATTTTACTTTTTTTACTTTATTATCCTTCACAATGGGTTTTGTACCCGTCTTGAGGATCCCCAATTCAAAGTAGAGACAGCAAGACCTGTGAAGTGAAAAATATCACTACTAGGTACTAATGAGTGATTTTTGGGCTTAAGAGTTCCAATAAGGTAACAAATAAGTGAAAATAAGAACTACAAGGTCTACTTTAAATCGCCATGTTTAAAAATAATAACCTTGAAAAGCATTATTTGTTTAATGATATTTTATTACAATAACATAAAACAAAATAAGTTTTGATAACTATTGTTGACAGTATACTTTTTGTGAAACTATAATGTTAGGTTTTTAAGAACCAAATTGTTGTTAAGTATTATCTTATTTATTTGATCAGCACATATTTGTTAATACTTTTGATTAAATTGAAGGTGCATCAAAATTTACTAAGTAAATATACCATGGTTTCACGATAAAAAACCATTTGCAAGGGCTCCGTGATATTATGCTGCGGTTTACACGTACATTTTTAATACTCGCCAAATAGATGCAATATGGCTGTCACAATTAACACAATAGAACAAAGCACACCGTTTTTCGTTTGTCTCCGCCGAAAATAAGACTAGTTATGACAAATTGTCACTCAACGAATGAACGGTATCGCTTTATCGTTCAATCATTCATTCACAGCGCGCAATTCGCACCGTTAGTTCCAAGTGCCACTCAGGGTAACAATTCGAACTCTTATGCAACGCTTCTGCAACTATAAATGAGTTGCAATTTTTCTCCCTTTAGTATTATATATAGGTTGCATATAAGGTCTAACCACCTATATAGAACTTAATCAAGGTGGATTTTATTACTAAAGGTTCCAAAAAAATACTATATGCAAGCTATTTGTTACCAAATGTGTTACTTGGGTAGTCAAACCAAAATTAATTTATATGCATAAACGGGTCTGCCCCCTTCAAGCGGCCATTTTTTTTTCGACTTGGCCAGTCAACGGCTACTTTCTGCTCCGAAAAGAAAATCGCTCGGGGGTTTGTAGGCCAGTTGAGAAGTTAATTGTCAATTTCATAGTCTAGGTCGTTTTTAATACAGAAATTTTAAAAATAACTATTCAGAATAATGTTTTCATCATTAAACAAAATTCAACTTTAAGAAACCGTAAACTATTTCTTTGTTTCTGAGAAAACTAGTCCTATAGGAAAAACTATTAGAAATACATTTGTAGATACTAAAATCACCTTCAATTTGATTCCAAAGTGGTGCTGCTAGGATTGACAGTTTTCTCAGAAACAAAGAAATAGTTTACCGTTTCTTAAAGTTGAATTTTTAATGATGAAAACATTATTCTGAATAGTATTTTTAAAATTTCTGTATTAAAAACGACCTAGACTATGAAATTGACAATTAATAAACAAACATACACGTGCACGGCAGAGATTACGTTTAACCCTTTCTAATGACATATGTAAAAGAGAGAAAGGATTTTCGCGTAGAATTGGCAACGCGCAAGAAGACACTTTTAGGGTTTAATATTCGAGTATCCGCTTACGATTTTGGGTACCCGAAACTAGTGGTACCGCAACTTATAGATATCATTATTTGTGGTACTTAAATGCAAAGTAAGCGTTCGAGTATCACTTAAAAATACCGATCAAAACCGCTTATTGAGATACCATTTCGGTCCCTGGTTTAAGATACCGGTAACTGTACCATGTCACAACAATTATTCTAACTCACTGTTATTAATTAAACTCTGGAATAAAAACTTGAAAATAACAATCATGACTGTTTTACAATAAACATTCTTGTTTATCTCGTTCTGACTTTGACGTTTCTTCCGAACAATTGTTGTGGCTGTCAGTTGCAATTCTGGCAACTTTATTCGTGGAAATAAAAATCTTCGTGTTGATTTATAAATTTTATTTATTTAATAAAATAACAGATAAATATTCTTCCTAACTAGTAAATACTAAATTTTAATTAAAAAAACTACCTTTAATTTAACTTCACACCTTATTTATGTAACTTAACACAACTATTTTCTTTTGTTAGCTTTTGTTTGTATAACTTCATTTACTGTTAATAAATTTGTAAGCATTATAACCTCTTTAATTTCTTAGACATAGTTAGGTCTCCCTAAAAGTCTAGCGTGTCAACCCACGATTCTAGGTTAGATCATCATCATCTTCCTGCCCTTATCCCAATTTATTTGGGGTCAGCGCAGTATGTTTTCTTCTTCTTCTTTCTTGTTAGTTTCACCCGCGTTAGTCCCGATCCCGTGAAAATATATGACGAAAATTAAGTAGCTTTTGCGTTAATCCAGGTCTGAGGACTCCAACTATCTACAAATAGCCCTATCGCCCTCATTTTCCGTTTGGTATAACAGTTGACAGATGTCAGTGCCATTTGACAGATGTTAAAGTGACATTTGACAGATGTCAAAATGACAGATGTCAAAGTGTAAATTTTTCGACACTTTTCGTTATATTTTGGACAATTCACACAAAATCTTTATAAATTATAGCCTATGTTCTATTCTGACGTATAAGCTATATTATTGTAACAGGTAAATCAATACTAGTCACTTGCACTGTGCTGGTTAATGAATTAAAGTTAAATTAAAATAAAGATTATGTATTAATTTAGTATGGAATTTGTCTATTAACCAAACCAGTAAAAAATATTTAAAAACCCTAAAAAGTTATTAATCATCCAGGACTGACATTTTTAGGCAACCTATTTACAACCTATTTGATTTAGAATACTTTTCATCTATTAATCAGCTAGGTGAAGGTCGTTTTCAAAGGGGTCCCGTACTAAATGGATACGAAGCGTAAGTTCTCATACTGCACACTTAGCTAATAATTGCACAAACGGGGTCATAACTCAGGAATCATAACCATACCATTTATGTCATGTAAAAATATATTTATTTACGATCGGAAACCATAAAAACGTTTATTACTAGAGGGAAACGCAATGCATTTACTTAATATGATGTATGTAATGGGTACTGAGTAAGCAAGCAGTTTATATTAATCCAGGATTAGCTTGCTTGTTCTAATAACGTGAAATAGGTTAAGTCGGTGGAATATATCGTATAAGCCTTGTACAGGGTGTCATGGACGTAACACAAATAGAAGTCAGAAACGAAACATCCTGTATAGTTATAGGGTTAGTAACTCCATTGAGAACTAGCGACCCGCCCCGGCTTCGCACAGCTATATTATGCATGTATTATACATATAAACCTTCATCTTGAATCACTTGATGCGGTTTTTTTATCTATTAAAAAAACCGCATCAAAATCCGTTGCGTAGTTTTGAAGACTTAAGCATATGGATAGGGATATAGGGACAGAGAAAGCGACTTTGTTTTATACTATGTAGTGAAGACACATTGACGAACTATCTGCTTGCTTATACATGATAAGTTTGCGTTAAAACACAAACTTTTATATTCCAAACTCGTAGAAATACCAGGATGAAAATTACCTATGTGTTATTCCGTAAATCTTTCCTAGCGTGTATAATTTGAGGGTCTTCAAGTAGCAAGTGAAAAGGTAAGTATCTTCTAGCAAAGCGTGCTACATGTTAGACCGCATCGTCACCTACCATAAGGTAGGTGTGATAGTGGTCAAACGCTAACCTATCTAATGAAAAAACAATCCACTTATCATACCGAGGAATGTAGATAGACGGACTTCAGATAGTTGGAGATGAAAAAATTCAGATAGATGGAGATCATTCAAAGTTCCATAGCAATACTATATAGATTTTGGCATGTAGTTGGTGGAGTTCAGATAGATGGAGATTCTTTTCGTAGAAATGCTACGGAACTTGGAGTGAAGGTAGATAGAGTCCAGAATCAGATAGATGAAGTCCAGTGATATAGATATGCCATGAATCCATATAGATGGATAAGTTTTATAATAATGGTATGCAACTTGGCATTTAGAAAGATCGGAGGCTACTTTTATCCTTATATTTTTACAGGTCCGTTCAAGATTCCAGCAGGGCGTGACGAGTACTGAATATTAGAAAAGTACAAAGTAAATTATAATGTCTATGACAATTAATTTTAAAAATTATTGATGTAGAAACCTGTACAAAGCCAGGCGCATTAGCAACTCTAAAATATTACAAAGTTCCCACAAATAATATCGATGAGTACAAATTACGTAATAAATATTTTATAATACCTTTAAGGCGTGTCTTAATCTACGTGTTAAATCAGATTGAAGCTTACAAAGTAGCGATAAACTTTGACATTGCGCATGGTTAGTGTAATTAGTAATATAATACAATACAGCTTTTAAAGTTCATTATAATTTTATGGGCTAAACGAAAAATACCTGTCGCCGATACTATTTTTTTTAATACGCTGCATTGTCATTGTTGACATCTTTTAGCTAAAAGTTGAACGGATTCTGTTTTTCCGATAGGATATAACTTCACTTACCGTGACTGAAAGTTGATTGAAGACTCCAAGTTTTTTACAAAAACTTACCTGAAACAATTTAAAAAGGAAAAATTAAAATCAGAAAACTACAAAAACAAGCTTATTACCTTTTTAGTTTAAAAACTGCCTCTGAAGGCCCAATTCAAATTCAAATCAAGAAATATCTCATCTGAAACTCTGCATGGTTTCTTTCAAAGTTCCAAAGTTTAACTAGCACTGAAATTTTTCAGTGTCAATAAAACTTTGGTTTTGGTTGGTTTGGGATGGCGTGCATCGGAATCGAGGCAGACCACGAAAACGGTCCCATAACGAAGCATTTGACACAGATGGGCTAGGTTTAGCCAATTAAATCTATATTAAATCCTTTCAAGCAGTTCGGTCCCAAGACCGACCGAAGGATTTATAGAGGCCTCCCCAGTGCCTTAGCGTGGGTCACTATCGCCCGGGGCGGATTCATTATTTGCCGCCCTTTTGACGTCACAAAAATAATAATGTTGGCAATATGCCGCCCTTTTGTCGTCATAAAAGTAATCATGCGTTGCGGTGTGGTGTTGGTGAGCAAAAACATAACGGTATGAAAGAATTAAGCAAAGATATTTATTTCAAACTAGTTTCTTGAAAATTTAATTGTCTGACTGACCACCACGCACAAACTTTTGTCCCAATTTCGCAGCCCTTATAATGATGCTACTGTGCCTCCCCATACTGTCCCTGAAAAAACTGCGTAGATATTTATCGATGACCCAGTTGGCACAATGGTCACCATGCCGGACTGCCAAACACAGGGTTGCGGGTTCGATTCCCGCTTCAGACAAGTATTTATGCTTAGATATTTGTCTGTGGTCTGGTTGTTTCTATGTATTATATGTATATATTTACAAAAGAAAAAGTTTATAAGTACTCGTAGTATATCCGTTATCTAGCACCCAAAACACAACTCTGTTACTTAGCTTGGGGCTAGATAGCGATGTGTAGAATGTCCTGCAGTATTTATTTATTTTTCGATTGTTTTTCCTAACGATTATATCTCGATTGCACCTTTACTTGTTCTCTTGTATTACAACTATATCGATACAAGTCGATATACATCAATCATGCCACCTAGAACACAATGAAATATTGTTCATGGGTTATTTATCGTTGTTCCGATTCCGTGTACGTTTCTCTTGTACTAAGGTTTGTCATGTTTTGTTAGCTCCGAAGTGACGGGAAGTATATTATGTTGAAAGAGAGATTGGTATTGAAGCATCTTTGTAAGAAGTGATCTGCATATTTCGTAGAGTTCTGTCACGGTTAACATTTATATGTATATACTCATACTCATTTATTTAGACTGTAGGGACATACAG
The DNA here is from genome assembly GCA_907269075.1 of Idaea aversata. Taxonomy (NCBI): domain Eukaryota; kingdom Metazoa; phylum Arthropoda; class Insecta; order Lepidoptera; family Geometridae; genus Idaea; species Idaea aversata. The sequence goes on from OU026102.1 coordinate 5,073,817, forward strand.
AACACTTAGTCACGTCAGAAAGTTACATATTTTTAAGGACATTGAGTAAGTACATTACATCACAGGCAATACTACATAGTATAAAATAAAGTCACTTTTCGCCGTCCATATTTCCCTTTGTATGCTTAGATCTTTAAAACTACGCAACGGATTTTGATGCGGTTTTTTTTAATAGATAGAGAGATTCAAAAGGAAGGTTTATATGTATAATACATGCATAATATAGCCGTGCGATGCCGGAGCGGGTCGCTATTTATAAGCGCTAGCAGCATACCGAAGTTTCAGCCGTGTTAATCCCGATCCCATAGGAATATCTACTACAAAAAGTAGTCAATAAAAAAAACAAATGGTTGACAACCATTTGTTTTTGTAAAGTCGGTTTACGGACGAAAATTTTACGTGATAACGTCATTAGAAAACGATGAAAAATTGAGTTTTTTTTTGTTATTCCTTTATATTTATTTATTAGGCGTTAAAACGTCAAATGTAGCCGCAATTACTCCCAACCTTAAACCAAGTTTCATCAAGATGGGACCAGTAGTTTCAGAGTATTTTTAACAAAAAAATACATTTTGCCTTTTTATAGTTTTATTGTAAAAAAACTACATACGTAGGCATAGTCCAATACAGTTCTTTTATATCTCATTTTCTTATGGGAGTGTTTAAAACATATCTTGTTTAAAAGCTGCTTGGAACGCAGCCTTAAGTCGACACAATTAAATAAATAAATAAATAAATATTGCAGGACATTCCACACATCGCCATCTAGCCCCAAGCTAAGTAACTAGACTTGTGTTATGGGTGCTAGACAACGGATATACTACTTATATACTTTTCTTTTGTAAATATATACATAAGATACATATAAACAACCAGACCACAGACAAATATCTAAGCATAAATACATGTCTGAGGCGGGAATCGAACCCGCGACCCTGTGTTTGGCAGTCCGGCATGGTGACCATTGTGCCAACTGGGTCGTCAATTCTAACGAATGTAGCTAATACAACCTCTTTGTTAGAAGGCAAGGAGTTCCGCTTCGCTATATTAGCTTAGCGGCATCCTCTTTCGTCACATCCGTTGCAAGTTATCTATGAGAGCTGAAGAGTTTGTTTGTTTAAACGCGCTAATCTCAGGAACCACTGGTTCGAATTGTAAAATTATTTTTGTGTTGGATTGTCCATTTATCGAGGAATGCTATAGGCTACTTTTATGATTTATTCCGGTCGGATCCCCTGTATCTGATACCCTGGGGGATCAGTTTTATATTCCCATGGGATCGGGACTTCCGCAGGTGAAACAGTGGAGCGCTGCTAGTAATTTTATAAACCTGAAGAGTTTAATTGTTTGTTTGTTTGAACGCGCTACTACTGAACTACTGGTTCGAATTGAAAAAATATTTTGGTGTTGGATAGTCCATTTATCGAGGAAGGCTTTTTATTTTGATATTCCCATGGGATCCCGGGTCAAACCGGCCGGGCGCAGTTAGTTTTACCTATAGATAAAGTAAAAAAAAAACAGCTATACAAACATATGTGTGTACACAAAGGCTAAAGAAACCTCGACAGCTTTATAACGCAAGTCTCGTCCAATGCGTGTTCATGAATTTCAAACCGATGATTGACCATACAAGCTCGTGAGCCCTCGTGAGAAAGTACGTATGATTTCTTAAAACTAATAAAAAAGCTTAGATTGTTTAGTTTATTGGTTTTACCTTCTAAAACAAATAAACTAAGCAAATAGGAAATGTGTTAATTACTTACTTTCGGAATTCAATGGATTTTTATCGATATTTTCTCTTTTAGAGTTCCGTACCAAAAGGGTAAAAACGGGTGGCTATTTCTAAAACTTCGATGTCTGTCTGTCTGTCTGTCACCAGGCTGTATCTCATGAACCGTGATAGCTAGACAGTTAAATTTTCATTTAAAGTAGCTACTGAATTTTGACTTAGACTCCGATTGTTTTTTACTAAGTTTCATGTTAGCCACAGACATACATATATACTAGCGACCCGCTCCGGCTTCCGGAGCGGGAGGTTTATATGTCACTACATAGTATAAAACAAAGTCGCTTTTTCTGTCCCTATTTCCCTTTGTATGCTTAAATCTTTAAAACTACGCAACGGATTTTGATGCGGTTTTTTTAATAGATAGAGTGATTCAAGAGGAAGGTTTATATGTATAATACATGCACAATATAGCCGTGCGAAGCCGGGACGGGTCGTTAGTTTATATATAAATTACATTAATAGACAGCACAAGTATAATAATTCACACGCGATAAACTAAAGGTACTAAGATCACGTATGACTTTGTCACGGTTCAGTTTCCCAATGGAAGGTATTTTGCGGAATCTCGTGAATACGTGCGGTTCGTATAGGTCACACTGATATACGTACACGGTGTGAGGTATTACTACCTTATTTATTGTTGGGTAACATTACAACCCTCGCAGACTTCGCACTTTCTATCTGCCAATAGGGGAAAAAATCGCTTTTTTTTTTCTAACTGCACACGTCCTATTTGCCAAAAGGGAAAATTTAAATCGTTTTTTTTTCCAACTTCACACCTTCTATCTGCCAAAAGAGAAAATTAAATTCGCTTTTTTCATAATCTAGTACCAAAGTGTAGCCGGTCTGAAGGCACTGTCAAAACCTAGTCCAGGACCAAAATGCTTGAAGAGGCTAACAAAGAAAAGTACCTAGCAACATTTACGGTAACGTCTGTAGCCTCCATTAGGTATTTCTTTGGGCAGGTGCTGGGTAGGGCACGACGACGGCGGCGACGTGCAGGTAATTAGATGCGCCATAACACTCAAATTTTTTATTTTCATTTCATTTTGTGGTTCGTAACCGGTAACTAGCCTGGAAGAAATCTCTTTAAGCGATAAGGTCGCCTGTTTGTACAATTTAATAAGCTTTCTTGTCCTCTGTGACATTTTTCAATGTTTTGTGCGTGGTACAAATAAAGTGTTTATCTATCTATCTATCTAACTAAATATTATTAGTAGCTCTTCCCTAACCGAACTGCTGACAATAAAAAGTTTCAGTATAATCACTGCTGAAGTTTGGTATTTATCGAAAAAGTTTGTATTTTAAATGCAAAGTTTTCGCTACTTCCCCACTGCTCCACTAAGGACATAGTTTGTATAACTGAACTTTTATGCCCTTTCAATATATTGCTCAACTTAGTTGGTCATTTTGTGTGTAATATTTTTTTTGTTTATTTTTTAACGTGATTACGTCTTATAAATCTATGAATACCTGCACTCACAAAAAAGTGTGCGCTGCTGTTTTTAATAGATAGAGTGATTCAAGAGGAAGGTTTATATGTATAACTAGCTGCGCCCTGCGATTTCACCCGCGTAAGTCCCGATTCCGTGGGAATATCGATGTAAAAATGCCTGTGCCTGTAGCCTATGTGTTAATCCAGATCTTCAGCTATCTAGATACCGAGTTTCAACGCAATCGGTCCAGTAGTTTTTGCGTGAACGAGTAACAAACATACACACACACACACACACAAACTTTCACATTTATAATATTATAGTAGGATACGATACATGCATAATATAGCCGTGCGAAGCAGGGACGGGTCGCTAGTTTTTTTTATTTTCTTTTTATTTTAATTTTTTATTTTAGGTCCGGGGTACATACATGGGTTTATCCACACACTGTAGGTATATTAAGTCAATTTAGGTTTTAATTTGTGGAGAAAGCTTAAAGTCATAAACATTATTAACATGGTAGCATTTCACTGCGCCCAGTCTCTTTCATACAAAGTGGATATATTACTAGAGAAATATTTAATTCAATCACTAAATTTTATTGCTAATACCGTGGTCCGTTGTCTGTCTGTCAGTCACGGTGTTTCTGTTTATTACGAACCTGCTAAAGAGGTTTAATATTACAATTAATTACAACATTGGATTAGAGAAGACATAAAACGATGTAATGCCTTTAATGTATATTGTACGTATATGTGGTACACTCGGACCCCAAAAAATATATAAAAATTATAAAAAAAAAATGGGTGCGTGTACTTATGTACGCGCGTGAGAAGTTATACTTCTTTGGCATTATTAAAAAAAAAAAAAAAAAAAAAAAAAAAAAAAAAAAAAAAAAAAAAAAAAAACTCGTCCGGCAAAAAACTCGTCCGACAAAAAACTCGTCCGACGAAAAGTTCGTCCGACAAAATACTCGTCCGACAAAAAACTCGTCCGACAAAATACTCGTCCGACAAAAAACTCGTCCGGCAAAAAACTCGTCCGACAAAAAACTCGTCCGACAAAAAACTCGTCCGACAAAAGACTCGTCCGACAAAAAACTCGTCCGACAAAATACTCGTCCGACAAATATAAATAATTAATTACATTAAAATAATTATGTAGTAGTAGTACCTCTTTGTACTTACTTAAACTATTTGGTTTTATGACAGCTGTCATCTTGCGGTTTGCGGACAACTTCAACATGGTTTTATGACAGCTGTCATCTTGCGGTTTGCGGACAACTTCATGGTGAGAATTTTGTGTGACGCTTTTGTAAAATTTCACTCTCATCATTTTTTCGTAACGCGCCTAAAGAAGTATAACTTCAAAAATATTTAAAGAATAAAATTATCCCAAAGGTTGGGTAAGGTTGGTAGGGTTTCTAAATGCAATAACAATGTTTTTAATAGGTGCCAAAAATGACCACATATCGAATTTTTCTTCATTTTTTTTAATAGAGTAATTTTCCCGAACCTGTAATTAAAATAATACAATTTTTTTTATTTATATAACTTTCGATTTCAATTTGCGGTGCGTATATTATATTCAAAGACGATGACGGCTCAACCGATCGAGATGATTCTTTTTTTGGTAAAAAAAAAGGGGATACCTTGGGGGTGATTCCATAAAATATCTATATATTTTTTTAATTCCAATTAATTTCAAATTGCATTGCGTAATTTATTTTCAAAGCCGAAAACGGGTCAACTGAGATGATTCTTTTTTTTGGTAAAAAAGGGGTATCCCCTTGGGGGTGATTCCATAAAATATGTATATATTTATTATTACCCCGATCTGTCCATTGCGATGTGCGTTGATGATCAATGCGTGAATATATTTATAGATTGTTCTCTCTATAACTGTATTATTAAACATCTATAAGGTGAAAGGGTACCGGCGCGCTCTCCATACAAACGTAGTCGACTGTTTCCTCCCTGGATAATGACACTAACACAAATATTTTTGTGCCATAAAACCTATAACTGCCATGACTATGCCCCTATGTTTGGTTTTCATTTTCTAATTATCATAGAAATTAAAAATTTAATAAACAAAAAAAAAAACAAAAAAAAACATAGGAAAGAAAGAAAGAAAAAAGGAAAACATTTATTTGGACAAGCCCACGACACAAGACATTTATTTGGACAAGCCCACGACACAAGACATTTATTTGGACAAGCCCACGACACAAGACATTTATTTGGACAAGCCCACGACACAAGACATTTATTTGGACAAGCCCACGACACAAGACATTTATTTGGACAAGCCCACGACACAAGACAATCAGAAAAGTAGTAAACATAAAAGCACTTACATAAAACAAAAGTTTAAAATAATGATAAAAACTATAAAATAAATAGGTAAGAGAAAAAAAAAAGAAGAAATAAGATCTAATAAGCCGGACATAGGGGCATGGTCATGGCAGTTATAAGTTTTATGCAACAAATTTTTTTGCTCTAGTGTCATTATCCAGGGAGAAAACAGTCGACTACGTTTGTATGGAGAGAGACCCCGGTACCCTTTCCTCTTAAAGGCCGTAGATTGTCCCAAAACAATATAACCAGTCTCACCTCATATATCGGTACGTGTCAAGAGAAATTCCCTTCCAAGGAAGGTAAATCATAAGTCGAGGGGCAACTTTCACTGTAACATGTGTATTGTTAACACTAGTTTACCTAATCGAAAGTGTTCAATGTTATCGCATTACTTGATGGGTTTTGTTTATTTCCCGTGGTACTACCAGTAGAACTATCGGTCAAGATAGATACTATCGTCTTTGGCAACTGGTTGATTGGCAAGAATTTAATTATGTACTTACCTACTTCTTTGGCATTACTTATATTATAAAGCTGAAGAGTTTGTTTGTTTCAACGCGCTAATCTCAGGAACTACTGGTTTGAATTGAAAATTATTTTGTGTTGGATAGTCCATTTATCGAAAAAGGCTATAGGCTTCTTTTTATTTTGATATTTCCACGGGATTGGGATTTACGCGGGTGAAACCGCGGAGCGTTGTCAGTATCATGTATTTTAATAACATTACAAAAGTAAGGCTGTGCCTCGTGGAACACTATGTTTAAGTTTTTTGTATAATATTTCGGAGCCTATTCGTTACAAACAAACAAACAAAAAAATCTCTTAAAATATTAGTGCAGACTAGCAGCGTTCCGCGGTTTCACCCCCGTAACTCCCGATCCCGTGAGAAAATCGGGATAAAAAGTAACCTATGTTATTCCCAATGAACCAATGTATCCTCATACCAAGTTTCATATTTTTTCAGTAGTTTCAGAGCCTATTCGTTAAAACAAACAAACAAAAAACATCTTTATAATAATATTGGTGTAGATTTAAATGTATTTTTAAGAAACCATAATTTTTTTAACATGAATTGATAAAATTTCTTAATAAATATATCACGTAAGTTTTGTAACATAATCGTGAAAGTTCACCAGTCTTCCCATATATAACAAGTATTTTAAACTGATAGTATCTGAAGTCGGAACATATATTTTTTACGTGAAACGAATAAAAATCTTGTTTAAGTACTACTATCTACTTGTTTAAGTAATAAAATCATAATAAACTTTGAAGCTATGATGAATATCAACTACCTCTGGTTAATAGGTACATTGAATTACAAAAATTAAGAGGAAAGGGTACCGGAGGCTTTCTCCATACAAACTATTACAAACGTAGTCGACTGTTTTCTCCCTGGATAATGACACTAGAGCAAATATTTTTGGTGCATAAAACTTATAACTGCCATGACCATGCCCCTATTTTTTGATTTTTTAAATTTTTATTTTTTTTAATTTTAATTTCTATGATAAATAGAAAATGAAAAATACCAAAACATAGGGGCATAGTCATGGCAGTTATAGGTTTTATGGCACAAAAATAGAGCAAATAGCTCTAATGTCATTATCCAGGGAGGAAACAGTCGACTACGTTTGTATGGAGAGCTCGCAGGTACCCTTTCACCTTAAGAATGGAAAAATATTGAGATTCGTTTGCACAATTATTTTTTAATTAGTATTTTCTAAGGTATAAATACTTTTTTTTGTCCAAACGAATCTCAATATTTTCAAGTCAATTGATTGCGTATCAAGTCGCGAAATCCTTAGAAAGTTCTGTTGTTTTTTTTTGTGCAAACATATTTCAATATTTTTGCATTCTTTATTTTTGTAATATTATATTTATTTTCACGGATATAATCGCGTTATTTATTTTATTTTGCTAAAACCTGACGTTTCGAAAACTTTGCAGTACCCGTGGTCACCGGTAGACTTAGATGACAAATCTTACAAAAAGTATATGGACTGCTGTTAAACTACGGTCTACTTAAAATTAATCAAAGACTTTCCTATTTAACGCAGAATTGACTTGAGGTCTTCCAGCTGTTGTTTTCTGGGTAGATAACTCCCAGAGCTTAAGGTGAAGGGGTACCGGCACTCTCTCCATACGTAGTCAACTGTTTCCACCCTGGATAATGACACTAAAGCAAATATTTTTGCTGCATAAAACCTAAAACTGCAAAAAACCTACAGAGTTGGTTACTTTGTTTTACCTACTTGGTTTTTTTCATTTTCTAATTATATAATTTTTTTTCAAATCATAGAAATTGAGATTTAAAAAACAAAAAAAAAACAAAACATAGGCGCATGGTCATGGCAGTTCAGTATAAATTATATGCAACAAAAGTATTTGTTTTTTTGTCATTATCCAGGGGAGACAGTCAACTACGTTTGTATGGAGAGAGCGCCCGGTACCCTTTCCTCTTAACAAGGTAGCCCCATAATTTCCTCTTCAATAAAATTACGTAAAGTATACAAACAATAATCTGATATAAGTAAACGATTTGTATAAACTGTCGTAGGTAACTGCACGGATGCTATTCACTCTTTGACCTGTACTTCATGACTTTCACCCTGGCTTTGTTTTGTTTATAGGTGGATTTACACTGACGCGGTTTCACGTCCGCGTCAGTGCGGGCGTCGGAGCGGGCGTTACGACTTAGCCTGAGGCAAATGACAATAGGTAATCAATCACACGTACAATACCTTTGTTATCTAATAATGACTAGTAGTTAAAATAAATGTTTATTTTTATATTTTTATCTTTATTACCTACTGGTTGGATATTTTAAGGATTGTAGCTTATCTTAAGTCATTCACACGACCCTAGCACTCGTCGCCCGTGGTGTTTTTTACCGAATGGAAGTCACATTTTAATCAAAATATATCAATTTATACCAAAAAGTGTCGTTTATTTTGCGTTAATTTATTTTCAAAATTATTTTATATTTTTTTAATCTTATTCCAATTATGTACAGAATAAGACAAAGTTCACATACAATTTTTAAACAAACAATCACAATTACAGTTTAACTTTGTTTTTGTATTTTTTTGCAGCAATGCAATGGAATTGTTTAATAGATTTTCTAACTTTTTTATACAAGTGGAGTTCGTGTGCAGGTACAAAAAAAATTGTTCAGTCAAAGTCCAATGCCCTAAAATTATTAATTTGCTAAAGGATCTAGTATATTATTACATCCATATGTCCAGAATATCACAATAACTTGTGTCCGGATGTCCTTGCAGATAGTAAAACAGAAGACGCGAAAGACGCGTGACAGAGCGTACGTGTAAAACCTCACGACCCGTACTTACCGGATTTCACCCTTATGTTTTGTACCATTAGATCTGATCTAATGGTAATGCCAGTCAATTTTACTGTCTGTTGGTATAAGAAGATAGTTTACTTGATGGTGTAATAAATCGATTTGCTGAAGATGAGAAACAATATTGGTTGCATAAAATTATACTAGCGCTTCGCGGTTTCACCCGCGTAACTCACAATACCGTGAGAATATCGGGATAAAAAGTAGCATATTTTACTTCTAATGAATCAATGTATCCTCAAACCAAGTTTGACCAAAATCAGTCCAGTAGTTTCAGAGGCTATTCGTTACAAACAAAAAAATATAATCCTCTTTATAATCTAACGCTCCGGCTTCGCACGGCTATATTATGCATGTATTATATATATAAACCTTTCCCTTGAATAACTCTATCTATTAAAAAAACCGCATCAAAATCCGTTGCGTAGTTTTAAAGATCTAAGCATACAAAGGGAAATAGGGACAGAAAAAGCGACTTTGTTTTATACTATGTAGTGATAGATAAATTTTATTATATTATAAAAAATGCAGTGAGCTGTGTGATGCACTTGTCTTGAGGAACGGTGGATATATCATTAAATAAAAATTAAGTTTACTTTTTAGGGTTCCGTAAGTACCTCAAAAGGTAAAAAACAGAACCCTTATAAGATCACTTTGTTGTCAGTCTGTCTGTTTAGAATAGAACCGTAACAAAAAATGCGTTGCGTTTTACGTCCAAGTTGATATTATTATGCATTTTACCAATGACCTATAGACGCTATAGAATAATTTCTTGTTATTAGTAAATCTTCTCGAAAATACGTATTCCTAATTTAAGAACATTGCTTGTAAATTATTATTAATCAATCAAATATTTTTTTTTAATTCTTGCTTCGAAAAACTTTTTTTTTCTGTGACGAACCCACAACATCTTTTTTTTTAATAAATGGTGACTTGGTGGAACGCTTATCAAAGTCTTTCGTCGGTTTACAATTCCATTTTTTTAATTCTATTAGTCCACAAAATCCCGCTCTCAGTGCGGGCAGCAAGGTACTCGTAGGTTGATTATAGACCTGCGCAAGAGCAGCAATTTCGCGTCGCATCTAAACAAGCAATTATAACGGGAACCCTCATTGGCCGGCACCGAACCATGGCCGAGTGACATATGCGTACGTTCTGTCACATCGTAACTAAATTATACGGTACTTTTTATAATGACTAGGTGGAGAATTATTTTAAAATTGCTGGACTTTTTCACACAGAGCGTCCGCTATTTAGGTTAAGCCGAAGTGGTATGACCAGAAGCGCGAAACAGTTTTTGGTTATCAACCACTAAAATCCATAGAATGATATTCCTACTATCGTAGGTGAAGAAGTGCTATGTATTATCATACACTTTGATACACGATTAGAGTGATTTGCCTCAATAGAAAAAAACTGTGAAAATCCTAACAAAATCGTCAATTTCCTGAGCTTTTTCAATTTTGCGGCGATTGTAAAGAAAAAACAAGTACAAAATTTATAAAAAAAATCCCATAAGGTAGTACACCTACCTAGTTATTACTATAGCTTACTATAGTTTTACTTCCTTTTTTTGCTAAAATTAAATTTTAAATTAAATATATTTATTTACTCAAGTTACAGAGACTCATATTATTAGTAAAATACTTATTACTATGTTAGTAATTAAATTAAAATAAAATAAACAAAGAAACATAAAAATTAAAAAACATCGATACCATGCCATTATTTTTTAATTTCTACACCATGAGCAGTGGCACAACAGCTGTTTATATACTCGCAGTCCAACCTGCTTGCGATCATGGCTAAGATGGTGTTGGCACTGTCACGTACCCTACGCACCATGGACGCGCATCTAAAGTCCAAGGGTACCCTACAGTACCTAAGCGGGATAAAAGTGTTTTCATTACACTGTTGAGATATATATTACTTAATTTTCAAAAGCACCAGTCAAATTCGAAACAAACAGGTTTCTCGCTTCGATAGCGACAGAAAACTTTATGATAATAACGGAATTGTCAACAAAACACAAGTTTCCGACCTAATTGCACACAGTCGAGTGAACATTGGTGTCGATGTGATAACTACTGAACGGATATTAGCTGAGGAATAAAATACTAACGACTATTAGAACTTTAGTAGTTACGAAAGCCCTTCGATGTAGGGTGCCAGTAGGCAGTTTATTTACTAAATTCTTTTATTCTTAGTTTATGACGACGAAAGGAAGTATTTTAAAAGTTGCAAGTCTTCTTTTTTTAGTAATATAATATCTAAGTACCTATTATAAAGGGGAAAGATTTGGTTGTATGAATTGAATATAGGCTCTGAAACTACTGGACCGATTTTTTAAGCTATTGCATAGCTTTTATCGCAGCCTTTGAGCGCGGCGACCGAATCAAGAAATTCCGTAACGAAAATAAAACCTAACACTTCCCCACTCCGCCTATACCATGTAGCTCAGCCGAGCGTTCGCTTAACGTGTATGTTTATTTGAAAATGAATTGCTTTTCGTTCTCTCTCTTTCTCGATTAAACTCGAGAACGGCTGGATCGATTGGGTTAATTTTGAGTCCAAGACAAGGTGTTTAAAAGGTGTTTTAAGATCGGGACTTACGCGTGTGCATTCGGAACGTAGCTAGTGTTTAATGTTCTTACAATTATATATTTTTTACGAAAAAAGCCCTAAATTGTCACACAAAAACAGTCGAAAACGTCACAGGCCAGGCCAGGTGAAGCCTCAGTTCCTGGAGGTTTTATATTTTTTCCGGTAAATTGCACTGCAAGTAGACGTCTCACTCGTCGTGGCCCTCGCGTTCCGTGTCTGCAATACCTCCTCCTTTCTTTTGAAGTTATTATAGTTCAAAATTCAGCCTGAATTTTATCACAGAGAGAGCTAGGCCTGAGCAATAAGATAAATAGTTTTAATGAAGTCTTCAGCTTTCTAATTTTCAAGTTGCGTTTTATATTTCTAAAAGTCATTTAGGTATACCCAGTGCTAGCAATAAAATAAACTTTTACGCATGCATTTTCATTCATTAAGTTTGTAGTTTTAGTGGAATATCCGGAAAAGCAATAACTAGTTTTCCATTGAATTATCCTACTTCCTATCCTACTAATATTATAAATGTGAAAGTATGTGTGTTAGTTTGTGGAGGAGCGTCTTACGTATTAAAGGGACTCCTAAACGTTTGATATTCGGGGGTTAATGACTTATTCTCACAGTTTTTTGATTAATCAAAAAATAAATATAAAACAACATATGCCACAAACATCTTGTCAACAAAAAATAAGTCGTAAACTAAATGAACGAAGGCGCGACCGGAAGCTAGCACAATAGTAGCACACCGGATATTTGAAAAAGGGTCGAGCAACATCGACCTTGCCCAATCATGGGACACGTAAATAAAATATACAGGGTTATTCTAAAACGATAAAGTTATAAGGTACCTAATTCATTTTTATTACAAGGTTTTAAAGTTAATGATGCGTGTCTGTGGCTCGATGGAAATGAAACGAAAAGCGTGTTTTTAGAAACCTTTTCATAAATTATGTTACTCCGAATGAATCAAAGTATCCTCATACCAAGTTTCATCAAAACCGGTCCAGTAGTTTCGGAGTTAATTCGTTACAAACACAAAAAAAAATCTCCTTTTTAAAAGAGTTCTCGAAAAGCCAGAATATTAGATGTTCAAAATTAGGTATTTTCCTAGTTAAAAATCTCACTACATACTTCCATGAGACTGTGAGATTTTTTGTATCATTATTCATTAGAAAAATGGTCCTGCTGCAATTAAATTAGTGCAACTATGTTTTCTATAGGTAATTTCTGTCAAAAGAAGATCGAAACGGAAACAAAAGACGATCGAAATAATAACAAAAGACGACTGATTTGAGGATCAAGATTTTTTTTATGTTCATTTACTTTCTTTGGGATGTTGACTACTAAGTTCTCAGACATTTTTCACTTATTAACCGTCGAAAAAAAACACAGGAGGTTTTTCAATTCGACACGTATATTTCTTTTTTTATGTATCGAAGACGGCTGAACCAATCGAGATGATTATTTTTGTTTTTAGAAGAGGATACCTCATTGCACTACCTACACAATCGCTTTCAACAGATAGTAGAGCAAACAGAGCCTTAAATAAAAATAAATAGACAGGAAATTACTTGACCCAGAGTTCACATTATCGAAATCAGATAAAAAATATTATGATTGGTTTAACATTCATCAGATAAAGACCAATCATTAGCAAAAGGGCCAATCGCTTGCGTAAAACATACTTTGTAGTTTTGCAATAGTCTAAACAATGATAGCATTTGATTCTTATCGATAAATCAGAATGTTGTTTGTTGAATGATACAAGTATAATAAGAGAAATGTTTCATATTATATTATGTAAAGTATTTGCAATAACTTTGGACTACATTACAATCCACGGTCATAAGTCTCTGTCCACTGTAACGTTTACAATCCTGTACAAGTACTATTATACCAAACGAATTTATTTATTAACTACCGACCCGCTCCGGCTTCGCACGGCTATATTATGCATGTATTATACATATAGGTAAACCTTCCTCTTGAATCACTCTATCTATTAAAAAAAACCGCATCAAAATCCGTTGCGTAGTTTTAAAGATCTAAGCATACAAAGGGAAACAGGGACAGAAAAAGCGACTTTGTTTTATACTATGTAGTGATAATTAATAATTTGACATCATAATGTACAATTATTTATTATTTAATTTAAGTTATTGACCATGAGCTACGGATGAGTAGCACATGGCTACTTATAATTTTTTGAATTTTTTTACTATGCAACTTATGAATTGCAATGTATTTATGTTACACAATATTTGACCTGTAAATTGTATTCTTTTACCAATCAAATACTATTGACTATAACAACGTAACTTGGGGATCGAACACACGTCGGTTAGTGTAGCGGCTTATGCCACTCTGCCAACTAAAGACATAGCTAACATGTTGAAAATAATAATCACACTGAGTACTTTTAATTCAAGTATTTATGTTGGTGTGTAACGTCTATTAGAAGAAGGTCGTACCTCCAATACTTGTTGATAGTATTATTGTAGCAAACTGATCATTTACTTATGACCCATACTGTTTATTTGTTAAGAACTAGAGATATAAACATTGCGTTATTGTACACACAAAGATCCATACAATACAGCAAATAATAAAGAGCAATATTGACGACTAAGTTGGCACAATGGTCACCAAGCCGGACTGCCAAACATAGGGTTGCGGGTTCGATTCCCGCCTCAGATAAGTGTTCATGCTTAGATTTTGACGTGATAACGTTATATAAATTGGTGAACACCTGCAATCTCAAAAAAGTGTGACGTCACGCGTCGTTACTGGAACGCCTCATGTTATTGATAAGGTAACTATAGCAACGTTTTATCGTTGCAATGGTTACCATCAATGTTTTCTTATGACGTTATCACGTAAAATTATCGTCCGGAAACAGACTTTACAGACAACCATTTTTTTTTACATATTATGATAGGTCAGCGTTTGACCATTATCACACCTGCCTGATGGTAGGTGACGACACGGCCAAGATGTAACACGCCTTCAGATACCTATTCACTCGCAACTTGAAGACCCCCAACTGTGGTCTGGTTGTTTCTATGTATAATAAGTATATATTTAAAAAAGTATATAAGTAGTTTATCCGTTATCTGGCACCCATAACACAAGCATTAAGTTGCTTAGCTTGGGGCTGGATGGCGATGTGTAATATGTCCTGAAATATTTATTTTATTTACAAAAGAAAAATATATAAGTAATATATCCGTTGTCTAGCACACATAACACAAGTGTAGTTACTTAGGTTGGGGCTTAGATGGCGATGTATAATGTGGAATGTCCTGCAATATTATTTAAAAATAAAAAATGGAACACCTAAATTCTCAGTAAGAAAAATGAATTGGTTCACGGCCGAGATTTGAACCCCGATGTAGCTAAACACCACTGTAAGTAACCTACATCATCACTACATAGTATAAAACAAAGTCGCTTTTTCTGTCCCTATTTCCCTTTGACTGCTTAAATCTTTAAAACTACGCAACGGATTTTGATGGGGTTTTTTTTAATAGATAGAGTGATTCAAGAGGAAGGTTTATATGTATAATACATGCATAATATAGCCGTGCGAAGCCGGGGCGGGTCGCTAGTATAAATATAAATAAATAATAATAAATACATAAATATTGTCGGACATTCCACACATCGCTATCTAGCCCCAAACTAAGTAACTAGACTTGTGTTATGTTAGACAACGGATATACTACTTATATACTTTTCTTTTGTAAATATATACTTATAATACATAGAAACAACCAGACCACAGACAAATATCTTAGCATAAATACTTGTCTGAGGCGGGAATCGAACCCGCAACCCTATGTTTGGCAATCCGGCATGGTGACCATTGTGCCAACTGGGTCGTCAACAACAATTAAATATCCTATAGGTACTTAGTTACTTTCATAACTTACTTTCTTTGGGTAAGTATAGGGTGACCAGATCCAAAGTGAATGCAAAAAATTCCTGACAAAATCCCGGACTATGCATTTTACATATTTCTTAAAATTATATTTTCAAACACATACATGTGCTTATATTGAAGGCGCAGTCCGTGATGACGATTTTTACAAGACTATTTATAAGGATCAGCAATTGCTTAAAGCGATATTTAGCAATAATAAATACGAATCTTCAGATTAATAATAGATACAATATATTCACGGTTTAACGATTCACCATTTTCTTTTCTAAATTGAATTAAGTACTTAGGTACAGTATGCATTTTAACTCCATTATCAGTTTGCTACAATAATACTAACAACAAGTATTGGACCTTCTTCTATAGACGTTACACACAAATATAAATACTTGAATTAAAAGTACTCCGTGTGATTATTAAGTATGTCTTTAGTTGTGTGAGTGGTAGGTATAAGCCACCACCCGCTACACCAACCGATGTAGGTTCGATCCACAGGTTACGTTGTTATAATGTTCAAATAGTGCTGCACAGGATTACGTTATGGTGGGCAGAGACTTTTGACCGTTGATTGTTGATTGTACTTTGATTTAATTGTTGACATTTGATTCATTTATTATTAGTTTTTAAATATTTTAACATTTTATTTCATTGATTTTCTCTTTTTATCCACAAATTCCTGACAAATTTTCCCTGTTTCCCTGACAGAGAGCTAAAACTCTTCCAAATTCTTGTCTTGTCCGGAAAATTCCTGTCGCCTGGTAACCCTAGGTAAGTAGACATTATATAATTTACCAGTTCCAAGTTATAATTCGCTAATATAGATCAAGATTGTTGGAACTACTGTTTAATCGTGAATAGAACTTACAATTTATTGCTGTCTAAGATAAAACGTTGAAATTAACGGCTTTGTAATGCTTCTTGGTAAAATAACGCCTTGTATTATGATGATAATTCATTGTCCAGGAAGAATATTGAGTAGTTTATATTGTAAGGCGATAGGTATTTATGTTAAGAAATAGCTGCGCCCCGCGGTTTCACCCGTTTAAGGTGAAAGGGTACCGGCGCTCTCTCCATACACCTAGTCGACTGTTTCCTTCCTGGATAATGACACTACACCAAATATTATTGTTGCATAAAACCTATAACTGCCATGACTATGCCCCTATATAATTTTACTGCAAGTGGCCCTCTAAGCTCTTGATTTGTAAATTAAATCATACCAGATCATTTGAGACAAGTTTAAATTAAGTCATGAAAACCACCATCATTCACAGTATAGTTCCTTTTGACAGTTAAATTCAACGAACGAATGGTACTTTTTCTTCCCATTAGTTCCTTTAATAATTTCGAAGGAACTACTGCTAGCCTAGCATGAAGACCAAAACACGATACGATAAAGCGATATAACTACATCAACTCTCAAAATATGATAGATAAAGCCGCCATGTTGAATTTTTATTATAAATTGCGATAAAAATTATGATAAAAATTCAACATGGCGGCTTTATCTATCATATTTTGAGAGTTGATGTAGTTATATCGCTTTATCGTATCGTGTTTTGGTCTTCATGCTAGGCGTACTGATGGTACTAAGAATAAAGTCCCTGTAAACTAACTCGATAAGAAATGTTAAAACCTTATCAATTTTATCTTACAATTCAACAATTTATTGTCTCATTAGAGTCTAAAGCCTTTTAAGAATCGACCACTAATATCGATTCTCAGATTATATCGATTAAAACGACCAATTTCATACCTTAAAGGGTATGAAATTGGTCATATTCGATATCGCCATTCACAAACTATACTAATCGAATAATTGCTATCAGCTATACGTTTGTTTACGATATTGAATAATTCAGCGCACGCGTAATCGATATGCAATTCGATAGTAAAATCGATTTTCCCTTTAAGTGGTATACAAGATGTTGGATAAGACAATGAGTGAAAGATTGTTACAATGTTGTCGACCTCGGAAAGGTTCGATTCCCGCCTCAAAAAACAAATATTTATGTCTAGTAGTTGTTTCGGGTTTGGGTATTTAAGTATGTATTTACAAAAAAAAAAGTGTTTAAGTATTGTTTCCGTTGTCTTGCTATGGCTACCATAACACAAGCCTAGTTGCTTAGCTTGGGGCTTGATAGCGCTGCATATTCTGCAATATTTATTTATAAATGATCTATAATTGAAAAAAAAATGGCTGGTTTACATAACATCTGTAATTACCTAGTTCCACAGACAATAAATTATGTATTATAAGATATTTTAATTATTTATTACAAAAAACTAAAATTTAAAAAATACAAATAAAAACAAAAGCAAATAAAACTAAAAGAAAATCACAATCATTAAAAAAAAAAAAAAAACAAATACTTAAATCGATACAAAAAATAAATAAATAAATAAATAAAAAAATAAAAAAACATCCTAAAATTAAAAAAACTACAAATAAATATTATAATATTTATTTATTTGTATTTATAATGTTGCTGTTAATAATATTAAAAGAAAATGTCTTTCAAAATTGCAACCAAGACGAGACTTGAACTTGGTTGCAATTTTGCAAAGACGCATGTTTTCCCCTATATTCAGATAATGCAACCAACGAACTATAAAAGTATGTTGCTGTGAATTTGATTTTATGGTTATAATTATAAAAAAAAAAACAATTTCTGTTCTATGATAATTGGAATTTATAGATTAGCGTTTGAGTACTATCTCACCCGACGCGTCGACCGAGCTACATTTTTGACCTACCTGGTTTGCACAGTCAAAAATTTATCAGAGACCCTTGCGCTTCGCTTGGCTATCGTGCCCCCAGAAACATTAGTTGTGCGTAAAAAAGTGGTAAAAAATAGATAGCCCCATATAAACAGAGCGTGTTCTATAAATCCAGATAGTAGAAAACTAAACCGACTAAAGGTGTAAACAGTGAAAGTGTGATTAATTAACGAAACTATACTGTAACAAGTTATAGAACGGTTAAACACGACAACACCAAATACGACGGTCACAATAATTGGACTTGAAACTTAACCTAAGCCAGACTTGAGTTAACACTAACTTATCAACCAATCTCTAAGTCTTAACAACGTGATAAATTCGAAAATCGAACAAATAGCCACTGGCCACAAAGAAAATGACGACAAAGGTTTTGTTAAGAACAAAATACTGGCCATAAACAAAACTTTCACAGATCTTCGGATAAGTTAAAGACATCTTAGTTAGAGTACGGTAGTTCCAGCTTTAGTTAAATAATAGATCGATCAAAGAAAAGTGGTATTTAATTATGCGGTTCTTGAGGTTAATTAGAATCGAGCGTTTTCTCTTGAAACGGAAATTACGGAATCGTAGGAGATTATTAGAGACTTTAAAACCTTTAACCTTAGTTTACCTGGGTTGCGGAACAGTAACTTTCAGCCCGCTAGACACAGATTGGTGTTCTAATTTTTCCGCCTGCGAGTAGGCTTTGAAATTACACATTTAAACGGCAGAACAAAAAGCGATGACGAGATGAGGCAGACGCCTTGACACAATCGACCATGGTACAGGTTAAAGAGGCGTTTGCCTAGTATAATGGGAAATCACTACATAGTATAAAACAAAGTCGCTTTCTCTGTCCCTATATCCCTATATATGCTTAAATCTTTAAAACTACGCAACGGATTTTGATGCGGTTTTTTTAATAGATAGAGTGATTCAAGAGGAAGGTTTATAGGTATAATACAGGCATAATATTGCCGTGCGAAGCCGGGGCGGGTCGCTAGTCATATAAAATGCAAAGGTCATTCGGACTTAGAACAGTATATAAAAATTACATAAAAGCTTTTAAAATAAGTATAAGTAATAAAAAGTTTAATGACCCCCCCGTATAAGGAACAGCTGATTTTCAAGTAATCTCAAAATTTTCAAAAAAATATTCAAACCAAAAGTCGTAGAATAAAAGTTGTATGTTTAGGTACCTACACAGATGTGGCTCTCAACCGCTTGCTATCTTAATATATATAAATCTCGTGTCACAATGTTTGTCCTCAATGGACTCCTAAACCACTTAACCGATTATAATAAAATTCGCACACCATGTGCAGTTCGATCCAACTTGAGAGATAGGATAGCATACATCTTAATTTATCCCGATATTCCCACGGGATCGGAAGTTACGCGGGTGAAACCGCGGAGGGCAGCTAGTATGATTATAAGAAACTAGCGACCCGCTCCGGCTTAGCACGGCTATATTATGCATGTATTATACATCTAAACCTTCCTCTTGAATCACTATATCTATTAAAAAAACCGCATCAAAATCCATTGCGTAGTTTTAAAGATCTAAGCATACAAAGGGACATAGGGATATAGGGACATAGGGACGGCGAAAAGTGACTTTATTTTATACTATGTAGTGAACAAAAATGACAGAATCTTCAGACAGTGGGTAATAATAAATCACGGATTTATATTAAAATCAAGTTCGTTTTGATAATATACCAGATTTTCAGATAAGAGCGAAGTATGTTGATAGTTAAGCTACAATCAGCTGTCTATAGTACGTATTATACCCATTCAAGTGATTTCAAAGCAACATGATTTCACAACATCATGCAAGATTACAAAAAATAATAGCAATTTTTTTGTTTTGGTACAGAGGTACCTGCGGGTGATAAGTATCATGGATGGATATGTCTTGGATGTAATTTATAGAAAACAAAGGCCTTAATTTGTATGTATTTTAACCGTGTTTACTACTTGAAATTCGTCACATTTTACAATTTATAACAAGCGCTCTTAATTCTACACTAGCGACCCGTCCCGGCTTCGCACGGCTGTATTATGCATGTATTATACATATAAACATTCCTCTTGAATCACTCTATCTATTAAAAAAACCGCATCAAAATCCGTTGCGTAGTTTTAAAGATTTAAGCATACATAGGGATATAGGGACAGAGAAAGCGACTTTGTTTTATACTATGTAGTGATGTCGGCGGTAGCCATCTTTATTTTCGTCTGTGTTGCAAGTTCTATCGGAGAGTTGCCTGAATGGTACGTATTCTACCCACGACAATAAGGACCAATAAAAGGTTTTAAAAAAACCTTAATATTAGGGACAAAATAACAAGAAAATAAACAAATTAATTGTTTTTCAGATTGAAAATAAAGCAAATATTTATCTAATTTCCTGTTATAAGTAATTTTTTATCACAGTTGCTCATAAAGTGGATCTTATTAAACCGCTTTTAGGGTCATAATGCAACGTATTATACACGCGTGCGATAAAAAAAGATCCAACTAGTGCTAAAATAATACGTTATCCCGATAAGTCAAATACGTATCTTACTGCTAATGACATATTAGGTAGATGAAACATTCCTAATTTATCTGGGTTATACTGTTTTGATGTATAGAAAAAAGGTACCATCAAAGAGTTTTTAATGCCTTGCTGGCTTAAAACTCTTTGTTGGTACCTTTTTTCTTCTTTTCAAAAGGTTGTCTCTAAAGTCTGATAACGAACGATAATTTTACGTGATAACGTCTTTGAAAATAATTAAAAATTGAGTTTTGTTTTTATTTTGTTTTTGAAGTTATACTTCTTTAGGCGCGTTATGAAAAAATGATGAGAGTGAAATTTTACAAAAGCGTCACACAAAATTCTCACGTCACACAAAATTCTCACGGGAGAAGTTGTTTAAATCTAAATTGAACTTTATTGATTGTGTTGACAATCCTTTTCCAGTCCAGAGTTTTTTGTCGGACGAGTTTTTTGTCGGACGAGTTTTTTGTCGGACGAGTATTTTGTCGGACGAGGTTTTTGTCGGACGAGTTTTTCGTCGGACGAGTTTTTTGTCGGACGAGTTTTTTGCCGGACGAGTTTTTTGTCGGACGAGTTTTTTGTCGGACGTGTTTTTTGTCGGACGAGTCTTTTGTCGGACGAGTTTTTTGTCGGACGAGTTTTTTGTCGGACGAGTTTTTTGCCGGACGAGTTTTTTGTCGGACGAGTATTTTGTCGGACGAGAAAATATTGTATGTCAATCGAGGCTGTATAGGTTAAAAGTCTTTTGCCTAGCCTTTCGGGAGTGTAATTAACAAAAAATAGTAAACATAACCTAAAATTCTTAAAAACTTTTAATTATTTTAACAAGTCTTTTTTTTATTTATTCGCAACTGTGCTAAAAAACGTCGTACGATACACGTGTGGATTGATCATTCCATCTCGGCTTTTGCCACGCTCGCGTTCCGCTCGCGCGTCATAAACCGCCTATAGAGGCGGATTCCATAGGGAATGATCAACTTTCCACACTACTACTATTCCCAATTTTTTTTTTACGAAATATTTAGTGATTCGGCTTCCCAAAGGTTAACAACGGGACCCTATTACTAAGACTTAGATGTTCGTCCGTCCGTCTGTCACCAGGCTGTATCTCATGAACCATGATAGCTAGAGAGTTGAAATTTTTACAGATGATGATTTCTGTTGCCTCTATAACAACAAATGCTAATAACAGAAAAAAGAAAATATTTTGTGAAGAATGCGTTGAAGAATTTTAGGTTAATTTCATTTTTGTCAATTTTTTTTGTTAATTATACTCCCTAAAGGGCAGGCAAAAAGATTTTTAACTTATACAGCCTCATCTGACATACGATACTTTTAGGGTTTTTTGCTCAAGCAGAATATAATGGTATGGAACCCTTCGTACGCGAGTACGACTCGCACTTGGCCGGTTTTTTTATTAAGGTGGCAGATGGCCCAAGTTACCTTAGTTATTTATTTTTAAAATAAGAACATTTTCACGACGACCCAGTTGGCTCAATGGTCAACCATGCCGAACTGCCAGGACACAGGGTTGCGGGTTTTGATTCCCGCTTCAGACAAGTTTATGCTTAGATATTTGTCTGTGGTCTGGTTGTTTCTATATGTGTATTATACGTATATATTTACAAAAGAAAAGTATATATGTAGTATAGCCGTTGTCTATCAACCATAAGACAAGTCTAGTTACTTAGCTTGGGGCTAGATGGCGATGTGTGGAATGTCCTGCAATAATTATTTATTTATTTTAAATTAAAATCCTTTAGAATTTTGTGCCCTGCGGCAACGCGGTGCGTAGCCAACTTTCTTACCACTTTCTAAATCTAAAAGATGATTAGCTGTAACACTACCGGTAAACCACTTTGATTCACTAAACTATACAGGGTTATTGGAAATTATACTAGCAAGCCGTTGAAGGCTACTTCTGTGCACCTAAACAAACAACTTTTGTTCTACGACTTATGGAAAATCGAAAAAAATAAATGAAAATTTTGAGGTTATGTAAATTTGAAAAACAGATTTTTTTAACAAAGGTCTACTAAGAACAGTAGATAAAACCTAAAAAATAAGTAAAATTTTAAGGTTAATGACCTCTCCGTTTAAGGAACAGCTGATTTTCAGGTAAACTTAAACTCAAAATTTTCGAAAAAATGTTCGAATTTCCAAAAGTCGTAGAACAAAAGTTGTTAGTTAAGGTGCACAGAAGTAGCCCTCAGCGGCTTGCTAGTATAATTTCCAATAACCCTGTATAGGTATGCCGCCGGTTATACGAATCATGGTTTATGACCTATTCTGCACAGAAATAACCGGCCAAGTGCGAGTTGGACACGTACACGAAAGGTCCCGTATTATGTGTATAAAAGCCCTACTTATTTTTGACGTGACAACGTTTTATAAATTGGTTTGCCGGGTGACACTTCAAGAAACTGCGTTACGCTCCGCTGACGTTATGCGCTCACAATGAGAGCGAGTGAGAGGCACGCGGGCATGGTTAGCCCGCCTAAGAGCGAGAGAGACAGACTTAAAAAGTGAAAGGCACGCGTCCCTTCCACTCGAGCACAGTTGTTGTCACGTAAAACTTTCGCCCGTATACCGACTTTACAGGCAACCAGTTTTTAACTGTCTAAATATCACGGTTCTTGAGATACAGCCTGGTTACAGACAGACAGACGGAAGGACGGACAGTGAAATCTTAGTAATATGATCCCGTTTTTACCCTTTGGGTAAGGAAAAAAGTAACATGGTAGGCGGAGTGGGGGTGCTAGGTTATATTTTCGTTACGGAATTTCAGAAACAATTCTCTCATTAAAAACGCCACAGGAAAAATCTTAAATGAAGCAAGAATACTGCTAGTTTTTAAAAACAACATTCTTTGTCGTTTTGAAGCTTAGCCATCATGTACCTACAATTTTTTTCTGTTAGTCTATGTTAGCCATATTTAATTTGTTCAAAACATCTAAAAAATTATCAATATTATGGATAAGCTTCGGAAATACCAAGTTTCATAAACATGAAATATTGCACAATAATACACAACATAAAAAAAGATTACATAATATTGGTAAATTGTTCCTGTCAGATAATATTTCCGTTTTTTCCAAACACAAAATACTTACTGACGATAATAAAGATGTCGACAACTGATTGAGTACGTAAGTAATTAGACTAATTAGGAATCAATTTATAACATTGTTAGTTTTAAAAGTCAACGTTTGACCACTATCGCACAGACCAGCCTTATGGTAGGTGACAATGTGATAAGATATAGCACGCTTTCCTAGTTTATCACTACATAGTATAAAATAAAGTCACTTTTCGCCGTCCCTATTTCCCTTTGTACGAATCTTTGTCCATCTTTAAAACTAGGCAACGTATTTTGATGCGGTTTTTTTAAATAGATAGAGTGATTCAAGAGGAAGGTTTTTATGTATAATACATGCATAATATAGCCGTGCGAAGCCGGAGCGGGTCGCTAGTAAAATAATAAAAATCTATACAATTATTATAAAGCTAAAGAGTTTGTTTGAACGCGCTAATCTCAGGAACTACTGGTTAGAATTCAAAAATTATTTTTGTGTTGGATAGTCCATTTATCGAGAAAGGCTACTTACTTTTTATTTTGATATTCCCACGGGATCGGGAGAAATAGGGGGTGAAACCACGGGGCGCAGCTAGTATATTATAAAGCTAGACACTAAATAATTCATTAATGGTGTCAAAAAAAGAAGTTGTCCGTCTAGACTTTTATATTTTAAGTATTTTTCGATTTGCGATTTGTAGTTGGATTTCTTATTTCTTCTGTCTATTTTGTTAAACTTAGCTGTAGACTCTTCTTACAAATAAAATAAATAATAAGTTAATGAATTAATATTCGTCATGCATTCGTTGTGATTAAAATGTGTGTGGACATGCCACAAGCAATGTTTATTAATTCACATATGTTTCAGGTTTTGATATTACAAATGACCAACATTTATCTGTATTAACATTACTTTGAGTAAAACCATCAGACACAAACCTTGGTCAAAGTCCGACAATGTATAAACTATTATCTTTCTAGTTTTCCGGTTTTCAACCGACTTCTTGTCCGCATTAGTGCGTTGTTTGAGAAAATCGGGATAGATCACTTGTAAACAATTTTATTGCAGTTACCGCATAATTTAATTTAGGTACTAATTTGTCTGTGGTCTGGTTGTTTCTATGTATTATAAGTATATATTTACAAAAGGAAAGTATATATGTAAGTCTAGTTACTTAGCTTACGGGCTGGATGACGATGTGTGGACTGTCCTACAATATTTATTCATTTAAATGAATAAAGGAGAAGAAATAGCTTGATAGCATATTAAGAGGAACACATATCAAATGAAAAAATAGTAGATTATGCATCAAGTGCATAAAGCAATGTCTTATGTTGCGGGTGACATATTGAACCCCGAGTGTAACGAGAGACTCTCGGGTTTACTCTCGAGCGCAGCGAGGGAGTTTAAAGTTAACTCCTGAGCGAAGCGAGGGAGTTAAGTAGAGTCCTGAGTGAAGCGAGAGGTTCAAGCCGCCCAAGACGAAGACATGCTTTATCTCGAGGTGCATACTCTACTTTTCATACCGTCAGTCCAATTTCTTTTTAATTCTTGTGGTGGCCAGTTCCCTAGCCACTTTAAAAATTCCACTTTAAAAAAAAATGGGGCAATTGCAATGATATGGTAGCTAAATATTTGGTTGGTATTATAGGCAAAACCTATTTGTTTAGAAAAACATAAATCGTGGCTAGCTAGATTTTTGTAGACCAATCAAATTACTTATTATAAATAAAAACTATTTGCTGATACCTTCAAAATTAAAACAAAGAATTTTCACACGAATTTCAACGTTCCAAATTAAAATCTTTTATTCCCTTGGGAGTTTCATACAACATTATCTCCCTTGGGAATAAAGTCTTGCTTTAAGTTGAGGTTAATAGGGCTTTAATCCGTGATTAAAGTCCTGCAGGTGTGAAAATATAATTATTAAGTATATCTTTTAGGTTATTTTATTTTTTATTTTATTTTATTTTTTATTTATTTTATACCTTCTTAAATTATAGCCTTGTTTTTATGCATTACACAAAAAAAAAAACGGAATAATATTTAGGAGCGAAAAAGAGCTATTTCTTTTTGTATGAATAAGACGAGGTATGTAATCATCTTAAGTAATCACAATCACAATACTTATCTCTGTATATGCTTAGATAATATATATCGCCTTAAACATCCCTAGCCTATATAATGATAAATATTTACTATCAATATATCAGTATGAAAAGATTTGTTTACCAGTGGCACGAGTAAATAAAAATAAATATTTTCGTAAATATTTTCGTGTTGTAAAATGTTTTTAAAATTTTCGAATCCAATTTTGAGACAATATGCTGTGATAATTGCAGGTTCGTAAAATTAACAAGGTACGGTCGGCTGCATAATTGTAGCCCCCGGTAGAGTTCTATAATTACTATTATTGGAATGTTTTCAATCTAATAATTTTTGTTTGATAAATTCATGAGTTAGACGACTTTAAACTTCAACTAAAGCAGGTGCATAGAATCTGGCTTATGTTGAAAACATTCTTATTACAGCCATTTTGGAGCTCTACGATTCATTCTACGTCTGCAATTATGCAGCAGACTGTACCTGCGGGGTATTAAGGGACAACTTGACACATACTAAATATTTCGTAAAAATAGGGAAAACTACTCAAAAAGAGGTCGTTAGATAAATATTTGCTTTATTGTCAACTAGCGACCCGCCCCGGCTTCGCACGGCTGTATTATGCATGTATTATATCTAAAAACGTTCCTCTTGAATCACTCTATCTATTAAAAAAACCGCATCAAAGTCCGTTGCGTAGTTTTAAGTTCTAAGCATACAAAGGGCAATAGGGACAGAAAAAGCGACTTTGTTTTATACTATGTAGTGATGTGAAAAACTATTCATTTGTTTATTTTCTTGTTATTTTGTCACTAGTATCAAAGTATTAAAAATCTTTTAGTGGCCCTAATTACTCGCTGGTACCTTATTATGTGAAGTGTAAATTAGAAATAGAAATAGGGAATTTTTGCCACGAAGTAAAATACCTCGGGCATTATTGTTCCTTTTTTAACCGACTTCAAAAATCCCTCCTTTTTTGAAGTCGGTTAAAAAATGAACAATAATGCCCGAGGTTCTCAATTCGTCGCGTATATTTTTTGGAAACAAAAAATCCGAAATGCTCTCTTTTAAATAAAAAAACTCTCAAATAGTAAACTTATCAAATAAAAAAATATTAATCGGTCACGATGACACAAAGGGGTTCACTACGCCTTTTCGAAATACGCTTAAGAGGAAAGAGTACCGGCGCTCTCTCCATACAAATGTAGTCGACTGTTACCTCCCTGCATAAGACATAGGGGCATGGTCATATTGGTCATGGCAGTTATAAGTTTTATGCAACAAAAATATTTGCTCTAGCGTCATTAGCCAGGGAGGAATCAGTCGACTATGTTTGTATGGAGAGACCGCAGGTACCCTTTCACCTTAGATCTTCTTTGACTATCGCAATAATGCACATATATGCCTTAAAATCAGAATGTTTATTTCATAATTTCCAGCGAACCTAACTGTTGTTAGTTTGGGTATGAACATAGTATGGACTTCCCCGATGCTAGTCAAGCTACGAGATACAGAACAAACTGTACTGCCGCGTCCGTTGACGCAGCAAGAAGAAGGCTTGGTGACATCTCTTGGAAACCTCGTTGGAATGGCAGGTAAAGGAATAAATATTTCACTACTAATCACTACATAGTATAAAACAAAGTCGCTTTCTCTGTCCCTATATCCCTACGTATGCTTAAATCTTTAAAACTACGCAACGGATTTTGATGCAGTTTTTTTAATAGATAGAGTGATTCAATAGGAAGGTTTATATGTATAATACATGCACAATATAGCCGTGCGAAGCCGGGGCGGATCGCTAGTTTTAGCTTAGATTAAAACCACTTACTCTCAAAGTCAACCACCTAGGATAATTAAATGTGGTATTTAAGTCAGCTGTCAAACGCTAATTATTGTCGTTTCTGTATACCAAAATATCGAATTAGTGAAACTAAAACGCATGGCCTGCAAAATTTTCAGTATTCGGGAGAAGTTTTACAACTTGCCGTTTAAGACCTTGAACAGTCATGATTATTGTACTCAGCTAAACTAGTTTGAGCACAATCGCAAGCAAAACGCCCTTAGTCTTTACCCTTAAATCAAGTTTCAAAAATGTATCTCGCATCCAGAAATCGGATCCCAACTAAACACAAGCCAGCAAGTAGGAGGAAGACTCCCCTGAGTATTTCCCGATATAAAGGAAAGAAAGTGTGAAGTTGATGATGAATGAAAAGTTATGTATGGAAAGACTGAGTGAAGATCGGCCTAACGATTAGAGTCTTATCGAACACTCGTTGTCTACAGCATTATTTTACGCCGGCTACGCGATGGACAACTTCGGCAGAAAGTGGACAATATTAGCATGCTTCTTCCCAAGAATCATAATGGGTTTCCTCATGATATTCGCCAATGACGTGTGGATGCTATACGTGGGCAGAATTCTCGCAGGACAAGCTGACATGACTGCAATAGCCGTTGTATCTACTTACAGTTCGGAAGCTTCCTGTGTAAGAGAAGATTTACTATTTCACTCATAGGCTTTACTTCGTAACTACCGGATGAATGTATGGAAGAAGTTCGGACCTACCGAATTCGACCAATTTTTTTTGTTACAAGTTGACCCCAAATTTGACATGCAGCATACTTTATTTATAGGCATATCTTGATATTTAAATCAATGTTTTCATCTGACTTCAGAAGATTCCACTCAATATTAGGCAAAAGAGACTAAATTCTTCAAATTTTAACCCATAAACGTAACCTATAGAAGAGTTTTGTCATGAGAAGGTAGTTCCAAATACTTCATGAATCTGTACCTATTAGTTTAAGAGTCGATTCACTTGTAGATCTTGAAAACTGAGCAAAGTGCTGCACATTCGAAGTGCAATTCATCACCCTTAAAATCCTCATCAGATCCTCACCAAATTTTTATGGGACCGCCCCTGAGATATCCCTTTAGAACAAAAAGAAAATTAACTCAATCAGATCTTCGAATCTTCGAGAAACCAGTTAAAAATGAGGAAACCTATCGAAATTTATAAACGAGCAGATTTTGAATTTAATAAAGCAGTATCTATTGTCCATTATACTAGTAAAATAACATTGGCATCCATCGTTCTAAAACTTAAAGATACCATATCTCGAGTGTTTGATTTCAATGACCTTTCTAGGCGAACACCCGCTTGCGACGCAGATGGTTGTATAATATTATTTTATACAAAATAGGCTTGCTTTTGACCTCATCTCATCTGATGGGAAGCGAAGATGATGTTGAGAATGTAGCATGCTCGCCTTGAAGGAACCTATTTATTCTAGAAGCTTAGGGTAAACAGCAACGCGGGCAAAGAGTTCCAACTCTTAGCAATGCGCACAATAAAGGAGCACAATTTAACAATCAATAAATCTACAGATGGTTAAAGTTAACAAATAATCTAATGTTGGTTAATAAATTCCAGAAAGAAATCCGAGGAGCTTCAGGAGCAATGATGCAAGTAATGTCAGCTACAGGCATGTTGATAATGTTTGGTATAGGACCATTCATATCTTACCTATCAATGAATATACTAATGACTTGTTTAATAGTAGCTGTGTTTATACCGACACTGTTCATACCAGAGAGTCCTTATTTCTTGTATTTAAGAGGTAAGTCGATGAAGGAGAACCTATTGTAGATTTAGTTTTATTTATTTTTTTACATCCGTCCCACTGCAGGATAAAGTCCTCTTTTCATTGTTCCCTAATTAGTACCAGCTGGGTCCAGTCTCATGATGAATTAATAAAAATGAAACTGAACAGGAACTGACAACTTGACAACGGACAAATTACAAACGAAACAGGTCTAGAGAAAATTATATTCAGGAGTTTTCCAAAATAAACAATAATTTCCCAAAAATGTTTACGATATCAGGCATTACCTACGGAACTCTACTTATATACCTACTTATTAGTGTCGTTGTAGATACTTCGACTTTTATTGTGAAGGTCGTGGGTTCGAATCATGACCAGCCGTGTACCAATGGATTTTGTCTTAGGAAAATTGTGCGCTAATTGACATTGCTCTTACGGCGAAGGCAAACATTGTGTTAAAACCACCGTTGGTGTATAGGCCAATTCTTTCCTTTGGACACGGTTGATTAAGCTGAGCGGCTAGTAAGCGCTGGGCAAGCCTACTCCATTCTCTCGCAAAAAGGAGCAAACTAAAGAGGTTTAATTACAGAAAAAAGCTCCTATACAAATAGTGTCACAACGTCTACGAATACTAAGGTAAATAACACAGACAATTTTGTTACAGGTAAATCAGATAAAGCTTTAGAAGTGTTAATAATGTTACGTGGTACAGAAGAACTAGCACATGAAGAATTGAAACAGTACTCAAATAACGCAGAAACTATTAAAAATACTGATACAGCTGAAGATGCAGATGGACCTGATTTCAATAAATGGGCACTTCTTAAAGACAGATCAGTTATAAAAGCAGCTGGAATCATACTGTTTTTATCAATAGCACAACAACTAAGCGGATACAATGCTATAAACTTGTATTTGCAAAGTATATTTGATGCGGCTAATACGTCTGTTAGTTCGGAATGGTCGTCTCTTATTATTGGATTTATACAGTTATTGGCTTGTGTTATAACTTTTTTTATAACAGATCGTTTTGGGAGGAAACCTATATTATGTATTTCTATGGTTGGCATGGCTATTGGAATGGTAAGTAGCATTTTATTAGAATTTACTTGGTCTTTTTATTATTACTGTTATGAGCCTGTAGAGCCCTTCTGCAGGACAAAGGCTTCTCTACTCCCTTTTTATAATTTGCGATCTTCTGCGACGGATTGCCAATTTGTCTTTAATTTGTTCATATTGTCTCGCCACCTTCGACGGGGTCTGCCGAGTAATCTTTTTCCTTTGTTGGGGGGTCCAAGATTTGGCCAGTTCTGGCCCGCCCAATTCCACTTCAGTGTAACAGTGTTTGGGTGTCATCGACCACTTGGGTTTTGAAACGCATTTCGGTTTTCTGAATTTGGTCAGTAAGTCTGACCCCAAGGACCTTTGTTTTTTGGAAAACCATAAATTATTTTTTATAATTTTTGTAACCTCTTAAATATTTATGCTTGCTCTTTCAGATTGGACTGGGGATATTCTTTCTTTTAGTAAACGGAAAAGACGACGTCACTGGATTCCTCAACTATTTACCTTTACTTTCCGTAGCATTCGTCATTTACGGATATAATGCAGGTATGAAAACCACTTATTTTAGTACCATCTGCTTGATAAAATTGTCTGATTGACTGACCCCAATGCTCAGCTTTAACCAATAATTCTACATCATTGAAAAGATAATTCTGCATACTTTTAAAGTCGGGAATATATCTTTTGGACATTTTTTTAGCATACGTGTTGACGTATGATTGTTGAATCATACTTCATCATTGCTCTTAGCTCAATCTGTACAGGACATGTTATTAATAACTAGGGCTATTCTTCCTACTTTATTTTACTGATTTCCAAACAAATTCAATTAAATAGATCTTATCCTATACAAGATCATTGTTAATTATTTTAATATAACAATTTAACATATATTTTATAGATATACGATCTCCAAAATAATGATTAAACGAACCCACCTCAAGTGAAGTTTTATCGTAAAAAAAAAATGGAAAGAAAAGTAAAAAAGATCTAAACGAAGCCAAAAAACTCAAATTAACTTGATACTCGGGCATATCTGCTTACATTCGGTTGTTAATCCTGAGTATTATTCCCCATAACTTTCAGACGGCTGGACCGATTTTGATCAAACATAGCTATGAACACTCCCGACTAACTTACCTTTCAAACAAAAAAAAACTAAATCAAAATCGGTTCATCCGTTTGGGAGCTACAATGCCACAGACAGACACACACACACACAGACAGACACGTCAAACTTATAACACCCCGTCGTTGTCTGAGACATTTCCCATCCTAAAAACCTAAAAAAAATTTAACCAAAACAATTTATTTTCTCTGAACTAAATGAACATGGCAGCTAGTGTTGCCAGGCAAGATAAGCAAACTATCCAATGTCAAATTTCAAAAATATTATATTTATTTAGCATTTTCTCAACTATTATTGTACATTTGGCTACCGAAACATGCTGCTGCTTGTTAATTAATGTCTCAAACGAAGCAAGTAAAATTAAGATGCTGTCTTACTTTACTTGAATCACTAATATCTCTTTCTATTTCAGGTATGGGTTCTCTATTCTGGATGCTAGTCGCCGAGTTATTAGACGGTCCAATCCGTTCATATGGTGTCACCGCTGCCGTAGTTATATCAATAGTCAGCAGTTTTGGTCTTCTCTTGCTCTTCCCTGTTATTCTAGCTGGCGGAGGTTCAGCCAGTTATTGGGCGTTTGCCGGATGTTGCATAGCTACGGGTTTGTTTATAGGTTTTATAGTACCAGAGACTAAAGGGAAGACGTTTGTTGAAATACAGAGGGCTTTAGGTAGAAGAGATGTAGAACCAATGATCAAAGCTAGTCCTAGTTGAATTTAAGTAGATTTATTTGTGGTTGATCTCATTATTTTAATAAAGAACAGTTTTTTTTAAGTGTCGTTTCATTCGTTTTGTCTCCGTATAACAAAAATAAAACCGGCCAAGTTCGTGTCGGTCGGACTCGCGCACGACTTTTTCTTTTTAGTATTTGTTGTTATAGTGGCAAGAGAAATATAGCATCTGTGAAAATTTTAACTGTGATAGCTAGTATCAAGGTTCATGAAATACAGCCTGATGACAGACAAGTGGTTTATCCTTTAGGTACGGAATTCTAAAAATGATAAGTAGAAGTAGTGAAGGGTCCATACAACCACTGCTGTCGGGTAACCTTTACGAATTTAGGCATAGGTAGGCCAAATAATATTTTTATTGTTTTATCAGCTTACCTTTAAAAAATAATCACCCTTCGTTACTGATAAGTAGTCATTGAAATGTTTTTTTTTTTAATATCGCAAACAGTAAATCAAGAAATGATAAGAGTTATAAACTGATTGTTAACCTTCATTCATTCTTCGAAGATAAAGATCTTTCTAGTAAAAATGACATAGGTAGTATTTATACCTATATATTTATAAGTATGATATCTGTATTATTTTTATTATGTTTTTAACAAAATCTACATTTATTTTATTAAATAAAAATTACACAAATCAAAATCCATAATTGCAAATAAAACTACAAGAAAATTACAATACTTACATTTAAAAAAAAAAAAAAAAAAAAAAATCAATTAAATAAATTATTATTGTTTTTAATTATTTTATGATGTGATTGATATTAAATAAAATAGTGATGTGATATCACTACATATTATAAAACAAAGTCCCCCGCCGTTTCTGTTTGTCTGTTCGCTATAAACTCAAAAACTACGGCACCGATTTTCATGCCGTTTTCACCAATGGATAGAGTGGTTATCGAGGAAGGTTTTAGTAAATTAAAGTAGATAAAACAAGTCGGGGGCAACAGGTAGTGGAGAATAAAAAAATCTACTAACACTTTCGAAACATTGCTCAGACGCTGGGCTCCAAAATCAACTGAATTAATAACTTGGTAGGAGAGTACTGATTAAATAAATAAATAAAATAAAATAAAAATAAATATTTCAGGACATATTACACATCGCCATCCAGCCCCAAGCTAAGCAACTTAATGCTTGTGTTATGGGTGCCAGATAACGGATAAACTACTTATATACTTTTTTTTTTTTTTTTTTTAAATTATACCTACCATCGTTAACATAAATAATAAATATTGCAGGACATCCCACACATCGCCATCTAGCCCCAAGCTAAGTAACTAGACTTGTGTTATGGGTGCTAGACAACGGATATACCTACTACTTAAATACGTTTTTTTGTAAATATATATATACCTACCTATAATACATAGAAACAACCAGCAGACAAATATCTAAGCATAAATACTTGCCTGTGGCGCGAATCGAACCCACAACCCTGTGTTTGGCAGTCCGGCATGGTAACCATTGTGCCAACTGGGTCGTCAAACAGTAGCTACTTTCAAAGCCTTAGGGTACGTAATAATTGTGGGTTTTATTTATATAGTTTATTTATAAATTGCATTCATTACTTTACCGTAACCACGGCTTGAAAGAAATTGATACAACCGGACTTCAAAAGTTTTTTGTATAGGTCATGACAAGAGAAATCTGAATGAACCAAATCATCATAGTCGCTTTAGGTTAAATTAAAGAAATATTGTAATAACTTAATCACCTAATAATACCTATAAAAAGTGACGGACTGAATAAGGATACATCTTTAGTAAGTCAGTCACTTTTTATAGGCGAAGATCAGACTAAAATTACGAAGATCAGGCTAAAATGTGGCATACAGACATCAGCTATCTGTAGAAAGGAATTTTGCAAATCCAACCCCTACGCGAATAAAGTTATTATAAAAGCTAGTTAATATTTAAAAGCTAGGTAATCCAAGAATGGCTAAAATTAAGTATATATTAGGTCCTACCTAAAAAAAAACACTCGATATGAGGAAAACCACTAAACACTACAAATTGCAACCCGTAATCGCAAAGTAAAAATTACTTCTCTCCTACGCATTCTTTTTAAATTTCTAGCTAGCGGTTGGTATGTTATGTTTTTTAAAATAACAATCTGTCTTTAAATTTTTTAATTTTTTAATTTTGACGACCTCTGTGGCGCGTCGGGCGAACACCCGACTGCGACGCAGAAGGTTGCGGGTTCGATTCCCGCCGGAACAAGTATTTATGCTGACCATAAATTCTTGTTTCTGGTTCTGGGTGTTTCCTATATGTATAATATGTATATATTTACAAAAAAAAAAAAAAAAAGTATATATGTAGTTTATCCGTTATCTGGCACCCATAACACAAGCATTAAGTTGCTTAGCTTGGGGCTGGATGGCGATGTGTAATATGTCCTGAAATATTTATTTATTTATTTAATTTGGGTCATTGGGCGTGAAATTTGTGTAGGCTCAATATTATAATATTTGGTAAAGTGAAAATCAATTTATCAGTTACCATAGCTTTGCAAATGGGTAGGGCATTCGCAGATCGGATAAGTTGAGGCAGGGAATTCCAGAGGACGACAGAGTGAAACGAGAAGGATTTGTTGTAGTAACTGGAGTGAAGGCATTATTTGTTAGCGGTAATACAGACTATCTATCAATGTGCTATTGTGCTTTTGAGTAATGTGAATGTTTGTTGATATATTATATGTGTAATGTAACACCAAATTACAGTTACAGTTATTATTTATTTTGTTTTTGTGAGTAATTTAATGTAGATTTTACTTGCGGTTGTCAGTTGTGGACCATCGTTCGTCCGTGAAGTCACACACTATGGGTATAGCTGAAAATCAGTGTCTTGCTTCTTTTAGCAAATCCAACACTGAGCTACTGCCCATTTGCATCACTGCGGCACACTGCTCACCACGTTTTCAATGTATATTACACTTTTGGTTTTATTATAATTTATTTTTTATCATTTATTAGTTGCTTTTATAGAATTATAATTAGTACTAGCTTTTGCCCGCGACTTCGTCCGCATAGAAGTCGAAAATGGCTTTAACAGGATTTTTAATTGGTTTTATCACTAATATATTTCTGTGGGTTTTAATATTACCAAAATCGGTAGGTTATTTTAAACATTATTTCTGTGGGTTTGAATATTACCAAAATCGGTAGGTTATTTTAAACATTCTTTTGTATTATCATGTATTTTCGTATGTCGTATTTTACATGTTTTCTCTATACGCATAATAAAGAAAGAAAGGACAAAAGTGTGTACTTGGAAGCAAATTAAAAAATGGGTTGTGGGAAAAAGTA
The DNA here is from genome assembly GCA_907269075.1 of Idaea aversata. Classification (NCBI taxonomy): domain Eukaryota; kingdom Metazoa; phylum Arthropoda; class Insecta; order Lepidoptera; family Geometridae; genus Idaea; species Idaea aversata. Next base: position 5,109,641 of record OU026102.1, read on the forward strand.
GTAGAACGAAAATATATAGTATTTAAATTTCATGTTACATATACAATTAAAAACACCTAAATCAATTGAAATCTGGTTTTCAATATTAGATAGCTCTATTTTGAGGAAGGTCGTGGTATAGGCACATTTTAGGAACATCAAAATCCAATTACAGTAGTAGGTTATAGTAGTAGGTCCTGAGTAAACAACAAAAAACTGCAGCCGCTCGGCCGAACGCGTTCCAGCAAACACGAACGTCACAGAATACTTAATAGTGTAGCATACATTTTATCCCGATATTCCCACGGTAACGGGACTTACGCGGGTTTGTTTAGGGAATAATTCGTAAACATAACCAAAATGTTCTAGCACAGTTCTAGTCCTCACCATTTTAAATTTCGAATACTACGTTCCTATGAGGCCGTGTTCTAAAAGTGCAACCTCTTTTGAATAAAATCGGATTGTGTTTTCAAACATGCAATGTAGGTAAGTTAAAAGGAGTATTGATATCAACTTCGGAGGAAATCACCCCCAAAATAACTTCCTACCCCTTTTTAATCCCGTTAGAGGATGAATTTTAATAAAATACGAAACACGTGTTTCATCAATTCTGTTAAAGAATGTTTATGCAAAATTTGAAGTAGATTGGACCAAAGAATCACGTTGTCCCATACAAACTTCGTCCCCCTTTTTCACCCCCTTAGGGGTAGAATTTCGGAAAATCCTTTCTTATCGGCTGCCTACGTCATACAAAGAACACACCCTCCAAGTTTCAGATCTCTACGATCAGCGGTTTAGGCTGTGCGTTGATCCGTCAGTCAGTCATTCAGGACAAAGCATTTTATATGTATAAGAGAAGAGATACTGCATAATAGCCGTGCAAAGCCGGGGCGGGTCGCTAGTACTTTGATAAAAGAGATCCAATCAAAGAGTATTTAAGTTTTTAATAACCCCAGCACGCCGCTTCATACACATGTTCATACAAAATTGCTGGAGCGTTGTAATGTTCCAAATTCAAAAAACGCTCCTGCATTGGATTTAATTTTCTTTGACCGGGACACTGGCTATATGCACGATAGTGGTAATGCGAAGCCATAATAAAATTATAAATAAAAAAGAGATGGCGCTAGATGCTTCTTTCCGTATGTCAAAATGACAATTTTGACATCATCCCTACGTTCTGTACGTTTTCATGCAAAAATATTATGGTTTATTTTTTACGCCAAGAAATATCAAATTTTAATTAGTAACATAAATCTACTTGAAATACCTAAACCTCTTCTGATATTTTCTGAACACATTCGTGAAGATTATGTTAAAATCTGTTTCCTAGTTCCCGAAATTAGACTGCACAAACAAAGGTAAACAAACCAAATCAACATTTTCTGAGATGAATGGTAGTTTCGCGAAAACGAAGAGATGGCGCTAGTTACTTGAAATTAAAAAAAATATCTTATTAAATTAATTACTTTATTTTTTAGTTAAAAAATGTGTATATTGCTATGTATTCTTAAAATACATAAGTGTACAAAATTTTTAAGCAGAACAAAAAGAATAATCAACTAATTTGTGATTTTCTAAATTTAAGAAAACCTGAATCGCGCATGCAAGATTTTTTTCTACCGGAGCTATATAAGGTTAGCGAATTCTATAGTGCTAAGATCATTATGGACGTAGAACGCTTACTTCCAAAACTTCGAATTTATTATATGTAGAGATTAGCGATAGTGATAAATGTGTATGTATGTGCCTTTTTGTGATGCAATAAATGATTTATCTATCTATCTATCTATAGATATGGGTTTCGAAGTGCGAAGTTTTTGTTGGTATTTGTTGTGCGTTCTATCGATAGGTATGGATCCCAAAATGCACCGCGGGTTTTGAAGTTACAATGCCATTGGGGGTTCTGCCGTGACAATGGACTGTATTTCTTGTTATTTACAACGTACAATTATAACAGCAGAGTGTAGAGTAGAGTCCTCAGTTCGACAAAAAGTGCAAATAAAAGCAAACATCATACAAAACTCCACCGTCCAGAAGGTGTGAATTATTTTACAGTGCAAGCTTATGACTTAAGTAACTTATAAATTATTTTATTATTTTCCTGTTATTTTGTACATGGTTGTACTAGGGATGTATAATTTCTCTACACACATTCACCCATTAAAAAGACTGCGGTTCGAATCGACCCCATTACAAAAAGTTCTTGGGCGATTCATACCGCGGTTCGAATGAACCCATTCGAAACGAGCTCTTGGGCGATTCATACCGCGGTTCGAATGAACCCATTCGAAACGAGCTCTTGGGCGATTCATACCGCGGTTCGAATGAACCCATTCGAAACGAGCTCTTGGGCGATTCATACCGCGGTTCGAATGAACCCATTCGAAACGAGCTCTTGGGCGATTCATACCGCGGTCCGAATGAACCCATTCGAAACGAGCTCTTGGGCGATTCATACCGCGGTTCGAATGAACCCATTCGAAACGAGCTCTTGGGCGATTCATACCGCGGTTCGAATGAACCCATTCGAAACGAGCTCTTGGGCGATTCATACCGCGGTCCGAATGAACCCATTCGAAACGAGCTCTTGGGCGATTCATACCGCGGTCCGAATGAACCCATTCGAAACGAGCTCTTGGGCGATTCATACCGCGGTCCGAATGAACCCATTCGAAACGAGCTCTTGGGCGATTCATACCGCGGTCCGAATGAACCCATTCGAAACGAGCTCTTGGGCGATTCATACCGCGGTCCGAATGAACCCATTCGAAACGAGCTCTTGGGCGATTCATACCGCGGTCCGAATGAACCCATTCGAAACGAGCTCTTGGGCGATTCATACCGCGGTCCGAATGAACCCATTCGAAACGAGCTCTTGGGCGATTCATACCGCGGTCCGAATGAACCCATTCGAAACGAGCTCTTGGGCGATTCATACCGCGGTCCGAATGAACCCATTCGAAACGAGCTCTTGGGCGATTCATACCGCGGTCCGAACCACTCCCGGTGCGAAACGCCCAATGACCCTTTAATTTTTAGTTTACTTAACTAACGTATATCCTGCATTCTTTTTGAATTTCTAGCTAGCCGTATGTTAAAATTTTTAGAATAACAATTTTTTATACTATTTAAAATGTAGTCCATTACTTATATTTTATTCCATAGCTTATTCTGGCGACAAATCTCTGGCCTTTTGATGTTAAGTCAAAGGGTCTGAGCACTAGACAGTCAAAGTCGAATTTCTTTATTCATTTGCTTATGTATATATACATTGAATACTTAGAAACGTCTTAAAAAAACAGTAACCTCAGAAAAAGGAAATGTAACAGACAGACCAACCCTTTAAAACATATAAAACTCACACGATTTATATTCATAGTAATATTAGTAATAATGAAAGGACAACGCTTGCCGCTGCTCCAGTCTCCTCGCGACCATGACTATTGTAAAGTCGAAACGTCGAGGTAAGAGAAATAAAAATAAAAAATACGCGATTAAAGTGAAAGGGTACCTGCGGTCTCTCCATACAAACGTAGTCGACTGTTTCCTCTCTGGATAATGACATGACACTAACACAAATATTTTTGTGCCATAAAACCTATAACTGCCATGACTATGCCCCTATGTTTTGTTTTTTTTTTATTTTCTAATTATCATAGAAATTGAAATTTAAAAATAATAAAAAACAAAAAATTGGGGCATGGTCATGGCAGTTATAAGTTTTATGCATCAAAAATATTTGCTCTAGTGTCATTATCCAGGGAGAAAACAGTCGACTACGTTTGTAATAGTTTGTATGTAAAGAACCCCCAGTACCCTTTCCTCTTAAGTAGTTAATTACTTAGTTATTTTATTCCATATCTCATTGGCAAATCCCTGGACTTTTGATGTTAAGTCAAAGGGCCTGAGCACTAGACAGTAACAGACAGACCTACCTTATGTTCTCTAAGCTTCCTAACGAGCTTGTGGTAGGTGGCAGAGCGCGCGGCTGCAAGCGACGACTTTTGATGTTAAGTCAAAGGGTCTGAGCACTAGACAGTAACAGACAGACCTACCTTATGTTCTCTAAGCTTCCTAACGAGCTTGTGGTAGGTGGCAGAGCGCGCGGCTGCAAGCGACGACTTTTAATGTTAAGTCAAAGGGTCTGAGCACTAGACAGTAACAGACAGACCTACCTTATGTTCTCTAAGCTTCCTAACGAGCTCGTGGTAGGTGGCGGAACGCGCGGCTGCAAGCGACGGCGGCGGCAGTCTGCCCTCCATGCAGTGTAGCCAGCGACGCAGGCATCGTAACTCATGGACCGTATCTGTCACAAATAATATTAATAATTTTAATTTAATATAATACAGCCCGTAAAATTTATTTGAACGCAGCCATCGCAGCTCGTGGACCGTATCTGTCACAAAGAATATTAATTATTTTAATTTATTAGAATACAGCCCGTTAAATTTATTTGAACGCAGGCATCGTAGCTTGTGACCGTGTGTGTCACAAATCATATTAATATTTTTAATATTATTTTTTAATATTTTTAGCAACCATCGCAGCTCGTGGACCGCGTCTGTCACAAATCATATTAATATTTTTAATATTATTTTATATTTTTAGCAACCAGCGCAGCTCGTGGACCGCGTCTGTCACAAATCATATTAATATTTTAAATATTATTTTATAATATTTTTAGCAAATAGCGCAGCTCGTGGACCGCGTCTGTCACAAATATTTGCAAGCTTATTATTTAAATGCTGGCATCGAAGCTCGTAGACTGCGACTGTCACAATTAATATTAAGAGGAAAGGGTACCGGGGGCTCTCTCCATACAAACCGACTGTTTCCTCCCTGGATGACACTAGGAAAAATATTGTTGTGCCATAAAACTTTGATTTAACTGTGCCTTAATGATTTTTGGATTCCATTTATTTGTTCACAAGCATCGCAGGTCGTGGACCGCGTGTGTCACAAATAATATTCATATTTTAAAGTTGTTTTATTTGAAGGAAAGCATTGTTTTTTTATATTTTATTTTTACATTATTTATTTGAACGCAGGGACCGTAGCTCGTGGACCGCATCAGTCACAATCATATTTTTTTAACGCAGGGACCGCAGATCGTAGACCGCGTTTTTTTTTTATTTGCACCGCACATTTTTTAGTTAATATACAGGGTTATTGGAAATTATACTAGCAAGCCGCTGAGGGCTACTTCTGTGTACCTAAACAAACAACTTTTGTTCTACGACTTTTGGAAATTCGAACATTTTTTCGAAAATTTTGAGGTTAGGTTTACCTGAAAATCAGCTGTTCCTTACACGGAGAGGTCAGTAACCTTAAAATTTTACTTATTTTGTAAGTGTCATCTACTGTTCTTGGTCTGAATGACCTTTGTTTTAAAAAATCAGCTGTTTTTCGAATTTATATAACCTCAAAATTTTCATATTTTTTTCGAAATTACAAAAGTCGTAGAACAAAAGTTGGTTGTTTAGGTGCACAGAAGTTGCCCTCAACGGCTTGCTAATATAATTACCAATAACCCTGTATATTTTTATTTGAACGCACGCAGGGACCGCAGCTCGTGGACCGCGTCTGTCACAATATATTTTTTTATTTGAATGCAGGGACCACAGCTCGTGGACCGCTACTGTCACAAGACCTATTATTATTTTTTTCAATTGTTTATTTGAACGGAGGGACCGCAGCTCGAGGACGGCGTCTGTCAAAACAATATTAATATTTTTATATAATTTGTTTGAACGCAGACACCACGGGTCTTGGACCGTATGTGCCACAATAATATTTTTTTATTTGATGCAGCGACCGGAGCTCGTAGACCGCAGTCATAATATAATATTAATATTTTTTATTTATTTATTTGAACACAGGGACCGCAGCTCGTAGACCGCAGTCATAATAATATTAATATTTTTTAATTATTTATTTGAACACAGGGACCGCAGCTCGTAGACCGCGTCTGTCACAATAATATTAAAATAATTAATAAATATTTATTTGACCGCACCGCAGCTCGTGGACCGCGTCTGTCACAATTAATATTGTTTGATTTAACTTAAAAAAAAGAATTTTTACTACTACTATTATATAATATTTAAAATATTTTAATAAATCATGCCATCATTATTTTAATTTATTCTACATTGCACAACTAGTGCTTTCACAGGGTATTCTAGACAATATGATGGATGTGGGTCTTAGGTGTGAATGCCAGACCCGCATCCGTCATACTGACGCTCTCTGGCCTTTGCTCGCCGCTCCCCTAGTTCGAATCAGTAGCGACATCTAGCGGGTGGTAAGGGAGTACGACTCGGTTTAAATTCAAAAAGTTGACACCAGGTGGCGTAGTAATGCTTACGTTGTTTGTTACTAGATGGCGCTGTTTAAAACTTTTCGAAAACGGACAAAATCGAATGAAAAACTAAAGAAAGATTGTGCAAACAAGTAAGATTTATTTTTATTTACAAAGGAAACATTTTATAAATAATTTTATTTAAAAATCAAAAATATATAATAAAATAAAAATATTTAATATAAACTTGTTAAATTATGTATTTACAAACCATTTAAAAAAATAATACCATAATTATTGATTCACACATAATGCAAATATTGCACAAATAGTGCTTTCACAGGGCATTCTAGAAAATATGATGGATGTGGGTCTTAGGTGTAAATGCCAGACCCGCATCCGTCATACTGACGCTCTCCGGCCTTTGCTGGCCGATCCCCTAGTTTAACTCAGTAGTGACATCTAGCGGGTGGAAAGGGAGTACGACTCGGTTCAAATTCAAAAAGTTGACACCAGGTGGCGTGGTAATGGTTACGTTGTTTGTTACTAGATGGCGCTGTTTTAAACGTTCAGAATCGGACAAAAGCTAATGAAAAAGTAATAAGTGATTCTGTAAACCAGTACGATTTAGTTTTATTTACAAAATAGAAACTTATTCATATTTTTTTTAAATAAAAAATTAAAACTACGCATAAATTATAAAATGAAAATATTTATACATACTTAGTAAAACTAACCATTTTAAAAAATCATACCATCATTATTAAAATTTATTCACACCTAGTGCAAATATTGCACAAATAGTGCTTGCACAGGGTATTCTAGACAATATGATGGATGTGGGTCTTAGGTGTGAATGCCAGACCCGCATCCGTCATACTGGCGCTCTCCGGCCGTTGCTAGCCGCTCCCCTAGTTTAACTCAGTAGCGACATCTAGCGGGTGGTAAGGGAGTACGACTCGGTTTAAATTCAAATGGTTGACAACAGGTGGCGTAGAAATAGTTACGTTATTTGCTATTAGATGGCGCTGTTTTAAACTTTTCAAAATCGTACAAAAACTGATGAAGAGAATTAAAAAAAGATTGTGTAAAATCATATTTTGCTTGTTTCTCAGCACGTATCCATTTTAATTTAATTGTTCTCTTAAATAAGCAGGTAACACAACAAACAGGTTAAACTTAGTTCACCCTAAAATGGTGTAATTACTCTGCAACATCTCTTTCCATGCAGTTTTTGGCCTTTTTAACCCCAAATTCGAAAACAATGATGAATTTCGTTCCGATTATGATTTTAAATAATTAACTTAATATCTATTAATATAAAATTCAAAGTTTTAACTGATATATCAATGCCATAATATGGGGTCTAAAATGGTTAATTTTAACTAAGACGTATAATGACGAATTGGATTATTTCGTATGTGGTTTTATATGAAAACCAAATTGTGTTTATCTTGATTTTTATGACATTACAAATCGCCGCTGCACTGTTATCGCGTTGGTGGCACAAATCGAGATGGCCATGACGGGGAGTAATCTTGAAAAAATTTATCTTTTCTATAGAAAATATTATCAAATGGCAGAAATTAACACTGCTAATCCAAAGTAGCTTATTTAAATTCTGTTGTTTGACACTATTTTCCATAGAAAAAATATATTGTAAATTGACAACAAAATCCGTTTTTGAAGTCTGAAATATTTCCCGGTACGGTTAGACATATTTTAATGAACTTCAAAGTTTAGAGAACTATAGATATGTGTTTTGGGCTTTTTCACAATAAGCCGGTAATCACACACAGAATAAAAATCCAACTCGTATTACTATTCAGACACGATTCGTCTTCGAAAGTAGCTACTTTAGACCTGTAGTTAGCTATTATGATGTTGACATCCGCTCTGAAGGCCAATTCTTTAAAAATTGTTAAAATACATTGCAATATCATTCCGATTATTCTGATTCCGATTATTCCGATATAATATTCTTGAGAATACTAAAATCTAACTTTTAGGGTATATAAAGCTACTATTTTTTTTTCTCTTCCTATCTGCGATTAGAGCTAATATGAGGGTATTTTTTGTAATTGAAATGCAATTGGAATGATATTGCAATATAATGCTCTAGCTAGACCAGGGGCCTTATTCTGCTATTTTGTATTAATGGATTTACCATTGTCATTATATCGAGACTATAGATATTATATCGAGATTGTGAGTTGGTTTGGTATTCTGCTAAAGTTTTAATAACATCGCAATAGAATCACTATGGAGTCTCAATAGAATGGTAATAGATATGTTGCAAGCGTTGCCTAGCAACATGATATAATATGTTGCTAAGCGATATACCGTTTTGACAACTATCGAGATTCCATTGAGCCACGATTCTAGAGCAGAATACCGAAGTGAGTGGTGTGTTAGTGGTGTTTCGATAGAATAGTTCACAGCAGTGGTGGTGGTGGTGGTGTTAGCAGACTTAGGCCCCAGCACTGCAGCCGAGCATGCTTGGCTGCAGCTTTTAGCTGAGGTCAACCCATTTGAGTCAGCACACGACTCCTGTTTTATGTCTATTTAGACGTGATCTTATAAATCACTGAACACCGGCATTCACAAAAAAAGTGTGACGTCATCGCTCACGTTCCGATATTGACAAGGTAACCATATCAACATATTATCGTTGCTATGGTTACCATCAATGTTTTCTTATGACGTTGTCACGTAAAATGTATCGTCCGTAAACCGACTTTACAGACAACCATGCAGCAGTTTCTTTTTCCTTTTTTATATGTCACTTTTCTGTTTGTTATGTAATTTTCCTGTGATTGTCGTGTGTTGTACCTACTCAATAAATGTTTTTGAAGTAAAACTTCTTTAGGCGCGACTAGGGAGTAACTCTTTATAATTTACAAGAATTGTTCTTCAGAAAGGATATTGGGAAATTTAACTTCTACTCGACTAGTAAAAGCTATTGAATATACATACCAACAGTATCCGAGTTGTTTCCATCTCGGTTCTGTTGTTCAGGGGACAGCAGAAGCCTCAGACCCTCCCACTTCACGTCCAAATGCTCCATCCGCCATGTAACCTGAAAAATATATCATTGCTTTCAGTCGTCAGCTGGTATATTCGAACTCAGCGTTATCCCATTCCAACGCGCGCCGCGCAATAACCATTTTTTAACAAAATTGATAATTTATGAATGAAAAATACAGTATCAGACACTAGAATACTATAATGCATATCTTAACAACATCCTGTTGCAAGTCATTACAGTTTTTACGAAAAACCGAAAAAGAATTTTAAAAAGACCAGCTTCCAAAAAAAGTTATATCGAGAAAAATATTCTATTATGTTTTCAACGTATGAAAAACTACTCAAAGATCTGAAGATACATTCTTTATTCATTACAAATAAAAATTAGTGCTGCACCTGTGGTGGAAGTTGCTTAATTTTTCATTTGAAAAGGGTCTTTTTAGTACCGGGCCGCTTTTTACACTCGTGCAACAGTTACATCAATGCGTAGGCTTTGTAAATATTTGCGTTAAGTTAACGTAATTATGTTCGCATTACGGCACTTTCTAAGAATTTATATAGCACTAGCGACCCGTTCCGGCTTCGCACGGCTGTATTATACATGTATTATACATATATGTATAAACCTTCCTCTTGAATCACTCTATCTATTAAAAAAAACCGCATCAAAATCCGTTGCGTAGTTTTAAAGATTTAAGCATACATAGGGATATAGGTACAGAGAAAGCGACTTTGTTTTATACTATGTAGTGATGGAAATATAAATGGAATATTATTGCTTTTTACTAAAGATGTTAAGACCACTGCTAGGCGATATCCTTATTTAAATGAAATTCTCGTGTCGCGGTGTTAGTTACCAATCTCCACCTAAACGGCTGAACCGATTTGTTTGAGATTTTAGTGTAGGTATATTCGTTAGATCTGAGAATCGATTTTTTTTTTTAAGCTATGGCATAGCTTATAACGCGGGCTTTGAGCGCGGCGGCTGAATCAAGAAATTCCGTAATTTTTGTATATTGCAAAACAATTTTTGCCGGGACAGCTAGTTTTTCTATAGAAACGTAACTCACATCAGCACTTGCTTCTGGTATTCTCTCCAATATAGCGCTGGCTTGCTCAATGAACTTCACACGTCGTGACTCAACAGACAGCAGCTCCGTCATTCGCGTCTGAAACACGTTGGAAATTGTTTGTTAGGTAACTTTCATAATAATTAGAATAAGAATAGTACGTTGCGATACAAGTGTGGAAAGTTGATCATTCCGCATAGAGGCGGTTTATGACGCGCGAGCGGAACGCGAGCGTGGCAAAAGCCGAGATGGAATGATTAATCCACATGTGTATCGTACGACGTTTTTTATCACAGTTGATAATAAAAAAAACCTTGTTAAAATAATAAAAAGATTTTAAGAATTTTAGGTTATGTTTACTATTTTTTGTTAATTACACTCCCGAAAGGCTAGGCAAAAGACTTTTAACCTATACAGCCTCGTCTGCCATACAATATTTTTTAGGGTTTTTTTTTCATTTGTTTTTGCGTCGGCGGTTAAAAACAGAATATAATGGTAAGGAAAAAATATATAAATTTATGTACCTAAAGAAAAAACTTATAAATACAAAACTCAATTTTTAATTGTTTTCAAAGACGTTATCAGGTAAAATTATCGTTCGTTATATGTTCGTTATCAGACTTTAGAGACAACCTTTGAAAAGAAGAAAAAAGGTACCAACAAAGAGTTTTAAGCCAGCAAAGCTTAAAAACTCTTTGATGGTACCTTTTTTCTATACATCAAAACAGTATAACCCAGATAAATTAAGAGTGTTTCATCTACCTAATATGTAATTAGCAGTAAGATACGTATTTAACTTATCGGGATAACGTATTATTTTAGCACTAGTTGGATTTTTTTTTATCGCACGCGTGTATAATACGTTGCATTATAAACCTTAAAGCGGTTTAATAAGATCCACTTTATGAGCAACTGTATAAAAAACATTAGAGAAGTCGATATTTTAAAATTGTAATCCTTAGTGTCCATTCTCAGATTCCTATTAGAAAGATTTTCTGAACTAGAACAGATCTCCTCCTGGACATGCGTGAGCCACTGGCAAAACTCCTCAACCTCTGCTATGAGTTGGCTCAGCAAACAACCAACGGTTGAAGCAAGCAGTCTGGTAAAGCAGACGTGAAATAATGACGTAATCTTACCATTCTCAGATTCCTATTAGAAAGATTTTCTGGACTAGAATAGATCTCCTCCTGGACATGCATGAGCCACTGGCAGAGTTCCTCGAACTCTGCTATGAGCTGGCTCAGCGACCACTGCCGGTTGAAGCCAGCAGTCGGGTTGAGAAGACGAGGACCACCGTGCAATACTGACGAATTGATTGACAGCAACTCGCCGTTTGCTTCCTGGAAATTAAACATTTCGAAAATGAGTACACGTTCTTATTTATGCCATCTTCCCAATTCCTATCTATACATATAAAATCCTTTGTCCTGACTGACTGACTGACGGATCAACGCACAGCCTAAACCGCTGATCGTAGAGACCTGAAACTTGGAGGGTGTGTTCTTTGTATGACGTAGGCATCCGATAAGAAAGGATTTTTCGAAATTCTACCCCTTAGGGGGTGAAAAAGGGGGGCAAAGTTTGTATGGGACAACGTGATTCCTTGGTCCAATCTACTTCAAATTTTGCATAAACATTCTTTAACAGAATTGATGGGACACGTGTTTCGTATTTTATTCAAATTCATCCTCTAACGGGGTTAAAAAGGGGTGGGAAGTTATTTTGGGGGTGATTTCCTCCGATGTTGATATCAATACTCCTTTTAACTTACCTACATTGTATTTTGACACATGTTTGAAAACTCAATCCGATTTTATTCAAAAGAGGTTGCACTTTTATGACATGACCTCATAGATTTACTCATGTGCTCATAGGGACGTAAAATTCGAAATTTGAAATGGTAAGGACTTTAACATTTTGGTTATAAAATATACGAATTATTCAAGTCAAGTCAAAACAAAATGTTTATAACAAACCCGCGTTTATAATAAAAGTATGCTACATTATTATGTATTCTGTGACGTTCGAGTTTGCTGAAATGCGTTCGGCCGGGGTTTTCTCGAGCGGCTGCAGTTTTTTGTTGATTACTCAGCATCGATACTGATTGGATTTCGATGTAAAGTATACTACGACCATCCTCAAAATAGAGCTATCTAATATTGAAAAGCAGATTTCAATTGGTTTAGGCGTTTTTAATTGTATTAGTAACAAACAGACAGACAGACAGACATGAAATTTAAAAACTATATATTTTTGTAAGTACTTAGTAGCTTTTTCTAAGTCCCAGATACCCATTTTTTTGAAGTGAAAACTTCTTATGGCGCGTTGGGCACTTTTGTGGGTGAGCATTTTCAGCCGTTCTCACGACAGATGAGATTTTTATTTGCTTCCAAGTAGACATTTTGTCCTCTCTTTCTTTATTATAAGTAAGTATAGAAGAAAACATGTAAATACAAATATAAAAGAATATTTACCCTAACCTACCGATTTTAGTAATATTAAAACCCACAGAAATATATTAGTGTTAAAACCAATTAAAAAATCTATTAGAGCCATTTTCGACTTCTACGCGGACGAAGTCGCGGGCAAAAGCTAGTCTTCTATATAATACATATACAATGCTTTGTCCTGACTGACTGACGGATCAACGCACAGCCTAAACCGCTGATCGTAGAGATTTGAAACTTGGAGGGTGTTTTCTTTGGATGTTTTAGGGAGCCGATAAGAAAGGATTTTCCGAAATTCTAACCCTTAAGGCTTAAGGGGTGAAAAGGGGGGGCAAAGTTTGTATGGGATAACCTGATTCCTTGGTCCATTTTCGGGTAAAAGCTAGTCCATATCTATAAAGGCTATCTAGTATAATCAGGCAAGAAAAATATAAAAGAGTAAAAATATAAAAGGATACCGATTATCATTATGCCGTCTTCCACATTATTTTAACTGGTCAGTTCCTCACCTTGCAAGAATCAATGATCTGGTTGTCCATGATGATGTAGTCGTAATGGTGCTGCAAGAGTGGCCAGAGTCCATCTCCAGTACTCCCGCCGCTGGCTGCAGAGCCCCAGGAACGACGCCAAGCCTCACGACATGGCTCCTTTCTGGAATTTCATGTAATTTAAGATCAGTATTAAAGTATTACATGTAGTAAGGCTAAAGATTATCTAAAAGCATTTATCTATCTTAACAATCTGGTCACCATTAAAAAATTTAAACTTTAAAATATGCACCTGTTTCCTTTAGCCCTTTGCTGTACCTACCCAAAGGAGAAAATTGATATATAATAATATGTCTGGATTCTAAAGCCGTGACTTTCTTAACGACTTAAAAGCGACTTCTTAGCAGCAGCTTCTTAAATTTAGTTTCTAACGCTGTATAAATTAGCCTTAGTAGTGACTTTACTATTAAGGGTAATTTAACCATGAAACACAAGGATTTATACATTTAAATATAATGCAATTTGATACCTTAGTATTAAGTTTTAAGTAATAAGTGTTAATAATACCTTAGTATTAAGTAATACTAAAGCATCAAATTGCATTATATTTAAATGCAATTTATTAAAATGCACAAGGATTTATACATTTAAATATAATGCTATTTGATACCTTAGTATTACTTAATACTAAGGTATTATTAACACTTAAAACTTAATACTAAGGTATCAAATTGCATTATATTTAAATGTATAAATCCTTGACTGCATTTAAATATAATGCACTTTGATACTTTAGTATTACTTAATACTAAGGTATCAAATAGCATTATATTTAAATGTATAAATTCTTGTGCATTTTAATAAATTGCATTTAAATATAATGCAATTTGATGCTTTAGTATTACTTAATACTAAGGTATTATTAACACTTATTACTTAAAACTTAATACTAAGGTATCAAATTGCATTATATTTAAATGTATAAATCCTTGTGCATTTTAATAAATTGCATTTAAATATAATGCAATTTGATGCTTTAGTATTACTTAATACTAAGGTATTATTAACACTTATTACTTAAAACTTAATACTAAGGTATCAAATTGCATTATATTTAAATGTATAAATCCTTGTGCATTTTAATAAATTGCATTTAAATATAATGCAATTTGATGCTTTAGTATTACTTAATACTAAAGTATCAAACTGCATTATGTTTAAATGTATAAATCCTTGTGCATTTTAATAAATTGCATTTAAATATAATGCAATTTGATGCTTTAGTATTACTTAATACTAAGGTATTATTAACACTTATTACTTAAAACTTAATACTAAGGTATCAAATTGCATTATATTTAAATGTATAAATCCTTGTGCATTTTAATAAATTGCATTTAAATATAATGCAATTTGATGCTTTAGTATTACTTAATACTAAAGTATCAAATTGCATTATGTTTAAATGTATAAATGCTTGTGCATTTTAATAAATTGCATTTAAATATAATGCAATTTGATACTTTAGTATTACTTAATACTAAGGTATTATTAACACTTATTACTTAAAACTTAATACTAAGGTATCAAATTGCATTATATTTAAATGTATAAATCCTTGTGCATTTTAATAAATTGCATTTAAATATAATGCAATTTGATGCTTTAGTATTACTTAATACTAAAGTATCAAATTTCATTATATTTAAATGTATAAATTCTTGTGTTTCATGGTTAATTAAGCAGCGACCACTGTATAAGGAATTAGTTAAGCTTGAAGCGACTCATGGCCAGTCATTCACCTGACTTCGGATCTATTCGTTCGCAAACTAATCGCTAATTGATACTATCAAGATAATTGTTTTATAGTTTGACTGAGCTTTGGACGCGGCTTTCCGGTTTTTTTTATAAATTTACAATACTTTTATTTCATATTTTTAGAATGATATAAGAAAATATATTTCTCCCAGGGAAGTGTAAATAGAGACGAATCGAATGACTAATCCGAATAAGCAAATTTATCATGTTATCAAACCGAAGAATTTGGGTTCCCGCTCACGATAGATAAATAAATAAATAAATAAATAATTAAATATTGCAGGACATTCTACACATCGCCATCTAGCCCCAAGCTAAGTAACTAGACTTGTATTATGGGTGCTAGACAACGGATATACTACTTATATACTTTTTCTTTTGTAAATATATACTTTTAATACATAGAAACAACCAGACCACAGACAAATATCTAAGCATAAATACTTGTCTGTGGCGGGAATCGAACCCGATACCCTGTGATTGGCAGTCCGGCATGGTGACCATTGTACCAACTGGGTCGTCAAAATAGATAAACACTTCATTGCACCATAAAAACAAAACACAAAATTAATTCTAACAAAGTACTTAAATGATATTAAAACAAAAATTAAGTTTTTTAAATAAAAATTAGAAAATTATAAAAAACTAAAAATAAAAAAAATATGGCACAATGGTCGGCACTGAACCCTTCGTGCGCGATTCCGACTCGAACTTGGCCGGTTTTTTAACTATACGTACCTCTTTTTGGTGAGGCTGTGGTACGGTCGCTCAAGTTGTTCCCGAGGACCGCCGTTCTGCGTCTGCGCACTCCCCAACGAGGACAACGAGAAGCTGCTCTTCATGGCTGAATTCTCGAAACCTGGAAAATGGGAGACCATACGATTAGCTTCATTAGATCATATTTATAATGATTTTGGAAATTTGGAGTTATATTGTATGTTATAGGTGACTAGGATCATGATGAAAATCATCTCGACGTTCGTCCAAAACGCAACCGCGGCCCGTTTTATTAAAAATAATAATCAATGTAAAACGTGTGAATTTAAAAAGTTTTTAGAGCTGAATTGAAACTAAAACAATATTTTAAATTACTATTTTGTTATTTACCTATTTTCATATTTTAAGGCAAAATAGGCTTTACTCAGATTCACTTTTTATAGTCTTAGTCCTTATTCCCCCATGAGGTCCTATTGCTGGACAAAAGCCTCCCCGACTTAAATCCTATCACGATCTTGACCTATGAACTTCCAGGAGTCTAAAAACTACGCAGACCTAGTTTGCCACAGAGTTCTACACTCTAGGATTCTGTAGCAAACTGAGTCTGTTATCTATCGAAAAACTACGCAGACCTAGTTTGCCACAGAATTCTACACTCTAGGATTCTGTAGCCAACTGGGTCTGTTATCTATCGAAAAACGAATTTCCTCCCTGGATAATGACACTAGCACAAATATTTTTGTGCCATAAAACCTATAACTGCCATGACTATGCCTATTTTTTCATTTTCTAATTAACATAGAAATTAAGAATAAAAAAAAACAGCGCACTCCGGGAGTGCAGGCAGAAGTGAAAACTGTATATCTGTGTAAAATCTCATCTGTCGTGAGAACGGCTGAAAATGCTCACCCACAAAAGTGCCCAACGCGCCATAAGAAGTTTTCACTTAAAAAAAATATAGGGGCATGGTCAAAATGGTCATGGCAGTTATAAGTTTTATGCACCAAAAATATTTGCTCTAGTGTTATTATCCAGGGAGAAAACAGTCGACTACGTTTGTAATTAAATAGTTTGTATGGAAAGAGTCCCCGGTAGCCATTTTGTTTGTCGCTTCGACTAATCTAATTAATAAATATTACAAGACATTGCACACAGCAATCTAGTATCTATCTAATTTAGCCATTAGGCTAGTGTTATGGTAGATAGACAACGAATATAATCTACAGGCTATTCCGTAATGAATGGATAAACGGGCACGGATAGAGGACACTGTGCCGGTTCAGAAAAATAAAAGTTATGCTCTATGAAAGTCTCTCAGTTTCCGAGATAGATAAAAATTTAACACCCTTCTCTAAGCTTTTTAGTGCCAAGACTGCAAATGAAATATTTTTTGCAATCAGTTTTATAAATAGTAGGTATTCCAGGAAAATTTTCAGAGACCCCTATTTCTAAATTTTAAAAATTTTACTCCCTTCTCTATGTTTTTAGTGCCAAGACTGCTAACGAAATAATTATTGCAATCTGTTTTTAAAAAAGTATTCCAGGATAAATGTGTTATGGAATGCAAACTATTAAATATGACACAAGCAAAGATTGTTTTTAACTAAGATTCAACTTATACTTCATGTTTTTTATTTTTATACTTTAACTTTCACGGTGTAAAAAATGTACACTAATGCCAAATTAAAAAAAAAAGTTGTCTTTTTCATTGAGATTTTGAATAACGCGAAAGGTTAAAGTTAAGTTAAAAAATTAACCTATCACGGTGTAATAAATGTACACTAATGCCAAATTAAAAAAAAAGTTGTCTATTTCATTGAGATACTGAATACCGCGAAAGGTTAAAGTTAAGTTAAAAAATTAACCTTTCACGGTGTAAAAAATGTACACTAATGCCAAATTTAAAAAAAAAGTTGTCTTTTTCATTGAGCCAATTTTTTGGATCGTGATCCTCAGGTACTACCCGTACTAAATATATGGTAAAACATATTACAAAATATACTTACTTGTAGTCATCTTGATAATCTCCTTCGGGATCTTCTAAATGGATCAATTTACGAATAAATCAACATTAGCATATCCCTTTTGTACTATCTTTGTACTTCTGCGATTCTCAACTTTACTTTCTTACTTTTAAAGTTTAAAATTGTTTTAAAAAAGTGCTATTGCGACTAGAATCGTTAATAAATAAGTAGTAATAAATAATAATCATGTAATCTTCATAGATTCATGTATTTGTATGTTGGTTTTGGTTGGTTTCTCGGTGGTCACATTTTGAGTGTTCTTTGCTTCTCTGCCGCTGTGTCGGGATGTTGATGACTCCTGAAAATACAGAAAGATAATATTAAGTAAGATGGACAATTATAAGACAATGTTTGGGTTTGTATCCATGAATATCGTGATCAGATGGAATTAGCCACTCGTGCCAAGTTGTATCCACTGGTAACGTGATCAGTTTGCAACGAAAATCAGACACTTAAGTATTTTTACCTACTGATCACATTATCCGTGGCTACAAAATTAAATAAAGTGTTTCAGGAGTATTGGCTTGATTTCAGATGTCTGGGGATAGTTTTATGGGATTGTTTCTGGTACTCTGACTTATATTGGTCTCTAAGGGTGATTCGTTCCTTATTAACATCGATTTATACAAAAACCCTTACTGACTCACTCAAATTAACTACACTATAAATTACAAGCCTAGGTGCTTAGAATGTCAAGCAATTAATAAATAAACTGACGTATAAAAGTTTCTGATCGCATTATTTAATCCATTGGTTTTATTATCTCTATATATATAAAATTCTCGTGTCACGGGGTTCGAACTTGAACTCCTCCGAAACGGCTCGACCGATTCTCATGAAATTTTGTGAGCATATTCAGTAGGTCTGAGAATCGGCCAACATCTATTTTTTTTTTTGTTTTTTTTTTTTTTTTTGTAAATAGCAAAACAACGTTTGCCGGGACAGCTAGTCTCTATATATATAAATTATTCATAATTCATAATGTAAAAACGAGAAAACGGAACCCTTGCGATGATGTGAAAATTGAATGTCTAACAAAGCATATTCAAAAGCCAATTAAAGGTACCCAGTTGGCACAATGGTCACCATGCCGGACTGCCAAACATAGGGTTGCGGGTTCGATTCCCGCCTCAGACATATATTTATGCTTAGATATTTGTCTGTGGTCTCGTTGTTTCTATGTATTAAAAGTATATATTTACAAAAAAAGTATCCAAGTAGTATATCCGTTATCTAGCACCCATAAGTCCCATAACACAAGTTTAGTTACTTAGCTTGGGGCTAGATGGCGATGTGTGGAATGTCCTACAATTTTATTTTTATTTATTTTACAAATCGTCAACGTTTGACCACTATTAGGTACACCTGGCTGACGGTTCGCGCTTTTCTAGAAGATACTTATTCACTCGCGACTTGAGGAGCCCCAAATTATACACGTCAGAAAAGACAGACGTATCAGACTTATCCGTAAACAATGGTTAACTTCAAATACTTTTAAATATACTTATAACCCATAAGGTTTTAAAGACAGTGCGTGTAAGCTAGCCCTTCCCATAACATGCCATAACTCAATACCTAGCTTTCACTGGCTATCAATTGTTGAACGTCGACACTAGAGGGCGAAGAAAGTAGCAATTTTCTTAAGTTTCACACCAATTTGACGATTTGAAATACAAATGGCTGCGACACGACGGTGTGGTATCGAACGTTTGAAGAATCGCTTGCTTTTAACCGAGAAGCGACGTTCTCTTTTCGTCGTGGATATTATTTTAATTATAATGTGTATTGATCTATTAATTCCAAGACTGCTCAACCTATTGAGATAATCATTTTATTGTTGAAAATAATTATATCTATTGAATAAAATAAAAAAAAATGGGTGCGTGTACTTATGTACGCGCGTGAGAAGTTATAAGTACTTCTTTGGCATTTAAAAAAAAAAAAAAAAACTCGTCCGACAAAATACTCGTCCGACAAAAAACTCGTCCGACAAAAAACTCGTCCGGCAAAAAACTCGTCCGACGTGAGAATTTTGTGTGACGTGAGAATTTTGTGTGACGCTTTTGTAAAATTTCACTCTCATCATTTTATCATAACGCGCCTAAAGAAGTATAACTTCAAAAAACTCGTCCGACAAAAAAACTCGTCCGGCAAAAAACTCGTCCGGCAAAAAACTCGTCCGACGTGAGAATTTTGTATGACGTGAGAATTTTGTGTGACGCTTTTGTAAAATTTCACTCTCATCATTTTTTCATAACGCGCCTAAAGAAGTATAACTTCAAAAATAATAAACCGACTTTAGCATTTATTAATTTACTTTTGGTGTATTTGCCTAAGTTCGGTTCGAGTTTTGTCGAACGGAAACCGACAACACAATGGGAAAAATAGCCACACCAACATAATCTGAAGTATTTTTCTTCTTCTTCTCGTATAGTGGTGTGGCTCACCTATTGTTAGAGTTTTCAGATCGCCTTATGGCCTCTAACTTGACCTAAAGACTGCTACTAGAGGTATATAGCAACCAGGACCAACGGCTTAACATGCCTTCCCAAGCACAGAGGGGCTCACGAAAACACATTTTTGCCACACTACTAATTGGCCACCCATCGAAGTCATGACCGCGCCAGGCGTCGCTTAACCCGCACGACCGTAAACGATCAACGAGCGTCGCTCCTCAAAATCTGAAGTCGGGCAACCAAACTACAAAATGCAACGTATGAAACTGCCAGACTTTAGATCGTCATTTAACCCCTATGGTTCAATCAATTGGATTATGCAAACCCCTTCAAAATGGCAACTATGGAAGGTCGCGTCGGGTCAATAAAGTTTAAAAATATGTTTTTATGGACAGAACTAGAAGCACCCCGTGGTTTCACTCGAGCAAATTCAGGTCAAGTAGGATAATAACTATAGTATGTACAGTCACATTACCAATTAGCTGAACCCCACGTGACCTAGAGCTCACTCGCAAATCTGTAAGGTTGTAAAGTAATGTTACCTGATTATGTTTTTTTAAACAATATACTATACAATACAATATATAAAAAAATAACAAAATAGGTAAATACTAATTTTTTTACAGATACGCGGGTGAGCTCTGGGTCACGTGGGGTTCAGCTAATTGGTAATGTGACTGTACAAAGTTGCCCTATCACGTTTGATTGTTTGTCAGTCTGAACAAGGTGTAAATTTCTTTACGGATTTGTGTAAATTATTATAAATATGACTGAAAAAAAAAAATGTAACAGTAATAAATAATAGGCATAATAAAATAAAGTTTTTTGATTTTATTAACATCGTTCGTTATTTCGTTTCTAATGACCACCTACGGCAGCATAACCTAATGCATCTCACTAATCATTCTAATCAATCAACGCAGTCTAAAACAATTTGCAAAACAAATCGAAAAAAGTAAAAGTAAAGAATAAGATAAGTTAGCAAAGAATTCATAATTAAATAAATAAATAAATAATTATAATAAATATTGCAGGACATTCCACACATCGCCATCTAGCCCCAAGCTAAGTAGGTAACTAGACTTGTGTTATGGGTGCTAGACAAAGGAAATACCACTTAGGTAGGTACTATACTTTTCTTTTGTAAATATACACTAATAATAGATATAAACAACCAAACCACAGATGCAATATTGCAGTGTAATTTTAACAATTTAATTTACAAGAATTTGACTTCTGATGACTGACGCAAAAGCAATACAAAACATTTGAGGAGGCTCACAGCTAAGCGACGCTCGCTGATCGTTTATGGTCGTGCGGGTTAAGCGACGCCTGGCGCGGTCATTACTTCGATGGGTGGCCAATTAGTAGTGTGGCAAAAATGTGTTTTCGTGACCGTGCTTCGGAAGGCACGTTAAGCCGTTGGTCCCGGTTGCTACCTCTAGTAGCAGTCGTTAGGTCAAGTTAGAGGCCTCAAGGCGATCTGAAACCTCTAACAATAGATGAGCCACACCACTATACGAGAAGAAGAATACAAAAAACATAATAATTTAAAAAAAATAGTGTCTATACAAGCGCCCACAGTAAAGATATTAATCATTCCGTGAGAACGCGTAAAACAAAGATATAAAGAAACACTAATTTTGTGACTTTCACCGCTAAATAATTCATTGATAAAATTATCGAATTACTTTTTTTTAGAGATTGGGGTTATTTTAATCAAAATTGGCTATTGAAAACTGTTAGTTAATTTTTTTGTTTATTTGTATAATATTTGAAAAATTATCGAATTGCTTTTTTAGAGATTTAGGGTAATTTAATTAAAATTGGCTACTGGAAACTGATTGTTTATTTGTTTGTTTGTTCCCTTTTCATGGTATAACGACTAGACTCATGTGGATGAACATCGGCATAGTGGTAGTAGTGGAAAGGGACATAGGACTTTTGATCAGGCAGAAGTTCCGCGGGTGAAATCGCAGGGCGGAGCTTTAAAATAAAATAAATTAACATTTTAAAAAACCTTAAAAATTGTTTGTGGTAATCTATACTAATATTATAAAGCTGAAGAGTTTGTTTGTTTGAGAAAGAGTTTATCAATCTATCTATGTTTCTTAGAGGCGCTAATCTCAGGAACTACTGGTTCGAATTGAAAAAATATTATTGTGTTGGATAGTCCATTTATCGAGGATGGCTTTAGGCTACTTTTTATTTTGATATTCCCACCGGATTGGCACTTACGCGGGTGAAAGTATGTTACATGTCAAGTTCAACAACTTATGTTCTCGAACTTTTTTTTCGATAATTCTGAGGGAATTTTTACTTGAAAATCAGCTGTTTCATACAAAAACTTCGAACGAAATGGTCGCCAAGACGTCAAGAACAACCTCCTTTCGTATTAAAACCCCTGTGCTGAATCACTTTGTACATAAAAGAATCTGCAATGTAGAACAAAGATCTGTGACCGCAAAATAAAATTGATTGACTGTTAGCTACAATCAAAATAAACGCTATGCGCTACAATGCGAAAATTTCCAATTAAATTCTTATTACATCGAAAAAACCTTTTTTAAACTGGCAGAAAGAGCACATTGCGAATGTAATTACAACATTAACCATCAATCATTTTTGACCTACTTAAGATTCGGGTCTTTACTTGTATTATTTGCTGGTGGCTTGCGGATTTTAAAGCACCTAACAATGGAGTTTACAATCATTTATGATTCGCAAGTGATTACTTGCGTTAGGTTTTAAGCATTCGAAGTCAAACGAAGAGACCATCGCTCACGCAATCCAGGAGTGCAAGAGGCTGGCTGCATACCGGGCTGACATACTTGGCAACCCAACAACACTCCAAAAGGCGTGCGAACACCCCAGGAGGTTTCTTGGCTTCGGGTTGGAGCTGGGTTGGCTGGAGTAGCAATTAACGATCAGCACACGCAATGGGAAGAGTAATGCCTGAGTGCGGAAATCAGAGCCACCTAACTATAACCAATAAGGTCTAGAAGTAGGTAAATATAACTCTAAAAACACTATATTTATTTGTGTATCGTGTACTATTTCGACGACCCAATTGAAAGAAAGAAAGAAAACATTTATTTGGACAAGCACACGACATAAGACAATCAGAAAAGTAGTAACAAACATAAAAGCACTAAAACAAAAGTTTAAAATAAAATAAAAATAATAATAAAAACAAAAAAAAAATTAAAAGGAAAAAAGAAATATACAAAGAAGAAATAAGATCTAAGGAGCCGTGTGCCTCCAAAAAGGTTCTGCCTCAGCAATGATAGCTGCACCAACATTTAGCTGACACAGCCGCTGGTCTTCCGGCAGGACCCTTTACGGATGACGTTTCGCAAATGTCACAAAATAAAAGAAAACCACTGTGCAACACAAGATTTACATAGAATGTAATTAATTGGCACAATGGTCACCATGCCGGACTGCCAAACATAGGGTTGCGGGTTCGATTCCCGCCTCAGACAAGTATTTATGCTTGTATATCTGTCAGTGGTCTGGTTGTTTTTATGTATTATAAATATATATTTACAAAAGAAAAGTATATAAGTAGTATATCCGTTGTATAGCACCCATAACACAAGTCTAGTTACTTAGCTTGGGGCTAGATGGCGATGTGTGGAATGTCCTGCAATCTTAATATATATAAATCTCGTGTCACAATGTTTGTCCTCAATGGACTCCTAAACCACTTAACCGATTATAATAAAAGTCGCACACCATGTGCCTTTCGATCCAACTTGAGAGATAGGATAGCTTACATCCCGATATTCCCACGGGATTGGGAGTTACGCGGGTGAAACCGCGGAGGGCAGCTAGTATTATATATATACTATTTTTTATACAAATGAAACGTTAGCCTTTCTCTACTATCACACCTGCCTGATGGTAGATGACGATGCGGTCTAAGATGTAGTACGCTTTTCTAGAAGGTAACTCTGCACTTAATACACATATTTACAAATACAAATATTTTTATTCACCACAATAATTATACATAATAATGTAGTTCATTTTATTCTTTTATTAATGGTGTCCCTCAAGGAAGCATGTTGGGGTCCGTACTCTTTTCACTACATGTAAATGAATTTGATTAAGTAATTTCACAATTACGTAATGCAATATTTTCTATACATATCTGTTACATTTTTATAACAAACAGATGCCATGTTAATTTAAAGTTATATAAGTAGAAGATAAAGTTATCTGATCCCATTGAAAAATAGTTTAAAAGATTTTCAACCAAAGATACAAGTAATATGCTTGTCCAAACTTTTTTTTTCCAAATATAAGATATGTTGTACCTTGCAAACAATGGTGTTAGAGAAATCTAATATAACATCCGTTGTGGAACAATTAAAACCGGCCAAGTGCGAGTCGGACTCGCGCATCAAGGGTTCCTTGAGTTCCATCATTATCATGATGATGATAATGGAACTCACGGAACCCTCATCAAACATCATCATATATATAAAAAATAAATAAATAAATATTGCAGGATATTGTACACCTCGCCATCTAGCCCCAAGCTAAGTCACTAGACTTGTGTTATGGGTGCTAGCTAGACAACGAATATACTACTTTTATTTTGTAAATTTATACTTATAATACATAGAAACAACCAGACCACAGACAAATATCTAAGCATAAATACTTGTCTGAGGCGGGAATCGGACCCGCAACCCTGTGTTTGGCAGTTCGGCGTGGTGACCACTGTGCCAACTGGGTTGTCGTTTTATGAGACGGAACCCTTAATTAGAGTCGCGGAGGTCGTTGAATTTTTTTTTGTTTTTAGTAAGTATACATACATAATCTGTGAAAATTTTAACTCTCTAGCTATCAAGGTTCATGAGATACAGCGGGGTGTGAGACAGACGGACAGACGACCGGACACTGAAGTCTTAGTAATAGTATCCCGTTTTTACCCTTTGGATACGGAACCCTAAAAAGTGAAACTCATTACATTAATGAAGTAATAATCAAGTAATTGTTATAAAGATTAATGAGAATGTTTGGGTACTTTTACTTTCAATAGAACGTTCAATATGCATAGTTGATTCAATCAATGATAATGAATGATTAATTAAGGTATACAAAGCGAAATGGTTTTCAACAAGGGCCGTATGGAAGGACTTTTAAACGTGAATCGTGATTGCTAGATGTATAGTACCCCAGTTAAAATAGCATTCAAGCTTACAATAATTCAAAGGTCGCTGATTTGTGTAAATGTTCGGAACATCATTATAAGTGAATTGTCAAAAGTCCCCATCGATCCGACATCGGCTAAAAAAGTTAGTAAGTCAAAGGTCGAAAATATGGGTTTTTTGCGTATTTCAGTCAAAAGGTAAGTTTTATCATAAAAATATGTTAGACACAATTGTATACCATGTAATCTTCTCTTCTCTATATATATAAAATTCTCGTGTCACGGGGTTCGAACTTGAACTCCTCCGAAACGGCTCGACCGATTCTCATGAAATTTTGTGAGCATATTCAGTAGGTCTGAGAATCGGCCAACATCTATTTTTTTTTTTTTTTTTTTTTTGTAAATAGCAAAACAACGTTTGCCGGGACAGCTAGTTATCTATAAATATTGTCTACACTTTTTCTCCTAAGAGTCACCGTTCCTGAGATATAATGGTTCAAAAAGTTGTGTTCTTCAAGTTTTATGGATAAAACTTATCGTTTTTCTGATATACACAAAAAAAAACCATATTTTCGACCTTTGACTTACTAACTTTTTTAGCCGATGTCGGATCGATGGGAACTTTTGACAATTCAATTCATTTATAATGGTGTTCCGAACATTCTTACAGATTTTCAGCGACCTGCGAATTATAGTAACCTTACCCTTAAAATACAGCGATTTTTACTGGGTTATAGGCGAATATTATAGATATCAGTTTCTAATTATGATATGTATAATACGCTTGATAATACATGCATAATATACCTAGCCGTGCGAAGCCGGGTCGCTAGTCACTACATAGTATCAAACAAAGTCGCTTCTCTGTCCCTATATCCCTATATATGCTTAAATCTTTAAAGCTACGCAACGGATTTTGATGCGGGTTTTTTTAATAGATAGAGTGATTCAAGAGGAAGCCGGGACGGGTCGCTAGTTAGCTATAAATGCCAAAAGACTCTGTATTTAAAAATTATGATAATCGATAAAATCGATACCAAACGATTTCACTACATTAGTAACACAATAACGAAATCAACCTGTCCCTAGCCCTTGAACCTGACCTACGTGAAACGAATCGATTCAACGAATCGTTCTACAAACGAATCGATCAACTCGATTCAGAATCGAATCACGCACTCGACAATGGTGTAATTATCTCGAAGGATATCACGCAAGATGCTGCACTTGATCCAAGAGTATAATTTATACAGGATGTTCTCGTGTGAGATGACTAGGGAAAAAATCCAACTTACAATAGTACATTGCGATACTAGTGTGGAAAATTGATCTTTGCATAGCGGCGGTTTAACATGCGCGAGCGGTACGCGAGCGCGTTTAAAAGAGCCGAGATACAAAGATCAATCCACACGTGTATCGTACGACGTTTTTTTATCACAGTTGCGAATAAAAAAATACTTGTTAATATAATAAAAAGTTTTTAAGAATTTTAGGTCATCCTCGTCTGACATACAATATTTTTTTAGGGTTTTTTCCATTTGTTTTTGCGTCGGGGGTTAAAAACAGAATATAATGGTAAGGAAAAAATATATTTATGTACCTAAAGAAAAAACAAAATAAAAACAAAACTCAATTTTTAATTGTTTTCAAAGACGTTATCACGTAAAATGATCGTTCGTTATCAGACATTAGAGACAACCTTTTGAAAAGAAGAAAAAGTTGTAATAATTTAGTCAAAGATTAAGTTAATTAGGAGGAACATCTTTTGATAAAATGTTTCAGGGCATACTTGTTTTAATTTCATCCCTTAAAAATTGGGGTCATTGTGAATAAATTGTATCTAAGGCTTACTTGTTTTACTATTTAAAAGAAGATCTTTAACTTATATGATATCTTTAAACTTGAAGTGATTAACAAAAATCAAAATAAAAGAAATACGAACCGTTCTTAATAATTTATACATTATATAAAAATAGCAGCACCGAAATGAGAAAAAAAATGGGTGCGTGTACTTATGTACCTAGACCTACGCGCGTGAGAAGTTATACTTCTTTGGCATCATTAACAAATAATTTTCCAGTCACATATAAATAATTAATTACATTAAAATAATTATGTAGTAGGTAGTACCTCTTTGTACAGTTTCACGAAGGTAGTAGCTATATATGCAAACTATTTCGTTTTATGACAGCTGTCATTTTGCGGTTTGCGGACAACTTTAACATGTGAATTTTCCTGAGGAATTTTCTGTGTGACGGTGCTGCGCGCGCATCATAAAATTCACTCTCATCATTTTTTCATAACGCGCCTAAAGAAGTATAACTTCAATAACTTCAAAAAGCTATTGTCTTTTATAAGTACACGCTAACCCTCTTATGTAAAATTGTTTTTACTTAAGTATCTCTACTTTAAATTATATTTCTAAAGGTTACAAGTCAATTTAAAGCTCTTATAACTTCATTCATCTTATAGAAAGCTAATCTAACTTTACACTTATATTAAAACGTATACTTATACGACACAATATCGATTATTGAATAGCCATAACCCATTTTTAACTTTCTCTTTCCTAAATTTTAACCTAGAGGCGATGAAATTTAAACATTTATATTTATAAGTAGGTAAACAGTTACATTAAACTTTCGATCTTACACTATAAATCAATAAGATTGTTTAAGATCAACATTAAGATAAGACTAACTATTTTCATGGGCAATAGTTTAATAGTAGAGTTGGTATCGAAACGTCGCAAACGCAGGTAGTCTAAGCAGAGAAATAGATAAATTTTTTATTGCAAGCACCATTTTTAAAACCAACAGGCAACCTTTGGACACCTTTGAACTATGTTTAAGGTGAAAGGGTACCTGCGCTCTCTCCATACAAACGTAGTCGACTGTTTCCTCCCTGGATAATGACACTAGCACAAATATTTTTGTGCCTTAAAACCTATAACTGCCATGACTATGCCCCTATTTTTTGTTTTTTCTTTTCATTTTCTAATTATCATAGAAATTAAAATTAAAAAAATACAAAAAAATAGGGGCATGGTCGTGGCAGTTATAAGTTTTATGCACCAAAAATATTTGCTCTAGTGTGAAAATCCAGGGAGAAAACAATCGATTACGTTTGTATGGAGATAGCCCCCGGTATGATTTCCTCTGAAGTACAAACACTAGCACTGATTTTTCAAAACTATTTTAGCGTAATTTTAAAAATCCAACCATCCTGTACACAAAAGCTAGTAACACTTTATACCAAGACGAATCCTGTCCAGGGGCACACAAAAACCCTACGTAGGTACTTTTTGTCCGTCGGAATGCAATGATGACACGCCCAGATTGTGATGGGAAGGTGCATCAAATGATTATTACTATCCTGCGCCATGTTTTATGGTAATTCCTTTACTGTTTTTCGAAGTTAGATTATTATAATAACTCGCTGTGGCCCGTACTTTGTTCGCGTAGGGCTTTAACTCATATTAGGGTAAAAACAGTGATATGTCAAGGTAGATACGTCTTTGCGACAAACGTTTTTTTGCCATATACAAAAAATATAAATAGATAGATAGATACACTTTATTGCACCATAAAAACAAAACGCAAAATTATTACATAAAATAAAAAAATAAAAATAAATATTCTAACATAAGTAACTAATCTGCTAAAAGAAAATTAATATTATACTAATAATATGGCACAATGGATATAAAGGTAAAATAAATATAAAGGAAGAAAAAAAATAAAAAAAATAGATGTTGTTCGATTCTCAGACCTAACGAATTTCATACAAATCGATTCAGCCGTTTAGGTGGAGTTTGGCAACTAACAGACTAACGCGAGAATTTTATATATGTAGGGATAGCTTCGTTCGTGTAGGGCTTAAATAATTAGGGTAAAAACAGTGACATGTCAACCAGAGGTAGATAGATACGTCTTTCTGAAATAAACTTGACCACACGAAAGTAAGGCAATTGACTCTTACGCCTGTTATCACAAACAGTACTTAAGTTGCTCTTGGATAAGTGAATACACTGCGCTAAATGCGGCCCTATGATTGGTCAATTTTGTGCTGCTCTTTTCACTCTAGCACTCTAGCAAATTAGCGTGTTATTTGCGGCTCTATGCGTTAGCGCACACTATGCAATCTCATAGGGTTTATTGTAAACGGAACCCTATGTGCGCAAGTCCGACTCGCACTTGGCCGGTTTTTTTTACAAATTTATAGATGCTATTCAAAGTAACTTATTGTCAAAATTACATTTAAAAACGATTAATCAACGCCAATCTTAGCGGTTGAATAATTTTCACTTTTACTCACTCGATAGGTTAAATCGAGTTGATTATTATTTAATGATCGAATGATATATTTGCTCGTTAGATAATAATATAATGTTTATTTAATTTAATATTCTCGATTGATTAGAAAAATCAGTTAAAACTTTAAGTAAATAATATTTCCGTAGCGCGTAATAAGTGTAATAAGTTTTTTAAAAACCTGATATTAAAGAAAAAAAACAGCGCACTCCGAGAGTGCAGGCAGAAGTGAAAACAATAAACTTGTTATTTCTCATAGAATATTTCTTGAAACGATCTGCTACTGCTATCTATTAGCACTCACTTAAACAAATATAGTTTATTTTTTATTCGCTAGATGGCAGTAAAAAATTTAAATCAGCGCCATCTACATTCGAATCTTTCTAGAAACTAAGTTTCTCAATTTGTGTAATAGATGGCAGTATAAGTTAAACAAAAAGACTAACACAAATAAAATCTCATCTGTCGCGTCAAAATCTGTCGCGACAAAATCTGTCGCGACAAAATCTCGACCTCTGTGGCGCGTCGGGCGAACACCCGACTGCGACGCAGAAGGTTGCGGGTTCGATTCCCGCCGGGAACAAGTATTTATGCTGACCATAAATTCTTATTTCTGGTTCTGGGTGTTTCCTATATGTATAATATGTATATATTTACAAAAAAAAAAGTATATAAGTAGTTTATCCGTTATCTGGCACCCATAACACAAGCATTAAGTTGCTTAGCTTGGGGCTGGATGGCGATGTGTAATATGTCCTGAAATATTTATTTATTTATTTTTATTTATTTTAATCTGTCGCGAGAACGGTTGAAAATGCTCACCCACAAAAGTGCCCAACGCGTCATAAGAAGTTTTCACTTCAAAAAATAAAAAGAAATGATCCTGACGAATTGAGAACCTCCTCCTTTTTTGAAGTCGGTTAATAACAAGAAAAAATACAAATGAATCGTTTTTAAATTATAACTAGCAGTTGCCCGCAACGTCGTAGGCGTGGTAGTTTTGTTTTATATACCAAAACCTTCCTCTTGAATCACTCTATCTATGACAAAAAACCGCATCAAAATCCGTTGCGTAGTTTTAAAGATCTAAGCATACATAGGGACAGACAGCGGGAAGCGACTTTGTTTTATACTATGTAAAATGATGATGAATGATTTTCTAAGGAATCCTTCGTTTCCTCTTCGTTACCTTCTGGCTGTGACCTTCATAGTTAGATTGATAGTAAAGCAAATATTTATCTAATGACCAGTTTTAAGACCATTGTGGAGCTATAAATTTCCATACAAAAAGCGGTAACGTTTTCCCCCCCATAAACGAAGTCCGATTTTGATAATTTTTGAAAATGTTCTAGATCTAACGGAAAACTAGGTTTAATCGTTTTTATTTTAAATAAAAGTTATTAGTATCTGAATATCTATATTTTTGACTTAAAAACTTCATCGAGCGTTTTTAATAGATTAAACTGAATTACCAAAAAAGAAAAACGTATAAACCTAGAATAAGATGCAGTGAATTAAATGAGACCAATTTTTTTTCATTTTGTGAAGGATAAAGGGGGTAAAAACTTTACGGCCCGCAACATTATTTGAAAAGCAAAATGTACGCAATTACGTCCGAACTTAAACTCTCTCTAACGCACGATACGGGTCATTTTTTAAAATACCTACTCGCGCCGCGTATTGAGAGCTCACGATTCTCTTATGTAGTTTTTCCTTTGATTAAGGTGGAAGGTAGCCCTTATTACTAGCAGGTACCTTTTTATTTGTATAGGTATTATCAAATATATGGTCCTTAATTACTGACTATTAAAACGTAATTAATATTAGATAACGAGTTATTAGTTTTACAAGGTGGTGTAATTCAAAAGCCAATTAATAAAACACTATTGTTATTTATAAATAATTAATTGATTGATTTTGGAAATTGTTTACAAAAGCAAAATGTCATTCGCGTCGAAATAAAATGTTTTATTATTGCATGGGAAATTATTGAGTTCCTTTTTGGTATAATTTAAGGGGCTGCCTGGGGCATATTTTTTCCAATTGATTATTATACAATTGTTCTTAGTATTTTACAAGATAGATTGTTTTTTTTTAAACTGGGCTTTTTAAAATAATTTTAAGATATATCGTAAAAACTGTAATGACTAGCAACACGAAACGTTCTTGTTTAGATAGTCGTTACAGTAATCTAGTTTCTGCCCGGCTGTTTTGTCAATCATTGAAGTTTTTATTCATTAATTACCAATTTTGTTAATTAAGGCCATTTCGCGGCGCGCGGGGTAAAGGGATAGAGCCATTGCGCGGCGCGTGTGGCCAAGGGATAACGCTGAATACGAATATTACAAGCCTTTTTGGATACGCCTTAACCATGGGGGTTTCAATTTCATCAGATAAGGCAAGCATTGTAAAGTTTATGTCAACATTTTACAACATTAAAACTTGAACGACATCTGAACACGCAAAGGTAGCTATTTAGGACAGGTTGCATTTAAAATTAATTGCACTCTAGAGTATCATTTAGATAAGTAAACCCTACGAAATTAAATCTGCTATTAATTATTTCAAAACACGCACAGCATTAAAGGTATTTTCTCACTAGTTCCAACATGAAACTGTCCTATTCATTCCATGGAGTTCTGAAATAGAACTAATGCTGATATTTTTGAAGTGAAAACTTCTTATGGCGCGTTGGGCACTTTTGTGGGTGAGCATTTTCAGCCGTTCTCGCGACAGATTTTGACGCGACAGATGAGATTTGACGCGACAGATGAGATTTTATTTGTGTTAGTCTTTTTGTTTAACTTATACTGCCATCTATTACACAAATTGAGAAACTTAGTTTCTAGAAAGACCGCTATTCGAATGTAGATGGCGCTGATTTAAATTTTTTACTGCCATCTAGCGAATAAAAAATAAACTATATTTGTTTAAGTGAGTGCTAATAGATGGCAGTAGCAGATCGTTTCAAGAAATATTCTATGAGAAATAACAAGTTTATTGTTTTCACTTCTGCCTGCACTCCCGGAGTGCGCTGTTTTTTTTTTCTCAGTAGTTTGTTTGTAATTTTTACAGTTACAAAAAATAATTTAGTAAGTAATCTATACTTATAAAATGATTTGTCCTGCGGCCCGAACGCCGTAATTCTATGACGCATTAGTCGAGACGATATGTTCAGTTGACGCATACGCAACGTACACGCTAGTCGTCGGTATTGCCGTAAAATAAAGACGTGCAGTAGACGTAAAGGTTACCGTTACTTTAACTGCACGTCTACTTCACCTACGCGTGAAACAAGCTGTGTTGACGTAGGAGATTTTTGACTAATGTTTCTACACAATTAATTTGAAATTTATTTCACGTCAAAATTTAGCGCGATACGGCGAGCACGCGACGTTTAGGCACATTTAGGTTTGCGTGACGTGTGCGTCTTATGAAATTACGGCAATACGAAATCTATAGTTATGACGCAAACGCAGTCAAGACGCGCTGCATAAGAATACGGTGATCGGCCCGCTGACTGACTGACGAATCAACGCACAGCCTAAACCACTAACCGTAGAGACAAACTTGTTTACACATAAAGTCCTAACTGACTGACTGATATATTAATTAAGGCTCAGCTCAAGCCAATAAGTTGAAATTTGGCAAAGAAAGGATTTAGGGAAATTCACCCCATCCCTCAAAAACTAATGTTATAAAAGGGTCGACTAGGTATTGTTCGATAACGCCTTCACTCATGTTAATTAGAAGAGTTGTCGCAGTGTAAAGGCACAGCAAAGTTTACAGTAAATGCACATTTAACGTATAATGTTTCGTAACAGATGCTCACGCGCAGAACACTGCGTTATAACAAAAGACACTTGACACTATTCAGTGACAGAATACCTAGAAATATTAGATATCATGTCAGTGTGTCTAACAGTGGTGAAGGTGTTAATTGAACTCTGCTTTTACTCAGATTGCAGTATTAAATAAGTCTTATTTAATGGCAGTAAAAGGGACTACATTTGTTAGAAGTCGGTATGGAATTAACATGACAATAGCCGGTGGTGAAAAAAGGGTCCAAAAATTTTTTTCAAAATTTACTAAAACTTTTTTTATGAAATTTTTTTTTATAAAAAATAAAATGAATTTTTTTAATACGGTCTGGTATGTTAGGCATCTAGTATTTTAAGGATCTGGTATTTTCGTACTGCAAGGAATTGGAATCTGTTGCCTGCGTCTGTCTTTCCTGACGTGTACAATTTGGTCTTCAAGTCGCGATTGAATAGGTATCTTCTAGGAAGGCGTGTTACATCTTAGGCCGCATCGTCACCTACCATCAGGTAGGTGTGATAGTGTTCAAACGCTGACCTATCATAATGTAAAAAATAAATAAATTTGGTCTACAGGAACTGCTCGACTGTATCAGACCAGTTCCACAAAAAACATAGTTTAAAAAGGTTCAAAGATTTGAAGACAATATAACCTCCTATATAAAGTGCCTCTAAATCTCCTTTAAATACATAAATCGTTTATTCCCCTTACAATTACATAAACCACCAACCTTTCCCTTTGCGTAGTGGGACATATAAATAAAATAATAATAATAGTAAGTGCTTAGATGGAATTTTTTTATAAGTTTATTTAGTGATATATATTTTGCATTCAGTTTGTTTTTGTAAAAACCTAAATTTAAGAAAAATAAATGAATGAGTGATTTATAATAATAATAAATCATTTATTTCTCAACACAATACATTATATCAAATTAAAAATAGGATAACTACGTCTTATGCTTATCTCCCTCGCTGTTTACATAAATTTACAAAAAAATTAGACACTTCAAATTACGACATATACGAGATGTGAATTGACAACTACTTAACTGTATTGCCAATAGGTACTCGGTAGCAAACATTTTTACATCACTTTAAAAATATTACCTACTTAAAAAAACCTGCCATTGACACACAAAAGTCTCAAGATTCCGTAAGCAACGAGAGTCGAATACTAATAACAAATTAAACATTTATGAATATGTCATTTGGGTACAACGGAACGCTTTACTGTGGCAGCCATTTTGAATTTCCCAGAAGTATATTCTACGAAAATTTTGCCAAAATATGTGTATGTCTTTTAGGTCACAAATAATGCTACGTATATTAGGAAATTAGCGAACCGCCCCGGCTTCGCACGGCTATATTATGCATGTATTATACATAATATAAACCTTCCTCTTGAATCACTCTATCTATTAAAAAAATCCGCATCAAAATCCGTTGCGTAGTTTTAAAGATTTAAGCATACAAAGGGATATAGGGACAGAAAAAGCGACTTTGTTATATACTATGTAGTGAAGTGATAGCTGTGCCCCACCCCGGTTTCGCGACGTAAGTTCCGATCCCGTAGGAATATCGGAATCTAAACATAAAACGTAAAAGAATATGTTAAAAAATTGTGGACGACGAATTTGCATTGACTTACTTAAGAGGGAAGGATACCGGGCGCTCTCTCCATACAAACGTAGTCGACTGTTTACTCCCTGGATAATGACACTAGAGCAAATATTTTTGTGGCATAAAACTTATAACTGCCATGACCATGCCCCCATTTTAGGTACAAATTTTTCGTTTTTTGTTTTTTAAATCTTAATTTCTATAGTAATTAGAAAATGAAAAAAAACCAAGACATAGGGGCATAGTCATGGCAGTTATAGGTTTTAGGCAACAAAAATATTTGTGCTAGTGTCATTATCCAGGGAGAAAACAGTCGACTACGTTTGTATGAAGAGAGCGCCGGTACACTTTCACCTTAATGGGGCGGACAGGGGATGGACTCCCGTAAAAGAATATGTGCAACTGCAAATTCTCTTCGGTGATAGAAAACAGCGTGGAAAACTACAAAGGTTAACTATGGTATGACACTCATAACATACCTAACTCAACATGTGTCGATGTATCAATGAACAATAAAAACTTAACAAAAGAAAGTGTGAAACCAGAAATTAAAAACAATACGCAAATGTACTTGAACTAATTCACATTGTTATCAAGTTTCTCATAGCTACGGTAAAAATATATACGCGACGAATTGAGAACCTCCTCCTTTTTTTGAAGTCGGTTAAAAAACCGGCTAAGTGCGAATCGGATTCGCACGAAGGGTTCCGCACCATTATATTCTGTTTTTAGTATTTATTGTTATAGCGGCAACAGAAGATGACGACGTCTTAATTCACCTGGGTTGATTCACCTAGGTGTATTAAGTACTAGCGACCCGCCCCGGCTTCGCACGGCTGTATTAGATCTAAAAACCTTCCTCTTGAATCACTCTATTTATTAAAAAAAACCGCATCAAAATCCGTTGCGGAGTTTTAAAGATCTAAGCATACAAAGGGAAATAGGGACAGAAAAAGCGACTTTGTTTTATACTATGTAGTGATGATAGGTGATAGTGATACAATTTAGTAGACTTAATGCAGGTAATTTTCGGGTGAATTTGGTTTATAACGTAGTAGACTTTATTCTCCCAGGTGATTCCTTGGTGTATTAAGTACACAACATGCTGGATTTTATTCACCTATGAGCTCCGCGGTTTCACCAGCGTAACTCCTTTTATTCACCTATGAGTTTTACTTACAAACCAGCAGCGCTCCGCGGTTTCGCCCGCGTAACTCCCGATCTTGTGGGACTATCGGGATAAAAAGAAGCCTATAGCCTTCTTCGATAAGTGTACTATCCAACACAAAAATAATTTTTCGATTCGAACCAGTAAATCCTGAGATTAGCGCGTTCAAACAAAGAAACTCTTCAGCTTTATAATATTAGATTATCGTAAAACGCAATCTTCTTGGACACTTGTTTGAAATACATTATCTGTTAAAATTTCAAATGTGTATCATGGTTCATCAGATATAGCCTGGTGGCAGACAGACAGACAGTGGAGTCAATAAATAGTACATTGTTATCCAAGGTGTGAAAGTCACTCATTACAAGTCCCGAGACGGAGTTTGGCGCCCGAGCGTAGCGAGCACCCGAGGTAAACACTGTGCTTTTCATTACGAATAATACATAAAATTCTTCCTAACAACGAGAGTGAATGATAGACTTCATACTACCTGATCCTCTTACAAGGTTGGGACCAAAGAGGTTGTATACATGTAGTGTTATTCTTTGGTGTTACCTAAAGCAAGGAGGTTAGGTTATGAAGTTCCTAATGTATAATGATACTGATACTGGCTATATGCACATTGCACGAGTCGTGCGAAGCCATAATTTGACATGACAGCTGTCAGTGAAAGCGATTTTCCCTAGGGCTGGAAATTTTATTTTCTACACGCTCTTCACGCATCTTTAGACATACTTTCGGAGTATGAGTAATGAAAAAGTGTTTTCACACCTGCAGCACTTTATTCACGGATTAAAGCCCTATCAACCTCAACTTAAAGCAAGACTTTATTCCCAAGGGAGATAATGTTGTATGAAACTCCCAAGGGAATAAGTGATTTGAATTTGGAACGTTGAAATTCGTGTGAAAATTCTTGGTTTTCATTTTGAACTCAGCAAATAAGTTTTATTTATAATATGTAATTTGATTGGTCTACAAATATCTAGCAGGCCACGATTTATGTTTTTTATTTTGATTGTTGCGTTAGGTCTAAGCAAATAGGTTTTGCCTATAATGCCTTATATATGTCTTATTTTAATTATCTGAAATAAATGTATTAAATATAATACCTACCAAATATTAACCATCATGCTACCATATCATTGCAATTGCCCCATTTTTTTTTTAACTGATTTTTTTAAAGTGGCCAGGGAACTGGCCACCCGAAGATTTAAAAAAAATTGGACTGACGGTATGAAAAATAGAGTATGCACCTCGGGATAAAGCATGTCTTCGTCTTGGGCGGCTTGAACCCCTCGCTTCACTCAGGACTCTATTAACTAGTTAACTAAAGTTAACTTTAAACTCCCTCGCTGCGCTCGGGAGTTTCATCGCTTGCAATGTGACCTGTCCATCGGTCGATAAAAAGTCTGCAGTTTGCGAGATTTTAACACAATGCTCATCGAGAAAGTAAATGATAGTGCTACCACATGACTAGCGGTTTGACATCATTCGGATATGAAAATGATGGATTGGCCCAGTGTTATTTTATCTACTTTGTAGAAAAATGTTTGCGGTCATAAGTAAGCTATGTACTCGTTAAAAGACATTGCATTATTTTGTATCATATTTTATTTAACGACCCAGTTGGCACAATGGTTACCATGTCGGACTGCCAAACACAGGGTTGCGGGTTCGATTCCCGCCTCAGACAAGTATTTATGCTTAGATATTTGTCTGTGGTCTGGTTGTTTCTATGTATTTTAATTTTAAGTTTATATTGTATTTTTGTTGTGAAAATCTGTGAAAATTTCAACTGTCTAGCTATCACGGTTTATGAGATACAGCCTGGTGACAAACAGACAAATAGTAGGACAATAGATTCTTAGTTAAACCCTTTTGGTACGGAACCCTAAAAATGAATCCTCCCTTTTGTCGACTAATTAGGTAACTATGGTTTTGAAATATTTGTGGGAGTCCAGGGAAAGTTTAAATGGTTAGAAAATATGAAAAAATTTAATAAATCAAAATTACTGTGAAGCGCTGGCCTAGCAGCCAGCGCTTCACAGAAAGAAAAATAAAGCCTTATATATTATTAACTAGCGACCCGCCCCGGCTTCGCACGGCTATATTATACATGTATTATACATATAAACCTTCCTCTTGAATCACTCTATCTATTAAAAAAACCGCATCAAAATCCGTTGCGTAGTTTTAAAGATTTAAGCATACATAGGGATATAGGGACAGAGAAAGCTACTTTGTTTTATACTACGAGTATGTAGTGATAAAACCTTCGTTCGACCTTTTATAATCTTTTTATAACCTTTTATACCTACAACAAAAATACTAACATAAAAAGATTATTAAATACCTTAAAACTAAAATGTGACAGCGTGACCTTCAAGGTACAGAATTACAGATGAGGTAACATC
The DNA here is from genome assembly GCA_907269075.1 of Idaea aversata. Taxonomy (NCBI): domain Eukaryota; kingdom Metazoa; phylum Arthropoda; class Insecta; order Lepidoptera; family Geometridae; genus Idaea; species Idaea aversata. The sequence continues at coordinate 5,148,474 of OU026102.1, forward strand.
GAGTTATGTAATCGATAAATAGTCGAGTAATCGAGTCGTAATCGAGTATTGAGACCTAGTTGTCTAGGTACACTAATTTACCGATTAATTGAACGAATTGATACTGTAACGGTAATTTAATGAGATCTTATTTAGGAATCGTTAATTTGATTGTTATGTAAAAGCCAGATGGGACCGTAAAAAGAGTTAAGGCATCTGAGTAATGGATTTTCGCTTATAACTTTTTTATTTTTGGTTTATCTAGAGTATTTTAATATTTATCATATCTTATCGAAGCCTTTATTGCTAACTGTACCAAATAATTTCATGAACCCGTTGAGAAAGGTTTTTTTTAATGTTGTGGACCCTGCCTGCCTAGCATGACGACCAAAACACGATACGATAAAGCGATATAACTACATCAACTCTCAAAATATGATAGATAAAGCCGCCATGTTGAATTTTTATCATAATTTTTATTGCAATTTATAATAAAAATTCAACATTTCGGCTTTATCTATCATATTTTGAGAGTTGATGTAGTTATATCGCTTTATCGTATCGTGTTTTGGTCTTCATGCTAGGCAGGCTGGGAAGCAAAATATGAAAAAGTCGTGGACCTCTGGGAATAAGCCTTTAATATAAGCTATTATTTATTTGTAACGAAAAGTACCGAAGTAGTCTATCAATTGTCTGGCGACCATAACACAAGCCTAGTTGCTTTACTTAGGGCTAGACGGAACTGTGTAAAATCTTCTACAAAATATATTTTTTAACCCAGTCCATTGCATTTTTCTAGTAATTAGCTTAATAATGTTTAGGCAAAATCTCACGCAAGAAATAGGTAACGTATCAGTTTTTTCGCTTTATTACTAGAATTTAATACTTGACTATTGTGTTATATTACGAAAATGACACTAGAAAATTATGTAAAATATTCTATGCAAATGTAATTTAAGACTAACTACGTATTTATTTTACACATTCTACAAAAATCTATTTAGTTGATAGGTAAATGTAAAATGAAACAATTACTGATTGACAGTTTTTATAAGTATTTAAAGTACTATCATTATAAGATAGATAGATAACTTTATTTGTACAACACAGAAAGAAACAGAACACGATAAACACAAAGTAAAGTAAAAGCTAGAAAGAACAAGTTGCACAAATGGGCGGCCTTATCGCTAAAAGTGATTTCTAAGCCTAAGCTTTCTTTATAAGCCTCATACTAAGATGGGTGCTCGCGCACAAGGGTTCCGTATACATAATCTGTGGAAACTTCAACTGTCTAGCTATCACGGTTAATGAGATTCAGCCTGGTGACAGACAGACGGACGGACAGTGAAGGCTTAGTAGGTAATAAGTTTTACCGTTTGGGTACGGAACCCTAAAACATCCTCATCCTGATCAGAAAGTCTAAGTAGCAAAACGTCCAACAGTGCGAAACGTCTAATAAACTGTATGCCTAATAAGCTAAACGTCCATGTAGCAAAACGACAAATTATTAAAAAATCAGTAAACCAGAACGTCTATTTTAAACATCGCATCCGAATTAATTAAATTTTCTTTACCATCGAACTGAAGAAACGTATCGTCGTAATTAGAAGGGTTTAATTACCTGAAACAAAAAACAAGCCGTTAATAAATGTATATAATTTAACACTAAATCACTAATCACTAAATAAAATAAATAAATAAATATTGCAGGACATTCCACACATCGCCATCTAGCCCCAAGCTAAGTAACTAGACTTGTGTTATGGGTGCTAGACAACGGATATACTACTTATATACTTACTTTTCTTTTGTAAATACACTTATAATACATAGACCAGACCACAGACAAATATCTAAGCATAAATACTTGTCTGTGGCGGAAATCGAACAAAGTCGCTTTCTCTGTCCCTATCCCTATTGTATGCTTAAATCTTTAAAACTACGCAACGGATTTTGATGCGGTTTTTTTAATAGATAGAGTCATGATAGAGTGATTCAAGAGGAACGTTTATATGTATAATACATGCATAGCCGGGGCGGGTCGAAAGTATATAATAAACATGCAAAATTATAAAAACAAATACCTATTAAATACCTAGAATGTAATAGTAAAAAAGAAACCTAATCGAACCACTCACCCGTTAATAAATTATTCGATAAGGTGCGGTTTCACTACCGTGACATTTTGTGTCAGCCTGTGATATGACTGACATAAAATAATAAAAAAATATGTTTGTCATAACATCAACATCATAGGTAACATTATCTTGATGTTATTTAATTTAATTTACAGCTTACAATGGAGCTCAACAGAAAAATGTGAAGTGATTTAAATATGATATTCAAGACTACAGTCGTTTATAATAACAGTGATACGAGCTTGTAAAAATCTTGAAATATGATGATTGACTATACTCTTCCCCTCATTTAAATTGGCATTTCGTTTTCCGGTTCAGCTTTCTAACGCTAAATACTTAAGAAGTAAAGTATATGGCAATTTATCATTTGTTCATTATAGCTAACGACTGAAAATGTTAGACAGTGGTTTAAAAAAAAGCTTAAGGCATAGGTACTTAAAATGCAAGCCTATACTAATATTATAAAGCTGAAGAGTTTGTTTGTTTGAACGCGCTATCTCAGGAACTACTGGTTCGAATTGAATATTTTTTTGTGTTGGTAGTACTTTTTATTTTGATATTTCCACGGGATCGAGACTTACGCGGGTAAAGCCGTGGGGCGTAGCTAGACTAGCTAGTTAGATATACTGTGTGAATGCTTTAATTTTAGAAATGTCAAATTATATTTCAATGTTAGTAGAACTCCTTCACATTTAAGGCACGTCTTCATCACCGTAACATTGTTAGATTTAGCCGCTCACAATTTGAGACGCCTTAATTTATTTATTTCACGCTTAAGTTACTTTTTCACTGAAGAGTTCAATTTCGCTACTGGTGGTCAGTTAAGATGAAATATTCCCACTTAATCACTGGTGATGAGTTAGTAAAAAAATTGCTCCCAATTGGCCACAGGTAGTCAGGATAAGTAATGAATGATTCATCTCAACAGACCACAGGTGCTGAGATTTGGTGGTCAGTTGTTCTAGAAAGTTATTTTGAGAGAAAACTCACGGCATTTCTTGTTATTAAGTTTTACTCATTGTTAACCAGATGTAATAACATCAAAACATAATAATAACATAATGTGAGAATGACCAAGTAAACAAACCACAGTGAATGGCTTCCTCAATTCCTTACAACATTTTTCCTTATTATTTGGTTGGGTTCTCTTCTGTCATTTTAGAGAAGGAACATAAGAATATGAAATAATAAATCAAGATTTGCCTAGGGCCAATAAATTATGACCTACTCTTTTGCTGCCAAAATTGAGGTCGAGAATTTGACATTTCCTGTATGTTCAATTTAGCCCTAAGTAAAGTCGGGGCTTGATTGTTAAGCCCATTCGCCCAGTCCTTTTAAAAAATAAAAAATGTCTTTGATCAGGGCGGTATAATCCTAATTCTATGATCAGGATTGATATTTTTAATTCTGATTTGGTTTAATCAGAATTAAAAATATGAATCTTATAGAAATTTTCTTATCTAGCGACAATGTGTATTTTAGTACCAGGAAGGATGAACTTCAATTTATGAAAACCTTCAGAATGTTTACTCTACCCACAAACTCATAAATATAAACTATCAAAACGTAGAGTCAATAGATTTATTATCAATATATTATCATCATAAACGTATTTACCATAAACATTAGTGGTTAATATAATAAATACGGTGCACCTTGGCCCGGTAACCACTTACCATAATTAATAAGACTTTACATTAACTAGAAAATTAAAAGCGGTCAAGTTATTTTTAAAAAGGGAATAAACAGACTTGCGCATTGAGGTTAAAAATCGCATTTATGCTTTTCTCAGTGGCGGACTAAGTCCGTCAGAGGCCCGGGGCGGCAAGAATGAGGCAGCTTTAAGAAAAAATTGTTTTACAAAAGTATAGGTGATATTTTTTTGGAAAATCAAAAGGTTCGATTCCTGGCAATTAATGACTTTTTCAAAAATCAGATGATGCACTTTTAGTTTTTGTCTCCTTTCAGCCCCCTTTAGTTAGCCATTTTTTTTATATTTTTTTGCGACTTTGTTGCCTGTCTAGAGTATAGTGGGAGACATGTTAACGGATAAGATCGCGTTTATTACTTTACAATTTGAAATAATAGGCTTATCCGTTCGCGAAAATATCAGAACACACTAATAAACTATTAAATATCAATGTAATGAAATGTAATATATTTTGAATGAGGCCAATATTTATATTTCGATGTAAATAGAATGTAGTGAATGTAAATGTGGGCATACAAGAGTGAATTATTTGCACTTCATTTATTTTTGATGTTTAGGTTTTGATCAGGGGAACGCGGAGGCATTTGGGGGCCCCCAAGACTGGAGGCCTGGGGCGGGCCGCCCCTAGCCCCCCCCCCCCTTAATACTTTTCTATAGGTGTAATCTACTTATAGTTATACGTTAAATACAATAAATTATGTAAGTACCTTTTGATAAAAAATTTTTTTGGTTTACTTTTTTTTTACGAAATACAGTTTGTCTGTTTTTCATTCAAAAAAATTAGGATATAAGCCAAATTAAAACCAATTATAGCGTTTAATAATATAAACTCTACTTAAGCAAAACTTTTTCGAAAGCATATTGTGAAAAAAATAAATAAAGCGATGTTTAACGCATTTACCTTTGCCGCGTATGTAATTAGATTATGTAATCGATATAAACGATATGGCACGTGCAATATCGATAAATTAACTATTAATATTGCTGTGGTAACGGTGATGATAATATAAATAGCGTCTAGAACGATGACGTAGGAAACTTTCTTTGATTATTAGGGTTCCTTACCCAAAGGGTAAAAACGGACCTATATTGTTAAGACTTCACTATTCGTCGTTGGGGGACGATCTAATGCTCGCGTCCGCAGGAGTTACCTAACCATAGCCCTGCACGTGTCCCCTGGGTGGTGCTAAACGAGCTTCGAAGTTTAAAAGGCATCAAATGCCATACGATTAAAAAAAAAAACTATTCGTCCATCCCCCTGTCTGGAGCCCTGTAAAAGCGGTTTAATAAAATCCACTTTATGAGCAACCCGCCCCGGCTTCGCACGGCTATTTTATGCATGTATTATACATATAAAAAACACACATAAAAAAAAAATATAGGTATATACGCGACGAATTGAGAACCTCCTCCTTTTTTGAAGTCGGTTAAAAACCGCATCAAAATCCGTTGCGTAGTTTTAAAGATTTAAGCATACATAGGGATATAGGGACAGAGAAAGCGACTTTGTTTTATACTATGTAGTGATAGTGATGGTACCTTTACTCTTAAAATATTGTCATCTATTTGGTTAGTGACACAGAGTAAATAAATAGTTAACAGTTCTATTTATACACAAGCAGAAAAGAATCCTTACATATTCCCAGAGCTAATTCAAGGCAAAATAAATCAACTCATTCACTTTTTTCTAACTGTTCAATGTTCATGCTACTTTTACAAAAGGTCATAATAATCATTTTTAACTTTCAATAAATAAAAACTATGTTTTATTTCCAAATCTTCGTTAAATCTACCCATAGGAAAACATAAAAGTAATTTTGCTTGAAAACTACTTCCGTAAAAACTTTTGAAGAACTTGAAAAGAGGCGAAATTGCGTTAAAATAAAGTATGGGAAAGCTTCTTCAAGTCATAAAATTATTATATTAAAAACAAAACTGTGTTCTAAAAAATGTAATAAAAAACCAATAATTCAATAATAAAAAAAAATCGCATGTATACAGCGTACGATAAGCTCACGATAAAATTATAATAATAAAATTAATTTTGAGCCCTCTAGCACTGGCATTTTATGCTGTTAAAAAGGCTTCTATCCTATAAAGATATATTTAAGATTCAGTTAAAGAAATGCTACAAAAATGTCACAAAACAAAATAATAATATTTTATGCTAAAAAGCAAGCTTCATCTAATGAAGATAGCGCGCCCTGCGGTTTCACCCGCGTGAGTCCCGATCCCGTGTGAATATCGGGATAATAAGTAGCCTATATGTTAATTCAGGTCTCCAGCTATCTAGATAACGAGTTGAATCGCAATGGGTCCAATAGTTTTTGCGTAAAGGAGTAACAAACATACATATACACACACACACACACACAAAATCTTTTACATTTATAATATTAGTAAGTAGGAAGCAGGGACCGAAAAACCGATATTTTAGGATACTTGAAATTCAGATACCCTTATGCAAAGATATCTTAATTTAAAATAGAATTACGGTACCCAAAAATAATGATATCGCAAAATTTTGGTATCTAAAAATAAATGGTTTATGAACCGTTCATGAACAGTATTTTTGAGATGTTTGTAAAAATGGCAACGTCGCTTTTTCGTTCGACTGAATCTAGCAATTTACATCTAGTGCAGCTCCCAGTCCTAACAAAAATCAGTTTTATGGTCCCATCGTAAAGAAAGCATGAAACTTGGCATGAACGTAGCTGTCATATATGTGCTTCAATTTCGATATGGAAGCACGTCGAGAAATTATTGTTTCCCCCCTTTTCCCCCCCTTTTTGTGCCAAATTAGAGTTTTTTGCATTTTGTATGAAAACGGTTCAAACTACAACCAAACTGTCAATGAGCAATATGATCCTCATTAAACTCACTACAACAATCTCCTTGGAAGTATGTAGATCGGACTTATAGTTTAGAAGCTGTAAGTGATTTTAACGCCCCCTCGACCCTGTTTTGTATCAACCCTAATGAGTTTTTTGATTTTATTATAAAAACGATTAAAGCCACATCAAAACTGTCAATGACCAATTTGTTCTTCATTAAATTCTCTATAATAATTGTCTTGGAAGTATGTTGATAGGACTTATAATTTTCGAAATATGCTTACTTTTCTTTCAATTCGGTCAGTAAAAATGGACACAAAAACGCTATACATCGAAAAAAAAAAAAATATTTTTAATCTGTTATTAGACCCTCCGAGAGTAGTCTATTCCTGAGTTGTCATCCTTGAAAACCCTGGGCTTCTCCTATGGTGCTACGTTATTCTGGCACGTGTTTTAGTTTTTTAGGAAAAACTACCCCTTGAAAGCGTTTTCCAGGTATGTTTGTTTTATATGTTTGTTTATTAACTTCTCAACTGGCCTACAAACCCCCGAGCGGTTTTTCGGCCGAAACGCTACACTGGCCAAAACCGCTCGGGGGTTTCGGGCGTATTTTGATGTTTACGTCTAATGAATGAATGTATGTCAAGGTCAAGTATAGCCAACCTATTCTGGGATGTACATGAGTTGCATATAAAACCATACTACTTAATTTGGTAAGGTTATAATCGTTCAATGTCAATGTCACTTCGATCAATTGCCTCTGACGGCCATGTTTGTTTGTTTTTGGATTCCGTCGGAAGGTGTTAGAGGTTATTAACGTGTCAGAGAGATTTTGGTGTTTTTAAATTGTTATTTCGCGTTGTTCAGTGTAGTAGGATTGTTTATTTAGTGTTCTAACAACTTACTAACTGGTATCGGTAAGTGTTTTAACATGTCGGACCCCGAGTTGGTGCCGCAGCCTCGGCCTCCTGATATTTCCCTGACCATACCTCAACCTGCTAATGAAGCGGTTGAAAACATCGAGATGGATGAGACGATCGCCAACCCCACCGCTGAGGCGGCCACCGCGCTGGTGACTCTCTCGGCAGGGAAAAAGCGCGCGCGACAGACTCAGGAAGATCCCCAAATTCCCAAAAAGACAATAGTCAGTGCAGAGATGGCTAATGCCTCAATAGAAACCGTATTCGTTCATCCTTGTTTCACCTCGGGAATAAATGCTTATCTTTCCACTGATAAAGGACCATTTGTTATTACTGTCTCTAAAAATGATTCTGATCAATCTTCAGGCTCTGTAATCCGTCCTATTAAATTTGGGCAGTTTCTTGCTCAAAATAAGGTTTATGATGTTTGTTTAGATGGAATTAAACCTATGGGACGAAATAAAGTCTCTGTAGAATTTAAAAATGCAGAAGCGGCCAATTCCTTTTTGGCAAATCCAGCATTACGCACTAATAACTATACAGCTATCATTCCAACATACAATATCTCAAGGATGGGAATAGTTCGTCATGTTCCAGTTGATATGTCAATGACTGAATTTGCCAAGACAGCAGTGGTACCTCCATACTGTGGTCCAATAATCAAAGCTCGTAGGTTAAACAGAAAAACTGTAGTTGAGGGCAAAGTTGTTTGGGTTCCTACTCAGACCGTTGTCATCACATTCCAGGGTCAAATTCTTCCGGATCGGGTTTATTCATACCACACAGCTTTACCTGTAGAACTTTATTACTTCCCAACAATTCAGTGCCATAATTGTTGCCGGTTTGGCCATATTAAGACTCAGTGTCGCTCTAAGCCACGCTGTTATAGATGTGCCCAGCCACACACAGGCGAATCTTGTACTGCTGAAGTAGCTGCTGCTTCATGTCTATATTGCTCTGGTGCTCATTTTGCCATTGATTCCCAATGCCCAGAACAGGCACGACAAAAGTCAATTAAAATGACTATGGCTAAGGAAGGTATTTCATATATGGAAGCTTCCAAACAGTTCCCTAACGTATCCCGGTCGTTTACTGAAGTTGTAACACAAAATCAACCTTCCTCCCAACCCTCCCTGATACGTCCTTCCCCCTACTCTTCTTCACATAAAAAAACAGTTTTTATGGCACGTTCTTCCCCTAAACCTTCGTTAATAAAACCCTATGATTTAACATCTCACCAGGCAATTATATCCCAACCTAGGTCTTCACAACCTAATGGTTGTGCTCTTTCCCAGGAGGTTAATCAAGAAAACACTAATCAAGTTAGCAGTACTTTAGATATAAACCTATTAATTTCTTTATTGATTTCTATTATTTCCCAGAACAATTTGTCTGTACCGTCCCACGTTGCCGAAAGACTGTCCCAATTATCCCATGTTTTAAACAATAAATCAATCCAAAATACTCCAGTGGAACTGTCGTAGCATCCGACGTAATTACAGTGATCTGATTCACTTAATTAATAAATTCAAACCTGCAATCATGGCCGTGTCGGAGACATGGCTTAGCCCTGGTTCCCACTTCGGGGTGCCTGGTTACTCGTGTCTCCGAGATGACAGAGCAGATGGATGTGCTGGCTCTGCCATGCTTATTAATCGTTCCCTTCCCTTTTCCCAGATTCCCTGTCCCTCTCATCCCCCCGATATTAATATTGTAGCTGCTAGTGTTTTCAATATATCTTTTGTTTCGATCTATATTCCTGACCCTAATTCTCGTCTTATCGCAGATATTTCTATTCTACTTAATGCAATTCCTCCTCCTATAATTGTCATGGGCGATTTTAATGCCCACCATCCATCCTGGGGTTCATGGAAAACAAATTTATTTTCCCTCTCATTAATAGAAATCTTTGATGATTTGAATCTGACTGTCGTGAATAATGGGTCCCCAACTCATAGGGTTCAACCTGGACAAAATCCTAAAAGTGCAGTAGATCTAACTTTGGGCTCCCCCTCCCTCGCTCTGAATCTAAGCTGGGAAGTTCTCTCACAGACATACGGGAGTGACCATTACCCAATAGTAATATCGATTCCCAATTCTGTTTCTCCTCCTTCTAATTATATGTCTCTTTTAAAATACAGAGTTTCAGGTGCCGATTGGGCTTCTTACACACCATATTTAGAAAACAAAATCAAGGAACTACCAACAGTAACCAACGAAAATTACCAACAACTCTATCAGTCATTTGTTGACTCCATTATTTCTTCTGCCGATGAACACATTCCTAAGAAAAGATCTCGAAATTTTAAGATCTCTGTTCCCTGGTGGGATGCAGACTGTTCTGAGGCAGTGCGCTTGAGACGTCAGGCTGAGTTATCATATAATTCAAATATGACTACCCAAAATTATATCGAATACAAAAGATGCTCAGCTAAAGCCAAAAGAACTTTATCAAAAAAAAAGAAGCAGGGTTGGAAGGATTTTTGTGAAGGTTTGTCTCCCAGAACTCCATCTAGTATAGTTTGGAAACAAATAAAACGCTTCAGAGGCTCCTGTTTAGATAATAATGTATCATCGAATGACCCTGATTCTTGGATCGAACCCTTCTCTGACAAATTGGCTCCTGCTTGGGTGCCTACTGAAGATTCTCTTCCTTGCCCTCCTTCTTTTCTTCCATCTACTAGCATTACGGACTCCCCTTTCACTTTCCATGAGCTTCAGCTAGCCCTTGATGGACTCCATGATTCATCTCCCGGTGTTGATGGGATCCCTTATTCTTTTCTCAAAAACTCCTCGGATTACTGTAAACACTTTTTCCTAAACCTCATTAACAAATTCTTTGATTATGGGTCAGTCCCCGATTCGTGGAAAACACAAGTTATAGTTCCTATTTTAAAACCCGGTTCTGATCCTTCTTCCCCCTCCAGTAGAAGACCCATTGCACTGTCCTCAGTTTTATGCAAGATAACGGAACACCTTATCAAACAGAGACTGGAGTGGTTTGTGGAGAGTCAGACACTTCTGGCTAGATCCCAGTTCGGTTTCCGAAAGGGGATGAGCACTTTGGATAGTCTTGGAATATTATCAACAGACATTCGAACCTCTTTTCTTAAAAAGGAGTACCTCATTGCGGTATTTTTAGACGTCGAATCCGCTTATGATAACGTCCTTCTTCCATCTCTCAGGAATAAGCTCATTCACCAGCTGAGGGTTCCCGGGAAGTTGGTACGTTTTTGCCTTGATATTTTATGCGAAAGATTTGTTTCCGTAAAGTGTCAGGGCGATTTGTCACGTTCCCGGACTGTCTGGAAAGGCTTACCCCAAGGTTCGGTCCTAAGTCCACTTTTATATAGCCTATACACCTCTGACTTGGATCAATCTGTTGGAAGGCAGTGTGAAATCCTCCAATACGCTGACGACTTGGCTCTCTACATTCCAACCCAGTCTGCTGAGGAAGGATCCTTTCTCCTCAATATCGCACTGGCTAGATTGCGAAGATGGTTGTCCGAACATGGCCTTTCACTGTCCCCTCAAAAAAGCCAAGCTATTGTTTTCACTAAAAAGAGAGTGCTCCCTATTTTAGACATCCGAATTGGTGAGGAACTTGTTCCTCAAACCAATAACGTCAAGTTCCTAGGTGTCAAACTTGACTCCAGAATGACTGGTGATTGTCACTTCTCCTATGTTGCAAACAAATGTGAAAAGAATATTAATATACTTAGGTCTTTATCTGGTGTTTGGTGGGGATCCCACCCCTACTCACAAAAGTTGCTATATAATGCCATTGTTAGGAGCCACATGGACTATGCCTCTTTTATTTTAGAACCGTGCAACAAATATGCGACATCCAAATTAGACAAAATACAATCAAGAAGTCTACGTATTATTTTAGGAGCTATGAAATCATCACCTATAAACGCGATGCAGGTGGAATGTGTTGACCCTCCTCCATTTCTTCGAAGACAGTATTTGTGCGATAGGTTTTTTATAAAAATTCTTGAAAACTCACATCATACTCTTATGAACAAAATTAGAACCCTCTATGAATTATATCAAGCAAATAATAACTTATCCTCTAATCTTCCTTGTCTTCTTAACAGCTATATTAAATTTTCCCGACTGCCGAATCCGGTAAAACAACAAGTCCTACTTCCTGCCCACTCTTTGGAATATGACGTTTTAATCTTTCAACCGCAAATTTTAGAGGACTTTGGTGTTTACAAAGACTCGGTTGATCCCAATACCGATTTTAATAATAACTTCCGCAGTCAATACCCTGATTGGTTGGCGATGTTCACGGATGCGTCTAAATTTTCAGATGGCAGTCCTGTTGGTGCTGCTGTTTGGATTCCCCATTATCGGGTTATTCTCAACTTTAAATGCCCCCCATTATATTCTGTATTCTCCGGTGAAGCTGTAGCAATTTTAGAAGGTATATTATATGCTAAATCCCATAACCTGCGCAAAACTATCATCTTCACCGACTCTAAAAGTTGCCTCCAAGCCATATCTTCCAACCCATTTCGGTTAAATATTCCCATAATTTTCGAAATTAGAAAAGCCCTGTATGAGTGTCACTCTGCGGGAATTGAAGTTATCCTTGCCTGGATCCCGGGTCATTGCGGCATTTCTGGAAATGAAAACGCTGACTCGTGTGCCAAAAATGCCACTAATACAGGTATACCGAAGCATAGTGAACTTCACCGGCATGACCTATACCCACTCGTTAAATCAAGCCTCACGAGTGCATGGAACAAATCCTGGGATGTGTCCAAAAGACAAAAGGGTAAACACTATGGCGAAATACAACCTGACATTCCGCCCAAACCGTGGTTCTTCAAATTTCGACGCCTAGATAAGCGAACTACCTCCATTATATGCAGGTTAAGATTGGGTCACATTTGTTCACCGGTTTTTCTTGCTAAAATTAGGGTCAGGGACCATTCACTGTGCGAATGCGGTTTGGGTGAAGGCACCGTAGAACACATTTTTTTTGAATGTCCGAGGCATCAGCCATCTTTGTATGAAACTCTTTCTCCAGATATCCCCCGTCCTATAAATTTGAAATCTCTCCTCTCCCTTGTTCCTACTCCTTTTGTTTACACGTTAGGCAAATTTATTTTTACTAATAATATTAAGCTATAATTTATTATATTAATTATATGTACCTATTATTTATCCCCTATATATATATTTTTAATAAATTTAAGTAATGTGATGTTGTCTGGGTTTTTGGTTAAGTATATTCGTAGTTTTCCTTTTTTAAATATATTTTGTGAACGTCCTGTGTTGTGTCTGTTTGTTTTAGATAATCCAGCTGCATAAATCACCGATCAATCTCCTTGTAACCGGCCAATCTCCTTCGTTAATTTCTTTATTCACTGGACATTGGCGGAATTGCAACGCAATGTGGGCAGAATCGCCATTAATCAAGAATTGAATTGAATTGTTTGTTTTTGTTTTGGACAGTGCGCGTTTCGACTTAATTAATATTGTTTTCATTTGTTTTATGTGTTGTGTTTTGTGATAAAACAACGCCTGGGTAACTAGATCACCTCACTTTGTATTATTAACTCATAAATTTCGCAGGAGATATTAGTTTCTTTAGGATTTTTTTCATTTTGCAAATTTGCACTTCACTCTGCAATTACTCACATTATTTGTTCAAGTACTAATATTTAAACTATGTCATCTAAATAGGAAATTTCATTCTGAATGCAGAAAGGTATCAATGTTATGAATTAGTCAAACCAAAATTAATTTATATGCATAAACGGGTTTGCCCCCTTCAAGCGGCCATTTTTTTTCGACTTGGCCAGTCAACGGCTACTTTCTGCTCCGAAAAGAAAATCGCTCGGGGGTTTGTAGGCCAGTTGAGAAGTTAATTGTCAATTTCATAGTCTAGGTCGTTTTTAATACAGAAATTTTAAAAATAACTATTCAGAATAATGTTTTCCAACTTTAAGAAACCGTAAACTATTTCTTTGTTTCTGAGAAAACTAGTCCTATAGGAGAAGTAATAGTCCTATAGGAAAAACTATTAGAAATACATTTGTAGATACTAAAATCACCTTCAATTTGATTCCAAAGTGGTGCTGCTAGGATTGACAGTTTTTTCAGAAACAAAGAAATAGTTTACCGTTTCTTAAAGTTGAATTTTTAATGATGAAAACATTATTCTGAATAGTTATTTTTAAAATTTCTGTATTAAAAACGACCTAGACTATGAAATTGACAATTAATAAACAAACATACACGTGCACGGCAGAGATTACGTTTAACCCTTTCTAATGACATATGTAAAAGAGAGAAAGGATTTTCGCGTAGAATTGGCAACGCGCAAGAAGACACTTTTAGGGTTTAATATTCGGGTATCCGCTTACGATTTTGGGTACCCGAAACTAGTGGTACCGCAATTTATAGATATCATTATTTGTGGTACTTAAATGCAAAGTAAGCGTTCGAGTATCACTTAAAAATACCGATCAAAACCGCTTATTGAGATACCATTTCGGTCCCTGGTAGGAAGTAGGATTTGGAAAGAAATAAACGCATTTACTAATTAATCACATACTGATTATAATAATAAATTCAGTAAGTATTAGTAGCCGTAAACATTTATAAGAACCTACGTCTTCTCCACCTTGATTTACGCTAATTTACTTCCAATTTAGAATTCAAATCGGCATCAGATATTCCTGAGAAAATGCGGTCTCTGTGAGAACCTTATGCAATGACCGGTAAACTGATGTTTCATACCTTTTACGCTTGGTAAACGGTAAACGCATTAATATGGAAAAGCAGTGAGGCTTGACTGTCTATTTATAGATTGTACTATCTACTACATTGCATAAGAAAAACAAAATGGTTGTCTGTAAAGTCGGTTTACGGACGATAATTTTACGTGATAACTTCGTAAGAAAACGATGAAAGGTTGAGATTTTTTTTCGTAATATTCCTTCTGTTCTTTCGTTTAAGTCCTTTTTTTTCTTTATACATATTTTTTCCTTTATATAAGTCTTGTATTCGTCACTCGTCACCATAACAAAAGCCCAGATTAGCGATATTATTATTAAATATCTGTTTCCTAATGTCACCATGACGCATTACGTCACACATCGGGAACGGGACACATGACGTCACACGATATTTCGTCAGACACTTTTTTGTGAATGCAGGTGTTCCATCAATTTAATAGTCATAAAACAATTAGTTTCTTTTAAATTACAAAATATTAATCTATACAGATAAAACCAAAATACAAAACATTAAATTAAAATAAATTTCGTTCCTTTTCATGTTAATAAATAAAACAAAAGAGAATTCTGATTCATGACATTCTGTAGATTACATACTAGGCTATGCCTGTATCGTGGAATCCATATTTATACAATATTACAAACAAACAAAAAAATGTTTCCTTATTATAATATTATATATATGTATAGAAGAAGTAGAAATAGGTACCTATACCTACTCCTTAGATAGCAATTTTCGAAAAGCATTTTATTTCATTTATTTGCAAAAAATTTATTGCATTTATTCGAAAAGATTGATTTTATTTTAAATATATAAAAGTGACAGTGTATATTTATCATTTCTAGGGCCTTTCGTAGTTTGAATTCTTAATGTCAACATTGTTAATTTTGTGACAGGCGTGTCACAAATTCTTACAAAAACACACTTTAATAAAACCGCACCTTATTTTTTTTGCAAAGAATTATTTAATTGACACCTATTAAAATTTCCAGATATTTCAAGTGAAATTTACTTTCCATTTCACTATAAAGCCGCTAATTGTGCCTCATTAAGTTTATTTTACTGTTTTTTTTTGACCCGTTTAAGTCCTGATCCCATCGGAAAATCGGGATAAAAAGTAGCTTATGTTACTCTGAATGAATACATTTATCTTCATACCAAATTTCATCAAACTCAGTCCAACATTTTGAGACCAAAACCAATATTATAAAGCTGAAGAGTTTGTTTGGTTGTTTGTTTGAACGTGCTAATCTAAAGAACTACTAGTTCGAATTGAAAAAATCATTTTGTGTTGGATAGTCCATTTATCGAGGAAGGCTGTAGGCTACTTTTCATTCGATATTCCCACGGGATCGGGACTTACGCAGGTGAAACCACGGAGCGCAGCTAATTCGTTGTAAAAACTCTTTTTTCCTCTTTATAATATTAGTGTATGATTTGCGTAGGTTTCATCGCGTAAGTTCCGAACTGCCAATTTAGGATAGACGCCCTTACTGCATAACCCCCCTAAGAGGCAGTCCCTTGCCCTTTTAATAAGACATGAATAGGTTTACTTTCCTTTTACCCTTCAAAACGTCTAACCAACAAATCTGGCATTTACATAAAGGCGAGAGCCACAACTATCTGCACTTTAGCATTCAGTTAACAAGCATCAATTCAATATAGTTATTCAATCGTTTAAGCGATTGGTTTACAATTCAATGTTTCTCGAACAGATAAGTGAAAGCAAAAGGTAACATTATCAATAGGGTAAGTTAATATTAGGACTATTGTCCACTTGTAGGCGTAGTTTTAACTTTACCATCATCACGGAGAAGTTTGTGTAAAAGTAAAGTTAAACTCTATTACGATGCTCTTCTAGTTATGAAGAAAGAAATTTTGAAAGAAAACAGTTTGTTTTCTGGACTGTACCTACATATTAGTACAACATAAACAAAAAAAAAACAAGAAACAGTAGTACACCGCCCAGAAAAATAGTTCGTCCTCAGCACGATACTAGAGCCTTAGCGCTAATTTTCAGTTAGTTATACTTATGATAAACAATTTTATTTCATTTAATATAAAACCTAGATGCGCCCCGTGATTGAAACTGAGTTAGTTTCTTTTGAAAATGGAAGTTGATTTCAAATACAAATATAGAAAACATAACTAACTACAAACTAGAAACTTTAACAGCCTTTTTTATACCATTAGAAGTCGAATGTCCAATAATACGTTTTTAGTGTTTTAAAAGGAATACCCATGCGAAGTTTTAGACGTAGCTGTTGTAGTTTCAGAGATTTCTTGATGTGTCTTTTTCTCTTTTATATGAATTTATTTTATTTATTAACAAAAATTCTACCGTCAAAACAGGTTATTATGTTCTAACCTATTATCTATTATACTCAGAACCACAGAATATATAATAGTACAAAGAACTTAGACTAAACTGAATCTATATGTTGTATTCTGTTTCTTAAAATAATGCCTCATAAAAGCCAGAATTGATTAGATAGGTATGGTTGTGAATAGATATTGCCGAAGATCGTGCGAAGTGGAGGCGTAAAAGTAGGAAAGCGGACCCCGGGCTCCCGAGAAGGATGCAACCGGGAACATCGCTCGGATGATGATGGTTGTGAATAGAAATTACAAGTAGGTAGCACTAATTTAAAAAAGCATATTAAAACATTGGGTACACAATATGGTTGATATGTTCAATGTATGGATAAAAAAGTCTAGAGGAGATAAACTCAGGGTTAAACCGGATGCCACCAACCAGAATTATAAAGTGGACAAGTGTTCTAATACTCTAAGGAATTGGCATGTCCCAAGGCAGGTTTCCTCATAATCTTGACGCAATTAAATTAATTTTACTTGTTACGCCCTTTCCTGGTCGCTTACTTGTTTAATATTGACCTATAGGGGTCTGTTGATATTACAATTAACGAGTTTCTTTTGTTAAAATAAATCTAATGAAACTTTATGGCAGATCAAAGAAAATCTGTCATAACATCATGGAATCAGTTACCTGCGTCTGATTTTTCTGAAGTGTACAATTTGAGGGTCTTCAAGTCGCGAGTGAATTGGTATCTTCTAGGAAAGTGTGCTACATCTTGGGTCATATCGTCACCTGCTATCAGACAGATGTCCTATCATACGTAAGAAAGTGCTTTCTTGTGCTAATTAGAATGAAGTCCCAAGCCCAAAAATAAAATTAACATTGGTCTTTAAGTATTTACATCATCACTACATAGTTTAAAATAAAGTCACTTTTCGCCGTCCCTATGTCCCTATTTCCCTTTGTATGCTTAGATCTTTAAAACTACGCAACGGATTTTGATGCGGTTTTTTTAATAGTAGAGTGATTCAAGAGGAAGGTTTGTATGTATAATACATGCATAATATAGCCGTGCGAAGCCGGAGCGGGTCGCTAGTATAAAATAAAGTCACTTTTCGATGTCCCTATATCCTTATGTCACTATGTATGCTTAGATCTTTAAAACTACGCAACGGATTTTGATGCAATTTTTTTTAATAGATATAGTGATTTAAGAGGAAGGTTTTTAGATATAATACATGCATAATATAGCCGTGCGAAGCCGGGGCGGGTCGCTAGTCTAATATAAATGATTTATTAAGCACCAGCAATTTAAATCGACAAGCAATTCAGGGCGTTTTGCACTAAGTACCTGCCTGGCCTACCTATCGACCATGTTCAAAATAAGGAATTTTAACCCGTCCATATTTCTAGAGCTAACTAAACCGCGAGTGTCAATACTGTAATTAATTCATCAACTGCACCGCTAGATGGCGCCATATTAAAAATGTATGAAGAAACCGCCGGGCGGTCAGCTCTGCCAGCTAAGAGTGCGTACAACTACCTATAGCGTCTCGACGCGGCATCGATCCCCTCTCGTTCCCTCTCTGGATAGCCAGACTCACCCTTTCAGTGACGACCCTCACCCTTCGATCCTCTGACGTAATACTGAAACGCCCCGCCAGAACTTTGTTTAGATTCACATAAATAACTATAAACTTTTAAACTCACATGATTTGTATTCATCAGTAATTATAATTATTTTCACGGGTCCTAACTCCTAAACGCGTATTTTTAGGTATCCGTACCTCAAAAGGTAAAAAAAACCATATAAGACTACTCTCTTGTCCGTCTGTCTGTACGTGTGACACCACCGATTGTTTCAGAAACGGGTGGACCTAGAAAGTTGAAAAATATACCAGATACTGAGGTTATTCGGTGTATCATCAAGGACCTGAGTCAACTTCGCGAAAATTTTTCAGTAAGTCCACCTTTTTTGTTTTTCGGAATTTTCTTTTTACTTGTGCTGTAAGACCTTGCTTTTTTATTTGTCTTATCCAGACCTTTCGACTATGTCCTAATAGTCGTGAGGAGACTGGAGCAGTGGCGAGCGTCGTCATCTCATGCTGATAGTTAAAGGTAGTAACTATGATATCAATGTATAAACGAGGGTCTACATCGTTCACCTGATGGTATTTAAACCACATTCACTAACACCAGTTAAGGGGGGTCCATACGCCAACAACCTTGGTACAGAGCCTACTAAATAGTTACTACTGGCACCGGTCGCCTTCGTTGCTGAAAATTGTTAATTATTACGAATGTGTTTTGTTTTTCTCAAAAGTGCTGAGATGGAATTGTAGGTGAGATTTTTACCGACATTTTGGTGTGATTTTGAGCCAAAAATTTCTTATAGTTTTGAAGCTATCCTAAAATTAAGAATGAAAACTAGTCTAGCTTTGAAATGACAAAGAATTTTCGCCTCGAAATTACCTCAAAATATCGATAAAAATTTCACCTACAATTAATTCCATCTCAGCACTTTTGAGAAAAACAAAACACATTTGTTACAATCAACAATATTAGTTGTAAGCGACAGGTATTTCTGGCGCGTTGCGTTTGGCAGCATAAGCAGCCTTAAGCCACGACAGTGCACGATTTCCTAGTCGCCACCAGTCGCCTGTCCTACGACTTATTACGGCTAAAGTTCACATCGTTCCCTTAACTATTGCGAAAGAATTGTAACAACAGAAGTACACAGCATTATACAAGAGAATGAACCTAATCCAAATGGACATTGTGAAGGTCTACGGAGCTAAATACGGTATCAGAGAAATGATATTGGAAAATTCAAAACCAACGCAGACGATGGCGGAATGGTTTTGACGGCGAATCTCTCAGAAATAAATGTCCTATCGGCGATCAGTCTAAAGGTGAAACGAAAACGGACAAAAGCTAGTACTTGATTCACTAATCAAGTACTTGACGCTATTTGTACCGGTTTTCCAGGGTCTTTATTACAGTACAGAATTTATGATCTTAAAACACTATCACAAAAGGACTACAAAAATCTCACGAATCAGATAGGAACCGAAGTTTAAATTAACACATCTTTATTACAATCTTGATAGTAATATTCTTGGAATTCATTAGAGACGAAGACCGAATCTTTAATACTATGTCCATAGTATCAAAAATAAGATAACGTTTATTTGAGCGATAATAAAAAGGAAGAGTACAATAAAGAATTAACTTAGGTTAAAAATAGGTGTAAATAAGCTCTCTACAGCTTATTAGGATCACCGAGTTTTACACTAAGCAAAATTCCGTGTCGTGAAACTCAGTGCCTCCCCTGTTTATATCATCATTATGTTCATGGTATCATTATGCCCAGATTATAATTTTATCCATAGTATCATTTGGCCATAATATCATGATGATCTTAGTATTATTTATAGTATCATTATGTCCGTAGTATTATTTCGTCCACTGTCTCATTATGTCCATAATTTCATCTCGTCTATCTATAATATCATATTGTGCATAGTGACAATTTGTCTAGAGTTCCAAAGTGACTAATATCGCAATCAAAAAATCTAACACCCAATGACGAAAAATTAGATAAAAATAAACATGGCAAAGGAACTTACTTTTACTCACAGAAACTGTTGATATTACAAGCTCTTACTAACAATACTAATAATATATCTATCAAATATTACAAGAATTGTCCAGAATTCTAAAATATGCAAGCAGAAGTTGTTTAGCAATAAATATTTCAAGCTGTCTTTTAAAGGAAATGAACTAATTTATGGTATTATTGATCCAAGGACAAGACTCTGTTACTTGATAATCGTAATAAGAATCAGTCTAAATTGAACTTTATTTACTAAGCAATAAAGACTTTGGTGTACCTTTTATTTAAGTTTTCGATTTCGATAGCAGGTGCAAGTTAGATTAAAAAGGTCGTTGACGTGGATTCAGGGATTAAAGTTGTTAGATATTATTTTGAAGTTGAACTTTAAGCTCTTTTATTAAGTTTAGCACTTATCTGTGACCACCAAGATTTAATAAAGTAAGACTAAAGTGTAGTGTCATGGAAGTGCTACTAACATAGTTTTAAGTTATCTATTAACACTTTCAATTTATATTATAAAATATGTATGTTAGTCTATAAGGTAGATAGATAGATAACTTTATTTGTACAACACAAGAGTAAACAGAACACGATATACATAAAGTAAAGTAATAGCTATAAAGTACAAGTTGCACAAATGGGCGGCCTTATCGCTGAAAGCGATTTCTTCCAGGCAACCTTTGGATGGAAAAGAACTGATTTAGCTTTTGTGGTACGTTGTGAATTTACACAAGCAAGATACCAAACATAATCTATCTATGGTATGTATTTATTTATTTAATAATTTCCAGGTAAGTATTTCCTTAGAATCATAATTATTATAGTAAGATGTGGTATTATTATATTTTGTATTCATAATGTTAAATATGTGTCTTTACGCAAGTAATTGTATATTTTTGTTGTAGTAGGTAATTAACTAAGTAAAGCTCTTCGAAATTCTATAAATATAAAATTTTAAGTGATGACGGACTGTTATATCAACGCACAAGTTAAACCAATGGACCAAACCAAACCAAAATTAAACCATTTAACCAACGTGGGCATCCGCTAAGTAAGGATTTGTGAAAAGTCAAACTCTACGCGAACGAAGTCGCAAGCAAAAAGCCAGTAATATTTTAAATTCATCGAGCACGTGTTTTATAATTCTTTGGTACATTTCACAATTTCTACTTTCGACACTATCAATGTGGACATCTTTAAATTGACAAAAAATAACTTTTTTGAAAGTTCAAGTGGGTGGTTGGTAACCCACGCATACACAAAACTGCAACTTAATAAATTACATAAAGATAAACCTAACATAAATACGTTAAACATAATTATGGATTTTATGATATGCGCCATAAAATAAGACATTTCACATTAAAAGCCTACGCATTTTCTGTATATCACATGCAAACTAAACATTACTAGTTCAAAAATTATATGCTATTTTTATTATTTAAATTATAAGGAACATCACAGTTTTGCAAATGCAATTGTATAATTTTCACAGATGACCATCTGTTTATATTACATACTCAGTTACTCATGTAGGACTGATATTTATGTCAAAAATTACATAACACACCTTCGTAGGTAGGTATAATAAATAGCAACGGAATAATTTTGATTTTAAGCTATTGCATAGCTTTTATCGGGGGCTTTGAACGCGATGACCAAATCAAGAAATTCCGTAACGAAAATATAACCTAACACACCCCACTCCGCCTATCATGTAGCTCGGCCGAGTGTTCGCTTAACGTGTTTTTTTAGCTGGAGAGGAGTGAAACTGGAGTGTACTAAAAAAAGACAGACGGACAAGAAAATGATATTTGGGTTGCTATTTTTACCTTTTGAGGTGCCGAACCCTAAAAATGGACAAGTAAAACCGAAAATGGGTAGGAGAGCAATACGGCTAATTAGATAGATAGATAACTTTATTTGTACAACACAGAAAGAAACAGAACACGATAAACACAAAGTAAAGTAATAGCTAGAAAGTATAAGTAAACACTAATAACACAGTAAAAAACACAGTAATTAAACTTATGAATTACACCAAATATAAGCCTTACTTATGAAAGACTCCGTCCATTGGTGAAAAACGTTCATAGTTAGTATATTTCGAGTCTATCGCATTCAGACAGACAGACAGACACACGACGGGGGACTTTGATCTATAATACGAATAGATAGCCTACGCATAGCACAATCTGATGTAGTAGCAAAGTAATAAACGACACAAAGTGAAAGAAAAGCATAGCTATCAATCAATAAAACGATTTTATTGGAGAGAAATCGAAAATCGATAAACTCAATCGATATCTCTACATCACCCGTGGAAATAATCGACATTCGATTTGCTACGCACTGGAAAACTCAATAGAAATATTACGAATAACACTAATCGAATGATCATAGAAATGACAAAGGTTTCGTTTCAAATTATTCGTTTAAACGTATATCTGTAGAATTGTGTCATTTAGTAACCAATTAAAAGTAACCATATTTTTTTAAAATTGAAACAGCTTTGAAGCTTTGTCTAGAAGAGTGATGAGTATAATGGAAAGGCAAAAGACGACCTAAGATGGATGGATTTTGTGAGACAGGATATGAAATCTATCTGTGAACTACGATAATAAGAAGACTTATAGAGAAGAATGAAAAAAGACGATTTAGGTAGAAGAAGAAATAAATTTATCAAGGCTTGCGTGATCTGGGTACTAGGACAGTAGTCCTAGTACCTAGTAAGGTACATTGCATGAAACTTAAAGTGCAATTGAGCATTGTTAAACAGACTGTGACCATACTAAAAGTCACTTTTCGCCGTCCCTATGTCCCTATGTATGCTTAGATCTTTAAAACTACGCAACGGATTTTGATGCGGTGTTTTTATTAGATAGAGTGATTAAAGAGGAAGGTTTTTAGCCAGGGCGGGTCGCTAGTTTAATATATAGCGAAATTTATGATAGGTCAGCGTTTGAACATTATCACAACAGCCTGATAGTAGGTGACGATGCGGTCTAAAATGTAGTACGCTTTTTTAGAAGATAACCTCTAAATTGTATTTACCTGAATCTAAAGTATACGTAGCGCAGCGAATGTTGGCCTCTGATGGAAAGTAGAAGGGGTATGCGCAAAACTCAATTTTCATATAAATATCGAGTTCTGCGCATACCCCTTCCACTTAACGCAGAGGCCACCATTCAATGCGCGAGGTTTAACGGGGTCTCCGGTCAGTATAATGATTATAGTACCTACCTACCTACAGTTTCATAAAGTTTCCTACCTATCCTACCTACCTATTGCTTACCTATTGATAAAAACTACTGATAACTAGAACTAGTATTTAGAAATCACCGATAACAGTCCATTTATAGAGAAATAGTAAAATTCTTAGTTTTATGATAAAGGTTTTTTGATAACGAACTACGTAAACCGCTTTAATAAACCGACAAAATGATAACTAATAGATCAGAAATAGAACAAATAATTAATTTTAATACATTACTTAGTTTAAGTAGCACGAAAGTAATCTTTAGCGTTTGGTACGCTCGCGAATGGATAAAATTTCTAACCGAATCTAGCCCATTTTTATGGACTAATTAAATAATTGATGTAGGCAGGCATCAGGCACTTTAAAAGCAAAATCCTCGACAATAATCACTAAACGATGGATGATTTTATATCAAACTAGCGACCCGCTCCGGCTTCGCACGGCTATATTATGCATGTATTATACATATAAACCTTCCTCTTGAATCACTCTATCTATTAAAAAACTGCATCAAAATCCGTTGCGTAGTTTTAAAGATTTAAGCATACACAGGGATATAGGGACATAAGTACAGAGAAAGCGACTTTGTTTTATACTATGCAGTGATGCACTATTTATTCAAAATTTGAATAAAAACTATAGATATATTGTTAAGAAACAATTATCATTTTAGCTTTTTTATGCTAAAATATCAAAAGCGATTTAAAAGAAAAGGAATTTCTCAATTATTCCGAATTTGTATTTCATATTACTTACTTGCTTTTTTTACACAAACAAAATTAAAAACAACTACTATAAACAACAAATTCGTCCTCAACGTTCTTCAAAATATTTCAACAGCACTGAAATGGAACAAGAATGCAGACTAAGACATTCAAAAATAGATCAAAACTAAACCGGGACTAAATTCAGAAAGGAATTCTCGAGTTGTGATTCCAAAACAATCTTCTATTTCTCCTTGAAATAAACAAACCATTTCAAAAGGGCCACCGTCAAAATAATTAAGCTTCAAGCAAAGAAAAGCACCATGAATGCTTCAATACGTTGCTATGGATACTAGTCAATAACGTTTCTATGGTTACTAGTCAAAAAAGTTTCTATGGTTACTTGTCAATAACGCATGACGTAAAACTTTTTTGAGAGAGCAGGTCAAAAGACAGTAACACGAGTTCAGCCGTGGGGCGCAGCTACTCTGATATATAAAACTCAACCAACCGCATCACATTAGCAACTTACATCATCAAGTTTGACATTTTCAAGGCGCGCTAAGAAAACATGAAAGACACCGTAAACAAAGCGCGTAAACCTGACGAATCATTCTAACGGTGCTTCAGTACAATAAAGTTTACGACCTCTCGCTATAAAGTACATTTGAAACAGGTGAAACACAGTTACGGACCTGTTAATTAATGTTAAGAAATCATAGAATGTTAGGTATATAGGTTGATAGTATTGCAGGGTTATTAGATAAACACTGTAAATTGCGGTTAACTAGCAACTGAAAAACAGGCATTATGTATCATAATCATCACTATCACTACATAGTATAAAATAAAGTCGCTTTCTCTGTCCCTATGTCCCTATATCCCTATGTGTGCTTAAATCTTTAAAACTGCGCAACTGATTGTGATGCGGTTTTTTTTAATAGATAGAGTGATTCAAGAGGAAGGTTTATATGTATAATACATGCATAATATAGCCGTGCGAAACCAGGGCGGGCCGCTAGTCACTACATTGTATAAAATAAAGTCACTTTTCGCCGTCCCTATGTCCCTTTGTATGCTTAGATCTTTAAAACTACGCAACGGATTTTGATGCGGTTTTTTTAATAGATAGAGTGATTCAAGAGGAAGGTTTAAATGTATAATACATGCATAATATAGCCGTGCGAAGTCGGGGCGGGTCGCTAGTAATATTATAAAGCTAAAGAGTTTGTTTGTTGGTTTGAACGCGCTAATCTCAGGAACTACAGGTTCGAATTGAAAAATTATTTTTGTGTTGTGTTATAGTCCATTTGTCGAGGAAGGCTATTTTATACTTCGATATTCCCACGGGATCGGGAGTTATGCGGGTGAAACCACGGAGCGCTGCTAGTGTCTCGATATATAGCATCACTATCGATTGGCGATATCGCTAATGAAAAATAATCTTTTCTAAAAAGGCAGATTAAAAACTGAAAGATAAATAAACCCTTTAAGCACAACACTCATAACTGAAAATTATTAAACTTAAGAAAAACAAAGAAGATATCCGGGAACATTCATAAAAAAATACATACAACCGATCTGAGAACCTCCTCCTTTTTTTGAAGTCGGTCAAAAACACAGAAATTAGAAGTAAAAGTTGTACAGGAGCTAATTGTATTTCGAGTTTAGTTACTGCCAATATTAGCGATTGGAATGAGGAAGATCTTAGTGCTATGGAACGCTTCCCAACTGTAGAAGAAAAACCAAGGGGCGCAAAAAAGACTAACAAATGATAAGGTAAGAATTAGCAGAGAAAACCGCTATACTTCGAGAGAATAGAGGTCAGTATGTATGAACTAGTAAGTATATTACGTAAACAAAGCCTTAGATAACGTTTAAAACAACTATAAATCAATGGAACGGTGCGAGTCAGTTCTTTTTATAGTGAGATCGTAAGAATAGATAAACTCATTATGGAGGGAAATCGTTAGTCACTCACGTGCTTGGTATTAGCGCCATTTTCTTGTGTGTAATGTTTTATTTGCCCATAGGGCTATGGAAGGCGTGCGTAGAGCCTAAATTAACAGGTAGAGGTAGCATTTATTCCTGTCTGCACTATAAAATGCAACCAAGGTTGGGTCGGTTGGGATAGAAGATAACTACTTGGGGTATAGTGATGGGATGGTCACTACCATCCCAATTATACCCTATAATTACCCAGTATCCAGTCCACTGACTGGATACTGGGTTATGGCGAATACTAGTCCCAATTCAGCCCCTAATATTCATTCTATTTTCATATATAGATCAGAAGGCCAATTCTCGTAAATAACATTGTCCAAATTACATTTCAATATCATTTTGATTGCATTTCGATCACAAATAACACCCTCAAAGTAGCTTAAAACACCCTCAAAGTTAGCTTTTTGTAAAAAAAAAAACTGACTTTGAAGGTATCTTTTGCAATCGGGATGATATTGAAATGTAATTTAAACCATGTTATTTACGAGAATTGGCCTTCTGGACCAGGTAAATATAACACAAACATGAACCCGAAAATAAATTTAAAACAAAACTGCTATTAATCAAACTTTCAAAATTGGCAATAAGATCAAATCTAAGATTGAAAAGATTAAAAATTAGCAATGTTGGACAACGCGCTACCTACTTTTTAGATTTTAATGACTTCATCATCTTCGCCATAAATTACAGATTAATCACTCGCGCGACATTCATTTTGTCAATATATCACAATTAGTAAACCGTTTAAAATTGGTAGAATGTGAATGATATAACATAGTCAAGGTGAAAGGGTACAGGGCGCTCTCTCCATACAAACGTAGTCCACTGTTTCCTCCCTGGATATTGACTCTATAGCAAATATTTTTGTTGCATAAAACCTATAACTGCCATGACTATGCCCCTATGTCTTGATTATATTCAGTTTCTAATTATCATAGAAATTAAGATTTAAAAAATAAAAAAACAAAACATAGGGGCATGGTCGTGGTAGTTATAAGTTTTATGCAACATAAATATTTGCTCTAGTGTCATTATCCACGGAGGAAACAGTCGACTACGTTTGTATGGAGAGAGCACAGGTACCCTTTCCTCTTAAGCTCTTTACAAACCGTAGTCGCGCGACTCTTGTGACGCGACCAGCGTAATCGCGACCCCAGTAGTATTTAATATCAGGGCTCGCTCGACTAGACATGCTTGTTCTAAAATTTTATTAGCAAAGTAATACTTAATACTTAATTACAAGCATTTCCATAAAGTTGTTTGATATTCCGCAAATAAGTTTTAAATAACATTTAAATAATTTTATAATTAAACTGCACAGCAAAGCAATTATTCAAACGACATGTCACAAATTCTCAGCCTACTTTTGGACAATTGCAAAATCGCCATAATTGAGCTTTAAAAAGCGCATACTACTTATTTCAATGTTTTAAATAACCTACACATTCATCATAAGGTTGCACCGCGACCGAGATAAGCTCTCTACAAACCGGCATCTAAAGTCGCACCGACGACGTGACATCTAGTTTCAACAATTTTTACACGACACGTTGCTATTAAAAATTGAAAGTTATTTCGAAACCCTTACATTTCGAAAGTTATTATTATTTTAAACCGATAGGTAATCTTAAACGCAAAATATCAATATGACACTTACAATTAAGAAAACATTGAATTTTGAACTCTAATCTTCCAACTCAAAGTATATTTCAGTTGTTACCGAAACACGGTGGTTCAAGCTGTGAACAATGGTTTTGCGAATATTATTCAGTTCAATTCTAGTTCACTTTCGCTCTTTTGAATACCGGTTGAGGAACTAAAAGATGGCCGCACCTGATTAATTTCAATAGACTTGAGAAATTGATGTTTTAGAGCTTTCATAGGCTACAGACCTTACTATCAGTCGATAGTCTGCCAACAGTTCTCAATTGAAGAAAATCATCGAATCCACGTCAATCGTCGTGTTGTATACCGATTCAAAACTGTTGGGCGACAGAAATTCTGCACTCTGCGGGTGCTTATAATTTTATTAACTTGTAATAAACTATTAAACTTGAATGGCTATGATCGTAAAGTATCGTAAGTTATTTTAACATGCTTAACGATCTGGCCGACAAAAATAAAAACACTTTCGTTTCGATAATTCGTCATTAAAACGTCGCGATCGAAATTATTTTAATAACTAGCTTTTAAATTGGAGTAAGTTTTCATTTTTTAAGTGCTGAAAATTTTATTTAGTATGCTAATAAGTACAGTTTATATCCTGCGCAAACTGGGACCACTAAATAAGATATATCTTTTAAGAAAATACGTTTAAAACATCGAAATTAAATCGCAAAATAATCGGATCACAATGTCAATAAATAAAACAATTTATTCAATGTAAAAATTAAATTACGGGTTAAAGTTTAATTTATGAATATAGTTTACAATTGTAGCTAAAGTAGGAGAGATGGTCACGCAATATCGTCACGCGAAATCTCTTCGTGGAAATTAGGTGTCTTCAAGTTTGTTTTACGACTATGTAAACTTGAACTTGGCATGATAAAACAAGTTTTAGTAGATTCGACGAAACCACATTAAAATTGTACAAACTGGCACGACCAGTCGCATACCCCCGAAAAAACCCCAAGTGATTTATAGACAGAATAGGCAATAGAGGAAGTAAATAATTGTCATTAAGAATTTTGATTAAAACAATTACGTTAGATTTTTCACCCTTGACTGATAAAAATGATAATGATATCAGCGAAAACAATAAAAAATACAGATTTTCTCTACAATCGATAAAAATATCAATCAATGAATGATGCAATCAAAACAATATCTTGATAACGTCAGATTAAAGAGAGAGTTTTCCGATTATTTCTTATGTTATGTATTGTATTATATAAATGCACTGATAAGCTTTCTAGAATTGTCTTTAGCAGTAATATAGCATTGATTTTTACCCGACTGCAAGCAAAGGCTCGTTTTTCCTAACTGGTAACTGTCCTAAGTTTTTACGTAGGCATATGCTAGTGCTGGAGCTACAAAGATCAAAATATCCTTCCTGCCAGGTGGCAGAATATTTACTTGACAGGCTTGTCACACTTTTTTCAAGTTTATTTTGTGCCCATATGGTCAATTTTACATGTAACCTCTTCAAAAAATGTACTGTTGCTCCGTACTTTGTTCGCTCACATTTTTCTTTATAAAACTATTTTCTAGAGTTAAGTGTTTGTATTACGATTACATACAAACACTTCAATATGCGATAACGTAACCATCTTTTACTAAAAATGAACTTTATTATCGAGTGCTTAAAGTTTAAAATCTAGGAAATTTAAATTTAGGTTTAAGGACTTACATCACATCAAGTTAATCGATCAACATGCTTACCTGAAAAAGAAATGCCATTGTGATTAAATTATTCGTCACAAAACGTTACGTATTTTAAAATTAACGCATTGGACACACCAGTATTTTTATTTTCTTCCGGAAACAAACCTAGTTTTTATGCTCTGGCGCATGAGACCTAAGTTTGTTGTATGTATACCATGCCCCTCTAATTTCCTTTTTTCTAACAATAGAAACAAAGGAAATGTGTTCTTTAGTAATTAGATTGTTACAGAAAAGAAAATTGAGGAGCATATTATATATAGCAATGCTAAGTCTGAGAAAAAAAATGCTCTAGAGGCAATATTCAGGAAGGAAATAGAGGAATAGCCCCTTAATTCACGCAGGATGTAGGTATTATTATAGGACCGAATCAAACAATGAATTACTGTATAAAATTACACTTGCAAAGCTTTATAATAAAAAACACAACATCAACTAATACATAAATTACATAATTAGAAACAGTAAGAAAAACAAAGAATTAAACATAAGGCTTAAATAATTGTTTCAATTAACAAAGGCAGTTAATTTTAGTTAAGTAAGTTGTAATGATTTTCTGGATTAAAGTTAGTATTTACATAATATATACAATAAGCTGAATAAGGTGTAAGGTAGACTTTTCCGAAATCACAACCGGATATTATAATAATATTGGACTTCACGCACGAACCATTTTGGAACCACGAACCTTTGGTTACTATTTTGAGTTAGGAATACCATTTCGGATCAGGTTGAAAGAGCCCTACCCTTTTTGTAGTTTCTAAGCTTCGGGGTCACTTTTTAGGGTCAGGATAGGAATAATCCGAACGAATGTGTCGTCGCATAGTTCTCGCCTGTTTGTTCAAAGCTTAAAACAAATCATTTCAAAATGTCTTCTAAAAAGTTCTAAACAAACAGTCAAAAACGAATTCAAAATTCTTGGAATAAGCAAAACCGTCTTCATGTTTAACGGAAAGTTTAAAACAATACATTTCTTCGGCATTGTTAAGACTTGAGTACCGTTCGGCGCAATGACATCATACAAGACACGAGTGCGCGCGCGCACCTTTGATAGGAGACATGTGTCAAAGTTACCTACTAAAGACACTGAGTGGTTTAAATGATAGTACAGAGGAAACTTCGTGTACTTATTTAGCTTGGCATTTGTCTAAATAATGAAGTTTTATTTGTGTTTAACTGTATAGAAAATATCTAAGTATGTATGATGTTTCTAATACTGCCCTCGTAATTAAGGACACATTATCTTAGAAAATGAAATTTGAAAAAACTCTAGTAAAGTTTTTGTGGAAAATTGTATTAGTTTTATTACGAAGCCGGTTAAAAAACGATACAAAAATAATTTTGGAAATAAAAATTCAACCATGACCTAACACATCACAATCACTCACACATGATCGAAAACCTTACAAATTACAACAGCTGTTCGATATTTGAATGGAGTCGGACGAGACATGCGCGGGCACATTAAAGAAAAAAAAAATCTAAAATGGTTGCCATTGATGCACGAACCAGTTTAGATTCCATTTATGGCCACAGTAGGGTCACGTAGGGACAGCCTTTGGACCAAAACTACGCGTACATCGCTTTAAATAAGACTACGTTTTCTATTATATAGGTAACTATTTTTGAAGTTATACTTCTTTAGGCGCGTTATGAAAAAATGATGAGAGTGAAATTTTACAAAAGCGTCACACAAAATTCTCACGTCGGACGAGTTTTTTGTCGGACGAGTTTTTTGCCGGACGAGTTTTTTGTCGGACGAGTTTTTTGTCGGACGAGTTTTTTGTCGGACGAGTTTTTTGCCGCACGAGTTTTTTGTCGGACGAGTTTTTTGTCGGACGAGTTTTTTGTCGGACGAGTTTTTTGTCGGACGAGTATTTTGTCGGACGAGTATTTTGTCGGACGAACTTTTCGTCGGACGAGTTTTTTGCCGGACGAGTTTTTTGTCGGACGAGTTTTTTTTTTTTTTTTTAATAATGCCAAAGAAGTATAACTTCTCACGCGCGTACATAAGTACACGCACCCATTTTTTTTTTCTTTAAAGGGACCTAAGTTCTAACCCGTTGCTTGGGTCCCGCCGCGTGACTATCGTACCAGTTTGTCGGAAGCATTATGTTAAATTTCAAAAAACATTTTTTATAAACAGAGCACATAAACTCAAATAAGACAGTAATTACCACATAATTATGAATTTAAAGGTACTTACTCGAATACATTTATAACAATTAGTTTCAATTCTTTTTGTTTTTCGTTTTGAAACCTAGTAACTCCCACGGTAATTATTATGGGCTTAAGGGAACATAATTAACTTTGAAATAGTTTCGGAACGGGAACATATTCCCACAAAAACTGGAATGTAAAGACCTCCTTGTGAGAAAATAGAATAAAATGTTGTGCTCTTTGTCTTTATAGAATTGTTTTTCTTTTTAAATACTGGCAACTTGTAGTAAGGATAATAATATAGATTTTTTATTCATATTGACTTTTAAGCAACAACTTCTTTATCTGCTTAAATATCACTACATAGTATAAAACAAAGTCGCTTTCTCTGTCCCTATATCCCTTTGTACGCTTAAATCTTTAAAACTACGCAACGGATTTTGATGCGGTTTTTTTTAATAGATAGAGTGATTTAAGAGGAAGGTTTATGCATATAATAGATGCATAATATAGGCGTGCGAAGCCGGGGCGGGTCAAAAGATTTTGAAGAAGACTAACTAAAGGAAGGTCGAAGTAATAAGTCAAGATTGCTTACCATTAACGATATCGCCGACGGTTTTGTTTTTTATACTTTTTTGTATGATTTTGACATAGGCCAACGAAGAGTCACGTGGTCTTCCGTGAGAGAAAAAAAATGTTAGACAAGTAGTTTCATCTTATGTCAATTTCATACAAATAAATCTTTCGATTTAGCGATAGATTAGCGATATCGTTAATCGTCAATTTTTTTGTATGATATTGACATAATAATTGGCATAAGATGAAAATTGTTCTCCATTTTTTTTCTCTAACGGAAGACCACGTGAATTTTCGTTGGCTTACATCAGTTTCATTAAAAAATAAATAAATAAAAGTCTTTCGATTGGTGATATCGCTAATGGGTCTCAAATCTCTAATCGTTAACACACATTTTCCCCATAAGGGTATGTCTAAATCTCGTTAGGAGTAGACAGTAAGGTATGACTAAATCGCTGTACGACTAAATCTCGATATAAATACTTCGCGTTAGGGCTAAATACTAAATAGCTTACCCACCAAATAGTGCGTTGCGTACGCCATTTTAAAAGTTTGACCTAATATCTATAAAACGCAAACATATTCTATTTATCTAACTTATGTTTTGGTATTGGTATTGTTTGTAATCAAATCATACCAAAGAATAAATAATTCAATATCAATAAAATGATTACTATCTGTTCTGTGATTTCCACGAAGAGTGCAAGTCGATTTCCCAATTTCCCTTCATTTTCCCCAACTTTCCCGAACGAACCGGTTGATTACTTACTTAATGACAGCTTGTCAATAAGTAATGACGAAGATTTTCAAGCTCGGCAAGAATGTTGATCACCGTAAGTCATATATGAATCATTATAGATAGGTAAATTATCTATCTATCTAATATATTGAAACGAGCAATTCTTGTTATATATGATTGCACAATCAGGATCTCGGAAATGGCTCCAATAATTTTTATGAAATTTAGTATGCGGTTTGAATTTAGTAATTCGGGTATGAGTTAAATAAAACGTAAACTAACCGAGCACAACTCAGTCACCCAGCCGAAATATCCGGTCAAAATATCGAGCTCTACAAAATATTAACAAAAAAACGTCGAATATTTTTGGTGTTCAATTAAGTTAAAGAAAACGACAAGATAAAACGGCACGATTGATTTTGATGAAAATTTGATAAAGGACAAGGGTTTCGAAATTTTCCGATCAGAAAAACCTAGTACTTAGGCAAAAAATAACCAAATGGTTTGTATTTAACAAATAAGTACCTATAACGTTGTGAATATCCCGTTTTAAATAACTTTAGAAGTGTTATCTTGTTAGTTTAAAATCCTATAATGTTTAATACCAATCCTATTACCATAATAATAATATCATGTAATCTGATCCTATGGAAACAGCCCTTAATTACCCTTTGACTATCAGTTTCTCAAGGCTTTCTCCGAAACGACCATCAAATGGTCATCGACCAGTCTGTAATAAAACTAATAAATCAATGGGACAAGATAAACAATACCCACGCTTCCTAGAAACCTGGATAACCTGTTCGAAGGACCACACCAAAGCTTAACTGAACCGTTAAACATTTATTTAGAAATCTATAAGCAAATAGAAGATGCAAGTCCGCTTAGAGAATACAAATAAACCTAAATATTCAGTAATTGGTGCTTTAATATTTACTTTTTAATATTCTGCTAAAGCAAATTTTTTTGAAACGTTTTCGGTACCAATTTTTCCTCTTCAGTTATTCATCAACGGAACACATGGGATAAGCCCTGGAATCCAGAATCCAGCTATTTATATACCAAGTTGCATCGCTTCGGTTCGGTTCGGTTCAATAGTTTCAGCGTCTCTCTCTTGGGTCGATCCTTATAACCTCCTTCACCCAGTCGTTTGTAAGGGTTTTCCACTTGTTTGTTAATAAATAAATAAAATAAATAAATATTTCAGGACATATTACACATCGCCATCCAGCCCCAAGCTAAGCAACTTAATGCTTGTGTTATGGGTGCCAGATAACGGATAAACTACTTATATACTTTTTTTTTTTGTAAATATATACATATTATACATATAGGAAACACCCAGAACCAGAAACAAGAATTTATGGTCAGCATAAATACTTGTTCCCGGCGGGAATCGAACCCGCAACCTTCTGCGTCGCAGTCGGGTGTTCGCCCGACGCGCCATAGAGGTCGTCGCGCCACAGAGTTAATGAATTTCCGAAGATGAAAAATTGGTCCAGAAAACATTTCTAAACGCATAAGCTACTTTTAGGGTTCCGTACCTCAAAAGGTAAAAAAGAAACTCTTATAAGATCACTCTCTTACCGCTTATCCTCCACTCTTATCCTGATATTTTCATGGGATCGGATGGACAAAACCGCTAGCATAACCGGCATAACTAAGCTGTTCTTTAGTTTGTCTTTTGTTTTGACTGTCTTTAATTTTTAAGAAACGCGCAATAAGAAAGTCCAATTGGAGAGACTCCGGTATTGGATCTCTTCGACACTAACCCAAAAAATCGGCCCATGGTCCACCCAGATGGATTGAGGAGCATGATCAATGCCCGTTCTTTAAAAACTAACGGGACAGCCTGTACAGTGTGGTTACATAAATGGTGCGTACTCGGTAATGGACGATAATTAATGATTTCACACGGGTGATGGTACAAGAGACGTTGAACAACTACGGTACTGTGTCAATAGTCGGTTGTCTTGTCGAACCAGTCAACGCAGACTTCAGACTTTCCCATCAAACTTTATTACAAAGACCTTACAAACTTCTTACGGAAATGACCGGTTGTTATCTTCTTCTTCGCTTGTTTGTTTTTTTTTAATTTTAGAAAAATAATATAGAATATTATATTAGTAGGATTTTGTGTTTTATAATATTTTTATACAGGCAGCGTGCAAACATTAGAAAAAAAGAGGCAGTAAAAATATCCCGACGAATTGAGAACCTCCTCCTTTTTTCCGTTAAAAATGGCGGGTTTTGAAAGTATTGCGTCTATATTTTTAACGTTTGACAGCCTATAAACTTGTGTCAATAAAATGGCAAAGCGGTCGTGCGTGACAGATCTTGTTAAAATATAAGATTAGTACGCTTTCCGTGTGTTTTTTTTCTTATTGTTTTAAATCCATCAATTAAACGGCTTGTCGTTGGCTGTCGGCCGATAGAAGCAACTTTAGTCTGCTGTTATCCTAAAGGTACCTACAGAGACAACAGACTGACTTGATGGGCTTTACCTTTCTGGGAGGTAATTGTTTGGGTGTCTGAATATAAGAGTTGATTCAAACAATTACGTGAATCAAGAAAAGTGTTCAATACAGCCAATAATAAGTACTTGGTAGTTTTATTAGAAGGCACATTATACGGTTCAATTGCCCCACTTTAAATTTTCAATGATCTAACAAAATAAATAAAAACAACTTATCAAGAAGTATAAAACCTTGAAAGATTAAATTCTTTACATATTTTATTATTGATCTTATCAAAACAGATTTCATTTTTACACAAATTGATGATAACATCTTTTGATTTATCGTATTTTTAATTGCACTTTATCTGTGGCCCGTGTACAATAAAATTCACATAATTGTTTGCCGTCTTGTGTCAAATCGACACAATTCTGACGGATGTAGCTAATCCAAACTCTTTGCCCTAACGGAGGAGGACCTTCTTCTCTTTGAGAGGTTTAACTGAAAGAAAGAAAGACGCCACGAAAGAAAGCACTAACGTCTCCATTCTAGTGGAACTGCAGCTAGCACGATCACCTCACTCTTCACCATTTGCTTACAGCGTGTGCTGCAATATTTTAGCTTAATTTCGAATGCCTAACAGTGACGGAGAAGTTTGAGGGTAAAAAACCACGAAGGACGAAGCCTCAAGCGATGGACCTACCAGCCCCCCGATTGCTTTTCATTAGCGATTTCGCCAATCGATAGATTTTTATTTTTTTTATATTGACAAAAACCAACGTAAGGTCACGTGGTCTTGCGTTAGAGAATAAAAAAAATGGTAGACAATTTTCCTCATATGTCCATCAATAACATACTTACAAAAAAATCTGTCGATTAGCGATATCGCTAATGGAAAGTAATCTTGTTTAAGGGGGCAGGTAAGTATTCGAGCAGCTGGATGTACCCCTCAGCAAGGATCTACATCAGGCTAACAGAGTCCATGGGAGGAAGACAGTAGATCGACTGCAACAATCACGATTCTCAGCATTGAGGGAACGACGGAGGAACTAGCAAGTGTTACATTAAAAGACACAATAACAATAATCAAGTGAAGTTACACCTGTCGTAGACCAAGAGGCTGCTGCTTTTATAATAGTACCTACCTAGTACCAAGTATAGTTATTGTTATTTTCTATTGTATGTAACAGATGCGTCACTCAACTATCAAATCTGTCAAACTCGGTGTAACTGTATACTCCCAACATTGTAATTTATGCCATATATGGAGCTCAGAACGTCATGGAAGTGATGGGTAAGGGAAATGTCAAAATAGAATGATAATGGTAACAGACAAACGACACGGGGTGCGGAGTCACTATAGTTAGATGGATAGATAACTTTATTTATACAACACAGTAAGGAACATAGAACACAATATACTCAAAGGAAAGTAATAGCAAGAAAGTATAAGTAAAAATAATAAGTATTATAAAGCATAATTGCTTTGGAAGTATATTTGCTATAGTTTTAAGATTCCTCCGGAAAAAGATGCCACAAAGAAATAGAGCTGCAGCTTCTTTTGCATGACAATGTTTTTTTGTATCAGAAGACAAGAACAGAATATTATATATTTGCAACAAAAATAGATAACAGAGTAGGTGTATATTAAAGCTAAATAAAACTATTAATCGCAGAAACACATTTTTGATATCAAGAAAAACTATTCAAATTCTAGATTTCAGTAGCTAAAACCTAACCTCTTCTGTTTAAAGAAAACATGAAAGTCCTCTATGGACATCTTCACACTTTTTAACCGACTTCAAAAAAAGGAGGAGGTTCTCAATTCGGTTGTATGTATTTTTTTGTGATGTAGAATTTGCTGTTATGGTTAATTTAAAACCAAGTTAGAAACGGTGGGTCCCGCACTATGAATTTTTTTAGACAGGTCGTGTACTACTTTGGCAACCACTGCACTAATAGATATCCTGAATAAAAAAATCCCCACTCATTTACGTGATTAAAATCTTTCCCGCATTCCTAAATTACCCAAAGAGCCTAGAGTTACGAATAACCATTAGACTGACTCATAGCTAATTAGAGAAACAACGGTAATCATGGCAAAGAACTTATCGTCATGGTTACTTACTTTGAACATAAGTACAACTTGGTATAGTTTACCGTTTCCCATCGAACAGTTAATGTTAGCATACACTGTCAATGGGTGTAGCTATCGATTGATTGAAAAAAACGTGAATGAGATGGTTCTATGGGCTTATTTAATCAATCGCCGCTCGGTCTATATTGAAAGATTGAACAAAGTATGACCACATTAAATTCAATGGAGAATAATAGAGATTTTGTTCCCTAAACTAGTTTCGAATCGCATGAATGATTTTTTTTAATTCATTAAACGACACTTTCATTTAGATTTGGGATAGTAGAAAATTATAATCCATACTTATACTTTGTTTGATTGTTTGTTTGTTTGAACGCGCTAATCTCAGGAACTACTGGTTCGAATTGAAAAATTATTTTTGTGTTGAAAAGTCCATTTATCGAGGAAGGATATAGGCTACTTTTTATCCCGATATTCCCACGGGATCGGGAGTAACACAGGTGAAACCGCGGAGCGCTGCTAGTTAGCTTAATAAAGAAATATCATCATTTTCATTCAAATTGGTTTAGTCGTTTGATAATTAAGAGGAAAAAATTTTTTCGGAAATATAATATTAGTTAGGATTACAGAAGAATTAAATTAAATTGAGCTTCCTTAAAGGGATATCATTTATTTCCTTTAGAAATCCATAAATATCCACACCGCATTCTCAATGTGTCACTCACACTATTATCTGAGTCACATAAGTTATGCCAAGGTCATAACGTACAAAATCATAAACTCATAGAGTCAAAACTAAAAATGTTTGTAAGTTACCTACTTAATTTTGAAATTAAACTGTGAACAAAATCTGTGGGAGTTAGTATTTAAATTCAACGTATGATAGTCAAGGTCAAGTTAACGAAATCCTAACGTATTGATGTAGCAAAAACTTGATCAACGAGTTTTAGTTTAAACGATAAATAGGTATGCTAAAATACTCCTAAACTTAGTCACTGTATTTAAAAAACAACTCTCGATCCCATGAGAATATCGGGATAAGCCTAAGAGAGTACTCAATGAATCAATGTATCCTCATACTAAGTTTCATCTAAATCTCTCAATCCTTGTTTACTTAGGAATTGAAGACCCTCAAATTGTGCATGTAACTAGAAGCGAGTTGAGTATGAATGTAGAGGGATGGAGAGGAAGAGGACGACCTAAGAAAAGATGAGTGTACGTGAGACAAGACATGAGAGAGATGAATGTGAACGATGAGATGACGACTGATAGGAGTGAATGAAATAAGACATACTGCGCCGACCCTAAATAAATTGGCATAAGAGCAGGAAGATGATGATGATGAAATTGTACACCCCAGGAAAGACAGACGCAGGCAACTGATTCCATTCCTTTTCTGTATTAATAAGGAACAACGAAGCATAAGGAATGACAAAGCATTCCTTATTCCTTTCGTACACCGTCTTTCATATTACAATACCAGAGATACAACAAATTGTATAGATATTAGAGATCGAAAGTAAACTCACGTCTCCACTGACCCCCTAGGGCTTTTCAATCGAATTAATCGTTGACACTAATCAGTAAGACATAAACATAATTTCATCTAATGACTCTTCTTAATGAAAGTGTTAGATAAGTAGAAAGTAAAAGTCACAGTCATTATCAATGCGACTTTCCCTTAATTTTTCAATTCAATTTTATGCTCTAATTAAAAGCCTAATCAAAACTTAATTATTAAACTTGACTATGTTGAAAACTAAGTTATAAAACAATTTGATCATCATTTGTCTGACAATGTTTCAAAACAAAAGAATATAGAGTTTCTGTGTAACCTTGAAGAAGATTTTTAAACGCCATATACCTTTTTGTACACATACATAAAGATCAAAGACCTTTTGCGTAAAATCGTATTATATGTATTTCTACTACTCACATAATACAAATACGAAAGTTTTTCAGTTGGTAGAAACCTCTTAAACTCTCGCACGATTTGTAAATTCATAGTAATTATTTGGACGAATTTAGTGGGAAATGTAGATACATTTTTTCACCAATTTTTTGTTCCAATGTATTAGGACTTACGAAGGTAAAACTGTTAGGAAAAATTAATCCTACTAATATTAAAAATGTGAAAGTTTTTGTGTGTGTGTGTGTGTGTGTGTATGTAAAGTTACTCCTTCACGCAAAAACTACTGGACCGATTGCGACGAAACTTGGTAGGTATGTAGATGGAGACCTGGATTAACACATAGGGCATTTTATCGAGATATTCCCACGGGATCGGGACTTACGCGGGTGTAACCGCGGGGCGCAGCTAGTATAAAATATGAGCCAAAATAAATATCTCACGTTACTAGAGATACTAAAACTAAAGCCATTGTTTTAAGCGCACCAGTGTGACTAATTGGTAATAATTATGCACGTTTTTAGACGAGGCGCCTATAACCAAGTCAGGTTGACGATAAACTATGCTTTATCTTGATTGTCTTATATTTAGAAACAGGTTAAATATAGGTAGCAAGTTTTTAAAACTTTATACAAATAGATAGATACATAAACACACAAGAAACGTTGAACGAAACAAAAAATTATAAACACCACAGATATTTTACAGGCAATTCCAACATTAAATCGAAGAATTAACAAACATTAAATCATACAACTTAAGTTTTAATAAGAGGTTTTCATTCCAGTCCAGATATAGATTCTATGGACGGCACTAAACTTGCTAATGTGAAACTTGGAGAAGATTATTTCAATCATAAACCTAATGGAATAACTAAATATGAAGATGAAATTCAATCTAAATAAACAAGAAGAAATATTAATCCATAGCTAGAGGCAATGAGTGCAGCTATTAGCAATTATAATTACTATGGGACATAGAATACCATGAGATAAATTTCTACTAGCCTATACGGCTATAAAATCGGATGAAGTATGCAATTCACATGATCTGATTCTGTTAATGCTTAAAGCAATATTAGTACACCTATTTAGACAATTAATATTAAAATCAATATCGAAGTTAACTACTTCTTTCGCAAGCGATGCGATCGTTTTCCACAAAAAAGTTAACAAAATTCAACACATTTTAAAAACAAAGGATATTCAAATTTCAATTTAAATAAAAATCGGCCAAGTGCGAGTCGTACTCGCGCACGAAGGTTTCCGTATTATATTCTATTTTTAGTATTTAGTGTAGCTGTAACAGAAATACATCATCTGTGAAAATTTCAACGGTCTAGCTATCACGGTTCATGAGATGCAGCCTGGTGACAGATGGTCAGACAGGCAGACGAACAGTGGAATCTTAGGGTCCCGTTTTTACCCTTAGAGTACGGAACCCTAAAGACAACACATTTTGAAAACAAAAGAACCGTTCATACAAATTGCAACGCATATTAAAAACAAAAGGACTTTTCAATCCAAAATTCAAATTGCAATTTAAAAAATGGGAATTTTGCTAATGCAAAATGAAAAGTTGCACGCGCACCGGAAAAAGGCCCGACTGTTGAACTTTCGGCCAATCACGTCGCATGCACTCGATGACACCAGCGAGGTAGGATGTGCGTGACTCAAGCGCAGGATACTCGCTATGATTGCAGGAATTGCGATAGTCATAAAGATTAAGGAGTAGAGTATGGTGCGACGGTGATATTCAATGGACATGGTCAAGAAATTAACTTGAACTATGAATTGTAGTAACTTTCCTAGTAGAAAATTGTAGTAACTTTCCTAGTAGTAGTTTCCTAGTTAAATTCACTTACTCAATGACGTTACTCAATTACATAGAGCAATTAGATTAGAACCCCATGAGATTCTTGTGCCTTAACCTCATGAGATTCTTGTGCCTTAACCCCATGAGTTTCGTGTGCCTTGACCCCCTGAGTTTCTTGTGCCTTAACCCCATAAGTTTCTTGTGCTTTCTTAGTTTTAAGACGTTTCAATGTGATTTCATGCAAGTTGTACGATTCCAAATGAATAAAGAATTTTGACTTTGACTTCGGAAAAGTTCTTTCACGTAGTTATAATTTTGTGTGTCTATCTTTTCTATTTCCCTATAATATAAAAATCTCGTGTCGCGGTGTTAGTTACCAAACTCCTTCGAAACGGCTGAACCGATTTGTATGAATTTTTTGTGTAGGTATATTCGTTAGGTCTGAGAATTCTACATCTTTTTGTTTGTTTGGGGCAAAAACAACGTTTGCCGGGACAGCTAGTATTCTTATAATATACGAGTAACTATCTGTTTTTATATGTTTTTCGAACAAAAATGTAGACGGCAAAGTTTGAAGACTACGTACCTATATATATACGTTATCTGTTACCAATAGGATAGCACTTTATTCCTTTATCTATCTATAGCAACGATGAGTCGTTCGTTACTGAATTATGATCAAAATCAATAAACTACCTAACAACGACTAAGGGGTAAAATTACATTTTTCTGAAGCATTGGTGACACAGTAAGGGCGCGTTCAGACGACACGCGTTGACCACGCGCCCACCACGCACATCACACGCGTTGACCACGCGTTGAACACGCGTTGAAATTTGTTCTATATGTAATTTGAGTCTTATGACACATCAATAGATCTCAAATTGCATTTATCAAGTCCACCCGCTCACGCCACACGCCCGCCTCGCGCACGCCCCGCGCCTGCTTGCAGAAATGCAATTTGAGATCTATTGATGTGTCATAAGACTCAAATTATGTATAGAACAAATTTCAGAGCGTGTTCAACGCGTGGTCAGCGCGTGTGATGAGCAGGGCGGGCGCGTGGTCAACGCGTGTCATCTGAACACGCCCTTATGGTTTTTCAATACAACGGACGTGTGATCAAAACTTGTTCGATCGGTAAATGTTATTTAAAACTAAACTACCTTCTTTCATTTGTTTTATTAACCCTCTGTTATGAAAGATAGTCGCATTATAATTCAATTAATAACATAAAGGAAATAATGGAGTGCGAACAAAGACGTTTTAGCTACGCAAAATATAGCAAAGCTAAAATTATACTAATTTGCATACGCGTAAAATTCAAAGTCACTGAATTAATAATTTTAAAAAACAAAACGTCACAGAAATGAGGGAAGTGGAGTATCTTTTGTGGTCTTGCATCCTCTATTACGTAATGATAAAGCAATTAGTTGAAGATCTTCGGTCTCGCTTCGAATAATATTACGTATAGTTAGATAACTGGAAACGTGGTGCTTTTGTTAAACCACAGCATCTTTAGATAATATCTGATGAGAACCCAAGAACAGTAACAGCAGAAACCATAGACATTCTATAATTTATAACTTTTTTATAACACAAAATGGGCTTGCATTATAATTTGACATCATCTCACCTGATTATGTAAATGATGATGAGGATGAGAATGTAGCATTCTCGCCTAAAAGAGATCTACCTATTCACTCTAGACTTGAAGACTCCAAAATTGTAGTTTAGGTGATTTTGATAATGCAACTATAAAGGACTAGCTATTTTAACCAAATCTGAGCGTAAGTTTATATAA
Organism: Idaea aversata; assembly: GCA_907269075.1. Lineage (NCBI taxonomy): Eukaryota > Metazoa > Arthropoda > Insecta > Lepidoptera > Geometridae > Idaea > Idaea aversata. Next base: position 5,191,653 of record OU026102.1, read on the forward strand.
ATTTAAAGGCACATATCAGAACATATTTTAATCATATAAATTACATACCCATCAGCGTTATTTCACTACAACGCCTAATCTACTATTATTAAACTAATTAACTCAAATAAATTGTGCGACCATGAAAAAGTTCAGACATCATAAAGCTACTGCGACAGAATGAACCACGTTCCGTCATTTTATTCCTATTTACATACACAAAACAGTAGTCAAGATTGCGGCGCCACAATCAGCGCACTGACGTATACATCAAACGAAGCACTGTATTGTTGACTTCCTTCAGTCGTTTTCGTTTTGTCACTGACACTACGGCATTTAGTAGTATTCCAATCGATTTAAATGTAATATAATTTCAATATATAATTACGGAAATTCCAATTTAACCGTTTCTTGCTTTTACATCGATAAAGCATGCGAGGGGCGTACGAGGATGCAAGATAGGGGCGTACTACCACAACGAATGAAAATTACTTTGGACGTAAGAAGTTTCTCAAGTTTCTTAAACCCGTTATTTCAAAAATATACTAAATACTTTAAATGACACAGAATACCTACTTTAAAAGTGTCTTAGTTTACTCAGACCTCTCTAGGTCAACCGCTAAAAATTGCATTAAAAAAAACTCTTATTACGACTGGAAAATCAAGTAACCAATGGTCTGTTTTGATTGTTATTATCGTATTTATATGTTAATTTATTACAATTACATCAATTTAATGTTTTATTTCGTTTACGTAATAAGCGATTCTTAATCCTTAAAATGTTCTTGTTCATGTTCAAGATGATATGATTCTGATAAAGATATCTTTATCAGAATCATATCATCTTCATTTTTATAAAAGAAATAACATAAATACAAAATCCTTGAGGAAGCAGGTAGCAAAATTCTTATTAATGAAAATGCTAATCTACACATTCTTGATTTAACTAAAAAGCAATTTAAAACAACGTAATTATGTTTATTTTAACATCAGAAACAAGTCACGCGTATTATTCAACGTATGAATTTTTCAAATGTAAAATAAATTAGTTTAGTCATTAACTGGTAGACTAATGGTTCAATCAACAAGTAACCACAAAGGTTATATCATTTTTGATGAAAATTAATTTGGAAGAGTTTTTAGTCATTAGTAGAAACACACGAAGTTGACATCACAAAATTACCAATACTAAAAAATAAAATATAATAATCATTTCACATAATAATGTCAAAGAATTCAATGTTCAAACAGTCAGAAGGAAGGCAGTTGTTTAAATTATTAAATTGTAAAGGTTAGCGAAAGATAACTTTGATTTACAAGCTAACACCGAGCCTGCCTTCAGAGATAGGTGAAATGAAACATTGCAAATTGTTTTCTTATTGATTGTGAAAGAAAATACACGATTTAACACAACCGTATTACATGATTGCAATAAAGATGAAATGAATGAACTCATACCTACTTACACCGAAAAGCGGATGTACTAAATACTAATTTAAAAATTGTAGATCTAGGTCTACTAAACAAAATTACTGGCTGTAACACAAAAAGTTAGGACAGGTACAATTGAATTTTGAAATCAACATGCTTATTTCTTCGAAAGCTACAACCATTCATTATCACTATGCTTTGTTATCAATATCTGGGTGAGTAAAACTCTAATGATATTAAAACACAACGTAATTTACTTCGATGAGTCGGTAGTTCATCAAAAACAGTCGTGACTGAGGCACTAACAAGTGAATAATGCGGTGCATACAATGTTCGAGTGTCTGGCGTTGGGAAACAAAAACCCAACAAGGCTTGAAAAATAACAACACTAAAATATGAACGCGGCCAGTTTACGGAAATACATAAATAATGTTGAATTGATAAAATCAAAACGAGCTAATTTTAGTGCATTAATGAAATTAACAAGAACAAAGCGTTTAGGCGTCTGGTATAAAGGAAATTCATGTTTCTATTACCGTCATTATAACCTTCAAATACATCATTAAATCACCAATTGAAACTCACGATTCTCAATATTTTACTGTATTCGTGACGACAGGGTCACGGTGGGAGCACAAATGGTTACAGATGTGACTGCTTAAGCTTAGAAATTCAATCTAAACCTAGGTCAAACTCTCTAGGGCACTATCTTAAGCCATAAATTCTAAGTCAAAGACAAACACTGTTTACAGTTCAGTGGCGCAGAACAAAAGGCGATTTGTACTTTTACGATAAGACATTTGAATATTCAGTACCAATGTTAGAATGGTCTGAGCTTAACCTCGCAGACTTTCTCTATTTAATCTGTACTAACTTATTAGTTTAGAAGCTAATTCTGATCAAGTCTGTAAGATACATTATCGGTTTGATTCATAAAAAGTGAACGGAATTCTCAAGTTCTACTTTATTTCGCATACAATGGCGAGCCCACTTGTTCGCACTGATTCGCAATTAATATACTCGACCCACTATCGACTCGAAATTGTCAATTCATTCTGCCACTTCTATTAATTAATTTTCGTTTTAAGATTTACGGTCTCGAATTTTGATGATGAATATGCGTGCCAGTTTGTTAATAAAGTTATTAAAGTCACTTTCTTCTTCATGGTTTTATTCAATGTCAGTGTCGAAACTTTTGTTTGTTTCTGTGAGAGGGTGACGCTGCACTGACGAGACCTCGCGTAACCTTTTAAGGAATTCCACGACACAAGTTGTCATTGAATTAATTGCGTTCAAAGGATACATGTCACACCACCCAACAAGTTTTTAATATGATTCTATATTCTTGGAAATTTTTGCAATACGTGACAATTTGTGATATATTATAAATTACAACGTGCTTTGAATGGAATTGTAGCGCATTGTGAGTGACTTACCATAAAAAGTACACTGAAAGGGGGAAAGCACAGTGCATTAATACTCCAATAGTCACATAAACTCAATCACAAAACCACTTTTTGTCTCGCGTTCAGTGAAACGTATCACAAGTCTCCAGCCAAAGGCTCGATATTAGCACTTTTCACACAACACATACGCTTCATTCCACAACACTGAAGGCACTTACACTCCTAGCACAGAGCACAGTTGCACAGTCATAATATCTTAAACTCGAAGTGAAGCAATAGCACGTCCGAATCGCAATGCGAAATTTGACGGTCGCAGAAGTGTTCACTGTTCGAAGGCGACGGAGTGCCGGGTTCACCGGTCGAAACCGTTCCAAAATCGTTTCGTAAAGGTTGACGTAGAGTCGAGTACGCGAGTGAGCTGCGCGAGCAGCGCGAGCAAACTGGAGCCACCACGGTGCGGCGGCGACGACGCGACGCGCGCCATCCAATGGAACGGACTTCAAACTTTTACCCAACCGAATACAAACAGCCTCTCGGAAACCGCAATACGTTTAAAACAATATACTTTTAAATTAGAAGGTTTGCAAAGTTGCATTAAACTTGCACGTAGCGTACGTGGACTCTGGGTGCGACACGAATGCGCTTACGCGTCGCGGCGGCAAGCAAATATGTCTGATAATGACACTATAGATGACGACACCAAAACTCTTATTAGATTAAGTTATCAAAAAAAAAATTACGATAACGTTACAATTTGTATTGTATTCATGACTATGTAACAAACATAAGAATTTAAAATAAGCATAACGAAATACTCATAAAACTGAGTCCACTCTAATAGCGGATACAATCATACAGATTAATCTGTTACATTTCCCTAAGAAGGAATTTCCTAAGATGTAAAATTTTAATATAGCTAACAATGTACAAATTAAAGCAAACACGTATAATTTATGCTCAAGCACTACTTGGAGTATTTCTGTACATATCCGGTAACAATTAACTAGGACAAACTGTACATAACGTAGACCAAATTAGAATATTTCCTAATTCGGTCTTCATATTCACACTGACCTATTCCTAGAAAAGGAAAAGATATTACAATCTGTAAACAGAACGACTCCAAACTCAGGATAAAAAAAGAAAGGGATATAAAATAAAAGATATATTATTTGAGAATCCTAAACAAATAAAATTTTTGTTTTTCAAAGAATCAGTTAAAATTACGCGTCCTTTTTAAATACTGATCAAATTCCTACGAATTGATAAAAATAGTGATATAATAATATACTCTACCTACAATATTATTTTTTATAATAAAAACAAAGTAAGACAGCAAACTACTCTTAATTGAGAGGAATATACCGATCACCCTGAGGGCTACATGGCTAGATAAACATAGGATAGGCTAGGAGAGCTTGTCTTGCAACTAGTAAGAAATCGATAAAACCAGTTGTATAAAAATATCCCTGGAGATGAAGATCATAAAGTCTGAACCAAAACAATTTACTTGAAATGATGATACTACAAGTACAACTTAAACCTTAGTAAATATCCATTGCAAAATTTCAAGGAATTGACAGCTGTTGTAGCCATGTTGTGGCCTTATGCCAGTGTGAAAAGAAAATGTATATGGGTTTTTAGACCACGTCAATCTGATCTATGAGTAGCATTCAGACATAAGCCTCTAGTTTGCTGTAGATATTATTATTATTTATTAAGAGTCCCGCTTTCCCTCAAACGCCTCTCTACCTTTCTTCCATTGATCGCAATCTGTATCTATCATTCCCATAGGACACAAAACCATCCCGCCATCGTCGCCTTGGTTTGCCGCGATTTCAAAATAAAAGAGAAAACCGTAGTAGCAATAAAGCAGATTGAAACTGACATGGGAACGTTGCTAATTACGACTGCTGACTCGCTCAATCGAAGTTGCGATGTAATCTGTGGTTCGAACGACGATTAGAACCACATTTCTTGGATAATTCTATAGGTCTGTATATCCATTTGATTCCATATTATTGTGAATTAACCTTTGAAGTTATCTTGTTAGTTACAAGACTGGAGTAGCAGATTCCATGTTATTTATTGATAAAATCCTAGGAAAAGTGTAAATCCTTGTTCTGAACTTACCTGTATTTAATATTTTAGTTTTCAACTGCATTCTTTGATTGCAAGTTAAGGCCTTGGACAAACCGACACAAATACTCGCGCGACTCAAGCGGCGCGACATGAGTCAACGGAAAAATCAAAAGTGTTTTGACTTTTTGTCAATAAACTTTTTAAGCTCACACGATTTGTATTAAAAGTATTATTTGTCTCCTCGCGACCATGACTATTGAAACGTCCAGGTTAGAGAAATAATAAAAAAATACACGATTAAAACCCAGGAAAATAATTACTATGAATATACTTAATATCAAACTGGTTTTCCATTTTATGACCAAAACTGATATCCCGTTTAAACCTACATACTATATCTACTTATTAGTATGTATTACAAAATAATAAATTAACCGGAACCAATATTTTCCCATAATCATTATCTTAGGACATTTAGCTAAATTCACAGAGCCTTATAATTTCATATTGATTACTATGCGCCCACGCATCGCGGGTCAAGGTTACAACTATAATAATAATTCATTTATTACTGCAATGATTGTGTGATTTATTATTAAATTCAGTACGACATTCAATTTCTACAGGTTTGTGATTAATAGTTAATACTTTAACGGTATCATTTTAGTACTTTGATTTATTGTTACTTTTTAGTAATGTTGTTTTAATTTGATGGACGGATTAAAACCCTTTTGAAATATCTAATCGTTGACAGTGATTTAGGTTTACTCGTAGTTAAGCTCTCCACAAACAGGTGCCATATTAGACGACGCGACACGCCCGCGGACGTGAGCGAAGTCGATCAATTCACGCCAGATCGCGTCGTCGTCGATTATTTTGTACCAAATTACCTGAAACAAAACACAAAATAATGAGTACTATTTCTATCCAAAAACTAAATTTAGATTTAGCTTATTGGCAGGCAATCTGATAAAGCCAAAGAAGGTATAGTTATCGAAGGCAATGTCCATTGTTTTATCAAATGTATTAGAAATAATTGAACCGTGACACGTTCCGATTGCCGTAATAGTTCATTGTTTGATTTCATAGTTTGTAACGGTAGTCATTTGATATTCACATTATTCGCCTTTCATGATATCGAATATTCGAGACCTTTTGTAAGTTTTCGACCTGTTTTTATTAAGGTTCCGTACCTCAAAAGGTAAAAAAAAGGAACCCTTATAAATTCACTTTGTTGTCCGTCTGTCTGTCTGTATATCAGTCACCCCCGATTTTCTCAGGAACGGATAGACCTAGCAAGTTGAAATTCATACCAGGTACTGAGTTCTATAGTCCCTATTAGGTGTTTAAGAATCAAGGTCCTGAGTCAATATAATAAAAAAATTTGGCCAAATTTACATTTTGGCGAAAAGTTGTTTTATGCTTTATATGACTTATGTCAAAAAATTTTGTATTTTGGTCACGACCGCGACGTTTGTTAGTCGCGCCAATTTATCGATATTTTTAGGCGGAAGTAGACAAAACGCCTAATCGATAGCCATTTTCTAACACTGATACCTATCAATATTCCAACAGTAGGTATCTCTAGCAGTATCTAAAGCTTAATAAAAACGCAAAAGCCTTATCGATTGTGGCCTCAGATCGAACTGCCTTCGTATACCTACTTAAGTTTACCTACACTACTTGTTGATATCCTGCCTAACCTGCCTAGAAACGAACCGGTCTCAAGAAAAACTCATGTTGGATACGCGTTCCTAGCATTTTTACGAATTTGAAGGCTTGTTAACAACTTCCGAACGTGTTAAATCTAATTTAATTAGGACGATTGATTTTTATTTGACTTTTGTTGGTGTAGGCAATATTTTTAAAATGTTTAATGATATAATTACTGCGCCGCGCGGTTTCACCCGAGTAAGTCCCGATCCCGTGGGAATATCGAGATAATAAGTAGCCTATGTGTTAATCCAGGTATCTTTATAAGAGTTTTATCGCATTCGGGTGATTAGTTTTTGCGTGAAGGAGTAACAAACACACATACAAACTTTTACATTTATAATATTAGTAGGATTAATTTTTGTCGTCGGTAAAGCATCGAATTGTTGGTAATCTACTAGTAATTTATCCTACTAAATGAGGAAGTTTGTGTGTATGTTTGTTACTCTTTCGCGCAAAAACAACTGGATCGATTGCGATTAAACTCGGTATGTAGATAGCTAGAGTCCTGGATTAACATATAGGCTACTTTTATTCCGATATTCCCACGGGATCGGGACTTACGCGGGTGAAACAGCGGGGCGCAGCTATAGTCGTGTATACACTTAATAAATCAATAATTGACATAACATATGCGATAATTGATGTCAGATCGTCACAAGTCGCGTCGCTTGGGTCACGCCACTTGTTCGTTTTGGTTTGTCGAGAGCCTTATTCCTATTTTAAAATATTTACAAACACTAATATACTGCTAATTTCTGTCTAAATATTTTATTAACATTTACTGACCGCTAAGTAATTTAAAGAACTTACTGATGTATCATTAAAATATCATCTGGTGAAATAAATTGTGCCCTTTTAAGGATTAAATTCAACGTAACAGGTACTGTCAGACGTAATTGCTGGTCAGCTGACGAACGAACAACTGACCTACTCAGTTTCTCAGTTTTTCTCACATGTCAGCGGAGGAATTCACAAAGTATGGTCTTCACCTGACATTCCATTTTAGGGTTCTGTCCAAAGTTAAAATTTTTACTTAGAATAGTAGGTTCTTTGTTGACGAAATTAAGAACCTGCTCCTTTTTTTTGAACACCCTACCCTTCACCTTCCTCAACTCCTTGTCCATCCAAAGGTTGCCTGGAAGAGATCGCTTTGAGCGATAAGGCCGCCCTTTGTAACACTTAGACTTAAGCTTTGTTTTTTTTTTACATGTTATTTGAAAATGGTGTTTACAATAAAGAATTTATCTATCTATCTATCTATCTTTTTTGAAGTTGGTTAAATACTTAAGCACCTAGGGTCTAACTAAAGTCTAACAATGTATGTAAACAAACCTATGTTTGTTCGGGTTCAAAACTTGCAACTTAATTTTCATCCACTTCCCGGTTTATAAAAAACTAAATATTTATACTTTCATTACAGATACAGAGTTTCGAAAATTAACGCCTAATTCAATCAACAACAGTCAAAGATAATAAAATTCATTCTAAAAATTGTTGAAAAAATACTAGGTATTAAAAATCTATGTTGACCCACTGCAAGGCAAAAGTCTCCTTCATAATATGTTTCCAAGCCTCTGTACTTAATTTAATAGTTTTTTAGGCGAAGTTAACTCTGTTTTTTTAATGATCTTTAGTGACATATTTTAAAATCACCTGCCGTGTCACCCCACCTGTTACAAAAATACTAAACAAATTAAACAGCAGATGATAGTAATATGCGCACACGCACATTTGACAATCCATTTTATTATTACCACCTGATGGTATGATGAACGATGGAATGTTTTTTTATCACTAATGAAATGTGGTAAATGTATGTAGCGATTAACCTTTGGAAATATTTTATTTAAAAGTTAATTGAAGTTTTTTGTGTTGGAGATCAGGGCCATAATTCCGTAAACCCATTTGACGTATCTTACGTGTGACACGGTAAAATTATTTTCCTAAATATTTCTAAAATTACTAAAAAATGGACACTAACTATAGACAAACAAAGTCCGTTAGTGGCTTGTCTTGTCCGTTTAATCCTTGAGTCAAAAATACTTTTAGATCTCCACTAATTTAATAATAAATAATGTTTATTCCCAAAAATATGTATATTTCTTTCTCACTTTCAGCAAAATTGCAAAAACTCGATTTTAAGTCCATACATTTTTGAAGGAAAGCTAAAATCAAGTTTCAAATTGAGTCAGAAACGTATGAAGAAGTCTTGATTTATTATAGTAAATAATATTAAGTAATAAAAATCGATTTCTTACTGCAAGAGGCATTTAGAAGTTATTAGGTATGTACTGACTCACTCTCAGCAATGCGTTGCATAAACTACTGCAAACTGGGTCTAAAAATTTGAGAAATCGCTAAAGAATGTCTAAAAAAATCGCCACAGAATCGAGATCTAAGCAGGAGAACCCCCGGGCATAGCTAGTCATCACTACATAGTATAAAACAAAGTCGCTTTCTCTGTCCCTATATTCCTATGTAAGCTTAAATCTTTAAAACTACGCAACGGATTTTGATGCGGTTGTTTTTAATAGATAGAATGATTCAAGAGGAAGGTTTATATGTATAATCATGCATAATATAGCCGTGCGAAGCCGGAGCGGGTCGCTAGTAAACAATAAAACACGTAACTTTACCATGTTGGCAGTAGGTAGAGCAATGAACCACTTAACCAAACCTACGCGTCTGAATCATCGTGAACTACTTTAACCCATAAAAGTTAAATCAGAACAAATAAATAAAGCAACGGAGAGATGTCAAGTTACGAAATTCTACTTGAGGTTTAACAGATATCAAGATGTGGTAACTAGCCTGGCACACCTAGCTAGTTTAGGGCTGCCTGCCATATGCCCCCTTTCATCGGGACATGGTCTGGTTTGAAGCGTTGCGTCAAGTGCCCTGGTTATCACAATTTACAAATCTACATGTTTACAAATTAGTCTCTTTCTCTATTTAAATTTTATTTTTTAATTAGGTTCTAAAATGAAAATGTATGCTGTAAATTCCAGACCGAGCAAAAAATCTGTTATATGTATTTAGGTGAGGAATTATCCATTCCTAGGAGTAGTAAGATGCAATCAATTTTTTTTATAAATTATTTATACTATAATTACATTTGTAGTCTTAGTGTAATTTACAGGTCTAGTTTTCATATACCGATGTTTGTAATTAATAAAATTAACACAAGAAAAATGCATGTCAAAAGTTTTGTTTCATAAATTAGCTGGAGATCGGGACACATAGAGGGAAATGGGGGAGGCCCTTGCCCAGCAGTGGGACACAACACGCTAATTTAAAAAAAATCGTGTGCTGATGTTAAAATTTCAATAAAAACTTATTACATATAAAAAAGAAAGTAAACTCGAATGAACTCACTAGTTTTTCTTCACCAAATAAGTTAAACATAGAGCCATCACAATCTTAGCAAATATTTCGTAACTCAAAGTGAATAAATAGTGTCGCAAATGAAACTAATCGTGCTTGTAAAATGATTGTTATTGTGTAGATATTGACATGTTAATACTATGTTGAAATAAGAAGAATTAATATCGGGAGACGGCAAAAAAATATTATCCTACTAAAAAGTCCTTTTACACCCCTCTAAGCATCTCAGTCCTGGGGTAAACATGGCCATTGTCCGTTGAAGGCATCTAGATCGTCACGCAAACTATTCCAGGGTCTGCCTCGATTTCCACATCCGTCTTCCGGCACCCATTGCGTGACTAGCCCAGCAGTTAGGTTGTTCATATTTGTAAAAATGATTCAATTACAATTAAAGATTCATCATAATATATCGCAGTACGCACAAAAAGAAACGGTTGCACCCCGGGAGTGCCGACAGCTTATTAAAACTTAAAACTTAAAAAAAATAAACTTTTTTACTAAACAACTAAGTACAAAATATATGTAAATGCATATATGCACTGCACACACTACAGCTGCGTCTCGTAACGGTGTCGCGAGTTTAGAGATTTTATCTCATCTAATAATATGCGTACCGGGCTAAAAGAAGTTTTCACTTCAAAAAACGAGCAATGTATTAATTCATATAAAATCGAAATGTCACACAAAATAACACCTTCCAACAGGTGCACTAGTTATTCTCTTTAACCTCCTTCAATTCAGCTGTTAATTAACATTTAACCAATTACACTGTTTATAGCACGACACATGTTCGCAAGGTTATAATTAGCAATGGCATTTATGGAACACGGTGTATGACTATTGGATGGTGTAATTAATTTTGTTAATTGTGAAGGCTTTTACACTATGACCAAATTATCGCTAAGTCTTCAAATGTGCATTAATAAAAACAAACGTAGGTATCTCGAAACTTAATATTTAGCAAGCATTCAATTTTCGAATTATTGGATCAAGTCGCACTGTCGTTTTCATAAACTGAGTTAGGATATGACATTGTGGCTTCGGAATGCTTAAAACGACACATGCCGTATAAAAAAAAACATGGTACTTCAAGCCTACCCCTCTAAAGCAAGCCTGTTAACTGGCATCGCTCTACCTGGTGCCAGAAGGCCTAGTCTTGCCGAAGGAAGAATAAAGACCGTATTCATTCTTCGGAAGCTCAAATCGGAACATGGGCTCACTCTCTACTCAACTGGGCGGTTGAAACAGCCCAGTTGAGTTAAGAATCAATGGATGAAAAAGGAAGCTATTGCTAAAATTAATTAACATGTAGTTCTGCGAACAGGAGACTTCGCAAGCACAAGAATTGAAGAGTTTTATGATGAGAAGGTAGCTCCAGGTGCTCTATCAATCCCTACCTAGTAGTTAAACAGCCGATTTCACTGATAGATATTTAAAAGCGAGCAATTTACTGCATTTTTAGGAGCTATCTTCAACAATTTTTATGAGACCAGCACAGCGTGAACCACGTTGGTCTCGTTTTTTGCTTAATTAGATATTTAGGTATCCAAAAATAGCATTTCCTTACGAAATCGTCTCATGGGGAGTCAATACTTCGCGAAACTAGTTTAAAGTTTTTCGTCACGTGCTAGAACAGCTTGCAAAAGCAGCTTCATTAAAATAATAATTGTAAAACGATTAACCAGTTATGCAAATAAATAGGCACCGATCACAATCTTATTGGTGACAAAATCGAACGAGACATGTTGAGATTTCTTGCGACTCGCTAAGCTATTCTCTATTACATTTCACCTTAGATTTCACAGCCAGAACTTTGTGACTATTTGTATGTACGGTCAAAGTCAGAACTACAGAGACAACGTAGAGATCTAAAAACACTATTATTGGAATGTTTTTAATCTATATGTGTTGTTAGTTATGTTTGTAATAAATTCATGAGTTAGAAGAAACTTGAACAACTTAATGAACTTAAATTAACTTGAACTCGAGCAAGATCTTAGAATCTTGCCTGTATTGAAAACATTCTAATAATAGTAGTTTTGGAGCTCTACGGAGGGTCTGCTGGGTCTACAATTCTGACTCCGACCGTACATTTGATTACTACGTCACAACCCTTATTTTTGAAGACGAACACTAACCGTTCACTTACACTGCTGTGTTCAGGTATGAAGGAAACCCTTTTGACTCTTACGTTTATAATTATTAATACCACAAAAAACAGGATAGACTGTATTGGGCACGCAGCCAAACCAAAGAGTTAATATTACAATAAATCTAATAACCTTAAGAGGTTGAATTTGCAACATCCTTTACAAATTATGACGTCACATCCGCCATTTAGTTTTTGCAAGAAACCTCTACTCTTCTGACTGATTTTACAAAGACGTTTACACATCAAAAGTAAAGTGAAATTGTCAGTATTTTTGTGGTATCATAGCTTTCTAACGGATTAGCCGACTTCATTGCTGTTAAGCTAGTGAATGCGGCCGTAATTGTGCCACATATGACATAACTGACATGGACGGGGGTATTGTGTTCTTTGAATTGAAGGTCATTCCATGAGACACTGTTGGGACATGGTTGTCTTACGATCAGACAAGTTGGGACAAGGTACAGGAGCAAGTATTCATATTAGATGTTAGGAAATAATAGGGCTGAGGTTGTCATAATTTGATTACCTACACAAAAATGTCAACCTCCTACATAAATGGTCCTATAAATGCAAGTACCTACACAGTACACACACACGCTCAGCGTCAGGCCTGTAAGCCAGCAGACACGGTTTTGAAGTAAGCTAAGCAAGCATATCGTGCGCCAAACACAACAAAAGCTTCGCTAATGCCACACCTCAGTTTTCTCTTCATAAATGAATGAAAAGCGTGCGAAAAAGTTAAGAGTATGCCAAACAGCTAGAAACATGAAATTTTAAGACCTTGTTAGTCCTAGATGACAGTTTTTTTTTTATTCCAACGAGATCATGATCATCTTTGATAAATCATGGTAAAGAATCGGATGGCTGCTGAAGCTTTCCTTTCACCTTGAATGAAAACAACAAGCTAATGCAACTTGTAGCTTCTGTCGTTGGCTGTCCAGGAATTTACTCATTGGACATTGGAACCAACTCCGAACCAAAGTAATCGAGCCAAAGTCGGGTCCACGTAGACCACTGCAGATCATGACTTTGAGAGAGTCTCTATTTCAGCGTCACAAAATTTAGTGGAGTGCAGTATTTCATATTTAACCAAAGACAATAATTTATTATATGTCTAATATTTATACCAGAAATTTCATATGTCTTCAGTTTTAATTTTTCAATTTTACTTTCTCATCTATACTATTTTTTGAAGCCTGTGGTGCTTCTGCTTTTGAAGCTTTTTTTAACCGACAAAAAAAACGGAAGAGGTTCTCAAATCGACGCGTATATTTTATTAATATCTTGTAAGTACACATATACCATGACACACTTTAAACAAAACTATAGAAATCTTTCAACAACAATTTTTATAGAGGCATTACATAGTTTTCCATAAACGTTACGTAGACACCACCATGTAATAGATGGCTCGTAAAATTAGCAACGCTTTTTAAAACTATTTGGTTGATGTTTTATTCTGACTCGTGCCGTGAACATGGTACTTTTCTTTCTTTTTTTAGACGTGTCGTGACAAAGCAATTTTATAGCTTTTTATGTTATTTAAAAAGTTTAATAAGTACCTACTTATTGATTATGTGTAAACGTAAGCTATCAATTTAGAAGATAAATACCATGATTTTATGAGTTATAGTGCGTGAGTGACTTTTTTGAATACACTTTATCTAATACTGCAGTGAGGAGCAGTAGTGAGGAGTCTATCCAATTCCTGTCGGCTTACCTTGCGGATTCAGGCAAAGCTACCTTCCTGTTGTCTAGCATAATAAAGGTGAACTCTTCATACGCACTAATAATCGTTCTTGGAGTGAAGTTCCTCGCGCGAGTTGTCGGTTGGCCTTGACGAATACGAATAGAACAGAAACTAATCTCCCGCCACACATAATCATGAAAAAAAAATGAAAAAAAACGTCGCTTTCATTTTTGTTGCAATTGGTGTTTTATCGGCTTACCTTTTAAAGAAATATTACCCCTCGCCACTGCTTTATAGATGACTAGCGACCCGCCCCGGCTTCGCACGGCTATATTATACATATAAACCTTCCTCTTGAATCACTCTATCTATTAAAAAAACCGCATCAAAATCCTTTGCGTGTGTTTTAAAGATTTAAGCATCAAAGGGATATAGGGACATATGGACAGAGAAAGCGACTTTGTTTTATACTATGTAGTGATAGTGATAGTTAAGTGTTTCTCCGATGTTCTATAAATAATTTTGCATGTAAACTCAACAAGACAATAATGAAATCGTTTCGGCTCATCGAAGCCAATCAACGGTGTCGATCTTGGGTCATCAACCGTGAAAGGTCATCGCTCGATAACACTTTGTAGCAGGAAGTGATATCACTTCCTATAAACATTGTAGTAAAGGTGACATATCTACTATAATTTTATTAATTTTAACCATAGAAATGACTTGTATATGACTTTACAGGGTTATTGGTAATTATACTAGCAGGCCGTTGAGGGCTACCTATGTGCACCTTAACAAACAACTTTTGTTCTACGACTTTTGGAAATTCGAAAAAAGAATTTAAAGTTTTGAGGTTAGGTTTACATGAAAATCAGCTGTTTCATACACGGAGAGGTCATTAAGTTTTATCTACTGTTCTTAGTCTGAATGACCTTTGTTTTAAAAAATTACGTTTTTCGAATTTACCTACATAACCTCTAAATTTTCATATTTTTTTTTCGAATTTCCAAAAGTCGTAGAACAAAAGTTGTTTGTTAAGCTGCACAGAAGTAGCCCTCAACGGCTTGCTAGTATAATTACCAATAACCTTGTAAACTTCTATGATTTTACCTCATAGAAATCGCATTACTTTATAATTTCATTTTAAACCTCAAATTATGAGAGTTACTGCACTGAGGTATTATGAATGAATGAATGAAATGAATGAATGAATGAATGAATGAAATACTTTATTGCATGTTAAATTTAGGTACATATTTTAGCAGATCATTTTGCTTATTTTATTTCCGACTAAATATTACCTTTTCAGGTGTACATACATTTTTGTCCAATTTATTATAACGTTAGCAAATACAGTCCATCAAATATAGAAATAAAATTTAGAATAAGAATCAACATTACTAAACACAACACAATACAATAATAATTAAATAATACAAGTCAAAACAAGTTAAATATGTCAATAAGATAATTGTTAATAGTCCAGTACATATAATATACGCAAGTGAGAATTAAATAACAAGTAAATTCAATTATTATAATCATAACATTTGTCCAAACAATAAGATTTTCTAGATTTTTTTTTGCAAAAATTCATTTATATTGTAAAAACACTTATCCACAAGCCATTTATTTAATTTTAGTTTAAAATCTTTCAAATTGTCAATAATTTTAAGTTCATCAGGTAGCTTATTAAAAATTTCTATACACATATTATTACAATTATTTCTTACTGTAGTCAATTTGGTTATTGGTCTATGTAGTTCAAATCTATGCTTAAATTTTAGTCTTACACTATTTAACTTACACTTCTCAAATAAGTATTCGTGTTTAAATACAAACATACATGTTTCCAATATGTAAAGGGACGTTACAGGCAGGATGTTATATTTCCTGAAATAAGGACGGCAAGACTCAATCTGTTTCAGACCGAACATGGCTCTGATACATCGTTTTTGTATTATGAGTAGACTTTTTATTTCAGTACAATTTCCCCATACTATAATATCGTAGCGTAAGGCTGAGTCTACATATCCACTATATGCTATTAGGGCCGCTTTCAAAGATACTGTCTGCCTAACCTTTCTCAGCGCATAAACAAATCTATTTATTTTACTGCCCAGATTGTCTACATGGTATTTCCAGTTACAATGTTGATCTATATTTATACCTAAGAATATAGTTTGAGAAACCTCTTCTACGTCCCTACCTTGCACCTGAACTTTAAGAGTACTTGGATTTCCTTGCATTGTATAAAATTGAATAAATTTTGTTTTGTCTGTATTGAGTTTTAAATTATTTTTTATTAGCCAATCTGTTGCTTGTGTTAGGGCTTTGTTTACCTCAGAATTATATGTCAATGGATCAGTTCCGTCCACAACTATTGTTGTGTCATCCGCGAAAATGACACACTCATGAGATATGTCACCAGGTAAATCGTTAATGTAAACAAGGAAAAGCAAAGGGCCTAAAATACTGCCTTGCGGCACACCAAACCTATTACATAGATATGCTGATTGATATTTTTCCATTGTCATACTCTTTGGGCAATATCCTGTAACTTCAACGCATTGTGTCCTATTTTCTAAATAAGATTTTATCCAACCTAAAGCTGGTCCTCTAATACCAACTTTATAAAGTTTAATGAGCAATCTTTTATGACAAACCATATCGAATGCTTTACTCATATCTAAAAATAATGCGGTAACAGGTATTTGTTTATCCATACATGACATGATGTGTTTAATCAAATTAAATGTCGCTAACGAAGTGCTTTTACCCTTTCTAAAACCGTTTTGATTATCTACTAGAATGTGATTAGTTTCTAGGAAATTTGCTAACCTATCATACATAATCTTTTCAAATATTTTGGAAAATATTGGTATCAAAGTTACTGGTCTATAGTTTTCCATCATTGCTTTATTGCCTTTTTTGAAAAGTGGTTTGATAATAGATGTCTTTAATTCTTTGGGAAATACACCCTGTGTCAGTGAAAGATTAATAATATGTAAAAGAGGGTACACAATAACTATCATACATTCTTTAATAATATCTGTTCGTACTCCGTCACAACCTACAGCATTTGAATTTTTGAGGGTACGGATTATTTTTGAGAGTTCTTTTGATGATGAAGGGTTTATAAATATACTATTTTCTAAGTTGTCTGAATTTACAGTAGAAGTTTGTTCATTATTACAATGTTTGCTAACGACATCTATAAAGTATCTATTGAATGAATCTGCAATAAGTTTAGGATCAGTAATCTTTGAATCGTCATTTTCTACAATTTCCTTAATTGATCTACTATTATTATCACTATTTGTTGTATACTTCTTTATGACTCGCCAAGTAGCTATACATTTACTTTTAGATTTACTTATATAATCTGAATTTTCTAATTTGAGATGTGATGAGATGCAAGATCTCTTTTATTATTTAGATTATTGTATGGGACATTTAGCTTTGAAGACCCAATCATAAATTGACCAATCAAATGACCAAAATGTCAGAAATTGTAAACGCACTTACATGTAAACCATATGAGGTATTAAATTAAATTAGAAATTCTAAAGCAATATTTGGGACAAGCAAATTGGAAGATTTTTTAATTTAACCATTTTAGGTGGGTACCTACCTTAATTTTGGTGTCAAAAATAAGGCATCTAAGCCCACAACAACTATATGTATCATCTAAAAAAGTAGTAGGTGGAGATAAAGCTATTGAGTTTAATCTAACCCAACAAATATCTAGTTATTAAGGTGAAAGGGTACCTGCGCGCTCTCCATACAAACGTAGTCGACTGTTTCCTCCCTGGATAATGACACTAGAGCAAATATTTTTGTGCCATAAAACCTATAACTGCCATGACTATGCCCCTATTTTTTGTTTTCATTTTCTAATTATCATAGAATTTAAGATTAAAATAGGTACCTAATAAAAAATAGGGGCATGGTCATGGCAGTTATAGGTTTTATACACCAAAAATATTTGCTCTAGTGTCATTATCCAGGTAGAAAACAGTCGACTACGTTTGTAATAGTTTGTATGGAGAGAGCCCCCGGTACCCTTTCCTCTTAATGCGCATTATAAGGCACATTTATGATGCAAAACGTAAACTTTCATTATGGCACTGAAAAACTACCTAGAAACTTTTAATGGTTTATATTTGTTTAGTAACTTCTTTAGTAAATTTTCATGTTAATTATAATCTTGCCTTATGTGTTTATCAAAAGATTTTATCAAGTTTCGTCTCATATTGTCTTCTAACAGACGAGGATAACTTATGCAAGAAACCTGAGTAAACTAAACTGGTATATCACACAATAGCCTGTAATTATACCCTATTGTTAGAGTCACCAAGGAGGTCCACACCTCAGCAGGAAGTAAGCATAAACAGCATTCGATTGAAGATAATTTCGAGCTTTTTGAAAGCGATTCAAACGACTAAGCAAAGATAAGGTGCATTGTTTGAATTGAACTTTATTTATTCGCAACTTTCGCTGTGCAGCTGTGGCTTGTGTGTAGAATCAGATTATTCTGAATTCTGAATATTTAAGTATGGAATTAATTTTGATCTTAAGATCTCCAGTTATTTCAGCGTCCCTAAAAAGGAAACCTATTTATCATTGACGCTCCTTTGTGATTATTGGAACGTAACAATATTTTAACACGTACTAAATCCTTCACCAACGTTTACTCACTCACACCACAATTTTATTTGTGTTGGCTCCAAACTATTATACCACCCCAGTTTGTCAATAAAAATAAATTTTAAACGTTCGGTTACTAAGACAATCAAAAACTATACTCATTTAGATTAACACACACTCCTTCTAGTTTATTGATTACAAATTTCAAAATAACTTTGACACTATGGCGTAAAGCACTTCTAAAGTAAACATTCAGTCGCATCCATTGGAGTCTACGCTAGTACATGTTAAGATAATGGTCGCATCTGCCATGAACTCAAAAAAAGTAAAAATTGGAACAAAATATCAAATAAATACTGGTAAGTAGAACTGGACTTATAATTAGTATGTTAATTAACTTTAATGAGACACAATCAAAGTAACTTCAATGTTAAACTCCAAAGAGAAAAGGTATCATTATTTGGTTTTCGTTGGAATATAGAAAGCATTTACTGTATGTAACTGTAAAATACAGAACAAATAATTGAATAGCTGGACTTGCCACTTTCAGTGCATATAATAATCTCAATAATTAGAAGACCATTTCTAAAGAAAATTACCTTTTTAACACAAGAAAGTGGGTTAACTCTTCCAAAAATTAACGGGAAGTAATAAAGTAACAAGATATATGAAATGTATTTAATAATGTTCAATAAAATAGAGTAAAACAGAAATAGAATCATTGGAAAGAACGCGGAAGATGTAAAACAGATTCAAGTTAACAGATCAGAAGAAACTGTCGGTGTTAAAACTCTAACAAATACATGCTTTAGCTCTAAACGAGACAGTTCTTGCTATGTTTTATAGCATGGTAATCTAGAAAATTGCGGCAGTAAAGTGTTTAGAAAACAAGATGAGCTTTTAAAACGACCGCATATCTCCTTTAAAGTCTTGAACGCAAATTAAAAACTTACGACGAACAAGTTGTTTAAACTTAATTAGTATAAAAACCAGAGTAAGGATATATAATTCAAATTTACGACGTTGTTATATCTCGCTTGATATGTTTGCTAACAGCAAATATATAAATAAACTGTTCCTTAAGTCAATAATGTAGTGTTTTACAGTAGCACATTTTATAAAGTCGTAAAAATTATATCATATTGCATAAATGTATCCATTCCTATATTTATAATTTCGTAATCATTTTAAAATGCTTTCGGACGTAACTCGATAGTCAATCTAAATTTCCTACTTTTTGATTGACGTTTGTATTAGTATTAAATAATAAATAATGTTTAGCCATCCCTTTAAGATGGTCATGCTGAGAAAACCGATTATACTATAATCATGATATAATCAACATTTGTAATAGGTTAATTTATTTGTCTTTGTTAGGACACTTATCGTTAAGTTTTGACGGCACATATTAATCTTTAATTATGATCATGAGTGGTCGTTTAGCTTAAGAATTAAGCGATTAGCTATTACAAATGGCGGAGAAATCGATACATGTCAACAATGACTTAGCGCTGTTTTTTTATGACATAATATTTGTTTCCAAGTCCTTCTTCGTTAAAATTCGACGTCTGTTCATTTATAAAAACTAACGTTAGTTAACTATCCTTTAATGATTAATGTTCACAGCGAATTAACTAAAGAAAGTTATCTTCAAATAAATCAATCACAGGTTATTCTGGACATGGGACACTTCCTTGGTATTTATCATCGCCAATTAGAGTCTCTTCCGTGTTTGAAAACCATCTAATTTCTAGAAAATTTATCTAAAAAAATATGGTAAGTATTTTAAAAAAGCTCGAGATGTCGAAAGCAAAGCCCGAGCGTGTGCGTTTTGTTTCTACTCCATCAACAAAATGAATAACATTTGTGTTGATTTATCTAATAGTATGGTTCTTTGATTGCACCCGTTAGGTGTAATTTGAATTCTTTAAGAGAGCTACGTAATTATGTTTTTTTATTTAGTAATTGGATTATTTTGTCATAATTTGATGCAGCATAGCGGAAGTCGTTTTTTTATTAGACTATAGGAACGTCCCTTATAAAGGAAGACGATTGTAAAGAAAACCGAGGATAGACCAAAATAAGAACTGGTTATTTAAACTGACCTAAATCTATGGTTTAGTCTATCTATGATCTCTATAGTATTTTTTAAAGTCACAAAGTCAGCACTCAGCACGTTCCACGCGGCCGCAAAAAAGCTTGGTAAGAAAACCAAAGCTCGCGTAGATTATAGATCCACGCAGATGCTTAGCTAAGTACACTCATCAAAACATTCATTATAGAGCCGCCTAGCCGGGCTTAAGTTTTATGAGTTATCCACGCTAAGAATCCTGCTGCATCCACTCATGCATTCCGTTCCAGAAATAGCTCGAGGGAAGAAAGTGTTAACGACACGTCAACTTGACAAATCAAAGAGATCTATGTGGAGACATTATAAATACATTAATACTAGTCAAGGGTGAGATTTCCGGAACATAAAGCAGTTAAATATAACCAGCAATTGACTGAGCAAATAGGCTAGAATTAATTTGTTAGCAACAAAATAGAATCAGTTGCCTGCGTCTGTCTTTCCTGACGTTTGGGGGTCTTCAAGTCGCGAGTGAATAGGTATCTTCTAGGAAAGCTTGCTATATCTTAGGCCGCGTCGTCGCCTGCCATCAGGCAAGTGTGATAGTGGTCAAACGCAGACCTATCATACGTAAAAAACAAATTGTTGTCTGTCTGTAAAGTCGGTATAATGACGACTTTTTTTTCATTTATATAAGTCTTCTATTTGTCACTCGTCACCATAACTCAAGCCATATGAGCGATATTATTATTAAATACTCTGTTTCCTAAGTTACCATGACGCGTCTGGTCATATTACCATGACGCATGACGTCACACAATATTAACGTGACACTTTTTTGTGATTGCAGGTCTTCCATCAATTTATTAGACGTTATCACATCAAAAACCACAAAAATTAATATAGGAACAGTAATAGCTAGTATGAATTTGTAAAGATATCTAAAGGATATATAATAGTATAGGATATAAATATTGATTTAGATCGTTCTTTGATACGTATCGTATTCGTAATGTAAATGTTTAAAAACCTTGCACAACCATAGCCGAAGGCCCGGACGGATAACTAAGGTTACATTACATCCCGGAATCAAGTTGTGTCATACTATCAAAGTCAGAGAAATTACTCACAATTATTACGATATTCTTATGCTGTATAAATTAATGGAACACTGCATTCACAAAAAAGTGCCACGGTAATATTATGTGACGTCATGCGTTATGGTAACTTAGGAAACAGAGTATTTAATAATATAATATCGCTCATCCGGGCTTGTGTTATGGTGTGACGAGCGACGAATAGAAGACTTTTACATTAAGGGAAAAATATTTAAATATTTCATCGGTTTCATATCGTGTGGTTTGTTGGATTAGGGATTGTTATTATTTATTATTTTGTATACATTGTCTTTTTATGGTTCCGTCCCTCAAAAAGTACAAAAAAAGAAAACCTTATAAGATCACACTGTCTTTCCCGTCTGTCCGTTCTCAGGAACGGGTGGACCTAGCAAGTTGAAATTAATACCAAATACTGAGGTCTATAGTCCCTATTAGGTGTATGAAATTCAAGATAAAAAGATATGGGCAAATTAACATTTTCGCGAAACCTTGTAAGTACCAAAATTGACCTTAATTTTTTTTTGTTAACTAATTGTATTATCCTTAAGTTTTGCTTTTAATTTTTTATTTATTGTCATTTGATTGGTTCCTTTATAACTTAGCCAATAGAAATTACACTTAATAGTCAATACACATCTTTAACCATTACGGAAGATACTTAAGTATTTGAGACCTACGCATTGCTTTGTACTAATATTTTCAATAAGATACCCGCGGTGAATTCTTCTCCCACAGAAAGTAAGTACTTACGTCTATTCGAAATGTTAAATATGGTTCACATTTTGCATAACGTCAATGAACCCAACGTTACTTAATACAATTACGAATTCACAAACCATCACAATCGTGACCGGACTTGGAATAGATACTTCATAACAATTAGGTGGGTTGTAAATTACTAACTAAGTAATAAAACTATTATGTTAATTTAACTTCGGATTATTTCCTTGTACTTCAATAGAATGAAAGGTGACTTTCCATTTAGGAACGGTTCCTGAGACGATCAAATACGAGTTGAAACCGAAGTTACGAGCATTATGGTGAGCGCACACCTGCCCGCACCGCACGCGCCGCAGTCACCGTTTGTATGCGCGCGGCTCCGGCTGGTGAGGGTGACGTCATCAGCAGCGGCCTTGGGGATTTCCTTCGCTGCGGCGACTGCGGCGCGTGCGGTGCGGCTAGGTGTGCGCTCACCCTTGAAGAGCAGGTGACATTTCATTTAGACTTGATGAAATTATTAGTATAGTGCTAATATAATTTAACCTATTTCATGCTTTAACGGTTTCTTCAGAGAGGAAATATCTCTCTTCTTGGGCTGAAAGGGTTCAAGCGCACTCCAACAAAGAAAAAGTTGCTGCTAAAATAGATGTAATATATGGTCATGATCTCGTCCCGTAAGTGTGGTAGAAGGCGAAGAAGAATTAGGAGACCTTGTACCTAATACATCACATCTTAAAAGGCTGCCTATGCTGCCAAACGCAACGCGCCAGAAATACCCGTTGCTTACAACTAACATTGTTGATTGTAACGAATGTGTTTTGTTTTTCTCAAAAGTGCTGAGATGAAATTTTAAGTGAAATCTTTACCCATATTTTGGAGTAATTTGAGACGGAAATTCCTTGTCATTTCAAAGCTGGACTTGTTTTAATTCTTAATTTTAGGATAGCTTGAAAACTAAAGGAAATTTTTTGGCTCAAAGTCACACCAAAATATCGGTAAAAATCTCAACTATACAATTCCATCTCAGCACTTTTGAGAAAACAAAACCCATTCGTAATAACAATGAACACTTTTTACCAAAACGAAGGCGACCGGTGCCGGTAGTAACTATTTAGTAGGCTGTGTACCAAGGTCGTTGGCGTATGGACCCAACATAATTTCCAAAGTGGGTTGGTGTTAGGCAGGGCGGTCGGCTGTAAAATATTGTCAAATCCTTTTACAGTATAGAGGAGAATAAAGACGCACTGAACGGACTGCGAATTAATTACAATAAGTATAGGAAGACGAAAAAGAAGCAATCGACTACGGCAAACCAAGAACGCCCGTATAGAAGTTACGTTTTTGCGCGCATTCACCAATTGCCCCAACTGGCCATTACAATAGACTGTTGATTTGGCCATTAAAAATTTCTCATCATGGCAGGACTCTATAAATATAAGTACATTACGAAATTGTAAAAATTAAACTTGTTTTTTTAACCATTTATATTGCACGAAACCTCATGTTCCGATTTCACAAACAAAATCGAGAGTTTTACAAACATCTGGTTCTTGATCGCAATCGGTTTCTTTTTTGACAGGCACACAACACGAAAGTGACAGTTTAAACAATTTCTGACAACTTCCTGTTGAGACGCATACCTTGTAAAGACTCTACTACTTGTGATTAAAGTTCAAAATGTGATTTGTTTACTTTAAATATGGCTTGATTGACGATGATACGCGATATTAAGAAAAGTCTATGATAAATTGTGTGTGTATACCGTATCAAAACATATTATGCAGTAATTGAGCTGATGGATGTATTGGATCAAAATTATCTGTTCTGTCTAAGGTTATAATATACGAAGTGCATATATTTTAAGTTAGGTGGCCAGAAGTAGGACTGGCTTTGTTTTGGCAGAGTTGAGCGAGCATATAGGTATACTATTAGTGTGCTACAATAATACTATAAACGAGTATTGAACTTACGACCTTCTTCTAATAGACGTTACACACAAACATGAATACTTGAATTAAAAGTACTCAGTGTGATTATTATTTTCAACATGTTAGCTATGTCTTTAGTAGGCCGAGAGGTATAAGCCGCCACCCGCTACACCAACCGCACAAGGGTTCGATCCACATGTTACGTTGTTATAATGTTCAAATAGTGCTGCACAGAATTGTAAACCTTACGGTGGTGGTGGACATTTGAGCGTCGATTGTACATGTACCAAGCCGCAATTATTAATGATCAATTTTGCACTACTGCGATACGCTGCAACTTTAAAGATTCCTATCAAGTCATCATGACTAACTTAGCTAGTATCATTATGTAATCTATTGTAATCACAAAATCAATTACCTTACAACACAACGTACTGTTTTGGGTACAAACAACTCAATTAATCAAGCGACTGCCCTTGACACGAAGATTTTTATCGAGTTGCCAAACCACCGAAGACATGGAGGTAGAACAATTGAAGATAAAATGTCGATTGTCGGATACCGCCTACGAATGACATTTACAATTTGGGGGCGCCACTGAGTGCAGTGTCTAACATAGAATTACTGTATATATTGTGTCTGAACATGAAATATCGCAGTTAGCGAAATAGACAAGTCCAAACGCTTACTAAAATGTCGTCTGCAATAAGCGTTTTGCTTCGTCATTCCTTATTCGTACTGCAAGGAAGTAGAATCGCTTGCCTGCGTTTGTCTTTTCTGACGTGTACATTTGGGGTCTTCAAGTCGCGAGTTAATAGGTATCCTCTAGGAAAACGTGTTCCATCTTAGGCCGCATCGTCACCTACCATCAGGCAAGTGTAATAGTGGTCAAACACACTGATCACAGGCACACTGATCTAAACTTGTAGTAGAGTACCTAAGAAGCATCTTCTTCTTCCTACCCTTATCCCAATTTATTTGGTGCAGTATGTCTTGTCTACGGATTCCAGCCATCTACAGTTTGAAAAAAAAAATGACACAAAACATTATTGTGATCAGTTAGGGTTAGCCTTGTGTCCCCTAGTATTTATTTGATTAGGGGACGATCACAGCTCGCGGCCGCAGGAGATATCGATCCCTACCCTGCACTTTGGGTGGTGATAAAAGAGCTCAAAACTGATAGAAATACCAAACGAATAAATAAATAACTTACTCGATGTTGATTCCTTACCCGACACTGGCTATTATGCACATTTGCACAAGCCGGAGGAAGCCAAAATTAAAAGAAATAAGCAATGAACACTTTTAAAATATTTTGAATGTATTTTTGTTAATTTCATGTTTTGTAATTCGATATATTCCTATTATTCCTATAATATTTTGGAATTCTGACATTTAATTTTGTGTTTTAAATTGAAATAAAATCATTCCATGTTTTGTAGTTACGAAAGTGTTTTAAATCTCAAAATCATTTTTAAATAATTATTTTACATTTTTATAAATTTTAAGCTTTTATAAAATGTGTGGAAACACTTTCTTAATTTCAGGAAATACATGAGAGAAACTAAGAATTCAGACATAAACTTTTCCACAAACGTACCTAAACTTGGGTTGGCTTGGGTAAACTAAGTTTCTATAAATAAAACATAAGGAATAGTACTAAAGTATCTAGATCTATCTAAGGAGAATAGGCATCTAGTAATTACAAAATTATTCCAACAAACTTGATCTCCATGATCTGAGATCGTTATTTCTGAGTTATGAAATTTTACGACAGATTAACTAGTTTATTCTGGGAAGTAAATCTGTCATGTTGCAGGATATAAAGTTGATCATAGTTTTGTAATATCGTTGAAATAAAGCAGAGATTGCTGCACTGAGTCAAATAATACTTGAATAATTTGGCAAAATAGAAGATAAGGCTTTGCTTTTATTGATACAAAAGCAAAGCCTTATCATCTATTTTTCAAAATCTTATTGAAGTTAAATAAAGTCATTGATGAAGAATAACAGTCACGTTCCCGTAACGACGTTGCTATGGTTACCTTGTCAATAACGTGAGCGATGACGTCACACTTTTTTGTGAATGCCTGTGTACATCAATTTTTAAGACGTTATCAGGTTAAAAAAAATAACAAAAATAATGTCAAAAGAACAGAGCAAAGAAATTGCATGTATACTTTATACTAATTCTATACGACTGAAAGATTGTTTAGTATGACAAACATCTTTTATACAATTTTTCGTTGTTTTTATTTTCTGCGCAACGTGCCACCTTTACGCAGAAGATAAAGTTAAGGATACACGACGACACAAATGTGGACACTAGTGTCGATAGCGTCCACGCTGTAGCAATTTTTGATGTCGCGGCGGTGGACACACGTAGACATTCGGTATATACATCAAGTGTCGTACTGAGCTACGTTACGAGGTGTAATGTAACATTCGCATCGAGCGTGTTACGCATAGAGCATGTTACGCTGTGTTCTAAAATTGGCGTAACATGCTCGTCAAAACTCTGTGCTCAGTCAGGATTCGCCAAAAAACCGACAGCCGGGTGGAGCACTCAAAGCGAGCAACGAGCGGCTCGTTGCTCGCTGGTTTCCCCGTAACACGACGTACTGACTGCACGAATGCTCGCTGTGTAACACGTTACATTACGCCCCGTAACGCCGGTCAGTACCCAGCTTTAGCTTAACACTGCACTAAGTGATTTTATACTGGTACCTTAGTACAAATTTTTTCGACAATTTGTTATTGTTTTCACGTCCACTTCTAGTAATATATATTAAAAGTCTTTATCTAAAGATAAATTCATAGAAAAGTAATTACTTAAAATTTCATGCAAATCGAATTCCGAACAGTGCCTTAACAGTTTCCTTGTGAAAATGTCATGGAAAGTAACAGTGCAACCATATAAGGAATACCAACTGATGCAGATCGCCAAGATAACAGCAAAGGAAGTGTTCAGGGCATAATCAAATGTACCCACAAGTATTCGCTTTCGAGCACCCCACGCTCATTTTGTCCTAACTTATTAGTTGAAGTAGTCCGTTTGTCTTTACACTTTCACATTGTCGGATGACCATTCGATTTATTTGTACTATGTTCGATACTATATTTGCATAGCATTCTGTATATATTATGAACATGTTTGTATATCATGATAGCAGACAAAGCAATTGCAAAACTAAGAGCTATTCATTTGAGTCTCCCAAAACAGTGACTATTGAAAAAGGACGTTAGAAATCATTGATGTTGCTTAGGGTGGTATTACACTTATCAAATATCTTTGTCCAAATTTGCATTAAATATTTGATCAAAATTCTTTGAGGGATGCCCATTCCACTTGTTATATCTGTGTCCAAACTTCAAAAACTTCGTAGAGTCGTCTTGCTACAGTTTTATATAACTCTGTACGTTTTGTTTAAATGTTGATGCTTGGTGTTGTAAAGGCACTCGTTACTTTCGTAAGCATTTATTAAAAACTAGGAGTGCTCTGCGGTTTCACCCGCGTAACTGCCGATCCCGTGGGAATATCGGGATAAAAAGTAGCCTATAGCCTTCCTCTATAAATGGACTATCCAACACAAAGAATTTTTCAATTCGAACCAGTAGTTCCTGAGATTAGCGCGTTCAAATAAACAAACAAACAAACTCTTCAGCTTTATAATATTATAGTATAGATTTAGTCATTGGAATCGTCAACGATATTTTGTTTCTCGCCATTGCATTTTTATTTAGATGTCATTATTATTTGGTCAAATATCGGTGTTGCCAATACATTTGATGAAGTCTTCCAATTTCTTTGATCAAATGTACACTGGACAAAGATATTTGATAAGTGTAATACCAGCCTTACAACGTCACAAGCCGGCTTTAAATAATGATGGCAAGGCATATACACAAATAGAAAAAACATGATGAAATTTTCCGTTATTCTAGCTTACAATGAAATTGCTGTTTGCATCTGACGCCATTTGACTTAAAGGAACTTCAAGAACCTAACATCTTTGCAAACAAGACGTAATTGTTGTTCGAAGTTTTGCCATTATTCTTTGGCACCATACTTTTCTCACTATAAGGGCGGCCACATACATCAGTTTTCCTGATTCGGAAACCGTATCATGAAAAATCCCGTACAATTACCACACACATTCGTTTTTTTCCGTTCGGAATATCTCTATAGTCTTGGAGTAGCTTCACTGGAGTTCACACGTTTGGAAGAAACATTTCGACGACGATTTCCTCCTTGCAATTGCATTTTTACTTTATCAGAATTTACTGAACTTTATTTTTTTCCGTCAGGAATTCCGGATGCACGGGCTTACATTCGGAAAGAACGGACGGAAAAAAAACGGTACGGAAAGTTATCGAATGTGTGTGACATGCAATTACTTTTGTATGAATTAACTGCGTTCGGAGCCTCGGTTTCGGAAAACTGATCAGGAAATCGAATCAGGAAAACTGATGTATGTGGCCGCCCTTATAGTCATCCTACTAATATCATAAATGTATCCTACTATTATGATACTTAACATGATAGTGATAATAATAAATAACTGTTCGAATTTGTTTAGACTTAGTTTAATTTGAAAAGTTATTCTAATTCTTTAACGAGGAAACAGCATAAATACCTAATGAAATAATTTTAAAAGCTCCAACAATAGTGGCTATTATAATTTGACAAACAGACGACCCAGAATCTTAATTATGAAAACAAGGTGTTAATTAGTTCTTAAGACCCATATTACATGCGTGTTTTGTAAGAAACTGTTGGATAAGATAACAAAACCGTGCAAATGACTCTTTAGTTAAGACATGGGACATTCTTGACAGAGGGCAGGGGATCCGTTAAGCGTCAACCCAAATAATAAATTTTATCACTATATGTATAAAATTCTCGTATCGCGGTGTTAGTTACCAATCTCCACTTAAACGGCTGAACCGATTTGTATGAAATTTTTTGTGTAAATTCGTTAAGTAGGTCTGAGAATCGAACAACATTTATTTTTTATTTTTTGTTGTAAATGTAAAACAACGTTTGCAGGGACAGCTAGTCACTATCACTACATAGTATAAAACAAAGTCGCTTTTCGCCGACCCTATGCTTATATCTTTAAAACTACGCAACGGATTTTGATGCGGTTTTTTTAATATTTTTAATACAGCCGTGCGAAGCCGGGGCGGGTCGCTAGTTAACTTTATAATACATCTTATCCCAAAGTGCAAACCAGGAACGGACTATGTCAATTTCCATAAGCCCTTTCTCTTAATTTATGTATCAAATGCTGTATGTAACTCGTAAAATCAATAAATCCCAGTTCTATGCTACTATTTCCTTCATAATTTATCCGTTTCATACAGTCGTCGTCGTTGTCAATATAATGAAAGTAACATTATTTATCCTGCTTACACAAATCTAAGTTAAACAACGGACAGGTGCCCATTGTTTTAATGTTAGTACTTATCGGGTTTTATTGAATTAAATGCAACGCAATTATTTGAATAATGTTGTTAATTTGTTGTTTATAGAAGACGTATTTGTTTATTTATCCATAGATTTTGATTTATATTTTTTTAAACTATTTTTTTGTTTTTAATCACTACATAGTATAAAATAAAGTCACTTTTCGCCGTCCCTACGCCCCTTTGTATGCTTGGATCTTTAAAACTACGCAACGGATTTTGATGCGGTTTTTTTTAATAGATAGAGTGATTCAAGAGGAAGGTTTATATGTATAATACATGCATTATATAGCCGTGCGAAGCCGGAGCGGGTCGTTAGTTACGATTAAATCCGTAACGACGTAAGTCCCAATCTATTAAGAATACCGAGATTCCCGTTTTAGAGCCGTATCTTGGAAACCAAAATCAAAAAATTACACTTGAATTTACAAAGTTTTAAATTTGTAGGCGCCAAGACAGTTCAGGGAAATACAAAGTTTTCTTCTAGTCAGATTTTTTAAAGTCATGTTTGGCTATTTGGCCAGTATTATAATCAATCTTTGGAGGTAAAGTAGAGTTCTTATGCTGTGCTAATAGTAACATGTGGCGAATTGTGTCGTGCGTAAACTTATGCATTCTGTCCGGTTAACCTTTGCACAGGAATGATCCAATGACTGCACGAGCGCTAAATGCTTTGCTTGTCTGGAATGCTGCTCGATCTAGGCTGCCTCTCCACATTTGCATAATTGCACAGGGGAGTACTCAAGGCTGGGGTAGAGGGCAAGTTTTGGAGTGAACTGGTAAATTGCCAAAAATGTTAAAGCAAAGCCAGCGCACACTAACAGACGGTAAGCCATTGCATTAGTTAATTAAAACATGCTGTAGATTAGTAAGAATGGTAGGTAACAAGATATGGTTTCACGGAGCATCAAAAAATCTCTTTAGATGCCACGGCAGCTTTGGTTTTTTTTTTAGTTTTATAAATTATTATTTTCTCTTTATTATTGTAGACTGGCAGCGCCCCGCGGTTTCACCCGCGTAACTCTCGAACCCGTGGGAATATCGGGATAAAAGCCTATTTTATTCCCAATGAATCAATATATCCTCATACTAAGTTTCATAAAAATCAGTCCAGTAGTTTCGGAGCCTAATCGTTACAAACAAACAAAAAAAAATTATCTTTATTTACTGTAGAACTTTTTTTTTATCCTAAATCCGTCTCTGTCACGCCACGCACGACAGAAGAAATTATTAATTTTCCAAGTTCTGTGGCCATACAACCATCAACAACCGCACAACGTTGATAAATATTGGATGTGTTCACTGCATTTTCTACAAATTGCTTCATAAATTGTGCAGCAGCTCCAGTCGAGTGTTTATTTATTAAACTCTTAAGATACACGCCCACTATAACACTACTGCCGAATCTTTGTATAAAAACTAGCTGCACCCCGCGGTTTCACCCACGTAAGTCTCGATCCTAAACTATAAGATGTAGCGAAAAATGCTGAAAGGAGTTGCGTCCCCGATTATGACAAAAACCAAAACTGAATCATTAGATTTTTTATTAAACTCGTTATCCATTCTTTCATTTGCTATACTATGTATGTTTCAGGAATTAATCTCTATCAGCAACACTATCGATTGGTATAAAGTTTTTTTTTTGCAAAATCAACAGGTTTGATTTCTGACTAGGGTGAGGGAGTTTTTCAAAAAATCGAATGACGCAGTTTTATTTTTTTTGAAAATCGGGCACGCAACTCCTTTTAGTATTTTTAGCTATCTCTTATAGTTTATGAGTTTAGGATATAGCCCTGAAGGCCCACATAAAAAAATCACCCTGTACAAGGTTATTGATATTTTATTAGCAAGCCGTTGAGGGCTACTTCTGTGCACCTTAGCAAAAAACATTTGTTTTACGACTTTTGGAAATTCGGAAAAAAAGTTTTGAGGTTATGTAGATTAGAAAAACAGCTGATTTTTTAAAATAAAGGTCATTTAGACTAAGACCAGTAGATAAAACTCAAAAAATAAGTAAAATTTTACGGTTAATGACCTCTCCGTGTAAGTAACAGCTGATTTTTAGGTAAACCTAACCTCAAAACTTTCAAAAAATGTTAGAATTTTCAAAAGTAGTCGAACATAAGTTGTTTGTTTATGTGCACAGAAGTAGCCCTCAACGGCTTGCGAGTATAATTACCAATAACCCTGTATATTAATCCAGGTCTCCACCTATCTAAATACCGATTTTCATTGCAATCAGTTCAGTAGTTTTAGAGTGAAGGAGTAACGAACATACACACACACACACACACACTGTCACATTTATAATATTAGTAGAGGAATCAAAATCCTGACTGATATATCAACGTACAGCTGGACGGATCGGGTTTTTGACATACATATGATAGCTATTTTGACGAACAGGGTAGGAAAATTCAACCCCTACCAGGCGAAGTCGCGGGTAAGTAAGGATTTTATCAAAGAAACCTAACGGACAATGCGAGCCGTCTTTGGAACACCGAGAACAAAATCGTGAGACGGATGGAAATATGGTTTTTAGGTGGAAATTTAGTCGTCGATAACAATATCATCAATCAATAATAATAATATCAAGTAATAGTCGTAGGGTACCGCGTCGCTTAATTAAAATGGGCTTGGGCTGGACATGTGTCGAAGGGGAGACGGAAGGTGGAGCAAAGCTGTTCTCGAATGGAGACCAAGAATCGGAAAGATAAGTGTGGGCAGACCACCAGCCAGATGGTCCGAAGACATAATACCTCATGTTGGGGCAGCGTGGTCCAGAAAAACCGGTGATAGGACGTTGTGGAGAGGCGTTGGAAAGGCGTATGCCCGTCCACGGGCTGATACATGCTACTGAAGAAGAAGAAGAGAGAAAACAATATAATGGAACGGATAGAAGTATGGTATTTAGTCGTCGATTCTGTGACTTTTTTCGTACAAACAATTGCAATTGCCAGAAGGATACTGGCGGTAGTGCAGTTTCTCAAGCAAGAAGTATGCTAAGCATTACATTAGTCTGAAATTCAACTTAACTAATAGTTTACTCAGTCAGCTACCAATTTGTTCTTTCCCTGGCAATGAGAGCTATTAAATAAACGATAAATTACGCCATAAAAGACCAGAAGTTTAACTATGGCGGATAGTTGGCAAACCTCTTAATCTGCTATTCCTATACGCCTAGAGTTTTAATTAGTTCTGGTTAAGATTTTTTTATTTATAATAGTTTTAATTTAGGTTTTATTCATTAGGTTTATGTTTTCTTTTTTCATTCAATTTTTATGTAGTACTTATTTTTTATCTGTAATTGTTTCAGCACACGCAGCACTCATACAAAATTGTAACGTCAACGCATTCCGCTCAAGTTCCGGGAACGTGAGTGGTAATATTTTCGAAAAATATATCTACATACTAGCTGTCCAGGCAAACGTTGTTTTGCCATTTAAAAAAATATAAAGAAAAAAAAATATACCTAAATGTTGTTCGATTCTCAGACCTAACTTTACACAAAATATCGGTTCAGCCAGGTGGAGCATAGCCATAGCAACTAACACCGTTACTATGGTTACCATCAATGTTTTCTTATGACGTTATCACGTAAAATTATCATCCATAAACCGACTTTGCAGGCAACCATTTTTTGTTATTAATATGTTTTACCTAACTTAATCTTAGTACTTTGTAACTTCTAAGACATTGTCAACGACTAACGGATCTAACAATAAGAATCGTTTACTATGTATCCACTGTTGCAGTTGACTGCACTTATGCCCACGCGCATCTGTCAAGATTTAGGAGTATTGGACAACAGAACAGACATTTAGGCACATAAAGTAGGTATGTTTTTTTAATTCCTCGATAAGTGGCAGCTTCACTTTGCTACAGGTTAAAAAAAACTAAAAAATGTATATCCCCAGAAAAGCGAGGAAGTGTGTTAAGCCATGCCTCTATGTGCTAATAATACTAAGTTTTCCCTGAAAAGGCTGTAGATAAGGAAAAAAAATGTATAGGTGAAATAATTGCAGGGTGGAGCAGCAAAAACTTACGAAACCGTGAAGTAACTTATGAAGCTTTGTTGATGCATTTATTATAAAGGAAGTAGAGTCAGTTTAAATAACGTTCTGTTGAAGTTCTAATCGGTTTTATAGAAGATATTCGCCATTAAATACATAAATGTCAACAAATACAGACAGGAAACTATTAGAAAATGGAAGACTTGACAAATGTTTGGTTTTATATGACTGCCTACCGCAAGAAAATGTATTCAAAGAAATATAGTCACCCGTTTCACCCGTGTTAGCCTCGACCCATGAGAATTTGAGTATAAAAACAAACTAATGTTTATATATTCTAGCTATTAACATGTCATCTTAAAACGCAATCGGTGCAGTAGTTTTTGTGTGATTGAATAACCAAACACGAAAACTGTCACTCAAAACTTTTGCATTTAGTGTATGGTGCAAAAAAGTGCCTGGATACTTAACAGGTATCCCCGAGCCATAACAAAAAAAAAATGAAAAATGAATTTTTATGTTTGAAACTTGTACTTTCATTTACTCTTGTTTGTGTGAGTTTGTGTTAAAATTCCAAACCTATTAGCCTGCGGCAAATAATGGTGTAACATTTTGTAAATTCCTTGCATTTTAAGTAAACCAACTCTTTAAATATTTTTTTATGCAAAACTAATTTACATATTAAGCAATGTCCTGGGGAAACCTAACTAAGCTACAAGTGCCTAAGAGAGGTTACAAGGCTTTTGTTATAAGTTTATTGCGGGCGTTATGGGCCACTAAAAGGTTTTTTAAAAATCTTGAAATAAGAGACAAAATAACAAGAAAATAAAGAAATGAACTGAGTTTTTCAGATTGACAAAAAAGCAAATAGCTTCCTCACCTCTGAGGCTGAGGTCGACCCATTCGGGTAAGTACACGACTCTTCTTTTATGTTTTTCTTTTTTTTAACGTGTTAACGTCTAGTAAATCGATGAAACAATTGCATTCACAAAAAAGTTTACGTCATTGTCACGTTCTCATTGTGTGACGTCATTGTCACGTTCCGATGACATCACACAGCACTTAGCAATATAAAACAAACACTAGACGCGGCACTTTTCTTTCTTTCAAATATTTATCGAGAGCTAATGAAATTTAACATCTGCATCATATAAATATTCCCTGACATAGAAGAAGTATGACATCACTATCTCCTACGTCGGAAGCACTGTATTACATATTCATACAGCTGATTGTTTGGTACCGGTAGTTGGAATAATTGCTTATTGTTAGGTTCAGATGGAGCTTAGGGGTGACGGGTTTGGATTTAGTATTCGTATGAAGACAGAATAAATACTTGATAGGTTTAGACTTGCTGTATATTGACTTGTTGTCGAAAGTTATCAATGCCATCACGTAGCTTAGGCCAGTATAAAGTTTGCATGTGATTTCTCCGATTTTGGCGAATATAGAATCAGAATTTTTAAACGTTTAAGCAAACGTCTGAAATGGGTTACAGGAATAGTCACTTGCAATAACAAAATCGGGATACATAATTACGTATTTATGACTTCATAATTTGTAACGAATATGATGAGAAGAGAAGAGACGCATGTGACTAGAAGAGTGATGAGTATAAATGTAGAGGGATGGAGAGGAAGAGGACGACCAAAGAAAAGATGGATAGACTGTGTAAGACAAGACATGAGAGAGATTAATGTCAGCGATGAGATGACGAGGAAGAAGAAAACATACTGCGCCGACCCCAAATAAATTGGGATATGGGCAGGAAGATGATGAATTTGTAACGAATATAAATAAGGCTAGCATAATAAGGCTAGGTATGTAGCTAATATCAACTCCTGGCTTAGCTATATCCACCCGAATTCTATCGACTCGAAGTAAGATGAGAGTGAGACGTTTTACAAATAAAGCTTACTGGAGCATACTTCGATTTTTTTGTCGGGGACATTTTACCCAACTTAATTCACGTGCGAATAAAATTATATTAAAATAGCCTCAATAGTTCAATGTGCTTCTAAAAGCTTTTGTAAAACAGTGCACGTATAAAACAGGACACTTATATTAATTGTAGTCGTAAAAGCTTTTAATCAAAACCTCTGACTTATTACCATGCAAATAGAATTCGCATTCTAAGAAGGAATGCTGTAATAAATACAAAGAGCTGACACGTTCGAAATATTATATGTTAGAGGGCTTTGGAATTTCTGATCAGCTCTCATTGATATCTGAAATTTAATGTCTAATTTACTCTGACTTTGTTGGGAAGGTATTTGGTTCGTGAAAAGTGTAAGAGCAAATGGGTTTAATATTTCTTCTTGTTGTGCCATATCCTCACGGATTTCGGCGTACATCTTTTTAAGAACTTTTCTGCCCTGAGCTGCTCTGCTTATAACAGCCGCGTCAGCAGTTCCTTTCCAAGATTTTATTTCCTCACACCAGGCAATCTTTCTCCTTCCTCTATTTTACCTTCAATTATAATTTTGAGTAATTTGTATTTTGCATGTCTGTCCGCATATTTTGGCAACATACACGCCAAAATATGAGACATTTCTCTTCTTAACTGTGGTGAGTAGTTCTAGTTCTAGCATTTGTCAACATAGCATCATTCTTAAAAGGATTAAAAATAACTTTTTAATTACGATTACTCACTATTGTTACTTTTAACTCCTACGCAAATAGATAAGTACTGAGAATTTGTCTTAATTTGGATCGAGGGCATCGCCCTCACTCTATGCCCTTACTTGATGTATCCCAACCAAGGCGACTTCTTCGATTTTTATTGAATGGATTTTAAATTGGATCACTATAATTTTAGCTCTACAATACAACAGAATCAGTATACATACTAGCTAGAAATGAAAAAAATAACCGGCCAAGTGAGAGTCGGACTCGTGCACGAAGGGTTCCGTATCATGTTGTATAGAAGATCAACTTAATTTTTTTAACCGTTTTCGTAACATTTTTTTTTTCTTTAATCTTCCTATCTGCGATCGGTCGAGAGACCATAAGCTGATGTTGTGAGAGTCGATGTCATGAAGAAGGACATGACCGCTGCCTCGTCTTCCCTGTTTATAGCACTTGCTTTCGTTTCAGTCTATGCTTGCCCCTACAGCTTAGGAGCTCAGAGGCGAGAGGGTTGGGGTGATTTGAAAGTTTTCTGGCGTGTAGGAGTCTGTATCGTTTAATTTCATCGTTAATTGTCGGCATGTCAAGATACTCGTGAATCTCGTTATTTCGGGTGTACCACGGAGCATTTACTATCGTTCGTAGGATGGTGTTTTGTACTCTTTGTAGGCATAGTATATTACTGTTGCTGGCCGTGCTCCACAGTTGGATTCCGTAGCACCATATGGGCTTTAGTACTGAGTTGTAGATCAAGAGTTTGTTATCCACAGATAGAACTGAATTTCTTCCCATAAGTTTTCGTAACATAGTGATAGATTGCTACAAAAATGTGAGCTCTAATATCACTATCGGGAGGAAACAGTCGACTACGTTTGTATGGAGAAAGAGCCGGTAACCTTTTGTATTAAGAAAAGCTACAACTGAGAATTAAATTCCGTTGAGTTTATTGGATTTTTGGAAAGTGTTTTCAACTTTTCAAACATATTTGATCTTAAAATCTGTAACTACGAGTATTATTTTACCTTAGGCGAGTAGATTGTGAACATCAATTTTTTCATTGAAAACAAATTGTATTCCTTAACGTCTATCAAAACAAAAATAATCATATTTTCATCCTCGTCATCATTTCTAACTCAGTAATTTAAACACCAAAGTTCCAACCGGCATGAAAGCTAAAGCAATCGCTCAGGCTGTGGTGCGTAAAATTAGTCGATCTAGAAGCGCCAGCAATGGGCAATAGATCACTGGACCGTGAGGACATGGTTCATTGAGAAATGCAGTGCATTTTATCTGTCGGATTTATAAATGAAACAAACAAGCGTCAATACTAAATATTGAATAGTCCTATAATAGTAGTGCTGTTAGGGCAAGCTAAACAGCTAGCTGTACAATTCTGTAATACCAATTTTCAAAAAAATAAATTTTGTTGGATCTGAATCCTCGGTGTGTTTCTTGGTATTCTATAAATTCCATAGAAAAATCCAATGTACAGTCGGCTGCATAAATTGCAGCCCCGGGTAGAGGTCTAAAATTACTATTATTGGAATATTTTCATTGTAATCATTTTTGTTTGATATATTGATGAGTAAGATGACTTTAAACTTCAACTAAAGCAGGTG
The DNA here is from genome assembly GCA_907269075.1 of Idaea aversata. NCBI lineage: Eukaryota > Metazoa > Arthropoda > Insecta > Lepidoptera > Geometridae > Idaea > Idaea aversata. Next base: position 5,229,706 of record OU026102.1, read on the forward strand.
CCTAGAATCTTGCTTGTGTTGAAAACATTCTTATAACAGCCGTTTTGGAGCTCTACGGTGGGTCTCCAATTATGCAGCCGACCGTACATTAGTGTCACGCTAGCGAACGTGGCGGGGAATTTAACTAAAGCGAGATTCTGCCATGGGCATTCTGTTAGGTAATGCCCCCATCACTTCAGTGATATGGGTGATATTTACAAAATGCCAAATCTAAGTTTTTTTTATAGAATGTGAAGTGTGCAATGCTAGTTATTGTAACAAATTTATTGAATCGGTACCCTGGTTCAGGACTATCCTGTGCAAAATAAAAGTAAAAATCTAAGGCGGGAAAACCGATACACTCGCTTGCGAAACACCGCATCAAGAAAGGCTATTAAATCTAGTAGGTAGGTACTTTAACTACTTACCTATTTTATAAAACACAGCGTCTTTGACATTCCCGTACGGATCTGAAAAACAAAAAAATCGTTAAAACAACTAAGAATTTAAAATAGAATGAAATAAAGAAATACATCAAGTTTCCTAAGATGTTAGTCCAGGGAGAACATCCATCAATGGATTTCCGCCCTTCGACTTCAAAACACCATGAAAACGAAAACATATTACTTAGAAAGAATATTTTGACAAGATAAGATTAGTATGTCTAATAGATATGTTTCTGAAATTCACTAAAAGACCATGGCTTCATTTTATTAACAATGTTTTGTGAGACGAATAATTTAAAACATTAAACTCAAACTCAATTTTTTTTTATTCATTTAGAATCATTACGTACAGTGCATGTGTTCACTTTGAATAGTCTTAAAAACTAAGTTAGCCTGTGTGCCTTCGGAACGCGCCCACCAATGAGAAAAAAAATACAAGGTACCTACTCAGCAGGTACAAAGAACTCAAACTCTCCCGACAAACTAATCAATTTGTACTCACAGCTCGTTCTCAATTAAACCAATAAAACTAGCTTTACTAACCCAGTTCCCTTGCAGTTAAATGCATATAAATGTAATATTAACGAAACTTCATGTTTTTTTCTACCGCTACTCGGACGCATAAAGAATCGTGGGCAGTTAGTGGGTGACTTGACTATCGACTAGATACAGGTTAAATAAATATCGATGGAAATAAGGTTAATGAAACAATATTACCTACTTAGATATGAAATGAGGTTTGGTGTAGGTAGGACCGATGTCTTTCCGTGATATAACCCGTCGAAATTTCGGAACAATGGACTTTCGGATAGTGTGAATCTTTGGCCATCTAAACGTCCTAGCTAAAGGTAATATAAATAAAATAAAATAAAATAAAAGAGAAAAAGACATCAAGAAGAGCTAGTCTAGTCTCTACTTTACATGGAGGTTTGTTTTATGACGTAGGTGACTACTATGAAAAGATTTTTGAAAAGATCCATTAAAAAAGTTATAGGAAATCTGTATTACTTGTCACTAATTAAAAATAGAATGCAACCAATCTTGTCCAACCAAGTTCAACTTTTACAAATAATATTTAAGTTGAAATAATTGGAATTTATTTGTCCAATCAATTCAACTGGTTGAACTTTTAGTTGAACTTATTGGAATAACTCGCATAACATTCGAAAATCATTTATCTTCGAAAAACGAACTATCACGAGACAAATTGCAAGTTTTCTAGTCTAACATAAAGTTCATTTAGTTAACCTCGTCAGATAAACCACAAAACAGACGTGATTTCCTCGTACCCAAAAAAAATGTCATATCCGCAGTCCTAAAAAAAATAATGTAGCCAAATCGGGAACAGTACCTAAGCCGAAACTTTATACTTTCCTGAAACAGCTGTAAAATCGTTTTCATGTGATCATCAGGTTGGTAGGTTGGCCCTTGGATGTGCCTACATATGCGAGCAAATAATTTGGATCAAGAATACCTTGACGCGATAGTACGGGATCCCTTTTTGAATAACCTTCTCCGAGCTGAATGGAGGAAAATATTTTATATCAAATTATATAGGTCAATAAATATATTGAAAAAGGGTTACCCAAAAGTTTCAGTCCAGAACATCAGAGTCCAGAATGCTTAGTTAATTTTTAATTATTTGACTTTTCACTGGTTTGGGTAATAGACGAATTCCATACCAATGAAAGACATAATCTTTATTTAACTTGACTTTAAATCATTAACCAGACCAGTGCAAATTACTAGTATCGATTTACCTGCATGCCTGCCCAAGAGTTGTGACGGTATAAAACCTAACTTACCATAGTCAATCTAACGTTTGCTAATATAGGCTTCATACTTTCGATTGGTATGGAATTTGTCTCTTATATAAACCAGTCATCATCATCTTCCTGCCCTTATCCCAATTTATTTGGGGTCGACGCAGTATATCTTTTTCTTCCATTCCTCCTGTTAGTCGTCATCTCATCGTTCACATTCATCTCTCTCATGTCTTGTCTCACGCAGTCCATCCATCTTTTCTTCGGTCGTCCTCTTCCTCTCCATCCCTCTACATTCATACTCATCACTCTTCTAGTCACATGCGTCTCCTCTCTTCTCATCACATGTCCATACCAACTTAAACGGTTCCCTTTTACTTTTTCAGTAATCGGTGCTACTTTCAGGCTTCCTCTAATATACTCATTCCTTATTTTATCCATCCTCGTTACTCCACACATCCATCTCAACATTCTCATCTCCGCTGCATGCAATTTTCTCTCATCCTTCTTCTCCACGGCCCAGCATTCCGATCCATACATGACGACAGGTCTTATCACGGTTTTATAGATTTTACCCTTCAGTTTAAGGGGCATCCATCCATCTTATACAAACCACTGAAAGGTTTATAAGACAAAAAAAAAAGTTAATTAATCATATTCTGTACTTACTGAATTTTTTAAGATTTGCAATACTTTATTGACCTATTTCATTTGATATAAAATACTTTTCATCCATTAACAGCTTGATAAAGGTCCTTCTTAAAGGAATTTAGACTACTAACACAAGTAGGATTTAGAAGATCATTTGTGTTCGTTTCACTGATCGTAACTGTAAATTTAGTAGTAAAGGAACGTAGTTCAGGTTTCTGGCAACCAGCCAACACCGGAGTTTATTTCAGAATTGCCTTTTATGTGTTTTATTAATTTACCGCAAGTTATTCCTACAAGCTCGTATATAGGTACCTTTGCGTCCAGAATTAATACTGCGAGTGTTGATTATTATGTTTAAAGTTTATTAGGGACTTAGATGTGGCCATAAATATTTTATTAGAGGTTTCATCCCGTGGTAGGAATAGCCTACCTACGCGACGTTGCGAAATATGACCTAGATTTTTTAGGGTTCCGTGCCCACCCAAAGGGTAAAAAAGGGACCTAAAAAAATTTTTTTTTGAGTAGGTTTTTTTTTTTTTTTTAGGAATTTTAGGTTAGTTTGTTAATTATACTCTCAAAAAGCAGGCTATAGACTTTTAACCTATACGCCTCGTCCGAAACACTATTTTTGCATTTGATTTTCCGTCGGGCGTTAAAACGCTTCGTCTGAAACACTATTTTTTGCTTTTATTTTTGCGTCGGGGGTAATAAAAAAAACAGAATATAATGGTATTTACTTAGAGAGAAAAAGACTCATCATGATATAAACTAAGAGTTTCGAGTTTGAAACTTCGCATGGGGGTTGTCCCTCAGAAATTGCAAATTCGACCATTAAAGTCGTAATAAAAAGGGTGGATAAAGTTTGTAGTCCGTCTATCTATACTAATCACTTCACTACATAGTATAAAACAAAGTCGCTTTCTCTGTCCCTATTTCCCTATGTATGCTTAAATCTTTAAAACTACGCTACGGATTTTGATGCGGTTTTTTTAATAGATATAGTGATTCAAGAGGAATGTTTATATGTATAATACATGCATAATATAGCCGTGCGAAGCCGGGGTGGGTCGCTAGTAATATTATAAAGAGGATTTTTTATGTTTGTAATGAATACGCTCCGAAACCGATTTTGATGAAACTTGGTATGAGGATGCATTTATTCATTGAGAGTAACATATACATTTTCATCCCGATATTCCCACGGAATCGGGAGGCGGGTTAAACCGGGGAGTGCTGGTAGTATATAAATAAATAACCTGCGGCCTGGGTCCTGAACATCAGTAAACAATAAGCCCACGAGTAATCGGGGTACCTACGCACAGAATAAAATATATATGACGGAGGAGGTGTTCCATGGACTTAAAGAATATCGGTGACATCAGCAAAGCTGACGTCACCAATCTCATCGTCCACTTGACGACTCTTCGGTTAGTAGTTTTTGTAAGTGGTTTTTGGTTAGAAATATTAATGACGTCAGTGAAGCCGACGTCATCAGGTAGACCAATCTTCGATTAGGAGCTTCGTCTTCAAATAGTAGCTTCGATGGTGCTGAGTAGAAACCGCAGGTTGTAGGGAGGTCCGCTCGGTATGAAGTCTGGCGCTGGAATGGCTTTCCTACTGTTTTGCGGCTGTATTTATAGTGATTTTGTGTTTAAGTCAATTGAATGTTTTTCAAACACTAGAATCTTGTTTTTAATAGTTAAATTCAATGTAAATCGATCTATCAATTAAATTCTTAACTGTTTATTATTGTAGTTTAAATTAACCGTTAGTTTCAAGAATTATTACAACGAAATTAAAACATGTTATTGCAAAACAACAATATTGTTTTGAATAATCAATAATTTCATGAATTCTAGATGAAAGTTAGTTTTACCAATCAAAGTTTAGGTCAATAATCATAATTGCGCCGATATAATATATAAAAACTTTATTTTATTTGTTTAAATACACTACGAATTGAAAACCGGTTGCATTCGGTTAAAAAGTAAAATAACCACATAATAATATTATTAAATTTCTCACTGTAAATAAAGATGTATTTACTTACACTGGCGTTAAATTAAGCAATTTCATATAATTTTAATTAAATAAGTATACTTAACACGCAAGTCGGAGTGAAGAGCTTCGTCTGTCATATTATAACGGTACCAGCCTGCCTAGCATGAAGACCAAAACACGATACGATAAAGCTATATCACGCGATATAACTACATCAACTCTCAAAATATGATAGATAAAGCCGCCATGTTGAATTTTTATTATAAATTGCGATAAAAATTATGATAAAAATTCAACATTGGGGCTTTATCTATCATATTTTGAGAGTTGATGTAGTTATATCGCTTTATCGTATCGTGTTTTGGCCTTCATGCTAGGCTAGCAGGTATTGAAAACCGAAATAGGAGCGGAAAAGTTGAGTAAATACAAAACCCATTCTTTTACTTTCATTCTTTAGAAACCCCTATTTCGGTTCATTCTAAGGAATAATCATTTCTTATTAGATCGAGGCCGTGCCCGGGGCGTGCCGTGAACGTGGCCCGGACGGGCCTTTTCCACTTTATATGCTTACTAGCAGCGCTCCGCGTTTTCACCCGCACAAGTTCCCGAGGGAATATATAAAGAGTAACCTAGGTCTCCAGCCATCGACATACCGAGTTTCATCGCAATCGGCCCAGTAGTTTTTGCATCAAGGAGTAACACACATACATACACACAAACTTTCACATGTATAATATTAGTAGGAATTGAATCAAAAGCAGCCTCAATATGTCCGCAACTTCAAAGTACAACAAATAAATAAACACATGACATGGCTACCTAATTGTAACCACAAACATCAAAACGAAGTAGTGGCAGTACGCACCGATACTCCTGGGAACTATTCTAATTACGCATCCAACTTACACACATAATTCGTATCGGTTTGGAAACTGAAAACAAGCCCAAAGCTTTAGAAAGGAGTTTTGACGTTAAAATTACAAAGTTACAACTTCATTAAATAGAAAAAATAATAGAAAATTTAAACAAGATCCCTAGTTTGGCCGCCTAAAAAGTTAGTGCTCGTTAACTACATCATCATCACTATCACTACAAAGTCGCTTTCTCTGTCCCTATATCCCTATGTATGCTTATTTGCTTAAATCTTTAACTACGCAACGAATTTTGATGCGGTTTTTTTTAAATAGATAGAGTGATTCAAGAGGAAGGTTTATATGTATAATACATGCATAATAAATAAATAAATAAATATTTCAGGACATATTACACATCGCCATCCAGCCCCAAGCTAAGCAACTTAATGCTTGTGTTATGGGTGCCAGATAACGGATAAACTACTTATATACTTTTTTTTTTTTTTTTGTAAATATATACATATTATACATATAGGAAACACCCAGAACCAGAAACAAGAATTTATGGTCAGCATAAATACTTGTTCCCGGCGGGAATCGAACCCGCAACCTTCTGCGTCGCAGTCGGGTGTTCGCCCGACGCGCCTCAGAGGTCGTCGAATATAATAATGTCGATAATATAGCCGTGCGAAGCCGGGGCAGGTCGCTAGTTATCTAAATGCAATGATGATGTTTTAGTGAAGGACTAAAGTTCCTTAATTCATCAACTGGCCGACAGATGGCGGCATATTAAAAATGTATGAAGAAACCGCCGCCGGGCGGTCACAGTTCTGCCAGCTGAGAGGCCTCTCATTTGTACCATTGATGGTACAATTGATATTGATTTTTACTAAGTACTTTGTCTTTTTGGAAATTTTTTATTTAACTTTTATTGTCTTACTGCTAAGCGAAAGTCTCATTTACAGCATTTTTGAGATAAATAGAATATCTATTGAATTTTTTTCTTAAAAATTTACTACGAGTATGTAGGTACGCTACATATTTCTGAAATAATATTCCTCGATTCCGCACTCCTAATTCACTGTACAGCCGTAGAGTAACAGTAAAGTGCGCTTACGCAACGCAACACGTCGTCTGCACTGTATTTACTATCACCGTGTCACTTCCGTTATCGTCTCACGCGTAAACAGTTAATTGTAATAGCCATTATGAAGGTGTCACGATGGGACTTCACAGAGGTGGGAAGGTATGAGAAAAATTACTTAATAGCAGGGCAATACCGAGATCCCGTTTATCAATGTCTACAGTTTGTAACGCAGCTGTAATCTAATGCACTTTGCTTTGTAAGAATTAGCTCCTTAAATTAGAAATGCCGTAATAATATGTCGTATCAGGCTTGATGCTGGGTTTAGGTGGCCACAGGCACACGGCCATAAAATCTCGATTGACCACAAGAATTTTGATTTATAGTCGAGAGACCTAAGTGTTAAATTGGCCACTCAATCGCAAAAATGTCGGACATTGGTCAAACGATCACCATAAAAACTTTTAGTAGTAATCATATTATTTATTGTCTCAAACAACTATGTCATCGTCTTTAACACTATGCGTGTCAGCGGTTATCAATAAAGGTATTTATTAAGTACTAGCGACCCGACCCGGCTTCGCATGGCTATATTATGCATGTATTATACATATAAACCTTCCTCTTGAATCTCTCTATCTATTAAAAAAACCCGCATCAAAATGTAGTTTTAAAGATCTAAGCATACAAAGGGAAATAGGGACGGCGAAAAGTGACTTTATTTTATACTATGTAGTGATAGTGATAGTGAAGTGATAACCTACGATGTAATTAAAACATTTGTTTACACAACCCAACGGTAGTTGCAACTTGCAACTACAAGCCAACCATTTCGAATGTTTATCTCTAAAGAAAAGGTCAGTTTTCTCATTTGCTCAACAACAGGAAATTACAAGCACGTGAACATCAGAGAAAGAGGTTAATTAATGTAAGAGTTAAGTTATTCTAACAAGAGTGTCACAAAATGGGTTGTAAAAGATATAGTTAGGCGATTCGCTGTCCGACGTTTTAGCTCAATATACTGTGAGTTATTTGTAGAATTAATAATCCAATATATTTAAGTTACTTGTAGAATTAATTTATGAAAATTGATTTTACATTAAGAGGATTAGTATCAAGAACTTAAACTCATTGCTGGACACACAAAGTGACATAAAAGAGAAAAGCGACAGACAGAAAGCTAAGCAACTAGGAGAACTCATCTTAACTGTAACATTTAATTAGCAATCCATACCTGGCCATTTCACCAATTAATCCAAATAAGTCCCTATCCATCAAAGCTTTAAGTTAAGATAGAAAAGCGATTAGTTTACCGATACGAAACGTTTAGCCTAGATCTAGTGATAATGTTAGTTCATAGTCTATTGGTATTAAATCACAATCTCGACTTGCGAGTTGGTACCATAATCAACTTCGAATAGCTGGTTTTACACAGTCGTTCTATCAAGCGTGATTTATACACGTATCTAAGCTATCCACTATTTCGTCTACTTTAATGAAAATGAATACAAATAGTTGCTTATGCCCGCGACTTCGTCAGCGTTGATGTCGAAAATGGGTAATACGTTTTCAAACATGTGTCAAAGTAAAATGTAATTTAAATCAAAAGCCCTAAGGAGTAGTGATGTTCAATAAAATACGAAGCACGTTTTCCACCAATTCTTATAAGATCTAGAATGTTTACGCAAAATTTTGAAGTAGATTGGACCAAGGAATGACGTAGTCAACCTCCTTGTGCTCGAAGAACTAAATGTTCGGTTACATGGTTAGTATGCCGTGGCCATTGTAGTCCAGGAATGTCCTCTTCAGTCATCCGCAAAGGTACTTTAAGCTAATTATTGGCTAACTTTTTCCTATTCGTGATAACATGAAATAGCTCACTTCTTACTTTCCCATGGCGTTACAAGGTCTAAGACGTCTGCTATTTAGCCAGAATTTCGGGTTTTGTAATGCCTAACACGTTATGACCCCTCGACATGATGATGGGTAGAGGGCGTAGTCTGAGGGCTTATGGTTCGTGGGATGGCGACTGGATGGCCACGATGTCTTTTCAGTTTTCAGTCGCACATCAAAGGAAGTGGGCAACGATGGCTGAACGTGGCCATCGTGTAGTTGCGTTTCAACCATTGCATGGCCATCTCGCTGGCCCAGTTCTGGGATATCATGTAGAGGGTCCATAAAGACCATCAAGTATGCTATTTACGAAGTACCTTCGGGCAGCTAACACGTCAGATATTTTTTTAAAATATGCAACCCAATGAGTTTTGGCCATTTCCACAATCTGCCTACAGTTGTATTCCGGGCTGTAAGTCTCCAGTTCGTCTTCTTTCTCAAAGCAGTCTTCCTCCATGCGTGAAATAGCGTCAGTGTAAATCCAGCCAACCTTAGATTTGCGCCCATTGCAAGTATAAATTAACGTAGCTTGACTTGGGTGGTTTCACGCGGTTGCGCCGTAGTTTTAAACCGTTCTACTGCAATTTTACTCATAACTGACTACTCTGGCCTAATTATTTATGAAACTAGTCTATTACTTTGTAATTTAATGGAATAAGTGTTAAGTTTTGTTTAGAGGTTAACTTAGAGGAATATAATTTATTGATTGAGGACTGGTTCGATCAATCGAACTACGTGAACTATTGAACTTTGGGACCTCATGGTTAGGCTATTAAAGGCCACACCAGACCTAGTCCTGTTGGACTAACAAAAAAATATTGGAACAGTAAAAATTACATACAACCGAATTGAGAACCTCCTCCTTTTTTTGAAGTCGGTTAACAAAAGACGATCGAACTCGTTAAATTATACAAAAATAATACACGACGAATTCAGCACCTGTTCTTTTTAAGTCGGTTTAAAATAAAAATGAGTTGATAAGTATTTTTTTACTTGCGTCGGATCCTCCCTTTGGGAATTACTAGTAGTTCGCCCCGAACTGAGACCTCACGAGATTTTTTTTGAAATCGCTACTTCTCAGCGTAAAGATTCAAAATTCATTCGACGAAAGATTCAAAATACGATAGATCTATCTAATTTAAATGATAGGTGCCTATCTTTTCAATCGCGTATTTTTTTATTTCACGTTTTTAACGGGATAATAACAACTTGAAATACAAATTGTATGAGTTTAAAAAGCTCCTATGCCTCCTTCTGGCTATATCAAGACGATTTTAACGAGTCCAAACGCGAAAGGCCTATCTTGCTTATAGACTCATCACATCTAGGAACTGTCGCATGCCGTTTCGTCGGAATTTAAGCTGTCGACACAAATAACTGACGGAACGAAAATCTGTCGAAACGGAAATAGCCCACATCTTGCATAGAATACGATAGCTCTATCACCAGAAACCAAATATCAGCTGATTCTCCAGTAGATACCTAGAGTACCTAATCCTCAAGACGAATTTATGAGTCCAAACGCGATAGGCCTATCTTGTCTAGGACATAAGTTACTATAGCCTTCTTCCGGCTCCATCACCAGACCAAAGATATCAGCTTATTTTTCAGTACCTAGAGTAGGTACTCTAGGTAGGTACGCCTAGGTAGGTACCTAGGCGCATCTTACACGTATAGGTACACGTGTACTCACTTACTCGGATACTCTGGCACGATGGCGTCCTGTCGTAGCCACAGTAGTCAAGCCAGTAAAATGTATATTTTACCGACCTAGGGTTAATGGAATAAGCCATGAATACGTAGCCGGCCATGTCACGCCACTCGGCGTCACGGCGAGGTAAGGCCCTTCTCCGGTTCTGTGTTCTATCACCTAATTCCAGATATCAGATGATACTTCAGTACCAAGAGTACCTATCTACTTTTCAAGGTGATTTAAACGAGTCCAACATGATATTAATATCTTGCTCAGAAGATAAGTTCTTAATATGGTTATTGGTTACCTTTCTCATCAGGGTTTTTATCATCAGACTAAACACTCAATTCTTTAATACCTATGTACCTCATGGCATGGTTCCTATGTAGGTACTCATCGTGATCTTATAACGAAAAAGAAAAAAAGGAGACAGACTTCAATACAAATATATTGGAGAAGTTTGAGACTTATGTCCTGTTAAAAGTAAATAAAAATAATAAAAAGCTTATTATTTAAAATCTTTCTGTCGGCTAGCACTGAAGCAAACAGAGGTCGAATTTAGGAGAAAGTAGAATAGAAACTTTATAAAAACCACAGTCTTCAGCATGTCTTCACACAAGGTACATCCCGTAGTACAGTACGATCATTGGATGATCGTTGATACCTACAACTTGAGTGGCCCAGACGACGTCAACCATAGTAGGGTTGTCCAGTTATCGCCTTGACTTCCTTTCAGCTGATCAATAGCTGGTTCCAGCATTAGCTTCTTTATAGGCCATCGGGAACAAACATGGCAGTAGAATTGGTTTATGGATTATAGAAGTAAAATTACACCTTCCGTGCATAACTTTACACTATCAACTTTTACGCGAATATTTGAATTTATTTGGGATGACCAAATATAATATGAATCATCTATTTTAATCAAAATATCACGAAGATATTGAAGATGTTTTGAGAAAGTATACAAACATGGATTTCTATGGTTCTGGGCTCGTTCTGTGAATCATATTCTTTTCAACAATGACAGAATAAAAACCTGACATTGTCATTTCTTACATAGTTTTATCAGAGAGTTTTATCTATGTTTTATATTCTCTTTGTTGTCATTTTTGAAGTTTTCAATTCAAAAGAAGGCTTTAATTATTTGCCTTTTATAAAGGTAAATCCCCTTTTGCACCCCCTATCTCCGTAGCCCCCTAACCGATCCCTCTCATGTTCGAACTTAAAAATTCTATGGGCCTCAACTACTCGTATACCAAAAATCATGAAGATCAGAGCCACGGTACTCAAGTTATCGTCGAACAAACATACATAGATACATAGGTACAACCGACCGACCATCTCGCCACTAGACCTCTCTCGCTTCGCTCGTTCGGTCAATGATGTCACAAATACACACTAAAACTGGTCAAAATGATATAATTATTTTTGCGTGTGAAGTTAAAAAGCTTCTTAAACGAATGCCCAATGCTGTACCTATGCATTGGGCCACGATAGCAGATCGTGATAACAGTAGGTACAAGTACTTTACTTAGTTTGTGAAACGTATGCGTGGTCAATAGCTGATCCTGACCTGCCCCAAGGCTAAAGGCACATACAATATACTCGTAAGTACAGCAAAGATGATGGGAAATACTGAGAACTATATTCTTTTGGAGCAATACAGAAAAGTGGAATAGCAATGTTCTATTTGTTTTGACATTTTATCGGCATTCTGACGCAAACCTTAGGACAGTTTACCTACTCTTCGGCTTTATGGTACTGAACTGGCATAGAGACATACACCGTTTTAACTGGTTTATGTACAGTCACATTACCAATTAGCTGAAACCCACGTGACCTAGAGCTCACTCGCACATCTGTAAGGTTGTAAAGTAATGTTACCTAATTCTGTTTTTTAAACAATATATTATACAATATACAATTTAAAAAAAATAACAAAATAGGTAGGTAAATACTATTTTTTACAGAAATGCGAGTGAGCTCTGGGTCACGTGGGGTTCAGGTAATTGGTAATGTGACTGTACTTAATTAAAAGACACATCTATTTTAGTGAAAAACTATCTGTAGTACCTTATGGGATTTGATGTAAAGTTTATGAAAATATTAATTTTGTACTTGTTTTTTTCTTTTCAATCGCCGTAAAATAGAAAAAGCTCAAAAAATTACGATTTTTTAGGATTTTCCCGATTTTTTTCTATCGAGGCAAATCAATCTAATCGTGTTTCGAAGTGTATGACCAAACAAAGCAATTCTTCACTTTTACGACAGTAGGAATATCATTCTATGGATTTGAGTGATTGATATCCAAAAACTGTTTCTAAGACACCTCTATTGCGCTTCTGGTCATACCACTTCGGCTTAACCAAAAATTCGTCGTCAAAGGAATGTCGGCATATTAGGAAGATATAGTAAAAAAATTAAAAAGTCTGCATTACGGGAATTAATGTTTGGTGTTTTGGAAAATATGGTAGTGACAAAAGTCGGCATTGAGTCCCTTAACTCGTTTTAAGATACGTTTTCACAAATATTAAGGGTTATGCCAGTTAAAATTGAAACTAAAAAAAGCGTTCTCGATATCGGGAGTCCATTAAAAATAAATCAAAGGTCATAACTATAGAATCTGTGTGATCTGAGTGCAAAATTATGTTGAAATTCGTCTAAAAACAAGTGTCTTACTATTGTGTGTAACTTCTCAAAGACCAGCATTTTGTCCAAACAAGTCTTTTAAAAGTAAGTACTCAAAGACAAGTATTTTGTTTGTGGTCAAGTCTAAAAGTTTCAGAGACAAGACTTTTGTCCGAGTCTTTAGAGAGAGTACTCAAAGACAAGTCTCTAAATAGGACTCAAAGATGAGCATTATTATTGTCTATTCCTTCGTAGATGCAAATATTTGAACAAGGTATTCATATAACTTAGCCTACTTTACAATTTATTTGCAAAATGACATGCAATTCTGCAAATACCGTTAGAAAATCAAATGACTACAGATTATACTTCAACGTAAATATGTATATATTTTACAATTGCTATAAAATAAAGATAGAATGAAATAGCATTTGCACACCATTAAGGTTTTATCTTTGATTGGTTAATCGTATTTTCTCCTTTCATTGAGGTTGCCTAAGCTTTTAGATGTAAAGGTGTTTGTCTAATATACAGGGTTAATTTTTTATGTGGGCCTTTAGGACTATATCCTAAATTATAAGAGATAGAGGAAAAGGCTGAAAGGAGTTGCGTGCCCGATTTTGACAAAAACTAAAACTGCATCATTAGATTTTTTTACCCTAGCCAAGAACCGAACCTGTTGATTTTGCAAAAAAAAAAAAAAATTATATCAAATTTGTAGGTCAATAAATTTATTGCAAATGGGTTGCCTGAAAATTTCTTATTTTTTGATGTGATAACGTCTAGTAAATTGATAGAACACCTGCATTCACAAAAAAATGTCATGGCAAAAAAAAAAGTCGCGGATATCGTCATTAATAAAAATTAAGACAAAACCTAGCGGCTTATCAGATAGTTACCAATAGCAGTACCTACTTATTTATCAGACCATAACCTCTAATAAACTTCAGTTTCATATCCACAGATAATTCGATATTAACCGTGCCATAAGATCGTACCGCGGAATAACATGGAACTATTATTGTCGCAAGAGAAAATTACAAAGCACAAAGGCAGTGGCCACGATACCAGCTGCACGTATAATTTGGTCGGACTATGGCTTCCAATCTCGGTATACCGAAATCCCGAAATACCGAGATGCTGCTTGATTTTTCAATCCCGCTCACTGCGGGATCAGCGGGATTTGCGGGATTGAAAAAAGTTACAGGCCCATGTGCTTTCGTGAGCGCTGTCGCTTGTACATTGTCCAAAATCAAACTGCTGATGTATTCAACACGTAAAAGAACACGTCTACATTACAAGGGGAATTAGAGCAGAGTTTAAACTCCGCCATAACAATAATAAGTAGCTTAGCTTGGGGCTAGATGGCGATGTGTGGAATATCCTGATATATTTATTTATATAAAGGACCAGCTATTTTAACCAAAATCTAAGCGTAGGTTACGTAAATCTAAAGGCACATATCATCAGAACATATTTTAATCGTATAAATTACATACCCATCGACATTATTTTACCACAACGCCTAATCCACTCACTAAAAGGTATTAAACTAATTAACTCAAATAAATGGTGCGACCATGAAAAGGTTCAGGCATCATGAAGCTACTGCGACAGAATGAAACACGTTTCGTCATTTTATTCCTATTTATAGACACAAAACAGTAGTCAAGATGGCGGCGTCCTGACGTATACATCAAATGAAGCACTGTATTGTTGACTTCCTTCAGTCGTTTTCGTTTTGTCACTGACATTTATTTATTTGAGGCACTACGAATCATGTTATTTCATGCCAAATAGACGGTACCAATACCAATGCAGACAAGGAAATAATATTATGGGAAGCTAACTATAAAGCGTTTAAATAATCGGGGAACATACATTTAAAAAAAACCTCGACGAATTGAGAACCTCCTCCTTTTTTTGAAGTCGGTTAATGAAGTGAACACAAGCATTCATTCACGATTATAAATAAGACACGCAAAGAAGAAGTTTGAACTTTTAACCTTTCTTATCGACAAACGCGGGATCTCGTTATACCGGGATCATGAAAATGAAGATTCTTAATCCCGCTGATACCGAGATTCCGAATAGCATGCGGGATTGGAACCCTAGGTCGGACTATAGGTAACTACTATGATTAACTGTCGATATACTGAGATTGGTTTAAACCTCTGATAATGGTTAAACTGTAGATTATAATTAAAGATTAAACTGAGAAATTGCGTCCGTAATGTTCTGAAACAAGATGATTTTAGAATTTGTTGCAATTATAACTGGGGAAGGAAGAGATTGTTTGTTAAACCTGATAACGGCATTAAATTCCTGGAATAATACTTACTAGCGACCCGCTCCGGCTTATCACGGCTATTATTATGCATGTATTATACATATAAAGCTTCCTCTTGAATCACTCAAATAAATATTTCAGGACATTCCACACATCGCCATCTAGCCCTAAGCTAGAAGTAACTGGACTTGGGTTATGGGTGCTAGACAATTGATATACTACTAGACAACGGATACTTTTCTTTTGTAAATATACTAGCGACCCGCTCCGGCTTCGCACGGGTATATTATGCATGTATTATACATATAAACCTTCCTCTTGAATCACTCTATCCATTAAAAAAACCGCATTAAAATCCGTTGTGTAGTTTTAAAGATCTAAGCATACAAAGGGACATAGGGTTATAGGGACGGCGAAAGTGACTTTATTTTATACTATGTAGTGATAGTGATTTGTAATCATTTATGTTGACTGCATAATTATCTTCAGGGTCTTCGGGTTCAGGGGTTAGGTATATTATTATTTTCAGGGTTGCGAGTTCGATTCCCGCCTTAGACAAGTATTTATGCTTAGATATTTTTCTGTGGTCTGGTTGTTTTTATGTATTACTAGCTGTCCTGGAAAACGTTGTTTTGCCATATAAAAAATATATAAAAAATTGAAGAACCGCTCGACCGATTTCGTGCATACTTCACATAAACCATCTACTAAATAGTCCGAACAAAGCTAAAACATTTGGTTTGGATAGGTCAGCCCGTTCTTGAGTTATAAAATTAAACGAAAAGTGGCATAAATTTTTATATACACGGTGTAACAAGGGGGTGGATCATCGGTGGTTGGGGGTGGGGGACCTCAGTACCTATCGATTTAACCCCCATGTATGTTCAGCAAAATTCACTGGTTCAAAAGTTATTTGGGTTTTAGTGAAATTTTAGTCAAAATCAGATTTCACCCTGAACTTCGCAATTACAGCCAAACTATCAGGTCTGCGATTCTGTCCATTTTTGTGAAACAAGTTCAATAGTTGAGCTTTTGAACCCCTATACCAATCAGAGTCTCAGATTTATAAAACTCAAAATATAACCATTGAAGTAATATTTTTTTTTTAAATCGAATGTTGACATTATCTATAAATGGTTCTAAAAAAAATATTTCACAGAATATTTTTTTCTGCAACCTATCTTAAAAACTACTGGCTTTCATGAAGTATAAACCCTGAAAGTTTCGTTTGGCTAGAACTAGGACATCATGTTGAAAAATGTACTTGATGGTCGAAAAAGTGCAAATAATCAATATTATTTTCATACAAAATTTGATAAGCGTACGCTATGCTAAAAGTAGAATAACAAGATTATTAAGGTTACTGACCTCTCCGTGTAAGGAACAGCTGATTTTCAGGTAAACCTAACCTCAAAATTTTCAAAAAAATGTTCGAATTTCCAAAAGTCGTAGAACAAAAGTTGTTTGTTTAGGTGCACAGAAGAAGCCCTTAACGCCGTGCTAATTAATTTCCAATAACCCTGTATAGATAAGTATCATCACTATCACTACATAGTATAAAACAAAGTCGCTTTATCTGTCCCTATATCCCTTTGTATGCTTAGATCTTTAAAACTACGCAACGGATTTTGATGCGGTATTTTTAAATAGATAGAGTGATTTAAGAGGAAGGTTTATATGTATAATACATGCATAATATACCCGTGCGAAGCCGGAGCGGGTCGCTAGTATATTTACAAAAGAAAAGTATCCGTTGTCTAGTAGTATATCAATTGTCTAGCACCCATAACCCAAGTCCAGTTACTTCTAGCTTAGGGCTAGATGGCGATGTGTGGAATGTCCTGAAATATTTATTTATTTAATTGAGATTTATTTGAGATGTAAATAGACCGTACCAATACAAGCACTGAAATCATATTATAGGAAGCTAACAATAAAGCACTTAAGTGAAGTAATTTAATGCATTCATTCACGATTAAAATTAAGAGACATAAAATGGAAACTAATTTCAAAAACACATTAGTAAAACTATGTCGAACTTAAAGTTCAAGATTAAATAAAATATTAATCCATCGATGCCCTTAAAATAAGCCCTAGTAACCTAGAAAGGGACAGAATATAACCATAAATTCCATAACTTATTAAAGTCGACATAACAACCCAGTATTAATAGCGATAACTGTGGATTTTTCTCACAAAAGGGCCTATAACAGTATCATTTACGGTTTTAAAATTAAGATTAATTCAACATTTGTTTAATTTTCATATTAAAATACAAATAAGTACCTGATACTCATTTATTTCTGAGTTCAATGGAAGGGTGATTAACATAAAAACGAGGCTGAGTAAAATACCGTTGTCTGGTCACCATAACACAAGCACAGTTGCTAGGTAGGGACAAGATGGCGCTATATGTAAAATCTAATTCCAATTAGGTAGGTAAGTACTAATAAAAATAATATTAAATAATAAATATGGCAGGACATTCCACACATCGCCATCTAGCCCCAAGTTAAGTTACTAGACTTGTGTTATGGGTACTAGACAACGAATATACTACTTATATACTTTCTTTTGTAAATATATACAATACATAAAAACAACTATACCACAGACAATATCTAAGCATAAATACTTGTCTGAGGCGGGAATCGAACCCGCAACCCTGTGATTGGCAGTCCGGCATAGTAAACATTATGCCAACTGCCAAAGGTCGTACTAAGTACCTATTCTAAAAACAAAAAATAGTATTTACCAAATATACCAAAAATACAGACAGACGGACAAGAGAGTGATCTTATAAGGGTTCCTTTTTTACATTTTGATGTACGGAACCCTAAAAATGATTAGGTACTCTAGAGGTCTTATTTATTTATTTATTTAGGAGAAAAAAATACCCGCTCACTTTTCTGCATCTCTGAATTTTTTATGAAATTTCAGAGGAAATCCAAACAATGGCTTTGCTTGACTATAAATAGGTCAATTTTCTTGATGTTCTTAAAGGGTTTTCAGGTATAAACCGGTATAAAGTGTACCGGTATAAACTGTACCGATACCGGTACACGGTCCCGATTCGAAATCTGTTCGAAAACGGATTTCAAAACAAAGAATTACCTAGATTATTTTAACGCATCGCCAAGCAATAAACATACTTCTAACTCGTAACAACAATAGACCACCATAAACTTGTAAGAAATGTCCCAGTAACAGTATATAAACGGGAAAATTATCGAAATATACAAGACACACCGTTTTACGGCACATTGGCGTTCGTTTCTAAGTTTCTACCAAAGATACTTGGATAATACCGGAATAGAGAGAACGTGAGCTGAAGCTTTTCTTCTTTATACCGATTTCATTCATATTTTATTTACAAACTGCACTCTGCACTTGCAGGCCTTGAGCTATCTACATACCGAGTGTCATCATAATCAATTCAGTTATATTTGCGTAAAGCAAAATAAGCAATTTCCTTTACTTGGATGACGTAGTTTTTTTTAAGTGAAAACTTCCTTCAACGCATACAAACGCATATTTTTAGATGACATAAAATCTCTGAACTCGCGACACCGTTACGAGACGCAGCTACAGTGTGTGCAATGTGCATATATGCATGTACATATAGCAGACCGCGAAAATTTATCAAAGGATGTATATCGTCAAACTTCTTCATACAAAAGTAGACCATAACCACTAGTATTTAAGCTCAAAGTCAAGCGGAGAGAGTGCGGCGACCGGGCGCCGCTCTGGGTTTGACGGTATGGTTTGACGCCATCTAAAAAAATGTCTAACGCGCCAAAATAAGTTTCCACTTCTGTCGGCCCTCCCAGAGTGCAACCCGTTTTTATTAGTTTATTACTATACAAAAACCAATATACATAAAGTCACTACATAGTATAAAACAAAGTCGCTTTCTCTGTCCCTATATCCCTATGTATGCTTAAATCTTTAAAACTACGCAACGGAAGTTGATACGGTTTTTTTAATAGATAGAGGAGATTGATTCAAGGGGAAGGTTTATATGTATAATACATGCATAATATAGCCGTGCGAAGCCGGGGCGGGTCGCTAGTTAAATAATAAAGAAGCCACATAAACTCATTAGACTTTCAGTGCCGTCGACTTCTGTTTATTCTAGACTGAATTTTTTAGACAACCCAATATTTAATGACCTACTTAAATTATTTGATATAGGTACTTAAAATACTTTTCATCCATTACACAGCTCGATGAAGGTCGTCCTTAAAGTGATCTTAGGTTAAAAGGTGTTATCTCTACACCAGTGACAGTATTAAAGATCTCTTTGGTTGAACCTTTTTAGAAGTTGTGAGTTTAACCACAAGCATTAAAAATTGAAATTATGCAGCTGTAATGTAGATGAAAGACATGTGGATTGTAGAACCGTTAATTAGGCAGGTTATTTTTGCATGCATTAGGGACAGTTAATTCTTGGTCTTGTGGTATTTCATTCAGAAACTGGGTAACGTTGTATTGTTTGGTCGCTGACATTAACTGTAGTAATCTATACTTCACTATCACTACATAGTATAAAATAAAGTCACTTTTCGCCGTCCCTATATCCCTATGTATGCTTAGATCTTTAAAACTACGCAACAGATTTTGATGCGATTTTTTTTAATAGATAGAGTGATTCAAGAGGAAGGTTTTTAGCTATAATACATGCATAATACAGCCGTGCGAAGCCGGGGCGGGTTGCTAGTAATATTATAAAGAGGAAAGATTTTTAAGCTATTGCATAGATTTTATCCCGGGCTTTGAGCGCAGCGACCGAATCAAGATATTCCGTAACGAAAATAAACCTAACACCCCCCATTCCGCCTACCATGTAGCTGTAACTTGGTATGAGGATACATTGATTCATTGGGAATACATAGGCTTATCCCGGTAGTCCCACGGGTTCGAGAATTACGCGGATTAAATCGAGGAGCGCTGAGATAAAGTTTGTAATTTATAGACCACTTTTATCAGTTCTTTTTACCGCTTTAGAAGTCGAATTAAGAAAAATCCTTAGTGCATAGCATACTGAACGGAATTTCTATTCGAACATTTAGATTCGTATCAAAATGCAATCGAAATCATATTGCAATGTAATTGGCCTTAAACTATTATCTATTCTATGGTTTAAAGTACTCTAATTTGTTTATTTATGTAATTAATTTTCATTGTCATGTTCATTTCTTCATTCCTGTGTTTGTCATGTGTTTGTACTCAATTAATGCTTTTTCTTTCTTTCTTTCTAATTTTAAAGTTTAGGTACCAACTCCAGTCACTTAAAGCATAAGTTTTGTTTTAACCAGACTCAACTTTTTAGATAAAACTAATACAGACCACACACTAATTTCTACTGTAAACAATACGTCATTGTGTCGCTCCAGGGGTAAGACCCTCGAGATATTACTTCTGATAATGATTTATACGGGCGGGTGTGCCCGGCGATTTGGTGTTTCAATATTTTAACAGGATTATTAGGAAAAATGGTTGTCTGAAAAGTCGGTTTCCGGACGATCATTTTACGTGATGACGTCATAAGAAAACGATGAAAAATTGTGATTTTTTTTGTTATTCCTTTATATTTAACTAGCGACCCGCTCCGGCTTCGCACGGCTATATTATGCATGTATTATACATATAAACCTTCCTCTTGAATCACTGTATCTATTTAAAAAAACCGCATCAAAATCCGTTGCGTAGTTTTAAAGATTTAAGCATACAAAGGGAAATAGGGACAGAGAAAGCGACTTTATTTTATACTATGTAGTGATAGTGATGTAAAAAATCCCTCAGAATTATCGAAAAAAATAAAAGTTCGAATTTCCAAAAGTCGTAGAACAAAATTTGTTCGCTTAAATGTCTAGAACAATCCCCTATCGTATTTTTTAACTGTTACTTTCTATGATAATAAGAAAATGAAAGAAATCAAGACATAAGGGCACAGTCATGGCAGTTATAGGTTTTATAATAAAAGTTTATTTCAGGTAACAGCCTTATAAATAAGTACAGACCCATATAAAATATATACCTTACAGACTATCATACATATAGATAATATTAAAAAATTAAGTTAAGTTTTAGGGTTTTGAATCTTCGGTCTTGCCTTCCTATAGCGTCGGTATACAATGCCGGCGGGCCAGAAATCTGCCGAGAAGAACATGTCTTTTAGCGTCGCTGGAATCCGGAGCACGTAGGACTTAAAATTAGTTTTCCTTTAGGATTCCAGTTCCACTAGTTCGAGGCTGATACCCAGCAACAAAAATATTTGCTTTTGTGTCATTATCCAGGGAGGAAACAGTCGACTACGCTTGTATGGAGAGAGCGCCGGTACACCCTTTCCTCTTAATTTTTTAATGCAGTCTTTACTTTAAATGATTTTAATTGCTTCACGTCATCGAAATTATATGGTTGAACTTGAAATGCATTGAATGCAGTCGAGGCCAGCGCAAGCGCATATCATTCCTAATTACTACAGTTTTTTATCGAGTCACGATTTAAGATGAGGCAAACTGATTTGATATTTTAATAGCGTTCTCAAATTTTAACATATTTCAAGTTTGAGTCATAGAAAACCATACAGTACCTAATATCACTATCATCACTTCACTATCACTACATAGTATAAAACAAAGTCGCTTTCTATGTCCCTATATCCCTATTTATTGCTTAAATCTTTGAAACTAAGCAACGGATTTTGCTGCGGTTTTTTTAATAGATAGAGTGATTCAAGAGGAAGGTTTATATGTATAATACATGCATAATATAGACGTGCGAAGCCGGGGCAGGTCGCTGGTTTAGATCTATAAATCACACATAGATCTTCTCAGTAATATTATAAAGAGGACAGATTTGATTGTTTTTTTTTTGTATTGTATAGGCTCTGAAACCACTGGATCGATTTTGAACTTGGTATGAGGATACATTGATTCATTGACAGCAAAATAGGCTACTTATTATTCCGTTATCCCACGGGATCGCGAGTTACGCGAGTGTAACCGCGAAGCGCTGTTAGTCTATACTAATATTATAATGGGAAATATTTTTTGTCTGTTACGAATAGGCTCCGAAACTACTGATCGGATCTACGGATCGATTTTGATGAAACTTTTTTTATCTTGAACTTATTTTTATCTCGTTATTCTCACTAGTTTGGGACTTAGGCAAGTAAAACCGAGGGGCACAACGGATGCAATGACCCCACATAATATGAGGGTAAATTAATAATGAAGTCATTAGTGATTTGTTACTTATAGTTGTGTACGACACGCCTATTTTAAACTAAATAAATAAATATTGCAAGACATTCCACACATCGCCATCTAGCCCCAAGCTAAGTAACGTAGACTTGTGTTATGTGGGTGCTAGACAACGGATATACTACTTATATACTTTTCTTTTGTAAATATATACTTATAATACATAGAAACAACCAGACTACAGACTAAGTAAATATCTAAGCATAAACACTTGTCTGAGGCGGGAATCGAACCCGTAACCCTGCGTTTGGCAGTCCGGCATGGTGACCATTGTGCCAACCGGGTCGTCTGCTGTTATTCAAGACAATTTAGTTATAATAAATAGTAGAGCCCCGCGTTTTTATCATCGTTAGTTCCGATCCCGTGGAAATACCGAGAAAAAAAATGGCCTAGTGTTCCCAATGAATCAATGTATCCTCATACCGAGTTTTATTAAAATATGACTAATATTTTTGGAGATTTTTATTCGTTCAAACATAAAATCTTTCTTTTTTATAATATTAATGTAGATCTATGGTGTCATTGTAGGACTATTGGGATAAAAATAGCCTAGATGTTATGAATCAATGTAGTATCATAAAAAATTGTATACAAGACAAAATTCTTTCCCCTTTATAATATTAGTGTATATTAACGTTTAGCTCGACCGATATCAATGAAAACTCTAAAGACGTACATAGTCCGATGAAATAAGACTACATTTTAAGCGTTTAAACCCGCGTGGCGCAGCTAGTAATGCAATATTATAATAGAACATTGCAATTTTCAAACAGACATCACATTCCTAATGAATATGTATTAGGTAACTTAAAGAGGCAATAGTAAATGACACCGCATACATTACTGTCGATTCTAACCGAGGCATTTCGCTTTCACCATGCACTAGCCGAAGATATTTATTAAATTCTCTGAATTAGAGAGATGAAAATAGAGACCCTAGGAGGTAACTCACTATCACTACATAGTATAAAATACGAGTAAAGTCACTTTTCGCCGTCCCTATGTCCCTTTGTATGCTTAGATCTTTAAAACTACGCAACGGATTTTGATGCGGTTTTTTTAAATAGATAGCAGGGTTCGAAAATATCCGATATTTATAATAAATTTCCATTTTTCTGTTCAATAAATTAAATGATTTATTTATTTAAATATCAAAATATTGGATTTTTTTGATATATATATATATATATATATATATAAAAAATATATACATATCAAAAATGTGATATTTACATGATATTTATCCATTTTGTATGACAGCCATATTGTTATTTTATTGTATTATTTATGTATACTGTTTGCATACCTATGTTTTATAAACATAACAAATTATTAAAAAAAACAATAAATAAAAGAAAATTTAACTCAAAAACATAAAATCTTCTTATAAATCAGAAAAATCAATTAAAATCATAAACTACAGCAAGTAAAATTAACTCAAAAAGATAAAATCTTATAAATTCCAATCATTCAATGGCTTCATTAATTTTCTGAATATTTACACTAATACTTAAAATACCTAAACTTTAAACGTTAATACCTAAACTTACTATTAGGGAGTATGTTTTAACGTTACTCCAACGCCATTTACATTTAGAATGGAGAAATACAGCAGAAAACTGCGAAAATTGACTTTTTTTTATCAAATTTTTAAACAATTTTTGTATTGATATATATCACTGGCTATATATCCATTGATATATATAATTATGATACCTCGAACCCTGATAGATAGAGTGATTAAAGAGGTAGGTTTTTAGATATAATACATGCATAATACAGCCGTGCGACGCCGGGGCGGGTCGCTATTATAAATATAATGTCTTTGGACCTTAACCTTTTCCTTGAAGAATGGTGGTCGCGATCATCAGACATATAGGAGCAACCTAATAGAGAACCTTATCCTGGTTAGCGGCACACGACTACAGAATCAGAATTATTTATTGCATTAAATATGGTACATAGTGGTGTTACATAATAGGATAATGTTCCTTCATATTTAGCCATAGAAATAGTAGGTAAAATAATAATCAATCAATGCATAGTCAACATCCGAAATATTAAATAAAAAAGATAGAGATAGAGAGATTCAGATAACCCAGTGCAGGCTTAGCACTTTAAAAAATAAAAAATCATTGAGATTAGTAAAAGCGCCATCTCTTGTCGAATACGTTAACTAGATGGTTAACTTTCGAGTTATATGTAATGTAAATTCATACTAACAGATGTCGCTAACGAAACTTAATTCGAAAAGAGGTTAATGCGATTCTTAAATTCGACTATGACGGTACTTGACTAAGTGGCGGAATTGGTAACGCATTTGAACGGTATACAAAGGATGCGAGTTCGAGTCTCGTCTTAGTCGCAATTTTTGAAGATGCATTTTTCCTTAAAAATATTAAATAAAAAAGTTAGTAAAAGTTATAGCTATTAATGTATCATGTCAATAAAATAAAATAATGTCAAAATTAAATAAAAATTAAACCAACCAACCTTAGCCAACCTTAGTTGGATTATGTGTCTATTTTTTTGGTTTTTTTTTTTGTTCGTTCTTTATTGTTTTCCTCTAATATCGTGTCCATGTCTAATAAAAATGGTATTATTCTTATTGTAATTTTAATTTCTCGGTAATGGCACAATTGAAGAATTTCTCAGCGAGTTGTCTTGTTAGGAAGAAGGTCATAAGTAAATACTACGGGCCATTTATTCCCATTTCTCGTTTGCAAAATTTCAAGTTCGCAGAATGCAAAAAAATCGCAAAATGTCCAGTTAGCAGATTGTCCAATCTTCATTTTAATTTTGTCATCCATCCTAAGTTTTTATAAAGTTTTATCGATTATTTTAAGTCTCAAAGATCTTGATTTTAATAAATCGACTGTTTTTCCATAGTGTTTTTCAGGTAAAAATTACCCTCAAAAATTTCGTTTTTTTTTTTTAAATTTCCAAGTAGCAGAACAAAAGTTGCCCTTCTCAATCTATTTTTGTTACATTCTTCAAACTCTAAAAAGTTCTCTCTATTTCAGTGTTATGTTTGAATATCTTTGAACTTAGTGCTTTCTTCTGTCAATCTAGGGTAGGTTGCACACTTAATTGGTACAAATCTGGGAACCTATTACGAAGTTCTAGTTTAATGTCAAGTGAGGGTAAGCAAGTTAATTTAACGGTAGTGTAATTGCACTGAGTACTTGATGATCATGTTATCTTGTTGCATTAGTTAATCGAGCAGCGAATAATTTAGTAGCTAAACGTGTCTGAACACCAAAAAATTTAGTCGAGTAGGTTAGTAAAGTAATTTATTCGAGTCGATCCATTTTATTCTATTTTTAACACGCTTTTGTCGCTTTTTTTCCACAAGTCTAGTTACTTAGCTTGGGGCTAGATGGCGATGTGTGAAATGTCCTGCAATATTTATTTATTTATTTTATTTATTTTTATTATTATTTTATTAGTTTCACCTGTATGTTTGCTTGCTTGTATGTAACCGACTCTTTTGGGCTCGATTTGGCCCTACTTTGAACTATCAGATTTTATTCAAACTTTGCACACTGCGCACTTTGCGCACTTTGTATTATAAGTATACTTCTGTTGCATAAAACCTATAACTGAGATGACCATTGACCATGCCTTTATGTCCTGGTTTTTTCATTTTCTAATTATCATAGAAATTAAGATTTAAAAACAATAACAAATAAAACATAGGGGCATGGTCATGGCAGTTATAAATTTTATACAACAAAAATATTTGCTGTAGTGTCATTATCCAGGGAGGAAACAATCGACTACGTTTGTATGGAGAGAGCGCCGGTACCCTTTCACCCTAAGAGCCGCAGCTTCACATCCAAAGAGTCGCAGGTTGCCGACTCATGATCTAGCCAATATTATCATATTTATCAGCCTCTAGATTTCCTCTTAATAACAAAATCACGCAACCCAACAATGATTGTTTCTCGTTTAATTGTTTAGAAACAGGTAGCGAACATCGCTGCACTTGAATCGAATGGTATTCAGTACCTCTGAAGGATAATATAACAAGGTCAGCAGTGTTTAGTAAACAAATGTTATAAACAGCTGCGCTTGCGCATGTACAGTGTTCAACTTCGATTAAAACAGAGAGATGACGAATGTAATGAAATATTGAATTAAGATAATAAATTAAGCTGCGCTTGCGCATGTTAGTACGTACAGTGGTTAACTTCGATTGAAACAGAGAGATGACAAATCTAATGAAATATTGAATTAAGATATTAAATGCGTTGGGTTCCGTACCTGAAGGGTAAAAACGGGACCCTATTACTTCGCTGTCCGTCCGTCCGTCTAGTTTGTCTGTCACCACACCAGGCTGTATCTCATGAACCGTAATAGCTAGAGTTGAAATTTTCACTGATGATGTATTTATGTTGCCGCTATAACAACAAAATTGAATACTAAAAACAGAACAAAGTAAATATTTTTTGAAATGCTACGAACTCGAACGAATTTTAGGTGTTTTTTAGGCAATATATTTTTGTTAATTATACTCTTAAAGGGATAGGCAACGGACGTTTAACCTATACAGCCTCGTCTGACATAAAATATTTTTTATTTTAGTTAATTATACTCTCAAAAGGGTTAGTTTTTTAGGGTTTTTGCACTTGTTTTTGCCCCTAAATTGGGCAGTCCCAAAAGTTCAAGACATTATATTTTTAAAACCAGTCTGTACATTACAAACATTTCTGATTATTTAGATACTTAAGTATTTAAGAGGAAAGGGTACCGGCTCTCTTTCCATACAAACGTAGTCAACTGTTTCCTCCCTGGATAATGACACTAGCACAAATATTTTTATTACATAAAACCTCTATCTGCCATGACTAATATGACTATGCCCCTATTTCTTGGTTTTTTCATTTTCTAATTTTCATAGAAATTATGAGTTAAAAAACATAGGGGGGCATGGTCTTAGCAGTTTTAGGTTTTATGCAACAAAAATATTGGTGCTAGTGTCATTCTATCCAGGGAGGAAACAGTTGACTACGTTTGTTTGTACGGTCCACGGCCTGAACTATGGAGAGAGCGCTTGTACCTTTTTGCTCTTAATCTCTATGCTTATTAAATAATTATTTTAGTGTAAAATCAAACCATAACTAGAATGGGAGCATAGAATTTATCACGTTCCATAGTCACAGACGACATATTGGACACGATTTTCAAAAAAGTGTGTTACATGATACAAGTTAAAAATCTATCGAGGCTTAAGGATTTAGTCATTTTTCGAATAAACTTTATTGTTTGTGCTAGACCTTAAAACGCATCAGATGAACTTGGCCTATTAAATTATAATTCACCGAGGTTTTCCGATAGTAAAATAAAAACTTAAGTATAAACTACAGAACAGAATCTTTAAGTAGGTAAGTACTTAAGTAAATTAACCAGTTAACTTTTTATATTTTTAAAGCTCGCTCGTAATAATAGAAGTAAACAGCTGAAAGCAGGTCTCCCGCGGTGCCAGTCAATTTTTGAATTCATACATCGTCCGACGTACCTACAGATACCCCCCGTAGTATTAATTTGTATTATAGTGTATGCATTTAACTTTGGAACTATGAATAAAAAGGGATAAAAGATTTTGATGGCAATTTGCCAATGTGAAATATGACAAAAGTGCGTAAGGCATTTTTTTAAGTATTTATTACAAGGAAATATGCATGTTCAAATGTTTAAATAATATTTGTTTTTTTTTTGTTGAAATATCTTTGGTCTGCGTAATTGTATTGCTAATTATACCACTTCTTTTTCTTCTTTTCCTTGCCCTTATTGTTGCAATTAACTCTGCAGTCGTCGCAGTGGTTTTTCTATTCTATTCTCTATGCTGATTTGGCGCACAAGGTCCATAAATATCTTAGGCGTCTTCCACATATGTAAGGAGATGGGATAGCCCTATTATAATTCTATACCAAGGACTACACAACTACAATAAAACTTATTCTGAGATTAATCTGCAAGGTTGCAATTAGGGCACGTAGTTAGTAGTTACATTAGGTAATTAGGGCATGTAGAGTTGCTTCATAGACGACTTTACATTGAAGACTAGTAGCAAATTAGTCGACATGATTTTAAGACAAGTTGCCGCATAAGACGACTTGCGTTTTAGACCGTCTGATACTAGCCCGTAGGTTCTTTATGTGAAATCAAAACTTATTTGCCCCGAACTCATACTGCGAATTATAGTTTACTTATAGCGACCCGCTCCGCGGCTATATTATACATAAAAACCTTCCTCTTGAATCACTCTATCTATTAAAAAAACCGCATCAAAATCCGTTGCGTAGTTTTAAAGATCTAAGCATACAAAGGGACATAGGGATATAGGGACGGCGGAAAGTGACTTTATTTTATACTATGTAGTGATGATGATTCTTGGTAACACTAGTTCGAAAGTTCGTGAAAAGGCTGAAAACACTAAAATTGGATTTGATTGTGGCTAGCACTCATTTCTTAGAACGCCCCTTAAGGTGAAAGGGAACCTGCGCTCTCTCCATACAAACGTAGTCGACTGTTTCCTCCCTCGATAATGACACTAGAGCAAATATTTTTGTGCCATAAAACCTATAACTGCCATGACTATGCCCCTATGTTTTGGTTTTTTTCATTTTCTAATTATTATAGAAATTAAAATTTAAAAAATTAAATAATTAAAAAAAACAATAAATAGGGGCATGGTCATGGCAGTTATAAGTTTTATGCGCTAAAAATATTTGCTCTAGTGTCATTATCCAGGGAGAAAACAGTCGACTACGTTTGTAATACTTTGTATGGAGAAAGCCCCCGGTACCCTTTCCTCTTATATTTAAGACGTAGTAATGGGTTACCAAAGTTAAATGCGACTAACCCAGAGCAACAAAACAATTAATATAATGGAGCATCTGGAACTAACGCCCTACATGGAACCGGGAGTTAAATAATTAAGTATATTTCCATTAGGATAGGGGAAGCCACATTAAACGCTACTGAGTTTTAACGCCCCTATTTTACTTATCGTTAAATCACCCTAGTATTTAATAGATTCCACTGAGTGGGTGACGGATCTAGCAAAAAAAATAGGATTTAACAGGGGAATCCCTTTTGAATACCAAAGATATTTTATTTTAATGCAATAAACTTGTAACCACCCAAAGAGGTTAAATTAGCAACATCCGTTACAAATTATGACGTCTCATTTGGTTTTTGCAAGTGACCATCGAGTCTTCTGAATGAAGACGTTTACACTCGTTACTTACTTAAATCATCACTAAATGAGGGTAGTTTTAAAATTACCTAATCAACAAAAAACAACGCTCGCCACTCTACTTGCGACCTGGCTGATTAAACTCAGCCAAAACGTCGAAGTAATTCAAAATAATTATCCAAAACGTTTACGTTTTTCTTTCCTCCAAAAATACTTATGGACTGATTTTGATGATACTTGGTTTGATACATTTATTCATTGGGAGTAACATAGGTTATTTTTTATCCCGATATTCTAACGGGATCGGGAGTTACGCGCGTGAAACAGCGGAGCGCTGCTAATTCTCTATACATATAAAATCCTTTGTCCTGACTGACTGCCGGATCAACGCACAGCCTAAACCGCTGATCGTAGAGAGCTGAAACTGGACGGGTGTGTTCTTTGTATGACGTAGGCAGGCATCCAATAAGAAAAGATTTTGAGAAAATCTAACCGTGAAAAAACGGGCAAAGTTTGTATGGGACAACGTGATTCCTTGGTGCAATCTACTTCAAATTTTCGACATCTACGCGGACGAAGTCGCGGGCAAAAGCTAGTCTTAACTAAAGTAAATGAAACAGTAGATAAACCACAGATAAACTAAACACTTTGATTACAGTATTTAGTATTATCTTTGGTTCTCGCATTGATAGGTGAAAGCCTGAAAGGCACCATGTCGAGTACGGTCTGACGAATGCACTAACTGGGCCACTTGCGCTTTTCGCACGGATTCTAAACAACAATCGATCGTATCGATTGACTTTGTGTGGCGTAAAGTGGCGTTAATATTTTAATCGATAAGATTTATAAGTAACCTACTTTTCAAGGTCTCTGTATCTAAAAAAAATCTAAGTAATTAAATACTTATAACCTCGCGCAGCGAATGGTGACCTCTGCGGTAAAAGGAAGGGGTATGCGCAGAACTCGATATTTATATGAAAATTGAGTTCTGAGCATACCCCTTCTACTTTCCATCAGAGGTCAACATTCGCTGCGCTACGTATACCTAGGTACATGCAAATAATTTCTTTAAGTACTTATATAAGTATACTTATCACATTTTTTGTATTTTTCAAACTGCTATCTCTAAGTTGTGGGTGTTGTTTTGGTCCTTCATTTCTAGAACTTCCCAGAATTTTAAACGTTCAGATTTTTAATTCTTGTTCATAATGTTGAAGTTTTAATTGGCGCCAATTAAAACTTCAACATTCAACAAAAAATCAGAGCTTTAAAGCTCTGATTTTTTTTGGAATCGTATTAAATTTTAAATTTCAATTTGAAAACAACCTGTGTAGATTAGATATAAGTACCTAAACTTTTAGTCTAATCCTGTATTCGTGCCTGGCCTTGAATGCGGGGAAAAAGGTACCTACATGAATAATATATAAAGATATCGATTGTTTCACTACTCTGCAGGTTAAACAGAGTAAAGTGCTTTAGTTTTACAGTGGATTTTTTTCTGACGTGATTACCCACGTCTAATAAATTGGTGGAAAACCTGCATTCACAAAAAAGTGTCACGGTAATATTGTGTGACGAAATTGATGGAAAACCTGCATTCACAAAAAAATGTCACGGTAATATTGTGTGACGTCCTTCGCCATGATGGTAATATGACCGGACGGACGCGTCATGGTAACTTAGGAAACAGAGTATTTAATAATAATATCGCTCATCTGGGTTTGTGTTATGGTGTGACGAGTGACGAATAGAAGACTTATAGGAAAAAAATATATAGTTGGTTATATTAGCATGACTTGCCATAATAATCTTGCCAAGATAATAGAGCATTTAAATTCACTATCACAATGCGTTTATGTTGTTACCGCTATTATAATAACAATTTCATAGGGTCAATAACAATTTAACCTAAGAAAATCTGGCACATGTGATAAGTATGGTCATAGGAAAGGGCGGACCTTATACGAAGGTAGAAAGCAGGAAAATCGTGACCAATGTCAGATTGCTGCGTCAAATATGCAAACAAACGTTCACTAAGATAAATACCAAATTATACTTACGATTGCCGTTGGCGCTAACGTCTACGTAGAGACTTAGAAATTTAATAAAAAGTTTTAGTTCCGGTAAAATCGACTTTTAATTAACTTGGTGGAAATGTTTCTTGGGAATAGTGCTGAACATAAAAAGGATCGTGATATTTTTATCCGGATTAAGATGATAAACTTTGACAGTCTTACATCATCACTCGTACAAGAACTCTAGAATCTAGATTAAATATTAGAGAAACGGGAATGAAGATTCCGTGAACAATTCGGTTGTGAAAGACTTCGTGTCGTTTTCTAAAACGTAGGATTACCTAAAAGTATGATATTTACTGAACTCTCTTTCATCATTAGAGATAAGATAGTAAAGATAAACATCAATCTATCACAGGTTGTAGACACTTTCGCAACTTACGCACAATGTTTATAAAGCTCTACAGGTGCTAGACGCATCGTTATATTACGCCGCCATTTTCTTTTTTATTGTCATCATCCGGTTTCGTCATGCATAACACTTTCCGGGATACGTATGGGTTGATTTTTATAATTTGAAACTTGAAGTCAATATCCGTTATAACCATACCACACCATACTAGCTTCTCAGCGGCTTGGTCTACCATTTCACGCTTTTAGGGGTTCAATTTAAAGAACACATGAAAACAGAACCTCCTTTCATGTCTCTAGGATCACGATCAACGGTTTAGTGCGTTGACAAAATATCAGTCAAACAAGACTTTGAATTTTATCGTTATAGGTAGATACTAATCTACTTAGTGAGTATTTGGTCGGAGTTTGGTTGGAATTTTCTAAAATTCCTTCTCAACGCGCATCTACGCCTTGGGCACAATTTGGCCTATATAGTGGTTTAGGCTCTGCATTATCTGCCTGTCAGTCAGTTTAGGAGTAGGTGGTAGGTACTAAGGTAAATTAAGTAGACGTATGTAGTTAGGGACCTACGTAAAATAATAAACCTTTTATTATAATTAAAGGTTTCATTCTAGTTATGATTCTTGTCCGTCAAGGCACCCTTTGCATGTTTAAGAGTCGTAAATATATTGTGACAGGATTATAATCTTTAGGGTTTGTTCCGTATCGGGGGTGTTTCGGTTTCATTGACCTTTTGAAGCCGTAAACGTGGTAAACACTTTCGTTTTCTAAAAGAAACATTCAATTAAGAAAAAATAAGGGTGTGAATTATGAGGACCCAGCCCTTATGCAAGTACTTACTTACTTAATAGCGTCAAAATGGCGGAACCACTGTCTAAATTTGGAAAGTTAATATTGTTAGTTATTACTACTGAATCACTAATATTTGATACCTTTATTTAAAAATTTGCTACCTTTGGGGGAGGATTAGGTATCTTCGGGAACGTGACACTTTAGTGAATGCTGGTGTTCCTAAACCATCAATTTAAGGAGGGTCCATACGCCAACGACCTTGGTACACAGCGTACTAAGTAGTTACTATTGGCACCGGTCGCCATCGTTGGTGAAAATTGTTGATTGTTACGAATGTGTTTTGTTTTTCTCAAAACTGCTGAGATGGAATTGTAGGCGAGATTTTTACCGACATTTTGATGTGATTTTGAGCCAAACATTTCCTATAGTTTTGAAGCTATCCTAAAATTAAGAATTAAAACTAGTCTAGCTTTGAAACGACAAAGAATTTTCACCTCAAAATTACCCCAAAATATCGGTAAAAAACTCACCTACAATAATAATTCTATCTCACCACTTTTGAGAAAAACAAAACACATTCGTTACAATCAACAATACTAGTTGTAAGCGACGGGTATTTCTGGTGCGTTGCGTTTGGCAGCTTAAGCGGCCTTAATAGACGTTATCAAGTCAAAAAATATAAATAACTAGGTACTTAGTGTAAGAAGTTAACAATGAGAGCAACAATGTTGAGCAAGCATGAGAACAATGTTCCGGCAGTTTAATTTGTCAACAATCCAATTTGGTAGAATTAAGACCACAACAATTAATTCTAACTTCGTTGAAGTATTCGTCTCGTAAACAACGTAAATGAACTAATAAAGGTAGGTACTTACAGGTAGATTCATAAAATGTAGGTCTTGTAGTTATCTAGGTCGTTTCCTCGAGCAAGATGTAGTATCGGCAGTCAATATCAAGGGGTCACCGACCTCTATGGCGGTAATGGTCAGTTTAGAAATTATCTGATCCCTATACGTAGGTACCTACCTACTCTATCATACTTGTACCAACATTGTACCACTTTCTAGTTTTAATTACCCGCATTTTCCAGCTCTTATTTCGTACTTCACATTACTAACATATTTCCTTAGCATTATCAAGATTCAACAATTAACTTACAGTGTTAGCCAGTGTTGCCAACTCTACGTCTTTTTACGTAGATCTACGTACTTTAGGCCTCTCCAGCAAACCTACCAACTTTAGTCCTAGAATTTGTATAATAACGAAACTCATAGCTGAATGTGCATAATTTCAGGTAATAAACGTTCCGTATTATACTCTGATTATACTAAAGCACACTCGCTTCGCTAACACAAAACTACTTCCGTCATTATTTTAAAACACAACAAAGTTCTCATTTCACAGAGCAGTGACTGTGTAAAACGAAACGTCGTCTCGTCTCACAGAAAAACTTAACCTAAAAATATTTCGGTTCAACGGAGTTATTGTTGTTTTGTTCTTTTGTTAGCTATCAAATTAAAACACTTATTTTATTCCTCGTCATTTCACTCAGAAAAAAGGACGTAGATCTACGAACTTTTTTAATGGGGTCTACGAATTTTTCAAAATCCGAGTTGGCAACACTGAGTGGTGTAACACTCAGTGTTGAACAATTTGCAAGAACTCATTTCCCATGAATTCTTGCAAATTGTTCGACACTTTCTCAAAGCAAAAAAGTTATGTAAGCAAAAAGGAATGTTTCCGCCCGGGATCGAACCGGGGGCCTTGTGCGTGTGAAGCACACGTGATAACCGCTACACTACGGAAACTTAAACATCGAGCGCGAAATTTGTCATCGGTTGATTAATACGAATTAACTATGTGATAATTTCAATGTTTAACTAAAAAAAATACTTATGTACGCGCGTGAGAAGTTATACTTCTTTGGCATTATTAAAAAAAAAAAAAAAAAAAAAAAAAAAAAACTCGTCCGGCAAAAAACTCGTCCGACAAAAGACTCGTCCGACAAAAAACTCGTCCGACAAAAAACTCGTCCGGCAAAAAACTCGTCCGACAAAAAACTCGTCCGA
Source organism: Idaea aversata (assembly GCA_907269075.1). NCBI lineage: Eukaryota > Metazoa > Arthropoda > Insecta > Lepidoptera > Geometridae > Idaea > Idaea aversata. The sequence goes on from OU026102.1 coordinate 5,264,753, forward strand.
CGAAAAACTCGTCCGACGAAAAACTCGTCCGACAAAAAACTCTGGACTGGAAAAGGATTGTCAACACAATCAATAAAGTTCAATTTAGATTTAAACAACTTCTCCCGTGAGAATTTTGTGTGACGTGAGAATTTTGTGTGACGCTTTTGTAAAATTTCACTCTCATCATTTTTTCATAACGCGGGGGTCTTTGAGTCACAAGCTTCGAGTCACAAGCGTATAATTATCTTCTAGGAAAGCGTGCTCCGTCTTAGACCGCATCTTCATTGTTATTTAAAAAAAAATCTTTGTTTTTTTTTTTCAAGTCGGTTAAAAAGATGACGTACCATCGTTTGAGATTAGTGGTCAAATGCTGGCCTAATTAAAAAAAAAAACCTTTATTCTCGTAACATTATATCATAAAACTAATACTCGCAAATAATTACATTCCCATAATATTAAAATGAAATACAAACGTTGAAATAGATTGAATAAAACTAAAGTTGCTGCAAACAAAGAGGGTCATCTTAACCATAGACTAAACTATTAACTAAACTATTATCACAGAAGTAATAGACATTTAACAATAGAGCTTAACAATGCATCCAGCGTTTTGTCATGATGCCTTTAAACTTTATGCTATACTAGCGACCCGCTCCGGCTTCGCACGGCTATAATATGCATGTATTATACATATAAACCTTCCTCTTGAATCACTCTATCTATTAAAAAAACCGCATCAAAATCCGTTGCGTAGTTTTAAAGATCTAAGCGGTCAAAGGGAAATAGGGACAGAAAAAGCGACTTTGTTTTATACTATGTAGTGAAGTATAGATTCTGTGCCTACATAGGTACTTAGTGTCCTATCATCATAATATAAGTAATCAGCTGGTTTATGATGTATGTTAAGTACTCATAAAAGATTAGAAATTTAATACAGCTTTCGCAAGTTCTGAATACAGTGTGTATCTAAAACTCTGTAATCTCTTTTATGTAAATAATCTATATCTATAAACTAATCTTATATATAAAAATGAATCGCAAAATGTGTTGGTAAGCGCATAACTCAACAACGCCTGGACCAATTTCGCTAATTCTTTTTTTGTTGGGTTTGTTATTGTATGGAGAAGGTTCTTATGGAAGAAAAAATTAAGAAAGTTGCTTAGAAAATTACTACGCAGGTGAAACCGCGGGGCGCAGCTAGTCTATAATATAAAAATGAATCGCAAAATGTGTTGGTAAGCGCATAACTCAACAACGCCTGGACCAATTTGGCCAATTCTTTTTTTGTTGTGTTTGTTATTGTCAGGAGAAGGTTCTTATGAAAGAAAATATTAAGAAAATTGCGTAGAAAATTATTACGCGGGTGAAACCGCGGGGCGCAGCTAGTCTATAATATAAAAATGAATCGCAAAATGTGTTGGTAAGCGCATAACTCAACAACGTCTGGACCAATTTGGCCAATTCTTTTTTTGTTGTGTTTGTTTTTGTCAGGAGAAGGTTCTTATAAAAGAAAAAAATTAGAAAGTTGCGCAGAAAATTATTACGTGGGTGAAACCGCGGGGCGCAGCTAGTATTATAAAAAAGTAAAGTTTGTTAAATTGTAAGGGGTAATCTCGGGATCTACAGAACCGATTTTAAAAATTCTTTCACCAATAGAAAGCCACATTATTGTTGAGTGTCATAGGTTATATAAAAAACCGAAAAATAAAAAGGCTTTTACGTGGTAGTCCGTTTTGCAAAGTGAATCGGAGAAAAAACGGTCGAATGAAAGCGTTTCTTACGAACGCTGCCTTAACTATGAAAGATATATTTATGAGTTCTATAGAAAAGATGTGGAGCTTGAAAATGCCTACAAAAAAGTCAAGGACAGCATATGTCTAACTTTTATATTTAAGTTACAAAAAGTATTTTTTTTAATCTTAGTATGGATAATTTAATTTTTAATATTAATAAAATAAATGCCCAACGAAGTGGGCACGGGTCAGTTAGTCATAATTAAATTTATTTCAATCAATCAAAGATCATATTTTGTAAGTAGAAAGACATTATCTTAGCCTAGTTAGATAGTAAACAATAGAAATATTAAATTACTAGCGACCCGGTCCGGCTTCGCACGGCTATATTATGCATGTATTATACATATAAACCTTCCTCTTGAATCACTCTATCTATTAAAAAAAACCGCATCAAAATCCGTTGGGTAGTTTTAAAGATCTAAGCGGTCAAAGGGAAATAGGGACAGAAAAAGCGACTTTGTTTTTACCCGACTACGGCGAAGCCAAAAGGTAGGGTTATATACTATGTAGTGATGTCAGTAGTAAATGTAGGTTAGATACCCCGGACCTTAATAAATCTGGTTTTCACTACTGAATACCTCTATTTTTAACAGATTTGAAAAAGGAAGAGGTTCTTAATTCGTCGCTTTTTTTTATGTACTTATACCTATACGCCGATTACGAAAACGCCTGGATTGATTTGGAAATTCTTTTTTAATTGTTTGGGAAGCATGTGGTATACGTTACATCAAAATCCAACAAGTAAATCCAGGGTAAAAAACGACAAATTTCGGGTAGGCGGATACGCGCTATGAGAATGCGCTCTGCGGCTCAGCTAAATTTATTAAATAAATAAATAAAATAAATATTGCAGGACATTTATCTATCCATCTAGCCCCAAGCTAAGTAACTAGACTTGTGTTATGGGTGCTAGACAACAGATATACTACATTTTTCTAAATTTATACCTAAAATACATGGAAACAACCAGACCACAGGCAAATATCTAAGCATAAATACTTGTCTGAGGCGGGAATCGAACCCGCAACCCTGTGTTTGGCAGTCCAGCATGGTAACCATTGTGCCAACTGGGGCGTCAAAATATTCATCTCGATTTTTGCACAGAACCGGGACTAACCCGGTTACAACCGCATGGCGTAGCTAGATGATATCTATTACTAATAGTAAAGGAAGTGAGGACAAAATATCTGTACTCAGAAGCAAATTAAAAAATAAGTCAAGAGACTGAATCAATATTATAAAATTGAAATTCCTGATGGATTGATTTTTCAACGTACAACTCGAGGATCGGATTAGGCTAAAATTTGGCATACAGCTATCTGTAACGTAGGCTAAGGATTCGAAAAATAAAGACGCGGAAAAGTTCCTAGACCTAGGTACTTAATTAGCTATTGAAGAGTAGCTATCTAATGCCATTATGTATGTAATTGAATCGAGTAGTTTTGCCGATTGGATTATCGGTCGATAAACCCTGAATACGGCGGCATAGATACTTACCTACTTGTGGTACGCTTTTAATGCAATACAACACATAAATAGGCTTCTAGGTACCTACTTAGTTTAACCACTTACTGACCTTAATCCGGGATTCTGTTGAAAAATATGGACACTTTTGTAACTCGCATCATATGTCAGTACTTACCTTTGTACGGAAATTGGATAATGTTAAATTCAATGATTTATAAATTACTAGCGACCCGCCCAGGCTTTGCACGGCTGTATTATGCATGTATTATATCTATAAACCTTGCTCTTGAATCACTCTATGACTTTGTTTTACACCATGTAATGATAATGAAGAATGTGGTTAGCAAGTAGGTACCTACTTGCTAAGATAAATGCTGGATTGGAACGAAGTTCCTTTCTACAGACAGACTGACGGACTGATGGACGGACCGGACGGACATACAGACAGACATACGAGTATATCTATATAACATATGTGAGAGATTAGTTTAGGGTTTTTCGTTTAATTTTTCGTAACGCTAAAACTCGATTAAACTGGATTTTTTGTGAAATAGGTCTCGTCGCAAACTTGCGATAAGGAACTTCCTTCCAAAAAAAATTACAAGCGTGTATTTGTTGCAAAAACAACATTTAACACAAAAAAAATTGCAATAATTAAATCAGTCATCAGTGAAAGCACTCTGCATTTGGCTCCTATTTGCTTATCTTGGTTAAACCCAGATCAGCCTACCGTCCTAAAAATAGGCTAGGTAATACCTAGGCATAGATTTTATTAAGTTTATAAACAGCTAAGAAAAAAAACAACATTGCTACAATGACAGGTTTTTAAGGTTGCATTGGATTGGTGATCTTCAGGAATTTTTTCAGGGAATTTTCAGGATAGCACGATTAGGAATTGGAGCTGAAAATAAAAATAAAATGAATTAGGAAATAGGTGTAGGGATTTCTAAATTTAATATTATAAGTACCTACTAACCTACATAATTAAAATTACAAGTTTCTTTAAAACTACATTTTGATTCCTTATACTTACTGTCTTTTTATGAATTTTGATTTCTTTTTATGATTTTAAATTCTCATTTTGATCATTTGCTATTTACTCATTCTGATTTTATGTTGTCCAGCTGAATTGATTCTTTGCTGACTGAGTATTCTAAAGTAAGTTCTATTGCAGTTAGATAGTACTAAATTGTCTATCAGCGAAAAGGTAATTCTGACAAAGATGCATTTACAGGACTACGGAATAAAGCAGTAGTTCTACTCAATGTTAAATTGTTATAATAGCTTTTGGAAGGACAATCTTTGTACCTTAAAGAAGTTATAAAAATATTGTCTATAGGACCTAGAGGTCTAAGAAAAAGGGAAACTAATCTATACATATAAAATGCTTGGTCCTGAACGACTGACTGACGGATCAATGCACAGCCTAAACCGCTGATCGTAGAGACCTGAAACTTGGAGGGTGTGTTCTTTGTATGACGTAGGCATCAGATAAGAAATTTCAGAAATCAGATAAGACGATTTTCCGAAATTCTACCCCTAAAGGGTAAAAAAGGGCACAAAGTTTGTATGGGACAACGTGATTCCTTGGTCAATTTTCGACTTCTATGTGGACGAAGTCGCGGGCAAAAGCTAGTGTAGGTATATGCGTATATACCTCTACTAAAATCTATTAGAAGAAAATAGGTACGCATAGAAACGTAGGTAGATATGTACATAAGTAATGTATTATTCAATCTAGAAGGAGTTCTCAACAGCCAAAATAAAATGGCATGTTTTTTTTCAAGTTTAATTTTGTTTTTCTAGTGTATCTTGCGGAGTAAAATTGATTAATTTTAAGCAATTAAGTCAATAAAGGCGTAAAATTGAATTGATCTATTCAAGAGGGTTATTTCACACGTTTTTTGTTGACTTAAAAAACTGCATGGAGCGAGGCTTTATTCACTGACTTCAGTGAAACAAGAAGATGGAAGAAAGAAGAAGAAATAATACGGGTTGCGGCTTTTGCCTACATTGTCTTGTAAATCAGAAAAAAAAACAAACAATAATAAAACCAGTATAATACACAAGTGAATTCAAAGATTTCAAATAATAAACGCTAAGATTGAACTCTTTTCAATAAAGTTACCTGGCCAGTAACAATGACGCATAATTTAATCAATATTATCGACCCAAGGGCACTGGGCACTACCTACTTTGTGCATTACTTGCAATCGCAGCGCACTGCAAAGTGCACGTTAATAACAGACCAAAAATACCTAGATGAAGAAGGTTATACAAAGGTTTAGCTATTTTAGGTCTATCTAGCTCGTAATTTGGTTAATCCCAACATTATTTCATAGTTAAAATCGATTCAAAAAGCATTTTTGCACAACAAAAAAGTAAACAGAACTTACCGGGCAAAACAGGTGGCAGGTCAAATCCTTTGTTGAATAACACAAAACTATTTAGCTAGAAACACAGAATAAACACTCACAACACTTAGTTTGTCACAACTAATAAGATTTTTATTCATAAAACTCTTGATTTTTTTATTAAAGTGTGCAAGAAAACCAGACAACACAACAAACTTCCTCGTGTTTCGCCATCCCCTCCCTTCGCAAAGCAACCAAAGCACGCAACTTAGGATGAAAACAAAACGTTCAAACGATTATCGACTTTATGCCGTTGGAAGAAATTCACTCTTTCATTGTAGACTTTTAAAAAAAATATGAATTTTGTTTACTACTAACGCCATCTATTGAATGAATTTTATTTTAGATTCACCCTGATGGGAGTTTGTTTTGGCGGGAACGAGTCAAGTCAATTGACTATTGATACGTCGCGTCGTAGTTTATTTCATTCATGAAACGTGGAATACCTACTATTTAATTCAGTTTCGTGAACTATAAATAAAAAGCGATTAAAATTTTTGGTAATAAAATTAACAAATATTATTATGATAATTTTACGTGATAGCTATCGTCATAAAAAAATTATAAAAATTGTTTTTCTTTTTTTTCCTATGGATAAATCTTTTATTCGTCACTCGTCACCATATTCCATAACACAAGCCCAGAAGAGCGATATTATTATTAAATTCTCTATTTCTTAACGGGAACGGACGCATTATGGTCATGTTACCATGACACTTTTTTGCGAATGCAGGTGTTCCATTAATTTATTAGTAGTTATATCACGTCAAAAAGAAAGATAATTGATTTCTTCATTATTGACTTTATTATACTCTACATATTAAACACTATAAAAATCTATCCGAGCTGCGTTTTTGGCGCGGTAAAGGAGCGTTTTCTGGATGACTTCTTGCGCGTGAGTTGCAGTTGTTGCAGCTGATGGTTCACTTCCGCCCAGATATTACTCTGTTCTTCTATTGGAATTGTTTTTCTGTAACAAAAAAGAACGTTTTAGCAACAGATAGTATGAAATTTCAGATATAAAACCAACTAAATAGTCAAATAACTATGATAAAAGACAAAGTTGCTAATTGCGGTTTTATCCGCGCAAAGAGTTGCCTCAGTAGGCCAAAGAAAGGGAAGGTTTTTTTAAATGTCCCCAAAATAAATGACCTTGCAATTTTTGTCTCTAAATAAAGTCAGTTATTTCAGTGAAGTTTAGATTTAATGGCGGTTTTTGGAGTCTCTACTTTGTGCAGATACTTGGTAGTGTGCTCCTAGTATCTGGCTGTTATGCCTTATTTCCAGGGTTCAAAAATATCCGATATTAATAACAAATATCAAAATATCGGATTTTTTTGATATTTAACTGATATATATAAAAAATGTGATATTTACATGATATTTATCCATTTTGTATGACAGCCATATTGTTACTTAACTTATTTCAGAGTTTTTTTATGTTCCTACCTGTACTGCTTCATTAAGTCATATTTCTCCCAAGGAGTGGCTCTTAATTCTCTTCGAACTCTATCTTTTTCCTTCAAATGTTCTTCAATATTTGACACTCCTTTCAGTTCTTGGCGTTCCCATCTCTCCAGCCATGGCCTGGGTTTCAATTGCACCTGAAATTTTAGGATTTTTGTTATGCAAATACATAGCCAGAATTTCACCTGTGGCTTAGTTGACCGTGTAGCACAGTTAGTAAATATAAGTTCACGTGTTTATATCTTGTAGATTTTGGATATACATTTTTCGTAGAAAATATTTCTATTCATAGGAATCAAATGTGCAAAATGCAGGCTCTTAAAAAAATTTCATTGTGTCAAGCTAAAAAGAATAATGTCATATGTCATGACATATTCCATCTATCTTTGTCGCTGCCGTTTTATTTTCATGAAACTGAATAATTGATATGTGTAATTCTGGTGGAATTCTATTTAATTTAGTTCCTTGAAAGTTAATGTGTAATAAAAATATTATATCTGATTTCTCAACAGCTGGCCTTAACTTGATGCAAAATATAATCAGACATTTTGGCTATTTATAAAAAAACTAGCAGCGCTCCGCGGTTTCACCGGGTTGACTCCCGATTCTGTGGAAATATCGGGATAAAAAGTAGCGTACTCACTAACAACAATGTATCCAATTTTGTCAAAATCGGTCCAGTAGCTTCGGAGCCTATTCAATGCAAACAAACAAATAAATAAATCTTTCCTCTATATGACATTAGTATAGATTAATTAGATAAATAAATAAGTAACTAAATAATAAATAAACTCGCCATCTAGCCCCAAGCTAGTAACTAGACTGGTGTTAAGTAACTAGACTGATGCTAGACAACGGATATACTACTTATATACTTTTTATTTTATAAATATATACTTAAATACTTATAATAACATAGCAACAACCAGACCACAGACAAATATCTAAGCATTAATACTTATCTGAAGCGGGAATCAAACCCGCAACCCTGTCTTTGGCCATACGGCATGGCGACCTTTGTGCCAACTGGGTCGTCATATACAGGATCTTTTAAATAGTTCCTTACCTGTACAGGATTGATGGGTACAGGTGTGCCCTCAGGCAGTATCTCCGGGTCCATATCGAAGGGGAACGTACTGTACTCAGGTAACGCATCCCTTAGATACAACAACTTGTCATCGAGACGCTTCTCTAGTCTTAGTACTTGGATCTTCTGGATGGTAGGATCGTAGAGATCGTAGCGTATCTGTGAATGTTTATAATTACTAGATGGTGTTAATTGTACTTGTATATGGCCTTTTTTCTGTAATTAGACTTCTTTAGTTAGGATCTTTTTTGGAGTACGTTTGCCCAGCATCTATCGCCTTTCAGCTTAGCCATGTTCAGAGAAAAGAACTGGCTTCGGGCGTCACTCTTAAGCAGAGAGGGTGGTTCTGGGCAAGCCTGCTCCTTCCTTATGGAAAAAGAACTCAGCAAAGAGGTTTAGATCAAGAAAAACAGCCCATAAATACAAGTACAGGGTCTGATTTTTTGAATATAGGCATATATCCTGCCCATTGCGGCCGGCCACTTTTTTTTTTTCTTGGAGATATTGCGATCAGTCTATTACAGACTTGAATCAGTATTGTTGCGAGTAGGGTGAGATATAAGGCGCAGTGACCTTCACCAATGCTTCCTCTACGTTTATACAACATCCAGCATTTTCAGTCTGCGTGTTTTATTTGTGGAGTCAATTAACTGGCAAGCAAGTGGATTTGGATGGGCAGTGAGGAGCTCAATATGTCTTCCTTGTTGTTTGGCAATTTCCTCAGCGACTGTTGGCACCTCAAGGATGACTCATGAATTTCAGGCTCCGGCCAATCTTTCTAAGGACTTTACAGTGTAGTAGGATTGCTTAGTATAATTTTCCATTACACAAATTAAGTTAGATAACGGGTAACAAAAAACTAACCTCAACTCCCTGGTGGTCGACAACATTCCTCAGTGTAAACTCAGCTCTCAGCCCGCAACCTTTCCTCTCGATACAGATACCAACGAATCTGTTCACTTTGCCCTGTGCGTGAGGGTCTGCTATTGTTACAGCAAGGACTGAACCTGAAATTTGATTAAGAGTCTCTGAGGTAAGCCATGAACAGACAGACAGATGTACAGATATGGCAAAAGTATAAACCTTAAGCTGCTGTCCCAATAAGCCATCACACGATCAATGAGGCCTAAATGCTATTAAACTACTGGCAAAATGGTCGCACAAGCCTTTCAAAACAGTCATATGATTACGATTTCATAGCATTTAGGCCGCATTAGTCACTATTAGAACAGCGCCTAATACTTTTGCCATATTTATCCAACTTATTCCGTACTCAACCCTAAAAACAATCTTTTTACAATTATTATATGGAATATTTGTTCCTCCGTCAAAAGATAAAGCTACATTTTGTGTAGAAAGTTAATATCAAGGATGTGTATTATGTACAGGGTAATTTTTTTAACAGTTACAACTTGGATTACTTTAAAAAATTGTCTTTCATTTTGTGAAAATAGAGTAATCTATTAAATAACAATGTAGATATTAGTTAATTTACTTTTTACTTACTTATTTTACTTTACTTTAAGACCTACAACAGGCGACTTAAGCGCAAAGATATTCTATGAGCAGAGAACCTCGATGGAGGACTCGTTCTCATGACAGACGGACACTCGGAACACATCCGCTCATAGTCCTAGGACTAATTGCAGATACTCCCAAAAAAAAATATTTGTTAAGTAATTTACTTTAATTTTGATGTATTGTAGAATTCCACTAGTATTTTTTAAACCAGAACACAGTAGTGCAAGTTCACTAGTGCTTGTGGTACAGATTAACAATAAAAAAATAAAATAAAATTAAGCAAATCATTTGTAGGTATCTTACCAACATAAAACTCGGGGATATCAATTTGAGATCTCCTTTTCAACATGTCTTCTCTCTCCAACTTCTCTCGAAGACTGTTCCTCCACAACGGGTTTGGATCTGGTAGAAATTCCGGATAAGCATGTCTGTATTCTAAAATAGGATTCGTAGGCTTGCGTCTTGAAGACCTAGGTTTAACTACAGATACTTCGTTTTCGACGACTGGTACAGCTTCAGCCTTTTCTGGCAAGCTAGATAGTACTCGTATATCTGGAAAAAGATCGATACATACTTATTTGAGAGCTGTTTTCGGTTAAAACGTGTGGGTTGATTGTTGTAAGAAGACTGATCATAACCTCTTCGCAGAAACCATTTTGTAGCCGCTAGGAAATCGCTGGAGGTTTTCCGTAGTGCTAGAGACATTGTGTAGTTAGATTTTTGGTTTCGGTAGCACTATGTACACATAACTATTTTAATTTCTTGTTTTTTTCGCAATTCAGAAAAACAAAACATGCAAGTATTTTTCTTTTTTTTGCTGTAAATCAATAACATTTCTGCCGTCATTGTCAAACATTATGTCAATGTTGCCATCTATATAAACAAATAGTGTCGGCAAAACTTCTGAGGGCAAAACATGTCGGTTTTTTTTCATTTCGGTATTCTTGACGGCAAATACTCCGTAAGAAATGGCTCAAAAGACTGGGGCCTGATTCACTAAGGTTCAAGTCGTCGGGCGCGCGTGATTAGGGTAAGATTTCCATACAAAAACCGCTCCCCCTCCGCCCCTAATCACGCGCGCCCAACGACTTGAACCTTAGTGAATAAAGGCACTGGTATTCAGTTTACAACCTAGAGTTTTTTTGCGACAGTGACATTGATGGATTTCTAACTAGAAATAAAGTCAAAACAGCGAAAAATCGATTCGTGTTTCGCGAAAATTAGATTCCCAATTTTTCACCAATTCAAACTAGCAAAATCACACACGACAATGCAGAAGTGCGGCGACGACAACATCCCACTCGCCGATGACGATCCCCAAGTTATAATCAACGAAGATTTGGATAATAATCGCTTAGATCACGGTCGTTCCATGGATTCGCTTCCCAGTTCCTATACGGCAGGGTCTTCAAGCCCTGGACTGAACGGGCCTGCTAGTTTTGAGCCAGATTCGGGGATAGACGAACAGGAGGAGAAAGCTAGATTGATATCACAGGTGCTGGAGCTACAGAATACTTTAGATGGTGAGTTCTTTAAGTTATTTTCTAGTGTTTTTTGTTTAAAGTTTTGTACATTTTCTTTGTTGAACTTGCAATCCTAGTGATTGGTCATCGTAACTGTATCAATGATTGCACTATCTATCTGGACAATCTCAAGAATGATGTACGGTCGGCTGCATAATTGCAGACCCACCGTAGAGCTCCAAATCGGCTGTTATAAGAATATATTCAACACAAGCAAGGTTCTAGACACCTGCTTTAGTTGAAGTTTAAAGTTTCCTAACTCATTATTTTATCAAACAAAAATTATTAGAATGAAAATATTCCAATAATAGTAATCTTAGAACTCTACCAGGGGCTGCAATTATGCAGCCGACTGTACCTACTACACAACATGTTAGCATTGATTTGTAAATCAAGATCCGCCTATCTAAACAAATTAGATCAGTGAGATGTAACAGTTACATAGCGATTTGCTCCGAACTTTGCATTACTTTATTGTGATTAGAATCTTCATGCATATCCAAAAGCACTCAAGGGATTTAAGTTAGTGTGGTCAAGTTTATTTCACAAACACCAAAGTTTATCTTTTAGTGATAAAGTTGGATTTTTCAGTAGACAGTTGGATGATTTCTAAGAAACACTTCCCTACTTCCATAAAAAAAATTATACTAAAAAGACTAAAGTAGGTAATTTTTATAGATAAAGATAGTTTTCTATTCAGTTCATACAGTCTATTTTGTACTTGTTTCAGATTTATCACAGCGAGTGGACTCAGTAAAAGAAGAGAACCTCAAACTACGATCAGAGAACCAGGTGCTCGGGCAATACATTGAGAATCTCATGTCGGCTTCATCTGTATTCCAGTCGACCACACCAAATGTACATAAAAAATGAATTGTATTTGAAGAATAATTGCTTAGCTTTTACATACAATGTCTACTTATGAGAATTAATTTTAATTTATTAATAACTAGCGACCCGTCCCGGCTTCGCACGGCTATATTATGCATGTATTATACATATAAACCTTCCTCTTGAATCGCTCTATCTATTAAAAAAAACCGCATCAAAATCCGTTGCGTAGTTTTAAAGATTTAAGCATACAAAGGGAAATAGGGACAGAGAAAGCGACTTTATTTTATACTATGTAGTGATATTTTAATAATGGCTTCATTTAGAAAGACAATCATCAAAGGCTTAAATGACACTTGCTTATGGCCTGATGAATAGCATCTTGGAAAACCTCAAAGGCACCTCGGTTTTTTCCCAATATGTATTATTATGGGATAGAAAATCTGGTGAAACTGCACCCCAGGTGGGTGTTCAAACCCTGCCACAGAGGATGTTGAATAATAAAATATTTAAAACTAATGCTTAGTTTCTATGTTAAGCTTGTTGTAAATTGTGAATCCAACTTTTAACACCATTTATGAAATAAGTAAGTTTGTACGACTGTAATATTTTACGAATCTCAGTATAAAGAGGCTTTACGTATGGGGCTAGTGGGTACACTTAGGTGTGTAATTAAATATTTAATATTTACTACTTTACAAATTTACTAATTTTAAATTAATCTCAGTAAAAAAATAGTTAAATAAATACGTGTCTTTCAAACTTATATTTAAAGTCTTCAAAGTCTATAATTTAAGGTTCATTTTTTCTGTGGATTTTTAGTGTTCTCATTTAATTATTTTTGTGATAAACATTCCAATATTTCCAACACAGATTTCCAACTTTGAATAATATTTACCCACACAATACGTAGGTACCGCTATACACTTAAATTACGGCATTTTTTTTTAGCTTTAACACAATAAAGATTTTGTTATTTAATTTTATTAATCACAAGTACATATTTTTATGAAATAAATATTAATTTAATATTAATGCAATTTTTTTTTATTATAATTTACCATAGTTACTAGGTACCTATACATTAAGTGTATATTATTAATTATATGATAATTACCATGTTTTTAGGTTTAAAACCAAATTATAGTAATTGAATTCATATTCTAATTTTATAGGTAAATATTGAGAAAAGCAGATACCTACTTACTACTTTACGCAAAAGCGTATTTATTTACATACTTAATCATTTATTAACCAATTACACAATATTACTGTAATTTATCTTAACAAGGCAGTAACAAGGCAATAATTTAGAGGTCAGGGGAAATCCGTCACTCGATAACTCGGTTGTGCTGGTGACTCAATATCAAATTTTGCGCCAAATTACGTCACATTTAACGTAGAAAAAGAGTGACGACATCCATGCACAGCAGCGCGCATGCAATGTGCTTTTGATCGGTTCGTGAAAACCGCGTGTCAACTGAGTGACGTGAATACTCGGAAAAGGAAAACGGAACGGTTTTCTTCAGTCGTCTTTTGACAGTTGACAAGTGCGACCGTCCGCGATTTCTTGTTTGTGCTGATTAAAATAATATTTACAGAAAAATGCCGAAGAAACTGAAAGTAGTTGTGAAATCTCTGTACTCGCACGAAATTCGTAAAGATGTTAGTTTGGAAAACCTGAAATCATTGAAATTGGAAGATGCGTGGCCCTTTATCCGTGATGAGATCGAAACAGAAATCGGTAGCAGTCAACTTGTATGTATTCCTCACATAACGGAGGCTGATTTATACAAAGTTACGTCTCTATTCGTTCCAAATGAGAAAGAAACCAACGGGAAAATGTTCACACCGCTCGGTGAGCTAATAAAAAATGTGAATAAAGAGAAATCGGACGCGGAATATGTAAAATGGCTGGAAAAGGGTGAGCTTCAAGACAACGAGTTCAAGTTTCCACATGAAAGCGTGAAGGTGAGGATAATTTACTGCTAAGAACAATAACAAACGTCATTGTTTCCCTTAATTTTCTTTATTTCCATTTTCCCCAACACCTAGGTATTATCCATTTGACCTTGACCTGTCCTGACTGAAGTAAAACTCATGCAATACCTGGAATTTCCTATTTCAGTTTTGCGTTAAGTGTTACTAGGTATAATTTATACTATGGACAGATGTTCAACATTTGGTTTTAAATATTCTCTAAACATTGTTTCAGTTCACCTCTAACACATTTTTTGCCAGATTATGAAATTATACTCAGTTTTTATTTTATGTCACGGTGTAGTGATTCAACTAGTTTTCCGGTTGGTTTTCAATCAATGCCTTCAATTACGAATTATTGATTCCATAAAAATTACAAATAGATTTTACCCATAAATATATGGATGACATACTATATTTTATCATTACACTTAGGTATAAAACCTTATCAATGTTATCAAAATAAGTATAAAGGGATATCCCTCATAATATATTTGATACGCAGTATTTTTCTACGTTCTGGTGTATTTTATCTAAATGATGCCTATTTTAACTGGGACGACCCAGTTGACACAATGGTCACCATGCCGGACTGCCAAACACAGGGTTGCGGGTTCGATTCCCGTCTCAGACAAGTATTTATGCTTAAATATTTGTCTGTGGTCTGGTTGTTTCTATGTATAATAAGTATATATTTACAAAAGAAAAGTATATAAGTAGTATATCCGTTGTCTAGCACCCATAACACAAGTCTAGTTACTTAGCTTGGGGCTAGATGGCGATGTGTGGAATGTCCTGCAATATTTATTTATTTTATTTAACAAAACAATAGATAGTTTGATGATTTTCAACAATTTTAAAATCACTAAATATTGACCACAAACTTATCCTTCTAGTATTATAAATAATTTTATGTGAATTGTTATTTATTCATAAACTACCAAACCGATTGTGATGTTTGATATGTACCTAGCTAGCTAAAAATACTTACTTAGACATATACTACTACTATTTTAATGCCAATATTCCCACAGAATTGAGACTTATGCAGGCAAATGTTTGTTGTGGAGCTAGTTTCTAAATTTTCACAGCTTTATGTCTGGGCTCCTATTTTCCGCTTTACTTCTTGTATTAGTTAGTAATTTAAGGTAGTTATAGAGATCTTAATGGTACTTATCATTTATTAAGCTAACTATAAGCAGTTTCATAAATCGAATTTTCTTTAAAAAAAATCCTTTCTCTAAGGTCAGAATTTATTACCCTTAAGAAAACTGCATTGCATCAAATTGCATGTATATGACTCACCCACTCAGAAGTCGTAACTCTCACTGCATACCTAAATCTACATACAAATAAGTAGGTGGTTAGTTATTTATATCTACGATTGATTTCAGATTACACTTCAGGATGAGTCAATCAAGAACAAAGTAAGAGTCATTATGGTGAGCTTCACAAGAAATTCCATACCAAAAGACAAGGAATTGGTTAACAATATTTATTTGGATGTTGATAAAATTAAAGGTAAAGTTTGTAACATTCAGTCAAAAGTATTTGAAAAGGTCAAATTTACATTCAAAAGCACTTGAAAGGTCTAAAATCGATACTCTTTGAAACAAAGAATAGCTTTATTTTTTTATCGCTTTCATGCCTAAAATGATATGTCTACTTTGCATTAAATGGTATTTATTATTTCCCTTGATAAATAATAAAAAATCCATAAAGTTGTTCAAGGTGTTCCACAAGGTACTTCATTGGCCCCTTTTTCTTTTTAATCTCTGTAAAAGATCTTTTCTGGCAAAAAAAGGCGTCTAGCCTCAAACCAGACAAACCTTGTAGTATGGTGACCAGATGTCTCACTAACTTATTCTGTTGCAGAACTAAAAGGCAAGAAGTCAATATACATGATCACAAACGTCCTCATGGCCAAAACGATTGAGTTCAGAGTGACTCGCGGCACTTCATCAAGAATCTTCCATCTTGGTAACGCGTCACCCCTGGTCTTTGAACTTGAAGAGTTCCTTATTGGTGACGATGGAAAACTTACGACTAAGGTAAGAGAAAACTCTACTTTTTTTGAGGGTTTTACATACAATGTGAGTTTGCAGAATGACCTTTCAAAAACTACTGATAAATTATTACAAATGACATATTTTGCTGTGAAACGTCTATAAAATTAGTCAGAAGAGTAGGTTACTTGCAGAAAATCTAATGTTACGCCAAACTATGAAGTGTAAGGTATGTAACGAAAAAAAAATTAAGCTAATCAAGCCTGGAGGAGTGAAAAGAAGCGGAGCTCCCTTGCCTTAACCTTCAAACAAAAAGGCCAGCCTCTTTGTTTTTCCTCATTTGTCAGAATTGTGTCAAATTGACTTAATTTCTGATACGGCTCACTATTTTTTTCTCTATAGAATTTGATTCTGATATTTATATTACAGCCTACCTGATTTTTTCCTTACCAGGATTGTAGTATTGTATTAATATCAATGTATAAATCGCAAATAGTTGGTTTTAAGACTCAGCTGCACAGACAAACACCGTTATTATTCGTTATCTGTTTCCTTATACTTATTATATCACAATATCGCTTTGATAGCGGCTGTGTGGTGGAAGATTTATACTTCTCCATTATTAATGTTAATCTATAAAAAGAGACGCAGTTTTGCTATTAATAGATAAATAGTAATATAAGCAGTCATTAGGTACATGCATACTTAATATAATGATAGTGTGTCAGAGTACTTTTTTTTTGCGTATATTCCAAAAATAGCAATTCCGATAGTGCTATTAATAAGTCTACAATAATATTTTATAAGGAACTAGCGACCCGCTCCGGCTTTGCACGGCTATATTATGCATGTATTATACATATAAACCTTCCTCTTGAATCACTCTATCTATTAAAAAAAAATCGCATCAAAATCCGTTGCGTAATATTAAAGATCTAAGCGTACAAAGGGAAATAGGGACAGAGAAAGCGACTTTGTTTTATACTATATAGTGATAGTGAAGTTTTTTGTTTGTAGTGAATAAAAACCACTGGAACTATTTACTTGACTACGGCGAAGCCAAAAATGGGTAATGTTTTTTTGTTGATAGATTAAACCCTTAGAATGAGTCCGCATATTGTCAATTTCCTTTGTCGCCAGTTTCGTTAATTCATTTCACCAGGGGCCTTATTCTGCTATTTGGCCAACCATTGTCATTATATCGAGACTCTATTGATATTATATCGAGATTGTGACTTTATTTGGTATTCTGCTAAAGTTTTAATAACATCGCAATATAATCTCAATGGTATGGTAATATTTACGTTGCAGGTGTTGCCTAGCAACATGGTATATGTTGCTAAGCAATATACCGTTTTGACAACTATCGAGATTCCATTAAGCCACGATTGTAGAGCAGAATACAAAAGTGAGTCAGTGGTGTGTCAGTGGGGTTTCGATAGAATAGTCAACGTTAGGAGAATACCAATTTGACATGTAATGTCATATTTTTGACATTAAATTTCTATTACGATTATATCAACACACTATTGAAACACAATTGTGTTAGCAGACTTAGGCCCCAGGTTGTTGGTTTTTTTTAGACATGGGCTAAATATAGCCCATGTTTATTCCGAAATTTCAACAGAATCTGGACTTTTATGTGGGTTAAACAGCTGGGATTCATTATAAATTAACTTGAAATAGATAAATTTCTAGAATAATTTAACATTATGAAAAATCACGTGTTTTTAACCCCACATAGCGACGCTAATGGATTACAACTCAAGATAAAAACAAATGTTAAACTGTTTAGCTTAAAGGTGAACAGATGATGGATCTTGTTTTTATACATCAATTACAACTTGTTGACTTTTCCTTATTTTGTTCAATTAAAACTGTTTACGGATATTATTATGGGGATTCTCGGTATCCCTGAATAAAACATGATTCAGCTGGATGGCATCATTTTTGATACACAGTTTTCGGAAATGTTTTTATTACGGACTTATTTTGTAATTTTGTTTGTAATATTCTTTATTCCCTCATATCTTCCAAATCACTCGATGCATTTCTTTAATTAATTAATTTAGTTGATCTTTAAAGTCAAAATTTCTTTATTCAGCTGGAATAATTCGCATGACATCATTGAATCGTCTTAAAAACTAAGTTTGATTTGTATCTTCGGAACGCGTTCACCAATGAGAAGACACAAGAAACACGTTAAAAAAAATAGGTTCAAAATGTCCAAATCCCAAAATGTCCAGAGGGTGCAAATTGTCCATATCCCACAATGTCCAAATCCCAAAATGTCTATATCTCAAAAAGTCCAAATCCCAGAATGTCCATGTTCTGGGGCTTTTTTTATACATTTGAAATGAAACTATTAAAGTCTTGTCCATGGGTTCTTATCATTGAGGTACGAAGTAGTATCATAGTACACCTTACCGCACAATTTATGCTTAAATTTTAAATGGTCATGTCATATACATCTTTACGTAACTTTTCATAATAGACACTGTCCCCCTTATTCCAAAACGAGGTTTAAGGACAGTCCGAGATGTAAATTTAAACCTCAGATTTAGATACAGATTTACTCGTGAACTATAGTCTAAACACTTTCCCTATTTAATCTATAGGGATAGTGCTTAGACTTATAGTTCCTAATAGATTATATGGGGATAGTGTTTAGCCTATAGTTCACGAGTAAATCTGTATCTAAATCTAAGGTTTAAATCCACATCTCGAACTATCCTTAAACCTCGTTTTGGAATAAGGGGGAAAGTGTGTGCTCTGAAGCATACTTTTTTTACATAGCATTCTAGAATTTTTAATATTTTAAGGAAGTCAATTTTGAACATAGTTTAATGATTTACGTTTTGATCTCTGTAATTTAGACCATTGATGGCATAATATTTAGATATCTAACCTCTAGTATACCACTGCTGGGCAAAAGTCTCCCCTATCTCCCTCCATCGCTCGCGGTCCTGGACCACCTCTGGCCAAGCTGGCTCGAGGCGATCGAGGTCGTCTCGCCAACGCTTTCATGGCCGACCTCGACGTGTCGCCGAGGACCCGGAGGTGTCCAGCTTGTTGCTGTTTTAGCTAATCTCTATCCGTTCTCGATTTATGGCCCGCCTGATTCCATTTCAACCTCGCTGATTTTAAGCCCACATCCGTGATTTTGGTCTTTTCTCGCATGTTGGTATTGCGTGTATAAAATTAAATTAAGGATATAAAAATTAATTATCTTCAGTCTCACACAATGTTTTTGTCGATACAATACCAGTAATGACGATAAGGTACGTTTTCTTTTGTTTATCTAGCTGCACAATGCAATATTAAACTGCTTAGTATCTTATGGCTTCTTCTCAAGGTGGTCCATTGTGGTTAAGATAGTCACAATGTGACTTTATGCAATAAAATTTTGAATTGAATTGAACAGATTTGCTCAGTCGTAGTAAATAAAATATTTTAAAAATTATAAATCGATGAACACCGGCATTCACAAAAAAGTGTGACGTCATCGCGTAACGGGAACATGAGTTTTATTGACCAAATGGTAATCATAGCAACGATGTTTTAGTTTTATTGACAAAATAGAAACCTAAGCCACAGGAGTAGAGAAGGATAGGTCCTTCTCTACCTTCTCTAGCTACGATGTTTTCGTTTTATTGATAAAAAAGTAACCATAGCAACGATGTTTTTGTTTTAATGGTAACCATAGCAACGAGGTTTTCTTATGACGTTTTCACGTAAAATTATCATCCGTAAATCGACTTCACATACAACCATTTTTTTTACTTTAAAATATTTTGCCAACATAAGTAATTATGAAGGAAATCAATAGAAGATGCAAGAAAAGTACGACACGAACGCGAATATCGTGTATGTTTGTTAGAATAATTGACAGGGAACCTCTAACTATGTAATACATAACATCGGTTGAAATGGTTGAAAATATAACACTTGTTGTTCTTGATAATTCAATAAATATTGCAGAACATTTCACACATCGCCATCTAGCCCCAAGCTAAGTAACTAGACTTGTGTTATGGGAGCTAAACAACGGATATACTACTTACATACTATTCTTTTGTAAATATACAGGGTTATTGGAAATTAATTGACACGGCGTTAAGGGCTTCTTCTGTGCACCTTAACAAACAACTTTGGTTCTACGACTTTTCTCGAAACTTAATACATATCCTAAAAAATTTTTTTAAGTGTTTCTCGTACTGTCTAGTAATTTTCTATGTCTATGCGGCAAGTGCGCGCGCGCGACCGGCACGGGGCGATTGATTCTGTGACGTAGACGTAGAGTTGACTATTATTTGAACTGTTAGATTTAATTTTTTATTTTTGTATGGAATATTTTTATAATGAATTTCCAAAAGTCGTAGAACAAAAGTTGATCGTTAAGGTGCACAGAAGAAGCCCTTAACGCAGTGTCAATTAATTTCCAATAACCCTGTATACTTGTACGACTATATCGCTAAAAGACCAAAACTCGATATACCTACATCGCTTTAAAATCAACATTGTTTTTGGACTAGTTCGCCATAGGACTAGGTATAACGTAACGACTAGGCAGTCATCAGGATAATCAAAACGTTCCATGTTTTTCTCAGTAGGTTATTTTGCTTGAATATTCTATGTAGGTACCTATGTCAGACTTGTTAAATACATGCATTGTTTTGTATTTCTTACAAATTATTTATTCATTCTATTGAATATGCAATTAATGAATAACGTTTAACTTTATACTGCGTCCTTCCTCTATTTGACCTTCCACTACTGGACGACGCAAAAACATTAGTAAATTCAGTTAATTGAGTGTTCTCGTACCTAGTAAATTAGTTCTAGATGGAAAATTGAGTTTTGTTTTTTCTTTACATAAATATATATTTTTTCGTATTTTTTTCTGTTTCTAACCCCTGACGCTAAAACAAAAGGAAACAACCCTAAAATTATTGTATGTCAGACGAGGCTGTATAGGTTAAAAGCCTGCCCTTTCGGGAGTATAATTAACAAAAAAATATTGCCCAAAAAATATTCAAAGTTTTTTCTGTTTTTAAACACAAATATTTTGTTAACATAAACCTCCTCTATGCAATGACCAATTTACCACACTTATATCGTAATGTACTAAAATATAGGGGTAGGGGGTGGTAGATTTAATAATATATACTAGCTGCGCCCCTCGGTTTTACAAATGTGTCGATAAAAGTAGCCTATGTGTTAATCCAGGTCTCTAGCTATCTACTTACCGAATTTCATCGCGATCAGTTCATAAGTTTTTGCGTGAAGGAGTAACAAACATACATACACACACAAACTTTCACATTTATAATAATAGTAGGATTATCACTTCACTACATAGTATCACTATCACTACATAGTATAAAATAAAGTCACTTTTCGCCGTCCCTATGTCCCTTTGTATGCTTAGATCTTTAAAACTTCGCAACGGATTTTGATGCGGTTTATTTTTAATAGATAGAGTGATTCAAGAGGAAGGTTTATATGTATAATACATGCATAATATAGCCTTACGAAGCCGGAGCGGGTCGCTAGTTTATAATAAAAGTAGGATTATTCATAAATAAAGTGTTGTTTATCTTCTTTTTTTACCCTTCTAGAGGTCTAATTTCCAAAATTCTTAATGCTCGCCTACGTTCCAAGAGAAATCACCATGCGTTTCAGACGCGTAGCTTAGTTTCAAAGATTTCGTTGCGAGTCTTTTTCTCTTTTATAAACATTGACTACTTGGAAGTCTGTCAACAAGCCAATCCTGGGGCCTTATTCTGCTATTTGGCCAACCATTGTCATTATATCGAGACTCTATTGATATTATATCGAGATTGTGACTTTATTTGGTATTCTGCTAAAGTTTTAATAACATCGCAATATAATCACTATGGAGTCTCAATGGTATGGTAATATTTACGTTGCAGGTGTTGCCTAGCAACATGGTATATGTTGCCAAGCAATATACCGTTTTGACAACTATCGAGATTCCATTAAGCCACGATTGTAGAGCAGAATACAAAAGTGAGTCAGTGGTGTGTCAGTGGGGTTTCGATAGAATAGTCAACGTTAGGAGAATACCAATTTGACATGTAATGTCATATTTTTGACATAAAATTTCTATTACGATTATATCGACACACCATTGAAACACCATTGTGTTAGCAGACTTAGGCCCCTGTTTATTCGTAAGCGTATTTCAAATGTTTACTTTGATTACGAGTTCTTGGTAGATAAGAAGATAATATCACTTGAAATGTATGACTAATGGTATTTATTAACCTACTGCTTTTAACTAGAACTAGATACTTAAGTATGGTTGGGTAATTTTTACCTTACGAGTTGTTTGGTCTGAATGTCAAAATGTAAGGCCAATTCCCGTAATAACATTGTTAAAATTACATTTCAATATCATTCCGATTACAAAAGATAGGTACTCTTAAAGTCAGTTTTTTTTTTACAAAAAGCAAACTTTGAGGGTAGATTGAGCTACTTTGAAGGTATTATTTGTGATCGAAATGCAATCGAAATGATATTGAAATGTAATTTGAACAATGTTATTTACGAGAATTGGCATTCTGATCTACATAAAGTACCTACGTATTTCGAAAATAACTTTTCCCGAAATGACTGATTTTCTATAGGTCTTCATTATTAAATGTCTCATAGGGTTCCATACCCAAAGGGTAAAAACGAAACCTTTTTACTAAGACTACTGTCCGTCTGTCACGAGGCTATATCTCATGAACTGTGATAGTTAGACAGTTGAAATTTTCACAGATGATGACTCGCACTTGGCCGGTTTTTTATGTTTGTGGTGCGATCTGTCTGGTTATCAGACATTTCACAACCCAGTTGGTACAATGGTCACCATGCCGGACTGCCAAACACAGGGTTGCGGATTCGATTCCCGCCTTAGACAAGTATTTATGCTTAGATATTTGTCTATGGTCCGGCTGCTTCTATGGATTATAAGTATATATTTACAAAAGAAAAGTATATAAGTAGTATCTAACACCTATAACACAAGTCTAGTTACTTAACTTGGGGCTAGATGGCGATGTGTGGAATGTCCTGCAATATTGATTTAGCTAAAAGCTAATGTGTTTAATGATAAGCGGCTTGTGTGGCGTGAGTCCATTCATCTCTGAAATATCGAGACTCATTTGTATCGATATTTCAGATCAAAAGCAATATAATTTCAAGTTTTATGCATTATCCGATAAAGGCGTTAAGTCGTACTACGATACTACGTCGTCCTAATTTAATGATAAGAATCCATCGATATGATTCAAGTTGCTCTTTTGACTACACGAAAGAACCTCATAACCGTTTGCCTTTGTAGCAAAATGCCTTCAACGCATAATATCTAATTTGTAAATTACTTAAATCGCGTTAGGTCTCAGTATCAAAACGCCTGAAATGCATTATATGTTCTAAAACCCACTAATTTCGCCTCCGGGGCTATTAAAAGACAAAATGTTCAAATGGATATAATACGAAGTTGTCAAAATGTCCAGTTTCAACAGTCAGTTGCTAAAACGTCAAATTGCCAAAACGTTCAGAATGCCAATTCTCGTAAATAACATTGTTCAAATTACATTTCAATATCATTTCGATTGCATTTCGATCACAAATAACACCCTCAAAGAAGCTCGAAACCCATATCTGTGCTCGAAACACGCTCAAAGTTAGCTTTTTGTAAAAAAAAACTGACTTTGAAGGTATCTTTTGCAATTGAAATGCAATCGGGATGATATTGAAATGTAATTTAAACAATATTATTTACGAGAATTGGCCTTCTGTTGTTCAATTGTGTATTAAGTTCATTTTGAATTTCATAAAAGTTGAAATCCCATTTCAAAGTGGAAAGTTTCATTACCTAATATCTAGTCTGGTTTCTATCGATTTAACCATGCGTTTCCTACGTGACCTAGATTTAAGCCGATAACATACGAAGGTTAACTTTGCTACGGGTTTTATGTGTGACATCACGTTGTACTTGAAGGATTCCGTTACGACTATTTGTTGGTGTCGATTGCGAAATACGTTTTTAGAAATAGCGTTTATTTATGAAAATATGAATGGAAGCCACACAAAATAGATATATGTATACAAAAGCCACTAGTGGACTAAGTTTGTTAATCGTTTGTGTAATTTTTTTTAGTAATATAATAAACTAGCGACCCGTTCCGGCTTCGCACGGCTGTTTTATGCATGTATTATATTTAAAAACCTTCCTCGTTAATCACTCTATCTATTAAAAAAACCGCATCAATATCCGTTGCGTAGTTTTAAAGATCTAAGCATACAAAGGGACATAGGGACGGCGAAAAGTGACTTTATTTTATACTATGTAGTGATGAATGGAAACCGTGTGGTTTCCATTCATTCAAATAGATATAAGTATACAAAAGCCACTAATAGACTTAGTTTGTCGATAGTTTGTGTCAAATTTTAAGTAATTTAAGAAATATTTATGAAAATACTAGCTGCGCCCCGCGGTTTCACCCGCGTAAGTCCGAACCGTTTAAACCTTCCCTGGACTACAACAAACACAACAAAAAAAGAATTGGCCAAATCGGTCCAGCCGTTCTCGAGTTTTAGCCAGACTAACGAACAGCAATTGATTTTTATATTATAGATATATAGATAGATAGATTTGACCGTGTCATACTTGAGATACGTCAAGTTGCCTTACAGAATTACAGACCTCTATAATAGGGTCCTTTTTGCGTGAAAATGGAGTAGGTTTGCCTATCACTTATGCTACCCTCTCAAAAAGAACCCGTTATTACGTCTGGGGACAACTAAGCTGCGGATTTCATCACGATGTTTTCCTAGAGCAATTTAAATTAGCAACAATAAATGTTTTGTCCACGATTTGCCACCAACGCATACTGGCATATTTCGGTCACGTGATACGGAAGCGATGAGAACCTGGAGAAACTCATCGTGATTGGTAACACAGATGGAAAACGCTCTCGAGGCCGATCCCCAACCAGATGGACGGATCAGATTAAGGACTCATCAGCCGTCAAGTTCCATAACACTGTACGAGATGCGATGAATAGAACCCGTTGGAGACAGATCATCCGATCCAAAAGCAGACGTCCCGATGATGACCACGATCCTCAGTCATGAGGGGCCGACTATAGAGAGAGAGAAATGTTTTGTAAGAAACATAGGTACACTAAGCCAACACCGTTCTTGTGACATTACGTTGTTATCCATTGTGTGTTTTTAATTTTCGATTCCAATCTCCGGCTTTGGAACTATCTTATCTAACATCTCTTTGTTTTTAAAATGATGATAACTTATCTCCTTCGATATACATAAAAACATTTTGGTATCCAACCTCAAAATAAAGTTTATAATCTTCGAGAACAATGCTAATAACATGATCAATCATTCTAGAATAGACTTTGAAACTGGTTTCGACTTTGAATCATTCCATCCATAAGTGATTTTCATATATTTTTTATACGGTTTTCACAAATGGATGGAGAGATTTTTGAAGATTTAGATTTATAGATTAATTCTTTATTGCACAACTTTAAATCTAGATGGCACAAAGGGCGGCTTATTTTATAGCGATCTCTTCCAGGCAACCTTTAGATGGACATGAAATTGAAGGAGGTAAAAGAGTGTCAAACCAAATTGTTTTGAAATATTAGTACATTATTGCAAAGGCCGCGAAATAGGCAGTTGCAGGTCGAGTATGAGACAGGCAATTGCCATTTCCACCACGGCATAAATAGTGCGTTTCTCAAAATAATGCAGGGAAATAAACCATACCTTTTTCTCGTTTTCCCAACTCTTCTTTTGACTTCGCTGGAAGCAGGTTTTCCATTGCCAATTTGGCTTCTGATCTTAAATCTGGTGAAGTACAATCAATCTCTATTTCACTCTCTGGACCGTACGAACTCATTTTCATGATTTAAACTATATTTATTATGTACCTACCTATGTAAATAATAAATCACCTAGAAATGAAGACGAATTTTTAGCTTTGCCACCAATTTTTTAATAATCATCTGTGCCGAAGGGCAAATGCATTTATGGCTATACAGCCACATAAACGCAATTTGTACTAAGCAAAGAGACGATATACTTTGCTAAAATAGATCCAATCAAAGAGTATTTAATAAACCCAGCACGTCGTTTCATACAACATTGCTAGAGCGTTGTAATGTTCCAAATTCAAAAAACGCTCCTGCAATGAATTTGATTTTCTTTGTCCGTAATTGGATTCTTCGCGCGTTTTTTTTACTGAAGATAATGACAATACTTCCATGCATATTGGACAAAAAAAACATACAGACGAATTGAGAACCTCCTCCTTTTTTGAAGTCGGTTAAAAATACCTTTATATGACTAGTTCTGTGAAATATATACAAAATATATCTCCTTTGCCTTAAAAAGGGTTAAACAAAAAGGTTTATATAATTTCTATGTAGTGATCCTTGAACTCGTACCATATACCTATGGTCCAAATGGGACGAACTTATTCATTAATAGCGCCCCCACGTCATCGCGTTGATTAAGTAAGACCATCTTTCTATACGATGTTTGTTATTGCGTCAAATGTCTTTGAACTTCCCCACTTGGCAAGGCTTCCTACGGTGACAGCTAACGATAAAAACGTGCTAGATTTTTTTCCGTCACTAGTCTATATGCCAAGAATATCGATGATGTCTCTTAAGTATTCTAATATTATAAGAGAAAAGGTTTGCTTTTTAGGGTTCCGTTCCGTAGCCAAAGGGTAAAACGGTACCCTATTACTAAGACTGCTCTGTCTGTCCGTATGTCTGTCACCATGTCTGTCATCGCTCATGAACCGTGATAGCTAGAGAGTTAAAATTTTCACAGATTATGTAAGTATATCTGTTGCCGCTAAGTAGTAACAAAAAAATTGAAATGGTATGGAACCCTTTTTGCGTGAGTTGAACACGCACTTGGCTGGTTTTTTTTTTTGTATTTTTGTTTGTAATAAATAAGCTTTGACACTTTTTGACCTATTTTGATAAAATTGGTGAGGCATCTCAGGATCTTGATAACTTGTATGGGTCAAACTTTGAAGAAGGGTTGTCCAAGATCATAATCATCTTTGATATATTAAAGCGGAAGAATGGTTTTCTTCACCTGAAGAATTTAGAAAACCATAATCAGGCGACTTTGGGTACTGATATATCGCGCCAAACAGACGCTCTAACTCCTATCGCTAAACTATTGGAGAGCAGCCTAACTATATCTACAAATACCTAATACTTAACATTGATTTAGATAAGTCATAAGTACCAACTTACTTACATTTATTATTAATTGATTTGTTCAATAACAGCATAATAAAAATTCAATCATAAACAGTAGCTAAAATCTAAATACTCTTTATCAAAATATAATCAATTATTTATGACTTTAATAAATAACCGAGCATTTATTTTCATTTAAGTGTAAGCACCTACTTAATCAAAATACAGTGTCAAGGTACTTAATTATATGTACCTACACTACCTACCTATCTTTATAATTTATAAGCACCTATTGTTTACGAAAAATAAACAGTTTATTTTAAAAAGTTAAAATAATACTTCTGATTGTGTAAAATAATGAAATACTTTGGATTGTGTAAAATGATGGAATACTTTGGATTGTGTAAAATGATGGAATACTTTGGATTGTGTAAAATGATGGAATACTTTGGATTGTGTAAAATGATGGAATACTTTGGATTGTGTAAAATGATGGAATACTTTGGATTGTGTAAAATGATGGAACGCTTTGTTTAACCCGCATAAGTCTTAATCTCGTGGGAATATCGAGATTAAAAAATAGCCTATGCGTAAATCTAAGTCTACAGCTGTAATAGTCTCTAATTTTTTTGACGACCCAGTTGGCACAATGGTCACCATGCCGGACTGCCAAACACAGGATTGCGGGTTCGATTCCCACACAGACAAGTATTTGTTTAGCTTAGATATTTGTCTGTGGTCTGATTGTTTCTATGTATTCTAAATAAATATTTACAAAAGAAAAGTATATAAGTAGTATATCCGTTGTCTAGCACCCATAACACAAGTCTAGTTACTAAGTTTGGGGCTAGATGGCGATATGTGGAATGTCCTGCAATATTTATTTATCTAAGTGAAATTTGATGAATAACTGTTGGTTTTTTTTAATAAGAAATAAAATAGATAAATAAAACTTGACCAAATGGTATATCTTATTACGTATGTCTAATAATGATTAATGATACATTAAATCAAACTGTACCGATTCTGGCAATATTCCTGAAATATCTATTGGCGATTTGCCGAATTCAAACTATTTAAGATACCTATTTAAGAAAATAAATACCTATTAATTCCAATGAGCTTTCTACCTAAGAACGTTAGGTATACGTACTTAACGTTTCGCTTATATTAAACTTGTCCCACGTGGACGAGTTTAAGGTTCACTTTAATAATCACTATCACTACATAGTATAAAATAAAGTCACTTTTCGCCGTCCTTATTTCCCTTTGTATGCTTATCTTTAAAACTACGCAACGGATTTTGATGCGGTTGTTTTTAATGGATAGAGCGATTCAAGAAGAAGGTTTATATGTATACATGCATGCATAATATAGCCGTGCGAAGCCGGAGCGGGTCGCTAGTGTTTCATAAAGCCGAAGTTAAATAAAAAAATCCTTAAAAAATATAGACAAATTATTGTTTCTAACTTTAACACAAAGAACTTATTTATAGGTTTAATTTGATTACGCTGTTTTGTATGCTTATTAAATAAATTTTAGGTCAATTTTGGGAATCCTAGTTCTCTAGAATCGAATTCTCGGTGCTTACGAATTTTTTTTACCGTTTTAAACAATCGATGCCCAGTAGAAAAGATAAAGACAGCTTATCGTAAAAAAAAATTAAATAAGTACAAAAAGAACAGGTTCCACCGAGATTTGAACTCGGATCGCTGGATTCAAAGTCCAGAGTGCTAACCATTACACCATGGAACCTTATGACTCTGCGTCGAATTTTGAGTACATTCTCTTTTTTTGGTGTTGCGTCATTTTAAAACTTGTTTGTTAACTTTTACTTATGGTGCCTACATTATAAGCTGATATTAGTTTACAACTTAAACAGTGGCCCCCGGTCACTGGCCCCGGCGCACTCATGTGCCTTCATTTAGACTACCTTGGAACAACCTCTGAAAAAAAAGCGCTAAGCTTGACCGGGGACCATAGAAATACACGTTCGTGCCTCCCATCTCTCTGCCAGGGACGTAGCCTCAGAGACGCGAAAACGTTTCGTTTAACCAAATAGTTCTCATGGCATATTTCATGCAATAGACTTTAATCTCAAGAAGTTGAATTAGCAACATCCATTCAAAAATAATAAAAAATTGCCTGGAAGAAATCGCATTTTACTTATTGTTTAAGTCATCAGTTCAACAAAAATATTATTTTCCATCCAAAGTTTGCCTGGATGAAATCGCTTTCAGCGATAAGGTCGCCCATTTGTGCAACCTATACTTACTTTCTATATTACTTGGTGTATACCGTTACAATTTATGACGTCAAAAATTAAGTTAGGATGTGTGCCTTTGGAATTTAACGCACCAATGAGAAGGCACAAGAAACTCTAAACTTTTTTATTTTTTGTGATTATACTCACAAAGGTCAATGTATTAGCGACTGCCTTTATAGCATCCTGTTCTTTTTTAACGTGATAACGTCTAATAAATTGATGGAACACCTGCATTCACAAAAAAGTGTCTGAAATATTGTGTCGTCATGCGTCATGGTAACATGACCAAGACGCGTTCGTTCCCATTAGGAAACAGAGTATTTAATAAGAATATCGCTCATCTGAGCTTGTGTTATGGTGACGAGTGACGAATAGAAGACTTATATAAAGGGGAAAAAAAAAAAAAAAAAAATAGTTAAATAATTTTTTTAATTTTTCATCGTTTTCTTATGACGTTATCACGTAAAATTATCGTCCGTAAACCAACTTTACAGACAACCATTTTTTGACTAACTTTATTTTTTGCTTTTCAGGTACCAGTGAAGATAAAGTCGAAGCTGCTCCACTGGCAGAAGGTGGACCCATCGGATCATCTCTACATACCAAGCAAGACAGCAGTTGCTGCCAACTAAATATACAACTAATGCTTTTAGGCGTGATATTAACGTTGGAGACCAAAATTTGAGGCCTGAAATTGCGTTACGTGTTCATACAAAATTGATTCGCGCGGGCGATTTTGTATGGACCCATCGCGGGCGATTTTGTATGGATCCAATTCGAGTGTCTACGTAAAGCAGTTTCAAGCTTAAGAGGGTGAAAATAGTATATTTATTGCAAAAAAAACCGAGTAGAGTTTGAAATGTTTCGATTTCTTGATATCTATCAACTTTTGAAGAAAAATATTTACAATTTTTTTTTAACCTGACTAGATTTGTATTTGATTTATATTTATTATTTCACCGTTGACGTTTCGAAGTAGCATAGAAAAATACGATATTTAGACCTAAGAAAATATTTAGGTACTATTAGCATTTCAAAAGCCTAATTATATATGCTTTGAAACTACTCTAAACTATAGGAAAAGTATTTTTGTAGTGCACATTTTTTTTCTGCTGAATGTATGTCGGCAGTGGAGTACATTACCGCAAAAAAAAATAAAAAAAAACCAAAACTTAATGTGAAAAACTTCCTGCAATTTCTAAATTATTGGGTATCTCAGTATTGATACACACAGTGACACGTAGGTACCTACCTTCATTTAGAGCGCGCTATTAAACTCGCTGGCGCTAGTATTGTGTCCATGGACTTCGTCGTTTTGTTAGAAACACTTAAATGGTTATAGCTCTGAGAGTTTTTGAGTTAGCTCCAAAATAAAAAAAAACAGTATTTTTTATTTTAATGTGCTTAAAACATACCGAAATTTGTGCACTACAAAAATACTTTTCCTATATATAAAATCAGTGAAATGCAAAAATATAGTTTTTTTGTCAACTAATTCTTAGTTAACTTTCGGCCCTATCATATTAGCTGCAAAATGCAGGCAATCAAAATACCAATCTTGTTACCGTTTTGGTAAATTTAATTCTGATTTTAACCGCAACTGGTTAAATTATTTATTACAATTTTAATCACAACAGCAGCCATGTTTACTTAAATTAGAATTTTACAAGTATTTTTAATTCGATTTTAATGTCACAGAATAGTTAATAGTATATAGATAGAATTGATAACTTTGAATCGAAGCAAACGCTTTTTTTATCTATAACTGGGCCGAGCCCACGGTTTCACCTGCGTAAGGCCGCAAAAAAGTAGTTTCCTTCAAGAATTAGGCTAACAAAATGGAAAAATATTTTTTGGTAGGTCCAGATAGGTAGCTATTCTTCTTGTGCAACTTTGTGTGTATGTTTTTTATATGTTCACGCAAAAACTACTTTATCAATTGCAATGAAATTTGGTATCTATATAGCTGGAGACCGGGACTGAAACAGATTATTTAAAATCCGGATTTCCCACTGGAATAGGGACTTACGCGGGTGAAACCGGGCGCAGCTAATATAGTGAAATTGTAGCAGGTAAAATAAAGTACTTTAGTACCTTTAGCTTATTACGGACGGGCGTGGCGCAGCCATGACTTAGGTTTAGTTACTAGATATCAGTCTAGATTTCTAGAAAATATTAGATATTATTTACATACCACCATTTTAATGAAAGTGAAAATGTATCGTAGTTAAAATTTTATGAAATAACTAAACTTCTAAATTATTCACTTATTGGTTTAGATATGTAAGTAGGTACTTAAATGTACTACGTTATTTTTTGCAACATCTTTCAATGTTGAGAACATGACTAACATGACGTCTCACTCAGTCCAAGGCCTTAATGCTGTAAAGTGTCTTACTTGTGACACTGTAAAGTATTATTTTCATGAATATTTCTTTGTATTACTAAAAAATTTAGCACAAAATCAAACAATTTTCTGATTGTTCTAATATTTCTAAAGATTCTAAAAAAGCCAATTTTTTAAAAACATTATTTAAATATCCATTTTATGTGGTTTCCATTTAATTTTTTTTTAAATAAGCGCGATACTGAAGTCTTTTTTTCGCGCATTACAAAACATTCCAAAAATATTAAATTTTGACATCCTGGACAGTTACAATTGTATGGAAAGTTGGAGCTTCGCATAAAATCCGCTAGGGGCGCCTTTTAACTTTCCATACAATTTTCGTGTTAAAAAACGCCTTTACTACATGAACAAACTCGCCCTATGTTGCTTATTTGACAAATTACATATGACATACAAATATCACAATAGATAATAATTTCTATCAAGTATTTTAGGCTCGTAAGACCTTATATTAATAATAGTTAATAGGATTCATAAGATTTGTAAAGATGGCGTTAATAAAAAGCACGTTCGCTATATGTAGCACGTTTTATATGGGGGATGTTTATCTATATACCATTTTAATATATGCTAAGACGAAAAGTGTGTTAACACGGAAGGAGCGAATATTTTTCATTTTTTGACTTATTATTTAAAATTGTGATTGATTATGTGATGCACGTACTTAATTTAAGTATTATAATTTAATTTACATAGGTTTATGTATTAATTGGCTATTGTATGTTTTTGGATTTATTCAATAAAGATGTGTGTTTAGATGTATGCATTTTTACTGCAAATGCAAAAAACTGATTCAGAGGCTCAAGCTCAAAGGACTTTAGACACACGGGGCATATTACACTATCATTTATCTTGGATCATAGATCTATGAGTCAATGTTATTGGATAATGTAATAAAGACATATGATTCATTTTCTCCTTGATCATAGATTTTTGACATTTGCTGAGAGATTGGATCCAATACGGTCATAGAAACAGGTGTTGCTAGTTATTTTCTATTTAACTCCACTAGGTATTTAAAAGCAAATATAAAAAAAGAGTTTTTAATTTCGTGTTCGTTAATATGTTTCAAATAATATAATCTAGTTCTTTTTCTAATTATATACTTGCATAATCTTGCTGAAATAACAAAAAACAAGCCATACCTACTAAAAATGACGATGGCTTTGGCAAATCGAATTCTCTGAGAGCTGGTAACCCTGACGTCAATGCCATGCCCGAACCCGACACTATTTTGAACACGCACACCAACGACGCGTTCTCCATTGCAACCACATATGACGTAAAATAGCATCAAAGAACTTTGATAGTGTAATACACAGATATGACTCAAATAGTCAATTATATTGGATCAAATATATGATCATTTAAATGATCAGAGATATATGATAATGTAATATGCCCCAAGCGGTCTTTATACCAAATAGCGTCTCACTTAAGGTGAAAGGGTACCTGCGCGCTCTCCATACAAACGTAGTCGACTGTTTCGTCCCTGGATAATGACACTAACACAAATATTGTTGTGACATAAAACCTATAACTGCCATGACTATGCCCCTATGTTTTGGTTTTTTTCATTTTCTAATTATCATAGAAATTAAGATTATAAAAATAAAAAATAGGGGCATGGTCATGGCAGTTATAAGTTTTATGCAACAAAAATATTTGCTCTAGTGTCATTATCCAGGGAGAAAACAGGCGACTACGTTTGTATGGAAAAAGCCCCCGGTACCCTTTCCTCTTAATTTTTTGTACTTATTATAGGTATTTATCAATCACTACATAGTATTAAACAAAGTCGCTTTCTCTGTCCCTATATCCCCATGTATGCTTAAATTTTTAAAACTACGCAACTGATTGTGATGCGGTTTTTTAATAGAGTGATTCAAGAGGAAGGTTTATATATAATACATTACAGTATAATACATGCATAATATAGCCGTGCGAAGCCAGGGCGGGTCGCTAGTTTATCAATAAAATAATCAATTAAATCAAAATTGCTTTATTTACCAAAATTACTCAAATTACTCAATTTATCAAAATTACTTTACTTACTTTATTCCAAAATTTATCATAACCTAGATACAAATGAACTAATACCTACCTACTTAACTTATTTTTTAAAATAAAACTACGACCTTACTACGAGTTATTAACGTTTCTATCAAACATAATGTATCAAGAAACTTTTTGGATACAAAAAGCGGAAAAAACAGCACAAAAACTTGGATCAATGAAATGGCAAATCAGTTGTGACCAATGTTGTCAAAATATGATTATTTCCCCATTGAGGATTTGTGGTTGACAGTTAAGGGGGTCCATACGCCAACGCCCTTGGTACACAGCCTACTAAATAGTTACTACTGGCACCGGTCGCCTTTGTTGGTGAAAATTGTTGATTGTTACGAATGTGTTTTGTTTTTCTCAAAAGTGCTGAGATGGAATTGTAGGTGAGATTTTTACCGACACATTGGTGTGATTTTGAGCCAAACATTTCCTATAGTTTTAAAGCTATCCTAAAATTAGGAATTAAAACTAGTCTAGCTTTGAAACGACAAAGAATTTTCGCCTCAAAATTACCCCAAAATATCGGTAAAAATGTTACCTACAATTCCATCTCAGCACTTTTGAGAAAAACAAAACACATTTCTTACAATCAACAATACTAGTTGCAAGCGACGGGTATTTCTGGCGCCGTTGCGTTTAGCAGCATAAGCAGCCTTAAGCAAGATATGTAAATGTAGCTATGGCTATACATATAATACCCTAATATTTTTTAATAGTTTTTCTAATGAGAGCCATTCGTTGCCTGTGTGCTTCAGTGACAGGTGCCCTCTTGTATGGTCGGAGCTCATCGTTGCCGAAACCTGGTATCCACATGTTCCATTGTCTTTCTGAAATAGTGAAGAAATAGTTGAGATTAAAACTGAAAGCATGTTGCTTATGTTTGCTTAAGCATGTCGCTTTCAGCGATAAGGCCGCCCATTTGTGCAACTTGTTCTTTCTAGCTTTTACTTTTGTGTTCTGTTTCTTTCTGTGTTGTACAAATAAAGTTATCTATCTATCTATCTTATTGTTTTGTTAAAAATTACTGCTTCTAGCATAAAAGTTATTGACTTTTTTTAAATATTATTTTGTGTCAAGTAAACGAAATTCAAATGGACGCAACCTCATTGTCAAAAGGTTAAAGTAAGGAGCTACATTGTCTTTCCTCATTTCTGTCATAACAGCTTGCATTCATTCATTTGCTAACTCAGTACTTACAGAAAAAGTTTTTTCTGTAAATGCTGGATTATCAGGAACAGAAAGTAGATAAGAGGTAATTTTAGTGATGCTGGGAATCAGTATTTTGTACTTATACCATATTTTGGTACAACAATAAAAAGTACAATGGAGTGAAAAACAATATTACCTATACTGTTTTATCAGTATAGTTAGTTTTTAACAGTATAGTTGGGAATCATAATTACACTGGAACAGAACATTAGGACTCCACGGCTCAATTTTAGCCTTTGTATAGGGACTGTCAAAGTAGTATCTACAATTATTCCTCTTACCTAAATGCATCTGTACATCTCTAAGTTCTACAGTCTGTGCATGTCTATGTTTAGCGAGAGCGCACGCCGCATTCAATGATGTGTCTATGAAATCATCGGCTAGTTGTAGAAGCATTTCTTCTACTTCTTCGTCAAGTTGTACTGTCGGGTCAACTTCCCGGACTAGTTCTTGTAGACGTGGCCGGCTTAGGAGCTGAAACAATGTGTAAAAATATATGCGTACTGTCCCTTATGGTTCTATCTGCTTCTGTGAAAGTGGCCGGAGTTTTATCAGGACTTTTCCTGAATACATACCATGTTTCATCTCAATTGGTTTAGCAATCTTTGCATGAAGGAGTAACATAAACTATTAATTTTTTTGTTTATTAGTAGTAGGATTTGTCAATATTCTATGAAGTTTTAGTTTTTAAAACAATGTGATTTCATGCTAATTGTAAGATTTCAAATGAATAAAGAATTGTGAGTTTTAACTTTTGATTGCGCAGCCTAAACTGCTATATGGAACTTGAAATTCTGCACTGGACTTCTATAAACAGTAATGACATGGTACCTATAATAATATGTATATAGGTAAACTAAGTCAACAGTATAGTTAGTCTCTGGAGACTCTAGCCAACTGACCACCAGGAACTACCTATCAGTAACGAACAAAATCACACAACCCACAAGTGCCTGAATGAACAAGCTTGTTGTTTACTTTATTTAATTTCTTGGTTTAAAGAGTGGTTTTCTACCAAAAATCTTACCTGGCTACTTTGATCACCACCCCCGCCTCCTTTGTTGACTTGCTGTGTGCCCATAGGGCTATGCTGTGACGGTGAATTCTGCAAAGAACCAGACTGCAGTTGGGGGCTTTGTAATGGATTGTTCACGTACTGTATAGGGCCCTGGTTCATTGTACCAATAGTTGGCATGTTGGGGCCTTGACCCATTGAGTTGTTCGACATTTTGTCTTTTAAAATTAACAATGAGATTGCTGGAATAATAAATTATCAAGAAATGTGAAGCCACTTTCTGCGAAACACAACACAATGGGCTTGACCACAGAGTACTTTAGGCTTGACATGACACATGACAGTGACGTTTTTAGTTTTGTTGGCATTACTCGTTACATTTTTTTTTCTCTTGTTTGGCCCCACGACTCGTTACATTTAAAATGAATTAGTCTTTTTAGCCGAGTTTGTCTATGGTACACTTAGGAGGTACCGTGTAAACCGCGCATTAAGGCGCGAATTTTTAAATATTTTTTTCAAGTATTGGCTCCGCACATTTTTTCTAAATCAATAAATGATGATAAGATTAATTAGTTAAGACCAACACAGTATTTTGTTTACGTGCTTTTGTATTTCTAAAATTATTGCTTTTTACAATGAAAGCGTCAATTATTTATGGATGTTCTAGCGGGGGCTCTCTCCATACAAACTATTACAAACGTAGTCGACTGTTTTCTCCCTGGATAATGCCACTAGATCAAATATTGTTGGTATTAATTTCTATGATAATTAGAAAATGAAAAAAAAAATAGGGGGTATATTCATGGCAGTTATAGGTAATATGGCACAAAAATATTTGTGCTAGTGTCATTATCCAGGGAGGAAACAGTCGACTACGTTTGTATGGATAGAGCGCAGGTACCCTTTCACCTTAATGTGAAAGGAAAGTTAATTTAAAGTTAACTTCAATAAAATAAACACAAAACATTAAAATTAATTGTTTTTATTTCAATATTTATTAATCAATATCGTCATCGGTAAGAGACAAATCCGATATATCATCATTATCAACAAACTTATCTTCATCAATTTTTTGTTTCTTATATTGAATAATGAAACTCTTTATTGCCTCCTTTATGTTCCAGTTGTGGAATTTCAAAGTTCTGCAAGAGATACATTTGAAAATTATAACATCTAACTAAATAATGTCGCTATAGACTAAGAGCCCGCCTATCGCCAGACCTTCGTGATTTTATAAAGGCTGAGAACTCAGCGTTTGTCTCCAACATATTTTTGAACGATGTATATTTATGAAGTTCAGAACATAGTGGCTTGGAGAGTTATCAGGTAGCAAAGCCAAGAACGAACCTATTAATTTTGCAGAAAATAATCGCCTCAATTTTTTTGTACCAATCGAAAATGTTGTTAATAACCAGACAGTTGCAATAGTTCCAACACCGTCCAGACCACCAAAAGAAGATCCACAAAGGTGAAGATCCAACTACAAAATTAGCTATTTCCTTTCATATGCCATACTATGATTGTTTCCATGAATTAAGCGCTATTAGCAACATTATAAATTAGTACAAAAATATAGGCTATTTTTGTTTTTACAAAATTAACAAAGGTTCGATTCTTGACTTTGCTACCTCAGTACCTGAAAACCATCCAAGCCACTATGGTCTGAATTTCATAATTGCACATCGTTCATAACTGTGTTGGAGGTATGCGCTGAGTAATTCTCAGCTCCAACTATCTAGATACCGAGTTTCATCGCAATCGGTCCAGTTGTTTTTGCGTGAAGGAGTAACAAACATTCATTCACACACACACACAAACTTTCACATTTATAATATTAAGTAGGATTATTTAATCACGAAGGTCTGGCGGTAGATGGGATCTTACCCTACTAGTAAAATAATGTATTAGATACTCACGCCTCAGCAATATCTCTCTTTAGTTGAGTGATGTGTACGAACACGGTAACAAGTGTGTTTACTTCATCTCTCTCTGGGCTGATAAGGGAAAACGGTTCCAAATGTCGAAGCGGGTGCTAAAACAACAGAAAGATTTTTTTAACATATCTAAGGTCTAAAGCTCACAGGTCTAAAATATAGCACGCTTAGATGTAGAAACCCGTGTCTTCTTCTGTGTAAAATTTTCTCTACATTAAAAAAGTCTACATTAAGTAGCCTTTTTTTTAAAGCTTATCTCTTAAATTAAAAAAAAACAGCGCACTACGGGAGTGCAGGCAGAAGTGAAAACTGTATATCTGTGTAAAATCTCATCTGTCGAAATCTCATCTGTCGCGAGAACGGCTGAAAATGCTCACTCGTGTATCAGTGATGGCGCTAGCGTGCGACGCGAACCGCGTACGGCAGCTCGCTGCGAACCTGCACCATCCACCGAGAGATATCGCTGTTAACACTGTTGTACAGAAGTGAGTATCGTAGTTCGGCCGTTTGCACAGAGATGGCGCTGTTTTCAATATTGCATAGTAGTAGAAGCACAATAACTGTTAAAATCTCATCTGTCGCGAGAACGGCTGAAAATGCTCACCCACAAAAGTGCCCAACGCGCCATAAGAAGTTTTCACTTCAAAAATCTTTTACAGCTAGTATTATTTATTATTATGAGTCTGTGGTGTCCCACTGCAGAGTAAAGGCCTCTATACTCCCTTTCCATAGTTGATGATCGTGTGTAACTGATTGCCAGTCTTAAATTCCGCCATCTCGCCACCTTCAACGGGGTCCAAAATCCAAGGGCATTATGGTATTACTTTAAGGCTGCTTATACTGCCAAACGCAACGCGCCAGAAATGCCCGTCGCTTACAACTAGTATTGTTGATTGTAACGAATGTGTTTTGTTTTTCTCAAAAGTGCTGAGACGGAATGGCTGCATCCCGACTCTACCCGATCCCATCTCTACCCGTGTAGGTGAAATTTTTACCTATATTTTGATGTAATTTTGAGGCGAAAATTCTTTGTCGTTTCAAAGCTAGACTAGTTTTAATTCTTAATTTTAGGACAGCTTCAAAACTATTGGAAATGTTTGGCTCAAAATTACACCACAATGTGGGTAAAAATCTCACCTACAATTCCATCTCAGCACTTTTGAAAAAAACAAAACACATTCGTAACAGTCAACAATTTTCACCAACGAAGGCGACCGGTGCCAATAGTAACTATTTAGTAGGCTGTGTACCAAGGTCGTCGGCGTATGGACCTCCCTTAAGCTTTTTTCTTTAATAAAATATTTATTTATACGGGTCTTGATACCCACT
Organism: Idaea aversata; assembly: GCA_907269075.1. NCBI lineage: Eukaryota > Metazoa > Arthropoda > Insecta > Lepidoptera > Geometridae > Idaea > Idaea aversata. Next base: position 5,304,318 of record OU026102.1, read on the forward strand.
ATGTACAGTATGCGTCATAAGTCAACTATCAGTTTGCTACAGTAATACTATAAACAAGTATTGGACTTACGACCTTCTTCTTTACGACGTTACAAACATAAATACTTTACTGAATTAAAAGTACTCAGTGTGATTATTATTTTCAACATGTTAGCTATGTCATTAGTTGGCCAAGAGGTATAAGCCGCCACCCAACACCAACCGACGTGGGTTCGATCCACAGGTAACGTTGTTATAATGTTCAAATAGTGGTGCACAGGATTGTAAACGTTACGGTGGGCAGATACTTTTGACCGCTGATTGTACCTACTACCTACCTTAAAACAGCGCTGGCTATCTTCATCAAAGGCAGGAATGACAGTAAGTAAATCGTTTACAATACTGTATGTGGTGTGGACAGTGTTTTTACTGACACGAAACAAAAATGTCCGTCTGAATCGTCGCAATTGCCACGTTCTATCTTCGGGCAATTCGTCTTGGAATAAACCTTCGACTATCATTATAGCTCTGTTGTTCTGAAAATAAAGACATTGTTTCATATTATACTAGCTGTCCTGGCAAACGTTGTTTTGCCATATAAAAAAATGTGATAAATGAAGAACCGCTCGACCGATTTTGTGCAAACTTCACATAAAACATCTACTAAATAGTCCGAACAAAGCTTAAACATTTGGTTTGGATAGGTGAGCCCGTTCGTGAGTTATAAAATTACAACTAAAAGTGGCATTGATTTTTATATTTATAGATTATTTTAATAGTAGCTGTACCGGCAAACGTTGTTTTGCCATATAAAAAAAATAAAAAAATGAAGAAAAAAAAAAATTAAAAAAACCCCCGACACAAAATAATAAAAGTAGTATGAACGTAAAAAGCCTAAAACAAGCAAAAACAATATGAAAAAAAAGCCACAAATAGAACAAAAAAGGTATAAGTACGTGAAACCCTACAAAAATAAAAAAAATAACCCCGAAATTATGACCCCTACGTAAGTACCTACATGTGAATTTTTTTGATTAAATATTGTCGCGTCGGGGATCGTAGGAGTAACAAACATACACACACACACAAACTTTCACATTTATAATATTAGTAGGATTAGTAGGAAGGATAGGATAGGATAGTAGGATATAAAAACAAAGGAATAAAATACGGAGACATTTGGCCCTTGGGGTCCAGACACCTTATAATTTTATTAGGAACTTTCAAAATTACTAGTTTTAGCTTGAGGTGACCAAATGGCTGGCTTCTACTTCGGACAGCGGATAAGCATCGCCATCCTGCGAGGTAACATGGCTACGTTACTAGGTTGGATGGCGAGCCTGGCTTTTGCCTTTTGGGCACAGCTCCAAATAAATAAATAATAATAAAAATAAAAAAAAGTTTATTTCTCAAAAAATTAACATTTTAAACACTAAAACCTAAGTACTCGAACTATGCTATATTCTATGAATAGTGTTTTTTTAAGACACCCACGATAAGATAAGAAGATAAGAGAAATGGGGGCATTTGGACTTATTTTTAATTATAAAGACTAGTATAAAAAAATATGGACATTCTACACATCGCCATCTAGTCCCAAGCCCTACCACTAAGCCAACACTGCTCTCGATACCCTTAAACACCCACCGAAACATCGAAAAGATCCAACCTCCTATAGCAAAAAATAATAAATTTGAAAGTTTGAGTGTATGTGGTTCACGGACCACTTAAAAACCACTGGACTAGATGGACAGATGATTAACTATTTACTTAAATTAAATTCCAACCTTAGACCTGTCCTTTTGTATGGTAGTGAGGTGTGGCCGGTGCTTGAGCGACATAAGCAGGAGCTGCGTGTCACGGAGATGAAGATGTTGCGCTGGATGTGTGGAGTGACGCGAAAGGATCGCGTCAGGAACTCTCGCATCCGGGGCAGCCTTCATGTCCGAGACATTGCCGATAAATTGCAAGAATGTCGCCTAAACTGGTACGGTCACGTCTTGCGAAAACGGGCTAGTTACGTGGGGAACAAATGTCTTGCCATGGCCCCTCCGCCTGGTCGTGGCAGACTAGGTAGATCCAAGAAGTGCTGGCTTGACGTCGTAAAGGGTGTTATGCATGCAAATGGCCTTTCAAACCAGGATGCCGAAGATAGTGTGAAGTGGAGGCGTAAAAGTGGACCCCGGGCTCCCGAGAGGGATGCAACCGGGAACATCGCTCGGATGATGACTTACATTAAATTCCAAGACGTCAACAGTAAAAGTGGTAGGGTCGTGCTTAGTATTTGGTAGACCGCTCAATGCTTCAGTTATCATCAACTTGCCGGCAGCTCTCCGTTTCCATGGAGGTGCTAATTGACTTCGGAATATGGAGTTCACATCAATAACACCTTTTTTAAATTTTATTTGCTCTCGTCCTGCAATATTATTAACAGCAACGTTCAATCACTCAACAACAACAACAACATCACTTCACTACATAGTATAAAACAAAGTCGCTTTTTCTGTCCCTATTTCCCTTTGAATGCTTAGATCTTTAAAACTACGCAACGGATTTTGATGCGGTTTTTTTAAATAGATAGTGATTAAAGAGGAAGGTTTTTAGATATAATACATGCATAATGCAGCCGTGCGAAGCCGGGGCGGGTCGCTAGTTTTATATATCACTACATAGTATAAAACAAAGTAGCTTTCTCTGTCCCTATATCCCTTTGTATGCTTAAATCTTTAAAACTATGCAACGGATTTTGATGCGGTTTTTTTTAATAGATAGAGTGATTCAAGAGGAAGGTGGAAGGTTTTTATGTATAGTACATGCATAATATAGTCGTGCGAAGCCGGGACGGGTCGCTAGTTTTTAATATAAAGAGAAATATTTTTGCATGAAAATAAAAAAAAAATTGTAAGTACCTAATTAAAAGTCCAGAAAAATTAAACCCAATTTACTGAAAATTAAACTAATTTTCAACATAGGCAGCAACATTATTGTTAGGTACTACTGGCCTTTTTTCGCAACTTGACCTCTATAATTTAGTACTTTTTTGGGTGAGGAACGGGTAGGTTTGCCCAACATAATACCCTAGCTTGTCCAAAGGAAAAAAACTTGTCAATACACTGGAGCCAATTATTATTAAGATGCGGATTACATCACGAGATGCTGGTTACATCACGATGTTTTCCTTTTCCAAAGTGGGCGATAACGCCCCCTTGTTGGCGCTGCAGGCCTAAAGGGGGGGGGGGGGGGTAAGAGACGCAAAAAAAAAAATGGGTGCGTTGTGTACTACCTACTGCGCTCAGGTTTCAAGTTAACTCTTGCGGATTATAGTAAACTAGCGACCCGCCCCGGCTTCGCACGGCTATATTATGCATGTATTATACATATAAACCTTCCTCTTGAATCACTCTATCTGTTAAAAAAACCGCATTAAAATCCGTTGCGTAGTTTTAAAGATTTAAGCATACAAAGGGATATAGGGACAGAGAAAGCGACTTTGTTTTATACTATGTAGTGATGTTTAATCTCCGCCAATATAGCTCACAATAATTAATATAATTTTATGTTATACTGCTTTTTAAGAAGAAAAAAAATGGGGGCGGTAAAAAATAAATTGTTCTCAAAGTGGGCAGTAGACCAAATAAGTTTGGGAACCCCTGTCTTAGAGTAATATCAATTAGCACACATAATTTTTTTCTTATAAAATAATTCCTTTTTTAAGTACCTAATACTTTGGGAAAATTCACCTTACTACTTACCAAACACTGATATTGAAAAAATAGAATCATCACTATAAAATCCCTCAATCCCTTTTCTCTTCTCGGGACCTTCAAATGACTTGTCATAACAAGTGTAATATAAAGTTAGAAACTTGTCTATAACCATCTTGGCGGCACTGTTCGCAGTACTCGGCATAAAGTTCTTTACTATTGGTACACTATGATTGTTTAATGGTACATCATCCTAAAACAAATGTTAAGATAATATTCTTTTTCTTCTTGTACACCACTGTATGTTGCTCACCTATTGTTTGTGTTCTCAGATCGCCTTAAGGTGAAAGGGTACCGGCGCTCTCTCCATACAAATGTAGTCGACTGTTTCCTCCCTGGATAATGACACTAGCACAAATATTTTTAAACCATAAAACCTATAACTGCCATGACTATGCCTTTAAGTTTTGATTTTTTTCATTTTCTAATTATCATAGAAATTAAAAAAATTAAATATTAAAAAAAAAATCAAAAAATAGGGGCATGGCCATGGCAGTTATAAGTTTTATGCACCAAAAATGTTTGCTCTAGTGTCATTATCCAGGGAGAAAACGGTCAACTATGTTTCTACTAGTTTGTATGGAGAAAGCCCCCGGTACCCTTTCCTTAAGGCCTCCAACTTGACCTAACGACTGCTACTAGAGGTAGCAACCGGGACCAACGGCTTACCGTGCCTTTTGAAGCACGGAGGGGCTCACGAAAACACATTTTTGCCACACTACTAGTTGGCCACCTATCGAAGTAATGACCGCGCTAGGCGTCGCTTAACCCACACGACCATAGACGATCAGCGAGCACCGTAACCTAGGCTTCTTTTTAACACGTTTTTATTAGTTTCACCTGTACATTTGCTTGCTTGTATGTATGTAACCGACTCTTTTGGGCTCGATTTTGCCCAATCAGATTTATTATCCTGATATTCCCACTGGATTGGAAGTTACACGGGTGAAAGCTGTGCAGCTAGTAGTTAATAAATATATACATACCACTTCCTCCAGTCTAGGAAACTTTGTAGTCAATTGTTTAACATACATCATCGGTGGGACTTCATCACAGAGAGGATTACCCTCAAGCCATAGCTTCTCAACCTTGCTACTGACTCGGACCAAATCATTTACTGATGCAATATTATTGTTACTCAAGTTTATTGCTATTAAATCACCTTTTATAAAGAAGTTTAATACTTCCAAAGGGGGTACGGTCAAGTTATTATTACTTAAATCAAGTTCCTTTGTATCTCTGCCAACTCTAATCATCAACAGTTTAAAATGTGATAACAACGTAAGTTTGTAGAAATCGATATTTTTTTCTTTGAATTCTGGATCTGCACAGAAATTGGATAAGTCCAATTTGAATTTGTCAGACAATCTTCTGTTTATTATTCCACTGACAACATCATCTATAGTTATGTGGTTATTTAGAAGCTCCTCAGCCGTTTTATCATTGAATAATATATCTACATTGAACAGGGCTCTTTGATGGGTGAACATGAATTCGAATCTGATTATTTTGTTGACAAGGAAAAGGCTTGTGGTGTAGAATGATATGATTTCGCCATTTGTAGTTGTGTCTATCGGTATGAACATTAAACCGAAGTGTTCGCTCAGGGCGTCAAATAACTCGCTTGTTGATTTCGGCCAGCTGTGGACCTGCAAAAAAATTTCATTGAATTGTGATGGCATAGGTCTCTATTACTAATTATTTAATATTAACACTAGTTCACTCACCATAATCTTATGAAAACAATAATTTGCGGCATCTTCCTCGGAAACCAAACAATATTCGACGAATTCCACAAATGATGTATTTGAGCTCACTCTACTCACTAAGAATCGCTTGTAATTATCTAGAGGATTTTTTCTTGCGTTCATGATGGCGTTCACATTTGGTTTTATTCAAAATTGGATTACAATATTTATTCCACAATCAATCCACATAAAAATTGTCAATCAAGTTCCATCAACAAACAAATCGCTGTGATGAAATTTGACATTGACAGTGACAATTTTTACCAAGCATCGTCCACACCATAGCCAAGCACCAACATTTAGAAAAAACATAACCCTCCCTTTTGGCTTCGCCGTAGTCGGGTAAAAAAAGGTTTATCTACACGGTCAGTTCTTTGATCAATCAACAACGTCCTTGATGGACTCTATGGATTTTGATGGCACTGACAAGAAAGATTGCATGACAGCAAAAAAAAAAGAAAGAAAAACTGACGTGGGATAAACTCTGAAAAAGCCACTGCAATGCAATAGTTACGCCTCAGAGGTTACGCCGAAGATTTTAGTTTTATTTTTTGCTAAAAAACCCCTCTAGTTTAGTCTTTAATTAAATTTAATAAATTCTTGTGAAATATGAGTTCCACTTTACTAACCCTGTGCAAAATTCTGTTATTTGTCGTCGTTTTACTGAGTGTAATCAATCATGTAGTGATTGCTAACGGCTCCAAAAAACTACAAATTGGTGTTAAAAAGAGACCCGCAGAATGCCCAATCAAGAGCAAAAAGGGAGATCTGCTTCACATGCACTATACGGTAACAAGTTTTTATGTTACTGAGACACTATTTGAAACCACTGCCATGTGTAACTTGCTAGTAAAAGATTAACAAAACTTTAATATAGAATTTACTAGCTGCGCCCCGCGGTTTCACTCGCGTAGGTCCCGATCCCGTGGGAATATTGAGATAAACACTATCTACATACCTACCGAGTTTATGCTTGTAGCAGTAACAAATATACACACAAACTTTCACATTTTATAATATTAGTAGGATAGGATTAGCCCTACATGATAATCCAGGTCTCTAGCTATCTACATACCGAGTTTCATTGCAATTGATTCTGTAGTTTTTGCGTGAAGGAGTAACAAACATACACACAAACTTCCACATTTATAATTATTAGTAGGATAAACTTTCATTATTATTCCAGGGTACATTGAATGATGGAACGGAGTTCGACAGTTCCATACCACGAGGCAACCCTCTAACCTTCACACTGGGCTCTGGACAAGTCATTAAAGGCTGGGACCAAGGGCTTATAGGCATGTGTGAGGGAGAACAAAGAAAACTAGTCATTCCACCAGAGTTGGCCTACGGAGAAGCCGGGGCACCACCAAAGATACCAAAGTCTGCAACTTTGACATTCCATGTTGATTTAGTTAAGATTGAGAGGAAGGATGAATTATAAGCTTAGTTTGGAGTTAAAGATAGCTGTGCTAGTTAGCTGCTTAGCTTTTTTTTGTACCTACCTACGTAAAACTTAAATAAACTTTTTTGTAGGATTTTTGAGCGTTCTTATTTTGCCTATCATTATGTTTAAAAGTCGGTAATAATAATATCTTTATGTACAATCAACGTTTAAAAGTTCACTGGGACTGTAACATTTACAATCCTGTGCAGCACTATTTGAACATTTTGACAACGTAACCTGTAAATCGATCCCACGTCAGTTGGTGAAGCGGGTGGCGGCTTAAAGCACTTGGCGAACTAAATACATAGCTAACATGTTGAAAATAATAATCACACTGTCCAATACTTGATAGTAATATGGTAGCAAACTGATAGTGAACTTATGATGCATATTGTACCCATGAAAAAAGTGTTGTATGTACACATGGGCTCTTTATTGTGCCCTACTTTTATTAATCTTTCTTTGGTCCTACATTGGGTCCTAGTCAAGAATGTTGGAAAGTAAGTATAATCTATTTCTATGGTCTTTTGTATAATATTATGATTTTATCGATGTTGCTTTTGAATAGGAAAATATTAGAAAATTATAGGCTTTCTAGGCAAAAACTCTTTCGCTTTACTATTCAATAAGTAAAAAAAACATGCCGTCAATTTTTTGTTATGTCACTGTCAATGTCAGCCATTAAAAAAACTTTATGTGTTGTTGTTGTTCGACGTAGTTTCTCGTTTTCTTTCGTTATAACTCTAAGCTATTTCCTTCCAAATAAAGAAAAACTCAGTTCATAACTCAGCAGTCAGCGCCGGTTTTCTAAAGCAATTATAAAGTTCCGCAAAAATGGTTAAAATAATATTCTTACACCCAGACTTGGGTATAGGCGGCGCCGAACGACTCGTCCTAGACGCTGCATTGGCCTTCAAGAAGAAAGGACACGAAGTAGCATTCTACACGAACCATCACGACCATACACATTGCTTCGCCGAAACTAGAGATGGGACACTTCCTGTAACAGTCGTTGGGGATTGGATACCACGTTCCATCTTCGGTAGGTTCAAAGCTGCGTGTGCGTACGTCAGAATGGTTTACGCGGCAGTTTACATGGCCTGGTACGTAATCCCCGTTGAAGAACCCACATTAATATTCACAGATTTAATATCACTGTGTATTCCGTTCCTAAAACTAGCCAGAGGACCTTTCAGAGTTGTGTTTTACTGTCATCACCCTGATAAGCTACTTACCTCAGAGGGCGGTTTCTTGAAAAAGTTATACCGAGCCCCTTTAAACTGGCTAGAGGAGCTCACGACAGCTAAAGCAGATAAAGTACTTGTAAACAGCAAATACACAGCTAGAGTGTATCAAGATGCTTTTCAAAGAATCAAAGATATCCCAGATATCTGTTACCCCTCAATCAATACTGAATTCTTCAAATCAACAGTACCAAAACCTTTAAAAGAAGTAGTCCCAGTCGGCACTGACAAGTTCATCTTCTTGTCTATAAATAGATATGAACGGAAGAAGAATTTACAGCTTGCATTAAGAGCGTTAGAGAATTTTAAACACATAGTGTCTGAATATGATTGGAATCGAGTCCATTTAATAATGGCAGGGGGCTTCGATCCTATAAACTTAGAAAACATGGAGCATTACATGGAATTGACTGACTTAGCAGCAGAATTAGACATAGAAGACAAGGTTACATTTATGAAATCACCTAAAGATGTTGAAAAGGTGTCACTTCTCTACAATTGCAATGCTTTGATTTATACTCCATCGAACGAGCATTTTGGTATCGTACCGTTAGAAGCTATGTACTATCGTAAGCCAGTTATAGCTGTGAACAGCGGAGGGCCCACAGAGACAATAGTACCTGAAGTGACAGGGTATTTATGTGAGCCAAGCAGCCAAGCATTTGCCGATGCAATGACAAAATTAGTCATAAACCCTGATTTATGCGAACGATTAGGTGAAGCTGGACGAAAGAGGTTCGATACAAAGTTTTCCTTTGACGCATTTACTGAACAATTAGATGGTATTCTAAGAAGGGAAAGGCAAATAGTGTCTGAAGCAAGATCAGAAGAGTTTGAGCAGAGGAAGCGGAAATAACATAATGCTGACACTCCAACAATGTATGATATTGTTTGAGTGCTTATCAATACTATCTCCATTACAATTTGTCGTTATTTAAACAAAATACTGACTTGTTATTGTTTAAAATTATATTTTTATACATTTATCATGAAAGATCTGTAAAAAATAATCTTTGTTGCTTTAAATGTATTTAATATGCTTTTGCTTATCCCTACTAATATTATAATTGCAAAAGTAACTTTGTCTGTTATGTTTTCACACCCAAACTTTTTTTGAAATTGGAGAAGGAAATAGACTTTTCTAAGTCTTTTATTCTTCAAGGCTACTTTATGTCGTCCCGATCAGGATTCCAGACTTAAACGGGGTGCAGGTTAAAAAATAGGCAAGCAAAGCTATTAATAAAGCTATTTAGTAAGCAAGCTATTAATAATAAGCAATAGGCCTGGGGAGCTTTCTATAACAAGTCCCTTATTGTGTAAAAGAGTTCTAAATTGTGAATTTTTTTAAGCATTAGGCTTTCTAGATGTTCCATCACAACATAATTAAGAATAGTCATTTCTACTTAATTATTTTGACGTGACAACGTCTTATAAATTGGTTTGCCGGGTGACACTTCAAGAAACTGCGTTACGCTCCGCTCACGTTATGCGCTCACAATGAGAGCGAGTGAGAGGCACGCGGGCATGGTTAGCCCGCCTAAGAGCGAGAGAGACACACATAAAAAGTGAAAGGCACGCGTCCCTTCCACTCGAGCACAGTTGTTGTCACGTAAAACTTTCGCCCGTATACCGACTTTACAGGCAACCAGTTTTTTTTATGTAATTTAAGTATACATTTTAAGTAGGTACTTATCTAGGTATACCTATTGGGCTCAATCCTTAGAAAAAAGGGACCCATATTAGACAACACGATGGTCTGTCTGACTGTCTGTTACTATTCATTTTTAAAGCTTTTATTTTAGTTTCATATCTTACAGTAAGTTGTAAGCATATTACTTACCTCTTTATAAATGCTTAGTGAGTGAGCGATTAGTTAATCTGCGTTTAATTTATCTTAAGATCTACTTAGCTTAAGATATTGAAAGATAGATAGCAGGGTCTCTCTATGTACAATCAGGCAATAAAAGTGCCGATTCACCTTAGGATTATAAAATTGCCTGCATTAAAATGTTTTGAACTTTAAATTCTTGCTTTAAATTCTTGTCCATCCAAAGGTTGCCTGGAAGAGATCGCTTTTAGCGATTACTAAAAAATGTTTTTTTTTTTTCCATTTTTTTGTGCCGTTTTTAAAAACGGTTAAAAGAGTAGAGTTGCAAAAAAAATGTGACGTGTACTTAATAATTTGTTAAAGATGTTGCTAATCCACCTCTCTGCGTTATTAAGTTTCTTAGATTAAAATGGGAACTTTTTGGTTTAAACAAGACGTTTGCACGTCTTTATTGCGCCTGCGTCCCTGATGTAACCTACCCGATATTATTTTCGGGGGTAGGTACAGTAAGGGTCATAAGTCCACTATCAGTTTGCTACGATAATACTATAAGCTGGCAGAAAAACCCCCTGGCGTTTTCTTCATACATTTTTAATATGGCGCCATCTGTCATCTGTTGAAATAAACCAGTATTGGACTTACGACCTTCTTCTAATAGACGTTACACACAAACTTAAATACTTGAATTAAAAGTACTCAGTGTGATTATTATTTTCAACTATGTCTTTAATTGACCGAGCGTGAGTTCGATTCACAGGTTACGTTGTTATAATGTTCAAATAGTGTTGCACAGGATTGTAAACGTTACGGTGGGCAGAGACTTTTGACCGTTGATTGTACCTACCTATATGTGCCTGAGAGGAATAACAGAGTTTGTGTTACACACTGTATGATTTGGTTATACCTAATTCGCCAAATGTTTCGTGAAAACCTAGCATATGTAGGTATGTGAATTGTAAATAAATGTAATAAGTGTTAAAAAAAACTATTTTTTTCTTAGAAAATTAGTATTTTCTTCTTTTATTCCCAGTCGTTCGTACTAGCCACGATTCCACTGGGAACAAACGAAAAAAAATTAACTGTCTAGCTATCACGGTTCATGAGATACAACCCGGTGACAGACAAGACGGATAGACTGACGGACAGTGAAGTCTAGTAGTAGGGTCCCGTTTTTAATACCCTTTGGGTATACGGACGGAACCCTAAAAACATCTTAGGGTAGGTAGGTAGGTACCTACCATTATGCCGAAAAAAACACAGCAATCTCAACCATGTTAACAAATGTTAGAAATAAATCTCAGAAAGTACCTACCTACCTACTACCTACTATCTCTGCGTCAATTTTGTACATTGAAAATAATCATCAAAATTGGTTCATAAACAAAGAAGCTATGCCAGAACAGCCATAAAAAATGCCATGGACAAAGTAATGGAGCCAAGTGTTCGTCGTCACTTCCAATCAGGTGAGCAAGCCTAACATGATGGGCTTAGCAACACTGCATCGACGTTCTGGGAATGGACATACTGAGAACAACTCTAAGGTCCGTATTAATAAACCGAACTCAATATCGATTTCAATCTTGAGTTTGCTCTTGAGTTGTTGCGCTGATTAATAAACCTATCTTAAGACGCGATTAAAGAGCGACGTATCACTTGAGTAATACCGTATTAATAAATCAAACTCAGCTCTCAAGATATGTCTCAAGATGTAGTTTCGTGAACTCAAGTCTGATTGCGGGTCATACATGACATAAGTTAGCTGTTTCGTTAGTTTTGTAGTTCAGGAACATGGAGCTAGAACAAATTTTGTCAGAAATCAATTATTATGATGATATTTTATGCTAATGACTTTTTGAACAAATCATTCGCATTTAAAAAATTATTTAGTAGTAAAATCTTACATTTTGTAAAAAAAATCACATTAAAAACAAGTTGACAGCAAAATATGACGACACTACCTACCATAGGGTAAAAACATACCATTCAAGGTAAGAACAAAGCGTTACTGTCATTCAATGTCGCTCTCAAGATCAGTTTCAAATCTCAAGAGCGATATCAGCCTGGTTAGAACTTGAGTTTTATCTATTAATTAACGCCTAACTTAAGATAGTGACCGCATCTCAAGACTCACTCAATTGATACGCACTCAAGATCGATATTGAGAGCGATTTATTAATACGGGCCTAAAAAAACATGTATGTACTACTAGCTGCGCCCCGCGGTTTCATCCCCGATCCCGTTAGAAAATCGGGATAAAAAGTAGCCTATGTGTTAATACAGGTCTCCAGCTATCTACCTGCCGAGTTTCATTGCGACCATTGCAAAGGAATAAGAACCATACATACACACAAACTATCACCTTTCACATTTAAAATACTAGCTGCGCCCCGCGCTTTCACCCGCGTAAGTCCCGATCCCGTCAGAATATTGGGATAAAACGTACCCAATGTGTTAATCCAGGTCTCCAGCTATCTACATACCGAGTTACAACGCAATCGGTTTAGTAGTTTTTTCGTGAAGCAGTAACAAACATAAACACAAACTTTCACATTTATAATTAGTAGGAAGTAGGATAGTCAAATTGAGAAGGAACCTACTCCTTTTTTGAAGTCGGTTAGTAAAATAATGATTTTTGATAATAAACTTGCTTTAATCAGTGAAGCAATAATTACATTATAAATACATATTACATACATATACATACACAATGCGTAGTTATAATCCAGTAATTATGTTTACATTACAACATAATTAAAATGTAGGTATAGTCCAGTGATTATATGTGATTACCTACTTATTAGGTTTCTATTAACATATGTATTGTTTTTTAAGGTACATAAGAGCATACTTCTACTTCTACATTTCTAAATAAATAAAAAAAGCCAAAAAGAATAAGTAGATAAACAGAGAACTTTAATTCATAAAAAAATCAAGTAAAATGCATATTATCCTAATTACGTCCAAGGCGTTACTACCAGTGACGTAGCATGGCTCACTTTCGCCCGGGGCAGAGTCATAATTTTAGCCCTTTAAACGTCATAAAAATAATAATGTTGCCAATTTCCGCCCTTTTGACGTCATATCAATAATATTGTCACCAATTTGTCGCACTTTTAACGTCATAACAATAAATTCTTTCATATCATTACGTTTTTTCAGACCAACACTTGGAACAACACCAACATGTTGGTCAGAAAAAACGTAACGATATGAAAGAATTGAGCGAAAAATATTTTTTTATCACAGTTGCTCATTAAGTGGATCTTATTAAACCGCTTTTAGGCTCATAATGCAACGTATTATACACGCGTGCGATAAAAAAAAATCCAACTAGTGCTAAAATAATACGTAATCCCGATAAGTCAAATACGTATCCTACTGTTAATTACATGTTAGGTAGATGAAACATTCTTAATTTATCTGGGTTATACTGTTGTGATGTATAGAAAAGAGGTACCATCAAAAAGTTTTTAAGCCTTGCTGGCTTAAACCTCTTTGGTGGTACCTTTTTTCTTCTTTTCAAAAGGTTGTCTCTAAACTCTGTTAACGAACCATAATTTTACGTGATAACGTCTTTGAAAATAATTAAAAATTGAGTTTTGTTTTTATTTTGTTTTTTCTTTAAGTACATAAATATTTTTTTTCCTTACCATTATTATTCTGTTTTTAACCGCCGACGCAAAAACAAATGAAAAAAACCCTAAAAAAATATTGTATGTCAGACGAGGCTGTATATTTTAAAAGTCTTTTGCGTAGCCTTTCGGGAGTGTAATTAACAAAAAATAGTAAAAATAACCTAAAATTCTAAAAAACTTTTTTAACAAGTCTTTATTTTTATTCGCAACTGTGATAAAAAACGTCGTACGATACAGGTGTGGAAAGCTGATCATTCCATCTCGGCTTTTGCCACGCTCGCGTTCCGCTCGCGCGTCATAAACCCGCCTCTATGGAATGATCAGCTTTCCACACTTGTATCGCAATGTACTAATTTCAAACTACCTTCTTGAAAATTGTCTGACTGACCACGAGTGACCACATAAAATATTTTTTTTCCCAATTTTGCCGCCCTCTCAATGGCGGTGCCCGGGGCGGTCCGCCTCTCCGCCCCTTCCTCGCTACGCTACTGGTCCACAAGTAGGAGGTCTCGTATTCGAATCTCGCCGCGGTGATAAATTTCGGAGATGCATTTTGCCTTGAAAATATTTCCATTTACATTGCTCAGTTAAGTTAATAAGGCGTAGGCGTATGGAGGCTCCATAGCTATAAACAAAATACCATTTTTAAGACCGATAAAATCTACGAGATCATAGACAATAGATTGATTATTTTGAGGTTGTAAAAGGTACATTGGTTAATTATTGTTTTTTTTAGCAATTAAATAAAAATACCGCCACAAAACAACAAATAAAAGTTGACCTTATATTTCGTTGTTGTTAAATTTTATTTATATAGACACAGATATTATATGGTAGGTACTACTTATTTTTATACAATGTTTCCCTTTAAATTTTATTTAGGGTTAATCTTAAGCTCTCCTCTAATGGCTGGCGTATCGATTACTTAGCCACCACCTGTCTAGGCAAATTGGTAGACCTACGAGAGATCTTTTATATAGGTGTACAAGAGCTATTTTATGCAATAATGCATTAACACTTAATTTGAGAATTTTAAGCACAACATATTTTACTGTCTCAAAAAATACATATCTTTGGTATTTTCGGGTTCAGTGGCAATTTTAAAATTAGTCTGTCGTATTAGAAGCGACTTTATTCAGATTGACGTGATTTATGGTGAGCGCACACCTACCCGCTGCGCACGCGCCGCAGTCACCGTTTGTATGCGCGTGGCTCCGGCTGGTGACGTCATCAGCATCGGCCTTGGGGATTTCCTTCGCTGCGGCGACTGCGGTCGTGTGGTGCGGCTAGGTGTGCGCTCACCCTTAATTTATCACTTTTTTATTTTAAGAAATCACTTTTTTGAATATTTGTTTGGTTAAAACATTATTGTATAACATAGCTCTGTAAGGTATATGCATTGTCTAAGTAACAAAAGTGCATATCCACCGTAGAGGTAGTTTTAAAATAGCTATTAATGTTTTAAAAAGTCCTGCTTAAAAAGTTCAATTAGTTATGGAACTCTACGGTTGTGTATCACTTTTTTTTCCGATTGTACATATCCAACTTTTGCCTAGACAATAAGCTTTCAAGAAACTTTTAATTTAACCAAATGATAGCTGTAGGTAGGTAATTTTAATATAAAAAAAATACTACAAATAAACATAGATACTTAAAAATTACGGTTTACATCTAAAATTTATATTAATGACTGGTGTATTTTCTTTTTCATACCTTACAGTGAATATTTTGGGCGTCACAATTTGAAGCAAAAACTTAGTTATGGGGACAACAATAATCATTAGCGAAGTAGCAATAAAAAGTTCGTTTTTATTAATAATTAACAGAAATAGAAAAATGGCATTCAATTAATCAAATAAACTACCCCGTGCCACCTCTAAAGAAAAAGACCCCTTGACGCTAGCAGCGTTTTACCCCGCTGCACTGCGACGCTACTAAGCCTCTGCAACAGGAACGGTAGTCCAACTCTTTATTATAAAAATAAAAAAATCCTCGGATTTGTGTATTCAGATAGTTAGATACAGACAGCTTAAATAATCCTTTTAAATATGGCAGAAATGGAACTTATTTGCGAACAAGTAGGCAGTTCAGTGGTAGCGATTTTATTCGTATGGGTAAAATTAATTGGAACAAAGAATGCGTCATTTTTAGGGTTCCGTCCCTCAATAGGTAAAAAAGGAACCCTTATAAGATCACTTTCTTTTAAGAAATTTTGGCGCCTATTTATCATAATTACAAAGGTGTAGGTAGGTACATATTAAGTATTATAACCGCGACTTAACTTTATTTTTGCTTCAAGCACTGACAAGTCATATATCCAGTCCATTAATATGTATGAGGTAGGTAAGGGATGCATATCAATAATATTCTTCAAAATTAATAGGTATTTTCTTCAGGCAAGTTAGTGGTAAAGGGTAACCTATAGATCTTTATGGTGAGCGCACACCTACCCGCATTGCACGCGCCGCATTCTCCGTTTGTATGCGCGCGGCTGGTGACGTCATCAGCATCGGCCTTGGGGATTTCCTTCGCTGTGGCGCGGCGACTGCGGCGCGTGCGGTTCGGCTAGGTGTTGAGCGCACACTTTAGTGTTCCAGAAGGAACAATTAATTTATCAATTACTGCATACATTTTAATGTACTCGACTATTTTGTATTAAAACTAACCTTACCTAGAACCTACGTTTCCTAGATTTTTCAACAATAACGAACGTGCAGTACCTTACTACTACAAAAATCGTAGGAGCCGGCGGAGTTAATTTTTTCATACAAACGTAATCCCAAAAATTTAGAATGCTTGAACATTCCATTTTACAAAGGTGCTATTCGAATTTAAACAGTGTTTAGAAACACAAATATACGAAAAAAAATACACAATAGGGACGTAGAAACGCCCCATATTTTTTTTTCCCAAAATATTCACATGAAACTAAATAAAAACTAAACTAAGTCGTCTTTAAAGCGCAAATCACATGTTTACTTCTTTTAAGTTTTGTATTTTAGAGAAGAAAACACGTAAAAATTGACGAAATATACCTACCTACCTTAGTTTTATTTTATGCTAATTTTTTTTGCAAAAAGAGTAAAGAGTAGAAAAACAATATCAAAATCCGAATAATACTGTACCTAATATGGTATAATGTTCACAAATTATAAATTAAGGTAATTACGTTTGTATGAGAAATTTAATTTCGCTGGCTCCTTAACTAGCACGCAATTTTTAACTGCATGTCTGATAAAACGATTTCAAATTCAACTTTCCAATCAGAATAACGCATTTTTTTTCTCCTAAAGTTTCAAATACTGGCCGTATTTCCCATTTTTCGTAACGTAGCTTCCATTATATATCAATCAACTGTTATTGGAACACCTATAATCGATTTACCTAATAGTGAATCTTTACAATTTCTAACTACTTACAAAGCAGTTGTTTAGATACACACATACAGTAAAACGTAGCATTGAATAGCTGTACGAGATTATAATATGTGTTATATATTATGTTTTTTATTAATATTGGCCATAGGTATCATTATATGTTTTAAACAAAAATTTAACATAAACTCTCAGATCAATCAGTAGGTAAGTAGATAGTTTTAGATTTTTTCGACATTTCTTGATATAGAAATATTTTACTTTTTCTTTATAAAAGTTCACTTAATAGACAGGTAAGGTAAGCACAAAATTATTAGAATTTTACCTAGTAATAAATCAGTGTCTCAAAATACGCTTGATAAAAAATAATTTATTATAGTTTAGGTACTTGTAGGAAATTTAAAAAACAATAAAAATAATTTATAAAATGAATAGGTACTCTGTTAAATATTTATAAAACATATATCTACAATATGTTATAGGAAAAGTTCAATTTTTATACATTCATTTTTAAATATTATAAAGGTTTAGTATATGTATCGGAATTTGGTCCGTTTTTAACAAAAAAGCAACAACAATGCAGGTGTACAGTTTCAAAAAAGATATTGTAGTAAGCCTTAGGTACTTATCTAAACTTTTGCAAAAATTCTTTTTATCGAATTCGTGATATTTTTAACAAAATATGATCATCTAAAAATACGCTATATACTTTGTTAGTGTTGATATATAAAAAACAGAAATCATGTCGTACGACTTGTGATTCCAATTCTAATAAGAATACATTTTTTTGATAAGAATATATTTTGCAGCAAAAACACCAGATATATTTATTTTGATATCATCCAAAGGATATTTTGTCTAGGTACAATAATAAACACTAAATTCTAAAGAAAAAACGTGTTACAAATTTTTACGTAGATCTTCATTGGTTTTTTTTTGAAGCCGGTGTTGTTGGAGTTCCTGTTGGAAATAATTAATCGAATTTGAGAAACGCGATTCCTAAAAAATCTAAAGTTCTAATACCTAGAGGCGTTATGGGCACCCATTTGAGCAACTAATACCTTTTAACTGTTAGTTTACTTTATGTTTGTGCAACTAATACTTTCTAGATAATACTTTCCTTTGTGTACAATCAAGTTCTATGTTACTTCCTGTGTTATACAAATAAAAATATCTATCTTAATAATTTTTCAATTTTAAGAGGAAAGTTCGATAAAATTTGGGACAACTGTTTGGTATTTAGGTCTCAAAATACTCCATACGAGCACTTAAAGTTTAGGCAGGATTGGAATTATTAGTCGTGGATGTTTTGTGTTTTTTTTTTTCAATTTAGATACTTACCTAGTACAATCTACGAGGATTAAAAAAAATCACCAACTACTTAAACAAAAAGAAACGAAAAAAAATTACTTATTGAAGAAGATAAAAGAATATTTTTTTTCGTTTCTTTTTGTTTGTCACGTTTATAGGCTTTTTCTTCCGATATTTTGTGATTGGGACTTATACGGGTGAAACATCGGGCTGATAATATTATACTAATACTAGCAGCGCTCCGCGGTTTCACCCGCGTAACTTTCGACCCCGTGGGAATATCGGGATAAAAAGTATGTCATTCCTAATGAATCAATGTATCCTCATACCAAGTTTCATCAAAATCGGTTCAGTGTTTTCGAAACCTATTCGTTACAAAAAAAATAGGTTGGTAATAAGTAGGTATCATTATAATATTTACCTTGGCTTCCATCTTCTTTGAGTTAGTTTACAGACCTAAAAAATATAAAAAGTTTTAATCCAACCTAGGTATAAGTATATAAAGTAGGTACCAATAATTCCAACAAAAGTTGAGGGCATTCATAACTTTAATCAAAAGTTTCTTGGGTACTTTATGTTTTGAAAATCAAATAAGTTTTATTTGTACCCAAGTATTAAAAGTACCTATTAGAAAATCTGAAACTACAAAAGGTAAGAGTCAAACTTCGCAACGTTGAAGATTTTTTTTGGAAACTCTACCTCTGTAGGGGTGAAAAGGGCTGACAAAGTTGCTATTTAATAACTATTTTTATAATGTGTTTGTAGGAAATCAAAAAGAGACACCGGGGGGCGAAGCTGCCGACATCCGACGTCTAAAATTGTTGATTATTGCATGAAACATTTTCGTTAAGTGTTATTCAGTGAACTGTTTGTAGATGAACTCTTTTTGTTCTGGTATAATAAGAAGACGAAAACTTCTAGTCGTTTCTAAGCCTATCTAAATTATAGTTAAAACAGACAGACGGACAAGGGTTCCCCTTTTGGGTTACGGAACCAAAAAAACACCTATACGCTGTCTTATACGACTAAGTTTTTATAAGCTTATTCAAGACAAGGAATTTTCGTCTTATAATAATACCAAAATATAGACAAAAAGAACTCACTTTAAACATTACACACAAGGAAACTCAATTTTCTATTAGTCCATTGAAAAGTTACATTTGGGGTTGCATTTGTCAGAGGACGCAATTTTATTTTTCAAATATCAAGAGGGGGTTAGTCTAAGCTTAAATCCAAGTTGGAGGGATTGTAACTCTTGTCCCACGGCCGCCATCTTGGAAAAAGGGATTTTAATGGTTTTTATGGTTTATCTGACAAACTATAGATCTCACAAAAAATATTACTTAATATTTTTTGTTGCAAATAAGATTATCTACAACTTTTATTAAGTAAGTTTTAGTCGTGACCCAAAATTAAAAAAGTTATAAGCGAAAATCCATTACTCAGATTCCTTAGATCTTTTTACGGTCCCGTCTGGCTGAAAGCATGAAACTTGGCATGCAGGTAGTTTTTACATAGATAATAAGATATAGAAGTAGAAACAAGTCGTATGGCGATTAGTTCCCCCCTTTCCCCCCTTTTGTGTGCCAATTTAGAGTTTTTTGCATTTTTTATGAAAACGGTTAAAGCTATAACCAAATTCCCAGTGAGCAATATAATCTTCATCAAATTCACTATAACATTTACCTCAGAAGTATGTAGATCGGACTTATAGTTTAAAAGCTGTAAAGTGATTTTTACGCCCCGTCGATCCTGTTTTGTATCAGCCATACAGTTTTTTTATATTATTATAAAAACAGTTAAAGCTATAACAAAACTGTTAATGACCAATATGTTCTTCAATAAATTGTCTACAATAATTGTCTTAAGAGTATGTTGATAGGACTTATAATTTTCAAAATATGCTTACTTTTCTTCTTCTGAAAATTAACACAAAAAGGTTAACATCGAAAAAGCACATGCAATCATTTTTATACGCTTTTAGACCCTTCGAGAGTAGTCTATATCTGAGTTTACATCCTTGAAAACCCTGGGCTACTCCCATGGTGCTACGAAATCAGTATTCTTAGTAAAAATAAAAACTTAAATTTTCATGGATTTTCGCTTATAACTTGTTGTTTTTTATTCTACGACTAAAAGTTACTTGACAAAAGTTGTAGATAATCATATTTGCAACAAAACATGTTAAGTAATATTTTTTGTGAGACCTATAGTTTGTCAGATAAACCATAAAAACCGATTAAATCCCTTTTTCCAAGATGGCGGCCGTGGGACAAGAGCTATAATCCCTCAAACTTAGATTTAAGCTTAGACTAACCCTCTCTTGATATCTAAAAAATAAAATCGCGTCCTCTGACAAATGCACGCTAAGCCCAAAAAAATGTAACATTTCAATGGACTATATGCAATAATTAACAATTCTAGTAACCTATAGGCAGAAGGCACCCAGGCTGGCAAGCTTTTGAGTCCTATTTGCTTCTAAAGTACTATGGGAGTTTTGTTTGATTTTCCTATTTGTATATTTGGAGTTTGTATTAGGTAGGTACTTAGTAAGCTTTTGAGGGTATTTTAGACAAATATACAACACTGTTCTGATTACACAGTAAAGCTGAAGCCAATTTAGGTAGCCATAAATATATAGGTAGTAGGTAAGAATCGTAGAGCAAACAATGTGATAAGATGTAGTTCTTACTTTATAACTCATTTTCAACAACCCTGCCGGCCTAACATGAAGACCAAAACACGATACGATAAAGCGATATAACTACATCAACTCTCAAAATATGATATCGCTTTATCGTATCGTGTTTTGGTCTTCATGCTAGGCAGGCTGAATATTATTATGTACGTATAGGTACTTATATATTTTTTAAGATTTTTACTATGTAGTACTTGCCCACGCACAAGAAGGTATATATAATATATCCCTCTATACTAATATTATAGATTTGCATATAGATTATAAATAACTTCGTTAAGCAGAATAAAATCGGGGTAAATAATCTGGGACAAGCATCGCATTCTTGGATTATAAAATCATAAACCATTATTCATCTCATGAAGCAAAAAACCATTTTTGATTATGATAATTTAACTATCTTCAAGTATTAGTTAAAATTGTAAAGTTAAAACAATTCACAACACGAAATGTAGGTAAAGGCGAATCGTATAAGTGGAACATCATATGAGTGACTTTAATAAAATATTGTATTAGGGTTTTATGTGTGGTTTAGTAGAATTAGGATGTGTAAAGTGTGTACGTTACGTGTGCGATTGTGCTGTAAAAGTAAAAAAAAATCAATAAAAAGTAACTTCATGGATAAGTTACAGTAGATTTCCCTACTCGTGATCAGTTTTTCCACTTTAAGGCTTGTATATTCGTACTCAGCGCTATCTCTTTCCCACGCGCGCTGCGCAATGGCACTATCCCTTTCCCCCGCGCGCCGCGAAATAGCCGTTTCTAACAAAATTGGTATTTCATGAATGAAAAACTTCAATGATTGACAATTATTAATGCTATCATGTTTTCATTCGGGGAAAAACTGCTCAAAGATCTGAAGATAATTCTAAATAAAAATTAGTGTTGTAGATGTAGCGGAAGTTACTTAATTTTTCATTAGAAAAGGGGCTTTTCAGATCATACCGGGCCTTAAGTGAATTCAAGCTAGATAAATTTTTTAGGCGTTTAGTCTTGAATTCCAATGGTTAATCAATCTACATGCATCCGAAGAATACACACGTTTATCCCTATGCTCACAAACTCAAAAATGATTTAGTGAAAAACGCCTACATTACCAAGAGTTATTTGACGTCATTGATATAATAATAACCCAATTTAAAATAAATAATTGCTCAAAGAACTAGTTGATTTGGAGGATATTGATTACCTACAGTCACTTATATGAGTATCGACTTAATGGACTTTGATATTGCATTATATCATTCGATAGACATTAAACACGCAGGGACAATAATTAAATTAATAGAACAGACAAAGCCAACACCACCAACACTTAGAGTCTCCGCCCATATAATCGTTCCGACCATAGATAGCACCGGGCTAATGCATTTGTAGGATAATTACACGCAAATGAAAAAATAATGATCAAATTACGTCGGAAAATGCCAATCCGATTACAGTCCTAGTTTAAAACGATGTAGTGAGCGAAGACTTTTACCAAAAGGCCCATAATTAGGTATATATCAAAAAACATAAAGAAAATAAAATAACATACGTTATTATTAATATTCAATAATACAATAACTGCTAGAACTTCGATTACCGAAACTTGTTCACACAAAGTTGGCTGAAATTGTGGAAAATAATGGTGTTAGTCTTGGAACTGAATATATTATGATGATTGTTGATTTTGTTTTAAGACTTACCGATGATTAGGGCCAAGATGATGATGCCAATAACGGCTGCGATGATCATCATCTGAAAACGAAAGTTGAATATGAAATTAACACGTTTTTAGTCAGACAAATAAAAACAACTCTTGATTAACCAATTTTCATCAAACATAGCTCAGAAACGAAAATACGCATAAAACTATTTTAGTACAGAAAAAACTTAAAAGAACTATGCTATGATGTCACACCATATAATTCGGAAGTTTTAGAGATACCTAGTATTAACAACTTAATAAAATAAAACTCCCGATTCCGTGAGCATATCGGGCTAAAAAATTACCTATGTTACTGTCAATGAATCAATGTATTTTCATACCAAGTTTTAACAAAATCAGAACAGTAGTTTCGGAGGCTATTCGTTACAAACAAAAAACAAAAAATCATAGAGTATAGATAATATAGATTGCAATTCTATCGAATGTAAGTTACATTAGCTTAAGTTACCTTTAAGTTCTGAAGCCAGAATTTGCTTTTCAGTTTTCCTGCTTGCTGTTCGAATTGTGATGCACCTTGCTGAAGTGCATCTGAAAAGAGAAAATATTAACTGAAAAACAATAATATACTTTGAATAATATCTGATATTATTCCAGTACAAAGACGCCTGCTAGTGTAAGAATATTTAGATCTATTTTAACATTTTCCTTAGCAACCACGACGTTTACAGTTTCATGTTTTTACGTGATAACTTGATATTTACCAATTTCAATAGTAGAAGCAAAAATAACTCAAAGCTTACCTGCTCGATCATCAAGTTCTGAAAGCTTCTGATCCCTTTCTAACACTTTTTCAACGTTCGTCTTCATGATGTCCACTACCTGAAAAACAGTTTCTATTGTTAATTTTCCTGGATCTCTCATCACTTAGGTATTAAAATTACACTGTAAAGGTTTACGTATTCCTAAATACTTCAACTTATATTCACAAATTAATTAGTCTTATTTTAGAAATATTTTTTAAAATGAAACTCTTTTTAGCGCGGTAGGTACGCATATTTTTAGATGAGATAAATTCTCTGAACTCGCGACACCGTTACGAGACGCAGCTACAGTGTGTGCATATATGCATGTACATATATTTTGTAGTTGTTTAGTAAATAAGCTTAATTTTTATGTTTAAATTTTTATTTTATAAGTTTTCACTTCAATCGACACTCCCGTAGTGAAACCGTATTTTTAAATTTTGTTTGTGGTGAACTGTTGTGACTATTTTCAAAATTACACAGTTAGACAATAAATGCATTAAAATACTATAACACTATTACGTTTCACAGTTTGACAATAAATTAATTATATTTTTATAACACGTATTAGGTACTTTTTTAATCGATAAGCTTGAACCACCAAATGTAATTAATTAGAGAGTTTATTAATCTTGTTATGAAATTGAAAGTGGCCAGGTCATACCTAAAAGCCGACGCGCCCTTTACCATGACTCACCATAAGACTCAATTCAAGAGGCTCTCTTCTATCGGGTGACGTCAACCCCTATACATTTCTTGCTAGAGATTATGTGGAGAGAACGTGATAAATTATAGTTAGGTACTTTAATACCTACCGTCTTAGATAGATAGATAGATAACTTTATTTGTAAGTACAACACAGTAGGGAACATAAAACATGATAATAAACACAAAGCAAAGTAATAGCTATAAAGTATTACAAGTTGCACAAATGGGCGGCCTTATCGATGAAAGCAATTTCTTCCAGGCAACCTTTGGATGGAAAATAACTTATTTAGCTTTTATGGTAGGTTGTGAGTTCATTCAAGCAGGATAATAAAGTAAATAAACATAACTTTTAATAGGTGATATTAAAAGTATTTGAATAATTATGGTTATAAAATATTTATTTATACAATACATAACAAACTTACCGGTTCCACCTTTTCTTCCTATTCTTATCTTACTACCTATTTAACGATATTACGATGGCCTCTGTGGCGCGTCGGGCGAACACCCGACTGCGACGCAGAAGGTTGCGGGTTCGATTCCCGCCGGAACAAGTATTTATGCTGACCATAAATTCTTGTTTCTGGTTCTGGGTGTTTCCTATATGTATAATATGTATATATTTACAAAAAAAAAAAAAAAGTATATAAGTAGTTTATCCGTTATCTGGCACCCATAACACAAGCATTAAGTTGCTTAGCTTGGGGCTGGATGGCGATGTGTAATATGTCCTGAAATATTTATTTTTTTAAGATATTATAATACTAGCTTTTGCACGCGACTTCGTCCGCGTAGAAGTCGAAAATTTGAAGTAGATTGGACCAAGGAATTACGTTGTCCCATACAAATTTTGCCTCCCTTTTTCACACCCTAAGGGGTAGAATTTCGGAAAATCCTTTCTTATCGGATGCAGTCATACAAAGAACATACCCTCCAAGTTTCAGGTGTCTACGATCAGCGGTTTAGGCTGTGCGTTCACCCGTCAGTCAGGACAAAGCATTTTATATGTATAGATCTACCTTATTAGCTTGTAAGATTTCCCTATTTTATGGTGCCATCAAAATTTTAGAATAGAATATTATTTATTTGCAAGAAATATAAATTACAATGAAGTTGTAACTATAATTAAGCTAATAGCTAAACTAAAATGATCAAAAAATGTTTTAAACGGACCCCAACGCAGTGAAATGCTTAGTCTCTCGAATAGCGCTAGCCGATATCTACGAATACTTTCATATCTACGTTATGTTTAAAAGATAATAAGTGTAACACATATGAGAATAAGTGAGACTTAAATATCATTTCTTCACTTAATTAATTTGTCCACTTAAAAGGAAAGGGTACGCAGGTGCTCTCTCCATACAAACGTAGTCGACTGTTTCCTCCTTAAATAGTGACACTAGAGCAAATATTTTTGTTGCATAAAACTTATAAACGCCATTACCATGCCCTATGTTTTTTTTTGTTCTTTTGTTTTTTAAATCTTAATTTCTATGATAATCAGAAACTGCACTGCACTAGCAATGACTGTTTCCTCCCTGGATAATGATCCAGGGAGGAAACAGTCGACTACGTTTGTATGGAGAGAGCGCCGGTACCCTTTCACCATAAGCAGCAGATTCCTGTTGATTATTTACAATTGTAAATTCTATCTAATTTACATTTTTATTTAAAGAAAATACCAACCTCGTCGACTTGCGCCTGAGTTTGCTGCAGACGCCTTTGCGCGGCGACCTGCTGCGGTGTCTTCGGTCCGCCCACCGGCATATCTCCATCTCCGCCGCCAGGTGCCAAACCTCCTTCTGTCGCCCTGGATAAAAAAAAAAAAATAGTAAGTACTCATAGCTTAAGATGAATAAAAGTCTTTTTCCACATGTCCACTCCCACCTGGTCAATCCTTCAAAAAACATGAAAATGACGTAAAGTTCTTAAAAACATATTATACTTACTCAAAAAAAAAATTTTTTTTTCTGTTTTTAATAAGTAAGTATTTGTTGTTATAGGGGCAACAGAAATACATCATCTGTGAAAATTTCAACTCTCTACCTATCATGGTTCATGGGATACAGTACATCCTGGTAACGGACAGATGGACAGACGGACGGACAGCGAAGTCTTGGTAATAGGGTTTATAGGGTCCCGATTTTACGCTAGGGATACGGAACTCTAAAAACTGTTGATATTAGAGGTTGCAGAATTATGAAAACGGACGTAGGAGAAAGACGTAATTTTATTTAAATGAAAAATTTAAAAATACATTTCACACACACTACGACATCGCTATAGACCATAGATTTACAGGTAGTGTCATATGGTCATAACCATCCAGCTTTACTAGTGATGGGTAGGGACACAGCTTAGATTGTGATGTGCTTATATTGTCTTCCTCAACAAAAACAACTTGTTTGAAGACTTCATAATACACTGGTCTCTTCGCGTCCCTTGAATGTTTCGATTGATATACGTGAAATTTAATACAAAATATTATTAAAGGATCTCCTAAGGGAGTCCTAAATAAACATAATAATATCTCTTCCAATATTTCTTGCCAAATTACTTACAAGTTCTCGTGTCTTAACTCGAGAGATTCAATAAGCACAAGGTACATAATATAACAATAGGTAGGTATTCTAGGTATACAGGGTTATTGATAATTATATTAGCAAGTGGTTGAGGACCACATCTGTGCACCAAAACAAACAACTTTTGTTCTATGACTTTTGGAAATTTGAACTTTTTTGAATAAAAATTTTGATGTTATGTAAATTCTCAGAATACAGAACAAGTTGAAAATTAGCTGATTTTTTAAAACATAGGTTATTCAGACTTAGAAAAGTAGATAAAACCTAATGAATACATTTAATCTTAAAGCTAAGATTAAATGTATTTAATCTTAAACCTCTCCGTGTAAGGAGTAGTTGATTTTCAGGTATAACCGTAACCTCAAAATTTTCAAAAAAATGTTCGAATTTTCAAAAGTCGCAGAACAAAAATTGTTAGTTTAGGTGCACAGAAGTGGCTCTCATCTCAACCGCTTGCTAATATGATTAGCAATGACCCTGTATAAGTAAACTTCCAAGTTGTAGGCACAAACATAAAATTAGATGTACAAAACAAATTTCCAGTTCTCCCACAATTGTAAACTTAATAAAAGATTCGAAGCGAGAAACCTCTAAAGTATTTTCATCAACAGGAGGTTATTTTCAGTTCTTTTTGTGTGGCTTTACACTATTTTTATACAGGTACGTTAAGGGACAATGAGAATTGACGTACTTATATTTGAAAAGAGAACGTGATATAGAGAAATTGTTTATTAAAGCATAAAATAATTCTCTCCCTATTGACGCTAGAGAATAATATCTAGGTTTTAGTAAAAAAAATGTGCTAGTGTCATTATCCAGGGAGGAAACAGTTGACTACGTTTGTATAGAGCCTTCCGGGACTAGGCTGTTCACACGTCTGAACGTCCAAGGGGTTATTTCGCCAACTTGCTAAATAACACGAGTGTCATAATGCATAACAGACATATAACACGATTGTTAAGAAGATCGACTGTTACATGCATTACTAGTAATATAGTTTATTTGTCAGAACGAGCTAGTACCGAAAAGTACTACATATTACATAGTCCAAATGATAGAACGTTTGAGTGTCAGAATGTTTAAATTGATCACGACATTATAGATATAACGAGTGAGAGTCAAAATGTACAGTTTGTCTCAGTGTCATAATGACTGGTACTCATATTGTATCTATGATTATCAAAGAGTTTGCTATTCATGTAATACTTAGCCTTAAGGGTACTTAAACTCTTTCGAGTGCTACTTTTCCTCTGGGACCGAATAAATAACTAAACAATAGAATATTGAAATTGGTTGTCAGATATGTCAGCTTCTTCCTTCATTCAATCCGGACGCATTTGGTGTGTTGAAAAGGATTGTTGTATTTTAAAATGGAAGAACAATCACGCGAGCAACAAGCATTTTCCTTTAGCATAAATCAAAAAGGTAAACCAGAGGTAAACGCACATTATTATACGGCATACACAGATACAATTTGGCAGTCACAAATATAAGTGGTACTAGTCTTTGGAAGTGCATAAATCGGCTTCCCTGTGGTGCTTCAATGACTATAGACATAACTCAAACTAAAATATTACGTGAAAATGCGCATACATGTACTCCATCGTCATCAAAAAATAAGATTCACGTTGCAACTCAACTTTGTAAAAGAAAAGTATGTGAAAATTATCAATCAGTTCAAGAAATATATGAAGCATGCTTCACTTCTCAAATAGAGGAATCTGATTCTGATTCTGTTGATTCGATCTCAATGCCAGTATTTGATAATAAAAAACGGATGCTAATCGAGTAAGAAAAAAATTTTTGGAAGTAAAGAAAACGACATTTAGAACATTAGAAGAAGTGGAATTACCGAAAATTTTAAAGGATAACTTTTTACTATGGGAAGATGGGACAAACGATAAAATTTTATTATTTGGCACAAATTTTACGAAAAGGTATTTAAATAGTATTGATAATGATAAATTGTGGTTTGGAGATGGTACATTCGAAGCAGCTCCGTTGCCTTGGGAACAATTGTTCACTATTCATTTGGATGTCAACAGCACGGAAGAAAGAACCAATATCGTACCAGTGCTGTATGCTTTGTTGCCTAATAAAAAAACTGAAACTTACATACGTTTATATTCATACATAAAAAGTAACCTAAAAGTTGACATTAAAAAATATAAATCGGATTTTGAAAAGGCACAGATAAATGCCATTAAGGAAGTTTACCCAGAGTGTGAATTGAGTGGATGTTTCTATCACTTTAACAAAGCCATTTGGCGAAAAGCAGATACGTTAAAACTTTTAGAGGTTAATAATGGCCGAAAACTTGCAGAGTTAGCATCATATTTACCTCTATTGCCCAAACACTTATTAACTGTTGGATGGACTGATATTTTAAATAGCATTTCAGAGAAAAGTGACGTACCTAATAGAAAAATTTGAATCATATTTTGTTAAGCAATGGCTGTCGAAAAATTATATTGAACTTAGTTGTGCTTATCAACGCCACCGAACAAATAATAGCTTGGAAGGATGGCACAATCGGCTAATAAAGAGAATGCGGTCCAAGCCAAACTTATTTACATTTGTTCATCTATTACGCAAGGAAGCAAACTACCAGGATTCAAAAATTAAGAACGCACTATTTGAAAACGTCAAATGAAGGAAGTGTGATATTATTTTTGATCGAAAAAAGAAAGATTTGTTAAACCAACTGGACAATCAGCAAATTACTCCGCTTAATTATTTAAAAAATATTGCAAAGCTTAAACGTAATGAAAACCAATACAACAATTAAGCCTTACAAAGAATTAATATGTCTAATAAGTGAAGTTATTTTTAAGTTCAGAATGATTTGTTTTATTTTTAACTAAGAATGCATAAAAATAAATACAATGATAGCACAATAAATATAAATTAATGTATGTGTTATTTCACTTATTTCCCAATGTAAGTGACTAAGAGCACATCTAAGAGTACCAACGCACTATACGGCTGGCGTATAGTAATCTAGTCAAGCCCAGCCCTAGAAGGATAAAAAAACTATTATTGAATTTTCTTTACTAGCGTCAAGAACAGTAACTAATTTATTCTCCTTTTTCCTAAATTATTAAATTTACAGACACGATACACGATACAGTCTCGTTAATCTTCCTTCACAGGTATATTTTCTGGCATTGTCAGATTCAGACATTTAGTCAATAACGTGATTGGTTACTAAAATCTTTTAACATTAAAATTTTTTGTCATTGTCATGACTTGACATAAACACATAGTAAAATTTGTACATTCTGACACAGGCACGATATAACGTAAATATAATCTGAATTTTCGTCATTTTGTCACTATGACGTTCTAACCTGTTCAACTGTTGTACTTTTTGTCACTTACACAATATAACCCCTTGGACGTTCAGACGTGTGAACAGCCTAGTCCCGGAAGGATTGAAAGAGCGCAGGCACCCTTTCACCTTAAGCGTGAACGAAATAAATACCTACCTATACTGAAGCACACTAAACGTTATTATTCAATAGAATTAGGTCAAATCACCAGCGTTTCTCATTCCATTTGATTCATATCTACTTTTAGTGCGACCTGTGGCATTAAATAGAATAGACAATTTATCATTTCATTGCATACGATTTCATCTAGATTATTCTAGAGCTAGACATTATTTAGGTCATTGAACTAGATTCACTATTTTATTTATTTTTACTTGGAATTTCGTAAAAACAGTAAGTATATAATAATACGTAAGTAGTATATCCGTTGTCTAACAACCATAACACAAGTCTAGTTACTTAGCTTGGGGCTAGATGGCGATGTGTGGGATGTCCTGCAATATTTATATTTATTTTTTAGTTTTTGTCAAAACCAGTCACGCAACTCCTTTCAGAATTTTGCTCTATCTCTTATATACTTAGTTAAGGATATAGCCCTGAAGGCCCATGTAAAACAGACAGACAGACGAAAAAGAATATATAAGGGTGGTTTCCTTGTTTGCCATGGCGCCTCCGTCAGGTCGTGGCAGACTGGGTAGACCAAAGAAGTCACTTTTCGCTGTCCCTATGTCCCTATATCCCTTTGTATGCTTAGATCTTTAAAACTACGCTACGGATTTTGATGCAGTTTTTTTTTAATAGATAGAGTGATTCAATAGAAAGGTTTATATGTATAATACATGCATAATATAGGCAGACTGGGTAGACCCAAGAAGTGCTGGCTTGACGTCGTAAAGGGTGATATGCGTGCAAATGGCCTTACAGACCAGGATGCCGAAGATCGTGCGAAGTGGAGGCGTAAAAGTAGGAAAGCGGACCCCGGGCTCCCGGGGGGGGGATGCAACCGGGAACATCGCTCGGATGATGATGATGATAAGGGTTCATTTTTTTTAAATTTAGTGTTAAAGATCAATATTATTATTGTAGCGTTAGATAGGTGACGTTCATACATAAGGTACTCATGTGCAAATACTACATACATCGGATTGTGACTGAGACCTAATGAATGAGGTTCATGCGTAGAGGCAAGTCATGAAAACCCCTATCCCCTTTCCACACGCGCGCCGCGCGATGACTCTATCCCTTTCTACCGCGCGCCGCGAAATGGCCGTTTTAACTGTTTTATGTAATTAAAAAACTCACATCTATTTTAGTGAAAAACCATCTGTACTACCTTATGGGATTTGATGTAAAGTTTATAAAAATATAAATTTTGTACTTGTTTTTTCTTTACAATCGCCGTAAAATTAAAAAAGCTAAAAAATTTGACAATTTTTTAAGATTTGCCCGATTTTTTTCTATAGAGGCAAAGCATTTCTTCACCTTTACGACAGTAGGAATATCATTCTATGGATTTTAGTGGTTGATACCCAAAAACTGTTTCAGACCACAGAAGCGCGATAGATGTGTCTTACCTCTATCGCGCTTCTGTGGTCTTACCACTTCGGCTTAACCGAAGGTTACTCAAATGTGGGATGCTTATAAATGTGTAATTCTTTTATACACTTAAGGTTTAATTTGCAAATGAACGTTGGTGTAAATACCACGGTATGACCTCTGATATTTAATAATTTTCTTAAGGTGGGTGTTTTATGTAATTAATCTATTATAATGTTATTCGAAATAAAGGTCATGAAATTAAAATGAGTAAAAATTGGAAAGTAAAAATCTCTTTGAAGTTTTTTTTCATTCATAAAATAAACATTAGGTATCTAGTAGATGTACCTTTCTAAACTCACTTAAATTACCTACATATATTAAATAGGATTTTAATCGTATTTTGTTTTCGTTTTGATCGTGTGTTCGATCGTCTTTTTTTTTTTTTGGATTAGGGAAGCCGATGGGATTTAAAAAGCTTAACAATTAAACGATTAACGTCTCCCCTGGGGAAGCATTGGAGGACTGTGTGACCTTCCGAATTCATTTCAAATTAGCCCTTATCGGCCCCTCATTCCAGGGGTTAATCTGTTAATCGTGAAAAGTTCTGAATTGATCGCATTCGGTAAATCCATGTATAAGTTCTTTAGTTTTTAACCGTTCATTGTTAAGTCGAATGACAATGAACGAAAAGAAAAATTAGGTACAAGAAACACTGAATAATTGAATAGGTAGATTAAAAGAACACAACCTTGCCTGTGATCAAAGTGAACAAAAAATCCTGTTATAAATAGCGAACATCAAACCTTTTGGGTAAAAAGCAAAAAAAACGACCCCTAACTGTTTTACTATTTAATAGTTACGAGTAAGTATGAAATTTCACACGGGGGTCCTTTATAGAACGTAAATGAACACTAAGGAAGGATTTTTTGTAAATTCGACCTCCAAAGGGGAAAAAGTGTGTATTCGTATTGTCGTAGGTATACTGATTACGAAAGTACGGTTTCATAGACGGCTGAAGGGATTCGACGTTGCTTAGCTACCTACCTACAAAATAAGTTTCTTGAAGTGAGAAATAATTCTCTCCCTATAAACACTAGAGAATTATTTCTTGGTTTTAGAATTTTCTTAAAAATATTAAGCAGTAAAACCCAAATTTAAGCATACCTTTTGGTTTTAAATTAAGAATACAAGCAGTATTGTTAGGTTTAAAAGCAATATTTATAAATAATAGCGACCCGCTCCGGCTTCGCACGGCTATATTAAGCATGTATTATACATATAAACCTTCCTCTTGAATCACTCTATCTATTAAACAAAACCGCATCAAAATCCGTTGCGTAGTTTTAAAGATTTAAGCATACATTGGGATATAGGGACATAGGGACGGCGAAAAGTGACTTTATTTTATACTAAGTATGTATATACTGAAGAACACTTTTTATTTTTTTGCATTGATTAAAAACAAAGTTTTTAGGTTTTTTTTTTACTTAAAACCAAGAAATTATTCTCTAGCGTTTATAAACGAATCACTACATAGTATAAAACAAAGTCGCTTTCTCTGTCCCTATTTCTCTTTGACCGCTTAAATCTTTAAAACTACGCAACGGATTTTGATGCGGTTTTTTTAATAGATAGAGTGATTCAAGAGGAAGGTTTATATGTATAATACATGCATAATATAGCCGTGCGAAGCCGGGGCGGGTCGCTAGTTTATAAATAAAAAACACTGCTAATTATTTTGCATTGATTAAAAACAAAGTTTTTAGATTTTTTTTACTAAAAACCAAGAAATTATTCTCTAGCGTCTATAAACGATTATTTATTTATAAAAGTAACCTTTTTATTTAAGAAAGGAATTCAATAATGTTCTGTGCTGGATTTAGCTCAGTTTAGTATTCAGCGGTGTTCAAATTGTAGAAACATCGATTACATCAAAAGCCCGTATTTGCGTTCACGGTACGTGGTTTGAAACTTTAATGTGAGCTCACTATAAATGACAAGGTTATTGCTGCAGGATTAATACTGTAAGTAAACTGTCAACTGCCTTGTCTTAAACTTTTGGATAAGTAATACATATTCAACTAGCTTTCACTCATAGGGAAATTAAGAGGAAAGGGTACCGGCTCTCTCTCCATACTAACGTAGTTGACTGTTTCCTCCTTGGATAATGACACTAGCACAAATATTTTTAATGCATAAAACCGAAATAACTACGTTTGTATGGAGAGAGCGCCGGTACCCTTTCACCTTAAGGCCACTTCGCACCAACTGGACAGTTAAGGCTACTTTTTATCAGCTAGTTTGAAATTCTATCAATGTTTGGAACGGTCTATTCCACTAAGGTCCTGCGTGATAGGACCCAGGTCCTTAAAGGCGACGCTTTAGTATCCTTTAGGACCGGAGCACCCAGGTTATTAAAGCTTACTTAGCCCGCATCGACCCAGCTTCTCTATTTGTTTATAATAAATAGCGACCCGCTCCGGCTTCGCACGGCTATATTATGCATGTATTATACATATAAACCTTCCTCTTGAATCACTCTGTCTATTAAAAAAACCGCATCAAAATCCGTTGCGTAGTTTTAAAGATTTAAGCATACAAAGGGAAATAGGGACAGA
Organism: Idaea aversata; assembly: GCA_907269075.1. NCBI lineage: Eukaryota > Metazoa > Arthropoda > Insecta > Lepidoptera > Geometridae > Idaea > Idaea aversata. The sequence goes on from OU026102.1 coordinate 5,338,579, forward strand.
GAAAGCGTCTTTATTTTATACTATGTAGTGATAGTGATTGTCAACTGTCAATGAGAAAAAGAGATCAACAAATTACGGCTAAAATGCCGGACCTTTAATTTTCTGATGGTGCCTTTCACTTTAAAAGATGTTGGTACAGTAAGTAGGTACGAGATTCTTCCACACATATTTTTAACCAAAATACCCTAATAACAACCATAATGGATTGATAGATAATAGCCGAAGTAATGCCATTATCGTAATAGATATTGCTCTGACTAAAAGAACTAATCGTTCCATGATTGATATCTATCTATCTAATCTAATATAATATATATAAATCTCGTGTCACAATGTTTGTCCTCAATGGACTCCTAAACCACTTAACCGATTATAATAAAATTTGCACACCATGTGCAGTTCGATCCAACTTGAGAGATAGGATAGCTTACATCCCGATATTCCCACGGGATCGGGAGTTACGCGGGTGAAACCGCGGAGGGCAGCTAGTTATTATATAAAATTCTCGTGTCACAATGTTAGTTACCATACTCCTTGAAATGGCTTGACCGATTTTTATGAAATTTTATATGCATATCTGAATCACTACATAGTATAAAATAAAGTCACTTTTCGCCGTCCCTATTTCCCTTTGTATGCTTAGATCTTTAAAATTACGCAACGGATTTTGATGCGGTTTTTTTAATAGATAGAGTGATTTAAGAGGAAGGTTTATATGTATAATACATGCATAATATAGCCGTGCGAAGCCGGAGCGGGTCGCTAATAAAATTTCAAAGGTCTGAGAATCGACTACTATCTATTTTTTATTTTGTTTCCTTTAAATTTTTTTTGTAAATGGCAAAACAACGTTTGCAGGAACAGCTATAAAATACAGTTATAATATAACCTATAAAATGAATAAAAATACCTATAAGTTATAGGCAACCATCCTGAATCCTTCATTAAGCATACTCACTTGTTTCTTCTATGAAAAAAACCGTGTGGAAAGCAGTAGCGAGGGATGAAATATCTTTAAAGGTAAGCCAATATACATCAATAGATAAAACACGCAAGAGTTCTAATTAATTATTTGACATCATTTTGGTTGTTGACTTGTGTTAAAATAGCTAAGAAGGAACATATGTCTTAACCCGTAAAGGGAAGCCGACAGGAATCTTTGCAAGGACTCCTCGTTACTGATGAAAAGGATGGTATAGAAACACAGGATTAAAAGGTCGTGAAGTGAGGATATAGTCCGTCTGTCTGTCACCGCTGTATCTTATGAACCATGATAGCTAGACAGTTAAAATTTTCACAGATTATGTATGTCTGTTGCCGCTATAACAACAATTACCAAAAACAGAAAAAAAAATTGTGGCGTACAACATGGTACGGAACCTTTTGTGCGTGAGTCCGACTCGCACTTGGCCAGTTTTTATCCATTTTCAGGTTTTAAAGCCTGATTCGTGATGAACACAGGCTATACCATCATTAAAGATACTTATTATTTTTATAAAAACTATAAGTACAAGTAATAAATATACATCTAAGTAAGTAGTTTAAGTATGAGGTTACTAAAAGAGATCATAGAGCACTTTGATGTATTTACGTCATTAATTTGGCGACCCAGTTGGCACAATGGTAACCATGCCGGACTGCCAAACACGGGGTTGCGGGTCCGATTCCCGTCGCAGACAAGTATTTATGCTTAGATATTTGTCTGTGGTCTGGCTGTTTCTATGTATTATAAGTATATATTTACAAAAAAAAAGTATAAGTAGTAAGTATATCCGTTGTCTAGCACCCATAACACAAGTGTAGTTTACTTAGCTTGGGGCTAGATGGCGTTGTGTAAAATGTCCTGCAATATTTTTTATTTTATTTTATTTTTATTACAGTGTAGTTAGGTTTCCAACAACTAGACCCAGACCCAGGGCCCCCTAGTTCCTGCCAGATCACTCTTTTCTCAATTTTATTACAAAAACTAAAATAAATAAACACAAAGATCAAATTACTAGGGCTATCCTGATTTTTAACATTTGTCAAAATTGTCAATGTCAAATGTCCGTTCGCAACAAAGATTCTATTTTTCTTAAGAATATTTTAAGTATAATAGTCACTAACTCCAGTAGAGAATGCTCCTTTTCCAAATTAAAAAGGATAAAAAATTAATAATTAAGAAGTACTATACTCCAAGATAGATGAACGAGTTTGTCTCTAATGTCCATAGAGTATGATGTTCTTAAAAACATCAACTTTGAAGGAGTTATTAATGATTTTGGCCAACTTATATCTAGAAAGGTTCCTCTTCAATCAATATAGGTAGATATTGAATGCTAAAAGAGTAACTTTTGTTATGTCAAAGTCTTAGGGTCTTAAAGTCTCACTAGGATAGTGAGGATATTAGGATAATATGCCCATGTCCTCCAAAAGGTTAAAGACGGCTCTGACTAGATCATTTAATTTTCTAAGGCGGTACTGACGTGGCGGGACTCCGAAACACTAAAATCCTGAGAATATGCTATCAAAATTGTGCTGATGTCAATCGATTCCGTCTTGTAGAGGCTCTTGGCTTACCGGAAGATCGAAAGGCATCCGTCAACCTGAGCTAGATTGTACATCAATTTCTAACAACGACGTAGTCTAAAGCAATTATTTATATTTTTTACAAGGTCTCTAGAGTTCTAAGTACTTACATGTTAGTTTCTTTATGTGGTGTGGTTGAAGCCCTTTAGTTTTATTGATTAGTTGGCACACTACTCTTTGTTGGTTGACGGTTTAAGTCCATTCAATGTTCCCGAATAACTTCACAGTAAATGAATGTAGCTTAGTAATTTATGAATGAATTACTCTCACTATTTATTCTCTTTATGTAGGACAGTCTGGTTTTGTCAAATAATGAACAAAGCCTTTTTATTTACACTTTAAGATATCATGAACACACGCATTGATTTTTTTCAAGTAGATTTTGATAACGGGACGAGATTGTAGTGTTGAATGTGAATTTTCACAAATTTATGACACAGAACGGGGAAACCTTCTACAAGTGAGTTTCCCAATTTGTATGGAAGAGGGCGCGTCTGTATACACCGTAATAGGTATGTATTGTCTAAAAATATCAAAGGTATCGAACTGCGAAAAGCGATCTTAAACGTTCGGAATTAAGTTGAGAAGGGGTTTGCTTTCGAATGCGGGGGTTGAGTCGTAGTGTTTGTGCGGTGTAAGGGTGTATGAGTGGTTTTATCTGCGCATGCGTACTGTAACAGTTCGACGCCAACAAAAATCAATTCCATTTCGTACGTGGGAGTTACGTAATGATCGAGACAATGTTAGTGTCGGCTGTACTTGTCCTAATTGCGACTAATACAAGAAAACATCCCCAAATACATGATGAACTTGTTTTGCTAACGTTGCCAAGGTGGTTAGGGAATATTAGCAAAGATAATAACTAATATAAGGAAAATTCTAGTAGAGCGTGGGTGGTAAGGTTGGCAGGTAATAGGTATAAGTACCTACTTACATACATAGGTATAATAGAGCTCGGTATTCGAGGGGAGTCTTTCAGAGGGAAAAAATCGTCGAAATCTTTTAAATTAGATGACATTTTGGTATTTTGACGAAGGAATTTTATGGTGAACTTTGAAGTTAAAGGGCTATAAGTAGCGGCACGTAAGTTTAGCGCTGACCGTTATTGCGCAGAAGTAAAAAAATAGGTATCACAGGGGTGCTAGAGGGACGAAGGGTGCGCGTGCGTTGCGCCGGTTGGTAGCCTGTCGTATTCCGTCCCCCGCACCGATACGACGCTCCGCGGACTTCTGACTGTACAGTCGCGTTCTAAAGTGTATTGTTATTGCCGTTCACGTATTAAACAAAAAATGACAAATTCGATTACAATATTATTTCCTACCCCCTATAAACTTATCCACTTTGTCACATGATCAACTTTGTATGGAAGTCGTTTATTTCATTTCCTGATTAAAATAAAAAAGAGGTTAATCTTGAATAGTAAAACAACCTGTTACAAGCTATACAAAACTTTAACATTAACTATTCATTAATGTTTGCGCGCGCGATAGTACCTAATATATCTTCCACGTTTCGGTTAGTGATAGACTTAAGTACCTACTATATTTATTTAAATATGTTCGTAATATTTTTTGGTTATAGGTACTAATTAAAGTAATACTTAATGTTCGTGACTGTACCCATGCGCAGCTATCCCCTCTACATTTCGCTCAGCGCTAAACTTACGTGCCGCTACCTGTACCAATGCTGAATTAAGATGGAGCATAATTACAGGTTATGACGCGATAACGTCTATTAAATTGATGAACCTCGACAGCACTCACAAAAAAGTGTAACGTCATATCCTATCCTGAAACGCTCACGTTCCATAGCAACCAATGTTTCGTGAAATTATTATATTGTTTAATTATAATATCGCTCACCTGGGCTTGTGTTATGGTGAGCGAGGAATAGAAGAATAATGTAAAGAGAAAAAAATATAAAAGAAAAAAAAGGAAAGTAAAAACTCATTTTTATCTTCTTCTTTTGACGTTTTCACGTAAAAATATCGTTCGTATACCGACTTCACAGACAACCATTTATATTTGTTTAAAATGACGAGGATTTTTTTTTAATTTAAGGGAGGGCCTTAAGGATTCCTCTAAGATCAGAGTGTCTAACTTATAATTCGTCTACGAAGCAAAATGCCTAAAATGAATGTCTATACCACAAAACAGAAAAAATAAGGTCTACATATACCTACACAGCAAATTACCTAAGCTGTAAATCGACTAGAGATCAAAATGTTCAACCAGCAACAGCATGCCATATTTTCTAAGTGGTAAATCGTCTAATACAATTAAAACCTTTATGGTTAACCAATGTAGCCCTACACAGATTATTTTTTCTAAATTTTAAAACGCGCGCAAGTTCGTTGTTTACGTAAAATTAAAAGACTCCTGAATGGCGAATAAACCATTAATTCCTATTTTTAACAAACTTCAAAAAAAGGATGAGGTTCTCAATTCGGTAGGTATGTTTTTTTTTATATCGGGAAGTTTTAGAACTAAAAATGGCAAAATGCGCAAATCGCACACAGAGGCCATTAAAAGAAAAAAAGTTTAAAAACAGAACTCGTACGTTTTCCTAAATGTTAATGTCATGTTATGGTTATTGCCACGTGTTTTTTTATCGTGGCCGTGCGATAACTTTGGAGCTTTGGCGAGCTCATTCAACTCCTTATCTTTTGGCAAACTGCCCAATGGGAACGAAAGTTTTTAAGCTTTTTGTTCAAATAAAATGTCACATATAACTTTCGATTTAATTACAATTGGTTTGTTGACATTTCTCCAGTAAGTACTTAAAAATCGCACAGGTGTTGGTAAAAACCGGTGTATAAAAATCGTGTTGGTTCATACATAGAACTATTTGTCGGTTTAGAGTAGGTATTGTAAAATTATAATTCTAAATTATTTCAAGTTTTGCCTAATTTTTCTATATTTTTTTTGCATCCTCCGGCCTGTGGCCTTTACTTAAAATTGTCGCAAACGTTGTTACGAATCTCTCACAATTATCGTTTAAATAAAATTTTATTAATTAATTTGAATTGTAATGTTTGTTTGAAAGGGGATATCTTACAGGTGGTCCCATAAAAATTTGGTGAAGATCGGATTAGGGCCTTCGGAGTGATGAATATAGTTTCGCCTCAAGAGTTTTATAGTTACAACTGTCAAGTACTGAATAATTGTAAAGGTACCGTTTCATACCATCACTTCACATATCTAATCGATTAATAATTCGTCAATTCAAACTACGTACTTGCTCGTATAGGACAAGTAAGTACCATTGCCGTAAAACTAAATCCATTAATTAAAATGCATAACTTAATAAGTTAACCACATAAATGTGTAGCAAGATCGTTAATCTAATTGCATCATACATTGTACGAGTAGGTTGGTAAGTATCTACCGGGAATCGAACCCGTTTACCTCGACATCGTCATTGCCGTTGCACCGCTATGTCATTTCCGGCTTTGTTCGACACGTTTAGTTCCTGACTGGTTTCTATTGAAGTGTTGATTGACGGTTCCTATTTGTGACCTCTGGTTTTATGATTGTAATAAATCTTTGCTTTAGTTAGACAAGTAGGTATAGTACCTTCTGTTTTGTTTTTCTAATGTTTTATTATGATGGAGTTGTACTTGAAATAATGAATGCCTATTAGCGAATTTTGATGGTGCTTTAGGAGAATCATGAGTTTTCGATACGCGGCGCGAGTAGGTATTTTCAAAAATGACCCGTATCGTGCGGTAGAGAGAGTTTAAGTTCGGACGTAATTGCCTTCATTTTGCTTTTCAAATAATGTTGAGGGCCGTAACATTTTTACCCCCTTTATCCTTCACAAAATAAAATAAATTTGGTCTCATTTAATTCACTGTATCTTATTCTAGGTTTATACGTTTTTCTTTTTAGGTAATTCAGGTCTATTAAAAAACAATTGAAACGCTCGATGAAGTTTTTAAGTAAAAAATATTGATATTCAGATACTAATGACTTTTATCTTAGGCAATATTTCTTTGAAATAAAAACGGTAAAACCTAGTTTTCCATTAGATCTAGAACATTTTCAAAAGTTATCAAAATCAGACTTCGTTTATAGGGGGAAAACGTTACCGCTTTTTGGCCTCATATACTAACTAATAACTAATATTATAAATCCGAAAGATTTATTTGTTTGTTCGTTCCTTTTTCATGATCAAACGACTGGACCGATTTGCATGAAAATTAACATAATGGTAGTTTAGGGAATGAAGAAGAATATAAAATACTTTTGATCCAGAAATTCCCGCGGGATCGGGACTTATATGCGAGTGAAATCCCATGGGACAGTTAGTAAAGAAAAAAAAATAACGTATAGAGTTCTTAATAGACAAATAAATGGTAGGTAAAAAACTTACTTACCTATTTGAAGTCAGACGTTAAAAGTCAAACTGATTTCTAATTTAAGTATTTATTTTAAGTTATTGCATAGCTTTTATCGCGGGCTTTGAGCGCGGCGACCGAATCAAGAAATTCCGTAACGAAAATAAAACCTAACACCCCCCACTCCGCCTACCATGTAGCCCGGCGCTCGCACAATGCAATAGCTTTACCGCGGCAGTCCTCGAGTGCCACACGTTTTTGTTTGTTTTTTTAGCATACAAAACAAATGTACTTACAGTATTTACGTACAGTTCTATAACATAATCCTTTTACCTTAATAATATGTATGCCTATAAGCATTAAGGTATTTAATTAAAACTGTTTTAAGTTATTTAAAGTAATTGAACGCGAACTCAACCTGACAATCTGACATTTTATGGTTGACGCAAAAGATCTCTATGGCGAGGTTTCGTTAAAAAGCGTAACTGACTTTAACAAAACAAGATTATGGAAGAAATAAGATTAATGAAAGATTCTAGATTCAAAATGTCGCATAATTACTTGATGATGATGCATAATGACATAATGATGCATTATTCATTTGAAATTTACTGTTCAAATCGTGTGAAGTCAAATCTGTCAAAAATAAGGAAGTAGTAAAGGAGTGTTGTTTTTTTTTAAATTGAAAACCTAAACCGCAATGCAAGTGCACTACTGCAACAATTACAAATACAAATGTAAAACTCATCCTACATTAAATTAATTTCTTACTATGCATTCTGCTCAGTCCATTTCATTTATTCTGCTCCGTTCCAACTCAGTCTACGTCTGGATTTAATTAAACGAAACACTATTCAAGAGGCACAGTTTAATCTCGGCCAGATTTACGTTTAATATCTTTAGATTTTACTTTTAGAACAAGACATCTATGTAGATGAGGAATAACAGAGGCCCTAAAATAGATCCCTGAGGTGCTCTCGATGTTTGTCAATTTAAAATCTTTTTTATCAAAGTTGCTCGTAAAGTGGATCTTATTAAACCGCTTTTAGGCTCATAATCCAATGTATTACGCACGCGTGCGTTTTACTTTACCATAACGGATAGCCTAGTACAAAAAGTTATCCGTACTCGTCAGTGACAGTGTATCACTGAACGTCACTGTCACTGATGAGTACGGATAGCCTAGTACAAAAAAAAAAATGTCGCTGATCGCGCCTAAGTCCATAGGAAGAAAAAAATAGTACAAAAAGTATGCAACAATATAATTTTTCACTGACACTGATAGATACGTTACGGAACGGCACGCGTCGGAACTGTGCCGTCACTTTTGTGTGCGGATCGACCTTTATAGTGGACTAGCTATACCGATCCGTCCCAGTAACAATCCTACCAAGTATGACACGGCAAAGCATAGTGGACGTAACATTTTTATTTCATATCGTCCTATCGCACGTTTTTAGTAGGTAGGTACAATAAAATTCGTGTTTAATATTTCTGTCACAATGGGAATTTATAATGCGAGTTTTATTATACGTTTTAGGTGAGAATGTAAATATAGCGGATATGGCTTTATTTTATGTAAAAGGGATTTAACTTATATCTTTCACATTTTAGGGATAATATTCATACCGTTACCGGCTTTTCAACATTTTATTTGGGTAAGTTTCTCTTTATGACTTATAGGTTTTTAGGGTTCCGTACCAAAAGGGTTAAAACGGGACTCTTTTACTAAGACTCCACTATCTGTCTCTCTGTCACCAGGCTGTATCTCATGAACCGTGATAGCTAGACAGTGAAATTTTCACTTTTCAATTTTTCAATTTTAGATGATGTATTTCTGTTGCCGCTATAACGATAAATAGGTACTAAAACAGAATAAAATGGTACGGAAACCTTCGAAAATACCGACTCGTACTTGACCTGTTTTTCTTAAAAACTTTTCTAAGGCTCAATGATACTTTTTTTTAATAGCTAAACTTTAACAACCGTCAGTGTCAGTGGTGGTCAGTCAATGGATACGTTAGTGTTGCCCAAGTAAATATATTATAGGCTACTAGCGACCCGCCCCGGCTTCGCACGGCTATATTATGTTTGTATTACACATATAAACCTTCCTTTTGAATCCCTCTATCTATTAAGAAAATTGCATCAAAATCCGTTGCGTAGTTTTAAAGATCTAAGCATACAAAGGGAAATAGGGACATAGGGAAAATAGACTTTATTTTATACTAGCGACCCGCCCCGGCTTCGCACGGCTATATTATGCATGTCATCATCATCATCATCATCATCATCCGAGCGATGTTCTCGGTTGCATCCCTCTCGGGAGCCCGTGGTCCGCTTTCCTACTTTTACGCCTCCACTTCGCACGATCTTCGGCATCCTGGGTTGTAAGGCCATTTGCACGCATATCACCCTTTACGACGTCAAGCCAGCACTTCTTGGGTCTACCCAGTCTGCCTATATTATGCATGTATTATACATATAAACCTTTCTCTTGAATCACTCTATCTATTAAAAAAAAACTGCATCAAAATCCGTAGCGTAGTTTTAAAGATCTAAGCATACAAAGGGATATAGGGACATAGGGACAGCGAAAAGTGACTTTATTTAATACTATGTAGTGAAGTGACTATGTAATGATGAGGTCAAAGGCTATGGAAAATAATGATAACTTGATATTTATTCATTGTATTTTAGCCTCTAAAGAGCTGTTTATTAGCTGACATTTGCAATCACACATGGATCCCAGAATGCGGTGCAGAGAATATCAGCGGGGTTGTCGACTACAAAATGTTTATCGACGACTGTGATTTACATGAATATAATTGTGATAAAGAACGATGTAAGTAAGTACCTACAACGGTAGCTTTATATGGGAACGATGACTGGGTTCAGTTTCAATGGCGAAGACTAGTTTCTTTTGCCAAGTTTCATCGCAATCGGTTATTGCGTGGAGAAGTAACAAACATTACTAATGCATTCACTCACTTTTAATAGACTAGCTGTCCCGGCAAACGTTGGTTTGCCATGTACAAAAAAAATACCGGGTTGATTTATGAATTTAAACCATCCAGGCCACCACCCAAACAAACAAAAAAAATCATCTAAATCCGTCCAGCCGTTTGGGAGGAGTTCAGTGACATACACATGTACAGTAGAATAATATACAGGGTGATTTTTTTATGTGGGCCTTCAGGGTTATGTCCTAAACCTAAACCATAAGAGATAGCGAAAAATGCTGAAACGAGTTGCGTGCCCGATTTTGACAAAAACTAAAACTGCATCATTACACTTTTGAAAGAGTCATTACCCTAGACGGGAATCGAACCTGTTGATTTTGCAAAAAAAATAATCACTTGTTTCCATTTTCTTTGTTTTGCCATACTATGTTTGTTTCCAGGAATTGATCTTTATCAGCAACACTATCGATTGGTATAAAAATATAGGATGATTATTTTCAGCATTTTTCGCTATCTCTCATAGTTTAGGATACAGCCCTGAAGGACCACATAAAAAAAATCACCCTGTATATAGAGATAGATGTATTAATGATTTATTGTAAACACCATAATATTAAATCACATAAGACCAACAAAAAAAACTGGCAAAGTGTGAGTCGGACTCCGGCACGAATGGTTTTAGTACCATGTTGCATATTTGTCTCAGTTTTAAGTATTTGTTGTCATAGCGGCAGCATAATTCGGTCTAGCTATCACGGTTAATGAGATACAGCCTAGTGACAGAAGGATTGACAAATGGACGGACGGACAGACAAACAGTAGAGTCTGAGTAACAGGGTCCCGTTGGAAACCCTAAAACCAAAGCATATTAGTAAGATCAAAATTATAATTATGTTATAAACATTACAGCTTTCGAAGTAGTCAACTACACGTTGTGCTGGCTGTTACCAGCGACAGGGTGTCCAACTTTAAAGCCCCAAAATTTCTACAGGATGGGCAACTACAGATTTGTTCTAGACGGAAGAAGATTGATCTATGACCCTACTCCCCCGACAACGAAGGGTGTCCCACCTGTTAATCTTCCATCTCGAATGTTACACGGTATAAGAAGATACACTCCAGAAGCAAAAAAGAGAAACAATCGATACAAGCGTCTCGGTTTGACACCGCCTTGTGGTAATTGCCATAAGAGAGACCAAACTACAAAAATGAGAGCCAGAAGAACATTTAAAAGAAAAAGCAAAATTACTAACACTTTAAAGAAGACTATTCCAATGAGATCTATGACAACCAAAGGTATGTCTAAAGCACCATATTTTGGAGTTGTATACAAAAGACTTACTGTTATGAAAGATGGGAAATTAATGGTAAAAGTTGTAAAAGGTACTGCAAGAACCGAAATTCGAGGGGACTCAGATTTCTTACAATAAAATTTTAATTAAGTATTTAATGCTTTTTTTATCGCACATCTAATAAACACCTCAAACATTTCTAAAGCATATAATTACTTACAGATACGAAGAATATAAATTTAAATACAATACCCAAGTAACACGATACTTTGAAAAAATATTTTTATAAAATTATGTATGATTTAAATCAATATAATCATTAGTAGCCTGAGATGAAAATTTGTCTTTTTTGGCCAATTCTAGTTATACTCGTATCTTTGTGTAAATTTAAGTTGTCAGTACTAGTTGCTCCTCCGGTAAGTAAACATATAATTGTATTGTGTGTTAGAAAAAAAACAAATTTCAATATGTTAAATATTTCAGGTGATTACTCGACTCTTAGATAAACAAATGGGAAAGTCCGAAGAATCTCAAAGCTTTACTTGGAACATCACTAATCATCCAAATGAATCGTCGAAGAACCTAACAACTCAGAAAGTAACAGCTGTAATCGATGTAACAACTTTTAATACTGACACAAAATCATTTATTTCCTCTGAAACATCTACTAAATCTTTTGAGACAGGCTTAACGGAGACAATGAAATCACATACGATCGACAGTACCACAGTTTCCGCTGAAGCTACAACCTCATATTCTAATTTCAATACAATGCCATCTATTTATTATCAAACACCGACTACATCTTCAGAAACAATTTTAAAGACAACAGAAAATTTAGTTGCATTTGAAACTACCATGGATTCCTCAATATCTCTTTCTAATACAAGCATAACGACAGCAATATCTTCAGAAAACACAGATGCAACTTCATTAGAAAATGCAACATTTGCAATTGACAATACCATGAATTCCTCAACACCTCTAATTAATACAGGCGTAACCACAGCAATGTCATCACAAGATACAAATGCCACTTCAATAGAAAATTCAACCATTGCAATTGAAAATTCCGTAGATTCCTCAATATCTCTTATTAATACAAGCATAACAAAAGGAATGTCTTCAGAAATTACAGATGCAACTTCAATAGAAAATTCAACAATTGCAATTAACAGTTCAAGCATAACAACAGCAATGTTTACAGAAGATACAGATGCCACTTCAATAGAAAATAAAACAATTGCAACTGAAAATTCAAGCATAACGACAGCAATGTCTTTAGAAGATACAGATGTCACTTCCATGGATACTTCAACAATTTCAATTGACAATTCAAACATAACGACGGCAATCTCTTTAGAAGATACAGATGCAACATTAATAGACAATTCAACAACTACAATTGACAATACCATGAATAACTCAACATTTCTTACAAGCATAACGACAGCTATGTCTTCAGGAGATACCGATGCCACTTCAATAGAAAATTCAACAATTGCAATTGACAATACCATGAATACCTTAACATCTCATACAAACATAACAACAACAATGTCTTCAGAAGATACAGATGTCATTTCAATGGAAACTTCAACAATTACAATTGACAATTCAAGCATAACAACAGCTATGTCTTCAGGAGATACAGACGCCACTTCAATAGAAAATACAACAATTGCAATTGAATATTCAAGCATAACGACATCAATGTCTTTAGAAGATACAGATGTCACTTCCATGGATACTTCAACAATTTCAATTGACAATTCAAACAAAACGACGGCAATGTCTTTAGAAGATACAGATGCAACATTAATAGAAAATTCAACAACTACAATTGACAATACCATGGATAACGCAACATTTCTTACAAGCATAACGACAGCTATGTCTTCAGGAGATACCGATGCCACTTCAATAGAAAATTTAACAATTGCAATTGACAATACCATAAATACCTTAACATCTCTTACAAACATAACAACAGCAATGTCTTCAGAAGATACAGATGTCACTTCAATGGAAACTTCAACAATTGCAAATGACAATTCAAGCATAACAACAGCTACGTCTTCAGGAGATACAGATGCCACTTTTACAGAAAATTCAATAATTGCAATTGACAATACCATGGATACCTCAACATCTCTAACAAGCATAACGACAGCAATGTCTTCAGAAGATACAGATGTCACTTCAATGGAAACTTCAACAATTTCAATTGACAATACCATGGATACCTCAACATCTCTTACAAGCAAAACGACAGCAATGTCTTCACAAGATGATACAAATGCCACTTCAATAGAAAATACAACATTTGCAACTATTGATAATACCATGAATTCCTCAATATCTCTTATTAATACAAGCATAACGACAGCAATGTCTCCACAAAATACAAATGCAACTTCAATAGAAAAAGCAACAATTGGAAGTGACAATACCACAAATTCCTCAACATCTCTCATTAATACAAGCATAACGACAGCAATATCTCCACAAGATACAAATGCCACTTCAATAGAAAATACAACAATTGCAACTATTGACAATACCATGAATTCCTCAATATCTCTTATTGATACAAGCATAACGACAGCAATGTCTTCACAAGATACAAATGCCACTTCAGTAGAAAATGCAACAATTGCAATAGACAATACCATGAATTCTTCAATATCTCATATTGATACAAGCATAACGACAGCAATGTCTCCACAAGATACAAACGCCACTTCAGTTGAAAATGCAACAATTGCAACTATTGACAATACCATGAATTCCTCAACATCTCTAATTAATACAAGCATAATGACAGCAATGTCTCCACAAGATACAAATGCCACTTCAATAGAAAATGTAACAATTGGAAGTGACAATACCACAAATTCCTCAACATCTCTAATTAATACAAGCATAACGACAGCAATGTCTCCACAAGATACAAATGCCACTTCAATAGAAAATGCAACAATATCAACTATTGACAATACCATGAATTCCTCAACATCTCTAATTAATACAAGCATAACGACAGCAATGTCTCCACAAGATACAAATGCCACTTCAGTAGAAAATGCAACTATTGACAATACCATGAATTCCTCAACATCTCTAATTAATACAAGCATAACGACAGCAATGTCTCCACAAGATACAAATGCCACTTCAGTTGAAAATGCAACAATTGCAACTATTGACAATACCATGAATTCCTCAACATCTCTAATTAATACAAGCATAATGACAGCAATGTCTCCACAAGATACAAATGCCACTTCAGTAGAAAATACAACAATATCAACTATTGACAATACCATGAATTCCTCAACATCTCTAATTAATACAAGCATAACGACAGCAATGTCTCCACAAGATACAAATGCCACTTTAATAGAAAATGCAACAATATCAACTATTGACAATACCATGAATTCCTCAACATCTCTAATTAATACAAGCATAACGACAGCAATGTCTCCACAAGATTCAAATGCCACTTCAGTAGAAAATACAACAATTGCAACTATTGACAATACCATGAATTCCTCAATATCTCTTGATAATACAAGCATAACGACAGCAATGTCTTCACAAGATACAAATGCCACTTCAGTAGAAAATGCAACAATTGCAATAGACAATACCATGAATTCTTCAATATCTCATATTGATACAAGCATAACGACAGCAATGTCTCCACAAGATACAAACGCCACTTCAGTTGAAAATGCAACAATTGCAACTATTGACAATACCATGAATTCCTCAACATCTCTAATTAATACAAGCATAATGACAGCAATGTCTCCACAAGATACAAATGCCACTTCAATAGAAAATGTAACAATTGGAAGTGACAATACCACAAATTCCTCAACATCTCTAATTAATACAAGCATAACGACAGCAATGTCTCCACAAGATACAAATGCCACTTCAATAGAAAATGCAACAATATCAACTATTGACAATACCATGAATTCCTCAACATCTCTAATTAATACAAGCATAACGACAGCAATGTCTCCACAAGATACAAATGCCACTTCAGTAGAAAATGCAACTATTGACAATACCATGAATTCCTCAACATCTCTAATTAATACAAGCATAACGACAGCAATGTCTCCACAAGATACAAATGCCACTTCAGTTGAAAATGCAACAATTGCAACTATTGACAATACCAGGAATTCCTCAACATCTCTAATTAATACAAGCATAATGACAGCAATGTCTCCACAAGATACAAATGCCACTTCAGTAGAAAATACAACAATATCAACTATTGACAATACCATGAATTCCTCAACATCTCTAATTAATACAAGCATAACGACAGCAATGTCTCCACAAGATACAAATGCCACTTCAGTTGAAAATGCAACAATTGCAACTATTGATAATACCATGAATTCCTCAACATCTCTAATTAATACAAGCATAACGACAGCAATGTCTCCACAAGATACAAATGCCACTTCAGTAGAAAATACAACAATATCAACTATTGACAATACCATGAACTCCTCAACATCTCTAATTAATACAAGCATAACGACAGCAATGTCTCCACAAGATACAAATGCCACTTCAGTAGAAAATACAACAATTGCAACTATTGACAATACCATGAATTCCTCAATATCTCTTGATAATACAAGCATAACGACAGCAATGTCTCCACAAGATACAAATGCCACTTCAGTAGAAAATACAACAATATCAACTATTGACAATACCATGAATTCCTCAACATCTCTAATTATTACAAGCATAACGACAGCAATGTCTCCACAAGATACAAATGCCACTTCAGTAGAAAATACAACAATATCAACTATTGACAATACCATGAATTCCTCAACATCTCTAATTAATACAAGCATAACGACAGCAATGTCTCCACAAGATACAAATGCCACTTCAGTAGAAAATACAACAATATCAACTATTGACAATACCATGAATTCCTCAACATCTCTTATTAATACAAGCATAACGACAGCAATGTCTCCACAAGATACAAATGCCACTTTAATAGAAAATGCAACAATATCAACTATTGACAATACCATGAATTCCTCAACATCTCTAATTAATACAAGCATAACGACAGCAATGTCTCCACAAGATTCAAATGCCACTTCAGTAGAAAATACAACAATATCAACTATTGACAATACCATGAATTCCTCAACATCTCTAATTAATACAAGCATAACGACAGCAATGTCTCCACAAGATACAAATGCCACTTCAGTAGAAAATACAACAATATCAACTATTGACAATACCATGAATTCCTCAATATCTCTTGATAATACAAGCATAACGACAGCAATGTCTCCACAAGATACAAATGCCACTTCAGTAGAAAATACAACAATATCAACTATTGACAATACCATGAATTCCTCAACATCTCTAATTAATACAAGCATAACGAGAGCAATGTCTCCACAAGATACAAATGCCACTTCAGTAGAAAATACAACAATTGCAACTATTGACAATACCATGAATTACTCAACATCTCTAATTAATACAAGCATAACGACAGCAATGTCTCCACAAGATACAAATGCCTCTTCAGTAGAAAATACAACAATATCAACTATTGACAATACCATGAATTCCTCAATATCTCATATTGATACAAGCATAACGACAGCAATGTCTCCACAAGATACAAACGCCACTTCAGTAGAAAATACAACAATATCAACTATTGACAATACCATGAATTCCTCAATATCTCATATTGATACAAGCATAACAACAGCAATATTTGTACAAGATACAAATGCAACAATAACAACAAATCCACCCAAAAAGTGCTCACATACAACAACACCAATAGTTACAACAACAAGACCAACCAAAAAGTGCTCACATTCAACAACACCAATAGTTACCACAACAAGACCAACCAAAAAGTGCTCACATTCAACAACACCAGCAGTTACAATAACAAAACTCACAACAACAACAACAAGAACGGAAGTAACAACTTACCAGTAACACGTTAAGGCTGCTTATGCTGCCGAACGCACGCGCTAGAAATACCTGTCGCTTACAACTAACATTGTTGATTGTAACGAATGTGTTTTGTTTTTCTCCAAAAGTGCTGAGAAATTTTCACCGATATTTTCGGGTAATTTTGAGGCGATTGTCATATCAAAGCTAGACTAGTTTTATTTCTTAATTTTGGGATAGTTTCAAAACTGTAGGAAATTTTTTGCTCAAAATCACACCAAAATGTCGGTAACAATCTCACCTAAAATTTTATCTCAGTACTTTTATGAAAAATAAAACACATTCGTAAAAATCAACAATTTTCACCAACGATGGCGGCCGGTGCCGGTAGTAACTATTTAGTAGGCTGTGTACGAAGGTCGTTGGCGTATGGACCCCCCTATGTGTGTAGCTATAGCTAATAAATGTGAGGCGAACCCCACACGTGTATGTATGCACGTATTAAATTTTTAGTAATTTTAGACTTTTATGAAAAGATAAATATAAGAAGACTAGCTTTTGCCCGCGACTTCGTCCGCGTAAAAGTCGAAATGGACCATGAAATTACGTTGTCCCATACAAACTTTGCCCCACTTTTTCATCCCTTAGGGGGTAGAATTTTATATCCTGTTTTTTATATATCCTATTTTATATATCCTGACAACTCTGTAAAAATCTATGAAAATGTTGTCCGGTTTATGGTTGGGCAAACTTTTTGACGTGACAATGTCTATTAAATTGATGATGGTAGGAACAGCTGATTTTCAGATACACCTAACCTCAAAATTTTCGAAAAAATGTTCGAATTTCCAAAGTCGTAGAACAAAAGTTGTTTGTTAAGGTGCACAGAAGTAGCCCTCAACGGCTTGCTACTATAATTTCCAATAACCCTGTATTAAAGAAAAAAAATATAAAGGAAAAAAAGTAAAACAAAAAAAAACTATTTGGTAACGTTCACTTATGACGTTATCATGTAAAATTATTGTCCGTAAATCGACTCTACAGACAATACATTTTTATAGTTTATTGCTCACACGTGTATGTAAAAAAAAATGGGTGCGTGTACTTATGTACGCGCGTGAGAAGTTATACTTCTTTGGCATTATTAAAAAAAAAAAAAAAACAAAAAAACAAAAAAAAAAAAAACAAAAAAACTCGTCCGGCAAAAAACTCGTCCGACAAAAAACTCGTCCGACAAAAAACTCGTCCGACAAAAAACTCGTCCGGCAAAAAACTCGTCCGACAAAAAACTCGTCCGACAAAAGACTCGTCCGACAAAAAACTCGTCCGACAAAAAACTCGTCCGACAAAAAACTCGTCCGGCAAAAAACTCGTCCGACAAAAAACTCGTCCGACAAAAAACTCGTCCGACAAAAAACTCGTCCGACGAAAAACTCGTCCGACAAAAAACTCGTCCGACAAATATAAATAATTAATTACATTAAAATAATTATGTAGTAGTAGTACCGCAGATGACAGCTGTCATCTTGCGGTTTGCGGACAACTTCATCATGGTTTTATGACAGCTGTCATCTTGCGGTTTGCGGACAACTTCATGGTGAGAATTTTGTGTGACGCTTTTGTAAAATTTCACTCTCATCATTTTTTCATAACGCGCCTAAAGAAGTATAACTTCTAAAAAAATCACACGTGTAAACTTTAAAAAGATTTCTTTGTAAGGAGTCGTGGCCCACATGTAGTGCACTCACGTGTCATATTGACCTCAAAATGACCCACATGTGTTGTATCCACAGGGAATGTGTTAATTTTAACATTTTTGAACCTGTAATACCTTATTATTTGGAACTAGCAGTGCTGTTGCCTTACTCTTCAATTTAATGTCAATACAAGCTCAAGCTCAATTCAATTATTATACAAGGCCAATGTTGCTGTCATTTGGTACTCTTGAAATTAATTTTGCCGGGATTGTGTTACCCTTGAGATTGTGACGGGATTGTAAATAAGACATGAAGTTAGTAACATACGTCAAAGTCACAGACTAACAAAGGCCGAAATCGAACGAACGAAACTCAGACCATCTAACTAACCTCTATGGAATGAAAGAATAAAACTTACGAAAAAATAAGCAAAATACTATATTATATTAGAATTATTTATTTTAATTGCTATTTTACAATAAAAACTACCATATACTTAACATTTAAATGTATTTACACAAGAATTTAATAAAAAATGAATCATGGCACTATTGCAAATTGTACGGGGACCATCCAACAAGAAAAAAAATATTTCGTCAAAGAGACAAGCCACGTCAAAGTCCTGTC
This sequence comes from Idaea aversata, assembly GCA_907269075.1. Lineage (NCBI taxonomy): Eukaryota > Metazoa > Arthropoda > Insecta > Lepidoptera > Geometridae > Idaea > Idaea aversata. The sequence continues at coordinate 5,358,056 of OU026102.1, forward strand.
GTAAAAATTATATTGTTTGTTTTGAAATTATTTTGTGATTATTTTATTAAAATCCCTGCGAAATTGAGGTAAGAAAATCTTTTTTTACAATGTAAAATTAAATTGTGTGCATGTTAGTTAATAAATCAAGTGTTATCAAATGAAATGAAATGCCTGCTTTTCATTGTAGAAAAATGGCAAGCCCACGACCTCCCGTATACATTCCTTGAATGTAAATATTTCCTATTAAAAACCTTTCTTCGTTTTTAGATGGACGTATTACAGCCACATGCATCCCGTGAATGAAGCCTACGCAGGGATGCCAAATCTTTCAGAAAATCTGAAAATGTAAAAAATGTACTCAGCTACAGAAGTTATCAAGCAAATAATGTGTAATGCTGAGCCCGATGGCAGGTTCATAGTAAATAAAATGATTCAAAAGAATTTTACAAACCGTCTTTTATTACGTATTACTTTCTTCTTCAGTTTGTGGAAATTTTACTACAAGTAATGTGTTGAGATGGGGTAGGTGGACTGAATAGGGAACAATGGAGACTGTAGTCCTTCTGTACTCATGTGCTGTGGACTATAGGGATTGTTACGGTGGTAGGCAATGTTCAAAACACGTAAAAAATATTAATTATGTAACCTTGTATTTTGAGCTAATATCATTTGACTTGTTGTAACTGGCATCAAGGGCTCCAAATTCTTGGTACAATTCACGAAACATTACCTTGGTGATGCCATAGTTCACCATTCGTCTTCGTTCATAGTAGGTAAGGCTTTATCGGTGTAGAGGGCAATCAGACGAAAATTACGTCTTTCTCGTAAATCCATCCTTTTGGCTTCACGGAGGATAACATTGTGCAATATTAAACGAGCCATTATATGTACCTACAGTTTTACTTGAAAATTAAAACTCGCAATTTCAACAAAGTTACCTACACTTTAGTTATTGGGACTATCCGCAATACAAACACAATCAATATATGCAATATTCAGCTGTCAAACAAGCGTCAAAGAGTACCGTTTCTCAATCCCGTAATCCAATCCCAATGGCATTTAGTTCCACTAATTACCACGCAATTCAATTCCAATGTGGCGCTAGTCTTGTTTTCAAGAGTGCCATTTGACATATTTTCGCTTGAGATTGGGATTGGACATTGGGCTTGTAAGTCAAGAGTAAGGCAGCTGCGCGGTTTCACTCGCGTAAATCCCGATCCCGTGAGAATATACAAATATAAAATTATCTATAGCATTCCTCTACAAATGGACTATCCAATACAAAAAGATTTTTCAAATCGAACCAGTAGTTTCTGAGATTAGCGCGTTCAAACAAACAAAATAAATTCTCTAGAGCTTTTTAAATTAGTATAGATACTTGTACATATGTATATACATTGTCAAACAAGCTATTCAGCTTAATAATATTAGTTTAGAAACTTGTACATATGTATATTATATATTGTGGTATAGATATACAGGGTTATTGGAAATTAATTGACACGGCGTTAAGGGCTTCTTCTGTGCACCTTAACAAACAACTTTTGTTCTACGACTTTTGTCGAAAATTAATACATATCCCAAAAAAAACATTTAAGTGTTTCTCGTACTGTCTGGTAATTTTCTATGTCTATGCGGCAAGTGCGCGCGCGCGATCGGATCGGATCGGGTTGTAACATACCTACTATGATTGATTCTGTGACGTGGACGTAGAGTTGAGTATTATTTGAACTGTTGGATTTAATTTTTTATTTTTGTATGGAATATTTTTATAATGAATTTCCAAAAGTCGTAGAACAAAAGTTGATCGTTAAGGTGCACAGAAGAAGCCCTTAACGCCGTGTCAATTAATTTCCAATAACCCTGTATAGTATAGTAAGTAAGGTCAATGATTATTTATTGCACTTATTTTGTTAAATTAAAAAAAGTGATTACATAGTTTATCTATTGTCATTGATTTCTCTAAAGTAAGAACTTTTAGAATAACAAAAAAAATATAATTATATAAAAAAGTGGCCATTTAATTTATAAGTTGCGAAAGAAAAAGTAGTCGTAATACAAATTAAAATAAATATTTAAAATTACTCCGATTGAAAATTAATTAAAAACCTCCCGCTCGTGGCTAAATTACAGCCTTATCAAATGTGAATCGAACTCGATTTTCTTCGGTTGTTAAAACCGTTTCATTCGATGGAATATCGTAAAATGTATATTTTTTATTATGGGTAAAAGATTCAAATGTAAAACAAAAATATTACTTTGAGAATAGCAACGATACAATATTTAATAATGAATTTATTTGTGTTGATCAAAATGATCCAAAATGATGCTGTATTTAGCTGAACATGAAAAATTACTATAAAATCTGGCAAATAATATATATTTTAGGGATTTTGAAGTTTACTGTGCAACATTTTACACCGGTAAGTACAATGAGTAAAAATTCAAATAAAAAAAGAATTTTCCAAATCGGTCTAGGGGTCTCCGAGTAATCGGGGAACATACATTAAAAAAAACCCCGACGAATTGAGAACCTCCTCCTTTTTTTGAAGTCGTTTAAAAAAAGAGTTTCTATTTATGTATTTTTAACATAATAACATCTAATAAATTGATGGAACACCTGCATTCACATAAAAGTGTCACGGTAATATTGTGTCACGTCATGCGTCATGGTAACATGACCATGTCGCGTCCGTTCCCGATAGGAAACAAAGTATTTAATGATAATATCGCTCATTTAGGCTTGTGTTATGGTGACGAGTGACGAATAGAAGACCTATATAAAGGAAAAAAAAAGAATTAAATTTAGAAGTACTTAATAACAAAAAAAAACTCAATTTCTCATCATTGTGATTATTCTGGCAAGGAACCGTACGTACTGTAACGTATATTTTTATGTATCAGGGTTCCGTACCTTAAAAGGTAAAAAAAAGAACCCTTATAAGATCACTTTCTTGTCCGTCTGTCTGTCCGTGTGTCACCACCGATCGTCCATCCGTTCGGTGGTGACACACGGACAGACAGACGCCTAGCAAGTTGAAATTCATACCAAATACTGAGGTCTATAGTCCCTATTCGTTGTATACAAATCAAGGTCCCGAGTCAACACGATAAAAATATATGGGCTACATGTTAGCAAAAACTTGTAGTTAAAACCTAGATCTTAATTTTTAACTTTTTTTTATATATCGGAATTTTCCCTTTACTTATGACGTAAGACCTTGCTTTTAACCAAAATTGGCAATTCCAGGTCAACCGGAAGTACCCCATAGGTTTAGGGTCGAAAACCTCTAGGGTAGTTCCCGTTGACCTAGAATCACGAAATTTGGCAAAAACCAAGGAATGAATGAAACAAAAAATGAAAATTAAAGGGTGTCCCCATACAAACATAGAAAAACCAATTTAACTTGACCCTTTAGTACACGGTTATTGGAAATTATACTAGCAAGCCGTTGAGGGCTACTTCTGTGCACCCTAACAAACAACTTTTGTTCTACGACTTTTGGAAATTCAAACATTTTTTCGAAAATTTTGAGGTTAGGTTTACCTGAAAATCAGCTGTTCCTTACACGAAGAGGTCATTCACATTAAAATTTTACTTTGTTTTTAATGAGATTATTAATACCAAATAATTTAGAATAATAATAATATACTAATGCGACTAAATATTAATAAAATACTGCAAATTTAAGAATGTGCGTCAAACCAGTGCCGTGTCAGTGTATTCTTGAACGCAACCGGCTTGGAATCAAAAAGATCCAATTCAGGAAAGTCTGTCAGTCCATTAAACGCATCGACTGTCCTAGGGAAGAAAGAATTCCATAATAAAATTTATAATTTTTCAATAGCCAGCCACGCAGTGTTATCTATCAACAAATTGCAATCACACTTGGAGCCCTGAATGCGGACAAGAAAAAACAAGTTCTCAATTCAGATTTTTTTTAGATTTATGTGATATGTACGAATACAATTGTGATTATAAAAAAGGTATAAATTAAATTCACAATTTTTAACGTTAATTTGGCTCTAATGAAATGGGAATGGGTCATTCATGTATTTTTCTTCTATTTTTCAGAGTATTATAAAGTCGAACTTTCTAAATGTCCACAAAATGAAAGAGACACTCAAAGTACGACTGATGCTGTTACGACATCTGCCATGACAACGACTACAACAACAACGCCGTCAACGACCACGTCGACAACAACAACAACACCTACAACAACAACAAATGAACCTACAACTACATCGACATCACCGACGACCACAACTACAACAACAACACAGTCAACGACCACGTCGACAACTACAACTACAACCCCGTCAACGACCACGCCGACAACAACAACAACACCTTTAACGACCATGTCCACAACACCTACAACTACATCAACCTCAACAACGACAACTACAACTACAACCACCGCAGCTCCAACAACAACAACTACAACCACCGCAGCTCCAACAACAACAACTACAACAACCGCCGAAGCTCCCACATCAACAACAACTACTGAAGCTCCAACAACAACAACCACCGAAGCTACAACAAAAACAACAACCGCAGCCACAAGTCTTATTTGTAACTGCCCGTGTTGTCAAACTAAAACATCGCCTTTAACAACATCTACCACTACAACTACACCTGTAACAAAAATAACAACAAGCAAAGCTCCAACAACAACATCAACTACAACAACCAAAGCTCCAACAACAACAACCACCGAAGCTCCAACAACAACATCAACTACAACAACCGAAGCTCCAACAATAACAACCACCGAAGCTCCAACAACAACAACAGAAGCGCCAACAACAACAACCACAAGCTTTATTTGTAACTGCCCGTGTTGTCAAACTAAAACATTGCCTTTAACAACATCTACCACTACAACTTCACCTGTAACAACAACAACAACTGAAGCTCCAACAACTACAACAACAACCAAAGCTACAACTACAACTAAAGCGCCAACAACAACAATAGCTACAACCACCGCAGCTCCAACAACAACAACTACAACAACCACCAAAGCTCCCACAACAACAACTACAACGACCACCAAAGCTCACATAACAACAACAACCACCGCAGCTCCAACAATAACAACTACAACAACCACCAAAGCTCCTATAACAACAACAACAACCACTGAAGCGCCAACAACAACAACCACCGAAGCTACAACAACAACAACAACAACCACAGCCACAAGTCTTATTTGTAACTGCCCGTGTTGTCAAACTAAAACATCGCCTTTAACAACATCTACCACTACAACTACACCTGTAACAAAAATAACAACAACCGAAGCTCCAACAATAACAACCACCGAAGCTCCAACAACAACAACAGAAGCGCCAACAACAACAACCACAAGTTTTATTTGTAACTGCCCGTGTTGTCAAACTAAAACATCGCCTTTAACAACATCTACCACTACAACTACACCTGTAACAACAACAAAAACTGAAGCTCCAACAACTACAACAACAACCGAAGCTACAACAACAACTAAAGCGCCAACAACAACAACAACGGAAGTGACGACAACAACAACAACAACAACTGCAGCGCCAACAATTACAACCAAAACTACAACAACAAAAACTGAAGCGCCAACAACAACAACAGAAGCTACAATAACGAATACCGCACCTACTTCTAGCCCTACACCTGACAAATGTGCATTATGCAGACTACCTTCAACATGGGAAACTACAGCGCAGGGTGAAACGAGAGATTTCTACCGAATATTGAGAGAAAGGTATGAAGAACAGGGGAGTGGGTCAGTTGGAAGATACCCAATAGAAGGTAGCAGACCTATATTCTATTGGGCATCTTCCAACTGTTGGAGTCCCAATAGAAGATAAGATAGGTCTGCTGTCTTCTATGATAGATAGGTCTGTTGTCTTCTATTGGGCATCTTCCAACTGTTGGATACCCAATAGAAGATAGGTCTGCGGTCTTCTATTGGGCATCTTCCAACTGTTGGATACCCAATAGAAGATAGGTCTGCTGTCTTCTATTGGGCATCTTCCAACTGTTGGATACCCAATAGAAGATAGGTCTGCTGTCTTCTATTGGGCATCTTCCAACTGTTGGATACCCAATTGAAGATATGTCTGCTGTCTTCTATTGGGCATCTTCTAACTGTTGGATACCCAATAGAAGATAGGTCTGCTGTCTTCTATTGGGTATCTTCCAACTGTTGGATACCCAATAGAAGATAGGTCTGCTGTCTTCTATTGGGCATCTTCCAACCGACACTGCATTTGAGAAAGGGACATTTTGGAAGGTGGGGACATTTTTGGAAATGGACTTTATGAACCTAAAAAGATATGTTTTGTTAGTTCCTTTGTGGTACTCTTGTTTAAAATTCTAAAATCAGAATATTCTTAGCCATGTTTTATGAAAATCAGTGAAAAGCTATGAGCATTTTCAATTATATTTATAATTTCTTTTAGGTATGGTGATGCGGTGAAATTGATGAAGGCTACGACTCATTGGCCGAAACAAAATGGCGTTTTTAGAAAACATTTCCAAGATAACTTTGTATATGGACGACATAATGAGCTTGAGAGATTACGTAATAAATATAGAAGAAATCTTTTTAAATAAAACCGGCCAAGTGCGAGTCGGTCTCGCGCACGAAGGGTTCCGTAACATTACGATCGGTACATATCGAGCAAAAAATCCTAAAAAACAGCGCACTCCGGGAGTGCAGGCAGAAGTGAAAACAATAAACTTGTTATTTCTCATAGAATATTTCTTGAAACGATCTGCTACTGCCATCTATTAGCACTCACTTAAACAAATATAGTTTATTTTTTATTCGCTAGATGGCAGTAAAAAATTTAAATCAGCGCCATCTACATTCGAATAGCGGTCTTTCTAGAAACTAAGTTTCTCAATTTGTGTAATAGATGGCAGTATAAGTTAAACAAAAAGACTAACACAAATAAAATCTCATCTGTCGCGTCAAAATCTGTCGCGTCAAAATCTGTCGCGTCAAAATCTGTCGCGAGAACGGCGGAAAATGCTCACCCACAAAAGTGCTCAACGCGCCATAAGAAGTTTTCACTTCAAAAATATTGTATGTCAGAAGAGGCTGTATATGTTAAAAGTCTTTTGCTTGCCCTTTTGGGAGTAAAATTAACAACATCTTAAAAACATACGCAAATGTTTTTTTTGTTTTTATTGTTTGTTGTTATAGCAGCAACAGAAATACATCATAGAAGCACACTAGAGGTATGCTCACGATAAAGTGAGTCGTTCCACAGTCATTACATAGTATAAAACAAAGTCGCTTCTCGCTGTCAGTCCCTATGTATGATTAGATCTTTAAAACTACGAACGGAATTTTGATTTAATAGATAGAGTGATTCAAGAGGAAGGTTTTGATATTTATAACAACACTACTACGCGTACGAACTCGCGGGCAACAGCTAGTAACAGATATAATTAGTACTGGAAATCAGATAACACTAACAAAACAGCAATCAAAAGATAAAATCTAATACCTATGTACGATCGGAGTCAGAATTGCAGACCCACTGTAGAGCTCCAAAACTGCTATTACATATTATGTTTTCAACTCAATCAAGTTTCTAAGGTCTTGCTCGAGTTGAAGTTTGAAGTCTTTCAATTCATTATTTTACTAGCGACCCGCCCCGGATTCGCACGGCTGTATTATGCATGTATTATATCTAAAACCTTCCTCTTTAATCACTCTATTAAAAAAAATCCGCATCAAAATCCGTTGCGTAGTTTTAAAGATCTAAGCATACATAGGGACATAAGGACGGCGAAAAGTGACTTTATTTTATACTATGTAGTGATTAGATAAAACATTTCAATACTTAAGGATGGTGAATTCCTACGCCAACGACCTTCCTACACAGGTTACTAAATAGTTACTACCGGCACCGGTCGCCTTTGTTGTTGAACATTGTTGATTGTTACGAATGTGTTTGGTTTTTCTCAAAAGTGCTGAGAGAGATGGCAGTGTAGGTGAGATTTTTACCGACATTTTGGTGTAAGTTTGAGCCAAAAATTCCGTATAGATTTAAAGCTATCTTAAAATTAAGAATTAAAGCTAGTCTAGCGTTGAAATGACAAGGAATTTTCGTCTCAAATTACCCCAAAATATCAGTGAAGATTCCACCTACAATTCCGTCTCAGCACTTTTGAGAAAAACAAAACAAATTCGTTACAATCAACAATGTTAATTGTAAGCGAAGGGTATTTCTGGCGCGTTGCGTTTGGCAGCATAAATACCCATAAGAGGAAAGGGTACCGGGGGCTCTCTCCACACAAACTATTACAAACGTAGTCCCTCCCTGGATAATGACACTAGAGCAAATATTTTTAGTGCATAAAACTTATAACTGCCATGACCATGTTTTTTTTTTAATTTTTTTAAACTTAATATTTATGATAATTAGAAAATGAACAAAAAATAGGGGCGTAGTCATGGCAGTAACAGGTTTTATGGCACAGAAACATTTGTGCTAGTGTCATTATCCAGGGAGGAAACAGACGACTACGTTTGTATGGAGAGAGCGCAGGTACCCTTTCACCTTAATAGTTATTTTAGAACTCTACGTTGGGTCTGCAATTCTGACTTCAACCGTACCATATTTTCGGTATTGTAATAAAATCCTATATTCGCTACCTATTGTTAACTGACGAATAAGTTACTCTCCGTCCAGTCCAAGATCAACAGACGTGCGAATTATGTGACCTTCAATTCATTCATATTATGCGTTTTAAAGGTCAACAGTGCATTGTAAAAATATTACTACATAGTATAAAACAAAGTCGCTTTTTCTGTCCCTATTTCCCTTTGACTGCTTAAATCTTTAAAACTACGCAACGGATTTTGATGGGTTTTTTTTAATAGAAAGGGTGATTCAAAAGGAAGGTTTATATGTATAATACATGCATAATATAGCCGTGCGAAGCCGGGGCGGGTCGCTAGTATTTGTATAAATCTAGACTTTGTGTCTGAAAATAGGTTTCATTTAGAAAAATAAATGAGTCTGATTAATAATAAGTATGATAATTATTCTAATTTTTTTTATTTGTCGTTATAACGGCAACAGGAATCCATATCTGTGAAAATTTCAACTCTCTAGCTATCATGAGATACAGCCTTAAGGTGAAAGGGTACCTGCGCTCTATCCATACAAACGTAGTCGACTGTTTCCTCCCTGGATAATGACACTAGCACAAATAATTTTGTGCCATAAACCCTATAACTGCCATGACTATGCCCCTATTTTATGTTTTATTTTCATTTTCTAATTATAATAGAAATTGAGTTTAAAAAAAAAAAACAAAAATAGGGAGAATGGTCATGGCAGTTATGTGTCATTATTCAGGGAGAAAACAGTCGACTACGTTTGTAATAGTTTGTATGGAGAAAGCCCCCGGTACCCTTTCCTCTTAACCATAACAGACAAACAGACAGACGGACGGACAGTGATGCCATAGTAATAGGGTTCCGTTTTTACCCTTTTGTTACGGAACCCTAACAATAAACTTCGGTACTTACCAATAATTGCTCTAACTAGCCAACACACCATAATGTCAAGGCATGTTTTGTTCAAGATCCAAGCGATAGGTACAGTGTGCGTCATATGTACACTATCAGTGTGCTACAATAATACTATAAACAAGTATTAGACTTACTACCTTCTTCTAATAGACGTTACACACAAACATAAATACTTGAATTCAAATTACTCAGTGTGATTATTATTTTTAACAAGTTATGTTTAACAGTCGCCACCCGCTACACCAACCAACGTGCCCATTGCATTGATGCACGTATGGAATGCGACTGTGTTTAAACCAATTTTCGCTGTGGTGCGTTCTTGTATCGCGTCATTTTGGAATAGGCTGCGTAAATCCAGTAACGCATTACTTCAAGTAGTAAGTGACGATCTTAGAAATCCCATCTTTACACATTGGCTATCCGTTCACACTGACGCAAATCGAAAATAGTTTCAATTCGACTCTAAACACGGACCATGTAATTTGGTACGACGGGTACATTGATAATGTATTAATTGATAGTTTTAATAATTCGTAATTTATATATATTTTTATACCTTAAGTATAATATTTGTGGGCTCATTGCCTTTACTAAAAACTTTATTATTATTATTATATTAAAATAGTGCTGCACAGGATTGTAAACGTTATGCTACTAGTGGATTTTTGAGCGTCGATTGTACTTACCTCGTTAACAATTGCCCACAAAACTCCAGTATAAATTCTCTGCATAAAATACGATATGATGCAACAATACCAAACAATAAGCAGACGAAGCGGCCCTTATTTTCCGTGTGATGAAACAGGCGAATGGAGAGGCGCTTCACAAGGTTATTCTAGCAATATTACTACTAGAAATCAATGATATTACCTACTCTTACCTACTATATATTACGCTGTACATTGAGAATACAACACAGACTTAACACAGATCACTAATATAAGTCCAGGAATACAATACTACGCAAGAAAATTCATGTAGACTAAAAACTACACGGAAATCTATCTCCGAAAACGTTGACACGTTTTTAGACATTTCACTAGTTTGACTTGTGATGACTTTATAGACGTTTGTTGTTGAAAGTTAAAAGAAGATTAGAGTAAAGAAGTTAGCCTTTTGACAAAGTATTGACAAGTATACAGATTATAAGATTCTTGACTAATAGTATAAGATCCCATTTAGAACAACCATTACCGAGCTGATTAATGGATGAAAAGTATTTTATATCAAAATTAAATAGGTAGTTGGTATGTGTGGTATGTGTCTATTAACCAAACCAGTCAAATGACTAAAAAATAATTAAAAATTAATTAATCATTCTTAACAGATTTTTTTGCAATTATATTTACTGAACAATTTAATTTGATATAAAATACTTTTTATCCATTTAGCAGCTCGATAAAGGTCATTATTAAAGGGATCTTAGACTATAAAAATTTCTATCACAATCGAACCTGTTAATTTTAGCAAAAAAATTATATTTTATCACAGTTGCTCATAAAGTGGATCTTATTAAACCGCTTTTAGGCTCATAATGCGTATTATACACGCGTGCGATAAAAAAAATCCAACTAGTGCTAAAATAATACGCTATTCCGATAAGTCAAATACGTATCTTACTGCTAATGACATATTAGGTAGATGAAACATTCTTAATTTATCTTAGGTTATACTGTTTTGATGTATAGAAAAAAGGTACCATCAAAGAGTTTTTAAGCCTTGCTGGCTTAAAACTCTTTATTGGTACTTTTTTTCTTCTTTTCAAAAGGTTGTCTCTAACGTCTTTGAAAATAATTAAAAATTGAGTTTTGTTTTTATTTTGTTTTTTCTTTAGGTAAGTACATAAATATATTTTTCATTACTCATACTCCGAAAGTAGGTCTAAATATGCCTGAAGAGCGTGTAGAAAATAAAATTTCCAGCCCTAGGGCTTTACGCTTTCACTGACAGCTGTCATGTCAAATTATGGCTTCGCACGACTTGTGCAATCTGCATGTAGCCAGTATCAGTATCATTACGCATTAGGAACTTCAAAAACCTAACCTCCTTGCTTTTTTTTTACACCAAAGAATAATACTTATGGCTTGGCACGGCTCATGCATACTGCCAGAGTTTAGTACTAAGTAACTTTTTTCTCAGTAATCAAATTCAAGTAGTTCAAAGTTCAATATTTAGTTCAAGATATCTTATTTAATAAAATAAATGTAAAGACGAAAATGGTCAAATCGACCTATGACCATGCCACGCCGCCCGCCCGCGCCCTGTCGATGTTGCTGATGTCGTACGTTGAGTAAAAAAAACTGGTGGGAAATGCTAGCATTTCCAAATTATTTTAAACGTTTTAATTAGTACTATTTTTTCTTTTTTTATTATGTTTTTGTGTTAAATTTAACCTGGTTTTTCATTTATGATTGTGTATTTTGTGTAAATAACATTTTCTAGACAAACCGTGTTACAAAAACTGTAAGTTAAATCTACGGACTTCGCTTCATTTCCCAATGTTGGATTAACTCATTATTAAAAACTTCTTCGGTAAGTACCGCCGTATTTAAGTATTGAATACAAATAGCAGAAACCTAAAAAAACACTACATAATGTATAACCTCTTTGGTCCCAACCTTGTAAGAGGCTCAGGTAGTATGGAAACATGAGTACCTACTCATGTGGTATGGAGTCTCATATGATAGTCTCATTCACTTTCGTTGTTATGAAGAATTTTATGTATTATTCGTAATGAAAAGCACAGTGTTTACCTCGGGTGAAAGACTCATTAAGTCCCTCGAACTTGTAATGAGTGACTTTCACACCTTGGATAACAATGTACTATTTCATTACTCATACTCCGAAAGTAAGTCTAAAGATGCGTGAAGAGCGTGTAGAAAATAAAATTTCCAGCCCTAGGGAAAATCGCTTTCACTGACAGCTGTCATGTCAAATTATGGCTTCGCACGACTCGTGCAATGTGCATATAGCCAGTATCAGTATCATTATACATTAGGAACTTCATAACCTAACCTCCTTGCTTTAAGTAACACCAAAGAATAACACTACATGTATACAACCTCTTTGATCCCAACCTTGTAAGAGGATCAGGTAGTATGAAGTCTCTCATTCACCCTCGTTGTTAGGAAGAATTTTATGTATTATTCGTAATGAAAAGCACAGTGTTTACCTCGGGTGAAAGACTCATTAAGTCCCTCGAACTATTGGCGCCCGAGCGTAGCGAGGGCGCTAATAGTTCGAGGGACTTAATGAGTGACTTTCACACCTAGGATAACAATGTACTATTTCATTACTCATACTCCGAAAGTAGGTCTAAATATGCCTGAAGAGCGTGTAGAAAATAAAATTTCCAGCCCTAGGGCTTTACGCTTTCACTGACAGCTGTCATGTCAAATTATGGCTTCGCACGACTTGTGCAATCTGCATGTAGCCGGTATCAGTATCATTACGCATTAGGAACTTCAAAAACCTAACCTCCTTGCTTTTTTTTTACACCAAAGAATAATAACTATGGCTCGGCACGGCTCATGCATACTGCCAGAGTTTACTACTAAGTAACTATTTTATCTTATTTTATTATGTTTTTGTGTTAAGTTTAATCTGGTTTTTTTCATTTATGATTGTGTATTTTGTGTAAATAACAAACAAATAATTTTCTAGACAAACCGTGTTACAAAAACTGTAAGTTAAATCTACGGACTTCGCTTCATTTCCCAGTGTTGGATTAACTCATTATTCCTAAAAAAAACACTACATAATGTATAACCTCTTTGGTTCCAACCTTGTAAGAGGATCAGGTAGTATGGACACATGAGTACCTACTCATGTGGTATGGAGTCTCATAGTCTCATTCACTCTCGTTGTTATGAAGAATTTTATGTATTATTCGTAATGAAAAGCACAGTGTTTACCTCGGGTGAAAGACTCATTAATAAGTCCCTCGAACTATTAGCGCCCTCGCTACGCTCGGGCGCCAATCTCCGTCTCGGGACTTGTAATGAGTGACTTTCACACCTTGGATAACAATGTACTATTTTCCTTACCATTATATTCTGTTTTTAACCGCCGACGCAAAAACAAACGAAAAAAACCCTAAAAAAATATTGTATGTTAGACGAGGTTGTATAGGTTAAAAGTCTTTTGCCTAGCTTTTCGTTACACCTAAAATTCTTAAAAACTTTTTATTATTTTAACAAGTATTTTTTTATTAGCAACTGTGATCAAAAACGTCGTACGATACACGTGTGGATTGATCATTCCATCTCGGCTTTTGCCACGCTCGCGTTCCGCTCGCGCGTCATAAACCGCCTCTATGGAATGATCAACTTTCCACACTTGTATCGCAATGTACTAATCCTATATTTTTATACCAATCGATAGTGTTTATGATAGAGATTAATTCCTGGAACAAACCATGAACAAACATAGTATGGCAAATCAAAGGAAATAACTTGTTTTTGTAGTCTTCTGTAATTCTTTTCAGAATTTTTAGCTATCTCTTATAGTTTAGGATGCCCTGGATGCCCATGTAAAAATTGTCCCTGTACATCTCTCCTCAACTGATTCAAGTAAATAAAAATGTGCTACTTGTCAAATAAAGTAAAACAAACCGTATTGAGCAACAGTACGAGTTGGTTGTTCAAACAATCTACTCGGTAAACATTGCGAAAATTCATTCAACTAGCCTTTGCTTGTTATTTGTTTTCAAAACTTGCTCAAATTATTTTAACAAGTTAAACGAATTTCGTAATTTGTATAGGTCGTTTAGAAAAATATGCATGCATACATTATATATTCGGGTTAAAAACATAATCCTCCCTTTTGAGTCGGATAGAAAGAATGTAAATTCAAGGGCACAGGTTTTCTATCTTAATATATCTACTTATCTATCTATACATATAAATGCTTTGTCCTGAATAACTGACTGACTGACGGATCAACGCACAGCCTAAACCGCAGATCGTAGAGACCTGAAACTTGGAGGGTGTGTTCTTTGTATGACGTAGGCATCCGACAAGAAAGGATTTGAAAAAATCACCTCCTACGCAGACGAAACCGCGGGTAAAAACTAGTCTATTTATAATATATAAAATGAATCCCTATTTTCATTTGTCATTGCCTCACGCGTGAACGGTTGGACCAAATTCGCTAATTCTTTTTTGTTGTGTTTATTATACTGTCAGGAAAAGGTTCTTATATAATTAAAAAATCGAACGTGGGTGAAACCGCGGGGCGCAGCTAGTATTTATATATGTATTAGCTATTATCGGATGCCTACGTCATACCAAGAACACACCCTCCAAGTTTTAGCGAGCAAAAGAATCACTATGCCAAGTTCCCATACTAAATGTCCGGACCCCTTTCTACGTCATGAAATTATAACAGAATCAGATTTTTTGCAGTTTTCCAATTGTTGTGTGACAAGAATCGAACCCACAAACTTTTCCAACGCCTTCGTTCACGGTCTTCAAAATAATTGTGAGCTTGTAGATTACCTATATCCGGAACCCCAAAGCTGTAAAAGTTGTTAAAATCTCGTTATTCCGTAAAATTGAACACAGAATGTTGTCGGAGAACGTAAAATTTTCAATATAACTTTGTAAACTCTAAAGCGCCTTGTAAACGATCAAATTGTTTGTCAAATTATTTGATAGTGTGCAGCTTTGATTGAAGCGGTTGTCATACCGTTTGATGGAAGTTTTATTAATGGGCTGTTTGACAAATAACTTTAAAGGTGAGCGGCGGTGTTTGCAGGTTTGTCCATGGGTTTGTCAAATAAAATTTTAGTCGTCACTACCTAATCTACGACAAATCTACGAGCAAATAAACTTGTTTGATCTTTTGTTGGATCGTTTAAGCTGTTAATTGATGAAAACGTAAAGTTTGACAACCAATTTTGTCAAACAAAGATCGTTTACATGGCGCTTAAGGGCGCTAAAGCGTCGAACGAGGCTCATTTCTCAATTGATGCCAAGCAAAGATTATAAAGTTACTTATATCTTGTTATTTTATGCCTCGAAACATAATTTTAAATCAACCGCGTAGGAGGTAACTAGAAATAATCCGCGCGCAATGAGACTGGGATGGAACCTTGTCAAAGTAAATCGAAAATTACAGTTTTCAAGTAGAGTTAGCATAAAAGTTCTGAATAATAGGTAATTTTTTTTGATTTTTTTTATTTACTTATTCATCTTTAGTGTAGGTAAGTATATAGTACTTATAGGTATTTCTACTGTATCTGAAGAATTCACGGACAAACATACATACTGACACATATACGGTCCCCGTGTGCTCGTTTTATTTATAATTTTAGAGAAACAACATTTTTTAAAATGAAATCGCCATTGCTCCATAGACAATCTATCACAGACAATAATAATTTTTCTTTTAATCAATGGGTCCGTTTCAAATCCGCGACACTATGACCGTGCAATTAACTAATTTATACCTAATTATTATTCAGAACTTTTTTGCTGACGCTACTTTTCTGTCATTTTCGATTTACTTTTACAAAGTTCCATCCCCTTCTCATTGCGCGCGGATTTTAACCTATTGAAGATATTGTGCTCTAAGAAAGACGAGGCTACTCATATATCTTTAACCGACTTCAAAAAAGAAGGAGGCTTTAGTTCGACTGTTTAAACAGGGTTATTGGTAATCATGTTAGCGAGCGGTTGAGGTCCACTTCTCTGCACCTAAGCAAACAACTTTTGTTCTACGACTTTCGGAAATCCGATATTTTTTTTGAAAATTTTAAGGTTTTGTTTACCAGTTTTTTTTAGCTTTTACACGCGACTACGTCTACGTAGGTTTGAATTTAAAAAAATACTTTTTTATCGGATGCCTACGTCATACAAAGAACACACCCTCCAAGTTTCAGGTCTCTACGATCAGCAGTTTAGGCTGTGCGTTGATCCGACAGTCAGTCTGTCAGGACAAAGCATTTTATATGTATAGAAAGATCGAATTTCTCGAATTGACATCCTCAGAATGTTCAAAAAAATTTCCAAAAGTCATAGAACAAAAGTTGTTTGTTTAGGTGCACAGAAGTGGCCCTCGCCCTCTTGCTAATATGATAACCAATAACCCTGTAGGTATATATTGCTTAGATTCCGCTTTAGAGTAAGTTAAAACATTTCCAAAATGGCATCCACATAAAGCAACAATGTCGTAACAACTTAACTGTTTAGATAATCTCAACATTTACCTTTTGTACGCTTAGATATACCAACTTACATAAATAACCTTGAACCAGATACGACGGTAAAGTTAATGCACTTCATCACATGACCATTAAGGTCGTAGCACACATATCAACTCGTAAACGGAACGTAACCGTATCAATTCAAGCAATTCAGTATTCTTTGTATGAAACTCCTTACTCCAACGCACACTAATCGGAATCGTGACGTAATTGCCTCGCGTCGGGACCTCACGAACCGCGGTACGGTGCGTGGTCGACTTTTTTTTATGTATTACTAGCTGTGCCCCGCGGTTTCACCCGCGTAAGTCCCGACCCAGTGGGAATATCGGGATAAAAAGTAAAAATTTGATTTTTTTAAACTTAATTACTATTACTAGCGACCCGTCCCGGCTTCGCACGGCTATATTATGCATGTATTATACATATAAACCTTCCTCTTTAATCACTCCATCTATTAAAAAAACCGCATCAAAATCCGTTGCGTAGTTTTACAGATCTCTGTCCCTATTTCCCTATGTATGCTTAACATACATAGGGAAATAGGGACAGAGAAAGCGACTTTGTTTTATACTATGTAGTGATGATGATGATGGATTTTATATAGGATTATATCATTGATTCGGAGCCCGGAGCTGCTGATCGCTTGGTATCGCGCTTACGTTAGGTAAGTTAGGCGCGGGCGAGGCGTTACGGTGACGATCCTTTTCCGAGTTGATATGTGTGCTACGAACTTTAAATGTAGAAATAATAAAGCAATTAGTCTGGGTACCGGAGGTAGGCTTAAAACATTAAATAAATCGTTTAGTATGCGGTATGCAAGGTTTTTTTACTGTTCGAAGCTATTCATTATTTATTTTGTTTGTTTTGTGTTCATATCTATACTAATATAATGAAGAGGAATTTTTTGAGGAGGTTTTTTGGTTGTAACGAATATGTTCTGAAACTACTGGACCGGTTTTGATGTAAGTTGATATGAGGATACATTGATTCATTGGAATTGAGCGAGAACGTAGAGCCCTTGCCTTGGATATTGGTCCGCAATATTATTATGAGAATTTCAATCTCATATTTCTAATTATTTACTTTAATTTATTATTTACTTTGGCAATATTTTTTTGGCATTATCAAATGTCTAGTTAACCTTGATTATGAATTTAATGATCTGGTCAACGACCAAGTCCAGTTCATAGACTGGTATCCGGATATGAAGAACCGGAATGAATACCGGAAGTGATTGATTTTACATGCTAGTGACGATATCTCTGTAGAGCACTTAAAAAAATGGACTGTATCTTTATAATAAATTCTTTATTGTCAGGCACAAATAACCCATAGATGTACTATACATACAAATTATTAATTTGTAAAAAAAGAAAGAAAAATGATTAAAAATAAAAATGAGGTAACAATCTACCCGCGTCACTTTTTGTTCCCGTTCTGGTTTATGTTTGGGTGAACTTTGTTGCAATGTTTTAGTGTTCCCGAACTTAAAAGAGAAAAAAATTAAACCCATTTTGGATTCCCTGGCAATCATTAACCGGGGTTTTAAAGCACTTTAAAAAATCGGAATGTTTTTTTAATTTTGGGGGACCTTTCGTTTTGCCAATTTTTTGTGTTCCGTAACACGAGACCCTTTTGGATATCGGCTTTCATTCGCCGGGGTTTTAAAGCACTTTAAAAAATCAGACTGTGTTTTTAATTTTGGGTGAACTTTCGTTTTGTAACGTTTTAGTGTTTCTGTAACTTAAAAGAGGAAAAACGACACTCTTTTGGATTCCGGTTTCCATTCGTCAGGGTTTTCGCGATTAGGCACCTAGCTCAGCCTGCCTAGCATGAAGAACAAAACACGAAAATTGCGATACAATTTATGATAAAAATTCAAAATGGCGGCTTTATGTATCATAGTTTGAGAGTTGATGTAGTTATATCGCTTTATCGTATCGTGTTTTGGTCTTCATGCTAGGCAGGCTGAATATTTATTTTTATCACAGTTGCTCATGAAGTGGATCTTATTAAACCGCTTTTAGGCTCATAATGCAACGTATTATTCACGCGTGCGATATAAAAATATCCAACTAGTGCTAAAATAAATGTTATCCCGATAAGTTAAATACTTATCTTACTGCTAATTACAAATGTTAGGTAGATGAAACATTCTTAATTTATCTGGGTTACCTACCTATACTGTTTTGATGTATAGAAAAAAGGTACCAACATAGAGTTTAAGCGTTTAAGAGTAAGCCTGGCTGGTTTAAGAACTCTTTGTTGGTACCTAGTAAACATAACCTAAAATTCTTAAACACTTTTTAAACAAGTCTTTTTTTTATTCGCAACTGTGATAAAAAACGTCGTGCGATACACGTGTGGATTGATCTTTGTATCTCGGCTTTGTTAAACGCCCTCGCGTACCGATCGCGCGTGTTAAACCGCCTCTATGTAAAGATCAATTTTCCACACTTGTATCGCAATGTACTCAAACTCAATAAATATTTACGTGTGTTTTTATTATCTTGCTTATTCGAAGCGGTTATTGCTCATTACTTTACAGGAAGTTGCGCGGAAATGAACCACGCCCGAGGTGAACTACAGACAGACTTACTATATAACTATGATTTATATTAGATAGACCTATTGACGTCCTATGTAGACCCTATAGGTTAAGTAGTTTTCGAGTTTTGAAGGGGTCGAAATAGATCGTGTAATATTAGGTACACACGGCGGTTCTTCGTAAGTTCCTTTTTCTTTTGAACATGGCCGAATAACGCAAACGGATTTGAAAATGATTTTATTTCCTCTTCAAATAAAAGTGGAAATGTAGGAACGTTTACCTGACTGAGGTATTGTATTGCTTGTGTTTTATTCCCTAAGGATGTTCAATGAATATTTTCTTTGTAAGCAATTCTCCTTTATTGGATTCATTTGGGATATCTTTATAGTACGTATCGCTCACATTGTTTACGCTTTTTGTTAGTAGATACTTATGTATTTATAACGGTTCTACTGTTAGATGAATTTCTAAAACAGTTACCTAAGTTAAATACGCAAGCTTTTGAAAATTAAGCAAAGGAAAGTTCAGAACAAGTACGGAATCCCTTTAAAAATGGATGAAAAGTATTTTATATCAAATTAAATAGCTGTAAATATGGCAAATGGTTGTCTAAAAAAATTCAGTCCAGAATGATTAATTCATTTTTATTTATTTGTTTTTAGACTTTTCGCTGGTTTGTTTAATAGACAAATTCCATACCAATAAACTTAACTTTTTTTCAGTGCAAATGACTAGTTTCGATTTAACTGCCTGCCCAAGAGTTGTGACGGAAAAAAAAGTCAACCTAACGTTTGCTAGCTTCATACTTTCGATTAGTATGGTCTCATATAAACAATCCAGTGAAATGATTAAAAAACAAATATTTTTTTAAAATTGTTTTTAAATCAGTGGGAAATGCGGCAAAAATGGGGAAAATTATTTATCTTTGAGGGCTTCCGTTGTTTGTTTGAACGCGCTTATCTCAGGAACTAGATACTGGTCCGAATTAATTTTTTTTTTGTTAGATAGTCTATTTATCGAGGAAGCCTTTAGGCTATATAACATCGCGTTGCGACCAATAGGAGCGAAGAATTACGAAGAAGAAGTGAGAAATGTTGAAATAACGGGGAAAATAATTCATCTTTGAGGGCTTCCGTTTTTTGTTTTGAAGGCGCTGATCTCAGGAACTGCTACATCGAATTGAAAAATATTGGATACTTTTTATCCCGATATTTCTACGGTATCGGAACTTACGCGGGTGAAACCGCGAGGTGCAACTAGTATGGAATACAAGCCCTGTTGAGGAATGCCAACTCTTGCAGCTAAACTAAGTACTTTTACCTACCAAAATACCATTAGGAAGTGACTCCCCCATCTAAAGATCAGAGCAGTGGTCCCGGAAGAATCGGAAGGTTACTTGCTCAAGCTTGTCTTATAAAACAGTTGGAGTAGAGGCGCGCGCGCAGTGCAATCAGCCGTTCGGTTACAAGTGACCGTGAATCGTTGTAAGTGATTGTGTGTGACTTGTGATTATTTAAACTGTGCCTTGACGGATTTCGATCAGCGTGAAGATTGTTAGAAAAAAGGATATTCCGGGTTGGTGTGTGTTTTTATCCTAAAATAGAGGTCAATAGGAGAATTCCCACAGGATTTAATTTTGCAAAATTTGAGTTTTATCCTTTTGTTTTATACTTTTATATACCTTCAGTACTCGCAGGATACAGTTAGTGTAGGTATACTTATAATAAAGGAATAATTAACAAAAATTGTGTAATTGGAAGCAAATTAAATAAAACTACTCTAGGAGTCAGAATAAGTAAGAAAACACGAATCCAAAGTTTTTAAAATTGATGTCTGTGTGTTTGTTACCTATGCAATTAAAAACTACTGCACCGATTGATATCTGGTTTTCCCTATTGGATAGCTCTATTTTGTAGAAAGATTGTGTTACATTTTACATCAAAATCTACCATGTAGAAACTGAATTATCTGAAAATCCCATCTTGGGTTACATTCATCCCGATTTTCCCACAGGATCGAATGTATCGCAGGTGAAAACGCGGAGTGCAGTTAGTTTTTAATATAATTATGGATTATGAGAATAGATCGTGATTTTTTTAAGAAAAATTGTTCTTTATATTATGTGTGTATTGTTAGTTCTCAGTCTCCTTCATTCTCTCTTTCTTTTACGGTTTTTTGTGAAGCATTTTCGAAACGCGTTACTGTTTTTCTCGGCTAGGTAACTCGTTCCATAGACCGAATCTAATATTCGGCATTAATATAAGTATTACTTGCATTAATTAATTTGGTATCATATTAATTTTATAATCACTTGTTACAAAGTAGTTGTAAAAGCATACCATAAATTATCTTTAGCTAGACTGTATTATTTACTTCATTAAACGTAATACGTAATTTACTCAATAATGTTCATGGTAATGTAATCATCTAAAATGTCAATAGTGTAATTGGCTTGGTGAATAACCATTTGGCTACAAACCTACTCAATGATACTTTAATTATATTGCAACAGGCGTCCCATGGTTTTAGCCGCGTAAGTCCTATTTCATGGGGATATCGAGATATGAAATAACCTAAATTATTTAAAAATTAAATTACAACACACGAAATTAACAAAAATACAAAATAAATCATAGAAATGTCACACTTAAAAACTAAACATTAACCTATTAGTACGGGATTCCTTTATGGACGACCTTCAACGAATTGTAAAGTATTTTATATCAAACTAAATAGGTCAATAAATATAATATATTGCAAATGGGTTGCCTAAAAAAATCAGTCTTTTTCGCTGGTTTGGTTTATATACTAATTCCATACCAATGAAAAATATAATCTTTACTTTAACTTAATGTTATTTCATTAACCAGACCAGTGAAAATGACTAGTTTCGATTTAACTGCCTACCCAAGAGGTGTGTAAAAAAATAGTCAACCTAACGTTTGCATATTCTATAGGCTTCATACTTTCGATTGGTATGGAATTTGTTATACAAACCAGTGAAAAGTTTAAAAAACAAAAAAAAAATTGTTTTTAATCATATTCTGGACTGAATTTTTTTTGACAACCCATTTACAATAGTTTTATTGACCTATCTATTTTGATATAAATACTTTGCATCCATTAAACAGTTCGATGAAGATCGCCCTTAAAGGGATCTTACCTTGTTATATTATGTTAATTCTTTGATTTAAATATCACAAGAAGGTTCGTTAAAATCGATTTAATAGTTTCGGAGATTACCTACTATAATACCTTTTTCATAATAGTGTGAATATTCGAAATTTATCATTCATTATTTATACCCGTGACGAATCCATATGAGATGGAACAGAGGACGGTATATGCATTTAAGGTGAGAGAGTTTGGGCACTCAAATGTTCCCTAAATGGCTTTATTTATCTCCAAAATGGCTGCACCGATTTGGACTTAAATTTGTTCTGTTAGGTCAAACAACATGAGGTTGATACTATTTTTTCATCCTTTTTTTAAAATCTGTTGGAACACCAAGAACTGAAATCTGACTGGGCTGAAAGAGCCTGCTACACTTCGACCCAGTGGGATCTTTTGTGTTTTCTTTTGTGTGTTCAAAGAGTAAGAAACATTAAGGTAGGGTACCTTAATGTTTCTTACTCTTTGAAGAAGTGGTCAATTAATGCGGTGATCCCACTAAGAGGAAGAAACCTATATTCCTCCAGTTTAGGATACGCATTTCCAAGGAGGCTCATACGCTTAGCTGTTTAGACGTCGTATTCACACAGTTCCTGCTTTTAAAATTATTTCAGAACAATGCATCAACTAATCCTCATAGCGGCCTCCCTGGCCGTGGCAGCTGCTCGCCCTGCGTTGATCTTCACACAGCCTCTGGCACCACTAGGTGTGCAGTATGTTGCCTCACCCTCGGGCATCCATCCTCATCCTTCTGTTGAACTGAATTCTGCTAGTGAAGCGCTTCTCCCTAGGTAAGTTTGGACCTCATTGTAGTGCTCTTGATCATGGTCTTGCTTAACCATGATGGAGAGACTCTCTTAGTAGTGCATCTTAGTTGTCTCTTCCTCAATCACCAGGCACTACTATGAGTGTAAAGAGTGTATCTTAGTTGAGTAAATATGGCACTACTAAGAGACACTCATAGTAGTGCCAGATGAATTAGGATCCTCAACCACCTGCCACTACTATGGCACTACTATGAGTGTATCTTAGTTGAGGATACTCATTCCCCTGGCACTACTAAGAGACACTCATTGTAGTGCCAGGTAGCTAAAGATCCTCAATCACCCGGCACTACTCAACTAAGATACACTCATAGTAGTGCCACATAGTTGAGGATCCTCAAGCACCTGGTACTACTATGAGTGTTAGCAGTTTAATCTTATTCTCCTGTTGAGCTTAACTCGTACTCGTACTCGTTAATGTCTATTCTATTCAATGTAAATGAAATTCGCGATGTTATAAGTAAATATTTATTCAACAGGGAGCTACTAAAATCCAGAGACTTCTACGACAACCCAAACATTGCTACCAGTCTAGCCAAAGAGTCTTGGTTCACGAATAAAGAAATGCAAGTCGTTGAAAGAGAGGCTGAGAAGATCCCAAGGGAAAACATTTATCACTTAATTAAAAGCGCAGGATTTTTAGACCGTCATTGATGTGTTACAGTCACTATTTCTTTTAATTTAGTCATACTTTTATTTAATTTAAATATCCTATATGCCGAGTTAGGTCTTAAAGCTTTTTAAACTGTAAATAGTATTAAATAGTCTAGCTTTACGATTTGATCTAAGTTCTGTATTTAATTTTATAGAATCAATTAATTAATATAAAATGAATATGTATAATTAATATAGCTATTTGGTAAATAACGATAAACTAAGATCTAGCGAACGATTTCATTACCATCTCGCTAGTTTATTAAATTGTGTAATTTAAGCTTTGAATGCTAAATTATTTAGTAAGATATTTAACTAGTTGGTTTAGTAATATTCTATAAGTGTCGTCACCTTTACATAACTTGTAGTTGTAACTTATCTATTCAAACTATAATTTAATTGCCCGCTTATTAAAATAATGTCGAAGTACCTACCTATGTAGCGCCAAAGTTTAAAAAAACAGTTTTTCGTAAAAATAGTCATGTTTGAAGTAGAGATCTAACTAGATTGATGGTCTCTTTACAGAAGTAATAGATCTCATCGAGAACTTCATTTTTATGTGACAGCTGTCAAACTAGGTTTGTCAACGCTCCGTTTACTTTAGCGTATTTTTTGTCAAATTTGATCGTGTGCATGTCGTGTGCTTTATTTTTAAATTACTTACATTTTCAATGCCTTTGATACTTGCGCTTAGTGTAGGAACGTAGATTTTTATACTTTGTATACAAAAACATGGAACTTAAAATGTGAAATCCAACATTATTTTGTAAACCGCGCATCTATAAAATTTTATCTACTAATTTCTTTATTTAGGCTTTAAAATTATTCCAAGATTTAATTAACCGTCAAATAGTGTTACATTGTAATTTTGGAATAGTTTCAAAGCCAAATAGAAAAAAATGCAGTGGAAAATTATGACCTACATGTGTGGTTTACAAAATTATTTTTCTTTTACGAAAAACTGTATAATTTTCGATTTTATATCGCATTTGATACGAAATGCGCTTAGGATATTTATAAAGGTCACCCTTGCTTAGTACCTACAACAACAATGTGAAATCCCATCGTACGTTCTTGCTACTTCCTTATTAAAATGTTATTGATGTTCAAATATTGCAATAGTTTATGTACATCATACCGACATAATGATAAAAACATGACCTAATGGCATCATCGGGTCATGTTCTTATGTGTTGCAATGTAAATCTGCATATGAAATTTCCTGTTACTTTACTTTGATGAAATCTATACAGTTTTATTTTATAAAGAGGAAAAATACCTACTTTTTTTTGTAACATAAATACTGTTCCAAACTACTGTGCCGATTTTGATGAAATTTGGTATTGGGAGACATTGATTAATGGGGAGTAACATATCCTGAAATTCCCAAGGGATTGCTGGTTGCACTAGCAGCCACCCCATGGTTTCACCCACGTTAGTCCCGATTTCTTGGAAATATAGGAAAAAAATGTATGCCTGCCTGATCCTCAAGATCTTGGTAAGTATTAAGTTATTTGATGAAACTTGGTTCTGTAGTTTCTGTGCCTTTTCGTTACAAACAAAATACGGAACCTTAAAAAAATCTTTTCTCTTTATAATATTACTAGCGACCCGCCCCGGCTTCGCACTGCTATATTATACATGTATTATACATATAAACCTTCCTCTTGAATCACTCTATCTAATAAAAATCATCATCAAAATCCGTTGCGTAGTTTTAAAGATTTAAGCGTACAAAGGGATATAGGGACAGAGAAAGCGACTTTGTTTTATACTATGTAGTGATGATAGTGAGTGTAGGTAGATTTGTTTTTTAGCATCCTGTATATCTTTTATATAAATATCTTGATAAGAAAAATTAGTGTTCTAAAAACATTTAGTTTTTAAGGCATTTGTATTTAAAAATAAGGCTTTGTCTGTACAGAGCTTTAATACAAATCTTAAATTAGTTTTAAGTTAAGATAAGTTAAGATAAGTAGTAAACCGGTTTAGTACATAAAAGATAACTGCAATAAGTCAGACTGTGATATTGAACAATAAGTACTAAGTAAGTTATTGTTCAGTTCTGTAATTTATTTTTATTAAACTCTATGTTGATATAATTGTGTTTTCTGTTCAAAATCTAATAAGTGGAGTAGAGAGAACATATTTCAACATTTTCATCTATGCTTAAAATATTTTTTAGAGTTAACCTTTTTGTAAAGATCGTTAACACTCGATGTTTTTTCGTTACTTCAATGGCAATGCTTGAACCTTTTTAAAAGGGGTCCGGACATTTAGTATGCGAGCTTGGCTTAGTGTTTTTTTGCGCGGTGCATTTCAAGACCTATGTCAATCGATAAAGGGCATTACGGCGAACAAATAATGCCTTTACACTGAACCTCTAAACGTGATTTAAATAAACTAGTAGTTCGCCCCGAACTGAGACCTCACGAGTTTTTTTCAGCGTTTATTATATTTCAGCGTAAAGTACTAAAATGTATAATATAACGACGAAAGACTCCAAATACGACAGGTCTATCTTATTTGAATGATAGGTGCCTAGTATCGCTATTATCTGACATTGGATGATTTAGAGAATCCAAACACGATAGGCATAACTTGTTGTTGTTAAGTTCTAAAAGCATAGGCCAGCTCAATCATCACACCCTGGACATCCGTTGACTCTTTATTTTTACTCAAGACATTTTGAATGTGTCCAACATAATATCCAGAAGATAGTAATTCCTTTCCTTCCTTCCTTATGTATCTACTTATCATAATGTTACGTAAGAGGAAACGAGAAGACAAGCTCGAGAACGAGAATATATTAGAGAAGTTTGAGGCCAATATGTCCTGTAATAAGTCCCTAAACTAAAATATAACAAGTCAAAAAATTATAAAAAAATTAGTCACAAATTTTATAATTATCAGAGTCTCTAGATCGGCTAGAACCGAACATTCCTACTATTTGATACTATCCACCACTATTATTGTATAACAGCCCATGATTATGAAATAAATAATTATAGGAAATGAAGCAAAGAGAGTTCGGACGATTTGGGGCAAAGTAATAAATTTCTATAAATTTTAAATTTAAATAAATTTGGATTAAGAATATTGTAAATAGTAAGCGTGTTACATTGTGAATTTGTGATGCTACACCTTCGTTATTTTTCTTTTGCAATCACAATGTAACACGCTTACTATTTAAGTACAATATTCTTAATCCAAATTTATTAGATTTTATTTTCTATTTTTTAGTTGGACTTTTTTTATTAAAGCGTGTTTTTTTTAGTTTTTTATTCTATTAATTTATTTTATACTTTTTGGTCTTTGATAACTTAATATGTTAGATCGGACCCTGGTTACTATTGAAAGACAAACTACTCGTCAAGACGATTCTAACGAGCCTAAACTCGATGAGGTTGTGTCGTTTCATTGCGAAGTTCCTATGACCACCTTCCAGTTCCATCATCAGACCCTGGTTACCATTGAAAGACAAACTACCCGTCAAGGCGATTCTAACGAGCCCAAACTCGATGGGGGTTGTGTCGTTTCATTGCGAAGTTCCTATGACCACCTTCCAGTTCCATCATCAGACCCTGGTCACCATTGAAAGACAAACTACTCGTCAAGACGATTCTAACGAGCCCAAACTCGATGGGGTTGTGTCGTTTCATTGCGAAGTTTCTATGACAACCTTCCAGTTCCATCATCAGACCCTAGTCACCATTGAAAGACAAACTACTCGTCAAGACGATTCTAACGAGCCCAAACTCGATGAGGTTGTGTCGTTTCATTGCGAAGATCCTATGACCACCTTCCAGTTCCATCATCAGACCCTGGTTACCATTGAAAGACAAACTACCCGTCAAGGCGATTCTAACGAGCCCAAACTCGATGGGGTTCTGTCGTTTCATTGCGAAGTTCCTATGACCACCTTCCAGTTCCATCATCAGACCCTGGTCACCATTGAAAGACAAACTACTCGTCAAGACGATTCTAACGAGCCCAAACTCGATGGGGTTCTGTCGTTTCATTGCGAAGTTCCTATGACCACCTTCCAGTTCCATCATCAGACTCTGGTCACCATTGAAAGACAAACTACTCGTCAAGACGATTCTAACGAGCCCAAACTCGATGAGGTTGTGTCGTTTCATTGCGAAGTTCCTATGACAACCTTCCAGTTCCATCATCAGACCCTGGTCACCATTGAAAGACAAACTACTTGTCAAGACGATTCTAACGAGCCCAAACTCGATGGGGTTGTGTCGTTTCATTGCGAAGTTCCTATGACCACCTTCCAGTTCCATCATCAGACCCTGGTTACCATTGAAAGACAAACTACTCGTCAAGGCGATTCTTGACGAGTAGTTTGAATGAATGAACTATGAAGTATGGATAATGAGATAATTCCTGCAGATTCCCTCCAGCTCTATCATCAGATCAGTTCCATGGTACCATATTATTGTCACCGAAGTTACGCCCCTTCATTTGATACCCCACTCGGGTATATTTGCAGTATAGTTTGTGTGCCATATAGGTAGATCCCCTTTTGGACCCCTATCTCCGTAACCCCCTGACCGATCCTGCTCATGTTCGAACTTAAAAATTCTATGGACCTCAACTACTTGTATACCAAAAATCATGAAGATCAGAGCAACGGTACTCAAGTTATCGTCGAACAAACATACAAACATACAAACATACAAACATACAAACATACAAACATACAAACATACAAACATACAAACATACAAACATACAAACATACAAACATACGAGCGACCGACCCTTCTCAACACTAGACCTCTCTCGCTTCGCTCGTTCGGTCAATAAATATTGCAGGGCATTCCACACATCGCCATCTAGCCCCAAGCTAAGTAACTAGACTTGTGTTATGAGTGCTAAACAACGAATATACTACTTATATACTTTTCTTTTTGTAAATATATACTTATAATACATAGAAACAACCAGACCACAGACAAATATCTAAGCATAAATACTTGTCTGAGGCTGGAATCGAACCCGCAACCCTGTGTTTGACAGTCCGTCATGGTGACCATTGTGCCAACTGGGTCGTCAAAGAGTGATTCGTTGTATATTCCGTTTCTGAGACGCTTAAGCTGTCTAGGGCAAAGGCGTTATTTATTTGACATAATGCCCTCTATCGATAGGTAAGGGTCTCAAATGCACCGCGCATTTTTGGAAAATCATAGGACAACAGCAACAGTAATCATAGCGGTTTGGTGTGAAGGCATTATTTGTTCGCCATAATGCCCTCTATTGATAGGTATGGATCTCAAAATGCACCGCGCATTTTTGGAAAATCATAAGACATCAGCAACAGTAATCATAGCGGTTTGGTGTGAAGGCATTATTTGTTCGCCATAATGCCCTCTATCGATAGGTATGGGTCTCAAAATGCACCGAGCATTTTTGGAAAATCAAAAGACATCAGCAACAGTAATCAAAGCGGTTTGGTGTGAAGGCATTATTTGTTCGCCATAATGCCCTCTATTGATAGGTATGGGTCTCAAAATGCACCGCACATTTTTGGAAAATCATAAGACATCAGCAACAGTAATCATAGCGGTTTGGTGTGAAGGCATTATTTGTTCGCCATAATGCCCTCTATCGATAGGTATGGGTCTCAAAATGCACCGAGCATTTTTGGAAAATCATTAGACATCAGCAACAGTAATCATAGCGGTTTGGTGTGAAGGCATTATTTGTTTGCCATAATGCCCTCTATCGATAGGTATGGGTCTCAAAAAGCACCGAGCATTTTTGGAAAATCATAGGACAACAGCAACACGTTTTTGTGTGAAGGCATTATTTGTTCGCCATAATGCCCTCTATCGATAGGTATGGGTCTCAAAATGCACCGCGTATTTTTGGAAAATCATAGGACAACAGCAACAGTAATCATAGCGGTTTGGTGTGAAGGCATTATTTGTTCGCCATAATGCCCTCTATCGATTAGCATGGGTCTCAAAATACACCACAGCAGCTTAAGTTACTATGCCAGAGTGTCCAAAGGCTTTTCATCAATGCCTATGTTTGAATTAAAATATTTCTATGAAAAAAAGCATAGAATTTGACGCTCGTACCTCACAAAAGGTTTTTATAGATGTTTTTTCTATTCCACAGTAAATTAAATATGTTGTTTAGTTTGGTTTAATCTCAGGGTTTAATCATGTTTGTAATGTCACAATCCGCGCCAAATTCCGGTTTCTTGAAGCTTCTACCTCTTTTGCACGTCACCCAGCATTCGTGGACTGCTTTTTGGACGAAATCTAAAAATTGTATTGTATCGTTAAAAACTTTTTTAAAATAATCTTAAGTAGGTATTTGTTAAACTCATATTTTAGAGTATTATTACCCTTACTTAGCAAATTACAGGTCGCGATGGCTTTTTATTACGCCACCTAAGAAGATAAACGAGAATACTATGGTTAAAATATTTAGATTGTAAAGATAAAAATCACAAATAATTTAGGTAAATAAATATTACAAGACATTCCACACATCGCCATCTAGCCCCAAGCTAAGTAACTATATAGACTTATGTTATGGGTGATATACTACGGATTTACTACTTAGATACTTTTCTTTCCTAGGGATCCCCATTTGGACTTTTAATGTTTCAAAATTACTAGTTTTAGCTTCGGGTGACCAAAGGGCTGGCTCGTACCTCGGACAACGGATAAGCATCGCCATCCAACGTGGTAACGCTGCCAGCCTTTTGGGCACACTTCATATGGATCCCCATTTGGACTTTTAATTTAGTGTAAGTAAAGTAGGTAGTTTATTTAATTAATTTAAGTTTTCGTTATTTAATTGTTATTTAGTATAGTTTAGTTACTTTATCTAAAATAAAAGAGACCCTTTTCTTTTGTGAATATATATATAGAAACCAGACCACCGATAAATATCTAAGCATAAATACTTGTCTGAGGCGGGAATCGAACCCGCAACCCTGTGTTTACCAGTCCGGGATAGTGACCATTGTGCCAACTGGGTCGTCAAATAGGTTTTATAGTAATACATATTGTAAATCATCAATAAACAAGTAGATAGATATCTAGTCAAATATCATCAAAAATCTGTCTATATTTATAAAACCCACGTCATTCCTCTAATATTATTTCAAGCCAACTCATCTACTTATCGTCTGATAAGCTACATTCATGAAACCCTGAAGGTAGACAAACCAATCTTATGGACCTTCACTCATAAAAGAATTTGCAAAGAAATATATCAAATACAAAGTTCTAGTTAAATTAGACGAGGACGCCCACTAGGCGCCATTCAATACGAGTATATTAAAATAGAGCTAGACTTTATTAGAATCACAGGGTTCAATGAAGTGATAAAGTAAATCGTCTTCTACTGAATTTTGTTTTTCTGATGAAACGCGTAGATGGTTTTAAAAATGAGAAGATTGAACCCTTTATTTTGAGAAAGTAAACGACAATGCAATAATTTTCTACATATATGTTAATCAGTATTATATACTTAAACTTATTGGTATTTTATACTTAAAATACAGTTATTTTAAGTATAAAATACCAAACAAACAGGACTTTTACGTACGGTCAGGGGTCAAAAGTGGTTGACCACCGTCCATAAATTAAATTATGAAAAATTACTTTGAAGAAAGATATCTTAATTTAACGTCTATAAATCAAGAAACTTTAGTGTATTTATTTTACTATACATTAAAGAATTTCTGAACCTTGAATCAGAAAAGATATGATATGAAGTTGATAATCTTTATTTTATGGACTTCTTGGGCTGAAAGGCATCAATAAAGTCTCTCTTCCGAGATCGGTGGATCCTTTCTAACTTTGTAGTTTTTTAATCTAGTGTTTTGATTGCTTAAATATTGTTTACTAGCGACCCACTCCGGCTTCGCACGACTATATTATGCATGTATTATAAACTAGCTGCGCTCCGCGGTTTCACCCGCATAACTCCCGATCCCGTGGGAAAATCGGGATAAAAAGTAGCCTATAACCTTCCTCGATAAATGGACTATCCAACACAAAAAGAATTTTTCAATTCGAACCAGCAGTTCCTGAGATTAGCGCGTTCAAACAAACAAACAAACAAACTCTTCAGCTTTATAATATTAGTATAGATATAAAACTTCCTCTTGAATCACTCTATCTATTAAAATAAACCGTTTAAATCGTTAAAACTACGCAGAAGTTTTAAAGATTTAAGCATACATAGGGATATAGGGACAGAGAAAGCGACTTTGTTTTATACTATGTAGTGATAGCTCATCGTCATCCCGACAACTAAGCATAAATTATTTCATGTACCTCCTAAAATTAACTAGCGTACCCCACTTTGAGTATAAATAACCCTGATTCAGAACATAGACATATTTATGAACTGATTTTGCGTCTACTATGACAGAATACAAAAATATAGTCAACATTATTTGCACATATTCGCCTTACACTCAATAATAAGGGTGGTCATCGAAACATACACAAAAGACGGACAAAATAGAAACAAAAGATACAGTAATAAAAGACGCAGGAACAAAAGATGATCGTCACAGAAACAGACGACAGATGAAATAGAAACAGAAGACGATCAAGCAGAAACTAAAGACGAACAAAATAGAAACAAAAGATGCAGTAATAAAAGACGCAGGAACAAAAGATTATCGACACAGAAACAAAAGACAGATGAAATAGAAACAGAAAACGATCAAGCAGAAACTAAAGACGAACAAAATAGAAACAAAAGATGCAGTAATAAAAGACGCAGGAACAAAAGATGATCGTCACAGAAACAAAAGACAGATGAAATAGAAACAGAAGGCGATCAAGCAGAAACTAAAGACGAACAAAATAGAAACAAAATATGTAGTAATAAAAGACGCAGGAACAAAAGATGATCGTCACAGAAACAAAAGACAGATGAAATAGAAACAGAAGACGATCAAGCAGAAACTAAAGACGAACAAAATAGAAACAAAAGATGCAGTAATAAAAGATGCAGAAACAAAAGATTATCGACACAGAAACAAAGACAGATGAAATAGAAACTAAAGACGATCGTAACAGAAACAAATGACAATCGAACTAGGAACAAAAGACGATAGATTTGGAAACAAAAGACGATCGCAATACCTTTCTCATTATCACAATTAAATTCATGCATGTCACAGGTATCGATGAAGGTTCTCATTTCGCCGCAGGAGTCGATTCCACACACCGGGACCTGATCATGTCTGCATATGTCTGCGATTTTGCATTCTTCAGTTAGCTGAAATAATATTGGCCTGTACAATTCATCTTGATGATGTATACAGCGCAGCGCCAACAACATATTAAATGGAGTAAGTTTGCCCAGAACTTAAGTTACCCTCTCAACTAACTAAATAAATAAGTAATAAATATTGCAAGACATTCCACACATCGCCATCTAGCCCCAAGCTAAGTAACCAGACTTGTGTTGTGGGTGCTAGACAACGGATATACTTTTCTTTTGTAAATATATACTTATAATACATAGAAACATTGTCTGAGGCGGGAATCGAACCCGCAACCCCGTGTTTTGCAGTCCGGTATGGTGACCATTGTGCCAACTCGTCAAACTCACTAACATGGTGTATCTGGGTGTTAGATGTTTTATCGAGAAAGTAATATGACAATGAAAATGAAGCCAAAAGTAGGAGATTTCAGGACACTCCACACATCGCCATCTAGCCCCAACCTGAGTAACTAGTCTTGTGTTATGGGTACCCAGTAAAGCTGAGATTAAGACGAGGATTACTTATAAAAATCACTAAGAAAGGTACTTTCTTCGTCAATTACTTGTCTAGCTAGATAGATAAATATTGGTCAGTTGATTGTCAAAGTTTTATAAATAAAAACAAAGCGACCCACTCCGGCTTCGCACGGCTATATTATGCATGTATTATACATACATATAAACCTTCCTCTTGAATCACTCTTTCCATTAAAAAAACCGCAATAAAATTCGTTGCGTAGTTTTAAAGATTTAAGCATACAAAGGGATATAGGGACGGCGAAAAGTGACTTTATTTTATACTAGCGACCCTCCCCAGCTTCGCACGGCTATATTATGCATGTATTATACATACATATAAACCTTCCTCTTGAATCACTCTTTCCATTAAAAAAACCGCAATAAAATTCGTTGCGTAGTTTTAAAGATTTAAGCATACAAAGGGATATAGGGACGGCGGAAAGTGACTTTATTTTATACTAGCGACCCGCCCCGGCTTCGCAGGGCTATATTAGGCATGTATTATACATATAAACCTTCCTCTTGAATCACTCTATCTATTAAAAAAAACCGCATCAAAATCCGTTGCGTAGTTTTAAAGATTTAAGCATACAAAGGGAAATAGGGACATAGGGACAGAGAAACCGACTTGGTTTTATACTATGTAGTGATGATAGTGATAGTGAAATGCGAAAATTAATGTTTACCGCCAAGCTTTGTTACTTAAAATTCTTATATCTCCACTCAATATTATAAAGAGGATCATAAAGATTTACTTTGTTTGTAACGAATAGGCTCTTCACTTCTGGACCGATTTGGATAAAACTTGGTATGAGGATACATTGATTCATTGCGAGTAACTTTAGCCACTTTTTATTTCGATATTCCCACGGGATCAAGACATATGCGGGTGAAACCTCGGGACACTGCTAGTCTATAAAAACATACCTTAGCGCTATCGACGTGGGCATCACAATATTTCCAAATACTAACAAAAATGAAAATGAATAAATGCTCCATTCTTGGAATAAACACTGAAATTTAGAGTTTGTTAAAATGTTGTTTACATTTCCATTGATATTTTCGTGCTTCCATTTATTGTTCGTAACCGAGGTTTAATTTCAATGTGTTTGAATTTGGTTAGGTATGTTTTATTATAGCTATTCGTATGTTGCTTATCATATTATGTGCGGTGCAAATAACAACTTTTACATGAGTACTTACTAAAGTACGGTCGGCTGCATAATTGCAGACCCACCGTAGAGCTCCAGCATTTTCAACACAAGCAAGATTCCAGACACCTGCTTTGGTTGAAGTTTAAAGTCTTCTAACTCATTAATTTATCTAACTTAAATTATTAGATTGAAAACATTCCAATAGTAAATCTAACTCTACCGGGGGCTGCAATTATGCAGCCGACTGTACCTACCTACATCTATCCCTATATATCGTGTCGCGGTATTAGTTGCCAAACTTCACAACGGCTGTAAGATATTTGGGTATATTCGTTAGGTCTGAGAATCGAACAAAATCTATTTTTTATATTTTTTTCCCTTTTTTCCTTTATTTTTTTTATAACTGTTTTAATAAAGGGGAAATATTTTTTGTTAAGTAGGTACTGGACCGATTTAGATGAATCTCGGTATGAGGATAGGTACGTTAAGCAAACCCTTGGGCGTTTAATAGGCCACTTATTATCCATACTTTCTTGCTCCGCTGGCTAAGCGACCCAAAGTGACAGTCTTTCATCTGAGTTATTTCTTGCCAATTGTTGCTCGAAGTTCGCAAGTCAGTTTCCACTGTGTGGGGGTAGATCGATGCTCTAAGAAAGAATACTTGTGTCACCCAACCGGTTGAAAGCCAGTGGGATGACACAGGTATCGCTGGAAGGACTTTTTACCCAAAAAAACAGGAAATATTTTCAAGGATTCATATATCATGATTCGTTTACTTAATATTACTACCACAGTGCATCTATTATACCAAAACTGAACAAAAAAGATAACATCTTGTGACGTCCGTAAAAAGTAAATGATTTTTGTTTCTTCGACTTGCCGGGTAGGTAATCTTTTTCTGTCGGCAGAGGTCCATAAAGTTGTCGATTTGGCCCAAAGTCCTTCCGGCATACGGCAGACATGACCGGGCCAATTCAACTTTAGTGTAGACTAGCGACACGCTCCGGCTTCGCACGGCTGTATTATGCATGTATTATATCTAAAAACCTTCCTCTTAAATCACTCTATCTATTTAAAAAAACCGCATCAAAATCAGTTGCGTAGTTTTAAAGATCTAAGCATACAAAGTGACATAGGGACGGCGAAAAGTGACTTTATTTTATAGGACCCGCTCCGGCTTCGCACGGCTATATTATGCATGTATTATACATAATTATAAACCTTCCTCTTGAATCACTCTATCTATTAAAAAAACCTCATCAAAATCCGTTGCGTAGTTTTAAAGATTTAAGCATACAAAGGGATATAGGGACAGAGAAAGCGACTTTGTTTTATACTATGTAGTGATAGTGATGCGTAGTTTTAAAGATTTAAGCATACAAAGGGATATAGGGACAGAGGAAGCGACTTTGTTTTATACTATGTAGTGAAGTGATAGTGATAGTGATTGAGTGGTCCGCTGATAATAATTCTTTCATAGGTTAAGACCTAAGGGTCTATCTAGTACCTGCATATTTTTTGGATTTGATGGACTTTTTGGAGCTGGAAATATAAAATTAAACTACCACTTGTAACTTTTAAGTTCTAATTAGGATTTTTTGTAATTAAGATTACAATCAGCATTGAATTCCGGTTTCTTGAAGGATCTGCCTCTCTTGCACGTCACCCAACATTCGTGGATAGGACGCTGCTTGAAGTCTGCAGAATTGAAAATAACCATTACCTACTTATTAGAAAGTTTTATAACTAAAGGATATAAAATCCACCCTTTCCTTGTTCCGTAAATACAAGAAGACAAGAAGATGGAATGATGGAATATGAAATTCTAACTTGTCAAACGAGGATGTATCTGATACAAAGGCTTTGCCTTGCTTTCTAGGAAAAAATTGTCCAGCTGATTTTGATATTGACAGTCAGTGTTTGTAAAACATAAAGATATAAGATATTATAGAATGAAAACATCATGACGAATTGGATATAGCAAACTCATAAAGGTATTATAATTTTACTTCGTAAAATGATACGGCGAATTGGTCTGTAAGATTTGAATTTACCAATCGAGCCCCGATCATACTTGGGGTTGGAAATCTTCATCCCTTATTCATAAACATTTAATAAGCACAATGATTTTTATTTAATAGTGTATGACTTCGTTGTTTTGACACTTTCGCACACCAAAACGTCAGTGCGTCATGTCCTCGATCTCTAGTTTGACAGCAAAGTTTAGAGATCGATAGGCGAATCTTAATGTTAAATCAAAGAGCGTATAGTATCTTAAGACTGGACATTGTCAGCCTGAAACTTATCGGTAACCAACGAAAAATCTACTAATATTTAGAATGCGTATTTGTCATATGCAAAGATTTGTTCTCTAATATATTCCTGTGGATGTATTAGTCCACAGAAATATATTAGAACTGATTTCGATAAAATTTTGTAAGCTACTTGATATGCTACCATATCCCACGACAGCAGAACTAATGAAGTTGTAACCTCGTGAGGCGACATGTGTTTTTTCCAATTATTTTACCTTTTTTGTTGTCGCAATTAAATTCGTGCATGTCACAGATATCGATGAAAGTTCTCATTTCACCGCAAGAGTCGATCCCACACATTGGTACTTTATCGTGGACACACAGATCTGCTACTTTACATTCTTCTTCGTTCTTGCAATTAACGTGTTAAAATCAATTCATATTATGAAAAAAAAACATGTATAAATCGATTAATATGAATAATTGAAATAAAATTACTTATTAGTGTAGAAACATACTGAGAAAAGATTTTTTTTTGTTTGTAACGTCCTTCTTCTTTCTGCCCTTATCCCAATTTATTTGTAGTCGGCACAGTTTGTCTCTTCTTCCATTCACTTATTAGTCGTCATCTCATCGTCCTCATTCATCTCTCTCATATCTTATCTCAAGCAGTCCATCCATCTTTTCTTAGGTCGTCCTCTTCCTCTCCATTCGTCCAGATTCATACCCATCACTCTTCTAATCACATGCGTGTTCTCTCCTCATCACATGTTCATACTAACTCAAACGGTTCCCTTTTACTTTATCAGTAACTGGTGCTACTTTCAGGCTTCCTTTAATTTACTCATTCCACACATCCATCTCAACATTCTCATCTCCGCTGCAAGCAATCTTCTCGCATCCTTGCTCTTCACGGTCCAGCATTACGATTCATAAATGACGACAGGTCTTATCAAGGTTTTGTAGACCCTCACCCTTCAGTTTAAGCGGCATCCGTGGATCAGAGATGGTTGCTGTGACCTTTCACCTTTTTAACCACCCGGAGCACACAGAGTTCAACAAAATCGGCTCAGTAGGATTTTGTTAAGCTTTTTTGAGGATACATTTAATCTTTAGGAGACTACTTTTTTTCCCGATTTCCCGAAGAATCTAGGCTTACGTGGGCTAAACCGCAGGGCGAACGAAGTGTACTTATATTACCATATATTATTATTATAATGTATAGGTGTTTTATGTTTCTTACCTTAATAGACTCGCTATGGCAATTAACAAACGTTATGTACGGAAGCATGACTAAAATAAACAAATTAATTAGTCATCATCATCATCATGGCAGCCCATACACGTCCACTGCTGGACATAGGCCTCCCCCATACGACGCCACAAACAGCGGTCCTGAGCCGCCTCCACCCACCGACTACCCGCGACCGCCACAATGTCATCGGTCCACCGGGCAGGTCTCCCAACACTCCGTTTCGCGTTGCATTGCATAGTAATTACATACATAGTAACCGACCGTGTCCAGAGAAAAGAACTAATTTATATTGCTCTTACGGTGAAGGAAAATATTGTGATGAAAGTCGTGGCTCAGTTGGCTCCAGATATATTGACAACTTCTTTCCTATAAATCGACTAAGCTGAGAGGGTGATATAGGTGCTGGGCAAGCTTACTCCAACGAATACATATCCCAGGCACTAAAGAACTAATTACAAATAAAGTTTTTTCTTTCTTTCTTTATAAAGGGCCCTAAATAGTATGGATTATGGCGTTAAACAGGGTTATTGGTAATTATACTTACTAGCAAGCCGTTGAGAGCTACTTCTGTGCACCTAAACAAACAACTTTTGTTCTATGACTTTTGGAAATTCGAACATTTTTTTGAAAATTTTGAGGGTAACTTTATCTGCAAATCAGCTGTTCCTTACACGTAGAGGTCATCAACCTTAAAATTTCAATTATTTTTTAGGTTTTATCTACTGCTCTTAGTCTGAATGACCTTTGTTTTAAAAAACCAGCTGTTTTTCGAATTTACATAAGCTCAAAATTTTCATTTTTTTTTGAATTTCCAAAAGCCGTAGAACAAAAGTTGTTTGTATAGGTGCACAGAAGTAGCCCTCAACGGCTTGCTAGTATAATTACCAATAACCCTGTATAAATCATTGGGCTATGGAGCCCCGGACCTTTGGAAGGCGTGCGAGGAGTCGAAGCCAATACATAGAGGCCCTTTACAATAACAAGTTTAATAGCAAAGTATGATGTGGACAGTAAACCGACGATTATCTCTGACTGCACTATGAAATGCAGCTAAGGACAACCTCGGGTTTGGATAGAACTATTGATAAACTACAGGACAAAACTATTTGGGCTACTGTGATGGGATGGTAGTGAACTGGCTACTGGGGATCTATGAATAAATAAAATAAATATTGCAGGACATTCCACACATCGCCATCTAGCCCCAAGGTAAGTTACTAGACTTGTGTTATGGTTGCTAGACAACGGATATACTACTTATATACTTTTCTTTTGTAAATATATACTTATAATACATAGAAACAACCAGACCACAGACAAATATTTAAGCATAAATACTTGGCTGTGGCGGGAATCGAACCCGCAACCCTGTGTTTGGCAGTCCGGCATGGTGACCATTGTGCCAACTGCCGTTATAAATCTTATTAAATTATCATAATAATTATTTTTTATATTCACCCAACAAAATTAACATAATAATATCAGCGGCTGCGTCATAATAATCTTATTTATATTATTTCAAAATAATTTCGACATGACTTTTGTAAGGTTTCCGTTTGATATAAAGAAATGTTGTATAAATATAATTTGAAATTCAAATACAATATTTATTTTATGACTCAAAAAATACGTTTATGTGAAATGTGATCGCGACATAAGATTAAGTCAAGTCATAAATCATTTGGTTACATTTTGTGTTACTTCCATTTCAAGATGATCTTTATTTGTTGACAGATGGTTTCAGATTCGCAGATCATTTCGAAATAGATTGATAAAATTTAACCTCTGTGGCGCGGTGGAGAATCCCCGTTCCCAGGGTCAAACAAATACTTGTTGTGGTCTAGGTGTTTCTGTATGTAACTCTCTCTCTGGTCGATCCTTCATGACTGAAAATCGGGACCACCAATCTTCTTTACTCAGCGGTCCTCCACTTGTTCCGGTCTGCGGCCAATCGAACCACTTCCTCGAACCTGGACGAGCTCTTCTGTTTCAGCTGATCTGACCATCTCATCGGGGATCTACCACCGTGACAGTTTGCCCTCTACATTTGCACAGATGATCAGTTTCTCCAGGTTCTCGTCTTGACGTCTGATAATATAGCCGAAATAGCTGAGGATACGTCGCTGGCATATCGTGGAAAGACGGTCTTTAATGCCGAGTTCTTTTAGTATAGACACATCACTACATAGTATAAAATAAAGTCACCTTTCGCCGTCCCTATGTCCCTATGTATGCTTAGATCTTTAAAACTACGC
This sequence comes from Idaea aversata, assembly GCA_907269075.1. Classification (NCBI taxonomy): domain Eukaryota; kingdom Metazoa; phylum Arthropoda; class Insecta; order Lepidoptera; family Geometridae; genus Idaea; species Idaea aversata. The sequence goes on from OU026102.1 coordinate 5,398,707, forward strand.
AACGGATTTTGATTTTGATGCGGTTTCTTTTAATAGATAGAGTGATTAAAGAGGAAGGTTTTAGATATAATACATGCATAATACAGCCGTGCGAAGCCGGAGCGGGTCGCTAGTTCTGTATATAAAGTACTTACCTAAGATTTATTTACAACAAAAGTATATGAGTATTATTTTCATTGTCTAGCCACCATAGCACTAGCCCAGTTTGCTTAACTTGAGACTGTGCTGTGTGCGATGTCCTGCAAAATTACTAGATTTATTCAATATTCGCAAGATCTTAGGATGTTTTAGAAAATCTCAACTTGAAAATTAAATAAATATAGGTATTATAGTTTAGCGTTTGTCACTGCAAGAAAAAGAAATTAATAAAATGATATTAATGTATTGTATTCCCATTTATAGTTATTTATTTAACAAAGAAAATACTGAATTATGTTTAATTTTAGGAATGCCATAAAACCTAGTACTTAGAGGTTTTTAATGACACTTCAATTAGTCACTTAAATAGGTAGTCGATGACTAGGTAGGTCTAAATTATAAAACTACCCTCAACAAAATAAAGTAAGCACTGGGTTATTTTCTTTCTTTCTTTTTTTTCTTCGCCTCACTCGTACCTACTCCGCCATCTCATATTAGGGGTTATTACCAACTATTCATTATAAAAGCATAGGTAGGTAAAAATATAAGGTACAATCCACGATCAAAAGTCTCTGCCCACCGTAAAGTTTACAATCATGTGCAGCACTATTTGAACATTATAACAACGGATCGAACCCACGTCGGCCAACTAAAGACATAGCTAACATGTTGAAAATAATAATCACACTGAGTACTTTTAATTCAATAATTTAAGTTTGTGTAGGTATAACGTCTATTAGAAGAAGTTCGTAAGTCCAATATTTGTTGATAGTATTATTGTAGCAAACTGTTTTTTTTTTTTTTTTTTTTTTTTTTTTTTTTTTTTTTTTTTTTTTTTTTTTTTTTTTTTTTTTTGACATATTACACATCGCCATCCAGCCCCAAGCTAAGCAACTTAATGCTTGTGTTATGGGTGCCAGATAACGGATAAACTACTTATATACTTTTTTTTTTTTTTTTTACTTATGACCCGTACTGTACATTTTTATAAACTGGCAAGCCATGTTAAATGCGTTACATTTCGCTGTAGCTTATCAAAGTCTCGACTCAATCACCCTCTATTAACTATAAATCATATCTGAAAGGTTATAGGCCGACAGAATGGTCTTGGTACTCGTTATTTTTAGCCGCGTACTTTCCCATACAAAAATAAATAGGTACCACAGAAAAAAAGGTTTAAATAAATAAATAAATAAATATTTCAGGACATATTACACATCGCCATCCAGCCCCAAGCTAAGCAACTTAATGCTTGTGTTATGGGTGCCAGATAACGGATAAACTACTTATATACTCTTTTTTTTTTTGTAAATATATACATATTATACATATAGGAAACACCCAGAACCAGAAACAAGAATTTATGGTCAGCAGAAATACTTGTTCCCGGCGGGAATCGAACCCGCAACCTTTCTTGAAGTAAGAAATAATCCTCTGTCTATAGACGCTACAGAATAATGTCTTGCTTATCATTTTAAGATTTTTTACTACAACCAACTATAAACAAAATATTGTTTCTCTAGTGTCTTTAGAAACATGATTATTTCTTTTTTTAAGGAATCTTTTTTCAGTGCATACCGCGTACTTACGTTCCTATACAAAAATAAATAGGTATAGCTTTAATTTTCCTGTGTAATTAACTAATTATTAATATTAACTAAGCTAGTTTACTCCTTCTTTTAAATTAATTTAAATCACTTTAAAATTATAAGTTAAAATTATACTTTTTATTAAATAATGAAACATGTTAGTCTAAAATGCAAACATTTCAAGCGATTGACATCAATAACATTATTGGTTGCAATTTTTAAATCCATCAAAAATGTCATCGGTTATACTATTATTACAGTATTTCCTATGTCATAAAACTGAAGAGATTATCGGTAAGTACTTACGTATTATATTTCCTATGTCATAAAACTGAAGAGATTATCGGTAAGTACTTACGTATTATATTTCCTATGTCATAAAACTGAAGAGATTATCGGTAAGTACTTACGTATTATATTTCCTATGTCATAAAACTGAAGAGATTATCGGTAAGTACTTACGTATTATATTTCCTATGTCATAAAACTGAAGAGATTATCGGTAAGTACTTACGTATTATATTTCCTATGTCATAAAACTGAAGAGATTATCGGTAAGTACTTACGTATTATATTTCCTATGTCATAAGACTGAAGAGATTATCGGTAAGTACTTACGTATTATATTTCCTATGTCATAAAACTGAAGAGATTATCAGTAAGTACTTACGTATTATATTTCCTATGTCATAAAACTGAAGAGATTATCGGTAAGTACTTACGTATTATATTCTTATTGGAGTTGAGATATTTTATGCTATTTAGGAGAATGAGAACCTATTTTATGTTCCTGTCTAGTCATAACAATGTGGAAAAGATAAGAATGTTCTGTATTTTTAAGACTCTAGTTTGTTGTTTAATTTCTTTTAAAATGTCATTGCACTTCTATTGGTCCATTCCAAACTTCGTTAACTGAAGGTAATATGTCGTCTAGACGTCTGAGTATTCTAAAAATAAATTCGGTAATAGCATAGACGATATCATTTGGTTGTTTGTTTATGGTAATATTTTATTTGTACTTTAACTGTGCTTACATCAATTTTCTGACTACCAAATATTACTTTTAGAAATTCGAACAAGTAAAAAGTCAAGAAAAAAGATTTTCAAGTAAAAAGTCCGTCAGAATTATCGAAAAAAAAAGTTCGAATTTTCAAAAGTTGTTCGCTGAAATAGTTATAAAAATAACTATTTCAGGTGATAAAAGAGGCTTACAAACTTACATCAAAACTACTCGTACATTAACATTAAAAAAAAAATGAATTATAATTTTTAACTAATAATTATCATCCTATATTTTTAGATTTAGATGGTGTTGCTGATAGAGATTAATTCCTGGAAACAAACATACCGAAGCCTTCAAAAATGATAAAAAATGAAAAAAAAAATCACCAACTTAATCATCAACTCATACCAACTTTTTGAAAAAAGCTGATATTTTGACGTGAGAATTTTCGATTGAAAATTAGGGTGTTTTTTTGATATTAAGTTAAAATAAGGCGAAAAAATAAATATTTTAAATCAAATAAATTACAGTGTATTTGGGACATAATAAGGTAAGTTTTCACCAAATTTCGTAGAAAAAAAAAACATTTTTGAAAAAGATAAAAATAAAAAACCAAAAACTGGGTTATTTGAATTTTTCACCTAAATTTTGAGGTTATGTGAAAAAATTGTAAAACAAAAGTTGTAGATCTTTTTATTACCTACAACTTTGCCATTCAACTTTTTTCCATAGGACTTGTAGTTTTGCCGGAAATCAAGATAAACCATTTTTTACCCTTAAAAACCCCCCGCTCCCACTTCCCGAACTCGGATCGACCGTAATTTATTTTTCCTTTCATTTTTATCATATTCCCCTCCTTTTCTAATGGGTTTCATCCTACTGTGATTTTTTTTGTTTCAAAAATTATCGACCCTGGTCTACTATAGTATGGGGTCATTGGAACTTCCGCGGTGTTAAACGCCCAATAACCCCCTAGCTCTACCATATCCCCTAGCTATACATATATAGCATATATATATATAGCTGAGGCCGTCCTGGATACGGTCTTCCGCCGTTTCCGGACGCTAAAGAAGGAAACGGTTAACTAATTAGGTAGGTACGATTCAATCAATAAATATTTGTGATCAAGAATGTATGAACTGTATATCAATTACCTTCAGTATAAGTGGCGCAGGCATCACATCACATCCCACTTGCAATCATATTCGAGATCATGGTGCCTCTCTATATTGGTAATTTGATATTTACACTATTTTTAACTTATTTCTTCAGTAGAAAATTGTTTTATGTATTGGTATGTAATAATGTGCACTTGCTTAATTTTCAATCTGACAAACAAAATTTGTTTAATTTCTTGTTATTTTTAAAAACTCTTTATAATTATACCTTTCAAAACTATAGTAATAATTTATATTATTTTATATTATTATGTAAATAATTTATATCATCACCTTATATTATTATCATCAATCTAACTTATGTTTATTTACTATAATATCCTGCTTGAGTAAATTCACAACCTACCATAAAAGCTAAATCAGTTCTTTTTATCAAAAGGTGGCCTTGCAGAAATCGCTTTCAGCGATAAGACCGCCCATTTGTGCAAGTTATACTTTCTAGGTATTACTTTACTTTGTGTTTATCGTGTTTTATGTTCCTTACTGTTTTGTAGAAATAAAATTATCTATCTATTTTGTACTAGGAAAATATAAATACACAATGTGTTTTGACAAGGGTGATTTGAGGCGAAAGAGGGTTATTTCAGACGTATATAGGCGAACCACTTTTGTTTTACGAATTTTAAAAAATCAATCATTTTTTGTAAATTTTGAGGGCATGTCTACTCGAAATTGAGCTATTTTTTTTCTGGGTCATTAACCTTGGGGGTTTATTTGTTTATTGAGTTTGGATCACAGAAAACTATTACTCCTATGGCTTGGACTACTTTATAAAACAGATCTTTAAAAATAACTGATATTCTTGCAAACTGAACCTCAAAAATGCGCGGTAGGATAGACAAGTAAATTTTTGTTATTTCTATACATTATCGTGTATATTTAATTTACTAAATAATATACCATAACAGATTTAAGCCCCATTAATTAAGTACTTATCATTTAAAGATATAAATAAAGACAATTAAAAAGAGCAATGTGTTTATTAATTTAACTTTTTTTTCGCAGTTTTGATTGTGTTCTCTTATTTAAAGCCTTCTGAAACAACGATTACACCCGAAGATGTATTCGGCAAATCATCAGTAAGTATATATACCTAATTGAGTTTATTATCAGTAAGAAATACGATGTTTAGACGTCTAGATGAAAAACAAAAAAAAAATGTTCGAATTTTGAAAAGTTGTAGAAAAATTCTACAACTCTTTAAAATTCGAACGTGTTTTGTTTCGAAAGTTTTGAGGTCATGTTAACTAACAATCAGCTGTTTCTTAGAGTTACAGGTTATTGACCTTTGAGTTTTATTTGATTATTTAATTCAAATTTTATTTGATAATTAATTTGATTATTTAACTCGATTTTTTTCAAAAATAATGTTCGAATTTTCCAAAGTTGTAGAACAAAAATTGTTTGCTTAGACATCTAGAATAACCCTCTTTTGTATTATAAACCCTTCGTGGAAACACATTGTATAGTTTGATAATTAATGTCTTTTGTTAACTTTACAGAACGTACAAAAAAGAGAAATACAAAAGGAACAAAAATTTGAAATAATTCTAGAGCAGTTAATACAACACACACAAGCATTAGAACATTTAGTGAAGATAATAGAAGCTAATGAGCATATCCTAAAAAGAATTGTTGAATATATCAGCACTAAGTTAGAAAAACCACAAATTCCAGAAAAAATAGAGGTACTTACTCCTTCTCGGCGAAGCTTTAATGTTAACAACGATGCTCCTGAGCAACAAATTATAAATTTCGGAGAAAATATGCGTAGATACGGATCTTTAATGAGAAGTTTAATTCTAAAAGAGTTAAAAAATGAGCCGGAACCTATCGTGTATATTGAAAAATAGATTGACCTAACCACCGTACTATGTTTTAAATAAATATTATATTTTTGCAAAATTATTGATATTTATTTAGTAAATGCCAATTAATCATTTCCGTGCCTTTGACGTGCGTTAAAGTAAGAAAAATATAGAGTAAGTGCCTTTAATACAGAGTTATTGGTAAATATATTAGCAAGCGGTTGAGAGCCACTTCTGTGCACTCAAACAAACAACTTTTGGCCTACTTAACCTATTAGTTATATATTTATGGTTATTTATTTTACTATGGTATATTTTCTTTTTGTGACATTTTCTTCTTGCTGGCTCTGCTCGCGGCGCGAAACGTCATCCGTTAAGGGTCCTGCCGGAAGACCAGCGGCTGCATCAACTCAATGTTGTTGCAGCTATTTTTTGCTGAGGCAGAGCCTTTTTGGAGGCACACGGCTCCTTAGACCATATTTTTAATCAAATACTTTTTTGTTAATTATTTTCTTTCTACTGTATTTTCTGAATTGTCTGTCACTCTATTTTATACTTTTTGGACCTTGTACCTATTCTTATAATTTCCTGTCTTTTTATCATATTCTTTTGTTTCTTATTGTTATACATTCTATGTTTTGTTTTGTCAACAACTATCAACTGTGCTAAATATGTTTTTGTCGTGTGCTTGTCCAAATAAATGTTTTTCTATTCTACGACTTTTGGAAATCAGAATATTTATTTTTAAATTTTGAGGTTATGTAGGACTTAAATTCGAAAATCAACAGATTTCAATGATTTTTTATTTTTAAAGTGCTAAGCCTGCACTGGGCTATCTCTTGTCGGATACGTTAACTAGATGGTTAACATTCGAGTTATATGTAATGAAAATTCATACTAACAGATGTCGCTAACGAAACTTAATTCGAAAAGAGGTTAATGCGATTCTTAAAAATTCGACTATGACGGTACTTGACTAAGTGGCGTAATTGGCAACGCATTTGAACGGTATTCAAGGGATGCGAGTTCGAGTCTCGTCTTAGTCGCAATTTTTGAAGACACATTTTTCCTTAAAAATATTATCAACAGATTTTTACAACAAAGGCCATTCAGACTTTAAAACAGTAGATAAAACTTAAAAAATAAGTATAATCTTAAAGTGGCAACCTCTCCGGTTAAGGAACCGCTAATTTTCAGGTAAACAAAACCTCAAAATTATTAAAAATGTTAAAATTTACAAAAGTCGTAGAACAAAAGTTGTTTGTTTAGGTGCACAGAACTGGACCTCAACCGCTCGCTAATATAGTTACCAATAACCCTGTATATTTATATTTATATATTTTGAAAGCCGTTTCATTATTGTGATTTTTTTACAGAATTCAAGACGTGCTATGGGAAAATATATGAATGATGACGATGATAGTTTAGGTATAAGTGAACCTATAGAAGAATCTAACTCTTGGTGTCCTGTGGCTTTGCTCTGTGTTTCACATGAGAAACCAGTCTGTGGTTTCGATGATAACTTTGGCTTTGCCAAATTCGTCGACATCTGCCACATGTTTCAAGTAAACTGCTATTGGAAATATAGTAAGTTATGAATAAAATTTTCTTTTTTTTAAATTTTTTTCTACAATCACACTTAAAAATAACAAAAATAATGTGACAAAGTACAGATTAGTTCGGTTGCGGGAGATCTGAAGTCTACACTAAGCCGAGGCTTGTACTATAGGTCTCCAGCCTGCCTAGCATGAAGACCAAAACACGATACGATAAAGCGATATAACTACATCAACTCTCAAAATATGGTACATAAAGCCGCCATGTTGAATTTTTATCATAATATTTATCGCAATTTATAATAAAAAATCAACATGGCGGCTTTATCTATCATATTTTGAGAGTTGATGTAGTTATATCGCTTTATCGTATCGTGTTTGGGTCTTCATGCTAGGCAGGCAGGTGTGTTGAATGTGTAGGACATTTCTCGTACAAAACATTTGTTCTTTTTTTTTCTGCGTAAAACGCAAACGTCACACACACACAAAATTATGCGACAACAGTAATTACTGTTGCTTTCGGCATTTTTTTATTAAAAGTCTATTTTCAATGTACTATAATTATTTATTTATAAAATTTCATGTTTATTTTCAGATTTTGCATTATCGTACCGTTGTGGATTAGTTGATTACTCATTCTAAACAATATTACGATTATTAATAAGTATAGCTCATTAAATGATGAACAGTGTTTATGGTTTTTTATCCAACACCAAATCCCAAATCTTTTGGATTTGGACACACTCCTTCTTCCTCTTTAACGTGTCTGTACACTGAAAAACAAAACGACAAATTCTTTTAATACCAATGGAATAAAATATAACAATTAAATAATAACAAAAATGGGTGCGTTTACTTATGTACGCGCGTGAGAAGTTATACGTCCGTCTGTCTGTTTGCGGGTAGCTTCAACCTGTTACTTTAATGTTACAGTGATGCATGCGCATCTTAAAATTTCTCTCTTGCAGCTTCAACTTGTTTCACTTTTGAGTTACGCAGCTGCAACATGTGACTTTGGTGTTACAGATGCGCGCGCATCCTAAAATTTCACTCTCATCATAGTTTCAAAACGCGCCTAAAGAACTAGGTATAACTTCAATGATTAAATTATTAAATAAACTGCCTACACTTACGTTTTTAAATCCTACTCCTACGAATATTATAAATGTGAAAGTTTGTGTGTGTGTATGTATGTTCGTTACTCCTTCACGCAAAAACTACTGGACCGATTGCGATGAAACTCGGTATCTATTTATCCCGATATTCCTACGGGATAGGAACTTGCGCGGGCGAAACGCGGGGTGCATAAAATTTGTTTCAGCGAAGGGCGACGTCTAGGCGAACTACTTTTGTTCTACGACTTTTGGAAATTCGAACATTTCGTTCAAAGTTTTTTTATGAAACAGCTGATTTTCAAGTAAAAACTCCCTTAAAATTTTCGAAAAAAAGTTCGAATTTCTAAAAGTCGTAGAACAAAAGTTGTTCGACTAGACGTCTAGAACAACCTAAAATACTACCTAAAACTAATAAAAACCCTTTCATATTAAAACCTCTTCGCTGAAACACATTGTATAATAAGTCCAAATGGTCCCTAAGAAGTGTAGGTACCCAAAATGTTGGATGGCGATGCTTCGCTGTCCAAGATAGAAGCCAACTTTTTGGTCACCCAAAGCTAAAACTAGAAATATTTTGGACGTCGTCGATCGTCGTAAATCTAGCTCGGCAAGGTGATTGTGGTAAAGCTAGGCGCAATGCCAACGTGTAGCAGGCTGGAGGCACTAAGTTAAGATCGACAAGCTTCATGATATTTAATTGAATCTTAACTTTTACCAATAAAGGAATTTATTAGTACAGGATTCCTGTTAAGAACGACATTCACCGAGCTGGTGGATGAAAAATATTTTATATCAAACTGGCTTTTGCTCGCGACTTCGTCCGCGTAAAATTAATAGATGCCCCCCTTTTTTTTTGGAGGAAAGTATTTTCCGAAATTCTACCCAAGAACACTTTCTTGGGTAGAAATCCTTTCTTATCAGATGCCTACGTCGTACAAAGAACACACCCTCTAAGTTTCCGGCCTCTATCAGTAAAATTAATAGATTTTTGTCCACGTAAAATTAATAGATGCCCCCCTTTTTCACTTTTTTGGGTAGAATTTCGGAAAATCTTTACTTATCGGATGCCTATGTCTACAAAGAACACACCCTCTAAGTTTCCGGTCTCTATGACCAGTGGTTTAAGCTGTGCGTTGATCCATCAGTCAATCAGTCAGTCAGTCAGGACAACGCATTTTATATGCATAGATTAAATAGGGCAATACATATATTGCAAATGAGTTGACTAAAAAAATTCAGTCCAGAATGATTAATTAATTCCAATTTTCTTGACATTTCACTGGTTTGGTTAATAGACAAAATCCATACCAATGAGATAGTAATCTTTATATGTATTAACTTAACTTTAATTCATAAACTAGACCAGTGCTAATTACTAAGTATCGATTTACCTGTTTATACCTAAGGCGCAAGACACACAGAAGAGGCGAGGTGCGGGTGCGGCGCGGGCTTGTACAGACGATTAAAAACCGTAAGTTTATTATATATTTGTATACGCTACATTTTGTATGAAGCGGCGCGGGCGAGGCGCGGGTACCGCTTGCGCATTATACAAATATAGACTCTATCACAATTAACTTACGGTTTTTAATCGTCTGTACGAGCCTACGCCGCACCTGAACCTCGCCTCTTCTGTTTGTCCTGCGCCTAAGAGTTGTGACGGGATTTTATTTAATTTATAATTTGATATATTAAAATACTTTTCACCCATTAACCAGCTCGGTGAAAGTCTTTCTTTAAGGGATCTTAAACTAAATAGGCATTTCATATAATAAGGTGTATATAAGTTTACGTCGAAATAGTTTACTTACTTTAAATTGTTAGTTATTTCTAAAAATTGTAGAGACTAATTTCTTTCGTAATGTGCAGATGTTTTGAACGAATTTATAGTATACTAGCTTTCACCCGCGACTTCATACGCGTAGGGTTTGAATTTTTCAAAATCCTTTCTTATCGGATGCTTACGTCATACAAAGAACACACCCTCCAAGTTTCAGGTCTCTGCGATCAGCGGTTTAGGTAGTGCATTGATCTGCCAGTCATTCATTCAGGACAAATCATTTTATATGTATAGACTAGCTGTTGCCCGCGACTTCGTCCGCGTAAAATGGACCAAGGAATCACGTTGTCCAATTACCAAGAAAACTTTGCCCCCCTGTTTCACCCCCTTAGGGGTAACTATAATTTCGAAAAATCCTTTGTTATCGGGTGCCTATGTCATACAAAGAACACACCCTCCAAGTTTCAGGTCTCTACGATCAACTGTTTAGGCTGTGCGTTGATCCGTAAGTCATTCATTCAGGACAAATCATTATACTTAAATGTTATGGTGAGCGCACACCTAGCAGCACCGGACGCACCGCAGTCACCGTTTGTATGCGCGCAGCGCGCGGTTGGTGACGTCATCAGCATCGGCCTTGGGGATTTCCTTCGCTGCGGCGACTGCGGCGCGTTGGGTGCGGCTAGGTGTGCGCTCACCTTTATTGTGTATTTTTGGTGAAAATCTAGAGAAAAACGATCAAAAACCTACCCATGTTGTGTTCACACGAATATTCATACAGGTCACAAAGGTCCAGGAACGTTCGGGCCTCATTAACGGACTTCCCGCAAATAATAACCACGTCGTGGAAACAGGTGTACGCGTGTTCGCAAAGTTTTTTCAATTCACTCTGAAAAATGTAAAAAATTCTATTTTTACGCTACTCCATTAGCGTTAAATACCTATTGACTTAAATATATAAATGAAATCTATACTTTAATATTATAAAGCTGAAGAGTTTGTTTAAACGCGCTAATCTCAGAAACTACTGGTTCGAATTGAAAAATTATTTTTGTGTTGGATAGTCTATTTATCGAGGAAGGCTATAGGCTACTTTTTATTTTGATATTCCAACGGAATCGAGACTTACGCGGGTGAAACTGCAGGGCGCAGTTAGTAAATAAATATAGCAGGATATTCCACACATCGCCATCTTAGCCCCAAGCTAAGTAACTAGACTTGTGTTATGGGTGCTAGACAATGAATATACTACTTAATGTACTTTTCTTTTGTAAATATATTATACATAGAATCAACGAGACCACAGACAAATATCTAAGCATAAATACTTGTCTGAGGCGGGAAGCGAACCCACAACCCTATTTTTGGCAGTGCGGCATGGTGACCATTGTGCCAACTGAGTCGTCAATGATGATAAGCAGATTAGCTAGTAAAAAAACCTTACCAAATGAGATTTATCACCGACAATATGACAATTTGTAAATTTAATATTGATTATTATAAAGATGCTAACAATGACGTGAAAACTCATCGCTAAAGACACTACCCAGAACGAAGGTGTTATATGAACTACACGGTAAATCGGTGCCTTAAAACGTGGATCTATTGTTTTGATGCGATATTTACAAAGCTAGTTATTTCGGAAAATAACATGGGAAAATGGCATGGGTAGTGCTAATGTTAATATTCTCAGAAGAGCTGAATCCTTTCCATTATCACTACATAGTATAAAACAAAGTCGCTTTCTCTGTCCCTATTTCCCTTGGTACGCTTAGATCTTTAAAACTACGCAACGGATTTTGATGCGGTTTTTTTATAGATAGAGTGATTCAAGAGGAAGGTTTATATGTATAATACATGCATAATATAGCCGTGCGAAGCCGGGACGGGTCGCTAGTTAAAGATAAATTACATCTTAATTTATCCCGATATTCCCAAGGGATCGGGAGTTACGCGGGTGAAACCGCGGAGCGCAGCTATAATATAAATATACTAGCTGTCCCTGCAAACGTTGTTTTGCCATATATTATTTAAAAAAAATACACTTAAAAAAAAAGATGTTGTTTGATTTTCAGACCTAATGAATACCTATACACAAAAAAAATATAAAAATCGGTTCAATCGTTTAGGTAACTAACATCGCGACACGAGAATTTTATATAAATAGGGATATACAGGGTTATTGGAAATTAATTGACACGGCGTTAAGGGCTTCTTCTGTGCACCTTAACGATCAACTTTTGTTCTACGACTTTTGGAAATTCATTATAAAAATATTCCATACAAAAATAAAAAATTAAATCCAACAGTTCAAATAATACTCAACTCTACGTCTACGTCACAGAATCAATCATAGTAGGCATGTTACAGCCCGATCGGGTCGCACGCAGTGCGCCCCGTGCCGATCGCGCGCGCGCACTTGCCGCATAGACATAAAAAATTACCAGACAGTTCGAGAAACACTTAAATATTTTTTTTGGGATATGTATTAATTTTCGACAAAAGTCGTAGAACAAAAGTTGTTTGTTAAGGTGCACAGAAGAAGCCCTTAACGCCGTGTCAATTAATTTCCAATAACTATGTATAGGGAAGATATGATTACTAATAGTAACTATAACTATACAAGCAAGCGGTTGACAGCCACTTCTGCACCTAAACAAACTACCTACTTTTATTCTACGACTTTTGTGAATTCGAACATTATTTAGAAATTTTGAGGTTAAGTTTACCTGAAAATCAGCTGTTCGTTACACGGAGAGGTCATTCCCCTTAAATTATTCTTATCTTTAAGTTTTATCTACAGTTCTAAGTCTAAATAACCTTTGGTTTAAAAATCGTTCAATCAATTTTCGAATTTACTTAACCTCATAATTGTCAAAAAAAATGTTCGAATTTCCTAAAGTTCAAAAGTTGTTTGTTTAGGTGCACAGAAGTGGCCCTCAACCGCTTGCTACTATAGTTACCAATAACTCTGTAGAGAAATCTTTGTTTCTTTGTCGATTCCCAATATTTTCATCTACACTATGGTGGTCAAACACCAAATATTACAAAAGCATACTAAATATGCTTTTATAATTATTACTAGCGACCCGCCCCGGCTTCCCACGGCTATATTATGCATGTATTATACCTAAAAACCTTCCTCTTGAATCACTCTATCTAATCCGTTGCGTGGTTTTAAAGATTTAAGCATACAAAGGGAATAGGGACAGAGGAAGCGACTTTGTTTTATACTATGTAGTGATAGTGATAGTGAAGTGAAGTGAAGATAATAGTGATAGTGATAATTATTAAAATACTAAAACGCAAAATTCATGTTCCTATCATTTTTATTTCATAAATACCACACATAAATAATCCTAAAATAGACGACAATGTATCGTTTAATGATAAATTCATATAAATAGAGCTCGTACAGTGTTTAAATAAAGGGAATAAATAATTTAATCGTCGTAGTAGCTCGAGGCAGGTCGACGGGACACCGCCAGGATGGATTTGTCTTCTGGACACGATGTTTGTTTGTAATCTGTAATGTTCAGGAGAATTTTATAACAATACTCTCATGTGGCTCTTTGGTTTTATTCACCTTAAATTATTAGATATTTTATTATCCTTACATCTACCTATTACATCCTAACTTCGTTTTTAAGACGTTCATAAGCATCTAAATGAATAAAGAAATTTGACTTTTTGACTTTATATATTTCCGTACAAATAAAGGTCGCTGGCATACGTAACGTGATTTTTCTCGTGCAGGACGGGACGTGATATTTTTATATGAAACGACGTCAAGAAATTGTCACGTCTCGTCCGGCACTTCGTTGAGCTTTGTTTATTTTTTCGATCGTCTTTTGTTTCCATTTCGATTATCTTTTGCTTGGACCACATAATGAGTATTATTTACTCATGTGCTTAGACTAGCAGCGGATGAGATTGAAAAAATCAATCAACTGCAAATCAACAGTTCAGCGCTTAACGGTTCCCCTGGGGGAGTATACCTATAGACCCGAAACCTTCCGAACTTATTTTCAAATAGCGCTTATCGACTCCCCCAATCCAGGTGAACAGTTAATCGTGAGATAGTTCTTGACAGGGGGACCCTTAATCATGAACCGGAAAAATTCCAAACAAATAAACCTCTCATTTAAAATATTAGTTGGTATTGTGATGAGAAGAGAGGAGACGCGTGTGACTAGAAGAGTGATGAGTATGAATGTAGGGGATGGAGAGGAAGAGGACGACCGAAGAAAAGATGGATGAGACAAGACATGAGAGAGATGAATGTGAACGATGAGATGACGACTAATAGCAGTGAATGGAAGAAGAAGAAATACTGCAACGACCCCAAATAAATTGGGATAAGGACAGGAAGATGATGATGATGGTATTGAAATCATGATGACATGATCTGGTGATCTGACTGTAACTTGATTAAATGTAGTTCAATCGTGATAACATTAAAGCCGTTTGTCCACCGCCAAATAAACTAAGTTAGTTTAGCTTAGATCGCAATTTTGGGCCAATTTTTCCCCGCAAATTATGCCATTTAAGCTACGTAAAACTGAAAAACTGCGAGCTAAGCTAAACTATGACTAAGTTTAGTTGGCGGTGGACGGTCGGCTTTAATGTTTTAAAATAAATATAAAACTAACTGCGTCTCCTAATACAGTTAAAGTCGAACATATCACAAATGTCCCTGAAGCCCATGATGTCCCCAGCGTGGCTGATCCCGCAGATAGGCACCCGGTCGTGGTTGCAACCCTTCGCCAAGCTGCACCATTTATATCCCATCTGGTGGTTACAAGAAGAAGTGACAACCGTGGCCATAAAAGCATTAAGTTATATGGTTTTGAGGGTGCCGACGGAAATTAAACTTAGATCAACTGCCCTCTTAAGCAAGATTACTTTCCATTAGCGATATCGCCAATCGACAGTTGTTTTTTTTTGGTATGAAATTGACACAAACCAACGGCAATCTTGCGTTAGGGAAAAAAAATAGTAGACTATTATTACGACAATTTCATACAAACAATCTGTCGATTGGCGATATCGCTAATAGAAAGTAATCAGGGGCTTATTGTGTTTCAATAGTGTGTCGATAGAATCGTAATAGACATTTAATGTCAAAAATATGACATTACGTGTCAAAAATATGACATTACGTGTCAAAAATATGACATTACAAGTCAAATTGGTATTCTCCTAATGTTGACTATTCTATCGAAACACCACTGACGCTCCACTGACTCACTTTTGTATTCTGCTCTACAATCGTGGCCTAATGGAATCTCGATAGTTGTCAAAACGGTATATTGCTTAGCAACATAATTATACAATGTTGCTAGGCAACACCTGCATGGTAAATATAACCATACCATTGAGACTCCATAGTGATTCTATTGTGATGTTATTAAAACTTTAACAGAATACCAAATAAAGTAACAATCTCGATATAATATCAATAGAGTCTCGATATAATGACAATGGTAAATCCATTAATGCCAAATAGCAGAATAAGGCCCCAAGAGGCTGATCGATTCCTATCCATGATCTTTCAAATCGACGTGGAAATTTTTCAAACTGGGATTTTGGAGAGATTTTGGAGAGGCACCTTATGGTATGCTGCTGAAAAAAAGACTTTTTAGACTTATAGAATATGAAATCAGTATTCGTCCATTGCGTCAGAGGGCAGAGGTCGAAAATAAATTATACTTGGTATAAAGGTATAATAAATACTGTAGAACATTTTTACACAACGCCATCTAGCCCTGAGCTAAGTAACTAGACTCGTGTTATGGGTGCTAAACAACGGAAATACTACTTATATACTTTTCTTTAAATATATACATAAAATACATAGAAACAACCAGAACACAGACAAATATCTAAGCATAAATACTTGTCTGAAGCGGGAATCGAACCCGCAACCCCAGTGTTTGGCAGTCCGGCTTGGTGACCAATGTGCCAACTGGGTCGTCAATATTATTAGATCACAAAACCTCATATTGTGTGGCAGATGAGTATTCGTCTATTGCGTCACAGGTTTATGGTGATAGGGTCCGGCGCTCTCACCATACAAATGTAGTCCAATGTTTCCTCCCTGGATAATGACACTTGAGCAAATATTTTGTTGCATAAATACACCTATGTCTATGCCCCTATGTCTTGGTTTTTTTAATTTTCTAATAGCCATAGAAGTTAAGAGTTCAGAAACAAAAAAAAAAACAAAAATAGGGTCATGGCAGTTATAAACTTTATGCAAAAAATATATTTGCTCTAGTGATTCAGGGAGGAAACAGTCGACTATGTTTGTATGTGGGACCCTCTCCTCTTAAGATAGAACTTCACATACAGGTAAGTTCTTTTAATCTATATTGATGTAAAAGTAGGTAGTTCTTGTATAATAAAATAAAAAATGAAAAAAGTAAGACAATATTACTTTTTTTACCTTCCTCCCCATGGCGATGTCTTCGTTATCTCTATCTCTGGGAGGACCATGCGCAAGAGTCGCCATTGTACATACTATGAGAATTACTGAAAAAAAGTGATTAGTGAATAAATTGAAAAGTATACAGCTAATGTTTAGCTAACAACAATTTAGAAAATAGATTGATGGATACTAAAAAAAAAATAGGTACTTTACGTACTCGTACGTACTCGTACGTTAGTAGTTATACTTCTAGAAGTTATATATACGTTCGTATGTCTGTCCGTCCGTCAGTCTGATATTTATTATTCGGGCAGCTTCAACCTGGTACTGCGCGCGCATTTAAAAATTTCACTCTCGCAGTTTCGACATGTTTTACTTTTGGGTTACGAAGCTACAACATGTGACTTTTGTGTTACAGATGCGAGCGCATCTTTAAATTTCACTCTCATCATTTTTCATAACGCGCCTAAAGTAATACTTCAAAAATCTTGGATGTCCAGTGGTTTCTTATTTTTGTAGCAGCTATCTACCTGTAGTCCGAGTCGCTCTATTTTTAGACCCCTAGACCTAACAACTCTAATGGATATAGCACCCAGATCCAAATAAATCCACTCCACGACCGCATTAGGCGTTGCTTAACCCACACGATCAGATGATTAGTGATTACCAAGATCATCGTAAATAAATCCATCAAATGATCTGTTAGTAACATCGTCTGGGAGGTCTATAAAAGTTATTTGGTTGCAAGGAGGTTATGTTCTTGAAGTTCCTAGTGTAATGACATCAGATGCTGATGAAGAAAATGAAAAACACGTAACTTTAAATGCTTATATCTTTTTTCCATATCCAGTTCATTAAATTTTAATCTAGAAAAAACGGAGAATGTAATCATATTTTTTCTTATCTTATCTTATCTTATCTTATCTTATCTTAATATATATAAATCTCGTGTCACAATGTTTGTCCTCAATGGACTCCTAAACCACTTAACCGATTATAATAAAATTCGCACACCATGTGCAGTTCGATCCAACTTGAGAGATAGGATAGCTTACATCCCGATATTCCCACGGGATCGGGAGTTACGCGGGTGAAACCGCGGAGGGCAGCTAGTATTCTTAATATATATAAATCTCGTGTCACAATGTTTGTCCTCAATGGACTCCTAAACCACTTAACCGATTATAATAAAATTCGCACACCATGTGCAGTTCGATCCAACTTGAGAGATAGGATAGCTTACATCTTAATTTATCCCGATATTCCCACGGGATCGGGAGTTACGCGGGTGAAACCGCGGGACGCAGCTAGTAAACTTATAAAAATAGATAATTTATTTGACCTGCTATAGTTTAAATATAAATGTAAAAAGAATAATAGCAAAACTTCGAACAAAAAATATTTGGTTGCAAGGAGGTTAGGTTTTTGAAGTTCCTAGTGTAATGGCGTCAAATGATGATAAAGAAAATGAAAAATATGCGACCATATTATCTACTTTACGAAATACTATCAATTTCTTTGTAATCTAGAAAAACGGAGAATTTTAATCATAGTTGATTGAATCCGGCGTTACTTTTCGGAACTCCATAATATCTGTAATGGAAGTATTAATATTTAGTTTTTAGTTCCGAGCCTAGTGCCAAAACACAAAATGCAATGAGCACCGCCCTCCCGCCCACTTGAAGAGGCATGCAATGAGGACAAGATGATACGACGGACTCGCTGAACGCGTTCAGCGAGGCAACATCTCGGAGAGTGACGTCGTATCTAACGTTTGTCGCCCTTATAGCGCTGTCGGAGTCCAATCCTGATGATGCGTCGTGTAGACGCGAAACACATGTCGTGGTTTATGAATGGTGTCACTAATACTAATACTAACTTTTGCTTGTCCTCATTGCATGCCTCTTCAAGTGGGCGGGAGGGCGGTGCTCATTGCATTTTGTGTTTTGGCACTAGGCTCGGAACTAAAAACTAAATATTAATACTTCCATTACAATTTTAATCATATTTTTTCTAGTTCTGTTTTTCCATGCCACCAAACTTTTATAATCAAAAATAGATAATTTATTTTACCTGCTACAGTTTGAATATACATTGTGTCGATCCTCCGAGAATACTTGTAGGAATGATAGTTTCTTCACCAAACAAAGAACAAGCAACAACGTATTGTCCTGCCCTAAGCTCTATTGTTTACATATTGTTCTAGGAATATGGTAGCTAGGATATTATGTAAACATTACAATAGTGGTGGCACATGTTTACATTTGTCTTCTGTTACTTGTTGAAATTCTGAAAATTTTAATGAATTGTGAGAATTTAACGCCTATGGGCAAGACTTGCCGCCCTTTAAATTAGCTTATGTTTATTGACTACTAGCGACCCGCCCCGGCTTCGCACAGCTGTATTATGCATGTATTATATCTTAAAACCTTCCTCTTCAATCACTCTATCTATTTAAAAACCGCATCAAAATCCGTTGCGTAGTTTTAAAGATTTAAGCATACATAGGGACATAGGGACGGCGAAAAGTGACTTTATTTTATACTATGTAGTGATTTGCTGCGCTATTACTAATTTTCAACGCAAGTTTCTTAATTTTTTTTTCTAAGAATCTTCTCCTGACAATAACAAACACAACAAAAAAAGAAATACCGAAATCGGTTCAGCTGTTTTCAAGATTTGTGCTTAGCAACTGATTCAGCGATTAATTTTTATAAAAAAAGACTAGCTGCTCCCCGCAGTTTCACCCGCGTAAGTCCCGATTTCGTGGGAATATCGCGATAAAAAGTTGCCTATACGTTAATCCAGGTCTCTAGCTATGTAGGTACCGAGTTTCATTGAAATCTGTTTAGTAGTTTTTGCGTGAATGAGTATCAAACATAACTACACATAAAATAGTAGATGGGATAGGATGATAGGATGGATAGGATGATGAATGTCTGAATATGATAATGACGGTGTGTTTGTTTTGACGACCCAGTTGGCACAATGGTCACCATGCCGGACTGCCAAACACAGGGTTGCGGGTTCGATGCCTCAGACAAGTATTTATGCTTAGATATTTGTCTGTGGTCTGGTTGTTTCTATGTATAATAAGTATTTATTTACAAAAGAAAAAGTATATAAGTAGTATATCCGTTGTCTAGCACCCATAACACAAGTATAGTTACTTAGTTTAGGGCTTGATGGTGTTGTGTGGAATGTCCTGCAATACATAATATAATAAATATTAAAATATCTAAAAAAATATTGTATTTAGTTTATCTATTTCCGATTTTTAGTTCCATTTTGAAAGAACGCTTATTTAAAAATATTAAATTCTTTTACGTTTTTTATATTCACAATTAAACTCCAGAATATCGCACTTGTTCAGAAACCACCTGACTTCGTTATCGACAGGGTTGAGGCCACACTTCCTATTTCCTGTATGAGAGCATGCAACGGCATCTATGCATGTGTTCTGAAAAGAAAAGAGAGAAAAAAGATTAACGAGTCGGGACATGCGTTTGGAATGAAGTCCTTTTACCTTTTTTGGAACGATAGTTCCTTATCGCGCGTTGTGAAAGAGGGCTAGACGGAAAAAATTCTTACGAAAAGTTGTCACGACACTTTTTGCTATAGTAAGCTATTGTAAGCTGTGCGGCGTCGCATGTTTCTCTGTCTGTCTCTCTCTCTCTCTCTCTCTTATAGAAAGCAAGCCAGATATTTTCATTTCTATTTCGCATTGAATTTTGATCTTAAAAGTGTCGTTACAACTTTTAGTCTTAAAAGTGTCGTTACAACTTTTGGTCTTAAAAGTGTCGTTACAACTTTTGGTCTTAAAAGTGTCGTTACAACTTTTGGTCTTAAAAATGTCGTTACAACTTTTGGTCTTAAAAGTGTCATTACAACTTTTACAACTTTTGGTCTTAAAAGTGTCGTTACAACTTTTGGTCTTAAAAGTGTCGTTACAACTTTTGGTCTTAAAAGTGTCGTTACAACTTTTGGTCTTAAAAGTGTCATTACAACTTTTACAACTTTTGGTCTTAAAAATGTCGTTACAACTTTTGGTCTTAAAAGTCTCGTTACAACTTTTAGTCTTAAAAGTGTCGTTACAACTTTTGGTCTTAAAAGTGTCGTTACAACTTTTACAACTTTTGGTCTTAAAAGTGTCGTTACAACTTTTACAACTTTTGGTCTTAAAAATGTCGTTACAACTTTTGGTCTTAAAAGTGTCGTTACAACTTTTTTTTCATATTTGTGTGGGAGATAATATATTATATTGAAGGTCATTCCACACATCGCCATCAAATTCCAAGCTAAGTAACTAGACTTGTGTTATGGGTGCTAGACAACGGATATACATATTACTTATATATTTTTCTTTTGTAAATATATACTTATAATACATACATAGAAACAACCAGACCACTGACAAATATCTAAGCATAAATACTTGTCTAAGGCGGAAACCGAACCCGCAACATTGTGTTTGGCAGTCCGGCATGGTGACCATTATGCCAACTAGGTCATCATCATCATCCGAGCGATGTTCCCGGTTGCGTCCCTCTTGGGAGCCTATGGGGTCCGCTAGAACCGCGGGTTAGCTATTTCCTTTGATTTGGCATACTATGATTGTTTCCAAGAATTGATCTCTATCAGCCAGACTATCCATTGGGATAAAAATACATTTGATTAATTATATTTGCAAAATCAACAGTTGCGATTCCTGCCTAGCTAGCATGACCAGCACGATATAGCGATTTATCGACAAAAACTGTCAAAATATGCTATATAAAGCCGCCATGTTGAATTTTTATCGAAACGGCGAGCATGGCCCGTGTGTGTGACGTCACGTGTTACGGTATGATAAGATAGACAAAAGAGCGAGCACGACAGTCTCTTATTTATCGAAAGGTCGAGCATGACGATAAAAAACGATAAAAAACGTGAAAATTATCGATTTTTGACATTATGGCGCGTTATTTTATCGACAACGTTTGGAGTGGGTGATAAATTTATCAAGATTATTTAGCGTAACAAATATTAACTTAAATCCATTATTAGACTAGAATGTAAGAAATATTATAATGATTTTTGTGTAAATGTTCATAATAAATAACAGAAAATGTACCTACCTACGTGTAGGTATAACTAAACTAAAAAGATTCTATTCCATTCGTTTTTTTTATATTATAATTAATTAAAGCTTCGCAGTGTGCATTATATCCCGAGTTACTATTTTCGCACTGTCACGAAATTAAATTAAATTTAACTCGATTATTACAAAGTTTTGCTAAAATAAAAATCAGCGCGCCATGTTGCTCTCGCGTTCCAAAACGCGATTTACACGAAAACGCCAACACTCAAACACGATGATAGCACGATTTCAAAATATAAACATTGAAGAAAATCTTGTTTGATCGTTCTGTCAACAAAGATGTGTCAAATTCAGTCACAGATTGCGTTAAAAGTTGCAAAAAAAGAAGAAAAGAATGAATGGTTAACGTTATTAAATTGGCAGCATTGAAATTCATATCAAGTGGATGTGACGTATTTATCATCTCATATTGCGTGATATTATTTTAACATATCATATCGCTCCATTTGTCATACTCGCGAAATCGATAATTATTTAGGTGTGGATATAATACGTTATCTTTTATCATATCATATCACGAACAGCCATGCTAGCTAGGCTGGCAAGGGTAATTTTAGTTTTTATCAAAATCGGGCACTCAACTCCTTTCAGCATTTTTTGCTATCTCTCATAGTTAGGATAGAGCCCTGAAGGCCCACATAAATAATTCATCCTGTAAAGCTCATGTATTTCAAAAATCGATGTTTAAATAATCTTTAATACAAAATGCTTGCGCGATTTAAATTTACCTGTGGCACCAACTTGTTACCAAAATTTAAAACTTATCTGACATTGCATACGCCTTGAACAGAAACTAATCTCCCACATTATAAATTCGAAGTTTTGGAAGTGGGTTTTCTACGACTATAATGATCTTAGCAATCTAGAATTCGTTAACCAAAAATCTTGATGGCTCGATATAGGTTTTTAAAATTTTAAAAAGTCATAAATGTATTTTTTCATAAAAAACAAGATCTTGCGACACCCTCATTTTTATTTTGAATCCCATTTTAAGGGGGGTCCATACGCCAACGACCTTGGTACACAGCCTGCTAATTAGTTACTATTGGCGCCAGTCGCCTTCGTTGGTGAAAATTGTTGATTATTACGAATGTGTTTTGTTTTTCTCAAAAGTGCTGAGATGGAATTGTAGGTGAGATTGTTACCGCCAATTTGGTGTAATTTTGAGCTAAAAATTCTTATAGTTTTGAAGCTATCCTAAAATTAAGAATTAAAACTAGTCTAGCCCTGAAATTACAAAGAATTTTCGCCTCAAAATTACCCCAAAATATCATATTTTGGGGTATATTCATATTTCACCTACAATTCCATCTCAGCACTTTTGAGAAAAACAAAACACATTCGTTACAATCAACAATATTAGTTGTAAGCGACGGGTATTTCTGGCGCGTTGCGTTTGGCAGCATGAGCAGCCTTAAATAACTTTAACAGTGAAAATAACCATCGTAGTTTAAAATCTAGTAACTACGAAGTATCTAGCTATTTCATTTAGATTTACCCATACACAGGGGAAACATACAGTAACTTTATTCAATTTTGTTAACCTCAACTTGGTTAACTACATATTGGTCATTGAACGTTTTGACCTCCAAATAGTGCTCATCTGCTGATAAGATCTTCTGCAGACTTGAGATAGTCTATTGGCTGATAGTTTGGTAAGTATTGTGAAGGTTCTACGAACTCATTGCTCTCAATTTTGTATCAGGCGTTTTCACTAGTATGTCTTACTAAAATATATCTTCTATGCATATGCTTTGTACTGACTGACTGTCTGTCTGACGGATCAACGCACAGCTGATCGTAGAGACCTGAAACTTGGAGGGTGTGTTTTTTTTGTATAACGAAGGTATCCGTTAACATTTTGGTGTGATTTTGAGCTAAACATCTCCTATAGTTTTGAAGCTATCCTAAAATTAAGAATCAAAACTAGTCTAGCTTTGAAACGACAAAGAATTTTCGTCGCAAAATTACCCCAAAATATCGGTAAAAATTTCACCTACAATTCCATCTCATCACTTTTGAGAAAAACAAAACACATTCGTTACAATCAACAATACTAGTTGTAAGCGACGGGTATTTCTGGCGCGTTGCGTTTGGCAGCATAATCAAATCAGCCATAAGAAAGGATTTGAAAAAATCCAAACCCTACGCGGACGTAGTCGCGGGCGAAAGCTAGTACTAATATATAAGAATAACTAGCAACCCGCCGCGGCTTCGCACGGCTATATTATGCATGTATTATACATAAAAACCTTCCCCTTGAATCACTCTATCTATTAAAAAAAACTCCATCAAAATCCTTTGCGTAGTTTTAAAGATTTAAGCAGTCAAAGGGAAATAGGGACAGAAAAAGCGACTTTGTTTTATACTATGTAGTGATAGTGATAATCTATATCTTATCTTCTATTTTCTATAATATTATTAAGAGGCATTGATTGTTTGTTTGCATTGAATTAGCTCCGAAACTACTGGACAGATTTTGATGAGACTTGGTATCAAGATACATTGATTCATTGGGAGTGTTATAGGCTACTTCATCCCGATATTCCCATGGGATCGGGAGTTTCATAGGTGAAACCGCGAAGTGTTATAAACACAACCTCTAAGTCCCCAAGCGGTGCCCGGGCACCGCACTCGTCCACTTGACTTTTAGCTTTATTTTAAAGTGGTTAGAGTTTACTTTTGTATGAAGAAGTTTGACGATATCCGTCCTTTGATAAATTTCCTGCTCCCTGAACAAAAAATAATACATAGTCTATGCTCGGATTTTTCCGCCGTTGAAGTTGTCACTTGTGTCAGTCATGTTGTAAGTGTACTGTGAGTGACATGGATTGTTATTGGATTTATTCTAATTGGATTTATTTGAGGTAAAAATAGAATATGATATTACTTGAAGCAACTACTAATGAACTGATTGTTACGTTTATTATTTGATGAACTAGAGCTGATTGAAGGATTCCAACATTCCCTTATTCAAGTGTAATTAATTACAAGGTTTTGATCTTGATATTATGAATCGATCGGAACTGACGAGGGGGAAATTAAAATTACAGCTATGTGGCCGTCCATGAATCATGTGATGTTTTTTTAGCATTTTCTCCTTGGTGGTGAGTTTCCCCCACCAAAAGTCACGTGTATTTTTTGTACAGTATAGGTCATAAATAAATGATCAGTTTGCTACAATAATACTATCAACAGGTATTGGAGTTACGACCTTCTTCTAATAGACGTTACACAAAAACTTAAATACTTCAATTAAAAGTACTCAGTGTGATTATTATTTTCAATATGTTAGCTATGTCTTTAGTTGGCCGAGTGGTATAAGCCGCCACCCGCTACACCACATAACGTAACCTTACGTTGTTATAATGTTCAAATAGTGCTGCACATGATTGTAAACGTTACGGTGGGCAGAGACTTTTGACCGTTGATTGTACCTTTATAGAATCTTAAAAAATTTAAAACATTTTCTATAAATACAGGTAAAACGTATTCGTCTAAAGATTGACGCAAAAATAAATACACGTGACATCGTACTGCACCTACCGCTCCTCCATGTGATATTTCGTGACTTTTGCCAAACTCCCCCGAGGGACGTCGCGGGGAAGGCCCCTATTCTAAAATTTAACCGACTTCAGAAAAGGAGGAGGTTCTCAATTCGTCGTATATATTTAAATAAGTATACAGAGTTATTGTTAATTATACTAGCAAGCCGTTGAGGGCTGCTTCTGTGAACCTTACCAAACAATTTTTGTTCCACGACTTTTGGAAATTCGAAAAAATATATGGAAATTTTGAAGTTACGTAAATTCTAAAAACAGCAGATTTTTTAAAACAAAGGTAATTCAGACTAAGAACAGTAGATAAAACTTAAAAAATAAGCAAAATTTTAAGGTTATCTCTCCGTGTATGGAACAGCTGATTTACAGGTAAAACTAAACCTCAAAATTTTCAAATAAATGTTCGAATTTCCAAAAGTCGTAGAACAAAAGTTTTTTGGTAAGGTGCACAGAAGTAGCCCTCAACGGCTTGCTAGTATAATTACCAATAACCCTGTATATTTTATATATATTTAAGTATGTTCGCCGATTACTCGAAAAAGCCTGGACCGATTTGGTTTTTTTAACTACCCACATGTGGTCCCATAAAAATTGGATAAAGATCTGATGAGGATCTTCGGAGTGATAAACAGAATTGCACCTCGCTCGAGAGTGCAGCAAATTGCTCAGTTTTCAATTTCCACCAGTAGAATTGGCCCTTAGACTAATAGTTACCGATAAATGAAATATCTGAAACCACCTCCTCATCAGATAACTCTTCAATCGGTTACGATAACAGGTTACAATTTGATGATTTAGTGAATTTTCTCTTGTTCCAGCATTCAGCGAGACATCTCGGGGAGCGACATCGTATCTAACGTTTGACGCTCAAATAGCGCGGTAGGAGTCCAATCCTGATGATGCATCGTGTAGACGCTAAACACGTGTCGTGGCTTATGAATGGTGTCACTAATACTAACTTTTGCTTGTCCTCATTGTATGCCTCTTCAAGTGGGCGGGAAGGCGGTACACATTTCATTTTGTGTTTTGGCACTAGGCTCGAAACTAAAAACTAAATATTAATACTCCCTAATAATTACAGATTAGTGAATTTTTCTTACTTTCTTAGGAAAGCTTTGACGTAAACCGGTTACAATACTAGCAAGTATGATAAAATGATACAAATACATCTGTACCTACACTTCTCAAAGTAGGTATTCTATATAATCTACCTAAACTAGGTACGTATAGAAATAACATGTAAAAGATTTGTTTTATTCCTATATACTTGTTGATGTTTCCTATTGAATTTTGTAAATAAGGCTCTGTTTAGATTTGTATAAAATGTTTAAAAAACCTTACATTAATATTACTGCACCTTTTTCTTCTTCTGTGGTCGTGGTCCGATCGCCGTAGTCATTCAAACCACGGGCAAATCAAACTGTCCGCAGTTCCATCAATCGAACCATCGTTTTAATAATATCAAATTCTATTGGCTGTGGTTCTATGAATCGGACTATCCTTAAAAAAATTTCACCATGTATTGGTAATAGTTCTAATGAAAGAGAAGGACCAAGATAATTCTAGCGTTTAAGAGGAAAGGGTACCGGGGGCTTTCTCCATACAAACTATTACAAACGTAGTCGACTGTTTTCTCCCTGGATAATGACACTACAGCAAATATTTTTGGTGCATAAAACTTATAACAGCCATGACCATGCCCCTATTTTTTGTTTTTTTTTTAATTTTTTTTAATTTTAATTTCAATGATTATTAAAAAATGAAAAAAACCAAAACATAGGGGCATAGTCATGGCAGTTATAGGTTTTATGGCACAAAAATATTTGCTCTAGTGTCATTATCCAGGGAGGAAACAGTCGACTACGTTTGTATGGAGAGCGCGCAGGTACCCTTTCACCTTAAGGGGGGTCCATACGCCAACGACCTTAGTAAGTACACAGACTAATAAATAGTTACTACCGGCACCGGTCGCCTTTGTTGGTGAAAATTGTTGATTGTTACGAATGTGTTTGATTTTGCTCAAAAGTGCTGAGATAGAATTGTAGGTGAAATATTTATAATATTTCACCTACAATTCCATCTCAGCACTTTTGAGAAAAACAAAACACATTTGTATGATCAAAAATGTAAGGTGCCAGCGACGGGCATTATTGGCGCGTTGCGTTTAGCCTTAAAGGGATATATAGATAAATAGCTTTAGATAAATAGCCTTAAAGGGAGATAATAATTATTTAAGAAACCTTTTTTTCTGTGTAAAGCAATTATGGACACCGCTTTATGAATTTAAAATCTCTATATAGCGATATATATTTATTTACGTATATATATTTACAATTTGCAATAGGTTTCAACATGAAACTCGTGTTATCGTGTGAGTATTTTTTTAAATTGAATTCATAACATTTTTTGCGATTTATTTAATTCTTTATTTTTTTCTTTCAGGCTGCTTTGTTCTGTGTTTTATTTGGTTAACAGAATGTATTAATAAAAACAGAAATAAAGTAAGTAAAGACCGTCATAAAAAAAAAACTTCTACCCTATAACCCTTAGCAGAAGAAATGGCGTAAATAGCTTAATTTAAAAATTAATCATTCTTCACTTACATTTTTAGTCAACCCTTTTGCATTATATTTATTGACCTATGTAATTTGATATGAAATACTTTTCATTCATTTAACAGCTCGGCGAAGGTCGTTCTTTTTAAGGGATCCTGTACTATATCAATAATATTCTATTATTCTCTAATTGGGACTTACGTAGACAAGGAGTTTGTGTAGGATAACACTTAATTTCTCTAATTGATTCAGTATATAAAGTAGGTAAGTGGACAGTATGCTTGTTTTCTATCTATCTTGTATAAATAAGGGGGCAACCGGGAGGAAGCGGGAGAACCCCCCCCTTCCAACTGGGAAGGCAAGGGGGTGAAACAGGGGGGCAAGAGGGTGGCCTGGGGGGAGGCAACTGGGAAGGCAAGGAGGCGACCCGGGAGCAATGGGTGATCCTAAGGGGGTGAGGGGCATCCGGGGGGGGAGGGGGGCTTGAATCTTGCTTGGCTTGAATTAAAATGTTATCACATATAACAAAATCTATTAAGTTGAGTTTGGAATCTGTAGAATTGGAATTCTGTCGAGATGGGAATCCGTTGGATTTAGCGTCTGTAAAGTTGGGAATCTGTAGAATTATGAATCTGTAGGTTTGGTAATCTGTTGAGTTGGGAATCTGTTGAGTTAGAAATCTGTAGAATTGAGAGTCTGTAGAGTTAGGAATCTGTAGACTTGGGAATCTGTAGAATTGGGAACAAACCCAAAATTGTACCCAAATATTTTTCATATACATTGTTGTGAATGCCATCATGAGCAAATATTTATTCATTTCAAGGCATGTTACGAAGCAAAAATTTGCATTCATAGCAATAATGGAAAATGTGGTGTCAACAGCACAGGAGATTATAGAAGATTCTTAGATACCTGTGATATTTTGGAGTACAACTGTTTGAAAGGAACTGGTATAATATTTTTTATGATTGATACTTAAAAATTCTATAAAAAATAGGTAAATTAATATTTAATTTTTCTTTACCAATTCTATTCTTCTTTTTCTAATCTTTCTTCGGTTCTTATATTTAACCATAATTTCAATTCTATAAATGAAATTGTGTGTATCTAATACACAAAAAATATGTTTTTTTTAATTATTAATGTACTTAATGTTACTTGTGTTTTTAGATTTTGTAAAAACAACTATTGACCATTGTGATCAACTGCCGCCCTTGACAGAAAGTAATAAAGCAAGCGATCAAATTGACACCGATGCACAAAACCCTGAAACTTTAGATGCAAACCTGTCGAAGAAACAAGAAGAAAACGAGGATTCAGATCAATCTAAACAAGGAAACGAGAGACTAGACGCTCCAGATCAATCTAAACAAGCCGCTGAAAACCAGACTCAAGACCTTTCAGGTCAATCTAAACAAGTCGAAGGAAACGAGACTCAAGACCTATCAGGTCAATCTAAACAAGTCGTTGAAAACGAGACTCAAGACCTATCAGGTCAATCTAAACAAGTCGAAGGAAACGAAACACTAGACCTTACAGATCAATCTAAACAAGCCGCTGAAAACCAGACTCAAGACATTTCAGGTCAATCTAAACAAGTCGAAGGAAACGAGACTCAAGACCTACCAGGTCAATCTAAACAAGTAGCTGAACACGGGACTGAAACTGATAAGGATATAAAAAAAGATGTTGACAAAGATACCCATGCCGGTTCAGGACACAAACGTAAACTAACTAAAACAGCAAATAAATTTAGAACGAAAAAACGTAAAAATATTAAGAGTAATGTTTGAGAGTTGGCGAGTCTCCGCCTGCCACTTTTATGTGTTTGTTGGCCATTGTTACGGCAGGCGCCATAGTACCCATAGTTCTCAGTATCCATTCCACTACCATCCCATCACAATAGCTCAAGTTGTAGTTTTCTCTTGTAGTTTATCAATAGTTATATTCAAGCCGGAGGTTGTCCTTGGCTGCGTTTATAGTGCAGACAGAGAAATCGCCGGTTTGATGTGCACATCATATTTACTTTGCCATTAAACTTGTTATTGTAAAGGGCCTCTACGTGTTGGCTTCGGCTTCACGCATGTCTTCCAAAGATCCGGGGCTCCATAGCGTCCGTGATATAGAAAATATTATAACAAATAATAAAATTGAGATGTAAATTTAAAAGAACTTATAATTAAATTGTAAAGGACATAAATCGTGTTCTTAATTATCCCACCTGTTTCTATACTTTATTCATGACTAGCTGCATCCTGCGATTCACCCGCGTAAGTTTCGTTCCATGGGAACATCGGGATGAAAATTAACAGCTAATAATCATTTCTTCATCGAACCTGTGGTTTCGTAGACGGAGGGGTACAGCTATCAAATTATACTCTATAGAGCAGTGGTTCTTAACCGGTGGTTCCCGCACCACTGGTGGTCCCTAGGAGCCCCTGAAGTGGTTTACGTTACTTCTCTTCTTCTTCCTTCCCTTTTCCCTTTACTTGGGGTCGGGTCTCCTTATCACCTCGCGCCAGGTCGCTCTGTCCTGGGTTGTCTCTACTTCTAAATTTAGGGTTCTCAGATCCTTCATGACATTGGACTGCTACGTAGCCTTTGGACGTCCTCTCCCTCTTGGCCGTTCGGGGAGGTTTATGGCAGTTTTTACGATGTGGTCGTTCTGTCTCCGTTAGACGTGGCTAAACCATCTTAGTTTATTTTCTAGTAATTTACTGGGGATTGGAGCTATTTTAAATGGCCCACGGATATACTCATTACGTATTCGGTCGATTCTAGTGACACCACCCGCCCATCTCAGCATCTTCATCTCGTTGACATGTAGGGTTTGCACGTGTGTCTTGTTTACGACCCAGCATTCTTCTTCTTCTTCTCGTATAGTGGTGTGGCTCACCTATTGTTAGAGTTTTCAGATCGCCTTAAGGCCTCTAACTTGACCTAACGACTGCTACTGGAGGTAGCAACCAGGACCAACGGCTTAACGTGCCTTCCAAAGCACGGAGGGGCTCACGAAAACACATTTTTGCCACACTACTAATTGATCACCCATCAAAGTAATGACCGCGCCAGGCGTCGCTTAACCCGCACGACCGTAAATTCTGGAGGAGGCTCACAGATAAGCGACGCTCGCTTATCTGTGAGCCTCCTCCAGCATTCTTAACCATAGAGCATTGCTGACAAATCACCCGACAGTTGTCTCCACTTCATCTATGCGGTTTGAACTTTATTCTGAACGTCAGCTCCTATGTCTGCAACGGTGGCTAAGACAGATCCTAAACATTTGAAATTTTTGATAATTGGAGTCGGAACGGCATCGATGTTCATTCTACTGTGGCCTTCTGGTGGTGTCTTAACTGGGCAGTACATATTTTCGGTCTTGCTTTTACTAATGCGGACTGATGCGGACGCCGTTCGATTCCACTGTCCGCTGTCAGCTGCAATAATCGATTGTTTATGATTCTTTCAAAAAATTGGATGTATGAGACGTCAATTTGATCCCTTTATAATTTCCGCAGAGTGAAATGTCCCTCTTATTCTTATAAAACGGCACTAATGAGGTTTTACCGTGTTCAATGATATAGTTCAGGAGTATCGTAAGCCACTGTCTAGCTATGCTTTCTCCCCTCTTCTATAACTCTGCAGGTATTTCGTCCGGACCCGTAGCTTTTTTGTTTTTCATTTTGCGTATTGCTAGTTCAGCTACGTTACTTACGCAGGTAAAAAAAAGGAGAAGTAGGTCTTGTCCTAAATATATCCTTTGACCTGATTGTATGATATGCGTCTCATTCACAAATTCTACGAAATACTTATGAAACAAAGTAGTTCTTCCTGCAAAAATCTTAATCCCGTGAGAATTTCCTATAATTCCTTTATAGTGCTCAATGTGCTGTGCAAAATTGCAAGTTTGTAGATCTAGAGACTTAGGCTGCGCGTTATCATCATTCAGTAAAAGGTGTCTTCCGAGTAAGTCTATTTCCTGTGATAATTTAGGGAAAAAAAGTAGCATATTATGTTACTCTCATAAAAACAACGTATGAGGCAATTTGTAACAAACAAATTATAAACTTTCCTCTTTATGTTATTAGTTTAGAAGATAGTATAGATGAAGATGATTTAAAATAATTCTTTTCTATTCTACTGTTTTCCGGTCTGTTTCCAGTTAGTAACAATAAATCCAAAGAAAGCAGAAGTCATCAATGAATACTGGTGTTGGCGAAGCAAGTACTGCCATAACACAAACAATATCATCTGTGCTGTAGATAACAGGAGAAACTATAGAAAATGGTTCCCATGCGAATGTTCTATGGCTAAATATAACTGCAGAAGGAATTTAAGTTAGTAAAGATTTTTTTAAACCCGGTAATACGTGACAAGTCCCTTTTCACTACATATTATAAAACAAAGTCGCTTTCTCTGTCCCTATTTCCCTTTGTATGCTTAAATCTTTAAAACTAAGCAACGGATTTTGATGCGGTTTTTTTTAATAGATAGAGTGATTCAAGAGGAAGGTTTATACATGCATAATATAGCCGTGCGAAGCCGGGCGGGTCGCTAGTCAAATATAAAATGTCAGTTTTTATACGATTTTCCCTAATTTATGGAGTAAAGAGTGTGTAAATATGCTGAAATATGTCAGAAAAAAAAGGACGTATTTGGTATGGTGGTGCTAAGCTGGGGTGGGTCACTAGTTATCTATAATTTTTACACAATAACTTTACAAATGGGATGTCGTTTAATACGTTTTCGGGGGTGCTGGTTCCGAATTCAGGATCCATTTATGATCAGAGTTAACATCTGTCAAATGTCACTCTTATCTTGGAGTTTGGTGTCGTTACGTTTTCGGAGATGCTGTTTCCGAATCTAGGATCTGTTTTTTTTAGATCGAAGTTGAATTCTGTCAAATGTTCTTTATTTAGGAGTAGGGTGTCGTCTATGAGGTTTTCAAGGGTGAAAGGTATTTTTTAAATAAATTTAAATAAGAGATAAGCTTTGAACAAAATTCTACTTGGTGTAGTAATTTTATACAAAAAAATATAAAATATTTCTTTTTTTTTTTCAGATTTTATGGCAACAGCTGTTGATAGGTGTCCGGTTCCTAAAAAAAATCGATAAACAATTAAACAAACATTAAACAATAATTAATTTTACCTACCTACCTATTTTCTCTTGCATCATAAAATTTTAACCTACCTTTACCATTAGTTTACCTACTTGAAAATGAATATTAAAATTTCTGTTATTTTTGGTAAGAAATTATTAATTGAAACTGCAACTGAATTATTTTTAATTACAAATTTATTTTGTTTCATACTTCGTTTCAGTGTTTTTAACCTATATACTCGTATCATACTCTCAGGAAGAAAAACTCACGGTAATTTTTATATTTTGAATTTATTTGTTTTTAAAGCATTTATAGAAAACTAGCTGCGCCCCGCGGTTTCACCCGCGTAAGTCTTGATCCCAGGGGAATATCGGGATAAAAAGTTGCCTGTGTGTTAATCCAGGTCTCCAGCTATCTAGATACCGAGTTTTATCGCAATCGGTTCAGTAGTTTTTGCGTGAAGGAGTAACAAACATACATACATCACTATCACTATCACTACATAGTATATCACTACATAGTATAAAATAAAGTCGCTTTTTCTGTCCCTATTTCCCTTTGTATGCTTAAATCTTTAAAACTACGAAACGGATTTTGATGCGGTTTTTTTTTAATAGATAGAGTGATTCAAGAGGAAGGTTTATATGTATAATACATACATAATATAGCCGTGCGAAGCCGGAGCAAGTCGCTAGTATAAAATAAAGTCACTTTTCGCTGTCCCTATTTCCATTTGTATGTTTATATCTTTAAAACTTCGCAACGGATTTTGATGTTTTTTTTTTAATAGATAGAGTGATTCAAGAGGAAGGTTGACATGTATAATACATGCATAATATAGCCGTGCGAAAACGAAGTGGGTCGCTAGTTTATAATATTAGCAGGATAGTAGGAAGTAGACTAGCTATTAGACGTTATACAAAACGATTTAGGCGGGGAATGTTTGATTCTAACTAAGTCGAGTGAGCTATTAAGTCGGATTCTGAAGTAGTATGATTCAGTTTCAAGTACTGCCAACAACAGATTCTTAGTATCTTACTTACGTAATATTACTTAAATATTGTAAAAAATATAACTAGATGTGCTCCGGATAATAACCCGGCCAAATTCCGATCCTATCGGTGGGAATATCGGATCGTATCGGTACAAAATACCCTTTCTGTGTTTTTCTAGGGGTTCAGGGTATCTACATGCTGTGGAACTAAAATTACATTGAATTTTAATGCAAGGTTATCCAATTTTTCAATTTAGACTTAGGCAAAGTTAGGTGTGTGTGGGTTTATGTGCGCGGCAGTACGACCCGGCCCGGCTTCGCACGGCTATATTATGCATGTATTATACATATAAACCTTCCTCTTGAATCACTCTATCTATTAAAAAACCGCATCAAAATCCGTTGCATAGTTTTAAAGATCTAAGCATACAAAGGGAAATAGGGACTTAGGGACGGCGAAAAGTGACTTTATTTTATACTATGTAGTGACTATGTAGTGAAGACGTGCGGGAGCGGGACAGAGCGCGGCTAAAGATGTGTGTGCGGAACAGAGAGCGATGATGTGAGCAACTGACCCTCCCTTCACTCCTGTCCCCCCGCCACACAGACCTAAACATTGAGTTCTGCGCATACCCCTTGAACTTTCCGCCGGGGACCAACATTCGCTGTTCGACTTATACCTACAAAATATAAACACAGATATTTAATTTTAACATTTACTAGCGACCCGCCCCGGCTTCGCACGGCTATATTATGCATGTATTATACATAATAAACCTTCCTCTTGAATCACTCTATCCATTAAAAAAAACCGCATCAAAATCCGTTGCGTAGTTTTAAAGATTTAAGCGTACAAAGGGAAATAGGGACAGAGAAAGCGACTTTGTTTTATACTATGTAGTGAAGTGATTATGGCTAATAGTTTTGGAATTTGGTAATGAAATTATATTTTTTCAGGGTTTGGATGATCCCTTATTCAGGGAACGTTCCTCTCAGTTATACTGCTATAAACTGAAATCTTGCAAATCTAACAACAATACAGTCTGTGGATTTGAAATGGAATCATCTTCATTAGCTGTTTTTGGAGAT
The DNA here is from genome assembly GCA_907269075.1 of Idaea aversata. Classification (NCBI taxonomy): domain Eukaryota; kingdom Metazoa; phylum Arthropoda; class Insecta; order Lepidoptera; family Geometridae; genus Idaea; species Idaea aversata. The sequence continues at coordinate 5,433,746 of OU026102.1, forward strand.
TTATGCACGTTGTATAAAGCTAATTGTTTAAATACTGGGTGTGAGTATGAATTTGATTATGTAGGGTATTGATTAAAATCAAAGCCAAGTTGACTGAGCGAAAATGTATATGTTTATTATAGAGAAAATCACTGATTTACTCACTCATTCATCGTGAAATCTCAGAAACTACAAGTGGTAGCTGGTGTCTCAAAAATGGCATCGATATTCCTGTACTTACTAAGACGGAATCTATTAAAGAGACACTAAAGGCCTATCCGCACAGCTCAGTGACGACACAGTGACGCCACAGTGATTTTTAGTACTCTATCGCAAGGGTTACCATAACTTTCATGCGCGAGTCCAACTCGCACTTAGCCGGTTTTTTAATTAGGTATATTAAGTAAAAAAAACGAGAACGAGCAAAGATAACGACCGCAACATTTCCGATATTTTGACTGCGGTTATAAGGAAAATGAATGTACCTAGGGGCGATCGTCAAAGAAACGTGATAAATACGGGCAACACACGGACCAATTCAATTAACTTTTCGTCGGCGATCTTGAAACACTGCGACCGTGTCAGGCAAAATATTGTCCGCTACAAATTCACGTCGGATCACGGCGAGCGTCGGAGCAACGTCGGACAGCATTGAACATCACTGTCACTGACCAGTATGGATATCATTTTTCACTGACACTGATGGAAAATCACACGGTACGGCACTGTGCCGCCACTGTGTCGTCACTGAGCTGTGCGGATAGGCCTTAATGCGGGTATAACCGTAGGGTGCAGATCTGATCACTACCTCAGTGTGCCTCAGTATCTGTCAGTATCTGTCAGTCAGTCAGTCATTCAGGACAAAGCATTTTATATGTATAGATTAGAATACATATAAAATGCTTTGTCCTGAATGACTGACTGACTGACTGACGGATCAACGCACAGCCTAAACCGCTGATCGTAGAGACCGCTGAACGTAAGTTAAGTTATTCACAACCTACCATAAAAGCTGAATCAGTTCGTTTCCATCCAAAGGTTGCCTAGAAGAAATCGCTTTCAGCGATAAGGCCACCCATTAGTGCAACTTAAACTTTCTAGTATTACTTTACTTTGTGTTTATCGTGTTCTGTTTCTTCCTGTGTTGTATGAATAAAGTTATCTATCTATATAATGTGTATGATTGTGGTAAGATAATATCAATCATTGTGATCAATCAGTATGGCTTCAAAATCACTACAAAAGATATACGCCTACGATCTGATTTGCAGTCATAAAAATGCATTGTCCTATCTATATATATTATGTATGATTTTGGTAAGATAATATCAATTATTGTGATCAATAAGTATGGATTAGTGCCAGTAGTAGGAATATAGGGCTTTTGCCTCAAAACACATCTCCTTCAATAGACAGTCATCTATTCATCTATTCAGTTCATCTATTCATCCATTCAATCTGTTCTAGATGAACAGATTCATCATACCTATCCGATAGTTCCATCGTTCAGTTCGATCTATTCAAAACAGGATAAACAGAGTCAGTTCTATTACATACAAGACTAATCATCTATTCATTCTACATCCGATAGGTCCATCATTTCAATTCGATCTATTCAAAAACTGTTAGTCTAAGTTACCTCAGGAAAGACTGAAAGGTTTGATCTATTCAAAACGAATGCATTTTACTCTTTGAATGAAACAACTTAATTCAACAATTCACATATTTATTAGAAATTTATATTAGGTACATAGTTTCCTAAACTTACACCAAATGATGTAAAGCTTGTAAAGAAACGGTAAGTTCTTCATATATGTCACACATTCACAATGACAGAAACTGTATGCTCGACAAATATGACAAGCGAGGCCATCGATAACATCACTTCCAGTCATATCGATACATTTCTTTGAACAACAATAAAATCCCTCCATTGTTCTTTAATTGTGATTTCTGTTGACTGATCAGCTAAGATTTCGGTATAAGACTAACACTAAGCCAAATAAAAGTAGATTTATATGAGTATGGTAGGTTAATAAATAAAACATAATTTAGTAATTATAATTTTTCTTTATTATCAACACACCACTTATTTAAACAGATTACATTTTTTAAAGCACAAACATTCTTATGATAGATACATGAATACACATCGTTACAGTCTCTGTAAAGATCATACAGAGTATTGAAATTAGGACAATCAAAAAGTTCTAGATTGACTACATTACAATTATCAAACAGTTTTCTCATCCACTGAGCCTTTTCTTCACCTTTAACATAAATAAGTTTACTTCCGAGAAGAGGTGCAATACAATATTTATATTTTGAAAAAGAAATGTATCCTTCCTTCCAACAAATATTTCTATTTCTTTCAATCCAGTCAACCTGTTTCTTTTCTTTTGTAGTTAAATCATAAAACGGAAAAGGTGGTCGTATTAAAAAGCTTTGTATCCCTTTATCATCCAGAATGGCTATTTCTTTAGGTATAAACTGATTTAATTCAGTTTTGAAACCTTGAACATCAACTATTAATTTCATGATATCTTGCGAACCGTACTGCTGAGAGGTTTATATTCTATAATACGGTCGTTGATTATGAGACAATAGGCACTCGTTTGGTCAGGAAAATCTTTATCACTTTCTATTTCTAGCCTAACATCCACTGGCCCTGTTTTCAATGTTTCATTTTGTCTTGAACAGTCAATTACAAACAAAGGCGCTTTTTCTTTAAAGTCGATGATATTAAGCAACGGGTCAACTGGAGTGTTGTAGTAAGACTGACGGAATCTGATGTACATTTCATATAATATACGATATTTATCATTATCAAAGTTAAGCTTAAGCGCATCATATGGATATGTTTGCGAATTCAAAAACAACGTAACGTTAGTTAAATTACAATGATCAAACAAGGAACAATTTCTGTCCTTTAAATTTTTCTTAGTTGTTTGAAGACCAAATATAACATATCGAGGTTTTTCAAGTTGGGAGGCAGTTTTGATTGACCATGAATGCTTATTTGTTTTAGGTAAAAGTGGATATTCGTATGTGTCCCAGTTCCGAAATGCTATTTGTATTTGCTTATCTTTTTCTAATTGCTTTAAAAGTAGTAATCTTTCTCGATCGGATACTTTAATATGAGGTACACGCCATTGAATTCTCTCAATATTGACTGATACACGGTCATCCTTATCAAGTATGAGAGCATCGACATTAGATTTACATCTCGTTAATATTAATTCATGTTTACAGTTTAATACAATTTTGTTATAGTCTTCAGCAAATCCTAATAGTTTACTCAGAGGTAATATTACATTGAAAAGACCATTCACAGATTTTGTCCCATTCAAGTTCCATCCCCACAGAGCAGCCTGTTTACTTTCTCCCTCATTCATTGAAGTATAAGATTTGATTGTAGAAGTAATACCGACATGTCTAATACGATCAATTTCAACTCCATTTATCTCATATCTTATATCATGAAAAAGAAACGGTATAGGGTTATTGTTAAATTGACACTCCTTTCTTACATATTTTCCTGCAGTATCCTTCGTAAATACTTCTATGCATCCTTCAATGAAAATTGAACTGGCTGAAGGTAGTAGATAAATGTCTTGTTGATTAATCGGTATTCGTATTTCATCGTTTTCTTTGAAGCTATTTGTGTACGGAGTATAGGAATGTACTTCATAACCCTCGATAGAGTTGTCAAAATGAGGTGCTTCATTGATTTGTAAGATACTCATAGTCGAAATCCCAAACTTCTTAAAAACTCTTTGTTAATCTCGCTGAGAGCTGGTACAACACGTGTGCGTTTAATGGAGTCGTGATTCAAACTATTAGTTTTTGTCGGTTTACCACTACTTTTCTTACTTTTTTTAATATTGAAATCAATCATAATTGCTAGAGTAAATATTTGTAGTAATGACAAAATGCTTCTTGTTTAATGGAAGCATAAACGAACACTGATTTATTACACTTCAATCATACAATTTATTTGAAATTAAAGCATACAAGTTTCAAGAAATTTAAGACATAAATGACCACAGTTATACGGATGACTGCCTTGATAATTGTTATAATTATACTGAATACTGTTCCCTACATATTTTATAAATTCTGTTGGTGGTTTTAGATCACCATAACTATCAAAATATTCAATGTAATCATTTTTCTTAACATAAGCTACCCAATGTGTGCCTTGATTTTCAGAGCTATCCAAATTAATTATACCGCACTCGATTTTACGAGGACGTTTAGGTAATTGATCTCTCATGAACACACCTCGAAAATATGGAATATTTTTTGAATATTTCATAATATCAATATTGGTAAGAGGGCGATTAGGTAGCTGCTTATTCAGTTTTTTGTCGAAGTGTAAATACCTAGACCACTTTTATATGGTTTGAGCTTTAGTCCTCTCCCTAAACATACTGGCTCAAAATTCCGATTAAGTGTCTTCATCTCATTCCATGTTTTTTGTGCATTTTGAAACGTTTTTATCATTCGTGCTATAGCAGATGTTTTATTAACAAAAGCACCGGCAGCGGATAATCCTGTAATGATCGGTATTAGTGGTAAGAATCCTCCTGTCTTCGGTAGTGGTATCACCCGGGGAATTTTCACTTCGGAATTAGATACAAGATCTTTAATAGCAGCTATAGCCAAATCGATTGCCATCTTTTTACACTTAGGCTTTGCTTTACGAATATTTTTTTTCGCATAGGCAACAACATTTTTAAAACTTTTTTTAAGTCCCGCTCCCTGCGATAGTTTAACCAACATCGCTTTGTTGACAATATTTGCCGCAAGCTTTTCTCCTGCGCTGGCTTGGGATGATGATGCTCTTGTCTTAGCCATTTTCATTAAGACCTTATCTGCTGCGTGTCTGGCTTGTAAATTCTCTGTTTTCGTATATGCAATATCGTGTTGTTTACAATATTCGTCAAGTTGATTCACACCCTTGTCACCTCTGATAAGTCTCTCACGTAATCTTGTTCCTGGTCCACAGTAATTATAGCCCGGTAGATGTAACTCAAACGGTAGATGATTTATAATATTATTCACAAGACCTTTCCCTTCCATACGTAAACGAAGAATGATGAAATTACGCTTGCAATTTATAATATATTAGTGTTGCTTATCCAACTATTTTCCTGAGATGGTAATCCTAGCCACTTAACAAAAACTTTATTTCCCTTTTTCTGTAGGACTTTTTCAACTAAATACACGTCGGGATTTTTAGTTTTCTGTAGCTCTTGAGCGTAAAATGATCCTGAGATTTTATTTTTTCTTGAGTCTTCTAGCAAATAAGTTGGTGGATCAGTATTCTGAACAACAATTACTGTAAATAACTCAGTCGACCAATTTGGAGTGTACCCTTTCTCAAAACATGCTTTATGTTTACTTATTCGTACTACATCACCGACAACGAAATGACATTTTCTCTTAATTATTGGTTTGTTAAGAATGTGGTATCTTTGCATCACAATGTGTTTTGTATGTTTATTCACTTTCGCCGGACACATCTGAATAGTTCTATGTTTAGTGTGATTGTAATCATCCACAACTTTTTCTAAGGTTCCATCAATCCATTTGAAGTTACCCTTCAAACTAAAAGTTTTATACAGTTTACCTTTTATAGTACGTATTACTCGTTCAACTATTGAAGCCTTTTTGGTTGAATATGTTGAGTAATGGTTTATTGAATGTGCTTGCATCTCCTTTTCAAAACTTTTATTGTAGAATTCCTTACCCCAGTCTGTTTGCAAGTTTTTAGGAACTCTGCCATAGCGCAAAATTGATTGAAATGCTGTTGTTACAGAACCTTTAGTTTTATTTTTTTGCGGTCTGACCCAAACATACTTAGAAAAACAGTCAATCACGATAAGTATAAAATTATGATTTGAATTAATATTCGATATTTTTTGCACATCAATCAGATCAGCTTGCCAAAGATCATCTATATCTTTAAGTAAAACACATCGGCGAGGGAAATTGACTCTTGAATTTTTATGTATTTCGTTTACCACATCTTCTTTACTCATTTTAAGCTTCTATAATCTTTAACGGCTGTTAAACAACTAACAAATCTTTAATATGATTATGTTATTTATGATTTTATTATGTCCGCTTCTTGTAGTTCTTCTATGATTGAAATAATTTCATTGTCTTGATTAGTATTTCCAGCTTGTTTGGAAGCAATAAGAAGTTTCAATCTTTCAACTAGCTCATTAGGATCATCCCAATAGATGAAATCAGTATTTTTTCTATATCTCTTTAAAACGTTTAAAATACCAGCACCATGTTTTTTATTATTACCATCAATGAACATAGGTTTAATAATTTGTCCATATTTATCGCTTTTGTCTCCTTTCAACTGACCTTTATTATCATAATCACGCTTATGAGCATTCGTTTTTATCAAAATGTTTTTATAAACTTTTTTATCATTTTTAGTCACCACTTCTAGATTCGGTTTTTTATGTAATAATACCTCTTTTAGTCCTGCAGTCAATTGATATTCGTCATTATCAATTTTTATTCGACACGGTTCCTGGTCGCCGTCAACTGAAGAAATTATTTTAACCACAGAATTACCCATCATTAATCGATCATCTACTTTCCGGACTCCAAAAGGAATATTTATATCATAAAGACTACTCAGATATTTTTTTGTTATAGACAGGTCTTTATTTTCTGTATCGGTATAATATTCCGAGTTCGAATCCAAATTCTCTGCTTCTGAATCTTCATCCGACGAATGTTTATTCGATGTTAACGATGTAGAGGTTGCGGAGTCATCTAATTGATTTATTTCTGAATTTTCACGCAATGTTTGTTTATTCGGTGTAGAAGTTAAGGGGCCTTCTAATTTGACTGGCACTCTTATAGTACTCACATTGAAGTCGCATTTCACATTATTTTGATTCGATTCCAACATTTGTGTTAGAGGTTCGGTAACAGGTTTAAATATTTTATTGAGTTCATGACTATTCTGATCTTCCATATCTCTTAACTGCTTAAGTTTATTTCTTATGTTGTCTGATGATGTAATTATCTGTTCTTTAATATTAAGACTCATTTTTGTCTATTCGCTCTCACTTATTTACTGCAAATGATAATATTGCATTTTAGGATAAGTATATAAAGGTGTCTAGATTTTTTCTATACCGACCTTTATTCAATTCAGAGTCTTTATTAATAGTTAAAAAACTATGCCTCTTTTGCCAAACATTATAACAAATATCTTTAAACTTATTCCATGACATATCTGAATTCACGTGCTCATTGTATACATGCTTCAAGTTAATTTCATCTTGTTTGAAGAGCAATAATAAATTTGCGTTATCACGAATCAATTGTTTTGGTACCTTTGAATATGTCTGTGATAGATAAAAGCAATCGATTTGGCTGTGTCTTCCCATGGTGAAATAATTACGAATGTTGATCTGATTTTCGCAAACCACATCGTCAAATATTATGACAGTGTTTGCTAATGCGTCATTTGGATGTATTACTTCACTATCATCACTCAATACATAGTATTTGATTTGAGGAACTTTTAACAGCACTTCTTTAAGAAAACAATATTTACTTTGAAATGGGGTTTTTGTGTATAAATATAAATTCTTAAATTTAAGACCGTTTTTATGTAACAACAAAGTAACCATTACATTAGTTTTACCACAGTTAGATGGTCCACAAATCAGACAACGAATACTATTAGGTAACAATTCACTATGTTTTATGAACTGTGATTTCGCTTCTACATCAATAGGAGCGATGTCCAAGCTTAGCGGTTGTTTTTGAAACTTCATTATTAGGCAAATGATGAATATTGCTTATTGATCCCCATTTTATAGATATTGTGCCCCACTCTAGACTAAACGAATAGGATCTGATAGAATTAATCATGAAGTAAGAAAATAAAACAAAATAATTAATAAGCATTATACAATTTATTAAACATCATTAGGAACTATTTAAACTATTAAATACATATTTAAATTATAATTAAATGTATGCATAGTGCCCCCATGCTACAGTGTTAACTTGATTTGGTAGTATTTGACGTTTATCATCATTTCGATTCAATACTAATTTATTTACTTCTTGCGAATACAAAGTATGTTTCAAAGACTTAATCGTATTCATCTTACATTTTAAATCTTTATCATTCAATAAACAATTTGAATAATGTTCAATATTTAAAGATTTCGTTACAGACTTAGATACACCTTTAGCCTTTTTGATCTCCTCACTAGTGCTCTTAATACAGTAAAGTTTAGCTCTTAATCCTACAAACTCAGTTATTAATTCACCACCCATTTCATCTTTGAACAAACCAGGTATTTTGTTATTTATTCTTGGGATTCCATAGGGATTATTTATATCAAAATTACTGGTATCGAACACCTCAATGTCGTGTTTAATATCTTCATACACATCACGTGTATTAATTAAATATAAAAGACTGTCAGTATCAGTGTAACAAAGTTTGGCATTCTCTCCATACTTTTGTTTGATAAAATTATAATGGAATTGATACATATGTGTTTTAGCATACTCTAATACTGTGAATCCCACATAGATCGGTTTATCCAATGTTATTTTTTCTAGACTTAACTGAATAGCTAGGAAATTTTCTGAAAATATTGATACTGATTTTAAATTCGGTTTAGCAATTAGTTTTCGAGCACCAACACGTTTATTTGTTACATTATTATTGTCCTCCCATTCCGATACTAGTTTCACATTTACTTGTTTTCGCTTATTCTCTATAGTTTTGCCAAAGATTGAATTATTCAACAACTTGAAAAAGTCTTTTTCAAAATCAGATTTTGATGCTTGACGCAAACTTGTATTCAAATCTATATATTTCTTTAGAAAACTTTCTTGTCTAAAGGTTATTACACGATGAATTCTTTTTAATATGAGTCCTTGTTTTAAACATTCCTTTAAATGAGTATAATGAATTACATAACAGTATTTGTTATTTAGATTTGCCACTAGTTTTGCTGATTTACTGCCTGGCGGAATAAGTTTCTCAACAGCAAAAGGCAAGTCACAATGAGCATCATGTAAGTAATGAGGATATTCTAAATCAACTTCCAAAATGTATCCATATTCGCTATCGTCAGAAACGGTTTCAATATTTAAATTACTGATTTGCTCGGGTGATAAAAATTTAAAATCAGATATTGGCATTTTTTTCATCATAGCAAAACCATATAAATTATTACAATCTAGATATATTAAAAAACTCGATGGCTTTGAATAATCAAAATTTGGTAAGTACTTATTATTAGCTTGAGCATGTCTCAGCGTACATTGTGCTAAGCCACCTCGAATACCTTTTTCTAACATTTGATAAATTTCAAGATCAGTAACTAATTCTAATTGAACACCAGTATAAAGGAGCATCGCATCCCAGCTAAAGCCGGGTGCGGTAACATAATAAGCCGGATCTAACTTATAGTAATGCAAGCTCATATTTCGAAAGTTTTCAAATATATCAGTTAATAATAAAATATCGCATTTTAAATATAAATCGGTGTATTCACCCATGTCAGTTATATCAAATTGATGCCAAACATTTTGTGCATGTGTATATTCGCTATCGGATATATGTTGTTTCGATAAACTGTTATAAAATAATTCTTTAGGTGGTAAACATGTGTCTGAATATTTTGAAAAACTGCTCATGTAGTCATAAGGATAAATTCCCTTTTTTCTCATTAACTCAAATTGATTGGGAGTGGTAAAAAATTTCGAAGTATGAATGAAATCATTATCATTTAAATTTTTACTTAACTTATCTAAGCTTGCGCTTAAAAACAGGAAAGAATCAATAAATTTCACATTAACATGGGATTTGTGCTCATTTATTTCAAATGACTTTGTGATTGTTATGTACTTTTCTTTAGTCTTCGGTATAACATTAATTGAACCATCATATTTCGTTAACTCCATTATGAATAAATGTAAATCATAGCCAGATAAATTATGAAACACGACTGGTATAAATGGACATATTTTAAAATTGAGGTTGCAATATGAATGAGCGGCGCCTCTATACTCGCCGGTAATATGATCATGGTCACGAACTTTATTGCCAAACAATAAATGTTTACAAATATGACAATAAACACTTGAATTGTATTCATTTTGCTGTTTTTCGGTTAATTGTATCATTGCTTTATTAGACTTATTCAAATCATTAATATATTTCACATCTTCCATTAAATATTTCATAAATACTTCAGATGCATCTTTACCTCGATAGGATACTAATTTGTTTAAAGAGCTATCGAATGAACAACAAACATAATAGCCAAAGCATGAAGGCTTATGAATTTTATATTTTGTAGTGTTCGTGCTCTGTGAATCATCTGAATATTTTTCTAATAAACTCTCAAAATCAGCGTATATTATAAACGGAACCTTTTGTTGTCTTTCAAAATGTTTAAACATTAAATAAGTATCAGGTTTTGGTAATACTTGTAAAACTTTGGAACAGTCATGTTTTTTGTTTTTTTCTTTACTGCTAAAACATTGCAAGCATGATTCACACAAATAAACATTACCTTTGTATTTTGTTATTTGCTTTCGCACTAATTTTAACAGATTTTTTATTAAACAGTAGTGTCCTTTTCCATTGTTTTCGATATATAGTAAATTAAAATGATTAATTCTTTTATTAGCAGTCATGTACAAAGGTCCAGTTACATATTTATACTTATTGTCTAAACCAAACACACTAATACTTATATTCGAGTTATTCTGTTCAAATTTCTTTATATCACTAAATGATGGAGGAAATATCATTCCATTTACATTAAATATATTTGAAAAATGTGGATAAGAGCTACACCTATCTGAGTTTTTATCGCATGGATAAAGCCCAGCTAAGATGCTCCAAAGAAAACAAAACTCATCATTATTTTTAACATTAATACAGCTTTTAGTATTACCCACGCGAGGAGGTAGTTTTATATACGTACCTCCTCGCAAAGGACAATATTTATTAACATTGATTTCTAAGTGACTGAGTGATAAAAATGTCCAACCAGACTCGGTGTGTTCAAATTCAGTAAGTTTTCTTTTCATTGTATCAATAGTTTTCATTCTAAATATATCTTTCAGTTCATCAATTTCATGTATAATTTCATATTTCGTATTAAATGATTTCAATTGCTTTTCATTCGTTTTCGGTAATAAATATAATGCAAATAGTTCGAATTGTATCTTAAGACATTTGTGTTTCTGTAAATTCATTTTTATGAGTCTATAAATATCTATTTCACAATCGTATAAAAAATCTTCTGGTATTGTATAAATCTTATTTTCAACTTTCATGCGATAACTGATTACTCGATTTTTAAATGCTGTATTAATTATATAAATATTATCAAACTCGGTTGTAATCATAGAATTCAATTTATGTAATTCGGTTCTCAAATGGTTTTGATATCGATTTCTCTTTACTTGTATATCACATTTATCACATTTAATAATTTCATTTTTATTAGATTCTCGAGTATTCTCAGGGATCTTAGCAATCATAGAATTCATTTTATGTAATTCGGTTTTTAAATGATATCTATACTGATTTCTCGTTACTCTGATTTCACATTTATTGCATTTAATAATTTCATTTTTATTAGATTCTCGAGTATTCTCATGGATCTTAACTGTAAACAAAGAAAACAATAAAAAATAAATTAAAATACTTTTAATTATTATAGATAATAATTTTACATAATCATTTCATATTTTAATTAGATCTTTAAAGATTATAATGCTTATAACTAAAAAATAATTACAATTTTAATGTTCCTTTACATTGGCATCTTCCTACAACTGCATGCTGAAGTAAGATGAAAATGTATTAGGAACCCCGCGAAATTCCTTTCTCGCAGCATTCACCACATTGCTAAGATGTTGCCATAATTGTGTATCGGTGTCCGTTCTACACTTTAAAGTAGAAATCGCATAACGCCACCTATTTATGGGTGGAATGGTTTCGATTTCCGAACACCGGTACACCTTTACCTCAATGTAGTGAGTGCCACGTTTGTCCGACATAATTTGTTTGGACACCCCCGTGGCCACCTTATTAACAAACACCGACTGCAAAGGTATGAGTTGTTTACCAGTCGGAGTCGGTGTGTCTTCTTCGTCGTCGGACTCCCCGAACAGTTCTTTCGCCGTTACACGCTCTGGCGGGGTGATCGGTGCGATCGTCGTCGACTTCTTTTTCGAGGGGGCTGGTCGCTTCTTTGACGGCTTCCCCTCATCCTCGGATGGTAATCTATGAAAAGAAGATGAACTATATTAAAAACTTATCACATGTCTGATGTCATTAGACAGTTAAAAATATTGTTAAAAAAACTTACGGATGAACATTCTTCTTTTCATACTCTCTACGGGTATCGTTGTCATGCTCGCCGACATCTCGGCTCACCCGTTTCTTTCCCTTGGACACATGCTGTGCCTCCTCGTCCGATTGCGGGAACAGGTCATCTGACAAGGAAGGCATAGATCTCGACCTGTAAAAAAACAAATTATAAATACAAATTATAAAAACAAACCATTGATTGTATTATAAAATACCGATTTTAAAAATACTTACATTTTTTCTTCTGGTTTTCGTTTTTGGCTTTCTATAGCTTTGCTCACTGTGAAATGATAACCCCCATCCAAATTCCCTCCGTTTTATCCTAACAAATTTCATAGTGTGTGTTGTATGGTTATAGGATGATTGCATGTGCATAATAGCCGACTATGCTAAAATCAATACATTGATCCTGACAAATGTATTGGAGGCCCTAATTTGGCATCCTACCATAGAGTTTCAATACTTATAGAGTTGCAATCTCTAACTGACAACACACAAATAAAAATATGTAAATTTGTTATGATACTTGCTTCCACACATATCTTCTGATAATAGGTAGGAAATCACCTTATAGCTAAAGAAAAACTCTGTTTACTTCACAGCGTGTGTCGAGTCAGCGTTTAGCACGGATATTTTATTTGTCTGTTTGCGACTCTATAGCATTATATCTCTATGTTGTCTACTAACCTTGTTAGATTTATTTCAATTGTGTCAGCAAATCATATATTGGATTTGTAATAAATTATATTTTTGATCGATTTTGAACTTTATAAATAACAAAAAAAAACTATAAATTCGCGGTGTGCATACTATTTAAATACCAATCACTTCAAAACCATCTAAAAGTAACAACGATTGTTTAATGGCTGTAAGTATAAAAATATTCTTAAATAAATAAATGTGGTACTTATTCATAATAATTGTCATTGTTAATAATTATTTTCTATTTTTACAGGACAGCGAAGAATCACTATTCAATTTTATTCCGATGGATAAAAATGGTAGTACGAGTCGCAAAAGAATCAATGATGAAAATATATGTGGAATCGTTGCCTAGGGGTTCGGGGTGTCTGGGAACTTGGAGATCGAATGGAAACACCTTTGGTCACTTTCAACACTATATTGTGAAAATATCTTCATAAACTTAAATAATATTACACAGCGTCGTTCGTCGTCGTCTATCTCCATTCTCCATCTTTTATTTCTCCTTTTATTCCTCTCTCTCTTCCGGCTTTCTTTCTCACTCAACCCACTCCTTCCGTATTTCGTTCAAAAACACTTTCATACTATCACCGAACTAAGTCTTTTCATCCATCATAAATCATTCATCGTTCTCGTGCACAGCATTTCCATTCCTACACTCGGCCATTCCTGCATCCATGTCTGTCCTCAGACATGCATCACCTCACGTTCCACTCTCTCACATCGTCTTATGTTTAATATAACATCCATCGTAATCTAGCTTAACTAAATACATCATTGGGTAATATCAACTCAATATGATTCAACTGAATCTAAGAAAATCATTGTGAAGTTACATCTTTACAAACTTAAAACTATTAGATAAGAGTGATATTGAATCTTATATGACTTTATACTGTTTTAACGTTAACATTGTTACAAAACAAAAGCTTATTCTCATGGAAATCTTAACATCTGTAGATATAATGCAAAATTACAACTTTGATGTGCAACTGGAACTTAAACACAGAGTATGACACTATAATTTACATTCACAAATTAAAGGTATACACAGTCATGGTAAGTACAGAACTTTATATTAGGTAAATTGTAGGTAAGTTATAAACTATATCCTTGGGGCTTACAATATTATTCTATAAAAAAAAACCAATCACTCATCTTCTTTCTCACTTGACATACTTCTCCTTATTAAAACAAACATACTTACGTTTTTACTCAGAGTCGCTCAGATAATCTGGATAACGTTTCATATTATCTGATGACGTGGACGTCTTATTGGGTCCTTCAGCCTGTGGGTCAGCCTTCTCTACGTCGTATCTGTTACATCTCTTCGCCTTCGTGACTTTATAAGGCCCTAAAAACTTAGGTTTCAACTTCATGCCTGATCCAAATTGAGTTCTCTTAATGCATACTAAATCTCCTTCTTGATATATTCTACTCTCCTTTCTTTTCTTATTAAAGTTCTTCTTATTTTCTTCTTGAATTTCGAAAATCTGTTTTTTAGCCTTAGTCCTTAATTCATCTCTATTTTCCATAAATTTTTCTCTTTCTTCTCGTAGTAATTCTAACAACTTAATATCTTCCTTCCTGTTCATCTTCACACCAACTAATAACTCAAATGGTGTTGTATTTATACTTCTTTGATATGTACTATTCAAAGCTCTTTGAACTCTATTCACCAACTTATACCACTGTGCAGGTTTCTCAACAGTTAGCTTAGTTAAAACAGAAATCAGCGTTCTGTGGATCCGTTCAACTTGTCCATTTCCTCGTGGCACACCCGTAGTAATCTTTATGTGTTCAATGCCTTCTTCCTCACAGTATCGCGAAAAGTCATTACTGGTAAAAGCTGTTCCTCTGTCAGAGATTATGCGTCGTGGGTTTCCAAAGGTCTGCTGGTGTATCTCCAATTTGTTTAGTACTTCTTGAGTAGATGTCGTCTTTGTTGGAAATAACCATACGAACTTGGTAAAAGCGTCTATAACAGTGAGTATGTAATTGTACTGCTTACGTGTCTCAGTCATTGGTCCAATGTGATCTATGTGCAACGTATGTAGTGGAATCCCTTCCTTGTCGATCGGATTTAAGAATCCCTCCTGCTTGCCTTCTTTTCTGGAAGCTAAAAGACATGGTATACACGTTGCTATGTAATCTTCCACTTTCTTCATCAACTTTTGTATAAAGTAATCTTTACCAATAATTTCTACCGTTTTCTTCTTTGAAAAATGTCCATTATCATGTGCTCTTCTTATTATTTCATTTTCCATTTTACTTGGTACTACTAAACAGTTCTCTGAGCCTTTACACAGTATACCCCTGTGTAAAACATAGTCTTTGTATGTGTTTCCATCTGTGAGAATTTGTATTATTGCTCTCAAACCCTCGTCGCTGTCTTGGGCACGTCGCAAATCATCTTGTAAGTCTGTAAAAATCATTAGTGTATATGGGTTTCGGCTTAAAGCATCGGTATGTCTCATCTTAGACCCTTCTCTGTGTTCTATTACAAAATCATAGTCTTGTAAGAGTAAAACCCATCTAGATACTTTTGTAGACATAGGTAAATCTTTCTTGTTTAACGTCATCTGAAATGCTTTACAGTCTGTGACAATTTTGAAACGAATTCCAAACAAATAATGTCTAAACTTCTTAATCCCTTCAATCACTGCAAGTGCTTCTAGTTCATAACTTGTGTATCTGCTCTCAGCATCAGTAGTTCGTCTGCTCATGTAGTGAATGGGATGTAAGTCACCATTACAATCCTTCTGCAATAATATAGCTGCATATGCAATGCTAGAAGCATCTGTGTGAAGCTCTGTCTCTGCATTTCGCTGATAAATCTTAAGAACTGGGTTACTTGCTAATTTTCTCTTTAAACTCTGGAAAGCTTGTCTGTGTTCATCATTAAATTCAAAAATTCTATTCTTCCTTAGTAAATCAGTTAAAGGTTGTGCAATCAGAGCATAGTTCTCTATAAATTTTCTGAAATAAGAACAAAGTCCCAAAAAACTATGTAGTTGTTTGGTGCTAGTAGGATCTGGAAACTTCATAACTGCATCTGTCTTCTCTGGTGATGGTTTCACCGTTCCATTTTCAATGACATGTCCTAGATACTCTACTCGTCGTACCAGTATTTGACTCTTCTTCCAGTTGATATTCAGGCCGTACTCGGATGCCACTGTAAGTACCATTTGCAGACGGTCACATGCCTGTCTCTCATCCTTTGCTAGAATCAGAATATCGTCAATGAAAATTATGATTATACCCTGTGTGATCAGATCTCTGAAGATTATGGACACATATCTGGTGAAAACCTTTGGACAAATGGATAGACCAAAAGGTGCCTTCAAAAATTCATACTGCCCTTTCATCGTGACAAAAGCAGTGTACTTAATCGATTCTTTGTGTACATTCAAGTGAAAATACCCGTTTTTCAGATCAATCGCACTGAAAACTTGAGTCTCTGACAACTTATCAAGGTGATCCTCAATAATAGGTAAAGGGTACTCGTCTTTAACCATTTTCCGATTTAACAATCTGTAATCAACGCACACTCGTAAGGATCTGTCTTTCTTCCTAACCAATACGATTGGACTAGCATACTCAGAATAGCTCACCTGTATGATGCCTTGTTGTAACCACTCCTGTATCTGCCTGTCAACTTCGTCTTGTTCTTTTGGTGATAATTTTCTTGGTCGTTGAGCCACAGGTATATCATCTTTTAGTATAATCTTCAACTCCAATGGAGGTTCTTTAACTTGCTTTGGTTCGTAGCTCTCCACCAGTTGTACTACTTCGTTGCGCACCGTGTCATCGTTGACAAAACCTACGGAATCAACAGCACATGGAAAACAACTTACACTCGAAAGCCATTCACTTGGTTTCAACCACACACATCCATCATTCATAACCACTGTTACATTTTTCATAAATTCCTGCCCCAGGATAATGTTATATGGTATAGAATCGTCAGGTACAGCATAAAACATGATATCAGGGTAACCAAAATCATCGATATTAAAACTAATTGACAATTTCCCTACAGTTTTAACTTGTGTGCAACCTATCCCCGTTAACAAAAGATTTTTTGACGTATCACACATCGGGGAACCTAACTTTGCAAGAAAATCATTACTTACAAGGTTTACCTCACTGCCTGAATCAATCAAGGCTGTTTCACAAAACTTTTTACCATTAAAATCACTAAAATATGCTAATTTCGTCGGAATGTTGTTTACGTTCTTTACCACAGAACCACTACACTTGTCACCGCACGCTAAGTTCACTCCATACGGTTTTTCGTTCAAAAACCGACCGTCGCACGCGTCTCGTTCACGATGTTCACTTCGTTGACGCTCGGATATTTCCGGTTCTTCGTCGGATGTTGTCGTCTTCGGAGTCGCGAAGAAAGTTCGCCTGACGTCACCTTCGTGTCGATCGCCGCCGCTCGCGCCGTTCTTCCCGCCATTTCCGCTTGAGCTCGGTCGATTCCGCCATGACGTTGTCTCACGATTTGCCATCTTTTTCGCCGTACAGTTTGATGAAATATGGCCGTATTCATTGCAATTAAAACACTTCAATCCTTGCTTCTTGTTCGGGCAATCGTCGCTTTTATGATTTTTAGCGCCACAACTGAAACATCTAAACGCCGCTGCCGCTTGAATCACTGGTCTAGCCTTGCCGTTGGAAATTCTAGTTTGTGTTGACCGCATCTTAGATTTTAATAATTCGTACGTCTTCAATTTTTCTTTGAGGTCAGCATAGGTAGTCACTCCATACAGCATAACCTTGTTAATCTCGTCGTCTTTGATTCCATCAATGATATATTTTATAGCTACGTAGTCGGCCATCTTTCCTCGTTTGCCCATCTCCTTCATTGTAAGCATATAATCGATGCATGATTCTGAGGGCTTTTTCACACGTTCTGACATCATCTCGTGCATAGCTTTGGTGTCCACCGTGTCGGGAAACTCACGTAGAATACCTTGTTTTAGGTCATCCCATGTTTTGTAAGTCTTTTCAGCACGCAACCACAATGCAGCCGTTCCCGTAAGAGATCGCCTCGCCATGATCAATGTTTGCGTCGAATTCCACTCGAAAATGTCGGCATTGTCGTCTATGTCTTGAATCCACCTCGTAGAAGGATAAGTAGGGTCACACCCATCAAAACTAGGTATAATGTTGTTTCCAACAAATTCCAGCATGTAATCATGATGTTTTTTCCTCGGCGTCGACATCACATCCTCTTCAAAAGATTGATGTTTTCCGTGCTTCACCATCGTAGAAACTGGGTCTTCGTTTTCGTCGTAGAATAAATCAGGTTAAGTATGGTAACCAGATGGTAACACGTGTCTTCGTCGTTTTTCCAAAATCGATCTCGATCCCGGACGAGCCCCCAAAAATGTGGAATCGTTGCCTAGGGGTTCGGGGTGTCTGGGAACTTGGAGATCGAATGGAAACACCTTTGGTCACTTTCAACACTATATTGTGAAAATATCTTCATAAACTTAAATAATATTACACAGCGTCGTTCGTCGTCGTCTATCTCCATTCTCCATCTTTTATTTCTCCTTTTATTCCTCTCTCTCTTCCGGCTTTCTTTCTCACTCAACCCACTCCTTCCGTATTTCGTTCAAAAACACTTTCATACTATCACCGAACTAAGTCTTTTCATCCATCATAAATCATTCATCGTTCTCGTGCACAGCATTTCCATTCCTACATATATTTTACTCATGCATTAAGAGACCGATCACGGACGGTACGAAATTAATTAAAATAGAAATTTATGACCTTACATCGAGTGATCTTACTTCGAAAGGACTTGCAAACGTGTGTCAGTGTAAAGCTGATGTTTGCATACAGCATGTTATTAAGAATACTTATATCGACGATGTCTATGTATGTATCAGAGACCTTATTACAAAAATAGAGAATAATGTATTAAATTATTGAATAAATTACTAATTATGAATCCATTCTCTATTTGTTTTATTGAAAGGTTAGAAAAATCCTGATATTAGATAGGTAGGCACCTATTTCGAATTATCTTCTCAGTAGTAGTTTGCTATTCATAAAATATTTAATTTTTTGGCGCTATTTTAAAACTTTTTAGAATATGAAACGATTATATAAAAGTGTTCAATGCAGGTACCTACATTAGATCAACATTATTACTACAAACAATATTTGGAGTGAATAGTCTGACGGTACATTGCATACCATTGAGTGATTCCTATATTAGGAAGCGGACTTATCAAATGAGTGACGCATTACCACATGTTGATAGAGAGTACATTGAGGTGACGAAAGTGCCGACCCACTGGTAGAGCTCCAAATTATTAGAATGTTTTCAACTAAAAACAAGATTCTAAGGTCCTCCGTGAATTGAAGTTTAAGTAGGTATTTCGACTTATGGATTTCTTAGACAAACACTAGTGAAAAAAACATTCTGATAATAGTAATTTTAGAACTCTACGAGTGAGTCTGTAATTCTGTGCACATGTTTACATTTTATAATCTTCGTTCGTGCAATCAATCTGTCGCTGTAAGAGGTAGGTATATGATTCTTTTTCTTAGCTACTAGGTATTTATCATTATGAATACTTACTTATTGAGCTCGTTACTCTCGGTGTTTGATACTAGATACATGTTTACATTTATAATCTTTGTTCGGTGTGATCAATCTGTTGCTGTAAGTTGGTAGGTATGTAATTCTTTTAATTAGCTGCTATTTACCCGACCGCAGGGAAAGGGTTATGTTTTTCACATCTATCTTTGTATGTTTGTTTTTATCATAATGAATACTTATGTTCGCTTGATCTAGAGTGGGGGCACAACATCTATAAAATGACAATTAATGGGTAATAAATATCATTTGCTCTAATTAAGTTTAACGAATAACCACTAAGATTCTAAGTATTGTGCAGGCAAGCGTCTATGAACGATGATAAATCATTTGAAAGAACTCAATAATGTGTTAAGAAAAAAATTCATCTATCATATATCAATGTATGATGTAGAACACAATTTAGACCAACTGATGGACGGTCTCTCAATATTAGAAGATATCGATAACATAAATAGTATAGATTTGAAGGGAGAAGTATATAACGATAATGTGCGACTTTTTCTTAAGCTCTGCATATTCCTGGGTTACGATGAAGACGGAATTTTGACTCAACTTTTGCAAGTTATGGTTTTTGAAAATAAATACAGTGATAATACAGACGAAACCATGCAGGCTATTGAAGCAGATGAGGAGGATGATGAGGAGGATGAAAAAAATGAATTATGGGTGTTTAAACTTCTCCAGTAAACTTATGTTTCTTATGTTTAAAGTTAATAAACCTTAGTAAATTATAATATTATGTTTTATTTATTTAAAACTACCTTACCTCTCATATGATAAGTAGACTAAAACTTAGAAGTTTTCTAAAAAAAATGGATGCATCAATTAATACAAACTTATTAGGAATTTAAAGAATCGACTGTATAAAAGTTTCTAATATGGTACAGATCAATGTTCGAGTTGAATAGTCTGACGTCGTAGTCGTCCCTATTAGGACATGTTTATATTTTATAACCTTCATTCGACGCGATCTACCTGAGGCGTCATGCACTGTGAGTAGGTATGCGATTATTTTAATAACGGCTATTTAGCATTATGAATGCTCATGATCTGGTCATTTATACTTAAGAGAATGATCAGGTCAGTATTTCATCTGAGGTATAAGTAAGTGATCTGGTCATGATTCGTTGAACTGAATCGAATAAATTGAGGCCAGTTTTAGTCGGTTAATGCAGAAAAAACGTTATAAAGCTGATGCATTCATGAGGTAACTTAGACTAACATTTTTTTTGAATAGATCGAATTGAAATGATGGACCTATCGGATGTAGAATGAATAGATGATTAGTCTTGTATGTAATAGAACTGACTCTGTTTATCCTGTTTTGAATAGATCGAACTGAACGATGGAACTATCGGATAGGTATGATGAATCTGTTCATCTAGAACAGATTGAATGGATGAATAGATGAACTGAATAGATGAATAGATGACTGTCTATTGAGGGAGATGTGTTTTGAGGCAAAAGCCCTATATTCCTACTACTAGTGCCAGTATGGCTTCAAATCACTACAAAAGATCTATGCCTACGAACTAATTTGCAGTCATATAAATGCGTTGTCCTGTTACATAAAATAAAACCAGGAGTTTTTGGCGGGAACGAGCCAACAACATGTCGTGCTGCAGTTTTATTTACACGAAACTTAGTTGTAAACCGAGTTAAATTGTATAATTCCGGTGGAAAGTTATCTAATTTAGTTCTGTGAAAGTGCACAAGTGTAGTGAAAGTAAAAATCAGTGTCAAACATGGACTTTTCTCGTTGCCTCCAAAATCTCCTACAAGGTTATAGTAAAGTAGCCACCGCTTTACTATGACCCCTGACTTGACAAACTGTGACTTGACGACTTGACCATCTTGAAACACTTTGAGCCCGATTTCTGTAAATCGGGCCATAACTTGATGCAAAATATTACTTGATACTGGCTATATGCACAAACCGTGCGAAGCCATAACTGAAAAAAAAAAAAAAAAAAACCAAAATATTTTTTTAATGTTATCAGTTCAACCTCAAACCAATTTATTTACGTAATCAACCATTTTGTTACAGTTTATCGTGAAGTTGATATGAAGGTTTGCGATATGAAGAAACAATATAAACCAGAATTTAACGATACGTTTGAATTTGAACCGATACCGAGAATAAATGTCAAAAAACAAAACAAGAATTGAAGAGTACAAACCAGTACTTAGTATTGGTTGGAATTTAAATATTATATTGAAAACTAAGTAGTTTTATTCTATAACTAGCTGCGCCTTGCAGTTTCACCCGCATCGCTATCCCGTGGGAATATCAAAATAAAAAGTAGCCTTTAGGCTTCTTCAATAAATGGAATAAATGGTCTGAGGCGGGAATCGTACCCGCAACTCTGTGTTTGGCAGTCCGGCATGGTGACCATTGTGCCAACTGGGTCGTCAAATGCATGTTCAATTTCTTTATTTTTTATACCGATCCGATTTTCCACTACACAATATTTTATGTAGCTGTAGAAATGTATGAAATTATCGTTTGTATGAAACTTAGATAAAGATAAAGATAAAGATAAAGATATTTATTTGCATAAAGTATGGTAAGTACAGATCTTAGGATTAAAAGTTTCACATACTTTGCCAACTCTTGGCATGCAAACTTAATTAGTGAGTCATCAGCAGTTAGTGGCAAAAAATAATAATATTATTAGATTTAAAAAAATTGTACATAATTAATAATATTTTTTTTTAAATAAATGTCAGTTAATATCCATATAATATCTCTGTCCTTTAAAATTTAAAAATTCTTGTATCGAGTAAAAACGTTTATCGATCAGCCAAGTACGCAGTTTTTTTATAAATAAATGAGAAGGTAGGGATTTCAAATCCCCGGGAATCTTGTTGTATATGATTCCACACATAGTCTGACAACTTTTATGGTATAGAGCTGTTTTAGGAATCCTAGGCAATACAATTCTATCAGGATCTCTAACACATCTATGAAATATATCCCGAGCTTTGTTAAACAAATGCATATTTTGTTTAGCAAACTTTGCAGCTTCTAGGATATACATACAAGGCAGTGTCAACAGTTTTAACTCATCGAACACAGGCCTACATGATTCCCATGGAGGTAACCCTGCAATGGCACGTACACATTTTTTCTGTGCTCGGAAAGCTCGTATCATATCAGTGGAGTTGCCCCATAATATTAGTCCATAATTCAAAGTAGATGCAACATATCCGTGATAGGCCGTAAGTGTTGTATTTATAGTAGCACTATTTCGTAGCTTGTACAGTACATAAACAAATTTATTTAGTTTTTTGCAAACGTGGTCGATATGAGCTTTCCAGTTACAGTTACAATCCAATATCAATCCTAAAAACTTTGTCTCATGGGCCTCGGGCAATTCTTCTCCATTATACTTAATTTTAAGCTCTGTGGGCTGTGTCCCGTAATTACAAAACTGAATGATTTTTGTTTTGGAAATGTTAGCTTTTAAATTATTATAACTTAACCATGTCATTATAGAATTAATTGTATTAATAATGTCAGGAATATAATTAGGATTTTTGCGGTCAGAAGAAATTAGAATTGAAATGTCATCGGCAAATAATGTGCAGGAGTTTTTAGTGTAATCAGGTAAATCATTTATATATAATAAAAATAAAAATAAAAGAGGGCCCAATACACTACCTTGGGGTACTCCGCAAGAATTTTTCATATAAGTTGATGAACTTGGGACCAACAATTTGTCTTTATCAACATTATCAATAACAACAGATTGCATTCTATCTGTCAAGTAGCTATGCAACCAATTCAATGCATTACCTCTGATGCCGTAATTCTCGAGTTTAGCTAGTAATAATTGATGGTCCACAAAATCAAATGCCTTTGACATGTCGAAAAATATTGCAGCTACGAGTTTACCGCTATCCAACGCATCGATTACTGATTTAGTTAAGTTAAAAAACGCGTGGGTGGTTGACTTACCCTTTTGAAAACCAAACTGTTCCTGTTTTAGAATATTATGCTTATCTATAAATTCGAGAAGTCGTTTCTTTAGTGCACATTCAAATATTTTAGATATAATGGGTATTAACGTTATTGGTCGATAATTCGCAAGATCTTTGGCATCACCTTTTTTGTACAGAGGTTTTACTAATGAGTACTTCAAGGAGTTTGGAAAACACCCTTCAGAAAATGACATATTTATAAGAAAAGTTATTATCGGAGCCAATTCTACACAACAAGACTTTAGAATACCTGTTGCAAAGTCATCATAACCAACTGATTTTGTATTCTTAAGATTAGATATAATTTTACCTATTTCATTACAGCTGTATGGTTTCAGAAAGATGCTATTACAAATTATTTCCTTATTCGTATTTTTAGTTGTAGAGTTTTCGCCCTTAGTTTGTTCAATCCAATAAGTATTAAATTCTTCTGCTATTTGTTTCGGGTTATGTATATTGTTGTCTCCTATTTCTATATTTGAAATTAAATTAATTTTTTGTCCTTGTTCGACTTTTTTTATAATTTGCCAGGAGGTTTTACAAATATTTTTAGACTTTTTTAATGTTTCTTCATTTGTATTTTTTACTGCACGCTGCACACAACTTTTAAGGAGTCGACAATATTGTTTATATTTTAATCTGTTACATTTAGTTTTATTTTTATAGTATTTATAACGTAAATTTCTTTTAGTTTTGCAGCTTATTTTTATTCCGTTTGTAATCCATTTGGCTTTTTTATATTTGTATGATATTTTTATCTTAATTTTAGGGAAACATAAGTTATAAAATAAAAGAATTAATTCCTGAAAGCTTTCGTAAGCTGAATTTAAGTCTGTCTGAGTGTAAACATCTGAAAATGATAAGCTTGTTAAACATTCTTTGAACTTTAATATATTTTCTGCGCAGAAGTCTCTTTGGTACCGAAAATACTCCATAGGCTTTTCTTTATTGTTAATTGGAATGTTCAGCATTTGGGCTGTATTGTGATCTGAAATATCCCAATGTAGAAGTTCGCTTTTTGCTGTTGGGATATCACTTATTATGTGATCGATACATGAGTTTTCACGCGTAGGTAGTTGTATAATATGTAGAATCAAGTTATAAGTTAGTAGAAATTCACTCAGTTTTTTAGTTTCAGTTGTTTGTTTCAATGTATTTACGTTTAAGTCCCCTGCTATTATCAATTTTTTATTCTTGACACATCTATAATAATAACAGACTTTAGTCAATTTTGAAATAAATTGATCAAACTGGGCCACTGTTAATTGGCTTTGGGATATTTTGTAGACACCTAATATAAATATACCATATGACAACAATTCAACACCACAGCACTCGAATATAGAATCGACGCAGTGCTGCTTCATATGGTCAACAATTTTGAATGTTATTCCATTTTTAACAAGAATACAAACCCCGCCTCGTTTTTGTTTACTCCGACAATAGGAAGTTGCTAGAGAGTATCCCGGCAACTCTATTAAACTCTCTTCACCTCTTTCAATAAATATTTCAGTCAAGCAAATTACGTCCGGCTCTCTATTATATTTAACTAACTCAGAAATGTGTACTTCCAAAATATTTGCTTTAGATATGAAACCTTGTACGTTTTGATGCAAGATTCTTAACTGTCTAGTCACGAAAAAATGTTGTTTTATCTGAGGTGGGTTCTTTAGTAACTACAGACCTTTCTAGTTGCTGTTCTTTATCTGTTTGTGGGGAAGCATTCATAACTATACTTGAGACACAGGCCACATCACTTTCCGATTGCAATTCCGTATCTGTTTGTGTAGAAACATTTACCATTATTCCAGAGACATAGCTTCCAGACATCTGAGCATATCTCAGATAGTCGATTGATTTTCTGTTCCGTACGGCGCGATTTTTGTTTTTAAAAGATAGATATTTACTGTCATAATCAAATTGGTCTAATATACGATTAATTTCATTACATACATCAACATTTGAGTAATAATTATTAAAGTCAAAATCTAAAAATCTAGAACTATTATATTGCATGCATATCATTTTTAATAAGTCATTTAGTTTTTTTTCGTTTAAACAATGATTCCTAAATATTTTAAAGACGAACACAGGACATTTAACAATCTTCAGAAATTCACCTAATTCTGTCATAATCTTTAATGGATTAGTGTCATGCTGACCGATACAAATCATAACACGATCCCCTGAAGACATGTCAAACAGTTTAGCGCTTTTCAGTATCTCCTCAGATGACGCGCCTGGTTTAATAAAAGATACAATTTGGTAGCGCTCATAACGACTGTTAATTCTCGATTTTCGAAGAGTACCCGACAAACGAATGCATTGTGAGCCTCCAAATATAAACAAACGCCTTTCATTCAGCTCAGCCGTGGGCTGTCCTGGTGCAGCAGGTCTGCAAATGTTTTGTACCAATGGCTCTGTCAGTTGTTCCTTACTATTATTATCAGTACATGGTTTTTCCTCTGCACAGGGCTGCTCTATACGGGGTTGTTCCATACAGGGTTGTTCCACATAAGGCTGCTCCATACAAGGTTGTTTCATACAGGGTTGTTCCACACAGGACCGCTCCATACAAGGTGGTTCCATGTTCTCCTTCGTAGTAGGATTTGATGTTAGGGTGACTGAATCATTATTCTGTGATGATAGCGGGCTGTCATTAAAACTGTCAGTCAATCGACGCCTGGCGCTTTTTTTACTGGATAGAGAGGAATTTCTGCGAAGAGACGATAGGGGGCTCTTACAAATCTGTTTTAGAACATTTACTTCCTGTGCTAGCTGAGACAATTGTCGTTTTAAGTCATTATTTTCTAATATGACATTCTCCAACTCATTCTGTGTACTCTGTAAAGTGGATTTTAGGTGATCTATTTCTACTCTCATATCCTCGACATTGCCTGACTGTACATGACTAGACAGGTCTAAGCTTTTTGCCATCAAATCAATTGAATTCGAAGAGTCTGATGAAAAGCTGTTTTCCAGAGAATTTGATCTTACTAGGGGTTTTCTTCTCGTAACGTTGTCTATCTCTTCCATGTTTGTGTTTGTGAATATACCAGGAGCGACACGAGTGGCGAGTAGACGTCAACTATTTCTGCGTCGCGTCTCGGTGCAGTAGTTACGAACCTACAAGTAGCGACACCAGCGGCGAGTAGCTAAGAGACTATGAATAAGTCATACAAGTGGCGCCTCTAGTGGCGAGTAGACGACAACTACAGTTGCGCCGGCGGAGTAACACCACCAGTAGCGCCCTCTGTTATACAATGTTGATGTTACCATCACAGCTGATCGACCAAACTATAGGTAGTGTCTGTGTCACAGTTGCAGTAGTAGTAGGTAAGCAAGTTGTCGGAGTGTTAGGTATGAATCAAGCGCGCATTGAGTCGAGTGTTATCTTTGCGAGTCCAAAGTCCAACTATTTAAATAATGAACAAGACGGTCAACGGATTTAGTTTTTACAATTTTCGGCACTATTTTTATTATAAAGTTTATAACAATATAAAACAATCACTGGTCGTATTGGTTTATTATTATTTGTTTATTTTGTTATGGTCACTATTTGATATTTGACTTAGATTTAAGAGTTTTAGGTCACAATTTTGTACATGTATTTTTAAGCCGTCTGTTTTAAGTAGCACTTTGATAACACTTGTCCACATAATTTGGATTATTGTTTTTCGGTACGCATTGTTTTGTGATAGGAATATGTTCGTTTACAATTTTTTAAATTTTTATTTACGCGGATGCAATGTTTACATGACAGCAGCGCCATCTCACCACCTCACCTAACTTAGACGAAGTTTGGCCAGAATATTATTTCAGGCACCGAAATGCACCTAAATGGTTAATATTATCATTACCCCTTCCACATGTATTAAAATAGAACATATCACTTCACTACATAGTCACTACATAGTACCTATAAAACAAAGTCGCTTTCTCTGTCCCTATATCCTTATGTATGTTTAAATCTTTAAAACTACGCAACGGAATTTGATGCGGTTTTTTTAATAAATAGAGTGATTTAAGAGGAAGGTTTATATTATGTATAATACATGCATAATACAGCCGTGTGAAGCCGGGGCGGGTCGCTAGTATATAATAAAGTCGCTTTCTCTGTCCCTATTTCCCTTTGTATGCTTAAATCTTTAAAACTACGCAACGGATTTTGATGCGGTTTTTTTTAATAGATAGAGTGATTCAAGAGGAAGGTTTATATGTATAATACATGCATAATATAGCCGTGCGAAGCCGGGACGGGTCGCTAGTTAAACTATATAAAAAGTCTATTAAGAACAGTTTAGGTGCTATTTTTCAATATTCTTTGAAATAGCTGGATATGCACATTCTCAAAGAAACACCCACCTAAAACTGGTCATCGTTTCGCCATTATTTTAAAGATTTTAATGGGGTATTTTATAGGTATTTAAATCGTTGATAACGACAAATAATAATTACCTACCTACATTGGAATTAGCACTTTACCTACACATAGTTTTCTTTATCATACTTTATATTCCAGCAAATATGCATTTTAATGTGTATTTATTTTTAGGTGAAGTAAATTTTAAAATACTTATATGAGAGAAACAACATTATTTTTAACATATATTTTAACTTTTTCAGTTTCATTATATGTGACATGTTCATATCAAGATGACAGAGTAAATATTGAGTCCTATATTTTGTTTCTGTTTTAAACAGAAGAAACTTTTTTAATTTAACTTTAATAAACTTTTTAGAAGAAACCTCACGAAACATATTGCCAAAAATGGAAAAAATGTGTACCTGATAAAAAGAAAGTGTGTGGCCATGACAAAGAGGCTATGTTTATGCTGGTTTTCAACAATTTATGCTTAATATACCAGACAAATTGCAAGAAAATGGGATGTATGTATCACTATCACTACATAGTATAAAACAAAGTCGCTTTCTCTGTCCCTATATCCCTTTGTATGCTTAAATCTTTAAAACTTTAAATTTTGATGCGGTTTTTTTTAATATATAGAGTGATTCAAGAGGAAGTTTTATATGTATAATACATGCATAATATAGCCGTGCGAAGCCGGGGCGGGTCGCTAGTTCAAAAATATAAAGAAAAAAATATAGGTAGATATTAGTATAGATAGACATTATATAGTTCCATAAACTTAAATATTGTAAGAAACTAAATATAGGGAAAAACAAAATGTTAAGGTAACAGAAAGAGCGGTGTTATCGTTTAAAGACGATCATTTCAACAAACCAATTACCTATATCATTTTCTTAAGTTCTTATGAACAAAATACCGCAAAGGGGACGAATTTCTAAAAATACCATCTTAGTTGTCACTTACAAGACCTTGATAAATACAAATCAATCCCTATTATCTAATATATATAAATCTCGTGTCACAATGTTTGTCCTCAATGGACTCCTAAACCACTTAACCGATTATAATAAAATTCGCACACCATGTGCAGTTCGATCCAACTTGAGAGATAGGATAGCTTACATCCCGATATTCCCACGGGATCGGGAGTTACGCGGGTGAAACCGCGGAGGGCAGCTAGTTAAGTATATAATTCTCGTGTCACGCTGTTAGTTACCAATCTCCACCTAAACGGCTGAACCAATTTGTATGAAAGTTTTTGTCTATATTTTTGTGTATTAGGTCTGAATCGAACAACATCTATTTTTGTAATTTTTTTCCTTTTTTTTTGTAAGTGGCAAAAAAAAATTTCCGGGACAGCTAGTTTATTTACAAATCTTCATCTTTTATTTGATTGATATGATATGATTTTTTCGTGGGGTGGTCCTTGGTGAGGATCTGATGAGGATCTTTGGAGTGATGAACAGAATTGCACAAAATGATCTGTCTTTTTCCAGTATTCGATCAAGTTGATATGTTTCTCTGCGACACCGAAAATGAATTTATGCTTGCATATAACGATCTACTGACTTTTCCACCGTATCCTAAAACTAAGAAAAAAAAAATAGACATACCATTACTGGAGTTTAAAAACAAGATTGAAGAACGAAATAAAATAAGAAGAAGGGTTCCTAAGGAAGAAGTTGCAAGTTTTGAAATGTTCCAGAAGATACCTTTAGTGTAAATAGATGCAAATCTCGCGAGATTGGGGTACAACCGAGATCCCGCGAGGTTATGAATAACAATACTGCGAGATCTCGCGAGATTGGTAGTTCTGTGTGTTTTTTCTGCAAATAATCACATTATTTGAATAAATTAGAAAAAATTATAAGATAAACATTTATTTACATGAATTTTTCAATAGACTTTTTCAAACATTGTTTGACGCATCGATCTATAATTTTTAAGAAACTTCTAAGTAGTAAACTTTGACGTACGTATCTATCAAATAACAAATGAAAGAAACAACCAGTCTTCTATTCTAATAACATACAAAAATCTTTTTGTAATAAAACAGCTTCGAATAAGACAAGATGCTCTAGCTAGTACAATCTCGTTAAACTCGCGAGATCTCGCCCTTTTTTCGTCCGAGATCAATCTCGCTAAAAGGCAGAGATCGAGATTGCATTCCCTTAGTGTAAAGTTATTAATTACCTACTAAGTAATATTCTATTATGAGTCATAGTCAAGCATGCTTGATTGCGGCTCATAGCTGAGGTCGAACTATTTGGGACAACACACGGTTCTTCTTAATTTTTAATGTATTTTCTTTTATGTCCTTGTCGATATTTGTTTCATGATTTTCTGTACCTATGTTTTTGGTTTGTTTAGTTTTAAAATAAACTGTTCTTCTATTCTATTCTAGTTTAATAATAAAACAGCTTCGAATAAGACGAGATGCTCGAGTGCAATCTCGTTAAACTCGCGAGATCTCGCCCTTTTTTGTCCGAGATCAATCTCGCTAAAAGGCCGCGATCGAGATTGCATTCCTACTAAGTAATATTCTATTATGAGTCAAAGTCAAGCATGCTTGATTGATAAGCATGATAAGCAAGCATGCTCATAGCTAAGGTCGAACTATTTGGGTCAACACACGGCGCCTCTTAAATTATAATGTATTTTCTTTTACGTCCTTGTCGATATTTGTTTCTTATTATTCTGTAACTATGTTTGTGGTTTGTTTCGTTCTAAAATAAACTGCTCTATTCTTCTATTCTATTTTAGAATAATTTTAAAAATACCCTACAATCCATCTTAGGTACTTGAAGGTAGCACTGCCATAAAAAAAACCTTTTTCTATGCAAATAAAATAATGATTTCAATTCAAAGAAAATATCCCAATTTACAGAAGAAATAAGAATTTCTAAGATGTAGCAACACTGTTATAGGCAGCGGGCTTTAAGATAAATATTGGTGTTGCAACATTTTGGAATCACTTAAATCCATAGCCATAATAATATTTACTTCTTAAACTAAATGGGAATTGGAGTTTCCCAACTATAATAATATACCCATATTATTATATGATATGGTATACCTGATACTCTCCGCTCTACATCATCAAATTAAAAAATGAATAGTGGATAATCAAGTTGGCCATTTATTTTCAAACTTTAGAATTTAAAAACTACATAATAAATCTCAAAAGGCAAAGACCTGTATCCGATTTTCAACTTTATAATAATGTAGTTGAAAATGGAATTGGACGAAATTATCTGATTGTGTGAAGTTCAAGGTCAGTACTGAAGCATTTCCTCGAGCATTTCAATGGTATGTAACGTTCTTACGAATCGTACAGTACAGGCAAATGCAAGGCAAATGTTCGAAGTGTGGTTCGAGTAAATTAAAAAACAGCAAATGCTCGACCGAATGCTGAGTCCAGTCCAATTTTTTTTATTCAATTAGATACATATACAGTGAATGGGTTCACTTGGAATAGTCTTAAAAACTAAGTTAGGCTCTGTGCCTTCAGAACGCGCTCACCAATGAGAAGAAGGCACAAGAAACTCATGGAGGTTTTGTGGTAATCATGCTCACAAAGGTTAATATTACAAATACTTTGAGATGGTATATTTGAAATGGAGCTAAGTCACGTTCATGGGTTCTTATCATTAAGGTAAGAAAAATGTATGCTTTATATAAATTGTGAACCTGATAATGGACATGTAATTTACATCTTTAAATAATCACTACATAGTATAAAATAAAGTCGCTTTCTCTGTCCCTATTTCCCTTTGTATGCTTAAATCTTTAAAACTACGTAACGGATTTTGATGCGGTTTTTTTTTAAATAGATAGACTGATTCAAGAGGAAGGTTTATATGTATAATACATGCATAATATAGCCGTGCGAAGCCGGGGCGGGTCGCTAGATAAACTAGCGACCCACTAAAGTAAACTAGAGTTTTAAAGATTTAAGCATACAAAGGGAAATAGGGACAGAAAAAGCGACTTTGTTTTATACTATGTAGTGAAGAGCACACATGTGCTATTAAACGATCCGTTTATTTTCCGGAGCCTACCAGTACCCTTAGTATGGGTTTAACCATACGAAAACGAAGACCGTATCCGTATATCGTTCCATACATTTCAGAATAGGCGCCCCTATCGGAAACGTAAAGGAACTAAAATTGATACCACACATACGAAAAACATTACGTTGGATACAGAAGAGTTCATTCATTTTGGTGTAATTTGACATTCGTTGTCAACTTGAAATTCGTTAACGTGTACGTAAACGGTAAACGTGAATGTTTTCTTACTCGATCAAATATTATTAGTGAGAAGCATGTAAAAGAAATTTGTTTACATAAAAAAACTAACTAAAAATGTTTCCAAGATGTGTGTTAGCATGGATGATGTTAGAAGAAGAAGAGGCGGCTCGCCGTGAAGAACGGCGGCAAAATACTTTGTCTCTTCGAGCTTTATTGACACCGGATTGTATATCGGACTCCTCTTTTCCAGGGGTTCAAGTACGTGTGCGATCTTTTACAGAACCAACGTTTCAATATGAAACTGATGACATTTGATGATTCCTGACCAAGGAAACCTGGCGCTACTGAGCCTGGGTCGTGCAACTAGTGATAGGGTGGCGAACATCGTTCATGTACAAAATACATAAATCACCTCTGGCTTGCCTTAGTTGGCTGGTTGGAGTTAACACTGACGAGGAATACATGCTGGATAAACCTAACCAATATCTACGCTTCGATCAAGCACAGGTACTGGCTACTGAGAACCGATATGAATTTAGAATTCTTCGTAAAGCGATTTAAATTCGAAAACATCTAAATAATTTCAAAAGAGAAGATGGTTGGGATGTACCACCTGTTTGGGACCCAGTAAGTCGGTGAAGTCTTAAGCCCGGCAAACAACAGCTGCAAGACCTCGGAACACCGTTAGCTATAGCCGTAGCATAGGTACCTACATAAGGAACGTTTCAATTAGGGAACGTAACAATTTTCAAATATATATTTTGTAAGACTATTTAGTCTGCCTGTGACCATAGAAACTGAAAAGTTCCACATGAAATGTTCTTAATGATATTAAAACGTTAAAAAAATCTCTACGTGTTGGCTTTGGCCAATTTCATACATTACACAGTGCCATTTGGCCTCAAACCCGTGTGATTACTCCAGGGCTTCAGCTATGTGCACACCATTATTCATCGCAATCAGTTCAGTAGTACTTTTTACATAAAGATTTAATTAACCTACATACAAACTTCTAACTTCTATATAAATATATAAGTATTAGTTGGATGATCAATGATGATGGATAAGGTAGGTATTGTAAAAAAAAATAGTTTAATCCATATTTAAAAAATGAATCGCTGAATGTGTTGCTAAGCGTAAATCTCGTGAACAGCTGAACCGATTTTGCTAATTCTTTTTTTTGTTGTCTTTGTTATTGTCAGGAGGTGGTTCTTATGAAAGAAAACATTAAGAAAATTGCGTAGAAAATTATTACCCGGGTGAAACTGCGGGTCGCAGCTAGTGCTTTATAGTAATTATTATTATAAATTAGCTGCGCCCCGCGGTTTCACCCGCGTAAGTCCGATCTTTAAATTCTCACCGTTTAAACCTTCCCTGGACTTCCACGAATAATTGAAGACTAAAATTAGCCAAATCGGTTCAGCCATTCTCGAGTTTTAGCGAGACTAACGAACAGCAATTGATTTTTATATATAAGAGAAGATAGATAACTAAAAACTACAAATAAAAACTTAACCTAAGGTAATCATTTTTAAGAAAGTTCTTTATTTTAATTCGAGTTGCTTAAATGAAATTTGGTACAACATTATAACACTCGTTTCGATGATTTAGTGGCATTTGCCATAGTGCCTGCTGTTGGGGCTATACATCGCTCCCACCGTCGCGCGTTCTCTGCTATAAATTCTGCCGCCAGCGACCTCCACTGCGGACGCAGCAGGTCCCGAACTCTTTGCAGGTTCTCAAGGTTTTCTGAAAATAAGAACATTTTGATGATTATTAAATAGTTTGCCCCGAAGATGACATGACTGAAAATGTATGAAGAGAACAGACAGCGGACCCATTATGGTAAGGGTCCGCTGCTCCAGGTCTGTCAGTGCTAAAGTCGAGGCCGTCCCTCCCCCTGTGCCTGACACGGTAGATCCAATCTTAGCCGCCTTCCTCCTTGTATTCGACTTAAAATCACTCCACAGCTTTACAAGACAAAGCAGTGCAGGGCAAAACAAATATTAGTGCATGAACATATTCATCGAAGGCGGAGGTGAGTTCTTGCCACCTCCGCATCGCCAGTAACCTACCGCATGCCGTGGGGGCTCTCGGCAGGCTTCATAAGGTCTCCGTGACTACAAATAGTGAAAATGTCTTGGTAGTTTAGTTTGAAACACAATAAGTTCAATCTTTATTTATTTAATTCTTTATTTGCAAAGATGAACAATAACTTACCGCTCCATGATCTCCACCAAAACCTCAAATTAGGAGGCTGAAGTCATCATTATTTTCACTAGATAATTATTTTCTTATTAAATAACACACGGTTTTATTTACAATAATAATTGACTTTGTCAATGTTGTCAACTAGCTCACGAATTTCGAAACATCAAACATCCATCTCTATTTTTCGAGAGGTACGCAAAAGAGAAAAACAATGTTCGTTCATTCATCGAGTTACTCGATCAACTCTATCGAGTAAAAGTGACGCACAAACATACTATTATACTGCTAGAAAAACTAAAAATGGTACGTATGTGTGCGTTAAAACGGTCACGATCATCGTTTACGTTTTGTAAAACCTGTAATAGCCCTACAGAAACGGTCAGATCATCCATGAATATCGTTATTTTTTGCGTAAAATATCAGGATTTTTGTGAACGTGAAAATATGTTGAATAAGGAATATTCTGAATGTTCTATTTTAGCCACCTTTAGACGCATCAAAATACTATTTCTAGCTGCGTCATTCCTGTACCCTTAGTATGGGTTTAACCATACGAAAACGATGACCGTATCCGTATATCGTTCCATAC
This sequence comes from Idaea aversata, assembly GCA_907269075.1. NCBI lineage: Eukaryota > Metazoa > Arthropoda > Insecta > Lepidoptera > Geometridae > Idaea > Idaea aversata. The sequence goes on from OU026102.1 coordinate 5,468,867, forward strand.
ATTTCAGAATAGGCGCCCCTATCGGAAACGTAAAGGAACTAAAATTGATACCACACATAAGTAAAAACATTACGTTGTATACAGAAGAGTTCATTCATTTTGGTGTCAATTGACATTCGTTGTCAACTTGAAATTCGTTAACGTGTACGTAAACGGTAAACGTGAACGTTTTCTTACTCGATCAAATATTATTAGTGAGAAGCATGTAAAAGAAATTTGTTTACATAAAAAAAACTAACTAAAAATGTTTCCAAGATGTGTGTTAGCATGGATGATGTTAGAAGAAGAAGAGGCGGCTCGCCGTGAAGAACGGCGGCAAAATACTTTGTCTCTTCGAGCTTTATTGACACCGGATTGTATATCGGACTCCTCTTTTCCAGGGGTTCAAGTACGTGTGCGATCTTTTACAGAACCAAGGAAACCTGGCGCTACTGAGCCTGGGTCGTGCAACTAGTGATAGGGTGGCGAACATCGTTCATGTACAAAATACATAAATCACCTCTGGCTTGCCTTAGTTGGCTAATTGGAGTTAACACTGACGAGGAATACATGCTGGATAAACCTAACCAATATCTACAGTTCGATCAAGCACAGGTACTGGCTACTGAGAACCGATATGAACTTAGAATTCTTCGTAAAGCGATTTAAATTCGAAAACATCTAAATAATTTCAAAAGAGAAGATGGTTGGGATGTACCACCTGTTTGGGACCTAGTACTACATTCAGTGAAGTCTTAAGCCCGGCAAACAACAGCTGCAAGACCTCGGAACACCGTTAGCTATAGCCGTAGCATAGGTACCTACATAAGGAACGTTTCAATTAGGGAACGTAACAATTTTCAAATATATATTTTGTAAGACTATTTAGTCTGCCTGTGACCATAGAAACTGAAAAGTTCCACATGAAATGTTCTTAATGATATTAAAACGTTAAAAAAATCTCTACGTGTTGGCTTTGGCCAATTTCATACATTACACAGTGCCATTTGGCCTCAAACCCGTGTGATTACTCCAGGGCTTCAGCTATGTGCACACCATTATTCATCGCAATCAGTTCAGTAGTACTTTTTACATAAAGATTTAATCAACCTACATACAAACTTCTAACTTCTATATAAATATATAAGTATTAGTTGGATGATCAATGATGATGGATAAGGTAGGTATTGTAAAAAAAAATAGTTTAATCCATATTTAAAAAATGAATCGCTGAATGTGTTGCTAAGCGTAAATCTCGTGAACAGCTGAACCGATTTTGCTAATTCTTTTTTTTGTTGTCATTGTTATTGTCAGGAGGTGGTTCTTATGAAAGAAAACATTAAGAAAATTGCGTAGAAAATTATTACCTGGGTGAAACTGCGGGTCGCAGCTAATGCTTTATAGTAATTATTATTATAAATTAGCTGCGCCCCGCGGTTTCACCCGCGTAAGTCCGATCTTTCTCACCGTTTAAACCTTCCCTGGACTTCCACAAATAAATAAAGACCAAAATTAGCCAAATCGGTTCAGCCATTCTCGAGTTTTAGCGAGACTAACGAACAGCAATTGATTTTTATTTATATAGAAGATAACTAAAAACTACAAATAAAAACTTAACCCAAGGTAATCATTTTTAAGAAAGTTCTTTATTTTAATTCGAGTTGCTTAAATGAAATTTGGTACAACATTATAACACTCGTTTCGATGATTTAGTGGCATTTGCCATAGTGCCTGCTGTTGGGGCTATACATCGCTCCCACCGTCACGCGTTCTCTGCTATAAATTCTGCCGCCAGCGACCTCCACTGCGGACGCAGCAGGTCCCGAACTCTTTGCAGGTTCTCAAGGTTTTCTGAAAATAAGAACATTTTGATGATTATTAAATAGTTTGCCCCGAAGATGACATGACTGAAAATGTATGAAGAGAACAGACAGCGGACCCATTATGGTAAGGGTCCGCTGCTCCAGGTCTGTCAGTGCTAAAGTCGAGGCCATCCCTCCCCCTGTGCCTGACACGGAAGATCCAATCTTAGCCGCCTTCCTCCTTGTATTCGACTTAAAATCACTCCACAGCTTTACAAGACAAAGCAGTGCAGGGCAAAACAAATATTAGTGCATGAACATATTCATCGAGGGCGGAGGTGAGTTCTTGCCACCTCCGCATCGCCAGTAACCTACCGCATGCCGTGGGGGCTCTCGGCAGGCTTCATAAGGTCTCCGTGACTACAAATAGTGAAAATGTCTTGGTAGTTTAGTTTGAAACACAATAAGTTCAATGTCTTTATTTGCAAAGATGAACAATAACTTACCGCTCCATGATCTCCACCAAAACCTCAAATTAGGAGGCTGAAGTCATCATTATTTTCACTAGATAATTATTTTCTTAAATAAATAACACACGGTTTTATTTACAATAATAATTGACTTTGTCAATGTTGTCAACTAGCTCACGAATTTCGAAACGTCAAACATCCATCTCTATTTTTCGAGAGGTACGCAAAAGAGAAAAACAATGTTCGTTCATTCATCGAGTTACTCGATCAACTCTATCGAGTAAAAGTGACGCACAAACATACTATTATACTGCTAGAAAAACTAAAAATGGTACGTATGTGTGCGTTAAAACGGTCACGATCATCGTTTACGTTTTGTAAAACCTGGAATAGCCCTACTGGTCATTATTACACCATTATTTTTAAGATTAAAACTGTTTAATTTTTAATTGGTTATTTTATAGGTATTTCCATTCCTTGATAACAACAAATACCAAATAAAATTGAAAATAATCTATCGATTACCTAAATTACATTGGAAGTAGCACTTTCCATACTGTTTTCTTTATCATACTTATTCATACCGGCGAATATGCATTTTAATGTGTTTTTATTTTTAGGTAAAGTAAATTTTAAATTACTTTTATGAGGGAACATTATTATCCATTTGATTTTGATTTAATTCAATTTTTTGACTCAATTTAATTTAGTTTCAGTCGGATAATTTTGATTTAGGTACTTAGCCAATATTTATTTCTTTTTTCATTTATAATAATTTACATCCCATTTTTCATCATCATCACTACATAGTATAAAATAAAGTCACTTTTCGCCGTCCCTATATCCCTATGTATGCTTAGATCTTTAAAACTACTAAACGGATTTTGATGCGGTTTTTTTAATAGATATAGTGATTAAAGAAGAAGGTTTTTAGATATAATACATGCATAATACAGCCGTGCGAAGCCGGGGCGGGTCGCTAGTAAAAATATAAATAGAGACACTTCATAGCTCCAAAAACTTAAATATAGTAAGGATCTTAATACAGGGTTATTGGTAATTATACTAGCAAGCCGTTGAGGGCTACTTCTGTGTACCTTAACGATCAACTTTTGTTCTACGACTTTTGGAAAATCGAAAAAAAAAAATGAAAACTTTGAGGTTATGTGAATTCGAAAACAGCTGATTTTTTTAAATATAAAGTCATTCAGACTTAAAAACAGTGGATGAAATTTAAAAAATAAGTATAATCTTAAGGTTAATGACCTCTCCGTGTAAGGAACAGCTGATTTTCATGTAAACAAAACCTCAAAATTATCAAAAAATGTTCGAATTCCCAAAAGTCGTAGAACAAAAGTTGTTTGTTAAAGTGCACAGAAGTAGCCCTCAACGGCTTGCTAGTATTATAATAAAATTATCAATAACCCTGTATACAAAAATACAGAACGTAAGAGTGACAGAAAGGGCGGCCTTATCGCCCAAGGGCAATCTTTTCCAAACAACTAATATATCATTTATTTTTGTTCATAACTATAAAATTTAAGAAGTTTCATATGAATGATGAGTTTCACATTCATATAAGTACATAAAACACAATGATTTTTTAATTTTATAAAGAACATGGCCTGCGCTGGGCTATCTGATAATATTTTTAAGGAAAAATGCGTCTACTAAAATTGCAACTGAGACGAGTCTCGAACTCGCATCCCTTGAAATACCATTCAAGTGCGCTTACTTACCAATTACGCCACTCAGTCAAGCACCGTCATAGTCGAATTTAAGAATCGCATTAACCTCTTTTCGTTTCGTTAGCGACATCTGTTAGTATGAATTTTCATTACAATAACTCGAATGTTAACCATCAAGTTTCGTCTCAATTGCAATTTTTGAAGACGCATAACCTTAAAAGATCTTAAAAAAATCCTAAAAATATTTTCATATGAAACATTCATTTTTTCCAAAAAATCCAAAAATACGAGGAACTGAAGGATCTTCGTAGTGATAAACAGAATCGCATCGAGCGTACAACAAATTGCTCAATTTTTTTCAGTATTCGAACCTATTGATATGCTTCTCTGCGTAGCCGAAAAAGAATTTACGAATACATTTAACGAAACACTGACTTTTCTGAATGTAAATATACCAAAACTGGAAATTAATAACAAGATTGATGGACAAAAAGAAAAAAAAGGGAGTGACTAAGGATGAAAGTGCAAGTTTTAAAATGTATCAGCTATAATTACCTTCAGTGTTAAGATATTATTAATCATAATCATTTATTCATTCACACGAAACAGAGTAATACAAGTCCGTCTATGTCGCCATGGCTAGGCATGTGAATTTACAGTTTGAAGTTAATTTAATTACAATATTTTTTTTTTTTTTTTTTTTTTTTTTTTTATTTATTCCAATATAAAAAACTTAATCTAGTACAAAATTAAGGTGCAACAAAAACTCTTTCGAGTTTGTCCGTGCACCAGTGAGTCGTTGGTAAACAAAGAAGTTAAAAAAAACTGGTTGCCTGTAAAGTCGGTATACGGGCGAAAGTTTTACGTGACAACAACTGTGCTCGAGTGGAAGGGACGCGTGCCTTTCACTTTTTATGTCTGTCTCTCTCGCTCTTAGGCGGGCTAACCATGCCCGCGTGCCTCTCACTCGCTCTCATTGTGAGCGCATAACGTGAGCGGAGCGTAACGCAGTTTCTTGAAGTGTCACCCGGCAAACCAATTTATAAGACGTTGTCACGTCAAAATTAATCCACTACAAAAATAAAAAAGAACAATAACATAACAGATTCAATAAATTCATAAATCTAAGGTATATCAAAAAGACCCCCCGTCCCTATCTATCTCCGCAACGAACTTATCTTGCATCTCAGTCGCAATAAAAACATTCCACGGCTACCTCTGCCCGTCGCGTCTACGATCACCTAGATTCTTATGATTATTAGGTTACTACTAAGTAATATTTCTACTTGACTGTGGCTCATTACTAGATAATAAAGGACAAAGGCCGTAATTAAATACGGGCTAGTGTACCAGCAGTGGCATAACTACAGGCAGTAGCATAGATAGATAGTTTTTTTTTTTTTTTTTTTTATAGCTTGGTGGACAAGGGCCCCGATGCATAAGGAAAAAATTGGGCCCTCCCTCATCCCCTCTTTCCGCGTTGCGTGAACTTATATTGGCTTCCGGAAAATTGGGGTCCGGAAAATTAGTATGAGTGCTTGACTTAAGTATTTTTTTTCGCTATGCATTTCGAGACCCATGCTTATCGATATACGGCATTACAGTGAACAAATGATACCATCATAGCGAACCTTAAAGCGGAAACGGGATATTTAACAAAATGTAGTGTCTATTTTCGAAAAATTCGCGGGCTTTTTGTTATCCATACGTATTGATAGAGGGCATTACGGCGAAAAAAAATCAAAAAAATTCTTGAGAGCAGGGTCGAGACTTGAGGCTCGAGCCTGCTCTCAAGATTATTTTTTTCTCTTTTTCTTTTATGCTCCTCTCTTTTCAAAGCTGAGGTTAGAGGGCCCCCTGTGCTCCAGGACCCTAGTGCACTGCACCACGTTGCTCTGCGATAGCTACGCCACAGGGTGGCCAGTCGGCAAAATACCACGAGCCCCCAGCCGAGATGGGCCCCCGATCAGAGAAGAATCCCAGATTACAACACATTTAATAAAGAACATAGTTTTGTCTTTATTTTATTTAAGTTACCTACTTACTTAGTTGCATAGTGTTTTTTGAGCCCACATTTTTGAAAGAACGAGACACGCGGCCTCTATTTCTATTCCTCTCGGCTCGGATTATCCTCTGTACAAAGCACAACAGAAAATAAAAAAAATACTATTATTGTTGGTTCAGCTTCTTTATATTAATGGAGAAATTTATTTCTTTTTTATTATATATTAAATTGGCTGCCCGCCAATGAATTTGCCATACTGTACTAGTTATTGAATCTAAACTCCCTAGGATGTTATTGGAAAGGAAATTAACGCCATCTGTGTTACACTCATGAAACTACGTTGTTACTTGCTACATGTTTGTATACGCCTTTCTAGGTTTGTTTGTTTATGGTTTACTTCTTTTTTTTGTAGAGGGCACTAGTGGTTATGTTTCGTTGTAATTTTTTGCAAAATTTAAGAAATATTGGTACCTACTTATTTTTACGTGTGTATTTTTTTTCTTTATTGTGTCTGTGTTTAATGTTTAGTTTAGTTACTATATATTGTGACCGACTTGACTTGCTTGACATAATTTTTTTATAAATTTTTAACAATCATTTTGATATTTTATTTTTTTATTTTAATTCATTTTATTATTTTTAATTATCATTTTATTGTAATTAATGATTTTAATATAGGTATGGTAGCTCTATGGTAGGTACTTAGGTCACATGATTACTTTTCAAATGTCTTTATTGGTCACATGATTAAAATAATGGATATCATTTATTTATCATTTTATTAACATTAAATCTAACAATAAAAGGAAAGAAATATCTTTGGACAAGCACATGACACAAGACATTTAAGGCCATAAGGCCTTCCATACTGCTTGTGCTGGGCTGGGACCAAATGTTTACGAAACTTTATACCTACGTAATAGGTAGGTACCTATATACCTACACAGAAGAAACATATTTTCTAGAACTGAGAAAAAGTCTTCTCCCACACACGAACACATTTAAAAACATTTCTTTTAAATTATAAGCTTTTCTATTATAGGAAGGACTAGCGACCCGCCCCGGCATCGCCCGGCTATATTATGCATGTAATGTACATAAGTATAAACCTTCCTCTTTTATCACTCTATCTATTAAAAGAAACCGCATCAAAATCCGTTGCGTAGTTTTAAAGATCTAAGCATACAAAGGGAAATAGGGACACGACTTTGTTTTATACTCGTACTATGTAGTGAAGCATCGTTTTCTTAATTTAAGAAATATTGTTTAGTGTACCTATTTCTATTTTATTTTTAACTTATTTACTGATCTATCGACGCATAGCACAAATTATTGGTATTGGCTATTGAGCAGATAGCTATAATGACGTAGCTTCCTACTTTATTTGTTAGCCTATATTGTCGACTGCTAGGCAAAGGCCTTTCCAAACAATTCTGTCCTGGGCTAGGAGTCTGTGTCCAGTCTGTGTCAGTCCAGTCTGTCTGTCAGTCCAGTCCAGTCTGTGTCAAATGCATCTTCTGACTTCGTCATCACTTCACTTCTTTCTACTAAGAAATAATTTTGAAATATTCAACCCCTACATAGACGCAGTCACAAGTGGAAGTTAGTTTTATACAGGGTTATTGGAAAATTATACTAGCAAGCCGTTAAGGGCTACTTCAGTGCACCTAAACAAACAACTTTTGATCTACGACTTTTGGAAATTCGAAAAAATAAATAAAAATTTTGAGGTTATGTAAATTCGAAAAACAGCTGATTTTACAAAACAAAGCTCATTCTTTCCATAAAAACCCCAAAAAAAAGAAAGTAGAGTTTGCAAAAAAGGCGTCAACGCCTCAGAGTGAAATTCGTCGCGTTATTACACTCCAGATTTGTGATAAGATTATGAAATCCACGTAACGCCTGTTCCCACGACCTTTGTTCACAATGTGTTATATTTAATCTTAAATAAGGAAATTAAGTTTTTACAACTATTTCGGTCTTAATCTGGTATAAATCTCAGAAAATGTTGTAACAAAATGGATAGGTAGCTATTTCAGTTGTTATAATTATGAGCTTTTGTTTTTTTTCCATACGTAAGGTAATTTTTATTTTAAATAACTTTTGGAGGCATGAAATACGATGTATAGTTAGAGATTAAACGAACTTACCTGTACCTATGTGAAGTTCTTTTGTTGATTATTTCATCAACTGTGTCAATAGATGGCGCTGCTTAGAAGTGTAGTACAAAATATGGCCGCGACTCAGTCTCCAAAGGAATGATTAAAGGAGGCATGAAATCAATTCTTTGAGCTATACTGTGAAAACTTTTTGGAATTACTTTAAAATAAGACGACTCCACGGTTACCTAGTTTTTTGATACCGTGGACTCGTCTTATGTTGGCCGTACGTATGAGGACGAGTTAAGGGCCTTCTCAAACTTTAGTAGGTACAGTCAGCAAAGGACTGAGGGTAGCAGGTGCATATTTTAAAGTTTCAATTTTTTTAATGAATATTCAATATTTTTTGGTTTTTCTGCGTGAAATACCTAACACTTTGAAAGCTTTAATGATATCAAGGAGAATAAAACAATAATAAATATTGCAGGACATTCCACACATCGCCATCTAGCCCCAAGCTAAGTAACTAGACTTGTGTTATGGGTGCTAGACAACGGATATACTACTTATATACTTTTCTTTTGTAAATATATACTTATAATACATAGAAACAACCAGACCACAGACAAATATCTAAGCATAAAAACTTGTCTGTGAATAATTAACAATTACTGAACCGTTATTTAAAAAATGAAACATTTAAATATGCACCTGATACCCTCAGCCTTTGCTGACTGTACTATGTACTAGATATCAGGTAGATTTAGGTCCCAAAAAACTGTATTTTCTTTCTTTCTTTATTCACACTAACGGTACTTATTTAAATCAATACAATCATAATTTAATTACAACCCTTTGTATTTTAATCGATTGAAAAAAACCGGCCAAGTGCGAGTCGGACTCGCGCACGAAGGGTTCAGTACCATGTTGAATGAGATTCCCGAGAATTTTTTTTCTGTATTTATTTATTTGTTGTTATAGCGGCAACAGAAATACATAATCTGTAAAAAATTACAACCGTCTAGCTAACTCAGTGCCTGAGATACAGCCTGGTGACAGACGGCCAAACGGACAGACGGACAGACGGACAGGAATTTTCAGAAATTGGGTTCTTTTTTTTAAGGTCCCGTACATCAAAAGGTAAAAAAAATAATCTTTATAAGATCACTCTCTTGTCCGTCTCACCGTCTGTCTGTCCGTGTTTCACCACCAATTTTCTTCAGGAACGGGTGCACCTAGGAAGTGAAATTCAAATTAATTTTTTTTTATTCAATAGGAGTCAGGTAGTGCATTTTTATCATTTTGAAGCGCCTTAAAAATTAAGTTAGGATGTGTGCCTTCGGAACACTTTGTTGTAAGACTTTGGGTACGGAACCCTAAAATCATGTCCCATCTATTTTATATTCGGTAGAGTTTTATGGCACGTGTTATGTGCGTGCGTCAAAACGATTAGAAAGGGTAAAATTTGTATAATATTATGAAAAACTGATCACAAATGCAGGGTGTTGACTTGTGTCGTGTGTAAGCGGCTCACACGTGGCAATTGACATGAAACTCGTGTGTGTTCATCGATAAATAGGGATGGGAATCAAGGTGAATCTTATCTATTTGTTCGCTAAAATATTTTTAACAGTTTTTTGTAAAAAAATATTTTAATAAAGGTGAACGCAGATTGATCAGAGCCGAAAGAATCGTATTTTTGCTGTCCACGGGCAAAGGTACCTTATGTTAATAGAGATAAGGTCCATTTATATTTCAGAGTCGGCCGAATCAAGAATCAAGAATCAAGAATCAAGAATATTTATTGAAAAACTGTGTACATAAGATGTCAAATTATAGAAGGTAGGTATCAACAGTTTGTCCATCCCGGACATACAATAATGAGTTACATAGTAACTTGTAAAAAACCGCCCCCTGCCTAATTTAAATGTAAATAAACTACCTAACTTAAATCAATTTACTATTTTAATGTATAATTTAATATTTATTTATTTAATATGGATGGAGAGTTGTAGTTAAATATGGCACGTGACGTCTAGTGGAAATAAACCCTAGATATGAAGTGTAATAACCAGGTCCTAGTGACTCGAGATTCCTAGCAAAATATTTTTAAATAATCTAAAAACCAAAAAGTTCTTAAGCAAGGACGGGTAAATATCGTGTATGTGGATATCCTATGATTTTAAGAAAATAATTAGAAAATTGAAAATTCGTAAGTGAAGACGGGTATGGACGGACGGACGGAAGGTTAATATGATGTATGTATTATACATATAAACCTTCCTCTTGAATCACTCTATCTATTAAGAGAAACCGCATCGAAATCCGTTGCGAAGTTTCAAAGATTAAAGCATACATAGGGACATAGGGCATAGGAACAGAGAAAGCAACTTTGTTTTATACTATGTAATAATAATGATAGTGATAAGTCAAGATATAGACAATTTAATATAAGTCACATAATAAATTTATAATATAATAATATTATGATTGGTAGACACTGGTTAACTCCTTCCTCTCTCATCGCGGCGTTGGAAACCTGACGTTTCCTAAGTTTTACGATATACAAGCCTGGTTCATAAGTGTTGGTTCATAAGCTTGGTTCATTTGCACATGTGTATATATTTAGGATCTACTTATACCTGACGTTCCCCAAGTTTTACAATATACAAGCCTGGTTCATAAGTGTTGGTTCATAAGCTTGGTTCATTTGCACATGTGTATATATTTAGGATCTACTTATACCTGACGTTTCCCAAGTTTTACAATATAAAAGCCTGGTTCATAAGTGTTGGTTCACAAGCTTGGTTCACTTGCGTTTGTCTGTATATTTAGAAACTGCTTCGCATTTATAGATAGATCATCATTGCCATTTGGTCTGTAAAGAAAAGCAGTGTGAGCATTTCATCATAACATCCCTAACACAGGGCAAATAGATAAACTAATTATGGAACGAATACACATTCCATATTGTATATTATAACATTATATCCAGACGATACTAGACGTGTCTCCTGTAAAGTTATATCGCCTACTTGGAGATAATATCGTACCCGCAATCCGGCCGCCAATGACTGGGTAATGCCTACAACTATAAATGCTACCATTCTATCTATGATCTCAAAATCCACAAGCTCTAATCTAAAAGACAAGCTACTACAATAGCAATCCACTACATAATGTAATAGTCATACAGAACAATTAACTGAACAGGAATACGATTTTATAACAGAACTAAAAACCGACTTATATAATTTATTAATCTGTGAAAAGAAATATATTATGTAAAATGCTCAGTAGGAAAGTACTAAAGTACCACCTACCTCAAATCATACATAAGTCGAATGTTGCATTATCCCAACACATTCCATAGAAGTATTCCACTATCTTATATATTGGGCTGACTGATTGCCAGCAACTCTTCGACCCAATGGGTTCTTTTGTGTTTGACTAAGAAAAATCAATATCTAAAAGTAATATAGTGACACTAATGTTGAGTAATCCTCTATGACACAAACAATTAATAGATAAAGAGTTTCCTCTCTAAACTAGTAAGAAGTATTTATAGATATCGAATGAGAATTTTAATTTTATAACCTAACGGATAAAGGGTGTTCCGTTACAATCGCCCCCCAAAAATTATGACGGCGATTAAGACTCTAAGCCAAAGTAATTTTTCCCAAAATTAACTTCATTGAAAAGTTCTAAAATTTAAATTCAGTATATCTCTATTATTACTACTATAGTGACCTACTATTATAATTCATTATAAAGAAACCTGAGAATGGCTTCAGCGATTTGTATCACTCGCCTCCCGGAACTTACGACAGTAGTGAATCTTTAAACAACGTTAAATAATTCAAACTACTTTTATTAATAACTAGCTGCGCCCTGAGAATTTTAATTTTATAACCTAATGGATAAAGGATGTTCCGTTACAATCGCCCCCCAAAAATTATGACGGCGATTAAGACTTTAAGCCAAAGTAATTTTTCCCAAAATTTACTTCATTGAAAAGTTCTAAAATTTAAATTCAGTATTTCCCTATTATTACCTCTATAGTGTACTACTATTATAATTCATTATAAAGAAACCTGAGAATTACTTGTGTGATTTATATCACTCGCCCCCCGGAACTTACGACAGTAATGATTCTTTAAACAACGTAAAATAATTCAAAATACTTTTAATTAATAATTTAGAATCAAATTTGTCAATAGTTAGAATAATCACACTAATGTGCAAGAATGGAATGTTTATGAATACCTAGTGTAGAGTGTTTTTAAACCGTTCTGACAAAGATCGATTACGCCGAAATAATTTCAGGAATGAGCATATAGCCATTCGGTTGAACACTTTCACAACCAAGTACTAATGTCAACCTAAAGAACTTGGGTCTGTAGGCCAAGTCAGCCCTATGGCACGACGTTAACTTTCTTAGCACTCTATCTCTCTGTTGATTACTAAGACCATTCAACGCCGCTCAAAATCGACAAGAGCACTATTATGTCATGTCGTTGTTAACCAACAACGGTTCTGCAATTCCATAAAAATAAGTAAACGAAATCCCTCTCAACTCAGATCGGAGATCGCTAAGTGTGCGTAAATTTGATTTCCTGCGTGATCGTGAATTCTTTTGTGAAATCAGTTTCCTGATGAATTGTCTGCTGACCTACCTAACTCCAAACCCCATCACAAAAGAATTCTGTTTAGAGTAATGTTATGGACTTTCCCAACCATCAACAAACCATCTATTAACACATTTATTTGAAAAATTTCCAACCCTTCTTACCAAATTATAAAATTCTGAAACACATTCTATGAAAGAATATATTCATAGAAGATTCCAAACATAAATCAATCTCGCAACAACTATCAAAACTATTTATTTCCCTACCAACGCTCAGAACCATAACTTGCAGAGGCGGATATTTTTCACGCTGTCGGAAATATCTCAAACAATTCATGAAAACAGATTAAGAACAAATTATTAAAACCTTCAGAAAATAATTACCCCAATATAAAGTTTCTTAAATAATAATAAACAACACAAGTATTGGCAATTAAATTAATTTATTGAATAAAATTTTATTATAATTAACTTTAATTATTATTGGAACTATTATGATTTGGATTATACTGATTCGACCTGATACGAATGAACTCAAATACCGAAATTATGAATGTGTGTTCATTAGAGTGGAGCGAAACAGGCCAAAACAATTTCATCATCTATTCTTGATGATTGTCTAGTGCAAATAGGATTCTTCATTTGTTTAATGGAACAGCTGAACTGACAGATAACTTGAAGAAACCTAGCTACTTTCACCATGAAAGTTTACGAACCAACTTTGTTTGATAACAAGTCAATATTTTCTTATAAATATGTTCCGATTCATGTCTTTAGTGAAATAGAAGTTAATAAAACCTCCGATGTAATGAAATATAGGAACACCGAAATTATGGCAATCATTTCTCTAGAAAGTAATTTACTTGACATTGGAAGTATCCTAACACCACTCAGGCAGTACAGAGATGCATCAAGCTTGCAACAGAGGCTTCGTTGTCTGTTTGTGAAAAAAAAAAGATTTTTTTTCTTTTGCTCCACCCTAGTGTTTATGCGTAAATACCTATGTATAGTATTTTTAAACCCAATTAAATACAATCCTAAGAAAATCCAGCCAAAAATCTACTTATCTAAGGTCAAAAGCAAGACTATCCATCGCAAGATTTATCTAGCCTTCTAGGGAACTCGGGGCTGTAATCCGAATCGTTCCTATGAACTAATGTAACCATCAACAGGGTAATTCTCTCTCACGAACGCCTATGGCTTCTACAAAACCCTTTCCAAACTAGAACTATCCGAATAGCTGTTTATGACGAAGATCGGAAATTAGTCGCTTTTATCCCCTAGCAAAATATTCAATTAGGCGCATGTGCAGTGTGGGGAACATTTCTTTCCTGCGTGTAGAGTCAAGAAAACTCATGAGGTCAGCTCTGCTGTTGCACATTTAACCTAACACCTTGCCTCTCATGAACCTTTCTTTGTTCAGAGTAGTGAATAATCTGAGTTCATCTTTCTCAGGCTGATTCCAACTAGCTGAACTGTCAAGGCCCTTTTATACGATAGGTACGTGAAACTAAACAAAAAATTAAACTAAAACGATCTCTACTAAAAATAATCAAAACTAAACAAGTCAAATTCTGCTAACAGTCACCCTTTACCGCCCACTTTTATGGCTGTACATTCTCCCAAACAATCCAGCTTGTATTTCACGAATCTTTTTAAATCCAAATCACCTTTTTTATAATTTTATTATTATTATTTTTTTAATATCATTATAAACTACTTTATCAAAATCACGAAGTCTATCAAGATTCAGATCTCCAAGGTCAATCCATGAAAGATCATTAATAATCAAAGTAAAATAAGTATAAAGTTTATCGTATTGAATGTCAGATTCGACAACTATCGTGCCATGATCTCTGTCGATGCTTTCTCCGTTGTCACTTGGATAGAGCAGAAGGTACTACAGACCCAGATCATAGAATCTAGAATCCAACACAAATCTCACTACCGGAGATATAAAAATATAAAAGAATACTATAAACCCTTCACAAACATGTCCCTCAGATTTCATCATCTCAATAGAAATCACAATATACTAATAATTATAGTTTAAAATTATTAAAACTCTTCAAATATTAGGAGAGTATAAAAATAATAAATTCAATGCCAATCATTACTGGTAATAAACAATAAAATCTCTGCTATTGAGAGAATAGGTATTTGTTAAATCGTATACCAATCATTTTTCGCTTTACAGTAGTAAAATAAATAAATAATTTATTTCAGGCTACAAGGCCCATAGATAAATACCTTATAGACTAACATACATATTTTAATGATAATTGAGTGTGTTAATAGGTAGCTTAGAACTATGGTAGTAGCACTTTCATAACACTACACTTTCGTCTTAGTTTTTTCTTGTAGAATTTGTCCTTCTCCCCGACGGTGTAATGCAGGCGGGAGATGTACACCGGAGTATTCGGCATCGCAGCACGAACTCCCAGACTAGAATCAGTCGGGGCTGTACCGCAGCGATTCATGATAGGTCTCGGCCGGCGCTTCTTTTGCACCTTGACAAACCCTTCATCATCGTCGTCGTTGGGAACCTTTGGCTTCGAAACGACAGGGGCGCTCTTGGTGACTGGGGACTGCAGGCACAGGCGGCGGGGCGGGGTAGTATAAATAGGATAGACTCTCCGTTTTCAGCTACATTTAAATCTTTTCTTCTCTTATTCCTTCAATTGATCATTTAATTGATTCTCACACAATTTCACAATTCACAATTCAATTCACGATTCACAATTCAATTCACGATTCACAATCACAAGGTGTGCAACCTATACGATAAGTTTTATGTTTGATGTGACGTTTTATTATATAATACTTCTAATTTAAACCTTAATGAAAACCATAAGTTTTAAACTAACGACTTAACTTCCTATTTACTCTCTATACTGTATTTGACCTAGGATTTCTAACAGTAGTGTGAATCGGTTTAATATTTATCTGCCTTATTGTATCTTCACATAACCTAATAACAAATGGAGTTCCATTATCAAATATAATACCTTTGGTTTAATAATTTCTGCAAAAAGCCTGACATTACCAACCACCGATCTAGCTGAAGACCTACGAATAATCAAAAATAATTAAAAATAACATTTTTACCCTTCCTCCGAATGACCACAATAAGTTTTGAATTATTATTTAAATTTCGAAAATTAAATGTTCCGGATACAAGCAAAATAAAATTTTGGAGAATCTCGATCACTCATCCGTAGCACGGTAGCAATTGGCTTCAAATCATTTGATTTGAAGCGCTGAACTACAACTCCCCAACATAATCTAAATAATTTTTGAAGAATATTTCAAAAGTCCATAGAATATACCTAACAGTTATATTTTTATAAAAAAAAATGTAATTTGTTTGACGTTTGGAATTTGGACCAAATGCGAAGTAAGACCAAATGCAAAGTAGACCTAATGCGAAGTGAACCAAATGCAAAGTAGTCCTAATGCGAAGTGAACCAAATGCGAAGTAGACCTAATGTGCAGTGAACCGTTTAAAATAAATCCCTAATATTGTGAAAGACCAAATTAAAAAAAAAAGAATTGTTTTTTTATTTCAAAAGGTAAGGGACCAATAAAAAATAAAATGACCTAAACGTAGAAACTCCTATCCTGGTGATCACGACCCCAATATAAACGAAAAGTCAAATCCTGGTCACGGGGCAGCAATTGTAAAAAACCGCCCCCTGCCTAATTTAAATGTAAATAAACTACCTAACTTAAATCAATTTACTATTTTAATGTATAATTTAATATTTATTTATTTAATATGGATGGAGAGTTGTAGTTAAATATGGCACGTGACGTCTAGTGGAAATAAACCCTAGATATGAAGTGTAATAACCAGGTCCTAGTGACTCGAGATTCCTAGCAAAATATTTTTAAATAATCTAAAAACCAAAAAGTTCTTAAGCAAGGACGGGTAAATATCGTGTATGTGGATATCCTATGATTTTAAGAAAATAATTAGAAAATTGAAAATTCGTAAGTGAAGACGGGTATGGACGGACGGACGGAAGGTTAATATGATGTATGTATTATACATATAAACCTTCCTCTTGAATCACTCTATCTATTAAGAGAAACCGCATCGAAATCCGTTGCGAAGTTTCAAAGATTAAAGCATACATAGGGACATAGGGCATAGGAACAGAGAAAGCAACTTTGTTTTATACTATGTAATAATAATGATAGTGATAAGTCAAGATATAGACAATTTAATATAAGTCACATAATAAATTTATAATATAATAATATTATGATTGGTAGACACTGGTTAACTCCTTCCTCTCTCATCGCGGCGTTGGAAACCTGACGTTTCCTAAGTTTTACGATATACAAGCCTGGTTCATAAGTGTTGGTTCATAAGCTTGGTTCATTTGCACATGTGTATATATTTAGGATCTACTTATACCTGACGTTCCCCAAGTTTTACAATATACAAGCCTGGTTCATAAGTGTTGGTTCATAAGCTTGGTTCATTTGCACATGTGTATATATTTAGGATCTACTTATACCTGACGTTTCCCAAGTTTTACAATATAAAAGCCTGGTTCATAAGTGTTGGTTCACAAGCTTGGTTCACTTGCGTTTGTCTGTATATTTAGAAACTGCTTCGCATTTATAGATAGATCATCATTGCCATTTGGTCTGTAAAGAAAAGCAGTGTGAGCATTTCATCATAACATCCCTAACACAGGGCAAATAGATAAACTAATTATGGAACGAATACACATTCCATATTGTATATTATAACATTATATCCAGACGATACTAGACGTGTCTCCTGTAAAGTTATATCGCCTACTTGGAGATAATATCGTACCCGCAATCCGGCCGCCAATGACTGGGTAATGCCTACAACTATAAATGCTACCATTCTATCTATGATCTCAAAATCCACAAGCTCTAATCTAAAAGACAAGCTACTACAATAGCAATCCACTACATAATGTAATAGTCATACAGAACAATTAACTGAACAGGAATACGATTTTATAACAGAACTAAAAACCGACTTATATAATTTATTAATCTGTGAAAAGAAATATATTATGTAAAATGCTCAGTAGGAAAGTACTAAAGTACCACCTACCTCAAATCATACATAAGTCGAATGTTGCATTATCCCAACACATTCCATAGAAGTATTCCACTATCTTATATATTGGGCTGACTGATTGCCAGCAACTCTTCGACCCAATGGGTTCTTTTGTGTTTGACTAAGAAAAATCAATATCTAAAAGTAATATAGTGACACTAATGTTGAGTAATCCTCTATGACACAAACAATTAATAGATAAAGAGTTTCCTCTCTAAACTAGTAAGAAGTATTTATAGATATCGAATGAGAATTTTAATTTTATAACCTAACGGATAAAGGGTGTTCCGTTACAAACTTAATTTATACTAAATACAAAACAATATATTGAGCTGCCATATCAAGCTCATGTATCTAGTAAAATAATTAATACTTAAAACTAATGAATTGACTAAAATTTGAATAATAAAACGGGAAACTTAACAATCATATTATATAACAATTGGAAACCTATGTGAAGTATACATCTAAATCAAAATATTCTTTAATACTATAGAAAGTTTTAGAGATCAACCATTTTCTTAACCTATTTCGAAAAATATTTCCGTTTAATATTTTTATTTCTAGAGGTAAATTATTAAAAATTCGAATTCGCCACTGACGATGCGGTCGACTCTGATGACGTCATCGGAAATATAAATGTAGGTACCTTATCTCTATTATTATAAGGCAACTTTTCCTGTGGACCACCTGAAACTCCACTTCGCGGACTTGTCTGAGTTCCAATATGCAGGTGCAGCCATAAATGGTACTCCTCTAATTATAGTCCCAATTCCAAGCCTAGCTTAAAAAATCTATCTATAGGAAGGTAATCACTGTCAAAAATACTCAACAAAGTAGAGTTCGAAAATGACTATTCTTGGAATGTTTTCATTCTAATAATTTATGTTTGATAAATTGAAGTTAGAAGACTTTAAACTTCAACTAAAGTCTATAATCTTGCTTGTGTTGAAAACATTTTTATAACAGACTAGCTGTCCCGGCAAACGTTGTTTTGCCATGTTGGAAAAATGTGATAAATGAAGAATCGCTCGACCGATTTTGTGCAAACTTCACATTTATAAACCATCTACTAAATAGTCCGAACAAAGCTTAGGCATTTGGTTGGGATAGGTGAGTCCGTTCTTGGGTTATAAAATTGCAACGAAAAGTGGCATTGATTTTTATACATTGTTTAAACAACAGTGACTGCTTGTAATTCAATATGAACTTTATACAATAGCAATAAAGAAAGTATATAAGTAGTTTATCCGTTATCTGGCACCCATAACACAAGCATTAAGTTGCTTAGCTTGGGGCTGGATGGCGATGTGTAATATGTCCTGAAATATTTATTTTTATTTTTTATTTATTTAAAGCTCGTTTTAGATAGAAAACGTCTGTATGGAAAAAACAAAAGGGCTGTTTTTAGGGTTTTTCCGGCAATTATTCGGATTTTTCTCGCCATAAAAACCATCTTTGAACTTCAACGAATATTTAGAAGAAGGAATTGGCCAAATTGGTCCAGGCGTTGTTGAGTTATGCGCTTACCAACACATTTTGCGATTCATTTTTATATTATAGATAAGTATATCGATAAATGCGATGCCCAGCTCTAGAATCGAACCATCAGTCGTGCTCTACGATGTCAATTTTTTTCAATATCAAGCCATTTCGAATAACACGAATAAAGGAATCGTAACTTCTTTGACGGTCATGTATTTAGTATTCAATATTAACACTAATGCGATGACAAGTTTTGCATTATTGCAGATATTTAACATAATAATCGTTTTATAGAACCTCTCTATCGATAGTATCATTCGATCTTGATTTCTTCGAATGATTATTTAAAGTGTTGTATTCTTACTAACTCGAATCGTAGGCTCGTAGAAAAATAAAAAATAAATAACGAAAATATGTTTTATATTATTTAAAAAAAAAGCGTATATAATTGTCCATGCACTTTAAAAAATAAAATAAATAATGTTTATTAAGCATAAGGGCGTGTTCAGATGACACGCGTTGACCACGCGCCCGCCACGCTCATCACACGCGTTGACCACGCGTTGAACACGCTCTGTAATTTGTTCTATACATAATTTGAGTCTTATGACACATCAATAGATCTCAAATTGCATTTCTGCAAGAAGGCGCGGGGCGTGCGCGAGGCGTGTGCGGGGCGGGCGCGGGGCGGGCGCGGGGCGGGCGCGTGGCGTGAGCGGGGCGGGCGCGTGGCGTGAGCGGGTGGACTTGATAAATGCAATTTGAGATCTATTGATGTGTCATAAGACTCAAATTACATATAGAACAAATTTCAACACGTGTTCAACGCGTGGTCAACGCGTGTGATGCGCGTGGTGGGTGCGTGGTCAACGCGTGTCGTCTGAACGCGCCCTTAGGAATTAAAAACTCAACTTAAATAATCTACGTGTTACAAAGTTTTATTGCTAGGAGTAATTAAAAATGTTAGTACTAAGCAAAAATTTGATCGCGGGAGACAAAAGCGGATTGACGATTAAAAAATCTACGGATACAACCAATGGTGATATTACGTTGTTACAATAATTGTGAACGAAAACGAATATTATAAATTGTCAAAGGATTAAACTAATTGCCGTTGGGGCTGAAAAGTCTTAGATTGGAGACTACGTATCGGAAAGCGCAGCGCGTGACGGCCTCCGACTAGATGGACGGACGACTTAATTAAGGTCTCGAGAAGTCGCCGGACCCAAAAAGCGCGACCGATCGCTCAGGAAGTGTGTAGTCCCAAAGACAGAAGAAGTAGTGAAGTCAGAAGTGGACGTTCTGTGACTGATATGATGATGATGATTCCTACCAATGGAGTCACTTAATGCTTTCTCACTTTTTTATTTTTTTAAGTGTGTTCATTGATTACTCAAAGACGACTCAATTGGTCGATTTAATTAAGTTGAAAAGGGGATACCACAGGAATGGTCCCATAAAAATTTAGTTTGTTTCTAATAAGGATCTACGAGCGCGCTGAACAGAATTGCACTTCAGTTTACAAGATTTACCAGTAGAATGAGCTCATATACTAATAGGTACAGATTGTGAAGCATTTAGAACCACCTTCTCATCACACAATTCCTCAATGAGTTACAATTACTGGTAACATTCGACGAATTTAGTCTCTTTCAAACAACAGAAGCTCGCATGTAATAATTTAAAAAATCGGTGGTGACACACGAACAGCAAGACGGACAAGAAAGTGATGGTATAAGGGTTCCTTTTTTACCATTTGAGGTGCGGAACCCTAATTTATATCATCACAAGAAAAGTGTCATGTATTTTCCTAAGTTATCACTACATAGTATAAAATAAAGTCACTTTTCGCCGTCCCTATATCCCTATGTCCCTTTGTATGCTTAGATCTTTAAAACTACGCAACGGATTTTGATGCGGTTTTTTTAATAGATAGAGTGATTCAAGAGGAAGGTTTATATGTATAATACATGCATAATATAGCCGTGCGAAGCCGGAGCGGGTCGCTAGTAATTAATATAAATATCTAATCGTATTATTTATTTTGTTTATGTCTTTTCCTGCCGATATAATTATCAGCAACGATTCCACTGAACGAAACTAAAATATGATGCGGAAAGGTCTGTCGGAATTATCGGGAATCCATTGACGTTCAATCATAGAGCACATACCCAGTAGAGAAGTAATTTCGTTTATTAATAACCTCTGACGCAAAAAGAGGTGTTATTATAAGTTTGACGTGTCTCTGTGTGTCTGTCTGTCTGTAGCATCGTGGCTCTCGAACGGATAAATATTAATTCATTAGTAGTGAAGTTGTTTCTGAGCCTATTTTTTTACAAACAAACTAAAGAAGAGTATGTTTGTATGTCTATAAACACTGCGTTAATTCGAAAAAAATATCAAGATATCAATACAAAAAATATTATCCCAAAATAAAGAGCAGAACACCCGCATACCAACCTCAAAAACTTTTAACAATTAAAAAAAAAAACAGCGCACTCCGGGAGTGTAGGCAGAAGTGAAAACTGTATATCTGTGTAAAATCTCATCTGTCGCGAGAACATACGCAAAAAGAGTCAATAGTCGTCCGACATTTGTCGTCCGTCAATAGTCGTCCGACATTTGTCGTCCGTCAATAGTCGTCCGTTAAAAAATACCATATGTACGTCTTAATACACTCACAGCCAAATTAAAAAACTGTATATCTGTGTAAAATCTCATTTGTCGCGAGAAAATCTGTCGTCTGTCGCGAGAACGGCTGAAAATGC
Source organism: Idaea aversata (assembly GCA_907269075.1). Taxonomy (NCBI): domain Eukaryota; kingdom Metazoa; phylum Arthropoda; class Insecta; order Lepidoptera; family Geometridae; genus Idaea; species Idaea aversata. The sequence continues at coordinate 5,490,903 of OU026102.1, forward strand.
TCACCCACAAAAGTGCCCAACGCGCCATAAGAAGTTTTCACTTCAAAAAAGTTTTTTAAAGTTAATAAATTACCTATTAATATTATAATAAGTGTTTGTTCAACGAATCCGGCACTAGCTATTGCATATCCGGAACTCACCGCACATCGTTCAAAAGGTGTCAGATAAAAAACCATTAAAATGCGGTTTACGGCAAAACGTACGATATATGTAATAAATATTCATGCTAATACACATCCTGGATTCCGTTGAAAAAGGAAAATAACAACGCGGCCAGATTATTTCATCCTCTATCTATATTATTACCGCGAAAGTGTGTGAATGTGTTTGTCTTTAGCAAGTGAGTAAATTCGTTTGCGTTTAGTCTCTGTGTACCTAAACACTTAAGTAATGTGCCTAAAACTCAGTTTGCCAATTTCGCGTTATGCCAAAATGTTATTTAACATAACCGTTTGGACTTAGTGCGTTTTTGTCTATTTTGGTCAAACATAGCTAAGAACACTCCCGAGTAAGGGTGCGTTTCCATTGACGCGGAGCTGGGCGGAGTGGAGAGAAGCGGACCATACGGAGCGGAGATTTCAAGCACTGTGATTGGCCAATTCACGGACGCTCCTCTCCACTCCGCGTCAGTGGAAACGCACCCTAATTCACCTTACAAACAAAAAATAAATTCATTAGTAGGCTACTTTTACACGCTACAAAGGCTACTTTTTATCCCAAAAATCCCACATGGTCGGGACTACTCGGGACATAAGCGGATGAAACTTAATAATTTTTCACATATTTGGATTCCAATCATTTAAGAATTAGAAAATCTCTTTCCGTAGCCTCTAATAAAGACATCAAAAACAAACGTGGGACATAATAAGTTACCAGGTTTACGGCCAAACGTACTGTGGATACAAAATTGAAGCAGATTTACTGGCTTTCTGACACTATGCGAATAATAAAATGCAGTAAATGACCTAATCATCAAAATCGTTGCACCATTTTGCATTAGTATTTATGTCATGGCTGCTTTGAATTTAGCGTTTAAATTGGAGTATAAGTTTAAAATATAATAAAGAATATTTATAAGGTTCTTCTCATCGTCACCAAATTGTTTTTTAAGTATCTAACTCCCTTCATACTTTTCTAACCGATATTAAAAATGACAAAAAATTGGGGTTTGGTATATTAAGCCAGTGAGTCAAAATCTGTCTTAAGAGGAAAGGGTACCGGAGGCTTTTTCCATACAAACTATTACAAACGTAGTCGACTGTTTCCTCCCTGGATAATGACACTAGAGCAAATATTTTTAGTGCATAAAACTTATAACTGCCATGACCATGCCCCTATTTTTTTATTTTGTTTATTTTTTTATTTTTATAATCTTAATTTCTATGATAATTAGAAAATGAAAAAAACCAAAACATAGGGGCATAGTCATGGCAGTTATAGGTTTTATGGCACAAAAATATTTGTGGTAGTGTCATTATCCAGGGAGGAAACAGTCGACTACGTTTGTATGGAGAGCGCGCAGGTACCCTTTCACCTTAACATTAAAAATGTCTAACAGTTCTTATTGCCTAAGTATATTTTTATTGCGTTTTCGGCAATCTGATATTAACCCTTTTAAACTTTAAATAGAACAAATTTCCATTTAGGTACTACGAACAGACAAAAAAATTCTTTAAAAAAAAGTAGGTTGATTTTTTTTTTTACCTAATTGAATATGGGACCATATTGATTTTGTTAGTTAGTTATCTTAAATTCCTGAAAGTTTTTTTACTATTCGTTTTTAGATTCAAGTTGTGAATACCATCTGATTTATATTTTTGTTTTTAGTAGCTAATAGGTATTCCTAAGAAAACAAAAAAAAATTCTTCATTTAATTTGTATTTTTGTTCTCATTTGTTTATCTAGTTAGATATTATATTATATTGAATAACAGCAATACATTTACTAATTTTGTTATAATCTATATATTTTTTTACCTAAAGATAGGTATCCATATAGTCTAACTATGTATGTAATCGACCTTTCCCACGGTGTATGTGATTGGAAATACGCACATATGTATAATTTATTCATTTATTTTCTGTTAACGAGTTACACTAATGCGAATAGTGTTGCATCATTGGCATCGCAATGTTTTATTCAATGAACTACGTTTGTTTACATTCATTTCTATTTCAAATTTGATAAAAATAACCTTGTCAGTTAGGTACTAGTGGGTGCGTAAAGTCTTATTTACAAAAATCTCGTTTTTTTCACTTATTTCCTTAACAGTACTTTACTACTTTAAATGTACGAATCAGCAGTCATAAAATAACAAAAACAACAGTGTACAAATCGGTTATACCTAACCCAAGCCTTAAAACCTCACGTGACAATGAGTTAGATGACACCAAGTAAACCCCTTGGGGAACAATTCACCTAAACTATGACTGAACAAAAAGGGGGACGAGAGAGGCCATACTCCACAATAATAATAAATTTATGTAGTTCACAGAACTTAGTAGTACAAAATAAAATAAAAAAGTAAAAGGGAACCGTTTGAGTTGGTATGGGCATGTGATGAGAAGAGAAGAGACGCATGTAACTAGAAGAGTGATGAGTATAATTTTGAGGGATGGAGAGGAAGAGGACAACCTAAGAAAAGATGAATGAACTGCGTGAGACAAGACATAAGAGAGATGAATGTGAACGATGAGATGAGACTAATAGGAGTGCAAGAAGAAGACATACTGCGCTGACCGCAAATAAATTGGGATAAAGGAAGATGATGATGAGTACTAAGTAGTACTTAGTAGGGATAGGTGGAGCTTTTTTTTCCACCTTTTCCTACTAGTAGCTCATCGGTTGGGATAGGTGGAAAAAAAATCCACTTATCTTTATCAGGGGGATACGCTGGTAGGGATTAAGACACTAGGCCATATTACAGTGCCCGGATAAAAGATTATCATCGTCATCATCATCCGAGCGATGTTCCCGGTTGCATACCTCTCGGGAGCCCGCGGTCCGCTTTCCTACTTTTACGCCTCCACTTCGCACTATCTTCGGCATCCTGGTTTGTAAGGCCATTTGCACGCATATCACCCTTTACGACGTCAAACCAGCACTTCTTGGGTCTACCCAGTCTGCCACGACCCTGCCCGGATAAAAGATTATGATCGAATATAATCTAAGGTCTTCAATTGTCGTACATGTTTGCATTTCAGTGTAAAATCGGATAGAAGTTCACGTAAAGCTTCGACATCAATAATTCATAGCTGTTGCAGTCCAGTGGACAACGTTGAAATATTGATTGAAGTTTTACTGGAGCTTTTGTGGTTTAAGTAATGAGAGTTTGAAGATTAAAATATTAAAACATCTAAGATTTGCCCATGGTTCGATCGATAGAACTATGAACAGTTTGATTTGCCCGTGGTGCGATTGATAGAACTGCGGGCTGTTTGATGTGCCCGTGGTTCGATTGATAGAACTCCGGCGATTGGACCACGACCAATAAACGAAATGAAAAGACTAGGGCTACACACACACACACATACATACATACACAGTCGCGCAGTAGGGCCTCTATGTGTAACGAAAGGCTGCCTATCCACAGAAGCGAAGCGAGGTGTTTACATCAATATTATAGTGCTCTGCAAAAACGGAGTTTAATGCAATTCTGTTGGTGGAAACCGCTCTGCTCCTCTCCTGTGAACAGGCAGCCTAAAATCAAATAAAGTTAGCTTACTTATTTACTACGTTTGTCCCGTAACCAAATAAGACTCTGCTATCTCTACTAACGCTTCATCTATAACTTGGGGCACAATCAATCGGGTTAGCTTTGCCTGATTGACAGCTACAGTCTGTCCATTCTAAATTGGCCTTTTTGACAAGCTTACAGGGAACTTCAAACAAGCCCATCCTATTATTACAGGGACCAGTTGTAACTGGTTAAAAGTAAGCGTATTACATCTATTAAGAGGCTTCGATAGTTGTTTTCTAATGTAACTAGCACGCATTAGACATTTAAATATGATTCGTGAAACTTATGTAATTATAGGTAGGTATTTGCCGTTGTTTAATGGGTGCCATTAAAAGCATTCGCAAGCATTAACAGTTTAATTTGATGATTGAAATGTATACGGGCGTTCTGAATTAGTTTGCATGTTTGGTTCGCAAGTATTTTTACGGTTATGTAAGAGCTGCAGATTTTGTTGATTAGATTGACTTGATATGTCTTGAATAATTCAAATAGGTACTTTGATAAAGGTAGGTTGTCTGTAGCAGGGATGCTTAATTCTAAAGGATGTAGCTAATGCAACCTTTTTGTTAGAAGGTATGATGTAAGATTAGCTACTCAAAATAGGTACACAATAAATAATGACGTCATATTTAAAACGTTTTTAGTTTTTTTCAAGTGACCGCCTAATCTTGTGACCAATTTTGTAGGTACATGTCAAAAACTAATCAAAAGTAAATAATAGTTTTTAATCCAAGATAGATAGATAAATTCTTTATTGTAAACACCATATTCAAATAACATTAAATAAAAATAAAGCTTAAGTCTAAGTGTTACAAAGGTCGGCCTTATCGCTCAAAGCGATCTCTTCCAGGCAACCTTTGAGCCTTTGAACCTTTCCAGACTGAGAAGGTAGTTATATTTTGCTTAAACTTACTTACGTTTTGCTTTTAAAATTATTTAGTACTATCTATATTTTTAGGCAACTTCAAAATGTCATAAGGGTTAAAGGTTTGTACGTCTTGTACTTATATACGGGATTTTTTTTTCGCAATAAGACCCTTTTTAACCGACTTCAAAAAAGGAGGAGGTTCTCAATTCGTCGCGTATATATATTGAGGAGTGAGGATGGTTGGCTTACCCAGCACCTACTACCCTCTCAGCTTAGTCGACCATGTCCAGAGGAGATAACTTGTCAATACTTCTGGAGCCAACCAAGCTGCGGGTTTCATCACGATGTTTTCCTTCACCGTAAGAGTAATGTCAATTAAGGCACGAAGTTTTTCTTAAGATAAATCCATCGGTGCACGGCCGGCGGGGATTCGAACCCACGACCTTCAGAATGAAAGTCGAGGTATCTACCACTCAGGGTTAAAGGGTATCTCAAACCCACGCTAGTATATTGAGAACAACGGGCGATGGACATATCTAACTCCAGGAGATATTTATGTCTATGGCACTTATATTAATAATTAAAAACCTTCCTCTTAAATCACTCTATCTATTAAAAAAAACGCATCAAAATACGTTGCGTAGTTTTAAAGATCTAAGCATACATAGGGACATAGGGACGACGAAAAGTGACTTTATTTTATACTACTACTAGCGACCCGCCCCGGCTTCGCACGGCTATATTATGTAAGTATTAAACATATAAACCTTCCTCTTGAATCACTCTATCTATTAAAAAAAACGACATCAAAATCTGTTGCGTAGTTTTAAAGAAAAGCGACTTTGTTTTATACTATGTAGTGATAAAAAAATAATTTAAATAAAAACAAATTAAGTACTAAAATCTAAACATGAAATTAAATTAAACACAAAAAAAAAAAACTAACCCTAATCAAACAGACCCCTCCCCAACGTTCCCGATGCAAAGCTGGACAATATGCAGGCAGCATTACCCCGCTGAACCGCTATCAACAGCCTTTGCACCAGGAACACCCCGGAACGCGGATCAAACCCCTTGTCCTGGAGGCGACGGCCAATCTCTTTCACAAATGCCAAACCCAAACAAAATTTTATGAATATTATTTATATTATTTCAATGTCACGTCAGTCTACCAATTCAAAATTTGCCACCGTAATCTCACCTTGTTAGGTTAGTGCTCGTGGGTGAATCTACCAAAAGCCTATTTTATACGGACTGACTATAATTATCTGTCATGTATTTTATAGTTATTGAACTTGTGTGTAAGTATAGGTAAAGCAAAGCCAATGTATTTTTGAGAACTGTATTTTTATTATTAAAATTATAGCACACTATTTACATAATTTTCCTTATTATTAATAAAATATAAGTACCTACCCTATTTAATATAGTTATATCTAAATATTTACATCATTATAATCTAATTTCCTTTGGAATTCAACAAACTTATTATTTGGACGGAATTATTTCGATATAACTTAATAAAAATACTGTAAATTCTTAATTTGAGCTTAACTTATAAAATAGATAGAAATTAAATTACAATAAATGCATAGAAATAGGATGAAATATTAATTTAAATACAACCTTTCTACCATGTTTTTTTTAACACTGAGATATTTTACAGTAAAATCTTAAATTGAAACATTTTTATCTATTCATATTTGTATTTAAATCACTAAATATTTACTTAAACTAATTGTACAATTATTGCACATTAAGGGGAAAAGTGGTGAATTAGTTGGGCAATGCTTTGTCTCGTTTTTGCGAATGAAACATTACGTCAGCGAAAGCGTGACAAAACATTGACAATTCACCGCTTATCAATATTTATAAATAAGGGGGATGATTAAAATGACACCATCTAATAGTCTTTAAAAGTATCCTTTTTCTTTAGAATCTTTCCTCTTTATAATATAAAATTCACGCGTCGCGGTGTTAGTTACCAAAGTCCATCTAAACGGCTGAACAAATCTGTATGAAATCTTTTGTGTATATTCGTTAGGTCTGAGAACCGAACAACATCTATTTTTATTTTTTCCCTTTGTTTTTTTTTATATGGCAAAATAACGTTTACCGGGACAGCTAATTATTAATTAGCACATTAATTTTTGCATGTGTTGTTATTTGGAACTGACAACCGCTGGGGAGTAAAGGTTCTCGAGTGGCGGCCGTGATGCAACGCAAAACGGAGTGTTGGGAGACCAGCTGCTCGGTGGACCGACGACATTGTGGCGGTCGCGGGTAGTCGGTGGATGGAGGCGGCTCAGGACCGCTCTGTTTGTGGCGTCATATGGGGGAGGCCTATGTCCAGCAGTGGACGTGTATGGGCTGATATGATATGGTATTAGTATATAGATGAGATCGAAATCAGCGAACGACTAAGAGATGGTTCATAAACCATACAATAATTCCTCTACTAAGTAACCATTGCCCTTTCAGGCGGTGGTAACGCCATCATGTTGTAGTTAAATCTTTGGGTATAATCCGCCATCTTGAGGGTTGTGTCGGACCACGGTGGGCTGGGGTTCCACCTGTCCATGCCATCTGTCTCTTCGAGGGTTGTAGAACCAAGACGCATGCGTTTTGGACTTGGGTATTCAAGAACTGGAGACAAATAAAAAATAGATTACATGAGATGTAGGTAGTCTAGTAAGTTAGGGGTTTTTAGGATAAACTGAATTTTTTTATTTTTTTATTGCATGGAATCCGAACTAAAACTGAAAATGTTTGTCCATGGTCACCTGACATAGAACTATAATATATTACGTCCATGCATAAAACATTGTAGTGTGTTGAAATATTTTAGCATGGTAGTCTGTTTTATAGGGAAAATACAAAAGTAAACAACAAAACTTTTGTATTTTGTCTTTTTCATTTGATCACATCGTGAAGCGGAACGTTTGAATATTATCTTACTGGTTTAAGGTGAAAGGGTACCTGCGCTCGCTCCATACAAATGTAGTCGACTGTTTCCTCCCTGGATAATGACACTAGCACAAATATTTTTGTACCATAAAACCTATAACTGCCATGACTATACCCCTATGTTTTGGTTTTTTTCATTTTCTAATTATCATAGAAATAAAAAAAAAAAAATTAAAAATTAAAAAAAAAAAAAAAATAGGGGCATGGTCATGGCAGTTATAAGTTTTATGCAGCAAAAATATTTGCTGTAGTGTCATTATCCAGGGAGAAAACAGTCGACTACGTTTGTAATAGTTTGTATGGAGAAAGCCCCCGGTACCCTTTCCTCTTAACAATCTTAACTGTCTGAAAAATCGTGACAAGGTAAGAGTAGGTTCAAATTTTTTAGGTCTTTATACGCATATTTGTAATCACTCTGATATTGTCCAGCCCTGGGCCCACTTCCTAGGTACCTCCTTAGAACATTTAATTTTTATTAAACGTTAGTAGGTAGGTTTAATCGTGTAATTTTTTTAAAATGTTTAATTGTTAATATTTTATTCCTTTGTTATTATAAGAAAATAAATTACTTTGACCATTAGATAGATCGCTTTTATTGTCTACATCAGAGAAAAAAATATACAATATAATAAAGCTTGTAATTTCATGTGTAAGGCACCGCCGCCGCTGGAAGCATTATTCAGCTAAAAAATCATTTTTGATTAATGAAATTTAATTATAATTTATTTTATTTATTAACAAAGATTCTACAGTAATTATAGTACTTTTTGTTCTTACCTATTGTACACAAAACTTAGACCAAATTGAATCTACATTTTGTATGCTGTTCTAATTATAACGCCTTAGAAAAGCCAGAATTGATTGGATAGGTACGGTAGGTAAATTAATTGAAATTGTTCCTTACCATCCACAGCCCCACTGGTGCAAGGTTCCTGACAATGGTAATTTACCCTTGGATACTGTTCGTAGTATTCTCTCTTGCCAGGAGTAGGGTACACGTATACGGAGTTCAATACTTCCGGAGCTACGTCGTAGTGGTGGGGTGATCTGGTGAGGAAATAGTGGTATTATCAGTAATCTATTCGTAGCATTGACGACCCAGTTGGCACAATGGTCACAATGCAGGACTGCCAAACACAGGGTTGGATTTCCGGCTTAGACAAGTATTTATGCTTAGATATTTGTCTGTGGTCTGGTTGTTTCTATGTATTGTAGGTATATAAGTAGTATATCCGTGGTCTAGCAACCATAACACAAGTCTAGTTACTTCGCTTGGGGCTAGATGGCGATGTGTGGACTGCAATATTTATTTATAACTCTGTATTAATTGCCGAAGTTTTTGAATAATGTACTTCTTAAACTCATTTTTACGCAATATTAAATGATAATAATTAATGGCTTACGCGTGAAGTGGAAACAGCCGTTAGTTCAAGTCACACAATATTTTTATTGCATAAAACCTATAACTGCCATGACAATGCCCCTATGTCTTGGTTTTTCATTTTCTAATTATCATACAAATTAAGATTTAAAAAATAAAAAAACATAGCGACATGGTCATAGCAGTTATAAGTTTTATGCAACAAAAATATTTGTGCTAGTGTCATTATCCAGGGAGGAAACAGTCGACTACGTTTGTATAGAAAGAGCGCAGGTACCCTTTCACCTTAAGAAGCATTACCAATCTATATTAAAACGTAAGAAGATTTATTCAAAAACAACACTTGTATTGTAACAATCATTCCACAATAAATATGATAATGAAAGGTGTCAAATTACGCGAAAGGATGGACAGAATGATTTTCTTATTTAAATTCACGGTGAGACCCTGACGCGTATAAATTGCATGTCCTGGCTTTTTTGTTGACTCTATCGGTGTAATGCCTTCGTGATATGTTTACTAATTGTGTTTTATTTATTTTGTTATATTTTAAATTGAATTTGGATGATTGTTATGCAATTGGTCACCGAATTTTTATCCCATAAGTATACTTTTGTAAACCCATGGTATAAAACAAATCACATATTTAAGGTGAAACAAGGTTAAGGTTTAAGCAAAGCACTAGATCCCTTTTCCGTGCAGCAGCAACAAAAGTAAAAATAGCCTTAATGATAGCCGACCTCTGGTAGGAGATGGCACTTCAAGAAGAGAAGAACGGTATGTAAAAAATAAAGTTAAAATAAACTAATTATTATAAATTTACCTTTCTTCTGAACCAGTAGACTGTGGTGAACTCGTAGAATAATCCACAGGACCTCTATCCGTATAAACTCTTTCACAGCCATATTCCTCCCTCTGCACATACGTCGAGACATGGTAACCAGTATAGTCGACCTCTTGGCTCTCTACATAGTATTCCTGGTAAGGGTCCTGGTAGCATTGGTTTCTGTAGAACTTCTGGCAGCGAGGGTCTAGCATACCGCAAGGTTGATTCTGGTAGCCATAATATTGGTAAAGCCAGGAGTTGGCTAGCATTATTGATGCTTCTTCCTCACTGTTGAGAAGGAAGACACGTGAAGATGAAAGGAAATTGGAAGACGAAATTGGTTTATTTTTTCTTAAATTATGCAATAGAAAAATGCAAGGATTTGATAAAATACTTTGTTTTGTTGATAAATACATCTTTGTTAACTATATCAAAACATTACTATTAAGAGCATCGTTTCAAGTTCAAATATTGCATCTTTAGGTTTAAAGTTTGCTAAAAAAGATTTAATAGGTAATGAATGACTGATTGAAAATACAGAACAAAAAAAATAAAGTACTGTCTATAAATAAGTAAACTATTAAAAATATATTGAATACTGATATAGGTTATGTTAATTTTCATTACGCGAGAAAATTATTATTAAAAAGAAATTGGTAAAAAGGTAATGAGCAAACACTAACTGTAGAATAATAACATAATAAAAGAAATTAAAGAAACAGTAGAAGATAAAATAGCTAATCTGTATCTCACCTTAAAACCTGATTAGTAGCAACTATGAACTGCCTCGGTGTATCAGCAGCATCTTTAACTTGTAACACGACATGGACCCATAGGAACTGACCAGAACGTTGCTGCAGCTTCACTAACAAGATGCAACATTTGTCTTGTTCTGATTGTGTTACTGGAACAAAATAAGGGGATGGTTAATTAAGGATAGTCAATAAAGTGTGAATTCACTTATTCTTCATAATCTTCTTCACAATCCTTCTTCGTATTGAAAATGAAAACGAACCTCGAAAACAATATCTTGATCATAAAAAATAATTACTAAAACGATTTTGATTTTGAGTTACTTTATATATTTTAAAGATATTCTGAAAAATATACTTAAAGCCAAAAAGCCTTTTTGATTAACTTTTTATTAAGCTAAGGGGAATTATTTAACACCTCTCTGCCTTTTCCCAAAAATCGATTTTATTAGATTTTTAGGTTTTTATGATTGAAATTATTTCAGAAATTTTCGTAGCTGAAAGAAACTGATAAGTACCTAAAAGTAAGAGAAGCATGCTACATTCTCGACCTCATCGTAGTTTCCCATCAGATGTGATGCGGCCAAAAGGAAGCCTATTTTGCGTAAAAAAAAAACAATAATATTTTTTTAATGGGTACTCACTTAACCTATGTTTGCTCTGTGCTTCTCTCAAACTATCCCAGTGTATTAATTGGTACCACGATATATCAACCAACTCTTGTTTCGTCCAACCCAAATACCACTCTCCACTGAAACAAAAACGGAATGTAAGCAAAGAGTATTAAAAAGTGAAATAAAGAGAGCATCTGAACGTTTACCTTAGAAAACCGATAAAAATATTGATTAATCTGTGTACTTACAATGAATTTTAAAGCTAAGTAAAAACAATTGACCCAACTACGCAAGTAAAAAGTAATAAAATACGTTTAATAAGTAATATAATATCTTACATTGATCAAATAGATAGAATAAACAAAACGTAACTATACTTAGACCAAGATTCCGCCTACCATCAAACTTTTGTGATTTTATAAAAAGCTGAGAATTACTCAGCGCATGCTCCTAACACAGTTATGAACGATGTGCAATTATGAAGTTCAGACCATAGTGGCTCGGATATTCTTGGTAGCAAAGCCAAGAATCGAATTTTGCAAAGAAAGAAATCGCCTGTATTTTGTATCAATCAATAACGCACATCGTTCATAGCTGTGTTTTTTTGTTTTTATGATTTTGTTTTTAATATCAAGATTAATCAAAAAAATAAGATTATAAATATAATATTTGGTATGATAAGTAATATTATAATTTGACATATTTAAATGTATACTTAAGTAACACCAAACTTGAAGACCAGAGTCTCCGGTAGTTTATATTTAAAAGTAGACTGTATTGACTATTGAGTAAACGTATGTAATTATGAAATAAACGTTTTGTATTGTAATGTATTCTGAGAAATTCTCAGCTTTTATTAAATCGTAAAAGTTCGTAGTTAGGCGGGATCTTACTCTATTATTTAGTGTCTCAAATTACTCCCCAGTATTTAAAGCCTGATTCGAGTGTCAGTTACGAGGACTTTGGTTTCGGCAGTATACTCCTAATTCTATTCTCTACAATAAATAGTAAATAATTAGTTGCCTTTGTAGCGTCTAGACATTTTAACACATTGAACATTCTGACCTTTGGAATAATACCCGCCGAAGGTCAAATTTTCACGTATTTCAGAGCCAGTTGTTAATTGAAGAGACTGTTTCAAAATGTTCAGATATTTTCACTATTTATCTAATTTTAATTCTCTTTGATTGCAAGATAGGTATATTTGCCGATTCAATGCACAGGTAGTCTAGACATTTTAACACTTTGGACATTCTGACCTTTGGACTAATACCCTAACTATTTAATGTAATTCAAGAATACAAGACGAAGGTCAAATTTTCACGTATTTTAGAGCCAGTTGTTAATTGAAGAGACTGTTTCAAAATGTTCAGATATTTTCACTATTTAATGTAATTTTAAATCTCTTTGATTATAATATTGGCCGATTTAATACATAGATAGTAATTCAATCTTTTGTACAAAACCGAGAGAAACCTAGATAAATAATTTATAGCATGAATAATATAAAGGCCTATGTAAAATATTATGTGAGATAAAATTAACCTTGTAAGAACATTATCTAAAGCTTATTGTAACAAACTTCTGTATTTAGATATATGTATGTTAACTTTCTAATAATGTTTCCTGCGAGAGGTTTCGTAAGTCCAAATCCTTTGGGAATATTGAGATGAAGTTTAGCCTATGTCTATATATAAATATTCTTCTTTTTTGTTTTGTTATTTTCTTTTATACTTTTCATGTGTTAATTCAGGGTTCTAGTTATCTCTAGGTATATAGAATTCCATTAAAAAATTTAGGACTGAGCACTATGGGACAATTTTCATTTCCCATCTGATTGCTAGTGAACAGAAACTGAAGTCGCAACTGATCTGGTTGAGAATTCTTGGTCAGTTGGTCCAGAGTGTCTTTTGGCAGGTTATTGTCTGTTTGTCAATTATCTGTATATCTCCGAAACTACTGGACCGATTTTAAATAAACTTAGCATGAGTATATATTGATTAGTTTGGAATAACAAAGGCTACTTATTATCCTAATATTCCCACGGGATCAGGAGTTATGCGAGTAGAACCGCGGAGCTGCTAGTCTGTTATAACTTACTTAACATCAATATGCAGTATCTTCATGTCCATGGTATGTACGGTGGTGAAGACGTTAGTGGCTCCGTGTACCACACACTCTCGTGTCTCCGGCATAGCGAGCGGCGTGCATACAGCCAGAAACACAGGCTCGTTGCGACTGCATAGAGGTAGGTACGATACATAATGCCCTCGGACAAGTACTACCTAAAACAGAAACAAGATTATCAGTATATCGTTTGTTTGGTATTGTTGTAATATTGGAAAATATGTTAAAGGAAAACCCTTTGGATTGGTATGGGTATGATAATTCGGAAACATTTTTAGGAGATAGCGGATAAAATTTTGTGGGATGAATTAGGATTAAATCACAATGAAGAGTATAGAGAATGAAGATGAATGTACAAGATAGGGGAAGGTAAGTGAGAACTAGTGGGTTGAGAAAGACATTATGAAACGAGTGAATAAACCAAAAAGGATTAGATAAAAGCTAATGACAACTAAACGAAAAAAAAAAATATATATATTTCAGTTTTAGTCTACTGTCTTGGGCATGGGACAATTAGTGTCGTAGAAAAGTAGAATAATATTTTTTTATAAATTATTTTCCTTATTCCAAAATTCCGTAATGAAGATTTTAACTTCATCGTATGTATGGATGATGTAATTAAGTTAAAGAATAAATCAACGAAGTACCAGAAAAATGATAGTGGTTATTATTTTGACGTACTTTTTGGTCACCAAATCGCATTTGCCTCCTAGCGTTTCTTGATACGTTCATTCTACAAAAGAAATGCCTATTCTTTGGTGTGTTTTCAGTCTCTCCATTGCTGCCTCTGTTTAGTTCCATCTGCACTGTTTGATGATCTTGTCTATCTATTATATCATATACGCTATCTCCGTGTATTAATAGGTCTTCCTAAAAAATAATAGGACAATTAACATCTCTATATATTTATTTAAAAATTATAATTAGCTGCGTGATTTCCACCTTTTCTGAAAACGGAAAGACAGGCATATCACTCACTCATAGTTTCATCACAATTGCTTGAGTAGTTATAAACATTAAACTATACACTTTTACATAAACACCCCAACATTCACATTTATAATCACTACAACTGCTCTGTCTGTCTGTCCCTATGTATTCTTAAATCTTTAAAACTACGCAAAAGATTTTGATGCGGTTTTTTTAATAGATAAAGTGAGTTTAGATTAAGTATAGATTTTTTCAAAATCTTTTTTAAAGCGGATGCCTGCTTCATAACAGCTATCTCTATGCCAAATTTTTGCAGTATTTATATTTTCAGTTTTATATTTACAGATTTTATTTCGTAACAGCTAGGTAAGTTCGAAAAAGAATGGCGTTTTAGAGAAAAGCAGCTAAGTTAAGAGGAAAGGGTACCGGGGGCTTTCTCCATACAAACTATTACAAACGTAGTCGACTGTTTTCTCCCTGGATAATGACACTAGAGCAAATATTTTTGGTGCATAAAACTTAGAACTGCCATGACCATGCCCCTATTTTTTGTTTTGTTGTATTTTTTAATTTTTTTGATTTTAATTTTTATGATAATTAGAAAATGAAAAAAACCAAAACATAGGGGCATAGTCATGGCAGTTATAGGTTTTATGGCACAAAAATATTTGTGCTAGTGTCATTATCCAGGGAGGAAACAGTCGACTACGTTTGTATGGAGAGCGCGCAGGTACCCTTTCACCTTAATATTGTTATTTTGTAGAAGATATTATAGTCAAACCAACCATAGAATGTCCCAGATACTCTGCAGCATTTTCCGATATGTACAAAAGTTTACCATTTTGTGTCATCATCATCATAAAACCGTTCATTGCCTGCAAAAACAATGTAATTGTTATTACCTATTTTATGTTTACCATGAACGACTGTAAACTTGAAAACAACGTTTACCTTCGAAAATCCGATATTAGGTGTAGGAGTAGGTTGCTCTTGGTACTGATAACTGAAGTCGTGACTCTTGAACACTAAAAACGAAAGAAAGACGGAGTTATGGGTGAAGTTATAGCAACGATAGATAAGATAGCGAACTAAATGCATTTTAAACGTCTTAATATGCTTTTTCGTGACTGAAGGTGAGCTGACAAAAAGTTTTCGAGACATTTTGGACAATATGAGAGCGAGATTTGGGATAAGGTGGGCACGTGATGAGCCTGAATAAAGATTTGGACCATGGGAAACGACGATGGAAAATCTTACACGGAAATAACTTGACTATCTAACGAAGGCTTTACGTAACATGATTATGTTCCACGATTACCTGTACAGTCACAGAATCATTTATTTTCAGATAATAGAGCTCCAAAACGGCTGTTATAAGAATATTTTCAACACAAGCAAGATTCTAGACACCTGGGGCCTTATTCTGCTATTTGGCCAACCATTGTCATTATATCGAGACTCTATTGATATTATATCGAGATTGTGACTTTATTTGGTATTCTGCTAAAGTTTTAATAACATCGCAATATAATCACTATGGAGTCTCAATGGTATGGTAATATTTACCTTGCAGGTGTTGCCTAGCAACATGGTATATGTTGCTAAGCAATATACCGTTTTGACAACTATCGAGATTCCATTAAGCCACGATTGTAGAGCAGCACACAAAAGTGAGTCAGTGGTGTGTCAGTGGTGTCTCAGTGGTGTCTCGATAGAATAGTCAACGTTAGGAGAATACGAATTTGACATGTAATGTCATATTTTTGACATTAAATTTCTATTACGATTATATCGACACACTATTGAAATACAATTGTGTTAGCAGACTTAGGCCCCTGCTTTAGTTGAAGTTTAAAGTCTTCTGACTGATCAATTTATCAAACAAAAATTATGTGAATGAAAACATTCCAATAATAATAATTTTCGAACTCTACCGGGGGCTGCAATTATGCAGCCGACTGTACAAATAAATGTTAATAATATTATGCTTGCTATAGTAAATATATGGGTTCATATAGTTTTACCTTTTACATTATAGTTTTAGATATTAAAATATATAACTACTACTCGTAATGTGTGCATGCATAGGTAGAAAAATCGAATAACTAGGTTATTTAGGAAGGCCACTTAGTTTTTTAAATTGATTTTTATGACCAACCTAGAGAAAATTATCTAGGTAGGTATTACTACTGTAGAGTTGTTTGAACGAAACATAGTAAAAATATATGATATTTTTATTGTACCGTAAAATATTTTATAGACTTATTTAGGACTAACAATGTAAAACAATACTTAAACTAAGGTACAAAGGTAAAAATAGATCACCCATACATTTGTTCAGAAATCAAATATACCTACTCGTCAAATTTGGTCATACCTTGTTGAAAATAGTTCATTTTCCTAACGTAGACACAAACGAGGGCCATGAGCTGAAGTTGGGAGAGTCTCTGCCTGGTGGAAGGTGGAAGAGGTAGCAGGTCGCGAAGATTGGATATTTCCGCGTTGATGAGATCCCGGCGCATCTTGCTCGCCCCCTTCGTTGACTTTGTTGGTTCGAATCTGTTAGACAAACATGTACAGTTTAATAAAGTACTAAAATCACTTGATTCTCTAAATATTCCCAGTACAATAAAAGTATTGACCGATAGTACCTAGCTAAAAAACTCAGCAACGGATTGCACTTGTCAAATTAGTCTATGAAAACCTAGTCTGGATGAAAATGTCACAGAATAGAAGATAAACCAGGCCGTATTAACAAAACAAAAATATATTTTACTTAATAAAAATTATAGCAAAATGTAGCACTAAATTACACATTTGCCTTAGTTCAGGCAAATGTGTAATTTAGTGTACATTATTTAATAAAATAAGTTACTTTCAAAATACTATGATTGTACCTAATTCTTAATAACTAGATAAATAATACGGAAGAATGTGATTCTGTGTGTATTTGATTAAAATAAGTAGATATTATTATTCGTTTTTCTTTCGTCTTTTATTTTGAATATTTTCCAGCGAAAGAATTTGTTTTGGCGATTGAATAATGAATAACTGAATAATTATAACAACTGAAAAGCTCTTTACAATTATTATTCTTTACGTTTCTTTATAATCCCTTTTCTTTTCAGAAGTTCCCACAGAATCAGGAATAACGGGAATGCAGCGCTCACTTGTTTATGTGTAAGTGGAAAATTATAGGTTGTTACTACTCGGGCAAAGGTGTATTCCGGGCATGAAACATTTTGTACGATTTCTTTCTTCTTGTAAAAAACTTTTACAATTAAAAATATAAAGTTAATAAATATAACACAAGAAGAGGTAGGGAAGGAATGTTAGACATACCTAAAGCTAAAAATTGTTATGGTAGAAGAACGAATGGGTACATGGTGCCTAAGGTGTACAATGACTTGTCGTGGCTAAGAAGTGAACCGGGGATGACAAAAAATATGTTGAAAAGTAGGCTTAGGGATAATTTATTAAAAACAATTAAGTAACTTTATTTGAGATTTTCCAAATCTATAAACTCGTTAGTAGGTAGGTAATAAGATAGTGCACATACATGTTATGTTAGTAAATAAGCGCGCGCTCGCCAACAAACTGCACTTTGCGGTTTGGCGGGAAATTAGTATGTAAGAAAATGTGTACTTTTTTTTAGTTAAATAAAAAAAAAAAATGACTACCTATATTACACGCCCTACCCGTGAACTACTAATGAATTAGGTGGTCAAGAGGATTATTTTTTCCATGATTCATCTTAGTTTATCTGACTGTACCATGGGACATATTTTCTTCATGTTATTTCGAGATAAGGGCTTCAAGGGCTTTTATGTCTTGCCATGGTTCACGTATATACTAAAATTTTGTTAATTGACTCTATTTACGCTAGTAATATCATAGTATTTTCGCAAGTTTAGGTTTAGGTTAATAAATATTTTTAATTTTTTTTCATTTTCATTTTTTTTTTCAAGTATTAAGTAGGTGCGTCGGATCAGTAAGCTGATTTATAGATACTTATCCAAAGTCTTAATTCGTAAGTACGTAAGTACTACGTACAAGTATGTGAAATACTACATAAACATGTATTTTTTATGTATTTGTATTTATTTGAATAAGTTTTAAAATAATATTTATAATTTTTATTATTCAAGTGTTTATTTTCGCTTATTTTATTGCATCATATTTCTTGTCTTCTGATTAAACAATTCAAAGTTAACCACAACTGTCCTTATTATTGGTTCTTTCTATAATTTACACCTCATTATATTAACCTACCTAATTAATTTAATGACAAAACCACTCAAAACAGATTAGTCAAGAACAAACAAAAATAAAGATAAAAAACAACAACAATTCAATAATGTTAATAACAGAGTCATTCCCACAATAAAGGCTAACGATTGTAAAAAAAACTAATCGGTAGAAAAAAAGGCTTTAAAGGGTACAAGGAAGATGAAAGGCCCCGGTTCGGTCGGGTGCGCGAGCGCATGTTAACATTAAACTGCAGGAAGGACACTTCCTTCACAATTTTATATTTATAGATTCTTTTGTTGTGCAATATGGGAATTTGTTTATGGGAAAAAATTAAAATTAATACATTATACTCAATTATATTAAGTGTTTCGATGACGATACTTTTAATAAAGCAAAAGGGATTGTTCTAGATATCTATGCAAACTTTTGTTCTACGACTTTTAAAGATTCGGCAATTATGAAGTTATTTTTACAGGAAAATCAGCTGCTATAAAACATCTTTTCGTTTTAAAATACCTTTGTCGGAACGCGTTGTTTTCATAATACGTACGATATTATAAAAAAAATTCTACTGATATTGTTTATTAAAGACAAAATTTAATTAAGCTAGGCAGATCTAATTATGAATCTATTTAGATAGATAGATAGACAACTTTTTTTATACAACACAAGAGGAAATAGAACACGATATACACAAAGTAAGGTACTAGCTAGAAAGTATAAGTTGCACAAATGGGCAGTCTATTAGATAACTTTACTAAAATAATAATAAATTAAAAGTACATAAGGACCGCACACCTACTTAGAAGTTGCTAGGTATTATTTGTTGAATTTGTATGAAATTTAGTTAATACATGACTTTCTTCCTTCCTAACCTTCTTTTTTGAATAATAACATTTTTTTATAATGTTTATTTTCAAATCAATGACTGAAAGAAGATAAGGTATTAAAAATGTAAACAGCAATAATTTTCTGTATAATAGACACAGTTAACTTTTAGAAATAATACATAAAAAAATAGATGTATTAAAACCTTATATATAGGTTATACCTACCTCTTTTAGAAGTCCGTTAAAAATTTAATCAAATCTGATCAACTATCAAAATTCTTTCTAATCAAGAAGAATGTTAACAACAATTGATCAGGGTTTTTTTTTGGACAAATATTTCAAATCGAGAATGCATCCTAGCAATAGCTGCATCATCAACAAAAACCGACATTCCGTACATAGCTGGACCGTGAAAATACGTGGCCATTTCATGGTCGCTTCTACATTTTCCAACCGTTAAAATTCTTCCGTAATACATTAGCGTTAGATTAGAGTAGCATCTTTAGAAATGTACAATTTGTATTATTTTATGGTTCATTTTTATGAAGTTAATAGCAGTAGAAAAAACAAAAAAAAATTTAAAAGACCCTGTGTCCATTGGGACCCGAAGCCTTAGATTTTTATAAAAGTATTTCAAAATAATTACAGAGGCAATGCAGTCTTTTGGCACCCTACTTAGGGACACTTATTTAGATTTTTAATATTATTAATTTTTCCATTTAATTAAGTTGTAACTTTGTAATGTTTTGTTATTTGTATTTTCCTATAGTTAGCTATTTACCTTGGGATAGTCGGATTTGAAACCACTTATAGAGTGAAAAGTTGTGTCTTCTATGAAATTTACATGACAATGTTGATATTAAAGAAAACCATTATTTCTACAAATAACTTTTATCTGAAACTTAAGATTAGACTTAAGCTTTCTTCTTATTCTGCCTGCCCTTATCCCAACTTCGTTTTGATCCAAAAATTTGGGGTCGGCGCAGTATTTATTCTTATTCCATTCAATCCTATTAGTCGTCATCTCATCGTTCACATTCATCTCACTCATGTCTTGTCATACTTAAGCTTTGTTCTTTATATTGAATGTAATTTAAACATGGTATTTACCAAAAATAATTAATCTATCTATCTTAAACGATGTTGGCAAGTAATTTTTTTAACTAAGGTTTTTCATAACAGTGTTTTTTAAACAGTCTTATGGAACCAGTACGAATAAGGAGTGACCATATGGAAATTAGAAAAAAAAAAATACTCCTGTGGCTAGAAGTATGCCCATCGGCAATTATCGTATGGCGTAGGGCTGCTGAGGTTCTGGCAATCTAATTATCTGACTCACTCCAAAACCGAACACACTTCAGATTTTGACCTAAAACCTTACTTGACTTTCTTCGTTTCTGACATCTACCGCCTCAATCACTTTGTCAATCTTCATTTGTCATTGACAACGGTGACATATTAAAACAAATCCAAGTTTAAAAATCCATCTACGTTCCCAGATTTCTCATGAATAGTGAAGAAATAGGTAGGTACCTATGTTCAGTAGGAAGTTTTTAACATTTAAAAATATTAAGTAAGTAAGTAAGTAAAATACGTTTCAAAAATACATTTTCAACCAAGGTTGTTTAAATAAATGCTTCTTTAAGTTAAAATAACTTAAAATTGATTGGAATAAAGTCTATATTCGTTCACAAAACTATGCTGAAATTTTCATTGCTACGTTTCCTATTAGCACTTTTGTAAGAATACAAAGTTTTTACACCCAAACATAGTCAAAATACGGCGTATATTTGTGATTTGTGACGTATTCGTAGTTATTACATCTTATGTGTGCTTCTATTTATATAGGCATACTAGTTTTTCGTACTAGTACGTCCGCGAAGAGAAGTCGGAAATTTACCAAGGAATCACGTTGTCCCATACAAACTTTGCCCCCCCCCCTATTCACCCCCTTAGGTGTAGAATTTCGGAAAATACTTTCTTATCATTCATTATTTCTTATATTTTTTCATTTATCCACCTACGTCTCTTCAGTTTCAGGTCTCTACGATCAGCAGTTTAGGCTATGCGTTGATCGGTCAGTCAGGACCATTTTTTTTTATATATAGGCTAGTTGCGCCCCTCAGTTTTACTCGTGTTAGTGTCTCTTTAAATGTGATATTGATCATCTCCGAACACAGAATAAATAAAAGTTACTAAGCACTACAAATTTTAACAGCCTATTTTTATCCATTTTAAAGTTGAATCTCCAAAAATCCTTTTTGAAATTGTGTAAAATAAAACCAGTCCAGTAGTTTCAGAGTCTTTTCCGTAAAAACAAAAAAAATCTGTACACTTTAAGATATTAGTGTGGTTTTCCTGTTTATATATTGTTTTGGGTATATTTCGCGTTTTTGGTCTTATGCGACGAAAACTATTTAAGCGACATTATTTCTGTACACATCTTTGGAATAATAAAAGAAATCTTCTACTTCTACATGTGCTTCTACTGCTCTGCTCTACTTCAAGATACAAAAGTTTTTTAGAGTATAATAATAATAATTGGTAAACAATAGACTACATATATTTTTTACTTGGGAACCGACAAAAGCAAAGTTTTCAGCAATTACTTTAGCGCATGTTTGGTGGGGTTTGATCTGACATTTATCCGGCCGAAGCGCAATTATCAAGGATTGTAAATTATATTTCTTTACTAGCTGCGCTCCGCGGTTTCACCCGCGTAACTCCCGATCCCGTGGGAATATCGGGATAAAAAGTAGCCTATAACCTTCCTCGATAAATGGACTATCCAACACAAAAAGAATTTTTCAATTCGAACCAGCAGTTCCTGAGATTAGCGCGTTCAAACAAACAAACTCTTCAGCTTTATAATATTAGTATAGATTTAGATGCAGTCAGCCTTTTGGGCATTCCAAAAACCTATTTGGATGTTTAATATTATATCTGGTCTAATTTTATTAATGTAAATATCTATATCTATTTATATTAAGATTTTTATAATTTAATTCTTTATGTATGAAAACATAAAATTTGATGTTTATTTGTAGGTATTCTATTTTTATCGAGTAGTATCTTTAAATAAGCATTGTATTATGATAGAGATATAAGTTTTGTAAAGTAAATAGTTTTTAATCTGAATTTAATTCTATCTTCCTTTTCTTCTATTTCAATAGAAATAAATCGCCGAAATCAATGTACGCGCATAACTTTCGAACGATTGCACCTAATTTGATATTTCTTTTTTTTGTGTTCGTTATTGTCATTCCAGTTCTTATTGTTAATATATTATTGTTGATATTAATAAACACAACTAAAAAAATCGAACGCGTGTGAAAACGTGGGGCACAGCTAGTAGTTTGATAAAAATCTTCAAAACAAGATGAAATAGAGTTACCTACAGGGTGTTGATTTAGTTTTTTTTTAACTTAATAATTAAAGAAGACCCACAATGTACATAATTAAATTAAAAAATGATGATTCCCTGACCGATTTCGGCCACACTGACTATTTCTGGCTACCTATGTAGAAGAAGATGTAGTGTAACGTAGAATGAATTAAAACTCACCTTAAGAACATTTTGTTGTATTGTTGTAGTTATCTCAGGTTTAGGTAAGTTAGTAAAACAATCACTTTAAACTTGAACACAAATTATCAGTCCATTGTAAAAACGTTAACTTTAAAAACACGACCACACAGACCGAAAGGCAAACAGCTAATGATATCTCAATAAAAGAAACAATCCTTCACAAAACTTTACAAAATTATTGTCAAATAACCATAAAAATAACGATAAAACGCACGTGCCCAACATTATTCAACGAATGAACAACCTCGCACAATGTTTACTCAAAAACATTATAAAAAAAAATACTCAATTTAAAATCTAATGATAACGCGTCAATTTATGCGTAAGCTTTTTATTAGAATGAGATTAAGGCTCGATCCTGAAGCTCCGATACTTCCGTGCGCGAGCGCATCGGGACAACGACTATAAAAAGCTACCACTAAACCTCTCTTTCCCTCGAGCCTTATTTTCTTTTTGTTTGAAAAAACGTGCGCCCGCGTCGAACGAATCCCTTCGCTCGGTGAAGAATGTTCCAATTTCGAAAAAAGTGTCTCAAACAATTTCCTCCTGTCATTCTATTACAAAGAAACAATCAATTTAAGAGTAAAAAACTGTAAAACTTAATTTTTATACTGATAATTCGGTTGCGTGAAAGAGACCGATAGACATCGTCAACGCGTTTTTCCGTACAACCTTTTTCGTGGGAAAGAAATGGAAATATGTTTTATAGTTGCGCCGAGTGTAATAAGTTCGAGGGAGATAAGTAATAGCTCGGTAATTACGAGTTGTTCGCGTAAACGAGACGAAAGTATAATGATTGGATGGAATGACGGTTATTGATACTGACGTATTTTGCATCGATTTGCGAAGGCTCGGCTGCTTCAGAGCTGCGTATGCGCATAGTGCAAGGATAATTAGATTTTAATGAGTTTTAATTAAGTCTATATTTGCTTCTTTGGCTAGATATGTTTAAAGCCAGGTGTGATATAAAGATAGTGCAATTATCAGAAGGTATAGAGCACATGCTGTTTATACTTTTTTTTTCTATGTAATTATCTGGTTTTTCATGCTATAGTAATAAATACGATATGTATTTATTGTCTGATACAATTATAAGTCATAATTCTAGTGCGTGATCGATCAATAGTGCCAAGCTCTTGCCTACTCTTTTTATTCTTCTTCTTAAATAATTAAGTACTAGTATTTCCACTACACTTCCCAAAGAACACGCCCCTAAACGTCATTTCTCTAGGACTAGTAGTTATAATTGTGCGTTGATTTGATATATCAGTCAATAGTCAGGACTAACTAGTCCAGTCAGGATAAAAATATATGAATAGATTCAGATTAAGGGAGGCCGCTGCCTTACAGTGGGATGAAAGGGACTAAAAATAAATAAATTAATAATTAGGAAACTACTCTACTACAGTCAGAAATACTAAGTACCTACATACATTAAGTTAGTCTTGCTTTAGCAATGAAACTAAGAACTACACTCATAGGAATAAAGGGTGAGTTGAGTATCATTGAAAAACAAAAATGTAATTTAATACTTTCGTTTGACACTTACTTTTTACCATTAGGTAGAGTTTTTAAATGTTTGAATCCCTATAAAATATTAATAATCCTTTTGAAATAAAGTCCAGTTTATATATATTTCGGGTCACGATGTGAGATTTAGTTTGAGATGCGTTCAGAGCCTGCGGGCGACTCCCGCGCTACGCAAGATAAACACTGTAATCGGTACATCTTCGGCTAATGTGGGGACGGGGTTATTTTACTCTTTATTTTGTTGGTTAAACCTCGATTGAATTGATTTTAGAAGTAATTGCAATCATTTTTAAGGTATTTCCAGCGATAATGTAGGTAGATAGAGACACAAATGCCTTTAACAGCTGTGTTACAAATGAATTATACAAATCACTGTAATTTGAAGGTATTATTTTTTTACAAATGATTGGCCAGCGTTTGACCAAGCACTATCACACCCGCCTTAATGGTATCTGACGATGCAGCCCAAGATATAACACGCTTTTCTAGAAGATACCTGTTCACTCGCAACTTGAAGACCCCCAAGTTATACACGTCAGGAAAAACAGACGCAGGCAACTGATAAATAAAACAATAACAAAGCATGCAAGTAGTTTGTTATCTATTTCTAAATTCTATCCATAGTGAAAATACAATACTTTCTGCTACAATGGGAGAATATCAAATCCATTTTAAAATACAATTCCACAGTATTGTTTTGATATTTACCGATATTGTATATTTTAGCCACCTGAGCGACAATCTTGAATCAGGAGCGGTGGATCAAACGCGTGTAGCCTGTATGTTCGACGCGCATGCGCGGTGACGACGTCATTAGCGCGCTGCTCACGCGCCGCCTAAACTGCGACGCGTGCGCAGTGCGCACCCCTCTCTACGATGATATAGGGTGAGTTGTATTTAAAAAAAATCACTCTAAATATCGACAATTGTTAGCTTTATTTAAATTTATTTAGTATCTCTCTATTACAAAATTTAGTCCTGACAAGTTTAAGTCATAGTATATCAGTGTGAAATTTTAACAAGAGTCGGAAATTAAACATCTTCACACAAAAATGAATGGCTTGAAATAATAATAATAAAATTAATTATTTTCTGTACATAAATTAATAGACAATAAAAATTAAACTAAGTAATACACAAATCAAAATCCATAAATACAAATAACTAATTTATTTTTAATTTTTAACAAATAATTATTTTTCTGTATGTAGATGGTGTGAAATCCATTGAATTATTGAAAAATCTAGGTTTTATTAAATAGTTCTTAACATTTCTATGATAGAATATTATTTATTTGCAACAAACAAGAGATTACAAAGTCTTTAAACGTTAATAACTAACATTTGTTCCAAAACGGACCATAACACAGCAAAATACTAGTCTTTTGACTAGCGCTGGTCTTCCGTAACGTGAGCTTTGATTGGCATAAAAGAAGTTGATGATTTCAATCCATAGAATTCGTACTTTCTTTGAGTTTCTTGTTTCAATCACACTGTATACCGCGTAGAGCGGTCCCAATGACGACGTAGTTAACAGAAACAGCAGGGAGGTCCCCGCAAAGAGGCCGGCATGACTACCAAAATCACGTAACCACCCTAATGTAAACAATAGACAAAGGCACCGGCCGTTATTAGAACGATTACCATCGGCTTGCCGTCGTCGGGGTACAGGCAATCACAGAACATTTTTCATGTAGGCAAGTATGTGCTTATTGCTTATACCTATGCACTGTTATTTCTCTAAAATAATTTTGCATGATCGATAGATGTTTTTAGCGCTTATGTATAGTCGGAATACCAATTAGCTGAACCCCACGTGACCCAAAATTCACTCGCACATCTGTAAGGTTGCAAAGTAATGTTACCTGATTCTGTGTTTTCTAAACAATATACTATTCAATATAAGAAAAATAACAAAATAGGTAAATACTAACATTTTTAACCCCCGACGCAAAAACGACGGGGTTTTATAAGTTTGACGTGTCTCTCTCTCTGTGTGTATGTGTGTTTCTGTCTGTGGCATCGTAGCTCCCGAACGACTTAACCGATTTTAATTTAGTTTTTTTTGTTTGAAAGGTGAAGTAGTCGGGAGTGTTCTTAGCTATGTTTAATCGAAATCGGTTCAGCTAGATAGGGGATAAAAGTCAGAATTAAAAACCGAAAGTAAGTAGATATGCTCGAGTGGGGTGTCAAATTAAAGGGCATGATTCGTACCTTACAATTATTTATTACAGATGTGCGAGTGAGCTCTGGGTCACGTGGGGTGCACCTAATTTAAATTCCAACTGTACCTATACAGATCTTTGGAAAAAGATTTGTAGCATCGAATAGACCTCGATGCCGAACCATGAACCCAGTTAGGTTACCAGGCATTTGCTTAACTAATTAATTGATTGTATTTGTCATCTATACTAATATTATAAACAGAAAAGTTTTTTTTTGTTTTTATGTTTGTAACGAATAGGCTCCGAAACTACTGGACCGATTTTAATCAAACTTGGTATGAGGATAGATGGATTCATTAGAAATATCATGGGCTATTTTTTATGACGACCCAGTTGACACATTGGTCACCATGCCGGACTGCCAAACACAGGGTTGCGGGTTCGATTCCCGCCTCAGACAAGTATTTATGCTTAGATATTTGTCTGTGGTCTGGTTGTTTCTATGTATAATAAGTATTTATTTACAAAATAAAAGTATATAAGTAGTATATCCGTTGTCTAGCACCCATAACACAAGTCTAGTTACTTAGTTTGGGGCTAGATGGCGATGTGTGGAATGTCCTGCAATATTTATTTATTTATTTATTCTGTTATTACCACGGGATTGGGAGTTAAGTGTGTACAACCGCAGAACACTGCTATATTTTTTGAATAGCCACTTTTGTCACTATCTGTCTTATTTGACCGGTACCAAGAATTGTAGGTAGACTGTATCAGTGAGGGGTGCGCTCTCGTTTCGTCAGCATTTGGGGCTAAAGAGGTCGTTAGATCATATCGTTAGACCTCTATTAGACCATGTTACGAGTATTTTAGTACCTACCTGCTATATAGACGTTTACAGATATCTGTCTTCTAGTATTTATGTTGTAAGACATTGCACACACCGCCATCTAGCGTGACGAACGAGTGATATGAAAAATGTTATAATATAATAGCTCTAGAATATACAGCACAAATAAGTATTCTACCCTTTGGTACTCATTTTACAAACCTACTAACTTAGCTATTATTAGTCTACGAAATAAAAACCAAAAGCAATGGTAAATATCTCCGTTTAAGTACCTTTAGTAGGTACTTTAGATATTATAATACTTATTCACACGGTAAAAATTCTAAGCCTCTTGGTACAAAATAGTCAACAGAATTTAATCTTTATTAACTTTTTCTTTTTTTAGTTTTTCTTATACAGTCTTTTTTAACATAAAACTATCAAATAGAAGCCGCGACCTTACCCTTTGCTCGACCGTATATCTAAAAACAAAATTAATCATCCACCCACATCGTCTTCCCGAAAATTTAACTAAACCTGTGATTATTTCGTATAAAAACGTATTAAAAATTATAAATACAGTGTTTGTGCTGTGAATAGGAGTTTTTGTGTCTACTGATGATTTTGAAAAGGACTCTACTTTTACTTTTTTTTATTTGTTTTAGAAAGAATAGATGTACGAATAAAACCTTGAATTAAATAAATATACTTCCGTTATTAAAGGGTAGGGTAAATATATGGTCCAGAGGTACCTTGTATTTACCTATATGAGGGAGTTTTTACATAAAGAGTTAAGGTGAAAGGGTACCGGCGGCGGGCGCTCTCTCCTTACATACGTAGTCGACTGTTTCCTCCCTGGATAATGACACTAGCACAAATATTTTTGTGCCATTAAACCTTTATCTGCCATGACTATGCCCCTATTTTTTTATTTTCTATATCCAGGGAGAAAACAGTCGACTACGTTTGTAATAGTTTGAATGGGGAGAGCCCCCGGTCCAATCCAAGAGCCTCATTATCCAGGGACAACAAGCCTGCTGGGTTGCTGGGTATTTTGTAAGAGGGCATTCCTTAGCCACTTAGAGCTCTATTGACTTGACAATATTAAGAGCATAAACATGAACTAAAGTAGGTATCGAATTGGCTAAAAAGAATAACACAAAAATCGCAATAGAAAATTCGACTTATTAGAAATCGAGTAAAGTACAACCTTCTAATTTTGTATCTTACTCGATTAAAAAGAGTATTAACTCTTTTTTAATATTTCAGAAATTGTAAAATTACAGGGCAGATAAATGTTAGGGTTGCAGGCTATTAGCTCAAGCTTTCGGCGAACGATGATTCACAGTTTGATTTACTTAAGTGTTACTTACTTAAGATTAGAGTAGGTGATTCTTTGAAATGCATTCGGGATCTCATGGGAATCACAAATTAGTGTTTATAAAGGATGGATGAATATGTAATCTTAATTCAGTTTAGTAGTTACCTATGTTAACATATCTGTAATTACTAAAAAAAACCTTATTTATTTAATAGAACCCGAATCAATTCAAGAGGAAGGTTTATATGTATAATACATGCATAATATTGCCGTGCGAAGCCGAGCCGGGTCGCTAGTATCTACTAAAGTAAATAGTTGCATACTTACTAAGTAGATTAACTTAAAAGAAATACGTATAATAAACCTATGTTTCAAATGTTCTGTTTTAAACTGTTTAAACTTCGAAACTGTGCGTTGATTGGAGAAACAGATTTTGTACATTATAGTATAAAGGACCAGCTATTTTAAGCAAATCTGAGCGTAAGGTTACGTAAATATAAAGGCACTTATCATCAGAACATATTTTAATCATATAAATTACATACCCATCGGCATTATTTTACCACAACGCTTAATCCACTCACTGAACGGTATTAAACTAATTAACTCAAATAAATGGTACGACCATAAAAAGGTTCGGACATCATGAAGCTACTGCGACAGACTGAACCACGTTCCGTCATTTTATACCTATTTATAGACACAAAACAGTAGTCAAGATGGCGGCGCCCTGACGTATACATCAAATGAAGCACTGTATTGTTGACTTTCCTTCAGTCGTTTTCGTTTTGTTACTGACACGGCCGTCCTGCGGTCGTGTTCGCCCTCGAACACCCTTGTAGTCGAATGCGGAAGCTAAGAACAACACAATAAAGTCAGATTCTACAACTTTTGATCGTTTTGATATAGAAGAGCAAACAGAATTTTGGAGGAGTTGGCTATTCCATCGCCGGCCAACCAACCCAACCAAAAGACATCAAATGATTGCAATACTTCTACATTCATACACCAGAGCAAAAGGGACAGAATCTTGGAAGAGCTAGCTATCCCATCGCCGGCCAACTAACTCAACCAAAGACATCGACAGTTCGCAATACTTCCACATCCACACACCAGAGCAAAAGGGACAGAATCTTGGAAGAGCTAGCTATCCCATCGCCGGCCAACCAACTCAACCAAATGGCTTAAACCAAGTGATGTTCAATATCAGCTTAGTTGTGTATCGCCATGTATTTAAAGTACCAGTGTTCACCATGGATATCCGTTACTATATACAATTCTGTCACTCTACTTCTGTTGGAAAAATGTTTGAAGTGGCTGCAACTGTATGAAAATATCTAATTTCAATAGACCACATTGTACTTAGACTCATATCGTAATATTAACTCTATTTCCTGCCATTAAAACCCATATTGCAACGCTATTTCTTTTTTACATTTACCGATCTCTTCATTCTAGATTTCTTGCTACATATCTCACTTGCTTCACTTGTGAGAGAGACACCCATATCTGATTAATATTATCGGTTTAAGAATGACTTGCGTTCACAGCGTATCGAGTTTATTTCACAACATCATATAGCATGTACACCTTTACTAAAATAAATTCATCTGCAAATTCACACTCTCGACTAATTGGTCAAAAATATGAATCTACCCATGAATCCACTTTTTGCGGCAATTATCTACTCTGACCAAAACTGTTCAAAAACTAAAATATTTCTATGCAACATCTAAAATATCTGAATTTAATCCATTTCCATCGCTAATTATAATATGGCATATTTCCTTGGTATATCCATACTAGCGACCATTACTAATTCAAAACTTTCATAAAAAAACAACATTTCAGACAACCATGTAAAAGTCTAGATTTAATCTACTTGCATCACCAATTTTGATAAAATATTTCAGAACTTAATTGACTTCATAGGCCTCTCCTGGCTCTAAACTTTTTTTAATCTAGCCTTAATTGTAATTATACTTTACAACAGAAATATTCAGCTCATTATACAAATTATAAACGATACAGCTTTAAAAAATCTGAATTTAATCCATTTGCATCGCTAATTATATGGCATATTTCTTTGTTATATCCATACTAGCGACCATTACTAATTCAAAACTTTTCATAAGAAACAATATTTCAGACAGCCATGTAAAAATCTGGATTTAATCTACTTGCATCACCAATTTTGATAAGATATTTCAGAACTTTATTGACTGCCTCGGCCACTCCTGGCTCTAAATTTCTCAAACCTAGCGATATTTTTGTAATTATACTTTTTTACGAAAGTATTCAGCTCATTATACAAATTATAAACGATACAGCTCACCATTTTCCACCACAGTCATTTTACTACATCCTCGTGCTGTTTTCACGCTGCATTTGAACCCAGCATTTGCGCCCATCATTTACGCCTGTCCATAGTCCAACTATATATAACAAAAATGAACACATTAATTATAAAATCTTTAGCTCATTATTTTATACAAAATGCTTACGAAACATTTCTGCTAAACACGTGTTGTCCACGTGCTGTCTTTGCGTTTTGCACCATCTACGAGTCATCTACATTCACTCGTCATTAAATCTGCAAAATTACTAAAACATCTTCGAATAAACAGATGAAGAAGGAGTAATATGGCTCTCTCTTCGGTAATTCAATTCAAAATAATATTTTATGGACCCTCTCACTGTTTTACACTGTATAATTTTTATCACAATAAAATATTTAGGCTATTAACCGTTATTTTGATTATTGTTTTATCCACAAATTTCAACATTAGGTTTGCGTTTTTATATTTATTTTAACACAATATTTCATATTTAACACAATTTTCACAATATTATACACACTCCTTTTTTTATAAAACATTTAAATTAAAACCATAAAACACTTGTTGTCAGCAAGACCGAAAACGTGCCACGTGAAAGTTCGATTTTCACTATGTCATCCCACTTCTGATATAAAGGACCAGCTATTTTAAGCAAATCTGAGCGTAAGGTTACGTAAATATAAAGGCACTTATCATCAGAACATATTTTAATCATATAAATTACATACCCATCGGCATTATTTTACCACAACGCTTAATCCACTCACTGAACGGTATTAAACTAATTAACTCAAATAAATGGTACGACCATAAAAAGGTTCGGACATCATGAAGCTACTGCGACAGACTGAACCACGTTCCGTCATTTTATTCCTATTTATAGACACAAAACAGTAGTCAAGATGGCGGCGCCCTGACGTATACATCAAATGAAGCACTGTATTGTTGACTTTCCTTCAGTCGTTTTCGTTTTGTTACTGACAATAGATTTTTAGAACTTTACTTTACTAGCTGTCCCGGCAAACGTTGTTATGCCATATACAAAAAAAAAGGTAAAAAAAATAATAGATGTTACACAAAAAAATCGTACAAATCGGTTCAGCCGTTAAGGTGAATTTTGGCAACTAGCACCGCGACACGAGAATTTTATATAGGTACTAGCTACCAGCAAACGTTGTTTTGCCATTAAAAAAAACCTGGCTGTTTGTGAATCTAAAGCATCCAAGGCGCCACCCAAACGCATACAAAAAATCATTTAAATCGGTCCAGCCTTTTAAGAGAAATTCAGTGACATACACACGTACAGTAGAATTATATACAGGGTTATTGGTAATTATATTAGCAAGCCGTTGAGGGCTACTTCTGTGCACCTAAACAAACAACTTTTGTTAAAAAAAAAAGAAGTTTTTGAGGTTATGTATTTTTATAACAAAGGTCATTCAGACTAAGAACAGTAGATACAATTTTAAAAAATAATGAAATTTTAAAGTTAATGACCTCTCCGTGTATGAAATAGCTGATTTTCAGGTAAACCTAACCTCAACATTTTCAAAAAAAAAATCGAATTTCCAAAAGTTGTAGAACGAAAGTTGTTTGTTTAGGTGCACAGAAGTAGCCCTCAACGGCTTGCTTGTATAATGACCAATAACCCTGTATATTAGAAAAAGAAGATATAGGGATTTTTAAAATTATAAATAACTTCTTAGCTAATGTCTGAGTACCAAAAATATTTCAAGTTACAATTTTGTACGCCCACTTCTTCGTCCTAATCGAGTTATGAATATCCGCCTTTTAGATTATTTTAAATGATATAATGGTATACAGCGCTTTGTGCTTATCGTTTATCTCACCAAGTTTATTTTAAATGTAAAAGGAACAAGATAACGTTTTGCTAAAATTTTACTATAAAATTTCGATCCTAAAACCAAAACGAGGTTTAAGTATAGTCCGAGATGTGAATTGAAACCTTAGATTTAGATACAGATTTACTCGTGAACTTAAGTCTTAACACTATACCTATACAGGGTTATTGGAAATTATACTAGCAAGCCGTTAAGAGCTACTTCTGTGCACCTAAACAAACAACTTTTGTTCTACAACTTTTGAAAATTCGTTTTTTTTTTAGAAAATTTTGAGGTTAACGTTACCTGAAAATCAGCTGTTCCTTGCACGGAGAGGTAATTAACCTTAAAATTTTACTTATTTTTTTAGGTTTATCTACTGTTCTTAGTCTGAATGACCCTTGTTTTAAAAAATCTGCTGTTTTTCTAATTTACATAACCTCAAAATTTTCATATTTTTTTTCGAATTTCCTAAAGTCGTAGAACAAAAGTTGTTTGTATATTATATAATATTAAATAAAGGCAATGAGAAGTAGCTTTCTTTTCCCAACCAAAAATAGATCCACCTGTTCCTGAGAAAATCGGTGGTGACACACAGACAGACAGACGGACGATTTCACCCGCGTAACGCCCGTATAAAACGCAGACTATGTTACTCCAAATGAATCACTGTATCCTCATATCAAGTTTAATCAAAATCGGTCCAGTAGTTTCGGAGCCTTTTTGTTACAAACAAAATAAAAATACTTTCCTCTTTATAATAGACTAGCGACCCGCCCCGGCTTCGCACGGATATATTATGCTATGCATGTATTATACATATAAACCTTCCTCTTGAATCACTCTATCTATTAAAAAAAACCTCATCAAAATCCGTTTTAAAGATCTAAGCATACAAAGGGAAATAGGGACATGGGGACATAGGGACGGCGAAAAGTGACTTTATTTTATACTATGTAGTGATGAAGTGATAGTATAGATTGGTATGAAGAATATTGTATTCCTTTGTTAAAACAGATTTTTTTTACATACAACTGAATTGATAACCTCCTACTTTTTTTTACGTCGGTTATAAAAGTTTCTTAATAGAGTCTCGATGTAATGACAATGGTAGATCCATATTAAATAGCAGATTTAGGCCCCTGGTGTACTGTTTCGCGTTAAAGTGACGACCCAGTTGGCATAATAGTCACTTGACCGAACTGCCAAACACAGGGTTACGGGTTCGATTTCCGCCTGAGACAAGTATTAAAATTTATGCTTAGATATTTGTCTATGGTCTGGTGGTTTCTGTGTATATATTTACAAAAGAAAAGTATATAACACAAGTCTAGTTACTTAGCTTGGGGCTAGATGGCGATGTGTGGAATTTCCTGCAATATTAATTTATTTATAAAGTCCTTGACCCCCTCAATTCCACCTGTTCCGATTCTGACCTTAGGGCCTCCATCACCGCAATCGGGACGCAGGCGCAGGTCCACCCGTGATTTAATGCTCCACTCGCTAATTATGGCTTGTTTAAATTGTAGCTTTCTCACGAAGTCCAAACGGACCAGTTTCACCGTACAGCAAGTGAAATATTTATCTAATGACCAGACCATAACCATCACCACCACCACCACCATAAATTCTTACCATAAATAAATAAACCACCACCACCATAAATAAACCACCATAAATAAAAACCACCAATACCACAAAACCACCATAAATAAATACCATAAATAAATAAACCACCATAAATTCTTGTTTCTGGTTCTGGGTGTTTCCTATATGTATAATATGTATATATTTACAAAAAAAAGTATATAAGTAGTTTATCCGTTATCTGGCACCCATAACACAAGCATTAAGTTGCTTAGCTTGGGGCTGGATGGCGATGTGTAATATGTCCTAAATATTTATTTTATTTATTTATTTAATGGTTTTTCTGTTAGTGAGTTAGTTTAATACTAGCTGTTGCCCGCGACATCGTATGCGTGGTAGTTTTGTTTTATATACTAAAACCTTCCTCTTGAGTCACTCTATCTATTAGAAAAAACCGCATCAAAATCCGTTGCGTAGTTTCGAAGATCTAAGCATACATAGGGAAAAACATACAGCGGTAAGCGACTTTGTTTTATACTATGTAGTGATATTGATAGTGAAGTATTAGAGCAGTATGTAGGTATAGTATAATATACGAATAAGCAGTAAAGCAATGAAAGTTAATAGGTTTTTCAAGTTTCTAGATTACATTTAGGCAATACAACTTAGTGTGTGAATAGGCAAAAACTAGTGCAAGGAAAAAGGCATAAGCTAGTTAGAGTGAATAGGCAAAAACTATGTCTATACTTTGCAGTTCAGTTCATGATTTCGATAAATCAAGTTTTACGCCTTATACGGATATACTCAGTTATTTTAAAAGATATAAGGATCATAATGCTGATGCAATAAAACTGTACAAAAAAAATCTGTAGTAGGTAATTCGGAATAATATTTATTTTAGCTAAGTCATTAATTAAATAAGTTTATATGTTTTAATGTTGTATTTATTTCATCATAACATATCAAAAATAGAAATACATATATAAACATATTTTTAACGAAAAGCTTTTATTTAAGGTAGAGATTAATCATCGATTAAAGTTTCGTTGGTAACGTATCATGATGCGCTCGCGTCGGTACCTTACTGCATTCGCTATACTTATTCTGTCTGCTACAACCTGTTACCCGGTCAACCTTCCATTTTTCTCTCTCCTTCTACCCCACTTAACCCTCGATGAAGCCGTCTCCTTCCCACGATCCCAGGTCAGGCTGAAGCACATTACCGTAATGATACTTAAACACATATTTAAGTAAAGATTCTTTTTGCGTAAAAAGTTGTGCGTCTGAGTCTTACAAGATTCTTTACAAGATATTTATAGTGGGTTATAATTTTGTTGGTGATTTTGAATTTAGCTTGTTGTAGGGAATATTGGATGGATGACTACGAGTAGTTGCGCGCTTGTTTTACTTTAGTTTGTTTTTTTCTTGTCGGCAGTTTCTGGACAGCCTTCAACATCATCCACGTGTACGAAAACTGAAACAAGACTATGAATTAATTTTTGGTGTACTTATGTACGCGCGTGAGAAGTTATACGTCCGTCTGTCTGTCTGTCCGTCCGTCCGTTTGATATTTATTTTTCGGGCAGCTTCAACCTAGCTGTTATTTAAGAGGAAATAGGGGCATGGTCAAGTTTTATGCAACAAAAATATTTGTGCTAGTCTCATTATCCAAGGAGGAAACAGTCGATTACGTTTGTATGGAGAGAGCGTCGGTACCCTTTCACCTTAAGTGTTCAGTGATGCGTGCACATCTAATAATTTCACTGTCGCAGCTTCGACCTGTTTTACTTTTGGGTTACACAGCTGCAACATGTGACTTTAGTGTTACAGATGCGCGCGGATCTTAAAATTTTCTAATTTTTTCTCATTTTTGAAGTTATACTACTTTAGGCGCGTTATGAAAAGATAACGCGCCTAAAGTAGTATAACTTCAAAAATAAATACTTAATTAGGCACTTAAAAAATATAAATTTACTCTGATCGAATAAAAAATCGATTCACGGTTTTAGTCAAAAGGAAACACTGAAACATGGTTGGTGTCCTCTTGCAATACTGTCCCGTACCCACAAAAAAGTCAATGGTTGCTAAAATTCTTAGTACGAAGAGTGAGTTGATTTATTGTCTGTTTGTTATGGCTGATGCCACAGTACCCATAGTTTCCTAGTAGCCAGTCCACTACCATCCTATCGCAGTAGCCCAAATAGTTTTCTTCTGTAGTTTATCAAAAGTTCTATCCAAACCGGAAGTTGTCCTTGGCTGCATTTTATAGTGCAGACAGGGAAAAAGTCTAGGGTTCGGGAGGACAAAATATGGTTGCATTTGACCTTATTTCATCTGAAATGAGGAATATAAAAACATCTTTTTTGTAAAAAAAAAAATAATACTTACTTTGATTTCTATCACACGCCCACTCCATTAGATCGCAAAGGTCCATAAATGTTTTCTTTTCATCGCCTTGCCTACCACATATTGGTATTGTATCGTGAACGCAGGATTCGGCCAATAGGCAGTATAGATCGATTTTATTCTAGAAATAAAATAAATAGGGTACGTGGGAACTGATGTCTTTTTACTGTATGCCCCTACTAACTTACTTTGTACTTGTATGTGGGCTGTTTTCTGCAATTAGACCCTTTTTGGGTCCTTTTTACGTAAGGGTGGTGTAGGCTTGCCCAGCACCTACTACCCTAATGAACTTGTCAATACTTCTGGAGCCAACTAAACCGCGGGTTTCATTACGATGTTTTCCTTCACCGTAAGAGCAAAGTCACTTAGCGCACATAATTTTTTGTTGAGAAAAATTTATTGTTGCACGTCTAGATAGGATTTAATCCTTCAGAATGAAAGTCAAGGTATCTACCAGTAAGCCAACACCGCTCTTACTGTATGTATGCCCCTATCCTTCCTGAATAATAATGCCTCCATAGCAATATTTTTCTACATAAAATATAGCCGCCATCCGCGGTTTCACCCGCGCAAGTCCCGATCCCGTGGGAATATCAGGATAAAAAGTAGCCTATGTGTTAATCTAGGTCTCAGCTATCTAGATACCGAGTTTTATCGCAATCGGTCCAGTAGTTTTTGTGTGAAGGAGTAACAAACATACACATACACAGGATAGGATAGGATAAGGATAAGACGTAGGAGTAGGATACGAAATACTTACAGAGGGAGTCGAAGTATCACTCGGTAGATGACAATGTACCAGCGCATGACTCAGTATGAACAGGATAATTACTGAAATAAGATACCTTGAAATTGAAAACACTTCTCAAAAACCCAGGGCACAGTGTAGTGGGTTCTAAGCTTGCCTGGGCATTGGGTTTTGGACAAGATTTTGGAATGAAGTTCGTTATCGCGGATTGGCGACCTAGCCGAGAAAAATCGTACTTTGCACTATTAAAATCAAGGACTGCTATCCAAAAAGCTCTTTAGTGTTTTAAAACACTAAAGATCTGCTCTTTAGTGTTTGACGACCTCTGTGGCGCGTCGGGCGAACACCAGAAGGTTGCGGGTTCGATTCCCGCCGGGAACAAGTATTTATGCTGACCATAAATTCTTGTTTCTGGTTCTGGGTGTTTCCTATATGTATAATATATGTATATATTTACAAAAAAAAAAGTATATAAGTAGTTTATCCGTTATCTGGCACCCATAACACAAGCATTAAGTTGCTTAGCTTGGGGCTGGATGGCGATGTGTAATATGTCCTGAAATATAAAAAAAAAAAAAAAACTATGTTTAACCTTACTCAAAATCTATAAAAACCTTGTGAGGTACGAACTAAAATTCTATGATAAAAACACAACGCTTGCGCGATGCCATTTTAGTTATCAAAATTTAAAACTTATCTAATATGATTGCTAATCTCCCACATATATCTGTCTCAGACAGATACAAAAAAAAAAGTTTTTTTTTGAAACTCTTAATTTCCCCAATTGTGAGTTTACCAAATTACAATACCATCTGCCTGGGTTTGCGCAAAAGCAAATGTTGTACATAAATATAAAATTACAAGTACCTACTGATAGTTATACAACGCACAGATTAAAAATTTTGAGGGTGTGTTCTTTGTGAAGAGTTGAAATCCACTAAGGGTTTTTGAAATTCCACCCTTAAGGTGAAAGGGTGCCTGCGCTCACTCCATATAAACGTAGTCGACTGTTTCCTCCCTGGATAATGACACTAGCACAAATATTTTTGTGCCATAAAACCTATAACTGCCATCATTATGCCCCTATTTTTTTTCCTTTTCTAATTATCATAGAAATTAAGATTTAAAAAATAAAAAATAGGGGCATGGCCATAGCAGTTATAAGTTTTATGCACCAAAAATATTTGCTCTAGTGTCATTATCTAGGGAGAAAACAGTCGACTACGTTTGTAATAGTTTGTATGGAGAGAGCCCCCGGTACCCTTTCCTCTTAAGAAGGTGAAATAGCAAGCGAAGCCAAAGACAGTATCTAGTATTGTTCGTAACTGGCAAGTAAATAAATAGTAATAAATATTTATACTTACAACAAATAGTCTGCCCAGTGGACATTCTGTGGTTAGGTGTGAATTTTCACTATTTATACTCGTACAAGGTATTGCACTGTTTGTGCTTCAAGCGTTTCATGTTTGCCCGAGTCAGTGTTAGGTCAGGGGTTTTCAACCTTGAAGGTAGGTGTCACATTTTTCAAACACCCAAGTATTTAGGTATTGGTTGGAGAAATATTGAGTAACTTAGGGAGTGGAAAGGAAGGTTATTTTAATTTTTAACGTGATAACGTTTTATAATGGACTAGCGACCCGCCCCGGCTTCGCACGGCTGTATTATGCATGTATTATATCTAAAAACCTTCCTCTTTCTTCTCTATCTATTAAAAAAACCGCATAAAAATCAGTTGCGTAGTTTTAAAGATCTAAGCATACATAGGGTTTATTTTATACTATGTAGTGATGAACACCGTACTGCACTCACAAAAAAGTGTGACGTCACGCTCACGTTACGGGCACGACAGCGTTATTGACAAGGTAACTATAGCAATGTAATTTTTTTCTTATGACGTTATCACGTAAAATTATCATCCGTAAACCGGCTTTACAGACAACCATTTTTATTTCTTTTCGTCGTGTCATCCTCCGGAATTCTCTAACCTAATTTCAGTAACTTGACTACTGTTGGGACTATCTCAATTTTTTATAATAATAAAAGCTGTTGCACGCGACTTGGTACGCGTGGTAGTTTTATTTTACATACATAAACCTTCCTCGAGAACCACTCTATCCTTTGGTGAAAACAGCGTAAAAATCGGTGCAGTAGTTTTTGAGTTTATAGTGACGTAGGCATGATTCATTTATTTCGCCATAACATTACATTGCAAAATATATGCATGTAAATTTACATAATTTCACTTAAAAATAAAATTATTTAGTTTTACAAATAACGACTCAAACTCATTAAAAATCAAATTAGTATGTCACTTAGGTTAATTCAAGTCATGCAAATCAAAAAACGCATACGCTAAGATAGAATTTTGGGAAATTCAACTTCTACGTTGACGAAGTCAAGACTGAACGGTGAATTGAAGAGGAAAAAATCCATAGATTCACTAGTATAGCCTCGTCAGTGGATCCTAGTGGAATGAGGTCTGAAAGCTATTAAAATTATATAAAACATACCTGAAAAATGTTGACAACCAAAGGAACTAGTTCAGTAGACTGCATAGTTCTCAACGGAGTTGGTGTTATAACATAATTTCCTATCCCGTCATAGTTTTGATTAACCCAAACAATAGACGTTTATTTTAACTTGATCGCCGCAGTTTGTTGAGAACTTCAAACCGAGTGTTCGTGGAAGCCATGATATTCAGAAAATTCTTTACTAGTAAGCGTTTGTATTAAGATTTATGTTGATTGTGAAATTACTTAGAAATAACCTTGTTATGTTTTGATAAGAATTTGTACTTTTAACGTAATTCTGCAACGCACACAACAGTCAATTGTGTGCGTTGCACTTTGCTATGTCAGACCATAATTTTAGCTAGTACTAGCTTCGCTCCACAGTTTCACCCGCGTAAGGCCCGATCCCGTGGGTATATCAAAATGAAAAGTAGCTTAATAGCCATCCTCGATAAATGGACTATCCAACAAAAAAATATTTTTTCGATTTCAACCAGAGTTCCTGAGATTAGCGCGTTCAAACAAACAAACTCTTCAGCAGCTATATTGGTATAGATTCAGGATAGATATCTAATAGCGCTTTGTTCTCACGTCTATAGATTTTAATTTTTTTCAGATTTCCATGTCTACAGATTCTTATGCGATGTAGATATTACTTATCTAGGTACGCTTTTTTATCAATTTTCATAAAGTTTTTGTTTTTCAGGTTTAATAATTATAGGACTTGCAGCAGAGGTCTGGTCTCATGTTGAAATAGAAGCTGAAGATTATTTCTTTCCTTTGGAACCGGTAAGAGCGACGACGCAAACTAAAAGCCTTTATCAATAAATCAATATTCAAATTGCAAAGACATTGCATTTCATAAACAAAGACAGAGACAGAGACAATTCTTAGATGTTAATAATTTCTAAACACAAAAATACAAATCTAAAAAGATTTGTCTGAAAAAATGAAAAAAAAAAAAAAAGTTTTTAAGCGGACAAGCGCTTTTCCATTGGCACTTCCACCCATTGTCTTAATAAAAAATATAAAAATAATTTAATACCTAGCACTTGTGTTTCAGGTCATAAACTATTGTAAAATGTCGGAAAAATGCCAACACGATTTCGTTCCCATCTGTGGACAAGATTCTTTGGGTATCACTAGAATGTTTAACGACAACTGTGATCTTTTCGAATATAACTGCGATCAACAAAAGCGTAAGATTAATCTAAAGAAATTAAATAAAACTATAATAGTTTATAAGCAATTTCAGGCATTCTGCTTCAGTGGCATCTCTGGCTTAGGACGAAAAGCTTTCTAGGCAAACTTTCCATTTAGGCATAATGCCTTCATTGGAATCTCGTTTTTTAGGTAACTCGATCATAATGAATTCAATCATCCATTCTAACTTTTCCTCTTTATAAACCTCCGCGGTTTCACACGTGTAACTCCCGATCACATGAGAATATCGGGATAAATACATACATACATACGAGTCAAAAACATAACCCTCCCTGTTGGTTTCGCCGTAGGCGGGTAAAAAGTAGCCTATGTTTGAATCAATGTATACTCATACCAAGTTTCATCAGAATCGGTCCAGTGTTTATACATAAAAACAAAAAAATCTTATCTCTTTTTACAAGCTTTTATTTAACTGGCACTGTAACTGTTCGTATGTAAGTTGTCCGTCAAAATTTGCAAATTATCAATATTAGTGTAGATTGTATTTTTTTTTATTATTCTTCTTCGCATCGATAAATTAAAGAGAAAATGTTTAGGTAGGGTCAGATCTTCCCACTTCAGTATGCTGCTAGGTCTTTGGCGGTTGTTATTAACTGACGTTAGGTAACTCAACGTTAAAGTTATAAAAGCTGGATGGACAGGTCAGTAGATAGATAAATTGTTTATTGTAAAACCATTTTTGGATTACGTTAAGAAAATTTTATATGTGCTAATTGACATTGCTCTTACGGTGAAGGAAAGCATCGTGATGAAACCCGCGGCTTAGTTGGCTCCAGCAGTATTGACAAGTTCTATCCTCTAGACATGGCCGACTTAGCTGAGAGGGTAGTAGGTAGGGCAAGCCTACTCCATCCTCACGCTCAAAAAATACCCAATTAGAAAGGGTCTAATTGCGGAAAACAGCCTGTATACAAGTACAAGTACCTAGTATACTGTACCATACTAGTACAGTTTGCTCGGGAGCCCTGCAGCGGCCATCTTGAGTCCTAAGTCTGTGAGGTGACTTCCACACTGTGGTAAGTCATGACTAGCGGGAAAAAGCTCTATCAGGGTTCAGATGCGGGGGTGGGACATACTTCTCTACAACACTTTTTTAATTGATTTAGAAACAAATACAAAAAGAGTTAATACGTTGACCACCCAGTTGGCACAATGGTCACCGTACCGGACTGCCAAACACAGGGTTGCGGGTTCGATTCCCAAGCAAGTATTTATGCTTAGATATTTAATTATTTATCTGTGATCTGGTTGTTTCTATGTATTATAGTATATATTTATTAAAGGAAAGTATTTAAGTAGTATATCTGTTGTCTAGCACTCACAACACAAGTCTAGTTACTTAGCTTGTGGCTAGATGGCGATGATATGTATAAGATTAAGAGTTTTTTAATTGCAGAATATCGTCATGTCACCATGGATGTTTGTAAATATGAAGCGGCTGCAGCTAAAGAATTGGAGTAAATCCAATATTAAAGTATACAAATCTGCCCACGCGTTTGGGCTCTAGAGAGCCACATAGGTTCAAATTTACATACATAGACTGATGAACACATTACGACTCCTTTGCGTTGCGCAGTCGGGTAAAAATCTCCTCTTTTGGAGGTAAATCATGAAAATATACTGTTCTAAATCACTAAACTTTTGACGGTGTAACGTTTTGTAAATCAATGAACACCTGCACTCACAAAAAAGTGTGACGTCATGTCACGTTACCGCTATTGACAAGGTAGCTATAGCAACGTATTAAAGTATGAAAAATGTCAACGATAAAAAAGAGTTTTTTATGACGTTATCACGTAAAATTATCGTCCGTAAACAGACTATACCAGACAACCGTTTTTTTTTTGGTTGGTCGTTGAAGTCGAATGGAAACTTACAACCATAGAAAATAAAAACCGACGCGGACGTCGTGTTTAACTATGTCTGAAATATAGGTACGGAAGTACCTAGCAGTGACAAATATCAGTCCAAACAGGAGCGCCCACATAAATTCCATATGAACCTAATAAACAAACTGCGCAAATATGTACCTACTCTACTTTGACGTCACATACCTACATTACTTATTCAAAGAATTGCTACGGTAAATATTAAGTATTTATTTGTAGTCTAACAACGGTACAGAATTAATCTTTTAACGTTAATTAACTAATTATAAATATATTTAAAATAAAATGAATTTTATTT
This sequence comes from Idaea aversata, assembly GCA_907269075.1. Classification (NCBI taxonomy): domain Eukaryota; kingdom Metazoa; phylum Arthropoda; class Insecta; order Lepidoptera; family Geometridae; genus Idaea; species Idaea aversata. Next base: position 5,534,460 of record OU026102.1, read on the forward strand.
TGTCCTTTGACGTTCCCAATTCCCAAATAATCAGTAAGACAATCTCAAAGTGACGGAAATTTGCGCAAACAAACCGTTATAAATAATTACATTCTCATAAAAGGCGCCCTTTCTAAACAAAATTAAATAAGACGGGTAGAGAAGTCTAAGTTAGAGTGGCATAAACAAAACATTGTGAACCATTTCGATGACCCAGTTGGGGTTCGATTGCCGTCTCAGACAAATATATTTTATGCTTATATATTTGTCTGTGGTCTGGTTGTTTCTATGTATTATAAGTAGGTCAGTATATATTTACAAAAGAAAAGTATATAAGTAGTATATTCGTTGTCTAGCATATAACACAAGTCTATAGTTACTTAGCTTGGGGCTAGATGGCGATGTGTGGAATGTCCTGCAATATTTATTTATTATATCAAATAGTTTCATCTATACAATACCGCAGTACTAAAGATATCAAAGATATTTCATAACGTATTCTTCATTTTTAAAGTAGAAATAGACTGGTCTTATATGACACTTGTCCGACCAGATGTAGGTAAAAACATCCAAACATTTAGTAGGCACCATGTTAAAATGTCATGATGTCAACGAGTAATATAGTCTCACTGTCAAATGTACAAAAGTATAAATTCAACATTCAAATTTAAATTTAAATATTTACATATTGCAGGACATTCCACACATCACCATCCAGCCCCAAGCTAAGTAACAAGACTTGTGTTATGAGTGCTAGACAACGGATATACTACTTATAATACTTTTCTTTTGTAAATACTTATAATACATAGAAACAACCAGACCACAGAAAAATATCTAAGCATAAATACTTGTCTGAGGTGAAAATTGAACCTGCAACCCTGTGTTTGACAGTCCGACATGGTGACCATTGTGCCACTGGGTCGTCACAAAAAAAAAATCTAAACATGTTAAGATGTCAAGATATCAATCCTACTAAATTATAAATGTTAAAGTTTGTGTGTGGGTGTGTGTGTGTGTATGTATGTTTGTTACTCCTTCACACAAAAACTACTGGACCGATTGCGATGAAACTCGGTATCTACATAGCTGAAGACCTGGATTAACACATAGGCTAATTTTATCCCGATATTCCCACGGGATCGGGACTTACGCGGGTGAAACCGCGGGGCGCAGCTAGTGAGTAATGTTGTCTATCAAATGTACAAAAGTCTATTATTTATTGTCCCAGTCTTACTAAGGAAATTCTATCTATTCCACGCTAACTAAAATATCTTTGGAGAAGGGCCGATGCGTCTCGCAGAGATAGGGCAAGCCTACGCCATACTACAATGTTCAATTTACCCCATAACCTTTCAGCTGAAGCGCTTGGCGCCCCCTATACTCCAGGTCTGAGTAGGTACAAAAACAAAATGGCCGCCTGAGGGGGGCAATCCCTTTAATACCATTTATTCTAATTTTGGTTTAACGAATTCATAACATTGATACTGAACCTGCAACCCTGTGTTTGACAGTTCGAAATGGTGACCATTGTGCCACTGGGTCGTCACAAAAAAAACATCTAAACATGTTAAGATGTCAAGATATCAATGAGTAATGTTGTCTATCGAATGTACAAAAGTCTATTATTTATTGTCCCAGTTTTACTAAGGAAATTCTATCTATTCCACGCTAACTAAAATATCTTTGGAGAAGGGCCGATGCGTCTCGCAGAGATAGGGCAAGCCTACGCCATACTACAATGTTCAATTTACCCCATAATAATTTGTTGATACCACGCGAAGATGCGTTCGTTGCTGAGGTGTTCATTGTGTTACGTTAGGTTAGCACTTGAGATTGGAACACCGGTTTATTGGTTTATTTTACGAGTAAATTGACTTGTGGCAATTTATTAAGAGGAAAGGGTACCGGGGGCTTTTTCCATACAAACTATTACAAACGTAGTCGACTGTTTTCTCCCAGGATAGTGACACTAGAGAAAATATTTTTGTTGCATAAAACTTATAACTGCCATGACCATGCCCCTATTTTTTGTTTTTTTTTTTTATTTTTTTTATTTTAATTTCTATGATAATTAGAAAATGAAAAAAAACTAAAACATAGGGGCATAGTCATGGCTGTTATAGGTTTTATGGCACAAAAATATTTGTGCTAGTGTCATTGTGGCACTTTACGATGTCGCGACGTAGTTTCTTACGATGCTCGTCGTAGATTCCCACGACGCGACGTCGCATCGTTAAACGACGCCGCATCGTGGTACGACACGACGTCGTATCGTGTTTATGTGTCCAGGCCCTAACTCCCGATCCCCTGGAAATATCGGGCTAAAAAGTAGCCTATATAAATGAGATATCTCTGATCTCTGAACTCTTTACGAGACGCAATGTGACAGCTACGTCATTATCGGCTTCAAACAGTACTATATTTTCGTCGCTAGGTAAATAAGACTTTGTAGTTTGGTCGTTTTGAGCGCTACTTAACACTTGTATGAATGTTTAGCCCCATCGAATCTCACCGAACACTTCAGTTTTTGCTTGAATATTGGATTTTTTTATTTTTTATTAAGTAGTTTTTTTAACTGTCAAGATCCACCCGCAAATCTCCAGTCTTGTTGAAAATGATGTTTGTAAAAACTATCTAAAATATCAAGCTTCACAAAATAAAAACAATAAATATGGTAAATAGCCCTGGTAAAATAACTTTAATAAAGATATCTCGTACCGCGAAATTTAAAAAAAGGGATTATAATAAAAATAAAATAAATAAATAATCGTTTATTGCCATAAAATTACAATTTTTATACAGTAAATAAACTAATAATAAGTATGGCAAAAGGCACAGGCTCAGCATATGCTGTGAGACGCAGCTGCACAGCGCTGGTTTTCAGCCTGACCCTTTATCTCTGTTTTGAATGAAACAGGGATGAACATGGAACGAAAAATCCGTCAAAAACTGTCAATGGAAGGTAACTCTAATTTATCATGTCTATGTGACCTTTTTAAGACCGCGCCTGTGGCTATTATCAGCGCTTCTTTTGTGCACCATTGGTAGGAAGATATTCTTCTATAACACTGCAGTCGTATCCTATAGAACGCAGTTACTTTTTTCGTGGAGAGTAAAATCTACATCCTATCCTACTTTCTACTATCCTACTTCCTACTTAATATTATAAATGTGAAAGTTTGTGTGTGTGTGTGTGTATGTGTGTTTGTTACTCCTTCACGCAAAAACTACTGGACCGATTGCGATGAAACTCGGTAACTAGATAGCTGGAGACCTGGATTAACACATAGGCTACTATTTATCCCGATATTCTTACGGGATCGGAACTTACGAGGGTGAAACCGCGGGGCGCAGCTAGTAATATTATAAAGCTGAAGAGTTTGTTTAAACGCGCCAATCTCAAAAACTATTGGTTCGAATTGAAAAATTATTTTTGTGTTGGATAGTCCATTTGTCGAGGAAGGCTATATTATATTTCGATATTCCCACAGGATTGGGAGTCACGCGGGTGAAACCACGGAGCGCTGCTAGTTTGTAGTACATTGTTCAATAGACGCCAGATCTAAAAGTCTATCATAAAGCTCTCTGATATCGACTAAGTTAAGAATAAGTCCTATTCTAAAATCGATCGATAGAACTTATAACAACATGATATCGTTTAAAGTATCTATTAATTCGAGTTCAGACGTTATGGTTGACTTTCAGTGCATTCGATAAGATTGCATTCAATTAATGATAGTCATTTTGATAATGTGGTATTTGTTTTATTGTTATTTTATCTTAATTTTATCTTGTGGGCATTTTGTTGTTTATTTTCTAGATTTAAATACATACAGACATATACTAATGTATTAGATGTTTGTATGTATTAGATAGGCCCTTCAATTCAGTTCTGCTGAACTTGCATTGCAATTCCACCTTCTTCTTCTTGTCGTATAGTGGTGTGGCTCACCTATTGTTAGAGTTTTCAGATCGCCTTAAGGCCTCTAACTTGACCTAACGTCTGCTACTAGAGGTAGCAACCTTTTTCACCAATGTCCAGTGAATAAAGAAATTAACGAAGGAGATTTGCTGGTGACAAGAATGATCGGTGATTTAACTGGATCATTTAAAACAAATGGACACAACAGAGGACATTCACAAAATCGGCCCTTAAATGTGCCTATGTTAGGTAGGTACCTTCAGTCGGCTACATAATTGCAGCCCCAGGTAGAGTTCAAAAATTACTATTATTGGCATGTTTTCATTCTAATATTTTTGTTTGATAAATTCATTAAATAATAAATAAATATTACAAACTAGCGACCCGCCCCGGCTTCGCACGGCTGTATTATGCATGTATTATATCTAAAACCTTCCTCTTTAGTCACTCTATCTATTAAAAAAACCGCATCAAAATCCGTTGCGTAGTTTTAAAGATTTAAGCATACAAAGGGATATAGGGACATAGGGACAGAGAAAGCGACTTTGTTTTATACTATGTAGTGATAAACAAATTTATGCTATATAAATAAATATTGCAGGACATTTCACACCCCAGCCCCAAGCTATAATAATAATAATAATAATAAATGTTTATTTGCCATAAATATTACAAAAACTTATACAGCTAAATTTACAAAATTAAGGTAGATTTGTTGTAACAATGAAAGTAGCGAGGGTGTACAAGTTAGGAGTAACAGCGGTCCCTGCACTAAGCAATGCTTGTATCGCAGGTGACCAATACAGGAATTACAAAAACAAAATATCCTCGGACATAGGTGAGACTTTATACAATAGTTTATATTTTACAATTTAAATGTCTAAATCAAAAGTAAGTTTATATATATATATATATATTTTATTTTATTTTATAAGTGTGTGTATGTAGGAAAGAGAGTAGGGATAGCCCAGCTCACACCAGCATCTTAAGATGCTGGTTAGACAGGCGTAGTCCCGCTGTTATCTGTATGAGTGTATGCGTGCGTGTGTGTGTGTGTGTGTGTGTGTGTGTGTGTGTGGATGTGTGTGTGCGTGTGGATGTGTGTGTGCGTGTGTGTGTTTGGGTGTGTGTGTGCGTGTGTTTAGTTAAGTCAGTAACATTGGTAAAAGAAGTTCAGTCTGCGAATAATTTAGAGTAAGAAGCCATTTTTCCACCATGTTGTTGCACTGCCTGGTGGAGCATGACTTTATCTCCTTCACGTATCTGTACGCAACGTTATAAAGATATGGTTCCATGAACAGTGGAAGACGCCTCGCGAAAGCTGAATGAACCCTAGGGGGAGCTATTTTAGGGCGTCTTTGGTTGAGAGAGTTACTACGCTCTGGTAGGCACATGACAGATTTGTGGATGGCAGTAACCACTCTCAATACATAAAGTTGACGAACAGTGAGGACACCACACTCAGCGTACAGACTCTCAGTTGGGAAACGGAACGGTCTTCTAAGCATAACCTTCAAGACGGCTCTCTGAGCGCGCTCAAGGCCGATGATCTTAGTTTTTGCTGCGCCTCCCCATGCTCTGATGCAGTATAGAATCAGAGATTGGCAAAGAGTTTTATAAACCAACAGAAGCATAGCTCTATCTGCACAGTGACGCAAGGATTTCATAACGAACATTAACCTTCGTTATCTACCTGACAGAGCTATGATATGGTCGTCGAATGAAAGTCTCTGATCCACCATCACTCCCAGATACTTAATACTGACAGCTTGACTAATCGTGTGGCAGTTACAGTTTGTTTTTTGAGATCCGGTATCACTGAGCGTAGACGATCCCAAAAAACAGGCCGTGGTGTGCAGTTTAAGCTTGGATCTTGGTGGTTTGGAAGCTGCGGTCTTGAAAAAAGTAAGGTATTTAGTTTTATCCACATTTAATGATAATAAATTCTTATCAAGCCAGTTAGCAACCAGAGCCAGGCCTCTCTCTGCAGTTTTGTGAACACCTACCCAGCTATCATCATTAAAGAGTAAAACTGTGTCGTCTGCATAACAGATGACCTCAGTATTTTTGAGAGGGAGGTCTAGTAAATCACTCAAATAAATAAGGAACAGCGTAGGCCCGAGCACGCTACCCTGAGGGACTCCGAATTTTATAGGAAGAGTGTCACTCACAAATTGACTCATTTTAATACATTGTTGCCGCTCCGTCAGATAGCTACTAAACCAGCTGTAACATAAGCCTCTAATACCCAAACCGCTCATCTTTTTTAACAGAATAGGAACTGAAACTGTGTCGAATGCCTTGGCCAAATCGAGAAAAACTCCAATACAACATTGTCGTTTTTGGTCCAAAGCAGAAGACACAGCGTTGGTCAAGTGCAGTAAGGCGTCCTCCGTCGATTTTCCGCGACGAAATCCATATTGTTGCTTGGGGATAATAGCGTGTTTGTCTAGGAACTTTATTAGCCTTTTATTCACTATTTTTTCTAGTAGCTTAGAAAAATTCGGAAGCAGGGAAATGGGCCGATAATTACTAGGGTTAGACTTATCACCGTCCTTGTGGATCAACGTCACGGCAGCAGATTTCCAACATAGTGGGAATACACCAGATGACAGACTCAAGTTAAATATATGTGTTAGAGGACCAACAATTATGTGTCTGATTGCCTTGATAAGCAAAGAGGAGCATCCATCGAGTCCCGGAGCACTGTTTGGTTTCAGGTCACATATCAGCTTACTGACTTCAACTGTGTCTGTTGGAGCCATGAACATGGAGTCCTGGATTAATTTTGGTGTCCTAAAAGAAGCGGCTAGCTCTGATTGAGTTGAAGAGAGCTTGTCAAGAATCTTATTAGCTAGATTTTGGCCTACATTGGTGAAGTACTTGTTACAAGAATTTAAAGAAGTCTGGGGGTCATCAGTAATTTTGCAGAGTTCCTGAGGGTCAAAACGGTTTTGGTTCAAATGACATATTTGTTTAATAGATTGCCAGAGTTTTTTCGGGCAATTTTTGTTGGCTGAAAGTTCACTATTTTCATATTGAGTCTTTAATTTGTGTTGAAGGCTACTAAGAAAGTTCCTATATCTTCTATATGTTATGTTAATTATATCATTATTCGGGTGGCGTCTTGCTTCCAAGTGGAGTCTATCTCTAGTTTTTTGACATCTTAGTAATCCCGGCGTTATCCACGGGCAAAGAGTATAGCGACTGCGAGTTATACGAACAGTTTTGGTATTTTTGCTAAGAGTAGTGTTAAGCAAATCAATAAAAATATTTGCAGCTTCATTTACGTCTGAGCTGGCAAAAACTGTCGACCAATCAGTCGCTTGTAATTCCGATATAACTGCTTCTATGTCAACTTTGGTACGGATTCTCTGTTTTGGAGTATGATTTGTTTTCGTAGACAGACCCAAAAGGCAAATACTGTGGTCTGTTATAGACGATTTACAAACTGCCCCCACAGCAGGATTAGATTTACCCACGAAAAAGTGATCCAAACATGTTTGAGATTCCTCTCTAGTGGGTATTGTGATTGCTGGTAGGAGATTATGCTCAGAAAGAACGCAAAGGTATTCGGAACAGTCCTCAGACATTGGCTCTTCACACAGGTTCAAGTTGATATCTCCAGTTACTATTTTTTGATGATGGTTTTCGAACTTTTGTAACAGTTTATCTAGCGACAAAATAAAAGGACCTGGATCCCTAAAGGATGGGGAACGATATATACCCAATACAAACAAGTCACCATACAGGTTAATTTCGAGACAGTTGCAGTCATCGCATTCAGGTTCTTTTACTACAGGCGACCATATGTCCTTGACATACGCAACTACGCCACCATTTTTATTAATAAATTTCGATGTTCTGAAGGAATTGTAACCAGGAATGTTTTTTATAATGGTGTGTTCTGTTAGATGACATTCACTAAAAATTAATACGTCTATATCTAATTTTAATCGTTTAAAACTCACCATGAATGACTCGAAGTTTTTAGTGATGCTTCTTATATTAAATGAGAGTAATTTCACTGGATATTCGGAAGTTAGTATATCTCCACAGGAATCAACATTATCAAGCGAAACACATTTAATTGAGATGGTCTTATCAATATCATCGGCTAAATCAACCATTTTGAATATGTAAGGAAGTAATTAAGTAGAAACTTGATAAACAACATTGAAGACAGGGTAGGTAGTGTTTCAAAAACGAGTGTTTCTGTAGTGGAGATAGAATTGATATTATTCGACGACTGACTTGGATGTAAATTATGATTTGATGTGTATGATTTATGTAAGGTGTGTGATACTGATAAGCTATGGGTGTACAATATATTATACAAGACATATAAAATAATATCTGGAACTTGTAAACAAGAAAGAGATTATACTTGTGGTTTTGGAAGCGTGGTGGACGTGTCCTCAGTGGTATCCAATCCAATCTTGCGGTCCAAGTCGAGTAGAGACATAATGCGAATAGCAGGTTTTCCATCGGCACGTCGAGCGAGTATAAATCCGCCTTGCACCCAGCAGTAGCGAAAGGAGTGCTTCTTAGCGCGAGCTCGGGCTGCTTGAAATAACTGCCGATTGCTCTTAGTCAACCTTTCATTGAAGAAGACTCTGCGCGTGTCACACTCGGTTATCCCCTCGGAGGTCAAGTTGCGCCGAGATTTAGCGGCAGTTAAGATTTCATCGCGCTTTCGTTGCCTTAAAAGTTTAACCACAACAGGGCGAGGCAACTTGGCAACGTCTTGAGGCAAAATCCGGGTTTTAGGCCCGACTCGAGTAACGCTGTCGATATCCTCTTCTACTAATGCGACTCCAAGTTTCTTTGACACAAGCATGACCAGATGGCAAAGGTTTTCGTTGGTGGATTCAGGCAGACCTATAATTTCAAGCTCATTTCTGAGGGCATCCTGTTCTAGTGTGTTCATCGTGTGGCAGAGGCTGTCTACAGTTCCACGGAGGACTGCCATTTCATACTCAACGATGTCCAGTTTTGTAGAGTGGTCCTTTATAGTATTATTCAGTACCTGGTGATAAGTTTTAATTTCTTCTTTTAACGCTGAGTTGTCATTTTTTAGATCTTGTACCTCTCTACGCAGCTGACGGACCTCATCAATGAGGAGTGCTAAGTCACCATGGGGAACGCTCTCCATGCCGGTAGCACCTGGTGGGTTACTTCCTCTCTTCATGTTGACATTGCCAGAATCATTCCTCCCATGAGTAGGTGCTGATCGCACGGGAGTGGACGAGTTGTCCCCTTTAGGACGCAAACAAGAGCACGAAGGGCATAGCCATGATGCTTTATAATCTTTGTCCAGTTTTTTGAACTGTTCTCTGGGCATACTTAGACAAAGTGTGTCATATTGTTTGGTACAATTCGAGCAGTTCATATAGAACATGTCCTTTATTGCGTTGCCGCAACCATCGCACGATTTACCCATATTTATATCTCTAAACAGGGCCTCTCTACCTCTAGTATAGCAAGGAATAGTATTGAAATTTCGACTTGCCGTACCAACGTCCAAGTGGCTCAGTGGTGGAGCTCTTGACTTACGTTCCGCCGACCGTGGTTCGAGTCACAGTAAAGGCGGGTCTTTTTGTAGGAAAAAATTTGCAGCTCTCCCCGATGTGCAGCGGGTGCCACCCAAAAATGCAGTGCTTCTCACTTCCGCCGCCCACTAGGAGGAGTCCCGACGTATAAACTCCACAAGAAGAAACGAGAATCCAAATTCACGGTATGGGCCAATGAGAGACGCAGAAAAAATGGTCGGAATAAAAACAAGCAGAGGTCCGTCCGCACGACTGTTCAGACCGATGTCCGAGACGCGAGTGCGAGCGCGAGCTAAGTAACTAGACTTGTGTTATGGGTGTTAGACAACGGATATACTACTCATATACTTTTCCTTTGTAAATATATACTTATAATACATAGAAACAACCAGACCACAGACAAATATCTCAACATAAATACTTGTCTGTGGCGGGAATCGAACCCGCAACCCTGTGTTTGGCAGTCCGGCATGGTGACCATTGAGCCAACTGGGATTAGTTAGAAGACTTCAAACTTCAACTAATGCTTGTGTTGAAAACATTATTATAACATCCGTTTTGGAGCTCTACAGTGGGTCTGCAATTATGCACTATGCAGCCGACCGTACCTATCATGACAAACGACATGGTAGATAGTGATGATCTAAAAAGCCTTAGTTTTCAGAAATGCGCAGTAGCAACCAAAAACATTGATACAGTTCGTTGCTATGTTTGTATTTGCAGAGGTCGGCGCACGCGCACGCACTATATTTAACATATACGTGATAATGCAGCTTTAGGAAACACCGAGTTTTTACCAAAAACCGACTCGGTTGACAGCGCTAACCGCACTCTAACCAACTATATCTGTTAAATAAATTATACTCTATCCCATTTTGGTACAGGATAAATGACAGAGATGAAAGAAAATATGTCAAAGAATGTCCATATGTTTGATTTAGTCGCTTGACAGTAAAGTGATACAGTTTTATCAATATTTACGTTTTACAATGAAAGGGTTAGGTCAGGATTTCATTCGACTCTATTTTGTGAGGAATTTGGATCAAGAGTTGCTTTACGATGTTTTACTTCAGTTTATCAAAGAATAACTGAAAATAAACTGATGGATACCCCCATCATATCGAACAAGGAAAACGTCAATCCCATTTATTCCATAAAAATTGAAAGAAGCGCTGATGTTTATGTAAGCATGGTACGGTCGGCTGCATAATTACAGACCCATCGTAGAGCTCCAAAACGGCTATTATAAGAATGTTTTCAACACATGCAAGATTCTAGGCACCTGCTTTAGTTGATGAATTTATCAAACAAAAATATTAGAATGAAAACCAAGTCAATAATAGTAATTTTTTAAATCTCTTGGGGGCTGCAATTATGCAGCCGACTGTATATATCCAACATACTCGTATTAAATAATATATGCATAGTATAAGAACATATTAAAATAGATAGATTGCGTGCCCCTACAAAGCAATATCTTTACCAAATATTTGGAAATAAAATGTATATCAGAAGGCTCATTCACAAACCATCGGAAGGCTACCGAAACGAATATAACTGAAAAGACAAGGATGGCAACACGTCAAAAGGAGTTAGTATCGAATCATCGCAAACTCAGGTAGTCTTAGGTAGCAACTCGTCTAAGCAGCGGATGGTCTAAAACTGATGTCGTCATAAATGCAGGTGGTCTAAACTAAAGTTAGTTGGTAAACTGAAATTATATATATATATATATATATATATAAGTAGTATATCCGTTGTCTAGCATCCATAATATAAGTCTAGTTACTTAGCTTGGGTCTAGGTGGAGATGTGTAGAATGTCTTGCAATTTTTTTTTCGTATCGGTTTCTTTCCGACAGTGTGTGAATTAATATGCTGTATAGAGTTTTAGTACATCATATCAGCCACAGGACGTCCACTGCTGAACATAGGCCTCCCCCAAAGACTTCCAGAGCGATCGGTCGCATGCTCTCTGCATCCAACGACTTCCCGCGACCTTTAATTAACTCTTCCGTCCATTTAGTCGGAGGCCGTCACGCGCTGCGCTTTTCGGTACGTTGGTCTCCAATCTAAGACTTTTCGACCCCAACGGCGATCAGTTCTACGAGCCACATGCCACTTCAGCTTACTAATTCTTAGTTTTAGTTATCACACATGAAACATTTTTTGTAACATATCTGTATGTTTTGCTGCACTCCACTCCGTATCTCACAAACCAGACACTACAAACAATCTTGTTAAACTAAAAAGTTAACAAGGATCGGGTAGCACTTAGCTGCGACACGCTAATTCCGTGGACAAAGCCAGGATGTGTTTACCATACCTAGTTGCAGGTTAAGTGGGCTAATTGTTGATAGAATGTGAGCAGCTGTGGTTTTTACTTGACCTCGTACTGTTTTGAATTTTTGACGTGATAACTTCTAATTTATAAATCGATGAACACCTGCATTTGATAAGCATGCAAATGATAAGTTTGTTCAATTTAATATTTTTACATAGTTTGTAGCATTTAATATTTATACATATTTTTACCTGATTATTGTTTCTGTTCAGTATTTTGCAAGTCAATTATTTTAATATATTTTATAAGTTAATGTAAGTCCTTTTTCGCCTGAGATACAGGATTACCTAGTTCAGGCAAAATGTGTTAATTTTGTTCTCTTTAACATTTAGTGCTTAGTTTATTATGTAAAATGAGTTTTAATAAATATATTTGTATTTGTATTAACAAAAAAGTGTGAAGTCATGCGTCATGGTAACATGACCAAGACGCCGTCATTTTCCGGTAAACGGCACGCATCTCGTGTTTGTTTTATATTGTTTAATAATAATATAATGTTACTAAATTTGATCTTAAGTAGGGAGTTAGTGTGGACTAGGCTTGTTTTATGGTGACTAGTGACTAATAGAAGACTTATAAGGAAAAAATATCTATAGAGACATAAAAGGAAAAAAATAATACTTAGGTAAGTATCTAAAGGAAAAATAAATTAAAATTTAAAAAACCGACTTCAAAAAACCTGAAAACAAAAACTAAAAAAAGCTTGAAAAAAAATCCTGGTAACAAAAACTAAAAAAACCTGAAAAAGAAACCTAAAAACAAAAACTAGAAAAGACTGAAAAAAAAAACTAAAAAGTGAAAAATAATCCATTTCGGGTCACTAAAACAGCAGATAACATAAACATACTTGGAAGTCGGACTGGGTTAGATTGAATGTTGAGAGGTATTATAGGAAACATGGTGTCACCCAGTCCGACTTCCAAGTATGTTTATGTTATCTGCTGTTTTAGTGACCCGAAATGGATTATTTTTCACTTTTTAGTTTTTTTTTTCAGTCTTTTCTAGTTTTTGTTTTTAGGTTTCTTTTTCAGGTTTTTTTTAGTTTTTGTTACCAGGATTTTTTTTCAAGCTTTTTTTAGTTTTTGTTTTCAGGTTTTTTGAAGTCGGTTTTTTAAATTTTAATTTATTTTTTTATTTAACCATTTTTAGTGCCGCTGACACTGAAAATTCTACTCCATGAGGCGAAAGCGACTATTTCTTAAAATTGCAACCTGTACCTAATCGTAACTCATTGAAGGGTTTGGTGATGAGAAGGTTCAGATGCTCCATTCGTCGATAGGTAAATATTAGTGTATGGGCCAATTCTACTAGTGGTAATGGAAAATTGAGCAATTTGCTGAACCTCGCTGTGCAGATCTGTTCATCACTCCAAAGATCCTCATCATATCTTCATTTAGGATAGGGTTCTCTATCAACATTCATACAAGCCCAGTCCGGCGACTAAATTCGACTAAATTCTTCAAATTGTAACCTGTAATCGTAACCGATTGAAGAGTTTTCTGATGAGAAGGTGGTTTCAGATATTCCATTTATCGGTAACTATTAGTTTATGGGCCAATTCTACTGGTGGAAATCGAAAATAGAGCAATTTGCTGCACTCTCGAGGTGCAATGCTGTTCATCCCTCCGAAGACCCTCATCAGATCTTCATTGAAGATAGGGTTTTCTGTCAACATTCATACAAACCCAGTCCGGCGACTAAATTCGACTAAATTCTTCAAATTGTAACCTGTAATCGTAACCGATTGAAGAGTTTTCTGATGAGAAGGTGGTTTCAGATATTCCATTTATCGGTAACTATTAGTTTATGGGCCAATTCTACTGGTGGAAATCGAAAATAGAGCAATTTGCTGCACTCTCGAGGTGCAATGCTGTTCATCCCTCCGAAGACCCTCATCAGATCTTCATTGAAGATAGGGTTTTCTGTCAACATTCATACAAACCCAGTCCGGCGACTAAATTCGACTAAATTCTTCAAATTGTAACCTGTAATCGTAACCGATTGAAGAGTTTTCTGATGAGAAGGTGGTTTCAGATATTCCATTTATCGGTAACTATTAGTTTATGGCCCAATTCTACTGGTGGAAAACGAAAACTGAGCAATTTGCTGCACTCTCGAGGTGCAATTCTGTTCATCACTCCGAAGATCCTCATCAGATCTTCATTCAATTTTTATGGGACCACCTCTGAGTTATCCCCTTTCATACAAAAAAAGATTTTTCCAAATCGGTCCAGGCGTTTTCGAGTAATCGGCGAACATACATAAAAAAAAAAAAAAATATATATACGCGACGAATTGAGAACCTCCTCCTTTTTTGAAGTCGGTTAAAAACAAAAAAAAACTCAATTTTTCATCGTTTTCTTATGACTTTATCACGTAAAATTATCGTCCGTAAAAGCCAACTTTACAGAAATGTTGGTTTTAAGTTGGAGTAATGCGTTACTGAGTAAAGTCAAAGTTTTTAGGGTTGTGGGATACAGGAGATATGACGTAAGGGATTTGATATAGATCGTCAAAATGTACAGTTGGCTGCATAATTGCAGCCCTCGATAGAGTTCGAAAATTAATATTATTGGAATGTTTGCATTCTAAAAAAAATTGTTTGATTAATTGATGAGTTAGAAGACGGTCGGCTGCATAATTGCAGACCCACCGTAGAGCTCCAAAACGGCTGTTTTATGAATGTTTTCAACACGAGCAAGATTCTAGACATCTGCTTTAGGTGAAGTTTAAAGTCTTCTAACTCATGAATTAATCAAACAAAAATTATTAGAATGCAAACATTCTAATAATAGTAATTTTCGAACTCTACTAAAGGCTGCAATTATGCAGCCGACTGTACAAAGCGGTCAGAAGGCCAATTCTCGTAAATTACAATAATCAAATTACATTGCAATATCATTTCGATTGCATTTCGATAACAAAAAACACCTTCAAAGTCAGTTTTTTTTGTATTTAGAGGGTATTTTTGTTTCAATATTGAACTTTAATTTGAACAATGTTACCTTCTGGGCGCAGTAAGTCGTGTTTATAATTTGAGGTGAATTCAGCCGATTACCTATACTTACCTACAGGGTTATTCAAAACTAGCTAAGAAAGTGGTTCTATGTATTTTAAAAATAACTTTTGGTGTAGGTAGGTACCATGTTTAGAAATTCGATTCTCGATTGTCGATTGAAACAAAAGTTGTTTCTTTGTGCATTTAAATAGCCTTCAACTGCTTTCGTAGCTAAACAATTTATATATTTTATTTATTTATTAGGTACACCAACAGTAAACACACAGTAATACTAAGAATAAAGAAAAAAACATTACCGAAATAATATTCCAATGTGATTACCAATAATAGGTATACACAACTTTGCCTTAACAGATTCTAGTTTCTGGTTGAAATAACAAATTGTTAAGGCATAACTTAGGGACTAAATTAAATAAAATAAAGTAAGTTGAAGACTAGGACTAACCAAAGCTTTTTAGTATTTTACTTCTGTAACCAGGCATTGAGTCATTGAAGATGTCAATGTCGGAATTTCTAGAGTTAATTTTGTTATATTTCGAGCAAGCCCTTGTGATAAAATGATGACGCCCAA
Organism: Idaea aversata; assembly: GCA_907269075.1. Classification (NCBI taxonomy): domain Eukaryota; kingdom Metazoa; phylum Arthropoda; class Insecta; order Lepidoptera; family Geometridae; genus Idaea; species Idaea aversata. The sequence goes on from OU026102.1 coordinate 5,549,849, forward strand.
GATTGGTTCTGGATCGAGGCAGGGAAAAAGTGCTTGTTATTGGGTAACGGGGGATTGGTAGGAACATCTATATGAATTTTACCTAACAGGTGTTAACATTTTATTTTACCTCGAAGAATTTTATACGGGAAAAGTATCTTTGTACAACAATCAATAACCTTGTATAGAATTTAGCATCGAATGAAAATTTCATTAGGAAACGCATCAATCACTACATAGTATAGAACAAAGTCGCTTTCTGTCCCTATATCCCTATGTATGCTTAAATCTTTAAAACTACGCAACGGATTTTGATACAGTTTTTTTTAATAGATAGAGTGATTCAAGAGGAAGGTTTATATGTATAATACATGCACAATATAGCCGTGCGAAGCCGGGGCGGGTCGCTAGTGTTCTATCTAGTTACCCCTCACGGCAATTTCCTAACAAATCCTAGCTCAAACAGCTAACGGCAGCAAATAATAAATACGATCATTTAATAACCACTCATAAAGAGCATTCAAACACAAAATGACCGCAATAAATTATTAATAATAATTTAAAATAATCGAAATAATTAGCCAGTATAAATAACATTATTTACAGCACCATAATACGTTCACAAACAATTTACTTGCCTCTCTTAGGTCCTGAACTTGTGCCTCGTTAATTCTTAACTGTGTAATTAAAGATATTCGTATAAATAAATGTATTAGACTAGAGAATTATTATCCCTTGCAGTGGTCCGCTAATAAAATAAATGAAGAGTTGGCTTTGGGCCCATTGTGGTTTTATGATTGGGTGGTTAAGTAGTACAACTTACAATTTGAACTTTCGGTGAATGTGGATTTCTCGAAGTTGATAAAGTTTAGCATTTTTGAAATATCAAATAACAGGCCAACGTGATATTTAACGATATTTTGATACATGTCTTTGGTTTTTTTATTATTGTCCTCTAATTATTGCCATAGGTTTAAGACTGCCTGTGCACAAGAGCGGAGCGGTTTCCACCAATAGAATTGCATAAATACTCCGCACGCAGAGTCGCCACCGTCGCTCCGCTCCCTTGCTCCGCTTATGTGGACAGGCAGCCTAAAGGTGGCCTTGCAAAAAATTAAAAAATAATAGAATGAAGCGACTTCTTCTTCATGCTCATATGCTACTATCCCTTTGTTACTTACTTACTTACGTTGGCTCAGCGTCCCGACGAGGATCTTGGTCTCCGACACTAAGCCATTGCACCCTATTATGTGCCACTTGTTGCCAGTTGGCTGCCTGAAGTGCTTGCAGAACTAGTTGAACTTGGTCAATGCAGCGATATCTTCCACAGGCCGTGTCTCAAATACGCCCTTGTGTCTGATCGTCGTCCATTCTCTGGATGTGGTCAAGCCAGTGAAGTCTGTGGGCAGCCAGCCTGCATGGCTGGCTGCCCACAGTAGCGGAGCGGCGTTTCCACATTATTATGTTTGTGGAAATGCCGCGTCCGCGCCGCTCCTGCAAGGCTACTTATTTTAAATGGCGATTAAATTGATATTTCAATGTCACGTTCAAATAGGATAAGAGCGTCTTAAATATTGAGGGGACCTCTAAACGTTTAAGTATGTACGCTTTTTAAGTCTCATATTTTTTATCAAAATTTGAGTTGTACCACTTTAACCAACTAATATGCAACAGTTCGGTGCGGGCCGAAGTGGAGGCAATTGATTAGTCGGCGCTCTTTGTGAGGGCTCGCCGACGCGACTGAACGCTAAGAACAATTTGCTTGCGGCCCGACCGCCCTAATTTTAATAGCCTTATAAAATTTATATTTAATGTATTTATCATATGGAATACTAGTGTGGATAAGGTTTAATATTTTGATTTATACCTACAAACGTTAAGAAATCTTATAATTTGTGATAATATTTATTTAATCGTAGATTTTAAGTTTATATTAATAATGTTAACTTAATAGAATTATAAAGTCAAATCTATATAGATTTTTCATGAAATGAGTGAATCTACATACCTAATATCAAAATAAATTATAATTAAAAAAATAAGTTATGCTTAATATGGTACCATTATTTGCCTCAATCTCAGCTGTTTAAGATTTTTATATTTTTGAACTTTGTTTAAAATTACTTACATTAATAATTGTGTTAGTAACAAACATGCATATCTTTGATAAACAATAAGTTTATATATTTTTTTTGAACTAGAGAAATCTTAATTGTCTTATGATATTACATCAATCATTAGCCCCGTGGAAATATAGGGGATAAAAAGTAGCCTATAAGTAGCCTAAAAGATTCAATTACATACATAGTTTCACTGAAATCAGTCCAGTGGTATCGAAGCTTATTCGCTTCAAACAAAAAATCCTCTTTATAATATTAAAAAGATGTCCACAATATTCTTCCACATGTTCTTAATAATGATTTTTGTTTTATTGTACTTATGTTAACATGTAAAACAAGCATTAAACGCTTGTACCTACTCTTGTTTACAAGCATCTCGGCTTTAAAATCTATTTGTTATCATTTAATATTAATCTGTCAGAAATGAACAAAAGCAAGTCACTTTTGGAAACTGAATTCCTTTAGACGCAGAACACCAACTAAGCAAAATAAAACCTTTACGCAAAACGCATAACTCGCAAAATACTACTTACGCAAAATACCAACTACGCTTAAAACACCAACTTCGATATAAGCAAAATACCAAGTACGCATAACACCAACTTTGATTTTGAAACAAACAAAAGAAACAAAAGACGATTTTCGTGTGAAAATTCTTTATTTGGATAGAAATCTACACAATACGGAAAGTAAAACAGAACTAGCAGCGCTTCGTGGTTTCAATATCGGAATAAAAGCAGCCATTTATACAGCCAATTATACCAAGTTTCATCAAAATCGGTCCAGTCGTTTCGGAGCCTATTCATTACAAACATAGTCGTAAAAACAAAAAAAAACTTTATAATATTGGTATAGAAGTAAAAGATAAATAAATGGACATTGCACACAGCGCCATCTACCCCTAACCTAAGCAACTACCCTTGTGTTATGGCGACCAGACGGATAAAATTTAGTTTTATTATTAACTTTCTTTAATATTCTTTGTGTTTTTGAAGATATTTTTTGTAAGGAATAGGTTCGGTTAGATTAAATATTGTAGGTATTTAGACAGATTCTGTTGCCGCTATAACAACAAACATAATCCGCGCGCGATGAGAAGGGGATGGAACCTTGTCAAAGTAAATCGAAAATGACAGTTTTCAAGTAGCGTTAGCATAAAAGTTCTGATTAATAGGTACTTACTTAGTTTTGATTTTTTTTATTTAATAATTTAATAATTAATATTTTTTTTTATATAGGTAGTCTGGTAATTTCTGAACATATTCGTGTGGACCTCGTTGAAATCTATTAGGTAGTGAGATTAGCTGGTTCAAACAAACAAACAGACAAAAATTCTATACTCTATTCTATCGTGTTCAGCTAACGATTTTAAAACGACCTGTGTATTTGGATATTTTACAATTACCTACAGTTTTTTTTTTATTTCTACAGATTTATTAAATTATATATAGATTATTAATCAGAACTTTTATGCTAACGCTACTTTTCTGTCATTTTCGATTTTCTTTGACAAGGTTCCATCCCATTCTCATCGCGCGCGGATTATACTAAAAACAGAAAAAAAAGTTCAGTAAAGCCGTTCCGTTCCGTTCAGTTCCGTACTATGTTGTATGGAAATACAACATAGTACGGAACCCTTCATGTGCGAGTCCGACTCGCACTTCTGATCTGCATACATTGCAACTAGCTTTTAACGAATTATGCAAGTTGATTCCACATTGATAAGGGTTCCTAGTACCTACATTCATGCACAGATTTCATTGATACGTGCGCTGCAGCCTGGACCTACCCCACGAGTGCCAACTGCCAATCGATGGTGCACGTATACACGATCAGCGAGGCGCATGCGTGATGGATGCGGAAGGGTGGGTACACTTATGTTGAAAAATGTTAGGATTTATTTTTTATTAACATACTAGCTTCGATTTTACCCGCATAAGTCCCGATCCCGCGGGAATTTCAGGATCAAAATTATCCTATTTCCTTCTTCATTTCATTAACTACCTCTATGCTGATTTTCATCTGTTCAGTTGTTTGGCGGTGAAGAGGGAACAAATAAACAAACTTAAGTTAAGAGCTTGAGAGTTGGTTAAAAACCCCATGAGTTTCTTGTGCCTTCTTTTCATTGGTGGGCGCGTTCCGAAGGCACACATCCTAACTTAGTTTTTAAGACGATTTTATGTAGTCTTTATACAATTTTTTATGTATTAAGCATCCAAAGAAATAAAAATTTTGACTTTGACTTTAACCTAATTATGTTTAAAGATGATTAATCTAGGTACTATCAAAGTGTCAAATCTGTAATGAATAAAATATTAACATTGTAATTTTACATTACGTTCGTCCTGAATATAATGGAACAAAGTTGCTGGCGCTGTAAAAAATCTAGATATAAAGGCTAATTTATTATTTTATAATAGTAAGTGATAAGTACGTTTATTTTTATTCATATTTGCGTTTCGATTTTTGTAATTGTTCTATTTTTTTTCGTAGATAATTTGTTTAAAGTGCTTACCGCCTTAATTTTGAATCAAAAGTAATTATTATTTATTTCCAGAATACATGCAATTATACCTAATAAAAAGTCATAAGTAAAAAACATACAAATAAACACTATGTTTGTACCACTAAATTTTCTCAAAAGCTCACGAAACCCTTTTGTATGCGGTTATACTGCGGCCGGTTTCAGTCAAGCTTTGCGGCATAAACGTGAATAAGCTCCACCGATATCAAATTGATATATTAAAAACTGTAAAATAACTATAAGTAGTAAGAAAATTTGGTGCAACTGAAGAAACAGGAAGAGTCATGTAAGTATTTTCAAAGTAGATTTTTTTTAATTGAAAATTGATTGGTTACCTGAAAAGCTTTGTCTGTATTTTATGTTTGACGCATTAGCGCTGCACTGAAGGCCTTTGCAGGTATTCGAGGCGATTAAAAAACTGTACTTATACAATTGTACTAGAATTTTTCACTTTTTAACAATTATTACTCGTATAAAAATAATTGTTGTGTCTAGATTTAATACAATTCGAAATTTAAGTTCAAAATATCGACAAATCATTGTAATTGAATTAGAACATTCTGAATTATTTGGTACAGTTTTTGTAATTATTTGCTTATTAGATAACTTATCTTATTATTCATATTTCCTGTTCAAAACAAGACGAGAGGGTAAACTTTATTGGCGTCACTGTGTCTGCTTCTTGTCTCACCCATAGCAATTAGAAAATTGATGTTCTGGAGTTTTCGAAGAGTAAGGTTCAGTAGGTATTAAAAGTATATAAATAATTACAAGTAGAAATGTGTATAATAACTTAGGAAGTAGATAAAGCAATATAAATTGATTTTACGGTGAAGAAAAACATAGTGCTGAAAGCTGCGGTTTGAAGAACTTGCTTAGGGGCTGTTTTTTCGCAACCAGACCTCATTAGTTAGATCCTTTTTGGATGGACCTTCACCTTAGTTAGCTCCAGACTTATTGCCGAGTTCTTTTCTCCGGTGGACTAAGCTAAGAAGGTGGTAGGTGCTGGGCAAGCCTACATTTAAAACATCTCCCAGGCGCCCTAAATAGCACGTATTAATTTGCTGTAGGCTAATAGAGAAAGTTGACAAACAAATTAAATTAATTACAATTAAGTTGTGTTCAACTTCTCTGCGTGTTAAAAAGTGATATAAATGTTATATTATGACCTTAATTACCTCACCACTAACATACCTACTATCATTTCGCGAATAAAATCAGGCTAGTTGGCATATTGCCACGTTCCACAAATCGATGAAAGACTCAACCTTAAAAATATCTCTACAGTTAAAATAATACGCACATTTTCTATGTCCTCTACAATTATTTTTTGTTAATTTGCTTAAAACTACAGACTTTTTGTCGTCTCAAGAAGATAGGTCAGCGTTTGATCACTATCTCACACGATGATAAGTAACGATGCGGTCTAAGATATAGCATGCTTACTTAGAAGACACTCGTGACTTGCAGACCTTCAACTAGGTGGGGGTTTTTCGAAGTCTCTCCTTGCCGTTTCTTTATATTCCTTGTTTCTAAACTTTCGATTCACTGTGACCGGCTATCGAGCCTGCAATTATCAAGCAAGTATCATTAGATGCAATATATATGTTCCCACGAAAGGTGAAGGTTTTTATATATTGATTAACATTGCACTGATATTTTTAAAGACAGACTTCTGTATAGATAGACTAGTCGTTATCTAATGGAGTATTATCCAATACGTGTTATTATTTTGCCGTCGTAAGTGCTGCATTTCTTGTTCTTTTTAAGCAATAAGTAGAATCACTTTAGGTTGACCAAAATGTTAAAATTATCGGCTTTAGGAGGCACAAAAAGCTAGACGCGGGTGTCGCGTCGGTCTCTCCTTTTGGTTTTTGAAAACTATTAATGAACAGACTCTACGATATGCATAGGTCAGGTGCTAAAGAGCTGGTGAAACCATTTGGTCCGCTTTGATCCAAATTGGCCGTAAGTCAAAGAGGACTGCGATAGATGGAAAAATATAGGAGCGAGGTCTTTGTCAGAGTAGAACACTTCTTCTTCCATATTTTAAGCCGTATTTGTAGAACTCAACTGTTTTACTATTAAACCCAAGAATTGGTTTCATATTTACCTATTTTTAGGGCCGCAGAAGGTGGAACTCCTGGAGGGCTAGCGCCGGCGGAGCCTCAGACTGGGCCCGATGGAGAGATCATCGGAGGACCTCGGACTCCACAGCAGATCGCCGCTCAGCGGCGGCTGCAGCAGACGCAGGCGCAGGTTGATGAGGTAAGATTACTCTAGAGTCATATCCTTTCTTTGGTCTCATCATCATTGGCCTATTCCGTCTATAACCAGACGATTTAAATAGCGCCGCGGCAGCTTTTCGTGGCTAAAAAGTCCTATGCGTGATAGCACAGATTGGCCACACTTCGAGCAGGTAAATAATGAGGGGTAGTACATAGTTGGTTGGTTGATGATGACGATTTCTTTGGTCTACGTTTTTTTACAGGTTAGGCTAGCATTTGACCTCATCTCACCTGATGGGAAGCGAAGATGAGGTCGAAGATGTAGCATGCTCGCCTAGAAGGTTCCTATTATTCCACCATTGTTCCACCTATTCACTCTAGACTTGAAGACTCCAAGGTTGTAGTTTAGTGAGAACAGCGACGCGGGTAGCGAGTTCCATTTCGTTTGTGGTAATATCTCTGGTTGCATCTGTCAAGTTAAGTTAAAGACCTCTAAGTCTAAATCTCTCTTTAACTTACAAATTGAGCTTACAAAGTGTTTTGTACTGTTTTCAGGTGGTCGATATCATGAAAACTAATGTAGAGAAGGTGCTTATACGAGACGAAAAACTATCAGAATTAGATGACAGAGCAGGTAAAAAAATACAAGTTTATTAGTAACTATATTAGTAAGCGGTTGAGGTCACATCTGTGCACCTAAACAAACAAATTTTTTTTCTACGACTTTCGTAAAGTCGAACATTTTTTTTAAATTTTAAAGTTATGTAAATTCGAAAATCAGCTATTTTTTTTAAGACAAAGGTGTTCAGACTTAGAGCAGTAGATAAAACTCAAACAATTAGCATAGTCTTAAGGTGAATGACCTCTCCGTCTAAGAAACAACTGATTTTCAGGTAAACATAACTCATTCAAAAAATGTTCTAATTCCCGAAAGTCGTAGAACAAAAGTTGTTTGTTTAGGTGCACAGAAGCGACCCTCAACCGATTGCTAATATGGTTTAGTTTGGTTTAGTTTTACGGGGCTGTTTCCGCACTTAGCCCCATCATTTGAGCCAATGTGCATGTGTTAATGTAGTTACCAATAACCCTGAATAGTGTCTAGTTATCAAAAATTCATCAAAATTAACATATCTTTATTTCTGTTGTTTCTTGGGTTACAGATGCTCTGCAACAAGGTGCCTCACAATTTGAGCAGCAGGCAAAGAGTCTGAAAAACAAATTTTGGCTACAAAATTTAAAGGTAGGTATGCTTTCTCCAAAAAAATTTTTAAATAATAAGAATTAGATTTTTTTTCATAGATTTTGGGTTAGATCGAGGTGTTGTTACAATTAATAATTATAATGCATATACAGTATAGTCCAGCCGCCACCTGCCTGTAAAGGCGTATGAAATCAAACATAGATAATAATAGACAATAATTAGTCGATTAACATTAAAAAATTGCAGATACCTACTTAACTAACTGTCAAGCATGCTTAGCTAATACTTTTATTAATTTAAAACATTTCATTCATCAAAATAATTTCATTTAATTTTTTTCCAATTGTCAGGCAGTTATAATTTATATTAAAAAAAAAACTGGTTGCCTGTAAAGTCGGTATACGGGCGAAAGTTTTACGTGACAACAACTGTGCTCGAGTGGAAGGGACGCGTGCCTTTCACTTTTTATGTCTGTCTCTCTCGCTCTTAGGCGGGCTAACCATGCCCGCGTGCCTCTCACTCGCTCTCATTGTGAGCGCATAACGTCAGCGGAGCGTAACGCAGTTTCTTGAAGTGTCACCCGGCAAACCAATTTATAAAACGTTGTCACGTCAAAATTCATTAATGCCTCTAGAGCAATCATTGAATTTAATTATGTTTTCCTTTTTCTAAAAACTAATCACTAGGTAACAGAAATATGATCCTCTAACAACCTATAAAATAAAAAGTATATCACAGAGACATGCGTAGAGCAAACCTTAGTTTTATGAAAGCATAATGATTGCTCTAGATACATTATTCAGGAAGTAAACAAGGGAATTCATGCCATATTCTTATGTCCAACTGGTAGACATTGGTAGATCGTGAAAGGGAGGGGAAAGGGGGGGACAAGCCAAAAGAGCCCTAGTCTGGCGAATGTGTCTTGATTTCGAACCGCGGGCGCGGTGGTGAATTATGGGGTAAATCGATAATTTCAATACTTAATATTATAAAGGGGAAAGATTATTTTGTTTTTTGTTTATTTGTAATGAATAAGGTTCCGAAACTACTGGATCAATTTTGATGAAACTTGGTATGAGGATACATAGATTCATTGGGACAGTATAAGATACTTTTTATCCCGATTTTTCCACAGGATCGGAAGTTATTAAATAATAAATGTAATTACAGATGATGATTATAATGGGTGTGATTGGAATCGTGATAATTGGACTACTATTTGGTAAGTAACACTATCCTTTACTTAATAAAATTACCATCGATGTTGTCAAGTAAATGAGCTTAGCAACTAAAAACAATTAAGAAAACAAGAGAGTTGAAAAATGTTATAAGAATATTAAAAAGCCTTTGTTCAGTCACTAAAAACACCAAAGCTAAAAACTGAATTGTTAACGATCTAGGTGTTTGAGAAAGATGATTTAAGATAATACAGCGCCTGCAACTTGAATCTCATTATTTAATTCACAATGCTATCGACAAATTAATATTCAGGAATCTATGGTTACAACCTGGCCTTCATGCCAATCTGTTTTATATACAATAAGGAACTTCCATATTGGCACGAACGGATTAATCGGTGATTTTAAATATACTTATATTTCTGTGCACTAGGATTTTATTTTAGGTATTTCAATTCGAAGATTTTAAAGCCAGAAAGATATTTTTTTCTAGACCTGATCATATTAATGAAAATTATGTCTAACTTATATTTACAGAAATAATAATCCTATATCTGTTTCGATGATGTAGTTCACTATAAAAATTGGTCCAGTAGTTTCGAAGATAATTCAAACATTCAAACTCTATATTAATATCCTTTCGACGCATAGTGCCAGAAACGCAAAGTACTTGATACGCAAGTGATATACAGGGTTATTGGTAATTAAACTAGCAAGCCGTTGAGGCCAACTTCTGTGCACCTAAACAAACAACTTTTGTTCTACGACTTTTAGAAAATCGAAAAAAAAAAATGAAAATTTTGAGGTTATGTGAATTCGAAAAACAGCTGATTTCTGATAACAAAGGTCATTCAGACTAAGAACAGTAGATAAAACTTAAAAATTAAGTCTTTTAAGGTTAATGACCTCTCCGTGCATGGAACAGCTGATTTTCAGGTAAACCTAACCTCAAAATTTTCCAAAAAAATTTCGAATTTCCAAAAGTCGTAGAAGAAAAGTTGTTTGTTTAGGTGCACAGAAGTAGCCTTCAACGGCTTGCTAGTATAATTACCAATAACCATGTATATTGTATTTTCTAGTGACTATACAAAGTGCAAATAACCATTATTTAAAGTGGACTTTTTAAAATGACTTAATGTTTCAACTCTTGGCTCAAAAACAAGAAGATTGTTAGTTGCATTGTATTAAAATTATATCAATGTCTATCGAATGATAGAATGAAAACTGCTCGTCTGTGTTAGACGCTACTCTATTGGCTTATGAATGGATCCTTCAAAACTATCCTGTGCTTCCCTTATAGACCGTGTAGTCGGTGTTAGATAATTGATGTCCACGTGAATTGTATGGACACGGGAAATAAATTGCATCGAGGAAATATAACTGTTAAAAATAAACCCTCGAACTCAGTGACATGTATAATTTGGGGGTCTTTAAGTCGCTAGTGTGCTACATCTAAGGCCACATTGTCATCTACCTTCAAGCAAATGTGATTATGGTCAAACGCTGACCTATTCCTAAATATTTATAATATTCTCGTGTCGCGGTGTTAGTTACCAATCTCTACCTAAACGGCTGAACCGATTTGTATGAATTTTTGTGTATATTCGTTTGGTCTGAGAATCGAACAACATCTATTTTTTTCTTTTTTTATTTGTAAATGTCAAAACGTTTGCCGGGACAGATAGTCATTTATAAACAAATAAAAAAACTGAAAAACAATCACTTACAATGTTTATCAGCCGTTTCATTTCTACCTATTTTAACTATCAGCAGATGTAAGACGACATTAATCGATATTAGCAACTCATCTATTAGCTACCAAGGGTTAAAACTGACATATTTTGACAGTCATGTAGTAGAAAAAATGTCATTTCAACTTCCAGTAGACGACAGAAAGATATAGATCATTAGCTTGGGCAGAAGTTCAATGTGTCAGAAGAGTTTTGAGAAAACGGTTCCCGTTTCCACGTAATTTCACGTATTGTCCCTTAAAATAAACAAAATTACATTGTAAATTAAGGGTAGCGTAGCCTAGACGCTTCGGGGCATATTTCTGCTTGGCTGTTTGCAGGTGATAACATTAAACAAATGTTTGGTTAGTTCGGTACCGGGGCACGCCGACTCCGAGCGTTCCGGCGTTGCCCGTCGCCAATCAGACATTGCCTACTGTCACTAAACGTTGTAAGTGACACGGATTTCCTCTTCGCCGAATCTTTGTGCTTGTGTGTTCATTTGCATGTTAGATTGGTAAATAGCTAGTAAAATACACATTACGCTGTAGTTAAGTTGACGTGAATTCAGAGTGAAATTGGGGACTGCACAGAAAAAACGGTTTCTTGAAGTGAGAAATAATGCTCTCCCTAAAAACGTTAGAGTATAATTTTTTGTTTAAGAAAAGTTCCTGAAAAAAAAAGCAGTTTTTAATTAATTTACGAACATTGCTTTATAATTAAAAATACTGCTTTTCATTTAAGATTATTTACCAAAACCACTGACGAGATATAATTAGTCGATGACTAAAACCAAGAAAATATTCTCTAGCGTCCACACAAAGATAATTATTTCTCACTTCAAGAAATCTTTTTTTTTTAGTGGAAGTCGAAAGTAGAGACATTACAAGGGACTACACACTTCATTGATAAGATCGACAATTTACCTACGCGAAGTTTAGCGCGGTATATGACTAAACCATAGACCCTTTTAATTTTTAACTTTCTTGCCCTTTTCAATATCTAAAACTGGTTTCACAAGATTCGTTAGTGACGATTCATAGTAAAACAGATTCAGTTCAAAATAAGCTTAATGAAGGTAAGTATGGTACGGATAAGATTAATTATTTTTAAAGGTAACTTAGTCCGAAATTCAACTTCTATTTTCACAATACACACAAGTTTATACATATTATTATATTTTTTAAATATTCACAGCTACTCAACATTTTTACAAAACATATCTCAAGTAACATTTTTATCACAACTTATGCTAAATACTTTATTTTTTTAACAAAATAATAACAAGTGCCTAGTATCATTAAATATTGTTAAAAATAAACAATTTAATGAAGTTTAATATGATTTACGACATAATTATTTAAAAACCCAAAAATTAAATCCAATTGTTTCTCAATGGGTTTAAATTCTGTGACGTACTTGTTTAAATTTTGAACGTAAAGTAGAATACTAGAGACTACATACGCACTAAAATTTAACAAATATTGCATAAGATTTTTGTGTTTGAGTTTTCAGCTTGCCACAACATCTATCCTAACATTTACAATACTTTCTACATTATTACTTTCACAACATTTTAAAAATACTTTTTTTTTTTTTTTCAAAATAACTATAATTTTTTTATCAACAGGGTAACGGTAAGTATCAGCCACAAACAATGGAAAAATTAACTGTGTATGTTCTATAAAACTTTGTATTATATTCATTTTCTTTTTCAGGAAAATACATGTAAATCGCAAAATACAAGCTACGGTGGTGAAAAATTAAAATTTACAATTAGTTATTCAATAAAATTACAATAATCTATGTTTAATAATTAAATATAATGGTGTCATGTACTTAAATTTACCAAAGATTTAGATCAACATTATTATTGACGACAATTAGATTTTGGTTGTGTTGAATACATAGGAATTATACTGTGTAATATAGGTATAATAATACTAGAAATAATAATAAAATGTTATAAATAATAACAATATATTCATGTTACATCTATTACCTCTAGACTGTTCAATACTTATCTAACTATCTAAAACTGTATATCTTCGATTACTTTTAACGATTGTGATACGGCCTAAACTTGTGGCAAAATGTTTGGCTAATTAATTAAAAAATTAAAACCTTCAAATATGTTTAATTAATAATAATTTAAAAATTTAATATTGGATAGAATCTTTTGACATGATAGCTGTGTCGATTTATTTGCGTGCCTTGTTAAAGTCTATTAGAGTTTTTAAATGCGAAAATGAAGTTGGCCCCAAAACGAACAATAACATTGAATTAAATGATTAAATGTTTTAAAAGAGTTTATTCAAAGCTTTAAGTAGCTGAAAATATACTAATAATTATATTAATTGTAGTCGTTTAAATTCTTATCCCAAAAAAGGGTGACTAAACTCAGGGGCGGATTATGAATTTGTAGGGTCATAGGCTAATACTAATCAAGGGCCTACTTAATTATTCAACTAAATTGCCAATTAGGCGATTAAGAGCTTAGGTAATTTGTAGACATTTATTTTAGACGAATGGCCAAGTTAAACTCTCTGATAATAAAGACGCCAGCATTAGTACGACAGTTTGAATAACACGTAGCCTTTCTCATTTCCTGGACTTCATGGACTATCCTCATTTTTTTTTATTAATTGTTTTCAATGAAGTTTTTTGTATTAAAGCCCGAAAGTCCCTTAGATCCGCCCCTGACAAAATTTGTAACTTAATGATACCTACCTAAGTTTGTTCTTCCAATAACATAACTAATGCACCTTATAACGATTCTTTCAATATAACTTTTAAGATAAACATTTTATCGATGTCAATAAATATTTTGTGATATTAATTTCAACTATAAAAACGAAATTTTAGCAAAAAATATATAAAGAAAATTGCCAAATTATGATCTTAACTTAAAGGCCTAACATGTAAATTTTGCTTTTCAAAAAAGTAAGTAAGGCTAGAAGCTTTTGGAATTGATGAAGAAATTAGAGTCCAGTTTAGTTTTAATATAATTTGATTTATAATATTACAGTTAGGTATTAATACAGTACATTGTTGTTTGGATAGACAAAAGCGATGCTAAGCTAGATAAATACCACTTGTTAATACCCTATGTATAAGTATTTACTTGTGTGTTATTCCAAGCTATCTACCTACGAAGTCTCATCACAATCGGTTTGATAGTTTTGAGTGAAGAGACAACCAACATGTTTAAAACACTAACTCAGAAATAAACGCTGTTCTTACTTGTTTATTGCTTATCTTCTTACCCTAAAATATAAAAAATATAATAGGTACTGAGACTCTAACACCAAAAGATATATATTATAGATTAGTAATTATCTGTATCTGTTAAAAAACATCGCAAAGCGTCGTTATTTGTCTCTAACTACTATAATATTGGCATGCTACAAGTAAACTTTATTTTACAACTTTTGGAAATTTTCTAGGTTTTATTCATTTCAAAATCAGTTGTTTTTTTTAAATAAAGGAACCGATAAAAATACATTAATAAGTATAATCTTAAGGTTGATGACCTCTCTGTGTAAGTACCTAACAGCTGATTTTCGGCGAAACATAACCTCGAAGTTTTCGAAAACATGTTCGAATTTCCAAAAGTCGTAGAATAAAAGTTATGATTATCAATAACCTTGTACCTATAAATAATGCTAAATTAAATGTATACAATAAATACCTTTGTAGTAAAATATGTATTAGTATACTATATTTATATCTTGTAAGTATCTCTTTTTATCTGTGGTATTTTAGCTAATCTGAAATCGTTATTTTACGTCTGTTAATTGAATTCAACGAAAACTACGTACCTATATAGACTAACTGTAGTCCATTTGCAATTTTTACTCATTATTTATATAACGTCAAATTAAATATACTTATAGCAATTTGGAATAGATACATTAAAATCTGAAAAATCTACTGTGAAATAAAAATGTAAGTACGAGATTCTGTTTAATTTTTTAAGATTTTTGAGTCTATAGCCGTATTAAAGGGATCCTTAGAAATCGAACAGGGGAGTAAAGCTATGGAAAACTGCGAAACAAAACTAGTATTAAACTTACCTACAAAAAAAATCTGTGAATTATCAATAACTGAACGTCAGCGATGACGTCACACTTTTTTTTGAATGCCGGTGTTCATCTATACTAATATTATAAAGCTGAAGAGATTGTTTGTTGAACGCGCTAATCTCAGGAACTACTGGTTCTAATTAAAAATATATTTATGTGTTTGATAGTCTATTTATCGAGGAAGTCTATGTTTTAATTTGATATTCCCAAGGGATTGGGACTTACCCGGGTGCCGCGGAAACCATGGAGCGTAGCCAGTCGATTTATAAGACGCTATCACGTCAAAAACAAAGTACTTCTAATCTTGGAGTCTTCTACAGGTACATTAAAGGGTTCCTTAAACATTTTTACAGGCGTTAAACAGAGAAGAAACTATGGGGCATAGCCAGTGTCTAAAACTAGTTCTGCAAACAGAAGACCTGTTTTGCTGTAATTAATATACCAATTAACTGAATTTTGAGAAGTTACTCTGCTTATCAGTCCAATGATCCCAATGGAATCTTAACTAACATAAATGCAACCAACCTAAACCTTACAAAAATCGGATCTCATAAGGCGGATATATTCAGTAGCTCCTTGTTTGGATAATAAACTAATCCTCCAATAAAAAAAAACAAAAAAAAAATCGGTTTATCCGAAGTAAAATTTAAAACACCTCTCTTCTTGCGTCGGGGGTTAAACAGTCAACGATTTTTATAAAGTCTAAAACCTAAATACTATAAGTTTAATTCAGATCGGTTGTAAAGTATGACCTGCAGAAAGGTACCAACAGACTTTCCAGACGTGAAGCAGAGACGCTTGGCTGGCTGGCTTTGCTCGCTCTATCAATAATGTACCTCCCTTCACTTTCAAGCATCTAAATAACAATAATACTTTAATCGAGCAGATAAGTTCATTAAAGTTACTAGGACATCAGCAATGTTATACCACGTGAAACTATCATAATTTAATATTTAGCAAGCCACGTTACCAACACGAAACTAACGTGTTAATTCTGCTATACAAGAAACAATATTCGCAAATTGATAAATTTACTCCAGTCTTCTGCAAACGGGATGATACAGGTAATTACCAACCTTAATAGAATAAAATAGGGTTTAATTTCATGTGTTCCGTTTGTCTATAGAAGTTTTCGCAAGCATTTAATGCCATAGAGAATGATGTGAGAGCAAAGAGCTTTCTCTTTGATAGTTGCCCGCCATTTTGATCTAATGGTTTGTATGTTGTGAATTATGTGCTTCTGTCATATGGAGTTAACTAATGTTTTGTGCTACAGAGGTGAATTAAAAGATTAATGTTTATGTAATGATTAGGACTGATCTATTTTTTCTTTATCTTTCTTCTTATCCTGAGTCCAAGTCATCCTTGTCCACTCCACTCTATTCTTTGTCAAGTCCGTGTTTCTCCTATATCCTCTCAAATGCGTAACTCTATTTTGACTAACCGATCTTACTCGCTTTATCTGCTATTGACGCTTCCAGCTGCATGTCTTCTCTTTAATTAAACTATCAGAGGTTTAGTTATTCTAATTTTAAGAGGGCATCATTGGCATCATCATTCCTTATGGTCGTCAATCTGCAGATCTGGCACATTCGACATGGTCGTCCATATACTGCGTTAGGTTTCCGAAGCCACAATGTTCAACTAGGCTGTTATTGATAAGGTAAAGTTTACAAGTGATATGATGGAGCAACTATACCAAACAAACAAGTACCAGTAACTTTAATCCACGTTATTCAGGGACATACCTAAATTAAATCACTATCACTATATCATCACTACATAGTATAAAACAAAGTCGCTTTCTCTGTCCCTATGTCCCTATATCCCTATGTATGCTTAAATCTTTAAAACTACTTACGCAACGGATTTTGATGCGGCTTTTTTTAATAGATAGTGTGATTCAAGAGGAACGTTTATATGTATAATACATGCACAATATAGCCGGGCGAAGCCGGGGCGGGTCGCTAGTAGAGTATAATTGGCTTGTCCAGAACCTATACCAGCTAAGTCAACCGTGTATAAAAAAAATAACTCGTCAATACGCCTGAAGACAACTGAAAAACTGGTTTAATCACAATGTTTTCCTTCACCCTAAGGAAAATTTTAATCAGCGCGAATTTTCCGTAAGAAAAATCCATTTTTGCGGGATTCGAGCCCACAACGCTCGGAATGAAATTCGAGGTATCTGCCAACACCACTCTCAGTCTCAGTCCCAAAAATACCTGTTATAACTATCACTACATAGTATAAAACAATGTCACTTTCCGCTGTCTGTCCCTATGTATGCTTAGATCTTCAAAACTACGCAACGGATTTTGATGCGGCTTTTTATAGTGATTCAAAAGGAAAGTTTATTATGTACAAATACATGCATAATATAGCCGTGCGAAGCCGGGGCGGGTCGCTAGTCAAATATAAATCGAATTTGGATCTAGTGAAACTAAATCTTACTATTACCCGACATAAACTGACGTAAAAATGTAGTGAGAATACGATATTTTGCTCAGACACTCAATTAGTTGCGCTGTGGGAACTGTCTGGTAAACAAAGCGAGTTCAGTTACATACTGTTGAACAGTTCTTCAATTGCTCTATGATACTATTGATTCTCGATTTTGTTTGCTAAAACTACGAGTCTAATAATTCGACTCTATTGGTTTTGCGGTCGTTTCCATACGGTGCTAAGTACAGTGTAGTATAAAGGTCGCTGCATATTATTATGTAACGGCAAAAACCTCGGACGGGACGAGGACGTGACATACGTAACGTGATTTTAGTCGTGCCGGACGGGACATGACTATTTCTTGACATCATCTATTTCATATAAAAATATCACGTCCCGTCCGGCACGAGAAAAATCAAGTTACGTATGCAGCGACCTTAATTGGTATATACTCAGTGGGGTGCTTGTCAGGGTGAAATTGATTGAAATGCTTGCCTTAGAACTCAAAGTTAAAGTCAAAATCAAAGTTGGAATCATTCGCATTGAATCGTCTTAAACACTAAGTTAGAATGTATATCTCTAAAACGAAGTCGCAAGAAACTGATGGGGTTCTTTTTCTTCTTTTGTAATCATTTTACTCGTTACCATACTTAATTGTGTAATTAATATTAATACTTATTTAATTTTGAGCATCTTTTTGACAATCTCTGAATAATGGTTCGTATGTAGACGCTTTGACGTAAAATTAAAACAAACCTCTCGAACGAATGGTAGTGGTGAACATTACAAAGCTCGTAGATCTAAAAGAGTTAGCTCGAAGATATTGAATTTAGTGTTAACACTCCTAGCATTATTTAATTGCATGTCAGTCGGCTGAGGAAGGATGTTGACCACTGAGGGTCTATCAACAAGGCGTTGATGTGGTGTTGATTTTGGTTTAATGGTTTTTGATCTGATGTTTTCTATTATGCAGCAAGTCTTAGGGATTTATTACACGAAACAAAATATGTTGTTAAATTATTTTTGTTGTTAAAAAGGTGGCTGGATGAGTTCTATTGGATGAGATAGATAGATAGATAAACACTTTATATTGTACCATAAAAACAAAACACAAAATATTAATTCTAACAAAGTACTTACATGATATTAAAACAAAAAAATAAGTTAAATAAAAATTAGAAAATTATAAGAAACTAAAAATGAAAAAAATTAAATATGGCACAATGGGCGGCCTTATCGCTAAAAGCGATCTGTTCCAGGCAACCTTTGAATTATTAAAGGAGTACATAATTAGGACTAAAACTAAAACTAAAACTAAGTACATCATCATATTTCTGCAAAATCTTATTAATAGATATAATAGTTGATTTTTGCATAAATATGCATTTTTTAAATATTTATGCCTTAATCGATGGTGTGATGATGATAGAGATCAATTCCTGAAAACAAACATAGTTTGACAAATCAAAGGAAATAGATCTTTTTTATAGTTTGCTGTAAGGCCTATTTAAAATTCTTCCTGTCTTTTTTATCGGTACCCACACTTTTCAAAACGGAATTAATCAGTAATCATGTACTACCAGCTTGGCAAAAACCAAGATAAATATAACAAGCCAGAACGACTCGCGATGATAGTTCGCGGTAATGGTCCTGTCAAGTGTTCGGTATACGTTTATTTTTGCCACAGTGTGTGTGAACCCTTTATTTTTACATCTAGTGTAGACGACCTGTTTATTTTCATAGAGGTCGTGCCCTTGTTACTGTTGCTTGTCTACATTATCTATCTATATCAATATCTATACTTATATACTAACTAGCTGCGCTTCGCAGTTTCACCCGCTTAACTCCCGATACCGTGGGAATATCGGGATAAATTAAGATGTAAGCTATCCTATCTTTCAAGCTGGATCAAACTGCACACGGTGTGCAAATTTGATTAAAATCGGTTAAGTAGTTTAGGAGTCCATCGCACGCAGAGAAATAGGAGTCAACCAGAAGTACAAAACCGTATAGTTAAATTATTTTACGACAATTTTAGTCTGAAATACTGTTTTCTTGTAATCTCTACGATTTTATTTTAAACCTCACTAAATGTTTAATAAGGTACACTAAAAAAATATTTTAAATCAAAGCTACAATAATTTTGTATTTA
Organism: Idaea aversata; assembly: GCA_907269075.1. Taxonomy (NCBI): domain Eukaryota; kingdom Metazoa; phylum Arthropoda; class Insecta; order Lepidoptera; family Geometridae; genus Idaea; species Idaea aversata. Next base: position 5,569,491 of record OU026102.1, read on the forward strand.
AAACAATAATTCTTGCTTCATAAACGAAATGATTTGTATTGTTTACAGTTAACGAAGATAAGTGTTCTGATTAATGATCGTCATGTTGGTAATGCACTACGAAGTTGCCTGTAACCACAACAACATTATTTTAATTACTACAAGAATGTATAATTATCCTTACTATTATGTTTGTTTCTGAAAATAACTAAAACAAATTGTTATAATAACAAAATTATTAAGTTGTCATAGATGAAGATCATGTTAATTTAACACTGCGTTCTTTTATATATACAACAAAATTATTGTTAAAACTACAAGACTACATTTTTGTGAATGCAAGAATGTTCTAGTTAAATCATTATATTTATGTGTAGCTACTTATTTATTTAGTTTCATGAGTCACAACTAAATGGCACCAGTAGTAATTTTAGATCGCGCTATCGTTGTGTTTTATCAAATTACCTTGGTCGAGACGAAAATTTTGTTTTGTATCGCAGGTGCGTACGGATTACGGACTCCGCACTTAAAGCAATATGTGGCTATACTCCACTATAGCCGTAAGTGCTGTATTACTCGTAGAGCGTGCTAACGCGTAGTCTACGAGACAATGTCTAACTTTAATATTCCTTTTTGCTGTCTAGGATTACTATAATTGATTTATACATCAAACGCAATATTATCGGAACTAGAATATTTTATACACTACAAAAATATCTAGTTACATTTACAATAACCTAGTAAACGTAACTAGATTGTTTATTCGTGTATACTAGTAGACTAGTAGTGTGTACAATAATTTCTAGTTGGTCCTCAATAAAAAATATTTGGTAAAGACAACTAGTGGGTACTGCTGTCACGGATCCAAACAGAAGTTCTGGTTGCACTTACGAGATTTCTCGTACGTCTAACAACATTTTTCTCTGTATAAATTACGTGTCACGTTGTTTGTGCGCGCGCGCACAAACAACGTGACACGTAATTTATATATATTGATAAATTGTAAGTAACATAGGCTATTTTATATCTCGATATTTTTACGGTATCGGGACTTATAGGGGTGATACTGCAAAGCGCAATTAAAAAAAAGGTTCAAATTTAAAATGTCGAAGAACAAAAGTGGTTTGTTATGATGCACAAAGGTAGTCTTCAACCATTTTCTTTGCTAATTATCAATATCCCTTTAACTTTGGATATTACGTAAGTCTGAGAAGGTATGTACTTGTACAGTGGACGAGTATACTAAAATCAATGACACTAAATATTATAAAATTATTAAACTACGGCATTATTTTTAAAGGCTTTAGAAAAAAAAGCATTAAAAAAAACTTTTTTTAAAAGCTTTATAAAGAGTGGTGTTGGTTTAATGGTAGATACCTCGACTTTCATTCTGAAGGTCGTGGGTTCAAATCCCGGTCGGCCGTGGACCAATGGATTTTTCTTAAGAAAAAAATATGTGCGCTAATTGACATACTCTTACGGTGAAGGAAAACATCGTGATGAAACCCGCGGCTTAGTTGGCTCCAGAAGTATTGACAAGTTCTATACTCTGGACATGGTCGACTAAGCAGAGAGGGTAGTAGGTGCTGGGCAAGCCGACTCCTTCCTCACGTAAAAAGGACCCAATTACAAAGAGTCTAATTGAGGTAAACAGACCGTATACAAGTAGGTACAAGGCTTTATAACCACGTCATTATTCCAAGACACAAAGTTTCTTCTACATGTTTGTGCCAGATCTAGTACACCGCTTGTTCTCTGTCTCAGGCCTAAGGTAAAACTAAATTGGGGTGATTACGCCAAGACTTAACGAGGTGTTCTTACAAGCCCTCTAATCGACGAGGTACCTGCGGCCGCGATGTGAAAGATTTTATTATGTGCTGCATTTGATCCGGACATTTCATGGTTATTGTTAATTTATTATGTTGGAGTAAAGGGCTTGTGGAGGAAGGTTAGGTCTGAAGATAATGATATGGATTTGGATAAATAAGTGGGTATAATCAGGTGAATTTTAGACCACGTAAATATGTACCTACACTGAACTTTAGTCTTTGAAAGTAAATTGCAATGATAGGCAGAGATTGTCTCAAACCAAAACGATACCTTAGCACAATGTCTGTCCTAAAGATAGTTTAAATACTGCTCAAAAACAAGGTAAGTACAGTTTTTAGGACATCTTTAATGTACAGTCGGCTACATAATTGCAGCCTTCGGTAGAGTTCGAAAATTACTATTATTTTGCATTCTAATAATTTTTGTTTGATTAATTGATGAGTTACAAGATTTTAAACTTCACCTAAAGCAGGTGTCTAGAATTTTGCTTGTGTTGAAAACATTCGTATAACAGCCGTTTTAGAGCTCTACAGTGGGTCTGCAATAATGCAGCCGACGGTACCTACTTAAGAAAGTTTTTAAAATCTTTTTATATTATTATTATTTTTAAATTCCTTTAAGTATATCTTTTTCCATTTTTTTTTTTTTTTTTTTTTTTTTTTTTTTTTTTTTTTTTTTTTTTTTTTTTTCATTTATTTGACGCACTTCTTACCGACACGCACAACCTACACCGATGGGTTTAGAAATTTAAAATTTTGCGCTATTATTTATATTAAAACTATGTTGGGAATGGTGGGCCCCAAACTATGATTTTTTTAATAGTTTATGGTCCAGACTTCTTTGGAAACCACTAGATAAACGTAAATATTAAACCTGGCTATAACAACATTAGACCCTAGTTAGCATTCTCCACCTTAATTACATATTAACTGTAAACTAAACTTAACTAATAGAATTTAAAGGAGCTGGTTCACACCAATTGCATGTTGTATTTAATTGACTACAAGAATACCATATAAATGTTTATGCTGATAACAATAACGTTAGATTTCAACAACTATCGACAATTTAATGATTAAAATCAGTTGTTTGTTTAGAGGATATTTGTGTAGATTTGTCTGTAGTGGTAAATAAACTGTAGGTACTTGTTGTTCAGCTAGGGTTTTGGCGTGTTCAGATCACGCGCGTCGACCACGCGCCCGCCACGCGCTTCTAACGCGTTGAAATTTTTTCTATTTAAAATTTGAGTCTATTGACACATCAATAGATCTCAAATTGCATTTCTGCAAGCAGGCGCGGGGCGGGCGCAGGGCGGGCGCGTGGCGTGAGCGGGTGGACTCGGATAAATGCAATTTGAGATCTATTGATGTGTCATAAGACTCAAATTATATATAGATCAAACAAAGCGTATTCAACGCGTGGTCAATACGTTTGACGCGCGTGGTGGGCGCGTAGTCGACGCGTGTTATCTGAACACGCCCTTACAGAAGGTAGTTTTTATTGTGTAGTGTCCATACTGGTGTATAACCAGGATTAACTGGAGCCGACGAAACGTGTATTTTTTGGTAAAGGTAAGTACGTTTCTTTTTTTCTTTTAAGCTATTGTTAAGCTTGTCCTGCAATATTTATATTTATATTTAATTTTATATTGCATAGCTTTTATCGCGGGTTTGGCGCGGTGACCGAATCAAGAAATTCCGTAACGAAAATAAAACCGAACACTGGGGGTGTTAGGTTTTATTTTCGTTACGGAATTTCTCCACCTACATGTAGCTAGTTTAAAGAGAATAAGAAAATAAAACGTGGATTGAATGTCATTCATCTATCGTTAAGTAATTTTCTTTGGAGGTAGGTATCATAAATTTTATTACTTTTTCTTGAAATAGTTTTAGGCTTGCATTTATTTGCTATGCTCTCCACTAACCTAATAAAATAGATATTAACATAAGACTTTTGAGCTGAAGTTGTTTGGTTATGATTTAAGCTACTAAATATGATTAGGTAAATCCCTACCGCGGTGTTAGTTACCTATGAACACCTAAACGGCGGAACCGATTAGTTTGTTTTTTTTTGTGTATATTCGTTAGGTCTGAGAATCGAACAAAATCTATTTTTTATTTTGTTTGCGCTAGTTTTTTTATAAATGGCAAAACAACGTTTGCCGGGCCAGCTAGTAAAATATTAAACTCTATGTTCATTGAACCAAAGCGATCCCCAGTCCATTTACTATAAATCTAGGTATATTTATTGAATCGACATTTTTGTGTATGAAGTTTTTATTCAAATCAATTGTGTTTTTGTAGGTATAAGTGTATAATATGTACGAGCTATGTGCTGCGGTTTGTTGACACTAAACTGTCTCCAATGCTCTCTCAAACTCCGTGCAGTCTGCCTTCTGGTCTTCTCCCTTTACTTCGCTACATCTGACGCATCGTCTGGGTAAACTTTGCAATCTTTAGGTCTTTTTTGACCACGTCTTTCCACTTCAACTTAAACATTGTCCGCAATGCATTGTTTGTCTCTTTATGCAATTTTATACTGAGTGACGTCAAGTATTTTGCATGCCTTCCGAACTTGGTACAATTTTAATGGGTATCTTCAAATAAAATCAATTCAGTATTTATAGTAATGATAGGACTGTTAGAGTTAAGTGGCAATGTTTTCGAACGAAACAACGTCACTGTATAAGTGGTTCAGGATAATAAAATTTTATTATAAGTAGGTGCTTAGTACGTAGGCTGTTCAGTAGAAATTGTTATTCTTATTTTAAAATTATTTGTATTAACTTCAGATGTCCAAAGGACTAGGTGTTAGGTACTTTGGTCAAAGGATCGGTATTGGTAACCAAAGAGGTATAGTAGCCGGCCTTTTGGGCACCCTTGGGCAAAAGATGTATAATATTTTTATACTAGGTAAATTATATTCGCCGATGGAATCACAGAAGTCCTGGGCAAGCATATACCCTGTACATACTCCATCGGAACTCGACTGTTGGCGAAACACAGATAGGTTTTTAGTGAGTAAGCCTCCAGCCGCCTACCATCCTCAGGCTGGAGGCAGCCCCACATACCTCCATCGCCCCCTTACCTTCAGAGTGGCAGGAGGATGCAATAATGCATTTTCCCATGAATAAAAAAGGTAAATTATATTCAATTGATTTTGTATCTTTGGCATTTTTGGATCTCGTTCAGTCCATTAAAAATTAAAATCTGTCAAAATAAAATCAAAGTCCTGGATCACTGCTTAAACGGATCGGACTATTTAGCAAACAGATAGCTGTTATTGTCTCGTTTTCCTTTTTTTTGTCCTTTTGTTTTTGGACTTCACCCCTCTTCCCTTTTTTTTTTACAATTTTTAGGTTTCTAACTCAAAAGGTAAAAAAAGGAACCCTTATAAGATCAATCTCTTGTCCGTCTGACGGTTTAATAGCTGTTCCGATTTTTTCTCTTTATTTATCAAATGCTTAAGTAAGTGTACCTAAGTGTTACTAAACTTAAACCAATTATTCAGAAATGGGTAAAGCCGGTTGAGTAATAGTTACTTGACACATTCGTTCGTAGATAGTTGATTAAAACGATATTTCAGTATTGTTGTAACTACACAGAAAGGTGGGGTACATGACCGATTTATTGGTTAACTTTAAATGGCTTTAATTCGTACATAATTTTGTGCAAAGTTCTGTTACTTTTGCATAGGTATAGGCACGAATAGATGTTCATTTATTTATACTTTGAAAGAGGTTACCTATGGAATAAGGCAAAGAGTTTGTACTTCGTTAAGTTCCTTATAGGTTATAGCATTTTTTACACAGAGATTTTTTTAAATTAATACGTCATTTCCTAAACTATAAGGTAAAACGAAAAATGCTGATAAGAGTTGCATGCCCGATTTAAATAAAAAAGAAAAAACATTTATAGAGTTTTGGAAAAGTTTTTGACGAAAAAATAAAAACATTTTTCTTAACATTAGGTACAAATATGGTAAAGCTTTCTATCGGACAAAAAATAATAATATGTAAACCTACTAACACTAATTCGTTTTCATGGGTTAAATAATACAATGATACAAGCTCAATGACATGACTGTTTAATAAATAAGTTTTAGGTTTCAGTAAATTTATATTTTGCTTTGTTGCTCTAACTTTTAATCCACAAGAAACATATTGGTTACCTGAATCAAAAATATCGATTTCTTTCCCTCCATTCTAAATCAAAGTGAAACAATAAAACAAATGGCCCAGAGCTATCAACAGGCACAAAATTATTTGCTTTCCCATACAAATTATGACATTGCGCCCGCACAGAGATATAAGAAATTAACCGACCATTTAGAATCATCCTTTTAAGTCTCAAACATCAATTATAACACCTGTTTAAGACAAAATTTATTGTCTTATTTCGTTACTCATTACTTTGCCCTTTTTTGTTTTTCTCTTTGCCCCTTTTTGTTGTTTTGCACGTTCGCTTTCGAAGGGTGTTTATGTTGTTATAATTTACGGTGAAGGCGGGCGTTTTTATGGTTTTAAGAGCTTAAAATGCGTGTTTTGAATTTATGGGGCAACGTTTCAATCTGGGCGATCTTTTGCGGTTTCATTTTTGTTGGGAACAATTTTCTATTTGTTTATGTGTGAGATGCGGTGCAATATCGTGGTTGTGTTTTGATGAATTTTGAAATGTTATTATACCTACTGAAAATATTTTTAATAATTGGATTTTATCATATAAAACATTTAAAATTTGGTTCCAAGTTAAAAATAAATCGAGTCTAGATCAAAACGCAGGAGAATTTTTTTTATTAATATGTACTTTTTTGAAATTCATGTCTGTTTAGTCTTACATTTTCATCCGTACTTACGCAATTTAAAACTACTGAACCTATTGACAACTGGTTTTGACGATTTGATAGCTATTTGTACTTCACATTAAAATCCACCTAGTAAATTTTTTATTACCTATCAACGAAAATAACACAAGGAAAACCGCGGTGCGTAGTTACTATTTAATATCTGCGAACAATAGAAAAATAATATTGTTTTCCTACTAAGGAATTTCTTATGATTGCTTAGAAATCATTTTCCTTAAGAAAAAGTTAATACGTAAATACCAAATCATCACTATCAATCACTACATAGTATAAAACAAAGTCGCTTTCTCTGTCCCTATATCCCTATGTATGCTTAAATCTTTAAAACTACGCAACGGATTTCGATGCGGTTTTTTTAATAGATAGAGTGATTAAAGATATTATAATACATGCATAATTCATTCGACGACCTCTGTGGCGCGTCGGGCGAACACCCGACTGCGACGCAGAAGGTTGCGGGTTCGATTCCCGCCGGGAACAAGTATTTTTGCTGACCATAAATTCTTGTTTCTGGTTCTGGGTGTTTCCTATATGTATAATATGTATATATTTACAAAAAAAAAGTATATATGTAGTTTATCCGTTATCTGGCACCCATAACACAAGCATTAAGTTGCTTAGCTTGGGGCTGGATGGCGATGTGTAATATGTCCTGAAATATTTATTTATTTATTTATAATACAGCCGTGCGAAGCCGGGGCGGGTCGCTAGTATTTATTAAATTAAGGTTATGTGAACACATTTATTTAGCCTATAAAAAAATGTATTGAACTGCACAGGTCGGTAAAACAAGTAATTAGAGTTATATTAGCAGTGCCAATAAATATTATCCATAATATTTGGAAATGTGAAAGTTTGTATGTTAAAGAATATACCAACAATTTGAATTTTTATAGGTTTCATAAATATAAACAAAAATAAGAAAAAGTACAAGTCATTGCTAAGTACGTTTATCGTTTATACCTATAATTAACTTTTATTTTAGGGGAGAGGGGGGCATGATGGGGTCCTTAAGGTTTGAAGCTCAATAAAATCGGCAACATAGTATTTTCATAACATTTTTTATTTTAATAATCATCATTGGTAATCAGTCTTTAGTAATTAAGTACTTTTAGGAACATTGGTAAAGTAATTTAATAGAAAAGAGTAAAAAAGTAGAAAAGTTCCCAAGACCCCATTTTGCCCCACCCTCTGGGTAAGATGGGGTACCCCCTAGGGGTATAATGGGGTACAACAAATTAAAGTTGTTCCATCGTCTTCATCGTTTAAACCGCCACAGCTGCAGTGAGCCCATTGGCCCCGTACAGCACTAGCAGCTCCACCTCATTAACGTCCAGTTAGAGACTCGTACAGAACACACAAGGAGGATTTAGTTATCATAATCGCTTTCCTTACATAATATGAAGATCTCACACTCTCTATCTTGTTGGTGACTGTTCTTAAGCTTTTTTAGTCTTGTCAGTTTCTTAAGTTCTTTTTCTTTTGCTTATTCTCTTCCGCAAGTTTATTTTTCTTTATGAATTCTTTCAAATCATCTTTGATTCCTTCAACTTTTCAGCATCAGCCTCATTTTTATGCTCTCTTCTTGCCAACTTCCTTTATCGGTCTTCCTTTATACTTCTTCACCATTCTACAATAAAATAATAACACGTTAATTCATAAATAATAAAAAAACTGACTACCCTCATACCTTAAAAAATGAGAAGGGGAATGATGGGGTACCCATACCCCATCATGCCCTCTTCAGTCATTTGAAATTAAAAACGTCACAGAAAAAAAACCGCCATGTAATACAAAGATAAACAAGTACTTACCTGTCAATGAGTTATTGACACATACGATTCACTTTTTACCTAATCCAGAAAACTCTTGATTTCAACACAGTCATGATCTAATTAAATGGTAAATATCACAAGGGATATGCTAAAAAACAGTTTTTTTCCAAAAAAAATCAAATACGCTTGGCGTCACTGAACAATCACTGTGCCATCTAATGGCCTCCTCCCCGTCGCACCCCCTCGCAGTCTAACAATTGCTCCATTGGTTTGTGTTTTAAGACCAAGACCCTGTCTTGCCCGCTACCCCGTCTTGCCCCGCTCTCCCCTACTCTCTACGTTTCTACTTTTTATTAAGATAGGTAGGTAGTAGGTATATTCCTACGGAATGGAAACTGACGCGAATGAAACCCTGAGGCGTAGCTAGTGTCATTCTAACCAGGACTAGATATCTAAAGCCTATCGTCCATTCCTAACTTAACTAAGTTAGTTTAGCTTAGCTTATCACAGTCATACGTAGCCAATTGAGCCATTTTTAGGATTCCGTAGCCAAATGGCAAAAAACGGAACCTTTATAGATTCGTCATGTCTGTCTGCTGTATGCCACAGTCACTTTTTTCCGAAACTATAAGAACTATACTGTTTGAAACTGGGTAAGTAGATGTATTCTGTAAACAGCATTAAGATTTTCATACAAAAATAGAAAAAAAAACTATAAATTTTAGGGTTAGGGGTTAGACTCAAAAATTTTTTTTCCATCAAACCCATACGTCTGGGGTATCTATGGATAGGTCTTCAAAAATTATATTGAAGTTTCTAATATCATTTTTTTCTAAACTGAATAGTTTACGCGAGATACACTTCCAAAGTGGTGAAAAGGGTGTGTGAAAAATTATATGATATACCATGCAAACTTCCACCCAAAATTGAATTGAACGAGATCTGGTAAGTAGTTTTTTTTAAATTCGTCATAAACCGTAAACCACCATTTACCCTTCATTCTTGTATTTTTACCACTAGCGCCATCTATTTTTTTTTAATATACGGAACCCTTCATGCGCGAGTCCGACTCGCACTTGACCGGTTTTTTCAGTTTTACATAGCTTAGCTGGCATAGTTTGCGGTGTACCCGCAAACAATTAAAGGTGTGTATGTATGAAAAACTGGCTCAATTATGTGAGCTAAGCTAAACCAACTTAGTTTAGTTAGCAGTGGACGGTCGGTTTAAGTATATCCCAGTTACCATCAACTGATTCTTATTAACCAACGGTTTAATCACGAAGTACGATTAATTATTACCTTTATAATGCTAGCTTTGTCGATTTTAACTTGTTAAGTTGATTATTCAAAATAGATAACATCGATATTCCTATATACTTAATATATCTGTGGTTTACATCTATTGTATTGTCATTGTTAATTACATACAACTTAGACAAGCTTTATTGAGTTTTAAATATGTAAATTATTGTAAGAAGAATTATGGAGGTAGTTAAGTAATTTGTAATTAGCTGTGCCCCACGATTTTACCCGTCCAGGCTAACAAACACAGAAATAAGATTTCTTGAAGCAAGCAATAATTCTCTCCTCACTAGAAAATAATTTCTTGTTTTTAGTAAATGTTCATAAAATGAACAGCAGATGAGCAGTATTCCTAATTTATTAATATTCCTTTTAAGTTAAGAATATTGCTTTTAAATTAAGAATGTTTCTTTTAAATTAAGAAAATCGCTTTTATATTAAGAATATCGCTTTTAATTTAAGAATATTGCTTTTAAATTAAGAATATTGCGTTTAAATTAGGAATATTGCTTTTAAATTAAGAACACCGCTTACATTTTAAGATTTTTTTACTAAAACCAAGAAATTATTGTCTAACTTCTAAAGGGAGAGGATGTTTTTTTTGCTTCAAAAACCTCTTTTTCTGCGCAACAGCGTCGACCTTAAATGTATATTTCCCGAACATCCTGGAATATCATCTTTGTCAACTTGCCTATACCCGCTTCAGTGTAACATTTCGGCCACTCTGCTATAATATGCTGTCTCATTATTCGTTTTGCGTAGAATAGGGGTATATCACCATTTGTAGGAGCTGCTAATCTAATTCCAACTCAGCATCCTTGGCTAGGGAATGCGGCCGTTCGATGCCAATCGAATGCTAAATAATAATTAGAATAAATAATAAATAAATATTTTAGGACATTCCACACATCGCCATCTAGCCCCAAGCTAAGTAACTAGACTTGTGTTATGGGTGCTGGACAACGGATATACTACTTAGGTAAATACTTTTTTTTTGTAAATATATACTTATAATACATAGAAACAACCAGACAAATATCTAAGCATAAATACATGTCTGAGGCGGGAATCGAACCCGCAACCCTATGTTTGGCAGTCCGGCATGGTGACCATTGTGCCAACTGGGTCGTCATTTGAGAATGAATTAGTTTTCGAGGACCTAGGTAAGTTCTCTAGTCCTTCAATAACACTAAAGTGTCGCCTGTAAGGGACTCGCTAATATCATGAACGTCAAGTTTATCATGCGTGTTCTCAATTGATTTATGATAGTAAAACCTTTTGAATTACTAATTTATTACCAACTGTTAGTTAGCTGTTCACTCAATGTAAATGAGACTCTAAAGGAGTGATTACGTCATGTTAGGTTTAATCTAGAACTGAAATCAGTTTTTAAATAGTAAAACTTTGTACCTAGTTATATTTACTGACTAGGTTTTGCCCGTGACTTCGTCCGCGTAAAATTAGTAGATTGGACAAAGGAATAACGCTGTCCCATTCGTACTGCAAGGGATTGCCTACGTCTGTCTTTCCTGACGTGTACAATTTGGTCTTCAAGTCGCGAGTGAATAGGTATCTTCTAGGAAAGCGTGTTACATCTTATAGGCCGCATCGTCACCTACCATCAGGCAGGTGTGATAGTAGTCAAACGCTGACCTATCTCACTCCCTAAGGAGTAGAATTTCGGAAAATCCTTTTTTATCCGATGCCTACGTCATACAAAGAACAGACCCTCTAAGTTTCAGTTCTCCACGATCAGCGGTTTAAGCTGTGCGTTGATCCGTCAGTCAGTCAGTCAGCCAGGACAAGGTATTTAATATGTAAAGATTAAGATGCATATTGCAGCCAAATGCAATGATTAGATCGATCTATTGGTTTGAATTGTGATATATGAGTCAGTCAGTCAGAACTAGATTTAGATAAGTAGTAGGTTAGGTACGGCAGCCTGCATAATTGCAGACCCACCGTAGAGTTCTAAAATTACTATTACTGGAATGGAATGATTTCATTCTAATAATTCTATGCTTCGGAAGGCACGTTAAGCCGTTGGTCCTGGTTGCTACCTCTAGTTAGCAGTCGTTAGGTCAAGTTAGAGGGCTTAAGGCGATCTGAAAACTCTAACAATAGGTGAGCCACACCACTATACGAGAAGAAGAAGATGATTCTAATAATTTGAATGTTTTCATTTTAATAATTTTTGTTTGATAAATTCATGAGTTAAAAGACTTCGAACTTCAACTAAAGCAGATGTCCATAATCTTACTGGTGTTGAAAACATTCTTATAACAGCCATTTTGAAGCTCTACGGTGGGTCTGCAATTATGTAGGCGACCGTAGGTACCTACTACTTATCCTATATTTAAGCACGGATCTATTGATCTATATGGGTGGCTACTGTCATAAACACCACAACACCTTGGCTCTAATTAAGCGGTGTGTATTATGTTCTATATTGTGTGTAAAATAATAAATAATAATAATTTTAACACCTGCAGCACTTTAATCACGGATTAAAGCCCTATTAACCTCAACTTAAAGCAAGACTTTATTTCCAAGGGAGATAATGTTGTATGAAACTCCCAATAAAGTGATTTGAATTTGGAACTTTGAAATTCATGTGAAAACTCTTGGTTTTAATTTTGAAGGTCTCATGTTTTATTTATAACTAGCTGTCCCGGCAAACGTTGTTTTGCCATATAAAAAAAAACTAAATCAAAATCGGTTCAGCCGTTCGGGAGCTACGATGCCACAGACAGACACACACACACACACACACACACACAGACACGTCAAACTTATAACACCCCGTCGTTTTTGCGTCGGGGCCCGGGGGTTAAAAATAATACAAATCGGTTCAGCCGTTTAGGTGTAGTTTGGCAACTAACACCGCGACACGATTGACATCAATATTTATACGTCACTCAATTGTTTTGCCTTCCCGGAACCTCTCCATTAAAACTTGAACTTTATGTTATGGTATTAAAGTTCTTATTGACTTGTTTTATTACGAATCGTTTGTATGGTATGGAGTATAGAAAAGTGTTGTTTTTAGACATTTTTAGGCAATTTTTTAAAATTTTCTCTCTGTAAGAACCATCCTCGGACCTTATGGAATATTCTAAAAAAATAATTGGTCAAATTGGTCCCGGCGTTGTTGAGTTATGCGCTTACCAACACATTTTGCGATTCATTTTTATATTATAGATAAGTAATTTGATTGGTCTACAAAAAACTAGCAGGCCACGATTTATGTTTTTATTTTGATTGTTACGTTAGGTCTAAGCAAATAGGTTTTGCCTATAATACCTAGCAAATCAAATCAAATCAAATCAAAAATTTTTATTTCTTTGTATGTATAATACCTTAAAAGTATAATAGACCACTTGAAAACGTCTTAAAAACTAAGTTAGGATGTGTGCCTTCGGAACGCGCCCACCAATGAGAAGAAGGCACAAGAAACTCATGGGGTTTTTTTTTTTCATGTGATCACGCTCACAATGGTCAATATTACAAATATTTGAAAGTATTATTTGAAATGGAGCAACTAAAGTCAATAAAGTAATATTAACCATCATGCTACCATATTATTGCAATTGCCCCAATTTCTTGGAATGACGGTATGAAAAGTAGAGTATGCACCTCGGGATAAACCATGTCTTCGTCTTGGGCGGCTTGAACCCCCCGCTTCACTCAGGACTCTACTTAACCCGAGAGTCCCTCGTTACTCTCGGGGTTCAATATGCCACCCACAACATAAGACATTGCTTTATGCCCTTGATGCATAATCTACTAATATCTACCTAAAACTTAATTAGGCTCCTAAATCAGCTAATCTATTTAAAATCCTCCATGATACCGCGTGTAAGATAAACCATATTGTAATCAGAAAGCCCAGAGCATTGCATAACTCTACGCGTATTTATTAAGCCTAGTACTCAGTCGATTAGATTACGTTTGCGTATCGCACATACCTATCCCCTTAAGGCTTAAGGCAAGCACTGTTATAATAAATTGTTGAACTATGTTGTTTATTAGTATTAGCGTGAAATTGGAAATTAGTATTTATTTCTTGTTTTGTTTTTGTTATTTGTATTGTTTAATATTTGGACTGTACTGTGTTTAATTATTGACTAAGTACCTATTTATTCATGTATAAACGTAAAAATTTGGAGTATAAAAGATTTGTAGGTAATAAGAAGTTAGAGTTTGTTCCCAATTCTACAGATTTTAATAACAGATTCTCAACTCTACAGACTCTCAATTTTAGGTACAGATTCTCAACTCAACATATTACAAACCCTACCGATTCATAGTTCTACAGATTCCCAACTTTACAGACTCATAATCCAACAGATTGCCAATTGTACAGATTCCTAACCAAACTCAACAGATTTTGTAAGTAGATGATACCTTATTTTATGGAAACCCAACTACTTACGAAGAGGTATCGCATAAAAAACAACAATGCGAATTATAACATTCAGAACATGAAAGTTAAAAAGTAAAAATACGACAACAATGGTACAGTAACGGATGCATTCAATAAATACTTGCAAAAACAATGACTTACAAAATCGGTATATTGTAGGCGAATGGTTATTTATGCGCGATCGGACGGGAATCGAACTCGCGACCTTTGGCTACCGTACCCGCTTGGTGGTCCCTGGTTTTTATGGTCGAGAATTTAATTTAATTTTATACTTACTTTACTTTGACGGAATCATATTTTAAGCTTCCCTAGAGTTTTATTGCAGTGTAGATTTTCTGAACCTCAAAAATGGTCACAAACAATGAAGTCTCAAACTCAAAGACATTAATAAATTTTAAAATATCATTATGGCCAGCGCACTAACGAGTATTTGAGTGAAAAAATCGGACAAAAATATTTAATTTATTTATATAATTTTATGTGCAATTAAATTAAATAAAACACAAAGTTTGACCAATATAATAATTATATATTTAAAATTTTACATCTTTTTACATTTTTAGGATTCTTCAACTTCTTCTTCGTCGGAACTTTCGTCTTCGCTTTGTCTATTTTTAAATACCGTGCTGGCAGACATCATTTCTATTGCCTCCTTTGAGAAAGGCTGTCTTTTTTTATTTTGCGTCTTTCTGCTGCAGCTGATAAATGGATCTGAACTTAAAAGAAGTCTGTTTATTATATCTATGTTGCAGTCTCTGCGCGAAAATTTGCGGGAAAAATGTAATCTGTATTGCCTAAAATGTTTGTTTCGGGCTTCAGCTGCCTCTTCCGATAACTGGCCAATAGGTAGGAGTGCATGAGCTATTACTTCACCTCCATGTATCAAAATTTTGTGTATGGTTGGTGACATGGGATGCCAACCATACAGATCGACATATATTTTTGCAGTTTCATTTGCGTATGCTTCAAATTTTTCTACATCAATGTTATTGCCACTTGATATTACTTCTAATATGACTTTAAACCTTTTTATTAAATCGACATTGATGCCAGTTATTCTTGAGGAGCGTTCCGGATCTGCAAAAAATCTCCTTGACGTGTTCCCGTCATTAGTGTTCCCAAACCCTGCTTTGGGAACATCTACGAGTAATCCCATTTCCTCTTTAAAGGCTTTTTGTAGTTTTTCTTTAGTCTCTTTTACAATTCTTTTTTCTTCTGTAGACCGTGCTTGCCATTTTTGTAAAGGCAATTTATAGGCTAAATGTAAAATAGATTCGAAAAATCGAATTCTTGCGTGAAGAATTGATAATCCAAACTTCAACGTTTCTACTTTACTTTCTTTTTTAATTAATTTATTAAAATCCTTCGAAGTCTGTCCGCAAATGTAGCATCTCATTGTAGATGAGGTGTCTGTAGCAGCATTACATACCTTGCCATCAATCATGGTAAGTAACAGTTTATGTTTTATTTTGCTGCCATCAATTTCTGTCTCCTGAAGCTGTTCGGCTTGGTTTTCAATGTATTGTATTTCTTGTTTTGTGATATCTTTTGTTTCATTTATAAATCTTATACGTATGGGTCTGCAGAATCTGACTGAAGACGGAACCGGATTTTGCCAAATGATTTTTTTCTCCTCTTCTTCAATGATAACAGATAGTCTTAGAGGCACTAGTGAGCTTTGAAAAATATTTGCATCACTATCTCCGTGATTTTCGAATTTTTGCTTGTATTGTGTCTGCTGAGATCCGTCACATCCCCATTTCGAAATTAACACCATATTTTGTTTTTCTTCTTCAGTGCATGACGTATTGACAACCTCCGCTATATATTTGTACAAGCGCAATGCAGTGTGATTTAGTAATGCTTGAAGTTTAACTTCTGCGCTTGTCTCAGTGACATGTATTGATTCTTCCTCGGGATAACATTCAATCTTAGCCATTTGTATGACAGAATAGCATGGGTAAATAGCTTTACCAGATCTGTGGATTATTTCCCATTGTCTTCTAGTGAAATCACCTTCAACAAAGATAGCCAGTGCTTCTGCTGGCGTATATTTTTTTACAGTTGTTTGCTTCTTGGTACTAGAAATAACTTTTCTAAGTTTAGTAGCTCTGGTGGGTGAAGCCATTAATTCTTTAATTATTTTTGATGCATCTTTATTTCCTGAAGTGCCCTGACTCACGCCAGCAGCATAAGTCAACTCCTCGACAGATACTTGTTCACGCAGATCTTTTGTTTTTCTCCGTTTGCTACGGTCACACACATCTTCAAATGATTTTTTTGGACGTCCAGGTTTTGGTTAGGGCATTTCAGGCCAGTTAGGTAATTCCATCGAAGATGTAAGCCACACTTCATTACTTTTAAAAAACCGTTCTTCTTTGTATGAAGCTCCTCTCCACTTCTTTTTGAATTCACTTTTAAAGTGCTTCAAACCATTTACCATTTTATGTTTCTCATGTTCCGGACAATTTGTCAATTGGACAAGTCTATCTTCAAACAATGAAAACTTTTCTTCTATTTTGTGGCCCTTGAATTCATTCAAGATCTCCCACAATGCTCTTCTAGTAAATATCTTGATAGTTCTCGAATTATCTGTACGACAAATAAATAAATATATTAACTTAAAATAATTGTGTAATTTTTACGTACAATTTAAAAGTCATATAAAACAAAATGGCGGACGTAGGCGGATGGTTTTATTATGATTTACAATAGCCAACAAATCAATTATTATATTGTTATAAAAGTTGTAGCCCGACAAGACACGACATATACATAAAAACACGATTGTTTGAAAAAGTAAAGCAAAAAAATGTACCTAAATTGTAACTGTTTTCATATCACATAAAAATATAAATTTTATACGACAAAGTAATCATGTAATATTTTAAAATGTAGTACATACCTTCTTCTGCCATATCCAATAAAAGTTTTTTCTAAATTGAACCACACAAACACACAACTGTGAAGCGAAGTTATAGTGCGAACAAAAGTGCCGAAAACAAAGACATGCGACTCCACGAACGGCTGAGTTTCGACTGATTTGTTAAAACAGGTCTAGGGCGGGGGGATTTTTAATGGCCGCCGTCTAAAAGGTCGGTTACCTGGCTATAGGAACAATAGCTTACATGACACTTTTGACTAAGTTGCGCATTTTTACTTATGTCCGATTTTATTGATCTAATAATCGTTAGTGCAGCGTTTAGTTGTACCGAGCTTTATTTCTAACTAGCTGAGCCCCGCGGTTTCACCCGCGTAATAATTTTCTACGAAATTTCCTTAATTTTTTCTTTCATAAGAACCTTCTCCCGACAATAACAAACACAACAAAAAAAGAATTGGCCAAATTGGTCCAGGCGTTGTTGAGTTATGCGCTTACCAACACATTTTGCGATTCATTTTTATATTATAGACTAGCTGTCCCGGCAAACGTTGTTTTGCTATTTAGAAAAAAAAAAAAAAAAATAGATGTTGGCCGATTCTCAGACCTACTGAATATGCTCACAAAATTTCATGAGAATCGGTCGAGCCGTTTCGGAGGAGTTCAAGTTCGAACCCCGTGACACGAGAATTTTATATATATAGAGATTATAGAGAAGAAGAAGATTAAAAAAACATTAACTCCGTCAGTATAAAAGAAGTGGTCTTTTGTTTCCGTTTAGATCGTCTTTTGTTTCTGATACGAAAATAGTTGGACCACCACCCCGCTGACCTCAGGAACTACTGGTTCGAATTGAAAAATTATCGAGGAAGGCTTTCGGCTATATAACATCACGCTGCGACCAATAGGAGCGAAGAATCAGTGGAAAATGTGGAAAAAATGGGGAAAATTACTCATCTTTGAGGGCTTCCGTTTTTTATTTTGAACGCGCTGATCTCAGGAACTGCTAGATCGAATTGAAAAATATAGGCTACTTTATTATCCCGATATTCCCACGGGATTGGATATTACGCGGGTGAAACTGCGGGGCGCAGCTATCACAAAATAAAACTACAATTTATCGATGTGAATTCTACACGTACATAATTCCAATGTCTACCTACACAGTTGCAAGCCCGCAATGGACACAAGTAAAGTACATCAATACATTGGCCCGCAGTCATGATACAATGCAGCTTTTTGTAAGTACCTATCTACTACTGTAGAAGCGGGGATCATGGGTCAAATATTGGACAAAAGTATACCAGATATGAAATATGTTTGAAATTGTAGCTAATAGGTTTAAAATATTTATAAATATTATTATTTTTAACCGACTTCAAAAACAGGTGGAGTTTCTGAATTCGGTTGTATGTATTTTTTATATTAATAACTTGCAGTGCTCCACGGTTTCACTCGAGTATCTCCTGATGCCGGAATTCGGAATTGAAATATTGAAATCAAAAGCCTCTGTTACTTTCAATGTTTCCTCATACCAAGTTTCATCAAAATCGGTTCGGTAGTTTTGGAGCCTATTTGTTACAAATAAGCAATAAAAACAAAAAAAATCTCAGTATAATGCTGCTATTACCTACTAAGCATGTAAAAAAATAATTAATAAACTTTCCTCTTGAATTTATTTTTTTATATATTTATTTTTAGGAGAACCAACAGCTGTAACTTAAAAATAAACATAAGTTAATAGAAACAGAGAGCCAATTAGAGGTTCCCACGCATAAAAACATAAAACAAAAGAAAAACAGTGTGAGAAATCACAACACATTCAAAAGCCACCATCGCACAAGCACAACGAATAACAGAATAAAACATAAATAAAAATAAAAAATGAATTACTCTATCTGTTCCGTAGACTCTTCGTTTGATTATTTTTATTTGAGGGTAGAAATAAAACACAACTTGTGGGTAGATTTCATTCCACGACTGACAGTCTTCGTCTCGCTACCTTCGAGCGAGCACATCCATCGAGCTCCGTTGTAGTGCCGGTCCGCGGCGCGCATCACGTGTGGACCTTTGTCTCATTCTTCGCAATATCGGACTTCGGATCTGAAAGTGGCTAGCCTTCGGTCCCCTTACCTTCGAGACATCGTCTGAGGTGGAAATGCCCTATGGATTTGATGAACAAGGATCGTTAACGGACACGTCCCCATCGACCAGAACCCTCGGAACACCTGCGAGAGCAAAGGTTAGTGGTACAAAACCGTAACTCCCCTACACTATCTATTAATAAACCCGCTGCGTAGTTTTAAGAGGAAAGAGTACCGGGGGCTATCTCCATACAAACTATTACAAACGTAGTCGACTGTTTTCTCCCTGGATAATGGCACTATAGCAAAAATTTTGGTGTATAAAACTTATAACTGCCATGACCATGCCCATATTTTTTTATTTTCTTTTAATAAAAGGGGCATATGTCAGTTATATTTATGGCACAAAAATATTTGTGCTAGTGTCATCATCCAGGGAGGAAACAGTCGACTACGTTTGTATGCAGAGAGCGCAGTACCTACCCTCTTTCATCTCAAAGATCTAAGACAGGGTGACTTTTTTACTTGGGCCTTCAGAGCTATATTATCTTAAACTATAAAAAATGGTGAAAGGAATTACGTGCCCGAATTTGACAAAACCTAAATCTGCATTAAGTATTAGATTTTTGGAAAAGTCATAACTTTGTTTTATATTATGTAGTGTTAAGTTTGGATGTAGATTTATTAAAATTTATACTGTAAAAATAAGTAGGTCTAATTATAGAAATAAATGCATTTTATTTGTACAACACAAATGTAACATTGAAAAAAACGAAAAGCGAAAAGCTAATAACTAAAACATTATACAAATAGATAACCTATAGCGATGTTAGCCAAGTGGTATGCCTATACTATAATCTCAACGGTCTTGGGTTTGAATCCTGGCCATCCGTGTAAAAACGTACGTATTATAATTGATGAGTTTATTTCCTCTGAACACGGTCGACTAAGCTGAAGGGGTGGTATAGGTACTAGTCTATTCCATCTCGTATATGTCTTAGGCACTACTGCGTACTGAATATAAAGGATCAAAAGTTGCTAGCGCCGTATAAATCATGATAAGAAATAAACTAAGTCCAAAAGCACTTCTAACAAAAAACAAAAAGAACCAACCGATTTATTAAAATAGTCTTAAGAGGAAAGGGTACCGGGGGCCTTTTCCATACAAACTATTACAAACGTAGTCGCCTGTTTTCTCCCTGGATAATGACACTAGAGCAAATATTTTTGGTGCATCAAACTTATAACTGCCATGACCATGCCCCTATTTTTTTATTTTTTTTTATTTTTTTATTTTTATAATCTTAATTTCTATGATAATTAGAAAATGAAAAAAACCAAAACATAGGGGCATAGTCATGGCAGTTATAGGTATTATGGCACAAAAATATTTGTGCTAGTGTCATTATCCAAGGAGGAAACAGTCGACTACGTTTGTATGGAGAGCGCGCAGGTACCCTTTCACCTTAAGATAACTGCATTCATTTATACAAACAAACAAACAGTAGGTGATAATATTTTTTGCTACCTTCAATAAAACTTTACCTTTTTTGCTAAATCTTTGTATCCGTTACGGCTCACACTTGAATTTATTGATATGTGAAAACCAATATAAAAACCCTTTGAAACAATGAAAATAAACTCTTATCACCTTTAAAACTAAGTTTAATAAAGTTGATGACCAGCAAATTAACTTTGGTGTTTTGACAAAGATGTTTTGAGAGCTGTGTTTGTGATAGTAACCTTTATGTTTGTAAGGAGAAGGTTGAAAATCTTTTGGTAAGAATGGAAATGGTTGTGTTCAAGTAAGTTTGTGATATTTTACGCGTATGGAGTGACGAAGTGACAGTGTTGAAGTCGGCGCGGCGTCCTGCATCGCGTCCAATCAATTTGTTGAGTCACAATACGCAATACATCGTCGCCAAACGAACTGACTCACACCGAGATTCTGGGCTATTCCTCATGCAAGAATTTCAGTATTTAATAAAACTTTGGCGGAACGAGTTCAACTCGCATCGACCCAGGTGGCACTAGACAGGGAATGGCGAAAGAGGGGAGGGCCTTTGCCTTGCAATGGGACGGAAAAGCTTTGCGGACTTTGGGAAAATTTTCGGTTATGAGTAGGTAATCATAAAATACTGTTTGTTTTGGGAAAGAGTTGTAATGTAACATTTTGGCTAATAGACGGTCAGCCGTTTTTTTTAGTTGCGCGGACGGCCACCTGTTACATTACATTAAACCTATAGCGATGTATAGAGCACATTATAACAAACAAACAATTTTAAAAACAAAATCACGTAAAGTGTCAGATTTCCCTGATATAATATGGCAAATGACAACTGATATAATAATAGTAGTTTACGTGCTTTTAAAAATAAATAATTAAAAAAAACAATCAGGTATTTTTGTAAAACATCAAATAGCAAGCAAAGACTTTTGCAAAGATTTTGTTACATGACATTTGTTGTTTGTATTTTAATTGTCTCTATTGCCACAGGTTTGAAAGGTGGCTGTGCAACAAAAATAATAAACAGAATATTAATTCATCAACTGCACCGCTAGATGGCGCCATATTAAAAATGTATGAAGAAACCGCCGGGCGGTCAGCTCTGCCAGCTGAGAGGAATATTCTGCCAGCTGAGAGGTTAAGGAGGATTTGCTAGGCTCCATTCTCCTAAGTTACTACCCGGAAATAAAAAATGAATCTCTTAATTTTAAATGCCTAGTGATGGTTAACGCACTAAAAATAATAAAATCAATAAAAACTAAGTTCATTTTGGAATAGCCCAGCACACCGGGTGTCTCATACAAGATGCATAGCGCAGAAGTCGGTTCGTTTTTGCACGGCTAATGAAGTGGCGAGTTCACTCATTACACTATAACGAGGCCGACTAGATTCCCTTCAAAGAGTGAATGAATGAACGAATGAAAGTTTTATATGATAGTGAAGTTTCAAAGCTTTTATAGATGAATTCATTCAAACCATCGATGTAAAAATACTGCCTAGATTTTTGATTCGAGTCGCAATAAAAGAACGAATGAACGTTTTATCGTTCATTCCGGGTTGAATTTTCCAAAATCTTTTGTAAGCGGAAGCCTACATGTTGTTTATACCTACTTCGTCATAACAGCTAATCTATGTGCTAAATTCTAGCCCGATCCTATTCACTTGACCTGTGTGTTGATATTTCAGTAAGGATTTTGTATTTTATTTTTATAAATGGTGGTGAATGTGAACAGTGAATGGCAACTTTTGGACAAGGTCGTTCAGTATCGTTCAATGAATGATCGAAAATTCTTAATTAAAGGACCAGAAACTACATAAGAATCGAAATCCAGCAAAATAAATACAGAAGATCTGCTAGTTTAATACAGATAAAACTTTAAACAGTGTTTAACAGGGTAAAACATCGTGAGAAAGATTTCCTAAGCGACTCTATTTATAATATTCACTTAGACTTCGCCGAAGACAAAGGCATCGTTTATATTGGCCTCAAGCCTGTTATTTTGGGGTTAACAACGTACTTAGGGTTTAGCGCTAACACCTTGTTTTGAACATACGGTATCATAAAATAATACTTGGAATATATTCTGTAGGATTTCAAATAATAAAGCTCATAGATGAGACTACTTGGTCATATAACCTTAAAATTTGAATCTAATGAAAGTTCCAACTTCAAAAAGTTGTCACGTAAATGCACCCTCCCAAGTAAATGCATTTTAATTTAGTCTAAACAAAGGTAACTAATTGGCTACGAAAATACTGGCCTAATTTTGATGAAACTTGGCATGAGGATTTATTGATTTATTGAGAGTAACATAGGTTACTTATTATCCCTATATTGTCACAGGATTAGGATTTCCGTGGATGAAACTGCAGGCTAGTTTATAAGTATTTTTTATTTACATAAAGATTCTTTACTCATGTGCTTGAAGTACTCAACTTTAGCAATCAAGAAAATAGAATAAATAATGATGACGAAACTTCAAAAAATTAATTTCTTTTTTTTAAATTATAAGAGTTCGTATAAATGCATGTGTTGCGCAGACACACACAATGTTTTCCAAGTTTAAAAATCATATAACTACATATATAAAATGAGTATAATGTATAAAAAAGTATATGATATAAAAAGGTATTGTAGTAATGCAGTGAGGAAATGGAAACTGGGATAGTCTGCGTAACGCGAGATTCCTGCGTACGCGCCGCTATGCGATGAGATTCGACGCGCTAGTGATGGGAACATCATTTCGAAAAACTTTTACACACGATATATTAATTAGCCTATATGTTAATTGTCCACTGCTGGAAAATGACCTCCTTATATTTACTTAATTCAATAATTAAATTAAAATGGACTAATCAAATCAAATAAAAAATAAATAAAAAAAATTGAATTAAAACAAAGGAAAGCTTTACTTGACACCCTCTTGATACATTTGTCCCAAGATGCTGGCAGCATTCGGGCTCGCTGAATTTCCTGACTGACCCGCTGAGACAAGAGCGAATATAATATCGATGATTATTATATTAACTTACCGTTTCATGGACCTTTTCTTTTAGGTCTCCGTTCATTTGACAGTTTTGTTTTGTTCTGTCGACCAGCTTATTAAAAATATGAATGCCTACGATGAGCATGTCTTAATCGTTTAGAATGCCTCAAAAAAAAACATACCAAACTTTTAATTTCGTAGCTGAGACCACGTGATTCGACTAAATGGTGAACCAAGTGATTTTTTTGTCGCGTGGTTGGATCAATCTAAAGACGATCGATATTAAAACTAAAAACTATCGATTTTTTTCTTTCGTTTTTCTTCCGCTTTCTTGTTTTATTTTTCAATAGTCTTTTGTTCCTTTATACCTACCTTGATTTTCGTAAATTATTTAAAATTAGCTTATACTAGTATGGTTTCTAGTATGGATGACGACTAATAGGAGTGAATGGAAGAAGAAAAGATACTGCGCCGACCTCAAATAAATTAGGATAAGGGCAGGAACATGATGATACGAAATACTAGTATGGTTTATAGTATAATTTATTCTATCGACATCTTAAAATATCGACAGAAACAAACAACACTATCAAATCTCATATGTTTTATTGGGTCGAACGTTCATTGTGTTTTGAATACCTTTGTGCGGAATAAAACAATTCAGTGTGCACGTGCCTTAAGCCACTGCCGCGTAATGTGCCTATTTTTCTGAGATTACCCGATTACTTTGGTATATTGGATTGGTTTGAAATATTATTTATGATTATGATGTATTCTGCTTTTGTATCGTTGTTTGTGGAATTGTTTCAAATTGTTTTAGTCTATCTTTCTATAGGTACGTTTCAATAAGAAAATATAGCTTATCTAGTATATACTACTAGTATATATATATAAAATTCTCGTGCTACATTTTTAGTTTCTATACTTCTCCGAAACGACTTTACCGATTTTTATGAAATTTTATATGCATATTCAGTAGGTCTGAGAATCGGCTACTATTTATTTTTATTTTATTTCCTTTAGTTTTTTTTTTTTAATGGCAAAACAACGTTTGCCAGGACAGCTAGTAGGTATCGTTATAATAGGAAACCACTTACTCTAAATTTCATGTCTCTATGACCCGCGGTTTAAAGCTGTGTGTTGTCATATCAGTTAGCCCTGATGGGCTCCCGAGAGGGATGCAACCGGGACCCTGGGACCCTGGGCTCCCGAGAGGGATGCAACCGGGAACATCGCTCGGATGATGATGTTGTCATATCAGTTAGCCAGTCAGGACTTTAAATTTTATACTTTTAGGTTGTATCTATTTGCATGATGAATTAACTTTAGAAAAAGTTGAGCCTTATCAACTCATATTTTGTTTTCCGTCCTTGCAAAACCTTTCTCAAAGTGGTGATCAGTTCATAAAGTTTGTTGACGTGATAACTTCTAAATAATCGATGAACACCGTACTGCTCTCATAAAAAAGTGTCATGTTATTGACATGGTAACCATAGCAACGATAATACGTTGCTATGGTTACCACGTCAATAACCATCAATGTTTTCTTATGACGTTATCACGTAAAAAAATTTGTTATAGAAATAAAATACACAATTTTTCTAAAAAAACACGGGTAAAATATTTAGAATTTCACCATTACTCAACTCTTTACAATGTCCGTTAACCGTTAACATAAGAATTACTAACTTATCAAGATCTTGCACTATATCGAAACTCGATTTGAAGAAGGATCAAGACACGCTAGTCACCGTATAGAGCACGGTGGGTTTGCATCGCATCAATTTATCGGGAACGCGTGAGAATGAATGGAATTTCGGAAGCAGTTTTTGTGTCCTTTTACTTACCTTCTTTTGTTTTTTATACTAATTTGGGAATCCGGCTTCAAGGATGTTTGAAGGACCATTTGTTGAAGCCTCAGAGTAGAAAAGGTGTTAAAAATACGAGTGGACTGTAGGAATACTTGGTTTAATCGTAGGTACAGCCGATGAAATACACATGAATCAAGGAAGAAGATTGAATTAAAAAACATATTTTTTTTTTTGATTCAAACAATATCGATAAATCTTCGAAGTAGTTTTGATACATAATTATCTAACGTACAAATAACATTAACTTTTAATTGCTAAAAGTATGAGATGATTAAACTCTGTTTATCTATTTACAATGAAATACTGATGTTTTTACCCTAAATTCACGGCTAATTTGTCGTCACTTGTGGAATGTGAAGCCTGCAGCCGGTCACAGCTGACTGGTGCCGAGCGATGTGGTTCTTACCCTGATTACTTCATTAATTTCACGGTACGGCATGAAGGAGCCGCTCGTAAAGAATAGCTTAATTGAGACAATTTGGTAGAAGGCTTTTATAAGATGCCTTTAGATAAATATTTCAGGACAATGCACACAACGCCATCTAGCCCATAAGACACCAATCGTTTCAAAAAAGGGGTTTCTAAATATAGACACACGTCTTTCAGTCATTTTTTTTAACCCATAAAATATTTCCAAAACATGCCAAGTTTTAGCTCCTCCAGGTAGAAAATCCCTAAGTAATTTTCTGCAACACATGTCTTTTAATATCCTCGTAACTACCTAACTTCTAAAAAACCAAATTAAAAATTACTAATTTTTTTGCGGCTTTTCTAATTTTCAAAATTAAAAATGGGTTGGAAAATATTCTTCGTTCTCATCTATCTTTCTTTTATTTTATACTAGCGACCCGCCCCGGCTTCGCACGGCTATATTATGCATGTATTATACATATAAACCATCCTCTTGAATCACTCTATCTATTAAAAAAACCGCATCAAAATCCGTTGCATAGTTTTAAAGATTTAAGCATACATAGGGATATAGGGATATAGGGACAGAGAAAGCGACTTTGTTTTATACTATGTAGGTAGTGAAAACTCTTGTGTCGTAGTGTTAGTAGTAGTTAGTACCTATGGCCATTTAAACGGCTGAACCGATTTGTATGATTTGTGTATATTCGTTAGATTTGAGAATCGAACAACATCTAAGTATTTTTTTTGTAAATGGCAATACAACGTTTCCCGGGACAGCTAGTATTTCATAAAAATCAGTTCAACCATTTAAAACTTACGATCTTTAATCACTGTCAATAAATCGTTACGAAATCTTTTATCAAGAACTCTTCTTAGATTCCCACGTTGCCATAGTAACCAATACCTATATCAGCGGTCAGATATTGAGCGTAATTTGTAGCCTTACCTCGTGCACTGCACTGATTTACTGTATCCATCGAGCAATCCGGCTAAATAAGGTTATTGTAGAGGCTTGGAGGATCTATGGGGAATTTTCATTTCGATGGATTTTGTCCGGTAAAATAAGTTATATTTTTTATTTATTCATTTTTACTTTGAAAGAAAACAAACACTTATGAATGAATATATATGGGGAATTTTCATTTCAATGGGTTTTGTCCGGTAGAATAGGTTAGATATTTTTATTTATTCATTTTTACTCTAAAGGAAAACAGACACTTATGAATATTATGGGGAATTTTCATTTCAATGGGTTTTGTCCGGTAAATAGGTTAGATTTGATTAAATTATTCATTTCTACTTTCATTTCGATGGGTTTTGTCCGGTAAAATAGGTTAGATTTTTTTTATTTATTCATTTTTACTTTGAAGGAAAACAAACACTTATGAATATTTATGGGAAATTTTCATTTCGATGGGTTTCGTACGGTAAATAGGTTAGATTTGTTTATTTATTCACTTTTACTATAAAGGAAAACAAATACTTATGAATATCTATGGGAAATTTTCATTTCGATGGCTTTTGTCCGGTAAAATAGGTAATTTTTTTTATTTATTCATTTTTACCTTAAAGGAAAACAAACAATTATGAATATCTATGGGGAATTTTTATTTCGATTGCTTTTGTCCGGTAAAATAAAAAAATAAAAAATATATTAAAGTAAAAATAAAAAAATAAAAAAGTCTAACCTAGACTTTTTATTTTTTTATTTTTACTTTGAAGGTAAACAGACACTTATATTCTACTTATAATACCTATTAAAAAGGTGGCTTAAAATAAGTTTCCCTAGGTTTTAGTCAATGTAGCAGCGCTATAGTCACGTAAAGTTAAATTTTTTTTACTTTTTATTACCTACTTGATTTTCAAGGTGTATTTGACGTGATGACGTCTTATAAATCGATGAACACCGGCAGCACTCACAAAAAAGTGTGACATCACGTTCCGTTATTGACAAGGTAACCATAGCAACGATAATACGTTGCTATGGTTATTATTTCATGAGAATGAGAAAGTCTATATATAATAGGTGAGATGAGAACTATTGTTTGACTACTTTCAGCCATCCAAAGTAGGTATTTTTTTTGCGAAATATTTGATAATATGTTCCTTCAAAAATCACCTAATATCCACGTAAAAACCAACAACATAAAATAGCTATTTTAAAGATTGAAAATGTCAGGTTTTTGCGAGTATAGTTTCAGTAAAGATCACAAAAACCGAATACCTTTATGTTGAGGAAAACAAGAAAAACTACAATACTGTAAACATCAAAACTTCTTACTCGTTTTTCTTGTTTCTTGCACATTGCCATTTACGCCCAATTTACCAGCTCCGGGTCAACGACACATTATTTTAAAGTTGCTCTATATTTCACAAAAAAGCCTTCGACAATTTATCTAAAGAAAAAAACCAATTAGCTTGTCTTCTCTTTCTATGATTTATTACGTTGGTACCACCACTTGTGAGAAAAGGATAGCGATATTTCTACAGTCCGTCGTGATTATGGGCAGAGTTTCGCAGCGATGCATGAAGACTGTTCTATTCGAAGTTGAACGAGTTCGTGTCGTCTCTTTCACTCATTTTTTTTCACAGAGATGTTGACAAGTTGTGACGTAATCATGAAAAATTATCGAGTGTGATGTCGGCAATTTGCTTTGTGTGAACTTTTTGTAGCGTTTACTTTTTTAATAATAGTAATCGAGTTAATTTTTAACAGAATGTGTCGTAATCTACTTGGTTTCTTTAATTAATTAGATCTATTAGTAAATTAAATTGATTTATTATAGGAACTTTTATTCAAAAACAAAAAATAATTAAATAAAAAAACGTGTAATAATTATTACAAATAAAAAACAAAAAAGGGAACAAAACAAAATTCCTGAAATATTCCAGAGCGCGTTGATGTCTTTTGTACGCAGAAATCCTAAAACAGTTAGGTACTTAATTTCGATTTTTAAATTTTGAATATTTTCTAATAAATTATAAAAAATAGATATACTTACTTACTTATATAATATTATTGTAAATTAGAGGATATGGTTATAGATTTGTGATTTGGGTAGGTATATTAAAATGTTCAAATGATTAAGTATAAGCAAGTAACTTAACCCCATTCGAAAGAGGTTATTGTGGCAAGATCATCTCCGTTTACTTTCATTTTCTTAGCATAATAATATCTACTCAGCTCTACAAGTTAAGTAGATATCTAAGTAACAAATCTCCAGTACAATTAACACGTGTCAAGAACCGAGCCTTCATAAATATAATCCAGTATAAAATAAACTAACCACTCACTAAAACCTGTCAAAATTAAAAAAAAAACTAAAGCCGAGTCATCATCAGTCTAAAACGCAGCCGCTCACACCGTTAGCGTAGACAGTCCGATCTACATATCGAGTCCTTTCCGTGAGAAAATCTTTTAGAATAATCGACAGTTCTAATACATGTAGGATCTTATAGTACAGCGGAGGCTGCGAAGGTTTCATAGGTCGAAAAGCGCGCGAACACAGTGTGGCGCCGATGCTCGCGCGCATAGCACGCTACACGGACGCGCGTGCGCTATCACGCGACCTGTCAAACGCGGTGACAGTCCCGATTTGTGACGCTCAATTTTTAAAATAAGAACAAAAAAATGGGAGATACGGTATTGTACGATTTCCCCTAACATATTAAAGTAAGATGATTAAAAATGACGATAATAATAATTAGGTGCATATTTAGTGACATTTACTGAAATATCTGAATAATTTACTTGTGTAAATATTACAGTGTGCGGTAGGTATTCAGTGCTAAACGTTTTTCTAGGTCTAGTTAATTTCGTAGTGGTTACAAGGGCGTGAATTTTGACTCGTTAGAAGTGTGAACTTAAAAGGTGTGAACTTGGATTTGACCATTTGTAGTGTGTTTGATCAAATTTGTTCAATTTTTTTTTTCAATTTGTATTTACTGAAATCCAATAAATTCAACAAAGGATTCTACAACTGGTGGTAAGTAAAACACAAATAATTAAACAATAAAATTAATAAAATTAAAAAAAAATTTAAACTAAAATTAAATTGACGTGACGATGGAGTAGGCTTGCCTAGCACCTAAACTACCTTCTCAGCTTAGTCGATCATGTCCAAAAGAAATAATTCTTCAATTTGTTTGGAGTCAACTAAGCTATGGGTTTCATCGCGATGTTTTTCTTCACCGTAAGAGCAATGTCAATAGGGTGCACAAATTTTTTTTCTATCTAAAATACATGGTCCATGGCCGGGATTTGAACCCACGCCCTTCGGGATGAAAGCTACCTGTGAATTATCTATATCAAGGTCAACACCGCTCCTTATTTCGATAATTATTTGCCTTTGGATTAGCTTCTTAAAATTACTACAATTTCGAATTAGGTTTAGTTTAGTTCTGCATTGGCTGTTTTCGCACTTCGCCTCTTCATTTGGGCCATTGTGCGTAAAAGAAGATCCTCCTCCGTTCTCTTTATCGTATTGTTAAAATGTATCGTGTCTTTTATTTTTGAATTACATTTTCAATGCCTTTGATACTTGCGCTTAGTGTAAGATCTGCAGATTTTTTGAGTAATTTTCTGTGGGTATCTACATTTATACCTAAGAATAATAACAGGGTTGTTCTCTAGACACTGTTTGCCACCACATTATGAGGTTTTGTGGCTCCTACCAGAGACCTGCGGCCTATAGCTTCTCCTAGAAATAGTGCGAGATTTATTTGCGCTTTATAGGTAGTACCTACTTAGTCTTAGTCTTGTAGCGACCTAGTCGTATCTACCATTTAGTCGTATCGAGATGTAGTCCTAAAGCTTCTAACCCCTACTCATAAATAAATCAGGATTTTCAAAACCAAAGTAAAAAAAAGTGTGGCACTCGGGTACTGCCGCGGTAAAGCTATTGCATCGTGCGAGCTTCGTAGCTTCGAGTATCGTAGGCGGAGTGGGGGGTGTTAGGTTTTATTTTCGTTACGGAATTTCTTGATTCGGTCGCCCGCGTTATAAGCTATGCAATAGCTTAATATGCCATAGCCTAAACACATAAAAATCTTCGTATCTTTTTATAAACTTCGAGGATAATAGTTTAATGTGTCTTCCTAATTGACATAAAAACTTATAACTAAAGCTAGTACACAATAGGTAACTCGTACGTTGGTTCTTTTTGATTTTTTTACAGGCATTTTATAGGTCAAATAAATGACGCATCTTATTCTTAGGGTTTTTGCAATCGTTTTGATTACGTAATAATGTTTTTGAATTCTATTTTCGTATTTGTATTATACCTTTCTATGACGTTATAATAGTCTTCCGTGATTGAAAATTATGAATACGAAGAAGTAAAATAAACAAATTTATACTATAGGAAAAGTATTTTTGTAGTGCACAAATTTCGGTATGTTTTAAGCACATTAAAATAAAAAATACTGTTTTTTTTTATTTTGGAGCTAACTCAAAAACTCTCAGAGCTATAACCATTTAAGTGTTTCTAACAAAACGACGAAGTCCATGGACACAATACTAGCGCCAGCGAGTTTAATAGCGCGCTCTAAATGAAGGTAGGTATCTACGTGTCACTGTGTGTATCAATACTGAGATACCCAATAATTTAGAAATTGCAGGAAGTTTTTCACATTAAGTTTTGGTTTTTTATTTGTTTTTTTATTGCGTAAATGTACTCCACTGCCGACATATATTCAGCAGAAAAAAAATGTGCACTACAAAAATACTTTTCCGTATAGATAAATAAATATTGCAGGACATTCGACACATCATCGCCATCTAGCCCCAAGCTAAGTAACTAGACATGTGTTATGGGAGCTAGACAACGGACATACTTACTACTTATATACTTTTTTTCTAAGTATATACTTTTAAAACATCTAAACAACCAGACCACAGACAAATATCTAAGCATAAAAACTTGTCTGAGGCGGCAATTGAACCCGCAACCCTGTGTTTGGCAGTCCGGTATGATGAACATTGTGCCAACTGGGTCGTCAATTTGATTTTTATCAACTTTTGGCTTAGCTTCGTTTACCAATGGACAAAAATAGTTATGTTGTTCTGCAAGCTTTAGGTTTTAAGATCTTTATTTCTCCAAGATTATACATTAATCACATAAGAGAAACAACAAAAAAATATGCGTAAGTAATATTTCGTACGATCATACAAAAGTAAAAAATATAGGGTAGTTGGATAAATTTCGGGTGAGGTTTGCCCAACATAGCATAATTTAATTGTAGCAGCGCTAGTGTCTTCGCAAATACATGAAATAAAATTAGTTCCTCAAAATACCGACTGCGCTGACAATTTTGTGGTCATAGTATGATAATAATATTATGATTCCGTAATCAGACTCTTTCATTTTTGTTTCACAATAGACAGCCAGTAACTTTCGGAATCCTACTAATATTATAAATGTGAAAGTTTGTGTGTGTGTGTGTGTATGTATGTTTGTTACTCCTTCACGCAAAAACTACTGGACCGATTGTCTTCAATAAAAATAAAGAAAATAAATATTGCAGAACATTCCAACACTTTACACTTTACTTGTGTTATGGGTGCTAGACAACGGATATACTACTTATATACACTTTTGTTTTGTAAATATACACTTATAATACATAGAAACAACCAGACCACAGCCAATATCTAAGCATAAATACTTGTCTGAGGCAGGAATAGAACCAGCAACCCTGTAGGTATTTGGCAGTCCGGCATGGGGACCATTGGGTCCATTGGGTCGTAATACTGGGTGGGTTAATCTATACTAATATTATAAAGCTGAAGACTTTGTTTGAACGCGCTAATCTCAGAAACTACTGGTTCAAATTGAAAAAATATTTTTGTGTTAGATAGTCCATTTATCGAGGAAGGCTATAGGCTACTTTTTATTTTGATATTACCACGGAATCGGGAATTATGCGGGTGAAACCGCAAGTCGCAGCTAGTCTTTAATATTTTCGGAATCTTTAATAGTTACTATTATAATTAAACTCATACATTTCAAATGATCTGCTTGATAGTCCAATACAAACCAATCTTTGTAACTAACTCACTAATATTCGATAATAGTTACCGATAAGCGAAACCAGTTTCATAAAGTACGTAGAATTTAGACCAAAGAAATTTAATTGCGTTCCTCTGAAGAGGTCAGAGGTCCCGTCGTATATTTATTTGTAACCGTTTCGTTCCGCTGCCATGACTTGTTTTTTAATTGAACCAGACGGTCCAAAGGGGAAATATTGACAGAATTAGATTTGATGGAAGAGGTTTTCGTTAATTGATTGATTTTTATATTAATTTTTACAACAGTTTGACAGGTTAATAATTAGAACTATCTGTAACATGATGAGTTAATAGAAATTTATAAAAAACTAGCGACCCGCTCCGGCTTCGCACGGCTATATTATGCATGTATTATACATATAAACCTTCCTCTTAAATCACTCTATCTATTAAAATAAACCGCATCAAAATCCGTTGCGTAGTTTTAAAGATTAAAGCATACATAGGGATATAAGGACAGAGAAAGCGACTTTGTTTTATACTATGTAGTGATAGTGATACACTCAAGTCCCGGGTTTATATTTTAAATATGCGCGTATGTTTTCACGTCAAATTTTTAAGCTAGCTAAAAACACATAACTGCATTTTTTGACGTGATAACGTCTAATAAATTGATGGAACACCTGCATTCACAAAAAAGTTGACGTCATTGTCACGTTCCCATTGTGTGACGTCATTGTCACGTTCCGGTGTCGTCTTGTCAACAATGACGTCACACAGCACGCAGTTTAATGTTTAATAATAATATCGCTCATCCGGGCTTGTGTTATGGTGACTAGTGACGAAAAGAAGACTTATATAAAGGAAAAAATAATAATTAAATGAAAAAAAAAAAAAAAAATTACAGTTTAGTTGTTTCAGTAGTAATATAAAAACAAAAAATCTTTTCTCTTATTTTAGTTTAAATTTAAGCTAGCAAGTTTTACAACGCAAGTACGAGTAAAGCACCTGCATCTAGCCAAGTACTTCAAAACCCATCTACTTCAAGTTTATCTTACACCACATTTCTGTATCATGACCTGACCTTTACCAAACAATGTCCATGTCACTTCCAGTCATCTCGCTATCAGTAAATCACAAATAATTTGGATCGAATCGAGCGCACAACTGAAGCGGGCGCATTTTTTTTTACTCTAGGCCTGTCAGTTCGGTCATGGTACATTTATTGCAATTTGACATTTTACTCGGATGTTATAACCTTGATGTTTTGGAGAAAGGCGTTATAGTATAGTATCAAAACGTTTTTATTACACACCGATTGGTAATAAAATGAAAAATGATAGGTAAACTATATTTAGCGGAACCAATTTAACAAATGCACAGTTTTTATTTTGGGAAATTGAGTCTAAGTTCAAGCTCAGGAAATGTCTTCACATTCATCATCATCTTCCTGCCCTTATCCTAATTTATTTGAGGTCGGCGCAGTATGTTTTCTTCTTCCATTCACTCCTATTAGTCGTCATCTTATCGTTCACATTCATCTCTCTCATGTCTTGTCTCACGCAGTCCATCCATCTTTTCTTTGGTTATCCTCTTCCTCTCCATCCCTCTACATTCATACTCATCACTCTTCTAATCAAATGCGTCTCTTCTCTTCTCATCACATGTCCATACCAACTCAAACGGTTTTTTTTTAGGAAATGACCTCACATTGTTGTACCTTAAATAAACATTAATTATAGTCTATCACCAGGCTGTCTCATGAATCGTGATAGGCAGTTGAAATGTACAATGAAATGTACAGACGATGTATTTCTGTTGCCGCTATAACAACAAATACTAAAAACAGAATATAATAGTACGGAATCCTTCGTGCGCGAGTCCGACTCGCACTTGGCTGAATTTTTTTGTAATTCAGGCAATGAATCGGGCAAAGACCTGTAAAAATATATTACGAAATAATCATCATCATCATCATATCAGCCATAGGACGTCCAATGCTGAACATAGACCTCCAGAGCTTCCAGAGCGATCGGCCGCATGGTCTCATGCATATTTTATAACGATATTTAAGCAAATACTTTTCAATATCACCTATTATTAGTTATGTTTATTTACTTTATTATCCTGCTTGAATGAACTCACAACCCAACATAAAAGCTAAATCAGTTATTTTCCATCCAAGGGTTGTCTGGAAGAAATCGCTTTCAGCGATAACACCGCCCATTTGTGCAACTTGTACTTTATAGCTATTACTTTACTTTGCTTTGTGTAAGTGTATTTTATGTTTCTTACTGTATTGTACAAATAAAGTTATCTATCTATCTTTCTGTATGTGTCCAACGACTTCCCTCATAAGTAACTTATTATAATTGGAATTTTTATTTTAAGTATTAGTCATTACGATCCCAGACATACAACAGACGGCAAGTTGAGCTGTTAGCCTTGGTAACATCAGCAACAAAAGATAACCTATTGTTAAAATTCTCTAACAAGATATCGCTTTAGATACAAAACTCAATACATCGCTCAACTAAGCGAAGTAATCTCAACTTAGTTTTTTTTTTTTTAAACAATATAGGCTTGCATTTGACCTCATCTCACCTGATGGGAAGCGAAAATGAGGTCGGTAGTATTATCGAAATAAAGTCCTTTGCATCAACGATACTGTCAGTTTGTTGATATTGCAGGATAATTAATACAGCGCCATCTAGCTCCAAGATAAGCAACTTGACTTGTCTTATGGTGACCAGTTAACGGATTGAATACTTATATACTTTTCTCTATCTATAAAACGAAGAATTTTGTGTTATTTGTGTTTCAAATTTTGATTAGAAATAACAGTGATAAAACAGGTATTTTTAACTCTGACCAAAAAGTGATAGGCATTATGTATAATGCCCGGGCAATATAATTATTTCAGTACCTAATTATAATCACATTGCACTCTCATATTGGGCATTATTCATAATGTCCGGGCATTATGTATAATGACCAATTAATCACTTGGCCCGTAACATATGTAATATAGAAACACCCATGATGAAAATGACTTTAGACAATTTTGTTGACTTTTTAATTAGGTATCAATTATTAAGGTCTCTACCCACTATACGAGCCAGTCAAATTATTCTGTTAACTTAAAGACTGTACTTAGATTTCTTGACTTAAATATTGCCGATTAAACAAAATAATTTTGTTTTATTTAAGTTTAAGTATTTAAATTTATTTCCACACTTGTTTTAAAATTATTTGAATGTTTCTTCTGACTATAATTTGTCTATTTGCGTGACTCTTGTGACATAATTTAATGAAATTGATTTTCAATTATTCGCTTTCGTAGTCATCAAACTATGGCTCACCAGCTATAAACCATATTGACTTTGGAAAATTGTTTTAGTAAGTACATATAGTTTACCATAAATCTGCCATAAATGAGGTCGATTCATACATTTTCAATATGGGGACATCTGTCTGCCAGTTGATGAATTATTTTAGTAGATACCTGAATAAAGAGTAATCTACAGAACCCAACAAATCACTCAGTAACTTAACTGCAGATACAGTATGGGTCATAAGTAGATGATCAGTTTGCTACAATAATACTATCAACAAGTATTGGAGTTACGACCTTCTTCTAATAGACGTTACACACAAACCTAAATACTTGAATTAAAAGTACTCAGTGTGATTATTATTTTCAACATGTTAGCTATGTGTTTAGTTAGTGGTATAAGCCGCCGTTCGATCCATAGATTACGTTGTTATAATGTTCAAATGGTGCTGCACAGGATTGTTAACGTTACGGTGGGCAGAGACTTTTGACCGTGGATGTACTTACCTACATTATTTTTGATAAATGTCACTCATAAATAATGATCAAACGCTATTTTATATATTGAATGGGTGACGAAATACTGACAAATGCACTGTTTAGCTTTGAATAGAAACACCGTGTCTGATGCCTTCTGACATATGAAGGACAATGATTCTAATATTTAACACTTTAGTTAGGTCCTAAAGAGATTTAACGTTACATTAAAAAATAGAAAGGACATCTCGTAGTTTTATGAATGTAAAAACTCGTTTTGAAATAGGCATATACGTCTCTGACATTCTTTTGTTACCATTTTCTTCTTATTTTGGTTCTCCTATAATTCATTGAAGTGGATTGAAGAGAAAAATATCCATAGATTCACCGGTGGAACCTCGTCGGTGGCTCTTAGTGGAATGAGGACTTTGTTGCGACTGACACCTATCGGATTAGGTATTTAAATGTACAGGAAAAGTATTTTTGTAGTGCACAAATTTCGGTATGTTTTAAGCACATTAAAATAAAAAAGGGTGCGTGTACTTATGTACGCGCGTGAGAAGTTATACTTCTTTGGCATTATTAAAAAAAAAAAAGAAAAAAAAAAAAAAAAAAAAAAAAAAAAAAAAAAAAAAAAACTCGTCCGACAAAAAACTCGTCCGGCAAAAAACTCGTCCGACAAAAAACTCGTCCGACAAAAAACTCGTCCGACAAAAAACTCGTCCGGCAAAAAACTCGTCCGACAAAAAACTCGTCCGACAAAAAACTCGTCCGACAAAAAACTCGTCCGGCAAAAAACTCGTCCGACGTGAGAATTTTGTGTGACGCTTTTGTAAAATTTCACTCTCATCATTTTTTCATAACGCGCCTAAAGAAGTATAACTTCAAAAATACTGTTTTTTTTATTTTGGAGCTAACTCAAAAACTCTAAGAGCTATAACCATTTAAGTGTTTCTAACAAAACGACGAAGTCCATGGACACAATACCTAGCGCCAGCGAGTTTAATAGCGCGCTCTAAATGAAGGTAGGTACCTACGTGTCACTGTGTGTATCAATACTGAGATACCCAATAATTTAGAAATTGCAGGAAGTTTTTCACATTAAGTTTAGGTTTTTTTTTAATTTATTTTTTTTGCGTAAATGTACTCCACTGCCGACATATATTCAGCAGAAAAAAAATGTGCACTACAAAAATACTTTTCCTGTATATTTGTTAAAAATTAAATGTACTTTCTTATCAACTCTGCTTTAAACATACATAGAAATCACTTTGTAAATAATTCATAATTCGTTATTTTGAATGTTTTGTTCCGGTGCTATTACATTCAAAAGACGAGTTTTTTTCGGAATTTTTCGGCAGACGCGCATATGGTCAACCGATGAACCCTCAGGCATGATTCTACAAAACCGTGAAAAGTGTTGTCACTTATTACGGTTGTCAAAGTGCCAAGCGCGTTTAAGGCTTGAGGCTTGATCGTTTGAGGCTTGACAGTTTACCAAAAATCATATTTATAAGAACATTGAAAATGTTAATGTTTTTTAGGAAGATACGTACCTACCTATTCTGTATCAATATCTTAAAATAACCAGACTATAATCTTTTTAACATGAAAATGTTAAAATGAAAAACATCAAGAAAACAAAACGTCGAATGCCTCAAGATACTCGTCGAGTCACAAGCAAATATTTAAATTTCAATTCGAACGTCGCATATCAATGGAGAACCATAAGCCACCGGACCTTTTTTCTCCTTTTTTATGCGCAACCGCACTGAGACAATAAAGAAAAAGCTATAGGGGGGAAAAGGAAAAAAAAGGAAATAAATTCAAAAAGAGAATCTAGATTTGAGACTGGCTGATTCGAAACAAAAGAAGGCTTCTGGCTGAACTGACCGAGATCTTGGTGTACGCGAGCGAAGATTTTTTTCTTTTGTTTTCAACGTCCATTTGATTTCTTTTCTTCGATGCATCACAATGAGACTGCCTATCGTCAGATGCTAGGTTTAGATCAATTAAGGTGCGTTTCTTAGTATTTCTCTTGAACTGGTGCATTAATTAATGACTTACCTAGAACCAACAAGAAAACAGGAAAAATAACGGTAATATTTTGACACAAACAATCTGTTGTGCCGTCCTCGAGTAATCCGTATATACATTGAAATAATACGCGACGAATTGAAAACATTCCTTTTTTTGAAAGTCGGTTAAATACGACACTACGTCAATAGGCTTGGTTTTGATAAACATCCATAGAAACAATGATTTACCTCAAAACAAAGAAAGCAATTCGAAAATCGCAACGCCACAGAACCTGTAAAAAATTAACGCATGCCGAGCCGGATACAGTACCTAGGTCCGTATTAATAAACCGAACTCAATATCGATTTCAATCTTGAGTTTGCTCTTATGTTGTTGCGCTGATTAATAAACCTATCTTAAGACACGATTAAAGAGCGACGTATCACTTGAGTCATACTGTATTAATAAATCAAACTCAGCTCTCAAGATATGTCTCAAGATGTAGTTTCGCGAACTCAAGTCTGATTGCGGGTCATACAAATGTTACATTTTGTAAAATATTTTCACATTAAAACAAGTTGACAGCAAAATATGACGACACTACCTACCATAGGGTAAGAACATATCATTCAAGGTAAGAACAAAGCGTTACTGTCATTCAAGGTCGCTCTCAAGATCAGTCTCAAATCTCAAGAGCGATATCAGCCTGAGTTTTATCTATTAATTAACGCCTAACTTAAGATAGTGACCACAACTCAAGACTCACTCGATTGATACGCACTCAAGATCGATATTGAGAGCGATTTATTAATACGGGCCTTAGTATATTATAATTAAGTACATTAGAAGTAGACTTTAATAATGAACACATCGCTATTTTTAATTAAACTTTAAGTAGCTCAATTTTTAAAGTATTTTCAAGCTAACGATCAAGAATCAAGATAATAAAAATAAAAAATAATAAAACAAAACAGGTCTAAATTACTTCACACTTTTTTAAACAGGTGATTACTACCAATCTCTGTAATTATATTGGGTACTTAATATTTATAATATCAATAAGGTAATCAATGATTAGGTCACCACTACGTTTGTGCATGGGAAAATTGTGCGAACAGGATTTCTGAACGGGCCTAATATACTTGTGGTCAATGAATTGGTATCAGTCAGGTTTTTTTAATCGAAGACAAGTTAAAATAATTTAGTTAGACTATAGTGACCCAAGTTAAAACGACCATTGTATCGTGTGTCACATGATAGTATTTTTAAGTGTCTTAAAAAATTTCTTAATTCGTCAAAAATCGATTCTATAGAAAAATTAATAGTTAATAAATAGATTCTAACGAATAGGCTTCCAAATTAACTGATAACTGAAACTGATTTTGATGAGACATGGTATGAGGATACATTCCTTTGCACAACTAAGGTCTATCTGAATTCGGCGGATTTGACCCTGCCTCATCAATACTCCCCTTTAATTTGTGCTATCGATACGAAGAAGAAGAATAAGAAGATATCTGAATTCTCTAGAGTAACATAATATATTTCGACTACTTTTTTCCCCGTATTTCCAAGAAAGGGAGTGGAACAGGGCTTCGAAAAACAGCGGACTGCTGCTAATATTTTTTGTACACTTAGCCACTTTGTCGGAACTTGTCTTTTTGTAAAACAACCTTAATATATTGCTCGCAATTGTATTTCGCCGACTAGGATGTTTACTCATCTTAAAGGTAATAATGACTAATAAATAAAATGATAACGAATACGTGCGTA
This sequence comes from Idaea aversata, assembly GCA_907269075.1. Classification (NCBI taxonomy): domain Eukaryota; kingdom Metazoa; phylum Arthropoda; class Insecta; order Lepidoptera; family Geometridae; genus Idaea; species Idaea aversata. The sequence goes on from OU026102.1 coordinate 5,610,022, forward strand.
ATAATTATTGGAATTGTATAAGTAACTTTGTAAAAAACGTGACAGTTAAATATACTTTAATGTAGAGATCTTATCTCTTAAAAGGTGATGAATGAATCTTTGAACAGGGTAGGTCAGAGTTTATTACGTAGGTACTAGGAAGCTGTTTTCAATAGAGTTTGATTAAAAAACAATAGAGATTCTAGAAAATTTTATATTTAGGTGTGCGCATGACATTTAATAAAATATTTTTATAATTTCAGTATAGATAATTTTAGGTACAGTCAGAATACCAATTTGCTGAACCCCGCATGACCTAGAGCTCACTCGCATATCTGTAAGGTTGTAAAGTAATGTTACCTGATTCTGTTGTTTTTAAACAATATAATATACAATACAAAAATACTACATATTTACAGATGTACGAGTGAGCTCTGGGTCACGTGGGGTTCAGCTAATTAGTAATGTGACTGTACATGTTAATGATAAAGTAGCGTTTTTTAATTAAGTCCAACACTAAAAATACATGTTTTTATCCATTTAAAAACAGTTTTAAAAATCAATAATTTATCGTAGAATGTCGTTATTATAAAATTTTCATTCAATATCGAGCACAACTTTTAAAAGTGTAGGAGTGATATATTTATGCAAAATCATGCCATGTATAAAAAAGATTCATTAAGTTGGCAACTTTAGCGTAGTTTCGATTTTGAATACGAGGTAAGTGGAGACTTGTGTGAAGATCTCCAACTTGTCAATAGTTTTCAAATCCCCCCCCCCTCCAAATTCTTCTCTTTTAAACCGACTTCAAAAAGGTGGAGGTCCTTAATTCTTCGCGTATCTTCTTCTTCCTTCCCTTTTTCCTTATTACACACAGCACTCATTACCACATGTTGTTCCGACCCCACAGGGTCGGAACAACATGTGCTTTTACTCTTCTATGGCTTGTCAAGTCCCTTCATCTCTTCTCAGTCGCGTTTATACCTATATTTTTTGGGATGATTCTTTTTAATTTTTTTTAACAACACAAAACTTTAAAAAAAAACAAATGCATAAATATTTGCCCCAAAATTTTAACACTTTCATTAGCACGTACTTTTGAAAGGGTGCCCTTGCCACTGACTTCTGTCCACATTATGTATTTTAAAGTGTACCATCTCGAAAATTCCTCCTTATTTTGAACTTTACTACTATATTATAAGGTACGAAATTATTTAACAAAGAGAAGTTTTAAATAGTGGTAGAATTAACACCATCGTTTAGCAGTTACTTACCACAGGGTGCAGGTGGTCTTTGTTTAAACCTGAAATATTTTTTTTTACAAGAATGCATCCTTATTGACAGGCGTTTAAAGGTGGTTCTGCTTTTTAAAAATAAAAATAAAATAAACTTGGACAAGAAAACCGATTTTTAGGTCATTTGGTTACAGATATTTATTATTTTCAAACATTTTTTCACACTATGATTTTATTTAAACACTAGTTTTTAACCGCGACTTCGTAAGCCTAGAAATTGAATTTTCTAAAATCCAAAAAATTTGGAGATCAAACCCTTTCTATTTTTGTCGTTCTCCATTCCGATTTTCATCCAAATCGTTTTGTTCAAATTTTCATCAGTCGTTTCCTTTACGAAAAATTATAAAAAAATATGCAAAGTTAATATTAGTTAGGATGTCAAAAGTCAACATTTTTTATTTCTTTGGATGCTTAATACATTAAAATTTGTATAAAGACCACATAAAATCGTCTTAAAAACTAAGTTAGGATGTGTGCCTTCGGAACGAACGATGAATTAGGATCTACCTAGCTCTCTAAATTAAGTTTAACTAAGTATTATATCTGATAGCGACTATTGATTTAAATATTATTTTGTTAATAGAAAAACGTTATTTCAAGTTGCTAGATTGACTATGGCAGCGACTTGTTTACCAAATCAATTTGACTACTTTTATTTTACGTTTTAATATTTTAGATGTTTAAAAATTCATAAGTTCCTATCAAAGTGATTGAAACAATTTACTATTAATTTTAAAGATTACTATTGAGTCCTTAATTATTTATTTAGATTTTAAAGATAGAAAAGTGACGTCACGTCTGTCAAACTTGTTGTGGACATTGCCAAACTCCACCACCGCCTATAAAAGTACGCGCTGAGGCGATCATGGGATCTGTTGCTGCTCAGTCTTCGGTCGGTAAGGTGGTTGGGTTCGACGATGCATAAAGTAAGCCCATTCCATATTTTTGATACAGTGTATTATTGTCTAGTTTGTTGAAGTTAACAGTTGTTGCTAATATTCTAAATAGTTGTTGATTTAGTAATAAAAGGTGAAGTGTGGTTCGCTTCGCCGTCCACGTCAGTGGTTTATGTTGGAACCGTTTTATCATGTTATTTACCCCTTGTTTGTGTTGTGTACCTATTACCATTAAACTAAACTACAAAAAGATCTAGCTTCTATTGTCAGAAGCCCCTTTTCCCAACATATCTTTTCTAATATATATAAATTACATGTCACGTTGTTTGTGCGCGATGGACTCCTAAATTAACCGATTTTAATCAAATTTGCACACCGTGCGTAGTTTGATCCATTTTAAAAGATAGGATAGCTTATATCTTAATTTATCCCGATATTCCCACGGGATCGGGAGTTACGCCAGTGAAACCGCGGAGCGCAGCTATAGTACAGTCACATTACCAATTAGCTGAACCCCACGTGACCTAGAGCTCACTCGCAAATCTGTAATGTTGTAAAGTAGTGTTACCTGATTCTGTTTTTCTTTTAATCTATACTAATATTATAAAGCTGAAGAGTTTGTTTGTTTGTTTGTTTGAACGTGCTAATCTCAGGAACTACTGGTTCGAATTGAAAAAATCTTTTTGTGTTGGATAGTCCATTTATCGAGGAAGGCTATAGGCTACTTTTTATCCCGATATTCCCACGGGATCGGGAGTTACGCGGGTGAAACCGCGGGGCGCAGCTAGTATTAAACTATACAATACAAAATACAGAGTAAAAATATAACAAAATAGGTAAATACTATATTTTTTATAGATTTGCAAGTGAGCTCTGGGTCACGTGGGGTTCAGCTAATTGGTAATGTGACTGTACACATATAAAATGCACTTGTGTAAGTTCAATCATCAAAGTTCTTTAAATACTTCCGTCATTGTTTCGTTCTAGTTAAGCCACGGAGCTTATCGGAATGAGTCGATTTGTAGACCTCATCTGAGATATAGCGCATCATTCACCTACCTTATACGACATTGATGTATGAAACGTGATTACTGCATACTTTTGGATGAGGTGTTTACAATAAAATACTTTAGAAAAATGACAGAAAAGTTCATAGTGTATTAGTCTAAAGTCTAAACCTTGAAGCACCAATCAAAGTGAGTTACGATTATTTTTTATCGCTTAGTAAAATAATTTGTTACGTCGTCGTTAAGATCCCGCAACTGAGTATATGTCTAGAGATAGATCTATATTAAAATTAATGTAATGAACTTTACTATAAATATTTAATTCCTTTTTATAAAAAATAAAAAATGTAATGAACTTTTAATTTAACCTACCTTATAGTTCAACGCACGAAGCGATTTCATTTTATTTAAAAAAAAGCGAAACGCGGTTTAAAGGTCGATGCAAACTATACTTATGAATGGATATTTTTAGATTATATCTCATTTTTCGTAATTCGACATTAGTCGTGTCAAGGCTTAAAGCTCTATATTAAAGATAGGATTTGTTGACAAACATAATACTGAACTTCCCAAACTGCCTCCTCCAAAACTCAACACAATTTCTTAGATCGATGAAACCCACAAAACCTAATCGTATGCCATTATGTTCTACCAGAACTAATTCACTCTGCGTTATCATAATTTGAATCGACATTCTGGATGACTTTTGTATGACAAACCAGCGTTTCCTTACGGTTATTAATTCCTACCGCAGCTGTAGCTATGAATTCTTTTGTTCTCATTAAACTATATTACTTTATGTAGGTTTGGTTCAGTCAACTTATGATGACGATTCTTATACGGCATGCAAAATAACAAGACACTGGTGCTTTGCTGCATTGCTTGGTTCACAATAACATGTCAGTTATGCCACTTCTGTGCTACTTCTGTGCACCTTAACAAACAACTTTTGTTCTAAGACTTTTGGAAATTTGAAAAAAAAACATTAAAGTTCGAGGTTATGTAAATTCGAAAAACAGCAGATTTTTTAAAACAAAGGTTATTGAGACTAAGAACAGTAGATAAAACTTAAAAAATAAGTAACATTTTAAGGTTAACGACCTCTCCGTGTAAGGAACAGCTGATTTTCAAGTTAACCTAACCTCAAAATTTTCGAAAAAAAAAAGATCGGAGTTTGCAAAAGTCGTAGAACAAAAGTTGTTTGTTTAGGTGCACAGAAGTAGCCCTCAACGGCTTGCTACTATAATTACCAATAACTTCTAAATCTTGCAGGAAATTTTACAGGACAAAGATAATAAGGTTTAAGATTTTTTATTACAATAATTAGTTAAATCAATTAATAGTTTATTTAAGAAATGAAAAGTTCTTATTATATTGAGACAGGAACTTTATTTTAAGTATAAAACATCTCTGCCAGGACCTGCTCTTCCTTAACAACATTGGTATATTAACAAAGTAAAGTTTTATTTCCCATATCACAATAATCTTACGCTTACTAAAAACTATGTTTTGACTCAGACTAAGTAATTACATGTTTTGACTAAGTAATTACTATATTTTGACTAAATAATCATCAAGAACATTATAAAAACTTTCGCAAATAAAATTAATTTCACTTACCTTTTCTCAAGTAATCAAAAGGAATCGGGCACGCATTTACTTTAAAACCTAACCTATTGTTAGAACCTTCTATAGTCACGGTTGCTACCTTATTGGCATATTGCAGCCCCTACATGGTAAGGACCTAATGACCTACGACATTTCAACCGATGTCGTTGTCCTTCTCACATACAACAAGTAAGAGAAAGACAATTGATCCCCATAATAGAATAGCTCGTATTTGTTTTGCTCGATTTGCTAGTGGTCAGAGTATATCAGGGTCCATATTGTTTCTTTAGTGGCCTCTTGTCGATGTAGCCGAGCTTTTTTTGCTTTGATTATCCCGTGGGATTTCTATTGCTTCAATGTAATTTATTTAATCTAGAAAAGTCCAAGCTTAATTTATATGTTTTTGACGTGATAGTGTCTTATAAATTGAAAAAACACCGGCAGCACTCACAAAATAGTGTGACGTCATTGCTAACGTTCCGTTATTGACAAGACACTCACGTTCCGGGAAAGTGAGTTATTGACAAGGTACCTAACCATAGCAACGATAATACGTTGCTATGGTTACCATCAATGTTTTCTTATGACGTTATCACGTAAAGTTTACAAACTTTACAGATAATATTTTTTTTTTTTTCTTTACTGGAACTTACTTTATTTTATTTTACTTATCTTTTTTGTTATGGATTGATATTTATTTTATTTTGATTTGACTGACCTATTATATGCATTTTTTATTCTAAATAATTATTGATATTTGGATAATACAAATTCTATATTTTTGGTAAATTAGTGTAACACATTGTGAAATTTCATATGCCTATAAGGTGAACCATGGAGGGACTAACTTTTTTACTATTTAAGATCTTTATATGTACCCATGTGTATGAAATGAAATAAATGAATGAATGAATTGAACATACTAGGAACGTAAACTGGACCAAAGTCAAAGTCACAATGTCTTATTCAGTTAGAATCATTAGCTTAGGATCACACTGCATCATTTTACAACTTAAAAAAAAGGACTCAGCGTAGAAGTGAAATACAAAACTTTAAATTATAGCATATATGAATTTAAATATTTACAATAACACTTACCAAAAAAGGCCTAGTGGCAGACCCAGTTTGCTACAGGATAAAAATCAATAAAGATGCCTTTAGCTAATTAATATCAATGAAGTTTGTAACGACTCTGTCTTCTGACTAATCTTAACTTAATTTATTAGGAGTTTGTGTGGGCTAATAATTAGCCATTTGCCTACTCTGAAAAGAACTTTCCCTGTGTTTCATAACGATCTGTCTCTTCACGGTAAGAGCAATGTTAATTAGCGCATATGATTAATAGTTATTGCAGTAATATTTAGTGTCAACCTATATACCTAAGCAACTGCCCTTTCAGACATAAAATACAGCTATTTACGGACTTTAACAAGTTCACATCAATATATTTCATCATTATCATCATGTTTAATATTAACAACGAGTATACCAATTACATCGCTTTACAAATAATAGCACAAAAATTATACACTAAGTGATGTCCAAGCATTGGCTGAAAGTGGACGTAATTATTTTAATATTTGCCTTCGTACACTTCGGATCAATATAATGGTGCATTGAAAACGGTAATTTTGTGATTTCATAAAATATATTGACGTGAACATTAAACATTAAGGACAGTGTTTGTAAAACATCATAATTTACTTCAATCATTTTTCAATTATAGGTGAAAGTCTAAGAATATAAACAAACATTTAAGTACTATAATTATTTTTATAATTCTTTAAGAGATAAAACAGATTTTCGTAGAAAGATTATACTTCTAAGCGTTTGCTTCGACATTCCTTATTCGTACAGCAATGCAATGGAATCAATTGCCAACGTCTGTATTTCCTGAATTTGGGGATCTCTAAGTTGCGAGTGAATAGGTAGCATCTAGGAAAGCGTGCTACATCTTTGAAGCATCGTCATTTACCATCACGCAGGTGTGATAGTGATCAAACACTGAACTATCATTAGTAAAAAAATATATTATTAGCAATTACTAATTCAAACATCTTAAAATCCGTTTATAGGCTTGAAAAAATAATAAAGTTTCCAATTGAATACGTCCATGTTAACTTTATTTATACCAATCCATAATACCTCATAAAATATGTAAAGAAGCAGCATTAAAAACACAAATGGTATGCTAAATGAACAATAATTAGCATTTAGAAACGAGGCTACACCAATCACCGGCGTAAGAGTGGGAAAAAATGCCCGAAAAGGTAATGGGAGGGGCCTTAATTAACATCATTGTTTGTCTGTTTGTGAACACTATTTTTACGATTTCAAATCGTTGGCACTTTCTTAATATGGTACTTCAAATATGGTCAAGCTTGGTGATCATGAGACGATAATCAGCATTACCTTTTTCGGCTCGACGAATCGTTTGTAAGTAGGTATAACTTGGAGCAGGTGTCGTAAGTTTAGGTGACGAAGAGCGACTTATTTCTACACTAATATTTACTTCTTTGTATTTACCGAATTGGCTCCGAAACTACTGGACCGATTTCAATGAAATTTAGTATGAGGATACATAAATTCATTGAGAGTAACATACGCTATTTTTATCTCAATATTGCCTTGGGATTGGGATTTACGCGGGTGAAACCACGAGGCGTTGCTAGTGTATAATTAATGGTTTAACGAACTTAGCTTTATAACCATATTTTGTAATAAATTCGAAATGTTGAAGTATAATGCCGTAGTGCTTAGATTGCGCAGCTTGGTCTACTAGTTTATTCAGAGCCAAATGAGTTTAAATAGAGTAGCCTATTCCATAATGAGATAACATTTTACTCTCCAAACAATTAGTTAACTATATCACCTATTTTCAAGTAAGTAAGTATTTCTGTGCCTGTTGCTGTAGAGACGTTGGGGTGCTGGGGAGACGACGCCAAAAAATTAGTTAAAGAGTTGGACGATAGGATTAGGGGGAATGGGGGTGACTCTCGCTCCGGCTCGTTTCTAGCGCAGAGGTTAGCCATCGTCATTCAGCGTGGCAATGCTTCTAGCATTATGGGAACCTTTACGCCGGGAACGATAAGGGGCGGGTTATTTGACTAACTGGTGTTTTCATTTATTTGTATTTATAATGTTAAATATATCTGTTTTTATATGTAGGTACAGTCGGCTGCATAATTGTAGCCCCCGGTAGAGTTTAAAAATTACTATTATTGGCATGTTTTCATTCTAATATTTTTGTTTGATAAATTCATGAGTTAGAAAACTTTAAACATCAACTAAAGCAGGTGCCTAGAATCTTGCTTGTGTTGAAAACATTCATAAAACAGCCGTTTTGGAGCTCTACGGCGGGTCTGCAATTATGCAGCCGACATTACGTAATAAATAAATTATTTATTAGTAAGTAAGTACTGGAATTGTATATTGTTTCAGGCGTAAAGTGGGGTGGAGGCAAGGTGTATCGTAGTGCTAATGATGAGAACTGCGCGGGCGCGTTGGGACGCCGAGCTGAGCGTGCCTCCTCATCCGCAACAACAGTGCTATCAACATGTTCACCAGGTTAGTTTAACTTTAAGTTGTCTGAAGTTTTGAATGAATGAATGAATGCCATTTATTTGCTCGAAATATGGAACAAAGATGTCACATAAAAATATAGTTCAACATATTTCACCAGCACTTAGCTTAGCATGCAAATATTAAAAGTTAATTAATAAAAATAACTCTAATATGATGTCAAAATAATTAATCCAATGTCAATAATATAAATAATTTAAAAATCATTGAAAGTTAAATAAAACAAAAACAAAATCAAGAATGGAAACAAAATCATGTCAAATTCAATTGACGTCATCTTTATCATTTACTAGCGACCTGCCCCGGCTTCGCACGGCTATATTATGCATGTATTATACATATAAACCTTCCTCTTGAATCACTCTATCTATTAAAAAAAACCGCATTAAAATCCGTTTCGTAGTTTTAAAGATTTAAGCATACATAGGGATATAGGGACAGAGAAAGCGACTTTGTTTTATACTTTGTAGTGATAGTGATGAATTCTTCAATCGAATAATAGGCCTTATCGATGAGATAATTGTTGACAGCCCGCTTGAACTCTCCAGGACAATCAATTTGTCGTAATGATTCGGGAATTCCGTTGTATATAATTATTTTGTTTTTGATGAAGTTTTCTTGTAGCTTGCAGATATGTAGGTACCTACCTGGTTAATTCGAAAATAGAAATCGTTTTTAGGTTTCCGTAATTAACTCAAAAGGTAAAAAAAGGAACCCTTATAAAAAAGAAACTCTTGTCCGTCTAACTTGTCCATCGATTTTTTGAAAGTAATTTGGTGGTAGAGTTAGAAGATAGAAGAATTAAGTGAGTCAAAGAAAAGGTGATTCCAATTTTTGAGCTAGTGTCGACTCTTGAAAAATCGAAATCGAAGCTCGAGATTTTATAGCCCAGTGGCCACCTAAGCTGTATAGATAAGTTATGAACTATTATATACATCTACCATAAAAACTGATGAAAAAAGCTTATTTTTCTATAAATATGTTTTATATCAATAAAAATCTTCCAAGGCCGATTATCGATCACTACGTCTATAATTTAATACAACTACATGCTATTACGTAAAAAAAAATCTCGCAACGTCTTTCAATATTTCTAGAAAATATCCCAATTTATCGATAAGGTACAATCAACGTTCAAAAGTCCAACGGCACCTTAATGTTTACAATCATGTGCTGCACTATTTGAACATAACATAACCTGTGGAGCGAACCCACGTCGGTTGGTGTAGTGGGTGGCGGCTTATACCACTCGGCCAACTAAAGACATAGCTAACATGTTGAAAATAATAAGCTGGCCCGTATTCTAGAACATAACTTAAAACTAGATTTACGTAAATCGAGTTTCAAAAAAAAAATATAACAGGTAAGTATTAGACACAAAACAAATCAGAAAATTTAAAATATTAACGAATTTAAATAAAAATGCAATTATCAATGTTACATGTAATCTTACGTTTTTCGAGTAATTAAAGTGTAAATTTTAATAATAGCTCAAAATTTTATATAATAATTTAAAAAAAAAATCGATTTTCTCGATCGGTTTTTTGCATTTTCTGAGAAGATTTACTAGAGTAACATATATATTTTTTTCACCATCGGAAAGTAGAGATTTCAGCAAAAAGATAGCCTACCAACTTTTTGAAAAAAGCTGATATTTTGACGGGTGAATTTTCGATTGAAAATTAGGGTGTTTTTTCGATATTAATTCAAAATAAGGTGAAAAAATAAATATTTCTAATCAAATAAATTACAGCGTATTTGGGACATAAAAAGGTAAGTTTTCACCAAATTTCGTGAAAAAAAAAATCATTTTTGTAATAGATAAACATAAAAAACCGAAAACTTGGTTTTTTGATTTTTCACATAAATTTTGAAGTTATGTGAAAAAAGTGTGAATACAAAAGTTTTAGATCTTTTTATTACCTACAACTTTGCCGTTACAGTTTTTTCCATAGGACTATTAGTTTTGCCGGAAATCGAGATAAACCGTTTTTTACCCTTAAAAGCTCACCCCCATACCCTTACCGACCTCAGATCGCCCGTAAATTATTTTTCCTTTAATTTTTATAATATTCCCCTCCTTTTCTAATGGGTTTCATCCTACTATTAATTTTTTTTGTTTCAAAAATTATCGACCCTGGTCTATAAAGATATGTTTTATAATAAAAATAAATATAATGTTGAATAAAAGTTTACTTTAATTTCATTCAAATTTCATACATTGTTCACAATTATTATTGTTTCTATCTTCTATCTTGAGAGTGGCCCCGTAAAGGTGGTCCAATGTGCAGCAGCCTATTTGGTACTGGACTGACTGCCACGCAGACCACTGCAGATTAGGTATACCTATCCCGGTGGGAGCTTCTGCTTCAGGTTCACAAAATTCGGTGGGTTAGGATATTTCATTTATGTTTCCTCCTTATTTTTGTCGCCTCCACTGGACTTTTTGTTGAAGCCCGTGTACTTTTGCTAAAAGCTTTTCCGACTAAAATTGAATAAATCGACTTAATTAAATTAAAACAGTTATAAAATGCAATAAGAAAATAAACACAATGAATCTTGACTTATGTCAGGTAATGACAGTTTTTACGTAAGTCAAGATCTCTACTTGAGCGTAGATTGATAACCAAGTTACGTTCTAGAATACAAAAATACCTACGTAAGTGTACGTACGTTTGTGTGTAACGTCTATTAGAAGAAGATCGTAAGTAAAATACTGGTTTATTTATTGTTTGTTTAGGGTAGCAAACTGATAATAATAAATAAATAAATAATAAATATTACAGGACATTCCACACCTCGCCATCTAGCCCTAAGCTAAGTAATTAGACTTGTGTTATGGGTGCTAGACAACGGACATCCGTCGTTGTACATAATATATAAGTAGTACATACTACTTATATTTATACTTTTTTTATGTAAGTATATACTTATAATACATACAAACAACCAGACCCCAGACAGATATCTAAGCATAAATACTTGTCTGAGACGGGAATCCAACCGGCAACCCTGTGTTTGGCAGTCCAACATGGTGACTTTTGTGCCAACAGGGTCGTTGGATGGCTATAAAACCTGGCTGATGGTAAGTGATGATGCGGTCAAAGATGTAGCACGCTTTCCTAGATGCTACCTATTCCCTCGCGACTTAATTCAAATTCAAATTCAAATTCAATACATTTATTTCAGATAATTAAAATCCATAAAATACACATAATCACACTAATAAAATCAATAAAATAAAAATAATCAAAATCAAAACATAAAACAAAATAATAAAATTCAATGTCATCATACTTAAATGTCAACTAAATGCAATGTCAAAAATAAATAAAATAAAATTAAAAATTAGAATCAAAGTATTATAAATTAAATCCAAAGTAAATTCAATCAGTAGATAAATCAATTAAATGTCAATAGAATATAAACAAATACAAAATAAATAAAAAATAAATAAAAATTAAAGCAAATAAATACAGTCCAATCCCACCCTTACCCTGAGGTCAGCACCTGAATCATACAGCAATGATTCAAGTACTGACAATCGAACCTATCCGCAAATGCGCTCAGAATGGTATTGGTGCTAGCCCGAACCCTGCGTATCAGAGATGTACACCTTTTCCGCATGGTCGCGTAGAAACAATCGACTCTCGCCTCGGCGAACATCCCCGACGCGCTGCAGAACCTAGGCAGCCCCAACAACACCCTGAACGCATTATTGTACTGGACACGAAGAGCTCCATACTGTTTCTGCGTGTACGATGCCCACAGGGCGCTGGTGTAAAAGGACGCACAAAATGCTCTAAAGAGAGTAATTTTAACGCTCCTCGAACACCGCGCAAACCTGCGAGCAATCATATTCGCCCTCACAGATAGCGCTCTTCGCTCTCGCTTAAAGACCCCCAAATTCAGGAAAGACAGACGTTGGCAACTGTTTCCATTGCATTGCTGTACGAATAAGGAATGATAGTGCACTTATGACGCATACTCTACCTACGTTACTACGGAGTACGGTTACAACGAATACGTCGGTAATATAAAAATCGTGACTTACCGACGGACGCACGACACGTCACTCCCGGTGACTTGACTTGGCTAGTCAGAATCGTGACTTTGTCACGTGCTCGGTGTGGTACGGTTTTTTGAAACAATACTGTTTTTATTACTATCGGTTAATAGTTACTATGCCTTTATTGTATGCGTGGGATTCGATGTAGAAAGAAATATTTTTAAGGAAAATTGGAATTCCAAAATGTGGCACCGCAAATGCTTTATCCTGACTGACTGACGGATCAACGCACAGCCTAAACCGCTGATCGTAGAGACCTGAAACTTGGAGGGTGTGTTCTTTGTATGACGTAGGCATCCGATAAGAAAGGATTTTCCTTACGAGATGAAAAAGGGGAACAAATTTTGTATGGTTCGTAAAATACAGTTAAAAATCCTATTAGAACCATTTTTGACATCTTTTTAATCAGCAGTCGTAGTAATGTAGTATTTTCTGGATTTCAATGATTTATGGAACAATATTTTTGAAATATTGACATTTTATTGACGGAATACTGATATTGACATTTAAATACCGCGTTGTCTCCGGCATAGAATTGAGAATGTGATTGAGATACCCAATCTCTTCCTGCTGGTATCGATGGGGATCTTGTGTTGATCATCAGACCTCGCGGGTCTCACACAATCCGCAACAGTATCCCAAAAGAGGGTTGGTATCAGGCAGGTGGCAGCCAGAAATTTTTATTGCTGAATCATTTTGCAGTATGAATCGAGCTCTGCAGCTCGAATACTAGACCTTAGACGCATCATGCTTACCCCAAAAATATTGGTATAGGAGTAGGTAGAATAAAATTTAAATCATTACATAGATAAGACAAAGTCGCTTCCCGCTGTCTGTCCTTATGTATGCTTAGATCTTTAAAACTATATGCAACGGATTTTGATGCGGTTTTCTTTAAAAGATAGACTGATTTAAAAGGCAAGAAATAGACCGAGTCAAGAAATTCATCTACCACGCGTACGAAGTCGCGGGCAACAGCTAGTTGACTATAAAAAAGCTTTAAAACAAAAAATCCGGAAAAAGACACAACAGAACAAATGTTTTGTTTTTAGACCTAGCAATGAGTATATTATTTTTAACCGAGTTCAAAAAAAGAGGAGCTTTGATTTATTGAGACACATTTCATCATTTTGTGACGAAATATAATGTCACATTCTTAAAAATGACGACTCGAGAGTAATGGCATTGTTTGTTTATTTTTCGTGAAAAACAGTTTATGGTAATTTGATTAACACTACAAATTCTTATTGATTCACAGTTCTCGGTGTGTCGTAGGAAAGTTGGTACGTGGTTGGTACTGTATTTTACTTAGAATAGGAATTTTGAAAGTTGCGTAACTATGTGATGAAATACCGCAACACGTACCTACTTAGTTATGACATAGTACAACATAATAACATTTCAGCTTGACAACAAAATAATCCCAATTCGGTGGGAATACATAGGAATAAACAATCATAATTATTCATTTATTGAGGAGAAATCCTACTAATATTATAAATGTAAATAAATAATAAATTAAAACTATATTCATCCTTTTCTATAGCTTTTCTAATATAAATAGTACAAACAGTACACCTATATTTTGTTGCTCTGTCGGAATAACACATTTTTATTTAATAGTTTTATTTCCAATCGTGTTCCTTATTCATATTTGCTTCTACTAGATACAGGGGAATAACAAAACCTTATTTAAGTACAATGTTTTAAACAAAATCTTGTTTTTTTAAATACTTATATAAAAAAATTAAGCTGTGATTTAAAGTTGTTAGATATTTTGAAAAAGCGCATCAACTCAAAAATTCGATTCGCTACTTGTTTGCTAAGTGTAGTTTGAAAATGTTCACTTGTTTTTTTTTTTTCGTTTTCGAGCTATCGATTATTAGATGCTCATCCACCACATATCGCATCCCAAAACATTGGTATTGATGATTATCTTTATAATTTTTAATTTCAAAATTAGTCCAAAATCTCACTAACTGAAATACCTACACTTAGGTATTCTGACGTTAAATTACCTACTTCACACCTATGATATACAACGCTAACGAATTTCAGTAGATATCACTATCAAACTATAATCAAAGAGCGTTTACGTCAACTGTATTGCCTTAGCAATTAGGTTTATTATCGCCAGATTCACATGTGAGTTGGGTACATTGTGACGTAGCGTAACTACAGTATTTAAATATTGGGTTACATTTATTTGATTAAAGTATTAGTGGATGGTTTTTGTATGGCGCGTGTATATTCATAAGCATCACGTAGGTACAATCAGGCAACAAAATTGTAGACCCACCGTAGAGCTCCAAAACGGCTATTATTAGGTACAATTTTTTCATCTCAAGCAAGATTGTATCCTGTCTCAAGTCCGCTTCAGTTGAACGTTAAAGTCTTTCAATTGATTAATTTATTAGACGTATACGTAAATATTAATTAGTGACTTTAAAATAAGCTTATTTATGTAAACTAATTTCGGATACCTCGGTAAAATGTTTCTAGCCAAGAGCCGACCAAAGTTGCTTGCGGCCAATAATAAAAAACTGTCAATGGCAAACTGTTAAAAAATTAAATTATTCATTTCGTATTTTTTTGCTATAGGTAGGTACTTTAAACATAAGTGAGATTTTGGTAGTCTAAATAAGAATGACTTCTAGATTATTCCAAAAATTAATTTGCGGAAAAAAACCTTTTGTATTCGATAACATTTACTAGCGACTTCGTACGCGTAGGAGTAGTTTTTTTTAAAATCCTTTCTAATCCTTGACCTAGATTTGAAAGAGAATAGTTAAGATTTGAATTAAAGCTCATTTTCGCTAAAACCTTGACTTAAGAAAGCTACTTAGTTACGCTATAAAGAATCAATTTACTTACAAGGAAAAGGCGAAAAAAACTAACAATCCTAGTTTTTAAGCTAATATTCTAGGAATAGTGTGGTAGACCCAAGAAGTGCTGGCTTGACGTCGTAAAGGGTGATATGCGTGCAAATGGCCCTACTAACCAGGATGCCGAAGATCGTGCGAAGTGGAGGCGTAAAAGTAGGAAAGCGGACCCCGGGCTCCTGAGAGGGATGCAACCGGGAACATCGCTCGGATGATGATGATTCTAGGAATAGTGTCAATGCTGGTAGGTACCTATTTATGTAGACTACTTAGGTCTGATAGTTACATTTTTTGTTCGGCGCAAACCATTCAAAATAAAATGGTCGTAGTAGAAGCTTTGGGTACAGACGTGAACAGAAATGTTAACTTTTATTTGTTTAATCTTTTTATTCTGTAATAAATTAGATAATAGCACAGGAATATTGCAGTTACGGCCTTATAAATTAGAAAATCGGAATACATTTAATAAAAAAAATATAATATAATATTAGTATCTAACCCCAAGCTAATCAACTTAATATGTGTTATGGTGCCCAGATAATGAATAAAATACTTAATATACTTTTTTACATGAAAATAAACAGGGTTGGTCTTTATGTTTACACCCTTAAACAGAAGTGGCACACAACGGACAAGTTATTTTTTTTCATAAGTAGATATTAATCCTAAAGTCTTGTAAAACTAAGCGGAAATGGCATTGCTTTCGCAAATTCAATTTCGGTGACCGACAGGAACAAGCTAGAAGCACATGAGTAAATAATACAACCAGAGACTAATGTGTCATACAAGGCTCTATGACAAGTCCACTACTACAAGCTTGACGCGCGTGTGTGCGTGAGCACTGGCGGCACATCATGTACGGAGAGAAACCGGTCTATACTGGCTCGGCCAGTGCCCAAGTTCAGGGCTGTCACACTCGCATGCGAGCGGTAAACATCACGCGTCGCATGTTTGTTTCATATTGTTTAATAAAATATAGTGTTAATAATTTGGTCTTAAGTAGGGAGAGAGTGAGTGTGGACCATTCTTGTGTTATGGTGACGAGTGACGAAATAGAAGACTTAAATAATTTTCTTTTTTTCGAAGGAAGGGTGGGAACGATTGAGTGAGTGAGTGAGCGTGTGCTCTAGTCTAAGCAACTAGGCTTGTGTTATAGTGACTAAACGCGACAGATATAATAGTTATAAATATTAAATATGTACCTTAATGAGTGGGAATTGAGTGTGTGAGTGCCCCAACCTAAGCAGCTAGGCTTGTGCTATCGTGACTAGACCACGGATAGAAGATTTTCTTTTATAGAGAGGGAGGGAGGAAGAATGGAAACGATTTAGTGAGTGAGCGCTCCAGCCTAAGCAACTAGGCTTGTGTTATAGTGACTAGACACGACGGAAAGCATAGTTATATGTAGGTATGTATAGCATACTACTTGTGAATTCTAGTATGTCAACGTTTATCTATTTAACGTTCAATTCTGTGACATCAAAGTTTCCCGGTAAGCCATAAAAATTTCTGATTTAGGTATTATGATCATCATTCATTTATTTATCTACTAGCTGCACCCCGCGGTTTTACTCGCGTAAGTCTCGATCCCGTGGAAATATCAAAATAAAAAGTAGCCTTCTAGAAAAATATAAAATGGAGAATAGAATGGAGGAGGATCGAGCGGTCAAAAGAGCATATCTAGGACGACCTCAGGGGAGACGGCCAGTTGGCAGACCTAGGTATCGCTGGATAGACCAAGTCCAACAAGACCTGCAAGCCCTTCATGCAGCCGATTGGCAACAAGTGGCGCAGAATAGGGTGCAATGGCGGCTTTTGGTGTCGGAGGCCAAGATCCACTTCGGGTCGCTGAGCCAGCGTAAGTAAGTAGTAAGTTCTAGAAAAATGGTCTGACCAACACAAAAATATTTTTTCAATTCGAACCAGTAGTTCCTTAATTCAAACAAACAAACTCTTCAGCTTTATAATATTAGTAAGTATAGATTAATCATCAATTCAGATTACATTGTTACCGCGTTAAAATAAACGCCCATAATAAAAGACACTGATACTTAGTTTACACATTTTTTTTGGAGCGAAGTTCCTTATCTTGCGTTGCGAAAAAAGAGACGGAAAAAGTTAAGACCAAAAGATGTAACGACACGTTTTGCATTGAAAGAAAGCCAGTTATTTTCGTTTCGTCTTTCTATTTCGCATTGAACAGTGTGGTGTCGCGACGATTATTTACAAAAAAAAAGTAGATATAAAAAAATATAAAAAAAGAAAAACATTAATTTATTACAACTCCTTAACTAATTAATCGAAAGGAACTTCGTTCTATCCGGGTGTGCCTTGACACCTCTCAAGTTTTTTTTATTTAATATAATCCACCTGTGCCAACCCTACATGATTACGTCACAATTACGTATTCATTTTGACAGCTCCGAACAACCTTAGCCTCTGGTCATCTCTACTCATGTGCTAGAAGTATTTTTTTCTTGACGAATTTGATGACAATTCTGTGTGTTCCTTTTTGAAAATGTTCACTTGCGAGCATGAAAAGATGAACATTTTTAAACAGAACTTAGCGGACAAAGAACAGATACTTAGCGTTTGCTCTTATTTTTATAGTTTTGTGGGCGAGTGTACCCAAAACATTCAAGGTGCGTTATTTAGTTAGTCGGAGCGATGACTTGCTCTTGTTATACCAAGTTAAAAACCTACAATTTTTGAACGTCAACTTTCGTAGAATTATCGACGACAACCTCTTTATTGGAAGCAATAGAAAATTACGTTACATTAAAGCAGTTTTTTAAATAATTTACAACATAATTTAAGTAAGCAGGTCTGTGCTTTTTTTTATTTGATTTATTAGACTTGTTTTTAAGTAGAGTAAGAATGAGAAATTGTTAGTTTTTATACTTACTAGTTAATAGTTCTGTCAGACAGTCAGCAACAAAAGCCCTTGGGGGTTATTCCAAAACGAGGTTAAAGGATAGTCCGAGATGTGTGAAACCTTAGATTTAGACACAGATTTACTCGTGAACTATTGTCTAAACACTATCCCTATAGATTATTTAGGGAACTATAGTCTAAACACTACCCCTATAAATTATATAGTGAAGGAGTTTAGACTAAAGTTGACTAGTAAATCTGTGTCTAAATCTAAGGTTTAAATCCACATCTCGGACTATCCTTAAACCTCGTTTTGGAATAAGGGGGATTGAGTTTATAGTTTGTATTAAGTATTAGAATATTTTCATCTCAAGGATTTTAAACTTCTACTTTAGTTGAAGGACTTTAATCTTAACTAACGAAAATAATAGCAAATATTTTACTTGTATCTTTCTTCAGAATCAAAATTACTTAAACAAAAAAAACTCGTTCTGTTGTTTTAGCTATAAAAACCATAATTATGGGCCACTTGCAGCATAATTAATAGTCCTTGATTTAACTAAACCATAGATTTTTACTTCAGTCATACATACATTAAGCAGAAACCGAGTTTTAATAAAAATCTAAATAAAAAAAATGCCTAAGTTATATTGCTTGAAGCTAGATACGTACCTACATACCTACATTATGTTATTCTGAATTAAACGCATACGTTGTTGTATCATTTGCACCATTAATCATACACAGAGTGTACAAAAAGTACGATGTCACATGGTACTGTCAGGGAAATAATAATGTAAATTTGTTTTGACATTGACAGAAACTCATCATTACACACAGGGGACCCGTTATAGATATTTTTTTTGTGGTTATACATTTTAGAACAAATTCAGTAGTTAGTCCTAATCCTCACTTTCTAACTAATATTATAAATCCGTAAGTTTTTTATTTGTTTGTTCGCTCTTCCTTGTCAAACAACTTTACCGATTTGGATGATAATCAACTTTCAATCAATATTTTTGTACCCAAAATTCCCGTGGGATCGGGCCGTAGACAGTTAAATATAAAAATAATACTGGAAACCGTATCAGTCTATTGATGTTTTGGACAAACGTTACTTAACTTATTATGTGGATAGAGTTTAATAATAAAACAAAACGACTATGAGACAAATACTTCAACAGTACTTACAGTTTAATCCGAGCACGTGGACAGTCAAGTCGATAGCAATAGATCGACGTAAGCCGATCAGTGAGCACTAGTTTGTTGTACTCAAGTGTACATAAAGGGATGTAGATGAATTCTTGAGTGTACAGGCGAGGCATAAAGTAGTATTTAATGCTATATTTTACCCTATATTCAGTATAAACACACTGCTGGACCATATACAAAATAACTATATTCGTGGCAGCTTCAGAGTTAGACCTATTCCCGATAAACTGGTTGAAAATCGACTACGCTGGTATGGACACGTGATGCGCCGACCACCTGAACATATGACCCGGCAGGTGTTAGATATGTGGACCCCACCTAAAACCAGAGGTAGACCCCGCCAAACGTGGATAGCCACCATTAATAAGGACATAAAAAATTCCGACATATCGACAAAGACGACCCAGGACCGTGTGTCCTGGCGAAGAGTAACTAGGAGAGCCGACCCCAAATAATGGGCTAAGGCTAGGAGAAAGAAGACGATTCAGTATAAACACAATTTTAAAATTAGGTATACATCGAATCAAATTACAGAAAATAAAAAAACTAAAATAATAATAAAAATTATACAAAATAAACTAAAATGACGCCGTGACTTCGTCTGCGTAAGAGTTGATTTTTCCAAAATTATTTGTTAATTGATGCCTACGTTATAATAGCTATATGTATGCTACGTGTTAGCTGTTGTGCATTGATGTATCAGTTAGTCAGTCGGTCAGGACTTTGTTTTTTTTATTTATTGATGTGAATAACGGAACGAGCAGATTGTCCTCCTAATTTTAAGAGCGTTGTTCTCTTTCCAAAACCAAATTGCACTCGTCACTCTGAGACTTGAAAAATAATGTTTTAGAGCCTGCAATTTATCATGTATCCAATCAAACTGAAGTATAACTGTACTGTGTATGTGTTAAAGAACTGTTTACGCAAAAACATAGTAAAATGAAAAAATCTCAAAGCAAAACAGCTAGGTATGCCTGTTTATAATTTTATTATTAAATAATAAAAGTGTAAATTCCGACAGAGAATGATCGTTTGATGAGCTATGATCGGTCTCAAGTGTAATGATGATGAAAAATTAACTCAAAAACTTTTGAATTGTTTCCCTGACAGTACTTTACCAAATCCGATGTCATTGACACAAGTCATCTTTGACATTTAGTTGACAGTAACACATCCAGTCGGAATGTTTTGACACAATGTAGTAATGAGCGCGATCTAATTAAACCTTTGTGTTTGAGATAAACTCATTAAAACTCATAATAAAAGCGAGCATTAATTAGTTTTATATGAGTTTAGTAATGTGATGATTCTGATGTGTTATTCAATGATGTTACTTATGACTTTAATGTTTTTAATCATTTGTCATTTTTTGTCTCATTATATTTTTAGTTGCTATATTTTTGCTGACAATTTTGTGCAAATTTACCGTAACTATGTACTGAATAAAAAAATCTGCAACTCATTTAATATCAATACACAGCTGCTTTTGCTACATCGCTAAATTTGTATAGCAATATTTTATAGCTGCTTAGGCTAAGGAGCCTAAGGAGGCGACTTATCATTCAAATACTAATCCCATGGGATCAGTTGACGTATACATATTTTAAATCCCTCGACTTCAAGTGGGATCACTCACTGAGACACTTACTTAGTATAAAACTTACATAGTCGCATGGAGTGTCCTGAACTAAAATTTAAAAGTAGTGCCACGTAGTGTAACAAGAAGATATTCTACTAATCCTACTATTATTATAAATTAGAAAGTTTGTGTGTGTTTTTGTTTGTATGTTTGTTACTTCTTTACGCAAACACTACTGGACCGATTGCGATGAAACTTGGTATGCCAATAACTAAAAACCTGGATAAGAAGGGAAGGGCTACCTATTTTTTATCCTGATATTTCCACGAGATCAGGACTTACGCGGATGAAACCGCAGCCAGAAGGCCAATTCTCGTAAATAACATTGTTCAAATTACATTTCAATATCATTTCGATTGCATTTCGATCACAAATAATACCCTCAAAGTAGCTCAAAATACCCTAAAAGTAGCTCAAAATACCCTCAAAGTTAGCTTATTAAAAAAACTGATTTTGAAGGTATCTTTTGCAATCGAAATGCAATCGGTATGATATTGAAATGTAATTTAGACAATATTATTTACGAGAATTGACCTTCTGGGCGCAGCTAGGTAGACATACTTAACCCAATCATACGACGACCCAGTTGGCACAATGGTCACCATGCCGGACTGCCAAACACAGGGTTGCGGGTTCGATTCCCGCCTCAGACAATTATTTATGCTTAGATATTATCTGTGGTCTGGTTGTTCATATGTATTATAATTATATATTTACAAAAGAAAAGTATTTAAGTAGTATATCCGTTGTCTAGCATCCATAACACAAGTCTAGTTACCTAGCTTGGGGCTGAATGGCGATGTGTGGAATGTCTTGCAATATTTATTTATTTATTTATACGCAGGTTCTTTAAGAAGAAAGATACCCGGCTCTCTCTCTCTCTCTTTGTATGGAGAGAGAGCCGGTATCTTTCCCGCGTAGTGGACTGTTTCCTCCCTGGATAATGACAGTAGAGTAAATATTTTTGTTGCATTAAACCTGTAACTGCCATGACTAAGCCTCTATGTCTTATGTTTTATATATATTTTGTTTTTTTTTAACACTTAGGTACTTTATATGATAATCAGAATATGAAAAAACAAGACATAGGGGCATAGTCATGGCAGTTATAGGTTATAGGCAACAAAAATTTTTGTGCTAGTGTCATTATCCAGGAAGGAAACATTCGACTACGTTTGGTATGGAGAGAGAGCAGGTACCCTTTTTCTCTTAAGTATAAGTATACCTACTTTCAAAACCCATCACCATTACTGACAGCCGCAGAAATCCACAATTAACAGGCATAGGCATACGTACAATCTTAATGGATTTATGTGCTTATTGATGTATCAATCATTGGTTTGCTCTTAATTGAATGATCCATTTCTAGAGGGTAGCCTTTTTACTGGCCGACTATTGTGTGTAGCCTTTTTAAATGCTTCTGTTGGTAGCTTTTAAAGCTTATAGAAAATGCATTGGCACTTTTTAGTAAAAGTAATTTTTAATTAAATTTTTTAAATTCGAATAAAAATGTAATTTTTAGTAAAAAAAATACTGAATTTAATACTTATAACATTATTTTGTAAACCGCTCACATGGAAAACGACAGGATAAAAAAGGATTTAAAAGGATAGTTTCAAAGTCAACGTATGCAACGTTGACTATCCTTTTAAATAACAGTGTAATTGAAGATAATTAATGGTAAATTTAAAAACGACATTTTTTTTAAATTTTGGATTTCAAAACTTACCAAACTTAATACAAAAAGATCTGTTTCTTTTGTTAATTTGACATCACCTTACGATCAAATAAGGTACAAGATATTTTTAACCAAACCGACATAAATTGCAAGTTAATAAAAGCTTTTTAAAAAGAAAAAGGTTCTCAATTCATCACCTTACCTATTCTACTAATATTATAAAGCTGAAGAGTTTGTTTGTTTGAACGCGCTAATCTCAGGAACTACTGGTTCGAATTGAAAAAATATTTTTGTGTTGGACAGTCCACTTTTTGAGGCTACTTTTTATTTTGATATTCCCACGGGATCGGGACTTACGCAGGTGATACCGCAAGGCGCAGCTAGTATTAGGTATATATACCTATTTTGACATTTATCAACTAACATAAAAAAGCGTATCGACACTTCTTGAAATTAACAAAACACAAAAATATTCGCGACCACTGACATCGCTTTATTAGATCGCGTAACTAGCGGCATCGAAGTGTGGTCAGCTTTGTATTTAAAACCAACTTCAAAATAGGTTCACCAAGAGTTCACCCTTCCAACTTCCCACGACCGCAGACACCTAACATTTCGCAATAAATTATAAAGATCCAATATCGTTAAGTACAGTAAATCAAAGTTCCGGCAGCTAGTGCTAAATCTAGCTAACTTATATTGAATCTGGTGAGACCTCGATATCGCACTGGCCTGGGGGATTTAAATCAGATCAAAGGACGCAAGAGTTCATTTTAAATTGTAGGTACTAAGTAGAAGAGAACCAAGGGCCAGTGGTACCTAAGGGATTGATTTCTATTTCGAATATCACTTGTTATAACATTCGAGATATTAAAATCTATAAGCATCCGAAGATTTTTCGACTTTAAAGTATGTTTTTCGTTGAATAAAATACTGTAAAAAAATCTAGATAGAATATAAAAATCTGGTAACAAAAAAGTGGAGAACACTAAACACATCGTGGAATTTTTTAAATTGCAATTAAAAAAATCCAAAAGCGTGGTTTAAACCTGTACTAAAATATCTAGGTTTATGTGTGAGTTTTGGTTTAAAATAGATTCTTTTTACAAAAAATAAATAAACCAAGGACTAGAAGATCCCTGGTTTAAGTCGCAACCATAGACAATAGGTAGTAAACTTGAAACAAACCATTCTTTTGTTCGTTCAGAGTTCGAAACGCACCGTTCCTTTTCACAAAATGTTGATAAGACTTGTATTGTTATTATTTTCGTAATTTAATTACTTAATTACATTAAGAGTATAAACTTAACCAGGATTTAACTAAGCTTGTTGCTAATAAATCGATTTTAGGACTCTACATGTGTGCTTTCACTTTCGTTTCCTTGCCAGAAACGTAGTCATGGTAAGAAGGAGGAGGCTTGAACCTAGTCAAAGGGAGTCCTTCTATAGAAAGGAGGTCCATGATCTACAGTGAGACGTCAATGGCCTCTACTACTGCTATTAAAAATCACAACTAGGTAAGTAGGTAGTAGGTAGATATAAAAGTTAAAGTAACGCTTAATGCGATGCCAATCAAAATGAAATGTATGACTTGTGAATATAAAATCTTTAATTGGCGTAATGCATCTGATGTAATTAATGTGTCTTAAATTAGTAATGGTTTATAATATAATATAGCTTTCAAAAAATAATTTAAATAAATCTTTAAATTTTGCACAAACCGGTGCAATTAATGCGACAAACTTTATATTCTAAGATCCCTGTATAGAACGACTTTCACCGAGTTGGTTCATGAATGAAAAGTCTAATCTTAATATATATAAATCTCGTGTCACAATGTTTGTCCTCAATGGACTCCTAAACCGCTTAACCGATTATAATAAAATTCGCACACCATGTGCAGTTCGATCCAACTTGAGAGATAGGATAGCTTACATCCCGATATTCCCACGGGATCGGGAGTTACGCGGGTGAAACCGCGTAGGGCAGCTAGTATAATATATAAATTACATGTCACGTTGTTTGTGCGCGATGGACTCCTAAACTACTTAACCGATTTTAATCAAATTTGCACACCGTGTGCAGTTTGATTCAACTTGAAAGATAGGATAGTTTACATCTTAATTTAACCCGATATTCCCACGGGATCGGGAGTTACGCGGGTGAAACCGCGTAGGGCAGCTAGTATCTTTCTTAATATATATAAATCTCGTGTCACAATGTTTGTCCTCAATGGACTCCTAAACCACTTAACCGATTATAATAAAATTCGCACACCATGTGCAGTTCGATCCAACTTGAAAGATAGGATAGCTTGCATCTTAATTTATCCCGATATTCCCACGGGATCGGGAGTTACGCGGGTGAAACCGCGTAGGGCAGCTAGTATAATATATAAATTACATGTCACGTTGTTTGTGCGCGATGGACTCCTAAACTACTTAACCGATTTTAATCAAATTTGCACACCGTGTGCAGTTTGATTCAACTTGAAAGATAGGATAGTTTACATCTTAATTTAACCCGATATTCCCACGGGATCAGGAGTTACGCGGATAAAACCGCGGAGCGCAGCTGGTATTTTATATAAATTTAAATCGGTCAATAAATGGTTCACGATTAAGGCCTCCCCCCAAATGGGGAGCATTTGAGGGGAGGCCTACGGTAAACGACCCACTGTAAAGGACTGTCTTACAATTAACGGTCCCCCTGGACTGGGGCAGTCGATAAGCGCTTATTTAAAATAAGTTCGCACGGAATCCCTAATATATTGCAAGTGAGTTGACTAAAATTTTAAGTAAAGAAGTGTGAAGAAGTGATTAATAAAAGAAAATTTTAGTCAATCCATTTGTAATATTATATTTACTAGCGACCCGCCTCGCACGACTATATTATGCATGTATTATAAATAAAAACCTTCCTCTTGAATCACTCTATCTTATAAAAAAACCGCATCAAAATCCGTTGCGTAGTTTAAAAGATTTAAGCATACATAGGGATATAGGGACAGAGAAAGCGACTTTGTTTTATACTATGTAGTGATTGACCTATTTAATTTGATATATAATACTTTCCGTCCATTAAACAGCTCAATAAAGGTCGTTCTATACAGGGATCCTATACTATTACCTAGACGTTGCTCTTACGGTAAAGGAAAACATCGTGATGAAACCTCGGCTTAGTTGGCTTCAGACGTGTTGACAAGTTCTTTCCTCAGGAAATGGTCGACTAAACTAAGAATATAGGCACTGGTAAAGATCCTTCCTTACGCCAAAAGAACCCAACTAGTTACGGAAAATAACAAGTAGGTACTTGTAAGGAAATTAAACTCCTTATTTTTGACATGGAGACATTAATCGTCAATTCAGAATGTTTTGTAAACGTTTTTGCACCAATTATTTGTAAACATCTTGTACCGGAGCTTACAAGTCAGCATTCATAATGGTTGACAGATTACTTTAACAACCATGTGAATTATTATTACTGAGAAAAATTAAGCTCAATATAATAATGAAGGCCATTTGTAATTCCCATGGAATTATTTAATATATTTAGCGTTGTTTTTTAGGCTTATTTAACGTTTTCTATGACGTAAAAATTAAATGGTTATAGACTACTTTGTTAAGGGTTGCCTTAAAAACCTTAAGGCAAAAAAACCCATGTGTCTTCTTCTTCCACGTTCCGTTCCGCGTTCTCCCATCCTTACTTAGTTTTTAACCCCTTACCGCATACGAAGCCTTTCATGGCTTCTCGAAGTTTTCATTTTTTTACAGTTCATACTAACATTAAAATTGAAATTGAAGAATTGTATTATATTAATCATGTCTTCACAAAACGGAAAGTAATTTTGTTGTCTGTGGTAAATGTATGGTAAATCCACTATTTGAGGTTGTATGGAGGGCTACCGGCGCATGAATTGCAACTATTGCAGTGAGACTTTTACTTGTGAAAAAAATAACTAAAACGATGAGTGCAACCTTCAATTAAAATAATTGTACACTCCTTATATCATCCACTATAACACGTGTTTGTTGTATTTGTGTTTTCTTTTGTTTTTGTTTGATTTTTGGCCCGTTTTGTTTAAACTCCATATATGGCTTCGTATGTGTTCCCGTTACAATACTGTCATACAAATATGGCTTCGCATGCACTACGGCTTTTCATTCAGATTTTTTAGATATGAACCCTTCACCATAATATTATAGAATTTCCAAGCATGTCAACAACGGTTAATGCCTGGATCTTCCATAATATTGTAGTGGAAACTTACCATAAAAATACGATTATAAGATTGCAGTTTCGGAACATATACTCACTATACGACAAGAAAAAGTTGTCATCCAGCGAGCCTTTTGGGATCAATTTTCTTCGATAGAGTATCTCATCTCTAGTCAAGTTGACACTTAAAATATCTAGGCTAGGCATCAACCTTTGCCATTAATTTTAGTACGTACTGACAACATATATTACATTCCGATGCCAGTGCAGCTCAAAGCTGCGTTTTCCTTTAGAAAGTGTAAAAATAGTAGGGTCTTTATACGTTTCAAAGACAAGCGATATTGTTTCAATCGGTTTCACAAAATGCATACGAAGCTTTTCTTAATTTATATTACTAAAACAGACCCTAAGAAACACTATTTTCCATAAAAATATTTTTTATTGTACCTCCTTCATAATTCATGCACTAAGGGGTTAAGACGTTTCAGTGTGATTTCATGCAAATTGTATAATTACAAATTAATACCTACCATCAGGCAGGTGTGATAGTGGTCAAACACTGACCTATCATATGTAAAAAATAAAATAAAATAGAGAATGTTGAGTTTGGCTTTGAATAGGTAACGAGATCTTTTTATTAAAATGAAAGTTAAATATTTTTTACACAGTTGGTACATGGTATTTTTTTATTTAGAATGTACCTACTTTAATATCTTTGAGTAGTTCTACAAATGGTTAAAACATGATAGCAACTTTTGCTAACCTCAAAATTTTCGAAAAAAATGATCGAATTTCCAAAAGTCCTAGAACAAAAGTTGTTTGTTTAGGTGCACAGAAGTAGCCCTCAACGGCTTGCTAGTATAATTTCCAATAACCCTGTATTTTTACGATAAATGATGACTAGTTAGTAGAAGTTTTTCATTAATTATTTATCAATTTTGTTAAAAAACTACTCTCGTGCGGATCAAAACGGATAAGAGGTAGCGCTAAATAATACTACTGAGCTCAAAATACCAGCCTTAATCAAAAGAGATAAACCCTTCAGCATAATATAAACGTTTTGACACGATAAGTGGACATTTTACAAACTAAAGGGTCATTGAACATTAACTTGAACTGGTCACGCCTTGTGACGTGAAAGTCGATCGATATCACTACATAGTATAAAATAAAGTCACTTTTTGCCGTCCCTATTTCCCTTTGTACGCTTAGATCTTTAAAACTACGCAACGGATTTTGATGTAGTTTTTTTTTAATAGATAGAGTGATTCAAGAGGAAGGTTTATATGTATAATACATGCATCATATAGCCGTGCGAAGCCGGGGCGGGTCGCTAGTATTTTATAAAATACTAGCAGTATTTTATAAAATACTAGCAGCGCTCCTCAGTTTCACCCGCGTGCCTCCTGATCCCGTAGAAATATCGGCATAAAAAGTATGTCCATGTCACTCCCAATGAATCAGTGTATCCTCATACTAAATTTCTTCAAAATCGGTGTAGTAGTTTTGGAGCCTATTCTATGAAATATTTCCTCTTTATAATATTAGTATAGAAATAAAAATATAGAATAGAAGATATAGAAAACACATGATTAATAACAAGCATGGTTATTAAAACGAGTTGTAATTGCGTTTATTTAGCACCAACGCATTAAACCTACCTATTTACTCCCCCATGATATCATACCTCACACAGCTGTCCACAAGAAGATATACCACCTCATTATTCTCCTTTAACTTTGACAGACGCATAGCATTTAATCGAAGATTAAAATTAGCTGTCAGGTAATGAACCGAGGCGCCTGAGTTGGTTATTTAAACACTGGGTACTGGGTACTATACCAATTGGATTATAATTGTTTTTCACGCTCATTTAGAAGTTATTGGTGTAAATCAATTGCATAAACTTTGTTTTGTTGCAGGTTAATGTGCAGTTACAAGGTTTTGTTTTGATTTAATTTATTAGTTCGTGTATTTTTTAGCTAGAAATTTCATAGTTGAATGAATCCGGTTACTCTTCGGACCTCGATACCTCTGTAATGGAGGTATTCATATTTAGTTTTTAATTTCAAACCTAGTGTCAAAACACAAAATTCAATGTGCACCGCCTTCACACCTACTTGAATAGGCATGCAACGAGGACAAGCAGTTATTAGTATTAGTGACACCATTCATTATTAACCACGACAAGATTTCGCGTCTACACGACGCGACGCATCATCGGGATTGGACCCCGACCGCGCTTTTTGGGCGAGAAATTTCATTATAATTTTGATACTTATTTTATATCCTATTTATCAACGAACAAGCGTTAAAAACTACATTTGTCTGATAACTTTCCTAGTACAAAACTGTCAAAAAACATCAGTTTAAATCTTGGTCTTTGATAAATAGGTTATTGATTTGACCATTATACGACTGCATAGTCGTGTTGGCTATTTAGAACGGATTAAAAGAAAAATGAAGTGTAAAATCAACAATTTTATTTAGAAATCGAATTTCGCCATTTGAAAATGAAAAATTGCTTTTAGTTTTTTAAATTGAATCACGTAAATAGGTCTGTATTGAAAAAGTTTTAATGTTCTGCAAATTTTACGGTAAACTTTCGTTTTCATTTCACGTTTTCATTACGTTTTGGGTGCGTTTATAATTTCTTTCTGATTTACAAAAATAATGTTAAATTTTCCCTTCATAAACAACATGCATAAAATGGTGGAAAACGTGTAAAACTGCCATAGCTTTAGGCATTTCACAAACCTCCCTCATTCAGAACGATTGTTCTCTCAAGTGGTCGATTAGGTATCATAGATCTATCGTTGCCAATGTACAGGTAACCAATCTTTATGGAAGTACATAGGAGCTAAGGCATGCTGGAAGGTAGCAAAGACAATACTTATTTATCTCTAGTTAGCGGCGGCTGCGCAGACTGCGCAGACGGACTGAAAATTGTTTACGACTCGTCAAATTATTATAACTAAACAAGATCTTACAGCATATATAAAGATAACATTTCGGAAATCAAAAAAAGATGAAAATTAAGTTCAGTCTTGGTTCTCTGAAATTTTCGGAAAATTGAAATTTGGCCATATCTCTTGATCGCGTTGACTAAGGGAGTTGATTTTTTACATCTTTAAATAGACATTAGAATATTTGATATCATCACCTATTATAAGTTAAGTTATTCACAACCTACCATAAAAGCTAAATCAGTTCTTTTCCATCCAATGGTTGCCTGGAAGAAATCGCTTTCAGCGATAAGACCGCCCATTTATGCAACTTATACTTTCTAGCTATTACTTTACTTTGTGTTTATCGTGTTCTGTTATTTCTGTGTTGAACAAATAAAGTTATCTATCTATCTTAGTATACGATATAATTTTCAACTTGATATCTTTACCCGTGCTTAGGGTTTTTTGTCTTAAGAGGAAAGGGTACCGGAGGCTCTTTCCATACAAACTATTACAAACGTAGTCGACTGTTTTCTCCCTGGATAATGACACTAGAGCAAATATTTTTGGTTCATAAAACTTATAACTGCCATGACCATGCCCCTATTTTTTGTTTTTTTTTAATTTTTCAATTTTTTTAATTTTAATTTCTATGATAATTAGAAAATGAAAAAAACCAAAACATAGGGGCATAGTCATGGCAATTATAGGTTTTATGGCACAAAAATATTTGTGCTAGTGTCATTATCCAGGGAGGAAACAGTCGACTACGTTTGTATGGAGAGCGCGCAGGTACCCTTTCACCTTAAGGTACGGAACAATAAAAACGGGATAACACTGAATCAATTTCAATGTTTTTAAGTGTTTTTTCTGCTTGACTCTCAACGATTTAGTACTCGACTCGTCAAGTGCAAAAACAGTTCTGATTGGTCAAGCGTGTTTTGACCTGACATTTTGGTTCTCATTCGTCAAGCAATGCATAAGTTGCCTTTGCAGCTTCCCTAGCTGTGTTTTCAGTGTTTTTTCTCCCAGAAACATATAAGGAGGTTTTTCTACTTTTTTCGCATTTAAAATTGGTATTATTTCGGTGTTTGGTAGAATTATTTCAGCATTGAAAGTGGTTGCGTCTACGATACATATCCAATACGCTACTAAAATTAGCATTACAAACTCAAGGCAAATAGTATTCCTGTTTTCGAAAGGATTTAGGTTTGATAAAATTCTAATTTCTTGAGGGATATCTTGAATAATTAGGTAGGCTTACTATTACCTACTACAATATTTCATGTAGTGATTAGGAAAGTAGGAAATATTTAAGAATCTAATACTGAAGAGTTTGTTTGTTTGTTTGTTTGAACGCGCTTATCTCAGAAACGAATGGTTCGAATTGAAATATTCTTTTTGTGTTGTATAGTCCATTTATCGCGGAAGGCTATAGATAGGTAGATAGATAACTTTATTTGTACAACACAGAAAGCAACAAAACACGACATACACAAAGTAAAGTAATAGCTAGAAAGTATAAGTTGCACAAATGGGCGGCTATAGGTTACTTTTTATCCCGAAATTCCCACGAAACCGGGAGTTACGCGGGTGAAACTGCAGAACTCTGCTAGTGAATTACAAAGTTATAAGCTTTAAAGACTTTTTCGGCGTAAGGGTTGTATGAATTCTTTCTTAGCGGATGTTTACGTCACAATAGCTATCTGTGTGACTCTAGGATCAGCGGTTTGAGCTAAGCCTTGATAAATCAGTCAGTCAGTCAGTCAGAACTTTTGATTTTATTTCTTATCTTATATCTACCTATATATATATATATATATATATATATAACATAACCCTCCCTTTTGGCTTCGCCGTAGTCGGGTAATAAATAAATCCCTATTTTCCTTC
Source organism: Idaea aversata (assembly GCA_907269075.1). Lineage (NCBI taxonomy): Eukaryota > Metazoa > Arthropoda > Insecta > Lepidoptera > Geometridae > Idaea > Idaea aversata. The sequence goes on from OU026102.1 coordinate 5,641,802, forward strand.
CTTTCCTTTTCATTTTCTTTTTTATTTTACTTGGCCTATTTTCATACTGCGCCGACCCCAAATTACTTGAGAACGACTGAACCGATTTGGCTAATTTTGGTTGGAGTTCAGAGTCAGGTTTATATGGTGAGAAAGATCGGAACTTACGCGGATAAAACCACTTGGCGCAGCTAGTTTTGAGACATTTCGAGACCAAAAAGTACCAGGCAAACATGTACGCAAGAGTTTATTCCAGAACGATTATAGATATCGCGTCTCTGTTGGAATACGATGTAATGCTGGCCCGTGTTCTGCATGCAACCGATACCTTGCGGTTTCTAAGCGCTAACTTCTGAGTTTGCCGCAATTTGATAAGTGAAGCGAAATTAGACGCTCTACAGTGAATAATGGTCATAATATGTCATTTCATATTGAATGCAGAATGTAGTATGGCCACGTATGGCAGCGTCATTTTTTTTAATTTATATTTAACTAGCTGCACACCGCGGTTTCACCCGCGTAAGTCGCGATCCCATGGGAATATTGGGATAAAAAGTAACCTATGTGTTAATCCAGGTCTCTAGCTATCTAGGTACCAAGTTTCATCGCAATTGGATCTAGTAGTTTTTGCGTGAAGGAGTAACAAACATACATATGCACACACACACAAACTTTCACATTTATAATATTAGTAGGAGTTGGATAGGATTAGAACGTCATATGGTCACAAGCAATAGCTATAATTAATCAATCAAAATTCTTCATTTATTTGTAATCACACAATTTGCATGACATCACTTTGATGCGTCTTAAAAATCGAGATGAATGAATCAGATACTTTAAAGAAATTAAAAAATACTTAGTACCTACTACGACTACTTATTACTTAGGTATAATAATTATTTCTTATCTCAATACCTTTTTTTGAAACGTCCTTTCTCAAAATGTTTTTTTTCTTTTTTTCTTAATTTTCCCAGAATGTCCTTTCTAAAAAAAATAACTTACTTTTAAAAAAAAGGCCCTTTGTACTAACTAGATTTAAGTTTGTGTTTATTTTAAACGTCATTGGTGCTAAAGAATTTGAATCTTTTACAAGGTCTCTTTCCTAAATAATTTTTTTATTTATAAGTCAAAGCATATTAATTATTACAAGAAACAAATTAAGACTTTCCTAAATTGTACAATATCCTAAGTTCTCCTTGTCATCTTCAATTGTTGTTGCATTCAATCGCAAATCCGCTTCAGTCTACACCTTAACCCAACACCGACTGATATTGGAAAATTGTCTAAAATTATTAGCCGTCTTTGTAACGGCTGTAGCGTGGGAAAACAAAGTTTTCTATTTTATAATAATAACTGAACATTGGGTTGAGATATTCCTTAATTACAGGAGCTTGTGTGTTGCGGTGTCGACTGGCTTCAGGAACGGTTATAAAGTGCACTATGGATAATATTAGATATATTAAACCGCACGTTGTAATATTTTCTAAGGTTTTCGCGACTTGAACTCATAATTATAAATATATTTCAACGGATATATTCGCGTTTTTATTTTTGTTTTAAACCTGACGTTTCGGGAACTTTGCAGTTCCCATGGTCACAGGCAGACTGAGATGACATTCGTCTTACAAAAATATTATGTGAAATGCTGTCAAACTACCGTCTACTTAAAATTAATAAAAAGGTTAATAAAAAGGTTTCATCTAACGCAGAATTGACTAACGGTGTCCCGAGGTATTGCAGCTGTATATCTGTTATATTTATAATTATGCGCACGTTGTAATTTATAAGGAAGGGAAGCAAACTCTGAACACACTGAAAGTTGATGATGGAGTTACAAAACTTAAAGATAGATTGATGAATTATTTATTGTGTAATATAAGCACAAATTACAATAAGTATATAAAATCATCATCATCATCAGCCGGTGTTAGTCCACTGCTGGACGTAGGCCTATCCCAAGATACGCCACTGAGCCCGATCTTCTGCACGTCTTCTCCATTCACTGCACATCGCTTTGCGTATGTCGTCTCTCCACCTGGTCACAGGGCGTCCTACACTACGTTTGCCAATTCGCGGTCTCCACTCCAGGACAAGTTTACCCCAATGATTATCAGTCCAGCGGCAGATATGACCAGACCAACCCACTGCTGCTTCAGTTTGCTAATCCGTTGAGCTATGTCGATCGCTTTATTATATAAAATAAATTAAATCTAAGTGGCATACAGGACGGCCTTATTGCTTAAGAGCGATCTCTCTCAGGCAACATTTAGATAACTTTGCATACATTGAGCACAAAAAAGGCAGGGAACCTTTAGATGGACCAGAAGTTAAGGGAGGTGAAAAGATAGGGTGTTTAAACAAACATCTTAATTTAGAAAAAAATACATTAGATACATAGGTACACAATACAAACACAATTAAATACATTGCAAGTAAAATAAAAGATTAAAAAAAGGAACTTTTTATGATCACTTTCTTGTCCGTCTGTCTGTCTGTCTGTCCGTGTGTCACCACCAATTTTCTCAGCAACGAGTAGACCTATTATTTTCCGCTCTTATTTATAACATTGAAAGCAAGAATGTTACTCTCACTAGCTTTGTCTAACTCTTTCGTCTAAATTGGGCTTTGTTTTCTGACTTACCGGTTAAGCTGAACGTGAAGATGCTCTTATATAAAATAGATTAACCCTCTCAGACAGTAATGCATCTCGTTCCCACGGTAGTTGTGCTGAAAACTGGGTTGTTACGGTTAGTCCCGAAAGAGATACACCTTTACTTCCTTTTAACTTTTCAGTTGAAGCGCAATTAAACTAAAATTATCCACAAATTGAATAGTTGAATATAAAATAATGAAGGTAATAAAATTATGTTTTAGGTATATGCACTTCTAAAGTAATAAGCTATCTACACAATTTTAAAATTAGGTACCTACATCAAATGAAATTACTCAAAATAAAAAAACTATAAATAATAATAATTACAAAATAAAAATGACCCCAAAAAATATCCCCATCCAAAAATAAGCTATCTTGTCTTAACATATTTCATTACATTCTTAACATTCGGTTCTTGCAAGTGACTGCCTACCATGGACGTATTATATACCTACTATAAATTTACTCATGTGCTATAACCACATGAGTATTCTTTACTCATGTGCTATAACTGCCTACTGTATTCATTGACATGAAAGATGTTTCAATAAAAATAAAAATAAATATTTTAGGTAATAATCAAAGAGGTTGCATACTAGGAAGTATAGAATGCTCAACCCTTCGACCATTGGTCGAAGGCTCAAACCTTGTAAGAAGCTGCTACAAATAAAAAATCACAAAATCACATTTTCTTATTAAAAAAAGCAAATTCAGCTAGAAAATAATTTTATTCATTTTATTAAGTAAAACGTGTTTGTAACCTGGAACTACATATTTCACCAATTAAAAAAAGTACAATATATTTTTGCGAAGATTTTATTTCTGTCAACACGTCTGGCTAAGATTTGTTTGATGCAAATAATAAATAGGTGCAATGGTCAATTTTCCACTTCAGTCATTCCTGACGAAACTGAACGAAAATAGTCAAAAAAACACTTATTGACGAAAGCGGAGTCTGACGGATGCGTCCTAAATCTATGGTTCGTTTCGAAGACACACATCATAATAAAACGATTCAATGTGACCTTAGGTTTAGGTTTAAAGAATCTTTATTTCTCTAAAGAACTTACATCCTAAGATTCTCTTTTCAAGATTTTTACTTTGACTCAAAAATATGATGTTCAAGTGGAACAGCCCATTTACAAGCAGAGTATCGCGTGCACTACATTAGCTAAATAACAATCGCGGCGCGGGCGCACCTCACTCATTGATTCCGCTCCTTTGTATGATTGAACATTTCAACTTATTCTTTTTCTTTTATTTTCATGCAATACAATACAGTTTTTTTCTTTATAAGAAAGTTTACACTTTCTTTTTTTTGGAAAAATATTATTTTATAATTCTTATAATATTACTTTAGTAATTAGTAAAGTGAGTATTACTGATCACATACCTACAGCGTAGTTTCTGCCTTTATTATGCTACAGTAACTAAAATACTTGATTGATTGACTCAAGCATTCTTCTATGGTACAATAATTTGTGTCTTCAAGGTCTACGTAAGTCCCGATCCCGTGGGAATATCGGGATAAAAGTAGCCTATGTGTTAGTCCAACAAATCTCCAGCAATATACATAGTTTTATCGCAATCTCTGCAGTAATTTTGAGTAACAAAGTGAGCTCTGGGTCACGTGGGGTTCAGCTAATTGGTATTCCGACTGTACACGGCACGCCTCGGGCACGGCTCTGTGTAATGAGAATCATCCCTACAGATCCCTAGTTGCAGAAAAAATCCCGTATACAAGTACCCAGTACAAGTCAGCATTAAAAGTGCTTAACAATATTTCTGCCATCTAAGATTTTCTTCCACGAAGACAGTAAGCGAAGGCACATTAGCATACAGTTTAGCTTACTACTGGAGGTCGGAGGTCGACCCTGGATCCCATCACCGACCGCAACAAGACAACACCGATGCGACGGACAGCTTGTGTTAGGTCTTAGGTTGTAACGTATGCACTATCTCTGGCCCTATGATGCGTCTAAGTGCAGCGTGCTGAGTGAATTGGCGTTTGTTTTTTACAAATGATAAGTCAGCGTTTATTGGTGCCTGGGGCATAAAATATATCTATACTAATGTTATAAAGCTGAAAGGTTTTTTGTTTGTTTGAACGCGCTAATCTCAGGAACTACTGGTTCGAATTAAAAAAAAATGTGTTGCATACTCCATTTATTGAGGATGGCTATAGGCTACTTTTTATTTTGATATTACCACGGGATCAGGACTTACGCGGGTGAAACCACGGGGTGCAGCTAGTATAACTTAATAGCTGTCCCGGCAAACGTTGTTTTACTATATAAAAAAAAGGAAAAAAAGGGGTAAAAAAGTTGTTCGATTCTCAGACCTAACAAAAAAAATTTCATACAAATCGGTTCAGCCATTTAGGTGGAGTTAGGCGACTAACACCGCGATATCAGAATTTTATATATATTGATAAAATAAAATATAATATTATAATCACAACTGCTGCACGACAGCATAGGATATCGAGCACAGCTTATCATAATTTTTCATTGCGAATAACGCGAGTAATAAATTATGAAGTAATGCATTAGGTATATAAAATTAACGCCCGAATACTAAAAGGCTTATCTTAGCCGTAGCGATTAAATTGACATTTAAGTGTGCTACAATAGGATAGGAGCGTCTTAAGTTTTTAGGAGACCCCTAAATATATAAGAGTCGTTTGAGTATTTGGGCATTATTTGCTCTGAAATTTTAAAATGAACAATTAGGTTGGTAAGTACTAACTTTTGAAGTTGTTTATAACTGTTTTGAAAACTACCCACCGGTCTCACTACAAAATACAATAGTACATTGTTATCCTAGGTGTGAAAGTCACTCATTACAAGCCCCGAGACGGAGTTTGGCGCCCGAGCGTAGCGAGGGCGCTAATAGTTCGAGGGACTTAATGAGTCTTTCACCCGAGGTAAACACTGTGCTTTTCATTACGAATAATACATAAAATTCTTCCTAACAACGAGAGTGAATGAGACTATGAGATTCCATACCACATGTGTAGGTACTCATGTGTCCATACTACCTGATCCTCTTACAAGGTTGGGACCAAAGAGGTTATACATTATGTAGTGTTTTTTTAGGTTTCTGCTATTTGTATTCAATACTTAAATACGGCGGTAGGTACTTACCAAAGAAAGCCACATCAGCAACATCGACAGGGCGCGGGCGTTTTTGACCATTTTCGTCTTAACATTTATTTTATTAAAAAAGATATCTTGAACTAAATATACCTACTTGAATTTGATTACTGAGAAAAAAGTTACTAAGTACTAAACTCTGGCAGTATGCATGAGCCGTGTCAAGCCATAATTATTATTCTTTGGTGTAAAAAAAAAGCAAGGAGGTTAGGTTTTTGAAGTTCCTAATGCGTAATGATACTAATACTGGCTACATGCAGATAGCACAAGTCGTGCGAAGCCATAATTTGACATGACAGCTGTCAGTGAAAGTGAAAAGCCCTAGGGCTGGAAATTTTATTTTCTACACGCTCTTCAGGCATATTTAGACCTACTTTCGGAGTATGAGTAATGAAAATTGTTTAAAACGTTGATGACGAGTTGTAAAACAATTTCAAAAACCTATTGACGTAATAATGAACTTTTAGTTTTATGTTATTAATTAAGTACCTACAATAAACTGTTTTTAAATTCACATTCAAGGCTACCTTGTCCCTTGACTCAGTAGTTTGATCATCATCAATTTTATAAGTATACAGGGTTTTTGATAAATATATAAGAAAGCGGTTGAGGGCTACTTTATGCACCTTAACAATCAACAGTAACTCTAGTAGTATGAGTTTTGGAAATTCCAACATTTTTTCGAAAATTTTTGGGTTATGTTGACAGGAAAAACAGCTGTTACTTACACGGAAAGACCATTAATCTTAAGATTATACTTATTTTTTAAATTTTATAGAGTGTTATTAAGTCTGTGACTATTATTTAAATAAATCAAAAATTTTTATAAAATTTCGAATTTTCAAAAGTCGGAAAAATAAAAGTTTATTGTTAAAAATTGCACAGAAGTATCCCTCAATCGCTTACTTAAATAATAACCAATAACCCTGTACACTTACCTCATTCGTTTGATCATACCTACCTGCTTAAACAATTAACAAAAACTGACATTTAAAATAATTTATAATTTGTTAACAGCCATATTGATTACGAATTTATCGCTAGTAAATTTAATTGATTGATTATAACCGAATGGTAACGTACTTTATTTCCTTTATTTATTTTTTATTTTATCCAATTATCATTATGTAGCTACCTACTTGAGTCATTGTTAAGTACATCTATTTTTTAAGTTAAGTAAAGATTTTATCTTATTTCTATATGCGGATATGAGATACTTAGAGAACTTAAGAATTTTGTACGGATTCACTTGGACAGTAGAAACAGTAGCTTTTGAACCAATATCACTACATAGCAGGGACTTAAATACCGGTAAAATACAGTAACGTTATCTGTGGAATTGCAAGATAACGTTATTTGTGAGAGAAACGATATAACAAAACGATATTATTCAAAGCTTTGAATATGTATAACGTTATAATAACGTTACGTTATATTGTCAATTTAACGTTATTAAAAATATTGTTATTCATATAATAATGTTATAATTATTGTTTTTATGCTATCTCTTTTACTCAAAGTAATGTTTACTTTTTCTTCGTGTGAACTATCGAACGCAGTGCTCTCTCTGGCTACGTAAGGGTGTAATCTATAGGTACATGTACGTACTATGTAATAGTATAAATGGGAAAGATTAGATTTTTGTTTGTTTGTATTGAATTTGCTTCAAAACCACTGGACCGATCTGAATAATTCTTCTAGTGTTGGATATCTCAAATATCGAAGAAGGCTAAAGGTTACATAACGTCCTGAAATTTACTATTACTTTGGTGTTAGATATATGTTTAGTAGGAATAGGTAAAATTTCCGAAACACATTTTTTTATCATAGTGAATCTACGATTAAAAGTAAAATAAACCAATCAATAATGTAGCGATAAATTTTCACAGTGCAATTAGTATATACCTAATACCTACCAACCACCTCTTCTGCGGCCAAGCAACGTTGCCGCTGCGTTCGAAACCGTGCGTGTGCGGTAGTACCTACCAGGTACCACCGCTCGCGCGCACACGGCGGCAACGTTGCACGCGCGCGCTGCCGCACAGTGGCTCGAAACTGCAATGCAAATGCAGATGATGGACATAGGGCTGTTTTTGATGCAGATCGTAAGCCGTCAAAATATGAAAAAAATGTATGAAACGTCACATGTTTTGGTCTCTAGGTTACAAACCAGAGCAGCTTACGTACTCTAACTTTTAGGCATGTTAGTTCAACTCATATCTCTCATTTGACACCACAAACAGCTTGCTATATCGATGACTTTGGAAAATAGAAGCCATTGAAAACTCTATTTTCAATTGAATTTTTTATGACCAAATCTTTAACTATCGTGGTTTTTTTTACTAATCGCTAGAGCTTCTTTATAAAAACATAAACTATTTTATAAAAACATTCAAAACATTAATATTTTCCGAGAAAATCGGCATTATTTAAAAAAGTACTAGAAATTTTGGCCTTTAGCATCAAAACCAAAGTCGATAACTTTCATCACTGAGGCGTGTTAGTTCAACTCTTTACCTTTAATAAGGCACCACAAACCACACAAACAGCTTGATCCATTTGCGACTTGCGGAGCATTTTATTTTTTAGAGTAAAAAAATTATGAGCAATCTTTAATTTTTTTTTATTGCTGCCTATCGCAAGGGCTCTTCGGAGAAACATAAAAGATTCTATAAAAAAATTGAAAACGGAAGGAAAGGAAGGTTTATTTTCTAAGGAAATCGGCATTATTGTAAAAAAATAAATATTAATAAGCCGATTTTCATAGAAAATATTAGTTTTTTTTTAGAAAATACTACACATTACTACCTACTTACTATCTATAACGTATAATAACGTATAATAACTAATAACGTTATTTTTGCAGTTAAAATTTCGTTCTGTTACTCGTAAAACGTTATACAAAAGATCGATAACGAAATGTTTGCTGAGATACCGATACTATTATAACGTTTTTATAACGTTAAACATTCTGTTATGGATAACGTTTTAAGTCCCTGCACATAGTATAAAACAAAGTCGCTTTATCTGTCCGTATATCCATTTGTATGCTTAGATCTTTAAAACTACGCAACGGATTTTGATGCAGTTTTTTTTAATAGATAGAGTGATTCAAGAGGAAGGTTTATATGTATAATTACTTATAAAGTGCAAATCCTGCCGAAGGCAAATGTTTTCAATTTCTAAATTTATTTGACATACAATAATAATAGTTTCTAAACCTACAAAATCCCAACCTCCTATGAAATTGAAGGGGCTCGCAGCTCCCCTAGTCCACGGGAGCCTTACCTTTTACAATGACAACCCAATGTCCAACCTACAATATGCCAATTCACACAATCCTGATAATAAAATCTAGACAACCGTGCACTTGACGAATGATTATATTAACATCTATCTATCTATATATATAAAAATCAATTGCTGTTCGTTAGTCTCGCTAAAACTCGAGAACGGCTGAACGGATTTATCTTATCTTGGTCTTGAATTATTCGTGGAGGTCCAGGGAAGGTTTAAACGGTGAGAATTCAAAGATCGGACTTACGCGGGTGAAACCGCGGGGCACAGCTTCTATAATATAAAAATCAATTGCTGTTCGTTAGTCTGGCTAAAACTCGAGAACGGCTGGACCGATTTGGCCAATTCTTTTTTTGTTGTGTTTGTTGTAGTCCAGGGAAGGTTTAAACGGTGAGAATTTAAAGATCGGACTTACGCGGGTGAAACCGCGGGGCGCAGCTTGTTATTAATAACTTAACATCAGCTTCACTTTAACATGAAACCGTGAACGAATACCAGTTATAGCGAAGTGAAAATAATTTAAGTTCTTGGAAAAGTTATTTTTTAAATGTTATAGGTACTTATATCAAGGTTTTTTGTATGCAGATAATATTTTGTAGCTGTTATTTTAGATTACTAGAACCGTAGCTATGAATATTTCGTAGCGGGATGCCTACTATCGCACTTAGCCGAGTTTTTTTAACTGTCACGAATCTGTAGCACAAAGACAAGATTACTAAAATCGCATACTTTAGATTGCACCATGCCTACTTTTCAGTTAATGTCGAATTTATCTCGCAGTTCGCCAACTTTGCAAAAACACGTTTTTTTAATTATAATGCATACTTTAGTACAGTTTCACACAGAATGCAAAAGGCACTTTGTTATTAAGTAGTTGATAGATGCCTACAAGGGCTTACCCATATCGCTCGACAGATGACATACTCTATGGCGCTATGACAAACATCTCTGGACAAGATAATGCAGGCTAAAGAAATAATAATACAAAATTAAAACCATTACAAAATGTATTTTTAAATTGTCATTGACATCTTTCAGTTTTTTTTATCCAGTAGATAGTGGTAAGTGGCTAAGTGGTGCCATCTATCAAGGCATAATGGAACTGGTATTTTTCTAGTACTAAAATTACATAGGATATCGAAGTGTAACCAATTTTTATACGAACATAAAATATTATGATTACTTAATTGAATTATATGAGTTTTATTGTTATTTTTGTACTAGCACTTGTGATTTTAAGGCCCCGACCTTCACTTTGACGAAAACTACAACTTAATGGAAGTGCTTAGTGGTTGTAGATTGGAGGTCGCAGGTTTAACTCCTGTAGCGGAAGTCCCGATTCAGTGGGAATATTGGGATAAAAAGTAACCTATTTAAGTAGGAAAAGTAGTCGAGGGTTTTATCAGAATTTTGATGTCTCCAAGCTTACCAGCAGTTTTGCAACTTTGTACCAATCTTCTTCTTTGTCCTGCTCCTTTCCCTGAACCCGCAACTTTAGCTCGTTGTTCGCCCGACGACGTCCAAATCTAGTCTATAAGTCATTTGACCGATTGTAATTGGACGAAAATAAAGATACGTCTCTATTTCAGATTCGACCAGGGCAAGTCAACAAAAGGCGCGAGCAAGCTCCGTCGGGACCTCATCAACGCAGAGATCGCGAACCTTCGCGACCTGCTACCTCTCCCACCTTCAACCAGGCAGAGACTCTCGCAGCTTCAGCTCATGGCCCTCGTCTGCGTATACGTCAGAAAATCCAATTATTTCCAACAAGGTAAGTGGTCAACAGAAGTTAATAAGTCATAAAAAATGTTACTCAAAAATAAACTCCGGGGCTATTGCAACCAATGTAAATATCTTAGTTACCATCTATTATTTTCATGGAACATTCTGGTATGCTTAGCTTAATAATCTATAGATAGTTATATTTATTTATGTTTTAAACGTTATATTAAAAAAATCGTATAATATCTGAGATATTTATATTGGTTGCAATTGCCCAGGGACACCTTACTTAGAAGGAGACAACTTTTTTTTTTATAAATGACTAGAAGTGCTCCACGTATCTCCTGGTCACTGATATTGGAATAAAAAGTGGCCTGTTATTTACAATTAATTAATGTATCCTCATACCAAGTTTCATCAAAATCGGTTCAGTAGTTTTGGAGACTATTGGTTACAAACAAAAAAAAATATTATATTTGTGTAGATAGGTCAGCGTTTGACCACTATCACACCTGCCTAATGGTAGGTGATGACGCGTCCTATATGAGATGTAGCACGCTTTCCTAGAAGATAATATCTTTACACTCACAACTGTTGCAGTTGGTAAAAAACATTTGGCAGCATTCACACGAGTTTGGGGCGTTTGCTGATTAAGGAGTTGGCTCAATCAACGTGCTCACAAAATATGTAAAAGATTTCTAAGCAGATTAACAACATCTTTACATAATATCGCATAAACTTCATGCTTCATAATGTCGAAACGACCTTGTATCTATTTTCCATACCCACAAATCACTAATTCTTCTAAAGCTTATGAATCCTTCAAGCTTAATTTACCCAATTACAACAAGGCCGTGCTCACACGCAAATATCAAAACGCAGCCTTGAGAGCCGCGAGTTTTAGTAAAAAAGAATAATTTCAAACCCAATAATTACCAACGTAACAAAATCGATGTTATTCAAAGTTCTCACGATCGTAACAGTTATATTGCTACTGTTCGAGATTTAAAATCTGAAAAACAATGGCGTATCGGTTTTGATAGGAAAATTAGATGAAATTAGCGGTCCTGAGAGGTTGCTACCGTCCATGGTTATTCGGACTAATGGTGCCTTCAGGGAATCGGTCTTGAGTCGGTCCGTGTCACGCCTGCGCGGTTCACATGCCGGCGTCATCGGGAATCCGATTTAAATCTTCAAAATCGATTCGATTCGATACAATGTTTAGCGATTTGATAATATAATCGTTTAAGTTTTATAGTTCCTAGTTTTGGGCTGTTTAGTGTAGGTAGGTATGTTTGGAGGTCAAATACCTACCTAGGTAGATACTAGAGTATTGTATTGTAGTATTATTGTTATGTTATGTATTATTGTTATTATGTATTGTAGATTAAAGACTATCCATATACAATGGCAATCGATCGCCTGATTATAGCATAGCAACTATCTTAATAAACCTTACGCAATGACAGCTTTCAAATTATATGCGCAACACTGCATGTAAGCGATCAATCGGTTGACGGAAATAAAAATTGCAACGCCCCGTGTTTTCAACTTTTCACCCGTGTAAGTCCCGAACCCGTGGAAATATCAAAATACAACGCTTTGATAGCTTTCAAATTAAATGCACATCACTGCATGTGAGCGATCAATCAGTTGACGGAAAAAAAATTGCAACGCCCCCTGTTTACAATTTTTATCCGTGTAAGTCCCGAACCCGTGGAAATATCAAAATATCAACGCTAATGTTACTATCAATGTATCCTCATACTAAGTTTCATGAAAATCGATCCTGTAGTTGCACAGCCAATTCATTACAAACAAATAAAAAAAATTATAGCAAGTAGATTTAGAAATTAAAGAATAGAAACCGCGGTGTGCAGCTATAGTAAATAATATAATATGTTGATGTCAAGACAGTACCTATCTTTCTACCTTCATATAAACCTAACACTAGAATATTTTTCGCAAATTATGATTTCATTTCTGTTTAGTCTAGGCAGTTGTTTCGAATGCTTCAAGGTAAATCCCTATTCTGAAGTATCCCCATAAATACAGGGTAATTGGTAATTATACTATCAAGCCGCTGAGAGCTACTTCTGTGCATCTAAACTATTCAAACAACTTTTGTTCTACGACTTTAAGAAATTCGAATTTAAAAAAATGATGTTATGTTTACCTGAAAATCAGCTGTTCCTTAAAATAAATAAATAAAATTAACCTTAAAATTTTGCTCACTTTTTATGTTTTATCTGCTGTTCTTAGTCTGAACGACCTTTATTTTAAAAATCTTCTGTTTTTCGAATTTACATAACCTCAAAATTTTCATTTTATTTTTCGAATTTCCAAAAGTCGTAGAACAAAAGTTTTTTGATTAGGTGCACAGAAGTAGCCCTCAACGGCTTGCTAATATAATTACCAATAACCCTGTAAATAAAGTGTAAACTTATAGATAATAATTAAATAGAACTCACAAGTAGAAGAAACGTGCCTCATGAATATGTATAAATTATTATAAATAATTATTACCATATCACATAACAATCGGAGCTGGAACCAACTTATTATTGCATTAGCATACCAATAAGGTACCATATTTCCAAAGAAGTATATGTAGTTTTTTTATGAAAATATTTAATTTTAATCAGATTGTAGTGTCAAATGAAAGAAAATAAGACAACATGGATGTAGTTCCACAGAAAGTAAGTAAGTTGTTGCAAATTAAAAATAGTGTTTTTAATTTTACTTTTGTAGATTTTAAATCGCACGATTGCGAACAATTAATTTAATATTTTTCAGGAGCAAGGTTTAAAGATTAAGTAGGTTCTAAAAAGTAATTACGGGATAGTTAAGGTCCTATTAGAATGAATAGTTAAATTTTATGAAAGCTGAAAGACAATTCAGCTGTATGAAAAAAAAGTAAAATACCCAGTAGTAGCGAGGGGTCCCTGCAACCAGATTTCTGGCGGCTTACCTTTACGGATAAAGGCATAGGTCCTGTGGTGTTGCTTAATAAAGGTGGATTTACACACACTAAATATTTTTTTTTGCTACTGGTGTTTTATTAGCTTTACCTTAAAGAAATATCCCCCAGCACTGATACCATTTTTAATGGAAAGCAAAAAATTTAATGGTTGTCTGTAAAGTCGGTTTACGGACGATAATTTTACGTAATAACGTCATAAGAAAACGATGAAACATTGAGATTTTTATTTTTGTTTTTCTTGTACTTTCATATAAGTAGGTACCTAAGTAATTTTTTATTTATTTTTTTCCCTTTTTTTAATATTTTTTTTCCTTTATATATTTTTCTATTATGTAAGTCTTCTATACGTCACTCGTCACCATAACACAAGCCCAGATGAGCGATATTATTACTAAACAATATAAAACAAACACGAGAAGCGTAACGTTAACCATGTCTGTTGCTTGTCGTGTGTGGTGTTACCCGGAACAGACACTTTTTTGTGAATGCAGGTGTTCCATCAATTTATTAGACGTTATCACATCAAAAAATCTTAATCCCTACTCTTTACTCTACCTACTTAGAAAATGTCAAAACTTCAATCGACGTAATTTCGAATTTAAGAACTTGTAGATCGTTAAAACTAAGTATCCGATAGAGAATACGGATCCGCATCGATAAACGTTCGATTGTCTACGATCGACGATCGTGGGAATAGCAGTTTGCATATGATTTTGAATCTGACCATCAACTTGCAATATAGTAGAGTTTGTTGCTTTATTTCGAAACTAGTTATAAAGATATAACTCTACTAGCAGCGCTCTGTGGTTTCACCTGCGTATCTCCCGATCCTGTGGGAATATCAGGATAAAAATAGCCTATGATATATGCAATGAATCAATGTATCCTTATACCTAGTTATATTTAAATCGGTCCAGTAGTTTCAGAGCCGTTTCGATACAAACAAAAAAATAAAAAAATATTTTTTCTTTATAATATTATAGTATACCTACATATATATATTAAATACATTTTCATTTTTTTCTGCCTGATCTTTTCGAAGTTGATTTTAGTCGGCACAGTAAATCTTCTTAATTAAAACTGCAATATGATTTGGCAATATCTTCACGACCGGCCGCCTGACATTCCTTGGGAATGCTGTTGCTGTGATGGTTTACCACAGCCACCACCGCGCGGAGGACCCAAGGTGTAATAGTCTGCACAAAGTCTTCAAATCCCTCGCCTTCTACGCCACCCAAGGGGTAGCCAGAAGCCCTATTTTATGCCGTGGCTACACACCTACAGGCTACATAGTCAGTCGACATTTATAGGCAAAAATTATACAGAACCATGACATAAATCACCTATCAATCATACAGGGTGTATCCCACGACTCCCACTGTTATCGGTTAAACGCTGAAATTACAGGCAGAACGTTAAAATTATCGAACACGCATACCCTCATATTCTCGTATACCTTGCTCCTGTCGGAATGTTCTCAACAATTTTTGCATACCACACGTTGAGGTTCCCATCCGAATACACACGTATAATTAGTTCGTAAGTGGCAGATTGGTAATGCATTTATACCAACATTTTAGTTTTTATTGTTTGATCTTAATAGCTGGTTATGTAAGGCACTTTTTGTTCTGTCTATTTTGAGATTTTGTATTCATTATTTCTTGGGTTGAATTGGGAGGTACTGAACAAAAATAAAAATGCAAACTGACGCATGACTAGTCCAGCGACCCACGGTGTTTGATGGAACACTTCAATGGATTCCTTGATCAATTAATATTAAAGATAGTTTTGGGGTTTTTATTCCATCAAACACTGTGCGACCCCCCTTGAAGTGACCTTGATAATTATTTAAAGGTATGAGTTCCCCTATATCCTTTACCTCTTGATATTTTTTTTATTAAACCTAGATTTGCTTAGGTTTCTTTTTCTTATTACGTAAATAAAATGATTGCTCGTAGACGCATTATTCGGGAAAAAAATAGAAGAATGGAGAAAACATAATGCCGATACCAAAATAAATAATAGCCAGTTGTTGGCTCCACCGTTATCTTAAAGCTTTCTTCTTCTTGGCTCATCCCTGTATAAATATGACAGTTTTTGGTACCTACCTACCACGTGAGGGTATGGTAGACAAGCTGCACATAAGTCCGGGCAACTCATGTAAGCTCCATATCTCACCTATTTACACCATAACAAAAACACAGGGATTCTAAGGAATAATTTTAGCTTTAATTTTAGCAAAGGGTGAAAGTGTGCCCATATAGTTAAAGCCAAGAGCAAGCCCATAAGGAGAACCTTATAAGCCATAAGACCTTCAGGACATTTGTTGATATAAAAAACTGCTTACTAAATCAAACCATGCAAAGTTTCCATTTGCAAATAAGTAGGTACCAACCAACTATTTACCTACTACTATAATTTTCAAAGGTGTCAATTTATTGATAATATTCCTATATATGTGTACTTGTTGCAGTTAATCTATGACCCTCTGATAACTGCGTATTAACTTTATGGAATTATCTAGATAAGGGTATCGGTTGTTGATTAATTGTATGCGCTTTTAGAGGTCAGAGGTGACGCATAAATTACCTACTTGAAGTCTGTATCTACGTACTAATATTTCATGAGGTATTTAATGGGAAATCACTTTAAATTTGAGTCATGCGTATGCGAAAATCACTACATAGTATAAAATAAAGTCACTTTTCGCCGTCCCTATGTCCCTATTTCCCTATGTTCCTTTATATGTTTAGATCTTTAAAACTACGCAACGGATTTTGATGCGGTTTTTTTAATAGATAGAGTGATTAAAGAGGCCGTGCGAAGCCGGGGCGGGTCGCTAGTATTAATTAAGATGTCGCTTTTTTCGTGGCATTGTAGCTTCCAAAGAGTTAAGTCTATTTGATATCGATTTCGAAGCTGAGCCTATTCTTTATTGGGTCAAAAAAATCAATCAAACTACTATTAAAATTAAAACGCAAAAGGAAAAATAAAATAAAATACTCTGATACCTAAATGTTAATAGAATGATTGTTCATAGTTGTATTAGTTACGTACAGTCACGTTATCAATTAGCTGAACCCCACGTGACCCAGAGCTCATTCGCATATCTGTAAAAATAATACCAAAATAGGTAAATGCTATAAATAGCATTTACCTATTTTGGTATTTTTTTACATTGTATTGTACAGTTTATTGTTTAAAAAAACCATCAGGTAACATTACTTTGCAACCTTACAGATTTGTGAGTGAGCTATGTCACGTGGGGTTCAGCTAATTGGTAATGTGACTGTACCTAGTGGACTTTGTGGTCTATTGCATGTAGTTTTATTTGAGGAACACTTGATTTGCCTTTTCTAAACTAGATCCGAATCGATCTATAGATGGCGCAATAAACACCTGCCTAATCTCAGATCAAAAGAATGCTGGCCAGATAAATGAAAATACCACTAAAACTAAATAAATGGGAACATTTAAGTGCACGATAAGGTGGAGTTTTGCGTTTGTGGAATTGTGCGTAGTTGGTATTTTACGTAATTGTTTCTACTATACGCAAAACACCAAACTCTCGAGTTGTTGTTTCGCGTATTTGGTGTTATGCATCTAACTCATACTGATGGCTTCCATGCCATCATGCGTAAAAAACTCATTTCATTGGTGGGCAGGTTGCGGGGGAGTCACAGCAGTATCCTGAAGACAGTTGCGGAGAGGGTCAACTCCCCATTTATGGTGCATTTCAGGGGAGTGGCGGTCAACCAAGGAACTTTTCCTATAAATTGACCGTTGCTCCAATGACTTGCGCCATCTGTCGTTTGTGAGCCCGTCCCTAATGATTTTTATTGCCCTTATTTTATTTTATTTTAATTTATTATATTTTAATTTTAATTTTAATTCACATTACGGATCTGTGTTATCTGAAATAAATGCATTTTTTATTTATTTATTTTTTAAAAGGGTACAAACAAACACCATCTCTGCCTGAGCTGCATAGGTATACTGTCCTCCGTTCTGTTGCGGATAAAAAACAAACAAAAATATTGACAGAGAAAAGCAAATGCCATACTTGGAGCACCTTGAATCAGAGACGCTTCACTCGCTCGATCAAAAACAACAATTACAATTCAAGCAACACACAATAACGCAGTCTACACCACTCTTGTAATTATTTCTAATTGCAGTACAATCTAAAATGAGCAAACAGTTGCAATGCCGATAATGGCGTGCTAAGTGTCCGCTATTCTTGTGGTATTGTAATGATACATTGATGGTGAATCTATCAGCGATGATGGCCGTTTGTGGTGGCACTTGGTTTGTGTGTTTACTGTGATTTATATGTACCCACCTAGCTTAGCTTTGTTAGTTTCGTTACTAAGGTCAATGAGATGAAAGAGAAATGCTTTTGAAGATGAGTTCTAAGAGCTTTTAATGCGCGTAAAAACGTAATATATTGCAACACCATTTCTGGAAAGGAGCCCTCACGTAAACAATGTTGTTGTCACATTTTTAAAATTTCCCAAACTCTGAACAAATTTATATTTCTTTGTTACCTATTACATTACCAAAGAATGATTATAAAGTTTTCTTTACTCACTGGTATATCTATAACGGTAGAAGGTACTGCTCATCCATTATCTTCTTCGTATCATCACATCAGCCATAAGACGTCCACTGCCGAACCTAGGCGTCCCCTTCCAGAGCAATTCTTTGGCATGCCTTCTGAGTCCATCTAGTCGGAGGCCACTCCACGCTACGTTTTCCGATAGGTATGTGGTCAATCTAGGTCTTTTCAGCCTTCAGTATGAGCGCCATATTCCCCGCACATTGCTACTTTAGCTTTCTAATCCTTTCTTCGTATCGATAAAACAAATTACCTGATAGTTAAAACTAATCCCTATTTACTTAGTTCCTATCTGGAACAGCGGAACAGCTGGTATCCTACCGTAATATATGCGTGTACCTAATTTAATCCAATTAGTGTTTTGCTACCATGTCACATTAACATTAATTTAAATTTTAAATCTGGTAGAAAATTACTTAGTTACTTCTAAGAGGACAGATGGAGATAGATGCCAGTTGTGAATAAAATTGGCTTGTTTCAAGTTTTCAAAGAATAATTTTATAAGTTGCAAATGATTTGCTTGTTTGTTTGATTAGTGTTTTCTTTTACTTTTTTTTTTTTTACTGTTCTTTATAATTGTGATAAAGGTGAAAGGATGCCTGCGCTCCCTCCATACAAACGTAGTCGACTGTTTCCTCCCTGGATAATGACACTAGCACAAATATTGTTGTGCCATAAAACCTATAACTGCCATGACTATGTTTTATTGTTGTATTTTTAGTTTTCTTTTTTCATTTTCTAATTATCATAGAAATTAAGATTAAAAAAATAAAAATAAAAAACAAAAAATAGGGGCATGGTCATGGCAGTTATAAGTTTTATGCACCAAACATATTTGCTTTAGTGTCATTATCCAGGGAGAAAACAGTCGACTACGTTTGTAATAGTTTGTATGGAGAGAGCCCCCGGTACCCGTTCCTCTTAATATTTTGTATTATTCTCTAGAGGCATTATTTCAAAAGGAAAGCATGCATGGAGAACGCAATACCCGCGTTATCTCTTAAGAATATGTCTTAAAGCCCTGTTGATGACATTGTAAGGTCAAACTCTTCCATACAAAACGTAGATAGCGATAGTACCTAGAGTACCTACATTCATATTATTAGGTCCCTCTTATATATACCCACTCAACTGTAGGTCAAGGTTCTTCACAAGCCTAGTTTATTAAAGTACCTTAAAGACTTGGCGCACTGCAGAACTTGAAGTATCTACAAAAACACGACCCAGTTGGCACAATGGTCACCATGCCGGACTGCTAAACACAGGGTCGCGGGTTCGATTCCCGCCTCAGACAAGTATTTATGCTTGGATATTTGTCTGTGGTCTGGTTGTGTATATGTATTATAAGTATATATTTACTAAGGAAAAGTATATAAGTAGTATATCCGTTGTCTAGCACCCATAACACAAGTCTAGTTACTTAGCTTGGGGCTAGATGGCGATGTGTGGAAGGTCCTGCAATATTTATAAGTATTTATTTATTTATTTACACACTGCTTAAAAATATGGTTCCCAATACAGACAAATTGTCACCTATTCTAAGTACCAAAAATCGAAAAGAAAACAATAAAATGACAAATAAAAAAATGCTGATCCTCAAAAACGAACATAAGTCGGTACGTTCTCGCTGATCAAACTTTCAACTCTTAATCGATTGAACCATAGCTATCAACACTTAGGTACTAATTATTAAGTTTTTGCACTAAAAAAACCCACAATCAAATCAGTTTTTTTTAGTTTTGATTTTAACACATACAAAACGCGACTAAAGTGTACCTACCTAAAATCTATCCAGATTTTGCAATGCTCTTGCATTGAATTTGGATTTTAGAAATAAACTATTTGCCCCACAAACGTTGTTTTGCCATAGGTATACAAAAAAATATAGCAAAAAAAATTGAATAGTGTTCGATTCTCAGACCTAACAAATATACACAAAAATTTCATACAAATCGGTTCAGCCGTTTAAGTGGAGTTTGGCAACTAACACCGCGACACGAGAATTTTATATAGTTAAGGAGGATAATTATTATTATTTGACGTCCCAGTTGGCACAATTGTCACCATGCCTGCCAAACATAGGGTTGCGGGTTCGATTGCCGTCTCAAGACAAGTAGTAAGTAGTAGATATTTGTCTGTGGTCTGGTTATTTCTATGTATAATAAGTAGGTATATTTTAACAAAAGAATAAAGCTATTGCATAGCGAACGCTCAGCCGAGCTACATGGTAGGCGGAGTGGGGGGTGTTAGGTTATATTTTCATTACGGAATTTCGTGATTCGGTCGCCGCGCTCAAAGCCCGCGATAAAAGCTATGCAATAGCTAAAAAGTATAAAAAATAAGTAGTATATCCGTTGTCTAGCACCCATAACACAAGTTTAGTTACTTAGTTTGGGGCTAGATGGCGATGTGTGGAATGTCTTGCAATATTTATTTAATCACTAAATTAAACTTTCAAATGTTTCCCGCTCGATTCTTGACAATCGGACAAAATGTTACAAACCTATTTTACTTCAGTGGCCAACCAGTTTTATGTTCGTTTCTAATACTCGTAGAAAAGATTTATAGCAACATTTATTCACTATCATTACCTACACATAATGTTTTACAATTGAATATTATTTTAATAAACAGTTGCTTGCAACTAAGATATGTCTATATTGTATTGAACCTTGAATTGTTTTATCAATTGGATATAAACGATATGTTTCAAAGGTATTTCCATTATATTTACATTAATTGGTATGTTCGTGGTATGCAACTGTTTTTAACCGACTTCAAAAAAGGCGTTTCCTGCACTCAATTCGTTACGTATATCTATTTTTTTTCATGAATATTCATCGATTTCTCGTAGACGGATAGACTTTCTTAGGCCCGTATTAATAAATCGCTCTCAATATCGATCTTGAGTGCGTATCAATTGAGTGAGTCTTGAGATGCGGTCACTATCTTAAGTTAGGCGTTAATTAATAGATAAAACTCAAGTTCTAACCAGGCTGATATCGCTCTTGAGATTTGAAACTGATCTTGAGAGCGACATTGAATGACAGTAACGCTTTGTTCTTACCTTGAATGGTATGTTTTTACCCTATGGTAGGTAGTGTCGTCATATTTTGCTGTCAACTTGTTTTTAATGTGAATTTTTTTACAAAATGTAAGATTTTACTACTAAATAATTATTTAAATGCGAATGATTTGTTCAAAAAGTCATTAGCATAAAATACCATCATAATAATTGATTTCTGACAAAATTTGTTCTAGCTCCATGTTCCTGAACTACAAAACTAACGAAACAGCTAACTTATGTCATGTATGACCCGCAATCAGACTTGAGTTCACGAAACTACATCTTGAGACATATCTTGAGAGCTGAGTTTGATTTATTAATACGGTATTACTCAAGTGATACGTCGCTCTTTAATCGCGTCTTAAGATAGGTTTATTAATCAGCGCAACAACTCAAGAGCAAACTCAAGATTGAAATCGATATTGAGTTCGGTTTATTAATACGGACCTTAGACAGTTAAAATTTGCACTAAAAATGACTTTTAAGTCATTTCAAGTTTTATTTTTTGTTTTTTATTTTTTTACTTTTAACCAACCGACCGATTAAACTAACCGATTTAAAAAAAAGTACTTCACTATCACTATCACACTACATAGTATAAAACAAAGTCGCTTTCTCTGTCCCTATATCCCTATGTATGCTTAAATCTTTAAAAGATTTCGATGCGGTTTTTTTTAATAGATAGAGTGATTCAAGAGGAAGGTTTATGTGTATAATACACGCACAATATATATTCGTGCGAAGCCGGAGCAGGTCGCTAGTATAATATAAGCACCAAAATAATCTGAAGTAGAAACATAAAACTGCCCGACTTCAGACGTTGATTAGTGCGGCGGTTATATTTCCCTCTTTTTTGAAGTCAGTTTTTAATTTTAATAATATTTTCTCATTATTTGTTCTTCTGTAGTTTACTTCAAAAGACTTATAAGAAACAAAAACCTTTACTATTATTTAAAGTTTATAGTAAATGCATAGAAGACCAAGTACCTACCTACGAATGGAACTTATCAATAATTAAATTACTTATTCATAAATAAATTATGTTCTTGGTGACAGTTTGACTTTAATGATGACATAGTCGTATACTTAACAAGGATAATATTTTCCATTCAATTTGAGTATGGTGGCCGCCTATGCTTGCAAACTTTCGATCGAAACAATATTTTGTACTATGGGTGTCTAAATTCTGATTCTGACTTATCGCTATATTGCTATGCAGTGCGTTCTTAACTCTTTCTGTAAAAACTCCCTTTTAGATAAATACATGGTACCTCTGGACCTAACCCAAAAAATAAAAATCGAATTTATAGTTTGATAATATTACGCAAAACCTAGAGTTTTTAACATCTTTATTTACGTAAAGGCCTGCTGCCAATTTTTGCTATAATTTTCAAAATTTTGAGTAATCAAAGTTCTTTTTCGGATCTTTAAATTATAAAAAATCTTTTGTTTCATGCAAAAATATGAGTTTCCCATCTCCTAGAAGTATAAGTACCATAAAAAGTATTATTTCTTATTCACTGTACAAATTTAGGCAACTCTACACATTGCCAAATTTCCAAATTGTTACGGAACAGAATTACCGAAAACATAAATAATCAAATTAATTTTATTCTCACTAAGCTATTTGACTAAGGTCGTTATGTACCTACCTATTATTGTAAAATTAATAAACGCATATACGATTGCGTTGAATAACCGTTACGAGTTTATTAAAAGATGTTTGTGTTGATTTGTTCGTAATCGGTTTTATCGTTTTGTTCTTATGTTATGGTTTGAGTTTATGCAGTAATATTATGTCTATGAAAGATTTATTCCGGTCTGATCCACCGTGCAGGGGATAACAAATAAATTTAAATATTTTATTCCCTGCACGGTGGATCAGACCGGAATAGTTTTAAAAATTAAATATTTTAAAATAAAACTGATCCCCCAGGGTATCAGATCCAGGGGGTCCGACCATAATAAATCCTATGAAATGGGGCCAAAGTTTATGATACTTAGTAAATAATAAGGTCTTCTTAAAACCTATGGACGCCTGGTACATAAGCTTCATATATTACTAAATCTTTTAATGCGTTCCTTTGTAGGAACATGTTGAGTGCCATTTGTTCCCACTGGCAGCAATTGGGTTTTTTCCCATTCGTTCCCAGTGGATACGTTGTTATGTATAGAAACAAGCGATTGTTTCACAAGTGATAGGTTAGAGTTTGATCACTATCACACCTGCTTGATGGTATTAAGTGACGATGCGATCTAAGTTGTAGCACACTTTCCTAGAAGATACCTCTTCACTCGTGACTTTCAGACCCCCCAAAATGTGCACTTCATTTCCTTGTAGTACACGATAAATCTCAGAATATCCATTGGCTTGTTCCAGGATAAATTTAGCGAGATTTTTTTCTCATTTGATCCAGATTTATAATTGTGGATGTATTGAGATTTTTCTTTGTTAGTTGATAGCTTCTCAGATCTATCATGGATCTAATGACAATGATAAACGTTTAGCATAGTGTCTGGGATTTCCTTAATAGGATATAATTATCATAGGTTATGTGATAATTAGACGTCATAATGTAGTCTGGTGTTTCTACCGAGGTGCTTGCGCCATAGTCACTGCCATCCCTGTAATTATGCCGTTAATTCCTGTTTTTATTAAGTTCCATTTTAACCACCCAAATGCCTGAATAGGTATAACCCAAAAATAGGAAAGCATATTTTGTATCACTTAAAAAATAGGAAAGCATATTTTGTATCACTTAAAAATATCTAATTAATGAAAATAATCGATTTTTACCAAATAAACAGTATTACAAAAAAAAACGGTCAAGTGCGAGCCAGACTTACGCATGAAGAGCTATGTTGTATGGTCCTCACAAAAAAAATCGATTTATCCCGGTAGGATCCCCTGGATCTGATACCCTGGGGGATCAGTTTTATTTTAAAATATTTAATTTTTAAAACTATTCCGGTCTGATCCACCGTGCAGGGGATCACAAATAAATTTAAATATTTTATTCCGGTCGGATCCCCTGGCTACCTATTAACAAACTTTTGGGACAATCACCAACAAAATATTTATTCAGGGTTTATATTTAATACAAAATATTTGAAATACATGTTTATAATAATACTCATTGTAATGGAAATGTTTAGTATTGGAGAACAACTACCCTACTTGTCTTGGCTTGTCCAGTCTTGGCCAAATCACAGCATCTTTTTAATATTTTTTACACTTTTTTTTAAATTAAGTTTTGTTAAAAAAAAATCCAAATTTTAATGTCTGACCTGTGATGATTTTAAACACTTTTGACGTTGATTTGGTGTTAATTTTATAGGGTTCAGTTCCTTGAAAGGTAAAAGGTAATAGGGACTATAGACTTCAGTATCTGGTATGAATTTCAAATTGCTAGGTTCACCCGTTCCTGAGAAAATCTGTGGTGACACACGGACAGACAGACAGTCGGACAAGAAAGTGATCTTTTAAGGGTTCCTTTTTTTACCTTTTGAGGCACGGAACCAGGAACCGATAAAAAATCACTTTCTTGTCCGTCTGTTTGTCTGTCTGTATGTTTTTAGATACCGAGTAATTTTAAGTTCTGTTTTATTTATTTCATTAAGATGGTCAACATCTTTTAAGGGTTCCGTACCTCAAAAGGTAAAAAAAGGAACCCCTATAAGATCACTTTCTTGTCCGTCTGTCTGTCTGTCCGTGTGTCGCCACATATTTTCTCAGGAACGGATGGACCGAGCAAGTTGAAGTTCATATCAGATATTAAAGTAGTTCCTATTAGATGTGTAAAAATCAAGGTCCAGAGCCAACACAATAAAAAGATATGGGCAAATTTACATTTTCGCAAAAACTTGTACCAAAATTAATCTTAATTTTCTAGTTTATTATATTTCGGAATTTTCCCTTTACTTGTGCTATAAGACCTTGCTTTTTGCAAAATTGACAATTCCCAGTCAACCGAAAGTACCCCATAGGTTTTGGGTCGAAAACCTATAGTGGTAGTTCCCGTTGACCTAGAATCACGAAATTTGGCAATAAACAAGGCCTTACATCACAAATAAAGGGAAAATTCCAAAAAAATTATTTTTTTTGAAAATCAAAGTGTGTCCCCATACATACATAGTTGGACCAATTTTATTAAACTTGACCCTTAAATTGTATGGGTGTCCAAACGAATTAGGGATCAAGGTAAATTGGTAACTAACTACTAACTACCATACTACTGCAAGGGCAGAGAAAGAGAGTTGAAACTAATTTATAGAACCCTCGGCGCGCGAGTACGACTAGCACTTGATAGGTTTTTATTAATTAAGGTTGGTCCAAAAAAATCCAAAAGTCTGATTACATGTAGTGTGATGATTTTAAACACTTTAATTTTGTTAATTTTTTAGATGATTTATTATATTAATTTTAATTTCTGTATATCCTTTCAGTTGGCAGAGGTGGCGCCCCCTAGTAGCGCTAGACTGGCTTAGTCTAAAAAAAATGGCCGCCTGAAGGGGGCAGACCCGTTTATTCCATATAAAAGCATATAAATTAATTAGACATTTGAGCGACAAGGCCGCCCTTTGTAACACTTATACTTAAAATATGTTTCTTTTTAAATATTTATTGCAATTTAAAAATGGTGTTTACAATAAAGAATTTTTATCTATCTATCTAAAGCCTGATTGCCTGTGATGATTTTAAACACTTAAAAAAAATTAAAAAATTACATAAAAAACTGTTTTTCTCTTGACTGTACTAACCTGTCAAATAGAGTAAGGGGATCGGACCGGCATGATAAAGTTTATAGTGGATCAGAACGGAATTAAAAAATAATAATAACCAGCAGGGGATCAGCTCAGGGGATCAGACCGGAATAACTCAAAAAATCTTTTCTTTGTTGTTAATGTTTAAAAATTTACACTGTCTAGCAGCTAGACAGTGTAAACATTAAACATAGCTAGACTCTAGCTATCACGGTTCATGTGATACAGCTTGGTGACAGACGGACAGACGAAGGAATAGTGAAGTCTTAGTAATATGGTCCCGTTTTTACCATTTGGTACGGAACCCTAGTAAGTTTTTTTAAGTTACTATACGAATACCATTACATCGTTAAGGAAACTTAATCGAATCAAAGGCTAATAATATTAAAAAATATACAATGACCTTACAACCAAAGTACTCCGGCTCACTTTCGATTTCAATTGTTTTATAAAAAAACCTATAATGTTTCTAAATAAAAGGTCAAAGAAACCGGTAGTGTGATGATTTCATCAACGTTCTACTACCTTCTCAATAGGATATAGGTACAATAGGTAAGTATCAAGTTATTTGTGTTTTAAAGTTTCATAATTCGACTAATTAGTTAGGTTAGGTGCCGCTGAAAATCAGTATTTTCCATTTAAGAGGAAAGCGTACTGGCTCTTTCTCCATACAAACGTAGTCGATTGTTTCCTCCCTGGATAATAACACATATTTTAGTTGCATAAAACCTACAAACCTACTACTTTGCCTTATTTTTTTATTTCCAGTTAGAACTTTTTAAAAAATCTGTACTTATTCATCTAATTACAAAACGAAAGACATAATACTAATCTATCTCCCAAGGTACCAATCATCTTTAATTTTCTCAAATAAATAATGTTGCAAATTCATCTAATTAAAATTAATGATTCCATCAATGTTCATTGAAAGATTGATTAATGTTTAAATTATTTATTACGAAATGTAAGTAAAGTACACGTACATTTTTATATTTTGTAACTTTGATTTGTCAACAAATATGTTTTATGATGTTTAAACACTCAACTAATTTCTGTTGTTTTAAATATTGTCTATTTACGCGCGACGGAACGGACGACGGTTTGCAATTAGGATGAGAGGGCGTTTGTTTGTTTGTCCACTCAAATGTGTCGATTTATCTCCAAAGCGACCGAATTTAGATAAGTACAGATTTTTATTCAAGAATAAAAAATCTGTATCTAAATTCAGCCACAACTTAACCCACTTTATTACGTTAAAATAGTATTTGACGTGTTAACATCTAATAAATTGGTGGAAGACCTGCATTCACAAAAAAGTGTCACGGTAATATTGTGTGACGTCATGCGTCATGGTAACATGACCAGACGAACTTAGGAAACAAAGTATTTAATAATAATATCGCTCATCTAGGCTTGTGTTATGGTGTGACGAGTGAATAGAAGACTTGATAAAAAGAAAAAAATAATAGGAAAAAAAGAAAAAGAAAGAAAAAAAGGTTTATTTATTTATTTATATACTATACATACACGTTAAGCGAACGCTCGGCCGAGCTACATGGTAGGCGGAGTGGGGGGTGTTAGGTTTTATTTTCGTTACGGAATTTCTTGATTCGGTCGCCGCGCTCAAAGCCCGCGATAAAAGCTATGCAATCGCTTAAAAATATAAAGGAATAACAAAAAAAATCTCAATTTTTCATCGTTTTCTTATGACGTTATCACGTAAAATTATCGTCCTTAAACTAACTTTACAGACAACTATTATTAAGCTATTGCATAGCTTTTATCGCGGGCTTTCAGCGCGGCGACCGAATCAAGAAATTCCGTAACGAAAATAAAACCTCACACCCCCCACTCCGCCTACTATGTAGCTCGGCCGAGCGTTCACTTAACGTGTATGTATTTTTTTAATTTAGTATTGGTAGGATCTAAGCATTCCATTCACTTACAAGATCAATTCGTAACGAACAAACAGGAAATGTCCCAAACTAAGCATTTCATTATGAGTAATGTTATATGAAACAGGTGTTTTATGTTGTAACTTAATAACTACGTACGTGAAGTTTCTTAAAATATGATTAAAATAACATGTTACTTTAAAACTAGTAATTAAAATTTGAATAATCTCTTTCGCTCTGTACTTAATAGTTTCACACCTTCTTGCATACCATGGTATGGAAAGTAGGTATTTTTACCTAATTAGACTTAACTAAAAAAATCAGCCAAGTGCGAGTCGGTACAGTACCAGTATATTATCAGTACCACTATCACTACATAGTATAAAATATGTTTTTTTTCATATCCTAATTAACATAGAAATTAAGATTTAAAATATACAAAAAAAAACATAGGTTCATAGTCATGGCAGTTATAGGTTTTATGACACAAACATATTTGTGCTAGAGTCATTCTCCAGAGAGGAAACAGTCGACTACGTTTGTATGGAGAGAGCTTCGGTACCCTTTCCTCTTAACAGAAATCCTAGAACACTGTAACAATATCTACCGAGCAGATAAATTGCTGAAAAAACGGTTCTGAAGTTTATTGAAGTGGTAATCATCAAAAACTAGCTCTGTGTGTGTGCTCTGTCTGTAGGATCAGTTTTGCATGAGGAGGAGAAGTCAGCTCTTAGGGTTATTGGAAATTATACTAGCAAGCCGTTGAGGGCTACTTCTATGCACCTTGACAAACAACTTTTGTTCTACGACTTTTGGAAATTCGAAAAAAAAAATAAGTAAAATTTTAAGGTTAATGACCTCTCCGTGTAAGGAACAGCTGATTTTCGATAAAAATGTTCAAATTTCTAAAAGATGTTTGTTAAGATGCACAGAAGTAGCCCTCAACGGGTTGCTAGTATAATTTCCAATAACCCTGTATAAAATTTGCCACCTTATATTTGTTTTTATGAAACTTTCTAAGTACTATTGACGTCACTTATAGTCCTAAGTCTAAACTCCGCCAGTATGTGCACGGCCGGCGTCTCTTCATACTCCAGGCATGCACTAAATAGATTGCTGTCTGTTTTAATGTTAAGCCCATTTTAACTCAAATTCATCATGTCGTAGACACGATAGTAAAGTTAAATGCTTACACAACGCCTTACTGAACTCATTCGTCTACAAAACACAAGTACCAGCCCTTAGAGCATTCGGATCTCATATATTAGAACTACTATACGCCCAACCGTATCTCTATCTAATTTCCAATCTAACAACAACTTAATTAATAGCCACTTGTTGAAATCGATTTTAAACTTGATTTATAAATCGAATGACCCGTATTTATAAGGGCAATCGTATTGAATCGAGTAATATATCGATTGTAGTTGTGTACTGAATTTTAACGTCGTTTTATGCATTGTGAGCTGTTTATGAATATGACAGTTGTATGCGTATCGATTAAATACTTTATATTCTATCGATTATGGAGATATGGATATCATTATTGTGTTTACAACCTATATTTGAAGTGCTAGAAAATAAGTAAATAATCTTATTGGGGCCTTTAAACATATTAATCAAACTGTCAATGATAACCTATATATTATCAACCTTGTGGTTATAAACAATTAAAAATAAATTTAAGATTACCGTAAATTGTACTTATTTAGTAGGTAAGTACTTAGCAGTGTTGTCTTGCACAGCAAAAAAAATGATTTAACACCTTATACATGATTAACAACTGTCGAAGTGTCAAACTGATTAAATAATAGGTACCAACCTTTTGAAAATATAATTGAATTTTAATATATTTTTAAATTCCAAAATTCAATTAGGTAGTGTCTTAAATAAAATAAAGTAAAATTTCGTATAAACATTACACAAGTTAACACGAAGGTCATGTACACATCACCGATTACCCATTCACACGCGTCATCCAAATTAGCTTGTCACGGCTTGTGTGAAATAGCCTTAACACTACGCCCCGATTGACAGCTCTGACGGACAGATTGGTTTGCTTTTGATGAGCTTAATGAAAATTATAGTGATATTACATTGATGTGAAACATTAGAAGCGTTTTTATATCTTGCTTAAAGCAATTAGGATTGATATAAAGTGCTTAGAGAAGCAATCGGGAGTGCTTTATTGACGTTAAAAGCTTGTTTGTGCCAGATCTGTGTTTCTTTTCAATGATTGATTTGTAACATAAAGATAGCCTATAGTTATTTCTTTATTTTGGCCCTACATTGATATGAGCGTACCTAGCCAACACGCGTAAAAGTGGCATTAAACTAAGTAAATTACATTGTTATAAGTAGGTACTAAGAAAATAAGGACACCGACCACAGCAACAGTCCAGTATAGTATATGCCGTCAAAACGCAAATTTATCAGAATTAGATTTAGTAAATATATTGCAGGACAATGCACACACCGCCATATAACCCCCAAAGCTATGCAACTAGGCTTTTGGGGTGACGAGATAACGTATATAATACTTATAAATAATTAACAGTCCTTTTCACCCCTTTAGTGATCAAAATTAAAAAAAAAACCCTTTCTTACTGCGAGTCATAAAAGGAACCCCAAGTTTCAGAGATTTCGCGAACAGTCTTTTTCTCTTTTGAATAGTGTAACACTAAGATTTTTTTCTGTAAACACATATTATTATCTGCTTAATATAAATACAGAAATACTCAGATCAGAGAAGAATATCAGTACACTTATTTGTATGCGGCAGTTGTCCTTTCTAATTTCATTTGTTGAAGGATTCTTTCTTGTGCACATTTAGATTTTTATAATTTATTTAAATAGTTCTAAAGAATCATTTAAATATCGTTTTTATTCTAAAAACTTTTATCCGCAATAGTTTTTCTACCGTATAAAGTTTATTGTTACCATTTATGGTGCCCGTGAAACGAGACCAAACACCTCATATGCAAATAGGCAATTTACTAAAAGAAAATGGTATCCTTTCTCTAGATTAAGGTTAGTTCTCGCTGATCGGTCGTGAGAATCCTTTTGTGGACTTTAGAGTTACAAGTATTGTCTGTCAATCTATTTGTAATTGCTGTTTTGATTTTAAAACGGAAATGAGCAACGAATACTTATACAAAGTGACAAATAATTTAATGGTACTTATTTAATTTAGCATTTATTGAATTACGGAATTACAATATGATTTACATCAAAACTAAATAATAAGAATAACAGTTAAAACTAAAAACAAATTGAATTTTAGATATAAAATTATAATCTACATAAACTAAAACATTACAAATGCAATCAAGTAAATCGCCCAGAGTTAATTCTTGCGCAAAGGCATCACACGAGCAGCGTTACCACGCTAAAAAGCCATGGATTTGATTTTAAAAGTGTATTATTTACATAATTAAGCTAAGTCTCAAATCAGGATATTTTTTGACCTAGATTCGAGCTTGGTCAAAAATATATTACACCTACTTGACACTTGCTCTACGCACAAGAAGTCAAGTCATGAGGAGTCTAAATTTAAATTTAAACCGGCCAAGTGCGAGTCGGTGCCGCGAACAAAAAGTTTCGTACTTATTATATTCTGTTTTTAGTATTTGTTGCTTTAGCGGCAACAGAAAGACATCATCTGTGAAGAGATTGGTGTAAGTTCTGAGCAAGCCTATTTTATCACACATGGATAAAATAGGCTTTTTTCCTAACCGCGTCACAAATTTTGTGACGCGGTTTAAATTTTATTTTATTTTTATTAGGCATAGTAACAATATACAAATTCAATGTTACACATACACATATGAGTTACAAAGAATCGTTTTCAATTTGTACATCTATTATAACTATGCACAGCGTTTGAATACACTTTTTAAAATTATACAATTTCAATTTAGTTTTGACAATTAGCTAGTAAAGCTTTTGTTTTTATTTTGTATTTATACAAGCTGTAATGGAAAATATCCAACTCCTCACATATCTCATTGTATAATGTGCACATTCTTGGCAATGGACTGTTCTAGGTAACTTTGTTCGTGGTACCAGAAATTGAAAATAAATGCCTCCGACGGCTTGACTTGTTCGAAATATTGAATGAAATATGGCTCAGGATGTTCGTGTCTAGCTATGAATTAACAATTTTAAACAAAGTAATTAAATCACCTAGATTAGATACTTATAAAGACTCGTGTTATTAGTGTTATGTTGGTGCATCAGTGTCGGATGTTTTAGATCTTTATATGCCGTCGTTAATCATGAGTGTATTCAAAACATAAACGACTAATATCTACTTATAATAATATTAAATAAACTAGGTTGCATATATTTCTTAACAACTAGCTGTCCTGGAAAAAGTTGTTTTGCCATATGCAAAAAAAAAGATGTTGTTCGATTCTCAGACCTAACAAAAAAATTTCATACAAATAGGTTCAGCCGTTTACGTGGAGATTGGCAACTCACACCGGGACACGAGAATTATATATGTATACATAGATATAATTTAAAATAAACCGAGCTACATGGTAGGTGGAGTGGGGGGTGTTAGGTTTTATTTTCGTTACGGAATTTCTTGATTCGGTCGCCGCGCTCAAAGCCTGCGATAAAAGCTATGCAATAGCTTAACAGATAAATGCAGCTGCGAGCAGGGGTGTGTGTTTCTATATGATTTTTTCGCAACACCCAGACATTGCTGAATCGAATATGGTGAAATTCGGTATGAGATAGCTGGATCACTGAGATAAGAGTATATGCTATATATTATGCCAATATTTCTCGGAACTTACACTGCGAAACCGCGGCGGGGCGCAGCTAGTCCCTATTTTCTAATATATAATTCTCGTGTCACAACGTTAGTTACCATACTCCTCCGAAACTGCTTGACCGATTATTATGTTTTATATGCATATTCAGTAGGTCTGAGAATCGGCTACTATCAATTTTTTATCATGTAGTTTTTTTTTTTGTAAATGGCAAAACAACGGTTGTCGGGACAGCTAGTATAATATAAAATCCTCGTGTCGCGGTGTAGTTGCCAAACAAACGGCTGAACCGATTTGTACGAATTGTTTTGTGTATATTCGTTAGGTCTGAGAATCGAACAACATCTATTTTTTTTGTATATTGCAAAACAACGCTAGTCTAATAATATAAATAACACGTCCAATAACGAAAGAATTTAAACATTTCTTCTCACATACTACAATAATACAAAAAAGACAATCGACAGAAGGTCCACGGGCATTTATTAAAGTGAAATGGACGTCGACAGAATAGCTGGTGGTCAGATTGACTCGATACATACATTACGTACTAACGAACATCTCAATTTAGCTAACCAGTAACCACCTGCCTTGCTGCATTTAAACCTTATATATCTCGCTCTTGGATGTGTTAAAGTTACTATATTTTCTTGCGGAGACTTGATGGTTTTGTCAAGTTGCATTTTATAAAATCTATTAAACTTCAAATAAAGCGCCAAAAATCATTTTGTCTTCAAATTCGATTTCATAAATACCTATTCGATAACATATGTGTTTTATGCTTGTCTAAATAAGGCCCTTAAATAGGCCCTTGAAGTTTTCTTGGAGACGGAACAGTGTCGCCGCAGACCTGGATTTGGATGGTTGGCTTGGGAATAAATCTCATTTCCAACAAAACCGTGGGTGGGTAGTTTTTTTTTGCGACCAATATAAATAGATGAAATGTCGTGTACTTGACATATAACATTCGGATAATATAAAATATTTGGCAAGTTTGATAAGGGAAACTCTATTCTGCGATCCCTTCGACGAATGTGCGATCCAGAACTTTGCAGGTTCTGTACCAATAACTTGTTTCAAGTTAATATTAAATATTTTGCTTATTCTGTTGTCCTAGCACATTCTCTTGTTTAGTCTGTGATAAAACCCTAAAACAATATTATGTACGTATGTTAATTTTAAAAGACAACACAATACTGCTAAATTATTGCATGGCACATTAAAATTGATTAGCTAGCGTGCGCGAGCGCATTTCCAAACGATCGGCAAAGAACATCTAATTAATTGAACTAACGATTATGGCAGCCCCGAGGTATTGGGCGTTTGCATAGCGAATATTGATGATAGATATTATTATGTAGCGTCAACTAATACTTTGTCACTGTCTTGTATTTAGATAAATATGTGTTAGGTGATTCCTCGTCCTTGCTTGGTGGGTAAAATAGGTACTTACAGGGTTCTTGGCTACTGATTTTGGAGATTTTTACTTAAATACTGAGAGAATTTAAATAAAATATATACCTATTTAAAATATTGTATGGTATGGAATCGAGGAAGACCCCGAAAATTATGACACGACGATCTTGATGCATTTAATGGGGACTGGCCAAATCTGGCCAAGACCGGACGAGACTGCTGCTTTTAGCAGTGGGACAATTAATGCTATGATTTCATCATCCGAGTGATGTTCCCGGTTGCATCCCTCTCGGGAGCCCGGGGTCCGCTTTCCTATTTTTACGCCTCCACTTCGCACGATCTTCGGCATAATCGGGAAATTAATGCTATGATTTATTTAGACTAATTCCCAACACTTTCAAGTTTGTACGGTTTGAGTCGTAAAAAATAGTAAATAAAGAAATGATGTATTATTCGTGAACTCGTAACTTATTCGGTATAAGAAAAACTACTTAATTCATAACACGCAACTTTTAGGTAGATAGTATACTTTTCATTTAACTTTTATCAAGTGACTGCACATACATATTTTGTTTATGCATATGCCCCACAAGTTTGAGTACATTATGGTAAATAGGTAATTTATTTTATTATATACCACTTATGCCCTAGGCGCTTTTTAAGCATACTTTAATACGCTAAATAAGACATTTTAGCAATATTTTAATTTTTTACTTTACCACAAATTAAAACGCTCCTAATAAGAACGTTAATTAGGTGAAATACTACTATTTATATTTGCTATTTGATTTATTTTGTATTTTTAAAGATTAAGGTCGACTTGCACAACAAATAAAAGCGTTTAAGAACTTAAACATGATTAACCAACTCATAAAGTGTCAAATTAATTAAAGAATATCAACTTATGAGGGTAAATTGTGTGGTTTTTGGAATATAATTTAATGTTGAAATTGTTAAAATTTAGATAAATCTATATAAGCACAATGTCATGCAAGCTGCACTAAATCTTATTTATTTTCTGTTAATTATACTTTCTGTATTAAATCTGCTGTCTATTTTATTGCTAAGGATTTGCTTAGGAATTTTCATTTGTAGGTAGAACAAGAAATTAATTTCCCTTACGCATTAACTTACAATTCTAATATATATTGTAAACTCTAGTATCTAATTTAGATGAAATTCAGTCTCAGAAACATATTCTACTACCAGGAACGTAAGCTTAGAAAAGGAAACAACTCTCAAAGTTTACTTACAGTATATTCATCGGTTAAGTAGGTACAAAGCTCTGCTGAATCTCAATCAGCCTGTTTTATCCAGTCATAAATCTTTTAAACAACTATTATCATTTCTAATAACCATCTAGGTTCATCACAATACAATTTTTCAATCTTTTATATTTTTCTCGTCCCACGACTTCCCACCAAAAACTTCTAGAAAACCCTCAACTTTTTTCACTCCTCTCTGCTGCCAGCCGCGCAGGCAAAAATTATCCTTCACATACAGCCCTTTGTTTTACAGAAATAATTAAACCTAACAATATAAATTACGTGTCACGTTGTTTGTGCGCGATGGACTCCTAAACTACTTAACCGATTTTAATCAAATTTGCACACCGTGTGCAGTTTGATCCAACAAGAAAGATAGGATAGCTTACATCTTATTTTTATCCCGATATTCTCACGAGATCGGGAGTTACGCGGGTAATATAAAAATACATTGTTAGTAAATTATGTAACAGGATCTCAATTACCACAATCAATTGACATAAATATTAATTAGATACAGTTGATGGTATAAATTAAAAAGATATTACAATAGTTGTAAACAATTCACAATTTTTATTTACGATTCATATAGCTTGCAAATACTTTATTATTATTAAATGTCATAACAAATTACTTTTTACTTTATGCCGCTGTAATTACCATACAACTTAATATTGGCTATTAATTAAAGGAAGTGGTACCTATATCAGAAATTCATCACGGCAGTCGATGTAGTGGTCTGAGGTATGATTGGTTGTTTATTGTTCCGGAGGAATGGTAAATGTTAAAACTTTTATTCCCAAAACAAAAACAAATCTGTTGTCAAAATAATATCACACGTAGACGAGGGCATTGGGACTTTAGTGTAAAAGTGTTGTCCCGATTCGTGGGAATATCGGTATAAAATACCTACTTAACTTATTTACCTGCTCATATACCTACTCATTATTCGATTTAAGCAAATTTTGGAAAACGCATGATTTTAACTTTTATTTTTAGCCTTCACTATGCTCGGCATGCATTAGCAAAAAATGCATTTTTCTTAGAAAATATTATTAGAAACAAATTATTTAGAATTGCCTGTAACTCGTTATTTTTTAACTACAAAGCATTTGTTGAGTTCGCTTTATTTACAGTTTTTAATATAATAAAATATAAGTTACTATAAATGTATAAACTAACTCATTTTTATAGACGGTTATTAATAATTTATTGCAAAATACATATAAGCACTTAATTATGTATAATTTAAATTAGGGAATTGGTACGTTTAAATAACAAAGTGTGACTCTGTGACTTGTATTATGAATGAAAACATCTCAACTACGATAACTCACAAACTGCTCACGTTCGAGTTTTAATTACTCTCGCCCACACTCTACGTGTTAACATTAGATTTAATGACGACATATATTTCGTAAAACTGTGAGACTGGACTAGACAAATTGACGCCACGTTTTGTATGCTCGTAGTATGGTTGAGTCTTACGTGTTCTGTATTAATTCAGGTTTCAAACTTTTGAATCATTTTATTTCTAGTTGACAGCTTTTTTAAATGTCTTTAAAATTAATCAGAAGAGTAAGGAGTTACTTTCGAAAACATAAATACGGATGTACGTCATAAACAATCCAACCTCTTTAGTCATTAAAATAAGAACTCTTTGCATGAATATGAGAACTCTTTGGTTTCAACAAGGCGTTTTTCTCATATTGCATTAAAAATTAACTCTTTTGTTCAAACAAGACGTTTTAAAGACTGGACTGAGGCTGCATCTCTTTTATACTTTGGGTAAAAGCTCCGGAAGTTAGTGTTAGTAATGAAGTTAGATAGATCGTTTTCAAAGTCACCCAATAAGTAGAATATGGTTGCGATAACTGAAAAATTAAGTGAGGGACTTAAAGTCGCAAATGAACCGGTATCTTCTAGAAGCTTGTCGCATCGTCACCTACCATCAGGCGGGTGTGACGGTAGTCAAACGCACTATCATTTGTAAAAAAAAATGGAAGTAGACAGCCAAGCTCCATAAAAAATCAATGTCCTCTGTTTTCTGTTAACAAACCCATATCTGGATATGGGTTCTGGTTATTGGTACAAGGGAAATGCTGGCATTTCCCTTGTATATGTCTATCTAAATATCGCTAAACAAATCTTCGTTTTGTAAGCCAATCACGTGAGACCTCTCCACAGACAAATGGTACAAGGCATTAGAATCAGTTAGTATAACCTCGTGAGCGATTTATTCTGACTCAGACAAATGCCTCTAGCATATCCTCTATTATACTGATATTAGTGGGAATCGAGTGAGTTTTAAGAGTAATAAATATTACGTACTTTTTTTTCGAGAGTAGGTAAATGAATATTAATAGGGTATGAATTTTATTTTAGAAATAACGACCTTTTTAAGTCCTTAATGAAAATAGTGAATGTGAAGTACTTTTTTGTGACTTTTCGGATAAATGTTGGACAAATTATTGGCATATCGGCACTTCGTCGCAGAAGATCGCGAGCGAGAAGAAGAGTGGAAGGCTATTAAGAGGGGGAGATATTTGCCCTACTGTGGGACACCGCAGGCTCAAAATAATAATAAACTTGTTATTGTAAAGGACCTCTAGGTGTTGGATTCGGATCTACGCACG
The DNA here is from genome assembly GCA_907269075.1 of Idaea aversata. Taxonomy (NCBI): domain Eukaryota; kingdom Metazoa; phylum Arthropoda; class Insecta; order Lepidoptera; family Geometridae; genus Idaea; species Idaea aversata. The sequence continues at coordinate 5,680,036 of OU026102.1, forward strand.
TCTTTCAAAGGTCCGGCTCCAAGCCCCGTGATATGTCAAAAAAATAATGAATTCGGATAATTGTGTATGATCACGTAATTACGAAACGCACCAATGAGAGTGCAGCACCATTGCATTCATTAGTGGAATACGAACTTATATTTTTGCCTACCTTGCAAAAATGAAGACAGAAGTTTGTGTCAACCTTTGTGGATGAATTCCCGCCTATGACACCGAACGTTGCGGATTGGTGTCCCATCGTCGAACAAATGGTCTGGGTATTGTTTTATGTGTGATATCACTACATAGTATAAAATAAAGTCACTTTTCGCCATCCCTATATCCATGTCCCTTTGTATGCTTAGATCTTTAAAACTACGCAACGGATTTTGATGCGGTTTTTTTAACAGATGGAGTGATTCAAGAGAAAGGTTTATACGTATAATACATGAATAATAGAGCCGTGCGAAGCCGGAGCGGGTCGCTAGTGTATTTATAGTAGAAAAGTATATAAGTATTCTATCTGTTCTCTGGCACTCATTATTACAGGTCTAGTTGCTTAGTTTTAAGCGTTATGTTTAATCTCGTACAATATTTATACATACCTTTTTTTGTTAAATAAACAATTATTTATTTAACTATTTTTTTTTTTTTTTTTTTGTTAGCCTATATCGTCCCACTGCTGGGCAAAGGCCTCCCTAACATCTCTCCAAGCATTTCGGTTCTGGGCAAGGTTTATCCAGTCTGTGTCAAATGCATCAAGATCGTCACGCCATCGTTTACGGGGTCTGCCTCGATTCCGACGTCCGTCCTCCGGCACCCAATGCGTGACGACCCTAGCCCACCGGTCGGGATTCATTCGACTCACGTGACCCGCCCAATCCCATTTGAGATTGGCAGTTTTACTCCCTACATCGGCTATCCCCGTCTTCGAGCGAAGAGTGGTGTTTCGAACTCGGTTGATGCGTTTTACACCGAGCATGCTGCGCTCCATAGCTCTTTGGCAAACCTTGAGTCTGGACTTTTGATGTTCGGTCAAAGACCAGGTCTGAGCACCGTAGGTTAGGATGGGCAAGATACACATATCGACGAGCTTGCGTTTAAGTGACATCGGAAGGTCGCCCTTCATAAACTCTTTCATGGACCAGTAGGCTTTCCAGGCATTCTCGATGCGGCGATCAATTTCTCGATCTTGCCTGTTTTCGAAAGACACTATCTGGCCCAAGTAGGTATACTCGTCGACATATTGTATCTCTTGCCCATCAACCGCGACCCTACGTCTCGTGCTGTTGGTCATGACCTGCGTCTTTGACCGATTCATCGCAAGTCCCACTTCAAGGCTCGCATTGCTCAGGTCTTTACCTATTTTTATTTATTTGGGTCACTCTTTTGACAGTTCAGTTGGCTGACGTAAGAGCAAAAGTGTCCACTATCGAACACTGTTACTAAACTGCACACGCCAATGATCTAAGAACGTTCAAAGTATTCGATGAACCCGCCCATAACTTATCATCGTACCGATCCATCTACCACATAACCTATTTTGATAATCGATACAATTTAGAAAGTGTAAATCCCTACCCACTAGCGGCCCATTAGAGACACGGGAATTATTCCATATCTTATCGATAGTATCGACTGCCCGCTCATGGTTATTGTTTATCGTCGAGAAAGTATCGATAGATAGAATCGATTAATTACGAACTATGTTTGTCCCGAAAGTGCGCAATGACATCGATTTATAATAATAGTGACTGCTTGTGGGCGGATTTTAGTGATGTGTCACAACAATTTAATGTTAGATAAGGTATCGATAGTTTTGATCGATTCTGTTATGACTTTCAGGGTATTAAATTGATTGCTAATAGCAGGTAATGATTACAAAACTTTAGTTGATTATAGAGTACAGAATAATTAAAGTGAAGTGATACATTTTTAAAGCTATAGTTTCAATATTAGCAATAACCATCTAAGTATATATATTAAATTCAAAGTCTTAACTGTATTGAATATCAACGCACAGCTCAAGCCAATAAATAAACGAATTGGGCTTGCTTTTCGGCATCCGCCGCTAAGATATTAAATATTTTTTATCACAGTTGCTCATAAAGTGGATCTTATTAAACCACTTTTAGGCTCATAATGCAACGTATTATACACGCGTGCGATGAAAAAAAATCCAACTAGTGGTATAATAATACGTTATCCCGATAAGTTAAATACGTATCTTACTGCTAATTACATATTAGGTAGATGAAACATTCTTAATTTATCTGGGTTATACTGTTTTGATGTATAGAAAAAAGGTACCATCAAAGAGTTTTTAAGCCTTGCTGGCTTAAAACTCTTTGTTGGTACCTTTATCCTTCTTTTCAAAAGGTTGTCTTTAAAGTCTGATAACGAACGATAATTTTACGTGATAACGTCTTTGAAAACAATTAAAATTGAGCTTTGTTTTTATTTTGTTTTTTTCTTTAGGTAGGTACTTACATAAATATATTTTTTCCTTACCATTATATTGTTTTTAACCGCCGCCGAAGCAAAATCAAATGAAAAAAAACCCTAAAAAAATATTGTATGTCAGACGAGGCTGTATAGGTTAAAAGTCTTTTGCCTAGCCTTTCGGGAGTGTAATTAACAAAAAATAGTAAACATAACCTAAAATTCTTAAAAACTTTTTATTATTTTAGCAAGTCTTTTTTTTATTCGCAACTGTGATAAAAAACGTCGTACGATACAGGTGTGGTTTGATCATTCCATCTCGGCTTTTGCCACGCTCGCGTTCCGCTCGCGCGTCATAAACCGCCTCTATGGAATGATCAACTTTCCACACTAGTATCGCAATGTACTATTATGAATGAATGAATGTCATTTATTTACAAGAAATATGGTACAAAGATGTCACTTAAAATTATTATAGTTCAACATATTTCACCAGAACTTTTCTTGGCATGCAAATATTTTAAATAATTGAATAAATAATTGACTATAGATAATGTCAAATTGATTTCAATAATATAAAATAATTTCGTTATTTTGATTAAATGTCATGAATGACCCAAGTTTATTTAATTCATTTATTACAATGTCAGTTAATTATAAGCTTATGATCTAGATATTCTTAATGAAGACTGTTTAGTTTAGTGTACCTAACTACTAAGTCATATTGAGTTAAGTACATTTTACTTAGTATTTAGAGAGTCACATAACTTTTTCTTAAATTGCATGCTCGCAATGGGCAACCTGTGGATGTTATACCTAATTTTAAGAATACCTATGTGCACAGGTTTATAAGCAAATAAATGATTTGTATTTGCAAAGGAAAATTCGACGGAAAAGACGAAGTCGCGAAGCTAGTAGAGATATAAAATTCCAAGAACGTGTATTAAATGTATTTATCTTTGTTACAGTTTTCAAACGCTTTGACATCAATCAACAACAGTCGCCCTCACCGAATTTTGGATTTTCAAAGGTACTCTATTTCATTTCTTTTAATTACAAACAAGTTCTCACAAACTTCATTAAAACCGCCCTCTCCATTGTTTCCAATATTTCCCACGAACAATAACATTTCAAACTAAAAACTATAATTTCTTACTGTCTTACTCGCTCTTAACACATTGTCATAGTTTAAAGAAGGATAAAACTAATTTTTTTTTGTTGCGTAATTTTAGAACAGGGTGTGGTAGCTATAGGCACATATAGGTAACCATTAATTAACTTAATTTAAAAGATTTTAATCATGAGTTTGTGGTAGAAGCCATTTTTTTTGACTTTGTGTGCACTATGTTATTATTCGATTTGAAAATAAAACAGAAGGAAAATGGTGTGGTAACGCAACGAATTTAACATAAACAAGAGATCTTATAAGAATTCCTTTTTTATAAGACTTCCTTTTTTAACTTATGAGGTACGGAACCCTACTTGTACTTGTTTAAGGGCTGTTTTCCGCAATTGAACCCTTTCTAATTTGGTTCTTTTTGCGTGGAGTAGGGTTGCCCAGCGCTATACTACCCTCTCGGCTTAGCCGATCATGTCCAGAGGAGAGAACTTGTCAATACTTCTGGAGCCAACTAAGCTGCGGGTTTCATCACGATGTTTTCTTTCACCGTAAGAGCGATATCAATTAGCGCACATAATTTTTTATTCCGTGCCGGAATTCGAACCCACGACCTTCAGAATGAAACTCTGGGTATGTACCACTAAGCCAACACCGATATCTACGGAACCCTAAGAACCTAAGAGCGTCTCAGATTCACATAAGTGTATTAAATTTTCGTGCAACATTCACTTTCTGGATAGCTAATTCCTGAATTAGGATCAAAACATCACTAACTTGTTCCATTCTATACTACTTTATAATAATTTATCACCCACCTACAATCTAAACCACTTAACAAACATTGCTAATACAAAATTACCTACAATGCAACAAATCTAATTTTCCAGCCACAAATACGGGACAGTCGCGCGATTGTGTCGCAATTTTCACGCGTCTCACCGCAAATTAATTTATATGGTTCATAATTCAGAGGCGTCTTTGGTGAAATGGTTGTAGAAAGCGTAGGTTTGTTTGTTAATTGGTTTGAGAAAATCATCCAAACACATTTGTATGTGTGTCTTTAGACAAATCGATCGACGTAGAGTTATCAAAATCGGCCTCGCGTTTTGTCCCTATAGCGCCATAAAGGGTCAAACATACATACATAGGCTGATAAACACACTACCCTCTTTTGTGTCGCGCAGTCGAGTAAAAAAACATTGATTCAATGTCGCAGGTTTGAATCTGTGGTGATTTTTAGAAATAGTTTTAACTTTTACTAGCGACCCGCTGTAGTGTGTAACGTATACGATGACGAATGTTTACAATAAGAAAATTAATATTGTATTTTAAATAGGTCAACACGTAACGTGGAGACGACGCATACCTAGTGACAAATGTTTATGTAAAAGGAAATTAATATTGTATTTGCTATAAATCATAACAATAACAGACTACGTTTACCTAGATAAGATAATTAGTATATAAGCACAAGTTTTCCCCAATAAAGAACAGTTGTAAAACAGAGTTGAGAACCATCTACCATCATGTTATTTATCTATCCTTTACACCGCCCCGGCTTCGCGCGGCTATATTATGCATGTATGTATTACACATATAAACCTTCCTCTTGAATCACTCTATCTGTTAAATATACCGCATCAAAATCCGTTGCGTAGTTTTAAAGATTTAAGCATACATAGGGATATAGGGACAGAGAAAGCGACTTTGTTATATACTATGTAGTGATAGTGATAAGTACCAATTAAAACATATATTTTAATTTACTGCATCGAAAATTAAATGTTTTATGTGCTATAATTTCAATTGATTTTGTTTTATCCCCAGGCACTCAATGGATTTCTTATGATGATGACGCAAAATGGGAAACTATTGTATATATCGGATAACGCAGCGGAATATCTAGGACATTCAATGGTAAGTGAAACAAATGTTCTATTAAAAAACTATATATAGGAATGAAGTCGAGAACTTTACAATACCTATAGGTACTTTAGTAGGTAGATGACAAAAAAAATCGAGAAGCATGTTAGATACCCCCATTTAGGGAAATGTATTCTAGTTAAGATATAGGTACCTACTTATCAGATATACTGCAACTTTCAATTCTCCCTATCCCCCAAAGTGGCTAAATCATCAATTTGGGGGATAATGCCACGCAAAATTCCCACTGTCTCCCATTTGGGGGTCCCACTTGGGGGATAGGGGGAATACCCCCCTCAGTCCCACTGCAGAACCCATCGCAAAGATCTTTAAGTTTTAGATAGAAATTAGATGTTGTCATCAAACTATAGTACCTATAGCTATTTAGCACTTTAGCGCTTTTGACCTAAACCTCAGTAGACCTAAGTCTCAATACGCATGGTGTAGGCATAACGTGATTTAGGAACACTGCGTTTAGGTATACAGAGACTAAACAATTTTTAAGGCACTTTACAAAATGCCTTAAAAAACCGTTTAGTTCCGTAAACCGTAGTACCTAAATATAGGTGAGGTACTATAGGTACCAACTTAAATAGATGACACGACAAATATACCCCGTTTAACCGATACAATTTTCTTAAGAACAAACCGGCGGTAGGTCCACTAAACTCTGTACAAATCGCGGACCGTCTGACCCCGAATAGTTCCTCGTTAGGTTGCGCCCGCGTCGATAAATTAATCACTGCGTTTTATTGTTAGCCGCGCGCCCGCCTGCGCCCGCGCCGCTTCGTCTACAGGCTGATTCCATAATTCAATTAACTAATGATTTAAGAAACAAACCTGACCTTTTGTATGAAAAAAAAACAACTACAAAAATAAGTAATAAGAAACTAACTAACCTCAAAACTATAAATTAACAGTTTCTTGTATAGTTTCAATTATTACAGACAATTTAAAGGAAAGTGTATAATAACAATTCACCTTTCAAACAAAAAAACTAAATCAAAATCAGTTCATCCCTTCGGGAGCTACGATGCCACAGACAGATACACACACATACATACATATACACACACAGACACACACGTCAAACTTATTACACCCCGTCGTATTTGCGTCGGGGGTTAAAAATAATCTAATGTCTAAAGAACATCTTAGAGAAAGTCTAAAATCTTTTAGATAATCTTAATAATAATATACATAGCTATTGATAAGTTGCTTAGTTTAATTTGCAGAATCTGGCATTGGTAAGTAAATATTTTTTCCCCTTGCTGCGTGCAGGATCCAAAACAGTGCCTCACCGTAACAATGTTATTTTAACCTCTTTATGTTGAAAACTCCCATTTTCCGCAGTAATCAACATCGTGCACGATTGTCGAATGAACCATGCCTGATCATCGTCCACGGTTGTCGAAAAATCGTATTTAAATCTACGGTTTTAGAACACCCTTTACCTATAAATTTTGGCGGTATCTCCGTGTGAAACATGACTGACTACATCGCCGCGTCGTACCACCGCGTAATGATACCCAGTCAATGTGTTCAAATTATGATTTATATCAATATGTTTATAGACTAACCCATTTAATACAATGATCGAATCTGTCAAAAGCATTGTAAGATGTAGCTTGGAAATTAAAATAAATCGTTTATTTTGTTTATTAATAACGATATTTAAAATCAATTTCATTAATCTACTTGTAGATAGAATTTCTTGCAAATTTACACCATGCCGATCTATGTAACTTCTGGCATAGAAAGCTCTCTAGATACTTCATTTTTGTTATAAAACGTAAGTCATAATTATGCCCCCTCTACACCTAGTCCAGCACTGGACTAGCGAAATGACCATGCGATGGTTGGAACGCAACTACACGATGACCACGTTCAGCCATCGTTTGCCCACTTCCTTTGATGTGCGACCGAAAAACTAACACCGTGGCCATCCAGTCTATAAGCCATCAGACACCACTACGCCCTCTACACGCTGGCCCATGTTAATGGGCCAGCATTATGGCCCATCATGTAGAGGGGCCACAGAATTCAGAAGACTAAAAACACTGTCATACTTTTATTTGTCTATAGCTTTACCGTAATTAAATCTGCGGCTTAGTTGGCTTCAGACGAATTGATGAGTTGTTTCTTCTGGACACAGCTAGAGAGTCGTATAGGTGCTTGCAAGCCTACTCTATCTAATATTTCAGGCACTACAGCATCATGAATAGCATATATTTAAGTTGCTGGTACTGTATCATTAGGCCGATATCATTAGAGTCTATTCAGGTTAGCTAGAGATTGCAATAAGTCGTAGTAAAGGAACAGCAATCAATGTACCTCAATTCTCATTCAAACTCACTACACGAACTTAAATACGAAACCTTTTGTTTTTCTTATTTTTAACCGACTTCAAAAAAAGGAGGAGGTTCTCAATTCGGTTGTATATGTTTTTTTTATGGATGTTCGCGCATATATTCTTCATTTTTAATTGTATAAACCGTTCTACTTCTAATCTCTTGCAGCGATAATAGTTCATTGATAAAATGATCAGATTGGCAGCTTAGCTATTAGTAATCTTAAGTTTAATTTTGTTAGAAATGCTGTTGATTCTGTGATTAACAAACTTGCGTTTGACTCGACTTGAACTCGGGCACGAAGGTATCATGTTGTATGGGAGCCCCACTTAACAAATATTATATTTCTGTTTTTAGTACTTGTTGTTATAGCGGCAACAGAAATACATAATCTATGAAATTATCAACCGTCTACCTATCACGGGTGGTGACAGACAGCCGGATAGACGGACAGACAAACAGAGAAGTTTTAGTAACCCTAAAGAAGATTGACTATAGTGTTGACAATTCTGTAAACAGATAATAAAACTTCTCTTTAAAATACCGTCTCCAATAAACATTGATGTTTATGAACATTTTACGACTGATTGCTCTAACATCCGGCTACAATTCGACAGCTATACCAGTTCCAAATCCTCCTATAACATCTATAGATAACTCATAGATCAGAATTCCCACGATACCGTTCTTATAAGACCCAATATAATGATCTATACTGACTATTATTATCTACAAATACAATCTAAAATAAACCCTGAGTTGATACAGATTGGGTATAAACTAACTTGCACTGTAACCGACCTCCCAGCTAATATTTTATTGTATTCCGCAATTAAGATTAATGATAAGAAAGAGGCAGTAAGTACTTAATCCAAATACCTGGTTAAAAACAATGCCGAAATTGTTAATATACATTTTATAATTTCAAATTGGTCTGTGGGTGTTTTCTAACTGTACATCTCAAGTAATTTATGGTGAAATGTTTATAAACATGATAATTACCGCCTTTTCACACTCGGTTAACGTTATTGGGGTTTGCCCTTTGGCTGTTGATAGATAAGGCTGGTTATTTATGCATTAATTTTAATATAGTCTTGATCTGATAAGTTTGGATGAAGATTTCTTCATTAACCTACCTATTGAGTATAATATTTTAATGTATTAAGTATATAATAGGTATCTATTATCTAATTTTAAACATCAAGTATCTAATATTTTTATGTTACCTATCTGAACGTTATGAATTCCACCTACATACAATAATTTCCTTATAAAAGAGTTCAACGCGTTTAACTTCTTCCATTGATTTTAGATTGTAGAGCTATAATTCGGTGGTTTTCTATGTTTTTCGTTGCTGAATTATTCATTATATCTTCAATTTTATTAGTCAACAACGAGTAACTTTTGAAGTAGATTTTTTTTTTCATTTTTCTTTTAATTGCACTGTATATGCAGGTCTTCTAAACATGTAGCGCCAGGACAATTTCTTCTGGTTTTTTGGGTAAGGTGGTTCTTTTTCTAATAGAAATTTCGTCCATCATCACATCAAGTTTGACAATTAATTAGAACGAGCACATTTGACAAAATATCTTCTTTCTTCTATTCTTATCTTATCATATCTTCTTCTTTTAGTGTCGATTTCGTTATGCCTATACTATTTTTTCTGTTTTATATTTCGTTTTTTAAATGATTTGTTTTTGTATTTAACTTTTTTTATTATTATTCCATATAGCTATATACAGTATCCAGCCCAATAAGTGTTTATTTTATCAAATTATGTAGACAAAAATGACTCGCCGAAATTTATGCATAACTTCCAAACGGCTGCACCAAATTGCATAATGTTCGTTATTTGTGTAAAAGATAATAAAATCGAACGTGGTGAAACTAGCTAAGATATAAGACTATGTAGTAGGGACTAAATTACTAGGAGTCATACAATATTATCTATAGAAATATAGATACGAAACAGTAGGTACACTTGGCACGTGCCAATTCAAAACCTGCTAACTGTTGATTGTTGAACAATTTGAAGAAACAAAGCTAATTTCCCCAATATAATAAAAGCCACACACGTAGCCAACATACAATAGAGAAGGCACATTTCAATATGCAAACCGAACAATATAATGATACACCAATCCATAGACAATGCCTTTCGTCGCAGTAACCACTGTATCGATTTATTGATGCGCACAAGCACCAATAAACATTGACCCATGAAAACACACTGAAAGTTCCCATCCTTTTGGTAAATTAAAAGCTGCAGAGCTACAACAGAGCTCAGCTTAATTGGTCAATGTGGAAAGAACGGTTGAACCGCGCCTATGCCCATGGCAACATTCGGTTTTCTTAGCAATACTAAATCGATTGTAAGAATGGCCTTTCAATTCGATTATTAAATTGACTTGCAAGCGAATGATGATGTGTCCTTATTGTTGCGAATCGATTGTTCGGCCTAAACGGTGATGGTATTATTTAAGAGAATATTTTACGGTTGTGTTTTGATATATGATTCTATTCTTCCTATAATATGTCAGTGTGTTGTTTTAATGTGGTGTGTATTTTACGCAGAAAATCGTAAAAAATGTGTTCAAATAAATTGGTCACAAGGGAGCAACATTATCGATTAGTACAAAAATATAGGCGATTTTTTTTTTACTAAATTAATAGGTTTTATTCTTAGCTTTGCTACCTGATAACTCTCTCAGCTACTATAGTCTGAACTTCATAATTGCACATCGTTTATAACTTTTTTGGAGGCATGCACTGAGTAATTTAATTCTAAAAGCTATTGTAAAATCACGAAGGCCTGGCTGTAGCCAAGATCTTACTCTACAACTTTACATTGAAATATAATAAGCTAGGGACCCGCCCCGCCTTCGCACGGCTGTATTATGCATGTATTATATCTAAAAACCTTCCTCTTTAATCACTCTATCTATCAAAAACCGCATCAAAATCCGTTGCGTAGTTTTAAAGATCTAAGCATACATAGGGACATAGGGACGGCGAAAAGTGACTTTATTTTGTACTATGTAGTGATATAGTTTAGAAGAAATGCGGGAAGAGATAAAAATACATACGCCGTCATACATACGGGCCAAAAACATATCCCCCCCCCCTTTGGGCTCGCCGTAGCCGGGTACAAAGATATAAAGCATTTTGTTGGTGCAATTCATAAAAACTTACTACTAAAAAAACTATAAAAAGTAAACCAGCTTTCAAGCTATTTTCTAAAATTTATTCTTCTTTTCTAAAATCTTAAGAGGAAAGGGTACCGGGGGCTCTCTCCATACAAACTATTACAAACGAAGTCGACTGTTTTCTCCCTGGATTATGACACTAGAGCAAATATTTTTGGTGCATAAAACTTATAACTGCCATGACCATGGCCCTATTTTTTTTTATTTTTTTAATTTAATATTAATTTCTACAATAATTAGAAAATGAAAAAAAAACATAAAATAAAATAGTCATGGCAGTTATAGGTTTTATGGCACAAAAATATTTGTGCTAGAGTCATTATATAGGTAGGAAACACTCGACTACGTTTGTATGGAGAGAGCGCAGATACCTTAATCCAAATCATTTCTTATTTCGGATGCCTAATTCATTGTGTGTCAAATTCATTCCATTGGCTTAAACTGTCCGTTGATATATTTCAGACAGTCAGGATTTATTTTTACCCGACTACGGCGAAGCCAAAAGGGAGGGTTATATAAGTAGGTATATATAGATATTATCTTTCACCTATCTAACTAACCTACGTAAACAAACCGAATAGGTAGGTATAAAAAATCAATCAATCATAAAAGACAGTGTATCATTTGTAACACAATTATAAATCGGTGCATTGGTTTGTAAACCATTAATCTACATATCCGGAGGCCTTGTCCGTATGTTTGTCTTACATTAACATTAACCTTAGTGTAAGTAGGTAGGTCCATAATTGTAATTTACAGTGAGTGTAAATATATTTGTTACGTATTTACAAATGTGGCATGCGAGTTCCTAATGATTTATTATAAAGTCTTATTCGTTTCGAACAACTTTAAAAAGAGAGATGGATAAATTCTTTATTGTACCATATTATAAACTTAATTCTAACTTAAATATCTGCAATTTTTTTAAATACATATAAACTAAAATAAAAAATGTGGCACAATGGAAGGACTTGATGACCAATGTTGTCCTGCCATTAAGAAATGATTTTGAAAAATGTAATCCCTGGGTGGACAAAGTAGTGAATGAAAGCAAATTAGATAATAGTTTTGTGAAAACTTCTTATGGCGCGTTGGGCACTTTTGTGGGTGAGCATTTTCAGCCGTTCTCGCGACAGACGACAGATTTTCTCGCGACAGATGAGATTCTACACAGATATACAGTTTTTTAATTTGGCTGTGAGTGTATTAAGACGTACATATGGTATTTTTTAACGGACGACTATTGACGGACGACAAATGTCGGACGACTATTTGTCGGACGACTATTGACGGACGACAAATGTCGGACGACTATTTGTCGGACGACTATTGACGGACGACAAATGTCGGACGACTATTTGTTGGACGACAAATGTCGGACGGTTTTTTTGTCGGTTTTTTTTTCATCTAAAACTCTTTTTGCGTAAGTTCTCGCGACATGAGATTTTACACAGATATACAGTTTTCACTTCTGCCTGCACTCCCGGAGTGCGCTGTTTTTTTTTTTCAAATGGTTATTTTAGATATCAAAACAAGCTTTCAAACGATAAAAGTTAAAGCACTTGAATAGGACAATTAACTAGTACATAGAGTCTCCACATCCTTTTAATAACTTACTAACCCCATATTTGTATCAAACCATTTAAAATAATTAATACACTACATGAAAGTAGGATGTTTAACAAATTTCCCATACGTCCGTGGCCCCACGGGAGAGCACGTGGGCGCCTGGGCGGTAGACCGGCGCGCGCGCACTATTATGTCTTAACGGAGGGCCCGCGACAGGTGGGTGGGGTGAGGTGACGAGTGACGTCGTGTTCAGGGTCGCCAGTTTACAAAAATTAAATAAATAGATATTGCAGAACATTCTACACATCACCATCTAGCCCCAAGCTAACTAACTATGCTTGTGTTATGGGTGCTAGACAACGGATGTACTACTTATATACTTTTCTTTTATAAATATATACTTATAATACATAGAAAGAACCAGACCACAGACAAATACCTAAGCATAAATACTTGTCTGAGGCGGGAATCGAACCCGCAACCCTGTGATTGGCAGTCCGGCATGGTGACCATTGTGCCAACTGGGTCGTCAAATAATCGTTTATTGCCACTGATACAATTTTAACTCATACAATTAATAAAATAATATGGCAGAAGTTGCAGGCTCACCATATTATACTATAAGACGCAGCTTCACAGCGCTAGTTTTCAGCCTGACCCTTCTGGTTTTTGTTTTATTTTACCAAAATATATTATTTTATTGTTTGCCTAATATTATAATAACTACCCGTACGTTTATGCTACAAGGAATGTAAAACTACAATTGTAAAACAATCCCATAAGACATATTCCGATTTTTCCACGGAATTGGGATTTTCACGGGCGAAGTGGTTCATTCATCGGGAACGGAAAGCGTCATGTTACGGTAACATGACACTTTTGTGTGAAAGCAGGTGTTCCATCAATTTATCAGACGTTATCACGTAAATAATTGACAGCCCTATAACAAAACACAGCTCTCGACCCAGAATGAAAATTTCTCCAAGTTTACCCTAGAAATATGATTTAATTAAAGTCTAAGCTAAGTTAATTGAAATTTCTTTATACACTGAGAAAATTAAACAACAATATTATTGACCTGAAGGGGCGTTGGGTCAAAAAGTGGAAGGGTTATATTACAAAATCATAATTATTGGTTACAAGTCGGGTGCCTCGAACAAGGTAATCTTGCAAACTGTGAATGGAATGAGCAAATTGTAAGTTAGGAATAAGTTACTTAGGTGTCTTGATGTTATTTATAGAGGGACTTAAATTTTGCAAACATACGTAAATACCAAAAAAAAAAAAAATCTTGAACATGCCGTCTTGAGAATTTGTTATTTTGATTTAGATTTAGACAGAGTGTTCCAAAAATAATCACTTTAAGTTAAGCGAAATAAAACGAAATCATATAATCCAAATTTAGGGAAAGGGTGGTACCACTGGTTCTACTATGGGGTACCACAGTTGTGAAACGAACGTAATTAATTGTCTTTGAACCATAAAGTAACCATTGAAATAAGGTGACAAACGAAATAGAACTTAGGTAACTTAGTTTTTTTTAAACGATTCATTTCGATTTCATATGAATGATTCCAACTGAATGAAGAAATTTCAACTTTGTCTTTGTTGATACTGGTATATTAAACTGAAAGATAAATTAAGTAGGTACGCGTACCTAAGTTATACGGTATACTAAAACAGCGAGGAAACAAAGCTAAGTCCGTAACAAAAGAAAGGCTAGAAGGAATGGTAATTATCTAGTGCCGGGTGCCATCACAAGCCGCAGAGTTAAGCCAAACGCTTTTATTTTTAAACAGACGTATACTTTAAGAGATTGCACAGACGTTTTCATCAGTTCGCAAACCGCAAAACGTATTATTTTAATCGCGGTCGCGGCATCTCACCGTTTCCTATGTTACTTTGTTTAAATTATGAATCGCCGCTGAAATTTTATTTTTCAATTTTGTACCTACGTCAATGGAGTTCTGCGTATTGCTCTTACTGATATAGAGTCTAAATCAATATCCCTTACTAGCGACCCGCCCCGGCTTCGCACGGCTGTATTATGCATGTATTATATCTAAAAACCTTCCTCGTTAATCACTCTATCTATTAAAAAAACCGCATTAAAATCCGTTGCTTAGTTTTAAAGATCTAAGCGCCTTCACTTTTCGCCGTCCCTAGTAAGGGACGGCGAAAAGTGACTTTATTTTATACTATGTAGTGATATATCTTATGCATTCTCTAAACGCGGGTCGCGATCGCGTTATAACTACTAATTATTTTAATATTTACCCGACGGTTCAATCTTGTTGCACCGACCATTGTCACTGGACGACTGGAGAAGCTTCAAGTGCCGTTTGATGATACGATGCGTAGACATGTGCCTTCTCAGTATGATCAAATTACTATTAAATATAGCTAAAAAATCAACATTCAAATTATATTTTTTTTAAATCGTTTACTTCACTGTAAAGTTTCCAAAGTAGAAACACTAAAATACATAAAATGAAGCCTAAGACTAAGTTACTTAGTACTTAGACTAAGTTTATTAGACTAAGTTTATACTAAGTACTTAGACTAAGTTTATTATCTTTATTTTAATGAAAAAAACAAATATTTATCTTATTTCATCGAAGCCTTTATTGCTAACTTTAACAAATAATTTCATGGACCCGTTGAGATAGGAAATATTATTTATTTTAAAATGACGTGGACCCATTGGGAAACAAAGTATGAAAGAGTCTCTGGGAATAAGCCCTCCAAAGTAGAACCCCTAATATTTAGCCATAACATCGATAAATTGAAAACGAATTCGTTAATTTCACAGGAGGACCTTCTCATCCACGGCGACAGCGTTTACGACGTGATAGATAAGCAAGACCAACAATCAGTAAGGACTGAGCTGTCTCGAGCACCGGCTGATGGAGAAGACAGGGTGTTTCTGTGCAGGATGAACGTGGCCAGGAACGCCAGGAGGCAGATGCGGTTCGGAGATCAGAAGGTAAGTGAGATGAATACACTGATCAAATTATAAGAACATTAGATATAAGGTACATTTTATAATTTAGGAATGGAGTGGGGGCTTATGACAATTTCTATATTAAAACCAGACTTCGTTTATTCTGAGCAAATTGAAAGAAAAATCAGTGTCACAATAGTCGAATATGGACATTTTGTTTTACATTCATCACATTCAAGAACAAATCATTTTTTTTGTTTTCTTATATTTAAGAGCAAATCATAGTGCACATAAACTTCTCTGATGATCACAAATTAGCTCCGATTTTTGTGTACAATAAAATTAAAGCAAAGCTAAGAAAGTTTTATTAACTTTTATATATTTGCTTTTTATTACTAGTATATGTAAGTACGCTAATTATAATTACAAAATGTTAATAGTAATTAGAACTTTCTACTTATTACGTGGTTCGAATAAATCTTTAAGTAGGTAGTTAATGGATCTGCAAGTATATGGCAAGTAACCATAAAATAACATAATATAATCTACACACCCAGTAGTAGGTATACTACTTTTTTATTTTCTAAATATATTCAGTCTAGTTATTTCATTTTTATATCCGTTTTAGGGTTCCGTACCTCAAAAGGCAAACAAGGAACCCTTATAAGATCACTTTCTTGTCTCTCTGTTTTTTACGTTATGGGCAAAATGGTGATGGCTATTTTTCACGGAAAGTTGTTGTGTGTGATGGTAAAAAATGTTTCTATATATTTTTTATCGAGTTTTTTTAATTCGACCATTGGAGTATTAATTACATTTTTATAATACTTAAAAAATATAGAAAAATGATTATGTTGGGATCTATAAAGAGTCAAAATCAGTTCTTTTCCATCCAAAGGTTGCCTGGATAAAATCGCCTTCAGCGATAAGGCCGCCTATTTGTGCAACTTATCTCGGTATAACTTAACTTGTGTGTACCTATATCCTGTTCTGTTTCTTCTTGTGTTGTACAATTAATTTTGTCTATATAAAAATCTGTAATGGAAACTATCATAATTATTATCATGGCAAAATTAAAATTTTATTCGAATACAGTCAACATCGTCATTTAAAATATAAAAATAATAAGATCCTTCAAAGAAAATAAGGTACAAACACGTCGAAAAAATATGCAAAAGATAACGTACAATCCAAATCATATAACTTAGATACACTTTCTTACAACCACCTCTTAGCCGATAATATATCCCGATCACTTTACCATTACTTAAGGCATAAAATATGCATTAAAATTATTCAAAGCGTAACACCCACTTGTAAGTGGTTAGATAGCCACTAGACAGAGCGGAGTGGTGTTAAAACACTTGGAAAATAATAAATGTTAGCAATTACAGTAGTCACTGTATGCTATTAATAATAAGGCGCACGTGCGTTTGACTACTTAGAGTTTTATGTCGCAAGCTCTTTGACTATCAGGGTATTGACTACGTTTAATCCGCTTGTTCCCAGTCGTTTCCTCCTAGCAACATACCCTTTGGGAACGATTGGAAAATATCTCAGCCGTTACCAGTTTTTAAATCTCGCTTTGCCTTCCGATCTGTCTTGTTTTCAGACATTTTGCGGCTAAGAGGTTAGGTGTATGAAGTTTTTTAGTGGCTTATATAGCATAAGTTCATTAAATCACACATTTTGCCTAAGCACATTTGTATCATCAGCACCTCTGATCATGGCAATAGGTCTTGCGGAGCTTTCCTTTTTAGGAGAAAGAGAATGCGAGTTGGTTTGTGTGATTTAATATCTTAATTTTAAAGGATACCTTGAAGTTTGACAATGAATTTCTTCTTTGACAGTTGGCCTGGTCGGTATATTCAATATCGGAGTCTTCTTCTTCTGCCTTCTTCCATTCACATCTACTAGTCTTAATCTCCTCGATCACATCCATCTCTCTCATATTCACCTTTTTTGAATCTTTTTACACTTTAACCCCAAGCTTAGCTACTAGGCTTGCGTTATAGTGACCAGAGAGAATATTGTTAATTTTATTTATTTTAATACTTAATCACTACATAGTATAAAATAAAGTCGTTTTCTCTGTCCCTATTTCCCTTTGACCGCTTAAATCTTTAAAAATACGCAACGGATTTTAATGGGGTTAGATAGAGTGATTCAAGAGGAAGGTTTATATGTATAATACATGCATAATATAGCCGTGCGAAGCCGGGACGGGTCGCTAGTAAACAAACAAATTTAAAAACTTAGACCAGAAACAAATATCTTCTATACATAAATATTTGTTTGAGGCGGGATTAAAACCCACAACCTACTGCGTCATCTATCGTTCCGCCGCGCCACAGAAGTCATCCTCTTTAGAACCCTCGAAACCACTATAAAATTAAACCAAATAGCTAGTAAATTGATTGACTATTAACTCGACCGTTGTAGGCAGCAATCAGTGATGAAGTTAAGTCAGCTAATGAGGTTTATCTCCGAGCTCCCGATGACACGGCCGATGTCTGTGCGTACCTTGTTAGCGGATACCGATTTGTGTTGATTTGCACAGAAATGTAATTAACTCTGTCTTTGCTGGACTGGTGAACGGACTTTTCCTTTAAGCTGTCTTTTGTGTTAGCCTAAATCGCAATATCTGGACATGGGACAGAAAACAGCAATTTCAATTAAGTAGATAGGTATAGATATTCACCTATAGGTACCTACAGTTGATCTTATTTTTAAAGCTTCACCCACACTTAGGTAGTTTTATAGAAATTATTATATACATTCTAAAAACAGTAAGTAAAATTTTTCAGACTTAAAATAACAAAAGTAAATTTATTTCTTCCATAATATTCTGATAAGTATGTGTGGGTAAACAGTAATAATATTGTAAACGAAGCTGGTGTGTGAATTAGGTATGAAATTTATACTGTTTTATAGATCACCAACACCTTCTAACTCTAGCTAGGTACTTTATTAAATTACTATTCAAATACAGCCGTGGGTTAAAAAAAATCAAAGATATTTCAATTTAAAAGTGGGTTTGGATAGGTCATTTTTAATAATACTCGTATGTAGTGAAGTTTCGAAGAGTCTTCTTTCATTGTGATTTATTAATGAAAATAGATTTTAACGTAAACCGTGTAGAATTACCTTGTAGAGGCTACTGAAAGCAGTCGTAAATAAAATTACATTCAATTTATCAACTTTAACCATTTAATACATAGTATCCCTATACTAATTTTACGAAATATTTTACAATATCAATAAATAATGTATTGTCACTCTAAAACATCATCATTATTAGGAGAACGCATATGACTTAAAACACATTCATAAATTGTCTCTTGTTCACTATCCGAACCTCCTAATAACTGCAAAATTTCTTCTTTTTTCTCTTTCTCTTTTTTTCTACAACATCGTTTAATCATTTTATAGCAGTTAAACATTAGAAATAGTATTAAACCAACGGCTATTACCCACAGTAGATCATCATAATTCCTACCAGTTTTTTTGATGTCTTCATTTGTTCTCTTTTTTACAATTTCCTTAGTAGTATTGCTGAATTTCGTGTGTAGAGCATTATCTACGTCATGAGCAAGATTTTTCAGTACAGTATTACTCAACCAAGTGGCTAAATCATTTCTACCTAATAATCGAAGTCTTCTTACTATATCTACGTGTGTTTTCCCTTTTCCTTCCCATTTGTGCTTTCCTTTATCCCATCGTAGGAGTAGTTTTAGACACGGTTCGTGTCTAGGGATTTTTTCCACAACTTTAGTAAGGTTAGGTACATGGTATTCGAAATGCAAAGTAGCGTAGAGTCGCCGACATTCCTCGGGAGTCAAATGGTTAGATAGATATTGGTATTCCGGTAAACTAACATCGATTGTGCATAAGGTGTATTGAAGGTGAAGTATTGTGAGAAGATATTTTAAATCTTTCGACATTATAGCTTGTATTTGTTGATGCAAAATACGTAGATGTCAAATGGATAAAATAGATGACAAATGTTACTGTGACTTTGAGTGATAAAGTGATTAATCCCAATATTTCGATCAAAGGTTCTATATGGTTCAAGAAGAATAAATGCAACCCGTATAGCCATGTAGCTCTTAGAGATTCTTAAGTATTGTTATCTAAACGATGCACTCCAGTATTGTTTTTCTAAACGGTACAAGAGTCCATTTTCCCAGTTTCACTTCCAAGTATTGAGCTGAACGTTTTGCAAGCAGCACTAATGGTTGAACAGTCACGATCCCGACATATAAGCGACTTGATATCGTTCTAATGGACGTATTATTTCATAAATACCTACAATTTTCTAATAAGCTGACGATTTAGTGTTCTCTTGTAATTTTATTGGCTCTTCTGTGATGCTATTTGTTGTTCTGTAGATGATTTTATTTGATGAATTGTGGGTATTTATTATCATTAAATTTTCTTCTCCAACACTAAACTGTGGACCTACAACGACTATACAACCTAATGTAGGTGTAAAATACAAAATGAGTTTCAGGACACGCGTTTTGAACAAAGTTCCTTTCGGAACGGAACAAAACAGACATACAGAGTTACTTCGCATTAATATTATGAGTAGGGATTACCAGGGATAGACATACACAAACACATATATATAAATGTGAGAAATTAGTTTATCTTATGGTTTTTCGTTCCACATTTTTTTCGTAACGCTTAAACTGAATTGAACCGGAGTTTTTATAGAATAGGTCCCGTCGCAAACCCGCGATAAGGAACCAACTAGGTACTAAACGAGATTAAATTATTCATACTAATACCCCTTGAGAGAAATCATGATTGGCTATAAAAATGTAACGAATACCCAATTTTGAAATTGCATAATTTGTGATATTTAAAATCAGTCCAATACTTGTCTAAAGCAAACTAATTACGGCTCTTGCCAAATCTTCAACCTAGCCTGAAGTGTTAATTACGGAATATTTAAACGTTATATAACTTCTATCCAAATATTGCCGTTTTGACTTCTTAGTAATTAATCATAACGTACTATACTACTTTCTATTACATATGATAAAAATTTGGTACAGCTACGTCACTAAGCCCATCGATCACAAGGAACTATAGAAGCATTGTAATTAGCGTATGATTTCTGATAATTCGAGTCAGAATACAATTGAAATTGAGACGTATAACAGTAAAGATAATGTTGAATTTGTAACGGTACGTCTGTAATGTATGGGTAATCTATTTCTATGCGGCACATACACTCTAATCGTGGCACATTCCAATACACAAAACATCAGAAACGTTGAACATCATTACCTACTACACAATGACAAAAGAAGCTTGTGCAACTATTTAAAATGTCTGTTCTGCTATGTACTGTCGACAACAGAAACAGATAGATATCATTTAATTGACGTGATAATGTCTAATAAATTGGTGAACACCTGCATTTACAAAAAAGATGACATCATGAGTCATGTTCCGGTACTATGACGGCGTCAGGTTAACGTCACGCGTCTCGTATTTGTTTTATATTGTTTAATAATAATATCGCTCATCTGGGCTTGTGTTATGGTGACGATTGACGAATAGAAGACTTACTTAAAGGAATAACAAAAAAAAACTTAATTTTATTTTTTTTCTTATGACGTTATCACGTAAAATTATCGTCCGTAAACCGACTTTACAGACAACCATTTTTTTTTACTAAATCTAGGTACGCTACAACTCTGGCAATCTGATCTCTACCGCTTCAAGCCAAACCGGCTGCATGGAGGTCGCAAAGGACCGCCTTGAGTAAAAAGAGAGAAAAAGAGAGTAGGACAACTCAGCGAATTAAAAAAAAAGTGTTTTTATTTTTAATATAAATGAACAAGTAACTATACTATACAAATAACAATTAAATAACGAAAACTTAAATTAATTAAATAAACTACCTACTTTACTTATACTAAATTAAAAGTCCAAATGGGGGTCCCTATAATAGGAAGTGTGCCCAAAAGGCTGGCAGCGTTACCACGTTGGATGGCGATGCTTTATTTGTGCAACTTATACTTTCTAGCTATTACTTTACTCTGTGTTTATCGTGTTCTGTTTCTTTCTGTGTTGTACAAATAAAGTTATCTATCTATCTATCTATCTATCTTATCCGTTGTCCGAGGTACGAGTCAGCCCTTTGGTGACCCGAAGCTAAAACTAGTAATTCTGAAAGAAAAAAAAGTTAAGATCAGCTTCAGTTAAACAATCAACAGAACTTTATCTGACAAAAAAATGCCTAAAATTGCTAAATATTGGCCGAATAAGTTCGCTTTTAAAGAATTTATTAGAAACTGCATTCGATGGGTAGGTACTTTTATGGTTTAAGAATTACCATAATAAAATAAGACGTATCGAACTTTTAAAGTTATAAATTAATTTGATGTTAAAAATAGAAAATCACTTAGGTGTAGCTTAGAAGGCAATAAAAATCTAATGTACTTTATCTGCGAACAATACACTTCGGTTCCGATATGCAGTCTTATTCCTCATTACAATAATGGTTCAGATTGTTTCGTAGCGTTCCTTGGAGTCTAGAGTTACAACTTACGACACTTTCAGAACCTTTGGCTAAGGTGTGGTACAATCTAGACATCTTTAAAAAGAAGATATTTAATTTGGTGAAACTTTAAGCAACTGCGTAGGATGCAGGTATGATAACAACTGCTGTATCCAGACGCTTAATCAGGAAAAAAGTCACAGTCCATGGTGTACCGCCAATGCCCATTGTGCTCTAATATCTGCACATTGGAGGACCTGATGGAGGCCAACGCTGGTGCTGCTGCAGTGGCTCACTATTCATCATCATCATCATCATCCGAGCGATGTTGCATCCCTCTCGGGAGCCCGGGGTCCGCTTTCCTACTTTTACGCCTCCACTTCGCACGATCTTCGGCATCGTGGTTTGTAAGGCCATTTGCACGCATATCACCCTTTAGGACGTCAAGCCAGCACTTCTTTGGTCTTCCCAGTCTGTCACAAAAAAAGCTTGAAGAAAAGGAACAGCTATGCTTTTGATAGTTGTTTGCGGCAAGCCTTAATCAAGTGTCATACTTCAGCTATTTGGTGCGCTATGCAAACATTATCATGTAGCTTTAAGTCTGTAGACGTTTTAAAACTGGCATAGGTACTCCGATAAAACTGTAACAACGAAGTTATTCCCGAAAAGCCATTAAAACATATACAGGAACAGTCGAATTGAGAACCTCTTCCTTTTCTTGAAGTCGGTTAAAAAAGAACTCAATTTCTACGTTATGAATATGTTGTAGACAAGATGACACAGAGGTGTGAACTTTATTATTGTAAAGTTATTTTATCACATTCATCTTTTTAACTCTTTTATTTCACCTCGTAATATCTTGACAATCAATTTTCACCATTATTCCGAAGAGTTTAAGATATATTTTAAGTGTCAGTTCTTTTTCATTTACACTTGAAAGCAATGTAAATAAACAAATGTTATAAAGGTCGGTATTAAGTTTACATTCATCTGATCGCCATCTATCTTTTTAAAATATAATAGGCTCATTCTATATTTTGTTAAATTGACAATATTGTTGTGAGTGCATACAAGTTATGAAATCGATAGTTATATTTCTGAGTACCTACATTTCAAGTCAAGGGCACTTTGAACGACTATAGTAAAATTGAGTGTCGGAGCTTTTAAGTTGCTTTGACTTTTATGCTTGTAACCGGTATAAGCTCTAAAATGTTGAAGTTTCTAACAATTTGATTTTTTAACATGGGCCTTCAGGGCTATATCCTAAACTATAAGAGATAGCCTTTTATTTGCTATTCTATGTTTATTTCCAGGAATTAATCTCTATCAGCAACACTGTCGATTGGTATATAAATATAGAATAATTATTTTTTTGCAAAATCAACAGGTTCGATTCCTAGCCTAGCGTAATCACTTTTTCAAAAATCTAATTATGCATTTTTAGTTTTTGTCAAAATCGAGCACGCAACTTCTTTGCAGCATTTTTTGCTATCTCTTATAGTTTAGGATATAGTCCTGAAAGCCCATGTAAAAAAATCATATTTAGGTCAGCGTTTGACCACTATCTCACGCGGTGGTAAAGTGACGACTACGATGTATCACGAATAAACACTCGTGATAAGAAGACTTCTAAATAAGCCTTCGAGAGACGCGAATTCTATTTAATATGTCTAGGGGTATTAATGAACTTTTAACACTAAAATCTTATCCAACATCCTAAAATACTCACGCATAAACCTAAAAATATAATACCTATTTCCCAAGAAACCTTCAAACAACCGGCCTTCATAATTAAAGAATACGTATCACAATTACCGTAGTTTATACACCTCTAATTATATGTATTTGATGTTTTCTATGTGTGTGACGAAAGAAACATCAATTCTGATAGTCATTACTGGAATTAATATACCTACGTGTCAGTTCGAGAGGTTCATGTAATGATCGATACTATATTTTTATTATATCCGTGAGAAAACAAAATGATACATCGTCTTTGATTTTTTTGCTTTACTTCTGTGAGTAGGTAACGATTTTATTGTCGATTATACTTTTGTTCTTGACGGTACAGTTTATGACAACGACTGCTGATTTTTGTGGTAGGCACAGAAATAATTTGTGGATACCACAAAGACAGCAGGACTAATAAGCCAAGGACGTTTGAAAGACAACACTGTCCTAATTCTATGGTGGCCCTTTAGACGCAAAACCAATTTTGCCGAACACCAACTCGAGAATTTGTGGTGATTTGCGGATTAGTAAAAATAATAACGTAAAATACCAGCTACGCACAATTCCACAAACGCAAAACACTTCCTTGTATTTTTTTACCACCAAACTAGAGTGCACCTATTATTGTTTTTGATAAGTTCATGTCTTACTTGGTCTAACTTAGTTAGTTGTTATTTTAAGTGGAATGTTTCCTCATTTTCCTCACTAATATTTCCTTCAATCATTTTACACTTCTCTCGATCAAAGTTCATTGAAAATCATCCTTTACCTTAACACACTTTAACAACACTTTAGCAACACCATTTTGACTTATTGCATTAATTTACTTTAACATGTCAGAGATGTGCCTTTGATGTACCCTATCCATCACCTCCGACACTTCTCTACTTAAAATTTAAAAACCCATCAATTTGATTACAAGTAGCCAATTAAAAAAAATGTTCCCAAAAAAAATTGCATAAGCCACGAACTCTAAGCAAACCGAAGGCGATTACAAGTCGAATTAATTTTAAAAATTATAAGGTACAACTCGTACTCGATCAAATTAGAAAGTTATTTTTGAAGATGCCACTCAACAGCTAATTTTATATCGATGTGTGGTCTTTAATTATAGTCTGTAACACTGGTAATGATATTAGCTGTATATGAGTTACTACTTAGTATACAAAACGTGCAATATACAGCTAAAATTATATCGTAAAAACTCAAAATGATCCTTAGCTAATCAATATTGGGATAATTAATTTAAATTGCCGGATGAATTACGATGAATTTATGATAATAAGCGTATAGCTCAATAATTTGAAATTTTTGTGACTTGAGAAATATTAAATTAATTTGCCTTAATCTCAATCCATTTGAAATTTAAAAGAGATAGATAGGTAGATATACTACTTTATTTATACAAAACAAGAAGAAACTGAACACGATATACACAAAGTAATAGCTAGAAAGTATAAGTTGCACATTTGGGCGGCCTTATCGCTGAAAGCGATTTCTTCCAGACAACCTTCGGATGGAAACGAACTGATTCAGCTTTTATGGTAGGTTGTGAATTTACTCAAGCAAGATACCAAACATAACATATGATAGGTGATAAGTAATATAAAGTATTTACAAAATAATGGCTTTAAAAAATGAAATTATACACATTATACATACCAATACTTAATAATATACATTAATACATACAAATAAGTACATAAATAGCTTAAGCCTTGTAAATGTTACATAACTTTTTGCTACGATTTTAGTTTAGAACTAGCAGCGCTCCGCGGTTTCACCTACGTAACTCCCGATCCCGTAGGAATATCGAAATATAAAATAGCCTTCCTCGACAAATGGGCTATCCAACATAAAACGAATTTCTCAATTCGAACCAGTAGTTCCTGAGATTAGCGCGTTCAAACAAACAAACAAACAAACTCTTCTGCTTTATAATATTACTAGCAACCCGCCCCGGCTTCGCACGGCTATACTATGCATGTATTATACATAAAAACCTTCCTCTTGAATCACTCTTATCTATTAAAAAAACCGCATCAAAATCCATTGCGTAGTTTTAAAGATTTAAGCGTACAAAGGGATATAGGGACAGAGAAAGCGACTTTGTTTTAAACTATATCATCATCTATATATATATATCACTACATGTGATTAGTATAGACTAGTTTTTATTCTCGAGTTTGTTCGCGTAGATGGTGAATTTTCTAAAATCTTTTCCTGCCAAATCTTAGCCTGGTCATTACTTTGAATCAGTCAAGACTTTAAATTTTATATTTATACTTTCGCAGTCAAGTATTTTTAAGACTTAATTAAGGTCGCGAACAGCCGTTGGACGCAGAAAGCATGCGACTGATCGCTTTAGAAGTCTTTGGGATAGGTCTATATGTTCACCAGTGGACGTCCTTATGGCTGATAGGATTGGGAATCTATAGATGTGGGAACAAAGCATAATATTATGATGATAAACTGTTTTATGGTAATAGCTTAGTAGCTTCATTGTTTTAATATTCACTCTACCACACTATTTGACTTACTTCTGTCACTGAATACCAGAATTAACATTTGAAACAATTCACGTTCAAGTTTACAATAGTATGCGAGTTTTCAAACGCACAGCATCTGTTCAATGCGTTCAGTATCAAGTGATTTTCACCTTAACCCCCTTTGCAATAAAGTCCAACTCTACAGACTTATTTAAATTAACTCCGCAGTTTATTTGCTGCAAAAACATTCAGCATTGCGTCGTTAGAGGCAAAGATGCATTTATTTATGAAATGTAAATACATCTGATTGTAATAACAAAACTCTGTACGTACAACTCTGTGCGCTCTATATTAATATGTATTTATTAACATACTATTTATTGTACAATTGACGCTTAAAAGTGCACCGCCACTGTAACGTTTACAATTATGTGCAGCACTATTTGAACATTGTAACAACGTTACCTGTGGATTAAACCCACGTCGGCGTCGGAAGGTGTAGCGGATGGTGGCTTATACCACTCGGCCAACTGAATAGGTCTTTGCAGAATGAGGTATTATGAGAACGAGTCCTTTGAAGAACAAGCCATTCCGAGAACAGATCCTTTTTTTCGGCGTAGGCCATTTTACGAATAGGTCCAATGTCTACTAAACCCAACTAAAGACATAGCTAACATATTGAAAATAGTAATCACACTAAGGACTTTTAATATAGTCATTTATTCATTAAAACACCATTTATATATAACATTAATAAGATAATAATTAAATAAAAAAACGAATTAGTACTTAAATCTAAACACACAATTAAATTACACACCAACATAGAAACTAGGACTTTTAAATAGACAATGAATTAATTACAAAACCACAAAAATAGGACTTTTAATTCCGGTATTTATGTTTGTGTGTAACGTCTATTAGAAGAAGGTCGTAAGTCCAATACTTATAGTATTATTGTGGCACACTGATAGTAGACTTATGACGCATACTGTACGTATACGGCCTGCGTTTACTATTTAAAAGGTGTTTTTTAACATCTCCTTTAAAATATCGAGTACTAGATACATGTATTTGGCCTCCATGAAGAGTCTGGCTGATTTTAAGCTATCATTTCTTTATTAGCATTTAGTCAACCGAAACGAAATGATGCAGCAAGAGTGATCCCAAAACACCAGTGCTGTAGCTGCATACAGTGCTGAGGCAGATCCTGATGATTAGTGCCACACTGCTACTGACGGATTTTAGGTTTTTTTTCTTCGGATTTTATGTCACTGTGTCACCATCGATTTTTTTTAATGACGTATGTTTGTCTAATAAGCGCTATTTATATACTTTCTGTTATTGTGCACAGGCACTGTTTTGGTCACCAACACCAAAATATTAAAAATAAAAGCGCCTGCTTCTTTTCCGATATGGATATAAGCACCCAAAAGCCAATGACCAGACATAAATAAAAGAATTAAAATTCGAACAAACAGTTCCCGATGTCGTGATTGACCGACACGTGGCAAAACCGTTAAAGGATCACGAAAAAAAAGACATCGGTAGGTGTGTTCTGTGACGTCACGATTCGTGACTATATAACTTGAAACGTGACTCCCTTGGCCAGTTCAAGATGGTCGTATTAAAATTGTTTAGTTTTACAAGAGCCGTTACGGGTTTACTGTTTATAGACTTTTTTGGGGTTTTGATCGAAAGTTGTGCGGTTTGGTAAATATTTTGGAATTTTGGAGCTAAATTTCAAAAGCCTTTTGAAAGGGTTTATGTCACGGAAAGGGAAAGGTAAGGTTGGGTTTGTGCATATCCCGGGCGACAAAGTGCAGCGTCCAAAACAGCATTAATAAAAAGTTGCTGATGCTGAATAAATCTTCTAGTACCTACCTATTTACAGGGTTTATGAACGCTACGTGACATCTACTTAAGGGGTACTGCTAAACATTTAAAAATCAATTATTGTTATACGCATTTGGAAATATAAAAAACGAAACGAAAACGAATAATTAAAAGTTATGTTCCTTGAAAAAATATCTGAATTCATTAAACTTAACTTAACTTTTAAACTAAAGACAAAAGTAAAACCTCTCCGTGTAAGTAACAGCTGATTTTTGAATGAACGTAACCGAAAAAGTTTTACAATTTTTTGCATTTGAAAAAGTCGTTGATCTAAAGTTGTTTGTTATAGATGTAAAGAAGTAGTCCCTAGGTGCCAGCAAGTTTCTAATAACCCGCTATACGCGAAAAACTAAATTCCGAATATGTAAACTTAAAGGTAATCCCTACATTAGATTTATCAAATATCTGAAGTTAAGTTAAGAGAATGATATAGAAAGAGTTAAGAGAAGACAAAATTATAACAATACTTAGATGGTCAAATCTTCTGGATTTTTCAGCTATTTTAGATAAGTCAATCAAAGTAAACTTAGGTATAATAGGTAGGTATCAAAGCCTCACCTGCTTATTTGTCCAATACAAAATAATCCAAGTTGCAGCTGTCCGTAACTAAGTATTTCATATACCTACCTATTTTATTCGTTTCGATAAAATTTTTATGATAAATAAACAAATCCTATAAAACCAATATACTGTGGCTAAAAGCATTTACAACAACAACATTAAAATATCAAACGAAATTGCTTATAATCTTTTTATTACTGCTCAATTATATTCAATAGGTATTTTCAATAACTTTGTCTTATCGGAGAAACAATGAAATATAAAATTAATTGTCTGTGCACTTTATACGTACTCTGAGGCCTTACAACTCTAGTTGATAACGCACTCGATTAACCGTACTATTAAGTATTTAACACAAAACTTTACTAAAATTTGCCAATACGCGAGTCCAGATAGATAGCTTAAAATAGTATCTCTTATTAGGGTAACCAATTATTCTATTGAATAGATAGCAGAAATAGAAGTCACGATAGAGACAGAGAGCTGTAAAGCTACAGTGGGTTTTAAGCAATCTATCTCACATTTTGGTCGAATCTAATCTTGAAGTTTCATGGTAAATGCCTAATTATGGTATCACTGATATTAATACGAATAAACGACACTAAATTATTTCAGTCAGAAGGACCTAGTTCACCAGCGACTGAAGATATAATCATGGAACTAAACTCATGTAAAAACTATAAAATGCTATAGCAACATGTCATCTAATTATAATAATTGTCATAAACTCGTATTGGACATTAGGAGCAGGCAGGTCACGAATGATATATCTTAGAAAGTGGTCCATTGTTCACCTCGCAGTCACATCGTGGTCTGGGTCTAGTCGCGATAATGTCACGATTGATCGCGTGTTTGGGACATGATGTGGATGAAAGCGAAATGACCACGCACGTGCGGGAGAAGTTGGTGTCTGGAAGCCTTGAACTGGCGATAAAACGAAACATTGTCACAAAGGACTTTCACTACTTTCAATACAATATTATCAAGCTAGTGTGGACGTATGGCATGCAAATAGGGGATAATGCAAACGACTTGAATATTCCCATCTTGCAATGCCAACTATTGCCAAATATTGAAAACAATCCCTAACACTCCATGTAAGTATCGTGAAAAACAATATACGTTTGATACTAAAATAGTAAAAAAAAATCTGAATTTTTGGTGCCCATGATAACCACAAGATGATTGGCTGATTTAATTAATGACCTGCTACATATTGAAAACCCGCTTGTTCATACCTCGATAGCACCTATATTCCGCCAAAACCCAATAATGGAAGTTAAAAACAAGGAAACGTAAATTCTCTGTTAAGTAATGCGCATTTCTGTACTTTATGAATACGGTACATCGAAGTTCCAAAGGTCACTCAACGAAATCCATTCACATTTTTAATTCCTGGACCTATCTTATGTTTGAATCGCTTTTTTCTTGTGGTTTGTGCTAAGTTTTAAATGTGGCGTATGTTTGGGCGTATCGCTGATCCGCTGAGTAGGTACTGTAATCTGCGTTATATCCGGTTAATCTATCGTCATTATGGTAGTGGGCGGACGCGTTGACGGATATAATACACTTTTCTAAGTTAAGCTTTCGAAGGAAACTTCCAATCAAACAGCTAAGTAAGAAATGGTTTAGTACTTGCTAACACTTGTGGGTTCAGCATAGTCTTTATTGTACTTACCAAATTATAGATCAAAACTTGCTAGAAGATTATTTTGTAATCTTTTTCTCCGCGATATAGTCAGGGCGAGTTGTTCTCAGTATGCAATTATATAAAAAATCATCATCATCATCATCTTCCTGCCCTTATCCCAATTTATTTGGGGTCGGCGAAGAATGTTTTCTTCTTCCATTCACTCCTATTAGTCGTCATCTCATCGTTCACATTCATCTCTCTCATGTCTTGTCTCACGCAGTCCATCCATCTTTTCTTAGGTCGTTCTCTAAATAAGTGTATAAAAAAGTATTAGGAAGTAACTAAGGTAGATTGCAATGAACTTTTAAATAATTTGATCAATTAAAATCTTTGAATCTACAATAATTATTAGACACACTTTATAATCCAAGGATTTCCAAAAAAACTTTACCTATTAAAAACTAGCGGCATATTCAGCATAATAATTTCAATAACACATCTTTGTAGTCTAGTCATTAGTCGCTACTAATAAAGGGCATGTAACATTAGCATTGCACATAATTTATTCAACCTGAATAGTGAATACGACAATATTGAATATTGTTCAATAAAATATCGTTCAAGGTCTCAAAGATCCGGATCGAACGCGAAGAGCTAGTGAACGGTGAACTTTGTTGTCGATGTGTCGAACTTAGTTGAAACTTTTAAATAATGTCAAACTGACACGCCCCTTCTAACCTCTTGCGGTGAAGGTCGGAGTTCAGTGTATTTCCAAATGGATAGTTAAAATTAGAGCAAAATGATCAACGTCTTTACAACCGGTTGTTCAAACTGTCATAAGTTAAAAGCTCGGACATTTTAACCACTGCACAGTTTGTGGCCTCTGCAATTTACAGTAACACTATCCCTGTGCACTATCCTGACTGTGACGTTTATGGTTCCATGTTATTCTGCAACCCAGTTAACTTAATTAAAGTCAGGGACAGAAGAAGTTTATTCGAAGTACGGTCTCAATCCAAGCCGAATCTCTTTAAAAATATACTTTATGGTAAAATAACCTATGGTAAAATGGCCTACGTCCTGGATTGGACAAACAAAGGCTGAGATAGATAGATAGATGGTAAAATACTTTTTAAGGAAAAATGCGTCTTCAAAAATTGCATATGAGACTGGAGTCGAGCTCGCATCCCTTGAATACCGTTCAAGTGCGCTTACCAAATACGCCACTCAGTCCAGCAGTTCATCATCGTCATAGTTCAATTTAAGAATCGCATTAACCTCTTTCGAATTTGGTTTCGTTAGCGACATCTATTAGGCAGTGTCCCGGTGCAGGCCATGCACTATCCATCTATCTATAATATAAAAATCAATTGCTGTTCGTTAGTCTGGCTAAAACTCGAGAACGGCTGGACCGATTTGGCCAATTCTTTTTTTGTTGTGTTTGTTGTAGTCCAGGGAAGGTTTAAACGGTGAGTACTTACGCGGGTGAAACCGCGGGGCGCAGCTAGTCTATAATATAAAAATCAATTGCTGTTCGTTAGTCTGGCTAAAACTCGAGAACGGCTGGACCGATTTGGCCAATTCTTTTTTTGTTGTGTTTGTTGTAGTCCAGGGAAGGTTTAAACGGTGAGAATTTACGCGGGTGAAACCGCGGGGCGCAGCTAGTCTATAATATAAAAATCAATTGCTGTTCGTTAGTCTCGCTAAAACTCGAGAACGGCTGGACCGATTTGGCCAATTCTTTTTTTGTTGTGTTTGTCGTAGTCCAGGGAAGGTTTAAACGGTGAGAATTTAAAGATCGGACTTACGCGGGTGAAACCGCGGGGCGCAGCTAGTAAAAAATAAAATAAAAAATCATTGAGATCCTTTATGGTATTACCTATTACCTGATTTTGTATTTTTTTTTCTGCAGGTTGTACTAGTCCGAGGGCACTACGTATCGTACCTACCTCTATGCAGTCGCAACGAGCCTGTGTTTCTGGCTGTATGCACGCCGCTCGCTATGCCGGAGACACGCGAGTGTGTGGTACACGGAGCAACTAACGTCTTCACCACCGTACACACCATGGACATGAAGATACTGCATATTGATGTTAAGTAAGTTATACTATGATGTAAAGGAATTTATTGAAATCGAAGTTTCGGAAGTTTTAGGACAGTTTTCTGAAACTATTAAGCTACAATATCTACTACCTGCTGCACAATTATTTATTTGAATTAAGTAGGTAATAGGTAGGTAGGTATAAATAGGTATAGAGGATACAAGGCTAGAAGACTAACAAAATATAGAATAGAATAGAAATCATTTATTGTTTAACTGTGTACATGAGCCGATATTAATACCTACTACCTGTAGGAATTTGGTATTAAATGCTGGCAACACCACATATTAATATTTATACCTTTTCAGAATCTCAATGAAATAGGCAACTTTTTTTTAAATTTGGCATCAGGGTGACCATACATTTTTTTTACACCAGGAAAGGTTAAAGTTAAGGTTAAAAATTAAAGAACCATGAAGTTTGAGTTAAACCTTAGTTTAAAAATAAACTTTCAATGTGTCATAAAAAATATTGTTTGCATTCGATAGCACATTTATCCTGGAATACTATCCAAAAAACAGATTGGGATAATTCCTCCATTTGCAGTTTTGGCATCGCAAAACATAGAGAACGGAGTGAATTTTTTTTAATTTTAAATTGGCGGATATCTCGGAAACCGAGAGACTTTCATAGAACATAACTTTCGTTTTTCTGATCCGGCACAGTGTCCTCTATCCGTAGGCCATTGCTTGTCCATTCATTACCGGACAACCTGTATATTGTAGGACATTCCATTAAAAAAAAAGTTTTGCAGGACATAATATTAGACAGCAGATGGTGCTAGATCTTGTTTTGAATCTGTAGAACTAAAAATCAAGCGCATCTACATATTTACTTCCTACTCTTGTAAACAAGTGATTCAAGGCTCGAAATGGATAATAAACAATACTTATTGATGCGTAACACTCTGCGGACTACCGTCTGTCAATGGCAGGCAGATGTATGACAACATCTCTATTGAACCCGTTTCATATTCATGAACATCGTCACCACAAAAGATAATGTCAGAGCAAAATAATATGCAATTGTAAGTAGCAATGAGTTTGTCACTACAAGTTTCGAGTTTTCAACAATCGGTTATTTTATGCAGTTGCCAAGTAGATTTATGGTTTACCTACTTGAATAAATGAAAGAATGTTTTATTTATCGACGGTGCATTTGTATTTAAAGAGGTATGATGATAAACATGTCTATAAGAGGGTAGAGAAAGATATACGTTCTGTTTTCATTAGGTTTCTATATTCCTATCAACTCAAAGAAAATTTTCGCTATTGAGAGCAGCTATTGAAGCCCAGTACCATTATTCACTAAGGTTCAAGTCGTTGGGCGCGCGTGATTAGGGGCGGAGGGGGAGAGGTTTTTGTATGGCAATCTCGCCCTAATCACGCGCGCCCAACGACTTGAAGCTTAGTGAATAATGGCCCAGAAGGAGATGGCGGAACGAGTTGGAACTTGGAATTGCATCTTAGGGACTGGACCCGCAGCTGGCACTAGACAGGGAACAGTGGAAGGAGGGGAGGGAGGCCTTTGCCCTGAAGTGGAACGGAATAGGTTAAAAATAAATAAAATAGGTAATACAGATTCGAAACAAGTAATAATTGAACATAATACAAAGTACTCATTATTTAAATCACTGTCAATAAAGAAAATGCTACTCGCATAAATCAATACAGGGAAATATAAAACATAATTATATGTCAATATATTTTCAAGCACGTCTCTATATATCAGTGGGTACAATCTCGTATTAATATGATTTTCCGGTTTTGTAATATAAACATCACCTGTTGAGCTGACGAAGTTTGCATACAATGACTTTTAAGCTTCTGGCGAGGTTTAAAATTAAGGGGAGGTTACAATAGTAGAAATATTACGAATATGGTTTTCTGGTGTATAGGAAACTTTATAGTTTTTATGTTTTTAACATGACATCTCTACTGAATAAGTTTTCCTTCATCGTGATGAAAGCCTGCGGCTTAGTTAACTCCAGACGTATAGACAAATTATTTTCATCTGGATAAGATCGACTTAGCTGAGAGGGTGGTATAAATAATAATAACGAATTGAATAGCATGGACTTTAAGGTGCAGAGTCTGCTTAATAAAAAATAATATAAATTAAATGAAAAGCTTATTTACTGAATAATTAGGTACCTAAAATATCAACTTTGAATCCTTATCTAAAAATGCTTCTTATGTCAAACAAAAGACATCAACGCGCGCGACTGTTTGGAGTCACAGTCCTCACTCCAAAAGTGATTCGAAGTAAGAATTTTGACGCGTAAAGCCGGGGACACATTGCTCGGACGCGTCCGGCAGCCGCGACTGATAAGTGTGCACGGTCGTTTGGCATCCAGGGGCCCAGATCGCTCTAGCTCTAGGACGTTCGCGGACGTCCGAACGCTCAAGGGCGGCCAAAGTTTACGTCCGCGACTTACGTCCGATAAAGTGCACAGTTACATACATTAAAATTTACATTACACAGAGCATAGTGTCCCCAGCTTTCATGTCTTTATAGTTCGAAGAGTAGGGGGTTACTTGCAAATACCAAATGCGATGTAACACGTCATAATTTGTGACGGATTTAAGGAAAGAGGTTGTAGCCAATGTAACCTCTTTTGAGAGAGATCAGACGGCCAATTCTCGTAAATAATTTTGTTTAAATTACATTTCAATATCATCCTGATTGCATTTCGATTGCAAAAGATACCTTCAAAGTCAGTTTTTTTTTACAAAAAGCTGACTTTGAGTGTATTTTGAGCTACTTTGAGGGTGTTATTTGTGATCGAAATGCAATCGAAATGATATTGAAATGTAATTTGAACAATGTTATTTATGAGAATTGGCCTTCTGATAGCTACATCGTTGAGTTCTGTCGACTTGAACAGGAGAGAAGATGGGGTTTAGACTTTTCACAAATTGAGGCCGCATCCCTGATAATCAATACCTAGGAAAGTACCTACTCGATTGGTACCATATTATAGGGTATGGAAATTACGTCAGACTTCATTTTCTATTTTTTTTATTCACCTGTTATTTGACAAGAAGTGTAAACTCGGCCTTTCTAAACATGATTTGTATCCAAAGCTCAGCTTGCGCTTTTGCATTGTCATATCTCACGTTGTATATCATATTATTATGATCATGATATTTTTGTAAATGTTGTTATTGATATCTCTATTATATAAAATGTTACTTTATTATAGCCGTATTGTACTGCCCGGCGGTTTCACTCGCGAGTGTCCCAATTTTGTGGTGTAAGTTATTAAAGGTCTCCAAGGCAAGAATCCAAAGGCGTCTTCTTTCTAATACAGAGGTTAGATACGCTACATCCTCTATAATAACGTCACATCAGTTATATTTGGTTTTTCCAATTAACTCCTCTTTTTTCACGTCAAAAAGATACTTAATAATCTTTTTGAATAGAATCAAAATACAAAATAAATTCATTTTGCAGGTACGCATTCAATTCAAACTGAAACTGACAGGCGTAGCTACGAGCAGTTGTTTAAAATATTTGCTTAACTAATATCTACTGTTTATGATTAATATTTAAATATTATAAAAGAAACATCAATAGCCAAATTAAATTCAACAGGAAGAATTACTTACTTACTAACAAAAAGTTAAAAGTAATTCGGTTTGTAGTTGATACATTATTTCGACAAGGTCTCTAATGATTGATAGTCAATTTGACCCCATCTAGATGTTTGTTTTTTTGAGTGTCAGTTTTACATTAATAATATCCATTGTGGTATTAAATAACGAATTAGTTTGGCACAGATACGAATAATTTTTTTTTTATGTATGATTAGAACTAACATGTGTTGGTAACCATTTTTTCACACCTCTGACCTCGGTTATTGAGCAGTTAATAAACAAATAAGTAATTTCTGCCCCTTAATACTTTTAAATGTATCAAACTGAGGCTGTATGTAATTTATCATTACTATACAATTTGTTTCAGCGAAGGGGTTTTAATACGAAAGGGGATTGTTCTAGACGTCTAGGCGAACTTTTGTTCTACGACTTTTGGAAATTCGAACATTTCGCTCGAAGTTTTTGTATGAAACAGCTGATTTTCAAGTAAAACCCTCAGAATTATCGAAAAAAAAGTTCCGATTTCCAAAAGTCAAGTAAGTAGAACAAAAGTTGGGAGGTGTTAATCTTCTTATATATAAAAATGAATCGCAAAATGTGTTGGTAAGCGCATAACTCAACAATGCCCGGACCAATTTGGCCAATTCTTTTTTTGTTGTGTTTGTTATTGTCAGGAGAAGGTTCTTATGAAAGAAAATATTAAGAAAATTGCGTAGAAAATTATTACGCGGGTGAAACCGCGGGGCGCAGCTAGTCAATTAGATAAAATTCGGAATGAGTATATCCGTGGAACTTTGAAAATGGCAGATAAGCAGCACAAGATGCAGGAGGGTTGATTGCGCTGGTATGGACATGTGATGCGCAGAGATGAACAGCACATGACGAGACGAGTCATGAATATAGACGATGGTAAGAGAGGCAGAGGTCGCCCACCAACTACCTGGACTAGAACCATCACCAAGGATATGACGATGCTAGGCTAAACGCCAGCAGTGACTCAAGATCGCAATATGTGGCGATCAAGTATCAGGAGAGCCGACCCCAAATAGGGAATGCGCCAGGGGATTGATTGAAGTAGAACAAAAGTTGTTCGTCTAGAACAACCCCCTTTCGTAGTAAAACCCATTCGCTGAAATACATTGTATATCATAACTAAACTAAGTACTTACCTACGAGTAATAAGGGCTACATTAATTGAAAACTAAATATTTCTTTAAAATAGGGAAAGCTACTTAAAACAGGTATAATTAGAAAAAAAATGCTTTATTGTCTATTCAATTCATTTGTCACTATAACAAGGTTTTTAAAAAACCTTATAATGACCTTTACCTCTTTATAATATAAGTAGGTACGTATGGGAGTACCTAATATAAAGTCAAAGACTTAAGAGTTAAGACAAATGTAAATAGATTGTAGTCAGGTGACTAATTTTAA
Organism: Idaea aversata; assembly: GCA_907269075.1. NCBI lineage: Eukaryota > Metazoa > Arthropoda > Insecta > Lepidoptera > Geometridae > Idaea > Idaea aversata. The sequence continues at coordinate 5,717,532 of OU026102.1, forward strand.
ACCAACAAAAATACTTTTGATTTTTTTATTATTTTCATACCACCTTATTCATAAACGTTTTTGTTATTCTTAATCCAATGTCAATATCTAAGGCCAACTAAGTTTAAAATATTTTTATTGTTTGTAGATTTATTTGCTAATCACTTTGACTTAAGTAGCTACCTAGTACGCCTACTCAAGTTAAGTAGGAACCTAACAAAACAAATATAAGTACTTACTTACCTAAGGCAAATTATTATCATTGCAACATTATACAGGATTATTGAAAATTAGCTACACAATCAGTAGTTCTATTCATCATAACATACAACTTTTGATCTATGACTTTGAAAATTCCAAAAAAAACATAATAATAGGTAGGTACCATAATATAGGTAAGTATATTCAGAAATATTTAATTCTGCTGTTTTTATTAAAGATCATTAAAACAGATAACAGTCAATACAACTTGAAAAATAAGTAAAATTTTAAGGTCATTGACCTCTCGTGTAAATAACAGCTGATCTTCTGGCGAACATAACCTCAAAGTTATCATTTTTTAGTAGAATAGTAGGATAAAATAAGTAGTAGTAGAATAAAAGCCGAAAACTTGCCAAAGATAAGTTATTTACCTACCAAGTTAAAAGCTTTAACTTAGTATATAATTTATCTTTCTGAAGTAAAGCATGGTTAGATCAAGTTTATTTTATTTGTCCAGTAGCGAGTGGCATCTCGGATGGGAGAGAAGTTCGCTGCACGGAGTTAGCTGGTACCACCTCCTGCATCCAGACTGCTGCAAGGAAGCCCAGACCAAACATAGGTTAAGTGAGTATTGTCTTTTAACTTTACATAAACTAAGTCACTCGTTTTTAAAATTAATTTCTTACAGTCGCCACAATATTGCAGCACTAGTAAAAATTAATCGCGTGTGAAATATCGTTGTGTTTTATCCATTCGTATGGATGTTTGTGTATTTAATAAATCTACATTAATTTTGAGCTCTATTGAACTTAGAGTTTCTCATATACATGGTCCTTCGAGGCGGATTTTTTTTATTTCTTGCAGTAATTTTCGAACTCATATACTTACAGCTAGTGTCGTCTATTGCCCTGTTGAGTTTTTCTCTAGAGCTGCTGATAAGGCATAGAGAACAGAGCGTCAGATGCGCTATCCTACATACCTATATTTAAGCTATAAGTACCTATATATCAAAGGAGGAAATAAACATCTTAAAAACAAAAACTCCGTGCAAAACAACACTCCTTGATGCAGAATCAGTTTTGCGAAAGCTTGCTCGAGATGATTTGATATCCCGCAAACGCAACGTATTTATACGTCAATTTGACACGTTAGGGAAAGTCGCAAGACGTGATGTGATGATCGTGTATGAACACGGCCTACGTGAGCGATTATATCAAGTTATGTCAAGTGATCGACACTTAAGACGTAGGTTTGATTTTGTAAGAGTTGGAAATTTTATTTCCCATGGAGATAAGTACATTTGTTCGAAGAAAATCCTGTAAATAAGTCAAGTAAGACGATAGTCCGTCGTCCAAAGGGTAAGTGTAAAAACTGGACCCTATTACTAGGACTGTTTGTCTGTCACCAGGCTGTATCTCATGAACCATGCAAGACAGTTGAAATTTTCACAGATTATGTATTTCTGTTGTCGCTATAACAACAAATACTAAAAACAGAATATAATGGACAGGACCCTTCATGTGCGAGTCCGACTCGCACTTGGCCGGGTTTTCTGACCGACTTTGTTGTAAAATCTTTCTCAAATATCAGTATCTGCCAAGCCAAATATTGTTGCGTGTTGATGTAGCACGCGACTAACTGAATTTGAGACCTAAGTTTAATGTGCTGTCAACTGAACGAAGTCTCGAGCTAATTTCTTTAAAACACTTTATTATCTGACAAAAAAGTAAAGTCAGTCAAAAAAACAACCCTTAGACGACGGACTACCAACAGACCATATACACATGTTAGAAGCGCCTTTAAAATTAAGTTAGGATATGTGCCTTCGAAACGAGCTCAATGAGAAGGCGCAAGAAACTCATGGGGATACATACTTAAATCGAATTAATTACGAACGTAAACTTATATCAAATCGTTTTATATTATTATGTCATTCGTTAAGCTGCGCGTAGGCAGCCTGGAACAGCTCGCAAATCAAACCACTTTACTTAAACACACGCACTCAGATAACAACATAACTCACTCGACAATCAGATCCAGTCAATCTCTTCTCGATTCTAAAACCAACAGTATGGATTGCACAAATAACAGTCTAGCATTAACCCTTATTACTTTCCTAGACATCAATTTCTTGAGTTTAAACTTTATGATATAAGATTTAAGATGCAAAATCTATTGTTTTGTAAGTTAGATAATTTGTGGGATTGAAATGGTACTCGGTATTGCCTCGGAATCATCATTCAAATGATTTGATAATCGTTAATGACAAGGACGGTTGTATTATGATTCGTGTGCGGTGACCTTTAAATGATATGAGGTTTTTGCTTTGTAAGAATGACTAACCAATTCTGTAGTACCTAATCTTAAGCGAATGTTAACGCAGTGTGGGAATTCAGTAGAGTTGATAAGAGAGGGGTCTCAAGTTACTTTAAACTAAATGTTAAATAAATTATGAAAATAGAAAATCTAAAATTTAACTAGCTGCCCTACGCGGTTTCACCCGCGTAACTCCCGATCCCGTGGGAATATCGGGATGTAAGCTATCCTATCTCTCAAGTTGGATCGAACTGCACATGGTGTGCAAATTTTATTATAATCGCTTAAGTGGTTTAGGAGTCCATTGAGGACAAACATTGTGACACGAGATTTATATATATTAAGATTACTTTTTTTTGCTCTGTAATTGGCTTTCTGTTATTTTACTGTTTACATAATTATGGAATTAGCTGTTTATTTCCTAAAAAAAAAACTAAATGACTGATATTTCAACGCTCATCTCAAACTTTTAATGGACAGACCGGGCTTGGCACACAGATAGCTTTTATAGACCATAATGCGAGCGAAGTCACAGGCAAAAGCTAGTCGTTTATACAGTGTCAAAGTGGTAGTAGGTAATAGCTAAAACTACTTACAAAATAATTAGCTTATCCTATCACTACATAGTATAAAACAAAGTCGCTTTCTCTGTCCCTATATCGCTTTGTATGCTTAAATCTTTAAAACTACGCAACGGATTTTGATACGGTTTTTTAATAGATAGAGTGATTCAAGAGGAAGGTTTATATGTATAATACATGCATAATATAGCCGGGCGAAGCCGGGGCGGGTCGCTAGTTTCCTATAAATGTGAAAGTTTGTGTGTTACTCCTTCACGCAAAAACTACTGGATCGATTGCGTTGAAGCTCGGTATGACCTGAAACCCTTAAGACCTGAATTAACATTAGTTTACTTTTCATACCTAAATTCTCTCGGGAAAGGGACTTACGCGGGTGAAACTGCGGGGCACAGCTAGTAGATAAACTAAAGGTTTAATTTGCACCGAAGGACACGAAGCGATATATTCCCAACTCCTTATTATGATGCAAATGACAACGATACAGCAAAATGATATTATTGACCATTTATTAAATTTATTAATGAAATTCTAAACGTCTGTATCTAGATGGAAATCAGCTATAAATTAATTAAACTTATGTAGGTAGGTACCTATTTATTTACAAAGTAGTTATGAATTATTATTTAGGAAGTGGTTTTGAATTATTTAGAAAATTATTTTAAATATAAATATTTGATGATATAATTTTACACAGCGTCATCTAGCCCCCAAGCTAAGCAATAGGCTTGTGTTATGGTGTCAATTATAACGGTTACAGTATTAATATAAAATATTTCTATTTTGTAACTAAAATACATAGTTACATACTATTTATAGGGACAGGTGTGATGCCAGGGAGGGAGGCTAGTTACTCTAAACTAGCAGCGCTCCGTAACTCCCGATTCCGTGAAAATATCGGGATAAAAAGTAGCCTATGTTATTCCCGATGAGTCAATGTATCCTCATACAAAGTTTTATCAAAATCGGTAAAGTAGTTTCGGTGCCTATTCGTTACAAACATAAAAATCTTTTTATAATATTAGTATAGACTAGCACCCGCTCCGGCTTCGCACGGCTATATTATGCATGTATTATACATATAAACCTTCCTCTTAAATCACTCTATCTATTTTAAAAAACCGCATCAAAATCCGTTGCGTAGTTTTAAAGATCTAAGCATACAAAGGGACATAGGGACGGCGAAAAGTGACTTTATTTTATACTATGTAGTGATTTTCACTGTTGCTCAATGGCAGAATAGGTGGGGTATGTAGATAACATCTTTATCCTATCACTATATTATAAGAACACCAGCTAATGACCATTTACAAGTTATTTAATTAACTCCTAGATCCTCCAAGACACCTGATATCTACTTATTCAATTGGAATACAGTATATTTTCCAGTAAATTATTACATGTTTCATAACAACTGTTAAACATAAATTGTAAGGACCTCAGCTGTCATTCGGTGCTGCGTGTAAATATTCCCTTTTCTAATTTATGTATGGGACTTTAATTAACATAGTAACAATTTGTTGTGATTAAGCGTCTATATTTGATTGGAATGTTTGGATTGAATACTTACAAATTTACTCAGTTGACACAAAACCATTGTTGCATACTTTTGATATTGCTATCCAAACTCCTTAGTGACAGTGATGTTATTGAAAATGATATTGTGGTGCCTTTTTTCTAGGTCCATGATTGTGGTATACTTTTGATACTGGGCTATCCGGACTCGTTAGTGACAGTGACGTTCAGTCACAGATGAAAGGTGTAACGAGAGTGACAAAAAAGAAAGAAACCCCTTTCATAAACATTTAATATTGATTTAATATGCCTTCTCTGACCTCTGCGGATGTTGACCAGCGTTGGCAACAAAATATTGGCTTCAAGAATGATCTTAATCTGTAAATTGCAAAGGTTTTATCTACTAAAAATGAAGATTGTGTACTAGTCTATCACACAATTTCTTACTGCAACGTTTTTAACTAATATTTTTTGTTTGCAGTAACACAATCAGAACAAGAACGTTCCTGCATTGCCCTACTGCGTTTGCAACGAAGATCAGGCCAATTCGTCTGGGTGCATGCCGTGATGCAGCTGAAGGATAACCTGGAGAACTCGCAGCGGCCAGTCATAGTGTGCACTAATCAGGTTTTAAGGTAAGATGGTGGAAATAAATGACAACAGATTAACCTAATTCTTTCTAAAATAAAGGTTTGTCTCCTAGGAACTGTTTCTAGTAGTTCGATTTTAGTATATTCGTTATTGACCCAATAAAACAACCCTGAATATGTAGCTTCTTCATCAGATTTAATGATTTTTTACCAATAAATGAGTATTGAGTATTGAGTATTTGACTATACACCATTTTGCTATATTTGCAATGCGTTCATCACTCTAAGACTTGGAGATGAAATATCCCATGTGCCGGTTACCTTCAAATTAAAACTCAACAATGCAATTCCAATAGAAAAGCTTATTCCCAAAGGTCCAATAAGGGTAGGTGTAGTGGCATCGCAATATTTAGGTATAGTTCATTTTCAAAGATAAAAGTTATCAATTAAAATGCCATCTTACGATTCTAATAATAATTTCGAAATACAAAGTTTATCTTATCTGCAACAAGCTGTGCCCGCGGTTCCGCCCACGAAAACACTCTGTTATCGGATGTCATAATAAATTACACTTTACATTAAACAAGTTCTGCTAATACACCTGTTAGAAGTGTGAAATTGAAAGCGGATTGGCGTTGGTTTCTTTTGCAAATCAATTCATTATTAACTTAGCTATGAGTATGAATATAGAGGGGTGGAGAGGATGCAGACAATCTAAGATAGATGAACTGTTTGAGACAAGATATGAGAGAGATGGATGTAAACGATAAGATGATGGCTAATAGAGGAGAATGGAGGAACGCCGACCCAAAATAAATTGGGACAACGGCAGGCAAAAGAAGATGCTAACAAAATTAACACTCCGTAAAATTATTTCATGAAAGCAGACACTGACGTGTGTCGTTAAAATAATCCTGAACAAAAATAAAAGAAAAATAACGAATATTCTAAATCAAACTAAATGCACACTTAAATTAGATAGGATCATTCTAACTATTTTTTCATAGTGGGGAAAGATTGAAGACTTTCTGGATTATATCTGAGTGCTTATCTAACGAATAAAATGAAACTTAATCCTTGAATTGCAACTAAGAAATGATACAGTAATAAATATAACAAACATTTCTGAATATTGTAGGACTTAACTAAAATACATAAAGTTCATTGAAGTAATTAACATGCGTTGTAAGAAGGCAGCGACAGTAAATTTCAAATATTAAATGGGTATTAACTGGGCATGGTTCTTGCCTAAGTAATTTTATAATAATTGGTAATTGGTATTGGTTGTTTCTTGTTAAAGATTTAATTTAAGGCTTTTAGTTTCAAAGATATTTTATTAGTGTAGGTAGCGGTTTATGATTTTCGCAAAGTAGTTAGTAATATAAACTGAGCTTTTAACTGGACTTAGCTAACCGTCTCGTTTGTCCAGATAAGTATTATTACTTGCTTATATTTGCCATCAAGCAGTAGGGAGTCGATTTACATTTCAGTGCTGTATAAAGAGTTCTATTGCATTTAGAATTATAGGCACATGGGACGTCTTTGGTCAAGCCTCAAAGTGACGACGGAACCCAGTATTTAAAATTTTCTCTGTCAGTGCTTCATAAACTAGGCTTGCTTGGGCTTGGTTATAAAAGCTTTTATCTCTATTTAAAAGCATTGAATCATGATCAATTCTGCACCAAATAAAAATATATATAAAATTTATAACCGAACCTAATCGAATCAAAAGTTTGATTAACGACCATGATTGCATCTATGCAAATTAAACTATTCAACAGAATTAAACGTACTTTTAACCAATAAATATATCCAATTTGATATCAACAAATATTTATTGATTAAGAATTATGATTTCAAAGTGAACCGAGTGATTTAGTAATTATTATTAAATTAGAAGTCGTTTTAGAGAATCGTTTATTGATATAGGAAATTGTATGCTTTATTTATCCATTTATAACAAGCTTATTAACTCTGAGATTAAAATCAATACGTTAAACTCTAACTATTTGTAAAAAAATCTTTGCAAAACAGCCGTGACTGTTCACTTAAAATTATTACAAAAGAAATTCAATCAAAGCTGGTAAAGTTTCGACTTTAACCTTATCTATGCTCCAACGTACAACATAATAATTTTCGCCATAACAATTCTCCCGAATGAAATCCTCAAAGTAAACCACAAACTGACTAAACGATCGCATTGCCGGCAACTAATTGGCTTTAAGGCCGTACCATTAAACTGAACGATAATACATAAGACCTACGGCGAGCCAGACTTTGAAAAATTACTGGCTATAACTTACAGCGGTCACTTACAGACTTCCCTATTGAGATATCAATAGATGATGTTCGGGGACGTACGGCGCTCGCAAAAATATTGCTCTACCTGCAGGTGCTCGGGTGGAAGGAATTCGTTGCGCTTTACTTGTGAGATTATTGAAATAAAGTTTCAATATTTTAACTTTATGAAAATGTAATATGTTTTTAAATTTTAACGCCTAGTTCGATATAGTGATCACATCAACAAAGTCTATCTTGCATGTTCTTGCAACAATTGAACATGAAATATTCATTGAGCTGCTGTTGGTATCACCATAGAGTAAAAAACCTTATCACGGTATTGCTCTGCATTTAAAGAGTCTCGTGCCAAACGAGATCTTTTGAATCGCAGCATTAAAAATTCCGCCTCTATTGACATACTCAAGCTAAAAAACCAAAAAAAATACAACTTTTCGCCAAAAAACACTATTTTATGTTTTAGCCATGTTCCCTAGACTTTGTTGATGTGGAGCAAATTCAGGCCTATACGTAATAGTCCGTATTTAAGCGTACGCTTTAGCACTTTCAAAATCTGTTCAAAAAAGTATAAATAAAGAAAAAACTTAACTTGATCGCGTAACAGCCTAGTCCAATAGTGATTCTACGGAGAATAAATATTGTAAAGGGTGATTTATTGACGCCGAGCGAAGCTGTGCCGATTTCTCGGCCGATGTAGCTATCGGGATAGCTTGAAATATGCTTGCAAAGAGCTATTGTTGTTATGTGAGAAACGGTGTTTAACAAGCGCCGCTCTTGATCGATGGAGTCAGCAACACCCCACTATATTTTATAGCGTGGAAATACACGAAAAATGTTTAATGTTTCGCGATGGTGAATTGTACAAATGGATGTTTATGACGTCAGTTGATAGCCATCTGAACAAGATGTTGAAGAATTTATTTATGAATTATCCGCTTAGTACTGACACGTTACAGACTTCGGAGGGACTCTATTACCTACGATGAAATAAATCTATACCTACTTCATCTATACTAATATTATAAAGCTGAAGAGTTTGTTTGTTTGTTTGAACGCGCTAATCTCAGGAACTGCTGGTTCGAATTGAAAAATTATTTTTGTGTTGGATAGTCCATTTATCGAGGAAGGTTATAGGCTACTTTTTATCCCGATATTCCCACGGGATCAGGAGTTACGCGGGTGAAACCGCGGAGCGCAGCTAGTATATTATAAAGCTGAACAGTTTGTTTCTTTGTTTGTTTGAACGCGCTAATCTCAGGAACTACTGGTTCGAATTGAAAAAATCTTTTTGTGTTGAATAGTCCATTTATCGAAAAAGGCTATAGGCTACATTTTATCCCGATATTCCCACGGGATCGGGAGTTACGCGGGCGAAACCGCGGAGCGCTGCTAGTACTAGATACTTATACCTATCTACTTGCAATAACAATGGCGCAAATAGCAGTTTGTTTTAAATGTTATAGGAAAATAAGCACTTGCTGATCAATAAATTGACTTTGACAAGTATTTGGTAGAACAACTAAAACGCGTGAATTGATTTATCACTAAAGTTACAACATTCGGCCATTCAACCCCAAGAAATACTTGAATACATATCACATTGCAACAAAAGAGACTAACACACCCAGTCCAATACAGCCGTTCCCTTGCTTTCTATTGTTTGAAACATTAAATTGTATGGTACCGCATTTGGTGTCCGGATTAGGGGCAGATATGAATCGGTGCTAACAAAATCATTCTATTTGTTCAGAATTTGCTTTGACAAAGCTTTGAGTTACTGGGAATTGTTCCAGAGGAAAACGCACAGGCTTTAAGAATATTACGTTGCAAAACCTAAACGAAAAGAATTTAAATAAGTACCTACTAAGATATCTACGCCTTAACTACCTAGATTCCTATTATTTTTTAATATGAGCACGGGAGATATATCCTACTAATATTATAAATGTGAAAGTTTGTGTGTGTGTATGTGTGTGTGTGTGTGTGTGTGTATGTTTGTTACTCCTTCACGCAAAAACTACTGGACCGATTGCGTTGAAACTCGGTATTTAGATAGCTGAGTACCTGGATTAACACATAGGCTACTTTTTATCCCGATATTCCAACGGGATCGGGACTTACGGGATTACTCCTTCACACAAAAAACTTCTGGACCGATTGCGTTGAAACTCGGTATGTAGATAGCCAGAGACCTGGATTAACACAAAGGCTACCTTTTTTCCCGATATTCCCACGGGATCTGGATTTACGGGATCAGGACTCAAAATTTATTTTAAAAGGTTGTAGTTGGGCGGAGGCGGAGAGAGTGATGAAGGGGAGAAGGGTAAGAAAAATAAAATAGAGAGCACAGAAAAGGGGGAGGACAGGAAAGGGGGAGGACAGGAAAGGGGAGGATAGGAAAGAGAAAGGGGATGTAAGAGGGAAGAGACGAAATGGGGAGAAGAGGAAAGGGGGAGGATAGGAAAGGGGAGGACAGGAAAGAGAAAGGGTATGAAAGAGGGAGGGGATGAAATGGGGAAAAGAGGAAAGAAGGAGGAGAGGAAAGGCGGAGGGGAGGAATGGGGAGGAGAGGAAAGAAGAAGAGGAGGAAAAGGGGAGGGGACCTAACCTAACCTTCTCCATCCGTGACATTAATTTGTCAGAAAAACATTCCGGGCTTATCTGGACTCCTAGAAATGTAAGCGCTCGCTTCGCTCGCACGTGTTTGCTACTCATTCCGCGACGGTTCTGTGTCAGAAAAGCATTCTGGGTCTATCTGGACTCCTAAAATCTAACCGCTCACTTCGCTCGCACGTGTTTGCTACTCCATCCGCGACGGTTTCGTGTCAGAAAAGCATTCTGGGTCTGTCTGGACTCCTTAAAATATAACCTCTCGCTTCGCTCGCACGTGTTTGGTCACAATAACTAACGTTACCTACTCCATCCGCGACGGTTCCGTGTCAGAAAAGCATTCTGGGTCTGTCTGGACTCCTAAAAATCTAACCGCTCGCTTCGCTCGCACGTGTTTGCTACTCATTCCGCGACGGTTCTGTGTCAGAAAAGCATTCTGGGTCTATCTGGACTCCTTAAATATATAACCGCTCGCTTCGCTCGCAAGTGTTTGGTCACAATAACTAACGTTACCTACTCCATCCGCGACGGTTTCGTGTCAGAAAAGCATTCTGGGTCTGTCTGGACTCCTTAAAATATAACCGCTCGCTTCGCTCGCACGTGTTTGGTCACAATAACTAACGTTACCTACTCCATCCGCGACGGTTCCGTGTCAGAAAAGCATTCTGGGTCTGTCTGGACTCCTAAAAATCTAACCGCTCGCTTCGCTCGCACGTGTTTGCTACTCATTCCGCGACGGTTCTGTGTCAGAAAAGCATTCTGGGTCTGTCTGGACTCCTTAAATATATAACCGCTCGCTTCGCTCGCAAGTGTTTGGTCACAATAACTAACGTTACCTACTCCATCCGCGACGGTTCCGTGTCAGAAAAGCATTCTGGGTCTGTGTGGTCTCCTTAAAATATAACCGCTCGCTTCGCTCGCACGTGTTTGGTCACAATAACTAACGTTACCTACTCCATCCGCGACGGTTCCGTGTCAGAAAAGCATTCTGGGTCTGTCTGGACTCCTAAAAATATAACCGTTTTCCACGTCTTCGCTTTCCCAAGACTTCGCTCTCCCACGAGACCTCACGTTACCTTGACGTGACGTTCCTTCCCTTAACGTCTCGCTTTCCTATAACACCGCTTTCCCTTAATACTGGCATTGCTAAACACAAAAACTACTATACGAATTGTGATGAAAGTCGGTAGCAGGTAGCTAGAGACCCTAACAAATAAGCTACTTCTTATTCCGATATTCCTACGAGATTCGGACTTGCGCGGGTGAAACCGCGGGGCGCAGCTAGTAACTTATAACTTTACTAGCTGTTGCCGGCGACTTCGTACGCGTGGTAGTTTTGTTTTATGTACCAAAACCTTCTTGAATCACTCTATCTATTAAAAATAACCGCATAGTTTTAAAGATCTAAGCGTAGGTGCATAGTGTCTATTAGGGACAGAGAGCGGGAAGCGACTATGTTTTATACTATGTAGTGATACGATGAAGTTTTACATTTATGTATGGTGCTAATAAAGGAACTGTAGGCTCACCTGTAGGTACCAACATGATATTGAAGTGTAGGTATATTATATAAAGTAGGTATAGGTTATACCTTAAATTAATCAAAATTTCTAATTTATAAACGGACTTATGTTAAATAGCGGCCCTCGGCAAGTAGGTACGCCCTAAAGATTTTAACAGTTTAAGTTAAAGATAGCGGATCTAAATTAATTTGAATGGGCGAGTGGGTGACAAGTCCAGTTGACCTAACAATTCTGTGCACAAAGGACGGTGGCGACCTGCAGCCTCTTACTGCTTTTGTATGAGGCTTGGTTTAAGTTACGTACTTACTTATAATTATATATTTTTTAACGGATAATATTTTTTGTAAGGTGACCATGGGATCTGCAAAGTTCCCGAAACGTCAGGTTTAAAACAAAATAAAAAAACGCGAATATATATAAATATATAATTATGAGTTCAAATCGCGAAAACCTTAGAAAATACTAAGTACTTAGTTACTTACCTATTGCAAAAAATTGTGATATTCAAGATAGTTTTTTAATATATTATCTATGTGCTCAGAAAAATAATCTACGTAAAATACCTAAAATTGAATTATTGAACTTATTCGTTTTGCGGTTTCACCTGCGTAATTCTCGTTCCCATGGGAATATCGGGATAAAAAGTAGCCTTTGTTACTGTCAATGAATCAATGTATCCTCATAGCAAGTTTCATCTAAATCGGTCCAGTAGTTTCGGCTTCTATCAATCACATTCCAATTTCAAATAATCAAAATTTTCCTCGTTATATTAAAGTAATCCAACACCAGCCGTTGATGATTGTTTTCTGTCAAAACTAACTGTAGCGGCTTTTTAGAAAACCAACTTCTGTCTTTTGCAAAGGCTTAAAATATCCACGGTTCGCTCTATACACTGTGTGTGTACCTACCAGAAATACTTAGTCAGAAGATCGACTCTGCTAGTCTCGGCTGCATTGTTCGCGAGATTGCGTCATTTGTCACGTTTCACGATGATTCTCTTGCGCAAACAACCCATATTATTACAGAATACTTAGAGGTACCTCCTGCAAATTAAGTTGCTTATTTTTATCTATCATCTGGTACCTACCTACTTACCTAGATCATTCTTCTAGGTATGAGGTTGATGGGTTAATTTATGATTGTTTTCAGTCGGTTTTTGGATACAAATATTCTATTTTTATACAACTGTCTACCTACATATCTATTATACCTATACCTACTTATTATAAGAAAAAAAATCAATGAACCTACTATAACTACCGACCATGAGACTCGTCTTATTTTAATTGGCAAGCAACCGCGGACAGCGAATTAATTTGAATCCACTAAAGTCAGCAGACACACGTACATTTTATCTTAGACTTGTCTAACGTATTCCAGATGTAGATAAATTTCAAGGTTTTTTAGTATTAAGTTTTTTTACATCCATAATCCTTCGCTTGTTATGCATAACCGAGTTAATGAAAATATCGCATCCGTACGTTTCTCGGTTTCCCACCAACACGCCAATTTGTGCGTCCGCGCAGGTACTGCGTAGGGTTGGTCGATTATCCTTTGTAATACAATAAACAGGCAAGATTTGTTTGTTTGTTTGAAACGAATAGGCTCCGAAACTACTGAATCGATTGGTACTTTATGATTTTATGTTCCATATTTAAAAAAATATATAAATTATTGAAAATTGGATGTTTACCCATTGTTTACCATATTTTGTGGAACTCGATATTAACAAGCACCATTTTCAAAAGACTGCAGTTAGTTTAGTTTAGTTTCATTTTCATTTGGGCCTTTGTGTGTTGAGACTGGAGTTATTGGTGGTAGAACTTGATATTCAGAAGCGACCGTATCGGAAATAACTATGGTAGTTTAAAATCATATAATGTTGGTAAAGTCAAATATAAAGGAAATCATAAGATAGTTATTTAGATATGGTAGAAAATTATTCCTTAGTCAGCATTCAGCAATAAGCTTGGCAACGCTCATGTGAAAAATAAAGTCCACGTTTTTCAAACGAAACTCCTGGGACATTAATAATAGCATCTGTTTTTATTCTCTAGTATCAAGCTTTACGGGCCGAGCATTAAAAATACTTTGAAAGAAGATTCAATTACCTTTCGCTAAGTGTCAACCCTAACATGAACTCATATATCTCGTGGACATGACGTAGGCGGAGGACATGTTGACAATTTGTTGTCGTTCACCGCTTCATGTGTTACCTAGGTATTTATTAGGAACAAACAAAGTAACTTTCAAGCAGGTAGGTACAAAGTAATATTCTCGTTTAGGTAGGTACTTACCTACTTATTTGTATTTCGGGAAGAATGCTCTACTTAAATTTTAAAAAATGTACTAAGAGTTACATGATTGAGACGAAAGTTATAATCTGTTGGCAGGTACATTATTGTAGGTATTTTCAAGTGTATAATACTTACATGTCCCAGGCACTACAAGGTTCTAAAAAGCATGTATAATCAATCTAGATTAAATGTATTAAGTATAGGCCAATATTTTCACTACATAGTATAAAACAAAGTCGCTTTCTCTGTCCCTATATCCCTAAAATCCCTATGTACCTATGCTTAAATCTTTAAAACTACGCAACGGATTTTGATGCGGTTTTTTAATAGATAGAGTGATTCAAGAGGAAGGAAGGTTTATATGTATAATACATGCATTATAGCCGTGCGAAGCCGGGGCGGGTCGCTAGTCACTACATAGTATAAAATAAAGTCACTTTTCGCCGTCCCTATATCCCTTTGCTCACCTATCCAAACGAAATGTTTAAGCTTTGTTCAGACTATTTAGTAATGGTTTATGTGAAGTTTGCACAAAATAGGTCGAGCGGTTCTTTATTTATCACATTTTTTGTAACAAATGAATTCAATAAATGGCGGATCATTTTGTTAATGGGGATTTTGCTGTCATGATGTAAATCGTTTCGCGGTGTTATTAGTTGCCAAACTCCACCTAAACGGCTGAATCGATTTGTATGTTTTTTTTTAAATGACATAACAACGTTGGCCGATCTTTATTCGACTGACCTTTGAATTACTTATTCCACGGGGTACAGTTGACGTATGTTAGCTAGATAACAATCTCTAAAATCTCATAAGTTGGTTGTTTATCTAAACTCTACGATGAGCCGATCAGCTTTTCTCGAGCAAGACTGAGTTGATTCCGACGCCTGCGCCGTTTGAAATCCGGATTACTAGCAGCTTAGAAGACAAGAATAACGCTCGCAATCAAAAGCTTTTACTCAAATATCTACCAACCCACACATATAAAGTTAATGTAAACATAAGAGAGACAGAGTTATCCGTTCGCCCTTTGATTTGCCACCAGTTATCGCGGTTTCCTAATGCGCAAGCTGTACCGATTTGTCGACGTCCAACACATATCTAAACTTTGATGTGCAGTCGGTGAGAAAAGGCCTTAATTATTCGTTTAGTACTTCCCATGGCACTGACATCAGTCCTACCAGTAGGGACACGGTAAGAAAAATTTCCTGTGTCACTACTGACTGGTCCAGTTGTAATTCGGGGAGTTTTTCTTCCCGTGTTCTAGGGGTCGGAGAGTATTTAGTTTTGGTTTTAATTTATTCTTGTAAATGTTTTAAAAACTCTTAGAGGTTATGCGATTCTTTGTAACTCATCTGTATTTGGAATAATAAATTAATAGGTAGGTATATTGTTACTATGCCTAATAAAAATAAAATAAATATTACTGACAAACATCTGTTAAATCCTAATCCTGGATTAAAATATTATTTTACTAGCGACCCGCCCCGGCTTCGCACGGCTATATTATGCATGTATTATACATATAAACCTTCCTCTTGAATCACTCTATCTATTAAAAAAAACCGCATCAAAATCCGTTGCTTAGTTTTAAAGATTTAAGCATACAAAGGGATATAGGGACAGAGAAAGCGACTTTGTTTTATACTATGACTACATAGTATAAAACAAAGTCGCTTTCACGACGACGGCGTTTTTTTGACGTTATCACTAGATAACGTTCGGAAATTGTAAGGGCTATTAATTAGGTAAGAAATGTATTCCGTCCACGTCAGCGTTTTTCTCTCCAACTGTACGTATGTAGGTCCAGGGCTTAGTCCAACTATGTGACATTTCCCCGCATCCACTATCTAAAGGTAACGTTATTCGAGACGTTAAAGGTTACAAACAACAAATTCTATACACAGTTCAACCGGCACCTTGCGTCTGAGTCGTTTGTCTGTGTGGCCCTTGGTATGAGAAGAGATATACACTTAAGCTCCTACAGAGTTGAAAGATTTACCAAACTATGTATACCTACAGAGTGATTTTTTTACGTGGGCCTTCAGGGCTATATCCTCAACTATAAGAGTTAGCGAAAAATGCTGAAAGGAGTTGCATGCCCGATTGTGACAAAAACTAAAACTGCATCATTAGATTTTTGAAAAAGTAATTATCTTAGCCAGGAATCGCGAACCTGTTGATTTTTCTAAAAAAATAATCACCTATATTTTTATACCAATGGATATCGTTGCGGATAGAGATCAATTCTTGGAAACAAACATAGTATGACAAATTAAAGGAGATAATAAATTTTTGCAGTAAGTATTTCCCTGAAAAAATGAGGTGAGGAACTATAGCTAATGACGTAGGTAACAAACTGCTGCATAAATTTTTTGTAATGTAGAGAAATTAGAACATAATTAAAACATTTAGAAAAATATTAGATCCTCTCTATTATTCATACCTACGCTATAATTTATGAAAATTGTAGAAAACTACAAAAAGGAGCTATTATTTCCTTTGATTTGTACCTACTACTATTATTTATACATACTATGTTTGTTTCCAGGAATGAATCTCTATCAGCAACACTGTCGATTGGTATAAATATATGGGTGATTATATTTTTGCAAAATCAACAGGTTCGATTCCTGGCTAGGGTAATGACTTTTTCAAAATACTAATGATGCAGTTTTAGTTTTTGTCAAAATCGGGCACGCAACCCCTTTCAGCATTTTTCGCTATCTCTTATATGTAGTTTAGGATATAGCCCTGAAGACACACGTAAAAAATATCATCCTGTATACTTACCTACGTATCAATAGTTACAAAATGTGTCACAAATAGATTGCTTAGGTACCTGATTACCTTTTAATATAAAAAGTTCTAAAGTGTCTTCTTGAGAAGTTACTCCTGCCATTTTGTCTACCAAAGTGGCTATTAAACATTAAAGTTTAGTAGCACCATTTCTGCGTCTGGTAATGGGCAAACCTTGTAACAATGTCTCGTATTCTTTGCAATAACATGCCATCAGCAATTAAAACCTATTTTAAATGCGTAGGTATCACATTAATATTTCAGAATTACAGCGTAAATTGATACTTAAATGAAAACATTCCTACTTAAACGGAATGACGCACTTAATCGTAAATAATTGTTAATAGATAGTAGGTAATCTTTACTTTGAAATATTTATCGATTTTAGTAATATATGACTTTATACTTTTTTTTAACAGTGAACAAGAAGCAATAGTAATGAAAGCAAATCCCTGGCTGTACCACTACTACGCTGTCCAATCAAAACTCCACTATGGATTGGCTTACGAAGCAGCAACGAGAATGTATGGTCCTCCACCTCCGGATATCCAAGTCTACCCACCAGCTATGCAGTACACCCCAGCACCACCGGTCTGCATCAACGGGAACCAAGCTGCCATGATGCCAAACTTGGGCATACAATCACACGTACCACACGTCCCTACGCATCTAACACCAATGCACTACGCCTACGAGAGAACCGATACTGGACCTGTTGACTATTCAGTATCACTCCAGGAAAACAGGTAAAATATTTGAACATCATATAACAAAAATTATGACAATTACTATAATCCGGAAGATAAGAGTTTAATTGACGACACGGATGATCCAATGCCATTTAATTAAAGAACCTTGTAGTGTCGATCAAAGATAGTTAAAGTATTAGTGATAGGAATGCGGACACACTCGAGTCAATTGTCCAGTTTTTGTACTTTAATATCTTTACAGGCAGCAAATTAGTTTTACCGCATGTTTAACTTCAGATTCCTGTTCCAGGTACCAGAATATTCGGATAGAAGATACGAGGATCCAGCCTAATGCAAAGCGGAAATCAAAAACCTCTGACGAGAAATCTAGCACCACTCCAGTCACTATGTCTCCTAGATGTACACCTTCAACAGTGACTTCAGGAGATACTCTGGTAGCCGTATCGGCAGGGTCAATAGCTAGCAGACGGCCGGGATCGAAAAACTTTACGATAACAGAAACAGAAATGGACCAATGGAATCCGAGTCCGACTTGGTCGGAGTCAGCGCTCCAGAAGGTTCCTGATGTGTGTCAACAGGATCTTAGTCCGTATGTGACAACGACACCTCCAACACCATCCGGGACACCATCGGCGTATACGCACAACTACAATAGTCATACATTCGTGTTCGACTGGTCACCAGAGCAATATGTTCCTCATACTAACAATAGATGTAGCACAGTAACCACAGAAAGTTCCTACCAACAAACTCAGACATGGAATAGGAGTCAGCGAACGTTTACAAATATCACAGAGAATACAGATGAGCATTGTAATCCTAATAGATTAAGTTTGTCGATGAGGGTCAGTAATCCACCGCCGGCGTATAACGCGAGAGAGGGAGAGGGTCTCCGAAGGCAAATTGGTAAGTTCCCCATTTAGAAAAAAGTTAATACACAAGTATACTCCGCACGGCGAATGATGACCTATGGTGGGAAGTATAGAAAGTGTATGCGCAAAACTCAATTTTCATATAAATATCGGGTTCTGTGCATACCACTTCCACTTATCGCAGAGGTCATCATTTGCCGAGCGGGGTATAGGTACTAGATTAAAAGCTACAAATTTGCTGACCAATCATCATTTTCTTCCCAGATCATCCCCATCCAGATTCACCAGACGCCAAAAAGCCTGCATTATAACATTTTGTACTTATATGTACATATTCCTAGAATAATCTAGCTAGATGATAATGTGTTACCCATAATTTTATATAACTATGTCTTTATTAATCGAAATAAAATAATAATACTTAAAAGCTCTGGAACTCTCCTGTGATCTTTTTGTTTGTAAGATTTTTGTAAATGCTAGTTAAAAGTTTACAACAAACTATGAGTAACTGAGGTTGTACAAATCATAATTATGTTAAGTGCATAGGTATTTTTATTTATGTAGGATTACGAACTCTTGTATTACTGTTTTCATCGCATGTAATGTGATTAGTTTGTATACGAAAGATGTATTATTTTTGTACATAATATTATAAGATATAGGTACTTACGTTACGTTAGATAAAATATTGTTAAGTTCTGATATCTATTCCGTCCTTATTTTGTGATTTCATTATGATGAATACTTTGTGATTTAACGTACCTATTTGATTATTGTTTACAACGAATTATATTCGCAGTCGGCGAGTGGTTTTGACCTTTTCTTGTGTGGTGCTATAGGTACATATTATTACTTAGATAACTTATATTCCCGAAAGTTCAGTTATTACATAATTCATTTGTCTTGTGATAACAAAGTTTTTTTTAGTTTTATAAAGATTCCGTTTTAACCAACTTCCAAAAAGGAAGAGGTTCTTAATTCGTCTGTATGTTTTTTTTACTGTCAATGATCAAATTACCTTATAGCATTAATTTATGATCTTTGTTGATTGATTTTGAAAAGTAAAAAACCTTTTGTGGCCTTGAAATATTTGTTTTATTTTCCTCATCCTTAAGATATTTACATTGTACTGTAACGCTATTAAATTAAATGTTTTGTTTTAAGATGGTTTTAGGTTAATTGCTAATTACAATAATGTGCAGTGCATGCATGAGCGTCATGGTCAGTGCTCGACCGAGCTCTTTAAATGGAGATTTAAAAAACCAATAAATTCGATTTGTAATATATTTTATTTTGATTTTACAATTACTTACATACCAATACAAATAATAATTTTAAACTTTTAAGCTTAGCTTATACTATTCAGAAGTCTCATGTTTCTCAAGAGGCATAAATCTCTAGCAGTGTCTTTCCTCCCATACGGAGTAGACAAATCATACAATCTGAGAATTAAACTAATGTTGAAGCTGTCCGGAAGTGCCTTTATAAGGGTCGGCACGAGTTCGCTCGGCATTTTCTGTAAAACCAACTGAGTTCTATCATGTCCACATTGCACAATGTAAGTCAAAAACTCTAATATAAATTGCGTTTGAGGAGTGACGTCCCCATTTTTTCCGGCTAGTTGTGAAAAGCAAGTAAACAACTTATCTAAAGCTGATAGTAAAGGTTCTTTCAATGAAACGCCACTAGTGGCGTTTGAACCTTGGGAATAATACATAGTCCCATCTGCGGAATTGTCATTAAGCCTCCTGATTTTATTGCTTGACGCCATGCTGTCCAAATCGTCTATCTCATCAAGTCTACGTTTCCTAGAAGTTTGCATCTTAATCGAGTTACTGTATTCCAAAGCAGCGAAAATGCAGTAAACGGCTACTTTTGCCAAAACTGCGCTTTGTGGCTCGACGAGTTCTTCGCATGATTTAGCATTGTACAAATACTGCGGCAGCACGTGATTTATCAACGCGAGTGTACACTTCTCGATATCTAAATGGAAGATCGCTAAAACAATGTCCACCGATCTATCTAAGTCATCTTGATAACGGAATTTTAGTGTTTCTTTCACTAAATTTGTAACAAACCAGACAGCTCCAGTTGTATTCAACAGACTTTCAATGATATGAGTGGCGTCAATGTGTAAGTACCCTCTAGTTTTAATATCTTCCCATATTGTTTGTAGCTGTTCCAAAATTGGCTGACGAGAAATTATATTATAGGAAATCGTAAGTGTTTTTGACTTAGGAACAGAAGGAGGATGAATATCATACTGCATTTTCCTAATAATTTGGTACATAAGAGTAGCTCTCTCTTTAAAGTTGTCAATTTGTATTTCGACTTCAGTAGGTGGTGTTAAAAACTGCTGAACCATATTTATCGGTTTAAGGAATGCCTCCTGACGCACAACATTGATGTAGGAACACAACCACACAGATGCGCAGACAGCCAATGAGGCCATCTTTTGGCGTAAAGAGTCTAACATACGTTTCACATCTGCAGCTGTAAGTGCACCTTGTTCCCAAGCATATAAAATTTCTTTTATAACACCACTGACGTTCATACAAAGATCATGAGGTTTCATGTTAGTGTTTTTGAAATCAAAATCTGGGGCAGTCAAATGATGTAGGAAAAAATCGACAAGTGGGGTCTCACATTTCTGCAATATTTGGTCAGGTGACTTATAGACACATCGATGAGGCATACATTCCCGGACCCACTTATCAAAGAATGAATCTCCAGTTTCTTCAAGCACAGCATCAGGGCCATACTGTTGTACGATTGAGCACAATATCAAGAAAGATGTGTCAAAAATATAAATTTTAGTCTGTGAGGCACCTTTCTCACTGGCAGCTATAAGGGCAAATTCATTGAATTTAATAAGTCGGGAAACAAATAATTTCAGCTTACCCTCCACAGTAGCGACTGCCAAAATAGTGTCCAAAGTGGTGCCTCCGACTATCTGACACAGCATTACATATAGAGATTCTTGTGTCTTGTGGAAATCTCCCCCCATTGTCTTCAAAATTCCGGCTAAAGTAGGCTCAGCTCGAGTAATAAATGAAGGGACAGATCCCTGTAAACCAGTAGGTTCCAGCTTTTGCAATTTGGCATCCTTACTTTCTCTCTTCTGCCTGAAATAAGCCAAATGGCTCTCTGAGACAACATTAAGTTTAACCAAAGGTTCGAGCAATGACACGACACTGTTGCAAGAATTTTTAGCATCAACAACATCTAATAAAGGAGTAGCTTGCAGAAGTTTCTCAAATGCTTCAACCAGTTCAATAGAATATTCAGATTCTTTCGTGCCACAAACATTATGCAGGTAGTGTAAAACTTGTGGGATTTTGAGGAAAGTGAACGCTGCCCATAATGCTTGCTTTGAGGCATCTTTGCTGGAGTCGTTAAGAGAAACAAAACATGATCGAATCAATTCACAGTACAGTCTTGATAATGAGTAGCCTTTTATCCGTCGAATCATTAGTAATTGGTTTGCAAGCTGTTGCATGTCACAACTAGGGTTTGATAAAACATTGATAGCGATAAAAGCTTGTAAACAATGAGTTACAGGCTTCGGTTTATTATTCATAGGAGCAATTTTTTCAATATCCATATTACAAATCTTTTGCAAAGTTTCATGGATCGTAACTGGAGCTTTGAACTGTGTATTCATCATCATAATAGCCTGGATCTCTTTACATTTCTTCGTAACCTCATTGTACTCTTCTGGATCATGCTGTTTAGCCAAATAAAACATAGCAAGTAGGAAATCTGTGTTTACAATCGAGTTGAGTAGTGATGTTGATTTCTCTAACAATTCTTGACTTTGTATCTTGTTCGAAGAAGGATACTTGCTAAGAGAATAATGATAAACTTGTAACAGCCAGAGAATTATTGAAGACACAGCGTAAGCTAGTACTTCTTCTTCTAATTTACCTCTGCATGTAATACTGTCTAAGAAACTTTCTAAAAACTCCAGTAGACTGGCTACACAGTGAGGTTTGTGGAAGGCGTCGAATTTGGCTATTCTCTGTAAGACAGCTGCGTAAGAGACGAGGTGTGATGCCAGAGAATGCTTCAAATATGAGATCACTAGCTGGTTAGCGCCACATCCAACCATTGCTTGTTGAAGAATGCAATCTGCTAGGTTATAAAGATCGCCACTCACCCCTCTCGGTAGGATTGTCTTAATATTTATGCCCCATTGAATGTCGGTCCATCTTTCCCTCCAAGCTCGTAGAATCAAAGCCTTCAAAGAGCTGGTTTTGCTCGTAATCTTTGACGCATCCATACTGACTTGGTGAATGAGCAGCAGCGTAAAGTTTATGTTTTCACACACTGAACATCTTTGAGTTCGTTTACAGTAAACGTTTTATTCACAAAGTTCCAAAATAACGTAAGTTTTGATCACAAAAACACAGACTACTATAGATGCTAACGCATCACAAAAACACGAATATATCGTATTTCCACCGCAACACGTAAAAATTTGTTTTCTTTATTTCTTACAACTTAACACATGCCAATTGTCAAAATGCAGATTTTCTATTGGTCAGAGTATTTGTTCAATGAGAACTGTCTTTTATTCATTTTTAATGACGCAGAAATAGCGATCCCGTTATAGTTTATAGTTACCATCAAATTAATATAAAAACAGCTTAATTTCATCAAAAATAGCAAATCTCATAGATTTCTTTGAAATACTTTTATTGAAAATAATGTAAAAACTAAAAACAACCCAATTTGCCAATAAAATACGATTTAAAATGATTACCCAAATCTGTTTTACATTTAACGCTAAACGGAACGTAAAATGAAACGTCAAAAGCAGTAAAACGTCAATGTCAAATGAAGATTCCCCCCTGCCTCTGCTCCTCCCCTCTTCTACAGTGGTCTCGTGCGGTTTGTTTGTTTATTTACAAAATATAAATACTAAAAATGAGTTTCAAAAACTACAAAGAGAAAATAGACGAAGGTGATACAGTGATATTGTACATGAGTAACAATCTCTACGCACTGGATGTACTGACCATGATAAAAAACAAGAAAGGAGAAATGGTTGAAAATGTTTTCCAAACACCTTTCGGTGCTCTGAAAGTTAAAAATCTTATTGGTGCTGATTATGGAAACCGGGTATGTTTTTTAACATCACTGTATATATAAGAATTTATTATCATACAAAAATACACAGGTATCCTGCATTATGAGCAGTTTGAAATAGGTTATGTTTTTAAACTGTAGGTACAGAATTTTGAAAGAAGGCTTAACTAAACTGATAAGAGCAAACAAAACTTTAAAACGGGTCTACCATGGACTTATATATTACTTATTTTTAAGTCAACACGGTGTACCCATGGAAATAATGACCGTGGTAGCTGGCAGATGATGCCTCCCCTAGAAATCCCCGCACGAGTAAACTGAGCCATCAATGCATTTATTTATTGAGAATATACGTTACATAAATTAGTCTAAATAATAATTATAAAAGTACAAAATAAAATTCTAATATTATAAATTTAATATAAAAATTCTTAATATTCTACACATCCTGGAAATCTATTTTTGTGTATGAATTATATTGAATTCGGACTTATTACCAAATTAATACTTATAAAACTATACTTATAGTTTACGCTACTTACTTGTACTTGTACTTGTATACGGGCTGTTTTCCGCGATTAGACCCTTTTTAATTGGGTCCTTTTTGCGTGAAGATGGAGTAGGCTTGCCCAGCAACTACAACCCTCTCAGCTTAGTCGACCATGTCCAGAGGAGAGAACTTGTCAATACTTCTGGAGTCAACTAAGCCGCGGGTTTCATCACGATGTATTCCTTCACCGTAAGAGCAATGTCAATTAGCGCACATAAATTTTTCTTAAGAAAAATACATTGGTGCACGGCCGGCCTGGATTCGAACCCACGACCTTCAGAATGAAAGTCGAGGTATCTACCACTAGGCCAACACCGCTCTGCTACTTATATAATTAGTTAATAAGTAGTCATGTCAGATTTCTTTTTTAATTTTACTAGGTAGTCATTTTGGATACGTAAGTTTCTTTATTGAGATGACTTCCACTGTAATCATTCCATCGACCCTGTTCATTTACTGAGTTAATATGTCCTGAAATATATTTATATATATATTTATTTATATATTTATATTTAAAGTACAAAAACTGGTAAAATTCTGTGGCTGTTTCGTTTATGCCCTTTCTACTTGTCCAAACAGACTTCTTTTGATTTAGTTTTGGTATCCATTTTTTTCTCACTTCTCTCAGCTTCACCAGTGCCGGATTTACTTTGCAGCAAAATACAATTTATTGTTAATATACAATGAACAGGTAGAACTATCCAAAGGCTGGGGTCACGTCCTACAGCCGACTCCGGAACTGTGGTCTCTGACATTGCCGCATCGCACACAGATCATCTACACACCAGACATCAGTATGATTATGTTACAACTCGACTTGGTACCGGGGTCTGTTGTTATTGAGGCAGGTTAGTACCCACTTAGAAGGCCAATTCTCATTAGTAACATTGTTCAAATTAGATTTCAATCGCAAAAGGAACCTTTAAAGTCAGTTTTTTTTACAAAAATGTGGCTGAGGGTATTTTGAGTTACTTTAACGGTCTTATTTGTGATGGAAATAATATATTAATTGTAATTTGAACAATGTTATTTAAGAGAATTGACTTTCAGGTCTCTATGAGAGGCAGCATTCTTTTGGAGGAACGGTCACATTACCTATTAGCAGAACCTCACGTGACAGAGCTCACTTGCAAATCTGTAAGGTTGTAAAGTTAAGTACCTAATTCTGTTTTTTTTTAAACAATAAAGTATACTATAACTAAACAATATAATACTATATTGTGGGGTTCAGCTAATTGGTAATGTGACTGTACAAGTGTGTATGTGCCATCAGAGTAGAAATAATCATCATGTATTATAGCACCCAGAGGATGCTTGGAGATAGAGAAGATGGTATTGTTTTTAGTGGTGAGAAACATCCGACTTACGCGGGTGAAACCGTGTAAGTCGAAGTGAAACGGGTAATAAATAACTAGCTACATGGTAGGCGGAGTGGGGGGTGTTAGGTTTTATTTTCGTTACGGAATTTCTTGATTCGGTCGCCGCGCCCAAAGCCCGCGATAAAAGCTATAGCAATAGCTTAAAATTATTCTCGTGTCGCGGTGTTAGTTACCAAATTCCACCTAAACGGCTGAACCGATTTTATGATTTTTTGTGTTTTTTTTGTTTTATGGCAAAACAACGTTTGCTGGGACAGCTGACAGACAGACAGAGAATACAAATTATCTGTGACTAAAGAAGACGTAACATAACATAATATCTACTTTCCGACCCAGGTACAGGAAGTGGCTCACTAACTCACGCTCTCATTCGACGTGTGAGACCTCACGGCCATGTCTATACCTTCGACTTCCATGAGCACAGAGCTAAGGTCGCCCAGGAAGAGTTCGAATCACATGGTATCGGGGAATATGTTACGGTCAGTATATCTAAATAATATAAGTATTTTGTTTTTGAACATGTCATGTTGTCTGTTGACGACCCAGTTGGCACAATGTACATAAATGACAGCTAAGTATTTATGCTTGGATATTTGTCTGGGGTCTGGTTGTTTCTATGTACGTATTATAAGTATACTAGCGAGTTACTTAGCTTGGGGCTAGATGGCGAGGTGTGGAATGTCCTGTAATATTTATTAATTTACTACAAATTAGTAGGTTTACTTTTGGCAGATTTTACATTTTTAAAGTCTAGCAATTTTTCTAAATGTAACTTTAATTACACTTAATTTTTGGTAAAATGGGCTAAAACAGCAACAAGCTGGACACCTCGACCATGACAGCGTTGGCTAGACGACCTCGACCGCTCTGAGCCAACTTGGCCAGGAGGTGGCCCAGGACTGCGATTGATGGAGGGAGATGAGGAACACCTTTGCCCAGCAGTGGGATATTAGGGATTAGATAAAAAAATATATTATTGTAACCAAGATGATCTGACCTTTTTTTAATCAGGCGCAACACAGAGATGTCCTTGAGAACGGTTTTGGTAAAGAATTGGACGGCAAAGCAGATGCAGTGTTCCTTGATCTACCCAGCCCTTGGATCGGAGTGCCTCATGCCATATCTGCTATTAAAGAACAAGGTATTTATTCTATTTTTTTATTTTTACTTATCTATGGCAAAACCAAAAAGAACATTATGTTTTTAGCCCTCCTTTTGTTACAAAGGTTTTTTGAAGTGAAAACTTCTTTAGCGGCGTTGAGCACTTTTTCTGTAATGGGTATAAAATCTTAAACTCGCGTCAGGACACGTGACCTGATCGAAAAAGCGTAAGACGGATGGAGAGTAGACAGCTATCCCCTCTCTACGGCGCGGCGAAAATGTATGCCTGGGCCTACTGTTTTTAATTTGGCTGTGAGTGTATTAAGACGTACATATGGTATTTTTTAACGGACGACTATTGACGGACGACAAATGTCGGACGACTATTTGTCGGACGACTATTGACGGACGACAAATGTCGGACGACAATTTGTTGGACGACAAATGTCGGACGACTATTTGTCGTCCGACTATTTTTTTTTTTTTCATCTAAAACTCTTTTTGCGTATGTTCTCGCGACATATGAGATTTTTTCCTTTCAAATGTGTCGTCCTTGTGTTTTTATTTTTTAATGGCTAGCTGATATGTCTTGTTTGAATTAAATAATATTGATTGAAGCAAATAAGTGTGTGATATTTTCTGTTTTACGCAAAAAACTACACGGAGACGTTTCCTCAAAGAGTTAAAATGGGGACTTACAAGTTTAATGCCTTTATATATCTAAAATTGTGATAAGTATTGCTTCTAAACAAGTTAACGGATTACACTGCGGTTTTTTCATTTGAAATATCCACGAGCGATTTGTCGTTTAAGTTCTTATTTAGGGAATAGGGCCTTGGAATAGGGAATAGGGTTTTTGAGAGGAAATATGTTGCTATTTTTTTCGTTAATTAAAATTAGATGTTCCTTTACTCTTGGTTTGTAATAACCTACACAGCTATTTTTATAACATACTAAACGTAATAAAATAGATTGTGACCACATACAAAGCTAAACCGTCTTAGATTTATTCATTTAACTTTATCTAGATCTGTATAGGCCGAGCGGTGACTGCAAGAAAGCTTCAATCGTCGCTAATAATTAATTGAAATAAATTTATAACTTCAGTACCTGGGTGACCGAGCTTTGGTCGGTTATTTCACTTTTTTTTACCTTGCCCCCGAAACCAAACTAAATAACATGAAAATCGTTGGAGCCGTTTCCGAAATCGATTGATCGAAGAATTGTTCATTTAAATATATTAAATTAAATTACCTGAATCAAAATTACCTTAATCAAACTAATACCATAGGCATGCAAATATATTTACTAAAAAAAATTAACTGTCTCAATAGGTCGTGCCGCCTTAAAAATAAAAATTACCGGCGTTAAACTTTCCGCGCAACTTTCTTAAATTTTTAATTGTAATAAGAACCTTCTAAAAAGTATTTAGAAAACTCAAACATGATGGTTGAATTCGTAAAAGTCATTCTCAAGTTATGGCGTGAGTCGTGAACTAGGGAAGTAGGGATTCAAATTTAGGTATATTATTAGATTTAGAACTACTTATGCCTACAAAAATATTTACGAGTCTCTATTAGGTAGTAGGTGCTCCGAAATCTAACCTTTAGCCATATACTTACCTACGTATATTTACAGAAACTATCGTATTCATTAAGTGTGCCAAAATTTTACAGCTACCCCTTGATCTAAAGGTAACAGGAAACAAGTAGGATTCCAACAAATAATCGATAAATCGATTGCTATCTGATTACTCGGTGTCGATTATCGAGATCCCCTTGTTAAATATATGATTGTATTCATTAATATCGATTGTTGTTGTGCCGATAACGAATTGTGAATCGATTTGCCGATTTGAATGGTTAAGAGGCGATTTATATGAGAACTGTTCCATTACGTAATTTCAACTTAAATTAATTTTCAACTTTAATAATTATTTTCGTTTTATACCTTAACTATAGGTTCCCATATCCGTGCAGTTTTATCAATTTGATCTCCATTAGTATTGAAGAGTTTATAGAAACTCACTCACTTTGAGTAGTTCTGCGTCTGATTAAGAAGCCACGGCTTAATTTAATTGTTGTTTATTTTGCCTGAGTACTCATTATGGGATTTTGTGTGATGATTATGACTTTCTGGCGACTTGTGAATCTGACATTTTGCGATGGAGTCCGCCGATTTGACATGAATGCGTGTCTGGCATTTTGCGTATCTGACATAAAGTGTAGGAATTAATGCTTGTACTCGCTAAAAATAATACATCGATATATCGTTTGCATCCTTAAGTAATGTATGGAAAGAGAGAATATCGTTTGAAATGAGATAAACTATCGGTTCTGTAATTTCTTTCATAAAACATATCACAATACATGTTCTTTGTATATTAACCCTTTACAATCAGAGCATAACTAAACACAAATCCATGTTTTACGGTAATACATCTCATGTTATACGTTGTCCAAATAAGTCACAATAACAA
This sequence comes from Idaea aversata, assembly GCA_907269075.1. Lineage (NCBI taxonomy): Eukaryota > Metazoa > Arthropoda > Insecta > Lepidoptera > Geometridae > Idaea > Idaea aversata. The sequence continues at coordinate 5,746,420 of OU026102.1, forward strand.
ATGAGCCAGTTCTGTGCGCGACATCCTATGGCACAAATACAATGGATAACTATAAGTTCTCTATCTCACCATAACTGAGTCTTTTTACACATTGATTGTAAAGCGGCTGTTTGACAGTTCCGCTAATACATTCTAATCAAAGATTTTAAATATATTGTAGCAGAAGTAGACAAATAACAATTTATGTCGTAAATATGACCATTTGCAAATAGGGCCAAGTGAGAATTGGACTATTTTTCAAAAACGAATAGTAGTTTTACTAATAGATAATATAAACTGCAACGACACTGCACGGTTAAACTTTTTTATTTAGGAACTTATTCCTACTCTAAATTATTATACCAAGACAAACTTAAAAGTTTGCCTTAAAACAAATCCAAAAATACCCCGTGAGAATAGTAAAATACACACAACATTTAGCAAGCTAATTCCTCACACTAAGTGCTCACAATCTAAACAGTAACAAATATCCAGCACCCTAAGTAACACGACGTATCTAGTAATAAGAGACCCGACCACGGTGGTCCTCTAATAAGACAGAGCCTTTGCTCAGCTGTCTAACTTAGGACGTTATCTTTCGGTGAAAAATAGCATCCTTTTGTGGTGCCAGAAAATACAGTGACCGCTGCAACTAATGGTCGAAAGTGTCTTGATATAAAAATACAACTTACTATTTCTATGCCGCGTGTGTCTGGTTGTCGTGGGTTTGATTCTCAGCTGCTCCAAAGCAAACCAATATATTCAAAAACAAATATTAGTAAGTAAACAAATATTTTTTCGAATCCAAAACTTTTCTTCCCAAAACGTTTCTATAATATTTAATTATAATGAAGGAAGACAGGATACAAATAATAATCGCAAGGCAATACTTAAGCATATACACAAATAGAAAAAATATTATAAAATTCTCCGTTTTTCTAGATTTTAATGGAATTGATATATTTCGTGAAGATGTGGAATTTAAGCATTTAAAGTCATGAGTTTTTCATATTCTTCATCAGCATCTGACGCCATTACACATAATAGGAACTTCGTAAAGGGTGATATGCGTGCAAATCGCCTTACTAACCAGGATGCCGAAGATCGTGCGAAGTGGAGGCGTAAAAGTAGAAAAGCGGACCCCGGGCTCCCGAGAGGGATGCAACCGGGAACATCGCTCGGATGATGATGATGATGACACATAATAGGAACTTCAAGAACCTAACCTTTTGTTCGTAGTTTGCCATTATTATTATGATTTTAAACAAATAATTTTGTATAGTACTTTTATTTTCAATAATAGAAATAATATATATAAGAAATATAAGAAAAATTTATGTGCGCTTATTAACAATGCTGTAACGGTGAAGGAAAACATCGTGATGAAACCCGCGGGTTAGTTGGCTCCAGAAGTATTGACAAGTTCTCTCCTCTGGACAGGGTCGACTGAGAGGGTGGGTAGTAGGTGCTGGGCAAGCCTACTCCATCTTTACGCAAAAAGGATCCAATTAAAAAGAGTCTAATCGCGGAAAACAGCCCGTATACAAGTACAAGTATTTTATTCATAACAAAATAAACTTTTAGATATTTATAAGTCTCTAATCAAATCAAATCAAAATTTTTTATTTCTTTGGATGTATAATACCTTAAAAGTATAATAGACCACTTGAAAACGTCTTAAAAACTAAGTTAGGATGTGTGCCTTCGGAACGCGCCCACCAAACAGAAGAAGGCACAAGAAACTCATGGGGTTTTTTTTTTCTATAAAGGTGTCTTCCAACAATAACAAATACTCATCTATTTATAAATAAACAGCAAACAACCAACATACATTTATACATCCTCATAAACCTATCACACATTGAATGAAGCATTTAATTTGATTAGCATTACCAATGACGTTTTATTGATTAATGATACTCGTTTTATGGTAAATCTGTGGAGTTAGGTGAAGATTTAACTTAAACCATGACCTTACATTGAATTGAAGCTAAGTATTGGTAAGTTGTTAGAGTTAACAGATGTTTGTTTTATTCTCTTTGAAGCGTTTTAATGAGCTTAATAATAATCTTATTTAAGAACGTATTTTCATATATGTTTTAATATAATAGGTGCCTATTAAAATTAAAAAATATTTTCTATTCTACTCCTAAAGTTGGGGTAAAATGATATAAAAATAATTTTATGATGTTTTATACTCCAATATTTTTCACAGTTAGGTAATATTTGGCATGATTTTATTTTTTATTTTGTGGAATTCGATATTTCGATGCTGTTATAAGCACCATTGTCACAAGACCATTTTCCCAAAAAAAAGTCGGTATACGGGCGAAAGTTTTACGTGACAACAACTGTGCTCGAGTGGAAGGGACGCGTGCCTTTCACTTTTTATGTCTGTCTCTCTCGCTCTTAGGCGGGCTAACCATGCCCGCGTGCCTCTCACTCGCTCTCATTGTGAGCGCATAACGTCAGCGGAGCGTAACGCAGTTTCTTGAAGTGTCACCCGGCAAACCAATTTATAAGACGTTGTCACGTCAAAAACATGGTAATTGTCCTGTTTAATATATAAAATCTGTCAAAATAAGCAGGCTGCAATTTAATACGTACTCTACGTACTTACGTACTAAATTGCAACCTGCTTACCTCTATATTTTAGAGAAAAAATTTGAAAAAAAAAAATATTGTGAGTGTAAGCACAACTTCTTCGAACATTTACTACCACTAAACATAGACTTAGAAAAAAAGGTCCATGCCACTAAAGAGGTTTAGTTGCAGAAAACAGCCTCAAGTACCTCCAATCGGAGTCAAACGTTTTATCTCCTAGACGGGACTGTTTATAAAGCAATTCAACCACTTCAACCAGTTTAACATCTAATATCTCACTCCGAACCAATGTCGACAATCCAAATGATTCATCCAACTCCAAGTTATTCACTTACATACAATATTGTCCAGCAGAAACAAGGATACAAGTCTTATCAACACCAATCCTGATAAAATACGCTGACATGTTTCATTTGACTAACGATAAAGATCATGGAACTGACCCGACATTTAATACAATAACTATAATAAGTTTTTAATTCAATCAAATTCCATATGGTGTGATAAAGATCTCATATCCTTGTGACTTTCCTACCGAGTATGAAATTGTATGACATAAGACGTCCCCTAAGGCGCTGCACACACAATTCTCTCGCACCAACATACTTGCTGCGGTCAATTAAAACTATTTTGACCCTTCAGCTTATTGTATCAAGGTCTCAAAATTTGTTTGATAAATGAATTAACGATCCGGCACGTGCTGTCCGACAACAAACTTGTAAATGCCGTCGGTAAACTTGACTTTGTTTACATGTTTATTAGACGGCAGATGTTATTCACGCGCAAATGTAAATTTGTACGTGTTGAGCCACTAAATCAAATTGCACTCAATTAAGATAAAGCGCCTCGAACGACAGCTTTGGACAATAGTGCGTATGACTAATACAGAGTTTTGTTTGGCTAACTGAATACAATAAGGCTGGTCAAGTCTATTGAATTCCTATCAAATTAACATATCAGTTGCATAAAATATAAAATTCAATTTGCTTGTTGAAGTCGAAGAAAAGTTGAACCATTTAAATATACATAGAAATTCGACAATATTCTGAAATGGATATAAATGTGTCAATATTTTATTCGAATGATTCTGGGTGGACAATAGAGACTAGATTTGTTAAACAATTAAATACCGCTTGTATAATTTGTTGCAATAAATTGGTGTTGTTTATTTTGTAGTGAACTCATATTAATCTCCCCTAACAAAAAAATCAACCGATTTCTTAGGGAAATGATGTAATCCCTATGAAAACCTGGGTACCTACTTACGTATATCCCTAGTCCTTAAAGTACACTAAATATTCTCCTGGAATCCAATTAAGTTAGACCTTTCTTCAATTCGAATCACTTATTTAATAATAAATATTGCAGGACATTCCACACATCGCCGCAGCTAAGTCACTATAATAATAATAAAAACTTTATTCACAATAAATATAGATGCTACAATTGTCATAACAAAAATTGTTTCCCTGGATTTTATCTTATACAAAAATAGTAGATTCTTATAATGCTATGATAAAAATAATTAGGGAAATCGTTCACATGTAAACAATGTAGATTTTAAATAAAACGTGGAGTCCCTGTCTCCTAAACTAGGATCACCTGTAATATAGGAGACAGTTGATTCCTCACTAAAAGATTTTTTTAAATTTTGTATCCTAAATAACGTTATGACTGAAAGCGTTTTATAAGTACTATAGTTTATTTATTCTGCGCACCAGTGATTGACAAACCTTGAGTATTTATAAATATTAAATTAAAATTTAAGTAGCCTTTCTGCAACAACGGATATGCTACTATATACTTTTCTTTTGTAAATATTAACTTATAATACATATAAACAACCAAACCACAGACAAATGTACTTGATATGCATAAATACTTGACTGAGGCGGGATTCGAACCCGCAACCCTGTTTTTGTCAGTCAGAAATGGTGACCATTGTGCCAACTGGGTTGTCGTTTTTTTTGCCTTTGATATTACAGACAAACATAAGACCGTGGCACAACTAAATACAACTGGATTTTAGCACGTTATAAATGTAAAACAAACGAGTCCTGTCAATACTTTAATTAATTCCCTTTGAATAATAATTCAGTGTTACAGACAGACAGCAGTTATATATAACATGACCTTTCAAGCAAGAATCAAAGTGTTGTTTACGACAGTTGAAATAAATTTACCACTTCTTATACTAACCTTTGCTTTAGTAGTGTGTTGTGTTATTGCATTTAATTATTGCGAATTCCTGTGGTATACCTACTTCCAACCTTACTATAAAGAACCTGAGGGCTCCGGCGACTGGGACCGCAATCAACTGGAGCCGCGGTCCCGGTTACTGGATTTTTTAAATTTTTCTTCCTTCAACTTGATTTATCACCTTCATCATCAATCTTGATAGGACCGTTTTCCGTAGGAGGATCGTTAGGGGGACCGTCAATCGTGAACAAATATAATATGCTAACTTTAATAATTGTAATTAAATTTAATGCTTCATAGAAAATAAGTTAAAACAAAACATAAAACCAATAATTATAATAGCTCATAATTAGTTGAAGTAGCTTCATACATAATTAACGAGACGACTTATTTGACCCCGTCGTATAGGTCTTTAGAATAAAACAAACCTAGTACCTATAACGATCTCACGTCTAGAAATACATCCTGTATATTTACGCCTCTAAATAAAATGTCTAAAAGTACGCCCATTAAAGGCCTATCCGCACAGCTCAGTGACGACACAGTGCGGTACCGTGACGTTCCATCAGTGTCAGTGAAAAATGATATTGTTTCATACTTCTTGTACTAGACTATCCGTAGGTACTGGTCTGTCAGTGCTGCTCCGAAGCTCGCCGTGATCCGGCGTGAATTTGTAGCGGACAATATTTGCCTGACACAGTCGCAGTGTTTCAAGATGGCCGACGAAAAGTTAATTGAATGGTGTTGCCCGTATTTATTACGTTTCTTGATCGATCGACCCCTAGGTACATTCATTTCCTTTATAACCGCAGTCAAAATATCGGAAATTTTGCGGTCGTTATCTTTGGTCGCTCTCGTTTTTTTTACATAATATGATTTAAACAACCGGCCAAGTGCGAGTTGGACTCGCGATCGAAAGTTATGGTAACCTTAGCGATAGAGTACTAAAAATCACTGCGCTCGCCCGCGCCGTGTCGGTACTGATACTGACATGTACGAATAGCAGGTCACGGTACGGTACGGTACGGAACTGTCGTCACTGTGCTGTGCGGATAGGCCTTACAGCTTGAAAAATAAAAAAAATAACAATAACTCGTCAAGTTTCGCAACTATATTATCCTACTTTTGTGCCTTACTAAGTGTGTATGTTTGTTACTCCTACGTAAAAACTACTAAACCGATTACAATAAAATTCGGTATGTGGATAGCTACAGACCTGGGGCCTAAGTCTGCTAACACAATTGTATTTCAATAGTGTGTCGATATAATCGTAATAGAAATTTAATGTCAAAAATATGACATTACATGTCAAATTCGTATTCTCCTAACGTTGACTATTCTATCGAGACACCACTGAGACACCACTGACACACCACTGACTCACTTTTGTGTTCTGCTCTACAATCGTGGCTTAATGGAATCTCGATAGTTGTCAAAACGGTATATTGCTTAGCAACATATACCATGTTGCTAGGCAACACCTGCAAGGTAAATATTACCATACCATTGAGACTCCATAGTGATAATATTGCGATGTTATTAAAACTTTAGCAGAATACCAAATAAAGTCACAATCTCGATATAATATCAATAGAGTCTCGATATAATGACAATGGTTGGCCAAATAGCAGAATAAGGCCCCTGGATTAACACATAGACTATTTTTATTCCGATATTCCCACGGGATCGGGACTTACGCGGGTGAAATCGCAGAGCGCAGCCTAGTGTCTGTTTAGTTCTAAAGCTTTCGCTACTTCTATAAAGTAAACGAATGTTGCCCAAGTGTCCAAAGCTCAATGGTATTTGATCTTGAAACTGGCTTAGCTTACCTAATGGCCAATATATTAGAGCTTATATACCTACCCACCTATTACTCAGCTGCATACCAACTGGTCTCGATTTTGGATCAATGAACAATGTCATATACTTACTTACTTAGGCGGTAGGCACGTGAACTTTACCCAAGTATAAAGATATTGAAAGATACACTCGAATAGTTTACTTAGCAAACTTATAAGCTCGCGTGACAGAACATATTCACGTTTTTATTTTAAGTATTTAATCTAACCGAATCAACCAAATCGGTTAAGTTATTTTTTCAAATTTAACATCATTAAATAGCTTTTAGGTTGACGGGACACGTTGGCTTATTGACTTGACTTGATTTTGCCAATTAAACACTATTAAAAAAACATAAATAATCTTTTAGGAAAAACGATGTTCTTTACAAATAGGTCCATGTGGAAATTTAACACTTCATTTAACATTTTTTTTAAATGTAGCGTTTATTTTGTTCCTCCTAAAATTATCTGCGCAGTAATAATCTAGCAAAGAACCAATTTTGGCGATTTTTTTAGTGGAAATAGATGGGGCCTTGGAGAAGAACATAGGCTACTTTTTAACCCGATATTCCCACGGGATCGGGAGTTACGCGAGTGAAATCGCAGAGCACTACTAGTATAAAATATATGTCTACACTTCTACTTACATGAAAATGCATAACTTTGTAAACAAAATACGTATTTACATGTACAATAACATAATATTTCTAGTATATTATGTACAATCAACGATCAAAACTCCACTGACACCGTAACGTTTACAATCCTGTGCAGCACTATTTGAACATTATAACAACGTAACCTGTAGATCGAACCCACGTCGGTTGGTGTAGCGGGTGGCGGCTTATACCACTCACACAACTAAAGACATAGCTAGCTAAAATATTTAAAATAATAATCACACTGAATACTTTTAATTCAAGTATTTATGTTTGTGTGTGACGTCTATTAGAAGAAGGTCGTAAGTCCAACGCTTGTTGATAGTATTATGGTAGCAAACTGATAGTGGACTTATGACGCATACTGTACGTTGTACACGGTGATGTAAAGATTATCTTGCCAATACTTAATGGCATCTGTGTTTAAGGAAAATGTCTATTAACTGTAATTCTGTTTGTGCAACAGAATATTGCAAATTACATTGTTTAGGACATATTTGTAAAATGTGTTTTGACGAGGGTGTAGTTATAAATATTTTATTTAGTAGTTGTTTTTAGTTTTTAAGATTTATTATTATAATAATAAAAATATAATAACTCATTTATTTCAGATTAAATTACATTAAAATTAAATCCATATGAAAAATTGTCAATCACTACATAGTATAAAACAAAGTCGCTTTTTCTGTCCCTGTTTCCCTTTGTATGCATAGATATTTAAAACTACGCAACGGACTTTGATGCGGTTTTTTTTAATAGATAGAGTGATTCAAGAGGAAGGTTTATATGTATAATACATGCATAATATAGCCGTGCGAAGCCGGAGCGGGTCGCTAGTACTATATTAAAATTTAAAAATATTTAATCAAATAAACACAGTTAGAAATCCCAAATACTACAAATGTCAAAAAAAAATAAAAAAGTTAGTTACATTAAATTAATTCGAAATAAAATAAAGACAAGATTTTGTTGTAAAAAAATAAAGTTAGAATTTCTAAAAATCGTAGAATAATAATGGTTAACCTAGACGTCTAGAGCAACTCCCGTATTGTATACCATAAATGTAACTATTATTTAAATAAAACCGGCCAAGTGCGAATCGGACGAAGGGTTCCGTACCATTATATTCTGTTATTAACACCCGACGTAAAAACAAATGCAAAAAACCCTAAAAAAATATTGTATGTCAGACGAGGCTGTATATGTTAAAATTATTTACCTTGCCCTTTTGGAGTATAATTACACAGTATTTTTCTTCACACTTCACATTTCTCTTCTTTCAAAAAACCGTCTCAGTAGCAAAGGTACCGTCAGACAAAAACATATAATAAAATTTTAAAATATTTTTAATTAATAGTCAGGAAGTCTTAGCAATAGGGTCCCGTTTTTAACCCTAAAAATGCAGTTATATGGTTAGTTGAAATTGCTTAGAATTTCATTAACTTTACAATAAATATTATTATAACTATTATATTATTTATTTATTTATTTATTTATATCGGGATAAATTAAGATGTAAGCTATCCTATCTCTCAAGTTGGATCGATCTGCACATGGTGTGCGAATTTTATTATAATCGGGTGGTTTAGGAGTCCATTAAGGACAAACATTGTGACACGAGATTTATATATATTAAGATGAATTGTGCAATTAGACAAGTACCTACTACTAAAAATATCCATCAATTTAAGTCAAAACTGTTCATTCTTAGAACCAATTCAACATTTACAACCTTTCACCTATTATAATCCTTGACTGGTTATTACTTCACGGTCACTTGTGTTAATTAGCTACGTACTTATAGCTAATTTCTAAACAGCTGTAAATGTAGTCACTTAATGCAAAAAAAGGGAAATGTTAATTTTTGCAAGATCGGCTAATCATTTTTCAGGGTCTGGGGTGTTTATTGTTTAATTAAAAATTTGAACATATTATTAATATAATTATGTACTTGTGTATAATTATGTATAATTATGTATTAAATTCATTTAGGTTATCAATTAATACCGACAGGGTAATGTTTTCACAAGATTGCGCGTATATAGAGTTTATGCAGCCTTAGGCATCTTTGTCTCTCTACAAATGCATCTAGGCACGCCATGACTTCGAGGTTACTTGCATGTTATTTGTTATTAATTTAGCATCATGTGGGAACATATTATAGTTTGCCTATTCATAGAATCTATACTAATACATATTATAAAGCTGAAGAGTTTGTTTGTTTGCTAATCTCAGGAACTATTGGTTCGAAATGAAAAATTATTTTTGTGTTGGATAGTCCATTTATCGAGAAAGGCTACAGGCTACTTTTTATCCCAATATTCACACGGGATCGGGAGTTAAGCGGGTGAAACCGCGGAGCGCTGCTAGTGTTACATATGTAGGATTCTGAGTGAAAGGGAACGTAAGACGGTAATGTTCCAGAGATTTATGTTTGATAAGAGTTTGATTGGATTGATAGGATGCTAAGAAATGTGTAAGGAAGAGTGAAACGTTTTTGAATGCGTATGATTCTTAAAGTGAGAGCGAGATGACGATAGAATGAGTGAAAGAGAAAGATAATTAGTAAGGTGTGAATGAGAGGCAAGATAGTAAGACGGTGTAAGGAGAAAGGGAGAAAGAGGATAGATTAAGAAAATTAGAATGAAGACGAAGACATTGTAGAGGAAAGACGGCTCGGCAGACGAAATTGATTGTAAATTAAAATAAGAAAATAAAGACGAAAATACGAACAAATACGGTGTTATTTATAAGCCCCTACAAATTTGGTGTCAGAAGTGGGATAACGTGGAGGAAAAAAGACGAAGAATCATCGCGATCTTAGCAGATTCGAGTTCGGCGGCAAAAGACGGCGACAAAAGACGTAACGCGGCGTGGTCAAGGCGGGCTACACGCGAAAGATGGGAAAAGATAAGGAGCTAAGGAAGCAGGGAAGCCGGCAAAGCGATTTTGAGGACGCAGAGACGAGTTACAGTGGAAAGATGAACACGAGTCTCCAACACGTTGATGAACTAGTGGAAAAATTCAGCGGGCGCGATAAAACGTACTCAGCAGTGAGATGGGTACAAGACGTGGAAGAAAACGCTACAATATTTGGATGGAGTCCCATACAACAATTGATAGTGGCGCGCAGATCGTTGATTGGAACCGCGGCGCTATGGTTAAGATCAGAGAAACCTTACAAATCATGGGAAGAACTCAAGGCGGGACTTTTGAAAGAATTTCCAGACAATACCTATAGACCAGAAAAGCGTGCATGAGATGATGAGCGCGAGGCGAAAGAAGCCCGGTGAGTCGTGTCAAGATTATCTACTAGTGATGAAGGAACTTGGTAGACGAGGCAAGTTACCAGATTATGTTGCTATCAAGTACATTGTGGAGGGCATTATCGACGACGAGGCCAATAAAATAATGCTCTATGGCGTTTCTACTTATCAAGAATTGAAAGACAAGCTGAAAATATATGAAACGTTCAAAGAGAGGTCACGAAGAAGTATTAGACTGAATACCAACAGCAGTAAGTCTAATATAAACACGGTGAGTCCGATACCTATAGCAAAATCTACGACGAAGAGGTGTTATAATTGTGGTGAACACGATCATCTTGCATCACAATGTAAAAGCGGACTGAAGTGCTTCAAATGCAACGAGTTCGGGCACATAGCTACAAACTGCAGAGCGGAAAACCAAGGTGAGCGACGACGGGGCGAGGCGCTAGCTAGATCTACCAACAACTACGACGAGGAACGACGAGAAAAGCAATCGACGACGACGACGAGCAAGCGGGTGTTTACAGCGAGTGCAGAGCAAGCCGCAGTAGATGAAACAAACGTAGCAATCACGAACGTCAAGGATGTCAACATCGCGTGTGACAGTGACAGTGACATTAACAGCAAAATGATGAAGAAAATAAACTTTTTGTGCGACAACTTTTCAGTGACAACAAAAACTCTTGTTGATACCGGTAGCGATGTTAATTTGTTAAGTTTTAGGCTTTATAAAACATTAGGATGTCCTAAATTCTTATGTAAACGTGAAAAAGTAATTATTACAGGATTAGGCGGAGGGAAAACCACCCCACTAGGTTATTGTTTACTTACGTTAAATATTGATGATGAATGTTTTGAGAACGTGGAGTTCAGTGTAGTACCAGATAATGTGATACCATATTGTTCTATCATTGGAAACAACTTTCTAGCAAGTGTTTGTTTGTGTATTAGAGATGGATGTGTGAGAATAACTAGGAAAGATGACTGGTTGAAAGCGATCAAATGTTTTATGACTAATGATGATTTTACAGGATATGTCGGTGACTATACTTACAGAAAGCAGGTGATTGATTTGGTGCAAGCTTATCATCACAAATATCCATTGAAAGAAGCCCCGATTGAACTGAAAATAATCCTGAGAGACGAGCGACCGATTGCACAGCGTCCAAGACAACTTTCTTTAAGTGAACAAGGTATAGTTGAAGAGCAAGTAAACGAATGGTTGAAAGACGGAATCATAAGGGTGAGTTATTCAGAATTTGCAAGCCCATTAGTTTTGGTTAGGAAAAAGGATGGAAATGTACGTGTCTGTGTTGACTATAGACTACTAAACAAGCAGATGTTAAAGGATGAGTATCCATTGCCTATCATTGGTGATCTCGTTGACAAGTTGCAAGATGCCTGTATGTACAGCGTGCTAGATTTAAAGAACGGATTTTTTCATTTAAAGGTTAACGAAGCTTCAATTAAGTATACTGCGTTTGTAACACATCATGGACAGTTTGAATTCTTGAGAGCACCATTTGGATTAATGAATTCTCCAAAATATTTCATGAGATTTGTTGCTATTATCTTTAGAGAGCTCATTTCTAAGGGTATTGTTGTAATATTCATCGATGATATATTGATTCCAGCGCAAACAGCTATGCAAGCTTTAGAGAGGCTAAAGCTAGTACTAGATGTCTCTGCCGAGTATGGACTGAACTTTAATTGGAAGAAAGCTCGTTTGATGTGCCATGAAGTTGAGTATCTAGGCCATGTGATCAAGAAAGGCGAGGTAAAACCGTCACCAGATAAGATTTCAGCAGTAGCAAGATATCCAGAACCTACATCAGTAAAGCAGCTGCGCAGTTTTGTTGGATTAGCTTCATATTTCCGAAAGTACGTACAAAATTATGCATTTATAGCAAAACCATTAACCGATCTACTAAGAAAAGATTCTAGATTTGAGTTTGGCGAAAAAGAAAGAGCAGCGTTTATTCAATTAAAACAGATTTTAGTGTCCAACCCAGTGTTAAAGATTTACAATCCTAGATTACGAACTGAATTACATACCGACGCCTCTAGCGTAGCATTAGCAGCGATTTTGATGCAGCAGCATGAAGATGGTTTACATCCAGTGCACTACATGAGTAAGCGTACCACTGAAGCTGAGAGCAAGTATTCAAGCTACGAGTTAGAAGCCCTAGCGATAGTTGAAGCGGTAAGAAAATTTAGACACTATTTATTTGGTATAAAATTTAAAATCGTCACAGATTGTCAAGCTTTTGAGCTAACATTAAAGAAAAAGGATTTATGTACGAGAGTTGCAAGGTGGGTATTGTTATTGAGTGAATATGACTACACAGTAGAACATCGACGAGGAGAGAAGATGAGACATGCAGACGCGCTCAGTCGTAACCCATGTGTTGCATTTATTAGTGAGTTTCACGAGCAGATAAGACGAGCACAGGCGAGAGACGACGGATTGGCGGCAATCATGAGCATTGTGCAGGAGAAACCCTATGAAGACTATAGTTTAGACAACGGATTATTATACAAAGGTTTGGAAAAATGTTTAGTTATTCCAAAAAGTATAGAAACAGAAATTTTAAAGATGGTGCATGAAAAAGGTCACTTTTCAAAGAAGAAGATGACAGAGATGATAAGTAAAGACTATTTTATCCCTCACCTCAGTAGGAAAATAGATACCTTTCTGATAGGATGTATTCCTTGTCTATTAGCAACCCGTAAAGCAGGAAAACAAGAAGGATGGTTGAATTCAATTGAGAAAGAAGATACCCCGTTACATACCATACATTGTGACCACATAGGACCGATGGCGGAGACTAAAAAGTTGTACAACTACATTCTAACGATGGTAGATTCATTTACAAAATTTGTTTGGTTATTTCCAGTTAAAAGTACCACAAGTAGAGAGACATTGACTAAGATAGTGACACACCAGCAAGTTTTTGGAAATCCGAATCGATTTATAACTGACAGAGGCACAGCATTCACTAGCCATGAGTTTAAAGAGTACTGCCAGAGTGAAAACATTGAACATTGTTTAATTACGACGGGAATTCCAAGAGGAAATGGGCAAGTGGAGAGGATACATAGGATTTTAATAGCTGTATTAACGAAACTTTGTATTTCAGAGCCAGGATGTTGGTATAAGCATGTAAGCAAGGTGCAGCGAGCAATAAATAGTACTTACCAGAGGAGCATCAACACGACGCCCTTTGAGCTACTAATAGGTGCTAAAATGAAGACTAAAGAAGACCTAGAAATTCATCAGATGATTTCCCAGGAGATACGAAGTAGTTTCAGTCAGGAAAGAGAAAATTTAAGAATTAAAGCAAAGGAAAGTATACTTAAAGTTCAAGAAGAAAACCAGCGAGGATATAACAAGAAAAGAAAGGATAGTACCAAGTACAAGGAAGGAGATTTGGTGGCTATACAGCGTACCCAGTTTGGTGGAGGTCTCAAGCTGAAGGCGAAGTTCCTTGGACCTTACCAGGTGACAAAAGTCAAGCGTAATGACCGCTATGATGTCAAGAAGCTGAACCCTAACGACGAAGGCCCTGGAAAGACGTCCAGTGCTGCTGACCACATGAAGCCGTGGCCAGAAGGAGAGGTAATTATAAGTTAAACACTAATACTTGAAAAAAAAACCCATTGTTTTATTTTCCCCTTAGATTAGTAGGTATGAAAGATGAAGGATGAAATGAAAGATGAATTAAGTGGTAAAAATAGTTTATTTCATTGTAATGTAACTTAGTAAGTAGGTACATTTTAGGTTCATACTTTGTACAGTTTAGTTCAGATGTTTTAAAATGTTAAATGAAGTTTATAAAGGTAAGATGGTGGTTTGACCTTTCAGAATTGTTATAAAGAAGTTTATTAAGAAAATCCCTGTAAGATTGTTTAAAGTCGTATGAAGTAGTACTTATCTAGGCTTCACCTAATAAGACTAACCATTGTTTTAAAGTTATATGAAGTAGTACTTATCTAGGCTTCACCTAGTAAGACTAAATATTGTTTGATTTTGTAAGAAGTACTTATCTAAATTACACCTAGGTAATAAGAAGTTTGTTTCAAAGATTTGTAAAGAGAAGAGTATGTGTAGCACAACCAACAGATTGTATCTTGTAGTTTAATAAACATAGAATAAGTAGTTAAGTTAGTATATAGGTAGTTTAAGAGGTATGATAAGTAGGTATGTCAGAGTGTGAAGAAGTAGGTTGTGAGATGAGTATGAGATGTGATGGAAGACTGGAAGGTAAGGCTGAGGCCAGCCTTGTTTGCAGGACGGCCGAATGTAGGATTCTGAGTGAAAGGGAACGTAAGACGGTAATGTTCCAGAGATTTATGTTTGATAAGAGTTTGATTGGATTGATAGGATGCTAAGAAATGTGTAAGGAAGAGTGAAACGTTTTTGAATGCGTATGATTCTTAAAGTGAGAGCGAGATGACGATAGAATGAGTGAAAGAGAAAGATAATTAGTAAGGTGTGAATGAGAGGCAAGATAGTAAGACGGTGTAAGGAGAAAGGGAGAAAGAGGATAGATTAAGAAAATTAGAATGAAAACGAAGACATTGTAGAGGAAAGACGGCTCGGCAGACGAAATTGATTGTAAATTAAAATAAGAAAATAAAGACGAAAATACGAACAAATACGGTGTTATTTATAAGCCCCTACAATTTGTAGGGGCGTATAAATAACACCGTATTTGTTCGTATTTTCGTCTTTATTTTATTTATAAGCCCCTACAATTTGTAGGGGCGTATAAATAACACCGTATTTGTTCGTATTATTCGTCTTTATTTTCTTATTTTAATTTACAATCAATTTCGTCTTGCCGAGCCGTCTTTTCTCTACAATGTCTTCGTCTTCATTTTAATTTTCTTAATCTATCCTCTTTCTCCCTTTCTCCTTACACCGTCTTACTATCTTGCCTCTCATTCACACCTTACTAATTATCTTTCTCTTTCACTCATTCTATCGTCATCTCGCTCTCACTTTAAGAATCATACGCATTCAAAAACGTTTCACTCTTCCTTACACATTTCTTAGCATCCTATCAATCCAATCAAACTCTTATCAAACATAAATCTCTGGAACATTACCGTCTTACGTTCCCTTTCACTCAGAATCCTACATTCGGCCGTCCTGCAAACAAGGCTGGCCTCAGCCTTACCTTCCAGTCTTCCATCACATCTCATACTCATCTCACAACCTACTTCTTCACACTCTGACATACCTACTTATCATACCTCTTAAACTACCTATATACTAACTTAACTACTTATTCTATGTTTATTAAACTACAAGATACAATCTGTTGGTTGTGCTACACATACTCTTCTCTTTACAAATCTTTGAAACAAACTTCTTATTACCTAGGTGTAATTTAGATAAGTACTTCTTACAAAATCAAACAATATTTAGTCTTACTAGGTGAAGCCTAGATAAGTACTACTTCATATAACTTTAAAACAATGGTTAGTCTTATTAGGTGAAGCCTAGATAAGTACTACTTCATACGACTTTAAACAATCTTACAGGGATTTTCTTAATAAACTTCTTTATAACAATTCTGAAAGGTCAAACCACCATCTTACCTTTATAAACTTCATTTAACATTTTAAAACATCTGAACTAAACTGTACAAAGTATGAACCTAAAATGTACCTACTTACTAAGTTACATTACAATGAAATAAACTATTTTTACCACTTAATTCATCTTTCATTTCATCCTTCATCTTTCATACCTACTAATCTAAGGGGAAAATAAAACAATGGGTTTTTTTTTCAAGTATTAGTGTTTAACTTATAATTACCTCTCCTTCTGGCCACGGCTTCATGTGGTCAGCAGCACTGGACGTCTTTCCAGGGCCTTCGTCGTTAGGGTTCAGCTTCTTGACATCATAGCGGTCATTACGCTTGACTTTTGTCACCTGGTAAGGTCCAAGGAACTTCGCCTTCAGCTTGAGACCTCCACCAAACTGGGTACGCTGTATAGCCACCAAATCTCCTTCCTTGTACTTGGTACTATCCTTTCTTTTCTTGTTATATCCTCGCTGGTTTTCTTCTTGAACTTTAAGTATACTTTCCTTTGCTTTAATTCTTAAATTTTCTCTTTCCTGACTGAAACTACTTCGTATCTCCTGGGAAATCATCTGATGAATTTCTAGGTCTTCTTTAGTCTTCATTTTAGCACCTATTAGTAGCTCAAAGGGCGTCGTGTTGATGCTCCTCTGGTAAGTACTATTTATTGCTCGCTGCACCTTGCTTACATGCTTATACCAACATCCTGGCTCTGAAATACAAAGTTTCGTTAATACAGCTATTAAAATCCTATGTATCCTCTCCACTTGCCCATTTCCTCTTGGAATTCCCGTCGTAATTAAACAATGTTCAATGTTTTCACTCTGGCAGTACTCTTTAAACTCATGGCTAGTGAATGCTGTGCCTCTGTCAGTTATAAATCGATTCGGATTTCCAAAAACTTGCTGGTGTGTCACTATCTTAGTCAATGTCTCTCTACTTGTGGTACTCTTAACTGGAAATAACCAAACAAATTTAGTAAATGAATCTACCATCGTTAGAATGTAGTTGTAAAACTTTTTAGTCTCCGCCATCGGTCCTATGTGGTCACAATGTATGGTATGTAACGGGGTATCTTCTTTCTCAATTGAATTCAACCATCCTTCTTGTTTTCCTGCTTTACGGGTTGCTAATAGACAAGGAATACATCCTATCAGAAAGGTATCTATTTTCCTACTGAGGTGAGGGATAAAATAGTCTTTACTTATCATCTCTGTCATCTTCTTCTTTGAAAAGTGACCTTTTTCATGCACCATCTTTAAAATTTCTGTTTCTATACTTTTTGGAATAACTAAACATTTTTCCAAACCTTTGTATAATAATCCGTTGTCTAAACTATAGTCTTCATAGGGTTTCTCCTGCACAATGCTCATGATTGCCGCCAATCCGTCGTCTCTCGCCTGTGCTCGTCTTATCTGCTCGTGAAACTCACTAATAAATGCAACACATGGGTTACGACTGAGCGCGTCTGCATGTCTCATCTTCTCTCCTCGTCGATGTTCTACTGTGTAGTCATATTCACTCAATAACAATACCCACCTTGCAACTCTCGTACATAAATCCTTTTTCTTTAATGTTAGCTCAAAAGCTTGACAATCTGTGACGATTTTAAATTTTATACCAAATAAATAGTGTCTAAATTTTCTTACCGCTTCAACTATCGCTAGGGCTTCTAACTCGTAGCTTGAATACTTGCTCTCAGCTTCAGTGGTACGCTTACTCATGTAGTGCACTGGATGTAAACCATCTTCATGCTGCTGCATCAAAATCGCTGCTAATGCTACGCTAGAGGCGTCGGTATGTAATTCAGTTCGTAATCTAGGATTGTAAATCTTTAACACTGGGTTGGACACTAAAATCTGTTTTAATTGAATAAACGCTGCTCTTTCTTTTTCGCCAAACTCAAATCTAGAATCTTTTCTTAGTAGATCGGTTAATGGTTTTGCTATAAATGCATAATTTTGTACGTACTTTCGGAAATATGAAGCTAATCCAACAAAACTGCGCAGCTGCTTTACTGATGTAGGTTCTGGATATCTTGCTACTGCTGAAATCTTATCTGGTGACGGTTTTACCTCGCCTTTCTTGATCACATGGCCTAGATACTCAACTTCATGGCACATCAAACGAGCTTTCTTCCAATTAAAGTTCAGTCCATACTCGGCAGAGACATCTAGGCCATCTAGACATCTAGACATTACCAAAATAATGATGGCAAGGCAATACTTAAGCATATTATACACCAATATCAAAAATATGATAACATTAAAAATATGATTCTCCGTTTTTCTAATTTACAATGAAATTGATAATATTTCGTTAACTAGAGGTGTTCATCAGCATCTGACGCCATTGCACCTAATAATATAGGAAATTCAAGAACTTTACCTCATTACAAATAAGTAATTTTTGTTCGAATTTTTACCATTATTCTTTGCACAATTTATTTTTGCGGTTATCTTTTGTCTATGGATAAATTTAGACAAAAGATGGAGTACCGACGAACTAAGCTCGTATAACATAGCGTAAAGTTAAGTAACGCCATCAAAATATGCTTTCAATAGCAAATTTTGAAAATGCGCCACACTGATTGCTTTTTAATAAAGCATTAGAGAACTGAGTTTTTTTCCTATAAGCTGTGCTATAAAAAAGATTTTTCCAAATCGGTCCAGGCGTTTTCGAGTAATCGGCGAACATACATAAAAAAAAAAAAAAAAAATATATACGCGACGAATTGAGAACCTCCTCCTTTTTTGAAGTCGGTTAAAAAGGCGATTTTTCTCCATATAAAACTAATATTTCACCTTGAATAATTGTTTGCTAATAACTGAATCTTATTTGGGCCAAAAAATTTAGTGGAATCCTTTCTAATTTGTGTTGTTGTGTCGGTAAAATAGCGGTGACGTCATCTAAAAAATCGGCCAAGTGCGAGTCAGACTCGCACAATAAGGGTTCCGTAACCATGTTGTATTGGAGCCCCACTTTTTTGTGCTCTTAGTGCTCTTGTTGTTATAACAGCAACAGAAAAACATAATCATTTACAATTTCAACTGCCCAGCTATCGTGATTCATGTGATACAGCCTGGTGACAGACAGACAGTGAAGTCACAGTGACAGTCACAGACAGTGTTTTTTTTCTGCTGTTCTTATTCTCTAACTAGCGACCCGTCCTGGTTTCTCACGGCTATATTATGCATGTATTATACATATAAACCTTCCTCTTGAATCACTCTATCTATTAAAAAAACCGCATCAAAATCCGTTGCGTAGTTTTAAAGATTTAAGCATACAAAGGGATATAGGGACAGAGAAAGCGACTTTGTTGTATACTTTGTAGTGATAGTGATTTTTCTGTCTTTCTATTTTATACTTTTTTGTTCTTTAATACTTATTCTTTTTCATTTTCTGTATTTTTAATGTTTTTATGGTTGCTTGTCAACATCTCTTAAATTGTTCTAAATATTTATTTTTGTCGTGTGCTTGTCCAAATAAATGTTTTTATATTCTATTCTATTCTAAGTCTTAGTAATGGGTTCCGTTTATACCCTATGGGTACCGAACCCTAAAAATTACCGACCTGCACCTCAACTACTTTTTCCAATTGAAAATTTAATTTAAATAATCCGTATCAATTACAGTAGATAAATCGTTATCTAATTCATTATGAAAATGTCATATATCACCTTATAATTAAAGTCGGAACATAAATTCCTGTTGTTTATAATCGGCTCAATAATAAACATGGGGCGGCTGTAAATTATCGAACAAGACAACCGGCTTTGCTTCTATCTGTTGGTAACTAGGAATATTGAAACTAAATCATTGCGAATTGACTAGTTTTAGAATTTTAGAAAGACAATAAAGTAAATTAAGTTAAGCTTTGTTAAGCTTAGGGAAGTCTAAAGTCAAAATTTTTATTCATTTGGATGCTTATGTATATTTTGTACAAATATCACATAGAAACGTCTTAAAAACTAAGTTAGGATTTGTGCCTTCGAAACGCGCCCACCAATGAGAAGAAGGCACAAGAAACTCATGGGGGATTTTTATACATGTGATCACGCTCACAAAGGTCAAGATAACAAATATTTTTAAAGATATTTTTGAAGATATTACAAATATTTGAAGGTATTATTTGAAATGGAGCAATTAAAGTCACATCCATGGATTCTTATCATTAAGGTACGAAAGAGTTATCATAGTACGCCTTTACATCTTTAGGTAACTTATTATAATAGAGTACACATTATGTGCTATTAAACGACCTGTTTATTTTCCGGAGCCTACTACCGGGCACGGTCAGATCATCCTTATTTCTTAAGTTGAAATTGTAAATATTTTTATTTTATAATTCGATATATACTTACAGGGTGTCCTGTAATTAATAGATAAGCGAGCACCTACGGATCGAGGATACTGTGCCGGTTCAAAAAAATCAAAGTTATGCTCTACGAAAGTCTCGCGGTTTCCGAAATATTCGCTATTTTCAAAATTTAAAAATCCCTTCATGTTTTTTTATATACTACTTATAATTCATAGAAACAACCAGAACAAAGACAAATATCTAAGCATAAATACTTGTCTGAATCGGGAATAGAGCCTGCAACCCTGTGTTTGGCAGTCCGGCATGGTGACCATTGTGCCAACTGGGCTTAAAAGCTTTGTACTCACGGATACACAACATACGTCTCGGCAAACGCAAGCCGGATTTACTCGTACTAATACCTAATCTTTAAAGAAAAGACAAATTATCTAAACGAATTGTTCATAAATGAAATAACGTAATCGTTCAGCTATTTCAAACGATGGTGACTTGATTAAACGGTAAGATTATTGTGTGACAATCGCGATTATGGCCACCGCGATAACCAATTAAATTCCATTAGCAGCTGAATTATATCTTGTTTGTTAATTATCTTAGTTGTGTTTGGATTCCAATTGAATTCTGATATCTTGTGTCTTTGAGTGAGTTGGACTTCCATTTACTTTTACTAAGTGCTTAGGTTAGATCAGTATGATATTAGGGTTTTTATTTTGACTGAATTTACCAAAGATAACAACGGTTCCTGGGGAGCATAGAGGGTCCGTGAGACCTTTAAAATTTATTTTAAATCAACGCTTATCGGTTCCCCCAGTCCAGGGGGATCGTTAATCGTAAAACAGATTGTGATAGAATCGCACAGTCGATTACGGTGTACACCGTACACACTACTGCATATAGACTGTATATATATATACCATCATATAGCGTGCGCGGCATGCGTCGCCACGCCAGAAATCGGTTTTACGTGCGGCTATAGATGTTTCACATCAAAAAAGTTCTTGACAGGGGGACCTTTTTCCGTAGGGGGATCGCTATGGGGACGGTAAATCGTGAAGCAATATTATAATTACCTACCTACACCTAGCGCATAGAATGCGCTGACACACATTTAATTAATGTTCTGTTAGTATTTTCACCATAAGGGTTGTAAAGTTCTCGAAGCGTCAATAAACTCGATCAAATCCGTTAAAATAGTTTCAATAGCCTATCAAACATAAAATCTGATTTTAGTATTTTTGGAACCAATTACGAGGGAAATAATCTGAGACTATTGTCATTAATAGGTATAGAGAGGGTAGAAAATCGAAAAACCCTATGCAAATCTACAGCTGTTCTTACTAATTCGTTACCGCGCGTGTCTAACGTCACATAATAACACGTCCGCTCACCTCGCCGACCGTCGCGAGACTAATCAATTGGTTCGGTCCCATGATGTCTTCATCAGCCGCTTCAGGGGGTTACGCCTCTGCGCTTGCGCACCTATACGGTACACCTTTCTACTCTATGTTTTTCTTTTAGATTTTAGTGTAAGAAATTGTTCTATAAAACCATTTTTTAACATGTAATACCACTGCAGGGCAAACATCTTCCTCATCTCTGTTACCAAGCTTGTCGGTCTTAGGCTAAGACTGACCAGTTCTCATTGAATACATCAGATTATCACAAAACACTCAAGATTATTTTCACCATGCCACAAAAATCTGTAATAAGTTAGAACTATAATAACGCGTTCGAGAGGTCCAAAATGTACAGAGCGTTGCACCACTCGGCAAGCTCTACAAATGTAGCTTTACAACTTTACATAAAGTGTATGGGATTCGACGCGCCCAAATCGGCTTACGTACGCGTGGATTTAATAGAGTTATAAGTTTATTATTTACCCCAACTAACTTTAAATCATCATAATGGTGGTCGCACATTGATACGCGCCGAATTAATCGAATTTTTGCCGTCCACGGAAAAAGGTACCTTATAATAATAGAGATAAGGTACATATATTCATTTATTTATTTCAGAGTCGGCCGCCTCTGACGATGCGGACGACTCTGATGACGTCATCGGAAATATAAATGTAGATAAGTACCTTATCTCTATTATTATAAGGTACCTTTTTCCGTGGACGGCATAAATTCGATGCGTTCGGCGCGTATCAATCTGCGTCCACCTTTAATCAGTAACTTTACAAGACTTGGAAATCCCGGCCGGCTGATGGATTATTCTTACCAAAAAAATATCTGCGCTATTAACATTGCTCTTGCGGTGAAGGAAAACATCGTGAAACCCGCGCGGCTTAGTTCTCTCCAGAGGTATTGACAGTTCTTTCCTATGGACAAGTTCGAGGTGGTAGTGCTGGGCAAGCCTACTATATCTAATACATGTCTCAAGAATTATAGCCTTCTAAATATCATGGATTTAAGTTACTATCGCTGTATAAATCATCTATTATAGATGAGTTATAAAGGCTTTATTTCAGAGGTTCGATGCATTTGGTACCATTCGTTTTGATGCCACTCTTTTTCGCATTTAGTAATTTTCGCATTTGACCCAATCGCAATTATATCGAAAAGCTTAAAGACCTTTTTTCATCTATACACGGTATTTGGAAATTATACTAGCAAGCCGTTGAGGACTACTTCTGTGCAGCTAAATAAACAACTCTTGGATATTCGAATAAAAAAAAATTGAGGTTATGTAAATTCGAAAAACAGCTGATTTTTTAAAACGAAGGTCATTCAGACTAAGAACAGTAGATGAAACTAAAAACATAAGTAAAATTTAAAGGTTATTGACCTTACGTGTAAGGAACAGCTGATTTTCCAATAAACCTAACATCAAAATTTTCGAAAAAATGTTCGAATTTCCAAAAGTCGTAGAACAAAAGTTGTTTGTTAAGGTGCACAGAAGTAGCCCTCAACGGCTTTCTAGTATAATTTCCAATAACCCTGTAAGTATAGAGGAATTCCTATGAAGTCAGAATTTGGGTGATGCAATTTAATTAGAAAATATCCTTGTAATTAGTAATTTTGACATATAATAAACTGATTGTAAGTTTTCTCAGTTAATGATTTCAACATGTTCCCAGCATATACAATCATCTATTTTGTGTTAAACACCTCTCAGGTGATGCATGCGAATTATAATACTTAACTGATGCATACCCTTAGAAAAAAAAAAAAAAAAAAAAACTCGTCCGACAAAAAACTCGTCCGGCAAAAAACTCGTCCGACAAAAAACTCGTCCGACGAAAAGTTCGTCCGACAAAATACTCGTCCGACAAAAAACTCGTCCGACAAAAAACTCGTCCGACAAAAAACTCGTCCGACAAAAAACTCGTCCGGCAAAAAACTCGTCCGACAAAAAACTCGTCCGACAAAAAACTCGTCCGACAAAAAACTCGTCCGATAAAAAACTCGTCCGACAAAAAACACGTCCGACA
This sequence comes from Idaea aversata, assembly GCA_907269075.1. Lineage (NCBI taxonomy): Eukaryota > Metazoa > Arthropoda > Insecta > Lepidoptera > Geometridae > Idaea > Idaea aversata. Next base: position 5,770,326 of record OU026102.1, read on the forward strand.
AAAAACTCGTCCGACAAAAAACTCGTCCGGCAAAAAACTCGTCCGACAAAAAACTCGTCCGACAAAAAACTCGTCCGACAAAAAACTCGTCCGGCAAAAAACTCGTCCGACGTGAGAATTTTGTGTGACGCTTTTGTAAAATTTCACTCTCATCATTTTTTCATAACGCGCCTAAAGAAGTATAACTTCAAAATGTCACTTCACTCTCATCATTTTTTCATAACGCGCCTAAAGAAGTATAACTTCAAAATGTGTCTTAATAATTATATCATTGAACTAAACCACATTTAATTGCTTCACCAACGCTGTTTAACGTTCTTGAAGAAGGGCATAGCACGCACTGGATTTATTTAGCAATTGAAAGTGGCCACTTAAAGGAATCAGTGTGCGGGAAGGCAACAAATTGAACAGGATCGGCAATTACCGAAGACAATGCGTGCGTGAGAGAGAGGCGCCTGCGCACGCAGCCCGCGAATTAGACTCGTTATCTGGGCTGGGGGTAATTAGGGGAGCTTTCCCACGGCAGGTGGACTTAGATTCCACTCTGAATTTTGCACTCTTAACTTGATCTTACGTTGACTCATTTCTGGGTTTTAAGCCTATTATACAAAACAACTTTGAAAGGAAAAGCAACCTACTCGTAGGTACAGTATCCGTCATAAGTCCACTATCAGTTTGCTACAATAATACTATAAACAAGTATTGGACTTACGACCTTCTTCTAATAGACGTTACACATAAACATAAATACTTAAATTAAAAGTACTCAGTGTAGTTATTATTTTCAACATGTTAGATATGGATTTAGTTGGCCGAGTGGTATATGCCGCCACCCGCTACACCAACCGACATGGGTTCAATCCACAGTTACGTTGTTACAATGTTCAAATAGTGCTATACTACAGGATTGTAAACGTTAGGGTGCAGGTGGGTTTTTGAACGTTGATTGTACCTATGTCTGAAGTAGTAAACTGATAGTACACACTTATGACGCATACTTTACTTGACTAAGAAGAGAGAGTGGTATAGGTACTGGACAAGCCTAATCTATTTCGTGCCCCAGGTACTACAGCGCCCTTAATAGCATGGGTATAACCCTTGTTGTATAAATCATATAAATCATGCTGTATAAATCATATAAATCAGATGTAAAGGCCAATATGACGATCAATATGACCAAGTTGGCATAATGGTCACTATGCCGTACTGCCAAACATAGGGTTGCGGGTTCGATTCCCGGCTCAAACAAGTATTTATGCTTAGATATTTGACTGTGGTCTGGTTGTTTCTTTGTATTATAAGTATATATTTTCAAAAGAAAAGTATATAATAAATAAATATTGCAGGACATTCCACACATCGCCATCTAGCCCCAAGCTAAGTAACTAGACTTGTGTTATGGGTGCTAAACAACGGATACTTATACTACTTATATACTTTTCTTTTGTATATAATATACTAATAATACATAGAAACAACCAGACCGCAGACAAATATCTAAGCATAAATACTTGTCTGAGGCGGGAATCCAAACCGCAACCCTGCGTTTGGCAGTCCGGCATGGTGACCATTGTGCCAACTGGGTCGTCAAATATAGTATACTTATCCGTTGTCTAGCACCCATAACACAAGTCTAGTTACTTAGCTTGGGGTGATGTTTGGAATGTCCAGCAATATTAATTTATTAATGTTATTATCTTTTATTTCCTTTAGTACCTACATTGAACCGATTAAAACATTTCTTGCACAAAATCTTTATAGAGTATAGTTTATATCCCTTTCCGTTTGTATTTCACAGATAATTAGTTTAGAAACATTGCGTTGTGCCTAGTTAAAACATACCTATTTTCCTAGTGTAATTACGGAAATGTTCCCACGGAGTAGTTAACATCCTCTGAGCAAAGTGGATGGTACTTTAAATGTAAAATATTGTTTAGATTAGTTTTTTTGTACTCGTTTTCAATAGATTACACATAGTAAAGTGATTCAAAGGTCGCTGCATACGTGACGGGATTTTTTCCGTCCCGGACGGAACGTGATATTTTATATGGAACGATGTCAAGAAATTGTCACGTCCCGTCCGGCACGGTAAAGATCACGTTACGTATGTTTAAAGTCCACGAACACTTTATGAACAACTAGCGACCCGCCCCGGCTTCGCACGGCTATATTATGCATGTATTATACATATAAACCTTCCTCTTGAATCATTATATCTATTAAAAAAAACCGCATCAAAATCCGTTGCGTAGTTTTAAAAATTTAAGCATACAAAGGGATATAGGGACAGAGAAAGCGACTTTGTTTTATACTATGTAGTGACGATGTCAAGAAATTGTCACGTCCCGTCCGACATGGGAAATATCACGTTACGTATGTTTAAAGTCCACGGACACTTTATGAACAATGCACGTCACGTCCCCGTCCAGTCCGAGGTTTTATCCCGTTACGTATGCAGCGACCTTAACTCAGGCCCCTTTATTCCAAAACGTGGTTTAAGGATAGTCCGAGATGTGGATTTAACTAAACACTATCCTTAGAGATTATTTAAGTAAATCTGTGTCTAAATCTAAGGTTTAAATCTACATCTCGGACTATCCTTAAACCTCATTTTGGAATAAAGGGGAGGATGTTTACTATGATTTTTCACGAGACTGGAAATAGTTCTTGCAACAGCATCGAAATATCAAGCTCCGTGAAATAAAAAGGAAGAGTGACGTTTATTAAATACTAGCGACCCGCCCCGGCTTCGTTCGGCTATTTTATGTATTTATTATACATATAAACCTTCCTCTTGAATCACTCTATCTATTAAAAAAACCGCATCAAAATCCGTTGCGTAGTTTTAAAGATTTAAGCATACAAGGGATATAGGGACGGCGAAAAGTGACTTTATTTTATATTATGTAGTGAAACCACACGGGGAAAACAGAAAAGAAAAAATAAGAACAACACTAAAAAAACGGACAGGTTTTTATGATAAAACAGCGTTTGACCACTATCTCAACTTATATTCTATAGCTTACACATTTGATATGTCCATACATCGTTAGGTTACTATGTCTTATGATAATTTGTTTGTCAAATTTCATTGCGAATTTGTTAGGTATTAAACTCTAAGAAATTCCATACAAACATGTAAACTTTGAACGGAACCTATCAATAAACAATTAATAGCCCAACAGTCCAATATAAATCATACTCTATTGAAGTCTAACATAAGAAATAACTCTCAATAAATAGGACACGAATAAATTTAAATAACTTATAAATAAAACTTTTAACATGGGGTCTAAAGTAACTACTTTCGGCGAATCGTAATACGAATTGGATTTCAACAATTTTGTGTGTGACCATAGAAAAAGTCGCTTCTGTTAGCCATCTTCAAAAGTTTCTATGTTAAATTTTAGAATCCAGCAGCACTAATCCAAAGCAACGCCTTTCAATTCTTCCAATTGACATCAATTTCCATAGAAACTAATCCGTATTACGTCGCAACCATTGAGTTTTGTATGACAATTTAACTTAAATAAATAAAACGCTCGGCCGAGCTATATGGTAGGCGAATTGGGGGGTGTTAGGTTTTATTTTCGTTACGGAATTTCTTGATTCGGCCGCCGCGCTCATGTCCGCGATAAAAGCTATGCAATACCTTAAATGAAAAATTTAATAAATAATAGGTATATACCTACGCAACGAATAGAGAACCTCCTCCTTTTTTGAAGTCGACATATGATTCGTTTTTTAAAATAGTCATTTTAGACCTGCAGATACGCGGCAGAGCAGAAACATTAGTTCGAATTCGGTACATCGCTCGATAAATCGAGTCAGGAATCGATTGAATCGATTCAAGTATCAAGAGCGTTTTTAATAAGGTCGGTTTTATTGACGAACGTGTGAATGAGTTTTATTGCCTTATCCGTTTTGTGGTGAAATAGGGAGGCATTGGCACGTCCCTTAATGATTTAGTACGATTTGTTTAACGGTATCGAGTAGCGAGTAAAGGCTTATTTTAATCGATTATGGTTAATGACAATATTGCATTCGGAAAGGATTTATGTGCTCGGGTCATAGAATAACAATGGTAAATATTGAAATTAGAACAAAAACTCTTTTTTAACTAGAACTAGAGAACATAGCGAATTAATACAGTTTATTTCGTTTATATCTAGATGTCGCCACCGCTATTTTTTTTACGAGTTTTATTATATTTTTAGCCTATTATTCTTTTCAAACAAGAGCTAACATTATTTACTTCTGTTCAAAAAAAGGTGAAATGTAAATTTTATTGAAAGAAATCGCTTCTTTTTAGGAAAAGTTCTTAAAATTCTTTAATTCCTTATTGCGGCAACGTCCGTGTGACTTATTTTCTTTAGTTGATTTCATGAGATTTGGTTTACTTTACTACCCTAGTTATAAATGTCTTAACAAAAGTAAAGGTTCTCAATTCGACTATGCTACGTGTAGTCTCTCGAATAGAATCTTCTGTTAGCTTCGTTGTTTATTAACCGATTTTGTTTATTCTTTTTTTGTTCTAAAGTTTGTAAGGGTGGTTCCATAAAAAATTGGTAAAAATCTGACTAGGATGTTCCGAGCGATGAACAGACATTAGTACGAGCGGTGTTTGTCTAATGTGTTTCAGCGAAGGGCTTTTAATACGAAAGGGGGTTGTTCTAGACGTCTAGGCGAACAACTTTTGTTCTATGACTTTTGGAAATTCGAACTTTTTTTCGATAATTCTGAGGGAACTTTTACCTGAAAATCAGCTGTTTCATACAAAAACTTCGAATGAAATGTTCGAATTTACAAAAGTCGTAGAACAAAAGTTGTTCGCTTAGACGTCTAGAACAACCCCCTTTCGTATTAAAACCCCAAACAAATTGTAAATATTTTATCTTTTGTCTATGATTATGGTTAAGAGGAAAGGGTGCCGGGGGCTGTCTCCATACAAACGTAGTCGACTATTTTCTCCCTGGATAATGACACTAGAGCAAATATTTTTGTTGCATAAAACTTATAACTGCCATGACCATGCCCCTATTTTTTGTTTTTTATTTTATTTTTTTAGTCTTAATTTCTATGATAATTAGAAAATGACAAAACCAAAACATATAGGAGCATAGTCATGGCAGTTATAGGTTTTATGGTACAAAAATATTGGTGCTAGTGTATTTATCCAGGGAGGAAATAGTCGACTACGTTTGTATGGAGAGAGCGCAGGTACCCTTTCACCCTGGGGAAGTGTTTACAAACAAGACTTGTTAAAATATTGTAATACTTTGTGCTCTCTAAACATAGATAAAATTGTAATGTTTACACTACCCTACTGTAAAAACTTGCCAGCTGCGGAAAATAAACTTAGATATAATTTAAATTTAACATTGAACACTATATCATGTTATAATAAGAAGTTCAATGTGATTGACTCTAACCCTATTGTTAGTAATGATTATTATTTGACGAAGGGAAAGCACAAGCTTCCGGATTTCATCAAAAGACAGATAGCATCTTCGCTATGTTATTTTTTTAACTTTACAGCCAAGAACTTGGCTACATACACTGCGCCTTTTGCGCAGTTAAATGACATACATAATATTCAGACTACGGATAGTCATCTTTATCCGATTAATTTAAATTAATTATTAAGACAAAAGAGGGACGCTCTTGCAGTAGTTTTGAGACAAAAGAGACCTCTAGCACTTTACAAAGTAATAATAATAAAAAAATAAATTTAGATAACAATATTAGTCAATTATTAATCTCATTATCAAACAAGTCAAATAATAACGATTGCTGGAATAAATGCCCTAAAATAAATAAAGTACAGAAAAATTATGTATAAAATATAAACCTTGTGCATCAAAATATCAGAGGGATGACAGAGGGCAAAATACTAACATTGGAATTGTACATGAACGCTGAGGATATTGACATTGTATGCATAACCGAACACCATCTCCGGGCTCACCAGCTCATGTTCAATTTCAGCAACCACCGGGTTGGCAGCGCATTCTTCTTCACTCTTATAATACTGAACAAGAAATTAAACTATAAAGAAAGAAAAGATGTCGTGTCTATGTCTGTGGAATGTGTAACGGAAATATCTTGTGTAGAACTGGAGCAATTAATAGTAGTATGTGTATATAGACGACCTGTTTTTGAAAATTTTAAAGAATTTATTGAGATATTGGATGAAATGCTGACAAAATTAACTAAATCAAAAAAACAATTACTTGTATGTGGTGATTTTAACGTAGATTTACTGAAAATAAGTACCTTTTCCACGAAACTTCTAAATTTGTATAAATCACACAATTTATCTAACGTGTTTCTGGAGCCTACTAGAACCACTGACACTACTGCGACATGTATTGATAAGGTTTATGTTACTGATAATATATCCACAATTAGCAAATCTATCATTAATAAATTAGAATCAGACCATAGTGGTCAGTTTGTCAAATTTGCTATTGTCATAAAATCGATACCAAAAAGGAAAATAAAGTACGTACCGGTGACTGCTGCTCGTCTGGAGGAACTTAGATTGAATTTAGCTAACGTTTTACCGTTTCTACCTTGTGATACGGATCCAAATGTATTATACAATAACTTTTTTTCGGTTCTAAATAACCAATTTCAGTCTATATTTACGTCCAGATCTATGGTAGTCTCCGACAAACGCGAGTTTAGTGACTGGGCAACGGTCGGTATTCACCGCAGTAGACATAAACTATATGAGTTATACGCGGAAAGACAGAGTAATAAATCAGGGGAGTTTGGAGCCTACGTTAAAAACTATTCAAGGATATTTAAAAGAGTATGTATTTTGGCAAAATCTCTCTTCATTAAATCTGTGATTAAATCTAGTGATAATAAAATAAAAGCTACATGGAAAGTAATTAACGCTGAAACAGGGAGAGTCGCAGCCAAAAACACCGAGTTTAAATTGAGTATTAATGGAAATATAACTAATAATGATCAAGATATCGCAAACGAATTTGAGATTTTTTTCAGTAATGTGGCTATTACTTTGACGAAGGCTTTAAATTCTTCTACCCCCATTGCAGAAGCATTGCTAAAAACGAATGTACCAAATTGTAATAAAACATTTAAATTCCAATATGTTAAAAATCATGACATTATTGTAGTGCTTAAGCAAATAAATCTCAAGAAAACTAAAGATCTATGGGGGATGTCTGTCCCGATTGTTAAATCAATTATTGAACTGATTATACCAGAACTAGTCATTATATATAATCGATGTATAGATTGTGGTGTGTTTCCTGATTTAATGAAATTGAGTAAAGTAGTTCCACTGTTTAAATCTGGTAGTACCTCAGACCCCTCCAATTTTAGACCAATATCAGTACTACCCACGTTAAGTAAAATTTTTGAAAAACTTATTTTAAAGCAACTACTGAAACATTTCCATGATAATAATATTTATACTTACATAATAAACAGTTCGGTTTTAGTAAGGGGCGCTCGACTACTGATGCGGGTATAGCGTTAATTAAAAACATATTTGATGCTTGGGAGGAGTCACATGATGCGTATGGCATATTCTGTGACTTATCCAAGGCATTTGATTGCGTTCAACATAATACATTGATCATGAAACTACACCACTACGGTATTAGGGACGGCGCCCTGGATCTTATCTCTTCTTATTTGAGCGGTAGGGTCCAGAGTGTTGATGTTAACGGGAAACGATCCCCCGGATCTGCGATAGCAATGGGGGTTCCTCAAGGATCCATATTAGGACCTTTCCTGTTTTTAGTTTATATAAATGACTTACCTTACCTTGTAAGGGACAACCATGGGATAGTGTTGTTCGCAGATGACACCTCCTTGGTGTTCAAGGTTAAAAGGCGTCAGTCCAACGTTGACGATGTGAACAATGCCCTCTCTAGAATAGTTGATTGGTTCAATTCCAATAATTTATTACTGAATGGATCCAAAACTAAATTAATTCGGTTTACACTTCCAAATGTAAAACAAGTAAAAACTGTTGTAAAGATTAATGATGAGGAAGTTGAATTAGTCAGTAAGGCTGTCTTTCTAGGTATAACTTTAGATCCTAAGCTTCAGTGGGGCCCGCATGTGGAAGCATTGTCCAATAGACTTAGTTCTGCCGCTTACGCCGTTAAGAAAATTCGCGAATACACGGACATTGAGACTGCTCGCCTAGTCTATTTCGGCTACTTCCACAGTGTCATGTCGTACGGCAAAAGAGAGCTGTTCGAGCTATCTACAAAATGGGCCCCAGGGAATCACTTAGAGAAAAATTTAAAGAGTTAAATATATTAACGCTCTATTCCCAATATATCTACGAAAACTTGCTCTACGTTCACAAAAATCCTGATATTTTCCGTAAAAACAGCGATATTCATAATTTCAACTTAAGAAATAAGGATGAACTGACCGTGCCCGGTAGTAGGCTCCGGAAAATAAACAGGTCGTTTAATAGTACATGTGTGCTCTATTATAATAAATTACCTAAAGAGGTATATGACATGTCCATTAACAGGTTCAAAACTTTTATAAAGCACAGATTGTGCAGTAAGGCGTACTATGATACTTCGTCTTACCTTAATGATAAGAACCCATGGACGTGACTTTAGTTGCTCCATTTCAAATAATACTTTCAAATATTTGTAATATTGACCAATGTGAGCGTGATCACATGAAAAAAAAAAACAACCCCATGAGTTTCTTGTGCCTTCTTCTCATTGGTGGGCGCGTTCCGAAGGCACACATCCTAACTTAGTTTTTAAGACGTTTTCAAGTGGTCTATTATACTTTTAAGGTATTATACATCCAAAGAAATAAAAATTTTTGATTTTGATTTTGATTTTGATCTTAGAGACAATATTGCGGTCGGCTAGGATTTATGTGTTCGGTTAAACTCGAGTGTAGCACGCGTTGATGTCTTTAGTATGCAAGAAAACGTGCCCTGATTGTTACGCAGTTTGTAACCATTAATCGTTTACCGACCAGATTAAATTCTAATAACGATGGTTATAGATAATTCCATATTTTGATTCATTACCTAAACTAAATTACTGTGTGGGTGTAGATATTGAGTTTAGTAATTTAGGTCATTTGTCATCTGTACACCTAATGGAACTTAATGCAAGTTTATGTGTATTTTACACTGCGAACTTCCACATTATTGTTAACTACCTTTTGTCCATGACTAAGTTCGCGTAGGGGTTGTTTTTTTTTTTCATCATGTTAGCTATGTATTTAGTTGGCCGAGAGGTATAAGCCGCCACCCGCTACACCAACCGACGAGGTTTCGATCCACAGGTTACTTTGTTATAATGTTCAAATAGTGCTGCACGCTTTTGACCGTTGATTGTTTGAGTTGTGCGCTGATATATCAATCTGTCAGTCAGAACTTTAAAATATATTGAAGAAGATGATGTTATGCATAATATTATAAACTAGCTACGCTTCTCGGTTTCACTCGTATGTTCTGATCCCGAAAGAATTTAAGAATAGAAGGTAATATAAACAATAGTCATACCAGGCTGCCAGGGCTCCAGATATCTAGGTACGGCCGGCTGCATAATTGCAGACCCTCCGTAGAGCTCCAAAACTGTTGTTATAAGAATGTTTTCAACACAAGCAAGATTCTAGGCACCTGCTTTAGTTGAAGTTAAGAGTCTTCTAACTTATGAATTTTTCAAATATTAGAATGAAAACATACAAATAATAGTAATTTTTGAACTCTACCGGGGGCTGCAATTATGCAGCCGACTGTTCCAGTTTTATAACCATCGTTTTAATAGTTTTTGTGTAAGTAATTAAGCAATAAGCACACAGATACGTAAACTTTCGTTTATTAGTAAACTAGCGACCCGCCCTGGCTTCGCACGGCTGTATTATGCATGTATTATACATATAAACCTTCTTCTTGAATTACTCTATCTATTAAAAAAACCGCATCAAAATCCGTTGCGTAGTTTTAAAGATTTAAGCATACAAAGGGATATAGGGACAGAGACAGTGACTTTGTTTTATACTATGTAGTGATAGTGATAGTGCGATCACTAACAAAAAGGTACGATTACCTTTTTTGCTAAAGCTTTCTCTAACGTGCGGAATTAATTCAATTTACACTTGACAAATTAGTTATAGTAATTAGTCCAGTAGTTCTAATTACATGGCTTTATTGTATCGCGTATGGTTAATTTGCTTACGTATATGGTAGTGGCCTGTTGGGTGACAACGGACAAGGTATGCAATTGCTACTGAAATCTAAAGCTAATCTAATTAATTACATCTTTGATCGAACTTCAAAAGTTCAGGCTTAAAATATGCCAAAGTAAATGAACCACCTGGTGATGGCTCTCTAAGAAAGAAAGAAAGAAAACATTTTTTTGGACAAGCAAACGACCCAATCAGAAAAGTAGTAAGTAACAAACACTGACATAAAAACACAAGAGTATAAAACAAAAACGAAAAATTTAAAATAAAATTTATCCCCTAACACTTTTTAACCCTGTCGTTTTTGCGCCTGGGGTTAAAAATAAACATAATTAAGTTTCAAGATCCCACCAGAACAAATATACATTGCAAGTTAAATAAAAGCTTTTAATAATAATAAGAGTGATAACAATAAGTGGGATTACAAAAGAAATAAAAATAAGATCTAAGGAGCCGTGTGCCTCCAAAAAACGACGTCTAAGACGACGATAGCCGATGTTGGAAAGAAAACTACCAACTTTAAAGTAGGATTGGCGGCTACATGAGCCTGATGCACCCTGGTTGAACGTCGCTAAGGGCGTGAACACTGAGGGTGCCGGAATCGAGGCAGACCCTGAAAAGATGACGTGCAAAAAAAACACCTACATTGTGTAGGTGCTTTCAACGGAGACTGACAAAGTTTAAAACAGGGCAGAGAAGCTGGAAGGGTCGTAAGATCGTTTTCCAGCTTTTGCCCCACAAAGTAGGTTATTAGGACAATTTTTTTTTTTTTTTTTTTATTATTTTACATTGCAATCTGTCCCTAAGACATTCAGCAACTGGTTAGGCGGGTTTTTAAGTTTGTCATGCATGGTGTCCGTCCAGTGAAGAACCCATATTAGTTTTACTCCAAAAGGTCTCTTGGAGCTGTTCGTTTTAATCGATTGAAGCTTGTGTTATCTTGCATTAGCTCATTTGCCAGTCTATTTGGGTGCGATTCTAACCTTTTTTTATAAGATTTTAGGGCAATTTGATGATAAAACTATTGAAAACATACCAACTGCACATAGGGTTAGTACTCCTTTATCAAAACTCATTAAACTTTAAACCATATCAAAAATTCTTTCTCATAAAATAAATTCCCTCTCCAAATTGCTCCAGTATCGTTCACGATGACCCATGATTAGAATTTCTCATACCTATATAAATACTAAGGATGCAAACAGACTACGGACATTCGAGACCGTTACACTTTTTTTTTGCTTTTTTTTTTGTTTTTTTGCCTTCAAATCAATCTACGAAATATATTACTCTGACCTAATTTCGCATGGATTTTGAGATTAGATTTAGCAACGATACGGTCTGGCTACTGTTAGATCGCAGGAAGATTCTTTGTCCTAACCGAAATGAACTTCAAAAATAAATATATGAGTTTACAACACTGAAGTACAAATTATACTGTTATGTAGTTGACATGTCAAACAAAAAGAAACCATAGCTCGGGGATCGTCGCGCAAATGTGATTGGGTTTGCTGTTTATGCACCGCTGCTGTTCCTGCAAACATTTTGAAAATATTTTGTTGGACATGTTACCTCCAGTGAAAGGTGTACTTCAGTGTTAAAAACTAATATTTTAATTTTTAAAGTTCATTCCGGTTAGGGCAAAGATACTTCCTGCTACCTTGAATACTAGCAATCATTTTCTAGCGTGATTTTCAATTGGATAGTATTACCTGTCTCTGAAGCTCTCTCTGATATAGACAGATTAAGCTTGATAATTATTCTCATAATATCTGTATTATTGGCCAACTATCGCCCAACAAAAAAGTAACTAGTCTGCCTTAATCCTAGGATGCGTATCTGCAAAGGCGAGCGTCGAAAACCACATCGATCCAAGTGCACTGATTCCCAGAAATAAATAGCGTTGTATTTATAAAGTTCGCGCTGCGATCTGCAACGGAGATTGCACTACATTCTTGTATCACTTGTAAAATACTTTATTGGTTTGTACTCTGTGCTTTGTGTATTGGTGCTTGTTGTATTTTACATCTAGTTGTTAAAATATTTAAAAAATATTAAAACAATTACATACTTATACAAAAAATAAATACAATAAATATTGCAAGAAATTCCACGCATCGGCATCTTGTCCCAAGTTAGGTAACTAGATTTGTATTATGGGTGCTAGACAACGGATATACTACTTATATACTTTTATTTTGTAAATATATACTTATAGATATAAACAACTAGACCCCTTTTCTGAGGCGGGTATCGAACCCACAATGGTCCCCATGCCGGACTGCCAAGCCCCTGCGTTTGTGCCAACAGGGTCGCCAAAAGCATGGGTCTGACGATCGCGTTATAACTACTAGTTATTCTGATGTTTACTCCATGTTTCGATCGGGTTGCATTGGTCATGGTCACGGCAAGACTAGAGATGCTGCGACTGTACCTATTTATTATCGCGTAAAAGAGAGTGCAAGAAGTACCTATAAGAAATGATTGTGAATTCTCAGTAGGGATTTCGTTTCGTTTCGTTTTCGTTTCGTTTCGGGACTCTGAACGAAACTAAAAACAAATCTAAAAATATTTATTTCATTTATTTGTGATACTTATTGGTATTTATAAATACTTGTTTCTATTCTAAAACTAGCTGTGGTAATTTTGTTTTATATACTAAAACCTTCCTCGAGAACCACTCTATCCATTGGTGAAAACAGCATGAAAATCGGTGCAGTATTTTTGTGTTTACAGCGAACAGACAGACAGACGCGAAGGAGGACTTTGTTTTGTAATATGTAGAGATTTTAGGAATACGTCTCAAAATCTTGATTGGGCTTGTAGATTTCAGTGTTTCTTTAGCTTATCTGAAAAAATATCACAATATTTTGTCACACCATTAAAACCTAAATCTTCCTCTGGAATTACACGAAAGGGATGGCAGTTATGCTATTGTAGTTTATTACTTGTGTGAGCAAGACGGTGGTAGTTTTCGATTTATGGTTGTGCCTCCCCGTTACCTTTATCTAATATCGTTCCAGTGCGCTATGGAGCTATCTGGCGCGCGCGCCCTCATCTGTACCAGTGTTAGACTATCGATGGTAGCGTATACAATAATGTATCATTTGTACTACTGGTAGCCTACTAATGACCTCGGTGAGGTCCTTGGAGCCTTCCCGTTGTCACAGTGGATCGTTTTGGGTGGTGATCTGAACGGGCGAGATATGGGAGTGGAATTTGAGCCGTGAGGTCGTGGCAGACTGGGTAGATCCAAGAAGTGCTGGCTTGACGTTGTAAAGGGTGCAAATGGCCTTACTAACCAGGATGCCAAAGATCGTGCGAAGTGGAGGCGTAAAAGTAGGAAAGCGGACCCCGGGCTCCCGAGAGGGATGCAACCGGGAACATCGCTCGTATGATGATGTACTACTGGTAGTACTGGAGAAACAATAAAGTATCATTTGCACTACCAGTTGAATTATTCAGTAGTACTCCTGATCCGGTGCGGAAATCTTATGCATTTATATTAAAGTTTGTTATTGATTTTGAACGCACATTGAATTTTCAGTTCACGATGTTTCTCTTCGCCATAAAAGCAACGTCAATTAGTGCATATACCTACATTTTTCTTTCGAAAAATAACCTATCTATTTTGGAGTTCAAAAACACTTGTGGCTTTCTTATTTACTTTAGGACAAAGTTTCTGATAGTTTCCTTTTTACCCGACTATTGCGATGCCAAAATTGAGGTAATTCTGAAATATAGTTTGCAAGAAGTGGTCGCATATGTTCCTACGCATTTATTCGCAAAAGCCTACATTTACTATCTCACGTCAATAGACAATAATATTTATGCCCACTAATATATTATACCAATAAATGCATTGAACTATTCATAAATATCTCATAGTATTATCCTTAAAATCTAGCTCAGTATAACTAATTCTCTGAATCTTGCATTAAGTTCTCATAAAATAAAAGCAGGTGTTAGCGTTCATTTTGGTGCTCAAAGAGCCCGGACATTGAGTATGGGAGCTTGACATAGTGACTTTTTCAGCGCGGGGTGGGATCGATAGAGGGCATTCCAATGAACAAATATTGTATTCACCACCCAACGACCCAGGCGCAATGGACTGCCAAACACAGGGTTGTGGGTTCGATCCCCGCCTCGGACAAGTATTTATGCTTAGATATTTGTCTGTGGTCTGTATTTCTATGTACCTATTATAAGTATATATTTACGAAAGAAAAATATATAAGTAGTATATTCGTTGTCTAGCACCCTTAGCACAAGTCTAGTTACTTAGCTTGGGGCTAGATGGCGATGTGTGGAATGTCCTGCAATATTTTTTTTTTAGTATTGAGCGCGCAGTGTGCACCTTACCTGGCAGCTAATGATACACTGATTAACAATATTCGGGCAGATAGCAGTGAGTTACTCACGCTGGGCGGGACGAGGGCCGACGCGATGCTAGATTGCCCAGCTCGCCAATTTATGCCAACCTCTACACATTAAACCTTATCGAACACTAAATATGCCATTATTATATGCGAAACAAATAACATTCCCCGGAGATTTTATATTATTTGATTTATTTCAATGAGAATGCCATTTGGTGAGAATCGGCTGTGTTATGATCGCGCGGTTGTTTAGCTTTTGTTTTGAGATAGATTGTATCTATTGATTCCGCGTTGTTATTTGCATCGACAACAGGCAAGGATAATTGCAAAACTTCGAACAACAATATTTTGTTTGCAAGATGGTTAGGTTCTTAAAGTTCCTATATGTGTAATGGCGTCAGATGCTGGGGAAAATGAAAAACACGTATATTTAAATGCTTATATAATTTTTCCACATCTAGTTCACGAAATACTATCAATTTAATTGTAATCTAGAACAACGAAGAATTTCACCATAATGTTTTCTATTTGTGTATATTATACTCAAGTATTGCCTTTTCATCATTTTTCGAATCATCTATGCATTCAAACCTACGTTGTTTTAGAATGACCATGTCATTTAATTCAATAATATTAGACACTATCAAATGCTGTGACTTCTCGTGGGTGAGTTCGTTCCACAGCACCCATTAATTTAGTATTTTTAAGACGTTTCAATGTGACTTCATCCAATGTGTATGATGCCAAATGAATAAAAAAAATTACTTTGACTTTGCTAATTGTGGTAATAGAATGTAACGGTGGTAATTTTGGGTCTCTATTATTTACCAACTAGAGACCCGCCCCGGCTTCGCACGGCTATATTATGCATGTATTATACATAATATAAACCTTCCTCTTCAATCACTCTATCTATTAATAAAAATCGCATCAAAATCCGTTGCGTAGTTTTAAAGATTTGAGCATACATAGGGATATAAGGACAGGGACAGAGAAAGCGACTTTGTTTTATACTATGTAGTGATAGTGATTTGTCTAATTCCGGGTTATCTTTTATATTACTTGATAATATTATAATTTATGTATGCATAGTTATTGATATTACCTACCTATATTAAAATTTGTTTGTATCAAAGTCCTTATACAGAAATTTGTTGATTGTTCAAGATTATAGATTAACTTGCAAATAATGGCATTCCCGTACTAATATTATTGTTACCTATACAAATGTAGTATGTAGGTATCTACCTACTTATTGTTCTGTCATTATAATGTCGCTTATTCAAAATCAATTCTAGAAATCAATCCCGTAATTACCTCGACTTGCGTAGGTATGGTTATCAGTATTATCACGCGTGTCTCAACTTTGTTAAAACTGAATAAAAACCAATTTATAAATTCGTCTGCAACACGAGCATCATTAATTATGTTGCTGACTGGGTGGCTGAGAAAAACTTACTCCACTCATTTTGATATCATTCCTATCATTCTGCGTCCTTTTCTCTCTACCTTCAAAGTTACTAAACTTCCTCATTTAAATTGCATCAATTACGTAGTCTACGCATTCGTATTTGCCTCCTATTTTTTATTGAATAGAGTTCAATTTTCCTTGGTTTTTCTTGGTGGATGTTATGTGTTTGGTATGTGGAAGATATCAGTGTCCCTTTCTATTGTTTTGGTGAGTAACGAAGCCGGCGTTAATGGTGTTATCTGGAGCCTCGAACGCAGCCACCTCTCCGTATATTTCTTTATCTTGTCCTCTCTGTTGGCGGTTAATTTCGTTTTTTATCCATTTGCTAATTTTGAAAATGGGAAGGTTCAGCGATGGCATCTTAGCGATGGAAGATTTAGGCTCGCTGGCATTAATAAAATTAACGAATGCAGTTTAAATTAATTGAACCTTACTCGGAATTGCGTTATCCAGGATCACATACTTTCCTAGTATTCTGCTTTTTGCAATGTTTTTCAGTAACATAGAAGGTAGCAAATACATATTACGTGCGGTAATTAACTTATTTACATCGATAACAACTTCTATTGATACTTAATCTTATTATTATATCTATACTTACTTCTATATAAATATTATAAAGAGGAAAAATGTTTCGGCTCCGAAACTACTGAACAGATTTTGATGAAACTTGGTATGATTAATTGGAAGTAACAAAAACAACCTTTTATCTCGATATTCCCACGGGATCGAGAGTTACACGGGTGAACTCGCAAAACGCTGCTGGTCCTTAATAAATATAACTATAACTCCTACCGATCCTCCAATAATTCGAGGTTAATTTTGAACAAATGGAGAAATTATTGATTAATAGAAGTTGATCCTTTGCTTAAGTCAATATCTACATGCCATTTAAGTTTTTCTACAATACTAGCGACCCGTCCAGGCTTTGCACGGCTATATTATGCATGTATTATACATATCAAAATCCGTTGCATAGTTTTAAAGTTTTAAGCATACATAAAGATACAGGGACAGAGAAAGCGACTTATACTATGTAGTGATACAAAAGAGTAGTAATATAAATTCTCATTTTTTTATGGTGGCCTATTCCAAAGTATTAAATAAATCATAAATGCAGTTAACCCGTGTACTAAAAAAAAAAACTGGTTGCCTGTAAAGTCGGTATACGGGCGAAAGTTTTACGTGACAACAACTGTGCTCGAGTGGAAGGGACGCGTGCCTTTCACTTTTTATGTCTGTCTCTCTCGCTCTTAGGCGGGCTAACCATGCCCGCGTGCCTCTCACTCGCTCTCATTGTGAGCGCATAACGTGAGCGGAGCGTAACGCAGTTTCTTGAAGTGTCACCCGGCAAACCAATTTATAAAACGTTGTCACGTCAACAACACAAAGGAATAATAATATAATAATTTGCCGCAAGTGTTTTGTACTAAATAGGAGAAATATCTCATCGAGAATTTATTATACAAATAATATTAAATGTTGTGTTTGTTTCTACACATGACAGCACAATCCACGCCATTTTCCAGGATTGTTTACATTAAATTACAACATTCGGTTTATAGGTGGTGTGCTTTTAAGCTTAAACTTCAGGGCTGATACGAAAAATAAGTCATACTCTAATATTTTAAACTAGCAAATGGTTATTTTCACAAGTAAAATTTTCAAACGTGGTAATCTACCATGTTTTTTGACGTGATAACGTCTAATAAATTAATGGAAGACCTGCTTTCACAAAAAAGATGACGTCAAGCTACGCGCCCCGTTCCGGGAACAGGCGTGTCATGTTCCGGAAACGGACGTGTCATGTTCCGGGAACGGACGTGTCATGTTCCGGGAACGGACGTGTCATGTTCCGGGAACGGACGTGTCATGTTCCGGGAACGGACGTGTCATGTTCCGGGAACGGACGTGTCATGTTCCGGGAACGGACGTGTCATGTTCCGGGAACGGACGCGGAAGTGACGTTTAGTGATAAACACCGTACATCATTAAGCCACTAGAAGGAGATTCAAGAGCGATTCTTAGTGTGTGAGTACCTACTTCGATTTTCAGTCAAAAAGTCGCGGTTAAGGGACTACCGTTCTATCATTTTAAGGGTCGTTTTATAATTCCCTTGTCTGTGCAAGTAGATCTTCGTCTTTTTTCAATTGTTATATTAATAAAAGGTCCAACTTTAGTATTATTTAAGTATTTTCCCTTATCTTGAATTGCAAACCCTGTACAAGAGACTAAGTTTGCGCAGCCGCAGGGTGGGGCGGGGCCGACGCATGCGCAGGCCACCCCGACGACGACGCCCCTCACCACACGCGCTCTCTATGGAAATTCTGTACCTGTGACGTCATGGGACAGGTGAATCTATGACCACACGTCATGTGTATGACATTCCTGTACTTGGTCAAAACGAAACTTAATTTTAGCCATAGCAACGTATTATAGTTGCTATGGTTACCATCAATGTTTTCTTTTGACGTTATCACGTAAAATTATCGTTCGTAAACCGACTTTACAGACAACCATTTTTTTTCTAAGGATTTTTTCCCTTAGATCTGCGAACTAGGTAACAGAATCGCCTCTGAAGACCCGCCTGTTTATATTATAATCAGGTCCGTAGCGGAAAGGTACTACTAAACTAAAGTGTCACCTGTAGGTACGTTTTTGGGTGATAACACCCAGTTTCTTAGAAAGCCGGAGTGAGCCCCACATACCCTCGCCATCATCCTCCTTTCCTGAGAGGGTCTCAGGGAGGCAGGATGATTCCGTGATGCATTTTCCCCTCGATAAAAATGGTCATTAAATTGAATTATACCTCTCTACCTAAATCGATTTTACCATGGAAGTAGAATTAATAGATTTCTACATAATAATATTACCAGTATGCGATCGTAAAAGCTTATTATGGACTTGAAGACGCTGATATTCTGCTACATTAAAGTCATCCTGCCTAGCATGAAGACCAAAACACGATACGATAAAGCGATATAACTACATCAACTCTCAAAATATGATAGATAAAGCCGCCATGCCGAATTTTTGTCATAATTTTTATCGCAATTTATAATAAAAATTCAAAATGGCGGCTTTATCTATCATATTTTGAGAATTGATGTAGTTATATCGCTTTATCATATCGTGTTTTGGTCTTAATGCTAGGCAGGCATATTCCATTTCAGACAATAAACTATTTAATTCAAGAAGACAAGATTCGACCCAGTTGGCACAATAGTTACCATGCCGGACTGCCAAACACAGGGTTGCGGGTTCGATTCCCGCCACAGACAAGTATTTATGCTTAGATATTTGTCTGTGGTCTGGTTGTTTCTATGTATTATAAGTATATATTTACAAAAGAAATGTATATAAGTAGTATATCCGTTGTCTAGCACCCATAACACAAGTCTAGTTACTTAGCTTGGGGCTAGATGGCGATGTGTGGAATGTCCTTCAATATTTATTTATTTATTTATTTATTCAAAAAAAAAATCTGTCGTAAAGACACATCTCCTTTGTTAAATATTTGACATAAAAAAATACCATTTTACCATTAATAAACTGCAGATTTTTTAAAGTATAATAAATAGGTCAGCGTTTGACCAATATCCCTCATGATGGTAAGTGATGATGCGGTGCAATATGTAGTACGCTCTTCTAGAAGATACCTATACGCTCGTGACTTAAGACCCCCAAATAAACAGCAGCCTTCAAGGGACGCGAGTGAATGTAGGAAAACGGCAGTAATAATAATACCTACATTACGATGTAAGTGTGGAAAATTGATTTTTGCATAGAGGCGGTAAAAAAACAAAATAAAAACAAAACTCAATTTTTAATTGTTTTCTGACGATGACTTTCGCGTAAAATTTTTGATCATAAACCGACTTAGAGACAACTGTTTTTGCTAGGATATAAACTTTTTGTTGTTACCTACCTTTTTTATACATCAGACAGTATGACCCAGATAAATTAAGAATGTTTCATCTACCTAACATGTAATTAGCAGTAAGATACGTATTTATCTTATCGGGATAACATTTTAGCACTAGTTGGTTATATATAACTCACGCGTGCATAATACGTTGCATTATGAGCCTAAAAGCGGTTTAATAGATCCACTTTATGAGCAACTGTGATAAAAAAAACTTTTCCGGCCCGTCCTCCTTTTGCATTGCACTACTTGGACAGTGTGGAAGTCACTTAACAGACTAAGGACTCAGGTCCTAATAGCTGTACATTAGCTGACCTGATGTCAGCTAATAATAACGCCAAATACAACACACTTGAGTGGGCGGATCTGATCCTACTTAATCAATTCTTAATTTGTGCTATCGATACGAGAAAGAAGAAGATGCTCTTCTTAACTAATATATATTGGATCAATTAAAGACCACCCATCATTCTATTTCCACTGCCTTCCTCATCAGTTACTACTTTATAGCTTCATTCATAATGCATTACCCAACCGAAATTGATTCATTGTTCCGATGTTATACTCTTATAACCCCCCTTGAATAGGTCCAGATAAACGTATCGAGATAACGTTGCTATTGGCAACCATTCGGAAATAATTAATCGGTTAATCTAAAGAACAATACTGTAATACTTGGCCTTAATGAGGGCATGTGTGATTTCACCGTGTTATCTACGCTAATACATCAATGATTATGGGTTGTCTACTCTGTCTTGTGTGTTTTGAGATGCTGATGGAAAATATCATCAACTAGCAGCGCTCCGCGGTTTCACCCGCATATCCCCCGATCCCGTGGGAATCCTACTAATATTATAAATGTGAAAGTTTGTGTGTGTGTATGTGTGTGTGTATGTTTGTTACTCCTTCACGCAAAAACTACTGGACCAATTGCATTGAATCTCGGTATTTAGATAGCTGAGTACCTGGATTAACACATAGGCTACTTTTTATCCCGATATTCCCACGGGATCGGGACTTACGGGATTACTCCTTCACACAAAAAACTTCTGGACCGATTGCATTGAAACTCGGTATGTAGATAGCCAGAGACCTGGATTAACACATAGGCTACTTTTAATCCCGATATTCCTACGGGATCGGGACTTACGGGATTACTCCTTTACGCAAAAACTACCGAACAGATTGCGGTGAAAATCAGTAAGTAGATAGCTGAGTACCTGAATAAACACAAATGCTACTTTTTTCCCGATATTCCCACGGGATCTGGACTTACGGGATCCGGACTCAAAATATATTTTAAAAGGTTGTAGTTGGGCGGAGGCGGAGAGAGTGATGAAGGGGAGAAGGGTAAGAAAAATAAAAAGGGGGAGCACAGGAAAGGGGGAGGACAGGAAAGGGGGAGGACAGGAAAGGGGAGGATAGGAAAGAGGAAGGGGATGTAAGAGGGAAGAGACGAAATGGGGAGAAGTGGAAAGGGGGAGGAGAGGAAAGGGGAGGAGAAGAAAGGGGAGGATAGAAAAGAGGAAGGGGATGTAAGAGGGAAGAGACGAAATGGGGAGAAGAGGAAAGGGGGAGGAGAGGAAAGGGGAGGACAGGAAAGAGAAAGGGTATGAAAGAGGGAGGGAATGAAATGGAGAGAAGAGGAAAGGCGGAGGAGAGGAAAGGGGGAGGGGAGGAATGGGGAGGAGAGGAAAGAAGAAGAGGAGGAAAAGGGGAGGGAACCTAACCTAACCTTCTCCATCCGTGACGGTAATTTGTCAAAAAAACATTCCGGGCCTATCTGGACTCCTAGAAATGTAAGCGCTCGCTTCGCTCGCACGTGTTTGCTACTCATTCCGCGACGGTTCTGTGTCAGAAAAGCATTCTGGGTCTGTCTGGACTCCTTAAAATATAACCGCTCACTTCGCTCGCACGTGTTTGCTACTCCATCCGCGACGGTTCTGTGTCAGAAAAGCATTCTGGGTCTGTCTGGACTCCTTAAAATATAACCGCTCACTTCGCTCGCACGTGTTTGCTACTCCATCCGCGACGGTTCTGTGTCAGAAAAGCATTCTGGGTCTGTTTGGACTCCTTAAAATATAACCGCTCACTTTGCTCGCACGTGTTTGCTACTCCATCCGCGACGGTTTCGTGTCAGAAAAGCATTCTGGGTCTGTCTGGACTCCTTAAAATATAACCGCTCGCTTCGCTCGCACGTGTTTGGTCACGATAACTAACGTTACCTACTCCATCCGCGACGGTTCTGTGTCAGAAAAGCATTCTGGGTCTGACTGGACTCCTTAAAATATAACCGCTCGCTTCGCTCGCACGTGTTTACTACTTATTCCGCGACGGTTCTGTGTCAGAAAAGCATTCTGGGTCTGTCTGGACTCCTTAAAATATAACCGCTCACTTCGCTCGCACGTGTTTGCTACTCCATCCGCGACGGTTTCGTGTCAGAAAAGCATTCTGGGTCTGTCTGGACTCCTCAAAATATAACCGCTCGCTTCGCTCGCACGTGTTTGGTCACATTAACTAACGTTACCTACTCCATCCGCGACGGTTCCGTGTCAGAAAAGCATTCTGGGTCTGTCTGGACTCCTAAAAATATAACCGTTTTCCACGTCTTCGCTTTTCCAAGACTTCGCTCTCCCACGTTACCTTGACGTGACGTTCCTTCCCTTAACGTCTCGCTTTCCTATAACACCGCTTTCCCTTAATACTGGCATTGCTAAACACAAAAACTACTATACGAATTGTGATGAAAGTCGGTAGCAGGTAGCTAGAGACCCTAACAAATAAGCTACTTCTTATTCCGATATTCCTACGAGACTCGGACTTGCGCGGGTGAAACCGCGGGGCGCAGCTAGTATCAAAATAAAATCCTATAGCCTTCCTCGATAAACGGACTATCCAACACAAAAATATTTTTCAATTCGAACCAGTAGTTCCTGAGATTAGCGCGTTCAAACAAACAAACAGAATTTTCAGCTTTATAAATATTAAGTATAGATGTTGTTCTTTGACATTGTTATTTTTTTCGGTGCTATTATCACTGACTAGAAACAGAAATATAAATCCAATGGCCTCAAACGGGTATTTACAACTTGCGATATACAGTGTTTAAATTATACTAGCAAGCGGTTGAGAGTCACTTCTGTGCACCTAAGCAAACAACTTTTGTTCTAAGACTTAGAAATCATATTTTTGAATTTTTTTAGGTTAGGTTTACCTGAAAATCAGCTGTTACTTACACGGAGAGGTCATTAACCTTAAGATTATACTTATTTTTTAAGTTTTTTCTACTGTTCTAAGTCTGAATGACCTTTGTTTCAAAAAATTGCTGATTTTTTTAATTTACATAACCGGAACATCAAAATTAAAAATAAAAATCAAATTTCAAAAAATCGTAGAGCAAAAGTTGTTGTTTAAGTGTACAGAGGTAACCCTCAACCGCTTGCTAGTATAGTTACCAAGTATATGATTCAATTAAAAATCCTGTGATGATAACTTGATACGACCAAAAGCAAGCATCATCAAGAGTCAAGGTATGTGGGGAATGCTTAAAATACCTACATAAATCCTGTGGCCACAGCCATGGCTGCTTGCCATGATGGTTTAACTCTGCGTAATCGTGTCCTGGATGTTTTATCGATGACCCAGTTGTCACAATGGTCTGGTGACCATTGTGACAACTGCTGGACTGCCAAACACAGGGTTGCGGGTTCGATTCCAGCCTCAGACATGTATTTGTGCTTAGATATTTGTCTGTGGTCTGGTTGTTTCTATATATTTTAACTAAGTATATATTTACAAAATATAAGTATTAAAGTAGTATATCCGTTGTCTAGCACCCACAACACAAGTCTAGTTACTTATCTTGGGGCTAGATGGCGATGTGTGGAATGTCTTGCAATATTTATTTATTTTAGTATTTATACGATAGAGTTCAAACAAAGAACCAAACCGATCTACTAACTCAAATATTGATGAAATCAATAAAAAAAATATTGTACTCTATTACACCTACCCATTTTCTAAATAAATTAATCCTTTCATATTTTAATATAGAAATTATATCGATAACATCAACTGAGTGTGGCAGCATTGCTCATTGTAATAGGTACTACGTAGTGATTGAATAGAATTATTTACAACATAAAAACGTTATGTAACCTTTACTCATAGTGTTACAAAAGGTGATCTAGTTCAGGTCAGTATAGTCACCACTCTAAGAACTTTGATACAAAGAAGGCTAAATGGGGAGAATGGAAGACGTATAACAGTGCCGACCCCAATTAAATTATCGGGTAAAGGGACAGGGATATGATCAAGTTCACAAACTTGCTGGATTCTCTGTATGATGTACTTAATATTATACTTCATGCTTCGTCCTCAAGATTGGTACCTAGAATATAAATAAGAAAATTCACACATGTAGTAACGCATAGGTGCTACCACTCGATGCACTAGTAACGCATAGGTGCTACCACTCGATGCACTAAGTTGAGAGTAGAATGTGGGTTTTACATTCTGTTTTTTTTTTGAGGGTATTTCTCTTTTATCCATCTCTTCGGCTCAGTGTCGCCCGGCTTTCATTAGTTTAGAGTGATCAAACAATAAGATGTTTCCAAAACTGTTTGGGTTCAGGGAGGGAGGGTGGTACCAATCTTTTCGGACGAAGCATTCGTATAATTATGATAGAACTTCACTTGGGTAAGTTCGTTTAATCTTTAATTATAGTTAGGTGCGTAATAGGTGTAATAGTGCTTGGATGAAATAAACTTAGTGCAATGGTGTTTAGGTGAAATGTAGCACTGAGTAAATAAACAGCATAACAAACATACATATTGTATGAATTGAATGTTAGGTTTATGAAAATGTGCTTCGATATGTAATGGCGTAGTGAACCCGCACTTTCCTGGTTCTCGTGCTTTTCCATTTGCACATAGAAAGATCTAATGAAGTCCATAAACGTCGCTGCAAAAGTGAAACGCGTTCTTTATGGTCCTTAAAAATTTAACAATCTGCCCCTCATTATCGACCCAGTTGGCACAATGGTCACCATGCCGGACTGCCAAACACCGGGTCGCGGGTTCGATTCCCGCCTCAGGCAAGTATTTATGCTTAGATATTTGTCTGTGGTCTGGTTGTTTCTATGTATTATAAGTATATATTTACGAAAGAAAAGTAATATAAGTAGTATATCCGTTGTCTAGCACCCATAACACAAGTCTAGTTACTTAACTTGGGGCTAGATGGCGATGTGTGGAGTGTTCTGTAATATTTATTTATTTATTTATTATCAGAGCCATTGAAACGAAAGAAGTTAAAGAAAGAAGAATTAATTTTTTTTAAATATTTTTAGGAATTTTTAATAAAAACTTTATCAAGGATAGTAAAATATATCGTCTTTGGCAACTGGTTGAGTAGCAAGAATGCTAGTTCTTCCTTGGCAACTGGTTGTGAATCTCAATTGCCAATGTGGCCGGAGCGTTATCTTCAAAACTTCTGTCTAAATAGAGGATTTCTCCATCAACACTTATGTTAAAGTTGAATGCCCTACTAAGAAAATCATATGAGTCTCAATCATTTTGTATCGCTCAAAACATTTTCCAAAATGGTAGGCACGTCCAATATGTCGATAATCATCACTGGAACAATGATCGGAACGTAAAGCGACGTGTTCGGCACACGTCACTGACGTGCGTCCCTTGTGATCTGTCAATTAGCCAGCATTCCTGTGCCTTGACCCGCGGCGCGTGTCGCAACCGTGATGACTAACCTTATTGTTTGAAGTTCGGCGCCTGCGCCGCCGCCGGTCGACGAACAGATGTTAACAAGCTTTGTATGGCGTCGCTGTACTTGATATTTAGTCATCTATATAATATAGTAAATAAATTCTTTATTGCAAACATTATTTTGTAAATTACATTAATACGATAATTATAAAAACGAGTTAAGTACCTACTTAAATATAAACATACAATTAAATTACACACAAAAATAGAAAGAAAAAAAACTAACCCTAATCAAACAGAACCCTCCCCAACGTTCCCGGTGCAAAGCTGGACAATATGCAGGCAGCGTTACCCCGCTGAACCGCTATCGACAGCATTTGCACCAGGAACACCCCGGGAACGTGGATAAAACCCCTTGTTCTGGAGGCGACGGCCAATCTCCCTCACGAATGCCAAACACTCTGCCCCCCAACTCCCAGAGGTTTCGACCGCCACAGGCACAAAAAGTATATTAGGTATATCAATAATATTATGTTATGTATTTAGGATGTGTTGGAGACTGGTCAAACCTATTCCAAGGCCGAAGTTTTTGGAAGGAAATTAAGTCTTCCAAACAGTTCAAGTCTTGTATTTGACCTCATTTCACCTGATGAGGTCGAGGATGTAGCATGGTTGCCTAGAATGTCCACTCTAGACCTATTCATTCTAGACTTAAAGACTTTAAGGTTGTAGTTTTGGAGGAACAGCGACGCGGGCAGCGAAATAACTTCTACCATGTGTAGATAGCGATCATTTCTGCCCCTCGTTGTCTTGGGTAGAATGAGTGTTTGTCAAGCAGTGGGATAATATACGCTAACAAAATCTATAGGTACTTAATAGATGTGTTTAAGACTTTTTTCCTTTGTCACTCAATTCCTATTCGTTTTGAGCTCTACCACAATTCGTCTCAAACAAACAGAAAAACACATTGTAATTTAATGGTTTAATTTCATTATAATCTTATAACAGTACAGTTTCAATTTGTGTATCATTGATCGGAGATAAAAAGCAACAAAAACCCGGTACTGTATCTGACATCTCGTAGCTTATTGTCCGGATCACAATGGTAGGAGTCGATAATGTCCGAAAGGCTGGCTGACAGGTCCAGACACGGGAAGAGAAATCTCTTCCCGTGTCTGGACCTGTCAGCCAGCTAACGATGTTTGATACGAGAGGCGATCGACCTATTACAACAAACTAAAACAAAAAAAACGTATCGAATGTCGACAGATAATTATTGTTATTTTACAAGATTTTTTTGATTTTAAACATTTTACCTTAGTAGGCCAATTCTCGTTGTTCAAATTGCAATATCATTCCGATCGCATTTCGATTCCATTTTGATTACAAAAAAAAATCTTTAGAATACCAAAAGAAAGAAAGAAAGAAAGAAAGAATACATTTATTTGGACAAGCACACGACATATGACAATCAGAAAAGTAGTAACAAACATAAAAGCACTAGAACAAAAGTTTAAAATAAAATAAAAATAATAATAAAAACAAAAAAATTAAAAAGAAAAAAGAAATATACAAAGAAGAAATAAGATCTAAGGAGCCGTGTGCCTCCAAAAAGGTTCTGCCTCAGCAATGATAGCTGCACCAAAAGCTGACTTTGAGGATATTTTGAGCTACTCTGAGGGTATTAAATTGCAATGTAATTTTAACAAAGTTTTTTTACAAGAATTGCCTTCACCGTTAAGGTGAAAGGGTACCTGCGCGCTCTCCATACAAATGTAGTCGACTGTTTCCTCCCTGGATAATGACACTAGCACAAATATTTTTGTGCCATAAAACCTATAACTGCCATGACTATGCCCCTATGTTTTGGTTTTTTTCATTTTCTAATTATCATAGAAATTAAAATTTAAAAAAATTAATAATTAAAAAAAAACAAAAAAAAGGGGCATGGTCATGGCAGTTATAAGTTTTATGCACCAAAGATATTTGCTCTAGTATCATTATCCAGGGAGAAAACAGTCGACTACGTTTGTAATAGTTTGTATGGAGAAAGCCCCCGGTACCCTTTCCTCTTAACTGCGTAAATATGGGAATGTTTTGATGAATTTTAATTGGACGGTAGTTTCAAATAATTTTGTATGATTAAATGTCACCACAGTCTAGTGTTGGCAAAGTTCTCGAAACGTCAGGTTTTAACAAAAAACTAAATAACCGTGATTATTTCAGTTAAAATAGCTTAATTATTAAAACATTTCAGTTTTCTCAATGTGCCTCGCTTACAAATTCGTCAATTGTGGTGTTGCTAAGGCATTACTTAAACTTGGGAACAAAATTTGCTGAAGAAAACGTTGCTTAGAAATTACTGAAGCTTAAAATTGGGATCAAAGTATTGGTAAGGAAAACGTTCAGAATGTTCTCTCTATTCGACTGGAATTTAACTATTGGGTAAAGATGCGTCTTTAATGTGCGCCGACGACTGTTATCTGTCACATCTTATCGACCAATAAGGACAGCGGACGTCACTCACTCTGCCAATCTGTGGAACGGGCGCTTCGCAGCAGGGGTCGAAATTTAAAACATTTCAGTTTTTTAAATGTGTATCGCGTGCCAGTATGATATAACCGGTATTACGATATGTAGAGCAAGTATTTAATTGACTATTGTCCGTTATTTTTTACTTTTTGAACTAATTCTATTTTGTTTTGCCTCAGATTTTATGCGCAATATTATTGATTAAGGAACTTCTCAGATTGAGAAGAACAAAGGTGCTCCGAAAGTATGATTGACATCCATGCACTCATAAATTAATTAATATATAAATCGAACTCGAGAGCGGTGTTAGGAGGGTGTTGGCCTAGTGGTAGATACCTCGACTTTCATCCCGACGGTCGTGGGTTCAGATCCTGACCGACCAATATGGATTTTTCTTACGTAATGCTCTTACGATAAAGGAAAATATCTAAATGTTCGTCCCTCGGTAAAAGTTATCAATAACAAATAGCGAAACAATTTAACGGCACTTAAGTTTCACTTTAATCTTCTAATTAAGTCCTTATAATTATTGGCTCAATCGAGTAAAGGTCTTAGCGTACAGGTGGCGAAATGTGTACAACACTATCGTGAGAATCTCAAGTCACGCAGACCTTAACCGATGTAAGATGGACGTAGATTTGCCGAGATTTATGCCCTTACATGGTGACTTTACATATTTATCTTAATTATAGTAAAGCTCATTGCTTCTGATTCAGTTAAGTGGTTATCTGAGAGAGTAAATATTTATATTGACTGCACATTAAGGCTTCTGCACAGATAGAAATTATATCTTTATTTAAAACGTAAATATATCTTGAAGTATATTTTTTAAAGCAATTATTATATATCTTATCCAAAAATACTTTACTTGGTTCTAATTACAAATCCGCATTGTTTAAAAAAATTTAATTTCTTTTTAGGAATTTCAAAAACAATTAGTACAAAAAATACAGTTTTAAACGGAAAATGACTTTCTTTAATCTACTGCCTATAATTCTTAACATTAAAGTGAACATTCTTAACAATACGTATTTCAATCAAATAATTTTAATTTTGAACGAAACATTACCGCATATTTAATTTAATAAATACCTGTCGTCTTTGATAAAGAACGTTGAGTTTCTCTGACCAAAACATTATTTTTAATTTAAAATTCTTGAGTCTTCATTCAAATTTTTTGATTCTAGAATCTAAATGCAACCTTGTCTTTTGCGTCAAGAATTGTTCATTCTTGTTCTAAAACTGATTTTGTGATTATATTTTCAATTAAATATGACCCTGAAATATATTTTGTATCAAGATTCATTGACTCTTGAGTAGAAATTTAAGTTTATAAAATAAATCTTGAAACATTTCAGTGTTACCAGTATAATAGCTCCCCCTGAACTTATGGTAAATTTAATAAATAATAATATTACCGTATTAACAATTTATAACATTTTTTTTTTCGTAATTATTAACAATTTTGACGCTAGAAACGCCGTCCAGTGTTGCTAAAGCCGCGTGACGCCCAGCCCAAACTTATAAGTGACATTTGTAATAAATATGTCGCATACCTAAACAGTTATAAATATTTTTTGAAAATAAGAAAAGAAAAGAAAAGGACGGGTATAATCCTTTTAACACCGTTTTAGTTAGACGTATTTAACGAATAAATAAAAAATCATGCGAGGAACGCAGCCAAACGTGCGATCAGTGTTACCTATTATGTCTATTCTGCCAGATTCTGCCTTTTTAAGAAGATTAAACGACAATTACCCTACCAAATTAAGAATACACGGGTCGCAGGTTTGGTTGCGTTCCTGGAGTATTTTTTTACAAAGTCGGTTGATATGTCGAACTAAAACGGTACTAAAATGATTGTTACCGTCCTTTTCTTATTGAAATTGAAAAAAGAGAGGTACCAGACCAAAAATAGTTAAGTTCATTGCATATCGAATAAGCACCAATAGTCAACTCACAATAGTTTAAGGTCGGTTTTACACTACATCGTGGACAGCACTACATCATATCTTTGATCATTTCAATTTTTATATAATGTAATATCATTGAATCATATAAATAAACAAGTACGGTGGGTGGTGCGCTCGCTGCTGAAGCTGACCGCCAAACTTTGCGTAAAATTCTTTCTAAAATCTTTTGGTTGAGTGGGATTTTAATATTTTTCTTAGGGAAAAAATTATTCACAAGGCGGCAACACTGATCACCACCGCTTGATTTGTGTAATGTGGCGCACGCGATAAATGGTTTATCCAAAGGTTTATCTATGCGCACGCTTTTTAAGGTTTTATACAAGTGGTTTTCCTATTTTCTTTAATGTTACAACGTCCTTGATCTAAGGATTATATTATTCTCATTGTTACTTGAGTGGATAAGAACTCCAATCCAATGGACAAGGGGACATTACTCGAGTCTTGGTGTGTTCCCAGAGAAGTTATTGAAAAATTTCGCGGTAAGTCCACTAAACGACATGTATATTTGCTTATTTTATCTAGATATTTGTCAAACCCAGTTAATTTTTTGTATATAAATAAGGTTGGAGAGATTTATCCAAAAAAGGTACGTTGTAGACAGGTACCTACGTTGCCGGTTGGAGTGCACCCCAACCGCAGCCGTCATAATATGCATTCCCCAACTTAGATGTGACCTTATGTAAGTGCTTACTTCTGTAAGTGCTTACTTCTGTATGGATTATGGGATCAAGCCAAGCCGACGCTGTCTTTTGCCATTGTTATAAGGTTAATGCTGATGCGTTAGTTTATTTCGATAAATCTGTGGCCTACGATGTAAACTAATTTGAATTTTGACAAAAGTATAATATTAACTTTGTTCTTTCAGATTAATTTGGATTTCGAAAAATTATACGAGTATACACAACAGTCATTAAACTTTTACAAAAAATGGCAACGCTTTTTTGGGAAGCTGTTAAAACTAAAGGAACCCGAAATATCAAATGAAAATGCACTACAAATATTAAATGCTGTCACAGCCAATGGTAAGATAATAATATTTAAACAGTGGATGAACACCTGCTGGTATAATTTGACTTTGTTTGTGTTTTAAGACTAGCAGTTATGCTATACTTTTATATTTTTCAGACAAAAAATACCACTTCAAATGACCCTCGGATATTTGGCCCCACCCAAAAAAAGATTATCAAGAAATAAAATTTTCATCTTCGGAGGCTATTCAAGGATTAATTGTTCAAACACATGTAAGTAATACTTTTTAAATTTAGTAAACAAAACTACTATTGTATGGATGATAATATATTCTATAAAATAGACGATCTATAAAATAGTAGTTTTTTTAGACGACCTCTGTGGCGCGCGTCCGGCGAACACCTGGCTGCGACACAGAAGGTTGCGGGTTCGATTCCCGCCGTCAACAAATGTTTGTGATGGTCTGGGTGGTTTGTCTATGTATAATATTTATTTACAAAAAAAAGGTATATACCTAAGTATTAAGTACATCCGTTGTCGGGCTACCATAACATAAGCTTAGTAGCTTACCTTGGGGCCAGATGGCGATGTGTAAATTGTCCCGCAATATTTATTTATTTATTGTAGCTCCAAAGGCACTTGTGACACGAGCAACCAAGTTTTCTTAGCTATGTTTTAAAAAAAAACAGCCAGCTGTTCTGAAATTAATAGCTTTCTAGTAAAATACCCGTTGAAGGGATTCTGTTTCCATTGCACCTTTCCATAATGTTGTTGGTTTGCAGTACATCCTGTAGAATTAGCTGTTTTTTCGAAAGTGGATACAATTGTTATAGGTATATTTAAGTAATTTCTTTAAAAAACAATTTCATATTTTTAGTAAGTTGTATTTTTATGCAATTAATCATAGATTTTTTTTTCAGGATGCAGGAGATATTGACAATGTAATCCAGAAACAAAATCAGCTGTTTTTTTTAAATAAATGACATTTACTACTTGGAAATATCAATAAAAGTAAAAAAATACGTAAAATCATAAGGTTAATGACCTCACCGTGTCAGTAACAGCTGATTTTCGAATAAACATAACCTCAAAATTTTTGATTTTTTTTTTCGAATTTCCAAAAGTCGTAGAACAAAAGTTGCTTGTCTCAATGATATGAACCACCCTGCAAGACAGCGTGCGCATTTTTCAAATAACTTTGTATATAATGTTATAGATGACGTAAAGTACGAATTTCAAAGCGCAGCAAAAGCTTTTTTATGGTGTCATTTACTTTGTTAAAATTTACTGTCAGTAAAAACTGTTTTTTTTTTTTTTTATAGTGTCGTTTTCTTTGTATTATTATTTAAGCAACTGTCAGTAGTGACTGATAAATTTGTTTTTATGTTGTCATTTTCATTGCTATAGTAGATAAGTACTTAACTGAAAATGTTTATTTTTAAATTTTATTATTTTTTGTAATGTTTATTTTTGTGTCTCTTTGTTATGTAAGTAACTGTCAGTAGTAACTGATAGTATTTATGGTGTAATTTTTTCGTCTTTAGGCTAAGAAAAAAATGGTGTCAAACATCTAACGTGAGCATATTTAAAATAAAGAACTGATTGAATCTACTTTTTGACTTCTTACTAAGAAATATGAAATTAACCTTTAATCATTTGTTACTTGATAAGTGAAAGATTCTGCGTTTATTCTATGTACTTTTTGTAATATAATATTGTTATAGGTTACTGTACTGTGTGAAGCAAATGCTAGTTAATAAAAGTGTTGCTATTTTCAGATAGACCAATAGTATGTTTGATATCTTTTTATTTATGGTTAAATTTCAGCAGCGTTGGTGTCATTTTCATAAATAAATTCATGCAAATTTAAATCATTTTATGAATATTTCCTAAACCACGACAATATGAAACAATACATAATAATGATATACCTTGTTGGTACTAAAATAATGGTTTGTTTCATTTTGACGTGGTTATGGAATATTTATGAAAGAATTTATGTTTGCTATGAATTTATTTATTTAAGTGGCGCCAATGCTGATGACGTTTAACCCTAAATTAAAAAAATATTTCAATCAAAGCATTGTAATTTTCAATTGAAATAACAGAATCTTTTATATCAAGTAACTATTACTCTTAATACAAAGAATTTAGAGAGCTTGGCTTAAATAATAAAAAACTCCAAAAAAGTAATATCTAAATGTTAGAATGAATTAGCCACATATTTAAGTCAAGAAATGACATTAATGTTGTCAAGTACTGTATATTTGGTCGCAAAATCATCGAGATTTTAGAATAAACACTTAAACATTAAATCAAGAAAGATCATTTCCTAATCAAGAAATAAGAAGTTTTGTTGCAAGAATGTGACCTCTCTCTATCTAAAGTTTTTCAAGCTAAGAATGAAAATAAGTAAGATCAAGAGTCAATAAATTTTATCTTGAAAACGGCACATATTAAATGCAAATATTATTATTTTTAAACCAAAACTGTTGCGCTCTTGGATTAAATAATTATTTTTTTAAAAAGAGAGTTAACACGCTTTTGTCTCAAATACTATATTGGTTCATTTAAACAATATACTTTGAAACATTTTATATCTTACTCCGAGTATTTTCTATTTTCCTTATATAGGAAACAGGAAATATCTTGGCTGAAGTAAATTTATTTGACTGGAGAACTTTTTTCTTTCTGTGTGAGGACGAACAAGCTGCAAGCACGATGCAACGCAAGCGCGTGTCATATAACCTAACGCTTATTGGAAATGTCAAGCGGTCTTCAGACTGGAGCGTCATGCTTTAGGTTTGATGCCTGATCGTGCCCGACAGTTTTACGCAGAATCTTTAATAAAGTTGCGTTTTCTGATGACCTATTAGTTCAGATAAAGAACATGTTCGTTTCAATTAGAAATTGGCTGACCTTTCCTTGATTTGGCACATATTATGAAGCTGTCTTCGCTAAAACAACTTTCACGTAGATATTTAGGACTATATCGTATTTCTTCCTAGCTTTTTCTAGCTTCTTGTGTCTTCGTTTATTTCTTTTTAGGTTAAAACGGGACCATATTACTAAGATTTCACTATCTGTTTGTTACTAGGCAGTATCTCATGAATTACAGCTAGATAGTTGAAATTTACATAGTTGATTTATTTCGGTTGCCGCTATAGCAACAAATACTAAAAACAGAATATAAGAATACGGAACCCGCCCGGACTCGCCCGACTCGCACTTCGCCGGTTTTTGTCGTGTGTTCATTTGACTTTAGCTGCAGTTGCTAATACTAATTTCTTCTTTTCGTTTGGGCTAATTGTGAATTAGGTGATTTTCATAAAATGATAGTATTTTCCGACTACAAGGAAAAAGTTATGTTTTCCGCCCCTATTTTTGTATGATTTTTATTCTTTCCATTTTTTTTCCAGGTGGAAGATTCTGCTCCTTCTCTCCTTGCATCGAACAAGTACAGCGAACGTGCTTAGAACTCCAAGAACATGGATTCACAGAGGTGTCTACTATGGAGGTGTTGCAGTCCGAAATTAAGGTCACGAAGAGAACTGTTCCGGTCAGAGATCTGTCGTTCTTGAAACATAAGGTAAGTTTAGATACTTAGTGTTTTTTTTTTTCATCAATATGCTGTCTCGGAAGAATATTTGAAGTAGTTGGTGATGGTGGTAGGTACAGTCTGCTGCATAATTGCAGCCCCCGGTAGAGTTCTAAAATTACTATTATTGGAATGTTTTCATTCTAACAAAATTAGTTTGATAAATTGATGAGTTAGAAGACTTTAAGCTTCAACTAAAACAGGTATCTAGAGTCTTGCTCGTGTTGAAAACATTCTTATAACAGCTGTTTTGGAGCTCTACGGTGGGTCTGCAATTATGCAGCCGACCGTACCTCCAAAGAAAGGATCATCCACCGGGCAGGTGTTATACCCGGTAGGCCGCGGCATAACGATGTGTCGTTGGAACTTGTAATATGAGCTTATCTTCAGACAAACTTCGCTTGCGCGATCTAGTTGGTGTCGAAGAAAGGCGTCGCCACAGATATAATATTGCAGATGAAAAGGTTTACCTTAAAACTCATCTCACACACTTACGACCCATGATCGGAGGAGTTTAAGGAATGTAGTGTTGATGGTTTTTTTTGGTATCCCCTATATCCTTGCGTCGATTCCCCAATGCTGGGGGTCGTGACCCATCAGGGAATTAACTTTATTTTGGTATATAGTAAAGTAAATGGGAGTTTTTAAGAAATTCGCTACAGATCAATAATTTTACTCAAGCAATCTAAAGGCAAAGTTTCTTCACGTTTTATGTTTGTAAACATTTTGTCTTCCTCCTTTAGACTTCTAAATAAACACGAAAACACAAACTTTCTCTTAACCGCACACCTGTTTGCAACGAGATACCCTAATCAGTTCTACAAGCTACCAAGTACGTAGATCAAGAATTAAAGTACCTAACCCCACTCTCAGCATTGACTTAAGTCGCATTTAGGAGCCAAAAGCAAAATGATACAAAAGGAAAAAGGTAAAAAAGGGACCTTTATAAGATCACTTTCCTGTCTGTCTGTTTTTTTCCTCATGAAATTGTCCAATTTCAAAGTTTCTTTTTTTGTAAGTAAATAAGTAGTTATAACTTTTCTTAAAATATAAGTATTATTTTATTGAATACTTAGCTGTAACAAAACAAAATAGTCTCAACAGTTCGGTCAACCGACCCACTGAGACAAAGCCAATAAAACGTAAGCCTAGAATACAAACTATTCAATCGATTAATATTATAACATAGCATTTTGTTGCAATTTAAACAGGTATGCCCCGGACCAAAAATAGCATAGGATTAGGTGGTTGTTGAGTTTTTGGATAGTCTGAAAAACTACTAAAAGTTTTCGTCTTTAAATGAAACTAAATGTAAGAAAAAAACTGACCTACAAACGGTACACACAAACACAACTCTAAACAACAATTTTCTATGTCATAGTTAACAATTTAAGTTATCAGCGACAGGCATTCTGCGTTTTGCTCCTATAAGCAGCTTAAGTAACATACGATGCCCTCGGCATCGGATCTATCAAGCTAACGAGCCGAATGTAATTGACAGAATCACTCCGCCAATATCGTACCTATGTATTCCACCAATAAATATCTATAGATTGTAAGTAGGTAAGTCTAAGTACTCTACCAACTGATACGGGTCGTTGAGATAAATCATCACTATCACTACATAGTATAAAATGAAGTCACTGTTGTCACGTTCCCTATGTCCCTTTGTATGCTTAGATCTTTAAAACTACGCAACGGATTTTGATGCGGTTTTTTTTAATAGATAGAGTGATTCAAGAGGAAGGTTTATATGTAAAATACATGCATAATATAGCCGTGCGAAGCCGGGGCGGGTCGCTAGTATAAAATAAAGTAACTTTTCGCCGTCCCTATGTCCCTATTTCCCTATGTCCCTTTGTATGCTTAGATCTTTAAAACTACGCAACGGATTTTGATGCGGTTTTTTTTAATAGATAGAGTGATTCAAGAGGAAGTTTTTAGATATAATACATGCATAATACAGCCGTGCGAAGCCGGGCGGGTCGCTAGTATTATTATAATTCAAATTATTGGCGACGGAAATTAACTGAAATCACTTTTGTTCAGTAAAAAAATACAATAAATTACTTGTATTTTAAATTAAAAAATAAGGAAATTAACTTTTTTCCAGTAAGTATTTCAACAGTCGCATAATGTTTATTACAAACTGAATATAAACCTCTTGGAATTAATTAATTATGTTTTTAGAGTTATTTATTTTTTTATTTTTTTATTTATTTACAACATAAAAGATAAATACATACATACAAACATACATACATACAGGTCAAACATATAACCCTCCCTTTTGGCTTCGCCGGGTAAAAAAGAGACCCTCTTGTTTCGTGTAATTGTAAAAAAAATTGTTATTGTAATTTATTTTGATATTGTTTTTTTTTTATAAATTAATTTAATTTGGACTTACAATTTTCTTTTTTACCTCTACTACACACAAGTTTACTACCTAAATAGCTTTTTTTACCCTCTGAAACAGGGTACTAGCCCCGTTTGGGGGAAAGCACCTAGTTAAGATATTCTTTGGGGGAAAATGCAACTTTTAATTCCCATTACCCCCGAAATATGCCATGCCAAATTTTCACTAATAAATCTATATATATAAAAATCAATTGCTGTTCGTTAGTCTCGCTAAAACTCGAGAACGGCTGAACGGATTTATCTTATCTTGGTCTTGAATTATTCGTGGAGGTCTAGGGAAGGTTTAAACGGTGAGAAACATCGGACTTACGCGGGTGAAACCGCGGGGCGCAGCCGTTTGGGGGAAAGCACCTAGTTAAGATATTCTTTGGGGGAAAATGCAACTTTTAATTCCCATTATCCCCCGAATTATGCCATGCCAAATTTTCACTAATAAATATTTAATAAAAAGTTATTTCTCAATATGTATTAAAATAAAAAGTTAATTCTCAATATCCACAAAATCAAAATTCACACAAGTACCACGTAAGCATAGAGTACTATAATAAATCAATTAATTATAGAAGCTATCAATAACATTATCCATAAATAAATCAACGAAACGAAAGGTCATTTAGCAAATAGCAAACGACAATTTGCTATCCGTTTAGATATTGATGAATTGCTAACACATTCATAAGTGAAGCTATTAAATCCTACCGTGGCTTCATTAGATAAACTCAAAGGTGAAAGGGTACCTGCGCTCTCTCCATACAAACGTAGTCGACTGTTTCCTCCCTGGATAATGACACTAGCACAAATATTTTTGTGCCATAAACCATGCCATGACTATTTTTTGTTTTTTTTTCATTTTCTAATTAATATAGAAATTAAAATTAAAAAAAAAATGGTTGTCTGTAAAGTCTGTTTCCGGACGGTAATTTTACGTGATAACGTCATAAGAAAACATTGATGGTAACCATGGCAACGATAAAACGTTGCTATAGTTACCTTGTCAATAACATGAGGCGTTCCAGTAACGAAACGTGACGTCACACTTTTTTGAGATTGCAGGTGTTCACCAATTTATAAAACGTTATCACGTCAAAAAATAAATAGGGGCATGGTCATATTGGTCATGGCAGTTATAAGTTTTATGCACTAAAAATATTTGCTCTAGTGTCATTATCCAGGGAGGAAACAGTCGACTACGTTTGTAATAGTTTGTATGGAGAGAGCCCCCGGTACCCTTTCCTCTTAACCAATATATCAGAGACATAGTTTCTCTTAATTGCTTTGAACTGTAAACTGTATGCGATACGTTAGGTAGGTACTTACCTACAGTTTCATTTTATGTTTGTTTACTGTTATTTTGATATGGAGAATAAGTTTATTAGAATCAAGCACACGAAATTATAACATACATAAAATATACAATGAGTTTCAGCGAAGGGGGTTTAATACGAAAGTTAGGTTGAACTAGACGTCTAGGCCAACAAATTTTATACTACGACTATTGGAAATTCGAACATTTCGTTCGAAGTTTTTGTATGAAACAGCTGATTTTCTAATAAAAATTCTCTCAGAATTATCGAAAAAGGTCAAATTTCCAAAAGTCGTAGAACAAAAGTTGTTCGCCTAGACTTCTAGAACAACCCGTATTTCGTATTATTACCCCCTTCGCTGAAACACATTGTTTATAGGGATACCTATATACGCGACTAATTGAAAACTTATTTTTTTTAAATCAGTTAATTTTTTTTAAATAAACAGTAAGTACTTAACTCAAAATTGCTATAAAATTTCAACCAATTTTTATGTTTTCACCAATGGATAGACTTGTTCTTGAGGAAGTTTTTAGTATACAGTATTTTTTACGTGGGCCTTCAGGATTATCCTGAAGGCCCACGTTACAGAGAAAGCTGAAAATTCTAAAAGAAGCTGCGCGCCCAATTTTGAAAAAAAAAAACTAAAACTGCATCATTCGATTTATAAAAAAAGTCATCTAGTCAGGAATAGAACACGTTGATTTTGCAAAAAAATATATCATTTTATAACAACGGATAGTGTTGCTGATAGAGATCAAACATAGTATGGCAATTCAAAGGAAATAGCTAATTTTTGAAGTAACCGAGGGTAGGTAACTAAACCATCACTATCATCACTATCACTATCACTACATAGTATAAAACAAAGTCGCTTTCTCTGTCCCTATATCCCTATGTATGCTTAAATCTTTAAAACTACGCAACGGATTTTGATGCGGTTTTTTTAATAGATAGTGTGATTCAAGAGGAAGGTTTATATGTATAATACATGCATAATATAGCCGTGCGAAGCCGGAGCGGGTCTCTAGTTAATAATAATTCCAACGTCCTAATATAATTTCCCAAGACAAATCCCAACTCGAATGCAAACATAGAAACGTCTCGCTTTGCTTACTGCAGGCAGATCCACATTGATTTGCTTTATAATTGGGTATACCTAGATACGTGAAACACTGTACCCTATTGATTGAATAAGGTCATACATCACTGTTGCGCTTACTTTCAAAGGAATCGAGTCGGCAACAAGAGTTCGAGAGTAATTGAGAATATCTTGGGGATTGTGTTTTGATATATACGAATCTCCGACTAGGTGGACAGACGATTTGATTTTACGGCTACGAGACCGTGACATGCGACCGATCGCTCTGAAGACCAATTCTCGTAAATAATATTGTTAAAATTACATTTCAATATCATCCCGATTGCATTTCGATTGCAAAAGATACCTTCAAAGTCAGTTTTTTTTTACAAAAAGCTAACTTAGAGGGTGTTTTGAGCTACTTTGAGGGTATTATTTGTGATCTAAATGCAATCGAAATGATATTAAAATGTAATTTGAACAATGTTATTTACGAGAATTGGCCTTCTGGAAGTCTAAGGAAGAGGCCTATGTTCAGCAGTAGACGTCCTGTGGCTAATATGATGATGATGATCCTTAACGCCTGAAAAGCGTAATTTTAACTACCAGATACATCCCAACAAAAAAATCAACATCGTCTAATTATAGGCAGGCTTTAGTTCTTAAAGGTACACATATTTCGAAAACCATTAAAACAATTCAATTTAAAAAACCTAGGTAAATAAAGATATTGTGTATGTTGCTTTTAATTTAGTATTTTGTTTCTTTACTCGTAACATTACTCTTACGGCGAAGAAAAACATTATTGACGGTAAATTCCTTTCATAATGCAACAGACACAAAGTTCTAACTCTTCTGAACTATTTTCAATACCTACTAAAATATATATTGCCGTCCCGATTCTATCTCTCGTAAGTGTACGCAGTCGGAAGGATGGTACTCAAAACCATCAGAAGGTAGCGTGTTTCGAATTAAATAAGACGAGCCGATGATGGGAAACATCCAGATTGATTGATGTAAATTGATAGGATTCTATTGAGTGTGTGGATTTGCGAAAGTTAAGAGGAAAGGCTACCGGCGCTCTCTCCGTACAAACGTAGTCGACTGTTTCCTCCCTGGATAAAGACAATAGAGCAAATATTTTTGTTGCATAAACCTATAACTGCCATATGCCCCTATGTCTTAGTTTTTTTTTCATTTTCTAATTATCATAGAAATTAAGATTTAAAAAACAAAAAAAATAAAAAAGACATAACATAGGGGCATGGTCATTAAAATTGGTCATGGCAGTTATAGGTTTTATGCAACAAAAATGTTTGCTCTAGTGTCATTATCCAGGGAGGAAACAGTCGACTCCGTTTGTATAAAGTGAGAGCGCCGGTACCCTTTCACCTTAAGGTTAAATCTACGTATTACTTTCTTATTTTAATGCGTGGTAGGGTAAGGCATATAGATATATACGGTAGAGCGAATAATACTTTATGCTACTACTATTTATCCTGATTTTCCCACAGGATCGGGATTAACGTGGGTGAAACCGCTTAGCGCAGCTGAGATTTTTTATTTTATTAATTGTGGCTTCGTATGGTTTGTGCATATAGCCAGTGACTTGATATATTCTTATTTTAAAGAAATGATTTATTGTTTTTTTAGGAGTAGGGCTTAGTTCTTTAACCATGGGCTAAAGTTTAGCAGTAGCTACTTTACTACTTTGTAGGAGATTTTGGAGGCACGAAAACTGCAGCACGACATGTGGCTCGTTCCCGCCAAAACCTCCCATTTGTTTGTTTTGGAGACCAAATCAACGTCTATCTATCTAACAGGTCTTTGAAAA
Source organism: Idaea aversata (assembly GCA_907269075.1). Taxonomy (NCBI): domain Eukaryota; kingdom Metazoa; phylum Arthropoda; class Insecta; order Lepidoptera; family Geometridae; genus Idaea; species Idaea aversata. The sequence goes on from OU026102.1 coordinate 5,811,748, forward strand.
GGTTGTAAAATGTAGCTGTCTATATTTACTCCTGTTGGTACATCCACACATTTGTTATGAAAATGAAGTTGCTTCCATAACGATAATGTGATATATTTAAATGTAAACATTTTTGTAATAATATTACGTCATAAATCAAGCTCTTGAAATTAAGACCTTATTTAAAAGCTTTTAAAGGTTACTCCGGTCGCAAATATGAAACACTGCATCCTGAAAAATTAGGTGTCCGTTATTGTATTTTGAGTCTTATAGCCGACAGGAATTGGGTTGGTTTTGTGTTTCGGTTAAATATCGGCGATGTATCGGTCCGTCACGCGCGCCGTTTGTCGCTAACAGTCACGTTTCGCGAACGGTAGCTGAGTGCTGTGACAGTAATTTATTATTATCGATATCGATAGTCGATAAATACAGATCTTGAGACGGTTGTAAATTAGAGTTGACGAAAGGTTTCGGTTTCGTTGATTGTACGTTTTAAATGTTCATCATTTGTCAAGGGGTTAAGTGGGTTTATATAATTGTTAAAACATAAATTATGTTTTGTTTTAGTTGGTTTTTTTGTGATTATATGCTCTAAGAACTGTCTTCTTTTCATGTCAGAGGTTCAGCTAAATTAAATTCTGTGTGACCAATAACTTGCAACAGCGATGGCAGCATCATTAGCCGTAAAGATCGTCCAATGTCAGGTGTTAGGACACATTAGATAATGGGGAAGGTGCTCCATAGACTGCGTTGTAGTCCCACAGTCACAATGCTTATTCGATGTTAAACTCTATCGGCTCATTTTGACATTTTGTCGGCGCATTTTGTTATTTTGTCAGCCTACTTTAGCTTAATGTCGGTTTAGTAAGTTCCATGCAGACCACTGCAGATCATGTCCTGGGGGGAGCTTCTTTAGTTTCACAAAATTCGGTGGGGTAGGGTTGGTACCCTACATGGTGAACTTATTATTATCTTTAGTGCAAAAGCTTGCACTCACTTGTATTTCAATAATGTAAAACCACAGCTTCAAATAATATAATTCTTCTTTCCACGCCAAGCTCCCCGATAAAAAATCTAAAGTATTGCGAATCAATTTAAAATCCCAATACACTGATTTATCAATAGTGAATTACGGCCCAATATTATTTTATTAACATAAAATTGACTCCACAAAAACAGCTCCGTCTATCCGTATTTTCCGAAGCAACTAATAAATTATATCGATAAAATTATTCCGCACTCTGCACAGACCTAGTAGGTAACTCTAGTAACAAAGAGTTTCGGTATCCGTGGGAAAATCGTTGCTCGTTTTTAAAAGCAAGCTAAAAGCAAGGCTCAGTATGCCCATATTGCTATACCCATATATTATGGCCATAGATATCAGAAACTAAAACAGATCGGTCAAGTTAGCTTGTTTGTTATAGAGGATCATAGAGAGAGGTCTAGTGTCTCCACCTTCGTCTCACAAAATCGGTTCTCAGTATAAGTAAATCATTTGTAGCATTTTGCAACTATTTATACATAAACAATAATTATTAAACATTGTCTTCCATACATTTTAGTGAATCCTCTGACTCCCGAGGTAGTAAAAACTGTATTTCAGAAGCAAGGCTCTTCTTCCTGACAGTAAAAATTAAAATAAGAAAACAATATCTGTAGTTATTTAGGACAAATATTGAAAATACTGTTATATACGTGTTTTATAATGTTTGCGTTACTTAATAACTACTAAAATCAGCATTTTGGATTGAAAGCAAATCGTTCTACAGATTAGCGTTTAATTTGATGGCTGACATTTATTTGAGTCAAAATTAAAGGGACACCAGACAGTCCACAACCTACAAAACTTTGCTTTCACCCCAACTATGATTCTCATTTTTCCAAAGCAAAAATCCCATTGGTTTCTTGTGCTTTCATCTCATTGGTGCGCGCGTTCCGAAGGCACACATCTTAATTTACCTAGTTTAAAGACGTTTCAATGTGATTTCATGCCTCCATGTTTCCAAATGAATAAATAAAGAAACTGTCATGGTAGTACTTGAGCATATTCACAAATACTTACAAAAAATATGATATCAACTAAAATGATGGTATTCAAAATCAGGTGTTCTTCATTTTCTTAATCAACATCTGACGCCATTACACATAAAAGCAACTTCAAGATCCTGCAAATAATTTTTGTTCGAAGTTTAGCCATTGTTATTTTGACTTTAACAGTGTCAGTGTTGAAACACTCACATTGTGTTAGCAAAGCCATGCCACATGAGTAGGAATGCCATGCAACCGAGCGGGTTGTCCTATCTCCAGTACTCTATTGTCTATGGTTCTGGCTGTATTACCGTAGATTAAGTACCTCGTACCTACGCGGTTGGCTATCCGTTTTTATGGAGCTTTCCGCCTGATTTGGATATAGATTTGTTACTTACAACGAAAATATTGATATATTTCGATACATAATTCAAGCTAGGGAAAGGATATTGAATTTGCTTACGGATCTGATTTATCTTAATGTTTGCTGTGATCTGGATTTATTATAGTTCGTGGAGGAGTTGAATTTTAGTGTTAGATTATGTAGATTTTTGTTCTTTAGTTTAATTTTTTTATGAACTTTGAACGAGGCATTTTTCTTGGAAGAAAAATGAATATTTTATGGATAACAAATATATTCACTTGTACATATAAAATGAATGAATGATGGTAAATATAAAACTTTAAGTCCTGATTGAATGCTATATGAACGCACAACTGAAACCAATGTATGGATCGGGCTAAAATGAGGGTTCGAGGATATACATCAATGGATATATATCATGATATATATCCGATATACAGGGTGATTTTTTTATGTGGGCCTTCAGGGCTATATCCTAAACTATGAGAGATAGCGAAAAATGCTGAAAGGAGTTGCGTGCCCGATTTTGACAAAAACTAAAACTGTATCATTAGATTTTTGAAAAAGTCATTACCCTAGCCGGGAATCGAACCTGTTGATTTTGCAAAAAAATAATCATCCTATATTTTTATACCAATCGATAGTGTTGCTGATAGAGATCAATTCCTGGAAATAAACATAGTATGGCAAAATCAACAGGTTCGATTCCCGGCTAGGGTAATGAATTTTTCAAAAATCTAATGATGCAGTTTTAGTTTTTGTCAAAATCGGGCACGCAACTCCTTTCAGCATTTTTCGCTATCTCTCATAGGCCCACATAAAAAATTCACCCTGTATATCCGATATATGTATATCAAACGGTTTTTTGTGATATATATCAATACAAAAATTGTTTAAAAATTTAATGAAAATAAGTCATGTTTTGCAGTTTTCTACTGTAGTTCTCCATCTTAAATATAGATGGCGTTGGAGTAAAGTTAAAACATACTCCCAAATAGTAAGTTTAGGTATTTTAAGTATTAGTGTAGGTATTCAGAAAATGAATGAAGCCATTGAATTTTTGGAACTATTTGGAACTTATAAGATTTTATCTTTTTAAATTGATTTTACCTGATGTAGTTTATGATTTTAATTGATTTTTCTGATTTATAAGAAGACTTTATGTTTTTGAGTTGAATTTTCTTTTATTGGTTTTTTTTTGAAGTGAAAACTTCTTATGGCGCGTTGGGCACTTTTGTGGGTGAGCATTTTCAGCCGTTCTCGCGACAGACGACAGATTTTCTCGCGACAGATGAGATTTTACACAGATATACAGTTTTTTGATTTGGCTGTGAGTGTATTAAGACGTACATATGGTATTTTTTAACGGACGACTATTGACGGACGACTATTGACGGACGACTATTGACGGACGACTATTTGTCGGACGACTATTGACGGACGACAAATGTCGGATGACTATTGACGGACGACAAATGTCGGACGACTATTTGTACTATCTTGACTATTTCGACTATTTGGACTATTTTTTTTTTCATCTAAAACTCTTTTTGCGTATGTTCTCGCGACAGATGAGATTTTACACAGATATACAGTTTTCACTTCTGCCTGCACTCCCGGAGTGCGCTGTTTTTTTTTAAATAATTTATTATGTTTATAAAACATAGGCATGCAGACAGTATACATAAATAATACAATAAAATAACAATATGGCTGTCATACAAAATGGATAAATATTATGTAAATATCACATTTTTGATATATATCGAATATATAACAAAAAAATCCGATATTTTGATATTTATTATAAATATCGGATATTTTCGAACCCTGGCTAATATTAGGCATACAGTCTACACAGGCTACAGGCTATTATGACGAATTCAACAGAAAAATACCACCTTAAACGCAAACTGTTTTGAGAGAACTATTAGAAAATTATTAGTGAAAAAACATAGGTCGTTCAATAGGTCTTTTAAGATCTTTTCTCCGATTCTGATCATCAAAGCACCTGCTTCTAATTTTTCTTTCTAATTCTTGAAACAATAGACTAGATTCCAATGGTACCTATATCTGAACCTTAGAAGAAAGTGTGTGAATTTAATACCTGTTAGGGTTTGGTACCCAAATGGGAAAAATGAGACCCTATTACTAAGACTTCGCTGTCTGTCTGTCACCAGGCTGTATCTCATTAACCGTGATAGCTAGACAATTGAAATTTTCGCAGAATTTTCGATGTATTTCTGTTGCCGCTATAAAAACAAAAAATAAAAACAGAAAAAAATGGTTGTCTGTAAAGTCGGTTTATGGACGATAATTTTACGTGATAACGTCATAATAAAACGATGAAAAAGAAATATATTTTTTGTCATTTTTTTACCTTATTTAAGTCTTCTATTCGTCACCAAAACACAAGCCCAGATATGTGATTTTATTATTATACTCTGTTTCCTAACGGGAACGGTCGCGTCATGGTCATGTTACCATGACGCATGACGTCACACAATATTTCGTCAGACACTTTTTTGTGAATGCAGGTGTTCGAACATCAATTTATTCCTCCCACACAATATGGTACGTAATCCTACTTGCGCGTCCGACTCGCACTTAGCCGATTTTACGTAAATTAACCTAAATTTAAGAATCAAAAGCCCTATTTTATCTATTAGCGTCTACAAAACCACCAACTAAAACTGTAACAAGCTCCATTTAGAAGCAAAATAAGCATGTCAACAGACAAAACACTTTCCCTCAATCAAAGTCAACATATAGAACACATAAGGTAAATCTCGATTCACGTAATCGACATCTGGTGATAATCGATTACAATCTGGTCGATAACTGAGAGGTTTTACAAAATATTACGCCAGATAACGTTTGCATGCCCACGAATCTGATGTTTCGATACTGCAATCGATTCTACATGTTTATCTGGTATGTTTGGTTTGTGAAGTAGCTTAAATTTAAGTGAATTTATTATATTGATTTCCTTCACTTTAGTTTTAAACTAGCAGCGCTCCGCGGTTTCACCTGCGTAACTCCCGATCTCGTGGGAATATTGAGATAAAAATCCTATGTTACTCTCAATGAATCAATGTATTCTCATACCAAGTTTCATCAAAATCGGTCCAGTACTTTCGAAGCCTATTCAATTCAACAAAGACAAACAAATAATCACATCTGTCCTCTTTAAAATATTATAGTATAGACAATAGATTATGCACCTAAGGAGAAAAGAAATGTCTTACGTCACATAACATTGCTTTTGAGTAAAGCGAGGGGTTTAACCCGCCTAAGATGAAGACTTGCTTTATCCCGAGGTGCTTACTCTACTTTCACACCGTCTGCGAGATAATAAAAGCCAAATTTTTACAATGCCCGTACTTTTTTATTATAGGTAAACCTATTTGCTGAGAACTCACGTCGAAATCTTAGCCTATTAGATTTTCGTAGACCAATCCAATGCCACCTTCCTTTGTGAAGGGCATCATGCCCGGGTGCTAAGAGTTTTCATACTAATTTCAACGTTTCAAACTCAAGACACTTTAATTCCTTGGGAGTTTCATACACCATTATCTCCCTTGGGAGTTTCACACAACATTATTTATCTTGGGATTCAATGACTGGGTTTACGTTGAGATTCGGTAGGTACTTATAGCTCTGTAATCCGAGATTCTGGAGGTGTGAAAAATATTTACCTAAAGATAAATGAAAACATCCTGATGTTCCAGACGTATTGGCGAGTTCTTTCCTCTGGACACGGTCGACTAAGCTAAATGTTCCAGGCACTACAGTGCCCTAAAATTACATAGATTAAAGTATAAATCAACCAGATTAGATGAAGCCTCTTATCCGCGTGTATTATAACAATGTTTTCCTTCACCGTAAGAGCAATGTTAATTAGGGCACATACAGATTAGAAGCTGTATTGAAACAGTATGAAACTGATGCCGTATAGAATGAAATGACCAAAATCCTGAAGGCCAATTCTCGTAAATAACATTGTTTAAATTACATTTCAATATCATTTCGATCACAAATAATACCCTCAAAGTAGCTAAAACACCCTCAAAGTTATCTTTTTGTAAAAAAAAACTGACTTTGAAGGTATCTTTTGCAATCGAAATGCAATCGGGATGATATTGAAATGTAATTTAAACAATATTATTTACGAGAATTGGCCTTCTGGAAATTGTCAGAAAAAAAAAATTACCGACTTTGTGGCGCACCATTTTATACGGCACTGCGTGTTTTCTTATTATTTTTCATGGATCTGTCGATGGTCAAAATGCCGTATTAATGATAACTGAATCTTATTATTTTATGCTCTTATATCGTCCTATATACATCACCTGGTGGTTCATATGACCCATCCATTTTTTGACATGGGCCTGTAGTCTAATAAATTTTTCATAACAAATAAACCCAGATCCGTTATTCTGGCGCCTTAACATAACCAAAACACAAACACTAACCAATCAGGGCTTCGACCTTTACTCTATCAAGATCGTCAAGATCATGCAACGTGCGACGGTTTTGGTAGCCATGGTTACCAAATAGGGTTACATTGGGTCGTTCAATGCTGATACAAGCCCTTTACTAGTAGCAAATCACCATACTTAATGTGGCTTCATATCACTTATGGTTTCATCTGATTTGGTAGAGATAATGATGATAACTAAAATATTTATTATAAAAAGCCGTGTAACACTCCCAATGAATCAATGTATCCTCATACCAAGTTTCATCAAAATCGGCCCAGTAGATTCGGAGCCTATTAAATGCAAACAAACAATTAAATCTATGATATACTAGCTGTCCCGGCCAACGTTGTTTTGCAATTTACAAAAAAAAAAAGGAAAAAAATGTCGTTTAAAAAATATAAACAAAAAAATATATACAAATCGGTTCAGCTGTTTAGGTGGAGATTGGTAATTAACACTGCGACAATATAATCTTATCTATACCTACTAATATTATAATTTTTGTTTGTTTGTTTGAGCGCGCTAATCTCAGGAACTACTGATTCGAATTGAAAGTTTATTTTTGTGTTGGATAGTCCATTTGTCGAGGAAGGATATAGGCTCTTTTATATTTCGATATTCCTACGGGATCGGGAGTTACGCGGGAGTTACCGTGGAGCGCTGCTAGTATGTTTATATAGGGATTAGTATACATACATACCTAGATTTATTTATTATGAGCCTACATTTTCCCACTGCAGGGCAAAAGCCTTTCTACCTTTATTTTATTGATCGTAGCTATTGCACACCAGATTAAGCTAAAATAATTAAAATAAAATATTAAAATTGCAGAATTACTCACATCGCCATCTAGCCCTAAGAGTTACTAGATGGGTGCTAGACAACGAATATACTACAAAAATACTTTTCTTTTGTAAATAAGAAACAACCAGACCACAGACAAATATCTAAGCAAAAATACTTGTCTGAGGCAGGAATCGAACCCGCAACCCAGTGTTTGGCAGTCCGGCATGGTGACCATTGTGCCAACCGGATCGACATGCCTCTTTATCATGTACAGACTCAATAATCCTTTAATTACAATCTAAACGAGCGTCCATCCTAATTTAGATAAGCCATTATTATCCAAAGTGATGATTTATATGCGCGTACGCAGCTGTGCTCGGCTCGAACAAAGCGAGCTCGCTTTCCCACATTAGTTACCTAAGTTACTGAAATGACTGATCGATGTATTAGTTATTATTATGGTCTATAGAACCGAACGTAATGTTGCCATAGAGATGCGACTACGAATTTTGACTGTTACCATACTGTACCCATCTTTGCGAAATTCAACTCCTACGCAGAAGAAGTCGCGGGTGATGGTGATCTTAAACAGGTCCCATTTTACCTCTTAAAAACTCCTAAAAATGGTTTCATGGGCTTGGGCATAGGTTGATCTGTCTTACTTTGTATATTAATCAAAATTCTCTTTTAAAATAAAATAAAAATAAATAAATATTGCAGGTCATTCCACACATCGCCATCTAGCCCCAAGCTAAGTAACTAGACTTGTGTTATGGGTGCTAAACAACGGATATACCTACTACATAAATACTTTTTATTTTGTAAATATATACTTACTTATAATACATAGAAACAACCAGACCACAGACAAATATCTAAGCACAAAAACTTGTCTGAGGCGTGAGAACACGCAACCCTGTGTTTGGCAGTCTGGCATGGTGACCATTGTCCCAACTGGGTGATCAAATTCAACTCCTACGCAAAAGAAGTCGCTGGTGATGGTGATTTTAAAAAGGTCCCATTTTTCCTTAAAAACTCCTTAAAATAGTAAAAATAACCACTTTTTCTTCTTTCGAGTCAGTAACGTTTGACCAGTCAAAGTTTTCCGACCCAACAGTTGACTACTGCAACTGCGTTGGCCTCTATCAGGTCCTCCAATATGCAGGGCACAATGGGCATTGGAGCAGAAGTACCATTGACTACGACGGGGCTCTTAAACTAAATAATTTAACTAACTACGAAAAATAAGGTGATTCTCTACCGTTTCATTGTCGGAGATGTAACTAGAGATAATAGATAAGATACCTACTACCAAATAACAAATCCAGTTATTCAAACAGCCCCGGCAATACCTGTAGGTATGTACGGTCGGCTGGATAATTGCAGACCCACCGTAGAGCTCCAAAACGGCTGTTATAAGAATGTTTTCACCACAAGCAAGATTCTAAGCACCTGCTTTAGGTGAAGTTTAAAGTCTTCTAACTCATCAATTAATCAAACAAAAATTATTAGAATCAAACATTCCAATAATAGTAATTTTTGAACTCTACCGATGGCTGCAATTATGCAGCCGACTGTACTTACTATTATTTATTCTATGTTCCCGATTCCCCATCATTTACAACCATCATTACGTCCTAAAAGAGTGGAAACTAACAGACTAAAGATAGTTTTCTATCGGCTGATCGTTCACTTCGGAAATCGAACTAGAAACAATTTAGTTATGGCCCGAAAAAGAAGAAAACAGGACAAGTTTGTGGTTCTATTTTGCTTTCGTATTAGCATAATTTCCCACTATTTGGGGGATAGTATTTAGGGAATAGTGGGAAAACCCTCATATTTTTTGCATTGGTTTTAAAATCATACTATCTAAGGACTGGTGGCCGCGAATACGGGGTGGACCACCTATTCTAACCCCATTTTCATTTGTCATTTTTTGACGACCCACAATGGCACAATGGTCACCATGCCGGACTGCCAAACACAGGGTTGCGGGTTCGATTCCCGCCACAGATAAGTATTTATGTTGAGATATTTGTCTGTGGTCTGGTTGTTTCTATGTATTATAAGTATATATTTACAAAAGAAAAGTATATAAGTAGTATATCCGTTGTCTAGCACCCATAACACAAGTCTAGTTACTTAGCTTGGGGCTAGATGGCGATGTGTGGAATGTCCTGCAATATTTATTAATTTTATTTTTATTTATTTAACCAGTTGGACCACGGCACCCTGAAAAGGCCCTAGCCTTAGTTGTAAACGTAGTTGGACCCGGAGAAAAACGTAGTCAAATTTAAAAAAAAAATAAGACGGCCTATAATGTCCTAAGTCTGTTTCCACCCTAAATCAGTCCATAATCGAATGTTGATACGTCACTCGATAAAAACGGACTCGATCTAACGAGTGTCAAATCCAACTCGATACAATGAAATCGTATCGGAGTGTCATTCCGGTGCCACAACAAAAAATCACGTTGAACCACCCGACGTCAGATATATCTATTGTGAAATGGTTCTACGATTAGATATTTAATTAGGTTGTTTATTTTTTTTCAATCGTTTGTATGTTTTGAGTTTTGTTTCTATTATTTTCTTGCCCATAACATTTGCAATAAAATATTTTTTCTCAAATATGCATGAAAACATAGTCACTATTTTTTGAAAAAAGAACACGCGAATTATCGTATTTACGGACATAGAAAGTCAAATCCATTGCAGGAGCGTTAGCACGCCGTTTCATACAACATTGCTGGAGCGCTGTCTGTTCCAAATTCAAAAAACGCTCCTGCAATGAATTTGATTCTCTTTTCCGCAAACTCGACACTCGTGTTCCCTCCTCGAAAATAATAACAATATTTTATTTCCCTGCATTCTTTTGAGAAAAGCACTATAAATGCCTCGGCGGAAATGGCAATTGCCTGTCTCGTGTTAATGAAGTCATTCTCATACTCGACCTGCAATTGCTTATTTCCCGGCCTTTGCAATAATGTACTATTGTCTTACATTTACGAGAAAGATATCGTTTTAAATAATAAACAAAACACAAAAATATTGTAAGTATAACTACTAGCTGCACCTCGCGATATTAACCGGAGATTTCAAATTTTTTCATATTTTCTCGCCTTTCAAACTTTCCTCTGGACTCCCAATATTTGCCGGTTCAGCCTTTGTCAAGTTATTGTGTGACCATACATATTTTATGTTTAATTCTAGGTAATCTGAGATCTTTCAGTCTCAAAATTCACACCAAATGTTTATCAATAGCTCAAAGTTAACATTGCACGTAGGACGCCGGAAATAACAAAATATTCGTGTAGGCAGTGTAACCAGTACCCTGATTCAATTAAACCAAATTAAACCGGGTAATTAACACCATTTCCCAAACAATTAATCTTAGTTTGTATTACGATTGGTTTACCGCGATGACTGCCACGTGCGGAGATACCATCTTATCGGGGATCTTTGCCTTGATCACTTGCAGAGAGATATATAAGTTAAAGTTAAAGTTGAATAGAGTGAACATCATTAAACTGAGAGCTTTATAAATGGTTGAAATACCATAGTCAATAGACTATCTATAAAAGACTTAGGAAGTAAACAAATTGTTAATGTGTCATATCCAGTCCATCAACTTACTCTTTAATGCCAGCTCTAATTAAAGTGAATATGTATTAAGTAAGTATATGGAAGCAAATTGTTAGTGTTTTATACAATGGCAGCTTAAGTATTACTACAGGTAGGTATAGCGAACCCCCCTCCATCTCTAGTTAAGCCTTCGAATTACACCTTAGGAAGGAGGGGATGCTGAAAAACAGCGTTGTGCAGGACCAGAAATGACACTGCTCAACAATAAAGCTGACGCCTCTCCTTTTGTCTAATTACTGTTGTGTGATAGGAGGAGTAGGGCAACATTACTGATAAGGTTAATTTAGACAATAAAGTTTTTTTCATTTCATTTCTTTTTTTTATTTCATTTCATTTCAAGGATTAAAATGACATTTGTCTCGCATTATCCGATAACAAAAATAGGCTTTTGATTTCGACCATTAGCTGCATACATATCTCAGTTACAGCTTATGCAGCCTTTACACGTCGACAGATTCTTCAGCAGATGACATGTGCGAGCAACGTGAAGACGGGGTTATTTGCTTATCTGTGATAGGTATTGAACGTCAGCAAATGCGTCTGCCACCAATCCGTTTGTTGTCGGTTTTTGTGCACGCAACAAAGGTAAAAAAAATGACCGGATGTTTTCTCTATTTTACTATAGATATTTTATCTTTGTGGTCAGTTGACGATGTAGCTCGTGCTCGAAGAATCGTTTCGGTGTCTTGTTAGTAGGTTTTAACCGCAATTTCGTTCGTATAGAGTTATCGAAATCGGTTGAGGCGTTAACCAATCAGGCAGCCAGGGGTTTAACTGTCATTTTTTTGACAGTTTAGCTATAAGAAAGATGTCAATATAACCCCCTGCAGACGATAGATATTTTAACCATTAGAGTCTACATACTGACGTCAAAACCTTCTTATAATTTGCTTTAGGCCATCTTTCTACAAATTTTCCTACTAATATTACAATGTGTTTCGATAAGGGTCGTAGTAATAAGAAAGGGTGCTGTTCTAGACATTAGTCTGAAGTGGCAAAGAACTTTTGTTTTACGTCTTTTGAAATTTCGAACGTCTTTTTGCATTTTTTGAAGTTATGTTTACCGGAAAATCACCTGTTTTGATATTTTAACCAGGGGTGTCAAACTGGATTTTCTATAGGGCCATTTCGAAAATAACAGCGAGCCAGACATGAAATAATTAAACACGTGCATTTTTATTTGTTGAGGTAGGTACATTTATTGGGCACTTTTTAAAATTTTCAAGGGTGCCTTGCAGATCGGTCACTGCAAGTGCAAGAACAATGAAAATTTTTCGAATACTCAAAGCCAAGGGTGCCTTGCAGATTGGTCACTGCAATTGCGAGAGAAATGAAAATTTAAAAATAAGCTTAAATATTTGAGATTTAGATTCCTACTGCGGGTCGCATCATTATGATTCGCGGGCCGCATGCGGCCCGCTGGCCGTATGTTTGACATATCTGTTATAAACCATTCATTTTTAAAGTAGTGGTCCAAACTTAATCAACAAATAAAACCTCAAGGCCAATGGCTTCAAACTCCAACAAACAGCAGATTTTCGGGTAAATAATAACCTCAAAATTGTATTCCGGATATTAAAAACAAATTACCGAACAAACCGTTTTACCGAACAAACAAACAGACCTTCGCATTTCCTTTTTTCGCGACGTTTTATTAATGAGAGGATGATCCTCCTTTTTAACCGACTTCAAAAAAAGAGAACGTTCTCAATTTGGTTGTATGTATGTTTTTATGGATGTTCGCGCATATCTTCTTGGTTTATCAACCGATTTTGATTAATCTTTTTTTAGGGTTGCGTACCTCAAAAGGTAAAAAAGGAACCCTTATAAGATCACTTTCTTGTCTGTCTGTCTTTTTAAGTCGGTAAGACATACACAATATGACGTTCCATTACCATCATTTCACTCCCCAAGGCTAAAGTTAACCTACGACGAGTTAGTTGTTCAGTACGTATCGAAGCAGACCAGCAAATCAAAGAACAAAGAGATTTAGGGCAGTGTAACACGATCCGCGGTTTTGTCGCTAGTGTGATGCAACAAATCTGTCGTATTCTAAAGATCGGGCAATATACTAATAAGGATGGGACGTTTGTCGATAAATTATCGATATATTTTGTTACAAAAGAATTCTAATAAATAATAATAAATATTGCAGAACATTCCACACATCGCCATCTAGCCCCAAGCTAAGTAACTAGACTTGTGTTGTGGGTGCTAGACAACGGATTCGACATTAGGAGGATTTTACTGAAAGCAAAATCCTCCTAAGAGAAACCAAAGGATTTTCTTTACACACTGTTTAACTAAAACCAGAGACTAGATTGATAAACATACTGTAATGTGTAAGATACTGCGTTTGTAAGTAAGTTCTATTTAAATTGCTCTAGAATATTATAAGTATTGTGTATTTTTTTTGTATCAAATAAAACGCTGTCAGTCACAACCGCTATTTAAATTCGATGCTTTATCTTATTTAAATAGCAGTGTCTATGTTGTTTATGATTTTATCTTGATAAACTGTAATATCCATTGAGTAAGTAATATATTAGAGTAAGTGTAAAAAATATGATACAAAACATCAGGGCCCTAAGTCTGCTAATACAATCGTGTTTGAATAGTGTGTCGATATAATCGTAATAGAAATTTAATGTCAAAAATATGACATTACATGTCAAATTGGTATTCTACTAACATTGACTATTCTATCGAGACACCACTGACACACCACTGACTCACTTTTGTATTCTGCTCTACAATCGTAGCTTAATGGAATCTCGATAGTTGTCAAAACGGTATATTGCTTAGCAACATATACCATGTTGCTAGGCGACACCTGCAAGGTAAATATTACCATACCATTGAGACTCCATAGTGATTATATTTCGATGTTATTAAAACTTTAGCAGAATACCAAATAAAGTCACAATCTCGATATAATATCAATAGAGTCTCGATATAATGACAATGGTTGGCCAAATAGCAGAATAAGGCCCCAGAAGCGTTGCAAGTATTTTTGCAAAAATTATAAAGATATCTATTTTCTACTTTCAACTTGCAAGCACGATTCTCGGAAGCATAATAAAATAATTATAATATTATAGTTCATTAGTAAGTACAATTCCTAACAATATATGACTTGCAACAACTGCTTACGGTCGATCTGTTTTAACCGACTTCAAAAAAAGGAGGAGGTTCTCAATTCGGTTGTATGTTTTTTATGGATATTCGCGCATATCTTCTTTGTTTATCAACCGATTTTGATAAATCTTTTTTTTCGGCTTCGGCTTTTAACGCGTATTCCCGATAAATATAAAAATTTATTTTTATTTTTAAAAGCGTAAGTTTCCTTGTACTCGCCATTTGATTCATCACGCGATGCAATTTTTGGATACCTATGCATTTTTTTAATAATTATTATTGTAATATAAAAATATCGTTATCGATAAATTAGATTTTGCGCTTGTTACCCCATCCCTACAAAATTGATCGAGAACCGAGGCGACAGGCATGGCGAAAGGATGCGCTTGCGCCGTGAAATCGCTCGTTACTCGCTCTTGTGTGGAGGACTTATTGAGTGCGGTCTCTACAACTATTTTACTGTTTGATTAAACTATAAATTGGAGCGAGCAATTGAGCAACTTTTACCTCGTACACGTGCAATACCTTACTTTATGCCATTTTTAGGGTTCCGTAGCCAAATGGCAAAAAACGGAACCCTTATAGATTCGTCATGTCTGTCTGTCTGCCGTATGTCACAGCCACTTTTTTCCGAAACTATAAGAACTATACTGTTGAAACTTGTTAAGTAGATGTATTTTAAATAAATAATTTTTTTTAAATAAATATTGCAGGACATTCCACACATCGCCATCTAGCCCCAAGCTAAGTAACAATACTTGTGTTATGGGTGCTAAACAACGGATATACTACATAAATACTTTTTCTTTTGTAAATATATACTTATAATACATAGAAACAACCAGACCACAGACAAATATCTAAGCATAAATACTTGTCTGAGGCGGGAATCGAACCCGCAACCCTGTGTTTGGCAGTCCGGCATGGTAACCATTGTGCCAACTGGGTCGTCGAGAGCCATTTAGTGAATCGCATTAAGATTTTCACCCAAAAATAGAGAAAAGAGATCCACGGTTTCACGGGGCTATTAATCATTGCTCTTACGGTGAAGGAAAATGAAATCCGCGGCTTAGTTGGCTCTAGACGTATTGACGAGTTCTTTCCTCTGGACGCGGTTGACTAAGCCGAGAGGGTAGTACAGCCACATTACCAATTAGCTGAACCCCACGTGACCTAGAGCTCACACGCGATTCTGTATAAGGTTGTAATGTAATGTTACCTGATTCTGTTTTTTTTAAACAATATACTTAAATAAATAACAAAATAGGTAAATACTATATTTTTTACAGATATGCGAATGAGCTCTGGGTCATGTGGGGTTCAGCTAATTGGTAATGTTACTGTACATGTGCCACGCAAGCCTGCTCCATCTTTTTCCTGATAGACCTAAGTCACCAAAAGGATCTAAAACATATCCCAAACACTACAGCGCTTTGAACAGCATAAATTAGAATAGGTGGCACTATATAAATAATCTAATCTGGAAGTGCTCCGCGGTTTCACTCGCGTAACTCCCGATCCCGTGGGAATATCGGGATAAAAAGTAGCCAAAAGCCTTCCACGATAAATGGACTATCCAAAACCAAAATAATTTTTCAATTCGAACCAGTAGTTCTTGAGATTAGCGCGTTCAAACAAACAAACAAACTCTTCAGCTTTATAATATAAGTACAGATAAATCAGTTGTAATACAAAGATAAATATAGACATGACAAAGCGTCAAAATGGAACAACACAAAAATTTCAACATATTAGTGTAATACGTCAATTAGTGAAATATTGCACTGACAATCACTTGAAATCGATATGAAAGTTTTGTTTAGGAAAAGGGTTCAAGTGTAATTTACCTAAATAACTTTAGTCTTAACATCCTACTAACTAATCGCAGTCTATTGTTCAACTAGAGCTATAAAACACTAAACTACCCTTTAATTGTGTACAAGTGGTTGTATATCAGTGTTAATTGTTACGTCTAACCTTTATGGGGTTATAGGATCGGTTAGGACAGTGTGAGAACAGTTTTGTTTTGAATACATCCTAGTGATAGTAATTCTAATTACAACTAGAGCTATAAAACACTGGACTACCCTTTAATTGGGTACAAGTTGTATATCAGTGTTAATTGTTACGTCTAAACTTTATGGGGTTATAGGATCGGTTAGGACAGTGTGAGAACAGTTTTGTTTTGAATACATCCTAGTGATAGTAATTCTAATTACAACTAGAGCTATAAAACACTGGACTACCCTTTAATTGTGTACAAGTTGTATATCAGTGTTAATTGTTACGTCTAAACTTTATGGGGTTATAGGATCGGTTACGACAGTGTGAGAACAGTTTTGTTTTGAATACATCCTAGTGATAGTAATTCTAATTACAACTAGAGCTATAAAACACTGGACTACCCTGTAATTGTGTACAAGTTGTATATCAGTGTTAATTGTTACGTCTAAACTTTATGGGGTTATAGGATCGGTTACGACAGTGTGAGAACAGTTTTGTTTTGAATACATCCTAGTGATAGTAATTCTAATTACAACTAGAGCTATAAAACACTGGACTACCCTTTAATTGTGTACAAGTTGTATATCAGTGTTAATTGTTACGTCTAAACTTTATGGGGTTATAGGATCGGTTACGACAGTGTGAGAACAGTTTTGTTTTGAATACATCCTAGTGATAGTAATTCTAATTACAACTAGAGCTATAAAACACTGGACTACCCTTTAATTGTGTACAAGTTGTATATCAGTGTTAATTGTTACGTCTAAACTTTATGGGGTGATAGGATCGGTTACGACAGTGTGAGAACAGTTTTGTTTTGAATACATCCTAGTGATAGTAATTCTAATTACAACTAGAGCTATAAAACACTGGACTACCCTTTAATTGTGTACAAGTTGTATATCAGTGTTAATTGTTACGTCTAACCTTTATGGGGTTATAGGATCGGTTAGGACAGTGTGAGAACAGTTTTGTTTTCAATACATCTAAGTGATAGTAATTCTAATTAACTCAAGACGACCCAGTTAGCACGATGGTCACCATGCCGGACTGTCAAACAGGGTTACGGGTTCAATTTCCGCCTCAGACAAGTATTTATGCTTAGATATTTGTCTATGGTCTGGTTGTTTCTATGCATTATAAGTATATATTACAAAAGAAAAGTATTTAAGTAGTATATCCGTTGTCTAGCACCCATAACACTAGTCTATAGTTACTTAGCTTGGGGCTAGATGGCGATGTGTGGGATGTCCTACAATATTTATTTATTAAACATTATGTTAACGCTAGTACTAGTAAAAGTAAGGGTTCACTAGTTAAGTAAAAATATAGGGTTTACAATTCAACATTGCTGGACTCAGTACCATTTTAAAGCATACAAAATGGTCTCAAAAACGTTTTAAAATATAGAAAATCGACTACATTCACTATAATTCACTTCAAATGAGGTATTTTAAGAAACAATAGGTATACAAAATTTAGTTTCTATTTGGTCAAGTTCAGTATCTAATAGGAAAAAATGACTGTAGAATTTTGGTTAAAAAATAACATACACATAAATAAAACAATTTGCTCAGATTATAGCCATTGAGCTATGATTTGATTACTAAGAAACTCTATTTTATATTCCAAGTGAGCCACGCAAGTGATGAATACGGTCAACAAAAATACGGTGCTGTTAACTTAATTCACCTAGAACTTTCAATTTAATTAGTAAAATAGGTAAGAAAATGGCTTAGATAACTAAGTAAAAAATAAATAAGAAGAAAATTATTCCCTTCGATTTGAAATTCTACGTAAGTTTGTTTCCAAGATTTTATCTCTATCAGCCAGCAACAGTATGTAATCGATTGATTGATACAATAACATTTCTACAGGAAAGAGTTTTAAGTTTGATAGGTACCTATTTCATACCAAAACAGTACGATACAAATTCACATAATAAATCTTGAAATGTATCACCACATCGTAGTACAGGCGAATAATTGTACCGTTACACAGCCCGATCTATAAATTCGCGGCTTGACAAAATAATAGGATGTCTGATACAGGGCTATTAACGCCCAAAGAGATATATAGGTTGTGCTCGTCTCAATCAGATAGGTACCTAAATACAGCCTTTATACAGCTGCGCGGTAACCTTTACGATTCTATAGAGATTATCTATTTATTCGATTGTCCTTTGGAAATTAATTAGCTTTATATCTGGTTTAATTGGGAGGTTGATTTACAACTGTTATTTCGTTAGTATATCCTAATCCATACTTCCTAATATTATAAATGTGAAAGTTTGTTTGCGTGTTTGTTACTCCTACACGCAAAATTTACTGAACTGATTGTAATGAAACTCGGTATGTAGATAGCTTTAACATATAGGCTACTTTTTATCCCGATATTCTCACGAGATCGGGTATTATACGGGTGAAACCTCGGGACGCAGCTAGTAATATTATAAATCCGGAAGTTTGTTTGTTTTTGCGGGGTTATGCGGGGTGCAGCTAGTATATTAATAAATATA
The DNA here is from genome assembly GCA_907269075.1 of Idaea aversata. Taxonomy (NCBI): domain Eukaryota; kingdom Metazoa; phylum Arthropoda; class Insecta; order Lepidoptera; family Geometridae; genus Idaea; species Idaea aversata. The sequence continues at coordinate 5,830,693 of OU026102.1, forward strand.
CATATAGTCCATTGAAATATTACATTTTGGGCTTAGCGTGCATTTGTCAGAGGACGCAATTTTATTTTTTAGATATTAAGAGGGGGCTAGTCTAAGCTTAAATCCAAGTTTGAGGGATTGTAGCTCTTGTCCCATGGCCGCCATCTTGAAAAAAAGGATTTAAACGGTTTTTATGGTTTATCTGACAAACTATAGGTCTCACAAAAAATATTACTTAACATTTTTTGTTGAAAATATGATTATCTACAACTTTTGTCAAGTAACTTTTAGTCGTAGAACAAAAAACAAAAAGTTATAAGTGAAAATCTATGAAAATTTGAGTTTTTATTTTTACTAAGAATACTGATTTTGTAGCACCATGGGAGTAGCCCAGGGTTTTCAAGGATGTTAACTCAGGTATATAGTACTCTCGGAGGGTCTAAAAACGTATAATAATGATTACATGCGCTTTTTCGATATTTACCTTTTTGCGTTAATTTTCAGAAGAAGAAAAGTAAGCATATTTTGAAAATGATAAGTCCTATCAACATACTTTCAAGGCAATTATTGTAGACAATTTAATGAAGAACATATCGGTGATAAAAAAAATTGTAAGGCTGATACAAAACAGGGTCGACGGGGCGTAAAAATCACTTTAAAAACAGCTTTTAAACTATAAGTCCGATTTACAAACTTCTGAGGTAAATGTTGTAGTAAATTTGATGAAGATCATATTGCTCATTGTCAATTTGGTTATAGCTTTAACCGTTTTCATAAAAAATGCAAAAAAACTCTAAATTGGCACACAAAAGGGAAAGGGGGAGGGGGGAACCAATCGCCATATGACTTGTTTCTACGTCTATATCTTATTATCTATGTAAAAGCTACCTGCATGCCAAGTTTCATGCTTTCAGCCAGATGGAACCGTAAAATGAGCTAAGGAACCTGGGTAATGGATTTTTGCTTATAACTTTTTATTTTGGTTTACGACTAAAAATTACTTAATAAAAGTTGTAGATAATCTTATTTGCAACAAAAAATGTTAAGTAATATTTTTTGTTATACCTATAGTTTGTCAGATAAACCATAAAAACCATTTAAATCCCTTTTTCTAAGATGGCGGCCGTGGGACAAAAGCTACAATCCCTCAAATTTGGATTTAAGCTTAGACTAACCCCCTTTTGATATCTAATAAATAAAATTGCGTCCTCAGACAAATGCAACCCCAAATGTAACTTTTCAATGGACTAATATTAGACGTAGACAGAGAATAAGTATAGACAAGCTACCAGCGTATACAGTGTGAGACAGCGAATTCAACATACCTATAACATAATCTATAAGTAAATAGTTGTCAAATTGCCATTAAACAGTAATTAACCATCACTGCACAAGTGCACTTCAATTAGTACTCCTTTTAAATCACTACATAGTATAAAACAAAGTCGCTTTCTCTGTCCCTATTCCCTTTATATGCTTAAATCTTTAAAACTAAACGGATTTTGATGCGGTTTTTTTAAATAGATATAGTGATTCAAGAGGAAGGTTTATATGTGTAATACATACATAATATAGCCGTGCGGAGCCGGGGCGGGTCGCTAGTATCTTACAAGTCACAAGTAACACAAATTATAGTCTACGGGATAAGAAAACGAAACTTTAAACGTTTGTTTGCCACCGACGACATTGGTGGCAAACAAAAAAAACCTATAAGTACGCAAATAGAGACAAATTAATACTTCGTCTTGCTCCCACTTACTCATTAGACGTTCAATCCTTTTCACTCAAGTAATTATTGAAGTGAAAACTTCTTATGGCGCGTTGGGCACTTTTGTGGGTGAGCATTTTCAGCCGTTCTCGCGACAGATTTTGACGCGACAGATGAGATTTGACGCGACAGATGAGATTTTATTTGTGTTAGTCTTTTTGTTTAACTTATACTGCCATCTATTACACAAATTGAGAAACTTAGTTTCTAGAAAGACCGCTATTCGAATGTAGATGGCGCTGATTTAAATTTTTTACTGCCATCTAGCGAATAAAAAATAAACTATATTTGTTTAAGTGAGTGCTAATAGATGGCAGTAGCAGATCGTTTCAAGAAATATTCTATGAGAAATAACAAGTTTATTGTTTTCACTTCTGCCTGCACTCCCGGAGTGCGTTATTATTTTAGTAGCGAGTCCATATTTATTCTCTGTCTACGATTTTACAGGACAATCCACACAGCGCCATGTAGTTCCTAACTAAGCAACTAGGCTTGTATTATTGTAGCTAGACAACAGATAGACTTTAATACTTTTCTTTTGTAAATTCATATTTATTGTACAAAGAGAAATACCCAGACTAGAAACATATATACTGTACGTACATATTTGTGAGAGGCGGGAATCGAACCCGCAACCTTTTGCGTCGCAAGCGAGTGTTCGCCCGCGTCGCCACTGAAGTCGTAAATTAGAAGTATTATAAAACAAATAGTTACCTAATTGATAACAATCAAAACAGGACATTGCGAATCAAAAAAGTAATAATTTATAAATTATTCTACATAAATAAGTAGGTATACTGTTTGCTATCTGTTAAAAAGTAAATCAACGTCAGAATAAAGTTGGGCACCTATAATTTCAGTAAAAATAAATGATATATAATAACATCGTATGATTGAATATCTGTTGGTATACAGTATGTGATGAAACCCCTGTAGGTCATCTTAGGTGGTTGTCGGAGCTTGTTATTGTAGGCTGGTGCAGCTACAAAAGGAAGATGGTGAAAAAAGTTTTTGTTCTACTCCCGGGCTTCGTACCTTCATACGCGTCCCATTCACCCGTCCCATCGCGTTTATTTGGGGATCTTTGAGTCACGAAAGCGTTCAAAATCGAAATATTTTTTTTATTCAATTGGATTTATGCAATGCATTATATCACTTTGAGGCGTCTTAAAAATTAAGTTTTTATGTGTTTTTGGGACGCGCCCACCAATGAGAAGAAGGCACGAGAAACTCATGTGGGCTACATCTTAGACCGCATCGTCACTTACCATAGTCTGAGATAGGCGTCAAACGCTGACCTATTTATCAAAAAATAGGAAACTTTTTTTTTTAAGTTTGAGAATATTACTTCAATTTACCCAGAGTTTGGGAAAATGTGAGTACGCCAATATTTATCCAAGCCTGCTGCAAAGAATGGTGTTGGGATATCTTAAAATTTCTTTAAATTTTTACCATACTTACAGGGTAATTTTCATTAAGTAAAAAAACTCTTTTATTTTCGGCTTAGAGGTTGATTCGACCGTGGGCTGCAGCCCAGTTTACACCGTCTCATGAGTGGTGGTAAATTGAATCAAATCAACAACGGACTAGTTTTCAACTGTCAAAAAGCAAAAATCTTTTTAATTTTTTTTTGTTCAGTCCTGGGTAAGTGGAATTACAGGGTATTCAATACACACTGTATATGTTTATTGTTAAACTATAACACGGACATTTACACCTTGACATATTTATATGTGTAAGATTAACTATATATTGGCTATTATTTGTGATATATAGTCTAAAAAGCTTTAAAATAATGTCTAGCTTTCATAATGTTGTGTTGATTAAACATTTGATCATATAAAGATGGTTAAATGTATTATATTTATATTTTTATGTGACGTCTTAAGCATTTAAAAGTCGTAAAACGTATTAGTAATAAACTGTGACGTCTCAATATGTTCTCGTTTTCATTGATATCGTGGGATAGTTATTGATATGCAAATTCTATGTTTAATATTTCTCTTTCTAAACCTATTTTAGGTAAAAACAAATTACGCACTAATTTTAGGTAAAAAAAAATTATTACATTCACAATGCGGAATATTCTACAAAAAATGAGTTTAACTATTGCTTAATATGAAGTAAGTTCCCATTAAATCAAAAATATACACATTTTGAGGTGGTCGTCGACGGAAAGAATCAACTTCAAGTTAGTTAGTTAGTTTTGTTCAATGATATTGTCACAATTAAGTAATTATTTACTATCCTTTCTTAGAACAATTTTGTACAAAATACTTAGTATAATTGTACATTAAAAAACTCAAAAATATTGTCGCAAAATTCGGTTAATTTCGCACCATTTCGCATCGCACTTATTTCTTAGTACATAGTATATAATGGTGGTTTTCTTATATTCATACTAGCTGCCCTACGCGGTTTCACCCGCGTAACTCCCGATCCCGTGGGAATATCGGGATGTAAGCTATCCTATCTCTCAAGTTGGATCGAACTGCACATGGTGTGCGAATTTTATTATAATCGGTTAAGTGGTTTAGGAGTCCATTGAGGACAAACATTGTGACACGAGATTTATATATATTAAGATGACATTTCTATTGGTAAATTTTGAGCACCAGTTTTTAAATATAGCGGACGCGAGCTATATGTAGATATATATAGGTATACCTAGATAGGTACCTATATACCTATACGTAGGTATACCTAGATAGGTATGTCAAAACCTAGTTCACAAAATACCTAAATTGTGAACCTAAATGTTTGAGATGTGTTTCGCCATGTAATGTACCTACCTAGGTATTTACGGCAAATGTACCGTCTGAAATACGAGTGTGTAAAACGGTCGACTTACATCAATGACAGTATTCTCTACTCCACCTTGATTCCTTTGGAGTAGGTAAAGATATCATGCATTTTGTCTTCGAGATAAGATGTCTTAGAAATTGGAGCATTAGAATGGTTGTTAATTGAACTGCATAGTTTAGTTCTGCGGTGCGGTTTCCGCATTTAGCCTCTTCATTTAAGCCTTTGTGCGTGTGAGAATATACTACTTGTCACTCTAATCATCCCAGGTCCTTTCTAAAGGCTAGCTGCCTTTTCAGGCTGCTGCAGGCCTCTGGAAGAGATGCCGGCGATTGAAGAGACGGAACTGAACTGCATTAATGATAGTTCAAAGGTGAAGTCATAAGTATTGTGTAAGATTGTAGAATCAGTCTTGTCTGTAATGTGAATTTCATGAAAATATCGTGGTTTTGTGTCAGAATAAAACACAGTACCTCGAGTCTAAATATTTTATTATAGCAGTGCTCCGCGTTTTCACCCGCGTAACTCCCAATCCTGTGGGAATATCGAAATATAAAATAGCCTTCCTCGACAAATGGACACTTCGAACCAGTAATTCCTAAGATTAGCGCGTTCAAACAAACAAGCTCTTAAGCTTTATAATATTAAGTATAGATTAAGTGTTTATAGTGCGAGAGCCAGCACAGACATAGGTATTACATTGTCCCTTGAAAATATTTCTTGGTAAGTATCTAAATAGTTTAAATTCAATTTTTAATTAAGAATCGATAATTATTTGAAGTCGGTGTAAATTAGTATGAAATACTTTTGTTTAGCCTACAAAAACAGCTGTAAGAAAAGTGATATTAACAATTTATTTTAAATGATTACTGTATTAAATTCCCCCAATATTCCCTCGACTAACAAAATTACAGTATAACTTAGAAACTCTTGATTTATAAGCACAGTACTAACTAGGATGAGTAAATCAATCTCAACCCGTCTCAAACACACTAAAATATGGAACAACGGAACAACACGATTTTGTCTCCGTGCGCTTCGAACCTTGCGACATTTCAAAAGGAACATATAGGTACAGTGAATATCTAGGTATACAAAACACACGACTGTCAAATACAATCCAACAATATTAAATAATCCGCCTTTCATAAAAAAACTTTCTTTAGTTTAAATGGGTTTTTACATTTTCGCTGAAACACTGAAACTTCGCAAGGGCGTTCCATAAAGGACGTAGACGAGCATTAAGAATAGATTATTTTGAGGGGTAAAAGAGCTCATTTTGTGGTTCGTATTGTGTATTGTATTTTATTTTATTTTATTTAATAACTATTGTGTTCTGTATTTGTTCGAAATCAATATCAGTTTTAAAGAGACACAATGCGAGTAATACGATGCGTGGGGCGCAGCTATATCACTATATCTAATATATAAAACTAGCTGAGCCCCGCGGTTTCACCCGCGTAATAATTTTCTATGAAATTTCCTTAATTTTTTCTTTCATAAGAACCTTCTCCTGACAATAACAAACACAACAAAAAAAGAATTGGCCAAATTGGTCCAGGCGTTGTTGAGTTATGCGCTTACCAACACATTTTGCGATTCATTTTTATATATAAGATTCTCGTGTCACAATGTTAGTTACCATACTCCTCCGAAATGGCTTTACCGAACTTTCAATTCCCCCTATCCCCCAAATTTTGCCCCATATCGGGGATATGGGTACCCCATACCCATATCCCCATATCGGGGAATAGCACTTGGGGGATAGTGGGAATACCCCGATTTTTATGAAATTTTATATGCATATTCAGTAGGTCTGAGAATCGGCAACTATCTATTTGTTACCTTTAGTTTTTTTTGTAAGTGGCAAAACAACGTTTGCCGGTACAGCTGTAGTAGATAATCAAGTTCTAAATATACAAAGTCTTCGTCGTGGATAAGAAAGTACATTTTTGACAAACTATTATTCAGTATACCGCAGGCTTTCTTCGGTTAATTATATTTCGTTACTACCTTAGTCTAAACAAAATGATTTAACCGATAGTACATTCAGGTGGCTATATTGGAACATGTTGAAACCAGAACCATCCTTCCCCATGTCTGTATTGTGTAAATGATTAACCGAGAGCTTACTTCGTGCATCATTTGGCACGTTTGTTATTTATTTATGGCAGTAGTTAGTGAACGGTTAGACTCAATTTACCCGGTTAATCTGATTTACGGTGGTACGATGCACTACATAATATGCGGTTGCGCAAATATTTAGCTTAACGCTAAAATGGATATATAAATTTGAATTTTCACCTAGGAATTTTACCAAATATATACTTATAATACAGGAAAAGAGGACAAAAAGTTTGTATTTAAATAAAAAATAATAGGCTAGAGAAAAATTAGGTACTTTTTTAGACATGACCTGTAGGCATTTTGCTTCGTAGTTAATTTGATTTTTAGGTAACATGATCAAGAAGGCTTACAACTTAGTAGATTTATCTGCCAAACTTCAAACTATTGAAACTGTTTCAGCACGTTCGATTTTTTAAATATTTTATTTTATACAACCCTTGTCCTGACAATTAACTAACGCAAAAAAATAATAATTTATTTTAGTCGTTTTATTTCAGCGATATATTTTTATTTTTTCGATATTCTTTGATTTCGATGAGTGAACGAAGTGAAACGATAATAATAATTGCTTGGATGAAAGCTTCTTCTTTCTTCTTCAGCAGCATGTATTAGCCCACTGCAGGGCATATGCCTCTCCACAACGTCCTATCACCGGTCCTTCTGGACCACGCTGCCCCAGCATGAGCTTTTATGTCGTCGGACCATCTGGCTGGTGCCATGAAAGCTTAAAGTCTTGTAAATTGAATGCTACATCACATCTCCTACATAATAAATTCCTAACAACAGCAATAAACCATCCAAAAATCCTAATAACTCAATCCCGATTCCTTGGTCGCGTGTCAACAACAAAACTGTTGTTGATTTTTGCATTCTCATTTGCTTTGGATTCACGATAGCACGTACGGGGTATAGAGTCGTCACATGTAGTTCAGTACTCGGTAATAAATAACGTTTGCTGTATATTCCCACGAAGCGCGGTATCAAGATGGTGCACCTCACTCGAACAACGAGAACGTCGCCGGAACGGCCTAGAAACGGAGGGAATGCTTTATTTTCCGCCTCAATTTATTGTGACGTTTTGTAAGCTGTCACTGTCACTTGTGCTTTACAATGTTTTGTTTGATGCCATGCGGAGATTGGAGGACGAATACGGGTTAATTTCTAAATAGGTTTTGTTTAATTGGTACACCTATTCATAATTTCTGTTTCATTTTTCTTTAAGGCAGCTTACTGAGATTATGAGACAGCTAACTGATATAATTGATAATAATTAGCAAAATATTATAAATATTTACGGGGACACGGAGTGTTCCCGGCCAAGTTTAGCCACAATTAACTAATGGACATTGGTTTAGGTTGCCATGCGATTGCCAAGTCATTATATTTATAAAAATTATGTTAGAATTGTGTAAAATGTTAAAATGTTATTGAGTTCTCTTTCTACAAAAAATTCGAAAGAATCTCCATCGTTAAAAACTGTCACGAAACAAATCTTAATTTTCAATGGTTAGTAGTGTTAAGTGTGCTAACTTAGTGCATATCTATAAATTCCCGTATGCTATACTTACATTGTTGCATATTTTATCACCATCAAGGGCGGATCCAGGGGGGGGGTCATGGGGGTCATGACCCCCCCCTGAGCTGGTTCCAGGACTTAGGTGGACCACTAATTGAACATAATGATTTTATATATTTTGTCACCATACAGATTTTATGTAACTACATACCTTCAATATTTAATTAATTTAATATAATAACTTTGTATGATGGCAAACGTTCGGGAACGAACGCATCGAAAATTTTAATTTTACCGCGCCATTTAACGTCTAGCTAGACCTAACCTCAATCGGTATCGGAACGACTTAACTTCAACGAGATGGCAATATACAGAATGTCCGGTAATGAATGGATAAGCGGGCACCTACGGATAGAGGACACTGTGCCGGTTCAGAAAAATGAAAGTTATGTTCTATGAAAGTCTTCCGTTTTCCGAGATATCCGCCATTTAAAAAAAATCACTTCTTTTTCTATGTTTTTTGATGCCAAAGCTGCAAATGAAGGAATTATTCAAATCTCTTTTTGGATAGTATTCCAGGATAAATGTGCTATCGAATGCAAACAATATTTTTTATGACACATTGATAGTTTTTTTTATACTAAGATTGAACTCTAACTTCATGATTTATTAATTTTTTAACCTGAATTTTAACTTTTCCCGGTGTAAAAAATGTACAGTCACCCTGGTTCCTAATTAAAAATTATTTTTAATTTGGAACCATTAGGTATTAAATGCTGGCAATACCACATATTATACCATTTTAGAATCTCAATGAAATAGGCAACTTTTTTTTAATTTGGCACCAGGGTGACCATACATTTTTTTACACCGGGAAAGCTTAAAGTTCAGGTTAAAAAATTAAAAACCATGACGTTTGAGTTAAATCTTAGTTAAAAAAAATACTTTCAATGTGTCATAAAAAATATTGTTTGCATTCGATAGCACATTTATCCTGGAATACTATCCAAAAAACGGATTGGGATAATTCCTTCATTTGCAATTTTGGCATCACAAAACAGAGAACGGAGTGAAATTTTTAAATTGGCGGATATCTCGGAAACCGAGAGACTTTCATAGAACATAACTTTCGTTTTTCTGATCCGGCACAGTGTTCTCTATCCGTAGGTGCCCGCTTGGCCATTCATTGCCAGACACCCTGTATGTACAAGTTATTATAATGGGTTAAGTTTTTCAAATGTACAATAAAGAATAAATATTTTTAAGTAGGTAAAGGGGCCCTACCGCGGTAAGTGCGTCGGCTTCAAGCCGACGTCGATATCCCAAACCGCGTCTCACAATGGGCAGAAATTTGAGCTTGCTTTTCTTAGAAATTTTGAATAATTAAGCAGTGTTTTCGTGTGTTTTAAGTATGCAGGATTGTCGGGGACATCAAAACATTCAAAAATAAGTAATTATGGTGTTATTATTTAAAAAAAAGAAAAGTCATATTTTGTAGTGTTTTTTGGAAATAACAAAACCAGAATAACTTATTTTTGAATCTTTTGATGTCCTCAACAATCCTGCGTACTTAAAACACATGACAAAAACCACTTACTTTTTCAAAACTCCTATGAAAGACAGGCTCACAATTTCGCCCGGTGTGGGGCGCGATTCGGCGTAAACCGACGCGTTGGTTTGAAGCCGACGCACTTACCGCGGTAGGCCCCCAGTACGTACGTACATTAATAAAATACCTACTTTATCTATTGCTATCAAAATTAAATTATAAGTTTTTGACTTGACCACGACTATGTGACCCCCTCCTGGCACCAAAGCTGGATCCGCCCTTGATCACCATTAAAAGACATGACTTAATGGCAATTACAGCTAGCATAGCTGGAAAATAGTTTAATGAGTAGAAATTATCGGTATGTCTGTTTCAAGACCCATAGCGATTATGAGCATCATTTTTATGTGAAAATGTGAGCTGAAATGTAAAAGATACTGCATGTTTAAAATGTGACGTTTCAACGAAATTTTGCATACTCACTTACAAAATAAAAATTCAATAAATAATACCAAAAGCCAATAGAAACGACCTTGATATAATTAAAATTAATTAAACTAAATGAATATGATTAAGCATTACATCCGTAAATTATGATTGATCGCTAGCGTGTGCTTTTAAAACATTCACGTACTAAGGACGATTTAAAATCCATTTGTTAAGGTGAAAGGGTACCTGCGCGCTCTCCATACAAACGTAGTCGACTGTTTCCTCCCTGGATAATGACACTAGCACAAATATTTTTGTGCCATAAAACCTATAACTGCCATGACTATGCCCCTATGTTTTGGTTTTTTTCATTTTCTAATTATCATAGAAATTAAAATTAAAAAAAATCAAAATTAAAAAAAAGATAAAATAAGGGCATGGTCATGGCAGTTATAAGTTTTATGCACCAAAAATATTTGCTCTAGTGTCATTATCCAAGGAGTAAACAGTCGACTACGTTTGTAATAGTTTGTATGGAGAAAGCCCCCGGTACCCTTTCCTCTTAAAAGAAAATCTAGTTTAAAGTTTTCTACTTCATACAAGGTAGGCTTACAATCGTACTAATAGTAAAATGCGAAAGTCTAATTGGAAAAAAAACGGAATTTTTTTAAAACAGTTGGTATGCTTTTGCCCGGTATTTCGTCAGCGTAGGGTTTGTGTTTTCCAAAATCCTTTATTAACTGTTGCCTTTGCTATAACACCTATATGTATGTATGCAAAATTTTGCCTGGTTCGTTCAGTAGCTGTGTGTTGATATAACAGTTAGTCAGAACATTCAATATTATATTCATAGATTGAACCCGAGAGCCTCGGATAAAAGCTTGAATCATGTTTTAAACATCAGCTTCATTTAGGTTCATTAGATAAGTAGGTTCTTACTTTTAGGGATGCAATGTCTTAACATGCCTAGAATCAAACTGTTGTCAGATCAAGATACCTGAAAACTTTATAATTGATCAACACTATACAATAAAATAGTAGCCCTATCCTTAAAAACTTCATCATATCAGCCACAGGACGACCATTGCTGAACATCCTCGCTCAAAAACGTCCAATCGTTCGCATGCCCTTAATTATACAGGGTTATTGGAAATTATACTAGCAAGCCGTTAAGTGGTAATTCTGTGCACCTAAACAAACAACTTTTGTTCTACGACTTTTGGAAATTCGAACATATTTTTGAAAATTTTGAGGTTAGATTTACTAGAAAATATGCTGTTCCTTACACGGAGAGGTCATTACCCTTAAAATTTTACTTATTTTTCAAGTTTTAACTACTGGACTTAGTCTGAATGACTTTTGTTTTAAAAAATCAGCTGTTTTTCGATTTAACATATTTTACATTTCTCAAAATTTTCAATTTTTTTTTTAATTTCTGAAAGTCATAGAACAAAAGTTGTTTGTTTAGGTGCACAGAAGTAGCCCTCAACGGCTTGCTAGCATAATTACCAATAACCCTGTATATGGGCAAAACCCTAATTACTTGCCTGTTCGAAATATTTGAAGCTAACCCGACCGAACAGAAGTAACACAGTAACAATATATCCTTGAATCACGACACGAAAGTGCCCACTGGGCTGCTAATGTAATAAAACGTGCATTGTTTAGCCAACTGTGTCCAAATTAATCATAACATTTATCACTTGTTAGATAATGCAATCGATTTTGTATTAATTGACTTTAAGTTAGTTAGCCAATGAGTTCCTTTTCCAGTTCCACGCTTCGGTCACGAAGTATCGAGCTTAAAATTCAAAATACAAAAAAATTGCATGTGGCATTGTCATTATTTAAAAAAGTTACCCTATGTGACTTCAAAACGCGCCCTCCAAATCACAAAAAATAAACAATATTTTGCTCAACAAAAACGCGCGCGCGCTCTTCGTCATACGTACGTACGTTTGTTGAACCGAGTGAAATCGAGTGAGTCGTTCGTTGAAGTTTATGCTTAAAAAACTCGAAGACAGAAACAGCCCTTTTTCAGTGACAGCGGCACTCAAATGATTCAATAAAAAAATAAATTAAATTTTAAAAAACCGACTTCAAAAAAACCTGAAAACAAATACTAAAAAACTGAAAAGTGAAAAATAATCTATTTCGGGTCAATAAGACAGCAGATAACTTAAACATAAGTACTTACTTGGAAGTCGGCTTGGGTTAGATTAAATGTTGAGAGGTATACATAAATCATGGTGTTATTTTTTACCAAAAATAATTTCCAGTTCCGGAACTAGTTTCGGAATTCCGGGAATCAACAAGAATTTCCAGTTTCCGAACTAGTTCCGGAATTCCGGAATTATGTACCCAGTCTCGTAACTCAGTTCCGGAACTGGAGACCTTCCGAGACTGGATGCCCTACCTCCAATGAGAAGAAATCTCCAGAAACATGGGGCTTTTTTCCTGTGGTAAATTTGACAAGGGTCAAGTTTACAATATTTTTAAAGGATAAGTATTTGAAAAGGAGCATTAAAATCATGTAATTCTTGCCGCTCAATTTATGCTTCGTAGCATTTTACAACTTATTACTGGACATCCGCTTTCCACTGTTCTACAGCCAAATAATTTATTTTTAGAACTGTTTTCATGCTGACATGGATTTTGTGTTTACGCTTGATGCTTAATCGCTTAATTTCTTCATTGGCCCTAAATTGTTTTTATTCTAAAGTAATTATTCGACGCTTCAGAAGAAAGGACTCAACAATACGTCTGGAATCAACTTACACTAAAACAACCAAAACTAATCAGATTTTTTCTTTCACCGTAAGAGCAATATTAATTAGCGCACATACATATTTCCTAATAAAAATCCAGGTGCACGATCGACTAACCATAAAGGGTGCGATGCAACCCGAATAACCCGAATCTTTTTGTAATACTATCTGTTTTATTCTCATCCTTTTTTGTTTTGTAATTGTTTGCCTACCTATTTTATGTTTGTTTAGTTTTTTCTTGTCCGCTAATAGGGGTACCAGCCGGGACAAACTGCTAGGCACGATAACCCTTTCTTTAAGCTATATCTCGATGGAAACTGATTCAGCCACTATTTAAATTTGAACATTGACATAAGCTCGCATAGTAGCATAGTCTTGTGACCCCAAATGTAAGCCGGTCGTGACCCGCCCCGACCCCGATACACAAACCGCTTCTACCCATTGTCTTTATATTTGCAATGTGGTGTAATTTATAAGATTATATATAAAACTAGCTGTCCCGGCAAACGTTGTTTTGCCATTTACAAAAAAAAAAACTAAGGGAGCCAAAATAATGTGCATATAAAATTTCAAAAAAATCGGTCAAGCCGTTTCGGAGGAGTATGGTAACTAACATTGCGACACGAGAATTTTATATATTAGATGACACCGTGTATTTAGTTAAATAAAATATTGCTATAACGCTGAAAATATCGTGAAACGGTTATTCTTCCTTAAGGTGCCTCTCCGACTAACGAAGAATAGTAGTCAATTTGGAGTATTCTTCTCTATTTCTGGCGAGGCGAAAAAGTTCGGCTGGACTCGCTATCTCCCGGATGTTACGCAACAAAGATTGTTTCCTCCGACCAACACTTCTTTTGCCCGCGACTTTTCCCATCATAATTAGAACTCGTACCTATCATGTCTTAATACATGTCCTAGTCTTTTGCCCGCGACTTTTCCCATCATAATTAGTTGCAGTAACTTGTACCTATCATGTCTCAACACATGTCCCTAGTAGGCAACTGTTCGGAACAGTTAGGAATGGTTAGGAAGTGTGAAATATTCTTAACGTCTTAAGCCGAAACTGTTTCTCTGTGCTGAAGTCTAGCATTGACAATTCTAAGAGTCACCATAATAATAAACTTTAACCTTTGTAGGTTCTGAGTTAAAGTTAAGTCAGTTAAGTTAAAGTATTTTAAGTTTATACATAAAAAATAAATCGGTTACTAATAGGTTGCTGCTACAGAATCTGTGCTATCTAAAAGATCGTTTAAAGTGATAATATTAAGATATTAATATAAGTTATTTGACACCTAATAATCAAGCGGACCACAGTGGGTGGATGTTGCCGTTGGCTACTTGGTAATAACGCTTTTATATTACGTAATTTTTATATTCAATACCTATACTTTTGTCGACCTCTGTAACGCTTTGGACGACAACCCGCCTGCGTCCAATTACCACTGGGATAAATATTTGTATGATCTAGCTAGAGATACACGTGCTTTTTGATCGTCAGTTCCTCATACTTACGGGCGAGCTTTCCGCGTACGAGCTACCCAAGGACTCTTAATGTATTGTACAAAATATATGTATTTACCAAAGAAGTATACAATGCTGTGGTTCACCTATAGCTGCCTAGTAAAAACTTCTTTCATATTAAAAACTCTTCGTCGAAACATCCAATATATAAAATTCTCGTGTCGTGGTGTTAGTTGCCAAACTCCACCGGTACAGAACGGCTGAATAGATTTGTATGATTTTTTTTGTGTATATTCGTTCGGTCTGAGAATCGAACACTATTCATTTTCTTTTTCCCTTATATTTGTTTGTACCTATATCACAAAACAACGTTTGCCGGGACAGCTATTATTGTATAAGAATTACTTATATCGGTTGTCTATTATCCATATTATAAGTCAAGATGCTAATAGTTACATACAATACACAAGTACAATATTTGGTTTATTTTTAACTACCAAAGAATAAGTATAGCAGTTTGAAGAACTACCACAAAAATACTTAGATAGTTTAAACTGCGAAAAGAATCTTGTTATACTTACCTAAATAAAAGACTTAATACATTTTAATCTTACTTATAAAAGCTTACATTTTACGCCTGACTATAATTCCTTTGTTCCCTAATATCCAACATTATCTCCGTAATCTCTTAACTTGAAGCATTGTCCAATGTCCACTGATAGCGATAGATACCGCGCTTGCGTCTCGTATCTCTAATTGAAATGTGTTGCTTGGACAGGCTAATCATGCGTGCGCGCAATTACGTAATAGGTACAGAATTTCGTAGGTAGAATCGGTGTGGTAGGATTTTGTAATTTTTTAAGGTTCTGTACCCAAATGGTATAAACGGGACCCTATTACTAAGACTTCGCTGTCCGTCGGTCTGTCTGTCTGTCACCGGTCTGAATCTCATGAACCATGATAGCTAGAGTGGTAAAATTTTCACAGATGATGCATTTCTGTTTTTGTTTTTAGTTTGTTTTTAAGAATGTTCGGTTATTTTCATGTTTTTTACATCTATAAATATAAAATAAATTCAAAGTGATTAATATATCATCAACGCACAGTTCGAATCAATGGACTGATTGGGTTAAAATTTGGCATACAGATTTTATGACATAGGTATCCGCTAAGAAAGGATTTCGACAAAGTCGCCGGTGAAAGATAGTGGTATTAAAGCATTTTGTTATGATTTTGTTTTTGCTATGATGATGCAAGGTACAAATTGTTTCGACTGAATTATAATGTCGTACTCTTGCCTTAAATACATTCATAAGGAACTTGAAGACTGACAAAATCAGAAAATAAAACGTAGACAATTTATTTTAGAGTAAAAGAAATCGTTGATTTCAAGTCTTACTATTATTGCTCATCAATATTTTAACAAAATTCATTTAAAGCGTTCTCTGATCTCGCAAAGGTAAAACACAATAAATGATTACGTTAAACCACTCGACCTCACTAAAGCACCTTTTATTGATTGACACAGAACCTTGGGTTCAAATAAAACGGAATTGGTACAATACGATGTTTCGTCAATACCTTCAATTCATTGTGTTTTGGAGTAAGACAAAAGCCCAATAATACCTTCTATAACTATTGCATATAAATATAAACAGACTCTAGACATAAGTCTGCCGATGTCTTGCTGAACGTTTCATTTGTATGCAGACGATTATTATTATTTTATTATTAAAAGCCTGTAGTATCCCACTGCAGGGCAAAGGCCTCTCTACTCCCCTTCCACTGATCGCGATCTTGTGCGACGGATCTGTCATAAATTTGTACGTATCGAGAAGGTAATCTTTTTCCGTTGGTGGGTGTCCAAAAAGTTGTTGATTTGGCCCAAAGTTCTTCCGGCATACGGCAGATATGGCCGGCCCAATACGTCTATGTTTTTCTATTTGATGATAGAAGAAGCGGAGTTGGCCTTATGGCTGATACCTCAACTTTCATTCTAAAGGTGGTGCGTTCGAATCCTGGCGTGCACTAAAAGATGTTTCAGACGAAACTTGTGAACTAATTGACATTGCTCTTACGGTGAAGGAAAACATCGTGGTGAAACACGAAGCTGTTTATGTTGTTATTTGCATGCTGTTTATTTAATTTCATAAGTTTGGACACCGTACCCTTCACCTTCCTCAACTTTTTGTCCATCCATAGGTTGCCTGGAAGAAATCGCTTTGACCGATAAGGCCGCCCTTTGTAACACTTAGACTTAATTTTTTTTTTTTAATATATATTTTACGACCCGCCCGGCTTCGCACGGCTATATAATGCATGTATTATACATATAAAACTTCCTATTGAATCACTCTATCTATTAAAAAAAACCGCATCAAAATCCGTTGCGTAGTTTTAAAGATTTAAGCATACAAAGGGATATAGGGACATATTAGGGACGGCGAAAAGTGACTTTATTTTATACTATGTAGTGATAGTGATAGTGATGTAATTTAAAAATGGTGTTTGCAATAAAGAATTTATCTATCTAAGCTTAGTTGGCTCCAGACTTATTGACGAGTTCTTTGCCCTTTACATGGTCGACTAAGCTGAGAGGGTAGAGGTGCTGGGCAAACCTTACTCCATCCACACGTAAAAAGGATCCGACTAAAGAGATCAAGTTGCGGAAAATAGCCCGTATACATCATATGATAGAAAAATCTGTTGTCTGCTTTTGCTTATGATATAAATGAACTCATTTGGTACCATTGTCTTTGAACCTCGAATGCAAGATTACAACTTATTAATAGTATTATGACTATAGGTTTGGGTTCGATATAGATGTGTACTGCAATCAATACAATAATCTTTGCCAAGGTTTCTTTGATCATCAATTTTGGTTGCTGTTACAAAATTGGGTTGAAAAGAAACTGCATGTAGCAGAGATGAGAATGGTGAGATGGTGTAAGAATAGGTGATAGGATTAGTAAATTAGTAAATTAGCCTCTCCTGCAAACCTACTAACTTCAGTCCTAGAAGCTACGTATTTTTTATCAATTTGTAAAATAACGAAACTCTTAGCTGAATGTGCATAATTTCCTTTGCGGAAAAAAAAGATATTTAACGTTTCGTTTTATACTAAAACACACTGTGTTAAAACACTCATTTTATTCCTCTTTATTTCACTCAGATAAAAGTACGCAGATCTACGAACTTTTCTAATGGGGTCTACGCATTTTTCAAAATCCGAGATGGCAACACTGATGTAGCTGCCATTACTGACAAGTTGAAGAGTAGACTGGCGTGGTTAGGTCATGTCATGCAGAGAGATGACTCTCATGTCACCAAAAGAGTACAGGACTTGTAAGTAAATGGTCGAATGAGCAGACGACCAAAGAAGAGGTGGAAGGGTTGCGTCATAGAGAATTTTAAGGAAATTAGAGTGAACGCGAACTTGTCGGGGAATAGAGTAGAGTGGAGAATGATGACAATGTGGTAACAAGAAGTTACAAAATTATGGTTTTGTTTGTATGTTTCGTAAAACTAAAACGAAAAGATGTCTTTCGTAAAAAAAAATCACATGTAGGTACTTGTAAAGTGGCAGAATGACCAAATGATCCACCGACAGTAAAGGTATCCGTTGGTTATACATAACAATAATTAGGTATTATGACTCAGAAAATAATAAGCCTGTCTCTGAGACTTTGAAATTATAAATGAAGTACCAAATCGACTTGTTTATCTATTTATTCGAACCTTAAAGCTATAGGTTAGCTTTAAGGTTCGAATAAATAGATCCTACAAAACCGTTTTATTCAATTCAAATCTCATCTAAAGCAATAATTTCGTAAACTCTTCACAATTTATTCGCTCGTGATTATACGGTTAACAAAAACATTACATTTTTCTCTCACACTTTGATAGTTTTTTGTGGAAAGTTGGGTTTTCTGAAAGGGTAGAATTCATTCAGAGTTCAATTGTTGTGAAGTGAACTGTGTCGTGTCACGATCTCTTGACTTGACCGATCATTTTGGTTTGTTTCCGTTACATTTATCGAATTAAGTAATAAATAAAATAAATAAATAAATATTGTCGGACATTCCACACATCGCTATCTAGCCCCAAACTAAGTAACTAGACTTGTGTTATGGGTGCTAGACAACGAATATACTACTTATATACTTTTCTTTTGTAAATATATACTTCACTACATAGTATAAAATAAAGTCACTTTTCGCCGTCCCTATTTCCCTTTGTATGCTTAGATCATTAAAACTACGCAACGGATTTTGATGCGGTATTTTTTAATAGATCTATAGAGTGATTCAAGAGGAAGGTTTTTGATGTGAAACATCTATAGCCGCACGTAAAACCGATTTCTGGCGTGGCGACGCATGCCGCGCACGCTATATGATGGTATATAATATACAATCTATATGCAGTAGTGTGTACGGTGTACACCGTAATCGACTGTGCGATTCTATCACAATCTGTCCTTTTCTGCATATTACTTTTACAAAATATTATGTATTAGCCGGGGCGGGTCGCTATTATACCACAGACAAATATCTAAGCATAAATACTACTAATCAATAGTTACTTTACTATTCCTTTGATTCTGTGTTATTTTCTTTACCTTATATGCTAGTTCTAATTTAGCGTCTTCCATTATTAGTTAGTGTCTGTTTAAAAATACTATTAATTTCCTACCACAGAATATGTAATAGATATTACGAACTACAATCTTTATCAGAATAGAATAGAAAAACATTTATTTGGAAAAGCACACGACAAAAATAAATAAGTATTTAGAACAGTTTAAGAGATGTTTATAAACAAACATAAGAACATAAAAAGACAGAAAGTTAAAACGAATATTAGAGAACAAAAAGTATAAAATAAAAAGACTGAAAATTCAGAGAATAAGTTTAGCAGAAAAATATATGTAAAAAAAAAAGATCTAAGGATTCGTGTGCCTCCAAAAAGGCTCTCATCAGCCCTTGTCAATTCACCTTTTCAGAGGTCGACTTCCGAAAATTCTTTATTAGTGCGCGCCTACGTCCTGACTTAGGAACACCGACATGAAATTTCAGGCTCTACAAATCTGAAACTTCGTGTGGGTGTTCCTTATTCCTCTTCTAGTTTCAGAAATTACGAGAAATTATAAAAATGTTAGTACCTACTTACCATTTTTTGCCATTAATTAAGGAACTAAGTTAAGTAATAAGATTATGTAAATATTGCCAAGTTTAGAGAAATTATTCGATTGAAACTCGTTATGAATTATGAGATTCAAAATTCCGAGTTAATACTACACTAGCTAGACCTGTTTTATATTCAATACTAGCTGCAACCCGCGGATTCACCCGCGTAAACCCTAATCCCGTAGGAATAATAAAATAAAAAGTAGCCTTCCTCGATATAATTTTATCAACACAAATAATATTTCAATTCGAACCAGTAGTTCCTAAGCTTAGCGCGTTCAACCAAACAAACATAATAAAAAACTCTTTATAATATTAAAGTATAGATTTAATAAACCTTTTAATCTGTGTATACTTGATCATGTTTGGCGACCCAGTTGGCACAATAGTCACCATGCCGAACTGCCATCACAGGGTTGCGGGTTCTATTCCCGCGTCAGACAAGTATTTAAGCTTATATATTCTGTCTGTGGTTTGGTTGTTTCTATGTATTATAAGTATACCTATATTTACAAAAGAAAAAGTATATTAGTAGTATTTCGTTGTCTAGCACCCATAACACAAGTGTAAGTTACTTAGCTTGGGGCTAGATGGCAATGTGTGGAATGTCCTGCAATATTTATTTAGATTTATGTATTTCGTATTCCTCACAACAATGGACACAGTCCCCATCATCCGACCTGCAACACGGAAGCGCATCACGATGTCCATTACAAAAAAATCTAACAATACCCTCTCGTGACCGCCGGCAGCCCATTCAAGTTATCCCCTGAGAAATAGTGTACGTGCAAGTATTTTCGCGGGGCATTCGATCTGCCCAGATGGCCGTCAGACTTTGATTAATTCATAGTTTTTGAAGTGAAAACTTCTATTACCGAGGAACGCATACTTTTAGATGAGATAAAATCTCTGTATGCCTAGCATGAAGACCAAAACACGATACGATAAAGCGATATAACTACATCAACTCTCAAAATATGATATCTATCATATTTTGAGAGTTGTCGCCATTCTGAATTTTTATTATAATTTTTATCGCAATTTATAATAAAAATTCAACATGGCGGCTTTATCTATCATATTTTGAGAGTTGATGTAGTTATATCGCTTTATCGTATCGTGTTTTGGTCTTCATGCTAGGCAGGCTGAACTCGTTACGAGACGCAATGTGACAGCTACGTCATTATCGGCTTCAAACAGTACTATATTTTCGTCGCTCGGTAATAAGACTTTGTGGCTTGGTGGTTTGGAGAGCTACTCATGGACGTACTGTACGTACGAGTACATACTACGCCCATGGCGCTACATACTTATATGAATGTTTAGCCCCTGGTTCGAATCTCACCGAACACTTCAATTCAGTTTTCGTTTTTGTTTTGTTTTTATTTATTTTTTAATAGCTTTTATTATTTTATATAATTTTTTTTTTATATTTTTTTTTAATATTTATAGATTTTATACCTAGGTTTTAAATTCACTTCTGTCGTCAATCCCGGAATGCAAACGTTTTTTTTTTAAATAGAGTTGTTTTATTTTTTCGAGATTGAGGCAAATAACCAAGGTAGTATATAAACTAACTAGCGACCCGCCCCGGCTTCGCACGGCTATATTGTGCATGTAATATACATATAAAACTTCCTCTTAAATCACTCTATCTATTAAAAAAAACCGCATCAAAATCCGTTGCGTAGTTTTAAAGATCTAAGCATACAAAGGGAAATAGGGACGGCGAAAAGTGACTTTATTTTATACTATGTAGTGATAGTGATATTACACATCTAGGTACAATACATTTGACTATAAAATTAAATTCAATGTCCTGGCTGACGGATACGATTATATGAAGGCACACGTATAAAATCAATGCACGGATTGGGCTAAAATTTAACATATTAATATGACTTAGGCGTCGGAAACTTCAACTCCTACGCGGACGAAGTCGGGGGTAAAAGCTAGTTCCTTAAAATGTATAAAAATACATAGGTATTCAGAAAAAGAATCGTCAAAATCGGTTCATAAACGAAGTTATACCCGAACACCATAGAAAAAAACATTTTAATACAGTCGAATTTAAAACCTTCTCCTTTTTGAAGTCGGTTAATAAAATCATTAAATAAATAATAATTCTATTTAAAAAGTAGGAATTCATAAAAAAATGTAATTGAAATAAGTATTTCAAATAATAATTCAACGCTGAATCATGATAGTAGATTGTCTGGCGTAGTATGTGTTGAGTTTACTCGTCGCGCCGCTAGATGGCGTTACTACTTTTCACCACTTTTTCTGAATCGCGCTATCGTTACGTTTTAGTGATTTGACTGGGCTCGCCCGTACTTTTGTTGAAATTAACTTTGCGCAGAGGCAATATCGTAACCAATGAGGTTAATCCGAGGTGCGATTATTGCTAGTTGAAAACTTTACCAATACCCCGCCCGGTGGACGTGAAATACCGTCCGCTATGGCAATTTTTGGATGGCCGTTGAGGCCTTGTAAACCTAGAAACTCTTTACTTTAGGCTAGCTGCGCTCCGCGGTTTTGCCCGCGTAAGTCCCGATCCCGCAGGGATTTCGGGGTCAAAAGTATGTCCTTCTGTCTGCATCCCCTAAATTCTAAACTATCTTTTTGACATTTCAAAGTGATATCATGCATTGCATTATTCCTATTGAATAAATAATTTTGAGTTTGATTTATCGCTATGCCGATTTTCATCCAAATCGGCAAGTCTTGACTGACTTGACGTTTGACTGTCAAACGTGAAGAGGACAAACAAACATTCGGGTTTTTATTATTAGTTTAGGTTTTACATTCATAAAGTTACGTAGATAATAAATAATTTATTTAGTAGTCGCTGAAAGCATATTGTGTTGTTCAGCAAATATTTGCTGATCGCGATATCCGGCATTAAAATGACGTCAATGTGCTTAGCATCATCGCTTAGTACAAGCAAGCCAGCAAACGATATTAATTTAATCGACAAGTACTTTATCTGTCAAAATAGGTACTTCACAAGTTCAAATAGCCGTAACTAAAAGGATTTGAATACCAACAACCGATTATTAATCGAATCCAAATCGTTACGAGTTTAATAAACGTCACTCGATTGACATTCACACTCTTTGATCGGTGAAAGTATGAGGTTTTGTTATTATTACAAATATTAATGATAAATCGATCAATCGTTCGTAATACGATTATCGATTCGATGGGGGGTCGTGTAGGGCTGCTAATATGTATTTCATATAGAAAAAAAAGGTTTCTTAAAGCAAGATATAATTATTTCACTATAGACGCTAAAGAATAATTTATTGTCTTTATTCAATGTTCTTGAAAATAACATTAGTCCATTGAAATGTTACATTTTTTGAGCTTAGCGTGCATTTGTCAGAGGACGTTATTTTATTTTTTAGATATCAAGAGGGGGTTAGTCTAAGCTTAAATCCAAGTTTGAGGGATTGTAGCTCTTGTCCCACGGCCGCCATCTTGGAAAAAGGGATTTAAACGGTTTTTATGGTTTATCTGACAAACTATAGGTCTCACCAAAAAATATTACATAACATTTTTTTGTTGCAAATAATCCTAGTCTACGTATCTACAACTTCTTCTTCTATATCTACAACTTTTGTCAAGTAACTTTTAGTCATAGAACAAAAACCAAAAAGTTATAAGCTAAAATGCATGAATCTGAGTTTTTATTTTTACCTGGGAGTAACCCAGGGTTTTCAAGGATGTAAACTCAGGTATAGACTACTCTCGGAAGTTCTTTAAAAACGTATAAAAATAATAACATGCAACAACAAGGTAAACATCGCTTTTTCGATGTTTACCTTTTTGTGTTAATTCTCAGAAGAAGAAAAGTAAGCATATTTTGAAAATTATAAGACCTATCAACATACTTTCAAGACAATTATTGTAGACAATTTAATGAAGAACAGATCGGTCTTTAACAGTTTTGTTATATCTTTAACTGTTTTATAATAAAATAAAAAAACTGTAAGGCTGATACAAAACGGGGTCGACGGGGCGTAAAAATCACTATACAGTTTTTAAACTCCGATCTCCATACTTCTGAGGTAAATGTTGTAGTGAATTTGATGAAGATCAAATGGCTAATGTCAATTTGGTTATAGTTTTAACCGTTATCATAAAAAATGCAAAAAACTCTAAATTGGCACACAAAAGGGGGGGGAAAGGGGGGAACCAATCGCCATACGACATGTTTCTACTTCTATATCTTATTATTTATGTAAAAGCTACCTGCATGCCAAGTTTCATGCTTTCAGCCAGATGGGACTGTATTAAGAACTAAGGAATGTGAGTAATAGATTTTCACTTATAACTTTTTTATTTTTGATTTACAACTAAAAGTTACTTAATAAAAGTTGTAGATAATCTTTTTTGCAACCAAAAATGTTAAGCAATATTTTTTGTGAGACCTATAGTTTGGCAGGTAAATCATAAAAACCATTTAAATCCCTTTTTCCAAGATGGCGGCCGTGGGACAAGAGCTACAATCCCTCAAACTTGAATTTAAGCTTAGACTAACCCCCTCTTGATATCTAAAAAATAAAATTGCGTCCTCTGACAAATGCAACCCCAAATGTAACTTTTCAATGGACTATATTCTCTAGCTAGTGGATTATTTTTTATTTTCTGTGTATTTATATTGACTGGTTTGTATGTTTGTTTATACCTTTATCCGGGATTTTCTCACACTAATGTTAATATTGAAATTATATATTTTTAACCGACTTGAAAAAAGGAGGTTCTCTATTCGACACGTATATTTATGTTCATGCCTACTCTGGCATATTAATCCTATATTTCTATTCATTTATTTTCTGATAATTAAAATCCTTAAACTATTTGTAACAAAACTTCGTATCTATGTTAGTAAATATTAAAAATATAAATCAAAATTAAACAAAAAATTAAAAAGTTTCTTCGATTTTTATTTCACAAAATAAATCCATTATTTTTTATGGAGAAGAAGAGCCGAAGATCGGTCTCAGTGGCGTATCTTGGTCTCCCAGGCTTACGTCCAGCAGTGGCCTGACACCGGCTGATGATGATGATGATGAAAACCATTATAATTATAAATTTGTTTTTGCAAAAGTTTTGAAGTAGCGTAGTAACCTTTTTGACGTGACAACGTTTTATAAATTGGTTTGCCGGGTGACACTTCAAGAAACTGCGTTACGCTCCGCTGACGTTATGCGCTCACAATGAGAGCGAGTGAGAGGCACGCGTCCCTTCCACTCGGGCATGGTTAGCCCGCCTAAGAGCGAGAGAGACAGACATAAAAAGTGAAAGGCACGCGTCCCTTCCACTCGAGCACAGTTGTTGTCACGTAAAACTTTCGCCCGTATACCGACTTTACAGGCAACCAGTTTTTTTTTGGTTATTTGATAACCGATAAAAGACAGTAATAAATTACCAGAGCTTTATGAAATTTAGTTAACATATAGAATTGAAATTGGCCAAATTAAGATCCCAACATAGAACATAATTAACAAATCGGAACGAAAGTCAAGTTTAAGATTACGCAATACAAATAAATAAAATAATTGCAACGTTAAAATCAAGGCCTTAATTTTACACTTACGGACAATTAATCCGGTTAATTTATTAACAACTTGCGAGGACATTTTTTTACTTATATTTTTTTGTAAAAGAAGTGACGAATTTACAATGGACGTTAAAAGTTGGAATATTTCACATGCCACACAAGAGCGGTGTTGGCTTAGTGGTAGATACCTCGACTTTCATTCTGAAGGTCGTTGGTTCAAATCCCGGCCGGCCGTAAACCGATGATTTTTAAAGAAAAATGTATGTGCGCTAATTGACTCTGCTCTTACGGTGTGTTATACATAATACGGTATGTTATATATAATTACATTGTTGCGGGTTCGATTCCCGCCTCAGACAAGTATTTATGCTTAGATATTTGTCTGTGATCTGGTTGTTTCTATGTATTATAAGTATATATTTACAAAAGAATATATTATGTAGTAAATCCGTTATCTAGCACCCATAACACTAGTCGTAGTTAGCTTGGGCTAGATGGCGATGTGTGGAATGTCCTGCAATTTATTTATTTTATTTACACAGGTAAAATCCGAAAAGCCCTGATAGTCTGAGACACTCGAATAAAGTGACAGTAGGCACATACTTTATCGGACTCACACTAAAAACAGTTATAGAAATCTACTGTTTCTTTGCTCGCGCATGTAAAAAAACGCCATATTTTACAACACATGGTTGTAAACTAATTGAAATTGTAACAATTTGCGTTGATTAATGTTGTACTAGATAACATTGATTAGATATCACCGTAAATGGTTTAATAGTTTTTTTCTCTCTCTATGAATATTCATGAGATTGATTAAAAGGTAACATGTACTTATCTCAATTAACAATATGTTAACTATGACGTGACAATTATTAAATTAATTGTCATGTAAAAGGTTTAACTTTTGTTTGTAACGCGGTCTCTTTTGTGATGATGTTAATTGTTGCCACAGAAGCTAATAAATCATTATGTAATTATTGTGTTTTGATATGTGTTGAAACCTTTTGAATACCATGTACTTAGTCTTTCCACATACACAAGTCGCTATCACATTATATCAACTAGTTCATTTTTATATAGAATAAAAAAAAAATTAATAGAAAAAATATATAGCGTAAAAAATGTGTTTAAGAAGTTAATTTTTGAATGTGACACGATTTGTGTTCATTGTAATTATTTTCCCGTATCTATAATACGCGATTAAGACCCTTAAAAATAATTAGGTACCATGAGTTTAAGAAGTACCGATGTACAGTCACATTACCAATTAGCTGAACCTCACGTGACCCAGAGGTCATTCGCATATCTGTAAAAAATATAGTATTTACCTATTTTGTTATTTTTTTATATTGCATATTGTATTGTACCTATATTATATTGTTAAAAAAACAGAATCAGGTAACATTTCTTTACAACCTTACAGATTTGCGAGTGAGCTCTAGGTCACGTGGGGTTCAGGTAATTGGTAATGTGACTGTACCAACTTGTTAAGGATACGCAATTATAAAAACGGTTACATATCAAAATAACTAAGTTCAATATAACTATGTTCGAAATAACTACGGTCATAATGCCTACTGTTCAAAATACCTAATGGTTGTTTCACATATTTTTGAAATAACTAATGAACGAAATACCTAATGGACGAAATACCTACGGTTAATTTACCTACGTTCATTATAACTATGTTCGAAATAACTACGGTCATAATACCTACTGTTTAAAATACCTAATGGTTGTTTGGCATATTTTCGAAATACCTAATGGACGAAACACCTACGGTTAATTTAACCACAATTAATTCAACTACGGGTTTTCACCTGCGGTTAAAAAAAATCAATTTTATAAAATACACCTACGGTTAATTTAACTACAATTAATTCAACTACGGTTTTTCACCTGCGGTTTAAAAAAATCAATTTTATAAAATCCCTAACCAAGTAAAATGGGTAGAATTCGCTTCTAGCACTCGCCGGCCGCTGCCGCGGCACCGCTCGCTTCGCTCGCTCGGCTCGTGCGTTGTGGTCGCAGTTCTAACATAAACCTAACCTATCCATGTCGGTTCTGGGTAGGGAGTTTTCCGGGTGGGTCTTTATATGCTGCCTTTATCACGCAACTAGAGACGAATTTTACCTATTTGACTTGATTAGGGAAGCATATAAAGACCCACCCGGAAAACTCCCTACCCAGAACCGACATGGATAGGTTAGGTTTATGTTAGAACTGCGACCACAACGCACGAGCCGAGCGAGCGAAGCGAGCGGTGCCGCGGTAGCGGCCGGCGAGTGCTAGAAGCGAATTCTACCCATTTTACTTGGTTAGGGATTTTAAAAAATTGATTTTTTTAAACCGCAGGTGAAAAACCGTAGTTGAAATAATTGTAGTTAAATTAACCGTAGGTGTTTCGTCCATTAGGTATTTCGACCATTAGGTATTTTAAACTGTAGGTATTATGACCGTTAGTTATTTCGAACATAGTTATATTGAACTTAGTTATTATAATGTGTAGCCCAATCGACCGTTAGGTATTATGAACTTATGTGAATCGACCGTAGTTATTTCGAACATAGTTATATTGAACTTAGTTATTATGATACGTAACCATAAAAACAGCACTTAATGAAATCAGGTTGAAATGTGTGGGAAATCTATTGTGAGTTATTAACTCATTTTTAAAATAATGTGAAACACAAACAAAGACAATTCTAAAAAAAATGTTAAAATAAAAACTTAAGAGGGCGTCTCCTAAGTTTTTTCTTAACTTAACACCTAAAAAAATAAAAGACAGTAAATCAAATCACCGCGATATAAAACCTCTTTAAAGCCTTAAGCATTGACAGTGTTATATTTAAAGCGACCTCATTACTCGGCCAAATGAGCGATTTCGACCGTGTCCAGATAAGGCTCTTTAAAATTCTGCCAAGTTATATGTTCAGTTTAATGGTGGCGCTAGTGTCAACGTAATGTATTAAATTGTCGAATAGTTTTTTTAGTTTAATAAAAATCCGTCGTCACTATGGAATTGGATTGACGTGTGCGATTCGGGAATGTCATTTCGGTAGCATACGTTAAGTATCGAATGTTATGGACTCCCGTGGGAAAATCAGGATAAAGCCTAGCACGTCCACGCGAAGGTGCGGCCGGCCGTAGTTTTTCGTTTTTTCGATGGATTTCTACCTTTCCAGAAAATAAAGCTACCCAATCTATAGTTGTATTATAAAATTGAAGAGTTTGTTCGTTTGAACGCGCTAATCTCAGGAACTACTGGTTCTAATTGAAAAATATTTTTGTGTTAAATAGTCCATTTATCGAGGAAGGCTATAGGCTACTTTTCATTTTGATATTCCCACGGAATCGGGACTTACGCGGTTGCAACTGAAAAATAGTGCAAATTTTTACAAACGTCGCGTTCGGTTTCAATTTATGTAAAAACATGTTTTTTTTGCGCTTTCTTCAGTATCTCATTTGCAACAAAAACTTGTTAAAGGACCACCTTAACATTTTTGCAGTTATAATTGTAATTTTCACGTGAATGTTAATTTTCATGTTTATTAGTTGTCAACTTGTCACTCAGCATGTAATTTATTTCTCCGTTATTCAATTACGTCAATGTTATGGTACTTTACAGCTTGAAATTGGCAATTTTGATATGTACTTTTTGCAATATCAAATCAGATCGGTTCCAAGAATTTGGGCTCAGCAATACTCGGGAAAAAATAGCTTTTTGTATTACTACTGTAAGTACTTATACCTACTATTGCATTACGAGGTTTTCAAAAGAAATGCCTATTACTTAAATCAAAATTAGTCTAGGTCAGGATCGAAAATGAGAGATTTCTTTCAGTTAAGTAAAGCATCGTTGCTGAATGGATTTTTAGAGAAAATGACCAACTATTTAATTACCAACGCAATATACCTTTAAAAAATAGGCCCTAGAACTTAATCGTAAACTTCGTTACCAAATACCTACATCGTAAACTCCCAACAACCGATATACTACTTATATTCTTTTTTTTTTGTAAATATATACGTATAATACATAGAAACAACCAGACCGCAAACAAATACCACAGCCATGCAAAAAACACACAATCATAAAGATAAACATTTGCAGCATAGCATCTGAGCTCTACACAGCAAGCGATTAATATTCTCTCATTAGTGACGCGGTGACAGATGGAGGCATAATGGCACGATTGATTTACGATGGCTCATTCGTATCATTGAGCAATCAGACTCCTTCCTAGTACCAGTTCTAGCTGGATTGACGGGAGATTGTTTAGCATTGAAGTAGGTAAACTTTACTACCTTCGCGGTTTCGGATTTATACCCTCTAGATTTTTACGAAAATCTTTGGAATTGATAACCGTTTTCCAATTTCAATGCCCGGTAGACTTTTTGAAATTTATTTTTATAAACTGTCCTGATTTGGAAATGTTCTATTTCTAATTTTTCAATTTAAGGTTGTTTCTAAAGTCGGTTTATGAACGATAATTTTACGTGAGAAAGTCTTAGAAAAATATTAAAAATTGAGTTTTTTTTTTGTTTTATCTTTACTTAATTTTTTTTCCATATCATCGTATTCTGTTTTTACCCCCGACGCAAAAACAAACGGAAAAAAGGCCTAAAAAATATTGTATGTCAGACGAGGCTGTATAGGTTAAAAGTCTTTTGCCTGGCCTTTCGGGAGTATAATTAACAAAAAAATATTGCCTAAAAAAATTGTAAACATAGAGTTATCACAAATATTTTGTTAATTATTATTTTCTTTTCAAGTATTTTCTTTTATTCGCAACTGTGATAAAAAAAACGTCGTACGCTAAACGTGTGGATATTGATCAAACCGCCTCTGTGTAATAATCAATTTACCACACTTACATCGTAATGTACTATGTATTATAGATATTGTAAGAAATTTAGAGGGGTTAAACCTCTACTTTTTTATCTTAAGTCTGGTCAAAATTAGCATAAATTACGAGAAGGTATATGGCGTCCAATTCCTAAAGTTTTACTGTTATGTTCTTATCTAAATTAGGTGTTAATTTTTGCACATTTCGTAAAAGATTCTCGCAAAATATACTCAGATGTTCTCCGGCAGTGTTGTCACTGTAAAACTTGTTTCTACAGAAAATAAAACTATAATTTTATTTAAAACACCACCTGCTTGACTATTGTCTACCAAGAGGTGTATATTTGCTATCTGATATATGACTTAAACTTCTCCTACGAAGATATTAAAAGAGCCATATTTCAATTGAATTATTCTTATAGTATACGTACTAGCTGTAGGTACCGGTAAACGTTGTTTTGCCGTATACAAAAAGATATATAAAGGCGAAATAAAGGGAAAGAAAATAGAATAGTGTTCTATTCTCAGACCCAACGAATATACTCAAAAAATTCATACAAATCGGTTCAGCCGTTTAGGTGGAGTTTGGCAACTAACACCGCGACACGAGAATTTTATATTATATAAACATATAAACAGGGATTTGCTTATCTAAGTATACAGGGTTATTGGTAATTATACTAGCAAGCCGAGAGGGCTACTCTTAAGTTAAGGTACACAGACCTTAACAAACAACTTTTGTTCTACGACTTTTGGAAATTCGAACATTTTTTTGAAAATTTTGAGGTTAGGTTTACCTGAAAATCAGCTGTTCCATACACGGAGAGGTCAATAACCTTAAAATTTTACATATTTATTAAGTTTTATCTACTGTTCTTAGTCTGAATGACCTTTCTTTTAAAAAATCAGCTGTTTTTAGAATTAACATAACCTCAAAATTTTCATATATTTTTTCCAATTTCCGGAAATTCGAAAAAAAAAAGAAAATTTTGACCTCTTCGTGTAAGAAACAGCTGATTTTCAGGTAAACCCAACGTCAAAAATTTTCGAAAAAATGTTTGAGTTTCCAAAAGTCGTAGAACAAAAGTTGTTTGTTAAGGTGCACAGAAGTAGCCCTCAACGGCTTGCTAGTATTATTTCCAATAACCCTGTATATATTTATCATTATATTGTATGTGGCAATTTTTTGCCGTAGGTATATATTTGTTTTGCTTATTTTATATTTCAGTCTACTCTACTATCTGCTCATGAAAACCTAGCTCTATGTTTTTTTTTATCTTATATTTATTTAAGGGTTCCTGTTGGTTTCCAATCAAACAAATACCAAACAAATTAGTAACCAACCATGAACCCAATAAGTTTCTAAAAATTCCCGCTCGCGTGTCCACTATCGAAATACAAGACATTGCTACCGACGCATTTCTCGATTATCTACTGACTCCTTTTATTTATTTTTTATGAACGTCTAAATCGAATGACCGGTGTAACTTATCACCCATCGACTGTTATGGCGACAGGGTACATGGGTCCTTGATAAAATACACTTGTATAATACATCCCGGTTGGATATTTCTTCTCTTTTATGTTCCGCGGAATAATTTAAGGAAATTTTATTCCTTACTTTCTCGTCTATATTTTGTTAGATTGGTCGTAATTTTTAAGGGTTATGGTTTTATGGCCTAGTGGTAGATACCTCGACTTTCATTGCAAAGGTTGTGGGTTCAAATCCCGGCCGGCCCCGTACACCTATGGATTTTTCTCATGGAATGTATGCGCGGTAATTCATATTGCTCTTACGGTGATGAAAAACATCGTGATAAAACCCGCGGCTTAGCTGGCTCTAGAAGTATTGCCGAGTTCTTTTATTCTGGATACGGTCAACTAAGCTGAGAGGGTAGTATTGGTGCTGAGCAAGCCTACTTAATCCAAAAAGGACCCAAATAAAGAGATCTACTTGCAGAAAACGGCCCGTATACAAGTACAGGTACTTAATTCTTACTACGTACGCCCGGTATTTTTTTTGTATAGAACCATTTTAAAATTGAATTTGATAACCATACAATTGGATCATTTTTTTTTGCTTAGAAAAAGCGTCGATTCATCGTTGTTAGGTCGCTAGTTCCGCGAAGACAATCTATTTAAAGCATCACAAATTGGTGTAAGGTCTTCGACTCTAGCCTTTATGGCCATGTTTCGGCACGGGCCAACCGCCAGATAATTATTTTAAGTGTCAATAAATAATAAAGTTGGCCGCGCGCTGAGTGCTCGTCCATCTCTCTTATCTCAATTCTTAATGCGCCTCTTTGGACGTTCTTCTTTTTTCAAATCTTTTATTTTTCCTTTTCTGTTTGTGTCGTCCAGTGTGGAGGTTAAATGTGTTGACAGCATGAAGGTTTTATGTTTTAATCCTGACTTTATGGTCGTTTAATCGTTATTAGAAAAGTTTTAGTTTATCTCTAACGTTATCATCGCTTTTATTTTGTTTCATGGAGGTATAATAGATTAGAATGGATTGTTTGTTTTTATTAGATGTAGTGATTAAACTCATTAATATAATCGGAACTATTAAAGTAGATATTAATAGAGCGTTCTGAATAATGTGTCTGTAATAAATCATAGGTACAATGAGCAAAGATAATTAACATAACAGTGTGATAGAAAAAAAAACATCTGAACCATATTATTATACAATTTATACAATGTAATATTTTGGGTGTCTCGCCTTAAAATATTAAAATGTAATATTCCCGGTCAAGAAAAGATATTCTGTATCAGGCTAAAGATACGTAAAATTTTACCATATTTAAAATTAAATTGCCTATGACAAACGGAATCCATAGACAATCCATATACAATGCTTGGCTGCAGTTTTTAGCTGAGGTCGACCCATTTGAGTCAGTACACGACTCCTTTTAGAAGTTGTTTTTTCTTTACCACTTTTTTTGTTCTTTATGTAATTAATTTTTCATTGTCATGTTCATTTCACTTTATTCCTGTGTTTGTCGTGTGTTTATACTCAATAAATGCTTTTCTTTCTTTCTTTCAATATTATAAGTATACGTCACATTACCAATTAGCTGAACCCCACGTGACCCAGAGCTCATTAGCATATCTGTAAAAAATATAGTATTTATCTATTTTGTTATTTTTTTATATTTTATATTGACTTGTATAGTATATTGTTTAAAAAGAACAGAATCAGGTAACATACTTTACAACCCTACAGATTTGCGAGTGAGCTCTACGCCACATGGGGTTCAGCTAATTGGTAATATGACTGTACCTATCTAATATTAATTTATTACTTGTTATTTAACCAATCCTTTTTAACGGTTGGCCTACATTATCTGTATGTAACAGCTATCTGTATGCCAAATTTTTGCAATAATGATGAAACAATATTTTAACTATCGAAAGCTGAATAAGGAAGCTAGATTAAGAGAATCATGAGGTTTCAATACGCGGCGCGAGTAGGTATTTTCAAAAATGACCCGTATCATGCGATAGAGAGAGAGTTTAAGTTCGGACGTAATTGCCTTCATTTTTCTTTCCAATAATGTTGCGGGCCGTAACGTTTTTACCCCCTTTATCCTTCACAAAATGAAATAAATTTGGTCTCATTTAATTCACTGCATCTTATTCTAAGTTTATACGTTTATCTTTTTTTGGTAATTCAGTTTGGTCTATTAAAAACAATTGAAACGCTCGATACAGTTTTTTTTCTAAAATATAGATATTCAGATACTTACTAATAACTTTTATCTTTAAAACAAAAACGGTTAAACCTAGTTTTCCATTAGATCTGGAACATTTTCAAAAATTATCAAAATCGGGCTCGTTTATGGGGGGGGGAAACGTTACCGCTTTTTGCATGGAAATTTACAGCCTCACACTGGTCTTAAAGTACTTATGTCATGGTAAAGGTTGTCTCTATTCTACAGTGATTTATATCTCTTTGGCAGTAACAAGTGGTCCCTACATCTAAGCGGGGTCGGGGGAGGGGG
Organism: Idaea aversata; assembly: GCA_907269075.1. NCBI lineage: Eukaryota > Metazoa > Arthropoda > Insecta > Lepidoptera > Geometridae > Idaea > Idaea aversata. Next base: position 5,864,703 of record OU026102.1, read on the forward strand.
TATGAGAACTGGGATCCATCGATCACAGTGCGCGCGCGCGCGTTCCATGGATTTATGTTACGTAATTGCGGCGCATGCGCGCGTGTGCGTCCGATATTACGTTTTTCACGTTAATGCCTTGATATCTCTGTTAATGCACTGAGAAATTGTATGTTTATTATTGCACACTATGACGGCAAATTGAACAATTATATTTGACATGATTTACGAAACGAATTATGTTCGAATTCCATGTTATTTTTGTTATAAATTGAACATGGTAAGTATCTTGTTTTGTGTTGAATCAATCTGTATTATGATTTATTGATCTATAGCTGTGCCCAGCCGCGTAAGTCCCGATCCCGTGAGAATATCGGGATAAAAAGTAGCCTATATGTTAATCCAGGTCTCCAGCTATCTACATACAAGGTTTCATCGCAATCGGTTCAGTAGTTTTTGCGTGAAAGAGTAACAAACATACACACAAACACACGTACTGTCTACTGGCTGACAGTAAGGTAATAGAAATTATGACGTTAAATTCCATCCCCCTTATTCCAAAACGAGATTCAAGAATAGTCCGAGACATATTTACTCGTGAACTATAGTCTGAACACTATCCCTATAGATTATAAATAGGGAACTATAGTCTAAACACTATCCCTGTACATTATATAGGGAACTACGAGTACGAGTAAATCTGTGTCTAAATCCACATTTCGGACTATTCTTAAATTTCGTTTTGAAATAAGTGGGCATAGGTTTAATTATCTGTTTAGTTTCTTGAAATATTATTTTTAAAGAAGCCTCCAAGGTCATACTCGAAGTTCAAGTTGCGGTTTCCAGATATCCAAATGGCTAATGTAGGGGTTAAATTAGTGTAATCTTACCGCAACGCAACTCTGTCAAGGTTTCTAATTATATACCATCTCACGTGGTCGCCATTAACCAAAGATATTTATATTGTAGTGGTATAGAGGTTGAACCTTTTCCCCTCGATTGTATTATTTACTAGCTGCACCCCGCGGTTTCGCCCACGTAATAATTTTCTACGCAATTTTCTTAATTTTTTCTTTCATAAAATCTTTCTTCTGACAATAACAAACACAACAAATAAAGAATTAACGAAATCGGTTCAGCTGTGCTCGAGATTTGCGCTTAGCAACACATTCAGCAATTCATTTTTATATTAAAGAATAGTAAACGTCAGCCAGTACTAGGAATTTCATTTTCATTTTATTAATTATTATTAAGAGGAAAGGGTACTGGAGGCTCTTTCCATACAAACTATTACAAACACAGACATGGATATACCTAGATAACGCAAGTATCACAATTTGTATTAAAACCAAGCGTGCAGACTTTTTAACACCTACTGTGACGTCACAGTTGAAATTTAGTGATGAGAAATCTAAACCGATTCCTTTAAAAATTATAAATCGATTAATATGAATGATATCGATATTGTGATGTCGATTTTCTAACAGACGAATGATATAGACAGACGAATGATGTATTTGAATGGGAGAGTTTCGAGGAGTTGCCAGTACACATCCTAGATGGCGTTTAATCTCTGAGGTAGCCAACTTTTGTCACAAATTAAGGCAAAGGATCCTATGAATAGGTAAAGCCAATTGGTCAAGTTGAACGTCTGTACTAAAATTGGGGTTTTTTTTTAATACCATTCGTCTGTCCGAAATCGATTATTGATATAGTTGTAGAACGAACAACACTAGTCGCTAGATTTGACAGACGAATGAGAAATTGCCTGTATCACGAAGTCGAAGTGATGCGCGACAGTATCGCTTGATAGGAAATATGTTCCTGCCTTTGGGTGCTCGAAATTTTTGGGCTATTGCAGTTAATTATCACGCAATGAGGCATATTTTAGTTTTTGCGGCCGTCCGGCTGCAATAACCAACGCGTGAGGACTAAAGTTAGCGGCGACCAACCTTGAAGCTTGTTCGGGGTTCGGACACGCGAAGTACATACATTTACGTTATCTAGGTATATCCATATCCATGTCTGTGATTACAAACGTAGTCGACTGTCTTCTCCCTGGATAATGACAATAGAGCAAATATTTTTGGTGCATAAAACGTATAACTGCTATGACCATGCCCCTATTTTTTTTTTAAATCTAATTTCTATGAAAATTAGTAAATGAAAAAAACCAAAACATAGAGGCATAGTCATGGCAGTTATAGGTTTTATGGCACAAAAATATTCGTGCTAGTGTCCAGGGAGGAAACAGTCGACTACGTTTGTATGGAGAGAGCGCAGGTACCCTTTTACCATAATTCGTAAAACTAAAATGCATAATAATTGCATATCCTGAATTTGTCCGAGGCGTTACTTGCATGGCCGCGTATCGTAGCGATTGTCACCTTTTCCCTTAGAACCTTTCCCTTAAAAAAAGATTATCCCGTTCGAAAGTCAGTAGGTACTAAATACGCCCTTAGATAGTCCAGTATCGCATCATTAGTATACATTGACGAATTGTAAAGCTTGTTGCTAGGCTTCTAGACCAATTTTGATGTTTGGTATGAGCATTTATTGGGAGTTACATAGGCTACGTTGCTCATTAGGTACACTCAGTCTTTACGACAACATATTTGTAACAGATTTATCTATTTTATTAAATTAGACGTAAATAGCTATTGATTTGATGAAAAGAAAGTAAAAAATTATTCTGGATATCAGTTTTGATGTCTTTGTCACGTCTATAACTAGTAAATGTTAAATGTCTTTACCATTAACATAATAGAGTTTTGAATCAGATGTTCTTTCTGTGATTACTTGGTTCGTTATTCGTATGCTTTATTGCTTTTTGGCCTGATTAGTCACCATTTTAATATCGGTACCAATTCTACAGATATCTAAATTAGATGATTCTATACTAAACTATAATACGTATCTATACTTATTATTATAAAGCTGAAGAGTTTTTTTGGTTGTTTGAACGCGCCAATCTCAAGAACTTGGAACTGGGTGTTGGATAGTCCATTTATCAAGGAAGGCTCGTTTCGCGGTTTCACCGGCGCACACTGGTCCGGATTCCGAAAATCAGGGACTTAACGCCTGCCGTTTTTTAACGGGCAGAGATATGAAGCAAGTGTCTCAGACAATAATGTGCAGTAATATACCCTCTATAATCCCTAGTAAGTTTGGTTTTAACATCTCCGCCCGCTTACAAAATAAGTCGTAAAAACTACATTTTTCCATACAAAAATTTTTACAACATTGTTTTTCTTGGAAACGGGCCCTATAAGAAAAAACTATTCTATAAAAGTGGATTAGAATCATCTAAAGACCTTGAAATGAGACCCTAATTCTGGCTTCAACCCCTAAGTCCCTGATTTTCGAAATCGGGACCAGTGTGCGGCGTAAGTCCCAATCCCGTGGTATTATCGGAATAAAAAGTACCCTGTATTAATTCAGGTCTCCAACTATCCAGATACCAAATTTCATCGCAATCGGGCCAATATTTTTGACGTAACGTCTTAAAAACCGATGAACACCGTACTGCACTCGCAAAAAAGTGTCATGTTATTGAAACAAACCATAGGAACGTTGTCATGTTACGGAAACGTGAGTTATTGACAAGGTAACCATGAACTTGTACTTGTACACGGGCTTTTTCCGCAATTAGATCCTTTTAAATTGGGTCCTTTTTTGCGTGAGGATGGAGTAGGCTTGCCCAGCACCTACTACCATCTCGGCTTAGTCGACCAAACCCAGAGTAGAGAACTTGTCAACACATCTAGAGCCAACTAAGCCGCGGGTTTCATCACGATGTTTTTCTTCACCGTAAGAGCAATGTCAATTAGCGCACATAAATTTTTCTTAAGAAAAATTCATTGGTGCACGGCCGGCCGGGATTCGAACCCACGACCTTCAGAATGAAGGTCGAGGTATCTACCACTAAGCCAACACCGCTCCGCCAAGGTAACCATAGCAACGTGTTATCGTTGCTGTTATGGTAACCATCAATGTTTTCTTATGACGTTATCACGTAAAATTAATGATTAAACGAACTTACCTTAAGTGAAGTTCTATCGTAATTATACGAGGCTTCGTCTGAAACATTAGTGTTAACATGCAGCAACGCGGCTTGTACCCAGTCATAGACACTATAGTTTAGATAATTGTATAAAAATAATATTTTTTAAATTTGACACTGGGTATATGCTATCTTGTGGCAACCCCAGTTGGTACTGACATCTTCATTTAGTTCAGAGAATAGATAATTCCTTTTTTGGTTAAACAATTTTTATGGGTTTTTTGGGTGGGAGGGACCCTAATGTTTCAGACGAAGCCTCGTATAATTACGATAGAACTTCACTTAAGGTAAGTTCGTTTAATCATTAATTATACTTGCTTCGTCCTCAACATTAGTGTTAACATGCAGATCTTTAGAGTTGTATAAAATTGTTTTATATAAGCAAAAAAGGAATTATACATACATAGGTATATGTATTAAGAAAATATGTGAACTGTAAACAAAACAAGTTCTTTTATTATAAGTAAATAAAAGATGCTGAAGGAAAGTAACGAAATAACATTACTTATTTGAAACAATGAAACTCATTGTAATTAACTTTAAATATATATATATATAATTTTTTTTTTTTTTTTTTTATGTAATCTTTAGTAACTAAAACCAAAGATTCTAATATTAAATTGATATACCAAAAATAGCTTTCAATATTAGTTTGATTAACCAAAAAGTAAACAAAATCAGCAGGAGATTCTGCGGCAGGCCCAGAAGGAGATGGGGCGTGACAAGTTTGACTCGCATCATAGGGACTGTACCCAGCTGGCAGCTGGCACTAGACAGGGAACATTGGGAGGCCTTTAGCCTGCAGTGGGGCAGAATAGGCTTAAAAATAATAAAATAAATGTTTGTTGATTAAAATACCTAGTCATTCTAGGTAATCTGATTTAAAATGTGTAGCGCCAAGCTATTCTGTATATCAGTAATAACAGATTGTGATAGAATCTAGCGAATACGCAAGAGTATTTCAATCAATCAGCCGTTTTTCTAACTACTTCTAGACAAACAGCGTTCGTATATGCTTTAGAAGTGAGTAGAATGAGAATTAAATATATTTGAATCTATATAAAGTTACCACTTTAATGTAAACCCTCTTTTATCCCACGGCTTATGGACTAAGGAGAAAAGTTGTTTATTTCTTCTTATGCAATTAGTTTTTATTAGTTTTTCTTTTGACATCATTTGGGATTTTCAAGGAATAATACGAGGATGTTTTTTACAAATCTGTTTACTTTTTTTTTTTTTTTTTTTTTTTTTTTTTTTTTTTTTTTTATCATGATTATATTATTATGTCGTGCTCTGTAGCAGAGCTACCATAATAAATATCTAAAAAAAAAATATATCTTAAAATGATGTATTTGGAACGTATGCATGATGTACGTTGCCCATTACAGCTGTGTGTAGGTATACTAGAAAATAAGGTAATAGGAAAAAAAATTGTTTGTGGCACTGCTGTGGAGTGTTCTCTCTAGCAGAGCCACCTAGTATACACACATACACTCAGGAAAGATAAAAACTACTGTTTTTTTTTTATTTTTTTTTAAATGAAATTTGGTGTACGTTCTCTTATTGCGTACGTGAAGGAAAATAACACTATAAGATAGTGATTTAGTTGTTTTAACCTTACTCAATTTTGTTCAAAGCATCTACAATTACTTCCCTTTATCATTTACAATTACTTCGATATTTTGAACTTTAATTTTATTTATAGTTTGCACTGTGTTGTAATAAGCGCTAATAAAGTTGCAACTTTCTTAGTATTAGTTTCATTGTAAGGATACGAAATTTTTAAGAAGTTAAGAACAATTTCAGGGTTTCATGCCACATCATATTTCCGTAAAGGTAGAGCTTATAAAAACCTTTGAAAAGTCTAATTACTCTGTCATCAGACCTTATCTTAATATTGACAATTAAGGACAATGCGGATCTTTAAGTGTAACAAACTAAATTGTGCACTACTCTGTCACATATACGGATATAGGACAAAGACTAAAAAGAGAGTATTAATCGTAGAGATTGATGCTTCTTAATAGTCAAGTTTTTGTAAAACTTGAACATCAGACAAAGACAAAGATGCACACATCATATATTATCTATATATATAAAAATCAATTGCTGTTCGTTAGTCTGGCTAAAACTCGAGAACGGCTGGACCGATTTGGCCAATTCTTTTTTTGTTGTGTTTGTTGTAGTCCAGGGAAGGTTTAAACGGTGAGTACTTACGCGGGTGAAACCGCGGGGCGCAGCTAGTCTAAAATAAAAACTTGCAGAGATACATCTTCTCAAGAGTGCCGTGCGGATAATTCGCGGCTACTAGGGTCACTTTGCCCTGAAGTTGTCTGTTAGTTACAGATAATAAAACAATTGTTTTAGTTTCTACTACAACACACAGCTTTTGAAAATTGGCCAGAGAGGAACAACCATTTCATGTCTTTGTATTTATTCTAAGTTGCCAATAAGTCCAAAGAGTTCGGGTTGTCTAAATTGCTTACTAAAATAAAATAATATTTAAAGTCCAAAAATGTTGGGTTCTTAGTTTATTCATTATTACTCCATTTGCCGTTAACTTTCCTGCCCCCAAATACGGCCCCCCCTTTTCTGTTGTACTAGCTTCAGAGAATAGTATAAACAAGTTAGTCAACTTTCAATGGGTTAACAGATGTAACAACATTTGATTGCCGCCATTTAGCTCGTCCGGATCGTCTGTAATAGCAGCTAACGGTGCGCAAAGAGCAGGCCGGAATGTCTAAAGTTTCAGTACTGACATATTATAACTAGGTATCGTAATCGTCAGGTTTTTGAAGGCAATATATTAACAACGTTCAATATTCGGTATAAATCTAACCGTATTGAATAGCGGGACAGTAGTAGACTAGTAGTAAGCTAACTTGTCAGACGAATGAACTCTTAAACAGTGTATCATGCAATTTGTAACAAAAAAACTTGGATACTTCATGTTTAATTAGGTTTTTTTTTTTTTTTTTTTAAGTTTAAGTATGTTTAAATCAACTTTATAGTCGATTTTAAATCTACCATTTGAAAATTATGTGGTTTTACTGACTTGTTGAGGGATTAAAGATTTATAATGAAACGTTGTCGTCATTGGGTTTTGGTATTAAAAAATACTTGTAAATAATTGAATAATTCATTCATTGTTAACATTCAATTATAGTTCTCGAGTTTTTAAGTTCATTAATTGTGAAATGAGAATAATTAAATTCCATTTTTAGAATAAATAGAAATAAAAGGTATACAAAATGTATGGTTTAAAACGGTATTTCATACCCGTCTATGATCCACGACATTTGTCATTGGTAATAAGAAGCATTTTGTTGTAAAACAAAGCTTACCTTACATGGTGGCGGCAGCGGCGGGACATACCTCATTTATCGGCATACCTGGTGTGCGCCTGCGTGAGCGCTGCGAGGACAACGCTATTTGCGACGGTCAAAGTTGACCTGTAGACGCTTGGGTCGACTGTTCTTCTTCCAACTTGCGCCGCTTGCCTTGCCAGGGGGAGCGGAGCTCTCCAGTATTAAGAACGAGACGAGACGATAGATTAAATTTTGTTAGTAGGAACGTCGTCCGTTCAGATTGCAAAATGTTTTACATCTCAGATGACTTGGCTTTTGCCGAATTTCATGCTTTGTTGAAGCTTGAAGTTGAAGCTACAAAGCTGCAGCAACACATCGACTCATCGTATTTAGAGTCGCACAACAATTTTTCTGCTCCTAATAACTTGTATCTGCATACTTGTACTGATTTGCAAAGATTTTCGTTTGCGCTTGGTCTACACCCGATAGGGCAAGAGCTAGTTGATTTGATTGCTTTCAAAAGCTTTGTTTTCTTTTACTAAAATATTCGACAATGCGGCCATAATAACTTCTTATTTATTAAAGGAATTTTGCCGAGTAGTTCTAGAAGACTCTCATGTAGAACGATATCTTGTTCGTGTGGTATAAAGTAGGTAGTTGACGGTTGTACGTACAGTAATATTTGCATATCCATATTTGAGGGTTGGTCAGGTTTGTTTTCTTCGACGTCAACCTGAATCCTCCTCTGGTTGGTTGTCATAAACCTGTGTTTTCAATATTTTTGTAAAAGTAGTACTTTTGATAAAGTGTAATTATTTAATCTACGTTTTTCTAACCAAAATAGGTGATAGTCTCAAAGAACTATCCTCATGTTGCGTCGTGAAGGTGGCACGCTCTTTGGATGTGCACTCAACACTTTGTATTTGTTGATATAAGTATAATTTACTAGGTGATAGTCTCAAGGAACCACACACATTTTGTATTGTGAAGGTACCACTCTCATTGGATGTGAACTCAACACTTTCTATTTGTTAAATAGGTATATTTTACTAGGTGATAGTCTCAAGGAACCACACTCATTTTGTATTGTGAAGGTACCACTCTCATTGGATGTGAACTCAACACTTTCTATTTGTTAATATAGGTATATTTTACTAGGTGATACACTCATGGTGAAGGTTGCACTGTCATTGGATGTGCAACAATTTGTATTTGTTTCTTGTGTATATTTTACAAGGTGATAGACTCAAGGAACTACCCTCATGTATGGTGAAGGTGGTACTTACATGGAAGTATACTCAACTCACGTTTTACAAGGCGATAGTGAAGGTAGCATTCTCATTGGATATGCACTCAACACTTTAGTTTATTTACTTTATTTGTTTCTTGTGTATATATTACAAGGTAATAGCCTCAAGGAACTAACCTCATGTATAGGGAAGGTAGTACTCTCGTGGAAGTACACTCAATCACGTTATACAAGGCGATAGACTCAGGGTACTATACTCATGTAATTGCATTGTGAAGGTAGCATTCTCATTGGATATGCACTCAACACTTTAGTTTATTTATTTTATTTGTTTCTTGTGTATATATTACAAGGTAATAGACTCAAGGAACTAACCTCGTGTATAGGGAAGGTAGTACTCTCGTGTAAGCACACTCAATCACGTTATACAAGGCGATAGACTCAGGGTATTATACACATGTAATTACATTGTGAAGGTATCACTCTCTTTGGACGTGCACTCAACACATAATTAATATACCTTTATTTAATAATATAACATAATAATGTAAACAGACGTGAAAGACGCTGTCACGATGTCACGATGCTGTCACACCATTTTTTCCTTGTTGTCATGACAACTTTTGATTATACTTCGGATAATAGATTGACAGCATTCCATTAAACTTGCAGCAAGGATATCCTAGACCGCTGGTCCACTATATTTAGAGTCGATACTCTAAGGAACAAAAAACAGCCAATACTACCCACTGTGCACCGGCCGGCCACCCGCGCGGGCCTCTCGAGCGGCACCTCATTAAGTATTTTAGTGCCGTGGAGTCCACACGTACGCTTGAATTCCACTGGCGACATATCGCGTTGCTTAGTGGTATATAAATTTAGTTATTTCATCGGTTCGCGAGTGCGTTCGATGATTAAAACATGGAACAAATAAATGGGTGAGTGATTTGATAATTTATAGCCTGCATAGGTATTTAAGATACCTACACATTTGTGTATATAAATCTACACAGCCTTATACCGATTTTAGTGTGCCACTTGTCATTTTTGCCCTTCATGAAGTTGAAATGAAATTATGAAATTAATTTAGACTTTTTAGGTAAAAATAATAACCTAATCTCTAATGCATATAACCCGATTATTCGAAAACCATTTTGATAATGCTTGTTATCTTGTCTAAAAGTAACTTTATTACCGAATTACAGGTATAAACGTGTACAAACCAGTACAAAGTGAATACACTATTGCAATTTTTTTAAAGTACCTACATTCTGTGTTGTGCATTTTAATTACTTTCAATATCTTTATATCGAAACCGGATACGAATGGAATCAATTTATCAAATATCTGTAAGATTTCCACGCATAATATAGTTGTGTTAGACACACACTAGACGTTACAAACGAAATACTCTACTCATCAAAACTGAGTTTAGACATTTAGACCTAAATATGTACCTTCACTTCTTTTTATCAACTCTAAACGTTTGGGTGGTGACGTCACGCTAGCACGAGCTGACCAGTGACGTCAGGACCTATAGTCATTGAAGTAAAAGGTGCATAATAGAAGCCCAATTTCTTCTACACAAATTAATACAATACTTTCGTTGCGAAGGTTCGTGGGTAACTCCCGAAGATATATAAAAAACTTATTAGCAAACGTTTTTACTTAACCTAAGAGTATTTAACAATAGGCGTCATAACCTGCTGAACGTTAACTTCAAAGCTAGTAACAAAGTAGGTACACAATTAAATGCATAATTATTAATCCTACAAGACGTGCGAGATATCGCAACAGGCTGTTCGTTGAAATTACTCCACCATATCGTAGTATGTAGTACCAGAATAAGTATAGTATAGAACAGAATAAATACCTAAAAGATACCTGAAGTTTCTTTTTAGCGCAGGAGCGTGTAACAAAAATGATACACACACCTTACCTACAGTTTACCTACAAATAGGTAAATATTATTACTATACTGAGATATTACGCGCAAAATAATAATTTTATTTTAATTACAATGTTTGAAAATCTTAATCCATTCCTGATCTGGTGTAAGTACCTCAATTTTAATTTATTTTATGTGGAATTTCATGGAAAATTGACCTAGAATGATGATGACTTGTACTTTTTTATCATCATTATAGAAAAATGTGCATTATAATAATATGCACTTATGCTAATGGGTTGCGAACTTTGGTCATAATAAAATGGAATTTATGCCTTGTCATTGCTAGTACAGATACAGACCTACTTGAAAAATAAAAGTGAAGAATCTATTCACTGCAGTTGCCTCTCGGTCTACAATAATAATGACTTGTTTTGTCGCTCGCGCTCGAGTTGTCTTGTCAATCGTTTGACGACACGATGGGGGTACGACACAAGGTCTACCCTCCATTTTTTGTGTGATTTAAATAATTTTATAAGTATTTGTCATTCGATTCAGTAATTGGTAACTTAGCCTACCGATCAATGCTATAGGCAGGTCTAGGTACCTACAACGATATATCTATGGATAATACCTATCTATATTAGTTATCTGAACACAGACGCGTCTTGTTTAGACATAGAAAATGGAATTTTAATGTATAAAATTACATAATTGAAATAATTATGAATCAAATTAGTTATTTTTTATTATTGTTTACAAGTCCTAACCAAGTTAAGAATAAAATATAGAATATCTAATGGTACTTGTAAATAAACATTGTTTAAGTATCATAATCTGCGTGGACCGTATTGAGGTAGGTATATTTTTAAGAAAATCGTGTTTAAGATATTACAACCTCACAAAATCGTGTTCGAAATATTGAAAAATCACTTTCTATAGTGTCGATTTGAGACACTACATATCCACAAATATCGTGTTTGGAACATTACTTCTTTATGCATATAGTATTGAGACACTACATTCCCACGTATATCGTGTTTGGAACATTACTTCTCCACGCATATAATGTTGAGACACTACATTCCCACGTATATCGTGTTTGGAACATTACTTCTCCACTCATATAGTGTTGAGACACTACATTCCCACGTATATGGTGTTTGGAACATTACCTCTCCACTCTCCACGCATATTATGCATAAAACTATGTTACAGTTTTGAGACACTACATCTCTACGTGTATCGTGTTTGGAACATTATTTTCTCTTCGAATATATTATTGAAACACTACATCCTCCACGTATGTCGTGGTTGGAGCATTACTTCTCTACGCATAGAGAGTTGAGACACTACATCTTGCATGCATATTGTATTGAAACACAACCTTCACCACCTTAAATATTATAAAGAATAAATAAGTTTCGCAGAACATGACACATTGGACATAACAGGACGAAGATCGTTTGGAGAAAAAACATTTTCTATATCGTGCTGAGCGACTAATAGGAGTGAATGGAAGAAGAAGACATACTGCGCCGGCCCAAATAAATTGGGATAAGGGCAGGAAGATGATGAAATGATGATGATCCCCATATTATCGGAGTATAATGTGAACCCCGCGTATATCGCGTTTGGGAAACCACATTCCCCCACGTATATCGTGTTTGGGGCCAAACATTCTCCACGCCGCGCCGTTGTGTTGAGCATCATATTCTCCGATTAAAATGTGAGTCCCCGCGAGAATCGTGTTTGGGACACCACATTCCCCCACGTATATCGTGTTTGGGGCCAAACATTCTTCACGTCGTGTTGAGCATCATATTCTCCGATTTTAATGTGAACCCCGCGTATATCGCGTTTGGGACACCACATTCCCCCGCGTATATCGTGTTTGGGGCCAAACATTCTCCACGTCGTCGTGTTGAGCATCATATTCTCCGATTTTAATGTGAGTCCCCGCAAAAGCGTTTGGGACACCACATTCCCCCGCGTATATCGTGTTTGGGGCCAAACATTCTTCACGCAATCGTGTTGAGCATCGTATTAAAATAGAATATACTCAGTTTTATGGAGAACAAACACACGACAAACGGTGTTTAAAGGGAAGTACAAAAAATTAAGAAAATTACGGGAGTATAAGGAGAGTCCCCACGAAAATCGTGTTTGGGACACCACGTCCTCCACGTATATCGTGTTTGAGGCATAACATTGGCCAACTATTTGGCTGGAAGAATACAGAAAGGTCAAATGTACCCTATAATAATACGAAAAGATGAAGGAGCAAAACAAACTCCACAGGAGGCGTGTTGAGTATCATAATACTCCACGCATAATGTAAGTATTCGCGTTAATTATGTTTGAAATAATATTACATTCCCCGCGTATATCGCGTTTGGGACAAAATATTAGTGGTGTACCTAAATTAAATTCCCAAAACATCATGAATAATCACAATCTTTGTTAAATATTACACTCTTACGTAAATCGTGATAAATTATTATAATATATTCTTGCGGAGACCATAGTTTCGACCGCGAAAACATCGCTAACTGTGACAAGACTACTATGACCTGAGAGTTTGACTGAGAAAAGTTTAATATTTCGCTCGATATTCAAACCGAAATGAAAAATGTTCTTGACGCATCATACACTGTCAATTTTGATTTTTTATCAAAATTTGCATTTTTGTTTCATGGAATTTGTATAATCTACATGTGGTTTATTTATTTTTTTCAAACTGACATTCCTGATCACCCGAAATATCTGGAAAACCCGTATCTTACTGAAGTAGATGCTTTTTAAGTTTTTACAGCTGATTATTTTCGCAACACTTTTCGTTATGGGAAAGGAACCCAAAACTCATTTCTCTATTCTATAAATCAATATTACCTATGTCTTTGATAATGATGAATAAAAGTAGATATTCTTAGAAATAACCTGTGTGCCTCTGCACTTCTGCACAGCACGACAAAGAGTAAAAACATTGACGTTAGAAAAATTTAAATTATGGTCATAATATCAAAAAGGCCTGTCGCTTTTATATGTTTAGTTTTCATTTAAGAAGTTATATTAAAATTAATTGATTGCCACAAAAATTACGTAAATAAGTAAAATCAGACGAGAATATATATTATGGGAGTACTACCATTGTCATTGACCATTGTCTTTTGCCTTAAATGTTTACAATTTATAGTCAGTAATTGATCTATATACAAGTTTAAAAATTGTTAATTCTATAATAATTAAACCATATATATAATATAAAACATAAAACATACGCCTGTTTATAAATAAAAAACTAAGGTTTTCGTTTAACACTTCTATACCTTTTACCATTTTCTACCATGAATTTTAATTACAGACTTCGTGATCAATGATCGTAACAATTTTAGATGTGTCTAATCGAATCCAAAGGAACCAGAAATTAAACTTGACTTCAGAGCTCTTCAGGCAGTTTGTGAACCCATCTGCAGGTATTATAACCCACACCAAAATCATGTCTTTATGGTATATTCTCCACGTAAGTTGTGTAATATTTTAATTCAATCGAATGCTCTACATATTGTCAATATCATCGTGTACAGGTATTGTTTGTACGCAAACCATGAAGATGGTCTTAAATATTTTACCAATTTTATTTTAATGGTGTTTTTACACATCAAGGGCTTTACTTTCCTTACCTTATGATTCTTCTAAAATAAAACGCATTGAATTACCTTAGCAGATGCAATTTAATATTTTCTATTTTCCTTCCTATTTCACTTTAGTGCTCTAAACATCTGCAAGTTTAATGGAATGCTGTCAATCTATTATCCGAAGTATAATTATAAATCAAACGAACTTACCTAGTGAAGTTTGATTCCAATTATACGAGGTTATAGATTGACAGCATTGCACCCCCACCCACCCAATAAAACATTATTATTAACCCGATTTAGAAATGGAAGAAAAATTAAAAATTCTGTGTTTCCATTCGGCTCTCTGAAATAAATGAGGTGCCGCTCGAGAGGCCCGCGCGGGTGGCCGGCCGGTGCACAGTGGGTAGTATTGGCTGTTTTTTGTTCCTTAGAGTATCGACTCTAAATATAGTGGACCAGCGGTCTAGGATATCCTTGCTGCAAGTTTAATGGAATGCTGTCAATCTATAACCTCGTATAATTGGAATCAAACTTCACTAGGTAAGTTCGTTTGATTTATAATTATGGTTTTCAAAAGACAAACTGCGCGACTATTTCGACCAAGATATATTAGCTTCATTTCCAACTTCTTGATTTTTCGAAATAGGTATTCATCACTGAAAAAAACTAGATTTTTGTTTAGACATAACTATTGATGTATTTAAAATAAAATTCTAGAAAGTGATAAATATGGTGTACACTGACTGCGCACTAAAACGCGAATGAAGATGTCAGTACCAACTGGGGTTGCCACAAGATAGCATATACCCAGTGTCAAATTTAAAAAATATTATTTTTATACAATTATCTAAACTATAGTGTCTATGACTGGGTACAAGCCGCGTTGCTGCATGTTAACACTAATGTTGAGGACGAAGCAAGTATAATCGTCCGTAAACCGACTTTACACACAAATTTTACAAACTTTTACATTTTTATAATAAGTATTACGTAGGATTAAGCATGTTCTAGACAGTCGTCACCTTACTCCAATTTATTGAAGCAGTCACCTGCCTACTTCTTACGAAACAATAGCACTAAGATCTAGGTGGAATCCGTGAAATGACAGGGCTTCGTTGACGCCGCGCCGCGCGCTCTTTAATAATAGACCGACAGAACACTGAGATGTCTCGCATTTACTCGTAGATTGCTAAATAAACCAACTATGACTTGTAGATGGGGTTTGTTACTACTTCTACAAAACATAGGAAATCATACAGGGTTGTTGGTAACTATATTAGCGGTTAAGAGAATCATGAGTTTTCTATACGCGGCGCGTATCGTGCGATAGAGAGAGTTTAAGTTCGCACGTAATTGCCTTCATTTTGCTTTCAAATAATGTTGCGGGCCGTAACGTTTTTACCCCTTTATCCTTCACAAAATGAAATAAATTTGGTCTCATTTAATTCAATGCATCTTATTCTAGGTTTATACGTTTTTCTTTTTGGTAATTCAGTTTAGTCTATTAAAAACAATTGAACAGCTCGATGAAGTTTTTAAGTCAAAATTATAGATATTCAGATACTAATAACTTTTATCTTAGGCAATATTTCTTTATAATAAAAACGGTTAAACCTAGTTTTCTATTAGATTTAGAACATTTTCAAAAATTATCAAAATCGGAGTTCGTTTATGGGGGGAAAACGTTACCGCTTTTTGTATGGATACTTACAGCCTCACACTGGTCTTAAGGGCCACATCTGTGAACCAAAAACTTTTGGAAATTCGAACATTTTGAACTATGGATACTATGGTATTCTTAATTTATAAATGACTAGCGACCCGCTCCGGCTTCGCAAGGCTATAATATGCATGTATTATACATAAAAACCTTCCTCTTGAATCACTCTATCTATTAAAAAAACCGCATCAAAATCCGTTGCGTAGTTTTAAAGATCTAAGCATACAAAGGGACATAGGAATATAGGGACGGCGAAAAGTGACTTTATTTTATACTATGTAGTGATAGTGATAGTGATTAGACTGGTATAGGGATTTTTTTCTATGTGTTTATTACTATTTCTTGTCATTGGAAGAAGTATTTCGAAACTACATCCTAACTAGTTTTAAGACAATGTTCTATCATGATGATAATTACTTATTTTTCTTCTTAATTATTGCCTTCTTTACGCCATGAAAGTTTGTTTCACTTTCTTAGATAGATTTATTTATTCAATTTGACCCTACACTGGCCATTCTTCCATTGATCACGATCTGTAGCTATTGCACACCAGTCACTCCTAAAGGAATCTTACCCCCGAATACTGAAAGGCTTCTTAATTTTAAGTGGCGCTTAAATTGAAATTTAAGTGTAGGTTTCTATAGAAAGCATACACTTAACGTAACGCCACTTAAGATTAAGTAGCTTTTCAGTATTCGGGGGTTAGTTAATTGATAAATTATTTATTGCAAATACCATTTTCAAATTTCATCACTACATAGTATAAAATAAAGTGACTTTTCACCGTCCCTATGTCCCTTTGTATGCTTAGATCTTTAAAACTACGCAACGGATTTTGATGCGGTTTTTTTTTAATAGATAGAGTGATTCAAGAGGAAGGGGTATATTTATAATACATGCATAATATAGCCGTGCGAAGCCGGAGCGGGTCGCTAGTTAAATATAAAAAACAAAGCAACGGGTCACTCAAAGCGATAAGGCCGACCGCGGCGCGCGGTTTCTTCTGTGTGATCTGATGCAGGGTATCGAAGGCTCTCAAACCTGAGATACACCTATTAATCTTAACTTATGGTACATGCACAATATTGAACGACTCAATCGATACGTGTCAATATTAACGCCTGTCTAACGGTTGTTAATACCATGTTATTATCTCTTGCGAAATGTACATTATTTCCCATAAAAGGAATGGGTATTGAATTTATTTAGTACTAGCTACGCTACCCGGTTTCACCTGCGTATCTTTGCTGAAATATCGGGAAGGAACGCCGTAGATATGTTATTATTTGGATACACACAAAATTAAAAATGTATTTTTGGTGCACACTAAACTTTATTGCATGGAGGAAAAAAAAAATCCCCGGCGCGGAAAACTTTTTCTTGCTTCATGCTTTATTGGGTTCTGAGCCAGTTGTAACAGTTTTTTCGGTTCAAGCTCGTCGGCTCCCCTAACGAAACCCCCACTCTGTCTGTCAAGAACTTTTCCACGGCCGTCGGGCCCCCTGGATTAGGGGAGACGACGGCCGTTAATTTAAAATTAGATCGGGGCTTTCGTATCATTTTCTCTAAAATTGTATGAAACGTAACCTGGCGGACGCAAAGCGAACTATACAGTTTTCTCGTTTACACAAACGTAATAGTAGTATTTGCAAAAAAAACTCGCACCACGAGTTCAATACTACGATATTGAGTATCAAATATACAAAACTTTTTAATCTCACACGATTTGCTCCAGTCTCCTCGCGACGCATGACTATTGTAACATAGTCGACACATCGAGGTAAGAGAAATAAAATTAAAAATACGCGATTAACGTCCGAATACTAAAAGGCTATTTATCTTAAGTGGCGATTAAATTGCTTCAATATGATAGGAGCCTCTTGAATATTTAGGGGACCCCTAAATATTTGAGATTCGTTTGAGTATTCGGACATTATAATTACAATCAAACATACACACACCCTTTCGATTTTATAATATTAATTTCCTATAAAATAACCGTGTTCGGGTATTGAATTATTTAAGATGATGTTTGTTGAAGGACGAGATGTTACGATGTAACCGTGACATCGATAATTACGATTTACGCCCTGACCCCCTTGACTTGACGGGTACTCGAGTGCTAACGTTTTTAAATAAGATAGATAGGTACAGTCGAAATACCAATTAGCTGAACCCCACGTGACCCAAAGCTCACTCGCACATCTGTAAGGGTGTAAAGTAATGTTTCAAATTGACAGTTTTACGTTTCATTTTACGCGTTTATGATGGTTTTCTAACGTTTTGTTTGAAAATATTTTAACATATATTTTAAAATAACAAATATTTTGAAAATTATTAAAAAAATATTTCGACCGCGCTCCGGCAACTGAGATTAAATTTAGGGGTTACTCACCCTCTCACAATAACAGAATACCAACTCAAAACGATCCGACGATCCGATAGCTGCAGCTATGGCGAGACAGTGGACAGATGGAAGTCAAAATCTCTAGTGCCTAAGATCCAATGGCTCCTACTTGTTCCCACTTGCGAAGATTTCACCAAAAAATTGAAAACTTTAAACACTTTTCCTCTCGACAGTCCCGAACCATCAAGCACGTATTCGCACAACAACAGGTGTATCGACAGTCGACAACGTAGCACTGTTCATCTTCTACATTCAGTACATGATTGTATGTACCTTTGCAATTTTAAATACACCTATGTAAGTACTATCAGGGAACAAAATTTAATAACTACATGTCACTAATTTAGCGTGAATAATTTATCTGAAGGAAAAGATAAGTCGACGAACATATGTCAGTTTAAAGGTATAAAGTCGTTACCTAGCGGTGTTGGCTTAGTGGTAGATTAGATACCTACCTCGGCTTTCATTCTGAAGGTTGTGGGTTTAAATCCCGGACGGCGCACCGATGATTTTTTCTTAAGAAAAATGTATGTCTGCTAATTGACATAGCTGTTACGGCGAAGGAAAACATCGTGATGAAATGGAGGCTTAGTTAGCTCCAGAAGTATTGACAAGTTCTCTCTCATCTGGACATGATCGACAAGCTGAGAGGGTAGTAGGTGCTGGGCAAGCCTACTTCAGCACCTACTACTCGGTCTAATTGCGGAAAAACAGCCCGTATACAAGTACAAGTCGTCATCTAAATTACGTTTGTATTTATGTGGTTTTTTAGTATTTAATAAACTACAAAAAACATAATACAGCCATCGTGTCAGAGGTTAGTTGTGTTTTTACTATACATTGAAGTTACTCTGAACTTATGACTTCTTACTACAAATAAAAAATAACATAAAATGTATATATAGGATAAAGTCCTGAAGGCCCATGTAAAAAACGCATAATATGTATAATTATGTGGTGGTTATGCAATTTTGTCCCCTGACAGTACCCATTGTAACATCTTCACGCCATATTAAACTGATAATTATCACGTACTTGTACTATGATGAGTATGAATTTTGAATATAATTTTGTCTTGCCTCGTTTACCTTGCAGTTAAGTAGTAATTACATCATTGATTAATTTATTGATAAGGTATAAGGATGAACTGTGAAAACTAGTCATCTTTTTAGGGTTCCGTACCCAAAGGGACCCTTTTACTAAGACTCCACTGTCCGTCCGTCTGTCTGTCACCAGACTGTATCTTATAGTTGACATCACAGGTGATGTATTTCGTTTTTTTTTAAGCCGTTTCTATGTGATCTGTTTACAAAATTTATTAGGCATCCAAATTAATACAATAATTGACTTTGACAGTATAAAAACAAATAGGCACTTAAAAAACTAATATTTTTCAGACGAGGCTGTATTGGTTAAAGGTTTTTTGCCTGCCCTTTGGGGATTATAATTAACAAAAAAAATTGCCTAAAAATACTACCTCTACATGAAAATAACCTAAAATTCTTGACAGTGACAGAACGAAGCGACGCGCGGTCGGACAGCGAAGTCTTAGTTAATGGGTACAGATAATGGGCCCTTTGGAAAGGAACTCTAAAAACATAATAGTATACGAATACAATAATATACGGAAACCGTCGTGCGCGAGTCCGATTCGCACTTGACCGCTTTTTTCTGTTAAGCTGATCTTCGTTAATTGCTTGTTTGTGAGTTTTAAATTAATTGTAGGTATGTATTCGTAGAACTTAAATTAACTACCGGAAAATATGAAACTACCTACATAGAAGTAGTAGCTAACCTTTATTTGTTGCAAACGCAAGTTGTAAAAAGTGATTATTTTTAGATCGCAAAATAAATTTTTGGTAGAAACGTTTCCGGAATTTAAAGTCTAGTATAATCGCTGTTTGTTTTAGGATATTAACTGTTTAACTGATGTTGATCGTGCTACAAAAGTGGAAGGGTTCAGAGTTTTTAACAGTTTTTAAAATGCAAAAATTTTAGTTACCAATTTTATTTAAGTCTCATTCATTTATTTTTCTTAGAAACAATTTTTATAAAAGCAACCTAATTACTAAATATATACAACACTATGAAAAGTTAATTTTAAAAAATCTATCTTGAGTATCTTGAATCTACCTACATAAAACTTCTAAATTAAATTTACAAGTATAAATGTATAAATTGTGTGGGTATAAAAACACTTTATTAATATAAATCTAAACCTAGAAAACCGTCGGCAGTGAGGCAGGGTCCAGGCTACTAATGGTTAGGGCCGCAAAGAGAGGAATCTACTGCCCTATCCAAGAAGACTGCCTTCTAAATCTCCATCCAACAAGTTTTAAGTTATTAAATAAATATTGAAGACAAGTTGACATGGTGTTATTTTCTCAACTTTAAAGTCTAAAATATATTGTTACAGAGTTCAGAAAAGCCAGTGGAAGAGAAGCCCAACAGTGAGACGAGCTACGTCGTGGGATCATGGCCGAACAGCACACCTGGGCATACGGGATACCTCACCGTCGCTACCTTACCACCTGTATATGCTAGAAGTTAGTAACAGAATCAAATGTTTTTGAACTAAGGTCCTTATCACGGGTTTGCGATGGGACCTAATCCATAAAAAATCCAGTTCAATCCAGTTTACGCGTTACGAAAAAAAAATTTTGTGCTTAAAACCTATAGCTGCCATGACTATCCCCTACCCCTATGTCGATTACGTTTGTATGGAGAGAGAGCCGGTACCCTATGGCTATTTTTACTTTTGATGCAGTTGCACGGAAAAAGGAGCTAGTGCTTTGCTTAAACCATGTCCGGAGGTTCCCGAAGCTGAAAATTGGCGTGAATCGTCGAAACTGGTCTTATGTACACAGTATGCGTCATAAGTACACATTGCATTCAAATACTTGAATTAAAAGTACTCATGCAGTGAGATTATTATTTTCAACATATTAGATGTATTTAGCTGTGTGAGTGGTATGAGCCGCCACCCGCTACACCAACCGACGTGGGTTCGATCCACAGGTTACGTTGTGATAATGTTCAAATAGTGCTGCCCAGGATTAATTGCGTTACGGTGGTGGTGGACTTTTGAGCGTCGATTTTACGAAAGTAAAGTACCTACTTAAACTTGATGATTAAAGATGGTTTTTTTATTGCAGGAAAAATAAAGAAGAATCCAGAAAGCGAAAGCAAATCAACATCAGAAAACGGTAACACTAATGTTATGGAAAGTTAATAACTTTTTAGAGTTGAATTTAAAAATAAAATTACTATTATCTATGGTATACCAAAGTGTTTTCCATTTATTTCAAAAGTGCAATTCTTTCAGCAAACCAGCCAACCAATCTCTATTCTACCAAGAAAGATAGATTTTAGATAGTATATGTGTCTCTATCATTAGGTGACCAAACGTTCAAATTTTGTGCAGATAAAATACAAGCACAGCTACATCTCTTTCTTCATCATCATATTTTTCTTTTTGAATAGGTAGCTAGTTTCGATAGATTGTGTAATTTAAGTCAGCGACAAGCTGTGGGGGTATGCTACAGATATTTATGCTATCTTTACACTTACAGCAAAAAAGAGCTTAAGGAATTACCTACAAAAAAACTTAAAAAGATAAATATATTAACACAGTTTATTCACAATATACTTACGAAAAATTGCTTTTAAAAAATGTTCATAAAAATTAGAAAAATAGCAGTATTCATAATTTTAACTAAAGAAATAAAGATGAATTGTTTGTGCCCGGTGGTAGGCTCCGGGAGATAACCAGATCCATCTCTGGTAGCCAGGCAGCGGCTAGAATATGGACACATTATACATACTAAAACACCCAGCCCACAACAAAATATTTGTATACAAATACTTGTCAGACGGCGGAGATCGAACCTGTAACCCTCTGCGTTGCAAGGAGGAGTATTCTCACAGCACCATAGCATCATCAAAATAAATATAAATGTTACAATCTAATCTTCGTATCTACAATATTCTCATCTTATTATTGTAGTTTTTTTTCCGAGAAACTCCGCAATGAAGGTAGACTGGCTTTTGTAGCCGTTAATAGGACGAATTTTACCCATAATAAATTAAAATAATACAGCTTATTACGAAAATATATTGAAAATGAAAACGATAATAAATATCGCTTCGAAATTACCGTGGATATCAAATCAACATGGCCGACGACGGGCTGCCATTGCATGTAAATAAATGCTACTAATTCGCTAACAATCAGGTTTTTACAATTTAATTATTTTATTAATCTCGTACAAATAAGTAACACCAATACTTACAACAATTCAAAAATCTTAAAAATATCGTGATATCAACTAAAAAGTGATATTTTATGCGGCTATAGGCATGTTAATTTTCTACCATTTCTATTATAAGTAAATGTCTTCAGACTGGCAATACAGTTGGAAAGGAACAGACTTACAGTCTTATCTCCATCCCTCTCGGACCGAAATTCTCTCTGACTTTGTGATTCTCTAAAATAAACCATATATCTTTTAAAATAAAGTTCATTTTGTAATGATGTAAAACATAAGGAGCCTATTAAGATGAGACCTCCCACTCAGTTTATGTACGCCTGGTACTTTTCGTTCTATACAAGCAACGTACAAATAGGGTGTTATAAGTGAGGCACAAGACTGCGGACGATTAGAAAAACCACCGCCAGTAACTTATGAACGCCTAGTACTTTATCCTGCTGTTCACTGGTTTTTGCAACAAAATCGTTCAAATACTTGATAAATGAGAGCTCCTTATAACCTATGGACGCCTGGTACTTTAGCTTCATATTTCAATGAAGTAGAAGCGTTGCTAGTAGTTTATAATGAGAGCTCCTTAAAACCCATGGACGCCTGGTACATTTGTTTCATATTACTAAATATTTCAATGAAGTAGAAGCGTTGCTAGTATATATAATGAGAGTTCCTTATAACCTATGGACGCCTGGTACATTACTTCATATTACTAAATATTTCAATGAAGTAGAAGCGTTGCTAGGAGAATAGAATGAGAGCTCCTTATAACCTATGGACGCCTGGTACATTAGCTTTATATTACTAAATCTTTCAATGAAGTATAGGCGTTGCTAGTAGTATATAATGAGAGCTCCTTATAACCTATGAACGCCTGGTACATTAGCTTCATATTACTATATATTTCAATGAAGTAGAAGCATTGCTAGCTGGTACATATAATGAGAGCTCCTTAAAACCTATGAACGCCTGGTAATTAGTTTCATATTACCAAATATTTCAATGAAGTAGAAGCGTTGCTAGTAGTATAGAATGAGAGCTCCTTAAAAGCTATGGACGCCTGGTAATTAGCTTCATTTAATACCTATTCAAAATGGATACGCTTCGAGGAATACCTCTCAATTTGTCACCTGTTATGTGGAACAGACCACTACCGGGGTGGCTATGAATCCTAAAGGAGAATCACCCAATAATAATAAAAAAAATGTAGATTAAATATAGGTTTATTAGATAAAATCAAAGTTAAATACATCTTGATTGGAAACTTAAATAACTTACATAAGGATACATAAAATATTTATATTCGATACAGTTTTAGTAATCAAAATTAAAAAGTTAAGGAGTTTTAATCTAAACTAATATTATAAAGAGGTTACGGTTGGATAGATGTTTAAATAAGGTAATCTTCGGAACTACTGGGCCGATTTTGATAATTCTTTTACGGATAGAAAGCTACATTATCAGCACTTTAATTAAGTGATTTACTCGAGTAAATCCACAGAGCACTGTTAGTAAAAAAAAAATTGTGCCAGTTTTTTTTTCTAAAATTAAGAAAGTAAGTATGAATTATTGAGATTTCAAATAAGCCTCTACTTAATTTAAATTATAGTTATCTTGGAAGTATTACTTAAGACAGTGTTTTTTTCTTCAATTTGGCAAACATGAGTATAATTTGATACAGATACAAAAGTCTATCACAGAAGTAAATTTAAAAATTAATAAATATTGCAAGAAACAGCGCCATCTAGCCTCAAGCTAGGCTTGTGTTATGGTCATTAGACAACGGATAGAATACTTATACAGGTGAATGTTTTACATGGGCCTTAAGGGCTATATCCTAAACTATAAGAGATAGCTGATTGGCAATTCTATACGAATTGATCTCTATCACCAACACTATCGACTGGTATAAAAGTTAAATTTTGATTAAATTATTGATTATTTTTTGCAAAATCAACAGGTTCGATTCCTAGGGTAGTGACTTTTTTTAAATCTAATGATGCCGTTTTAGTTTTTGACAAAATCGGGCACGCAACTCCTTTCAGCATTTTTCGCTTTTAGCTTAGGATAAAGCTCTGAAAGCCAATGTAAAAAATTCAGCCTGAATACCTTTTTTCTGATTAATCACGCTCTAGAGGGTGTTTCTAATTTATTTCAAGTTAAGTATAATTTTAATGTCTTGTTATTAATTTTGTTGTTTTTATCGAATTAAAAAATATAAGAAAATGTTGGTAGGTAATAGGTATCTCAGATAATTGCTCTTTAAAGCAATATCAATTTATATAGGAGTATAGTTCTACTCTTTTTCGTTTCGAAACTCGATTAAGTATAAGATATAAATAAGTTTTCTATAAAGCAATTTTCAACTACATAAAAATCTAAAGATAATATTTAATATCATATATTTTGCGCATTGCTATGCTATTTTTCCTTGAATATGAAGTACTAATCTACTTAATTTCTTTTAGGAACCTTATTTTTTTACTATGAATCTTTCAAAAAGGGGTTCCGTTTCTCTTGAGGTACGAAACCATAAAAACAACTGGAGTCCAAAGCTAACACGAAAAAGCTTGATGTTTTTACCCGACTGTAAAGAAAGGGCTATGTTTTTCGCGCCTATCTTTGTATATTTTTTTGTAATATTCTTTTTGGAACTCTCTGCTAACACTCGATTTTAGTACTCATCTCACGACTTCATTTTTAAATGAACTCAATTCTTAATAAATTGGGGCGATAGTAGAAATGTAAGGTAGGTTATTTATTAGTGGAATGGTATTATTAACTTAAGTTAAAATTGTGCTGTCATTGCAAACAGTCGGATTTCATAAAAAGTCAATCTTAAAATACTTAGTAGTTTTTGCAAAGTAACAGGCGATTACTCATTGTATGGAGG
The DNA here is from genome assembly GCA_907269075.1 of Idaea aversata. Taxonomy (NCBI): domain Eukaryota; kingdom Metazoa; phylum Arthropoda; class Insecta; order Lepidoptera; family Geometridae; genus Idaea; species Idaea aversata. Next base: position 5,890,113 of record OU026102.1, read on the forward strand.
TTGGCATAGTAGTCGCCTCAAACTTTTGTTTATGCCAGCCTCCTTAAGTCCTTACTGTGTTACTTCCACCTTTATTTTGAAGCTGTTATTTATTTCATGTGATTTAAAAATTATTAGCTTTGCCTCAAGTTAAAACACTGACGTCCATAGTGTACAAGAACAAGCACAAGTACGCTATAGGCGACTCTTCGATAAAATCAGAGTTTCTAGTTGAATGCGATACTTTTTTTATTGATTTAATATTGTTGCGGTATTCTCAACGAGGGCGCTTTGATTAGGCACAAAATATAACTGACGTTTCGTATGAGATAGGAATTCTAGCATATTTGTATTATAGAATATCAATGATTCAAAACAACATAGCAAAATTTCTTTCCAAATTTTAAATAGTTTGATATAATATTCATCTAAAATCGCTGAAATCCGTCTTCAATTGTATAGTAGGTTTGTTATTTTGTTGTGTGAAGAGATTGCGCGGCGCCGCGTTACGACCGCGCGCGTTTGCCGCCGCCTGCGACGCCTTCACTGCGGACTCTAACTTGTTACGTAGTTCCGATGATTGTTGCATCATTGTTTTGAATTCCTGGAAATTAAGAAGCATCATTAATTAACTTTATTGTTTTTCCTTCGTGTGTTTTAATTTTAATAGTAAATTGACTTTATTTTTTTGTGAACCAATTAAGTAGTTTTTATTTTAGATAAAACTAGCGACCCGCCCCGGCTTCGCACGGCTATATTATGCATGTATACATATAAACCATCCTCTTGAATCACTCTATTAAAAAAACCGCATCAAAACCCGTTGCGTAGTTTTAAAGATTTAAGCATACATAGGGATATAGAGACAGAGAAAGCGACTTTGTTTTATACTGTGTAGTGATGTAGTGAGGAACAATTAACAATTTCAGTTGCTTATATGCAATAAAAGGCTTCCTAAATTAGTTATCCGTAAAACAAACACAAATATGTACGGTCAGAGTCAGAATTGCAGGCCCACCTTAGAGTTTAAAAATTACTATTATTGGAATGTTTTCAACTCAAGCAAGATTCTAGGTCTTCCTCGAGTTCAAATGTAAAGTCACGAATGAATTTATTAGAAAAATATTATTAGACTAAAACATTCCAATAATAGAATTTTTTAAACTACGGTGGGTCTGCAATTTTGACTGCGACCGTATGTCACCAATATGGATGATTCAAGAAAGATTACGGTATATTAAAAACCAGAATCATTCTAGAAACTGAACCAATGTAAATAACTGACCTGAGGATGTTTAGGTCCGATCCTAGTGAGCCACTGCAAAGCGAACTCGTGTAACGTCTTCACGTGTGCCGCGGCTCGGGACAACTCCACACCCTCGCGAAGGTACGATATTACTATCGGTACAAGCAGCCAGAGCATTTGTATACCTGTACAATACATTATTTATTTATTTACTACTATGGATTATTTATTTGCTACGCTCCGCGGTTTCACACGCATAAGTCCCGATAAAAAGTAGCCTATAGCCTTCCTCGATAAATGGACTATCCAACACAAAAATTTACAATTCGAACCAGCAGTTCCTGAGATTAGCGCGTTTAAACAAACAAACTCTTCAGCTTTATAATATTAGTATAGATTTTCACAGCACGACAGCACAAATGACTAATTTAACAAAAAAACGTGTGGCTCTCGGGGACTGCCGCGGTATAGCTATTGCATAACGAACGCTCGGCCGAGCTACATGGTAGGCGGAGTAGGGGGTGTTAGGTTTTATTTTCGTTACGGAATTTCTTGATTCGGTCGCTGCGCTCAAAGCTCGCGATAAAATCTATGCAATAGCTTAAAAGTAGCCTATAGCCTTCCTCGATAACTGGACTATCCAACACAAAAATTTTCAATTCGAACCAGTAGTTCCTGAGATTAGCGCGTTCAAACAAACAAACTTTTCAGCTTTATAATATACTAAAAGTCTATACTAATAGACTTTCACAGCACATATGACTAATTTAACCAAAATAGATTACACCAACAGCTAATAACAAATTCGCACTATTTATATATAGCAAATACTTGTCATAAAGAGTGTAGTGAAACCATGAAGCAGATAACCAGTGGAGAGAGCGTGCGGGGGTGCCGCACTCACCAAACATACGCTATATAGCGCGGAAGCAACGAAAATTTTGACCAGTCGTGTCTGTTCATGGGCGACGTACGGACGTCACGCGTTCCCGTTTGAAAGCCCAAAAAAGCGAAAAAAAAATGCCTAGTTGCGCAATTAAATGGTGTGGAAAATCTACCACTACTTCAAGTTACACAAAGGATGGAATAACATTTCACAGGTAAGTGATTTTGTGCTAAATTTTGTTCAATTAGTACATCGACCACTACCAATAGACTCCTAATGAAGGGTCTGTAATGTTCACCACGCATAGTTTTAGCTTCTATATCAAAGGGTCCTTTCGAATACAACTTTAGTGGGAACCAAGGAGTGGTGCAGTCGATTACTCGCAGTTTTTTATTATTTTTTGCTGTTGTCGTCGCGAGAATCGGTTCAGAAATGGCGTATTGTTCTATAAAATGGTGTGGGAAAAATAAAAAAAACATCCAGCTACCAGAAAGATGGGATAACTTTCCACCGGTAAGTGATTTAAACTTTCATTTTGACTGTCCCAACTGCAAAAGATATCTTGGTAAAAATTGTTCGTCAAATAAAACGGGCTCGCGTTGAAGTCTTTTTGTAGTAAAACCAACACTTTTTTGCGTGTAACAAAACAAAAACTAACCATATTTTGGTGCGAAAATTCAGTTTTAGTACGGACACTAGCGCCTCCACTCAACTGCACAAATAAGTTGGTTTTAAAACAATTTTATTTTTTTGATGCGGTATACACGCAAACTAATTGGTAAGGAACAAATTTGTTTGAAATATCGATACAGCGCCCTCACTCAATAGAAAACGAATTGTGCTATTTTATCAAAAATATTAAGCACGTGTAAGTAGTGGTGGGGTATAAATGAAAAAAATAATATCGATTCGATAAAACTTAGAACTGACATGTTTTGTATTTTACATTAATGAATTTATTTGTCAAAAAGTATTTTAACTGACTTAAAAAAGAAAGGGTTTGCGTATATTTATTCGTCGATTACTCGAAGACAGCTTGAAGATAAGGTGGGTTCATGAATAAAATTAAACGATGTAAGTCGGCTCAGTGGTTAATTATTTATATTTATTTAAAAATAATACATTCGTTGCAGTTTTTTTTTTCTATAATTTTATAATACAAACATCGATAAAATCTATGGTATCGATATTTAGTAATTACTTATTACCAACACTATGACATCGGCAGTTACGCCCCCCGCTACCTCATGATTTGGTGAACTACGTCCTGAACAAAAACGAAGCGATGTTGTATCTATTCGGTTATATGATCGATGAATTAGTAAAAATATTCCTTTATTAATTTTCTAAGGCGCTCCCGTTGATGGCTTTCATGTTGTCTCTTTCTGATACACTGATTATGCAGTTAGGCAGTCGTCTCTTTCTTACTCTCTAGTGATGTTTGTAGCATTAAAACGATTTTTATCGACAAAAGTGTTAGTTTTTTAACTTATTTGAAAAAAGATAATTTGTTTTTTCAAAATAAAACTCGTTTGTCGTTTGTAATTATAGTCAAATACATGTATTTTTTTACGTTCTGAACATTGCAGATTTCCGCACGACGCCGAGGATAAAGAAAAATGGATCACCGCCACTCATAGAGAAAACCATTTCCCAACCGAACACTGTGTTATATGTTCCAAACATTTCACACCAGATTGCTTCGAAAATTTAAAAAATAATAGACGCCGTTTATATCCGGGGCAGCCTTCATGTCCGAGACATTGCAGATAAATTGCAAGAGAAAACCGGCAAGTTACGTGGGGAACAAATGTCTTGCCATGGCGCCTCCGCCGAGTCGTGGCAGAATGGGTAGACCCAAGAAGTGCTGGCTTGACGTCGTCGTAAAGGGTGATATGCGTGCAAATGGCCTTACAAACCAGGATGCCGAAGATCGTGCGAAGTAGAGGCGTAAAAGTAGGAAAGCGGACCCCGGGCTCCCGAGAGGGATGCAACCGGGAACATCGCTCGGATGATGATGATGATGATATATTGAGTTCAAGATATCTTATAAAATAAATATAAAGACAAAAACGGTCAAAGCGACGTATGACCATGCTGCGCCGCCGCCCTCGCCCTGTCGTGATGTTGCTGATGTGGCTTTATGCGACCGTCCGGACAGTGTCGTACCTTGAGAAAAAAAATACTGGCGGGAAATGCTTGCAGTCTATTTAATTATTTTTAACGTTTTATTTAGTATTATCTTTGTTATTTTATTATGTTTTTGTGTTAAGTTTAATCTGGTTTTTCTTTCACCCCTAGGGTAACAATGTACTATTTACTTTTATTAAAAATAGTACATTGTTATCCTAGGTGTGAAAGTCACTCATTACAAGTCCCGAGACGGAGTTTCGAGGGACTTAATGAGTCTTTCACCCGAGGTAAACACTGTGCTTTTCATTACGAATAATACATAAAATTCTTCATAACAACGAGAGTGAATGAGACTATGAGACTCCATACCACATGAGTAGGTACTCTTACTACCTGATCCTCTTACAAGATTGGGACCAAAGAGGTTATACATTATGTAGTGTTTTTTTAGGTTTCTGCTATTTGTATTCAATATTTAAATACGGCGGTACTTACCGAAGAAGTTTTTATTAATGAGTTAATCCAACATTGGGAAATGACGCAAAGTCCGTAGATTTAACTTACAGTTTTTGTAACACGGTTTGTCTAGAAAATTTTATTTACAAAAAATACACAATCATAAATGAAAAACCAGATTAAACTTAACACAAAAACATAATAAAATAAGAAAAAAAGTTACTTAGTACTAAACTCTGGCAGTATGCATGAGCCGTGCCAAGCCATAATTATTATTCTTTGGTGTAAAAAAAAAAGCAAGGAGGTTAGGTTTTTGAAGTTCCTAATGCGTAATGATACTGATATTGGCTACATGCAGATTGCACAAGTCGTGCGAAACCATAATTTGACATGACAGCTGTCAGTGAAAGTGAAAAGCCCTAGGGCTGGAAATTTTATTTTCTACACGCTCTTCAGGCATATTTAGACCTACTTTCGGAGTATGAGTAATGAAAAGATTATTAAAATTTCATCACCTGTTTCATTAACCGACTTCTTTTAAAATCAAACCAGAATGTTTATTTTTTACATCGCAAACGTCCACAGCTCGGCTGTGCAAAGTCCTCTTCCACAGAACCCACATTGTAGCAAAAAATATCGATATCGATATTTTTGGTCATTAGTGTTTTGGAACCCCTAGAGAAACAATGGTTCCTTGACACATGTCTTGAATGACGGAACTTGCTATACATTACCGAGTTAGTTTAATATCCGATCCGATACGAACTTAAGGACCAGCGATGTATAGCGATCTGCGCCGTCGATGCCAATAAACTTACCTCTCCCCCGCCGTAAATCGGTGAGATGTATTCCTTACAAAAATGTACCTACGCGCTCTCCACTGGTTATCTGCTTCATGAGTGAAACACACGTAGTTTCTTATCTTATCTTATCTTATATAATGGGGGCTGACAAGTTGCCAGCAACACTTCGACCCAATGGGATCTTTTGTGTTTACCCCTACCTTGATGTTTCTTACTCTTTGAAGAAGTGGTCGATTAACGCGGTGATCCCACTGAGAGGAAGAAACCTATATTCCTCCGGTTTGGGATACGCATTCCCAAGGAGGCTCATACGCTTCGCTGCTAAGACGTCGCATTCACACAGTACGTGCTCCATAGTTTCCCTGACATCACCGCAGGCTCTGCAGTCATTATTTGAAGTTAACTTCATTTTTAAAAGCATGTCATTGGTTCCGTAATGTCCTGTCAAGGCACCAACCACAGCTCGTGCTTTGCTTCTACTGTTGTTCAATATAAATTTAGAAGCCCCTCTGGTGCTGCTACCTATGAATTTCCTCGAATGTAGCAGCCCTCGACTGATTTCCCACTCTTGCGTGTGTTTCTTATCAGCGTAATCCTTTACGGCCTTTATGATTGTGCATGCTGGCAGGCCCATACATGGTTCTGGTCCAAGCATAGCACTTGCCGATCCTGTCCTTGCTAGTTCATCAGCTTTCTCATTTCCTGTTATTCCTACATGGCCTGGGACCCATAGTAGTCGCAGCTTGTTCCTGCGGCCCAACTTGTTTAGGGTTTTCACCGCATTCAGGACCAATTTCGAGTTGACCTTGCAGGAATTTAAGGCCTTTAGTGACGCTTGACTGTCACTAAGAATGTAGATAGTCTTGTTCTCTACACTCATTTATAGATTTTCCTCTGCGCATGCTATGATTGCATACATCTCTGCCTGAAAGACCGTAGTGTATTGACCCAAACTACTCCACAGTTGTAAAGATTCTGAGTAAATACCTGCTCCAGTACCAGACTCAGTTTTCGAACCGTCTGTGTACCAAATGAGGCAGTCTGCGTCTGGTGAGCGCAGTTGCTGTGTCCAGTCTTCCCTTGTGGGAACATGTATTTTAAAGTTTCTTTTGAAGATTTTGACACACGGCATAACGTCGCTAATCATATTCATCTTCCTTTGAAGCTCATCATTAAGCTCTATTTTTGTATGCCTCGTTGTGGGCCTATTGCAGTTAAAAGCGCCTGCCGTTTTTAGTCTGTATAAGGTTTTAATTGCCTCCTGTTGTATGAAGATGTGAAGAGGGGTTAAGTTTAGAATTATATCTAACGCTTTCGTAGGCGTAGACTTAAACGCTCCTGTGATAGCCATAGTGGACATCCTTTGTAGTTTGCCTAATTCCTTTACGCATGATGTTAGTTTGGTTCTTACACTCACACACGTAGTTTGGTTATGCAACTGACTTTATTGAAACTACCCACATGTACAAATTATTACAATGACAGTTATGCCTACCCCTATATATTACAGAGAGTACGTTTATGTTTGTCTAGGTATGTATGCCAGAAATAGGAAGCCTATAATAATGTATACAGGGTGTCCGGTAATGAATGGATAAGCGGGCACCTACGGATAGAGGACACTGTGCCGGTTCAGAAAAATGATAGTTATGTTCTATGAAAGTGTCTCGGTTCCGAGATAACCGCCATTTAAAAAAAAATCGATCCTTTAAAAAAAACTTTCGATGTGTCATAAAAAAAATTGTTTGCATTCGATAGCACATTTATCCTGGAATACTATCCAAAAAAACAGATTGGAATAATTCCTTAATTTGCAGTTTTGGCATCAAAAAATATAGAGAAAGGAGTGAAATTTTTTTTTTTTTTAATAGCGGATATCTCGAAAACCGTGAGACTTTCATAGAACAAAACTTTCATTTATCTGAACCGGCACAGTGTCCTCTATCCGTAGGTGCCCGCTTATCCATTCATTACCGGACACCCTGTATTTGTACACACCAATGTATAAAGTATATGTATGTATTATTTACATTACCGCTCGAATAGAAGTGGCCTTAATGGCCTTAAAGGCCATTGAATTTTAGACCTTTTCAACTGGCATCTACAGAGGTCAGAATGCCAATTCTCGTTAACTAAAATTGTTTAATTTGCTTCGCAATAAATACGATTATAAATACTACAAAATACAATCTCACCTTTCGGACCGTCATCTATAAGCAGCATGAAGCATAAAATGTATTTAAAAAAATGCGTAGTAATAAATGTGTAATTTTTATTGACCGGGGAAGTAGTCCCGCAAAATTTAAACATCACAGTATGCGTTAAATCCGGTAGTTCTGATTTTTTAAGACTTGTTTATAATGTTGGCCTAATGCATATTTGCATAATCCAAGTTTGTGACCTCGAGCGGCGAACGCAACTTTGTCAAAAATCGAAAAAACCGCGAAAATTACGGTTTTTTTTTTTTAATTTTGGCGATTATAACCCTAAAGGACTAGTTTTTGAAAAAGCTTTCCGAGGACGTTTTTAAAGAAGACTAAATTTGCTACAGCATGATACTAGAACTGTCTCTGTAAATTCAATAGCTTCCGAGATTAAGCCTTTCAAAGTTTCGCCTCTCTACCCTGTTTTGTTTCAACCCTTACAGTTTTTTGATTTTATTATAAAAATGGTGAAAGCTACAACAAAACTGTCAATGACCAATATGTTCTTCATTAAATTCTCTATAATAATTGTCTTAGAAGTATGTTGATAGGACTTATAATTTTCAAAATATGCTTACTTTTCTTCCAATTAAGCCATTGAAAATGGACACAAAAAACGCTAAACATCGAAAAAGCGCATGTTATATTTTTTTATATGTTATTAGACCTATTTTTTTTCTAAAAAAATAGGGGCATGGTCATGGCAGTTATAAGTTTTATGCACCAAAAATATTAGCTCTAATGTCATTATCCAGGGAGAAACAATCGACTACGTTTGTAATAGTTTTTATGGAGAAAGCCCTTTTCTCTTAAATATGTAAAAACATACGTGAATGGTCTGGTGCAGCAGTGACCAGCTCGTCCAAGGCCGTGACGGCGGCGATGGCAGCCCGCGTGTGTTGCATGTCACGCGTGTGTCGTGCTGCAGCTGCGCGCGCGGCGACACGTGCTGCCAGCCCGCGAGCCCACCACGACACGCACGAGGGGGACTGGTTCGACCATACGTTGCGTAGCACCGAACAACATGCACTGAATATCTGAAAGAAGACAAATACAAATAGATTATTTTCCATACACTAGTGCAATCCACGAGGTATAAAGTTTTTAAGCTATTGCATAGCTTTTATCGCGGGCTTTGAGCGCGGCGACCGAATCATGAAATTCCGTAACGAAAATAAAACCTAACACCCCCCGACTCCGCCTACCATAAAGCTTTGCCGAGCGTTTGCTTGACATGTACAGTCTACTGCATAATTGCAGCCCCCGGTAGAGTTCGAAAATTACTATTATTGGAATGTTTTCATTCTAATAATTTTTGTTTTATAAATTGATGAGTTAGAAGACTTTAAACTTCAACTAAAGCAGGTCTCTATAATCTTGCTCGTGTTGATAACATTCTTATAACAGCCGTTTTGGAGCTCTACGGTGGGTCTGCAATTATGCAGCCGACCGTACCTATGTATGTATATGGTACGACTGTACGAAGCTCGCACGATGCAATAGCTTTATTTTTCGTATTTTTTAATTAGCCTGTTGTGTCCCACTGCTGGGCAAAAGCCTCCCCCCATTCCTTCCATGTGTCCCGATCTCCAGCTAATTTTGGCCACTCTGCATCGAATGCATCCAAGTCGTCGTGCCATCGTTTTTTGGGTCTACCTCGAAGACGCTTGCCGTCTTGAGGGACCCACTGGGTGACTTTATTAGCTTTTTTTTATTAGAAACTAGCTGCCTTTTATAATAAACTTTTCCAGACAATAACAAACACAACGAAAAAAAGGATTAGCGAAATCGGTCTAAACATTCACGCTTGATGCGATGCCAAAGGAAAAAAATAGGGATTATTTTTATGTTATAGATATAAACAATCTTACTTATTACTCCAAAAAAAAACCCATGAGTTTCTTGTGGTTTTTTCTTATTGGAGGGCGCATTCCTAAGGCACGGCCAAATGAATTTGACTTTGTAACTATATAATTTCTACTCGTGATTGACTCTGTTTAGTATTTATTTTAAGTTGTCGGTTTTTCAATAAAAAAAAGCTATTGCTTTTTTTCCCTTATTGATCCTTTAAAATTGCTGTCAAGCGACTACAGAATCTATAAAATTTTGTAGTATTGCTGTACAGAATTTCTAAAAATGTGTAATGTTACCTCGTTATCATCAGTCTCGAGACAATGCCTGAAGTGGTTGATACATGGGTAGTGAAGCGGCGCGGCGGGCTCAGCGCGAGACAGGACCACCGCCATACCGCGCGCGCCTGACACTGGTTCGATTCTTTGATCTGGATCGTCTGAAATACAAATATGTTAAGGCTGCTTATGCTGCCAAACGCAACGCGCCAGAAATACCCCTCGCTTACAACTAGTATTGTTGATTGTAACGAATGTGTTTTGTTTTTCTCAAAAGTGCTTTTTACCGATATTTTGGGGTAATTTTGAGGCGAAAATTCTTTGTCGCTAGACTAGTTTTAATTCTTAATTTTAGGATAGCTTCAAAACTATAGGAAATGTTTGGCTCAAAATCACATCAATATGTCGGTAAAAATCTCACCTACAATTCCATCTCAGCACTTTTGAGAAAAACAAAACACATTCGTAACAATCAACAATTTTCACCAACGAAGGTGACCGGTGCCAGTAGTAACTATTTAGTAGGCTGTGTACCAAGGTCGTTGGCGTACGGTTGAAACATTTTTACCCTTAAAACATTTTTTTCCAGTCAGGAGAGTAGGAGGTTGCTAAATAAAAATATAATGCCAAAAACACGTCATAATAGGACTACCATATAGTGGGATAAGGGAAGGAAGAAAGGTTGCCTGGAAGAGATCGCTTTAAGCGATAAGGCCGCCCTTTGTAACACTAAGACTTACGCTTTGTTTTTATACTAAACTAGCTGCGCCCCACGGTTTCACGTTTCCGCGGGAATATCAAAATAAAAAGTGGCCTAATAATAATTTTTCAATTCGAACCAATAGTTCCTGAGATTAGCGCGTTCAAACAAACAAACAAACTCTTCAACTTTATAATCTATATAAGAGAAAGAATAATTGACTACTGGACATTGACGTGCAAGTGCACAGCCATAACTTCGGACTGCGACCGAAGAAAGAAAAAAAAAAGAATATTTAAAATTACTTATACTATTAGATTTGAAGTCAGTGCAATAAAAACATACCACTTTTAACCCTCTCTACTAAGCTAGCCAACGTGCTCTGTAACAGCTGAGCATGCGCAGTCTTCGTGTCTTCCTGCACCTTGACAGTGTTGCAATCAGCAGCGCGTTCCAACAACAAAATGGCCGCGTCGCCCAGTATCGTTGAACCTTTGCTCACGCGCAGGATCTCTATGGCTAGGTAGAGGATTGTTGGGAGAATTGATAGGGCTCCTGTGAAGTTAGAGACCATATTAATAAACTAACGACCCGCTCCGGCTTCGCACGGCTATATTATGCATATCACTACATAGTATAAAACAAAGTCGCTTTCTCTGTCCCTATTCCCTATGTATGCTTAAATCTTTAAAACTACGCAACGGATTTTGATGCTGTTTTTTTTTAATAGAAAGAGTGATTCAAGAGGAAGGTTTACATGTATAATACATGCATAATATAGCCGTGAGAAGCCGGAGCGGGTCGCTAGTAATATACATAAAAATCTTCCACTTGAATCACTCTATCTATTTAAAAAAACCGCATCAAAATCCGTTGCGTAGTTTTAAAGATTTAAGCATACATAGGGACAGAGAAAGCGACTTTGTTTTATACTATGTAGTGATAGTGAAGTGATAAAACCAGCCAAGTGCGAGTCGGACTCGCGCTCGAACGGTTCCGTATCGTATTATTCAGTTTTTAGTATTTGTTGTTGTATCAAAAAACCCTAAAAATTATTGTATGTCAGACGAGGCTGTATATGTTAAAAGTATTTTGCCCTTTTGGGAGTATAATTTTAAAGTCTTTTGCCTGCCCTTTTGGGAGTATAATTATAAAAAAATATTCCCTAAAAAACATGAAAATAACCTAAAATTAGCTCAAAAGGACAAAATTTCAATATTGGAAGATGCTCAGTTTTTACTGACGAATTTTGTGACGCGATGGGCGAGCTGTAACGCAAAGGCGTTTGTTTCCCACCGTATTTCTATATATCCGGCATGATGATCATTGTGCCAACTGGGTCGTCGGATATAGATTGACGACCCAATTGGCACAATAGTCACCATGCCGGACTGCCAAACACAGGGTTCGATTCCCGCCGTAATCCTATCTATATCTAAACTTACCCTGCGGACTAGTCAAAGTAGGTAACTCGGACATGGCAGCCAAACTTTTCACCAGCAACGTATCGCCGTGAACTCCGAGACCTTTGGGTACACCGATCACGCCCACTGTTCCTTCCTGTCAACAGATTAACGTAAACGGAGGTTAAAGGATTGTCGAACATCCGGCTAGAAATTATAATAAAAAAACTGGTTGCCTGTAAAGTCGGTATACGGGCGAAAGTTTTACGTGACAACAACTGTGCTCGAGTGGAAGGGACGCGTGCCTTTCACTTTTTATGTCTGTCTCTCTCGCTCTTAGGCGGGCTAACCATGCCCGCGTGCCTCTCACTCGCTCTCATTGTGAGCGCATAACGTGAGCGGAGCGTAACGCAGTTTCTTGAAGTGTCACCCGGCAAACCAATTTATAAGACGTTGTCACGTCAAAAATATTACGTTAACTACCTACTGAATGGTTAATTGTAAAACAGTAAGTCAGTATACGTAGCGCAGCGAATGTTGACCTCTGATGGAAAGTGGAAGGGGTATGCGCAGAACTCAATTTTCATATAAATATCGAGTTCTGCGCATACCCCTTCCACTTACCGCAGAGGTCACCATTCGCTGCGCGAGGTATACCTAAGTACAGTCGTTTCGGAGCCTATTTAATTCAAACAAACAAATGTGATGTGTGTGTGTGTGTGCGGGTGATGACCTGTTTGAACGACAGCGGTTCATCAGGTGGTGGTCCGTCCGGGGTGCCCCGTAGGTACATGATATATTAGTTTTAGTGCATTTTTCATTTTTTAGTGTAAGCTACTAACATAGTCTTATAAGTATCTGTACTAACACACTCTATGGATCTTTGTTATCTGAAAATAAAACCTTTCATTTCATTTTTTCATTTCAAATGTTTCCTCTTTATAATATTAGTATAGAAGACCGCTTAGATCAATCAGAAAATACAGTGTATTCTTTCGAAACATGATTAGAAAAAGTTAGCTCGATAGAAATCAATCTTAAAACTTTTTGTTAATTTTCCAAAAAAGTGCATGTTTTGAGGTGGTCGTAAATGGAAATAATCAACTCCATTCAGTTTTGTTCAAAGAACACAAGACAATCTTTCTTGGAGCTATTTTGTCTATTACTAAGAATAATTGTATGATAAAAAACTGACAAAATATTTTAGCTAAATTCAGCTAATTTCGCACCATCTCGCATCTCACGTTAGGGACCGACTATTTAGAGCGAGTAGCACCTTAAAAAAGCCTAGACCAAAATCCATGTTTACTATTGTAGGTACCTGTTTTAATGGGCTTAGAACAGGAAGTCTTCTAACCAACAGACACATGGACACTTCTAGGCAGGAGAAGACGAGCGACTTCCCGGGAGGTAGGTCTCCTGTGGGACCTCCTTCGCCGAGCGTGTGGACCACTTCTAGTACTGACGCTGGTACTTCGCCACTTTCAGATGGTGATAGTTCTGAAAATAATACGTCATTTAGGACAACTGTTTTTATGTTAAACTAGCTGAACCCGGTGGTTCAGGATCAGGACTTACGCAGAAAAGTCCTGATCCCACGGGAATTTCGGGATTAAAAGTATCCTATGTCCGTCATAAGAAGATAGATAGATAGATAATTAGATAACAAAAAAATGAAAAAAAAAGAAAAAGATGAAAAATTAAGATTTTTTTATTCCTTTTTTTATTGTTTTTTTTTTCGTTTATATAAGTCTTCTAGTCGTCTCTCGTCACACCATAGCACAAGCTCAGATGACCGATATTATTTTTAAATACTCTGTTGCCTAACGGGAACGGACACGTTATGGTCATGTTACCATGACGCATGACGTCATACAACGGGAACGGGCCGTAGACGTCACACAATATAACCGTGACAGTTTTTTGTGAATGTAGGTGTTTCATCAATTTATTAAAAACAAACTTCCGGATTTTATCGTTAGAACTCTTAAGTACTAAATAATAGTACATTAAAGTAAATAAAAATGAACCTAATTACCTTTAATCTTAGCTTGCATATTAGCTTGCAACTGTTCTCTAGCAGCTTCAATGATAAGCTTCAACACATCAACAGCCAATAGCAACGCTTCAGTACTTTCTTGTGTCAGACCGGTGCGGTGGATCATTTGACATAATTCTATGGCTAGCGATCTAAAAACAAGAAAAATACAATTTAAAATACAAGTTACAATCCCCCAAGCGATAGCTTCGTTTGTTTTACGTTCAACGAAATTTATGACAGCTGGTTTTGGAAATAAAGGCCATTTAATGTTTAAAATAGCAGTCTAAATTCAATAAACAAATAAACCTAAAGTATTAAACTAAAGTAACCGTTTTAAGCGAAGATAAAAAAAGCGTTGCGAAAAAATATTGCAGGTGTCTGTGAACAACAGAAATACATAAATAAAAATATTATTTATCGTATTGCGCGCTTAGCCTTACAGGTCCAATTTTTCGTATACTTTTTTATTCGAACGGCGTTTGTAGCATTCTGAGCGTAATAACACACGCGACAATACATTGAATTCGGTGAATACACAGGCCGATATGTTTTATTAAGTACTGAGCCTGTAAATACAGATCCCATGCGTGAATAAGCCCTAACGTCAACACACAGCTGATTTTCGATAGTTTTTAACTATATTTTTGATAGTTTTTATTTTTAAAGTCTTAAAGTTTTTCGCCTAAACGTCTAGATCCTTCTTTTGTACTGCAATACCCTCATCTAAAGACATTGTATGAATTAACAATTTAGTTAGTTTTCAAGTAATTACCTGTCTTTCAATAGTCTAGCCCTGTTTTCAGGAGCATCAAGTAGGGTAACCAATGAAAGTAGCACCGACAACGTGTTCTCTACGCTCATGTCTCTTTGGGCACATAATGCCTCCATACAGATACCTGAAACATTTCTTTTTATTAGTTATTACTAGCGACCCGCCCCGGCTTCGCACGGCTATAATATGCATGTATTATACATATAAACCTTCCTCTTGAATCACTCTATCTATTAAAAAAACCGCAACAAAATCCGTTGCGTATTTTTAAAGATTTAAGCATACATAGGGATATAGGGACATAGGGACAGAAAAAGCGACTTTGTTTTATACTATGTAGTGGTAGCTGCGACCCGCGGTTTCACGATCCGCTCCCGATATTCCAACGGGATCGTAAGTCAAGTAAAATTACGATAGCGTAATTATAGCGGCAACAGAAATACATCATCTATGAAAATTTCAACTGTCTAGCTATCACGGTTCGTGAGATACAGCCTGGTGACAGACAGACGGACGGACAGACAGTGGAGTCTTAGTAATAGGGTCCCGACTTTAACCGACTTCAAAAAAAAGGAGGAGGTTCTCAATTCGGTTGTATGTATTTTTTTTATGGATGTTGATGAGCAATCGTCCGTGAATAAGCTCCGGTGAATACTGTATATTTTAAGTTTTGAGACGGAGCGGCAGCGACGGGCGCTGTGTTATATCATAACATAAACGGCAATCTTACCAAACAACAAGTGAAATCTCTCGTCGACTGGTTCGAAGAACTCAAAGTTACCATTCTCAGTCTTAGATGATCTGTTGTCAAGATTGTTTTCAGATTTATCTGTAATAAAATTAGGATATTTTTAATATTTGCATATGACTAAGTAACGCTTTAATGTTACACTACAAAAACGGTACGAAACAGATACTAATCTTCTATACATATAAAATGCTTTGTTCTGAATGACTGACGGATCAACGCACAGCCCCTTTGGGGGTGAAAAGTTTGTATGGGACAACGTGATGTTTTGGTCCAATTCTATTAAAACCATTTACGCGGACGAGGTTGCGGGCAAAAGCTAGTATATTTAGAAATATCCTCAAAGTAGCTAAGCTTTTGGTATTCTCAAGAATATTTTTTGTAATCAAAATGCAATTGGAATGATATTGCAATGTAATTTGAATTTTATTTACGAGAATAATTGGTCTTCTGATTGTACATTATCATTTATGAAATAGTTTTTTGAAGTTATACTTACTACTTTAGGGTCCGTATTAATAAACCGAACTCAATATCGATTTCAATCTTGAGTTTGCTCTTGAGTTGTTGCGCTGATTAATAAACCTATCTTAAGACGTGATTAAAGAGCGATGTATCACTTGAGTCATACCGTATTAATAAATCAAACTCAGCTCTCAAAATATGTCTCAAGATGTAGTTTCGTGAACTCAAGTCTGATTGCGGGTCATACAAATCTTACATTTTTTTAAATATTTTCACATTAAAAACAAGTTGACAGCAAAATATGACGACACTACCTACCATAGGGTAAGAACATATCATTTAAGGTAAGAACAAAGCGTTACTGTCATTCAAGATCAGTCTCAAATCTCAAGAGCGATATCAGCCTGGTTAAAACTTGAGTTTTATCTATTAATTAACGCCTAACTTAAGATAGTGACCACATCTCAAGACTCACTCGATTGATACGCACTCAAGATCGATATTGAGAGCGATTTATTAATACGGGCCTAGGTGCGTTATGAAAAAATGATGTGTGAAATTTTAAGATACGCGCGCATCACTGTGTCACTATAGCAACAGGTTGAGGCTTAAGTTGAATAAATATCAGACGGACGGACAGACAGACGGACTTATACCTTCTCACGCGCGTACAGTATGGGTAATAAGTAAATGATCAGTTTGCTACAATAATACTATCAACAAATATTGGAGTTACGACCTTCTTCTAATAGACGTTACACACAAACTTAAATACTTGAATTAAAAGTACTCAGTGTGATTATTATTTTCAACATGTTAGCTATGTTTTTAGTTGTGTGAGTGGTATAAGCCGCCACACGGTACACCAACCGACGTGGGTTCGATTCACAGGTTACGTTGTTATAATGTTCAAATAGTGCTGCACAGGATTGTAAACGTTACGGTGGGCAGAGACTTTTGACCGTGGATTGTACATAAGTACACGCAACCATTTTTTTTCTACTGAACGAGGGGAATACTTACCATTATTCTGTGGTATATGATTAATATTAGCGTTGAACCGTAGCGAGGCCGCGTACAACAAGGAAGGCCAGGCGTGCGAGTAGTGAGCGCGAGATGCCTCCGCGGTCTCGGCCGAGTAGAACGCACCGCCTCCGTGAGGCAGTTGAGACGCGAACTCTATACACAAATAATGTATGTAAATAAATAAATAAATAAATATTGCAGGACATTCCACACATCGCCATCTAGCCCCAAGCTAAGTAACTAGACTTGTGTTATGGGTCCTAGACAACGGATATACTACTTAAATACTTTTCTTTTGTAAATATTTACTTATAATACATAGTAACAACCAGACCACAGACAAATCACCTAGTTCAGGCACACGTGGACATAGATTTAAGCAACATTTTGTACCTATGTTTAAAATTGTACTGTATTTCTGAATAAAAATTATCTTATCTTATCTTATCTAAATATCTAAGCATAAATACTTGTCTGAGGCAGGAATCGAACCCGCAACCCAGTGTTTGGCAGTCCGGCATGGTAACCATTGTGCCAACTGGGTCGTGTAAAATAAGACATTTTACAGAGGGCCATCTAGCCCAAAGCTAAGATTGACATATTTTTAGTCAGGGGTTGAGTTATATCAATTTAAAACAGACGGACAAGAAAGTGATCTTATAAGGGTTCCTTTTTTTACCTTTTGAGGTGCGGAACCCTAAAATAATATTTTATTCAATTTTTAGGGTTCCGTGCACAAAGAATAAAAACGGGACTCTTTTACTAAGCATCCACTGTCCGTCTGTCTGTCTGTCACCAGGCTGTATCTCATGAACGGTGATAGCTAAATAGTTGAAATTTTCACAGATGATGTATTTCTGTTGGTGCTGTAACAACAAATATTAAAAACAGAACATAGTGGTAAGAAACCCTTCGTACAACTCGCACTTGGCCGTTTTTCGATATAACTCCGCCCCGATTGAGTTTTCATATGACATTCCCGAACATTTTAAGCTATTGCATAGCTTTTATCGCGGGCTTTGAGCGCGGCGACCGAATCATGAAATTCCGTAACGAAAATAACCTAACACCCTCCACTCTGTCTATTTATTTTTACTTCTCTATATTGTTGGTTAGTATCCTGCAACTAATTTACTAAGTTTGATTGATGGCCATGCAAAATATAAAAAAGTACCAATGGCTTTTGTCCCGCAATGAACTTGTTAAATAAACATTGAGTGTAAAACGATACATACCCGGAGGTAAGCTCAACAGTGCATGATCTTTGAGTGCAGCTATCCAATTCTCTCCCAAATTCTCCAACTCAGGTTCAACCAACTTCAACAGACTCTCCCCTTTGCTCTCAAAATCACCGTATTCATCGTCCTCTTCGCTCGCGTTGTCAATCTGTATATTAAAAAAAAAAGATTTTATCTCTAATAGCTTTATCCTACTAATATTTACGACCCAGTTGGCACAATGGTCACCATGCCGGACTGCCAAACACAGGGTTCGGGTTCGATTCCCGCCTCAGACAAGTATTTATGCTTAGATATTTGTCTGTGGTCTGGTTGTTTCTATGTATTATAAGTATATATTTACAAAAGAAAAGTATATCCGTTGTCTAACACTCATAACACAAGTTTAGTTACTTAGCTTGGGGCTAGTTGGCGATGTGTGGAATATCCTGCAATATTTATCATAATCATCACTACATAGTATACAATAAAGTCACCTTTCGCCGTCCCTATGTATGCTAAGATCTTTAAAACTACACAACGGATTTTGATGCGGTTTTCTTTAATAGATAGAGTGATTCAAGAGAAAGTTTTATATGTATAATACATGCATAATATAGCCGTGCGAAGCCGGGGCGGGTCGCTAGTATTTAATAAATATAAAATGTCTATAGAAAAGATCTCGCCAATACGTCTGGAGTTAACTTAGTCGCGGGTTTATAAGTGATGAGTTAATTTACCTGATTATTGTTCTGTAGAGCTTGATTTCGCCATTTAGCGATCTCAGTTCGATTGTTAAATGGCTTCTTGTCTAGTTGTTTGACGTAGCTGCCTGGAGCGCTACCGTTGCTTACCATCGCTACTATATACACCTAGAAATTAAATTTAGAATTAAAAAAACTCCTGACTCCCCCTACAACTTTCAGACGGTTGAACTGATTTCGATCAAACATACATCACTCTCAACAAAATCATCTTTCAAACAAAAGAAACAGAATCAAAATAGATTCATCCGTTCGAGAGCTACGATAACACAGACACACACACAGACACGTCAAACTTATAACACCCTGTCGTTTTTGCGTCGAGGGTTAATAAACCAAATGTTTAATATAATTTCTAACTAAGAACACGCGTCTTAATATAAAATTACCAGCGTTCCGGAGTTTCACCCGTACAAGTCCCGATCCGGTGGGAATGTCAGGACAAAATAGCCTGTTACTAGAAATGGATCAATGTATCCTCATACCAAGTTAAATTTAAATCGGTCCAGTAGTATCGGAGCTTATTCGTTACGACGAAAAAAAAAAACGTTCCACACGAGTGTGCTATTCACTTACTATTTCCAACAGGTCCTGGAACCGCTATAGCTACGAGATAACGTTAGAAGGCCTTCCCTTATTTTGGCATTTAAATAAGTTTAAAATAAGGAAGAAATCACTCTCAGAAACCAACAAAGGTTAGAATATCAGAACCTCCGCAAATCGCGACATACATTTTGTGCTGGAATTAAATCAAACCATTTTCTCTAACTCAAAGAGAATGGTATGTAAGTAGTTCTAAGTTACCTACCTCAGCCCAAGCCTTCAATATAGAAAGTTTCTCCAGAGTAGCCATACTTTCATTGTAAATCAATGTCGTGTTCCCTTTTGTGTTTAATTTATCCAAACTCGATACCAACAGTTGATGTACTCTGAAAAAACATAAGCAATCATTATACAAAATTATTTTATTACTTATTAACTTCTTTTTTTTAACATAAAAATATAATATTACAGAGGAACACAACGTAGAACCAAATCCATCGATGGATTAAGGTGGACCAAAAAGACATTTTCTTTTAAAGTTAGTTAGGACGACGTATGTTGGCGGTCACTGACCTGCGACGCACAAGGTTGTGAGTTCGATTGTGGCCATGAAACAAATAAATGTATGATCTACAGATACTTTTTTCCGTTCCTAACTTAGTTTTTAAGACGTTTCTATGTGACCAAATGTATTAAGCATCCAAATGAATAATAATTTTTGACCTTGACTTTGTTCCTGGGTGTTTCTGTATTTATAATGTTACTGTAAAAAAAATAGTATAAAAGTATTCTATCCGTTGCCTGGCCACAAGTTGCTTAGCTTGGGGCCAGCCTAGATGGGGCGTCGGCTTCGTACAATGTCCTACAACAATTACTTATCATTATATAACGAACCGTCTTAAATCATTAATATCCCTTGCGACGCCACATCCAATCCAAGCGGAACACACGTCACAAGCCGCAGCAGTCACGTGCGATGCTGTATCGCCGGAAAATGCCGGACGAACCGCCGCACCCACCTGTTAACACACAAATCACTAGAATATCACCTAACAACTGACAATTCTTTAAAAGTTTTTCTGTAATTTTGAGGTTGAAATTACAATTTCCGATAAATAATAAAAAAAACATTGTTAAGAGTGCTGTCAGTAACTTTAAACCAATTATCACAAATTATCAGCAAGTCTTATAAATGGGGTTTCAATTCAACGCGAAATCGTAAACTAAAAAAGCGAAAAAACAAAAAATTATTAAGTATTAGTTATTTTTGTTTACTCTTTTACTAGCTGCACCCCGCGGTTTCACCTGCGGAAGTCCCGATTTTGCAGAATATTAGGATTCAAAGTATCCTATGTTCATTTCCTTAGGGTATGGAAAGGAACACAGGATACATACTTTTTTGTTTTACCACTATGTTTTCATCCAAATCGGTCTCGTTTGAGCGTGTACAAATAAATTAACAAACTTTCGGATTTAAAATATTAGTTAGGATAAGGTTTTTTCTTACATCATATAGTTTAGGATTATTTTTCTCTGAAATCTCATTTAAAAAAGTCACATGCCTAATTTTGTTGTAGCTTAAGAGGAAAGGGTACCGGGGGCTCTTTCCATACAAACTATTACAAACGTAGTCGACTGTTTTTCCCTGGATAATGACACTAGAGCACATATTTTTGATGCTT
Organism: Idaea aversata; assembly: GCA_907269075.1. NCBI lineage: Eukaryota > Metazoa > Arthropoda > Insecta > Lepidoptera > Geometridae > Idaea > Idaea aversata. Next base: position 5,911,310 of record OU026102.1, read on the forward strand.
AAAACTTATAACTGCCATGACCATGCCCCAACTTTTTTTTTAATCGTAACTTCTATGATAATTCGAAAATGAAAAAAAAACAAAACATAGGGGCATAGTCATGGCAGTTACTTACTTGTACTTGTATACGGGCTGTTTTCCGCGATTAGACCCTTTTTAATTGGGTCCTTTTTGCGTGAAGATGGAGTAGGCTTGCCCAGCACCTACTACCCTCTCACCCGCAGTCGACCATATCCAGAGGAGAGAACTTGTCAAGACTTCTGGAGCCAACTAAGCCACGGGTTTCATCACGATGTTTTCCTTCACCGTAAGAGCAATGTCAATAATTAGCGCACATAAATTTTTCTAAAGAAAAATACATTGGTGCACGGCCGGCCTGGATTCGAACCCACGACCTTCAGAATGAAAGTCGACCTACCACTAAGCCAACATCGCTCCCATACATAAGTCATGGCAGTTATAGGTTTTATGGCACAAAAATATTTGTGCTAGTGTCATTATCCAGGGAGGAAACAGTCGACTACGTTTGTATGGAGGGCGCGCAGGTACCCTTTCACCTTAAGTTATAAAATACCTGGGCTTGATATTGTTCCAACAACAAATGTCCAGGGAAGTCAGGTTCCGGTGCCCTCGCGAACTGCTGTATTATCATCTGCAAGGTCCTTAAGCCGCACAGACGTAACGCGTCTGATTCACCCGTCGCACCCACAAACGCCATACGAACCAAATCCGATAGGTGGCACGAGAGGAAGTCACCTGAGAAATAGTAATAATATCACATGAAAAAAAAACCCCATGAGTTTCTTGTGCCTTCTACTCTTTGGTGGGCGCGTTCCGAAGGCACACATCCTAACTTAGTTTTTAAGACATGTGATCTATGTACAAAATATACATAAGCATCCAAATGAATAAAGAAATTTGACTTTGATTTTCATTGGTAAAGCAATGGTTTATAAAATCCAGTGAGGCCTCTCCATCCTTTAGCCGCTCACGTTCCTGTTGCCCCCTTGGCCCAGTCTGAGAGTGGGTGAGTCTCTGCCTGCCATTTTTCCATGTTTGTTGAACATTGTTACGACAGGCGCCATATTTCCCAGTAGCAGTCCACTACCATAACACCAAAATAACCCTAGTTTTCTCTTGTAGTTTCTCAATAACTAGCTGCGCATCGCGGTATCACCCGCGTAACTCCCGATCCCGTGGGAATATCGGCATAAAAAGCAGCACATGTGTTAATCAAGATTTCCAGCTATCGAGACGACCTCTGTGGCGCGTCGGGCGAACACCCGACTGCGACGCAGAAGGTTGCGGGTTCGATTCCCGCCGGGAACAAGTATTTATGCTGACCATAAATTCTTGTTTCTGGTTCTGGGTGTTTCCTATATGTATAATATGTATATATTTAAAAAAAAAAAGTATATAAGTAGTTTATCCGTTATCTGGCACCCATAACACAAGCATTAAGTTGCTTAGCTTGGAGCTGGATGGCGACGTGTAATATGTCCTGAAATATTTATTTATTATTATTATTTATTATTATTATCTAGATACCGAGTTTCATCGCAATCGGTTCAGTAGTTTTTGCATGAAAGAGTAACAAACATACATACATACACACACACACAAACTTTTACATTTATAATATTAGTAGGATTCTATCCAAACACTTACACGTATCCTCATATCAAGTTTCGCCAAAATCAGTCTAGTCATTTCAGAGCCAATTCTATATGAACAAAAAAAATGATTTCTTTTGATGTAGCGATCAAAAGAAATCATTTTTGTTTGTCTAGCTTCTAAAAGAGAGTTTAGATCAGCTACATCCTCTTTCCTTACATTCGTTACACGCATTTATGACGTTACATCGGTAACATTTGGTGTTTGCAAGTAGATTATTACTTACTATTAGGATCGAGCTGTTGTTTTTCCTTTGCCTTGACGAGATCAAAGTGCGCGGGGTCGCCGGTCGCTTCGCAGGCTACGATTATTTTCTGTATACACTCCATTGCGAATACCTGAAACAAAATTTAATTACTATAGTCCATTCTAAAACAAGAAAGATCTTTAGATAACTATATCTAACACACAAGGGAATAAATTAAAAATGAGTCTGAAATATGACAGTTTTTTTGTCATATATGCTCTGCTACCCGTGCTAAGCGCGGGGCACGTCGCTAGTAACTACATAGTATAAAACAAAGTCGCTTCCCGCTGTCTGTCCCTACGTTTGCTTAGATCTTTAGAACTACGCAACGGATTTTAATATGGTTTTTTCACTAGATAAGAGTGATTAAGAGGAAGGTTTTAGTGTTGTCAGTGACAAAAGGAAAACGACTGAATGAAGTCCTTCATTTGATGTATACGTCAGTGCGCCGATTATGGCGCCGCCATCTTGTTTACTGTTTGTGTCTATAAATAGAAATAAAATGACGGAACGTGGTTCATTCTGTCGCAGTAGTTTCGTAATGTCTGAACTTTTTTATGGTCGCACAATTCATTTGAGTTAATTAGTTTAATACCTTAAATAGAGTGGATTAGGTGTTGTAGTAAAATAATGCTGATGTGTGTATGTAATTTATATGATTAAAATATGTTCTGATAATAAGTGCCTTACGATAATAAGTGATTTACGTAACCAACACTCAGATTTTGGCTAATGTCCTTTATAGTACATAAAACAAAACTACCACGCGTGCAAAGTCGCGGGCAACAGCTAGTAAATACTAAAACATACCCTTGTAGGCCACCTCGATTGAACAGCAGGATGTGTAGACTGGTCAGAGTCTGCGTGGAATTCTTCTTGGTCGTCATCTCCTTCGTCAAAATCTGTCTCCATGTTGTTACTATCCTCTGAAAAAAACACTTTATTTTAGACTACCCGCGTATTTGATTAAGTTCGGTTATGAAAATGGTTCAAAAAGTCCTTTTTAATAACTAGTAGTGAAAAGTGAAGAATATTCCCTTTTTCGTAGCTAGTTATGAAATCGTAGCTAGTCATGAAAAGTGAAGGATATTTCCTTTTACGTAGTTCTAGTTATGAAAAGTGAAGAAATATCCTTTTTCCTAGCAAGTTATGAAAATGGACTAAAGGGATTCCGTGGGCACAAAGTGATTAAAAGTAGCCAATATTACTAGCCCAAGGATTTAACATATCATACCAAGTTTCAACCAAATCAGTAGTTTCAGAGCATATTCATAACAAACAAAAAATTGAGCCAAAAATAGTGCAAAAATTGTCGTCTGACATACTGAATTAATATATTGTCTATAAACTTAAGCTTAACTTATATTTAAAGCCTTCTTGCAGCAAGATTACAAAGTATAGATATTAACTACACCAAGATTCAGTTCATATTTTTGACAGAAAGCTAAAATCGAGTTTCAAGTGAACCTTAAATTACAGTATTTTTCCCTTCCCACTCACCTAATCGAATAGTCAACACTCGTTTAGCGAGGACGAGCCATTGTTTGAGAGCGGAGCCGGTGGCGGCTGCTAGTAAACAACAAGTTATGGTGTCCCTAGCGTCCGAAACGCCGACACAATCACGTTCCATATCGAGGTAAGCGAATAGAGCTCCCGGTAAACCTGTTTCAGTTATTACTACACCTGTGAAAATAAAGAGATATTAACGTATGCTAGCGCATTTATCAAGCACTAGCTTGGCCTGCGGATGTCTACGTCATAACAGCTAATCTGCCAATTTTTAGCCCGATTCATCCATTGGCTTGGTGCATTGACATATCAATCAGTCATACATGACTTAAAATTTTATATTTATAGATTACTAGCGACCCGCTCCGGCTTCGTACGGCTATATTATGCATGTAGTATACATATAAACCTTCCTCTTGAATCACTCTATCTATAAAAAAAACCGCATCAAAATCCGTTGCGTAGTTTTAAAGATTTAAGCATACAAAGGGATATAGGGACATAGGGACAGAGAAAGCGACTTTGTTTTATACTATGTAGTGATAGTGATAGTGATACCGATCACGGACACAACATTCATTAGAAAATTTCGGATGGCGGCGTAGGAAATAGTGGCAGATTGTTCTATTCTATTGTTTTAGTTGAATCGGTTTCTAGATTGCACACAATACTGTGCCTGTCTTGTGGAATTTTATTTAAAAATGTCATTTAAGTTTTGCAAAGAAAAGTCCAAGTCTACTTTCTAAACTTACCACAATAAGGCTTAGCCGGCACATGGTCCTTCGCCAACATCGCATAACGACATACTTCAGCCGCTTCCTTCTGCGTCAACTGTCTCAGACAACACAACGCCGCTCGACGAACAGACAACTCCGGGTGTGATAGGTCACGCTGGAAATTCAAATTAACGATGAAATAATCCGGCTCGAAGAACCAAAACGTTTTGGTTCTTCGGGGCGGATCGGAAATTTTAAGTAAGCTTTATTTAATTGGATTACAAAATCTTAATTGGTCTAGCCATCAAAACCAATAATATCAACAGTTACTTTCGCATTATATAAATTACCGGCTGCGCTTCTCAGCTTTAGGGTTCCGTATCTCAAAAGGTAAAAGACACGTTTTTGCGTCGGGAGTTAAAAAAGGAACCCCTATAAGATTTCACTTTCTTGTCCGTCTGTCTGTTTCTGCTGGATAAAAAGTTCCTATACGTACATTCCAGGCTCTAACTTCCTACATACCAAGTTACATCGCGAACGATTCAGTAGTTTTTGCATAAAGATATAAATAAATTTAATAATTTAATAATTTCGCATTTATATTTTTGATAGAATACTTACACATAGCGCTGGCACCAAAGTATGCAAGTTGGTATGTTTAGGCGCGAACATCTGCAACTGTTGCAGGCAGCCCGCGGCCTCTGCACGCGCGCCGCCGCCTCCTAGCTCACCGAGCGCCGCGCACGCACACGCAAACCTCCCTACCGCTACCACTAGAACAAATACCCCTTATATGTAACGGTTGTAGGCTTCTGCCAGCGCTGAACCTTTAATAAGCCAAGATACAAGATTTTCCAAAGCCGAGTTAAGCAGGGCAGGACAGTGGACACGGCTATGAGCATATAGTCGTCGTCAGATCTTGACAGTGGACACTGTTGCCCTATAACAGTCGCTGAGAACTATTCTGATAGTGGACACTACTTGTACTTGTATACGGGCTGTTTTCCGCAATTACACCATTTTTAATTGGGTCCTTTTTGCGCGATAGAGTGGGTTTGCCCAGCACCTACTACCCTTAGCTTAGTCGACCATGTCCAGAGGAGAGAACTTGTCAATACTTCTGGAGCCAACTAAGCCGCGGATTTTATTTATTTATTTCATCACGACATTTTCCTTGAGCAATATCAATTAGCGCACATACATTTTTTCTTAAGAAAAATCCATTGGTGCACGGCCGGGCAGGATTTGAACCCACGACCTTCAGAATGAAAGGCGAGGTATCTACCACTAAGCCAACACCGCTCCTAGTGGACACTATTGTTGCTATTGAATTGAATTGAAATTGTTTATTTCAGACATACGTCCATAGTGTTAGTAACAATATAACTTAAGACCTAATGTTAGCAATACCTAATGACCTAATGTTGCTGCTATACAGCAGTCGCTAGAATCAACGGCTACAAGCCGTATTTGTCGCTAAGGTCTGTAGAGCTACAGATGTCACCAAGCCGAGCCATATACAGTTTAGTAAAGTCATCATGCATCATCAGCATCATCATGCATTTGTCTTCGGATGTAATACACACTCTTAGTACTTATTTATATTATATCTCACCTGATCCTTGTAACTCCGGTCCAACAACGGTGATCAAAGCCGACAGCAATCTTCCAATGCTTCGATGTAAGTCTTCCAAGTACGGTGGCGATGTAAAAAGCAGCTTCAGTGCTAAGTTTAGGGTAGATTCGACGTGGCCGCGGAACATTGGACCAGATGCGTCGGCTAGGACGGATAGGGCGTGGAGTGACCATACCTGAGAAATAAGCAAAAGGTGACCACATTTTTGAACTATGTCAAAGAGTTTTGGGATAGCAATGGTCAATGTTTTGTTCAATGTAAAACGAACCTGTACACAAATTATTTGACAAGGGATGCCCCCTTTACTGAATTAAATCCAACACAATATTGATCTGACAGAATTCAAATGCTGAATGTGACACTAAAAAAAGAAGACTTACAAATGGTTTACAAACCTGTAGAGTTAGCATCCTAAAGTTAGTATCGTCGCTGGCTTAGCAAGGCTTTTCCAAGGTAAGAAGTATTGATAACTAATGCTTACCTGTAACTCAGTAGAGTTAGTGTCCTGTGCGAGCGCTCGCAACACGGGCAGCACCAGTGCGGTCGAGGCAGCTCCCCTAGCTCGCTGTACAGCCGCCGCAGCAGCCGCGGCCGCAGCACGGGTGTGTCGTGCGGCCGCACCGCGGGCCAGTGACGTCACACGTTCCGCGAGTGCTGCGCTGTCGCTCTCACTGACGCAGGGGCAGAGGCGACCCGCGCAAGAGGCTGCGGCTGCGCGGACGGTAGCGCTCGGAGCTGACAGACCACTCTATAAGAACACATCACATAACTTAAGTCCCGTCACGAATCTTGGTTTTACCTACTGCCATTCTTGCTATTCTCATAAATTACCCAAGACATTATACTAGGCTAAACCTTACTTCCTTTCATATTAAATAAACATCCCACCCTTTTCTCAAGTCTGGTCCTGCGGTTGTCTGGAATAGATCACCCTGCAAACATTTTTTTTTTTTATATATGATAGGTCAGCGTTTGACCACTATCACACCTGCCTGATGGTAGGTGACGATGCGGCCTAAGATGTAACACGCCTTCCTAGAAGATACCTATTCACTCGCGACTTGAAGACCCCCAAATTGTACACGTCAGGAAAGACAGACGCAGGCAACCGATTCCATTCCCTATCCATTCCTCATTATTGTACCGATTGCGATGAAACTAAGTATATGTTGATTGATGGAGTCTTGAAATGACACATCGGACTTAAGCTGGCAGCTTGTTTACAATTACTCACAATAATAAGTTCAGTAGCAATATTCTTCACAGCTTCCTGTCCTAATATACTCTTTTGTTCTGCTAAAATCTTCAACGCCATTAACAAAGCGGTGTAAACGTTAACTTGTATCGCTTCTTGGCGCGCGCCTTTTGACATTTTGATGCATTCCGCGAAATGTTCAAGCATTTGTTGTCTGAAAACGACAAATAACCACTGTAAATCAAGTTAAGAAAATATACCCGGGTTTTTGGGTTCAAGTTAAAGAACTAAGTAATTTTTCTTTGAAAATGGCCGCCATTGTCAGTGCAAAAGGAAGATTATTTTGGAACGTGTAAAAGCGTCTTTACCTAACTAATTCAAATTGAAGTGTACATCATCACTACATAGTATAAAACAAAGTCGCTTTCTCTGTCCCTATATGCCTATGTATGCTTAAATCTTTAAAACTACGCAACGAATTTTGATGCGGTTTTTTTTAATAGATGGATTGATTCAAGAGGAAGGTTTATATCATTTATATGTATAATACATGCATAATATAGCCGTGCGAAACCGGGGCGGGTCGCTAGTTATTAAATAGTTAATTTCTCTTTACGGACCTATCACGGTTGCCATTTCAACCTTCTTGTTACATAACATTTACCTGTGTTTATTGGCAGCTCTTGCGAATATCTGCGGGAAAAGCGCGACTGCCGCATCAAGTACCGCCACGCCGAGCGGCTGCGCGGCGCCACGGCCGTGGTACACGCCGCACGGATCGTGCTCTAACGCACCCGAACCGCTAGCGTTTAGTGCCGATATAAGCTAAAACAAGAATACATTTAGGGTCATAAATAAAACCATAACATAAAGTTTGTGACCATTGAACTTTATACAAAAATCACTTCCTTAAATTTTTGACCACTATCACTATTACACCTGCCTGATGGTAGGTGACGATGCGGCCTAAGATGTAACACGCCTTCCTAGAAGATACCTATTCGCGCGACTTGAAGACCCCCAAATTGTACACGTCACGAAAGACAGACGCACGCAACCGATTCCATTCCCTTGCAGTACGAATAAGGAATGACGAAGCAAAGCGCTTAGTGCGAACGTCTGGTATGTAATTATTTCAGGACACTGCACACAGCGCCATATAGCCCCGAAATAAGTAACTAACCTTTTGTTATGTTGGCCAGACAACGAATAGTTTTGTTTGAGACGGGAATGGAACCTATGTCGCAGGCGTATGTTAGTCCACAGAGTTACAGAGGGCATTAAACTGTTCAATTGAAACTTTACCTGTTCCTCAATGTCTGCATGATCCGTATCGTAAATCCATCCTTCTTCACCGATTAATATAGTGTCTCGAGGATGCATAGCACTTCTTAATAGACCTGAAAACAGATGTTAACTCTTAGCAAAACCATTTATTAAAAACTTTTAAGTAACACGTTAGGCACGTACGCACCGTTTGATACCAAATTAGCAGATTACGAATCGGTAGTATAATTTGCTCAAAAGACTCATTTTCATTATTTCTCGTTTTGATAGACCATCATTTTCATGATTAAACTAAATACTATACGAGTGTCAGTTAAGCGCAAGTGCTGTAACATGACAGCTGGCATCTTAACGAAACTATGCAGAATTACCATAGTGTTTAGTGAAACCTATCTCAAGGCAAGTTCTCAGAACGAAGACCAAACGCAACTCAGTTACTTTAAACGTGTGTTCATGTCACAGTTGCATTTTTTTTTACATTGGAGATAGCGAAGGATTTGAAATTTCCTAAATCCTTTCATAAGGTACCCATGTTATAGCAGTTATTTGTTTACCAAATTTTAGCAGGATCCGTCCATTGCTTAACCCAGTTGGCACAATGGTCACCATGCCGGACTGCTAAACACAGGGTTGCGGGTTTGATTCCCGCCTCAGACAGGTATTTATGCTTAGATATTTGTCTGTGGTCTGGTTGTCTATGTTTTGTAAGTATATATTTACAAAAGAAAAGTTTATAAGTAGTATATCCGTTGTTTAGCATAACACAAGTCTAGTTACTTAGGGGCTAGATAGCGATGTGTGGAATTTCCTGCAATATTTATTTATTTATTGGCTTGGCTGTGCGTTGAGTCAGTAATTCAGGACTTTGAATTTTATATTTATAGATAATAATTCACCTGTGGCTAAGTTTCCAGTGGTAGGATCAGCTGCGCCGGCGATCTCAGCAGCTAACAGCCTGAGTAATGGTGCAGCCGGCGCCGCGCCGCCGCCGAGCGCGCCGCATGCTTGATACAAACGTAGGCGCAGTAGTGCAGCTGGTGCTTTTAGAGATCCGCCGTATGAACGGACTACGCTGCTCATGCTACAAGATTAGACATGTTAGTTGTTAGATTTTTGCTATAATTACTTGGCTGATTGGTTATTAGAGTTCCGTACCCAAAGGGTAAAACCAAGACCCTATTACTAAGACTTCGCTGTCCGTCCGTTTGTCTGTATGTTTTTAAGAATTTTATATTATTCATGTTTACTATTTTTTAAGCAATATTTTTTTTGTTAATTATACTCCCAAAAGGGCAGGCAAAAGACTTTTAACCTATACAGTCTCGTCTGACATCCAATATTTTTAATATTTTTGCATTATTTTTGCGTCGGGGGTTAAAAACCGAATATAATGGTACGGAACCCTTCGTGCGCGAGTCCAACTCAAACTTGGCCGGTTTTTATAACCTCAATAACTAAAGGCAATGGACAGAACAATCATACCATACACAAGAATTCTTAAGGACGGATTTTCGGTAAATCCTCTAACGAAGTAAATAACCGGGAAGTGGATCTTTGATTTGCAAGATTTGATGACAAACATCGGGACAGGTGAAGTTAAATAAAAGCTTTTAAAATGAGAATTGTATGTAAGTGTGTATGAATAAGACTTAGAAAGGAAATTGATTAGTCCAAACGCACTTACTTCGCTAGTACAGCGATCGCTCCATCTATCGGTTGGGCCAATCTCTTTGCTGTATCGTCGTTATGGACCAAAGACGGGCAATGGATTAGCAGGCTGTGTAACGCTGACAAAGCACCAGCACGACCTTCTAACGTCACCTATGGAAGAAAAACAATAACTACACTAGTTGTCCCGGCAAACGTTGTTTTGCCATATAAAATAAAAAAAATCATACAAATCAATTTGACAGTAAAATCCCCAATAACAAAATGATCCGCCATTTATTGAATTCATTTGTTAAAAAAAATGTGATAAATGAAGAACCGCTCGACCGATTTTGTGCAAACTTCACATAAACCATCTACTAAATAGTCCGAGCAAAGCTTAACATTTGGTTCGGATAGGTGAGCCCGTTCTTGAGTTATAAAATTACAATAAAAAGTGGCATTGGTTTTTATATAAATATACTAGCGACCCGCTCCGGCTTCGCACGGCTATATTATGCATGTATTATACATATAAACCTTCCTCTTGAATCACTCTATCTATTAAAAAAAACCGCATCAAAATCCGTTGCGTAGTTTTAAAGATCTAAGCGTACAAAGGGAAATAGGGACGGCGAAAAGTGACTTTATTTTATACTATGTAGTGATTAGCAAAAACAACATACAATATTTTAAACACACTACTTAATATTAATATAATGTGAAAACTTATTTTAACATCTTCACGCAAAAAACTTCTTAAACAATTGCGCTTAAACTTGATAATATGTCGATAGGAATAACACGTGTTTATCTCCATATTCTAATGAGTTCAAGACTGAAGGAGACGAGAGACAAGAAGGTACATTCCCACATAAATCCTATCCTACTACCCTACTTCCTATCCTACTATCCTATCCTACTTCCTTCTAATATTATTAAAGTGAAAGTTTGTGTGTGTATATGTATGTTTCTACTCCTTCACGTAAAAACTACTGGACCGATTGCGATGAAACTTGGTATTTAGATAGCTGGAGATCTGGATTAACACAGAGGCTACATTTTATTCCAATATTCCCGCGGGATCGGGACTCACGCGGGGAAACCGCGGGGCGCAGCTAGTACTTACATATAGGCCAAAAACATAGCACTCACTTTTGAATTCGCCGTAATCGGGTAAAAAAACTAATGATTATCTCTTTAAGGTTTTGTCACGGTCACTGTTTTGATTATATTCAAGATATCTAATAGAGAATATAGTTTTTATACGGCAAGTTAATATACAGGAAAAGTATTTTTGTAGTGCACAAATTTCGGTATATTTTAAGCACATTAAAATAAAAAATTCTGTTGTTTTTATTTTGGAGCTAACTCAAAAACTCTCAGAGCTATAACCATTTAAGTGTTTCTAACAAAACGACGAAGTCCATGGACACAATACTAGCGCCAGCGAGTTTAAGCGCGCTCTAAATAAAGGTATGTACCTACGTGTCACTGTGTGTATCAATACTGAGATGCCCAATAATTTAGAAATTGCAGGAAGTTTTTCACATTAAGTTTTGGTTTTTTTTTTATTTTTTTTTTGCGTAAATGTACTCCACTACCGACATATATTCAGCAGAAAAAAAATGTGCACTACAAAAATACTTTTCCTGTATATAGCTACAGCAGTAAATTACTAGCATTATCAAATTCATAAGTAGAAAACGAGTACTTTACCTGCCAAGTAAAAGCATCGCCTCTAGACTTCTCCGATTCTAATTCTTTAGCGGAACGTGGGAAACTGTTCCTCCACAATAACAGCATACGAGGTAATAGACCACGTACTACTGGAACACCTGTAACGAGATTATGAAAAATTATATCAATTCAGGACTTACGCAGGTGTAACCGCGGAGCGCAGCTGCTACTTATTAATTTATTTGAATGTGTAGTGTAGGTACCAACTTACCTAATGTACAAACAGCGCCGACAAGCAACCATCCCGCGGCCGTCCTCGCCCCCGTCAGCCTGCTACTTTGTCCGGCTGATCTTAGCAGTTGTTCTCCTGCATTAAATAGGACTTTGCCCCGGCCGTGGGGTGCTCCGAGCGGGGACAGACGGACAGCGCCCGCTACGCCGGCTAGGGCTGCCGACACACCTGGGAAAAGATAATATTATAATTAAATACAAATATTCATGTTTATTTTAAATTAGCGCCCGTCGTCTAGGCCAGGGGGACCGTCGGGAGTAGGGGATCCGTAAGGGGAGCCGATGGGCATGAGCCCTATAAATTCGCGTATATTGCGGTTTCACTGCGAAAATCAAATATGGTATGTTTTTTCTATAGTCTTAGAATCAAAAAATTCGACTTGGTTGATAGATAAGGGTTCAGACCTTATGTATAACAATAAAATTGAGTTAGAAAGTCGACTAACTATTACACCAAAATTGTAACCTCTGTATATATTGTTTCACCCGCGTAACTCCCGATCCTGTGGTAATATCGGCATAAAAAGTAGCCCATATTACGCCCGATGAAACAATGTATTCTCATACAAAGTTTAATCAAATCGGATTAGTAGTTTTGGAGCCTACTCGTTACAAACAAAAAAATCTATAGATATTGATGAGAACCTCCGCCATTTTTTTATTCAGCCAAAACTTACCACAGGTTCTTTTAAAGTCATAAAGTTTCATCCATACGGCTAATAAGAAAAGGTGTCTTTCGGTTCTCTGCTCATTAAAAGACGCGTTCCAAAACCTAATTTACTTTTTAAAAAGTTTGTTATAATTAAAATCTTTAAATCTTATTTTATTTCTTACCAGAAATATGATGAGGGGTCGGTCTAGGGTTATCCAAGGCATCAACAAACTTGTCTAAAAGCGGTGTGATCTGTGAAGGCAAAGCGACGCACACGCAGCGGATGCACCACGCCGCGGCAAGCCGAGCTGCCACACACGGGTGTTCTAACACCTATAAAATAAAGAAACTAAACATTACAATAATGCAAAAATTTCAAAATTTCACTCTCGCAATTTCGACCTGTTTTGCTTTAGTGTTAGGAAGCTGCAACATGTGACTTTTGTGTTACAGATGCGCGCGGATCTTAATATTTCACTCTCATCATTGTTTCATAACGCGCCTAAAGAAGTATATCTTTAATTGGGATTGTCCAAATTTCCTGATATTTGGATTTTATATTATTTTCCGTAAATATAGAACAATTAAAAATACTAATTTGAATATTTTTGAGATTTTCGCACTAGTTCTTTTTTAATATTTTTAAACTTTTCAACGTGGTGACGTCACCAATGGCGTAATATCAATGTCTTCCATTGGCTAAGTTGTGTAAAAAAATTGTGTCCACATCATGGACGTCTGGGAAGTATTGTATTAACTGTCATTTGATTTTTTTTATTTATTATGGCACATGTCGATTTCGTCATAACGCCGATGGGGCCGTCATCAGAGTGCAAGTGAAGGTCAAACATCTTTAATCGAAAATATGCTACATCTATGTTTATTTTTTATTTTCAGTTTATCTATTATGTAGAAGAAGTCTATATTTCTCTAAATGGTTTTTTAATTTCAATTTATAAAAAAATGACCAATCCCAATTATTTACGACAATTTTGTTTTCCTAGAAGTACTTACCGTACAAATAGCATCGATCATATTAAGTGACGTGTCAGACACTAGATTCTGTACTGAAGTCCCGAGCTGTAGTGCCAATTCGCCTGCTTCCGTCAAAGCGCACACCAACAAATGCTGACTGAATAGTGTTTCCTGGAAATAATAAATAAATATTACATGACTTTGCACACAGCGCCATCTTGCCCCAAGCTTAGCAACTAAGCTTGTGGTATGGGTGCTTGACATCGGATAGGATACTCTTTTAAACACATCTATACCAATACTAATATTATAAAGCTAAAGACTTTGGTTGAACGCGTTAATCTCAGGAAATACTGGTTCGAATTTAAAAAAAAATGGTTGTCTGTAAAGTCTGTTTACGGACGATAATAATAATTTTACGTAATAACGTCATAAGAAAACGATGATAAATAGTTTTATTTTTTAAAAAAAAAAATGTTTTCCTATATTTTTTTTATAATTTAAATAAAGTCTTCTATTCGTCACTTGTCGCCATAACACAATCCTAGTCACGCACACACGCGCGTCAAGCTTGTAGTAGTGTACTTATCACAGAGCGTTGTATGAAACCTTACAATCCTAGTCCTTGTTTAATCATGTGGCAACAGCAACGATAATACGTTGCTATGGCTACCTTGTCAACATGACGCGTACCCGGAACATGACGCATGACTTCATCTTTTAAATGCAGGTGTTCATCAGTTTATTAGACGTTATCAAGCCAAAAAATGTTTGTGCTTATAGTTCAATCTATACTAATATTATAAAGCTGAAGAGTTTGTTTGTTTGTTTGAACGCGCTAATCTCAGGAACTGCTGGTTCGAATTGAAAAATTCTTTTTGTGTTGGATAGTCCATTTATCGAGGAAGGTTATAGGCTACTTTTTATCCCGATATTCCCACGGGATCGGGAGTTACGCGGGTGAAACCGCGGAGCGCAGTTATTATCTAATATTCCTACAGAACCAGGACTTACGCGGGTGAAACCCCGGGGCGCAGCTAGTGCTTAATATACATACATGAACACCCAGACTAGAACAAATATTAAAATTAAAGATACCTGATTACAATCCTTAGCGTTTTCCGGATTAAAATCAATACTGTTCATTTGTTTTATTACAATTTGTATTATCTCACGGCACGCTGATGCTTGAGCCTTTTCGCCAAGCATTTTGCCGAGAGTATTGCGCAGTATGAAGTTTATACATTTTCTGAAACGATACGAGAGAAGATTGGATTAGATGAAGAATTGTAGTAAGAGCTTGAACCAGGGCTATGACTCTTTAAAAAAGCAGGACGCGGTGGGCTTATAGTCGACCTCTGAATTCAACTTAATTTGTACCACCGCGCAGTTCTATGTGTATTGTGTGCGTGTATGAATGTCTGAACGGTACATAATACTAACCAAACTAATAATATGAACTATGCATTGTAGCACAGTTGCTATTTATAATTTACCTGACTACAAGGAAAGAGTTATGTTTTTTAAAGCTTTTTCGCGCCTATCTTTGTAATTTTGTGATATTCTGTATTCCCTCATTATCTTCCAAAACACTCAATGGATTTATTTAATAATAGTTAGATTTGTCTCATTAGTACAAGTGTTCTCATCATTTGTAAATACTTTGAAAAATTAGAGACTATGTGCAGTGTTGAAAGATCGGGGCAATGGTACTCAAGTTATTGTAAAACAAACAACTAAATACTTAGACCTCCCTGGGTTACAAATATGCAAGAAATATTAAGTATACCCCGCGCAGCGAATGATGAGATCTGATGGAAAGGAGAAGTATGCGCAGAACTAAATTTTCGTATAAATATCGAATTCTGCGCACACCCCTTCCATTTACCGCAGAGATCAACATTCGCTGCGCGGAGTATAATAATATATGTCAATTTGCATGGGTTCACTTTGAGCCGTCTCGATGTGTTTTCATGAGTAAAAAATAGCGAAATAAATTAAAAACAACATACCTAGAGTAAACAGCATCCACATGAGAACTAGCCGCTTTTGGATTAGCAACCAAATCTAACACATGGTTCAGAAACGTTGTCATATTGCGCTCTAACCATACACCACCCATATTTTGTACGAAAACTACATAAGCCTGGAAATAATAACATATTTTTATGGTTTTAAATAACATTGAAATGGAATCAGGCAAAGTCATAGTATAAAACAAAGTCGCTTCCCGCTGTCTGTCTGTCCCTATGTATGCATAGATCTTTAAAACTACGCAACGGATTTTGATGCGGTTTTTAGGAAGAAGGTTTTAGTTTATAAAACAAAACTACCACGCGTACGAAGTCGCAGGTAACAGCTAGTTAAAAATAAATAAATAAAATATAAAGAAATCCATGTTTTTATCAAATTCGAAGGACCAAGTTTATTTATTATAATCTATTCTAATATTATAAAGAGAAAAGTTTGTGAGGTTTTAGGGGGTAATCTCCGAAACCAGTGGACCTATATGCATAGAGATAGTTTGGGGGCTATTTTTTATCCCGGAATCACCACAAAATCGGGCCTCACGCGAGTGAAACCTCGGAACGTAACTAGTTTCTTATAATTTATCTTATTTTTTTTTAAATGTAAAAATTAACTTTTTAAAATTAAAATAGTTTAATTGGTATTTTCATAATGAAAATGATAAAGCAGTCGACTTTATCAATACACTTACATTGGTAACACAAACGCGAACTTCTCTATTAACTCCTGAACCGGATTTGATGATCTCTCCTTTTAGGAAAGAAGTGCCGCCTCTAAGGAAAGCCCCCATCAAAAGGTTCAACGCTTCTTCTAGCGATACCACGTTTTTGGGTGGATCTTTTTTATTTTGTTGAACTGTGAAAGAAAAAACCATTACTGTAGGACAAAGACAATAAAAAAGTAGAAGGAGCGACAAAAAGCTTATAAACAATACGCAACGGCGTTTCTTAATTTTCAAAAAGTTGATTTTAAAAATGTTACCTGATTGAGTGCCAATTTTCATCTTATTATTGGCATTAGCCACTTCACCAGCTTGAGTTGTAGCAATTAGAGTACCAAGGAGTTCTGCTATGGCACATCTGTTAGAAAAAAATACAATTTACAGAAATAATATCCCGCTCAAAGGACCATAAATTGATCAATCGCAATTCAAGACAACGAGATAACGATAGATTTGACGACCCTGTTGGCACAATGGTCACCATGCTGGACTGCCAAACACAGAGTTGCGGGTTCGATTCCCGCCTGAGACAAGTATTTATACTTAGATATTTGTCTTTGGTCTGGTTGTTTAATTCTATGTATTATAAGTATATATTTACAAAAGAAAAGTATATAAGTAGTATATCCGTATTCTAGCATCCATAACACAAGTCTAGTTACTTAGCTTGGGGCTAGATGGCTATGTATGGAAATTTATGGAATGTTCTGCAATATTTATATTTATTTTATTTATTTATTTTATTTTATTTTAATATTTTATAAACTTTTTCTTTAATATATACCTGAGCATGTAATCACTTGGTTGCGCGGCTCGAAGGCAAGCCGCGGCTATAGCATCCAAATCGGCTGGCGTAAGCCGCATCAACGGTAATAGATGACGTAGCGCGTGAGCCGCAGCGGCTCTAACTGCTGTAGCTCGATCTGACATTAAAGCCGTACGAGCCGCGCGAGACACCTCGCGTACTGCGGCCGGCGCTGCTGTTCCCATTCCTACACAAATCTAAGGGACAACAAAATAAATTATTGAAGATGAATAAAATACTAATATTATAAAACTGAAGAGTTTGTTTGTTTAACGCGCTAATCTCAGGAACTACTGGTTCGAATTGAAAAAATCTTGTTGAGTTGGATATTCCATTTATCGAGGAAGGCTGTAGGCTACTTTTCATTTTGATATTTCCATGGGATCGGGACTACGAGGGTGAAACCGCGGAGCGCAGCTAGTGCTATATAAGTATGTGTACAATCGTCGCTCAAAAGTCCACTAATAGCGTAACGTTTAGAATCCTGTGCAGCACTATTTTAAACACATACAGACGCACTCCTTACAGTGCATAAATGTAATGGGCAAGTTGGTTGTTGTAGCTAACATGTTGAAAATAATGTATTTATAATTCAAGTATTTATGTGTGTGTAACGTTTATTAGAAGAAGGTCGTAAGTACAATACTTGTTTATAGTATTATTGTAGCACACTGATACTGACTTATCACGCATACTGTACAAAACAAATCAGACGGTTCTGAAGATAAGTGGGTGGCGCTGCATAACAGAACTGTATTAGAAAAGTACAACCACCTTTTAGCCCGTGCTTTGTCGGATTTTCTGTCACAGATTGTACAAACGCAATGCAATGCAATAAGTTTAATTCCAAATAATAATGCTTTATTAAAATACCAATATCTTACTTTCTCCAAAGTGTTCATAATTTCAAGTCTGGTCTGTGACTCAGCACTCTTCAAAGACTTGACAAGTGTTGAAACAGTTTCCTCATAGGAACGTCCCATCATTCTACCAAGTTTCTCATACATGCCACCGAGGCAACATATTGCAGCCCTAAAAAATAAATTATCTACATCAATTCTACGAATATTATAAATTCGAAAAATAGTGTGATTGTGTATAATAATTATGTTATTGCTAAATCATACAAAATTAATTTAATATCTTTAAACAAGCAATTCTTGTATATTATACATTTAATATGTGTAATCAGGATCTCGGAAATGGCTCCAACGATTTTCATGAAATTTTGTTGGGGGGGTTTTGGGGCATGGTAACAAAAAAACGTAAAATAACTGAGCAAAGCGTGACAACCAGGTACTTTCATTAATCTTCGGAACGAAGATAACACAGGCTACTTTTTATTTACGTTTTTGTATGGGGTGCAGACTGCAGCACAGCCATATTTAATTGAAAGACACACTGGTAAGTCTTCACATTGACTCTAAAAAGTCTACTAATTAATAGGCTTTTTTAATTAAAATTATTAAATTACAACAGAATAACTTTTATTTCAAATAGTCATCAACACTCTAGTCAATATTACACATTGATTGAGATAATTTTATAAGAACTTACAATCTTGTCGGCAAATAAGAAGGTGAGTCATCCTTCACTTTGATAATATCATTGCATTTGTTAACTGTATCGAATAACAGGAAAGTGTCCCCTACTGAGAATAGAGTAGCGAGACATCTTGCAAGAAGGCGTCGGGCTGGAGCACCGAGGTTCTCACGAAGAAGGCTCACTAGCTGTGCTACTAACTTTTGTTGACAGCTTTTTATGTCAGACTGAAACCAAAATTATTCAATTTTAGTATTAGTTGATAACTAATCTAGATGATAATTGCAGTAGCAGAAACATTATTCCGGATGCAGTAGTGCCTAAGACAATATGTATTGGATGGAAAAAGTTTAGGAGGCTTTAAACAATGTTATTTACAAAAACAACAACAAAACCAGATTCAAAATCTGTATTTCTATTTATTGCAGGCAAAATAACAGAGTTCAATTTTTTCCTTATTATGATTTACCTTATGAGCGGCTACGAGAACTTTGTCGAGGAATCGTAGCCATTCAAATATGAAGTGGGGTTTCTTGTCATCTGGTAACTGCTGAAGAGCAGACTCGTTAAGGGTCAGGCTGTGAGACACCTCCATTTTTTACCTTAAAATCATAGAGTAGATGTAATTGGAAATATGTATTCGTAACAATTTTACAAATAACTCTAAATTTTAAAAAATTAGCTGTCCCGGCTGTTGTTTTGCCATATCAGAAATATAGATGTTGTTCAATTCTCAGACAAATATGTTCAGTCTGTTTCTGCATACTTTATTCTTGAACAAATTGGTTTAGCCATTTAGGTGCACATAGGTAACTAACACTGTGACATGAGAATTTTATGGTAAAGGAGTTATTATTATTTACTGTGAGCATTGGAAAAGTCATTCAATAACAGTTTTGATTTTATAATAGCTACTATTATCTGTACTTACAGATACTGTCACATGAATTAAAATCAATAACAATAAATGACAATAGAGAATGATTGGTGAAACAATAATTGATTGATGAGAATAAAATGTAAGTTCTTTGTTTGATAGGAAGGTACTAGTTTAATTTAGTAATTTATTTCTATATCTCTTTAGGGAGTAATATTCAAAAGGAAGGTAGTATTGTACTAGTTTTAGGTACCTATTTATGAAAACAGGCGTAAAGTAAAAATTAGACAGATGTTTTTAAAACAATATGACCAAGTTACACAACGGCGAACAGGGGCTCTCGAAGCAATAAACACAATTCTCGACACCGAAGTCTGTTTATAGTTAATTACTCTCGTAAATGGCGTCAGATGGATGATTCAACCCAGTTTGAATCAGCACAAGGCTGTGCAAATATCATTGTTATTATTTAAAATCAAAAATGTACGTTGTTTTTTTCTGAAGAAATGTAAACGTTAGCATCAGTTACAGTCATTTACAGAGTCCACGAAATTATGTAAACGATACTTACTGAAGGGTAACTTTCACACTTTACACATTTTACACCTACGAGTCAGAATTCCATAAATACGTAACTGAAAATCAAGTAACACTATAGAATTTTACACATTCTTCTCGGGTAATGAAATAACTAAATTAAAATATTCAATAAATTATCGGAAATTCACGAAATTCAAAAATCAACATTTGATTGACGAAACATGAAACTAGGCATCAGATTTCTTGACGTTAGTCAAATCTGTCAAAATCAAAACTGACGGTATTACTTAAACCTATCAATGAGGTATATAAGGTAAGAGATTCAAGTATTATCTCTAATGTTTTTTCTTAGTGTCAATGTCAAATAAGTTGACGACGCAGTCAGTCAAAGTCAGTGCGATTTTCGGGCCGACGACGCTTTTCGCTAAAATTCGTGTAATTTTTCTTTTTAACATTGTTATTTGCTCCTATAGTGAGTAGGTATAATCTAATTGAGACACTCCGAAAAAATTCCATCATGGCTAAAGAATCACATTAATAGCCAAAGTGTTCGATCGATTAAATAGAGTGCATTTGTCCAAGGTAGTTTCAATTTGCTGAAGTATTTCAATGATTAACATGAGCACACAGCCAAGCCCGGCGAATCTACAAGCCGCGGTGGACAGAGAAAAAATCTACACATGGATACTTGAGCTATGCAACCCAGAAACACGTGAGAATGCACTGTTAGAACTGAGCAAGAAGCGCGAAGTCGTACCCGATCTAGCGCCCATGTTGTGGCACAGCTTTGGTACGATAGCAGCGCTTCTGCAAGAAATCACCAACATTTACGTAGCTATGATACCGCCGACGCTAACCGCGCACCAGAGTAACCGCGTCTGTAATGCATTAGCCCTAATGCAATGCGTCGCTTCTCATCCAGAGACAAGATCTGCTTTCCTTCAAGCTCACGTGCCGCTATTTCTGTATCCGTTCCTGCACACTGTCTCCAAAACCCGTCCATTTGAATACCTGCGCCTCACAAGCCTCGGAGTCATTGGTGCTCTAGTTAAAACTGATGAACAAGAAGTTATCACATTTCTTCTCACTACAGAAATAATACCATTATGCCTACGCATCATGGAAAATGGATCTGAGCTCTCTAAAACTGTAGCCACATTTATTCTGCAGAAAATATTGTTGGATGACAGTGGCCTGTGTTATATTTGTCAAACATATGATAGATTCTCACACGTAGCAATGATATTAGGAAAGATGGTACTATCCCTTGCCAAAGACCCATCTGCGAGACTATTGAAGCATGTTGTTAGGTGTTACCTCCGCCTCTCAGATAATCCAAGGGCCCGTGAAGCATTGAGGCAATGTCTGCCAGACCAATTGAGAGATGCAACTTTTACAGCATGTTTACAAGAAGATAATTCAACGAAACACTGGTTGGCTCAGCTCATTAAGAACTTGGAAGCTCAACCCCCTCCCGCCAGCCCTGCTCAACAGAATTTGTGAGCCTTGTTGAACAGGCATAGCAAGCCCACTGACTTTCAAGATTTCGTTCAAAATATACTTCAAAGCAACTACTTGGAAGATACTTCACACAATGCTTTTTTCGATTACAATAACAGCTAATGAACTTCAATGTAAACTTTCTATAATATTTTGAACAGAATATTTACTAATGTAGAAAAAACCAATAATATCGATCTCTAAAACTATAAATGTCTAAATGATTGTGTATGGATTTCCTAAATACAAAAAAAAACTACCTATTTGTAAAAAAAACTTCTACAGAAATAATTGTACACTTAAAATTAAAGTATTATTGTAGGTGAGTGTGTAAACCCCTTAGATTGTTATGTTTTTCATTCTCACAACTAAACATATTTGTCTATTTCATAATCACCATTGATAAATATTAATAGGTGTAGAAATCATTGATTGTAACAAAATTAGGTAGGTATATAACTCTAAATAATGAAGTAATGCATATTACAGTGTATTATTCCGTAAATTTATTACTGTATAAAACTGTAGAACTTTTAAAAAAATTAAACTTTTGGAAGTCATATTTTTTTTAATGAATTATATCCTTTGTCCTTCATGATACATATATCTATTTAAATATAAGACATGCATGTATTTGATTGAAAATTAATACAATACAATAATTAATGATTATGTAAATTACTCCAAACTCAACATTGCATTTTATATTTTAAACTTAAAAATTAAAAATGCAAAGTTGAGTTTGGAGTAATTTTAAAATTTAAAGGATATTAGCCTTTAATAAAAGTAATAGCAAAGCAAAGTTCTCAGTAAAACTATGAGTTAATAATTAAATTATTTTAAAAATTCATTAAAGTGTTGATTTCAAGCATTAAAAAAAAAGAAAAGTAAACTAAGTACTTAAGTATATATTTGTCAAGAAATTAATGAAGAGTTTTAGAAATCTGGACCTCGTATGGGTCGATGGGTAAGCGCCCAACGTCGTGCTCCTCTGAAATTATTTAGGTAAGAAGGTTTGTCTTCATTAATGATTTTGTTACAGAACTTATTTTGAATTACATGTAGCGAGCCTGTCGACGTCTTTTCTCTCCTTTCGTTTGTACTACAAATATTAGATCCATCAAGGAATTGAGAGCCACGAGTTGTCATATTCACGCTGTGGGTGCAAGCTTTATCGGCGCGGGAGAGTAATTTATTGGTATCCAACAATGTCTGTATTTGTTTAGAGCACACTATGGTGTGGAAACCTCTCTGACCGCATTTACAGATGCCTTTATAATCGCGTTTGCGGACGTCAGTCACACAATTATTATCACATCGCCACGGACCGGTCACCACAGTGTTTACAGATTTATCTAGAATCTTTTTGCTGAGGATAGTTTCTTTAGATTGAATACCACTTCTACCAGCAGTATTATTTGAAGGATTCGATACTTTATTTATCACTTTTTTTTTCTCTATGACGACTGAGCGGGTAGGTTTTTTAGTGTTGATAGTGGAATGTGTATGAAGAATCTTTGATGGCTTCTTTTCAGTATGATCTGTGTGAGATGGTTTCAAACTGGGTCTCACTAGGTCATTGCAGAGTTGTTGAGCAATTTTAGACATTGGTTTAATTTTAGAGATCGGTGTAAGTATTCAGTACATTGTAATCCAGAAGGTGATGATCATTTTTCTTTCGGGACTTTAGAAGTCATTATCAATTGGTGGTATTATTGCTTTATGTATTTTAATTTACATTTTACAATGTATTATCCATTGAAAACATTAGACAAAACATCATGGTATTTTTTAGTATCTTTCAAAACATCAAACAATAATTTTTGACTTTTTAAATACAGTGCCAACTGCCAGTGCCATTGTCACGGAAACGGAATAAAAGACTTACCACAGAGAACATTATAAAAAACTGAGGGTACCATACTCATAGACTAACAGAAAAATTTTAAATGTCCAATCAAGGAGTGTTGAGGGAAAATCAGGGAAAATGTAATAAAAGCACCTATCACAGTCACACATTATCTCATTGCCTCAAAACTCCAAGACGAAATTTGTTATAAAATGGCCTTATTGAAACTAGAAGATAATGAAAAAAAAGACGTTGGCTATATGGGCTAAAAGCTCTTTGCCATTTGTCTGTGGCTGAAAAAAGATTTCTTTTTGTGTTGTTAATGTCACTGTCATTTTTTTGTAAACAAATGAAATGTCAAGAATCTTTCATTTTCGAATTCTAGTTTCGTGTTTTCATGAAAATTTATGAATTAGATGAGTTAGGAATGGTTAAATAAATAAATTATCAAAAATGTGGGTTTTCGGTTACGGTTCTTTGATTTGGAAAGTCGACTTCGAATACGAGTTAAAAGTAATAGGTTTTATAAAAGGTTATTTGAGGAGATTTTATCAGCATAGTATTGATCACAGAGGAGTTCCAGAAAAGGTACGTGTTATAAATAAACTTATTTATGTAATATCTTATTCACATTTATTGTATATCAGTAATAATTGGTGCTTTTTGTCCTGCGGATGAAGCGAAGCTCTTGTTTTGCTAAAATTGCCAAAAATAATGACCATTACTGAAAAATAATAATAGCAACTATAGGAATAATCACTGCTAGAAAAAATAAAATTTATCGAAGTAGCAATGCTATAAAAATTGCAATAAATACACATTTTTGTTCATGACTGCCAGTCTAACTTTGGTATCTATTGTCTCTGCTAACACTTACTTGTGGCAATTAGCAAGTCTTCCTTAATGGAAAAGTCCTAGTGATTTTTTTGTCTGAAATACTGTGAAAATGTTTCTAGACTGAACTGTTTCCATTGAGTATTTTTAGTTAATTACACTAATTCATTTAAAGAAATGGTTTATTTTCTCATTACAAAGGCATCAATAAATTATAGAAAAGTTAGGTAGGTATCAAATAATACCTTTGTGAGAGACTGATTTATACTAGCTTTTGCCTGTGACTTCGTCCGCTTGGAAGTAAAAAATGGATCTAATAGAATTTTTAATTCGTTTTTTACGAACCATACAAAGTTTGCCCTACTTTTTCACCCTCCAAAGGGTATAAATCCGGAAAATCCTTTTATGTCGTATAAAGAACACACCCTCAGAGTTTCAGGTCTCTACAATCAGCAGTTTCGGTTGTGCGTTGATCCGTCAGTCAGTCAGGATAAAGCATTTTATATTTATAGAATATGCTATCTAAATAATTATTCTAATTTCAGCCTGGACGAGTCGTTACATTAATACCTTCGTCAGAGTCGAACAGTGAAGTATGGGGTGTAGCTTACAAAATAAGAAGCCAAGATATAGATCAAGTAACAAAACATCTCGACTTCAGAGAAAAGAATGGATATTCGAAACAAACTGTTACCTTTTACCCTAAGGATATAGATCAGAAGCCATTTGAGCTGACATTATATGTGGCAACGGAGGAAAATGAGTCTTTTGCAGGTAAGATTTAATGTAAACTCTACTTGTACTTGTATAAGGGTTGTTTTTCCACAACTAGACCTTTTTAGTTGGGCCCTTTTGTATGAGGAAGGAGTAGGCTTGCCCATGACCTCAGCTTAGGCGACCTTGTCAATATGTTTGGAGCCAAATATGCAACAGGTTGTCTGGCAAAATTGTCTTAAAATTAATTGGCTGCATTCGAACCCATAACCTTGGCAATGAAAATCGAGGTATCTACCACTAAGCTAACACCGCTCATATAAACTACTTGCTGCGCTCCGTCGTTCCACCCGCGTAAGTCCCGATCCGGTGGGAATATCAAAATAAAAAGTAGCCTATAGCCTTCCTCGATAAATGGACTATCCAACACAAAAATCATTTTGCAATTCGAAACAGTAGTTCCTGAGATTAGCGCATTCAAACAAACACACTCTTCAGCTTTATACCTAATATTAATATAGATATTTATGTGTATAATAAAACAGATATCATTAGGATCTCGCTTTCAATTTCCAGTGTAAATAATTTTTTGTAAGTTAATTTTTAAAAAACTATACATCTTAAATTATATGTTTCAGGTCCAGCATCCATAGAAGATATAGCAAGGCAAGTCCACGCCTGCATCGGCCCCAGTGGTCCAAACAAGGAGTATGTATATAACCTTGCTGCTGCAATGAAAACAATAGCACCCCATGTTAATGATGATCATTTAGAACAATTAGTGGCTGCTGTTAGGAAATTGGATGAAACTAGCTGATTCTACGTATATTTGACGACCCAGTTGGCACAAGTCACCATACCGGACTGCCAAACAGTGGGTTGCGGGTTCGATACCCGACTCAGACAAGTATTTATGTTTAGATTATTTGTCTGTGGTCTGGTTGTTTCTATGTATTATAAGTATAAATTAACAAAAGTATATAAGTAGTATATCCGTTGCCTACCACCTATAAAACAAGTCTAGTTACATAGCTTGGGGCTAGATGGCGATGTGTGGAATGTCCTGCAAAATTTATTTTATTTATTTGATTCTGAACAGCGAGTTCCTATTAGATTATTACTTGAATTACGGTAGTATTAATATTTAGTTTTAAGTTCTGAGCCTAGTGCTGAAACACAAGATGCAATGTGCACCGCCTTCCAGACCACAAATAAATAAATGTTTATTTAACATAAGAAATTAAAACTAAACTTAAACAATCTACCTACGTGTTACAAAAACTAGTATTTCACAAAATTAATCAAAAATGTTTTGGCGTTCCCTGCACTAAGCAAAGCTTGTATCGCAGGAGACAAAAGCGATTTGACAATAATAAAGTCTCGGGATACAACCATTGGTGATGTTACGGTTTTACAATTGAAATACAATTATTAGTGTTAGTGATTGCCTCATTGTATGCCTCATTAGTGCTCGGGAGGAAGATGCACATTACAAAACTGGTGAAATGGTAAATAAACGAATTAATAGTAATGTTCAGTGCTGTTCGGCTAATTAATAAATTGCATCTTATGTTTTGGCAAGGGTCAAAAATCAAAAAATATGTATTTATTTGGAATCATATCAACTTCCAGATCCAGATCACATTGAAACGTCTTAAAAACTAGGTTAGGGTGTGTGTCTTCGGAACGCGCCCACCAATTAGAAGAAGGCACAAGTAACTCATAGGGTTAGAAGAAGTGTTGCCAACTACGTCTTTTTACGTAGATCTACGTACTTTAAACCTCTCCTGCAAACCTGCGAACTTCAGTCCTAGAATCTACGTATTTTCTATCAATTTGTAAAATAACGAAACTCATAGCTGAATGTGCATAGTTTCCTTTTCATTCGCTAAAAAAAAGTTCCGTTGTATACTGAAACCTATTAACTTTTTATACACAAGTGAAACAAAGTTCTCATTCCATAGAGCTGTAACTGCGTAAAACAAAACGTCACCAGCTCGCCTTGTAGAAAAACTTACCTAAAAATACTTCGATTCGACGGAAGTAAACTGTTGTTTTGTTCTTTTGATTTCTATGAAATTTCGATTTAATTGAACACAACTGAGGAAATAAAACATAAAAAAGAACTTAGTACGGCGCGTTAAAACACTCATTTTATTCAGTTTTAACTACCCTACCCTCTTCATTTCACCCAGAAAAAAAGTACGTAGATCTACGAATTTTTCATATGCAAATTTTACTAATTCTACATCATTTTTTAATGGGGTTTACGCCTTTTTCAAAATCCGAGTTGGCAACACTGGTTAGAAGAAGGCACAAGAAACTCAAGGAGTTATTACTAAATATTAAAACTACCATAATTGTTATGGAGTTCCGAAAAATAACACCTGAATCAACTAATCCTCGTAGCATAAATTCGCTTACCATGTGGTAAACGAATGCCCACTTCGCTGGTTTCCTTGTGGAATGTCGGAAGTCCACAAATTCACATTTACCGCCGCAAACTGGCTAAAACACTTTGGTAAAGAGATTTGATCCATGGATGAATGCACCGATATTACAGATGAAGTTGCGTTGAATTGATATAATTTAGTTCAATGATAGTTACACAGATGGCGGTGTTATGAAAATAAATCACTTTAGAAAATTAAGTGATATTAGATAATTTAATGTGACAGTACAGCAATTCAATGAAAAATTAGAATAGAATAGTTTAATTGAGACTTAACAAACGACAAATATATTTACTTACTGAAAAAAAGACAAAAATCAGGGACATAAAAGAGAAAAAACATTATTTGTAAGAAAAGAAAGAGAAGCCATGTACAGCACACGTCTTCTCTTTCTTTACTTGTTAGGTTCCATAGCTGAGGTCTTCCAAGACCTCATATAAAATAAAGCAAAAAAAAACACCACACATATGATCTAAAAAAAAAAGAACCCCATGTGCAATTACGTAAATCGACACATTATTTTAACTCGCACATAAATATTTTACAATAGTATAAAACTAGCGACCCGCCCCGGCTTCGCACGTATTATGCATGTATTATAACTAAAAACCTTCCTCGTTAATCACTCTATCTATTTAAAAAACCGCATCAAAATCCGTTGCGTAGTTTTAAAGATCTAAGCATACAAAGGGACAAAGGGACGGCGAAAAGTGACTTTATTTTATACTATGTAGTGATAGTGATAAGAAAGATCATTCGTAACGAAAACGCATCAAACTACTGCGCCGATTTTTATGAAACTTAAATTAGTTGACAATTTTACTTCCAATGTAGGTATGTTGAAGTCAAGAAGCTGCTAGAGTGGGATCATTTTCCATAATATACCTAACTCACAAAATATCTTGTTCTTATATTTTATTTTAAACAAGTTTAAACAAATAAAAAATAGATTGATACAAACATACCTACCTATAAACAAATTTATATGTTAATGCAACGATATTATCAATGATTATGTGATTATGTAGAAAGCGAACCGTGATGTAAGTTAGATTGGTTATTATTTGGTAATGTATTTTAGGTGGATTTATATGGACGGACGTTCTTTACATGAGATTTAATATTTATTTACCATAACAGGCAACAAAGACCCATAGAGAAATACTTTAAAGACATTTATATAATTTGTGATAATTGAATGTGGTAATTAAATAGCGTTAATAGCTTATGACTATACTAGCTGCGTCCCGCGGTAAAAATATTTTTTCACAACAAACTCTTCAGCTTTATAATATTAGTATAGGCTATCTGCACCCTGCGGTTTCACCCCCATTACTCCCGATCCCGTGGGAATATTAAAATAAAAGGTAGCCTATATACAGGGTGATTTTTTTATGTGGGCCTTCAAGGCTATGTCATAAATTAAAAGAGATAGCGAAAAATGCTGAAAGACATTGCGTGCCCGATTTTGACAAAAATAAAAACTGCATCATTAGATTTTTGAAAAACTCATTACCCTAGCCAGGAATCGAACCTGTTGATTTAGCAAAAAAATAATCATAAAATAATACCAATCGATAGGGTTGCTGATCGAAATCAATCCTTGGAAACAAACATAGTATGGCAAATCGAAGAAAATATCAAATTTTTGCAGCTGATTTTTTGGTAAGTAAGTCATTAACTTACTTACCAAAAAAATCAGCTGTTACTTACACGGAGAGGTCGTTAAGATTATAGGTAAGTACTTACTTTTAAAGTGTTGGCTGTCCTAAATGACCTATAGGTATTTAATAATTCTGCTGATTTTCGAATAAAGATAACATCTAAAAATGTTAGAATTTCCAAAAGTCGTAGAACAAAAATTTACTGTTAATAAGGTGCCCAGAAGGTTTCTTATATGATTACCTGTAGCTTACATTAAATTTAAAATGAATAATCGAACTCCTATCTATTTCGACTAAGAGTCTTATCATTTAGATTAAAATTTTACATAGATTACTACTGCATAAGCTATCTAGATGAGGATTTTGTACATAATGCAGCACACAGACTTTCGACTTTAAGCACATTTATGGCGCTTAGTGCCAAAAGCAAAACGACTCTCGCGTATAACTAAAATACATGAAATTATGCACTAAGGGAGGATTTTTTGGAAATTCCACCTTTAAAGGGGAAAAAAGGGCTGAGTTTGTAGTATTATGTATTCTGTGTTCGAAGAAAATCAATATCTTTAAGAGGAAAGGGTACCGGGGGCTTTCTCCATACAAACTATTACAAACGTAGTCGACTGTTTTCTCCCTGGATAATGACACTAGAGCAAATATTTTTGGTGCACAAAACGTAGAACTGCCATGACCATGCCCCTATTTTTTGTTTTTTTTAATTATTTAATTTTTTTAATTTTTATTTTTATGATAATTAGAAAATTAAAAAAAAACAAAACATAGGGGCATAGTCATGGCAGTTATAGGTTTTATGGCACAAAAATATTTGTGCTAGTGTCATTATCCAGGGAGGAAACAGTCGACTACGTTTGTATGGAGAGCGCGCAGGTACCCTTTCACCTTAAGAGGAAAGTGTACTGGTGCTCTCTACATACAAACTTAGTCGACTGTATTTGTCGAAAGAACTTATGTTCTATCTAAAAACACTAAAAATATTATTATTTTTATAATTGGTATTATAAATATTTTAAAGACACTAAAATATTATTATTTTTATGTTTAAGCGTAGTTAGGTTTTGTTGCAAATAAAAAAGTTAGAGCGCTGCTAGTAATATTTTAAAACTTGAAACTAGGCGTAGGTATTTACTAAATATATGTACCAATATTTTCCTTAAAATATAAGTATTTAACTATGTATTGGTCCGCTTCATGTATATGCATTACACATAATTTATTTATAATTAGTGATAAGAATTGCAAATCGTTTTCAAGTTCAGACATTGTGTTACCAGTTCGGAAATACTTGTATTGTGCAATTTTACTTTATATGTTTACAAGAAAATTAAAAATAAATATATTTACAACAATTAAATACTAAATTTTTAATTTAAGTAATAAATAACCTAAATATTATATTAATTTAAAAATACCTACTGGTCTAAATAGAAGAAAGGACTCTAGGAAGGGTGCCCAAATTTTTAATTTTGACATAGTTCAAAAAAGGAGTAGGTTATCAATTCGGTTGTATTTTTATTTATTTTATTTTTTTCCGGCAATATTTAATCATTGCACTTCGTTGGAATCGTTTTTTTTTAGTTTTTACTTTACTTCTTCCTTGTACCTACTTATCTATTACTAGTCTTTACTTTTTTGTTTGTAACGAATAACTGCGAAACTACTGGGTCGATTTTGATGAAACTTGGTTTGAGGATACATTGATTCATTGGGAATGACATAGGCTACTTTTTATCCCGATATTCCCTCGGGATCGGAAGTTACGCGGGTTAAACCGAGGAGCGCTGCTAGTTATAAGTATTTGTCGATAGAACATAATATTTTTATATTTATGCGTAGTTAGGTTTTGTTGCAAATAAAAAAGATATCTGAAAAATAAACTTTATTAAGCTAAATATAGTTTTGTTCCACTAGCAAATTGTAAAATTACAGGAAATTGCTGTGTAATATTATCATTGAGGAAAACAATAGATTGTTATTATTTTACAAGTGGTGTCAAGTAGTTTCGATTAATATATGTTATATATAAGTATATTTAGTAAAATACATAAGTATTAATATAATATATTTGTTTTCAAAGGTTTTTCCCATTCATTCTTTAATTCTTGTCCATTCAAAGGTTGCCTGGAAGCGCTTTTAGCGATAAGGCCGCACAGTGTGCCATATTGTTTGGTTTATAATAAATAATTAGGGTTAAGTATATGGTACAGTAAAGAATTTAAGTATCTATTTATAAAAGTCGAAATGGAAACTTCATAGAATGTTAAAAGATGCAAATAAGTTAGGTACGGCGGCTGCATAATTGCAGACCCACCGTAGAGCTCCAAAACGGCTGTTATAAGAATGTTTTCAACACGAGCAAGATTCTGGGCACCTGCTTTAGTTGAAGTTTAAAGTCTTCTAACTCATCAATTTATCAAACGTAAATTATTAGAATGAAAACATTCCAAATAATTTTAGAACTCTACCGGGGGCTGCAATTATGCAGCCGACTGTACAATTTTATTATCAGCCTGCTACAGGTAATTGTTTGTTTCATCACTAGAGGTGTCACCGAATAAATACCTAAATCTGGATTCCCGCGGAATTTTGTTTTTTAAGTTTTAGTTGAAAATAACAGCTACCACGAGTTGTTTGTCCACTTGATCTAACGTACTTATACCGTTCTGAGTATTTAACATGAAACTTCAAGATTAGAATCGGCTAAAGTCTCGAGATAGATAAAAACCCATGAGTTTCCATGGCGCGTTCAGCGCGACTTTAAAAGAAAGAAGGTTCTCATTGGTGGGCGCGTTTCGAAGACTAATAATTTAGTTTTTAAGACGTTACAATGTGATTTCATGTAAGTGAGTTAAAATTAATAAAGATTTTTTAATTTGACAGCTTAAAACATTTTCTCTGTCTCTAACACGCCGTCTTTTTCAGCTAATAACAAAATAATATTTGGTGGTCACTCTAAACAGAGATACTGTTCTAAGTTTCTACTTACTTACTAGATTATGTAGAAAGCGAACCGTGATGTAAGTTAGATTGGTTATTATTTGGTAATGTATTTTAGGTGGATTTATATGGACGGACGTTCTTTACATGAGATTTAATATTTATTTACCATAACAGGCAACAAAGACCCATAGAGAAATACTTTAAAGACATTTATATAATTTGTGATAATTGAATGTGGTAATTAAATAGCGTTAATAGCTTATGACTATACTAGCTGCGTCCCGCGGTAAAAATATTTTTTCACAACAAACTCTTCAGCTTTATAATATTAGTATAGGCTATCTGCACCCTGCGGTTTCACCCCCATTACTCCCGATCCCGTGGGAATATTAAAATAAAAGGTAGCCTATATACAGGGTGATTTTTTTATGTGGGCCTTCAAGGCTATGTCATAAATTAAAAGAGATAGCGAAAAATGCTGAAAGACATTGCGTGCCCGATTTTGACAAAAATAAAAACTGCATCATTAGATTTTTGAAAAACTCATTACCCTAGCCAGGAATCGAACCTGTTGATTTAGCAAAAAAATAATCATAAAATAATACCAATCGATAGGGTTGCTGATCGAAATCAATCCTTGGAAACAAACATAGTATGGCAAATCGAAGAAAATATCAAATTTTTGCAGCTGATTTTTTGGTAAGTAAGTCATTAACTTACTTACCAAAAAAATCAGCTGTTACTTACACGGAGAGGTCGTTAAGATTATAGGTAAGTACTTACTTTTAAAGTGTTGGCTGTCCTAAATGACCTATAGGTATTTAATAATTCTGCTGATTTTCGAATAAAGATAACATCTAAAAATGTTAGAATTTCCAAAAGTCGTAGAACAAAAATTTACTGTTAATAAGGTGCCCAGAAGGTTTCTTATATGATTACCTGTAGCTTACATTAAATTTAAAATGAATAATCGAACTCCTATCTATTTCGACTAAGAGTCTTATCATTTAGATTAAAATTTTACATAGATTACTACTGCATAAGCTATCTAGATGAGGATTTTGTACATAATGCAGCACACAGACTTTCGACTTTAAGCACATTTATGGCGCTTAGTGCCAAAAGCAAAACGACTCTCGCGTATAACTAAAATACATGAAATTATGCACTAAGGGAGGATTTTTTGGAAATTCCACCTTTAAAGGGGAAAAAAGGGCTGAGTTTGTAGTATTATGTATTCTGTGTTCGAAGAAAATCAATATCTTTAAGAGGAAAGGGTACCGGGGGCTTTCTCCATACAAACTATTACAAACGTAGTCGACTGTTTTCTCCCTGGATAATGACACTAGAGCAAATATTTTTGGTGCACAAAACGTAGAACTGCCATGACCATGCCCCTATTTTTTGTTTTTTTTAATTATTTAATTTTTTTAATTTTTATTTTTATGATAATTAGAAAATTAAAAAAAAACAAAACATAGGGGCATAGTCATGGCAGTTATAGGTTTTATGGCACAAAAATATTTGTGCTAGTGTCATTATCCAGGGAGGAAACAGTCGACTACGTTTGTATGGAGAGCGCGCAGGTACCCTTTCACCTTAAGAGGAAAGTGTACTGGTGCTCTCTACATACAAACTTAGTCGACTGTATTTGTCGAAAGAACTTATGTTCTATCTAAAAACACTAAAAATATTATTATTTTTATAATTGGTATTATAAATATTTTAAAGACACTAAAATATTATTATTTTTATGTTTAAGCGTAGTTAGGTTTTGTTGCAAATAAAAAAGTTAGAGCGCTGCTAGTAATATTTTAAAACTTGAAACTAGGCGTAGGTATTTACTAAATATATGTACCAATATTTTCCTTAAAATATAAGTATTTAACTATGTATTGGTCCGCTTCATGTATATGCATTACACATAATTTATTTATAATTAGTGATAAGAATTGCAAATCGTTTTCAAGTTCAGACATTGTGTTACCAGTTCGGAAATACTTGTATTGTGCAATTTTACTTTATATGTTTACAAGAAAATTAAAAATAAATATATTTACAACAATTAAATACTAAATTTTTAATTTAAGTAATAAATAACCTAAATATTATATTAATTTAAAAATACCTACTGGTCTAAATAGAAGAAAGGACTCTAGGAAGGGTGCCCAAATTTTTAATTTTGACATAGTTCAAAAAAGGAGTAGGTTATCAATTCGGTTGTATTTTTATTTATTTTATTTTTTTCCGGCAATATTTAATCATTGCACTTCGTTGGAATCGTTTTTTTTTAGTTTTTACTTTACTTCTTCCTTGTACCTACTTATCTATTACTAGTCTTTACTTTTTTGTTTGTAACGAATAACTGCGAAACTACTGGGTCGATTTTGATGAAACTTGGTTTGAGGATACATTGATTCATTGGGAATGACATAGGCTACTTTTTATCCCGATATTCCCTCGGGATCGGAAGTTACGCGGGTTAAACCGAGGAGCGCTGCTAGTTATAAGTATTTGTCGATAGAACATAATATTTTTATATTTATGCGTAGTTAGGTTTTGTTGCAAATAAAAAAGATATCTGAAAAATAAACTTTATTAAGCTAAATATAGTTTTGTTCCACTAGCAAATTGTAAAATTACAGGAAATTGCTGTGTAATATTATCATTGAGGAAAACAATAGATTGTTATTATTTTACAAGTGGTGTCAAGTAGTTTCGATTAATATATGTTATATATAAGTATATTTAGTAAAATACATAAGTATTAATATAATATATTTGTTTTCAAAGGTTTTTCCCATTCATTCTTTAATTCTTGTCCATTCAAAGGTTGCCTGGAAGCGCTTTTAGCGATAAGGCCGCACAGTGTGCCATATTGTTTGGTTTATAATAAATAATTAGGGTTAAGTATATGGTACAGTAAAGAATTTAAGTATCTATTTATAAAAGTCGAAATGGAAACTTCATAGAATGTTAAAAGATGCAAATAAGTTAGGTACGGCGGCTGCATAATTGCAGACCCACCGTAGAGCTCCAAAACGGCTGTTATAAGAATGTTTTCAACACGAGCAAGATTCTGGGCACCTGCTTTAGTTGAAGTTTAAAGTCTTCTAACTCATCAATTTATCAAACGTAAATTATTAGAATGAAAACATTCCAAATAATTTTAGAACTCTACCGGGGGCTGCAATTATGCAGCCGACTGTACAATTTTATTATCAGCCTGCTACAGGTAATTGTTTGTTTCATCACTAGAGGTGTCACCGAATAAATACCTAAATCTGGATTCCCGCGGAATTTTGTTTTTTAAGTTTTAGTTGAAAATAACAGCTACCACGAGTTGTTTGTCCACTTGATCTAACGTACTTATACCGTTCTGAGTATTTAACATGAAACTTCAAGATTAGAATCGGCTAAAGTCTCGAGATAGATAAAAACCCATGAGTTTCCATGGCGCGTTCAGCGCGACTTTAAAAGAAAGAAGGTTCTCATTGGTGGGCGCGTTTCGAAGACTAATAATTTAGTTTTTAAGACGTTACAATGTGATTTCATGTAAGTGAGTTAAAATTAATAAAGATTTTTTAATTTGACAGCTTAAAACATTTTCTCTGTCTCTAACACGCCGTCTTTTTCAGCTAATAACAAAATAATATTTGGTGGTCACTCTAAACAGAGATACTGTTCTAAGTTTCTACCTCCATGGTTCTAAGCTTTACAACGTGTCTCCGCGAAGGGCTTTAACACGCAAGGGAGACGTTTATACAACTTTTGTTCCACGAATTTTGGAAGTTCATTCTTTTTTTTTCGATATTTTGGGGGAATTCCTAATCAAAAAGTTTTAAAACAAAAGTCCCTTTAGTAAGAATCCCTTCGCGGCAACACATTTTATACCTCGGCTCGCGTATTAGCCGACTCGTTTGATCGAGTGCGCAAGCAACTTGTGCTAAAGTCTCAGGTTAGAAATCAAATAGCACGCAGTGCTGTACAAATGTGGAACTAATCTACAATGACGTAATGTTTCGGTTTTGAGTAGGTAACTAAGCGTCGATAAAATTCATGGACATGACTCTTTACTTTTATAATTGGTCGACATTATATAATAAATAATAAGTTTATGTAGGTACCAAATCTTATAAACACCCTTGTGACAGTAAAAGTAACAGGCAAAATAAACCGTTGACTTTTATGTGTTTTTTTCTCATTGTTGGCGCGTTTGGCTTAGTTTTTACCGCCTTCAAAAAAGGAAAAGATTCTCAATATATGTATATTTTTAGACTTGTGTAATGTTTAACAATCAAATATTTCACAAAAAGTTGTACATTTTTATTTAATAAAATAAGCACTGCAGCGCCTCTAACAAAATCAATAAATAATTGCATTAACTGCTGTCGTTCAATAAGTTCCTTGGACGGACATTAGGCATTATGACTTAACAGACGCTCCCATATATTTTTACCGTTTATTATTAACTTCACACTTAGGATTTGGCGATAAGGAGTGTCACATGGCACCTATTCCTTATCAGACAGTGATAACCCAACCAATGCATTAAGATAAAAAAATCATAAAAAAGAACTGGCCTTAATAATTAAATATAAATAATACTAGCAAAATTTATTCAATTGTTCACGACTTTTAAAGTGTCTTATAAAAATTGTATTTTTTTTTATCGAAAGATTACAATTTATGACGTCATAATAACCTTGATATAATCTTTGGCAGGTTTGCATCATTGCATTGTATTATACTTTCTATCACATTAAATGTACAATTTTACTTATTTTTATTTCTACCTAAAAGTTTATCTATGAAGCTTCTCTTCCGTTTAACTTTCTTATTTTGTTTCGTATGGTTCTCCAAGTCGTCTCCTTCTGCTTGCATTTTATCTATCAAAGCTGGAATGCTCAAATCTACAATTTTATCGAGGTGCGGTTTCTTAGCCGATTCTCTACTTATTTGTCTTTGGAAACTCCCTAATTCGGGCACCTCATCGTTTTTCTCTTCTAACTCGGCTAGCGAAGTTTTTGATTCGTTTTTGTTGCTAGGTTTGTTGTTTAGATTATCTGGTCCGTTTTTAACTATTTCTATGTTTTCGGCAGCCTTTTCGGTCGAATCTGTTTTATTGTTCACTTTATCGTTGCTCTCTTTGTTTTCAAAAACGTCGTCGTCCCCGATTTTATTGTTGATTTCACTTTTTTCGCCTTCTACACTATCAGCGGTCGATTTTGGGACAGACGCGATAACCCTTGGTTTAGTTGGCGGTATTTTCCAGTCGATTGGCTTGCGTTGTGGCGAATATCGCTTCACTAATTCCTCAAACAGCTTTTGATGATCTATTTTTGTTGTATTGTTATTGTCTGGAACACTTTGATGTCGCCTTCTTTCTGGATCCTCGTTTTCTTTGCCGTCAACATCTATAGTAGGACCCAGATCGAGCGTCACCTTCCTCGTCGGTGTCGGTGTCGAAAAGGGTTCTGCGAACGGGAATTTGTACAAATTCGGACTTTCAATTTTGTACTTTAATATAGGAGAGTTCGGCGAATAGCTCTTGGCTGGTAGAGAAGCTCGTGCTCCTGTGCGACTGAACGGACTCTCACCGGGCTCGTGCAAATTTGATGCCATGAAATCTCTCCTTAATTTTGAAAGTCTCCTGGTGCGCTCCGTCATTGTATGCCTGTAATCCACATCATCGCTCTGATTCAATTCGGAAGTGAAGTTGTCCGAATACTTTCGCGGGCGGAAATCGAAGTTCCGGTCGTCCGTCCTTGACTCCCGCATGCTCGAATAGGCTGGAGCATTGCGCTTGAAATTGGACGTTGTTTTCCCGTGGTTCGATGTAACGATCGGCTCGACTTCCATGTAGACGGTGGGAGAGGCAGGTGGAAGGAACACGGTGTCGTGCTTGCCGAACACTTCGCGTCGCTGACTGAACTGATCCTCGCCGATCATTTCGCGCGACTTTACGCTCAACGTAGGCGATTTCGCCGTCATTTCCGTCCGATTAGCACAAACCACAACACAATGTTAATGATATCTATTATTTTCCTGTAAACACTGGTATTTCTATTTTAGTCGCGCACACATTATGAGATTGTAGGTAACATAGCGGCGCGGCGCGGCACGGCAAGGGAACTATACCTAGTCTCCACGTCTGCACAGTACCACTAAATTGGACAATAGAGGTCCGGTCGTCCGTATAAGGCGGGCCGTTCGTGATATGTGACTGATCAATAGAGTCGAAGCGATAAGATACGGGCGTTGTCGTGTCCCGCGCCCGCGCCGACACTTTAACTATTTCTTTATCTTTCAGCAGTCGAACCAGTTGAATAAATATAACCGACTGAACACAATCGTATAGGTACGTAATTAATAGCGCACCGAGTGAAAGCCGCGGCCGCGGACTATCGGCAACCGACTCATTATATAATGAATATTAAAACAAATGTCCCAAATACGCTAGAATGCCCCATTGTTAATCCACACGGAATGCTAATTTTAACAGCTCCAATATTTACACGTACGACCTTTTAAACTGATTCGCGATTATTTGTTAATTGTGTTTAGAGAAGGGCTGGTTCTCACAGAAACAACGCGATTGTGGAAACGTCTTAGCCGCGATGAGACGAGATATCGACTGTTCATGTTGCTATTATAAATAGTATTCCGTGGAAATAAAGATCAAATCTGTATGCATTTTGATACGTACCTAACTACTTATCCTAGTTTATTTGTGCTCAGTGAACCGTTAGAACCAAAATTCTGGTGATTAACACTGTTAACCAAGCGGGAAGTGTTTGGGTTCATTGATGCAACTCCATCGTAATATATAATAAGCTCATAAAAAATCCAAAATAATAAATAATACTTATAGTAAACATGTAGTAAGTTCCGAACACTTACGAAATTCTATTTATAATATTTTTTACGATCTACACGACCCAAATTAAAACGTTATCAATGCAACACTTCTGAGAAAACATCTTTCTTACTTTCTTTATTTTTAGTTAGGTGAAAGAACTCTGTGACATGAACAGATTTTGTAGGTACCTACTATTTTATAAAATATATTCATATACCGCTTCATACTTGTCCAACGATTACTAAATTAGTAATGGTTTTTATAAGATGTTTCCGTGCAAAATTTATTGAATGCTTGTTAAGATGACTTTTAAACTTTCATGTGAAATTTGTTGTTGTCCATAACTAGTTACTGGCTTATACGAGTACCTACCGACATAA
This sequence comes from Idaea aversata, assembly GCA_907269075.1. Classification (NCBI taxonomy): domain Eukaryota; kingdom Metazoa; phylum Arthropoda; class Insecta; order Lepidoptera; family Geometridae; genus Idaea; species Idaea aversata. The sequence goes on from OU026102.1 coordinate 5,950,546, forward strand.
TAAGGAAAGAAAGTTTGAGCTAATCTTAGGAATTTATGGCGTTTACTTACCAAGTAGACACACTACCTCTGCATACCTACTTAATTAACACAACCTAATTTATCTAAAGTTATAGAGCCATTAAAAGCACCTACTTAGGTTGGAAGGTACCTAGTTCCTACTTTATAGTAAGATAGACACATACCTAAGTGCCTACTTAATTACTTATCTATTTAAAAACGTCAGTTAGTGGTTTATTTCAATGTGATAAAACCGGTTTAGCGATGTTATGTTAATGACTGTGACATAATATTGGCACAGTTTTGATGTCCAAAGGTTGACGAGTGCATTTCTCAGTTAAAATGCATTACCTACATCTTGCGTAAGATTTAGTTAGTTTTAGCACAGGTAGGGTAAAATATTTAAAAGTTACATAGCTACTTATACTTACCTACATAAATGAACATAATTTGGGAAAGTAGTTAGTATTTTAACAACCTTTTATTAATTCACCTGTATGTTTGTATGTTTGCTTGTATGTAACCGACTCTTTTGGGCTCGATTTATATCATATTTTTCCCGAAAAGTGTACATACGTAATATTAAGAAACGGAAAAGAAAGAATATTTAAACTCAGGGGACCTTTCTTAAGATTATTTTTTGCCTACCAAAACTACTTAATAAAACTAAATAAATACACGGAAAATAGGTACAAGATTAGGTATAGGTACCTATTTTGAATGAAGTACCTACCTATACTTACTTTAGTAGGTATATCAACAATTTGGTTTGTAAGTAATTACCTACTTAGAGTTTAGAAGGTCTTTTCGGTGTTTTAGATTTTTGCGAAAATACACGCAATCTTAGTTTTTTTTTATAAATATAAAAACTTTGTAACACTTACAAAAAAATGTAACCCATGTGTAGAGGTAGATAAATGACGTGTTAGAGTCAGAGCCCCTATGGTTTTAAGCCGGTGCGTAGATAATTAACGGCAATTGCCAAATATTCATCGCCGAAGTAGAACTGTGGTAGAACTAAAATATTACTTATATATATCTTTATAGGTTTTTTTTGACAATTTACCCACATTTTAGTACAGTTTTAGTCAGAAAATATATTTACATATTATACTTACCTACTTAATTTTTAAGACTCTCTCGCGTCTCATAAATTTTGGTTAAAAAAAAACAACTTTTCATGCAAAATTCTTACTACCACCTTATGCGGCGGGAATTTGCAAATTAGTGTCACAGAACCTACGGCCTTAAGTAGATAAACATACATTTACTAATTTAATCATTTACAGAAGTTTCACTTCCTAAATTACAGCTAAGTGCCCTATGATTTCCCGAGTCAACTATTTCGGCATATCCGTTAGTTAACCACACAGTGGTCTGGCGGCTACCTAACTATCTAACTAATCCCTCATTATTAACTGAGACGAGACCAATTATTTCAATTACGAAAGAGTTAGATCAAGATTAATTAGCCGCTGTTCTCATTTCCCTTTCGAAACCATAATTTAAGTAAGTTCTTGAGAGACCCACATAAGTAGGTAGGTAGCGTAGGCACATGAGTAACTCATGTGGTAGGTGGAAAAAAATTAAATAAGGCGTTTAGGTATTTGTCTAGGATAGTATTTAGTCTAGACTAATTTATTTATCCTACAAATATTATAGGTACTATTCCTACATTGTTAAAAAAATACAACCTGTCCAAGCAATGTTTAATGGTAAAATAAAAAGGTTTTTAGTTACAAAAACAAAAAAGTTTGCAACCACAAAATGACTGGCCGCTAAGGCTGTTTATTTTTAATTTATCAATTAAAAAGAAATTATTTTCTTATCTATTCAGCCAGTGCGTTTAAATAGTGAACAAAAGAGCTTCCTTACAGAACGTTATATTAACCAAAGAGTTTTGTGTGTAAGTAGGTTTCCTATCCTAATTTGGCTAGGTGTAAAACAGCTGCAGAGGTGCCAACCTGACTAAACACCCAAAATATGCGGGTACCAACAATATCACACATTATTGATGATCGAATGATCTCATTCTTTTGTCAATTTGCATTCGTATTTGGTGATTGGCCTTTATGCGGCCATGGTCATTACGCCCACTGGCGAAATCCTAAATACTGAATACCTAAGGTAGGAATTACCAAGCCTAGCTACTAGCTATTATATTTTCTTCATGGTTCGTTGTTGCATTTTTTGCGACATGTAGGTACCTAGAGGTTGCGCGAGTCTATTGTATGGTTCAAACGATTGTATGGTTGTATTATGTAGGTACCTTACCTATGACTAATGAATGATTCCCACTGGTCAATATCCATATAACTAGCTAGATATTCCACAATAATAATTAGGTACGGTCCGCAGCATAATTGCAGACCCACCGTAGAGTATTAAAATGACTGTTATTGAAATGTTTCCATTCTACTTAGTAATTTTTATTTGATAAATTCATGAGCTAAAAGACTCTAAACTTCAACTAAAGCTAGAATATTAATTGTGTTGAAAACATTCTTATAACAGCCGTTCTGGAGCTGTACGGTTACAAATTATGCAGCTGACCGTACCTAGAGATACACCTAATCTAGGTAGCTACATAAACCATTACAGTAATCTTAATTATAATGATTAAGCATATCAACACTAATATAATAAAGGAGAAAGATTTTATGTAACGAATAGGCTCCGAAATTACTAGACCGATTTTGATGATACTTGGTATGAGGATACATTTATTCATTGGAAATAACTTAGGCTACTTTTTATCCCGATATTCTCACGGGATCGGTAGTTACACGGGTGAAACCACGAAGCGCTGCTACTACTATTTGTTATCTATTTCTTTATTTTTTATTCTATTTATTTTTTGTGCGCTGCGCACTATTATTTTTAAGAACATTTAGTTTTACTAAAGCCAAGAAATTATTCTCTAGCGTCAGGATTAAGAAGAAACCTTTTTTTTTTTCTGTGTACCCACTTTTACTTGGTAGGTACTAACTATGTAGTCATCATCAAGAACGTCTGATCATGAACTTACGATAAGGACTGTTTTCAATTTAAAATACCTTCTTAAATTGGGTGACATTTAAATAAATGCAGCCTTGAATTTACAAAATTAATAAGCAGATTTAAGTAAAAATACCAACTTGTAATAACCACGATAAGCATAATAAGAAAGGGCAACAGGAGGTTTTTGTAGAACATTTTAAGAGCCGGTACGGCTCTCTCTCCATACAAACGTATAGTCGACTGTTTCCTCCTGGATAATGGCACTAGACCAAATATTCTTTTAGCATAAAACTTATAACTGCTTCCATCACCATGCCCCTATGTTATTGTTTTTTAACTCTTAATTTCTATGATAATTAGAATATGAAAAAAAAAAACAAAGACATAGGTGCATGAAGCAAGAAAAAGTTTTTCTGGGCGGGGATTTTTTTTATTCCTCCATGCATAGTTATGGCAGTTATAGGTTTTTTGTAACAAAAATATTTGTGCTAGTGTAAGAAACAGTCGACTACGTTTGTATGGAGAGAGAGCCGGGTACCCTTTCCTCTTAACATCGTCCATGCAATGGATTTTCTTACGGAATATGTGCTAAATAACATTGCTCTTAAAGGTAAATGAAAACATCGTGATGAAACCCGCGGCTTAGTTGGCCCCTGATGTATTGACTAGCTCTCTCCTCTGGAGTCGACTAAGCTGAGAGGGTGGTACATGTTCCAGGCACTAAGTCGCCTTAAATGACATCTACCTACATTAGATATAGGTACACGCCAATATTATTTTAACGTTATGAGATACTAGCAGCTAACCGCGGTTTCACCCGCGTAACTCCCGATTCCCGTGGGAATATCGGTATAAAAAGTAGCCTATGTTACTGTCAATGAATCAATGTATCCTCATAGCAAGTTTCATCAAACTTGGTCGGGTAGTTTTAGAGCCCATTCAATGCAAAAAAAAAACAAATCTTTCCTCTTTATAATTTACTAGCGACCCGCCCCGGCTTCGCACGGCTATATTGTGCATGTATTATACATATAAACCTTCCTCTTGAATCACTATCTATTAATAAAAACCGCATCAAAATCCGTTGCGTAGTTTTAAAGATTTAAGCATACATAGGGATATAGGGACAGAGAAAGCAACTTTGTTTTATACTATGTAGTGATGATGTAGTGATACTATAATACGAGTATTATAAAGCTGAGAGTTTGTTTGTTTGATCGTGTGACTAATCTCAGGAACTACTGGTTCAAATAGAATATTTTTTTTGTGTTGAATAGTCCATTTGTCGAGGAAGGCTCTATGGTATTTTATATTTCGACGGGATAGGGAATTACGCGGGTGAAACCGCGGAGCGCTGCTGGTGCTGGTATTAGTATAAATTATTACAGATAGGTAAATAAGTAAATTCTATTATAGGTAGCATAGAAAATATAGTTTCACTTTAAACAAAAAACTACTCTAGTTGTCTATTAACTATGCAATCAATACGGGCAACAAGATTTGTGGTTTTAGACCAAGGCCTAATTTAGCCACACTGATCTGTGAACCAAAATACAATAAAAATACTAGTTTATTTCAATTTACTTTGGGTAAATTGATGGAACACCTGCATTCACAAAAAGTGTCATGTTTTGGTAACATGACGCGTCACGTTCCGTGTGACGTCATGATTGCGTCCCGATCCCGTTGTGTAACGTCATGCGTCATGGTAACATGACAATGACGCGTCCGTTCCCGTTAGGACCTTTAAAATAATAGCCACCAGTGAATAAAAACTGAAAGACATATTGAATAGTAAAAATCTGAGTATTTTGTGACTATATTAAATTTTAATAAACTCTTCAATTTCTGTTTAACAATTTCTGAATTCTTACTGTAATGGTGTTTATTAAATCTCTAAATGTAACTTTATGTCCTTGAAAGTCTGCTTCATGTTCCAAAAGCTTATTCTGTGTTTCAGTACCTAGCCATGTCTTTATCTCCTCTTTGCTTATTTTATTAACAACCGGCGTGTATACGACGAAATGAAAGGTTAAATCTTAAAAATCTCCATTGAATATGACTATAGCGGTCAAAGGGAAATAGGGACAGAAAAAGCGACTTTGTTTTATACAATGTAGTGAAGTGATGTAAATAATTGTCGAAACATTTAAGCAGGTTAACTTTGCTCTTGGGAAAAACTTGAATCGGCGATTCCTTTCGAAGCTCGTCCTTGTGTTTAACTGTATTTTTTTCAAAAACAATCGTATCGACTAGATAACTTGCGTAATAAACTTATGTAGGTACCTACAATATTTGCAATCATCAAATTAATAATGTCTTGTATGAAAAAGGTACATTTGTCTCCGCTATTCGAATATTTAATAATTTAGATACCTACTACCTCTAGAATAAAAAATACAAAACGGAAATATTTTTCGTAATAGGTTTAGAAAATGGTTGATCTCTAAAACTCTATCTATAGTATTAAAGAATACCTGTTATACCTACTTTTCAAATTTTAGTCAATTCATTATTTTTATTTCATATTTTACTAGATAGGTACATGAGCTTGATATGGCAGCTCAATATATTGTTTTGTATTTAGTATAAATTAAGTTACCTACTTATGTAACTCATTATTGTATGTCCGGGATGGACAAACTGTTGATAACTTGATACCTACCTACTATAATTTGATATCTTATGTACAGTCACATTACCAATTAGCTGAACCCCACGTGACCCAGAGCTCACTCGCCAATCTGTAAGGTTGTGAAGAGATGTTACCTGATTCTGTTTTTTTTAACAAAATACTTTTTTGCAATACAATATACAATTAAAAAAATAACAAAATAGGTAAATACTGTATTTTTTACAGATATGCCAATGAGCTTTGGGTCACGTGGGGTTCAGCTAATTGGTAATGTGACGTACACAGTTTTTCAATAAATATTCTTGATTCTTGTATGAACGCGGCGACTTGTTTGCTCTTCTGAACGAGTTACATACAATAGATTAATTTCCTTTTTGAATAAATTGATGGAACACCTGGATCACCAACACCGATTCCGCGTCTCGTGTTTGTTTTATATTGCTGCGTGCGTATCGTCATTGTTGACATGACGTCACAGGAACGTGACAATGACGTCACACTTCGGGATCGTGACAATGACGTCATGATTTTTGTGAATGCAGGTGTTCCATTAATTCCACAAACTCAATTTCATCGTTTTCTTATGACGTTATCACGTAAAATTATCGTCCTTAAACCGACTTTACAGACAACCATTTGTATTTTTTGATTCCAATAAAGAAAGAAAGAAAAGATTTTATTTAACAACTTTAAACCTTAAACTTAAACCTAGAATACATTAGTGTTATAAAGTTACAATGAACAATATAAACATATAAGTACAATAATAAAATAATGACTAAAATAGATAAAAAAAATTGGTTGTCTGTAAAGTCGGTTTACTGACGATAGTTGAACGTGACAACGTCTTAAGAAAATACTGATGGAAATGTAGCATTTTTCAAAAGAAAATTTTAATTTCATTTGATACTCGATCAAAACATGTAAATGTACTATAGTATAGCAGCTGTCCACGCAGACGCATCGCTCACTCAAGTAGGAGAGAGACGGATGTCGAACGCTGCCGAACGCAAAGGCCGATTGTGCTTCTTTGTCGCTCGTTCCGCGCTCTCGCTTGCACTTCAAGCCTTACATGGAACGCCTCAGAGCGAGGTAACGCCGAATTTTTTCGTGCGTGCAGCCGGCTCTTTCGAATTATAAGACGTTGTCACGTCAAAAACATTAAGGCTTTACAGTTATTAAATAAGGACGCAACTCAGCTTAGATTTACTTTTTGACGTGATAACGTCTAATAAATTGATGGAACAACTGCATTCACTAAAAAGTGTCATGTTCCGGTACCATGACGGGTCACGTACCGTGTGACGTGATGATTGCGTCCCGTTCCCGTTGTGTGACGTTATGCGTCATGGTAACATGACCATCTGCGTCTGTTCCCGCTTGGAAACAGAGTATTTAATTATAATTTCGCGCATCTAGGCTTGTGTTACGGTGACGAGTGACGAAAAAGGAAAAACAAAAAAAAATCATCGTTTTTTATGACGTTATCACGTAAAGTTATCGTGCGTAAATAGAATTTACAGACAACATTTTTATAAAGAATACTTTTTTGTGCCAAATAAAAGGTAGGTATTTAGATTTATTTATAAACTATCACAATTATCATATTAAAGTTAATTAACTATGTTTTTTACGTAACTCCGAGCGATATGCACGTATTCAAAGAAACACCTAAAAACATCCATTATCTCTTTATTAGTGATATTTGTAACTTTCGATTTCTTAAACCCATATAGATAGCAAAAATCAACAATTTTTTTAATGAAAACAACATCGACTTTTCGTATCTTATTAAGTACTTTATCTACTGAATCAGAGGGATATTGTGCCATTGTCTTACCAAAGAAAAAAACTGTACCGAGTATTGCTTCTATATACATCTCTATATTGTCTTCAGTGAGATTACCGTCGATGTTGCGTAGTAAAAACATAGCAACGTTAGATAACTTGTTGTTCACCAACCTATCCAAAGCATAACTTACGTTGTTGTTTCTTTCTTTACAATAAATAACCGATCTTAATAGATCGGTATAATATTGCTGATTCCATATAAGTTTAGCAACTACTTTCCTAACACAATCTTGTCCTAAAACTTCTTTTAACTTCGTCCCATCGTATTTCAGTCTTTGATTAAACATTGTCATCAAAACAATGGAGCTTGGTCTTGTAACAAAGTTTATCATTAAGTCCATCGTAGTGTTAATCAGTTGAGGTTTACTCAAGATTATATCGACGATGAATTCTACAGCGAAAAATTCAGCGAAAGTGAGATGAATAAATATCGGTACTTTATTATGAATACGTTCTATCAAACCTGATTTTTCTTTTCCATCTTTAATTTTTTGCATAGTTATTTCAATATCTTGCCGATCCTGTTTAGTTAACAATTTTTTCAAGTATTTTGTATGGCGAAAAATCGAGTAGAATGCTAATTTCTTATGGATACTGACAAATCGTGCGTGTTCATCGTTATATCTGGACTTTACGTCTGGTCTAGAGATTTTCATACCATTCTTATCTTGAAATTGAACTTTTAGTTTAAGCTCCACGAATCGCTTGTAATAATTTAAAGTCGTATAACCCAAATCCCAATCCGTTTGCGGTTTCAGACTGTCACTTTTAATTTTAGCTACAAAGTAACTAGCCACCATGTCCATGTAAAGTGGTACTGCCACTATATCTTCTGCAGCTGTATATAGACAACATCGAGTTTGTGTTGTTATCATCTTGAGTGATCTATCCGACACCCATCTATCTATAATTATTTCTTTGTCAATTTTTAAAGGCATGTACTGGGTTTTTTTTCTAAAGTACCGTACAGCAGAAATATACAATTGATACAATGGTACATTAGTAGCTAACAATGGTTTGGATTTTACCAATTTTTTTAAAAACTTTCCCATAAAGTTAAAAAATGTCTGTATGTTGTTAAGTTGTATCATGTTGACTTCTTGAGTCTTAAAATTCACATTCCAATACTTGTCGTAAAAAATATCTATCTCTCTGTTCTTTAGGGGCTTCAAAATTAAGGATGCACCAAATTCCTTTTCTAAGTGTTGTAAAATAAAGTCATAAGGTCTACTGGTAATCCAAATTTGAAAACAAGTTGTTTCAGAAGGATAAAACAACTCCGTTAAGTGTAAAGACGATTTGTATCTATCACCTTCTATGAGACGATCGTAATCAATATTTTTTATGAAATTAGTCACCTGTGTTTGATAATCAGGACATATTTCGTCGAAGCCATCGAATATAAATATTATGTCGCCTTTGCTGTAACACTTCATCATTATTTTTAGAGCAAATGCTTCTCCAGGATCATTTCCTATATATTCAACGGTTACATTACCACCGATATTTTTAATAGAGAACTTACTAATATCTTCGAATTCAGACATTATAATGAGTTTCATAAATTCTATTTGCTTCACTTCTGTTCCTAACTTTTCGAATTCGTCGCAGTAGTCCAGTAAATTCATACGTATAATCCACTTCTGAGGATACTCTTTCTTTGTTTCTAAAGACAAATGCGTGAGGATTGTTGACTTTCCGATCCCTGCTTCGGCCGTGATAATATTTATATTTCTGGGCATGTCTTCAAATGTATCCAGTTTATACTCGTAATATGTTGCATTAACAACATCGTAATAGTCATCGTAAGTCACTTTGTTTTCGGAAAATCGACTTACAAAAGTACGTGGCATATAAAAATCTTCGATATCTTCATAATTAGAATTGCTCAAACTGTGTCCTATAGTGATAGTCTCATTCTTTAAAATCTTAAGGACAATTTCTGAATTCATCATACTGTAATCGGTGTTTATTAAATCACTAAATGTAACTTTATGTCCTTGAAAGTCTACTTCATATCCCAAAAGCTTATTCTGTGTTTTAGTAGCCATGTCAGACAGTGTATTGGTTTCATCCACTATCGTATGATTGATTTCTACACGATTATTATTCATTTTAGAAAAGGTTTCGTTAGAAACTATCACGATTTTACCTTCAAATGCATCGACAATATTTGCTATACCTCTTTCACATTCTTGAAATTTATCACATACTTGTAGTATCAAAATTGTATTTGTCTTATTTTTCAGTTCTTCCTTCAGCAATTCCCATTCGTTTTCATGTAAGTTGTTGAGATATTTATAATCTATGAACACACAAACACCACAGAAAAATTGCTTCAATTTCAGTGTGGTAAGCAGTAAAGAACATGTAATTATATTTGTGATCCTATTATTATTAATTTGATCTAAGTAATTAATTTTTTGGTGTTGGAATTGTACGTGATACTGATCTATCTCATGTTGATAATTTAAACTGAGCATGTCTATAAACGGTTGAGCTATTTCGAATGCCAATTTCTCCAAATAGTCGCATGTTTTTGTCAGAAAATAAGATTTACCGTCTAACAACCACCATTCTTTTATTTTATCTTGGAACTTCAGAGATGCAACATCTGCTCGTGTTCTAGCCTTGTAAGTAGAGTTTTTAAATTTATTGTGATATTGTGCTATTTCAAGAACCAGTTTTTCAGCTACATGCTTTACTTGACCTTGATTTGTGTATAAGTACAATGTACTCAAGAAGTCTTTCGCAGTGTTCATTTCATTTGTAAACAATGATTTCTTATCATTACACTCTTCTATTTCGTTGATGTCTATTAAATTTTTTGGTAATTTAAATTGTGCGGTATTAAGTAGTTCTCTACCAGCTATCTCAAAAGCTTCATAGACTAACACGTTAGAAAATTGAAGTTGTTCCAATCGTTTATTATATTCTTTTACTACATTTTCATTTACTTTGGTATTAAAAGTTAACTGGTTTGATCTCTCATCAAATACAATATATCTATAAATCAATTTGCTAAGATAAATTCGTTGACTAAATTCATCATCGCTACTAAATAGCAACTGAAGATTTGTTAGCAAGTACTGTGCATCGACTTGAGCTATACTTAAAATTTCTTTATAAATCTTGTATTTTAATTTGATAAGTATTTCGTCTACCGCGTAATAGAGCTTAGGATTCAGAGACCCATCGTAATAATCGTCATTTTCTGTAAGAGTTATTACATCAGGCACTAGAATATCAGCATACTTTTTAACAATATCATAATTATTTCTTTCTTTTTTGCCAATGACACTAACTAAACACTTTGCTATCAAATCTATCTCCTTGTCTATTAGAACGTTAGACAGTAAATCTACATCCTGGTCGTCATATGCTATCTGGAATATGTCTGCTGAGGTAGGATCGTCGTCCTTGCAGCTTATTATCTGTTTCACCTTATTGAATGTATCGTTGTTTTCTAAATCAATTTGTTTTATCTTCTCTTTGCTTATTTTATTAACAGCCGACGTATATACGACGAAATGAAAGGTTAAATCTTTAAAATCTCCTTTGAATATATGACTATTATCGGTTTCGAATTTATTAAGTACTTGTAAATAGCTGTCGAAACATTTAAGCAGGTTAACTTTGCTCTTGGGACTGTACAAACTTGAATCGGCGATTCCTTTCGAAGCATCGTCCTTGTGTTTAGACTGTATGAACGCGGCGACTTGTTTGCTGTTGTATGTGAATCTTAGACAGATGTCGTCGAGGTCTCCGACTCCGTCGACATTTGATCCCAGCAGGAAGTCTTCGACCTCATCGTCAGCGCGACACCTGAGGAAGACCAAACTCAATAGGCTTATTTCGTACAACTGTCCTTTGGCTCCGGAAGTTCCTTTTCGTTTCTTGTATTTAACAATTGGGTTTCTGTATTCTTTCACATGACCTTGGTTGCCTTGACTAGTGCTGTAGTTAGCTGTTATTTCGTTTCTTTTTTCCTCCTTTGATTTATTTTTGTCTCGACCGTCAACGTTCGCCATTTCTTACCTTTTAATCGTCTCTAAAAAAGAAATCGTTTGGAAAACGTTAAAATTCTCCAGTTATTTCGATAAAATCAACAGCTTCATTGAATTAAACACACGTATCTAATATGATTCATTACCTAACGAACAAGAGTTTAACCTAGTAAAATAAGATGTTGAAGAATAATCTCATTAAAGATTTTAAGCAAGTTTTTCATTTAGGGACACAGTCTTGCACAAGGATAAAAATGTCATCAAAAAGGTACCTAATTTAGAGATAACAACATTGTGTCACATAGATATAAAATTGCACGTAGGTAAACGATTAATAAAGCTAAATAAGATCAATAACGTCAAATTATGAAGAAATATATACTTACCGCGGTATTATAATGTTTGATATCGTTTCACTTCACGTTTTTTTGTAATATTTTTTTCATTTTTGTGTCGACAACGCGTTTGACTTATGAGTAGCCAATACAAAGTTTAAAATAAATGATAAGATAAACAAATTGCACATCGTTTTTAGTACCACAGACATCCGCCAGCCAGGTAAATAGCGGGCGCTGCTCGGAATCCACATTAATACGATTTTACGTAGGTTAGTATCTATAACGAAGCATAATAGATTAGAAAGCGATATAGCTCTTAAGGCTACACAATCGCCGGTCTTCTGGTAGATATTCCCATGTATTTCTGTTGCCGGATTTGCCGCACAAATTATCCGCCTGGTATGGCCGCCGGCACTGTGTGTAATAGCCTTTACAACTGACGTTTTGTAAAATAGTAAATAAAAATGGTTCAAAAATTAATAATTCTATAGGAAGTAAATTATCAATAAAACAGTGTTTCGTCAACTATGTTTGTATTTAATATTCATATATTAGCTAAATTAATTTAAAATACAACAAACACCTACTTAAGGTAAAAATGAGATTATACATAAAGTTAACAATTAATACATCGCATCATACCCAGGTCTCATTTATAAATATAATCTATTAAATATTAATAATAAAAAGTTCATTTTGGTATTATTGTGTTGAAAATATAATTTTAAACTCACTTCCACTAATGTTATAAATGCCAAAGTATGTGTGCGAGGTATATCTGTTATTTCTTAAAACTACTGGACCGATTGCGATTGCAAATTTAGAGAGATATATGTCAGGGACAAAAAGAAAACGACTGAAGGAAGTCAACAATACAGTGCTTCATTTGATGTATACGTCAGGCCATCATGACTACTGTTTTGTGTCTATAAGTAGGAATAAAATGACGGAACGTGGTTCATTATGTCGCAGTAGCTTCATAATGTCTGAACTTTTTCATGGTCGCACAATTTATTTGAGTTAATTAGTGTAATACCTTTTAGTAAGTTTATTAGGCGTTGTAGTAAAATAATTCTGATGGGTATGTAATTTATATGATTAAAATATATTCTGACAATAAGTGCCTTTAGATTTACGTAACATACGCTCAGATTTGGTTAAAATAGATGATCCTTTATATAAATAAACATTATATATAGACCTACAATAAAATAAACAAATAAAAAAATTCTCGGAAAAAGGAACGAAGTCCTTTGTCTATTTTTTCTTTTCTTTTTCTCATATTATGTGTGGGAGATTCGTTTCTGTTCAAGTCGTAGGCAATAATGTCAGATAAGTTTTAAAATGTAACTAGATGGCGCCACAGATAAAATTATGTCGCGCAAGCGTTGTTTTTATAGATTTCATTTTAGAAATACAACAGCGTTTTAGATATACAGTCCTTGGTTATAATAGTACAAATCTTTACAATTTCTCTTATACAATAGATTAGTTATCTTACGGTTTTTTGTTTCACATTTTTGGTAACACTTATATTTTTGTCTGGGCTAGGTCCCTTCGCTAACCCGCGATAAGGAACTTCGTTCAAAAAACATAGTAGTTACCAGTTTTCAATAACTTTAGTAATGAACATGATTACGTCAGTTAAGATGGTTCTTCACGTGTCGGGAGCTCTTAATATGATTAAATAATCATACTTATCTCAAAGGCGACACGGTTATATGATAAAAATCAAGATAACTATCACAATGCAATGAAGTAACAAGTAGCACTAAGATATGAGGATTATTAATGTAATTAAGCGACAACGAAGGTCCAATGTAGAGTTTTGAATTTGCTATTAAAAGAATGAATAGCCACTAGAAACTCATGGGTTTTTTTCCTGTACATCAACACGATATTCAGTTATTAGTAAATAAACAAGACGCGTGCGCGCCACATATTTATTTATTTACTAGCTGCGCCCCACGGTTTCACCCGCGTTAGTCCCGATCCCGTGAAAATATATGACGAAAATTAAGTAGCATGACGATATGACGAAAATTAAGTCACAGATGTCAGTGATATTTGACAGATGTCAAAGTGACATTTGACAGATGTCAAAGTGACATTTGACAGATGTCAAAGTGACATTTGACAGATGTCAAAGTGACATTTGACAGATGTCAAAGTGACATTTGACAGATGCCCAAGTGTCAATTTTTCGACACTTTTCGTTATATTTTGGACATTTACACAATATCTTTATAAATTACTAGCGACCCGCCCCGGCTTCGCACGGCTGTATTATGCATGTATTATATCTAAAAACCTTCCTCTTTAATCACTCTATCTATTAAAAAAACCGCATCAAAATCCGTTGCGTAGTTTTAAAGATCTAAGCATACAAAGGGACATAGGGACGGCGAAAAGTGACTTTATTTTATACTATGTAGTGATAGCCTATGTTTTATTCTGATGTATAAGCTATATTATTGTTAAGTTTCATTAAAATCCATTCAGTAGTTTTTGCGTTAAAGAGTAACAAACATACATACATCCAGACATCCATACATACAAACTTTCAGGTTAATAATATTAGTAGGATTCGCTACCTTTTACTGCTGGCTTCTGCAGCATAATTTTTAAGACATAGTTTTGTTATTAGACTGGAATAAATTATTTCGATAATATTTCCTTCATAGCCAATTCAATTTTCAACTGTATACAAGCGACTCTCTCTTGAAATATCTGGTTTATAAGATTCAGTCTTTGTTGTTCCAATATGGCGTTCTCTTTGATCAGTCTCTGCTTTAGTTCCGGATCATCTGGAGTTACTTCTTTATCCTTTTGAAGTTCACCTTGTTTGCTCTTCAGGGCGACGTGACTTCGGAGCTTAACTATTTCGAACTGTTCAGAGTTTATTTTAGCTTGGAGAAGGGACTTTAGCTGTAAATATTCAGCGTTTTCTAGTTCTAGTCTTAAGATTTTCAGTTCTGATTCCGTGAACTTCGGTTTTTCTATCTCTTTTTCTTTCTCTTTTACCGGTATTGGTTCCGCTGGGGGTAGTTCTGGTTCGGGTGTTTGTTTTTCCGGTTTGAATTCGAAATTGTCTTCGAATTCCGCTTCGAATGTCGGTTCGGGTAAGTTCGGGGTAGCTTCGTCTGCGTTCGGGAATTCTTGGGTCGAAAATGCGTCAATCGGAGTGTTAATTTCAGTTTCTTGTATGCTTTCGGTCTTTTCTGTTTGAGAGTTCCGTCGCGTCATCTCCTCTTCCGTTTTATCGTCAATCGATTGCTGTTGGTATGAGAGAGAGGTTGGTTCTACAGATTTTTGAACGGAACGAAGTTTTCTCTGTAACAAAAAACAAAATAACTTTGTTATTATGAGTCACGATATTAATTGTTATTAGTTACATCTTTGAAACTAAGTTAGGATGAAAACTTAGTGTAGTTTCTGAACGCAGCCTCTAAAAAGGAGGTATTCGGAACACACCCTTCAATGAGGGAAGCACGGAACTCATGAGGGTTTAAACTTTAAACAGTAAAAGAAAGTTAGAATAAAGTAAGTTAGAATAATTAAATATTGTTATTGTTTTCTTACGAAACATTTATGTACGATAAATAACATGGCTCTTACAGTGAAGGAAAACATCGTGATAAACCTTGCGGCTTAGTTGTGTTCAACCAAACGTATCTATTAACGAGTTATTTCCTTTGTTCGTGGTCGACTAAGCTGAGAGGGTCGGATAGGTGCATATCCTAAATAACATGGATAAAAGCTGCTTGCACTGTGAATCATCTAGATTCTGAAGGTCAAAATTATTATATTATGTAAGTTGTAGATAAAATAAGGAAATTATAAAATATAACATTACAAAACTTGTTCAATATTGTTCATAGCAGTACCTTCAGTATTGATAGGGTAAATGTATTTATAGTACTTAGGAAAATTATTTACCAAATCCTATTTTCCTAAGCCGACACTGCTAATTATCACTGATAACCGTTGACTGAGTATTAACACTCATAAACAAACAATCTTAACACAAAATATCCCTTATAGGGGTGTCAAACTGGATTTTCCATAGGGCTATTACGAAAATTACAGATGTCTTAGCGGGCCAGACATAAAATAATTAAACACGTGCATTTTTATTTGGTGAGGTAGGTACATATATGGGGCACTTTTTATAATTTTCAAGGGTGCCTTGCAGATCGGTCACTGCAAGTGCAAGAACAATGAAAATTTTTCGAATACTCAAAGCCAAGGGTGCCTTGCAGATTGGTCACTGCAATTGCGAGAGAAATGAAAATTTAAAAATAAGCTTAAATATTTGAGATTTAGATTCCTACTGCGGGCCGCATCATTATGATTGACATACCTGCCTTATAGCATGCTTATAGCATCGCTCCGCGGTTTCACCCGCGTAACTCCCAATTCCCGTGCGAATATCGGGATAAATAGTAGCCTATGTTATAGTCAATGAATCAATGTATCCTCATACCAAGTTTCATCTAAATCGGTTTAGTAGTTTCGGAGTTTCGTTACAAACATAAAAACAAAAAATCTTTTCTCTTAACAGTCCCTTTAAATCCATATAAAATTCTCGTGTCGCGGTGTTAGTTACCAATCTCCATCTAAACGGCTGAACCGATTTGTATGATTTTATTTGTATATATTCGTTAGGTCTGAGAATCGAACAACATTTTTTTCCTTTTTTTGTATATGACAACACAACGCTTGCCGGGACTAGTATTAGTATAAAGGGTTATTGGTAATTATACTAGCAAGCCGTTGAGGGCTACTTCTGTACAACTTTTATTCTATGACTTTTGGAAATTCGAATTTTTTTGAGGAATTTTTGAGTTTAGGTTTAATTGAAAATCAGCTGTTCCATACACGGAGAGGTCACTAACCTTAAAATCTTACTTATTTTTTAAGTTTTATCTACTTGTCTTAGTGTGAATGACATTTGTTTTAAAAAAATCAACTGTTTTTCAAATTTACTTAACCTCAAAATTTTCATATTTTTTTCGAATTTCCAAGAGTCGTAGAACAAAAGTTGTTTGTGTAGGTGCACAGAAGTAGCCCTCAACGGCTTGCTAGTATAATTACCAATAACTCTGTAGATGTCTAAATGGTGCCACCGTTATTTATACAGTTTATACCACTTACGTCTAGATGGCGTTATCGCAATTTCTTTTACCTTTACTTTACGTAATTTACAGGCATAAATAATGTTCAGCTCTTGTTAATAAAATATTGGAGTTGCTATATTAATTGTGATTAGTTAAAACGATATCTTAAAGTTGTCCATTTCTTTGTAACAACGCCATCTGTGTGACTCATTTTACAAACTTTGTAAAATTCATTAGATTTGCAACAGATGGCGTTACGCATGGTGATCATTGTGCCAACTGGGTCACAGTCGTTCTGCGTCATGTAGGCAACAGAGCGGTTGCAGATCTGCAGTGTATCGCATGCTTTAAACCCACCTTCAACTGTACTTGTTTATGGGCTGTTTTCCGAAATAAGACCCTTTTTAATTGGGCCCTTTTTGCGTGGGGATGGAGTAGGCTTGTCTAGAATCTACTACCCTCTCAACTTAGTCGATCATGTCCAAAGGAGAGAACTTGTCAATACTTCTGGAGCCAAATAAGCCGCGGCTTTCATCACGATGTTTTTCTTCACCGTAAGAACAGTTTTTCGCAATTAGACTCTTTTTAATTGGGTCCTTTTTGCGCGAGGATGGAGTAGGCTTGCCTAGCACCTACTACCCTCTCAACTTAGTCGACCATGTCCAGAGGAGAGAACTTGCCAATACTTATGGAGCCAACTAAGCTGCGGGTTTCATCACGATGTTTTCCTTTACCATAAGAACAGTTTTCCGCAATTAGACCCTCTTTAATTGGGTCCTTTTTGCGTGAGAATGCAGTAGGCTTGCTCAGCACCTACTACCCTGTCAACTTAGTGGACCATGTCCAGAAAGAACTTGCCAATACTTCTGGAGCTACCTTAGCCGCGAGTTTCATCACGATGTTTTCCTTCACCGTAAGAGCAATGTCAATAAGCGCACATATTTTTTCTTATTACCTTCAACTGTGTAACGATCCTCTGAGCCTCCCACAGCTGGTGATCCCTGGCCGGCGTTATGAACCCGGCGTGCATCTCCGCGTGAATCTGACTCAATAGTGACTCCTGTTTGCGAAGTTCTACGCATATCTCGCGGGGTGTGTCGGGGAAATCAGCCGGTAGTGATAAAAGAGGGGGTATGTATCTAAAAAAAAAATCGGGTAGATTTTATAAAAATAAAATATATAAATATTGCAGGACATTCCACACATCGCCATCTAGCCCCAAGCTAAGTAACTAGACTTGTGTTATGGGTGCTAGACAACGAATATACCACTTAATATATACTTTTCTTTTGTAAATATATACTTATAATACATAGAACCAACCAGACCACAGACAAATATCTAAGCATAAATACTTGTCTGAAGCGGGAATCGAACCCGCAACCCTGTGTTTAGCAGTCCGGCATGGTGACCATTATGCCAACTGGGTCGTCTAAAAAAATCTTTATTTATTGTAGGTACTTACTTAGTTAATTTGACGTCAGGGAAGAGTTTATCCGACTTTGTAACGAGATATGTGAGTAGATTCAAGGACATGTTAAGCGTTGCTCCCATTGAATTGTAGATTACTTGGATATTTGCGTGATTTGACTGAAAAATACATAAAAAAAATAGTTAATTTTAACTAAGAAAGCTAAACAAGACTTACCTAAACTTGCCTATAAATATTTGATACTTTTTGAAACTAAATTTAGAAAATCAAGTTTTCGCACTATTGCTTGTTGCAATATCGCGTTATGAACAACCCACCCATCCCCTTCCTTAATTCTTGTCCATCCAAAGGTTGCCTGGAAGAGATCGCTTTTAGCGATAAGGCCGGGCGGCCATATTGTAAGATAATAAATATAAATTTTCTTTTAGCATATAGGTAGTTACTTAAGTTAGAATTTATTTTGTTTTTGTTATAAGTAATATGTAATTATTTTGCGTTTTGTTTTATGGTGCAATAAAGTGTTTATCTATCTATCTATCTTGTAAAAGGTCCTTTCAAAGTATCCAGGATTTGATCTCTATCAGCAAACACTGTTGTTTAGTGATTTTTTTTATTTCAAAAAGAGGATGTTCACAATCTTAGTTTTATTTATCCAATAGCAAGTAATTTTTAAAATCCATTGGTGTACGGCGGGGATTCGAACTAACGACCTTCGGAAAAAGTCGAGGTATCAGCCACTATGCCAACACCGATCTTTATTATTTGATTTGACGACCCAGTTGGCACAATGGTCACACTGCCGGACTGCCAAACACTAGGTTGCGGGTTCGATTCCCGCCTCAGACAAGTATTTATGCTTAGATATTTGTCTGGGGTCTGGTTGTTTCTATGTATTATAAGTATATATTTACAAAAGAAAAGTATATAAGTAGTATATCCATTGTCTAGCACCCATAACGCAAGTCTAGTTACTTAGCTTGGGGCTAGATGGCGATGTGTGGAATGTCCTGCAATACCTATTTATTTTAAAAATTTGAATGAATACCTGTTCATTAGCTACAACATTTTCAAAATGCTTCATCAACCATCCAACCAGGCTGTGATTGGTCGGCGGTAGTTTATTAATGAGCGCTAACACGGTCATCTCACGCTGCGGTTCTGCCATCGCCGTAGCCTGCTCGAACTGGCCGTGTAACTCTTGCGTTAGGATCGATTCTGGGAGCTCACTGTAATGAAAAATAATAGATTTGTGTAACATCAACACTGTAAGGAAATGGAATCAGTTGCCTGCGTCTGTCTTTCTTGACGTGTACAATTTGGGGGTCTTCAAGTCGTGAGTGAATAGCTATCTTCTAGGAAAGCGTGTTATATCTTAGGGCCTAAACGGGTCCATACAAAATCGCACACGGCGGGCCCCCAGACGCGTCAATTTTGTATGAACCCGCCGCGGGGCCCGCGTAACGCAGTTTAGGCCTTTAGGTCGCAACGTCTACCGTCAGGCAGGTGTGATAGTGGTCAAACGCTGACCTATAATATGTAAAAATAAAAAAACTTGAAAGAATAAGAAAACCTCTCTGAAGATTTTTTCTATTTGTAAAGAATTTATCTATCTTCAGCATACGAATTACAGTCAAAGGTGTAGCTAAATCTAGCGCATCGCCGGAGCTTAGCCGTGACGAAGTTTTACTACGGACTTCTACCTAAAGCAACTTGCAATATGAACGTTATTGTACCGAAAAAATAAACAGTTTTCTATTATGCTAGCAGGTTTTCTACTTGCCAACGTTTGAATTTAGTGGAACGGCGGAATATGGAGGATTGTTTGTTTGAATTGATTAGGCTCCGAAGCTGCTAGATCGATTTTAGTGAAACTTGGTGTGATGGTACATTGATTCATTAGGAGTAACATAGGCTACTTTTTATCCCGGTATTCCTACAGCATCGGAAGTTACTCAGGTAAAACTGCGAGGTGATTCTATACAGTATAAGATACATATTCATTTATTCATTCAAATATTCATACCAGAGTTTCTATTTTATTTTATAGAAACAAAATTATATGGTGGATTAAAAAAAACAACTGTTGCCAATCATTATACTTAGTATTTTAATCAAAAGAACAGGAAAGTAATAGAAATATAATTATGTTTGTTAAATAAAAAATGGAAGGTTATCTAAATGATAATTTTTTAACACCAATATAATGTATTAAATATATGTAATTCGATATGTCAAGCAAATGAAATGTATTAAATATGTAATTCAATAATAAAAAGCCTACCTATGTCAAGAAAATAAAATGTTATTAGAAATTGACATCTTCCAAAAAAACTTTACATAGGTACCCTAAACACGGTTGCTAAAAAATCTGGAAATTCGGATTTCTTAGTTTCGAGGCTATGTTTGTTTAAAAAATTAGATGTTTTTGGAAATAAAGACCAATAATGTTTAAAATAGTCCAAACTCAATAAAAAAATAATACCCAAAGACCATAGGTTAAAATACTATGAATGGCAACAGTTGTTTTTTTAATCCACCAATAATTTTAGTTCAATAAAATAAAATAGAAACTCTGGTATGAATATGGACAATATGGGACATGGACATTCTGGGATTTGGACATTTTGGGATATGGACATTATGGGATATGGACATTTTGGGATATGGACATTCTGGTATTTGGACATTTTGGGAAATGGACATTCTGGGATATGGACAATTTGTACCCTCTGGACATTTTGGGATTTGGACATTTTGAACCTAAACGAAAATTAGGTATACACACCATTTATGATACTAGCGACCCGCCCCGGCTTCGCACGGCTATATTATGCATGTATTATACATATAAATCTTCCTCTTAAATCAATCTATCTATTAAAAAAAACCGCATCAAAATCCGTTGCGTAGTTTTAAAGATTTAAGCAGTCAAAGGGAAATAGGGACAGAAAAAGCGACTTTGTTTTATACTATGTAGTGATTTGTTTTAGAATACAATATACATCTTCATGTCAAAAAACTAACCTTATAAACATCTTCAGCATAGCACAAGCGACTGGCACGTCCCAATGGTAAGGGAATGTCGGTCCTCTGTCAGTGAACAGTTTCCTTAGCTGTTGGAGTTTTATCTTATCTGGCTCAGTTCGGTAGATCTGACCTGATTTCAGTCCGTGAGCCTGAAATTATTTGTACAACAGTTGAGTTATTAAAACTATTAAAGCTTTAACTTAGCTTTAAACTTTGCTTAGCTTTTACCGCGGGCTTTGAGCGCGGCGAGCGAATCTGGAAATTCCGTAACGAAAATAAAACCTAATACTCCCCACTCCGCCTACCATGTAGTGTAGCTCGGCCGAGCGTTTTATTACTTTAATAGTGAAAATAACCACGGTAAAGTTTTGAAACCTTTAGATATGGGTTATTATAAACACGGGTTTATTAGGAGTGCAAAATTGCCCAAATGATGAGGCTAAAACTAAACGAACTAAACTAGGAGTGTAAAAACCAAATGACTTGATTTTATAGATAGTCCAACCTCTTTGGATAACTTAGATTAAAATAAGAACTCTTTGATTTAGAGTTTACATCAAACAGTTCTTATTTTAATGTAGCTTTTGCCTGCGACTTCATCCGCGTAGAAGTCAATAATGGACCGAGAAAGCACGTCCCATAGTTTGTATGGGAAGTCATGTCAAGGGGTACCCAAGGGGTAAAATTTCGGAAAATCCTTTCTTATCGGATGCCTACGTCATACAAAGAACACACCTTTCAAGTTTCAAGACTCTACGATCAGCGGTTTAGGCTGTCGTTTATCCGTAAGTAATTTACATAATAACGTTTCTACTTCGTCCTTAATACGAGTGCATGGTGGTGATCAAGCTATCTTACTTATGCTACTTTTCATCCCGATATTTCTGGCTCAAACAGCGGGGCTTTAATTTTTAATACTCTTTGCTAACCTATAAATGCAATCTGCATACAAATAACTATAATTAGTTTACCTGTAGAAAATCAATGCTGTCTCTAACGAGTAATGGTAGACAAGTGTCATCGTGACATCTAGACCGCTCCACAGACTGTTGCAGCGGGACGCCAAATATCGGGAGTGCAACTGCAATCAATGCAAGTTATAGCTGTTAGACAAAATGAAGGCGCGATTCCATTACAAATTACTAGCATACAAGCTACAAGTTGTATGAGGTAGTTTGAAGTTGTACAGTATGGGTCGTAAGTAAATTATCAGTTTACTACAATAATACTATCAACAAGTATTGGAGTTACGACCTTCTTCTAATAGACGTTACACATAAACATAAATACTTGTACTAAAAGTACTCAGTGTGATTATTATTTTCAACATGTTAGCTATGTCTTTAGTTGTGTGAGTGGTATAAGCCGTCACACGGTACACCAACCGATGTGGGTTCGATCCACAGGTAACGTTG
Source organism: Idaea aversata (assembly GCA_907269075.1). Lineage (NCBI taxonomy): Eukaryota > Metazoa > Arthropoda > Insecta > Lepidoptera > Geometridae > Idaea > Idaea aversata. Next base: position 5,973,370 of record OU026102.1, read on the forward strand.
TTATAATGTTCAAATAGTGTTGCACAGGATTGTAAACGTTACGGTTTTGACCGTGGATTGTACATTTTATTATTCCACCCATGATGTCCTACTCAATTGTTGAACATCTCCACTCGTATGCAAAAAAAATCTGCATGCAATTTGCACACCCTCAAAAACATGTTTCCAATGCAAGCAAATTGTACGCAAATGTGACGTCATACTTGCATACAAGACTTGCCTAATGGAATAGCGTCTTTAGATAGAGTGATTAAAGAGGAAGGTTTTTAGATATAATACATGCATAATACAGCCGTGCGAAGCCGGGGCGGGTCGCTCGTAATATATATTTTTCTTTTGTAAATACATACATACATCTAAGAGAAAAGATTTGATTGTTTGCATTGTAGGCTCCGAAACTACTGGGAGGATATTGATGAAACAAAAAACAAAAATACACCCAGACAAGAAAAAATATTTGTACATACATAAATGTTTAATTCATGTATTATACATATAAACTCTCCTCTTGAATCACTCTAACTATTAAAAAAACCGCATCAAAATCCGTTGCGTAGTTTTAAAGATTTAAGCATACATAGGGACAGATAGCGGAGAGTGAGTTTGTTTTTTACTATGTAATGAAGACACGTGATCGTACGCAGCCACTGTACCATAATGAAGCCCTAATTGGATTCAATTACTATTAATGCAATGCAAAGTGAATTGGAACACACCTCCGATTGTAAAACCGCTGATAAAAGGATTCATTATTACTCTATTACAACCTTAGTACTCATTAAAACACTAAAATGGCGAAAACAAATTGTTTCATTAAAATTTCACTAAACTGTAGAAATATTATAATTTCATTATCACTTTCACAATTCGGTGGAACTTTAGATAAGTATCTAATTCTGTACATAATTTAATTAAAACATCAAACGCTTTGTACTTTTAAGTCATCATATTTTTAGTAATTAGTGTTATAAAAATTTCGAGATTATTTTCACTAAAAAATATTTTAATAAATTCACTTTTTTTTTTGGTAATTCAAAAATATCACAAGACGACTGTTCGTTTCAGCCCATTTTCACTATCTTGTAGAGAATTCAGTTTTATTTGAGTTCACATAGATAAAATATGATATCTGATTATGAATGCAGACAACTGAATAAGTAGAATACCTGGTAGGTAGGTAAATGTAGGGGAAATACATATAATATTTGAGTCCATTTGTTTCAGTCTATAAGATATAGAGATAAAGACGACCCAGTTGGCACAATGGTCACCATGCCGGACTGCCAAACACAGGGTTGCGGGTTCGATTCCCGCCTCAGATATGTATTTATGCTTAGATATTTGTCTGTGGTCCCGTTGTTTCTATGTATTATAAGTATATATTTACAAAAGAAAAGTATTTAAGTAGTATATCCGTTTGTCTAACACCCATAACACAAGTCTAGTGTTTAGACTACAGTTCACGAGTAAATCTGTGTCTAAATATAAGGTTTACATCCACATCTCGGACTATCCTTAAACCTCGTTTTGGAATAAGGGGGTAATAGTCCTGTCATTTGATGATTATTTGATTTGCATGCAAACATACATATGAAACTTAATAAATAAGTTGCAGAATACTAAGACTAGCAAAAGATACCCTAGAGCAGCCCTTCTCAAAGTGGGCGATAACGCCCCCTTGTGGACGCTGCAGCCTTAAAGGGCGGTAAGAGACCCAAAAAAAATAGGTGCGTTGTGTACTACCTACTGCGCTCAGGTTTCAAGTTAACTCTTGCGGGTTATAGTAACACCCTCGGATAGATAGAATTAATGTTTAATCTCCGCTAATATAGCTCAGTATAAGTAATTTAATTTTATGTTATAACTAGCGACCCGCCCCGTCTTCGCACGGCTGTATTATGCATGTATTATATCTAAAAACCTTCCTCGTTAATCACTCTATCTATTAAAAACAAACGCATCAAAATCCGTTGCGTAGTTTTAAAGATTTAAGCATAAAAAGGGACATAGGGACGGCGAAAAGTGACTTTATTTTATACTATGTACGATGGTTTTTAAGTAGGTGAAAAAATAGGGACGCTAAAAAATAATTTATTCTCAAAGTGGGCAATAGACAAAATAAGTTTGGGAACCCCAGAATAGAGAGACGCTTACAAGAGTAGGGGACCGATATTAAACTCACGCAGCAAACGAAAAGTAGATAGTAGGTACAGATCTGTTCACTCACGAAGGCGCGCTCCTCCAGGGTAAATTTTCTCGGTGTGCATTAATATGAGTGTCGCACGTGCTAACAAGATGTCTTAATGTGTATGTGAAGACTATCAGCAGAGACAGCATACAACAGAGATAGTATTAAGTATATACAGATTATGTTTACAACATTCATAAGGTGTGGAAGGGCGCGCCTTCGTGAGTGAACAGATCTGTACTTTAAGGTCGCTTCTAACTATCAAGATCTACCCGCAAACTCCAGTATCGTGAAAATGGTGCTTGAAACAGCATATAAATTTCAGCTCCACAAAAAAATTTGTTAAATATCCCTTTTCAAATGACTTTATGTAAAGGTTAAATAAAATATGAAATTTACCTCCTAAAGTGAATATCTCTTCGAACGGCACTCCAGAAGTAACAGTAGAGGGCATTTTAATCAATTTCTTCTCCTTCTTATCCTTATCTTTTTCCTTCACTTTCTCCTTGTCTTTCTCTTTCACTTTCTCCTTATCCTTCTCTTTCACTTTCTCCTTATCTTTCTCTTTAACTTTCTCCTTGTCTTTGTCCTTCGTTTTATCTTTCTTTTCATCTTTTAGCTTTTCTTTTGATTCTAGTTTGAATTTTGCTTTTTCTTCCTTTTCCTGTAAGATAAAAGATAAACGATTACAAAAACAAATAATATATTGAGTAGATTCATACTTAATTTAAATAATAATGATGGAAGTGAGTACTTATCTATATCTATATTAATATTAGTAAGAGGAATGATTTGTTTGTTTGTTTGAAACGAATACGCTCCGACACTACTCGACCAATTTTGATGAAACTTGGTATGAGGATACATTTATTCATTGAGAGTGACAAAGGCTACTTTTTATCTCGATATTCCCACGGGATCGGGAGTTACGTAAGTGAAACCGCGGAGTGATGCTAGTTTGATAATATTTGGGATTGGCTGACTGACAGAAAATGCACACTTGCATGCATAGCCGTAAGTGCAAGCACTAAGAAGGAATTGCTAGAAATTTTAACACGAGTAAAGACCCGGCGAGCGCATAAATAATCTTAACAAATACAGGGTTATTGGAAATTAATTGACACGGCGTTAAGGGCTTCTTCTGTGCACCTTAACGATCAACTTTTGTTATACGACTTTTGGAAATTCATTATAAAAATATTCCATATAAAAATAAAAAATTAAATCCAACAGTTCAAATAATACTCAACTCTACGTCTACGTCACAGAATCAATCATAGTAGGTATGGTACAACGATCGCGCGCGCGCACTTGCCGCATAGACATAGAAAATTACCAGACAGTACGAGAAACACTTAAATATTTTTTTTGGGATATGTATTAAGTTTCGACAAAAATCGTAGAACAAAAGTTGTTTGTTAAGGTGCACAGAAGAAGCCCTTAACGCCGTGTCAATTAATTTCCAATAACCCTGTATAATCCTAACTAATATTATAAATCCGTATGTATGTTTAATTCTTTGTTTGTTGCCCTTCACGGTCTATGTCTAAGACGTTTCTATGTGATCTGTGTACTTTATTAAGCATCCGAAGGAATAAATTTTTTGACTTTGACTTTGGTCAAACGACTGGACCTATTTGGATGAAAATCGGCATAGTGGGAGTTTAGGGAATGAAGAAGGATATTTAGTTTTGATCCCGAAATTCCCGCGGGATCGGGACCTATGCGGGGCGCAGCTAGTACCCAATAATGCAAATCAAGCAAATAAATAAACCTTACATAATCCTGTAATTAAAATGATTTAATACGAATTTACTCACACACGAAATACCTACCTAAATATATCAATTAACTACACGCGTTTCTGATTAGAAACTGATTAATTTTTTGCATCGTAATCTATACTTTATCTATACTAATATTAAAAAGCTGAAGAGTTTATTTGAACGCGCTAATCTCAGGAATTACTGGTTCGAATTGAAAAAATATTTTTGTGTTGAATAGTCCATTTATCGAGGATAGCTTTAAGCTACTTTTTATCCCGATATTCCCACAGGATCGGGAGTTACGCGGGTAAAACCGCGGAGCGCTGCTAGTTTAATAATAATATGCCTAACCTAATACAATTACATAAGTCTTAAATGACTAACATTTCAACGCACAACTTAAACAGCTGGTCCTAGGCCCGTATTAATAAATCGCTCTCAATATCGATCTTGAGTGCGTATCAATCGAGTGAGTCTTGAGATGCGGTCACTATCTTAAGTTAGGCGTTAATTAATAGATAAAACTCAAGTTTTAACCAGGCTGATATCGCTCTTGAGATTTGAAACTGATCTTGAGAGCGACATTGAATGACAGTAACGCTTTGTTCTTACCTTGAATGGTATGTTTTTACCCTATGGTAGGTAGTGTCGTCATATTTTGCTGTCAACTTGTTTTTAATGTGAATTTTTTTACAAAATGTAAGATTTTACTACTAAATAATTATTTAAATGCGAATGATTTGTTCAAAAAGTCATTAGCATAAAATATCATCATAATAATTGATTTCTGACAAAATTTGTTCTACCTCCATGTTCCTGAACTACAAAACTAACGTAACAGCTAACTTATGTCATGTATGACCCGCAATCAGACTTGAGTTCACGAAACTACATCTTGAGACATATCTTGAGAGCTGAGTTTGATTTATTAATACGGTATTACTCAAGTGATACGTCGCTCTTTAATCGCGTCTTAAGATAGGTTTATTAATCAGCGCAACAACTCAAGAGCAAACTCAAGATTTAAATCGATATTGAGTTCGGTTTATTAATACGGACCCTAGAGTCACGAAATTAGGAAGGACCATTCTTTGTGAAGACCATTCTTTGGTTTTCAACAAGGAAAAGCTAGTTATAATAAATATTGCAGGACCTTCCATACATCGCCATCTAGCCCCAAGCTAAGTAACTACACTTGTGTTATGGGTGCTAGACGACGGATATACTACTTATATACTTTTCTTTCTTTGGTAAATATACAGGGTTATTGGAAATTATACTAGCAAGCCGTTGAGGGCTACTTCTGTGCACCTTAACAAACAACTTTTGTTCTACGACTTTTGGAAATTCGAAGATTTTTTCGAAAATTTTGAGGTTAGGTTTACCTGAAAATCAGCTGTTCCATACACGGAGAGGTCAGTAACCTTAAAATTTGACTTATTTTTTAAATTTCATCTACTGTTCTTGGTCTGAATGACCTTTGTTTTAAAAAATCAGCTGTTTTTCGAATTTACATAACCTCAAAATTTCCATTTTTTTTTTTCGAATTTCCAAAAGTCGTAGAACAAAAGTTGTTTGTTTAGGTGCACAGAAGTAGCCCTAAACGGCTTGCTAATATAATTTCCAATAACCCTTTATACTTAAACCTAATACGTAGAAATAACCAGACCGCAGACAAAATATCTAAGCATAAATACTTGTCTGTCCGGGAATCGAACCTGCAACCCTGTGTTGACAGTCCGGCATGGTGACCATTGTGCCAACTGGGTCGTCAGTTATAGTTAGGTATTTATCGTATAAAAATAAGTTTAACTATGTACTTTATTATTAGTTGTTTGGCTAGACACCAGACACGCAATTCAACGTCATAACTCTGGTTATAGCACGTGTCAATGAATAAATAAACAAACCAAGTTTATAGACTACCTTTACTAACTAGGTTTGCATGTTTCTTACTCTCTCATGGTCACCACTGAACTGATTGTGGCTGATGATATGATCCATTACTAAAAGAAATGGACTTAAGGTGAAAGGGCACCGGGCGGCGTTCTCTCCATACAAACGTAGTCGACTGTTTCCTCCCTGGATAATGACACCGGCACAAATATTTTTGTTGCATAAAACCTATAACTGCCATGACTATTTTGACTATGCCCCTATGTCTTGGTGTTTTTCATTTTCAAATTATCATAGAAATTAAGATTTAAAAACAAAAAAAAACAAAACATACGGCCGCGATCAATAATGGTCATGGCAGTTATAAGTTCTATGCAACAAAAATATTTGCTCTAGAGTCATTATCCAGGAAGGAAACAGTCGACTACGTTTGTATGGAGAGAGCGCAGGTACCCTTTCCTCTTAACAATACTAGTTAGTATCTTCTTTTCTAGGAAAGCGTGCTGCATTTTAGGCAGCATCGTCACTCCAGCACTTTCTTCACCTTAGTTAAGACCTACTCAACAACTTGCTAGGTCCAAAACTTCCTGAGATAATCAGCGGTGAAACGAACAGACAGACAAACGGACAAGGAAGTGATCTTATAAGGGTTCCTTTTTTACCTTTTGAGGTACGGGACGAACCCTAAAAATAGGACTAGTTTGAATGCCTTATTGAAATACTAGTTGCGCCCCGCGGTTTAACCCGCGTAAGTCCCGATCTCGTGGGAATATCGGGATAAAAAGTAGCCTATGTGTTAATCCAGGTCTCCATCTATCTCGATACCGAGTTTCATCGCAATCGGTCCAGGGGCCCTACCGCGGTAAGTGCGTCGGCTTCAAGCCGACGACGTCGATATCCCAAACCGCGTCTCACAATGGGCAAAAATTTGAGCTTGCTTTTCATAGAAATTTTAAATAATTAAGTAGTGTTTTCGTGTGTTTTAAGTATGCAGGATTGTCGGGGACATCAAAACATTCAAAAATATATGATTATGGTGTTATTATTTAAAAAAAAACAAAGTCATATTTTGTAGTGTTTTTTAGAAATAAAAAAACCAGAATAACTTATTTTTAAATGTTTTGATGTCCTCAACATTCCTGCATACTTAAAACACATGACAAAAACCACTTAATTTTTCAAAACTCCTATGAAAGACAGGCTCAAAATTTCGCCCAGTGTGGGGCGCGGGTCGCCGTAAACCGACGCGTTGGTTTGAAGCCGACGCACTTACCGCGGTAGGCCCCCAGTAGTCTTTGCGTGAAGGAGTAACAAACATACATACACACTCACACACAAACTTTCACATTTATAATATTAGTAGGATAGGATTAGTAGGATAGGATAGTAGGAAGCAGCATAGGATTAGTAGGATAGGATAATTTTAGTGCCATTGTTCTTTCACTATTTCAACCCAATTATACACACTTAAACTTAGTGACGGTAGTTATGTTTGTCCACTGATAGTACTTACAACCCACTTACATAGAGTAATGCAATTACGCAGCCAACAACATAACATCTGTACAACAATAAAGGTCAGAATGGTCGACATTAATCTCTCAGGTGTCTATCAACATGATGGTTTTATGAGTACAAAATGAACCATTACAAGGACGGCCGTCAGCTAAATAATTTAGATAGATAAGCTTTTTTAGTGAAATTTTGTGGTATCGGACGATTTGATATAATATTTGAATTTTATTAAATACTAGCAGCGCTTTCACCTGCTAAAGTCCCGATCCCGTGGGAATATCGAAATGTATATAGCCTTCCTCGACAAATGGACTATCCAACACAACAATATTTTTTCAATTCGAACCAGTAGTTCCTGAGATAAACGCGTTCAAACAAACAAACTCTTTAGCTTTATAATATTACTAGCGACCCGCTCCGGCTTCGCACGGCTATATTATGCATGTATTATACATATAAACATTCCTCTTGAATCGCTCTATCTATTAAAAAACCCATCAAAATCCGTTGCGTAGTTTTAAAGATTTAAGCAGTCAAAGGGAAATAGGGACAGAAAAAGCGACTTTGTTTTATACTATGTAGTAATTATAAACTAGTTGTCCCGGAAAACGTTGTTTTGCCTTATAAAAAAGTATATATAAAGGTAAAAAAAAGGCAAAATGTTCGATTGTCAGATCTAACGAATATACACAAAAAAATTCATACAAATTGGTTCAGCCGTTTAGGTGGAGATTGGTAACTATCACCGAGACAAGAAAATTTTATCTATATACTAGCGACCCGCTCCGGCTTCGCACGGCTATATTGTGCATGTATTATTTATTATGCATGTATAATTCGAACCAGTAGTTCCTGAGATTAGCGCGTTCAAACAAACAAACTCTTCAGCTTTTTAATTGACCGAACGAGCGAAGCGAGAGAGGTCTAGTGTTGAGAAGGGTCGGTCGCTCGTATGTTTGTATGTTTGTATGTTTGTATGTTTGTATGTTTGTATGTTTGTATGTTTGTATGTTTGTATGTTTGTTCGACGATAACTTGAGTACCGTTGCTCTGATCTTCATGATTTTTGGTATACAAGTAGTTGAGGTCCATAGAATTTTTAAGTTCGAACATGAGCAGGATCGGTCAGGGGGTTACGGAGATAGGGGTCCAAAAGGGGATCTACCTATATGGCACACAAACTATACTGCAAATATACCCGAGTGGGGTATCAAATGAAAGGGCGTAACTTCGGTGACAATAATATGGTACCATGGAACTGATCTGATGATAGAGCTGGAGGGAATCTGCAGGAATTATCTCATTATCCATACTTCATAGTTCATTCATTCAAACTACTCGTCAAGAATCGCCTTGACGAGTAGTTTGTTTTTCAATGGTAACCAGGGTCTGATGATGGAACTGGAAGGTGGTCATAGGAACTTCGCAATGAAACGACACAACCCCATCGAGTTTGGGCTCGTTAGAATCGTCTTGACAAGTAGTTTGTCTTTCAATGGTGACCAGGGTCTGATGATGGAACTGGAAGGTTGTCATAGGAACTTCGCAATGAAACGACACAACCTCATCGAGTTTGGGCTCGTTAGAATCGTCTTGACGAGTAGTTTGTCTTTCAATGGTGACCAGGGTCTGATGATGGAACTGGAAGGTGGTCATAGGAACTTCGCAATGAAACGACAGAACCCCATCGAGTTTGGGCTCGTTAGAATCGTCTTGACGAGTAGTTTGTCTTTCAATGGTGACCAGGGTCTGATGATGGAACTGGAAGGTGGTCATAGGAACTTCGCAATGAAACGACAGAACCCCATCGAGTTGGGGCTCGTTAGAATCGCCTTGACGGGTAGTTTGTCTTTCAATGGTAACCAGGGTCTGATGATGGAACTGGAAGGTGGTCATAGGATCTTCGCAATGAAACGACACAACCTCATCGAGTTTGGGCTCGTTAGAATCGTCTTGACGAGTAGTTTGTCTTTCAATGGTGACTAGGGTCTGATGATGGAACTGGAAGGTTGTCATAGGAACTTCGCAATGAAACGACACAACCCCATCGAGTTTGGGCTCGTTAGAATCGTCTTGACGAGTAGTTTGTCTTTCAATGGTGACCAGGGTCTGATGATGGAACTGGAAGGTGGTCATAGGAACTTCGCAATGAAACGACACAACCCCATCGAGTTTGGGCTCGTTAGAATCGCCTTGACGGGTAGTTTGTCTTTCAATGGTAACCAGGGTCTGATGATGGAACTGGAAGGTGGTCATAGGAACTTCGCAATGAAACGACACAACCTCATCGAGTTTAGGCTCGTTAGAATCGTCTTGACGAGTAGTTTGTCTTTCAATAGTAACCAGGGTCCGATCTAACATATTAAGTTATCAAAGACCAAAAAGTATAAAATAAATTAATAGAATAAAAAACTAAAAAAAACACGCTTTAATAAAAAAAGTCCAACTAAAAAATAGAAAATAAAATCTAATAAATTTGGATTAAGAATATTGTACTTAAATAGTAAGCGTGTTACATTGTGATTGCAAAAGAAAAATAACGAAGGTGTAGCATCACAAATTCACAATGTAACACGCTTACTATTTACAATATTCTTAATCCAAATTTATTTAAATTTAAAATTTATAGAAATTTATTACTTTGCCCCAAATCGTCCGAACTCTCTTTGCTTTATTTCCTATAATTATTTATTTCATAATCATGGGCTGTTTTACAATAATAGTGATGGATAGTATCAAATAGTAGGAATGTTCGGTTCTAGCCGATCTAGAGACTCTGATAATTATAAAATTTGTGACTAATTTTTTTATATTTTTTATTGACTTGTTATATTTTAGTTTAGGGACTTATTACAGGACATATTGGCCTCAAACTTCTCTAATATATTCTCGTTCTCGAGCTTGTCTTCTCGTTTCCTCTTACGTAACATTATGATAAGTAGATACATAAGGAAGGAAGGAAAGGAATTACTATCTTCTGGATATTTTGTTGGACACATTCAAAATGTCTTGAGTAAAAATAAAGAGTCAACGGATGTCCAGGGTGTGATGATTGAGCTGGCCTATGCTTTTAGAACTTAACAACAACAACAAGTTATGCCTATCGTGTTTGGATTCTCTAAATCATCCAATGTCAGATAATAGCGATACTAGGCACCTATCATTCAAATAAGATAGACCTGTCGTATTTGGAGTCTTTCGTCGTTATATTATACATTTTAGTACTTTACGCTGAAATATAATAAACGCTGAAAAAAACTCGTGAGGTCTCAGTTCGGGGCGAACTACTAGTATAAGTATAGATAGAAACAACCAGACTACAGACAAATATCTAAGCTTAAATACTTGTCTGAGGCGGAAATCGAACCCGTAACCCTGTGTTTGACAGTCCGGCATGGCGACCATTATGCCAACTGAGTCGTTTGATGGAGGAAAACTATAATCAAAACAAAGTATTCATATCGTAGAACATCTTCTGCCTTCCTGTTGTTTGAGCAAGTATCCTCAATCCAAATTGTCGGTATTGCTAAATGTTCATTCACGGCAATTTGTATATGCATTCTGCAGTCGCAACACTAATTAGGTATCCATCTAGGTAGGTTCTCACTACATTTTTGTTTGTTTGTTTTTTTTTTTTCGATAAAACAGTCCAGTAATGGATTTGTAAGAAATTTAAAAAGTTGACATCACGGAAATAAATATTTGGTGTTTTGTAAAAGATGGCATAGTGACGAAAGTTCGCATTGAGTACTAGAACTCGATTATTTTGTAAGAACTCACTAACACGTCCAAAGCTTTAGGTAAGTTTTCAAAATCACCAATGTAAAACAGTTTTCAGAAGATACTAAGATATATTTAATTGTAAAATTATGCCTGGATACCTTATAAATGGGACTATACGTACATACCATACCTACATGTTTTTTAAATTCCGTAAGGAGTTAAATACATTTACACGCGTGTTACACCAATTTATACACAAGAGCATCAATAATAATCAGTTTACGTTATTAAACAATTCACTATAAAATAAATGATAACATTACGCGGATAAAATCTACCAGCACTTCATAATCCTACCCACGATAATTGATTGGGCGCGTTATCACTCACGTTTATCTATCGATAAAAGTACGTTATATATTTTTACCTTCGTAAAAACGTTACGCAGGTGATGCATGACTCGTTTGTATCGAATTCAACATACGACTGAGAAAAGAACGGAACGTTTTGTTTCCATAATGTTCACCCAAGGTTACTACTGTGCGCGCTAAACTAAAGGCCGAAGGCGAAAGCATTTAAGGTATCTACTTAGATATTCGATTTGAAATTTCAAACAGATTCTAAAGTAGCTAACGACTGTACAGTCTCAGGATTATTTCTTCTAGCTCGCTCAACAAAAGGTATGCTGACTGTCAACGGACAACATGCACCTATGTTCACACTGTTTTAAATTTTTGATAGAGGAAATGGACAGTGTAGGAAAACGAACTCCACAGATATTTAGTTCTATATTTCTTCTAACTATATATAACATGTAATTTGTTCCGTTTTTTTTACCTAAAATTTAATATTGCGTAGCTAGCGATGTTTTCCTTAATACCTTGACATAGGGCTATATAATTTCATTCAGTCTTTAGTTCCAACTAGCGACCCGTCCCGGCTTCGCATAGCTATATTATGCATGTATTATATCTAAAAACCTTCCTCTTTAATCACTCTATCTATTAAAAAAACCGCATCAAAATCCGTTGCGTAGTTTTAAAGATTTAAGCATACAAAGGGACATAAGGATATAGGGACATAGGGACAGAGAAAGCGACTTTGTTTTATACTATGTAGTGATAGTGAATTACTATTGGACAATAGACATAGAAAAGAGGATTTCACTCTACCTTGGTTGTTTATTTCATTAATTTAAGTTTTTAGTATTTGATTGTTGTAAAGAATATTTTATTCCTTTGTTTTTATCAGAATAAAACTCTACCAAGAAACTACAATCATTATCCGCAAATATGGTTATTTCAGACAGTTATTTAATATGAGTGAACTATTTTTTTACTTGCTAATTCCCTTAAACACAGTTTGCAGTCGTTCTAATTCAAATTTCAACAGTAAATTCGGTGCATATCATTCGTTGAAAGGCATTTTGAGAGTCAGTTGCACGAAAGTGTCCATTAAGGTGTAATGAGCCCCAGATTTGCACAAATGGGCGCCCTTATCGTTGAAAGCGATTTCTTCCAGGCAATCTTTGGATGATTAAGAACTGATTTAGCAGATTTTTATTGTGAGCTTACGACTAACTTCACTAAGTACATAGTATAAAATAAAGTCACTTTTTGCCGTCCCTATTTCCCTTTGTATGCTTAGATCTTTAAAACTACGCAACGGATTTTGATGCGGTTTTTTTAATAGATAGAGTGATTCAAGAGGAAGGTTTATATGTATAATACATGCATAATATAGCCGTGCGAAGCCGGAGCGGGTCGCTAGTTAACGATACAATTATGTCTGTAGTGAGCAATTAGATTGTGTAATCTTGAATAAGACAAGGGATTATATGAATTTAATGTCATTAGCAAGTCGAAATTTATGCAAAGGAGAGTCGACGAAGTGCGAAAATGTAACTTTCCAAGATGTTTCCAAGTCATAAGCATTATTCAAATTAGATACGCCGCTTCTGAGGCTTATGGTATACTAGATGAATATCGCGGTTTCACCCGCGTAAGTCCCGAGATAAAATGCAGCCTATATGATTGGTCTCCAGCTACCTACTTACCGAGTTTCAGTTTCAGTTTTCGAGCAATCGGTTCAGTAGTTTTATCGTGAAGGAGTTACAAAGATACAAGCACACTAACAACAAAATCGTGTTAGTTACACCATTGATAACTCGAAAACGGCTGGACCCATTGCGATGAAACTTAGTACGTAGATAGCTAAAAACTTAGATTAACACATAGGCTACTTTTTATCCCGATATTCAAACGGGATCGGGACTTACGCGGATGAAACCACGGGGCAGTTTTTTGAAGTGAAAACTTCTTTTTAGCGCGGTACGCATATTTTTAGATGAGATAAAATCTCTGAACTCGCGACACCGTTACAAGACGCAGCTACAGTGTTAGTAGTTGTTTAGTAATTTGTTTTTTTTTTATAAATTTTCACTTCTGTCGGCACTCCCGGAAACACCTATTCACTCGCGACTTGAAGAACCCTAAATTGTACACGTCAGAAAAGACAGACGCAGGTAACTGACACCCTTGCGGTACGAATAAGGAACGACGAAGCAAAACGCTTAGTGCATACCAGAAGTCCTGGTATTTTCACTATGAAGCGGTGCAGCATACCAGTTTGCCTGGTTGTATGACGAAAGGAACAAAAGGACAAAATTACGTCGTGTCGTTGTGTCCCTGGATTATGGCATGTTAAGATTTTTATTGCAAAGAGACTACGCTTTCTGAGATAGAATAGAAAAACATTTGTTTGGACACGCACACGACAAAAATAAATATTGAGAACAATTTAAGAGATGTTGACAAGCCACCATAAGAACATTAAAATACAGAAAATGAAAAACAATATTAGAGAACAAAAAAGTATAAAATAGAAAGACAGAAAAATCAAAGAATAGGTACAGCAGAAAAAATATATTTTAAAAAATAAGATCTAAGGAGCCGTGTGCCTCCAAAAAGGCTCTGCCTCAGCAAAAATAGCTGTAGCAACAATTGGTTGCTACAGCAGCTGGTCTTCCGGCAGGACCCTTTGCGCATGACGCTTCGCACCGCGAGTAGAGCTGGCGAGTCTCAAATGTCACAAAACACAAAATCGACCTACGTAAATAAAAAAAGATAGGTATTTATCATTAAGTATCTAACCTTCAGTTTAAATATAATAGATTAGTAGCAATAAGTTATACTAAAATAAGTCAACCGCTAAATAACAGACAGACCTTGAAGTAAATGTCAAAGAATTATTTTCCTCTAACGAAAACAAAAAGTTATGAGTCAGTGTAACTATGTATAGGATGGTCATACTTAACTACTCCATTGTCTAATGGAATGGAAACATGGTATGTTTACATTTCAGTCGGTTAATAATAATCTTCCTATACTACAGGTTTACCCTATAGAAAACGTCACAATTTTCTGCAAAATTAAATCAAGATTTAGTTCATTCATTTTTAGGGTTCCGTTCTGTAACTGTAAAAATGGAACCCTATTACTAAGACTTCACTGTCTGTCACCAGTATGCCTAGCATGAAGACCAAAATACGATAAAGCGATATAACTACATCAACTCTCAAAATATGATATCCCGGCTTCGCACGGCTATATTATGCATGTATTATACATATAAACCTTCCTCTTGAATCACTCTATCTATTAAAAAAAACCGCATCAAAATCCGTTGCGTAGTTTTAAAGATTTAAGCATACAAAGGGAAATAGGGACAGAAAAAGCGACTTTATTTTATACTATGTAGTGATAAAGCCGCCATGTTTAATTTTTATCATAATTTTTATCGCAATTTATAATAAAAATTTAACATGGCGGCTTTATCTATCATATTTTGAGAGTTGATGTAGTTATATCGCTTTATCCTATCGTGTTTTGGTCTTCATCCTAGGCAGGCAGGTTGTACCTCATGAACCGTGATAGCTAGGCAGTTGAAATTTTCACAGATGATGTATTTCTGTTGCCGCTATAACAACAGATAATAAAAACAAAAAGTGGGGCTCTCATACAACATGGTAAGTACGAAAGCTTTCGTGCGTAAGTCCGACTCGCACTTGGTCGGTATTTTTTTATTTTATTTGGTTTTTGCAAGTGACAAATTGCCCTGTTAAATATGGTTTGGTATGTTTTTAAAAATTCATTACAAAACCCTCTTTTAACCCGACTGCGCGGAACAAGGGGAGATTAACGTGTTTATGTTGTCGCTGGCCATCAGTGACTTTTAAAAAAAAGAAACGATGTGACAGGAGTTTGACGTTTAATTGGGTTTTTTGTACTAACTTGTTTTTGTTGATTATTATTGAAAAAAATATAGTGTGTGAAACTGTAATAATTTGTATTGTTTATATTGGAGTAGAATGGTTTAGTATACTCGTGGGTGTGACATCGTAGTAGGACAGAAAACAGCGGCTACTACCCTAAAACTTTAATATCAGAAGTGGAGTACGTACCTACCTGCCTAACGTTAGTCTGTTGGTTACCGAGATGCCTCGGAGTCGAAAGTTAAGTCCTACGAAGAAGAAAAAGAAGAGTGGGCGACGTCGTCGCAGACGGTCTCGGTCGTCATCATCTAGTTCAAGTATAAGCAGTAAGGCAAGCTCGGACTCGCAAGCTCATAGGAAATCAAAGAGGTCTAGGTACACGGCGGCGGCGATTAGCCAGAATAATAATCCTATTCTATCCTCGGTGATACCTGAGTTTGATCCGCTATGTGATGATATTTATATGTGGTTAAATGTAGTTGATGCAAATGCGCAGGCTTTTGGTTGGTCGGATAGCCAAATTAAATATCAAGCATTACAAAAGTTAAGTAAAACTGCAAAAACTTGGTATGATTCGTTGTTAAAGACTGAAACTAGGTGGACTAAGTGGAGATGGATTGATTGGCGTAGAACATTATTAGAAACATTCGAGGTTAAGCGTAACATGTTTGTTTTGTTAAAAGACTTAATTGAATCTAAACCACATTCAAATCAGTCATTGTATGAATTTTATTTTCAACAAAAAAGTAAAATTGATAGGTTATTGCTTTCTTTTTCTGAAAAAGATATAATTTCTATAATTGTTGGATCAATCGGTGACAAAGGTATTTGTATGGCCGCAGAAGCGGGAAGTTTTAAGTACTGTGATGAGTTAGCGTCATTTTTACATGGTAAAACATTTGTATCTATGGAGAATAGACAAAAGAATGTTCCACATCGGAATCCTTTTCGATCTTTGGCTTCAGCAGAAAAAAAATCTGAGGTATTAACGCAAGTGCAGTCGGGTTCTAATAATAATCAAAATATTACCTGTTTTCGTTGTGGAGAAAGTGGGCATAAGCGTAGCGCCTGTACTATGCTGCAGACAAATATTAAGTGCAGTTTTTGTGATAAACCAGGTCATGTCGAAAAAGTGTGTTTTGCTAAGAATAAAGAGAAGATTGAAAAGGACACCGAGGTTAAACTTGTGTGTGTTCAAAATTTAAATGCGAAACAAAAATTTTATAAAAATGTTATGTTAAATGATTGTAAACATCATGCTTTCATAGACATGGGAAGTGATTGCTCTTTGATTTTAGTCTCTTTAGTAGAACAATTTAAATTGAAACCGCGGAAACTGAGCACACCCATAAAATTAGTTGGTTTTAACGATAGTTCTGGTTCGGTGGTCACTAAAGTTGTTACAGTTCAGCTAAATGTTGATGGTGTACAACTTCCAGTAGATTTTTATGTTGTAGATACCCTTACAAGCTGTGATATTCTTATTGGTAGAAATTTTACAGAAGATAGTCGTATTATGTACACCCGTGTGGGTGATCAATTGAAATTCCAGTTAGTTGCAGATAATTCAGCAGTTTTAGAATGTTTGTTTAATATTGAATCGAGAGAATTTGAAGATAAGTTAAACGAGCTTTTATCTAAATACAAAAAATGTATAGCGAATGATTTGGCTGACTTAGGAAAAACTTCATGTATAGAATTAGAAATTGAATTGACTACAAATAAACCTGTTTCACAACGCCCTTATAAAATGTCTGAAGCGGAACGTGCAGTAACAAGGGAAATAGTTGATGATTTATTAAATAATGGTATTATCAGGAATAGCAACTCGGCCTATGCAAGCCCAGTTGTTTTGGTTGATAAACCATCAGGTGAGAAGAGGTTGTGCGTAGATTACAGAAATTTGAATAAAATTACCGTTAAAGAAAAATACCCTATGCCTCTTGTAGAACACTTAATTGATAGGTTAAAAGGGTGTAATTTTTTTACTGTTTTGGACTTAAAAAGTGGGTACCATCAATTATGTGTAGCTAAGGACTCAATTCACAAAACTGCATTCATAACAAACGACGGCCATTATGAGTTTTTGAGAATGCCGTTCGGGTTGTGCAATGGACCTGCAGTTTTCCAACGATTAATGAACACAGTGCTCGGGCAATTGCGTTTTAAGAGTGTAATATGTTATATGGACGATTTATTAATAGCGACAGACACATTAGATAAAAATTTTGAGGTTTTAGAGCAGGTACTATCAGTTTTACAAGATAATGGTCTTACAATCAACACTGAAAAGTGTTATTTTTTTCAACATACTGTGGTGTTTTTAGGATACCACGTGTCCGCTGAGGGTATTCGACCAAGTAATAAGAAATTAGCAGCAATAAAAAAATATCCTATGCCACAAAATGTACACCAGGTTAGGCAGTTTTTGGGATTAATTAATTATTTTAGGAAATTCATTCAAAGTTGTGCGTTACTATGTAGACCATTGACTAATCTCTTAAAAAAGGATTCGATTTGGCAATGGGGTGTGGAACACTCTAATGCAGTAAATATGTTAAAAGACAAGTTAATTAATAATGCTGTGTTATCAATATTCGATCCGAAACTGCCAGTGGTGTTATATACTGATGCCAGTCGCGAAGGATTAGGATGTGTTCTGATGCAAGTAACGGAAGATGGGGAAAGACCTGTATATTTTTACAGCCGACAAACTAGTCCAGAAGAAAAACGTTATCATTCATTTGAACTAGAATTTTTAGCGATCGTTGTAGGATTACAGAAGTTTAGGCATTACTTATTAGGATCACACTTCAAGATTGTCACTGATTGTAATGCCGTTAGATACTCAATAAACAAGCAGGAAATTAATCCTCGTATAGGTAGATGGGTTTTACAAACACAGGAATTTACTTTTGAAGTTGTACATCGGGCAGGTTGTCAAATGCAACATGTAGATGCGTTGTCACGAAATCCGGTTGTCAAAACTACCATGGTTGACGAAAGTGTGATGGCAATTACTGAAGGTGACTGGTTGTTATCAGTGCAAATGCAAGATGCAAGTATTTGTTCTATTAGAGAAATATTACAGTCAGGTCAGGCCGATGAGCATAAAAAAGTGTATAATGATTATGAATTATTAGGTAATAAGGTATATCGTAGAACCGAGTACGGTAGGCGTTGGGTTGTACCAAAAGCATGTATTTGGCAAATAATTAGAGCCAATCACGATGAAGTTGGTCATTTTGCTGTGGACAAAACTATAGAGAGAATTAAAGATAAATATTGGTTTCCACATATAAAAAGAACAGTTACAAAGTATGTTAAGAATTGTTTGAATTGTATTTATTCTAAAAATGTACATGGTAAAAAGCCTGGAAAACTATTTCCAATACCTAAATATGCTAAGCCTTTCC
This sequence comes from Idaea aversata, assembly GCA_907269075.1. NCBI lineage: Eukaryota > Metazoa > Arthropoda > Insecta > Lepidoptera > Geometridae > Idaea > Idaea aversata. The sequence goes on from OU026102.1 coordinate 5,992,147, forward strand.
ACACCTTGCATATTGATCATTTAGGGCCATTTGTTAAAACAACTTTAAAAAACACTTACTTGTTAGTTATCGTAGATTCTTTCACAAAATTTGTTTTCATTTCACCAGTTAAAAATACTAAAAGTAAAGTTGTTATAAATGAATTGAATAAAATATTCAAAGTATTTGGAAACCCTAAAAGATTAATATGTGATGCGGGAAGTGCGTTTACCTCTAAACTATTTGTTTCATATTGTAAAAATCGGAATATAAGACATCATATAATTGCTACGGCTATGCCAAGATCAAATGGGCAAGTTGAACGATTTAACCAAACTATATTAGAATCATTACGTAGTATGGGGGCAAATACTGATAATAATAAATGGGATGTACACATCGAACAAATTCAACAAGGTATTAATAGTACTATTAATAAGTCTACCGCAGCAGTTCCAAGCGAAGTATTTTTTGGATATAGATTGCGTATGAATTCAGACAAACTAGTTAGTGATGGTGAAGAGCAATTTGTTGATGTAACTTCCTTAAGGGAACAAGTAGATGTCAACATTAAAAAGGTAGCTAATGATGCAAAAGCTGCTTTTGATTCCAAACGAAAAGAGGCGCCAATGTATAAGATTGGGGATCTTGTTGTTGTGAAAGTTCCTAGTCACAATAATGATGGACAAAGCACAAAATTATTGCCGTTATTTAAGGGTCCCTTTCAAGTTACAGATGTCCTCGGTCACGATAGATATAAAGTGGCGGATATGAGGGGTGCTGAGCGTACATCCAAGCGGTATGAAGGGGTGACATGTGCCGAAAATATGAAGCCATGGATCCGTATCGCTGATGGTGATGAATAATTACTTGAATAAGTACGCTGAAATAAGGTGCCGGATGTTGTCAGGTATGTCACAGTTTGAATACCTACTTTTTCTTATTTAACATTATTGTCAGTATTGAGTCAAGAAGATGGATTGTCAAGTATTGATTGATACGATGTCTGTTGTCAGTGCTTCTGTATAGTTACTGTTACCATCTATTTACAACATAAATACATTTTGTCTAGTACAAGTGCTCGGTTATGGTCTCAGCGGGTTGGGCATATAAATTAGTAATTAAAATGTAATCATTGTTGGTAAAGTATTGGTTGAATACCGATAGGTATACAACTACAGTGTGCTAGTTAAGTTGTAGGATCAATGAACCGTTAGGACAAAGTGGTGATACACATCCAATTTACTTGGATAAACCACAGGTTTGATATGGTTGTTGAAAGATTGCCTTAAAACGATATGTAACTACAGTGTGCTAGTTAAGCTTGTAGGGTCAATGAACCATTAGGACAAAGTGGTGATACACATCCAATTTACTTGGATAAACCACAGGTTTGATATGGTTGTTGAAAGATTGCCTTAAAACGATATGTAACTACAGTGTGCTAGTTAAGCTTGTAGGGTCAATGAACCATTAGGACAAAGTGGTGATACACATCCAATTTACTTGGATAAACCACAGGTTTGATATGGTTGTTGAAAGATTGCCTTAAAACGATATGTAACTACAGTGTGCTAGTTAAGCTTGTAGGATCAATGAACCATTAGGACAAAGTGGTGATACACATCCAATTTACTTGGATAAACCACAGGTTTGATATGGTTGTTGATCAGTCAGTGATGAGATAACTCTGAGGTCCATCTTATCATTTAGTTTGGTTGATCATGTGGCATGTGACTAAACTAAGTGATAACTCTTTGAAGGTAAAAATATATATATATATATATATATACTAATATGAACAATGTATTGTTTCAGCACTTGCACTAGACCATAACGCCATCGAGGACGAAGACGTAATGCAGGACGGCCGGATGTTGTCGCTGGCCATCAGTGACTTTTAAAAAAAAGAAACGATGTGACAGGAGTTTGACGTTTAATTGGGTTTTTTGTACTAACTTGTTTTTGTTGATTATTATTGAAAAAAATATAGTGTGTGAAACTGTAATAATTTGTATTGTTTATATTGGAGTAGAATGGTTTAGTATACTCGTGGGTGTGACATCGTAGTAGGACAGAAAACAGCGGCTACTACCCTAAAACTTTAATATTTATTATTCCAGTCAAAGATATTACGCATGATATCTGGAGCTCCCTGGTACATGACAAATCACCGATTACACCACGATCTGGACATGCCAACTGTCAAAGAAGAGATCAGAAACTTTATAATATTTTATAAAATTAGGATATCAAATCACACAAACCTACTCGCATCCTCTTTGATGACTGTGGAATCTGCTTTTAGGAGACTAAAAAGGAAAGCTCCGCAAGACCTATTGCCATGACCTGAGATATTGATACAAATGGGTGATTCAATGGAATCACGCCATACAAGCCGCTAATCAACAACATCACACACATGACCTCTTAGCTAAATGTCTGAAAACAAGACAGATCGCAAGACAAAGGGAGGTTAAAAAAAAAACCATCTTTTAACCTGACTGCGCGGAGCAAGGTAGATTAACGTGTTTATTATAACTAAACTTACCTTATCCTTCTCTCTCAACTTTTCCCTCTTCTCTTTTTCTTTTTTCTCCTTCTCCTTTTCTTTTTCTTTCCTCTCCTTCTCCCTTTCTTTTTCTTTCTTCTTTTCTTTGTCATGATCTTTATGTTTTGTTGCTTCCTCTAGAACTTTCTCTTTGTCACGTGATTTCTCGCGTTTCTCCTTGCTTTTAGTGGGGAATTTGAATGATTTCGTCTTCTTTGATTTTGATGGACTTCTATCAAGAAATACATAAAATAAATAAATGCAGGACATTGCAAACAACGCCATCTAGCCCTAAGCTCTTAGGTTTGTGTTAATGTGACTAAGACCAACGGATAGAATACTTGTATACTTTTATTTTATAACACCCAGACCAGTTTATTTTAGTTTTACGGGGTTTCCACATTTAGCCTCTTCATTTGGGCCATTGTGCATGTGAATCACCCAACATCTACAGGGTTATTGGTAATTATACTAGCAAGCTGTTGAGGGCTACTTCTGTGCACCTAAACAAACAACGTTTGTTCTACGACTTTTGGAAATTTGAACATTTTTTTGAAAATTTTGAGGTTAGGTTTACCTGAAAATCAGCTGTTACATACACAGAGGTCATAAACCTTAAAATTTTACTTATTTTTTAAGTTTTTTCTACTGTTCTTAGTCTGAATGACCTTTGTTTTAAAAAATCAGCTGTTTTTTCGAATTTACATAACCTCAAAATTTTCCTATTTTTTTTCGTATTTCCAAAAGTCGTATAACAAAAGTTGTATGTTAAGGTGCACAGAAGTAGCCCTCAACGACTTGCTAGTATAATTACCAACAACCCTGTATACATAAATATTTGTTTGAGGCGGGAATCGAACTCATAACCTTTTGCGTCACAAGCGGGTGTCCGTCGCGCCACAGGTCATCCAGAGAAAGAACATCAATGGATATTTTACAAGATGGTTATTTTGAGAAGGCAGGTCTTAAAAACCCTGTTACATTGCAAATACACATCTTAATTTCGTCTGCAGCGTTACATGCCTATGAGTTTCTTGTGCCTTCTTCTCATTGGTGGGCGCGTTCCGAAGGGACACATCCTAACTTCATTTTTAAGATGCTTCGAAGTGATGCATTGCATGGTTTCTATTGAAATTTTAAATTTTGTGTAGCATAGTGGTTTTAATATCGGCACAGTAAGCCGGTCACAAGTTCAAATCTCACCATGGTGCAAAATTTTGGAAGTGCATTTTTCCTTGAAAATATATCTAGTGAAATAATCGATTTATTTATACTTACTTTGTATCAGTATCCTCTTCAGGCGAGCTCTCTCCCTCTAACGCAGCATATCCTCTATCTTTTTTAGATTCTTTCTTATCTTTCCTCCGTCCTAGTAAATCTTTCTTGCTTGGTTTGTCATGATCTCCTCCATCACTGACTGTAAAGAAAAAAATGTGAAGACTTTATAGGTCTAATATATTTAATATTTCTGTGGAGATTGTGCTATATTTAAGAAATACAGCTTTATTGAATTAAATCTATATCGAATAAAAAATATAATTAGGTAATTTTAAATACCTTAGAAAGTTAAAACTTAATACCTAAGATGTAATTTTTATTGCCTCATATAATTATTACAAATTCACCCAAACCTTGAGGTTTCACAAGGTGTTTCCTTTAAATTAGTTATTACCTTGAAGATTTGGGATACATAACTCAAAAATATCTAGTAGTTAAAGAACCAAACAAATGAGCTCTAGTTGGGAAAATTAGCCCATGAACAAGTACTATTCAGTACAGATTACACATATATGTCTATACCTACATAAAACCTTATTGAGGGCACTTTTGCCCCTAAGTTATTAGACAATGTTACATTAATATTATTTAGTTGCTTCCTTACTCCTTACTACATTGAATTGGTTGATTGATAGTGGATAGTATGTTTATGCTAACATGAAACCAAAGGAGATTCATTCAAGACCAAAGAATGTGATTAGGTTACACTAGTACTTAGGTAGGTACTACAATTTTTAGGTATAGTATTGTTACTGCCAAACAAACACTTATTTTAATACCTATTTATGTATATATTCTGCCAATAGTAACCAAGTGGTATGGGGTCGGACTAGTTGTATTCAGTAAATAGAACTTATTTACCGATAAATAAATATACACTGATAACTTATTACAGGAGAACATGAGGAGAATTAGGCGTAAAAACGTTGTAAACCAAAAGAATTACGAAATTTACTTACAGTCACTTTCATTGCTTTTTCTTCCACTTTCAGATGCATAAAGCCCTGGAAAATCTTTCTCAACATCAGGACTTTCAAAGTCCATGTTTAAAGAAGATTTCTGATTTAATTTACAGCGAAAAAAGGCTAATTTCCATTTAATTAATTCACAAAATAGCAGACATAGCCGCAATCGCGTAAATATTGAGATCTGACATTGACTTTGAAGTTAAGATATACTTGACAATGACAGACATATGACAGACGGAATATTTTTTTTTATAATGCGAGCTCCCTATAGAATCTGACGTTGGTACCTCACCAAGCCAGTATCAAGTTAGATTATATTTTGCATCAAATTATAATCAAAAATCGAAATTAACCAGATACATTTTACATTAATAAATTCTACCAGTACGCTGTCAATCGATTTTTTCTCGTACCACTTTAACATTGGTTTTATGCAAAAGCCGCGCGAAGCTATAAACATAGAATTTGACGTTCGTACTTTTTGGCTTTAAACAAAAATCATGTGATTCCTGACGACAGTTGGTTGGACGACAGTAGTGTTGCCATATATACATATTTATCTGTACCTATACAATTTCAGACCACCAATACAGATGAAAGATTTGGCTTAGGTTTTATACAGATTTTAGAATTAGGATGCGTTTCCCAATTTAATCGGACAAAATACACAAAAATTAGATAATGAAGAAGATCCTGAGCGATTTAGGCATCAAGTTAGTTATGCAGAAGACAAGGATGGTTTGTTAATATATCCAACTCTTATCCAACTGATTTCTGCATTAAAATATTAAAATATTTTCTGCAAAAAACTTGATCGAAACCAAAACTAGAAACCGTTTATGTAGGTACTGAAAAGATGGAGTGACTAATTGAGACCAAGCAATTACTCAATAATATGTCATGTTATAACTTTAGTGTTGCGATTTGATTTCCAAAATGAATAAAAATTATGTTTAATAAATATATTTTAAGTACAAAGTACTGTTTTATTTTTAAATTTAGGTTTTTATTTTTCAGCTTACCTAGTTATCTCTTAATAGACAGAAAATAAATTGTTATTCTCTGTCGACGCTCCATAATATATGAGACATACCTAATATTACAAATAAATAGTTCAGATTATATATAGATTATAGCCTAATGTTCTCATACAGATTTTTTTCACATCTCGATACAGATTTATCGAATTGGAATGTGGCAACACTTTAATTTTATTGACAAATGAAGAAAGTTTCAATTTTCGTGATTTCTTGAGTTAGATTAACTACACACGTTTAACGATTTTTAACCAGAACAAATACGTAATTATTGAGTATAATTTGTTTTTTCTATTCAGTGATATCAATCATGACTCAGGTCGACGGTAAATATCGAAATTACATACCTTCAAAGTTTTCACACAGTTATCCCTAAAATTCAAGTGTTTTAATAATCATCATTGTAAATTATCCCTTTTCAGAGAAGGAAATTGATTTGAAAACAACCTGTGATCTGCTAGACAAAGTATTACTAAGACAGTTACATTTAATGGAAGAGAAAATGCAATGCGAACTCAATATCGAAAACAGCGTCAATAACGGTAGCATACACCTCGCTAAATCTCGGTACATTATGGGACAGAGTTCTGTTAGCACAGCCAGACTTCCAACCGAGTGTAGCCAAGAATTCGCCGCGTCTACCCTTTGTGAAACATCTGGTGAAGATGGAGTTAAACAGTTTAAAGTTATAGACAATAGCTCAGAGAATACAGTGAATCCTCTCCGCTGGTTCGGAGTCCTCGTTCCGCAGAACCTGCATAAAGCTCAGAATATCTTCCAGAATACAATTAACTTTGTTGTCGAGTGTGTGAATGTTCAATTGCAAATTCAAGATAATTTCGGGTGTATTGATTGTTTGAAGAAGTATAAGAAAATGTTGCAGTCTTAACTAAACACCCGAGCAAGTCTTAGAATAAAGCAGTTTAGTTACACTGAAGTGATCCTGCAAACTGCAAGGTATACTACTTTTTATTTTCAATTTTTACCTCGCGTATCGAATGGTAACCTCTGCGGTAAGTGGAAAGGGTATGCGCGGAATTCGATATTTATATGAAAATTGAGTTCTGCGCATACCCCTTCTACTTTCCATCAGAGGTCAACATTCGCTGCGCTACGTATAATTTATTACTTGCATATTTATTGATAAATAATAATGACAGTAGGGTCATGAAATAGGTTAAATAAAACATGTTACAGTATTTAATATTGATTTATTTCAATTATGAGGTGAAGTGATCACTATTTTTATAATTTACAGCTTTTTTGTACAAGCTTGACATTAAATTTGTCTTATTTCATGGTAAGTACAGGTACTATGTCTTTTCAATAGTATTCCATGTTCTGAACAATATTATTTACGAGAATTGGCCTTCTGTTTGTTTCTCAATCCATTGGTGTTACAATTTATTGACAATTTAAAATCTTTATTTTTTCAGATTTAGTATAATAGTTTATTGAATAATATTAAATAACAACATATATTAAAAATACAATTTTTTAAATTTATTCATACATCTATACAATTTGTAGTAATTTCTGGTATCTTTTTAGAATTTCCTAATGATTAATTATCATTAGAAATATAGTCGGGCTACCGAGTCTTGGCTCTGGAAAAGGGCAGCAAATTTAAAAAATCTAAGTAAGTTACTATGAAATAATTGGTATTCTTGACAATTTATTATATAATATTAATAATTCATTAATTATCAAGTATCAAAAAAGGCTATTCCAATTATTTCATAGTAATTTACTTAGATTTTTTAATTTGCCGCCCCTTTTGCAGAGCCAAGACTCGGTAGCCAGACTCTAAGTACTTGCATACTATGATTCATTATTTCCACAGATGATCCAACAATACACAGGTGTTAAACAACATAAACTATTCATTGAAATTTGAACATTGCATCTATAAAACTAATAACTAGGGAATTAAATAAATATAGTTATTGCATTAAACAAAACATTAAAATAAATCAATCAAACATAAAACACCAGGACAAATTCTACAACAATATTTTATTAACAAACAACTTATAAACATTGTCTTTTTGGTGAGTTTCAGTCGTGTATCTGTCTCACTAACAATGAACTAACAAAAACTAAGCGAAGCTATATATAACTTACAATTAAAAAGTCATCTTCGATACCCTGATAAATCAATAAAAGTAATAGTGTATACCTACAGTACCATGCCAAAAGTGACCATATCTGTCCAGGACTAATGCAAAAAAACAAAGTTTGTATAAAAATGTAACTGAATCGATGATAAAGAGTGGAATATGTTGAATCTGAGATGATTCTTGAAGGGTATGGTACAATAGGTATAATCCTTATATTATCATATTTTAAATATGATTATAGAAACATAATAAAGTTAATTAAAGTGTAAAACTGTAGTTCTAATAATACCACAATATCAACAGTCATAATAAAACATTTAAAAGATAGATTTAAAGGATAGTCTAAAAAATTAAGTAAATTACATAAATCAAAACATAGTACTTTGTGATAGGTATACATTTTCAGGTAACCATAATCATGTAGCCCATGTTATCTGTGCGCTTTTTGTGCGAATAGTACATTGCCTTTTATGGCGTGATGGGTAGACAAAAATTGTATAATTTTTATACACAACATATCAAAAAAACATTCATTAAAAATTAATAATTAAAATATGTGATTTGAAATATAAAACGATGTCAAATTAGCTAGAGCAAACGCTCGGTTGTGCGAAAGCGCTGTGCCTTTTATACCTTCATATTGGTTGTGCATTCAATGGCAATGTGACTAGACTCTTCTGAGCTTGTTCCAGAAATAAATTATGATAATTATTTCAAATCACAATGTATTTAATTATTTTGTATAAATGTGCAGGTAACAATTTAGGTATTACACTCATTGCTCAACATATAAGTAAATGCATAGGATTGTATTAAGTACCATTGTATACTATTAACTTATGTATAACATCGATTAAGTTCCTAATTTATTGTGCTATTTGTTAGGGGATCTAGACATATTTAAGTACCAGGAATTAGAGATCAATATCTAGGCTTCGCACTATAAAATGGAAAAGTAATTAGCGCCGCGTTGGGCGCCAATTGCTTCCGGTAGTGTTGTAGAATACTTACATAAATAAAAGAGGTAACGTAACATAAGCCTCTGTCACTATTAAAACTGGTTCATTACAAATTTAAAGCACACTTCAACAATCTCTAGGGTCTAGGGACTTTGATACATTACTCTTTGAGATTTTAAGTGCATCTTATCGCAATTAACTTATATAGAGACGGATATTTGTGTACCCCGTTTGGCATAAGCACCGTTCCATTTGTTGAGAGTTTGTATGTGTTGCGTTTGCTACTCTGTCGTTGTCTGAGAAACATTATTAACCCAAATAATCTTAGATATTGTTGATGTGTACACTTTGCCAATACAATTTCTGGACGTAAACCACTGGTATACAAGGTATACTTGAAATATTACAGCTATAAATTCTACGTCTGCAATGCTATTTGGTTAACAATTTGTCTGCCTGAGCTAGCCAAAAACATTTAAAACTTTTACGTAAACCACCATTCAACGACACATAGTTCATATGTTTTTAACTGACCGAGGCGTACAAAATGTTAGTCGTCTGCGCAGCACTAAAATCTGTCACGGCCAATGACAATTGGCAGGCAATCTTACAACTCAGGCACTAATTTTTCAACCTCCGTATCATGAAGCCTTTAGTCTTAACGATCAATGACACTCGATTGAAACTAAGCGTTTTGGAGATGGACATAAATTGCACAACGCGTAGAATCACCTACTGTGATTTTGCTAAGATGAAAATGTTTGATACGATCGCGGACGTCGAGGCAGAGGTGAAGTGATTATAACTTCAGTCTCATAACGCGTGAACCAACGCGCCTAAGTTTCTCAACACTGAAGTTGAGTTCTTGGCCAATCTCTAGGAGGCGAGGATAGCGATAGGGCTCGGTTAGCCGGCGTCCCTCTGCGAGCGCCACTCGTCGCGCGTACACGCTCCGTCGCGCCACCACGCTTGCACGTCGTTGTAGTGACCTACGCGCGATCGTCTTTCATTCGCATGTACCATCGCGCATACGCGGCAGAAGAAATACGTGTTCACAAATTCGCCTGTACCCTGCCGAATTAAAGTATGTAATTTAATTTCAGGCGCTCAAACTTTACTTAACTCTTTGTCCGTTAAGTAATATTACCTTCCATTTAAAATAAGAGTTATAAAGCGTGTCGTCATTGTCGAGACGCCGCAGATAAGCAGCCAGTTCCTCAGCGCCGCCGAACTCTTCGACGTGAATATACGAGTTGTGAGGTGCCGCGGCCGCGTACTCCGACGCACGGGCTCCCATTACTATGGGTAACACGTTGTGTCTAAAAACAACACTCAGCTTTATGACCTTTATATCTAAGTTATAGTAACAGTTTCGTATAGGAACCGTACGTGTACCTAAGTAGTTCTTCTCTAGATTTATTTTTGAGTAACTTCAACTTATGGATAACTTGTTGAAAAATGACCCTTCATAGTGGATGTTGAATGTGCAAAACGTTGAATTCCTATCATGTTGAATTTATTACTTACTGTAAACCATTAACGAAAAATTTCTCTGTAATGTAGTCCCTGCAGTTTGAATTTTCAAAAGCTAGATAGAACTTGTAGTCCTTATCCAACATCTCCAAACAGTTGGGGTCAGTTCTGGGGCAATGGTGCGACCCACAGGCACCGTAGATATCCACTTGTATAAACTTGCTGAGATGCCGTGCGAATTGTAACCGCCGGTTGCGGGCATGGCAATTTGATACGAACCAGGCCACCTGAAAAAACAACGTAGTATGGTTTAATATAAATATTTAAAGAGTGGATTTGCCCAGCTTTAGGAATTTTGGCTTTGGAAATAGTACAGGTTAGCTAAAAAATCTTATCTACCTACTCGTCGTGATCTTTAAATAAAAATAAACTGCAATGTTCAGGAATTGATTGCTGGAATATATGAGTAACTAGCTGTGCTCCGCGGTTTCACCCGCGGAAGTCCCGATCCCGTGGGAATATCAAAATGAAAAGTAGCCTATAGCCTTCCTCGATAAATGGACTTTCTAACACAAATGATTTTTCAATTCGAACCGGTAGTATTTAGCTTTATGATATTAGTATAGATTGAGTAGGTCCTTAGTTAGCGAACTATGTAAACCTATTATTAGAAGCTATGCGTCAAACATAATTATTTCAATAGATTATTTACTTTACGTTTACCTGGATGATTTAACTATTTGGTTGGCAGCAACTCACTTGATTGCAAGCAAGTTCAGATTTTTCGGATCACTGACTGTGCCCTTCGATTTAACCCATGTAAATCCCGATACCGTAGGAATTTAGGAAATTAGGAAGTTTATGTGTTTATTCCAAGACTCCAGTTATCAGTAGGTACTAAGTTTCTTCGCAATCTATTCAGTAGTTTAGTGAAGTATCAGTTGGTAAAAAACATACAAACTTTCATATTTTTGAACTCGTGCCTTAAATAAGTAGGTAGTTAGATATAATACCTTCTTAGTTTTATTAGCAGCATAGTTTCTATCGAGTTCTCTCTCAGTGACCAAGGGGTCGTGGTAGACCCAGCGCTCGTAAGGTGCTACTATATCTGAATCACGCCGGTACGTGGATGTCCAGTTGAAAACGTCCAAGGACGAGGGACGAAGGGACGCTGTGTGGTACGGACACTCTAGATAGTAGAGAATCCAAATCTGAAACAAATCCAAGTAGTAAACTAAACGTATCTTACCAATTTTATATCCAAGTAGATTATTTTTAAACTATTTTCATCAGTCGCTAGTTGTGTTGTGGTGCTACCGAAAAATCGCCAATTTTTCAGATCTTTATACCGATTTGTTACACGTTACGTTGTTGTTTAAAAACATTGACCGACAAAGCTATTTAGATGCAAAAATACTGACATACATCAAGGATTTTGATTTACATTAACTCATACTGTCTAAATAAATAACTAAATAGAATGGCCTAGGTAGAAGCATCAATGGCAGTAACATGCATATTTTATTGCAAACAATTATATGACATGTAGGAAAGTTATGCGATTTACCTACCTACAAGACATTAATATAATTGCAATTTCATGAAGGCTGTGCGCTCGTAAATGCAACGTGATCTATGAAATTACCTAGGCTAGATGATAAGCGATATGTTTAAGGCTGCCTGTAATGGTGTAGGTATAACGATTTATGACATGCAGACTCCGGATTGAAGTTTCACATGTCTTCGAAGCCTAGGTAGATATTATTATTTATTATTTTGAGTCCCACTGCAGGGCAAATGCTTCTCGACTCCCGTTCTACTGATCGCGATCTTGAGCGACGGATTGCCAATCTATCAGAAAGTGCAATTTGTGCTTCTGGGTAGATATTAGTCAGATAATGTATTTGATTCTTTTATTTTGGATTTGGTACCTGATTTGGAGGTCTCTTAACATTAAATGGCGTGTGATGATCCTTGAAGAGTATCGCGTCGGCGATGCCCGCGTCCCTAGAGTCCGCGGTCAGGTAGCACTTATCTACCGGACACTTATTGCGTATGAACTCTGTGCGCCCGTGTGGAACGCCCCACGCGCTCAGCCCGTTGGCGAGGAGGATCTTCTTCACAGGCACCTCATCTTCGTTTTTTGGTAGAGTGTACATTAGTTGTTGTACAACCCTGCAATAAAGAATATGATTGAGCCAAATGTGCCCTTGGCTGGTTGATTTGCAAACTACATGTGTGAAAATCGATTATATCAAGTAATTGTTTATTTTTGTGAGTACCTACCCATGTAGTCGGCCGCATAATTGCAGCCCCCGGTAGAGTTCGAAAATTACTATTGTTGGAATGTTTTCATTCTAATAATTTTTGTTTGATAAATTCATGAGTTAGAAGACTTTAAACTTCAACTAAAGCAGGTGTCTAGAATCTTGCTTGTGTTGAAAACATTCTTATTACAGCCGTTTTGGAGCTCTACGGTGGGTCTGCAATTATGCAGCCGACCGTATCTAAATGGGACCTTAGACAAGCTGTATATTTTTTATCCTGATCCCGATCTTACGCGGGTTATAAGTATGTACCTACCTGTCATCTCCCGGCGCATCTTCGGGAAACAAGGCAGCGCGAGGATCATGAACTTGCGGCCGACGTTCCCCGCCTCGCATGAACCATGGCCGGCGGGATATCTCGTCTTCTTCCTCCTTTAACACCTCTCGCACCGCTTCTGTTATTGCATTCTGAAATATATTAACAACAAACTTTCATTGCTTAACTACTAATTAAATCATCAAACATGATTTTACGACTTTTCGCAAAAGTGTGTTCTTTGCTTTGCCTGCTTTGCTTATGAATAAGTTTTAAACCTATAAAGCGTTTTTGTCTGTATATTCTTATGCGAGTTCTTTATCGGCTTAATTATTGTAACTTACAATAAATGCGATGACTTTTTTAAATTTCCTTTTACTTTTTCTTTGCTTGCTATCCTCACAATAAACTATTTAAAAATGCACTATTTTTGCTGTTGCTGACGTTTGTTATTTGATTATTTCAACACGTAGCGAATTGTAGTATATTGTGCTGTAATGTGTTTATTACTACTTCTTCTTACTATGGTTTGACTCATGACTCTGCTATTTATGTGGCAGTTGTTTTGCCATGGCTAGGTAGGGTTTCTCCAGATCAGACACTTTGTGTGACTGTGGGAGGGCCAACCAAACGATGGCATGCTTGACGGCCTGCTCTCTCTGCCTTGTTAGCTGTTATGCAGACGATCTCAACAGGGCAAAGATAATGCAGTTGCCGTGGCTCAGTTTTGGGTGAGGATAGGTACTGTGACCAAAATATATTGACGCCTAAGACGCAAAGAAGATGTTGGTACGGGTAAGTTACCTGTTCAACAAGGTTGGACTCCCTATGTTGTGGGCCCGGTCGGGGCGTGGTGTTGGGTTGCCTGGTGGGCGCAAGCACCGGCGGTCGCGGCAGCAACAACAGCGCAAGCGCCATCAGCACAAGAGGCAGCAATAACGCCGCCCGCCGCAGCGCGCGCACCACGGCTGCGCGCACACGCATCGTGCTAGCCGTGGGCGATACTACTCAACACTCCTCTATTAAAGATTATATTCAATTTAGCCTCGAAAACATACGACACTCATAAAACAATTCCTAGATCAAATCAAACTTCATTTGAATCGGATTATTAATTTTAGAGCTATAAGGGTGCTTTTCCACCAGAGATGTGCTATGCAGCTATGCTGCGAAGATGTGAAATCTAAGCTACGCCACCAGTGCTAAGTTATGTGCACCAATGAATATGATTGGTGGATATCAAACGCATTCATAGCATCGTAGCATAGCACATCTCTGGTGGAAAAGCACCCTAATGGCACAATGGTATTCACGGATAGACAGAAAACATACGTGTCAAAAGAAAACCGCGCTTGGTTCCTTGGGGGGCTAAACAATAGAAGGCATTTAGTAAAATGGTCCTTCGAGTCGGATTTTAAATCATGTAAAAGTATCTTGGAGTTAAGAGTTATCTTTAATAATTGTGTTTTGTATTAATTGTGGATGGGTTGGGTACACACCTGCCCCTTGCGCGTCCTACACCGCTCTGGCCTCGGCCCTCGCCCATCGCATCTGCCGCAACTGCACTAGTCACATCTGAAATTACAAGTCACTTTCAATATACAAATTCTATTAGACACCTTTTTCAGGTAACAGTGTATTGCCAGCATTTATAATTAACTATAAGGGTTTAGGCCAATCGGAGTTTACACTATCAGTTGTACCTACTATCAATGAAGAAACCCGAAGGAAATTGCTTGTTTTTTTTTAGTAGTACTAGAGAAATAATACAGTATCATTTGCACTACCAGTTGAACTACTCAGTAGTACTACTGGTTGATCATATCTAGATGACAACAGTGTTAGCTTAAATCTATGCTATTCGGGGCGCTGAACGCTGTAGTAGGTACCTGGGACATGTAACACCCAGGACGACCCAGTTGGCACAATGTTGACTGACACACAAAAAAACAGGGTTGCGGGTTCGATTCCCGCCTCAGACATGTATTTATGCTTAGACATTTGTCTGTGGTCTGGTTGTTTCTATGTATTATATATTTACAAAACAAAAGTATATAAGTAGTATATCCGTTTTCTAGCACCCATAACACAAGTCTAGTTACTTAGCTTGGGGCTAGATGGCGATGTGTGGAGTGTTCTGCCATATTTATTTATTGACCGAACGAGCGAAGCGAGAGAGGTCTAGTGTTGAGAAGGGTCGGTCGCTCGTATGTTTGTATGTTTGTATGTTTGTATGTTTGTTCGACGATAACTTGAGTACCGTTGCTCTGATCTTCATGATTTTTGGTATACAAGTAGTTGAGGTCCAAAGAATTTTTAAGTTCGAACATGAGCAGGATCGGTCAGGGGGTTACGGAGATAGGGGTCCAAAAGGGGATCTACCTATATGGCACACAAACTATACTGCAAATATACCCGAGTGGGGTATCAAATGAAAGGGCGTAACTTCGGTGACAATAATATGGTACCATGGAACTGATCTGATGATAGAGCTGGAAGGAATCTGCAGGAATTATCTCATTATCCATACTTCATAGTTCATTCATTCAAACTACTCGTCAAGAATCGCCTTGACGAGTAGTTTGTCTTTCAATGGTAACCAGGGTCTGATGATGGAACTGGAAGGTGGTCATAGGAACTTCGCAATGAAACGACACAACCTCATCGAGTTTGGGCTCGTTAGAATCGTTTTGACGAGTAGTTTGTCTTTCAATGGTGACCAGGGTCTGATGATGGAACTGGAAGGTGGTCATAGGAACTTCGCAATGAAACGACACAACCTCATCGAGTTTGGGCTCGTTAGAATCGTTTTGACGAGTAGTTTGTCTTTCAATGGTGACCAGGGTCTGATGATGGAACTGGAAGGTGGTCATAGGAACTTCGCAATGAAACGACACAACCTCATCGAGTTTAGGCTCGTTAGAATCGCCTTGACGGGTAGTTTGTCTTTCAATGGTAACCAGGGTCTGATGATGGAACTGGAAGGTGGTCATAGGAACTTCGCAATGAAACGACACAACCTCATCGAGTTTAGGCTCGTTAGAATCGCCTTGACGGGTAGTTTGTCTTTCAATGGTAACCAGGGTCTGATGATGGAACTGGAAGGTGGTCATAGGAACTTCGCAATGAAACGACACAACCTCATCGAGTTTAGGCTCGTTAGAATCGCCTTGACGGGTAGTTTGTCTTTCAATGGTAACCAGGGTCTGATGATGGAACTGGAAGGTGGTCATAGGAACTTCGCAATGAAACGACACAACCTCATCGAGTTTAGGCTCGTTAGAATCGCCTTGACGGGTAGTTTGTCTTTCAATGGTAACCAGGGTCTGATGATGGAACTGGAAGGTGGTCATAGGAACTTCGCAATGAAACGACACAACCCCATCGAGTTTGGGCTCGTTAGAATCGCCTTGACGGGTAGTTTGTCTTTCAATGGTAACCAGGGTCTGATGATGGAACTGGAAGGTGGTCATAGGAACTTCGCAATGAAACGACACAACCTCATCGAGTTTAGGCTCGTTAGAATCGTCTTGACGAGTAGTTTGTCTTTCAATAGTAACCAGGGTCCGATCTAACATATTAAGTTATCAAAGACCAAAAAGTATAAAATAAATTAATAGAATAAAAAACTAAAAAAAACACGCTTTAATAAAAAAAGTCCAACTACAAAATAGAAAATAAAATCTAATAAATTTGGATTAAGAATATTGTAAGCGTGTTACATTGTGATTGCAAAAGAAAAATAACGAAGGTAGCATCACAAATTCACAATGTAACACGCTTACTATTTACAATATTCTTAATCCAAATTTATTTAAATTTAAAATTTATAGAAATTTATTACTTTGCCCCAAATCGTCCGAACTCTCTTTGCTTCATTTCCTATAATTATTTATTTCATAATCATGGGCTGTTTTACAATAATAGTGGTGGATAATATTAAATAGTAGGAATGTTCGGTTCTAGCCGATCTAGAGACTCTGATAATTATAAAATTTGTGACTAATTTTTTTATAATTTTTATTGACTTGTTATATTTTAGTTTAGTTTATTACAGGACATATTGGCCTCAAACTTCTCTAATATATTCTCGTTCTCGAGCTTGTCTTCTCGTTTCCTCTTACGTAACATTATGATAAGTAGATACATAAGGAAGGAAGGAAAGGAATTACTATCTTCTGGATATTATGTTGGACACATTCAAAATGTCTTGAGTAAAAATAAAGAGTCAACGGATGTCCAGGGTGTGATGATTGAGCTGGCCTATGCTTTTAGAACTTAACAACAACAACAAGTTATGCCTATCGTGTTTGGATTCTCTAAATCATCCAATGTCAGATAATAGCGATACTAGGCACTTATCATTCAAATAAGATAGACCTGTCGTATTTGGAGTCTTTCGTCGTTATATTATACATTTTAGTACTTTACGCTGAAATATAATAAACGCTGAAAAAACTCGTGAGGTCTCAGTTCGGGGCGAACTACTAGTTTATTTATATTTAACTACATGGAATGTCCTGCAATATATTTATTTTATTTGTGTAACCTTCTCAGCTTAGTCTACCGTATCCAAAAGAAAGAACATTTTAATACCGTCGTCTGGATTCCACTAAGCCGTGGGTTTCATCACGATATTCTTCATCATAAGAGCCATTTTAATAGTGCATATACATTTGTCGGAACCTTAAATCTATCTATTAATAACACGACTGGCCGGGATTCGAACCCACTATCTTTGGAATGAAAGTTGGAAGTATCAAACACTAGATCAACATAGCTCATATTACTATTAAATAGTTTATTTTGTAAATACCAGAACAAATTCTATCAATAAATCCTGTTGACTCTAGCTTTGGGGCTTTGGTTTACTTACTTAGAGGCTTAAAGAGGTATACATTTTAATATTGTAATAACTTTGTTGCTCTAGCTAGTTGATAGACTGACATTGACAAATAAATACTTTAATTCAGAAGTTAAATCTTTGAAAGAGGTTGCTTCAATTCTGAGAGTTTATTTAGTATTTTTTTTGTTTGTGGCAAGAATATTCGACAAACTGTAGAGTTGTAATAAAGTTCTACATATAACTTGTTCTATGCAATTAATTGCTTTGTGTACGCGAGTTAATAATTTAACCGCCCGACTAACGATTATTAGATCAATAAAATCGGACATAAGTAAAAATGTGCAACTTATTCAAAAGTGTCATGTAAGCTATTGTTCCTATAGCCAGGTAACCGACCTTTTAGACGGCGGCCATTAAAAATCCCCCCACTCTAGACCTGTTTTAACAAATCAGTCGAAACTCAGCCGTTCGTGGAGTCGCATGTCTTTGTTTTCGGCACTTTTGTTCGCACTATAACTTCGCTTCACAGTTGTGTGTTTGTGTGGTTCAATTTAGAAAAAACTTTTATTGGATATGGCAGAAGAAGGTATGTACTACATTTTAAAATATTACATGATTACTTTGTCGTATAAAATTTATATTTTTATGTGATATTAAAACAGTTACAATTTAGGTACATTTTTTTGCTTTACTTTTTCAAACAATCGTGTTTTTCTGTATATGTCGTGTCTTGTCGGGCTACAACTTTTATAACAATATAATAATTGATTTGTTGGCTATTGTAAATCATAATAAAACCATCCGCCTACGTCCGCCATTTTGTTTTATATGACTTTTAAATTGTACGTAAAAATTACACAATTATTTTAAGTTAATATATTTATTTATTTGTCGTACAGATAATTCGAGAACTATCAAGATATTTACTAGAAGAGCATTGTGGGAGATCTTGAATGAATTCAAGGGCCACAAAATAGAAGAAAAGTTTTCATTGTTTGAAGATAGACTTGTCCAATTGACAAATTGTCCGGAACATGAGAAACATAAAATGGTAAATGGTTTGAAGCACTTTAAAAGTGAATTCAAAAAGAAGTGGAGAGGAGCTTCATACAAAGAAGAACGGTTTTTAAAAGTAATGAAGTGTGGCTTACATCTTCGATAGAATTACCTAACTGGCCTGAAATGACCTAACCAAAACCTGGACGTCCAAAAAAATCATTTGAAGATGTGTGTGACCGTAGCAAACGGAGAAAAACAAAAGATCTGCGTGAACAAGTATCTGTCGAGGAGTTGACTTATGCTGCTGGCGTGAGTCAGAGCACTTCAGGAAATAAAGATGCATCAAAAATAATTAAAGAATTAATGGCTTCACCCACCAGAGCTACTAAACTTAGAAAAGTTATTTCTAGTACCAAGAAGCAAACAACTGTAAAAAAATATACGCCAGCAGAAGCACTGGCTATCTTTGTTGAAGGTGATTTCACTAGAAGACAATGGGAAATAATCCACAGATCTGGTAAAGCTATTTACCCATGCTATTCTGTCATACAAATGGCTAAGATTGAATGTTATCCCGAGGAAGAATCAATACATGTCACCGAGACAAGCGCAGAAGTTAAACTTCAAGCATTACTAAATCACACTGCATTGCGCTTGTACAAATATATAGCGGAGGTTGTCAATACGTCATGCACTGAAGAAGAAAAACAAAATATGGTGTTAATTTCGAAAAGGGGATGTGACGGATCTCAGCAGACACAATACAAGCAAAATTCGAAAATCACGGAGATAGTGATGCAAATATTTTTCAAAGCTCACTAGTGCCTCTAAGACTATCTGTTATCATTGAAGAAGAGGAGAAAAAAATCATTTGGCAAAATCCGGTTCCGTCTTCAGTCAGATTCTGCAGACCCATACGTATAAGATTTATAAATGAAACAAAAGATATCACAAAACAAGAAATACAATACATTGAAAACTAAGCCGAACAGCTCCAGGAGACAGAAATTGATGGCAGCAAAATAAAACATAAACTGTTACTTACCATGATTGATGGCAAGGTATGTAATGCTGCTACAGACACCTCATCTACAATGAGATGCTACATTTGCGGACAGACTTCGAAGGATTTTAATAAATTAATTAAAAAAGAAAGTAAAGTAGAAACGTTGAAGTTTGGATTATCAATTCTTCACGCAAGAATTCGATTTTTCGAATCTATTTTACATTTAGCCTATAAATTGCCTTTACAAAAATGGCAAGCACGGTCTACAGAAGAAAAAAGAATTGTAAAAGAGACTAAAGAAAAACTACAAAAAGCCTTTAAAGAGGAAATGGGATTACTCGTAGATGTTCCCAAAGCAGGGTTTGGGAACACTAATGACGGGAACACGTCAAGGAGATTTTTTGCAGATCCGGAATGCTCCTCAAGAATAACTGGCATCAATGTCGATTTAATAAAAAGGTTTAAAGTTATATTAGAAGTAATATCAAGTGGCAATAACATTGATGTAGAAAAATTTGAAGCATACGCAAATGAAACTGCAATAATATATGTCGATCTGTATGGTTGGCATTCCATGTCACCAACCATACACAAAATTTTGATACATGGAGGTGAAGTAATAGCTCATGCACTCCTACCTATTGGCCAGTTATCGGAAGAGGCAGCTGAAGCCCGAAACAAACATTTTAGGCAATACAGATTACATTTTTCCCGCAAATTTTCGCGCAGAGACTGCAACATACATATAATAAACAGACTTCTTTTAAGTTCAGATCCATTTATCAGCTGCAGCAGAAAGACGCAAAATAAAAAAAGACAGCCTTTCTCAAAGGAGGCAATAGAAATGATGTCTGCCAGCACGGTATTTAAAAATAGACAAAGCGAAGACGAAAGTTCCGACGAAGAAGAAGTTGAAGAATCCTAAAAATGTAAAAAGATGTAAAATTTTAAATATATAATTATTATATTGGTCAAACTTTGTGTTTTATTTAATTTAATTGCACATAAAATGATATAAATAAATTAAATATTTTTGTCCGATTTTTTCACTCAAATACTCGTTACGCGCCCGCGCCTTTCGGCCCTTTACAACAATTTTTTGGTTTGTAATAAATAAATAAATATTGCAGGACATTCCACACATCGCCATCTAGCCCTAAGCTAAGTAACTAGACTTGTGTTATGGGTGCTAGACAACGGATATACTAGGTACTTATATACTTGTTTTTGTAAATAGATACTTATAATACATAGAAACAACCAGACCACAGACAAATATCTAAGCATAAATACTTGTCTGAGGCGGGAATCGAACTCGCAACTCTGTAATGGTGACCATTGTGCCAACTGGGTCGTCGTAATGATTAAGCTCTGAAACTACTGGACCGATTTTGATGAAATCTGATTACATTTGTATTCGTCATTAGGATCGGGATTTACGCAAGTAGGTACGGTCGGCTGCATAATTGCAGACCCACCGTAGAGCTCCAAAACAGCTGTTATAAGAATGTTTTCAACACAAGCAAGATTCTAAACACCGGCTATAGGTGAAGTTTAAAGTCTTCTAACTCATCAATCAATCAAAAATTATTAGAATGCAAACATTCCAATGATAGTAATTTTCGAACTCTACCGAGGGCTGCAATTATGCAGCCGACTGTACATCCATGGAGCGCTTATAGTACAATTAGGTACTGATGTAAAAAAAGAATCATCTCAATCGGTTGAGTTGTTTTCAAATAATCGGTAAACATACATAAAAATAATAAGACCATGAATTAGTGACAAAATAACAAAAAATAAACAAATGAATTGTTTTTCAGGTTGATAATAAAGCAAATAAGTATTTATTCCTTCTTTTAAGAGGAAAGGGTACCGAACGGTCTCTCCATACAAAGGTAGTCGACTGTTTCCTCCCTGGATAATGACGTACTAGAGCAAATATTTTTGTTGTATAAAACTTATAACTGCCATGACCATGCCACTACGTTTTGTTTTGTTTTTTTTAATTTTTTTAATCTATTTTTTATGATAATTAGAAAATGAAAAAACCAAGACATAGGGGCATAGTCATCATGGCAGTTATAGGTTTTATGCAACAAAATATTTGTGCTGGTTTCATTATCCAAGGAGGAAACAGTCGACTACGTGTGTATGGAGAGAGCGCCAGTACCCTTTCACCTTAAGTAGTTTTCACTATTTTTCGCGACGCAGAAGGTTGCGGGTTCGATTCCCGCCGGGAACAAGTATTTATGCTGACCATAAATTCTTGTTTCTGGTTCTGGGTGTTTCCTATATGTATAATATGTATATATTTACAAAAAAAAAAAAAAAGTATATAAGTAGTTTATCTGTTATCTGGCACCCATAACACAAGCATTAAGTTGCTTAGCTTGGGTCTGGATGGCGATGTGTAATATGTCCTTATTTTATTTTACGAAACATGTACTTACCTACCTACTTTGTAGCCCTTATATGCGACGAATTGAGAACCTACTTCTCTTTTTGTAGTCGGTTAAAAATAACGAGTATCATAATAATTAAACGGTGACACATACAAGTTTTTAATTAAAAACACGATAGTCAAAATACCTACTACATTTCGTGATTGGTTGATAAGCTAGTAGGTCGCCGATAACCGACTACAATCTATCTTTATCTATTATCAGGATATCAATTTCATTAGTCAAGCTTTAGTTGATTTGAACTTTCAAAACACATTAAACACATTTGCTTTGCGCAGTCGGATAAAAATAACATAAAAAATTGAGTTATTTTTGTACCAATGACCATTAAAACTAGATTATTGTAATATTTCATTTAGAAATGGATCTAATATACCTACCTAATCTACTTAAATCTTATCACTACATAGTATAAAACAAAGTCGCTTTTTCTGTCCCTATTTCCCTTTGACTGCTTAAATCTTTAAAACTACGCAACGGATTTTGATGGGGTTTTTTTTTCATAGATAGAGTGATTCAAGAGGAAGGTTTATATGTATAATACATGCATAATATAGCCGTGCGAAACCGGGGCGGGTCGCTAGTTATGTATAAGTTATAATATTCAACAAGTTTTTAATTAAGGTAATACCACAATATTTAAACTAGGTTGCTTGGTATGGTACCACTTGTTTTGTGACTTGATTTTCTACTCGACTAATATAAATTCTTGCTTTTTAGAGTTCTGTACACAAAGGATAAGAACGGGGCCCTTTTACTAAGAATCCACTGTCCGTCTGTCTGTCTGTCACCAGGCTGTATCGCATGCATGCGTGATAGCTAGAGAGTTGAAATTTTACAGATGATGTTATTTCTGTTGCCGCTTTAACAACAATGACTAAAAATAGAAAAAAGTAAATATTTTTTGAGTATGTTTTTAAGAATTTTAGGCTTTTTTCATGCTTACAATTTTTTAGCAATATCTTTTTTGTTAATTATACCTACTTACTCCCAAGGGGCAGGCAAAATACTTTTTACCTATACAGACTAGTCTGACATACAATATTTTTGCTATTTTTGGTCGATATTTGTATCGATACATATCGAGCAAAAAACCCCAAAAAAATTTGTCGTCATATGGTACGGAACCCTTGCACTTGTTTGTTTATACCTTTATGCCTGCCTTTTAATATTTTATGTAGGGCATGCCTACTTACACAGGGTTTCCCGTAATGAATGGATCAGCGGGCACCTACGGATAGAAGACACTGTGTCTGTTTTTTGAATAGTAAAAAACATATTCGAATAATTCCTTCATTTGCAGTTTTGGCATCAAAAAACAAGGAGAATAGATTGAATTTATAAAATTTTATAAATTTCGGATACCGAGAGACTTTCATATTCTTTTATTTTTCTGAACCAAAATTCTGGGAATATCAAAATTAAAAGTAGCCTATAATAGCCTTCCTCGATAAATAGACTATCCAACACGAAAATAATGATTCAATTCGAACCAGTAGTTCCTGAGATTAGCGCGTTCAAACAAACAAACTCTTCAACTTAGTACTCCTGGTATACATAGAAGGTAGGTAGGTATAGGTATGCCTAGTCTATTCATGTTACACTTGTTACTCAATTGAATACCTAGTCATACGTAGATTGTTCTAATGTTATGTATAATTAGAGGCATGTTTTCAATAGCTATTGTCTCCTTCCAAAAACTGAAGCCAATAGTCTCGATACTTAGTATACTTTATGTCATCATCACTCACGTAACACCGGAACCCGTGGGAATATCGGGATTAAAAAGTATTGAATAGGCGCCGCAACTACTGCACCGATTTTGATGAAACTTCGTATGAGGATACATTGATTCATTGGGAATAACATAGGGTACTTTTTATCCCCCGATATACCCACGAAATCATTTTATTATTCACTAGCGACCCGCCCCGGCTTCGTACGGATTATACATATAAACCTTCATCTTGAATCACTCTATCTATTAAAAAAAACCACATCAAAATCCATTGCGTAGTTTTAAAGATTTAAGCATACAAAGGGATATAGGGACAGAGAAAGCGACTTTGTTTTATACTATGTAGTGATAATCAAACAGTGTAATAAACCTCTCGATAACTTTGTTAAACTTTAATTTGCACCAACATTAAATAAAATAGAAGGAATTTACTCTATTTGTAATATTTTTTAGGTAAACTGTACTAAATTATGGAGGTGTAAATATATGGTACCGTTTTGTAGCGTCATTTTGTCGTGCAAAAGTGTAAATAAGTTGGATGTTGGTAACGTTATATTTTAGCTTCCCGTTTACCTTATGTTTTTCTGGTAATTTCCAAAAAAATAGACAAAGAGTTCTTATGGGGATTAGATAGATAGATTGATGAATAAACTTACGTACTATACTTTATTGTAGGTACCTATAACTTAGAAATTGATGGTATTTGGTAAGTATATTACAGTTAAAATAATAATTTATAACCCAATTGTTAATTTTATATTGAAAGTACCTAATCTAACATAATAGTGGATAGGTACTGAATTTTCGCGCAATAGTTGTTTTGTGAAAATGATCCAATTAGAAATCCAAACGCAACTTTTTATTAAAACATAGTTTATTAACTAATAAGTATTGGAGGACTAATTAGAACCGAGTAAACCCACGTAATCTAATTAATCTTTAAACTGTACCAAATTGAAATTAGTTCTTCATAACATATACTTATAATAATTTAAAATAAGTTACGACAACCATGATTATTTATGTTTTAATATTTGAGTAGATATTCTTGTTGTAGAGTAGGTATCAGACTACAAATTCACTTTACGTTTTAATTTCAAACTGACATAAATTTTTACCCGACTACGGCGAAGCCAAAAGGAACGGTTATGTTTTTAACCCGTATGTATGTATGTATGCTCTATAATCCCTTAGTACTGTTGCATTGCAAGGTGGCATCCGACGACGCCGACGGCTATCCACTGAACGACACGAGACACGACACTTTGATATTGCCTACAGAATTAGCTCTCTGTATTTTTCTTGTTTCATACTTTTTAGAGTTCGATTTTATGTAGGTACCTAGTTTGTTTTTTTATCTACAATTTTTTTACGTAGTCGGGTTTAGTTTGTTAACTTTTTTTGAAGGGAAAACTTCTTATGGCGCGTTGGGCACTTTTGTGGGTGAGCATTTTCAGCCGTTCTCGCGACAGACGACAGATTTTCTCGCGACAGATGAGATTTTACACAGATATACAGTTTTTTAATTTGGCTGTGAGTGTATTAAGACGTACATATGGTATTTTTTAACGGACGACTATTGACGGACGACAAATGTCGAACGACTATTGACGGACGACAAATGTCGGACGACTATTGACGGACGACAAATAGTCGTCCGACAATTTTTTTTTTTTCATCCAAAACTCTTTTTGCGTATGTTCTCGCGACAGATGAGATTTTACACAGATATACAGTTTTCACTTCTGCCTGCACTCCCGGTTTATTACTTATTAATCGTATGATATTTGAGCTCATTTAGCACGAACCATGGGACTTAATAGAGTAGTGGTTGTGATAACTCCTGCGAACGCGAGTTGTGATCGTCCGTCATTTTTACTAAAAACTGTATACTTACCTACCTATATTTTATTTTCGCGAGCATTCGGGCATATGAGTAGGAATACAGTCGGGTATCATTCGAGTATGTGAACTTAGCACCGCACTTTTGGATTTTTCAAAATTTGACGATTGTGCTGAATTGTGCTAGGTTTGTGCTGCGTTGTGCCGTAATTTTTATTTCTCTAAAGTCAAAACTGAAGTCAAAAATCGAATTAAACCAAATTCCACCCTGGCACCGCACTTTTGGAAATTCGGTTTTTTTAAGATTGTGCTAGATTGTGCTAGGCGTTCTAAACGTTGTGCCGCAAATTTCAAGTTTCTAGGTTTTAAAATGGCGCGTCAAAGTGGAAAAATGTTTTTGAAATTTGCCCCGCACTTTTAGATTTTTACAATTTTGATTATTGTGCTGAATTGTGCTAGGTTTGTGCTCCGTTGTGCCGTAAAAATAAAACCTCTAACGTCAAAACTGAAGCCAGAAAGTTGAAAAAACTGTTAAAAAAATTGAGAAGTTAGCACCGCACTTTTGAATTTTCGCAATTTTGATTATTGAACAAAGTTGTGCTAGGTTTGTGCTAAGTTGTGCCGTAAAAATAAAACTTCTAACTTCAAAATTGAAGCCGCAATGCAAATTAAACCAAGCACAAAACCGGGAAGTTGGCACCGCACTTTTGGATTTTCGCAATTGTGAATATTGTACAAGGTTGTGCTAGGTTTGTGCTCCGTTGTGCCGTAAAAATAAAACCTCTAACGTCAAAACTGAAGCCAGAAAGTTAAAAAAACTTTTGAAAAAATTGTGAAGTTAGCACCGCACTTTTGGATATTCGCAATTTTGATTATTGTACAAAGTTGTGCTAGGTTTGTGCTAAGTTGTGCCGTAAAAATAAAACTTCTAACGTCAAAATTGAAGCCACAATGCAAATTAAACCAGACCGCCAAACCGAGAAGTTAGCACCGCACTTTTGGATTTTCGCAATTTTGATTATTGTACAAGGTTGTGCTAGGTTTGTGCTAGGTTGTGCCGCAAAAATAAAACTTCTAACATGAAAACTAAATCCGTAATCGTCAAAAAATAAAAATTTTAAAATTCCCTCAAAAATGGCAACAAAGTCTAAAATGTTGTGTTTACTCTTATAAGTTCAGCGTTGGATTTTGCCATCGCGATTCAGGAAATTGGTTAGATTTCGTAGCGCCATCTAGCGGCCGATAGAACAATCATCTACCAAGCGTGTCTGCATTAGTATTAAATAAAAATATTACAGGACATTCCACATATCGCCATCTAGCCCCAAGCTAAGTAACTAGACTTGTGTTATGGGTGCTAGACAACGGATATACTAATTATATATTTTTCTTTTGTAAATATATACTTATAATACATAGAAACAACCAGACCACAGACAAAAATCTAACAATAAATACTTGTCTGAGGCGGGAATCGAACCCGCGACCCTGTGTTTGGCAGTCCGGCATGGTGTTGACCACCATTGTGCCAACTGGGTCGTCAAAATTAAATTTTACCGGTGGATCAAGACGAGACGATGACGTGACATTTTACACAGTGGTACTTAATGAGACGAAAATGGGAATTTATGAAGATTTTTGGGAAAAGCCCGCGGGATTTCACAAAATTTAGACCGCTAGGTTAAGCCTCGTGAAATTTTGTACAGTGGTACCTTATGTGACAAAAAGAGGAATTTTTGAAGATTTTTTGGAAAATCCCGTGGGATTTCACAAAATTTAGACCGCTAGGTTTAGCCTCGTGATATTTTGCACAGTGGTACCTTATGTGAAAAATATGGGAGTTAACAAAGATTTTTTTGGAAAATCCCGTGGGATTTCACAGAATTTAAACCACTAGGTCTAGGCTCGTGAAATTTTGTACAGTGGTACCTTATGTGACCAAAATCGAAAATTATAAAGATTTTTCGAAAAATCCCGTTGTAATTCGCATTTATTATTTATGAAGAAATAGATAAAAACCGATGAACCGATAGATGAATGAGCGGAAGCACAAATGGACGGATGGACGTATGGTCAGATGGTGGGATGGACAGATAAATGGATGGACTGATTGGATGAACGGATGGACAGATGGTCGGATGGACGGATGGACGGATAGACGGATGGACGGATGGACGGATGGACGGATGGACGGATGGACGGATGGACGGATGGACGGATGGACGGATGGACGGATGGCCAGATGGTCGGATGGATGGTAGGACGGATGGACGGATGGACGGATGGACGGATGGACGGATGGACGGATGGACGGATGGACGGATGGACGGATGGACGGATGGACGGATGGACGGATGGACGGATGGACGGATGGACGGATGGACGGATGGACGGATGGACGGATGGACGGATGGACGGATTGACGGATAGACGGATGGACGGATGGACGGATGTATGGATGGACGGATGGACCGATGGACGGATGGACGGATTGTCGGATGTACGGATGGACAGATGGACGGATTAACAGATGGACGGATGGACGGATGACCGGATGGAGGGATGGATGGATGGACGGATGGACGGATGGATGGCTGGACGGATGGACGGATTGTCGGATTAACAGATAAATGGATGGACTGATTGGTTGATCGGCTGGACGAATGGATGGATGGACGGATAAACGAATGGACGGTTGATCGTCTGGACGAATGGATGGATGGATGGATGGACGGATGGACGGATGGACGGATGGACGGATGGACGGATGGACGGATGGGCGGATGGACGGATGGACGGATGGACGGATGGACGGATGGACGGATGGACGGATGGACGGATGGACGGATGGACGGATGGACGGTTGGACGGATGGACGGATGGACGGATGGACGGATGGACGGATGGACGGATTGACGGATAGACGGATGGACGGATGTATGGATGGACGGATGGACCGATGGACGGATGGACGGATTGTCGGATGGACGGATGGACAGATGGACGGATTAACAGATGGACGGATGGACGGATGACCGGATGGAGGGATGGATGGATGGACGGGTGGACGGATGGATGGCTGGACGGATGGACGGATTGTCGGATTAACAGATAAATGGATGGACTGATTGGTTGATCGGCTGGACGAATGGATGGATGGACGGATAAACGAATGGACGGTTGATCGGCTGGACGAATGGATGGATGGATGGATGGACGGATGGACGGATGGACGGATGGACGGATGGACGGATGGACGGATGGACGGATGGACGGATGGACGGATGGACGGATGGACGGATGGACGGATGGACGGATGGACGGATGGACGGATGGACGGATGGACGGATGGACGGATGGACGGATGGACGGATGGACGGATGGACGGATGGACGGATGGACGGATGGACGGAAGGACAGATGGACGGCTGGCCGGATGGACCGCTGGACGAATTAACGAATGGACGGATGGATCGATTGACATTTCATTCCATTTCATTTCATTCGACTTCATTTCATTTCATACCATTTCATACCATTTCATACCATTTCATACCATATCATACCATTTCATACCATTTCATACCATTTCATACCATTTCATACCATTTCATTCCATTTCATACCATTTCATACCATTTCATACCATTTCATACCATTTCATACCATTTCATACCATTTCATACCATTTCATACCATTTCATACCATTTCATACCATTTCATACCATTTCATACCATTTCATACCATTTCATACCATTTCATACCATTTCATACCATTTCATACCATTTCATACCATTTCATACCATTTCATACCATTTCATACCATTTCATACCATTTCATACCATTTCATACCATTTCATACCATTTCATACCATTTCATACCATTTCATACCATTTCATACCATTTCATACCATTTCATACCATTTCATACCATTTCATACCATTTCATACCATTTCATACCATTTCATACCATTATATACCATTTCATTCTCGGGGGGTTTTATTACTTATAGAAACCGGCCAAGTGCCAGGTTTAGTGAAAATCACAAAGTATCATCAATATCTCAACACACTACTTCTCAGATACTTATTATTTTTATTTTGTCTTTTGTATTTACTATTCTCTGTAACTATAATCCTATTGTTTCTTATTTCTTTTACTATTCTCTGTTACTATCTCTTATTGTTTTTATTTGTATGTATACCTACTATGTCGTGTGATCGTGTGTTGGTTTGACTAAACTGTATTTTATTCTATTCTATACCTCTCCACTATCGGTCGATAATCGATCGACAGACACGAACCTTTTATCGTTCACCCATCGAATTAATGACCACTAAGCGTTGCTTAACCTGCGCGATAGATTAACCCTATATCACGCTCTCACCCCTTAGCTACCCCTGTACCAAATTTTATCAATATCGGTTGAGCCGTTTGACCGTGAAGGCATGAATACCGGTCAAACTCATAACCCTCCTTTTTGCAGTCGGTTAAAGTCATAGGTTTTTTGTTGATATTCGTCACTGGCCGTATTTCAAGCTTGACCTTATGCATAACACCGATAAAATAAGAAAAAACTTAGGTTAGGTTAGGTTAGGTTAGGTGCTCTCTTTAAGGTAAAGCTGCAGGTTACTTAAGCGAATGCGATGATAACGTTTGTAATATTAATAAGCTATAATATTGTACGGTTAAATTGTAATTAGTGTTCTGTGAGATCGTGTAGATTGTGTGTAAATTATAATAATTGTTTAGTTTGTTAAAGTTTGATATTTTTCTAAGTCTTGTTAAGGTAAATTTCAAATATTTTATTTTGTTGGTTCCCTTGAAAAAGGTGCAATGGCTAAGATAGCCTCCATTATTTTAGACAAAATTTTGTCGCCATCGTTTCGGATTTTAGTTGACCCTACTGGAAAACTGGTAGCGCCGAGTTCACCAATTTATCAACAAATTTGCGAACTCATCGATGGAGATTCTGAATGTGGGCTTCGAATATCTCCGAAATATGTATATACATTAATTAAACTTAATCGTTATGGGATTTGGGATAAATTTATCGAGTACCACAAAATAGAAATGAATGATGATTTTGAAGAATCGAAATCTGATGTGGACAATTCACGAGTCGAAATATCTTTCAAATTAAAAATATCCTACAAAACTTGGTTAAAAATGGCTCCAGAAAATGTTACGTATGCAGACGATAGATTAACTGAAAGAGGTTATCAAACATTGTTAAGAAGGAAATGGACCGACATAATATATGAAAAGATTTGGGAACAACAGAGAATTAATTGTCCTATATCAATAAAGAATTGCAAGATGTCTGACTCGGGTATATATTTAAAGATAATCGGTAAATGCAAGGAATGTGGAAGCATTTTTGCTGGTATTGTTTCTAATAAGCCGTTAATTAATGATGACGTTATAGTAGAATGTGAACTTCAAAATTATGATAGTAAATATGACCACTTATCAAAAAGACAGTTAAAGGGTGCGCGTAGAGTAGAAATTTCGCGTAATTTATGTGAGTCCAATATATTGCCATGCATCTGGCGGAGAACAGAAGCTAATAAAATTATGGAATTCGGCGATAGAGAGGCACCGCATTTGCCGAAAAATTCTGTTTTAAGAAAGGCGAAACAGCAATGGTGCAATTCCAATTTTGGATTTCAGGCGGGTAATAACGTGATAGATAACTTACATAGTATGAAGTACGAACGTCACTGTGGCGAAATTCACGGACTTGCTGTAGATCCTTTTTTCATTCATTATTGGACGCCTGAGCAAGTGGCGGTATATCTTTTAAATAATGAAAAAGTATGCATAGATGGTACTGGCT
This sequence comes from Idaea aversata, assembly GCA_907269075.1. Lineage (NCBI taxonomy): Eukaryota > Metazoa > Arthropoda > Insecta > Lepidoptera > Geometridae > Idaea > Idaea aversata. Next base: position 6,023,837 of record OU026102.1, read on the forward strand.
CATTAGTCAAAAAATTAAAACAACCCAACGGAGAGCTTTCCGCTCATATTTATCTGTACCAAATTGTTACACAAACTCCTAAATCAAAAGTCCCGGTATTTCAAATGCTGAGTGCATCTCAGAACACGAATACAATATTATATTGGTTTAATGAAATCATTAGGGATTGCGCCAGACACAAGACCAAGTGCCCAATGCCGAAGGAAATAGTTTGTGATTTCGATAAAGCATTATTTGGGGCTATAGTAAGAGGATTTGCAGGATGTTCAAATTTGAAAGATTATATCAACAGATGTTTCAAAATAATTTCTCACGGAGTTTCATCAAATCCATTATTGCCGGTTTGCTATGTAAGATTAGATGTGTCACATTATATTAAAATGGTAGTAAGATGGAAGGAGCTAAATAACATCAATCATTTGGTGAAAAAGTTCTACGTAATGATAATGGCTATTTTAACTAAATTAGATAATTACGATATTATTAAGGATATAGTTAAATGTTTGATAATTGTTTGCAATAGTGAGACATTCGGATTAACTATTGACAATATGCCATCTTTAGCAGAAAGTTCCTTTCAACATTTACTCCTTATTTTAAAGAACGATAACTATGTTGAAACAAAAAAAGAAGTTGAGGATATAATGAGTACTTTCACAACGGAATCGTTACCGGTCTCCACCATCAAAATCGAACCTGATGGTAGTGACGGTGTAAATTATGTTGAAGATGATACTAGTGATTATGATATCAATACTTGGCAAAACAGATTCTTCCAAGAAATTTTAATAGAAACTGCAAATAGTGCAAAGGGAGAGAATGTGAATCCTTATTATGTCCCAAACATAACAAAACGTGTTAAATATCTTTTTATATATTTACCAATATTTTCCGGTGTTATGAAACCATTTTTTAATGTTAAATCTACTTCCTCGGCTACTTCGTCAGCAGTAGAAGGTGAGTTTAATGATATTAAAAACCGCTTATTAAGCAACGAACGTAAGCCGATGCGAATTGACAAATTTGTCTCCACACATTTAAAATCGTTTTCTGGTCGGACGAAACTAGCAATCACTGAAAATAGTCAAATAATAAAACAAAATGTCCCAATAAAAAAAATCGAAATAGAAAATGAAAAAGGCTCATCTAATGATTTAATGTTATCTCCAAAATCGTGTTCATCATCTTGTTCGTCGTTACCAACTAACGAACAAGAATTGCTCACAGACCATAATTGGCGTAACAAAAATCCCAAAAAGCCTACAAAAAGGATTTATTTGGATTCTTGCCCGACACTTAAAGTAGCGACAGTGTCTTCAAAAAAGAAATGTATAGAAATAGACATATTGCTTAATGGAACCATTTGCAAAAGCATACCGCACATGAATAAGAGAATTGTGGTTAAAAACACTTGTGGTTTTGATAGTATCATTCACATTTTAGTTGCAGCTGCGAGAAATAACGCAAATTATAAATTACACATAACAACAGAAACGTCTCATATAGCTATTTTTATTAACAATATTTTAGAACGTGGCGTCACAGCCGAAACTTACAAAACTAGAGGGCTTCTTTTAACTAAAATACCATGTCTTGTAACGGAAAGTCATGGTGTTGTGACAGTGGATGCAACATCCAATATTTGTAATATGTGCGAATTCGCATTTAATGATATGCCAAGTTTGCTCTCAAAAAAAATATGTGTTTGTGGGCATGAGACAAAAGTAAGGCAAACTATCGTTTGCCAATTAGATCTTGATGAATTTTTAAGTAATGGCTACAAAAATATAGAAAAAGCCCTAACCACAGAAAATAACAAACACTCTATAAAATGTTGTACACAATGCAACAACGGTAATTTAGAACTCAGTAACGAATACGGCCAACAACTATTTATTGAGTGTTTTAGTGATGTAAACAATTATGTAAATATAAACAGCTTTCCAGAAACAATATGTTTAAATGGTGTTGTATACAATCTAGCAGGAATTATCAATTACATAGGTTCTGATATAAATGCGCCCGGGCACTACACTGCTTATCTAAAATACGGAGACTGGGTCGAGATAGACGATTTACACCAAAAACCAAAACGTTTTGGAAATGAATCAGATAATATTGAAATAAATCCAAGTTTATGTATTTATGTGAAAAATTGAATACAATACCTATAGTATATAGCTTTAATAAAATACCTAAGCAATATATTGTTAAAATTCTTATATTAGACTATCTTGTCCAAATAGCACGTAGGTGTATAAAGACCGTGGTTTTATAAAAATACAAAAAAATATATAAATTATGTTTTGTATATGTACTTATTGTATTTGTATAAATAAAATATAAATCAGTTATTAAAAAAAAATAAAAAAAATAACATTAAAAGGGCATCTTTATTTAAAGAAATATATAACATTATGTCTGTATCTATTTTGTGCAATTATTAATTGTGACAAATTTTAATGTGCAGGTATAATAATTAAGTAAAATGTACCTAAATCTTTTTATTATAAAAATACAAAAAAAAATACTAGGTAGGTATGCTGTGTATTACTTTGTATATACAATTTTTGTTTTATTTGTAACAAATGTGTGTAGGTATGATGTAAAATGGATCATAATTCTGGATACGTTTAAATAAAATAAAAAAATTGTGTTTCTATTTTGTGGCAATTATTATTTGCGACTTTTAATGTGTATAATTGTGCAGGTATAATTATGGTTTTATTTCATAAAAAATACAAAAAAGTTAATTGTGTTAATGTTGTGTAGGTATACTTTGTATAATAAAAATTGTGTTTTATTTGTGAGAAATGTGTGTGTAGGTATATGTCAAATTGACCTTACTTCTGGTACGGTATAAAAATAACAAGAAAAATTGATTACACTTAAATTAGGCATGCTATTTAAAAAAAATATGTTATAAAAATTGTGTGTTTCGTATTTTGTGACAATTATTTTTCGTTTTATAAATAATACAAAAAAATATATAAATTATGTTTAGTATAGGTACTTATTGTATTTGTATTAATAAAATATAAATCAGTTATTAAAAAAAGTAAAAAAAAATTAAATTAACATTAATAACTTAAAATAATATCTTTATTTAAAAAAATATATAAAATGTCTCTATTTTGTGCAATTATTGTTTGTGACAAATTGTAATATGCAGGTATAATAATTAAGTAAAATGTACCTAAATCTTTATATTATATTATAATATATGTTTTATTTGTGACAAATATTATGTGTGAAGGAAAATGTCAAATGGACCGTACTTCTGGTTCGGTTTAAGTAAAAAAAAAAGAAAAAAAAATTGGGTTTCTATTTTGTAGCAATTAAAAGGTATTTGTGACAAATTTTAATGAGTGTACAAATTACGGCAAATGTACCAAAAGAAACCTTTATTTCATAAAAATACAAAAAATATAAAAAATACAAAAAAAAAAATACTAGGTATGCTGTGTATTACTTTATATATACAATTTTTGTTTTATTTGTAACAAATGTGTGTAGGTATGATGTAAAATGGACCATAATTCTAGATACGTTTAAATAAAATAAAAAAAAATGTGTTTCTATTTTGTGGCAATTATTATTTGTGACAAATTTTAATGTGTGTAGGTATAATAATTATGGTTTTATTTAATAAAAAATACAAAAAAGGTAATTGTGTTAATGTTGTGTAGGTATACTTTGTATAATAAAAATTGTGTTTTATTTGTGACAAATGTGTGTGTAGGTATATTATTATGTCAAATGGACCTTACTTCTGGTTCGGTATAAAAAATAACAAGAAAAATTGATTACCATTAACTTAGTCATTCTATTAAAAAAAAATATGTTATAAAAATTGTGTTTCTATTTTGTGACAATTATTTTTCGTGATAAATGTGTGTGAACTTGTGCAGTACCTAACAATAATTATGTAAAATGTATCTCAATCTCTTTTTAATAAAAAAAATACAAAAAAAGTGAATTTAGTATAAAATTTATGTTGTGTATACTTTGTAATTAAAAATTGTGTTATATTTGTGACAAATATGTGTGTAGGTATAAAATATGTCAAATGGATCTTACTTCTGGTTCGGTAAAAAAAAAAACAAAAAAATACCATTAAATAAGGCATTCTATTTTAAAAAAAATTAATGTTAAAGATTGTGTTTCTATTTTGTGACAATTATTTTTCGTGATAAATGTGTGTGAACTTGTGCAGTAACAATAATTATGTAAAATGTATCTCAATCTCTATTTCATAAAAAAATACAAAAAAAGTGAATTTAGTATAAAATTGATGTTGTGTATACTTTGTAATTAAAAATTGTGTTTTATTTGTGACAAATATGTGTGTAGGTATATGTCAAATGGACCTTACTTCTGGTTCGGTTAAAAAAAAAAAAACAAAAAAATACCATTAAATAAGGCATTCTATTTAAAAAAAAAATAATGTTAAAGATTGTGTTTCTATTTTGTGACAATTATTTTTCGTGATAAATGTGTGTGAACTTGTGCAGTACCTAACAATTATTATGTAAAATGTATCTCAATCTCTATTTAATAAAAAAATACAAAAAAAGTGAATTTAGTATAAAATTGATGTTGTGTATACTTTGTAATTAAAAATTGTGTTTTATTTGTGACAAATATTTTATGTGTGTAGGTATATGTCAAATGGACCTTAGGTACTTCTGGTTCAGTTTAAAAAAAAAAAAAAAGAATACCATTAAATTAGGCGTTCTATTTAAAAAAAAATATGTTAAAACATTGTGTTTCTATTTTGTGACAATTATTTTTTGTGCTAAATGTTTGTGAACTTGTGCAGTAACAATAATTATGTAAATGTATCTTAATCTTTATTTTAAAAAAATACATAAACAAGTCAATTTAGTATAATTATTATGTAGTGTATACTTTGTATTTGAAAATTGTGTTTTATTTGTGACAAATATGTGTGAAGGAAAATGTCAAATGGACCGTACTTCTGGTTCGGTTTAAGTAAAAAAAAAAACGAAAAAAGAAAAATATAAAATTTGGGTTTCTATTTTGTAGCAATTAAAAGGTATTTGTGACAAATAATGAGTGTACAAATTACGGCAAATGTACCTAAAGAAACCTTTATTTCATAAAAATACAAAAAAATAATAATGTTGATGTTGTGTATAGGTACTTCGTATATCTGTAATGGAAGTATTAATATTTAGTTTTTAGTTCCGAGCCTAGTGCCAAAACACAAAATGCAATGAGCACCGCCCTCCCGCCCACTTGAAGAGGCATGCAATGAGGACAAGCAAAAGTTAGTGTTAGTATTAGTGACACCATTCATAAACCACGACACGTGTTTCGCGTCTACACGACGCATCATCAGGATTGGACTCCGACCGCGATATAAGGGCGACAAACGTTAGATACGACGTCGCTCTCCGAGATGATGCCTCGCTGAACGCTGGAACAAGAGTACCAGAGAGAGTCTTGTACTAACTTTTGCTTGTCCTCATTGCATGCCTCTTCAAGTCGGCGGGAGGGCGGTGCTCATTGCATTTTGTGTTTTGGCACTAGGCACGGAACTAAAAACTAAATATTAATACTTCCATTACAGATATTATGGAGTTCCGAAAAGTAACGCCGGATTCAATCAAGTACTTCGTATACTTAGTAAAAAATGTGTTTTATTTGTGACAAATGTGTGTAGGTATAAAATATGTCAAATGGACCTTAGTTCTTGTTATGTATACAGGATGTCCCGCAACGAATAGATAAGCGGGCGCCTACGGATAGAGGACACTGAACCGGTCATAAATAAAAGTTATGCTCTATGAAAGTCTCTCGCTTTAACGAGATATCCGCTATTTTCGAAAATTTAAAAATTTTACTCCCACCTCTATGATTTTTGATGCCAAAACTGCAAATAAAGGAAATATTCGAATCTGTTTTTTGGATAGTATTCCAGGATAAATTTTAATGTGCTTATCGAATGCAGACAATTAAGTATTTTTTCACACCTACAGCACTTTAATCACGAATTAAAACCATGAACCTCAACTTAAAGCAAGACTTTATTCCCAAGGGAGATAATGTTGTATGAAACTCCCAAGGGAATAGAGTGATTTGAATTTGGAACGTTTAAATTCGTGTGAAAACTCTTGGTTTTAATTTTGAAGGTCTCAGCAAATAGGTTTTATTTATAATAAGTCATTTGATTGGTCTACAAAAATCTAGCAGGCCACGATTAATGTTTTTTTTTATTTTGATTGTTACGTTAGGTCTAAGCAAATGCCTATAATACCTACCAGATATTTACCATCATGCTACCATCTCATTGCAATGGCCCCATTTTTTTTTAAAGTAGGGAACTGGCCACCTCAAGAATTTAAAAAAAAATCGAGTGACGGTATGAAAAGTAGAGTATGCATCTAAGCATGTCTTCGTCTTGGGCGGCTTGAACCCCTCGCTTTACTCAGGACTCTACATAACTCCCTCGCTCCGCTCGGGAGTTAACCCTAGGGAACCTCGTTGCACTCGAATAATTTCTATTAAAATAAGCCAGAGGATGCTTTTTGTGAAGTAAAAGTAGTACTTACTAAAATTTACTATGAGTACTCAAAATATTTTAAGAAATTTTAGTTTTGAAATTCGCCGAATTTACTAAGAAAAAAAAAGAAAAAAAGTCAGCTCTGGCTCACTTTAATAGGAATTAAATTTGTATTAAATGCTGGCCATACCACGTATTATACCAATTCAACGTTTTTTATTATTATTTGGCATTAGGGTGACCATACATTTTTTTAAAGTTCAGGTTAATAAATCAAAAAAGCATAAAGTTTGAGTTAACTTAGATTAAAAAAAAATCGGTGCCATAAAAATAATTGTTTGCTTTCGATAGCACATACTTTCCAAAAAACAGATAGGAATTTATTCAATTTTTTTATTTTATTTGTTTTGTTTGTCAAAAAACAAGGAAGGGAAGAAGAAGGGAGTGCGATTTTAAAAATTTCAAAAATGGCGGTTATCTGGTAAGTAAACCAAGAAACTTTCATGGAGCATAACTTTCATTTTTCTGAACCGGCACAGTGTCCTCTATCCTTAGGTCCGTAGGCATATCCATTCATTACGGAACACCCTGTATATAAAAAAAGTGTCGCAAGACACGCGTTTGGAACGAAGTTTCTTTCGACAGACAGGGATAGGGAAACACATACACACATTTACATAGAAAATATATTATGGAAAATATTCATGTGTGTGAGAATTTAGTTTATCTTACGGTTTACGTTTCATATTTTTTGTTACGCTCAAACCGGATGGAACTAGATTTTATAAGAAATAGGTCCCGTCACAAACCTGCGATAAGGAACATCGTTCCAAAAAAATTTATTAACATTAAATTAGGTATAGGGTTATCGTTAATAACGTATAATAATATCAAATGAAACTTCATTCTGGTCAAATTAAAAAAGAACGCTAGGCCGAGCTACATGGTAGGCGGAGTGGGGGGTGTTAGGTTTTATTTTCGTTACGGAATTTCTTGATTGGGTCGCCGCGCTCAAAGCTCGCGATAAAAGCTATGCTATAGCTTAAAATTTGCTTTAGTTATTGTTCTTCAACTTTCAGTGGAGGTATAATAATTGTGTTTAATGAAAATGTTATGAATTACATTCTAAATCAACGTGAATTACACGATAAGTATATCTTAGGTCGATAAGTCGTTGGACGCAGAGAGCATAGGACTGATCGCTCTTGAAGTACTAAACTTATTACATAGTTATTGAACTAATTTTAAAAATCTGAAAATGAAACGTCGATTTAATGAACTTTTAAATACCTACGCCAATGTAAAATTGACAACCATTGCCAGTCGAAGTATGAGGGAAAGTTTATTAGGGTGATGTTGAAGTAAAAAGCTTAAAAAGGCCACTTAAAGGCCTAATTAACGACTAGTCTGTCTGATGTCTCGAAATAAGCCAAATCACGCATCGGTAAACTGCCTAGTGGCACTATATCTACCAAACCAAACTATAAAAGTTCCTTCACAATATTCTCAACTATTTGAATTTTAGGGTAAATACTTCGTGTTTTTTCCTGTAGGGTACTCAATTAATATCATCATCAAAATCAATCATCTTAAGACAATCTGTCATTGTCAAACGTTGATTTTTAATAATAAATCTGTCAATTTCAATCAGTATAGAAATTATTGTGAAAGAAAATATTTGTGTTCTTGTAAAAACGTCATAAGTTCTTTATTTTATTGAAGTATAGTGTTATTATACATCAAAATTATCGTTAACGTATGCGTAATCTAATTAAAAGTGAAGTTTTAATGAATTTTGATAATATGATAAGTTTTTTGATCGATAAAAAACGCTTAGTGCAAAATGACAAAAAATGGCGGATTTTATTATGAGGATTTTTTGGAAGGGCTTAGAAGAATTTTGAAGAAAGTAAGTGATAATTTTTTTTTTCTAGTTTTCTTATTAGAATTCGTATAATTCCAAACAGAATTTAGTTTGTTCATAATGTCTTTTAAAATATCCGTAAATTGAGCTAGAGCCGGCGCGGCGCGGGCGCAGCGCGGCGCCGACGGCGCGGCGATTCGCGCCGCAAATTTCTTTAATTTTTTACTCACTTTTTTAGTATTAAACATGCCTAAATAATAATTTAAATATAAAGGTATATTCAAGTACTTATCATGTGAATAAAAAAAAACGTATGTTATCGCTTTAGATTTTACACAAAACGCCAATCTTTCTAACTACTCTATAATTTCGTCTGAATTTTTTCGTATCTCGAATTCAATTTGTTTATAGTAAAAAAATAAACATAGCACAATTAAAATAACACTTGAAACATAATCCGTGGTCTTTAAGCTATAGATATCAGTCATTTGTTTACTTAGAAGCTCTTTTGAAGTGGTCGTAAATATCGTTATAATGACCCAGCGCGCGCCGCTCACAGATGACGTAATTTATGGTGACATTTGACGGATTTTTGGCATAACACGTCATCACTTTACTGGTTTTTTAGACATACAAGTCGTTAAGCTTTTTAGTGTTATTGTATGTTATAAAAAGTCAAAGGATATTGCTAATCATTATTTGGGCGTTGGCACAGTTATCGGCGAAATGTTGATTTTTATCAATCTCTTGTACAATAGGATCTATAATGAAACATAAACATGGTGTAACAAGGGGGATGAAAATATATTTTACAGAATATTTGTCTCTGCAACCTATCTTAAAAACTACTGGCTTTCATGATGAATAAACTCTAAAAAATTCATTCGGCCAGAGCTAGGGAATCATGTTGAATAATTGATAGGCCAACAAAAAGTGAAAATAAACGATATATTTATTTCTCAGTAAATTCCTTTTTAATTCATTCGAATCTGATATTTCTTTTTAACCGACTTCAAAAAAAGGAAGAGGGTCTCAATTCGATTGTATGTATGTTTTTTTTTTATATATAGGTATGTTCGCGCATATCTTCTTTGTTGATCAACCGATTTTGATGAATCTTTTTCTGTTGGAAAGGGTCTACCTCAAGGGTGGTCCCATAAAAATTTGGTGAAGATCTGACGAGGATCTTTGAAGTAATTAACAGAATTGCACCTCAAAAGAGTTTCAATTTGTATCTGCCGAAACATCTTTTAGCCGTCTTCCAAAAAAATATGCACTAAAAGGCTAAAAAATGATGAGGATCTTCGACAACATGAAGTGATCGTTCCACAATATAATCATACTACAATAGATTGTTCAGTTTTCGATTACTAGTTAGGTACCAGTAGAAACTTTCAAACAATACATTTAAAACAGATTTTGACAGATGTTCATCAATTGACGACCCAGTTGGCATAATGGTCACCATGCCAGACTGCCAAACACAGGGTTGCGGGTTCGATTCCTGCCTCAGACATGTATTTACGCATATATATTTGTATAATGGTCTGGTAAATAAGTAGTATATCCGTTGTCTAGCTATCATACCCATTAAAACACAAGTCTAGTTACTTAGCTTGGGGCTAGACAGCTATGTGTGCAATGTCCTGCAATATTCATAATAATCAATGGTTTCTAATAATCAATGTTAAGCTGTGAGATATTGGTTAGGTTAGTTAGTAGGTACAGTCGGGAACAGAACTGCAAACTCACCGTTGTGACAACAGTTTTGACGCTCTGCGGTGGGTCTGTATGTTTGTTGCCTGATTGTACCTAACACTGACTGTGTTAGACTATACTACCTACCACTAAAAATTATGAAATAAAAAAATAATTAAAAATTAAAAAACCGACTTCAAAAATAAAATTAAAAAACCATCAAAAATAAATTACAAAGAAAAAATGGGTGCGTGTACTTATGTACGCGCGTGAGAAGTTATACTTCTTTGGCATTAAAAAAAAAAAAAAAAAAAAATCGTCCGGCAAAAAACTCGTCCGACAAAAAACTCGTCCGACAAAAAACTCGTCCGACAAAAGACTCGTCCGACAAAAAACTCGTCCGACAAAAAACTCGTCCGACAAAAAACTCGTCCGGCAAAAAACTAGTCCGACAAAAAACTCGTCCGACAAAAAACTCGTCCGACAAAAAACTCGTCCGACGAAAAACTCGTCCGACAAAAAACTCGTCCGACAAAATACTCGTCCGACAAATATAAATAATTAATTACATTAAAATAATTATGTAGTAGTAGTACCGCAGATGACAGCTGTCATCTTGCGGTTTGCGGACAACTTCAACATGGTTTTATGACAGCTGTCATCTTGCGGTTTGCGGACAACTTCATGGTGAGAATTTTGTGTGACGCTTTTGTAAAATTTCACTCTCATCATTTTTTCATAACGCGCCTAAAGAAGTATAACTTCAAAAATCTAAAAAGTTTAAGAATAATATACAGAATTATTAAACTAAAAAGTTTAAATAAATTATATAAAAAAAAGGTAAACTAAAAAGTTAAAAATAAAAATATTAAATACTACGGATTATAAAAAAACACTACAAAGTCAAATATAAATAGAGTTTAATTAATGAAAACATCGTTGTTTCGGAGGTAAAGCAAAGTTTCACTTCGTCATATTACTGAGCCAGCGTATTATAAAACGTAGTTAAGTATTTGGAAGTCGGACTGGATGATACCATGTAAGGTTTTCTTAATCAAACCCAGTCCGACTTCCAAGTACTTACATACGTTTTATAATACGCTGGCTCAGTAATACGACGAAGTGAAACTTTGCTTTACCTCCGAAACAACGATGTTTTCATTAATTAAACTCTATTTATATTTGACTTTGTAGTGTTTTTTTTTATAATCCGTAGTATTTATAAAAGTTATGAATAGTATGAAATGTTCGACCTTTCTCCGACTTCAGCAATACCGCGTCTTGCGATGTCTAGAATGGTCACAGAATAGAAAATAATTGGTATGGCTTCACTATGCTCATAATACCTACTGTTTAAAATACTTATTGGTTGTTTCACATATTTTTGTAATAACTAATGAACAAAATACCTAATGTACGAAACAACTACGGTTAATTTAACTAAGTTCATTATAACTATGTTTGAAATAACTACAGTCATAATAACTACTGTTTAAAAACACCTACCTACGGTTAATTTAACTTCGTAAACTTCCATAACTTCTTCAAAAATCGCAACAAAGTGTAAAATGTTGTATTTACTCTTATAAGTTCAGCGTTGGATTTTGCCATCGCGATTCAGGAAATTGGTTAGATTTCGTAGCGCCATCTAGCGGCCGATAGAAAAATCATCTACCAAGCATGTCTACATTAGTATTAAATAAAAATATTACAGGACATTCCACATATCGCCATCTAGCCCCAAGCTAAGTAACTAGACTTGTGTTATGGGTGCTAGACAACGGATATACTAATTATATACTTTTCTTTTGTAAATATATACTTATAATACATAGAAACAACCAGACCACAGACAAAAATCTAACAATAAATACTTGTCTGAGGCGGGAATCGAACCCGCAACCCTGTGTTTGGCAGTCCGGCATGGTGACCATTGTGCCAACTGGGTCGTCAAAATTAAATTTTACCGGTGGATCAAGACGAGACGATGACGTGACATTTTACACAGTGGTACTTAATGAGACGAAAATGGGAATGTATGAAGATTTTTGGGAAAAGCCCGCGGGATTTCACAAAATTTAAACTGCGAGGACTAGACTCATGAAATTTTGCCATAGGTGACAGAAATGGGAGATAACAAAGATTTGTTTGGAAAATCCCGTGGGATTTCACAGAATTTAAACCACTAGGTCCAGGCTCGTGAAATTTTGTACAGTGGTAGGTACCTTATGTGACCAAAATGGGAAATTATAAAAAAAATATATTAAATCCCGTGGGATTTCACAAAATTTGAACTGCTAGGACTAGACTCGTGAAATTTTGCACAGTGGTACCCTATGTGACAAAAAGAAGAATTTTTGAAGATTTTTTGGAATATCATGTGGGATTTTATAAAATCTAAACTGCGAGGACTAGACCCTTGGTACCTCATGTGTTAAAAATGGGAATTTATGAAGATTTTGTGAAAATTTGCACAATGGTACCATATAATAATGTGAAGAAAATGGGAATTTATAAGGATTAAAAAAAAACCTTGTGGGATTTCCAAAAATAAACTGCGAGGACTAGACCCGTTAAATTTTGCACAGTAGTACCTTATGTGACAAAAAATGGGAATTTATGAAGATTTGTTGGAATATCCCGTGGGTCAAGGGCAAGTCAATCTATAAAGGTACCACTGTGTAAAATGTCACGGGTCTAGTCCTCGCAGTTTAGATTTAATGTGAAATCCCACGGGACATTCCAACAAATCTTCATAAATTCTTATTTTTAACACATGAGGTACCACCGTGTAAATTTTCAAGGGTCTAGTCCCCGCAGTTTGGATTTTATGAAATCCCACGGGATATTCCAAAAAATCTTCAAAAATTCCTCTTTTTGTCACATAAGGTACCACTGTACAAAATTTCACGAGGCTTAACCTAGCGGTCTAAATTTTGTGAAATCCCGCGGGCTTTTCCCAAAAATCTTCATAAATTCCCATTTTCGTCTCATTAAGTACCACTGTGTAAAATGTCACGTCATCGTCTCGTCTTGATCCACCGGTAAAATTTAATTTTGACGACCCAGTTGGCACAATGGTGGTCAACACCATGCCGGACTGCCAAACACAGGGTCGCGGGTTCGATTCCCGCCTCAGACAAGTATTTATTGTTAGATTTTTGTCTGTGGTCTGGTTGTTTCTATGTATTATAAGTATATATTTACAAAAGAAAAATATATAATTAGTATATCCGTTGTCTAGCACCCATAACACAAGTCTAGTTACTTAGCTTGGGGCTAGATGGCGATATGTGGAATGTCCTGTAATATTTTTATTTAATACTAATGTAGACATGCTTGGTAGATGATTTTTCTATCGGCCGCTAGATGGCGCTACGAAATCTAACCAATTTCCTGAATCGCGATGGCAAAATCCAACGCTGAACTTATAAGAGTAAACACAACATTTTACACTTTGTTGCCATTTTTGAGGGAATTTTAAAATTTTTGTTTTTTGACGATTACGGATTTAGTTTTTATGTTAGAAGTTTTATTTTTGCGGCACAACCTAGCACAAACCTAGCACAACCTTGTACAATAATCAAAATTGCGAAAATCCAAAAGTGCGGTGCCAACTTCCCGGTTTTGTGCTCTGGTTTAATTTGCATTGCGGCTTCAATTTTGAAGTTAGAAGTTTTATTTTTACGGCACAACTTAGCACAAACCTAGCACAACTTTGTACAATAATCAAAATTGCGAAAATTCAAAAGTGCGGTGCTAACTTCTCAATTTTTTTAACAGTTTTTTCAACTTTCTGGCTTCAGTTTTGACGTTAGAGGTTTTATTTTTACGGCACAACGGAGCACAAACCTAGCACAATTCAGCACAATAATCAAAATTGTAAAAATCTAAAAGTGCGGGGCAAATTTCAAAAACATTTTTCCACTTTGACGCGCCATTTTAAAACTTAGAAACTTGAAATTTGCGGCACAACGTTTAGAACGCCTAGCACAATCTAGCACAATCTTAAAAAATCCGAATTTCCAAAAGTGCGGTGCCAGGGTGGAATTTGGTTTAATTCGATTTTTGACTTCAGTTTTGACTTTAGAGAAAAAAAAATTACGGCACAACGCAGCACAAACCTAGCACAATTCAGCACAATCGTCAAATTTTGAAAAATCCAAAAGTGCGGTGCTAACTTCCCATACTCTAATCATTCACCTTATGATAATGCGATAACGTAAACACGAATCCTGATATAAAACCGTGGTTTATCATATCCTGTTGCTATCACACTGTGGTGTGGGAAACCAGAAATAGGTTTATGTACTTACCTATCTACCTACTATTTGTAAACACTTAAATTAAATGTACCTACTTACTTTCCATAACGTGACCATAATTTTCTATCGCCAGAGCGGGACAACTACATAATTAAAATGTTGTTAAAAAAGAATATTGTAATATTTGTATCTATTTAATCGCCGGTTTTTTTTTAGCCCAGGAAAAATAAGAAATAAAGTTAGAATTTCTAACCTAACCATCTCTTAGAACTATACAGGGTTATTGGAAATTATACTAGCAAGCCGTTGAGGGCTACTTCTGTGCACCTTAACTAACAACTTTTGTTCTACGACTTTTGGAAATTCGAATTTTTTTTCGAAAATTTTGAGGTTAGGTTTACCTGAAAATCAGCTGTTCCTTACACGGAGGGGTCATTAACCTTAAAATTTTACTTATTTTTTAAGTTTTATCTACTGTTCTTGATCTGAATGATCTTTGTTTTAAAAAATCAGCTGATTTCGAATTTAGGTACATAGCTTCAAAAACTTTTTTTTTTTTCGAATTTCTAAAAGTCGTAGAACAAAAGTTGTTTGTTGAGGTGCACAGAAGTAGCCCTCAACGGCTTGCTAGTATAATTTCCAATAACCCTGTATATGGACACGCGTGAGCATAGCGAGCGCCAAATAGTTTTTCATGTTTCCAACAGTCGGTGTTCATTGACTTCCTTAATGATCATCACAACGTTATAGGATACTAGCGACCTGCTCCGGCTTCGCACGGCTATATTATGCATGTATTATACATATAAACCTTCCTCTTGCATCACTCTACCTATTTAAAAAAACCGCATCAAAATCCGTTGCGTAGTTTTAAAGATATAAACATACAAAGGGAAATGGGAACGGCGAAAAGTGACTTTATTTTATACTATGTAGTGATAGTGACTTACCTACTTGAATATGAAAGCGGGACATTTACCCTCGCCAGGACAGCGAGACACAGTTTGAAAGTGGGAAAGTCTCGTCCAAAGCGGGACAGTCCCACTTTGAAACTAATTCATACTCAAACTAACTCATGTTTTGAACTCCCTAGTTAACAATATGCGTACATACTAAATTCACATTATATTGCTATTGGCTGTTGATTCTAATTATGCCCGTGGCATAGTAAAAGCACCGATAATATCTATTTAGGTATAAACAATGAAACTGAATATGAATGGCAGCAGCCCAGTTGAAATGGTCTATTTTGTTTGTATGATTCAGTTTACGCGCAAGATGAGGCGATAAACCATTTCGCAATAATACGTTTCGATAAAAAAAAATGAAAACAGTCAGATTGTAATGTAACGAAACACTCATATGGCGTAAAACCGAAGATTGGAACTCGTATTTTTTTTTAATTCATATGTTTGCGATTGTCTGTTTTTCCCCCATGTATCCCTCTCATGTAATAAAAACTACTGATCCTATTGAAATCTGATTTTCACTATTGTTTGAATTGAAAAAAATATTTGTGTGTTGGATAGTCGATTTATCGAGGAAGGCTATAGGCTACTTTTTATTTTGATATTCCCACGGGATCGGTACTTATGCGCGTGAAACCGCGGAGCGCAGCTAGTTTATGATATGGACTGAAATAAACTAAATCTTAGTACAGAAGTTGAGTATAAAATAAGAATAACGACGAGCCACCAATCAACAATGTAGGTAGGTAGGTACTCAATTTGAATAGGTATGTGATCGAGTGCCTGGAATTGGTACAGTTTTGTTTAATAATTGGGTTAAAGATTGCGTAATCGCTATAATAATTATACAAGGTACAAACATACAACCACATTGTTTGTTAGGTATCCATCCATGTAGATTTTTAATAACGTGAATATTGTGGTAATGACCACGAGGAAATGTAAGAGGTGTAATTTATGCTCGTGGTCATTCACTCATCATCATCCGAGCGATGTTCCCGGTTGCATCCCTCTCGGGAGCCCAGGGTCCGCTTTCCTACTTTTACGCCTCCACTTTGCACGATCTTCGGCATCCTGGGTTGTAAGGCCATTTGCACGCATATCACCCTTTACGACGTCAAGCCAGCACTTCTTGGGTCTACCCAGTCTGCCACGACCCGGCGGAGGCGCCATGGCAAGACATTTGTTCCCCACGTAACTAGCCGGTTTTCGCAAGACGTGGCCGTACCAGCGTAAGCGACACTCTTGCAATTTATCTGCAATGTCTCGGACATGAAGGCTGCCCCGGATGCGGGAGTTCCTGACGCGATCCTTTCGCGTCACTCCACACATCCAGCGCAACATCTTCATCTCCGTGACACGCAGCTCCTGCTTATGTCGCTCAAGCACCGGCCACGCCTCACTACCATACAAAAGGACAGGTCTAATGATGGTTTTATAGACCTGTCCCTTTAGTTTAATCGGCATTTTGGGGTCGCAAATGACACCAGTCACCTCACGCCACTTGGCCCAAGCCGCTGAAATGCGTGACTTGACGTCGCAATCGATGTCGCCGGACGCGCGAAGCACAGACCCCAAGTACTTAAACTGGTCTGTCCGCTCGACCATATGACCGTCTACGCAGACAGGTGTGGGATCTGTGGTATTGCAAGCCAAGTACTCTGTCTTCGCCACATTCAGTTGCAAACCGCCGTTCTCAAGCGACTCCTTCCACGTGTGTACACGTTGGACCAGCCGCCCCTTATCCGAATCCGCCAGCGCAATATCATCAGCGTACATGAGCAGCCATGGAGGCTGCTCGTGTGCATCCCTGATGGCAACGGACAGTGCATCCAATATTACGCTGAACAGGAACGGGCTTAGGACGGAACCCTGGTGAACTCCAACGGTAACAGGGAAGGGCTTAGTGTCGCCAACAGCAGTTCGCACCACAGAATCAGAATTTCGGTACATGTCTCTGATGATTTCAACATAAGCTTCCGGAACCCCTTTGGACCGCAGCGCCCACCAGATCATCATGCGAGGAACACAGTCGAAGGCCTTCTGCAAATCTAGGAATAGAAAATGCAGAGGCGTATTCTTCGTCCTGTATTTCTCCATAACGATCCTTAGGGCGAAAACAGGGTCCATGGTGCCATGCCCGGGGCGGAAACCATATTGACACCCAGAGACAGTGCACTCCTGTCGGATCCGGGAGTCGACTATCCGCTCGTAGAGCTTCATGGTGTGGGACATGACCTTTATACCTCGATAACTGCCACACTCCTGCACCGATCCCTTGCCCTTGAAAACTGGGGTAATAACACTCAATCTCCATTGGGCAGGGATCTCGCCGGTCTCGAGTATGCGGTTAAAGAGGTTGGTCAAGATGCCCACACCACGAGGACCCATCGCCTTCCACACTTCGATAGGGACTCCATCGGCTCCGACAGCTTTCCGATTAAGCTTCTGCCCCTCAGACGTTTCCAACTTTCGTACAGTGACTGTAAGTGGTTCTGTCTGGCTCTGGCTACTGCTCTTTTTGTAGCACGTTTGGCGGCTTTATACGAGTCTCGATCTTCAGGAGAGCTGGACGCTTGCCACTTTTTAAAGAGGGCTTTCTTCGCCTTAGTCTCCCTCTGGACTGTGTCGTCCCACCACCAAGTCTCCCTGTCACATTTGCGTCCACCTCTAGACATGCCCAGCACTGCCTTCGCCGCACCAGTGATAGATGCCTGAATGTTATCCCAGTGGTCCTGGACTGGTTTGTCTTCGGCACCAGCGCACTTGTCACCGATAGCCGAGACAAGCTTCTGGGATTTGGTTTCATCCAGCATCCACCATCTGATTCGGCGACGACATTGCTCAGGGTGTTTGTCTTTGGGTTTCACACAGAGATCCATGACAAGAAGACGGTGTTGATCAGTAAGACTCTCACCGGGTATGACTTTGCAGTTAGCTACGTTGCCGATATGATGTCTCCTGGTGATTAGAAAATCGATTTGGGTAGCGTGCCTTCCACTCTTGTAGGTGATCAAGTGGTCGGGTTTCTTTTTGAAGTAAGTGTTCACGAGGGCCAGGTCGGCAGTGGCACACGTACGTAGGATTTCTTCCCCTTCCGTATTCCGACTGCCGTATCCGTAGCCTCCGTGAACACGCTCAAATTCCACCCCCATCTCGCCAACATGACCGTTCAGATCACCACCCAAAACGATCCCCTGTGACAACGGGATAGCTCCAAGGACCTCACCGAGTTTGTTCCATTGTTCCACCTGTTGATTTTGCAAAAAAATAATCATTATGTTTCAAGAATTGATCTCTATCAAGACTATCCATTGGTATAGAAATATAGGATATTTATTTTTTTGTAAAATCAACAGGTTCGATTCCTGGCGAGGGCAATGACTTTTTCAAAAATCTAATGATGCAATTTTAGTTTTTATCAAAATCGGGCACGCAACTCCTTTCAGCATTTTTCGCTATCTCTTATAGTTTAGGATATAGCCCTGAAGGCCCACATAAAAAATTCACCCTGTATAAGCAATTGATGTTTGTTTGTCTCGCTAAAATTCGAGAACGGCTGAACCGATGATTTCGGTTTTGAAATGTTAGTCCAGGGAAGGTGAGAAAGATCGGACTTAAGCGGGTTAAACCGCGGGGCGCAGCTAGTAACATATAAATATTTGTAAATCGTTGCAGATAAGGCATTTAATGTACAGTTACATAACACGACATCTGTTATGTAATAAGTATATTAATTACAAAAAAAAATACTGGTTGTCTGTAAAGTCGGTTTACGGACGATAATTTTACGTGACATTACAAAGCATTGATGGTAACCATAGCAACGATAAGATGTTGCTATTGTTACCTTGTCAATAACGGAACGTGAGCGATGACGTCACACTTTTTTGTGAATGCCGATGTTCATCGATTTATAAGACGTTATCACGTCAAAAAAAGTATATAAATATTATATCCGATATCTGCCGGTCACCATATCACAAACCTAGTTGTCTAACCGGGGGTTAAATGACGCTTTTTTCACTGCCCTGCGAGCGATATCTATCTAATAATATAAAGCTGAAGAATTTTGTTTGTTTGTTTGAACGCGCTAATCTCAGGAACTACTATTTCGAATTGAAAAATTATTTTTGTGTTGGATAGTCCATTTATCGAGGAAGGATATAGGCTACTTTCTCTCGACAGTACTTTTGCAAAGACCAGTGTACGAATAGAGAGTCAAAGTATGGAAATTAAAAAATAATAATTTAACTAGTCCAGTGTACGAATAGGGGGTAGGAGTGTACCAATCGGCAATAACCCGATATTCTCACGGGACTGCTAGTTTATTCATATTTAGCAAAAGGAAAAGTAGATACCATTTTTTACGCTATAACTACTCAGTCCAGCTATTATTTAAATAAACGAATATAAAGAATGGGACACGTAGGTACTACATGTATGTTGCAAGCCTAAACGATGTTTAAATCTCTCACATCCTGTATAAAACTATATAATTTTTAGGGTTCCCTACCAAAAGGGTAAAAACGGTACCCTTTTACTAAGACTCCTGTTCGTCTGTCTGTCTTTGTGTTACCGGGCTGTATTTCATGAACCGTGATAGCTAGACAGTTGAAATTTTCACACATGATGCATTTCTGTTGCCGCTGCTGTAACAAAAAATACTAAAAACAATGTAATGGTACGGAACCCTTTGCGAGTCTGACTCGCACTTGGCCGGTTTTTTATTCATGCTAAATTATAGTTTAGCTTCTGCCTGCGTTTTTTTTTTGCGTAACCTTTAATTTTTTGAATAAAAATTTATCTGTGGGTTAATTGATGATTTTTTAATAGGGCACAGGACCTCTGATGAACATTGACCGTTCCTTTAGACTTCTAGAGCGATCTACTTGTTTAATTCTAATTCGTTGATGGTGCTAGATAAGATCAAATTCAAGGAACATACCATGAAAATGTCGGGGTTTTTAGTTCTCGTCAAATTATTACCTACTAGTGACCCGCCCCGGCTTCGCACGGCTGTATATGCATGTATTATAACTAAAAACCTTTCTCTTTAATTCCTCTAATCAAAATCCGTTGCGTTGTTTTAAAGATCTAAGGAACATAGGGACGCGACGGCGAAAAGTGACTTTATTTTATACTATGTAGTGAAGTGATAGTGATAGTGATGATGATGATAATAAAGCTGAAGAGATTGTTTGTTTGAACACGCTAATCTCAGGAACTACTGGTTCGAACTGAAAAAATATATTTTGTGTTGGATAGTCCGTTTATCGAGGAACGCCATAGGCTACTTTTTATTCTGATATTCCCACGGGATCGAGACTTACGCGGGTGAAACCGCGGGGCGCAGCTAGTGCAACATATTTCGATTTCTAATTCTGTAATTTTTACGATAAACTAATATTTTTTCAAATTCGAAAGTATTTCAAAAAATACCTTTAACGGTTGACGGTCAAGCCAACAAGGTTAGCATGAGATGAAGTATTGACAAAACATTACTGATTGCTTTATTGTAAATTAAACGTGCTAACATTGCGTATGGATTTGCTTGATAACTGTTTGTACTTACAATTTGTCTGATAAACTCGATGCTCGTTGTCCTTAATCTATTAACACCATGCTATTTATGTTATCTAGTATCCACCTTTTTTTAGTACCTAAATAAATAGCTTTTGATGATGGATGACTCAATTTCTAAACAGATTTGTAACTAGGTTTCCTACATGTGCCTGCTATCGTAAACTTCCTATCACTGAATTTACCAATAGATTGTTACTAAGCTTATCTCGTAAAATTATCTAAATCAACAAATCAGTTATCAATCTTTGGTTCGTCTACGAAACTGGTTCCGCTAAAATTGTGATTCAAACATAATAATATTATGACAAACTCGGGAAATAAACGCTTGTAGGTACTCTAGGTACCTACTCGTATGATTATGGCTTTGTGATTATGTTTTATTTAATAGGTTAACAAAATATGTTATTTAATGGTTCAGGTTTCCTTATAGCAAAAATATTTAACGGATTAGAAATTAGAAGGTTTTTATGTTTAATTTTACGGTCATAAAGGGTTCGTTCGTCAATATGTAAATAAAAAATATAGAAAATAAAATTAAAAATAAATAATACCTAGGTACCAATAAATAACATAATTGACGCTTCAGGCGAACATGCGCCTGCATATGAATTCGATTAAATATTTATGTAAGTACAAATTGTTTTCTGGTCTGGGTAGGTAGTTATGTACATTAAATACGTATTTATAAAAGAAAAGTGTTATAACGAAGCAACGAAGCAACTATAGGCCTAGTTGCTTCGTTTAGCGCTAGATGGCGCTGTGTGGAATGTCATGCGATTCAATTTAAACTAAAACCATTACGATAATTATAAAATAAATAAATAAATATTTCAGGACATATTACACATCGCCATCCAGCCTCAAGCTAAGCAACTTAATGCTTGTGTTATGGGTGCCAGATAACGGATAAACTACTTATATACTTTTTTTTTGTAAATATATACATATTATACATATAGAAAACACCCAGAACCAGAAACAAGAATTTATGGTCAGCATAAATACTTGTTCCCGGCGGGAATCGAACCCGCAACCTTCTGCGTCGCAGTCGGGTGTTCGCCCGACGCGCCACAGAGGTCGTCAATTATGTTTCAGTGGCAATGGAAAACTATGTTTTTAACGTAACTAGAGATTAATGTAGAGCAAATCCGTGTCAACTTAGTATTTACCTACCAACTTTTACGAGCGTCTGTCTACGCGTTAGTAAGGTCGTTTCGTTCTACTCATTTGTTTGTACCTATTGTCTAACTGAAGCATAGCCTGTAAAACAAGCAAAAGGTTTCAAAACCCTATTCATTAATTTCCAGATATCCAGTAATAGAGGTATATCTGATTGTGTGTCTGATAATGCTAACACTAATACTTTGTTGATATCTCGTTAACTACTGAACTGATTTGATAAAACTTTTCCTATATAATTAAATATCCTGGCCCGGCCATTCTTTTTGATGTTATAGCTACCTATATAAAATTCTTGTGTCGCGGTGCTAGTTAACTATCTCCAAGTAAACGGCAAACCGATTTGTATGTTTTTTTTGTGTAAATTCGTTAGGTCTGAGAATCGAACAACATTTTTTCCCCTTTTTTTAAAATTCCGGTAGGTACCTCTTGTTTAAATTATATTTTTTACTGACACTAGGCGAAGTTTTTTTTTCCATTATGACAGGTCAGCGTTTGACCACTACCACACCTGTTCTTATTCACTCACGACTTGAAACCCATCTAATTGTAGACGTCAGGAAAGACAGACACAGGCAACTGATTCCATTCTCTTGCTGTACGACTATGAAGCGAATCGCTTGGTGCGGGTGTTTGGGATTTCCAGCACCATGAATCGGTGTAGCTTAACACTTTGCCTGCTCGTTAATTATAAAAAAAAAAAAAAACATTTTCATGCAAAAATATTATAGGGATTACGGGTTATTTTTCTTCTTCACTTTTTTTACCCATTTGAGGTGTTAAAGGCTATTTTCTATGTTTTGTGCAAATAAAGCGTTTATCTCTATCTATCTATTTTGAAAGCAGCTTTTTTCAAATTATTACTACCGTGAAACGTAAACCCAATGCCTCAATTAATGAACATTCAACAAACCTACCTCTATCTTATAAGTACTTATAACATCTGACTATAATAGTAGGTTACAATATAGATAAACCTAAGTAAAACGACTTGCATATTAGCCTTGGGACTTGAAGCTGTTTGGAAATTTGTCCATAAACGAATCATCTGTTTTCAAAAACAATCCGCCGTAATTTAGTAGATAGCAATGCAAACAGAGATCAGTGAAGTATTCTGTTTAATTATTGGTATTGTCTTTTTTAACAATGTCGTAAAATAATTAAAGACGATTGTTAGAAGAGGTAGGTATTAAATTTAAGAGGAAAGGGTACCGGGCGCTCTGTCCATACAAACATAGTAGACTTTTCCTCTCTGTATAATGACACTAGAGTTAACTAGAACAAATATTTTTGTTGCATAAAACTTATAACTGCCATGACCATGGCAGTTATTAGTTTTACAAACCAAAACATAGGGTATGTTTTGGTTTTTTTT
This sequence comes from Idaea aversata, assembly GCA_907269075.1. Classification (NCBI taxonomy): domain Eukaryota; kingdom Metazoa; phylum Arthropoda; class Insecta; order Lepidoptera; family Geometridae; genus Idaea; species Idaea aversata. The sequence goes on from OU026102.1 coordinate 6,047,301, forward strand.
TTTAAGTAATTTTTTTGATTTTTAATTATTAATTTCAACATAACAACACAACAACATAAATAATATTTTTTAACATAAATAGTGCGAATCAGTTATTGGCTGTTGGTGTTATCTATCTGTTTTTGTTAAATTATACTTAAGAGCTGTTGATTCGATGAAAATAAATAAAATAAATAAATAATTTCTATGATAATTAGAAAATGAAAAAAAAAACCAAGACATAGGGGCATAGTCAAAGTCATGGCAGGTATAGATTTTATGCAACAAAAATATTTGTGGTAGTGTTATTATCCAGGGAGGAAAGAGTCGACTACGTTTGTATAGAGAGAGCGCCGGTACCCTTTCACTTGAATGAGGTCATAAAAAAGACTCTTCAAAAATCTTAATCTAAGTACCTATGAGCGGATGTCGTAGATACATCTTCGTGACTGAAACTAATTGGGTCATTTGAATAAGACTACCTACTACCTACCTACTAGGTACCTAGAGTACCTAGTACTTACCTACTTCAGTTTTACGTTGAATCTCTAAGTGCTTTTTTTAGTATCCAGTAGGTCAAGTTTTATCAGAATGGGTTGTACAGTAAGAAAAGGACTAAGGTGCATGAAATAACCAACACTTCGAAAGCTTTAGTGATATCAAGCAGAATAATTGACAATTACTGTACAAATAATTTAAGGACGTAAATAACATTAGTAACAAATTAACCTACCTATTTCTTATTAAAATGACCCAATTAGTTTCAGTCACGAAGATGTATCTACGACATCCGCTCATGATGTCGAAATCATACACGCATAAATCGCGAACATTTTTTCTCAAAGTAAAGTAGATTTAGCATAATATTAGCACAGTATTAGGTCGGAGTCAGAATTAAGGTGAGCGCACACCTAGCCGCACCGTACGCGCCGCAGTCGCGGCAGCGAAGAAAATCCTCAAGGCCGATGCTGATGACGTCACCAACCCGGCGCTGCGCGCATACAAACGGAGACTGCGGCGCGGCTAGATATGCGCTCACCATAAGAGCGGCGACTGGGACCGCAACCCACTGGAACCGCGGTCCCGGTTGCCGGATTCATTTATTTTATTATTTTTCTTCCGTCGAGTGGGACCACTCGCAAATAAACAAAGAAATCAATTGTTCAAGAAAAATAGTACAGTCAAACGAAAAAATGTTTGAAGTAATAATTTAAGAAAAAAACTCTTTGATTCAAAAATATAATTGAAAAAATACGCGAAACCTTTGATTATTTTTATTTAAAAAAAAGACGTGCTTAACTAATACTTTTTTATCAAATGTTCAAATTCCTTTTTCAAAATTACACCCATAGAATTTGAGTTCGTTTTAATTATGAGTGATTGTTGACTGTAAAACCGGGTAGTAGGATGCACGCGCGTGCTTGGTTCTTTGGTATACTCACCCTACTTGCACTTGTCATGTGGGATTAGTTTACGGAGACATTTGAATAAAAAATCATTGTAAGTGCTATAGAGTTATTGATATAATATAACAAAGTTTAATATGGCCTGTGACTCCACGTTGGTCTGCTTCTCTGTACTGTACTGGCACGTGATTGGCTTGAGATTGGCTTGAGATTGCCTATTTTCAAAATATGCAGATAATAGGAGGATTGTACCAGGGTGTAAGAACAATGTAGGAGGTATACTGATTCGTATGAGAGCAAGCGCTTACACACCACCACCACTTTCTGTTACGTTCTGTGTGAATTGTATGATGGTAATTGGTTTGTATGTACTAGGCTATCAGAACTTAGTAGAAGGTTACTAGAGAAATCATGCTCGATATATTTGAATTCTTTTTTCAGCTTCTTCATTACCTCATACACATACAGGAAATAAAATGGAAGAGATAGAGATAATTTAATAAGTGTGATTTATACCTTCTACTGACTTCTGATTGCCTAGTAATTTTTACAAACTAATGACCATTTTCTACAGCAAAAGTGATGTTAGATTCGTAGCTGATTTATGTACTTACATCTCTTCTTCTTCCGTGTCTTATGTACTTACATAAGACTGTACATAATTATGTTTATTTCAATAGTTGTTCACTTTTCTTAATATATATAAATCTCGTGTCACAATGTTTGTCCTCAATGGACTCCTAAACCACTTAACCGATTATAATAAAATTCGCACACCATGTGCAGTTCGATCCAACTTGAGAGATAGGATAGCTTCCATCCCGATATTCCCACGGGATCGGGAGTTACGCGGGTGAAACCGCGTAGGGCAGCTAGTATTTTATAATTATTTATTCTGATTCTATAATTATTTATATAAAAGTAAAGCACAAATTAAACGTTTTACAAATTATTATGTCTATACCCACCGTAGAAATCAAAAATTACTATTATTCTTCTAAAATTACTTTTATCTATACTTATATTATAAAGTTTGTTTGTTTGATTGTCTGTTTGAACGCGCTAATCTCAGGAACTACTGGTTCGAATTGAAAAATTCTTTAGGCTACTTTTCATTTTGATATTCCCACGGGATTGGGACTTACGCGAGTGAAACCGCGGAGCGCAGCTAGTTCTAATATTTAAGTAATAAATTCATGAGTTAAAACTGTTGAAAGACTTCAAACTTGAATTCGAGCAAGACCTTAGAATCTTGCTTGAGTTGAAGACATTCTAAAAGTAGTTTTGAGCTCTACGGTGGGCCTGCAATTCTGACTCCGACCGTACATAGTTCCAATTTCATTCTATTAATGAGTTACTGTGCTGAAACTGGAACGCGACGGGTTCTTGATGGGAAAACAATTGCCAAAAGTAGGTGAGACGTGCTCCGAAATGATTATAACGTAGTATATGGGTTATTGGTAATTATACTAGCAAGCCGTTGAGACTTCTGTGCACCTAAACAAACAACTTTTGGAAATTCAAACAATTTTTTTGAAAATTTAGAGGTTAGTTAAGATTTATTCTTAACACAAAAATAGGGGCATGGTCATGGCAGTTATAAGTTTTATGCACCAAAAATATTTGCTCTAGTGTCATTATCCTGGTAGTCACAAAAGTCACAAAACAGTCGGCTACGTTTGTAATAGTTTGTATTTTTTTTGAATCAGCTGTTTTTCGAATTTACATAACCTCAAAATTTTCATATTTTTTATCGAATTTCCAAAAGTCGTAGAACAAAAGTTGTTTTTTAAGGTGCACTGAAGTAGCCCTCAACGGCTTGCTAGTATAATTAACAATAACCCTGTATAGCTAAAGCGTTGTTCATTTTCAGGCATACGGCATTGGTACCTCACAAAATCACAAGAAAATAAACAAATGTATCGTTTTTCAGATTGACAATAACGCAAATATTTATGTAGTTTTCCCTATTTTTACGAAATATTTAGTTTTGTAATTTAGGTTGCAGTAGGTGAGCCTTATTACCCGCATGTAGCTTAACGAATTAAATGGATAGATAATATAATTACTTACCTAAATTAGTTTATTTGCCCGCCCAAAGTCCACTCCCCCATCAGACGCGGGACTTTAGCTTTATAACAAGCTTTTATTTAACTTGCACTGTTCGTATGTAAGTAAGTTGTCCGTCATTTGTAAACTATTTTTCGACCATTTGTTGGCATCCGATTATGCTGAAATTTTGTTTGATTTGAGATTAGGCGACTGGGCTAATGCTATTTAAATAAAATTGTAATAGGTATGTATGTATTTAAAATACCCTACCTATTATTATAATGTGGTTAGCCTAAGTACCTACCTACATCAGGAAAGGAGGAAAGGCTATACCTACGCTCTCTCCATACAAACGTAGTCGACTGTTTCTTTCCTGGATAATGACACTACTAGAGCAAATATTTTTGTTGCATAAAACTTATAACTTATAACGCTTTATAGAAAGGAGAAAAAAACTCATAACAAAATCTCTGAAATAACAAGAGCTAAGAGGAAATGGAAATTCGACCTCTATCAGGGAAAAAGGACTGAGAAAGTTTATTTTTCGTAGTAACCAATTTCAATTATAAACTTTGCGCATGAAGGGTTCCGTACCATTACCGTACTGTATTTAGTATTTTTATCACAGTTGCTCATAAAGTGGATCTTATTAAACCGCTTTTAGGCTCATAATGCAACGTAATACACGCGTGCGATAAAAAAAAATCCAACTAGTGTTGGAAAATAATACGTCATCCCGATATGTCAAATACGTATCTTACTGCTAATGACATATAGTAGATGAAACATTCTTTTTATCACAGTTGCTCATAAAGTAGATCTTATTAAACCGCTTTTAGGCTCATAATGCAACGTATTATACACGCGTGCGATAAAAAAAAATCCAACTAGTGTTATAATAATACGTTATCCCGATAAGTCAAATACGCATCTTACTGCTAATGACATATTAGGTAGATGAAACATTCTTAATTTATCTGGGTTATACTGTTTTGATAGAAAAAAGGTACCATCAAAAAGTTTTTAAGCCTTGCTGGCTTAAAACTCTTTGTTGGTACTTTTTTTCTTCTTTTCAAAAGGTTGTCTAAAGTCTGATAACGAACGATAATTTTACGTGATAACGTATTTGAAAATAATTAAAAATTGAGCTTTGTTTTATTTTGTTTTTTCTTTAGTTACATAAATATATTTTTTCCTTACCATTATATTCTGTTTAACCGCCGCCGACGCAAAAACAAATGAAAAAATCCCTAAAAAATATTGTATGTCAGACGAGGCTGTATAGGTTAAGTCTTTTGCCTAGCCTTTCGGAAGTGTATTAACAAAAAATAGTAAGTAAACATAACCTAAAATTCTTAAAAACTTTTTATTAAGTATTTTAACAAGTCTTTTTTTAATTCGCAACTGTGATAAAAAACGTCGTACGATACAGGTGTGGATTGATCATTCCATCTCGGCTTTTGCCACGCTCGCGTTCCGCTCGCGCGTCATAACCCGCCTCTATGGAATGATCAACTTTCCACACTTGTATCGCAATGTACTATAAGGACATCGTTCAAATCGTACCCAAAAATTAACGTGCCGGCCACAAAAAAAAATGTTTCTATCTTGTAGAGAATAACATTTTAAATAATGTTTAATAAGGCAACAAAGAGCTACGATGAACCATCGTTGAGTTATTTTACATTGAAAACCCAAAAAAATGCATTTTGTAGAGATCCGTTTGACCACTTCTAAGATATTACTACAGAAAACATATAAAAATAAGTAGTAAATGGATAAGTTTTGTCTGTTTTTATTATATTTATATACATAGGTATATCCAATAACCCTTTCAGAAGTTATAGTGGGATCTTAAAAGTGGTCAAACGGATCCCTATAAAATGCATTTTTTGGGTTTTCAATGTAAAATAACTCAACGATTTTTGATCGTAGCTCTTTGTTGCCTTAGTAAACATTGTTTAAAATGTTATTCTCTACAAGATACAAATAATTTTTATTACTGGCCGGCATTTTTTCTTGTGGGTATTTTTTGTTAGAAACATGAATGATCTCCTTTATCTGGGTTATACTGTTTTGATGTATAGAAAAAGGTACCATCCAAAGAGTTTTTAAGCCTTGCTGGCTTAAAACTCTTTGTTGGTACCTTTTTTCTTCTTTTCAAAAGGTTGTCTCTAAAGTCTGCGAACGATAATATTACGTAATGACGTCTTTGAAAATAATTAAAAATTGAGTTTTGTTTTTATTTTGTTTTTTCTTTAGGTACATAAATATATTTTTTTTATATATTCTGTTTTTAATGAAACCCGGAACTAATATATTCTGTTTTTAACCGCCGACGCAAAAACAAATGAAAAAAAACCCTAAAAAAATATTGTATGTCAGACGCTGTATAGGTTAAAAGTCTTTTGCCTAGCCTTTCGGGAGTGTAATTAACAAAAAATAGTAAACATAACCTAAAATTCTTTAAAACTTTTTATTATTAAAATTTTAACAAGTCTTTTTTTTTATTCGCAACTGTGATAAAAAACGTCGTACGATACACGTGTGAATTGATCATTCCATCTCGGCTTTTGCCACGCTCGCGTTCCGCTCGCGCGTCATAAACCGCCTCTATGGAATGATCAACTTTCCACACTTGTATCGCAATGTACTATTGTTGACATAGCGGCGACGGACATCATCTTTCAAAATTTCTATGTCTAGATAATATTATCATCATCACTGCATAGTATAAAACAAAGTCACTTTCCGCTATCTGTCACTATGTATGCTTAGATCTTTAAAACTACTCAACGGGTTTTGATGCGGTTTTGTTTAATAGATAGAGTGATTCAATGTAGCCGTGCGAAGCCGGAGCGGGTCGTTAGTAGTTCATAAGATACGATCATTCTCAGAAGATCCATTGGCCAGATCCAGGATGGATGAGATATTATTTTCTCATTGAATCTAGATTTCAAATTGTGGATCTTCTGAGATTTTTCTGTCTTAGTTGATTTCTTCCCAGATTCATCATGGATCTAATGAGAATATAGCACATTGCGATACAAGACAATGTGGAAAATTGATCTTTGCATGGAGGCGGTTTAACAAGCGCGAGCGGTACGCGAGTGCGTTTAACAAAGCCGAGATACAAAGATCAATCCACACGTGTATCGTACAACGTTTTTAAGCTATTGCATAGCTTTTATCGCGGGCTTTGAGCGCGGCGACCAAATCAAGAAATTCCGTATTTATCACAGTTGCGAATAAAAAAAAGACTTGATGGTTGATTATGCTTTTTAGAATTTTAGGTTGTTTACTATTTTTTAGGCAATATTTTTTTGCTAATTACACTCCCGTAAGGCCAGGCAAAAGACTTTTAACCTATACACTATACAGCCTCGTCTGACATACAATACTTTTTAGGGATTTTTCCATTTAATTTTGTTTTTGCGTCGGGGGTTAAAAACACAGAATATAATGGTAAGGAAAAAATATATTTATGTAAATGAAAAACAAAATAAAAACAAAACTCAATTTTTAATTGTTTTCTGACGTTATCACATTGGTGACAGACAGACGGCCGGACGGACAGTGGAGTCTTAGGTCCGTATTAATAAACCGAACTCAATATCGATTTCAATCTTGAGTTTGCTCTTGAGTTGTTGCGCTGATTAATAAACCTATCTTAAGACGCGATTAAAGAGCGACGTATCACTTGGGTAATACCGTATTAATAAATCAAACTCAGCTCTCAAGATATGTCTCAAGATGTAGTTTCGTGAACTTAAGTCTGATTGCGGGTCATATAACTAAAGTTAGAGGGCATTACAGTGAACAAATAAAGTCATCACACCAAACCTTAACGTCTCGGAATAATTATCTAATAGTAAAATCTTACATTTTGTATTTTTTTTTTTTTTCTTCTTCTTTTGGACTTAGGCGCGATCAGCGACTTGCCAGAGTCATGTATTATCTTAAATCCGTGTTTATCCGGTCAGCTCTGTGACCGAATATTTTAGGCTGTCTTGAGGTCTTGAGCAGTTTTCTAATCATCATGGTGATTTTAATATGGCTTGAATTTAGTTTGATGTTTTATGGTGTTTGCGTAGTTATTTTGGTTGTATTTTTTGGAAACATTTTGTAAAATATTTTCACATTCAAAACAAGTTGACAGTAAAATATGACGAAACTACCTACCATAGGGTAAAAACAGACCATTTAAGGTAAGAACATAGCGCTACTGTCATTCAAGGTCGCTCTCAAGATCAGTCTCAAATCTCAGGAGCGATATCAGCTTGGTTAAAACTTGAGTTTTATCTATTAATTAACGCCTAACTTAAGATAGTGACCACATCTCAAGACTCACTCGATTGATACGCACTCAAGATCGATATTGAGAGCGATTTATTAATACGGGCCTTAGTAATAGAGTGCTGTTTTCAACCTTTGGGTACGGAACACTAAAAACTATGTAGTATACGGGCACTTTGCATATGGTTATACGGTGTTTTTTTTATCGATTTCTTATCGTTTCTGTTCATGGTTATGTGCGAAATTGAATAAAGTTTTAGCTCTTGGACGACTCGATATTTCACATTTCTTGTTTACGTTATGAGATTCCTTGTAATGTATATAACGGTTTACTGTTACAAATTCATAATTTTATGGTAAATAATGGGTTAATCGTAGCTAAAGTTAATGTTGCCGAACTATTGATAGTTCTAGTATCGATTGTTTTCATCTGAAAAATCCTATATTATCGATTGGCCTAGCGATAGTATCGATAGCCCAAAACGTGGCAATACTGTCGATAGTATTGTTGCTCGAAAAAAAAATCGATAGGTACTATCGATAGTGTTGTTGCTCGCGAAGAATAAACTATCAATAGTATTGTTGCTCGAAAAAAAATCGATACTATCGATAGTATTGTTGCTTGCGAAGAATAAACTATCGATAGTAATGTTGGTAAAAAAAAATATTGATACTATTGATAGTATTGTTGCTGGAAAAAAAAATCGATAGGTACTATCGATAGTATTGTTGCTCGAAAAAAAAATCGATACTATCGATAGTATTGTTGCTTGCGAAGAATAAACTATCGATAGTATTGTTGCTCGCGAAGAATAAACTATCAATAGTATTGTTGCTCGAAAAAAAAAATCGATACTATCGATAGTATTGTTGCTTGCGAAGAATAAACTATCGATAGTAATATTGGTAAAAAAATAATATTGATACTATCGATAGTATTGTTGCTCGCGAACAATAAACTATCGATAGTATTGTTGCTCGAAAAAAAAATCGATACTATCGATAGTTTTTATTTACGAGCAAAAATACTATCTATAGTACCTACGTCCTCGTTTTGAGCTATCGTTACTATCGATAGGCTATCGATCGCGATGCTATCGGTTTTTAATGAACTATCGATAGACTATCGATTATTCAGCGATAGTCAACTATCGATCAGCCACAGTAGCTAGAGGCAGGTAATAAAAATAAATAAACTAAGTAGGTACCGTGTCAGCTGGTAGTAAAAATATTTCATGGTCAAAATCTTTTTTTTTATGCAAAACAATCCACGCATTGCTTGCCCCAAGCTAAACAATAAGTCTTGTGTTATGGTATGGTAGCTAGTTAAGCTAATACTTAAATATGTACTTTATTTTGTAAATACATACTTATAGCCAGGCCTAAAACAAATGCTTTAAATAAATACTTGTTTTTAAAACCGGAACCTTTTGCGTCATAGGCGGGTGTTCGCCCGACGCAACGCTTCAGGATCCTGCTGAAAATCAGCGCTACAGTCATCTGAAGTCTGAAGCATTATTGGCTGAGCTTAAGCCTTTTCGTTATAGATAAGGTGCATGAATAATAGTAAATTATGCACCAAGGGAATAAAGCAATGTCTTATGTTGTGGGTGGCATGTTGAACCCCAAGTGTGATAAGGGACTCTCGGGTTAACTCCCGAGCGAAGGAGTTAAAAGTTTACTCCTGAGCGAAGCGAGGGAGTTATGTAAAGGCCTGAGTGAAGCGAGGGGTTTAAACCGCCCAAGACAAATACATGCTATATCCCGAGGTGCGTACTCTACTTTTGACACCGTCAGTCAATTTTTTCTTGTGGTGGCCAGTTCCATTAATTATAAAAAATCCACTTTAAAAAAATGGGGCAATTGCAATCAGATGGTAGCATGATGGTAAATATTTGGTAGGTATTATAGGCAAAACCTTTTTACTTGGACCTAACGTAACAATCAAAATGAAAAACATAAATTGTAGCCTGCTAGATTTTTGTAGACCAATCAAATGACATATTATAAATAAAACCTATTTGCTGAGACCTTCAAAATGAAAACCAAGAGCTTTCACACGACTTTCAAAGTTACAAATTCAAATCACTTTATTCCCTTGGAAGTTTCATACAACATTATCTCCCTTGGGAATAATGTTTTGCTTTAAGGTGAGATTATTAGGGCTCTAATTATTTGATTAAAGTGCTGCAGGTGGGAAAACTTATTTCAATACGTATTCCGAACCTACCAAGCGATTGATTTGGGAAAGACTTTTAAAATTCATTGATGCCAAAACTTTTGATTTTAAGTAGTTAAGTCCTTGTTGTAGATAAGTATGTACTTCGTTATCTACAGTATTGTGTGCATATAATTGAATTCCAAGATTAATACTGTCATAAATTTCACTCTAAACTGATATAAGTACCTAGGTATCTAATGTAGGAACTTGAACGATACAAGCGCACAGTGTTTGATAGGCCTCAAAAAGAATCCCTATGCTATTTATCGCTTAAATAAATCAAGAAATGCATTTTAATAGCGATAGTGGAGAGTGATTTTTTATCAATGATAGACGATATGAGCAATATTTCAATGTCAGTCAGAAGCCGCAGTTTTGAGTTTTTTGGGAGAAAAAAAATAAAATTTTATATTTAAAAAAATTTATAACTCTGTAACCAGAGGGGATTTTCCAAAAATAAAAATTGGAAAATATGCGCATAAAGATCCTATAACAAACGATATTATAATGAAAAAAATATCTTGATCAGATTGGCTTACAGAATCTACTTAGTCCTTTTTCTACGTCAAGTTCATGAAATATAAATTATTTTTATAAAAAAAGTACTTATTTGAAATTGACACGCGGGTGTTCTTCTCTAGCATATAAAATGCATTTCTTGATTTATTTCAGCGATAAACAGCAGGACATTTTTAGAGACCTATCAAACACTGTGAAGCGTAAAGAACTTACAAATGGGCAGTACCTAAAGTTTTCATAAGATGAATAATTTATTCCCTAGAGCAATGTCATGTCCTCGTTAACGAAATCCATGATTCCGTAAACCAATTCGATGATGTTGATCGCGAAATACGACTTCAGAAATAGCGTTTATTTATGAAAATATGGATGGAAACCACACAAAATACTACTGTATAACGGTCAATAACGGACTTAGTTTGTCGATAGTTTGTGTCAATTTTTTAGTTATTAATTTGATCGTGTCACATATGAAATCGTCAAGTTGCCTTACACTTATTGCGGCCCAACTCTACCAATTTGTTTTATTAGTTTTCCATAAAAATATTAATATATCATTATACAACTACTAATTTAACGCATTATACGACTATATTACGACTTGTGAAGTCGAAAAGTAGGTATAATTTTAACTTTTCCTGTCTCTGGTTAAGTACTTAACTTAGCACAATGACCACGAATGTATGTAAAGTTTATTTATGAAATATTTCAAGTATGGTATGAGAAAAATGTTCATCTTAACCAGTAAGGTGAATACGAACCTATTGAATGATATTAAACAAACATCGAGAACGTATATTCAAACTTCAACAAACATTTTTATCGAAATCATTTACGTCAGGGAGTTTGATAATTAAAATAGATATTTATTGACACATAACTACTGCAAATTTTAGAATGTAGGATACGCGCGATAATTATTAAGGGCCGTGATAAAGCCTAATCAACCGTACTTTGTTGTTTACAGAGGTTTGTATTTGGTAAAATTCACAAGCAATGCTGAAAAATATACGTAGGTGGCTAGACTTAATACTTAGATTTATTCGGTACCTACTTACTTGAAAACGGTAATGCAGATCCTTGCAGTTGATTAAATCCTCTTGTATAAATATTCAAATGTGTTGTGGCATTGATTTGTTTGTGTCACTGTGTCCTATGGTTTGGTCTGATGAGACAGGGTGGTGGTTTCCGCGTCGATACGAAGCGGTGGCGCGCACTCAGCTGCCGCTAGCGTATTGGTGATAATGCGCGCGCAACCGGCCCTCCGTACTCCGTGCCGCATACTCCGGCCGCATTGACGACTGACGACCGCTGCCGTAGACGTGTGCTAGACGTAGCAACTCGCATTGAAACTAAGTAATTTAGAGCAACTTATCAGCCATTCTCACGGACTTAACATTAATCCGTCGTCGTTGCCGTCGAACCGAAAAGCACAAATTTAGCTTATCAGATAATGACTGCCTACGTAATGAAAGTTATCAGAATAACGTTACGCTATGTTTCAAAATGTATTTACTGAAAAATAATGCATTATTTAAGTAAGTATATCTAAAACATACATTTATTTAAAAAAAATCGTACCTAAATGAAAACTAGGTCAACGGTCTAACAAATAGGTAGGTACTTATATAGGTAGCTAATGGAACAAATGTTTCCGAGTATGGCGGTGTGTGTAGAGTTCTTCGCACCTGCTCCTTTTGAGGAGCAAATAATAAGACAATGAAATAATAATAAGATTGATAGTACGCTGACTAACAAGCTAACTAGTATAGATTTAGGTACTTAGATATAATTGTGCGGGGTTGTGTATTCCTAAAAATAGGATTATGCCTATGCCTTGGATTATGCCTGTCCGTTATCGAATACCTGTCCCCAAATGGAAACAAACAGGAAACGAAATATTAACCAGGAATTTAAGATCCTTGTTCCTACTTCCTATCTGCAGGCAGTAAAGCGTGCATTTTCAACCTACCACAGAAATTAATCTTTTAATTGAAAGGTTGAATTGAAATATTTTAACCTAGCTACCTAGATCACATCTAGAAAACAAGAAAAGTGGTAACAATTTCCATAACGCCGCCCGCGCCTTATTTTAAATGAATAGCAACAAAAATCACGTTTCTTTATTCCTCAGTTCATACAAACATTCATTCCTAAATTATCTCCCAACATACTTAATTATTGGCAGTCCAACCGAACAGTTGCTCAACAATCAAGATGCAACAGCGACGGATGGACTATTTCCATGACTTTAGTTAACGGTAGAAATATACTAAAATGTTATTTTTATCGCGAGAATCGGGTGCGCCCGCAACACAGCACGTGTCACTTAAAACGAAACGACACACACAGCTGAACATGAATTTTTCCTTATACCTATTTTAAAATAGAGAGCTTTAATGTGTTAATTATAAAAGGAAATATTAATGAGTTACTGTGTGAACGTCATTTGTAGGTAGAGTTCTATTAGGTGTCAGGTTTTATGCAAGTACCTACATATTGAAGACTTTATCAAGGAAACAGTTTTAACTTATCTACATAGTAACATCACCTCGCGGTTTAACCCGCGTAAGTCCCGATCCCGTGGGAATTTCGGGATCTTCTACTTCTTCATGTCAGCGGCGTCAATGTATTTTGGTCACAGTACCCTCGCCCAAAACTTAGCCACGGCAATCGCATATTATCTGTTGCCCTGTTGAGGTCGTCTGCAGAGCAGCTAATAGGGCAGAGAGAGCAAGCCGTCAAGTGCGCCATCGTTTGGGCGACCCTCCAACACTCACACAAAGCGTCCGATCCGGCGAAACCCCACCTAGCCATGGTCTCTTTGCAGCGACCAACCTGGGTCCGCAGGCGATTTAGGGCCTTCCAGGTTGGCCACTGCAGATCGCCGCTAACCATAGAGGTAAATGGTCTAAGCCGCCAACAGGCAAGGATTCCGTGGGTGCAATTTCGGGATTTAATGTTGCCTATTGTTACTCCCAATGGAATCAATGTATCCTCATACCATGTTCATCAAAATCGTTCCAGTAGTTTCGGAGCCTATACAATTCAAACAAACAAAAAATCATCCCTATATAATATTAGCTAGTAAGTTAAGATAAATAGCTACCTAACACGAAATGCACATTTATTACTTGTATTATTGAAAATCAATGAGATTTAGAGTTCCTTTTAATAGGTACCAGGGCTATATACGTACAAGTTTTTTTTACGTTAGCCTAAACAAGAAAATTATATGGAATGTTAAAAAGTGCCCCTAGTGGACGTAGGTAATGCGAAGCTTTAACTTTCCATACAGCAACTAACGTTTGCTTTACGAAAAAACTCGCATTCCGGACTCTGTTCCATTCCAATCCAGTGAACAAATATTTTGAAGAACTTGTTTCTACTTTTTGTTCCTCTCTAATTCATTGATGGATTCGATTTTACATTAAGTTCTACTCTAATATCGATGTATTTATTATTACTTTCTGTTTCACTCTTAATCCATTGATGGATAATTATTCTACATCAATGAATTACTACTTTTTAACCGACTTCAAAAAAGGAGGAGGTTCTCAATTCGTCGCGTATATATATATATTTTTTTTTTATGTAAGTATGTTCGTTGTTGCACTCTATCTAATCCATCAATGACTTTGATTCCATTGCTTGTGGCTACTCCAAATCATTGACTTATTATTATACTATCTCTATGCTCCAAATACAATTATTATCAATTTATCTTATTTAAAGGAGGGCATCATCACTGCATAGTATAAAACAAAGTCGCTTTCTCTGTCCCTAAATCCCTATGCTTATGCGTATTGCGTATGCTTAAATCTTTAAAACTACGCAACGGATTTTGATGCGGTTTTTTAATAGACAGATTGATTCAAGAGGAATGTTTATATGTACCTATAATACATGCATAATACATACAGCCGTGCGAAGCCGGGGCGGGTCGCTAGTTATACTATAAAACTAACACTATCTTGCTAAGGATCAAAGGAAAATTGAAAATGAGATGGATAATTAATATCAAACACATTAATTTAAGATTTATAAGAATAACTTTAATCCCCCAAGATGCACGATACAAAATTCGTTAAATAACTAAACAGAGACCAGATAACATCACCGAGCTTCTAAGACTTGCTCATTATATGAAATAAAAACTCTAATACAGCCCAAGAAATTACAATTGGCTTTACAAATAATACATAATCTAAGTATTCTTTACGAATAATGAGCAATAAATCAAAATAAACTACATAATACCCACTAGGTATGTTCATCAACACTAACATTATAAATGCGAAATTCCATGTCTGTTTGTTACTTAATCGGACAAAAACTATTGAACCAATCTTCTTGAAAATTGTCATAGTTTGATTGGCGGCAAAATCTGGAATATTGGTAGATATATTCCCATACTTTTAGTTTACAAAAAAACAAATTAAAATGAATACACAATCAATCAATACAGCTACACAAATCAAGAACATCAAGGTCAAATTATTAATCCGTTGATTAATTTTGCTTAATCTGAATTGTGTCATCGAAAAAATTATCTGAACAAATCACCATATTTTATGAACACCTACCAAATAACAGTACACCAGTTAATTTATAGAGATAAATAGGTACTATTTTACAACATCTTAGCGTTAATTAAATTTAGGTACTGCTAAAAACCTCGTAAATATTTGCTCCAAGCAACTTAAGTTTGTCATTAAGCGTTAATTGTTGCGTTAATAAATCTGGAATGTTTGTATTACCTTTGCAAGTGTTCTTTGTTACCAGTTCATTGATCACTGGTAGAAGCTTTACAAAGTGCATTTCGATTTTGTTCACATCAACGAATGCATTAGCAGCCCCAGTTTTCAGCGCTCCATTTGTCACAATATGCTCACTAACTTCTAAATGGTTTTTAGTGATAGGAGTTGACTTTGTGGCAAACAAATTAGCTATCTCATCAATGACCAAAGAGAAACTACGACTTACAGACGACATGGCGATTGATGTAACTTCATCACTCTCCAAAATATCCATTGTCTCCTTAACTATTGTGTCTAGTTTGGCTTCATTTATATCAGCATGTCCGACCAAGTAGTGAACCATCTTTTTAACAGGGTCGCCTTCTCCGGTGTCCGTACAAAGTATAGTCTGTATAGACCAAAACATCTGCTCTACGTCTTGTAGAGTTACTTTAGTTTTGAGAGATACACCTTCAACAACTTTCTTAACAGCTTTGTTAATTTGATGGATCAAATCTTCTACACCATGTCCTACGAAATGGTGACAGAGGGATAAGTATTTGGACTGCAGTTCACTGTTTACGAGGGGTTCACCTTCATGCACCGAGTCCCGGTACAAGTAACCTCCAATAACATTTAGCTGCACCCTCAATGTAACTTGCAGGATAGTTAGTGCATACACAAGGACACAAATCCGAGTGAAAATCATTAATTTCATCTGTTCCCACAGTGATAATTTGTCATTAGGATTCTCCTGTAACTTCTGCACTATTTCCTCAGTGTTTACTACATTCAAAATACTTTCTGAAACAATTTTGGACAATGATAAAATTGTTTGGTTGCATGTCCTCTCTGTGCTCTCGAAGTGTTGTTTCTTTCGTGTCATTTCAAAGAATTTCTTAGCTTCCCTTTCCTGCCACTCGCGCAGCTTTCTCTGGGCATAGCTAGATAATATGTAGAGGCCTCCGAAGACCACACCTGTCACAACAAACTTCCTCCTGTGACGGTGCAAGAAGTTTCTAATGCTAGAAAACATTTTGGCTTCCTAATTCAATAGTATCTTATTGAAATTGTAAAGGTGCGTCCGAGCGGTACTTGGTTGTGTTCATGAGACGCTTGGTGATGAATGTAGTGGCGTCAATGAATCGTTCCACACAGTTCATAATGCAAACTTCAGTCTTAGAATCAAGTCGGTTAGACGGCCGGCCCATGCAGGTGTCCCAGCATGTGTCAGTCAAACCGTGGACTAAAACCTGAAACATTTTATTTTAAAATTATGTTAACATTTATCACAAAACTGTTAAAGCACACAGAAAATAAATATTTCATTAATTAATGACATTGGAAGTTAATTTGCAGGTATTTATCAGTAAATAAGACATCAAACATTTTTCTAACATTGCTGCTCAATCAAAGGTCAGTGTTGGTACTTAAAAGTTTATTATCTATTCATCGATCTATCTTGCATGTTATACACTGATCTTTGTATAGTTCCACTGGGAATAATAAACTCCTAGTTTCAAAACGTTAAAAAGGGATATTTCAATGAAAAAATAGAAAAAGAAACCTGAAAACGTTGTTTCTGCGTTTCAGCAAGGATAAAACTTTCTAGTTGTGGGTCTGCACTTTCGTTTTCAGTCATAATCCGACGAACTGTTTATAATGAAATACTCTTCAACAGGACACTAAATTAAAAGTGAATAAATTGATAATTCTGCTAGAATTTGTGAGAAATAATTCGTTGTGAAGACAGCCGATATTTTTTTTCCACCATTTTTTTTTCTAGTCAACTAGTGAGTTCAATATTTATTCTTGTCATTTTGTTTGAGTCCTGATTTTTTAAGACTCAATTTTTATAAATTCAATTTTTGCTTTGGTGGATCCAAAGCAAAGAAATACCAAAATCTAATTATTTTACACAATCAGTATAAAACCCCCTTCCTCTAAGTTTCTTGATCTAACTTCTTAACCAATCTTTTGACAACCCTCTCGAAGAGCCAAGCCAGCCAAAGCATGAGTCTCAAAAGAGACTGAATATTGTACATGGAAACCCTAGCTGTTACTTTGACATTGACACATCTCACTCTCATGACAGCTGACAAAAAATGTCAAATCATCATTTGTCATTGTTTTTGTTTTGGTTGTTTGTCGGGTGGTGAAATTAAATTCTACTTCAGAGTAAAAAAATACTTTTAAACACAAATAATGGAAGAAGCTAATCATTGGACTTTCTACAAGGACGTCGATTTTAGTGGATTTACTCTCATCTTACCCAGTGTTGCTGTAGGCAATGTCGGGCAACTCGCTTGTGACTTACTGATTTCATCACTGGACATGAAGAAAATAGCCTCATTGTACAGTCCGGCTTTCATTCCAGTATTAGGACACAACCCTTACGACCTCAAGTCTTCAAGCCTGTCTGGAAGCTGTGAATTATATGAGAGTACGGAGAAAAATCTAATAGTGCTGCAACTGAGATCGCCAATTGTTTTCAAGTACGCGAGAAAGTTTTTGAAGGCAATAGTGGAGAAATTCAAAGAAAAAAACTTAAAAGATGTTATCGTTTTAAGTAGTAGTTACGCTCATGAGAAGAAGCATATTCAAACATCACCGTTCAGGTTTGCAGCTACCGATTCATGCCCATACATGAAAACAATCACCGATTTGAAATGGCTAGAACATGAGTCTACTCAATCTCAACATTTACAAATCTTCGGAGGTGGCTTTGCTTCCATTCTCTATGAGATATGCAAAGAGAAGTCATTACCATGTTTAATTTTATACAAATATTGTTCCGAAGGTGATAATATTCCTGATGCATATGAAATGATCCAGCAGTTGTCATTTGTATTGGCATTGTTCGATGGTAGTCCAGATTTGTTATCGCAAATAGTTCAGCCTGTATCCTGGAAGTTGTTGTTTGGTAGACCACCACCTATTGATATTTATTGAATAAATTGATTTGTTTATTAAAATTGGATTTTGATTTAATAGAGTTTAATGTAGAAGAACTTTTATGGCCATGATAATAAATGCTCCTAATTTAGACTTTAGGTAATCAATGCATTAAAAATTAAAACTAATCTAGTTTTGAAATGACCAGGAATTTTTGTCTCAAATTACACCAAAATATCGGTAAAGATCTCACCTACAATTCCATCTCAGCACTTTTAAGAAAAACAAAACACACTCGTTACAATCAACAAAGTTAGTTGTAAGCGACGGGTATTTCTTAGGCGCGTTGCGTTTGGCAGCATAAGCAGCCTTAATGTTGGTAGCTTTAGTTAGATCAAAAGACTAATCGTTGGCATATATTTTTATTTTCCTTTTGTATGACCTACCCTCCACTTATAATCCTACTTTGTCGCACTTATCGCGTGGCACTAGCTGGCATCGCACGCCATCTTTGACATAGGCCCTTGAGATAGCAATTCGTGCGTCTCCTGGGAGTCCCCGGTTTCTGTGTATCCACATCGGTTCCGCGCCCTGGATATCGCACCCCAGATGCCCACGAGGGTTCTGATAGCCCTCGCTGGATTTGGGTCTCAAATAGACCAACTACCGCGCCGCGTTACCGGTATACGAAGCAGACACGTGCTGACAGTGTGTATCCTGTTCTGGAAGCCTATAATATACCATCTGAGCTCAGAGGAGAACAGAATAGCAGAAGATTTATGCCAAAAAATAACTGGTTTTTTTTTGTCCAAT
Organism: Idaea aversata; assembly: GCA_907269075.1. Lineage (NCBI taxonomy): Eukaryota > Metazoa > Arthropoda > Insecta > Lepidoptera > Geometridae > Idaea > Idaea aversata. The sequence goes on from OU026102.1 coordinate 6,066,221, forward strand.
CAGTTGAACTTATTGAAACTGGTATCTTTGTATCACACTTTGATATTCAACATCAAAGAAAATGTGGCCGTTTGTTTCCAATTGAATTTATAATTGAAACTTCCAAAGAAACCTGGGCTGTTGTGCCTATGCCTGGGTTCCAGGACATAAAATTAAAACGACTTCTAGTCTAATAATGGTCTTTTAATAAATTTAAAATAAATATAAATGGCATTCGTAGAAAGGAACATTTTAACTTTGGCTGTCTCAAAATAGTTATTAGACCCCAGGTTTCAATGTTAATAAAAAAATAAAAGGTCCTGAATATGACCTTCCTGGTTTTGAGTTTGTGAGGTTCCAATTCTATGTGGTGAGGTGACTGGGTTCTTTCAAATGAAAACCTAGTGGTTCTTTTGATTGCTGACAGATGGCGTTGTCACCATAAAAATATATTGCAAAGGTAAACCAGTGTTTTACCCATGGAGCTATTTTTTTACCACCACATTTCTCATCTGATGGATGATGGTGAAAAAAAACCTGTCAAGAAAAATCGCTAAACGGGCCTAATATTTATTTTCAATTAAATAATTCAAGGTTGATCCAAAACATTGTAAAATATTACACAAAACGTCATCCAGCCCCGAACTAAGCTAAGGTACTACTAATAAATTTTCTTTGGTGAATATATATCACAATGACCTATTTGCTTGACGGCGGGAATTGAAGCCACAACCTTCTGTGTCATAGGCGGGTGTTCGTCCACAGCGTCACAGAGGTGGAAGTAAGACGACCCAGTTGGCACAATGGCCACCATATGCCAGACTACCAAACACAGGTTCTATTCCCGCCACAGACAAGTATGTATGCTTAGATATTTGACTGTGGGTTGGTTGATTCTATATACTACCTATAAGTATATATTTGTTAAAGAAAAGTACATATATAAGTAGTATAAACGTTGTCTAGCGCCCCCCACACAAGTATGATTACTTAGTTTGGGGCTAGATGGCGATGTGTGGATTGTTTTGCAATACTTATTTATTATCAGTACTAGCGACCGGCTATATTATGCATGTATTATACTTAAAAACCTTTCTCTTGAATCACTCTATCTATTTAAAAGAAACTGCATCAAAATCGGTTGGTTAGTTTTATAGATCTAAGTAGGTATACATAGGGACAGAGACCATGAGTTTCTTGTGCCTTCTTCTCATTAATGGGCGCGTTTCGAAGGCACACATCCTAACTTAGTTTTTAAGACGATTTTATGTGGTCTTTATACAAATTTTAATGTATTAAGCATCCAAAGAAATAAAAACGCGTGGCACTCGGGGACTGCCGCGGTAAAGCTATTGCATCCCGAGCTACATGGTATTCGGAGTGGGGGGCGTTAGGTTTTTTTTACTTTACGAAATTTCTTGATTTTCTCGATAAAAGCTATGCAATAGCTTAAAAAAAATGACTTTGACAGACAGCGGGAAGCGACTTTGTTTTATACTATGTAGTGAAGTACTACAAGCCATATTATGTAGGTATCATATGCGGCGAGGACGGGGCGGACGCAAGGGACGTGACCAACTAGAATTGCAATCATCCGAACACGGGACAATTTGCGCGACTTGTACGAGTGTTGTGTAACAAACGCAATTACCGCGGTACCAGCTGAACGTACATTAGGTAACCCAATGCTGCTATTAACTAAATTGCTGCGTCATGTGTCTATTACGTTATTTGTTCTAGGGGTAACGTCACTTATGTAAGTACAGGTAAGTACTTATGTTACCCTTATTCTGTATAATCATTGTGTCATAATGATCATCTTACCTCACCACTGAAATAGGCAGTATTCGGGTTGTTTACAACTACTTCCTATTCCTATCACGTTATGAACCCACCCACAACCTTTAGTTGCCTGGAAGACATCGCTTTTAGCGATAAGGTTACCCATTGTGCCATTTTATTTGGTTTATATTAAAGAAATATTAGGAATTTATATTAGACTAGCTGCGCTCCGCGGTTTCACCCGCGTAACTCTCGATCCCGTGGGAATATCAGGATAAATTAAGATGTAAGCTATCCTATTTTTCAAGTTGGATGAAACTGCACACGGGTAAACTTGATTAAAATCGGTTAAGTAGTTTAGGAGTCCATTGCGCACAAACAACGTGAGTTTATTATAAGTATCTGGGTGGGATTAATTACAATAGAATCTAGGCACTATAGTGCTATATATATATAAAAAAAATGCTATATATATAAAAAAGTATATAAGTAGTTTATCCGTTATCTGGCACCCATAACACAAGCATTAAGTTGCTTAGCTTTGGGCTGGATGGCGATGTGTAATATGTCCTGAAATATTTATTTATTTTTATTTATTTATATATATATACTAGCTGCCCTACGCGGTTTCACCCGCGTAACTCCCGATCCCGTGGGAATATCGGGATGTGAGCTATCCTATCTCTCAAGTTGGATCGAACTGCACATGGTGTGCGAATTTTATTATAATCGGTTAAGTGGTTTAGGAGTCCATTGAGGACAAACATTGTGACACGAGATTTATATATATTAAGATTGCCTTTCGTATTAGTTTCGCTAAAAACTCGAGAGCGGCTTTAATCGATTTGGATAATATTGTTTTTTAAATATTTGTGGAAGCTAGTTTAGTGGGTTTGGAAGTTCCGTGGTTGAAACCGCGGGGCGCAATTAGTCAGAACAATGGACATATTGATGCTACTGTGGACGTTTTCACACAGTAGACATCTACATCACTTCACTACATAGTATAAAATAAAATCACTTTTCGCCTTCCCTATGTCCTTATGTCCCTATGTCCCTTTGTATGCTTATATCTTTAAAACTACGCAACGGATTTTGATGCGGTTTTTTTAATAGATAGAGTGATTAACGAGGAAGGTTTTTAAATATAATACATGCATAATACAGCCGTGCGAAGCCGGGCGGGTCGCTAGTTTGAAATAAAGTTGCCGTTATGAAGAATGGACATAGTAATAAGTAGGTACGATGGACCTTTTGATACTGGAGACGTTTTGATACAATGTACATTTTGATATAGTGGCCATAGTGATATAGACTAAAGGGTAAATAGGTGAGAAACCTAAATTTTTTTTTTGTTCTTTCATAAGAACTAAAATGTAATTGGTATGATTATTTGGCTCAACACGATAACTATAACATACTTTAATTAATTAAATAAATCAACAGAGGGTAAATCTCATATTTCCTTTAACCATTCATATTAATTTTACCACACCCGTACCGCAATAAAATTTTATTTTACTGTCGGGGTTCCGCACTCACAATAATTATTGTTTGGTAGTATCTCACCCACTGTGCGCTGCCGTTCTGAATTCACCTTTGCTACCCACAAATGTTAATCAGTTTAATAAGCTTTTCCTATACCTATCTCCAAAAATAAACTCGCTAATTAGTACCTAGGATGTAGTAACGCGGGTTTCATCACGATGTTTCCCTTCACTGCGGCTTAGTTGACTCCAGATTACCTATAAATAAATATTGCAGGACATTCCACACATCGCCAAGCCCCAAGCTAAGTAACTAGACTTGTGTTATGGGTGCTAGACAACGGATATACTACTTATACACTTTTCTTTTGTAAATATATACCTACTTATAATACATAGAATCAACCTGACCACAGACAAATATCTAAGCATAAATATAATAACATGTCTGAGGCGGGAGTCGAACGCGCAACCCTGTGTTTGGCAGTCCGGCAGTGTGACTATTGTGTCAACAGGGTCGTCATTAGATAGATTAGATGTAAATGGCTAATATGTTTCCCATATCACCAGGCTATGGAGCTCCGGACCCTTGGAAGGCGTGTGTGGAGCTGAAACGAACGAAGAGGCACTTTACAATAACAAGTTAAATAGCAAAGTATGATGTGGACACCAAACCGCGGCGATTAGATATCTCTGTCTGCACTATTAATGCAGAAAGGCCAATATTATCCGTGAATATTATATTACTTAGTACCTAACGCAGGTTCCCCATAATACATATGTACATCACTTCATCATTACATAGTATAAAACAAAGTAGCTTCCCGCTGTCTGTCCCTATGTATTCTTAGATCTTTAGAACCACGGATTTTGATGCAGTTTTTTTAATAGATAAAGTGATTCAAGAGGGAGGTTTATATGTCTAATACTTGCATATAGCCGTGCGAAGCCGGGGCGGGTCGCTAGTCACTACATAGTATAAAACAAAGTCGCTTTCTCTGTCCCTATATCCCTTTGTATGCTTAAATCTTTAAAACTACGCAACGGATTTTGATGCGGTTTTTTTAATAGATAGAGTGATTCAAGAGGAAGGTTTATATGTATAATACATGCATGATATAGCCGTGCGAAGCCGGGGCGGGTCGCTAGTTAAAAATAAATCAACTAAATATATTAGAATAATTTCATAAAAAATCATAACTTTTTCAATCAAAGATTTGCATTAACGTAGATATTGAAATTGGCGGACGTTAATTACCTACGAAACGCCAGGAATTTCCATTAGCGGCGAAAATAAAATTAATGTAGAGCCTTTTAAACGGTGGAGCAAATTTAATTTTATCTAGGTAGCTTGTTGATATGTAGATAAATAATGGAAAAAATACTTCCAAAGGTAAAAATGATAGGCGTACCTACTTAGGTGGGTTTTTTACTACAATGTTTCTTTTCGTGACATGAGAATCAAATCTCTTCGATTTTAGATTAACCTACCTGCCTATCAGTAGCGAGAAGTGAAATTTCTTTAAAGGTAAGCCGTTAAAACAACAAAAAACAACATTACAAAAATTCCAGAAACATTACAATATGTTGTAATGTTTCTGGAATTTTTGTGTGGGTGTTCACACAGTGGGTGAAACGAACGAAGAGGCACTTTACAATAACAAGTTAAATAGCAAAGTATGATGTGGACACCAAACCGCGGCGATTAGATATCTCTGTCTGCACTATTAATGCAGAAAGGCCAATATTATCCGTGAATATTATATTACTTAGTACCTAACGCAGGTTCCCCATAATACATATGTACATCACTTCATCATTACATAGTATAAAACAAAGTAGCTTCCCGCTGTCTGTCCCTATGTATTCTTAGATCTTTAGAACCACGGATTTTGATGCAGTTTTTTTAATAGATAAAGTGATTCAAGAGGGAGGTTTATATGTCTAATACTTGCATATAGCCGTGCGAAGCCGGGGCGGGTCGCTAGTCACTACATAGTATAAAACAAAGTCGCTTTCTCTGTCCCTATATCCCTTTGTATGCTTAAATCTTTAAAACTACGCAACGGATTTTGATGCGGTTTTTTTAATAGATAGAGTGATTCAAGAGGAAGGTTTATATGTATAATACATGCATGATATAGCCGTGCGAAGCCGGGGCGGGTCGCTAGTTAAAAATAAATCAACTAAATATATTAGAATAATTTCATAAAAAATCATAACTTTTTCAATCAAAGATTTGCATTAACGTAGATATTGAAATTGGCGGACGTTAATTACCTACGAAACGCCAGGAATTTCCATTAGCGGCGAAAATAAAATTAATGTAGAGCCTTCTAAACGGTGGAGCAAATTTAATTTTATCTAGGTAGCTTGTTGATATGTAGATAAATAATGGAAAAAATACTTCCAAAGGTAAAAATGATAGGCGTACCTACTTAGGTGGGTTTTTTACTACAATGTTTCTTTTCGTGACATGAGAATCAAATCTCTTCGATTTTAGATTAACCTACCTGCCTATCAGTAGCGAGAAGTGAAATTTCTTTAAAGGTAAGCCGTTAAAACAACAAAAAACAACATTACAAAAATTCCAGAAACATTACAATATGTTGTAATGTTTCTGGAATTGTTGTAATTGTTTTTTTGTAATGTTCAGAAACAGAGAAAAAAACAACTGAATACTTTGAGGGATAATGCAGCTTTCAATTCCTCCTATCCCCGAAATTGGCTAAATTATTAATTTGGGGGATAATGCCACGAAAATTCCCACTTTCCCGCATATGGGGTACTTGGGGGATAGAGGGAATACGCCCTCAAAATATACCTTACTCTTAGCACAATGTACTTAGTAAAATTTTAAGACAGGAATACTTTAAAACTGATAGGTATATTGGTGCTTTTTGTATTGCAAAAACTCGACGTTGACCGTTTGCCTTCTGTATGCCTGAATTACTAAAGGTAAACGGACAGGAATCGAGTACTATGGACACCTCGCTTTTGCTAAGTTAGAGGAAACTTACTCCGCTGGCTCAGCGACCCAAAGTGGATCTTGGCCGCCAAACGAGACTCTTCCATTCCATCGCTACCTGTCCTGCGCTATTTCTTGCCAATTGTCGACTTAAAGTTAGAGAAAAACATAAACTAAATATTCTTTCCATACACACATGCCTATACCTATGGAGGTAGAAAGATATGTATCTATAAATCGACGCCTACATATTCGGACCTCTGTTTTATTAAATTTGACCGACTTTTTATGCAAATCACTGAATTCGACGTGGAATATATTTTTTAGCTGCGTTTTCTATTTAAAATTCATTTTCGTGATTTGGTTACCCGATAACGTAAAGGTAAATATAAACACACAGCAGGATCAAAATAAATTACATTGTTAAAATTAAAAACATGTACTTTTTCGGTTATTTTATTCAAATACGGTAGATACTTATATATTGGATTAACATTGACACACAATGAACGAGATTGAAGATTTCACAAAATAGAGCACGTTTTCACAAGCGAAGGCGCACTTAAGATGAACGGTTACCGGCAGCCCAGGAAATTTATTTGTTTAGTTTTTTGGTAACAATTAAATATATCTACTCGAAATGCACCGTTATTTTGTAATTTGCGCCTCTAAATTCCAAATTTGAATTAAATACATCCTGAATTAAAGATAGTTACAAAGACTTAAATTTTCAATTATTTCATTATTTATAGAGCTTGAGCCAGCACTAGGCATTTCTAATAATATTTCCAAGGAAAAATGTATTTCCAAGCACATTGTAGCGTGATTACAACAAGTAAAATGCTTACTTCGTCTGCACTGTTACCGACCGCGTAGCGTTGTAGTTATCGCATCCACATGATAAACAGTCACGAGTTCAAATCTCTCAGCGGTGCTAAATTTTGGCCCTTCATTTTGCCTGGAAAATATTTCCAGGTTTAATTCATACTTGAAAATTTATGTTCTAGAGTGGTAAACTACAAAATAATAGTAAGTTATAGGTACATTTCGTTTTCTAATCTGGTGATTTGTACATAAAAGCTTCATTTTCTTTTTCAAATTACCCCGGCATCCGGTTGCACATCCCGTTAACATGACAAAATGTTGATGACGAAGTGTAGTACCCTCCTAAGTGTTACGAGCGAACATTCCGAACCCGGTGGAAGCATGACTGATAGGCAGTTCTTCCCATACCACCCAGCGCGAGCTAAAGTGTTATAAATCGACTGTTATCGGCTCACAGCAATAACTACTTTATAGCGCAATATAAAGACAACGTTGTCTTATCTATCTTGAAGTAGAGGGTGCCTTTACAGAAACTGAATGGTTTAGGAGCTTGCAAAATATGCCTTTCGGGTTATCCTATCGAAGAAGAAGGATTAAGTGAAATCCAATCTTAGTTTGTACATCAAGATAAAAATATTTGGTTTCTATTTTGCATTACCTTTAGAGCGATTCATAGAGAGATTTACTACTTAGTATGACTTGGCATAGCTGTAATTTTTGGGTTTAAGTGAAATCCAATCTTAACTTTGTACATCAAGAAAAAATATTTGGTTTCTACTTTGCATTAGGTACAGTCACATTACCAATTAGCTGAACCCCACGTGACCCAGAGCTTATTCGCATATCTGGAAAAAAATATAGTATTTACCTATTTTGTTATTTTTTTATATTGTATACTAGCGACCTGCCCCGGCTTCGAACGGCTATATTATGAATGTATTATACATATAAACCTTCCTCTTGAATCACTCTATCTATTAAAAAAACCGCATCTAAATCCGTTGCGTAGTTTTAAAGATTTAAGCATACATAGGGAATAGGGACATAGGGACAGAGAAAGCGACTTTGTCTTATACTATGTAGTGATAGTGAAGTATGGATTAACGAATATTTCATACATTTTATTACTGAAGTTAAAAATCATACATGTATAATATGTATTTTAACGATTAGTAGCGGACTAATTTTGAAGTGTAGGTTGTATTTTGATTGCACTGTGTTACTACAAATGTAGTAGCAAACTATTCGTAAACTAGTTTAGTCGTTCCCATTTTTATTAAAAAAAAATGGTTGTCTGTAAAGTCTGTTTCCGGACGATAATTTTACGTGATAACGTCATAAGAAAACATTGATGGTAACCATGGCAACGATAAAACGTTGCTATAGTTACCTTGTCAATAACATGAGGCGTTCCAGTAACGACGCGTGACGTCACACTTTTTTGAGATTGCAGGTGTTCACCAATTTATAAAACGTTATCACGTCAAAAACTCTAAAATGATATTCGCAATCATCGATTTAATCTCAACTTCACATTCGTAACGATCATTGGTGACGATTCACATTTTTGACGTTTCACTAGCGAATCATTTTGCCACTCTGCCAAGATTACTTACCATTATTGATATCGCCAATCGACAGATTTTTTGTATGAAATTGACATAAGCATTGTATGAAATTAACATACCTACTTAAGATGCAACTTGTCTAATAATTTCTATATATCTATGGTCTAATATTATTATTTCTCTAACGCAACTTTTTGATTTATTCCGGTCGGATATCCTGGATCTGATACCCTGGGGGATCAGTTTTATTTTAAAATATTTAATTTTAAAAACTATTCCGGTCTGATCCACCGTGCAGGGGATCACAAATAAATTTAACTTTTTTATTCCCTGCACGGTGGATCAGATACCCTAATGATTGACTGCTGATTTATTCCGGTCGGATCCCCTGCATCTGATGATCCAGGGGATCCGACCGGAATAAATCAACTTTTTGTTGGCCAATGTCAATTTAATACAAAATTTAAAAAATCTGACCACCGGCAATCGGCGATATCGCTAATGGAAAGTTATCTTGTCTAGGGAGCTCATTGCCTCCTACTTGACGTTTTAACATGTATACTTTCTATAAACAATGACCTTTCGATTCGGAGCCGTCTGAAGCTGAATCCTACTAAAGTACCTACTTAAAAGCTATTGAAATGTATTGAGGTTATGTTACTTTTTACGATATTAAGTCACTCAGGGAGGATTTGTACATACAAATCCCTTATGTATTTGAAAGCCCGATTTCCCAATACTCGTCGATTAGTATTCATCTTGCTTGCCTCATCCGGGATTTTCGATTCGATTAGTTTGCCTCTTACTTCACAGAAACTTAATATCTAGCTTGATATGGTTTCGTATCAGATTTATTATAGTAGGTTTATTATAGTAGGTATTATGCTTATATTAGGTTAACTATGTTTGTGAGAATTCAAGTAGGTAAGTAAATTATACTAAGTATGGTGTACTAGCTGCGCCCCACGGTTTCACAAGCCTAAGTCCTGATTCCGTGGGAATATCAAAATGAAAAGTAGCTTACAGCCTTCCTCGATAAATGGACTATCCAACACAAAAATATTTTTTCCATATGAACCAGTGATTCCTGAGATTAGCGCGTTCAAACAAACAAACAAACTCTTCAGCTTTTTAATATTAGTATAGATTTACCTACCCCATACGAACACAGAAAAAAAAAGATTTCTTGAAGTGAGAATATTTTCTTGTTTTTAGTAAATGTTCCTGAACAACAAAAACATAATTCTAAAAATATTGTTGAAACATTGTTTATCGATTTAAAGTCTTTTTTTACAACAATCGGAAATTATATGTTAACGACGGTTTATAAGGGTTTATTTCTTGCTTCAAAGAAATCTTTTTTTTTTCTGTATAATATACTTACCTAGAAGTTTTACCAACGGTAGGTGAGTTTGCGCAATATCCTGTACCTACTAGAAACATATTTGAATCCAATATTTTTGAAAAGCTTCCTTGTTTACAGCGTTGGTACACAGTTTATTCTTCGAAAGTCTTTTTAAAAACATAGGGGTTTAAAATGCTCATTCATCTTGTGTGGGCAGACAATCTCTCCTAGAATCAATTTTTGCGATCAATGATTCGGAAGAGGATGATTCAGGAATGAGGCACAGACTGATAAGGATATTTTTGAAATTTAAGGACGCAGCTAGCTTCCTTATCAATCCAAACAAATCAACCGAATTTGTGGTAACTTAGCCTTAAACTTAGTGGTAATACGTTTTACTTCTGTTTTTGCTACATTAAAAAAGATCCTTGTCTGGCTGTAGACACCTTCATCATGACAATGTTCCCGCATTTAAATGCAGGTTTCGCTTTCTGTCTCTACTTTATTGCACTATTATACTCATTGCATATTGGTCTCTAGAAGGAACAAATTGGTCTGATAGGTAAAATTTTAGATACCTAGGTACCTATTTAGTAAAATAATAATAAAATCATTCTTCTTCTTCTCGTATAGTGGTGTGGCTCACCTATTGTTAGAGTTTTCAGATCGCCCTAAGGCCTCTAACTTGACCTAACGACTGCTACTAGAGGTAGCAATCGGGACCAACGGCTTACCGTGCCTTCCGAAGCACGGAGGGTCTCACGAAAACATATAAAATCATTTATTTCAGGCTACAAAGGCCCATAGATACATACCTTACAGACTTACATACCTACATATTTTGTAATAATAATTGAATGTGTTAATTAGGAAGCTTAGAACTATGTTAGTAGCACTTCCGTGACACTAACTTTCGTCTTAGTGTATATAATACAATGCATTCATTTATGGTGTATGCACTTCATTGATACGACCTATTTATAGAGTTACTAGCGACCCGCTCCGGCTTCGCACGGCTATATTATGCATGTATTATACATAATATGTATAATACATTCATAATAGGTATAGCCGTTTATATTATACTTTATATATATTATAGCCGTAATATAGAGGTTTATATTATAAACCTCTTGAATCATTCTATCTATTAAAAAAACCGCATCAAAATCCGTTGCGTAGTGGTAAAGATTTAAGCATACATAGGGATATAGGGACAGAGAAAGCGACTTTGTTTTATACTATGTAGTGATAGTGAACTGATAGTGATAAGTAGCTACTGACTAATTGGTTTATCTTAAATCTTAATCAAATGTGTATGTACCTATCTTTATACTTAATTAAGAGTTAGTCATCGACCTCCTATGGTTTAAGCACCACTAACTGCACTAACTGTCAATAAATTATAACTTGGCTTATCGGCCAGACCACACCCATCCGGCTTTATTTGAAAGACAAACAAAATTATTAATGGGTTAACTTTGGAGATATTTCTTCATGTTTAAAGTAAATTTCCCTTGTGGATTGCCACTTTATGGGCATGTTTAAGATAGGCATAAGAAAGTCGTAAATAAATAAGTTTGTTTTTTACCTGAATCATTACATATTTAGGTAAACATTTTGGATAAACGTCGATAATATTGAAGCATTCAAATATCTACATGGATGGATAGTACAAACAAATTGTAAAATTATTAAACTAATAGGTACCTACTTACCTACTATGTACGTACTATTCTAAAGTAATGTAGCTATATTTATTTATCAACATTTTACGTAAACATAACGTTCCCTATCGTGAATTTATGTGACGAATGATAAACGCGCTTTTAGATGAGGGACATTAAAGCGTTCCGGCCAACCGATCGACCGAGCGACAGAGTGCGAATTTAGCGTTCAATCGACTGATAAATTTGGGCAATTTATCGAGAAATTGCTCGATATGGTAACGTCCTTCATCTATGCCTTCACTGAAATGCAACCAGCTATAGACTCTTATCACTTTTGAGTTCCAATCAAGGCCGTCTTTAACCTATTGGAAGCTATATTATAAGGATAATGGGGCTAAACACTATTTTATTATTTACTAGCGACTCGTCCCGGCTTCGCACGGCTACATTATGCATTTATTATACATACAAACCTTCCTCTTGAATCACTCTACCTGTTAAAACCGCATCAAAATCCGTTGCGTAGTTTTAAAGATCTAAGAATTCATAGGGACAGACAGCGGAAAGTGACTTTGTTTTATACTCTTAATCTAATCTTAATCTAAAACGTTTTATGACAAATTATTGTTTTTTTTTTTTGTAATAATAAAAAATATGTATCAAATCGTAGTCAGTAATTTAAGTTCGAAATATTCGAATTAAAAAAGTTTTGTGGTAATAAACATAGGTTATCGTTTAGTGTTCTGGCAGGAATTAGGGGGCCCCCTTCGATCACGGGGCGCAGGGCACTAGCCCAGGCCCAGTGGGAAAGAGGGGTCTGATTGCAATAATGTCGTAACACTTTAATATTTGAATTGCATGCCGGTCGCGTGCAATTTGAGTTGTGGAAACACTGGACTCGACCATCGCAGAATACTAACTTTTAATTTAATTTATAAGTTTAATCTCTTTGACAAGCAAGTATTTAAACATTTTATTATAAAGTTGAAACACATCCGTGAAAATAAAATGATACAAAGGATATTTGCGTTGAATACAAACAGTTATAAACAGGGATTTTTTGTATAACACCGTGTATTTTTATTATTGTTTTTAGTAGTACAAATCACAGTGTTGCAAACTAGATGAAGAACAGTGCCTCGATTCACTGTGTGTGATTAGGGCGCGATTGCCATACAAAAACGACGACCGTGAATCAAAGCACAGTTAAAATTGAGTTGATAAATAGACGAACGGCCTAAGCTTTTACTTCAATATGCACTGAAATTGCCTAGAGCCGACTTCTCAGTAAAAGTTTTTATGAATGGACGTTGACGAGTGTGACCTAATTCTAACAACATAGCCATCGGTGGCAGTAACCATCATCCTTTTTATTATAACTAAATGTTCCTATCTAAATAAATAAATCATATTTATTTAACTCAAACAAGTTACATATTATTTACCACTTAAAACTAAAGCTTATAAGTATAATAATTTAGGGATTCTTTTCAATCATTACTACCTACTTCCTTTAGTAGTAGGTACCTATTATAAAAAAAACGTGTAGACTGTATTAGGGTCTCAGTCGCAATAAACACGTGAAAGTTTCTTTTTGGACAAATCATCTAATAGCTCCGCCACACTATGCTCCTAGCGCAATTATTCGCTCTGCCGCGATGTTGCCCTGTCTGCCTGTGCTCTGCCCTTGCTCTGCCTTGCGCTGTCCATACACTGCTCTACTCGCGCAACAATGAGTTGTGCAATTAATCGCGCCGCTCCACACTTGTCATTAGTGTTGCCGCACTATCGATAGTTTTACTATCGATAGTTTTTTTATTTACGAGCAACAATACTATCGATATTATTGCCTCGTTTTGAGCTATCGATACTATCAAAAGGCTATCGATACTTTCGGTTTTAGATATAGACTATCGATTATTCAGCGATAGTCGACTATCGTTCGGCAACACTACTTGTCATTTGCTATACAATGGCTTTGTACAATGGACGTAGAAACTGTGGCAGCGTGTGCGCTATGCATTTTTGGTATAGCAAATTATATAATACAAAGAAATATACATCTCGTCATCGGTGGATGACATCTATTCATCGTAATAGAACGATGTAAGTACAAGTATTCATATTCATTCTACGGCGCGCGGCGACATGATTTACAAATATAACGCGTGCGTCTTGCGTGAGCGCTCGATGCGGACTGCGGCCACGCGAATATGTGGCCAGTCTGGCCAGCCATGGGCCAACCACTCGCGCTCATATTGCCGGTCCTTTGACTCGCGCAAGGTGGGCGTGACCAGGAGCTAGACTTGCGGCATAGCGAGTAACGTTGCCACACTACGTCTCTGCCTTCTGTTTTCCCTACTGCCCACGCCACTCGTCGAGTGTGTGGCGGGGCCATAACGATCTTTGTTACTACAAACTAATTAAATTAAGCCTCTATTGCTGAACTAATCCTGTGCTAGTAATATGGCATCTAGCTCGCTCGCCTAACATCCACAAACGTGTCTTTTGTTCTAATTCGATAATCTTATCGCAAATAATTGTACCTCAAGTAAATTTTAGTATTTGTCTTTTCTTTCCTCAAAAATCACAAAGGAAATAAATTGGTAGGTACCTACTGTAAATTCAATCTCTCTTCTTTTAAGTAGAGGGTGGTATAAGAGATTAAAAATCTCCGCATATAAAAATACTAAAAGATATTATTTATATTATTTATTTATTACTTATTATTAAGAGCCTAAACTGTCCCACTGCAGGGCAAAGGCCTCTCTACCTTTCTTCCATTGATCACGATCTGTCGCCGTTGCACACCAATCATTCCTATAGGAGTCAAAATCATCTCGCCATCTATTATTTATAGGGCTAGCTATATTTTTAGTGTATCCTATTTATTAGAAAATATAATTTTATTTAGTTTTTTTATAAGTGGATGTTTTTTAGGGTTAGTCATTTAGTTTTAAGTTACCTATGTATTTTTCTCGTATTTTTTACGAAAGGATAAATTAATCTAAAACAAATAAGTATCATATCTTCTATACATATAAAATCCTTTGTCCTGACTGACTGACGGATCAACGCACAGCCTAAACCGCTGATCGTAGAGACCTGAAACTTGGAGGGTGTGGTCTTTGTATGACGAAGGCATCCGAGTAAGAAAGGATTTTCCGAAATTCTACCCCTTAGGGGATGAAAATGGGGGGCAAAGTTTGTTATGGGACAACGTGATTACTTGGTCTATTTTCGAGTTTAACGCTGACGAAGTCGCGGGCAAAAGCTAGTCTCCTTTATTTATATTATCTCCTAGTTATTATAATGTTATTCAGCCATTAAACAATCCACGATATCAACCTAGTACATCACACGATAAACCTACCAAACCTACGTTAACTTTCGTTATCAAGGACGTATGCAATCACGGGGCGTTGAAAAATGTAGAGCATGATTACATCTGCGGTAGCCGGTAGAATTTATTACACCCTTCTGTATCTAAGCGGATTTTTAAGAGGAAAGGGTACCGGTGGCTCTTTCCATACAAACTATTACAAACGTAGTCGACTGTTTTCTCCCTGGATAATGACACTACAGCAAATATTTTTGGTGCATAAAACTTATAACTGCCATGACCATGCCACTTTTTTTTTTAATTATTTTTTATCTTAATTTCTTTGATAACTTAAAAATGAAATAAACCAAAACATAGGGGCATAGTCACGGCAGTTATAGATTTTAGGGCACAAACATATTTGTGTTATTGTCATTATCCAGGGAGGAAACAGTCGATTACGTTTGTATGGAGAGAGCGCAGGTACCCTTCACCTTAATAGAAATTTCGTTGACCCGGTTGTAGAGCGACGACCCCTAGGCTGCAGACTTGGCCAACTGCGGCATATTGTCCGGCAATAAACTGACCAAATGACACTCGATGCTCATAAATGGTACTGCAAAATTCTATAATAGTAACTACCTACCGAACAAACTACAGTATTTTACCATCTTACAATGTCTCTGATTAGCTCTTTAAAAACTAAGAGAATAAGAATAAGTAGGTACCTACTAGAGGTGTGCGCCGATGACTTTGTGATCGGCGGCGGCGTCTGACGTAAATTTGGTCGGCGGCGGCGGCGTAATCGGCGTAATCGGCGCGGCGAACGTGAAAGTAAAACGACAAACTTTTTTTTGCTTTAGTTTTTGCGTTAGAGAAAAAACATGGTAGACTTTTTTTTTACAAATGATAGGTCAGCGTTTGACCAATATCACACCTACCTGGTGGTAGGTAACGATGCGGCCTAAGATGTAGCACGGTTTCCTAGAAGATACCTGTTCACTTGCGACTTGTAGACCCCCAAATTGTACACGTCAGGAGAGACAGACGCAGGCAACTGATTCCATTCCCTTGAAGTACGAATATGGAATGCAAAGTTAAACGTTTGGTGCGAACGTCTGGTATGTCGACCATGAATCGGTGCCGCACATCAGTCTGCCTGGTTGTATGACATAAGAATGGAGATGGCATTTGGTCGTGGAGTTCTGATGCACACTCCCGGAAATTTATCCGATAATAGAACCACAAGCTCGCCACCTTGCGACGATGTTCAAGGCTCTGAAGCACTTCTCGTCACCGATGATTCTCCTGGCCATCAATGACTACTCGCAGTGACCGTTCCCTCAGATATTCCGAGATCCAGGCACTAAGACCAGTTGGCAGACCATATGATGGAAACTTGCCTATAAGGCTATCGTGCCAAAACCTATCAAAGGTCTTCTATGATGTCTAGAGAAACGGCAAGCGCTTCTCCATGTCTTTCGATGGCCTCACTCCAGTTGTATGTGACACACGCTAGAAGGCCCTAAGTAGACTGGTTTTGGCGAAACCCGTATTGGCGGTCACTGAGGAGGCCGTTCGTTCCTTAGTATGCCAGTAGCCTATTGCTCAGAGCACGTTCCATTGTCTTACAGAGTATGGAAGTGACTAAAATCGGCCTATAATTCGTTAGGTCGGCACACCTGCCTTTCTTGGGCACAGACTGTACGTTGGCAAGCTTCCACGATTTCTGGACTTGACCAGTTGCCATTGAGAGGCGAAAGAGGCGTATCAGGACAAGAGCGAACTCAGTCACGCAGGTCTTGAGCACTATCGCAGGAATCCTATCAGGACCACTGGCTTTGTTCACGTCCAATTTCCGCATCGTTTTAAGGACCATAGTCTGACGGATGCGTATTTCCGGCATATATACTCGGTCCGCATCCCAGTAGACTAGGAGGTGACTCGCCTGCAGAGTCTAGATGTAAAGATTCCGCAAATAGAGAAGCGAATAAATTCGCTTTCTCCGCAGCGGTGTGGGCCAGTGTTCCGTTGGTTTTCAGCAAAAGAGGAAGTGAGGAGCGGCACAAATGCGACTCGATCGCCTTAGTCAAGGACCAAAATGCCTTACTACCTGCAGGGTATGAGGCCATTAGCCGGATAGGGAGCAAACCTCCCTATCCGGCTAATGGCCTAATGGCTAACGCCTTAACCCAGACAAGGTATGCCACGTGCTTTAGTGGCTCAGCACGTCTGAACTCCAAACCAATTAAGTCTGAATTTTGCTAAACAGTGCTATCAGAAAGCTTTAGCACATGCTATACAGCGTCCGGGCAACTAGAGGGATCTTCAGAAGAAAATCATACCTGCCGCCAAGGATAAGACGCAAATAACGAACGCATCCCATCCCAATCTGCCAACTTCTATCGCCATACTCGCCTTGCGCCTTTGGAGCTATGGTCTAACGGGGAGTAGACAGACACTGACTTCACCAGACAATGGACAGAACTACCCAGTGGTGATGACACTAAATAGAGGTCTGGATCAGTCGTCAGCGGAAGGTCCAGGCAATTGGCTGTTTCGAAGACAGCATCGGGAGCCCGCGTCGCTACTTGGACACTTGGGCTAAGTGAGATCTAACGCTGGAGCGAGGCTTCGCGTCTTTCTCCCAGCGTGGTCAGTACGCTCAACTTCATCTTACGCCAATTTTTTACTATGATTTATGTCAATTTCATACAAAAAATCTGTTGATTGGAGATATCGCTAATGGAAAGAAATCTTGTCTAAAGGGGCTGTACGGAGTTCGCCCAAATTGTCGGAAAAGCGCGCAATTTTGAAACTAGAACTCAATATAACTTTTTTAATCTCGCGCCGATTACGCCGACAGAAAAGCCGGCGGCGGCGGCGTGCCTAAAAATGCCGGCGGGGCGTGCGCCACGCCGATCGGCGCACATCTCTAGTACCTACAGTCACATTACCAATTAGCTAAACCCCACGTGACCTAGAGCTCACTCGCAAATCTGTAAGGTTGTAAAGTAATGTTACCTGATTCTGTTTTTTTTAAACAATATACCATACAATACAATTTACAATATAAAAAAAAAAAAAAATAGGTAAATACTGTATTTTTTACAGATATGCGAATTAGCTCTGGGTCACGTGGGGTTCAGCTAATTGGTAATGTGACTGTACATACTTACCTATACTTTTATTTTAAAAAGAAAATATAAGTAGATATCTAGTCCTATAACGACAAAGTTATAGCCTTTTTCTGGTGGATTTTGTTCATATCTGATTAAATAAAGTTACTAAATGAACTCCATTGTGGTAGCTAGCCAAATGTTAGGGTAAGTGGGTTAAATCTAGGCGATCAGGCTGTGCTGGCAACATTGAGGTCAAATGGTCAATACAAAGCTCGCCTTTAGCCCCGTGCTGCAAGTAGGTACTCTAATCTACCTAGATATTGCGGATGTCTCCTATACAAAATAGCACAGTGTATAAAACTTATTGAGATGCCTTCATTAGACAGTGGTTGAACTTTAATAACCTACTGAGGAGGCTAACAGCTAAGCGACGCTCGCTGATCGTTTACGGTCTTGCGGGTTAAGCGACGCCTAGCGTGGTCATTACTTCGATGGGTGGTCAATTAGTAGTGTGGCAAAAATGTGTTTTCGTGAGCCCCTCCGTGCTTCGGGAGGCACGTTAGGCCGTTGGTTACGGTTGCTACCTCTAGTAGCAGTCGTTAGGTCAAGTTAGAGGCCATAAGGCGATCTAAAAACTCTAACAATAGGTGAGCCACACTATTCACTCAAACAAGCACATCTAGAAAAAAATTTTTGTTAAGATCTAAGAGCCTACATATTTATAACAGATTTCGCACTACACTTAAAATTACTTTTTTCAGTAGATGTTCTCATCATACCCAAGTATCTAAAGTAGTAGATCCCCAAATATAACAACAAATAGGTACCTAAAGATATTACGAAGTTCACAAAGCGTAAATCCTGCAGCAAACAAGAGAAAACGTGTTAAATTGAGAAAACATAGTTTGTAGTTTATTCTATGGCATGTTGTAATTGTGTTAAAGCTAGAGCGACCGCCGCTTTCTCTGATTAAACTGCTTTAGTGCTGATTAAAGTTCTAAAATATTCCTTCCCTAAACTGTTTAAAATATTACAATATTAGCTGGCTAATATTATTTTAACTATTTACAACTATCGAACTATCAAAGTGACGACCCAGTTGGCACAATAGTCACCATGTCGGTACAGCCAAACACAGGGTTTGATTCCCGCCTCAGACAAGTATTTATGCTTAGATTTCTGTACCACGTTGAATGAGAGCCCCACTTACATATTTATACTAAACTAGCTGTTGCCCGCGACTTCGTACGCGTGGTAATTTTGATTTATATACTTAAACCTCGAGAATCACTGTATCCATTGGTGGAAACAGCATTAAATTGGAGAAGTTTTAAAGATCTAAGCATACATAGGGACAGACAGACAGCGGGAAGCGACTTTGTTTTTACTGGACTACAGCGAAGCCAAAAGAGTGGGTTATGTTTTTGATCTGCATGTATAACCACGTATAACTAGCAGCGCTCCGCGGTTTCACATAATATAATATAAAAGCCTTCCTCGACAAATGGACTATCCAAAACAAAAATAATTTTTCAATTCGAACCAGTAGTTCCTGAGATTAGCGTGTTCAAGCAAACAAACTCTTCAGCTTTATAATGAGGAGGCTCACAGCTAAGCGATGCTCGCTGATTGTTTACGGTCGTGCGGGTTAAGCGACGCCTGGCTCGGTCATTACTTCGAAGGGTGGCCAATTAGTAGTGTGGCAAAAATGTGTTTTCGTGAGCCTCTCTGTGCTTCGGAAGGCACGTTAAGCCGTTGGTCCCGGTTGCTACCTCTAGTAGCAGTCGTTAGGTCAAGTATACAATAGGTGAGCCACACCACCATACGAGAAGAAGAAGCTTTATAATATTAGTATATAGATACTATGTAGTGAAGTGTGTGTATTTGTATGTATATATTATGTAACTATATGTAGGTTGTTTTCTCCAATTAGTAAGTTAACGACTTGATTGATCCCTTGTAAGATATATCTCCGTCTCTAATTGGTAGCACTTCAAATACTTACATAATTGGATTTTGCTTTACATGTGCCTATATTATTTAGTATTTTCTACAGGAGAATTTCATATACTTATTCAACTTATTACTTACTTATATACCAGATGAGATTTTACATGGCCTTCAGGGCTATATCGATAGTCCGAGATATGGATTTAAACCTAAGATTTAAACACAGATTTACTCTTGAACTATAGTCTAAACACTATACCTATTAATCTATAGGGATAGTGCTTAGACTATTATAGTTCCTAATAGATTATATAGGGATAGTGTTTGCATTTTCGGCTGCACTCTCTCGAAACTAGACGAAAGCTCAACGACTTCACTATCTTGCATAAAATTTTAAATGCCCAATGGGATACAAGTGAATTGCTGAGCCGCTTTTCCATAAACATACGGAGGAGTGCTCGCACTCAAAAGTTGTTTTACGTTCCTGGGTGTACCAATAAGGTGTCTTATAATGATCCTGTATACAGGTTATGTAGGGCTCTTAATGAAATTAGCAAAAAATTGGATTTGTTCTCTAGTTTGCCATTCTATCGTAAAAATGTAATTCAAAAGTAAGTTAGGATTAAGAATTGTTTGAATTATTTGTCAAATGAATGTTGTGCATTACTCTTATCGGAGCATGAATTTAATTGTTGATATGTATGCTAATTGTGTATTTGTGTTTTGATTTGTGTTCTGTTGTTGTGCCTTATAATAAATAAATACACTATAGTTCACGAGTAAATCTGTGTCTTAGTCTAAGGTTTAAATCCACATATCGGACTATTCTTAAACCTCGTTTTGGAATAAGGGGGTTAGAGATAGCGAAAAAACCTTAACTATAAAAGACTAGTTGTGTCCCGCGTTAGTCCCGATCCCGATCAGAAAAGTCAGTAAAAGGTACTCCTAGTTCTAAGCTACCTCCCCACCAATTTTCAGCCGAATCGGTTCAGCCGTTCTCGAGTAATAGGTCTTATGGTCGAAATCAATAACCTATGTATCAATGACCAAGAGTAAAAATTACTTCATTTTCAGACATCTTTTCCATAGCAAAACTGTCAAACAAAGTGTGTTTAAAAATATTTTCAGAAAGCATAGTGCAGGGGAACGCACTATAAAAATAAAATTAATAAAGTAACTGCCTGAGAATCAGAAGAGCTATGTTAAAACTCTAACAATAGGTGAGCTGCACTATTTATACAAAAAGAGAACATAATAGGCCAGAACAAAATTATGTTTCTCATAGATTAGTATTTCATAGATACTTAAATAGGTACTAAGTATGGAGTCTATACTTAATTACTTAAGAGTCTTAACACTATTATGATTTTTTGTATAGACTCATAATAGACAATATTTTCTTAAAATCCTATAATCCTACCGAAACCGATTGTTAATTTAAAACAAAAATGTTTGCACCGATAAGGTAAGGATAGGATGAAAATCCGGAAAAGTGACTTCATAAAGTTTGACACGTAATCGTCGTGACGAGCGGGGAACACGGAAAGGTTTCGGCCGTTTAGTAACAAGACATCTATAGCAGAGTACAAGCAGGGGCGGATTAACCCTGTCAGGGTTGCGGTGAGCGGTGTTGGCCTAGTGGTAGATACCTCGACTTTCATTCTGAAGGTCATGGGTTCGAATCCAGGCCGGCCGTGCACCAATGTATTTTTCTTAAGAAAAATTTATGTGCGCTAATTGACATTGCTCTTACGGTGAAGGAAAACATCGTGATGAAACCCGCGGCTTAGTTAGCTCCAGAAGGATTGACAAGTTCTCTCCTCTGGACATGGTCGACTAAGCTGAGAGGGTAGTAGGTGCTGGGCAAGCCTACTCCATCTTCACGCACAAAGGACCCAATTAAAAAGGGTCTAATCGCGGAAAACAGCCCGTATACAAGTACAAGTACAACCCTGTCAGAGACCCTAGGCAATGCAATTCTCGGGGCCCCTTTTCTCTTCTGTCTGACCGAATTTTACTTGATGAATTAATCTAATAGAGCAAGAAAGAGAAATGAAACGCAAAAGTCAAAAGCAAAAATCGCTAATCATTCGAATTTTACATAAATATGCATAAATCACATTTAATCGTCTTAGGATGGTTCGGATGTGTGCCTTCGGAACGCGCTCACCAATGAGGAGAAGGCACAAGAAACTCATGGGGGTGTTTGTGATCATGCTTACAAAGGTCAATATTTCGTTTATAAAACTTTTTTTTCTTTTGCGTGTGCTAGGGGCCCTAGTTTGTTTCCTAGTAGGTTTCCTAGTTTGCCTTAAGGTTAATCCGCCCCTGAGTCCAACTACAGCGGCCCCTGGTGAATGACAACGGTAATTATGTGGCGTTCTCCGCAGTGTTGCCAACCCGGATCTTGAAAAATACGTAGACCCCATCAGAAAAGTTCGTAGATCTTCGTACTTTTTTTTGAGTGACATGAAGAGGAATAAAATGAGTGTTTTAACTCTGCATTTAACCCTCGCGCGGACCGTACCTAGTTCTCTCTTGTGTTAATATTCTCAGTTGTCTTCAATTAAATCGAAATTTGATAGATATCAAAATAACAAAACAACAGTAATATAATGACGAAAGTAGTATTGTGTTCGCGAAGCGAGTGTGCTTTAGTATAGAACATCCATAAAAATAAAAATGAATACATACCTAATATGTATTTATTTTTATTTTCATATTATTATATTCGGTTATATTATAACCGAATTGAGAACCTCCTCCTTTTTTGAAGTCGGTTAAAAACGGAACGTTTATTACCTTTTTTTGCGAATGAAAAGGAAATTACGCACATTCAGCTATGAGTTTCGTTATTTCACGAATTGATAGAAAATACGTAGATTTTAGGACTGAAGTTCGTAGGTTTGCAGGAGAGGCCTAAAGTACGTAGAAATACGTAAAAAAACGTAGAATTGGCAACACTGGTTCTCCGGCTCCGTCACGGCGCGGCGCCCGCCCAGCCGCCTAACCGGGCAGCCCGACCTTCCCTCACTGCTCAGGCCCAAACTTTTAATTGAACCGATGAAACTGTTTCAGCCTTCCATTCTACAAAATCGCTGACACGAACAGACATTTTTATGATGCCACCGAAATGAGATATCGTTTGATCCCTTTTCCCTTTTGATTTAAAGAAATTCATATAAATACTTCTCTGACAAAGATAGCGTTATTTTCAAAGAACAAAAGTACAGTCGACAACAAAACTGCATACCCACCATTGAGATATTAAATTACTACTATTGGAATGTTTTCATTCTTAAAACATAAGTCCAATAAATTCATGAGTTCAACTCGAGCTGTATCTTAGAATCTTGCTTGAGTTGAAAACAATATCATAATACCGTACCTGCGGGTTATAAGGGCCACTAAAGGTCTATTATAAAAACCTTAATTTTATTGACTAAATAACAAGAAAATAAATAGGTAACTGAATTGTTTTTCAGATTTACAATAAAGCGAATATTTATATGAGTTTTATTTATTTTCTCCTATTTAAAAAAATATTTAGTTTTTAATTAAGGTGGTGGTGGTACCTTAATTTTTTTAGCTCTACGGTGGATCTGCACTTTTGTTACCTGAATGTACCTTGTATTTCACCTATAGGTATGTATACTTTTGTTATATTCAGATTTTATACAACCCATGTCTATAGGTAGGTACTAGGGAATGCAAAACCGGCCGAAATGGAAACCCGGTTTTTTTTCGGTTTTTTGAAATAAAAAACCGGTTTTCGGTGAAACCGGTTTTTTTAATTGAAAATTTTTCGACGTTTGTTTAATTTTTTTATTAATTGCATTTGAAAGGCTGCCTACATCTTGCATTTTTTGATTCTTAAATATAAACCTATCTCTAAAAAATAACTACCTACAACTAAAAAACTCAATGAAAATGCTAAAATTTGTGGGGAAAAAGCGGAATTACTTGAATTCTGCGTCGGCACGCGCTGTACCGTACGGTTTTTTCTTAATTGTTCTGATAGACGCACCTTTCCAAACATCTATATTTTATTTTATTTTATGGTCATTGGTCAGACCATGGCAACTGTCAAAATCGGTAGGTCGGTTTTAATATACATTTTTATATAAGTAGGTATGTGTTTTACATATTTTTTTTAAATATGGAATGATTTGTATATTTAATAACCTAAATGTTTTTTCTAGTCCTTACCATTTCAAATTTCAGATTCTATGTCCCTATGAGGCCGTGTCCTAAAAGTTCATGACCTCTCTAAAGCTTAGAAACTTTCAGATGCGGTACTAATGTAGTACGGTGACTTTCGAGACATTCCAATTTTAAAAAAGTATTTGCATTGCACCAAGTTTTTATGTGGGTTCAACCTTTTTTGAATGAAATCGAGTGTTTTGCTACGTCATTCCTTATTATTTGTACTGCAAAGGAATTAAATCGGTTGCCTGCGTCTGTCTTTCCTGACGTGTACAATTTGGGGGTCTTCAAGTTGCAAGTGAATAGGTATCTTCTAGGAAAGCGTGCTACATCTTAGGCCGCTTCGTCACCTACCATCAGGTATGTGTGATAGTGGTCAAACGCTGACATATTATTTGTAAATAAAAAATCGGATTGAGTTTTCAAACGTGTAAAAATAAACTGTAATTTAAATACGGTACATATGCAATTCTTTTACGATAAAACTTAGTTTTCAATCATACATTTTTAGATTTTATTTTTATTAAAATACGGGGTATTCATATAAAATTATGATAAAAAAATCAGATATCAAATGTACCATTTTTCCGCGAGAATTTGATAATCAGATTTTTTTTTTACGGATTGTAATTTAATAATGTGGTAAACAGTATCTTAGTCGATTATAAATGAAACGATCATTTGTAAAATCAATGCCGGCCGAGGAAAACAACAAAAAGTAAATCTGAAATAGAAAAATACAACCTGGCCTCTGAATTGGCCAGTAGAAACCAGTGGTAGTGGTTGGTCTGTAACCAGTGACCTCTCAGAATGCCATTTCGAGCGGATAATATTAAAAAACCGAAAAAACCGAAAACCGGTTATCTGAATTTAAAAAACCGGGTTTTTAATTAATTCAAAATATGCCGAAAAACCGGTTTTTCGGTTTTCGGTGAAACCGGTTTGCATTCCCTAGTAGGTACTCATGTTTTTCATGCCAACAACAATGATGCTCCGAACATCAACATAAAGGAAACAATTCTGAAGCGCCATAACGTATTTTACAACCATTGTAAAATGTACATCTTGTGTAGGTGTCGCTGAATTGCCTTCAGACTTAGGGCCCTCGCCCACGGCGGCTTTTTGTAGCAAGCATCGCTACTAACGTTTGTTAGTCGCATTTTCAACGCGCTACAGAAGTGATGCCAACGTGCTAATAAATCGCTACAGCATCGCGACTTTATCAATGTATTTTAAACGTTGTTACAAAGTGTCCACGCGTTTGCATTGCGACATTATCGTGTTTGCATCCCGACTGAATCAAATACAAAATACAAATAAATTTATTAAAACTCATTTTACATAATAAACTAAGCACTAAATATTAAAGAGAACAAAAAATACACATATTTCTGAACTAGGTAATCCTGTATCTCAGGCGAAAAAGGACTTATATTACCTTATAAAATAAATTAAAATAATTTACTCGAAAAATACTAACTAGAACCAATCATTACAAAAAGTATGTTTAAATATTAAATGCTACAAACTGTGTAAAAAAAATATTTAATTGAGCAAACTTATCGTTTTATTTATTAATGAATCTAGGGCTTATTAAAATGATTAACATCACTACATAGTATAAAACAAAATCGCTTTCTCTGTCCCTATATCTTTAAAACTACGCAACGGATTTTGATGCAACGGATTTTTTGAGTGATTCAAGAGGAAGGTTTATATGTATAATACATGCATAATATAGCCGTGCGAAGCCGGAGCGGGTCGCTAGTATTACATAAACGAAACTATGTCATATTGTGTTGTGTGGGTGAGGGCAAACAGCTAGCGACCGCATCGCGACTGTATCGTTACGAAAGCGCGACAGCATCGCTACTGCATCGCTATCTCTACAAAAAGTCCCCGTGTGCGAGGGCCCTTACTTAGGAGAGAAGCCCCCTACCCGTTACCCGTTACCCTTATACTTTTAAAATATTTGCTAACAAATGTTTGGAATCGTCTATCCGCTGCTGCTTTAAATATTTTGGAAATCTTCCAACTGGATATTAAATTGTTTGATGTTTGAATATTGTGATTGTATTCCTCAAATAGTATTAAATAAAGTTATTCTTAGTAATCTTAATAAAATTCTAGGTAGTAAAATAAAATATATTTAAGTAGATGTGGTACCGTACAAAGATATTAGGTATTATATTTCTGCGATTCTATTATTTGCTGATATGTGATTTGTGTTTTCGGCCTGAAATAAAAGTAAATTTATTTCATTTTTTTGCCATATATAGTTTTGCTTTGAAAAATAAGTATTAAATTAAACAATTTAATTTCTAACTTATTTTAAAATGTTCATAGGTTATATTAGGTTTAATTCGTTTGAAAAAAAAAGACACAAAACATCTAGGTACTCGTATGTTTTCAATTATGACCATTAGGCTATTGTATCTAGGTAGGTAGGTAGGTACCTACTTACTGTTATAGGTAATTAATATTTATTTTATTTGAGTACTTTGTTATAAGTACCTACCTATTTTATTCATATTTTACTTTTTTCTTGTCCGTGTGCTCTTCTAATACTTAACCGTTTATATTCTATTATTCTTAATCCTATCTGTGAGTTTATTGCATTTAAGTAATTAAAACTTTTTATTATTATTTATTTTATCCGAACTATGTCTTATTTTAATAACAATACGTAATCAACTGAAATCGAGGGAATACCGTCGTTTTTTTTTCAAAAGCTCAGTAGATACGGCACTGGCCATTCAGCCCGAGGGGCAAACGTTTAAATTGCAAATAAATCGCCATTTGCAAAGCGAATTACGACAGATATAAATCTTCATACATTGATTCATTATGCGCAGTGATAAATGGTGAAAAAAAAAACAGTTTTCATTAATAAAAATACAATAGGTAGTTCATGATTTTAATCTTCACTGGGCTTTACACTTGGTTACAAATTTTGAAATTCTAGTAAAAACCTAAGCTTGCTGTTAGCTTTACGTATTTAAGTTGAAAGAATAGTCGCCATTTTAAACCTTGATGCGGAATATTTTTTGGAAATACATCCCTATTATAAAATTCTTGTGTCACTGTGTTAGTTGCCAAACTCCACCTTAACGGCTGAACCGATTTGTATGTTTTTTGTGTATATTCGTTAAGTCTGAGGATCGAACAATATCTGTTTTTTTTTGTAACTGGCAAAACAACGTTTGCAAGGACAGCTAGTTCTACTAATAAAATACACACACGTCCCAATATATAGGTATAATTAAATATAACCAACTTACTTAGTTATATCTACAGAGAATCGTTGAACATGAATTACCCTTGATTTGTTGAGATGAGTAAGAGCTTGCTTTGCGTATTTAGGTTGAAATAATACTCGTAGTCGCCATTTTGAACCTCGATGCGAAACCATTTTTGGAACTATATTCTACTTATACAAAATACACACACACACACGTCCCAATATATACGTAACTAAATAACAATTATTAGAAATAATTCTAACTACAAAATACACATAAACGTACCAACATATAGCTATAAATATGTATCCAGTTGTATTTATAAAAGGAATCGTTAATGAACATAATTATCCCTGATTTGTGGAGATGAGTAATGCACGGGGGACAAGAGTGGGGGGGGTTAGCTCCGGGAAATTGCCAATTAATATGTCCGCCGAGCTCCGGCGATACCACCCCACACCACACGGAACTTAGCCTCAGACCACATACAAGAACTAATTACTTTTTTGCCTGGATGATATGATACGAACACAAGACAAAATTAATACCTACCCAAAATCACTACCACTATATAGTATAAAACAAAGTCGCTTTCTCTGTCCTTATGTCCCTATATCCCTATGTATGCATAAATCTTTAAAACTGGGCAACGGATTTTGCTTTTAATGCGGTTTTTTTTAAATAGATAGAGTGATTCAAGAGGAAGGTTTATATGTATAATACATTCATAGCCGTGCGAAGCCAAAAATAAAATAAGTAAAAAATAAAATAATATTCAAAAAAGGAAGTCATTGTTACCTACTTTGTAGGCTTTAATCGTTGACGTCCTTTAATACAAAGACCTTCTATCTCTCTTTGATCAGTAGCTTTATAATAAACTAGCAACTCTCCGTGGTTTTACCCGCGCAACTCCCAATCCCGTGGGAATATCGTGTTAAAAAGTAACCAATGCTATTTCCTATGAATCAATGTATCCTCAAACCAAGTTTCATCAAAATCAGTCCAGTAGTTTCGGAGCCTATTCGTTACAAACAAAAAATAAAAAATATTTATAATAATATGTCTCTGTTTACTCTTTATAGTAAGACTAGCGGCGCCGTAAGTCCTGATCCCGTGAAAATATCATAAATGAAAAGTAACTTAAAAGTCTTCCTCGATAAATGGACTATCCAATACAAAAATAATTTTTCAGTTCGAACCAGTAGCTCCTGAGATTAGTGCGTTCAAATAAACAAATAAACTCTTCAGCTTTATAATTTTTTTTTTTTTTTTTTTTTTTTTTTTTTTTTTTTTTTTTTTTTAATGTAACTTAAAATTACCTCTACTGTCGCTGATGTAGCGCTTAAGTCTACTATAAAATAACATTATAACTATATTAACTAACTAAAATCTAATGACAGAATAAAAATGTCATAGGTACATACACACACATAAACAGACAACAACACAAAGAACTTGTTTTAATTTTAATTTTTTTCTTTAACCTTATTTTGTATTCTTTTTATTATTATTATTATTACTATATTTATCTTACTATATTTTTTTTATTTTTTCCTTAATTTTCCCCTTTTTCTTTTTTGTACTCTCTAATAATACTGTATTATTTACATTCTATACTTTTTTACACACTTATTTAGATAGACAACAAAAACAATATACACAAAAACACTAAAGCTATTACATCCACAAAAGACAAAACAATAACACCACAACATGAACTTAATATTTTTAGCTTTATATATTAGTATAGATGAATTCGTGTCCTACTGCTTATTCAACGACCCCTAGAGTTGATTTTTTTTCAATTCCTTGTAAGTACATGTTTTTGTTCTTTGCTCCTTTTTCTATTAAGTATTATTCAGAGTGCAAGTGAAGTCACGCAATATCTGTAAAGTGGTGTTTCGGTCGTGCATGTGTTTTGGAATTGTCTAGACATATACGACTTTCGAGTGGCTAAACTTGTGCAAGCTGTATAAGTTTTAACTTTCAAGATATATTCTGTCCCCAGCTTAAGAGTCACTGCAGACTAGAAACATTTTATCAAGATAATAACGCAATTTTCGAACCCTGTCGTCACTTAAGAGGAAAGGGTACCGGGCGCTCTCTCCATACAAACGTAGTCGACTGTTTCCTCCCTGGATAATGACACTAGAGCAAATATTTTTGTTGCATAAAATTAATAACTGCCATGACCATGTTGTATGTTAAGTTTTTATGTGTTCTTTAATTTTATTTTTTATGATAGTTAGAAAATGAAAAAAACCAAGACATAGAGGCATAGTCAGGGCACTTATAGGTTTCATGCAACAAAATGCAGTATTTCTGTCAACTACACTGGGGACAAAGCCCCATATTGCATTGGCCGATACAAAATCTGTAATTTGCGATGGCTCTGAAATCTCTGGGCAGTACCTACGTACCTTTCATTGCGAAATGAGATTTATTCCATTCTTTTCTGTTCTCTGAATACATTATTCTTATTTGTAAACAATTATTTCTTTTGCCGTTCTCCATCCCTCGAGACAAGGGTCGTGACTGTTTTATTTCTTGTATACCAAGTTTGCATCACGACTCGTGCATGTAGGAGTAGGTACCTATATTCTTATACAGGGTGTAACAAGGGATCATTGGTTATTGGGGGGACCTTAGTACCTATCGATTTAACCCCCATGTATGTTCTGCAATATTCACTGGTTTAAAAGTTATTTGGACTTTTATAATTTAGTCAAAATTAGATTTTGGCCTGAACATCGCAATTACAGTCAAACTATCAGGTCTGCGATTTTGTTTTTTTTTTCGGTAAAACAAGTTTTATAGTGGACCTTTTGTACCCTTACACCAATCAAAGTCTTAGATTTTTAAAACTCCAAATAAAACCACAGTTTTTTAAGCTATTGCATAGCTTTTATCGCGGGCTTTGAGCGCGGCGACCGAATCAAGGAATTCCGTAACGAAAATATTTTCTATAAAATCTAATTTTAACATTATCTTTGTATGGTTCTAAAAAAAAAATTCACAGAATATTTTTTTCTGCAACCTATCTTAAACACTACTGGCTTTCATGAAGAATAAACCCTGAAAGTTTCATTCGGCTAGAACTAGGGGGTTGAAAATGTACTTAAAAGTCCAAAAAGTGCTAAAAGTCCAAAAACTCCTAATAAATAAAGGTTTTATTTATTAGGATTTGGATTACGATGAACCTATTTTCTATCTCGATATTCCCACGGGATCGATATTTGCGTGTATGAAGCCGCGGACCTCTTACAAATCTATTCATAGGACCACTGTCAAGCTGTAAATTTCCATACAAAAAGCGGTAACGTTTTACCCCCCATAAACGAAGTCCGGTTTTGATAATTTTTGAAAATGTTCTAGATCTAATGGAAAACTAGGTTTAACCGTTTCTATTTTAAAGAAATATTGCCTAAGAGAAAATTAGCATCTATATTTTTGACTTAAAAACTTCATCGAGCGTTTCAATTGTTTTAAATAGACTAAACTGAATTTCCTACCAAAAAAGAAAAACGTATAAACCTAGAATAAGATGCAGTGAATTAAATGAGACCAAATTTATTACATTTTGTGAAGAATAAAGGGGGTAAAAACGTTACGGCCCGCAACATTATTTGAAAGGCAAAATATAGGCAATTACGTCCGAACTTAAACTCTCTCTATCGCACGATACGGGACATTTTTGAAAATACCTACTCGCGCCGCGTATCGAGAGCTCACTATTCTCTTAATCTCCAGTGTACAGCCATTTATAAAAGCTTAGTGATATGGGTATTGTCGTCAAGAAACAAATTACAAGACACACAATAACTGTAAACTTTCATTGTTATTGTCATCGTTGAGACGTCGCAGTACTTTCACTAACTTTAAGAAAATAAGCATAAAAACAACTACGCAAAATACCTTAACGCAAAACGGCTAACTCGCAAAATACCACTTACGCAAAATACCGACTACGCATAACACAAACTTCGCAAATTACAAATATCTACAGCATAAATACTTGTCTGAGGCGGGAATCGAACCCGCAACACTGTGTTCAGCAGTCCGGCATGGTGACCATTGTGCCAACTGCCACCTTAGACAAGATTGATTTCGATTAGCGATATTGCCAATCGATAGATTTAATTGTATGAAATTGACATAAATCATTGTATAAAATTGGCATAAGATGCTATTTATTTATCATTTTTTTTCTCTAACACAAGGCTAAGTGACTTTTCGTTAACTTAGATGTCAATTTAATACAAAAATAATAAAAATAGTATGTCGATTAGCGATTTCGCTAATAGAAAGCAATCTTGTCTAAGGGGGCAGGGAAGTCAACTCATAAAACTCTTAAAAATTATTAAAATTAATCCACAAACAGTAAATCCGCTAAGCAGATTACTAAAGTGTACCGTTGCTATTCAATTAATAACTTTAAACAAAGGTGTTCGTCCATAAAGCCACAACACGGGGCTAAGTGATACGTCTATATAATAATATACATAAATACAACCATATTTACATTAAACCAATCAACCAAAAGATAATCCAATGACTTGCGAAAGCTCCTCTCGACTACCGATCATAATTCACCAGTATAAACCAATGCCGTTTAACTAGGATTAAACGTTCGAATATCAATACAAAACGAGCGATGTAAATTGAAGTATTCGCTGAAATCTTGTTCGAAATACATTCGGGATTTGCAGGAGAGCGGGAGCGTTCCCCGCTACGGCAGTTGGCTACGAGTCGTAGCAACGGAGGCTACGGCGTAGCATACTCTACGGTTATTCGTCGATCGCGAACTTGTTCAAATCAGATTTGAATTAACTTTTTAAATTAACTTTTTAATTTGTTCTAAATAATTCAAAAAGTATTTATCTTATTTCATTGAAGGTACAATTTAATTACTTAATAAACCGCCGCGAAATTATTAACAAACATAATAATACGGGCAAAGGGTTTTGTAGACAACAAAAGATGTAAATTGATTTAAAGTAAGTTTGTTATTGTTATTTTAATGAGCTGCTTTGAAAATACGAACAATTATTGTTATTAAAAATGAAAATTTAGTTATAATTGTGAATAATTTGATCAGCAAATAGTGTTAGAACCTTTTTTTAATTAAGAGTGATTTAAATTAAGAATAAAATTCATTAAGTGTATAAAAACTTTTTTTAAATATAAACGTCAGAGTTAATAGTGCCTGTTTGGCGCGGTGGGCGAACATCCGTCTGCGACTTATAAAGTTGCAGGTTCGATTCCCGCCTCAAACAAATATTTATGAACAGAAATTTTCTTCTCGTCTGGGTGTTTCTGTATGTATGTATTTACAAAAGAAATTTAATTATTCTAATTTTGATATTAATTAACTTTAATAAATAGCTTTAATTATTCTATCCATTTTCTGGCCACCATAACACAAGCTTAGCTGCTTAATTTGAAGCTAGATGGCGCTGTGCAATATTAACGTTTTTCTGCAATATTATATTACTTGCGGGTAATTAGGGCTGCCTGCCACTTTAATTAAAAACTAAATATTTCGTAAAACTAGGAAAATCTACTTAAAAACAGGTAATTAGATACAAATTTGCTTTATTGCCAATCTGAAAAACAATTAATTTGTTTATTTAATTTATTTTTATTTTGTCACGGTTTTATATTAATATCAAGGTTTTTAAAAACCTTTGGTTGCCCTGATACATAAAGGGAGCGCAGGTATACATAAAGAAATAATAAGAGCGAATTTAACGAGTAGGTAAGCCTTTGTAAGGCGCCTATTCAAGCAAGTACCTATAGGCACCTACCTACTTCACAATAAGTACTTACTTAAGTATTTATAGTACAAGATCCCGTCTTCCGTCAGACCTTCGTGATTTTATAAAAAGCTGAGTATTACTCAGCCCATGCCACCAACAAAGTTATGGACGATATGCAATTATGAAGTAGGACCATAGTGGCTTGGAGCGTTATCTGGTAGCAAAGCCAAGAATGGAATCTGTTATTATACCTGTAATTTGTCTGCCAAAAGTCAGAAAGCTTAAATAGTTCCAACACCTTTCAGGCCCCCGAAACATGATCCACAAAGGTGTTGGTAGGCATACAAAAATAAGCTATTTCCTTTCATTTGCCATACTATGTTGGTTTCTAGGAATTCATCGCTATTAGCAACATTATTTATTGGTACAAAAATATAGACGATTTTTTTTGATATGATGACTCCAAGACACTATGGTCTGAACTTCATAATAGCACATCGTTCGTAACTGTGTTGGAGACATGCGCTGAGTAATTGCGAGGAGACATGCGGTCTCGACGACCCAGTTGGCACAATGGTCACCATGCCGGACTGCCAAACACAGGGTGCCGGGTTCGATTCTCGATTCAGACAAGTATTTATGCTTAGATATTTGCCTGTGGTCTGGTTGTTTCTATGTATTGTAAGTATATATTTACAAAAACAAAAAAGTATATAAGTAGTATATCCGTTGTTTAGCACCCATAACACAAGTCTAGTTACTTAGCTTGGGGCTAGATGGCGATGTGTGGAATATACAGCAATTTTTTTAATTTTTTTATTCTCAGCTTTTAAAAAATCACGAAGGTCTGGAAGTTGGCGGGATCTTACTCTATTACATAGTATGTTGTGAATGACGTTCTTTGACGTTCTTTGTTATTTATTGTCCCGTTCGAAGACTTACAAGTGCCTTTTCTATAGACCAAGAGATCAATCATGGATGGAGTATAACTGAGGTAATATTTGCTTTTTTAAATTCAATTTTGTCAAAGAACAAGTTTTATATTTAGGGTTTGTTTACAATGGACAATATAACGGAGGCTTGAAATTACCTAATTTTAAATTAATAATTTTAACAATTATTCATTTTATTATGACTCTTTCCCCCTTTTTCCAAAACGAGTTTTTAAGGATAGTCCAAGATATGGATTTAAACCTTAGATTTAGATACAGATTTACTCGTGAACTATAGTCTAAACACTCCCCTAAATATAATCTATAGGGATAGTGTTTAGACTATGGTTCCCTACATATTCTATTGGGATACTGTTTAGACTATAGTTCCCTATATAATCAATAGGGATAAGGTTAGCTTATAATTGTATTTATACAGAATGAATGTAAATAAAAAATAATAATGTATAAAATACCTGTAGGATCTCCAAGTAATTAATTGCATATTGCAGGAATTCTCCTGCAATATGCAATTATTTACTTGGAGATCCTCACGCACGGAGCGCCATCTAGCCAAAAGTTAAGGTGAAAGGGTACCTGCGCTCTCTCCATACAAGTCGACTGTTTCCTCCCTGGATAATAGAGAAAACAGTCGACTACGTTTGTAATAGTTTGTATGGAGTCCCCGGTACCCTTTCCTCTTAAATAACTAGGCTTGTGTTATGGTAGCCAGACAATGGATAGAATTCTTATAAGGTACTTTGTTTTAATAAATACATACAAAGAAAACAAATACCGCAACAAATATTAGCTGTACCTACACAAATATTGTGGCAATCGAACTAATAAAGTTCGCAGGCGAGAGTTCTCCCACGTGCCACAGAGACCGTAGATAAAAAAATAAAAGTTATTTTAAATATAAAATAAAAAAAAAGTAACTCGAAAAAAACATTGTAATCAGGGCGGATGACAAACATAAATCTTGCTCGCCCAATCTCTGTAGACGGGACCCTAAAGTTTACACAAGTCGCAGGGCTCCAAGCACAATCATTAAAGAGCTTATCGCAGTTGCCAAATACGGAGGCACAATAAAGGAATGTAAATTTAACTAAATTCATAAAGTTACATCATTAACATGTCCTAATTACTTGCTGAAGGGACTGGTATTAACTTGTTTCTTCGCTTTCTCGACGAAATATGTATCTAAGAGTGCGTATAGGTACGTGTTTTCAATAACTTTTATAATAAAGTACGTGCGGGTAATAAGAGCACCTGTCGCCTTAATTAATATAGACCTCCGTATCTATACTAATATTATAAAGTTGAAGAGTTCGTTTGTGTGTTTGTTTGAACGAGCAAATCTCAGAAACTACTAGTTCGAGTTGAAAAAATATTTTTGTGTTGCATAGTATATTTATCGAGGAAGGCTATAGGCTATTTTATATTGTAATATTCCCACGGGATCGGGAGTTACGCGGGTGAGACCGCGGAGCGCAGTTAGTTCTTAATATTATAAAGCTGAAGAGTTTGTTTGTTTGTTTGAACGCGCTAATCTCAGGAACTACTTGTTCGAATTGAAAAAATATTTTTGTGTTGCATAGTCCATTTATAGAGGAAGGCTATAGGCTGTTTTATATTGTAATATTCCCACGGGATCGGGAGTTACGCGGGTAAAACCGCGGGGCGCAGCTAGAACTTTGATAATTAGGCACCTGCGAGTAATAAGGGCCACCTGCCACCTTAATTAATATAGACCTCCGTATCTGGTATTAAAATTTTCAACTTGTTAGGTCCACCCATTCCTGAGAAAATCTGTGGTGACACACGGACAGACAGACAAGATAGTGATTTTATAAGGGTTCCTTTTTTACCCTAAAAATTAATATTTTGTAAAAATAAAAAAATAAATTGTAACTACTTAAATACAAATCATTACATAAATATTTGCTTAATAGTAAATCAGAAAAAAAAACAACTGGGAGGGAAGGCGGTTAACATTGCATTTTGAATAGAATATAATATTATTTATTTGTAACAAAATAAGAGATTACAAAGTCTTTAAAGCTTAATAACTAACAACTGTTGCAAAACGGCATTTTGTGTTTTGGCACTAGGCTCGGAACTAAAAACTAAATATTAATACTTCCATTACAGATATGGAGTTCCGAAAAGTAACAAAAAACAATTCATTTGTTTATTTTCTTGTTATTTTGTCACTAATATCAAGGTAAAAAAAAAAAAAAGTGGCCCTTATTACCAGCAGGTACCTTATTACCTACTGAGTACTTACCCTAATCTGTGACGGGGTGCCACTTAGGGTTGCCATCATATTTTTGCTAGAAAATAGTAGGTACCCATTGACTTTAGAAAAATATAGTAAACCTCGAAAAAATATAGTTACATTAGTGTTTATTTTGAAGGTTACATTTTTGACCCATATTTGAACTTCTAATTAAAAATGTTGTCTCGTTTACTCTGGAAAACTAGGTTACCAGGGTGATGGGAGTGTGCGACCGCAATTGCTTTTACTTTTTAATAAATAAATTATGAAAAAAATCTTTCAGATGAAAAAAGATTTACAATATTTTTCAGGCTGATTCCGGTTTGCTTGAAATAATGTATAGTATTTTTGTGTACTGTACTTTTTCCAATAGAAAATAGTACGGAAATAATACTATAATTTTTAATACGCTTTCCAAAAACTGTGCTGTGCCGTTGCAAAAAAAATACAACTTTTGGGGTGTCCTTTTAATTAAAAAAAGTTTTTAATAGAACCTTTTTTTTATTAGAGTTCAACTTGAGTTCAAGGTTTAGTAGGAGAAGCAGGTATATTAGGTACTTTTTAACAAAACTAGATGGTTGGTTGCTACTACATGCAATACTTATTATTGTCAGACTCATGTAATTTGTAGGTAAATGTAGTATTTTGCGTATAAAGTAGGTAATTAACACAAAAATAATGAATTTTCTGATTACATTAAAGCTTCATGTTTTCATTAACGATATTCATTATACTCACACAATGTGATTTAAAATGATGAGATAGGGAGCATTTTTCTCATGTGAATTAAATTTTTGGTATACCTACAAAATATTAATGTTTTATGGGTAATTTGAAAATTGGGCATTATGCATAATTCCTAATCATTATGTATAAATGCCCAAGAGAGTCTAAAATTAATTGCTTTTGCCTTTCCGTATACCTAGTTAACATCTAGAAAGACAATACAAACTTTTACGCATTAAAATAGGACATTACGGAAGACATTAAATAAGAAGATTTTTTGTTAATTTTTGGGTAAAATATTGGTGCTCAAATATAAATATACTAATTTTTTGTTTCATTAAAAAACCTAATGAAAATATTGCAGCTAAAAACCCATTTTTGCATATTTCTGAAACATAAATATTAAAGTGCGAAGTGGTATCAGATTATGCTTTTAACCCAGTTATGTTTTACGTAACACGATTCCACACAATTTTATATCGCGACAAAAGTAATAAAAATGTACCGTGAAAGTTTCATATTGTTAAAGGCTGAATCGCAATTCCATGCATTAAAATATCAATTTAACTTTTCTGCGCAAGAACTTTCATGCATAAATAAATTTTATGTCGAGAGAATTAAATTGGAAACCGCGTTTTAATTCTGCCATACCTGCCTGACTGCCTGCAGGGGACTAAAGTTAACAATTACTTAATAATTTCTCACATACTATTAAAAATTAAATTATTGGTAAAATTATTTATTTCAATCATATATTTGATACAACAATAGTACATTGTTACCCTAGGTGTGAAAGTCACTCATTAAAGTCCCGAGACGGAGTTTGGCGCCCGAGCGCAGCGAGGGCGCTAATAGTTCGAGGGATTAACTGAGTATTTCACCCGAGGTAAACACTGTGCTTTTTATTACGAATAATACATAAAATTCTTCCTAACAACGAGAGTGAATGAGAGACTCCATACTACCTGATCCTCATACAAGGTTGGGACCAAAGAGGTTAAATACATGTAGTGTTATTCTTTGGTGTTACTTAAAGCAAGGAGGTTAGGTTTTTGAAGTTCCTAATGCGTAATGATACTGATACTGGCTACATGCACATTGCACAAGCCGTGCGAAGCCATAATTTGACATGACAGCTGTCAGTGAAAGCGATTTTCCCTAGGGCTGAAAGTTTTATTTTCTACACGCTCTTCAGGCACCTTTAGACCTACTTTCGGAGTATGAGTAATGAAAACATATTTTTTATTCGTGAGATCCTGTAATTGGCCTGCATTGTTATACTGTTGTTGTTAAATTCTTATAATAGCTGTTGGATTTCCAAAAAATAAATAAATATTTTAAATACATAAGTTCCCATTTATAAAGAGAGAGTCGGTTTGAAACAAACAAAGTCTATATCTATACTAATACTAGCTGAGCCCCGCGGTTTCACCCGCGTAATAATTTTCTACGAAATTTCCTTATTTTTTTCTTTCATAAGAACCTTCTCCTGACAATAACAAACACAACAAAAAAAGAATTGGCCAAATTGGTCCAGGCGTTGTTGAGTTATGCGCTTACCAACACATTTTGCGATTCATTTTTATATATAAGATTATAAAGAGAAAAGATTCGATTGTTTGTTTGTTAAAATTGAATAGGGTACGAAACTTCTGGACTGATTTTTATGATACTTGGTATTACATT
This sequence comes from Idaea aversata, assembly GCA_907269075.1. Lineage (NCBI taxonomy): Eukaryota > Metazoa > Arthropoda > Insecta > Lepidoptera > Geometridae > Idaea > Idaea aversata. The sequence goes on from OU026102.1 coordinate 6,105,071, forward strand.
GATTTATTGGAAGTAACATAGGCTTTTTATTCCGATATTCCCACGGGATTGGGAGTTTTACCCAGCGCTGCTAATATAAAGTACTGTACATACTCGCTACATGTAAATCGACAATAAATTACACTACAGCACTATATTCTCTCTGAAACACGCTGAAATATGGGTATCATCCCATCGTAAAGCGTGTGCCAATGTGCCAGTAGTAGTTAAAATGTTTCTTTGTAATCGAAATAAATGGGAACTCGTTTATAAATCTGACAGCCATTGTACAATCAAAAACGTATATAGGAAATAGAAAATAGAAACAGAATATTGATGGTAGACAGTGTTACTATTTTTTTTATAAGCGGTTAATAAGCGCCAACTGCCACCTTAATTAAAAACAAAATCTTTCGTAATAAAAGGGAATACTACTTAAAGTAAAAGGGTACCTGCGCTCTCTCCATACAAACGTAGTCGACTGTTTCCTCCCTGGATAATGACACTAGCACAAATATTTTTGTGCCATATAACCTATAACTGCCATGCCTATGCCCCTAGTATTGTTTTTTTTTTCATTTTCTAATTATCATAGAAATTAAGATTAAAAAAATAAAAAAAAAAAACAAAAAATAGGGGGGGCATGGTCATGGCAGTTATAAGTTTTATGCGCCAAAAATATTTGCTTTAGTGTGTGTAATCCAGGGAGAAAACAGTCGACTACGTTTGTAATAGTTTGTATGGAAAGAGCCCCCGGTACCCTTTCCTCTTAAAAACAGGTTATTAGATAAATATTTGCTTTATTATCAATCGAAAAAAAAACAATTCTTTTGTTTTTTGTCAAGGTTTTAAAAATATCTTTTAATGGCCTTTATTACCAGCTCGTACCTTATTAGATTTATTAATAGAAAACCTTTTTTGGTTTTTTTGTAGTCGGTTTTTTAAATTTTAATTTATTTTTTATTATTAGTGATACGCTATTCAAGAGATAGGAGGAGTGTGGGAATTAACTACTTACCTATTCACTTGGAATAAAATTTATCTAGTGCCTAATCTGTTTTGTTCTAAAGAAGTCTTTGTTTCCCCAGCTGCGTGTGCATAATAAATATTTCTTTCTACCTATAATGTATAGCAAAATGTGTTCTTCACTGTGGTTTATAAGCATCGTAGCCCTTCTGGTGGTCGACGGACGGACAGGAGCACTGCATCAAGGTAATTTGACTTTCATATAATATAAGGTACATGCAGTAATAAGGGCCGCCTGCCAACTTTTTCAAAAAACTAAATATTTTGTAAAAATAAGGAAAACTAGTTAAAAACAGCTAAATATTTGCTTTCGTCAATCTGAAAATCAATAAGTTTGTTTATTTTCTTGTTATTTTATCACTAATATCAAGGTTTGTAAAAAATATTTTAGTTTCCCTTAGTACTCGCACGTACCTTTCTTAATATATATAAATCTCGTGTCACAATGTTTGTCCTCAATGGACTCCTAAACTGCTTAACCGATTTTAATCAAATTTGCACACCGTGTGCAGTTTGATCCAACTTGAAAGATAGGATAGCTTACATCCCGATTCCCACGGGATCGAGAGTTACGCGAGTGAAACCGCGGAGCGCAGCTAAATACATATATATTTTGCATTTGATGCACAAGCATTTTACACATACACATGTATCTATTGATGGGAAGCGACTATGAGGTTGAGGATGTAGCATGCTCGTCTAGAAAGAGAACAGCTTGCCTGTACATTGTACAACATGATGGAAAGCGACGAATCCCTTGGTACTATGACTTTTTCCAGTGGGTGGTGTTAGAAGCCGCCGACTAGATTTACTTTCGACTTGATTCCGCTTGATTTTATGATTAAGAAATATAGCCCGTAAAATTCATTTAATAGGCAAGGTAAATCATCTTGGAATTTTTGATATTTTTTCTAAGAATCGAGATCCGTTATTAAAAATCATTCAATTACTGGAAAATAGGTCCCTGATCATATCATCCATCATAATTAGAAATCTTTATAATATTTCCATATTTTTTCCATAAATATTTTTCTTATCTACGAACAAAGCTTTTTATAATGAACTATCTTTTAAAATAAATTATCAACAGTAAAATACAATTAAGGCTTTAGGAGGTTATGGATGCCCTCGTTTATTTCAATCTTTTTGGGAAGTTGTGACAACGGGTTGATAAACGATGGGCACGAACAATATCAAATAATTTCATTACCTCTTTTCGTTTTGATAAAGTAGGCAGACATCTACCTAAATACCTACCTATCTATACCTAAAGACGATCAGAGCTTCAAAGCTGCAATTATTGTTTTCAACTCATGAATTTATTAGATTAATATTATTTGAATAAAACCATTCAAATGATAGTAATTTTAGATCTCTACGATGGGTCTGAAATTCTGACTGCAACCGTTCCTACATTACTAGGTAGGTTGGAGTAGTAGTCACTACATAGTATAAAATAAAGTCGCTTTTTCTGTCCCTATTTCCCTTTGTATGCTTAAATCTTTAAAACTACGCAACGGATTTTGATGCGGTTTTTTTAATAGATAGAGTGATTCAAGAGAATGGTTTATATGTATAATACATGCATAATATAGCCGTGCGAAGCCGCCGCCCCGGCTTCGCTAGTATAGTAGTAACTAAATAGTAACTAAAGTACTTTTACCCTTTCATACGTTGTTGATTCTCCTCGGTCACTCCCTTTCATACGTTGTTGATTCTCCTCGGTCACTCCCTTTCATACGTTGTTGATTCTCCTCGGTCACTCCCTTTCATACGTTGTTGATTCTCCTCGGTCACTCCCTTTCATACGTTGTTGATTCTCCTCGGTCACTCCCTTTCATACGTTGTTGATTCTCCTCGGTCACTCCCTCTCAAAGTTATGGATCTTGATTCCATGCGCAAGATACCACCTGGTGTGGTCGGAATCTGAGATAACAGGCATCTCCATGAGCGGTGTTGGCTCAGTGGTAGATACCTCGACTTACATTCTGAAGCTCGTGGGTTCGAATCCAGGCCGGCCGTGCACCAATGTATTTTTCTTAAGAAAAATTTATGTGCGTTAATTGACATTGCTCTTACGGTGAAGGAAAACATCGTGATGAAACCCGCGGCTTAGTTGGCTCCAGAAGTATTGACAAGTTCTCTAATCTGGACATGGTCGACTAAGCTGAGAGGGTAGTAGGTGCTGGGCAAGCCTACTCCATCTTCACGCAAAAAGGACCCAATTAAAAAGGGTCTAATCGCGGAAAACAACCTGTATACAAGTACAGGCATCTCCATCTGCCCTGGCATCTCCAGCTATTCTAACACCTGGTCCGACAATAGCTTTAACCTTCTGCCACTCTTTCCTTAAATCTTTCCTGTTTCGATGCCAAAGACTCTCTCTATATTGTCGGTATTTGAGGTTGTTGATAAACATCTGCGAATCATTAGATTCATGGTTTTAGGTAACCCCGTAATCAAGTTTAATCGTTAATCAGAAACCCAGCGTTACTTTTTTTAGTCGGCAATCTCGTCTGATATCCTAATGGTAACGGTCGACTAAGCATTAACCGGCCCATTCCGTCCCTTTGACTAAAAATAAATGTACTAAAATGGGACAAATCCAACCTCGCTGAAATTTATTTCAACCTTCAACCATTTGCATCAATTTGACTTTTTAAAATGAAATAAAATTTATTTTTAAAACAAATGTAAATTTTATAAAGTACCTACCTATATCTATAAACAGGGTTATTGGTATATTAGAAAGCGGTTGAGGGCACCTAAACAAATAACATGTTCTACGTCTTTTGGAAATTTGAAATTTTCGTTGGTATGTCATGTCAATCAATCAATCATTTAATTTGCGAATAAAGGTATACAATAGATGTCACGTAACAATAAAATTAGAGGGGACTTCTATTCTATTCATAAGGAGTGCAAATATTACTTTAATGTCAATTAAATTTCAAAATATCAAAATCATTACCTGAAAATCAGCTGTTCCTTACACTTAAAGGTTATTAACCTTAAGATTATACTTATTTTTTAAGTTTCATCTACTGTTCTAAGTCTTAATGATCTTTGTTTAAAAAAAACAACTAGTTTTCAAATTTATATGACCTAAAATTTGAAAATTAATTTGCAAGATTTTACTAACATACATAAATTACTTTAAAAAAAGATCGTATTTCCAAGAGCCGTAGAACATAAGTTGTTGTTTGGGTGCTCAGAAGTGGCTCTCAACCGCTTGCTAATATAGTTATAATAATAATAACCAATAACCCTGTATACCAGTATACCGAAAAATCCGAGTGCGGTATACGGTCCAGCGTTAAAGCAAACCACATCAAAGGATCTACTGTACTCAGAGAATTTAGTAAAGTTTTGTTTGTGATTTCAAAAGGTAATTACCGTGAAAAAACGGTAGCAAAGGTTTTTTCATCGGAGAACGATCTTCATTATTGTAACGCAGTATAAAACAAAGTCACATTCCGCTGTCTGCCTCTATGTATGCGTAGATCTTTAAAACTACTCAACGGATTTTGATGCGGTTTTTTAAATAGATAGAGTTATTCAAGAGGAATTTTTATGTGAAAGGAGAGTTTTATGTATATAAAACATGCATAATATAAAATAAAATAAATAAATAAAATAAATATTGCAGGACACTCCACACATCGCCATCTAGCCCCAAGCTAAGTAACTAGACTTGTGTTATGGGTGCTAGACAACGGATATACTACTTATATACTTTTCTTTTGTAAATATATACTTATTATACATAGAAACAACCAGACCACAGACAAATATCTAAGCATAAATACTTGTCTGTGGCGGGAATCGAACCCGCAACCCTGTGTTTGGCAGTCCGGCATGGTGACCATTGTGCCAACTGGGTCGTGGGTCGTGGTGTGGTAATATAGCCGTGCGAAGCCGGGGGCGGGTCGCTAGTTGAATTATAAAATTTGGATCGAACTCAAACTTTTCAATCCACGTTAAATTTAAATTTCCAGTAACTTATTCCACTACACCGTTATGCTTTCCGGACATAGTTTGCCTAAAAAAATCTATATCTCTACACGTGGATTATAAACTTGTCCAATAGAAAAAATATACAAGTAGGTACTAGCAGTCCCAGCAAACTTTGTTTTGCCATTAAAAACCGGGCTGATTTGTGAATCTAAGCAATCCAGGGCGTCACCCAAACGCATACAAAAAAAAACATTCAAATCGGTCCAGCCGTTTAGGAGGAGTTCAGTGACATACACACGTACAGTAGAATAATATATACAGGGTTATTGGTAATTATACTAGCAAGCTGTTGAGGGCTACTACTGTGCACCTTAACGATCAACTTTTGTTTTTACGACTTTTGGAAATTCGAACATTTTTTTGAAAATTTTGAGGTTAGGTTTACCCGAAAATCAGCTGTTCTTTACACGGAGAGGTCATCAACCTTAAAATTTTACTTATTTTTTAAGTTTTATCTACTGTTCTTAGTCTGAATGACCTTTGTTTTAAAAAAATCAGCTGTTTTAGAGTTTACATAACGTCAAAATTTTCTTTTTTTTTCGAATTTCCAAAAGTCGTAGAACAAAAGTTGTTTGTTAAAGTACACAGAAGTAGCCCTCAACGGCTTGCTAGTATGATTGCCAATAACCCTGTATACAATGTGTTTCAGCGAAGGGGTTCTAATACGTAAGGGGGTTGTTCTAAACGTCTATGCGAACAACTTTTGTTCTATGACAGTAATTATATTCCCGGGTCTTATTCTCTTATCGCGGGTTTTTGTTCTATGACTTTTAGAAATTTAAACATTTCGTTCGAAGTTTTTGTATGAAACAGCTGATTTTCAAGTAAAAATTCCCTCAGAATGATCGAAAAAAAAGTTAGAATTTCCAAAAGTCGTAAAACAAAAGTTGTTCGCCTAAACGTCTATAACAACCCCCTTTCGTATTAGAACCCCTTTGCTAAAACACATTGTATAAAGATATAAAAGCTTTGTGTTACTAAAATATACTATAAAGAGTTACCTACGATGCTAAAACCATTAATAAAGGCAGGCGGCCTTTGCCAAGGTTCGCTATATTTACAATGCTCAGCCAAACGTACCAGGGACTATAAATATTATGTGGACACACTTTGGACGAGTGATCGTCATGATAACTTGGAAAGGTTTAGTTTACATCTAATAGAGCTGCTGTTTGTTGTGTCCAAAGTGAACTTAGCAAGTCAAAATTTCACGTTGGAGGGATTCTAGAACCAAATATACTAAAGGGTCCGGACTTTTAGTATATGGCTTGGCATAGTGCTTTTTTTGCGCGGTGCAATTCGAGACCCATACTAATCGATAGAGAGCATTACAGTGAATAAAATTGTTTTCACATTGAACCTCTAAAGCGCATTGTCCATTTCGAGCATACGTATCGATAAAATGCATTACGGCGAACAAATAATGCCTTCACACCGAAACGAACCGCAGGTATGAAAGTGCACAGCGCATTTTTGGACAATCATAAGATAAGAGCAACACGTTTGATTAAATATCCCGTTTCCAAGACGCTTTAGCGGTTTGATGTAAAGGCATTATTTGTTCGTCATAATGCCCTCTATCGATTGGCATGGGTCTCAAATGCACCGCAGCATTTTAAGTTACTATGCCAAAGTGTCCAAAGGCGTTTATGTAAAGTCGTAATTATGACTTGGCTACTTTCAAAATGACATTCGGTTGACTAATAACATTTAAACGTAATTCGGGCATATCACTACATAGTATAAAACAAAGTCGCTTTCCCTATGTATGCTAAAATCTTTAAAACTACGCAACGGATTTTGATGTGGTTTTTTTAATAGATAGAGTGATTCAAGAGGAAGGTTTATAAAGCCGTGCGAAGCCGGGACGGGTCGCTAGTATGGAATAAACGGCTCGTTACTTGATATTAAGTGGTACGTAATTATTAATAACTAGCGACCCGCCCCGGCTTCGCACGGCTATATTAAGCATGTATTATACATATAAACCTTTCTCTTGAATCACTCTATCTATTTCAGAAAACCGCATCAAAATCCATAGTATAAAACAAAGTTATAATAATAGTAATTTTGACTCCTACCGTACGTAGTAGTTAATGATGTACAGTCGTAAACGGCAGAATTGCAGAGCTATCTTAGAGTTGTAGAATTACTATTTTGAAATGGTTTAATCCTTATAAGTGAAGTGATTATCTTAAATACATAAGTTTTAAATCAATTAGGTGTGATTTTAATTGGTTTATCTATTCTGAGCTGGATTATTGCAGATAATAAATATTTACGTATTATGGTGGCAAGTATAAAAATATGTACATAATATTATGCAGAAACTCAAGCGCATCGCTGCCATCAATGCTCGCCAACAAACAGCACGTCCTGCGAGCAACATGCAGGGTGGCTGACTGCAACCTGTCCCGGCTCTCGACCTTATTGTGCCACCATAGCACAAGCGCCAGGTGAGTGCCCTGCCAACAAAAAATCTATACCTACTAATATTATAAAGCTGAAGAGTTTGTTTGTTTGAACGCGCTAATCTCAGAAACTACTGGTTCGAATTGAACAATTATTTTTGTGTTGGATAGTCCATTTATCAAGGAAGGCTAAAGGCTACTTCATTTTGATATGCTCACGGGATCGGGACTTCCACGGGTGAAACCGCCGAGCGCAGCTAGTAATAAAATAAGAATATAAAGTCTTTCCGCCGCGTCTGTCTGTCTAAACGATATATTGAAAAATTGTTAACGTGTTTGTCCTCTGCTACCCGAGCGAACCCGGGCAGGTTGCTATTAATGACTGTTCTGCTTCAAAATCTCTAGTTTATTTTAGTAAACTCATTGTGAAATATACCTACATGAAAACATTATCCAACGTTTCGAACCATAATTAGTATATCGCATGAGCGAGTAAAAGCTCCGCACACAAATTGTAAACAGTGGTATTTGTTTACAGATTTCAGTTCATCCCTGGGGTGTGCGGCGGCTGCAGACGAGCCTTGTTCATTAACGAACTCGCCAAGACAAACACTAGAGCTGACCTGTATTTGCACCGGCCATCTCTGCAATGCGCCCTTCTCTAACAAACTACGAAACGAACTGCTCAATTTTTCATCGAACAGCAACGAGAGCGCTCTCACCGAAGCGTTCTTTAAACTGTCCAACTTCGCTAACGTTACTACGGATGATATTTATAAAGCGATCACTGTGGCGACAGGTGAAGTCGAAGTTACGGCGAACGTTTCGGAAGTTACGCGTGTGATGTTGGCCAGTAGAAGTGGGTTTAAGTCGGAGATGTTACCTCGCGCAGAGGCTTTGAAGCAGCAGGCAACGGCACCATCGGACGATGACGAGGACGAGGGTGAGGGCAGCGGCGCAGACGAGGCTGATCGAGCTCACTCGCCAGCACACACAGCCGCTGCGCCTGCGCCTCCCAGCTCCTACCTGCCATCACATGACAACAACGCTGCCCAACTCTTCATTCCCTCTCTAGTCACTCCTATATTACTCACCAGTTTCATATTCTAAACTTCTAAAAAATTCTGAATTCTTCACGTTACGAGGTGTAATGTAACATTCGCATCGAGCGTGTTACGCATAGAGTATGTACGCTGTGTTCTAAAATTGGCGTAACATGTTCGTCAAACGACGTACTGACTGCACGAATGCTCGCTGTGTAACACGTTACATTACGCCCCGTAACGCCGGTCAGTGCCCAGCTTTCAAGCAACTTTTTATCTTAGACAAAATATACTCAGAAAATTTAATCAGCGTTGACTTTTGGGAGCAAATAATTACGTGCATTTCATTAAAGTAGACGGCATCTAATTGGTAATTATTTCCTTGATTCCCCGTAAGTTTTTGATTTACTTTTGTGTGTGAGCTTTGAGCTGAGTTAAAGTTGCAATATCAAGTTAACTTAATTAATTATTAGAATTCCCAAGTGTTCATATTTTTACGTAAATATTTGTGATACCTTCAATAGAATTTACGTGCCAAGTTACAACTTGTACGTAGTTAGTAATAATATTTAGATAATGGTCGAAACATGGAAATTAGTTAATGTAAGAGAATTTACATACGTATATGTATATTCCATCCCCCTTTTTCATAAACATTTAAAAACCTTGTTAATTTTAATAAGAATAATTTATTAAATAAAACTTTTACAAAATATTACTCCTACTAGAAAACATTAAGAAAACAATTTAAAATGCATTTGCCTAAACTAGGAAAATCCTGTGTTTCAGGCGAAAAAGGACTACATTAAATATTTACCTATGTATTTTAAATATACTAACTACTTGCAAAAACAATATTAAACAATAAAAATTACTATCTAAATGAGTTACCAGTGTACGCTTATCTTAACAATAAAAAAAAACTAATCTTTATTTTTATCTTAAAATGTGTTAAGGATGATACTTTAGCACATCTACTGTCATCTATAAATGTGCGAAAGTGACAAAACACATTTTAATTAAAGGTTTATGAATAAGGGGTTAAGTTCTTAATTAAGCCAGAAAAAGCGTTTTGTTTAATAAATGTAGGAGGTTTCTATATTTAGGATATTCATTCGATATAGTTGTTAAAACAACTGATATTTCTTACAAGTAGATACTTAATAATACTCAAAATGTTTGAATTAAAAATACATCACACGTTTAATGTCTTTTAGCAGACTTTAGTAATGCAAATTGTATAATTTATCATTTAACATATTTCGTCTGAAAGGCTACTTTAAAAAAGAAAATGAACATCAAATTAATTAAGCACTGTAAGGACCCATAAGCATAAGTTTAAAACTTAGAAATAATTCATTAAAAAGTAAGTTTAACTTAGCCATTGCCGATAAAGTTGGCAGTTTTTTTTAATTAAATGTAATAGGTACCCATAGAATACCTAATCATATTAATATTCATAAATTAAAAAATGTATAAATAATAAAACTTTACTATGTAGGTAGTAGGTAATAAAAATAGAGTTTGATTCTTATCTTACAAAATTTTTTTTTTTTTTTTTATTTTTATTTTTTTTTATTTTTTTTTATTAGGAATGGGTTTGCGCTTGACCATAATGTGCCTGATTATATTATTGTTTACTCAGTAACAGTTTAAAAATTAAATATTAATATCGTGGTGCCCATTCATAAAAAAATGGTTGAATTATTACATTATTTATTATTTATTACAATAATTAATACATTATTAACTAACGTCAAAGTGTAAACTGATTAAATAATATCAAGCTTATGATCATTGAAATAGAATTTAATTTTAGATTATCCGTTTAATACATTTAGCTACAATTTTGCTAAATTTGTTTAAGCACGATGTCATGCAAGCCGCCCTTAATAAGGCTTCTTTAGTTAAAATGTGTTATGACACTTTCGCACTTTTTCTTTTCTTTGGCTGTGCATTTTCGCACTTTTACAGATGATATGTGTGCGAATGTGACAAAACACATTTTAAGTAACGAAGGCTTATTAAATGTTCATGAAGAATAGGGGCCCCTGAAGAATAGGGGGCCCCTATTCTTCAGGGCCCTATATCATGTTACTAAGAGGATTACAAACCGCATATTACTTATCCATAATTTCCATACAAATTAAAAAAATTTTAAATTATCCGACTTCAGTGCTTTTGTGTCATTAATTCTAATCACTACATAGTTAAAAATATAAAATAAAGTCACTTTTCGCCGTCCCTATGTCCCTTTGTATGCTTAGATCTTTAAAACTACTCAACGGATTTTAATTCGGTAAATAGGGAAGGCGAAAAGTCACTTTATTTTATACTACGAGTATGTAGTGATAATACGACATTCCTGTAATACCTACTGTAATAATTTAGATTTAGAGTCAATTAAAATTAAGATCGATCATTATTTGAACGTTTGTTGTGATTTCACAAATAAAGAAAATCTAACGATAAAGTTGTTTTTATTTTGTCGCTGTAGTACGGAAATATGGTTGCTACGGTTACGAGAAAATGCTACGAGAAATGCTACGAGTTTGTGGCAAGCTCGGCCATAGCTCGTCTCATTTTGGCTTATTCAGTATTTTTCGTAGAAAGTTACTAGTGTACCGGACTGTTGAAACTTTTTAGTGTCAATAGTTCGGTTGGTGTAGAAAACCGAAATGTTGATAATATTTAGTTTCCGTAGTTCGTCGGTTTCAATAAAATCCTAGTTTTACTTATTTGCGCTTTTTAAAAATCTGAAGTAGTTAAAAACGATCTATAGGAATAGGATTATGGGCCAAGAAATAAAATGCAGAGTTTTTGGTATAGGTAACTACTACGTTAAAACGTAAATTTGAATAAACCTGATAATGGCCACAATGAAGCTAGATTTAAATTTAGATTGACGACCCAGTTGGCACAATGGTCACCATGCCGGACTTCCAAACACAGAGTTGCGGGTTCGATTCCCTCCTCAGACATGTATTTATGCTTAGATATTTGTCTGTGGTCTGGTTGTTTCTATGTACCTATGATGAGTACTTTACTTTACGTGCTATTACTTTACTTTGTGTATATTGTGTTCTGTTTACTCTTGTGTTGTACAAATAAAGTTATCTATCTATAAGTATATATTTACAAAAGAAAAGTATATAAGTAGTATATCCGTTGTCTAGCACCCATAACACAAGTCTAGTTACTTAGCTTGGACCTAGTAGAAGGCGATGTGTGAAATATCCTGCAATATTTATTGATTTTATTGAAGTGAAAACTTCTTTAGCGGCGTTGAGCACTTTTTCTGTAATGGGTATAAAATCTTAAACTCGCGTCAGGACACGTGACCTGATCGAAAAAGCGTAAGACGGATGGAGAGTAGACAGCTATCTCCTCTCTACGGCGCGGCGAAAATGTATGCCTGGGCCTACTGTTTTTAATTTGGCTGTGAGTGTATTAAGACGTACATATGGTATTTTTTAACGGACGACTATTGACGGACGACAAATGTCGGACGACAAATGTCGGACGACAAATGTCGGACGACTATTTGTCGGACGACTATTGACGGACGACAAATGTCGGACGACTATTGACGGACGATAAATGTCGGACGACTATTTGTCGGACGACTATTGACGGACGACAAATGTCGGACGACTATTGACGGACGACAAATGTCGGACGACTATTTGTCGTCCGACTATTTTTTTTTTTTCATCTAAAACTCTTTTTGCGTATGTTCTCGTGACATATTTTATTTAGTTTTACAGTTGAAATTCGAAGTTGAAGTAAGAAAGAAAGTAAGGGCGTAAGTAAAGTAGGTACATCTCGCCCACATAAAAACTGGTCTGCGGGCCAAATGTCTACAATTTAAAATGTGGGTATGATGGGTAGATTCGTCCGGACCAGTTTAGAGTAACGGGCCAGACGTCTCCTATTAAAAACTTGATATTTCGGCACATACCTTAAATCTTAATATATATAAATCTCGTGTCACAATGTTTGTCCTCAATGGACTCCTAAACCACTTAACCGATTATAATAAAATTCGCACACCATGTGCAGTTCGATCCAACTTGAGAGATAGGATAGCTTACATCCCGATATTCCCACGGGATCGGGAGTTGTTTTACATGTTTTTTCATCTCGTTATTTATTGATAAGGAAAGGAAAGTACGGAAAGTGTGCCATTTAAAAAAACGATCAAGTGCGAGTCGGACTCGCGCGCGAAGGGTTCCGTACCATGTTTTTTTTTTTCTGATTTTAGTAGGTATTTGTTGTTATAGCGGCAACAGAAATACATAATCTGTGAAAATTTCAACTGTTTAGCTATCACGGTTCATGAGATACTGTCTGGTGACAGACAGGCGGACAGTCTTAGTAATAGGGTCCCGTTTTTACCCGACTACGGCGAAGCCAAAAGGGAGGGTTATGTGTTTGACCTGTATGTATGTATGTATGTTCATCTGTTCCCACGTAACTTCAAAACTACTTACTGTAATTCAACAAATGAGGTATCGTTATTACCCTTTGGGTTCCAAAGGGTAAAAACTAGAAAGAGTGAAATCTGATTTAAGTTTAATACTACTTTTTAAGCATTAGCCCATATACAAAGTAGTATGACTTATAAAGTATATATGTTAGGATATAAGGGAACGTCTTAGAATGAATCAAATTAAACAAGAAATGTGATATTACAAACAGATAATATTCCAATATATTACTAGCTAATCACTATCACTATATAGTATAAAACAAAGTCGCTTTCTCTGTCCCTATGTCCCTATATCCCTATGTATGCTTAAATCTTTAAAACTACGCAACGGATTTTGATGCGGTTTTTCTTAATAGATAGACTGATTCAAGAGGAAGGTTTATATGTATTATAATACATGCATAATATAGCCGTGCGAAGCCGGGGCGGGTCGCTAGTTATACATAAAATAATCAAATAACCCATTCACAAACCTAGCACAATGGCAACTCGTTCTCCTAACCTACTTCATAAGTATATGCCAATACTTAAAGTGGCATTATAAAGTGTTATCGCTCATATATTTTAGATATTTAAATTCAATGTTTAATGTATATTTTATAGCAGCTATAAAAGACGTAAAATTGTCGTATAAAGTATCATTAGGATATTTATAACATATGTAGAGCTAGTACTTGAAGTTCGATGAGAAATAGCAATTCAGAACAACGGATACTGGTCAGTCTTTGACCCTACCTTTAAAGGCTGACCAACTGACTCCAATGGTGGTAAGTGGCGACGTAAAATGTTACTAAAATCCTACTGATAACTGAAGATAAAACTTAAAACTATGAAAATGGAAAATTATTATAAAACAAAGTCCTCCGCCGCGTCTATCTGTCTGTCTGTTCGCTATAAACTCAAAAACTATAGCACAGATTTTCATGTTGTTTTCAACAATGAATGGCGGCGGGGGATGTCAGAAACGAAGAAAGTCAACTTAGATTTTAGGTCAAAATCTGAAGAAGTGTTTCTTATTTGTTCGGATAATTACATTGCCAGAATCTCAGCAACCCTAATGTTTAGTATATAAAACAAAACGACCGAGTGAACAAAGTCGCGGACAACAGCTAGTTTCACCAAAAAATCGCTCAGCGCGCGTAAAGAAGTTTTTATTTCCAGTTAATATTAGCCTGTCGGCTTTTTGTCTAAAAATCGCTTAACGTGGCAATAGGAGTTTTTACATTAAAAATATGAACGAAAGTCTACAATCAAATTGAACGGTTCGGCAAGATATACACCGTTCTATAACTCTGTAATCTACTTTAATCTTAAAGGATAGCCAAATAAATACTACAATTTAAGAGATTATTTCAAACAATAGCAGCGCTCCGTGGTTTCACCCGCGTAACTCCCGATGCCGTAAGAATATTGGGATAAAAAGTAGCCTGTATTACTCCCAATGAATCAATGTATCTTCATACTTTAATCCTAAAAGATAGCCAAACCCAATACTACAATTTAAAAGATTATTTCAAACAATAGCAGCGCTCCGCGGTTTCACCCGCGTAACTCCCGATGCCGTAAGAATATTGGGATAAAAAGTAGCCTGTATTACTCCCAATGAATCAATGTATCTTCATACTTTAATCCTAAAAGATAGCCAAACCCAATACTACAATTTAAAAGATTATTGCAAACAATAGCAGCGCTCCGCGGTTTCACCTGCGTAACTCCCGATGCGCCGTAAGAATATTGGGATAAAAAGTAGCCTGTGTTACTCCCAATGAATCAATGTATCTTCATACCAAGTTTGATCAAATTCAATCCAATAGTTTCGGAACCTATTCGTTACAAACATAAAAACAAACAATCAATCTTTCCTCTTTATAATATTAGAAGACTAGCTTTTGCCCGCGACTTCGTCCGCGTATAAGTCCAAAATGGTTCTAATAGGATTTTTATTGGTTTTAACTCTAATAAATTTCTTTGGGTTTTAAAATTACCGAAGTCGGTAGGTTAGTTTATATTCTTTTATATTTATATTTCACATGTTTTCTTTGATACTCATTATAAAGGCAGAGAGGACGAAAATTCTGTATTTACTTGGAAGCAAATAAAAAAAATGGTTCTGAGGGACTTTGAAAATATTGAAACAAAAACATGTAGTTTTTAAAGTTCAAGTCTATCTGTCTGTCTGTTTGTTACTTATACAATAAAAAACGCCTAAACCAATTGAAATCTGGTTTTCACTTTAAGATACCTAGGATAGGAAGGTCGTGTTATACTTTACATCTAAATCCAATAAGTAGAACCTGAGTAATCAACGAAAAACTGCAGCCGCTCGAGAAACCCCGGCCGCCCGTGACGACACGAACGCGTCCCACTAAACACGAACGTCACAGAATACATAATTGTGTAGCATACTTTTTATCCCACGCATATCCCATTTTATTCCATATTTCCACGGGATCGGGACATGCTGGTGAAACCGCGAGGTGCAGCTACTTTTGAATATAGAATGATTCGTATATTTCATACTATGTAGAGACAATGTTCTACCATTTCAAATTTCGAATTCTACGTCCCCATGAGGCCGTCTCCTAAAAGTGCAACCTTTTTTGAATAAAATCGAAATGGGTGTCAAATGTAGGTGATTTAAAAGGAGTATTGATATCAACTTCGGAGGAAATCACCCCAAAATAACTTTTTACCCCTTTTTAACCCCGTTAGGGGATAAATTTCAATAAAATATGAAACACGTGTTCCATCAATTCTGTCAAAAAGTTTATGCAAAATTTGAAGTAGATTAGACCAAGGAATCACGTTGTCCCATACAAACTTTGCTCCCCTTTTTCACCCCTTTAGGGGTAGAATTTCGGAAAATCCTTTCTTATCGGATACCTACGTCATACAAAGAACACACCCTCCAAGTTTCAAGTCTCTACGATCAGCGGTTTAGGCTGTGCGTTGATCCGTCAGTCAGTCAGTCAGTCAGTCAGTCAGTCAGTCAGTCAGGACAAAGGATTTTATATGTATAGATATAGATAGATATAGTTAAGAAGATAATACATGCATAATATAGCCGTGCAAAGCCGGGGCGGGTCGCTAGTACTTTGATAAAAGAGATCCAATCAAAGAGTATTTAAGTTTTTAATAACCCCAGCACGCCGCTTCATACACATGCTCATACAAAATTGCTGGAGCGTTGTAATGTTCCAAATTCAAAAAACGCTCCTGCATTGGATTAAATTTTCTTTGACCGCGACACTGGCTATATGCACGATAGTAATAATGCGAAGCCATAGTAAAATTATAAATAAAAAAGAGATGGCGCTAGATGCTTCTTTCCGTATGTCAAACTGACAATTTTGACATCATCCCTACGTTCTGTACGTTTTCATGCAAAAATATTATGGTTTATTTTTTACGCCAAGAAATATCAAATTTTAATTAGTAACATAAATCTACTTGAAATACCTAAACCTCTTCTGATATTTTCTGAACACATTCGTGAAGATTATGTTAAAATCCTAGTTCCCGAAATTAGACTGCACAAACAAAGGTAAACAAATAAAATCAACATTTTCTGAGATGAATGGTAGTTTCGCGAAAACGAAGAGATGGCGCTAGTTACTTGAAATTAAAAAAAATATATTATTAAATTAATTACTTTATTTTCTAGTTAAAAAATGTGTATATTGCTATGTATTCTTAAAATACATAAGTGTACAAAATTTTTAAGCAGAACAAAAAGAATAATCAACTAATTTGTGATTTTCTAAATTTAAGAAAACCTGAATCGCGCATGCAAGATTTTTTTCTACCGGAGCTATATAAGGTTAGCGAATTCTATAGTGCTAAGATCATTATGGACGTAGAACGCTTACTTCCAAAACTTCGAATTTATTATATGTAGAGATTAATTAATAAGCATTTGAGATTATTTTTAGAAGTAGCCTGTTAATACTTTTCATATTTCAAACGGTTTTAATCTTAAATCAATCTTATAGGAATAGAGTAGGTATCAAATTGCCCGAGAGTAGATAAACCACCCTTATCTCCAACTTAATTGCTTCTGAGTTAGTTTGAAACCTATCACATTACTTCTAGCGCTTATGAAATATAGCCTTTAGAGTTGTGTAATCAATATACCAATTAAATCATCTATCTTGCGAAGATTATATATAAATATATTTATATATTATAGTTAAATATTGTTTAAAATATTGTAGGACATCCCACACATCGCCATCTAGCTATGGGTGCTACGAATATACTACTTATATACTTTTATTTTGTAAATATATACTTATAATATATAGAAACAACCAGACCTCAGACAAATATCTAAGCATAAATACATGTCTGAGGCGGGAATCGAACCCGCAACCCTGTGTTCGGCAGTCCGGCATGGTGACCATTGTGCCAACTGGGTTGCCATGTTATGTATAGATTAAAGATGTTAAAGTTTGACTATAAATATCTAAAACATGATTTGCGTTGATATGTTCATATTATTATATACTAGCGACCCGCCCCGGCTTCGCATGGCTATATTATGCATGTATTATACATATAAACCTTCTTCTTGAATCACTCTATCTATTTAAAAAAACGGGTTTTGATGCGTAAAATCCGTTGCGTAGTTTTAAAGATTTAAGCATACAAAGGGATATAGGGACAGAGAAAGCGACTCAGTTTTATACTATGTAGTGATTTTTACAGTAAATAGTTAAATTCCGTCTATCTAATTTATTTTAATTTGATAATTGGCAGACAATCTGCCAGCTAATTTCGTCAAGACAGCCGTTTTTAGGCAAATAATGATAGACTTTATTCGACAAAATTAATTAATTAAATTACTTCGTTGAGAAACCTTCGATTGCTTAAACTGGGTCAATTTATTCTGTTATTCGCTTTATTTTATTAAACCCAGTATATTTGTAATTGTTTCTGGAACTTTAAATTGTAATCCTACTTTCAAGTTACAGACATCACTACATAGTATAAAACAAAGTTGCTTTTTCTGTCCCTATTTCCCTTTGAGTGCTTAAATCTTTAAAACTACGCAACGGATTTTGATGGGGTTTTTTTAGAGTGATTCAAGAGGAAGGTTTATATGTATAATACATGCATAATATAGCCGTGCGAAGCCGGGGCGGGTCGCTAGTTAAATTATAAACCTATTAATAAGCTTAAAGAATTATCAGCTGCTTGCGCTACTCATAAAATAGTTTCGATGCTGAAAAAAGGGAGATTAAAAAAAAATCACCTTAAATTATGGAATCTACCACCCATTATATTATTATTTATGTCACCTATCTAAGAACACTTTGACTAACTAGACGAATCTAACGATACCTTAATTAAAGAAATCCATACAGTATTTTGGAAGATATGAGAGAATCACTATCATCACTATCACTACACTATGGACTATCCAACACAAAAAGAATTTTTCAATTCGAACCAGTAGTTCCTGAGATTAGCGCGTTCAAACAAACAAACAAACTCTTCAGCTTTATAATATTATAGTATAGATATAGATAGTATAAAACAAAGTCGCTTTCTCTGTCCCTATGTTCCTATATCCCTATGTATGCTTAAATCTCTAAAACTACGCAACGGATTTTGATGCGGTTTTTTTTAAATCGATAGAGTAATTCAAGAGGAAGGTTTATATGTATATAATATATAATACATGCATAATATAGCCGTGCGAAGCCGGGGCGGGTCGCTACTGTCGCTAGTAAAGAATAATACAAACATACTAGATAGGCGCGAAAAACATAACCCTTTTCTTACAGTCGGGTACAAATCACATGCGTTTCTGTGACACGAAAACAAAAGACAGGTACGAGAACTAACGTTGTAATAGAGTAGAACCAATTTGAACTAGTAGTTCGCCCCGAACTGAGACCTCACGATTTTTTTTACCGGTTTTTGCCAGCTTAAGTATGATAATATAACGACGAAAGACTCCAAATACTTCGGTCTATCTTATTTAAATGATAGGTGCCTAATATCGCTATCCCTACCCTGACCCTGGACATCGCTAAACGGATACTTTTAACGAAATTCAAACGCGTTAGGCATATCTTGTCTAGAAAATGAGTTCCATAGCCTAATTTTCTTGGTCTCAATCACGTATTTTTTTATTTCGACTTTTCTTGATACTCGCTATAGCCTCCTTCCGTCTATATCGCCATATCGTCAGTACATAGAGTTTCTACTCATCAATTGAACACGATAGACCTAAATTGTCTAGATATGAGTTCATATAGCCTTCCTCCGGCTATATTACCAAACCCCAGATATCAGTTGCTTGTTTAACACATAGATTGCCTACTATCAAGACAACTTTAACGAATCCAAACACGATAGGCTTATCTTGTCTAGAAAATAAGTTCATATTTCTTTGAAGTTGAGTACCTACCTTCTTCCAGCTCTATCACCAGATTCCAGATATCAGCTGATTCTTCAGAAGCTAGAATACTTACTTATCAAGGTGCTTTGAAAGAGTCCAAACATGATATGACTATCTTGCTCTTAAGATAATTTTAAGTTCTTATTGTCACCTTTCTCATCGGGTCTTTATCATCAGACTAAACACCCAAATGTTTAGTACCTATGTACTCATCATAATCGAAAGAGGAAAATAGGAGAGAGGCTCCTCCCTCGATACAAATATATTAGAGAAGTTTGAGACCTATATTATCCGTACTATAATAGGTCCCTAACCAATTGTAAATAAAAATAATAAAAAGATTAGTCACAAGTTTATTAATTAGAATCTCTAGATCGGCTAGCAATACTATTGAATCTAATCCACCACAATTGTTAACCAACCGTTGATTATGAAATAAATGAATAATATGAAGCAAAGAGAGGTCTGACGATTTATGGGAAAGTAGAATAGACGCTTTAATAATACAGTCTTCACCCAAGGTAGGTACATCCTGAGTGGCCCAGACGATGTCAATCATAGAAGGATTGACCAATTTTCGCCTCGGCCTCCGTTTAGCTGATCAATAGCTGGTTCAAGCAGCTCCTTCGAAGACCATCGGGAACAACACAAGAGTGCTTGACAATGCACTATAAACTTTTGCGAATTATTTGAATTTAATTTAAGATGACCATATTATTATTATATACCTAATATGGATCATCCATTTTAATCATAATAATAATATCACGAAGTTAAGTTATTTTTGTAATGGTTTTGAAAATTTCTGGAAATCATATTTTTTTACGACAATGACAGAAAGAAAACCTGACATTGTCATTTTTGAATCATAAAAGAAGGTCTACGCGTTTTTTCCTTTTTGATACAAATGAGTTTGATATAAAAATGACCGCTGAAATGATAAATTCCTGTGGATTCCTTCCAGTTCCATCATCAGAGCAGTTCCATGGTACCATATTATTGTCACCAAAGTTACGCCCTTTCATTTGATACCCCACTCGGGTATATTTGCCCCAAAGTTTGCCTGCCATATAGGTAGATCCCGTTTTGCACCCCCTATCTCCGTAACCTCCAGACCGATCCTGCTCATGTTCGAACTTAAAAATTCTATGGACCTCAACTACTCGTATACCAAAAATCATTAAGATCAGAGCAACGGTACTCAAGTTATCGTCGAACAAACATACATAGATACATAGATATATAGATACATAGATATATAGATACATAGGTACAACCGATCGACCGTCTCGCCACTAGACCTCTCTCGCTTCGCTCGTTCGGTCAATTAATTATGAATGTGCAAGCGAAGGTTTTGTCACTAACTAATTGAGTTTCCAAGACACAGTTCGGATAGTGAGGTACAGAGAGAATTAACCGAGATACCGAACTTTCGCTAGCTTTAAACTGGTTAATCCTGAAAGTAACTATGTATTATCACTCTTTTCGAGTACCTACAGCATGTCTTAGACTTAGGGCTCCTTGGGCAAACACAGGCTTTAGACTGCGTCCGAACTTAAGTAGATATTTGGGATGGCTAGTAGGTAAATGGGCGTATGGGCTGGCAGAGCTGTTCTCGAATGGAGACCAAGAATCGGGAAGAGAAGTGTGGGCAGACCACCAGCCAGATGGTCCGACGACATAAGAGCTCATGCTGGGGCAGCGTGGTCCAGAAGGACCGGTGATAGGACGTTGTGGAGAGGCGTTGGAGAGGCATATGCCCCGCAGTAAGCTAATAAATATGCTGCTGAAGAAGAAGAAAGAGAAGAGTAGGTAGGTATTCCTTTTTAATACAAAGATTACATATTTGTGTTTTGCGACGAACTATTTATAAATATCGATTAGGTGTTCTAGCTTTCCTCGGGGAGCTAGAATGGCTCGAGTAAGTAACAAAAAATCCCAGCCAGACGCAAAATAGGCGCTCAGACGTCGAATTGCAGATATTAGCCCAACAATAAATAAAATACACACATCAACAAAGTCTAGGGAACACGGGTAAAATAGAATTTTTTGGGGAAAAATTGTGTTTTTTTGGGTTTTTGTTTTGAGTGTCGTATGTCGATAGAAGCGCAATTTTATACTCTTTTTAAGGCTGTGATTTAAAAAGGGTTGCCATAGAAAAAAAATGTAAATTTAGTATGAAAACTAATTTCGCTGAACTCGTTAAACAACCAGCTTTACGGTGTGAATACATCCATTATTTTGCATGAACATGAAATCTTGGTCGAGCTGCTATTGATGGGGTATCACCATAGAGTACACAACCTCATCACGGTATTGCTCTGCATTTAAAGTGTCTAGTGCCAAAACGAGATCTGTTCTTTTACCCAGACGAATTTCAGCCCACAACATGATTATCCGGTTTGGTAGGGATGAACTTCCTGTAGATTCTGAAGTCAACTCTGGTGACCAGGAACTCGATAAACACGTGCTCTCCTTGAATGAGAATAAAATTCGAAGCAAGATTCATCAGAAACCAGAACACATGCCCATTGATTGTCAGCCTATCGCAAATGTGCGTTAGCCCAAACAAGAACAGATCTCATTTTGGCATGAGACACTTTAAATGCAGAGCAATACCGTGATGAGGTTGTGTACTCTATGATGATACCCCACCAATAGCAGCTCGACCAATATTTCATGTTCATGCAAGATAATGGACGTATTCACACCGTAAGGCTGGTTGTGAACGAGTTCAGCGAGTACAATATCACGGTATTAGGTCCGTATTAATAAACCGAACTCAATATCGATTTCAATCTTGAGTTTGCTCTTGAGTTGTTGCGCTGATTAATAAACCTATCTTAAGACGCGATTAAAGAGCGACGTATCACTTGAGTCATACCGTATTAATAAATCAAACTCAGCTCTCAAGATATGTATCAAGATGTAGTTTCGTGAACTCAAGTCTGATTGCGGGCCATACAAATCTTACATTTTTTAAAATATTTTCACATTAAAAACAAGTTGACAGCAAAATATGACGACACTACCTACCATACGGTAAGAACATATCATTCAAGGTAAGAACAAAGCGGTATATTCAAAGTCGCTCTCAAGATCAGTCTCAAATCTCAAGAGCGATATCAGCCTGGTTTAAACTTGAGTTTTATCTATTAATTAACGCCTAACTTAAGATAGTGAACAAATCTCAAGACTCACTCGATTGATACGCACTCAAGATCGATATTGAGAGCGATTTATTAATACGGGCCTTAGAGTGACCTGCGCAGTCTGCCGATCTTAATTTTATTGAATATGCGTCAGCTTTGCTAGGCAGAAGAGCTTTCAGGAATTTTATCCAAAATTTTAATACAGAGAAAGAACTTTTTTGCACCTTTTCAGAGTATAGAGAATTATTCCTCAGACAACGATTGATATCCCTATACTTAGTATGCCACGTTGATTTAGAGCCGCCGTAATGTTGTAGGTGGACGAACAAATGGCTAAAAAGTTACTAAGAATTTTTAAATAAATTTTAACGTGTCAATAGATTTATTATTGAAATAAACTGGATTTGTTTCTCAGTTTCGGCACTATTTTAGTGTTTATACTAAATTTTCATTTTTTTTTCTATGGCAACCCTTTAATTAAATTACAGCATTAAAAAGAGTATAAAATTCCGCTTCTATTGACATACGACACTCAAGACAAAAACCCAAAAACATACAATTTTTGCCCAAAAAACAATATATTACCCGTGTTCCCTAGACTTTGTTGATGTGTGTATTTTCGGAGATCCCTTTAAGGACGACTTTCATCGAACTGTTTAATGGATGAAAAGTATTTTATATCAAGAAAATTAAATAGGTCAATAAATATATTGCAAATGGGTTGCCTAAAAAAATTCAGTCCAGAACATTATTAATTACCAATAAATTTTTTTGGTTTTACTACTTTGACTTATTTAACAAATAGAATTTGTAAATTGACCAAACGAGTGAAAAGTCTAAAAACAATAAATAAAAATATCTCAATCATTCTGGACTGTATAAGTAATACAGATATCGATTTTTCAACGTCCAATTCTTTTTTCAATTTTAAAAAGTCTTTATTGAATATAATATGCTTAAGTAATAAGTTACAATTCCAGTGTACGTTAGTAAATTCCTAGATGTAAAAACCATAAAACTAAAAAGAACATTTAGAAAGCTAGTTCGCTTTTTCAAAACTTATAGAATACTTACCTATTATTCATAATATTTTAACTTAAATATTTACTAACTTAATAAATACATACTATTTTTAAGATTTACATGCAAGCTTTAGTTTAGCATTGCATTAATTTAATTTATTATTAAATTAGGTTATTTAGAAGACATCAACTTAAGCTGTGAACTTAAGAAATAGAATTTGTCTATTGACCAAAAAATAAAAATATCTTAATCATTCTGGACTGTACAGAAAAATACAGTCTATATTATTATCGATTAAGCGGTAATTAATTAAATTCTAATAAAATAGGTTGAACTGCAATTAAAAAGACAGTCTATTCATTATTTCATCTATTGTCTTGCTCGGGGCGGAGTGCGGCCAGCGGACGTTGCCGTTGTAGTCTACTTTCAGTTCTGATTTAAAACTGGGTTAATTGAAGCCTTATCTCATTATTTTAACACTCTGTTTTCATTATCGAATACAGGTGGGAATGTGGGGCAAGCGATTTAAAATCTATATTCATAAAGTACATAACTCACTTAAAGGTTTAGGCAGATATTATGTTCTATTTTACACTAAGTAATAGGTCTGTTTTTTTTTTCATACTTTTCACCAGTTTTACGGCAAAGAAGGAAAAAAGGAAGAGCAACATTGTACTTTGTATATTAGAAGGGATTATTTTCTAATATATGTAAATTACGTGTCACGTTGTTTGTGCGCGATGGACTCCTAAACTACTTAACCGATTTTAATCAAATTTGCACACTGTGTGCAGTTTGATCCAACTTGAAAGATAGGATAGCTTACATCTTAATTTATCCCGAAATTCCCACGGGATCGGGAGTTACGCGGGTGAAACCTCGGAGCGCAGCTAGTTATTGTATAAGTACTTTTCCATTGAAAAATTTCAATAAAAGAAAAGAAAACCGACAAAAAATGAATCCTTTTAACTGTCAGTATGAAAAAAATCTAAAAATTCAGTGAGGTTTATTGTAAAAGTAACTGAGTTGTGATGCGGCGTGAATATTTTACGTATTGTACGTATAAAAACGTATAGTACGAATAACAATCGTGAGGTTTTACCACGTTCGAGTAAAATAATCCAACTCGGCTCACTGAAAAATGGAATAGAGAAAAAACAGCGGGAACGTACCGAAATTTACATTTGCACTTCTGTACTCCGGTGGGAACATACTCTTGCAATGTAATTCCACAATACCAGATGCTCTAGCTAAATATACAACACATTTTACTACGGAATTTTAAAATACCTGAGCCGCGTGCTCTCCGCGCTGCATTACCTAAGAATCTACCTAGGTACATTGTTTAATGTTAATTATTTTTTTATGCAGCTAATTACAACATTGTATATTTAAAAAACTGGTAAGTTGGGACTGCGGTGTTCCATTACGTAAATACCTAATAATGGATTTTGTTTTGGACAAAAACAGATTTTAGGATTTAAGAACTAGACTTGAAGAAATATACTAGTAGAATACGACGTACACAAAGTAAAGTTATAGCTAGAAGTTAAGTAAGTGCATAAATGGGTTGCCTTATCGCTGAAAGCGATTAATATGTAGTATATGTATAAATAAGTATTGTTTAATTTAAACTCTCGGGTAGGACCGGCCCGGGTTACTAATATAAACCGAACCGAAGGTAACCGAAGGTTATTAATATAATTTATCCCCAGTGAATAAAAAACTGCGCCAAGAGATAAGTTAAGGGCAGGTTGGAGGCACTAATAGTCGTAATTAGAACAATTTGATAAAAAAACATTCATAAAAGTTCACGCTGCCGCTGGCTGTAAAAAAATAATTTATCCGAATAACAACCAAACATCTTTTATTTTACACTCCATCGAGTTCGATGACACTTACAAGACAGGCGAGCAGTGAGCAAGCAGAGAAAAAATATCAGTTATTGCGTATAAAATATCAAACCGCTTAGGATAAGAATATTTAGTGATTGCCGGCGGCTCTCAGTCGTGGCAGTTCGTTTCGTTTACGAGAGAATTATTACATCAGTCAGGTTCCCGGCAGGCGGCAGCAGAGGGCGCTCGGAGCAGCGCGGCGAGGGGCAGTACGCTGTCTACCGTCAAAGAGGTTTAACACTGTGGAATAGATAGAGAGCATCTAAACTTTTTACTCTCCAAAAATAAGGCAGCCTTCGACCATTCTATGGTAGTGACACAATTTATTTCCAGAAACATTGATGAAGAGATTTCGTTTAAACTTTTGTATTCATAGTAATCCCCGTCCCGTAGTAGTGGTATGTGTCTCCTCGCGACCATGACTATTGTAACATAGTCGAAACGTCGAGGTAAGAGAAATAAAAATAATAAATACGCGATTAAGACCCGGAAATATATAATTACTATTCATAGAATCTGTAGCACAAAGACATAATTACAATTATTGCATAAAATTCAGATTTGTTAAGGAGGCATGACGCCATCTAAAGTATATGCACTTTAGATGGCATCTTGTATACAGACAACTAATGTTTACGCACAATGGCCCAAATGAAGAGGCTAATTGCGATAATAGCTAGGCCCCTCTTTCCCACTGGGCACGATGGGCACATGCCCAGGGCCCCGTGATCACTAAGGGCCCCCTAGATCCTGGCAGATCACTATTTTGAAGGAGTTATTAATGATTGTGCCCATCTTAAATCTAGAAAGGTTCCTCTTTAATCAACATAGATTGTTCTTAAGTACCTGTGAATGCTAAAAGAGTAATTTTTGTTCTCTCAAAGTCTTAGGGGCCCCATGCATGGGCCCCATTACCCCAATATACACCTTAACCTCTAGAAAATACTAATTAATGGTTATCTTCATACCTAATAACTTGTTGTAATAAGGAAACCTTTCTCTTTGTTTTTGTTCAATGTTTCACTTCATATAATATAAGTATTATGAATTAATGAAAACTTTGTTGGATTAAGGGTTTTTTTTATATATTGTTATAAATATTTATATCATAGTTCTGTATGTTTCCTAAATAAACGAAAATAAATAAATATGCCCAGGACCTCCAATAAGTTAAAGACGGCCCTGATTAATAGCCCCGTAAAACTAAAATAAACTAATGTTGAAGTTGTTTCAAAAGGCGATTTTATCCGAGATTCCACTATAATTTAAATATCTTCGTCAACAGCCTGTAACTGTTTTATTGCAGACAGAGAACAAACACCCCCCTCTCATCTTGCCCCTCGCTACCGACATTGCAAAATATTATTCGACAATGAATTTATTGAACTGTCCTTTTTAAATTCTGGAGTACCCGACTTGGGCTTTAGATTCATTGTTCTTCATTTCTCAGAAACGCTTTCTCATAAATTGTCTACCTCTGGTTTTGTCTGTCTATTCCAGATTTTCCCAAAGTGGGTGATAACGTCCCCTTGTGGGCGCTGCAGGCCTAAAGAGACCCAAAAAAACCGGTCAAGTGCGAGTCGGACTCGCACACGGAGGGTTCCGTACCGTTATCATCACATATTAAAAAAATAAATGGCGCTAGTGGTAAAAATACATGAATGAAGGGTAAATGGCGGTTTACGGTTAATGAAGTATTAAAAAAAAACTACTTACCAGATCTCGTTCAAACCAATTTTGGGTGGAAGTTTGCATGGTAATGTAGATCATAATATATTTTTTTTAGTTTCATCATTCTTTTATTTTAGAAGTTACAGGACACTTTTTACCACTTTGAAAAACGCGTAAACTATTCAGTAGAAAAAAATGATATTGGAAACCTCAATATCATAACTATCCATAGATCCGTGCTTATATCCATCCGAGTTTAATGAAAAAAATGTTTTGAGTTTCAGTTCTAAGTATGGGGAACCCTAAAATTTATTGTTTTATTTTTCGATTTTTGTGTGAAAATCCTAATGCAGTTTACAGAATACATCTACTTACCAAGTTTCAACAGTATAGTTCTTATAGTTTCGGCAAAAAGTGGCTGTGACATACGGCAGACAGACAGCCATGACGAATCTATAAAAGTTTCGTTTTTTTGCCATTTGGCTACGGAACCCTAAAAAGAATGGGGGCGTTGTGTCTACCTACTGCACTCAGGTCACAAGTTAACTCTTGCGGGTTATAGTAAAAGTCTCGTTCAGAATTAATGTTTAATCTCCGCTAATATAGCTCACAATAATTAATTTGATGTTATAGTGGTTTTTAAGTAGGTGAAGAAATGGGGGCGGCTAAACAATATTTTATTCCAAAGTGGGCAATAGACAAAATAAGTTTGGGAACCCCTTGTCTATTTTTTCCGGTTGGTTTAGTCCATACGTGGAAAGTTCCTCGATCAATTATCAATATTACTATGACCTACAGCAATTTAAACGTTTGACATACATAGGTCTAAGTGAGTTGGTGTGAATGATATTCTTTACTCATATATTGTGTTCAGTCACTTGATGCTGAATTTATATAAATACATGTATTTATCTGTATTTGTATAGTTTATAGTGCTAGTTCGTAGTTACGCTCACATCTGAATGTTTGAGATACATCATTTTTACCCCTGAGATTGGCTTTCTGTTGTTACACTATGTTTTATAAATAGGTATATAATAGCTGTTAGATCTCCATAAATATATAAATTTAACGTCTGTGAGGCTTTATGGCTTAACGCTATCGGAGCCAGTAAAGTTGGCCCTTTGAAAGTAAGCATATCTACTTTATTAGAAATTCGAGGAATAGAGGAAGACGTTAAAAATAAAGAAAGAACATCAGTGGCGCGAACAGACACGGTATAAAGTGCTCAGCGATGCGATGAAAGAAGTTTCCCCGCATTGTTCCTTCCGACGGCCGTTGGGTTAATGTTCTAAATCATAACTACGGAAACTCGAATGTAATTTACGATCCTTTTTGTAAACATTATGGTAACTGTGGTAAAAATATTCATGGTGTATTTACGTAAAATGTGTTAGATATGAGTAATGTCACCATTATCTATTCTGTGGTAATGGGCTGAATTTAAAGGCATATAATATACTTAAGTAAGGCTCACTAAAATAACAACTTTTAACAACGGGTGGGTTTTGTAAGTTGCGTGCCATGATTATTTTTTTTAAGACCTGGCAGCTTCTGATGCGTGGGAATATCGGGAGTGGAGGATTTAGGGATCTGAGCCTACCTAATTCCCCTTGAATTTGTGCTATCGATACGAAGAAGATTTCTTTTTTTGACGGCAAGTTACGAATCTTGGTTGTCAAAGTGAGGGGTTTGATTGACCTTACTATGTTTGATTGTTTATTTATCTGCGGACGTAGCTCCGGAACTAGAAACTTATTAAAAGCTGAAAGATCTGTACTCATAAGGTAAGTTCTTTAATCTATATTGTCTATGAAGTTCTTAGCTATACGTTTGAAAATCCATTCAACCGCTTTTAAAAGTTATGACTTTTTATTGTAAATCGGGGTATTTTTTACTAACAACTTTATTTGACGTGATCGTCTAATAAATAGTGTGGAACACCTACATTCACACAAAAGTGTCACGGTAATATTGTGTGACCCGTCCGTTCCCGTTATGAACTAGAGTATTTAATAATAATATCGCTCTCATCTGGGCTTGTGTTATGGTGTGACAAATAGAACACTTATATAAGTAAATGAAAAATATAAAAAAGTAAAAATATGTAAAGTCAAAAAAATCTTTATTTTTCATCGTTTTCTTATGACGTATCATGTAAAATTATCCTCTGGAAACCGACTTTACAGACAACCATTTTTTTTAATAGTAAAATGAAAGGTTTAAACCCAAGAATAAACTAAGCGATTCTAGTACAAGTAGGTACTTACTCTTGCTAGAATATGAAATGTTTCCAGAAATTCTTATGAATTTATATAAGACTATTCTCTTATGACTTTACTTACACTGGCACACGACAAAGCAGCATGTTTATGAATTTAAAATAAACACGACCAAAGAATTTCATTTTTTATATTGTCTTAAAACGTGGGCACAATTAACTAAAATTAACTTCATGGATACTATATAAAAAGTCAAAACCCGTAATTGGGTTTTCCAAGAAAAAAGTATTCTTACAGATATTTCTTAAAGATTTATCACAAATTTTGTTTATTTTTTTTAAGTCGTTATGTTCTAGGGTTATAAAAAGTGCCTTATTTTTAGTGTTTTACATGATCACAGGAAACTCAAAACCAACAATCACCATTTTTGTTTGATCACTTTGTCATACTTGAGTTGCCATAACTTATAACTCTTCCATTCCAATTGAAATGAAATCGATGCATGTAGGATATTACACTGAAGCTTATAGACGTATAGTAGTATCCTTGCTTTACTAGTTATTGAATCCGAATTTATAATAATTACATTGTAAAACAACAAATGGTCGAAAAATAGTTTGCAAATTTTGACAGACAACTATACTTACATTACATACGAACAGTGCAAGTTAAATAAAAACTTGTAAAAATCTTTGAGTGCAAGCCATATCTTGTGTGGAAGAGGATATCGTCCTTTAAATGTCTACTTTACAAAAGTTCATAAGTACCTTTACAAAGGTTTAAGTATACAAAATGTAGCTTAGTACTAACCTTTGAAAATACTTTAGGTATGTAGATACAAACTCATTTAGTTGTTATCCCACAATACATATAGGTATTTACTTAAACCAGCTTCTGTTAATACAATAATCCATGTATTGTTGCCATTGTTTCGTCTATTATACAAATGGGTCTGTCAAACGAAGTGTACTTGGGCGCCTATTCTGCTTTCACGAACAGAATATACTAATCCGCTGTAATTAACACGTATTATTATACATTTCACCCTATAAAAGACACAGTTTAATATCTCCAGAAGAAGATTTCGTCTTACTGTTATGTTTGGTAATAAACAAATGCTAAAGAAGAATTTCATTATGTGTACATTCGCAAAATTAATAGCTAAAATGATGAGTTCTGGGAAGGAAACAGGGCTCGGTGCTCGCATTTATTTGCCCGTTTTCGGAGCATCAGATGTCGTCTGCAATGGACATTTGTAAAACGATCCTGTTTTAGATATTCGACTTCACTTTCTGTCACTATAGTCCAACAGAAAATGTAGTCGGTCATGGCACTATGAAGCGACGACAAAATTCGACAATGGGGAATAAAATATTCGCTTTTTTTTCTAAATCGCTGGATTCACCATAATTTCTGGCCAAAATATTGCGGGCCAAATCATTACATTTCCGCTGTCTGTCCCTATGTATGCTTAGATCTTTAAAACTACGCAACGGATTTTGATGCGGTTTTTTCAATAGATAGAGTGATTCAAGAGAAAGGTTTATATGTATAAAACATGCTTAATATAACCGTGCGAAACCGGGAAATAATAATAGAACAACATGCTTTCTTTAAGTTTTATATCACTAAAAATTGACTTTAACTGATTATCTTTCAGTTTTTTATCCATGTAGCTAGTAATGTTTAAATGGTGCTGCCATACTAAGTAGTTCTTCTTTTGAGTATGCATTTAAGAATTATCGGCTGACAATATAAAGTCTAAAGTCTGCTAGGACCCTTATAACAATAAAGTACCTATCTACATACGTTCATTGCGGATGAGTGGCTTAAAACAAAATAAAAACATTTTTAATCATGGACTTTAAATTAGTTCCCTTTGGAATACTGTAAGCTATCTAAAAGTTTGTTATAACAAAAACATCACAAAAACCAGTTACAATCGCTTTATCAAACCGACACAAACAGAGTTGTGTTTTACAAGGTTTTTAAGCGGGTCTAACTTAAATATTGAGAAACAGACTTTAAATTAGAATTGTGGTTTGAGTGATCAGAAGACCAATTCTCGTAAATAACATTGTTCAAATTACATTTCAATATCATTTCGATTGCATTTCGATCACAAATAATACCCTCAAAGTAGCTCAAAACACTCTCAAAGTTAGCTTTTTGTAAAAAAAACTGACTTTGAAGGTATCTTTTGCAATCGAAATGCAATCGGGATGATATTGTAATGTAATTTAAACAATATTATTTACGAGAATTGGCCTTCAGAACACAACAATCCAAAAACGCCATTTAGAATCGAAACAACACCACCACTAATAATATTTAACATCTAAAACAACTCATGTACGGTCGGCTGCATAATTGCAGACCCACCGTAGAGCTTCAAAACGGTTGTTATAAGAATGTTTTCAACACGAGCAAGATTCTAGACACCTGCTTTAGTTAAAGTTTAACTCATCAATTAATCAAACAAAAATTATTATTATGCAGACATTCCAATAATAGTAATTTTTGAACTCTACCGACTGTACCTACTCATAATACTCATGTCACAGGCCCTACAGGGAGCTGTAAGACCTCCGACAAGTATTAGATGAAGTATACGCTTGCTCATAACCTATACCACCCTCTCGCCTTAGTTGACCGTGTCCAAAGGAGAGAGAGGTGTTGGTCTAGTGGTAGATACCTTGTATGTTATTCCGAGGGTCGTCAATTCGAATCAATGCACCAATTAATTTTGCTTTCGAAGTTTGATGACTCTTATGAAACCCACGGCTTGGATTGTCTCCAGCAGTCAAACGTATTGCCCACAACTAAAATTACCACTCAAAGGTATCTAAATCGCCCTTCCGACGAAAAATACTCCTCAAAACAGATACAGATGTAGAAAAATAACTATTTACTTTTAAACCGACTTCAAAAATAGGAGTATGTTCACAATTCGTGCTGTAAGTATTTAACAACTATATTTTTAGAAAAACGGAACCCTTATTAGATTTATCATGTCTGTCTGTCTGCCGTATGTCACAGCCACTTTTTTATATTGTAGTTTGCATTTCACTGGTAAAATACAGTCAATAAAGGTACCTTTTCTATTCCATAATGCCTTTCACTTTAATGAAGCAAATAAAAAAAATGTCTCCCAAGAGAGAGGTATCATTTTAATGGAGGTACCTACTTACCTGCAATTCTGAAATGAAAAAACAAATGGTTGTCTAAAAAGTCGGTTTAGGGACGATCATTTTACATGATAACGTCATAAGAAAACGATTGTACTAGCGTTCTCCGACAGTCGTTTCACCTTTGGAAAACGATGTAAAATATATATTTTTTTCCTTTATATAAGTCTTCTCACTCGTCACTCGTTACCATAACACAAGCCCAGATGAGGGATCATCATCATCATCATGTCAGCCCATACACGTCCACTGCTGGACATATGCCTCCCCCATACGACGCCACAACCAGCGGTCCTGAGCCGCTTCCATCCACCGACCGCCTCAATGTCGTCGGTCCACCGGGCAGCTGGTCTCCCAACACTCCGTTTCGCGTTGCATCGCGGCCGCCACTCGAAAACCTTTACTCCCCAGCGGTTGTCAGTTCTGCGAGCTATATGACCTGCCCAATGCCACTTCAGCTTACCAATCCTGAGAGCTATGTCGGTGACTTTGGTTCTTCTACGGATTTCCGTATTTTGGATTCTATCACGTAGAGAAACTCGAGAGATGAGCGATATTATTATAAAATACTCTGTTTCCTAACGGTAACGGACGCGTCATGGTCATGTCACCATGACGTATGACGTCACACATCGGGAACGGGACGCATGACGTCACACAATAGGAACGGGACGCATGACGTCACACAATATTACCATGACACATTTTTGTGAATGCAGGTGTTCCATTTTAGACGTTATCACGTCAAAAATGTTATTAGAGCATTAAATTTATTTTAAGTGTATTTAAGGACCTAGTTTAAAGGTGTATTATGAAAATGTTTTTACGCAAAATGGGGTTGCATTGGCCTCATCTCACATGATTGAATGCGACGATGAGATCGAGAATGTAGCATGCTCCCTTAGAAGGACAACGACATCCACCGACAGTGGTCGTGTAAGAAACCGCTGACCAAAACATACCATCGCTTGATTGTCTGCTCCTTGAGCCCCACCCGAGAGTCACGTGTGGGGCTAAATCCTAGGGACGCAAGTAAACCAGAATCCTCAAACCCGGATTACTTATTAATTAAATACGTGGTACTAATAATACCTATATTAGAATACCTAGATAAGTAGATAGGTATGCATACAGACCTACCTTGAACAATCAAGCAAAAAATTGCAAACCCACCGTAGAGCTTAATAATCGGCGACGAATTGAGAACCTCCTCCTTTTTTCAAGTCGGTTTATAACTGCTATTAGGTATTAGAATGTTTTCAATTCGTGGCGACACTTCAACTCGCCACTAACAGATGGCGCCACTAAGCCGATTGCAGATCTTAGATCGCGCAAGCGAAGTTTTTCTGAAGATAAAGCTCATAAACAAGTTCCAACGAAACATCGTTGGGCAGCGGCCTAGCGGGTACAAGACCTGCCCGATGGAAGATATTCCCTTTGGAGGTGTATACCACCTCGTACCTCTAAAACTTCAAGCAAAGTTTTATAGTCCTGCTTTAGTTTAAGTTTAAGGTAATTAACCTAATGAATTTATTAAACAAACATTATTAGGATTAAACCATTTCAAAATTGTAATTTGGAACTCGTTCCATCGTAGATGGCTCTGCAATTCTGCCGATGGCGATTGTACAGTCGGCAGCATAATTGCAGCCCCCGGTAACGTTCTACAATTACTATTATTGGAATGTTTTCATTCTAATAATTTTTAGTTGATAAATTGAAGAATTAGAAGACTTTAAACTTCAACTAAAGCAGGTGCCTAGAATCCTGCTTGTGTTGAAAACATTCTTATAACAGCCGTTTTGGAGCTCTATGGTGGGTCTGCAATTATGCAGCCGACCGTACATAATCAACTACTACGTACTGTCGGAATCAGAACTGCAGACCCACCGTAGAGCTCCAAAACTGCTCTAATCAGAATGTTTTCAACTCAAGCAAGATTCTAATTTAAATGTCTTGCTCGAGTTCAAGTTTAAAGTCTTTCATTTATTATTGACTAGCTGCGCTCCGCGGTTTCACCCGCGTAAGTCCCGATCCCGCGGGAATATCGGGACAAAAGTAGCCTATGTGTTAATCCAGGTCTCCAGCTATCTAAATACCAAGTTTCATTGCATTCGGTCTAGTAGTTTTTGCGTGAAGGAGTCACAAACATACATACACACTATTACACACACACACAAAGTTTCACATTTATAATATTAGTAGGATAACTATTTTTAGAATAAAAAAATTGAATACCTACCTATAATAGTAATTTTAAAACTCTTGATTGACGTCAACTGAACTTTAACGAACCTTGTTTTTAATTATTAACATCTAACCATCGACCCGACAATAGTTGAGTTTTATAACGAAGTATTCCAAAAGGAAATCATGAAAAGAAATATTTTCGTTATTTCTCAAATAGAAGGTTTTTGGTATAGGCAGAGCACAGGAAATTACATCAAATCGAAGTGAGAATGATAAAAAAGTAACGATTTCGATTTATAAAAATGTGTAAATAGTATGTGAAAATATTCAATTCGTTTTTCAGGAGAGATTCGTTTTTTATTAGAAGAGACTGAAAATCAGTTTAGCTGAGTTCTTCACCTTTTTACCACTACAATGCTTGGACAGGTTGTATTGAACGTATCTATCATAAATCATAATACGACCTAGTTGGCACAATGGTCACCATGCCGGACTGCCAAACACAGGGTTTGCGGGGTCGATTCCCGCCTCTGACAAGTATTTATGCTTAGATATTTGTCTGTGATCTGGTTGTTTCTATGTATTATAAGTATAATATTTACAAAAGAAAAGTATATAAGTAGTATATCCGTTTTCTAGCACCCATAACACAAGTCTAGTTACTTAGCTTGGGGCTAGATTGCGATGTGTGGAATGTCCTGTAATATTTATTTATTTTATAACGAAGTATTCCAAAAGGAAATCATGAAAAGAAATATTTTCGTTATTTCTCAAATAGAAGGTTTTTGGTATAGGCAGAGCACAGGAAATTACATCAAATCGAAGTGAGAATGATAAAAAAGTAACGATTTCGATTTATAAAAATGTGTTAATAGTATGTGAAAATATTCAATTCGTTTTTCAGGAGAGATTCGTTTTTTATTAGAAGAGACTGAAAATCAGTTTAGCTGAGTTCTTCACTTTTTTACCACTACAATGCTTGGACAGGTTGTATTGAACGTATCTATCATAAATCATAATACGACCTAGTTGGCACAATGGTCAACATGCCGGACTGCCAAACACAGGGTTTGCGGGGTCGATTCCCGCCTCTGACAAGTATTTATGCTTAGATATTTGTCTGTGATCTGGTTGTTTCTATGTATTATAAGTATAATATTTACAAAAGAAAAGTATATAAGTAGTATATCCGTTGTTTAGCACCCATAATACAAGTCTAATTACTTAGCTTGGGGCTAGATAGCGATGTGTGGAATGTCCTGCAATATTTATATTTTAATACCTGTTTAAATTAGTCTAAATTTATAATGAGTAGATTTAGTATTGTTAAATAAACGCATTCTTTTTTTTACCATCTTTTATTGAAGTCGGGAAATGAAACTAATGAGAGTATCAATCAATATTCCAATCAACAGATATCACGATTCTATTAATGGGTAGTCCCTACCTTTAAGTAAATAGCTTAAATATGTCACACCCACAAACCTTTCTCAAGGCCCCGATAGAAGCGCTCCCTGATTGCTATTTTTATTGCCCCTCGTTCACCCTATATTTCACTTTACCTCTCGGCGTAATTTTTAATTTTCTCAGATTAACTGAGTAGGTACTTACTTATTCAACATAGGAAAAACAAGAACAAATAACATTTAGAAGAAAGAAGAAACAATGATTAATGTGAGTTGGTGAACAACCTCAGTAGAATACGTTCTTTGTAATTTCAGGGAATCGCCCGCAAAACTATCCAAGTTTGTCCGTTATTGAGAATTCAGCTCGTTTATGTAGGTATAAACTCTGTTTAATTAGTAATTACAGAACAAATTTTAATAATAATATTAAAAATCTTA
The DNA here is from genome assembly GCA_907269075.1 of Idaea aversata. Classification (NCBI taxonomy): domain Eukaryota; kingdom Metazoa; phylum Arthropoda; class Insecta; order Lepidoptera; family Geometridae; genus Idaea; species Idaea aversata. The sequence goes on from OU026102.1 coordinate 6,141,633, forward strand.
ATAAGTTTTCAGAGTTATTTCCACTATTTCTAAGTCTCCCCAAAAAGCTCGCTGCATTGCCTCGTTGGCCAAAGTAGCATCCAGCACTTTGGTCACCTGAGCCATTACCAACATTACCACCACCACCACCATTGATGGAAATACAGGGACAGGTTCTCCCACTATTTAGATAGCTAGCGGTGGTAAAAACTAGTAAAAAGTACTGTAGAAGTATGTGGTGGAGAATTTGTTCTCCATTTATTTATCGTAGAAGGTGTGTTTTTATTTTATTCTATTGATTAAATTCTCAATATCTCTTTAGAATTTTATTTATCAGTAATTTATCAGGTCGTCATAATAGAGGTATAAATAAATAGTCGTCATAAAGACAGTGGAAACAGATTCTCAAACACAACTGCGTTTTTTGCCGCAATGGATAAAATGGGATCTAATTTGAAAAAAAAACAATGGAAATAGTGGGATACACCCCCTGCCTGCCTAGCATGAAGACCAAAACACGATACGATAAAGCGATATAACTACATCAACTCTCAAAATATGATAGATAAAGCCGCCATGTTGAATTTTTATCATATTTTGACGTGACAACGTTTTATAAATTGGTTTGCCGGGTGACACTTCAAGAAACTGCGTTACGCTCCGCTGACGTTATGCGCTCACAATGAGAGCGAGTGAGAGGCACGCGTCCCTTCCACTCGGGCATGGTTAGCCCGCCTAAGAGCGAGAGAGACAGACATAAAAAGTGAAAGGCACGCGTCCCTTCCACTCGAGCACAGTTGTTGTCACGTAAAACTTTCGCCCGTATACCGACTTTACAGGCAACCAGTTTTTTTTAACGCAATTTATAATAAAAATACAACATGGCGGCTTTATCTATCATATTTTGAGAGTTAATGTATAGTTATATCGCTTTATCGTATCATGTTTTGGTCTTCATGCTAGGCAGGCTGAGGTCACGTTTCTGGTTCCTTCGGACGGTGCACCGGGAGTTGACGAATTATAAGCAGAAGAGCTGTTCTCAAACTAGTCTTAATGAATTCTTGTTTTCACAAAGCTCCTTTGAGCTTTTAAGAACGGGTAGCATTAATTTTCACTTTACAAAGTTCAAGTAAGTAAAATTATAGAATATAACTAGTTTTGCAAGTGTTAGGATGGGATTTCACACTCTCCATATTTCATGTCTCTATAAGACCGGTAGTTTAAGCTGTGCTTTGATGTCAGTATCTGTCAGTCAGTAGAATTAGTAGATTGGCACAAGGAATCACGTTGTCCCATACAAAATTTTGCCCCCTTTTTTCACCCCCCAAGGGGTATAATTTCGAAAAATCCTTTCTTATCGGATGCCTCATACAAAGAATTCACCCTCCAAGTTTCAAGTCTCTACGATCAGCGGTTTGGGCTGTGCGTTGGTCCGTCAGTCAGTTAGGACAAAGCATTTTATATGTATAGAAAAACAGAAGAGAAGACTATGGTTGTTTATAGTTTCATAGTTCGAATTTAATGTTCTTGTCTCGCAGTTAAGCACAAAGCGCAAGAAACTGACAAAACTTCATATGAAACGAGACACTTTCAGAAACTTGCTGACGTGCGGTGTTTATATCAGCCAATCTACATCATTAAAACTTCGGACGTTTCTCTTTAGGGTTCCGTACTAAAGTGTAAAACAGAACCCTTTTACTAAGATTCCACTGTCCATCTGTTTGTCTGTCACCAGGCTGTATCTCATAAACCGCGATAGCTAGACAATTGCAATTTTGACAGATAATGTATTTCTGTTGCCGCTATAACAACAAACACTTACTAAAAGCAGAATATAATGGTACGGAACCCTTCGTGCGCGAATCCGACTCGCACTTGACCGGTTTTTTATATTTACAAGTAAAATTAATAAACAACAGTAAAACTGTAAGTAAACAGTTTTGTGAACAATAACAAGTTATAGATACCTACCTGGGTAGGGGCCACTAAAAGGTTTTTTAAAAATCTTGATATTATTGACAAAATTACAAGAAAATAAACAAATAAATTGTTTTTCAGTTTGACAATAAAGCAAATATTTATGGAATGACCTGTTTTTAAGTAGTTTTCTCTATTTTTATGAAATATTTAGTTTTTAATTAAAGTAGCAAGTGGCCATTATTTCTCAGATACTAACCTCCTACTTGATGAAAGTATAAAGACTATAATAACTAATTGTATAAATTAAACAAATAGATTTTATAGGTACTACGTTAGCAAGAAATAATTCCGTACTAATTACTAAAGTTGTTGCCACAAATACTAGTTTCATAACTTGAATAACATAAAACTTGATTGTTTATAATCAAAATTTCATACTAATAACCACGAACGTGGATTTCTATGCTAATAACATACAAAATCTAGATATAATCATGTCCAAAAATAGTTTTAAATATGTTTCTGAACTGAAGCCCTTTAAATAAAAATATCAAAGATTTTCAGTCAAAGGAAGAATGGTAGAAATATTAGAAAAATATTGGATAGCGTAGTATTTGAGAGAAAATCTCAGCGGGCTGCAGGTGTGGCGGTTTGCTTGCCTCCATCTGGGACGACGATGGTAGATGTAAGTTGTAGAAGCTACCTATATCCTCCATTCGCTTTATAAACTTGCAATATACAGAATATGCTACTGAATCGTTCATATTTTATAACAGGGGAACGTGATTCACCGTAGCAAAATAGGTTAGAAACTGCAGACAAATTCAAAGATAATCACAGAAAAAAAAAGGTTTGTTGAATCTAAATAATCTTCTCCCTATGAACACTAAAAATATAATAAAATAATCTCAAAATGATAAGCAATATTCTGTATATTTTCATTTTAAGAACAATTATTGAAAACAAAATGGTAGGTGGTTCGTTACAGAATTTCTTGATTCGGTCGCCGCGCTCAAAGCCCGCGAAAAAAGCTATGCAATAGCCTAAAAATATTATTTAAGGAGAGGATTATTTCGTGCTTCAAGAAACCTAGTACTGCAACAAAATTAGTTAGAAAACTGCAGAGAAATCCAAAGTTAAGGAACGTGGAGCCGATCTTTCTAAGGCTATACGGATGTGTCTCTACATAACAAAAGCCAATACAAATTATGTCCCTGACACCTTCAATATTAGACCAATATTAATAGTCTGTCTTGTAGCTAAGTGAACCACTCAATCATGTGTCCAACGTTATCATCATCAATATTGAATTAACGTCTATCAAACGAATGTTATATTATTATATAAGTACCTACTTCAATCAGTTTGGTTTAGTAATGCTATACAAAATGTTAATATTAATTTTGTGGTTATGACAACATTGATAAATCGAGAACATTTTCATTCTCATTAAATTTTCAAATGATCGCTTTCCAGGTGTTGGTTACAATAGTAATGATTTTGCAAACAATATCTGTATTGTACCTACCAGTCTATACAAATATGAATCCATTGTGCGAAGGAACAATTTACATTTTTAGAAAAAAAGCTTATTTTTTACATTGTAAATTATTGGCACATTGTTAAATTATCGTAGTAGCTTGTTAGCTATGACTTTATTTTGTGTTTATCGCATTCTATGTTCACTTTTATGTTGTACAAATTAAGTTATCTATCTATCTATATTTGTCGATGTCTATCTTTATCGTTTTTGAAGATTAAAAAATAAAAATAACCAAAGATGTAAGTCGGGTTAACAGTCATTCATTCTCTCATAAAATTTTCAGTGTTTGCATCTCTCGCGTCTCACAAAATGAGGCTTTAGGTAGGTTCTGAGAAAAGGCTTTTAATATGAGAAATATCAAGGCACAATCATCAAACAACATCAATCATTCGTGAACTGACGACGACGTTCGCTTCAAAATATACTTATCAAATTAAACCACCCGGTTCTTACCAAGAACTTATTGAATATGGAAAACGATACTTGAAACAATTTTCCAGGGAAACACAGATTTATGGGTTAGAAGCCTTATGACTACATCTCGATATGACTAAATCGCACAAAAGTTAACAATGCTTTTGGACTAGTTCGCCATAAGACAAGATACGACTAGGTAGTCGTTTGTTTTCAAAAGTATAACTATATACATATAAACAGCTGTAGGTATGTATGGTATAGTAACTTTGTATATAGTATGATATACCTACTGCGTAGTTGAATTATTCAAAATCCTAGCGGATGCCTGCCTACGTCATACTTGCTATCTGTATAACAAATAGTTCGATCCGTCCATTGGCTTGAGCTGTGCGTTAATATATAGATAGTTAGATAGATAAATTCTATACTGTAAACACCAATATCAGTCCATCAGGGCTTTTAATTTTTATATTTATTGATGAGTTACCACATTTTCCCTTTTTTTTAATCATAGCCTCAAATAGCGCAAAAATCCAACGGGATTAACCCTTTAATCAAGCCTACACAAGCCCATGCAATACCCTTTCTACCACAGGGTCACAAGCTACATGACCACAAGCAAGAAGAATTTCAAACATTTTCATAACGGTATAAAACATAAATATTTCTGTAACGCGTCTCTCCAGCGATTATTCTTGCTCTGACATATTATAAGCTTTTCCCCATGGCGTTACCCTTTTTTGTTCGTTCCCTACTCACTGCGTGACAGCAAGGATCAGAAACAATTCTACGGATCAGCTCTCTCATTACCCGCTGTGATTACCTACTTGATAACGTGTCTAAACTGAGTGGTGCTTTAAATAACTTGACAATTTTACCGGAATAGGTAAAATTAACTATAGTTTATTAGAGAAAAATAATGTTAAGATGTAAATTCGAGACAGCTGATTTTTTAAAACAAAGGTCATTCACACTAAGAACAGTAGATAAAACTAAAAAATTAGTAAAATTTGAAGGTTAATGATCTCTTCGTGTATGGAACAGCTGATTTTCAGGTAAACCTAACCTCAAAATTTTCAAAAAAATGTTTGAATTTCCAAAAGTCGTAGAACAAAAGTTGTTTGTTTAGGTGAACAGAAGTAGCCCTCAATGGCTTGCTAGTATAATTACCAATAACCCTGTATTGTTTAGGTATTCATTTTTAATAAATAAAACAATTAGGGTTTTAAGCGCGTACTAAATGATTCACACATTTAATTGTCCCGTAGGCCTTTCTATTAAGAGGAAAGGGTACCGGGCGGGGGCTATTTCCATACAAACTATTACAAACGTAGTCGACTGTTTTCTCCCTGGATAATGACACTAGAGCAAATATTTTTGGTGCATAAAACTTATAACTGCCATGACCATGCCCCTATATTTTATTTTTTTAATCTTAATTTCTATGATAATTATTAGAAAATGGAAATAAACCAAGACATAGGGGCATAGTCATGGCAGTTATAGGTTTTATGCAACAAAAATATTTGTGCTAGTGTCATTATCCAGAGAAGAAACAGTCGACTACGTTTGTATGGAGAGAGCGTCGAAACCCTTTCGCCCTTAAACTCTGCGCTTAAATCCGACCAATCCGCTTATTAAACGAGAAACATCCTTCAAACTCAATCTTTGTCGTACGATAACAAACTAAGGAATATCTACAAAAGTATTTCAATATCTCTTTGGCCTTTGAAACAAAAATCCAGTATTTTTTGTTTGCTCGCCGGAGCTTGCCTTAACTTCAGTTTTTCCCCTTTAACAAGATCCAAGTCATCGCAATTTTCTAAGGAAAGGCAATTAAGCTGCAAAATAGTATGATTTTCCAACTTTTTTGTTTACACTTCCTTTTACTTTTTAATTTTGATGTTTTTCCTATAGAAATAAAATAAGGAGGTATATATGTTTGTACCTTCTGCCTCCTAATTTTATAAGTCCCTTCAAAGAAAAAAAAAGCGTTTAAATATAGATTTAAAAAAAACCAGTAATCGCTCTTATATTAAGTAAACATAGAAAAAATAAGAGTTCCTTGTTAAGACTACGGAACCTTGGAAAATGACTGCTATTACGAATAGTTTCGCAATACTACCTAACATCTGTAAAATGTTAGTTTTATTTTCATTAAGGTATATAAGTACTATTGAATTTCAATAAATAATAATTAGGTAATTAAATACTTTCCATAAGTCGTAGAACAAAAATTGATCGTTAAGGTGCACAGAAGTAGCCCTCAACGGCTTGCTAGTATAATTACCAATAACCCTGTATATAGGTTTACTAGCTACCCGCCCCGGCTTCGCACGGCTATATTATGCATTTATTATACATATAAACCTTCCTCTTGAATCACTCTATCTACTAAAAAAACCGCATCAAAATCCGTTGCGTAGTTTTAAAGATTTAAGCATACATAAAGGGATATAGGGACAGAGAAAGCGACTTTGTTTTATACTATGTAGTGATGATGTAGTGATGATATCAATTTCTTATTTGAAGACTCCTGTCGGCGACTCCAGTCTTAATAAGAAATTGATCCTGTGCTATATTAAGCCGAAAGTTGCTAAGGAAGCTATGGCGCTGGTGTGCTTTTTATTGAAAACAAACAGTGTTGAAACGTAATCCTCGGACTATGGAGTAGAGTCATGTGCGTTGTGCAGACGCACGAACGCAAATAAACCTACTGGCGAATCCAATATAAACATTAACATTTTGTGGACATTTATAAATTGGAACGTTGCAATGCATAATTACCTTTTTTCAATCGGTTTAAATAAAAGAGTTAACATTTTTGTGCCGTAAACAAGTATGAGATATTCGTGTACATAATTATAATTATGGATATGAAAGAAAATATCAAGATAAAAACTTTACGTGCAATCAGCCAACAAAACTGTTATCTACACTAATATTATAAAGAGGAAAGATTTTTTGTTTGTTTGTTTCGACAGTCTAAAACTACTGGACAGATTTCAAAAAATATATCACCAATAGAAAGCTACATTATCAGGGAATAACATATGCTAATATATATTTTCAAAAAAAATAGTTACTTACAAAAATCTTTTGATCTCAAATAGGACTTAGGGTCAAAAGTCTTTCAACTTAAGCGCAGAACTTTAAAGCTACTTGAATAATACCAATTTTAGAAGGCTACGGTGTGTCTCCAATTATGTGCCCGACTAAATACTAGTATGTATTACTGAAACAACATAAGTAAACGTTTTAAAGATAATTCCAAACCACTTGGGTAGCACTTGGTAAGTAAGTAGGTAGGTACTAACATTAAGATTTCCCATGAGAGAAACGGTATCCGTGACCAATTTAAAATACCTACACAGAACAAAGAATGTACATAATGTACATTGCCACATTATTATCTCATTTTTTATTATTTTAGATAAACTTCTATGCAAATATGCCAATCGAAACAAGACCGAAAAGCAATTTGCTCTTCCTGAACAAAATCAATCCAGTGGACGGGAAATTAGGCATCGACAGCAACGACGAATTGAAGAGGCAGACATTTCGTAAATAAACAGTCACTAGAAGCAGTTCAGTACGTACCCACGACGTAAGTACCATTCAATAAAAAGATACTTTTTATCACAGTTGCTCATAAAGTAGATCTTATTAAACCGCTTTTAGGCTCATAATGCAACGTAATACACGCGTGCGATAAAAAAAAATCCAACTAGTGTTGGAAAATAATACGTCATCCCGATATGTCAAATACGTATCTTACTTTTTTTTTTTTTCTTTCTTCGGTCACAGACCGAAGTTATGGCTGTGCACTTGCACGCCAACGTATCTTACTGCTAATGACATATAGTAGATGAAACATTCTTAAGGACATCGTTCAAATCGTACCCAAAAATTAACGTGCCGGCCACAAAAAAAAATGTTTCTATCTTGTAGAGAATAACATTTTAAATAATGTTTAATAAGGCAACAAAGAGCTACGATGAACCATCGTTGAGTTATTTTACATTGAAAACCCAAAAAAATGCATTTTGTAGAGATCCGTTTGACCACTTCTAAGATAACTACAGAAAAAATATAAAAATAAGTAGTAAATGGATAAGTTTTGTCTGTTTTTATTATATTTATATACATAGGTATATCCAATAATTGAATAATTGACTGAGGATGCTGTAGCGAAACTTACTAATTCTGTGGTTAAAAATATAGATAATAATGAAAAATGCTACGGTATCTTCCTCGATCTCTCTAAGGCATTCGATACCGTGTGTATTAGTAAGCTTTTCACCAAGCTTGAAGCCATGGGAATACGAGGACAAGCCTTGAACATCTTCATTGACTACTTAACAGATAGGAAACAGAGCGTAGTTATCAATCAAGAAATTAGTGACGAGGAAAGTGTTACGTACGGTGTACCGCAGGGGAGTGTTTTGGGACCTACGCTTTTTAAAATCTATATAAATCAGTTGTGTAATCTAAATATCCCCAATTGTGAGGTCTTTTGCTATGCTGACGATACGGCTCTCTTGGTCCATGGTAGTTCCTGGCGCTGTGCTAAAAAAAGGGCTGAGTATGCTGTGAGGGTGGTAATGGACTGGTTATCATCAAATTTACTTACAGTTAATACTGACAAAACAAAATTTATTAGGTTTTCTATAGCACAAAACGTCAGACCTCCTGATTTCTCTGGTAACATCAAAGCCCATACTTGTGATGATCTTTCAGACCAATGTCAGTGTTTACAACTAGAAATGGTCCCCTCCATTAAATATCTTGGAGTGGTTATAGATCCAAAACTAGACTGGCACAAGCACCTTGATGCTCTTATCAGTCGTCTTAGAAAATTGATATACATCTTTAAGACCCTGCGACATAGTGCGGATAAGGAAACGCTTATGGTCGTATACTATTCCCTTTGTATGTCAGTCTTATCATATTGCATTCCCATTTGGGGAGGTACTCATAGGACGGTGATGATGGATTTGGAGAGAGCACATAGAGCCATTCTTAAGGTTATGACGTTTAAGAAGATTAGGCATCCTACAGACCAATTATATAAGGAGTGTCAGGTGCTTAATGTAAGGCAGCTCTACATCTCTCGTGCCATCCTACGTCGTCATTCAGAAACATCTTATGATGATGTCGTGGCTAGGCAACGTAAGCTTAAATCGCTACCACTACCTCCACCCACCTGTCATAGTGCTTTTGCTGCGAGAGGATATTATGTTCTTAGCTCTCGGCTATATAATAAGCTTAATAAAATCATTAATTTTTACTCATTAAATCAATATGAAATTAAAAATAAGCTACAAAAATGGTTGCTTAGTAAAAACTATTACGAAACAGAAGAGCTTTTGACAATGGATAAATAACAAACCTATACACGCTTACGTAAACGCGCACGCGCACACACACACACACACACACACACACTTCTTTGGTGGAGGTGAATCCTCGTACCCAGGGTCTTAAGATCCTGGGGTGACGTGGTTATTCCTCTGCCCGCAGCACACTCAATAACCCTCACTCAACTAAACACTCACACACACATACACACACCACACACGCACTCTCACACGCACACACACACACACTCACAAACACACACACACGCACTCACTGTTCTCTCTCGTATTTAAATCGAATAACTTCCGTAGTAATAAGTACGTACGTACCTACTGTTATTTGCTCTATTGGTTGTATTAATGTATTTCTTATAGTGTCGGAGGATCCCTGCCACCCAAGATACAGGCTCTGCCTAGTTTGGGGACAGGAGTTCAATGTGTATCTGAACTTGTGCAACCTAAGTATTTTATTTTATGTCAGTACTTTATTTTTGTAAATTATATGTATTGTAAAATGTTTAAGGTTTTGAATAAATTTATTATTATTATTATATTATTATTATTATAATAACCCTTTCAGAAGTTATAGTGGGATCTTAAAAGTGGTCAAACGGATCCCTATAAAATGCATTTTTTGGGTTTTCAATGTAAAATAACTCAACGATTTTTGATCGTAGCTCTTTGTTGCCTTAGTAAACATTGTTTAAAATGTTATTCTCTACAAGATACAAATAATTTTTATTACTGGCCGGCATTTTTTTTTGTGGGTATTTTTTGTTAGAAACATGAATGATCTCCTTTATCTGGGTTATACTGTTTTGATGTATAGAAAAAGGTACCATCCAAAGAGTTTTTAAGCCTTGCTGGCTTAAAACTCTTTGTTGGTACCTTTTTTCTTCTTTTCAAAAGGTTGTCTCTAAAGTCTGCGAACGATAATATTACGTGATGACGTCTTTGAAAATAATTAAAAATTGAGTTTTGTTTTTATTTTGTTTTTTCTTTAGGTAGGTACATAAATATATATTCTGTTTTTAACCGCCGACGCAAAAACAAATGAAAAATACCCTAAAAAAATATTGTATGTCAGACGCTGTATAGGTTAAAAGTCTTTTGCCTAGCCTTTCGGGAGTGTAATTAACAAAAAATAGTAAACATAACCTAAAATTCTTAAAAACTTTTTATTATTAAAATTCGCAACTGTGATAAAAAACGTCGTACGATACACGTGTGAATTGATCATTCCATCTCGGCTTTTGCCACGCTCGCGTTCCGCTCGCGCGTCATAAACCGCCTCTATGGAATGATCAACTTTCCACACTTGTATCGCAATGTACTATTTCACACCTGCAGCACTTTAATCACGGATTAAAGCCCTATTAACCTCAATTTAAAGCAAGACTTTATTCCCAAAGGAGATAATGTTGTATGAAACTCCCAAGGGAATAAAGTTATTTGAATTTGGAACGTTGAAATTCGTGTGAAAATTCTTGGTTTTAATTTTGAAGGTCTCAGCAAATAGGTTTTATTTATAATAAGTAACTTGATTGGTCTACAAAAATCTAGCAGGCCACGATTTATGTTTTTTATTTTGATTGTTACTTTAGGTCTAAGCAAATAAATAAGCCTATAATACCTACCAAATATTTACCATCATGCTACCATATCATTGCAATTGCCCCATTTTTTTAAAGTAGATTTTTTTAAAGTGGTCAGGGAACTGGCCACCACAAGAATTTAAAAAAAAATTGGTTTGACCGTATGAAAAGTAGAGTATGCACCTCGGGATAAAGCAGTTCTTGGTCTTGGGCGGCTTGAACCCCTCGCTTCACTCAGGACTCTAATTAACTCCCTTAACTTTAAACTCCCTCGCTGCGCTCGGGAGTTAACCCGAGAGTCCCTCGTTACACTCGAGGTTCAATATGCCACCCACAACATAAGATATTGCTTTATGCCCTTGATGCATAATCTACTATTAATTGTAGATATATCACAAAAGAAGCAAAAAACGAAAAGCACGTTAACAAAAAAATTTACAAATCGGCGACCTAAACGATCTAAGTGATTTCTTCCAGGCAACTTTTATACCTGCTAATGTAAACAAATAGTACATAAAGACAAAACAAAACGTTTTTAACAAAAAACACAGTGGGCGGTTATTTCTAAGATGTAGAGTAAAAACTGAAAAAATAAACATAGTACAATTTCTTAGTTCCCGATTTTAAGTAGTTTTTACGTTTTTTTTTAACCTCGTCCCCGAAACCCTCCCATACTAAATTTCATGAACATGGTTGGACCCGTTTCTGAGATCATGATAACACATTTTATATAGATTTGCTCGTTTAAATATTATAAAGATGTCTGTAAATACGAGTAGGTACCTAGTTTAAAATTCGGTAGGTAAAGCAATTTCGCTGAATATATCAGCGTTTAATCAAATAGCTGTGCAATGTGCATGGCATAGTGCATGTGTGCAGTCATGGTTGGTCAGACCAGCACGAGTTATGCCGAAGCAATTCCGCAAAAAGCCTGACTGAATAAGTGAAGGCAGTGGCGCGCGACGCTCTACCTCACAGTAAAATATGGGTTCACTACGCTAGATCGAAACACGTTTCCACTTCTTACATTTTAACTATGACGACTCACCAAGCATACTCTACTTTTCATACGGACTAAATTGAACTAAGCTTCATTTAGTAAGTAAGTAAGTAGTAAGTAGTAAGTAAGTAAGTATTTATTTGTCCAAGAATTCGGTAATTACAATGGGTCTTCGGGTGTCTACCTCATAAAATATGGCTTTTCGTGAACCAAAGATTTCCTTTGGTAAGGTTTGGTCCTTAGGACCTAAGGATAGTTATAAGAAGGGGAGCCACCAAGATTTTCGATGTTAGTTTTTTTTTAGTTTTTTAGTAGAGTGAAAAGTTGAAAAATTGTAATTTCCGTATGACTGGAAAGTTTTATAACAACAATAGGTATCGTTGGAATCAGCGTGGCTTATTGATTATCAAAATGCATATCGCCGCTTCCTAAAGTGGTGGGGGTGCCATTTATGACGTCACAAAGATCGCACCTAGTAGGTTTAGATTTTGTCGGTTATTGCGGTAACTATTTATCTAATTTGAAAAAACTAGATTTCAAATAAGAGGTAGTAAAATTTCTAACAAAACATGCAAAATCACTTTCATTGTAGGAATCATATTTTGAATTATAATTAAAAAAAAGTATTTTTTATGAGATTTTCTAGACAGAAGAAGTTTGGTAGACAATATAACTAATTAATATTTTCATTAGATTAACAGTTGGGTAGTAAATAATTAGCTTCATTTTCGTAGTATTCCCGAAATTTGAATTTTTCTAATTTGCCTTAAAAATTACAAAGTTATGACGAAAATACGACCCCACGCACGGCCTCTTTCGACCGAGTTTGATGCACTGCGCTAGTTACCTACGTGCCTAACCCAGAACGTCCTGACTGCTATGTCAGTTTTTGGTGTGGCGTACCTCATTTGAAAGGTCGTAATGAGTACTTCATTTAATTCTATAGAGCAAAAAGATCCCACTCAGTGGAGCGGAGATATTTTGGTGTCAATCATGCTTAGTTTCACAGTAAGAAATAATGAACCTCAAATAGTCACTAGCTACTTTATAAAACGCTGCCCACGTTACACGTGCCACGACGAAATATTTCGTCTTCAATGCAATATTCGTACTAAGTAATAAAACTGCTATTGTCATTAACTACTTTATAAAACATTGCACACCTTCATGCGTACCTCAACCGAAACATCTTAACTAGAGCTACAATTTTGTATTACATCACAAAAAAAATCTACCACGAGGAACCAAGATATTTCATCATCAATACTACGTCTCATACTTTGTAACAAAGCTCCCATAGTCATAACAACTTTATAAAACGCTGCACACGTTTATGCGGTACTTCGAATGAAAGGTCTTAATTAGCACTACATTTTTGTACTACATCATAAAAAATCCTACCCGGCAGAACCGAAATATTTCGTCTTCAATGCAATATTCGTACTAAGTAATGAAACTCCCACTGTCATAACTACTTTATAAACGTTGCACATCTTCATGCGGTACCTCAAACGAAAGGTCTTAACTAGGGCCACAAATTTGTACTACATCACAAAAAAATCTACCATGAGGAACCGAGATATTTCATCATCAATACTAAGTCTCATACTTTGTTACAAAGCTCCCATAGTTATAACTTCTTGATAAATTGTTTTAAACCTAGATCTTAACTAGCACCAATGATTACTATGGAAATTGTGATTATTTTGGATTATTTTCAAGTCAATTTTTTTTATTTTACATCTGAATCGTGCAAATAATAATCTAAAAATCAATTCCACATCCCCAATTCATACAAATATAATACCAAACTTGGCAGTTACCAAGATTTGGTCTCAAATTGTAGTAATTTGTTTGAAATTTGCTCAGCTCTTATGCTTTTTAATATTGTTAACATACTTTTACTACAAGAATGTTGTCAAAGTTTATGTATATCTAAACCAGGTAAGAGCTACTCCCTGAAGACATTTTTATCCACTAAAATTGTAGAAAATGGAAGTTACAGATAGTAAAAAGTGCAAAATATTTGAAATGTATTTCACAATTTTTTAAATTTCGCTTGTTTTTACTATGTACTTGCCCAAATATTATTCCAGAATTGAAATCCAGACCTTCGATTTATACGAAAATGATACTAAACTTGACTTACTACCTAAACTTACGCAGTTATTTACCTAGAACTTCGTTAAAGCTAAATCCCCCCCTCCCCCCTACCCACATCGAAAAATCAGGTGGCTCCCCTTCCAAAATCGATCTTAAGAACACAAAGAAGAATCCTGTCGAAGGAAATCTCTGGTTCATCAATAGCCGTATTTGACTCTTTTTTGTCTTGTAGCGACGCAACTAATTATAACAAATTATATTATACCGATGCTTTATTTCACCTAATGACATTTTATTACTGGTTTATTTTGCCTATAGTTCATTCATTCAAATGATGTTTTACCTACGTGCCGTTCGATCAAAAACTGATTAAAAAAAAACAAAAGACGATCGAAACGAAAACAAAAGCCATTTGACAACAGCGGCATAGTGAATATAGCGCTAAAAAGGACCGTTTACACAGATTTCCAAAAGACTGAGTGATTTCAATCGCTTTTTAGAGTACCTAAGTAAACTCAACCTAAACATTGTCAAGAAAAACTACTTATTAAAATTGTACCAATCGCAAGAGTAGTTTAATATTCTCTTGCTAACGATTCTACACCAATATTAAAAAGAGGTAAGATTTTTTTGTTTTTATGTTTGGAACAAATAGGCTCCGGAACAAATGGACCGATTTTGATGAAACTTGGTATGAGGATACATTGATTTATTGGGAATAACATAGGCTACATTTTATCCCGATATTCCAGATTAATCAGGAGTTACGCGGGTAAAACCACGGAGCGCTGCTAGTTTAGTTATAAAACCTAAGAAATTCGTTCTTAGTCCACCTGATTGGGTCTTTATCCACGTCAAGGAAACGACTGCCAGGTGTCCTCAGCAACGATTAATCTGTCGACAAACAATAACCGATAAGTAGCTGACAAATTTCGCAGAAGGCTTTATGCGTTCATTCCGAGATAATTGTGTTTACTCACAGGTACTATAGGAAATCACTCACCTCAATTCAATGTCTCCGAAGCTGTTTGTAGTCTAGTAAATAAAGATAATTAAGATTAGTAAATTAAGATAATAAAGATAAACTTATTTACCAAAAGCTGAATTTAGTCAGTATTTTGGCATTTTTAACCTAAAATACCAAAAGGAGTCTTATAAGTATATTAGTTTTTACCATCGATTTTTACCCAACCACGGCTTCGCCCGCGTGGAAGTTTTCAGATCTTTTCAAAATCCTTTCGGAAAAAAATTATCGGATACCTATATAGGTACGTCATACAAAGGACACACCCTTCGAGTTTCAGGTTTCTACGATCAGTGGTTTAGGCTGTACGTTGATCCGTCAGTCATTTTATATGTATAGATGCATAGAAAAGTTTTACTTCTAGGATTATTTATCAGTCTGTCATCATCGTAATTCTAGAAGAACTAATTTGAATGCTGTTTTGTTGTCTGAGTCATCAAAGACCTTTAGCCATCCAACAATTTTGAGTTTATTTCGATATATTTTTTTCTAGGATAGAAAGTTTTTGTCTTTAATCTTCAGCATCTAGGAATTATTTTAGGTATTCAGCGTCTAAAAGTTAAAACCCACTTAGATCTCAAACGTATTTTGCTGACCTCACGACGCGACGCGTTCTGCTGCGAAGTGTTGATGTGCGTACGGTGTAAATAGATTTGAAAATTGGATTGGTAAGTGAAAAAGTGTCGTAATGGATGACGGTTAATAGGTAAATTGTGTTTTTGAACCAGTGTTAATAAGAATTTATGGTCATTCCTTGTTTTGCCATTACATAACTAAACAATACAAAGATTAAGTATTAACCGTATACTAGCCTCAATAAATCATAAATATTGATTAGTTCCAAACATTAGTGTAAGATGGTGTATCAAGTTATGGGTTAATTGTAAGGCTGTATAGTAGTGAGCAAGCAGCAGCTGTTTGCGGTTGCCTCGACTCGGTCTTATTAACTTTGACCCCGGTTATAAATTAACCACATCAGTGAGCGACCGGCGACACCGACACCCTTAATTTAAGGGCTCGCCTCGTGCGCCTGTTCTAATCCTGCATAACTTGGAAGCCGAAACATTTCTGAGATTTATGAACCGGCCTCCATACTTCTAGCAAGATAATGAATGAGTGAAAGCAGCGAAACGGCTGCGCGACATATTTCACAGTTATTAACAAAGTGGAAGCGCACTCGGATGCCGCATCTTTTGTGATGACCCGCTGTGGCGCCTGGTCGATCACATTGCGGTTGCTACTAGGGAATTATAGCCGAACAATTTCGATGTGATAAACGCCCTGAATTTTCAGTCGTGAATCGATGGGCGCCGAAGCGAACCAGTCGCCGATTGACGAGCACATTGCCATACTACCTCGGTTATTTATGCTTCTCTTCACCTACATTTATTGTACGCGTTCTCAATTTATTTTGTTGCTTGAAGGCCTTTTTGAATAGGCAATGTGGCGTATAAATTTCACTCGCCCCTTGAGGACCGTAGGCTCGGGTGTCTCCGTTAAAAGGTGCTACGAATTAATTTTACCTGACATCAAGGACGTAGACGACGGAATACGTTAGCTCATAATGAGATAGCTCTGTAAACATGTTTGGCACCGAATACACTCAGTGCCTCTTTAAATATGCATATTGTCACTTGTCTATTTATATATCAACTTATGGGACACGTGTAGATGCTGCTTGGGAAGTGGGGTTTCATTTTGTGACCTAATAAAAACGAAATTATCTACTTACTCGTCGATGAAGCTGTTTTCGCAAAGTAAATCATTAAAGACATCAAAGTTCAAAAGAAGAAGGCGTGAATATAGCGTTTGTAGGTGAAATCTTTTCCTACATCTTTTTCTAATATACCTACCTATATAAATTACGTGTCACGTTGATTGTGCGCGATGGACTCCTAAACTACTTAACCGATTTTAATCAAATTTGCACACCGTGTGCAGTTTGATCCAACTTGAAAGATAGGATAGCTTACATCTTAATTTATCCCGATATTCCCACGGGATCGGGAGGATCGGGAGTTACGCGGGTGAAACCGCGTAGCGCAGCTAGTAAGAATATAATTTAGAGACGAAAATTTCTTGTTACTTCTATAAGCTTATCTAAACTGAAAAAGACATTTGTATTATTTTGCTTAAATTTGGCTAGACTTGGAAATGACAAAATACGGTATTGGTGTTTTCTTAAACGGTTTTATTTAGCTTGCCCTGTTTGGGTCAAGTAATTGAAACCCCCTTATTGTTGAAAGTACAGACCTTTTTAACTCTTAAAAGGTTAAAACAAGACAAGGAATTTATCGCCTTAAATTTGTAGCCTTAATTATTAAAGACTTCATCTACAAACTACACACAACAAGATTTAAAAACAATTTCCTATGCAATAATAATTAACAATTTTAACTATCGGTGCCAAGTTCTTTGTGTTTGGCATCTTTTTTCGAACATGCAAACTCATATTGTTAATTTACAAGCAATTTAAATAGCACGACTATATAGCCTGCGAGAACAATTTACAAACGGATTGCAGTCAGATTGCTCCCTCTATGAACAGTTTGTAGCAGTGCCGTAGTCGTGTCACTGTCGCCCAGGGCAGAGTCATAATTTGCCGCCCTTTTGACGTCATAAAAATATTAAAGACTAGCAGCGCTCTGAATATCGGATAAAAAGTAAAATGAACTACCTATCCAACCAAAAAAAATGGTTGCTGAAATTAACGCGTTCAAACAAACAAACAAACTCTTCAGCTTTATTGACCGAACGAGAGCGTATCGAGAAAGGTCTAGTAATATTAGTATGGATTTATAGGAATTTGCCGCCCTTTTGACTTCATAAAAATAATAATGTTGGTGTTTGTTAGAAAAACGTAACGGTATGAAAGAATTGAGCGAAAAATATTTATTTCAAAACCATGTGAGGATGCGGGGTGACTCGTGATTTGCAACAACTGTATTGGGGGGGAGGGACATTCAAAATGTGCAAGTGGGTAAGAACTAATTTCTTGAAAAATTAATTGTCTATCTGACTGCCAATGACCGCACAAAATAACCATTAAGAGGGCTACAACAATTGTCGCCCTCTTAATGGTGGCGCCCAGGGCGGTCCCCCCCCTCGCTACGCTACTGGTTTGTAGGTATGTGGCTTTTGAAACAAGTTAACTGCATTCGCGAACTAACTTTTCTCGTTTAAACCAAAAGGTATAGTGATCTCGTTTAAACTGAAAGGTATCGGGATTCCCCGATTGGCTATTGGTAAAGCATTGCGCGTAATCGCTTTGCAATTAACTCACGTACTCGTAGGGTACCTTTTGTTTTCAACAGAGAAAGAACGTGTTGTATGGCTATATATGGAGTTTGTGCTCCATAATAATCAAAGAATAACTTGAAAACGGCTGAACCGATTTGGTTTTGAAATATTTGTGGAAATCCAGGGAAAGTATAAATGGAAAAAAATTAACATCGGGACTTACGCGGTTAAAACCCCGGTACGCAGGTTGTAACTTAATAAAGAACGGAATCGGGAATATTAAAATGGGATGAATTGCGAAAAATAATAAAAAACAAATGGTTGTCTGTAAAGTCGGTGTACGGAGGATATTTTTACGTGAAACGTCATAAGAAAACGATGAAAAATTGAAATTTTTTTGTTATTCCTTTATTTTATTCCCTTTTCTTTCGTTTTTTTCTTTAATTTTTTCCTTTATCCTTAGTCTTTTATTCGTCACTTGTCTTACCGTGACACTTTTTTGTGAATACAGGTGTTCCATCAATTTATTAGACGTCAAAATAATTACAAATAATATTCAGACTGAATTAGGAACGCTTTTTGAGATGTTTTAAGATTTTGTGAAATATAGTTTTGAATTATGATCTACGTCAGGAGTGCAGTATCATTAAAGATCATACTCGCTGGTGCATTTAACCAAGGGTCTACATGATTGTGAAGATTTAATGCTTTCATTACTAAATAACATGATTGCCTCTGCAACTTGATTGAGTTGGCTCGTTTATGACGTTGTTATGCACCCATTGTAGCAGGGCTGGGCATAGAGTCTGTTTACCTTTATGACGTCATAGTAGAGACGAGTTTTGATTGGCTGCTAATACTGCTTGCACATTTAAGCGTGTATCAAAATTTAACTTACAGTGCTAACTTGTAGAGAACGTAATAAGTAAGTATAAAAGTTTACATGTTAACAACTGGTTTTATATTAAGGGGGGTCCATACGCCAACGACCTTGGTACACAGCCTACTAAATAGTTACTACTGTAACCGGTCGCCTTCGTTGGTGGAAATTGTTGATTGTTACGAATGTGTTTTGTTTTTCTCAAAAGTGCTGAGATGGAATTGTAGGTGAGATTTTTACCGACATTTTGGTGTAATTTTGAGCCAAACATTTCCTATGGTTTTGAAGCTATCCTAAAATTAAGAATTAAAACTAGTCTAGCTTTGAAATGACAAAGAATTTTCGCCTCAAAATTACCCCAAAATATCGGTAAAAATTTCACCTACAATTCCATCTCAGCACTTTTGAGAAAAACAACACACATTCGTTACAATCAATATTGTTAGTTGTAAGCCACGGGTATTTCTGGCGCGTTGCGTTTGGCAGCATAAGCAGCCTTAAGACAAAACATTCGCTTACTGCAACTTTACTCGCAGAACAAAAAAGCTACTTTTCCAACTGGTTGCGTAATTTGGATGTGATGACGGCGAAAACATACAACTATTTTTTTAAAGTTTTTATTGTTTTTAGTTTTAAGTCAAATCTTAAAGCTGAATAAGAACCACTTCCCCTTATTATACAGATTTGTTTTTTAAAGTAAGTAACTGGAGTTTGTGTTAATTTACAAAAATATATCTATTACTTGCCCACAGGTACTTTAATAATATATTGTTTTGTAAGGAAGTAACAGTAAACAAAATAACTTTTAAAAGCAATTCAATTAAGTAAAAAGAATAATAAATATAGAGTTTGTTTACAATTCTTTACAACTGTCCAAGTAGGAAAGCAGCTGTAAATCAGGGTATAACGACGGGGCGATTGCCCTAGAACCTCTGGCGATGGTGTGTTGCCCGCAGCCTCCCGCGCCTCCCGCCCGCCCTGGCGCGACGCCAACCTCTATAACCAACGAATTTGAAATTTTACAAAAGCCCAACAACTTTCAACTAGGTAATTACAAAATTAATATGTTTCAGTTTCTATGTGAACTTACAAGCTACAAGCTAAATGGGATAAATAATCACGCCTTTAAAAAGCCGAACGGCAGATTGCAGACAGACTCATGAGAGTTTGAAATTTTGTAAAAGCCCAACAACTTTCAACTAGGTAATTACAAAATTAATATGTTTAAGTTTCTATGTGAACTTACAATAACAAGTTAAATGGGATAAATAATCACGCCTATAAAAAGCCGAACGTCAGATTGCAGACAGACTCATAAGAGTTTGAAATTTTATAAAAGCCCAACAATTTTCAACTAGACAATTACAAAATTAATATAACTAAACACTATAGCAAATATTTTTGTTGCAAAAAAATTATAACTGCCATGACCATGCCCCTATGTTTTTTTTTAATCTTAATTTGTATGATAATTGTATTTTTATAATATATAATGTCTTGGTTTTTTTAATGAAAAAAAAAAAAACAATAAACTTGTTATTTCTCATAGAATATTTCTTGAAACGATCTGCTACTGCCATCTATTAGCACTCACTTAAACAAATATAGTTTATTTTTTATTCGCTAGATGGCAGTAAAAAATTTAAATCAGCGCCATCTACATTCGAATAGCGGTCTTTCTAGAAACTAAGTTTCTCAATTTGTGTAATAGATGGCAGTATAAGTTAAACAAAAAGACTAACACAAATAAAATCTCATCTGTCGCGTCAAAATCTGTCGCGTCAAAATCTGTCGCGAGAACGGCTGAAAATGCTCACCCACAAAAGTGCCCAACGCGCCATAAGAAGTTTTCACTTCAAAAACCAAGACATAGTAGCATAGTCATGGCAGTTATAGGTTTTATGTAACAAAAATATTTGTGCTAGTGTCATTATCCAGGGAGGAAACAGTCGACTACGTTTGTATGGAGAGTGCGCCGGTACCCTTTCCTCTTAGGACGAGTTCCTAGTTGCATTTTGGATGAGTAGCTCCTTAAGACTACCTGAGAGTTAGACCAAATGCTTTTAAGATAAGTTCCCAACCTTAGATTTAGATACAGATTTACTCGTGAACTATAGTCTAAACACTATCCCTATAAAATCTTATAGGAACTTTAGTCTAAGCACTATCTCTATAGATTATATATGGATAGTGTTTAGACTGTAGTTTACGAGTAAATCTGTATCTAAATCTAAGGTTTAAATCCACATCTCGGACTATCCTTAAACCTAGTTTTGGAATAAGGGGGCCAGCCTGCCTAGCATGGAGACCAAAACACGATACGATAAAGCGATATCACGCGATATAACTACATTAACTCTCAAAATATGATAGATAAAGCCGCCATGTTGAATTTTTATCATAATTTTTATCGCAATTTATAATAAAAATTTAACACGGCGGCTTTATCTATCATATTTTGAGAGTTGATGTAGTTATATCGCGTGATATCGCTTTATCGTATCGTGTTTTGGTCTTCATGCTAGGCAGGCTGAGTTTGTGACGATTCGATACTAACTCCCCTTTAATATGATAAGTACTTCGATGAAATGAAACAGGTGTAATACTCTTTGTAATACTGCTTGGATGAATTAATAAACTTAGTGGATCAGTGTTTAGTGAAATGTAGCACTGAGTAAATAAACATAGGCATAACAAACAACATTGTATGAATTGAATGTTAGGTTTATTCGTAGACAGAGAATAAATATAGACAAGCTACCAGCGTATACTGTGAGACAGCGAATATTAAACATACCTATAACATAACCTATAAGTATATAGTTGTCAAATTTCCATTAAACAGTAATTAACCATTACTGCACAAGTGCACACCAATTAGTACTCCTTTTTAATCTTAATATATATAAATCTCGTGTCACAATGTTTGTCCTCAATGGACTCCTAAACCACTTAACCGATTATAATAAAATTCGCACACCATGTGCAGTTCGATCCAACTTGAGAGATAGGATAGCATACATCTTAATTTATCCCGATATTCCCACGGGATCGGAAGTTACGCGGGTGAAACCGCGGAGGGCAGCTAGTATCTTATAAGTCACAAGTAACACAAATTATAGTCTACAGAATAAGAAAAAAAACTGTTTGCCACCGAACGCCATTGGTGGCAAACAAAAAAAAACCTATACGCAAATAGAGACAAAAATGTATACTTCGTCTTGCTCCCACTTACTCATTAGACGTTCAATCCTTCTCACTCTAGTAATTATTATTATTTTAGCAGCGAGTCCATATTTATTCTCTGTCTACGGGTTTATTGAATACTTGGTGAGTCGTCATAGTTAAAATGTAACAAGTGGAAACGTGTTTCGATCTAGCGTAGTGAACCCATTGATAATAACATCTAATTGGGCACGTCATTCAACCTAAGATTATTTCAATTTGTACCCGCCCTTGATTTGAATGTCTCCCGTCTCCGTCTCTTGGTTTCCATAAATATTGTCGGATGGTTGTCACTCACAGACGCTACAACTCTGAATTATTACAGAGTTCAGCCGTTTAGACAGTTGTTGTTTTGTTTAACAGGCATAAGCATTACAGCAAACAATTTGACAGTTAACAGGGGAACTACAGGTATGATTGAAGTACCTGATGGAGGTTTCTAGGTCAATTCTACATTAATTTACACATCCTAACTTAATTTTTAAGACCGTTTAAACGGATATTTTGCTGTTATTTTTTCGGTCAATGTTTTTTTCGATCAGTGTTTTTTTCGATCAATGTTTAGTCGGTCAATGTTTGTCGGCCAATTTTTTTTTCGATAAATGTTTAGTCGGCCCATGTTTGTCGGCCAATGTTTTTATCGATCAATGTTTAGTCGGTCAATGTTTTTTTCGTTTAAAGTTACTCGATCAATGTTTTTTTGGTGAAATCTAGTGATACGGTGCTAATTAACATTGCTCATACGGTAAAGAAAAACATCTTGATTAAACCGACGACGGCTAATTAGTTGGCTCCATACAGACATACTGACGACGACGACGACTAAGCTGAGAAGGTGGCATAGGTGCTAGTCAAGCCTTCTCCATCTAAAATAAGTCCCAGGCACAACTGTGCCGCTGATATATATCAGCGGCACAGTTGTGCCTGGCTTTTATATTTAATTTAGAGGATATCATCTACTCTAAATTTAATATATAAGCCAATATCACTAGATAGTATAAAACAAAGTTTAGTCGCTGTCTGTCTATCCCTATGTGTGCTTAGATGTTTAAAACTACGCAACGGATTTTAATGCGGTTTTTTTAATAGGTAGATTGGTTTAAGAGGAAGGTTTTAGTACATAAAACAAAACTACTACGCGTATGAAGTCGCGGGCAACAGCTTTATTATACTAGTTGCGCACCGCGGTTTCGCCCGCGTAAGTGCCGATCTCGTAGGAATATCAAAATAAAACGTCTATTCTCGATAAATGAACGACCCAACACAAAAAAAAATCGAACCAGTAGGTAGTTCCTGAGATTAGCGCGTTCAAACAAACAAACAAACTTTTCAGCTTTATAATATTAGTATAGATACTTATGCCTCCACAGACGGTTTCAAGCGGCTGTAATATGAAAGTCGGCGGACTAAATATCGGTCTATAATCTGTAGTCTGCGATAGATAAGTAAGATAGACTGCGTCAGTCATATTGAGATTTATGTAGGTAGTCTGTAAGGTTTGTTCATATTTCTCCATTCGTAGTACAGAGACTCTACCGCAATAATACTTTCATGAAATCCCCGGTGTCAATTCCATCCCACAGGAACGAAACAAAACAAAAATATTGTACGTGGAAACCTCCGGCGGGCGCAGCATCCAACTCGTTCCGTAAATATCTTTGGCATTCATCATACTCAAATACTTGATTAAGGTTTACTTCCACTGTAACGTTTGGTATCAAATTATTGTTTTATCGTTCGTATGGAATCGACTTTCGATCGTCTTTTGGTTCTACTTTGAGTTAGGCGTCTTTTGTTTCTACTTTGAGTTATGAACACAATTTAGTCCAGGTAAAAATAGAATTAAATAAATAAGTACTGCGCAGGTCATTCGTCACATCGCCATCTAGCCCTAACCTAAGTAACTAGACTACGGCAACGGATATACTCGTACTACTTATATAGTTTTCTTTTGTAAATATATACTTATAATACATAGAAACAAACAAACCACAGACTAAGCATAAACACTTGTTTGAGGCGGGAATCGAACTCGCAACCCTGTGTTTGGCAGTCCGGCATGGTGACCATTGTATCAAAAGGGTCGTCAATTATTTGAGCCTTTAAATAAACATTTTGTTACTATTCCTATTCCGGGAATCGACTTTTGCTTCCGTTTTGATCTTCTTTTGTTTCTTTTTCTTTCGTCTTTTATTTGCTACTTTGAGAACACAATTCAGAGTCAGGTAAAAAGATTATTACGTTAGGCATGTAAATAATCATTTTGTAATACTATTTATATACCAGGAATCTACTTTGCTTCCGTTTTGATATTCTTTTGTTTTAATTTTCCAATCGTCTTTTGTTTCCACTTTGGAACACAATTTAGGACCAGGATGATTACGTTAGGAATCAAAATAATGATTTTGCTACTATTCTTCTTGGGTTACGAATTTCGGGTCAGGTTAGGAATAATCCGAAATTTCGGGCTCTTCTTTCTCGATCTACTTTTGTCGTCTGTTCTGCCTGTTAGGATGTTAATATGAGTGCGGGGTGGTGGTCTTAATAATCTGATCAACTTGTTGGATCACGGGACATAAGGTATCTATCTACCTTGCTAAAATCTTTACCTTGAATTTTCAATTAGGATATTTTACAAGTAGGTATACTTATTCTACATTTTCAAAGAAAAATCACTGAACGTTTACGCATCCTCTGATAAAATGTAATTAAACTTTTGATTCGCAGGAATTTCATATTACCTTTTACGAGTTCTATGATCAGTGTTAAATTATCGAATCTCTGTTTTTAACACGAAATACGTTTGTCGTATCTTTTTACCTACTCGAAAAGGTGTAGGATTTTATCAAAAATATCACTTTCAAACAGATGAATAGATGATTTTAATAAAATAGGTACCTATTAAGTAGTACCTACCTAGGTACCTTTATTTTAATGAAAATATCTTTTGAAATTTAGAAATCTTAGGTACAGTATGATGGGTCAAACATAAGTCATTAATCAGTTTGCTGCATACTATCAATAAGTATTGGACTTACGACCTTCTTCTAATAGGCGTTACACAAAAACATAAATACTTGAATTAAAAGTACTCAGTGTGATTATTATTTCAACATGTTAGCTATATATTTAGTTGGCCGAGTGGTATATGCCGCCACCCGCTACACCAAACGACGACGTGGGATCGATCGATCCACAGGTTACGTTGTTATAATGTTCAAATAGTGCTGCACAGGATTGTAAACGTTACGGTGGGCAGAGACTTTTGACCGTTGATTGTACAGACCTATACCTAAAATATAATAACCAAAAATTCAAGAAGTCGTTTTATAGTAGTGGATGTTTATATCCACTGATCAGAACAATAAAAAAATAATACAATTAAAGAAATTAAAACAAAGATAAAAATAAATAAATTAGAATGTCACAAATACAATTTAAAAAACCTACAATTCAATAAGAAAAAATTGTTTGCTTTCCTAATAAGTATGAAAAGTTACACAAAATGATCGGTGTAGTTTACTAATACATTTCTTCAGTTGAGGTTGACCTTCTCTGGAAGCTTTTAGGGAACTTATTTTTTCGTAACTGACAAAACAAGAAAACAAACCTTGACTTGACTATACTCTTAACAGCCGTCGGTCGTCGCTAATGTCTGCCGTATATTTATGTATTTTCGTCAAAGACATTTAAATTACTTTAAATGACTAAAAATAGAATACCTACAGTGTTTTTACTAACACTGTAGGATTTCTATTTTTAAACCCCGATGCAAAAAAAAACCTAAAAAATATTGTGTGTCAGACGAGGCTGTATAGGTTAAAAGTCTTTTGCCTGCCCTTTTGGGAGTTAAACACCTATTGTGCCACTATTTTATTTTGTGTAATTTAATTTAATTGTACCTTCTTTTTCTGTAACTTGTGTGTGCAATAAAGCGTTCTATCTATCTATCTAAAACAAAAAAATATCGCCTATATAAAAAGAAAACATAAATATAACCTCAAATTCTTAAAAACCTTCCCCGTTTTATTTTACATTTTTCTGTTTTTAGTACCTACCTATTTGTTGTCATAGCGACAACAGAAATACATCATCTGTAAAAATTTCAACTGTCTAGCTATAATGGTTCATGAGAGCATGGTGACAGACAGACAGACAGACGGACAGCGTAACAAGTCTTAATAATAATGTCCCGTTTTTACCCTTTGGGTACGGAACCCTAAAAAGGTTACCCGATTAAAGTAACAGTACATAAGTGAACAGTAACGAGCAAACACTAGACGAATAGCGGAATTGACTTATGTACTTTGACTCGTATATTTTACATGGTAATATCATAGTGTTTGAAAAGTGCCAATTACTAAATACAAATTACTATCTTAATTCAAAGTGACTTGGTTTTATTATTGCATTGATGAAACTTATTTAAGAAAGTTCGCTTGTTCTCTATCTTTTTCCTTTTCATCCTGCCCATATCCTAATACATATTTGGCGTCGGTTCCATATTCTTCTTCTTCCATTCTCTTCTATTTGCCTCCGAGATTCTGCCATCTCTCTCATTAATTCTCATATCCTGTCTCACACTTTCTATCTATCTTTTCATAGGCCTTTTTCTCACTATCCTACTACATGCATTCCTATACTCACCACGCTTCTAATTCTTTATGTTCCCCTATTATTTAAATGTCTTTGATTTTCGCAGATAAAAACAAAGCACCGAAGTTGTGAAGTAAACGAGGTGACAAAAGATGAGTTATAGCTAACATGACCATACGTCCCGCTTTGGGCGGGACAGTCCCGATTTCAAACTGTGTGTCCCGCCGTCCCCGGCAATTAAGGGAAGAAATGTCCCGCTTTCATTTCTTTGTGATGACTTTCGAGGAAATCAATGCAGAACCGAAGATCTATACCAATTTTAACTGTTGGAAACATGAAAAATGACTTGTCGTAGTTCTACGAAAGTTTGCTTAGAAGTTCTTTTCAGGGCTGGCTAACATCATTGCCGGCAATTAATTTGGTACAAATATTACAATATTCTTTCGTTTTATTGCAAAACGTAGCTCAACATTTCTTTGAACAAAATTCTGTAGCTGTCCCGCTATGTCTATAGAAAATTATGGTCACGTTAGTTATAACACAAACTTTTAAGTTAACGTAGCGAGATTAGACCATTAGGTACCCTATATTCAACCCTGTCAACTGTCGCACGTCCAATCTCTTTCATCAAACTTGCCGTCGCAAAGCAAAACATAAGCTTAATTAAATTTTACCCGACATGTCTTCTCACAGAAAATGTAAGACAATTCCGTTGTATTAGGGTTTCTCTATATCCTGAAAGGGTATTTTAGATTGATTAAAACTACTGAATAATAGACAAAATTGTTTTGAATTTTTACTAGCAGCGAACAGAAGTTTAGAATAGAAATAATATAATTTATTCAGACAAACACACGACATAAAAACGAAAAATAAAATCCCGCGAAAAAAACCCAAAAAAATCTCCCAAAAAAGTTTCACCCGCGTAAATACTGATCCCATGAAGTATTTACCTTAGAATCGATTGTATCGAGTAATGTAGATTAAATAACTAAATATTATAAATATGAATAACTATAAAGTTACGAAGCAGACAGAAATGAAAGCCGTGGCCTGTCGCTAGTAAGATAACGAATAAATTGTAAATTCTATTGCGAACAGCAGTAAGCGAGGTAATTTAAACATAATTGCCAAATATATAGGTGTCCTTAAAAATCAACCGTCCGTATGATAACCCCAGAGAATTTTTTGTGAAAAAGAAAACGAGCTTGCGAGATACGCGTAAATTCGCAAGGACATAATGTTTTTTGTGTAAAAAAAAAAATACTGTTTAAATATTTGTAAAATTATGATAATTAATTCATAGAATCATCGTACATACATTGTTTTACTAGCAAGTATAGGTAAGTCTAAAATTAAAAATGTATTTAAGAAATGTGTTTATTTTCCTATATCGAGTGTAGTTATTGGGACTGTGTGTATTGGATTAATGTTACATTCTACTCTATAGGTAACTTATGGAATTGATATTATATCGGCAGGCCATACATTTTGACGTGACAACGTTTTATAAATTGGTTTGCCGGGTGACACTTCAAGAAACTGCGTTACGCTCCGCTGACGTTATGCGCTCACAATGAGAGCGAGTGAGAGGCACGCGTCCCTTCCACTCGGGCATGGTTAGCCCGCCTAAGAGCGAGAGAGACAGACATAAAAAGTGAAAGGCACGCGTCCCTTCCACTCGAGCAGAGTTGTTGTCACGTAAAACTTTCGCCCGTATACCGACTTTACAGGCAACCAGTTTTTATTTTATCTTCTCAGCGAGTGACATGGCCGCTTTGTATATCAAGTCCCATAAGTATTCCTACTTAATGCTTAGAAAATGAGTTTGTTTGTTTTTTTGAACGCGCTAATCTCAGGAACTACTGGTTTGAATTGAAAAAATATTTTGTGTTTGATAGTCCATTTATCGAGGAAGGCTCAGACTACTTTTTATGTTGATATGCTCACGGGATAGGGACTTACGCGGGTGAAACCGCGGGGCGCAGCTAGTATATTTATATTTTGGATTAGATAAGGTACCTTAACAAGGTTTCAGCTCCCTATAAATCGCGCATGTAACCAAATCAAATTCACAGTCTGCGGTTTAATTTCAATTTTGCCTGAAGCAAAACGCACCAACTGTAGATAAATTATTCCTACCTATTTATTTCACGCTGGGGTTGTGTAGTAGCACCTCACCATAACGAAGGTAAGATTTCTATTATTTTTAACCGACTTCAAAAAAAGAAGGTTCTTAATTTGACTTAATTCTTAATTTGATTAATTGACTAATCTTAGTTTGTTTGCCATTTCTATATACAGTACTCACTCGCTAATCCGCCACCATGAAATCCTAACCATCGGCGGATTACTGAAAACGGCGGATTATAAGTATAGGAACAATTAATTGAAAAAAAAAAACAAAAATGTGTGCTTTATTTATATATTTAATAAGAAATCAACAAACATAAATCTTATATTAAAGTAATTACTCATTATTTCGAAAAAAATGTCTCTAATTTTGATTGTTTTTTACCAAAATATATCTTCTTGATAACTTTATCGCGCATTTTACGTAAATTTGCAACCATATCGCATGACTTTCCATTTTCTTGGGCCCAATAAAAACGGCGGATTATAGTACTTATCGGATTATCGAGCGGCGGATTAGCGAGAGAGTACTGTATAACTAGCTTTTGCCCGCAACTTCGTCCGCGTAGAAGTTGAAAATGGACGAAGGAATCACGTTGTCCCATACAAACTTTGCCCAAACTTTGCCCCCCCCCCCTCCTTTTCACCCCCTTAGGGGTAGAATTTCGGAAAATCCTTTCTTATCGGATGCCTACGTCATACAAAGACCACACCCTCCAAGTTTCAGGTCTCTACGTTCAGCGATTTAGGCTGTGCGTTGATCCGTCAGTCAGTCAGGACAAAGGATTTTATATGTATAGATAGATAAAGTACTATAAGTGGTTTGCCTAGTTGTATGTTGTATGACGAAAAAATGAATGCAGGCAAAATGAGGTTTTATGTATCATATGTATGTATGTTTTATCGATTTTTTCTATTTGTAGAATTCGTCGAGTGGCATTTCATAAATTAATAATTATTTTATATCGAAGCGTTCTTTCTTAGAACGTAACAAAAACATTTTCACCATCTATCTAAGTATATACAATAAAACCTACAAAATAACAAAATACAATATAATAACAACATCAATAGAACGACTGGCAGGTGTCTGTTTCGTTGACAACAACAATGCCTGAAAGAGCCTGAAACCTTTAAATATTTCATTATGACCTAAAACTGGGGTGTTGTGTCGCTGACTCTTTGTATTGTTAGAATTTTAACTACAAACACACACTGCGTATGTACCTACTTTTATATTAGGTAACTTATTTACTTACGAGAAGTATATAAAGTTATGAAGAATATGAAGAGAAGATGAATAATAACTCCCGTTTTTTCCACATTTCGCACTGATTCTTCGATCCTATTGGTCGCAGCGTGATGTTATATAGCCTAAAACCTTCCTCGACAAATGGACTATCCAACACAAAAATAATTTTTCCAGTAGTTCCTGAGATTAGCGCGTTCAAACAAACAAACTCTTCAGCTTTAAAAAACATATAATATAACATATAATAATATATTTAATCAAAACATATTTTACATAGTAAACTTAGAACTAAACATACAAGAGAACAATAAAAACACATATGCCTGAACTAGGAAATTCCTGTATCTCAGGCGAATCAGGACTTACTTTAACTTATAAAATAAAATTACTAATTACTAGAAAAATATTCGTATTTTCTTCACAAAGGCTAGAAACAATAATCATGTACTTACTTAAAATGCGTATAAAGGTAAAAACAAATATTTACTTAATCGAATTATATCTATGTCAAATTTCTTAACTATGCTTGCGGAAATTATGTTTATTAAATGCGACATGCAAGTATTCGCATCATCATCAGAAAAAACTGTGTCAAATCCAATATTTGTACTTATAAATTGTCGAAGTTTGTTTACATTTAATAAAACTATGCGTGCGAGATCGATTTGGTAATTTACTTTTTAAGGTTAGTAGGACAATAATTATTCTTAAAAATACTACTTATGTTTAAAGTTAGTAAAAGGTGTTTAAGTGCCTATATAATCTATTGAATTAATGTGCCGATTTTCTGCAAGTAATTTTGCGGGGCAGGTGGGATCGCCAGTTTTATGGTTACACGGCTTCTTGAAACGTAGGCAGGAAGCACATCTTGGCGTCTCTGCTATCTTTCTACAGTCCTTTATCCCGTGACCTACTTCGCCACAATGTCCACAGGTATTGACCTCCTCCCGGCATGTCTTGGCTGCGTGTCCGTACTGCTGGCATCTAAAGCACCTTGTGACGAGTGTAAAGTCTCTGACAGGGCACGAGGACCAATTTACGAAGACTCGGTCGTTGGTTATCAGTACCTTTCGAATTTGTTTATAATATCACTAGCGACCTGCCCCGGCTTCGCACGGCTATATGCATGTATTATACATATAAACCTTCCTTTTGAATCACACTATTAAAAAAACCGCATCAAAATCCGTTGCGTAGTTTTAAAGATTTAAGCATACAAAGGGATATAGGGACAGAGAAAGCGACTTTGTTTTATACTATGTAGTGAAGTGATATAATATAGATAACTAGCGATCCGCTCCGGCTTCGCACGGCTATATTATGCATGTATTATACATATAAACCTTCCTCTTGAATCACTCTATCTATTAAAAAAACCGCATCAAAATCCGTTGCGTAGTTTTAAAGATCTAAGCGGTCAAGGGAAATAGGGACAGAAAAAGCGACTTTGTTTTATACTATGTAGTGAAGTGATAATCATACCTCTATAATAACAAATACTATGTGAAGATACCGACGTAAAAGAAGTTCTAGGGAGTTGTTTAACAAACCAGAATATTGTCTGCGAAACATTGACGTTTTTCACAAAAGAACGTTGTAGGTATGGTATCTATCTTTAGATAAAGTAGGTATCTACATGTACTTACATAGTACATCCAAGAGATCCTAGAACTACATATCTTTTGTCTCATGATCAAAACCCAAAACTTACGACACTTGAAGCGTGGCCTGAAATGAAATTCACTCTTACATAAAATATGAATAAACTTAGGAAAGTTTTTATTAAAATTCAAAAAGGGACAGGTCCCTTGTGATGTGACGAATGTACACAGAAATTCATTCAAAATTCATAAGCAACTTTGAGAATGTAATTGATCGGAAAAACAAGTTTCGGACGAGGGAATTCTCTGTATTATTCATGTTTATTTTCTGGAAATTTATCCTACTTAAAATCAACCCACGTATGTATATGTGGGTAGGTACTTATTTAATCTGAACATTCAAATATGACGTAGTTACTTACAGCTACTTTGAAATGAGGATAGTCAAATATTATTCAGGAACTTCTAGGAAGCAATTTTTTTTTCAATAAAATGAATAAATGGTTGATTAATCACTATCACTATCACTACATAGTATAAAACAAAGTTTCCGTTGTCTGTCTCTATGTATGCTTAGATCTTTAAAACTAGGCAACGGATTTTGATGCTGTTTTTTTAATAGATAGAGTAATTCAAGAGGAAGGTTTTAGTATTTATAACAAAACTACCACGCGGACGAAGTCGCGGGCAACAGCTAGTAAAATAATGCAATAGTGTTACCTATTTTTTTGACGAGGTCAAAATCGACTTGCATTTGATGCTCATCTCACCTGGGGCCTTCTGCTATTTTGCATTAATGGATTTACCATTGTCATTATATCGAAACTCTATTGATATTATATCGAGATTGTTACTTTATTTGGTATTCTGCTAAAGTTTTAAAAACATCGCAATAGAATCACTATGGAGTCTCAATGGAATGGTAATAGATACGTTGCAGGTGTTGCCGAGCAACATGGCATATGTTGCTAAGCAATATACCGTTTTGACAACTATCGAGATTCCATTGAGCCACGATTCTAGAGCAGAATACCAAAGTGAGTCAGTGGTGCGTCAGTGGTGTTTCGAGAGAATACCAATTTGACATGTAATGTCATATTTTTGACATTAAATGTCTATTACGATTCTATCGACACACTATTGAAACACAATTGTGTTAGCAGACTTAGGCCCCTGATGGGAAGCAAAGATGAGATCGAGGATGTAGCATGCTCGCCCAGAAAGTACCTGTTCACTCTAGATTTGAAGACTCCAGTGTGGGCCAAATCCTGCCTAGACAATAGATAAGTAGGTACTTTAGGTACCTACTTGTAGTACTTGTATTATACTTGTAATACCCAATGCGAGAATGAAGCACAAAAGATTACATATAATTAACTTACAACTATTCAATTACATTACATTATAACTTAGCCTTAACTTAATTATTCCTAGCCAATTGAAATTCTAGTTATAAAATGCTTTGTCCTGACTGACGGATCAACGCACAGCCTAAACCGCTGATCTTCGACCATCTAACTACCGCTGATCGTAGAGACCTGAAATTTGGAGGGTGTGTTCTTTGTATAACGTAGGCATCCGATAAGAAAGGATTTTCCGAAATTCTACTCCTTAGGTGGTGAAAAAGGGGGGCAAAGGTTGTATGGGACAACGTGATTCCTTGTTCCAATCTTATTAGAACACTTTTTGACTTCTACGTGGAAGAAATGGGAAGAAGTCGCATATTATATAACAAAAAAAAAATAGATGTTGGCCGATTCTCAGACCTACTGAATATGCTCACAAAATTTCATGAGAATCGGTCGAGCCGTTTCGGAGGAGTTCAAGTTCGAACCCCGTGACACGAGAATTTTATATATATAGAGATTAAATGAGTCTCGATATAAAAATAAAAATCATGCAATAAAATTAAAAAGAATTTTATAAATGTCAATGGCTAATAAAATAACAAAGTAAATGCGCAGGCAAAAGCTAGTGTAGCTAGCTATATAAACTCTACATTCATTTTATTTTGCGGTTCAGTAAAAATCATACAAAACTAAAACTATATGATAAAAGTATCGTCTCGTAACATTTGCTGATGAACGGAGAGATTACATCGATCACTTCCTCCACTATACTTAGATATGTGCCCATCCTGTAATCCCAGTACAGTATGGGCAGTTTGCTACAATAATACTATCAACAAGTATTGAACTTACGCCCTTCTTCTAATAGACGTTACACACAAACATAAATACTTGAATTTAAAATACTCAGTGTGATTATTATTCAACATTTTAGTATATGTATTTAGTTGGCCGCCAACCGATGTAGGTTCGATCCACAGGTTACGTTGTTATACTGTTCAAATAGTGCTGCACAGGATTGTAAACGTTACGGTGGGCAGATACTTTTGAGCGTTGATTGTACATCCAACTCTCGCGTGCCTCTTAGAAATATAATACAATCTTATACACGTGGGTTCTCGCAGACTAGATTCAGTCGGCTGATCGTCGTCGCGTCGTCAGTTATTCATTGACTGCCTCTTCACACTGATATCAGCTAATTATATCGGCCGATTGTAAGTCTATAGACAGCTGGAGAGCTTAAAGAATTGACTGCTATAATGTAAAGGTTTTAGGTATTGTATTTATGATGATATAAACGGCGACCTAGTTGCCACAATGGTCACCATACCGGACTGCCAAACACAGGGTTGCGGGTTCCATTCCCGCCTCAGACAAGTATTTATGCTTAGATATTTGTCTGTGGTCTGAAGGCCAATTCTCGTAAATAAAATTGTGCAAATTACATTTCAATATCATTTCGATTGCATTTTGATCATAAATTATACCCTCAAAGTAGCTCAAAATACCCTCAAAGTTAGCTTTTTGTATAAAAAAACTGACTTAGTGTATCTTTTGCAATCGAAATGCAATCGGGATGATATTGAAATGTAATTTAAACAACGTTATTTACGAGAATTGGCCTTCTGGTTGTTTCTATGTATTATGAGTATATATTTACAAAAGAAAAGTAAATAAGTAGTATATCCGTTGTCTATAGCACCCGTAACACAAGTCTAGCTACTTACCTTGGGGCTAGATGGTGATGTGTGGAATGTCCTGCAATATTTATTTTTTTATTTATGTATAAAAACTGCAAATACTGCTCTTGAAATTCATAAAATATTAAATTAGTTGAATTATTTTAGCTTAAAACTTACGCAACAGTTTCAATTGGTATTCAATTCAATTCTCTAAGTACCTTCTCAATATAGAAAGAAAACCTTTGATTATTTACCAGAAATAAACCAGACAGGCCGAAATAATCCTTTAACGGGATACAATTGTTTCGCTGTTTATTTAACTGACCAAATTACCAAACATTTGATGTAAGCGAAACTAGACAACCGTGCCGAAATCCTTAACAAAGAACGACTACAATACAAATTTTCTTCACAAACAAAATTATATTTGTTTTGTTTCCGCTGTCTTACTTCTGGGTAATTATTATAACAGCACTGTTTCACTAAACTATCGTTAAACATTTAATAGTTAAATTAAGATGCTTTTACACTAATTAACTGTCGACTTCTTCATAAATTATCAACTTTTGTTTGGAACTCTGAAAGTTTCGACATAAAATCGCTTTCAATTTTGAATGCACTAGCTGCGACAGACAAAGCTGATAAACAAGCCATCAGTGGGATTGCCATCCATCATTCTCAACAAAGCGTAACAAGAACTAAGCACAGTATGTACCTAAAGATGCGAAACGGGTCATGCAAGAGAAAGGGTAGCGCTGAGATCACTCCAGGTCACCACCCATCACCCAGCGCCCACCTCAGGATTGGGCCAACTAGCTTCTGTAACATAATATTATTTTGAACATTTTGGAAAGGTCCTGTCTCATTAAAGTTCCTTTGATCTTTGGTTAAACCAAATATTAAATATTAAATACTAGCCGCAATCAGTGTCTCTTTTAAAGTGATATTTGACAAATCATTTGAAAGACAACATTTTCATTACATCAAACATCATTTAACAAATCATATTTACATAAATTATACACACTACAGACTTTGCGATCGACTATGACAGCATATCGATCGTTCACATTGAAAGCAGACGTTCACTTGAGGGTTTTTGTTAGCCTTTAAACGATAACCCTGTAGTCCAGTCATGTCAAACATACGGCCCACGGGCCGCATGCGGCCCGCGAATCATAATGATGCGGCCCGCGGTCGGAATCTAGATCTCATAAATGAAAGCGTATTTTTAAAATTTTTGTTTCTCTCGCACTTGCAATGACCAATCTGCAAGGCACCTTGACTTTGAGTAGGTACTCGAAAGCTAGCTATCCTTTTTCGTAGTTGATATTTTGTGAACAAAAGTTTTCTATTATAACATGAATAAGAACAAATATCGCTCAATCCTAGTGATAAACATCCAATCTATTCTTGAAATAATTACCACGAATATGACACCCGACATATATTATGAAAAACAAAAGAAGTCAAGTTTCCGGATCCTACAGATAAATTTACTTCCCCTTTTTAAAACTAATTATTGTTTGTGTACTTACCTACCTATTGAAAAAGTACCAAACAAATGTACCCGCCTCACCAATAAACTTAATAATAAAGGGAAAATTCAGAAATATAAAAAAAGTTGAAAATTACTGTACATTTTGGTACTTACAAGTTCTCGTGAATATGTAATTTGCCCATATTTTTTTATTGTCTTGACTCAGGATCTTGATTTTTATACGCCTCATAGGGACTATAGACCTTAGTATCTGGTATGAATTTCAACTTGCTAGGTCCATCCGTTCCTGAGAAAATCGGTGGTGACACACGGACAGACAGACAAACGGACAAGAAAATGATCCTTTTTTTACCTTTTGAGGTATATAACCCTAAAAAAGTACGTTTTTAAATACTTCATGTCTGGCCCGCCGACACATCTGCAATTTTCGAAATGGCCCGATGTAAAATCGAGTTTGACACCCCTGCTGTAGTCAGTGGCGTACCTAACTACAGGGTGGCAAAACGACAAAATGCCACGGGCCCCCAGCCGAAAGGACCCCCCGGTCAGAGGAGAATCCCAACTCCCAACATTTATTATTACACATTTAGTAAAAAAAAAGTTTCATATTTATTTATTTTTAGTGTACTTATAAGTATTATAAAATAAAAAAAACGTGTGGCACTCGGGGACTACCGCGGTAAAGCTATTGCATCGTGCGAGCTTCGTACAGTCGTACCATATACATACACGTTAAGCGAACGCTCGGCCGAGCTACATGGTAGACGGAGTGGGGGGTGTTAGGTTTAATTTTCGTTACAGAATTTCTTGATTCGGTCGCCGCGCTCACGCCACGGGCCTCGAACAGTATAGTTACGCCACTGCCTGTAGTCTGCCCTTAGTGAGCTCTCAAGTAGATACGGTATTGTTAGAACAAAGGATGAATGTGTCTGAGATAGGCGTTTTCCTGGACTGAAGGTCGAGAGAGCGGACGTCCTGGGCTTAGTGCACGCAGCGCTGCATGCCGCCTGCCGGAACGTGCTTGTACTTCTTTTATTATTAACCCGACCGACAGGGGGAGAATTTTTGCCTTGTGTGTTACACGTACAGACTAAAATTGTATATTCTACTAGCTGTGTTCCGTGGTTACACCCGCGTAACTCCCGATCCCGTGGGAATATCGGGTTAAATTAAGATTTAAGCTATCCTATCTCTCAAGTTGGATCGAACTGCACATGGTGTGCGAATTTTATTATAATCGGTTAAGTGGTTTAGGAGTCCATTGAGGACAAACATTGTGACACGAGATTTATATATATTAGGATAGTTAGATGATAAAGAACTAATAAGTTATATTTGTCATGACAGCGCGACTACTATAAATACCTACGCTTTTGACGTGACAACGTTTTATAAATTGGTTTGCCGGGTGACACTTCAAGAAACTGCGTTACGCTCCGCTGACGTTATGCGCTCACAATGAGAGCGAGTGAGAGGCACGCGGGCATGGTTAGCCCGCCTAAGAGCGAGAGAGACAGACATAAAAAGTGAAAGGCACGCGTCCCTTCCACTCGAGCACAGTTGTTGTCACGTAAAACTTTCGCCCGTATACCGACTTTACAGGCAACCAGTTTTTATGTTACAAATATAACAGCAGGCGACTCCGCGGCAGGCTCAGAAGAAGATGGCGGGATAGACCTAGCTGGCTAAACAGGGAACAGTGAAAAGAGGGGAAGGTTTTGGCCCTGCAATGGGATAGAAAAGGCTAAAAAAGTAACAAAAAAATTAAACCGCTAAATAAATTAAAACTAAACCTAAGTATACCCACTTAATACCAAATCTTATTCTGTGCAAGGTTCCACTGTAGATTCCATGTACAGTCGGCAACAGAATTGCAGACCCACCGTAGAGTTCTAAAAATACTGTTAATGCAATGTTTTTCTAATCATATTTACTTATCTACTCATGAGCTCTCTTTAAACTCATGAGTTGAAAGACATTAAACTTGAACACAAGCAAGACCTTAGAATATTGCTCGAGTTGAAATTTTTGTTTTTAATAGCAATTTTAAAGCTCTACGGTGAGTCTGCACTTTTGTTGCCTGATTGTACGTTGGTTAGGTCAGGGTGCAATACACAAATCAGGTTGACATTACACAGGGTAAACCTAATAGTAAAGGATCCCTGTATATAACGACCTTCACCGAGCTCCTTAATAAATAAAAAGTATTTAAATAAAAAAATTGGTTAATAAATATATTGCAAATGGGTTGACTAAAAAAAACAGTCCAGATTTTTTAACATTACACTGGTTTGGTTAATTGAGCAATTCCATGCGAATGATATACCTAATCTTTATTTTAACTTACCTAACTTTATTAGCGCCAGACCATCGACCAGTGCAAATTACTAGCCCCTAGCTACCTATCGATTTACCTGTTTATACCTGCCTACCTAAGAGTTGTGACCGAAAATAAGAGTCACCCTAACGTTTGCGAAATATTCTATAAGCTATACATACTTTCGATTAGTAATGAATTTGTCTATTAAAAAACAGTGAATAGGTTAATTTTTTTTGTTAAATAATCATATTCAGGACTTTATTTATTATTTTTTAGTCAACCCATTTGTAATATATTTGTCATTATTTGTGGCTTAGTAGGCTACTCGCCTACTCATAATCTCACACATAAGTAAGTTGCCCATGACCCTAATGTTGACCTATTTAACTTGCCACAAAATACTTTTCATCCATTTACCAGTTCGGTGAAGTTCGTTTTATACAGGGATCTTAGACTATAACGACTTTCTACCTACTAACAACTACAGCCTGTTAGTTGAAGGACATAGATTTAAATAACCGACGCAAATGTCACCCCTCTAATATATGACATGTTATTCTTGCCAAGGAATATTGTCGAGGCTAACGGCCGCACTTGGATAATGGTTAAGAAATGTTTTGTATGGCTCTTGTAAGTGTTGTTTGAGATTAGCGAAAAAGTGATAAAGCTGTGCTTAACTATTACCAAGGCTTATGTAAGCTTGGAGGCTTTTATTAATTTTATTAAGGGGAAAACTTACATTTGTCAGTAACAAAACGAAAACGACTGAAGGAAGTCAACAATACAGTGCTTCATTTGATGGATACGTCAGGGCGCCGCCATCTTGACTACTGTTTTGTGTCTATAAATAGGAATAAAATGACGGAACGTGGTTCATTCTGTCGGAGTAGCTTCATGATGTCCGAACCTTTTTATGTTCGTACCATTTATTTGAGTTAATTAGTTTAATACCTTTTAGTGAGTGGATTAAGCGTTGTGGTAAAATAATGCCGATGGGTATGTAATTTATATGATTAAAATATGTTCTGACGATAAGTGCCTTTATATTTACGTAACCTACACTCAGATTTGCCTTAAATAGCTGTTCCTTTATACATTTGATAAAATTGGCTGTAAAGAGATTTTTTTAATATACAAAAAACAATATACATAAGTAACATTAAATAATAAAGACGCCACATAAACTCATTAGAGTTTTATTGGATGTCTCAGTGCCATCAACCTAAGATAAATAAAAAATACATTAGTCTAAAACTATAACATAACTTTCGCAAAGACCTACAACACCTACAATTCCATCTCAGCACTTTTGAGAAAAAAGTTTTACGTGACAACAACTGTGCTCGAGTGGA
Organism: Idaea aversata; assembly: GCA_907269075.1. Classification (NCBI taxonomy): domain Eukaryota; kingdom Metazoa; phylum Arthropoda; class Insecta; order Lepidoptera; family Geometridae; genus Idaea; species Idaea aversata. Next base: position 6,181,705 of record OU026102.1, read on the forward strand.
AGGGACGCGTGCCTTTCACTTTTTATGTCTGTCTCTCTCGCTCTTAGGCGGGCTAACCATGCCCGCGTGCCTCTCACTCGCTCTCATTGTGAGCGCATAACGTCAGCGGAGCGTAACGCAGTTTCTTGAAGTGTCACCCGGCAAACCAATTTATAAGACGTTGTCACGTCAAAACAAATCACGTTCGTTACAATCAACAATATTTGCGTTTGGCAGCATATGCAGCCTTAAGATACATTTATTTTAAGAAGTATAGCCTTTACAAATTTCTAATCTATATGATTTAATACAGAGCCAGCAACTTTTAGGGATCTGTATAGTATCTGGGACTTGTATTATATGGAGTAGGTTTGCACCACAAGAAGCACACAGCATGAGTTGTGTGCTGAATTAGTGTGGAGGAATTAGCTAAAAAAAACCTAACAAGATTTAAAACTGTGTCAGTTCGATGGGAAAATAGTTGGGTAGAAATAAGAACTAAAAGTTTATAATATATACCTATATCTAAAATTCTCATGTCGCGTTGTTAATTGCCAAACTCTACCTAAACGGCTGAACCGATTTGTATTAATTCTTTTGTGTATATTCGTTAGGTCTTAGAATCAGGCAACATCTAGTTTTTTTCCTTTATTTTCCTTTTTCCCTTTACTTAATTTTTTGTATATGGCAAATCAACGTTTGCTAGGTTACCTTGTTTCACTATAAAGATTCACCTCCTAAGTAGAGGGTAAAAGTCATGTGAAATGATTATTAGCGACACATTACATCGTGCATAAAGATACCTGACAGTTTAGCGCAAAATTTTCAAAATAATGAACAACCTCGTACAAAAATTGATATGACGAAGTAGGCAGGCATAAGTAACTCGGGCACATATTCGGAGTTCGGAGGCAGTAGCCGAAAGAGGCTTTGTATGGGATGTAGGTCATCGCATCAAGCGCCACGAGGCTGCAATGCGACGCCCGGCTGCGACAACCTCCACATAACTTATGCCTAAATGATTTTTTTTATATCATAGCCAACGTTGGTCCCTATAGGTAGGTGACTAAACGTTTTCTCAAATAGAATTCATGTGACAACCATGTAACTATTAAAAGTAGAATTATTTATAGAGAAGGATTTCATTTGATGTGTGATAAGTGTTCTTTTTTAAATGGTTATGGAAATGGAATGGAATTGGAAATGAAATCAGTTGTCTGCGTCTGTTTTTCCTGACGTGTACAATTTGGTGAATAGGTAATCTTGCTACATCTCAAGCCGCATCGTCACCTACCATCAGGCAGGTGTGATAGTGGTCAAACGCTAACCTATCACTTGTAAAACAAAAGTTAAAAGGTTACCTCTATTCTATTAAAACTACTAAGTAAACAAATCTTCTTAGATCACTATCACTACATAGTATAAAATAAAGTCACTTTTCGCCGTCCCTATTCCCTTTGTATGCTTAGATCTTTAAAACTACGCAACGGATTTTGATGCGGTTTTTTTTAAAGATAGAGTGATTCAAGAGGAAGGTTTATATGTAAAATACATGCATAATATAGCCGTGCGAAGCCGGAGCGGGTCGCTAGTCTTATACATATAAAATTCTTTGTCCTGACTGACTGACGGATCAACGCATAGCCTAAACCGCTTATCGTAGAGACCTGAAACTTGGAGTGTGTGTTATTTGTACAACGTAGGCATCCGATAAGAAAGGATTTTCCGAAACTCTACCCCTTAGGGAGTGAAAACAGGGGGCAAAGTTTGTATAGGACGACGTGATTTCTTGGTCCATATAGACCATATAGACAAAGTCGCGGGAAAAAGCTAGTATATATATATAAAATGCTTTGTCTTGACGGACTGACTGACGGATCAACGCACAGCCTAAACCGCTGATCATAGAGACCTGAAACTTGGAGGGTGTATTTTGTGTATGACGTAGACATCCGATAAGAAAAAAAAGGGGAACAAAGTTTGTATGGGACAACGTGATTTTTTGGTGCATTTTCGATTTCTACGCGGTCGAAGTCGCTGGCAAAAGCTAGTCAAAAATAAATACGTAAGTATAGTGTACAGCTGGACGCGGACGAGGAAATAGGCACTGTTCATACTATTGGTTATTCTGTGACATACAGAATATTCTATCAAGCAGCTTTATGACGAACAATACCAAACTCATGTTGCATTGGAAATTCTACAGTGTAGTTCCATACTATACGTGAATAACTAAAACTAAGCCTTTTTCTCGCATATTTTACTTCTATATCTACCAGTACGGGATCCCTTTAAGGTCGACCTCTATCGATCTGTTTAATGGATTATAAGTATTTTATATCAAATTAAATAGGCCAATAAATATATGTATTGCAAATGGGTTGTAAAACAAAATTTCCAGTCCAGAAAGATTCATGTTTTTTTTTTTGTTGTTTTAGACTTATTTCACTGGTTTGGTCAATAGACAAATTCCGTACCAATGAAATAGGTGCATAATCTTTATTTTAACTTAACTTTAATTCATTAACCAGACCAGTGCAAATGACTAGTATCGATTTACCTGCCTACCCACGAGTTGTGACGGGAAAAAATAGGCAACCTAACGTTTGCATATTCTATAGGCTTTATACTTTCTATTGCCAGTGAAAGGGTTAAAAAACTAAATAAAAAATTTAATTGTTAATTAATCATATTCTGGACTGTTTTTTAAGCAACCCATTTGCAATATATTCATTGACCTATTTAATATGACATAAAATACTGTTTATCCATTAAAGTCATTAAACAGCTCGATGAAGGTCGTCCTTAAAGGGATCTCCGACTATTATTATAAAACAAAATTCCCCGTGTGTCTGTTTAAACGCGATAAATATTTTTTACCATAAGGTTTAATTTCAGCTACGTTGGTAATTTATTTTCACCTACCTACATCTTTTTAGATAGAAAAATGTTTAATCTCGAGTCACCGCGTGGGTCACAAATCTATACAAATCGGAGTAATTCATCGCGCTTCTTTTGGCTTGCCTCGCTGACAACCGCCCGCCCAAAATGAAGATCGAACGCCGACTTTCAGACCTCTAGAATAAATCTTGTTCTACGGTCTTACTTATCTATATAGACAACCGGGATTACAAATGAAAGTACCTAATGGGAGACAGTTTAACTGACTGCAATCAAAGGCTGGTAAATAAAATTAATGGTCCAATCGCATTTTTTAACCTTCAAAAACTTCATTTGTTGAATAGTAAGTAGTTTTGAAGTAAGGGGAGAACAGAGGAACATACATACATATAGGTCATAAACATAACCCTCCCTTTTCTCTTCGCCGTAGTCGGGTAAAATGGGGGGTGTTATAAGTTTGATCGCTTTATCTGTCTGTCTATCTGTAGCTCTGAAACGAATGAACCAATTTCACACAGCGGTATCACTATCACTACATAGTATAAAACAAAGTCGCTTTCTCTGTCCCTATATCCCTATGTATGCTTAAATCTTTAAAACTACTCAACGGATTTTGATGCGGTTTTTTAATAGATAAAGTTATTCAATAGGAAGGTTTATATGTATAATACATGCATAATATAGCCGTGCGAAGCCGGGGCGGGTCGCTAGTTCTACATAGAAGCTGCTTACAGCTTTCACGGAACATTTTCCGTGGGTGAGAAGTTTCCCATGGATTTATGACAAGTGATACTGTATTTTTTATCGCTAGCCAACCCTACGTCATTCAGTCGAAGCCACGCGTCAATCCGTTTATAAAGCAATCAAGATTCTGACGCACACCGTTTAAAACACTTTTCATTTGATTTCCTCAGCAAATTAGAAGCTTTATATGAAATGAGTGCTTTGAATTGCAGCCATTATCTCCTGTTCATATTATTTAAATACGAATAAGTACTACAATTAATTTTCTTACAAAAATAAATGTATGAGCGTCGATTGACATTCAGAACAGTGAAGGAAAACATCGTGATGAAACCAGCGCCAAACCTATATACAGGGTTATTGGTAATTAATTAGCAAGCCGTTGAGGGCTACTTCTGTGCACCTTAACGATCAACTTTTGTTTTACGACTTTTGGTCATTACCCTTAAAATTTTACTTATTTTTTATGTTTTTTCTACTGTTCTTAGTCTGAATGACCTTTGTTTAAAAAATCAGCTGTTTTTCGAATTTACATAACCTCAAAATTTTCATAATTTTAACGAATTTCCAAAAGTCGTAGAACAAAAGTTGTTTGTTTAGGTGCACAGAAGTAGCCTTCAACGGCTTGCCAGTATAATAACCAATAACCCTGTATATTTACCCGTTTTATTTATTTAGGTAAATATCAATATAGATCTTGTTTTACATCCAACATAAAACCTAAATAAATTTCTATAAATAGCAAATATCCTAGTGGGCATCTCCACGAGGCATCGTCTCCAGAAGGCCTGGCAACATTCCCCCTCTGGATTGCCAAACAAGATCAACATTGATAGATAATTAAAAAAATACTACCTACACAGAAAATAGGTTTCTTGGAGCAAGAATCTCTACCTATAGGCGCTACAGAATAATTTCTTGTTTTTAGTAAATATTCTTTAAAATAATAAGCAGTATTCTTAGTTAAAGAATATTGTTTTTAAATTAAGAATACTGCTTTTAATTTTTTTTACTAAAACCAAGAAATTATTCTCTAGCGTCTATATTATAGGGAGAGGATTATTTCTTGCTTAAAAACATTGATAAATAAAAAGATATGATACCTTCACAGAAAATAGGTTTTTTGGAGCAAGAAACTCCCTATAGGCGCTAGAGAATAATTTCTTGTTTTTAGTAAATATTCTTTAAAATAATTTCATTTCAAAAGTTCTTTATTATCATAAATATTAATATTAAACAAAAACAATACAATAAGAAAGTATTGATATGACGTAATATTAATTTGCTTTGTCAGGCTAGAGGCGCCTATAAAAGCTTAAAATACCTAAGTATAACAATTATTACAACTCTTAACAACATGAATTTAAATTTAGTATGATACATTGAATAAAATAAGAATGCGAGATTTTTTTTTTTTTTAAATAATAATCTTTAAAATAATAAGCTCTTACTAAAACCAAGAAAATGTGAAATGAGTTGGTGAATTTTGGGACCAACCAAGAGAGAGGACGGCTCATGGAGAGTAAGGAAAAATGTTGAGTTGGAAGAGCTTGTGGCTGAGCCTAATATCATCGGCGAGACCAAATCGGCCCGACTTCGCTGGCTTGGCCACATCGAGAGAATGGAGGAGGATCGAGCGGTCAAAAGAGCATATCTAGGACGGCCTCAGGGGAGACGGCCCGTTAGCAGACCTAGGTATCGCTGGATAGACCAAGTCCAAGACCTGCAAGCCCTTCATGTAGCCGATTGGCAGCAAGTGGCACAGAATAGGGTGCAATGGCGGCTTTTGGTGTCGGAGGCCAAGATCCACTTCGGGTCGCTGAGCCAGCGTAAGTAAGTAAGTAAGAAACCAAGAAATTATCCTCTAGTGTCTATTATAAGACAGAGAATTATTTCTTGCTTAAAGAACCTTTTTTTTGTGTATATTCTTGTTTTTTTTGCATAAGTGGCAACCCTAAATCCAGAGCAGGTTTGCATCAAGGCCAGTGTTGGAATCAAATTGACCATGAACTTACGAGTGGGGTGCGTGCGTGTGCGCCGGGACTCGTGTTATTGCTGTGCCCTAGTTATGGATCCCCTCTCCGACGCACATTGTAACCCTGATCGGAAAATATTCACCATTTTGGTTCATACTCTTATATTATGGTTTTTTAAGCCGTTTCAAAGTGATGCAATGCACTGCATGACACCTAATGAATAAAAAAATTGAGTTTGAGTTTTACGTGATAACGTCTAATAAATTGATGGAACACCTGCATTCACAAAAAAGTGTCATGTTCCAGTACCATGACGCGTCATGAAGCATGAGAATATTGTTTTTAACCGTACCGGAATATGATGGCGTCATGGTAAACGTCACGCGTCTCGTGTTTATTTAATAATAATATTGCTCATCTGGGATTGTGTTATGGTGACGAGACGACTTAATAGAAGACTTAAGTATAACCTTAAAGAAAAACAAATTACAGGAAAAAAAATGAACAAAAAGGGGCAAAAAAGGAAAAGATTTTTTTTTTACTTATAATGGAAAACAAAATTAAAACTAAATTTTTTATGGTTTTCTTAGGAATCCCGTAAAATTATCGTCCGTAAACCGACTTTACAGAAAACCATTTTTTTAAATCAAAAATGATAAAAGGAACTTAATATTGATTTTTAAATACCTATTCAATGATATCCCTCCTTGCCGTAGTAATCTATGAAAGATTGTTATTTTTTAATTTTAACAATATGGCGTTTCGTTATACAGTTGGTCAATTTTGATTACTGTATTTACTGACACTTGCAAGGTTATCAAACTAGTCGGTCCACGCGTTTGGCCTATTTACCCGACTACGGAGACGCCAAAAGGGAGGGTTATGTTTTTTATTCATATATAACGCCACATAGAAACAAACATATATATATCTTTCGATAAACACATAAAGGCCTAGCTATTTTAGCCAAAATCTGAGTGTAGATTACGTAAATCTAAAGGCACTTATCATAAGAACATAATATAATCATATAAATTACATACCCATCAGCGTTATTTTACTACAACGCCTAATCTACTATTTAATGGTATCAAAACAATTTTACTCAAATAAATTGTGCGACCGTGACAAAGTTCAGACATCATGAAGCTACTGCGACAGAATGAACCACGTTCCGTTATTTTATATTCCTATTTATTATAGACACAAAACAGGTAGTGAAGATGGCGGCGCCCTGACCAATAGGTACATCAAATGAAACACTGTATTGTTGACTTCCTTCAGTCGTTTTCGTTTTGTCTCTGACACACATTACCTTCCTTTGCGTCGTGCAGTCGGTTAAAAAGAAAACTTACAAATCAATTTCCCTATTATGTAAGTAAATTAAATAAAAACGCTTTATTATGGAAAAATATGTCATCATACGAAATAGAACTATTAAATTTAGACATGCGTGACGTGACATAGGTACTTATTTAATTGACGTAAATAGGTACATAGTATGAGTACTTACTTTATATTCTGAAACTATCTATTAAAAACGTAAGCTAATAAAGCTGCTTTCACACAGTCCTTAAAGTTTTTTTTATAATAAACTAGCGACCTGTCCCGGCTTCGCACGTTTATATTATGCATGTATAATACATATAAACCTTCCTCTTGAATCACTCTATCTATTTAAAAAAAACCGCATCATTAAAGATATAAGCATACAAAGGGAAATAGGGACAGAGAAAGCGACTTTATTTTATAATATGTACCTAGTGATGAAGTGAATAACTACCGATCCTGTGGGAATATCGAGATAAAAAGTAGCCTGTGTTATTTCCAATGAATCAATGTATCCTTATACCAAGTTTCATAAAAATCGTTCCAGAAGTAAAATACAAAAATCTTTTCTGTTTATAATATTAATGTCTTATAGTATAGAAGTATAGATATAAGGTCACCGTTTGACCACTATAACACACGATTGTGAGTGAACACGCTTTCCTAGAAGACGCTCGTGACTCAAAGACCCTCAAATAAACGGGGGCCTTCGAAAGAGGCGAGTAAAGGTATGAAGACGGCAGGTGGAACAAAAACTTTTCCGACCCATCCTGAAACCGAACAAATAAGAAACACACTTCTTCAGATTTTGACCTAAAACCCAGAGAGAATGTAACAGTTGACATATCTCTGCTAAAACCTAACTGGACTTTCTTCGTTTCTTTCAGTCGGAGCGCCGGCTGGTGACGTCATCAGCATCGGCCTTGGGGATTTTCTTAGCTGCGGCGCGACGACTGCGGCGCGTGCGGTGCGGCTAGGTGTGAATTTAATCTCTTTTTGTTGGCTGCACCAGCCCACGGCTCCATAATTGCAGCCCTCGGTAGAGTTCGAAAATTACTATTATTGGAATGTTTTCATTCTAATAATTTTTGTTTGACTTTAAACTTCAAGTAAAGCAGCTGTCTAAAATCTTGTCAAATTAGAACACGGACATGTCCGCTTGGTGATACGACTTATGCTTCAGTGGGTACAGCTTAGGAGTAACTGGAGTAACTATATAAGTTTCTAATAAGTACAAATAGGTGCGAATTTCGAATAGAATAATACCTAAACCTGGCCCTACCTAAGACCAAGAACAAATACGAAGCAAAGTCTGTAAGTTATCCAAGACCCTGTTCAAATTCCCAAGTCCGTAACATTGTGAAGCATACGATCGCAATCCTCGTAGTGGCCGGCCGGACGCCATATCACTCCAACATTATGTAGGTATATAATATAGGTACCTATTCCTTGACATTCGAGATAACGCCGTCCTTAGGGACTTCTTACGATAATTTCCCGACCGAAAAATACACTATCGTAACAAGAAATGTCTACTTTATCTAAGTTTTTCGTTAGGGATACAGTAACTTAATCTATTTATTTATATTTTTACGTAAGTTGTAGGCTTATTATTAAATATTTTACCAACATTTATTACTAGATGCTTCCGTTAGTTTTACTTGTGTAAGAATCGATATTGTGAGGTATACCTCCCTACCCTAAAATACCTATGTATTTCAGGGCGTCAGAAACTCCATATTTTGCCCTCTAATTTTCATCGAATTAGGTCAGTAGCTTTTTTTACCAGCAAACACACAAACGCATTTATAATATTAGTATGATAGGATTTTGTTGCGTGAGTTAATATAAAATTACCTATATTAAAAAAGAAAGATGATAAAATTTCACCATGCGACAACCAAATATTTTTTTACCTTCGAAGAAAAGTAAGTAGAAATTATTGAGAATATATTTTTCTGTAAATAACGTCAAAAGAAATTATTTAAGAACCAAAGGAGATAAATAAACGTAAATATTATTAATCAACATCTCATGTAAATATGTGAAAAGGAAACAGGAAAAATATATCACCGGAAGCGAGCTACAGTTTCCTCGAATATATTTTTGTTTCCAATGAAGTGTGCAGGCAGCTTTAGAACACGTAATAAGTCTTCAGGCTGTCTCTTCGCTACTCGGGTACAAACAAATACGATGTAGTCCGCGCGTAAACGCCATCACTCGCGGGCTTCTATTCATAGTAATTTATTTATCCTTCATATTTGTTCCCAACAAACACACCTACGAACTCATAGATAAAGCAAAACACAATAACTCACGCAAGTAATAAAAATCTCATTAAATAAGTACGTACGAAGATAGTAAAGTTGAGGGTTCGAGATGACAGAAGAGCGTACCACAAGGATGCTTCTGTGGGTTGCGGTTTTCATTTTGCTAAGTGGTGAGTAGATCCTGAGTACCATCGAGATATTGTTTTGCTAACTTTCTTCGACGCGACGCGCATCCAGTTCAAAACTAAGTTTTATGATGAATGTTCTTGTAGTAAATGAATCTTGATTTTTATCGTCTTTTTTCACATTTATCGTTATTTGAAAAGTTTATTAGAAAAGAAAACAACGATGTAATAAGTTATTTAGATCGAAGTATTATATCAAAGATATTTTTACCTAAAAATGAGTGGATTTTTTTCTTTTTAGCGATTTCGGTTCTAAAGCTGATTCTAATTGTAAAATTATTTTTCAATTTTAAATATTTTTAAGCTTATAAAGGGAAGCTCATTAAGTAGGTACTTATCATAAATTAAAATTACAAAAAAACTGAAAATACGCTCAAAAATAGGTTGGTACCACCTACCTACTTATCGCAGATTAACACGTTGGAAATTAAATAAAAAGCTTTTAAAAATCTATTGGTTATTTTTGTAGATCAATTCATTTAACGACTAAAAGTTTCATGTCCTTATAATCAATCTTAGGTAGAATAGGTGGGTAGGTAGGATTTTGTTTCTTTTTTTTTCAAAGGTAAATTAGTCCGGAATGTAAGCTATGTTTGATCGAAATCGGTTCAGTCGTCTGAAAGTTATGGGGGATAAATTTGGGATTCTATTTTAAATTCTAATTTCTTTATGTACCTATTCAAAAGAATGTTCTATAAGCACACAATCAATTACTATATCAATCGATCAATCAAGTTAGTCGGAATGGCCTAAGCATAACATAGCGTTTTATCCAAAAAATATCAGTTATTACGTTGAAAACGAAGCCAATATCAGATTAACAATTAAAGAAAAAAAAACCAATAACGACTTGCAACACAAAGAACCGTTGTGTTTCATTAAATATGTAGTTTTACCTTCACTACACGCCATTTGTAGGTTGTCATAAGTAATTCAATATAATTTACAAAGCGGCCTTTTTCACACATGTGCCGCTCCCATGAACTAATACTTGATATCAAGTTGGTATAAGCCATCTAGTTCCCACTAGAGACGTGTATAGCGTAAGAAGACTATTTATATTTATAAGGAAAAATGCATCTTCAAAAATTGCGACTAAGACGAGACTCGAAGATAGCCCAGTGCAGGCTTTAGCACTTTAAAAAAAAAATAAAAAAATCATTAAGACTATATATGTCAATTGACACAAAATCGAATTCAGAGTTTAATTCAGTTGAATTAGACTTTAAGATATGGATCTCTTTTGTGTCTATCTTTATATCCGTATATCGATCCGTAATCCAGAATATTATTCACTAGCAGCGCTTCGCGGATTCACCCACGTAACTCCCGATCCCGTTGAAATATCGGGATAAAAATAAAAAGTCTCCAGCTATTACATACCAAGTTTTATCTAAATCGTCTAGTAGTTTCGGGATCTATTCGTTACAAACAAACAAAAAAATATATTTTTATAATATTATTATCTAGTGTAGAAAGATACTATTTATCATCATCATCACTACATAGTATAAAACAAAGTCGCTTTCTCTGTCCCTATATCCCTATGTATGCTTAAATCTTTAAAACTACGCAACGGATTTTAATGCGGTTTTTTTTAATAGATAGATTGATTCAAGAGGATGGTTTATATGTATAATATATGCATAATATAGCCGTGCAAAGCCATGGCGGGTCGCTAGTAGTAGAATAAGAAAAGGCAAAAAGTCTCTATTTGGAAACAAAAAACCATTGAGGTCCGCAGTTTCGGAATAAGCAGTGGGTAGAACGCGAATTCATGGTAGGTATCTGTCGGTACATAGGTAAGTTTGTTACCAATTTTGGTATAGAGATCGATAAAAGGACATAGGTTTCTTTTTATCCTGATACCGCTTCTGAAATTACGTGGGTGAAACCGCGGGGCGCAATTAGTTCCGAATATAATAAGTTGCAGTTACGGTCGGCTGCATAAATGCAGACCCACCGTAGAGCTCCAAAACGGCTGTTATAAGAATGTTTTCAACACAAGCAAGATTCTAGGCACTTGCTTTAGTTTAAGTTATGAATTTAACAAATAAAAATTATTAGAATAAAAACATTCTAATAATAGTAATTTTAGAACTCTACGGTGGGTCTACTATTATGCTGCCGACCGTACATAGAGATAGGTCAGGACATATACGTAGTTATAAGTACCTATCAATATCCACTTCATAGGTTCAAATCCGGCACGAAGGACCAAAACCTCAGGCCTTGATTATATCTATCCATCTATTCAACTTGTTACCTACGTGATATAAAGATAGACGGGGATATAATCTTCAGATGCATTTCATCCGAATATAAACACCATCTCTCCTCACTTTTACTGTCATTTTTCGTCCCTTACGTAATAACATGAAACCTTTTTATGAACCTACTTCCTTAATATCTTCTAGTTATGAGGTCAGGACAGAGAAAGTAAAAATATACACGGTGTAACAAGGGGGGTGGATCATCGGTAGTTGGGGGGTAGGGGACTTCAATGCCTATCGATTTAACCCCCATGTATGTGCTGCAATAATTAGTGGTTCAAAAGTTATTTGGGTTTTAGTGAAATTTTAGTCAAAATTAGATTTCACACTGAACTTCGCAATTACAGCCAAACTATCATAATCTATATTATTTTCACACAAAATTTTATAAGCGTACGCTATGCTAAAAGTAGAATAACAAGATTATTATACGAAAGTTCATGAATTAATCAAATAAAATACACTAATAATATGCACTGGTAAAAAAAATAAAAAATAAATATTTTTCTATTTACCTACCTATTTTTTTGTATGAAAATAATATCGATTATTTTCACTTTTTCGACCATCAAGTACATTTTTCAACATGATGCCCTAGCTCTAGCTGAATGAAACTTTGAGGGTTTATTCTTTATGAAAGCCAGTAGTTTTAAGATAGGTTGCAGAAAAAAATATTCTGTGAAATATTTTTTTAGAACCATACAAAGATAATGTAAACATTAGATTTTGAACATAAAATCTTACTTTAACGGTTTTATTTTGAGTTTTATAAATCTAAGACTCTGATTGGTGTAGGGGTACAAAAGGTCGACTATTGAACTTGTTTCACAAAAAAAGGCAGAATCTTTGGATGTAATTGCGAAGTTCAGGGTGAAATCTGATTTTGGCTAAAATATCACTAAAACCCAAATAACTTTTGAACCACTAATTATTGCAGAACATACAGGGGGGTTAAATCGATAGGTAATGAGGTCCCCCACCCCCCAGCAACCGATGATCCACCCCCCTTGTTACACCGTGTATACTTAGCTAAAGTAACTTTAGTTGCTTTAGTTTCGTTACTAAAGCCCATGTTCAATAATCACTTTTAGTTTGACATAAAAAAATATATAGAAAAAAACCGGTCAAGTGCGAGTCGTTCTTGCGCGCCGGGGGTTCCGTATAATGTACTTCCTTTTTTAAGACCATGCATACAAAATGGGTGAGGGGATGCGATATGGTAGCTAGTTGCTAAGGTTTTTGTTCTGTCCTCAATATAATGAGAAACACGATCCTACAGACAATTACCTTTAAGAAAAATTCCTAAAACCTAGAAAAATTGAAAATTAATTTGAGTTTTGGTACTCACAAACTTTCGCGAAAATCGAAATATGGCCGTATCTTTTGATCACGTTGGCTTAACACATTTCTTTTAGGTATAAGCTTTTATTTAACTTGCAACGTTTTTAAACACCTAACTAGTTGTCCCGGAAAAGTTGTTTTGCCACACTTTTTTTTACAAAAATTAAAGGAAAAAACATCGTGTTAAAACCCGCGGCTTAATTGGCTTCAGGTATTGTCAATTCTAAATAGGTAGGTAGATATTATTATATCTAAAAGCTCTAAGTACTAGTAGCTAGAAACTTATTTTAAGCTCTGTGTAGTATGTAGGTACCTACCAATTCGTCAGTTCGAAGTAAGATTGTAGAGGGCAAGGCGTGTTGTTCACTTCAAAGCGAATTAATGATCGACCGCAGCCCGCATTGTTCATTGCCACGAGATTCACTAATTACATTTTGAAAATGTAGGCGTTGAGCCACAAGTAAATCGACTGTAAACTCGTTTCATTACTTTTACAAAAAAAACTGTAAAACCAGAACGATTTTATTCGATGAAAACATGTTTTTAAGTCAAAATGACGATGGCTGTAGTACGGTATATAAGGGTCATAAGTAAATGATCAGATCAGAAAAATACTATCAACAAGTATTGGAGTTACGACCTTCTTCTAATAGACATTACACACAAACTTGAAATAAAAGTAGGTAGGTACTCAGTGTGATTATGATTATCAACATGTTAGCATTGTCTTTAGTTGTGTGAGTGGTAGATATAAGCCGCCACCCGCTACACCAACCGACGTGGGTTCGATACACAGGTTACGTTGTTATAATGTTCAAATAGTGCTGCACAGGATTGTAAACGTTACGGTGGGCAGAGACTTTTGACCGTGGATTGTACCTATACCAATAATATTTTCTTAACCGTAGCAAAGTTAGGGTCGGCCAAAATTAGATTTTTTTTTGTTAACAGAAAAGGCGTGTTTTCAATTTTCATATTTCCCTCATACCTAATGATCAGAAAGTGGTTTCACCTCCTTCCTTTAGCGTAATTCTAACACTACATAACTTATCGTCAAAATCTAATTTTCAGCTTCGGCAAGTTAGAGCAAATTGGCTTTAGATACGTATAGAGTATCAGGTTCCTATTTATCATATTTTCGTAATAAAATAAGGAAAATGAAATAAATTAAGTTAAAAGTTCAAAGGTATTTTCTTACTGTTATTATTTGAAGGTGGATAATTTGGAAATCTGATTTTTTTTAGGAATCCGAAAGAGGCACCTATGTAGATACTTACTTTAAAATAATAAGTAAGAACAGTTACTAGCATTTCCCGATTGAGCCCGTAGTGCATGTTTTTTCATTTACGTAGCAAACACTAGTAGGTATCACTTTTGTGTAAACGAGAAATTTGTATGGAAAGTTAAGTTTCGCAAATTTCCCGCTAGTGGCGTCTTTAAAATTTTCATACTATTTTCGCATTTATGCAATCTTAGCGTTTGCTATGCGTCAAAACTCACACTACAAGCTACAGGTTCAAAATGTAGAAAAAAAAACAAGTCGGTTTAGTCTGTAAAGTCGGTTTACAAACGATATTTTTACGTGATTACGTCATAAGAAAACATTGATAAAATAATACGTTGCTATGGTTACCAATCATGTCAACAGAACCTGACACATTACCATTTTGCATACTTCAATACGTTGCTATGGTTACCTTGTAATTACGGAACGTGAGCGATGACGTCACAATTTTCATCAACGTTCACGTCAAAAAATTTTAATATGAGATAAAGTTCGCCGAACGCCCTAACGTGCAAATAACTTTTGTTCAAAAAATTTAAGGTGAAAGGGTACCTGCGCTCTATCCATACAAACGTAGTCGACTGTTTCCTCCCTGAATAATGACACTAGCACAAATATTTTTGTGCCATAAAACCTATAACTGCCATAACTATGCCCCTAATTTTTGTTATTGGAACGATAGTTCCTTATCGCGCGTTGTGAAAGGGGGCTAGACGGAAAAAATTCTCACGAAAAGTTGTAACGACACTTTTTGCTATAGTAAGCTATTGTAAGCCGTGCGGCGTGCGCATGTTTCTCTGTCTGTCTCTCTCTCTTATAGAAAGCAAGCCAGATATTTTCATTAAAAAAAAAACAATTTACAATTAATTCACTAATTAATCGAAAGGAACTTCGTTCCATCCGGGTGTCCCTTGACACCTCTCAAGTTTTTTTTTTCATTTTCTAAGTTTTATGCACCAAAAATATTTGCTCTAGTGTCATTATCCAGGGAGAAAATAGTCGACTACGTTTGTAATAGTTTGTATGGGGAGAACCCCCGGTACCCTTTTCTCTTAATTATTCTATTTCTAAACAGCTAGAGCAATAGCCGAAGAGACGAGATGCTACTGGTGCGGCCCTCTAGCGGAACAAGTTCACCGCAGCCAGCGCGCGCCGCCCTGCGATCCCTTCGAGCAACATCAGACCGTCTGTGACTCTGGGTTCACGCACTGCGCTGTCGTCGCTACTTCACCCCGTGAGTTCAAACTAGAACCTCACTTATAGCAAGAAAGGTGTAGGCTTTAACGTGGTTATAAACTCTGATGTTTTCCCTAAAAAGGTTTCTTGAAGTGAGAAATAATACTCTTTCTATAGCTCCCTATAGATACTAGAGAAACATTTCTTGTTCCCCCGGCTTCGCACGGCTATATTATGCATCATGCATAATATAGCCGTGCGAAGCCGGGACGGGTCGCTAGGTAACTAGCATGTATGACTATCACTTCACTACATAGTATAAAACAAAGTCGCTTTCTCTGTCCCTATATCCCTTTGTATGCTTAAATCTTTAAAACTACGCAACGGATTTTGATGCGGTTTTTTTTAATAGATAGAGTGATTCAAGAGGAAGGTTTATATGTATAATACATGCCTAATATAGCCGTGCGAAGCCGGGGCGGGTCGCTAGTTAAGAATATACTGCTTATTATTTTAAGATTGTTTTCTATAACCAATAAATTATTATCCTCTAGCCAGCGTATATGGAGAAGATTATTTCTTGCTTTAAAGAAACCTTTTTCTCTGTGTAAAACCGCAGGAAACTAAGCGTACGTTGCTCTCACAAATGGAACTGATTCGGAAGCATTTCATTAAATCTACTGATCTGAAAGTAGATTTAATGAAATATTTCTTGACTGTGTTTTATGAGATTTGTTTTGAAAGCTTTTATTTTTGTTCCTACAGCTTACGCCGAATCAAGACTGTGCGTGAAATTCTACCAAGATGAATGCTACTCATTGTATTGCAATTCAACGAAAACTTGGCGCATGGTATGCCCGTGCCGCGGGGACTTGTGCAACGGAGCAAACACCGAGAGAGAAAACAATGCATTCTCATCTCTAGCCAAAATCGTTAAAACAAAGAGAAACAAAAGAGATCTATTTCCAAAACAGAAGTCAAGTTTCCTAAATATGATATCTAGAACTCGTGATAATACTACAAATGCTAACAACACTAAAGTAACTAACGCGATAGACGTGCAAACCGAGCCTCAATCAATAGAGATTACATTCAAAAATACCACAGCACCGAACAACGTTTCTAAAAGATATAATGACGAGACTGTTATAGAACATGGTAGTACAGATAGTTTGAAAATCGAAGAAAACACTATTAGCAGTATAACTACTACAATGCCAACTACTGTAGATGTTATTAAAGATCAAAATGAAGCAACTACACCTATAGATGTTAAAATCACACAACAGAGTTCTGAAATGACGACTACTATGAAACCAACTACTATAAAAGTACAACTAGCTGTTGTTAATAATGTAAAAGAAAACATGCCACCAGCTGAAGCACTACAACACAATGAAACACCAAAAGTTACAGAACATACTACTATTGGAACAGTAGCAATATCCACTATAGAGAACATAGTTCCTACAAAAGAAACTAATCAGACAAAGAATTCTGCAACGCATAATATCTTACACCTTTTTACACCAATTTTCGGCATAATTTTATATTTATAAAACAATGTTGCACATTTATGTTTTGAGTAAATAATTGGCATTGATCTCTAAAAAAGAAGCTTTAATTAAGTTTAAATGTTTGATTCTGTAGTTAGAAAGTATTGTGATATTAGATTTTTAAATCAAAGTTAACTAGGTTTTAGCAAAGCTTTTGATTAGCACAAATAAAAGTACAAAATAAACGGTTTATATTATTTTATTTTCTATTCAAATTCATTGTATTAACAAAGAAATCAAATATATAAATTATATTATTCATTTTAGAGTATAAAATCGTACTTTTCTGATATATGTCGACTACTTGATTTGGGTTCTAAACTCTTCATACCCTGAGCGTATGCTTCATTAATATCTGATTTAAAGGGTACCTGGGACTTCATTTTCTTTGGAGCAGGAGCGTAGTAATTGAAAGACAACGGTGGCTCAACTTCATTCCCTCGAGTCCTCCTATCTTCTGTGTCTTCACTATCACTTAATTCATTAACTATAGCTACAGTTTCTTGAGCTTGTACAAAGTTTCTATATTTTATATCTCTTTTAGGCGGCGGTGAGTTGCGACTGTTATAATCATAGTAATTTGGGGGGTTCGAACTGCATTTACTGTTTTCATGTTCTCTTTTCGATGAAAAATACAGGCCTTTTTGTTCATCTGTTTCAGAGATGATTGGTGGCGGAGGTGGTTTAGGTCTCACTTCAGCCCAAGTTTTAGGAATGCTAGTGCTTTCACCAACTATTCTACCAGTATTGTCAAAAGTATAATCGGTGTAACGACTAGAAGACGCTTGGGGAGGTGCAAATTCTTCAATTCTTTTACTTCTTTGCTGTTCTACGTATTCCTCCTGGGTCATTTCTCTGAATCTCTTCACTTTATCATCAACTCCATCTTTACCGAGATCCCATTCTCTGATGTAAGCTTCACGAAGTTTCTGTCTCTCTTTTTCGAGCTCCTCTTTCTTCTTTTTCTCTTCTTCTTTCGCTTTGGTGTCTGCTTCATTCTTCTGTTGTGTCAGAAATTCTAGAAGGCATGTGGTGAAGTCTTTTTCATTTTCTGGAGACAAGAAAGAAATTATTCAAGTTACACAAGAAGAGGTTTTATTTGACCCTATAAGGATGAATTTTTTACATGGGCCTTCAAGGCTATATCCTAAACCATAAGAGATAGCGAAAAATGCTGAAAGGAGTTGCGTGCGCGATTTTAACAAAAACTAAAACTGCATCATATATTTTTGAAAAAGTCGTTATCCTAGCCAGGAATCGAATGTTGAAATTGCAAAAAAATAATCAATCTATATTTTTATACCAATCAATTGTGTTACTGATAGAGATCAATTCCTGGAAACAAACATAATATGGCAAATCAAAGGAAATAGCTCAATTTTGTATTTTTCTGCTATCTTTTTTGGAAAATGAACAGGGGGATAAGGGGTGTTAATAGACAGAGAGATATCCCATATATCTCTCTCTGCAAATAAATGAATTTTCACATCATAGCAACATTTGATAGAAACGTTTTTTTTTTAATTAGTACACATGTTAAAAAGAGTATATTTTTTTCCTTGTAATTTTTTTACCTTGAGGTTCCTCAGGTGGTAGCCCAGCCCTGGCTCGTTGCCTGGCCCGAGCTGCCTTCACTCGGGCTGCGATGATTTCCTCCCGTTTCTTCCTAGTATCCTCGGCTTGTTTCTGAGCCTGCATCGTCTCCTGCCGCAATCTATTCAACTCCTCCATTTGTTTATTACGTTCCTCTTCATCGGTACTGAACGAGTAGTATCCAACACCGTGTATTCTGGCCTCTGGGATAAAAAGATCGCAAAATTAATAAGATTTAAAAACATTGAGATTGAAAGTATTTTAAAGTGAGCATGGCGATGCAAAATAAAGAAATATGTAGTAGAAATATTTCGAAAATTCGCAGTGGTGTGATTCAAACAGCTGGTCTTGGTGGGACAATTATAATAAATAAATATTGCAGGACATTCCAAACATCGCCATCTAGCCCCAAGCTAAGTAACTAGACTTGAGTTATGAATGCTAGACAACGGATATACTACTTATATACTTTTCTTTTGTAATATACTTAGTAGCTGTTGCCCGCGACTTTGTACGCGTGGTAGTTTTGATTTATATACCAAATCCTTCCTCTAAAAAGACCGCATCAAAATCCGTTGAGTAGTTTTAAAGATCTAAGAATACATAGGGACAGACAGCGGGAAGCGACTTTGTTTTATACTATGTAATGATAATGATAATACATAGAAACAACCAGACCACAGACAAATATCTAAGCATAAATACTTGTCTGAGGCGAGAATCGAACCCGCAACCCTGTGTTTGGCAGTCCGGCATGGTGACTATTGTGCCAACTGGGTCGTCATCATGTGAAAGTATAACATACCATCGAACAAAAGATCTTGATAGTGAATATCTCTATCCTTTGCCAGCAGTTCCTTCTCTTTCTGTTCCCATTTCTCACGGAGTGATTGTAGGTAATCATGGGTTTTCTGAACAAGGAACGGCTTCTCCTTTTGAGGTTCCTATGAATAAAAACAATGCCATATTTACTGAGGGTTTGTTTCTAGAACTGGCAACATACGGCTCTACTCAAGGTGCTTGAGAAGATTTCAACAGCAAAATCTAAATGGTATTCAGAGGTAGGTAGGTGCTATTGCCAAAATAACACTTAGATTAAAAAAATGTAGGTTTTAGTTGTATTCAAAATAAATAAGGAAAAAATCTACATTGATATAACTTCAAATAATGACTGCAGAGCCTGCGGTGATGTCAGAAAAACTATGGAGCACATATTGTGTGAATGCGACGTCTTAGCAGCGAAGCGTATGAGCCTCCTTGGGAATGCGTATCACAAACCAGAGGAATATAGGTTTCTTCCTCTCAGTGGGATCACGGCGTTAATTGACTACTTCTTCAAAGAGTAAGAAACATTAAGGTAGGGGTAAACACAAAAGATCCCATTGGGGTCGAAGTGTTGCTGGCTATTTGTCAGCCCCCAATATATAAGATAAGATACACTAATATAATAAAGAAAGATTTTTTGTTTGAACTAATAGACTCCGAAACTACTGGACCGATTTTGATGAAACTTGGTATGAGGACATTGATTCATTGGGAATAACACAGGCTACTTTTTATCTAGATACTAGCTGCCCTACGCGGTTTCACCCGCGTAACTCCCGATCCCGTGGGAATATCGGGATGTAAGCTATCCTATCTCTCAAGTTGGATCGAACTGCACATGGTGTGCGAATTTTATTATAATCGGTTAAGTGGTTTAGGAGTCCATTGAGGACAAACATTGTGACACGAGATTTATATATATTAAGATACCACGGGATCGGGAGTTACGCGGGTGAAACCGCGGAGCGCTGCTATAATAAATAAAACCTTGCATATTCCTTTGAGGAAGCTTCGCGGGTTTAATTCTTGTCAAATTGATCAATTATTGCCACCTATTAAGTCAGCTAAAACGCTATTAACTTGTTAACTAACCACATTTGCTTCAGTTTCCACAATATCAGCATTGTTCTCCTGGTCTTTAAGCATCACCTTCATGAGTTGATGGTCTCTCTTCTGATACAATTCAAGATCTGTCTTGTGACATTTCCTTGTTCTGCCCAAACAGTCAGTAAATTCAGTCCTGAAATAAATAGAATTTAATTTAAACGAACTATTTAAAACAGTTCAGGGCCGAATAGTTCCCCTGGGGGAGCATAGACCATGTCCAGCCTGCCTAGCATGAACACCAAAACACGATACGATAAAGAGATATCACGCGATATAACTACATCAACTCTCAAAATATGATACATAAAGCCGCCATGTTGAATTTTTATTATAAATTGCGATAAATATAACGATAACGGACATGGTCTATGCTCCCCTGGGGGAGCATAGACCATGTCCAGAGGAAAGAACTTGTCAATATGTCCGGAGCCAACTAAACTACGGGTTTCATCATGATGTTTATCTTCACCTTAGGAGCAATTTACCAGCAATAAAAAAACAAATTTAAAATAAACTAGCAACCCGCTCCGGCTTCGCACGGCTATATTATGCATGTATTATACATATAAACCTTCTTCTTGAATCACTTTATCTATTAAAAAAACCGCATCAAAATCCGTTACGTAGTTTTAAAGATCTAAGCATACAAAGGGAAATAGGGACATAGGGACGGCGAAAAGTGACTTTATTTTATACTATGTAGTGATAATATTTTTATGTAGTAAAGTAATAAGCTGGTTAATGAGTTAGAATGATTATTACCAGTCTTCAGCATCTCCACCATCATATGTATCATCAATTCCATCTTCACTTTCTTCCGGAGGCTCATGTATTTTTTCCGGTTGATTTTCCCCTTCCTTCTTAGTTTTGAAGTCTACGAGGAATCGACCAGCCAGCTGAGAGTTTCCCGCTGCGTCTGATAAATGTTCGTAGAGCTCTGCTTTCTTTTCTAGAGCTGATCTAAAGGAAAAAGATAAAATAAGGTTTTTGCCACTACCATTTTTTTACATTTAACCTGTTAACTGGAAGATTGACCTAGGTATTTAGGTCGATTTCTATTATTTTTATTATAATAAAAATAATTTAATTTATTATAATTTTTATTATGGCTGCCAGTTGATGAAATAATATGTTAGCATTTGACCACTATCACACCTGCCTGATGGTAGGTGACGATGCAGCCTAAGATGTAGCATGTTTTTCAAGATGATACCTATTTACTCGCGATTAAATATTAATTTTTTAAACTCACACGATTTGTATTCATAGTAATTATTTTCCCGGGTCTTAATCGCGTATGTTTTTTTATTTTTTTCTTTTACCTCGACGTTTCGAATATGTTACAATAGTCATGGTCACGAGGATGTATTTTTATTAGTATAGTATGTATGAAATATGTTAGTTGTTTGGAAGTTTGCAGCAATTGCCATTGCACTTAAAAATTTAAAAATCTTCCACTGGTTCACGGGAGCTACAGATCTGTTCACTCACGAAGGTAGGCGCGCCCTTCCACACCTTATGAATGTTGCTGAAAACATAATCTGTATATAATTCTATCTCTGTTGTATGCTGTCTCTACTGATAGTCTTCACACACACATTAAGTAAGACATCTTGTTACACACACACACTCATATTAATGCACACCGAGAAAATTTACCCTGGAGTGCCTTCGTGAGTGAACAGATCTGTAATTATTAGAAACTAGAATTGTGGATACTTACTTGGCCTTCCTACATGCTTCTAACTCTTCTGTATCAACTTGTTTCAAGCTATCCTTAAAGCTCTTCTTATATTCTACCTTATCACCTTTCTCTATAGGTTTTGACGGTGCTGGCTTGAAGTTCTCGATTTTGTGTTGAGGTTGTTGTTTCTTTTCCTTTACTTCTTCTTGCTTCTTTATTAATTCGGCTTTTAGACTTAGCAACTGGAATAATCGGATTGAGGCTGGTAAATGTATTATTTATCTAATAAAATTGTACAATTTAGGTACCTGACTACTCACAATCATGTTCGCAAGTTAAAATTAGATTTATTTTGTCTCTATAGTAATATTTCAGAAAAATAGAGAAACCATAATTTATGAATCACCCATAGCGAGTATGGGAAAAATAGCGCTATCTTCAAGGCAAAATATTTTAAATTAGGTAATTAGGTGACTTGACTTGATAGTTTCGTAACATTTTGTACAGTGTAAGGGTTGCTAATTAGGGCACTGAGACTGTCCCGTCTCATTGTTCGCAGTATTTAAGAAAAACGGATAAAATGGCCCTTAAGTATTGTTACGGAAATTTATACCGGCCAGGATGCAATCAATAGAACAGCTAAAATCAAAACAGCATTAGGTTTCAAAATAAGACCCATACAGAGACTTTATCCATTGGAGGTGACTTCGAGCGAGTGGAAATTAAGCTTACCGTAGTCTTGTTGAAGAGTATTTTCTTGTTCGGTTGCAAATTCATCGTGTTGTGTATTTAATACTGGTGATGGAGGTATCGTACTCCGAGCTGAACAGCAGATCTAGTATAGCAGAACATACATGAGGCTTTTTACTTTTACAATTATATTTTAGTTTATTTTTACTACGAAAACGAAGCAAAACCACAAAAAACAACAATAACTTGCTCTCGCCCGTGAAATTCATGTGACATCACGTACCTATGTAGTGCCCGAATGACAGTGACAAATGTAATAGGTCAGTCCAAAATCCTCCAAGTTAGATTAGCTTCAAATCCACTTGTTCGGTGTAAACCGACCTTAAAGTAATCACAGACTGCCATGAATATTTTTATTCTGTGGCAAATTATTAGTGAGTGAAGTTGGTTTGACGTTTTATCATGGTAGACAACTTAAGAAATTGAAGGTCAGTTCGTCATTGGTTGACGGAGAGGTCGGAAACTGGTGACTAATTTCATGGTTTAGCTGGCAGACAACCATCTCACTTTCCGTGACGACAATTTTTTTTACATCGAAAAAAGGCAGAATCTTTTGTGCAATCATCTACGAACAAAACTGATAAAAAATAAGCAAGCAACCGTAATTATAAAAAGGATTATTAATTCGACGCAGGTGAAATATTGTTTTGTGTCATCTCATCATAGAGACGTGAAATCAAAATGTCAACTCCAGCCAGAAGACGCCTAATGAGAGATTTTAAACGGTACGTATTTCCAGAAAACGTGCTACTAAAGCCAATACGACCACTTATTTTTATAGAACTTTACAAATATGTTTTGGAGTATACAATATGTTTGTGTTTAGATCGCGCTGATTCATCAAATTACATCATAAACATTCTCATCGATTTCTATTCTGTTCTATATTAATTTCGTGAAAGATCACCCGTAATTTCCAACTTCGTTTAAAGCTTATGACCTAGAAATGTTGTTAAAGTACATAGGTGCGTCACAGTTTGCAAATCTTTTACGTTAATTATTTAGGTTATTCAAATACAATGGGACTAACAAAGGAAACTTTCTCGCCGTTATATTATTGTGTTGAGAATTTTAGCAAAAACATTCTCTAACACACTTGTTGTATCCACTAAATCACTGTTGTTTGTCCTTGATCTTAGTGAGTTAATCAAAATTGTCTGGCCTTTGTATGCTAATTAGTATTCTTGTATTTAGTAGTGTTTGCCAATAAAATGTATTTGTAACTTTATACAGCTTGCAAGAGGACCCACCGACTGGCGTCTCTGGTGCTCCAACTGACAACAACATTATGATCTGGAACGCTGTGATATTCGGCCCTCATGACACTCCATTTGAGGACGGCACCTTCAAACTCACCATAGAATTTACAGAAGAGTATCCCAACAAACCTCCCACAGTGAGATTTGTCTCTAAAATGTTCCATCCAAACGTATATGCTGATGGAGGAATCTGTTTAGATATTTTGCAAAATAGATGGAGTCCTACATATGATGTTTCAGCTATTTTAACTTCTATACAGGTAAATATACTTCTCTTATAAGTTTATAACCAAATAATATTATCAATTAAACGAGATTGTAAATGACTTTGTATAAATAAAAGCCTCTGCACCTTCTAATAACTCATCAAGAATGTAATTTCACTCTTTGAAAGGAAGCTTTATATCTAATATAATTTCATTTCTATTGGTATTTTCGACATCTTTGTATCGCAACTGTTGAATGTATTCAGTTTCTTTGAAATATTAATCTAGACAAACAGAATGTTTATAATATGAATCATGGTGTGTTGTTTATTTTCAGTCATTATTAAGTGATCCAAACCCGAATTCACCTGCTAATTCAATGGCAGCTCAACTTTATAAAGAGAACAGGCGAGAATATGAGAAACGGGTGAAAGCTTGTGTAGAACAATCATTTATTGATTAGCACGGAATATTAAGGAGCTCACACATCAGTGATGTATGTGCAAGATGCACTGCCGTACCTCAAAGCTGGCGCCCGTACCTTCATACCAATTCATTGGGACAAATGTGTAAATTAATGTTATTATAACATAGGCATCATACAGGAGCTGAAGCAATTGTGTGAGTTTTGCTACTAACATGAACTAAATATTCTAAGGCAATAAATACATTGAAGTCATAAGCTTTACCAGTAAAGTTCATCTGCGACAATATTTAATTTACCATTATATTAATATCTATTAATATTTAGAATCATCATCATGCATAGATATCAGCTAGTTTAGCTCTTAAAACAATTTACAAGTGAATTATTAACACCAACTAGAAAATGTTATTAAATGTCGGACATGTTAAATAACCCCTGATATGAAAGTCTCATACAATTTAAACGGGTTGACTAATTTCCTTGAAATATAGCCAACAACACTTCAGACAAACAGGCATAGGGGTCATACTTAGATAACCCCTTATTTCATTCAGGGGTTTTTCGAATATATGGATTTTGTGAATATCTATAATTTTTGTCACCATTCGCTTATCTACTTAATTTTTAATCTATCATTAACCCTTAAAATTTATTTGTTGTTTTATGTTTATGCAAATTAGAATGCCTGTGCTTTTATGTAGTTACATTTTCATTAAAATATGTAAATTCAGTAATTTGTCTGAATTCTTATTACTTAGCTATTGTATGTTTCAACTCACATCTATGATATAATAATCTTCTTTAAAAAAATGTATTTTATTTGTGTACCTAAACTTAAAGTTTAATTACTTTGTAAATTGGATTAATGATACTGTAATTAGGACTTGCTGCACAATTAGAATTAATTTCACTTTTGGCAAATTGTAAGTAAGGCTGTCCCAATGAATAATTATAATTGATTTTTAATGTGTAGCAGTCTTCTCTTTTTTATAAAAAAAAATAGGTTTGAAATGTCTTAAGTGCTCCTCAGACATTTACATTATTATGTATGTGTAATATTTGTCTTCTAGTAAAATATTATTTTTGGTTTTCAAGGAGAGTTTTATTGTAGATAATCTTTAATCTATCTTTCAGGCATTCCTGTTATACTCAGACCCTATTACTATAAATAAATCTAGTTGGAATCCTAGACTTGATAAAAGTTATGAATAAAACCACATAAATTATTAAATATAAATTGTATTAATCACTTAATAAGATACAAAATTACTCAAAGGTTCTTAAACATTTATGTTAGTATTCTATGTAGAATACAACAAATATAAATACATACATATGATACATAGGTATATAGGTAGGTAATTGAATAAATAAAATAATAATTATAAAATGTTAAATCATCTTGGAAATCTATCTTGTTTTCAAGTCTTCTTTTAATTTATAGTGTATCAGTTCCATGCACACCATAGCATCTTCTGCACTATCGTGGCCTTCTACTGAATTCTGAATTATTTTCTTCAGGTGTTCTGAAGACAGATTCCTGAGGGCTCTCTTGTAAGGAGGTCCCATTTTGTGCGGAAACAGTACACTAGTATCAACTACAGTATCATGGATTAATTTTAAAGCTTTAAAATCTGATTCTAAACTATGTCCCACTAATATTGTCTTACTATTGAACATAGCTAATAATGTCGCTTGAACTTCAATGAGTGTTGTCTTCACTTGTGCCATTTGTTCTTCTGTTATTCCAGAGTATCTGGTATTGTAATCAATAATTGGATGTATGGGTTTAATGAGGGTCTCGTATACAACTTTACAGTCTGAATTTATAACAGTAACTCTTGTAAGGTCAAGCCCGTGAGTAGTATAACACATTTCACAATCTAATGCAAAAACACCATAGTCATCTTTCTCATGTTCAGGTGGTAATGTTTGAACATAACCTTTCAAATTATCATAATCAACATATTCATAAACATGTGATGGGGCTATACAACAACCATCTGAAGATGTATCTTGGCTGCAACACTGGTATCTGGCTTCACCTCGGACTCTATATTTGTTATTAGGATGGTAGATACATTCATCCTTAACTGCTGCAAACCCTTTTTTATTAACCATGTATTCTTTTTTACACCTACAACAAGTTCTGAGATAGCCCTTTGGTGGTTTCTGCTTATTATTTTGTACATATATTGTAGCCCTGCCTCTCCTTTCACTTTCATGAGGTCTAGGAAAACCATTCTCTCTTAATTGTTCTTCAGTAAGTATCCATTTTTTAATATTATCATAAAACCTTGCACCTATAAACTCTTTACAATTATCATTAGGTTTCTTATTGCGCCCTTCAAAGCTCCAAGTTCCAGTACTATTTGATTGTGTTGTGGAAGTTTCTGATAGTTTCTTTATACCATTACTTTCTTGTAATTCTCTACGTAATCTACTGACAGTCATTGCAGCTGAATTTTTATATATCTGGACAGTAGAACACTTTTTGCTTGTATTCAACTCTTCATTTTGTGCTCTTGCATATGCATCTGTTGCAGAGATGTATAATTTTAGACATTCATCTATCATCATATTAAGGTATGTTGATCGTATATTAGCTTGGATTTTGGACCCCAATGGTTCGAGAACACCTGGTCGGTCAATGAATTTTTCAGATGGAACATGAGCAACTCTTTGGGAACCTTTCTTTACAGTTTGACAAATAGTGGAACTTGTTGATGGTAAACTTTTTGTGGACTGAGGTGGTGATATAATCTTCTTTGCACTAATCAAAGTAGAAGCGTATGGCACATGTGCAATACGAATCTTAGAAACTGCAGGAGTTGGAGCAATTGTAGAAAGTTTAGATAAATCAGGTCTTGCAGTGGACGGTTCACTAGCTATTGGTGTTTGGTTCTTTGAACTATGAAACTCTCTTACTTTAGCTAGTCTATCTGCCATAGCTTGAGCTGCACTTACTCTGAAATCAGGTTTCAGAGAAGGTTTCGGAATTATTTTAATATTTTTATCTACAGTTCTAGAAACTCTCTTTTTAGTTGGAATATACTCTTCTTCATTGATATTGATATCCTCAACTTTAGAATTGTCTTCTTGTTCATTACTCTTGGCCTCTGGTACATATTCCTCAAATATCTTTTTACATTCTAAGGCAATTGTTTCTTCATCATCCTCGGATAATTCTATTTCCTCTTCAATTCCATTTTCTTCAAGGTACTCATGATCTGAATCATCCTTTTTCTTACTTTCATCTTTCTTTTTTGAACTTTTATGGCTTTTTTCTTTATGTTTATCTTTAGACTTTGAATCTTTTCTATAACTTTTAGAATCTGAATGTTTATCTGAACTCTTGGATGAGCTATGTTTACTTTTGGGACTATGAGAACTAGAACTATGTTTTTTCTTATCACTAGAGTGCTTGCTTTTGTTTTCTTTTTTATCCTTATCCCTTTCTTTACTAGAACTTTTGTGACTCAATTTCTCATGTTTTTCATCTTTACTGGAACTTTTGTGACTGGATTTTTCCTCTTTGTCTTTCTTATTTTTCTTATCTTCCCTTTCTTTATCTTTGTGTCTATGTTTGTCTTTTACCCTGTCTTCCTTTTTATCAGTTGACTTTTCTTTGCTATCTGATTTAGACTTGTGATGAGATTTGTGACTTCTACTCGATTCGCTTTTCTCTTTTTTCAAAGCATCTATATCCTTTTTGTTATTGTTGGAGGAAGATTTAGATTTTTTGGAATCTTCTTTTGATTTTGTAGTTTTTTCTTTATCATTAGACTTTTCCTCATCCAATATTTGGCCTAAGATATCGAATTCTGCACCAAGATCATCTAATCCATTGAGATCTTGTTCTACTTTTCTCTTTTTTGAGTCAGGTTCTTCTTCATCACTTGAAAAGCATGGAGCGAGTGACCTTGGAGTAGGTTGATATGTGACTGAAGGTTTGCCAGGTATCGCTGAAACTTTACTAGGTTTGTATTCTAATAACTTACTCTTATTTGCAATTTTATCTGAAGATGGAACATAATTTCTTTTATTAGCTATTTCAGGAGAACTTGTGTCTGGAGTATATTCTTGTATTTGTTTTTCTGTGCCCGGCAAGTATTTCTCCTTAGAGTCAACTGCACCAGGCGGTGTGTATTTATCAGCTTCTACATTTTCAGCACTTCCTGGCGTATATTTAATTGTTGGAGGCACATAGATGAATGGTTTTGACCCGTTTGTGTCGATAGCTGGTCTTTTGATTGGTAAACTGGCAGGTTTTCTTGGAGTGTATGGTACTGGGATATGTCTCCTCTTCTGTTCGTTAACATCCTCAACGTTTTCAGCATCAGTGTTATTGATTTTGTTGAGTTCCGATATTGGTGTCGGATTGTAAGTTGCTTTCGTGTTATTAGAGCTAACTTTAACGTCTACGTCAGGAACTTGTGTAGTCGACGCTAAGACGTTCGCCTCAGTCTGTTGAAGAACCCTCTGAACTGCCGCTGACACCAACTTCTGCAGAATCGTTCCACTTTCAATCCCATCGTTGGCGATCTGTGGATCTTTTTTTACGTGGCGAAAATGACAATAGGGTCTATCGCATATTCCGCTATCGTAAAACGGGCAGTTTATTCCATTGAAATAGCCTGTCGACGGAAGCATATTACGGTACAAAAACAACTAAGAAAACAAAAAATCGGACTGAATTTACAAAGCAAGCAACCATCCATTCAAGAAAATTCAATGAATGACAGTGTTTGTTTGTTTGACACTGACAGACAAAAGGCAAGAAGTGGCCAATAAAAGATGGCCTGCTTTTATTCTGGCCACTTCTTTCCTCGCCCAATGTTTTCAACTAACCAAAAAAAAAATTATAAATGTTATTCTTAAATCCATCAATATCAAAGTCGAGTTTACCATACCTGTCAATGTCATAATTCCATTTGATGTTTCGATTTGCGTTTATTGAGTGAAGCAAACGGAAGTTTTAGCTGTTTTTGAGTTGGCTGGCCTTGAAATTAATGTATCCACCTAATATTCTGCAATACCCGTCTGTTACCTACTTATAAAACTTATCGAGCAAGCTGGTTTCACAATATTTCGAAGGTAATGAAGGCCCCACATTTCGTTCTAAATGTCACTAAAGAATCTCGGAGAAAATGGAGTTGTTTGTTAAATTTTTACGCGCCTGTCCCTCCTCGTTTAGAGAACTAACAACATTGTTTACAGATCTAATTGATAACGTTACCAGTGTTTTTCAGTATTTATATCCTGACTTTGGAGTTGAATAACCTCAACATGATAGAAACAATCGTGGAAGATTATGCAGCATACTTCAAATTAGATGTGCTGGACGGATTCCGAACTCTGCAAGATGTAGTTGATAACATGCTGACCCGGCTTGAAGAACTGACCACGGTGCTACAGATGATCAAATTGAAGAACAGTGATTGTGGTGTGGCCATCACTGAGGATATCACTAAATACAGAAGTGAAGTAACTACATTATCCAAAAAAATCACCATACTTAGTAATGCTATAATTAAATTGCAATCCAATGTAGAACTTTTGGAGAAACATGTTGAGAAGGCTGAATTGGATTTTGGTGTGAACAATGAAAATAAAATCATAAGTTTACTGAAGCCATTTTTGAAAAAGAGAGAAAGTACTGCTGTTGATAATCTAAAGTTTGAAAAACTACAGTTTGAATCTGTGATGAATAACTTTGAAGATAGCAATGAATAACAAACCAAACTACCAAACTAGAATAGAAGTATATTATAATAAAATAATATATTATTAGTAAATTTTTCTTATTCTAAAGTTTATGTAAACAAATGGGACCTGTTTTAGCTTAACCCATTTATGCCCGCCGTACCCAATTGTGTACAGGTATAAAACTACCCGCACTATTTTTAATTATTTCTATTTGGTGTGTACGAGGCTGTTATTTCGTAGTTAAATAGTGTATTTTTAATTTTTTTAAGCTTACTTATATAAAGAAAGTGTTATAGAAGTAAAAGAAAAGTGAATTTTTGAATCGCAGCAGCACAAAATTCTAAGTATTATATTCCAATTATTTACGTCACATTATTTATTTGTTTTTGGATGTTTTCTTCAATTACATATCTAAGTTTATAATAAAATTGAAAAAGGTTAGAATATAAGGTTATGTGAGTTGTGAGGTACTTATTTACCTCAGTAAGTAAAATTTTACTTGCAGTTATTCATAATATCTAAAAAGTATTTTTCGGCTATTGAGGACTTCACTGGTCTCCAGAAGGCTATAGAAGCTGTCATGAGAGATACTGATGTCGAATTAGTAGTCATACCTCCTGAGCCCAGTGTTCCGACTGATGAAGAAGAGGGTGATGATGACAATATCGTCACTAACAAAATGCCCCGAAATATTCCAGTATATATCGAGGTATTTCTAAACAGAGAAAATGATGATTGGAGTAGTGGCGACGAAGAACCTTAGCCTCGGTTGCGGCTAAAAAGCGGAGAACCAATCTTCAAGATCCACGATGGCGTAAGCGATCCGACTTACGACTTGCCTACATCATCTTCTACCCTTTTGTAACCGTGGTACACCCAGTAGTACCACTAGTGGTACTACAGTTAACTGATAATACCGTAGCAGAACGGCAAAAACAATTGATTGCTGAACTCCGAAATCTAAATCCAGTTGCTATTTTTGAGAAATTCAAGAAGTATTGGACATCAAGAAGTATTGAACATTATAGTGGATTATTCTACATTGTATGCAGTCCAAAAGAATAAACATGGTTTTGACCTTTCTTGTGAAGATCTCAAAGTCTTTTTCGGTAGGTATTCTGATGTTGACTGGATATCATACCTTGCCTAGAGAACGTCTTTATTGATCATTGGACGAGGACTGCAATGTATCCATTGTATCCAAAGCAATGTCTAGAAATAGATACCTAGAAATCAAAAAGTTTCTTCAATTTTGCGATAATTCTATTGCTAATCAATTTCTTTGTA
This sequence comes from Idaea aversata, assembly GCA_907269075.1. Classification (NCBI taxonomy): domain Eukaryota; kingdom Metazoa; phylum Arthropoda; class Insecta; order Lepidoptera; family Geometridae; genus Idaea; species Idaea aversata. The sequence goes on from OU026102.1 coordinate 6,213,567, forward strand.
TCGTACTGCAATACGGGGCAAGAAATGGTGGTGGGTACTGTTCACCTATTTGCTTGATCTATCGATTAGCAACGCGTGGTGTTTGCACATGTTGTCTAGTGAAGTGAAGATGGACCAGCTTCAATTTCAAGGTAGCATTGCTAGATATTACCTACGTCAAAATATTGAGAGACGTTCTCGTCCAATTGCCTCTGTGGTGCCGAGTCTGCAGTCTGATGGCCACGGTCATTTTCCAAAAAAGCTTGCAAAGCCATTGTGATGCAGTTTGCCATTCCAGGGTACGTTAGCAATGCAAAAAATGTCAAAAAAGTCATTGTGTAGAGAAGCCATGTTTCGAAAATTGTCACACTGAATGAGCCCATACACAATTAAGTACGGCCTTTTTTTTCCTACTAAATAAAATCATTTTTTTTTTTTTTTAATAATATCAATAAAATAATTATAAAAAAAAATTGTCATTATTTTTAAAAAACCCTATTCTCCATAACATAAAGCAATTTATTTGGTTTTCCTGCGTCTACTTTAGATTTGGGCACAAATGGGTTAAGTAAAGTGCCTTGGGCGAATTCGTAATTAAAAATGTTAGATTAATATTTGACTTTTATTTAATTATCAAACACGAACCAATCAACATTAACTGATGTTAATTGAAAACTTAAATGTAGGTTTATCACAATTGATTCCATAGTAACTTAAAATTATGAAGTAGCTGACAAGCACAGTAACAGAGTAAACAGTAGTACTTACACACTAAAATTATTTAACCTCAGTTTAAAAAAATTGGTGGTGACACACATACAGTCAGACTGACAAGAAAGTGAGGGTTCCTTTTTTACATTTTGAGGCACGAAACCCTAACTTGAAATGACAGTCTACAAAAATGATTTTTAGTGGCAGGGACTCTAAAAATGGTTTATTGTGTACCAGTAGAACCAAATCCATTCCCAGCTCTTTCAGTTTCAGACAAGTTTGTGGCCTCTTCGAGAGCTGGATAAAAGATTTGTTCACAGATAAGCTGTGCAATTCTATCACCTTTCTTAATAACAAATTCAGAGTCAGAATGGTTGAACATCACCACACCAACGTTGCCTCTGTAGTCTTCATCAATCACTCCAGCTGAAAATAGAAAATAAATTATTTTTTTACTTAAAAAAATGACCATCATACCTACAAGCTAACCATTAGGTTACATCTGGCTTAGTCCTAATCCTGTGGGAATATTGGCACAAAAAGATAGATAGATAGATAGAACGCTTTATTGCACACACAAGTTACAGAAAATGACAACACAATTATTATTCGTTTAAATTTAAAAAAAAAAACAGTGGCACAATAGGCGGCCTTACCGCTGAAAGCGGTCACCCTGAAAAAGCACCCTATATTACTTCCCAGTTTACTGTAACCTCATACCAGGTTTCTTTCAGATCGGTCCAGAAGTTTCCCTTTTATAATATTAGTGTAGATGATAATAATCCTACAACTTATTTGACAGCAAACTGTTAAGTTTAATTAAAGTGACTATAAGACTGTGATTCTGTTTTTTTCTTAGAACACTAAGAAATATACCTCCAATATCTATAAAGTTTTTCCAAGCCAGCCCTGAACGTGGAGCAATCCTTCCATAGCACCCTGAAGGCAGCTCGATCTGGAGATCAGTCTTCACAAGCTCTTTCCCACGGGCTGCTACTACATAGTCATAAGCACTGGAAAGATGAATAAAAAAAAATAAATAAATCGTTTATTAAAAGAAAATAGGCAAAGATTACAAAAAAAAATCCACCAAACTTTAAAGAAAGTTGAGATACAGATGAGATGAGATACAGTTGAGATGTTGATGAGATACAGTGTAAGTAAATAATTTCTTAATAATCAGCGACCCATTGAGACGCTTCTAATGATACCTCATTTGTTGAATTATAGTATGTAGTTTTGGAGTTAGGTGGGAACAGATGAACATACATACAGGTCAAAAACATAACCCTCCCTTTTGGCTTCAACATAGTTGGGTAAAAAAGGTAAAGTTAGCCCTCAGAGGGATGATAAGATGCCATTGGTGACTTAACTGGTTGATGAACTACAAAAGTAAATAGATCCTAAATTAGGATCGTATTTATAAGTATCGTATTTATAATCGTATTTATAAGAAAGTTTATTGGTTAGTTCGTTACCTCTTCACAGTCGAACAACGCGACCAATTTGGATGAAAATTTGCATAGAGGTAGTTTAGGAGATAGTAAAGGACATAGAATAATTTTGATTACCGGGGTTTTGATTTTGTTTTTGTTGAAATACTGGGCTTCACGCTCCTCTAGTTCTCTCATATTATTAGTTACCAAAGAAAACTACTACACACCACGCCCGCTAAGGATCAGACAGACCTAGGTTTTTTACCGACTGGGTTTGCCATGGAGCGTGTATTCTAAGCTAAGATGGTGACTATAGGTCAGTACAGTTAGCCCTGGTTTCATATAAGCAACAGCATACATATGTTTACAACTAAGACAATAAACTACTCCACTGAGACCACTGATCTCTAGTCAATAGTATTATCATGGTGAAAATAAGATAATTACCTCTTCAAATCAAAACCAGCTGCCTTTTCGGATCCCTTTACAGGTGGAAAGGCATGCTCGCTCAGGCGAGTGAATTTGAGAACGGATTTTGGATGCATATTTGATTTGAAAACTGATATCAATCGAGAAAACAGATTGGTAATTTAGAGGATAGGATACCAACAATATTCACGGGAAATACAGCACCAAATTAATTATTGAAATGAACCCTCAAACAAGAATCACGAGCTGTCTGACAGACAGAATTGGCGCCAAATTTTAGCGGCCAATATTTGACTGACACTGACACTTGATGCGTTTTTGACAGTAATAAAACTGTTATTACTTTTTTCTTATTTATTCCTTCGAAAGGGCAAAAAAATACTTTCAGCCCATACAGCCTCTTCTATTACTCTTTTTCAATGTTTTCATTACTTCGTTATTTATCTCTTTTTTTCGCTAATTTCAGTTATGGAAAAACGCCAGATAAATTACGCAATAGCTAGACAATAAGGACGGGAATGTATTAAATTATTTGCCTGAATTTAAATTAACTAGATTTATGGTCGACGAACCAAAACACTTTTGCAACCCGTGTTTGCAACAGTCTAATTACCCACCCCTATCTACGTACTAATTTTCATTCATAGGTATATGTTATTGCTTTTCTATTATCGTCCCAGTTTAGCATTTCATTCGATTTTCTCATTTTCATTCAATTATCCATTGAGCCCTCGGAGGAACAGTTTCTCCATGATTGAGCCAATCCCAATCTTGCAATCACGTCTGAATTTCCAAAAACTGACATTATTTACTATTCCATTCAATATATGCACACACGTGCGCGCACGCACCACATCAACTACCTTACTATTACAATTACTATACAGGATGTTCCGGCAATTCATTAGAGTTATTACCACTACACAGGTATTAAAAGAATACATCTATATATATAAATATATAATTTCTTTGGTCACGGCAGGCATCACGCGTGAACGGCTGGACCGATTTCGATAATTCTTTTTTTGTTGTGTTTGTTATTGTCAAGAGAAGGATCTTACGAAAGAAAAAAATAAGAAAGTCACCCAGAAAATTATTACGCGGGTGAAACCGCGAGGCGCAGCTAGTTACCGATAAAAATGTATACTAATATTCTAAAGCTGAAGGGATTGTTTGTTTATTTGTTCGAAAGCGCTAATCTCAGAGCCTACTGTGCATTTATTCACTAAGGTTCAAGTCGTCGGGCGCGCGTAATTAGGACGCAGATTTCCATACAAAAACCGCCCCCCCTCCGCCCCTAATCACGCGCGCCTAATCAACCTTAGTGAATATTGTCGCGTCGATTCGCGATATTCCATAGACAACGAACCCAGCTATGACATGTGACAACACTATGATTTGACAGCCCGCCTTTTCTTGACTTGTCAGTGAGTATATGACATTTCTTTTTTCCGCTCTTGCAAAATAGTTGAAGCTGATCGTGGACTTAATAAACTTTTATTAAATAGTGTTCTGATGTTTGTGAATAGTTTTATAATAAACTAAATAACGAATAAAGAAGCAGTAAAGTCCAGCGAGTCACCTTCACCTAAAGCTAAGTATCTAAGTACCTAAGTATAATCTAAATATCTTATTTCTGATTGATAAAGTATACGCATAAAGAATGGGTGATTGAAATATTAATTAAATAGTTGAAAGACCAAATATATGATTGAATCTAATCTCAGAATCAAATGTAAATGCTCTGTATGGCTACTCAAGTAATATAGTTCGGTATGTGACTTTTCTGGCTGTAAGAAGTGCAGGTCTTCTTACAGAATAATGTCTTCCTTGACAAATGTGTTGATAAAGTGTTAAGATGCTTTATCTAAAGAATTGAATAATGTCTTCCTTGACAAATGTGTTGATAGAGTGTTAAGATGCTCTATCTAAAGAATTGAATAATGTCTTCCTTGACAAATGTGTTGATAAAGTGTTAAGATGCTTTATCTAAAGAATTGAATAATGTCTTCCTTGACAAATGTGTTGATAGAGTGTTAAGATGCTCTATCTAAAGAATTGAATAATGTCTTCCTTGACAAATGTGTTGATAAAGTGTTAAGATGCTTTATCTAAAGAATTGAATAATGTCTTCCTTGACAAATGTGTTGATAGAATGTTAAGATGCTCTATCTAAAGAATTGAATAATGTCTTCCTTGACAAATGTGTTGATAAAGTGTTAAGATGCTTTATCTAAAGAATTGAATAATGTCTTCCTTGACAAATGTGTTGATAAAGTGTTAAGATGCTCTATCTAAAGAATTGAATAATGTCTTACTTGATAAACGGTGCCGGTGGTGTTAAGATGCCCCGTGTAAAGAATTGAGAAGAGTTTCCTGCTTATTAAGAATTACTAGAACCAGTGGCATGAAGGTGCCGGCCATATATCGAACTATCCCATAAATGTATTGTTTATAGACTTGTTTATAGAGAAAAGAAGTCACCCTGACTGCACTAGCAGTCAGCGGTGACCCTCCACTTAGTGGCGCTGCGTACAGCAGCGTCATTGGTATTTAAAACTTACAGATTGCGAAGCAGAACCCCGACTTATCCAGATATATGACAACTCGACTATTCAGGAGCAGAGCGGACTAGGGAAGATACCAGATAACGAACTCCGGTGAGTGCGATCACTCTGATTTGAAAATTTCATTACCCAGAACCCTTTTGTCGGGATAGTAGTCTGGGAAACATCACGAGAACAATAATATATACATACATACAAAAACATCCCGACAAAATTTGGTGGATATGCTCTGGGATCTGGTATCTTCAAAAGTCTGCTCAATTCCTGGTTTGTATAAAAATAAGAATGACTTTGTTGACTTACTATGACATCTATGAACAAAAAATGAAAACTACAGAATTGTCTGTAAAAGAAATGAAAAAATGAGTGTTTTGAATAAGTTGCGCTTATACACACAGAGATGGTGTTGAGAAAAGGTTGAATGAAAAAATGAATGAAAAGAAACTTTGTATTTTAAAATTGGTTTTCTTTATCGAAATTAACATGGCATTCTCAGAATACTCGAAAGAATATTTTATAAAGTCTTGTCTATTTTGAAACTTGTATAAATCAATTAATGTGTAAAAAATAATAAAAAAGGAAAAAGTATCAAAATGAATTGGGAGAAAAATAGGAAATGGCTCATAATGGCGACGGAGCGACGATCTCGTTTCCGGTCTAAGTGAATGTGACTTTTATTTATTTACGATTTGACGCAATGTATAATTAACACGTATTTATTGTGAAAATAATTGACAAAAGAAGAAAGTGAATTTTAAGTGGTCAAACATCGAAAAATTACGAAATTATCAATTCAAAGTTTTAATCAGGATTGTGATTGACGAGCGTAGTGTTACCAACCTACAAAGGAAATTCGAAACATTGGGAAAAACTACATGTCGTATATTATGGTGATTAAAATGTCTTCAAAGTAAATAAATAAGTAAAAGGATAAATAAAAATGTAAACAGTACCTTTTGTGTAAAGCTCATTTAATTATTCACGTTTTTAATAAAAGGGTCAAAGAAAACTGAGTAATCGGAAGTAATCGCAAAAGTTCCCGTTCGTTCACCGTAAATAAAAGTTGTGAAAAATAAATCTTGACAATGGCAACACTTTTCGTTTGCCGCTCTTCGGGCTTTCATGCTTTGCAAGAAAAGTTATTTCAACTTTGAAAATTTTGTTTAAAATTGATATCTAGTGTGATAAATTTGTATTTAGTGTGTCTAAACTACAAGAAACCTTTAAAATAGTGAGTGTAACAGAGAATTCGGTAAGTTACATTGATATTTTCCACAATTTTGTAATCTAAACTTACAAGTGTTGGGTAATGGCGGTTTAGCGTCATAGAATTTTTGATATAAACTTTTTCATAACAAACTACAGTAAAATTAGGTATTAAAGATAAAAGATTATCATGTTTTATGTCAAGTAAAGTGAGTTCGATCTTGCTAATCCATTCCGAGATCACGAATGCGATCAATAATGGCATTTGTTGAATGTTTGTTGACCATAAGTTTGACAAAAGATGCTAAGTATTTTCAACAAACTTCTTCTCAATTAAGTACTTGTCTAGTTTAAAACAACAGAATCTAGATTTGTCTCGCGATTAAAAAAAAAAAAAAGTCAAAGTTTATGAATATTTTGTTTCAAGTTGGACCTTTTGAAATATCAAAGTATGTACTTGTCAGCTAGTAGGTACTAGTGTGGTACTAGTAATAAAGCAGTACTCAGACAACAAGTAGGTAGGTCGGCTTGTTGACTTGTTGTTTGAAATCCAGTAAGAATCTTATACCTGGTTATTTTAATGAACGTACTAAACATAAAAATTAAAGTTTACTCGGGTAAATTTAAAAATAATAAGGCTGTTTTCAGACTAAATAAGTAACTAATTATAGAAACCATATATAAAACAATTTCATTTGATTGTAGTTGTGTCTATAAGTACAATATATTGAAATAAAGTTGCAGTTTGTTGTCGAAGTGTGCGTTAGATCAGCAGGAATATATAAAACAATATTTGAATATAATAACAGTATAGTAAATGTTTGTAAATACTAACACAACTAATTAGACATAAATAAAAAAATACAATACCTAAATAAATAAATAAAATGAACAAATTGAATGAGCTCGAACAAATATACTAAAAAGTTTAATTTTAACTTTATTTTGCAATAATTTTGCAAATAGAGACCTACAAAATATCACATTTCTTTATCAGCTGTACAAATGAAGACTATTACTGTAATTTCAGGAGTAAAAATGGAAACTGTGTTTTTATCTCGCCTCCAAGACATAATAACTCTCATGGAAAAATTGACTGCTCAATGTGTGGAATTTCTGACCAAGGATGTGATTGACCAAGAAAGAGGAAATGCAGAAGTTGCATGCAAGAAATTGGAAACCTTACACACTCGATTTTCTACTGAGCTAAATAACTATTTCCGTCTAGTTACCGAACCATCAGCTGATGATATTTCTAAATTCAGTACTATTCAACTACAATCTGAAGAAATCTTAACGGAATTGACCTTGAAAGTACAAAATACTGTGACTAGATCAGAAAGGGCCGGTGACACGGTGCGAATAAGCAAGCTACCCAAGTTGAGTTTACCGGAATTTAGTGGCGAAATACTACAATGGCAACAATTTTGGGACCACTTTCATTCGAATATCAATAGTCGAGACTTACCGGACGTTGACAAACTTCTATACTTAAAATCTTCTCTCAAAGGTGACGCTCTCAGAACAATTGAAGGCTTAGAGACTACCAATAAAAACTACTCCATTGCTATAACAACTCTTAGAGAAAGGTACGGTAAGGAAAGCCAGATAATCGATGCTCATTATGCGGTATTGTATAAAATCAAAACAGCGGATAATACTCCTGCGGACTGCCGCAGAACCCTTAATGAAGTGGAGCGCCACGTAAGAGTTCTAAACTCCCTCGGAGAAAATACAAATCACAACCATCTTCGATTCATAATTACTGAAAAATTTCCAAGAGAAATAATTTATGAAATAAAAAGGGCTTTGAAGACCGACTCTACGGAAGAAATAAGAAAGCAATTAGAAATTATTGTGTCAGCCAAAGAAGATGCCAATCGGATTACTCTAGGAAATACCAAGGAGATACCTCGCTACACGGTGGAGGCATTACACGAATCGAGTAATGCTAAATTAAGGTATAGGCAGAGACCAAATGAGAATAAATACAGACCGAGCAATAATAGATTTCCAACTAAGAGAAAGAATGAAGGCCAAAATTATTTTAGATCTGGAGAGCCAGACCATAAGAAGAATAGAAGGATGTGTATTTTCTGTGAAAACTCTCATTTCAATGGAGAGTGTAAGATAGTTAAGACTATTGCGGAACGAAAGGCCAAACTGAATGATCACTGTTTCGTTTGTTTCAATAGAGGACATCAATCAAAAACATGTAGGAATAAGAAGAAGTGCTTTCACTGTGGAGCACTTGGAATACACAACCAAGCTTTATGTCCTAAAAAATTTCCTATGAATACAACAAACAATAAACCTATGAAGACAGAAAAAGAAGCTATTGAACTGTATAACCACATAAATAAGGTATTTGAAGAATTATCTATGAATATCAGAGAATGGACGTCGAACAACGAACGTTTCATGAAGCAAATTCCATGTTATAAAGCGATGAAAAGCAAAGCTGAAACAAAAGTACTCGGATTAAATTGGAATATAAAAAACGATACCCTAAAGTTAAATTATAAAGAAAATACGATTACCAAGGAAAATGTACCAACGAAAAGAGAGGTGTTGAGTACCCTTGCTAGAATATACGATCCTTGTGGATTCATATCACCTATCGTTTTATCGGCAAAACTTATTTTTCAAAAATTATGCAAAAGGAAATTAAAGTGGGATGACAAAATCCCTAAAGATTTAACGGTCGAATGGACAGAGACACTACACCAACTTAATTTAATTAAGTCTGTTGAGTTACCGAGGTTTATTGGTTTATTGGTTGATCCTAAACTACACTGCTTTACTGATGCATCAACAAAAGCTTATGCGGCGGTGATTTATATAGTTACAGAAAATGGAAGAGCATTTCTAATAAGCAAATCGAGAGTAGCGCCTATCAAGGACCAAGATAATTTAAAAATACCCAGATTAGAACTCTTAGGAGTATTGATAGGAAGTAGACTTCTAAAATATATTGAAAAATCATTACAGCTAAAAATAAAGCAACACTTCTTATGGACAGATAGCCAAATTGTTATAGATTGGTATAACTCAAACAAACTTCTACCACCATTTGGTGCAAGAAGGATTGAAGAGATTAAACAGAATAAACATCTTACCTTAAGATATGTGCCAACGGAATTAAACCCTGCAGACGTCGCGACTCGACATAACAAAACAAAAGCTAACTTAGAGTATTGGCTAAAAGGTCCAGACTTCATATCGCAAACACCGACGACGTGGCCTAGCCACCCTAGCAAAAATCATCTTTTGTTGGCGCGAGAGGGTCTGTCTGACACAGAAGAAATGGAAGTTGCAAATATCGAAGAGGTAAAAGAACTGCAAGACTATGAAATGACTGAAGAGATAGACAAAAGTAAATCAAAAGACACAGACAAAAATCTAAATATATTGTTAAAAATCAAACAACTACAAGCTGAAAGTTACCCTGAAGAAGTCATAGGAAAGGTTACAAATCTTAGTAAGAATCTAAAACTATTTATGGATGAAAATGGTATATTGAGATGCAAAGGTCGACTAGAAAACACAGAATGGTCATACGACGCAAAATATCCGATATTGCTACCAAAAAACTGTAAGTTCACAAACGATTTAATCATGAAGACACACAAAGACAGCTATCACGTTGGAGCGAATCACACACTTAGTATCATTAGAAAGTTGTATTGGATTCCTCAAGGTAAAGCACAAGTGATGAAAATAATTCGACATTGCCCCAGTTGTGTTAAACATGGAGGTGGACCGTTCAAACTACCGCCGACTCCTGCACTTCCTCCAGAGAGAGTCAATTATACCTCACCTTTCACTTTTACTGGAATAGACTATCTTGGACATATTTACGTTAAAAATACAAATGGAACTGAGAAGAGATGGATATGTTTATTCACATGTTTGGCTGTGAGAGCGGTACATTTAGAAATAGTTAAAGACTTATCAGCTGAAGAAGGACTTCTTGCTTTAAGGAGATTCATTTCAACAAGAGGAGTTCCAACACTGATCACATCAGATAATGCTACACAGTTTAAGCTCATCTCAGAAATATTAACGAACACATATTGCATTGAAAACCATATTAAATGGAGATTTATACCTCAACTAGCGCCTTGGTTCGGCGGTTACTATGAAAGATTGGTAGCGCTCGTAAAGCACTGTTTGAAAAGAACATTACAGAAGCATCTACTCAACGATAGTCAAATTAATACCATAATTAAAGAGATAGACGCAATTTTGAATACTAGACCACTTACTTGTGTCGACTCAGAAATGATACATATTTTGAAACCAGCTGATTTCCTAACGATAGGAAAATGTATTACCACGGAAATGACTTATAAAGAAACTGACTTAGAAGGCACAACAACTAAAGTCGATTTAGTAAAAAGTTGGAAAAGAGGTCAAACTATTCTAGAAGAATTTAAAGAAATTTTCTTAAACCGTTACCTACCCAGTCTTCGAGAACGGTACAATAGTTCTACCAGAGAATCACGAATCAGATCACATTTGGAGCCTAAAGTAGGGCAGATAGTACAAATTAAAGGGAACACAAAGAATCGAGAAGATTGGAAGGTAGGGAAAATAGTATCTCTTATAGAAGGAAAGGACAAACTTTGTAGAATAGCTAAAGTTGAAGCTGACAACCGAGAATATACAAGATCTATCTCACAACTGTACCCGTTGGAGATTGAAGAAAACGAAACTCTACCGGAAGATACTGCTGAGAATATTGCTGGTCATACCTCACATTGTAGTCCTGTTAACCTTCAGAGTGGACTTCCTATTGAAACCAACGTTATTGAACAAAATAAAATAGATATGACAAAGAAATCAGAAGAGATGGAAACTTCACAAAATGAATTAGAAATTGGTAAAGAAACAGAAATAGCTCAGACTACTGATGGTGTAACTTTACAAAATGACGATGTAAGAAATCAATCAGTACAACAAGAACGTAATAAAGACAATGGAGAGTCACAAGAAAAGAAAGGTCAACAAGAAAAGGAGTGTGAACTTAACACAAATGAGAGACCGAGACCGATGCGCGCCGCCGCCACGAGAGCCATAGAAAAGATTCGAGAGTGGACGCGGAACTTAATAAACTTACTTTAACCATTAACTTTCGCCGTGTCGGGAGTGTCGCGTCGATTCGCGATATTCCATAGACAACGAACCCAGCTATGACATGTGACAACACTATGATTTGACAGCCCGCCTTTTCTTGACTTGTCAGTGAGTATATGACATTTCTTTTTTCCGCTCTTGCAAAATAGTTGAAGCTGATCGTGGACTTAATAAACTTTTATTAAATAGTGTTCTGATGTTTGTGAATAGTTTTATAATAAACTAAATAACGAATAAAGAAGCAGTAAAGTCCAGCGAGTCACCTTCACCTAAAGCTAAGTATCTAAGTACCTAAGTATAATCTAAATATCTTATTTCTGATTGATAAAGTATACGCATAAAGAATGGGTGATTGAAATATTAATTAAATAGTTGAAAGACCAAATATATGATTGAATCTAATCTCAGAATCAAATGTAAATGCTCTGTATGGCTACTCAAGTAATATAGTTCGGTATGTGACTTTTCTGGCTGTAAGAAGTGCAGGTCTTCTTACAGAATAATGTCTTCCTTGACAAATGTGTTGATAAAGTGTTAAGATGCTTTATCTAAAGAATTGAATAATGTCTTCCTTGACAAATGTGTTGATAGAGTGTTAAGATGCTCTATCTAAAGAATTGAATAATGTCTTCCTTGACAAATGTGTTGATAAAGTGTTAAGATGCTTTATCTAAAGAATTGAATAATGTCTTCCTTGACAAATGTGTTGATAGAGTGTTAAGATGCTCTATCTAAAGAATTGAATAATGTCTTCCTTGACAAATGTGTTGATAAAGTGTTAAGATGCTTTATCTAAAGAATTGAATAATGTCTTCCTTGACAAATGTGTTGATAGAATGTTAAGATGCTCTATCTAAAGAATTGAATAATGTCTTCCTTGACAAATGTGTTGATAAAGTGTTAAGATGCTTTATCTAAAGAATTGAATAATGTCTTCCTTGACAAATGTGTTGATAAAGTGTTAAGATGCTCTATCTAAAGAATTGAATAATGTCTTACTTGATAAACGGTGCCGGTGGTGTTAAGATGCCCCGTGTAAAGAATTGAGAAGAGTTTCCTGCTTATTAAGAATTACTAGAACCAGTGGCATGAAGGTGCCGGCCATATATCGAACTATCCCATAAATGTATTGTTTATAGACTTGTTTATAGAGAAAAGAAGTCACCCTGACTGCACTAGCAGTCAGCGGTGACCCTCCACTTAGTGGCGCTGCGTACAGCAGCGTCATTGGTATTTAAAACTTACAGATTGCGAAGCAGAACCCCGACTTATCCAGATATATGACAACTCGACTATTCAGGAGCAGAGCGGACTAGGGAAGATACCAGATAACGAACTCCGGTGAGTGCGATCACTCTGATTTGAAAATTTCATTACCCAGAACCCTTTTGTCGGGATAGTAGTCTGGGAAACATCACGAGAACAATAATATATACATACATACAAAAACATCCCGACAAATATAGGCCCTGGTTCGAATTTAAAAATTTATTTTTGTGTTGGATAGTCGATTTATCGACGAAGGCTATAGGATACTTTTTTTTATATTCCCACGGGATCGGGACTTATGCGGGTAAAACCGCGGGGTGCAGCTAGTAATAAAATAAGAATACAAGCAGAAAAAAAAATAAGAAAGAAAAATCAAATACTTTTAAGTGCGTTTAGATTAGATAAATAGTTAAGATAGTAAGTACTTACCTACTTAAACAAGTTCGATCGAAAATTATTTTATTTATTTTTGTATGAAATAATTAGAGCTATATACTACGGATGTTAATTAAACAAAACTAACTGACTGATATATCAACGCAAAGCTTAAACCTATGAACGGATACGAGTATGCATAAAGTTTGGTATATTCATATCCGATAACAATGGATTTTAGAAAATTCAAACTAAAGCAGACGAAGCCCCAGGTAAAAGCTAGTGCTATACCTACTATTATATAAAAAATTCTATAACAAGGCTGAAGATTTTAAAAAATCATAAGTAGGTATTTTTTGACTATCTTCTTCGTAAATTCCGATAATAGCAAACCAAATAATTACTCAGTAAAGGCTTTTACACACGTCCCAATTTGGTCGGGTCCGACATACAATTTGGTCGGGTGTACAACCAAATTGGGACGTGTGTATCGTGGTCGGGCAGACTTAATTATTATTATTCAATCAAATTGGATACGCCCACCCAATTTGGTTGTATCCGATCAAATCGGGACGTGTGTACGCATCGGACCCAACTTCGTGTTCGAAACAAACAAGTGTGAGTCGGACTCCCGCACGAAGGGTTCCGTATCATGTTGTATTTGAGCTCCACTTCATTTTAGTTGTTGTGGGTAAAGCGACACTAATGAAATACATAATCTGTGAAAATTTTAACTCTCTATCCATCACGATTCATGAGATACAACCGGATGACAGACGGACAGAAAGGCAGACAGACAGACGGACGGACGGATATACGGACGGATGGAACTGATAGACGGACGGACTGATGAACTGACAGTGAAGTCTTAGTAATAGGGTCCCGTTTTTCCCCCTGAGGAATGGAACTTCAGAAACTACTTAATGACCACGATGTGTATCAATGTACTCTCTGAATAGTATCCGACCAAATCGTAGCGTGTGTATCGATACCCAATTTGGTTGTGTCAATTTGGTCGGGACGACCAAATCGTAACGTGTGTAAAAGCCTTAACAGTTAACAAATTACATTTTGTTGTAGATACTTATCTTAATAACCTTATTTTACTATAGTCATTCATAATATCTAGGTACTTGCTTAGCAATATCGTAATTATGTAAGTCAAGTATTTAAGCCCTTCAATATTAATATAGGTAAGTAATTTAAGTTTATTTTTATTTTATGCATACAAAACGGCATAAAGGTAGGTAAGATTTTTTTAACCCATACCTACACACAAAACGTATTATATGTGGTTTCCGAATACCAATTCAAAATCCACAAAAAACTTCTACCTGCTACAAAAAGGTCTCGGCGATTTGGGTGCCGGATTGCGAACCGTTGATCTCAAGTTAATCTTACCATAAGGACAAGGGGCCCAAAGTGTCGCCAGCCAGCCGCCTCGATCAATATTATGTTTCAAACATTACGGAAGTTAAGTACCAAGAGGTACCTATACCAGCCAAGATACTTATATCAAGAAGAGCAAATTCATCAATTTGTCGACGAATTTACAAGGCGAAATGAAACATCTAAAATATGTTCCAAATATGTGATCAGTTTAACCTACCTACATGCAGTGATTCATTCGGTCGAGCCCCCAAGAAGGGGAGTTTGTCCATTTTTATATTTACATCGAGTCCCTCGCGACATGCGCGGCGTCTCTCCGCCAGTCTCGCTACTACAGTTTCACGCACGTACACCACTGCAATGAAACTCATGTAAATACTACTACTAACATTGTATTTACCCGCGAATTGTTGTTTTTAAACATTCATCAACTGGAGTCTACATTAATATGAAAAGTGTATGTGAAAATGTAAACGGTTTATGTGAGAAATTGTGAGAAAAGTGAGAGAATTGTTTCGCTTCGATCCAAGTGTAAGGAAATGCCGTTCGTACTCAGAGTGCCTATTTCAGGAAGCATTTCAGCAAGGAACTTTTCGTTCTCCTAACTAACGCCAGAGGTCAGTAGCTACTGTTTATTAGTACAACTTTATTTACGTATTTTTAAAAAAGACTAAGATACATATTCAGCATTTTAATAATGCAATATTACGCAAGCAAAGTTCAATCACCGACATGCGCTTCCCTCTTTATCATCCCTTCTCCGCCCTTTACGCATGATCGACCGAAGTTTTGGGGTTCCCTTTGTAGGGTAGGGTGCGACAAACATAAATATACGTAGGGTTACTATGTAGATTGAATAAATTACGTAGGTAGGTACTCTACGCTTCACTTATTAAACTAATTTTTTAATGATAATAATATACCTACCTACTTCGGTACAATGATGATGATAAATAATAATGTGTGTTAAATTCCTATGGCAAATAAAATTACTAATATATCCATTTAATTATTATTACGTATGAACTTTATTTTATTTCAGTAAATAACAATGAAAACGAAACAACATTTTTTTTTAAATAGGTCATACTTAAACCTTCTTTTAGGTTTACTAGTTTTCTAAACACTCTGTATTTATCTTTTTCATTAATAGAAAAATGTACTTATCCAAATGTAAGTGAAAGATTATAAATTAGGTATAATTAGTAAATCGTGCCCTTCGGTCCTAAATGCCTAATATGTGATCGTAATATTATGAATGTGCCATCAATCGAATACCTACTAAATAGAGACAAATCAAATCAAATATCGTTATTTACCACAAAAAAAGCCATAAGATTTACAATTTACTTGTTCCATTTTTAAACCACGCGCAGTTTTTATTCAGCTCGAACGAGACAAGATAGGAGAAAAATACCTAGTAGGTACATGTACTATAATAAAATATACCTACATAATAGGTAATATCGCATTCAAATCTTGATTGAAACGAGCGTTTAGCTCGGCTCAATGATATTGTTGTTTTCCGAGCTAAACTAACTACCGACCGGTCCGAATAATTCGTCGCGATTGGTTCAAAATCCATAACTGGCCCCCGAGAGCCAGGTGTCGTTCACACCGCGGCGGCCTCGCGCCTCGTCTCGTTAATCACTCGTGTTCGCTATTGTTAAAGCGCGGTGAACAGCCATCTTTATCAAATTACGGCAACTCAATTTCAATAATTTCCTTCGGGTGTTTTGTTGTTGTGAAACGAGAAAAATGTAAGCTTGAAAGATTCGTCGTGTAGTGTATTCGAGTGTACGTTCTCTTTTGTTTCACGATTAGCTGACGCTACGCTCGGCCGTTGAATGGAAGCGTAACGCTATGCTAGCTAGCTACGGCCAATCAGTCGCCCATTATAATGATGGATGATGTCGTCTTTTGCAAAAACAGTGTAGTGTCAAGTTAATGAAAAAACACGAAGGGTGCCGTTTAGTGTCGTATGTTTATGTGTGAATACGATGAAAACTGCGTCGTAATTTGTAATACATATTGCCTAAATGAGTGAAATGGCGATGCAGAGCGCGCGGGCCCGAGCATGCGCGCCAGTTTTCCTACAATTTCTCGGAACGCACTGAGTGTTCTACGTTTACGTGCACATCAAAATGGGAAGGTCGAGATTCCCAGGGAAGCCACTTAAATTCCAAAACAGAAAACGTATTAGTGTACTATCGGGAACTGTTTATCATGAAACTACTCCAGAGAACCATCCGCCCGTCCGCGGCGCAGCTTCTCATCATTTACATGGGGAACAAGAGGTAACGCATGTTTTGACAGTATTGTCACCATAAAAACAGATTATTCGATATAAATTAACATTAAACATATGGAAATATTATGTTTACGTAATAATCAGAAGCATTACAAGGCGATAATCGTTATTAGCATCGTATAAGTACCTACCTACGTAGGTATCTATTACTATAAGTACATACTTTGACATTTCAGTCATAGTGTTCCATTTTGATATCAACAAATAATGTCTACTTTGTGTTGGAAATGCTAATACTGGCTTCATTTCTTTACTAACAACTTATGTTTCAGTTGTTTGATGTTAGATTCTGTTTTGTTTTGATTATAAAACAATTTGTCATTTAGGATTTGAACATAACCTCATTTTAAGAGCTCCTTAACAGAAGGTCAATCAGGGAAGAGAAATTATTGTTAGTAGAATGTCAATTTGGTAAAACAATGTCTTGAGTGGCAAAACAACTTACCATCTTACAATATTTAGACAATGGAAGTCATCATCAAAAGTTAATTTATTAATGTTTAAATAGTATGTTGTCCTATTAATATTATAGATGTTAAAGTTTGTATTTTTGTATGTTTATTACTCCTTCACACATAAACAACTCAACCAATAATTGCAATGAAACTCGGTATGTAAGTAGATAAAATAAAAATAAATAAATAATAGTTTATTAAACAAAAGTGTAGTTTTTATTATTTTAGGATGTTTTTTTTTTTTTTTTTTTAATTTTTATATATTTTTTTTTTTGTGTATCGATTTAAGTATTTGTTTATTTATTTTTTTAATGATTGTGATTTTCTTTTTGCTTTTGTTTTTATTTGTTTTTTATGTAATTTAAAAATGGTGTTTGCTTTTGATTAATTAAAATTGAAATAATTAAAACCATCGAATCCATAGTTATTGAAAAAAAACAAAAGTGTTACAAAAGTAGGAGCAATAACAACGGACCTCGAACTAGGAATATATCCTGTATCTCGAGTGTCCAGAAAAGATTACAAAAACTTAGCGATTAAAGTGAAACCGTGGAGATTAAGTAATAAACTATTGGTTGAATTGTAACAAAGAAAGAAAGAAAGCATTTATAAGACAATAGATATTAAATAGGTAATCACGCTCTGCAGTATGTATGGATGTATGTTTGTGTGTGTGTGTATGTGTAATGTGATGTAAATGGTATATGGGACAGGACCAGGAAGTCCTCGTCACCCCAGGGTCATAAGACTCCGGGTACGAGGTCCGATTCTTGTCCATGAGTGTGTGTGGGACTGAAACAGTAGGTACAAGCTAGAGACCTGGATTAACATAAACATATAAGCTACTATTTATCCTGATATTCTTATGGTACACTTACATGGGTGAAACCGCGAGGTGCAGCTAGTAATCTTCAACTATTAATTTAATAAGATAAATATCTTCTTTGTTTGTTATGATTTTACCCTTTTTAATATTCAGGAAGAAGAAAAGAAAGAAAATAATAATGAGAATACAACAGAGAGCAGTCAAATTAAGGTATCTGAGGTTGTAACCAGCGATCAAGATAACCAACAAAAAATTGTCAACGATCCATCAAAATCACCAGTGAGAACACGATCACAAAACAAAATGGAACCCAGTAAAGGTGACAAACCTAAACCAGTAAAGAAAACTGTAACGTTCGGGACAGTAGAAAGCTGCGAAGACATCTTCTTTCCACTTAGAAAAGTACCGATCAAACACCATGCTCCTCTTGTGCCTATTATCAAAAAGAAATCAGCACTCAAGCAAACGGAGTACTCAACATTCAGTAGTATACTCAAACCTGCTAAATTAACAGATTTGAGTTCTAAATCATCCTCAGAACACCAAGAGGGATACCAAAGGAAGAACTTAAATCCTCTTTCAAAGCCTATGAACAAATTCTCCCAGTTTAGTGAAAGATGCACTTCTCCACCTCCAAGGAATTTGTCACCGGTAGAGAAAGACAATGGCAATAGTAAATTCCAATTACCAACAAGAAGTGCACACTCTTCAAGAGTTATAAAACCAAACAAAAAGTTTATTGATGGTGAAGAACAATCCTCAATAACCAGCAGTATAACATCAGGAAAAGTCCTAAAGAAGCCAAAACTAAAACAACTTGTATTTAACAACTTGCATGATGATGATGATACACCTGACGAAGAAGAAATTGACAGAATCATTGAGAATGATAAGGCTAAAGAGAAACTGGCAATTAAATCATGCAATTTGTTCAAAGATAAAACCACTAACTCGTTTTCCGGGCTCAGTGCCGGTAGAAAACCCGGTGAACTGTTTACATTTGATAAAGATACTCCACAAGATGAGAATTCTAATGTGGAAAGTGTTGAGACATCTAAGACCAAGAACAAAGAAGATAGAACTGGTCATGCTATGCGTAAGCTTATGGATATATCTGATGCAAGCAGTTCTAGTAGTTCAAGCAGTGGGTCAGAAACTGAAGAGAGCTGGGATAGTGACAGCCCACCAGCAAGTGGAGATGAAGAGAAACCTGCCTCTCCTAGCCCTGAGAAAGAGAAGGCATCTGCATCCCAGCTTCTCCGAGGAAAAGTCATTATAAGAGAGGCGAGATTACAACTGGCGACGCCTTCAGCTCCATCGGGATTGGATGGTCCATTCTCAACTATCACATCTTTATCACGTAAGTATCTAATTCTAAACTTTAGAGCAAAAGTCCGTAGATTAACGGCTATTTATGATATAAATATTTTTTAGGATTTTTGGTAATTTTTCCATAGATTCTAAATTAAATAAATAAATAATAAATAAATATTTCAGGACATATTACACATCGCCATCCAGCCCCAAGCTAAGCAACTTAATGCTTGTGTTATGGGTGCCAGATAACGGATAAACTACTTATATACTTTTTTTTTTTTTTGTAAATATATACATATTATACATATAGGAAACACCCAGAACCAGAAACAAGAATTTATGGTCAGCATAAATACTTGTTCCCGGCGGGAATCGAACCCGCAACCTTCTGCGTCGCAGTCGGGTGTTCGCCCGACGCGCCACAGAGGTCGTCAAATTATATTTATACATGTATTTGTACATTTCAGCTACAAATGTACCACCAACAACAGTAACTTGTGGTGTTTGTGGAGCAGTCAGATTCTACAGATTTGTAAAGCAAGCCCGCAAGTTTGGTATATACTCCTGTGAATCCTGTCGCAAGTTCATATCTAAGATGCTTAAGAAAGAGAAGTTGTCACACAAAACTGGAATAGTACAGATGGAGTGTTTGAAGGGAGAAGGTGAGACTAAAATAAATAAATATTGCAGGACATTCCACACATCCCCATCTAGCCCCAAGCTAAGTAACTAGATTTGTATTATGGGTGCTAGACAGCGGAAATACTACTTATTTACTTTTCTTTTGTAAATATATACTTATAATACATAGAAACAACCAGACCACAGACAAATATCTAAGCATAAATACTTATCTGGGCGGGAATCGAACACGCAAGTCTGTGTTTGGCAGTCCAGCATGGTGACCATTGTGTTTGAATTCCAAGATTTAGTTTTTTGCTTACATTATAGTAAGTTAAGTTATTAATTGATTAACAAATAAAAATTTCAGGTAACTGCAATGTGCCACCAATAGTCAGATCTCAACAATGGAAGTTGCTAAGATGCACAAACAAAGCAAGGTGTCCAGCCTGCTGGTTGAAAATGTGTCTCAAAGCATTCCAAGTGCCACCTAACATTAAGGCTGGGTTGACAGCCATGTTGCCGCCGAATATGAGGTCCGGCCTTAAGTCTGTGTCTCTCACACCCAGCCCACTCCGGTTGGCAAACCAGGCGCCTGCACCTCCGCCAGTGTTTGCTTTGCCGGCTGCAACAAATGATAGTGAAAACAAGATCTTCGGCTCATTAAAACCTGCTAAGAAATCCTCAGAGGAAATTGAAAAGCTCGAGGTAACATAGTTTTTTTTACATATGTCACTTTTTGCTACAGTACCTATATTATTTTTTCAGAAATTATCACATTGCTCATTTTTCACTTGCAGGAAAAACCAGTAAAAGAACAGCCAGAAGAAGAGTCTAAAGAAGAAATCAACGCATCTAGGAAGCGGCAACTGACTAGAGTAAAAGTCAGGAAAAAAGATAAAAGTGAAACTAAACAAACTGAGGATCCTAAAAGACAAAAAGTTGAACTCAAGGGTCCCAGAGTCAAACATGTATGCAGAAGTGCATCTATTGTTTTGGGACAACCAATTGCTACATTCCCTACTCAAGAAGAGAAAGATAAGCAGGAGCTCAAGCCTGTTCTTGCTGATGAAAATACCAGTGCAATTGTCGTGAACAAAGACAGAGAAACTCCTGACCTAATTATTGACAAATTCGAAATTGAAGAACCCAAACCTGAATTGGTATCGATAATTTCGGTTGCTAAAGAAAATGAGCCAGTGGAGATACCAGTTGAACCCAAAAAGCGAAAGATTGAAACATCTGCTCCTGTGAAACCTAGCAAAGCAGAATCCAGTGAAGATGAAACTATTGTTGAATTAGTTCCCAAGAAGACAGTTTTCAAGCCTCTTACCAATATTACCAATGTAAGTTTTGCTCATACATAACAACTTTTAACAACTGCTAAAACAGAGTATGTATGTACAGTATGCGTCATAACTACACTACCAGTTTGCTACCATAAAAGTATTGGAGTCACAACCTTCTAATAGACGTTACACACAAACATAAATACTTGATAGTGGTGTAAGCCGCCACCCGCTACACCAACCGACGTCGGATCGATTTACAGATTACGTTGTTATAATGTTTAAAAGCCGCCACCCGCTACACCAACCGACGTCGGATCGATTTACAGATTACGTTGTTATAATGTTCAAATAGTGTTGCACAGGATTGTAAACGTTACGGTGCCGGTGGACTTTTGAACGTTGATTGTACATTACTATAAATTAACTATTTTGATTTTAGGTTCGTGGGCGAGCTCAAAAATGTGGCCAAAATCGTCCGGAACTGATCTGTGTCGATTTCTGGGAGAGTTACGATCCCGATGAAGTCTGCAGCTCTGGATTCGGCCTGATCGGGACCAGTTCTTTCACGGTTGCGAAACTTTGCTTCCTTTGCGGAAGTGCCGGAAAAGAAAAGGTAAGCAAGCCATGCTTTTGAGATCATTGTTTATTTTATCAAATACCAACAGAGCTTTGCGGTTACTCATTTTAGTATGGTGGTAAAAGTTGCCTCCCTCCTTTTTACCCGACTGCGCAACGCAAAGGAGTGGTAATGTGTTTATCAGTCTATGTATGTATGTAAGTTTGAACCTATGTGGCCCTCTAGAGCCCAAACGCGTGGGCCGATTTTTTCATTTAAGGATTGATTAGTTATTAGGTTAGTTATTAGATTAGGTTTTTGTATACGAAACAAAACTACCACGCATACTGAGTCGCAGGTAACAGTTATTCTCATTATTTGGTTCAAGAAAGTAAATCTGGTATAAAAAATTTACAGATGTTGGCGTGTTCATCATGCTGCGAGTGGTACCACGCCTGGTGTGCCGAAGAAAGCGCGGGTGGTAGTACATGGACATGCGCGCGATGCGTATCGTGCGCAGCGTGCGGGCGCGGCGCCGCGAGGCTGCCGTGCCGCGCCTGTGCTAAGCATTATCACGCCGCCTGCTTACCGGCGCCGCCCAACGACCATCGCACTGACTGGCCACAGGTATGATGGCCCCACGTAATAGATAGATAGATAAACACTTTATTTGTAAAACACAAAACATTGAAAATAATAAAAATTACGAGCTTATTAACTACGAAATTGTACAAACAGGCGCCCTTATCGCTTAAAGCGATCTCTTCCAGGCAACCTTAGGATGGAGAAGGCCTGTTTAGCTTAACTGGTAGGTTGTGTGGTCGTGTGGTGTAAGAAACACATAAGTATATTAATAAATACCTACGTAAAATTGATATTATAAACGAAATACTTAAACATAAGTATCATACATACACATAATAATATTAAATAATAATATAATACAATACATATACCTAGCAATACTATTCATAATGAGAATATATTAACAAATATTTAATAGTTCTAACATGCACCACAGTCTACCTGCTATGAAGAGTTTTAAGACAAATGTATTTTTGATTACTCATACTCCGAAAGTAGGTGTAAAGGTGCCTGAAGAGCGTGTAGAAAGAAAAACTTCCAGCCCTAGGGAAAATCGCTTTCACTGACAGCTGTCATGTCAAATTATGGCTTCACATGGCTTGTGCAATGTGCATGTAGCCAGTATCAGTATCATTACGCATTAGGAACTTCAAAAACCTAACCTCCTTGCTTTAAGTAACACCAAAGAATAACACTACATGTATATAACCTCTTTGGTCCCAAACTTGTAAGAGGATCAGGAAGTATGGAGTATCTCATTCACTCTCGTTAGGAAGAATTTTATGTATTATTCGTAATGAAAAGCACAGTGTTTACCTCGGGTGAAAGACTCATTTAGTCCCTCGAACTATTACCGCCATTGCTACGCTCCGGCGCCAAACTCCGTTTCGGGACTTAATGAGTGACTTTCACACCTAGGGTAACGTACTATTATATATTTTCAGATATGTAGCTCGTGTCTAAAATGCAAGAGTTGCGACAGCAGCCGTGTCAGCAAATTTGTAGGCAGCCTTCCGTTTTGTGGGCCTTGCTTTAAGTTGCGGCAGAAAGGCAACTACTGTCCGCTATGCCAAGCCTGTTACAGGGATAATGATTTTGATAGCAAGGTAAGCTTAAACACTGTCCAATAATTACTTAATTCTAATGATGAGTATTAAGCAACAAAAAATTTATATCATTGATTGACAAAAGAGCTTTGTGAGAGACTGTATAAATGTACAGTCACATTACCAATTAACTGAACCCCACGTGACCTAGAGCTCACTCGCACATCTGTAAGATAGTAAAGTAATGTTACCTGATTCTGTTTTTTTTAAACAATATACTAAACAATACAATATACAATATAAAAAAATAGGTAAATACTATATTTTTTACAGATATGCCAATGAGCTCTAGGTCACGTGGGGTTCAGCTAATTGGTAATGTGTCTGTACTAGGTGAATTTCTAATTGTATGATGTTTTAAATAACTAATTTGTTAACAGATGATGGAGTGTGGTTGGTGTGGAAGATGGGTCCACGCAAGCTGTGAGGGACTATCCGGTGAGGGTTATCAATTACTTTCTGCGCTTCCTCCTTCCATCGAGTACATTTGTTGCAAATGTATGCCACATGACCCGCCATGGAGAAAGATGCTCACTGAACATCTGAAAGGGAGGTTACTGCATCTACTTAAACTTTTGGCTAAAAACAAGAAAGCCTGTTCGTTATTGAAACTGACGCCCCATAAAAATACTCCAGTACCAAACAAGCCTTATAGGCTAATGTCGCCCCAGGCGATAAGGAAACTACATTTTGAGTCCACAGAAGACACATTGAAAAACACCACTGAGACTAAAGTTTACAGAAATACTTCGAGGGGACGACGTAATAACATACCTATTAAATTGGAAGAACCTAACACATCCAATTTATGGCAATGTTCCTTGATAAGTAATGTCGATATGGACAAAGAAGATATGCCTCATCCATCGCATAAAGTGGTGAATCTTCAAGAGCCCTTGATGCAAAATAAGGAGATATGTTTCTCTGCAGGGCTCTTTGATACGAAGACAGAGTTTGATACGCCTTGCGTGGAAGTACACGAGAATAATCCACCGCAAAATAAAATTGAAAAAGCCACAACTATGCTGCCCACCTCAGTTCATGTTGATAAATATGAACCAATATCTGATGATGATGAACCAACAAGAGACTACCCACAGGCCCCGAGTGACCAGGAACTCAGTCCAGCTTTAGTGCGACAAACAAACTCTTCAAATGATGATATAAACAGATTGATCTCACCCTCACTGTTGGATATCAAAAAAAGAGTTAACAGTGACGAATATGTCTCTTTAAAAGATTTCAATTACGACATGAAAGACGTTATACAAAGAACGTCTAGCACTGACTTAAAAACAATTTACAAAGATCTATTTTCGGAAACATTCCCGTGGTTTGACTGTGAAAATAACTGTCTCCAGCCGAATTTGGAAGTGGAGGGTGAAAATGACGATGCAGAATCTCTTAAAGATGTTGAAATGCCTGACACTAAAAGAGTGAAAACGAGTCAGGAAGAGACTGTCGAACGACCTTTTGATCAGATTGTACCCAAATTAGAACTTGATGTAGAAAAACTTGAAGAAGAATTGTTAGAATTCTATCCTGTAATAGATTCCAGAATATGTGTTTTGTGTAAATCTGTCGGAGACGGAACTCCAGCTATGGAAGGTCGTCTTCTTTATTGCGGCCAGAATGATTGGATCCATGCTAACTGCGCTCTATGGTCAGCAGAAGTCTTTGAAGAGATAGATGGATCCTTGCAAAACGTTCATTCAGCCATTTCAAGAGGCAAAATGATAAAATGTGCTGCATGCGAGCTAAAAGGTGCAAGCGTTGGATGTTGCGCCAAAAATTGTAGTGAGACTTATCATTACGCTTGCGCGAGAAAAGAAAGTTGTGCTTTTATGGATGACAAAAGAGTATTCTGCCCAGCACACGGCAAAGACGTTCCAAAGAAAAGTTTACAGAAGGATGCTGACTTTGAACTTACGCGGCCAGTGTATGTAGAACTAGACAAGAAGAAAAAGCGATACAGTGAAATAACTAAAGTTCAATTTATTATGGGTTCTTTGACAGTCCAGAGTCTCGGAAAAATTGTACCTTCAGTATCAGATTTTGAAGAATTTCTAATGCCAGTGGACTTTTCATGCACAAGATTATTTTGGTCATGCAAAAAACCCACAAAAATTGTGAGATACACTATCAAAACTAAGTTAATATTGGCTGAACCAATGCCTGGATTTGATTTCGGTGTAAACATAACAGTGGACCACCGAATGGACGTTCAAGTTGTTGATAGAGTTATGGCTGAAATTGGTGCTTGGCATAAAAGTTTGAGCTCTGGTTCTGGGAAATCAGCTATGAATTTACTGAAAAATGATAAGTCACCAATAAAATTCGGAAATTCGGTGACATTAGAAGAACTTGCAGTTAAACAAGTAGTAGAACATTTACTTGAAAATGTATGCAAACAAGAACAGCAGGATGAAGAAGAACCGCAGAATACGGCTGATCTACTGCCCCCAGAAGTCAAAGACGCTATATTTGAAGATCTTAATCATGATCTTCTAGATGGAATATCTATGCAAGACATCTTTCAAGACTTGAAAAATGAATTTTATTGCGCCATGAGTCAGGGCGATGAAAGAAGCAATGATAAATCTGATTTTAGATCTACAGATTTCATTGATGAATTACTTAATGCTAGATTCGAATCTGGCAGCAAAGAGTTAAAAAGAAGCAAATCTGAGATGCTTTTACAGAGCCACAGTTTAAAAACATTAACGACTGGCCGAGGACAACAAAGATCAAGCAGCTGGAATAACAAGTTTGACACAAGTCTATTGTCGTCCACCATAAAGAGGGCTAAAATGGGTAAAACCTCTACGGTAACCGGAAAGCTAAGCCCAATTCAAAAAGTATCATCAGCAGAAAACTCTCTGGACTCTATCAAAGAGGAACCATTGAATACGGAAAAGAAAGTTAATAATAAAGAGGAGGCCAATAACAGCGGCACTATCTGTGACGAAGCTCCGCATACTTCAGGCATCAATTATCGGACGACTTCACCGAAACAAAAAGATGAACCGCTATGCTCTGATAAGAGTGATAAAACTGAAGGATACTATGCCGATGTTATAGATTTCTATACAAAAATTCAATGTAGTCCTATTTCACAATTAGACGGTGCAGCAGATTGGTCTGGATCAGAGAGTACATGCAGCTCGCGCCCAAATAGTCCCAATGATAATGATTTCACCCCAATACAACAATTAGATGGTGCTGAAGATAATCACCCTGGAAATGACAATACAAGAAATCAAACTAGTCAATTTATGTACAGAGCCAGTGGAACTGAGAGTTACACTGTTACATTTGCTGGAAATTCTATAAATGGCCAACCAGAACTAGTTATGAGACCAATAGATGACAGTGCAAATATCGACCAACCAGTAAGGTGCGATAGATGTCAATGCACATATCGTAATAAAGAATCTTACGATAGACATGTCCCATCATGTGACGTAATATCGACAAGTGAAAGTGAAAGCGAGAATCCAAAATCTCCAGAAAATAGAACATTAACAACTTTGCAAAATGCTTTCGGAGGCGCTTTTGCTCAACCAATGATTATTCATGCTGGAGTTGTGAGTGGAAACGAAAATACCGTTAAAGCAGAGGGAATATCGGCAAGAAGAACTTCAATTAATACCCGCCAGATTACTATTAATGGTACTATTGTAGAAACACCGTCTCCTGGGCCTTCGAATGAAGTAACAATGACCATTACTGAACAGCAATTGAAGTCCGGCACAGTTATTTTTGATCAAAGTAAAACAACAAACGTTCAAGTATCGAATAATCAACAAATGCTTTCTTCACCGCAAATAGTGGTCACGCCTCAGATGTTATTACCACCCAAAACCAGCACCTCTGGTGGACAAAAGATGATGGCACCACATATAATTACACAGCCTGGATTATTGCCATACAATATCTGCGTTAAACCTGGAAATAGTGGTTCCAATATACAGCAGATACAAGGCAGCGATATGACGCAGCTTTTGTCTGGATCTGGAGGAATTCAAGTTATCTCTTCAAATTCGAATCAAGTTCTTACACTACCCTCAGGACACCAAGCTAATATCGCGCCGATGATTCAAGGGAAAAATCAAGTAACAAATTTTCCCAATATGGCTAGTGCTTCATCTATTGCCTTGCCTGTTAACTCGATTCAGGGAATGCCTCATACTTCTATAATACAAAACATACAACCTATGATTAGACCTCAGATACAAGGCAATCCAACTATAGTGGTTCCAGCTATGACTACACAAAGATTAACGTCCCCAAATGCACAACATAAACAACACATACTACTATCAGGAACTCCTCAGAAATCACCCAAAAAGCAGCCAGCTCCAGTTCAACCAAAACCTATATTCCAAGCTGCAAATAGAGGGAGAGGGCGACCTATTCCGAAACCTACAACAATCAAACGCCAAACAAAATTAGAGAAAACATATACTACTATAAATCAGTCTCCAATTGGTCCTGGAAATACGGTGATTCAGTTGCAAACGAACAACCAAACCGGGCAGCCTTCAATAATAGTACAACCAGTGGCCAACCAAAACATTATGTCCTATGTAGAAGCGTTGTCGCAACATCAAAATCAGAACATGCAATATATAGCGACTATCGCTCCTCAGGGAGATTTTAAAACAGGGCCAACACAATTTATTTCACAAAGTGGTTTAATGCCACAAACATTCCAGATACAACAAACAGAGTCTGGAGGATTAGTTGCAGTGCCCAGTGGCGGGATCCCAGTACTATTACCCCAAGGAAATGTTGGCATTTTACCACAGACCATCCAACAAGGAACCACAATCCTACCTCAAGGTGCGATTCAAACTCAAGGGATAATATCTCAAGGTCCCAACGGCCCGACGATTCTACCACAAACGATTCAGAATGGTACTACGATTATACCCCAAGGAACTATTCAGGGATTAACTCAAGGAAACACGCTTCAAACTGCAGGTGCAACAGTGGTACCCCAAAGTGGAATAGGGAATGGACAAACTACCATTATACCAAATACATTACAAACTCAAGGGAACACATTGATTTCATCAGGTCCTGGTGCCACTATTCTGCCGCAAGGAACTATTTTACCACAGTTTTGTAATGATCAAGTCTTGCTTGGCTCGACGCCTACATTAGAAATGGTCACCGATCAATCTGGTTGCATGTATTTGACTGCTACGCAACCCGTTTACTACGGATTAGAAACTATTGTACAGAACACAGTAATGTCATCGCAACAGTTTGTGTCTACAGCTATGCAAGGAGTTCTTGCTCAGAACAGTAGTTTCTCAGCTACGACAACTCAAGTTTTCCAAGCTAGTAAGATAGAGCCTATAGTGGAAGTCCCTACAGGATATGTAGTTGTCAACAATGTTGGCGATGGCGTGACATCATCGACGCCTAATGTAGTAACGGCACAGTCAGTACAATCGTCACCGCCAACAATAAAAACAGTCAAGACGACAGTACCAAATCTTACGCTGCAGCCTCTTCCTGATAAAAATTCAAACAACGGTAATCGACAGACAGCTAAAGTAATACAAATGGGTCCACCGCAAATCGCCATTGGATCACAACCGACCATCATATCTGGAAGGCAGAGCGTCAACCCAATAACATCTCAAATACACAGTATGTCGCTATCAAGCGCAACACAAAATGTTTTTAGAGGAAATATTTCAAAACCAAGTATAGTTACAATGTCTCCGAGTGTTACACTAGTTTCTTCCACCGGACAACCGCTAATGGCTATCTCACATTCGATTCCCAATTCGGCTAATTCATACACAATGCACTCAATACCATTGTCGCAGCCAATTGTGTCAAGTTCTATAGCTCCAACTGGAAACAAAAACAACATCAAAATAGAGAACAATCATGTTATTGAAATCAGCGGTAATTTGCAAGATATCTCAAATTCTTCGAGTGTTCCTACCATAAGTGTTACACAAAGCCTAAAGTCACCCACTCCGTGGAGGCAAATGAACAATACAATCAACACTGAAAATAAACTCGAATTGCAAAACATGGCGGTAAAACCCAGCAATATCAATGCAACTTCGATGAATATACATAATAATATTACTGGAAGAACAGCTGTGGCGCATTCAGATAACGAGAAAAATAATCCTAATTGCTTAGTTTCAATTTCAAACAATGGAAATGGTGTTCCAAGCATGAATTTACACTCTCATCAGTTCGAATCTAATGTGAGCCACCATTCGGTGACCCACTCTACGTCAAATAATGTTATTCAAATTGCATCTGGAAACATATTCCCACCACCTTCGGTGGTAAATAGCAGTTTTGACGCTGATACGACTATGAAACTAAGCAAAATAAATGCTCTTTCGAAGACTGAAGGCGGACATCTTAATTTCTCGCAAGAAATTATGGCATCACATTCACAGCAGCACATCAATAATGATAAAAATTTCCAGAATATGGGCAATAATGATAAACATACTGACAATATGAACAATCAGATGAATATTCACAAGCTTAATAGCTGCCAAATGCCTAACTCTTCGGGCATGACGATCGGCAACCATAACATAATGCGACCTCCGTTGCAACCCAGTCAAAACACCATGACAAATAATCAGAATCAGATGTGTTCTTTACCAAATACCACATCTCATGCACCCGCGGTTCAAATGATGAATACTGGAAATAATAATTCCATGCAAAATTTATCATGTCAAGAATCAAACAATAGAATGAATATTACTGTGTCTAGTGAAAATAATATACAATCAAATCAACATGATATTTCAAATTCTGGGATAAATTCAACTAACATGCCACATGGTAACATGCAAATTGTATCACATGATAATAATTCTCATCCATCACCTAATCAAATTCATATTATGAATGGACAAATACAGCATAGTCGGCATGTAGACAACACCAATCAAATGCAACAATTAAATCAAGGACCATCGAACAGACAATTTCATGATACGATGCTATCAGCACAACAAAATCATAATCAAGGTATGCTTTCAAATCGAAGTACACCCGACAACACCAATCTTATGAATCAATCGATGAATATGCATAACCTGCAAACTAACAATATTAATCGACCTGATATTAATGACCTAAACCACATTCATATGCAACAGTCAAATAATATGCAGAATAACAGAATGATGATGGACAATATGCAGCCGCATGGAATCAATAATATGAATCACACTATGCATTCAAACAGATCAATGGATAACATGCACAACACTCAAATTCATAATATGCAGCAAATTAACCATCACATTGGTAGTAACAATAGATCTCAGATGGAGAACAACATGCATATCAACCAGACTATGTCCATGCAACCAAATAGACCTCTGGACAATATGAATTTGCATCAACAACATCAAATGCCTAATGTAATACACATGCAAAATAATCGTCAACATTTAGATAATAATGCAATGGGGATTCATCAACACGTACCAAACCAAATGCATAACAGACAAATGGATAACAGTATGCATATACATCACATGTCGGGCAATACTCCAACTATGACGTTGGGTAATCAGATGGACGGATCGGGAACGATGCCAAATATGCATACCAACCGATACGATAACAATTCAATGTCTATGCAAAACATTAATACCATGAATCAAATGCAGAGCAACAGGAATTCCATTGACCACAACTCGATGATGCAACATCCGATGAACAATATGAGCCCAATGAACACTATGAATATGCACAGTAACTTGAATACTTCCATACAAATGGGCAGTACTAACCATCAATCACTAAATACTATCATGCATAACATACCAGATATCAAGAATGAAATTCAAAATTCTTGCAGTGGAAGTTGTTCAAGTAATACCACACAATACTCTAATACGCAGAACACAATGGAAATATGTTCAAATATGAATGCAAGTAATATGAATATGAATTCGGGTAACATGATGCATGGAATGAGTGTAAATAATTCTAACATGTCCAACAATATCATGATGAATACAGTTAACAATACGACTATGTACGGAAGCAACAATCAAAGCAATATTAATTCTCATGATATGTTGATGAGCTGTAATAATACGGCAGATCATAACGTTAATAATCTGATGTCGTCTGCAACGAATCACATGATGATGAATAATGTTCAACCACATGGAAATAACACGCAGAGTCAGCTAATAAGTAATCAAGTCTCCAATAATTCTCAAATAAATATAAACAGTTGCAGTATGAACGCCAATAACACATCACAATCTCATAATGTCACAAGTTTAGATAACTCAATGACAAGAAGTAATATGCCAGGTAATGATTCAACTAAGTTTACTCAAGAGCCAATGAGGGGTAAGACAGTCATGGGTCCACCACCAACCACCAATATTCCTATATCAAATATACCTAGCAACGATTGCGCCAAAGTTGGCATGGTAGGCAATGACAAACAAAATCATGCAATGGCCAATAATCAAATAAACTACATGGCGATGAATAACCAAAACAATAGAATTATCAATTTACCTGAAAGAAATCGAGTGAACAATACAAACCTAGAAAACAATCTGAATCAACATGTGCCACAGCAGCATAATATTCGTGTTGTTACCAACAGTAACAGTAACAACGTACCAGGTATAAATACTGAAGCGTTATCATTCCAACAAAAACCTGAAAACAGTGGAACTATGATTAACGTCCCATTCCAAGCGATTCCAAATAGTGCTCCAATGAACATCAACGTTAACTCCAGTAACAACACCGTCAACATAACTGTTCAAAACAATTTGGTAGATCCGAAGATCGCTTCAAAAGCGGCTGCCGATATCAACTTCCCTATACAAACAAGTACCCTATTACAAGGACAAAGCAGCAATAATATGCTTCCAAATCAGAATAACAGTAATATGATTTGTATACCTGTCCCTAATAATACAATAAACCTACCGACTCAGAATAGTTCCAGCATAACTTTGCCAAAAGCTCCACCAACTCAACAATCTGGCATCCCCACCAACGTTGTTAACCCGATGTCCATGAGACCTATGAACAGAGTGCTTCCGCTGCACAGGGACAGTCAGAGTAAATCCACCAAAACCTCGACATCCAAAACTGTTACTGCGCCGAGACCGAGACCTGTCAGTCACGATATGCCCGATCTCAACATCAAAGATGAGACAATAGACAGTGATCTAGAAAAGGCGATCGAAGAGTCTAAAAGAATGATGGAATTAGAAAGAGTGAAACGAGAAAAAGAGGAGAGAGACGCCGAACGGGCTTTACAAATGTCATCAGAAATACAGCAACCCAACACGAGTTCAGCTCCAGTACCTGCAGAAACTACTACTCCCAGGGAACCAGAAACTAAAATGCCTTCATTACCAAGCTTAGATGCTGAAATGATAGAAATAGAACCACCGAAAGTACTAATTGAAAAGGATACAAACCGAACTCCACCTGTGACAAAAACGGTAACCAATTCAAAAGTTATGAAGAGGCCTTTCACAGATAAGAAGTCGGAAGGAGAAAACGTTGTCACAAAGAAACAAAATAAAATTTCTAAAGGACAGGAGAATAAGCCCGCACCTCCGAAACAAGCTCCAGATCCGCCTAAAGATGATGGTCCTAAATTGATATACGAAGTGACTTCCGAGGATGGTTTCAACTATACCTCGTCGTCTCTTACCGATTTATGGGCGAAGGTCATCGAAGCTGTTCAAAATGCACGAAAACTGTCTGGACTTCCATCGATGCAGTATAATTTACCTTCAACGTTATCTGGAGCTCATCTTTTGGGACTGAACAACAATGCTCTCAGATATCTGATCGAACAGCTGCCAGGGGTAAGCAAATCAATAATTATTACAGCTTTTAAATATTTGCTGTCATTATTATGCTTGTCTAACTTTATATTTTTTATATAGGCAAGTCGTTGTACGAAGTATAAAATAAGACAAGGACGTCAGTTGAGCAGTTGGGACAATGACTTGGATCTGAGTGAAGGGTTCAAGGAGAGTCCTTGGGGAAGCGCTCGAACTGGGCCTATTGTCAGAAAAATGAATCATGACATGTTTAGCTGGATGGCTTCACCGTTCAGGGAGGAACCACCTCCATTCGGACAGGAAGGTGAAAGTACTATATCCAGGTAATTATTTCACTATTTTAACATTTAAGGGTCCATACGCCAACGACCTTGGTACACAGCTTACTAAATAGTTACTACTGGCACCGGTCGCCTTCGTTGGTGAAAATTGTTGATTGTTATGAATGTGTTTTGTTTTTCTCAAAAGTGCTGAGATGGAATTGTAGGTGAGATTTTTACCGACATTTTGGTGTGATTTTAAGCCAAAATTTTTCTTATAGTTTTGAAGCTATCCTAAAATTAAGAATAAAACTAGTCTAGCTTTGAAATGACAAAGATTTTTCGCCTCAAAATTACCCCAAAATATCGGTAAAAATTTCACCTACAATTCTATCTCAGCACTTTTGAGAAAAACAAAACACATTCGTTACAATCAACAATATTAGTTGTAAGCGACGGGTATTTCTGGCGCGTTGCGTTTGGCAGCATAAGCAGCCGTAACACACTTTTTGTTATGCACTATTAAGGTACCTAACAATTGTTTTTACATTTGCAGACGTTTAGCAACTTTGCCACCAGCAATGAGATTTAGACAACTGAAGGAGACGTCAAAAGCCTCTGTAGGCGTATATCGTTCTCATATTCATGGACGCGGACTTTTCTGTAAACGAGAAATCGAAGAAGGTAAGAAGTTGATTATTTTACTTAGAAATTACTCTGGGTATGTGATCGTCATGTAATAAAAGCTCGCATAATGATCTGAAATACCTCCAACTTGACCAAGTATATCCCTCGATCGCAGGCTTGACAATTATTGCGCAAGACCTTTTCCCTGCAGTGGGGCAGATAGGTTTATTAAAATGAAGTGTCTGATTTTTCTGAGTATTATTATAATAATGCTGCTTATAAATGATGCTACATTCTCACTTTTTAGGGTTTCGTACCTCAAAAGGTTAAAAAAGGAACACTTATAAGATCACTCTCTTGTCCGTCTGTCCGTGTGTCACCACCGTTTTTCTCAGGAACGGATGGACCTAGCAAGTTGAAATTCATACCAGATACTGAGGTCCATAGTCCCTATTAGTTGTATACAAATCAAGGTCCTGAGTCAACACGATAAAAAGATATTGAGAAAGTATGTACCAAAATTTATCATAATTTTCAACTTTTTTTAGGTGATATGGTGATAGAATATGCCGGCGAAGTGATTCGTGCAGTACTCGCGGACCAACGTGAGAAGAAATACGAGGCGATGAGCGGTCGCCGAGGTGTAGGCGGTTGCTACATGTTCCGTATTGACGACAATCTGGTTGTAGACGCCACGCTCAAGGGGAATGCAGCTAGATTCATCAACCATTCGTGCGATGTGAGTTGCTCTCATTTATCATATTATGTGTGTATTCATTTGTAATGCAGTGGTCCTGGTGGCTCAACCCATGGCACTAGGGATGTGTGTGTGTACTTGGTTTTCACGGCTAAACGACTAGGCTGTTTCGATGTTGTTATGCCTACTTTATCTACGAGTATCTATCTATAATAATAAAATGAATCGCTGAATGTGTTGCTAAGCGCAAATCTCGAGAATAACTGAACCGATTTCGCAAAAATGTTTGACTACGGTAAGACTTTTTCCAAATTCTAATAATGCAGTTTTAGTTTATGTCAAAATCGAGCACGCAACTCCTTTCAGCATTTTTCTCTATCACTTACAGTTTAGGATATAGCCCTGAAGGCCCACGTAATAAAATAACACTGTATAATTATAAAAAAACACGCGTGTTTTACCATTTAGTGATATGTTTTATTTCGATATTACAGCCCAACTGCTACTCCCGCGTCGTAGACATTCACGGACATAAACACATACTGATATTCGCGCTGCGCCGCATCAGCGTCGGCGAAGAGTTGACTTACGACTACAAGTTCCCGTTCGAAGAAGTCAAGATACCATGCACTTGTGGCGCTAAGAAATGCCGCAAGTACCTCAACTGAACACAACAATACTGAGAGTTGTATTTAACGCGTCAATTAAGGACATGGAAATGGTCTGGTAAGAAATATAAAAGTTCTTAATAACCTACTTAGAAATTTGACGTGACCGTATTGCACTCACAAAAAAGTGTCATGTTACGGGAACGTGAGTGAGCGTTATTGACAAGGTAACCGTAGCAACGTATTATAGTTTCTACGGTTACCATGTTTTAAAAAAGATTTCTAATAGGGTATTTTTAAATGTACCTTTTTTTGGACATGTATCAATATTGTAACATCTAGCAAAGGTACTGCACTGAAGTTTGTTTTCTGTAGTATATTAATCGTTATAGTACCTACGGGATTTCTTGCTATCGTAGCATAATTATTAAGAAGTACATTACTGAATAATATACTTAATTAATGTAGACTCGTCATGGCTAAACGTTGGAACAGAAAGTTGCGCTGGTTACGATAAATCGATGGATCTCCTGTTTTATATTAATAAGGGGGAAGGCAGACTATAGACAATCTATCGATCGTAATAGTCTACTTTCCTCTTTAGTGTAGGGCAGGGGTCGGCAACCTTTTAAATCAGAAAAGTTGCAATCTACAAACAAAGTTTTTAAAGAGCTATAATTTTTTTTTGCCAACAATTAATAGTACTTGCATGAATAAAGTTATTTGATAAAAAAAAATAATTTATTTATCTTCTATGGGAGCGTCAGTTTTGCTTGGATTTAGATAGTTTGGATAAATTTGGCTCTTATCTGGTTGTTTTAAGTTTCAAACATGACTGACGACAGGAACGACGCGTGTCACGGTTTTAAGGTGAAAGGGTACCGGGCGCTCTCTCCATACAAACGTAGTCGACTGTTTCCTCCCTGGATAATGACACTAGCACAAATATTTTTTTGCCATAAAACCTATAACTGCCATGAATATGCCGCCCCTGTTTTGGGTTTTTTCATTTTCTAATTATCATAGAATTGAAGATTAAAAAAATAAAAACAAAAAATAGGGACATGGTCAAGACAGTTATAAGTTTTATGCACCAAAAATATTTGCTCTAGTGTCATTATCCAAGGAGAAAACAGTCGACTACGTTTGTAATGTATTGTTGTATTGTATGTTTGTATGGAAAGAGCCCCCGGTACCCTTTCCTCTTAAATGTTTTTTTATATTAATTAAGTAATATTTGCGTATGGAACTAAAAAGCTTTACATCCATAGAGCCGCATTTGGCTCGCGAGTCGCAGGTTGCCGACCCTTGGTGTGGGGGAATGAGTGTTGAATGAAATGCTGGGTCGAGCATAAGACAATAAGTTAATATCACATATATCGGGACATTATCGAAAACATTCACATGAATCTTGTTATGATCTCTTACTTGAATCTACCCAGTGTTGGCGTTGTTGGATTTGTATATTTAATTAATATAATTTAAATTTATTATTTTGATATAAGTTTATACATTTTTTTTTGTAAATATGTTTTTCGGTTAGTTTGAAGGTTCGCGAACGGCTTAAGTGTGACATTCATGTTCACTTATACGATGTGATATGCGGTAGGGCTCCTGGATGACGGTTAGTGCGTAGATAGTGTATAATATTGTTCCTCATTATGTTCTTATTTTCTCTTGTGATCAATTAAGTCTCGACTAGCTTAGAGCGGTTTGTAAATATGAAGGGAATCGTTAATTAATTAAGTACATTCGAAAGAAGGGTAGCAATCGTTACGAGTACAACGTTACTTTTTTTTTATTAATTTTAACGTGTATTGTATAGTGAAATTGTAAATAAGAGAAAAAATTATCTGTCATAATAATTGAGTTAAACGACAAATCGTTTTATTGTAGTCATAGAAGTAGGTTGTATTTTATTTATAGATATTTTAACGTGTATATAAATGGGGAGCCGGGCGCGGTTTTTACGCGGATTTTACGCGGATTTTCGGCGCAGGGACGGGGAGGGAACGGAAACGACTCCAGTGTATGGGTAGGGAACATATTCGTAATGCATAACCCTGTTGTCTTTGTAAATGTCTCCCTTAATGTAAACGTAAATATAATAATGCACATTATTAGCTTCTAAATTCAGCACAGCTTGGGTTTCATCTTAATTACTTTACTAAATAGATATCAAATATATTAGCGATCATTTTACATAATTTTCAACGGATGAATGAAATAGCGCACATTATTAGTATGCAATTTTAATTATTTTTGAAATAAACGTACACAGAATACCTGAAGTTATATGATAGTTAATTTAATCCCCCTAAGTAAGAAATATAGGTGAATAAATTAGCTGTACAGGCCGCACGGTCGATCTATAATACTAATTAATTACACATGTTGGCATTTGGAAATTGCAAGTAAACACGGTCGTATGAAAAGTGCGTACTTTCCACGTCCACGATCATAAGGTAATTCGATACGTTTATTTTTATATTTTCATAGTTTTGTATAAAAAGTTTTTGAAATTCGAGTACCTAAACCTGTCTGAAAATTTTCATTATATTCGGCAAAATATTAAATATTGTTCTGTTCTCGTAAAAATGGCGAGTTATATTATAAAATAGTATCGTATATAATACTTATCTTACCAAAGGAATGCGGGCTTTATTTGTGGTACTGAGATTTCAACTCAAAGTGGCGCATCAGTTTTGATTTGTATTGGTCAGACGAGGAGGGCTGCCTCGTCGCTGCAATGCAAAGCAGCAGTTAAAGACTCACGAACATATGACCACTTGCCAAAATTAGTTTGAAATAATATATAAGGAAGTGTAGGTACAAATACGTTGCGATTGTGCGCGTAATCTCGGGCGTATCCCATTATTTTCATTATGAATTTACATTAATGGAAATACTTGACAGGTTCTCCCATATTTCCATTGCTGACAATAAAATAAAATATTCATATAAACATTGCTCAGTATCTATTTAGAATTTAATTTATCCGTAATTTATCTGGCCGTCATAAATATTAAAGTGGAAATAGATTCTCAAAAAACACAACTGCGTTTTTTTGCCGCAATGAAAATGATATAGCTTGCAAAAAACGCTTATCCCACTTTTCCATATTGTATTTCCGTGGAAATAGTGGAATACATTTGTAATCTCAGGTTTAATCTGACAGACGAACAAGTGTACCACAAGTAAAGCCCTCGTTACTGAGTATTAAGTATTTCGGTCGACCTTTATTTTCCAAGTACAATTTTTCCTCACAGATAGACTGAGTTTTAACTATCGCATCACACAATTTTATTCCATCACATATTTCTTCAATAACAACCTCTAAAACTACTATATTCACAATATTATAATTTTAGAACTAGAATATTTTTATCTTATATGCAGGAATGCATTAAAGTCCGTTAAACAATGGGGAATTTTTCCTAAAAATAAGATGGATGTCGTGTTAATATACATTATAAACCAACTTCAAATTAAATGTTATTTGTAAGTAACCAAAAAAATATTAATTATTTCTTCGTTAGAGGCTTTAAACCCACTTCTGATGTTTTCATACATCAGAAGTGGGTTTACAGTCACTTCAGATGTATGACGCCATCTAGTAACATTTTTCCCTAGATGACGCCATTTTTCTCAATGTATTAAAAATTCCCTATTGTTAATTGCATCTAAATATGCAGTA
The DNA here is from genome assembly GCA_907269075.1 of Idaea aversata. Taxonomy (NCBI): domain Eukaryota; kingdom Metazoa; phylum Arthropoda; class Insecta; order Lepidoptera; family Geometridae; genus Idaea; species Idaea aversata. Next base: position 6,252,876 of record OU026102.1, read on the forward strand.
TTAAAATACTTAACTTTAAACTAATATTCGTCCCAAGTATTCTGTAGATGGATTCAATAGACAGATATAATAATAGATGATTACTATAAATTAGTATTACTGTAATTTGTATGGCCGAACAAGATGCACTAGTTTCAAATAATTGTATGTATTAAAGTAAATGTTGACTTTATTCTAATTATTATTGTAACATATCAACTAATCACAAAGTATTTGTATTAACCATCACGCTCAGAAAGAAGCTAAGTAAATCTTTAGCATAATCAATATTTTAAGTAACAAAGTACTGATTGACTAAAGGTTCACTTAGATTGACTGTAACTTTACTTCAATAATTTTGTACCTAATTAATCAATACTGCTTTGTATAATTTTCAGTATATTTTAGAATTCAAAAAGCAACTTATAAAAACGAAAAGACAAATATTGCCAGGATAGCCATAGGGCCGTTTGTATTTTCGCAAACTTTAGACTTAACTACTTAATAATATTCAGTGAAATCAATAGGTGTTTAGTGTTTTACAAAGAGATAAATATACCACACAAGAGGTCTGAACATTTTGATTAGAAAAACTTTGCATCAGAGTTAAAGTTAACCTGAAGTATAAATTGTTTGAAAACGTTTGGATTTTCTTTATTCTATTAAATCTCTTTGGCGTTACTTAAATGCTTAGTCGTAAGGCAAACGGCCTAAATCAAAAAATAAATTAAGTGAAAAGTCCTACGCAGACGAAAGCCTCAATAAGATTGGACAATGGTTTAAGAACAACTCTTGCGTAACCTATGTATTTATTAGCCAATAGCAAATCAAAAGAAAGCGGCGCTACTATTGGTCAGTCAGTTATGCATAGTTTACCTAAGAGCATGTATAGCGTGGCGTTGTTCAGTCGTGCTCTGTCCGTCGTCCGCGCCGGACGTAAATGTTGTATCAGAAAACTGTGATGACTGCGTTCCCATCAATTAAATAGATACCGGCTATTTAAGCTGTATCCTTAGCCTAGTCTGATCACTTATAGCGTTAATGATGTGAACTTAGTCAAAGCAGAAAGAGCCATTCTTTTTAATTTATATGAATAAAAGGTTGTTATATTTTGTTTACATTTGATACAAGTTAGTTGAAGTTATAGTTTACATCGATTTATAATAATGAAATACAAAGTACAGGTAATTTTAATCAATTTTACGATTAACGTATATTTTTAAAATGTATTAGTTTTATGTCGTATTAAGATAAATTAACACAAGTTTCATTTTCCTCTTTCCTCCTCGTCTGATGTAATGTGAATGTTCTTTTGATTTTTTATGGAACATTATAATTGTGTCAATTTATAAATTGATTTATGAATTAATTTTAATATCCAAAGTTCGGGCGCGCTATTAGATCGTTCGATAAACGTGAAAAACTGATTGATTTATTATGCTTTAAAATTATGTACCTATATGTGCATTTTGTTAGTCCTTTTAACGATTAAAATTTGAAAATCAAAAGACCAAATCACAAAGTGATGTATCAATTTGCGTTATGTTTTTTTATTTATTATTATTTAATTGTATACATCTGCTCTTGATATTATTTGTGTTGAAATAACGCTTTTAATTTAATTGTACACAATGCCATTTTGCCTAATGTTATTATAAATTATATGAATGCTTTAAAAGCACCAATTTTACAATGCATAGTTTCTATGACCTGTCATATACATTTTATTACTTTATTTATTTCTATTATTATTTTGTATTGTGGTAAAATTTACCAAAAATAAAAATACTAAAATGTGCTTTATGCAGTGTTTCATTTTAACAACGTATAAATAAAATTACTACATAATAATTACAAATTACTTTGGTTGCATTTTATAGTGCTTACAGGGATAATCACCGGGTTGGTGTCCACATAATACTTTGCTATTAAACTTGTAAAGGGCCTCTACGTGTTAGCTTCGGCTCCACGCAAGCTTTCCAAAGGTGATATGGGACTCATAGAAGAAATTAAAGCTAGAACTACATTTTTTTTCTAGTATATTACCTATATTTGTAAAGCCAGCCCCCAAACGTTGACAATGCAGTACATAAACTTGTTTTCCCAGCGCACAGTGCAAGTACCATCAGTCGCAGTGTCCCAGAAGTAGGCAGCAGCTGTGTGAAGACCAGAGCCGTTCTTCTGTGTTATTGTTACGCGCACTGTCACAATTATACTGATTTCAACAAGGTTGTTTGATAAAGAAAATCGCGATTTACCTTATCGACAAAAAACTAATGACCTTTGAATTAAGGTGTTTCCGTTTTAACGGTAGAATTGACACAGTTCCGTCAATTATAGCTGTTACGAAAGATAGAATTGCATTCAAACTGTTTCGGAGCTTTGTCATTAATCAAATAAATATTGCAGGGAATTCCACACATCGCCATCTAGCCGCAAGCTAAGTAACTAGGCTTTTGTTAAGGGTGCTAGACAACAGATATACTACTTATATAACAACCAGACTACAGACAAACATATAAGCATAAATATTTGTCTCTGAGGCGGGAATCGAACCAGCAACCCTGCGTTTGGCAGTCATTAGTTCATTACACAGATATTCAGGCGTAGGTAGGGTCTACCTTTAATAGCACTTCCTTTTATAAGAATGTAGATACATAACTATAATTTAAAATATATTGAAATAAAAAATAATAAAAAACTGTTTTAAAAACGCTCTTGCATACGAAAGTCTGAATTTATCTTTAAATATTAAATTCAAAGTCCTGTCTGACTGATTGTAACGCACGGCACGGCTCAAACCAATGGAAAGACCAGATCAGGCTTTTTGGCGTACAAATAGCTGTTATAATGGAAGCATCCGCTAGGTAAGGATTTTAGAAAATTCAAAACTTACTAAGTCGCAGGCAAGAGCTAGTAGAGGGAAATAGTTTTTTATTATAAGTGAGAGGTACTAACAAATATATTTAAAAGGTTTGTTCAGTTTATTCAGTCTCGACATCGTTTTATCAGTAATTATTGTAATCCACTGCGGTGTTCGAGAATGGCTGTACATGTTACCGCCGAGGCACAGCTCTATGTTGTCTCGTACTATCTTTTGTACATCTTCTACGTTGAAAGTTAGCTCCTGAAATAAAAAAACTAGATTTTAACTGCTCTAAAAATAGAATGCAAGAAGTCGTCTCAAGAACCAGATGTAATGCTATAATTTTAAATATCACCTCTTCATCGTCATCTGGTGGTTGCGCCATATCTCCGATTTAATTTGATGTTTTTCTGAAATAGATATCGAAATAAGGAAAAATCACAACAAACATTTGATATATTCGAAAGTCGAATTTTAATACTCAGCGTCTCGTAATACTGCGGTAATACAATCTCTTTTTGGGTTTGAATTTGTATAAGATTTTTGTACCGGATCCGGAGAAAGATTATTTTTTGTAATGTTGGTACAAGACTGAATTAACCGGAAGTACGGCGCGTTCACACTAATCAAGTCAACGAATGTTCGGTTACAGGTGGTTACAGAGTTGACCGGATAAAGAAAAAAAAGTCAACCAACTATAGATAAATTTTAGCTCAAAAGACTTGTAATAAAAAATATCTATAAAAAGATTACATATCAATGTTGCCAACTAGATACTTTTTGTACACTTTTGTTACTTTTTAATTTACCGACTTCAAAAAAGGAGGAGATTATTATTGACATGTTCGTGCGCAATTTAATGTTTTTAAACGGAAACAAATCCATCCATTCCCAAATTCCTTTTTTCTATTCCGTCGTTCTAAATACAAATAATACTTAACTAAACATATTTCACAAGCACATAAATTATAGATGTATAATAGGTATATAACTTTCTACGGAAAATAAAATTGTATATCCTAGTTAATCGTATCTTTTGATAGAAAGACCATGGCAACACTGGTGTCATAGGAGTAAAAATTTTCTCTGGGTGTCATAAGCCAAAAGTTCGCCAGGCAGCAGTACAAGCTTTATTTTCTTGTTTTTCTGTTTGTGGAGTAAATTCCAGCTCTTCACAGTGTCTTTCCCCATGAATAAGTAGTTGTGCGTTTAGAAAATATGTCCTAAAAGACATCAATTGTTGTTCAACTATTTTAAATGGAGCTGAAGGTCTGGGTCGAGGGGATACAAAGGATTGTTTGTGGGGTCAGAGAGACCACAACTTGCCAGGTCAGTCTAATAACTCAGTCTAATTGACATTTGTCCCAATTCTCCATGGTAATTAATCAACTACATTGAAAATTGTATGAATATGAAAAGGTGTTTGTTTTCATCAAACAGGATGTAGTGTTTGCATTGGCTCATGCTACTGGAAAAGTGGGCAGATTCACACTAATTGAGCGATGGAGGAATAATGAAAGACTTCTGGCACCTCAGGAATACCCTCTGAAGGTAATACAACAAATTCTTAGCTTGGCTGGACTGTATTTTAGGTGATATAGAGTTTAGGCTTCAAAATTAGAGGCCTAGAAAGACTCTATAAATTCCCCTTTTGAAAATTACAAATTAATAACACAATAAATATATTCACAAATTCATCGGATCCTGTGGGAATTTCCAAAAATCACCAGCCACCAATTTAAAATACACGAAGAACCCATAGACAAATTTTCAAGCTTCTAGGCAGTTGTGTTGTCCATCAGTTACTTACTTAATAATTTAATTTTATACTAAAATTAGATTTGTTTGTAGATCCTAATGAAATGGGGTGAATACTCCAATGATATTCAATTTATATTGAGACGATCGGAACCTGGTAATGTACAGAAACCAACACCGCCTGCTAATAACTCCAAAACTCCTGTCGGAAATGGGTTTGTACAAATAAATTACCTTTTTAATATTACAGTTCTTGCAATTCATGAATGCGCTCTGCCTTTCTGATCTTTTAATTTTTGATAAGTTAAAACATGGATGAATATGCTATGTTTGTACATCACACTTACTACAAGTAATATTAATTGTTGTTAGATTGTGTAATATACTAGTAAAGTTGATCGTCATGTGCCCTTGTCACATTCTTTTCTAAGAAAATTGGTTTTACATGTAGTACATAACTCCTTCATCCACAGATTTTACCCGTATTAAAGCTTGCAAAAAACTGTAATTTTTAACACCAGACAAGATTTTTAATTTACAATGATTATAGTTACTAAAGGATGGTTATTATGATTATAGTTACTCTTGAGATATAAATAATAAATATTCAAATAATCTATTAGTATTGAGTCATTTGGTAATTAATTATGACTCATAGGATGTTAGATCATTTTAAAAGTTGCAAAATGTAAAAAATTCAACACATCCACACAGGTTTGTGAACATAATTTTCATTCAAATTCATCAGAGAATAATTGTTTGGTTTAGATTATGTAACTTACGCCCAAATAAATGGGATAGGAGGTCTTAAATATTTAGGGGACCCCTAAACATTTCAGTTTCATTTGAGTATTCGGGCTATTACAAACTTATTCCATCTCACCTTAACTAAAACTCAAAATAAAACCAAATAACACGAAACCCTTTAAAAACAGAAGCCATAACACCTCAAACCCCAACATCCTGGATAACCAAGGGTCTCCGAATCGGCTCAACAACTCACCATACAGTAACACGTCTCCGGGGAACCCTGTCGGCGTCGTGAAGGGAGTCCAGCAGTCAAAGACTCCGGAGTCAGATAGTCCTGGTGGTAAAGATGTTCCACCTTATAGGTGAGCTAATCTTTATACATAAAAATAAATCCGAATTTACCCGACAATGGCGAAACCAAACCATCCCTTAGTTATATTTTTCATTTATCATCGCATAACGCGTGAACGGGTAGACCGATTTCGCTAATTCTTTTTTTTGTTGTGTTTGGCACTATCTGGAGAAGTTTCTTATAAAAAAAAAACGAACGCAGATGAAACCGCACGGCGCAGCTAGTCATAAATAAATTAAGTAAAACAAACATCCACATCAATCTTTAATCCTGTGGTAATCACTACGTCATAGTCACTATCACTATCATCATCACTATCACTACATAGTATAAAATAAAGTCAATTTTCTCCGTCCCTATATCCCTATGTCCCTTCGTATGCTTAGATCTTTAAAACTACGATACGGATTTTGATGCGGTTTTTTTAATAGATAGAGTGATTCAAGAGGAAGGTTTATATGTATAATGCATAATATAGCCGTGCGAAGCCGGAGCGGGTCGCTAGTATAAAATAAAGTCACTTTTCGCCGTCCCTATGTATGCTTAAATCTTTAAAACTACGCAACGGATTTTGATGCGGTTTTTTAAATAGATAGAGTGATTAAAGAGAAATGTTTTTAGATATAATGCATGCATAATACAGCCATGCCAAGTCGGGGCGGGTCGCTAGTATCGGAATAAAATAATTCTATACTTAAGATTGAATATACTTTCATACTAAGATTAATCAAAATCAGTCCAATAACATAAAAAAACAAAAATTTTCTCATTATTCCATCAGTACAGATTACTCTAACCCCCTTAATTTAACATTGCTCTTACGGTGAAGGTAAACATAGTGATAAAACCCGCAGCTTAGTTGGCTCCAGTCGTATTGATAAGTTCTTTTCTCTGGACACGGTCGAATAAGCTGAGAGGATGCTGCTATAGGTTTTAGGCAAGCTTAAAATTACTCCATCTAATATATGTCCTATACTATAACACCCTGAATAGAGCATGGATTAAAGTTGCCGGTTATAATTAGGGTTCGGTACACAAAGGGTAAAAACGAGGGACCCTATTACTAAGACTTCGATGTCCGTCAGTCTGTCTGTCACCAGACTGTATCTCATGAACTGTGATAGTATGTAGTAGTATGTTTTTAAGTTATTTTTTTGTTAATTATACTCCCAAAAGGGCAGGCAAAAGACTTTTAACCTATACAGCCTCGTCTATTTTGCTCAAACAGAATATAATGGTACGGAGGGATTTTAACCAATACAGCCACGTCTGACATACAATATTTTTGAGGGTTTTTGCTCAAACATAAAAACCCTTTGTGCGCGAGCCTGACTCGCTATTAGCCGGTTTTTTCTTCTAGATTATAACTTCCCACAGAGAACCACCACCGCCTTATCGATCACCGCCACCACCTCAAGCCCGCAAGTCACCCAACCGAAGCAGAGGCCGTTCCTCCCACATGTCACCCGTCAACTTACCAGAGGACACGGACCCTCGGAGCCCTGAGCCTGTTACATACAACACGCAGTATAGAGAGCTTGTTTCACTGGTCAACTACCAGAGGGAGAAGCTGTCGAGTCAGCAAGTTGATCTCATTAAAGTAAGATAATAAAACTAGTTTAATTAGGTTTCATACCTTAAAAAAAATTGTTTCACTAGAGATAACAAAATAAATAAATATTGCAGGACATTCCACACGTCGCCATCTAGACCCAAGCTAAGTAACTAGACTTGTGTTATGGGTGCTAGACAACGGATATACTACTTTATATACTTTTCTTTTGTAAATATATACTTATAATACAACAACCAGATCACAGACAAATATCTAAGCATAAATAATTGTCTGAGGCGGGAACGAACCTACAACCCTGTATTTGGCAGTCCGGCATGGTGACCATTCTGCCAACTGGGTCGTCAAAGCTAAGAACTAAAATATATGTGAAAAATGCTATAAAAACAACACTCATTATTTAAAGGTGATGTTAAATAATAGATCACAGCTTATAACTGATCCTAAAATAATCACAATCCCTGAAAACCATGCAAACGATACCCCCAAAAACCATGCAAACGACACCACCAAAAATTATAGCTGAATATTCGTTCCTTAAAATAAAAATTGTTTCAGTATGACGCTGAAATTGGTTATTTAGAGAACAAAGGACGAGAACACGAGCGTCAAGTAGAACATTTACAACAACAAATAAATACTGCAGATAATCAACTAAGAATTAGTACTGACCAGGTAATTTCTTTGAAAATAGTAAATTTACTGCCATATAGTTTACTTTTAAATTATTTTTGCATTACCAGCTCAGTAATTTAACCCAAGGTCCCGATCCATGGGTTTATCGGAATCAAAAGTATCCCATGTTATTCCAAAAGATTCAATGTATTTCCAAACCCAGTTTTATCAAAATCAGTCCCAATAGTTTCAACGTCTAAAAACAAAAAAAAAACAAATAAATCCTTTCTATTTGTTTCTTTAGGGTTTCATACTTAAAAGGGTAAAAAAGGAACCCTTATCACTCTCTTGTCCGTCTGTCTGTCCGTGTGTCACCACCGGTTTTCTCAGAAACAAGTTGTTTTTTTTTGCTTCTATTTAATGTTTGTGTTGTACAAACAAAGTGTTTCTAACTATCTATCTCTTTTTAACCAATTAAAGCTAACAATTTAACAACCAATCAGGTACAAGCTTTAAACTACATAGAAGAAGAGAATGAAATAGTCAAACAGAATGAGAAGACGTTAAAATCAGAGATTGTTCTGGTTCGATCGAAACTTGCTAATTGTGAAACAGAATTACTGCAATGTAAGAACAAAATTAGGAAACTTATGGAGGATATTCATAATGAACAAAGGGTTATAAATAGTCGACAACAAGAAAATAGGTAAGATAACTTAAAGTTCCTCGCTAATATTATTTCTACTTCACCACTAATATTCCAACTTCTCGCCTAACATTCCAACTTTACTATTAAGTTCCTCACTAATATTATCTCTACTTCACCACTAATATTCCAACTTCTCTACTAATATCCTGTCTTCCCCACTAACATTCTAACTTCCCTACTAATATCCCAATTTCTCGCCTAACATTCCAACTTTACTACTAAGTTCCTCACTAATATTATCTCCACTTCACCACTAATATTCCAACTTCTCCACTAATATCCCAATTTCTCGCCTAACATTCCAACTTTACTACTAAGTTCCTCACTAATATTATCTCCACTTCACCACTAATATTCCAACTTCTCCACTAATATCCCAATTTCTCGCCTAACATTTCAACTTTACTACTAAGTTCCTCACTAATATTATCTCCACTTCACCACTAATATTCCAACTTCTCCTCTAATATCCCAATTTCTCGCCTAACATTTCAACTTTACTACTAAGTTCCTCACTTATATTATCTCTACTTCACCACTAATATTCCAACTTCTCCACTAGTATCCCAATTTCTCGCCTAACATTTCAACTTTACTACTAAGTTCCTCACTAATATTATCTCCACTTCACCACTAACATTCCAACTTCTCCACTAATATCCTAATTTCTCGCCTAACATCCCAACTTCATTACTAATATGCCAACTTCATTACCAATATCCCAACTTCATTACTAATATCCCAACTTCATTACCAATATTCCAATTTCATTACTAATATCCCAAATTGTCCACTAATATTTCCACTTCCCAACTAATATTCCAATTTATACACTAATATTTTCACTTAGTATCTTTATTTTCCTACATTCGGTCAAACGTTTCAGTTTTGATGTTTTTTTTTATCCTAGAGTAAAGTGTAAAACGTAGTATACCACATAAGAACTGTATGGTTTGAAAACTTTTCACTTTCATCTCTACAAAACTAGAAGTTAGTCATGTTTAACACAAATTAAAGCGCACCTTATCTTTTGGGAACTGTTTTATTTGATACATTGTGTTGTGTTCAATTCGTGAGAGTTTCTCACGGTACAATCTTCTAATTATACCTCTAAATACTAACTGACAGACAAACAACAGCGCTGCTGAAACGGAATTGGAACATGTTTTACTAGTATATAGGATTTTTGAGGAATTTATACGGGATCACGATTCCACGGGGCATAGCTTTCGGGAAATTAATATTTTTCTATTTAATTATTTGTATCGTTTTGCGTTAGCTGCGCTTTGCGGTTTCACTCGCGTAATATCGGAATGAAAAGTTTCATAAGCCCTTCTTTATAAAAACTACCCTTATGTATGACATCTATATTGGACTAGTCGTTTGAATGAATAGTAAAACACCCAAAAACCAATGTACTGTATCTCTACTACGAGTTAAGCACACGATCAAACGTACCGTTTTGAGAATTTACCATGAAGCTAGACAAGAATCATCATCTTCCTGCCCTTATCCCAATTTTATTTTACTTTTTCTTCCATTCACTCCTATTAGCTATTATAAGCTTTTCTATATTATTAGCTATTATAAGCTAGACAAGAATAGGCCTATAAAAATAAAAAATATAAAAAATAAATATTGCAGGACCTTCCACACATCGCCATCTAGCCCCAAGCTAAGTAACTAGACTTGTATTATGGGTGCTAGACAACGGATATACTACTTATATTACTTTTCTTTTGTAAATATACAGGGTGATTTTTTTATGTGGGCCTTCAGGGCTATATCCTAAACCATAAGAGATAGCGAAAAATGCTGAAAGGACTTGCGTGCCCGATTTTGACAAAAACTAAAACTGCATCATTAGATTTTTTTAAAAGTCATTACCGTAGCCGGGAATCGAACCTGTTGATTTTGCAAAAAAATAATCACCTATATTTTTATACCAATCGATAGTGTTGCTGATAGAGATCAATTCCTGGAAACAAACATAGTATGGCAAAACAAAGGAAATAGCTGAATTTTGTAGTTTTCTGTAATTTTTACCTTTCTGTCTCTGGAAAAACAATAGTGTGAGACATAGAGGACAAGTGATATTTTTCTAAATATTATAAAATAAGTTCTAAATAAAGTTCTTTCCATAATATTTGTAAAAACAGTTCATATTTTTAGTGCAGCAGTTCGTTACGTCATTGGCCATACCTCCTCACTGCATTTTTTCAGGGATGGTTGTATGAAAATTACAGAAGATTACTAAAATGAGCTATTTTCTTTAATTTGCCAGACTATGTTTGTTTCCAGGAATTGATCTCTATTAGCAATACTATCGATTGGTATAAAAATATAGGATGATTATTTTTTTGCAAAATCAACAGGTTCGATTCCCGGCTAGGGTAATGACTTTTTCAAAAATCTAATGATGCCGTTTTAGTTTTTGTCAAAATCGGGCACGCAACCCCTTTCAGCATTTTTCGCTATCTCTTATGATTTAGGATATAGCTCTGAAGGCCCACATAAAAAATTCACCCTGTATACTTATAATACATAGAAACAACCAGACCACAGACAAATATCTAAGCATAAATACTTGCCTGAGGCGGAATCAAACCCGCGACCCTGTGTTTCCTATACGTGAGCCGCGAGATTCATTAGCTTAAATCATACTTCTGTCAAGTTCTGTCTCTATCATGCCATCTATTTTAGCTATCTACACAAAATAATATTTGGTCGGACAGAAATACTGTTTTAGGCCGTCTGTTTCGGCTCACTTATTGGCCTATTTCAGTTTTATAAGTTTCGAGAGATATACTTGAAACGTATGTTTGACTAAACCTCAGCTTTTAGCTGAGTTTCTTATTTAGCGGACTCCTCTTTTATGTGTTTTTAAGTCACTTTTCTGTTTTTTTTTCCATGTCATGTTCATTTCTTTTTTCCTGTGTTGTTGTAGGTACTCAATAAATGCTTTTCTTTCTTTCTTTGATCGAGTGAAAGAAAGAGTCGAGAAACCAACTTGTGTTAGGGTTCCGTATAGCTGTTTTAAAGTGTACTTCGCCTTGCAGACAAGCTCTCGAGCGAACAATGATGGCCGAAATGGAGACGTTACAGAACCAAATTCAACAAGCAAAACATGCTACGGAAATAAATCATCTTACAGCTGAAAATTTGAAACGAGAGGTGAGTCACATTTGTTCAATAGGTCAGGTTTGATTTACTACTTTACTAATACAATTATTTGTCTGTATTTACTCGGACTGTCTTTATTTACTCAGACTGTCTTTATTTACTCGGACTGTCTGTATTTACTCGGACTGTCTGTATTTACTCGGACTGTCTTTATTTACTCGGAATGTCTGTATTTACTCGGGACTTTCTGTATTTACTCAGACTGTCTGTATTTACTCGGAATGTCTGTATTTACTCGGGACTGTATGTATTTACTCGGACGGTCTGTATTTACTCGGGCTGTCTGTAATTACTCGGACTGTCTTTATTTACTCGGACTGTCTTTATTTACTCGGACTTATGCGGTTGCACCTGAGTAATGCTAGCTGCTAGTGCTGGAATAATGGCAAAACTTCGAACAAAAATTTCTTGTTTGCAAGAAGGTGTTTGAAGTTATGTGTAATGATGTCAGACGATGATGAAGTAAATTAATAATTAGTGATTTTATTGCTTTCATTGCCATTTCATTGTTATTTAGAAAAACGGAAAGATTTTATCATCTTTTTTCTATTTGTGTATATATATAATCAAGCCTTGCCATCATTATAATGGATGAGGATCATCGGAGACTAGCTTCTCAAAATGTAGTAAATTGAATAGAATATAATATAATTTATTCAAACAAACACACGACACAATTTAGACACAAATAAGAAACATTAACGAGATAGTTACAGAGAAAAGTAAATACAAAGAACAGACAATAAAAATAAAAAGTATCTCAGAAGTCGTGTGTTGCCAAATGGGTAAGCCTCAGCATGCACTGCAGATACGCAGGCGCATCTGCAATTGCTATATTAATTGTTGCAAAGCGAGCAGTAGACTTCGGAAGCACAGTTTGTGCTTGCGACGTCTACTGTTCGCAGACCTACTAGTTTTATTAAGCCTCTGGTTATCGTGTTTACTAATTGGAATTCAATTTTTCACAATAGAGAAAAAAATATTACGCGGAGTTTTTTGTATTGTTTTTTTGGGAAGCGACGATTAGGTCTAAGATATAGTTTGCTCGCCTAGACTTGAGAGTTCCAAGCTTGCGTAAATTATTATATCAACACGTCTTGACAATTTGTAAGGGTCGTTTTCACAAGAGTTCATACTTGTGCAAACGGTTCACGCCTCATTGCCTCACTCTAGATATTTATTCTTTTTCTATAGTTCTATGTATATTATAAACAGGTAGGAGTCCTAGAGAGTGCGATAATGGAGAAGAAACGTCAGGTAGAACGACTAGTGCAGGAGATGAAGGAAGCCAATTTGCAGAGTCTAGCGGGAAGTGTAGACGAACTTAGACATCCTTTAGACGGTATGTATTTATAAATTACTAGCTTCGCCCCGAGGTTTTATCCTTTTAGATCCCGATCCCGTAGAAAAATGGGGATGAAAAGTATGCTATATTTTTCCCAAAAAGTCTGTGCATTCTCATACCAAGTTTCATCAAAATCGGTCCAGTAGTTTCCGAGCCTATTCCGACCGAGAAAAAACAACCTCTTTTATAATATTAGTATAGATAGATGCGCCCCGCGGTTTTGCCCGCGTAAGTCGCGATCCCGCGGGAAAATCGGGATAAAAATAGCCTATATTTTTCCAAAGGATTAAATGTATCCTCGTACGAAGTTTCGTTAACATCGGTCTAGAATTTTCATAGCCTATTAATTACAAACAAAAATCCAAAACCTTGAATCTTATTATTATATTAGTAACTAACTATACCCCGCGGTTTCACCCGCATAGGTCTCGTGCGAATATCAGGACAAAAATAGCCTACGTGTTGACCCAGGTGTCCAGCTATCTACATACAGAGTTTCATTCACAATCGGTTCAGTAGTTTTTGCGTGGAGCAGTAACAAACATACACACAAACTTTCCCATTCCAATGTTTTAGTAGTATAGGATACATACATACCCCGTAGATTTCACCTGCGTAAAACCTGCATACTTTTTACTAAAAATGCTGAAAGAAAAACTAAAACTGCATCATTAGATTTTTGAAAAAGTCATTACCCTAGCCGGGAATCGAACCTGTTCATTTTTCAAAAAAATAATCATCCTATATTTTTGTACCAATCGATAGTGTTGCTAATAGAGATCAATTCCTGGAAACAAACATAGTCTGGCAAATTAAAGAAAATAGCTCATTTTAGTAATCTTCTGTAATTTTCATACAACCATCCCTGAAAAAATTGCAGTGAGGAGGTATGGCCAATGACGTAACAAACATAGGCACACGATTAAGTCCTGGGAAACCAATTATCACTACATAGTATATCCAAAGTCGCTTCCCGCTGTCTGTCCCTATGTATGCTTAGATCTTTAAAATCACGCAACGGATTTAGACGCGGCGCTTTTGTAGATGGAGTGATTCAAGAGGAAGGTTTTAAACAAAACTACCGCGTACGAAGTCGCGGGCAACAGTTAGTTTACTACAAACTTTTTATTTCGTTCTCATAGACTAGTTGAGTCTCCAAAATATATACGACCGGAAACAAAATAATTTTAATGATTAGGGTGAAATTTAGTGATGCGAAACGATGTGGGTCAGTCATTTCTACTGTTTATTCGAATGTTCAAAACCCTAGTGAATTTAACAAAGAAAGCGACCAAGTGCGAGTCGGACTCTCACACGAAGGGTTCCGTACAATTATATCCTTTTATTTAGTATTTGTAGTTATAGCGGCAATAGAAATACACTATCTGTGAAAATTTCAACTGTCAAGCTATAACGTATTTGACGACCCAGTTGGCACAATGGTCACCGTGCCGGACTGCCAAACACAGGGTCGCGGGTTCGATTCCCGCCTCGGACATGTATTTATGCTTAGATATTTGTCTGTGGTCTGGTTGTTTCTATGTATTATAAGTATATATTTACAAAAGAAAAGTATATAATCGTATATCCGTTGTCTAGCACCCATAACACAAGTCTAGTTACTTAGCTTGGGGGCTAGATGGCTATGTGTGGATTGTCCTGCAATATTTATTTATTATTTATAACGGTTCATGAGATACAGCCCGGACAGAGGAGTCTTAGTAAAAGGGTACCGTTTTTACCCTTTGCGTACGGAACCCTAAAATTAGTTAATAATAGCGTCATGTCTCCTATTATACATACTTTCACTGCCTGTCTGTGTCGTATCAATTTGCTAGTGAAAGTGAAATTCAAATATTCGCTGTTTGCTTTCGTATTTTGTAGAATCTTTGATGAATAATAATTGATTAAGAGAGTTCATTCTTTGTAATATTTGTTTCCTTTATAATTATCTGAATACAAGTTTTTGGTGTTTTTTTAAGTAATTGGCTTTGCACGACCAGTGTATTTAGTCAGTGTCGATTAATGAAATTAATTTATTCTAAACCAACGTCCCGCGGTTTCACCCGCGTAAGTCTCGATTCCGTGGGAATATTGTTTCAAAAATAAGTGGATAATCTAGGTCTCCAGCTATCTTCATGCCAAGTTTCAGCGCAATCGGTCCAGCCCTTCTCGAATTATAAATAACTAGCGACCCGCCCCGGCTTCGCACGGCTATATTATGCATGTATTATACATATAAACCTTCCTCTTGAATCACTCTATCTATTAAAAAAAACCGCATCAAAATCCGTTGCGTAGTTTTAAACATCTAAGCATACAAAGGGAAATAGGGACAGAAAAAGCGACTTTATTTTATACGATGTAGTGATAGTGATGAAACTAAAAGGCTTTGTCTTATATATAAAACGAACTGCGCCCCGCGGTTTCACCCGCGTAAGTCCCAATCCCGTGGGAATATCAAAATGAAAAGTAGCCTATAGCCTTCCTCGATAAATGGACTGGACTATCCAACACAAAAATAATTTTTCAATTTGAACCAGTACTTCCTGAGATTAGCGCGTTCAAACAACCAAACAAACTCTTCAGTTTTATAATATTAGTATAGATTGGCTGTGCCCCGCGATTTCACTAGCGTAATATTTTTCGACGCAACTTTATTATTTTTTTCTTTTATAAGAACCTTCTCCTGACAATAACAAACACAACAAAAAAAAAAAGCGAAATTGGTCCAGGCGTTCACGAGTGATGCCATGACAAAGGGAAATAGGGATTAATTTTTTATATATAAAAAAAAGTGTATTAGTATCTTTGTTACAAACTTCTTCTTCTTCTCGTATAGTGGTGTGGCTCACATATTGTTAAAGTTTTCAGATCGCCTTAAGGTTCCGCTGGTCGATCGTGTTTTCCATACAAATGAATTTAGAGTGTTATCCATTTATTCTTTAGGGAATTTGAAAAAACAAAAGTTAAATCTACATAACAAGTCTATATCTAGCCCATGTAGGCGACGAAATAGACAAATTATATTTATTTATATTAAATTAAATATAATTTGTCTATTTCGTGTTTTTTTATTTTGTTTTTTCAAATTCTATAAAGAATAAATTGATAACACTCTAAATTAATTTGTATGGAAAACACGATCGACCAGCGGAACCTTAAGGCCTCTAACTTGACCTAACGACTGCTACTAGAAGTAGCAACCGGGACCAACGGCTTAACGTGCCTTCCGAAGCACGGAGGGGCTCACGAAAACACATTTTTGCCACACTACTAATTGGTCACCCATCGAAGTAATGACCGGCGCCAGGCGTCACTTAACGCGCACGACCGTAATCGATCAGCGAGCTCCGCTTAGCTGTGAGCCTCCTCCTGTTACAAACTAATGAACTATGTTGTATTTTCCAGGTGTATGCAAAGCGGGAAGCGCTCGTCGAATCATAGGCTCCCCTAGACAGCTAGAAAACGCAGCGCCGACCAATAAGAACCCTCATGGAGTCTGGGTCTAAAACATATATTTTGCACCCCGCTGTTTCACCCGCATAAGAACCGATCCCTTAAAAATACCGGGATAAGGGATGCTTTACATTCGACCGGGCCGGTTATGTACGGTCGGCTGCATAATTGCAGACCCACCGTAGAAAAGCGGCTGTTATAAGAATGTTATCAAAACAAACAAGATTCTAGGCACCTGCTTTAGTTGAAGTTTTAAGTCTTCTAACTCATGAAATTATCAAACAAAAACATTAGAATGAAAACATGCCAATAATAGTAATTTTTGAACTCTACCGGGGACTGCATTTTGTATGAAGCAATTTATATTACACCGTGCATGATCCGTGTCCCGTCCGAGCCCGGATGGCACGGGCCGTGTACAGTCACATTACCAATTAGCTGAACCCCACGTGACCTAGAGCTCCCTTGGAAATCTGTAAGGTTGTAAAGTAATGTTACCTGATTCTGTTTTTTTTAACAATATTATACTATACAATAGATAGATAGATAAACACTTTATTTGTACAACACACAAAACATTCAAAAATACAAGAAACCTTATTAAATTGTACAAACAGGCGACCTTATCGCTTAAAGCGATTTCTTCCAGGCAATATAATATACAATTTAAAAAAATAGGTATATACTATATTTTTTACAGATATGCGAATTAGCTCTGGGTCTCGTGGGGTTCAGCTAATTGGTAATGTGACTGTATGTGGCCCGGATCCGCTCCGTCCCCTCAGTGGCTGATAACCCGGTGTAATATAAACGTGCAGCACAGACGGGCTCGGACACAGCCCGGTTTAATGTAAATCATCCCTAAAAATAGCCCGATTTATACTAGCTGTTCTAACGTTAAGAAGTAGCAAAAATACTCACAAACTTTCACATTATTATTTATATTATGGTAGGATTCGAAAGTTTGTGTGTATGTTGAACGATTGCGATGTTTTGTATCTTTTTGATAGGGACTTATGCAGGTAAAACACGGGGTGAAGCTAGTATTTCCTAAAACTCGAATATCTACACATTATTTAGTTTTCTGCAGATTCTGCATATTTACCTAAATATTGTAAAGGGAAAGCTACCCGGATGCGGGCGAAATTTTTTGGAACAATGATTTACTTAATCGCATTTATTCAAAAACGAGGTTTAGGCATAGTCCGAGATGTGGATTTAAACCTTAGATTTAGATACAGATTTACACGTGAACTATAATCTATATACATTATCCCTATATAATCTTTATGGATAGTGTTTAGACTATAGTTCCCTATGTAATCAATAGGGATAGTTTTTAGACTATAGTTCATGAGTAAATCTGTGTCTAAATCTAAGGTTTAAATCTACATCTCGGACTATCCTTAAGGTTCCGCTGGTCGATCGTGTTTCCATACAAATGAATTTACGAATTGAAGTTTAATAAATTTTACATACGACGAAATAGACAAATTATATTTAATTTAATATAATTTAATATAAATAAATATAATTTGTCTATTTCGTCGCCTACATGGGCTAGATATAGACTTGTTATGTAGATTTAACTTTTGTTTTTTCAAATTCCATAAAGAATAAATGGATAACACTCTAAATTCATTTGTATGGAAAACACGATCGACCAGCGGAACCTTAAGGTTCCGCTGGTCGATCGTGTTTTCCACGTCGTCATCGTGTTTTTCCTTATTCTTATTAAGGGGGACCGGGTTTTTGACTTGGAAAATTGTGATCTGAACTCGCAGACAGTAAAATACCAATACATTTGTGATTTATAACTGTGTTATTTTTAAATTAAACTTAAACAGACGGACAAAATGTTATAAGGGTTCCTTTTTTACCTTTTAAGGTACGGAACCCTAAAAAGATAAATTTCT
Organism: Idaea aversata; assembly: GCA_907269075.1. Lineage (NCBI taxonomy): Eukaryota > Metazoa > Arthropoda > Insecta > Lepidoptera > Geometridae > Idaea > Idaea aversata. Next base: position 6,271,381 of record OU026102.1, read on the forward strand.
CGCGTATCCGGGTAGCATTCTTCATATTACTATTAGTATTTATTAGGTGAAAATATATAGCATGTATTGTGTTCAATTAGTGTCATATTTAAAAGTAACGTCACAAATTATTTAATTAGAAGTGTACTTTAAAATCTGATAAGTTAGGTCCTTTTCTGTTTGTCTTTATAGTATTTGCATCTCATCTAGCTACACAGCGAATGTGGAGCGGAAAAATAAATTACGTTGGATAGTACTCAGCGCCATCTGGTCTAAAGTTAAGAGGAAGGGGTACCGGAGGCTATTTCCATACAAACTATTACAAACGTAGTCGACTGTTTTCTCCCTGGATAATGACACTAGAGCAAATATTTTTGGTGCATAAAACTTATAATTGCCATGACCATATTTTTTGATTTTTTTAATTTTTTTAATTTAAATTTCTATGATAATTAGAAAATGAAAAAAACCAAAACATAGGGGCATAGTCATGGCAGTTATAGATTTTGTGGCACAAAAATATTTGTGCTAGTGTCAATATCCAGGGAGGAAACAGTCGACTACGTTTGTATGGAGAGCGCGCAGGTACCCTTTCACCTTAAGCAACTTGGCTTGTGTTCTTGGATCTATAGGCCGGATAACGGACAGACTACTTACGTGTTACAATGAATCTAAATAGTTTTCAAAAAAGTTTTCTAAAGTCGTTGAACAAAAAACATAAGTCGTTTCGTATTACCTACGTATTTTGTAATTATTTCTCCATACAGAAGACACCGTGGAAATCAGAAAAAATATGTTCTTAGATTACAAATTTGTTTCACGGTGGGAATCGAACCTAAAACCTTCAAAAAAGGCGAGTAGCTTCAGAACATTGATTACACGCACACACTTGTAAAGTGTGACACTAATAAAGACCGATTTACATTTTAAAGTTTCCCATTGATTATAATATTACAAAAAAAATTGTTAGTTGCATCGTAGAAGTTTGTCATTAGTTTTTAACTCCCTAGTTTAATGCACGATTCTACTGTAACTATTGAATTGTTAATCGGCCTTTAGTGAGATGCAAAAACTATAGCCTCGTAATAATTGACACATATAGTATTATTTGTCTTGCCTTAGTTACAATATATTGGTTAGAAATATATCCTCAATGAATCAAATGTACCTAAATTCGGTTTATTTTTAGTTGCTAAGTGTGTGATGTTTGACTAATAACAAGTGCATTTCTTATAAAACTATTTTTAATTTGGGTGAAATTTTTTGTCGTCTTTATTTCTTTAGAGGTGGTTTGGTATTCTTAGGAATTTTAAAAAAATTTAAATAGGAATTTAAAAAAATTGCAGAAGCCTAATTGATTGCATCAATGTCTAGCATGAAGACCAAAACACGATACGATTAAGCGATATACTTAACTTCATCGACTCTCAAAATATGATAGATAAAGCCGCCATGTTGAATTTTTATTATAAATGGCGATAAAAATTATGATAAAAATTCAACATGGCGGCTTTATCTATCATATTTCGAGAGTTGATGTAGTTATATCGCTTTATCGTATCGTGTTTTGGTATTCATGCTAGGCAGGCTGGAGATGTAAAAAATATGTTTTTTTTTATTTGAATTAAAAAAGAAAATTATAATAGCAAGTATCAATTACAAGTACAAGCGTGAAGAAAGTCTACGCACATGTTAGTTCACGTCGTAAAACTAAGCACTTACGCTCCGCTCGTTCTAAATATCTATGAGTCCCGGAAACTCTTCAAAGAATATCAAATCGCCTATGAAAAACTAGGGGACGACATTTTTTACACCCTGTATCTGTATAGGATGCTTGGTATATGGTTGGTCCACCAAATATCAAACACTCTGTCTAAGTTCACCTCGATGTGCTGCTTTTATAAGTTTAAATGAGTGCTATTATGTAATTTAGATGTTTGAGTACCAATACGATTTTAATAACATTAGGAACGGTCTAGCGCCATCTTGTGACGCCGCAAGAGGAAACCTAACTTCAGTCTGGTTAAAATGCACCGAATTCGAGTTACAAGTTTGACCCTTTGACCTCTTAAAACCCATTTTTATGATGTTTTTTCACCTAAAAGCGGAATGTCTATTATTTTATAAAAATTGGTTAAACCAAAAAATAGCAACAGCTGAAGATTCCTTCATTAAAACCATAATCGAAAATTCCTCGTCCGTAACCGTGGTCTCGTATAAAGAAAGAAAAAAAATGATCTTCTCAATACGAAACCAGTTTCGCACAAAGATCATTTTCACACCTGCAGCACTTAAAGCCCTATTAACCTCAACTTAAAGCAAGACTTTATTCCCAAGGGAGATAATGTTGTATGAAACTCCCAAGGGAATAAAGTGATTTGAAACCACGGTTCCGTAGTCGGCCCAAACGGCGCTTTTTAGGGTTCCGTACCTCAAAAGGTAAAAAAGGAACCCTTATTTTCCATTGTTCATACATATTGTTATATAAATCGTATTTGTTTATGAATTTAGAAAAATATTTTTTAATTTTTAATGCATGAATCTTGTCCTTTGATTCGCAATAATACTTATATAGATTTTAATTATAAATAAACAATGATCTAGTCGAAAGTATGAGCCATTGCAATATTTTATAAACATAATAATATCAAGTTTTCACATATCCCGCGTTTTTTGCATTTACAATGATAAATAATTGTATGAGATAAGAGGAAAGGGTACCGACGCCCTCTCCATACAAACGTAGGCGACTGTTTCCTCCCTGGATAATGACGCTATAGGAAATATTTTTGTTGCATAAAACTTATAACTGCCATTTTTGTTTAAATCTCAAATTCTATGATAATTAGAAAATGAAAAAAAAAAACCAAGACATAGGGGCATAGTCATGGCAGTTATAGGTTTTATGCAACAAAAATATTTGTGCTAGTGTCGTTATCCAGGGAGGAAACAGTCGACTACGTTGTATGGAGAGAGCGCCGGTACCCTTTCACCTTAATCATAGTTATTGTATTAGGAAAAATGTTTATGACGTAATAATCTAGGTATAATCTTTTTATTAACTTCACGTGATTATCTAATAGAATTTAAGATATCTGTGTGTATATTTAAAACATATTATTGAATAAAGCCATATACGTAAAGATTGTGTACATTTGTTTTATTGTTTAGTACAAGCCCACATATTTTAAGACTCGTTTGAACTTACACGACTTTTGTCATTCATTACCCACCGCACTACCAGTCGACACTACCGGTAGTGTCGTAGGGACTTTTTTCCCTTCTACACTCCTCGCCAGTAGTGTTAACATCTCCGTGTAAAATAGTCATTGGTCTGTAAAAAGTACTAGGCAATCAGAAGTTAGTAGGAGGTACAAATCACACTTATTACGTCATCTCTCTTTCTTAATTTTTTCCCTTTCCTTTAATAGTAATTGGTCTGTAAGAACTAGGCAATCAGAAGTCGGTAGAAGGTATAAAATCACATTTATAACATTATCTTTCTCTTTCTTCATTTTTTCTCTTTCCTATAGCGTGTAGTAAATTGTATAATAGTAATTGGTCTGTAAGTAGGTACCTACTAGGCAATCAGAAGTCAGTAGAAGATATAAAATCACATTTATAACGCTATCTCTCTCTTTCTTCAATTGTTCTCTTTCCGTTACCGTGTTGAAAGTAATTTGGTCTGTAAGTACCAGGCAATCAGAACTCAGTAGAGGTAGAGGGTATCCAGGGTATCCTATAAAAAAACTGTCAGATTTCTAATGTGAAATCATGCTCGAGTTAATTGAGTTATTTTTCCAGTTTTATTAGGGTTTCGTACCTAAAGGATAAAAAACGGGACCATTATTGACTTCGCTGTCCGTCCGTCCATCCGTCTGTCGTACCAGGTTGTATCTCATGAACCATGATACCTAGCTAGAAAGTTGAAATTTTCACAGATGATGTTATTTCTGTTGCCGCTATAACAAAATATTAAAAACAAAAGTACTTAAATATTTTTGAGCATGTTTTTAAGAATTTTAGATTATTTTCATGTTTACTAGTTACTAGTACTTTTTACAGACCAACGACTATTTTATTGAGCAAATTGTTGACTAAGCTGGTATTTTAAGCACGGAGATGTTAAACTACTGGCGAGTAGTGTAGACGGGAAAAACTACCCTACGACACTATCGGTAGTGTCGACAGGTAGTGTGGTGGGTAATGAATGGACTTTCGTTCGTTATGAAACTATTGATGGTACATATTAAATCCTCAAAACCCAAAATCACGGGAAAAAATCTACAAAAACATTATTTTCAATTTCCCGCCCTATGTTTTTTGTTTATCGTATCTTGTAAATGCAAGTAAAGGTTAGGCAAAAGCTTTTTTTGCCCACCCAGTCTTTTCTTAGTCAACAAAAAAAGTCTGCAGTTTTCTGAATTTTAATATCAGTTCACAAGTACATCTCAATTATTGACTTAACTAAATATAAAAATATTACTAAGTATAATTTAACAAAAATAAATAAAAACAGGAACATTTTAAGCCAAAGACTTTGAAAACCCCTGTTGCTATGCATCGGCGATATTCAAATTGCCGCCAAAAAACTTCAAAGTGATGCTTTTGTGATTTGACGCTTCTTTTCTTTTGATTTTGATTGACAGATCGCGAATCTTTCACTGTTGTTGAACTCGCGAAGTTATTGTTTGCTTTCGAAGTGATTTTATTCGTTTCTAAAACATTTTAACTATGAAAACTGTGCTAAATCCTTAAAAATGTTGAATCAAACATCTACAGAAGCGTTGCTCTCAGCAGCATACGTTGAAAATTACTTAGATTGCGTCGAAAATCTTCCAAATGACCTGCAGAGACATTTATCGCGTATGCGAGAGCTCGACGTGACTTACAGAGGTAAATCTTGCAGTTCTATTTCTATTTGTGTATTTCCTTGATTGCGAAAGAACGCTAGTGACTATTTGGGTCAGTTATTTTGTGTAAAACGTCTTCAAAATGCTATGTTGACGTTCGCAGTTTCAACTTAATTACGTATGCGTATCTCTAGAAATGAGCGACTTTCTATAGCTACTGAAACAAAATACCATTTATCTTCATATTTTTATGTTCCTCTCTCAACAGGGAACGAAAAACCTCTTTATTAATAATGCCATTTCCATTGCTTTGTTTAACCTAACCTAGACATTTTATGTACCTCAAAACTGGGAAGCCTTCTGGATTTTACAACAAATCATTCTATATAAAATTCACTAGCTGCGCCTTGCCGTTTTCCCCGTCCCGATCGCGTGGTTATATTGGCATGAAAAGTTGCATACATGTACCTTATATTGTTCCAGCTGTCTCATAGGTACAAACTTTCATTACAGTTCAATAGTTTTGCATGAAGAGGTTACTCCCAAACGCTACATACTTATTTCACATTTATAATATACAAGCAGTGCCCCACGGATTCACCTACGAAAGTTCTAATCCCGTGGAAATTCCGGAATCAAAAGTATCCTATGTCCTTTTCCATCTCCTAAATAAACTAACATAATATGTCGATTTTCACCCAATTTGGTCCAGATATTTGACCATGAAGAAGGGACAAACAAACAAAATAACACACTATTGGATTTAAAATATTAAGATTAGCATAAACAGGAGTCAAATTCATAAAATAAACTAAAAATGTATTTACAGAAATTTATTATAAATTAAACAAAATGCTTATCTACTTTTATATTATTATCACCAGAATGTCTCCGAGAAGCGGAGAAGCACATAGCAGTATGTATCAGCTCAAATACAGAGGAGCGTCGTCGGAGCCGCGCAGCTATCCGACTGCAGTCAGTGCTGGTGGCTGCACAGGAGATCGGAGATGAGAAGCTACAGGTGGTGCAAATACTGCAAGACCTTATTGACAACAAACAACGGTCACTTGACGGTGATCATAAGAAATTAAGTAAGTGTAAGGCCTAAATTACTACCATTTTAAGGTGAAAGGGTACCTGCGCTCTCTCCATACAAACATAGTCGACTGTTGAATGTTTCATTTTCTAAATATCATAGAAATGAAGCTTAAAAAAAATAAAAAAAAAACAAAATAGGGGCATGGTCATGGCAGTTATAAGTTTTATGCACCAAAAATATTTGCTTTAGTGTCATTATCCAGGGAGAAAACAGTCGACTATGTTTGTAATAGTTTGTATGGAGAAAGCCCCCGGTACCCTTTCTTCTTAAATGAGCGGCTTAGAAATTAGCCATGGTCTGCTGTACTTATAAAATACAGTTGCTGTAACTTTGCATTATGCACATTGATGTAACATTGATAAAACAATTTGAAGACCTGTGTGGCACGGCAGACACTCACCTGTGATTTTGGTTTCAATTAAAGGTTGCGAGTTTGGTTCCTGCCTATGTAACAAATTTATATTCATGTACAGTATTTTGTTTCTGGTCTGGGTGTTTTTGGATGTACATTAAATACATTTAAAAAAAAAAATTTCATTATATGTAATGTTTTTTACGAAAAAGTATATAAATATTTTATGTCTGGCCACTATAACTAAAGCCTAGTTTTTTAACTTGGGGCCAGATGTTGCTATGTGAAATGTCCTACAAACAAAGTTGAAAGTTCAGTACCAAATAATATCCTTTTATTAATTTACATTTTTTAAATGGACACCATTTTCTACCCGCAGTGAACTGCCTAGATGTAAATACAAATGGTACAGTGAAAGAAGAGCCAGCCCCCATCCCCGAGACGGTTAGAGAGCGTGAACGAGAGAAGGAAGTGGCTGCAGTACCTCCTCCGCAGCACACAGCACCTCCACCCCCGCCAGAACGTACCACGGAGAAGGAAAAGGAAAAAGTTGATAAGGACAAATCTGGAGGTAGGTTTTATATTGAGAAGAGTCTATATTTTTCCTCTAATCTTTCTTATTCTACAAAAAAATCTGTGTCGATGGAACTAATTTTATAGATTGTACATATTCGTCATGCTGATTGTGAGTTTCTAATGTTTGGTAAGCATTTCAACAAATTAACGTACCTAAAATGCAAAATGCTGAAATGCAGTGTGTGTGGGTGTGTATGTTTGTTACTCCTTCACGCAAAAACTTCTGGACCAATTGCGATGAAACTCTAAATAGCTGAAGACCTGGATTAACAAATAGGCTACTTTTTATCCTGATATTACCACAGGATTGGAACTTACGCGGGTGAAACCGCGGGGTGCAGCTAGTATTTTATAAATTACTTAAAAATTGACACAAACTTAGTCAGTTAGTGTTAGCTTCTGTATCCTCAAAATATCTACTTTGTGGTTTACATTAATATTTTTATAAATACACGCTATTTCTAAAGTCGATCGCGAAATAGCGTTCGACATCATCAAATAGTCTTACGGAATCAGAGTCTTGGTTGCTATTCTAGACAATAATCTTAAACCTCAGTCTTAAGGCTTTTGGCTACATAAAAATGAAAAGAATTAACTAAGACAATTTGATAATTTGCTTTTCCAAAATCAAAATAACCACTATAAACTCTACATTTTCTTGGTTATATTTACAGGTGAGAGATGGTCAAAGCGCGCGCGTCGTTCTCGAACGACGACCGGCGCCGGCGCAGCTACAGATGGCGCAGACTCGAGCGAGAGAGACAGCGAACGACACACGCATAACACTACTCATAAGAAAGGTATCATTTATATTACAATATATTATTACAACAACATAAGCTTAAAAGGAAATGACTTTTATATGCCAAAAAGAAAGAAAAACATTTAATCAGGGATCGGAACCGGTTAACAAAAACCGGTTAATATCATAAATAATAATTGTTTGAACGGTTATGATACTGACCGAAATGATATCGGTAACCGGTTAGTACAGAGAACGGAACGCTAGCCGATATTAAAAGCTGAATTAACCGGTTAAACTCATAAATCAACTACTACTATCAACTAGATACAATAGATGGTGTACTATTGAACCTAGAGAAATAAATTTAACCGGTTAATTTTGCTCGCTTAATCGGTTATTATTTATAGGTAAACCGGTTTCGGGTGTAAAACCGGTTTTAAGCTTAACCGGTTAAAAACCGATAACCGAAACCTTTAACCGAAATTGATTCAGCTCGGGGTCAATGACCGAAACCGGTTTTAAAAATTAACCGGTTTCCGATCCCTGCATTTAATAGAAACAACAAAATATTTCAAAGGTATTTCTGCTATCCCCAAATGGTTTCGCCAAAATGGCGTGGGATCATTCCCCAAATAATGGGAATTAAAAGACGCATTTTCCCCCAAAGACTATCTTAACTAGAATGCTTTCCCCCAAATGGGTGACACAAGTAGGCAAAAGCCCAAAGATAAAAACAAAAAAAAATAAAGAAGCTGCTTGCTACTCCAAATAGGGCAGTAATATTCTATAAAAATTCTTATTTAATCAAACAATATCCATGGGCACTATCGAATATTATTAGCGATATGTATATCATCTAGACTCACACACGCAAGTTTGAGTCAATCAAAATAATATATCAGAGAATTAATTTATGTTCTTCAAATACATTTACTGCTTTCACTATTATTTTCAAATTCAATTAAACTAGCGACCCACCCCGGCTTCGCACGGCTATATTATGCATGTATTATACATATAAACCTTCCTCATGAATTACTCTATCTATTAAAAAAACATCATCAAAATCCGTTGCGTAGTTTTAAAGATTTAAGCATACATAGGGATATAGGGACAGAGAAAGCGACTTTGTTTTATACTATGTAGTGATTCACAAATAAAATACTAATACACAATAATTCAACAGGTATAGGTAAGAAGAAAAAGCGTAAAGCACGCCAAGCAGCGCAACGCTCCGAAACACCGCCAGAAGAAACCGACGCAATCGATCCAGACGAGCCTCGCTATTGCCTCTGCGATCAAATATCCTTCGGCGAAATGATACTCTGTGACAATGACCTATGCCCAATTGAATGGTTTCATTTCTCTTGCGTATCGTTATCGACTAAGCCTAAAGGTAAATGGTTCTGCCCTAAATGCAGAGGTGATAGACCTAATGTTATGAAACCTAAAGGTCAGTTCTTGAAAGAACTTGAACGGTATAACAGAGAAAAAGAGGAGAAAGCATAGTCTTTACTTAAATAATAGGTTTAAATGACTGGATACTGAATTGAGGCTCATTTTTAAAGACTAAAATCAGCGTTATTAGGAAAATATACTAAACTCCGTGAACTAATTTTAATGTATGATATACGTACACCGCTGAATCCGCGCCAGTTGGTCATCATCCGAGCGATGTTCCCGGTTGCATCCCTCTCGGGAGCTCGGGGTCCGCTTTCCTACTTTTACGTTTCTACTTTTACGCGCCAGTTGCTCTTAATATGTAATTGTAATTATTAGTCTGTTTATTTAATTATACCTGCTAATAATAAAACAATATTATCGAAAAATAAGCTTACGACTTTTTTGACATTGGTGAGTGATGTGCGATGCATCTTCGTCTCGAGCATAGTACCACTCTAAGGCGATAAATATACGTTTTTTTGTTGCAATAAAACAGAGAACGCCAAAAAAACACTTAATTTCTCTTAGGTGCATGTAGCCCAGGACAATTTACATAAAAATAAATTTTGTCATATCAAAATGTGTTCAAAATTTTCCTAATTATGGGCTAAAAAGGGTAATTTATCTGGGTAAATAACAATTTTCTAAAACTTATATTTTGACTTCTATACTTTTGGTGCGGTCCAGGATGCCTTCAAGTACCTAAGAGAAATTAGAAGGTTTTAAAAATAAAATACTATACCACGTGGATAAACTATAATAGTTTAAACTACCATAGTTATTTTCAATGTTAAAGTTATCCAAAAAATCCAAAAAATAAAACAGACGGACAAGAGAGAGATCTTATAATAAATAATTTGCAGGACATGCCACACATCGCCATCTAGCCCCAAGCTAAGTAACTAAACTTGTGTTATGGGCGCAAGACAAAGGATATACTACTTATATACGTTTCTTTTGGAAATATATACTTATAATACACTAGCGACCCGCTCCGGCTTCGCACGGCTATATTATGCATGTATTATACATATAAACCTTCCTCTTGAATCACTCTATCCATAAAAAAAACCGCATCAAAATCCGTTGTGTAGTTTTAAAGATCTAAGCATACAAAGGGAAATAGGGACGGCGAAAAGTGACTTTATTTTATACTATGTAGTGATAGAAACAACTAGACCCAAACAAATTTCTAAGCATAAATACTTTTCTGAGGCGGGAATCGAACCCGCAACCCTGTGTTTGGCAGTCCAGCATGGTGACCACGGGGCGTCTGGCATAAGGGTTCCTTTTTTACCTTTTGAGGTACGGATCCCTAAAAACATGGTAAACATCCCGCTTTTAATAACTTTAATACTCTAATAGTTCATAAAATCAGTAAACAACTTATTTGAAATAAACATATTTGTATATAAATATAGGTATCCATTCATTTAAGTCATTGGCTGAATTGCCATTTAGTATTGATATGATTTGAAATGTGATTTCAATTTTATAAAAGCATCTTTTACTTTTGACTGACGAATGCAATATGCTTCAATATAATAAATGTCTCAATCAAAGACATTTAAAATATAGTGTACTAGAGAGAACATAGAGCGAACTGACACTCGAGATCAGAATTATTTTCATAAATAGTATTGGCATAAAGCGCTGTTGTGCCTGGTACATGTATTTTATACCACTCTCAGCTTAGTCGACCTTCTCCAGCGGATAAAAAAATGTCAATAAGTCTGAAGCCAACTAAGCCGTATTTCATCATGAGTTTTTTATTTACTAAAAGCAATGCTAGCTAGTAGCGCAAGCAAATGTAATTTTTTCAAAAAGAAAAATCCATTAGTGTTTTGACGAAGGGGTTTATAATGAAAATTAAGTTACCTCACCACTAGTCCAATACCGTTCATCAAAGTAGAAACCAGTAAAACACAAGTGATACCTACCTAAGCACACTTGCACAAAAATAGCAAATGATTTAATTTAATCGAAACTAAAATTTACCCAATACATTTTTGGCACAATGGTCGCCATTTTGAAACTATGTGTCAAAAATACTGACACTAAAATCGAGATCCAAGTATTGCCAAAATGTTCTCTCTATTTCACTGTTAAATCTCTTTTTCTCTCAATAGTACAGATGATAAGAGAAATTGTAAATAGAACTTCAGTAATATAAATAATAAAAGTACAGCATAGAATAATTCATTTCTGGCATCTATTGTATAGAATTTTCTTTATGATAGTTGTTCAAAACAAATATAATTTCTTACTATTTAAATAAGTTATATTGAATATAAGGATTCATTATAAAAACTGTTTTTTTCTTATACTTACACAGAATTATTTATTTTTCATTCGTGTCTAGAATAATTCCTGCGGGAGAGAGGTGAACCCAATCGCAACGCAAAGAAAGTTGAAATGGTTTTGGATCAGGATTTTGTAGCGATGTTTTTGTAATAGATATATTACAGCGCGCTATCTAGTAGAAGAGTTTGGTACCCATCCTCGTCGCCAGTAAGATATTAAGGATATTCGAGAGCATTAACAATCAAAGACCGAGTCTAGACACAACTGATTTATTGATAACTAGCTTTTGCCCGCGATTTCGTCCGCGTAGAAGTCGAAAATTTTAAGTAGATTGGACAAAGGAATCTTGTTGTCCCATACAAAATTGCCCTCTTTTTTCACCCCCTGAGGGGTGGAATTTCGGAAAATCCTTTCTTGTCGGATGCCTACGTCATACAAAGAACACACCCTCCACGTTTCAGGTTTCTACGATCAGTGGTTTAGGATGTGCGTTGATCCGTCAGTCAGTCATTCAGGACAAAGCATTTTATATGTATAAAAGATAAGTAACAGATATTAAGATAAGATACTATAGAGCTATAGAGCGCCATCTAGGAGAAGCATTTGGTACTGATTTTCCCGTTGCATTATATGGGTAATGTAAAGAGAAAACCATATCACCATATTCAGAAATAATATAAGTACCTACTGCTTTATACAAATGTAAACAGTGTATATGTTGAATTTCAACATTGTTTACGTACCTACCTACCAGTAGTACCAGTTAATACACATTAGGACTTGCATGGTCAACTAAATGTCATAAAGATTTGCCAGAATATTCTCCCCAAAAGGGGCTCTACGCTGTGTAGACAAAGGAACTGACTAATACTCAGTTACCTAATAAATAAATTATAATAACCACCACCTACAAAGGCGCCCACATATTCTTCAAAATGTATGAAACAGTCTCCAGTTTGCCAGTTGATACAAACTCGTTCATACTCACTGGCTTCATTAATATTTTCTTTATAATTTTGACATCAGTCAAGTTGATTTAGTTTGAAAGTCAATCTCGCGGTTTTCGGTAGAAACTTACGTTAAATTTTCGTGTTGTGGTTATAAATATACAGATGTCTTCAACTTTAATATTTGTTGGGTTGCCGGAGGACTCCAAAAGTTCGATCACAAAGTAAGTAAATCTGTTGTTGCTTATATAACTTTATTACTAAGGTACCACCTGCAAGAGCGTTTACCAACATTGGCTTAGATTCAAATTAGCACTGTCGAGGAAGGAGTTGTTCTAAGGCTACCAATAGGTACTCATTATTTTCATTCAGATAAATGTAGGAACTCAAATATCTCTTAGATTTCTATATCTATTTGCATATTTTCTAATAGTCATTCTTAAAACTTTTACTTACGCCTAACTAAAATTACAGAGCAAGATTATGAAAAATTGGATATTTTCTTCATAAAAAATAAATAGGTACAATTCATATGTATTATACTAACGAAAACATGCACTAAACTAGATACAGTAGGTAATTGTAGTCTAATTGAAGATGTAGGCTGGTTGGTTGAGATTTATTCGGTCTGTAAACTTGTGGGCGGCACGCGGCGCAACGTTCTCGCCTTGAGAACTCCAATTAAGGACAACACCAACCTTGTTTATGTCTTAAAAAATTATTTGATCAAATTAGGGAATATTGCTCAACTTTAAATGAGATTGTACTCTTTATTAAGCGGCTATTAATATGTAAATTGACCGGACACTGATTTAATAGGTCTTGCCCTTTTAATTAAAGTTACAAGGAACTTTGTTCAATAAAATTAGATCAGAAAAGTATTTATCTAGTAGGGCCATAATTTGAATCGATAAAACCATATTTAAACCTAACAAAATGAGGCTGTAGAGACTGCGAATATTAAAATTAAAACACTAATTACTTGACTAATAATAATTCGTGGTATACCCGTTATTGACCATCTCATTTATATTTAAATTTCTAGTTTGTTTGTAGAAATAGTATTCCTAAGATAAAAAAAAACCATATTTAAACCTAACAAAATGAGGCTGTGGGGACTTTGCGAATAATAAAGTTTAGCAACATAAAAACACTAATTACTTTAATAATAATTAGTTTAGAAGTAGATCCCGTGGTATACCTACTCGTTATTGGCCATCTCATTTATATTTCAATGTTTAGTTTGTTTGTAGAAATAGCTGTGGGTATTCCTAAGATAAGAAAAAAAAGAAAAAATGGTTGTCTGTGAAGTCGGTTTACGGACGATAATTTTACGTGATAACGTCATAAGAAAACATTGATGGTAACCATGGCAACGATAAAACGTTGCTATAGTTACCTTGTCAATAACATGAGGCGTTCCAGTAACGACGCGGTGACGTCACACTTTTTTGAGATTGCAGGTGTTCACCAATTTATAAAACGTTATCACGTCAAAAATAAAGAATAATTACCTCTACCTATCTCTCATAGTACCTACCTACCTACCTGATATAAATTTGTGCAACCTTACTGAAGTTAGAAATCCTATAATGGGGTATCATTTACACCCTCGACTAAAGCCTTTCCTGAGTCCATACTTATTAATAAATACCACAAGTAAAGGCTTATGTTTGCTGGTTCTCCCCTTTCGTAACAGGATTATGTGAGGCTCAGACAGGAGTGTGACAGGATACGAAAGGGTAAAGTTTCGTGAAGCCTTCCATATTGTTGACTGTTGGGCTATGCTATTACGTTGCATAAGGCAGTGTTTTTTAACCCTTTACAAGTAAAAAAATCTAGCGACCCCTTAGGCCGTAATAAAACTTTTTTAAATTATTTTGGTGACACAGTTTGGCTATTAAAATTAGCATTTCCTGCGGATCTTTTCAGCCACCTGAATATATTATAAACTAGAGCGAGAAGGGAGAGGAGAAAACATTCTAACAGCTAAGCATGAAATGAAAGGATTCCTCGGAAAGGTTCGTTCATGGTCAACATCCTTGCACAAAAATAATTTTGAGTCAACAAGTGCTCAAAAATTTTTTGTCGTAATGTTTTATTGTAGTGTCTTTTTCCTTTAGCCGCGACCCCCCCCGAGTAAGGCTTTGTTTCCCACCTGGGGGTCGCGACCCACAGGTTGAAAAACACTGGCATAAGGCATATGGTGCAAGAATTTTGTAGGAGAACATGTCAGTATTTGTACTTAAATAATGAGCTTTTTGAATAAAACGACATAATATCCTAGAACACTAGGGAAATCCTGTGGCATTTTAGTACCTATACTAGGTTACTTTCCTTTAGAAGCCTCTTTCATTATTATTTGTTGCAAATTTGCAATAGCTCTATAGACTATAGAGATACCTATACCCCCCTTAGTAGCTCGATGAGTGATGCCGAAAGTCAGCAGACGGTCACGGCGCGTCATGGTCCACCAGACGCCCGCGCTGCCGCCTGCCGGCTGCACGGCACAATGGCGGCACTCCTCGCGGAAGCCACCTCTATTACATGCATGGCTACCTTCTCGATGCGACTACTCTCCTGGTACCGAGAGTAGCTCCTGTCTTTCGGGGCAAATATTTTGTGCGTTACGTCAGCTTTTAACAAATCATAACCTTCGCTTTTGGTTTCGCCGTAGTCGTGTAAAAGTTGGCAAATATGTTACCTACTTCCGATTTCTTCTAATCTGCTTCCTAGTGATAGCATTTTAAGACACCAGAAGTTGTATCGCAATAAATAACTGAAATTATATTTTACATCTGTTCTTAGAAAACTTGCCTAGATAGCTAACAGTATTAATCTGACCCCAAAACCGCTAGCACCCACGCATCACCACATACTATAGGTACCTATAAGTAGGTATAAATCCCCACCTGCATTGGTACCACAGATAATATAGGTACCTAATGCATTTGAATTGTAAGTAAAAGCGCATCGCCCTTTCCGGAGAACCGTTCTTTTGATTGTTATTTGTTCCGTCTCTCTTATATCTGTTAATTAAAGGTTTATACACAATGGATATAAAGACAGATAGTGTCAATTAGTGGATACGAGACTGCTATAAAGGGCCCGTGTTTATCCCGACCCGTAGGGAACAAATTGGTGTGTAGAGCTATCAAATTAACCACTTTATGCTATACAAATTGTTTTCTTAATTCTGGTGTCGATTTAGTTGATGTTTTTAGATTGCTTATCAAATTAAACTCACTTAATTCAATATTTGAAGGTATTAACAAATTAAAAAACAAAGAAACTATTTACATTGCAGGACATTCCACACATCGCCATCTAGCCCTAAGCTAAGTATAACTAGACTTGCGTTATGGGTGCTAGACAACGGATATACTACTTATATATACTTTTCTTTTGTAAATAAGTATACTTATACTTTTAATACATAATTTACATTACTTACCTATGATCATGATGTTGTGGTTACCTCTGAGTGAATCAAGAAATATAACGGTAGTTTATCATCACTATCACTATCACTACATAGTATAAAATAAAGTCACTTTTCGCCGTCCCTATGTCCTTATGTCCCTTTGTATGCTTAGATCTTTAAAACTACGCAACGGATTTTGATGCGGTATTTTTAATAGATAGAGTGATTCAAGAGGAAGGTTTATATGTATAATACATGCATAATATAGCAGTGCGAAGCCGGAGCGGGTCGCTAGTAAGATGATAAAATTGAAATTAATTCATATCAGCGAGAGGTAGGAAAACTCTCGTGTAGCAATTTACATGAAGGCTTACAAGATAAGTAAACAATTACGAGTAGGTAGGTACGTAGCGGTCGTGTTCATTGATTATGTTTTAGATATGCTCTAACGACAGTAACACCACGAATTGTGAACATCAACTGTTGACTTTCACTTTAAAATACTTTTATAGTCAAGATGCCTATTAAAATAACGCATTAACATAGCAGGTAGGTACTTATGAAATTCAAAATTCTTTATTTATTTGGAATCATACAATTTGAAATGAAATTAGATTAAAACGTCTTAAAATATAGTTTTTCTAAGTTAAAAATTCCAAACGATAACCTATACAGACTTCGGCTAATAGGTATGCGAACTTCCGTGGTAGAACATCTCCTTTTTGGAGATTCGGTTCAAAACAAAATGTTTGTTTTTATGTGGTGTGTATTACTTACTGCAACTGATGCATAGGTACATTAGTTAGCTTATTTAATTTGCTTTGTTTCCACGTCTACAGATTCCCAATTTTTCAGATTTCCAATAGGTACCTACTACAGATTTTTGTATTAACAGATTTCCATGTCTACAGATTCTCATGCCTACAGTATCCTATTTGTACAGATATCCATGTCTACAGATTCTTATTTCTACAGATTCCCATGTCTACAGATTCTTATTTCTACAGATTCCCATGTTTACAGATTTCCAAGTCTACAGATTCCCACGTTACATTTGTAAGATAACACTGGCAGCCTGAAAACCTCTTACTTAATTTTGGTAATGTTAAAAAAGTATTCCGTCACAAGATGGAAAATCTCAGTTTCCTGTGAACCTTGCCAGTTCTAATAAACGCCAATGAAGGCTAGTGCAATGTTAGATTATTGTATTGACAATAAAGTTTTATTTAGGTCAAAGTTTACTACACAGGGAACAGTGGAAAATGGGCCTTTGGCCTACAACGGGACTGAATTAACGAAAAATAAATAAATAAAAAAACAAAACGTGTCCCGGGACACGCGTTTAGAACGAAGTTTCTTTCGACAGACAGACAGACAAATTTACTTTCGCATACTATAATTATCTAATAGTTTTTCGTTTCACATTTTTCGTAACGCCCAAACTGGATTGAACTGGATTTTTTATGAAATAGGTCCCATCGCAAACCCGCGAACAGGAACTTGGTTAAAATTAAATAAAAGTTTTCAGATGTCATCTCTAATTACTGTATAATTTTGAATATTTATCCACAATGCATAAAGGTAGGTATTAGCCGGAACAAGCCGTAGACACATTAGGGACATTTATAAAGACCTAAATATACAAAATTGTAGTCACTTTCATTGTATTTTCGGTTTTTATTGTTCCTTTCATCTCTTTGTTCTTGATTTCAATGCATCGTGCTTATTATACTTACCTACCTACTATATTTATGGAGATATCAAGAATGTAATTGACAAATAATGATCAGATGTAAAATGTTACAGCCACTTTCACTGTGTTATTGTTTAGTTTATAACACGTCTAGTGGGTAACTGTTTTTTAATTTTGTTTAGGATTGTTAGATATAAATAGGCTAAATAAGGCCACTTGCACAGTCCAGAGTTTGAATATTAATAACCCTAGATTTAGGAATGAATTCAACTAATACGTGTTATCCAAAATGCCTAAAAGAGGGCTGAGCTACGTAATTTATGAGCTAATTATTCTTAAAATCCTAAAAATTTCACTTCTTCTGAAGCATACGTTTTATAAAACGTATTGGCTGTTGTTTTTAAAAAAAATAATGGATACAATCGCGTAATGGCTGTTAACTATAAGAGCCTATATTACTAAACTACTTTATAACATATTTAAATAAGATTTAATAACCTTTCTTAGTCCAAAGAAGTCTCAAAGAGGTAAACAAAGATAAGTGCAATATCTACTAACAGCCGCAAGAGAAAATAATTTAAATTTATTACAATTTAATACAGGAAAAGTGCGCAAAATAACATACTATAATCAGCAACGATTTCAATCTCTCGGTGAAATCACAGTTTCCAATATAATGAACTGTTATTTTAGTTTTCATCTGCGGCAACACTGGGGTATTGTTTTGTAACCTAGGGCAAGTATTTATTCTAGTTGGCATACCTAATTTTGTGTAGTGTGGCTACCGTGGTAGCCTCCGGCACATTTCTTCCTTGACCACTTAATATTTTACTACCTACTACCGACGTATTTGGGCCTTAAATAAAAAGTTAAAAAATACAAATTATATAAAATAAAAAAAGGGTAGTCTGTAAAGTCGGTTTACGGACGATAATTTTACGTGATAACGTCTTAAGAAAACGATGAAAAATTGATATTTTTTCCATTATGCATTAGTATAAAAGTCTTCTATTCGTCACTCGTGGCCATAACACAAGGCCTGATGAGCGATATTATTATTAACCAATCTAAAACAAACACGAAACCCATGAGTTTACCATGACACCTTCATGGTACAGGAACATGACGGTGTCTGTTACCCGGAACAGACACTTTTTTGTGAATACAGGTGTACCATCAATTTATTAGACGTTATCATGTCAAAACTAACATAAAGAAATACCAAATATAAAGAAATAAGTAAACCAAAAATAAATTAATGAAATAATTAACAAGCCACCTCCCAACAGCGGTGAATTCCCGGTGCAAAGCTGATCAAAATTGCTGTACCTCAATGGGTGCATTGGATTGATTATTATTGAAAATTTTGTTTAAATAATTTCTTTCTAGATGTAGGTTTATAAAAAAATCAGTAAAAGAATCTAATTACAATTTACCTAGACACTCAAGTCACAAATAATGCAGAGGTGGTCTCTCTCTCTATTATAAAATATCTTCTCTTAAAATAATTAACATACGCAATTAAAACTTTATAGATTATAAACTTTATAGTTCCTGATTTATACTCTCCTATTCTAAATGAGATCACAATATTGCTGTAAAGTCTTTTATGGGTAGATAATAGTAATAAGTTGTTGATAAATATGACTTTCATCTGATTATGCTTCATTCATTATTTCTTTCGCAAGTAAATAAAAGTGTTGACAGTATTTTTACTCGGATTTTTTTTTTGAAGTGAAATCTTCTTTAGCGGCGTTGAGCACTTTTTCTGTAATGGGTATAAAATCTTAAACTCGCGTCAGGACACGTGACCTGATCGAAAAAGCGTAAGACGGATGGAGAGTAGACAGCTATCCCCTCTCTACGGCGCGGCGAAAATGTATGCCTGGGCCTACTGTTTTTAATTTGGCTGTGAGTGTATTAAGACGTACATATGGTATTTTTTAACGGACGACTATTGACGGACGACAAATGTCGGACGACTATTGACGGACGACAAATGTCGGACGACTATTTGTCGGACGACTATTGACGGACGACAAATGTCGGACGACAAATGTCGGACGACAAATGTTGGACGACTATTTGTTGGACGACAAATGTCGGACGACTATTTGTCGTCCGACTATTTTTTTTTTTTTCATCTAAAACTCTTTTTGCGTATGTTCTCGCGACATATGAGATTTTACACAGATATACAGTTTTCACTTCTGCCTGCACTCCCGGAGTGCGCTGTTTTTTTTATTTTTAGGGAAAGTCCAGGGCCACCTCAGAGGGTTTATAATAAATAAATAATAAAATTAAATAGCCTTTATAACCCAAATGATACAATTCAATTCATTCTTTTTTATTTGTATACTAGCGACCCTCCCCGGCTTCGCATGGCTATGCTATGCATGTATTATACATATAAACCTTCCTCTTGAATCACTCTATCCATTAAAAAAACCGCATCAAAATCCGTTGCGAAGTTTAAAGATTTAAGCATACATAGGGATATAGGGACATAGGGACAGAGAAAGCGACTTTGTTTTTATCCGACTACGGCGAAGCCAAAAGGGAAGGTTATGTACTATGTAGTGATAGTGAAGTATATGAAAAACTAATAGATATTATTTGTCTGTTATTAGCTATCATCTACTTAACATTATAACCTCTTACTAATGAAATTCTTGACCAGAACTGTATCAGCGACCGAGTCTCGAAGTGTGGGGGAGATCTCTTTCGTGGACCTTGAGAACTCTGCTGCCAACCCAGGAGCTCTATTTGGGTGAGGAGTTGGTCTTATGTAGGTAGTTCTCTTAGAACCTGTAGTTATTGTGTAGCTAGAATAAATGTGGTTAGATTAGCTAATTGTCTTAACGTGTTTCATATAGGAAATGGATACCAATTTTTTATGTTTAGAGCACAAAAACATTTGGTCAAAAATCGGCCTTAATTTTTATTGAAATTAATGAAACTGTTCGGCCAGCGTTTGACTTCAATTATCTTAATGATAAAGCGAAGATGTGGTCTTAGATGTCACACGTTTGCCTAGAAGATAGACAAATTAATCGCAACAACAATCAATATCTTCGAACACAATTTCGGGAAACTTAATCCATTGTTTTGTGAATACGTCTGTTTTAAAAAATTACCTTCGAACATCAATTGTTAACGGTAGCATTGTTCTTATTTCCCTTTATCCTTTCACAAACAGTTTATAGCTTATTTAATTGTTTTGGTACATCTTAGAGAATAAAATTAGACACAGAACTCTTTTATATTTCGAGTTTTGGTAAGCCTTCGCTAAGCGGTCTTTGTTTGGTATTCATTTAAACGTTGCTCTTTTGTGTCGATGAGCTTAATATTTGTGGTTATTTGTAGAGCTGCTAGGTAAGTTTACACGGGCATTTTACTCGCAATTTTATTTCAAAATGAAGATGTAAATTGATGAATATTAAACATTTCCTGACGTATGTAGTAAAAATTAATAACTAAAGATAATTTCTATAGATAGGTTACGTACTGTCGATGGTGTAAGATATAAATTAATATTCAATATCTCCTTTAAAATAATGGCAAATCAGCACTGCCTTTAGGCGTTTTATAAGATATAGAGACCGGAAATTACGATGAGGTTTTGAATAATAATAAAAATTGCAGTAAAGTAAAGGTAATTATGTGCATATAAGTCTGATAAAAGATGAATAAATTTCGCGTACTAAAATAAAATACAATTTATCGATCAAGATAAAATATTTAGATTAAAATATTTCAGCAGATCTAACGTAGTAGGTATAGATATTCATCGTTAATATTCATTCTTACACAGTTTTTTTTTTTTCGATCTTTTTTTAAGATTACTACTCTTCTAGTCATTTCAAGTGTGCAACTGAACTATAAAACCTAATTTTGCTATTCTGTTTTCAGACATCCAGGCAAACTGGTATGATTTACCTATGGTATAAATATCAGACACCCGCACTATGCGTTTAGCTTCGTCATTTTTATTCGCACAACTTACCAGCGCGTTTATCTTTATTATGGTCCAAATATACATTTTCAACCTTGTCCATAAAATAAAAAATGGGTGCGTGTACTTATGTACGCGCGTGAGAAGTTATACTTCTTTGGCATTATTAAAAAAAAAAAAAAAACTCGTCCGGCAAAAAACTCGTCCGACAAAAAACTCGTCCGACGAAAAGTTCGTCCGACAAAATACTCGTCCGACAAAAAACTCGTCCGACAAAATACTCGTCCGACAAAAAACTCGTCCGGCAAAAAACTCGTCCGACAAAAAACTCGTCCGACAAAAAACTCGTCCGACAAAAGACTCGTCCGATAAAAAACTCGTCCGACAAAAAACTCGTCCGACAAAAAACTCGTCCGACAAAAAACTCGTCCGGCAAAAAACTCGTCCGACAAAAAACTCGTCCGACAAAAGACTCGTCCGACAAAAAACTCGTCCGACAAAAAACTCGTCCCACAAAAACTCGTCCGGCAAAAAACTCGTCCGACACAAAACTCGTCTGACGAAAAACTCGTCCGACAAAAAACTCGTCCGACAAAATACTCGTCCGACAAATATAAATAATTAATTACATTAAAATAATTATGTAGTAGTAGTACCTCTTTGTACTTACTTAAACTATTTGGTTTTATGACAGCTGTCATCTTGCGGTTTGCGGACAACTTCAACATGGTTTTATGACAGCTGTCATCTTGCGGTTTGCGGACAACTTCTCCCGTGAGAATTTTGTGTGACGCTTTTGTAAAATTTCACTCTCATCATTTTTTCATAACGCGCCTAAAGAAGTATAACTTCAATAAATAAAATAAATATTTCAGGACATATTACACATCGCCATCCAGCCCCAAGCTAAGCAACTTAATGCTTGTGTTATGGGTGCCAGATAACGGATAAACTACTTATATACTTTTTTTTTTTGTAAATATATACATATTATACATATAGAAAACACCCAGAACCAGAAACAAGAATTTATGGTCAGCATAAATACTTGTTCCCGGCGGGAATCGAACCCGCAACCTTCTGCGTCGCAGTCGGGTCCATAGTAGGTACTATTTATTTATTTTATCTGTAGGGAAAGTCTACAGCAAAGTTTAATACTACAGAAAGAAGAAATAAAATCAAAAAATCAAAATCAAAATCAAAATTTTTTATTTCTTTGGATGTATAATACCTTAAAAGTATAATAGACCACTTGAAAACGTCTTAAAAACTAAGTTAGGATGTGTGCCTTCGGAACGCGCCCACCAATGAGAAGAAGGCACAAGAAACTCATGGGGTTTTTTTTTTTCATGTGATCACGCTCACAATGGTCAATATTACAAATATTTGAAAGTATTATTTGAAATGGAGCAACTAAAGTCACGTCCATGGGTTCTTATCATTAAGGTAAGACGAAGTATCATAGTACGCCTTACTGCACAATCTATGCTTTATAAAAGTTTTGAACCTGTTAATGGACATGTCATATACCTCTTTAGGTAATTTATTATAATAGAGCACACATGTACTATTAAACGACCTGTTTATTTTCCGGAGCCTACTACCGGGCACGGTCAGTTCATCCTTATTTCTTAAGTTGAAATTATGAAAATCGCTGTTTTTACGGAAAATATCAGGATTTTTGTGAACGTAGAGCAAGTTTTCGTAGATATATTGGGAATAGAGCGTTAGAACGCGGAATAGAAACAGAAAGCCAATTACAGCCAATAACAAATAGAAACATACTATAAATATAAAAGCACTGTCTTCTATCGAAAAATAGTATATCGAAAAATTTATAGTTAGGTATAAACATTGACATTCTATAAACATAATCTCATCCCAGCTAGCAAAATTGTGATAACAGGCAAACTTTTATCACTAAGTAGTGATATTTAAGTCATATATTAGTAACTCTATAACTGCTATTTGTATATCTGTGTTTTGAAACACTTATTAGCTGTATAAGGATATACAGCTAAATTGCGCTATTAACTTATCACATAAACGTTTAGTCAGCTGCTTTATACAACATATATAACACAGCTGTAAATTGATACTTTTAACTTTAATAATGAGTAATTATGCTGCACAGAAGATTTTATGATGCCACTAAAACGCAAATGGAAACTAATGTGACTTTAAGATCACTAATATAGAGCTAGTTATATATTGATCACCACTGTAGCTAACCTATGATATAATAGATGTCACTGTAGCTCTTACATCTCAATTATGCTTGATATAAGCTTCTATTAACACTTGTGCTAAATTAATGATAAGGGGATCTCTATTAACATTCATAAGACGTAAAGAAGATTTGTGTGCGCTCATATACCTTCAGTGACATAAAAATGTTTTCATTTCTAATATAAAGCTAAAAAGGCACATAACTATTTCCAGGGACATATCTATATGACCTTTGAAATGAAATAAAATAGTCAATAAAAACGAAATAGTCTTTATTTATAAAGCAATCTACATCCATGACGACTACCATTTTTCCGTGGAGATTGAGATGACTGAAAAATATAATTTTTATTAAGACGGACATAGTTAAGGTTTATTTTATGGCTTCTGGAGAACCCTAAATATTGTAATGGCTGCAATATGTTGTATATCGTTTGATTAGTAGCAACAATAACACTAATTAATGAAATAATGGCGCATTCAAATACAGTTTATAAATAAAATTATTTTTATTTATTAAGTATTATAAATTCGAGTGGGCCACTAAAAAAATGATAATAATATACCACTAATTTATCAATAAAATTGCAAGCGCATTTGATTTTACACTATTTATGACTTTGAAACACAATTCACATATTGCACTTACAAAATGGAAAACAGAATGGACAAATGATTGTAACTTAGATAAACATTATAAACACTACTTACCAGAATTACCAATATTTTTCTGACGAGAAACTAGCCAACGTTATTTGCGCACAGTCAAACAGTGATTTAGTTTATAATAGAATCACAATCACCGATATATCATCAAATAACTGGATATCGGTGTAGCTGCGACCCTTTTGCAACTTTATTGTGTTACAACTGATTTAAGGTTACGGATATAACACTAAGAAGACGAAAAACACACAGATATATCACTAATATGTATCCAATTAGTTCTAAGTGGAGCTACTATAGATAAATTATATTACTTAAAAGTGCTAAAAGTGGGGCCATTTTCGCATGGTATACACGTTTCTAACACGCATATACGACTGTTTATATCATCGATATACAGCTATAATTTAGGTCAATTTGCTAGTTGGGTTGGGTATAAAACATAATAAATTCAGAACGCACACAACGGCAAGAAGGATTCGCAGAAACAATATAAATGCATACAACAAGTAATCAGAGACAGAAAGGTCAGCTTCAAAGAACAGCTGACTGATCACGCGTCTGAGCCTTCTGAAGTCTGTCTATAGTCTATAGATTTAATGCTATTATGAAGAAGGTGAAGAATGAGTAATAAAGTAATTCAGAAGGCTTGAATATTATTTTATGAAATGTAAGGTTTTTCATAATAAGTCAATCCACCGACAGTTATAACTACGATTGACAACATCACACGACATCTCGCCGTTCGTCCTCAATTCAAATGTTGTCGGTCGAGTATTAGCCACCATAATATGAAATAGGTTCCTCTTCCGGTACAATGTAGTTCATATTACAAGTTGCTTCAATAGTACGTCGGTAGTAAAGCTTCGTGACTTAGTCTCGGCGCTATGCTTGGTCAGGTTTAGCTACACCTTCAACTGTAGCTCGTGTTCACAAATACGCAAGCGTTACAATTACTAAGACATACCTTTAGATAGCTTCATTTGTTATTGATTTAAAATCTGAACAATACCAGCGTTTAATGAGGTACATTTAGTAACAATTTGTATGGGTATGTCCCAAATCTGTTTAAGGGCCCGACACTGCCTGGTACGGCCCTATATACAGATCCGATCGATAGAAC
Source organism: Idaea aversata (assembly GCA_907269075.1). Lineage (NCBI taxonomy): Eukaryota > Metazoa > Arthropoda > Insecta > Lepidoptera > Geometridae > Idaea > Idaea aversata. The sequence continues at coordinate 6,296,769 of OU026102.1, forward strand.
AAATAATGTTCGCGTGATTGATGGAGTACACAAAATGCGAACGCTTTTGTTGCGAATACTCCATAAAATTCGAACATGTTGCTATTATAGTTTTTAGTGGAGCGTGACCTTAATAGCGTTAATAAGGTTAGTGGAACAAAAAATATAGGCATATAACCCATAACCCCAAAATTTCCCAAAAAAACGTTCAAACCAAAAGCTGTAAATAAAAGTTATTTATTTAAGTAAGTACACAGAAATAGCTTTCAACCGTTTTACTTAGTTCATTATCAATTCGTAAACCTAATAGTTTAGATCACTTTAGGTAATCGATGTAGGTACTTAATTTTGTCTATAAACGATCTGTTTGACAGCGGATGATAGGTTTTCCAGATAAATTACTTAGGTATTAAAACCTTGAAAAATTGGGGTTCGTACCTATATTGCTTACGTCCATTTGATTAAGCCCTAGATGTCCCACACGTGACCTGAGTGGTACTAAAGGAACAATCTCCTGGTTGGAGGCTTGTACTGTACAATCATCCGGCCTAAGTTGTATTGCGAAGCGGATTTATCTGTCCTTTGGTCTCATAAAGTCCATTATACCACAATGTCCACTATATCAAAATGTCCACTGTATCAAAACGTTCACAGTATGGAAAGGTCTATCGTATCATTTTGTTCATTCCTCATAACGTCCATTTTATTAAATGTCCTGTTCCGATACGTATAGGCTGGGGCTGTTTCAAAGACGTCTTTTTTCCTTCGCTTCCATTTGAAGTCTTGAATTCACGAGTGTCTAAGTTTTACTACTTCTTAGTAAGCGTGCTACATCACTACATACAAAGTCGCTTTTTCTGTCCCTATTTCCCTTTGTATGCTTAGATCTTTAAAACTACGCAACGGATTTTGATTTGGTTTTTTTTAATAGATAGAGTGATTCAAGAGGAAGGTTTTTAGATATAATACATGCATAATACAGCCGTGCGAAGCCGTGGCGGGTCGCTAGTCTTACACATAAAAGCTCTCGCAACTCAGCATCTCTACCTACCTCTATTATTCACTAATTTCATTACTTATAGTTATATACGCGAAAGCCATTCCAATAATCTCGCAGCATAATTATTCCAGTCAGCGAGTGTAATTGCAATGAATTGCGTAAGCTTTAATGTGGCTAATGAACAAAAAATGTACGTTTGTAACTAGCTGTTCCCCTTTAACTTAATTAATCCTTTCCTATGAATGTTGTTGATTTCTTGAAAGTAAAAGTTGAACGTGAGTTGACAGTAATCTCGTAGTGTAATTGTTGTTTGTGATGTTCTTTGCTGTGTTTTAGGATAAGGCTCTACTTTACATTTTAAATTAGATTTACTTATGTTCATAAGTAGGTTGTGTGGTATGCGTTATTATTAGTTTAGTTGTTTTAATATAATAATACATCTCTATGTATTAATTTCTATGTATCACATCTATGTACAGTCGGCTGCATAATTACAGCCCTCGGTAGAGATAAGAAAATACTATTATTGGAATGTTTTCATTCTAATAATTTTTGTTTGATTCATTGATGAGTTAGAAGACTTTAAACTTCATCTAAAGCAGGTGTTTAGAATGTTGCTCGTGTTGAAAACATTCTTATAACAGCCGTTTTGGAGCTCTACGGTGGGTCTGCAATTATGCAGCCGACTACCTACTAATTTTAATGAGGAAATATTTTTTTCTTGATGAAGTTATCTTTAAGAAGGTTGTGTAGTGCGTTATTATTTGCTTAGTTTTTATCTACACTAATTTGAAAGAGGAAAGATATTTTTTGTTCGGCTCCGAAAGTACTGGACCGATTTTGATGAAACCTGTTATAAGGATAAATTGATTAAGTTGAGTTAGTAAGTAACGTATTGAGTAAGTAACATAGACTTTTCATACCGATATTGCCACGGGATCGGGACTTTCGCAGGTGAAATCGCGAGGCACTGAGTAAGTAATAATTTTAATGTAATTTTTTTTTGTAAAAGCTTTCTTTTCTTTACCTAAATACTTTACCTATTTTATGTATTAATTACTTCAAATACAATAAATTTATATTTGATTTTTGAATCTTTTCCGACCAAGCAATATTCTACTTTTCACATAAAATGGAACCTTTACGATCCTTTTTTTTACAATGTTTCAATTATTAATAAACTTTCTCATTATTAAATTAAGTGAGAACATATCAATTCAGCTTTCCGTCAACCACATCGTATTTAATTTTCTCACTGTAGAAACCGCAAATTTTTATTACCATTGGCCCCATTCAGAACCTCGTTTCAATAAAAATGATGAAGTATTTACGAGTTAACTATGGCCAGTTTATAGTGCTTTCTCGGAAACAAAGGCGTAATAAAAGGAATACAATAGATAAATACCATCATTACTGTATTAATCAACTGCTTACCTACCCATACTTAACTTCTTATAACAATTTCTCCTTGAATCTTACTAATATTAAAATATGAAAGTTTACAAATATGTGAGTAGGTAGCATGTTACTATAGCATCCTCTAGATAAATGAGACAAATCGTAAAAAAATGTACAGGACAATTCACAGGCCATTTCCGCCCAAGCTCAGCAAAGGCCTTGTTTATGGTAGCTAGACGAGACGGATAGAATACTACTTTTACTTTTAAATATTAATAAAACTTTTAAACCTTTTAAAGCTTATAGTAATGCCTAGTGTGTACTGTAGTACCTACTGTGCTAGAAAGTTTCGCTGTTACTTTGTCTAGAATGCTGCAATATTCTAGGCACATGCGCACCTGCTTTAGTTGAAGTTTAAAGTCTTTTTAACTCATGAATTTATTAAACAAAAAATATTAGAATGAAAACATTCCAATAATAGTAATTTTAAAACTCTACGGTGGGTCTGCAATTATGCAGCCGACCGTACATATTTTATAGACAGGATCATAAATTGATCAAAATAGGTTGAAGTACATACTTTATTGTACACGCATGCCAATAAAGAAACGCTTAAACCATCCGCATTTTGTTGAAACGAAAGCCTAAGCTCGTTTGCTCTTTCATTCAATTTAAACGACTAGACAGTTCCTAATCGAAATTAGTAGTGAATCTGGAGTCTTGGAGGACAAATAAGGTACTTTTTATCCCGACTTTTCTATGAAATTGGGTCTGGTTCGGGTAAAACTGCGAAGCGCAGCTATTATAGGTATCCACATAAAATTGACAGATTATTTTTTTTTAATTACAAAATAGGCTTTCATTTGTCCTCATCATAAAGCTGATGGGAAGCAAAGATGGGGTCGAGGATGTAGCATGCTGCATATAAGGTATTTATTCACACTATACTTGAAGAGTCCGCAAGGTTGTAGTTTTAGTTTTGGGGGAACAGCGACGTGGGTAGTGAAAGGCAAGGAATACCTAAGCTTCCTTTTTCGGAGTCAGCTCGTCTTAAGATTCTATCTAAGTAGAAGCGAAAAGCGCAAGAGTGCCACAGCTTTGGCGTCGTTCCTAGTGGTTGATTTATTGATTCCTTTTATCTATGGCCACTCTGGTCAGTGACATCGCATTAAATAACCCAGAGGTTACTTTCATGGATGTCAATGGGGAAGATAGACGAGGTTTAATGTAGAACAATTAGCTCTATAATTAATTCTATGAGCAATTGATTATGGAGCTATTTTAAAAGGGTACGTGGCTAGCCAAGCGAAACCACGGCAAAAACTAAGAGTTATAAAATCTATATAACAATAAAACCAATATTTATCTATTGACCTGTTTTTAAGTATTTTCCCTATTTTTACGAATCATTTAGTTTTTATTAAGTAACAGAGCCACCATTTGTTACTCGCAGCTACCTTACTCTACTCTTATTTAAAATCCGATCGTAATTTATGAAATCCTAGAAAAGTTAGTTAAATCAATCAATGGCTAAACAACTTACGGAATAATTGAAATTATTTCCATTAAATGCTTTGATTAATTCAATTAAATCCATAAATTGATAACAAATTGCATTTGCAATATATCATAAGTAAATTATGAGCTGTTTTCATCGTAAAATTACTGTACCTAATTGTTAAGTTTTTCAATTATTTTACACCTATTGAAATAGTAAACATATTTGTTTTATGGGAATATACTTGCACAGTAAAAGTTAATAGCGTTTGTTGTTTCTTTAGAAATCTTCTTCAGTCAAAGCCTTATAGTATCGTGTATATGACTATACTATGAAACCGATTCATCAAATGTTGCCTGCATCGTTAAGAAAACTTTACATTAGTAAAGCTCATTCATATTTTAGCGCTCATAAACCTTATTGATTGATATTATGTGCGTTTAATCGAGGAAGCAATTAATACAGGGTAATTCATCACGGACTTCTGAATTGATCAATGATTTATAGGACGAGACTAAATCATACACCTACATGACTGAGTAATCGAAGCTTACAAACGAATAAAGTTTTCTATTGACAACATTGTAGCTGCAATGTACCATTGCATCCATTTCTTACAAGAAACGTTTATTGCAAAATCTCGAAAATCATGTCTAGACTATTTATTGGTAGTCAAGTGTCAGCCATTCATCTAAAAACAGATCGTGACGTCACGCTCTCTGCGTGAAACAAGTGCACCGAACACCAATTTGTAAATCATCCCTTCAGGTGAAACTAACTTTAAAATATTTCGGAATACATTGCGCGATGACTGTTTGATTTACAGAGAGAGATTTATTGTAAGGGAGCAATGGAAATGGTGTTTATTGTGGAAATCGCATTGCGTCAAAGGACGATCGGTATCTGATTGGTTGAGCCTGAGGCAATGGGTTCCGTTTTGACCGGCACGTGCGGACTTGGTCACGATCCAAATAAGAATAGCCTCAACATTTTGTTGAGAATTACAATAGTAATTACTTAACTCTGGAAATGTACGAGTTCAATTGCTTTTTCTGAACTATCTCGAAAGATAAGATACCTGAACGAAAGTTAGCTTAGTGTTTGTTCATAGCGAGCGAAGCGAGAGTTGAAAATCAAATAAAATGGCAAATAACTTTTTGTTTTAAATGTTAGTGTGACAATGTTGGAAAAAAATATTTTGATTAAAATCGGAATGAGCGATGTGAGCGATCACTTACCCAGGTTTTAACGGTTTCCATGAAAATTCATAGAAGATTAAGAGAGTCTAACCTATTTTGCTGAGACATAAAAATGTATGATTTTAGAGGCTTAATTTTAAGCGAAAGCTCGAGCTAAAGGTACCCTGTATCTACCGCTGTATGATACATTATCAACAGTCACTTAGATTCTAGTTTCCCACATCGGTTTTATTAAGTTTAAGGACCAATAAACCGAAGAGTTGCATTCGATCTGAAGATATATCGTCGGCACACTAGATTAATCCTATGAGTTATTGATCGTAGAGCTATTTCATAGGAAATTAATGAGTTTCATTTTATAGCAAATGATATTAGTATGGTCAATAAGACAAGACAAATAGACAAGTAGGGGTAGTTGTTCTCCAATACTAATATACACATTTCCATTACAATAAGTAGTATTATGAACATGTATTTCAAATATTTAGTATTACTACATAGTATAAAACAAAGTCGCTTTCTCTGTCCCTATGTCCCTATATCCCTTTGTATGCTTAAATCTTTAAAAGTACGCAACGGATTTTGATGCCGTTTTTTTTAAATAGAGAGAGTGATTCAAGAGGAAGGTTTATTTGTATAATACATGCATAATATAGCCGTGCGAAGCCGGGGCGGGTCGCTAGTTAAATATAAAACTTGAATAAATATTTTGTTGCTGATTGTCCCAAAAATTTGTTAATAGGTAGCTAGGGTATCCGACCGGAATATAATATTTAAATTTATTTGTGATCCCCTGAACGGTGGATCAGACCGGAATAGAAAACATTATAAAATAAAACTGATCCCCCAGGGTATCAGATACAGGGGATCCGACCGGAATAAATCAAGGTAACTGGTGTCAAGGAAGTTTTTAAATAATACAGAAAATCTCCGTTATAAAAATCCACCTTACAATAAGCATCCTTTTAAGTATGTTCGCGCGTGGTTCGCGCCGTTCCCAACTTTTTTTAACCAATTTTACCAACTTCACTTACGCCAATTATCTTTGACAGATACTAAATCATCACTGCATAGTATAAAATAAAGTCGCTTTCCGGTGTCTGGCCCTATGCTTGCTTAGATCTTTAAAACGTCGCAGCGGATTTTGATGCGGTTTTTTCAATAGATAGAGTAATTCAAGAGGAAGGTTTTGGTACAAAGAACCAAACTACCACGCGTACAAAATCGCGGTCAATAGCTAGTTTATTAAATACCATGACCTCATCTTAGACCTAATAAGCTTTCGCTATACGGAAAGTAAAACTAAGTAATATAAATCGTTTTGTAAAAACGTTTCCTGTGGATATAGTGTACGTCATTCTGTCTTAAGCTCTACCTATCTAATTTAATGGGTTTTCATTCTGTAACCAAGAAAACTGTGAAAAGTGTTATTAAAAGTTTACGGATAACTTTAATTGAAGTTAAATATTCGTATTCAATGTTCATTGCTCGGTTGACCTCGCTTCGGTCAATTCAATTTGCGACAGTCGGCAATTGCAATCAATCGGCATAAATAATCTTCATCTATCGTTTGATTTCATGTTTTTGAACGAAGAAAGTTTCCATTTTGATTAGGTATTCTAGATTAGATTTGCTTACTTGCTTTACTAACTACTTGATACGATATAAGTACTTCATTTTTTTGTTACGGCTGCTTATACTGCCAAACGCAACGCGCCAGAAATACCCGTCGCTTACAATTAATATTGTTGATTGTAACGAATGTGTTTTGTTTTTCTCAAAAGTGCTGAGATGGAATTGTAGGTGAAATTTTTACCGATTTTTCGAGGCTAAAATTCTTTGTCATTTCAAAGCTAGACTAGTTTTAATTCTTAATTTTAAGATAGATTCAAAACTATAAGAATTTTTTGGCTTAAAATCACAGCAAAATGTCGGTAAAAATCTCACCTACAATTTCATCTCAGCACTTTTGAGAAAAACAGAACACATTCGTAACAATCAACAATTTTTACCAACGAAGGCGACCGGTGCCAGTAGTAACTATTTAGTAAGTTGTGTATCAAGGTCGTTGGCGTATGAACCCCCCTTAAATTAAATATTTTTATTTTAAGTAAAATTTACAAACTTCTGTAATTTTACTAGAAAAACTGTTTCGGACTGTTTCTGACTAGAAAAATGAGCTATTTTCTTTGATTTGTCTTACTATGTTTGTTTCCAGGAATTGATCCCAATCAGCAACACTATCGACTGTCAAAAGTATAGGTTGATGTATTTTTTTATTAACATTTTCGATTCCTGGCTAAGGTACCTAATCGCCTTTTCCAAAAATCTAATATTAATTCAGGTTTAAATTTTTGTTAAAATCAGGCTTCTTTTTGCATTTTTCAAAGGTCCATTTAAGAAAATCGCCTGTAAAAAATTGTAAAAACATAATTGAGCAGAAGTGATCGAAAACCAATAATGATTTATGTAAGTACGTAAAGTTCGTTCGAAATTCGTTACAGCAGTTTATTAGCTTTGTGAAAACTTCTGATTGTTTTTATTTGGCATATCTAAAAACTATCGCTAGTTAAAATTAATATCTGCAGTTTATATCGTTAGTTCAAACACTTCCTTTTGTTCATCAACGAATATTCGACGATATTTAATTGGATGCAGTTGAATTTGGCTTCTTATTTTACCTAAGTAAATAGAAATGACAGAAAAAAGCATGCGGCCCGTGGGCCGTATGTTTGACATGACTGATCTATAGGTATACTATCTTCTTAATATTTTGTTTTGGAAGGATTTGTTTGTTTGCATTGCATAGGCTTCGAAATTGCTGAACCGATTTTGATGAAACTCGATATGAAGCTACATTGATTCATTGGCAGTAATATAATAATAAGGAGTAAAAATAAGCTACTTTTTATCCCTTACGCGTTCGAGATTTACGCGGGTGAAACAGCGGGTAGATGCTAGACTTGTCGTTTTTTTAAGATTAACACTTTTAATTATTTTGTATACATTTTTAAATACACCATCTCAGAAATAGTCTTTGCCCTTTAGCAACTTAGCAACACTACCAACTTCCTGAAACCGCCATACATTTTGATAGCATACTACTGCTACTTATTTACTCATATGTTAATATTTATTTTAATTTCTACGGTTGTAAAACAGTCAGAGTCGGAAACTTAACAAGCCCTACAGTGAAATAATGAAAGCTTGTCATTTGGTAATAACACGGTTTACAAATTGTAGGGCCATTTAGAAAAGTACCTTAACAGGAAACGTTCGATGGGAACAAAAACTGTGATTGCATACCGTAGTAATTGTTTAGGCAACGATTAAATGGTTTTATGAATTCGATATTATGTATGCGCCACGTAACGTAACATTGGTATGTTGAAATATAAATATTTTCGAACAGTTATAAATATTAAAAAGTTTAGAGCTTTAAGCTCACCAGAAAAATGTGGCCTTTATCCTATGTACTTACCTATAACATCCTTGAAGCTTACAAACACGTCGGGCGACCTATTAAGTGTTGCCAAGTCAAGTTTTTGAATTTGGACATGAAATGAAAATAAGCGGGACAAGGTTTTCCGGCTGGACATCTTTAAATTGTTAAAAAAAATTAGGACCAAAAAAGGACATCCTTGTAACATTTTCGGTGACCCAAAACACTTCAACCACAGATTTCCATTCTAAGACATACATTCAAAGCAAATGTTCCAACTATCTAAAAATTTTGGTGTGGAAGGAATAACTCTTCTCAAAAACCCTTATACACTTAGTTTTGGCTATTTATTGACTAATTTTATTACATTAACTCATTTTATTATACATAGTAGTAACAGGAGCGAGCGAAACGAGCGACCGCAATTTTTCGCAAAATTCGTTTCTATCCTTCTAACTAACATAACTGCAAAATAGGGCAAAAAAAAGAGTCCTCTTTAGTTCAAACAACCAGCTGGTTTCAGCAACGTAGTTTATAACGAACGAATCCATTGCAAGTAAAAATAGCTGAATCATCTGTCATCTTTGTTGCCTCATAATATCTGGATCATTTAAACAATGTCCGTGCGCAGGGTCGATGAACTTTCTACGGGATTACTCAATGAACTTGATGAGCTAGGTAAGTGTAAGGAAGCAATTAATGATGGGCTCAATTGTAGCAAAGTCTCAATTTTAATTCATCCTTTTTTGACAGAAAGCTTCTTCTTCTTCGTATCGATAGCGCAAATTAAAGGAGAATTAATAAGGAACGGTCAGATTCGTATACTTATTCCAGTGTGCTGCCAGATTTTTGGCATTTTTATTAGCTGACACCAGGTGAGCCATTGTACAGCCATTAGGGTTCTGGAAGGGCAGGTCAAGAGAAAGCTGAAATTAGTTTTAAATGGTATCAAAATAAATGGAAACGACTAGTAATAGATCAATGGAAAAACAGACTAGATTTAAAAAATATCGAGTTATATAATTTGACTTCAAGAGTGACGAGGTGCAATGCGAATGATGACCGTGGCATCCCTCAATAAAGGATTTTGAAAGTAAAATTAAAACCCTACGCGTACGAACTCATGGGTATAACCTAGTTAGGGTTCCGTACCCAAAGCGTAAAAACAGGACTCTTACACTAAGATTCCAATGTCCGTCTGTCACCAGGCTGTATGTCATGAACCGTGATAGCTAGACAGTTGAAATTTTCAGAGATGACGTATTTCTGTTGCCGTTTTAACAACAAATATAAACTAAAAACAGAATACAATGGTCCGGAACCTTTGCGCGCTAATCCGACTCGTACTTAGCCGGTTTTTTTTTACATAAAACATTCATAATGGTGAAATCATTGTTCTTTAATTGAGTGACTTTTTATGCAACTCAATAGTTAAAAATGTAAACCGTATTCTTACAAATTCCCTTTTTATTTTTACGATGTCCAAAACAATGGTACTATTGTTACGAAAGTCTACGTCTGTTAAGAAAGTGCATTGTCTAACAAATCGGTAATCGATTTTCATTTTCCAGAATTTAACAACAGTCACTTTGTAGGTTATGTAGGGAAGTGATGGAACTGAATTTTATGTTCTAATATTTCAAGTTTAACATGCGTTTATAATGTTTGAATGGTTTTACAGATAACTGTACTTACCTCGTTAAAGGACTTTGTGTTAAGAAATTGGTTATTTGGGGCTTCCAGTGCCCTTAATACAAATGCCGCGGTTTCTCCTGCGTAAGTTCATATCCCATAGGAATATTGAGATAAAATAATTTTAATGAATCGGGGATATGTTAGGCTGCCTACAGCCTGAGGACGGTAGGCGGCCAGAGGTTTAACCTGTAAAAACCCACCGGGGTTCCGCCAACAGTCGAAATCCGACGAAATACAGGTATGCTTACGCAGGACTTCTGTGAACCACTAAGTCCTAACGAAATCTGAACTTTAATATTATAAAGCTGAAGAGTTTGTTTGTTTGGTTGTTTGAACGCTTTATTTCTTTTTTGATGTGAAACATCTATAGCCGCACGTAAAACCGATTTCTGGCGTGGCGACGCATGCCGCTATATGATGGTATATACAGGGTTATTGGAAATTAATTGACACGGCTCGGCGTTAAGGGCTTCTTCTGTGCACCTTAACGATCAACTTTTGTTCTACGACTTTTGGAAATTCATTATAAAAATATTCCATACAAAAATAAAAAATTAAATCCAACAGTTCAAATAATACTCAACTCTACGTCTACGTCACAGAATCAATCATAGTAGGTTGGTACAACCCGATCGGGGCGCACGCAGTGCGCTCCGCGCCGATCGCGCGCGCGCACTTGCCGCATAGACATAGAAAATTACCAGACAGTACGAGAAACACTTAAATATTTTTTTTGGGATATGTATTAAGTTTCGACAAAAGTCGTAGAACAAAAGTTGTTTTTTAAGGTGCACAGAGGAAGACCTTAACGCCGTGTCAATTAATTTCCAATAACCCTGTATACATATACAGGGTGTCCCGTAATGAATGGCCAAGCGGGCACCTGCGGATAGAGGACACTGTGCCGGATCAGAAAAACGAAAGTTATGTTCTATGAAAGTCTCTCGGTTTCCAAGATATCCGCCATTTTAAAAAAATTAAAAATTTCACTCCGTTCTCCATGTTTTGTGATGCCAAAACTGCAAATGAAGGAATTATCCCAATCTGTTTTTTGGATAGTATTCCAGGATAAATGTGCTATCGAATGCAAATGATATTTTTTATGACACATTGAAAGTTTTTTTTTAAACTAAGATTTAACTCAAACTTCATGGTTTTTTTAATTTTTTAACCTGAACTTTAGCCTTTCCTGGTGTAAAAAAATTTCAAAAAAAATTTCATTGAGATTCTGAAAAGGTATAATATATGGTATTACCAGTATTTAATACCAAATAAATTTCTAATAAAATGAGCAAGAGCATGCTTTTTGTGAAGTAAAAGTAGTACCAAAATTTACTTTATTGTACTTGAAATAATTCAAGAAGTTTTAGTTCTGAAATTCCCCGAATTCACTATGGAAAAAAAGGAAAAAAGACAGCTCTGGCTCACTTTAATAGGAATTATTTTTGGCAATACCACATATTATACCATTTCAGAATCTCAGTGAAATAAGAAAGTTTTTTTTTCATTTGGCACCAGGGTGACCATACATTTTTTTTACACCAGAAAGATTAAAATTCAGGTTAAAAAATTAAAAAACCTTGAAGTTTGAGTTAAATCTTAGTTTAAAAAGAAAACTTTCAATGTGTCATAAAAAACATCATTTGCATTCGATAGCACATTTATCCTGGAATACTATCCAAAAAACAGATTGGGATAATTCCTTCATTTGCAGTTTTGGCATCACAAAACATAGAGAAAGGAATAAAATTTTTAAATTTTTTAAAATGGCGTATATCTCGGAAACCCAGAGACTTTCATAGAACATAACTTTCGTTTTTCTGATCCGGCACAGTGTCCTCTATCCGTAGGTGCCCGCTTGGCCATTCATTACGGGGCACCCTGTATATACAGTCTATATGCAGTAGTGTGTACGGTGTGTACACACCGTAATCGACTGTGCGATTCTATCACAATCTGTTCTTTTCTGCATATTACTTTTTACAAAATATTTGTATTGGATAGTCCATTTTTCGAGGAACGCTATAGATTACTTTTATTTTGATATTTCCGCGGTATCGAGACTTACGAGAAACCGCGGGGCGCAGTTAGTGTGTAATAAGATTGCTTTGTATCTTCAGTAATAAATAATTATTCTTTTGAATATATCATAGATCAAAAGTAATTGGGTAAAACATACATAACTCTCTCGTACGTAGAACATTCGTCTTCCCATTACGATTACAGTACATTACGTATTGTATTACATTTGTAACACGCGTGTCTATTAGTCCATTGCTCTTGATTTGATGGTGCTGTGGACGTACTAAGGAAACGGAGTAAATGCACTTTTACCATTGAGTTTTTTGGAAGTAAAAATCATTTTTGAGCTCTTATCATTTTGATTTGACTAGAATTTACGTTGATTAAATGTATTCCGAATTATACGATAGATTTTATTTTTATTTTTAGCCTATTCCGTCCCACTGCAGGGCAAAGGCCTCCTTCTCCTCCTTCCACTGTTCCCTGTCTAGTGCCAGCTGGGTCCAGTCCCTACGATGCGAGTCCAACTCGTCCCGCCATCGCCTTCTGGGCCAGCCGCGGGGGCGCCTGGCGTTCGGGAGCCAGTCCGTTGTGGTTTTTGTCTACAATATGTGATCGGGCATGCGGCAGATATGTCCAGCTCAGTTCCATTTTAGCAGCACTGTGGCCAACAGATAGATAGATTCTTTATATATTCCTTATTTTTTTTCTATTTTTAATAATTTTTTTCTTAAACGATTATTGTAATACAATTGGTAATAAAATATAGAGTTAATCTGAATAAAAAAAACTGCGTCACTTTTGTAGGTAATATGTGTAATACAATGCATGCCACGGTCTTAAGTCGAATATATTTAGGGGAGTGTGCAATAGAACTGTACGACCTAATGTTATCACCGTTCTTCCGCCATACAACCAGGCAACCTGATATGCGACACTGATTCATAACACGAACTCCATACGCCAACGACCTTGGTACACAGCCTACTAAATAGTTACTACTGGAACCGGTCGCCTTCGTTGGTGAAAATTGTTGATTTTTACGAGTGTGTTTTGTTTTTCTCAAAAGTGCTGAGATGGAATTGTAGGTGAGATTTTTACCGACATTTTGGTGTGATTTTGAGCTAAACATTTCCTATAGTTTTGAAGCTATCCTAAAACTAAGAATTAAAACTAGTCTAGCTTTGAAATGACAAGGAATTTACCGTCTCAAATTACCCCAAAATATCGGTAAAAATCTCACCTACAATTCCATCTCAGCACTTTTGAGAAAAACAAAACACACTCGTTACAATCAACAAAGTTAGTTGTAAGCGACGGGTATTTAGGCGCGTTGCGTTTGGCAGCATAAGCAGCCTTAATAACTAAAGTTAAATAATGTTTACTTACATTTTAAAACAGAACTTATTTTTGAACAGATTTGACCTACTATCACACCAGTCAGGTGTGATAGTGGTCAAACGTTGACCTACCATTTGTATAAAATCCAGTCCTGGCTACATCCCTGCTGTACCTCTAGATGGTAGGTGCGAAGGCGATCAATCTCATGAACTCCATGTTTCGACACGCTCAGCACACCACCGTACAGATAATGGCACCGTAAATACAACGTTACCACGTTCGGAATGTGAATGTCGGAACCTACTAATATTATCATGAATGTATTTGTAATAACAGTGAAAGTAAGCTTATTTTGTGTTCCGTTTTTGTTCATTTTAGTTTTGGGTGGAAGTACCTAGTTTTGATGTTAGAGAAATTCGGCTTTTCGTAGTGTAGCGTATAGTCATTTAGGTTCTGATCGTTGAATTTGCTACAATGTTGATTTTGATTAAGTACTTATAAAATACAAAAAAACGAAACTTACAGAAAAAGATCCTAGAGTGGCACAAGGCACAAAGGCATATTGCATTGCTTAATATCGAATTAATCTTTGAATCTATACTAATATTATAAAGCTGAAAAGTTTGTTTGTTGGTTTAAACGCGCTAATTTCAGGAACTACTGGTAGTCCATTGAAATGTTACATTTTTTGGGCTTAGCGTGCATTTGTCAGAGGACGCAATTTTATTTTTTACATAGCAAGGGGGGGTGGGTCAGTTTAATGTTAAATCCCAGTTTGAGGGATTGTAGCTCATGTCCCACGGCCGCCATCTTGGAAAAAGGGGTAAAATGGTTTTTATGGTTTATCTGACGAACTATGGGTTTCACAAAGAAATTGTTAACATTTTTCTTGCAAATAAGATTATCCACAATTTTTGTAAAGTAACTTTTAGTCGTAGAACAAAAAATAAAAAGTTATCTAAAAAATAAAATTGCGTCCTCTGGCAAATACAACCTCAAATGCAAATTTTCAATGGAGTATGGATCGAATTGATTTATTTTTTGTAGGTACTTATTTACAAACTAGCTTTTGCCCGTAACTTCGTCCGCGTAGAAGTCGAAAATGGTTCTAATAAGATTGTACTAAAGAATCACGTTGTCCCATACAAACTTTGCCCCCCTTTTTCACCCCCTAAGGGGCAGAATTTCGGAAAATCCTTTCTTATCGGATGCCTACGTCATACAAAAAACACACCTGCCAAGTTTCTGAAATTTTGGAAAATTAACCCTACTAGGAAGCTAGTACTCTACATTCTAAAATCCTTTAGTGCAATATCCAATACATTATTGTACCTACAAAGTACATTTTAATAAAGTTCATGAAATCAGTGAGAAGAATACGATTATGTTATGATTGATTATGTTTGCAAAACGAGAGTATAGCTGAAAAGTAGCAACTTTTTCTCTAAGCAACTTTAAGCCTGTATAAATCTCTCTCACATTGAATATCCTACCTATATCAAGGAAGCACGTCACATAAAAAGCTCCCACTCAATCATTATCACATTGTAAATTGCACCTTTATAATTGAAAGTATTAATCGAACGGACCATTGATCGCAAATTGTAATAATCCATGAGTCTTTTAACTTTGAGAAATGCCCTCTAGTCAGGCTGTCTTTAACGAACCGCATTGATTTATTAAAGGACATTTTCCGACCCTTTTACTCCCTTATTGAATGAAAAGGATGAGTAGTAGAACTCGGTTTAAGTGGGTACTTCTGTTGCAGATCTGTTATTAAATTCTATTAAAGTGAAATTAAAGCAATTCAGTTGAGATATTCTTGTAATAACTGCGGTGTAAAGTGTTATCTAGAACATAATTTTAAACAATTTTAGTAGACCTATTATCCGACTGAAATAGATACTAAATTAATTTCTAGGTAGGTAACTAAAGTACCTATCTTTTCCGTCTACGTAACTGTAGGATGCATTTTTAACCGACATCAAAAAAGAGGATCTTCTCAATTCGTTGCGTAAATAATATACATTTTATATACGTCTTATTTTATTTAACAACATTTTTGATAATATTTGTCGTTGGTATTGGGAATTTTAAGTTGCAATACTTGTCATTTAAATAAAATCGATTATACAATTCTCCATTAAAACGCCGATCTAGTAGTTGTGTTATAGATTGCTGCGCCAGCGCATGCTTTCCAACAATAATTTCAAAACTGATTAAAAATTTAAAACAGCATTTACATTACGAACACTTCAGTCGGAGAGATGAATCGATTTTAGATATACATCAATGAGTTTTAATCTTTTTTTTTCAGTGGTATCTGGGTCAATGAGTCTATTTAACCGTGGTTTCACGCAATCATGATTAATTGCATATGTATGAAAAGTTTATGCATTTTGTTTGTGGAGTGGTGATTCTTTTAGAATTAAGATGGTAGCAATAGTGGGATCTATTGCGAAATGATTTAAATGGTTTTTTGTTTAAATGGATGACAAGATAAATTACATCTAAGTATAAAATAATAATATTTTTTATTGGTGTAGCTCCTATTAAAATTGTGCTGTTTCTTTTGCATAAATCATTATTAAATGTTTATTTATGATCGTTCTTTTCTTTTCAGGTAAGTGTTATCTTTTAAGTGGATTGGCAAGAATCGACAGTAAAATAAGTTGTGAGTACCTACTTACGTGTTTTAGATTGAGATAAAAATGTCTTACGAAATGCATAGTGGTTCAATCACTACGGGAAACAGCGAAGATAATCGGAGCGTGTCTTGTAATAGAACTCTTTTATTTATTAGCGTTGCTACTTTAGCGCTTTTCGGTGTTATAAAGCGCTTTTTGGAATCTTTTAGCGCGCTTCATTTTCGGCGTCTAGCGAACAAAGTGTATTTTTTATCGTATGATTAGTTTAGCTCCGCAGTTTTAATTAATGAAACATAATTAGTTTTATTTAAATTTTTATATACTCTAAAGATTTTTCGAAGCTTTAAATATAGTCCACCAGCACCTAACAACAGCTATAAAGTTTGCAGTTTCGCGGAAAAGCTGCCCGATAGTTTCCCATGACTTCACGGCAAAGCTCCGCCATGCTAGTTAAATATAAACAGTTGTATCCACTAGAAACAAAGAAAAACATTACACTAGTATAAAGAGAACAACTCAAACTTGTACGTAAGTACTTGTATTTTGTTTACGGTCTATTTTCTGCAATTAGACCTCTGCAGTTATGTCCTGTTTGAATGAGGTTCTTCTCAGCTCTGCTCTTCAATATTATAGTGTGATTATATTGATATTTTTTACGTCTAGTCTAAATCACACCAAAATTTTCTTCTGTTTTTAGTTTAACCACTGACATAGGAAAACAATC
The DNA here is from genome assembly GCA_907269075.1 of Idaea aversata. Taxonomy (NCBI): domain Eukaryota; kingdom Metazoa; phylum Arthropoda; class Insecta; order Lepidoptera; family Geometridae; genus Idaea; species Idaea aversata. The sequence goes on from OU026102.1 coordinate 6,313,715, forward strand.
CTTAAAAATTTGCCCTTGCGCAAATGCCCTAAAATTCGCCATTAAAATGGTGGCTTTTAATAATGTTGCGCATGTGTCGCTGTCCGTTTGACAGTCATTGACAGCACAAAAACTTTAAAAACTGGTTTTCAATGAAATAGCAATTCAACACGAAAGGTTTTACGTAGATGGCAGAATGGGGCGCCTCCATTGCCTCCATGGTCGAATGTGACTTACCCGCGTCACTGTTCCCCCAAAACTACGAACTATCTTCAAGTCTAGAGTGAATAGGTACCTTCTAGGCGAAGATGCTACATCCTCCATCTCAACTTCGCTTCCAATCAGGTGATATGAGGTCAAATGTAAGCCTATTTTGTAATCACTACATAGTCACTACATAGTATAAAATAAAGTCACTTTTCCCCGTCCCTATTTCCCTTTGTACGCTTAGATCTTTAAAACTACGCAACGGATTTTGATGTGGTTTTTTTTAATAGATAGAGTGATTCAAGAGGAAGGGTTATATGTATAATACATGCATAATATAGCCGTGCGAAGCCGGGGCGGGTCGCTAGTATAAAATAAAGTTACTTTTCCCCGTCCCTATTTCCCTTTGTACGCTTAGATCTTTAAAACTACGCAACGGATTTTGATGCGGTTTTTTTTAATAGATAGAGTGATTCAAGGGGAAGGTTTATATGTATAATACATAATATAGCCGTGCGAAGCCGGAGCGGGTCGCTAGTTAATTAATAAATTCTTAAATGTAAGGAAAATGTACATTTTTTTCTGAGTATGACCCATATTAAATAGGCATCACAGTTTTCAAAGGAAATGTTTCAAATGTTCCTTCTATTCCTCAGTAATTTAAACATCACTGACTAGGAAGTGTTCTATTTCTCCGGCTATTCCCGCCTTTTGTTGCTCAGTTTATTTCTGTTTACGTCTCGTTACGAAACTTTACGAGAGATGCGTCTCGGTTGCAACACTTGAAGATATTAGCGGATGCCCGGGGCACGCCACAGATTGATGATAAGTTACTATGATTTGTACTAATAAGATGGGATAGTACCTACCTACCGCTGTACAGGTTATTAGGAATATGATTGAATACGTTTAGTTAGACGATGTATTGACCGTGAAAAGGAATTATTTGGATTGTGTAGTAGGTACTAGGTAGTGTATTAAAAATCTTTTGGAAAAAGTTAAATTTAAAATTTAAGAAACCCTCGTCGACTGTTATCCCCATAACTTTTAAAACCGATTTCGATCAAACATAGCTAAGAACACTCCCGACTAATTCACCTTTCAAACAAATAAAACAAAATCAAAATCGGTTCATTCGTTCGGGAGCTATGATGCCATAGACAGACACACACACACACAGACACGTCAAACTTATATCACCCCGTCGTTTTGCGTCGGGGGTTAAAAAACTAGAAAATAAGTATAAAATTCAGAATCCTGACTGAGTGATATTATTATATCAACGCATAGTTCAAACTAATGGATAGATCGACCTTAAATTTGGCAAACAGATACCTATTGTGTAGGCATTCAAAAAGAAAGAATTTGGGAAAAATCCACCCCTACGGACTTCGGAGTGTATCGTCTTAATGCATCTTATCTCTCCCTTTGTAAGGAGGATTTCGCTCTGCAATAGGATTCATCACAGGTACAATCAGCATCAAAAGTATTTTAACTGAAATTTATCAGTTGCTTTTGCTGCTGATTATACCTTTAGTTCTCACGCACCTACCTAAGCAACATTGTAATAATTATTAATTAATTGTACCACAAATGGGCTCTTTGATTTCCCAGGTTAATCGGCTAGCCTTGGCTAACTTTCCATAGGTAATCTGATAACCCTTATGTTATTAGCTGGTATCTGCTCCATTAATACTGGTACAAAGAGGTTTAACATCACGTTGGCATAGAGAGATCCAATAACATAGTGACAGGGGAATTTTTGACCTGCAATCTCAAAAAAGTGTGACTTCACGCGTCGTTACTGGAACGCCTCATGTTATTGACAAGGTAACTATAGCAACGTTCTATCGTTGCCATGGTTACCATCAATGTTTTCTTATGACGTTATCACGTAAAATTATCGTCCGGAAACAGACTTTACAGACAACCACTTTTTAAATCAAAAATTGCTGAACAATTTTAATTTTGATTTTATTAATTTTTTAGGTAAGTAAATTAGTAAATAAAATTATAATAAAATATATTTTATTTTTCAATTTTGTTGGAGGAAAATGTGAAATTCGTTTTGATTTTTATTTAGTTACATAAAAGTTTAAAATTAATTTATAATTGCGTTGGTATTTTTATATTTTTGTTAGGGGAAGATATCATTATATGTTACCTCTTTCGGTTGTCAATAAAGACAGTTTATACCATTGCAATTATAGACCAAGGTCCCGCTAACCGCCAGACCTTCGAGATTTTATAAAAGCTGAGAACTACTCAGCGCACCCTTCAGCCACTTTGGTAACTAACTGATTCGTAACCAGCTACGTAAAAACGTTTTGTAATCAGTTTAATAAACACACGCATGCCTCCAACACTATCTGTGTTAGAGGCATGCGCTGAGTAATTCTAAGCTTTTATAAAATCACGAAGGTCTGGCGGTAGGCGGGATCTTACTCTATTAAATCTCTTGTTAGAATGTGGTACAACAATAAGCACGTACTAAAAGCTGTACCTGTGACTAATGTTATCGATAAATGTATATTTATTGCCGACAATTTGTACACTCATTTGTTACTCGTGTTATCTTCATTTGTTATTGTTAGGGTTGATAACTTATTAATTATTGAGATTGACTTTTTCGAATGACGAAATTAGTAAATATACTTCTGATATTTCAAACGCCATATTATTCCGTTACAAAATTTTGCTTATTTAATTAGATTTTTAAAATAAAACATTACTTACTATAAGCCGACTTCCATTGTAGAGTCGTCAACATTTTGCTATTTTTATTAGAATGTTTTCAACTCAAGCAGGCTTTAGAGTTCTGATAAAGTTATAAAACTTTATTCGTTACTGTTCTTACAATATTGTCATCATCTATCTATATATATAATATAAAAATCAATTGCTGTTCCTTAGTCTCGCTAAAACTTAAAAATGATTTCGGTTTTGAAATGTTTGTTGTAGTCCAGGGAAGGTTTAAACGGTGAGAATTTAAAGATCGGACTTACGCGGGTGAAACCGCGGGGCGCAGATAGTTGTTACTATGTTACTTCCAATGAATATCATTGTATCCTCATACCAAGTTTCATCAATATTCGTAACAAATAAACAAAAAAAACTTTCCTCTTTATTAGAGACTAGCGACCCGCTCCGGCTTCGCACGGCCATATTATGCATGTATTATACATATAAACCTTCCTCTTGAATCACTCTAATAACAAAAAAGGGCATTAAAATCCGTTGCATAGTTTTAAAGATGCATACAAAGGGACATAGGGACGGCGAAAAGTGACTTTATTTTATACTATGTAGTGATGTGTGTGTTAGTAAGTGTAGATAAATATTATATTATACATAATAAAAATTGCAGAACACACAGCGCCATTTTGCCCCATACTTGAGCAACTAGGGTTATGTTATACAGGGTTATTGGTAATTATACTAGCAAGCCGTTGAGTCCTTCGATGCACCCTAACAAACAATTTTTATTCTACGACTTTTGGAAAATCGAAAATAAATATGAAAATTTTGAGGTTATGTTAATTGTAAAAAAAGCAGATTTTTTTAAACAAAGGTCATTCAGACAGAGATAAAATTTTAAGGTTAATGACCTCTCCGTGTATGGAACAGCTGATTTTCAGGTAAACCTCACCTCAAAGTCTTCAAAAGTCGTAGACAAAAGTTGTTTGTTTAGGTGCATAGAAGTAACCCTCAACGGCTTGCTAGTATAATTACCAATAACCCTGTATAGGTCAAATAACGAACATACAGTACTATCCAGAAACAAATATCTGTACATAAATATTTGTTTGAGACGGGAATCGAATCCAAAACCTTCTGCGTCGCAGGCCATATATTAAAAGAACAATCAGTAGATCGTGGTACCATCTACGGGAGCGAACATCTGACCTCTGCCCTCTCACAACTCACATGGCCACAGTGTATAAGTCATCGAAGGTGTTAGAAAGCATCAAGGAGCAACCACGAACGCGCTAAACGAAATGTCACGATATTATCGATAGACGGCCGTTTTGATTAATTGTTATTGTTATACGTTTCGATAAGTTCGTGCCCCATCACTAGTTAGTAGGTAGTTAGGTACGCTTGTAATGCTTAGTAGAAACCTCAGATACTTACCTTTATAATAATAACTAGCGACCCGTCCTGGCTTCGCACGGCTATATTATGCATGTATTATACATATAAACCTTCCTCTTAAATCACTCTATTTATTAAAAAAACCGAGTCAAAATTCGTTGCGTAGTTTTAATGATTTAAGCATACATAGGGATATAGGGACAGAGAAAGCGACTTTGTTGTATACTATGTAGTGAAGTGATAGTGATTAAATAAAAATAGCTAATTTTGGATTGGTAAGCTGCAGTGGCAATGGGCAGGTCATATAGCTCGCAGAACTGACAACCGCTGGGGAGCAAAGGTTCTCGAGTGGCGGCCGCGATGCAATGCGAAACGGAGTGTTGGGAGACCAGCTGCCCGGTGGACCGACGACATTGTGGCGGTCGCGGGTAGTCGGTGGATGGAAGCGGCTCAGGACCGCTGTTTGTGGCGTCGTATGGGGGAGGCCTATGTCCAGCAGTGGACGTGTATGTGCTGATATGATGATGCTAATTATATTTAAACATAAAAATATTTTACATAGTAAACTAAGAACTAAACATTCAAGAAAACAATAAATACATATGCCCGAACTTGGAGAATCCTGTGTCTCAGGCAAAGGCGATACTCTAGCTAGATGGGACTGGCCGGAAGATCAGCGTTGCCGCCAAGCATGCTTGGCTGCAGTTTTTAGCTGAGGTCGGCCCATTTGGGTCAGCACACGACTGCTCATTTATGTCTTTTTTATATGTCACTTGTCTGTTTTTTTATGTAATTTTCTCGTTGTCATGTTTATTTCTTCCCTTCTGTGTTTGTCGTGTGTTGTACTCAATAAATGCTTTCCTTTCTTTCTTTCTAATAAAGAAAATATTGTGTCAAATTTATGGGTTTTTGGTAGACTCACCCTACAAGCACTCATTCTACGTGGTTAATTTATGGGGTCGAATTTTGAATCGATGGAATCAAAAAATTATAAAAATTAATAAAAATGAAATAGAGTTATTAATATCCAGGTACTTTCCTATTAATAAAAATAGAAATACTTAAATATAGCTAAAAAAAACTTAGTAAATTTACCAATTTAATGCAAATAAACAGTTCTGATTCTAATTCTGAAAAGACTTTCATAAAGTAATTAAAACAAAGCTAAAATGATTGGCAAAATAATAGCCAAAGCTAACCTATTTAGATAAAAACGTAAAATCAGATACCGTTCGACGAATTTTGACACGGTTCTTATAAACAAACAATAACAGTTTAAAATCAATTCTTTTTAAGCAACTTTCATTATTTCGCAACAGTTTCGTAACGGCTGCACGACAAAGACTTTCAATTATTATTAGGTAGGTATTTACCTACCAGAAGTAGACTGGACACCAGGAAAAAAATGTCGGAAAATTACGTACCTAGACCTACTTACTAATATTAGATTTCTCAGACTAGTGAAGTCCTACGCATGAGTTTCAACGCAAAATTATTATTTTTTTGAATGAAAAAAATGTATTTCTATTTATTATAATTTCATTTTTTCGGCTGTTTTCTCGTGGTCCCAGGATTTTGTCCCATTAATGGGACCACGAGGGAGAACTATTTCTCGTGATCCCATTACTGTGTTCAGTAACGTATTTATCCTCCTGTATATATTCTTTGTGCTTTCTGCCATACGATTATTCGGGAACCAATTTTCCTTCAGTATCGCGTCCATGATTTTTCTAGAATACTAAATATCCCGGAAGACTGCGATTAAATTAATAAATGAAGTAGAGCTCATTACTGACTTCTAACAAAGAGGTTTTATCAGCTACATCCTCTTTATTTACATCTATTAAATATAAACGACGTTACAACAAATAGGTATATTTGGTTTTTTGCAAGTAAGACAGATTTAAAAAACATTTTACGTTAAAATGTTCTGTACTTGTTCGAACTTGGTCGAGTTAAATAATTTGAAATAAGTACATCAAATTCTCACATTTTATAACAGCTATTTATAATAAACTAGCGACACGCCCGGCTTCGCACGGCTATATTATGCATGTATTATACATATAAACATTCCTCTTGAATCACTCTATCTATTAAAAAAACCGCATCAAAATCCGTTGCGTAGTTTTAAAGATTTAAGCATACAAAGGGATATAGGGACAGAGAAAGCGACTTTGTTTTATACTATGTAGTGAAGTGATAAACATATTAGGAAAACGTACACAGCGCCATCTAGCCCCAGGCTAAGCAACTGGGCTTGTGTTATGGTGGTCAGACAACGGTATTGTCAATACATAATATAGAAACACCCAAACCGAAACAAATATCTTTGCACAAATGCATTGTTTGAGGGGAGAATCGAACTTGCAGTCTGCGCCACAGAGGTCGTGATTTAGTAATAGAATCAGTGTATCCATTATTCCGTATTATAATTCCGTTTTGTTGTCTTCAGCACTGCGTCATTGCGGATTTTGATTACCTTTCTATTCTCGGGCAATCGGCGTCAGTGAGATGAAAGGTGCCGGTTAGGTTTTCAATTAGATCGCGATTGAGGGCAATAATTGTAATAATTTTATAAAGACAAGGTACAGGTGTTTTTTAAATATGTGCTGTGTGTGTTTTGATTTTCTGCTGCAATAAATTGTTAATCTATCTATATCAGCTGATAATTTTATGAAGTAGTTTATGGATACCCAAAATAATAATTCTATTGATGATTCCTTTAAAATACCCGGGTGCTTATTTTCTCAGATGCTTCAAAGTATCGACTGTAAAGTGTTCATTAAAAGAACTTTGTTAGTGCGGGTCTTCATTTTAAAATGCCATGCGAAGTTTTAGACGCGTTTTAGCTTTGTAGATGAGTTTTTTTTTGAGATAGGTATATAAACATACTAGCGACTCGCTCCGGCTTCGCACGGCTATATTATGCATGTATCATACATATAAACCTTCCTCTTAAATTACTCTATCTATATAAAAAAACCCGCATCAAAATCCGTTGCGTAGTTTTAAAGATCTAAGCATACATACATAGGTACAGACAGCGCGAAGCGACTTTGTTTTATACTATGTAATGATGATGTAAAGACTTATCATATTATTATTTAAGCTAGTAGTATATGTAGATACTAGGTAGGTACCTGTAATAATGTACAGTTACTATTCTCGTCTATTACATAATTCTTAAATTCTTAATAGAAAAGACATCAACGCGGTCACTTTTTGTGACGTCAAAAGTAGATACAGAAAAAAGGTGAATTTATTATTTTTTAGGTTATCATGGTTGGTATACATTAGTACTTTTAGATCGTTAGTGACGCTAACTATTTTGGGCTCGTCTCGTCTATACATAATATTCTTAATGTTGCATGATAAATTGTTGTTTTATCCAAAAAATTTTAACAATATGACCTAATTAGGGCTTTCAAATATACCTTTACTATCGACCCGCTCCGGCTTCGCACGGCTATATTATGCATGTATTATACATATAAACCTTCCTCTTGAATCACTCTATCTATTAAAAAAACCGCAACAAAATCCGTTGCGGTTTTAAAGATCTAAGCATACAAAGGGACAAAGGGACATGGATATAGGGACGGCGAAAAGTGACTTTATTTTATACTAAGTATGTAATGATGATGATAAATTGCCGAAGATCGTGCGAAGTGGAGGCGTAAAAGTAGGAGAGCGGACCCCGGGCTCCCGAGAGGGATGCAACCGGAAACATCGCTCGAATGATGATGATGATGATAAATTAATTATGACTTTTGTGAACATGATCACAGAAAAACATACGAACTCCATGAGTTTGTGTTTTTTTCTTATTGGAGGTCGCGTTTCTAAGGCCCGTATTAATAAATCGCTCTCAATATCGATCTTGAGTGCGTATCAATTGAGTGAGTCTTGAGATGCGGTCACTATCTTAAGTTAGGCGTTAATTAATAGATAAAACTCAAGTTTTAACCAGGCTGATGTCGCTCTTGAGATTTGAAACTAATCTTGAGAGCGACATTGAATGACAGTAACGCTTTGTTCTTACCTTGAATGGTATGTTTTTACCCTATGGTAGGTAGTGTCGTCATATTTTGCTGTCAACTTGTTTTTAATGTGAATTTTTTTACAAAATGTAAGATTTTACTACTAAATAATTATTTAAATGCGAATGATTTGTTCAAAAAGTCATTAGCATAAAATATCATCATAATAATTGATTTCTGACAAAATTTGTTCTAGCTCCATGTTCCTGAACTACAAAACTAACGAAACAGCTAACTTATGTCATGTATGACCCGCAATCAGACTTGAGTTCACGAAACTACATCTTGAGACATATCTTGAGAGCTGAGTTTGATTTATTAATACGGTATTACTCAAGTGATACGTCGCTCTTTAATCGCGTCTTAAGATAGGTTTATTAATCAGCGCAACAACTCAAGAGCAAACTCAAGATTGAAATCGATATTGAGTTCGGTTTATTAATACGGACCTAAGATACACATCCTAACTTAGTTTAATCCAACTTAGTTAAGACGACATCATCTCATGCAAAATAATTGCAACTAATTAAAAAAAACATTTTCACAAAAAAAATATTAATTCTTAATCATGGATTTATATTGACAATTTTATATTTATAGAGTCCTTATTTTGATTGAAATTTTCTTAGAGTTTAATTAAAGTCGTATAAGTAATAACGTTGGTTGTAAACGTAGATAAGTTCATACCTTTGAGCTATCTTAATAATTTAATTTATTGGCCTTTAAATCTATACTAATATTATAAAGCTGAAGAGTTTGTTTGTTTGTTTGTTTGTTTGTTTGAACGCGCTAATCTCAGGAACTACTGGTTAGAATTGAAAAATTCTTTTTGTGTTGGATAGTCCATTTATCGAGGAAGGTTATAGGCTACTTTTTATCCCGATATTCCCACGGGATCGGGAGTTACGCGGGTGAAACCTATATAAAATATTATAAAGCTGAAGAGTTTGTTTGTTTGTTTGAACGCGCTAATCTCAGGAACTACTGGTTAGAATTGAAAAATTATTTTTGTGTTGGATAGTCCATTTATCGAGGAAGGTTATAGGCTACTTTTTATCCCGATATTCCCACGGGATCGGGAGTTACGCGGGTGAAACCGCGGAGCGCAGCTAGTGCACTATAAACTGAAGTCATGTGAAGAGGCCTGATGGCCTCTTCACATGACTTCAGTTTATAGTGCACTCATAAAATTCATAAAATATGATTATTTTATGAAGATAATGGAAAGTTTGATTAGAAGTCATGAAGTAAATGTCCTGCTATACTAATCATTATATTATACCTAGAGTTTTTTTGGATTTATGCTGGATCGATTTTGGTGAAACTTGTCATAGGTAATTTGTGCGTTGATCCGTCAGTCAGTCAGGACAAAGCATTTTATATGTATAGATTCTACCAACTAACTTACGCGCTAACACCAAGTATTGATAAGTTCGGTTCTGCAGTCCAAAGGTTTCCCGTTAAGCTCACCGTACATTACCATGTTACAACTAACATCAACAAAACCTATTCGGTTTCTTACAACTGCATATAACTGATGCGTTTTGATTGATGACCAGTAATGGAATCCCATGAGACTTAACTGTTTTCTTTACATCGCATCAACTTGCTACTTCTGAACTGCTACTATAATCCATAATGTGAATTTACATAAGCTACCTGACAGACACATAAACTGCATCATCATGACGACGGCAACATATCGCTAAAAGCGATCTCTTTCAGGCAATGATTTTAAAGTCTTCCCATGAAAAAAAAGAAGTTTTTGATTCAGGCAAGTATCTTTTGAAGTAAAGCTGGGTGATGAACATAGCATTTATTCTGACTCAGAATTGGGTTTTTGATTATCATTTTTCAAGCTTCAATTTGGGTTAAATAAATCGAAAGCACTGAATCCAATTTCAATGTTAGTCTATTAAGAAACACTTTCACTATTTTCCTTGGCATTCTAGTAGTACTTGTCATAATACGTTATATGACGGTGCATAAAAATATAGTGAAAGTGAACAGTAAGGATCTTATTACGTTACGTAAAATGTAAAACAGATAATGGTATGTTAACGTGTTGGTTTACACCTAATAAAGTGTGTAAGAGACCTTTTAAAAAACACTTCTCTTTTTTTTTAAATAGGTATCGCGTTAAGTAAGTACCTATCTTTATTATGCCATTATTGTTTATGACTCTGTTTAATACTAAATTAAAAAACAAATACCAAATTCACATTGCGCTATTTCTAGGAAAGGTTTTGCATTAACACGTAGACTCTACTGCTGGATTGAAAATCAAAACATAATGTAAAGAGTTTATGAAAATGTACCTACCTGAAAACGAAATATTTTAATATATGGTTATTTTAAACTTTTAAACTCACACGATTTGGATTTATAGTAATTTTTTGTCCCGGGTCTTAATCGCGTATTTTTATTTTATTTCTCTTACCTCGACGTTTCGACTATCTTACAATAGTCATGGTCGCGAGGAGACGAAAAAAAAATTTGTTAAAATTACAATATCCCCCGGATATGGTAATTTTTACTTTTTAAACGGGACATTTACCTTGTCTAGTGAAAATTATGCTTGTGAAAGTGATGCTTGAAAACAGCATCAGAAACATCAATCTCTACATAATAAAACCCGTTTTAAGCAACTTTATTATTGGAAATTTAAATTCCCCAAAAGCTTATTTTCGCTTCTACTAAATATTTGTGAAACTTAGTATCAAACGGTATAAAATTCAATAAACACCAAGACGTAGATAAATTATCACATCATGGGATCGGAACTCGGTTGCGCACATCTGACCCGAATAATTCTTTTTTCATCGATTGTCATTACTAGTATCTACAATCGATTGATCGCGGGCAATAGCGTCTTATCGATGTTATCGCTCGGCTTGGCGCGGCGTAAACATTTGGACGTGCAGCGCTGTATTACTCTGGCGCATAATAGGGTTTTCAACTCACTGCTTTATAATTTTTGTAAGACCTAATTATATTTAGAACTTTATATTTGAAATGAAGCTATAAGTAGAGTTAAAGAAGTAAGTTAATCAATTAATTAATCATCAAACAATTAATCATTATGTTAGTTTTTTAGTTATTTGAAACGAAATATTTTCCATGTATGCTGGCCGCTGTTTCTGTGTTTCATGAAAAGGATGTTTGTGTCCGAAATATCAAGCTCTACATATTAAAGTTTAGTCGTTTTTGGAAGTAAAATAGAAAAATCATAACAAAACCGTTCAAAAACTCCAAACTCTTTTGATAGATCCAATACTTATCTCATTAATAAATATAAATATTATATAAATAAATATTGCAGGACCTTCCACACATCGCCATCTAGCCCCAAGCTAAGTAACTAGACTTGTGTCTTAGTGCTAGACAACGGATATACTACTTATATACTTTTCTTTTGTATACTTATAATACATATAAACACTGACACCAGACCACAGACAAATATCTAAGCATAAATATTTGTCTGAGGCGGGAATCGAACCCGCGACCTTGTTTAGCAGTCCGGCATGGTGACCATTGTTACGATCGTGAATCAGGGATCATGTTTACGTTATATTTTTAGTAAGAAATACCTATTAAAGTTATCCATTAATTGCAACTCAGATAATAACAAAATGGACATTCATACAGCCCTGAATCTCACGAAATTCCATTGTGTCGCATTTCACGCGCCGAACGCAGCGCGCGCGCCTCTTTTGAAAGTGGCGGCCCTAGCGGAGAATGCGATAAAAAAATCAATTCGAAACATGATTACACTTTTTGAAATAAGTAAGTAGTTAAGTACCTATACTCAAAAAACCAGTTAAGTACGAGTTGGACTTGGGCACTGAGGATACCAAGGATCTTTAAAATGTCTTAGATACGGACGGAAAAAAGGGTGGCAAAATACCTCCATATTCAACCCCCTGCAAATCAATAGTCCATTTTCTACCCAAATACGCAGTGGGTAACCAACTACCTACCTAATTTTTATTCAAGTAACGTCAACAGAAAAAATAGCCTTTGTGTCAGAAGTACCATTGATTTGTACCATTGATTGTACAAGTGACACAACTTTGTATCCTAGATTCATAGTTTCGGTAAAAGTGTTAATTATAATAGTAGTTAAACTTTAAAATGTTAAATTATTTTTCTGTCTGTACAAAAAACATCATATTAAGTATTATAATCGCTTGGGTTGAAAATGGAATACATTTTAGGTAGAAATTGGAAAAAATAATCAATTAAATTATTGGGGGTAGAAAATGGAACACATTTTAGGTAGAACATGGAAAAAAATATTTGCGGGTTGAAAATGGGGGCTCAAAATGGATGCCACCGAAAAAAGTTATACGGTTTCCATTTTTTCCTCTTGAAGTACGGAACCCTAAAACGACGGCAACTTTAATCAAGAAGTTTTGATTCGTTTTCGTTAATGTTTATTATATTTGCGAATAAAAGTTATCTCCGTGCACTCTTTCGAATTCGATAAAATAAAAAAATATTGAACAGGAAATTGCTTCAATTAGTATCAATTCATAAAATGTTACGGTTTCATCGCTTAATGCCTTATTTGTTTGTTATGTATAAAATTTCATAAAAGCAGTCAAAATTTATTTAACTCTTTATGAATATTACTAGTACTTACTTATTTATTGTTGCTGTACCTAATTACATAGGAACTAACTAATTTAATCTACAGCTGAAGTGTTTAAAGAGAAATTAGCTCAATATTAAGTAATTATTAACTACTAGCGACCCGCCCCGGCTTCGCACGGCTATATTATGCATGTATTATCCATATAAACCTTCCTCTTGAATCACTCTATCTATTAAAAAAACCGCATCAAAATCCGTTGCGTAGTTTTAAAGATCTAAGCATACAAAGGGAAATAGGGACGGCGAAAAGTGACTTTATTTTATACTATGTAGTGATAGTGATGAATGCTAAGTAGCTAAGTATAATCGATCATCTTTTGCTACAGTTTCGATCGTCTTTTGTTACAGTTTCGATCGTCTTTTGTTACAGTTTCGATCGTCTTTTGCTACAGTTTCGATCGTCTTTTGTTACAGTTTCGATCGTCTTTTGTTGCAGTTTCGATCGTCTTTTGCTACTGTTTCGATCGTCTTTTGTTACAGTTTCGATCGTCTTTTGTTACAGTTTCGATCATCTTTAACTTGGACTAGGGAGACGGATGAGCTTGAAAAAATCTCAAACAGTCCAGCGCTTAACGGTTCCCCTGGGATAGGCATAGGGGGTCCGTGAGACCTTCAAAATTTATTTTTAGATCAACGCTTATCAGTCCCCCCAGTCCAGAGGGACCATTAATCGTGAAAAAGTTCTTGACAGGGGGACCGTTTTCCGTAGGGGGATCGTTAGGGGTTAATCGTCCTACATATACTATCGTCGGGCCGGTTAATCGTGAACCTAATTAACCCTCTTAGTTTAGTTAAATTTACGGGGGTATTTCCGCAATTAGGTCTTTAATTGTGCGATTGAGAATATACTACTTGTCACTCCAACCATCCCAGGTCCTTCTAGAAGGGTAGTAGCCTTTTCAAGCTGCTGAATATAAATTGTAATTTTTTTTTCAGAAATCTATGATCTATTCCAATGAAGTTTCGATGTCTTTCAATTACATTACTCATAATTCAATTTTCACTCAATAAATTAACAATTACTAAGAAGAAATGTTTTATCAATTACTTTCATTTCTTTAAATATGATCGTATCTCATGATTATAAAATATGTTATTAACAAATTGTGATTTATACCAATCTTGTTACTCCAGGCGTTGTTTAGAGATTACAGTTAATTATTTCTGTTATTTATTGAACTAACTTCATTTGTACTTACACTTTCGTTTTTATTTCTAAATTAAGATTTCGCGATAGATTTATAATTTATTTCTTTTACTAAGAATCTAATTGTAAAACGGTTTCTGGGAAATGATCGGTTTCTAAAACAACGTAATAGGTAGGTACCTAGTACCTATCTTAAGGATACCTACCTCATCTTTAAACCCTGTAGTCTGGTTCTAAGTTAGAATATGGCTAGGTACGGTATCCCTTGTTTGTCGTAAAAGGCGGCCAAAAGGGGTTCTGGTCCAATGAGCGATCAGAATCGAACTTTGGTCGTTCGGCAAAGCGGACCTGGAACTGACTAAGGTGTGGCTCCGCGTCACTCTCGAAAGAAACTAATATGGGAACTAGCAACGATGTGGCTCCCTCGAAAGAGACTATGGAAAGACTCTCCTGGGATGAAAGCGGTGTAGGTAGGCACTGGAGAGTGGGACGCCTTCGACCAGCACTGAGGACGGCCACCGGAGAATTTTTAGTCGGTTTGACTCCGACATACTTGCCACTGAGTATCCAGCATGAGGATTTTCTCTGTAAAAAATGGTATATAGGCCCTCTATAAAATAACGTTGCGAGTATTTTATATAGGGCCTATCACACAATCTATACATATAAAATGCTTTGTCCTGAATGACTGACTGACGGATCAACGCACAGCCTAAACAGCTGATCGTGGAGACCTGAAACTTGGAGGGTGTGTTCTTTGTATGACGTGGACATCCGATAAGAAAGGATTTTGAAATATTCACACCCTACGCGGACGAAGGCGCGGGCGAAAGCTAGTCCCTATATAAAATAACGTTGCGAGTAAAAGCTTTTAATCATAATTGTTATCATCTTAAATGTTATTTCCAGACTTATTGTTAATAAATAGCTATTACAATGTACGGAGGCGTCTACTAATGTAGATATGACGTAGTTTAGTTACGTATCTAAAGGATGTAGCTAACGTTCCGGCAGAGTTTCATATCTCAATAATTACAGGAAACTGGGAAATTGCTTGTGAGTTGTGATGTCGGTGCACTTGAAGCCACAAAAAGGCTTCATCCCGACTCTACCCGATCCCATCTCTACCCGATTTTAGAATACCTAACAAAAAATACCAACTCTACCCGATTTCATTCTTGCATACAGAAAAAAGTAAGAGTACAGTTGACATGACAAATTGTAAAAATTTGAAAACAAAAAATGTTACAAATATTATAACAGTATTATGATTGGGATGACGATGTAACACTTGCAGTTTAAATAAAATGATCATTGTTGTAAGGAGGCAAGCACTGGCGAAGTAAAACCAGTAGAATTTCGTTTCTTGGATCTTTTTTAGCATTCCTGAAGAATTTTAATGTTGTTTACTGCTTGATATATTATTATGTGAAGATGAAAACAGATTTTTTTTGCATCTAGGATTGTGATAAATGTCGATTGTTGTGATTGGTGATAAATATGCTGATGATTAAAGCATTTTTATATCGTTTAAATGTTTTTCATTTTAACTGTACTTTTTATCATATCGGGTAGAGTTGGGACTTATTGTTAGGTATTATAAATCGGGTAGAGATGGGATCGGGTACAGTGAGGACGAAGCCCACAAAAAGATACAACAATAGTACAGTCAAATAGATAGAACATCTGAAGGCAAATTCTCGCAAATTACATTGCAATATCATTTCGATTACAAAATATAAAATTCTCAAGTATACCACAAGCTGACTTTGATGGTATTTTTTGATTTTCACAAATAATTGATACTCTAATTGGGATCACAGCCTTGCAAAGGAGAAGGTTCAGGTGTTCTCTTTAATCACTAAATTTTAAATATCCTTGCACTACAATTGCGGTAGTCATGACTATGACTTGTTTAAACTATTCCCGTTATATGTTTACAAAAAAAAAACGTATTACAATATTATTAACAAAACCTATAAATAAATAAATATTGTAGAACATTTTACACAGCGCCATCTAGCCCCAAGCTTAGCAACTAGGCTTGTGTTATGGGTGCTAGATAACGGTAAGAATACTTAAATACGTTTTTTGATTGAATGAATGTCATTTATTTGCTCGAAATATTCTACAAAGATGTCACATAAAATTATAGTTCAACTTATTTTACCAGCACTTAGCATAACATGCAAATATTAGGTTATTAATAAATTAAAAACACTTACTATAATATGATGTCAAAATTTTAATACTTAACCTTTTTGTAAGTTAAAACCTATTTCTTAAACTTATTACAATCAGTCAATCAATCACAATCAATAATTACGGATTGAATGGTTTTCAAAAGCTAGTTCCTGACTGCTATTCCTAAGATTAGTTTAGTACTAATAATAAACCTCACCTACCTATGAATATTGAATATGAATGTAAGTTCCGCCTAAAGATAACTGGGTAGGTTCATGTTGAGCTTATCTTAATTCTTGTATCAGTACGATCTCTTGCAAACGTTACCTTTCTAATGCCTGCTTGACATTTCCTCGGGCTAATTTATAGCTAAAACTATTCGCCAAAAATATTATAGAGCGTTTCTCGATGGTAAAATATTAACAAAATATCCAATTTTAATAATAGACGACAGTTTGTGTTAGCGGTAGAAATGAATGATCACCTAGATTGTGATCTTAAGTTTTATTGAGCGCAGCCTCTCTACTCATGTTTTCACTTAATCCATTTAGATAAAAATCGGTACAGCTATACGTTTAGTTGTTGTGAAAAAGCTATTAAATAAATTATATTAGCCATAGTAAATATTTTTGTATGAGCTTTTGAGTTGAGATTTAGTAGCTAAGATGTTGTGAGGTATGGAGGTAAAAAGATATGATGTATTTTGATATTATGTTTACAAAAGACAAACTGTGGGAACAGTGTTGGCCTGGCTATGTCTGATTGCTACCTAGTATGGTCAAATAGCTTCACTTTTATACACAGAATACGGAGTAGTTTCAGAAATTATTAGTAGCTTTTATATTATGTTTTTATCTTTTAGTCTTGTGTTAGTTTTAAGTTTGAAATGTATGGACTTCGGTCTGTATAATGAACATTTATTATTATTAAAGTCCGCGGTTTCACCCACGTATCTCCCGATCCCGTGAGAATATCGGGATAAAAAGTAACCTATGTTATTCCCAATTAATCAATTTATCCTCATACCAAGTTTCATCAAAATCGGCCCAGTAGTTTTGGAGCCTATTCATTAAAAACAAACTAACAAAATATTTCCTCTTCATAATATTTGATATAGATATACTTAGATAAAATATAAGTGTAAGCATAGACTACGCATTACACACTCATCACTTCACTATCACTTCATCACTACCATCACTATCACTATCACTACATAGTATAAAATAAAGTCGCTTTTCGCCGTCCCTATGCTTAAATCTTTAAAACTACGCGACGGATTTTGATGCGGTTTTTTTAATAGATAGAGTGATTCAAGAGGAAGGTTTATAAGTATAATACATGCATAATATAGCCGTGCGAAGACGGGGCGGGTCGCTAGTACAAAACAAAAAAGTTGTATTTTCCTCTTGAGATACGAAAATTAAACTGAGGAAAAGCTCATTCATATTTAGTAAGTCGCGAAAAGAAGACGGAAGCAATTCGAACTAGCTCTTTCGAAACTATAATTCCATAACGAAAAGGAAATCAATTGTCAAGTGCATAACAATAGTTCGTTTCTATTACAACATTAGGTCACAATTAGAATAAAGGGCAAGACCCTCGCGATGATGATTGTGCGAAATATTGATAAGACAAATAACCCATTGCATTGTCCGAAGTACTTTTGGCCTCTTGTCCACTTGTTACGTTTATTATAAACTAGCTACCCGCCACAGCTTCGCACGGCTATATTATGCATGTATTATACAGAATATAAACCTTCCTCTTGAATCAATCTATCTATTAAAAAAAACCGCATCAAAATCCATTGCGTAGTTTTAAAGATTTAAGCATACAAAGGGATATAGGGACATAGGGACAGAGAAAGCGACTTTGTTTTATACTATGTAGTGATGATAGTGACTAGTAGTGTTCCACGTTTTCACCCGGGTAACTTCCGATCCCGCGGGAATAGCGGAATTAAAAGTATGTTACTCCCAATTAATCAATGTATCCTCGTACAAAGTTTCAACCAAATCGGTCCAGTAGCCTATTCGTTACAAAAAAAAAACAAAAATCTTTCCTCTTTGGTTTCTATAACTTGACAAATAGTAAGTGAGTTTTGTATAGATTTTTACAATTCCAACGATTTACAAAATCTGAAGTTTTGTTTGTTATTAAAGATTTTGTGACTCACCACAAAATCTTTGAAACTACAAGAGCTACAAATCTGAAACATCGCATGGGGGTCCCTTTTAGGGCGTAAGCGCAGCTTAAAAAAAGATTTTTTGAAAGTTCAACTTCCAAAGGAGCAAAAATGACTGTCAAAGTTTGTAGTTCGCAGTTAGTTTTGCTATGCTCAATTCCCGCTAAGCTAAAATACCTAAGAAAAAGTTCACTTATTTATGTATTCTATGTCTGTAGGAAATCAATATCACTTTTATAGAGACACTACGTATCACTATCACTACATAGTATAAAACAAAGTCGGTTTCTCTGTCCC
The DNA here is from genome assembly GCA_907269075.1 of Idaea aversata. Classification (NCBI taxonomy): domain Eukaryota; kingdom Metazoa; phylum Arthropoda; class Insecta; order Lepidoptera; family Geometridae; genus Idaea; species Idaea aversata. The sequence goes on from OU026102.1 coordinate 6,332,514, forward strand.
TATATCCCTTTGTATGCTTAAATCTTTAAAACTACGCAACGGATTTTGATGCGGTTTTTTTAAATAGATAGAGTGATTCAAGAGGAAGGTTTATACATACATAATATAGCCGTGCGAAGCCGGGGCGGGTCGCTAGTTATTGATAAATGCAGTGTGTGAAATAATATAAGATGATGGACGAATTTGGACAATAGACCGTAACTTAGGCTAAATATCAGAAAGTTTGATGGACTCGGGTAAAAGGTTAAATTCTGAATTGTGATAGGCATGGGGTTTTCATTGCTCTGTTTTGTTGTAGGTTAATGAGCGTGATATCATTGTTCTTTCAACGTCGAAGGCTGAGTGCTTAGAACTTCTGACCTGGCGAAATGCTTGATTTTGAAATATAACCAACTTAAAAAATAGCAAGATTCGAGGTTGTCAATACCACGCGTATGTTTTAGGTTTTTTGAACTCCGGCATATAAAGTCCGATCTCGATACTTGTTTTTTTAACTGAAAGGTGCAAGTTCCATGTTGATCCTATAATTTAGTTAAGATCTGATGAGGATCTTCGGAGTGATGAACAGAATTGCACTTTTGAGTGCAGTAAATTGCTTAGTTTTCGATCACTACCAGTGCAAATGTGTTATAAACAATACAATTCGAATAGATTTTGACAGACATTCAGTGAAGGTGCACCAAAAACCACCTTCTCATGATAAAACTCTTCAAAGGATTAAGATAACGTGTTGTAATTTTATGAAATAGGTAGTCTCTCGTTAATGTGACTCATGCCGAATTCTCAAACGACCCTCAAATATTCAGGGATCCCTAAATCTTTACGCTATTGACGCTCCTATTCTATTGAAGCATACACTTAATCGCACATTTAATCGCCACTTAAGATAAGTAAAGCCTTTTACTATTCGGGCGTCATAGTAATAATTACCACAAAAATGTATTAAATAGGTAAATAATTTAAAAAACGAACTTCAAAATAAATTTTGTTTTGCAATTAGAACTGCAATATCAAATCGATTAGTACAATAGAGAAAACGCTTTCTATAAATACAAAGTGCAATTAATTAGCACGGACGCGATACGTAAACGTAAATTACTTTAGCTCTCAATGAAACGTCTTCGGCTAATATTTATTGCTCATGATTTAGGATGCCCCTTTTGCCATTAACTGAAACCAAGTATAATACCTATTATTATAATTTTAATGGTCTTATGCAATCTACTTCGTGATTATATAACTTTTCAACTGTCTGTTTAGTTTAGAAAAATATGTTTACTTTATAGTTTGTATTGGTTAACTCTATTTTTTACTCGTAATTTCATACTAAATATGAACATTTTGATAGAGTTTTAGCGGCGGTATATTAAGTATTAGTTAGTCTATACAGGAAAAGTATTTTTGTAGTGCACATTTTTTTTCTGCTGAATATATGTTGGCAGTGGAGTACATTTACGCAAAAAAATAAATAAAAAAAATAACAAAACTTAATGTGAAAAACTTCCTGCAATTTCTAAATTATTGGGTATCTCAGTATTGATACACACAGTGACACGTAGGTACCTACCTTCATTTAGAGCGCGCTATTAAACTCGCTGGCGCTAGTATTGTGTCCATGGACTTCGTCGTTTTGTTAGAAACACTTAAATGGTTATAGCTCTGAGAGTTTTTGAGTTAGTTCCAAAATAAAAAAAACAGTATTTTTTATTTACCTACCTTCATTTAGAGCGCGCTATTAAACTCGCTGGCGCTAGTATTGTGTCCATGGACTTCGTCGTTTTGTTAGAAACACTTAAATGGTTATAGCTCTGAGAGTTTTTGAGTTAGTTCCAAAATAAAAAAAACAGTATTTTTTATTTGAATGTGCCTAAAACATACCGAAATTTGTGCACTACAAAAATACTTTTCCTGTATATAAGTAAAAATTAATTGCTGTTCGCAAGTTTTGTTAAAACTTCAGAACGATTGGAAAGATTTGGATAATTTTGGTTTTGAAATATTTGTGGGGAAAGTTGAAATGGTGAGAAATATGGAAAATTAAAAATAAATTGAATTACTAAGTGAATTAACTAGGGTGACTTACTATGTGATCTGTTATGGTGCCGCAAATGGTAGATGAATAATCATATTTATTTAGTTTGTTGTTTGTGGTTCAATAACAGCTCACTTTATTTTATTTTAATTTATTTTAAGGTCTATCTATATATTGTATTATTTGTATGTATCATTGATTGTAAGTATATATAACTACACTATCGCATTGGGTTATCCTGTAAAGATAGTTGTAAAGATTGTAATAAATAAATAAAATAAATATACCGTTGTTGCTATGTGGCTTACGCGGGTTTAATAGTAACTAACTATAGAAAAAAAACCCTAAATATTTTGAAAACTGTTAAACAAGTTTTAATTATTTTATTCAATTTTTTACACTTAAACAATTATTTATATTTTTTTTAATTAGCCTGTAATTGTGTCCCACTGCTGGACAAAGGCCTCCCTCATTTCATTCCATGTGTCTCGATCTCCAGCTTATTTTGGCCCCTTTTTTTTTTTTTTTTTTTTTTTTTTTTTTGCGTCAGGAAAATGCGCCCTTATGCATTTCCCGCCACTCCCGGGGGGGAGCAGTGGGGTATGTGGGGCTCCCTACTGGCCTAGATGGTGGGCGGCCAGAGGTTTACCCACTAAAAACCTGACGGTGTCCCTTCTCTCCACCATGAGCCGGTATTTTGGCCACTCTGCGTCGAATGCACATCGTTTTTTGGGTCAACCTCGAAGATGCTTGCCGTCTTGCGTCTTGCCCATCTATCCGTCTGCATTCGGCACACATGACAAATTTTTATTTTAAATGTTAAATTAAATAAATAAAAAACACTTAAATATTAACACACACTTAAACTGAAATGTATTAACTTAGAGAAAGTCGATATAGTTGTAAAAGCTGGGTGTTCTCATCTTAATAGTTATTACATTTACGATGCAGTTTATTAGACTTATAAACCTATAACTTTACTATTTTATTATTTCGTAAAGTTCATCTACTTAATTACAAATTATATTGCGATTTTAAATACAGTATCGTAAGGAAATGAGATTACAGGATAAATTATAGTCCTAAGATGCATCAATAAAAGTAAGACTTTAGGGCAACTTGCAGCGAAATTGTAAAAACTTGATTATAGTTAATCTTGACCTGATTACATTTAATAAAAACATCTTTACATTTTTGAAATAACTTAAAACTCGATTTCAGCTTTGGGTCAAAAGTGCATGTAGGTATGGGTAGACTAAATCTTGATTTCGTGAAATTAAAATTTGTAATTGTGCTTAGACATTTGCAATAACAACATCACTACATAGTAGAAAACAAAGTCGCTTTCTCTGTTCCTATTTCCCTTTGTATGCTTAGATCTTTAAAACTACGCAACGGATTTTGATGCGGTTTTTTTAATAGATAGAGTGATTCAAGAGGAAGGTTTATATGTATAATACATGCATAATATAGCCGTGCGAAGCCGGGGCGGGTCGCTAGTATATGCCTAAACAGAAAATAAAATAAATAAATAGTTCCTACTGAATTACTTAATGCGAGTCCTTATACTGGAGTTAGATATAAATTATGATCCAATAAGTACTTAGAATATGTGAATTAGATAGAAGGAGATCATTGTTTATTAAGTCCAGATTGCTCAAAGTACTATATGGCCATACTTCTCTCTGGCTTCTTCTATACGTCTTAGTACTAAATGTCATGGCGCCTCCGCCGGGTCGTGGCAGACTGGGTAGACCCAAGAAGTGCTGGCTTGACGTCGTAAAGGGTGATATGCGTGCAAATGGCCTTACAAACCAGGATGCCAAAGATCGTGCGAAGTGGAGGCGTAAAAGTAGGAAAGCGGACCCCGGGCTCCTGAGAGGGATGCAACCGGAAACATCGCTCGAATGATGATGACTATATGGCAATACTTCACAATTTAATTATTAAAGTGTGATGATTGACAGCTGAATATATATCATGGGTATCAACTTTAACCCTATTCAGGACGCTGCCTGTAGTGCCTGAAAAATGCGTAAGATGGAGTAGGTTTGCCCAGAAAGTACATTCTTCTAAATAAAATTGCTATATTTTTAGCTACGTTGAGGGTCTTTTGAGCTACTTTGATGGTATTTTTGTAATCAAAATGCAATCGGTATATTAACAATGTCATTTACGAGAATCGGCCTTCAGATCGTGAGAAATTTTGTGTCTAAGGTACAGTCACATTACCAATTAGCTGAACCCCACGTGACCTAGAGCTCTTACGCATATCTGTAAAATATATAGTACTAGCTACCCGCCCCGGCTTCGCACGGCTGTATTGTGCATGTATTTATATCTAAATACCTTCCTCGTTAATCACTCTATCATTAAAAAAACCGCATCAAAATCCGTTGCGTAGTTTTAAAGATCTAAGCATACAAAGGGACATAGAGACGGCGAAAAGTGACTTTATTTTATACCATGTAGTGATAGTGATGATTTACCTATTTTGTTATGTTTTTTATATTGTATTGTATAGTATATTGTATTGTATATTTTAGTATATATAAAAATATAGAATCAGGTAACATTTCTTTACAACTTTACAGATTTGCAAGTGAGCTTTAGGTCACGTGGAGTTCAGCTAATTGGTAATGTGACTGTACCTATAGACAAAACAATTTTAAATACCTTTAAGAAACTGTATAGAAGAAGCAATTACATGAACAATTATTTAAATACTTTACCATTTTATATGATAGTCAGGTATGTAGTCGTCTGTCGTGCAATAAGTAGTCAATAAATAATACATAGTAGATAATGCTGTTAGCATCCATTGCTTCCGTAAATCATTGGGTTCGTGTGAAAACCTCATTAACACTGCGGAGGTGATGTTGGATACATGGCAGGAATAAATTTCTCCTCACTTGTTACCTTGTTCACCTTTCTTGAATCCATCATGTTTAATAGTGTACCTAACAGTGTAGGTTTTAGGTATAGTCTTGAGAATTGCAGGCATTGTTTTATTAACTTTTATGAAAAACTAGCTGTCGCCACAAACGTTGTTTTGCCATATAAAAAAATGAAAAAATGAAGAACCACTCGACCGATTTTGTGCAAACTTCACATAAACCATCTACTAAATAGTCCGAACACAGCTTAAAAGCACTTGGTTTGGATAGGTGAGCCCGTTCTTGAGTTATAAAATTACAACGAAAAGTGGCATTGATTTTTATATTTAAGGTTAGATTATATATGTAAAAGTGGAAGAGTACTAAATAGTAGGTACTACTTTTTAGGGTTCAGTACCCAAAGGGTGAATGGGACCCTATTACTTAGACTTTACTGTCCGTCCGTCTATCTGTCACCAGGCTGTATCTTAATAAACCTTGATAGCTAGACAGTTAGAAGAATACTAATGCTAGACAAAGAATACTAAAAACAGAATATAAGTAACTAGCGACCCGCCCCGGCTTCGCACGGCTATATTATGCATGTATTATACATATAAACCTTCCTCTTGAATCACTCTATCTATTAAAAAAAAAGCATCAAAATCCGTTGCGTAGTTTTAAAGATCTAAGCATACAAAGGGAAATAGGCACATAGGGACGGCGAAAAGTGACTTTATTTTATACTAGCGACCCGCCCCGGCTTCGCACGGCTATATTATGCATGTTTTATACATGTAAACCTTCCTCTTGAATCACTCTATCTATTAAAAAAAACCGCATCAAAATCCGTTGCGTAGTTTTAAAGATTTAAGCATACAAAGGGATATAGGGACAGAGAAAGCGACTTTGTTTTATACTATGTAGTGATGATGTAGTGACTATGTAGTGATGGTACGGAACCCTTCGTGCGCAAGTCTTACTCGCACTTGTTTGTGTCTTTCTCTACCCTTAGTAAAGAACTTTGTTTTCAAAACGCTCGTCTTTACTAAAGTTAGTAGCGTGTACAATTTGGGGGTCTTCAAGTCGCGAGTCAATAGGTATCTTCTAGGAAGGCGTGTTACATCTTAGGCCGCATCGTTACCTACCATCAGGCAGGTGTGATAGTGGTCAAACGCTGACCTATCATATGTAAAAAAAAGTTATTTAAAGTATATTTACTTTGTTAGGGTTCTGTCCGTCCGTCTGTCTGTCTGTCCTGTTTTTATTTTGTTGAGTTTGATGCTGTTTCAAGCACTATTTACACCAGACTGGAGTTCTTTATAGTTAGGGGCGATCGTATCGGACCTAGGTATATATATACCTTTGCGTGCGTTAGTTAGTTTAAAAATCCTATATCACTCGTCATTCGTGAACATGACCTATCAGCTCAGCCCTATCAGCATTACAAACACATTAATAAGCATTAAGCCTCTCAAACGGGCTTGTAACAACCGATTAATGTGCGATAACTCATACGCGGATAATTTACACCTACCCATTAGGGCTTAGACAGATTACACACTTTCTATCGTTCGATAGGTCGATTAAGTTAAAGGTGTTAACACACGATTTGATCGGCTCGATCTATTGTACCGTTCCTAAGGGGGAAAAACGGGACCCTATTAGTAAGAATTCACTGTCCGTCTGTCAGTCCGTCCGTCCATCCGTCCGTCCGTCTGGCTGTCTGCCTGTCTGTCCGTCTGTCATCGTGATAGCTAGAGAGTTAAAATTTACACAGATTATGTATTTCTATTGCCGCTATAAAAACAACAACAAAAATCAGAAAAAAAAATTGGTGGGCTCAAATACAACATGGTACGGAACTACGGAACCCTTTGTGCGGGAGTCCGACTCTCACTTGTTCGAAATTGGATGTCTGACGCAATCAAATTGTAACAAACATAGCGAAGAACATTCCCGACTAATTTACCTTTCAAATAAAAACAACAAAATCAAAATCGGTTCATCCGTTCGGGAGTTACGATGCCACAGACAGACAGACACTCACACAGAGACACGTCAAACTCATAATACCACTCTTTTTGCGTCGGGGATTAAAAAGACGAGCGAAATGTCCACCACACTGGATAGTTTAACGTGCAAATCTCCAGCGTACGCAGTAACGACTATTCTGTTGAAGTTTATCGATAAGCATCTTTGATAGTACTACTAGCACCGCACCGCGGTTTCCCCACCCGCATAACTCCCGATCCCGTGGGAATATCGAGATAAAAAGTAGCCAATGTTACTCCCAATTAATCAATGTATCCTCATAATAAGTTTCATCAAAATCGGTCCAGTAGTTTCAGAGCTTTTTCGTTACAATCAAAAAAACAAAAAAAAGTTTCCTCGTTATAATATTAGTAAAAATTTGTATAGATAGGTATAATAAATTATGATAGAATATGCTGCTCTGCACAATACTGCACATGCGATGTTTTAAAACACGATATATCGCAACGTTATCGCTATACACTTTATATCGGCCAATCAAAAGTTTTTACTCTAAAGTTTACCCGTTAGTTGCCTACCTATTGGGTTTCGCTTTTCACATGTGCGTTCGAAAGCTTGATTTAATAGACTACTTGGTACTTTACTACAGGAGCTCTGAGGGGATTTATTAATGCGAAGGTGCGTTTATTCTTTGAGTAAATTAGTTAAAGGGTTTGTAACATATCAGTATGAAGACCGGCATATTTTGACACATCGACTTTTTTTTGGCTTAATATTAGGTTAGCTTAATAGTAGGTGGACCTACTACATCTATGACAATGTATAGAGAACATTAAGGTGAGCGCACACCTAGCCGCACCGCACGCGCCGCAGTCGTGCCGCAGCGAAGGAAATCCCCAAGGCCGATGCTGATTCGCGGGGCGCTGCGTGCATACAAACGGAGACTGCTGCGGCGCGTGCGGTGCGGCTAGGTGTGCGCTCACCATAATACAAACAACAAAAGCTAAGAAAAAAAATACTTTTTTTTCTGTTATGTGAAGTGATTCATGGTTTCGTACTATATACCTACGGCCCAAATAGGCCGAATGTGTGGAGTCAAAAAAAACGTCCCATATTTTTTTTAAATATGCCATAAAAAAACTCCTCAACGGTTACGGCCACGACGCGCGACAATCCATTTCTCAATTTGACTTATATCTTGATCTATTAGACGAAACTTAATTGGAGATCCAATCACAATAATTGCCTTAGAAAGGAAATATTGACACCTAATCTTACTTATTATTATACTAGCGACCCGCCCCGGCTTCGCACGGCTGTATTATGCATGTATTATATCTAAAAACCTTCCTCTTTAATCACTCTATCTATTTAAAAAAACCGCATCAAAATCCGTTGCGTAGTTTTAAAGATCTAAGCATACATAGGGAAATAGGGACGGCGAAAAGTGACTTTATTTTATACTATGTAGTGAAGTTTGTTTGTTTATTCTCGTTGGCTCGGCTGAAAAGACTCTTATAAGAATTTTGTATAGGGATAACAATAATTCAAAGTGTGAAAAATGTTTTAGTTTTTTTGCGGCGGAACGCAGATACAAAATAGAAAAGTACTTCGGGCAAGTAAATGAAACAAAACCAAATGTTCACCGCCTCGAGATGTTTAGATCGTTTTTAATAATATTTGACAGGTTGATAAAGACTTATTGGTAACTAGCGACCCGCCCCGGCTTCGCACGGTTGTATTATGCATGTACTATATCTAAAAACCTTCCTCTTGAATCACTCTATATATTAAAAAAAACCGCATCAAAATCCGTTGCGTAGTTTTAAAGATTTAAGCATACAAAGGGATATAGGGACAGAGAAAGCGACTTTGTTTTATACTATGTAGTGATACGAATTTATGTAAGAATTGTCTATTACGAATTGAATAGTCTTTGTCTGATATTGTAACAAAAATAACATTTTGTATTGCGATGTGTATAATTTGTATTATTGTCTTAAAATATAGATCATGAGATATATCAGGTAAGTATATTAAAATATTAGGTATTTCATCCACGTAACTCCCGATCCCGGGAGAATAACGGGATAAAACGTATGTTACTGTCAATGAATCAATATATCCTCATACCAAAGATTCATCTAATAGGTCCAGACTTTCGGAGTCAATTCAAACAAACAAACAATTAAATCTTTACCGCCCGGCGGTTTTTCATACATTTTTAATATGGCGCCATCTAGCGGGGCAGTTGATGAAATATAGTAAGTTAAGGGTGTTATCTACATTCGAGAAGGTATTATTTTGCGGTTTTAAAAGACTAGGAAACAAAATTTTTTACGCTTACAAATCTATTTGTTTCAAATTGATTAACCACCTAAATGTCTATTTGTTAGATTAAAGCGTCGTTTTATTTGACTTTATTGTTATGATCTTTTGAAACCAAAAGTTAATGTAAATAAAATGGATAATTAATACGTATCCAATTTGTAACATTTCTTTAAAAGGACTTTACGAACCGACCGATAAATTCTCGTCTCGAACGATGGGTAGGTGTTATCTAAAAACCGGCCAAGTGCGAGTCGGACTCGAAGGGTTCCGTACTATTTCTGTTTTTAGTATCTTCATATTCTGTTTTTAGTATTTGTTGTTTTAGAGGCAATAGAAATGCATCATCTGTGAAAATTTCAATTGTCTAGCTATCACGGTTCATGAGATACAGCCTTGGTGACAGACAGATAATAGACAGTGAGGTCCCGTTTTTACCCGATTACGGCGAGGCCAGAAGGGAAGGTTATGTTTTTGACCCGTATGTATGTAAGTTCATGTTCATCACTATCACTGTCATCACTATCACTACATAGTATAAAATAAAGTCGCTTTCTCTGTCCCTATATCCCTTTGTATGCTTAAATCTTTAAAACTACGAAACGGATTTTGATGCGGTTTTTTTTATAGATAGAGTGATTCAAGAGGAAGGTTTATATGTATAATACATGCATAATATAGCCGTGCGAAGCCGGGGCGGGTCGCTAGTACTATAATGTAACAATTGTGATATCATTAGAAGCGTCTCAATGGTCCGCTACATGGTTATAGGCTATGTGGCGTCACAATAAATTAATTACCATTTGGGTACGGAACCCTAAAAACATTATCTATAGGTATATATAAAAATCAATTGCTGTTTGTTTGTCTCGCTAAAATTCGAGAACGGCTGAACCGATTTAGATGATTTCGGTTTTGAAATGTTTGTTGTAGTCCAGGGAAGGTTAAAACGATGATAAAGATGGGATTTACGCGGGTGAAACCGCGGGGCGCAACTATAGTCGTGAATAAATTACAAAATGTACTCTCGAAATTTTTAATAACATTTAAGTTTAACTATAAATATCATAAGCGATTTCACTCGTTCAAAAATTAACATTAAATCCGATTACGAGCAAAAGTGTGCAGTTTATAATGTAGTAAAGGCCATTGAGAGCTTTATGTAGATTAATTCAGTTTGATTAATGAAGAGTGCGGTGAAAGTGCACTGAGGGAACACCTTTGTTAGACATTCACGTTCCATTCAGTAGGTACTGTAGGTAGGTATTAGTTTTGTGCTTTCAGAGCTTTTTATTCTAAAAGCTTTTAATAATTAAGCGACGTTCGCAGTTTTTATTGTTCGAGATTGATCGTTAACTGCCTTTTTGGGAGAAAGTTCATCTTGATTTTTATCTGTAATGTAAACTGTTATTATTTTTAACATCGGTGTGCAGAGTAATCTTAATTTCCAATGTTGTTTATTACTGTGAGAAGCGATTTATATTGAGTATTAGCTTTTGCCCGCGACTTCGTCAGCGTAGAAGTCGAAAATGGTTCTAAAAGGATTGGACCATGGAATCACGTTGTTTGATACAAACTTTGCCTCCCTTTTCACCCCCTAAGAGGTAGAATTTAGATAAAACCTTTCTTATCGGAAGCCTACATCATATAAAGAATACAACCTTCAAGTTTCAGGTCTCTACGATCAGCGGTTTAGGCTGTGCGTTGATCCGTCAGTCAGGCAAAACTAAGCATTTTATATGTATAGAATAGAAGATAGAAGAATATGATTTGCCATCTTGTATAGTTGTCTGCAGAAGCGATCAAGTCAGGATTAAGAGGAAAGGGTACCGGGGGCTTTCTCCATATAAACTATTACAAACGTAGTCGACTGTTTCCTCCCTGGATAATGACACTAGCACAAATATTTTTGTGCCATAAAACCTATAACTGCCATGATTATGCCGCTATGTTTTGTTTTTTTTTTCATTTTCTAATTATCATAGAAATTAAAAAAAAAAAAAAAAAAAAAAAATATGGCATGGTCATGGCAGTTATAAGTTTTATGCATAAAAATATTGGCTCTAGTGTCATTATCCAGGGAGAAAACAGTCGACTACGTTTGTAATAGTTTATATGGAGAAAGCCCCCGGTACCCTTTCCTCTTAATCCTGACTTGATCGCTCATACAATAAGGCTTATTGAAATAGGAACTGGTCTAATTATGGCTCGATGGATGACAGCAACACTTAGCCACCACTAGCTATTGGAATAAAAAAACCTGAGAGACCAGGGGCATGACCATGGTAGAAAGTTATAGGTTTCTGTGCAAATGCAAGTTACCAATAAATTACAGTCCATTTTGTTAAATTCGAAATAGGCACGTTAAATATGTTGATACTAAAATGTATGATATTTTGTTAACAATACTGCCAATTGGACAATAGATTCTGTGAATACGGTTACAGTGTTGATCTGTGTAATAAAATATGTAATTTATATGTATTTCAGTTGGAAAGTTACCAATTTGACAAGTGGGTCGATGTACCGTGCATTATTGTGCCGTTAATTAAAACTCATAATTTAAAACATTAATTGTATTCTTTCCTTTATGAAAGTAAACTTAATTATTAAACAACAAGCTTCTGTCTACGGTTTCGCACTACATTTCATCCTTTTAGGGGTGGAATTTCGAAAAGAGTTGTCTAAGGGTACTTACTAATCTGCCCCTCCAGCCTATTCCTAGTCGCTGTACGTTGGCTGACCTAATATCAGCCAATAACAATGCCAAAGCTCTGGCAGCTTGTGGAGAGTGGACCGATCTGACCTTATTTAAATTAAAAAATACATGGTAGGCGGAGGGGGGTGTTAGGTTTTATTTTCGTTACGGAATTTCTTGATTCGATCACCGCGCTCAAAGCCCGCGATAAAAGCTATGCAATAGCTTAAAATTATCGTGTGGCACTCGGGGACTGTCGCGATAAAGCTATTGCATCGTGCGAGCTTCGTACAGTCGTATCATATACATACACGTTAAGCGAAAGCTCGGTCGAGCTACATGGTAGGCGGAGTGGGGGGTGTTAGGTTTTATTTTCGTTACGGAATTTCTGGATTCCTTCACGAAGAAGAAGATGGATACCTATACTTTACTGTTGCTCTATAATGTGGCTAATGAGTGCATTAAGACTAGTGAGTCGTTAATTAATTTGTATTTACCTACCTATTAAAATATTTATGAACGAGTTATTATGCCATAAGTTGAATTAAGTTGAAGTCATCAAAATAAACTGTACATGATATATTATGAGTCGCTCTCTTCGTTGATTGTACAAATCACAGGTTTTTGTGACAAAACATTGTGCCGGCGCGGCGCGGGCGCATTAACTGTCTGCCTGTAAGTGGCGGATGACGTCGGAACGGTCAATTCCATCATTATTTCATCTACACCCGTTATTATCCGGTGTTTTGGGTCATTTTACCGTAGAGTTTAGACACAGTTAGATGACAAATATAAAACAATTGTTACAAGTAAAAATATAGGTGTCTACAGAGATAATCGGCGTCTACGTTTTTCTTTGTTTTTGTTTAATAATGGGAGTCGAGCGGTGTCAACTAGGGTATCGAGAACCGGAGTCTTTTTTGAGAACCGGGATTTTCGGTACCAGCCTAAGCTAGAACCGGGATTTCCCGGGATTTTCGGTACTTTCGGGATTTTTGTCGGGATTTTGTATAAAGCTTTGTAAGATGCTATATTGAGTTTAATTTTTTTTTAATAAAAATCTTTATTCGTTATAATTTATAATTGAATAACAGTTTATTGTTATCTATGTAGAAATAAAAATGTAAGTAATGAAAATTCGTACTAACAGATGTCACTAACAAATCTTAATTCGAAAGAGGTTAATGCGATTTTTAAATTCAACTATGAAGGTACTTATGAGTTGTGGTGTAACGTAATTGGTAAGCGCACTTGAACGGTATTCAATTTCAAGGGATGCGAGTTCGAGTCTCATCTCAGTTTCAATTTTTAAAGACGCATTTTGCCTTAAAAATTATTTTCAGATGGCCCAGTGCAGGCCATGCACTATAAAAAATTTAAAAATTATTAAGATCAATTAATCATCAATTTAGATAATAGGAATAAAGTGTAAATATTAGATTATTTTAGTTTTCTTAATTGTGTATCACACGAAATAATATGTTTCCCGAAAATCCCCAAAATCCCGGTTCTTAGGTTTTTAATTCCCGGTTCTTTTGCTGATCAAAAGAGGATTTTCGGAACCGGGATTTCCCAGTTCTATACCCTAGTGTCAACTAATCGCTTCTTTTCATATACTTAGAAAAGTTAAATCTTTGAATTAGTGAACTGCTACAAATGAGAATACACATACCTACAGAATTTAAAAATTTTCTTAACGATTTATGCAGGCAAACCCGCAGGGACTAGTTCTAATAAAGGGCTTGGAACATTTTGACACTGTAAACGGTTACCCATTTCTTTTTAGTTGCGCGGCCATCTATGGTTATTTTTCATGTGACGGGCTTAAGTAGCGCGGCCACCTTTTAAACATGTGGTACTCATGTTATGTGGCACATAAAATTAAAAATCATCATGTATATATTTTTTAACTTTAAATAATAGGTAAGTCTGACACTTTAGGAGATTTTGGTTAATGGTATCTATTGTCTGTAATAAGGTCCTCTTTACAAAAGGTGGCCGTGCAAAAAAAAAACCAAAACATTTTAGGGCGAGAACTTTGCTAGTCGTTATATTATGGTTTTTTTTATTTTCTTCTAATTTTACATTATAATATTACACCTATTATTAAGTATTATTACAACAACTATTATTACAACTATTAAATCACCACATAGTATAAAACAAAGTCGCTTTCTCTGTCCCTATGTCACTATATCCCTCTGCATGCTTAACTCTTTAAAACTACGCAACGAATTTTGATGCGTTTTTTAAATAGATAGAGTGATTCGAGAGGAAGATTTATATGTATAATACATGCATAATATAGCCGTGCGAAGCCGGGGCGGGTCGCTAGTATTATAATATCTCCTTTACCTCCTTAAAAACCTCCTTTACTTTACCTCTTTAAAATATTGCAGAAACAAAATATTTACGATTAAATGAAACTGCATAGTTTTAACAAATAATTACTTTTCCCGCTAAAATTGCCGTCTTTATGACTGTCATGGTCGCTTGTCGTTAGTGTTCCAGAAGATTCCACGTAATTAGACTACGACCGAGTCAGTAATTTAGACGAAATTTCCCTTGTTTAACACACCATGCTACTTTCTTTTCAACGAGCCATGCTTAGGATAAATAAGTAGACTGTAAATAAAAATAGGTACCTACTTTAAGTACTGTGCTGTGACCAATTTTGTTTTCAAACAAATTTCAGAACGCCATTTTGTTTAAACGTTCTCTAATTGCCTTTCTTTAAACAAAACAATCACTTCAAATTATATTTTAAATACATAGGCCTTAATAATTTCGTTCCAATGTGTCCACACTACTCCACGGTAAATTCTAATATATACATTAGTTTAATTTTAGTAACGCTTCCAAATGTTGAAACAAATTGTCGTATCGTTGGCAAAAAGTTTCAAAGTTGAATGAAATAATATAAAATAAATATTTTAGTAACTTTATTAATTCTCTTTTAGTGCTATTGACGCTGCTCTTACGGGTAAGGAAACCATTGTAATGAAACTGGTGCTTTAGTTGACTCCAGACTTCAGACGTATTGTCAAGTTCTTTCCTCTAGACACGGTCGACTAAGCTGTGAGGGTGGTATCTATCAGTTCCTTATCGGAAAAATTTATATTAAGACCAAAAGTTGTAACGACATTTTTTGCATAGAAAGCAAGCCAGTTATTTTTGTTCGTCTTTCTATTTCGCATTGAACAGTGTGGTGTCGCGACGAAAAAAAATATATATATTATTTTTTTTGAACATGTCAGTCCAGCGTTTTAAATAGCATGAATTAAAGTTGCTATCACTGTATAAATCCTTTAAACGCAAAATACCAACTACGCAGAACACCACCTTATTATCTAGAAATCTAAAAGGCCAAATTACCTAGTCTTTTGAATGACATAACATTTGTGTTATAATATAATTATTATGATAAGTATTTCCATATAAAGATAAGTATGAATGTCACTTTCGTCAGCTAATAAGCATAATGAAATGTCTCGTAGAGAATAAACGACAACCTTAGGTATCTATTGTGTTGATTCCTGTCAAGATTAACTTCTCTAAAGCAATAATCTGTATAATTAGAACCCGGATAGGTAGGTACTAGGTACCTATCTAGTTGACAAGTTTTAAAGTTAATTAAATTAATTAACAGAGTTATGTCGATGTGCTTTCTACGATTGAGTCCACTGCTAAGGTGGTCTTTTTCATTCATTCAATTATACTTAGGCTATAGCTTTCATCTGCGACTTCGTTCGCGTTTATTTTTCCAAAATTCTTTTTTAGCGGATGTTTACGTCATAATACCTATCTGCCTTAGGTTGTGCGTTGATATATTAGTCAGCTACTTAGGACATTGAATTTTATATTTATAAAAAACAAGCTGCGCCCCGCGGTTTCACCCGTGTAATAATTTTCTACGCAATTTTCTTTCTCAATGTTTCCTTCATAAGAATCTTCTCCTGACAATAACAAACACTACAAAAAATATTTAACGAAATTGGTTGCTGTTCTCGAAATTTGCGCTTAGCAACACATTCAGCGATTCATTTTTATACTATACTAGCGACCCGCTCCGGCTTCGCACGGCTATATTATGCATGTATTATACATATAAACATTCCTCTTGAATCACTCTATCTATTAATAAAAAATAAATAAAAATTTAAAAAACCGACTTCAAAAAACCTGAAAAGAAAAACTAACAAAACCTGAAAAAAAAAACCAAAAAGTGAAAAATAATCCATTTCGGGTCACTAAGACAGCAGATAACTTAAACATAAGTACTTACTTGAAAGTCTGACTGGGTTAGATTGAATGTTGAGAGGTATAAAGAAAACATGGTGTCACCCAGTCCGACTTCCAAGTAAGTACTTATGTTTAAGTTATCTGCTGTCTTAGTGACCCGAAATGGATTATTTTTCACTTTTTGGTTTTTTTTTTCAGGTTTTGTTAGTTTTTCTTTTCAGGTTTTTTGAAGTCGGTTTTTTAAATTTTTATTTATTTTTTATTTAACCATTTTTAGTGCCACTGTCACTGAAAATTCTACTCCATGAGGCGAAAGCGACTGTTTCTTCAAATTGCAACCTGTACCTAATCGTAACCCATTGAAGAGTTTGGTAATAAAGTGTTTTCGGATGCCCCATTCATCCTTTTTGTGTATGGGCCACTTCTATTAGTGGAAATGGAAACCTGAGCAATTTGTTGAATATCGCTGTGCAGATCTGTTCATCACTCCGAAGATCCTCATCAGATCTTCATTTAGGATAGGGTTTTCTATCAAAATTCATTCAAACCCAGTCCGGCGAGGCAAAAGCGAATATTTTATTCAAATTGTAACCTGTAATCGTAACCGATTGAAGAGTTTTCTGATGAGAAGGTGGTTTCAGATATTCCATTTATCGGTAACTATTAGTTTATGGGCCAATTCTACTGGTGGAAATCGAAAAATGAGCAATTTGCTGCACTCTCGAGGTGCAATTCTGTTCATCACTTCGAAGATCCTCATCAGAACTTCATTTAAGATAGGGTTCTCTATCAACATTAATTCAAACCCAGTCCCGCGACTAAATTCTTCAAATTGTAACCTGTAATCGTAACCGATTGAAGAGTTTTCTGATGCGAAGGTGGTTTCAGATATTCCATTTATCGGTAACTATTCGTTTATGGGCCAATTCTACTGATGGAAGTCGAAAAATGAGCAATTTGCTGCACTCTCGAGGTGCATTTCTGTTCATCACTTCGAAGATCCTCATCAGAACTTCATTTAAGATAGGGTTCTCTATTAACATTCATTCAAACCCAGTCCGGCGACTAAATTCGACTAAAATCTTCAAATTGTAACCTGTAATCGTAACTGATTGAAGAGTTTTCTGATGAGAAGGTGGTTTCAGATATTCCATTTATCGGTAACTATTCGTTTATGGGCCAAATCTACTGATGGAAATCGAAAACTGAGCAATTTGCTGCACTCTCGAGGTGCAATTCTGTTCATCACTCCGAAGATTCTCATCAGATCCTCACCAAATTTTTATGGGACCACCCCTGAGGTATCACTTTTCGAACACAAAAAGAATCATCTCAATCGGTTGAGCCGTCTTCGAATGATCGCGTAACATACACACAAAAAAAAAAAAAAAAAAAACATACAGACGAATTGAGAACCTCCTCCTTTTTTGAAGTCGGTTAAAAAAAAACCGCATCAAAATCCGTTGCGTAGTTTTAAAGATCTAAGCAACAAGCATAAGCGAAAAGTGACTTTATTTTATACTATAGTGAAATGAAAAGATAGACTTGCAGTGGGCCGCGGTTTAACCCGCGCAAATTCCGATTCCATAGGAATATCGGGATAAAAGTAGCATTTTTATGTGAATCAAACGTTACCGTTTCATCTAAATCGGTCCGGTAGTTTCGGAGCATATTCGTTAGAAACAAAAAATCTTTCCTCTTTTTACAATATTAGATAGACTAGATTTTTCCCGTGGCATAGTCAGTGTATTTATTTACTTAGTCTAAGTTATCTACATACAACACTACATAATGCTATACTTGTTCGATTTGACCATGAAGAGACAACAAACAAATAAACAGACTTAGCAATAATTGCTTAGTGAGGCTTATACCTATACATACCTACTTAAATACCTACTTATTGGCTCGTGAGCAACGTGTTGCACTGCCCTAACGGAAATACTAAAATCTTTCGAATTATTAACAGTTATTATGATTTAAATTGATGCTGGTTTTTTATAATCTGATCTAATTTAACACATAATTTCCTTAATTTGTCTCATCTACGATGTTATGTCATATTTTTAAATAATTACTGGCATATTTCAATTGAATAACATCCTTGATCGTCTCGAGAAAGTCTTTAATAGATCATTAAAGTGCCAAGTAAAAAGCTAATAAATATCTTTACTACTTAAGTAAATAAAAGACGTGCTTTCATAAACTATTAAAAAATGCTCTATGCTTCGTCTTATCATATCAATAGCCACTTTTGTATCCTAATTTTCCCAGACCAGGAACTAGCCAAATTAATGCGGCGTTCTGTGACGCCAAGGTCCTCTCTTCTGCAGGAGGTAGGGCATAATGGGCAGGAAAGCAGATGCGCCATGTCCTGATTTAGAGCACCATAGTCAGAGTCAGATCGACTACGAGTATCCCATTTAAGCATATTCGATCTTCAGTGACCCATCTTGGAGCGGAGTTGGGCTGCCTGTCCACAAGAGCGGAGCAGAGAGGAGCGGAGCGGTTTCCACCAATAGAATTGCATAAAAACTCCGCGTTTTTGCGGGGCGCTATTTGTGGAAACGCCCCGCTCTGCTCCTGTGAACAGGCAGCCTTAGCGTTCACTGGATAGACCACTGCAGATCGGAACAGAAAGAGTGAGCATTAGCATAGAGGGTCTCTATAGATCTCTATAGATAGATACATAGAGATAGAGACTCTCTGTGCTAATCCACGAACAGACGGACGAATGAACATAGCGAAACTAAAAGGGTTCCTTGTTGTTTAGACAATGACGAATTAAAAATTCAAGTGTGAGAATAAAACTGATTGAAAGATAATTCACAAATCAACGAATGCAATCGCAATTTTCCATAATTGCACAAGATTCTGATGAACATTGCAACGCGTTTGGTATCCATCACGTTATGCGCATATAAAACCATGAAATTGCAGCTAGTCTCACGATCGATGGGCAAATACCTAAAAACTAAGGTTCCTTCGTGTGCGCCCCATAGTGTAAGATTAAGGTGACCAAAGGGCTGGCTGCTACGCGCCAACGGATCGGCATTGTCATACAAAGAGGCAATGCAGCGTGCCTTTTGGATACCCTACCTACGGAAACTTATTTAGATTTATAAAGTTATGTATTGTTAATTTAAATTCAGTTTTTGAATTCCTAGAAGTGTTGAATACATCTGAAATTAAGGAAGTAACTAAAGCAGGTGAAGGAATTTATGAAACAAGATTAGGAAAAATCGATTGACGTAAGAATCATCCAAATAGGCTTTTGGTCTCTAATACGCGACAAAAGAACAAACATACATATATAACTGATTAACATTAACATAGCTGATTAACACATCACTCTCCTTTCCGTCTCGCAGTCAAGTAAAAATAACCAAAAATTAATATTGCAGAAATGCGTGAGTTCAATTCAAATATGGAAATCAATAAAATGTTCAAAATACGAAAGATAAAAAAATCAAATAATAATTTAGAAAGCTACATAGTATTCTTCATTTCCTGCTTTGTGTGAAATTAATAAAATCTGCTCCAAAACAAGATTAAAACTTAATCAAGCGCAATGATTATCTAGTTCAGATTTACTTCACTTTCTAGCACAATAGTTTGCCATGTTACTCAGCACGCTGCGCGCGGTCGATTCATATTGAACTCAACAGATTGCATCGTAATGTAACAGCATTTGCGTGTGTCCAGTTACTTCTCTTGCTAGTCCGACGCAATATCTTTAACTTGTTGTTAGGTACAGGTGTGAACATAAACGGTCAAAAATAATCAAGAAAATCCGTTCATAAATAAAATAACTTCTTTGTTTATAAACCGCCTTTCTTGATCATGAAAATCCATAATGCATGAAAAGCATGATGCATGAAAAGCCATAAATCATAAAAAAATGTTTATACAGATAAATTGGGAAACTCCTCCTTTTTTGAAATCGGTTAAAAAAACTGTTTTCCTATTCCCTCCAGACTAAATCCTCTATAGCAATCATTTTATAAAACCTAAACAAAGTCCCGCCCCGTTCTGTTTTCTTTTTACTAACAACTAATTACTAAAAGAAATATTTCCTGAAATTATATATTTCTTAAAATGAAAACAAAGGTGCACGTGAACCGGTAACGTCGATTCACCTTGGGTGATTTACCTAGGTCCAATACACCAAGGTGAATCACCCTAGGTTTGATAAAAAATCTCTAGGATTTTAAAGCTTGAGACAATTGTCAATCTGTATCTACAACATTATTTCTTTATAATCCGTGGAAGATAGCCTATGTTATGTCCTCCAATAAGTTGTAAAAAAGCAACGTATGCCCTCCGTTACACAAGTGCTGAGCGCAAGTGCTAATGTACCCAGGTCAATTGTACATTATCTATCAATTTACATAGTTAGCACTAAATCAGAGACTTCTAAACGATAGTATTTCTTCACCTGTTTTATTTGCGATACTATCCTTGTTTTCAAATAATTTTTCAAACATTTTAGAATGGATATATTCTGCTGAAAAACGCGCATGCATTGTTCTTCTGCCTGCCCTTATCCTAATTTATTTAGGGTCGGCGCGGTGCAGTAGGTCTTCATCTTTTATTCTCTTCTATTAGCCGTCATCTCATCGTTAACATCAATCTCTCTCATATCTTGTCTCCAATAATCCATCCATCTTTTCTTAAGTAACCACTCTATCCCTCTGCATTCATACTCATCACTCTTCTAGTCACATGCATCTCCTCTCTCCATATTCATAACAACTCAAACAGTTCCTTTTCAGTTTTTTTCAGTCTACTACTGTTTTAGTTTAGGTGCTACTTTCAGACTTCCTCTAATATACTCGTTCCAAGACGGGACCGACCGTCTCCAGTAGAGTCTTACCGGTTGAACTACAGGGAGTTTCCATCCCAATAGACCGACTAGTAAGACTATTGAAACATCATAAGACGATCAAAACGTTTCTATTTCATACTTTTTGTTTAATTGTATTCCTTTAATTTGCTGTCTTTTTATTTTAAACTTTTGTTCATATACTCTGGTCCATGTCAATGTTCTTGTTTGTTTGTATCTCTACTTTTCTAAATATTTTGTGTCGAGTCCAAATATTTTTTTTCTATTCTATTCTAAACGGAAAAAAGTACGTGGACTAGTGGTATTTTTATTATTTATCGTATTTGCACTTGACTGTACATTATAGAACATTACAGCCGTTGTTACTGCGGTCTCTCGGTTATTGTTAATTTGTATCGCCTCTGTTTATCGAGTGTTTACTCGCATTTAGGACGAGGCGAGGGTCTGTTCTCTATTGGTAGATAATGTTACAAGTTTGTTACCTACCCTTTAGTGCGTTCACTTTGTTGTGTGTCTAGATTTAAGAATGATAAAGCAGCTATAAAATATCGTTTAGTGAAATTATATTAAACCAGCTGTTGCCCGCGACTACGTAATTTTACTTCATCATTACATAGTATAAAACAAAATCACTTTCCGCTGTCTGTCCCTATGTATGCTTAGATCTATTAAACTACGCAACGGTTTTTGCTGCGGTTTTTTAAATAGATAGAGTGATTCAAGAGGAAGGTTTATATGTATAATATATGCATAATATTGCCGTGCGAAGCCGGGGCGATATACTAAAACCTTCCTCGTGAACCACTGTATCCAGCATTGATGAAAACAGCATGAAAATCGGTGCAGTGGTTTTTGAGTACAGAATCAGAATCTTTATTTGCTAAAAACACAGGTATAAATATTAGATGATAATTACAAAAAATAGATCCATATGTTCTACCTTACAAAGGCATGCAAATGTTTATGAAATCAAAATCAAAATATTTAATTAATGAATATGTCTAAACATTATAACTACATAATTTTATAGTCAATTAGTTCATAATAGATTATCTTATTGTCAAATTATTTGAATACGTCAATTTGTTATAAATCAGAAAAACACTCGATATAGTTAAACATGTAAAAATAAAATAAAAGCAGAATTTAATAATATAACAGAATAAAATAAAATTAAAACCCCCTCCCCGCTTACAACGCCATGTCAGTAAATGCTTAAAAATTCATTAACGGAATACCAGCACTTTTCGATTAACCAGTTATGAAGCTTATGTTTCATTTGTTGCAAAGGAAGATCTGTAATATCACTCGGAGTATTGTTGTAAACTGTAATAGCCATGTGAAAAACATTACGTTTGGTAAGCTTTAGCCTAACTCTGTGAGAGTGCAACTTATCTGCGTGCATAGTTCTTTGCTCCCCGTTTCGTATAGTTTTGTTTTTCACAAAATATTCAGGGTTTTGCTTTACAAAAATTACCAACTGCTTTATATAGAGACACGGCAGAGTCAAAATTTTATGTTTCTTGAACAATGGCCTACAAGGGCACCACATAGAGCTCTGACACATTTCTTTTGAATTAAGAATACTTTACGAACATCTACACCATTACCACAGATCATAAGTCCGTATAGTAGAACGGATGCTACGTAGCCGTGGTAAGCCTTAAAAGCCACCTTCATGGTGGATATTTCACGAAGGTGACGCAATACGTAAACGAATCTATTTAGTTTCTTGCATACTTCTTCACAGTGAGTTTTCCAACTACAAAAACGATCTATATATAGACTCCTAGAAATTGAGTTGTGTTTACTTCCTCAATAGGTGTGCCATTATATTCAATACACAACTTTGGACTTTGTTTTATAATATGTAGTGACTAGTAGTGGTTTGTGATTTCATCGGCATAAGGCCTATACCTACCCGTCGGAAAATAGCGATGCATTAAAGAAGAGGAGGGGTCGGAAAAGTGTTTGTTCCACTGCAGTCTTTCTACCTTCACTTGCGTCCCTCGAAGACCTCCGTTTATTTGGAGGTCTTTGAGTCACGAGCGTATGAGTAGGTATCTTCTAGGAAAGCGTGTTACATCTTAGACCGCACCGTCACTTATCATCGTGTGAGATAGTGGTCAAAATTAGCGATTCATTTGATTCCAGTACAAAATCTATAGAGATAGTTTTTTTGCGATTTTCGGAGTTTCAACTACTAACTTATGTTGGTTTCTAAGAGTTATTTGTTCCTTATTCGAAGCCACATCGACCTTTGTAAAAAAATAACTTTCTCGTAAAATGGCTTTTAATTAATAAATAAAAAATTGAAAGTCCCATAAGTACTCTTCTCGTAGCGATTCTAAGACCTGTCCTTACTTACCCACTCAAATTAATCACCCTTTATACTAGTGAATTTCCGATAGTTGTTCGTCATCATTACCTAGTCAGAAATTGCACAGACAAAACCTTCGTTTTCATGTTTCTATGTCATTTCACAATATTAGAAAATATGTAGTTACCCATTTCGTTTATTTCGTGGGCAAATGTATGGTAATACTCATGGGTGTTTTAAAATTGTCCATAAAACACTTAACGGTGGAATTAACCTGTTCTGAATCACCATTGTAACTTGCTAACCTAGAGTTATTGAGTACATACCCTGTATAGAGGTAGAGGCGTAACGCGGCTATTAAATTCCGAAATTTATCAGTGCTTCGTGCTAGTGTTGTACTTATACAATCAAATAATTTTGTATTATTTGATTTGAAAAAATAGTAAAATAGAACACACAAAAAAAAATATTGTTCAAAGTAGGTACCTCGTATACATAAATAATCAATCAATCTTTACTTTGATCTCTTTTTTTACCGTGAAGTTTTACCGCTCAAATTTTGCCTTGCATATTAATTGTTTTAATATTAAATACTGAATGTATTATTTCCATGAAATAACATGTTATGCCATAAAACACAACAACAGCGACATTTCCTCTCTGCTGGGTATAGGCTCGACGCCTAGAGTGTACTAGGTTTGTTAGTCGTACCACACATATATATCACCTATATGATCACCTATAATAAAAATTTAGCAGTCAAACCGTTAAATTGAACGCTCTCGAAAGTCTTACAAGTAGCAAAACTACGTCAAGACTTCCCACTAATTTCCAAACTGCCTGTACAGACTAAAATAAAACAGAAAATCTATCGATGTAAAAAAGGAATGGACATCTAATGGCGTCTATACAATTTCACCATTGACTGTTAGATCTATCTAGATTTTAATGAGAAAATCTAGCCATTGCCGGACCGCAACGATGTTGCCACCAGTTTTTGTTGTGAATCTGACAATCGTTAGCGGTTTCGCGGTCTGACGATTGCAATGGAAAATGGAGACAAGGAGCGGATACATTCGAATTATTATTTAGAATAGGTACTGTTTTTTTTCTTTGTGGCTTTCGAAAACTAATTTGTTATTAATACTTAATGCTGTTGAAATGAATATTTCAAATAAAACCACAACTAGTCTATTACTTATAAAATGCTAACCGTAGAGACCTGAAACTTGGAGGGTGTGTTCTTTGTCACATTAATATAATAAGAAGAATATTTAAATTGAAGTGCAGAATACACGATGGGCTAGGGCGGTGACCGAGTGGCGATCGAAAGGTGCGCAGGCGCAGGCGCAAATCACCTGCCCAATGGTTTGACCACATCTCGTAGCAATGACCGGCTATCAGTGGATTTGCATTGTACTTGAAGATAAATATGGTGGTGTACTAAACCTGTTTCGCATAAGAATTTGTTTGCTAAGTCGAAATCGCACCACACATTACCGAAATAAAATGATTGGTTAAGTATTAAAAAAAACTAAAACAGGAAAGTATGAATAGGGAATAATTAGTGGTAATAACAATAGAATTGAAAAACATTAATAATTAACGGAGAAGCACACGACACAAAATATTTTACAAAAGTAGGGAGACAAAAAAACATAAGAACACTGACACGTAAGTACGTACAGAGCAGAAAATTAAGAAAATAGAAATGATAATATAAAAGGGCGGTCTTATCGTCTAAGAAGGGAGACATCTTCCAAGCAAATCCCGTTATGTTCATATGTTGACACCGGTTCTAATTGTGCCAGAAATAAAACAAATACTTGCATACAAGATATTATAAAAATAATTGCGATAGTGTGCATAGTCCTTAAAAAGATGCGAATTTCCAAACACTACAGCGTAAATTGAATATGAACTTTCGTTTGCGGTGAAATGTTCAGATAATTCAAGCTTTGGTTGGAAAGCTCTGGGAAACTACGTTATCACAATTCGATGACTCCATTGTTGAAGTTGAAAGCTACATTTACACTGTAATTTGATATTATTGCGTAATGTTACCTATGACTTGCTATGATTTAAACACGTGTTGGTGGACTAAGGTTTTAATTGAAATACTTCGGTAATCGTTTTCATTATTCGCGAAGTGAATTACCTTTGTTAAAGTAAGTAATAAAGTTTTAATTTTTACCGAAGTGAAAACAATGCCTTTGTTTGTAAAAAAATTAATAAACCAATTATTAAAAAAATAGGCAAACCAAACTAGAAAAAAAGTTGTAGGTGAAAAATAAGTCTCAAGAAAAAAAAAATGCCGGCCCTAAAAATAACAAAAGAATAAAAAAATATAAAGTGATCTAGGTATATAACCACAGAATATATATGTTTAAGTATATAACCCAATATGGTAGTTACCTAAATAATAAATGTACATATCTAAATCTGATACATTGCTACACTATGTATTTATTTATGATTTTATAAGATAGAAATATTATCTTTTGTATTTACAAAAGATAATATTTCTATCTTCATTACCCATTCATTTGAATGGGTTATAATTCAATAATCAATCAAAAGGGTAGCAACTAATGAGTACCTATGTTTTGTAAGTTGAGTAATATTTGTTAAGGTGCACATAAGTAGCCCTCAACAGATTGCTACTATAATTACGAATAACCCTGTATATTACAAGCGTGTAAAGTGGCCGCGGAACTAAAATAAAATAAAAATATTACAATCCCTACGAAAAAATCTCGAACACAAAATCTATAATAACTTAAACTTTCCTTCCATAAAATATTTAAGGGTAATTAGCAGATAGGTACTTAAATAATTTTGATTTATTTTTTATTGCAATGAACGGGTGTTTTTATGAAGATATAAAATTATCTCTTAGTGTTATTATTATGATGATTATAAGGTACCTACAAATATGTTTGTAACCGGTTTTGTTAGTTTTAATAATGATGAAATGGCTCTCACTGTGTTTAGTGTAGTACCTACTAACTTTCCTTTTTTTAAGCGCTACTTATACCTAAGTCTAAGTACATACCTAAACGTGCTAATTTGCACTCATGCGAGTCCTCTGCTCATTTAATTTTTATAAAAAAAGTTATGTCATACAGACTATTACAGACATACGTCGGTAATTGAATTTCAACTGAAGTGATGCTTATACAAGTTGTTATATCAAACACCAATTAGGTAGGTATTATTTTAAGCACAGATTAAACATCCTTATGATGTAATTAGTGAACGACAAATTGTTAGTTGTCTGAATTTGCAGTGATTGCAGTGTTCGCACAAAGTACAGACAGTGAAAGTGTGACACTGCTGTAACGATAATGTAACGCTACTGTGACGCCACTGTGACGCTACTGTGACGCAACTGTGACGCTACTGTGACAGTACTGTAACGATACTATGACGCTACTGTGAAGCTACTGTGACGGCACTGTGACGATACTATGACGGTTCTGTGACGGCACTGTGACCCTACTGTGAAGCTACTGTGACGCTACTGTGACAGTACTGTGACAGTTCGTGACGATACTATGACGGTACTGTGACAGTCTGTGACGGTACTATGACGCTACTGTGACGCTACTGTGACGCTACTGTGACGCTACTATGACGCTACTGTGACGCCAGTGTGACGATACTGTAACTGTCTGTAACGCTAGTATATCGAGAAAGATCACGGCCATTGACGCACACCTATTTTTGTTACTTTTATACAATTCTCTAATTTCGGACTGACGCCCTATTGTAGGTATTTATGATGGATTCATAAAAACCAACTATTGAACTACTATGTAAGCGACTGTGTTTGGTTTACAAAATACGAAAGAAAATTAATTTATATCCTGTCACACTAATGACTATTAGGATCTATATTTGTAAAGGCCTTTCATTTGTACTAACTTTTGACATGAAGTCCGCGTCGGTTCAGTGTTCACAGCTTTAGACAAAAGGGCTCAATTCTAGGGATTCAACAGTGTGGTAAAGTTTCATACTTTTTACGAACAATCCTGGATTTTTTTGATAATTAATCATTTTTAACCACGAGATAGGATATCCCAAAAAATGTTCTCTATGACTGTGTACAGTCACATTACCAATCAGCTAATCCCCACGTGACCCAGAGCTCATTCGCATATCTGTAAAAAATATAGTATTTACCTATTTTATTATTATTTTTTATATTGTAGGTATTGTATAGTATATTGTTTAAAAATACAGAATCAGGTAACATTACTTTACAACCTTACACATTTGCGAGTGAGCTCTAGGTCACGTGGAGTTCAACTAATTGGTAATGTGACTGTACATAAATTACTGAATTGTTAACTAGAATCAGACCCAGCAGTCCATTGTAGCTCCGATCTAGGTGAGAGCACCATTCAAACGTTACCCCATTGTTCTAAGATTTTTTGAGGAAGGAACTCCTTTTAACGCGTGCGCCGACTTGCCTGTCTCGTCTGACTTGCCTGTCATGGGAATCATCAACCTGTCATGTTGAGAGTTCTGCGGTAAAGATGAAAAAAAAACTTTATTTAAATAGTGGTAGATATATTAATATTTAGACAAAAGCGACGTCAATGTCAGCAGGTACCTATTTGATTGGCGTACTGAATAAACCTTAGGACTTTCTTCTTTTAAATATATTCTAGTATTTTACGCATTTATTTATCTATAAAATATAGGTTTTTGGATATTGGCAGAGTTCGATAGCTAAAAAGACAGGTAATCTATATAAATTACAAAATATTAAAATTAAATCGTCCTTAAAGTGGTTAGGTTATTATTTATGGTATGTTTATTATTTAGGGCAGCTTGCTTGATATTGTGCTTAAGCATAATTAGCTAAATACAAATTACGGGTATAGGTAATCTAAAATTAAATTACTATCACAAAATTAAAACTAGGTATTTAATCACAGGTGGTTGTGTTCGATACTTTGAACGTTAGTTAATCATCTTTAAAACTTTAACAAAATTAGTTTTTGTTGTGCAAGCGAACCGTAATATATTTCCTTCCTACCAAACCACTGTTAAAGTTCCATAGTAAATTACCTGACCATCAGCGTCAGCACACAAACAGTGAGAACTAGTAAACGTAGTACATCCGAAGTATATACAAACGTCATGGTTTAAGAAAGAACGCGTGTCGTCCACGCTTATCTTAAATGGCCACCTGTCGCTTGGCTTGAGTGATAGGGCTGTAGGTCCACTGGTAGGTAACCGAAGAAGTTATACTCTTTTAATTTATTAGACAAAGCTTTTATAGTTATAATAGCCTTCTCGATTAACATTGAAATACAAGTTGCTACAAAAGTGAGACATACTTTGACTTCAATTAACATCACAAATAATTACAATGTTCGAAGATTTATTGGCACAGCGACTGTATACAATTTTATGAAAGTAATATTGTGAATACCCACTTGTTTCTGCTTAATTACAATGTGAGATAATTCTGATCATACCCGGAAATTTATCCAATTCTCTAGCTTAATTTTTTATGTGCATCAATATTATTAGGGCGGGTGTTCTTAATTAATTAATTATTATTATGGGTATATGCGGTGTCCCAGTGCTACACAAAGGCTTATCTATATTCCCCTTCCACTGTTCGATTGCCAATCTGCAAAGTCTATATCGTGACTTGGACTTGGACAAATTTTATAAATACTAAAAAAATTAAAACATCAGTGTAGATCGAGCCTTGTTGTCTAAACGCAGCGTTCGTGCGCACTGCGCACGCGCCCGCTTCGACGCGATAATGTAATGTCACAATGCGCTCGCTCGTGGGAAATATATTATGCATCGGAATGGGACCCGCTAAAAGCCCATACGCATACCACTTAACAAGCCCTGAACGGCATGAACCTAAAGACATCTCTTATTTATGTCCTTACACTGCTGACGCAGAAATCCTGCTTTGTAGCTAAAGTATTTTTATTGGTTGTTAAAGAAGTTGTTTCTGAAAAAATGTACGGTACATAAATTCTATTCTATTCTATTCTATTCTGGTTTTGGTTATACATACCACTTACAATTTAATGTTTAAAATAATATTGTACTGTTGTTGCACTATATTATTTAAAACTATATTTTTTACAGATTTGCGAGTGAGCTCTAGTTTACGTGGGGTTTAGCTAATTGGTAATGTGACTTTACTGTCAATGACATTAGAAATGTATGTTATACTAGCTGCGCCCCGCGGATTAACCTGCGTAAGTCCCGATCCCGTGGGAATATCGGGATAAAAAGTAGCCTATGTGCTAATCCAGGTCTCCAGCTACCTAGATACCGAGTTTTATCGCAATCAGTTTAGCAGTTTTTGCGTGAAGGAGTAACAAACATACATACACACAAACTTTCACATTTATAATATTAGTAGGATAGGACTAACTTTTACCCGCGCTTTACGTCCGAATGAGTGTTGAACAATCCATTCATAATGGATGCCTACTTCAAAATGCGTATGATAAGCTTTAGAGGGATGGAGAGGAAGAGGACGACCGAAGAAAAGATGGATGGACTGCGTGAGACAAGACATGAGAGTGATGAATGTGAACGATGAGATGACGACTAGTAGGAGTGAATGGAAGAAGAAAACATACTGCGCCGACCCCAAATAAATTGGGAAAGGGCAGGAAGATGATGATAATGTCAAACTTTAGCTCGATACGTATGGTCGGCTGCATAATTGCAGACCCACCGTAGAGCACCAAAACGGCTGGTATTAGAATGTTTTCAACACAAGCAAGATTCTAGACACCTGCTTTAGTTGAATTTTAAAGTCTTCTAACTCATCAATTTATCAAACAAAAATTATTAGAATGAATGAATGAAACATGTCAATAATAGTAATTTTCGAACTCTACCGGGGGCTGCAATTATGCAGCCTACTGTACATTGCTTTGATTTATACGTTGAGTCATTCAGTCAGTCAAGATTTTAAATTGCAAATACCTTTTTACTTATTTTATTGTTAAGATATTAGATTTATTAGCATTCTAAAAACTATTCAACCTTAGTTTTTTTTTAAATCTACTGTAGTTATGCAAATTTACGAATTAGTCACTATAATTACTTGTACGATCATATCAAATACATACATAAGCACTCGAGAACTTCCTCCTTTCTTTCGTCTTAATAATTATGTAGTTACGATGTTACGTACCTACTTGGCTATTTTGACGTGACAACGTTTTATAAATTGGTTTGCCGGGTGACACTTCAAGAAACTGCGTTACGCTCCGCTGACGTTATGCGCTCACAATGAGAGCGAGTGGGAGGCACGCGTCCCTTCCACTCGGGCATGGTTAGCCCGCCTAAGAGCGAGAGAGACAGACATAAAAAGTGAAAGGCACGCGTCCCTTCCACTCGAGCACAGTTGTTGTCACGTAAAACTTTCGCCCGTATACCGACTTTACAGGCAACCAGTTTTTAACTTCAATAATAACAAACACGTGCTCCATACACAGAAAAAAAAAGTTTCTTGAAGTAAGAAAATACTTAATCCTCTTCCTTTCCTACAGAATAATTTCTTGGATCTTGAAAATTAAAAAAACTTTTAATTAAATGCAGTATTCTTAATTTATAAGCAGTATTTATAATTTTTAATCAAAAATGGTTGTCTGTAAAGTCGGTTTACGTTGATAGTAACCAACGTTGCTATGGTTACCTTGTCAATAACATGACGCGTTTCCGGAATATGACCCATGACGTCATGTTTTTGTGAATGCAGGTGTTCATCAATTAATTAGACGTTATAACGTCAAAAATATTTTACATAATAAACTAAGAACTAAACATACAAGAAAACAATAAAAACATAAATGCCTGAAGTAACAGTTATAAGCTAAGTGCACTAGCGCACTTGCGTACGGTTATTATATATTAGAACATACTAAAAACAAGAAATTATTCTCTAGCGTTTCTATGGAGAGAATTATTTATTACATAAAGAAACCGTTTTTTGACGTGATAACGTCTAACAGATTCATGAACAGCAGCACTCACAAAAAAGTGTGACGTCATATTCTAGATCGATGGACGTCATAGCTTTCCGCTCACGTTCCATAGCAAACAATGTTTCGTAAAATTATTATATTGTTTAATAATAATATCGCTCATCTAGGCTTGTGTTACGGTGGCGTGTGACAAATAGAAGTCTTACTTATACAGGGTTATTGGAAATTATACTAGCAAGCCGTTGAGGGCTACTTCTGTGCACCTTAAAAAACAACTTTTGTTCTACGAATTTTGGAAATTCGAAAAAAAAATATTAAAAATTTGAGGTTATGTCAATTCGAAAAACAGCTGATTTTTTTAAACAAAGGTCATTCAGGCTAAGAACAGTAGATAAAACTTAAAAAAATAGGTAAAATTTTAAGGTTAATGTCCTCTTCGTGTAAGGAACAGCTGATTTTCAGGTAAACCTAACCTCAAAATTTTCGAAAAAATGTTTGAATTTCCAAAAGTCGTAGAACAAAAGTTGTTTGTTAAGGTGCACAGAAGTAGCCTTCAACGGCTTGCTACTATAATTTCCAATAACCCTGTATAAAGGAAAAAATATTTAAAGGAAAAAAAGGGAAAAAAATTACAAACAGCCAATTTTTTGTCTGTGTAATAGACCTTTCAAAACCACAGTCTGGTTTCAATTTTTGACGGAAATAGCGTAAGGTACGATTGTTTGGGTTGCGTTATCAACACAAACCCAGGAAAGGAAAGGTAAACAAGGACTTCTGTGAAAGCGAACGTTGAAAGGGCCCCCGTTTCAGTTGTTTACAATTTACAAATCGATGTACCTACGTTCGTTGCTTTACCGAAGTTGGTCGGTTTGTGATAGAAATAGACGTTTCCTTGTGATGTAATCTGATGCTGGATGCTGTTTTAGATCCCCTGCGATTGTGTAATGAGATTAGAACTTAAACATTAAACCGCTGAGCACACTGAGGCGGTAGTGTTTCGAGGGTGAGGTGATCGAGATTCTATGTAACATGCCACAAAGACGCCAGGCGGTCTCTGTGTGGCATGTTATATAGAATCTCGCGAGCGGGAGAAATCGGGAGAGCAAATTTTTGACATGTTCGAGATTCTATTTCATTTTGCGCTTTTTTAATAATACAGCGCTATCGAATTCGGGATTCTATGTAACATGCAACACAGAGTCCACCTGGCGTCTATGTGGCATGCTGCATATAATCTCGAATTCAAGAGCGCAAATTCTTGGAATGTCCGAGATTATATTTAATTTTAAGCTTATTTTAATAATACAAAAATTTGCGCTATAGAATTCGAGATTCTATGTAACATGCCACACAGAGACCGCCTGGCATCTATGTGGCATGCTGCATAGAATCTCGAATTCGGGAGCGCAAACATTTTGAATGTTCGAGATTATATTATGCGCCATGCCATTTTTTTAATGTTCGAGATTCTATGCGCTGTAACCGGGGAATAAAAATGGAATGTCATATTTAGGGTCATTTGATAATTTTTTGTCACATTTGACCCTGATCTCTGTGTGACATGGAGCGTAAAATCTCGAAAATCACAAAAAAGTGCGGGATGCACTTGGATTGGAACGCTCTCGGTACCGCCTCAGTGTGCTCTGAGCTTAAGTAAGAATCATGTTTACTTATTTACCTAAGTTTTCCATTAAAGTTCTTGTTAAAACGGTCTAGTCCACTTTAGCTAGCTGGGTAACATGACCCAGGTCACCATAGGCGACACTTTAGTAGGTACTCTATGAGGATCTTTATCAAAGTGTCATGATTAGTTAAGTTTCAGTTTTCAATAACGGAATTAATTTGGTAGAATTTTAGCCTCACTTTTTAAGTTGAGGCTAATTTCTCTAAGAAACATTTAAAAAGAGTCATGTGCAGGCCCTAAATTCTATAAACCCAATACGTGTCTTACGTGTGGCGTGGTATAAATTATTTTGATGAATAATTATTTTAATATTATTAAAAAGTTACACATATTTGTATTATTTAAAAGTTTTGTCGGTTTCTATAAATATTTTCCGTACTAAATGCGATTGTTCAAATCGTATTGTGTTCATTAAATAGTCATAAGTAGATAAACACGCTTACCTATTGACAAAACTCAAGTAACATTGTAAAGAAACAAAAACGAATAGCTTATAAATGTGTACAAATATGCCGTGGATTCTATCAAACATTAACGTAATATCAAAATACTTAATTTCACCTAATGACTATCGGATCACCGATCAACAGAAAGCTAAACTATCACAGTAAATTCCGTGAGAAGGAAGGCAATAGCTATAAGATTTATTATCATTTTTCAGGTCTCGGGTCGTCGAAAGACAATGCACGATGTTGTCGTTATATGAAATAGTGGCTCGCTTTGATCGCGATAGGGGTGATTCACTCAGGTCCCGTTATGACCTGGTTTTTAAAGACTTTAGACGCTAGATAATTACCTATTGAACGTTAGAATTCTTTGGTTTTGAGCTTCTCTCTTAAGTGTTTTCATAAAATATTTGTCTTTCTCTATGTAATTGATTTTGTTCTGAATAATATTGCCGTTGCTATGGGATACCTGGAAGATATAGCTGGATAACTGTGGTAGCTCGTTTAGTAATCTATACTATATATTATTAATATTATAAAGCTGAAGAGTTTGTTTGTTTGAACGCGCTGATCTCAGGAACTACTGGTTCTAATTGAAAAAAATCTTTTTGTGTTGGATAGTCCATTTATCGAGGAAGGCTACTTTTTATTTTGATATTACCACGGGATCGGGACTTACGTGGGTGAAACCGCGGGGCGCAGCTAGTCTAATATATTTAACGAGCAATTCTTGTATATTTTATATATTATGTGTAATCAGGATCTCGGAAACGGCTCCAACGATTTTCATGAAATTTTGTATGCGGGGGTTTCGTTTCGGGGGATAGGTGCAAAGCTCTGTCATCCAGGTGCTTTGTATTTTAACTGAGGTTCGATGAATCTTTTGTTTAAATTTTAGACAGTTTTATGAAAAAAATAAGTACCTACAAAACAACTTTGTTTACAAAACTGTAAAGAACAAACATGACAATGTCTCTCTTCCCGCTTGTCAGACTGCATACCATCATCCGCCGTCAGCCATATGTCATTAGCGGGAGTACTGCGGCAAGCGAGGGTTGCCAGGTACCTGTTTATCCCAGCTGCCTGCGCCAGCCGGGGTTGCCAACATATGGCTGAAAGGGGTGTACGCGTTCGGAAGTAAGGATTCCGTACAATTTCGACAGTAAAACCACAAGTTTTATTAACTGAGAAAATGACGTGAATTTTGGTTCTACCGGTGGATAAACCTGTAAAAAGAGCATTTGAATTTAGTATTTTCTTTAAATATAAAATTCAAAGTTCTAATTGATTCAGTTCAACGCATAGCTCAAACCAATGGATTGATGGGGCTATTTAGGTTAGCTATTATGAGGCATCCAATAAGAAAGGATTCTGAAAAATTTATCTGGTAATAAAAAACGCGGGTAAAAGGTATCTGATATTTAAATAGGAATATGAAAAAATAGTTTAAATATATCCAACTGAAGAATGCATTTATTTGTTTAGGTAGCTAAATGATATTGTGTCTGCCTATGTAGCCACAACAACATTATAACTCAGAGTAAACCCACTATAATCTGTTAAAATTTACATTTCGTTAGATAAATCTGCTTGCGAGCTTTGATGAGTTTCCTCATCTGAACGCGATCCCTGAAAAGTCGCTTCCGCAGCTGAAGCTATGCGCATGCGCGTGCCGCGGGCCGGGCTTGCTTGTCTCGCGGGAGGGTGGCGCTCACCATCGACTTAAACCGGGGTGTCGGCTCGCGCGCGCCAGTCAGCTGTTTGCTCTCGTCTCGCGCGCACGTTTTGTTACTCTATACCCAGCTCAAGCCGCGTCAATCGCCAGTGTCCACTTGTGATTAAACAATAATTTACAAGAAACAACAATGGCCACCTACGCCCAGTTCAAGCACGTCGAGCTCTACAAGATCGGTCACGGAAAGAACAGGTGAGGGATGCTGCGGGATCTTTGTTTTGGGAAAGGTCAAGGGTTGCGCATGTTCCTCGTTCCAGAAATTTTTCAATAAAAATTTAAAATATTTTTAAAATGCACTTTCAGTCATCAAATCATCTAATTTTCATCCTATCATAAACTGCACCTCAAAATAGGAATTAAAAAAATGGAGCAAATAATTTATATTTAAAATCGAAAAATATAAAATTATTAGAGTGCGTTAGCGTGGCTATAAAACGGCTCATTAACCCTTTACAATCTCTATTGGTCATCGGAAAATTAGTTTCAGTTTTCAGCAGTGCGTTGAACCCGTATCGAACTTGAAACCTACGTCACGCAGTACTATAGCTGTAACCTAACTAAGATGTATAATAGTTTTAGATAATTCCAGAAGGAAGTCATTTTCCAGGAAAATATTTTAGTTATTTATAGAAAAATCAAGTCATTATTGTTATTTTCCTTAAACTAAAAATATTGTTACATTATTGATTTAATGCAAATATTCAATTCCCTTTCATGTTTTTCCATAATATTATCGGTATTTGTAAAGTGTGTTTTTTTTCGTGAAAATAATGCGTATTGTTCGCATTTGTGGCGCAATTTCTCCACATAAATTTGTAGGATTTTTCTACGCAAGATTTTAACTCGCGGTATCTAAATACCATGTGTTTTTCATTTCAGAAATGGTCTCAAATTTTGAATACAAAGTCTAATTTTAGTTATTTTCTACGATTTTTAAATTCGAAAGTTATTTTGTTACGCTTTCGTTGGTACTCTAGCGCTTCAGTTAGAAATTTGCAATTAAATTGCTTTCTTTTACGACTTCGTTCTAATTTGGCACTTTTTATGTTTAATAATAATTAGACTCTACGCAAAAAATGCTTGACTGTCTTTTCCCCCGATCGAGAACTGTTTTTCCGGTTATCAATTGTTTTCCGATCACTTTTTTTTTAATTTATTTTTGATCGTGTTTTATTAACCTAATTTGAGAAATTACCTAATTAAAGTTAGAACTACTTTAACCTAACAAAATAAAAGAAATAAAAAACATATAGTGTGGTTACTCTATGTTATATTGCTATTTTTAAGAACCTATTACCTGTGACAAACAATAAATAAATTGAAATTGAAATTGAAATTACAAAAAGGAATGGAATAACTCATTTCGACGCAAAAAAAAACATTTTCGGATAAGTTTAAAAAAAAAACTATACTACTCAATATACCTACTCATATTATAAAGATGAACAGTATCTTTGTTTGTTTGAACGCGCTAATCTCAGGAACTACTTGTTCGAATTGAAAAAATATTTTTGTGTTGGATAGTCCACTTATCGAGGAAGGCTATAGGTTTTTATTTTGATATTCCCACGGGATCGGGACTTATGTGGGTGAAACCTCAAAGCGCAGCTAGTACAATATAAAAATAGACAAATATATAATTCCTATAAACTGTAAGGGAAACAGGATGGAAGGATGATAATACAAATGATATCCCTAACACAAATCCGATATAATTAGTTCTAACAATAAATAACTTTTTTAATGTAATATTTACTGTACCTACATTATTCTCTTTTATCGAATAAGGAAGGAATTGGTTCATTAATCTCGTTACAAAATACGACACAAGAGATGAAAACTGACCGACATTTTGTTATTTATACGATGATAAAATAAATTCTCTTTCGTAAATTGAAAGTCACTTTTTATTGACAAAAGAAGATGAGAACAAAAATTTTTTTTTTTGGTGACTTTTTACTATAAACCTTAATAATGTCAGACAGGTGAATTTATTTCCGCTTTTTTTCTTGAGCTACGGATGGTCATTATCTATAAATATAATTAAATTTCTAAGTCCCTACATTTTTTTTTTAAATTTGTATCGAAGTACAGACTTTTTGTCTTCTTTTCCACTATTATAAGAAGTTGTAATCATCTATTCTAATATTTAAAAGAGTTAATTGTTTGTTTCTATCAAAAGTCTCCGAAACTATTGGGCCGATTTTGGTGAAACTTGATATGTAAAAAACAATGATGCATTGGGAGTATCATAGGCTACTTTCTACACCAAAATTATCACGGAATCGGAAGTAACGTGGGTAAAACCGCGAAGCGCTGTTAGTGTACTATAAAGCTTAAATTCACATCACATAAAATAAAAAAAAACCGCTCTTAAATATCACTACAAAGTATAAAAAAAGTCGCTTTCTCTGTCCCTATATCCCTATGTATGCTTATATCTTTAAAACTACGCAACGGATGTTGATGCGGTTTTTTTTAATAGATAGAGTGATTCAAGAGGAAGGTTTATATGTATAACACATGCATAATACAGTCGTGAGAAGCTGGTGCGGGTCGCTAGTAAATAATTATTTAAAATGACAAACTGTATCAAAAATATAAGACAAAATAAAAATGTAATATAATACCTATAAATCAAACATCAAAAAGTATTCAAAAAATGGCTGACATAGGAGGGGTTAATATACATAGACAAAGTTGTAAACTTACATTATCTGTTTTCAGTTTTTTTATGATTTTGGTTTATAAATAAATGTTCTATTAACTGGCAATAAGCAATCACAAATTGAAAAACATTGCAACAACCACAGATCGAGTGATATAACATTATTTGTGAACACAATAACACAAAAATTGGAGAAATAGATTG
Source organism: Idaea aversata (assembly GCA_907269075.1). NCBI lineage: Eukaryota > Metazoa > Arthropoda > Insecta > Lepidoptera > Geometridae > Idaea > Idaea aversata. The sequence continues at coordinate 6,370,576 of OU026102.1, forward strand.
AGCTTAGATTGAAATCGTGTCACGCGATTATCACGCTGTTTTTTTGTATTTACGAAAAATATATAGCGAAATGTTTTTAGAGATATAAAATGTGTGTAAAGTGAACATGCAAACTGGGTGAATATATTATATGAGAAAATCACGCGACATTAATACTAGTAAATGGGACATGTAGGTACCTCACTTGACTCGCCTTGTAATACTGTACATGCAAACTTATATTTATATCTACATTAAAAATAACTTAAGAGTGTACGTGGGTATTGCTTTCTTCATAAGAATTTACATAGCGGAAATATTAAAAATGAAAATTACATTTTAGGACGAAGCAAGCATAGCGTTTAAGACGACCCAGGCTTTTTTATGTGGTACCGATCGAAGAATAAATAATGTATTCTCCAATTTTCTTCCTGAATAATGCTCCAAGAGCTATCATTTTCTTTTAAAACCTAATATTGATGTACACATGCTTCTCTTTTTTTACTTATTTTCAAAGATATACTTATTTAAAAAAGAAAATAGAGGCTCGGTCGTGTGTACAACAAACCCAGGTTGTATGATAATTTAAAAAATATTGCTCTAGACTCTAGGGGCATTAATAAAGGAAAAAAAATAGATGGTAACATTTGTATGGATAAAGCAAAACCTGCGTACCCTCTTAAATACTTTTTCACCAAATAAAAAAAATATACTAGCTAGACAAACGCGTGATAAATAACAATAATAAAAACCAGACAGATCATTCCAAAACGAAAGCACATTTTTTATGTTATTTTTTTATATAAATAGGTAATTACAAGTATTCAACACAAATAAATTATGTTTGAGCGTGTTAAAATTTACAGAAAATAAAATGATTAATAAAAATTATTCAAGAAGGTAGGTAAATACTTGGTAAGTATTTAAAAATAAAAGTAGTAAAGTATACTAGCTACGCCTCGCAGTTTTACTCGTGTTAGTGTCTCTTTAAGACCAGTGTGAGCCTGTAAATTTCCATACAAAAAGCGGTAACGTTTTCCTCCCTATAAACGAAGTCCGATTTTGATAATTTTTGAAAATGTTCCAGATCTAATAGAAAACTAGGTTTAACCGTTTTTATTTTAAAGAAATATTGTCTAACATAAAAGTTATTAGTATTTGACTATATATATTTTTGACTTAAAAACTTCATCGAACGTTTCAATTGTTTTTTAATAGACTTAACTGAATTACCAAAAAAGAAAATCGTATAAACCTAGAATAAGATGCAGTAAATTAAATGAGACCAAATTTATTTCATTTTGTGAAGGATAAAGAGGGTAAAAACGTTACGGCCCGCAACATTATTTGAAAGAAAAATGAAGGCAATTACGTCCGAACTTAAACTCCTCTATCGCACGATACGGTTCATTTTTGAAAATACCTACTCGCGCCGCGTATCGAAAACTAATGATTCTCTTAAAAGTGATATTGATTTCCTACTGACACAGAATACATCATAGTTACTATAAACCACAAGCTTTATCAGCAGTTATTACCCCTTTAAAAAAATTACGTCCTAAAATGACTCTTACAAAGTTTCTCAAGCTCTTACAGAGCTTTCTTGATGAGTATTTTCCTATTTTATAGAATTTATCCGCGGTTTCACCCGCGTAACTCCCGATCCCCTGGGAAGCTATCCTATCTTTCAATTCGGATCAAACTGCACACGGTGTGCAAATTTGATTAAAATCGGTTAAGTAGTTTAGGAGTCCATCGCGCTCTAACTACGCGACACGTAATCACTACTTATTATAAAACAAAGTCGCTTTCTCTGTCTCTGTGTCCCCATGTCCCTATGTATGCTTAAATACATAGAGACATAGTTTTTTTAAAAAGAGAAAGTGATTCAAGAGGATGGTTTATATGTATAATACATGCATAATATAGCCGTGCGAAGCCGGGGCGGGTGGCTAGTACAAAATAAAGTCACTTTTCGCCGTCCCTATGTCCCCATGTCCCTTTGTATGCTTAGATAATATGTATAAGATGGTAGGCACACTTCTAAAGCTTATCTTAATGTATTTAATTTATTATTTTTACAAACAGGAAATTAGAGTAAGTTATTTGTAAAAAAATGCAGCGTAAACGGAAATTAGAAACACCGTATTTGTCCCAGATTGGCTTTACGGATGGACACATTATTATGACGGATATTATCCCATATTATGGTTCCTGTCTGTTGATCGTAGTCTTATAATAAAAAAAAATATATAAATACGCGACGAATTGAGAACCTCCTCCTTTTTTGAAGTTGATTAAAAATGCAGTAGAATTACTGTTGTAGTTATTTATACGTTACTGCGAGCCGCGTTTTCACCCGCGTAACCGGCCAAGTTCGAGTCGGATCATTCTGTTTCGTTCCGTATCATTCTGTTTTTAGTATTTGTTGTTATAGCATCAATAGAAATACAGATGACTGGTCGGGTCACTATAACACAAGCTTAGTCGCTTCACTCTCTCCTCTAACGCGGACACTGCGCACAATCAATCGCATTGCGGACGATATTAATGTTTTTACGTGTTCTCTGAGTAAATTCACAATAACTGCTCTTTTTTTTTTATTTTTTTTTATTATTAACATAGAATCAACAGCACTTAAATTAAATTATAAACGAAAAACTATTGAGCTAAACTTACTGCCAACTCAAACCTGCCTGCTTACTTGCTGCTGCTGCTGCTTTTCATTTTTAGTTACAATAAATTTTAAACTAACTGACTGAAGATTGGAAAATTTATACCTATTTTTACTCTAATTTTAATGTAAAATAGCAGTAAAATTAATAACGATTAGGTTTTTAACCATTACTTTATTAATTTCTCTTATACATAAGAACGAGAAGGGGTTAATTAATAACCATTAAACTCAAGCGAATTTACATTTTATGAGACCATAAATGTTTAAGTGTAAGGATGTGAAATTGCATAGGATAAGCCAAAGTACTAAATCTTTATACATAAACTGATATTAAGACAGATAGATAAAACGTTGGACAGCAAGACAAAAATACACACATACGTTTAACAAAAAATACATAACCTGTAAAAATTCCAACTGTCTAATAAATAAAAAGGAACTCTGTCTAATAAAAAACTGTCTAATAAAAAAAAGAAAAAAATAGTACTTAATAACTATCCTAATAGTTCTACTATATTTTAATTGTGAAAGTTTGTGTTTTAGTGTGTGTGTTTGTTACTCCTTCATGCAAAAACTACTGGACCGATTACGATAAATTTATTTCAATGTTCGCGGCTCAAAATCTTAAGCCGAAGTGTTACCACTTACGAACCGACCAGAAGGTATCTTAGAAACAGTTTTTGGGTATCAATCACTGAAATCCATAAAATGATATTCCTACTGTCGTAAAGGTGAAGAAATGCTTTGTATTGTCATACACTTCGAAACACGATTAGAGTGATTTGCCTCGATAGAAAAAAGTCGTGAAAATCCTATTTTCAATTTTACGGCGATTGTAAAGAATAAACAAGTACAAAATTTATATTTTCATAAACTTTACATCAACTCCCATAAGGTAGTACAGATGGTTTTTCACTAAAACAGATGTGAGTTTCTTAATTAGATAAAACGGTTAAAACAGCCATTTCGCGGCGCGCGTGGGAAAGGGATAGAGTCATCGCGCGGCGAGCGCGTGGAAAGGGATAAAGGTTTTCAGGTCCTACTTCACCTTAACACTAAGGGATAGCGTGCCAAATATCGCATTTGCATACGCAAAACCTCACACCCTTCCTGTTCGAGGTATTCTAGGACAGACGGACGCTATTGGGCCCTCCGTCCTCGAGACCTATTGTGGTTTACGGTTGTGCCCTTGGGCTATTTTTATATACGTTAATTTTATATATTACACGATGTTTGGTGTTTTATCGCTTAAGGGCGTTACTTAATGCGGAAGTTATTTAGAAAAAGGGAAAATAAAATATAAATAGAAAACACTAGAAGTCGATATAAATCAGCCTATCATTCCTCCATGTTAAATTAAGGATTTATTTTGGAGCTCTCGAGTATACTATTCTGCCTTTTATCCTGTCCCTCCAGTGCTGCTGCAGCAGCTGCTGCAGCTGTAGGTTGGCTGACCTAATATTAGCTCATAATAACGCCGAATACCTGACAGCATACTGGAGACAGATCTGGCCTTTCCTTATCATTTCCCCCAAAGAAGAAGAAGAAGCCTGTCATTTTCAATGTGTCTTTAAAAGCTAAGTTAGGATTCAGAATTATATTGCTTAAGAATGCGCCCTTCAATGGGAAAATTACAACAAGCCTCATTGGTGTTTAAAATTAAATCTATATCTACACCATTTATAACTCGAGAACGGCTGGATCAATTGCAATGAAACTTAGATAGCTAATGTCTTAGAATACCGTATAGACTTTACGATATTCCCACGGGATCGGGACTTACGCGGCTGAATCCACGGAGCTCATTACATAAAACTCAACACAAAAGTTACTTAAGCTTTACCTACTAGAAGATAGGTTTTTAAGCACCCGATCTCGTTAAAATGGTGCTTCTTAAAGCATTAAAATATCGAAATCCACAAAAACATGGTAAATTTCCAGTTTTAAATAACTTTAATAGTGGTTGTTAACCAGTAATAAAAGCATTAATAGAGCCTTCTTACTTCCACAAGATCTTAATTTAAACGTTACTAAACTTTATTGGTTGTCACACTAACTAGTTCTAGTACGATCCACTGTCGGATTAACTATTATATTATGTACTAAACATTATTTATGTTAAGTACGTACGAGAAAAGCTATGTTACTTAAGAGAAAAGGGTACCGGCTCTCTCTCCATATAAACGTAGTCGACTGTTTCCTAAATAATGACACTAGCACATATATTTTTGTTGCTTATAACCTATAACTGCCATGACTATGCCCCTATGTTTTGTTTTTTTTTTTCATTTTCTAATTATCATAGAAAGTAAGAGTTAATAAAACAAAATTATATAAAAAAATAAGACATAGGGGCATGGTCATGGCAGTTATAAGTTTTATGCTACTATATAAAAAAATAAGACATAGGGGCATGGTCATGGCAGTTATATTTGTGCTAGTGTCATTATCCAGGAAGGAAACAGTCGACTACGTTTGTTTGGAGAGAGAACCGGTACCCTTTCCTCTTAAGTACGTACGAGCAAAGCTTTGTTACTTATGTAGGTATTTAAGTACTTGTTTGATAAGTTTGTTTAGCTGTGAAATTTTACAAGGTTAATAAATTGCAGTTTAACAAATCGACGAAGTAAGATTCTGATATCTTTATATCTATCAGTAACTCAGTGCTGGGTTCTTCATACATAATACAAAGTAAAGGCTCTCAACGTCTTGTATGTTTGTCATTTTTATTAACACGTTTTTGTAGGTTACCTATATCTATATCTATAAGATGCTCGTGTCGCGGTGTTAGTTACCTATGTCCACTAAACGGCTGAACCGATTTGTATGAAATTTTAAATGTAAGTGTATGTATATTCGTTAGGCCTGAGAATCGACCAACATCTACTTTTTACCTTTTTTTTTTCTCTTTTTTTGTAAATGGCAAAACAACGTTTTATTTGCCGGGACAGCTACTCTAATATATAAAATTCTCGTGTCACAATGTTAGTTACCATACTCCTCCGAAACGGCTTGACCGATTTTTTATGAAATTTTATATGCATATTCAGTAGGTCTGAGAATCGGCTACTATCTATTTTGTATTTTGTTTTCTTTAGTTTTTTTTTGTATATTGCAAAACTACTTTTTCCGGGACAGCAAGTCACTTACAACTACCATTTTTTAGATTCTAACAAGTCTTTGACATTCGTCAATCCGGAGTGCCTGCCTAAGCATCGCTTGGCAATTTAATTTGTGTCTATATGTATATTATTTATAGGCCTGCCCTGTCGCTAATTTACTTTCGACTAATGCCTAAAACCATAACTCTTTCCTTGCAGTCGGGTAAAAAGCTTTGCTTTTAACTTTACCTGTATCAATAACAAGAATCTCAAGCAGCTTAATTTAGCACTAACACTTAGCATGTAATTAATAGCCTTCTCAGCTATAGATTACAATTTGCGAACACCCGTAGCTTGTACTGGTTTAGACAAAGGATATATTTCTACTTGAATTAGATTTCACGAGACGGTAAATTGCAGAGAACGGTTTGCAAAGTGTAGGTATTGACAAAAAAAATTTAATAGCTCTTTTCTTCCCTTAGTATTATCCGATTTCCGCCTTTCTTTTATTTGTGTAATGAATTCATTATAAACTATTGTATTTTTTCTTTTTTTTTTTTAACTTTTCAAGGCACTTAAAAAGCTATACTTATGTAAAAATTATACTTTTTTTTGTAGGTACTAAATAATAACATTTCAAGCAATTGACATAATCTATACTTCACTATCACTATAAGTATAAAATAAAGTCACTTTTCGCCGTCCCTATTTCCATTTGTATGCTTAGATCTTTAAGACTACGCAACAGATTTCGATGCGGTTTTTTTAATAGATAGAGTGATTCAAGAGGAAGGTTTATATGTATAATACATGCATATTATAGCCGTCGCTAGTTCATTATAAGCTATTGTATTTTTTCTTATTTTTTAAAACTTTTCAAGTCACTTAAAAAGCTATCTTAAGTATGTAAAAGTTATACTTTTTTTGTACTTAATAATAACATTTCAAGCAATTGACATAATCTATACTTATATTATAAAGCTGAAGAGTTTGTTCGTTTGTTTGTTGTACTTTTTATGCCGATATTCCCACGGGATCGGGAGTTATGCGGGTGAAACTGCGAAGTAACATAATAGTTTGTTGTAATTTAAGGGACGAAAACAGGTATGCTCCATAATGAAAATTCTATCAACAAAAATGCCTTTGAAAATACGAGTTTCTTCAAATTGATGAATAAAGTTTTTTCAATAAAAAGTTATAGGCCCAATACAACTGTAATATTATCATGAAGATTTTATTACAAAGACAGTATAACACACTACGTAAGTTTAGTCGATAACTTTTATACATTTGTTTCGTACGGTATCCAACGATGTTAGCGCACAAAAACTCGATGTTAGTAGACAAGTATTGCAAAAACTCGATGAAAATAACGTCTCGTGGCGATAATTATAATCGATATATCGGTAAAAAGTTGTTATATTTTCTTCAGTAGGTTGCTTCGGATGTTGCGGTTGTTTGCGATGACTTGTGATTGCAAAAACGATGTCAGTAATTTTTACTGTCATTGTATGTATAATAGTTTTGATAATTGTGGAATTTTACATTTTAATACCCGAGGAATGTTTAGTAGTTAACCCTATGATTGTCTGTCTGAACACGTGGCGTCTCGTAGTTCCGAAACGAATCAATTGATTTCAATGTTTTTTGGAACGAAGATCATAATCGCGGGTTGGCGACCTCACGCACGCCGAAAAAAAATGTAATGCATAACGAAAAACCGTAAGATATAATATATATACGACCCAATAATATAATATATATCCCAACCAGACCCAGTTGGCACAATGGTTACCATGCCGGACTGCCAAACACAGGATTGCGGGTTCGATTCCCGCCACAGACAAGTATTTATGCTTAGATATTTGTCTGTGGTCTGGTTGTTTCTATGTATTATAAGTATATATTTACAAAAGAAAAGTATATAAGTAGTATATCCGTTGTCTAGCACCCATAACACAAGTCTAGTTACTTAGCTTGGGGCTAGATGGCGATGTGTGGAATGTCCTGCAATATTTATTAATATTTATTTATTTATTTTATATTTTTTTCATTAAAAATAACTAAAAATAATATAAAAAAGGAAAAGGTAAAGGGACTTCGTTTCAAACGCGTGTCCCGCTATTTTTTTCTTTCATTTATCTGAAAGTGTTCTTAGCCTATATGCCCAGGGGGTCGATATCGACCCCATAGTCCTACTCATTCTCTTCTTTCTTCTTTTATTTCTGCATAAACATAATCTATCCAAAAATCACGTCTAAAATGGTCCTGGGCATAAATGGCTTTAAATAGAATGATAAAAATCGGAGGTTTGAGCATAATAGTTTCCTAGAAAGTTGTTTAATTATTTAGTAAGTATTAAAAATTAGAAATTCTTTGTTTTAATGACATCCAAAAATGTTAAGTTTACAAGACAGTTTTATGGTATATTTTAGTGTTACTGTGTGACCCACTTTACTCTCCACGAATAGATGGATATTTCCTGTGTTCTTATTTAGTATACACAAACTTTTTGGGTTCTATTTGTTGTGAAAAATGATACTGGTTTTTTTATAACAAACAGACTAGCATTTAACCGTTACTTATCTCACCAGATGGCAAATGGCGATTTGGTGTAACGTAAGTCGTTTGTCTTCACTCAACCACTACTTGAAGAACCTTTTAATTTTATTTTGATCTAAATGCTACACATACGACAGTAACAGACACACTTCGGTTTCAACTTTTCACATCCCTCTTTCTTACTAGTAGTTTTTTTATGAACCTACCACTATCACACCCGCTTGATGGCAGGTGACGATGCCGCCTAAGCTATAGCATGCTTTCCTAGAAGATACCTATTCACTCGCGACTTGAAGATCCCCAAATTGTACCTATACGTCAGGAAAGATAGATGCTGGCAACTGATTCCATTACCTTGTGGTACGAATAAGAAATGTCGAAGCAAAACGCTTAGGGCGGACGTCTGGTATTTCCACTATGATACGGTGCCGTATTATCAGTTGCCTAGTTATAATAATATGACGAAACAATGGAGATGGCAAAATTAGTTTGTGTAGTTCTGTTACACACTCCCCAAAGTATTATTAAATAATTTTCAAAGAAATCACTAAGCGCCAACTAAGTTACCACTTTACGTAACAAAGAATTCTGTAACATTTCTCTCGCAAAAGGCTTAACGAAAATCCGCAACAATTACGCGCGTAATCAAAACAAGGTCGTTTGTTGCGTGTCGTAACGAAATTAGCCTTAAAGTAACGAGACACAGGTTACTGGTTACCGCATCGGCTCCGTACACTGCCGTGACATTCGTGATTCTCAACTGACATAATTAATTGATTTATTACATTTATGTAATTTACTAAAGAATAATGGCAAAATTTCGAACAAAAATTACTTTATTGCAAGGACGGTTGTTCCGATATATGTATGTAATGGCGTCAGATGCTGAAGAAGAAAATGAAAACACCGTGACTTTAAATGCTTATATCTTTTTATCCACATCTAATACACGAAATGCCATCAATCTCATTGTAATCTAGTAAAAAACAGAGAATTTTATCATATTCTTTCTATTTGTGTATGCTCAAGTAATAAAAGTAAACTGTAATAATAATATTCGTGTTCAGGCAGAGATGCCTATAGATAAATTGTAGATGATCATTGTCAATTTTTTGACAATGATACTTTCATTTCATTCAATGTGAAACAGGCAAGAAAAAGAAGGAGAATATATTAAATGCTGTGTTTAGAAACGAAATATATTTTTTACCAGAGAAAACTACACGGTGCTATCAGAAAATAAAATTGGAAATCGATATATATATAAACAAAGTCGTGCTAGTTCCAGTATGTATAACTTTAGTATGGCTGGACCGATTGTCATGAAACTGGGTATGTTTATAGCCGTAGACCTGAATGAATACTGAATGAACTCTTTTTTTCCTATCATTCGTATGGCATAGGGAATTCTGCGGGAAAAATCGCGAGGCTACTAAGTAATAAATCATCATAAACAATACCTTCGAGTTTGAAGTGCTAATTAGATTTGATTGATTGATCGACGATGTTAAAGAATTTAAGAAGACAGTTAATATAAAACGCACCAGACCTAATGCTAGTGTTTATTGATTATTAACACATACTTATCAATCAATAAACGATTGCGTTCGTTCTGCAGGTCATCAATCAATCTACTTCACAGACATCCGTTAAGTTTCTATAAAAGGTGCTATACTTATGAAGATATTAGCACGGGAGGTGTAAAGCGGAACGTTAGAAATGTAGGTGTCAGATGATTAATTCAATTGCTTTGTAGCTCTTGCTACCGTCGTCGCGTAGTTGTCGTAAATGGTCTCAAAATCTATGTCATTCATCGGTTATAAACCTAGACTTTCTACTCATTTATCATTATGAGTGCGTGTCAGTGTTATAAAGAGCCCTTTATGTGGCTAGAATGCTGAATTTTATATTAGCTTTGAGTAATTTTATTACGAAAACCTCGGGGCTTAGTCACTTTGAGCTTTTGAAGTGAACCGCAGTTTGAGTTGGATAGGTATGTTATGTTGGGTATTAAACAAACCTATAGATTATAGACAGTTAGACATTACTTAACTTAGAATACATACTAACAGTACCTATTCTCCTCCTCCGTCGTTCCCTCAATGTTGAGGATCGTCACTCTGCTGGTGCGGTCGATTTACTGTCTTCCTCCAATGGACTCTGTCCGACGCCTGGTGTAGAGCTGAGCGGTATATCCAGCTGTTCGGATACTTGGTCGGTCCACCGTTTGAGGCTTTGCCTTCGTGGTCTTTTACCTTCAACCTTCCCCGTCACCATTAAGCGCTCGAGATTGTCAGAGTCCCTGCGCGCTATATGGCCGAAGTATTGTAGCACACGCTGTAAGTATATGGTGGAGAGTCTCGGAGACTGGGCCGAGTCGAGTGAGATCGTACCTTTTCTAATCACTGGTATAATTTTTATGGGATCCTATGAACCTGGGCTCTGCTGGGTTAAGTGGCCTTATATCCTTTCCTTTTGCCAATGAATTTAAGTGATTTTATTGGGCCACTCTTTTTTTCTCTTTCGCTCCTTTTTAGTAAAATTGTATGCAAGTTTATGCAACGTAAAGGTATTATTATGAACCGATAGTATTTAAATCATTATCGACTCCCACGATTTGCATCGATCGATTAATCGAGTTAAAGATCGATATTTCATAGATAAGAGTTGATAATTCGCACATAATTTGAGATGTCGGTTGTGAAAGCATGAGATAAAAGTGTTCGCGACACTTCGCGTACTTTTTTACTGCGTCTTTGGATATGAACTAATAGAGTGGAACAGCTACTTTGTAAGCAGTAAGTATATGTTAGATGGATCTGGCCGGAAGACCAGCGCTGCAGCTAAGCATGTTTGGCTGCAGTTTTTAGCTGAGGTCGACCCATTTGGGTCGGCACACGACTCCTCATTTATGTTGTTTTTTCTTTGTCATTTTTTGTTTTTTATTTAATTAATTTTCATTGTCATGTTTCTTTCTTTATTCCTGTGTTGTCGTGTGTTTGTACTCAATAAATGCTTTTTCTTTCTTTCTTTTTTTCTTTCTATGTTTAGCGTAAAGAGTGGCACCTAATTGCTCTTTGGGAGATAGGAGTTAACAAAAAACAAAGGCACTTAAACATTGTGCCTAAAGAAAATTAATCTTCAATTCTATATGGCACATTACTCTCCAAGCTTAACCCGTGTTTACTGTGTTTAATTTTTTATCACATTGCGATTACCGTGAGCCCGTTATGCGCATGCGCCGGCTCCGACCGCGCTCGCTGGAAATCACTGGAATCTATCTATGATAAATTACCTTTTAAAGCTACCACACATAAATCTAACCATACACTCTAATGACAGGTTATATAGCTCATTTTACAATAACGGGTAAACGCTACTGCTTTTATGTGTGCGATTATGAACAAGCAATTAAACTTAGCGCAACTATCTTTCCGTACATTGTTTACTGTGTTATACTTGATGTCATATCTTAGAGGTAATTAAGTGGGGAAAATTGAAACTTTATTGCCAGATTTAATTAACACGCGACGTAATCACAAAAAAAACATGATACTGAACGAGCGGCATTGAATTTTTGAGAAAAACTTACTAACTGCGCAAAGTTTTTTCCTCTGGTTGATTAAGCTGAAAGGTTGGTAGAGGTTCTAGGCAAGTCTACTCTATTTATTACATGTTCCAGGCACTATACGCGAAACAGAAGATTAAAGTTGCTTGTATATCAATTATATAGATAGATTTGGCACACTGGTCACCATACTGAACTGCCAAACACAGGGTTGCGGGTTCGATTCCCGCCTCAGACAAGTATTTATGCTTAGATATTTGTCTTTGGTCTGGTTAAGTAGTATATCCGTTGTCTAGCACCCATAACACAAGTCTAGTTACTTAGCTTGGGGGCTAGATGGCGATGTGTGGAATATCCTGCAATATTTATTTATTTATTAAGATGGTAAAAATAAGTAGAGTTAATTGCATATAGTTACTTATAGTTAGTATGTAAATAAGTAAACACAATCTTAACCCTTAGGTATTTAGTTATTTACACAAGTATAGGCCTTCAACCGGTTCCGTGCTCATGATTTTGCTATAAGTAAGTGGGAATCATCATCCAGCATTCCGACAAATTGCAATTTATTCAGCGTGAGAATATATTTACTTGTATGATGAACGGACGGCGTTATTTCTATTTGTAGATTTGAATGCTTATCCTGTTTGTAGAATCTTGAAACTTGAGAGATAAACCCTAAAAACGATTAAAACAAAAGTATCAGTATTACTACATAGCGATTTCACCCGCGTAATTCTCGATCCCGTGGGATTATCGAAATATAAAATAGCCTATAGCCTTCCTCGACAAATGGACTATCCAACACATTTTTTTTTTCAATTCGAACCAGTGATTCCTGAGGTTAGTGCGTTCAAACAAACAAACAAACTCTTCAGCTTTATAATATACTAGCGACCCGTCCCGGCTTCGCACGGCTATATTATGCACGCAATATACATATAAACCTACCTCTTGAATCACTCTATCTATTAAAAAAACCGTATCAAAATCCGTTGCGTATATAGTTTTAAAGATTTAAGCATACATAGGGACAGAGAAAGCGACTTTGTTTTATACTATGTAGTGATAGTGAAGAACATATAAAACAAAGTCCTCTGTATGTCTGTCTATTCGCTATAAACTCAGAAACTACTACACCGATTTCATGCTTGTTTTCACCAATGGATAGAGTTGTTCTCGAGGAAGGTTTTAGACAAAAACAAAACTACCACCCGCTGTTTGATTATAAAATTTAGACTTCTTAACTAAAATTCTTTTGTATGTAAAACTTAAAGCAGAAATCAGAAATGACGCAGGGAAACCGGATGGTTCAACATTTTAGTTTATAATGAGCTATTGTAAACAAAATGATATAGTTAGGCAAGAATGTCGTACTAAACTTGGAACAAGCTTAGAACTAGATAATAGACATACCGACAAATATTTCGAGTGAAATCAGGAAACAAGTAAGAGAGATTTATAGAGATTTCTAAAATGAATAGTGCACGGGAACAATCGGAAGAGCGTTATTTCTTCTGGAACTGTCAAGTGGGTACGTCGCCAACGGAGTCACAGAAGGCTCGAGTTAGGTTAGGGAAGTAGAAATGAATAGAGTAGAATAGAATACCATTGTTTAGACAAGCACATGTCGTTATAAAAGAGGAAAACAATGATCAACGATAAAAAAAAAGAAAAAGAAAAACAGTAACACAAAATCCTACTTAGGTTGTCTAAGAAGTCCTGTAACTGCATGATACAGCTATTATAGAGCCCTTGCTGTGGCATTTCGTCTTGATAAAATCATATACAGGTATGATGTATTTGTAATACCGTAGATGATAATTTGTTTCATTACCTTTACTCCGTCGGAGCCAGACTGTTGACGGTACACCGATGGGATTTTAATGAGTAAATCTCCGTCCCCCCCCTCGAGCCCGACCAACCGGAAGTACCTACCATCACCGCCTCCCCTTGGGATGGCGAGATGATACAGTAATATGTGTGTAGGTGTTTGCAGTCGTGTGCAAATTATAAAACGATTTGACTCCTAGAAAGCTCATTAAAATGTGCAGTAAAGTATTTAAAATCCAACGTTTAAAATTAAATACGCGATTGTATTTTATCACTTTTTTTCACATTCCGTCTGCATACAATACGTTTGAATTATGAACATGCGTGTAATCGGGTGAAATTATTTAGATTGTGATCTAGATGCGCGTGAGCATTGCTGTGACATACCTAATGATGGTTATTTACGACGTATTATTTAGACGGGGATGTTGTGTCAGCATTTTAATCAATTGTAATTAATATAATATTGCCATAGTGTCTTAACTAGCTTAGTTACAAGTTATGTATATATAGGCTGTCTTTGAAAAAAATGCAGGGTTTAGCTTTTTTATGATAAACTTCATTCTTATTAGATCAATTTTAAGTTTTATAGTAAAAGTTACCTACCTTAGTTGTAGAGTCATTAATTTTATTAGTTTCCATTAACTCTACATTTACGCCAATCAATGAAATAAATCAGACTTATCTTCCTACGATGACTTATGAATGATTTACGTTCGAGCAATAAAATATCGAGACATAAAAATATCGAAGGGCATCGAAAGTAAAAATAATCGTTATTTATTGTGGGAACATTTACAAATCTTATAGAAAGTAAGTTTTATGAATGAATTTTAACAGGCGGTTATGTTTTTTTTTTTCGTATTTTGCCATAGAATAATGATGCCATCTTCTAAAAAAAGAACTGTTTTATAAATAATATATTAGGTGTAGCTGTTTGTTTGACCATCGATGTAAAATTTACTGATGTAAAGTAGACAATCAAGTTTTAAAGGAAAGCTTAAAATTATTCATAATGGAGTAAACAGTGAGAATTCTACGAACACAATAGGGAGTACCTACTTTTTCTCTTGTAAACATTTGCATATTAAAAATTCAGTGACAGATATGAGTAAATATTTTGTATTGTTAAACAAGATAGACTCGTCTTTGTAAAGCTTGTCGTCACGTCAAATAAATTCCCAAACTTGGTGAAATAAATTCGTAACAAGGAGAAAGTGATAGTGTAAACGGGGCCTAATTGAGAGGACTGTGCTTGTGAGTGACGCGTGCGCAAGTAAAGCTTGTTATACACTTATATTTTGTAAAGGACCTTTATCTGCTTGTGTTTAGAAAATATTGACGAGGAGTTCGTTATACACTGTATAATATTGAGCCTATAATAAGAGTTTGTACTAAGAAGTGTTTTATTTGTAAAGAGCATGTGACAGAATATTAATCTTGTCTATCTAATTAAATAGGTCCCATCGTGTAACAATTACAAAAATGAATAACAGACAATGCCAATTTTCAGGGTTAGGTAAAATACGTGTGAACCAGCGGGGTACAGCATTAGGGTGATGCGTATTTATATGGGCGAGTTCGTGAACGGAAAATATTTAATTTTCTTGAATCTACGATTTCGTCCCATTTGGGTCGCAGGTATATGAGACGAGTCCATGGGTCACTTCATTTAATAGTCAGTATCTTATGGATATCAATATAAATATTGATGCTATAAAATTAAATTGGAATACATATGTATTTCTCACGTGCGTCCTTAGCCTACAGGTGCGCAAGCGCATGAAGTCTGCACCGCTCGCGCTGTCACCACATCCGACGCTTATTACTCTAACTTATGTCCGTATCTGTCACGTCCATCTCCACTTTACTAAGACTTTCCTTATTTTTATGGCAAGTAGCGCGGGAATTACGCGGAAGAAATTATGATGGTATGAAAAGGGTTTTTAATGTTATTTTGAAACTGAGATTGACACTAGAAGGGAAGATTATAATTTTATTACAAGCATAATCTTCTTCTATACCTACATATAAAATGCGTTATGCTGACTGACTGACTGACGCATCAACGCACACTCGCACAGCTTATAAACCGCTGATCGTAGAGACCTAAAACTTTGAGGGTGTGTTCTTTGTATGACGTAGGCATAGAATAAGAAGGAGTTTCCGAAATTCTACCTCTTAGGGGCGCAAAAGGGGAAAGGTTGTATGGGACATAAGGATTCCTTGGTACATTTTCGACTTCTACGCGGACGAAGTCGTCATGAGTCACATAATAAATTTGTCGTTTAGTGAAGGTACATTTCCAGAACAACTTAAGTTTTCAATAGTAAAACCATTGTTTAAAAAGGGAGATAGGAAATTGTTAGACAACTATAGACCCATAACATTAGTACCTGTTCTATCAAAGGTCGTGGAAAAGGCTATGTTGCGTAGATTAGTGGAGTTCACACAGAGGTTCAATATCATATCACCCAATCAGCATGGGTTTCAGCAGAGCAAATCAACAACTGAGGCAATATTTAAACTTGTACAAAATGTGGTAGAAGCAATTACTAAAAACATGCACGTTGCAGCTTTGTTTTTCGACATGAGCAAAGCATTTGATTACGTTCATCATGGCAGACTACTTTCCAAACTCTATCAATATGGTATTCGGGGAAACGCGTTTGACTGGTGTAAAAGTTACCTTAAAAATAGATATCAGTGCACTGAAGTAATGACTATGCAGTATAACTCCAAACTCGTATCCCATAGGTCAGGGTATAGGTTAAATAATTACGGTGTTCCACAAGGGAGCATTTTGGGACCGCTTCTGTTTTTATTGTATATTAATGACTTACCTTCCTGTACAACTCATGAATGCATATTGTTTGCAGATGACATAACGATACTTATAAAAAACAATGATAGAAATAATTTTGAAATTGACATTGATGAAAATATACTTGACATTATAGACTGGCTTGGTAATAATAACTTAAAGGTTAACATTTCAAAAACTAAAATAATTCAATTTAAATCTGTCAGGGCGAAACCAATCCCAGTGATTGGTACATACATTGATGAGCACATTGAGGAAGTTTCGTTTGCTAAATTTCTTGGGGTCACAATTGACAATACTTGTAGTTGGACGGATCATATTAATAATGTGCATTCTAAAATAAATAGATTCGTTTTTGCCTTACGCAGTATTTCACGAAACGTGTCCAGAGGAGCGGCACTTCAAGCCTACCATGGCTATGTTGGATCTGTGTTGCAATATGGTCTCATGCTGTGGGGGTATAGTTCGCAAGCGGACAGAATTTTTAAGCTCCAAAAGAAATGTATTCGTGCAATTTGTGGGGCTCATTTTCTTGAACCCTGTGGACCGTTATTCAAAGATCTCAAGGTTTTACCTCTCCCTTGCTTGTACATTAAACAAATTTCTATTTTTGTAAAGCAGCATCCTGAATTATTTATTAGAAATGGTCAATGTAGAGATAGACAGCTTCGTGATGCCACAAATGATAGGGCATGTGTACCAGTGTGCAAGCTGTCTCTTCAGAAGAATGCTAGCTTCATGGGTGCAATTATTTACAATGACCTACCAGAAGGGTTGAGAGAGCTTGACCTTAAATTATTTAAAATAAAGTTGCACCAATGGTTATTGTCAAAATGTTTTTACTCGGTGGATGAGTTTTTTAACAATAATAATAAAAGAGGTTTTACATAATATAATAAGTAAAATCGGTAATTCAATGTTGTTTAAAAATGTTTAATTGTATTGATATATTGACATTTATTGATAATTTGAACTGAATTCTGTAAACGTATAATTTAATTTTCATTATATTCTAATTAACATTTGCACGCTGATAAAGCAATAACATGTACTTATACCTACTTAATTATAAACATCTTAATATCATGTTGTACGCAAATAAATGATTGAATCTGAATCTTGAAAAATGTAGTTCATTTATATAATTCTTGTATTGAACCAATTATAAAAATAATTGAACGTTATAATAGAAGATAAAAGAAGCTGCGTCATGGACACGAGTGCTAATAGATTGGGATATAATAATTATAGCACTTTAGACCAGATCGATGTATCAAACGGCGCAATTGTTCGAAAAAAAAATCCTCACAAATTGTTTAATCGTCGGCAATTTAACAATTACCCAACTTCCTTCTACTAAATTGTCTGTCGTTTCGAAGAATTGACGTGAGTAACTCTGACTACTAACAATATAAACCTTTGTTCTGAGACAAAAACTAAATGTGTCACGGGTAACTGTAGGTAAGACGCATACTGCAAGACCTTTTGATCGACCGATAGTTGGCATGTGGAGGCTAACAAATAAAATATCAATACTACCTTTTGCCCGTAACTTCTTCTGCGTAGAGGTCGAAATTGATTCTAGTAGGATTGGACCAAGGAATCACATTGTCCCAATTTTTATTTATTTATATACTTTCAGGTGCATACCTACCTTTTTCTAATGTTGGTATTTTTGTTGAAGGGATCAGGTTATAATGCTACCTACTGTTGTATAATGTTGACGTCTTTGTTATGCCCGTGCTTATATTATATTCTACTACTTTTCTAAGTACCCTAGACCCATTTTGGACGCGATAACGTCTAAAAATTGATGAACACCGGCAGCACTCACAAAAAAGTATCACGTTACCGCTCACGTTCCGTTATTGACAAGGTTATTTACAGACCACCATTTCTCAAGTCTTAAGTCCCAAATCTCGAGTCTCCAGTAATCCAGTTACTCCAGTTATCACGTAAAATTATCGTCCGTAAATCGACTTTACTGACAACCAATTTGTTTTTAAATTTGCTTTTAAATACAGACTTTTTGTCCCCTCTTCCTTTATTATTAACTAGCTGCGCCCCGCGGTTTCACCCGCGTAGTTCCCGTTCCCGTGGGAGTATTGGGATATAATATAGCCTATGTTACTCGTGGATAATGTAGCTTTCGAATGGTGAAAGAATTTTTAAAATCGGTCCAGTAGTTTTTGAGCCTATTCATTACAACCAAACAAACAAACAAACAAAGTTTTCCTCTTTATAATATTAGTGTAGATATAGATAGTGTGGAAATATGCGCTCTCCAACAAAGATCAACTAAGTGGAGATATTTTTAAGCCCATCCTTTCTAATAGTACGTGTTCATGAAAATATGAATAGTATTAGATTTTTTTATTGAAAACATCATAAACGATATCTTTATTTGTCTTACACTCGCCATGCTAGGTCCGAAAACCGTAGAAAGTTTGATAAATAATTCTACTCAATGTTCTTTTTCAAAGCCATTCCAAGCCAAGCTTTTTAACCATTATTTTTACAGACAATTTCTATTACAATAAATAATGTATAAGACAGCGATATATGAGTAGCATAATCAATATATCTTCTTTGATTCGGTCCAGTAGCTTTGTAACGGATATGAAGTTAGATATGTAATTAGGTATTGTATTAGCTTCTTTGTTTAGAAAAAGATAATATGTAAGAATCTATGAAATCGAAGAAAATAAACTTTATTGGCTAACTAGCTGCGCTCCGCGGTTCCACCCGCGTAAGTCCCGATCCCGTGGGAATATCAAGATGAGAAGAAACCTATAGCCTTCCTCGATAAATGGACTATCCAACACAAAAATAATTTTTCAATTCGTACCAGTAGATCCTGAAATTAGCGCGTTCAAACAAACAAACTCTTTAGCTTTATAATATTAGTATGGATTTTTTCTTCTTTGTTGTGAATTCGCGAAAACTACGAGTAGTACGACTACCTACTGAACTGATTTTACCTACAAAAATAAAAACATATCAAAACTAAGCCTAATTTACTAGTCTACGCTTTAAAGTACTTAAGTATAATAAACATTATGACGTTCTTGCAACATATACTCGTAACTATAAAATTTTATTCCCTAACAATACGAAGGCAAAGATTCTTCAGAAAACAAAAGCTATTCTCATTAAAATTCTTTATGCACCGTTAGGCAGTCAATGGACTGTCACATATGGATTAGATATTTTAAAATCTCATGAGACATAGAAGGGATAGGCATATCCTGATATATTAATCTTAGACTTAATCGATGTTCCAATGATTAAAAAAAGAATAAAAATAAACCTGGTAATAACTGAGAATAAATAGCTACAGAGGGCATCATTGGAAGAGAGGCCTTTGGCCCTGCAGTGGGTGAGACAATCATCATCATCCGGTATCAGTCCATTGCTGGACGTAGGCATCTACCAACTGGGAAAAAATAGCTACACAGGGCATCACTGGAAGAGAGGCCTTTGGCCCTGCAGGGGGTGAGACAATCATCATCATCCGGTATCAGTCCATTGCTGGACGTAGGCATCTACCAACTGGGAAAAAATAGCTACACAGGGCATCACTGGAAGAGAGGCCTTTGGCCTGCAGTGGGTGAGACAATCATCATCATCCGGTATCAGTCCATTGCTGGACGTAGGCATCTACCAACTGGGAAAAAATAGCTACACAGGGCATCACTGGAAGAGAGGCCTTTGGCCCTGCAGGGTGTGAGACAATCATCATCATCCGGTATCAGTCCATTGCTGGACGTAGGCATCTACCAACTGGGAAAAAATAGCTACACAGGGCATCACTGGAAGAGAGGCCTTTGGCCTGCAGTGGGTAAGACAATCATCATCATCAGCCGGTGTCAGTCCACTGCTGGACGTAGACCTCTCCCAAGATACGCAACTGAGCCCGATCTTCGGCTCTTCTTCTCCATTCACTACCCACCGCTTTGTGTATGGATGGAAGAGTGTGGGCTTTTAATAATATTAAACATAGCAAACACGATTTTAAGTTAACTTTAGATAACGAAACAGAAATAAAAATAGCTCTTATGTAATTATTTAATTAAATTATTCGAAATTTTGCTAAGTTAAAGTTAAATAAGGTAAACCCTAAATGAAGAATTTTAATATAATCAAATTAAAGAACTTTAATAGATATAAACTTTCCAATACACATAAAATGAAGTGATGAATGGAACAAAAAATTCGGAATAGCGTAAAACGTAATGCTCGTAAAACTAAATGCGACTTTTAAGATTCTTAAATAAGTACAACTTTAAAGAAGTTAGTTCCGAACCAGTTAATTGTGTAATAAAATAAATTTCACTTTCGCTAATAAAAATAAGTCACAAAATATTTCATTACACACGAAAATAAATGCACAGTCAGAATAGCTTTTAATCAAATATATACTTTCTCTTCTACATTTGTGAATCCATAAATGTCTACATAGGTGATGTCTAAATAGTTATAATCGAGTAATATGCCTTGACAGTTTCTGCTCAGTCATCGAATATCAATCGTGATTTAGCTCTTCGATTTATCTTTAGTGCTTTCTCGAGAATCTAGCAATCTCTTTCGATTTGCCTCGTAATGACCTTTTCATTACTAGCCATCGTATTTTGCTTTTGAACCTCCTTCTATACCATCTCACTGAATAGCATATTTTTTTCATTTAAAATTGCGGTTATTGCATAATGCTTTTCATAGAAATCAAGATCTTTATAGAAAATCCTTTTAGATGTTTATTACTTTAAATTTTAGTAAGGTTTTAATTATAATACTGTATTTTCCATTAAAATGCATTGCGGTAAAATATAGATACATTATTTGTACAATCCAGGAAGGATCATTAAACACGATATACACAAATTAATATAGAAAAGTATAAGTAAATACTACGTGAACACGTTGGAATTCTAAAGACACTGAAGCCATCGAATGTTAATTTAAATTAATTGATTACAGTAATTTTAAACACTTGGACGCCCACGACCGATTTATTTGATAAATGAAACACCGTACAACCATAATTGAAAGATATTTATTTATGTAGACAACATAATAATTTTCTTTCAAATGTTTTCTTGTCAAGAAAAATAGGAGAGATTTGTTAAAACAAACATATTAAATAATATAGATCAAATTCAACTGATTGTAATTACAAAAAAAGGTCCTAGTCTGTAAAGTCGGTTTACGTTTTACGTCATAACGTCATAAGAAAACGATAAAAAATTGAAATGTTTTTTTCCTTTTTATTTTTTTCCATTAAATACGTCTTCTATTCATCAGTCGTCACCATAATACAAGCCCAGATAAACGATATTATTATTAAGTTAGCAATATAAAACAAACACGAGACGTGTGACGTTTACCATGACGCCGTCATGGTACCGGAACATGACGGTGTCTGTTACCCGTTACAGACATTTTTTTGTGAATGCAGGTGTTCCATCAATTCATTAGACGTTATCACGTTAAAAAAAATTGTATGCTTAGGTATGTTTTGCTCTCGTGGGCAGAGTTACCCACACTCGAGTGCGGGTAATGTGGGTATATCTACAATATTATGTTATGGTTCATTTAAAATGATAGTAGACCACTCGCTGTTTACCGTGTAATTGAAAATTCTCCAAATTACTGTTATTTCTTTATTCTCGTATAGTACAAGGCTAAAGCCTCACTTTATTTAGAGTTTATGTTAATATAATGTAGAGCCTGTAGCTACTTTAGCCGCCTTTTGTGCCACACATCAATCTTTTTCCAAGTTTAAGTTTCCTGTTTTGGTATTTTATATGTAATCATTTTTTGTGTTCTGTTTTTATGGTGTAGTAAAGTTTATCTATCTATCTAAAATAACCCATAATTATTTTTTCTTGACACGATCAGTGAAAGAAAATATGAGCGAAATGTTAATCTTAAGTGTTAGATCACTTGTTGCTTCTTCATTGCATGTAGTTGATGACTAGTCAATTTAACAAGCGAATATAGGCACGCGAAACTTCAGTTCATAGTGAAAACACCTTAGCAGGTTTTCAGTGTTTGAGTGGCACAATTATAACGTCTAGACTGTAGTTATTTCATCACTGGAGTGATAATAAAGTAATTGTAAAGAGAGATTTCTGAAATTTCAAGGAGCTAAATAAATATAATAAATTCGTGGTAGTTTATAGTGAAAACAATATAGCAGCTATTCAGTGTTTGAGTAGCTCTATTATAAAGTCTACAGTGTTCCTATTCCAACACTTTGGCTGTATAGAGAAATTGTAAAGACTGAAGTTTTGAATTAATTGTATTTTTGTTAAAAATAAACCATTATCAATCAAGCAATCGTGTTCAGAATTTTTGCTAAAACAGGTAACAAATATACTGACAAACTGACATACACACATACAAAGACTTTCGCATTTATAATATCACAGTGGGATTGAACAAAGGCTGAATTATGTATGACCTACCTATTGATTCAATGGCTTTGTTTGTATGCGAATAAATTGCACGTGTATTATATAAAAATCTTTGTTCTTCATTTTTTAATTGGGATACTTTTAGTGAATAACACAACAAACACTATTGTTTGGCCAAAAAGAAAGCGGAGCATAATAATTAATCAAATTTTTTAATGACAATGAAATTGATGAATAAAATGAAAACACTAAGAATTAATAATTAATTTGAATTAATGAAACGTCATCGTGTAATGTCATAATTCTACATATGAATAGCTAATTTAAAGTTATATAAAATACGGTCTCTATGTTGATTTATTAATAAATTAATGAATATCTACTTCGTGCTAAATATTTTAAATTGAAAGGTAAATCATGTAACAAAAATCAATAATGTCTAATGTATACAAAAATTATTAATTACTTATCTCCTCATAAGAACCTTATTCACGTCGTGTCTCTCCAAACAAAATTAACATTTAAAAACTTATTTATGACTTGCATAAATTATTAAAATAAGAGCCCTTTTGAATTAAAATACAACCTTTGACCACACTTAGATGTATTCATATGAATAATGTTATTCTTAACAAGTTGATTTTTATTTCTTGTTTATTAATCCGATGATTTCTCTTCGCAGGTAAGCATTCATCATATCACTGAGACTAATTTGGATTTATTGGTAAGGTTTATTGAAATAGTGATTTAAGATCAATTTCTAATAATAGAATAGGTATAATGAAAGGAAAAGAAATGCTTTGTTATCTATGTTTTTCGAGTTTCTAGTTTCGATTTTAGGAGTGCGATACAGTTGAATACTGCTTCGTAATTAAGAACAGTATCTTCGAAAATAGAGTTTTGAGAAAAACGCTGTGAATGTTTTTAAAAATTGTAAAAACTTTGTAAAATAAAATAATAAATATCAATTTAACGTACATAATTTGATCACAGTAGACAATTTTACAAAATAAAATGAAAGCAACCCTGTTATTTTATTTTATTTATTTTAATTTTATTTTATTATCACAAAAAATAAATGATCGAAGACTCGATAAATTATCGTTCTTAATTACGAGAGCAGAATAAGCGAGGAAGAATTGGAACAGTTGAAAATTAAACAAATTACCGGGTAAAAACTTAGCAACATCACTATGCTGGAGATATCTAGGTATTATATTAAGTGCCTTAGTTGTGCTTTCACCGTAATACGACATGACACATGCGTAGGAGTGACTGCGCCTTAATTTCACTCCCAGAAAATCCCCAAGATTTTCTACGTAAAGCGTATTCCTTATGGAAATTAGAAATTATTTACACAGCAAAATATTTATATACAAAAGGAAATTTACATCTAAATGCACTACCCATGGAATGTTACCAATAATATTATCGCGGGAGTCGCACAGGGTTCGATTGTTTGCCCCACATTTATTATGTTGTACTCGAAAGAGATATGACAATTTTAAGTTGATAGTTCTTCATTTTGTTGTAAAATAAAGAAAAATATTTAATTATTTTCTCAAGCTGAAGGATATTTTTTAAACAAACATAGCGGGAGATTATATCGGCCGCAGTGTTTTGCATATATCAACATGCTATGCATAAATAATTTGTAATGCCGTATCTTAGTTACAGTAGATTGACACACAATCAGATACGAGGCGTCATACGTGATTTCTTACGCCTTATTATAGTGTTTTGTACTTCATTCACTGTGTCATAGTTACGTCCATGGCATCATCATTATTTCCATAAGCTATGTGTGAAAGTATTCTGTGTATATTGATTTCTATTTCAAGTTATTCGAAAGATAAATTCAGCTTTCTGAAAAGAAGTTTAATGTTTACATTTCTAACTTTACGATGATGGTTTTATCTACGTTTCTATCGTGAATTGCTTTTGCGTCTATTAGACATTATTTGTTTTCTTAATCATTTGAAGCCATGAACATGCCACCAATAAAAGGAGCTGTTGCTGCTGGCCTATAACAGCGGCTTCGTAAACTTTGCCTATTTAATTTAAAGGATAATGTATAATAATTATAATAATAATTATGTAGATTATCAATAGTTTCATCCAAACCGGAGGTTGTCCTTGGTTGCACTTTATAGTGTAGACAGGGATAATCGCCGGTTTAGAATCCACTCCATTGTTTGCTATTATACTTGTTATTGTAAAAGGCCTCTACGTGTTGGCTTCGGCTCCACGCACGCCTTCCAAAGGTCCGGGGCTCCATAGCCCCGTGATACAGGGAGAAATATATAATAATTAGAAAGTTAGATGTTAAATTGATAATCACATTGGATTATGCGCTGCGGGAGGGCTATCAAAGGTGTCAACATTAGTGTCAAGCTCACAATTATCGTACTATTATATTGTATCCCGCTGTGTTTTCTCATAAATAAAGATGTTTACGTCTGAATCACAAATTATGTTATAATATTTATTAAATATTTAGTCTACTCAATGACTTCAAATTATTATAATGTAGTTTTTTTGTATTGATTCTATAATTGGTGATGAACACTAATTTTATATTATTGAATGTTATGTTATTTTTGTTTTATTCAAACTTTTAATAGTAACCCATATCAATGTTTAAATTAATTTTGAGTTAAAATGAGATTTAATACGGACTTACTAACCAAATCAGTAAATGACTTCTATACTTAAATAAGTAAACAAATGAATAGTTAGTTTATAGAAACAGCGCAGTCAACCAGTTTTAAATTGAATTTATTCACATTAAACTGTAACATGCCAATTCTGAATTGCAATGTTTACTTGAAACAGTGTATTTTCAATACGGACTGCTATGGGCGACCACCCGCACTCCCTACTAAAAGGCAGTCATTGTATGTAACGGTCACTAACTTTAGTTACTTAGAAAGTCCTTTAATAGGACATGTTAATTCTGCATGAAGGCATATACGTAATGTAATGATTAACAGATGATAATTTCTGTTTTATGTTAGTTTTGGAACTAATCAAACTAAATGTGACTTTTGTTGATTGTATAAATTTTTTTAATACGCAATTTTGAAAATATGAAATACGATTTGACGAATATGCAGTATTGACGAGAGCGTTTTAAGAACTTGACGATTATATTCTAACTTGCGACCCGCTGCGGCTTCGCACGAGTATATTATGCATGTATTATACATATAAACCTTCCTCTTGAATCACTCTGTCTATTAAAAAAACCGCATCAAAATCCGTTGCGAAGCTTTAAAGATATATAGGGACAGACAGCGGAGAGTGCCTTTGTTCTATACTATGTATTGATACATAGTGCTTTTAAAGGTTTGACGAGTAAGCAGTATTGATCAGTGTGCCGTTAATTATATTTCTAGGTACAACTTCGTTGTTTTTGAATATTTATTGTTATAGTGCATTATAATGTCCAGGCAGGACATCTAAGGAGTAAAATTGTATGATGCTTACCTACTTCGATTTTGTCAGTTGGTAGCATTTGAACGACTTAATAATACCAACGTCTTGTTGGATTTGATTGAACACTGTGAAGATTATGTCAAAAATATTCCCTTCAAATTTATTTAACAAACAACATAATGTTTATACTTACCACGAAACTATTATGCACTTTCGAATCGTAAACCTATTGGGAATTACAATAAGTACCTATTGTCGATATGCTTTTAGAATTGTCAATGAAAAATTTGATCACGTATCAATTGCATCCTTTGCAAGAAATAACGGGAAGTAATGGTGTAATAGGGTCGTAAAAATTGTGTCCTTTCACTTATTGTTTTATGAAAATAGATCAGTGGGCCTCTTCTTTAAGTCAAAAACCTGTAGAATAATAACGGACAAATTAAAGGCCAAGGGTTTCTCTAGTTTTTTTTCTAAATATGTATGTAACCATTTAAGTATAACGTATTCTTATATAATTTCGTATATTTTGTAAATACCGTGAGATTTAGATATTGTAATAATGTGTAATCGTACCGTGGGATTTTTACACCAATTCACATGTCAAAATTCATAGGACAGTTTGCAGTAATAGCAGTTATATGAAGTTATTATAACCAAATGCGCAATCATCCGAAATATTTATATATCATAATATTGCCACTAATTATTGAGTATCAACGTAACTCAATCTTTAGTAGGTCGTCTTGAGTATGTCAGTTCATTTCCTTTAATAAAACAATTTAATCATGTTGTAAACTTGTTTGATTCTCTATAAGCCGCCAGATAACGTGTAATTTTACCATTATCGCGCAATGGATAAACACCCTGTTCTGCATTTCGAGTTCCCATTATATCACTGCTGATAGTGAGGCCATGTATACGCGGTGCGGGTGCCTGCCGCCGTCCAATACTTAATCTTCTGTCTTGTCCCAATATTTTTCTTCTTGTATTCTCCTCTATTGGCAGTTATCTCAAAGTTCACATTAATCTCTCCTAAATCTTGTCTTATACAGTCCATCCATATTTTCTTAGGTCGTCCTCTTTCTCTCCATTCCTCTACATTCATACTCATTACTCTTCTAGTCACATGCGTCTTCTCCTCTCCTCATCACATATCCATACCAACTAAAACGATTCCCTTGCACATGTTCCATAACTAATCTTATTTTATCCAACATCGTTACTCCGCACATTCATCTCAATAAACTCATCTCCGCTGCATGCAATATTCTTTCATCCTTTATATAAAGAGACGATCATGTAGGTAAGTAATTCAACGACTTCCGAAAATTATCGATACCCTACCACTCGTTATTATGGAAAATTGATTTTATTGAGACATAGTCTACAATTGGTTAGGCAGTTTTCTAATAGCTTACCGCCACGATTATATGGAATCGATCGGAGTAATAAGGGGAATCATTACGAGACCGGTTGTTACATGCTTCACAGAGTTTCAGGGCCGTTTTCCGCTCAAATGAAATTAATATTGTACACTATTTTGTCTTTTAAGTAGGTACACATACTTCTACATATCTATTAGAATTGCAAATATAGGGTTCTTTGCGCGATGAATATTTAACGTGATCCACAAAACTGGTTCAAAGTCGTTACATATGCAGACTGTCTCATGTTGCATATTGATGAAAGGGATCATACAGACCGATACTTTACTTTTATGCAATTTATATCATCAAGAATCTACAAACAATAATAAAACGAAAGATTTATGTTCTATCGCTCAAATAAAACTAAGTAGTTAATTGGGAAGAAGAAGTAGTCCAGTTATCTTTTATGTCAATCGTATATCAACCGTTTCTCAATTAATAGAGAACGATTCCGTACAATCATTCGATCTACAGTGGTAACACTGCGAGCGCTGTTCGCTGTTCCCATACCATCCCATTAGTCTTTCTGATTGCGCGCTGCCCGATGATAAAACTAGCGTCCACGATGAAGTTCCAATCGGCAGACAAGGGACGTGACGGCCGCGGACAGATATCGCACGCCAGTCTCGCTAAGCTACGGTACCAACAGGCGGTAAGTTCTCAACTTATCGTGATCACGTCGACTCCACCGGACCGCTACTTCGCAGATCTCTTGCCAATCATGCTCTACAATTATGCCGAGCTTCTAATAAAGATATAAATTACGAAAACTTAATTAAAACGCTTATCGTATGGACGACGATCTAGCACCGCCCGCACGATAGATTATTTAGAAAATTGAACGATTTATTGGCGAAACCCGGTCGAACATCTGTTGCTCGTTGATTGATTTAATGTTGAGGGAGTCTTGGTTACTTAGTTATCTAAAAGTCTCTGTAAATGTCTCTGTCGTTGCATTCTTTCTACTTTTAACATTATTAAATGCATTGAGAATCATAGCTAACCTTTGTATTAGCCATTTTTATTATTTGTTTTCATAATATGAACGTAGCAGGACGGAAGTGAATTAATGCACAATAACTGTCAGTGGTACGTCAACGCATACAATACTGCGGACATGGATGGCAAGCGTGATGCGCGAGAGCCCAAATGGGTGCGATTCTCACGAGGCATTATGTGGACTATCGTACGCTACCCGCATGCTGCAGTCTAGACGGTAATGTCTTTAGAGACTTCTGGATAGGAAAGTGGTAACACCTTTAGGATAGTTCATTTACCTTTGAATGTTATAAAATCTAGAATTTAACATCGGCTGGCGTGTATATTGGTGGAGAGGTAGATAGATAGATTGATAACAGTATTTGTACAACCCAGTAAGGAACATAGAACACGATAAACACAAAGCAAAGTCAAAGATTTGACATTTTTTAATATGAATTGGATTATGATTAGTATATCTAATTTATCACTACATTTTTTTTAATAGATAGAGTGATTCAAGAGGAAGGTTTATAATATAAACCTTTCCTCTTGAACTTTAAACTTTATATGTATAATATAGCCGTGCAAAGCCGGGACCTATTTGATTCAAAGTCAAAAGTCAAAGTAAAAAAAAAACAGTTGGATGCATAGGTGCATAGTTTGTAGGTACAAAGATCACATAGAAATGTCTGAAAAACTAAGTTAGGATTGGTTGAAATTAATGATTTATTAATAATAAAGTAATAGATAAAAAGTATAAGTTGCACAAATGGGCGGCCTTATCGCTGAAAGTGATTAGGCCAGGTACTAAATACTTAGTACGGTTGGGGTATATTTTTTTGATAAAAAGTACCTATCACTTGACACACGGGGATGTTTAGCCTGCGGCTGGGCTGAATTGGGGAAGGTAGAATGGGCATGGAGACGTATTAGATTTAAATTTATGTAACTTTTAAAACAACTAAAAATTATTATTGTTCCGCATTAAAATTGTTACTTTCTCAATATTATAACGTGGGTACGTTCTAGAAAATTTTAACATAATAGTTCCTAAGTATAGCTCACATAATGCACTTTAACGCCTAATGTGCAGATCGTGACGCCTCCTCATCTTGACCAGTATAAATGAATAATTGTCTCTAAATTACCATAGCCGATGCACCGATAGACGCTGATGTGGTAACAAAATAAAGAAATTCAAATTACTTGGAATAGAAAGAACATCTTAACATTACTTCTTAGCAAAACCTTCAATATCTCAATTAAATAGTAGACGTTCAAATATCGCATACTAAGCGTCACTCATCCACCTTTATCATGCGCACTGCTAAGTGAAACTCTCTGCCCGCATCGCTGTTCCCCTAAAACTATAAGCTAGAAGTCATGTCTAGAGTTAATAGATATTCTAGGCGAGCATATTACATCCTCGACCTCATTGGCACTTTCGATCAGGTGAAATGAGGTCAAATTATAGCCAATTTTGCGTAATTAATCTTATTAAAAATCAGTAACGTCTCAGTACTCACATTAAAGTGTTGATTTATTAATTAAAACCCTCCTCTTGAATCACTCTATCTATTAAAAAAAAACCGCATCAAAATCCGTTGCGTAGTTTTAAAGATCTAAGCATACAAAGGGACATAGGGATATAGGGACGGTAAAAAGTGACTTTATTTTATACTATGTAGTGATTATAACGAGTTATTTTATTAATGAAACTGTTTGTTAATATTCCGGTGTGTATTCTATTCGACTAATATTAAATCTCTTTGCAACTAGGGGAAGGTAAGGGATTCTTGCGCAATACTAGACCATCGACGGTATAATTAAATTGTTTGAACTACGATTTTGATCTTACAACATCGAACAATGTCTGATCTTTGAGGAATTTGCATTTAAAGTGAGACGTGAACTTTGCTTCTTCGTGTTTATTGATTAAATTGCGATATCGTTACATAAATCTACCTTAAATTATCAAGACAAGATTCGTTAGTAATTTACAACACTGTCATTTGAGTTTTTTTGGTCCTTGAAGTGTTGTAGGTCCTAGAAAATACTACTCATAACCTAGGAAATGAGCAACTATGTATATTAAAGCAACATTGTTGATAATCATAAATTGAAATCTTATGAGAAAATAAAATACATTACCTTTATTTCTCGCGAAGAGGATGGACTCTACAATTTATGTGACGTGAGCTATTTTTCAATTTCTAAACCAGATATAGAAACGAAGTAATTTCTTGAACACGCTTTGAAGAGGAGTTACGGTGCATTTTTTATATAATTATTTTAACTTCATCATGTCGTCACTTTTGACTTAGCTACTTCACCAAAAAGACTGACGTTTTTTTAAATCACGATCAAAATAGAAGAAGAAATACACAAAATTTAACCTTTATCGCGTTTTGGATAAAAATGATGCATTCCCCCGCTCAATCTTACAAAATATTACCTCCATGTAATCTGTAGCTGTCTTTACAGTTAAAGACGCGTGCCACAACTCAAATAAAGTTTAATATTTATGTCTATCATTACGACTAATATCATGATTATTAATTTTAATATAGTTAACTAGACTTACATCTAGCGAGGAGATGTAAAGATCGGTATTTAATGCTTGCATTTATAGTTTTTTTATTAAAAAGACATACTTATACAATTTCTTACAATTATAATTAGTTAAACAAATGCCAGGTAACTGGATTTGTCTTGGAATCAATGTACATTCGACGCTAAAACATTTAGATGCTGATGATGATTTAGCTTTTAGATGGAACTTCGCAGTCGTTTCGTTAACATATTAGAAATGCATATTTATAAATGCCCGTTGTACGGCGGTATCCTATTGGTGTACGGCTTCTTAGCTCTAAGTCTTCATAATCATACATTACGACCACATTATGTAAATAACATAAGTACAGATTTGCAAATAACTTGCACACTGTAACAGCCTCTTGTATATTAACATTATTTATAGCGTTGTAAATTTAGATAAAGAGCGGTTGTGGCTCGGTGTATTTTAGATCACTCTAATCTTTTAGGTTTAGTTTTGTTTTATTGTTATCTAAAGCTTCGGTGATAAGTTACATTGCTCTATTTTGTATTTATTATAGTGACTAAAGTCGGCACTTCACTATAACCTATATTTAAATTTCCAAAAGTCTGCAAAGTGAGAAAGTCGGCACTCAGCTCCTTTATCGTGAATTTGTCAGTGATCTTGAGTTTTGACTTTGATGAACTTAAATTTATTGTCACTATTAAAACGTATTTTAATTATATTTTTGTTGTTGTAAAACAGGAAAAAAAAAAACATAATCCGCTTCCGAAGTCTGGTAAAAATGATGCATTCCCCCGTTCAATTTTACAAAACATTACCGTCATGCAATCTGTAGCTGTCTTCAAAGACGCGTGCCTCAACCCCAATAAGGTTAACTATTTACGTCCATCATTACGTCTAAATTTATCACGAGTACTGATTTTAACATTGATAATTAGAGAGTAACATCTGGCGAACAGATGCAAGAGTCTCTCTACCTATATGGAGTTAGATTTAACTTGGCAGTTTTTTTTTGCTTTTACGCTTCTCAGAAAATAAGGGCTTCCGTTTATTTTATGCAATCTTTGAAGTTGAGCCTGTAATGTTTCCAGCTAATAAAATTTGCTGTGCGTATTAAAATTTATTTGTCCTTAAACTCGTAGGAAGTTTTAGTATACAACTTTACTGTAAACTACAACCATATTTGGTATATCAGACTAAAGATAGCTAAGTTAAATAAATACGCATATTAACTACCGTAATAAATAAGTATTTGAGTTTTTCAATTTAATTCAATGAATACTAGTACTACGGGTTTTAATCATCTTAGTATATGTGATTTAGCTTTAATTACAATTAAAAATATTTCGTCTTGGTGAACCCGTCGTTGATCTTTCTGAAATGAACCAAAATCTCTCTAATAGGCCCTGTGTTAAATTTTCTAAATATGTACCGTCTCTATAATTAGGTTGTAACGTAATTTGGAGTCATATGTTAAGGAAATAGGGTTAATTTTCCCATAAAACGTTTGTAGTCTAGTACTAGGAGGTGCTATGGTCTATTTCAGTGGATGTTGACGACCCCGCGCTCAGCACATGTTACTGTTCTTCCGCTACATTTACTGAGAATAAATTAAAAAAGATTGTTATGTAAACATGTACAGATAATGAGCATGTTCTTTATTGAAATTTTAAGTGTTTTCCTCTTTAGGATTAATCTTGTAACTTTTTATTGAGCTGTAGACAGCGCACCTAGTAATAGATTATCTATAGGAACTCTATCCTAATATTATAAAGAGGAAGTTTTTTCTTTGTTCTTAACGAATTTACTCCGAAACTGCTAAACTGATTTGGATGAAACTTGGTATGATGATACATTGATTCATTGGGACTCTCAGTCTTACTTTTATCCCGATATTTCCACGGGATCGGGACTTACGAGGGTTAATCTGCGGGACAGCTAATCTTGAATTATTTGTAATATTTTGGAGTAAATTTTACTTAGTCAATTCGTTTTCTTTAAACAAAAAAATGTACATTTTTTACAAATTCCATCAATCAATGGGTAGAATAAAATATCTAATTAATAAGTATTATGTACTTAATGATAGTATTAAAAACTTTCTACGAATTTGTAATAAATCGCCGCATCATCGTTATCAAAAAAAAAACAGCAAAAAATATCAACAAAACATGACAGGTATTTCTAACCCAAGTCGACCTCACGTAGTTATACAAACTTTCACGTACTTTTTTGTAATAAAATAAAGAAATTGAAACTTTTAATTTTTAATGCTATGCTATTCAGATTATTATAAACTTGTGAAATGTACGAGTAAAATTCCGTCACGGATTTGAGAGTAGGTAAATGCGTATATGAACTGTAACTATAATACGTGTATAATTTTTAATTTACTTATGCTTTTTATGTTATTTTTTCTCTAGAAAGTTCGTTATAGTATATTTATACAATGTGTTTCAGCGAAGGGGTATTAATACGAAAGGGGGTTGTTCTAGACGTCTAGGTAAACAACTTTTGTTCTACGACTTTTGGAAATTCGAACTTTTTTTTCGATAATTCTGAGGGAATTTTTACTTGAAAATCAGCTGTTTCATACAAAAACTTCGAACGAAATGTTTAAATTTCCAAAAGTCGTAGAACAAAAGTTGTTCACCTATAGACGTCTAGACAACCCCCTTTCGTATTAATACCCCTTCGCTAAAACACATTGTATATGGAAAAGTATATTTATTCTTTAAAAGATTTCTGTAATTTTTTTATATTATTTCATTATATAGTATGATGTACTTAGGTTCTAAGCACTTTAAATAATTACGCCAAATAGGCCTTAGTAATTCTTTCATAGGTATTACCACAAATCAAGGGGTATTACCTACTTGATGAGAACTATTGAGAGTCGGTTATAATATAGAGACAATGAAAACAATTTCAAATAAGCGAATCGTGACTATAAATAATGAAATAACTTATATTTCTGTGACGTGTTTTTTTCTTACTCGAATCTCGTAACATTTTTTCTGCGTTTTTGATCGTTGTTTGCGTGTAAAATATATCACAATTACAACATATTTATACCGTTCTATTAAACCGCATTTTGTGGTGCACCGATGCGTTACAAATCCACTTTTTCTATGGTTATCAACCGTTAACAGTGATCTGGCGATGTAATATCGATATTAAATTACCCAAGGTGCCGATTGACGTGTTACATTCACGCATCGTTTTAATGTACTCACGTATAAACGCTGAAGAATTTACGAAGAAAATTAATAAGTAGGTACCTATTTGGTCATTATATTGTCTAATTTCACAATAATCGGTCACGATTGTTATTAATTATAATGACAAAAATTCCAACAAAAATACTTTTCAATTCGCAATCTACTCCATCTGCTTTTTATTTTCTTAAAAAATGTTTCTAGGAATCAAGTGCAGGCTTAATTTTATTATTAAGAGCCTGTAGTGTCCCACTGCAAGGCAAAGGTTCCCCGTCCACTGATCGCGATCTTGTGCGACGGATTGCCAATCTGTCAGTTTGTCCAAGTCATTTCGCCACCTTTGAAATGCAGTCTTACACAGTTAAAAATAAATTAGGTTTTATTTTCGTTACGGAATTTCTTGATTCGGTCGCCGCGCTTAAAGCCCGCGATAAAAGCTATGCAATAGCTTAAAAGTTTATTCAAAATTCCATTGTTAAGGAACCTACCAAATTAATCAGTTAGAAACGCGCGATTATCTGTCTGTCAGTCACTGGGCCGCTATCGTCGACATCCTTAAACACAAGTAGTAGAAGTATCTCTTCCAACAGATCGACAATAAATTATTTTTAGAAAATTGTGATTAATGCTAACAATTGATTGATGTATAATTTATGAAGTACGGCTTTATATGATTGATGTTACAAAAAGTTCTGTCGTACAATACATGATTGTATGTAATTTGATATAGAGAGAGATTATCACAGAGGAGATTTAAAACCATAATTGAGAGTGATACGACTTTCGCCAGAGTATAATTGTCTGATTATTTGAATATCGCGTAGGTACCTACTACTTTTTTAAATGTTGAACAGGCTCCCATTTGATCTAGTCTCCCATGATTCAAGTGATAATGGTATCCGGTTGCAACTCCCTCAGTGTTCCACTAAGCTGGATTCTTCTATCGGCATCGCTTGCCTCTGCAGGAGCTATTTGGCTTCCTCTTTCTATTTCTTCTCTGTTCTTCGTGAGTTCCATAGCGAGTTTTTTCTTGACCAATTTGACCTCCAATGAGGGTTAGTGTTTCTGTTTACCTAGAAGTTATAACTTACCCTGACTCTTTTGTTTTAATAGTACTTTAATATAACGCTTTATGGTAGGCTTTTCTCTTTTTAATTAGAATCTTCTGTAAAGCTTTAACATCCTTCAGTGTCACTCTACCAATCTGTTAACACATAAATCGCTTACGTTACCATAAGATGATCCTTACTGACAGGATCACTTCAGGATACGTCGTCAAACCCATTTGGTTAGAATTATATTGCTTTGTTTGTTTACAGTGTCCACTATTTGCGTTGTTTGTTGAATTATAAAGAACTATGTCCTAAAAGGCAACCCCACACAAAGTTTCAGACTTGTAGCTCTAGTTTCAGAGTTTTTGTGTTGAGTATTTTATCTATATTATATAAATATGTAGGTATATTAGATTTTAATATTTTCCAATCAAAAAATAACACGCCTACTGCCAGTCACTTTCATGTGGAATGTCAACCATATTGTCTCCCCTTTCATCTATTTTGATCTGACATGCCACTTTTATTAATGTTCTAATTCTAACATGTTACAAACAGACTTGAAATTCAGTTCATAAAAACGTTTTCAGTGACTGTCACTCATTCCGACTGCAATGCTGTAAGTTATGACCTTGTTGGCGTACTTGTGATGGTTTTGTTGGACGATTAGAGGCCATCAGATAGCTTATTCTAATCAGGTTAAAATTTACTGATAAGTGTCACGTTAGCTTATAAATTTACTACATCGTCGCAAGGTGGCAGCTTGTTGGTCTTTTATAGGATATATTTCGTGGAGTGTGCAACAGAACTGCATGATCAAACTTTTCCATCTTCATTCTTTCGTCATATACAACCAGCCAAACTGATATGCGAAACTCGTTCATGGTGCAAATTTCAGCACTAAGCGCTTTGCTTTGTCATTCCTTATACGTACTATAGGAGAATGAAATCAGTTATCTGCCTCTTTCTTTCCTGACGTGCACAATTTAGTGGTTTTCAAACCTCGAGTGAAGAAGGTAACCTATCACTAAAAAAACTGGTAAACTATTATACGACGTTGTACACAGCACGATTTAGTCTTAAACTAGGCTTGTTAACAGACTGCAGAAAAGATGCTGGACCGCACAAAAGTAAACTAGTTCAGTACCTTATTTTTTTTTAGTTTTAATACGAAAGTAACGTCGAAACTACAACTGAATAATCTTGTCACATAACAATTGCCTTGACTTCCATGAAATGGAAAAAAAAACTGCAAAAGTACTGCAATGATTTGATCAATACGGTTGTCGTGACACGGCGCTGTGACTTGTGATATAACTGCGAAATTTGTTTATTTCCTTTTTTCACAATAACATTATTCGCTTGAACGGTCAAAGCCCAGTGCTTTCTATAGAGAATAATAATTATGTAATCCTTGGCAAAAACACTGTGACATTTCACCAATAAAAGTAAAAATTGGATCGAAAGTGTCTGGACTTCGAGCTTGGTATTTAGGCGTAGATAAAGCATTTTTTGTTTAACAACATTATGCAATATCAATGTAATTGAAAAGATTGCGATAACTTTGGTAACACATTAGAGACATTAAGCTAATTTTATTCAATAAATCCCAAAAGGTACAGGTTCATTCTAACACTTCGCTTTTTGCAAGTTACCAGAAATGTAGTTCCAAAGTTAAATAATATCAGGCATATATTCGCAACCTTGGCCGAATGGCTGAAAAAGCCGTTGTCACTCGTAATATTTTTTATGAGCATCGTTTGCATGCTCCAAAAACTGATGTTGGTTGCTTTATCGACAAAACGCGTGTATCCAGGGCCCGTGCCTGGCGTGGCGATCACGGCTGCTGAAAAATTGCTTTAGAAAAAATATATACACGAACCCTTTGCATGTTTGGAATGAGATACTTGGTAGAAGTCAAATGTGTCAGTCTTATTGGCTGTGGACTGAAAGTCGTCGTACTCAAGAATTGAATTAGCTTACAAATTCTTTGCGATGTTCGATTTTAAACTCTGATGACTCTGAAGATTTCGATGTGGACACCAAATCGGAGATTATCCCTTCACTATAAAATGCAGACAAGGACAATCTCCGGTTTGGATAGAACTATTGATAAACTACAAGCTAAAATTATACTTGGACGCTACTGTGACGGTATAGTAGTGAACTTGATACTGGGGAACTATGGGTACTAAAGTTTTATAAGGTCTTTCATAACAATATACTAGACTCTAGTAACTAGAGGGTTATTCAGTTTGGATAGAACTATTGATAAACTACAGGAAAAAACTACTTGGGTGTTACTGTGACGGTATGGTAGGTTGCCTGGAAGAGATCGCTTTTAGCGATAAGGCCGCCCATTGTGCCATATTGTTTGTTTATTATTGTTTTTATAGCAGGAGTTTATGTTAGAATGTAAGGTTTAATGTGGTACAATAAAGAGTTTATCTATCTATCTATCTATCTATGGTAGTGGACTGAATACTGGGGGTATTCTATAGCAAAATACTAGCTAGATGGTTCATATAGTATTAGCGGTGCTAAGTCATCCATCACTGCGGCCTTGCTGTAGGTACAGTGCTACAATATCACCCTTGTCACGGTAAGGTTACTTTTTTTCCTCCTACTAATCCTATCCTATATATCCTATACCTATCCTGTGTGTATGTATGTTTGTTACTCCTTTACGCAAAAACTACTGGACCGATTGCGATGAAACTCGGTATCTAGACAGCTGGAGACCTGAATTAACACATATGTTACTTTTTATTCCGTTATTCCCACGGGATCGGGACTTAAGCGGGTGAAACCGCGGGGCGCAGTTAGTTACATAATAAAATCTAGGTTAGCTGTAGGTAGGTGTTTATTTTAGGGTTTTTAGTGGGGAATTTCTTCTTTTAGTTATCAATTAGGAAAAAAACAGTTTTAGAAAAAAAATGTTCTGGACGCTGAAGGCATTATTCAGGAAGGAAAAAAAGAAATACACTTATATGGAGAAATAAATATGCCACCATCTACCATCATATTATTATTTATGTATTTGTATGAATATGTACAATCTTTAACCCTTCATCTTGGTTGTTTTATCTGGTAGGTATGATCAAGTTAGGGCGACATCAAAGCAGACTCATACAACTAAGTATACGAAAAAATAAGATAAACATTACATCTTATTAATAAGTTATATTATTTACACAAAGTTTTCAGTCTTTATACGCAGTACCTAATTCAGTCAATTTTAGGTCCGTATTAATAAACCGAACTCAATATCGATTTCAATCTTGAGTTTGCTCTTGAGTTGTTGCGCTGATTAATAAACCTATCTTAAGACGCGATTAAAGAGCGACGTATCACTT
The DNA here is from genome assembly GCA_907269075.1 of Idaea aversata. Lineage (NCBI taxonomy): Eukaryota > Metazoa > Arthropoda > Insecta > Lepidoptera > Geometridae > Idaea > Idaea aversata. The sequence continues at coordinate 6,409,571 of OU026102.1, forward strand.
GAGTCATACCGTATTAATAAATCAAACTCAGCTCTCAAGATATGTCTTAAGATGTAGTTTCGTGAACTCAAGTCTGATTGCGGGTCATACAAATCTTACATTTTTTTAAATATTTTCACATTAAAAACAAGTTGACAGCAAAATATGACGACACTACCTACCATAGGGTAAGAACATATAATTCAAGGTAAGAACAAAGCGTTACTGTCATTCAAGATCAGTCTCAAATCTCAAGAGCGATATCAGCCTGGTTAAAACTTGAGTTTTATCTATTAATTAACGCCTAACTTAAGATAGTGACCACATCTCAAGACTCACTCGATTGATACGCACTCAAGATCGATATTGAGAGCGATTTATTAATACGGTCCTTAGTATAAGTTATGGCTAAGACTTTTCTTGTAACATTAAAATAATGTTTATATTTAAATCGTACTTAATATCCATCGCGTTAGGTACTTACTTGATTTTGAAAAGGTCACGACGTCTAGCGTCTGTTCCTAAGTTTAGGTAATACCTAGGTCAGGGTTTAGGCACTAAATGTTTTTAGGGCATTAGCGTGTGTTAAATTATATAGAAAACCTATCTGATAAAACCTTGGTTTAAATATTAAACTAGTTAGGGTTACCTCTTTTTTACTGAGGGATTCGTAGATCAACTATTAAGGATAGGTACCTACTACCAACGTTTGTCGAAAATTAGTAAATTATATTGAGCTGTAGTGCCTATAGATATGTTTAAGATAAAATAGGCTTTTCCAGAACCTAATTTACCCTTTTAGCTTAGTCGATCATAAGTAAATTTAATAAATACCGCAATAAGAAATGTAATTAATATGCGCTTAGTAATATAGTATGTAAGTAAACCTAGTAATATTGTAGTGCCCAACCGGGTTCATGTTGTGCCTAATTGTATTTCTGCAAACATCTATACTTACACATGAAACAATAAATGATGATTATGATTATGATCATGTCCAGAGGAAAGAACTTGTCAATATGTTTGTCTGGAGTCAAATTAAGCCGCGGGTTTCATTCGATGTTTTCCTTCATCGATAGATCAATGTGTATTAGCGCACATTAATTTTTGGTATCAAAATCCATTGGTACTCGAGTTTCTACCACTCAGCGAACACCGCTTCAACTACCCAAAATAATAATATTAAAATTTAGACAATCTGCTTGTAAGTCATGTCGCTTTTCTCTGGAATTCTACTTCAGTGGCATCTCTCGCTTAAGGCGAAAAGCTTTCTAGGCAAACCTTCCATTTAGGCATAATGCCTTCATTGGCATCCCGCTTTTTTAGGTATCTTATCTTATCGTATATATTGGGGGCTGACAGATAGCCAGCAACACTTCGACCCAATGGAATCTTTTGTGTTTACCCCTACCTTAATGTTTCTTACTCTTTGAAGAAGTGGTCGATTAACGCTGTGATCCCACTGAGAGGAAGAAACCTATATTCCTCCGGTTTGAGATACGCATTCCCAAGGAGGCTCATACGCTTCGCTGCTAAGACGTCGCATTCACACAGTACGTGCTCCATAGTTTCCCTAACATCACCGCAGGCTCTGCAGTCATTATTCGAAGTTATCTTCATTAGGTAACTCGTTCATAAGGGAATTATTTTACAATCTAAATTGAGCTTATTGTAATCAATGATTGTACAACTTAGACAGCTTCCGCTCAGTCGGATATAACACATCAACATTAATCACTTTTTGCAACATTGAGGTATATAAAACAATGGGCAAATTTCGTTTGCATCTCTCAACGTTCGATAGAGAGATCTGTGATTCTGCTATCGCGTTGATCTCCCAAGTTTCAACAATGTAACAAGTGGCTTTGAAATGAGTCTAACTTGGTACTGAGACTACTGAGCCAGTAATCGAATCGGTATCAAAGTTTTGCTGAGGAAAAGTACCTGAGTACTTACCACTGTACCTAATCTGAAGGCCAATTCTCGTAAATAATATTGTTTTATATTACATTTCAATATCATCCCGATTGCATTTCGATTGCAAAAGATACCTTCAAAGTCAGTTTTCTTTTACAAAAAGCTAACTTTGAGGGTATTTTGAGCTACTTTGAGGGTGTTATTTGTGATCGAAATGCAATCGAAATGATATTGAAATGTAATTTGATGAATGTTATTTACGAGAATTGGCCTTCTGAATGTTTTCGTTTCAGCTATATATTATTGAAATCTTCTAATCCAATAAACCTCATCCTCCTCCTCTTCTTATCCTTTACCTTCTTCAAGCTCTTGTCCATCCAAAGGTTGCTTAGAAGAGATCGCTTTAACGCGATAAGGCCCCATTTATAACATTTAGACTTAAGCTTTATTTTCTATTTTATTTAATGTAATTTAAAAATGGTGTTTACAATAAAGATTTTATCTGTCTATCTAACTAAACCTATTGTTTTTAACTATCTAATATGATCTCTTTCATGCTTTTATACTTACGATTTCATAATTCTTACAACAAATCAATCAAATTTGTTAACTGTATAGCGAATAATGTTAAAACTCGCATGCCCTTTTGACACCCAATCGAAAACAAGCACCGAGAACGGCAATATTAATCGACAGATCAAAATGATCGATGTTAACAACTACGTTGTACCTATTCAATTCTAGTTAAGACGAAGTGGTAAGACCAGAAGCATAAAATATCGCGACAGAGGTGTCTTAGAAACAGTTTTTGGGTATGAACCACTAAAATCCATGGAATGATATTTCTACTGTCGTAAAGGTGAAGACATGCTTTCTATAGTCATCGTACACTTTAGACTAGAAACACGATTAGATTGATTTGCCACGATATAATTTTTTTTTTAGATCGTAAATTTTTCAATTACAAAATTTATATTTTGACAAACCTCACATCAAATCCCATAAGGTAGTACAGATGATTTTCACTAAAATAGATGTTAGTCTTTTAATTACATAAAACGGCCATTTCGCGGCGCGGGGGGAAAGGAGATAGAATCATCGCGCGACGCGCGTGGGAATGAGATAGGGGTTTTCAGGTCATACGTCGCCTTAAAATAATGTAGGAAGTTATGAACCTAAAACTAAACAGTAGGTAATTTTCCGATTTAACGGTAATCCTGTGATTTCGGGACAGTACGGTCATCGGCATCTTATGCGTTTTTTTATTGTCCATCTGGTAATTAGACCGCGACTGTACTGTACCGTTTTCTTGTGCGCTGCTCAGTGACTTCACTCATTACACGTTGACCAACCAACTGGAACGTTAGCTGTATAATGAGTTTATTGTAATTATGAACTGCCATGCGTTGTGCGATATATATCTGACAATTTGAGACGCGATAATTAGGTGTATTGTTCGTTGACTCTATGCATCATTAGCGTCGATGTCTGGATGTTTGATGGACGATCATTAGTTGGGTGTAACTGCTACTGAATCATCGGAATTGGTTTTTTTATGACGCAAAACACATTAACGCCGTTATACAATGTGTTTCAGCGAAGGGGTATTAATACGAAAGGGGGTTGTTTTAGACGTCTAGGTGAACAACTTTTGTTCTACGACTTTTGAAAATTCGAACTTTTTTTTCGATAATTCTGAGGGAATTTTTACTTGAAAATCAGCTGTTTCAAACAAAAACTTCGAACGAAATGTTCGAATTTCCAAAAGTCGTAGAACAAAAGTTGTTCGCCTAGACGTCTAGAACAACCCCCTTTCGTATTAATACCCCTTCGCTGAAACACATTGTATATTTTATTTTGTCTCTACATTTTTATTCGTTCATAGAAAAAAACTTACCGTTTCACTGCCTATGAGTTATCTATACTATCTCTATCTATATATTAATATTATAAACAGAAAAGATTTTTCGTTTGTAACGAATAGGCTCTGAAACTACTGGACCGATTTTGATGAAGCTGGGTATGAGGATACATTGATTCATTGAAAGTAATAAAAGCTACTTTTTATCCCGATATTCCCACGGGATCGGGAGATACGGGGGTGAAACCACGGAGCGCTGCTAGTCTATCATAATAACTTTCAATTAAATTTTACTAAAGTAGGAAATTACTCAACAGGGGTTCGATGCGCGGAGCTTCCTATCGCGCGATTCGTCAGTGTTCGATTAAGATCAAAGATAAATTCCATCCCTTGTCTACTATCTACTACCTATCCACTTCAAAGGTTCGAGGGTTGTTTGAAGAACATAATAATCATCTTGTTACGACCCTTTGATCTTTGTTAAATTAACTTATTAAACTCGATGTTAAAGTAAAAATTTATCTATAGGTTCTTTGTATTTATATATACGGGCTGTTTTTCCACAACGATACCTCTTGAGTTAGGTCCTTTTTTGCGTGAGGATGGTTCTATACAACCCTCTCAGCTTAGTCAACCGTTTGCAGAGGCAAGAACTTGTCAATACCTACGTCTGGAGCCAACTAATCGGCGTGTTTCATCACGATGTTTTACATCACCGTAAGAGCAATGCCAATAAGCGCAACATACATTTTTCGAAATAAAAATTCATTGGAGCACTGCGGGATTCGAACCTACGACCTTTGGAATTCTTCTTCTTCTTCTCGTATAGTGGTGTGGCTCACCTATTGTTAGAGTGTTTAGATCGCCTTAAGGCCTCTAACTTGACCTAACGACTGCTACTAGAGGTAGCACCGGGACCAACGGCTTAACGTGCCTTCCGAATTACGGGGGGGGCTCACGAAAATACATTTTTGCCACACTACTAATTGGCCACCCATCGAAGTAATGCCCGCGCCAGGCGTCGCTTAACCCGCATGACCGTAAACGATCAGCGAGCGTCGCTTAGCTGTGAGCCTCTTCCTCCTTTGGAATTAAAGTCGAGTTACCTACCGTTAGACCAACACCGCTCTACACATTTGTTTTGTAGGCTCTTATTAAAATTTACTGCGTAATAATTCTTCCAACTTCTTTCTAATATTAACCTAATTTTATTCTGTTTCAGGTAAGAATACGAAATACTGCTAACTCACTAAGTAGGTGAACTTTGGTATGTACAGTATGCGTCATAAGTCCACTATCAGTGTGCTACAATTTTTACATATAAAATGCTTTGCCCTGACTGACTGACGGATCAACGCACAGCCTAAACCGCTGATCGTAGAGACCTGAAACTTGGAGAATGTTCTTTGTATGACGTAGGCATCCGATAAGAAAGGATTTTGAAAAATTCAACTGCTACGCGGACGATGTCGCGGGTGAAAGCTAGTAATACTATAAACCAGTATTGAACTTACGACCTTCTTCTAATAGACGTTACACACACACATATAAATAATTGAATTATGAGTACTCAGTGTGATTATTATTTTCAACACGTTACGTAACTATGTCTTTAGTTGGCCGAGTGGTATATGCCGCCACCCGCTACCCATTCCCATTGCTTGATACACTGTATGGAGTGCGTCTGTATAGTGCTGCACGGGATTGTAAACGTTACGGTGCCAGGGTACTTTTGAGCGCTGATCGTACCTAATAGTTTGTAAAGAAAGTGTACCAAATACGCATGGTCATAAAGCACCGTGGGAGTCACATATGTATGTAACGTTAAAGCTACGGGGTGTTATAATAAGGTCCATTCTCACGCGGCCTTCCGATAACACTGAAGTAATAAATTAGTAGTGAGGCGTTTAATTTGCGATAACACAGCAGTAGGCCTCGGTGAGGCTCGTAAATAAAGAACATGCCGTCCGGACGAGAGGTGGTCACGAATATTGAGTTTGTTCATGATGGTTAATCGATGTAGGTACTGTGAGAGTTATTTGTCTAGGTAGCTGTTACTGTTTTTTTTGTACGTTTATGGATAGCTTGTTGTACCCCGCTGATTGGTAATGGTCTCCTACCAAGTAACATTAGACACCTTTTAACAGGAAATAGGTAGGAACATAGCAATATTGATGATTTTTTGTCAAGTGCGTCCTTACAGCGAATATTTGATTCGCTGTAAGGACTTGACAAAAAATCATTTTTCCAAATTACTTAAGGGAGAGTCCTACAGTGCCGAACACCTAAGCTTAGGTGGCAGTTAAAACAAAACTTATTGTTTATTAAACATTTATTGCAAATTATTATAAGGTACACAACAATCATAGACACTCATATTAATGAACAAAACAAACAAAAATACTAAAATTATATGTTATAACATAAGTTTCTCATGAATATACATTTTTGGATAATCGTTATATGGCACCTAGTACCGAACATCAATACATAGTATACTACAAAGTCGCTTTCTCTGTCCCTATAGCCCTTTGTATGCTTAAATCTTTAAAACTACGCAACGGATTTTGATGCGGTTTTTTTTTAAATAGATAGAGTGATTCAAGAGGAAGGTTTATATGTATAATACATGCATAATATAGCCGTGCGAAGCCGGGGCGGGTCGCTAGTATACATTAAATGGCACATATGGCCGAACAGTCCTAAAACGGTTACATCGGTCACAAATATAAGCAAAGCACATGCCTCGTGCGCCTATTCTTTGCATGAATTGCATTGAATCTAGTCCTCCTCATCAATCCCATATCTTGAAGAAGCTTCTCTTAAAGACATTTTTATCGAGGTTACTTTTTCATTTGCGATCTATAAGTTTTCCGATTCCCAACGATCGTTCTTGATTTTTTCTATGTTGTAAGATATACCTACTTGTTCCTGAAATAATCACTACATAATATAAAATAAAGTCACTTTTCGCCTTCCCTATTTCCCTTTGTATGATTAGATCTTTAAAACTACGCAACGGATTTTGATGCGGTTTTTTAAAATTGATAGAATGATTCAAGAGGAAGGTTTATATGTATAATACATGCATAATATAGCCGTGCGAAGCCGGAGCGGGTCGCTAGTTAAATATACATTTAACTTGTAACACTTAGAATAGCGGCGCCTTTGACCTGCAGTCAGCCAACAGGCTATATAAACAAAAAAGTTGTAGGTCTACAGTCATTATATATTAGAATAAACTCAAACCCCCTTATTCCAAAACGAGGTTTAAGGATAGTCCGAGATGTAGATTTAAACCTTAGATTTCGACACTGATTTACTCGTGAACTATAGTCTAAACACTATCCGTATAGATTATATAGGGAACTATAGTCTAAACACTATCCCTATCAATTATTTAGGGATAGTGTTTAGACTATAGTTCACGAGTAAATCTGTGTCGAAATCTAAGGTTTAAATCCACATCTCGGACTATCCTTAAACCTCGTTTTGGAATAAGGGGGAAAGTATCATCAAATTACTTTAATAGCATGTTGCTGTTTAAAAACTAGGCAATTAGTACAGATTGTAAAATAAATGAATTCATAACCTTATCTTAAATTCAAATGCATAATTAAAAAACTAACAATAAGCCCAATTAAAACTATTAAACTAACTAGGTATAATAATAACGGATTTGATGCTTTCACTTTCATATTATGCATAAAGCTCTTAATTAATTAAGTAAGTAAGTAGGTATCTAAGTAGGTACTTAAAAATATTTGTACTTTTCTTTTTTTTTACTGACTGACAGCAAAATAACGTGAAATCTAGAGGGTTCTTAATCACTTTGACATTTAAATTCCTTATTACCTTATTTATTTGCCTATTTTACGACCCAGTTGGCACAATGGTCACCATGCCGGACTGCCAAACACAGGGTTGCGGGTTCGATTCCTGCTTTAGACACGTATTTATGCTAAGATATTTGTCTGTGGTCTGGTTGTTTTTATGTATTATAAGTATATATTTACAAAAAAAAGTATATATAAGTAGTACCTATATCCGTTGTCTAGCACCTTTAACACAAGATTATTTACTTAGGTTGGGGCTTAGGGATTGGTACTTAGGGATCATCATCATCCGAGCGATGTTCCCGGTTGCATCCCTCTCGGGAGCCCAGGGTCCGCTTTCCTACTTTTACGCCTCCACTTCGCACGATCTTCGGCATCCTGGGTTGTAAGGCCATTTGCACGCATATCACCCTTTACGACGTCAAGCCAGCACTTCTTGGGTCTACCCAGTCTGCCACGACCCGGCGGAGGCGCCATGGCAAGACATTTGTTCCCCACGTAACTAGCCGGTTTTCGCAAGACGTGGCTGTACCAGCGTAAGCGACACTCTTGCAATTTATCTGCAATGTCTCGGACATGAAGGCTGCCCCGGATGCGGGAGTTCCTGACGCGATCCTTCCGCGTCACTCCACACATCCAGCGCAACATCTTCATCTCCGTGACACGCAGCTCCTGCTTATGTCGCTCAAGCACCGGCCACGCCTCCAAAAGGACAGGTCTAATGATACTTAGGGATGACCTGCAATATTTATTTATTTACAAAATAAAAGTACCTATGTAGGTGTTATACACCTTAACACAAGCCTAGTTTTAAGCGTGGGGCTAGATGGCGCTGAGTTAAATGTCCTGTAGTATTTATTATATTTATTTTATTTTATATACTTATTCAGGACACAATAAACATTATAAAGTTAAGTATAACCTTGATAAGAGTTTTCTGCCTTCTACTTGCCTGACTTCTAGGGAAAGGAAATAATATAGCGAAAAATAGGTAATTAAAAGTATATACAAACAGTTCCTTAGAGAAAAGTAGTCATTGATCATTATCATTGATTTATTATTAATGAGTTGAGTTAAATTATTGAGTTCTTCTCAATTTCATAGGTAGGTGTGTTCAACTGAATCATGTACGATTCACAGTTCGTTTGTAGCGGGTCATCTTGTGGCTGCCTTCTCGTAGGTTTCCGCAATTTGCAACTCATTTCGCAATCCGACATGTCTGAAGTTCCCACAGTAGGATGTGTACGGTCGGCTGTATAATTGCAGGCCCACCGTAGAGCTCCAAAACGGCTTTTATTAGAATGTTTTCAACACAGGTGGCACAAGCAAGATTCTAGGCACCTGCTTTAGTTGAAGTTTAAAGTATTTTAACTCATGGTTATCTCACAAAAATTATTAGAATGAAAACATTTCATTAATAATAATTTTTGAACTCTACGGTGGGTCTGCAATTATGCTGCCCACCGTACATCCAATGCTTAGAATTTGCGTTCTGAACTTTACGATAAGAATGTTGGATTATTGTGAGAATTATTGTGATTCGTTTCCTTGTTCGTTACTTCATTAAAATATTACCAACCGAGTTTCATGAAAATGGGCTAGTTTAATCTATTACTAAGCGCATGAAATAAATTCGTGCATAGGATAAGTAAATGATGTTTATTACAATTAAAAAAAGATATTTTTGAATCAAAAATAAGTAGTTTTTTTTAAATGATTACTTAACATTTTTTAGTTTGACTGTACTGTTTTTCTTGAACAATAAACTTTTTTTATTTGTGAGTGGTCCCAGTCGACGAAAGAAAAATATTAAAATATGTGAATCCGGTAACCGGGACCGCGGTTCCAGTTGATTGCGGTCCCAGTCGCCGGAATCCTCGAGAAATGGACCTTGAGTGTATCTATGCCTAAAGTATTTTTTACTTTATCTAAGTATATTATTAACCCACTTTCCCTAGGTATTTACTTGATATTTGAATCCTATTCTGACTAGCGATAGCCTGTCCCAGATTGCTTTTGCCAGAATTTCAATTTATTTAAATCACCTTCTATGTAGGTTACTTATTAAACTCCATTTACCTACTTTGGTAGACAATTTGAATAAGTATTTATAATAGTACCTACACTTAAGAGGAAAGGGTACCGGCTCTCTTTGCATACAAACGTAGTCGACTGTTTCCTCCCTGAATAATGATAATGACACTAATACAAATATTTTTGTTGCATAAAACCTATAACTGCCATGACTTTGACTATGCCCCTATGTCTTGGTTTTCTTCATATTCTAATTATCATTCAAAGTAAGAGTTAAAAAAAGATATAAATTATTATATTTATAAGTAAAAAATGTTTGTTACGGAATTTCTTGATTGGGTAGCCGCGCTCAAAGCCTGCGATAAAAGCTATGCAATACCTTAAAATAAGACATAGGGGCATAGGTCATGACGTTTGTATGGAGAGAGCGTCGGTATACCCTTTCCTCTTAATACCTAATTTAATATAATTAACAAATCACTATCGTTATATTGAATCTGAATCGATTAAATGATACCATCGAATGACCACGATATTTCCGATTGATGTTATCACGCCAATGATAGATAAGTGCCTACATTTATTCAAACTTAGCTTGACAGTTTCATTTCTCGATAGATTTGTTTAAACGCGACCCCCCGTACTATTTAGAGATTTTTCTTATCGATAACATCGTTAAAATGCTACTGGATGTTGATGGACATAGTGGTTAATTATTTATTTGATTGCTTGAATACCAAGCACTTAAAGTTTTTTTTTTTTTTCGGAAATATTCATAAAACCTTTTTTTTTTAATAAAAATTTAATCAATTTTTTATGGGAACAAACACAAAAAGAATCATCTTAATTGGTTGAGCTGTCTAATCTTCGAGTAATCTGTGAACATACCTACATAAAGAAACAGACAGACAGACGGACAAGAAAGTGATCTTATAATGCTTACCTTTTAAGGAACGGAACCCTAAAAATATATAGGGATATATTCTATGCGATGAATTGAGAACCACCTCCTTTTTTTGAAGTCGACTAATATTATTTGGTAAGTACAAGGTTTCTTACGTTTCCTTTGAGAGCACACTGCTTCAGGGTTTTAGACTGATACCTACACATAATTACTCCTGTCATGTCATGTCATGTGTTCTTACTTTGCTTTCTCAGTACATCTCACGACGCTAATTACACTTACATAATAATAACATTACGGTGTGATTAATCAAATACATGAGTGCCACGAATTTGGGTTAATTAGTTAAGCCAATAAAGACGTTAAATCGCTTTGTCTTGTGTTCCTTTCGCCTTGTTTATTGTGCTTGTTTACATACGCGTGGCTTAAGTAATAAATAAGACGCGACAAAATTATAAATCAATTTTAATTTTAATAATTGCAACACTCATCATAATCTAGGGAATTAACGGGAAGTAGGTAATAGATAAATCGCATAATTAAAATCCATAACTAGAGATCAACCTCCTATACTTACTTAACTATCGAAATAATATTATGTATGAGGTCGTTACCAACAACACTACGTTTTGACGTATGACTATCACTTTTCACAGACATTAAAACTAGCGACCCCCTCCGGCTTCGCACGGCTATATTATGCATATTATTATACATAAAAACCTTCCTCTTGAATCTCTCTATCTATTAAAAATCGGACGCCTGGCAGATGTGAAACATCGACATTATTTTGTAAAAGTATATGCAGAAAAGAACAGATTGTGATAGAATCGCACAGCCGATTACGGTGTGCACATCGTACACACTACTGCATATAGACTATATATATACCATCATATAGCGTGGCGACGCGTCGCCACGGCATGCGTCGCCACGCCAGAAATCGGTTTTACGTGCGGCTATAGATGTTTCACATCAAAAATCGCATCAAAATCCGTTGTGTAGTTTTAAAGATTTAAGCATACAAAGGGATATAGGGACATAGGGACAGAGAAAGCGACTTTGTTTTATACTATGTAGTCTATAGTGATACTATTTATAACTACGATGGTATCAATTAGTGTCACAATCGAGTCGCAATGAAAATAAAATCGATTCCAGATCGATCAATCGTAGTCCGGCTTAGGTTCTAGAGCCTCCTCCTACGCAATAGTTAAGTCCATTGTATGACAATAAAGTGGTAATTATCGATAGTAATAAAGGTTCATTGAATTATTTGAAGCACTTTAAAGGATTGAGGATTCCATTTATAGAATAGAGGTAGGTTACGATCGAGTAAAATGGAGCGGAGGAAATTAGACGGGTCACTGAAATTCCTTGACCTCCATTTTTGTGACAATTTATATCGAGTTGGAGGCAATTAATTGAACAGACAACGATTGTGACTATATTATTGTGTAGGCTACTGATACCATTTGGTCTAAATAGTGCCCATATTGGGTTTTATTCTGCTATAGATTCCACAGACGTTATAAAGTGCAAGATCTTGTGAACCAGGCCAATCTACGCCTCCGCAAGGCGTGAGTTTGCGACTGCGATGTGCATCTCAAGTGTCACAAAGCGAACATTTTCATAAATATTCAGCGTCATGCTTTCTTCTTGAAACGATGCTTGCAAATTAGAGGTTGCTTTGACGTGTAGGTTTTTGATGGAACTTTCCCGAACACCGATCATGGTAAAAGCACACTTTAAAACTACAAACTGGGACTTATTTTTTATACCTATTAAAAAGATTTACTGGTTTTAAGCTTCCATCACTTAATTGCGATACATCACTGAATAAATAACTTATTTCCGATACTTATTTGTTGATCATCTTCGTTTCGCACACCTTTGCTTGGTAACATGATAAAATTTAAGGAATACTTAGCAGCATACACCGCTGAAGCGAGGCCTTAAGAGGAAATGGTACCGGGGGCTTTCTCCATACAAACTATTACAAACGTAGTCGACTGTTTTCTCCCTGGATAATGACACTAGAGCAAATATTTTTGGTGCATAAAACTTAGAACTGCCATGACCATGCCCCTATTTTTTGTTTTATTTATTTTTTAATTTTTTTAATTTTAATTTTTATGATAATTAGAAAATTAAGAAAACCAAAACATAGGGGCATAGTCATGGCAATTATAGGTTTTATGGCACAAAAATATTTGTGCTAGTGTCATTATCCAGGAAGGAAACAGTCGACTACGTTTGTATGGAGAGCGCGCAGGTACCCTTTCACCTTAAAAGAGTCTTAAAGGACGTCGAACCTTTTATCTAGTTCTTATTCTTAGAATCTGCATGTCTGCATCATAAAACCCAACATTCAGAAGTATGTAAATGTAGTCAAAGCTCGATGAATAAGCTTTCCCGATGCTTGATAGAGTTGGCGGAGTGCCAGTAGCATTTTATGCTGATTATTGATTGATGACTCGGTTCGCTATGCCCGCTGTGGACGCGTGTCAGCCAACATTTCAACGTTGATTGTTTTATCAGTGCTCAGGTAGTGTCGACATCTGGATGTCATGTTGCAGTGCTTGTTATGGGGCTAAATTGTGCTGTTATTATTATGGAGTGGGCAATTTTAACAAGCATACGTCAATTACCTTCAATAAACTATACTTCACTACATAGTATAAAATAAAGTCACTTTTCGCCGTCCCTATATCCCTTTGTATGCTTAGACCTTTAAATTACGCAACGGATTTTGATGCGGTTTTTTTAAATAGATAGAGTGATTCAAGAGGAAGGTTTATATGTATAATACATGCATAATATAGCCGTGCGAAGCCGTTACGGGTCGCTAGTCATAATATTATAAAGCTGAAGAGTTTGTTTGTTTGAACGCGCTAATCTCAGGAACCACTGGTTCGAATTGAAAAAATCTTTTTTTGTTGGATAGTCCATTTATCGAGGTAGGCTCTATGCTACTTTTCATTTTGATATCGCCACGGGATTGGGACTTATGCCGGATAAACCGCGGGGCGCAGCTAGTAAGCAATTTTTTTTTTTAGTAGCCATCTCACTAGCATAGGATTTTAAACTACTTTGGTTCTTGCACTATTAAAGTGATTTTGCCTTGTGAAAATGGTGTTTGAAATAGCATAGAAATATCGAACTCCACAAAAAATACATATTTAGGTATACTTACCTAACCTAAAACTTAATACCTAATACTTACCTGCCTAACCTAAATAACTACTATAAGATTTATTCCTCTGGGACTAGGTTATTTTTTATCTCGATATTATTACGGAATTTCCCCTGAATTTTCCCGTGTAATTTCCCTGGGTACAGATAGTCTTTAATGTCAAAAATTTCACACCAAACCACTAAACCACAGCATCATAGACTAATCTCCAGTCATCAAGCACAAAAAGAAATTGTTTTTGATGAATGTGAGCCGAGTCTGATGAGTGGTGAGGTCACGTCATTAACCCAGCACATTAACGTAGGTTCAAATTGAGCCATCTCGTTGCAGTTGGAATTAGCTGCGTGTTACTTGAACTACAGCGCTCCGCGGTTTCATCCGGGTAACTCCTGATCCTGGGGGAATATCAGGATAAAAAGTAACCTATGTTATTCCCAATGAATCAATGTATCCTCATACCAAAGTTTCATCAAAATCGGTCCAGTAGTTTCGGAACCAATTCGTTACAAATAAAAAAAAACTACTTATATGACACCTATGTACAGTCACATTACCAATTAGCTGAACCCCACGTGACCCAGAGCTCACTTGTAAATATGTAAAAAATATAGTATTTATACATATTTTGTTATATTTTTATATTGTATTTTGTATTGTATAGTATATTGTTTAAAAAAAAAAGAATCAGGTAACACTAATTTACAACCTTACAGATTTGCGAGTGAGCTCTAGGTCACGTGGGGTTAAGCTAATTGGTAATGTGACTGTACACTGATGTTAAAATGAATAATAGTTTAACTGAAAAGTAGGCATGGTGCGATGCAGTTTTAGTAATGTTGCCTTTATGCAGAATCTACAAAAATAAACAAAATAAAGAAACATTTATTGAACAGAAAAATGGTTTACAATGCTTAATATAGCCCTTTCATTCGAACTAGCCGTAGCTGTATGTCGAATGACAGTTCCTTCCCATTTGGTGATATATTTACTATGAAAGTTAAATAATAAGCTAAGTGCGATAGCAGACATCCCGCTACGAAATCTTTCGTCGTCGCTTGTACAATAGTCTAGATAAATAGAATACGTAGGTATTGTCATAAAAGGAAATTGAAAAAGATAGCCACGGATATTAGATATACGGCACAACTCTCTCTGTGTGGTATATAATTATTCCAAATGACAAAAAGTAGGTCGAATCGAACGTCAATCATAACGTTTCATTTCACTCAATACCAGATTAGCTCCGAAGTGGCTCCGATATTCGTGTAAAAAATCACAATTGACATAAAGCCTGACCCACTCTACTGAATTATTATTGTGCTCATGATGACTTTGGTTTTCTTATTGTACTCCTAAATTCATTTCTAATAATTATATATGTAGGTACCTACTTCTGAAAATTCGCCTATTCGTTTAAGTCATGGAATCTTCGAATATTGTTTAGTGGTTCATGCACCGTCATTAATATTCAATTTTATTTTATCTGTTATCAAAGTATCTAATCGTCGAACGATCGCGTCAATAAATTATAAAAACAGTACAAATAAACTAACATTGAATTGTGGCCATTAGCGCCGCCTACCCTGGGGCTCTATTCTTGAATCGCTCGTGTGACATAGCTTCGTCGTATACGCTTACAAGTCATACTCGACTTCCAAGTCGCATGACACCAATTTTCTGTATTTTTGAATCGTCCGTCGTCGTTTGAAATGTCAATTTTTACCCGACTACGGCGAAGCCAAAAGGGAGGGTTATTTTTTCGTAGCAAAACGCAACCAAAACCTGTTATTACCGACGAACATCCAAAATAATCCCAAAAGATATAAATATTTTTCAAAGATCGTTTCCAAATGTTTGCCTATGATTGTTTGACGTTTATTCTACCACTAGCCTGTCGGCGACGAGTAGTGGATACCACTCGTTACGATCGAGCGATTCAAAAATAGCGAATTTCCGATGTCGAACGAATATCAGTAGAAATCGAGCGCTCGACGCAGGGCGAACGATTCAAAAATAGGTCTCCTGAACTTCGTCCTACACGAACATTGTGTTCTGTGTATATCGCAGTACCCCGTATTCAATGCTTGTGTACCTTCACTCTATCGATGTCTATGCTTGTTTAATGTTCAATGGATATCTAACGGGTTTTGTTTTTCGTTTACAGTAGGGGGTTTGTCGTAGACGCCTATCAGACGGCCGGGTTAATGAACTCATAGTTACTCACCTAATGTTTGTTACTTAATAATCTAGTTTTTAAGTGAGTTGGATTGGAAACTTTCAAGGAAATTACTTGAATGAAAATTGATTGATTTGTGGTGTCATAATATTATGTTCAGATCTTTCTAAAATAACACAAAGATACATAGATATTATTTTTATTTAAAATTTTATTAATATTTATTATTTTATTTAAGTATAGGTATAAGTATGTTTTAAAAAAAACTATATAGGTATTAATCCGGCTCCTAATAAACAAAAAAGCCATAGCATATTTTCCTTAATTTTGTCTGTAGGAAGTTTCTACAAATATTTTTTGATCAAACTATCATTACATTTGTTATAGGTATAAAAAACGTAGGTCATTGAACTTGCCCTTGCCTTCATAAACACAAAAATGTACAGTCAGTAACAAAATTGGAGGCCGTAGAGTTTGTCAATAGTAACCTTAGTAATTATTATTACAATATTTTTACCTAAAGCAGGGACTTTATTTTATTTTATTTTATTTTTTATTTATTTATAATCAAAAATAAACTTAAAAAACATAATGCATGCCGAAAATCGCAGTGATTTGACTGGCGTGCTGATATGGGTAAGTAGATGGTTAATTGACTGCATTCTTAAATATAAAATTCAAAAAATTGAAGTAGGTAGCTAGTAGGTAACAACAAGATGTTATACAATACAATACATAAATACACTTTTAGTCCTGCTTGGATTGATAGACTTTAATCTTAAATATACTTAGCTACAATAAACTATTAATATAAAGAAGAAATCGCTTCCAGCGATAAGGTTGCTTCATCTTATCAGCCCATATACGTCCACTGCTGGACATAGGTCTCCCCCATACGACGCTATAAACAGCGGTCCTGGGCCCGTAGACAAGATTGCTTTCTATTAGCGATATTGCCAATCGATAGATTGCATTGTATGAAATTAACTTAAAGCACTGTATAAAATTGGCATAAGGTGAAAATTATCTATAAAAAAAAATTCTCTAACGCAAGACTACGTGACTTTTCGTTGGCTTACGTCAATTTCATACAAAAAAAAAGTCTGTCGATTGGCGATATTGCTAATAGAAAGCAATCTTGTCTAAGGGGGCTGAGCCGCCTCCATCCACCGACTACCTACGCGACCGCCACAATGTCATCGGTCCACCGGACAGCTGGTCTCCCAACATTCCGATTCGCGTTGATAAGGTTGCCTATTTATAAAAAAAATGTAAATTAGCAGCGCTCAGCGGTTTCACCTGCTTAACTGCCGATCCCGTGGGAATATCGGGATAAGAAGTGGCCTATGTTATTTTCAATGAATCAATGTATTCGTTTGTTTATTTGTTTATAACTAAAAAAAAAAACAAAAAATGCTGTTTATTTTAATAATGTAGTATAATGTAAAAATAAGCTTTTCATCCTTCGATGTAAATGTGTGTTGTTATAGGTACAGTCGGCTGCATGATTGCAGCCCCCGGTAGAGTTCGAAAATTACTATTATTAGAATGTTTTCATTTTAATCATTTTTGTTTGAAAAATTGATGAGACTTTAAACTTCAACTAAAGCAGGTGCCTAGAAACTAGCTTGTGTTGAAAACATTCTTATAACAGCCGTTTTGGAGCTCTACGATGCGTCTGCAATTATGCAGCCGACCGTACTTACAAGTAAAGTGTTCTCTATCTATCTAATAACTAAAATAATAGAAACTTGAATATTTTTTCTACAGAAAGCATCCAGTTCTGTTGCCTGATTGTACACCATAAGTCATTTAACTTTGTTATTCATTTAGCAAGAAAATTCATAAATGTTTGTTAACACGTGTGCAGGCGTTCCTGTGCTTTTAATTGTAGAAAGCACCGTCTTGGAATGTGTAATTGTTTTTAAAAACTATTATTAAGACGGGAAAACCTTTATGTAATTGTAGCATTTCCCTGAGTTGGGGTCCATTTAGCAACAATTCTTAGTCCTAATTACTTTGTAATCTTTTTTGTTGCAAATAAATAATATCTAAAGTTGGGATGTGGGGCATAACCTTAACCCCAGTAACATCTTTTCATGAAGGTATTTCTATCTACTACTAATTTAACACGTTTAGTCAGGCTATATTAATGGGCCTTCTTCGTGTGCCTTAAGCTTAACCTAGCGAACGTGGGCGACCATCTTTTTTATATGCCTCTCTCCTAAACTGTTCTGCTCAGAACAGCTGTGTCAGCAGTATCTAGAGGTCAAAATTTTTAGGTTGTCACTACAGGCTATCCTCATTCTGCCTCTCCGTGGCATCGCTCCGTGGTTTTACCCTCGTATTAACAACTCCTGATCCCTTGGGAATATCGGGATAAAAAGTAGCCTTTGTTACTCCCAATGAATGAGTGTATCCTCATACCAAGTTTCATCAAAATCGGTCCAGTAGTTTCGGAGCCAATTTGTTACAAACAAACAAAAAATATTTCCTCTTCATAATATTAGTGTAATCAATCTATAAATAAGTTAAAAGCTTACCTATCACAGTGCTAGTTATCTATCACAGTTTACCTCTTTTATTTCTAGCGGTGTCGGTTAAAAAATAAACACAAGTTTACGTTTGCTCTTCTTATAAAACCAACCAGGTGTTAAGTAAACCGCTACCTTTCCGTTCTTTGTTCATACCACTCTTACTCCATCATACTTTTCTTATTTTGCACCTGCTTTTCGCCTTTACCAACTTCACAATATCACCAACATTTAAAAGTAAACTCTACTGTCATAAAAATAGAGTTGATGGTCATACCGGTGTTGGAAACGGAAAATTTGTTCAACTTGTTTTACGTCCACATTTTTGTAGCACAAAGCGCCTTTGTTTCGACTACATATCATACGTTTGTTAATTGAAACTAATAATCCGACATTAAAATGAAAGTACAATATTGTAAAACATGATATGTTAATGTAAACGCTCGATATATATCAGAATACTGTATTAATTTACATATAATAGAAATTAGAATCTACATAATTGGATAATTCAGCTCGATAAAGACAAATCTCGTTTCAAGAACGGCGATTCTGAAGTTAATGTTCCTTGAATTGGAAATAGGTATGTTCATGATGAATCAGTGGGTGTAATGACTCAGTTTTTTATCATGATTCAGGTAATTGTTAAATTATCTGCCATTATTTAGATCTATTGTGGATTTTTCTTTTTCGAGGTCTTTGTGCTGACAGTGACTTTACGAAAAATACACAATATATGTCGCAATTTTTCTTTTTTATACATAGCTATGTGTATACTTACAAGTTACATAGTAGGTACATACTACTTAGTAAATTTTATTTTGAACATTAATTATATTACCAGAAGATGAAAATATTATCATTGTTGAATTCTTAATGAAATATGACCCACTATAAAAGGCGTGGTAGTTTAGCAAATTTTGGGTTTTTAAAAAATGATTACTCTAGCTAGAGCATCTCTAGAAAAAATATTCAGGAAGTACAGGAATACATTTATGTGAAGAAAGCTCTGCTACAATAAAGTCTTAAAATATCTCCAGAACATAAGTCCTCCCAGAGGAAGAATTTAGGCATTAACACACTTCGCTCAGTTAATATTATAAGAACTTTATATTTACAAGACCAATGCATGACTCCTACGCGAATTAGATATTATCTCTAAAGCCTCAACAAGCATTGGGAATAGTAAGTCCAAATATTCCATTCATTCATAGTTAGTTAGTTATAGATGCAACAATCGAAGGCTTTAGTTATTGTTTGAATATTAAGATCAAATCGAACTTATTATTTTTTATGCTGGTGGGTGGTTATTCGGTGTTGGAGTAGAGCTGGTTATAGTAGAACTTATTTAGAATGTAGAGTTAAAAATTAATAATGATTGATAAGTACTACCTTTAAGTTAAAAAATAATAATGATTGATAAGTACTACCTTTAGGCATACTACCTTCCAGGGAATTGAAACTGTATTAATTTTCATCATATCACATAATAATCATCATCGGTGCTGAACTTAGATTTCAGAATTTTTATAATAACAATGAAGATTTCTTGCTGTTGCCAAAAATTTCCGGAAATCAGGAACTACTTTTCGGTCTAAAATTCACAAAATACACACATGATGTGTATGTGAATTGTTAAACACAACTTCATTAGTTCACAAATTAGATCGATTCGATTTTTTTTTCTTGTCCGTTGTTTAAAAAGAGTTTTCAAAATTACTAAGGTTTGTGTGTCCCCTGAATCTTTCTTAAATTACCCATGCATGTATACACATGAAGCTTTTTTCTAGAGTCTGTGTGAGTATCATGTCCAAATGGGACATGATATACAAAGCTTTGAAAATGACCTACCATTTTCAAAGCTTTATCATCACCTTAATGCACTTCTGTACGACGTCGTCGGTATATCCATGGAATTCGGACGTAAAAGGAAAATTGTTAAAGTAGCGTATAAACCAGAAAATGCAGCTTTAAAGTAAATTGAAGTTGCTCTCTCGGGGTGTGTTCATTTTAAACATTTACTTTGACATTTTAATCGTCATAAAAAGAAAATGTCATTAACTTTGCTTAAGAAACATCGTAATGAGATTTATATATTATGTTTATCAAACTCGCAAATAATAATGAAATGAAATCGTAAAAAATTCTAAGCGTAAAATTAAACTATCTCTTACACAATGAAAGTGAGAGAAGATAATAATTCATAATTGTAGCAAAGAATGTATAATTTCATCCGATCGGAGGTTTTAGTTTTGTAGACGTCGGCTTCGAAGCCGGGTCAATTGTCCGTATTACAACAATTGACATTCCAGGTGATGATTGTAGGAAATTGACCAATTATTAAAGTTTCTAAAATAGATTCGTATTACGTATTCATTTGAATACATTTTTGTAACGAAAGTGAGAATAGTACGAAGAGAAATATTAGTATCTAGTTTCTAGATGAATGATCAGTTGGTTTAAATCTTATTACGAATGCCTATCATCAATAAAGGTAATAGGTATTAGGTACAAGAGTGGCTTTACTTGTAGCCATTGAAGTAAATCGCGTTGACAAGCAATCGCAGTCAACTCAGACTCGTTCGTAATCAATAACTAAGCTTTATCTGACCGCAATTTCTATCACAAATCAACTATGCAAATTGCCTTATTTTTTATTCAGAGGGGAACATCGAAGCGCTTCACCTGCATTGAGCAAATGTTGAAGTTATTCCAACTTGAACGAAATGTATTGGATTTCTTGGCGCCATCCGATCCCTCTATCACGATAATTTGGTACACAAAAAGAAAAAATTGTGAATAAATGATTGTTTACGATATTAAATTTAAATCGAATGAGAAAGTGTACAATCGTCGCTCTCTATAATAACAAGTAATGTATTGCCTTTCATTTGAAAACGAAGAGCAGTTTCTCCTGTCGTTCCGCGTATGATAAAGTTACTTTGGTCTCTCATTACCGCAGATATCATTACCACGGTCTCATTATCCGTGGCATTTGTGGAGCAAACACCGAGCGAACTGCAAAGGCGTAAAACCCATTACAAGTACGCGGTTAGCTAGTCTAGGTACTTCTGATATCAAACACTATGTCATATCCTAGGTGGAGCTTGTAAGATGTTCCGTTTACAGTTAGATATCGTCCTCCATCTCGACTATGATAATAATTATCCACATTTCCTACAACGGCCCACGCACCATTAAACCCGTCTCGGGCGAATATGTTTGCACTTTACAAATGATTCTAATTCGAACCACGTATCACTAATAAAAGTGCTAAATAAAGATTGAAAGAGCCGACCCTGTCACAACATTTTCTTAAAATTATCATCGGATTTATTATTGTCTTCCGGTCAATGTTTTGTATCTTATCCCCCAGTTTGACAAACGTTTATTTTAGTAACTGTACCTTGTCGGTCGCCATATTGGTTGTTGCGTGCGTGTGGCTCAAGCGCATCGAGCGTCTGCAACGTATATCACAATTAAACAATTTACTCTCACGCACTTTCATCCCGTGACTAATTATAGGAGCGCGCCGAGATGTTGGGTTTGTTTAAAATATTTATAATTACATATGTTTACGCTGTGTTACAAAACACGTGTTTGTTGTTTATTGACGTACGTTTAGTTCAGTTAATTTATGGGGTACCATGTAATCGGATGTTGTGGTCGTGATGACGAGTCATTTAGACAATTTACTTCGCGCCTTGGGCAGTGTAGCACGCGCCTATCTCGAGCCACCCCTCGGGCCTTTCGGGCTCTCTTATTAGCCTCATACTCATATAACAACTTCACCCATGTATAGAACAGTTGCGTGGAACACATCGCATGTGGAGTCCACCAACTAGTTATCAACCCTATAGTTAATGCGATCTATACTAGCTTTATGACTGCCTTATATCTTGTCTACAGATATAATTGACAATAAAAGTTTGCTATTACCATTACATTGTAAACATCTTAGGCTTCGTGAATGGAACGTGGAATACGTTTTAAGGATAAGCATTTGCATCATAAACATGCAAGAAATATGAAATAGAGCATATTTTCAAAGACCAATGGTTTATGAATGTGAAGAGCGGGAAATGGGAGCGGAAATAAATGACGCTATATCGATAAATGTATCTACGATGCGATCTGTCCGTCCGGAGACAATGGCGTTCAGTGTCTGCCACATTCGATACGCAAACAATAATTACTGAATGAAGCAAATCCTGTTTAAAAACGATGACATGCAAAACAGCATAGAGTATCATTATTATTAGGAGCCTGTAGTGTCCCACTGATCGCGATCTTGTGCGACGGATTGCCAATCTGTCATAAATTGGTCCATATCGTCACCTTCGACGGGGTCAGCCGGGTAATCTAATAAAAAGATTACCCTGCAGCATAGAGTAGAATATATAAAATAACTTAACATACGTGAATAAAGTATGAAAACAAGCTCAAAAGGAAATTACTAAACAGAAATATGTATCCTCATACACATCAAAACCGTGTCTATCTTTATCTTCATTCAAAATCTCAATTCTAGATCTGTTTTAATTTCAATAGCGAAAGGAGGAATGGCACTGAGAAATATAATCTCAGTTTAAAACATCCGCTTGCCTTTACCCCCAACTATGTTAGGAGGTACTTACAATCTATTAAGTGTCTTATTTGACATGTTTGCGTTTGTGTTTGAGATTGCAATTGATGGGAGAGATAAGAATTTCTACTTAAGCCGTGTAGGTATCTGTTCGAGTTGATAATCCTTGATTTTCTATCGTTCGCTTTATCTAACGATCTGATCAAATAGTACGATTTGCTATAGCTCAGTCTTTATTCAAGTTTGTAGAGTTCTCTTGTGTTGATACTTTGAAAAAGTTTCTTTAAATCCTTAAGAGGTTCACTGCGTTCAGGTTCATAATGTCCCTTTTCTAAAATGTCCCTTACTGGTTCATGTAGGTAAGAAGAAGGGAGTATTGGTTTCTATTTTATTTTGATCTGAATGTAAGCTATTACTAGGTATTGTTTGCTCTTTATAAGATGACGACTAATAGGGGAAAATGGAAGAAATGAAAATGCATTCCGATGATCATTTTCTTCCATTACTTCCACGCCGCCGGCATCGTATTAGGAGTTTTAATATAGGAAGCTTATTGTGTACTCGAAATTAGTTTATATTAAATACTTTATGAGCCGATTCGTGTGCTTAACAATTATGTTTTACTACAAAGAAAATTAAGAAACAATAACCATAAACTATAATCTCTCTTCACAGCTGAGGAGCGGTTTCAAAAAATAATGGGTGATAAAAATGTACTAAAACCAGGATTGAGTTATTTAAAAACATCTCTCATATATTTTTCTAAGCAGTTACTTGACCGAAGTAATTAAACCGTGTTCGAAAACAAATACATGGAATATAATAACATTGAATGTTAAACACAATATCGACGAGAAAAACCGAATAATATAACATTGAATGTTAAACACAATATCGACGAGAAAAACCGGCCAAGTGCGAGTCGGACTCGCGCACGAAGGGTTCTGTACCCTGTTGTATGGGAGCCCACTTCAATTTGTTTTTCTGATTTTAGTATTTGTTGTTATAGCGTCAACAGAAATCCATATTCAACTGTCTAGCTTTCACGGTTCATAAGATAGGTACAGCCTGGTGACAGACAGATGAACGGACGGGCATTAAAGTCATAATAAGGGTCCCATTTTTACGCTTTGGGTACGGAATCCTAAAAACATAAGTTAGATGCAGTACAAAAATAACATCAGAAAAGTTAAGGTCGATTGATTTCCAACAGTTTGTTTGAAAACAGAACGGATGAACAAACATTTTTTTGTCTATTTAAAGCTCTTTGAATATTGATTTGTGGTCAGCGTAGGGAAATGACCTGTCCCCTAAAACCGGAAGCGAGTCCCCCAGCCAGGTAATCATGTCCACCTCTCTGGCCATTATAATATTACTTGGGGATATTAAAATATTGATGTACAGTACCTACCTATGCGTCATAACTCCATTATCAGTTTGCTACCAACAACAAGTATTGGACTTACGACCTTCTTCTAATAGACGTTACACACAAACATTCTTGAATTAAAAGTACTCAGTGTTTTTATTATTTTCAACATGTTAGGCGTTAGCTATGTATTTAGTTGGCCGAGTGGTATAAGCCGCCATCCGCTACACCAACCGAACGTGAGATCGATTTACAGGTTACGTTGTTATAATGTTCAAATAGTGCTGCACAGGATTGTAAACGTTACGGTGCCGGTAGACTTTTGAACGGTGATTGTACCTTACCGTATAGGTACTAGGTACCCTACTGGTGTCGTGTTTCGAGTATTTGATTTCAAGCTATCGTTTTAGTTGCGACGATGTGTGGGAGTGTACTACTGTGTATTTATTAGAACCGTTTATAACGATTGCTTTCTAAAGTTTAGTTTCACTCGTATCGTAAATAAGGTGAATAATTTTAATGAATGCATGATGGTTGGAGGAACCATAACTAGGGTTCTAGTAATAACGCAATAAAGTCTTAAGGGTGTGTGTGGGTGCCGGTAAAATTACAAGCATCATCACTACATAGTATAAGTCGCTTTCTCTGTCCCTATATCCCTTTGTATGCTTAAATCTTTAAAACTACGCAACGGATTTTGATGCGGTTTTTTAATAGATAGAGTGATTCAAGAGGAAGGTTTATATGTATAATACATGCATAATATAGCCGTGCGAAGCCGGGGCGGGTCGCTAGTAGACAATAATAGACATTCCTTCTTCTAGTCTCGAGTTCTTTTGCTGTAACTGTTATGGGATATATGACGTCGGCTTTCCCGGTTATTCGGATTATTTATTATTTTATCAAATAGACATTCATTCTCCTAGTCTCTGAGTAACATACGCAATGCGATATGTTTCGGGTTCCTTTGCTACTGTTATCGGTTATACATTATCTTTAGACATTTGACACCAGTTTTTTGATTGCCAGCATAGGCAATAATCATAACAGTAATAATATCGCTCATCTGGGCTTGTGTTATGGTGACTAGTGACAAATAGAAGACTTAAGTACCTACCTATATACCTAAATTAAAAAACAAATATAAAAGAAATAAAATAAAAAAAATCCTAAATTTTTCATTGTATTCTTGAATGACGTTATCACGTAAAGTTCTCGTTCGTAAACCGTCTTTACAGACAACAATTTTTTCTAAGTTTATCATATCAAAGTATTATCATAAGTTAAAGCCGCTATTAGGACAGAATAAATGAAGTTTCTTTTCAATTTCAGAGTGCCGAACGCCCCGAAAAGTTGCATCGGTGAGATCTTCAATACGGATACCACAGACAGCAGCCCCATCAAGAATGGTACATCTCGTCCGCGCACCATCCGTGACACACCCACCCGTCCTCGTGACACACACTCCAGACTCTTTGGACAGGTGGGTGCTCTGAAGGTATCAATCGTTACTTTATTTTATTTTACTAAATCTTTGCTTTTTTATTTAACCTGATATCTTTCGAAAGATCTGGCATTAAATGACCATGGATATAAATCAAATTTTAATGTTATTTATCTTCTTCACTACATAGTATAAGACAAAGTCGCTTTCTCTGTCCCTATATCTCTATATATGTATGCTTAAATCTTTAAAACTACGCAACGGATTTTGATGCGGTTTTTTGTAATAGATAGAGTTATTCAAGAGGAAGGTTTATAGGTATGTATAATACATGCATCATATAGCCGTGCGAAGCCGGGCGGGTCGCTAGTGTATAAACATATAAACTCCTTTGTCTTTTCAATGTTAAAACTTTTCCTTCAACGAAACCGCGATTACAGATACGAACAAATCATTCTTTGATCGAAACCAGTTTCGTATAAAGAAGAATTGTTTACTTCGTAACTGGTTCCGAAGCTATACGGTTCCGTAGTCGGCCGGAAGGTCCTGACTAACTGACGGCGTTGATCCGTCAGTCAGTCAGGACCTACACTAGACCAGTGATCGTAGAGACCATCTTTGTATGAATGACGTAGGCATCCGATAACAAAGGATTAGCATTGAATAGCAAAGATTAAGGTTGCGGGGACTGTCTAAATAATTTAGATTACGATGTAAAGGCCAATATATAAATCTTTGATGAACCTACATTTCGACAGCATTTCTTCTGTAACGTTGCTAGTTCTTGTTATTCTGGAGCATTAACTTGTTAACTTTAGCGCGAAGTGTAGGTAGGTACTTGTATATGATGATATAAAACTGAAAAGACAAGGATGGCACGGCTAAAGTAGCGGGAGCATGGAGGTAGGACTCTAGCTCCATGCGCGGGAGTGAAAAAGCAGCAAATTTTTTTTCGTTTCGGTTGTCTTCTGAAAGCCTTCTGGCGGTTTGTAAGCCTGCAGAAGTCTTCGTAGTCAACTCAACAAGACTCTTTGCACTTTTGTCTCTGACTGACTGACATAATTCTTCCGTCACATAACTAACAGAAAATGTCAACCAGGTAGGTAATAAACAAACAAATTCAAATTCCCAAAAATACCAAAAAGAAGATAAATTATTGTAATTAATTATAATGCTACAGAATTGGAAATCCTAAATCCGAAGGTATGTAACGTTAATGACAGCTTACATATGAAAACATGAAATGCCTAGTTGCCCAAAGAAACCAGTCGAAAATTATCAGTTCATAAATTATTCAAAGTGTACGCTACTTCAAAGCTCAAGCTAATAGGCTCCAGTCACGGCACAGGGTCTAGCCAAGTCTAGATGCCTGAAATTATGCCTTTGATTTAAAGTGAACTGTAGTTCTAAAACATCTTGTTATACTGTTGCTGTTTCCCTATTAGCGAGATCACTTGAAATGCAATTATCTATCGCGATCAGGAATGTAAAACATGCTACATGCTACAGCAAATGGTTACATACAGCTCTAGCAACGAGTAGGTACCTACGTACAGCCAGACAGAAGTGTTAAACGTTTAGAAATGCAAGGAATCTTGATGAGAACCGCAAAATCGATTAACTCGCGACTCTTTGGACGATATAACTTTAATTATCTAAGAGACTGTTTACATAACCGTCTAAATTGTGACACTTTCTTTTGATTTGAATTGTAGGGCAGTTATTCAATAGGTTAAATTGAAATTAAATACCCTGCTGTGGTAAATGTTCGAGAGAAATCGATAAAAGAAATTGACTTTTACGGCCCAACTGCTTTAACTTGAAGTGATACTCTAGGTAGCTTTAATTGGTACAAAAGGGCCTAATGAGTCATAGGGTGTAAGTTAGATTGATTAAACACTTTCTGACAAGTTGAAATGCCAGAATTTTGGAGGTCGTCACGCTATCATTAAAAGGCTGGCTGACCTAGGGTTTGGCACTTAGCCTGACTCTATTATTATATTCTGTGCCTGAGTAGGAAGGAATGCCTAATTCATTTCTATCGCTAGAATTGATACATTTCCACTGCTTACCTAAGCAATAAATTTAATTGCTAAATGTGTAGACTCGTATTTGAAATTTAGCACACTAAATTATTAAGTGGCGGACTAGAAGATAGATCTAGTCTGAACTCGAAGACACCAAGGAATTTCTTGGGCTTTGCTTAGTTTTGGAGTCTTCTTGTTGGACTGTAACATAACCTAAAAGGATTGCAACCAGAAAAGCTATGTACAGTTCTTGTAATTCACGAGTGCGCTCGGCCTTTGTTTGTAGTTGTAATCGTAAATACACAGTAGATACACATGTCCGTTAGTGTGTGTACCCGACAACGGAGCGGTCAGTATCGAGCGACACATATACAGATTGGTCACTCACACAAACAAAGGCCGAGCGCACTCGTGAATTGCAAGAACTGAAGGTACCCTATGACAGTAATATTTAATCAATTTGTTTAAAATTTCAGACAGCAAATAACTCCGTGGCGCCTATGGTGACCGATACGATCCGAAGCCACATTCAGTTCGGTGACTCTGATTTCAACGGTTCCCCAAGCCACTCTCCTAAGATGAACGGAAGCGCCTCATCTACTCCCAGCCGAGGTGAGAGGGACGCCGCCGAACACTGTGAGTTCATTTCTATGTAGGCACGACAAGCACGGACGCACGGGTAACATGGAATGAACTGCACTAATACATATATAATATTAACTAAGTTAGAATATGAGCAAGGCCAATTCTCGTTAATAACAATGTTAAAATTACCTACATTTCAATAACATTTCGATTGCATTTCAAAAATACAAAGTAGCTGTAAATACTCTCAAAATCCGCTTTTTGTAAAAAAAAACTGACTTTGATGGTATCTTTTGCAATCGAAATGCAATCGGAATGATATGGCAATGTACTTAATTGAAACAATGTTATTTACGCGAATTGGCCTTGCGTAGGTAGGTACTTTTGCCGAAAATTTCACCGTGCCATACAAACTCCTCACTACAGTTTGTAAGATAGTGATGTTTTTAGCAGAAAAGTGTCTTCTCAGCTCTGGTTTTTAATTATGGCAGAAGAATTGCTAAATATATATCTATTTCAATACATATAAAATTTATTGTTCTAAATATCGCTCATACTTTGAGCGATATTTAGAATTGTAATTGGTATTATGGTCTGACTGAGCAGGCAAAAACTGTCTCTTTAATTTTGTCGTTTTAGGAGATTTATAGTAAAAAAGTTGAATAACTCGTAATGTTTCTAAATATGAAAATATTGTCATCGTAATTAACGCAGATTGAAATTGAAATAAACATATTAATACGATTTCTTCTGCTAGAAAGCAACGGACGTCTTTGTAAACCATTCCATTTCACAATTCCAAACATTTTCCGACACTGTCTGATGCGGGAATCGAATGGTCTCAGTTTTGCGTGTGATCACGACTTCTTACCGTGTAACGCTCACATAAATATTGGCACTCGTGCACGCAACGAATATCAATGCTTTATACTTATACCTAATACATATTACTGTTCTATTTTACTAAGCAACTGTCCCTTCCATCAATTCCCTTCGAGGAAATTGATGTAACCAGTTAACACAGAATGTTTTCTAAACATGCTTTGCTTAGAAAAGAATGACTTAATAAAACTAAAATATTTACCGATAACGTGCCTAATAATTCAATACTGTTTTGACGAGTGTATTTTAGATTATAAATAGTTAGGGTTTTAGTAATAAATACGATGTGACAGGGCCAAAGTTTCACGTGTCTATGATTAAGCAAGGGTTGAAGTCGAAGCTTTGGCTCTGACGTTGGAAGTTCGAATGAAAACCGTTGTATTC
This sequence comes from Idaea aversata, assembly GCA_907269075.1. Classification (NCBI taxonomy): domain Eukaryota; kingdom Metazoa; phylum Arthropoda; class Insecta; order Lepidoptera; family Geometridae; genus Idaea; species Idaea aversata. The sequence goes on from OU026102.1 coordinate 6,439,284, forward strand.
TGTGAATGGTCAGCATCGTACACGCCTCCGAAGAGGAACCCGGTGACGGGAGACGGAGTGGCCGTACCACCGCTGCGTCGACGCCACCCGGCCGCCAGCCTGCGAGGTGCCGACTCTGACTTCCCGACCACGGAAGACCTACTCTACCCACAGCCCACACACAGATACTTTACCCGGGACTGGCCACCCAAACCCGCCAACTACTACGTCGAGTCCACCACTAGATCAGCCCCTAATATCCGACACACACCTTATACACTTCTCGGTCTGAAAACCGACGATCCAGAAATGTGTCATCCAGTAATCGACCCTGATTCTCTTTCTCCCCAACTAGTGTTGGATCGCCATTGGCCGCCTTTTCCGGCTCAGCACTATCTCGAACCTTCCGATCACAAAAAACCTTATCATCCTTTACCGCCTTATGCGTTCGTCGGTATGACTTCAGCTCTCGGTGAAAGACCGCAGCCTGATTACAAGTATAACCCTATACCGACTCTGGACGGGCCTATCGATCCATTTCTCATAGCTAATTGTGACGCGCCGCCGACTCTGTTCAAATACGAACGTGATGGGCCTATCCCTGATGTGACTCCCCTACAGACTACAGTAGCGCCAGGACCCAACACACTGACCGGGTTTCCCCCTATATTCCACAAACACGTCCCAGGCTATCTATTTACCCTCAATCGGCATGCTGAAGACTTCGACCCAAAGACGTACTATGTAGATTATGTCCGTCGCAGAGAGATGGGTGGGTGTTCAATTTAGACTGAAGGAATGCTGCACCGAAAATATACATACAATATTCATTAAGCTTGTTGCAATTTTTGTTTTCTGCCCAAAGGACAGTGTTACGATTCCTTCATGTCCTCGAATTAAGCACTCACACTAGTACATTGCGATACAAGTGTGGAAAGTTGATCATTCCATAGAGGCGGTTTATGACGCGCGAGCGGAACGCGAGCGTGGCAAAAGCCGAGATGGAATGATCAATTCACACGTGTATCGTACGACGTTTTTTATCACAGTTGCGAATAAAAAAAAGACTTGTTAAAATTTTAATAATAAAAAGTTTTTAAGAATTTTAGGTTATGTTTACTATTTTTTGTTAATTACACTTCCGAAAGGCTAGGCAAAAAACTTTTAACATATACAGCGTCTGACATACAATATTTTTTTAGGGTTTTTTTTCATTTGTTTTTGCGTCGGCGGTTAAAAACAGAATACCTATAATGGTAAGGAAAAAATACATATAAGTAACTAAAGAAAAATCATAATAAAAACAAAACTCAATTTTTAATTATTTTTAAAGACGTCATCACGTAATATTATCGTTCGTTATCAGACTTTAGAGACAACCTTTTGAAAAGAAGAAAAAAGGTACCAACAAAGAGTTTTAAGCCAGCAAGGCTTAAAAACTCTTTGGATGGTACCTTTTTCTATACATCAAAACAGTATAACCCAGATAAAGGAGATCATTCATGTTTCTAACAAAAAATACCCACCAAAAAAAATGCCGGCCAGTAATAAAAATTGTTTCTATCTTGTAGAGAATACTATTTTAAACAATGTTTACTAAGGCAACAAAGAGCTACGATCAAAAATCGTTGAGTTATTTTACATTGAAAACCCAAAAAATGCATTTTATAGAGATCCGTTTGACAACTTTTAAGATCCCACTAAAACTTCTGAAAGGGTTATTGGATATACCAATTTATATAAATATAATAAAAACAGACAAAGCTTATCCATTTACTACTTATTTTTATATTTTTTCTGTAGTAATATCTTAAAAGTGGTCAAACGGATCTCAACAAAATGCATTTTTTTCGGTTTTCAATGTAAAATAACTCAACGATGGTTGATCGTAGCTCCTTGTTGCCTTAGTAAACATTGTTTAAAATGTTATTCTCTACAAGATAGAAACATTTTTTTTTCTGGCCGGCACCTTAAGTTTTGGGTACGATTTGAACGATGTCCTTAAGAATGTTTCATCTACTATATGTCATTAGCAGTAAGATACGTATTTGACATATCGGGATGACGTATTATTTTAGCACTAGTTGGATTTTTTTTATCGCACGCGTGTATAATACGTTGCATTATGAGCCCAAAAGCGGTTTAATAAGATCCACTTTATGAGCAACTGTGATAAAAAGTTATATTATTTGCTGCAACGTTAAGATATGTTTAGTTTGGAGTCTAATACTTCTGCAATTTATTTAGATTTCTATTGTGGAATATGGAGCTTATTTTAAATTATATTTGGCTTGTAATTGGTATTGTAAAATGTACTGTGTATAGTGACTGTATTTTTGTATCTTATCATTCTCTCGCACGCCTCTTCTCTATTCTAAAAACTTCTGTAGCTTCGGATAGTAGATAGATAATTTGATGTAATACAATTAAAGCTACAAACATTTCGATATATTTACCTTTAATACTTTCAGGTAGTATAGATTAGATTCTAAAAATTTCAATTATTAATTTAGGTAACTTGTGAACTAGTTTTTTGCATGAAGAACCATCGTCTAATGTTCACGTAATTGGTAGATGTTCATATTCCAGTCCCGTCTTATTTGACACAGAACTAATGTAGATTTTGGTTGGTTTTACAGAAGGCAACCCAATAACTGGCGACGGCTACAAATCGATGAATGGGCAGATCAACATGGTTACTTCAATCAACGGCAACAGTCAGATTATCAACCACTGCCGCGTGCCCCCCGGAGGCTACTCATCCGGCCTCTGGTAGACTAACCACCCCCTCATCATCATCAACAAACCCCTGCGTTCCATAATCATCATTCATCTGACGTTAGACGTAAACGCATCGACAATACTCTAAATCTTAAGAGTATTTAACATTTCAATGCATTTATTTTCTATTTCATAATTTTTATTCGATTTAATAAACGTGCACGCGCGTCGTCCACAAAATTTGTGAATGGTATATGTTGTTAAATCCTTAGCCTATATCTCGATAACAGTTTAATTCGTATAATTTTAGAATTAGTATTATAGATATTTTTGTAATAGTAATAAATCATTAATCGATAGATATTGTAAAGATACCGTTGCGGTGGAAATATTACAGAAAGCAATATGGATTTTAGTAGCATCGGGAAAACTTCAGATTGTATTTTGAAATAATTTCACCGGGGAATTTTTAATTTTAAGGACTTTGTACTCTTTCACACTTGTACGAATATATTTATCCATTGATATTGTGAACTAGGAGTGAGGAACGTCAGCAATATACCAAAACGAATAGTGCCTTGAACGGGAACTGAAATTCTTTAAGAATCAGAAGGTCAATTCTCGTAAATAACATAGTTTAAATTACATTTCAATATCATTTCGATTGCATTTCGATCACAAATAATACACTCAAAGTACCTTAAAATACCCTCAAAGTCAGCTTTTTGTAATAAAAAACTGACTTTGACGGTATCTTTTGTAATCGAAATGCAATCGAAGTGAATTGAAATGTAATTAGAATAATGTTATTTACGAGAATTGGCCTTCTGGTATGTTTCAATGAATAGACATTTTGTATAGATAACTTATGTGAAGATATAAATGATTATATATCTATATTTCACGGTATAGAAATAGTAATCATACGGCACTCGGACTAATTAATACAAAAAAAAAACATTGTATGTATAACATTTTTAACTCTAAGTATTTCTTAAATATCGTTGGTTGAACATCATTTATTGTAATATTTAAATAGAGGGTTTTATAGATTGCATTTATTTTATCATTTTTTTCGTATAACAAGTTTATTTTATTTTTCTAGTTTATTTCAATTTGTCAAATGAATTTGGACATAATATTTATAAAGGTTTTTATGAGTGAATTTAGTTGACACGATCGAATTTTTTAAACACTGTTTGAATTTTTGGTAGATTATCTGTTAACAATCAGTGATGTCCTTCGGTGTTAACGTGGTCCGAGGACATTAAGGGTCAATTCACACGTACCACAACCACACCACAGCCACAACCACACCACAACGACGCGATGTGGTCGGGCGTATATTTTGTATTGAAAATGAATATTGCAATTCACACGTACCACATTTTGCCGTTGTTATCGACCACCTGTGTAATACGACCACATCGCGACCACATCGCAACCACATCGCGACGGCAACGCCAACACCACCGGCGGCGGCACCGCGGCCACAACGCAACTGCAAAAAGCCGCTGCGACACTATTCACACGTAACCACAGCTCGACCACATTTTGTCGCTGCGACGTGGTGTGGTTGTGGTACGTGTGAATTGACCCTTAGACGTAGGTACTCAATATTATAGAATTAGCTTAGGCATATCAACTTTGTAAAAACTTTAATTGTATCTAACAGAGTTCACATAATCACTGGCCTAACAAAATGTTAATAGGTAATAACCATTATTTCAGAATAAAGTTTTTTTATTAATATTTATCTGTATTTTTATTTAATTTAGAAAAATTAGAATACTGTTCAATACAATATATTTAAATAGATAATTAAGTAGGTACGTTCTAAGTTTCTTGCTTCGATCGCAGAACTCGCAGTTCAAAGATGGTGATTTTTAGTATCATGTTTTGACTTGATTTTTCGTCATAGAAATCACCAGTCTTCTTAGATTTTGGGAAGAAATATAGAACTTTAAGATATTTTTTTTACTAATCAGTGGCGATTTTTTTTATTTTATCCGACGAAAAAAACAACGCGTATATATTTTTTTAATTATGATCACCATCTACTGTCTAGAAATATGATAAAAAAAAATATTGGATTGATTGTTTTTACTTTTTTTTTTGAGAACTTAAAATATTAATTCATAAAGGATAGCTAAAGTTCTGCTAAAATAAGTTTTACGTATATTTTTTTTAGACAATTTATCTTTTATTATCATAAAAATATCAACAACAAAATATGTGCACAATAAATACTTTAGGACCTTAAACATGTTTAACCAACTGTCAAAGCGTCAAACTGATTCAATAATATCAACATTGTGTTTAGTAAAATAGAATTAAATTAAATGTATTTGGCTTAATATGCTTATGGAATAATCTTACTTAAGGTGGTAGCAGATTGATCAGAGCCAAACGAATCTAATTTTTGCCGTCCACGGGAAAAAGTACCTTATATTAATAGAGATAACGAACCCTAAAAAGATCAAAATCGGACTATTCCATTACCTACATTAATTACCTATTTTACAATACGCTACGTATCACCAATTTCATCTTGAATTTCTCTATCTTTAACAGTTTTCTTACTTCTATCAGTTAGGCTAGGGGATTCAATTTCAAACGTGACTGGACCATCGTTTTGTATGCTTACTTGCATGTATGCACCAAATTCTCCATCTGTAAAGAATTAGAACTGAATTATAAGTTACTATCAGCGCTCCGCGGTTTCACCCGCGTAACTCCCGATCCCGTTAGAATGTCGGGATAAAAAGTATCCTATGTTATTCCCAATGAATCAATATATCCTCATACCAAGTTTCATCAAAATCGGTCCAGTGGTTTCGGAGCCTATTCGTTACAAACAAAAAAACAAAAAATCTTTCCTCTTTATCATGGTATAAAACAAAGTCGCTTTCCGCTGTATGTCCCTTTGTATTCTTAGATCTTTAAAACTACGCAACGGATTTTGATGCGGTTTTTTTAATAGATAGAGTGATCCAAGAGGAAGCTTTGGTACATAATACGAAACTACCACGCATACGAAGTCGCCGGACCCAGCTAGTTCTAAATATAAAAAATATGCCTCAACCTAGGCAACAATTATAGTTTCTTTTGTGAATGAACACCTACAGAAACTTCAAATTAATATTTGTTTGAGACGGGAATCAAACCCGCAACCTCCCACCGCGCCACAGAGTTTGTCATTATTATACTTAGAAAGCATAATTATTAACCTTTAATTTTATCCGGTTCATAAGCATCCCTTAACATTTGTAAGAAACTCTCATAGAATTCCTTTGATTTGTCTCCTGGCATAGCATGGTGGAAATCTGGTTTATTACCCTGGAAATAATAAAATTACTAGTTTTAAATTAAACGTTAAATTAATTTGCCGCGAGGGGATATGGCTAATAACGTAATAAACTGCTGTACTAAAAGAAAAATAACTAATCATCAATTTTTTTAAAACATATGTTAAACCTTTAGAAAAATATCACTTGTATCTATGCATGCCACATACACTATTGTTTTGCCAGAGACAGAAAGGTGAAAATTGCAGAAAACTACAATAATCCTTTAATTTGCCATATTATTTCATTGATTGGCAGACAGATGATGCCATAATGAAAATGTATGAATCGACCCGCCAGTTAACAGGAGTTTGTTTCCAGGAATTGATCTTTATTAGCAACATACCAACACATAGCAACATCAATTAATATAAAAATATAGGTGATTATAATTTTGAAAAATTACTAGGTTCGATTCCTGGCTAGGATACTTTTCCAAAAACCTAATGATGCAGTTTTAGTACTTATTTGACAAAATTGGCCCCTCATCTGCTTTCAGAATTGTTTTCTATAGTTACTGGAAACTTTATAGCTCTGAAGGCCAATTTAAAAAATTTACCCTGTACATCCGACTAATTGAGAACCTTCTGTGCTATTTGAACTTACCTTCCATGTATTGTACAATGTAAACTGACTAACGCAAAGTACTTCAAATTGTCTATCGGTAACACTTTTCTTCCATCGCTTTCCATCATCATCAAATATCTTCATATTCAGTATTTTACGGACACTGAAATAAAGAATATTTCAAATTCATAAAAATTTATACAATAGGAGTTATGCAGTGCATAACATGACTTTAAAGCGTCTTAAAAATTAAGTTAGGATGTGTGCCTTCCGAATGCACACACCAATGAGAAGGCACAAGAAACTCGTTGCTCACAAAGGTCAAGGTAACAAATATTTTTGAAGATATATTTGAAATGGAGCAAATAAAGTTAAGTCCATGGGTCCTTAGTCCTTATCATTAAGGTATGACGAAGTATCATAATAAGTTACTTGTTTTATTGCACTTGTTATTATATTGATGGTGTGGAGAAAAAACCTCAAACACACAGACCCCATACAACGTGATAACTTTCTATTTCATTCTAGGAGTTTAGGAACCACTTATTCCTCACAATGACAATCCCAGAGGATTGTCATTGTGAGGAATAAGTTTTCCACTCAGACAACCTTTAATCGTGTCTCCAGGTTTTAGAGATCCTGCATCACGGGTTGAAGAGGTTCCAGAGGTGGACGAATGTGTCAGATTTGATTTGATTTGGGCAACCGGACCTGGCTGACAGTCTCAGACTCGGGTCGCAAATTGGCTTTAACTCAGCATTTAAAAGTGTTCACGTTTCAGCTAGGATTAACACCCCTCGGTCGGGGTGTACCAAAGGGTAACCACTTTTTTTTTTTAATTTTTTTTATTGTAAATTGTGGAAAATTATAGGAAACGTAAAAGACTTTAATTTTTTTTTGAAAATTTTGAAAAAAAGTAATGAATAAATTTTTTGGACTTAGAAAATTTTGAAATATATTTTTCCCTCATTAAATATTTTCTATACTTGTTCAAAAATAAAAAAAATCATTATAAATTAGTAATAAATTAGGTATAGGTCAAAAAACGGGTAGAATTTGGTTCTGCCACTTTTTTTTCTGAGGGTAGATAATTTAAATAAATTCGAATCTGGGACGTCTCCAGCGCTTCGGGAAGTACAGCCCCTCCGCCCTTGCGTGATAGAACGAGGCATCATGACTCGCCAACTCGGCGGCTTCGGCTGTACTCCCTCCGCGCCTCCGGGGTTATAAAAACACTCTAGGGGTGGGACAAAAAAGAACACGTAGAGTCGGGGTGGGCAGAGTCGTTTCTGATACCGATAGTAACCTAAATCTATCCTATTCGGGGTGGGCAGAGTCAGTTCTGATACCGATAGTAACCTAAATCTACCCTATTCGGGGTGGACAGAATTGTTCTGGTACTAGTTTTTTTTTCAAAAATTTTACAAGTCCCAATAGTTTTTAAAAAGAAAACTAAGAAAAAAATAAGAGTTAATTTTTTGAAAAATTTTAAGTCTTAAATTTTCCCATTATTAAAATTAAAAGTCCCAAAATTTTTTATAAAGAAAAATATGAAAAAAAAAATTAAGTCATAAAATTTTTGAAAGTCCCAAAATTTTTTGAAAAATTTTACAAGTCCCAAAAATATTTCAAAAACTTTTGGAATGTTTTTTATATTTATAAAGAAAAATAAGAAAAAAAATTAATTATTTCCGAAAATTTTACAAGTCCCAAAAGTGGTTACCCTTTGCTACACCCTAACCCACCCCTCTTCCCTCCCAATAAATTATCATTAGGGGCAGAGTTATGTTTAATTGTCCATATTGGGCAGCCTGGAAAATAAGTTATTAGGTTAGGTAAAAACTTTACTTACATGTATTCCATATCTTTTTTGGTGTCACTGCTACATATTCCAACAAGAACACATATTCCTTTTTCTATACTGCTTATTACTTCGCCGTTGACTGCAAATAAACACGAGTATAAAATTGTAAATATAAACATAACCTAACTAACAATTTATTCTCAAAGGAGTTTTCGTACCAGTTACTTTAGCGTTCATCACACGCTGAACTAGTGCCTTCATTTTTTACTTATTTACGGATTTAAATTCACCAACAAAAAGGTAAATTAATTTTAAAAATCCTAAAGAATACGAAAAAAAAAGGTAACCATAAACAACAGCTTTTGTTTAATTAAATCCAAAAAGGCCAGGGAAAAGGTTTTATAAGCTCATACAGCCTCGTTTGAGAAATTTTATTTCATCTTCTCATTTTGATTCTTCTATTTTTTTCTTGTTCTTCTTCCTAATTATTAGCTTCTGCATGCCAAAAAGCCGTAATTTGCCAAAGAAGTGATTTCTTATTCTACGTGTTCTACTCTAACCTCCACGGAACAACCTCCTTGGTTCTAATAAAGTCAGAGACAATCTAAACCTAAACGTCAATGTCATTTAGGATACGTAATGTTTCCACTCATAACTAGATGGCAGTGCCAATTATAGTTTTACTATTCGAAAATAGAGGGCGTTGTTTTAAATTGTTTTCTATAGGTCAGTGCTCCCTAAGGTACCTTTACAAAGCACGTTAGCGAATTCGTGACGAGACTGTTTTATTTCTCTACAAGAATTTCAACAATTTGCAAGAGACTTAGGACTATACTTACCTAGTAACTTAGCTTAGCAATTTCAAATAGTGTGCCTTTTGGTATAGGTACTTATAAGCCACAGCTGTTGGTATCTATCTATATTCTACACTTATTTTATGGAAGAAAGGAAAGTATTTTTGGCTTGAAAGCAAATAAAAAAAGGGGTTTAGAATGAACAGTAGAATAGTTTTAAAATTCATGTAGATTTTAAATAATATGTCTTTTTCCCTGTGATAGGTAAGTACTAATGCCAATGCAAATAAAAATTACTGAACCGATAAAACTCTGATTCGTCATTATATTATAGGTACTTACTTAAATAAATAAATATTCCAGGACATTCCACACATCGCAATCTAGCCCCTAAGCTTAAATAACTAGACTTCTGTTATGGGTACAAGACAACGGATATAAATAAAACATGTAATACATAGAAACAACCAGACCACACAGTGGCGGATTAAGCCCGTCAGAGGCCCGGGGCGGCAAAGCTGAATGAGGCCCCCAGCTTTATTTTTTTTTAGTTTTACGAGCTTTTTATTCAGTTCATATTTGTATGTATAAATAAGTGTTTATGTTAGTTTTTTATTTTTGTAGTATAGTATGATATATTTGTTGTATATTTCAATTGTAACACGGTGTTACAAGTTTCATCGGCTGCTGGGGGGGTGGGGGACCTCAGTACCTATCGATTTAACCTCCCCTGTATGTTCTGCAATATTCTATAAAAAGTTATTTGGACTTAAGTGAAATTTATATTATTGGCACTCTTTAAACTATCAATTACGTTTTTCAACATGATGCCCTAGTGCTAGCCAAAAGAAACTATTAAGGGTTCATTCTTCATGAAAGCCAGTGGTTTCTAAAATAGGTTGCAGAAAAAAATAATGTGAATATTTTTTTTTAGAACCATTCAAAGATATATAGGATTAAAAAAAAACAAATGGTTGCCTGAAAAGTCGGTGTTCCATCTATTTAGACGTTATCCAAAAACCTTTAAAATTATATTTGGAGTTTTATAAATCTAATTGGTGTAGGGGTAGTTACAAAAGGTCCACTATTCGACTTGTTTAAAAAAAAGCAGAAGCGTAGACCTGGGGGGCCCCTGGCCTGCGATTCTGCCGCGCTAAGTCCGTCGAAATCATCGACAACACGTCGACATTTAATTCATTCAAACCAGAATCACTTATTTTTTAACGTGTTGATGTCCCCGAAAATCCTGCATACTTAAAACATACAAAAACAACTTAATTTTTCAAAATTCCTATCAAAGGCAGGGTCAAAATTCCACCCATTGTACCGACGCACTCAGCGCGGTAGGGCCTCTGATAGTTTGGCTGTTATTGCGAAGTTCAGGCTAAAATCTGATTTATACTAAAATTATACTAAAGTCCAAATAACTTTTGAACCATAGAAAATTGCAGAACATACAGGGGGGTTAAATTGATAGGTACTAAGGTCTTGTTTAGGATTTGTTTAGGGGAACGCGAAGGCATTTGGGGCCCCCCAAGATCGGAGGCCCGGGGCGGACCGCCCCCACCGCCCCCCCCTTAGACCGCCACTGAGACCACAGACCAATATCTAAGCATAAATACTTGTCTAAGGCGGGAATCGAACCCGCAACCCTGTGTTTGGCAGTCCGGCATGGTGACCAATTGACCATTGTGAAAACTTTCAGGACAAGCTGTGGTATATTTCACATAAAAATCCACTAATTCGAACTTGAATAATAATTAAATTACTAAACGAAACGATGACGACGCTCGCGCTGCTGGGCCATTATTCGCTTCAAGTCGTTGGGCGCGCGTTATTAGGGGTGGAGGGGGTGGGGTTTTTGTATGGAAATCTCGCCCTAATCACGCGCGCCCGACGACTTGAAGCTTAGTGAATAATGGCCCTGGTCGGATAGATAGCACAGTTTTTCAATGTCGCCAAATTAAGATCGATTTAGAATCTAAATCTAATTTCTTTTACAAATTTCCATGGCGAGAAATACCTAATTCATTTATTTTATTTGCACCACTTTGGGTTGAAATGACACTCACTTCCGAACGGGGCCTTTCAAGATACCTAAGATGCCTATCTACATGAAAATACCATTTTACCAACGAAAACACTACATTTTACTAACAAATCTACACTGAGAGAAAAAATTACCAAAATACACTAATTTCTACAAAAATATTACTTAATCCGAGGACAACAAATGCCCTGTAATAGCTACAAATTGATTTTTGTAAATGCAATTGGTAATTATTACAAATATCTCTTTTGTTATTTCAAGTGTGCATAGTAATATCCTAAACGATGACGTCATGGATAAATAGTAACTATTTTGTAATTTCCAGCGTGCATAGTAATATCAGAAACGATGACGTCATAGATAAATACTAACTTTTTGTTATATCTAGTAACGCCCTAGTACTTTCAATAGCTCAGTTTTGTAATATCTAGTAAAGCCTTAGTAGTTTCTGTAGTTCAGTTTTGTAATATCCAGTAAAGCCCTAGTAGTTTCTGTAGTTCAGTTTTGTAATATCTAGTAAAGCCCTAGTAGTTTCTGTAGTTCAGTTTTGTAATATCTAGTAAAGCCCTAGTAGTTTCTGTAGTTCAGTTTTGTAATATCTAGTAAAGCCCTAGTAGTTTCTGTAGTTCAGTTTTGTAATATCTAGTAAAGCCCTAGTAGTTTCTGTAGTTCAGTTTTGTAATATCTAGTAAAGCCCTAGTAGTTTCTGTAGTTCAGTTTTGTTATATCTAGTAAAGCCCTAGTAGTTTCTGTCGTTCAGTTTTGTAATATCTAGTAAAGCCCTAGTAGTTTCTGTAGTTCAGCTTTGTAATATCTAGTAAAGCCCTAGTAGTTTCTGTAGTTCAGTTTTGTAATATCTAGTAAAGCCCTAGTAGTTTCTGTAGTTCAGTTTTGTTATATCTAGTAAAGCCATAGTACTTTCAATAGCTCAGTTTTGTTATATCTAGTGACGCCCTAGTACTTTCAATACTTAGTTTTGTAATATCTAGTAAAGCCCTAGATTTTAAACGATTTAATATTATATTAATAATATTTTATAATATTAAATTTAGTACAGGTACTAACCTTAATATTTTAAAATATTATCAGTACAATATTAAATTATTGATAATACTTAGGACTCTATTATACATTGCAAAACTAAGCTTTTGATGATATTTTATAATATTTTAGTACTTAGACTAACTTTAACAATATTAAATTATTGATAATACTTAGGACTTTACTCGACATTACAAAACTAAGCTTTTGATAATATTAAATTTAGTATTTATACTAACTTTAATATTATAAAATATTATCAGTACAATATTAAATTATTGATAATACCTACTTAGGTGTTTACTAGACAATACAAAACTAATAATACTGATAATATTTTATAATATTAAATTAAGAATACCCACACCTACTAACTTTCATATTATAGAATGTTTTCAGTACAATATTAAATTATTGATAATACTTGGAACTTTACTAGACATTACAAAACGAAGGTTTTGGTACCTTAGTTGGTAGTTGTGTTGTTTGAACTAATTATTAGATATTTTTTAACTTAAAGTTTATTATTGATATCGATTAACTCAAATGCATTGGTGTGTATAATTAAAGTTTTAAAAATATTTTAAATACATGCTATTTACTGTGGTAATCAAAAGTAAAGCAAAGTTAAAAAATACTTAAATTAGTTACAAGGGGAGTTGTTGAAATAAAGACATATGGAATAGGTACATTTTAAATATTTATTTATTTTAAGGAAAGAAAATTATATTATCTATCTTAGGTATAGCTTATAAATAGCTTTGAACAAACAAAACAATCTTTCTTCATAATATTAGTGTAGTAATTATTTTCCCGGGTCTTAAACGCGTATTTTTTATTTTTATTTCTCTTACCTCGATGTTTCGACTATGTTACAATAGTCATGGTCACGAGGAGACACACGACCATGACCCTCGCGACCATGACTATTGTAACATAGTCGAAACGTCGAGGTATGAATACAAATTGTGTGAGTTTAAAAAGTTTAATATTAGTGTAGATTAATTATGTTAAACAATACCACATACATTACTATTACATACATAGGTAAATTACATTACTATTTACGGCCGCCAGACGTCACGTATTTTCGTATGCCTATCCCCTAGTTTGCTTAAACGGCCAATTTTCAGCAAGGTTCAACCAATGTAACTTGACCCTTACATTGTATGGGTGCCCAAAGAGCCGAAAGAGAGGTCAAGTTAAATTGGTACCTACCATACCACTGCAAGGGTAGAGAAAGAGAGTTGAAACTAATGTACGGAACCCTCGGCACCGAGTATTGAGGCGCCCATACAATGTAAGGGTCAAGTTATATTGGTTGAACCTTGCTGAAAATTGGCCGTTTAAGCAAACTAGCGGATAGGCATGCGTTCTTAGTACATACTAACACTACTCAATCGTCCACATTTCGTTCCTCAGAAAATACGTGACGTCTGGTGGCCCTGGGATCTGACTCTATGAACTTATTTACACAAGACAATAGATGCAAGGACTCTCCGATTACTAGTAAATGATGAAATTGTACAGCTGATGCCAATCCCTGGGGTTTATTCCCATTTGCCCCCTTTGACCTTGCTACCAGGCACTAACTAGTGGCGTTTACCACCCCGGTGGTCAATAGCATAAGTGCTATTGACCACCAGAGTGGTAAACGTGATTTTAATTACGTGACCTAACTGTGATTTAAACTTATTTACACAAGACAATAGGTGCAAGGACTCTCCGATTACTAGCAAATGATGTAATTTTACAGCTGATACCAATCCCTAGAGGTTTTTTCCCATTTGCCCCCTTTGTTCTTGCCACCAGGGTGGTAGCTGGCACTCACTAGTGGCGTTTACCACCCCGGGGGCAGGATCAAAGGAGGCAAATAGGTGGTAGGCGAGATCTTACTCTATTAGGGCACCACAGCTCATAATTATGCTCCTATTAGGGTACATTTTTATTTATTTTAAATATGGAAAGAAAATTATATTATCTATCTAAGGTATAGCTTATAAATAGCTTTGAACAAACAAAACAATCTTTCTTCATAATATTAGTGTAGTAATTATTTTCCCGGGTCTTAATCGCGTATTTTTTATTTTTATTTCTCTTACCTCGACGTTTCGGCTATGTTACAATTGTCATGGTCGCGAGGGTCATGGTCGTGTGTCTCCTCGTGACCATGACTATTGTAACATAGTCGAAACATCGAGGTAAGAGAAATAAAAATAAAAAATACGCGTTTGATACCCGGGAAAATAATTACTATGAATACAAATTGTGTGAGTTTAAAAAGTTTAATATAGGGTAAAAAGTTTAATAAAGGAAATAAGCCTAAAGAATCCTTATTAAGCTACCCTTTACAAGGAACGGAGAATCGCACTCCTTGGTATTTGGCACCTGTAGCATGAATTATTTTGAAGCAAACGTCTACAGCAGCTGTCAATAACTTTTCAAAGTAATAGTAAGTGCTCCCCGCAATGACATAACAATGAGGAATATCAGTTATAGTACCCACAAAGACTACAAAAGGCTGCATTGATTTTCCAAACCTGTGTAGTTTTGATATTCGGCTTGTGATTGTAGTTTCCAATTCAGCATCAGAGCCAATTTGAGTAATGAAACCGTCCCTTACTTCTGTTTTTGAAGGTTTCCATGTGATTTTCTTTTTATCTTTTAAAGGAACACTTGATGTTTAAAATGGCAGCAGCAATAAACTGACATTATTAAGCGTGTCACTTGATGCAGTTTCTGAAATAGAAAAGAGTAGTTAAGACATTGTATTTGTCAATATTGTATACATGTAGGTATTTATAAATTCTAGGTATGATAGATAAATTTTACACACACACTTATGCGTAGGATAAAGTCAAGAAAATATTCCGTTCTTTTCTCTACTAAGTTTGGGTGCAGGAATAGCCGAAAATACATAATCTTGCTAAATCTAATGGAATCCTATAGCTGGTGAAGATTTTGATGTAAGCCATAATATACCAACAAGTCAAACAGCCAGCGTGTATTGTGTAGGTTCTATATATATAATATATATAAGTTAAGTGATGTAAAATACTAACCGGTTACTGCAGATAGATATCTTTCTAAAGTATGTTTCAATTCTTCTTTGTCTCGTATATTTGCTAATTTTTTTCTTGCAAGCTCGATTACTTTGTTGTTCAGGGTCGATATATTGATGAACAAAGCATCAGATTTGTCTTTGTATAAGATGTCAAAGTCTCGTATTAGCAATGTATAGCCAGTAGACTGTTTCAATACAGGATATTCATTAAAATATTCTTGAAGGGTTCCTGGCCCTGAATAGTTTTTAGCCAGTCGATAATTGGCTGTAGCTGTCCAATATTCTTCTATAAGGTGCCAGGGCTCCAGAGCATTTTTTAGAAAAGTAAGTTTTTCTTCTATCTCCTCGGCAGAGTCTACAAAAAAAGAGAAATATAAATTAATTTATAAGCCATAACTAACTACTAAATATCTAATAAAAGTAGGGCAATAATAATTTAATAATAGGTAGATGACATTTTGACGAAGGCAATTTTACAATTAATTTTGACGGATATGACACATCTGCTCTTAATAATGTGAAAGTATGATGTATAAACTTCAAAACAGTTGAACTGATTTAAATGAAATTTGGAATATAAGTTTAATAGAGATTAAATTAATAAGAGAGAAGATAAATTGTTTTTCTAGTGAAATTACTGGGCACTTGGAACTTAAAAAACAAATGTCTCATATTGCAACTTGTATTACCTATCTTTCCTTCTAAATGTGCTACAGGTGATTGTATTTTCAAAGCAGTGTGCGAAGAAGTTGATGACGACCGAGAGCGAGAAGAACCTTCAATTATCCCTTTTTCTCTTAATTGTCTTCGTCTATTGTAAACATATCGCAGTAATTTTCCAGACGCATTGCGAGCTGTACCTCTCACTAATGTTGAAACATAAGGTGTGTAGTACAATGCAGCCGACTCATTCGGGAAAATTTCCTGTACCTCTAATGCTCAATTAGGGAAATCGGTATTTGAGATTATTATGTTTGGATCTTTCTCAAAAAGAGGTCCAATTATTAATTTCACTAATAGGTTCCTTTGTGTGTCATCTAGTTTGCCCGATAGTTGGCCTTTGTTTAATATGGCTTTAACATCATGTGTACATTGCAATGTTTGAAGAACCTAAAACAAAAAAGGATATTATATTTAATAAAAGTGGCTCAGTACACTATAATATAAAATTACACAAATAAAAAAAATATACACTAAAAAACTGTGTTCCCGTTGGTCCAAGAGAGCCTCTTGGAATTCGATAAGCTGAAAATCTAATACCTTCAAACGAGCAATTCTTGTATAAACTTACATAATATTTTATAAAATACTAGCGACCCGCCCCGGCTTTGCACGGCTATATTATACATGTATTATACAAATAAATCTTCCTCTTGAATTACTCTATCTAATAAAAAAAACTGCATCAAAATCCGTTGCGTAGTTTTAAAGATTCAAGCATACATAGCGACTTTGTTTTATACTATGTAATGATATTTTGAATCTCGGAAACGGCTTCAACGATTTTAATGAAATTTAGTATGATAGCCAGAGGGTTTCGGGGGCGATAAATGGATCTAGCTAGGTTTCATTTTTAGAAAACGTCGATTTACCAAAAAAAATACCGAGCAAAGCTAGGTCGCCCAGGTACTACTTATAAAACGTGAAAATAGTACTCACATAGCCCTGAGAGGTATAGTTTGCCTTGAACTGGAGATGAAGTGCGATTCCCCGTTCCTTGTAAAAGCTGGCTTGAAGAAGCTTTAGGCTTACTTCCTGAAGGTTGAGCTGGAGTCGAAACGGGCCTGCAGAGAGGTGAATGTCGTGGTGAATGTAGTGGACCTAACTCCAGCAAAGACCCAAATGACACATTTTCAATTTCCAAGTCAGAACATGACAGGGTAGGCAGCTGAAAGTAAAATATAAACTTGAGTCATCTAGGCAGTAAGTAAGTACAGATTAGCTTGAGAGTCCAATAGAAAAAGGCAAGGATGATGAGAGTGATATAGATAAGCATCGTGTTAAGTATGGCCAAGACCAACAACTGACAGCGGTCATTCTGAACGATAAGACTGTCCGTCTATTATTACACTTATTTGGTATTGTTATTTTATTTTTAATTGGTGTTCATTAAATCTATCTAAACATAAAACTATAAAACTTAAGCAAATTTTTTAACCTATTATTTAAATTTAAATAAAATTAAGTGTCTGTAAGTAACATTTTCCCAATTTATCATTTAGGTAGGTACTATACCACACACACACACACACACACCTACTACTCACATTTGCAGTTGTATCACATGCTGGATCCGGTGATTTTATGTTGTTGAGTTCCGCCTTCCAATTCTCTAGGTTTGCTTTAAATCTTGTCCTATCACCAGGGATTGGTATCAGCTGTACAATTTCATCATTTGCTAGTAATCGGAGAGTCCCTGCATCTATTCTGCCTTCTGTAAATAAGTTACACAGTTATGCCAATGTCCACTCCTCACTTCGGAGATCATTTTTTGGGAACCACCACCCATAAGTCAATTTTATTAGTATACTAGCTGCATCCCGCGATTTCACCCGCGTTTCATGCCAAAACAGACAGACAAACAGACCAAAAACTTTAAAAATTGTTTTTTTTTAATAGGTACCGTATACAAACGGCATGTGTTTGTATAAGGTACCTACCTATTCATAAATACAAATAAATAAAATTGAAGACAAGAGTGTGTTTATATCAAAATATCAACATCAAAATTGTCAAAAGCCGTTATTTTGATATTACCTAGTTACAAACAAACAAACACTTATCTTCAATTTTATTTACCTACTTGTTTAAAAGAGGCATGTGTTTGTAAGTCAACAGATGATTTCCATTACCACAAAATTCCGACCATCCACAGCCACCTAAAATCAACCTAAAATAGGTTAGTTTAGCTTAGCTCGCAGCTAAACTAACCTGCGGGTGGGTGCAGTGGACGCACATGTATGAAAAACTGGCTCAACTATGCGAGCTGAGCTATAATAACTAACTTTAGTTGGCGGTGGACTGCGTTGGACAAACGGCTTTAATCGGAAAAGTATTTCACCAACTCGACTAACCTGCGTGGTCTCCTGGATGCCGTCCTTGTACACAACAAGGACGGCCAACACTAAATAAAAAAAGCGTCTAACACGCAGAGCTAGAAAAACTTACAATTTCTCAAAATTTTGTGGACGATAAATGGCAGCACAGACTGTGAAGATCACAAAATGGCGTTGGCCGATGAGTCGCGTCGCGTGCCGTGCTAGTGTGCGCTGTCCCGCGTCGCCTCGACTCGATTGATTTTGGCGCGAAGAGACGAAATGTCTACAAAGTAGTGGAACCTGTTGTATTAAAGACCCTGATCTACCTCACTACCATCCATTTTAACACGTACATACAAGCAATTTGAGGTTTTTTATTTCAACAGCTTACAAAGGTCACCAACAAAATCAAATTAAAATACCTATATGGTGATATCTTACTTCATAGTACCTACTATTACATGAGGTAGTCAGTTCATGGAACTTGTCAACACCTGCATGACTAGGTACCTATACCTACTTGGTTGTTTCAACCATTCTATTCTAACCTAAAATCTAAATAGGTCACTATAATAGGCGAAGACATGTACCTATGTGGAATGAGATGGTAAGTATTAAAAAAAACAGGTACCTACCTAGGTCACTCATGTGCCTAGGTACAGGTATGACAGGTACCTACACACGAGGACGCGGACGACGCCGCGCCGGCGGCGCGGCCCTCCGCGACGCACGGTTCAAAGTTCAAAGCAAAAACACAAAAAGTTATGCACTCAGGCAGAATAATTACGATAATAATTATGTAGGTTTGACTTACCACAAAATGTTTTAATGTAATCACAGAGACCCCAATTAGTTAGAAGATCACATGTGAGCTGATCCATATTTTTCACCACACTTTGTAACACTTTTAAAATAACGCGTTATACAGAGAATTTGATCGCTTAAAGATATCCTTTTTTTAAAGCAGAAAAGGATTATTAATAATATAATTAGGTAGGTATCTTTAAACTATCAAGTTTTCTTACAATTTAATTTAAATGAACTAGCGGGCGACACGCGACGCGACTCATCGGCAGTACAAACAAAATTGGAATGGCTGCCGAAAAATCCGGAAGTGCCGCCGGTGCGGATTATCGCCACACTAGGAATAACAAAACGCACACTTGGAATAACTAAACTAAACTGGAAATTAAGAAACATACTGGAAATTACAAAACGTTCTGTTGGAATAACTAAACTAAACTGGAAATTAATAAACACACTGGAAATTACAAACCGTTCTGTTGGAATAACTAAACTAAACTGGAAATTAATAAACATACTGGAAATTACAAAACGTTCTGTTAAATCTAATAAAGACTTTTGTTATATGTATGTAAATACAAACGTTTGCTTGGAATAACAAAACGCACACTGGAAATTACAAAACGCACACTGGAAATTACAAAACGCACACTGGAAATTACAAAACGCACACTGGAAATTACAAAACATTTCTGTTAAATCAAATAAAGACTTTTTCACTACTCATACTCGGAAAGTAGGTCTGAAGGTGCCTGAGAAGCGTATTGAAAATAAAATTTCCAGCCCTAGGGATTTTTGCTTTCACTGACAGCTGTCATGTCAAATTATGGCTTCGCACGGCTTGTGCAATCTGCATGTAGCCAGTACCTGTATCATTACGCATTAGGAACTTCAAAAACCTAACCTCTTTGCTTTTTTTTTTACAACAAAGAATAATAATTATGGCTTGGCACGGCTCATGCTTACTGCCAGAGTTTAGTACTTAGTAACTTTTTTCTCAGTAATCGAATTCAAGTAGATATATTTAGTTCAAGATATTTTATCTTATTTAATAAAATAAATGTAAAGACGAAAATGGTCAAAGCGACCTATGACCATGCCGCGCCGCCGCCGCCCGCACCCTGTCGAGATGTTGCTGATGTGGCTTTATGCGACCAAGTGGTCAGTGTCGTTCCTTGAGTAAAAAAAACTGACGGGAAATGCTAGCATTTTCAAATTATTTTTAACGTTTTGATAGTATTATCTTTTGTTATTTTACTATGTTTTTGTGTTAAGTTTAATCTGGTTTTTCATTTATTATTGTGTATTTTGTATAAATAACATTTTCTAGACAAACCGAGTAACAAAAACTGTAATTTAAATCTACGGACTTCGCGTCATTTCCCAATGTTGGATTAACTCATTAATAAAAATCTCTTCGGTAAGTACCGACGTATTTCGGTATTGAATACAACAAAAACCTAAAAAAAACACTACTTAATGTATAACCTCTATGGTCTCTTGTAAGACGATCAGGTAGTATGGAGTCTCTAATTCACTCTCGTTGTTAGGAAGAATTTTATGTATTATTCGTAATGAAAAGCACAGTGTTTACCTCGGTTGAAAGACTCATTTAGTTCCTCAGACTATTAGCGCCCTCGCTACGCTCGGGCGCCAAACTCCGTCTCGGCACTCAATGAGTGACTTTCACACCTAGGGTAACAATGTACAATTGATTGGGATTACAAACTTTTGTTGAAATTATTAATTATGTATAAACTAAACGTTTCTGTTAAATCAAATAAAGACTTTTGTTATCATTACAAACGATTGCTTGGAATTATGAAATATGTAAAAACTAAACGTTTCTGTTATATCAAATAAAGCCCTTTGTTATAATTACAAACGTTTTGATATTTTGATAGAAATTACTAAATGTTATTGCTTGGAATTAGTATATAAGTGACTACTTGAAAATACAGATAACTGTTCTTAGAAAAACAACGCAAGTTTGCTGAATTTACAAAAAAAAACCTATACTTTTGTTGAAATTATTAATTATGTAAAAACTAAACGTTTCTGTTAAATCAAATAAAGACTTTTGTTATCATTACAGACGATTGCTTGGAATTATGAAATATGTAAAAACTAAACGTTTCCGTTATATCAAATAAAGCCTTTTGTTATAATTACAAACGTTTTGATATTTTAATTGAAATTATTAAATCTTATTGCTTGGAATTAGTATATAAGTAATTACTTGAAAATACAGATAACGGTTCTTAGAAAAACAACGCAAGTTTGCTGAATTTACAAAACATTTGCTATATTTACTCTGATTTGCATTAACCACTAAACTTTGTAATATTTTGCATTTACTAAATTTGGTTTGTAGGAATTACATTTAAAAATACAAGGCTGTTAGTAAAAAATAATAACAATTGCAAATCCAGCAAAACTTTCGTAATTTTCACTAAAACTTAGTTTTTTCCCCAAATACAAAACAGTTTTTTAATTTCTGGTGGTGACTTTTTTCTCAGTGTAGCCTGTGCGTACACGCATCACGTTTAGGCACCACGTGCACTTGACGAAATTACGCGAATCCGCCCGAGGTTACTCCCGACGTATACCTAAATCTAAGAACTCTACGTCCTATAGACGTTAACAATGCCATTCAAGAGAGTTGCTCCTATATGGCATTGTTAAAATTACATTGCAATATCATTTCGATTACAAATGACATAAAAGCTTTTAAAAATACCCTCAAAGTAACTCAAAATATCTTGAAGGTCAGCTTTTGGTATTTTCAAGAATATTTTTTGTAATCGAAATGGATTGCTATTTTCCGTTTTCACCTGCGTAAGTCCCGATCCCCCGGGAATTTCGGGATCAAAAGTATCCCATAAATTACCATTATGAAGGTTTTAAATCTAAATCGATCCAGTCGTTTCACCGTGAAAAGGGAACAAACTAACAAACCAGTAAACAAACTTACGTATTTATAATATTAGGTAAGAAGTTAGGACAATGTTTTATATACTTAAGTTAGTTAAAAATTGCAAAATAGTCTAACCATCAATTGTAGCTAATTGGAGCTAAGTTTGTCCGTAACTTTAGTCACGTTCGAATACAACGTGGCAGGTCGGAAGCAGAACACTTGACCTCATCAACATTCAACACAAGGATCTTCCGGCTCGCTGTTGATAATTATAGAGTATTACTACACTTCTTGTCTATTACTACACGCTTCTGTCCGCGACTTCGTTCGACATTTCACCATCTAAGAGGTAGAATTTCGAAAAACCCTTTCTTAGGGGATACCTTCACTTTACAAAGAATACACCCTCCACACAATTTCATGAGTGTCGGACCAGCGGTGTAAGTTGTGCGTTAATGTGTCAGTCAGTCATATAATAATATCAGAATTTTATATTTATAGATTTCTATTATTATCACTATCACTTCACTATCACTACTACATAGTATAAAATAAAATCACTTTTCGCCGTCCCTATGTCCCTTTGTATGCTTAGATCTTTAAAACTACGCAACGGATTTTGATGCGGTTTTTTTAATAGATAGAGTGATTCAAGAGAAAGGTTTATAACCAGACCACAGACAAATATCTAAGCATAAATTCTTGTCTCGGGGCGGGAATCGAACCCGCGACCCTGTGTTTTGCAGTCCGGCATGGTGACCATTGTGCCAACTGGGTCGTGATGTTGCCCCCGTCCCGTCTTTTTGTCATTAATCTCAAGGTTTTTACCATAGTTTTATCGTGTTTCTCCGGTTTTGGAATAAATTATATTATAAAGAAGGATAGGTATATTTAGAGGTAAGTAGGTATAGGTTTTTACTGAAAGTTATAACATACTGCCTCAACTAAATTACTATCATTGCATATTATTATTTATATCAACTAGCGACCCGCCCGGCTTCGCACGGCTATATTATGCATGTATTATACATATAAACCTTCCTCTTGAATCACTCTACCTATTAAAAAAAACCGGATCAAAATCCGTTTCGAAGTTTTAAAGATTTAAGCATACAAAGTGATATAGGGACATAGGGACAGAAAAAGCGACTTTGTTTTATACTATGTAGTGATTATTCAGGTTAAAATTATTAAAATAGAATTTCAATTCAATTAGGTCAACGTGCGCACAAAACTCTGGCGAGTTTCTCGTAATGGCCGCAACCAAAGGACATTCGTTGTTCACGTGGACGGTAAGAAACATGTGCTATTTGCACATGATAAGGTACCTGCGTGTAATAAGGGAAACTTTTTGAAGTTATACTTCTTTAGGCGCGTTATGAAAAAATGATGAGAGTGAAATTTTACAAAAGCGAGACACAAAATTCTCACGTCACACAAAATTCTCACGGGAGAAGTTGTTTAAATCTAAATTGAACTTTATTGATTGTGTTGACAATCCTTTTCCAGTCCAGAGTTTTTTGTCGGACGAGTATTTTGCCCGACGAGTTTTTTGTCGGACGAGTTTTTTGTCGGACGAGTTTTTTGTCGGACGAGTTTTTTGTCGGACGAGTTTTTTGTCGGACGAGTTTTTTGCCGGACGAGTTTTTTGTCGGACGAGTTTTTTTTTTTTATTTTTTTTTATTTTTTTTTTATTTTTTTTTTGTCGGACGAGTTTTTTGCCGGACGAGTTTTTTGTCGGACGAGTTTTTTTATTTTTATTTTTTTTTATTTTTTTTATTTTTTTATTTTTTTTTTATTTTTTGTAATGCAAATATTCATCTAATGACCAGTTTATAGGTAGTTTTCCCCTTTATTTTACGAAATATTTAATTTTTAATTAAGGTGGCAAGTAGTAATAGCCCTAATACCCCGCAGGTACGGTCGGAGTCAAAATTGCAAACCCACCGTAGAGATCTAAATTTACTATTATTGAAATGATTTTATTTTAAAAATATTTATCTCATAAATTCATGAGTTGTAAGACTTCAAACTTGAACTCGAGCTTTTAGACCTAAGAATCTTGCTTGAAATGAAAACATTCTATATGATAAATGTAGAGCTCTACGGTGGGTCTGCAATTTTGAATCCGACTGTACTTTAGGCTAATCTTATCCCGATATACTACGAGTAGGGCTTCCAATCTCGAGATCCAGAAATACGGTGATCCCGCTTGATTTTTTTTGCCGCGGGATTTGCGGCATTGAAAAATATTATGAGCCCACGTGCTTTCCTGAACGCTGTTGCTTGCACATTGTCCACAATCAAACTGCTGATGTATTCAAACGGAAAAGAACACGTCTACTCAAGCTCCGACATTGCAAGAGGAACTAGAGCAGCGTTTAAGGTGAAAGGGTACCGGCGCTCTCTCCATACAAACTTAGTCGACTGGTTCCTCCCTGGATAATGACACTAGAGCGAATATTTTTTTTACATAAAAGTTAAGATTTGAAAACAAAAAAAAAAATAAAAAACAACAAAACATATGGGCATGGTCATGGCAGTTATAAGTTTTATGCAACAAAAATATTTGTTCTAGTGTCATTAGCCACGGAGGAAACAGTCGACTACGTTTGTATGGAGAGAGCGCCCAGTACCCTTTCCTAGTTACGAAGTAGTTTTGCGGGATCCCGTTATACCGAGATCCCGCACCAATGAAAATTCTTGATCCCGCCGATACCGAGATCCCGCAATTGCATGCGGGATTGGAAGCACTAACTACGAGGTTTCAAGATTTACGTGAGTAAAATATCAGCATCAGTTATCTTTAATAGGAAAGGGTACCGGGCGCTCTCTCCATACAAACGTAGTCGATTGTTTCCTCCCTGGATAATGACACTAGAGCAAATATTTTTGTTGCATTAAACTTATATCTGCCATGACCATGCCCCTATGTAATGATGTTTTTTCTGTGTTTTATTTTTTAAATCTTTATTTCTATGATAATTAGAAAATGAAAAAACCAAAACATAGGGGCATAGTCAAGGCAGTTATAGGTTTTATGCAACAAAAATAATGGTGCTAGAGTCATTATCCAGGGAGAAAACAGTCGACTACGTTTGTATGGAGAGAGCGCCGGTACCCTTTCACCTTAAATAAGTAGGTTCTCGAACCACGTGGTTTCTGTATTATAATTGAGTAGACACGTTATTAGAATTAACGCAGCTCTGTTATGTCTAAAGCGGAACAAACATACAAACGCACGTGACTCCAGTCGCAGCTGAGGCGAAGATCGAGAGACCACGTGGCTGATTGTGTGCATGGTTTTACTAATAACAAAAGAATCAGGTATTTTAAGGATTTATATGATGTTTTAAACATTGGAAATTATGCGACAGTAATTGACGTTTGGTGTTGCCAGCATAATATTGCGTGAAGTATTTCACCGCACAAAACCTTAAGAGTTGCCACGCCCCTTTCGTTTTTACCCGACTGGGTGACACAAAGGAGGGTTACGTGTTTATCGATCTACTAGCGACCCGCCCCGGCTTCGCACGGCTATATTATGCATGTATTACATAACATTACATGTATGTATATACATATAAACCTTCCTCTTGAATCCCTCTATCTATTAAAAAAATGGGTGCGTGTACTTATGTACGCGCGTGAGAAGTTATACTTCTTTGGCATTATTAAAAAAAAAAAAAAAATAATAAAAAAAAAAAAAAAAAAAAAAAAAAAAACTCGTCCGGCAAAAAACTCGTCCGACGAAAAGTTCGTCCGACAAAATACTCGTCCGACGAAAAACTCGTCCGACAAAATACTCGTCCGACAAAAAACTCGTCCGGCAAAAAACTCGTCCGACAAAAAACTCGTCCGACAAAAAACTCGTCCGACAAAAGACTCGTCCGACAAAAAACTCGTCCGACAAAAAACTCGTCCGACAAAAAACTCGTCCGGCAAAAAACTCGTCCGACAAAAAACTCGTCCGACAAAAAAAATTGTCCGACAAAAAACTCGTCCGACAAAAGACTCGTCCGACAAAAAACTCGTCCGACAAAAAACTCGTCCGACAAAAAACTTGTCCGACAAAAAACTCGTCCGACAAAAAACTCGTCCGACAAAAAACTTGTCCGACAAAAAACTCGTCCGGCAAAAAACTCGTCCGACGAAAAACTCGTCCGACAAAAAACTCGTCCGACAAAATACTCGTCCGACAAATATAAACAATTAATTACATTAAAATAATTATGTAGTAGTAGTACCTCTTTGTACTTATCATCTTGTCATCTTGCGGTTTGCGGACAACTTCAACATGGTTTTATGACAGCTGTCATCTTGCGGTTTGCGGACAACTTCACGGTGAGAATTTTGTGTGACGCTTTTGTAAAATTTCACTCTCATCATTTTTTCATAACGCGCCTAAAGAAGTATAACTTCAATAACTTCAAAAACCGCATCAAAATCCGTTGCGTAGTTTTAAAGATTTATTGCTTTGTTTCCACGTCTACAGATTACCAATTTTCAGATTTCCAATACTACAGATTCCCGTATTAACAGATTTCCACCATGTCTACAGATTCTCATGCCTACAGTATCCTATTTGTACAGATTCCCATTTCTACAGATTTCCATGTCTACAGATTCCATGTCTACAGATTCCCATGATTACAGATTCCATGTCTACAGATTCCCACGTTACATTTGTAAGAAGCATACATAGGGATATAGTGACAGAGAAAGCGACTTTGTTTTACATTATGTAGTGATGTATTTTTTTTAAACTAGATAATTAGGGACACAAAATAACCTCGATCATTCAATCGTCAATCGCCTTTAGATAAAATTGTACAAACTTTCGGATTTCTAATATATTAGATAAGTTAACTATCAACTTAGCGAGTTTCATTGCAATAGGTTCATGAGTTTTTATTAGAAGTAACAAAAGTACAGACAAACTTTCCGAATAAAGTAGGGCTAGCTTTTGACCACCACTTCATCCGCCTATTATAAGTCAGTCAGTCAGAACTTATAGATTTAAAGTAGGGCAGAGGCATATACTTTCAGTAAATAAAATCTGTAAAATGAAAGTCATGTCGCACAGCTAGATCAAAACTGTTGTAACTCAAAAATGTCGCATTTTGAGTTAACAGCATATTCGGATTCCTGATACAATTACCTAC
Source organism: Idaea aversata (assembly GCA_907269075.1). NCBI lineage: Eukaryota > Metazoa > Arthropoda > Insecta > Lepidoptera > Geometridae > Idaea > Idaea aversata. The sequence goes on from OU026102.1 coordinate 6,466,575, forward strand.
ACGGCAATAAAACCGAAGTAATTCAGTTTACTTTAGTGTCCAAGAGATGGCGAGACGAATCAGTTTTGTCTACACCCACTCGTGCAACTAGGGTGTTGTATTTTGAGTTGCGACAACTTTGGTGAGTAAACTATTGAAAATCTTACAAAGTATTTTGACTTAAGTCAGTTTTCTTACTTATTGCTTAACTGATTTGAATTTTTATTTCATTTTACTACAGTTTCAATAAGCATTTTTTTAAATTAGTCGTTTTCTCATTCTCTAAGGCTTAATTTATTACCTGATTAATATCATAATGGTTTATTTTCTATTACATTTCAATTTTTTTTTACAAAATGTTGCTATCGTGCATAGTTTTCATAATATCAGTTTTTTGCCATTTCTCAAAAATCATGTTTTTTGAGTTACAACAGTTTCGATCTCAGTGTGCGATGTATTCATTATAAAATATTAATAAATAAATATTGCAGCACATTCCACACATCGCCACCTAGCCCCAAGCTAAGCAACTAGACTTGTGTTATGGGTACTAAACAACGGATATACTACATACATACTTTTCTTTTGTAAAAATATACTTATAATACATAGAAACAACCAGACCACAGACAAATATCTAAGCATAAATACTTGCCTGAAGCGGGAATCGAACCCGCAACCCGCAACCCCCAGCAGTCCGGCATGGTGACCATTGTGCCAACTGGGTCATCAACTGGGTCTGGGTTATTATATTGAAAGTAACGGGCTGTATCTGAAAACAAAGTCCGTTATTCACATTTGTGTCAATTTTCAGAATTTGAAATTCATAGAGCATCCGCATTTTGATAAATGTTATGAATTGTAAAAAAAAAACAAATGGTTGTCTGTAAAGTCGGTTTACGGACGATAATTTTACGATGCCGGACTGCCAAACACAGGATTGCGGATTCGATTCCCGCCTCAGACAAGTATTTATGCTTAGATATTAATTGTCTGTGGTTTGGTTGTTTCTATAAATTATAAGTATATATTTACAAAAGAACAGTATGGTAGGTAAGTAAGTTGTATATCTGTTGTCTAGCACCCATAAAACAAGTCTAGTTACTTAGCTTGGGGCGAGATGGCGATGTGTGGAATGTCCTGCAATATTTATATTTATTTATTGCTACAATATTAATTAAGAGGAAAGGGTACCGGGGGCTCTGTCCATACAAACTATTACAAACGTACTCGACTGTTTTCTCCCTGGATAATGACACTAGAGCAAATATTTTTGGTGCATAAAACTTATAACTGCCATGACCATGCCCCTATTTGTTGTTTTTTTTTTATCTTAATTTCTATGCTATGATATGCATTATGATAATTAGAAAAAATAGGGGCATAGTCATGGCAGTTATAGGTTTTATGCCACAAAAATATTTGTGCTAGTGATATCCAGGGAGGAAACAGTCGACTACGTTTGTATGGAGAGAGCGCAGGTACCCTTTCACCTAATGTCGCAGGCTCGTGTGGTTACATTGTATGCCATTTGCGTGAAGTTTAACACGATGTAGACCATATCCGGACACGTGGACCACGGTCTCATTGTCAGCCATGTGGGTTATACTCACAATAAGGGCATTAATCAAACCATGATTCAACAAACGACTCTTTAATTACAATTACAATGTTGCAGTCCATTGAACTTGATTTGCACGTGGCGTGGTTCACCATGATTTTTCCTGTTTTAAAGATATTATATAATGACAGTTATAGGTATAGAATGGACATTTGTGCTTTTTCAATTTTATTAATAACTAGCGACCCGCTCCGACTTCGCACGGCTATATTATGCATGTATTGTACATATAAACCTTCCTCTTGAATCACTCTATCTATTAAAAAAACCGCATCAAAATCCGTTGCGTAGTTTTAAAGATCTAAGCATACAAAGGGACATAGGGACGGCGAAAAGTGACTTTATTTTATACTATGTAGTGATAGTAATAGTGATGAAGTGATAACAACCGGAGGTTGTCCTTGGCTGCATTTTATAGTGCAGACAGGGATAATCGCCGGTTTGATGTCCACATTAAACTTTGCCATCAAACTTGTTTTTGTAAAGGGCCTCTATACTACGTGTTGGCTTCGGCCCCACGCATGTCTTCCAAAGGTCCGGGTCTCCAGAGTCCCGTGATATAGGACATGTAACAAACAAATAATAATAATTAAATTTATTTCAATCAATCAAAGATCATACTATACATAATATGTTTGACAATTCACTTTGAAATAGGTCTGAAAAAAAAAAATTGAAATTCAGAGTTGAAAAGGGGTAGTAAGGTATTTTGGAGGTGATTCGCTTTGAAATTAATATCAATATATTTACAAAAAATCGTATATTAGAATCATTTTCGACTCCTAAGTGGGTAAAAATGAGTAAATACTAATAAAACCATTACCTTTTTACATCTTTTGTAAAAGATGTTTTTTATATCTTTATTCCGAAAATTCTTCATTTTCGACTCTTATGTGGGTAAAAATGAGTAAATAGGTACTAATAAATACATTACCTTTTTACATCTTTTGTAAAAGATGTTTTTTATATCTTTATTCCGAAAATTCTTCATTTTCGACTCTTATGTGGGTAAAAATGAGTAAATACTAATAAAACCATTACCTTTTTACATCTTTTGTAAAAGATGTTTTTTATATCTTTATTCCGAAAATTCTTCATTTTCGACTCTTATGTGGGTAAAAATGAGTAAATACTAATAAAACCATTACCTTTTTACATCTTTTGTAAAAGATGTTTTTTATATCTTTATTCCGAAAATTCTTCATTTTCGACTCTTATGTGGGTAAAAATGAGTAAATACTAATAAAACCATTACCTTTTTACATCTTTTGTAAAAGATGTTTTTTATATCTTTATTCCGAAAATTCTTCATTTTCGACTCTTATGTAGGTAAAAATGAGTAAAAACTAATAAAACCATTACCTTTTTACATCTTTTGTAAAAGATGTTTTTATATCTTTATTCCGAAAATTCTTCATTTTCGACTCTTATGTGGGTAAAAATGAGTAAATACTAATAAAACCATTACCTTTTTACATCTTTTGTAAAAGATGTTTTTTATATCTTTATTCCGAAAATTCTTCATTTTCGACTCTTATGTGGGTAAAAATGAGTAAATACTAATAAAACCATTACCTTTTTACATCTTTTGTAAAAGATGTTTTTTATATCTTTATTCCGAAAATTCTTCACGATTGTGCATTAAGGAAAGAAACATATAATTAAAATCGACACGTGGCTTAACAATTATTAAAATATACCTACTTAAAATGTTGTTTTTGTAATTTAAAGATATCTTAGTTCTAAAGGACATTATGTTCATTTACATTCTTACAAAAACATGTTTGAAAGATAATTTTTATCGTTAATTAAGAGAATTGAAATGTTAATTTTCACGTTTTACCTACTTAGGTATTACTATTGTTATCAGCAACAAAATAATAAACAATAAAGACAAAAACTTGAGATTCTTGGAAAATAATGTTTCACCTAAAATTTTGTTTGGGCTTTGAGTATTTTTAGTATATTTTCTATTTATATTTTGTTCACCGCATTTGTTAGTTAGTACAGTATTTAAAGTGTCTTAATGGTAAGTAAATTAATAAAAAAAATAACATTAAAAAATACAAATAGTCCAACCACAAACAACCAAGTCCCACCTACCATAACATAAGGCACCGTGATTAGTCAAATGCTAAGTAATTTGTAAAAAAAATCCGATCAAGTGCGAGTCGGACTAGCGCTCGATGGGTTCCGTACCATTATATTCTGATTTTAGTATTGTTGTTATAAATATATCATCTGTGAAAATATCAACTGTCTTGCTATCAGGGTTCATGAGATACAGATTACAGACTGGTGACAGACAGACGGTCTTAGTAAAAGGGATCCGTTTTTACCTTTTGGCTAAAAAATATATTTACTTCAAAAATTCAACAATGAAATGAAAAATACAAATACAAATATATTTATTGAAACTAATTTTACATAATAAACTAACCACTAAATATTAAAGAGAACAAAAAAAACACATATGCCTGAGCTAGGTAATCCTGTATCTCAGGCGAAAAAGGACTTACATTAACTTATAAAATAAATTACAATAATTTACTTGCAAAATACTAACTAGAAACAATAACTAGTTAAATTATGAATGAAGCACAAACTCAGTTCACAGTTAGGTAGGTAATAGAGTTACAATAATAAGTAATTTTAGAATAGGCCGTTAGTTGACGTAACAAGTCCAAAACTATACGATATAGAGTTATCTCCGGCCAAACACGTGGCGCGGCGGGGCGGCGCGTGCGCATGTGGATGCTTCGTTCACTTTGAACAGTAGACTAATTCAAGTGATTTAGGATAATTATATTGGCCTTTATATTCAACTTTTACAATTTCAATTCGAACTAGGAGTTCCTGAGATTAGCGCGTTCTAACAAACAAACAAACTCTTCAGCTTTATAATACTACTAGCTGCACTCCGCGGTTTACCCGCGTAATTCCGGATCCCGTGGGAATATCAAAATAAAAAGTAGTCTATAGCCTTCCTCGGTAAATGGACTATCCAACACAAAAATTCATCCTGTCTTTCCTGACGTGTACAATTTGGGGGTCTTCAAGTCGCGAGTGAATAAGTATCTTCTAGGAAGGCGTGTTACATCTTAGGCCGCATCGTCACCTACCATCAGGCAGGTGTGATAGTGGTCAAACGCTGACCTATCATATATAAAAAAATAAAAAAATTCAATTCGAACCAGCAGTTCCTGAGATTAGCACGTTCAATCAATCAATTAAACAAACAAACAAACTCTGCAGCTTTATAATTATTGACCGAACGAGCGTAGCGAGAGAGGTCTAGTGGCGAGACGGTCGGTCGGTTGTACCTATGTATCTATGTATGTTTGTTCGACGATAACTTGAGTACCGTTGCTCTGACCTGATTTTTGGTATACGTGTAGTTGAGGTCCATAAAATTTTTAAGTTCGAACATGAGCAGAATCGATTCGGGGGGTTAAGGAGATAGGGGGTGCAAAAGGGGATCTACCTATATGGCAGGCAGATTATGGGGCAAATATACCCGAGTTGGGTATCTAATAAAAGCGCGTAACTTTGGTGACAATAATATAGTACCATGGAACTGATCTGATGATGGAACTGGAAGGAATCCACAGGAATGTATCATCGCAGCGGTCATTTTTATATCAAACTCATTTGTATCAAAAAGGAAAAAAACGCTTAGACCTTCTTTTATCATTAAAAAATGACAATGTCAGGTTTTCTTACTGTCACTGTTGTAAAAATGTGGTATTCAGAAAATTTCAAAACCGTTACGTAAAACTTCGTGAAATTATGATTAATTAAAATGGATGATCCATATAAGGTACCATATAATAATATGGTCATACTAAATTAAATTCAAATATTGGCAAAAGTTTATAGTAAGTACTACCAAAGTCATGCACTCCTGTGTTCGTTCCCGATGGAGCTGCTCGAACCAGCTAGTGATCAGCTAAACGGAAGCCGAGGCGAAAATTGGTCAATCCTTCTACGTTTGACGTCGTCAGGGCCACTCAGGATGTACCTTGGGTGAAGACCTCAGATCAGAGTGAAGACTGTAGTTTAAAAGCGTCTATTCTACTTTCCCTTAAACGTCGGACATCTCGTTGCTTCATATTTATAATTATTCATTTATTTCATAATAATGGGTTGGTTAACAATTATTGTGGTAGATAATATTAAATCGTATTGCTTGCCAATCCAGAGATTCTAATTAAAAACTTGTGACTAATCTTTTTATTATTTTTATTTACTAATAGGTTAGAGACTAATTATAGGACATATAGGTCCACCGATATTAAAGGTCTCAAACTTCTGTAATACTATATTTGAATCGAGGGAAGAGCCTCTCTCCTCTTTTCCTCTTTCGTTACATTATGATGAGAACATAGGTACTAAAATTGTATGTTTAGTCTGATGATAAAGACCAGACGAGAGTTGGTTTGAGAATGCTCGAAGACGGTCTATCTTATTTTAATGATTGGTGACCAGTTTCGCTATCATCAGAAACTGGATATCGCTGACTCTATTATACTTTTAACACAAGATACTACAGTGAAACCTGGTTAAGTGAGACGTGTATATAGAAGTGTATATACATACTAATCTAAAAGAGAAAATACGAATTCAAACGCGTTATGCATTTTCTAGGTCCATGGTTAGGTCATAGACTTTTCTAGGTTTATGGTTAGGCAATTTCTTGTCTATAAAAATGAGTTCCATAGCCTAATTTTCTTGGTTTAAATCACGTATTTTTTATTTCGCATTTTCTTGATACTCGGAAGAATAAGTAAGTACCTATTATGGATGTAAATAGTTAAAAAGCTCCTTCCCTCACTTCAATAAGAACTTAAATTATCTTAAAAGCAAAATAGTCATAATATCATGTTTGGATTCGTTCAAAGCACCTTGACAATTATGTATGCTATAGCTTCTGAAGAATCAACTGATATATGGGATCTGGTGATAGAGTTGGAAGAACTCAACTTCAAAAAAAATATCTCTCTACAATTCTTAGAACTCTCTTCTAGACCAGATAAGTCTATCGTTAAAGTTCGTTAAAGTTGTCTTGATCAGAAGGCACTCTAGGTGTTAAACAAGCAACTGATGTCTGGGGTTTGGTAATATGGCCGGAAGAAGGCTATGAACTCATCTCTAGACAAGTTAGGTCTATCGTGTTCACTTGATGAGTAGGTACTCTACATACAGACGATATGGTGATATACACGGAAGGAGGCTATAGGAGCTTTTTAATCTCACACTATTTACATTCATAATAGGTACTTACTTATTCTTCCGAGTATCAAGAAAATGCGAAATAAAAAATTCGTGATTTAAACCAAGAAAATTAGGCTATGGAACTCATTTTTATAGACAAGAAATGCCTAACCATAAACCTAGAAAAGTCTATGACCTAACCATGGACCTAGAAAATGCCTAACGCGTTTGAATTCGTATTTTCTCTTTTAGATTAGTATGTATATACACTTCTATATACACGTCTCACTTAACCAGGTTTCACTGTAGTATCTTGTGTTAAAAGTATAATAGAGTCAGCGATATCCAGTTTCTGAGGATAGCGAAACTGGTCACCAATCATTAAAATAAGATAGACCGTCTTCGAGCATTCTCAAACTCAAACTCGTGAGGTCTCAGTTCGGGGCGAACTACTAGTTAGTATAGATTTTATTACATGTTTTTGTCTGACGGTACCTTTGCTACTAAGACGGTTTTGTGAAAGAAGAGAAGTGGGATGAAAAGGAAATTGAAAAATACTTACTGTGGTATAAACACGCTAATCTCAGGAACTACATGGTTCGAATTGAAAGATTCTTTTTGTGTTTGATAGTCCATTTATCAAGGAAGGCTATAGGCTACTTTTTTTGTTTGATATACCCACGGCATCGGGACTTACGCAGAAACTGCGGAGCGCAGCTATTTTAAAAATATTTTTAATTAATAGTCAAAGAGAAATACAATATATAGAATATCTGAACAATCATATAAATATTGGTAAGTATAGGTATTAAAAGTAAATAAGTGTGTGTATAAATTGTACAAAAAAAACAGACGGGAAAAACAGTACGAACACCAAACACGTGAGTGCTGCACCCTAAAACTATTATACCGTGACCTGATTCTGAATAAACCAATTGTGTCCCGAATTAATGTCATTGTTAAATTGAAACTGTCCAACTAAATACAAATACTTAGGTAGGTATGTACTAAAAAAATATTAACTTTTTTCTGTTTTTAGTATGTTGTTATAGCGGCAACAAAAATACATAATCTGTGAAAATTTTAACTCTCTAGCTACAATGGTGCCTGGTGACAGACAGACAGACCGACAAACGGAAAGCGAAGTCTTAGTAATAGGGTCCCGTTGGAATCCCAAAAATGGTTGTCTGTAAAGTCGATTTACAGACGATAACGTCATAAGAAAATTGTCAATAACATGACGCACGACGGGAACGTGAGCGATGACGTCACACTTTTTTATGAGTGCCGGTGTTCATCGATTTATAAGACGTTATCACGTCAAAAGTATTATAGTACATTGCGATACAAGTGTGGAAAGCTCGGCGATACAAGTGTGGAAAGCATCTCGGCTTTTGCCACGCTCGCGTTCCGCTCGCGCGTCATAAACCCGCCTCTATGGAATGATCAGCTTTCCACACGTGTATCGTACGACGTTTTTTATCACAGTAGCGAATAAAAAAAAAGACTTGTTAAAATAATTAAAGGTTTTTAAGAATTTTAGGTTATGTTTACTATTTTTTGTTAATTACACTCCCGAAAGGCTACGCAAAAGACTTTTAACCTATACAGCCTCGTCTGACATACAATATTTTTTTAGGGTTTTTTTTATTTGTTTTTGCGTCGGCGGTTAAAAACAGAATAATAATGGTAAGGGAAAAAAATATTTATGTACCTAAAGAAAAAACAAAATAAAAACAAAACTCAATTTTTAATTATTTTCAGAGACGTTATCACGTAAAATTATCGTTCGTTATCAGACTTTAGAGACAACCTTTTGAAAAGAAGAAAAAAGGTACCACCAAAGAGGTTTAAGCCAGCAAGGCTTAAAAACTTTTTGATGGTACCTTTTTTCTATACATCAAAACAGTATAACCCAGATAAATTAAGAATGTTTCATCTACTTAATATGTCATTAGCAGTAAGATACGTATTTGACTTATCGGGATTACGTATTATTTTAGCACTAGTTGGATTTTTTATATCGCACGCGTGTATAATACGTTGCATTATGAGCCTAAAAGCGGTTTAATAAGATCCACCTTATGAGCAACTGTGATAAAAAAAAGTTTTTCATACTTATAACAGAAAAAAACAGATTGTTTTTAAATGGGGAATACTCATAAAAGTAGGACACGCCTTGCGATTTCTTTTTTGGAAATAACTAAATTCTCTTTTTTAAACTAGTTCCGAATCGCATCTTCTTCTTCGTATCGATTCCGGTTTTTTATTGTTTTCATATTTTTGTATTTCGTTTTTAGAAATTTAATGTTTTTGTATTTGATTATCGATACACCTATGTTTTTTTACACTACATAGTATAAAATAAAGTCACTTTTCGCCGTCCCTATGTCCCTATTTCCATAGGGAAATAGGTCCCTATGTATGCTTAGATCTTTAAAACTACGCAACGGATTTTGATGCGGTTTTTTTTAATAGATAGAGTGATTAAAGAGGAAGGTTTTTAGATATAATACACGCATAATACAGCCGTGCGAAGCTGAGGGCGGGTCGCTAGTAATATTTAATATACGACTACCATAATCTGTGGTCAAGAGAATTGGTCATAGTTTTTGTCCAGTAGCTAGTGATGCTGAAGTGGTTTTGTATGTTTTTGAGTAAGCGTCACCCGAGCCGTTTTAAACTGTTTTAAATGTCAGAGAGAAAAAAAAAGCAAACTCTGCTTAGACTGCTCAATCTGTTTATTATTACTTCGTAAACTCTTCTTTCGGAATATTAAAATAACGGTTATAGTATTTAAGTAGCTATTACTAAAGTTTGGATGTCTATCTGTTTTTTGTTGTTTTAGTAGAGCTCTATCGATAAGCACTCTAACGGCCGTTTTCAATAACCTACTAGAGATAACAGATAGCTATCTGTGATAAAAAGTAACTTTCGATCTATCTTTAAAATGTGTTAAACAAGCTTTGGTTACGGTTATCTCTCTTTGAAGAAAGATATATTAAACACTAGCGACCCGCTCCGGCTTCGCACGGCTATATTATGCATGTATTATATCTAAAAACCTTTCTCGTTAATCACTCTATCTATTAATAAAAACCGCATCAAAATCCGTTGCGTAGTTTTAAAGATCTAAGCATACATAGGGACATAGGGACGGCGAAAAGTGACTTTATTTTATACTTGCGACCCGCTCCGGCTTCGCACGGCTGTATTATGCATGTATTATATCTAAAAACCTTCCTCTTTAATCACTCTATCTCTTAAAAATACCGCATCAAAATCCGTTACGTAGTTTTAAAGATTTAAGCATACAAAAGGACATAGGGACATAAGGACGGCGAAAAGTGACTTTCTTTTATACTATGTAGTGATAAACAGAGTTATCCAAGAGCCAATCGTTTCGCTTTAATTTTGCATAACACATTCATCAGTATAAAAATACTGCACTCAACTATCAATAGATGAAGGTATGGTATGTTCTTGTTAACCGTCTAAAACAACATCATTGTGTTTGGCGTCTATGTGAGCAATGATATTGAATCGGGGCCATTGAGCAGACGTTTATGCGCATACGCACGTGATAGCTCACGTGTCTGTCTACGATTTATATTGTAAACTTTCACTTTACCCGTGAATATACAGAACGAATGACTATTTTTTGACCGATCTAAGGCCGACCCGCACACAACAGTGCCGGCACAGTGCCGACACGTGCTTTTTTTTTTTTACTAGTCTATCTCCATGTATTACTCATCAGTGTCAGTGAAAAATGATATTGTAGCATGCCCCTAAGCCCTAGGCCCTAGTACAAAAATTATGCAACAATATCATTGTTCACTGACACTGATGGATTCGTTACCGAACGGCACGGGTCGGCACGGCACTGTGCCGGCACTATTGTGTTGGGGATCGGCTTTTATGCGTCTCTTCTTCAAGTCCGACAAAATTTGCTTTTATCTGTCAGTATGTTAGTACTCCTTACAGGTTGTATTTTACAACCGATCTTGATGAAAATTGGTATACTTACTTACAGGTTTCACGTTTTTATTGATTTTGTAATATTTTTTTATATAAATAAACACATACCGTAACCACATGATTAAAGAAAAATGCTCGAAGTTATTAAAGAAGGACCCGTAACCAAATGAGTAGGGAAGTAATCATGAGCCGTAACCACATCCGTAACGTCCGATTTGTCAATCCTCGTGCTAGTTTTACAAACGGTTTCAAAAGCCGCCATTTTAAGTTCTCATATTTTTGAAAATATGCCCGCTATTTCTGTAGACTTGTTTTTCTAACCTTAAGCTTTTTCCTATGTCTTTGTTTTTTACTTATGAGTGACAACGACTGCAAAAACAAGACATGGTCTACCTGTGAAATAACTTTTGGAGGCATAAGATACAGTGTACCTATGATAAAAATATGATCAAATTTGGAGGCATCAGATCAACCCGGTTAGGCAAATGCTGAGAGATGTTCTTTTCATTGTCATTTTTCTCTATTATTTTCTGTGAGGTGTGTTCGATTTAGCAAATAACGTCTGTCTTTGGTCTATGTCATTGGTTAATTATAACATATTGATTCAGCTGTCACATAATATAGGTATCCTACGCAGAAAAATCACCTACCTACCAAATAATTGAATCATGCTGTTATTGTGGCTCTCAGTACGCGCGAGATCACGCGTGGCATCGAAATTTCAACGTGACTCTAGTTTATCTTTTATATCACATGGTTTTTTTGTCGTGAAAAACGTGCTTAATTAAAGTCATCATAATGAATGACGCTCAAAGGTGTGTATGCACCGAATTTGTTAAAGAATGAGTAGGTACCTACGACGTTCGCAAATAGAGAACGAATGTAGTTTATCAGTGTTTATTTTTAAAATAGATAATTTAACTAAGACCGCACTCTGAAAATTTTCTAAGTTAAACTTGATGTGAAAATTTATGGAGGTGGTGCTTATGTAGTTTCGTCTAAGAATGTTTTTGAGGGAATGAATGTAGTCACATAAGTGACTATATTTTATTTATACCTAACTAGCTGCGCCCCGCGGTTTCACTCGCATAAGTCCTGATCCCGTGGGAAATCAAAATAAAAAGTAGCCTACAATCTTCCTCGATAACTAGACTATCCAACACAAAGATAATTTTTCAATTCGAACCAGCAGTTCCTGAGATAAGCACGTTCAAACAAACTCTTCAGCTTTATAATATTAGTACTTATAGATTTTGGAATTACTAATCGACCTCTGTGGCGCGTCGGGCGAACACCCGACTGCGACGCAAAAGGTTGCGGGTTCGATTCCCGCCGGGAACAAGTATTTATGCTGACCATAAATTCTTGTTTCTGGTTCTGGGTGTTTCCTATATGTATAATATGTATATTTTACAAAAAAAAAAAAAAAAGTATATATGTTGTTTATCCGTTATCTGGCACCCATAACACAAGCATTAAGTTGCTTAGCTTGGGGCTGGATGGCGATGTGTAATATGTCCTGAAATATTTATTAAACAAAAAAAAAAACAAAAAAAAAAATCTTTTCAAAGTCAGTCAATAGAGAATACCTAAATTTAGACCACGTTTAGACGAAAAGATTAACGTTATCGGTCCAGTATTCACGAGTACCTATGTATAGCTTCAATGTTGTTTTTTATCATTATCAATGCATGCGTAGGCGGTACTGTATTCGTATGTGCAGTATGCGTCATAAGTACACTATCAGTTTGCTACCTTGCTATCAACAAGTATTGGCGTTACACACAAACGTTACACACAAACATAAATAGTTGAATTGACGACCCAGTTGGCACAATGGTCACCATGCCTGACTGCCAAACACAGGGTTGCGGGTTCGATTCCCGCCGCAGGCAAGTACTATGCTTATAGATATTTGTCTGTGGTCTGGTTGTTTATATGTACATATTATAGGTATATATTTAAAAAACAAAAGTATTTAATAGTATATCCGTTGTCACACACAAGTTTAGATACTTAGCTTGGGGATAGATGGCGATGTGTGGAATGTCCTGCAATATTTATTTTATTTATTATTTTTTATATTATTTCAATTATAAGTACTCAGTGTGATTATTATTTTCAACATGTTGTTTGTTAGTTGGCCGAGTGGTATAAGCCGCCACCCGCTATACCAACCGACGTGGGATCGATTTATAGTTATAGGTTACGTTGTTATAATGTTCGAATAGTGCTGCATAGAATGGTAAACGTTACGGTGCCGGTGGACTTTTGAACGTTGATTGTACCTACTTTATTGTTTATTAAACGCAACACGTGTTTTTTTTTGTAAAAATATATTTTGTACCGATAACCGTAGCCTTGGTTCATGCATTCATACATTAAAAAAAAAACAATAAAACACGTGTTAGTCAGAGGTCAGAATTTTGATACCTACCTCTAGCATAAGGAAATAATTTATTTTTATTAAATAACCTACTGTAAGTACCACAAGCCAAATAAATTGCTTCAGGTGGTGGAAAATAGAAGAAAGAAGAAGAAGAAGAGAAAGATTGTGGACTTACGCTTCGATCGTTTGTTTTTTTTTAACCTACGGCGGATGCTTTTTTTAATAGTTTTCTATAAGTAAATATAAAATTTAAATAGGATCGAGCTAGAATTAGGCATTCAAATAGCAGTTATTTATATCGTAGGCATCCAAAGGGTAGTTATTTATATCGTGGGTTCCAAAGGTTGCCTGGAAGAGATCGCTTTGCACTATAAGGCCGCCCTTTGTAACATTTAGACTTAATCTTTGTTATCTATTTTATTTAATGTAATTTAAAAATGGTGTTTACAATAAAGAATTCATCTATTTATCTATCAGCTAATAAAGGATAATATTGGAAAATTCAAATCCTATACCCGAGTCATAATCTAAAATTATATTCGTCTGGACTCGTGGCTAAGATTTTGATAAAAAGGTGATATACCTTCATGGTTTTAGCGACCTTAAAAATCGGCCAAGTGTGAGTGGAACCAGCGCACGAAGGGTTCCTTACCATGGTGTATATATGACCATGGTGTATAGGACCGTGTATAAGAGGACCCCACAGATTTTATTTATGTTTTAGTATTTGTATAGCGGCCGCAAAAACACGTAATCTGTGAAAATTTCAACTGTCTAGCTATCACGGTTCATGAGATGCATGGCGCTGCCTGGCGACAGACAGACGGACAGAGGGACGCACATAATAGGGTCCAGTTCTTAAAAAAACGAGGGAGTTTTATTTAAATAGTGTCATTATTTTAAGTCACGTTGATGACAGTTATGGAAAATACCTAAAATCACCCTATATTTTTTTTTTCCAAAAACACATTATTTATGTGATACTAGCTGCGCCCCGCGGTTTCACCCGCGTAAGTCCCGATCCCGTGGGAATGTCGGGATAAAAAGTAGCATATGTGCTAATCCAGGTCTCCAGCTATCTAGATACCGAGTTTCTTGCAATCGGTCCAGTAGTTTTTGCGTGAAGGAGTAACAAACATACATACACACACACATACACGCACACACAAACTTTCACATTTATAATATTAGTAGGAATAAGATTACAGGAAAAGTGAAGTTCACGTGATACATTTATTACTAAAACCGGTAATAATTGACGCACATGATACGCAAGCGTGACGTGTGATTTTCCCTCTATTTTTTCTCATTGTTTTTCTCTATAGTTTTTAATGTGTATGCTATTAGTTTACCCAGGTGATGTCTAGTTGACTAGAAGTAGACCTTATCTAAAATCTGTTAAATTAATGAAATTAGATATTGAAATTACAATTACAATTTTGGTCATACGCATGCCTGGTATTTGGCGATTAAAAAACTGTTTAACTGCGTTGGTTCATGTACTTTGCATTTTTTACACTATGCGATATTACGTACCTAAAAATTTACTTTATTGAATAGAAAAATCTTCAAGAATCAAGCATTAACTTTTATTAATAATTAGAAACATATGTGAAATAAACATCAAAATCAAAATATTCTTTAACACTATTAAAAGATGTAGAGTTTATTACAAATAAAAAGTTGTTCAATAAAAAGATTAGTTGTTCATTTACACAACACTCCCCTGGATGAAAGAGTGATCGTCTGTACCATTTCGGTACAGAAATTCAAATAGCAGTTATATCGTAGGAGGCATCCGCTAATCTATAGGTACTAATATTATAAAGCTGAAGAGTTTGTTTCTTTGAACGCGCTAATCTCAGGAACTACTGGTTCGAATTGAATTGGCGCAGTCTATAGAACGCTTTAGAGATCAACCATTTTCACGCTTTATTTACACAACACTCTCCCTGAAATAAAGAGTGATCGTCTGTACCATTTCGATTCAGACGATTACTATATTACCCATAGTGAGTACAGTATAATTTTAAATAATTCAGTCGTAGGTAGTTAGGGTCAGGTCTCACGTGTTCGCTCCCCACGTGCGAGCGGCTCGTGGCGTGCACCAGTGAGCGCCGGAGACGCGCCGCGGTAGCCCTGACACAGTTTGCGCGACCACGAGCAGCGATAGGCCGAGAGGCACGTGCACTACGAGACAAGTTAATTATCAGACATAAGTGCAATATGAATAAGTCAAGGAAATCTGGCTAATCTTAGACCCCCTTATTCCAAAACGAGGTTTAAGGATAGTCCGAGATGTGGATTTAACACAGATTTACTCGTGAACTATAGTCTAAACACTATCCCTATCACTACATAGTATAAAATAAAGTCACTTTTTGCCGTCCCTATGTCCTTAATAGAGACACGCGGTTATATTACAATACAAAGGGACATAGGGACATACTATGTCCCTTTGTATGCTTAGATCTTTAAAACTACGCAACGGATTTTGATGCAGTTTTTTTTAATAGATAGAGTGATTCAAGAGGAAGGTTTATATGTATCATACATGCATAATATAGCCGTGCGAAGCCGGAGCGGGTCGCTAGTAGATTATATAGGGAACTCTAAACACTATCCCTATAGATTATATTATACGGATAATGTTAAGACGTCTGAATCTAAGGTTTAAATCCACATATTGGACTATCCTTAAACCTCGTTTTGGAATAAGGGGGTAAGAGAATGACTCTATAGCTATATTATAGAATGTGCTATAAGCATATCGTTACCACAAAGTTACTCACGTTACATGTATCCAAGATTCGACAAAAGAACGTGTCTTATCTTTGAAAAAAAAATAGGTTACATAATAGAACCTACTAATGTAATGATGACTTTGCTTTTTAATTACATTACATACGATAATTATGACAGTAGGTAATTCGAATACGTGACAACTGAATAAAGGATTTAAGTTATAAGAAAATGTATCCTCTACTTTCTATTATGTATAGGTATTTTAGATTTAGGTCGTGGGCTCCAATCGCATCTAGACATAGTGTCAAATGTACGTGTGTTCCGACTGTCTGTCCAACCAATGATATTTTAGTATAGGTATTTTTTAAAGTAACTAGATTTTCACTAAAATTTTATTTGATGAAAAGGTTTTTCGTATTTATTTTGAGCAAACCTTAGATCTTTCAGTCCAGTTACAGGGACCATGGTCACGACGACTGAGGTAGAGGACGTAGAGCATATTCTATCTGTCTATATTAATACTATAAAAAAATTTGATTGTTTGTTTGTTTGCATTGAATATAGGCTCCGACTGTACTGGACCGATTTAGATGAAACTTGATATGAATACATTAAATAAACAAATATTGCTGGACATTCCACACATTGCCATCTTGCCCCAAGCTAAGTAACAAGACTTGGGTTATTGGTGCTAGACAATGGATAGGTATTATTAGGTACACTACTTATATACTTTTCTATTGTAAAATAATCCATAGTATAGTAGAAACAACCAGACCACAGACAAATATCTAAGCATAAATACTTCTCTGAGGCGGGAATCGAAACCGCAACCCTGTGTTTGGCAGTTCGGCATGGTGACCTTTGTGCCAACTTAGTCGTCATTGATTCATTGGGAATGACATAGGCTACATTTTATCCTGATATTCCCACGGGTTCGGGTCTTACGCGGGTGAAACCGCGAGATCGTGCTATTGTATGAATACATTGTGTTTTAATGAATAATTTTTATAGGCAGCTAAACCTACGTACTAGTACTGATAAGAACAGGTGAACGTCCTGCTTACACGGGCATCACGTTGCTAGCTTTGATTGTACGCACCTACTGATTTGCTTCATTTATAGGTAAATCTGTACCGTAGGCAGAGAATAAATATAGACATGCTACCAGCGTATACAGTGTGAGACAGCGAATATTCAACATCCACATATGTATATAGTTGTCAAATTGCCACTAAACAGTATAAATAACCATCACTGCACAAGTGCACACTAATTAGTAATCTTTTTTAATATTTTATAAGTCATTATAGTTTAACAGGTTATGAAGACAAAACTTTGATAGACACCAAACGCTTGTTTGCCACCAACGATTATTTTCTGTCTACGATCTATACTTGCTGCGCCTTACAGTTTCACCCACGCAACTCCCGATCTCGAATTTTGGGATCTAAAGTATCCTATGTCCTTCTCCATTTCCTAAACTACCTCTATTTCGATTTTCATCTAAATCGGTCCAGTCGTTTGACCGTAAAGAGGGAACAAACAAACAAACAAATAAAAAAACAAACTTTTATAAATTACTTTGGTTTTGCATACCTATTTTTATTGTCCAAAATACTTTGATATTTTCATTTGAAAAACTAAAATAAATAAATAAATATTTGTCTACATCGATATGACATTCACCAATCGTTCTTGAACAGCAATATAAAGATTGTATATGAAACTCTTGGTAAGTATAGGTGTGGTATAAGCATAATGATAAATATTATATGTAACCATTGAAAGAAAGAAAAGTTATCTATGTATGTAGGTAGATATGGAACTTGGACTACTTTACACTCATCCATCATAGTAATAAAAACTGCAAATAAATTATATGCGACCCCCCATTTTCCCCCCTTAGGGGTCAAATTTCGAAAAATCCCGTCTTAGTGAGCACCTACGTCATAAAAGGAACCCCGATGCAAAATTTGAGACTCCTAGCACACTCCTAGTTTCTGAGATATCGTGATGAGTGAGTCAGTCAGTCAGTGAATGATTTTCTCTTTTATATAAGTATATAGATTACAGTACACTAAAAACTTTAATAAATAAACCAAAGGAGGATTGACTAATATGTCAATCTCTCTAAATATAAATTTTCTAATGTCGCTATGTTATAGTTGCCAAACTCCACCTAAACGGCTGAACTGATTTGTATGATTTTTTTGTGTATGTCATTAGATCTGAGAATTTATTATTTAATAGCTGCGCTCCTCGGTTTCACCCGCGTATTTCCCGATCCCCTAGGAATATCGGGATAAATTAAGATGTAAGCTATCCTATTTTTCAAGTTTGGATCAAACTGTACACGGTGTGCAAATTTGATTAAAATCGGTTAAGTAGTTTAGGAGTCCATCACGCACAAGCAACGTGACACGTAATTAATGTATAACAGATTTTTATTTCATATAAAACTTTCTTTCTTTTTTTTTTCCTTCCTTTTTTATTTATATATTTTTTGTACTCATATGGCAAAACAACCTTTGCCAGGACATCTAGTAGATGTATAAAATTGCTGCTGTTTTTAGCAGAACAAGTAGCAGTAGAAAATGTGTTCCAAATAAATAAAAAAACCAAAATGAATAAAAACAAACTTGCTGTAAAATGCGATTGTATAAAAAAGAACACATCAAAGACACATCAACGCGTCATTAAAAGATTTGTACCTCAGAAAAGGATCTTAATAAAAATAAGGGGGCTAGCAAGCGTACTCACTAATCTAAAAATCCAACACAATAAAACGTGACAACATAATAGTTGTAGTCACGTTCATTATATCCTTGCCAGTCTCAACAAAACAGCAAGCCAAGTGAGCGGCGCAATGTGAATTATTTTGGTGTCATGGACTGGTACCACGTGAGACTACGAGCACGTGGCTAACGACCCAGTTGTCGGTCGGCTACCCGGAGCCCACAAACTACTGTATAATCTGTGCTCTACCTTGTAGGCGCACACGCACTGTGCAAAAACATAGTAGGTGGGTACGTGTAGCGCTAGTGAATTACATATTGTCTGATTTGATAGTTGTTTATCAATTTGGTTAACGCAAACTATACTTTTTTTAAAGAGAGATAGGACTCACTAAGTTTATTTTAAAAACGCATTTGTAAGTTCCGATCCCGTGGGAAATATTGGGATAAAAAGTAACATAAGTATATGTTAATCTTAGGTCTTCAGCTATCCAATACAAATACAAAAACAAAAAAATTAAAAAACAAAATAAAATAAAAATCACAAAAAATATATATTTAAGCTTAACGGAATCAACACGAAAAGAAGAAGAAGCTATCCAATATACCAGTATAAATAGCTAGAGACCTGGTTTACCATCTAAGCTACTGAAATCCACCCAACTACAATCAGTTTAGTGGTTTTTGCGTGCAGGAGTGTGTTACACACAAACTTTTTACATTTATAATATCAGGAGTAAGATAAAACCTATTTATTCTAAGAATTAACAAGGGTTCATGTAGCACTAAGTCTGCAAGTATATCATGACTCTTTGACTACATTGAATTTTAATCTCGGGTTAAAAACAGTAAACCTAGCTAATTTTGTAGTATAATTCAATACTTTATGCCTGCTTAGCTCTTAAATAGGTGCTGATAAATTATTTATAGCAAAACGTGAACCTGCATTCCATCTAACACTGAATGAAATTATCGGTTTACAAAGTTAAATGAAATAAATAACATTAATGTTTTAAAGTAAAGATAAAGTTAATCCCTACATTTCTACGCGGACCTTACTATATTTTTATTCCAGTTGACCGGGATTGCTTCAAACCAGTTATTGTGGCTATCGTACCATGCAAGTTATAGGAACAAAATAATTCTCAATTCGTCGCTTAAGTACATTCACCGATTACTCGAAGACGACTCAACTATTTAAAGTTAATTTACTTATTATTATGAGGAAACCTAACACCTATATATAAACATCACTAAGTACAACAGAAAGCCAAATAAGTTTCACGTCGAAAAACAAAAGTAGAAAAAATAATTTTGA
This sequence comes from Idaea aversata, assembly GCA_907269075.1. Lineage (NCBI taxonomy): Eukaryota > Metazoa > Arthropoda > Insecta > Lepidoptera > Geometridae > Idaea > Idaea aversata. Next base: position 6,486,560 of record OU026102.1, read on the forward strand.
TGTCAGCTTAACAACAACCACCAATGCAATAAAAATAATAATAAAAAATAGGTACTACCTACCATACAAAAGAAGAAAAATAAAAAATGTTAGACCACTATAATATAACATAGATCAACAAAGATACATAAATAATTATATTATTATCTATATTACTAATATTATAAAGAAGTATTACTAATAATAAAAAGAAGTAAAGTTTGTGTGTTTGTATATTTGTTAAATTGTAAGGGGTAATCTCGGGATCTACTGAACCGATTTTAAAAATTCTTTCACCAATAGAAAGCCACATTATTGCTGAGTGTCATAGGTTATATAAAAAACCGAAAAATAATAAGGCTTTTACGTGGTAGTCTGTTTTGCAAAGTGAATCGGAAATAACACGGTCGAATGAAAGCGTTTCTTACGAACGCTGCCTTAGCTATGAAAGATATATTTTTGAGTTCTTTCTAAAAGATGTGGAGCTTGAAAATGCCTACAAAAAAGTCAACGACAGCATATGTCTAACTTTTATATTTAAGTTACAAAAAGTATTTTTTTTAATATTAGTAAGTATGTATAGATAATTTAATTTTTAATTTATACTATAATATATACTATATATACTATGATAACATTACATCCAATATAGTTTACAAAGAAGTTTTGAACAGTTAAAATTACCATAACCAAACTAACTTTTCCCGCGACTTGGTCCTCATGGAATTCGTTTATCGCAAATCCCGCAGAAAATGTTTTTTCTTTCGGACAGAGTTACTTTCGAATTTTGTATTAGCATGCAAATACAAACTATACCTACGTATAACCCTCCTTTTGGCAGTTAGAAATTAACACATAACACTCTGTACTAAAAAAGGATTATTAACATTATGCCCAACGAAGTGGGCACGGGTCAGCTAGTAAATAATAAATTGATTATTTGTTTCTGTGGAAAAGAGACATTTATCCTTCCGTATTGTCTCGTTTTGGCACAATTCGTACATTTTCCTTTAAAAACAATAAAAACAAAGTCAATAAGGTCATATCAAAAGGAAAAGTTCGGTTACAGTTAGTTTTCAGTACTGTCAGTAGGTATTTTGTGTTTTTTTTTTTTCATTTTTGTTGCAAATACATATATAACATTCTATTGTAACAAAAAAGCTCTTCTAATAACGAAGAATAATTAAATATTTTCTCAAAATAATAACATTATATTTTACGCAATAACCGAGATTATTATTTTCCTGTAAAATAAACTGACAAAGTTGAAAAAAAAAACAGTTGTTCGCACTGCACAAAAACCTACTGAATTGACACCTGTTCTAATTCTAATCAATTGAGGGAACATTTAAATAAGTATATACCGTTCTATAGCCAGATTTTATTTTACCGGAAATTTTCAGCATCCAACATTCGTAAATTACCTACCTACTGACTATATTGCAGGTTTAAACAGGTCGAATTTAAAAAAAAAAATAAAGTTCCTCTTTGTCCTAATGGCTCATGTGAAGTTTTAGACCCATATAGCTCTTTAGTTTCAGAGATTTCTTGATGGGTATTTTACTTCTTTATATGTAAACTAGCGACCCGCCCCGGCTTCGCACGGCTGTATTATGCATGTACTATATCTAAAAACCTTCCTCTTTAATCACTCTATCTATTAAAAAAACCGCATCAAAATCCGTTGCGTAGTTTTAAAGATCTAAGCATACAAAGGGACATAGGGACGGCGAAAAGTGACTTTATTTTATACTATGTAGTGATAATTACTAGCTGTCCCGGCAAACGTTGTTTTGCCATATACAAAAGAAAAAAAATAGATGTTTTTCGATTCTCAGACCTAACGAGTATGTACAAAAAATATGATACAAATCGGTTCAACCGTTTAGGTGGAGTTTGGCAACTAACACCGCGACACGAGAATTTTAAATCCCTTCACTACATAGTATAAAACAAAGTCGCTTTCTCTGTCCCTATATCCCTTTGTATGCTTAAATCTTTAAAACTACGCAACGGATTTTGATGCGGTTTTTTAATAGATAGAGTGATTCAAGAGGAAGGTTTATATGTATAATACATGCATAATATAGCCGTGCGAAGCCGGAGCGGGTCGCTAGTAATATATAAATATAGATTATTATGCGTTACAGCATCTTGCAGCAATACATTTAAAAAATTAATGTTTTCAATAAAAAGATTCCTCTTTCATAAGGCCGGAGATAAAATAAAAATAACGGGAAAAGATATTAAAACCTGAATGTGGTTTTGTCACGTGAGCGTTCTATTAAATTGATATTCGGCAGACACGTGATTTGATTTTATTTAGGTAGAGTAGTCTATCTTAAAAAATGAACTATAAATAAATATAAATTATTTATGTATTGCCTGGTGGCTGACGAAATAGCATAATGTAATATAGCATACGAGCGCGCTCATAATCTTTTGCTCAGTCTTTTGCAAAAACATCAAAAATTAACTTCTTTGATTTGCCATACTATGTTTGTTTTCAGGAATTGTTCTCTATTAGCAATACTATCGATTGGTACAAAAATTGTTTTTTTTTGAAAAATGTACATGCGGTAATGTTTTTTTAATCTAATAATGTAATGTAATAATAATCTACATTTAAATTTTGTCGGCCAAGCAACTTCTTTCAGGTTTCGCTATCTCTTATAGTTTAGGCAGCCCCGGATCTAGGGGACCGCAGACCGGGGCCCACGCCCCGGGCTACACGTCCAGGGGGCTGCCAAATTCACACTTTATAGACGAATGCTCAACTCATTATTTACTTAACTTTGACCACAGAATACAATTATTTTCGAAAGTCAATCAATTAGTGGACATCTGATAGCTGAAATTATAAAGATAATAATGGTAAAAATAAATAAAAGTTGGCGGGGGCGGCAATATTAAGTTTTTGTCCCGCCTAAAAAAAATTGAAGATCCGTGGCTGAATTTAGGAACCAGCCCTGAAGGCCCATGTAAAAACATCGCCATGTATATTTTATAGAGATAGAAGATTATATATTTTACAACTCTTTTTCAACTCTTCTTTGTGTGAAAATTATATATCTAAGTCATCAAAAACGTTCACTAGTCTCGCTAAAATTCGAGAACGGCTGGACCACTTTGGCTAATTTTGGTTTTGTAATATTTGTGGGAGTCCAAGAAAAGGTTAAATGGTAGGAAAAAATAAGAGCCAGATTACACAGGTGAAACAGCGGGGTGCAGCAAAGAAATATATTTATTGTTTTACGGATTGTAATTCAATGATGTGGTAAACAGTATCTAGTCTATTAAATAAATGGAACAATCATTTGTAAAATCAATATCGGTCAAACAAAAACAACAAAATGTAAATCTGAAATAGAAAAATCTAATTGGCTAGTAGAAATTTAGGTCTGAAATATGTGGCCTTTCAGAATAGCATTTCGAGTGGATAATAATGAATAACCGAAAAACCGGTTATTATTTGAATAGAATAGACATTTATTAGAAAAGCACACGGACAAGAAAACAAATATAAAAGTATATAGGTTATAGGTTATATAGGTATTAAATATATAGGTAGACATAATTACAAAACAAAAATAAATTAAAATCAAAATTAAAATTAAAATAGAACAGACAGAATTAGAAAATAATCTATAGAATTAAATATATAGGTAGACATAATTACAAAACAAAAAACAAAAATAAATAAAAATAGAACAGACAGAATTAGAAAAAAAATTATAGAATTAAATAATAGGCACATAATAATGAAAAGTCCGGGAAGCCGTGTGTGTGTATTTGTTATTTTTTATGTTTTTTTTATATTTATGTTTTCAATAAGTAGGTACAATGACAGTTACTTACCAAAGTATAAGTACCTATTCCAAACCAAGTAAAATAATAAAGATATCTTTGCACGTGCGGGTCCTTATCCACCCACACAGCAATTTGGCAATATTTGTTTAGATTATCTCGACATTGTCACACAACGTGAGACAAGGTTAGCCATGTGCACTTCTGATTTGTGATGAGCTGACAACGTGACCCGTTTCATGATACATATAATACGTAAATATATCGAGTCTACACTGATATTATAAATAGGAATTTTTTTTTGTTTCTTTGTAACGAATCGGCTTCGAAACTACTAGACCGATTTTGATGAAACTTGGTATGAGGATACATTAATTCATTAGTAATTACATAGGCTACGTTTTATCCTAATATTCCCACGGGATCGGGAGTTACGCGGGTGAAACCGCGTAGCGCTGTTAGTCATTTTCACGACGGGTCTAAAATAAAGGTGATAATTATGCAAAAACGGTATTTAGAATTGGGAGAGTTTAAAATTTACGTATGAAAATATTTTTACATTTAATTTTAGTAAGTAGGTAGTAGCTTTATGAACGTTATAAGTTTAGAGAACAACTAGCGACCCGCCTCGGCTTCGCACGGCTATATTATGCATGTATTATACATATAAACCTTCCTCTTGAATCACTCTATCTATTAAAAAAAAACCCCATCAAAATCCGTTGCGTAGTTTTAAAGATTTAAGCAGTCAAAGGGAAATAGGGACAGAAAAAGCGACTTTGTTTTATACTATGTACTGAAGTGATGAATTTGTAAGTAGGTATTTTTAATCAAACGCTAACTATGTGCGCACTTGATTCACAGCTAAATTCATACGAAACACGTCTTTCGCACATAATATGGGCGGATACCTTTAGACAAAGATACTTAGTAAAGTTGTAGAGGAAGGAAATATCAGGATACATTTTTAGGGAGCAAGCATTATAGGTACCAGCGTACCCTTTGAATATATTACTCAGCGCTTCACCCGCGTCACTCCCGATCCCGTGGGAATATCGGGATAAAAAGTAGCCTATGTTATTTCCAATGAATCAATGTACCCTCATATCAAGTTTGATTAAAATCGGTCCATTAGTTTCGGAGCCTATTCAATGCAAACAATCAATTTTTGAAGTGAAAACTTCTTATGGCGTGTTGGGCACTTTTGTGGGTGAGCATTTTCAGCCGTTCTCGCGACAGACGACAGATTTTCTCGCGACAGATGAGATTTTACACAGATATACAGTTTTTTAATTTGGCTGTGAGTGTATTAAGACGTACATATGGTATTTTTTAACGGACGACTATTGACGGACGACAAATGTCGGACGACTATTTGTTGGACGACTATTGATGGACGACAAATGTCGGACGACTATTTGTCGGACGACTATTGACGGACGACAAATGTCGGACGACTATTTGTCGGACGACTATTGACGGACGACAAATGTCGGACGACTATTTGTTGGACGACAAATGTCGGACGACTACTTGTCGTCCGACTATTTTTTTTTTTTTTCATCTAAAACTCTTTTTGCGTATGTTCTCGCGACAGATGATATTTTACACAGATATACAGTTTTCACTTCTGCCTGCACTCCCGGAGTGCGCTGTTTTTTTTTAATAATATTAGTATAGACTGGCAAAGCAAAAGCCTCCGCTCAGAAAGGTTAGGCCTAGGCAGTTAGTGTGTTTTCCGATGATAGTATAACACCTGCGGATAATAAGGCCACCTTCCACCTTAATTAAAAACTCAATATTTCGTATAAATAGGGAAAACTAGTTAAAAACAGATCTTTAGATAAAAACTTGCTTTATTGTCAATCTGAAAAACAATTCGTTTGTTTATTTTCTCGTTATTTGTCACAGCTTTTTTAAAAAAGCTTTTTAGTGGCCGTAAGTACCTACTTTTCAGGGGCCGCAGGTACCTTAGTATTAGACAGTAGTAATGGGATTAAGGGTGTCACCAAAATGCGATTACGGAGCAACGGACTATCCTATGTGGTAAACGAATGCCCCTAGGAGAAACAGCGATAATTTACCGGTGGATTGTCGGAAGTCCACAAAACACACATGCCGCCGCAAGCTGGCTAAGGAACTTGAACATAGAAATCCACGCCATTTTAAGCTATTGCATAGTTTTTATCGCGGGCTTTGAGCACGGCGACCGAATCAAGAAATTCCATAACGAAAATAAAACCTAACACCCCCCACTCCGCCTACCATGTAGCTCGGCCGAGCGTGTATGTATATGTTTTTATTCTGATCCAAAATACCACCAAAATATCGTAATCTATGAGGAGGAAATAATACGAAAATGACATTCCAATTACACGTCACTAGAATTAGTTTTTTTTGCGAAAATGCCACTCCAAAATCTCCATACCACAGTCCACATATGTTCAGCGGAAAAATATTGTGCAATTCAAATAAAACTTATCCCTAAGTAGGTATCAACAAGCTAGGTTGATAGGTAACAATCTAGATATAAATTCACCATGTTCCCACATTATGCAAGTTACCTACCGGCATGTGTAAATATCTCACGTTTATTTATACGAGTAGCACATGTGTTTATACTGTCGAATTGCAAAACATTCGGTATAAGCCGTTCGTCGCCGAGCGGCACGTTGTCAACAAAACATTGTCTTCAACGTGACTACGACGAACGTCGAGTCGTCGTCCGCGTCGCCTCGTGTCGCGTTGCAATCTCTTCAATGTTTCTATTGATTTCTTTTCTTTTCTCTTTATGATATTATTGATATTATATTATATATTAGTGGGTATTCAACTTCTTAAAACCAAATAAAATTATAACAACAATGAAAACACTAAAAAGAATAAAGAAAAAACATCCTCAAGCGCATCTCCACGAGGCATCGTTCCCAGAAAGCTGTCATTTCTCCTCTGGATAGCCAGAGTGACCCTCGGAGCGGAAAATCCACTAACCCTTCGATCACCAGACACTCAGACCAGACGCGTGTTGAGGTTCAAAAAAGAAGGCTTCGGGACCCCAAAATTCCAACCCCTATGGATTTCCTTATACGGTCGGGCACCAATGGATTTCTTAAGTGCACATGCAATAATTAACATTGCTCTTCTACTGAAGGAAAACATCGTAATGAAAACTGCGGCTTAGTTTGCTTCAGACTTTCAGAAGTTATTTCCTCTGGACATAGTCGACTGAGCTGTTAATGGTGTTGGATAACAGCGTCCACTGAATAATTTCTGGCGCAGTATAAATTAACTAGATTAGATGGAAAAGCCCATTCTATTCTAATATTTAAAAAAAAATGAATAGAAATTAATTCCTGGACTAAGTTTAGTCTTTTTTTTGAAGACCCTCAAATTGTACACTTCAGGAAAGACAGACACATGCAAGCTACTGATTCCATTCCCATGCAGTACGAATAAGGAATGACGAAGCAAAACGCTTAGTGCGGGCTGGTATTTCCACCAAGAATCGGTGCTGCGCATCAGTCTGCCTGGTTGTATGACGAAAGAATGCAGATGACAAAATTATTACGTGCAGTTCTGTTGCACACTCCCCGAAATGTATCCGATAAAAAACCCTACAAGCTCGCCACCTTGCGACGATGTTCAAGACTCGGAAGCCTTTTGTTGGCAAGTACTCAGTACTAGCCGCACGTTGTCAACAAAACATTGTCTTCAACGTGACTAGAGCGTCGTGCTCGGGTCGCCACGCAATGTGTTCAATGTTTATATTGAATTCGCTGATATTATTAGAATAGAAAGTGATGAACTGGGATTAGTCATGTCATTCTTATAGCATGATTAAGAAAAGTCTCCGTTCATGACTGTTTGGACTATCGGCCCAATCATTTGTATAAAACCAACGACAAAATAAATACCGAAAAACTGCGATGATTTGGACTTATTTCAACGAATAAACCCCTAAACACACAAGACGAACCTACTTGAAACATTATCAACTGTTTTTTTTTGTTTTACATATGATAGGTCAGCGTTTAACAACTATCACACCTGCCTGATAGTAGTTAACGATGCAGCCTAAGATGTAGCACGCTTTTCTAGAAGATACCTATTCACTAGCGACTTGAAGACCTCCAAATTGTAAACGTCAGGAAAAAACAGAAAGATTGGAGATGGTAAAATTAGGTCGCGGAGTTCAGAATTGGGCTAAGAACATAGACATACAAATGTACTAGAAGTAGACCGGACAACAGCAGTCACAAATTTTCGATGCGAAAATTCGTTTTCGAACGAAATCGTTAACTTTTAAGATATATCTGTCCTGATCTGAAGACCGCGTAGGACCCTTCTAGGAAACAATTGAAGATTCGGCTTAATAGGTAGGTTACCTACTTAAACTTCTCAGAAGGTACTTTATAATACCGATATAATACTTTAGCGTCAATCGAATCAAACGAAGGACCCTATTTTGTGTTTGTATATATATTTTTTCTATTGTTTCTAGTATTTTTTAGGGATACTTCACGTGAGGTTTATTCACCATCAGTTTATTGCAGCTCCCGACTGAGACGCACGTTTACAATTGACCACCGAACTAACATTTTAATGTATCTAATAATTCAAAGGCGTCGTAATAGACATCTCAAAAGATGTCATGAACCTTAAATTCACTCATTTACGGCATTGAAACCCATGAATGACCAACGAAAAGCCCAAATTTTATTTTGCAGCAGATTTTATTCCCGCGCGATTTTTTTACCGCTGTTCGAACGGGCCCTTATTCTCTGTGTATTTTTATACTTTTTGATTCTGTACGTACGTACAGTGTTCATATGTATGTTTGTGTCTCTATTTTATCTCTGTCTTGTATCTTAAGCTTGTTCAAATATATGATTCTGTATTCTGGACCCCGCTAAGTTAACAGAAATCTATCTACATCTAAACACAATGCCATATCCTGAAGAAAAAAAAGATAGGTACAATTGTAAATAGATTGCAAATGAACGAGAACGTGTCTACATTGCACCCACTCACCTGCCTGGCCTACGTATCGATAGCAAGTCCACATGCAACTCAACGTGCTTGACTGGGTAATAGTGGACGTGACCTACCCCAACCTCGTGCTAGGCATTCATTAGCATCAAGCTATATTAATGTACAGTCGGCTGCATAATTGCAGCCTTCTGTAGAGTTTGAAAATTACTATTATTGGAATGTTTGCATTATAATATTTTTTGTTTGATTATTGATGAGTTAGAAGACTTTAAACTTCAACTAAAGCAGGTGTCTAGAATCTTGCTTGTGTTAAAAACATTCTTATAACTGCCGTTTTGGAGCTCTACGGTGGGTCTGCAATTATGCAGCCGGCCGTACCTATACTTAGACTTTAAGTATGTTTGTATCCTGCGGGTAATAAGGGCCACTATAAGGTTTTTTTTAAAAACCTTGATATTAGTGACATAAAACAAGAAAATAAACAAACAAATTGTTTTTAACCGCCATAATCCGAGGAAGGACCTAGAAAAGGTGCTACAAAATGAATAAATTATATATAAAAAAAAACTGGTTGCCTGTAAAGTCGGTATACGGGCGAAAGTTTTACGTGACAACAACTGTGCTCGAGTGGAAGGGACGCGTGCCTTTCACTTTTTATGTCTGTCTCTCTCGCTCTTAGGCGGGCTAACCATGCCCGCGTGCCTCTCACTCGCTCTCATTGTGAGCGCATAACGTGAGCGGAGCGTAACGCAGTTTCTTGAAGTGTCACCCGGCAAACCAATTTATAAGACGTTGTCACGTCAAAAAAACCCCGACTTTTATCCTCCATAACTTTCCGACGGCTGAACCGATTTTAATTAAACATGGCTAAGAATTTAATTTAACCCGATTAATTCACCTTTCAAACAAAAGAAACAAAATGAAAATCGGGTCAGCCGTTCGGGAGCTACGATGCCACAGACAGACACACACACAGACACGTCGAACTTATAACATCCTATCGTTTTGCGTCGGGGTTTAAAAAAGGCTTGTTAATAAAAAACTGGGGGATAGGTATTCACAGCTGCTCTTCGCATCCTTGGTAGAAATACCAAGTTAAAAAATCGGCCAAGTGCGAGTCGGACTTGTGCACGATTTTAGTATTTGTTGTAGCGGCAACAGAAATATATATAATCTGTGAAAATTTCAACTGTCTAGCTATCACGGTTCAATGGTTCAGATAGAGCTTGAAGATAACTATCTACGTACTGTTTAATCGCAATCGATTCAGCAGTGTTTACTTGATGAAGTTACAAACATACAAACAAGAAACTTTGACATTAATAACATTAGTTAGGTTAGATAGGATAAAAATAGATTTCAGGTACAGAATCTTCTATACCTACATATAAAACGCTTTGTCCTGAAAAAGTGACTGATGGATCAACGCACAGCCTAAACCGCTGATCGTAGAGACCTGAAACTTGGAGGGTGTGTTCTTTGTATGATAAGCATCCGACAAGAAAGGATTTTCCGAAATTTTACCGCTAAGGGAGTGAAAAACGGGGACAATGTTTATATGGGATCCAGCAGTTTTTAGCTGAGGTCGACCTATTTGGGTAAGCACACGACTCCTCATTTATGTTGTTTTTTTCTTTGTCACTTTTTTGTGTTTTAAGTAATTAATTTTCATTGTCATGTTCATTTCTTTCTTCCTGTGTTTGTACTCAATAAATGCTTTTCTTTCTTTCTTATGGGACAGCGTGATTCCTTGGTCCAAACCTATTAAAATAATTTTCGACTTCTACGCGGACGAAATCGCGGGCTAATGCTAGTAATATATAAGACCCCATTATTCAATGTCACTTAGGCATACAGAAGTGCAATAGCAAAAAAAAGGGCACGTTTGTGGCCACGCATCATGGTACCGACCGAAACTCACATTGTAACCAAGACCAAGCTGTTTATTATATGTATAATACATGACTCAGAGACCACGTTGCTTCACTCATACGTCACCTTCAACGTGTGTTGACGATGAAACAACGAGCTAAGACGGGACCAAGATTGTGGATGAGGCAAAATAATTAGGCAGTATTAATTATAATTATTAAAAGTATAAATAAACAAAACACATTGTAAAACCAGTGAGATGTAACAGTTAGCATTCGCATTCCTTTATCACAATAATTTGACGCGTCTTCATGCAATGTGCGAAAACACCCATGGGATTATGAGTCAATTGCCTTACTTTCGTGTGTTTAATGGTGAGAGCACACTTAGCCGCACCGCACGCGCCGCAGTCTTCGTTTGTATGCGCGCAGCGCCGGGTTGGTGACGTCATCGGCCTTGGGGATTTCCTTCGCTGCGGCGACTGCGGTGCGGCTAGGTGTGCGCTCACCTTTAATCCACCGCAAAATTATCATGCGCAAAAGTCAGACGTTTGTTGACTCAGAAACCATGCTGGCTTCTTTTTCTCTTTAATTTAAAAATTATAAACCCAAAGAAATATGTCAAAGGAGATGCAAAAATACCAATATTTTTTTTGTAAATAAAAAATTTATAACAGACGTAACTTAACAATCTACCGATATGTTTTACAAAATGAGTCGGTTAGACTTCAATATGAGCCACCTTTACTCCAAAATGAGTCGACAGATACCTCCTCCATTCTTTCCAAACTTCATGTAGGACAGATAGTGCGCTCCAAGAAACAGCGACGTAAGCACGTGTTCCACCATGCGCGGTTAGTTTTATCAGGCTACGGGCTTGCTACGATCGGTGTTGCTATGTGTAATTGGGGTAATTACCCCAAAATTACGGGACATATTTGCATGCGAGGGTTAAATACCTCGGCCAGTCTGCGTTCAAATCAATGCCGATCAAAGAAAAATATTGGCAATTCGTATTCGGAAGAGATACCTTTACAACTTTTGTATATGTTAGGAATTCTCTAAGGTCATTTAGCACGAAATGGACGTTGAAAATAATATTATATTGAATATATTTTGTACCAAATTTAGTTCTAGTCAACAATTATTTCAGAACCTTAGTCTTTCTTTTTTATTCCTAGATGAAAATAGAAGTTTACTTCGGTGGAAATTTTTAGTAACCTTGACCAGTTTTATATATCCACAATAATTCGCCATTCAAAAAATACTGTTTATCTACATTAATTGAATTGCAAATGGGAAAAAATTAATTCAGTGGCAGCAACATTGATTTTCCGTCTGGCAAAATGACTACGGGCTACGAGCACACTACGAACGACTACGAGCGCCTACGAACTCAAAGTCAAGACTCTATCGACGAATGAATTCATTCCCCGTTCGGTATTCGAAACCATCTGACGTCCGCGTACTCGATTTAAATACTTGAATTTGGAATACAAAAAATTGAAAGCTTCTTTATTTGAATTGAACTCTTTGCAAGAAACTTTTTTCTTTGTTGCCAGTGATTATCGTGGTTCAAATAACTATGTGTGAGAAAAGAGCAAGGAAGATCAAAAAAGGTTGGTTGTGATTTCTTTTGTACTTTACCATGTTTGTTTCCAGGATTTGAGCCGTATCATTATCGATTGGTACAATCACTTACAGATTTTTTTGCTATTTTAATAATTAATATCTAACCCACTACCGTTAGGAAAAATGCATTTTATTAATAAATTGAATATAAATGAATAATTTAGACAGGTGTTCAGAGAAATTGATCACATGACTCAGTACTTATATTATTTAAAACCATCCAGGTTTAGATTTTACCTTTTTTGTAATGATAGATAAGTGTTTGACCTTTATCATACCTGATAAGGTGTAGCACGCTTACCTAGATAATACCAGTACATTTGGGACTAGAAAAAAATATATATACATATACAATATATATAAATATATATATATACAAAAGAAAAAAATATATACAAATGACAATCACTATCACTATCACTACATAGTATACACAACAAAGTCGCTTTCTCTGTCCCTATATCCCTTTGTATGCTTAAATCTTTAAAACTACGCAATGGATTTTGATGCGGTTTTTTTAATAGATAGAGTTATTCAAGAGGAATGTTTATATGTATAATACATGCATAATATAGCCGTGCGAAGCCGGGGCGGGTCGCTAGTTTAATATAAATAGTAAGGGTATATTGATGTTTTCCTTCACACCGGCTGAATTGGCTCTCGTTCCAGAGAAAATTGGACACGGTCAGCTAAGCTGAGAGGGTGGTATTCGTTCTGGGCAAGCCTATTCCATCTAATATATGTCGTTGGCACTATAAGCAAATAAATATATATACAAAAGAAAAAATATATACAAAAGACAATATATACTAAATTACAAAAGAAAAGTATATAAGTAGTATTGTTGTCTAGTACCCATCACACAAGTCTAGTTACTTAGCTTGGGGCGATGTGTGGAATGTCCTGCAATATTTATTTATTTTTATAAGCGTCCTGAATGCATGGGTTATGGTTGCTGGAAATGCATAGATCATCTAAATTCCCGACCCAGTTGGCACAATGGTCACCATGCCAGACTGCCAAACCAGGGTTGCGGGTTCGATTCCCGCCTCAGACAAGTATTTATGCTTAGATATTTGTCTGTGGTCTAGTTTTTTCTATGTATTATAAGTATATATTTACAAAAGAAAAGTATATAAGTAGTATATCCGTTGTCTAGCACCCATAACACAAGTGTAGTTACTTAGCTTGGGGCTAGATGGCGATGTATGGAATGTCCTTCAATATTTATTATTTATATTCCAAGCCACATAGACGGCTGAAACGATTTGTATGAATTTTTTTGTGTAAATTCGTTAGGTCTGAGAATCGAACGACATTTTTTTTTCCTTTTTTTTGTAAATGGCAAAACAACGTTTGCCGGGACAGCTAGTAGGTATTATTATAGAAATCTAGGTCATATAACATAACTATAGGTAAATGACGTATTACCTACATACCGTGCCTAACCTACCACAAGTCACGCTTCAGGTTTCATCACGATAATGACACTAACACATTGAAATTATAATACATTTACTTACACATTGCAACTAAATATACTTCAAGAAAATCTTTACATTGTATTTTACTACTAACAAAAGTATTTTATTACGTGTACATACTTGTTTCACAGTCATTTTAGTTCAATAAACTCAGTGGAGAGGATGGGCCACCTGCCATCTTAGTTTTTTTTTTTCTCTCTTGTTTGGCCCCACGAACGTTATGCCATTTTCATCTTGTTCTTCATTTTCAGCGGGATTTTGCCATCTTAGTTAAAAACAAAATATTTCGTAAAAATTGGGAAAAGTACAATCTACGGTCAAAAGTCTCTGTATTTACATATGACCCATACTGTACCTAAAAACAGGTCATTAGATTAATATTTGCTTTTTTGTCAATCTGAAAAACCATTAATTTGTTTATTTTCTTGTCATTTTGTCACTATTATTAAGGTTTTTATAAAACCTTTAAGTGTTAATTCAAAATAGATTACCTTAAGTACTTACCTTACTACCCGTGTGTACAATCCACGGTCAAAAGTCTTTGCCCACCGTTAAGTTTACAATCCTGTGCAGCACTATTTGAACATTATAACAACGTAAACCTGTGGATCGAACCCACGTCGGTTGGTGTAGGTAGCGGGTGGCGGCTTATACCACTCACACAACTAAATACATAGCTAACATGTTGAAAATAATTTTTAACTTTTAATTCAAGTATTTAGGTTTGTGTGTAAGTCTATTAAAAGATGGTCGTAACTCCAATACTTGTTGATAGTAGGTATTATTGTAGCAAACTGATCATTTACTAATGACCCTTACTGTACCTTATAAAATATTATTTTGTAGACAATAAGATTAAGGGCAATGCGAACTGGTTAGATAGGTATTTTTTATTAAGTTGAATGACATTGATAGGGACTTATACCCACATCAATGAAAACAAACAATCTTTTAACAAATATGTACCTAAATACATACGGCATGAGTCTACAGCGCTGAGCTCTATCTATGCTTTGAATTTATAACTGAAAAAAAGTCACTGTGCCTTGTCTACAAAAACACGTGAGCGAAAACACTAATAAAACTTTAATATTTTTAATGCATTGCTTACTAAAGTTAATCTATAAATTATATAAAAATGAATTCCTATTTCCCTTTGTCTCACCATCACGCGTGAACGGCTGGATTTCACATTTTTTTTTGTATTTGTTATTATCGAGAAGGTTCTAATGAAAGAAAAAAAATATGCTTGTGAATGTGATGCCGCGGGGAGCAGCTAGATCAATAAATAATCTTTATATAGCTACCACCCATAGAATAGATATTTAAAGAAACATAAAACTTATACAGTAACTACAGAGTAACTATTTATTATATTTACAACTATATAGTCTATTAATCTTTACAAGAATATTCAAGCCCCCTTAGACAAGATTACTTTCTATTAGTGATATCGCCAATCAACATAATTGTATGGAATTCACATAAACCATTGTATGAAGTTGGCATTAGATGAAACTTATCATCAACGCAAGACAACGTGAATGGTCGTTGGCATAGGTAGGTACTACAAAAAAAAAAAGGGTGCGTGTACTTATGTACGCGCGTGAGAAGTTATACTTCTTTGGCATTATTAAAAAAAAAAAAAAAAAAAAAAAAAAAAAAAACTCGTCCGACAAAAAACTCGTCCGTCGAAGTATAACTTCAAAAACATCGATATCGCTAATAGAAAGCAATCTTGAATAAGAGGAAAGGTATCTTTACCTGCCCAAGATGTGACATGTGACATGCCTAATATGCTGCACGTGCAATGTTGTCCAACAGTTGGAGGTTAGCCCATACCGTTTTAATGATTCAATCAAACAATTTACTTGTTGTATTTCACTCTATCCTTTGTCTCAACGAGGTCGTGCCGGTGAAAGTTCGTTGAACGTCAGCGAGTCTCGCTTCCCGTTACTTCTATCAAAGTTGATCTGCAATTGAAAAGGTAAATTCTAGATTTTATACAAATTTCAGAATTTATTTATTACTTACAACTTAATTTAGTGGAAAAAATAATTATATTAAACATCTCTAAATCAGTTTCCCTAGGGTGTCCAAAACGCACACTGCATTACCTCTGTGGATGGCAATGGCCGATCCGTTGGCCAAAGTAGGTACTAGCCAGCCCTTTGGTCACCTGAAGTTAATACTTATAATATTTAAAAAAACCTCAGGCCTAGTCCCCACGGGCTAAGTACAGTACAGAATAAGATTGTTATTTATTATGATTGTCACTGACTGGTGATGTTAGGGTCTAAAACACCATCTTGTTTTGACTCAATGAGAATAAGAATGTTCGTCTATAAATGCTAAAATGTAAGAAAATAACTCGCTTAAAAACGGCACACACAACAATATAAAACAACATTTTTTCCATGCAATATTATTTTATTATAACCCATTTTAGTTTTCTGAGAAGGGTATTTTGTTTTTGACTTCTATTCGCGCTCTAACTTTACTGACTCAAAATTAATTACCGACCTATCTTTTTAAGTACTTACTGATGACAAGTATAAATAAATTGACTTTTATTAAAGGCCCAAGAACTAATGCACAAATTAATTCATAACTCATAAATAATAACAAATAATCGAACTAATGTGAGTAATATTAAAAAAAGCTTTAATAAAATGTACAATTTCATTTTAAAATACGTTTAAATAAATAGATCAAACGAAAACGAATAAAAAGTAAAACAGAAAATACACAAGTATAAGGTATGTTTGTACCTCAATAACTCTAGAGATACATCTAAATATGTTTACCAACACTGTCGAGGGTTGATGGTCAATAAATCAAACGGCCACGTGATGCACCGTTGCGCAGGTCTGCAACGCAAGGGAGTAATGCATGAGTTCAGTCGTGGTTCAGTCCGGTCCCGACACTCAGCCGTTACGACAGCTGCCTAGCTGCAATTATTACCCGCTACTTACTTACAGACAGGTTTGTTAACATTATATCCTTGTTTTTTTATTATATTTATTAGATATTAGTATTTAGGTTTATGTATTAAATGACGGATTAATTTTTTACTGATTCAAATTTCAAAAATTGCTAATTATTTTAGTAAACTATATAAATGTAACTCTGAAAGCCTTAGATTTTATTTCAGATACTTAAAACGTTTTAACGAAGACTCCTTTTCAACAGGTTCAATTCAAATAAAAACTTATCAGTTTAAAAGTTTTGAGTTGTAAAAAATTGAGTGATGAAACTTTAGAGTTTTGTGTGTGTTTAAAGAACTATTTGTTTCATATAGGCATAAAATATATTACTATGTCTTTTTTACTGTTTTAACCAAGGTTTAACGATAAAGAAAACGTGCATTAAATGCCATTTGCGTCTCATTAGCCTTCATTGTTGTGCACTGCGTTAAAAACAATGTCATTTTATAAGTACTTACCATTAAACTTACATAAAGTGTACTTCAAAAAACGTGTTAACGACCACTAGTGCAAGCAAAACGAGATAATGGTTAACTTTTTTATAAAAAAAACATTATTAGGTAGGTAATATAAAATAAATAAAAGAATAAATATAAACATATAAAAAAAATGCTGGCCGAAAGTAGCAGAAAAAAGTCTGGCGTGCTAATTTAAGATAGATAGATAGATAGAGATTTTAAGGAGACTCGAGACTAGAAAGGCCCAGGTCTTGTGGGAGCCGATTCGCATCAGATTCATGCCTGTAACTAACCATATCTAACTTCATATAAAACTTGGTTGAGTGCGGTACATGTGCCTATTCAAAGATTGTATGATAGCTCGCGGCTTTATTGATGGAATCTATTTTTATAAATGGAATGGGGTAGCGCCGGCGCAAAGCTCACTTAATATAATGATTGATTTATAAATTAGTTGTATCGTCCATAATGTCCATGCTTACAATAATAAGCTGTAATATAATGTTATCGAACGTTTTACGGTCGAAAAATTCGATTTTAACAAAACTTGTGATATTTTTCGGATCCCATGATAAGTCTTCGAACATTTATTACTATAAATTATTTTCGAATGGTTAATCATTTAACCACCAAACCCATATACGATGACGATGGTTTTACACATCCTGTCTGAATATGTTTGAAATGTAGGTACCTAAGTATGCGCTTATCTGACATATTATGTAGGTATTTAGTTACAAAAGAATTTATTGCGAGCAAGTACCTATTGAAACCAGACATGTGATTGGTTTCTTATTCAAATTGTCTTGTTATCGTCTGAAAATTTGCATTCAGTTTAGCTTAATGCAAATTATATCTGAAAACCTTCCTCTTTAATCACTCTATCTATTAAAAAAACGCATCAAAATCCGTTGCGTAGTTTTAAAGATCTAAGCATACAAAGGGACATAGGGACGGCGAAAAGTGACTTTATTTTATACTAGCCACCCGCCCCGGCTTCGCACGGCTATATTATGCATGTATTATACATATAAATCTTTCTCTTGAATCACTCTATCTAATAAAAAAACCGCATCAAAATCCGTTGCGTAGTTTTAAAGATTTAAGCATACAAAGGGATATAGGGACAGCGAAAGCGACTTTGTTTTATACTATGTAGTGAGATAGTGATGATAGTGATAGTGACTATGTAGTGATAGTGATAGTGATTTTCTTTTCATATATCATCTACCCTAAACATTAATTAAATAACAAAGTATAGCTGTTCATTTTATGCTTTGTGCATCTAGTAAGCTTTTGTATAAGGTTTTCTCTCTCAGTGCACTAAGCATGCTTGTTTCGAATATTATACAAGCGAGCACATGGATATGCCACGTGACTGTATTTGTTACGAGGTTTTGGAGTCGCACTTGTCTGTGAGGACAATTTGTTGATAAGTTTATTTAAATGTCATATTACGTAGGTACCTATACTAATTTATTTAGTTAGTTTAATGCAGGTTTTTTTAGTTGACATTTCGCGCCAAGGTTTTTAAAATTAATAATACACTATTCTACGTTTCACAAATTTTTTGGAAAAATGCACACTTTGCAGATTAGTATATCTTTGCCACCAGTTTTAGTAAAAAAAATATTTTTTCTTGTTTCTCTAAAGCCAGTCCAACTCAATTTCGCCTTGCAGTTTTTTGAAAAATCATAAGCATTTCTTGAGTTTCGTGTTCACTTTATTTTTAAGTACTTCTCAAACTTAAAAGGTGGCTCCTAAAGTTATATTTGTTTGTACCTATTATTTATTGGTTACTGCAAAATATATATATATTTTTAAGCTTTATATTTAAGTGCTGAAATTATTTAACTTTAATCAAGATCACTAGTCATTTTAAAACAAAACACGAGGACTACTTACACGTCTTTTTTCTGTCAGCAAAAGTCGTATGTTGTTTGTAATGAAGTTTACATTTAATTTATGGTAGTGAAGGGCCCGATGCGGTCGATTTATTAACGGTCATGGCGGTGTCAAGGGCAATTGAAGGAGGGAGGGAAGGTCAAATGTTTCCTTTTGAAAACTCGGTCAAGTTCAACCTCTTCAATTAAATTTACTCATTTTAAATGATCTCATTTCTTAACACCTAAATCTTAATATATATAAATCTCGTGTCACAATGTTTGTCCTCAATGGACTCCTAAACCACTTAACCGATTATAATAAAATTCGCACACCATGTGCAGTTCGATCCAACTTGAGAGATAGGATAGCTTACATCCCGATATTCCCACGGAATCGGGAGTTACGCGGGTGAAACCGCGGAGGGCAGCTAGTAAATCTATAAAATACGCCACGTGACTTACCTACCTCATTCTTTTGAACTGTGTAGGTATTGACATTCTTGACCTCGCCTGTCTGATCGGAAACAGCCATTGTTCTTTTGTTCACTAATATTGCATAAAATATACCTATTACATACTCTTTGCTGTCAGTCACACCTAAATACTATTGGTGGTTATAGGTAAAGGTAACCTTAAAAAATAATAATTATAACTTTGTCAGTGTGGTTGCCCTATAATGCCGTATATTATTAAGAACACGCTTGTTCCACTTTTTAATTAACCGACTTAAAAAAAAGGGGGTTCTTAATTCGTCGCGTATGTTTTTTTTATTAGCTTAGCTATCCAAGGAAAACAATTTGTCAACTGATCACTGAAAATGTTGGAAACATAACTCAAAATTTTCTTTCCTTGTTCCAGGTTCTCATATTACCCGTCTGCGTGAAGCCCGTCGTCTCCAGCGTATCCAAAGAATGACTCCATCACCAGCAGCTGAGGAACCCACCCCCGGGCAACTCCCACAATCAATAATTGTAGATAAAACCATGCAGAGCAAAGTGATACTCGAACTCGCATGGAAAACCGTCGCTCTTATGCACAAGAACAAACTAATCCAACAGAAGATTCTGGATTTACAGAAAGAAACTTCAGAATTCGTTGCCGCTATTCTGAATAGTCCTGAAAACAGGCAGAGATATATTGATTATTTCAAAACGCGAGCGACAGACGACATTCCTGTTCCTCATGATTACGCATGCAGCCCTTTTTCCTCCGAGTCTTACTCTTCATTCAGCTCTTATTCGCCGTCTTTGTCGCCATCATCTTCATCAATGTCAGAACCAATGTCCCCACAATGGGAAGAAGAAACGCACAATTTGACAATAAAAACGGAAAACGTTTTCTTCAAAACGGAACCTGATGTCTAAATTATTAACTTTCTAATCTTTAGCCCTGAGACGCGTTTATTGTTTAGATTTTTGAATGGAAGAAATTATTGATTTGTTTGAATGTTAGATAACTTATGTTTCTGGACATTTCAATGACTGAAGTTGTTTAGTTGACTTGTATTGTGAACGTGTTTTGTTTTAATAGTATTATGAATTGCGAAATGAGATCTCAAAGATTTTAGATCTAAAAACCTGTACCTATTTTGAACGCAGACATTTCCCTAATAACTTTAACTTATTATTTATTAAAATACTTATGCATCTGTGGCCTTAATTTTCAAAATTTACGTTTCCTTTGCCATCCAGCAATAAATTTAAATGCAGTGTCTTAAGTGATGTGTTGTGGTTAATTTAGGAAAGTTCTCGTTGTTTTAGCGGTAAGATATGATGGTTGTTCTAACAGAGGCTGTTTATGAGTAAGCATCTTCGTACCATGTTTCTAAAGCGTCGAATATAAAAAAAAACATTGTCGTTTAAATAAGTATTGTAGTAGTTTAACTTTTGGAAATAGTAGCCACAGTAGATGAAAAATATCTTAATATTTATCTAAATTATTGTTATTTATTCAATCTGATAAACTCTTTCCGTAATAATATGTCTTTTTTCAAATTAGACTAATATTTAGTATTGTATTGTAAGTTGTTTGGTTTAGTCTTAGATATTTCATTGATTAAACTAATATATTTCATAAAATGTATTCTAAGAGAGGTACGAAGAACTGAAAAGAAGTGTTATAAATACTCTTAGTTTTACCTACACTTTAATGTTATTTTTTAAAGTGTATACCTATTCACAACTCGCCTATTTAGTAAGTATTTATGTATGTCAAAATACCTATTAAAATCACGATCTTGGTGATACACTTGGCGAGTCTTGAAGATATCGTATAGCTAATTGTGAGGTTAAGCTTGTTGTTATAATTTTAGTGATAGGTTAATGAGTTATCGGCGATGTAAGTATCCTTAAGTTAAGCTGGATAAGTTTGTTACTATATTACTTAAAACTAGTTATTTTGACTCTAAAAGTTAACTTATACTGGAGAAATATTATTTCTCCGGATTTTAATCCTATTTGCGCTTATTTTGGTTTTTAGAACCTAGCCGAGCATAAACATGGGTGTTTTACAATAAAGCTTGTCTCAAGCAAGGAACATTTGATGCAATCATCAAGTAACTGGATACATCAGTTAATATGTGATCTCGCATACTCAGTAAGGCTTGAGATGGTTTGGTTGTGGACCCTTTTTGATATCCAAATAAACATTTAGCTTTTTTACATGTAACGTTGCGACTTTTACCAGTAAAGAAAACATCACAAAATCGCAACGTCAAGTCTTAGTAATTTAGATTGCATTTAATAGTTTGTAAAAATGCACAGATCTACCAATAACTGTGTTCATTCTTTTCGAGATAATTTTGCCCTTGGTCTTTGTAATTGCTGCCATGACAGCCATTCATTTACTAAGTATCTTTGTATTTTCCGAACAATTGAAGAAAATTCCTTAATTTTCTTTAAAATTATAACTTTTTTTATTTTGAAAAATTAATTGTAAATTGTAATTATCATCACTTTGCACAACATTATCTTGTGAGCTTGATGTGTCTTGTTTACCTATTAGATATACCTTCTCGATTTCTTGGCTTTGTCTATTGCCTAGATTAAGTGTTTCACGAAAATACACTTTGTGATTGTAACCGAATGACGTCGTTTAATTTCCTTTAATTTTTACCCGACAACGAGAGAGTAATATTATCAACACCCTAAGTTTGATTATTCAAACGTAACTTCAAAAAAGAGGCCGAAAGGCGAGAGACCGAGAGGCCTTAAGGCGATCTGATAACTCTAACAATAGGTGAGCTATACCACCTATACGAGAAGAAGAAGAACGTAACTCGATAACCACTGAACTTATCTTGTTAATTTAAAATCTTCAAAAGGAGTAATTGCTTATCAAAAACCTTAGGTGCTTACAGTAAATTAAGTATAGCGTTGAAAATGGTATAAAGTATTGACGACCCAGTTGGCACAATGGTCACCATGCCGGTCTGCCAAACACAGAGTTACGGGTTCGATTCCCGCCTCAGACAAGTATTTATGCTTAGATATTTGTCTGTGGTCTGGTTGTTCCCATGTATTATAAGTATATATTTACAAAGGAAAAGTATATATTAAGAGTAAGTATATCCGTTGTTTAGCATCCATAACACAAGTCTAGTTACTATGCTTGGGGCTAGATGGCGATGTGTGGAATGTCCTGCAATATTTATTTAATTATTATTTAAGTACTTTAATAATAAAGTTTTAAAGTGAAAGAATCTGAATATTAAGTATCCGAAGTAACTTTTATGTACTAACAGAAAAAAATAAGTTTTTTGAAGTGAGAAATAATATTCTCCCTATAGATGCTCGATGCTTTATAGACTTCCTATAAAAAAACCAAAAAATTAAAAAATCACCAAGATTTTATTGTTGTTTTTCTACTCACAACGACATCTAGCGTCGAGTAGTCAAACACAAGAACTAGCGACATCTAACGTCCAATAGAAACTTTAAAAACTATTCTCCTCTGTCAGTTACGTAGTTACAGTCACAACTACGAGATGGCAGTAGTGTATGTTGGCAGAACTGAACGTCACCTAGATGCTGAACACATTACCCCCCTTTTGCATGGCGCAGTAGGGTACCTAACAAAAAAGAATTTGAATGCCAAGAAATATTTTTAGAGACAAAATTTATTTCGTCGTTGAAATAAAATTGAAATAAATTATTTATAAGCAAATTTTCCTTTACCTAAGTACCTAACTACTGCAGTACATAAATATCTAAGTATGGTAATTCATTGTTAATGTTGTGTGTAGGTCTAGTCTAGGTCCTCCTCTACTCATGTGGTCTAGGTAGCTACCGCCGTTTGCAATAAGTTATTTTTTGTAATTATTATTTAATTTTATAATTAACAAATTAGTCATAGTTGCAGGCGAAATTCGGCTCCCATATACCTACGCCATCACAGCGCAGTTAATCGAATCTGTAACGTTTTCATACTAACTATACGTTTTCAAGCCGTTTTGCAGTACGTTACTAACATGTAGATAAATGGTAAAATAACTTAAAAATGATATCTGGTTTCAAACTAGTTTTAGAACGTGTATTTAAAAATATATTAGACAAAAAGTTTGGAATGCAATAAGCTGTTGAAATGATACTTAGTCAATCGTGTTCCGCAAAATATAAATACAATTCATTGATAAAATCAATGTTTGTTTATAATATTTTTATGATCATAATTCATAACTCGTCGCATGCTTTAGAACTTTTATTTATTACCTACTTAGCTTCGACTCGCGGCTTCACCCGCTTAAAAAGTAAACCTTTTTGCTTAGAGAAATCGGTCCAGCCGATAAGGCCTTTCAAATTTAACGTATCGTTGGTATTCAACGTTATATTTAGTGTCATTGACCTACTTTAAAACTGCTTTAAATTTCCGTAATTAAAGATATACTTAATTAATTTAATTAATCTGAATTTATCATAAGGCCTATTGACTCAAAGAGATTTTAATCAACATTTATCACGACCATTTTATTGATACAAGTTTTTATGCTGTTAATTGCGGTCAAACGTTAATAATATAGGCGCATCATGCAACACAATCAAAAACCGCCATTTTATTGATCCTTGAGTTTGCAGTCAGAAACGGAAGTTTAAGTGGGATCCATACGCCAACGACCTTGAAGCACAGCCTACTAAATAGTTGCTACTGGCATGGTTCGCCTTCGTTGGTGAAAATTGTTGATTGTTACTAGTGTGTTTTGTTTTTCTCAAAAGTGCTGAGATGGAATTGTAGGTGATATTTTTACCGACATTTTGTTGTGATTTTGAGCCAAACAATTCCTATAGTTTTTGAAGCTATCCTAAAATTAAGAATTAAAACTAGTCTAGCTTTGAAATTACAAAGAATTTTTGCCTCGAAATTACCCTAAAATATCGGTAAAAGCAACACACACATTTTGAGAAAAACAAAACACACTCGTAACAATCAACAATATTAGTTGTAAGCGACCGGTATTTCTGGCGCGTTGCGCTTGGCAGCATAAGCAGCCTTAACGGGTAAGTGCAAAAGGTCAACCGCAACTGGATTTTTAAGTGCTTGGAAGACGACAGTGGAACAAGGAACGGATTTTCCGAGCCGTTCTTCTTCTGCGTGGCTGCAATGGCCATAAGTATCATATCGATCCCGTGGTAATATTGGGATAAAAAGTAGCCATGTTATTTTCATTGAATTAATGTAGGTATCTTTATAACAAGTTTCACCAAAATCGGTCTAGTAGTTTCGGAGCCAAACCAACAAACAATCAAATCTTTCCTTTTATTATATTAGTATGAAGTTATCAAAAATCGCGTAACCTAGTACGCACTGTAGCAGAGCTTGCGGAAATCCAAATAAAGCTTGGCCAACCTACACGACCATGACTAAAGTGTTTCGACCTTTTCACAAATCTGAATATTGCATAGTTAATATCTTAACTAATATTTTGTTTTTGTTTGTTTTTTTCTCTCTACGGTATTTGGATGAAAACTGAAACGGACGTAGTTCAAAGTATCGAGAAGGACATAATTATTATAGTACGGGATCCCTTTATTAAGGACGTCCTTCATCAATCTGTTTAATGGATGAAAAGTATTTATATCAAATTAAATAGGCCAATAAATATATTGCAAATGGGTTGCCTAAAAACTTTCAATCCAGGATTATTAATTTATATTTTATATTTTTTTGTTTTTAGTCACTTCACTGATTTGGTCAATAGACAAATTCTATAAAAATGAAATACATAATCATTATTTTAACTTAACTTTAATTCATTAACCAGACCAGTGCAAATGATCTGCTATCGATTTACCTGCACCCAAGAGTTGTGACGGGTAAAAATAGTCAACCTAACGTTTGCATATTCTATTGGCTTCATCTTTCTAATGCGGTAGGTATAGAATTTTACTCCTTAACAAGCAAGTGAAAGGTTTTAAAAACAAAACAAAAATTTAAATGGGTAATTAATCATATTCTGGACTGATTTTTTTTTGACAACCAATCACTATCACTACATAGTATAAAACAAAGTCGCTTTCTACAGAGAAAGATACAAACATACATAGGGATATAGGGACATAGGGACAGCCCTATGTCCCTATATCCCTATGTATGTTTAAATCTTTAAAACTACGCAACGGATTTTAATGCGGTTTTTTTTAATAGACAGAGTGATTCAAGAGGAAGGTTAATGTTAATATGCATAATATAGCCTTGCGAAGCCGGGACGGGTCGCTAGTTTGCAATATATTTATTGACCTTTTAATTTGATAAAGGTACAATACTTTTCATCCATTATACAGCTCGATGAAGGTCGTCCATTTTTTCAGAAGCCGTATTCACTTCAAATAGCACTTCAACTAAAATAACTTATAAAATATTTTAAAACGACCAATTAGCAAGTTTGACCTTTCGTCAAATACTCAAAAAGTGATTTGAGATAAAAGAAATTAACATAATTATCTATTTTTTTATATTTAGCTGATTCAAATCAAAGTATGCATAAATGCATGCTTTTGATATTATGTAAGAATAATCACTTGATAGATTGCTATCAATCTTTTACAAGTTTTTAATAGTATATTACTTACAAACTAATAAAATACTGTTTTTGTTAACTTGTTTTAAATTATTAGGGTTCCGTAGCCAAATGGCAAAAAACGGAACCCTTATAAATTCGTCACGTCTCTCTGTCTGCCGTATGCCACAGCCACTTTTTTCCGAAACTATAAGAAACTTGGTAAGTAGATGTATTCTGTGAACCGCATTAAGATTTTCACACAAAAATAGAAAAAAAGTGAAAACTGTATATCTGTGTAAAATCTCATCTGTCGCGAGAACATACGCAAAAAGAGTTTTAGATGAAAAAAAAAAATATACACAAAATACAAACAAATTGACAATTGTATGGAGACAAATAGTCGTCCATACAATTGTCGTCCAACAATCAGTCGTCCGACATTTGTCGTCCGTCAATAGTCGTCCGTTAAAAAATACCATATGTACGTCTTAATACACTCACAGCCAAATTAAAAAACTGTATATCTGTGTAAAATCTCATCTGTCGCGAGAAAATCTGTCGTCTGTCGCGAGAACGGCTGAAAATGCTCACCCACAAAAGTGCCCAACGCGCCATAAGAAGTTTTCACTTCAAAAAAACAATAAATTTTAGGGTTCCTCATACTTAGAACTGAAACTCAAAAAAAATCATCAAACCCATACGTGTGGGATATCTATGGATAGGTCTCCAAAAATGATATTGAGGTTTCTAATATCATTTGTTTTTAAACTGAATAGTTTACGCAAGAGACACTTCCAAAGTGGTAAAAAGTGTCCCCCCCCTGTAACTTGTAAAATAAGAGAATGATGAAACTAAAAAAAATATATGATATACATTACCATGCACACTTCCACCCAAAATAGGTTTGAACGAGATCTGATGAGTAGATTTTTAAAAATTTTTTAAACATAATAGCCATATACCTACCTAGTTCCCTTCATTCATGTTTTTTATGTGATGATAATGGTACGGAACCCTTTGTGCGCGAGTCCGACTCGCACTTGACCGGTTTTTTTTTCTTTACAATCGCCGTAAATTAAAAAAGCTCAAAAAAATTACGACTTTTTAGGATTTTCACGATTTTTTTCTATCGCAGCAAATCACTCTAATCGTGTTTCGAAGTGTATGACAATACAATGCATATCTTCACCTTTACGACAGAGGAATGTAATTCTATGGATTTTAGTGGTTGATACCCAAAAACTGTTTCTATATAAGACACCTCTATCGCGCTTCTGGAATACCACCTCGACTAAAGTCTAGAGTGAATAGGCACCTTCTAGACGAGCATGCTACATCCTCGACCTCAATTTTGCTTCCCATCAGATGAGATGAGGTTAAGTGTAAGTTTTATATTAGCCTATTTTGTGTAAAAATAAAAACTATGAACTAAATCAAATCCATGATCAAACAAAACACAATCGATAATTTTAGTGTTATTGCGTGTTACTGCGCTTCATGGTTTCATCCACGGAAGTCCCGATCCTGCGAGAAATTCGAAATACAAATTAACCTATATCCTTCTTTATCTTCTAAACTACCACCATACCAATTTTTATCCAAATCGGTTCAGTAGTTTGACCGTAAAGAAGGAACAAACAAACAAATTAATAAACAAACTTTCGGATTTTAATACACTAGCTGCGATCCGCGGTTTCACCCGCGTAACTCCCGATCCCGTGGGAATATCGGGATAAAAATTAGCCTATAGCCTCCCTCGATAAATGGACTATTCAACGCAAAAATATTTTTTCAATTCGAACGAGTAGTTCCTGAGATGAGCGCGTTCAAACAAACAAACTCTTCAGCTTTATAATATTAGTATAGATATTTGTTAGGATATTGCGTATCTTTCAAAACTGCAATTCTAAATATATGCAGGTATTGCATACGAAATTGCTATAAAAATGATGAAATGTCATTGTTTTAGACTCAATAACATTTTTTGTTAACAACAATTAACAACAGGTTGTGAAATCAAAATGTACCATATGCTAGCTAAATTAGAATTATTTTTTGTTGGTTAAGTTATTAAATAAAATAAATAAATAAATATTTCAGGACATATTACACATCGCCATCCGGCCCCAAGCTAAGCAACTTAATGCTTGTGTTATGGGTGCCAGATAACGGATAAACTACTTATATACTTTTGTTTTTTGTAAATATATACATATATTATACATATAGGAAACACCCAGAACCAGAAACAAGAATTTATGGTCAGCATAAATACTTGTTCCCGGCAGGAATCGAACCCGCAACCTTCTGCGTCGCAGTCGGGTGTTCGCCCGACGCGCCACAGAGGTTATTTTCTGACTGATCCTTGAACTTGTACCTTAAAAGGTTTTTGTGAAACAAGAAAGTATCATTTGCACTACCAGTTGAACTATTTAGTAGTACCTACTACTGATTCGGTGCGAAATAATAGTCTCTATAGACGCCAAAGAATAATTTCATAGGTTTACTAAGAAATCTTAAAATGATAAAATATCCTTAAATTAAAAATACTGCTTATTATTTTTAAGAACATTTACTAAAAACAAGAAAATATTTTGTTTTTATTTCTTGCTTAAAGAAACCTTTTTTTCTGTGTACGGCCCAAATGGGACGAACTTGAGAGAAAAAATCGTTTCATTAAAAAAAAAATATTATCCATTCTCGATCTTTTACTTTCCATCTATGCTTTTTTTGTATGGAATGTTGTTATCTAGCGTGTCGTAAGGAACTGGTCCCTTTTTAAATTAAGCATTATTAGAAAAATATGTGGCTTGTTTTTCTCGTTGGTGAGCTCGTTACGATATGATACGACCCACACATTCATTTCTAATTTAATTATTTAAGACGCTGTTATTGGTCACGTAAAATGATTCCAATAATAAAGATATTTGACTCTTTATTTTACTATCAATTTACACAATAAAGTACACCTTTGTTAAAATAATTATTATATGAAATGTCTTCGAAGTTGTTCTAGAAACACTAATTCAGCAAAATACAAGGTCAAACATTATTTTTACTTGGCGGCAGTGTATTTAGCTAAGCATATTATGTCAAATCTATCTATCTGTAATCGCTTTTTCTTATAAATTATAAATCTGAAGAGTTTGTTTGTTTGTTTGTTTGAACGCGCTAATTTTAGGAACTACTAGTTCGAATTGAAAAAATATTTTTGTGTTGGATAGTCCATTTATCGAGAAAGGCTACTTTTCATTTTGATATTCTCACAGGATCGGGACTTACGCGGGTGAAACCGCAAGGCGCAGCTAGTCTAATATAAAGCTGAAAGGTTTTTTTTTAACGCTCTAATCTCAGGAACTACTGGTTCGAATTAAAAAAATTGTTTTGTGTTGGATAGTCCATTTATCGAGGAAGGCTATAGGCTACTTTTTATCCCAATATTCCCACGGGATCGGGAGTTACGCGGGTGAAACCGCGGAGCGCTGCTGGTCTATAGCTATATTGATATGTTATAATATTGTGTAATAATAAATTACATAACAGTGGTCATAATCATCAATGACTAGATTCATTAACTGGCATTACTCGTTCATTCATAACGGTTTTAATTGAACAAAATATGTTATTTTCTTTAATGTAACTTACCTTCTGTTTTTAGAAGGAATCGAAATATTTTGAAACTAATTTCTTTTTTCTTGGAATTTAAATATTTTGTTAATTAAAACCGTTATGAATGAACTAATAATGTCAGTTAATGAAGCCAGTTATTGATGATCATTGATAAGTGATTTGTAATTTATTACACAATGTTACAACATAGTAGTTACTTTTTTAACCAATAAATATCAATTAGAAACGAGGTACCTACCTACCTAATTAATGCCCGTAAACTTGTTAATGTTAACTAACAATATATTCTATGAGATTTGTCGTTAAGGTTCCGCTGGTCGATCGTGTGTCCATACAAATGAATTTAGAGTGTTATCCATTTATTCTTTATGGAATTTGAAAAACAAAAGTTAAATCTACATAACAAGTCTATATCTAGCCCATGTAGGCGACGAAATAGACAAATTATATTTATTTATATTAAAATATCTATTAAAATTAAATATTAAAATAAATAAATATAATTTGTCTATTTCGTCGCCTACATGGGCTAGATATAGACTTGTTATGTAGATTTAACTTTTGTTTTTTCAAATTCCATAAAGAATAAATGGATAACACTCTAAATTCATTTGTATGGAAAACACGATCGACCAGCGGAACCTTAAGGTGCATACACTCCTAATTTTAACGCAATATGCTTTTTAGAATTCTAATCATCTTCGTGCGCCTGGTAATTCGCGATTGAAAAACTGGTCACCAACGTATGCACTTTGCGTTTCTCCGAATTCCGCAAAATATCTGTAGGTAGCTGATAAGTGATAAATAAAATTAGCTTCCTCCTCCTGGTCAAACTTTATAGCCCAACTGGTTTGTCCAAACTAAAATTGTTAATTATTGCATAGAAAGTGTAGTGTAGGTACATACCGTTTGAATTATTTGAGTTTTGAGTTATTTCCCTACATTATGGTAGGTACTTAGGTATAGGTAATAAGAGATGGTAATTCCTTGTTGTTTCCAAGCCTATCTATATTTAAGTAAAAAAACCTATCCCGTTTTTTCCTACTTAAGTTTGTAGCTTCGAAATGATAAGAAATTGTTTGATTTGAATTGAAAACCTACGTTTCTGAATAGTAAATTTATACAAAATTCTTTCTTGGCTGATATTATTATAAACATTATAATAACTATATATGGTTTGAGCTGTGGGTTAATATTTATCAGTCAGTTGAATCTGAATTTTATATGAATGGTAACGAAAAAGCTTTCACCCAAAAACGGTACACACTTAACAACATGATGACAATTTTTCATGCAATACATAAAGAAAAATAATGACAAGTGAAGAATAATATATTTGCCTTTACATCGAATCCAGATGATTTTACAGTTATATTATACTGCGACAACTTTCAGGGCGCTGTAAAGGACGCGGTTTCACCCGCATAAGTCCCGATCCCGTGGGAATATCCAAATAAAAAGTAGCCTATAGCCTTCATCGATAAATGGACTATCCAACACAAAAAAAAAGAGATAAGCGCGTTCAAACAAACAAACTCTTCAGCTTTATAATATTAGTATAGATGTATACCTAACTTACTGTATGAAGTAGGCTCGAAAAGTAACTAGCATTTTGTTTTTTGACACCTATAAGCGCCTTAAATGAATAGATACACCTTAAAAATCTTTTATCTAACCAAAAATCACTACAAGCGGAGGTATGTATTTGTTTTCATCAGATAACACGAACTAGTTATCTGCCAATCGACTCCATTTCCAGGCAACATAACTATAAAATAAACCAGCTTTGACGTGTGACCATAAAATCGACTTTAGTAGTATTTAAAAAAAATCATTTAAAACACTTAAACTTTCATGATGTTCTATAAAAGCTTTAGTTTTTCATTATCTTTAAAGTTATGAATATCACCAATTTTGTAATTCCAAGGTGTTACTGTAATTCGGGATTTAAACGTGACATATTATAAGTTTCTTAGTAACTACAGTTTTTAAGCTATTGCATATCTTTTATCGCGGGCTTTGAGCGCGGCGACCGAATCAAGAAATTCCGTAACGAATTTTTTTTTTACTAAATTTTCTGCGCAACTTTCTTAATTTTTTCTCTCATAAGAATATTTTCATGAGAATAACAAACACGACTAAAAAAGAATTAGCCAAATCGGTTCACCTGTTCTTGAGATTTGCGCTTAGCAACACACTTAGCGATTCATTTTTATATTACACTAGCTGCACTCCGCGGTTTCACCCGCGTAAGTCCCGATCCCGTAGGAATATCAAAATGATAAGTAGCCTATAGCCTTTCTCGATAAATGGACTATCCAACATAAAAATAATTTTTCAATTCGAACCAGTTGTTCCTGAGATTAGCGCGTTCAAACAAGCAAACAAACTCTTCAACTTTATAATATTAGTAGGTATAGATAGAGAATAGGTCAACGATTTACCATTAGATCTCAAACGATATAATATGCGGCCTAAGATGTAGTACGCTTTTCTAGGATACCTATACGCTCGTGACTCAAAGACTCCCGTGAGTGAAGGTAGGAAGACAGTAGTGGAACTTCTCCGCCCTGTGCTCCTTTTGTGGCTGCCAGGCTGTTTTTCGCGATTACACCATTTTTAATTGGGTCCTTTTTGCGTGAAGATGGAGTAGGCTTGCCCACCCTCTCAGCTTAGTCTACCATGTCCAGAGGAGAGAATTTGTCAATACTTCTGGAGCCAACTATGCCGCGGGTTTCATCACGATGGTTTGCTTCACCGTAAGAGCAATGTCAATTAGCGCACATAATTTTTTCATAAGAAACATACATTGGTGCACGGCCGGCCTGGATTCGAACCACCGACCTTCAGAATGAAAGCACTAAGCCGACTCCGCTCCGCACCGGCCTACGTGTTAGAACACGGACAAGTTCGCTTGGTACGACTTAGGCCGGTGGGTGGCAACAAGCCGCCGCACGGTGGGCTGAAAATCGGCTCCCATAGACTTAGGGACTTTAGTTTTCAAGTGGCAGTTTTTTTGCCGGATATTGCTTCTATTAGTTATTAATATATACAAAAATGACACCCGAGTTAATTCTGCACGAAAACGAAGGAATTGTAATTTTTTTACGAAAATGTTGTATGAAACTTGTATGAAAAACCTAATTATCTCTTAAACGGCAAGGATAACCGTAATATCCTTACAGGTGGTTATAGTACTCATTATTTATGATTTATTGGCATACTCCAAAAAAGAGAAATCGATGCCGATTTTTTTTTTAAAATCATCAAAATATTTTTATTTATTTTTACATTTAAAATGGTTCCTTTTAGTGTATCAGCTAAGAATATCGTTATAAAGAGTGATAATGATCCAAATATTAAGAAAATAATATAAAAAAACAAGATAAGATTAAATAAAAATAGCTGTTTATTGTTTGATAATTGAAATACAACAAAGGCTACAAAATATCATTTAAGTACTATAAATACAATTATACAAATAATTTCAAAAACGAATTTATGGAATTAATGATTATAGGTGCGTATTGGTGCAATAAAATAACAAAAACACTTGAATTATATCATTAAATATTACAAATGTCCCTCATCACTCTCGTTGTCGGACTCCGATTCTGAGTCAGAATCCAGATTGGATATAATAATATCAAAAACTCGAACCCAGTTTCCTGAAACTGAATTAAGTCGAGAGTTTCAGCAAAAAGCTCTGCTTTCTCTTGATATTATCTAACTTAGGCCTTTGTGCACTTAGCAGAGGATCCGAAGAAAGCCTCTGTTGTATTTCAATTATCAAACAATAAACAGCTATTTTTTTAAATATTATCTTGTTTTTTATATTTTTTTTATAATATTTGGATCAATAACACTCTTTATAACGATATTCTTAGCTGATACACTAAAAGGAAACATTTTATATGTAAAAATAAATAAAAATATTTCGATGATTTTTTAAAAAAAATCGGCATCGATTTCTGTTTTCTGGAGTATGCCAAAAAATCATAAATAATGAGTACTATAACCACCTGTAAGGATATTACGGTTATCCTTGCCTTTTAAGAGATAATTAGGTTTTTCATACAAGTTTCATACAAATTTTTCGTAAAAAAAATATAATTCCTTCGTTTTCGTGCAGAATTAACTCGGGTGTCATTTTTGTATATAGTAATAACTAATAGAAGCAATATCCGGCAAAAAAACTGCCACTTGAAAATTGAAATGCCTAAGTCTATGGGAGCCGATTTTCAGCCCACCGTGCGCCGCCGCAGTCTCCCACCAAGAGATTGCTTCTTTAGCACCACCCAGTCACGTGTTGGATAGCTAGGGCTAAATCTTGCAGACGCCAGCAATAGGATCCCACAAATATCTATAAACTCTACTCCGTATAGTAAACTTATAAGCCAATCAATGAAAACAAACGTTGAATTAATTAATAAAAAAAAAATAAAAAACGGCTGCACTTGAATGCCGACAGAAGTGAAAACTTAACTTATTTACTACACAACTACAAAATATATATTCACGCTGTAGCTGCGTCTCGCAACGGTGTCGCGAGTTCAGAGATTTTATCTCATCTAAAAACGCATACCGCCCTAAAAGAAGTTATGACTTCAAAAAGAAGGTTTTGACTAAATGATAAGAGAGATGAATGTTTGGTATGTCATATATTTGCTTACAACGTCCTTCTATATTTATAATGGGTCAAAGACACTATACACGTTTTACTAATTTACTTCATAAAAGTACTGGACGAGTGGGCCAATAAAATTCGAACTTTTCAATCAATGAACTTGAGGCAATAAATACTTTGGGCTAAATTGAACATATAAAAAATCTTAAATCATTTCCCGAACCAATTTAGATGAAACTTCATATACAGTTATATTTAATCCTTGGAATTATATAAGTCTACTTTTTTCTTTTTAACTGCTAGTAAGAAACAAACACACATATTGCTTTTTTTAGTCGATAAAAAATTGATAAAAGATTCCATTCTTTATTACTACGATTCCCTTTATGACCTAAATGAATATTATAATTAGAACATTAACTACTTGACCGATTAAGCCACCAATATGTAGATGTGTAGATTATTAGATACCGATGGGTGGACCATTTTATTGTTCACCTTCAAATCAATCTAACGTACCTATTTGATTACGCAAGAATAGTATTTTTTCCGATGTAAAAACAAATAAATAAGAAAAAACGACTTCCTATTTAGAGACACAATATTTATAATAACATTTTACAGCGAAAAAAGTAGGCCCCCTAAAGCCGCAGGCTAGTAAATATGTGCTCATAAAAAACCTATCGTAAAAAAACAGTCGCAATATCTTTATATCTAAACATAGGTATATGTTTCTACAAGCTTTTATTTTAGCTTTATATAACCTAAAAAATTTAACTTAAGTAAAAGTCAATTAAATAAAGAATCAAATCATTAAATGAACATTATAACATTATAACTAAGCAGTGGTTAATAGAACCACAGCCTAGTCAGTAGTGTTCAATAGAAAATGATCGCGTCCGTACGTTTGTAGCATCATTAGTAACAGTGTTTTAAGTCAGTGTCGTTTGGTGTGTGTGTGACTTAACATCTATGATGAAGGGACAAGAAAACAATAGGATTAGTAGAACAAGAGTTGTTTTGTCACAGGTGAGTCCAAATGTTTTACTAATAGGTATTTAAAGGATGTTGTTTTGTTCTTTTGAGGAAGTCTAACAACTTGACGATGCTAATTTTTTACGATTTGTTAAGTTAAAAATATATGTAATAAGTACTTTGTAAGTTTCATAAAAAAGCTTATGTACTTACCTACTCACCTAAATCCTTACTCTATGCATATTTACTTGTTAAATCTTATTAATAATATGAAATACTATATTTTTGTTAATCAATCTAAAGTAAGGTAATAATTAATACGCCATCCTGGAAATTCTTATTTTTCTAAAAATTCTGATAAACTCAAAAAACCATCGTAAGCAAAAGAATCAGTAAACGAAATCTAGCCAAAACTAGTAACTTGCTGGAATCCTAAAAACGGCAGAGGCCTCCGAGGTAAGTTAAAAAGCTATGGCGGGATGAACTGAATTGTTCATAGAAGAGGTTGTCATCCGTAGCAGAGGACCATGACAAATAGAAAGAGGTAACTGAGGCTTATGCCCAGTAGTGGGATTAATAAGATAAGGTTTCTTCTGTAACTAAAAAATTTAAATCTCATAACATTCTTACTATTATTTATAGGTTGTTTTTCTGTCCAAACCATTAAAACCCCTAATTAATTAGATACTTATGGAGATGATTTACGGCTTAAAGATGTCTAGATCGTGTTTAAGTTCATTATCTTACAAATACTAGACAAACATATTAACATTAGACAAAAAATTAATATTAGACTACACAATACCTATATCTAGACAATATATTTGACTTGCAATTTAGTCATAGCTTAAAATAAGTAACTACGGAAGATTTTAAACTACAATCATTAGTTTACTAAAAAAAATGTATGCTATATATGTATTTGCGTTAACACTTATACTGTTAATGTATACTAATATTATAAAGCTGAAGAGTTTGTTTGTTTGTTTGAACGCGCTAATCTCAGGAACTACTGGTTCGAATTAAATATTTTTTTTTGTGTTGGATAGTCCATTTATCGAGGAAGGCTATAGGCTACTTTTTATCCCGATACTCCTACGGGATCGGGAGTTACGCTGGTGAAACCGCGGGACGCAGCTAGTCAATCAGAAAAATGATTAGATTACTTATTCAGATGTGGTTAAAATGAGTAACAAAATTTAACTGAGGTCCAATGCAAATAAGGAGATACTTTCTTATCTGACAATTCTTAATAAAAAAGCTCTAAACATGCAGGCACGTTTTTTTTTTCAAAGAAATATTCCAATTGGAAGTACCTACAAACTACCAAGGTATTTGGATGACATGGTTACATTTTTATTTAAAGTATTTGTAAACACACTAAATATTTATAGCTATACTTTCTTAAGTCAACATTCGAAACCCACCAGAGCGAGTGGGTGTCAAAGTACAGGTATAAAAATCGAGACATTAATCAATCACGGAGATAAATTTAATTTGATTTAAATGTATTCCAAGCGTTGCATCTATTTTGGATCATTTAAGTAATTAAATTAACAAAAAAAAAAAAAAAAACATACAGACGAATTGAGAACCTCCTCCTTTTTTGAAGTCGGTTAAAAAGAAGTCAATTCTGACATAATAATTAATTAAAATAATGAAAACTCTAACATAAGTACATCACTACATAGTATAAAATAAAGTCACTTTTCGCCGTCCCTATGTCCCTATGTGCTTAGATAGATCTTTAAAATCTTTTAGATTTTGATGTGGTTTTTTTAATAGATAGAGTGATTAAAGGAGAAGGTTTTTAGATATAATTCATGCATAATACAGCCGTGCGAAGCCGGGGCGAGTCGCTAGTAAAATGATAAATCAAAAGTCCAAAAGTAGGTGTCTAAGAAAGGTGCCCAAAAGGTTGGCTCCGTTGTTTGTCTGCAATGCCTTCGCTGTCCGAGGAGTCATCCATAAAGGTTTTTTTTCGTATTATAATGGCTTTAACCCAAAAAGTGAATGTTACCTATATTTTGATAAGAAGATATTCCGGCTAGTGAGGAAATTAAAGACATTGTAACAATCTTATTTACTAGAAACAGTTCAACAGTTCAACTCTTTATTATTTACTTAGGTCAGTAACACTCTAACGACTTCAACAAATGCAAGTACATACTTAACGATTATTTATTATAATATTGATTAAATGTAAGTTTATCGTATTGTGTAAATTAATAGTGCAAGGAACTTAAACACCGCACAATAGCAAATGATCTCCTCCGACATAAAACTTAAAATGGTCACGTGCTGCAGCACAAATGAAATCTCGATTTTCCTAAGCCTATATTAATCCATATATTTTTAATAGAAAGCTCAAGTTGGGAGCTTGGCATAGTGATTTTTTTGCGCGGTGGATAAGACCCATTCTTATCGATAGCGAGCATTACGGCGAATAAATAATGCCTTCATGCCGAACCTCTAAAGCGTCTCGGAAACGGGCTATTTGTTGTTGAACGCATCAAGTTCCTTTGAATATCCCGTCCGTTCGTCCTCCATTCCGTCGTGGATAAAAAAGCCTATGTATTAGATAAAAACTATATTGATGGTTAGTTGGTGTAATTTTTTTAGTATTAAGTCTAAGAAATATTAATGTAAACATAGTCACACGTAAGACTGGTAATGTGGGTTTACAGAATCAAGACGTTATCTCAGCGACCGTGCATTAGTAGCAGCGGTGAAGATACCGCTGTTATTCTACTATTAAAGAATCTTAAGGTCGGCGAGACTCAAATTGTTCCAATTTATAGATGTGCCTGTTGATCGATAAACGATAATAATTCGTCAAATAGGAAGACAGCAACGGGAGGTCGATGTAATTATAATCTATTTGTCAAAGCATATGCTTGCCTCTAACTGTTTCTTTACTTTGTGTATATTTTGTTTTATGTTCCTTCCTGTGTTGTACAAATAAAGTTATCTCTATCTACTTATTAAACTTCCTTCCATTTATTTTGGCTTCTTTTTTCCATCATACGTTCCGGTGAGGTTTTTAATGCAATGAATTTTTCATACTGTAAATAAAAAATATTGCAGGGCATTCCACAATCGCTATCTAGTCCCAAGTTAAGTAACTAGACTTGTGTTATGGGTGCTAGACAACGGATATACTACTTTTATACTTTTCTTTTTTATATATGTACCTACTTATAAACTTAAATCTACAGTACTTATCTTTATTTTAAGGTACCTATTGTAGAATTAGAGAGTGCAATACCCGTGCACTATCTTAATTGATTAGATGTTTATTTACCTACCATTTACCGGTTTTAACAGTTCATTCTTTCTCTTGCAGGTATTAGCATGCATCGCCCTAGATTTTCTCCTCATCGGACTGGGTATGTCCATGAATTTCGTGACCATGGTGTTACCTGAGGTGCTCTACGCGAAAGAGGGTGTCTCCATCAATGAAAGCCAAGCTTCCTGGTTTGGTAAGATTTATTTTATATAATATATAAGTAACTCCCGTTCCCGTGGGAATATCGGGATAAATTAAGATGTAAGTTATCCTATCTTTCAAGTTGAATAAAACTGCACACGGTGTGCAAATTTCAAGTGTGCAAAGTAGTTTAGGAGTCCATCGCGCACAAACAACGTGACACGTTATTTATATATATAGATTTATAAAACCGAAAAATAATCATACAGGGTCAAAACTACAAGAACTACGAGTTCAAACTTTGCATGGAGGTTCCTTTTGGATTGTTGGCACCGTCTAAGAAAAGATTTTTGGAAATTCGTTTCCTAGAGGGCTTAGCGGGCGCAGCTAGTTTTACAATACGATCAAATCAGTCAGAGTTTGAATATTTCATATGATGATTAGTTAGTACTTATCTGAGTGAACAGGGGAACATTTCCAAAAACTTTGTAGTTTTTTTTTTTCATTGCATGTTAATAATAAGAAACGGGTTACATATCAAAATAACTAAGTTCAATATAACTATGTTCGAAATAACTACGGTCATAATGCCTACTGTTCAAAATACCTAATGGTTGTTTCACATATTTTTGAAATAACTAATGAACGAAATACCTAATGGACGAAATACCTACGGTTAATTTACCTACGTTCATTATAACTATGTTCGAAATAACTACGGTCATAATACCTACTGTTTAAAATACCTAATGGTTGTTTGGCATATTTTCGAAATACCTAATGGACGAAACACCTACGGTTAATTTAACCACAATTAATTCAACTACGGGTTTTCACCTGCGGTTAAAAAAAATCAATTTTATAAAATACACCTACGGTTAATTTAACTACAATTAATTCAACTACGGTTTTTCACCTGCGGTTTAAAAAAATCAATTTTATAAAATCCCTAACCAAGTAAAATGGGTAGAATTCGCTTCTAGCACTCGCCGGCCGCTACCGCGGCACCGCTCGCTTCGCTCGCTCGGCTCGTGCGTTGTGGTCGCAGTTCTAACATAAACCTAACCTATCCATGTCGGTTCTGGGTAGGGGGTGTTCCGGATGGGTCTTTATATGCTTCCCTAATCAAGTCAAATAGGTAAAATTCGTCTCTAGTTGCGTGATAAAGGCAGCATATAAAGACCCACCCGGAAAACTCCCTACCCAGATCCGACATGGATAGGTTAGGTTTATGTTAGAACTGCGACCACAACGCACGAGCCGAGCGAGCGAAGCGAGCGGTGCCGCGGTAGCGGCCGGCGAGTGCTAGAAGCGAATTCTACCCATTTTACTTGGTTAGGGATTTTATAAAATTGATTTTTTTAAACCGCAGGTGAAAAACCGTAGTTGAATTAATTGTAGTTAAATTAACCGTAGGTGTTTCGTCCATTAGGTATTTCGACCATTAGGTATTTTAAACTGTAGGTATTATGACCGTTAGTTATTTCGAACATAGTTATATTGAACTTAGTTATTATAATGTGTAGCCCAATCGACCGTTAGGTATTATGAACTTATGTGAATCGACCGTAGTTATTTCGAACATAGTTATATTGAACTTAGTTATTATAATGTGTAGCCCAATCGACCGTTAGGTATTATGAACTTATGTGAATCGACCGTAGTTATTTCGAACATAGTTATATTGAACTTAGTTATTATGATACGTAACCTAAGAAACGAGTATCAATTATATTCACTTTTCTGTTGAATGCTGATTTATTCATTTAACCATGTTAGGTATATAAAAAAACCATTTTAAATGTCTACAATAGTAGATTATGCATCAAGGGCATAAAGCAATGTCTTATGTAATATGTTGTGGGTGTCATATTGAACCCCGAGTGCAACGAGGAAGTCTCGGGTTAACTCCCGAGCGGAGCGAGGGGGTTCAAATTTAACTCCTGGGCGAAGCGAGGGAGTTAAATAGAGTCCTGAGTGAAGCGAGGGGTTCAAGCCGCCCAAGATGAAGCTTTATCCCGAGGTGCATACTCTACTTTTCATACCGTCAGTCCATTTTTTTTAATTCTTGTGGTGGCCAGTTCCCTATTTGAAAAAAAAACCACTTAAAAAATGGGGCAATTGCAATGAGATTGTAGCATGATGGTAAATATTTGGTAGGTATTATAGGCAAAACCTATTTGCTCAGACCTAACGTAACAATCAAAATAAAAAATATAAATCGTGGCCTGCTAGATTTTTGTAGACCAAATCAAATGACTTTAAATGACTTATTTAAAATAAAACCTATTTGCTGAGACCTTCAAAATTAAAACCAAGAGTTTTCACACGACTTTCAACGTTCCAAATTCAAATCACTTTATGCCCTTGGGAGTTTCATACAACATTATCACCTTGGGAATAATGTCTAGCTTTAAGTTGAGGTTAATAGGGCTTCAATCCGTGATTAAACTGCTGCAGTTTGCTGCTGTGAAAACATACATAAAATCATCTATATTATCATATGGTTAATCATATTTTTTTATATAAAATGGGACATGTTTATGTCCATGGATATAACATAAAATATGTTATTATTTTTGTATTCCACATATATTTGACGAGTTCATTAATTGTCACTGTAAATATAATATATTTATGGTTGTATATATACTTAAGTGCATCGTGTAAATATATCCTTTAGGTAAATGCATTGTTATTGATACTAATTTATCATTTAATCTAAAGAAAACTTAGTTTTCCCGTGCCGAGATAACGTTTATATTATTGTTAAGAAAATGTTACTTTAACCTTAATTATTTTATAGCTTTGTTTCCTTCTACAAATAACGTAAATACATAAGAATACATCTTATCTAATAAAATAAGTCACTACTTCTATTAGCTTTCACCCGCGGTTTCGACCGCATAGGGGTTAAAATTTCCAAAATCCTGATAATACGGATATCTACGTTATAATAACTATATGTGTGACAAAAATTTAGCCTGATCCGTCGATTAATTTGAGCTGTGCGTTAATATTATATCAGACAGTACTTTAAATTTTATATTTATGGATAAATATGATCTTATCTTGTATATCGAGGGCTGAGGATAGCCAGCAAACACTTCGCCCCATTGGGATCTTTTGTGTTTACCCCTACCTTAATGTTTCTTACTCTTTCAAGAAGTGGTCGATTAACGCGATGATCCCTCCGGTTTGGGATACGCATTCCCAAGGAGGCTCAAGTGCTTCGCTGCTAAGACGTCGCATTCACACAGTATGTGCTCCATAGTTTCCCTGATATCACCGCAGGCTCTGCAGTCATTATTTGAAGTCACCTTCATTTTTAAAAGCATGTCATTGGTTCCGTAGTGTCCTGTCAAGGCGCCAACCACAACTCGTGCTTTGCTTCTACCGTTGTTCAATATAAATTTAGAAGCCCCTCTGGTGCTGCTGCCTATGAATTTTTTCTAATGTAGTAGCCCTTGACTGATTTCCCACTCTTGTAAGTGTTTCTTATCAGCGATAAATCACTACATAGTATAAAACAAAGTCGCTTTTTCTGTCCCTATTTCCCTTTGTATGCTTAGATCTTTAAAACTACGCAACGGATTTTGATGCGGTTTTTTTAATAAATAGAGTGATTCAAGAGGAAGGTTTATATGTGTAATACATGCATAATATAGCCGTGCGAAGCCGGAGCGGGTCGCTAGTATTAAATAACCAGAGCAATAAAGTTATTTTTAAATGAAAAAAATAAATAGAAACAAAAACACTTCCTACTTAATAATATAATTTTCATATATTTTAGATAAAGGATGAATCTATTGGTTTAAGTATTGCATAGACAAACAGACGGTGGCCATTAATTTTGAAGATATTCCGTCAATGACGCAATTTTAACATAATAATCTCATAAATTAGAGCAATCAATTG
This sequence comes from Idaea aversata, assembly GCA_907269075.1. Taxonomy (NCBI): domain Eukaryota; kingdom Metazoa; phylum Arthropoda; class Insecta; order Lepidoptera; family Geometridae; genus Idaea; species Idaea aversata. The sequence continues at coordinate 6,529,230 of OU026102.1, forward strand.
ATTTTATATTAATTGAAAAGTAATAAACTAATGCATAAATCTAAATGGACACTGCTTACTCATGGTACCTATAATAATTTATCAACTAGAAAAGATTTAGGCGTCTGCTAGAAACAAAGAAGGTCTTATATTTATTCTTTAATTATCTTGTTTAAACCAAAGAGTTATCATTTTAAAATACACTTAAAGACCCAAAGAGGTTGAATTAGCAACATCAGTTATAAAACAGAACACTATCAGAATATTCATGGGTATTGCAAAAATTATATCGTCATTAAATTGATTATGTCTAACTGACGAAAAAAAAACGAAGGAAGATCTGAAGTCGACGCGTATATGTTATTTTATAAAACTTTTTACATTAACATTTACGCTAAATGCCCTTTAATAACAAAACGCGAATTCCTGTTTTATTCCTGTCCAAATAAATGTTTTTCTATTCTATTCTGTTTTAAAGATTCGTGGTAAATAAGAAATTCGTTTTACGTGATAGAATCCGAAATACGGAAATCCGTAGAAGAACCAAAGTCACCGACATAGCTCTCAGGATTAGTAAGCTGAAGTGGCAATGGGCAGGTCATATAGCTCGCAGAACTGACAACCGCTGGGCAGTACCTAACTAAAGGTTCTCGAGTGGCGGCCGCGATGCAACGCGTAACGGAGTGTTGGGAGACCAGCTGCCCGGTGTGGTAAACCGACGACATTGTGGCGGTCACGGGTAGTCGGTGGATGGAGGCGGCTCAGGACCGCTATTTGTGGCTTCATATGGGGGAGGCCTGTGTCCAGCAGTGTACGTGTATGGGCTGATATGATGATGATGATTAAGAAGTTCAAAGAGGTTACTAGGTCCTAGTAGTAAACTACCTTAACACATACCAACAGTTATTCAATCAAGACGTACTTGAACACAATATGTGAATTCTAAGCATATCCGGTGTCAACTTCCGACTCAGAAACCTTAGTAATTGAATACCTAATTTATTTATTGCTTTATTTTACTTTATGGTTCCTGAATACTGGCGCTATAAAAATACAAATTCAACTAAAAAAAGGTTACATTATACGCAATAAATAGGTTTCAGTTTTCAATTAAATTTGTTTTTTGATAATACAAATCCAATAATAAAATTATTGATTCAATGCCGTTTTTTTCTAGTCTAAAATTCTTGGTAGTAAATAATAATGTGATTCTAGACAGATTTCAAAATATTTATAAAATTGCGGTAAGATAAGATAAGGCGTTAATAAATAAATTATTAATGCAAAACGACAATGTCCATTTCCATAGAAGAAATGGCTTACACTCAAACATTTTTTAGGACTTAATTATCATTTAGATTGAATAACTAGTACAGCAAGGATCACAACAGCAAAATATTCGAGTGCCATAGTTTGATCCCCCGAATATACTGAAAGGCTACTTAATCTTAAGTGGCGTTTATATTGAAATTTAAGTGTAGGCTTCAATAGAAAGCATACACTTAAAATTAAGTATTCGGGGGTTAATGTATTCGGAAGATTTAAACAAATGTCGTATTTGGGAAGGTCCGACTCGTATTTACTATGAATATCGTTCCAATTGCGTTTTGATCATATTTTGTTCATATTAAAATAGATTAAAAGAAGTTATGGCAACTCAACTTTAACAAAGTAATCAAACAACAAAATGGAGATTGTTGGATTCATTGGAATGAGAATTTGACTACATTATCAACAAAATAGTCTAATCTATGCTAATATTTTAAAGCTGAAGAGTTTGTTTGTTAGTTTGTTTGAACGCGCTATTCTCAGGAACTACTGGTTCGAATTGGATAGCGTTGGATAGTGCATTTACCGAGGAAGGCTATAGGCTACTTTTCATTTTGATATACACCGCGGAGCAAAGCTAGTAATTATAACTATAAATATTATTAAAGTGTGTAAGATTAGAGTTAGTTTGTTACAGCTTCACGCTAAAACAGCTGGATAAAGAGCTGGATCTCTACCTTAAATACCCACTAGCAGAGCCGATCCAGTAGGAAAAATAGTAACCTATGTTTCTCTCATTGAATCAATGTCTCCTCATACCAAGTTTTATCAAAATCTGTTCAGAAGTCTAATCGTAAAAAAATCAAATCTGATAAAACTCGGTATGATGATACATTGATTCATTGGGCTACTTTTGATTCCGATATTCCTACAGGAGCGGCTTACACGGGCGAAACCTAGGTGCGCTGCTTGTATAAGATGCATTGAAAATATAATTAACTTCGCGTATCAATAATGCATTAAGTAGCATAATTTAAATATTTATTCTTTTTTTGTTTTCTAAATTGATATTTTATCTTCGTCTTCTAGTGTTTTATTATTTTATAGTCTTTTTATGTACATCTAAATTTATTTACATTTTGGAAATGTTATATTTATTAAACAGAGATGCCTATCTTTCGTCATTATTAGAGTAGATATTATTAAAAAATAATAATCCACTTATAAGTGGGTTTTTAACGATAAAATAATTCTAAGTATACAGCTGTTAGCATCTACAGATTTCCATCTTAATATAAATAAATATAAATATTGCAGGACATTCCACACATCGCCATCTAGGCCCAAGCTAATTAACTAGACTTGTGTTATGGGTGCTAGACAACGGATATACTACTTTTAAACTTTTCTTTTGTAAATATATACTTATAATAGATAGAAACAACCAGCCGCCCAATTGCCGTATTCTTATGCAGCGCGTCTTGACTGCGTTTGCGTCATAACCATAGATTTCGTATTGCTAAGACGCACTCGTCACGCACACGTTACGCACTCGTCACGCACTCGTCACGCACACGTTACGCAAACCTAAACCACATGAGTAACTGCGTGACGAGTGCGTCTTAGCAATACGAAATCTATGGTTATGACGCAAACGCAGTCAAGACGCGCTGCATAAGAATACGGCAATTGGGCGGCAGGCCACAGACAAATATCTAAGCGTTAATATTTGTCTGAGTCGAACCCGAAACCCTGTGCTTGGCAGTCCGGCATGGTGACCTTTGTGCCAACTGGGTCGTACCTATACCTAAGTACCTACCAAAATGTAGGAAAATAACTCATCTTCAAACGGTACTCTACCACACAACAAATTTCCATGCAATCATTAACAATTTTAGTTGAAAAAAAACCACTTGGACTATCAAGTTTGATCAGGAGGAGGAAGCCCAACTTGGGAGTAATTACCCCCGCGGGGGTTAACTGCTTCTCTGAGGGTTTACTTCAATAAGTTGATAATAAACAAAGAATTGATGTTTTTATACTAAAATGATCATCATATCCTAGGTAATGAGATTGTAAGAAATTATCCGCTCAACTTTTGGTGCTATATGTTTTATATTGATTTCATGCATATTTCTACAGATAAATCGTTACTTACTTTATTCCAATTTAAAACATAAAATTAAATGTCAAAATTACAAAATACAAGGATATATCTAATTACAAAAAAACATACATACTTACATGCATATTTCTTAAATGTATTCAATTTATACCTATGTGCAATAGCCAACAACAAAAGTAGAGACCCACTGTAGAGTTTTAAAATTGCTATTATTAGAATATTGTCAACTCAAACAAGGCGTTCAAGTAAGGTGTAAACAAATCAGTTACCCTAGCCGTAAATCATAATGGTTGTAAGTTTGCAAAGGTAAGGGACTACTGACTTGTCAAAAAAAACCACTTAGTCAATTTCCAAGCATCTCTCCCAGTAGAGTAGGTGGAAAAAAATCCATTCTTCACCACCAGGGGGATACGTTGGTGGGACTATGCTCTATTTGTAAAACTTAGATCAAAAATGTAAACAAAGAAATGTCAAATATTGACAGAAACGCCATTTCGTAAAGGTTGAAAGCCGCTGTAATTGTTGCCAGTGTGTAAAAAAAAATGGGTGCGTGTACTTATGTACGCGCGTGAGAAGTTATACTTCTTTGGCATTATTAAAAAAAAAAAAAAAAAAAAAAAAAAAAACTTGTCCGACAAAAAACTCGTCCGACAAAAAACTCGTCCGACAAAAAAATCGTCCGACAAAAAACTCGTCCGGCAAAAAACTCGTCCGACAAAAAACTCGTCCGACAAAAGACTCGTCCGACAAAAAACTCGTCCGGCAAAAAACTCGTCCGACAAAAAACTCGTCCGACAAAAAACTCGTCCGACAAAAAACTCGTCCGACAAAAAACTCGTCCGACAAAAAACTCGTCCGGCAAAAAACTCGTCCGACAAAAAACTCGTCCGACAAAAAACTCGTCCGACAAAAAACTCGTCCGACAAAAAACTCGTCCGGCAAAAAACTCGTCCGACAAAAAACTCGTCCGACAAAAAACTCGTCCGACAAAATACTCGTCCGACAAAAAACTCGTCCGACAAAAAACTCGTCCGACAAAAAACTCGTCCGACAAAAAACTCTCGTCCGACAAAATACTCGTCCGACAAATATAAATAATTAATTACATTAAAATAATTATGTAGTAGTAGTACCTCTTTGTACTTACTTAAACTATTTGGTTATATGACAGCTGTCATCTTGCGGTTTGCGGACAACTTCAACATGGTTTGCGGTTTGCAGACAACTTCTCCCGTGAGAATTTTGTGTGACGCTTTTGTAAAATTTCACTCTCATCATTTTTTTATAACGCGCCTAAAGAAGTATAACTTCAAAAAAACTACCATTTAAATTTGAATTTGTAATAACTTTGTTAAAAAAATTATTTTATATAAAATAAACAATCATATTTCATATTGATTTTATTTGCAATCATTTTTTAGAAATTGAGGTCATAGTTGTTTTTTTACCTAATTTCCACTTCCCTAGAAAAAACTACCAAAGCTTGATGTATTTTTAACCGACTTCAAAAAAGGAGGAGGTTCTCAATTCGTCGCGTATATATATATATATATTTTTTATGTATGTTTTACTCTGATAACACCATTGTTTACATTTTTGATCTAAGATTTACAAATAGAGTATAGTATACTAACTAACTAGTATTATTAAAACTAGGACTAATCGACCTGAGATTAATGACGAAAACTTTGTTTAGATTACCCCCTATTTAGACGAAATTGAAGTTTAGACTACCTGCATTTATGATGACATTTGCTTTAGACCCTGCGCCAGTTGCTTCCTTAGACGACCCTGATTCACAAACCATTGGAAGGCTACAGAAACGAATAAGACTGAAAAGACAAGAATGGCAACACGTTCAAAGTCGCGGGAGTGAAAGTGCAGAAAAATGTTTTTCGTTTCGGTTGCCTTCCCCCACGGTTTGTGGATCAGGGTGTTGAGTTTGCGACGATTCGATACTAACTCATAATATTTCGTTTGTTTGATTGTAAAATCCGTCTTCTTTGTGTTTTACAGGTAGCGTAGCGTTCCTTTGCCAGCCACTGGGAAGCATATTCTCAGGGCCGCTGCTTGATTGTTTCGGACGAAAGAAGGCCCTATTCCTTGTGAATATACCACATCTGATCGCATGGGTGTTGATGTATTCCGCGTGGAACGTCCCCTCGTTGTTCATTGCGAATGCATTACTGGGCATCGGAACGGGCGTCATGGAAGCACCTTCCGTTACTTATGTTGGTGAAGTCAGGTTGGTCAATTTTCAAAATCTGATATTTATTATTACTTTACTTATTTTAAAACAAATTCCAACCGCCGCGTCTGTGTGTCTTTTGGTATTTCAAGTTTTGGACATCAGCATTGTACAATTCACGGTCAAAAGTCTCTGCCCACCATAACGCTTACAATCCTGTGCAGCACTATTTAAACATTATAACAACGTAACCTGTGGATCTAACCCACGTCGGTTGGTGTAGCGGGTGGCGGCTTATTACACTCTCACAACTAAAGACATAGCTAACATGTTGAAAATAATAATCACACTGAGTACTTTTAATTCAAGTATTTAAGTTTGCGTGTAACGTCTATTAGAAGGTCGTAAGTCCAATACTTGTTGATAGTATTATTGTAGCAAACTGATCATTTACTTATGACCCATACTGTACGTAGCCCTTTTAGAGGAAAAGTATTTGGATACCATTATTTATCTGAAAACTGAATTGTCTGCAAATAAAATCAGATATCACTACATAGTATAAAATAAAGTCACTTTTTCTGTCCCTATTTCCCTTTGACTGCTTAAATCTTTAAAACTACGCAACGGATTTTGATGCGGTTTTTTTTAGTAGATAGAGTGATTCAAGAGGAAGGTTTATATGTATAATACATGCATAATATAGCCGTGCGAAGCCGGGACGGGTCGCTAGTTTTATAATAAAAGTCAGTTTTGTCATTTATAATAGTTTTTATGTCACATGTCCCGATGTCTGTCATCAAATCTTGCAAATTAAACTTGATCCACTTCACGGTTATTTTTGACACAAACTAGATTAATAAAAATGGAGATTTTTGTTGCTTCAAGAGTTAGATTTATTTGTTCGGTGAAACAAACACCTAATTAAATAATTAAGTAGACCTGTGCTTTTCCGGGTATAATATTATTATAAAGTAGTGTCAGTATGTGGATATTGTGGTTACAAATCGGATTATCCCATTATATTGAGTTTGTAGATTACTCGGTCAAGGTACATTTTTGCCTGACTAAGCACAAGTTATTGAAGTTACACATTTTCTATTTAAGTAGGTTATAAGTACACTGAAAAAACTAATTAAAATAACTGAGTAATTATGAAAATACCCAAACTTTGATAACTCTCAATCAAATGATTAGGTCCGGTCGGAGTAAGAATTGCAGACCCATAGTAGATTTCCAAAAATGCTATTAATAGATTGTTTTCAACTTAAGATTTTAAGTTCTTGGTCGAGTTCTAGTTTTAACTCATACATTTATTAGATAAACTAGCGACCCGCCCCGGCTTCGCAAGGCTATATTATGCATGTATTATACATATAAACCTTCCTCTTGAATCACTCAACTATCTTCCACTAACCTATCTATTAAAAAAACCGCATCAAAATCCGTTGCGTAGTTTTATAGATTTAAGCGATCAAAGGGAAATAGGGACAGAGAAAGCGACTTTGTTTTATACTATGTACCTAGTGACTATAATAAGAATAAAACATTCCAATAAAATTTTAATTTTAGAACTCTACGGTGGATCTGGAGTTATGTTAGTTGAATTATGTTGCAGTTACATATGTTTGAGGAAGTTACAATTGGCTGTATATCTCTTAATTTATAGACCCTAAATGTCTAGATTATGCGGAATTCATGTCTTTTTTTTCGTTTGTAATTTGTGGCGGTAAAAATAAAATACTGCAGAAAAAACTTTTGTATTTACTTACTAGATATCTTTTTTACCAGCGCTCCGCGGTTTCACATCGAAATATAAAATAGCCTATAGCCTTCCTCGACAAATTGACTATCCAACACAAAAATATTTTTTTCAATTCGAAGTAGTTCCCGAGATTAGCGCGTTGAAACAAACAAACTCTTCAGCTTTATAATATTATTATAGATGATCAATACAGCGCCATTCTCGTAAATAACATTGATTAAATTACATTTCAATATCATTCCGATTGCATTTCGATTACAAAAAATACCCTCAAAGTAACCCTTAAAGTCAGCTTTTGGTATTCTCAAGAATATTTTTTGTAATCGGAATGTTACTGAAATGTAATTTGAACAATTTTATTTATGCCCAGAATCAATACCACCTCAACTTAGTCGACCGATAACGTCTAAAGGGGACCCAACTAACCCGCGGGTTTCATCAAGAGGTTTTCCTTTACCATACGAGCAATGTTAATAGCGCACATAAATTGTTCATAGGAAAAATAGCCTAATAGACATCTCTAAAACAGTAATTTTTTGTAAAGCTTCCTAAACCAATATGTTTAAATTCCAGCGACCCGTCCATCCGTGGTATCCTGACAACCCTTACCAATGGGTTTACAGCAACTGGCATGTTTGTTGCTTACTTGCTGGGTACGGTGCTGCCGTGGCGGCAAGCAGCGCTCGTCTCCCTCATCATACCACTCACAACGATGCTTCTTGTATTGCTGGTAAGTTACAATTTTAGACAAATTTATGTAGGTACTAAGTTCACGCGAAAATCTAAATTGCCCATATAACTCAGGACCAGGACCTTGATTTTTGTATAGCTAATAGGGACTATTAGAGACCTCAGCAGTATCTGGTATAAATTTCAACTTAGGTCCACCCGTTACTAAGAAAATCGCTGGTGACACACGGACAGATAGACAGACGGACAAGAGAGTGATGTTATAAGTGTTCCCTTTTGAAGTTATATTTCATTAAGCGCGTTATTTAACACACAAGTCACAGGTTGAAACTGCGTAACACAAATGTAACAGGTTGAAGCTGCAAAATAAATATCAGACGAATAGACAGACAGACGGACAGACGTATAACTTCTAGAAGTATAACTTTTCACGCGCGTACATAAGTCGGAACCATAAAAAATATTTAATCTTGATAACCTACCTATACCCACTGCATCGTTGTATCATACATGGGATCATAATTTGTCATGGCATGATTTGTTGGGACTGGGTAATAAATGTTTCGAAGTCAAGATGTTAATGGGTAACATAGTCTCAGTGTTAAAATGTACATAAGTCTTAAAGGTACCTATATTAATAGGAAAGTGTTGAAATAAGTACAAAAGCCAAAATACATAATGCTAACATAATGCAACAGGGTCTAAATGTTGATCTTATTTTGTTGATTTGTTCTTATTTATTTATATTCTATGCCTTCTGTTAAAGTTATTGAGATTTTTTTATTTTTCAAATTTTATACATTTCGCATTTATAATATTTTTTATTTTAAGCTATTGCATAGCTTTTATCGCGGGCTTTGAGCGCGGCGACCGAATCAAGAAATTCCGTAACGAAAATAAAACCTTACACCGCCTACCATTAAAATGCTATGTAATACCCATCATAGGCAATACCTTTACCGCGGCAATCCCCGAGTGCCACACGTTTTTTCTGTCTGTCTGTACCAAAACATGACTAAATCAATGTTAATATTAAGAGGTTGAAACTGCAATACTTAATATTTATTTGAGGTAGAACACGGAATACAATTGGGGCAGACAGAACACGGAAAAAAATTGTCTGGTCTGGGATTGAAACTTGGGGTTGAATGCACGGTGGCATCCACCGTTATTTAAAACGAGACATGTTTTTTGTTTTTCTTTAATCTCGCGATAGTTCTTTAGGTACTATTACCACATGCTATTACCACACTATTACAACCTACACTCTACTTAACCATATTAAAACATTTGAAGTTCTTGGTCGACAAAACCTGACACTGGCTATACCTATATATAGGTGCTTTCAAATATTTTTTAATCTCTATCGATATATTCTATTTTCTGTTTAGATGTTGTTAATTGCTTGTTAATTGTCAATTAAAATACACATCTGTCGAAATACCAACGACTGGATTAAACTTGTTAATCCACAAGCAATAAATATTTGTTTTTTTTTTTCAAGACTCTTATAAAGAATCAAAGATTTAAGAGCAACATTTTAAAGTAAAATTCCAACGAAAGTGTATCGTTGTAATTTTCATTTCATATTAAAACATATCTAACCATTATTATTAAGGTGAATAGAAAATAAGTAAGCAAATTTTCTAATTTAGGTGAATTTTGCTTTAATATTTACAACAAACGAACAATTGTTTTGGTGTTTGATAGTCCATTTATCGAGGAAGGCTATAGCTGCTTTTTATTTCGATATTCCCACGGGATCGGGAGTTATGCGGGTGAAACTGCGAAGCGCTGCTAGTTTTATATAAAATCAATGTCAATAATCGCACATAAACTTTTAGTAAAAAAAATCTATTGACATTCTATTGTGCCGGGATTCAAACCTACGATCTTCGGAATTAAAGATATACTCTTAAACATCGTGATGAAACCCGCGGCTTCGTTGGCTCAGGACGTCATTGTCGAGTTCTTTTCTCTAAACATGGTCGACTAAGCTGAGGTCGTAAAGGCTCTGGGCAAGCCTACTCCATATAATACGTGTCCCATGCTGAATAACATAGATTAAAGTTACTAGCGCTGTATAAATCATACCCCCAACATACAAACATAAAAACATTAAAACTTGTTACCAAAGTTACCTGTTTAAGATATTAGTATTAGTATAGTACATTGCGATACAAGTGTGGAAAATTGATCTTTGCATAGAGGCGGTTTAACACGCGCGAGCGGTACGCGAGGGCGTTTAAAAAAGCAGAGATACAAAGATCAATCCACGCGTGTATCGTGCGACGTTTTTTATCACAGTTGCAAATAAAGAAAAAGACTTGTTAAAATAATAAAAAGTTTTTAAGAATTTTAGGTTGTGTTTACTATTTTTTGTTAATTACACTCCCGAAAGTCTAGGCAAAAGACTTTTAACCTATACAGCCTCGTCTGACATACAATATTTTTTTAGGGTTTTTTCCATTTGTTTTTGCGTCGGGAGTCAAAAACAGAATATAATGGTAAGGAAAAAATATATTCAGTACTTTAAGAAAAAACAAATATCAATTTTTAATTGTTTTCAAAGACGTTATCACGTAAAATACGTTGCATTATAAGCCTAAAAGCGGTTTAATAAGATCCACTTCATGAGCAACTGTGATAAAAAATCATATAGATTACATGTAAAGGCTAATTATTATAGTTTACATAAAATAGTTCGACTTAAATCGATAGAAAATGTCATTGATATTTCAAACTTAGCATTACATTACATCTTGTATTGTGGTAATACAAAAAAAACTAAATAAATCTGATTCCCTCCTTTCTATTTGAGAACTCATTTCAACTTAACACAGTGATATTGTAGAATTTTTAAGCGTAAAAAAATACAGTTTATCTGTTATTGGTTTAAGATATTTGTATAAAAACATGTATAGTACCTTAATGGTCCTCAAGTGAATTAATTAGAATTAATTCAATGGCAGATTAACACGTTTTCTAAACGATCTTATCACAAAATATCTATCAGCGCCACAGGAGTTTATATGAGCGACCTCGAAGGCGTGGTAGGAGAGCATATTTACAAAAAAACCCATGAGCTTATTGTGCCTTCTTCTAATTGGTGAGCGCGTCCCGAAGGCACACAGCCTAAGTTAGTTTTTAAGACGATTCAAAGCGATCCCATGCAAGTTGTATGATTCCAAATGAATAATAGGAGGCTCACGACCCTCGCTGATCGTTGACGGTCGTGCGGGTTAAGCGACGCCTGGCGCGGTCATTACTGCGATGGGTGGCCAATTAGTAGTGTGGCAAAAATGTGTTTTCGTGAGCCCTTCCGTGCTTCGGAAGGCACGTTAAGCCGTTGGTCCCGGTTGCTACCTCTAGTAGCAGTCGTTAGACCAAGTTAGAGGCCTTAAGGCGATCTGAAAACTCTAACAATTATAGGTGAGCCACACCACTATACGAGAAGAAGAAGAATATTAAATAAATTAAATATATTATTATTATTATTAAATATATATATAATAATAATAAAATATATTGGGTTCGATTGTCATCGTGTCGAACCAATATTTGCCTAGTTGCTTAAATTAATACTAGACTGCGCTAAATTTACAGTATCTATTTATTTATTTATTTTATTCATTCAACATTTTTTTTTGGTACATAACTAGTATATTTTGTAATTTTATTTACAAATTATAGTAATTTTTTAAAACGTTTTTTCGTTTAAATAGTCTCTTATCTAAATATTCAATCTAAATCGATATAAGATAAGATCATTTAGACTATGTAAGACTTCTGTTTGACTACAAGTATTTTACATTTTCCGTTCGGAACCTCATAATTTATAAAATCCGCCTCGCAATAACCAGTTTTACAAATTACTGCAATTTGGTAATAAATAAGTATTATATAAATTTAATGTTAAAATCAGTGTCGAATTAAATTTACAAACGATTAGCGAATGAACACACGCTTCATCATAGTTCAAAATTAATAAATCATACTTAGAAATATGATTAATTATTTTAAATGTTAACACCAGTAGCATCTATCTTCATGTTATATTATTTTTATTTACATGCAGTTAAAAAACCCTTTATGGGTTTTTCAAATTACTAAAAAATACCTATTCTATTTTCGGTTGCATACAATATATAGGCTTGGAGAACCCATTTATTATATTTTATTCTTTTACCCAAGATAAAAAGTAATATAGACACTAAAGTTAGGTACCTACTCGTACTTTCTTTACCTATTATGTTATTTTTATTCTTATTCCAAAGGATTTAAAAGTAAGAGAAAAAACTGCATCGAAGGGACTGGACCCAGCTGGCACTAGAAAGGGAACAGTGGAGGGATAGGAGAATAGGATACAAATAAATAAATATAAAAGAAAAAAGCCTGTACTTGAATGAAAATAAAAAAAATGAGTCTAGGGAACTTAGAAAAAGCAATAGAACTGTAATAAGTATAGACAAATCCTTCAGATGTATTAGACAAATATTATAGGCAACACACCTATTTCTCGGTATCTACTAAGTAATTTATTTGTTATCATTTTCAGGTACCAGAAACTCCAATATGGCTTCTCTCAAAAGGTCGTCAAAAAGAAGCCCTTCAATCGCTCTGTCGTCTCCGAGGCTGGGCAAAGCCCGAAGATGTTCAAGAAGAATTTAATCAGTTGATAGAATACAATGACTTTATACATCAATGCGTTGGCTGTTTGAAAGAAGGAAATACAGCAAACAATATGGAACCTTGCAAACACAAAAGTACGAATATCCTTAAGAGAATAATCTGGAAATTCAAGCATATATTCTTTACAAGAGAAACTATGAGACCCTTTGTACTTGTAATGTCATATTTCTTCTTCCATATAATGAGTGGATTATCTCCAGTAAAAGCTAATATGGTTAATCTATGCAAAGCTTTGGGAATGAAGTATGAATCGAAGACTATTGTTGTAAGTATTTTTTGTGTTGTTTTTGGTCATGTCCCAGACCCCAAGCTAAATTTTATGCTCAGTAATAAATACACTTTCGATTCATAAAAACACGAAATATGAAGCGATTCAGGTATTATTGGTAAGAAGATGAAAAAATCGGAAATATATTCTGTACAGTCTTAAAAACCAAAACACTTCTAAATTAATTCAAACAAAAACATCATGACGTCATCATAACCTGTTTGCTATAGACACATGAGTAAACAAGACATAGATACATTTTTAAAGCCTTTATCAACAACGATATTATATTCAATGACTGTCACAAATAACTGTTAATTTTCTATAAATAAACATGTTAATTAAAGGGCCTAGGCCTATAAAAGGGCACGTTAAAATTAAAACTATGAGTGATGATATTCTAGATATATTCAATACCAAAGGTCAGGTGGAAACCACATTTGAAACTAGTTTCTATGTTACTCCGGAATTCGGCGACAATAAAAACCTCCGTAGATAATCGACAATTTAAGTAACGATGATTCTGAACACTGATGAATGTAAACGGTGGCCGAACTAGTCAGCGTAAAATTTAATATGACTATAAAGTTGATGGTGGCTCGATTTAATGATTAATTAAGCTTACTATTATTATGGTTAGATTGATTTAAATTGTTTGAATTACCTGCTTGATAGACATTGAGTTTTTATTATGTGAAGTAATTTATTAACCGAATAAAGATTGAGATACTTTTAAAATAACGTAGCATATCAACAAGGAACAACCTAAACTACAGTGTTTATAACGTGTTCACGTGTCAGAAGTACAAGTAGGTACTACAAAAGTAGGGCTTAGATAGATTGGTAGACCAGTTAGGTGATTGATGGATTTTGTTTTCATATCTTTATATATATATATAACTAGCTGCGCCCTACGGTTTCACCCACGTTATATATGACAAAAAACGCTGAGCAATTTCACAGATGTCAAATTGACATCAATGTGACATCTGTCACTTTGACATCTGTCACTTTTTCGAAACTTTTCGTTATATTTTAGACAATTCACACAATATCTTTATAAATATAGCCTATGTTCTATTCTGATGTATAAGCTATATTATTGTAAAGTTTCATTAAAATCCATTCAGTAGTTTTTGCGTCAATGAGTAACAAACATCTAGACATCCATACATACAAACTTTCACGTTTATAATATTAGTAGGTAGGATTCTGTACATATGTGTATGTCACTGAACTCCTCCTAAGCAGCTGGTTCGATTTGAATGAATATTTTTGTATGCGTTTGGGTGGCGCCCTGGTTGGTTTAGATTCACAAAGCAGTCTGGTTTTTTTTAAATGGCAAAACTAAGTTTGACGTGACAGTTAGTATACTTATATTATTAGTAGATGGATACGACTTCTCATTATATTTTCACCATCAACAACTTTAAACCAAAGCTCTTTATTTTCCAGGTAATCGTCGGCGCAGTAGCCATAATCATGAGCTTAATCTCAGCCACCATAGTCAAAGCCGTCGGTAAACGGAAACTTGTCATTACCTGCCTCCTTGCCACTTCCGCCTGCAGTCTCGGCATCAGCATTTACGCAGGAACTACTCTGCCTTCCACTGTGTTTTCTTACGAAGCTCATACTTTCCCTGATACGAAGGAATTGTTACCAGTTGTCCTGTTTATAGCGCTGGTCTGTTTCTACAGTTTAGGTATACCATGGGTGCTTTTATCTGAGATGTTCCCTTTCAGGTAATTATCAACTAACGTTTAACGAGAGTTTTACCACTAATTTTCATTGTTGTATCATAATACTTGTACAGTCGGCTGCATAATTGCAGCCCCCCCCCCGGTAGAGTTCATAAACTACTATTATTGGCATGTTTTTGTTTAATAAATTCATGAGTTAGAAGTTTTTAAACTTCAACTGAAGCAGGTGCCTAGAATCTTGTTTGTGTTGAAAACATTCTTATAACAACCGGTTTGGAGCTCTACGGTGGGTCTGCAATTATGCAGCCGATAGTACCTACCTATACATCGTTTACTATTTAGGCTAAGTATACTATCAAACTATATTCGAAAAGAAGATGACCATAGCTTAAAAGTTAAATATCCTAGCCCTACAATTTTCACATTACCATATACATTCCGACAAAATAAACAAAAATCTTAAAATATCAGGTGTACAAAATTATTTAATTCTAATTTTATTTTATTTTCATTTCCAGGAGCAGGGGCATGGCAACCGGATTAGCCGCTGCCCTCGCCTATATTATATTTTTCGTCTCCACAAAGACGAACTACAACCTCGAAGCGACCTTCCATCTCAGCGGTACTTACGCCATCTACGCCACCTTCGGCTTCTTCGGCGCCATATACCTCTACTTCTTCCTACCAGAAACAGAGAACAAATCTCTCGTAGAAATAGAAGCGTTCTACAAGAGCAATATTACCGTCTTCGCGGATGATCGGTTTATAAACCTTTTTAAAAAGAAAAATAAGAATGATACTAATAAACCTATGCTAGTCAAAGATAATGCAACTAATAAATCTTAGAGCCTAAAGTAAACATAATTTCTTAGGCTGGTAGTTTGCTGTAAAATATGAAGCGATTGATAATTAGTTAAGTGAACGATTGTCTTCAAATGTTAACTGTTGGCGAACCATCGGTACCAATAGTCTTAGAGTAATAAAGTTAAGTGGACCAAAAGTTAGCAATAAGTGTTATGCAACTTAGAATTTAGCGTTTTTATTTAAATAACTATAGCCCTTTTATCAATTTATGATTCTTTATAATATTATTTTAGTAGGAATTTATAATTTTGCTACCTCATATTAAATGTGTTTCATTGCATATAATGAAAATATTTAAATACAGATTATCCTAACTGATATTTATCAATTGGGAAAGGTGAATTTGTTAAAAATAGGTACATAAACGTATTAAAGTGTTAAAGTTTCATAGAATACTAGCTGCCCTACGCGGTTTCACCCGCGTAACTCCCGATCCCGTGGGAATATCGGGATGTAAGCTATCCTATCTCTCAAGTTGGATCGAACTGCACATGGTGTTCAAATTTTATTATAATCGGTTAAGTGGTTTAGGAGTTCATTGAGGACAAACATTGTGACACGAGATTTATATATATTATTAAGACGAGATTTATATATATTAAGAAGATAAGTAAAAAGTTAAGGATAACATTGTGCCAACTACACTGCTTAGATACTCATAGTTTACGTACCTACATCGATTTAATATTTAGATTATTTTTATATGTCAAAGATGTTTATTATTTTTATACAGTTTGCCGATATTCTTGCCGTATATTTACTTCTTTTTTTATTTCGTATATTGTTTCTATCAACTATTATTGTCTATTTAAAAAGCAATGTTCTATTCCATTCATTCATTGTTAAGTAATGATGTTAATAAAGATTTTAATTTATTATGTTGTTTTTGCATTTGTTTAAAAATCATCTTTATCTGATAAGATTAACCTATATTGGCATCATAATCATTGATAAATTTATGAAGTATCTACCAGGTAACTAAAACTATTGTTAATTTATCTTTCTTTCTTAATCTAGGTACTCTTGATGTTTTAGAATCCTAAAGAAATCTCTAGTTTCACCCCTTTTCGTAGTTGCCCATGTATTTGGTCTTAAACAATCTCCACAGTGCTTTGTTGTTTTTCTTACCTTGTTAGTAATTAATATATGTTTTGTAGTCTGTGTAATTTTTTCATTGTAATTTAATTTTTCATCTGGGTTTGATTGTTTGTCTAGTGTTGATTGTTCATCCGAACGATTTTGATCTGCATTTTCTGGTTCTGATGGTTTGCCTAGTGTTGATGGTTCACCCGAATGATCTTGATCTGCAGTTTTAGTTGTTATAATTTCTTCTATTGTGCTTCCTGCTAAATTGACTTTGTCATAGCGCGAAGTTTCTTTATACGTTGTTGTTGATTGTGTGGTAGGCCGATTATTTGTAGTTATCTGATATTGTTGTTGTTTGCTTGTTGAATAATGTTGCAGTTTGTCTGAAAAATAATATTTGCTTACGACTATTAAAAAATGTTTTAATTAACATATTTCATTATGACAATTTGGACATGTTTACGTAGTTATTTTTAAATATTTATCTTTTATTTTCAAGGCTTTCAAGATCTTCATTTTGTAAAACTCTAAAGAAGTCTCTTGTTTCACCTTTAACTGTTGTTTCCCAAGTCCAAGGTCTATTGCAATCTCCATACATTGTAGTTTCTTCATCTGGTTCAACTGGATCAATGACATTAATTACTTCTTTAAGTGTCTCTGGGTGACTAAGTGACTTTGGTTTATCCGGCACGTGACAAAGTTGTTGTAAGAAATCTGTAAGGATATAAAAGGTTATTGGTAATGTATAAGAAAGAGATTAATGGCTATTTTTGAGCACGCAACCAATTTTGAAAATTTAAATATTTTTTTGAAAATAATGAGTGTATGTTTGCTCGAAAATCAGCTGTTACTCTCACGGAGAGGTCATTGACCTAAATATTAATCAGATTTTTTAAGTTTTATCAACTGTTATAAATCTGAATGACCTTAAATTTAAATAAATCAGATGATTTTCGAATTAACATAACCTCAAAATTTTCCAAAATATGTTAGAATTACCAAAAGTTGTAGAACAAGAGTTCATTGTTGGGTGTACATAAGTAGCCCTTAATCGCTTACTTATATGATTATCAATAACCCTGTACAAAATTATTTTTATAATCTATCGTGCTATATCTTTATGGCTCTTTAGTAAAGCCACAAAATAAATGTATATAAGAAAAACTAAATGAATATTGTTTTATTAACAAAATTAGGTAAGTAAGTAATTAATTGTTGTTTGTAGCTATTTGTTGTTAAGGGGTTTAAATATAATAAATCTACTCAAACGATACTAACATTACTGTTAAAGGTCAGTCCCAGTATCTAAGTATATTCTATTTTACAGTTCTTGCTATTCAGAAGTGTGCTCGGCCTTTGTTTGTGTGAGTGACCAATCTATATTATATTGTGTCGCTCGCTACTGACCTCTCCGTTGGGCACATAAATAGGAATACAACATACAACGTGGGGTACACACACTAACGAACGTGTGTATTTATTGTGTATTTACGATTATAACTACAAACAAAGGCCGAGCGCACTCATGAGTTGCAAGAACTGTATTAGATTATTTTTTTAAATGAAACAACTTGAAATTAAATTTAAATTAAATAATATATTAATTTAATAAGGTAGTTGACATACTAACATTAATTTAACCGATGACGTCTTCTAGATTTTCGTGTGGTGTACCAAGTTACAGGTATATGGCAATTGCTTGAGCCACAAATTTGATTAGGATACCACCATGCAACTTCTGTGGTCCGAACTGGGGTCGTCGTTTCCTCCAGTTTTAAAGGTTGATTTTCATTTGTTTGCTCAGAAACTATTAAATCTTCTTTTGTAGTTCGCTCAGGTGTTTCTGTTGTAGTTTGCTCAGATGTTTCTGTTGTAGCTGTTGTTTTTGGGAATGTAGGTGTTTTAAGTGAAGTTGTTTTAACAGATGTTGTAGTCGGTGATGTCATGGTTGTCGTTGTCGTCGTTAGTGTTGTTGAAGTCGTAGTTGGTGTTGTTTTTGTCGAAGTTGGTGTTGTTTTTGTCGTATGTGTTGTAGTTGGTGTTGTTGAAATCGTAGTTGGTGTTGTTTTTGTCGTAGTTGGCTTTGTTGAAGTCGTAATTGGTGTTGTTATCGTCGTAGTCGGCGTTGTTGTTGTCATAGTCGGCGTTGTGGCTGTTGTACTTGGATTTGTTGTTGTCGTAGTTGGAGTTGTTGTTGTCGTAGTTGGATTTGTTGTTGTCTTAGTCGTAGTTGTTGTCGTAGTCAGCGTCATTGTTGTAGTAATAGGAGTTCTAGATGTAGTTTGTTCACTAGTTGTTGTTTTTTCTACAGGTGTAGGAGCTTTAGTTGAAGTAAATTCTGTTGTACTTTCAGTAATTATTGGAGTTTTTGTATTAAATATAGTAAAGTATATAGGTGTTGTTTCTACAGTCGTTTCCCAAGTAAGTGGTCTATTACATTTCGGATACTCACATTCTTCTTCTTGTGTAGTTGATTTTTCAGTAGTTTGTGGAAGAGTAGATATTGGATAAGTTTCCCGTGTCGTCAATACAGGTGTTGGTTTATTAGTGTGTTGTTGTGTTGTTGATTTTTTAGTTTTTGTAGTTTTTGTAAAAACAGGCGTTGGTTGCTTAGTTGTAGTAGTAGTTGATTTTTTAGTCTGAGTAGTTTTTGATGTCTGAGGCGTTGGTTGCTTAGTTGTGGTAGTAGTTGTTGGCGCATTAGTAGTCTTTCTAGAAAATATTGTGGACGAAGTAGTATGCTGTGTTGTTCGTGGAACAGTGTAAGTTGGTCTCTTTCTTGTAATCGTAAATATTCTTACTGTAGAAGTTGTTGTCTCCCAAGTCTTTGGTCTACAACAGCCTGTGGAGATACTGAATGTAGGTATAGTGGGTGTTTCTGTTGTTGATATTTCGGTGGTTCTAGTAGGTATTCTTATTGTTGTAGGCCAACGTGGTACTAAGGTAGTTCGTTTAGTTGTACGATGTTCAGTTGTACGATGTTCAGTTGAAGTTGTTGTCTCCCAAGTCTTTGGTCTACAACAGCCTGTGAAGATACTGAATGTAGATTTAGTGGATGTTTCTGTTGTTGTACGATGTTCAGTTGTTTGATGTTCAGTTGAAGTTGTTGTCTCCCAAGTCTTTGGTCTACAACAGCCTGTGAAGATACTGAATATAGGTATAGTGGGAGTTTCTGTTGTTGCACGATGTTCAGTTGTATGATGTTCAGTTGAAGTTGTTGTCTCCCAAGTCTTTGGTCTACAACAGCCTGTGAAGATACTGAATATAGGTATAGTGGGTGTTCCTGTTGTTGTACGATGTTCAGTTGCATGATATTCAGTTTTATGCCTGGGTTTGTATCTGATATCGGCTTCTAAGTCTGAAGTTAAGCAATATAGGTAGTACGTTTCTTGAAATCCTAAAATAAAATTAATTTGAACGTTTTTAGCGTTAACTTAGCGCTTGTGATGCCTCATACAACATAGCAATTAAATAAATAACTAAAAAATATTGCAGGACATTCCACTTATCTAGCCCCAAGCTAAGTAACTAGACTTGTTTTATGGGTGCTATACAACGGATATACTACTTTTATACTTTTATTTTGTAAATATATACATACTTATAATACATAGAGACAACTGGACCACAGACAAATACCTATCTAAGCATAAATACTTGTCTGAGGCGGGAATCGAACCCACAACCCTGTGTTTGGCAGTGCGGCACGGTGACTATTGTGCCAACTGGGTCGTCAATTGGAAGTTCAGTAAATTCATTTCACTATATTTAAGTACATTGAGTAGAATAATTTTTAAAGCTAGTTACCTAGTTAATTCCGTTCATATATTTATATTTTTTATTTATTATAAAGTTTTTCACTTGCTTTATAAAGGTAATAAAGACTTGATGAAATCACTATCACTATCACTACAAAGTATAAAATAAAGTCACTTTTCGCCTTCCCTATGTCCCTTTGTATGCTTAGATCTTTAAAACTACGCAACGGATTTTGATGCGGTTTTATTAAATAAATAATAAATAAAATAAATTGTTTATTTTCAGAACCTTAGTCTAAAATACATAACATTCAGTCAACAACGACAACTTAAAAATATAAAGTTAGACCAAGGTAGTAATAATTTGGCTTAAAATTACTTGAGTTCCCGGCGTCCAAACTAGGTATAAACCTGTATCTTGGAAGTCGGGGATCCTCCATCTATCTTACTTTGATAGTATATAACATAATATTTTAAAATTATTATAGGCATAAGAAAGGAAAAAAAAAAAAAGGGATCTAAGGGATCTCCCCAGTACACCAGGCTCTTAAGAGCCTGGGATGGGGAGTCATGCTATTGACATCGATTAAATATGAGTGTGACCAATGGGTTAATGGAATGATGGATAATAGGATAAATAAATACATGACTGTGCATAATACAACATTAAATTTGTCTAAATCACTTTAGTTAGTAGAGTTTCTGTCTCGTCATAGTTCTTGGTGATTAACCAATTGTAAACTTTATTTCTAACTTCAAATTTGGTTAAGGCATAGAAATAGATAGAGTGATTCAAGAGGAAGGTGTATAATATGTATAATATAGCCGTTCGAAGCCGGGGCGGGTCGCTAGTACACATAACATAAAGAAATAAAGTGTTTATCTCATTCTTAGAATTGAATTATTAAACTAAATAAGAGTAAGTACCTAATTGGACCTTCGTTTATTGACTATTTAGTTTTAGTATTACATCGAAGGTACTTAGTGTTATTTATTATCAACTCAATCTATACTTTTATATTATAAAGCTGAAGAGTTAGTTTGTTTGAACGCGCTAATCTCAGGAACTGCTGGTTCGAATTGAAAAATTCTTTTTGTGTTGGATAGTCCATTTATCGAGGAAGGTTATAGGCTACTTTTTATCCCGATATTCCCACGGGATCGGGAGTTACGCGGGTGAAACCGCGAAGCGCACCTAGTGTAAAATAATTGTTAAATATTTACGAGTGTGTGGAAGAAAACCAGTCAAACTTAGATTTTTAATATTTATTTTTAAATTAAGTTTTAACATCCAAAATTTTGTGTGTTGCCCATGCAAGGACTGGATACTTTTGTGCTGTATTCTGAAACAACACAAAAGTATTCAGATTAATTTATTATTGATTATAGCTCCCGATCCCGTGGGAATATCGGAATAAAAAGTACTCCCAATGAATAAATGTACCCAAGTTTAATCAAAATCGGTTCTGTAGTTTCAAGCCTATTCTATTCAAACAAACATTCAAATCTTTCCTCAATATAATATTAGTTCTATAGTAGTATTTGCTCATAAAGATAATTAATTACTGCTTTTCAATATGGTCTTCGGCTTTACTTTCCCACTTTAAAAAAATTGAGGAATTTAATCTAAGTTTAACTGATTTGTAATATACAGGGTTATTGGAAATTATACTAGCAAGCCGTTAAGGGCTACTTCTGTGCACCTAAACAAACAACTTTTGTTCTACGACTTTTAGAAATTCGAAAAAAAAAAAAGAAAATTTTGAGGTTATGTAAATTCGAAAAACAGCAGATTTTCCAAAACCAAGGTCATTCAGACCAAGAACAGCAGATGAAACTTAAAAAATAAGTAAAGTTTTAGGGTTACTGACCTCTACGTGTAAGGAACATCTGATTTTCAGGTAAACCTAACCTCAAAATTTTCGAAAAAAGGTTCGAATTTCCAAAAGTTTTAGAACAAAAGTTGTTTGTTTAGGTGCAAAGAAGTAGCCCTCAACGGCTTGCTAGTATAATTTTCAATAACCCTGTATATCATGATATATATTTTTTTTAAATAGCCTATGTCACTAAGCTACCTTCAAACTAGCTCTATTTCATTTATAAACTATCTCTATACAAAATTTCATCCAATCGGTCCATTGGTTTCAGTGATTACCCCCTACAACCTCACAAACTTTATCTCTTTATAATATTAGTAGAGAGTACTTATAGATTAATATCCCCAGACTAGGCACGCTGTAAAAATATTTTATAAAAAAGTAAAAAATGCGGAAAATCATTGAAAATATTTAACTCTAAGAATAGAAATGTACAATTGTACATCCTAGCTTTGCGAGTTTGTGAAGGTGAAGTAGGTAATAAACATAAAAATAAAGGACGCTGATAAAAAAATCGTATGACGTTTATCATCACATTCCATCAGGTTGCGTTAGAATAAAATAAAAAGAAACATAATCATTTTTTAAACTACTATAACGGATATAGTTGCGTTTATTCCACACGACTATTGTGGTAGAATGTAAGGAACTTATTTATTATTTGAACACTTAAAACTACATTCTGTCCGTTAAAATATTATCATTACGAGTTACCTTAGAAAATACTACAAGGCACCTGCGGGTATAAATAGCAACTATTTTTTTTAAAACCTTGATATAGTGACAAAAGAAAAAGAAAATAAAGAAATAAATTGGTTTTCAGATTGACAATAAAGCAAATATTGATCTAATAACCTGGTTTTAAGTCGTTTTTCTTATTTTAATGAAATATTTAGTTTTTAATTAAGATCATTATTTTAAGGTTTTTCAAAAACCTTTATATTAGTGACAAAATAACAAGCAACACAAAAAAAAGAATTATTTTTATCTAATGACGTAGTTTTCCTTTTCTTACGAAGTATTTAGTTTTTGACGTGATAACGTTTTATAAATTGGTGAACACCTGCAATCTCAAAAAAAGTGTGACGTCACGCGTCGTTACTGGAACGCCTCATGTTATTGACAAGGTAACTATAGCAACGTTTTATCGTTGCCATGGTTACCATCAATGTTTTCTTATGACGTTATCACGTCAAATTATCGTCCGGAAACAGACTTTACAGACAACCATTTTTAATTAAGATGGCAGGTGGCGCAGGTACCTTATTTAATGATTTCTTTAAACAAATATACTTTTTACTTACTACTTCCATAGTCGCAATTGTACTCATACATGTCACACTGATCAATGAAGGTTCTTCTGCTGCAACCGTCAGGAGTTGAGGCACAAACTTGGCGGTTATCATGGATACAGACTGATGCCATGTTGCAGTAATTTACTGGCTGTGGATTAAACATACCGATTTACTGTTATAAACACTAAAAAGTTTTCGCTGAAATGTAAATTTGCCCATATATTTTTATCGTGTTTACTCAGGACTTTGATTTTTATACTAGGGACTTAATGTGTGTTATGTTTTCTATATTTTTGGGGAAAGATGTAGTGATGATGACCTCTTTGGATTGTTGTCAATATGTCAATAAAGATAGTATTTAAATTCTCTTTGAATAAAGACAGTTGATGCTTGGTTGTCGTTTCATTGTTCAGCAATTCGCTGTGAAGAGCTTTTTTTTATCTAACCTAGTATACCCCGCGCAGCGAATGATGAGCTCTGACGGAAAGTAGAAGGGGTATGCGCAGAACACAATTTTCATATAAATATAGAATTCTGCGCATACCCCTTCCACTTACCTCAGAGCTCATCATTCGCTGCGCGGGGTATAAGTGCAGGCGAGCAATTTTCAACTTTCCTCCCACTATTTGTTTGCTGTTGCTGGTGTTTTGCTTCATCATCATCATCACTCACATTCTCACATAGATCTCAGTATCTGGTATGAATTTCAACTTGCTAGGTCCACCCGTTCCGGAGAAAATAGGTTGTGACACACGGACAGACAGACAGACAAGACCGACAAGAAAGTTATCTTATAAGGGTTCCTTTTTTACCTTTTGAGGTATGGAACCCTAAAAAGCCCTAAATAGTCGCACTTACTACTATGGCTAATATAAACTAACTAGCAGCGCGCCGCGGTTTTACCCGCGTAACTCCCGATCCCGTGAGAATATCGGAATAAAAAGTAGCCTATGTTATTACCTATGAATCAATGTATCCTTATACCAAGTTTTATTGAAATCGGTCAAGCCAATTCATACAAAAACACGTTTAGCGAACGCTCGGCCGAGCCACATAGTAGGCGGAGTGGGGGTGTTAGGTTTTATTTTCGTTACGGAATTACTGGATTCGGTCGCCGAATGCAATAGCTTAAAAATCGTTTCTTTTATAATAATACTATGTTCATCATACCAAGTTTCATCAAAATCGGTCCAGTAGTTTCGGAGCCTATTCGTAACAAAAAACTGTTTCCTCTTTATAATATTAGTGAAGATGTAGGTAGATAAGTAGGTATATCAGATTCGCCAAACTTATCAGAAGGAAAATAGCTAAGTACTTAAAATTAGGAATACCAAAGAAGTTTTTATGGTTTCCTCTAAAATTAACGTGTCCCTAATCTGATGAAGCCAAAATAATGGCTCGATTAGAAATTTTATACCAAACTAGCGACCCGCTCCGGCTTCGCACGGCTATATTATGCATGTATTATACATATTAACCTTCCTCTTGAATCACTCTATCTATTAAAAAAACCGCATCAAAATCCGTTGCGTAGTTTTAAAGATCTAAGCGGTCAAAGGGAAATAGGGACAGAAAAAGCGACTTTGTTTTATACTATGTAGTGAAGTGATACTTAATTGGTCACTCGTATATGAAAAAAGAAAGAATAGGAATTTTAGTATACGAAAAAAGAAAAAAGTCAGAATGTATACGAGAATTATTTAGTTTGTTTTCTCTTACTTTGTACCCAATAAAATATTCGGGTCCGGGTAGTAGGTAAATGTTTTTAGGTCAAGATGTCAATGGGTAGCATAGTCTTTATGTCAAAATGTACAAAACTCTTAATGTAGATAATTAGATATACTGACGGACATATAAACTGCATCTAAGTTCAGGATTACTTGCAAATAAATATTTTAATAAGTATGCAAACTCATACGTGTCGTTCATACGAATTTAAATTGAATACTTAGTTCTTAGTACTTCTGAAACTCTCGTTAAGTTAAAAAAAAAAATTAAAATTTAAAAAACCGACTTCAAAAAACCTGAAAACAAAAACTAAAAAAAAGTTGAAAAAAAAATCCTGATAACAAAAACTAAAAAAACCTGAAAAAGAAACCTGAAAACAAAAACTAGAAAAAAACTGAAAAAAAAACTAAAAAGTGAAAAATAATCCATTTCGGGTCACTAAAACAGCAGATAACTTAAACATACTTGGAAGTCGGACTGGGTTAGATTGAATGTTGAGAGATATAATATAGGAAACATGGTGTCACTATTTAGATTATTTTTCACTTTTTAGTTTTTTTTTTCAGTTTTTTTCTAGTTTTTGTTTTCAGGTTTCTTTTTCAGGTTTTTTTAGTTTTTGTTATCAGGATTTTTTTTCAACTTTTTTTTAGTTTTTGTTTTCAGGTTTTTTGAAGTCGGTTTTTTAAATTTTAATTTATTTTTTTATTTAACCATTTTTAGTGCCGCTGACACTGAAAATTCTACTCCATGAGGCGAAAGCGACTATTTCTTAAAATTGCAACCTGTTGCTAATCGTAACTCATTGAAGAGTTTGGTGATGAGAAGGTTCAGATGCTCCATTCGTCGATAGGTACCTATTAGTGTATGGGCCAATTCTACTAGTGGTAATGGAAAATTGAGCAATTTGCTGAACCTCGCTGTGCAGATCTGTTCATCACTCCAAAGATCCTCATCAGATCTTCATTTAGGATAGGGTTCTCTATCAACATTCATACAAGCCCAGTCCGGCGACTAAATTCGACTAAATTCTTCAAATTGTAACCTGTAATCGTAACCGATTGAAGAGTTTTCTGATGAGAAGGTGGTTTCAGATATTCCATTTATCGGTAACTATTAGTTTATGGCCCAATTCTACTGGTGGAAAACGAAAACTGAGCAATTTGCTGCACTCTCGAGGTGCAATTCTGTTCATCACTCCGAAGATCCTCATCAGATCTTCATTCAATTTTTATGGGACCACCTCTGAGTTATCCCCTTTCATACAAAAAAAGATTTTTCCAAATCGGTCCAGGCGTTTTCGAGTAATCGGCGAACATACATAAAAAAAAAAAATATACGCGACGAATTGAGAACCTCCTCCTTTTTTGAAGTCGGTTAAAAAACATAGTAAGTACAAGACGACTTTGAAATAAATCACTACATAGTATAAAACAAAGTCGCCATTTTTCCCTTTGTATGCTTAGATCTTTAAAACTACGCAACGGATTTTGATGCGGTTTTTTAATAGATAGAGTGATTCAAGAGGAAGGTTTATATGTATAATACATGCATAATATAGCCGTGCGAAGCCGGAGCGGGTCGCTAGTGTTTTAATATATCAAAGTTTTCTTATACTATGTATGATGCAGTTTATGTGTCCGTCAGATGAGCAAGTTATTTTTATTGCATACAAACTAAAAAAATGTTGTCTCTTACGTATGTCAAATGTTGATGTGTCCAATGTATTGTGCAAAAAACTGAAACAAAAAAATTAACATAACAGTCTTCATTTCTAATTGTTACCGATATAGCCGAAACAATATTCAGTTTACATATTATTATTATGTCTATAACTGAAAATATCACATTTGTATAAAAAAAACTTCTTACTTATTCTTTTACAGTATATATCGTACAATGTTTTTCAACTCACCAATAAATAAAATACCATACATCGTCAAACGTTCACCACATTTTTATCAAAAAACCAATTTGATTTTTATTGTTCGTATTGTTATAATTTTATTTCGACGCGTCAACTACTGAAAACTATTAGCAAAGAAACTTTTTAGCTATAGGGCTTACAGTAAATAAAATAAAATAAAAATACCATATGTACGTCTTAATACACTCACAGCCAAATTAAAAACAGTAGGCCCAGGCATATATTTTCGCCGCGCCGTAGAGAGGGGATAGCTGTCTACTCTCCATCCGTCTTACGCTTTTTCGATCAGGCCACGTGTCCTGACGCGAGTTTAAGATTTTATACCCATTACAGAAAAAGTGCTCAACGCCGCTAAAGAAGTTTTCACTTCAATAAATAAATATTGCAATACATGCCACACATCGTCATCTTGTCCCAATCTAAGTACCTAACTAGACTTGTGTTATGGTTATACTTAATACTACTTATATACTTTTCTTTTGTAAATAAATACTTAAAATACATAGAAACAACCAGACCACAGACAAATATCTAAGCATAAATACTTGTCTGAGGCGGGAATCGAACCCGCAACCCTGTGTTTGGTAGTCCGTCATGGTGGCCATTGTGCCAACTGGATCGACAAAACAGTTGAGATTGTTTTATATTCGAGCTATAGGTTTCTTAAATAATAAATTTTATAGCCACTTATGTAAGACCCGTAGTTTCAACGTAGGCTCAACCGTTTGAGATGTTTTTTGTTGATAACCTCAGGGGTAGTGTCCAACTCTGATATGGGGATCATTGGAGTGATTAACAGCATTCTTAAAACCTACTGAAGTCGGTTAAAAAACTGAAAAAGTAGAAGGTTATCATTATGAACAAGTTTTTCAAGTTTTTTTGTTAGGCAGTCACCTTGCAAAACAGTAAATAAAGATAAATATAAGAATAATTAAGAGCAGGGACTGCTATTTACCTAAGGTGGTGTCCAAACTGCGCTTTCTTCACACAAATGTATTCTTCTATTTACTTCCTGAATAATGCCTCTAGCTAGAGCAATCAAAAGGAAAGATTTGATTGTTTTTTGTTTGTTTGCATTGAACATGTTCCGAAACTACTGAACCGTGGTTTCAGGATACATTGATTCATTTGGAGTAACATGCCTATGTTACTTCTTCGTGAGTCTTTCACTCCGTCTCGGGACTTGTAATGAGTGACTTTCACACCTAGGATAACAATGTACTATTAATAAACGAATGGAGACGAAGATAAGATAATATTAAATTACTATGATTAACAGATGACCCAGATTTACATATCCTTTTTAACCGACCTCAAAAAAAGAGGACGCTCTCATTCTCTCAAAATATATATTTTAAATTCTCAAATTGGTTAATTTTTTCTATGGTGGCATAACGATACCTTTTCAAGAAAAAAAAAACAGTTTAATAAGTTGGTTTTTTTTTAATGTGTAAAATTAAAAATTTCATCTATTTTTACAAAAATGTAAAACATACAGTGAACGGAAATCGTTCACTGCCTACATTGTTACATTATAACATAGTAATCCAAATTATTATCATGTTTTAGCGTTTATTCGTGTTGTAAAATAGATTTAAGGTATAGGGTGTATGTCTATCTGTCATCAGGCTGTACTTCATGAACCGTGTCTATCTAGCTAGATAGGTGACATTTTTACGGATGTAATGTATTTCTGTTGCCACTATAACAACAAATACTTATAACGGAATATAATAAATCATTTATTGCAGGTAACAGCCTTATAAATAAGTACAGACCCATATAAAATATATACCTTATAGACTAACATACATACAGATAATATTATAATAAATTAGTTTTAGGGTTTTCAATCTTCGTTCTCGCCTCCCTATAGCGTCGGTATACAATGCCTGCGGGCCAGAAATCAGCCGAGAAGAACATGTCCTTCAGCGTCGCTGGAATTCGAAGCACGTACGACTTAAAGTTAGTCTTCCTTTGGGATTCCAGTTCCACTAGTTCAAGGCTGATACCCAGCTTCTCCTGTTCCAGCCGTTTCCGGCCGTTGGTCTTGATATACTCTTGTACATCGTTCGTGGTTGTACTTTTACTGAACCGGGATATGTACATAGGAATCACCGGTTCTACAGCCTTCAAGCTAGTTGTAGCTGCAGTACCACGGTGATTACGGTTCGGCAGATGACGGTTTTTGACGGGATATAATGGTACGGAACCTTTCGTGCGCGAGTCCGACTCGCACTTGTTCGTTTTTAGGGTTCCGTACCTCAAAAGGTAAAAAAGGAACCCTTATAGATCATTGTCTTGTTTTAGATATCGTCCGTCGTTTAAACAAAATTTTAAAAAAAATAGTTTAACAAATATATTTTATAGGTATTTCCTCCTTTGAATTTGGTCTTGTATTTCTTTTGTTTTTGATTTTTCAATTAAAGGTTGTAAGTTAAAATTATACTTATTTGAAATAATAAAATATATTGTAATTTTTGAGTGATTGATATCAGAAATATAACATTTTGTTGCAAATAAATAGATAAAAACAGGATATGCCTGGGATTTTCTATCAAAAAATATAATTGGTCTGTTGTGATCCTCTTAAAAAGTATTAGATAAACAAAATCCCAAAAACTTTATTACCTTTTCAATTACCTACGTAGATTAACGTAAGTATTTTTACATACATTTCAATTAGCTACATAATGCTTACAAGGTTTTCTGTTTTTTCCTCTTAGCTTACTTTAAATTATTAACTTCTTTACTTTAGACGTCTTTTATATACAAAATTGTGTTCCATATTAATTCAACATTTTTAGTGCATATTTTTAATTTTTGTCATTTATCTATCTAAAGCCTGATTGCCTGTGATGATTTTAAACACTTAAGTTTAATGAACAAATGTTAAAATGGTTTTTTACTCTTTTAATATTTCGGATAGGAGTGTTACTAGAATAAGATCAATTATTGCTCAGGTAAGTCTTAAAAAAAGGATTTAGTCGCGTTTGTTATCTTATGAACAATGGGCCACTTGGAAACGTCCTAAATTAGGACGTTTGGCTTTGGAACGCACTTTCTAATAAGAAGACACAAGAAAAGAGTGTTTATTTTTTCCCCTGTGGTTTGTGTAAAGAAGATCACAAAAGTTAATTATCACCTGAAATGTATCGGCTACATACTAGAGATATGGTCGGTGTCACAATTGCAGACTCACAGCAGAGTTTTAAAATTATCATTATTATAATGTTTTCACTAATTATGTTTGTCTGACCTAGTGGTCAAACATAGAGACCTTAAGAGAGCCCAATTGCCAGAGCAGACAAGCCAAGAAAGAGTGTCCTGGCGCAACAAAGTGAGGAGACCCGACCCCATTTATAGGGATAAGGGATGAACAAACAAGAACAGTCTAATTATGTTTATCTAATAAATTCATGAGTTGAAAGACTTTAAGCTTGAGCAAGACCTTAGAATCTTGCTTAAGTTAAAAACATTCTAATAATAGCAGTTTTGGAGCTCTACGGTAGGTCTGCAATTCTGACTTCGACCGTACCTCTACCAAACCATCCTTCTAGGCGAACATTCATTCCTAGTTTGTAATTGTACCCTGTCCCTTTGGGGTATGGTAAAAAGGACGTAAGTACTTGTTACTTTAATATTTCTTATTAAGTAAATTATTTATCTGATTTTAGTGCCTAGCAGTATTGTCATCAAATATGCTGGTAGTGGCCATTGGGATGGCTATCAGCTTTCCTACAATTGCAGTACCCTATATGCTACATTCTACCACCGATCTTTCATTGTCTGATACACAGGCATCGTGGTTTGGTAAGTTTTCATTAAACACGAAAATATTTCAACTCCTAAAAATCTTGAGATCAATAGAATCGAATCCTTTGACTAGTAAAAAGTTCACAACACCATATTATCTTGTTTGTCCTTGTCAATTTTTGTGTCTTTTCTTTTGTGTTTGTAGTGTGTTTTGTCTCAAATTAACATTCTTTATCATTCTATTCTATGTTCCTGTTCTTGAGGAATATAAATTTAATTATCTTGAACCCCACTAATTACTGTTTTTTGTTTGAATGACTGTGAGGATTAATCTTCGAAACGACGAGCATTCAAAAAAGTAATAATGTTTTTTATTATTTTAATATAGTACCTATTTATGTAAAAGTAATAAAGTAGTACTTAATGCACTGCAAAATCAGCCTAAGGTTTAGATCTACGTAGGTTGGTACTAATTTCGTAAAAGTCAGTTCAACGGTTTTTACGGGAATGATCATCGAAATATCAGATGAAACTTTAGCATTTTTAATTTTAATTAGGTTTTTTTTAGAAATTAAATTAGCTCCTTTTCAGGCAGTCTTTCCTACTTGACTCAACCATTCGGCGCTATCATGTCCGGCCCAATAGTGGACTACTTCGGCAGAAAGAAAGCCAGTTTCATTGTAAACATCCCTCATGTGCTCGCCTGGCTGATTATGTATTACGCCCCTAACATGCCGGCAATATTCATTGCAAATGGAATGTTAGGGCTGGGTACGGGGCTTATGGAGGCACCAATATTTGCATATATTTCGGAAGTTAGGTAAGTTATATATTCTGTACAAAACCCTTACTTACCTAATTAGAATTTGAGTAGCACCGCTTTTCTATAAGTTACCTATGATTCTTATTTTGCGGCAAAGTCTACCTAACCTCTATTTTATGTATAGCTAAAGCTAGATTTATCAAATTAATGAGTTTTATTGTATCAGATCAGTTAATGTATTAACTGTGTCAATATATGGCGTCGCTTGGAAGTGTAGAGCAAAAAATGATTTTTTTTTCAGCGAACCAACAATTCGGGGTGCGTTGTGCATGGCAACACAATGCTCTGGAGCCATTGGTATACTAGCTATGTACTTTTTGGGCACCGTAGTATATTGGAGACAGGCTGCGTTAATATCTTTAGTAGCACCTATCATTGCGATGTTGTTGATTCTACTGGTAAGAAAAATATTCTTGAATAACCCTCCCTTTTGGCTTCGCCGTAGTCGGGTAAAAATAGGGGCCTCCTGTCAAAGCGAAGTGCCTAGAGTGCCTAAGCCTAATTCGAGTAAACGATGCGGTGATATAAGTATATCTTATACCACAGAATCGTGGTGAGTTCTAGAACATCGGTTCCCACCACCTCACTTTTTTATTCCACCTGAAAGTTGTGCGTGTTTAAATTCCAGTAATTTTTTCATATTTAAAGCCCTATTTCAATTTGAAAGTCGAGTTATCTACCTCTAGAAATATGTCTTCTTTCAAATCGAAGTGATCATTAACCATTGGTATTCAGGTCCCAGAAACACCAGTGTGGCTGCTTTCACAAGGAAGAGAGAAAGAAGCCCTAAAGTCGCTCTGCTACCTCCGAGGTTGGACTAAAGCAGAGAATGTTAAAGAAGAATTTGAAACGCTAGTAGTTCATTCTAGGAACTTGCATCGATGTGTACTATGTTGTAAAGATGATAATTCTAATGTTAGTGAAAGAGATTGTGAACATAAGCAGTTGAGTTTCTTTAAAAGGTAGGTTTTACTATAATGCGGATATAATTAGATAATTAACAATCTTTTAAATGAATACACATAATTTTTACATCCTATCTAAAAACACATAAAACTCTAGCAATTAGAACTTCAAACGATTCAAACAGTATTTAAGCACCTAATTCAGGCTTATTAATTCCAGGTTCTACCAGAAGTTCAACGTTGTGATGTTGTGCAAGGAAACTCTAAGACCATTGAACTTCATAGTGTTGTACTTCTTATTCTTCGTAATGAGCGGTCTGACTCCAATAAGACCGAATATGGTTAACGTTTGCAACGCCTTCGGTATGGCTGACGATGGGAAAAACGTTGTGGTTAGTTTTAT
The DNA here is from genome assembly GCA_907269075.1 of Idaea aversata. Lineage (NCBI taxonomy): Eukaryota > Metazoa > Arthropoda > Insecta > Lepidoptera > Geometridae > Idaea > Idaea aversata. The sequence continues at coordinate 6,562,325 of OU026102.1, forward strand.
ATTTATTAAACGAAACGTCTACTCATTGATTAGTCAAAATATTAACAAAATTGCTTTCGCTCTTCCATTATTTAAACTACTACTTATACGCTTTTTAATTTGACCAGTCTTGTTACTTATGACTGATAAATCTTCCCCTAACTTTATCTGCAAAACACAAATCGTCATTTTGAGGCCGGTCAACTTAACATATGCGTGCTACATAGTAATTTCACTCATTTTATTTTTCCTCCAGTTCATGGTTGGTGTCATCACATTTATGGCGAGCGTTATCAATTTATTCCTTATCAAGATCACTGGAAAACGGAAACTGGGCATCACAGCCATGCTCGGCACTGGAGTCTCTTGCGCTGCTCTCAGTTTCTACGCGAAGCACTACCTATCTGAATCGGTATTCTCCTTTGATCAGACAACTTTCCCTGAAGAAAAGAATGTCTGGCCGTTGATATTTTTCTATGCGTTGGCGCTGTTTTCTGGATGTAATATGTCATGGGTTGTGATGGGAGAAGTGTTTCCTTTTAGGTGAGTTACTGATTTACTGTTATTTATAAAAAATCTTAATCTGTCTGTGTGTTCTTAGTCTTTACTCTTTTTTTCTTAGTCACTTTGGTACTATCTAGGGACCTACGTACTCTAAATATTCACATAAGCAACTGTAGGTCTACGTAGGTTGAAGAATAATATTTGATTAGTGAAAATATTTTATTCTTTTTAATAAACAAATTATAAAATAAAAATATTTAAAATAACAGTAAAATACGATTTAAATTATTTATTGTCTAACTATTTAATTTGCTTTTTATTTTTGCCAGGAGTCGAGCAGTATCCCAAGGTTTTTCTGCAGCCTGGAACTACTTCGTCACCTTTGTCGGTGCAAAAACCCACATAGACCTTGAAGAAACTTTCAATCTTTGGGGCACCTTCGCTGTCTACGCCGCTTTTGGGTTTATAGGAACTATTTATTTATATTTTTACATGCCTGAAACCGAAGGACTTCCGTTGCAAGAAATTGAAACTTTCTACAGTGGAGAGTTTAGAACATTTGCCGATGATCCATTCATCAATCTGTTCAAAAAGTGTAAAAGGCAAAAGATAGAAGATAGAGATGTTAATGTTGAAAAAAATGTTGAATAAAATGTTACGAATTTTATATTGTGCCAACTAGTAAGATATACTCATAGATTACATACCTAGATCAATTTAAATAAAATAAAAAAAATAAAATTAAGATTATTTTTAATATTTAAGTAATTTAATATTGTCATGACAAAATACTTCTTACTATTTTGTCTCTAAGGACTATTCTTCTTCTATTCAACTTCAGCAAATATAAAACAATGTTAAATTCCATTCCTAATGTAAAATTATGAAAATCATCTTTTCTTGACGACCTCTGTGGCGCGTCGGGCGAACACCCGACTGCGACGCAGAAGGTTGCGGGTTCGATTCCCGCCGGGAACAAGTATTTATGCTGACCATAAATTCTTGTTTCTGGTTCTGGGTGTTTCCTATATGTATAATATGTATATATTTACAAAAAAAAAAGTATATAAGTAGTTTATCCGTTATCTGGCACCCATAACACAAGCATTAAGTTGCTTAGCTTGGGGCTGAATGGCGATGTGTAATATGTCCTGAAATATTTATTATTATTATTATTATTCACTCATTCATTTATTTTTCTTCAATTTAGGTTTTTACAAAAACAAACTGAATACAAAATATATAGGTACATCACTATATAAACTTATAAAAAAATTCCATCTAAGCACTTACATACTAGGTACCTAAATAAAATTAAATTTACAAGTCTTAACAATAACGTATAAATTTTGCATATAAAACAGTAAATTATTATAAAAACCTAAACCTAGAAGACCGTCGGCAGCGAAGCAAGGCCCAGGCTACCGATGGTTAGGGCTGCAAAGACAGAAACCTTCTTACGATACGTACCGTATCCAGAACGACTGCCTTTTGAATCTGACCCTTGACCCAACCATCCAGCGAGAGCCTCTTCAGATGTTGATCAAGGCTCTTCGCTATCAGTCCGTTTGCCGATACAACTATCGGAACAATACTCGTCGAATCAACGTCCCACATGGCGGTAATCTCGTGGGCCAAGTCCAAGTACTTAGTTTCTTTGTCCTTTTCGGCCTTTACGAGATTAACGTCATGTGGAACTGTTATATCGACGAGTATTGCCCGTCGCTCCGACCGGTCTACTATCACGATATCAGGCTTATTGGCGACAATAGTCCTGTCCGTGATGATAGACCGGTCCCAGTAGAGCATGGCACGGCCGTTTTCTAGAACTGGCGCGGTTGCATATTGATAGTATGGCACCTCTTGGTCCACGAGTCCATATTTAAGAGCAAGTTGCTGGTGGATGATCCTAGCTACTAGGTTATGTCTGTGCAAATACTCACCATTGGCAAGATGAGAACAACCGGAAATAATATGCCTGAGTGACTCCCCGGGACGGTGGCATGCCCGACAAATATCGACCGTACCGTCCTTCAGGATATATTTCCGATAGTTGTTCGTCATCATTACCTCGTCGGCAATTGCACAAACAAAACCTTCGGTTTCCCCAAAGAGGTCACCAAAACGTAGCCAGTTCATCGAAGCGAGGAAGTCTACATCGGGATCTGTAAGAGCCCAATAAAACCTCCCGTGCAGCTCCTTGCTCTTCCATATGTCCTTGCGGTCCTCGACGCTTAGTATCGAGGGTTTACGCCAATTCTCTTTTGCCAAGGAGAGCGGAGTGAGGTTATTATCCACAGCTACCACATCACAATGCATCCCACTCTCGGATCCGAGAAAATATTCCCTGAGGCTGCACACTTCCCGATTGTGTAGGGTCTTAGCATTTAAAAAGCCTCGACCACCACTCTTTCGGGGAATGTACAGTCTCATCACCGATGAGCGCGGATGAAGCATGCGATGGACTGTCAGCTGTGAACGTACTCTCCGATCCAGGGCGTCAAGCTCAGTCTGAGTCCATCTAAGTATGCCAAAAGTATAGATGAGTAAAGGCATAACCCAGCCATTGAAAGCTCGCACTTTGTTGCCACCCGACAAAAGACTGTTAAGAACTTTTGTCAAGCGACCAAAGAAACGCTCTTTCACTGACTGTTTTACGTCCCCGTCAATAGCTAATGCTTCTGCCATACCTAGATATTTGTAAGTTTCGCCTTCAGAGAGAGATCTGAGCGATATTGTCTCTGAAAGTTGCAAATCTGATGAATTTACAACTTTCCCTCGTTGTACATGTAGGACCGCACACTTATCGATACCAAACTCCATATTGATGGCGCTGCTGAAATTATGAGTAATTTCTAACAAGGCCACCAACTCTGGTTTTTTAGTAGCGAAAAGTTTGAGATCGTCCATGTACAGCAAGTGAGAAATAATTTCACCCTCTCTCCGTAGTCGATGGCCTAACCCTGAATTCTTAAGCAAAGTGCTAAGAGGATCACCCTGAAATATACCCCGCTCAATCCTTATGTAGTCCTCCGGCTCAGAAAGAGTATCTACACCGCCTGGTTGACAAAGCACCGTGAAATTGCTTCATGCACGAATCAAGAAAATTTCTTAGAGTTGTATCGATTTTATACAACTCTAAGACCCTTCTTAACCATGAATGAGGCACCGAATCGTAGGCCTTTTTGTAGTCGATCCAGGCAGTAGAAATATTTCTTCTGTTCCTTCGAACCTGTTGGCATACGGCCATGTCTATGAGGAGGAGCTCCTTAGTACCACGGGACCCAACCCTACATCCATTCTGAGCTGGGGCCAAAATGTTATTCGCAACGATGTGCGAATTAATTTTGACCGTCAAAATGGATGTGAGGAGCTTATAGATGGTAGGCAAGCATGTAATGGGTCTGTAGTTCTTAGCTTCCGCGGTACTACCGGACTTATGGAGCAGGAAGGTGACACCAGTTGTAAGGAAGCTCGGAAGAGAACCTAGTTGAAGGGCCTCTTGGAATTGTGTAGCGAGTCGAACGTGTGAGCTTCGAAACCACTTCAGCCAGAAGTTGTGCAATCCGTCCGGTCCAGGACTTTTCCAGTTCTGGGCCGTACGAATCGCACATTTTACATCTAACGGTGTAATACTTATGGCCTCCATGGTCTCAATCGGCTCACACGCGTCGCTAACAACACTCATCCAATCACCCTCGGTGTGATCGACGGGCACCGACCAAATATCACGCCAGAAACTAATCATGGTTCGGCTATCTGGCCTTTGCTCATCAATCACACGCTGACTAGGCTTTTCCCAGCTTCGGTATACCTTCTATTGATCACTCTGAAACATACGATTCAGTTGGTAATTATTACTAATTATTATTATTATTATTAGATAATTTGAACCATCCATATCATCATGATTATCGTCATCGTGTCAACTAATTTATATTTATTTCTTAATTTACTAATCTTGAGACTTTAAAATCCTATAGAAGTTTCTAGTTTCACCTCTTTTCGTGGTCCCCAAGTTTTGGTCTAAGATAATGATCTTCACAATGTTGTTTTATCTTGTAATTAATATCTTTGTAGTCGTTTCTGTAATTTTTGTAACTAAATTGTCTATTGATTGTTGTGGTTCGTCTACAGCTAATGATGCACGATCTTGATAATTAAAATCTTCTAAATTATGTATATTTGCAGTTTTAGTTGTTATTATTTTGTTGTATTTTCTGCTTTAAGTATTGCGAAGTTTCTTCATTACACCATTTTTGATGGTACCTGTAAATAAACTCAAAGTTGGTCTAGTATGAGTTTTTGTTGCAGTTCTTATGCAGGTTTTTTAATCGTTCTAGGACATGAAGTGGTAGTACGAAAATGTGTCGTTTTGTTGTGTGATATTCAGTTAGGTCCACAACTTTGGATCTGATATCGCCTTCTAAGTCTAAAGTTATACAATATAGGTAAATAGGTACGTTTCTTGATAGCCTAATATAGAAAAAAAATTAAAAGTCTATAAGTGTTTACAAATCAAGAAAATATTTCGCTTCTTATGCTTGTGAGCTCCAACAGACTTAGTAATTAGAAGTTGAATACAATAAGAATATCCATAAAAAAACATACAACCGAATTGAGAACCTCCTTCTTTTGCTGAAGTCGGTTAAAATCAATCTAAGTTTTTGAGATAAATCTACCAATTGCTATGATGTATCTAAAAGGCAAGCGAAATGTTTTCTTAATTCGTAAAAAAATTATAATTTATTTTATCAAATAATACAATGGTACTCTCATATCTTCCCAGTTCATCACTGGTGATAAAATGTATCAGGATAAGTCAATCGAAACAGAAACAAAAGACGATCAAAACTAAGTATAACATAACACGATCAGAATTGAAACAAAAGACGACGAAAGACGAAAATAAAGTTCTTACCTACAGTTACTGGGAAAAAATAAACAAAGTCATTATCAAATTAAAAAGCAGTTACCAAAATCAATTACCTACTACTTTTAATAAATTAATCTAAATACTATTTTGTTGTTTCAGAGTACAGTACAAACGAATCTAGTCCTTACATGGGGCGACACATAAAATATTGGATATTAAAACTAAATTTGAATAAAATGTAGGTTTAACTGGTTTTCTCCCATAACTTCGGAAAGTACCGAAGTAAATTTACACAAAATTAGACATGGTGCGATCAAGTACTTGAAAAATTTACCAAGTTCGATAATAGGCATTGTGCTACGAAACCCCCAAGGGATATAAGTAATTAGGTAGATACACTTGTTACAGATAATATATGGTTAGGCAGGTGTGTAGTAGGAGCACAATCATGTGGTAGGAGCTCATTAATAAAACCTAGAGTTACCTCATTCGTCTTAATATGTTAGATACACGTGACTACCGAATAGTCACGTGTGAGATCTAATTTGTATGTGTTTGTTTCTAACAGGTTTTTCAGGTTAAAAGTTAGACAGTCACCTTGCAACGTCACTGAAATAATAAATAAATATTAGAAACTTAAGACTGAGACTTTAGTTTCAGCTGTCATAATTTATGGCGAATGGGATGTGGTTCTAATTCAGCGCTTTCTTCATACAAATAAATACCCTATGTAAAAAAGAAAAAAGCTTATAAAACAATAATTGTTTTTTCATAAAACCAAGGTTTACCTACTGTTTAATTTTCTTTATTGGTTTTTGTAGGGTCATATTTTGTTGTAGTGTTTTTAAAGGGCCAAGGTTTAATAAAAAAGGATGCATAATTCTGGTACGTTCCTGCTGATCAAACTATTTTGTCCAAAAGAAAAAATACCTTGTAGTCAAACTACTCAAATAAGTCGTTAACAAAAGGCGATCGAAACAGATTAAAGACGATCGAAGTGGAAACAAAAGGCGATCAATTTGGAAGGAAATAGAATACATTTGTATGAAGAAAGCAATACCGACTTAAGTCCTAACCCATGCCTAACCTGTGCCCAGGACTATTTTGAACTCCAAAAAGTAAAAGAAAAAAGAAGAGAAGGATTTCTAAAAAGTTCATAATCATAATCATTAAATTTTATTGTTTCATGTGTAAGTATTGATGTTGACAGAAATACAATTTAGACAACATGAACCCGGTTGGGCACTACAATATAACTAGGTTTACTTACATACTATATTACTAAACCTATTATTTACTTTTTTTATTAAATTTACTTATGCTTATTATATGAGTTATCATCAATAAAAGTTCCAACGTTTTTCCTTTTTTGTGCTTCTTTTAAACAAAATAGCGACCTATTAAAGAAAGATCATGATAAGATAATATTAAATTACACTATCATTAGCCGTGGTTTATAGATGACCTAGACTTTTACAGATTTACCTTTACTACAAATCCTTTTCTCAAATGGTGTGCTTAAGCAATTGCGTAGATTAACTTATTTATTTTTTACCTACTGAACACGTTCTCAATAAAAGCAAATGACTACAATGTATTTTAATATATCTCAAGGCTCTCTTTTTTCCTCTTAGCTTATTTTAAATTATTTAGTTCTAGACATTGGACGTCTTCTTAACGTCCCAATAGTAGCAAAATTATGTTCCACAATAAAATAACATTTTAGTGTATGCAAAACATAGCAAAACGTTTTTTAATTTTAGCTTTCATAGAAAATTAATTAAATATAATCAAAATGGTTCACTCTTTTAATATTTCGGATAGTTTTAGTGTTACTAGATTAAGATCAATTATTGCTCAGGTAAGCTAAAAATTAAAAATAAATAAAATTGCATTTTCTTAAAAACAATTGACCACTTGCAGATGTGACACTTCGGAATGCGCATCCCAACGAGAAAAATACACATTAAACTCATGGGGGCTATTTTTTCCTGTGGCCAATTTATCAAAAGTCAGAAAATAGGCCACCATCAGACGCGACCAAATCAGCTACCAGAGTTACCCTTCCTTTCTTCTAGGCCGTGGTTCATTCCTTGCACTTGGATGCAACCCATTATCTCACTCTTTGGGGTATAGGAAAAGAATTAACGAATTACTATTTCTTACAAAACTGACTATAATATTTATCTCATTTCAGTGCATAGCAATAATGTCACCAAATATGCTGTTATTAGACATAGGGATGGCTATCAGCTTTCCCACGATTGCAGTACCCTATATGCTACATTCTACCACCGATCTTTCGTTGTCTGATACACAGGCATCGTGGTTTGGTAAGTTATTAATTAATACAAATATTTCAGTCGACAATCACTCTTGCAAATCTTCCTATCAATCGAATCGACCCCTCTGACCAGTACAAAAGTCATAATTAGAATTTAAATTAATAATCTTTATTAAAATTATAATACTTATTATCATAAAACTTTCTTTACTCTAAACAAAAAGTGATATTTATCTGTTTATATATCTGTTTTCTAGTTTGGATGTTAATCTTCGAAACTGCGAGTAGGTAATTCATTATAACAGTTCTAATAAAATTTAGTATGACGTCTCTGAAATTTAAATATATTTCGATATTAGATGCGACTCGCGATTTCACTCCCATAAAAAGTATATCTTCCTACTACTAAATATATCCTACTAAAAGTATATCTTGTACACACTGCAGTCTACCCTTGCACGTTTCATCGAAATCTGTTCATCTTTTGTGTTCATTAAGATCGTGTCTAGTAACAAAACAAACAAACTTTTGCATTTTTACTTAACATTTGACTGATAGGGATTTCCCGGAGTTGCAATTGAAACGAGTGAACCAGCGAAACAAAATATTTAGATTATTAAACCTACTACTAAAATCGAATAAAAAAAGATCCGCTAAAGAATCATGTGATCCATGAATAAAACATATAGTTAAGTAGCTACTTGTAGCTAAGTAAAAACGTGTATTTCAAGATGTTGAGGAAATTAGTTAAATCTTTAGAATTTTTTTGTTTAGTCATGCGACATAGATTAGTGCCATTGTATATTACAATTCACAATTACTTGCATTAAGACATGAAACTAACATTATTCTAACACAAATCCTGTATTCACTAAGTAGGTATATGATATTTTAGGGAATTTTAGAAATAGATATAGCTACTTTTTTTGTATATAGCTATTGTTAGCTTAAAATGTAAAGATGCTATCAAAATATGTATGCTGATCATTAAAACTACGCAACGGATTTTGATGCGTTTTTTATAGATGGAGAGAAGATGAAGGTTTTAGTATATCACAATAAAAAGTAACCTCAGGTCGAGCTCTACCTCTACATAGGTACCAAATTACATTGAAGTCAGTTCAGTTCAGAATGTTCAGTCAACTTTCGGACAAAATTTTACGATTTACATTTTTATTTATTAATCTTTTCTCATGAAACTCGTTTTCAGGCAGTCTCTCCTACTTGACTCAGCCATTCGGCGCTATTATGTCCGGCCCAATAGTGGACTACTTCGGCAGAAAGAAAGCCAGTTTCATCGTAAACATCCCTCATGTGCTCGCTTGGCTGATCATGTACTTTGCCCCTAACTTGCCGGCAATATTCATTGCAAATGGAATGTTAGGGTTGGGCACGGGGCTTATGGAGGCACCGATATTTGCATATGTTGGGGAAGTTAGGTAAGTTAAAATCAGAATTTGAGTAGCACCGTTTGGCTAAGAGTTACCTAGGATTTTCGTTTTAAGGCAAATTATAAAATCTAATTTCTCTATTTTCCTAAATCTAGTTAATGTATCTTATTAATGACTTTCATGTTATGTCAAACCTGTTTAATTTTTATAAGGTTACTACTTGTACTACAGCAAGTAACCTAATAAAAAATCTGACCGGTTTTATGACGTAGGTAAAGTCAAAAAACCGGTAAGATTGTGGTCAAAAGTGATATAAAAAGTCTAGCAACTATGTGCTAAGTATTTTTTGGTAAAATTAAAGAACAGATTATTGAGTTTAGGCTTTGATATACCTGCCTAACTACCTACATACTTCAATAATAATTAAAATATCAATATAAGATTAATACGCCTGGTTAAAATCTAATATACCTATCAAAACGGAGTTAGTCTCTTTCGTATGCAATTTGCTCTCTGAGTCTCTGAGTTCTTGTACATTTTTTTTTTTCAGTGAGCCGTCAATTCGGGGTGCTTTGTCCACGGCGACACAATGCTTTCTAGCCATCGGTATACTGTCTATGTACTTTTTGGGCACCGTAGTGTATTGGAGACAGGCAGCGCTAATATCTTTAGCAGCACCTATAACTGCTATGTTGTTGATTTTACTGGTAAGAAACTTATTCATAAAAAAGTACCTCCTCCCAAAGCAAAGGTTTAGGCATTCCGAGAAGTTGAATGTTTCATACCACAGAATCGTGTTGAATTCAAGAATATAGGTTCTCTCACTTTTTTGTTTAATCCAAAAGTTTCCGTTTGTTTGCACGTGACTTTTTCGTGTTTAAAAATTTCAATTCGAAAGTGGAAATACCTCCCTCTAGAACAACGTCCCTTTTATTTTGAATCTTAGTAATCTTCATGATCTTTATCCTTTGCCATTCAGGTTCCCGAAACACCAGTATGGCTGCTTTCACAAGGAAGAGAGAAAGACGCTCTTAAGTCGCTCTGCTACCTCCGAGGTTGGACCAAACCAGAGAATGTTAAAGAAGAATTTGATACGCTGGTAGTCCATTCTAGGAACCTGCATCGATGTGTGCTATGTTGCAAGGATGATGATTCAAATTTTAGTGATAAAGATTGTGAACATAAGCAGATGAGTTTCTTTAAGAGGTAGGTGTAAATATACTATACTACTGACGCAATAGACAATAACAACTGAATACACCTATTAATTAATGTTATTTACATCGTATCTTAAACACATAATAGTACTCTATCAATTAAAACTCCAAAATATTTCATCAGTAAGCATCTAATTCATTTTTATACATTTCAGGTTTTACCAGAAGTTCAACGTTGTGATGTTGTGCAAGGAAACCCTAAGACCTCTGACCCTGATAGTCATGTACTTCTTATTCTTTGTAATGAGCGGTCTGACTCCAATAAGACCAAATATGGTTAACGTGTGCAACGCCTTCGGTATGGCTGACGATGGGAAAAACGTTGTGGTTAGTTTTATATTTATTGAACGAAACGTCTTTCTATTGATTACTCCCGATCGCGTAAGAATATAGGGATAAAAAATAGCCTATATTACTCCCAATGAATCAATGTATCCTCATATTAATTTTTATCAAAAGCAGTCCAGTAGTTTCGGAGCCTATTCAATTCCAACAAACAAACAATAAAATCTCAATATGTGACGAAAAGAAACACGTCACATAATGAGGCCGATCAACTTAGAATGCGCATGTTCCAAAGAACTTATGTTTACTTTACGTTTATTTCTTTTTCTTCCAGTTCATGGTTGGTGTTATCACGTTTATGGCAAGCATTATCGTCATATTCCTCATCAAGGTCACTGGAAAACGGAAACTGGGCATAACAGCCATGCTTGGTACTGGAGTCTCCTGCGCTGCTCTCAGTTTCTACGCGAAGAACTATCTTTCTGAATCGGTTTTCTCATTTGACCAAACAACTTTCCCTGAAGAAAAGAGTGTCTGGCCGTTGATATTTTTCTATGCGTTGGCGCTGTTTACTGGATCCAATGTGTCTTGGGTTATGTTGGGAGAAGTGTTTCCTTTTAGGTGACTATTTACTGCTATGTTTGTTGAAAATTCTTTATAATTCAGATCATAATATTGGATCAGTTAATGCTTTTAGTTTCTTGTGAATATTGTCATCAAATTACATATATTTAAAAATGACGGTTACATATAATATAAATCATACAAAATGTATAGTCTTCCTTCGCACTAAAATTTGCTATTTATTATCTTCAGGAGTCGAGCATCATCCCAAGGTTTTGCTGCAGCCTGGAACTACATCGTCACCTTTGTCGGAGCGAAAACCTACATAGATCTTGAAGAAAATTTCAGTCTTTGGGGCACCTTCGCTGTCTACGCCGCCTTCGGATTTATAGGAACAATCTATTTATACTTCTTGATGCCTGAAACCGAAGGACTTCCGTTGCAAGAAATTGAAACTTTCTACAATGGAGAGTTTAGAACATTTGCCGATGATCCATTCATTAATGTTTTCAAAAAGTGTAAGAGGCAAAAGGTAGAAGAGAAAGATACATATGATGTTACTGTTGAAAAATTCTAAATAGAATAAACAAAGGTAACAAAACTAAATTTAACAGGAGATAGATGCCTTGCAGACAACGTTGATCTCGTTATTAGTTAACAATAATCGAATATTTCGAAAGTTACCTTAAGTGAAGATATTATTTATAAACGTTTATATACCTACAAAAGACAAAAATTCTCGAAAAGTTGTATGATTAAATGCAATTTAGAACAAAAACAAATGTAGAGGCATTTTTATTCAGTTCCAATAAAGATATTTCATATATCTATAAATATAAAATTCAAAGTACTGACTGATGACTCTCAGCCCACTCTACCCGATACCATCTCTACCTGATTTCATTCTGGCATATAGAAAGAAGTTAGAGTATGCTTTGTCCTGAATGACTGACTGACAGACGGATCAACGCACAGCCTAAACCGCTGATCGTAGAGACCTGAAACTTGGAGGGTGTGTTCTTTGTATAACTTAGGCATCCGATAAGAAAGTATTTTCCGAAATTCTACCCCTTAGGGGGTGAAAAAGGGGGGGCAAACTTTGTATGGGACAACGTGATTAGTTGGTCCATTTTCCACTTACACGCGGACGAAGTCGCGGGCAAAAGCTAGTAGGTGATGATGGTGGTGGTAAGGTAGTATATATAAAACTTTGTCATAGCCTCTCTTTACTCTAAGCAAATAAATGATTAGATGTTTTGATTTGATTTGATCTAAGTACGAACTTTAACAGTGTTCACAAATCTCCGTAAAATATTGATAGTTATCTCGATCAGTAATCTTTGTAAATAATGTTAGTCATAAAAAATGTAGAAGTTTCAGAATGTCTCAGAAGATGTCTGTATGATTCACAACTAGTTTGGAAAATAACAAGAGATATAAATATCAAAGAGATTGTAGCAGATGATACATCAAAATAAATACTAGATCTTAAGTAAAGTATTTAGAGCATGTTTGACTTGACACAGACAGTTAATCAAAGGTAGATAATAAAAAAGGTAAAATATACTATTGTTGTCTGTTTATTGGCTTTAATAAGAAGTTCTTTGGCAAAAAAGTTTACCAAATAATAATATTAAAAGCCTACACTGTCCCACTGCAGGGCAAATGCTTCTCTACCTTTCTTCGATTGATCACGATCTGTAGTTATTGCACATCAATCATTCCTATAACAGTCAAAATCAAAATCTGTAACTTTAATATTTATCATACTTTATATAATTATTACTAGAATTTTTTTTGTATTTTCAGACAAAATACTTAGCTGCTGCGAGCGTGTAGTACCTAGAGTGCGTTTAATCAAATAGTTAATTCCTGTAACTGGTTACAAAACACAGTTTATGTAAACATACGCACTTTTTTTTTGATGAAACGCACTATTTAGTTCTAGTGTAGCCTCGGTGACCAATTTTTTCTTGGATAATAACGATTCGTTCTTTTATTAGGATTTGTACTTTTGCGATGGTTAAATTGTTTGATAAATCTCAAACTGTTATGTTTTTTATGCCTTTTCTTAAATTTAATTTGCTCTTCTATTTTTGTCTATTTTTAGGGTTCCGTAATTACCTCAAAAGGTAAAAATGGAACTCTTATAAGATCACTTTTATAAATTATACTTAGTTGTTGTTGGTGGGTAGATAAATTTTAATAAATAAATAAATATTGCAGGGCATTCCACACGTCGCCATCTAGCCCCAAGCTAAGTTACTAGTTAACTAAACTTGTGTTATGGTTGATTGACAACGAAAATAAACAAATAAGTTGGACAAAATACCAATATATAAAAAGCAGTTTTTAATAATTTATGTTTCTTGCATAAAGTAATTACCTACAACAGTTATTTGTAATTGTATAATATTACGAGGTGATTCATATATTTTATTTGTATTTTATGTTATTGACGAAATACAAAGACGACATGTTTTAGCGACTTCTGTTCTTTACACTGACACACCCGTGTCAATATTGAATCTCTGCTAGTGATAATCAATGCTTGTTATGCTAAATGTTATTCCCATACATCGGTAAAGGTACTTACTGATCTATTAGAAAACCCAATATAGCGTTAGTTGGAGTTACACATTACCCGTCTTTTGATGTATCATTCAATTTTTTTAATTGTTTTTATAGTTTTGCTGTATAATCCGCTAAATAGGGTTGATTCTTAGCAGCTCCGTAGACTGTAGAATGTAGAAATAAATTCATCGATGCACTTAAAGTAGAACAAAAAGTAGAAACACATCCTTTTAGGGATTTGTTCACTGGATTAGAGTGAAACAAAGCAACCATACTTGGCTGTTTGCTATATACATAAGATGTAAAAGACTATATTTATTTATTAATCAAATTTTCTAAACTTACATTTACGATTCTCGGTTAAGGAGAGATATCACCGAAGAAATTCTAGTAAAGTGCATTCTTATATCGAATATTTAAGTTCAAAACATTTTTTGATTTTGCAAACGGTACCCTTAAGCCGTTCTACACAACAAACAAAAATATTAATATGACTCAAACGTACAATAACTATTTTACAATATAAAAGTGAAGTAAAATCCGAGTACTTTACTTTTTTGAAGACGTAACCAGTTTTGTAATCACATTTTCAGTCATTTAGCGTCGTCGAGTAGAGAAGGGCACGCGTTTGCCGCCTTTCTTTAAAAAAAAATACTGTATCGATTTAATCTTTTATAATATGTCCGTTTTAGTGGTGTTGTAGTATATTTTTAAGTTTGTTAGATATTTATTAACAGTTTTAAAGTAAAAATAAAGACAATGGTGCATAAACTTCAAATAGAAGAAGTGACGCCGGCAGTTACGAGGATAAGGTCTATTGCTTCACAGGTAGGTCTTATGTTTTTCTTTCTGAAGGTATCTATTACCACACTATTACCTCACGTTAAAACTTAACTTTAGTTAAATATTTATTTATTGGAATACAAATAGCATTTGGTTCCACATAGATTAACGAAAACATGTAAGTGAGCTACCGCTCTATACCAATTTTCACTAATATCTAACACATACCTACTAATGAAAAAATAAACTATTTTATGTATTTGTATACCTACATAAAGTACCTATCTATCTATAACGACCCAGCTGGCACAGTTGGCACTATGCCGGACTGCCAAACACAGGGTTTCGGGTTCAATTCCCGCCTCAGACAAGTATTTATGCTTAGATATTTGTCTGTGGTCTGGTTGTTTCTATGTATTATAAGTATAAGTATATATTTTCAAAAGAAAAGTATATAAGCAGTACTTATATCCGTTGTCTAGCACCCATGTCACAAGTCTAGTTACTTAGCTTATTTATTTACCTATCTATATTTAATGTATTGTACGCTATTTAACCGGTATATTAAGACTAAACGTAGGTATAATTAATTAAAGAACTCATTACGTTATCATTGTTTTCGATTGATTGGTATACGAACAAACATTTTAAACTTGCATTGGAATTAATAAAGTAGAACCATTCTCCTTATTACTCACAACACATTTCGAATTAAAAACCTGAATCCCATAAGATCGAATTAGGTACCTTAAATGCGGGATGCCAATGAAGTTCTTATACGTAAATGGAAGGTTTGCCTAGAATTTGCCTAAAAAGTTTTTCACCCTAAGCGAGAGATGCCATTGAAGCAAAACGCCTGAATGTCTTAAAAATCGGACATCATTAAAACACCAACATACAGACAAGAAAGTGATCTTATAAGGGTTCCTTTTTTACCTTTGGAGCTACGGAACCCTAAAAATATAGGAATTTAGAACCTCCTCCTTTTTTATTGCCCGATTATAAGTAAAGGGTTAAGTTTTTCGCGCATATCTTTCTGTTTGTTTATAATATTCTTTATTTTAGTTATAATTGTCTTTTAGAAGCGCCTATTGTAAAGTAGGTCGTCAATCAAATTACTGAGACATCAATTTTAACATTATAATAAAATCGTGCTTCACGATACTTACCTAATTCTGATTGATTATTTGGTCACAGATCGCTTAACATCATTCCATTATTAATGTCATTACATTTAAACTAAATATTGAATTGTTAACATAATTAACGAAATGCTACGAAAATTACTTGTATCAATCATTTAATTTATTTCGTGAACAGGCAATTGTTCTTACTTTACTGAAAGTCTTAAGAGGAAAGGGTACAGGCTCTTTCTTCATAATACAGGAGACCTATAGGACAGGTTTTGTACCTAGTTTGGGCAGGAGCCCAAAATCTCTCATGTGTTATCATTATACTTTTAAAAACATTTTGATAAGTTGTAAAGTGTCCAATATACGTTGATAGAGTGATGCATGCGTGGGAGAAAAAACAAACAATTTATTTTTAATAAGACATGCATGGTCATGGCAGTTAGAGGTATTATGCTACAAAAATATTTGCTCTAGTGTCATTATCGAGGGAGGAAAAGGAAAAGAGTCGACTACGTTTGTATGGAGAAAGTAGCCGGTATTTTCATTTTAAGCCTTAATTACTGCTAATAAAGTATCAATTTGAATCATACATTTTTTGTGAGAGCCTTTACAAAAATATACTAGGTTAAACAAACGTTCTACTTATTGTAATCGTTTTTCCAATGACAATAGCATTATCTACTACCACACTACAGAACAATGAACCTGAAAGTATTTCTAACAAGCAGCGCTCCGCGGTTTCACCCGCGTAACTCCCGATACCGTAGGAATATCGGGATAAAAAGTAACCTATGTTATTTTTAATGAATCAATGTAACCTCGTGCCAAGTTTTATCAAAATCGGTTTAGTAGTTTTGGAGCCTATTCGTTACAAACATAAAAACAAAAATATATTTCCTCTTTGTAATATTATAGTGTAAATACATTCAATTACAATTTTATTGACACATTAGGATTAATTATGATTTACCGTAGTTTTAAGACAACCACTTTTTTAACACGATAGAAAAAAAATCATATTCATGCCGTTCGGGAAATGGGTAGAGCATTTTGATTCGTAGCTTGGGGCATAATCAGTCGAGGTCTGTCGAGGTGAACTTCTTTTGTCTCTCACTTTCTGATGCTTCTCTGTCTCACAGCACGAAAGACAAAGCATTTTTTTGCATTATTTTTTACAGAATTATCAGTTAAAACCGGAAATAAAATACCTCTTCTAAGCTACCTGACTGTGGCTTATTTTTGTTAAACAATTGCTATTTTAACGTGAAGCTGTAGTTTAATTTTTAACTTCTGTATGCCAGAGTTAACATAATCCATCCTAGCTCGTAACTTTCGTCTGCCTTTACACTTAACAATTAATTTTTTATTAAGTATTTATTGTACTAATTAGGAGAAATCTTTCATACATTTCTCTTTCTCACAAACATCCAAACACATTGACAATATCAATCTCTATTCGTCCGTCAGATCAGTTTCAGCACTTGCATCCAAGAGGGTGCGGATAATAGGAGACTAGGAGTGAGAGACCGTGTGTGATGCCCGCATCGCTAAAAGGTGATGTTTCCCAATATTGACCCACAACAAAAATCTTGTTTCAGATAATAGCATGTATGTCACCGAATCTACTGCTATTAGACTTAGGAATGGCAATAAGTTTTTCCACAATAGCATTGCCAGATCTTTTATACGCAAAAGAAGGACTTTCTTTAAACGATGCTCAAGCTTCATGGTTCGGTAAGTCTTAATTTATCATTTCTTTATTTTAACTAATAAATAGTAAGACTTGTGAGTCGAAAACTGCTTTCAGCCTTTCAAAGACTATTTACACGATGTCTAGCCGAAAGAATTAAGATTTTATTGCTATATACTTAATCTCAAATCACGCACTCGTTATAAAAGATTAAACATGCGGTTTGTATATAATAAACTACTTTAAAATTGTCATTTTTGCGCGTTTGTACGTTTGTACCCATAATAAATAAAAGAAAATAAAGATAAACCACTGAAGGCCACTAGAGTGCACTGCTCAGTTAACAATAGAAATAACTACATAGATATCTAAGGATGGTCTAAAAAATTTATATATATCTACAAATTGATATTTGTCTAGGAAAGGCTTAAAATAATAAATGCCCTTGATTTTCTAATGAAGTCCTTATTTAACATGGAAGTACGTGGAGCTAAGTTTTCCTGTATTACAATGAATTACGGTTTTATATTATTGGTAATTTATAAAATATCTATGACTTACGGAGTCAATCTTTATAACCTTACTGTTTAGTCATATTTGACGACCCAGACAATGGTCACCATGCCGGACTGCCAAACACAGGGTTGCGGGTTATATTCCTGCTTCAGACATGTATTTATGCTTAGATATTTGTCTGTGGTCTGGTTGTTTCTATGTATTATAAGTATAAATTTACAAAAGAAATCTATATAAGTAGTATATCCGTTGTCTAGCACCCATTACACAAGTCTAGTCACTTAGCTTGGGGCTAGAGGGCGATGTGTAAAATGTTCTGCAATATTTATTTATTTTATACTTTTGTTTTCTTTTAGGCAGCATAGCTTATTTAACTCAGCCACTAGGAGCATTAATATCAGGTCCAATAGTAGACTATTTTGGACGGAAGAAGGCTAATTTCCTCGCGAACATACCGCATTTGGTAGCATGGGTGTTGATGTATTTTGCATGGGATATCCCATCATTGTTTGTGGCCTGCGGGTTGCTGGGACTTGGTACTGGAGTTATGGAAGCACCTGTCAACTCTTACGTTGGAGAAATAAGGTAAGAATAGAATAGAACAAAATCACACGGACAAAATCACTACATAGTATAAAATAAAGTCACTTTTCGTCGTCCCTTGTCCCTATGTATGCTTAGATCTTTAAAACTACGCAACGGATTTTGATGCGGTTTTTAAACGGTTTTATTATTAAACGGTTTTTTAAACGGTTTTATTTAGCTCACCCCGTTTGTTTTATTCTTGGGTCAAATTTAGTAATTCAAATTTCACCCTCTTCCTGTCAACCGATTAATCTGAAATTTTGTATACACTTTGGATTTTGGTGACAATACAATTATGTTTATTCATTATCATTATAAATTCAAGATGGCCGCCGCTACAAAATGGCGGATAATTTAGGTTTTATTAATCCCATCAATATGGGTATCAAATGAAAGGGCTCAACAAGCAGAATACAATATACTATAAAAAATTGAAATCCAAGATGGCGGCCGCTACAAAATGGCGGATAACGTAGGTTTTATCAATCCCATCAATATGGGTATCAAATGAAAGTGCTCAAGCAGTAGAATACAATGTACTATATAAAATTAAAATCCAAGATGGCGGCCTCTACAAAATGGCGGATAACTTAGGTTTTATCAATGCCATCAACATGGGTATCAAATGAAAGGTCTCAACAAGTAGAATACAATTTACTATGCAAAATTGAAATCTAAGATGGCCGCCGCTACCAAATGGCTGATAACAATTTTTTATCAATCCCACCAATATGGGTATCAAATAAAAGGGCTTGACAAGAAGAATACAGTGCACTATACAACCTTAATATTTAAGATGGGCGCAGCCACTAAATGGCGTATAATAATAAGATTTAAATTTAGAAATTGAATCTGTAATTTAGGTATCTGATTAATCCAGCCTGAATCCACCACCCAAGTCAAGATTTTGTATCGTGTTGAGGACTGTGTGGCGTTAGGGTGGCTAAAAATGATACGTCGTTAGCGGTACACCACCCAAGTTAAGGTGAAAGGTTAAAACGCGCCGAGAACTGTATGACATTAGGGTGGATAAAAATGATATGTCGTTAGCGTTTTCCCCTCAAGACTCAGGCGCATCTTGTTGTACATAGCCTTGCCCCTTTATTGGACCTCTGGGGGGGTCGACCGTTTAAATGTCCATTACTCGTGGGAACAAAATGGTAAAAAAATATATAAATAAAAATACAAACACAAATAAAACAGAAACTGCAACACAACGTAAACGAAGGCTTCAAAAAGCGAAAGAAAAGTATAAAGCAAAACGAGCTAAAGAAAGTGAAGGTGATAGAAATAGTCGATTACAGAAACGACGGGAACAATTAGCGTCAAAAACACCTGAGCAATATGAGGCCAGGTTAAAAAAGCAACGTCAGCGATATACACAAATGACGGCGTCAGAAACGCCTGAAGAATATGAAGCCAGGTTAACAAAGCAACGTGAGCGATACACACAGATGATAGCGTCAGAAACGCCTGAAGAATATGTACCTTCCATCCGAATTGATTTCGCAAGAGACGGAGTACATCTTATACACCCGAAAGCCATACAGTTTCCAGCTAAGTACAATTACGGGACGGCTGAAAGAAGAATGTTGCCTTTAATACTATCATGGGCTTCTACAATACATAAAATGCAGGGCAGCACTGTGGATCACGCAGTCGTATACTTAGGTGCGAAACTGTTTGAAGAAGGTCAAGCCTACGTGGCTCTTAGTAGAGTAAGATCTTTGCAGGGACTACGTATAGAGGAGTTGGACTGCAATAAACTAACGGGGAAGAAACCTTGCAATAATGAAGCACTAAATGAATTAAACAGAATGCGAAATAAAAACTAAAAACTAGAAAATAAAAATAGGTAAAAAAACTTTTTAAGTTAAACGGTTTTATGATAAACATACATTGCAATGTTTAAGATAAATGTACTAAAAACCAAAAAATAATAAAATAGATACAGTCGTGGGAATTATAAACATATGCATAGACTAGACTAAAATAAAACCGTGGGGCACGTCAATTGTCTACAAATTATCGACTTAATGTGCGATAGAAGAATCGTTTAATTCGTCGTTAGGCAGTTGGCCCGCAGACGGTGAGGAAATTACTTACTATTTTCTTGCTCATGGAAATTCCAATAGTTATACACTCCATGTAAATAAAAGAGATGTTTCAACTAGTTTATCGTTGGACATTCACACTGCTGGCTGGCGAGAAATCGTTCCACTGCTCGTAGTTTGTCTTTAATCGACAAAACATATGATAAAAGTACTACTCGCTCAACACTATGAAACCCTAAAACTCGCTTATAATCGAGCTTGCTAGCTTGTTTCCACATTCTAGCCCTACTTATCACACGTCCATCGTTGTCGGTTGACGACCTAACGACGAATTAAACGATTCTTCTATCGCACATTAAGTCGATAATTTGTAGACAATTGACGTGCCCCACGGTTTTATTTTAGTCTAGTCTATGCATATGTTTATAATTCCCACGACTGTATCTATTTTATTATTTTTTGGTTTTTAGTACATTTATCTTAAACATTGCAATGTATGTTTATCATAAAACCGTTTAACTTAAAAAGTTTTTTTACCTATTTTTTTTAATAGATAGAGTAAATATAGAGGAATGTTTTTAGATATAATACATGCATAATACAGCCGTGCGAAGCCGGAGTGGGTCACTAGTATTATATTATACCTATGTATGCTTAAATCTTTAAAACTACGCAACGGATTTTGATGCGGTTTTTTTTAAATAGGTAGAGTGATTCAAGAGTGAGGTTTAAATGTATAATACATGCATAATATAGCCGTGCGAAGCCGGGGCGGGTCGCTAGTAAATAATAAAATGCACCATAAGTGACAAGTAGAAAAATAAATTAAATACACCCGGCTTCGCACGGCTGTATTATGTATTATATCTAAAAACCTTCCTCTTTAATCACTCTATCTATTAAAAAAAACCACATCAAAATCCGTTGCGTAGTTTTAAAGATCTAAGCATACATAGGGACATAGGGGCTCGCGATGACTTTGGTAAATTTATGTGCAGTAATAAAATGAAGGTTAAATTTACTGACATAACTATGATTAATGTCTTCTTCAACTATTGATATGGAACACTTAAGATTACTTTAAAAATTTCGTAAATCTATAACTATACGACAACTATCATAAAAATGTAGGTCAAAGTCATCGATGATAAATTCCGTTAATCTATATCCATAATCTTTGTAATGAAGAATAAGAAGTATTAATTCATATAGTTTTATTCCATTTTGAAGGCTGTGTTAAACATTCTTATGAGGGTAAAGTCACCGAATGGGCGGAAATGCAAATTTTATAAAAAAAAAAAAAAAACGCAATTAGAAATCGACAACTTAATAACAATTCATATAGTTACTATATCTAATATCAATCCATCAGTAAGTCAAAATTATTTGGAAAAATTAATCAATAGTTGTTAGGTTTTTAGATTAATTCTTAAGTAATATTTTTAGTTACCTATTTTTAATTTTTGGTTATAACATCGATTTGGTTTTAAACTGTTATGGTGTTTGTGTTTAGTGTTAATAAATAAATAAATATTTTCACAATTCATGTTACGTAAAACGCAATCATAAGATTTTCCATGAATGAAACTAAGCTTGCAATGGAAAGAGACGGACAAGAGAGTGATCTTATAAGGGTTCCTTTTTACCTTTTGAGGTACCTACTTAACCCTAAAAAGCAGTTACTGTTGAGTAATAATTCATCGAGAAGTTTTGTGATGAGTAGGTGGTTCCAGGTGCTCCATCAAACTTTAGCTATTAGTTTAAGGGTTGATTCTACTGGTAGATCTTGAAATGCTCGAGGTGCAATTCTGTTCATCACTCCGAAGATCCTTATCAGATCCTAATCAAATTGGGAGGATTTATGGGACCACCCTTGAAGTATTCCCAGATCGTCATCATATCCTAACCAATTTTTATGGGACCACCCTTGAGATGCCTTTACTGACACAAAAGCAATCATCTCAATCGGTTGAGCCGTGTTCGAATAATCGGTGAACATACATCTAATCCAATCTTAATATATATAAATCTCGTGTCACAATGTTTGTCCTCAATGGACTCCTAAACCACTTAACCGATTATAATAAAATTCGCACACCATGTGCAGTTCGATCCAACTTGAGAGATAGGATAGCTTACATCCCGATATTCCCACGGGATCAGGAGTTACGCGGGTGAAACCGCGTAGGGCAGCTAGTATATTATATCGATTACGTGTCACGTTGTTTGTGCGCGATGGACTCCTAAACTACTTAACCGATTTTAATCAAATTTGCACACCGTGTGCAGTTTGATCCAACTTGAAAGATAGGATAGCTTACATCTTAATTTATCCCGATATTCCCACGGGATCGGGAGTTACGCGGGTGAAACCGCGGATCACAGCTAGTAAAATATATAATACTAGCGACCCGCTCCGGCTTCGCACGGCTATATTATGCATGTATTATACATATAAACCTTCCTCTTGAATCACTCTATCTATTAAAAAAACTCCATCAAAATCCGTTGCGTAGTTTTAAAGATCTAAACATACAAAGGGAAATAGGGACATAGGGACGGCGAAAAGTGACTTTATTTTATACTATGTAGTGATGTATGTAGAATACACCACGAAGTTAGAACCATTTTTTTAAGTCCATTAAAAATAAACACAATGCTTTGTCTAACTAATGTGTGTTAGTGTAATGTTCCATTAACCCTTTTTATAGAGAATGTATTACTTTTGTGTTATAGTGAGCCATCATCTCGAGGAGCTCTATGTACAGTAACCCAAGTGTTTACCTCAGTTGGAGTCTTTATTATGTACTTCCTGGGCACGGTGGTGAACTGGCGTCAAGCGGCACTGATCTGTCTTGTAGCTCCTATCTGTTCTATGCTGCTAGTGTTATTTGTAAGTAGAAAAATTATAAAATTCTTAGGCCCGTATTAATAAATCGCTCTCAATATCGATCTTGAGTTCGTATCAATCCAGTGAGTCTTGAGATGCGGTCACTATCTTAAGTTAGGCGTTAATTAATAGATAAAACTCAAGTTTTAACCAGGCTGATATCGCTCTTGAGATTTGAAACTGATCTTGAGAGCGACATTGAATGACAGTAACGCTTTGTTCTTACCTTAATTGGTATGTTCATACCCTATGGTAGGTAGTGTCGTCATATTTTGCTGTCAACTTGTTTTTAATGTGATTTTTTTTACAAAATGTAAGATTTTACTACTAAATAATTATTTAAATGCGAATGATTTGTTCAAAAAGTCATTAGCATAAAATATCATCATAATAATTGATTTCTGACAAAATTTGTTCTAGCTCCATGTTCCTGAACTACAAAACTAACGAAACAGCTAACTTATGTCATGTATGACCCGCAATCAGACTTGAGTTCACGAAACTACATCTTGAGACATATCTTGAGAGCTGAGTTTGATTTATTAATACGGTATTACTCAAGTGATACGTCGCTCTTTAATCGCGTCTTAAGATAGGTTTATTAATCAGCGCAACAACTCAAGAGCAAACTCAAGATTTAAATCGATATTGAGTTCGGTTTATTAATACGGACCTTAAACTGCTATTTTAAGATTTTTTTTAACTCATGCAAGATTCTAAGGTCTTACTCGAGGCTTATGAATTTATTAGAATAAAAACATTCCAATTTTAGTAACTTTAGAACTCCACGGTGGGTCAGCAGTTCTGACTCCGACCGTACCTACTTGCGTTTCAATATTGAAAGTAGAAGTGGTTTGTCATTGAGGATAGTCGCCGATTCTAGTATAGTTTTCTATATTGTAGACTTTTATCATCAAGTTGGCAAGTTTAGAAACCCCTGAATTCTGCCTGAATTAGCAAAATTAAGCCCAACAAAGGAAAAAACATCCTTAAAATAGATTTACCTGTTTAAGAGCTACACAAACTGATAGCAGTTAAAAAACGTCTCTTTTTTGTATAAAGGTCAAAAATCAAAAATACAAAAACATACAAAATTTTAAAACTACAAAAATATGAAATAAAATCGGGTCAGTATTTTCGGAGCCTATTCATTCATTTCTAACAAAAAATCAATCTTTCCTCTTTTTTTAATGTTCGTAAGTATAGATAATGAAAAAAAAATTTAATAATATAACGGAATCAACACAAAAACAAGAATAAGATAATAGTTACAATAGTAATTAATTCTTCTAGGTGCCAGAAACTCCAGTCTGGCTGCTAGTCAAAGGTAGGGAGAAAGACGCCTTGAAGTCCCTATGCTACCTCCGAGGATGGACTTCAGCTGACAACGTCAGAGAAGAGTACGACGATTTGATGGTATATTCGAAGAAACTACAGCGATGTGTTATTTGTGAGAAGATGGATTCTGTTGATCAAGACTGTGAACATTTTAAGATGAATATTTTTAAAAGGTTTGCATTATTATTGTTTTCATTCATATTATTTGTTTTATAGCAAGAACGCACTTACACTAAAATTGTAGTGTTAATTCTTATTCAGAACTGACGTCACATTTAAATTGTTTACTTCATGCGTTGTAATTAGAGAACTATCAATTTCTGCTAATTCGCTTTTTTGTTTGATAAAAGTTATTGGCATTTATTTTTGTCATTAGGCTCATAAAGTTTAAGCGAAATAACGAGATTCAACTTTAGTAATTACGTAACTAACATCCTGCAATTTTAGGGTTCCGTAACCAAAAGGGTAAAAAAGTGACCCTTTTACTAAAACTCCACTGTCCGTCGCTGTATCTCATGAACCTTATTGCTATACAGTTGAAATTTTCACAGATGATGTATTTCTATTGCCGCTATAACAACAAACAGGAAAAATAAAATATAATGTTACGGAACACTTCATGCGCAAGTCCAATACGCACTTGGCTATTTTTTAAAGAACCTATTCAAAAGTTTAGATGGCAAAGTCTGAGATCAAAAATTGAAATAAATTCATAAAGATTAGTAATCAGTATTAATACCAACGATAAGAATTTCTACTTGTTAGTAATTTTAGAACTAAGTTTACTTTACTAAGACAACCTCTGTGGCGTGTTGGGCGAACACCTGTTTGCGACGCAGAAGATTGCAGGTTCAATTCCCGCCTCAAACAAGTATTTATGCTATATATATATTTGTTTGGGCTGTGTATCTTTATGTATATTAAGCATACACAATATTTACAAAAAAGTATTAATGTATTCTATCCAATAACTAGCACCCATAACACAAGCCTAGTTGCTTAGCTTGGGGCTAGATGGCGCTGTGTAAAATATTCAACAATTTTTATTTTTATTTTATACATTATAAAGACTTTTTGTATCTTTCAGATTCTTTACAAAATTCAACATTGTGATGATCTGCAAAGAGACGCTGAGACCCTTAAGTCTTGTGATGATGTACTTCATGTTCTACGTGTTGAGTGGATTGACGCCAATCAGACCAAATATGGTAAATGTTTGCGGTGCGTTTGGAATGGCTGATGACCCTAAAAATGTTGTGGTAAGTAAACCTTTTGATGGAGACAGGTTCTGTTAAATCATCATCATCACATCTAGCATTCAAGTCACTCACTGTTGGGTTTATAGGTTGACCTTATTTCACTTATATCTAAAAAATGTCTACTATTCCATTGATCTCTAAATTTATTTGTTCATACAGTGTTATAAACACGTTAAGGTAGGTACTTAAATTAAATGTAGAATTTTGTTAACATATATTTACTGTCGATAAGTTTTTCACGCTAATAGTCCCCCCTACACGAGGGGAAACGATAAGCGCTAAATTAAAATAAGTTCGGAAAATTACAATCTCATCGGTCCAAGAAAAACAAAAACAAAAGACGATCGAAAAATAAACAAAAGACGATACTTCACCAAAATGCATGATCTTGTGCTAGGCGAATCCACCTACATACCTACTACATAACGCTTCATTTGAACCTTTGTCAATTAATCAATTCGTATCGTATTACATAATCATCAACGGACCAGTCAATGACTCAATAATCAAGATAACTAAAATTCTCTGTATTTTTTTCCAGCTTATGGTCGGAGTAATTACCTTTATAACAGCAATTATAATCATAGGAATTATAAAATTAGTTGGGAAAAGGAAACTGGGTATAGTTTCTATGCTTGGAACAGCCATATCAAGTACTGCACTTGCTGTTTATGCGAAGACTTCCCTACCTGATACGGTATTTTCATACGATACATCGACATTTCCAAAAGAAACCAGTTATGTTCCTTTAGGAATATTCTATGTTTTGGCGATATTTTCTGGATTTAATTTAGCATGGGTTCTGCTTGGAGAAGTTTTTCCATTTAAGTAAGTTGGCTCCATATTTTTATTATTGGCCACCTGCCACATTCATTAAAAAGTAAATATTTCGTAAAAATAGGGAAAATACAGGTTATTTTAGATAAATATTTGCATTATTGTCAATCTAAAAAACAATTCATTTTCTTGTTATTTGGTTACTAATACGTATCAAGGTTTTTAAAAAACCTTATAGTGGCCCTTTTTACCTGCAGGTACCTTAAAATAATAGAAACGAAATAATTTAAGGTGTTTTTAATACCTTGTAACACATATCTTTATGGCAAGCTCCATCCTCACGCAAAAAGAACCCGTCTAAAGAGGTCCAATAGCGGAAAAAAAAGCCCATACTATGGACTATTTTTCCATTCATTCATGTCTTTATTTCAGGAGTCGCGCATCAGCCCAAGGAATTGCAGCAGCTTGGTATTACGTTGTCACATTCTTGAGTTCCAAAACCTTCATAGATTTAGAGAGCAAGTTCAGCCTATCCGGAACTTTTGCTGTCTACGCTGCCTTTGGGTTTGCAGGGACAATTTACCTGTACTTCTTTATGCCAGAAACAGAGGGGAAAACGTTACAAGAAATAGAGTCATACTACAATGGTAAATTCAGAATATTCGCCAGTGATCCTCTGATTAATCAATTCAAGAGGTTCAAGAGAAAAAAGTAAGTAGTTTAGCGGTAATGAAAGACTTAGTTGTACTTAAAATTATTTTATAAAATAAATTATTTTACGTCTTATGAAAAAACTTATTTTACATTTATACGTACTCGTGGATCTATTTTAAGAATACACAAAATGCCACATCAAGGATCAATCAGCCTTCCATTTCTAAACTAAACCACTCGAAAAGTCAAAGATAAAGTTTTGATCGCTATTATATAATACAAAACAAAAATTATTACAAAAGTCAAAAAATTCATTCAAATCCTTCCAAAAACACTTATAAAGTTGGATCTTCAATACTGGCAATAAACAACGGCAGCTTAGCTTTACCGTCCCACAAGACTGCTACAAACGGTCGGTTCACAACAAATTTGACTGGAGGCTCGTCATTTGATAACGCTACTACTGCAAATGCAGTCGCTGCTGCCGCAGACCCTCCTTCCTCATCTATAGACAGAACTGCGGAGTGGACAGCTGATGAGACTTGAGGGTTAATGGTTTGAAAGGTACCGATTTTTGTCAAATCAGAACGCTGCTCAAAAATCTTTGAGATTCCCATCTGAAAACGGCAGATAAACAAGTTTTATTCCACTGTTTTCAAAAACAATAAATGAGATAGTATTAGATAGGTGTTATCGGAATAAAATCTAGTTTTTTTCTAATCACGGAAGCAAAGCAAGATAATATTGATGTCCCATACATATCCTGTTTTGTTGTCACCATTTATTTACTCTCTTATCTTGATTATATTGCTATGGTGACTATTGTTTATTATCTTTTTGTTTTTAAGGCATTGATTATTTCAAGGTATCCGTTGTATTAGATAGGATTTGATAGGAAACTGAACTTTAACCATTTCCGGAATCTAATAGTAACTGTTTTCAGTCAACCTTCGTCGATTTCGTCGTCTTTATCACGTTTACAAAATATGTTGATTGAAAATATTGTAGGTGGTGTATTATAGTTGCAGCCCACATTTAACTTTAAGAAGAAATATAACAAATCCTTACCGATTTCAATACTGTAGTCAAATCTGTATCAGCTCGAATGGAAAACTTCGGAATCTCCAAGTGGACTTCCATAGGGTTTGAGTTGAGATATTTCTCCAGTTGGGCCACTGTTAGTGTAGGTAGCAGGTCGTGAATAGTTGTGAGGGTTGACGGCATGATTATCATAAGAGAGTACTCGTCACGCTGAAAACAAAAACAAATATTAAATATACATAAATATTAAATATTCTTTTGCAGTCTTTGATTAACGACATCCTTATGGACATCTTTTTTACACTGTGGTTTCTAGCAGTTCACAGAAATGAATTTCGAAAAGTACGTGGTGGGGAATCACGAATCCAAAAACAAAACATTATTGTAAATGTAACATACCTATAATTTACACTACTACTAGCTGCGCCCCACGGTTGCACCCGCGTTAGTCCCGATCCAGTGAAAATATATGACAAAAAACGCTGAGCAATTTCACAGATGTCAAATTGACATTTGACAGATGTCAAAGTGACATTTAACAGATGTCATCTGTCACTTTGATATCTGTCAGTTTGACATCTGTCAATTTTACATATTATGTCACTTTTTCGACACTTTTCGTTATATTTTAGACAATTCACACAATATCGTTATAAATTATAGCCTATGTTCTATTCTGATGTATAAGCTATATTATTGTAAAGTTTCATTAAAATCCATTCAGTAGTTTTTGCGTTAAAGAGTAACAAACATCCATACATCCATACATACAATCTTTCACGTTTATTATATTAGTAAGAAGTAGGATAGGATTAACACATACGTACCTCAAAAGGCAGAATTATGATCTTAGAATTAGTGAATTGATCTCGGCTGGTCTTGAAATACCGTCTCGTCTTCATGAACGGGACCATCTTCGTACTTCCATCTGTCAACTTGAATGACCCAGGTTTCGTCGACTGCTTTCTGAATGGAATCTCCCAGAAACCCTTGAAGTACATTGCGTTCACTAACACCATTTGCGTATCGATGCTAAGAGCATCTGAAATTAATGAGAATGTTTATTTAGTTGTTTTCATCTTCATCGTGTCATCGGCGTCAATATATTTTGCCTAATCTTCGCCCAAAACTTAGCCATGGCAACCGCATTATCTTTTGCCTTGTTAAGATCGTCTGCAAAGCAGCTAAAAGGGTAGTAGGCCGTCAAATGCGGCATCCTTTGGGCGGCCTCCCTCTCAAATAAAATGTCCGAACTGGGTCTTTACTTATGATTAAATACTTTGGTACGTACTTCAACATACAATTACATTTTCTCTGAGATTATGTATGTTATGTGGTATACCCCGCACAGCGAATGATGAGTTCTAATGGAAAGTAGAAGGGGTATGCGCAGAACTCAATTTTCATATAAATATAGAGTTCTGCGCATACCCTTCCACTTACCGCAGAGCTCATTATTCGCTGTGCGGGGTATGCAAATATATATGTATATAATAGTCAACCACAATAATCCTAGAATAGTTGCCATGTGTTCGGCCGCAAAACAATATCTGATCAATATTTGAAAGTATACATATATTAATTATTGTTTAAGTTGACAATAATTATTAATATTTGTAGATATACAATATTTGTAGATATACAATATTTGTAGATATACAATATTTGTAGATATACAATATTTGTAGATATACAATATTTGTAGATATACAATATTTGTAGATATACAATATTTGTAGATATACAATATTTGTAGATATACAAATATTTATGGCAACTATTCTAGGATTATTGTGGTTGACTATTACCTCAACCACAATAATCCTAGAATAGTCAACCACTAAACATACCTACATCATTATGAAAAAGAAAAACAATTTAACATTTAAATATTAAATTGTATAGTATATAAGAAAACCTCTAAGGAACTCTTGATATATATCTATAGGTATATTACCTGGCTGTATAAGGTTTTTAATTTGATTGTTAGTCATCATTGCGACCCAATTGTTGATATCCGTGGCGGCTTGAGCCGGTGCAAGGAAAGAGGTGGGAGTGACGTCACATTTGAAATCTCTCTGAGCCAAGGCTCTGTATTCAGGATTTATTGTGAAACCATTGGCCAAGAATATGTTGTTTGCTGTTCGAAGTGTGTTACGGGTACGTCTACTCTGAAAAGTTAAGAATACTGTCAATAGCGAAGCTTTGTTTTGTAAAAGTGAAGTTCACCCTCTTTAAAATGCCTGAGGGATTGTTTATCTACAGATTTTCAATGAAGGGAAAATATTAATAAATACTATTCAATTATACTTACGTCATTAATTATTACTTCTAGAAAAATGAGAACCATTCAAAGAAATACCAATATTTGGTACGTAAATAGTACCTTACAAAAAGCTATTTGAATGATTCTAAAAAAATGCAAATTTTTATACAAAAACTAGCGACCCGCTCCGGCTTCGCACGGCTATATTATGCATGTATTATACATATTATTATAAACCTTCCTCTTGAATCACTCTATTTATTAAAAAAACCGCATCAAAATCCGTTGCGTAGTTTTAAAGATCTAAGCGGTCAAAGGGAAATAGCGACAGAAAAAGCGACTTTGTTTTATACTATAATATGTAGTGAAGTGATACTATGTAGTGATGATACGGTGTAATTTTTTCCCAAAATTACAAACTAAGTAGGTATATTATTTAGGAACTGTTATTTTCACATGCTTCGATCGAAGTTTTTTTTTAACACGATTGAGGAAAACGTTATGTAAGTATAAGGAAAACTTTGAGTACAAAATTATTTTACAAACGCCGCCGCTCCGTAGACGCAACTTCTTCGAAATTATTATATCTTTTTTTGATTCTGAGGATGCTTTATATGGTAATGAATGAGATTGTTTAATTATAGAGATATAATTTGCTTAATCTCCTGCCAAAAGATACTACCCGTAACAATCGAAAGTTTGTGCAAGTATGTTTGTTACTCCTTCACGCAAAAACTACTAGACTGAATGCGATGAAACTCGGTATGTAGTGTAGATAGCTGGAAACCTGGAATAACATATAGGTTACTTTTTTCCCGATATTCCCACGGGACTCGGACTTACGCGGGTGAAATCGCAGGGCGTTGCTAGTCACAACATACTATAAAACAAAGTCGTTTCCCGCTGTCTGTCTGTCCCTAAGTATGCTTAGATCTTGAAAACTATGCAACGGATTTTGATGCGGTTTTTTTAATAGATAGAGTAATTCAAGAGGAGGGTGTGAAATATGAAACAAACCTACCACGCGTACGAAGTCACCGGCAATAGCTTAAATACTTTGGTAGGTACGTAATACAGCAGCAGCAACACATAAACAAATTAGGTATGTGTATATAATAGCTATAGATTTTACCTGTATATCAGCAATATTCTCTCTAAAAACTACTGCTGATTGCTTTTGTTTCAACTGCAAAGCATTCGTAATCTGTTCCAAGGCGAGACCCGTCGATCCTTGCTGAAGGAGTGATAGCAATGTAGCTATGGAGTAAGGAGATGCGACGATGTTGCCAGATTTCTGGCTATTTATTTCCTGAAATTTATACGAAGAGAATTTAACATATCACACAATTCAAGCCAAGCTTTTTGGTTCGTCATTTCTTATTCGTACTGCAAGGGAATGGAACCGGTTGCCTGCGTCTGTCTTTGCTGACGTGTACAATTTGGGGGTCTTCAAGTCGCGAGTGAATAGGTATCTTCTAGCAAAGCGTGCTACATCTTAGGCCGCATCGTCACCTACCAGCAAGCAGGTGTGTAGTGGTCAAACACTGACCTATCATTTGTAAAAAAAAACAGATGTCTTTATTTGACTTCTTTAACCACTTAATTACATGCAATAGTGAATTACCAATCTAGCATAAAAGCGACTAACATTTTTATACAGATACTGAGCTATGAATAAAATATTTTACCTACCTACTTACTTCTAAGTACCTACTAAAATATTTATAACCATTATGATAGGTAAGTTTGAGAGCTCTTAAAAAAGTACAATGCTCCGTATTTAATTGGGTAAGTATGTCTTGTTTACCTTCATTAAGTTCAAACTAAAATTTGTCAATGCAGCAGCGGTTTCATCTAGTCGTACTGGTAAAATTTCTTCAAATTCTTGTTTATTTTTGTCTGGTATGCCTAATGGGGCTGCTGGTGGTAAAATCTCCTTACTAGGTGCTATTTCAAAGCCCGCGCTTCTTGAATCCGCACTTGGAAGATTATCTTGGAAATATATTCTTTCTGGATTTATGGGGTATGAGTTTTGTGGGTGCCCATTTGTAAAAAGTTGGAATATACCTGAAAATCGAAGTAGGTTTGTTAGTTTTATTTTTATTTCGTTTTTATTTTGGTTTTTTCGTATATTGTGTGTTGTACAAATAAAGTGTTTTCTTATCTATCTAAAGAAAGCCATCAATACAAATAATTTTGAAGTTAGTAGCAAGTTCTAAGCACGAAGTTTTTCTCAACAAAGGTACAAGTACGAGTAAATTTATCACAGTATGAAGCAAAGAAAACATTTCGGTCCTGAGATAAGATTGACCTTCTAAAAACTGGTAAAACAAAAAAAAATAAACACGATCTTAAAAGTCAAATCTATACATACGATTATTCACTTCAAAGCCTACATTACATGCGTATCAAGTACAAAAATTATTAAGTATAGCAAACATTGAGGACCCCAAAATGTAAACAACATTTACTCACATAATAACAGAACTCGTTCCATGATTAACTTTTAACTCCTATTTAGCCTCAAACTTTGCCTTCTACAGACAATTTCAACATTTATTTACAGTATCTAATTGATTTCTAGGTTTTTATTTTATGAACATCGCAGCACAACCTCGTGTTGTGAAGAAGTAACGAAGTATGCGATGCGAATGTCGTCCAGCAAGTAATTCAATAACAATTTAATACTAAAATGAACTTTAAATTGATAGATTTAAGATTAATATTCCAGTATGCGTTTGTTAAGAGTCTACTTTATTAAGATAATGACAGTAGGTCTTGGGTTTTCCACATTTTAAACTTGATTCATGTTATGATTGAATAAGCTGGTAAAGATATCTACGTTTTGCACTAAAATGACCTTTAGGTTCACCAAATTAACAAAATAACTTGTTTTTGTGGCTAATTGCTTAGCTGCAAAGTATTATGATTTCCCTAGCATTTTTGTTATTTGGATGTAGGTAAGTGTAGCAAATGAAATGCTTTCTGTTTTCAAATTGGATTCAATTTAACAGAAGCAAAGTTTGTTTATAAAAGCAATCTTATATTATTAGTTAAATTAATAAATACTCATGAGTGTTTTATATTCATTTATTAATCATTTATAAAAGTTAAAAGTAGGTAAGTAAGTTAAAATTAAGTAATTATGTCAAGTCAGTGTTACTAAAATTATAAATGTCAAAATACTTGTAATGTTCTAAAATAATTAAAAAATATCAAATGTCCCAGTTATGATCAGGTCAGGAAACATAAATTAGGAGTCTATTGTCATAGGTTTATACTGCGGTCCGTTGCCTGAACGTTTATTGAAGGCTTAGTCCCATAACTTTACAATGTGGTTCATACCTACACAAAAACATTAATTTCTAATCACTATTACCTCATCATTCTCAGCTAAAACTTAAAACTAGTACTATCCCTCTTGGTCGGGTACAAACGTGAATCAAACACAGATAGTTCATTAGCAGCATTGATAATCTTTTGAGCGATGAAGTTTGGAGGCAGCCCGTAGTGGTCCAAAGGTGCTTTGTATTCGTAAACAGTGGCAGCTATTGTTCGAACTGCCTTACGCTGCACTGAACACACGCAGGTCATGTTGGCTGTCTTCTTCTTAGCTGCTTTGTACCTTAAATTTTCAAAATAACTTTAAATTAATTATGAAGATATTGTCAACAGAAGTGCCAAGTGAGGTTTTAACAATAAAAAGTGACAGGCTTATAAATAAGTACGGAGTACAGACAGACCCATATAAAATAGATACCTTACAAACTAATATGTATAGATCATTTATAATAAAAAGTTTAGTTTTAGGGTTTTCTAACTTCGGTCTCGTCTCCCTATGGGGCGTCGGTATACAATGCCGGCGGGCCAGAAATCTGCCGAGAAGAACATGTCCTCTTGTTTTGCGAACAAGAGTATTGCTCAATGATTTTTGTAGGTGCACAATTGAATCTCGAACAAAGGAACACCTAAGACAACTTTCGAAGGTACCTAAATATGGTCAAAGAAACTGAGACGCATTCACATCGACCTCACCAGAGTTGTTCATTGAGAATTTCAGTTAGGTTGCAAAAGAAGTAAGGCATGTCGATGCTGATGGCACCCACTAAAATCTTAGCGGGGTAACCGTTGTACTCGTCATATACCTTTGGATAATTTTTGTGACGTGCCGGATATGTTTTCTGATACATTTTCTGCAAAAATCGGGTCGACAAGTCAACAAAGAGCACACCATAGACGAGCTGCTGATCGACAAAGCTGATCATCTTCTTCTGCATAGGTAGCCAGAAATAGTCACTGTGGCCAAAATAGGTCAAGGAGACATCATCATGATGATATCTATACTTACAAAGGAAATGTTTCCAGTTGGGGCATAAGCTCTCGTTTTCCTAACAACAGTAAGGCATTTCTTACAGCTGCTGCAGCAATAACTGATGGGTACTCTTCGCAGAGCGTCTTATCCACCATCAGACCGGAAAGGCAGAGGAAGGTGGCGGCCACCTCGATCTCACCGGGGTGACTGTTGTCGCAACACCACGCCAGGTACGTAATGAATTCTTGTGGAACTACCGGTTGAATGGGAAATTTCTGAAAAAGGTCACATTTTGATAGATTTGCTAAATATAAATTCACTAGCTGTTGTTTTATTATGATGATTTAACGCCTTATTCATCACTTTTCCATTGAACTCGTGACAAGTCTTTTCCAGTTTTTAAAACCTAAGGCTGTTTTAAAATCTAAGACAGCTTCATCCATCTCGAGTTATGATGTTTCGTACTTTCAAATAGGTACTAATGAATTCTAATAATTATAATTATTCTTTCACAATATCACTACATAGTACTATAAAACAAAGTCGCTTCCCGCTGTCTGCCCCATGTATGCTTAGATCTTTAAAACTACGTAACGGATTTTAATGCGGTTTTTTAATAAATAGATAAAGCGATTCAATAGGAAGGATATGTATAATATATACATAATATAGCCGTGCGAAACCAAGGCGGGTCGCTAGTATGATATAAGTTGATACTCACAAGTTTCTGCAATATCACTTTTTCAGCTTCCATCAGCTCAGCACCACAGAAAGTGTTATTAGAACACTTGACAAGCTTCGAGGCAGTAGTGACAGGACCATGGAGTTTCATTGCAATCCAGTAACAAGCTGTGGCTGCAAGCTGTAGTTTGTTTAATACAACACGTCCTACGCTTAGCAAGGAGTCGAGGTACCAGCATGCAGCTTGGACAGTGGCAGGGTTACCGTTAGGGCCCTGAAAAAAACAAAATATAGGATATTAGGCGCATCCGTGTAAGTCCGGAACTCTATAGAATCTTCTATTCTTCACTACATAGTATAAAATAAAGTGACTTTTCGCCGTCCCTATATCCCTATGTATGCTTAGATCTTTAAAACTACGCAACGGATTATGATGCGGTTTTTTTAATAGAGGAGTGATTCAAGAGGAAGGTTTATATGTATAATACATGCATAATATAGCCGTGCAAAGCCGGAGCGGGTCGCTAGTTATTATATAAAAACTAGCTGTCCCTACAAACGTTGTTTTGCCATACCTATACAAAAAAATCATACAAATCAGTTCAGCCGTTTTGGAGTAGTTTTGTAACTAACACCGGAACACGAAAATTATATATAGAATCCCCATTTTCCTTGTCACGGTATCAGGCATGATGGAACGGCTGAACCAATATGCTAATTCTTTTTTGTAGTGTTTGTTATTGTCAGGAAAAGGTTCTAATAAAAGAAAGAATTAAGAATCCATACTTACGTTAACTTTCATAAGCCAATTCAAAACACAAGCTCTTGTAATACTAGATGTGTTTTTCGGCAAACCTAATGGCTTTCTTTCTACACTCAGCAGATAGGTAAACATATCCTCTGTATAGACTCTGTTCATGTATGTCATGTATGACTTCTTGCCTGAAAATATTAATGGTATCGTAATACTAATTTTAGGCTAGTTACTATATTAGTTCAAGCAGCAAGTGGCACTTAATAGGGTGGAATGGCGGAAGCCAGGATCCACTTTGGGTCGCTAAGCCAGTATAAGTAAATAAGTACTATCTTCATCATCATATCAGCTACATAGTGTTGCCGATCGATAGTCGACTATCACAAAATAATCGATAGTCTATCGATAGTTCATTAAAAACCGATAGTATCGATGGCCTATCGATAGTATTATTGCTCGGAAATAAAGTAAAGGCTAAAAGTAAGGAAATATAATAAAGGCTAAAAACTTTCGATAGTTTTTAGCCTATACTATCGATAGTATAGGCTTTTTCATCAACACTAGCTACAACACGTCCACTTAGGCATCCCCAAAGACTTCCAAAGCGATCGGTCGCATGCTCTCTGCGTCTAATATCTTCCCGCTACCTTAAGTCGTCCGCCCATCTCGTCGAAGGCCGTCACACGCTAAGTACTATCTTAATTACTAAGTTTATCGTATTTAAAATGTCACTCTGCAAGCCAAGGATCTTCTTCCAGAAGAAGGGATAAGTAACAAATTATCCTTTCTTATGGAAGGCGATCTTTGATGTTTCGATTGCCTAAACATACATATATCACCAGATTGTCTATTATCACATACAAAGTTTAACAGCCTTTTTTACCCCTTTAGAGGTTAATTTTCTAAAAATCCATTCTTAGTAACCCGACATTTCAGGCTTTTTCACGGATGATCACTTTCTCTTTTTTATATAAAGAAGATTATCCCTTAGAACTGGTTTTCTCACGATAGACTAAAAGTTATTTATTACTTACAAAAATCAGGTGAAAGTAATCTATCTTCTAAACTTTCATTGAACAACTTCCGTTTCGCTTTCTCATCAATCATCTCTTGTTTCTGTACTGGCGTCAATCCTTGAAGTTCTCGACTGTGCGGTCGCTTCAAACTTCTCTTTACATTTCTAACTCCTTTAGGTTCTAAAAGCCTCCCTGCTGGTGTTGCAATCGATCTAGCTCCTGCACAATTCCTATCCTGTATTTCTTTCTTGTCGTTTTCATCGTCGCTTAAACTGATTACGGTATCATTTTTATGGTCCCTAAATACTTTGTAGTCCCAATCTAGGTCTTCATTTTGATGACGTAGTGTAACATGCCTTGTGTCGAGGTTAAGGGAATTCGTGCGTTTTATAGAGACGGTACTCCCTTGGCTCGAACTAGGTTCGTGGTTTGATTGCATGATTGTTC
Source organism: Idaea aversata (assembly GCA_907269075.1). Classification (NCBI taxonomy): domain Eukaryota; kingdom Metazoa; phylum Arthropoda; class Insecta; order Lepidoptera; family Geometridae; genus Idaea; species Idaea aversata. The sequence goes on from OU026102.1 coordinate 6,600,195, forward strand.
CTAGAGGAACGCGCTGGACCTCACTGACTACGGTTTTCACTTTTAGTAAGCGCTTCGGAATAGCTGGTAAAGGATTCATTGGTACCGGTATCCTAGTGAGTTTCTTCTTATTTGTGTTCTCTTTGTTAGATTCCATTTTAGCACAAGTATCACAACAAAATAACGAAGAAGGTTATTTTTAATGAGAGATTTATTACTTTAGTTTTACGATCACGACCTGCGCGACCGTTGCAAAACACTGACAGTAAGTTGTTTTCTTTTTGTTTGAATTGTTCTTTGGAACTACCCTCGTTTTTATAAAAACGTTTCTTTATACGTAACATGTTTAAAGGGATGGTCTAACTAAATGAATAAAATAAAAAATAATAGAGAATAAATAATTTAATCTTAACATATCTACTTATCACAAACATACAAAAATAAATAATTAACCTATTCGAACTTAAAATTAAATAATTGTGTACTTTTTCATTATCAAATGCGTCTGGGTTTGTTTATAATGAGCTTAATTAAAAGTCTTTTTTTACAGCGACAGCAAATGCTTAGGCAAAAACAGGACAATAATGAGAGTTTTTTTTAAACCATTAAAATTTTAGATAGGCATGTTAAATTCCAGATTCGAAAATGAAAATAAATACACGAATGCTTTCAAGATTAGCTTTCTAGGCGGCCAGTCATGTTTGACAACTTTATTTTAGGCCAGCAACCATGCAAATAACATTCGAAATTTGAAAATAAAATTTAAATTTCGAAAGGAGTCGGCTGTTCAGGATCAACTACCTTCCCAGCGACCACGACTAGGTTGTCTAGGACATCGACGATGTAGAAAACGAAAGGATGTTCGACTTTGAAACGTCTGGTTGTGTCTTCTGGTTCTGCTAATGGCAAGGTCTTGCCTGCTTCACCTACAACCGTATTAGATGCTGGAAAAAAGATAAATGTAAATTTTAAAAATATCCCAAATATCTAACATAAGAAGCAAGCGATAGTTTCTTGTTAAACTGTATAAAAAATAAGTGTGAGTCCTAAAGATAAGCGTAGCTCTTTAGTTTCATATACAAATATTATATATTTTAAAGAAATACCGCGATTTGATGCACTTATTTATATTCAACGCATGGAGTAGTCTTCCCGATTGCTACAGTGGTGAAAAAGATTACATTTGGAATGCTGACTATTTTCAATTTTTTTAGTTTATTTACGCAAGTACTAATTACTGTTGCTAAAAAAAATTGTGGCTCTAACTTTAAAATTTAGCAAATTGTAATTTTTACTCTTCCGACTCAAAAGTTTGCCGACCCCTGCAGTCTAGTACTTACATGTGATCTGTGTAGCTAAAGAGTCAGCATTGTCTACTCTGACAGCAACATGCTGCACCAGTTCCTGAACGAACAGACCCTCGTCCGAAGACACGCCGGACAGTTCCGCATCACGGCTGAAGATGCTGCTTACTCCGAACTGAAAATAACAAAAACATATGAGAAAAGAAACGTTCACATAGGCTTTAGACTTCATATAGAACAATGGTCGTCTATAGCTAGAAACAGTGGTAGGTTAAATTAACCTTTTTACGCAGAATTGAGAAGAATCTCATAAAAAATATCAAGATCACACGTATTGGAACTTTCTCCTTTTTTAAGTGCATTTAAAAAATCACACCGATCATACATTAGCAATTTATGACAACTAAAGCAATAACAAAAGTAAAAAAATAAGTCATCCAATTAGGCCCATCAAAATTACTTATAATCTTTTAAAGTTCCAGTAATTTATCAACATACAAACTTAAGTATTATTTACAAACCTTAGCCAAAGCAGCAATAGGTTTGGTAGTAGTCTCAACGTAGAAACTTGGCATAGATAGACAGATCTCTTCTTCTTGCAACATATCCTGGATCTCTGGTAAAGGAGCTGATGGCAGATCAGCTGTGAGACGTGTGAGACCATCACGGGAACGTGGAACGAGGACTAATAAAGCGTAGCGATCACCCTGAAACAATTTGCGAGGTTAAAATTAACAGTTAATAAATACAGAAAGCTTAAGAGTAGCACAAACGGGCATTAAAAGGTCTTGCAGTTAAAATACATCGTCAAAGTACGACATAAAATATCAGGTATGATCTTATCTTATCCTATATCAGGGGCCGACATAGCCAGCAACACATCGACCCATTGGAATCTTTTGTGTTTACCGCTATACTCTTTGAAGAAGTGGTCGATTAACGTGGTGATCCCACTAAGAGGAAAAAATCTGTATTCCTCCGGTTTGGGATACGCATTCCCAAGTAGGCTCATACGTTTCGCTGCTAAGACGTCGCATTCACACAGTATGTGCTCTATATGCGTGCTTTGATATGATTGTAGACCTCTTAAAATACTCAATAACAAATTTAAACTTACGTCATAAGGCAGCTGAATAGCTTCACTGTCTAATCCTGGCAACAAAGCCGTCTTGAACGTGCCTTTAGTCCTCATCATTGGTACTGATTTCTTCTCAGTACTGGACTTGTAGAAGACCCCCGGCTCCACTGAGCTGAACGGTTGTTTCCACGAACCACGGAAGTACATTCCATTGAAGATTATCATTAGGGAGTTGGATACGGATTCTAAAAACAAAGACAAAATAGAGTTATCATGGTTAACATTGATAAATTTCTATAAATTAAAAGTTATGTGTGTTTATGTCATTATTTAATAGACCGCATCGTCATAATCGAGATAGTGGTCAAACGCTAACCTACTTGTACTTGTGTACGGGCTGCTTTCCGCAATTAGACCCTTTTTAATTGGGTCCTTTTTGCGTGAGGATGGAGTAGGCTTGCCCAGCACCTACTACCCTCTCAGCTGAGTCGACCATTTTCAGAGAAGAGGATTTGTCAATAATTCTGGAGCCAACTTAGATGAGGGTTTCATCACGATGTTTTCCTTTACCGTAAGAGCAATGTCAATTAGCGCACATCATTTTTTCTTAAGAAAAATACATCGGCCGGCTGGGATTTGAACGACCTTCAGAATGAAAGTCGAGGTATCCAACATCGTTCTAACGCTAACATATATCATGTTTGTTTTCTGTAGCTCAATAGTATTTTATTTTTTCAGTTATATTTTACTTACTGGATGAAGTTTTCTTTCCAACACTGTTGACAGAAAGACTTGACGAAATATCATTCTTGTCATGTAAAACCTTCAAACTCCTAGCATGGTTTCTCGCTTCAACAGCTACCATTGTTTCTTCTTCATCAGTTGATTCATCTTTCTTAGGGAAAGTCTTGACTAACTTTATCTTTTCTTTGATATTCTTAGCTGGTTTGTATTCCATTTGTGTCACGTCAACTTTTTCTGGAATATCTTCAACAGCGAACGAGATAAGCTTCTCATCAGGTTTCGGCGGCATCATTTCTGGGATGTTATCGTTTTTGTCTTCAGGCTTCTTTTCAGGAAGTTCAGCGTTGAATTCAGTCTTAGTATTGCTTTCATTATCATCGTCATCATCATCGTCGTTGATGTGGTGTTCTGAGTATCTCTCTACTGATCTTACGTCAGTCAAGTAGTATTCTTCCAAAATCTTTTTATAATCATCATTAATTGTGTAGTTTTTGTAAATGTAAAAGAAGTTCTTCAATTCTGGCTGATTGAATTTGTATTCGTGTCTATTTTTTAGTCTTTCCATGATGTATTGGTAGGTTTTTCTTGTTAGTTGAGGATCTGAAGGCAAGTGGAGAGCTGAGACTAGCTGATCCCTTGTTTCCCCTGTTGCACCCTCGGCTAAAATAGCCAGAATTGCTGAGTAACCCAACGGAGAGAAAGCAATGTTCTTTTCATCGTCGATGTAACCCTGAAAATTATAATTAATAAGAGATGGAACTTAGTCAAGTTATAAACGAGTTTAAAAACCGGCGAAGTGCGAGTCGCACTCGCGCATGAATGGTTCCGTACGTATTCTGTTTTTAGTATTTGTTGTTATAGCGGCAACAGAAATACGTCATCTATAAAAAATCATGTGGATGGTGACAGACCGACAGACATACAGACACACAGACAGACGGACAGATAGTGGGGCCTATGGGTCCCGTTTTTACCCTTTGGGTACGGAACCATAAAAAACTATAAAGTATTGATTAAAAACCATATCAATTCGAATTAGCTTTCGTATACAAACAAAACGAACTTTATTTAGACTACTTAATTACCTGGAAAATGGCTGTAGACAATTCGTTACTAGCTTCACCAACGAAGGAGGTGGTTTTGGGCTGGCTTCTACCTTGCCGGACCCATCTCGCACTACTCATCCCCACGGCCAAAAGAACTGAAACAAAAATAAAAATAAATTAATTATCTATAAATGTAAAGGGCATACGATTGAAAATAGTGAAGGTTATCAATATTTTAATAAGAACTTTTAAGTGTCTAGGTTTTGTATCACGCGCATAATTATTCCACCAATCACAAAATAACAAACAGATTTACAATGCGACAAAATGTAAAAAAACGAGTTCTTTAGATGATGTCTATACTAATATTATAAAGAGGAAAGATTTAATTTATTGTTTGTTTGCATCGAATAGGCTCCGAAACTACAGGACCGATTTTGATGAAACTATGTAGATACATTAATTTATTGGGAGTGTCATTGGATACTTTTTATCCCGATATTCCCATGGGATCCGGAGTTACGCGGGTGAAACCGGGTTTTAAATTTGCAATCACCAAGTTATTGACCTCATACCATCTTACTTGTCCGATAATTTACAAAAAATATAAAAATATATTGGTCCACATGAATAGGTGTTTGACTTTTTAGCAGTTTTATCTTTAAAAATGCAATAATTTATGTAAATTTCGCTTTTTACAATTTTAGAAAGTCAAAGTTTTTAGACATAGCGACTTATGGCTCTTATACAGATATCAACTGGTATCAATACCTAAAATTAAAAAGTTATTTCATAGGCTTCCTGAATAGCATGATAAAAGTCCTGAATGACTGACTGACTGAGATGGATCAACGCACAGCCTAAACCGCTAATCGCAGAGACCTGAAACTTGGAGGGTGTGTTCTTTGTATGACGTTGGCATCCGATAAGAAATAATTTTCCAAAATACAAAAAAGGGGGGCATTTGTATAGACGAATCGAGTTGAAGGAATACGTTCTTCGTATTGTTAAATTTTTTTATCTCGTAACAGGGTTAAAGAAAGTTATTTCGGGGGTGATTTACTTCGAAGTTGATATCCTATTTGTTTAAAACCATTTCTACTTCTACGCGGACGAAGTCGCGGGCAAAGCTTATCTATACTAATATAATAAAGCTGAAGAGTTTGTTTGTTTGAACGCGCTAATCTCAGGAACTACTGGTTCGAATTGGAAAATTATATTTGTGTTGGATAGTCCATTTATCGAGGAAGGCTAGACTACTTTTTATTTTGATATTCCCACGGGATCGGGACTTAAGCGGGTAAAACCGCGGAGCGCAGCTAGTTAGGTATAAACGTCTTGTCTTAACTGTTCCATTCTGTTCGGTTTGTTACCTTTCTTACTTACTCAAACTTTCTAGCTATTATCTGTGCTATTTACTTTACTTTGTGTACATCGTGTTATTTGTGTTCAAGTTCCTTCCAACTGACTTCATTTATAAAATTACTAGCGACCCGCTCCGGCTTCGCACGGCTATATTATGCATGTATAAACCTTCCTTTTGAATCACTCTATCTATTAAAAAACCGCATCAAAATCCGTTGCGTAGTTTTAAAGCTTTAAGCATACAAAGGGACATAGGGACGGCGAAAACTGACTTTATTTTATACTATGTAGTGATAGTGATAAACTTTTAGTTTAGATATTGCATCATGACATACAAATAAAGGCTTTGATATACCTACAATAGGCACATACGCAATACGCATTAAATTACTTCGTATCAAAATAGTCATCAACTTGAAGATTCTCAGGTCAGAAACCTGTATTGATCATTCAAAACAACGTGACCTGATATCCTTCCAAGGTCTCGTTTGAATTCCAGTGGCGCCAACAATATTAACCTCGATAGGGATGGGACACAGTATCCTGATGTGTATCGATATTCTAAAGTAACTGTCAATCAGGTTCTTAAATGTAGGCCGACAAGCGGTATCGATGCGTTTCCGACTTAATGAATATAACTGCGCAACTATTTGCTGGAGGTTTATTTTTATACTGCAGTAAGTAATGTTTCTTTTTTAGGGTTCCGTACTCAAAATGTTAAAACGGGATCCTTTTACTACAGGCTGTATCTCATGAACCGTCGCTCGCGTCGTCGTAGCTTTATACAGGGCTATTGGTTATTATACTAGCAAGCCCTTGAGCGGTACTTCTGTGCACCATAACAAACAACTTTTGTTCTACGACTTTTGGAAATTCGAAATAAAATATGTAAATTTTGAGGTTATGTAAATTCGAATTCGATAAATTCGATAAATTCTAAAAAAACAGTAGATTTTATAAAACAAAGATCATTCAGGCTAAGAACAGTAGATAAAATTTAAAAAATAAGTAAGATTTTAAAGTTAATGACCTATCCGTGTATGGAACAGCTGATTTTCAGGTAAACCTAACCTCAAAACTTTAAAAAAAATTCGAATTTCCAAAAGTCGTAGAACAAAAGTTGTTTCTTTAGGTGCACAGAAGTAGCCCTCAACGGCTTGCTAGTATAATTACCAATAACCCTGTAGACAGTTGAAATTTTCACAGAGATGTATTTGTGTTGCTGCTATAACTACCTACTTGTAGGTACATATATATTCTGTGCTATAACAATCACTTCACTATCACTATCACTTCATCACTATCACTATCAATAGGTACATAGTATTAAAATAAAGTCACTTTTCGCCGTCCCTATATCCCTATGTCCCTTTGTATGCTTAGATCTTTAAAACTACGCAAAGGATTTTGATGCGGTTTTTTTTTAAGATATAGTGATTCAAGAGCAAGCTGCATAAAATTGCCGTGCGAAGCCGGAGCATTAGTAAATACTAAAAACAGAATTTAATGGTACGGAACCCTTCGTGCGCGAGTCCGACACGCACTTGCCTTTTTTGCAGTAAATTATCCTTTCGTTTTTGTTTGTTGAGGCACGTTGAGGTCAACGGAACAGAAATGTGACCTACCTTTTAAGCATTTTTTTTAATTAGGCGAAATATTTTGGCAAAAATGTTTTGATTTGTGTTGATGCTTTTTTAAATACCTATATTTGTAAATTTTGGGCCAAATAAAATTTAAAAGTTTAGTTTTTAATATTTAAACGAATACTGCTTGTTAAGCTAACTAGAGACAATCGCGTAAGTAGAATTTTTTTTTACACAAAATAGGCATGCACTTGACCTCATTGACGGATGTCAATTTTCGATCGTTTTTTTTTCTATCGTCTTTTACTCATTTCAATCGTTTCAAAAAAAAAATTGATTTTCTTTTATATTTTTTTCTTCCGTTTTGATCGCCTTTTGTTAATCACTTAGTTAAGTAGTTTGACTTGACTACGCGGAAATTTATTCCTTTTGGACAAACTAGTTTGACCAGAAAGTTTGAACAGCAGGAAGGTACCCATCTCACCTGATATGAGGTCGAGGATGTAGCATACTTGCCTAGAAGGTACCTATTCACTCTAGACTTGAGGAGTCCAAGTACAGTCACATTACCAATTAGCTAAACCCCACGTGACCTAGAGCTCACTCACAAATCTATGATGGCGGCTCCACATACACGCCGTGAATTCACGCGCGAGTTCACGCCGAAGCAGAGTACATACCGACTATGATTCCATTCACATTCACGTTCGCGCCTTTTCGCAGACCTTCGTGGGGTGTATGTGGAGCTGTTACTTTGAAACAATATACTATATAATATAACAAAATAAAAAATAGCTTAATTACCTACTATATTTTTTACAGATATGCGAATGAGCTATGGGTCACGTGGGGTTCAGCTAATTGGTAATGTGACTGTACCTATCCATATACCTATTCATACTTAGCTGCATATTATCCCTTCATAGTTTCTAAAACATAACTTACAGTTAAGCAAAATGCACTCTTTGAATTAAGTTATATTACGACGTCAGTTTTAGTCACGACTTTAACCTAGCTTGATTTACTTTAATAATGGTCCAATTATTGTTTCTTATTTGCGTAAACTAAGCTCCGTACAGACTGGGACGACTAATCGCTTGAAAGACTCCTGCGATGCGACACGTATTTATTTATATTTGTAAGGCAAGTCTACAGCTAAATTTAACAAAATAGACAGAAGAAATAAAAACAGTAAGCTAATTACAGACAATCACAAATAGAAACATGTTAAAAATATAACCGACAGCATAGAAAGCGTTATTCGTGTAAATTTAAGGACGTCACTTTGCCGTAGCACACAGAACGAAAAGTTCCTTGAAATAAGAAATAAACCTCCTCCTTCCTATATAGTCCAAGTCCTTAACGTAAATTACGGTCCCATCGTGAAGAAAGCATGAAACTTGGCATGAACGTAGCTGTCATATATGTGCTTCAATTTCGATATGGAAGCACGTCGAGAAATTATTGTTTCCCCCCTTACTACTATTAAATTAAGAATACTGCTTATTATTTTAAGATTTTTTACTAAAACCTTAGCTAAAACCAAGAAATTATTCTCTGGCGTCTAAAGAGAGAGGATTATCAATTGCTTAAGCCCTTTTATTGCACATTTTGGCATTGTCGTCGTATTCTGTCATATGGTCATTCAGTCGCAAAAACATTTTGACCATAGCATATTGTACATTTTGACGAGGGAGCGTAACTTCTAATCATTGAAGTACCGGGGCGAAGTAATGCGGTTTGTGTAGAACTTAACCTGATGCTGTTCAGCTATTAAATACAATTATCTAGATGCAGTTGTGATAGACTGTTATAGTATGCGATAAATTATAGTCGTCACGGTATGACTTAGAACTTCTAAGTTAATAAAAACACTAGGTTTTTCTTTATTTAATTAAACGGTTCTTGATTCGCTCATGTAAGTAATATCGCCAGTTATTATAATGATAAGGCACGTGCAGGTAATAAGGGCCACCACTACTAACTTAATTTTAAAAAATAAAAATTTCGTAACAATCGGGAAAACTACTTATACTTAATAAGTCAAGAGTAAGGTAAAGGTTGTTAGTTAAATATTTGCTTTATTGTCAATCTGAAAAACTATTCATTTGTTTATTTTCTTGTATTTCGTCACTAATATGAAGGTTTATGAAAACCTTTGGGTTTATAAAAACCTTTGGGTTTATAAAAACCTTTAAGTTTATAAAACATCTTTGGGTTTGTTCTTTACTTGTAGTTTCACTAAGTAATTTGAGCGTGTTTATGAGTTTTTTTTTAATATTACACTTTTTATTAACAAATAGACATGTAAAAATAAAAGAATCGATAACTTGATATAAAGAAGGTATTTAAACAAGTAAGATATAAGAATTAGCTAAAATAAATAGTACATTGCGATACAAGTGTGAAAAGTTGATCATTCCATAGAGGCGGTTTATGACGCGCGAGCGGAACGCGAGCGTGGCAAAAGCCGAGATGGAATGATCAATTCACACGTGTATCGTACGACGTTTTTTATCACAGTTGCGAATAAAAAAAAAGACTTGTTAAAATTTTAATATTAAAAAGTTTTAAAGAATTTTAGGTTATGTTTACTATTTTTTGTTAATTACACTCCCGAAAGGCTTGGCAAAAGACTTTTAACCTATACAGCGTCTTTTCTGCGTCTTGTTTTTTTAGGGTTTTTTTCATTTGTTTTTGCGTCGGCGGTTAAAAACAGAATATATTAGTTCCGGGTTTCATTAAAAACAGAATATATAAAAAAAATATATTTATGTACCTAAAGAAAAAACAAAATAAAAACAAAACTCAATTTTTAATTATTTTCAAAGACGTCATTACGTAATATTATCGTTCGCAGACTTTAGAGACAACCTTTTGAAAAGAAGAAAAAAGGTACCAACAAAGAGTTTTAAGCCAGCAAGGCTTAAAAACTCTTTGGATGGTACCTTTTTCTATACATCAAAACAGTATAACCCAGATAAAGGAGATCATTCATGTTTCTAACAAAAAATACCCACAAAAAAAAATGCCGGCCAGTAATAAAAATTATTTGTATCTTGTAGAGAATAACATTTTAAACAATGTTTACTAAGGCAACAAAGAGCTACGATCAAAAATCGTTGAGTTATTTTACATTGAAAACCCAAAAAATGCATTTTATAGGGATCCGTTTGACCACTTTTAAGATCCCACTATAACTTCTGAAAGGGTTATTGGATATACCTATGTATATAAATATAATAAAAACAGACAAAACTTATCCATTTACTACTTATTTTTATATTTTTTCTGTAGTAATATCTTAGAAGTGGTCAAACGGATCTCTACAAAATGTATTTTTTTGGGTTTTCAATGTAAAATAACTCAACGATGGTTCATCGTAGCTCTTTGTTGCCTTATTAAACATTATTTAAAATGTTATTCTCTACAAGATAGAAACATTTTTTTTTGTGGCCGGTACGTTAATTTTTGGGTACGATTTGAACGATGTCCTTAAGAATGTTTCATCTACTATATGTCATTAGCAGTAAGATACGTATTTGACATATCGGGATGACGTATTATTTTCCAACACTAGTTGGATTTTTTTTTATCGCACGCGTGTATTACGTTGCATTATGAGCCTAAAAGCGGTTTAATAAGATCCACTTTATGAGCAACTGTGATAAAAAATAAATTACACTTATTTTGTTTGGGCCGATGATTTTGTAGTTATTTAACGATTCTTATCTTTTTTTTGCAAACAACGATCTTTATTATTGCAATCAAACCTAAACAACATGGTTTTTTAGAACATTTATGATTATTTTAATGGGATTATGGTAGATCAAGGACACAACGTCATTGTGGTATTAAATCTATGTTCATTGCCCATGACATAAAATATTTCCTAATTATTTTATGATTACAATCAATGAATATTACAATTCATATTTTATACAATTTTTTTTACAAAAAAATGTTGTAGAAAATATAAAATCATAAAAGACAAAAGTCTTGTATTGTATTTGACGACCCAGTTGACACAATGGTCACCATACCGAATTGCCAAACACAGGGTTGCGGGTTCGATTCCCGCCTCAGACAAGTATTTATGCTTAGATATTTGTGGTCTGGTTGTTTCTATCTATTATAAGTATATATTTACAAAAGAAAAGTATATAAGTAGTATATCAGTTGTCTAGCACCCATAACACAAGTCTAGTTACTTAGCTTGGGGCTAGATGGCGATGTGTGGATTGTCCTACAATATTTATTATCTATCTAGTGATGCAGTTCAAAATAGGGTACCTACCTATTGCAAATAAAGTAAGGCACGGTGCGGTACACTCGACGTACGGTGAACGTACTTTGCTGACCTTACATCTTACATTATTGTAGTCTCGAGAATGTAGGGACAGCAAAAAAGTATGGCTTAAGATGCAATTTTTAAACAAAGTATTTTTTAACGTAATAGAAAATATTTCTTTATTTCTGAGAAGATTTTTTTATATCATTTTAGTGATTAATTGCAAATAACATAAAAAAATCTAAATTCAAATGAAGTCGGTAGTTAAAATGTATAAGGTTAATAGAGTACATACATAAGTACCTCCCATTAACTTTCATCAATTTGAATTCTGTTTTTTCATGAGATTAATTATACTTATGCATAATTATATTGGCTTTTATTTTTACTAGCGACGCGCCCCGGCTTCGCACGGCTATATTATGCATGTATTATATCTAAAAACCTTCCTCTTTAAACACTCTATCTTTTTAAAAAAACTGCATCAAAATCCGTTGCGTAGTTTTAAAGATCTAAGCCATTCTAAGCATACATAGGGACATAGGGACGGCGAAAAGTGACTTTATTTTATACTATGTAGTGATTTAGATTATTTATACAGCAGCGCCAGTAATTTTTTAATTCAAGCTTTTCAGGATAATAGCTAGGCTTTCAACTTAGTCGACCAGTGTCCAGAGAAAATAACTTGCCATTACGTCTGAAGCCAACTAGGCCGCGGGTTTCGTCACGATGTATTGTGTTTCCTTCACTAAGAGCAATGTTAATAGCGTAAAAAAATTCATTGGTGCACGCTGCACTACTTCATACATCGTATTATAATTAACATACCAATATTATATCAATATTTACACACGCTTCTTATGCAAACGGTACTTAATGCCTTTCTCTAGCAACATAATGGTACTTTGTGGAACGGTCCTGAGAAAGTCATCATATAAGTACAAATGTGAAATTCTTGCAGTAAGTATACTTAACTACCACAAAATATTATACTTCAAGAATTTTAATGGTAAAAACGGCAATTTTCAAATAGGTACAGGGTAAATGTGCATAAATATTTGATCTGTTTTGGTCTTTTAATTAAATTGTACGCTTTGATTAAAAATTACGTATTTTATTTTGAAGCATCGTTATAGTAAAAATCCTGCTAATATTATAAACGTGAAAGTTTGTATGTATGGATGTCTGGATGTATGGATGTTTGTTACTCATTAACGCAAAAACTACTTAATGGATTTTAATGAAACTTTACAATAATATAGCTTATACATCAGAATAGAACATAGGCTATAATTTATAACGATATTGTGTTAATTGTCCAAAATATAACGAAAAGTGTTGAAGAATTGACACTTTGGCATCTGTCATATATTTTCACGGGATCGGGATTAACGCGGGTGAAACCGTGGGGCGCAGCTAGTAAATATTATGATACTTATCTATTTTTTAAATTGTAATATTTATTTATTTAGGTAACCATCATAATCAATCTTTTTGGATTTTTACTCAATTTACATGACAAAAACTCAAAAAAACACACGGAAATCCTAAAAGTAACTTCATCATTTCATCAAGATGTTGACGTATTGAAAGTATGTTTAAAAACTAATTATACTGCCGTATTTGACAATCATTACTGACAAATTCATAATTAAAGGTCTATAGATATAACAGATAATATAAAATACGACAGTGCATTTAAGACCTATGCCTATCGAAAGAGGGCATTACGGTGAACAAATAATACCCTAACACCAAACTTAAAGCGTCTCAGAAACGGGATAATATTTAACCAAACGTGTCCTATGATTTTCCTAAAGTACGCGGTGCACTTTCAGAGCCATACTTATCGATAAGGACTTATTAGCATTAGGACAAACAAATAATGCCTCTCACTAAACATCATAAGAGTCTCGGAAACGGGATATTTAACAAAACGTGGTGTCCTATGATTTTACAAAAGTGAGCGGTGCACTTTGAGACAAATACTATTTTAAGTTATTAAGTCTGTTGTGTCTAAAGGCCTTTGTAAAAGGTTCAATTAATGTTCTCTCTACTTTTGTAAATTTAAATCTCTTCAAAATTTTTAATTTATTTTAAAGTTGTTCGTTGTTTTTCTATGCGGACGACATGTCTGGATGTTTGAAGACATCTTTGTCATTTCAATGAACTTGATACTGAGAATTTGTGTCACAAAAACTAGATAAGCGTGACTTTACGAAGGACGTGGTTTTTGGGCAAATTCATTTTCTTGTTCGTCGTTTTGTTTATGTCAACAAATATTTGTTGTGATGTGTTCTTTATGTATTTACAAAAAAAGTATTGAGTATTCTATCTATTATCTGGGCAACATAACACAAGCCTAATTGCTTAGTTTGGGGCTAGATGGCGCTCTGTGCAATGTCTTGCAATATTTATTTATTATCATTTTTAAATAAACTATAGAGTATTAAACTTATCTAATTTCATGAATTCGACTACATAGTTCAGAAATAACTTCTTTTTTAACTGACTTCCTCTGCATTCAGTAAGGCTTAGTACTTATCGGCCGTAGTCGGGTTTTTATTAATTTTTGTAGTTTTAAATTCTCCCGATCTTAAGAACATTACGTGAGCGTTTATTATTTATATTTTAAAATACAACTTAAAAGCCAATTAAGGAAAATATGCAAGCTTTATTATTACATAGTATAAAACAAAGTCACTTCTCGCTGTCTGTCCCTATGTATGGTTAGATCTTTAAAACTACGCACCGGATTTTGATTCGGTTTTTCTAATAAATAGAGCGATTCCAGAGGAAAGTTTATATGTATAATACATGCATAATATAGCTGTGCGAAGCCGGGGTGGGTCGCTAGTAGTTCATAATTAATCAATTACACAAAATAACACCGAAATCGAATAACTACGGAAAAGTACGCGGTTCTGTAACCTTCTTAACAACATATAGGAACTTACTTAAATATGTTTGATAGATATTCATTAGAATTCTTAGATAAATCATCTAAGAATAGAAAAACTCAAGTTTAAGTGATGATCTCATAAAATGAATGTACCTACTTACAAGTACGCTAAATTCTTATAAGGATATCTACTTCTGGGTAATAATGATAATTTATGTTTTACATAAATAATAAATAAATAAATATTGCAGAAACATTCCACACATCGCCATCTAGCCCCAAGCTAAGTAACTAGACTTGAGTTATGGGTGCTAGACAACGGATATACCTACTCCTTATATACTTTTCTTTTGTAAATATATACTTATAATACATATAAACAACCAGAAGGCCAATTCTCGTAAAAATCATTGTTGAAATTACATTTCAATATCATTTCGATTGCATTTTGATCCACAAATAATACCCTCAAAGTAGCTCAAAACAACCCTAAAGCCAGTTTTTGCAAAAAAAAAAACTGACTTTGAGGGCATTTTTTGCAATCGAAATGATATTGAAATGTAATTTGAACAATGTTATTTACGAGAATTGGCCTTCAGACCACAGACAAATATCTAAGCATAAACACTTGTATGAGGCGGGAATGCAACCCTCAACCCTGTGTTTTGTCAGTCCGGCATGGTGACCATTGTGCCAACGGGGTCGTCATTAATCTATAAGCAGCGTCAGAAACTTTAATCCATCCCATTGAAGCTGTAGTATCTGGAAAGTTTATTAGGTGAAGTAGGTCCAGTAAGAAGCCAGTGGCCATAAGGGCCACCTTAATTAAAAACTAAATAAACATGTCATTTTATAAATATTTGCTTTATTTTAAATCTGAAAAACAATTAATTTGTTTATTTTCTTGTTGTTTTGTCACTAATATCAATGTTTTTATAAAACCTTTTAGTGGCCCCATTATCCACAGGTACCTTAATAATAATTGTTACCGTCAAAAAATTCTTAAGCCTGCAAAATGGCATCTACTCAGAGGCATCTCATGGTAATAGATAAAGTACTGCTCGCACGTACCACGATCTCAGTTTAATCGATGTTTTCCAAAGGAATTATCTCATCAATACATCACAGTCAACTAAGCCTAAAGTTTCATTAAGTTTTCCTTCACCGTAAGAGCAATGTTAATTAGCGAACATGAATTTTTCGTCTTGGTATTCGTTAGTCTTCTATACATATAAAATCCTTTGTCCTGACTGACTGACGGATCAATGCACAGCCTAAAGCGCTGGTCGTAGAGACCTGAAACTTGGAGAGGGTGTTCTTTGTATGACGTAGGCTTCCGATAAGAAAGGATCTTCGGAAATTCTACCCCTAAGGGGGTGAAAA
Source organism: Idaea aversata (assembly GCA_907269075.1). Lineage (NCBI taxonomy): Eukaryota > Metazoa > Arthropoda > Insecta > Lepidoptera > Geometridae > Idaea > Idaea aversata. The sequence continues at coordinate 6,615,870 of OU026102.1, forward strand.
AGGGGTTCAAAGTTTGTATGGGACAACGTGATTTGTTGGTCCATTTTCGACTATTACGCGGACGAAGGTGCAAGCAAAAGCTAGTTATTGATAAAATCAGCTTAATAAATGTTAATCAGAAATTATTTTCCAAAAAACATTTATTTCGATTTTTGTCCTTGCAATGATCTTCCTTAAATCCAATGTTGTTAGAAGTTTACAAGTTTTTTTTTCAACTTACCAATTAGATATAACCGCATCTTGATTGTTTTTGTATGCTCTTAATTATTACCTGAAAAATAAGAAAAAAACTATTTAATTGTTAGGCTAAGAATTTTGCTATAACTAAGGATATTTTTACAGATTAGTTTTTTACCTGTGACGGAACGGAGGACGTTATAATATGCATTTAGGGTTATTTGGTGTTTTTTGTTTGTGCACTCAAAAGTTTTTATCTGTAAAACGGCTAGACCGATTAAAATACAGTTTTCTGTAAAGTGTTTCTGATTTATTGGCGATAGTTCATAGGTAATTGTTACGGTGATGGCTCACCAGAAGGCGCCCCAAATGGTAAAACCGATTTAGATACGGTTCTCTTTAAAATATTGGCGATTAACTAGCGATGGCTCGTATATAGTTGTTATGATGATTGCTCATTGTGACAAGAATTAACAAAATAACTGTCGGTATTATTAAATAGAAGTTCCTACTTTGCTCCGGTATAGTGTGTAAATCCCTTTAGGTATAATTTTCACATATAAATAGGTATAATAAGAACAGGTTTTTGACGATGCAATTTTAAATACAAATTCCATAAAATTATCATTGTTTCTATTATTTTACCCACACATCTAGTTACAGGTGGTCATTAAAATCATAATTGCCTACTTAAATTACGTACGAGTAGGTATTACGTGACGATCCTTGAACTTATGAATATTATTGAATCTGGTATGTTAATTTATATGACACTTATTCGTTTACATTTGTATTATTTATCTTCATAAATTTTCTGCGAATATTTTCTTCTGACGTGACGCTTTAGCTTATGCGACTCTTTTGCTCATGTGACGCCTAAAAGCCTAATAGTGACGCTTTAAGAGGAAAGGGTACCGGGGACTCTATCCATGCAAACTAACCAGAGCAAATATTTTTGGTGCTAAAACTTCTAACTGCCATGACCATGCCCCTATTTTTTATTTTAATTTTTTTAATCCTAATTTCTATGATAATAAGAAAATGAAAAAAAAATAGTGGCATAGTCATGGCAGTTATAGGTTTTATGGCACAAAAATATTTGTGCTAGTGTCATTATCCAGGGAGAAAACAGTCGACTACGTTTGTAATAGTTTGTATGGAAAGAGCCCCCGGTATCCTTGCCTCTTAAACTTTTTTTCTGTTCACTGACTGAATATGACTAAAGGTCGCTGCATACATAACGGGATAAAACCTCGGACGGGGCCGGATTGTTCATAAAGTGTTCGTGGACTTTAAACATACGTAACGTGATCTTTCCCGGACGGAACGTGACAATTTCTTGACATCGTTTCATATAAAAATATCACTTTCCGTCCGGCATGGGAAAAATTCCGTCACGTATGCAGCGACCCTAAGACTTATTAATACAATCCAAAAGTTGCTTGGAAGAAATCGTTCTGAGATCTAAGCAAAAATATATTTATTAGTAGGGACATAAACTTGTTCTCTGCAACTTTCTATATGAAATGATGAAAGTTAATATATTATACTACCTACTTTTATGTCCTACCTATACATAATCACTAGGTACATAGTCACTATCACTACATAGTATAAAACAAAGTCGCTTTCTCTGTCCCTATATCCCTATGTATGCTTAAATCTTTAAAACTACGCAACGGATTTTGATGCGGTTTTTTTTAATAGATAGAGTGATTCAAGAGCATTTCAAGAGGAAGGTTTATATATGCATAATATAGCCGTACGAAGCCGGAGCGGGTCGCTAGTCTCTAATATATAAAATTCTCGTGCTCAGACTACAATAGTCCGAGTTCTCGTGTCACAATGTTATTTACCACTGCAGTTAGTGTATGTTAGTAATGTTAGCTCCTCCCAAACGGCTTGACCGATTTTTATGAAATTTTTATGCATATTCAGTAGGTCTGAGAATCGGCTATATTTTTTATTTTGTTTCCTTTAGTTTTAGTTTTTTTTGGAAATGGTAAAACAACTTTTGCCGGGATAACTAGTATATGAATAAAAACTTAAAATGGTATCGTTCAATTTAAAAACAAATGAGGACACCATGCACACAAACTCATCTAATAACAAAAACTTGACCTACATTTATTGATGCCAACGACCGGCTTCAAATCGATACTTACAATGTTACTGGCCACTCGCACTGCACCACTAATTAAAAACAAGACACTTTCTGAAAAAAAAAAGTTTAAATTGAGAAGCGCGGGAACCGCACGAGTGTGCACGCACAATACTGGGTAGAGAGTGACGTGCGCGGAAGGTACAACGTTTATATCTAGACATTAAACAGTTATATTCGACGATGCTACATATTGTATAGAACTGGCTGGCGGATTACTTTTACCGGCTTTTACTTAAAACTTCAATTTTGAAGATTCTTTAAAGAGAAACTTGAATGCAACACTGCAAAAACTTTCAGAACTACTAAACTTTCAAAGCTTTTAACATTTTAAGAGAAAATATTTTTTGTTTTTTTTTATGTTTCTAACGAATAGGTTTTGAAATTACTGAATGTATTTTTATGAAACTTGGTATGAGGGAACATTGAATCCTTGTGAGAAACATAAACTTTTTTATACTTATTAAATATGTAAGTACTGTATAAATAAATATTTTACAAGAAAAAATACGTGCTCAATAACGATTTGTTATTTAATTTTACCTACTTACATAATTCGGTACATTACAATAAAATTAGAAAAAAATCCTGTTGGTATATTGTTTTCAAGTAAAAGACATCAACGCGCAACTTTTGTAAACTCGCTTGAGCAAGTTAAAAATAAAAAAATTACTTAAATGCAAAAGTTGACTTTTGCATTTAAGTAATTTTTTTAATCTTCAATGGTATAGAACTGTTCACTTTGTTATTCTTTTGTTGTTGTTTTTTTAATTTAATTTTTTAACTTCTGTAAAACAAATATAAAAACAACTCCTTAGTGGCTTTTCCATGTAAAATTAGATAAAATAATTTAAATTGGTAAGTACATGCGGGTAAAAAAGCCCACCTGCCATCTTAATTTAAAACTTAATTTTCGAAAAAATACGGAAAACTAGGTATTTAAAAACAGGTCATTAGATAAATATTTGCTTAATGTCAATCTGAAAAACAATTCATTTGTTTATTTTCTTTTTATTTTGTCACTAATATCAAAGTTTTAAAAAACTTTTTAGAGTCACTTATATTAATTATTAAAAATAAGCCCGTCTAAAAATTCTTAAGCCTGGAAATTGGCATCTCACGGTATTAGATGCACCGTGCACGCGAAATCGATGCAACACAAAAGAAATAGCAATAAATAGGGCTATTATTGTCTCTTTCTTTATGTTATAAATATGACAATATTTGTGTAAATGTGACAATATTTGTCGATATAAAAATAAATCGTTTTTTTTCTCTTTCAACATTGCCCTGTTTTCGGTTTTCCTTTTTTTGTTACTATACTTATACTTATTTCTTCATTTTTTAAATCACTTAAAAGTTATAAATTAAATATATACTTACTTACTTTTTAAAATAATAGGCTAGGTTAAAAACTTTCAAGCGACTGTCATAACATAACGAAAATTTCATCAAAGTATGCCAAAAAGAAGGGTGTAGGTACAGTCAGAAAAGGTAGCGAGTGCATATTTTAAAGTTCTAATTATTTTAATGACGGTTTAATAATTTTTGGTTATTCTGCGAGAAATAACTAACATTTCGAAAGCTTTAGTGATATCAAGCAGAATAATTAACAACGACTGAACCGTTATTTAAAAAATTAAATCTTTAAAATATGCACCTGCTACCCTCAGTCCTTTTCTGACTGTACCTACCTGTTTCTGTGCCTGTGGTATTAAATAGCTACCGAACGGATGGATAGTCCGATTTTGATACAGTTTTTTTTAGCTTTGTGGATATCGTCTTCGGAGTCGAATTTCGCGTTGCACAACGCTTTCGATCGTATTTTGTTATTGAATCGGTAACATTTTTTTACAAATTATGTTTAGAATTCAGAACGTACATAACTAAGGTACTTAAGCAGTCTTCATAGGTATAATATTTTTTCAAATAAAAAAAAAGTGGTAGTACCTACTTACTAAGAAAAAGTATTTATATAAAATCTTAACACAGTTAAAATTGCGAAAGTATGGAAATCGTTCAATGCACGCACGGAGAAAGTCAAAGGAGATAGCTGATAATAAATAAATAAATCTCTCTTCATTTAATTTAACAAACATAAATCCGTGATAAAGTTTCCAATCTTTTGATTTGTTACAAAATAAATGGTTATAACTTTCACTTAATCCTTGTAGACTAGTTTTGTTTGACAATTTAATTAATTAGTAATTAGTTATTGATGATTTATTCATATATAAAAGGAATTATAAATCAATAAAGTTGTAAACATATTATGAAATAGTAGAAAAACGAGTTACCTATCTAATTTATGTTTTAATAGCTGCGCCCCGCGGTTTTAACTCCCGATCCCGTGGGAATATCGGGATAAAAAAAGTAATCCATGTTACTCCCAATGAATCAATGTATCATCATACCAAGTTTCATCAAAATCGGTTTAGTAGTCTCGGAGTCTATTCGTTACAAATAATAAAATAAAAAAACTTTTTTTTTATAATTTAACAACATTATAAGATAGTATAGACTATTAGTAGTCTCGTTACAAACAATAAAAAATAAAAATAAAACTTTTTTTTTTATAATTTTACAACATTATAAGATATAAGTACCTACAGACAGAAGTATAGACTATTAGTAGTCTCGTTAAAAACAATAAAAAAAAACAACTTTTTTTTATATACTTAATTTTACAACATTATAAGATATGTATAGAAGTATAGACTATTAGTAGTCTCGTTACAAACAATAAAATAAAATAAAAAACTTTTTTTTGACGTGACAACGTCTTATAAATTGGTTTGCCGGGTGACACTTCAAGAAACTGCGTTACGCTCCGCTGACGTTATTTTATAATTTTACAACAATATAAGATAATTAAAGAAGCATAGACTAGCTGCGCTCCGCGGTTTTACCTGTGTAAGTTCCGATGTCGTGGAAAACCGAGAGTTAGTTATGGTGGAATAAAACGTTTGTTGGTTCTCTCATCGTACATTCTCAGCAAAGTGCCCTTCTAAGAAATGTACCATTGTCTCGCAATGGATTCTAGCCTGAATTATAGCAGAGATAGCCTTTAAGGGCGTAGAGATAAATGGCATAGCGTTTCTTAGGTACCAAAAGTACAATAAGGTAGGTATTTACTTACATAAAGTTTTATTTCATTAACTTATTTATTATCACTTCTGGTCGTATACTCTTCCTTCGTAAATACAAACATAATATTGTGTATCTTTTTTGTAAGTTTGGAATAAAAATGTTATAAAAAAGTATGTGCCTAGATAGATAGATAGATAGATAAACACTTTATTGCACCATAAAAACAAACACGAAAAATAATTACATAAAAAAAAAATAACACAAAATAAATTCTAACTTAAGTGAAAATCTTCTAAAAGAAAATTAATATATAATAATATATTAATTTTCTTTAAAATTTAAAATCTTTAAAATAAAATTTGATGTTCGTAGTAAAGGAAGATAAAACTCTATATCTACTTTGTTTTGTTTACACCTCTGAAGTCAAAGTATGGAAATTAAAAAATAATAATTTAACTAGTCCAGTGTATGAATAGGGGGTAGGAGTACCAATCGGCAATAACCCTGAAAGGGCAGCCAGACAAAAGCCTAAACTCAAACAGCTTTTTAAACGTTACGTCTTCTTGTTTCGCGAGTAAAAAATTAAATGAAATATCGTTGTAGAATATTTTGGGTCAACGAAAAGTGACAGATAGCAAATATGTAAATGTTCCTTGTATACAGGGTTATTGGTAATTATACTAGCAAGCCGTTGAGAGCTACGTCTGTGCACCTTAACAAACAACTTTTGTTCTACGACTTTTGGAAATTGTGTAGTATAATAGTAGATTTTGCACTAAGGAAGTATAAAGCATTGTCTTACGTCACGGGTGGCCAGAGAAATGTGGTACAATCCACGGTCAAAAGTCTCTGCCCACCGTAACGTTTACAATCCTGTGCAGCACTATTTGAACATTATAACAACGTAACCTAGCTGTGGATCGAACCTACGTCGGTTGGTGTAGCGGGTGGCGCCTTATACCACTCGCACACAACATTTAAGATCTTTGTGTACCTAACTTCGCAAAAATAATTTCTAGAACTAAAACCATACAATTATTATACAAAATAACTTTTTATTTTAAATCTGTTTGTACAAAAATCTTTATTAAGTACTTAACAATATCACAAATAAGAAATATATAACATAAATAGTTATCCAAAAATCTTCTTGAGACCATTAACGAAATTGTTTGACTATTTCTGTTTTATGGTTGGAATTGGTGCTGTGTTGAGTCCTGGTCCCCTTCTTATGTCAACTACTGAATCAGGTTCACGTTGCCCTTTAAAGAAAACATGATAAACATTACTAAATAAAGTTATATGACAATATGGAGGACATATCAATAATAGGACTTTTTTCCTATTAGGTAAATTTGATATTTTGTCTATTCATTTTCCATAGAAACGTAGTCGACTGTTTTCTCCCTGGATAATGACACTAGTGTGTATTATATATTAAAAAAAAAAAAAAAAAAAAACTTCTGGTCGTATACTCTTCCTTCGTAAATACAAACATAATATTGTGTATCTTTTTTGTAAGTTTGGAATAAAAATGTTATAAAAAAGTATGTGCCTAGATAGATAGATAGATAGATAAACACTTTATTGCACCATAAAAACAAACACGAAAAATAATTACATAAAAAAAAAATAACACAAAATAAATTCTAACTTAAGTGAAAATCTTCTAAAAGAAAATTAATATATAATAATACCTTACATTATGGCACAATGGGCGGCCTTATCGCTAAAAGCGATCTCTTCCAGGCAACCTTTGCAGAGAAGACTCAAACTTAATATTTAAGTAGGTACCAACAGGTAGTAAAAACTTTTAGCTGTTCGAAGCAACCGTTCGATTATTGATATTAATTTTCTTTCTTTCACTTTTTAGGGTTCCGTAAGCAAAAGGGTAAAACCCTATTACTAATACTTCACTGTCAGCCCGTCCGTTCGTATGTCTTTCGGTCACCAGGCTGCATCAAGAACCGTGATAGCTAGACAGTTAATTTTTTTTACAAATTATGTACATATACTTAGGTATTTCTGTTGCCGCTATAACAACAAATAAATAAAATAAATTTAATATTGCGGGACATTCCACACATCGCCATCTAGCCCATAGCTACGTCAGTAGACTTGTGTTATGGGTGCTAGACAACGCATATACTACTTATACAGGAATTTGATTTTTTTATGTGGCACTCCGTTCGCAACTCTTTTCAGCATTTTTCGCTATATCTTATAGTTTAGGATATAGCCCTGAAGGCCTACCTATACCCTATTTAAACAAATACTAAAAACAAAACAAAAAATAGCTGACATGTTCACTTAGTGACATAAGTTCCAAATATTTAAATAGATAATAAAAATAAATAAAAAAACAAAAAAAATTAAGTGGGGCACAACATGGTACGGAACACTTCGTGCGCGAGTCCGACTCGCACTTGACCAGTTTTTATTACTTTTAAAGTAGGTACCTACCTATTCAAATAATAAAGATTAAAACAGTATCTTTATGCGCCACATCTTATTCGAAATCAGGTAAACAGACTACAATACCGGTTTAAGAGTATAGTTACAGAAGATAAACGAATACTTAATACTTAAGTGTGCTGATGTCGTGCCAATATCCCACTTAAGTCAGAGCCTGTTTTAAAGGACTAATTACCTACTAAAGTGAGGTTCACTCGGTTTACTGTAGTCTTTGCTCTGTGTATGTAAGTTATTTATTACCCGACTACAGCGAAGCCAAAAGGGAGGGTTATGTTTTATACATGTAGATAGATACAATTATTATAAGATAATATTATAATTAAAAAAAAACATTTCAAATTAATTTAGTTTTTAAGGCTTTACCCATAATAGGTAAATCTAAATATACACCTAAATTATTAAAGACTAGCGACCCGTCCCGGCTTCGCACGGCTATATTATGCATGTATTATACATTTAAACCTTCCTCTTGAATCACTATATTTATTAAAAAAAACCGCATCAAAATCCGTTTTATAGATTTAAGCATACATAGGGATATAGGGACAGAGAAAGCGACTTTGTTTTATACTATGTAGTGATTTATGTACAGGTTGAATTTTTACATGGGCCTTCAGGGCTATATCCTAAACTATAAGAGATAGCGTAAAATGCTGAAAGGAGTTGCGTGCCTGATTTCGATAAAAACCAAAAGTACACCATTATTTTTTTGAAAAGTCATTACCCGTCCGTAATTGAACCTGTTGATTTTGCAAAAAAGTAATCATATTTACCTATATTTTTATACCAACGAATAGTGTTGATAGAGATCAATTCTTGTAAACCAACACTGTATGGCAAATCTTATCTGCCCTGCATTCTCTGGCCCGTATTAATAAATCGCTCTCAATATCGATCTTGAGTGCGTATCAATCGAGTGAGTCTTGAGATGTGGTCACTATCTTAAGTAAGGCGTTAATTAATAGATAAAACTCAAGTTTTAACCAGGCTGATATCGCTCTTGAGATTTGAGACTGATCTTGAATGACAGTAACGCTTTGTTCTTACCTTAAATGATATGTTCTTACCCTATGGTAGGTAGTGTCGTCATATTTTGCTGTCAACTTGTTTTTAATGTGAAAATATTTAAAAAAATGTAAGATTTGTATGACCCGCAATCAGACTTGAGTTCACGAAACTACATCTTGAGACATATCTTGAGAGCTGAGTTTGATTTATTAATACGGTATGACTCAAGTGATACGTCGCTCTTTAATCGCGTCTTAAGATATGTTTATTAATCAGCGCAACAACTCAAGAGCAAACTCAAGATTGAAATCGATATTGAGTTCGGTTTATTAATACGGACCTTAGAGCGCGTCAACGGCTTATTCCCAAAGCTCCATGACTTTTTCATACTTTGCTTCCTAATGGGTTTACGACATTTTAAAATAAACAATATTTCCTTTCTCAACGGGTTCATGAAATTATTTGGTACAGTTAGCAATAAAAGCTTCGATAATATAAGATACATACCTATTTGTTTTTTCACGGAATAAAAGACAAGGAATAGTAAATCAGGATTTTTAATTAATAAAGATTTAAAAATCACTATCACTTCACTACATCACTATCACTACATAGTATAAAACAAAGTCGCTTTTTCTGTCCCTATTTCCCTTTGTATGCTTAGATCTTTAAAACTACGCAACGGATTTTGATGCGTTTTTTTTTAAATATATAGAGTGATTCAAGAGGAAGGTTTATATGTATAATACATGCATAATATAGTCGTGCGAAGCCAGAGCGGGTCGCTAGTAGAAATATAAAAACAAAAATCGATAACCACTATAGAGCGATTCGGAACAAGTTTAGAAAAAAGCGAATCTAGTATTTTCCTCAGTCAAAAAAAGATCTTTATAGGTAACCTAAACCACATAGCCTAAACCATGTGCCTAAACCATAAAATTTGATGTTCGTAGTAAAGGAAGATAAAACTCTATATCTACTTTGTTTTGTTTACACCTCTGAAGTCAAAGTATGGAAATTAAAAAATAATAATTTAACTAGTCCAGTGTATGAATAGGGGGTAGGAGTACCAATCGGCAATAACCCTGAAAGGGCAGCCAGACAAAAGCCTAAACTCAAACAGCTTTTTAAACGTTACGTCTTCTTGTTTCGCGAGTAAAAACTTAAATGAAATATCGTTGTAGAATATTTTGGGTCAACGAAAAGTGACAGATAGCAAATATGTAAATGTTCCTTGTATACAGGGTTATTGGTAATTATACTAGCAAGCCGTTGAGAGCTACGTCTGTGCACCTTAACAAACAACTTTTGTTCTACGACTTTTGGAAATTGTGTAGTATAATAGTAGATTTTGCACTAAGGAAGTATAAAGCATTGTCTTACGTCACGGGTGGCCAGAGAAATGTGGTACAATCCACGGTCAAAAGTCTCTGCCCACCGTAACGTTTACAATCCTGTGCAGCACTATTTGAACATTATAACAACGTAACCTAGCTGTGGATCGAACCTACGTCGGTTGGTGTAGCGGGTGGCGCCTTATACCACTCGCACACAACATTTAAGATCTTTGTGTACCTAACTTCGCAAAAATAATTTCTAGAACTAAAACCATACAATTATTATACAAAATAACTTTTTATTTTAAATCTGTTTGTACAAAAATCTTTATTAAGTACTTACAAGCAATTAAGTCATTTGATTACTTAACAATATCACAAATAAGAAATATATAACATAAATAGTTATCCAAAAATCTTCTTGAGACCATTAACGAAATTGTTTGACTGTTTCTGTTTTATGGTTGGAATTGGTGCTGTGTTGAGTCCTGGTCCCCTTCTTATGTCAACTACTGAATCAGGTTCACGTTGCCCTTTAAAGAAAACATGATAAACATTACTAAATAAAGTTATATGACAATGGAGGACATATCAATAATAGGACTTTTTTCCTATTAGGTAAATTTGATATTTTGTCTATTCATTTTCCATACAAACGTAGTCGACTGTTTTCTCCCTGGATAATGACACTAGAGTAAATATTTTTGGTGCATAAAACTTATAACTGCAATTATTATAGTATATATGGTGTCGCCACATAGCATTATTTTGTTTATATTTTTTGATGGTGCATTATTCCCATTTTCCGTTCCTTTTTACCTAAAAAGCAGTACTGGTTGTAATTAATGGCAACCTACCGCCACCTGCGCTAGCGCCGCCAAGCGGATGGCGCGGGAACTATCTTCATGTGTGTTCGAGAAAAAACATGTCGGAATGAACATTGCGGTCCTCCGAATTATATTAAAAACCTTGTGTTATTGGTGAATGAACTGCTGTTTACCGGTACATAGTGAATTATTTGTGGTGTGATATATGGATTTCGTGTTATATGTAAGGGATAAAGCGCCGGCGTTAATATAACGCTGACCAGAACTAGCGTGTTGGACGTGGCCACGGACTTCGGTAAGTACTGCTTCCATCTCGTCCTGATTTCCTTTACATTTAAACGTGCACCATCGCCAATTCCAAATACAGTCCACTTAAAATCAATTTCGAGTCTTATGTACTCGCTTTAACTCCCGGCCACACCATAAATTTGGTCCTTTCGACCACGGATAGGCAACCATAAAGTTGGTCATTGCGACCACAGTAGGTACCGCTTATAAATGGCTTTCTAGATCTCGAATACCACACAACCAGCTTATTAGGTCTATATACATAATATTTGTATCTAATAAGTGAATTATTATTCATTGCGAATATAATTTCATGGTTGTTCTGATGGTGACATTGCGTCATCCATCTGTTTTCATCGCGTAAAATATTGGCGAATCTACCTTGTAACATTGAGTTACTGGTCTTATTAGCTAGGTATAGTGCATATCTGGATATATTTATATAAATTTAACATAAATATTACTATATTTAAGCATAATTATTTACAACATTTATCATTTCATTGTCATATTTATCTACCCACAATTTTCCGTTCGCGTCAAAGTTACCGGACCATTCGTAGATATAACCCGTCCGAGTTGCGGAGGCATAACGTTCCGTTTTACGTGCCTACTGCACTGAGACATTATAACTTGTTCGTATTAAACTTGCAAGATTAATACATTACGTATTTATATTTATATAATATTTGTTTGTTATTTCTTTAAATTGGTACATCGATTGCTACTTATTACCACAATGGCACCGACGGGTGAAACTAAGGCGGGTGGTAGTAGCAATGATAAACCTGATATTAAATTATCTCTTTTGCTTTCTAAACGCGAAGCGATGTTTGAAATTGTTCAGAAAATATTCGATTTATCATGTCAATCAGACGACGGAGCGACAGCGAAGGAGCGTTTTCTCGACGAGTCCTCTCAAATAGATTCATTGCGAACTAAATACGAGTCGATTGTTGACGATTATAACATTAGATTATTGCAATTAAATCCCTCCGCAAAACCTGATTACAACAGTCTGTACGCTTTTGAGACTTTGTATAGTAGGATAAAAAGAACTCAGGCTAGGTATGCGACTTCCGAATTATCTACAGAGTCTACCCATTTACAAAATGCTACGCTGCTAAAGGCTAAGCCTAAGCTAGCCCCCATTCAGATAATTGAATTTAACGGTGATATTAAATCATGGCAAATGTTTTATATGACGTTTAAAAGTGTAGTGCACGATAATCCATCGCTCACGAATGCCGAAAAATTGTATTATTTGTTACCTAAATTGTCTGAAAAGGCTAGGACAGCGATTGCAGGTATTTCACCTTGTGCTGATAATTATGAGTTAATTTTACAGACGCTTATAAATAAATTTGAAGATAAGCGTATGTTAGTTTCCGCGTATTTGAATCAGATATTCGATTTTAAGGGCTTCCAAGCGGCCTCCGCGGTTAGTTTTGAATCATTCAACGACCAATTCGCGAGCGCTGTCAGCGCTTTGAAAAATCTGAATTTAGATAATAATCAGCTGATTGATTTGATATTATTACATATTGCAATTAAGAAAATAGATTCTGAAACAGTCCGAGCGTTTGAGAGTAAGTTTGGTAAATCTATCCCTTCATTTGACGAGTTCGTTGACTTTATCGCGACTCGCGCGAAGGTATTTGAGCGTACCTCTCCAAGCGTCCGTTCATATAGTCAAAATAAAAATACTAAGCAGTCAAACAATAGCTCTTCAAGCTCTGCTCCAAAATATCAAGCTTATGTAAGTACAATTGATAAGCCGTCTAATAATAAATGCTTATGCGCGAATGTTACACATTCTCACTTATTTAAATGTTCAAGTTTTAACAAAATGAACTCTCAAGAACGTTTTAAATGTGTTAAAGATAACAATGCTTGCGTACGTTGTCTTTCCTTATCTCATAAAATGTCTAATTGCCCTACGAAAGCTAACTGCGGTATATGTTCTAAATTACACCATCGTAGCTTACATTTCGATCAAACTAATCGTACTCCGTCAGCTGTTCAGTTAAGGGAACCGGCCGCGGCGCGGGCGGGTCTTGCGCAAGTAGGTACTGTACCTACCTGCGCGCCTGTTACGTCATCGCATTGCGCGTGCGTAGCGGGTGAACGACCGCGGTTCGTAGCGGACACACAGCCTAAGACGACGGCTACGACGGCTACGAACGTAGCAGATCCTTCATTATCAGTACTTGTTAATAATACAGCTACGCATAAGGATCAAAATACCACCGAATTATTACCTACAGCTCAGGTAATCGTCTACGATCGTTATGGTTTTAAGCAAACGATTCGTGCTTTATTAGATCCCGCTTCTCAAAGTCATTTTATAACAAAGAGATGTTGCGATAGGTTAGGTATTGAACTTAATAACTCACAACGAACTTCAGTTAGTGGTTTCGGTGGCATAAAGAAGACTGTTCAAATGAGTCCGATTAATTTAAAATTTTATTCTCGTTTTGACGACAACGTTAGCTATAATATTTCGCCGCTTGTTGTAGACGATATAACAGACTTGTTACCTACCATTGCGGTAGATAACTCGGCATTGCGCCGTTTTACCGGTCTGCCGGTCGCCGATGAAAACTTCGGTGTACCAGGTGATATTGACCTTTTGATAGGATCTAAATTGTTTAGACGCCTACTTCTGTCGGACGACGCGCACACGTCGCCCGACATGCCGGACCCCGGTGCAATGCGCACGGTCCTCGGTTATGTATTCGTAGGTACTGCACCCGCGAAGCAACCTGCTACGGCTCAGTCGAACTTAACATGTTGTGTCGTTCAAGAGCCCCCCGCTATTGACTCGTTAGTCAGGCGTTTCTGGGAACTCGAAGAGCTTCCTTCGGCTCCCATTCAGCACCCTGCTGATATTGAATGTGAAGATTTTTATGCTTCGACTACTACGCGTGATCCTTTAAGTGGCAGATACGTTGTCGGACTGCCATTTAAAGATGATGTATATTCCCTAGGGAATTCAATGGACGTCGCTCGTAAAAGGTTTATGTATCTCGAAAGAAAGCTCGATGCTTCCTCGACTTTGAGGTCGGCGTATAATGATGTCATTAGAGATTATCTCGATAAAGGATATGTTTCTCTTGCGCCTTCGTACGATCCTCGAGAGCCCGCTCCGATCTATGTGATCCCGCATCATGGAGTCGTGCGCGAGGATAAAACTTCAACGAAGCTCCGTATTGTTCTGGATGCCAGTTGCCGTTCCAGCTCCGGACGGTCATTGAATGATCTCCTACATCCAGGTCCGAACCTGCAAGGCGATTTGTTCAAAATTATTTTGAACTTTCGCCTGCATGCGGTCGCAATGACAGCCGATTGTCGTCAACAATTTTTACAGATAATCATGCGCGAAACAGACCGTCGCTATCAATGCTTTTTGTATCGCTTCAACTCTGAAGATCCCCTGATGCTGTATCAGTTCAATCGTGTGTGTTTTGGCCTATCGTCGAGTCCATACCATGCACTGCGCACGGTGCGACAACTTGTCGACGATGACGGCGCGAAATATCCGCTCGCGAGCAGTATTCTACTGTCTTCGCTATATATGGATGACGTAGCATTTTCAATTTCCAGTGAACGAGAGGCAGTTGCTACGTCACAGCAGATGATTGATTTATTTAAAGGTGCGCAGTGGGATCTAGTTAAGTGGAACAGCAATTCTAGTACGGTTTTAGATAATCTCCCCGACTCTCACAAGCTTCCCACTGAGGTGGAGTTTGACAAGACCATGCAGCACAAAATATTGGGCTTACACTGGTCTACCGAAGACGACGCGTTCTACTATAAAATCTCGACTCCAGACGAGACCAAGTGCACTAAGCGCTCGATCCTGTCTACGGTCGCCCGTTTATGGGATATAATGGGTTTTGTCGCTCCCACAATCGTATATGCAAAAATATTAATTAAAATGCTCTGGCAATTAAACTTAGATTGGGATTCACTTGCCCCACCACACATAATTAAGATGTGGAGGCAGTTCTGTGACGAATTACCGGCTCTCAATAAATTACGTATTCCACGTCACGTAGGCGTTACCGAAGACTGCGAAGTGACGCTCTTTGGTTTGTCGGACGCTAGTGAAGCAGCCTACGGTGCCGTAGTTTATCTGCACGTTAGCTCTCCCACCGGTAATGTCGTGCGTCTCGTTTGCGCGAAGAGTAAAGTCTCTCCCTCAAAACCGAAACATTCGATCGCGCGATTAGAGTTGCTCGGTGGAGTTCTACTCGCGAAACTGCTTCGCATTGTACTTGATAACTATTCCGAACGTATTAAAATTAAAGAGACATACGCGTTCCTTGACTCTAAGGTCGCGCTATACTGGATAAAGAGCTCGCCACATCGTTGGCAGACATTTGTGGCCAATCGAGTAATTCAGATAACGGAAAATATCCCACCAGAAAAATTCTTTCACTGCCCAGGTATTGAAAACTCGGCAGATGTTCTATCTAGAGGTGTTACGCCTGAGAAGCTCGTTTCGCACCCGCTGTGGCTTCACGGACCGCCGTGGGTTTCGCTACATCCTTCTCAGTGGCCTCTTCGAAGTCTAGACGGCCAGCCTATTCAGGACATGCCTGAACAAAGGACTTTGACGCACATTGTTTGCGCGTCTGTAGAGCAGTGCGCTTTACATGACCTTGCCCTACGCACTTCGTCGTGGAGCAAGCTTCTTCGTATAATCGTATACATTTGTAGATTTACGAAGATACTGCCTCGTCGCAGCTCTATTGCAGTGACTGCTGACGATTTTAATCTCGCCGAGACTAAAATGCTTCGCGCCCTGCAAAAGCAACATTTTGCAGAGGAGTATGCTAATATAAAAATGAACAAGCCTTGTTCGCCCGCGTTTAATCGGCTGAGACCATTCATCGATAAGGATGGCTTAATCCGAGTCGGCGGTCGACTTGTGAATTCTGGACTTGATTTTACCAAAATACATCCGGTTATATTGCCTCGCAATGGCCACGTGGTAGAGATGATTATCGATTACTACCATATTAAAAATTTACATGCTGGACCCGAGTTATTGATGTCGGTGCTCCGCCAGAGATATTGGATTCTATCGGCCCGTCGTATTGTCAGACAGAGAGTGCATAAGTGCAATACTTGCTTCCGACAAAAGCCACGTCCCACTTATCCACTCATGGCTGATCTGCCAGATGTTCGTACGCGACCAGCGACGAAAGCCTTTGCCTTCGTCTCGTGCGACTTCGCCGGCCCGATATCGTACGTGCCTGTACGTCGACGAGGCGTACACGCTGAAAAAGCATATTTAGCCGTGTTCTCCTGTATGAAAACCCGCGCGACGCATATTGAAGTCACGACGAGTCTTAGTACTCCGAGTTTCCTCGCAGCATTTAAAAGGTTCCTTTCTAGGAGAGGACCCGTGCAAGAATTGCACACAGATAATGCTACAAACTTTCGAGGCTCCGCTTCGTATCTACGCGACCTCTATAATTTTTTAAGAGACGAGTATTATCCGAAGCTAGAGCAAGAATGCGCAGAAAATCGTATAATTTGGAAGTTTATATGTCCCAACTCTCCACATTTTGGAGGCTCCTGGGAGAGTATGATTAAAGTTACTAAAACGATCCTGTTTAAGGTTATCGGACAACAGCTCCTTTCGTATGAGGAACTTTGTACTGTCCTAACTCAGGTAGAGAGCGTGCTCAATTCGCGTCCGCTGACCGCATTGAGTTCGGACCCAGCGGAGCCTTTGGCTCTTACGCCTAGTCATTTTATACACACTACTCCTCTACTTTCCTTACCCGCACCTGATGTAAGCTCTGATAACATTAACTTACTCGATAGGTATGCGTTAATGGATAAAATGGTTCAGTCCTTTTGGAATCGCTGGAGGATGGAATATCTGCATGGTTTGCAAGTCAGGCAAAAATGGAACACCCATTCCGTTCCGATCAGTCCGGGTACTGTCGTCGTAGTGATCAACGATAACGCGCCGACCCTGGCTTGGCCTTTAGCAGTAGTAGAGAAGGTACATCCATCGAAAGACGGTGTCATACGCGTCGCGACTGTTAGGATCGCCGGGAGAACTTACCTCCGTCCTGTCGTTCGCCTATGCCCTCTTCCGACACAGTAGATTTCAAACATTACTTCGTAGTTTTACATTAAGTTAGCTCTTAGGTTTATATATTTTATTTAGGTATTGTATACATCTATGATATGCACTATGCATTTATACTTCCCCGTGGTTTTACGGGTCTTATAACTTATTGATACGCATTGCGCGTCTCTCCTAGATCCATGAAATTTCATTTCACTTTAGGAGTTCTTAAGGGTATCCCTTAAGGGCGGGTGGATGGTGTCGCCACATAGCATTATTTTGTTTATATTTTTTGATGGTGCATTATTCCCATTTTCCGTTCCTTTTTACCTAAAAAGCAGTACTGGTTGTAATTAATGGCAACCTACCGCCACCTGCGCTAGCGCCGCCAAGCGGATGGCGCGGGAACTATCTTCATGTGTGTTCGAGAAAAAACATGTCGGAATGAACATTGCGGTCCTCCGAATTATATTAAAAACCTTGTGTTATTGGTGAATGAACTGCTGTTTACCGGTACATAGTGAATTATTTGTGGTGTGATATATGGATTTCGTGTTATATGTAAGGGATAAAGCGCCGGCGTTAATATAACGCTGACCAGAACTAGCGTGTTGGACGTGGCCACGGACTTCGGTAAGTACTGCTTCCATCTCGTCCTGATTTCCTTTACATTTAAACGTGCACCATCGCCAATTCCAAATACAGTCCACTTAAAATCAATTTCGAGTCTTATGTACTCGCTTTAACTCCCGGCCACACCAATATATATATATATTTTTTTCTATTATAACTTAGAAAATGAAAAAAACCTAATCATAGGGGCATAGTCATGGCAGTTATAATAAATATTTCATAATATTTCAAATAAATATAAATATTTCAGGACATATTACACATCGCCATCCAGCCCCAAGCTAAGCAACTTAATGCTTGTGTTATGGGTGCCAGATAACGGATAAACTACTTGTATACTTTTTTTGCTTTTAGGTCGTTTCGATATGTAAGGATGAAAACTAGAAGCGCTCTGCGTTTTCACCTGGGTAACTCCCGTGTAATGCCGGAATAAAAAGTAGCCTATGTTACTTTCAATGAATCAATGTATCTTCTTATTAAGTTTAATCAATATCTGTCCAGTAGTTGCGGAGCCTATTCGTTATAAACAAAAAAACTTTCCTCTTTATAATATACTAGCGACCCGCCCCGGCTTCGCACGGCTATATTATGCATGTATTATACATATAAACCTTCCTCTTGAATTCCTCTATCTAATAAAAAAACCGCATCGAAATCCGTTGCGTAGTTTTAAAGATTTAAGTATACAAAGGGATGTAGGGACATAGGGACAGAGTAAGCGACTTTGTTTTATCCTATGTAGTGATAGTGATGTAGATGTTATTAATTAATTATTTGCTTATTCCACAAATACCCTTAGAATCCTTAGATGATCCAATGCTCAGGGGATTTGTGAACTTTTTGTCCATAATTGCCCTTTGCATCGTCAGCATAGGATTTTTTTGTGTACCTTCATAAACAAATAGCTATTGTGGTCTAGATGTTTCTGTATATAAAATGTATGTATTAACAAAAAAGTATATCAGTATTTTATTCAATATTTGGTCACCATAACACAGGCCTAGCTGGTGAGCTTGAGTCTAGATGGCGCTGTATGTCCTAAAATGTACTTTTTAATTTAGTAGCAAATAAATACCCACCAACTGGTCCTTCGAACGGGGTCGGATCCTCAATCTTTCCTTCAAAAAGCACAATCCCATTGCTATTATCTCTAATATAGAATACGAAAGGTCTGTCCACCCTGACTTCGACCCCGCTGTACATCAAAGGGACGACCATTGAAGCCGAAGCAGCCGCAGCGACTGTTCCCACTTCGTCAACCGACATGAACACTTTGTGGTAGAAACTTGTCACGTAGGACGATGTCCCTTCGAATATGCCGGAGAGATTCGCTTGAGGTGAAAAGAGTGTGGAGATTCGGAGCTGAAAGTCATCGGAATAAAATTATTACTGTCTATTATGTGTCTCATACCACGGAGCCCCAGACCTTTGGAAGGCAAGGAAGACAAGTTGAATGGCTAAGTATAATGTGGACAACAAGCTGCAATTATTCCTGTCTGCACTATAAAATGCAGCTAAGGGCAACCTCCGATTTGGATATAACTATTTATAAAGTACAGGAAAAAACTACTTGGGCTACTGCGATGGGATGGTAGTGGGCTGGCTATATACTGGGAAACTATGGGAGCTGAGTAAATTACAGCAAGGGGGCAACGGGAACGTGAGCGGCCAAAGGTAGGAGGGGCCTCACTGGATTTTAAACCATCGCTTTTTATTGTAATGTGCCTGTACGTGTTGCTTTCGGCCCCATAGAAAAAAACGCTCCATAGAAAAAAAAAGAGGAATTTATGTAAAATTAGTTTCAATAAATATATTTGTATTTGTAAAGCCTGGAGCTTTGCAAGGCGCAGAGAAAAAAATATAAGCGCTAATTTACATTGCCCGTTAGATGAAGGAAAACGTCGTGATGAAAACCGCGGCTCATGTAAACAGTCGACTAGGCTGAGAGGGTAGTAAATATAAGTGCCGGACATGACACCAACCTCATGCAAAAAGGACCTAACTAAAGAGGTTTATTTAGTCACAGAAAACAGCCCGTTTACAAGAACAACATCTTTGATGATAGTATTATCTTACCTTTTTCAAAATCCCAATCATATTCTCATTATAATTGACAGTGAACTTCGGTATCATTAACTGGACATCATTTGGTTGCATCAGGCTAGTGATGTGGTTTAGACTGACGTAAGGAAGGTCATGAATAAGATCCAAATATCCATCTCTGTCTATCGGTACTAGGATTATCATTGAGTAGCGTTTCTCCTGGGAACAGATATACAAAAATGAAAAGTTGAAAATTAAGGTACATTTTGATCTTACAAGTTATCGCGTAAATTTGCCCATATCTTTTTATCGTGTTGACTCTGGAACTTGATTTTTATACACCTAATTATATTATTAGACTTCAACTAACTTTGGCCATTTCTGCAGTGTAGACAGTTGTTTGCCGAATTGACATTCGATGACCTCGATTCAACGACCGGCACGGTCGATTTTCTCCACAATTTTAATTACTCTGAATTAACCGTTGTTTATTTTTTACTTTCGTCTTTAACATACAAAAATGCTGAATCTACTCCTTTCTGCTTTTAAGATTTTAGGTCACACTGAAATCGGGAGCTTCTCTCAACTGTCTAGCCAACAAAGAGCCGACACAATCGAAGATTCTACCAACCAAAGGCACCTTGGCAGATCTGCAGTCTATCGCTGACTTTACTCTAAAATTACAATCTTTGTAGTTTTGCAAAAAAAATTGTCGAACTTGCATCGTTTGTTCAGTCTTGTCGAAGTACTTAACTTCTTTTCGGAGTTAAGTTACATCGTATATTTAAGTATTGTCGAAACTAAATCAAATCGGACTTCGATAATATCGTAACTCTAATTCTACAAAGTAAATTCTGTGGACTTTGAGTTTGCCGGAATTCAGTTTTGTTGTCATTTAATGATCTCATTTTATGTGCAAATAAATCAGAACGATTAAGATTGCCTTGACTAAATAACGATGTTTGTCCTGTTTCTAGATTATTTTCCTTATGAAAGATAGGTTGTTTTAAATGCACTATACTACCTACTTAAAATGACCTTTGATCAAAATACTTTCACTCTCTTGACAAGAACAGCAGAACACTTAGGCATTTGAACCACAGTTTGAATAACCACGATTGTCATTGCAAGACCGATCTTTTCTAACAGTATAGATAGATAGATAGATAACTTTATTTGTACAACACAAGAGTAAACAGAACACGATATACACAAAGTAAAGTAATAGCTAGAAAGTATAAGAGTATACTTACAAGAGAGAGAGATAGAAAACTTTATTTGTACGACACAGTAAACACAATACAGGTACACAAAGCAAAGCAAAGCAAGTTTTGTGCCAAAGAAATCTTATTGTTATAGACCACATTCTTGGAACTACTAATATCACACCTACACCTATACCTACTCCTATATCTTCTATTTTTAACCGACTTCAAAAAAAGGAGGAGGTTCTCAATTCGGTTGTATGTATGTTTTTTTTGGATGTTCGCGTAAATCTTCTTTGTTTATCAACCGATTTTGATGATTCTTTTTCTGTTGTCACTGACAAGTTAGATGTCAGTTATTTTGGAGGGGAATACATTTGTATGGATATAGATAATCAATATTATATGCGTAATATCTGCGTAACTACCACGCGGATATTGCTATATCCATACAAATGTATTCCCCATCCTGATAAAAAGTCCAGAGCATTTCTGTATAAGACCTAAGATTGCTGTAGGTATACCTACATGCCTCTGATCAAATTAGATTTGCCGCCCCATTTTGAAATTTGCGGGTGCAATTTTAGGATGTAAAAGAAACGTGGGCCGTAAATCAGAATAGCTAATATATGTCAAATTTTAGCCAGACCCATCAGTCAGTCAGATTTCGAATTTTATGTTTAAGAGTAGCTTTAGCGACTTCGTCCTCGTAGAAGTCGAAAATAGTTCTAATAGGATTTTTAATTGCTTTTTACGTTGAATTTCAATAGAATACGAAGCACACCTCCATCAATTCTGTTATAGAAAGTTTATGCAAGATTTAAACAAGAAATCACGTTGTCCCATACAAACTTTGGCCCCCTTTTTTACCCCTTAAGGAGTAGAATTCCGGAAAATCATTTCTTATCGGATGCCTACGTCATACAAGGAACACACCCTCCAAGTTTCAAGTCTCTACGATCAGCGGTTTAGGCTGCATTTTATATGTATAGAGAAGATAGAAGAAAGATATGTATATATACCTACCCACACCCACTTATATGAAAGAGGCTAAATCTGTATAAAGATTTTTTTAATAAATAAGACATATTACTCAATTAATGAACTCCTTAATGACAAATCCATTTTATAACTAAACTTGACTAGATATGTAATTAATAATTTTGTGTTGTGTGTTGTTCTTTGACATTATATTAATCATTGCATTATCTCATTATTAGTTAACATTATTACTATTTGCTGTGTTTAATTCAAATGACATGTGATTCTTGAAAAACTAAAATGTGGCTTAATACTAAAATTATTGTACACCTAGTGGTATTGTTATAAAGGAACTATATTATATTGCTATTTTTAAGAACCTCCCTATTACCTGTGACAAACAATAATTAAATTGAAATTGATATGTGCTCACCTCATAAGGTAACTCAACGCTATGTGCCCTCAATTCGTCAACATAAGCGTAATTCAGTTCAGTGTCCAGTTCCATCATAGCAACATTCTGACAGCTATTGTCTTTGTAAAAACAACCGCCTCGGGTACGTTTGGGGTCGAAGGAGTTGTGCCAACTGCTTTTGAAGAAGAGAGCGTTTGCTAGTACTATATCTGTTGCTGGTTCGATTTGATCTGAAATTAATTACCTAGTTTTTACTACCTAATTTTACTGTTGGGTTGCCTGCGGGTAATAAGGGCCACCTGCCACCTTAAGTGGAAAGGGTACCGGGGGCTGTCTCCATACAAACTATTACAAACGTAGTCGACTGTTTTCTCCCTGGATAATGACACAGAGCAAATATTTTTGGTGCATAAAACTTATAACTGCCATGACATATTTATTACCTCTGTGGCCATGACCATGCCCCTATTTTTTGCTTTTTTTTAAATCTTTATTTCTATGATAATTAGAAAATGAAAAAAAAAACAAAACATAGGGGCATAGTCATGGCAGTTATAGGTTTTATGGCACAAAAATATTTGTGCTAGTGTCATTATCTTTATTTGACCCTTATTACCCTAGGTACCTACCTTATTATAAATGTGAAAGTTTGTATGTTAGTATGGGATTATGTTTGTTATTTATTTTTTTATCACAGTTGCTCATAAAGTGGATCTTATTAAACCGCTTTTAGGCTCATAATGCAACGTAATACACGCGTGCGATAAAAAAAAAACCAACTAGTGTTGGAAAATAATACGTCATCCCGATATGTCAAATACGTATCTTACTGCTAATGACATATAGTAGATGAAACATTCTTAAGGACATCGTTCAAATCGTACCCAAAAATTAACGTGCCGGCCACAAAAAAAAATGTTTCTATCTTGTAGAGAATAACATTTTAAATAATGTTTAATAAGGCAACAAAGAGCTACGATAAACCATCGTTGAGTTATTTTACATTGAAAACCCAAAAAAATTCATTTTGTAGAGATCCGTTTGACCACTTCTAAGATATTACTACAGAAAAAATATAAAAATAAGTAGTAAATAGATAAGTTTTGTCTGTTTTTATTATATTTATATACATAGGTATATCCAATAACCCTTTCAGAAGTTATAGTGGGATCTTAAAAGTGGTCAAACAGATCCCTATAAAATGCATTTTTTGGGTTTTCAATGTAAAATAACTCAACGATTTTTGATCGTAGCTCTTTGTTGCCTTAGTAAACATTGTTTAAAATGTTATTCTCTACAAGATACAAATAATTTTTATTACTGGCCGACATTTTTTTTTGTGGGTATTTTTTGTTAGAAACATGAATGATCTCCTTTATCTGGGTTATACTGTTTTGAACACTGAATACTGTTATACTGTTTGCGAACGATAATATTACGTGATGACGTCTTTGAAAATAATTAAAAATTGAGTTTTGTTTTTATTTTGTTTTTTCTTTAGGTACATAAATATTTTTTTTTTTTATATATTCTGTTTTTAATGAAACCCGGAACTAATATATTCTGTTTTTAACCGCCGACGCAAAAACAAATGAAAAAAACCCTAAAAAAATATTGTATGTCAGACGCTGTATAGGTTAAAAGTCTTTTGCCTAGCCTTTCGGGAGTGTAATTAACAAAAAATAGTAAACATAACCTAAAATTCTTAAAAACTTTTTATTATTAAAATTTTAACAAGTCTTTTTTTTTATTCGCAACTGTGATAAAAAACGTCGTACGATACACGTGTGAATTGATCATTCCATCTCGGCCTTTGCCACGCTCGCGTTCCGCTCGCGCGTCATAAACCGCCTCTATGGAATGATCAACTTTCCACACTTGTATCGCAATGTACTATTAAAATAGCGACCCGCCCCGGCTTCGCACGGCTATATTATGCATGTATTATACATATAAACCTTCCTCTTGAATCACTTTATCTATTAAAAAACCGCATCCGTTGGAAATAGGGACAGAGAAAGCGACTTTGTTTTATACTATGTAGTGATAGTGATTGTGTTTCTTACCAGGTTCAACAACGAATGGTATAAGCCCATGCGTTTTTTGACTGACCCATCCATTGATTGCGAGCGCTGCTGACTTCCGATCGTTGAAGTCGAGTGAAGTTACTTCAGACCCGAACTCACGTCGTACAATATCGTCGTATTTTGTTCTTAGTTTCAGTCGTTTCGATACGAAAAGTCCATTGGCGTTTTGCAGAGCTGTAGCTGTGGAGTTTACCTGAAATTAATTTTTAATTCGATTAACATAAAATTCCATAGTTGATATCAATTCTCCCAGGGTTAAAAGAGGTTGAATGTTGTAGAAACTTTTTAAATCTTATTCTGTATCTTAATAACTTCCTTGCTTAAGAATGGCGTCATCTGTTTTGTTTATAAGATAAGTAGGTACTTTCCTCGGCTAAGTTTATGAGCAATTTGTTTTATTTAAGTATTTGTTAATTTATGCAAAACACGTACCTACCTACCTAGTTAGGCATTAGTTAGGTCAACTATCCAACCATAACTACTAGGTAAACATAGATGTTTTACATATTACATGTAATAATATTTTAAATAGAAGAGATTGTTTGTTTGTTTGCATTGAATAGCTCCGAAACTACTGGACCGATTTTGATGAAACTTGGTATGAGGATTTCATTGATAGCAACAAATACTTTTTATCCCGATATTCCCATGAGATCGAGACTTACGCGGTTGAAACCACGAGATTATGTTAGTGTAAAATAACAGGAAAATACCACATAAAACCTAGTCTTGGGGGATTTTTACTTTCATTCATTCTAGGTACTTATATTCTATGCATGAAGAAAGTTTAACAATTTTACCTGTAACGAATTTAAATACATGTAAAACTGGTTCTGCCAATCTTCCTTATCTGGAGACAACCTTAACGCTCTCTGAATTTCGATAGCCGTCTGTCCCAATGACCCTTGCAATATCATGGCTAATGTTGATTTAATACTGGCCGGTGAGACCATAACGTTGCCTGTTTTTTCTTCTGATGCTGAACGAAGGAGTTCCACATCGAAAAAGTTCAGCCTCGAATTTATTCGATTGCGATTCGATACACAATTCGAAACGCAGCTTATAATTATTACTGAAAAAATAATAAAAAAAATTACATTAATCTCTACATATAATAAATTCGAAGTTTTGGAAGTAAGCGTTCTACGTCCATAATGATCTTAGCACTATAGAATTCGCTAACCTTATGTAGCTCCGGTAGAAAAAAATCTTGCATGCGTGATTCAGGTTTTCTTAAATTTAGAAAATCACAAATTAGTTGATTATTCTTTTTGTTCTGCTTAAAAATTTTGTACACTTATGTATTTTAAGAATACATAGCAATATACACATTTTTTAACTAAAAAAATAAAGTAATTAATTTAATAAGATATTTTTTTTAATTTCAAGTAACTAGCGCCATCTCTTCGTTTTCGCGAAACTACCATTCATCTCAGAAAATGTTGATTTGGTTTGTTTACCTTTGTTTGTGCAGTCTAATTTCGGGAACTAGGAAACAGATTTTAACATAATCTTCACGAATGTGTTCAGAAAATATCAGAAGAGGTTTAGGTATTTCAAGTAGATTTATGTTACTAATTAAAATTTGATATTTCTTGGCGTAAAAAATAAACCATAAATTTTTTGCATGAAAACGTACAGAACGTAGGGATGATGTCAAAATTGTCATTTTGACATACGGAAAGAAGCATCTAGCGCCATCTCTTTTTTATTTATAATTTTATTATGGCTTCGCATTACCACTATCGTGCATATAGCCAGTGTCGCGGTCAAAGAAAATTAAATCCAATGCAGGAGCGTTTTTTGAATTTGGAACATTACAACGCTCCAGCAATTTTGTATGAACATGTGTATGAAGCGGCGTGCTGGGGTTATTAAAAACTTAAATACTCTTTGATTGGATCTCTTTTATCAAAGTACTAGCGACCCGCCCCGGCTTTGCACGGCTATTATACAGTATCTCTTCTCTTATACATATAAAATGCTTTGTCCTGAATGACTGACTGACGGATCAACGCACAGCCTAAACCGCTGATCGTAGAGATCTGAAACTTGGAGGGTGTGTTCTTTGTATGACGTAGGCAGCCGATAAGAAAGGATTTTCCGAAATTCTACCCCTAAGGGGGTGAAAAAGGGGGACGAAGTTTGTATGGGACAACGTGATTCCTCGGTCCAATCTACTTCAAATTTTGCATAAACATTCTTTAACAGAATTGATGAAACACGTGTTTCGTATTTTATTAAAATTCATCCTCTAACGGGATTAAAAAGGGGTAGGAAGTTATTTTGGGGGTGATTTCCTCCGAAGTTGATATCAATACTCCTTTTAACTTACCTACATTGTATTTTGACACATGTTTGAAAACACAATCCGATTTTATTCAAAAGAGGACACGGCCTCATAGGAACGTAGTATTCGAAATTTAAAATGGTGAGGACTAGAACATTTACTCATGTGCTAGAACTGTGCTAGAACATTTTGGTTATGTTTACGAATTATTCCCTAAACAAACCCGCGTAAGTCCCGTTACCGTGGGAATATCGGGATAAAATGTATGCTACACTATTAAGTATTCTGTGACGTTCGTGTTTGCTGGAACGCGTTCGGCCGAGCGGCTGCAGTTTTTTGTTGTTTACTCAGGACCTACTAATTGGATTTTGATGTTCCTAAAATGTGCCTATACCACGACGTTCCTCAAAATAGAGCTATCTAATATTGAAAACCAGATTTCAATTGATTTAGGCGTTTTTAATTGTATATGTAACATGAAATTTAAATACTATATAGGTATTTTCGTTCTACTACTTTTTCCCACAACCCATTTTTTTAATTTGCTTCCAAGTACACACTTTTGTCCTTTCTTTCTTTATTATGCGTATAGAGAAAACATGTAAAATACGACATACGAAAATACATGATAATACAAAAGAATGTTTAAAATAACCTACCGATTTTGGTAATATTAAAACCCACAGAAATAATGTTTAAAATAACCTACCGATTTTGGTAATATTAAAACCCACAGAAATATATTAGTGATAAAACCAATTAAAAATCCTGTTAAAGCCATTTTCGACTTCTATGCGGACGAAGTCGCGGGCAAAAGCTAGTATGTAAATATGTATAAACTAATAGTAATTTATTTCAATGTTTTATTTAAGTAATTATTTTATAGACCTATAAAATACTATATTACCTGTATAAGACCTACTTAGATCAGTAATATTACTAAGACTACACTGTCTGTATGTCTGTCTGTCACCAGGCTGCATCTCATGAATCGTGATAGCTGGACAGTTGACATTTTTACAAAATTATGTATTTCTGTTGCCGCTATAGTAATAACAAATACCTACTATAAAACAGAATATAATGGTACGGACGGAACCCTTCGTGCGCGACTTCGACTCGCACTTGGCAGGTTTTTTCGTCCATCTATAAAATATCGAAATCTGTAAATCTTAGGTACCTATCTGTAAATAAGCAAATCCATTTAAATATTCTATGACTTTATTAAAATAATTTATAATTACAAACTTGCTGTCTGTAAGTAGTTTTATAGGCACGGTCAACTAAGTTGAGAGAATGGTTTAAGTGCAGAGCAAGCCTACTCCTACTATAGGCAACGCCCTGCCCCCTTAGACAAGATTGCTTTCTATTAGCGATATCGCTAATCGTCAGACTTTTTTTCTTATTTTTTTTTTGTATGGAATTGACATAAGCCAACAAAAAGTCACGTGGTCTTGCGTTAGAGGAAAAAAATGGTAGATAAGTTTCGTCTTATGCCAATTTTATACAATGCTTTATGTCAATTTCATACAATTAAATCTATCGATTGGCGATATCGCTAATAGAAAGTAATCTTGTCTAAGGGGGGACTAGCATGGATTAAACTTGCTAGCACTATATAAATCACCATCTAAGTAGATCTAATTTAAATGTTATTATTATATTCATAGCTGCGGCCCACTGTTTCACCCGCATAATATGTTTCTGCGCAACTTTCTTGTTTTTTTTCTTTCGAACCTTTTCATAACAATAACAAACATAGCAAAAAAGAACTAACGAAATTGGTGGAGCCGTTCATTCGTGATGCAATGACAAAGAAAAAAATAGGGATTCATTTATATTTATCTATAGACTCGGGACAGTAAAATTAACAAAAATAACATTTAGACGTAGGTACTACTAAATGTAGGTTGAAATTGGTTAAGCTATTAATATAAGTACCTATGTACCTAGGTACGTAAATAAGTTAAATTTAAGTACCCTTTAACTACCTCATCGTTGTAATGACCTACCCACTTAAATAGTATATTCAAGAAATCTTACTCACCTATTGAAAATATCACTTTCATTTTGATATAATTTATTTTCTAAAATAGATAGGTATAGGTAGGTAAAGTTAACACGAAACTCAGCTGTTCAAAACACAATAAAAAGAAAAAAATTGATGCGACTGCGTTCATTGACTGACAAAACCTGACTGCTTTTATTACAAACGACACGAGCGACGACGTGGTTGAAATCTTGTTAGTATAGTAGACCTACTTGCATTGGGGAAAAACGTATTTGTAAGTATTCTTTGGTAGGTACCTAGTAACCCCCTTCGTCTGATTGGATTGAGGCTATAAAGTAGGTATTATTAAATAAAATAAATAAATATTGCAGGACATTCCACACATCGCCATCTAGCCCCTAGCTAAGTAACTAGACTTGTGTTATGGGTGCTAGACAACGGATATACTACTCTTAGCTGGGAACACATTATCGGACGCGGCTTAAGCCTAGTTTAGACGCTGCGAGCTGCTGACCAGACAGTATATAGGTACTCGGCTTGTCAACTCGTACGTGAGTAGCTCGGCTCGCCTTTGCTGTCTACACGACACTAGCTGCTGTCCGTCCAGTCTTGCGAGTTGCCGCGATGTCGAGTGAAAACGTATTATAAAA
Source organism: Idaea aversata (assembly GCA_907269075.1). NCBI lineage: Eukaryota > Metazoa > Arthropoda > Insecta > Lepidoptera > Geometridae > Idaea > Idaea aversata. Next base: position 6,645,642 of record OU026102.1, read on the forward strand.
TAAACGGTGATACACTCCATGACAGCAATATTATGTCAAGAATTGGAAAATGTAGGTAGGTATATAAAAAACCTAAAAAAAGAAAGGAACGTAGGCGCAGCACAAAACACGGGTTCCGCTCACGACGACTGTCACGCTCGCACTGGCGAGCTACTGCCGAACGCGTCTATACGATGCGAGCGATGGCCGAGCTGCTGTCATGTACGAGTAGCTGGCAGGCGAGCATACGAGTGAAAACAAAAAATTTTGAAGTAACTCGGATGCGAGCTACTGTCCAACTCACACGTGCGAGTTACTCGTAAGTGACATCCAAACAGTGCAAGTTACCGCAGTGCAGCTACTCGGCAGGCTGACTCGTACGCTAGCTCGCACTGTGTGTGTAAACCAGGCATTACGGATGCGTCCGACAGCCGCCACTGATAAGTGTGCACGGTCGTTTGGCATCCAGGGCCTATGCACTAAGGTTCCAGTCGTTGGGCACGCGTGATTAGGGGCGGAGTGGGGGCAGTTTTTGTATGAAAATCTCGTCCTAATCACGCGCGCCCGACGACTTGAACCTTAGCGAATAAAGGCACAGCAGCCCAGATCGCTCTAGGACGTCCGCGGACGTTCGAACGCTCAAGTGCGGTCCAAGGTTACGTCCGTAGCAATGTGTCCCCAGCTACTTTTTAGTTATAAAATGCGTCACAGAAGCAGAGTCTATTAAAAGCGCGGATAATGTGTTAAGCTATTGCATAGCTTTATCGCGGGCTTTGAGCGCGGCAACCGAATCAAGAAAAATTTTTTGTGTCCCGACTACTACGGCGAAGCCAAAAGGGGGGGTTATCTCTCATAGAAACAACCAGACCACAGACAAATATCTAAGCATAAATACTTGTTTGAGGCGGTAATCGAACCCGCAACCCTGTGTTTGGCAGTCCGGCATGGTGACCATTGTGCCAACTGGATCCAGATGAATTATACAGCGCTAGCAACTTTAACTCATGCTTTTCGGGGCGCTGCTGTAGTGCCTGGGACATGACGTATAAATCTCGGTTTCAAATAAAGATGCCCGTTTCAGGGGTACCGGGCGCTCTCTCCATACAAACATAGTCGACTGTTTCCTCCCTGGATAATGACACTAGAGCAAATATTTTTATGCCATAAAACCTATAACTGCCATGACTATGCCCCAATTTTTTGTTTTTTTTTTTCATTTTCTTATTATCATAGAAATTATGATTTAAAAAATTTATAATACCTAACTAAAAATAGGGGCATGGTCAATATGGTTTTGCGGTGTCATTATCCAGGGAGAAAACAGTCGACTACGTTAGTAATCTTCTTAATATATATAAATCTCGTGTCACAATGTTTGTCCTCAATGGACTCCTAAACCACTTAACCGATTATAATAAAATTCGCACACCATGTGCAGTTCGATCCAACTTGAGAGATAGGATAGCTTACATCTTAATTTATCCCGATATTCCCACGGGATCGGGAGTTACGCGGGTGAAACCGCGGAGGGCAGCTAGTAGTTTGTATGGAGAGAGCCCCCGGTACCCTTTCCTCTTATGCCTTTTCCATCAACCTATCGATCTATCTATCCGTCTAATGTTGTACAGTTTATTTTAGGTGTTCTAAGATGGGTAGGTAATCCTATTTTTCTATGAATAACATAACTGCAACGAGATGTGTTTTTAACTCGATCCCGCCAAAACTCATCGTATGTATACTGCCAATACGGCTCCGAACAAAACGTAGTCTGCTCCTGCTGTGGCCAGCTGTGGCAAAACAAAACGCAGTGATTAAGTTTTTATTGTCTGTGGCTAGTACATAGAAATACACGTTCGTCCCTCACGACAAGAATGATTACGAGACATTTAACATTAGAAAGTGTACTTTATTTTCAGCAATAGGGTTTATTTTAGAGAATCACAATGTTAAAGGGGGGGCGTACAAGGAGGGTAAAAGATTAAGTAAAAGTTAAAGGGTAACCCGGGAGCCAGAGTCCCAAGGGGGGGCTACCAGGGGTTAACGTTAGGTCTGCGACCCCATTTTGCACTAAAACTTAATAATAATTATAGCGTAGTTATGTAGCTGTGTGTGCATGTATTTCATCTGCAGAAAATTTGAATGTTTGGCCACCGTAATGACAGAGACAAATATTTCAATTCTATCCGCCACACACTCGACGAGTGGCGTGGGAAGTAGGGAAAACAGAAGGCAGAGACGTAGTGTGGCAACGTTACTCGCTATGCCGCAAGTCTAGCTCCTCGTCACGCCCACCTTGTCGGTATTTGGGCGCGAGTCAAAGGACTGGGAATAGAGCGCGAGTGGCTGGCCCATGGCTGGCCACATTTTCGCGTGGTCGCAGTTCGCATCGAGCGCTCACGCAAGACGCACGCGTCGTTTTTATCACAGTTGCTCTTAAAGTGGATCCTAATAAACGGCTTTTTAGATTCATAATCTAATGCACGCGTGCGTTTTACATTACCATGCATGATACATTAGTGCTGTAATAAGTTATCCTGATAAGTTAAATTTGTATCTTACTGCTAATTGTATGTTATGTAGATGAAACATTCATAATATAACTGAGTTATACTGTTTTGATGTATAAAAAAAAGGTAGGTACCAACAAAGAGTTTTTAAGCCAGCAAAAATGGTTGTCTGTAAAGTCGGTTTACGAAAGATAATTTTACGTCATAACGTCTTAGAAAACGATTAAAAATCGAGTTTTGTTTTTTTCTTTTCTTAAATATATTTTTTTTCGTACCATTATATTCTGTTAAAAACAAACGACGCCCGACGCAAAAACAAATGGAAATAAACCCATATAAAACATTGTATGTATATGCTCGTAAATAAAAAACTATCCATAGCTCAAAACTATCGATACTATCGATAGTTTTTTGTTTGTTGCAATAATACTATCGATAATATCGATAGTATTTGACGGTAGTATTGCCTCGGTTTGAGCTATCCATAGTATCGATACTTTTTCAGGTGAAACTATCGATAGTTCGGCAACACTAATAACAAGTGCGGAGCGGCGCGATTAATTGCACGATTCATTGTTGCGCGAGTAGAGCAGTGTATGGACAGAGCAAGGCAGAGCTAGGGCAGACAGGGCAACATCGCGGCAGAGCGAATAATTGCGCTAGGAGCATAGTGTGGCGGAGCCATATCGTTCTCGGCTCGCCTATGGGCCTTTCGTGAGCATTCTTGTTGAAGGTAGCATTTGTAAGGGCTAGTATAATTTATTTACGGTCTGTGGATTCGTTGCGTTGACAAATATTTGTTCGTCTGTCACGAATGTCAGTCAAAACACAATTTTCTTAAATTTTGGAAATTGCACTATAAATTATTTTAAAATTACCAGAATAAAAACTTACCTGATGATTGGTAAGCAAATGATATTACCTAAATATTCATTTCAATGATACGTGAACCGAAATAACTGTCACAAGAATTATTAGTCTGAAATCTGATGTGAAATGTGGAATTAGAAAATGTTTTGTGGCTCTCCTCCATCCAAGACATAGGTAACATAATATATAAAGCACCTATTATTTACTATACCTACCTCCTATAAGTAGTATAATTATTATGTACCATGCTCCTCTTTAAGTCTTGTTTTATGGTTAATTAAATAAGCCTAAAAACATCACATAGCTTACAAGACTTATTTGATATCAAATCAAATATTATCAGCAGTTGATCTGCACACGGACAGACAGACGGACAAGAGAGTGATCTTCTATGGGTTCCTTTTTACCTTAATAGTACCTCAAAATGTAAAGAAAAAAATTCCCTAATAAATGTTTTTTGATTGGCAGGTATACCTACTTGTACTTATATAAGGGCTGTTTTCCGCAATTAGACCCTTTTTAATTTGGTCCTTTTTGCGTGAGGATGGAGTAGGCTTGCCCAGCACCTACTACCCTCTCAGCTTAGTTGACCGATGTTTTCCTTCACCATAAGAGCAATGTCAATTAGCGCACATAATATTTTCTTAACAAAAATTCATTGGTGCTCGGCCAGCTGGGATTCGAACCCACGACCTTCAGAATAAAAATCGATGTATCTACCACTAAGCCAACACTGCTCTCTCATCACAATGTTTTCCTTCATCGTAAGAGCAATGTTAATTAGCGCACATAATATTTTCTTGCAATGGAGGAGCAATGGAACGCATTATGCTCGGAATATCTCTACGAGACAAAGTGCGCAATACCATCATTCGACAACGCACCAAAGTAATAGACGTAGGGTACCGCGTCGCTAAATTAAAATGGGCGTGGGCTGGACATGTGTGTCGAAGGGGAGACGGAAGGTGGAGCAAAGCTGTTCTCGAATGGAGACCAAGAATCGGGAAGAGAAGTGTGGGCAGACCACCAGCCAGATGGTCCGACGACATAAAAGCTCATGCTGGGGCAGCGTGGTCCAGAAGGACCGGTGATAGGACATTGTGGAGAGGCGTTGGAGAGGCATATGCCCTGCAGTGGGCTAATACATGCTGCTGAAGAAGGAGAGAATATTTTCTTAAGAAAAATTCATTGGCCGGGATTTGAACTCATGACCTTCAGAATGAAAGTCGATGTTTCTACCACTAAGCCAACACCGGTCTCCAGGTATACCTATGTTAGTGCTAAAACGTTGGTATTTTTTTCCATCAGGTAAAAGCTAAGTTTATATAAAATGTCATGGTTCGCGGACCTCGCTGGGAAGGCGGAGAGCCTCCTCAACAATTTGGACGAACAGACTGGTGCAGCTCTTCGGAGCAGCAACAGAAAAAGTGATTTAAATTCTGAGGCTAACTGGAATCAGAGAAAACGACCTGCTTATAAGGGAGCAAGAAAACCATCTGTGGGTAAGACGTTGTAATATTTGAATCCATTCATTATACATTATTGTTATCAATAAATAAATATAAATATTGCAGGACATTCCACACATCGCCACGGATGTACTGCTTATATACTTTTCTTTTGTAAATATATACTTATAATACATAGAAACAACCAAACCACAGACAAATATGTAAGCATAAATACTTGTCTTAGGCGGGAATCGAACCTATTCATATAAAATGCTTTCTCCTGAATGACGGATTAATGCTTAGATTTTTGTCTGTGGTCTGGTCGTTTCTATGTATTCTATGTTATATTTACAAATAATAAGTTTTTAAGTAGTCTATTCATTGTCTAGCACCCACAATACAAGTCTAGTAACTTAGCTTGGGACTAGATGGCGATGTGTGGAATGTCCTACAATATTTATTTATCAATACATAGCCTAAACCACTGATCATAGACACCTGAAACTTGGAGGGTGTGTTTTTTGTATGACGTAGGCATCTGATAAGAAAGGATTTTCCGAAATTCACATTGTCCCATACAAACTTTGCCCCAGTTTTTACCCACAGGGATAGAAATTCTACCCTCTATTTTCGACTTTTAGAGGGCAAAAATAGTTACAATATTATAAAGTCTAAAAAGTACAAGAAATATTAATGACATGCTTTATTTTTTGCATGCTGCTTAAAAATAATTATAATTTGGTAAAAAATAATTTGGTAAATATTTATTATGTCCAGTAATTATCCAATTTGGTGCTATCATTCAAAAGTTATACAAACATTTCGGCGATTCATTTTTGTTTCCATACACACAGGATAAAAACGGAACCCTATTACTAAGACTCCACTGTCTGTCTGTCTCAACCGTGATAGCTAGACAGTGGAAATTTTCACAGATGATGTATTTCTGTTGCCGCTTATAACAACAAATATTAAAACCAGAATAGTTGTACAGAACCCTTCGTGCGCCAGTCCGACTCGCATTTGGCCGGTTTTTTAGTTATATAAATAGACTAGCAGCACTCCACGGTTTCACCCGCGTAACTCCCGATCCCGCGGGAATATCGGGATAAAAAGTAGCCTATGTTACTCCCAATGAATCAATGTATCCTTATACCAAGTTTCATCAAAATCGATCCCATAGCTTCAGAGCCTATTTATTCAAACAAACAAAAAACAAAATACAGTAGAGCCTCGTTAATCCGTACTCAGGTTAATCCGAACGCCGCTGTAATCCGAACTGCTGACTTGGTTTGGATTGGGCTGATGAAAATGACTTGTCCTTATCCGAAAAGATGATGCTGCGTAATTTGAGGGATAAAGCCTTTTTTTTGGTCAATAAATAGAACCCGTCAAACTAAAATTGATGACTTTATGAATAAGTAACGTATTCTGTTGTTTAAATATGTATGTTATAATAACCTCAATAAATATATTCTGTCAAAATATACTTGCATTTTTTAACATACCTACTATAATCCGAACGCTCCGTGGGTCCGAACAGGGGTTATTTTTTGGTAGTTCGGATTATCGAGGCTCTACTGTAATCTTTTCTCCTTATAATATAAGCATACACATATACAGGTACAAACCTAAAATTATAATCACTACCTACATAGTATAAAACAAAGTCGCTTATTCTGTCCCTATTTCCATTTCACTGCTTAAATCTTTAAAACTACGCAACGGATTTTGATGGGGTTTTTTTTAATAGATAGAGTGATTCAAGAGGAAGGTTTATATGTATAATACATGCATAATATAGCCGTGCGAAGCCGGGGCGGGTCGCTAGTATAAAATAATATTTAGTTGAATTATTCCCAGGTGAAACTAAATGTAGCCATGTAACTAACGCACCAAGTAGAAGAGCATCACCGACACATCAGCCCCGCGCTAAAGATGCCCCTATTCCTATCCCAAAGAAGAGAACACCCTCGCGTAAGACTACCCAGTACCATTTGAACCATTGTCCGAGGACTATGGTTGATGATTACCAGGAAGAAAGCGAGTTCTTTGATGGAGTCAAGAGGAGAAGTAAGTGTTCATAAGCCAATTTTTAACTCTGTCAAAATTTAAGTTTTTACAACTTAAAAAAATAATACTTATATACACACCCAAAAACCATTGCCCTTTGCTTTCATCCAAGTAATAGAATTCCTAGAACTGCACTGCAATTAAATTAGGGTTTGTGTAATGCAACTTTCCATTTTCTTTCTACGAAATACATAAATAAATATAAAAAAAGATTCATTTTATTGGCAAAAATAGCTAGAAATTTGAAACATAGAAGAAATTGAGGACTTTTCTCACTACACATAAAAAAAGTTTCTTTAAGCACAAAATAATACTCTCCTTAAAAACACTAAAGAATAATTTCTAGTTTTAGTAAATGTTCTTGAAAATAATAAACAGTATTCTAAGTTTAAGACTTTCGCTTTTAAATTGAATACTGCTTATCATTTTATTTTTACTAAAACCAAGAAACCTTTTTTGTGTGTAGTCGGACGCTGAAGTAAATTAGTTAAAGAAATGTATCAAGTAGTTTGGAAGATATGAGGAAATAAAGAATATTACCTAAAAACAACCCTTTCCTTGCAGTCATCATCTTCCTGCCCTTATCCCAATTTATTTGAGGTCGGCGCCATATCTTTTTCTTCCATACCATTTTGCTCCTATTAGTCGTCATCTCATCGTTCACATTCATACTCATCACTCTTCTAGTCACATGCGTCTCCTCTCTTCTCATCACATGTCCATACCAACTTAAACGGTTCCCTTTTACTTTTTCAGTAATCGGTGCTACTTTCAGGCTTCCTCTAATATACTTATTCCTTATTTTATCCATCCTCGTTACTCCACACATCCATCTCATCTCCGCTGTATGCAATCTTCTCTCATCCTTCTTCTTCACGGCCCAGCATTCCGATCCATACATGACGACAGGTCTTATCACGGTTTTATAGATTTTACCCTTCAGTTTAAGGGGCATCCGTTTCCTTGCACCCTTTCCTTGCAGTCAGGTGAAAATAAATTAGAGATCTTCTAAATTAAAATATCTAATTCCAGGACACAGCTTACCATCAGATTTAGACTCCATAAGTGGGGAAGGATGGACACTAAGAATGCAAAATCTCGAAGTTGAAAACACGATGTTGAAAAATGAACTCAATGTTATGAATAAAGAAGTATCAGAGTTGCTTGAGAAACTTCGAAAAGCGGAGGATGGTAATGATGTAGTTAGTGAAGGTATTTAGTTGTTTTGTTTAGTCGTTGTCTTTAGTATTAATTAGGTCTATTTATGTATAACTAGCAGCGCTCCGCGGTTTCACCCGCGTTACTCCGGATTCCATAGGAATATCGGGATAAAAATTAGCCTATGTTATTCCCAATGAATCAATGTATCCTCATACCAAGATTCATCTAAATCAGTCTAGTAGTTTAGGAGTCAATTCTTTACAAACAAACAAACAAAAAATATTTTCTCTTTATAATATTAGTGAAGACAAACAAAAAAATCTTTCCGCTTTGTAATATTAGTATAAACATAGATTAATTCTACTTAACTAACCAAGTACATTTAATCAGTATTAGGTATGCCTAGATTTTCTAAACAACTTCAAAGCCGTATCTAATGACAAAAAAATAGTAATTAGTTCTATAATGAATCTGACCAAGGTATTTATTGAGAAGGAAAGTACTCAGTGGATCTACAACATGAAATCTGTATCCAATGACATATTACCTTATTAGATCCTTGATGGATCTAGCGAAGGGAGCAACTAACAAAGAAAATTTCTCAGTAGATCCACAACTTGAAATCTGAAACAAATTTTTAAAAAAATTCGCTCCAGATTTGGCCAATGGATCTTCTAAAAATTATCGAAAATCATAAATAAAATATTGTACAATTAGTGGGTAAATCAAAATATCAATGAAATATTTACAAAATACTAGCTGCGCCCCGCGGTTTCTGCGCTGCTTTCTTAATTTTTTCTTTCATAAGAACATTCTCCTGACAATAATAACCACAAAAAAAAAGTTTTTTTGCAAAATCGGTCCAGCCGAATTCATTTTATATTTTTAAGATAGGTTGCAGAAAAGAATAATCTGTGAAATATTTTTTAGAACCATACAAAGACATTTGATTTTGAAAAAAATATTACTTCAATGGTTTTATTTTGAGTTTTATAAATCTAAGACTCTGATTGGTGTAGGGGTACAAAAGGTCCACTATTGAACTTGTTTCACAAAAAAAGGCAGAATCGCAGACCTGATAGTTTGGCTGTAATTGCGAAGTTCAGAGTGAAATCTGATGTTGACTAAAATTTCACTAAAGTCCAAATAACTTTTGAACCACTAATTATTGCAGAACATATAGGGGGGTTAAATCGATAGGTACTGAGGTCCCCTACCGACGATCCACCCTCCTTGTTACACCGTGTTAATAGATCTATTCCATAACAGTAATAGATAAACACTTTGCCTTCAACAGACGCAAATAAGACACACGTCCAATTAGAAACTGCAGAGCTAGAAAATCACAGGGTATGTCTAGACAAGGAAGTTCTAGCGTCACAGATGGAAAAGTTAAAGATGAAAATGAATGAAATTAACATGAAAAAGGATCATTATTGTGATGTAAAAACAAGACTTAACAAGGAGGTGATGCGGTTGACGGACGCAAAGAAAGATTGTGAAGACAAGTAAGTGTTTTTTTAACCTTAACTACAAGCGACATGCTTTGGATTCTTCTGTGTGAATAAATTTCACAGTGCTGACCACTTTTTAGGGTTCCATACCCAAAGGGTAAAAACGGAACCCCATTACTAAGTTTAATATTTTTTTGAATGGTCTTCTAATGAACCCTTTTACTAAGACTCCACTGTCCATCTGTCAGTCACCATGCTGTATCTCATGAACTGTGTTAGCTAGACAGTTGACATTTTCACAGATGATGTATTTCTGTACACATCCACAAACATTATATTCTGTTTTTGTATCTAACAAATTCAAAAACAGAATATAATGGTTCAGAACCCTGTATATTACATATAAATGGACCAAGGAATCCCGTTGTCCCGTACAAACTTTGCCCCCCAGATTTTTAGAAAATCCTTTCTTATCGGATGCCTACGCCATACAAAGAATACACCCTCCAAGTTTCAGCTCTCTACGACCAGCGGTTTAGGCTGTGCATTGATCCGTCAGTCAGTCAGAACAAAGCATTTTATATGTTTAGATGTTCTAAGCGTAAAACTTACTATTACAGAATAGAAGAACTAAAAAGACAGAAACAAGAATCAACCGCAGCCCATGTCAAACTAGAAGCAGATTACCGCCACGCACAATCTACCATCACAGAGTTACAAGGCAAGTTGGACAAGTCTACTGCAGAATGTCATAGACTTGAGAAAGATTGGGAGGCGTACAAGCTAAGAGTGAAAAGCATGCTGTTTGCCAAAGATAATGAGATTAAATCGCTGCAAGATGGGCTTAGTCTCACTGAGGATACTAAAGTATTAATGGAGCAGATAGAAAGTTTGAAGTAAGCAACATAAATTGTATTTAGTTCTATTGTCTCTCTCAATGGACCTTCGTGGCGCGGCAGGCGATCACACGCCTGCGACGCAAAGTTTGCGGGTTCGATTCCAACCATCGAACAAATATTTGTGTACAGACATTTGTTTTGTTTTAAAAGAAGAGGGTACTGGGGGCTCTCTCCATACAAACTATTACAAACGTAGTCGACTGTTTTCTCTCTGGATAATGACACTAGAGCAAATATTTTTGGTGCATAAAACTTATAACTGCCATGACCATTGACCATGCCCCCATTTTTTGTTAGTTTTTTTATTTTTTAAATCCTAATTTCTAAGATAATAAGAAAAGGGAAAAAAAATACTGGCATAGTCATGGCAGTTATAGGTTTTATGGCACAAAATGATTTGTGCTAATGTCATTATCCAGGGAGGAAACAGTAGACTACATTTGTTTGGAGAAAGCGCAGGTACCCTTTCACCTTAGGTGTTTCTGTATGTATAATAAGCACAATTCACAAAAAGAAGTGTATACTTAAGTCTTCTATTCGTTGTCTGGCTACCATAATACAAGCCTAATCTTACCTTAACCATAATGCAAGATTAAAATATTATAATCCATCCCATATCCATAATCCATAAAAATTGCAGGACACAGCGCCATCTAGGTGCCTGATGGCGCTTTGTACTGCAATGTTTTATTTATTTATTTCAGTGTCAAAGAATATCAATAAAGCCCCTTTTTAATTCCTATTTTGTTCTAATTTTTATAACCATTGTCATTGAATTGGGTTCAGTAGTTTGTGCGTAAATGAGGGATAAACACACACTCTTTCACGTTTATAATATTAGTAGGATATGATATAAATTGGATTAGGCACGTATTTAACATCATACTTTATAAACCTTTTAAGATACGAACGCGACGATTTATCAGAAGCAGTAGCTGGTGTGCGTAACGAGTTGAAGAACATGAAGCATTACTTGTCTCAAGTGGAGACCAGATACAATGCAACCGAGCGTGTCGTTGCGGCGCTGAGGGAGGCTCTACGAGACGAGAGGAGTAGCAAGAATAGAGCTGAGGCCCAATATGTTACTGTTGCAAAGGTAGGTGGTGCAACCACACTGCAGTTACATTACTTGTCTCAAGTGGAGACCAGATACGATGCAACCGAGCGTGTCGTTGCGGCGCTGAGGGAGGCTCTACGAGACGAGAGGAGTAGCAAGAATAGAGCTGAGGCCCAATATGTTACTGTTGCAAAGGTACGTGGTGCAACCACACTGCAGTTACATTACTTGTCTCAAGTGGAGACCAGATACGATGCAACCGAGCGTATCGTTGCGGCGCTGAGGGAGGCTCTACGAGACGAGAGGAGTAGCAAGAATAGAGCTGAGGCCCAATATGTTACTGTTGCAAAGGTAGGTGGTGCAACCACACTGCAGTTACATTACTTGTCTCAAGTGGAGACCAGATACGATGCAACCGAGCGTGTCGTTGCGGCGCTGAGGGAGGCTCTACGAGACGAAAGGAGTAGCAAGAATAGAGCTGAGGCCCAATATGTTACTGTTGCAAAGGTAGGTGGTGCAACCACACTGCAGTTACATTACTTGTCCCAAGTGGAGACCAGATACGATGCAACCGAGCGTGTCGTTGCGGCGCTGAGGGAGGCTCTACGAGACGAGAGGAGTAGCAAGAATAGAGCTGAGGCCCAATATGTTACTGTTGCAAAGGTAGGTGGTGCGACCATACTGCAGTTACATTACTTGTCTCAAGTGGAGACCAGATACGATGCTACCGAGCGTGTCGTTGCGGCGCTGAGGGAGGCTCTACGAGACGAGAGGAGTAGCAAGAATAGAGCAGAGGCCCAATATGTTACTGTTGCAAAGGTAGGTGGTGCAACCACACTGCAGTTACATTACTTGTCTCAAGTGGAGACCAGATACGATGCAACCGAGCGTGTCGTTGCGGCGCTGAGGGAGGCTCTACGAGACGAGAGGAGTAGCAAGAATAGAGCAGAGGCCCAATATGTTACTGTTGCAAAGGTAGGTGGTGCAACCACACTGCAGTTACATTACTTGTCTCAAGTGGAGACCAGATACGATGCAACTGAGCGTGTCGTTGCGGCGCTGAGGGAGGCTCTACGATACGAGAGGAGTAGCAAGAATAGAGCTGAGGCCCAATATGTTACTGTTGCAAAGGTAGGTGGTGCAACCACACTGCAGTTACATTACTTGTCCCAAGTGGAGACCAGATACGATGCAACCGAGCGTGTCGTTGCGGCGCTGAGGGAGGCTCTACGAGACGAGAGGAGTAGCAAGAATAGAGCTGAGGCCCAATATGTTACTGTTGCCAAGGTAGATGATGCACACTTATCCCTATGGAGGCCATACACGCTAGGGTTTGCGGCAAACCCTAGCGTGCATGGCCTCCAACCGACAGCCAAACCGTTTGCCTGTCGGTTTTGCATGAAAAGTCATGCAAAACCTAGCGTGTATGGCCTCTATAACCTTGTTTGAACGTAGTAGAGTAGGTTCGGTCGGCTGCATAATTTAAGACCCACAGTAGAGCTCCAAACCGGCTGTTATAAGAATGTTTTCAATACAAGGCAGATCATGGGCACCTGCTTTAGTTTAAGTTTAAAGTCTTCTTTAACTCATGAATTTATCAAACAAAAATATTTGAATGAAAACATGCCAATAATAGTAATTTTTTAACTCTACCGGGGACTGCAATTATGCTGCCGACTGATCATACAATCTGCTTTCCTTTGAAATATGCTACGCAGTTCAATAGACCTACAGATTAATTATTCTTCAAAATAAGATGATCCTAACATAGTCGAAGGAATAAGAAATACGTGATAGAAAGAGATGCAACAGTAGGTTATTAGCACTGTGCGACTTAAATTGCACTTTATTTGCCGACAAATTGCTATGCAGTTTGGCAGATAGTTTTGTAGTAATAGTTTAAGTGCTTTTTAAATAAATAAATTTAAAAATTCTGTGCAAGGATTTTGGATAATTCAATTCCTTAGCGAACGAAGTCGCGGGTGAAAGCTAGTATTCAATGAAATTGTCATATTATATCTATACATTAAAAAATGCTTTCTGATGGATCAACACACAGCCTAAACCACTGATTGTAGAGACCTGAAACTTGGAGGGTATGTTCTTTGTATGACGTAGGCATCCGATAAGAAGGTTTTTCGGAAATTCTACCCCTTAGGGAGTGAAAAAGGGGGGCAAAGTTTGTATGAGAAAACGTTATACCGTGGTCCAATCTACTTCAAATTTGCATAAATATTCTTTTGACTTCCACGCGGAAGAAGTCGCGGGCAAAAGTTAGTCTTCAGATAAATATTTGCGAAAATCTTTTAACAGGAACTGAAATCATTCCAAATGGAGACAGGTCAAACGATAGCCAGCCTCCGTACAGCCCTACGCGACAAAGAAAGCGAACTGATACACCTAAGAGATTCACAATCCACAGTGAAGACACCTAACACAAGCTCCCTGAACGTGGCGGACTATACCGTCACTCAGGACACGGGAGATAGCGACAAGATACAGGGCTTGACGGAGACTCTGTTCCAGAGGCAGGCTAAGATTGATAGGTTAATGGCTGATAATAATATGTTGAAGATACAGTTGGATAAATTAGAGGTAAGATATCCTTTCTTGCTTTATTTGGCGAGTTATTCATTGAAAATAAAGCTTATCTATACTCATATATTAGTACTTACTGCCCACCGCATAAGTCCCGATCCCGTGAGAATATCAAAATTAAAAGCTAAATATAGAAATATAGCTTCGTCGATAAATGGACTATCCAACACACAAAATATTTTTTCAATCTGAACCAGTAGTTCCTGATATAAGCCCGTTGAAACAAACAAACTCTTCAGCTTTATAATATTAGTATAGATCAGGGATGGCCAAGAGGTCGACCGCGGTCTACCGGTCGACCGCGAAGGCAATATAGGTAGCCCGCAAGAGTTAAAGAACTAAATTAAAAACTAACAACATTATTTTAAATTAATATATTCCCGCCAACTAGATACCTACTTACTACAAACGCGTCACAGCATGCGCTTTGGTCGCAGTCGCGGCAAAATGGTACTCCCGTTGCATGTATGTGTGAGTCGGTCGTGTACACGTGGCGTCACTAGTTAACTCACCACCCGCATACCACTGTAGTTTTGGTAGTTAGCTAGTCAGTACTAGTTTTGACTTGAGTGCGAACGGCTTTGTTGCGTGGCGTTAATAATAAATATCGGAACTTGTGTCTTGGTGACTTTATTTATTATCAAAATGAGTGGGCCATCTGGTTCGAGTGCGAAAAAAAGTAAGACTTACCATTATCACAGTGAGTGGGAAGAGGAATTCTTTTTCATTATGGTCAAGGACAAATGTGTGTGCCTAATTTGCAACTCAAGTGTGGCATTACCGAAAAGAGCAAATGTTGAACGGCACTTCAAAACTACACATACCAAATACGCCACCGATTTTCCATTTGGCAGTGAAAACCGAAAGATAAAGTACGTGAATTAAAAAGCAGTTTAAGTGCACAACAATCATTTTTTACGAAACCAGACTCGAAATCAAAAGCAGCAACATTGGCGTCATTTGTTGTTACAGAAATACTAATAAAACGAAAGAAACCTTTCGAAGATGGAGAAATGATCAAGGAAGCCATGCAGAGAGCTGGGGAAGCACTTTTCAATCATTTTAAAAATAAAAAAGAAATTATTTCGGCAATAAATGATATTTCACTATCACGAAATACTGTGATGCGACGCAGTGAAGCCTTAAGTGAAAATTTGGAACAATTACTTAATGAAGACTTGCAGAAATGTTGTTTCTTGTCACTACAGTTTGACGAATCCACTGATGTGACCGACATTGCTGAATTGTGCATTTTCGTGCGCCTAGTTTTTGATGATATGACGGCTAAAGAAGAGTTATTGACGATGATTCCACTGAAGGGGCAAACCAGAGGTGAAGATATCTACAGATCTTTTAAGGATTTTGTAGAAAAAACTGAGTTTCCGATTCACAAACTAGTTGCTATCACGACAGATGGAGCACCCGCTATGCTTGGACAAAGAGTTGGTTTTATTTCATTGTGCAAAAATGATGACAATATTCCAAGTTTCACCAACTATCACTGCATCATACACCAACAAGTTTTGTGCTCTAAAATTCTCGACTCGGATATTATCATGAAAATTGCTTTTAAACTAGTCAATTCTATTCGAGCCAGAAGTTTGCAAAGGCGTCAATTTCGAGCTCTTCTTGAAGAGACTGAAGCCGAACACTCAGATCTTCTGCTACATACAGATGTAAGGTGGCTTAGCCGTGGTGCCTTTTTAAAGAGATTTCGCCAATTACTGCCAGATATCAAAACTTTCATACAATCGAAAGGAGAAAATGTACCTGAACTTGAAGATGACAAATGGCTTATGAAGCTGGCCTTTCTTTGTGACGTAACAGAAAAGCTCAATAATTTAAACCTGAATCTGCAAGGAAAAGACAAAACCGTGATTGACATGATAACTTTGATAAAAACGTTTAAAAGTCAAATACAAGTGCATGCAACTCAATTAAAAGAAGGTGAACTAAAAAATTATAAAAACATGGAAGATGAATGTACGCACAATTCAAATCGGGACTTTCAAAATTTCGCTGAACAGCTGGAGAATTTGCACCTGGAGTTCGAAAGAAGGTTTGCAGATTTTGCCGCTCTCGAAGAAGTGTTAAGTTTCATGGTGTTCCCTTTTAATGAAAGTATTGACATTGATAGCTTGGCTGTTAAAATTGGCAAGTTAACTGATACTGAAACGGTTGTGGTCGAAGAAGAAATAATTAAAATTAGATGCGACATATTTTTGAAAGCTAGAGTTGGTAGTAGTACTGATTTTTGGAAACTGATTTGCAAAGAAAAGTTTCCATGCCTAAGAAAGGTAGCTTTATATTTGACTTTGTTTTTCGGTTCTACCTACCTTTGCGAATCATCATTTTCTACCATGAATGCAATAAAAACCAAATACCGTTCCCGCTTAACAGACGCTCATTTAACTTCTTGTTTGCGCATCGCAATTACTTCTTACACTCCCCAATATAATAAACTTGTGGATAATATGCAATGTCAAATATCGACCCAAAAATGTTAAGGCTTAATATTTTTGTATTTTATGTTTAATTAATAAAGACAGATTTATTACAAATGTGTTTTATTTTCTCTTGTAAGCTACCTTTACCTACTTTGCAGTCGACCGCAAGAAATATTTTTGAACACAAGTATACCTCACAGGTCAAAAGTTTGGCCACCCCTGGTATAGATTATAAGGAGGAAAGATTTTATTGTTTGAATTAAAAAAAAATCACTACTG
Source organism: Idaea aversata (assembly GCA_907269075.1). Taxonomy (NCBI): domain Eukaryota; kingdom Metazoa; phylum Arthropoda; class Insecta; order Lepidoptera; family Geometridae; genus Idaea; species Idaea aversata. The sequence goes on from OU026102.1 coordinate 6,662,417, forward strand.
GACCGATTGAGATAAAACTTGGTATGTAAATATAGCTGGAAACCTGGAGTATACTTTTTGTCCCTATATTCCCACGGGATTAAGAATTACGCGGGGGGGCAGCTTAGTACTGTTAAATATACCCAAATCAGGGCAATTTTTATAAATTGGCAACCCTTATTTGTCGGTATTTCGACGTTTCTGCTGTCACCTTACCTTTAGATGATTTTCTGCTGTGCTCGCTTGCCATCTTAATAATTTAATATTATTATTTTTTTATTGAGTTTCCATACATTTTTGACCAGAGTGTAATAGTTTAAAGTGCCTAAATACACGGAGAGATATTGAATAAGATAATTGAGTTTATTTTTCATCACACCGCTGCACCTCCTATAAAAAGTACTTAAATATAAGACGCAGGAGGCTGAGCGTTGGCGAATGATTCCGAGCCTGACTCCGCGTCACTCATCATAAACAATTAAAATAAGAACTCAGATACTCTGCTCAATAATTAATTTAGTTGAATCACGCTCAAACTTACAAAATACCCAGGGATCAGTCCGATTAATCGTGATTACAATCTAAAAAATACCCCACGTCTGCACAGCTCCGTGGTCGAACCAAAAAAGTGAAGCTGTTGCTAACATGTTTTTGACAGATGACGTTTCAATACGGGGCTGCCCTTTGTTTGAATAAATCCTACCCAAGTATCGACTCAACAATATTATTTTGTACAGTAGCAACACTGAATTTACGGAGTTTCTATGCACGAAAACAGATGGCGCTGCTAAATCTGCGACATATTTTTTATATATCTTCACTTTATGCTAGTTGTAGCTGCAGTACCACGGTGATTACGGTTCGGCAGGTTCGGTTCGTTTAATTTTTTTTTCTTCTTTCCAGTTAAAATACAAAGCGGAAATAGGATCCCTCCGTAACTCGCAAAGCGTCGTGAACCTACAAACGGACGGCCGACAAAGACGATACGGATCCGATTCTACCATGCAACTTATATCTAATCGTATGGCGTTTGTTCTCAAACGATATCCTGCCTTTAGGATATTCATTGTTCTTTATATGGTAATTATTTTTTATTAAAATAATTCTTACATAAAAATAGTATATTATGCAACTAGTGAATAAAAGACGGAATTAAAGCGAGGGCCATAGATAAATCCTGAGCTACGCGAGTGATTCATGGCCCTCAATGTAAATCCGTCCTTTATTCACTAGTTGCGTAATATACTATTTGTTAATGACACTTTATACCATGACTACGAGAAAAAAAAAACACGTGTCGCGGGATAGACAGACGAAACAGTATTTTTTGCGCAAGGAGGTTGTACAAGCATTGAGATGGAGGTCGAATACAAAAACACCAAAACAGTGATTAAAAGGCTTTTTATAAGCTAAAATAAGCTTGAGTGGGAATGGTATAGGAATGATCTAGTCAATGCTAATTTGATAAAATAATTGGCATATGATCTAAACTAATATTATAAAGAAGAAAGATTTGATTGTTTGTTTGAATTGAATAGGCTCCGAAACTACTGAACCGAATTTGATGAAGCTTCAGCATTGATTGATTGACTACTGTCAATGAATCAAAGCTCAAGCTTCATCCCGATATTCCCAGTTACACGGGAAAACTGCGAAGAGCTGCTGGTCATAAAAATATAAGTATTAATCTAAGTTTATAACGTCTAGGTTAGTAAATAAAAGTCAAATTTTAGTCCTATAACAGCCATGACTATGCCTCTATGTCTTGGTTTTTATTTTCATTTTCTAAATATCATAGAAATTAAGCTTGCACGGCAGTTATACGTTTTATGCAACAAAAATATTTGTGCCAGGGTCATTATCCAGGAAGGAAACAGTCGACTACGTTTGTATGGAGAGAGCGCAGCGGCGCTTTTAGTCGCGAGTGAATAGGTATCTTCTAGGAAGGTGTGTTAGATCTTAGGCCGCATCGTCACCTACCATCAGGCAGGTGTGATAGTGGTCAAACGCTGACCTATCATATGTAAAAAAAACATATGGCACTCGGGGACTGCCGCGGTAAAGCTATTGCATCGTGCGAGCTTCGTACAGTCGGAACATATACATACACGTTAAGCGAACGCTCGGCCGAGCTACATGGTAGGCGGAGTGGGGGGTGTTAGGTTTTTTTTCTCTACTGAATTTCTTGGTTCGGTCGCCGCGCTCAAAGCCCGCGATAAAAGCTATGCAATAGCTTAAAATAAAAGAAATATGTTGAATAAAAAAAACAATGTGTAAAGAGATTGATAACTATTTATTTCCCAGGTCTGTCTACATTTCTGGGTGCTAACAGTGTTACTAACAAATACACCGGAAACCTACATTCCACGTCCGATGCGATCGTCGTAAGTTAACATAAAACTGGATATATGAAATTATGTTTGTCTATGGATAGCGTTGTGAGTATTAACTTGTCAGTATTTAGTTCTCTACAGTGAAAAATTGTATAATGCGTTACTGTAAGTACTCGCAAATTATGTTTAAAAATGTCTATGAAAAAAATGTGACTTTTATGTTGAGCTTGTCGTTGTTGAAACGAAACGAAAAATTGTAATCCGAAAATTATTTAGATTTAATAAAGTATAATATTTAAGTATCTTGTTCAGGGACCGAAATGGTATCTCAATAAGCGGTTTTGATCGGTATTTTTAAGTGATACTCGAACGCTTACTTTGCATTTAAGTACCACAAATAATGATATCTATAAATTGCGGTACCACTAGTTTCGGGTACCCAAAATCGTAAGCGGATACCCGAATATTAAACCCTAAAAGTGTCTTCTTGCGCGTTGCCAATTCTACGCGAAAATCCTTTCTCTCTTTTACATATGTCATTAGAAAGGGTTAAACGTAATCTCTGCCGTGCACGTGTATGTTTATTTATTAATTGTCAATTTCATAGTCTAGGTCGTTTTTAATACAGAAATTTTAAAAATAACTATTCAGAATAATGTTTTCATCATTAAAAATTCAACTTTAAGAAACGGTAAACTATTTCTTTGTTTCTGAAAAAACTGTCAATCCTAGCAGCACCACTTTGGAATCAAATTGAAGGTGATTTTAGTATCTACAAATGTATTTCTAATAGTTTTTCCTATAGGACTATTACTTCTCCTATAGGACTAGTTTTCTCAGAAACAAAGAAATTGTTTATGGTTTCTTAAAGTTGAATTTTGTTTAATGATGAAAACATTATTCTGAATAGTTATTTTTAAAATTTCTGTATTAAAAACGACCTAGACTATGAAATTGACAATTAACTTCTCAACTGGCCTACAAACCCCCGAGCGATTTTCTTTTCGGAGCAGAAAGTAGCCGTTGACTGGCCAAGTCGAAAAAAAATGGCCGCTTGAAGGGGGCAGACCCGTTTATGCATATAAATTAATTTTGGTTTGACTAATTCAGAACATTGATACCTTTCTGCATTCAGAATGAAATTTCCTATTTAGATGACATAGTTTAAATATTAGTACTTGAACAAATAATGTGAGTAATTGCAGAGTGAAGTGCAAATTTGCAAAATGCACTTGCAAAAAAATTGCAAAAAAAATTCCTAAAGAAACTAATATCTCCTGCGAAATTTATGAGTTAATAATACAAAGTGAGGTGATCTAGTTACCCAGGCGTTGTTTATCACAAAACACAACACATAAAACAAATGAAAACAATATTAATTAAGTCGAAACGCGCACTGTCCAAAACAAAAACAAACAAACATGGCCGTCAGAGGCAATTGATCGAAGTGACATTGACATTGAACGATTATAACCTTACCAAATTAAGTAGTATGGTTTTATATGCAACTCATGTACATCCCAGAATAGGTTGGCTATACTTGACCTTGACATACATTCATTCATTAGACGTAAACATCAAAATACGCCCGAAACCCCCGAGCGGTTTTGGCCAGTGTAGCGTTTCGGCCGAAAAACCGCTCGGGGGTTTGTAGGCCAGTTGAGAAGTTAATAAACAAACATATAAAACAAACATACCTGGAAAACGCTTTCAAGGGGTAGTTTTTCCTAAAAAACTAAAACACGTGCCAGAATAACGTAGCACCATAGGAGAAGCCCAGGGTTTTCAAGGATGACAACTCAGGAATAGACTACTCTCGGAGGGTCTAATAACATATTAAAAATTTTTTTTTTTTTTTCGATGTATAGCGTTTTTGTGTCCATTTTTACTGACCGAATTGAAAGAAAAGTAAGCATATTTCGAAAATTATAAGTCCTATCAACATACTTCCAAGACAATTATTATAGAGAATTTAATGAAGAACAAATTGGTCATTGACAGTTTTGATGTGGCTTTAATCGTTTTTATAATAAAATCAAAAAACTCATTAGGGTTGATACAAAACAGGGTCGAGGGGGCGTTAAAATTACTTACAGCTTCTAAACTATAAGTCCGATCTACATACTTCCAAGGAGATTGTTGTAGTGAGTTTAATGAGGATCATATTGCTCATTGACAGTTTGGTTGTAGTTTGAACCGTTTTCATACAAAATGCAAAAAACTCTAATTTGGCACAAAAAGGGGGGGAAAAGGGGGGAAACAATAATTTCTCGACGTGCTTCCATATCGAAATTGAAGCACATATATGACAGCTACGTTCATGCCAAGTTTCATGCTTTCTTTACGATGGGACCATAAAACTGATTTTTGTTAGGACTGGGAGCTGCACTAGATGTAAATTGCTAGATTCAGTCGAACGAAAAAGCGACGTTGCCATTTTTACAAACATCTCAAAAATACTGTTCATGAACGGTTCATAAACCATTTATTTTTAGATACCAAAATTTTGCGATATCATTATTTTTGGGTACCGTAATTCTATTTTAAATTAAGATATCTTTGCATAAGGGTATCTGAATTTCAAGTATCCTAAAATATCGGTTTTTCGGTCCCTGATCTTGTTTTTCCCGATATTCAATTGTATTTATGTTATTCAACTGTTGTTTTTTCGATATTCAACTTTTTTCCTGTTTTCAATTGTTTTTTTCTCAATATTCAACTTTAATCTCGATATTCAACTTTTTTCCCTCTTTCAATTGTTTTTTTCTCGATAATCAACTGTTTTTTCTCGATATTCATTTTTTTCCGCGATATTCTTTTTTGGTTTTTTTTTGGACAATGGGTTCTTGGTAAAGTAACAATACTTTAGTGTAAATTATAAAGAGAAAAGATATGATTTTTTGTTTTTTTATTAATTTTTTTGAACTTTGGAATTACTGGACCGGTTTTATACAATAACACCCTGCTGCGTAATATTTTACCTTGTAGGAATCTCTTTGGTCTTAAAGGCCAATAAGTATTTAACCTCTTTAACTAAATGCATTTGCATGAATTTCAACCCAATGCCTAAGCAGATCATCTACTAATCATACGTAGAAGAACTGTCCAACTTGTTGTATTATCTGTTTTTAGGGTTCAAAAGCTAAGAAAAGGAACCCTAATAATTCTCTTGTTAGTCTGTTTTTATATTTTCTTGTCTCTCTCAAATCTGAAAAATATTTTTGATTGTTTATTATTTATTTAAGTATTTTGAATTTATTTATTTGATGTATTGAATTTATTTTTTATAAGAAATATACATATTTATAGATATAGTTTTTTTGGGGGAAAAGGTGCAATAAACGTTATATTTTAATGTTGCAATGTAGTTTTTTTTAGTATTATAATATGTCTAGAATAATAACCTTTTGTATTACCATACTCTTTATCAAACACACGGTATAAAAATATCATCATCACACGAGCGATGTTCCCGGTTGCATCCTTCTCGGGAGCCCGGGGTCCGCTTTCCTACTTTTACGCCTCCACTTCGCACGATCTTCGGCATTCTGGTTTGTAAAGCCATTTGCACGCATATCACCCTTTACGACGTCAAGCCAGCACTTCTTGGGTCTACCCAGTCTACCACGACCTGGCGGAGGCGCCATGGCAAGACATTTGTTCCCCACGTAACTAGCCTAATCTATCTTGTCTCATCTTTAGGGTTGCGTACCCAAATGGTAAAAACGGGGGCCTTTTATTAAGACTCCGGTCCGTCTGTCTGTCTCTTTGTCACCAGGCCGTATCTCATGGACCATGATAGCTAGAGAGTTGAAATATTCACAGATTGCCGCTATAACAACAAATACTGAATAAATAGTACGGAACCCTTGTGCGCAAGTCCGACTCTCACTTGGCCGGTTTTCTTTTGTGATCTTGCTGACAAAGGTCAAGATTACAAAATATTTTGAAGGTTTAAAATATTTGAAAAACATATACCTTCAAAAATATTTATAATTATAGTTGGTCTAGCTATACACAGGAAAATACAATAAATCTAAAAATACCCGGAGATATATATTTAAGATAAGAAAAACTGCCAAGTAGAGAAACCGGTAAATTACCTCGCTTTAGAATTGCAAAACTAAAGAAATATGTACCTAATTTTTTTTATTTAATATAGGTGATTATTTTTTTGCAAAATCATCAGGTTCGATTCCTGGCTAGGGTAATGACTTTTCCAAAAATCTAATAATGCAGTTTCAGTTTTTGTCAAAATCGGGCACGCAACTCCTTTCAGTATTTTTCGCTATCTCTTATAGTTTAAGATATAGTCCTGAAGGCCCACATAAAAAAATCACCCTGTATATTAAATTCTCCGCGGTGTTAGTTACCTACTTCCATCTAAACGGCTGAACCGATTTGTATGAAATTTTTGTGTAAGTATATTCATTAGGTCTGAGAATCGAACAACATCTATTTTTTTATGTATGGAAAAAAAAAACATTCTGGACTAACATTTTTAGTCAACCCATTTGCAATTTATTTATTGACCTATTTAATTTGATATAAAATACTTTTCATCCATTAAACAACTCAGTGAAGGTCGTTCACGAAGGGATCCTTTACTAATACAAGTTATTAATATTTAACAACCACAAATATTGGACCTCCTTTATCGTGACCTCGATACACTCCTTTGGCCCGTAATTAAATAATGGTATTTCCAAAAACTGTCGAAACAAGCAAACCTACCTACACGTGTTAATCAAACAAATGACGTCACTCGTATCTTTTCCTTATTTATTAAAATTCTGTCACAAAACAAATTCTATAATGTAAAGTATAAAATAACATAATAATTAATATGTAATTAACATTGCTTTACTTACTTATCAATATGACTAGTTGCGCTTTGTGGGTTTTCCCGCGTGAAGGAATTACTCAGATTCGCTTCCGAAAGATTAGTTCCGAATTGCTCGATAGACCAGAATAAATAAATATTGCAGGACTATCCACACATCGCCATCTAGCCCCAAGCTAAGTAACTAGACTTGTGTTATGGGTGCTAGACAACAGATATTATACTACTTATTTATATACTAAACTTACTTGCTTACTTTTTAGTAGTAAGTAAGTATATCCGTTGTCTAGCACCCATAACACAAGTCTAGTTACTTAGCTTGGGGCTAGATGGCGATGTGTGGAATGTCCTGCAATATTTATTTATTATTTATTTACTTACTTTTCTTTTGTAAATATATTTACTTAAAATACAAAGAAACAACCAGACCACAGACAATATCTTAGCATAAATACTTGTCTGTGGCGAGAATCGAACCCGCAACCCTGTGTTTGGCAGTCCGGCATGGTGACCATTGTGCCAACTGGGTCAAAAGAATAGGCACAAAATACATGTGACGCCTTTTAAAATCGTAAAATATAATATTTAACAACTTTTTAAATCTTAAAATGGCAGATTATCTGACTATCAAGTGATTTACTTTTCTCAAATAATATATTTATTTATAAATGAGAAAGTTGTTTATTAATACTAGTTTTCAACTGCGACTTCTTTCACATAGCGCTTAAATCTTCCAAAACCCTTTCTTAGCGGATGTCACATAATAATAGCTAATTGTGTACCAAAAAGCCCGATAGATTCGGCTAAAATTAATATAACAAGACTGGATATAAATAATAATAATAAAGCCCTTTATTCTGAAATTTTATTTTACAAGTTAATTAACATTTAGATTAGAGATAGTGCTATAATATATCTTTAATTTCAGTGTGCCTTTTGGCATAGGCCTCCTCCAACAACTTCCACTGGCTTCTGGCTTCAAACAAGACTGTATATTATGTATCCTACTATCCTATACTATTATATTATTATACTTATTATTTTCCTGTTTTTCTTTTCTTTTTCTCAGCTTCAAGCCGGTTTTAATGCGTATTACGGGCATAATATGCCAAGTAATACACATGTTAAATTATCGTTATTATACTTATTATTATTATTATTATTATCCCCATATTTCCACGGGATCGGGACTTACGCGGGCGAAACCGCGGGCGCAGCTAGTCGTTAATAAACCAGTCAGTCAGAACTTAAAATGTTTATGTTTATAGATTACTAGCTTTTGCCCGCGACTTCGTCTGCGTAAAAGTCGAAAAAGGTTCTAATAGGGTCACGTTGTCCTAACAAACTTTGCCCCCCTTTTTCACCCCTTAAGGAGTAGAATTTCGGAAAATCCTTTCTTATCGAATACCTACGTCATACAAAGAACACACTGTCCAAGTTTCAGGTCTCTACGATCAGCGGTTTAGGCTGTGCGTTGATCCGTCAGTCAGTCAGTCAGGACAAAGGATTTTATATGTTTAGACTAGCTGAGTCTTGCGGTTTTACCTGCCTTAGTGTCTCTTCTTTACTCCTTTAGAGGTCGAATTTCCCGAATTCCCTTTCTTAGTCCTCCCCTACGTCCTAAAAGAAATCCCCATGCGAAATTCCAAACTCGTAACTTTTATAATTTCAGAGATTTCTTAATCATATTCTGGACTGAATTTTTTTAGGGAACCCATTAGCAATATATTTGTTGACCAATTTAATGTGATACCAAATTAAAGGCATAGGTATCTTAGACTAAAATAAGTACCTATACAATGTGTTTCAGCGAAGGGGTTTAATACGAAAGGGGGTTGTTTTAGACGTCTAGGCGAACAACTTTTGTTTTACGACTTTTGGAAATTCGAACATTTCGTTCGAAGTTTTTGTATGAAACAGCTGGTTTTAAGTAAAAATTTCCTAAGAATTATCGGAAAAAAAAGGTTCAAATATCCAAAAGTCGTAGAACAAAAGTTGTTTGCCTAGACGTCTAGAACAACCCCCTTTCGTATTAAACCCCTTCGCTGAAACACAATGTATACATGAGAAAAGTGATGATAAGTTCACGCAGCATCTCGTATTATCACAAAGAAGTTCAATAAAAACACAGGAACATGAGCAATTTGCTTGCGTAAAATGCTCGTTTAAAATTAAGATAACCGGTCGCAATGTCCGCCAATGAACCTTCGTTCACATCATGTTGTGATTGCCAGTATAGTTTTGACCACCGCAAACATAACACGTCAATTTCAAAAAACAATAATTAAATAAAACATATTTATACAAAATATTAATGCAGTGATTAAATGGTGTACCTATAATAACATATTTCATTAGACTATTAGACTAAACCAGTCTTCGGTTACCTTGAACTTAGGTTTTTTTTTAATATTGTGGTTTTTCCTCGTTTGCTTGCGGTCGCGATGACTACTAGAATGTATTTTTTGTTTTTTGTCGGTGAGTTCATTTTATATCTTTTGTATTTACGTCTGAGTGTGTGGTCGCTGATGCGTCCTAATTGCTTCAAATTTACTAAGAAATGATGTCGGTACCTATAACTTAGTGACTTGTAGGTAGGCGTTATTGTTTGCGTGCTATAATTTCTATAGATAACCCAATAATCTATAATATTTTTAATATTATATAGCTGAAGAGTTTGTTTGTTTGAACGCGCTAATCTCAGAAACTACTGGTTCGAATTGAATAATTATTTTTGTGTTGGATAGTTCATTTATCGAAGAAGGCTATAAGCTACTTTTTATTTTGATATTCCGGGGATCGGGACTTACGCGGGTGAAACCGCGGGGCGCAGTTAGTACAATGGATAAACTAGCTATCACAGTAACTTAACATGAACTGTTCATGAGATATTATACATGACCCGTGATGAGAATGGCGGTTCACGGTTCTGCGCCCTGCAAATTTAACTGCCTTAATCCCAACCCCGTGGGAATATCGGGATAGTTTTTCCTGATTTTCTCACAAAAAGTATCTAGCTACATACCGAGTTTCATCGCAATCGGTCCAGGGGGCCTACCGCGGTAAGTGCGTCGGCTTCAAACCAACGCGTCGGTTTACGCCGACCCGCGCCCCACACTGGGCGAAATTTTGAGCCTGTCTTTCATAGGAGTTTTGAAAAATTAAGTGGTTTTTGTCATGTGTTTTAAGTATGCAGGATTGTTGAGGACATCAAAACATTTAAAAATAAGTTATTCTGGTTTTTTTATTTCTAAAAAACACTACAAAATATGACTTTGTTTTTTTTTTAAATAATAACACCATAATCACATATTTTTGAAATTTCTATGAAAAGCAAGCTCAAATTTTTGCCCATTGTGAGACGCGGTTTGGGATATCGACGTCGGCTTGAAGCCGACGCACTTACCGCGGTAGGGCCCCAGTAGTTTTTGCGTGAAGGAGGAACAAACACACACATACTAACATACAAACTTTTACCTTTAATAAGGTAACCTGCCACCCTAATTAAAAACTAAATATTTCGTAAAAGTAGGAAAAAATACTTAAAAACAGGTAATTAGATAAATGTTTGCTTTATTGTCAACTAGCGACCCGCCCCGGCTTCGCTCGGCTATATTATGCATGTATTATACATATAAACCTTCCTCTCGAATCACTCAATCTACTAAAAAAAACCGCAGCAAAATCCGTTGCGTAGTTTTAAAGATCTAAGCATACATAGGGACAGACAGCGGAAAGCGACTTTGTTTTATACTATGTAGTGATCTGAAAAAGCAGTTCAATTGTTTATTTTCTTGTTATTTTGTCACTAATAATAACAAATGTTTTAAAAAACCTTTTATAGTGGCCCTATTACTCGTACCTTATTAGTAAGACTAGCGAACTTCGCACGGGTGTATTATGCATGTATTGTATCTAAAAACTTTCCTCTTTAATCACTTTATCTATTAAAAAAAACTGCATCAAAATCCGTTGCGTAGTTTTAAAGACCTAAGCATACGTAGGGACATAGGGACGGCGAAAAGTGACTTTATTTTATACTATGTAGTGATGGTATGTACCTCTAGGTACCAATTTCGATATCTTAATTAAGTTTACAAGGAAAATGGAAACCTACTTCAAAGTTTTCCTCAATTTGACGCTACAAAAGTGTTTTAGACAATTAAAGAGACGTTGCTATAGTTATAGCCTTTTCAAACAAATAGTTTGAAAAGGAATGATATTACTAAGAATATTCTGCTTCTTTAATTTTTTAACTAAGTTTGGTATGTACAGTCGGCTGCATAATTGCAGCCTTCGGTAGAGTTCGAAAATTACTATTATCGGAATGTTTGCATTCTTATAATTTTTGTTTGATTAATTGATGAGTTAGAAGACTTTAAACTTTACCTAAACCAGGTGTCTAGAATCTTGCTCGTGTTGAAAACATTCTTTTAACAGCCGTTTTTGAGCTCTACGGTGGGTCTGTAATTATGCAGCCGACCGTACAGTATGCGTCATAAGAACATACTATCAGTGCGCTACAATGATATTATACTATGAACCATTTTTACGACCTTCTTAATAGACGTTACACACACGCATAAATACTTGAATTAAAGTACTCATTATGATCATTATTTTCAACATGTTAGCTATGTTTTTAATTGGCCGAGTGGTATAAGCCGCCACCCGCTACACCAACCGACGAAGACGTGGGTTCGATTCACAGGTTTACGTTGTTATAATGTTCAAATAGTGCTGCACAGGATTGTAAACTTTACGCTAATAATGGACTTTTGAGCGCCGATGGTACATGTAGGTTTAAAAAAATAAGGTCATTTAAAAATAACTCCATAAATCAAAGTAAACAGAAGTTACTGCTAAGTATTTTATTATTTAGGTTATATCTAATATAAACTGTGCTTGAAAGGATCACATACTTAATTACATTACATGACATTTTTTGATGAAATTTTCGTTCTGTGGACCGAAGACATTGTGGCGGTCGCGGGTAGTCGGTTGATGGAGGCGGCTCAGTACCATTATTCACTAAGGTTAAAGTCGTTGGGCGCGCGTGATTAGGGGCGGAGGGGGAGAGGTTTTTGTATGGAAATCTCGCCCTAATCACGCGCGCCCAACGACTTGAAGCTTAGTGAATAATGGCCCAGGACCGCTCGCTGTTTGTGGCGTCGCGTCGTATGGGGGAGGCCTATGTCCAACAGTGGATGTGTATGGGCTGATATGATGATGATGATCTGTTTTCATCCCTTAAATTGCAACAAAATGTTATGTTATAGATGTCCATCGCTTAAATAGTTTGTATTTCTAGTATTTAAGTATTTTATAAAAAAGTATAACTTTAGGGTGATTAGAATAAAGAATAATTTAAGCCCAGTTTATGATGAATTCACAAAAAAAGACACCGAAATCGAACGCTATTAAAGGGATAAAAAAGCTACCTATTTATTTTTGTATAGATAAGAACACCCTGTGAGAACACCGTATTTTGCTCACTGAAAACTGTAGTTAAGTACCTATCTATTTACTGGTAGCATCACAAGGAAATGATGAAATTTCCAATAGAAACCTATTCAAACAAAATCGATTACATAGTTAGGTCTCGATAGTAAGTAATGGGTTATCAAAGGTTACAAGTTAATGATAAAAACACATGATTGCTTACCGATTTACTAAAGTACTCTAGGTACTAAAGTGCGTCCTCTCTGAAAGAAATAAAAGTTGGCACCATGGTCGCTATGCCGGACTGCCAAACACAGGGTTGCGGGTTCGATTCCCGCCTCAGACAAGTATTTATGCTTACTTAGATATTTGTCTGTGGTCTGGTTGTTTCTATGTGTTGTATATATTAGCAAAAAAAAAGTATATACCTAAGTAGTGTATCCGTTGTCTAGCATTCATAACACAAGTGTATCTAGTTACTTAGCTTGGGGCTAGATGGCGATGTATGGAATGTCTTGCAACATTTATTTATTTATATACGATAATAAAAAGTAGCTTAAGGTGAAAGGGTACCTGCGCTCTCTCCATACAAACGTAGTCGACTGTTTCCTCGCTGTGGATAATGACACTAGCACAAATATTTTTGTGCCATAAAACCTACCTATAACTGCCATGACTATGCCCCTATGTTTTTTTTTTTCATTTTCTAATTATCTTAGAAATTAAAATTAATAAAAACAAAAAATAGGGGCAAGGTCATGGCAGTTATAAGTTTTATGCACCAAAAATATGTGCTCTAGTGTCATTATCCAGGGAGAAAACAGTTGACTACGTTTGTAATAGTTTGTATGGATAACCCCCGGTACCCTTTCCTCTTAAAGACCCAGTTGGCACCATGGTCACCATGCTGCACTGCCAAACACAGGGTTGCGGGTTCGATTCCCGCCTCAGACAAGTAGGTATCAATGCTTAGATATTTGTCTGGTCTGGTTGCTTCTATGTATTGTATATATTTACAAAAGAAAAAAGTATATAAGTAGTGTATCCGTTGTCTAGCATTCATAATCACAAGTCTAGTTACTTAGCTTGGGGCTAGATGGCGATGTGTGGAATGTCTTGCAATATTTATTTATCTGACTTTCGAACTGTCTGCGAAGCATATTTGTTTCAGTAAACAAATTATTTGTGTATGCTTTCTGGGTGTCTATGTATACATATACCAACACCGCTCTGCGGTTTCACTCACGTTACTCCAGATACGATAATAAAAAGTAGCTTAAGGTGAAAGGGTACCTGCGCTCTCTCCATACAAACGTAGTCGACTGTTTCCTCCTTATGGATAATGACACTAGCATAAATATTTACTTATATGCGATAAAACCTATAACTGCCATGACTAATTATTGACTATGCCCCTATGTTTTGGTTTTTTCTTTTTCATTTTCTAACTCATAGAAATTAAGATTCAAAAAATAATGCATGGTCATGGCAGTTAAAGTTTTATGCACCAAAAATATTTGCTCTAGTGTCATTAATCATTATCCAGGGAGAAAACAGTCGACTATGTTTGTATGGAAAGAGCCACCGGTACCCTTTCCTCTTAAGTTACTCACAATGAATCAATGTATCCTCATACCAAGTTTCGTCTAAATCGGTTCCGTAGTTTCGGAGCCTATTCAATGCAAACAAACAATCAAAACTTCCCCTTTAAATATTGGTATAGATGTACGAGTATCTTCTTTATCTTTACACATAGTAGTATAAAACAAAGTCGCTTTTTCCGTCTGTCCGTATTATTTAATCTTTATTTTTACGGATTTTGATGCGGTTTTTTTAATAGATAGAGTGATTCAAGAGGAAGGTTTATAAGTATAATACATGCATAATATAGTATATGAACATTGATAATTTTTGAGGTTTCTAAAACCACATTTTTATGCGCTTACATTTCTGGCTTAACCCTACGAGATAGATCAAAATAATCTATTACAGTATTGTACACCTCAAAAAGGTCTCCAAAAAAGTCCGCGATGGTATATGTCTATCTCTTAGGGATAACCCACAATAACCATTTTTATATTAACCATGGCTTATTTTCAAAGCTATTTTTAACAATACAGCATTAATCCATAACCAATCAAGTGCCTTAAATACATTGTGCATTTGATATAGATCGATATGGTCCTTTACAGCATGTAATTTAAATTAATATTTTCAAAGATATCACAGATTTAAGAGGAAAAGGTACCGGGGGCTCTCTCCATACAAACTATTACAAACGTAGTCGACTGTTTTTTCCCTGGATAATGACACTAGAGCAAATATTTTTGGTGCATAAAACTTAACTGCCATGACCATGCCCCTATTTTTTTATTATTTTTTATTATTGTAATCTTAATTTCTATGATAATTAGAAAATGAAAACAAAAAACAAAAAATAGGGGCATAGTCAATAATAGTCATGGCAGTTAAAGGTTTTATGGCACAAAAATATTTGTGCTAGTGTCATTATCCAGGGAGGAAACAGTCGACTACGTTTGTATGGAGAGAGCACAGGTACCCTTTCACCTTAAAATGCAGGGACATAGCGGTTGCGGCGCGGCGCGCGGGCGGTACGGGCCGCGTAGCGTTGAGTGTTTTTCATAATAAATGTCGATGTCGCTCTTTCAAGAGTACCTAACCTCTAAAGAAAACGTGTTTGTATTGTCTAATGACGAAAACTGTGAATATTGTATATAAAGACATTCTGTAGTATATTTAGTATCAGCATTGCACACGTACGAAGCCGGGGCGGGTCGCTAGTGTATTTATAAAAGAAAAGTATTCCACTAGTTGGGCTGTGTGTTTATGTAGATAGGTAGGTGTTCACGGTGTAACGAGGGGGAGGGATCATCGGTTGCTGGGGGGTGGGGGACCTAAGTACCTATCGATTTAATCCCCCTGTATGTTCTGAGATATTCAGTGGTTCAAAAGTTATTTGGACTTTGGTGTTTTAGTTTTAGTCGAAACCAGATTTCAGCCTGAACTTCGCAATTACAGCCAAACTATCAGGTCTGCGATTCTGCCTTTTTAAACAAGTTCTATAGTGGACCTATTGTACCCCTAAACCTTTTGTCGCAGATTTATAAAACTCCAAATCAAACCATTAATGTATTATTTCTTTCAAAATTTTATGTTCGTTTATTTGTAGTTACCTACTTGCTTTCTATGGTTCTAAAAATTTTTTTATTTTTTTTTTCATATTATTTTTTCTGCAATTTATATCTTAAAAACTACGGTTTTAATAAAGAATAAATCCTGAAGGTTCCATTCGGCTTGAAAAAGGGCATCTTGTTGAAAATTTACATATTATTTTTGTACATTTTTTTTTCAATATTATTAAAATGTGTAAAAAATTTTATGTGGAATTAGAAAAGGGAAGTCACCGTGATATTTAAATTAGGTAACCAACTCGGAAATTTATCACCCAAACCACACAAGTTTAAGCCAAGTAACATGACGTGGACAAAAACCAAACTCATGTCTGCAAAATTACCTATTGCGTTCATAATTCCAGTTCTTGAGTTTTACCGGTTTTCCCCAGATCTAGCTTTCTGTTTATTATGCTAAGGCTAAGTAGTAAGCACGTTTGTTAAAGTCATTAGCATTTGTAAACGCCGTAAACAACTACGTCTGTATGCAGATAAATCGATACTTAATGATGAATATAAAGTTTTACCAAATTAACAAAAACAACAATTAAATTAAAGATCTCAAAAGGCTGGCTGCCCTGTCTCGTTAGGGACAAGACACACAGAAGTGGCGAGGTGTGGGTGCGGCGCGCGTTCGTATAGACGAAAACCGTAAGTTTATTGTGATAGAGTTTATATTTGTATACTGCGCAAGCGGTACCCGCGCCTCGCCCGCGCCGCTTCATACAAAATGTGGCGTATACAAATATAGACTATCACAATGAATTTACGGTTTTAAATGTTCTGTACGAGCCTACGCCGCACCCGAACCTCGCCTCTTCTGTTTGTCCAGCGCCTTAGAGGTAGCTGCCTATCCGCTGTCCGAGGCAGTGGCGTAGCGATGGAGAGGGATTAGTAGCAACTCGTCATAAACGCAAACTCGTCATTTTCGCGTCTCGTCATTTTCGTAACTCGTCACACGAACCTTATGATGTTCTTATAGGTCAGCAATAGTCAGCATATCATATCCAGAATATTTTCTACTAATCTTTGTTGTTATGGCTTCAAATACAGTTTGAATTGCTTAAAAATACAGAATACGGTACAGCTAAATAGATAGATAGTTAAATTCTTTATTGCAAACACCATTTTTAAATAACATGAAATATAAAAAAAAAACAAAACTTAAGTCTAAGTGTTAGGTACAGAGGGCGGCCTTATCGCTCCTGAGCGATCTCTTCCAGGCAACCTTGTAACTTTTTAAAAGCTATTTTTCATTTAAATATGTAGGTACCTAATTAATTTATTATTATCTTATTTCACAGCCCAACTCATATTAGTAACTAATGCCGATATAGACGCGAACACTTTAGCCAGCGTCTTCGGCTACCCTGCAGCATCCAACATCCAAGCTAAGGCAGTTCAGCCACCAAACGGGACCCTGGTCGACCCCGACTACTGGGATTCCGAAGACCAGTTCGTCTCCTCTTCAACTGATTATGATAGATTCGATTGGACTTTGACCAAAGTAAGTACCTACCTACTATTGCTATATGAACAGAAAAAAAAGGTTTCTTGAAGCAATAAATAATCCTCTCAAAGATCGAAGTCCTTTATTCGATAGGAATCATGCAATGTATGACATCACTTCGAAGCATCCTAAAAATTAGGTTAGGGTGTGCCTTCGGAACGGGATTTGTGAGCACATGGTCACTTTCGCAATTCGTCACATGAGATGTTTGCTACATTGTACTTAGGTCACTTTCATAATTTGATTGCGTCTATAGGAAGAGGTTCATGAAACCTTTTTTTCTAACACAAGTCTTAGTTGCTTAGCTTGGGGCTAGATGGCGCATTGTGAATCGTCCTGCCATATAAAAATAAATACCTATATCCATCCATACTTACTAATATTATATACTTAGAGTAAATATTTTTTTTTGGTTGTAACGAATATGCTCCGATACTACGGAACCGATTTTGATGAAACTTAATATGAGGATACATTGATTCATTGGGAGTAACCTAGGCTACTTTTATCCCGATATCCGCACTGGTTCGGGTGTTACGCGGGTGAAACCGCGGAGCGCTGCTAGTAGGTATTTAAAATATTGTTTCGCAAAAACGGCGGGGTGTTATAAGTTTAACGTGTCTGTGTGTCTGTCTGTGGCATCGTAGCTCCCGAACGGATGAACCGATTTTGATTTTGTTTCTTTTATTTTAAAGGTGAATTCGTCGGAAGTGTTCTAAGCTATGTTTGATCGAAATCTATTCAGCCGTCTGAAAGTAATGGATATAAAAGTCAGAGGTTTTTTTAATTCTAAATTTAACCTTTTAATTCATGTCTTTTCCTTTTCAGCGTGTAGCAGCATCATCCGAAGAGAATTTCCTACTATCACCTCTTGGTCTGAAGTTGGCGCTAGCTATCCTAACTGAAGCGGCAACTGGTCCGACACAATCTGAACTCTCATCTGTCCTGGGTTTCGATTTAGATAGGAACATTGTTAGAAGAAAGTTCTCCACTATTATTGAGTCATTAAAGGTGTGTAACAACTTTGAAAATTGTATCTATTATCCTACTGGACAATATGGGGGAGTGATAGGTATTTTTCTAGGAAAGCGTGCTATATCTTAGACCGCATCGTCACCTACCCAGTGGCGTAGCGTAGGTCTCTGTCGCCCGGGGCGGATTCATAATTTGCCGCCCTTTTGACGTCATAAAAATAATAATGTTGTTAATTTGCCGTTCTTTTGACGTTATAAAATATATATATATATATACGTGACGAATTGAGAACCTCCTCCTTTTTTGAAGTCGGTTAAAAATAAAGATGTTGGTGTTTGTTAGAAAAAAACGTAACAATATGAAAAAATAGCGAAAAAATATTTATTTCAAAACCATGTAAGAATGCGGGGCGACTCATGATTTGCAACAACTGTATTGGGCGGGAGGGAAATTCATTATGGGCAAGTGGGTAAGAGCTAATTACTTGAAAAAATAATTGTCTGACTGACCGCCAGTGACCGCACAAAATATTTTTTCCCAATTTTGCCGCCCTCCTATGGTGGTGCCCGGGGCGAGCCGCCCCTCGCCCTCGCTACGCTACTGCATCTACCATCAGGCAGGTGTGATAGTGGTCAAACGTTGACCTATCATTTATTTAAAAAAAAACTAATATTATAAATACGAAAGTTTGATTATTTATTTCTTTGTATTTTTAATTTGTTTGTTCCCGCTGCACGGTCAAACTACTGGACCGATTTGAATGAAAATCGATAATTATAGTACGTGGTATAGTTTATGGTGAGCGCACACCTACCTGCACTACACGCGCCGCAGTCACCGTTTGTATGCGGCTGGTGACGTCATCAGCATCAGCTTTGGGGATTTCCTTCGCTGCGGCGACTGCGGCGCGTGCTGTGCGGCTAGGTGTACGCTCACCCTTAGGGGGCCGCAAAAGGACATAGAATAGTTTTTATTCCAAAATGTCTCTCTTCATCATTTGCTTCTAGTCAGAAAATTCAGGAAAGACCTGCCTAGAATAACTTGATTTTAATGTAACATATTTTTTTCTATTTCCACAGAAAGAATCATCTGAATACATATTGAACTTAGGCAGTAGAATCTACGTAGACGACAGTGCGCAGCCCAGGCAGCGGTTCGCGGCTATAGCCGAAGAGTTCTATAAAACTGAATTAAAGACCATCAACTTCTACGACCCTGCCAAAGCGTCACAACAGATTAATGAGTGGGTCTCTAATACTACTGTGGGCAGGATCCCCAACTTGGTGAGCGAAGGTGAGATAAAAAGCTGTTTACTTACCTATCTACTATAGCAGCGCTCTGCCTTCACCCGCGTAACTCCCGATTCCGTGGGAATATCGGGATAAAAAGTACTTATTGATACTCCCAATGAATCAATGTATCGTCATACCAAGTTTCATCAAACCGGTCCAGTAGTTTCGGAGCCAATTCAATGCAAATAAACAATCAAATCTTTCTTCTTTATTATTAGTATAGATATAGTTAGAGCTAAATCAAACTATGGAAACAATAAAAAGTATAGCTATGTATAGCAGTATAAGTATAGCAATAGCTATGTGTGAATAATATTCCTAAATAATTGTTATTTAGGAATATCCCTATACCTATATTCTCGTGTCGCGGTGTTAGTTGCCAAACTCCACTTACGGCTGAACTGATTTACGAGTACCTATATGAAATTATTTGTGTATATTCGATTAGGTCTAAGATTTTTTTTTTCCTATGTTCCCTTTTTTATAATTATATAAGAATTATTTGCTACCTAATCACTGCATAGTATAAAACAAAGTCGCTTTCTCTGTCCCTATATCCATCTTTAAAACTATACGCAACGGATTTTGATGCGGTTTTTTTTATAGATAGAGTGATGCAAGAGGAAGGTTTATATGTATAATACATGCATAATATAGCCGTGCGAAGCCGGGGCGGGTCGCTAGTAATTATATAAAATTAAGGTTTATTATGGTACAATTTAAAGTTTATCTTTCTATTAATCATATTTCAGATGACGTAGTAGGCATGGTTGTATTGATCCTGAACACGCTCTACTTCAAGGGCAGTTGGCGCCACCAATTCGCGCCAAACGCTACCAAATACGGTCCCTTCTTTGTATCGCCTAAACAGCAGAGCGAGATACCTTTCATGAATGTTAAGGACAACTTCTATTATGCTGAGTCGCATAAATATGATGCTAAGATCTTGAGGATGCCTTACAGGGTAAGTTGGGAAATAATTTCAATCGGCTTTTATTTCAATTATACCTAATTAATATCGTCTTTTGTTTCCATTTCGATCGTCTATTGTTTTTTTTCGATCGTGTTTTGTTTTTGTTTTCCTTGGACTAGGGGATGAGATTGAAGAAATCTTTACATATTCAACTACCGACGAATCTCCTGGGGGAGCATAGGGGATCCGCGAAGCGCTCCGATCTCATTTTAAATTAGTGCCCGTCGTCTCCCCTAGTCCAGGGGGCCCGACGGGCGTGAAAAAGTTCTCGACATGGGGGACCGTCGGGAGTAGGGGATCCGTAACGGGAGTCGACGGACGTGAACCGAAAATATATAGCCGTTAAGAAATATTCTCAAGGAAAAATGCATATTATGCATCTCGGTGAGGTTTGAACTCGCGTTGTCCTACTACCATGCGGGTGCGCTAACCACTCCGCTACGCTGCCAAGTAACGCGGTGTTTCCTTGAGATGTTTCTACAAGTATTTGTGTATATTTTTATAGATAAAATAAAAATCTAAAATTTTATATTCGTAATGAGTATCTACAATCTATAATTTTGATCATGTTTTTGTTTGTAATTTTTTTATTGCTTCTTGTGTATGTTTTTTGATGTTTTATAAAGTAAAATAATTGATTTAATCTTGATTCCAGGGCAACAAATTCGCGATGTACATAATAGTACCGAACTCAATAACCGGTCTGCCGCGTGTGCTGAACGGCCTGAGCGACCTACGTCTCGAACTGACCAACTTGAACGAACGTATCGTTGACGTCACACTGCCCAAGTTCAAGTTCGATTACACATCGCAACTAGATGGTGTGCTTAGGGAGGTGAGTTGGCAATCGCATAAGTTACCTGTACCTACATGTAATAAGAGCCACTAAAAGGTTTTTTTTTAAACCTTGATAACAAGACAACATGTATTTGTGTACGGGCTGTTTTTCGCAATTAGACCCTTTTTAATTGGGTTGACACCTGCTTTAGTTGAAGTTAAAAGTCTTCTAACTCATCAATTTATCCAAACAAAATTTATTAGAATGAAACATTCCAATAATACTCGTAGTAGTTTTCGAACTCTACCGAGAGCTGCAATTATGCAGCCGACTGTACCATTTTTATAATGACTGCTCTTAAAACTTACAAACTTTGGAAAATGAGTTATTATAATAATAAATTGGAGAACTTTTTAATTTATTGTTTTATTTAATAATTCCTATTTTATTATATAATTTAGTTGGGTGTCCGTCAAGCGTTCGAAGAGACAGCTTCGTTCCCTGGTATTGCTCGTGGTCAGCTTCTCCACCAGCGCCTGCGCGTCTCCAAGGTACTGCAGAGGTCCGGGATAGAGGTCAACGAACTAGGCAGCGTCGCATACTCAGCCACAGGTAAATCATTCTACTAATATTATAAATGTGAAAGTCTGTGTGTGTGTATGTTTGTTACTCCTTCACGCAAAAACTACTGGACCGATTGTATTAAAACAGTGTTTTTCAACCTGTGGGTTGCGACCCCCAGGTGGCTCGCAAAGCCTTACTCGGCGGGTCGCGGCTAAAGGAAAAAAAACAGTACAATAAAATACTACTACGAAAACTTTTTGAGCACTTGTTGACTCTAAAATTTATTTTTTTGCAAGGATGTTGACCATAAACGAAGGTTTTCGAATTCTTTCATTTTATGCTTAGCTGTTAGAATGTTTTTCCTTTCCCTATTCGCTCTATTTTAACATATTCAGGTGGCTAAAAAGTTCAGCGGGAAATGCTAATTTTAAAGCCAAACAGGGTCATCAAAGTAATTTAAGAAAAGTTTTATTACGGCCCTAGGGGGTCGCTAGATCTTTTTACTTTTAAGGGGTCGCGTTTTCAAGAAGGTTGAAAAACACTGTATTAAAATAAAATAAGCTATCTACATACCGAGTTACATCGCCTCAGTTCAATCAGTTTAATAGTTTTTGCTTATAACAAACACACTCATACCTACATGCTACACACAAACTTTTACATCTAAGTACTTATATGTATATTTTTCTATAATATAAAAATCGCAAAATGTGTTAGTAAGCGCATAACTCAACAACGCCTGGACCGATTTCGATAATTATTTTTTTGTTGTGTTCGTTGTTGTCAAGAGAAGGATCTTACGAAAGAAAAAATTAAGAAAGTCACGCAGAAAATTATTACGCGGGTGAAACCGCGGGGCGCAGCTTGTTTCTTATAAAAATGAATCCCTATTTTCCTTGGTCATCGCATCACGCGTGAATGGCTGGACCGACTTCGCTAATTCTTTTTTTGTTGTGTTTGTTATTGTAAGGAGAAAGTTCTTACTGTATAAAAACATTAGGAAAGTTGCGCAGAATATTATTACGCGGATGAAACTGCAGGGCGCATCTAGTTCATAATATTAGTTCTCTAAGAGGAAAGGGTACCGGGGGCTCTCTCCGTACAAACTATTACAAACGTAGTCGACTGTTTTCTCCCTGGATAATGACACTAGAGCAAATATGTTTGATGCCTAGAACTTATAACTGCCATGACCAATAATGACCATGCCCCTATTATTATTATGTTTAATTTTTATTTCTATGATAATTAGAAAATGAAAAAACCAAAACATAGGGGCATAGTTATGGCAGTTATAGATTTTATGGCACAAAAATATTTGCGCTAGTGTTATATCTAGGGAGGAAACAGTCGACTACGTTTGTATGGAGAGAGCGCAAGACCCTTTCACCTTAATGGGATATATTATTATTGTTAATGGGACGAATTGCGAATAGGACAAGATGCGGACGTAGGACGAGTTGCGAACGGGGCGACTTGCGACAAATCCATATTATCTCCACTACGTCGCCCCCAGAACTAATTTTTCTTGTATTTTATTTACAGAGATAGCCCTTGTAAACAAATTCGGTGAAGATACAGATGTGACTAGCGAAGTTATCGCGAACAAGCCATTCCTCTTCTTCATTCAAGACGAACCTACCAGGCAACTTTTATTCACGGGCAGGGTCTCGAACCCCACACTCGTCGATGGAGCTTTTAAACTTGCGTAGTTTCAAACAAGCTTTTTATCTAGCTTTTTAATAGTTGATTTTTTTTTATCTGACAAAATGATAGACTTAGGGCTAATGCACACTTTAGATTCGTTTTCGGTCTATAGTTCCAGAGACTTTAGATTTTTGACTAATAACCTAAGGTCTATAGTTTCGTTTGGACTAAACTTCATTCCTTACAAATAATTTAAGAGTTTTTAGAATAAATAATTTCTTACTTGTAATTTATTCTATCGTACCTATTTATAAAGTGTACTATGTATTTATAATAATAAATCAGACAATTCACAAATAATGCAAAAAATAAAGAAATGAAAAATTTGGTAAATTAAGTACCTACCTATGTAAAAATATAATGTTTTGAGAAATCAGTTGCATCAAGTGCCATTTTGTATTTGGTTGTGTGAAGAAAGCTACATAAATAAATAATTTTGTTTTATTTGTATTTTTTTTTGACGGTCAGTTTTTATATTTATGAATAGGTTTCTTTAACTTCTAGGAAAGCATGCTACATCTTAGGCCGCATCATCACCTACCATCAGATGTGTTAGTGATCAAACGCATAGTTAAATCATAGTCTATCATAGTTAAAAAAAAGAAATTAGAACTATTTCTGCAATTATTCTTATTCTTAAATTATTCTTATTGTTTGTTATTTATTTATTTTTAATAGGTATTATGTTATGTGTATATATTATATTTTTGTTATAATATTATGTCATATATCACGGAGCTATGGAGCCCCGGACTTTTGGAAGGCGTGCGTGGTGCCGAAGCCAACACGTAGAGGCCAATTAAAATAACAATTATAATGGCAAAATTATGATGTGGAATTCAAATCAGCAATTATCCCTGTCTGCACTATAAAACGCAGCCAAGGACAACCTCCGGTTTCACTAGAACTATTGATAAACTACAGTGGAAAACTACTACTTGGGCTATTGTGATGGGATGGTAGTGGACTGCAAATACTGCAGAACTATTGGTACTATGGTGCCTGCCGTAACAATGTTCTTATTATTATTTTAAGCCAGATAAATGGGACCTTATCTAGAATGGATACGACACACTTCAGTAGAAACATTCCACACAGTGCCATCTAGCCCCAATTAGAAAATCTATGCCTTGATCACACGCACGTAGAGTGGTGAGACAGCAAATTGTACCTACTCTGTCTAGAGAGTAGGGTGGACGAGTAGGTAGGTCAGAAGCTCAGAAAAAGGATTTCCTTTTTCTGAGGTCACAAGCTTTTTGCTTCTTAGCGAGTCAGTAGACCGAGTTTCGTAAACATTGTTCGTCAAAATAAAAGTTTTTTTCGGAAAGCTAGGTAACTATTATACTAAAACATTTTTAATTCATAAGAAAAATCATAGTATAAATTACCAAAAAAATCTATGACGAACATTAGCTGTTGTAAACCCCGTTGATTATAATTCTGGTAGAATATTATTATGTAGTACCTTGAGCCTGATTTCTGAAAATCGGGCCATATCAAGGTAGTTCTTCGACCATAGGTAGTTAAATGCACGGGTTAAATGGTCGAGGGGCCATATTCGATGCTTAATTATTACTTGAGACTGGCTATATGCACAGGCCGTGCAAAGCCATAATGAATTTAAAAA
This sequence comes from Idaea aversata, assembly GCA_907269075.1. Taxonomy (NCBI): domain Eukaryota; kingdom Metazoa; phylum Arthropoda; class Insecta; order Lepidoptera; family Geometridae; genus Idaea; species Idaea aversata. The sequence goes on from OU026102.1 coordinate 6,687,631, forward strand.
AACTGTTTGACACTGTGCTATTATATATTCTGTGCTTCCGGGCAGTCGCCATTTTGATTCGAATCGTGGGTTTGTGTGACTCGTGAGATTTTGTGTTGATTTCCAAAAAATCTGTCACAAAATTACGCGGTTTGGATAATAATAGACGCAATCCCAAAATAACATCAGGCGATGTCGGAGAAAAAGCGTTTACTCAGTGATCTTAGAGTAATAGACTTGCGAGCAGAGTTGGAAAAACGTAACCTAGATAAAAGCGGCGTTCGTGGTGTTCTCATACAACGCCTTTCGAAGGTACGTACGGACTTATTATATCATTGTTAGAAACCTGAAATAGATAAATAATCTCTCTGTTTTTGTTTTAGCACATCGAAGAAGAGGGGCATGACCCTGCCACCTACAAGTTCGAATTGAACTCAAGCGAAGTCAAAACACCATCCAAAAGGAGCAGGCGGGTGGAGAGCACCGTGGAGCCTGAAGCCGAGGAAACTCCTGTTATGGAAGACATGATTGTACAAGACGACGCTGGAGACGATGACGAAGGTGAACAAGATACCAAAAAGGTGGAAAATAACATGGAAGTTGAAGAAGATAAGGATAAAGTCAGTAGAAAAAGGGAAATGAAAGATGACTCTGAAGCTACGCAACCGAAGAAGGCATTATTGGAGAAGGAAGACAAAGAAGAAGAACAAAAGCAGGAGAATAATACCGATGCTGAAGACAGCATCAACTTAGACCTTGGAGAAGACGAACTACTCAATGAAGAGGTACGTTTCTATTTCTTCAGTGTTACCGTCAAACTTCCTTCAGATTCTATCAAAGTATCTAACGGATTCACTAATGGGTACACTATGATGGAAATAGATTAGTCATTTTGTTATAATTTATTTTGTAAATGTTAAATATACTATGTAGAAACCATTTATTTTATTTACTCTAACAGTTGCAAATATCTAACATGAAAATCTTGCAATTATATCATTAAACATATAAAAATAAAAAACAGATGTTTAGTGTGTGTTTAAAAGTGGTTTATTATACATAATTATGTTGCTGGATCTATGCCAATTAGTAATATATAGGATAGGACATCTCTTGACTCTTTGTTTTCTTTACAGACTGATACTGCTTCTAACAAACAAGCTGACAAGAAAGGTAAGTCCACTTAAAAAACTAATTTCCCCCGAAACACTGCTCTAAAATGTAAATCAATTAGATTGTTTTAATTTAATGGTGCCTAATTGTTGTGTGAAAAACATTAGATTAAATAAAAACAAGATATGTAGTATTTTAACGACCCCTTTTGATATAAATATAATATGTTCATTAAAATAATTACCAATTTAAAAAATGAGAAAAGTGAAAGTACGAGTTGTTTCCGGACTACCGCCTGCTGCTGGTGATGGGACTCTCAAGAAGAATACTAAGACAGTACATCTCCCATGCATTCTGAAAGCACCATGATTAGATTTCTGCTTGCCTATAAAATGGCTCAATCTTCTGGACAATTCTGAGCTTTATCTACCAATTTGGCACCGAAATACAACCAAAATACAGGCTGCCTCATTTAGCATACGCAGAATTGGTTTCCATCTATCTAGCCAGGCAACTACAGGATTTCGAGCTACGGTAACCAGTAAAGTATTTTAAAACAAGGACATAGTGGCCGAGCTACTATGGCACTACCTTCCCCGGCCACAGTGTTAATGTCCAATCAAGTTTTCAGGTCAGGAATTAATTATGTACTCGACACGCAAGAGAGAAATCCACCAGAGCAAGTTAAATATGTAGGCGTTAACGAAGATACGACTGGTGGAGACAGAACGGGCCGCTCGAGCGCTAACGAGCGACCCGCGCTGACTCGGCTCACACTCATTGCTGGCGTAGATGAGGAGGCACGCGAGCGCGAGGACGAGGAGCCGCAGCACGCGGCGTCCGACGAGCAGGACGTCGCGCCCGACGACGACGCTGCACCGCCGCCGTCTACAGACAACGATGCTAGCTCAGACCCGCACCCCGCTGCGCCTAGGTTGGTGAACGACGCACGCTCGACGCGACGACCGACTACTATCCTTCTAGCTCCGTTTTATTCATTCACGTTATCGCTACAAAGTTTTGCACCCTTTGCCCGCGACATGCCGGCGTCAGTTGTCGGCGCCTTGAGCTGCGAATTACCTACCGCCGACGCAACAAGTCCTCACTACTCACTCGACGCAACAATGAAACGGTCACTGTCACTTCGTGCATCAATGAAGATATTCTACGAGCATCGTTTCAGGCGACAAACATGAAAATCAAGACTTGAAGAGCTCGCAAATAAAGATGTCACCGAACGACGCGACGCGCGACACCTGCGAAGCGGCATCGAAGATGACCCAGTGGAGTAGTGGTGCAAAACTTTGTAGTTGATTTGTGTCATCATAACTACGATATGATAACGACAATTCGATGGAAGTTGTGTTTAATGATGTATTAATTACACAAATAATCATTTACGCGTTAAAACATTTACCGTTAAAGAAAATTCCCTGCGTAATATAAACATTTTTTCTATAATTTTGTACTTTATTTTTCAGCAATGACACGGAAAAAGGCGAGAAGGACCAAAAAGGCAAGTGTCCAATATTCATTCATTCAATTTTTTCGTTTTTAATTTTAAAATTTTTTACAATGCTCTTTCTATTGTAGATGAAAAAGAAAAGGAAGGTGAAGGTGATAAGAAAGAGAGGAAAGATGAGAGCAAAGAGGGAGGGGCTCGAAACTTGTGGGTCAGCGGCCTATCAGGTGACACCCGCGCCAAAGACTTGAAACAACTTTGCAGCAAGCATGGAAAGGTAAACTAACATTCTAATGTAACCAGCACGAAAAAATGGTCTTACATACAAGTCATTTTCTATAAATTAATAATGATCAAGCTGCTTCAGCCACGGTCAGCTGTGACTTGGTTGAGAGTCAGTGACCCAGTTAATATGTTCGTATATTATTCCGACGGCGGCGTCACCCACAATGTGGTGTACAAGCTTCAGTAGCTGTCATAATAGAAGGAAGTACCAATCGCGAATGTTTTAAATAAAACAAAACCACCACGCCAACGAAGTTGCGGGCAACAGGTGTCAAATTGCAAGTGATTTAAACATTAATTTCGCAGGTAATTGGTGCTAAAGTAGTAACAAATGCAAGAACTCCTGGATCTCGGTGTTATGGATACGTAACCATGGCAAGTGCCCTGGATGCTGAGAATTGCATTAAAAATCTACATAGAACAGGTAAAAAAACCACCTATATAATATTTTAGCTTCTTGTAGTTGATATTCTATGCAAAAAAAAATGGTTGTCTGTAAAGTCTGTTTCCGGACGATAATTTTACGTGATAACGTCATAAGAAAACATTGGTGGTAACCATGGCAACGATAAAACGTTGCTATAGTTACCTTGTCAACTATCAAAGTATCGTTGGCTCAGAGACAGAATACATGGGCCGGTGGGCGCGGGGCGCGGGCGGCGGCGGGGGTCGATGAGGCGTTCCAGTAACGACGTGTGACGTCACACTTTTTTGAACTGGCAGGTGTTCACCAATTTATAAAACGTTATCACGTCAAAAAAGACCGCAAATCAATATACTTTTGCCATTCGGTACATATGTATCCTATGTTAAAAAAAGGGAGTTATGACGTCAAATTTTTAGGGTTCCGTACACAAAGGGTAAAAATGGGACCCTTTTACTAAGACTCCACTGTCCGTCTGTCTGTCACCAGGCTGTATCTTATAAACCGTGATAGGTAGACAGTTGAAATTTTCACAGATGATGTATTTCAGTACCACTATAACAACAAATACTAAAATAGAATATATAATGGAACCCTTCATGTGTGAGTCAGTTTGCACCTGTATTAAAAACAGTCCATGAGCCGATTGTAAGAATACACCATTACTTTTCAGCCACTTCTAAAAACCTAAAGTATTTTCAAAACATGCCGTTGGGCTCCTAAATGTAGAGAACCACTAAGTATTTTTTCACAAAACATGCACCAAATGCCTCATAAAATAAATAAAAACGACTACAAAGCTATTAAATACCAACCATGTCATTTTTTAATTGAATAGTTATAAAAAGTAACTTAACAATTATAGAGCTCCATGGACGAATGATATCTGTTGAGAAAGCTAAGTCGGAGTCTGAATCTTCATCTCGCCGCCAGCCAGCGTCGCGTTCTGAAAGGCATTCCAGTAAGGAACGGAAGGATGAAAAGGATAATGAGGTTTGTTTAATGTTCACTCATTTAAGCAAATTATGTGTCTATTTTAGCCCATGTAGTTAATTATCTTAATTCTTACTAGCAGCGCTCCGTCGTTTCACCCACGTAACTCCCGATGCCGTTGGAATATCGGAATAAAAAGTAGCATATGACTCTCCTAATGAATCAATGTATCCTCATACCAAGTTTCATCAAAATCGGTCTATTAGTTTCAGAGCCTATTCAATGCAAACAAACAATCAAATCTTACCTCTTTATAATATTAGTATGGATAGATAAAAAGATCGTAACTGAACAAACTCAGTAAACTAGTCTTCTATTAAATCCTAAATCGTATAGTTAACTTCCAAGAACATATTTTCGTGTGTTACTGTAAGTAAGGTAAATCGAATTATATTTAAGGCTTTTACACACGTCCCAATTTGGTCGGGTCCGACATCAGTGTTGCCACATTTCAATTCGACAAATCTGTATCGTTAAATGAAAAAATCTGTGTAAAATCTGTATGAGAACAGCTATAATTGTATAAAATCTGGACTATTCATAATCGTAGACAGAGAATAAATAGTTATTCTCTGTCTACGCTCCATAATACCTAATATTACAAATGAATAGTCCAGATTTTATACAATTACTAGCTGTCCCGGCAAACTTAGTTTTGCCATTAAAAAAAATACTAAAGGAAACAAAATAAAAAATAGATGTTGGCCGATTCTCAGACCTACTGAATATGCTCACAAAATTTCATGAAAATCGGTCGAGCCGTTTCGGAGGAGTTCAAGTTCGAACCCCGTGACACGAGAATTTTATATATATAGAGATAGCTGTTCTCATACAGATTTTACACAGATTTTTTCACTTAACGATACAGATTTGTCGAATTGAAATGTGGCAACACTGATGTCGGACCCGACCATATTGGGACGTGTGTAATAGTACATTGTTATCCTAGGTGTGAAAGTCACTCATTACAAGTCCCGAGACGGAGTTTGGCGCCCGAGCGTAGCGAGGGCGCTAATAGTTCGAGGGACTTAATGAGTCTTTTACCCGAGGTAAACACTGTGCTTTTCATTACGAATAATACATAAAATTCTTCCTAACAACGAGAGTGAATGAGAGACTCCATACTACCTGATCCTCTTACAAGGTTGGGACCAAAGAGGTTATATACATGTAGTGTTATTCTTTGGTGTTACTTAAAGCAAGGAGGTTAGGTTTTTAAAGTTCCTTATGCGTAATGTTACTGATACTGGCTACATGCACATTGCACAAGTCGTGCGAAGCCATAATTTGACATGACAGCTGTCAGTGAAAGAGAAAAGCCCTAGGGCTGAAAATTTTATTTTCTACACGCTCTTCATGCATCTTTAGACCTACTTTCGGAGTATGAGTAATGAAAAAGCCCTTATATTGATCACATAAGTAGTTGTTACGGCAACTGTGGCGCGCTTTGCAAAAGGTTGCGGTTTCGATTCCCGCCTCAAACAAATACATATTTACAGGTATTTGTTTCTGGTTTGAATGTCTGTCCCGGCAAACGTTGTTTTGCTATTTACAAAAAAAAAAAAAAAGAGAAAAAAAAAATAGATGTTGGCCGATTCTCAGACCTACTGAATATGCTCACAAAATTTCATGAGAATCGGTCGAGCCGTTTCGGAGGAGTTCAAGTTCGAATCCCGTGACACGAGAATTTTATATATATAGAGATGTATTTACAAAAGAAAAATATTTAAGTATTCTAGCGATTGTCTGGCCACCGTAACACAAGCTTAGTTTCTTAGCTTGGGGCTGTGTGGAATGTCCTACAATATTTATCTATTATAATCTAGGTCACAAAGTTTCTAGCACTGTATATATAAATGTTTTGTAATCTTATAGGATGGAAAAGAATCTGCTGACAAAACCGGCGAGACGAAAGTTAAAAAAGAAGGCGATCAATCTGGCGCTGAAAGTACGCGATCCACATCGCGATCAAGGGAAAAGTCGCATCGCTCTGATAAGGTATATATTATTTTAATATATGTTTATTTAACAAGGAAACTTGACGTAAGTACGTACTTACGCAATATAACGAGACTAGCGTCGCCTTGCTGTTTGTTATGATAGGCTACAACCTAAATTCAATGTCCCAACCTATACATATAAAATGCTTTGTCCTGACTGACTGACGGATCAACGCACAGCCTAAAGCGCTGATCGTAGAGACCTGAAACTTGGTGTGTTCTTTGTATGACGTAGACATCCGATAACAAAGGATTTTCCGAAATTCTACCCCTTAGGGGGTGAAAAATGGGGGCAATGTTTGTATGGGACAACGTGAGTACTTGGTCTATTTTCGACTTCTACGCGGACGAAGTCACGGGCAAAAGCTAGTCTATATAAAAGAGAAAAAGACTCATCAAGACATCTCTGAACCTACGAAAGCTACGAGGCTGAAACTTTACATGGTGGTTCCTTATAGGGCGTAGAGGTTATGAAAGGATTTTTATAAATTCGACCTCTGAATTAAGAACAAAAAACTGCCATCGTCCGCATTCTTGCGAGGACGCGCTGCAGGAATGCGCTCTGATATTATTTATCCCGATTTTTTCTCACTGAATCGACGCTAACGGACGTAAAACCGTGGGGTACAATTAGTAGTATAAATGAGAAAGTTCATCAAACGAACATAATATACTCCTACATGTAAATCGCACTAAAGTTTCATAGCCAACGGTATGAAAATTGGTTTGTAGAGAGCTGAAGTCCTGGACGTATACTTTGGCTACTTTTCAGCCCATTCTGTCTTACCGTTTCATGACTATTGCAAGTAAGATTTCTATAAAATTCTGTTCATATTATCAGGATCGTGCTAAACGTAGTACAAGAAGCCGTGAACGCAGACGTTCGCCTAGAGAAGTTTTATCATTTAACAAAATATGGGTGAGTATCTAAAGAGTTTTATGTGATTTTATCTTTAAAAACATCTAACTGGTAACGTTCAACACTTAAAATAAATCATGAGTAGTTAATACCAGACACGTCGCATAAATTTCGCAGATTTCATACAAATGTTTCCTCTACAAACATTATCTTAACATCTGCCCTCATAATATTACATTGGGAGTTTAGGTGTAAGCGAAAATGTTCACAAAGAGTTTTTAGTAATTTAAAGAAATAATAAATTTTTTACAAACTAACACCCACTACAGTACACTACAATATGAGAAAGTTACAGACGAGGGTAAAACAAATAAGAAACGAATTAACGAAGTACGAATTCGCTATTAAGAATTTCGTAGACATCGTGAGTCCGTTGGGCGATTCTAGTTTTTTAAGACTATTTCATGGTAGGTATTTGATTTAGACTGAGCATCGTTGTTGAATTTAAACTTGATTGTATTCACAGAAGGAGCGTGACGTAGCTAGAGCCCGCGAGCGTTCCCGCGCCGCTCGCGAGGAGGAACGCCGGCGTCGCGCCGCCGAGGACGCGCTGCGCGAGCGAGAGAGGAGGCAGCGCCAGGAGAAACACCGGCTTGCACTCGAGAGGGAGAAACTGAGGGCAGAGAGGTACTTGTATACAGGCTGTTTTCCGCGATCAGACCCTTTTTAATTAGGTCCTTTTTGCGTGAAGATGGAGTAGGCTTGCCCAGCACCTACTCCCTCTCAGCTTAGCCGACCATGTCCAGAGGAGAGAACTTGTCAATACTTCTGGAGCCAACTAAGCCGCGGGTTTCATCACGATGTTTTCCTTCACCGTAAGAGCAATGTCAATTAGCGCACATACATTTTTCTTAAGAAAAATACATTGGTGCACGGCCGGCCTGGATTCGAACCCACGACCTTCAGAATGAAAGTCGAGGTATCTACCACTAAGCCAACACCGCTCTCGCGCTGTTCGCTCCCGGACCGGGCAGAGAGGTATAGTACAATACAATATTATGTAGAAGAAGAATAAGTATGTACTAATATAAATTACTAACTATTGCCTGCGGCTTCGTACGCGTGGTAGTTTTGATTTATATACTAAAACCTTCATGAATCACTGTCCAAAATCGGTGCAGTAGTTTTAAAGATCTAAGCATACATAGGGTAGTGATGAAGACTTATAGTAAGGGAAAAACTCTGTCCCTCTTATTACAAAAAAACTGCAAAACCATAGTTTAAACCTGTACTAAAAGATCTAGGTTTTTGTGTTAGTTTTGGTTTAAAATTGATTCATATTACAAAAAGTAAATAGACCAAGGATCAGAAGATCCCTGGTTTTAGTCGCAACCATAGACAATAGATAGCAAACTCCAAACAAACCATTCTTTTGTTCGTTCAGCGTTCGAAACACCGTTCCTTTTCACAAAATGGTGGTAAGTGAGTAAATATTAAAAACTTATATAAGAAATCGAATACTAAAGTGATAAAAATATAAAATTGTGTGTTCAATTATTGTGAAATAGCGTGACTTGTATTTGTTATTCTATGTTCGCGATTACGTTGTTGTATTTAAATACATCAATTTATGTAGCGTATATCGGAACGCGGCTCGTGTTGAGTTGCTGTTTTGACTGTGTTACCATTCTGGAATAATTACTATTTATGTAATTTTTTTATTACTTGTCGATCACACAGGATTAACGAGAAATATTCCCCAGCTAATGTTTGTTCTCCGCGCTAGTAATATTATAAATTAAATTACCGAATTCACGCTTAAATAATAAATTTTAAAATATTAATTAAATCTTTTTATTCCTAACATGGATTTAATATGGGTACGAATTAATTTCATGGAATGTCAATGTAAACTGTGTCAAAATGCAAGATCCAAACAAAAAATCGGACAAGTGCGAGTTGGACTCGCACATGAATGGTTCCGTACCATTACATTCTGTTTTTAACCCCCGACGCAAAAACAAATCCAAAATTGTACCTATGTCAGAAGAGGCTGTATAGGTTAAGCCTTTTGCCTGCCCCTTTAGAAGTATAAAAAAAAAACATTACCTAAAAAATTGTAAACATGAAAATAACCTAAATTTCTCAAAAACATAAGAAAACGTAGTGATTATATCCTCTTTGAACATAAGTACGTACTAAAAATATTTACTTATTTATGTTTTTAGTAGGTTTAGGTAATATGTTGTGAAAATTTCAACTCTCTAGCTATCACGGTTCTTGAGATAGAGCTTGGTGACGGACAGAAGACGGACGGATAGCGAAGTCTTAGTAAGAGGGCCCCGTTTTTACCCTTTGGGTATGGTACCCTAAAAAGGAGCGAGAATTGGAGTAACGAGGAAAAGGTGAACGTCAGAATTTAATTTTTTGCGGTTATAAACTTCGTACTAAGTATAGTTAAACTAGGGTGCTCGGCAGTTTATCTTTGACAGGACAGACAAACCTGGTTTTAGCGGTAAACTTCTTTTGTAATAACGTTTATCTAAGTCCATGGTTTTAATCTCACTAAAACGTAGTTTAATTTTTAGACTTCGTTTTGGAATAAGGGGGTGTAAAATCTGCGGAGACAGTACCTGTGTGTGCGCGAGCAAGATCTAATCAGTGTAAAGGAGCACGCAATATTGTTCCTCCTGCTTCCACGTTATATTGTTAACAAACTAGATTTGACAAGTATCCTATTAAAACCAGCAAGGAATTTCCACAGGATGTGAATTCGAACAGACTAGCCATCTCGAGAAGGAAGCTTACAAAGTTGGTCGGCGTGGTTGATTGTGGCTACTTCTTAAGTTTTTACCAGTTTTGTTTATTTTTCAGGGAAAAGATAGAACGCGAAAAGAACGAGCTCCTGCGTTTGGAGCGCGAGAGACATCGACTTGAGAGAGAGAAGCTTGAGCTTGAGAGGTTAGAGCTGAAGAGGGCACAACTCAGGTAAATAGCATGGCATGGATTTAGTGTAGGTTTAACGCTTGTCTATGAGCAAATGTTTAATATTGTGCTCTTGTTATCGTTGTAGATTGGAGGAGGAACGTCGCAAGCGCGGGTATGAAACCAGCGGGTACCGCAAGGCGGCCAGTCCGCCACCGGAGGCGCCTTACGACCGCGACGCCAGACATAAGCGACCCCCGCCACCACCCATCGTAAGTAGCCCTTGCTAGTCCACACAGAACTCAAAATATGCTGGCCATTTCAATTAAATTCCTGATGAAGATGAAGCTCGAGAGCCTAATACTGGACATGATGCCTATACCCTTCCTATACCCTACTGACCTCCTTTATAAATCATGTAATGTACTAACAGTTAGACAATTATTTATTATGAATATAGTACTGAAACAACACTCTTCACTCTCATATAATCCTGAAAATACTAACAAACGGCGAAATGATATTGTTTGCACTGAACATTTTCAAAGGTGTGCCTACACTCACAAATTTTTTCTTTTTCTTGGACCCTTTCTATATAATATAATGAACGCCAAATTAGGCATATATCACCTTTGTTATAATAGCACTAAGAAAATCCTACAAGATGCACTAGTATGTATGTCCTATGATGATACAGAGAACTTACTTATTGTGACTAAATGATTGTAGCTATAACTGTTATGTTTACACTGTAAAATTTTATACTTAGATGTAGTACTTTTGTTGTAATACCTAGATATATTCCTTTTGTTTTTGCAAGTAGTTAATTTAATATATAAAATATATAGGTAATTATTTAAGTCCCTTTTCGCCTGAAACACAGGATTCTCCTAGTTTAGGCAAATGTATTATTTATCGTTTTAAAATGTGACTTAGCTCAATAGTATAATATTTTGTAAAAGTTTTTATTCATTAAATTATTCTTATTCTTCTTATTCTTATGATATTTTCTCTTTTTTTATGACTAAAAACCGTTGCTCTATTTATTACAGCAAAAAATGTGCAGGCGCATCATGTAGACATATTGACATTTGAAGACCCAGTTGGCACAATGGTCACCATGCCGGACTGCCAAACACAGGGTTGCGGGTTCGATTCCCGCCACAGACAAGTGTTTATGCTAAGATATTTATTGTGTGTGGTCTGGTTGTTTCTATGTATTATAAGTATTTACAAAAGAAAAGTATATAAGTAGTATATCCGTTGTCTAGCACCCATAACATATAGTTACTTAGCTTGGGGGCTAGAGGGCTATGTTTGGAATGTTCTGCAATATTTATTTATATATAACAATTACCAGTCATCAAGCCGCAACCAGTTCGAGGCGCCTCCACCGCCGCGGTTCGAGTTGACGGCGAGCTACGAGCGCGGCGGCGGCGGCGCTGGAGTCGACAAGCGAGACAGAGATCGTGATTACAAGAGGGACTATCCGAGGCACGTCTCGTGTAAGTATAAAAAACAAAACGCAAATGCTATGTCAAATCTAGTACTTATAAAAAAGTTCTATATTTTTGATTGGAAAGTTATTAAAAATCTACATTCACGCTTGAAAATATTTCTGTATGAACAGATTTTTCTTGTCATGTCCTACGATTCTAATGTGTAGATGTCCCCATCTGCACTTACGCCACATGTACGAAATAACAAAGCATAATATAGTCCTATACATAGAGCACTTCAAAGCAAATGAATAAGATAGGCTCTATCTTACATTATCACAAATCGCAGCAGATGCATTACTATGTATGCAGTTTAACACCCGTAATCACATCCCTATGATATTGCATAGTGCGCGCGAACGCATAGAGCCGAAAATAAAACGCTAATTCGCCATAGAGCAGCACAAATTTGTCCAATCATAGGGCCACTTAAGTACTTACTTACACTTTAGTACTGTTTTTGAATACGGGCGTTAGATATAGCTAAATGAGACCTGCTTTTCAGCTGGCAACATGAAGTACTCGAGCAACGGCGGCGCTAGTGATGATACGAGGCAACCAATGCCTGCGGGAACGAGACCAAAAGAACCTGGGTAAGTATTATTATTTACACACTTTGTAAACTAGTATAAATAAACCAGATGGTGGAATGTTTAACCAAATTAAGTCAAAAGCCATTTAAAAGATGTGAGGTTTTTGTCTAAAAGGTAATGGTAATCATTCATATTTGTTACTTTATCTTGGTGTGAAAGTTGTGTGCTTGTCTCAATAATAATCTTTGTTATTGTCGCAGTCGTTCGTACGAGTCGCGCGACACGCGATCGTACCGTCCATCGCCGCCCACGAAGCCGGAGCCCCGCAGCTGGAACGCCTCCAGTCGATATCCTGATTCTTCGACGGCTTCTAAAGGTAATTTATAAATGTAAAGTTAAATATTTACTACTTTGTGTGATTGACGTTATTGTATGTAAGATTGTGCGTTTCAATTGTGTGTACAAAATTAACGCTCTACATTAGAAGTATGTCTTATTGGGCACACATCTGTTACTTCCAAAATATAGTGATAGTTGCGACACATGGTACAGAATTACAGATCTAATGGAGATACACATCTACCTGCCAATGAAATGTAGAGGCCAATAAGTCAATCGGCATACGTGGTAATAATGGAGCCTTTCAAGTGTATACCACAACAGAGGATAATTGAGTAATGAATGTCTCAAGAGTGATATGTGGATCAAATAACGTGTATACTTACTTAGTTGTTTATTGATGCAGGTCGTGTAGCAGGCAGTAGCGGAGGAAGCGGCGCGGGCGGCGGCACTGGGGGAAGCAGCGGCGCGGGCGGTGAAACGTGGGGAGGTGGCGCGAGCGACGCGCGCTACGGAGGACATGGTGGAGGGTACGAGGCACGCTATCCACCGCAGTACCAGCCGCCGCCGCCCGGCGCGCCTTACCCCGATAGATACGCGCCGCCCAACAGGGACTACCCGCGCAAGTACTAGGTAGATACATTATATATTGAATATGTGTGCGCTAATTGACATCGCTTTTACAGTGAAGGAAAACCTGAAACCCGCGGCTTAGTTGGTTCCAGAAGTATTGACAAGTTCTCTCCTCTGGAGAGGGTATTAGCCTGCTCCATCCTCACGCAAAAAGGAACCAATTAAAAACCGTATACAAGTTAAAGTACAAGTTATTGAATACCTATGTTAGCATATCACAATTTTACAATATTGTCGTCCGGCAGCGTGGTGTATGCAGGAGCATGTACTGGAGGTTTTCAGTTATGTTAATGCATATTTCAACGGTAGTTAGACCGTAGTTTGACAGCATTACATATAATATTTTTTGTAAGACGAATTTGTCGTCTCAGTCTGCCTGAGACCTTGGGATCTGCAAAGTTCCCGAAACGTCAGGTTTAAAACAAATTATTAAAAAACGCGAATATATCTGTTAGAATAAATATAATTATTCATATTTCAAGTTCACACTTTTAGTGAACATTTTATACCATGATCCTCTTGAAAAGTGTCACAATTACCTACTAACACAAGTCTTATCTTACGTAAATTATGAGTAATGTTTACTGTACATTTTATTACTTTTCGTGTTATAATTTAATGTTTGTTTCAGGTCAAGTAAAGACGTAAAAGTCATCAGAGTGGGGATTTGACGTCATAGTTTATTTACGAGTAGATAAATCTGGACATTGTTCAGCTCACGAAACATTCCCTATTCTTGTGGGATTTATACTATGTGTATATTATTCATATATTTTAGTCTATTACTATGAACCTACTTTAAGAGAAAAGGGTACCGGGCGCACTCTCCATACAAACGTAGTCGACTTCCTCCCTGGATAATGACACTAGAGCAAATATTTTTGTTGCATAAAACTTATAACTGCCATGACCATGCCCCTATGTTTTGTTTTATTTTTATTTTTTGTTTTTATAACTTAATTTCTATGATAATTAGAAAATGAAAAAACCAAGACATAGGGGCATAGTCATGGCAATTATAGGTTTTATGGCACAAAAATATTTGTGCTAGTGGGGGGAAACAGTCGACTACGTTTGTATAGAGAGAGCGCCGGTACCCTTTCACCTTAAGAGGTAGTAAATGAAGCGGGCAATAAAATGAGAAAAATACATTGATAAGGTATTTGCCCGGCGGATACCACCAAATCAATATTTCTCTTATTTGCCGCTTTATTCTTTGACCTTAAAGTGTTTTCTTGTTTTGTGGTGTTAAGATAGAAATTGTGATGCATTTTTGTTGTTTACAAAATGTAAAAGTTTGCTTCAATCCTTATTGATTATCTTACGGTATATGCAACATTATTGTGTAATATATAGGTTTAATTCTAAGCATGTTGGATTCTAAATTGAATAAATTAACTTATAAGATGCATTTATTGTTTTATTTATATAGGTTGAAATATAGGATTGTTTTTTTGTGGAATACCTTCTACTGAGTTCTGATAGCCTAGTACTTACGGACCAATTACTATCAAACAATTCACGGAAAGTGGTAGTAGTGTGTACGGGCTTGCTCTTATACGAAGCAGTATACCTCCTGCAGAGTTCTTACAGCCTAGTACAAACATCCTATTAAATCGTATGACTTAGGGAACACTTTTCGTGGTTCAATGCAAAAAGCTACGTCCTTTAAGAGATCTAGGGAATCTCGAGATAATTGGATATATTATTACCGCTTCTTTCATGGACATCAATTGATTGATAGATTGATAGATATTCATTTAATGCACCACAAGAAGCATACAACAGCAATTGAAGAAAGAGATAGATAAGGGGCTGTCCATTATTCACGTGAGGCTCGAAAGGGGGGAGGGGTCCAAAAAAACGTTGGGGGTAGTCTCAAAACCTCACCATGGGGGAGGGGAGGGGGCGGGTAAAATGCCAAAAAAAACATCACGTGATTCCGTGGACGGCCCTAATGATTTATACCCTCTACTAAGTTCTGATTGCCTAGTACTTTTTACAAACCAATATGGCTACTTTACTTTATACAGAAGGAAAAGTGGTAGACGGATTCGTGGTCGGTTGAACTATAAGATGTAGAGAACATTGTTATTGGTTCGTTGCAAGAAGCTACGTATAACCCGTTAATTACGACTTATATATCGCATGCTACGATTTTTTATACATAGTAGGTATAGTCATGTTTGTAGTATGTAATGTTTTATTTTTATATCATATCTTCTCACACAAAGCTTATCATTATCGAAACGTGTTATTGTTGATAGTGAGTGTTAATACCAAAACACAATGTTACCTTACATAACTAGATTTTACAAGATATTTTTTAACAAAAAAAAAACACTTGTTAGAATAATGATATAATTTTATTGACAAGGAATCTTCCTTACTTTTATAATATAGTATTGTGAATCTTGTCCACCTTAAATATATGTTAGGTAAGTATTTAGTTTTATAAAATACTTGTTCAATAAATCACAAAAGTCAACTAAACCTATACCAAAATTTGATTTTGGCCTACAATTAAAAAGGCTACTTTTATGTAGACTAGTTTCCCTTATTCTAACTTATAGATCACTTAAAAAGTATTGAATATAACAAAAAAAAAATGCAAATCTATTTGCAAATAAGTAACTAAGATAGGTAAGTACTTATTGTAAGAAAATGTTTATATTTTGTGCTTGTTACTTTTGAAAACTCAGATCTCTCAACCAAAAACAACAAATAATAGAAGTATTATTAGTACTGATAAAATGTATTTGCATTGTTTTTAAAATAAAGCATAAAAGTAAAAACAAATGTGACATGTAATAGCAATAATCAATACAAAAAGCCACCTCCACCAACATAACATAATAAAGAAATAAAGTTACTGTGGAATAGATATAGGTAAGTAGGTACATACATTTGATTTATTCCAAAGTGAATGGTTAAAATGAAGATGTTATCTCTATACCAAAATAAAGTTAAATCTCTTTGATTAAACCTCTACAAAACTAAAACACAGTAGTTGGGGGACGATTCGTAAAAAGAAGATTTTCAACAAAAAGGGCAGACTGTGTTGGAGTTACAGTCTCATTTTGTAATATAGGATTGTGTCGAGACATCCACGGGTCAACCTCTATACGTGGATTAATTTCTAAGTCCAGTGTTTTTAATGCGTCAATGGCGTCTTGCTGTCCTTGCACTGCTGCAAGGCGTAGCAAGCGCGTGGCTGTCGGTATGTCACGTTTCAGGCCTCCTCTGCCTTGGCCATAGTAGATTCCTAGGTTGTATAGGGCACCAGGATGGTCTAGGGCAGCTGCTGATTTGTAGAACTCTGCTGCCTGTTTGATACAATAAGATTGTTGTTACACAGTCATAACTTTATAGAGTAGTAGAAATAAATGCAAGGACAAATGAAATTTCACCAGCACAATTTTCATCAAATATACTAATGGAAAATCTAGGATTCAGATAAAACAGATACACATGCTGGCGAGTGAGTGATCTTTTAAGTGTAATATTTCCTTTTTGAGGTAAAGAACCGTAAAAAACACTTTCTAATTGGTTCAGATTCTTTAAAGGGTGGAGGATCTACACAATATTTTATTAGGATAGGAAATCTTACTGTTTTCTCATCTAAAGGCACCCCCAATCCAGATTCATAGCACAAAGCTAAGTTAAACAGGGCTGGTGCATGGTGACGATTTGCAGCCGACCTAAACAAAATACATTGATATTAATATCCAAATCTGATGACTTAAAAGCTGATGGGGCACCGAGGTTCAGAAAGACTGGTAATATGAGGTTGTGGTGGGAATTGGAGGGCTAAAATATGGTGATGAAAAGAAGAACAAGAGAATATCCAACTTCATTAGGATCCATATGTAAAAGTTAGAACTATACTTACTTCAACAGATTAAGCCCAACATCATGTTGGCCTCGTTCAATAGCCGCTAGGCCCAATCTATTCTCAATGGAATTAAGTACATCTCCCAAATCATCAGAACTTCTAGAGCTCGAAGAATTATTCACACTTGAAGAACTGTGAGTACTATCTTCCTTCACTCCACTTTGATCATTTGTCATCAAATGAACTGTAGGAATGAAATTTTCTACGATATTCTCCAAATTAGTTGCAGAACTCGTACTTTCACCGCTCGGTCCATATTTAGGAACATATGGATGCAGAGCTGAGATGAGGCTCGTAATAGATACATACTTCCTAGGTTGAAGTGCTAGGTGCTTTTTAGTTTTCAAATGTATGATCTGGCTTGTGTACCACCCGAATACGATGGCTCCGCTCTGTAGGTAAACAAAACTAATTACTTCCGCAACAAGATAACAGGCACTGATGCTATTTTTAAAGAAGATAGCTTACCCATGTGATGGCACTAATCCAAGAACGATTCAAATGATCGAAGTTCCATCTATTACGGTTTGTATCGTTTTTGTGGGCACGGAAAGCTCCCCAGCCAGGTCGCGAAGCAAACCACTCGCAAGGAGGCCCGCGTTTCCTTGGCTCATCGTTATTGTTGGTAAAGGGACAATTCACAGCATTTCTTTCGAAGTGATTTACTCCTCTTTCAACAGGTTCACGAAAACGACGCGAACAATACTTCCACATTTTGCTAATTAGTAGAGCAACTATTGAATTCACAGATTCATAGTTGCTAATTATTTCCCAATATTTTTATTTTCCAGAAAAAAAAGCAACCTTTCGACTTTTGCGAAGAAGTTAGTTTTGATTTTTTGACAGAAATATGACAGATTGAAGTTGACATTGACTTCACTGAGTTGACCGACATTGACACTGAAAGTAAAGTAGTTCGACCAATACAGTCACACGATCGGATTTTTGAAGATAGAATTTCCATCTCGTGCGCGAGGAATTTCCGCTGTACGAAACTAATGTGGGTAGTTTATTAAGCTAGTAACACGAAATACGTAGTAAAAAGGCAATAATACGCAATACAAATGTGTGGAAGGACATGCTTGTAAGTTCGGTTTGATCTAAGATTATTGTTCCCACAATCTATTTATCAGGGCTAGATAACTAAATGTGGTATTTCTTCTAGATCTCTTCATACCGACCAAGTCCGGTGCGCTTGCAGTTACAAGCCAAAAGGCTCTACAAACTTTATAAAACCTGATTATTTACCAGAACACAATGGAGGCAAGGAATACTCTCCATCAAACAATATTGCCCCAACTGATGTCACTCCTGTGTTAGTTTCTTCTAGTAGATATAATAATGTAGCTACAAGTGAAAGGGTGCTGAAGCCGATGATGTGGGGAATCATACCTCCTTGGCATAAAGTAAGAAAAATATTTATATCTAGGCCGGGGCTGTTGTAGTGACTGGGGCTAAACAAAGACAAAATAATCACTATACATTTGGGGCTAGACTAAACCATATAGTTACAAAGACTTGGGTAAGTACCTAATTTAAGGCTGTTGCCTGCAACTTTGTACACATGGTAGTTTTGTTTTCTAAACTAAAACCTTCCTCGAGAACCACTCTATCTATTGGTGAAAATAGCATGAAAATCGGTGCAGTAGTTTTTGAGTTAATAGCCAACAAACAGACGCGGCGCATATAAAACACTTTGTTATAGAATATGTAATGATTTTGGAGTAGGTGCTAAGTACTAAAACATACTAAAGTACTTCATATGGTTCAAAATCGGTAAAAAGTACCTAGCTAACTGTTATATCTGTAAGTTACATTACTTAAATCTAAATAATTGTATGCCTGATGGGTAAGGACTTAGTTATCCAAAAAAATATATAAAAAAAATTAAAGAATCATAATCACTTGAACAATAAAAAATCTTGATTCATTAGTTAGGTAGGTACCAACTTACAGTTAATAGATGGAAGATAGACTTCCTTGTATCAAGTATCATCAAATTCGGTTCAGCTGTTCAACTGTCAAAATTACGTACCTACCTACATTGAAATGTGAATGTAAAGTTACGATTTAATTATTTATAGCCCGCGCGGCGAATGATGAGCTTTACGGTAAGTGGAAGGGGTATGTGCATGACTCGATATTTGTATGAAAATTGAGTTCTGCGCATTAGTGCGCATACCCCTTCTACTTAGAGAGGTGTTGGCTTAGTGGTAGATACCTCGACTTTAACTTGAAGGTCGTGGGTTTGAATCCAGGTGGGCCGTGCACCAATGTATTTTTCTTTATGTGCGCTAATTGACATTGCTCTTACGGTGAAGGAAAACATCGTGATGAAACCCGCGGCTTAGTTGGCTCCGGAAGTATTGACAAGTTCTCTCCTCTGGACGTGGTCGACTAAAGCTGAGAGGGTAGTAGGTGCTGGGCGAGCCTACTCCATCTTTATGCAAAAAGGACCCAATTAAAAAGGGTCTAATCGCAGAAAACAGCCCATATACAAGTACCCCTTCTACTTTCCATTAGAGCTTATCATTTGCCGCGAGGAGTATAATTTTGTTATATTTTCAGGGGGATTACAAAAATCACAATCTGAGTACAAATAACTGTCGCTTGGAAAATATAAAAGAATCAAAACTTTACAGTCCAATTTTACAAAATGGTGGGCGATGTATTATAGTTGTCGAAGGCTTCTATGAATGGCAAACTACAAAAGTAACTAAAACCAAGCAACCTTACTATATTTATGCACCACAAGATGAAAATGTTAAGGTACTTAAATATTTTTGATAAGGGGTTTGAACAATTTATGTCGAGGCATGGTGCAGTTACTGATCCGCCATTATGACTTTTTCATAAATTAATAATTATACGTTGCATTTTGACACAGTATTTTCAGTTTAAAAATACCATTTTCTTGTCCATTTCTTAGGTTCTATTTCAGATAATTCTAATAATTTAAACAAAGTGTTTTTGAAAAAAATACAGTCAAATTGAGAACCTCTTTTTTAAGTCAGTTAAAGACACACCGTAACTTGTATTTACAGATAGATGAGCTTAAAACATGGAACAACAAATATGACGAACAGAACGGATGGACTGGCATCAAACTGCTGCATATGGCTGGACTATACAGCATATGGCAAAATGATGATACTATAATATACTCATATTCAGTAATTACTATGGACTCTAATACCACATTAGATTGGCTTCATCATAGAATGCCAGCTATATTAGATAATGAGGATCAGATTCAGGTACAATACCTAAAAACCCAGAATGCATAGTATTGAGACGACGACCCAGTTGGCACAATGGTCACCATGCCGGACTGCCAAACACAGGGGTGCTGGTTCGATTCCCGCCGTAGACAAGTATTTATACTTAGATATTTCTTTGTAGTTTGGTTGTTTCTATGTATACTAAGTTTAAATTTACCAAAAAATAGTATTTAAGTATTTATCCGTTGTTTTGCACCCATAACAAAAGTCTAGTTATTTAGCTTGGGGCTAGATGGCGATGTGTGGAATGTTTCTGCAATATTTATTTATTATGAATGCGCTACTGTCAATGCTCTCATTCCCTAAAAAAATCACTAATGCAGTGTATTTTATTTTACAGGCATGGCTAGACATTGAAAATGTGAACCCCGATTTGGCTCTCTCCTATCTAAAACCTGTAAAAATGTTAACTTGGCATCCAGTTTCTACGGCTGTAAATAACTCGCGCAATAAATCTCTCGACTGTAATAAAAGAATAATAATAGATAAGAAGCAAATGGCACAGAAAACACTAAACTCTTGGTTTACTAAAGCAGAGAAGAGGAAATCGTCTGATTCACACGATACTGATTCAAAAAAACTTAAACACTAAGAGATGGAAACATTTTTGTATGAAGGCTGTCATAGTTCCCGATCCGCCATTTGAAAGCAAGTTAAGTTTTTTTTAAGATAAGAAGCAAATATCACAGAAGACATTAAACTCTTGGTGTACTAAAGGAGAAAAGAGGAAATCGTCTGATTCACAAGATACTCATTCAAAAATTTAAACACTAACTAAGAGATGGAAACATTTTTGTATGAAGGCTGTCATAGTTCCCGATCCGCCATTTCAAAGCAATTTAATTTTTTTTCAAGTTTGCATAGTTCCTGATCTACCATTTTAAAAAAATGATAAAAGTACATAGTTCCAGTATTTTTACTTTGAAAATTAAACTCAGACAGAATAACAAATAATCTTTGTTTTATTAATGTTTTGAACAGCTGCGGGTAATAACGGCTACCTGCCGTCTTATTAAAAAAACTAAATATTCCGTAAAAATAAGTGATAAATACTTAAAAATATGTCATTAGATAAATATTTGTTTAACGTCAATCTAAAAAACGATTTATTTTCTTGTTAGCATTTTGTCAATAATTATATTAATTATCAATGTCTTTAAAACAAAATTGGTGGATCTTATTACCCGCAGCTAACTTATGATAAAAATGCTTTGTAAGCAGAAACATATTATTGTCATATTAACGATGCTTTGTAAGCAAAAATATATTGTCTTAAAACTAATATTTAGTTCTGGGCGAGAGACCGATGCTCATGCATGTGTTTCGACACTAAATATTAATTTTTAGATGTTTGATATGGAGTTCAGAATTCATTATTTTCAAATATATTGAACATTATTGTAAGGCAACTTTAAATTGTCTATTGTTTATGTAATACCTACGTAGGTAAGATGCAAAAATAAAAATCTTATTTTAACAACAGGAATAGACAATCAAATCACATTTTTTAATGTAATTATTTCACTTGCAGACTCAAATGATGGACAGTTTGTTGCCAAAAACACATACTCCCATAAAAATTAGGTGGGATTTTTCATATCACAAACAGCAAAACCTTAATACTAAACTTCTCTATAATTTACCAGAGTGTCGCAGAAATCGATGGTTCAAAGCAATATTGATGATGTCTACAACCCGGTCACATTATCTCGAGACCTGGCTGGAATGCAAACTCCCGCCCCGTTCTCCTTTCACCTCCCCGCGCTCGCCACGGCGCGTCAGTACAGTTAGCACTTTCGTTGCCGATACGCGTCGACTTGTTTTCGTGGTGTATTTTTAAACATTTCATTGTTAAAACTTTGAACTTTCATCGACGCCAGGTCTCGAGATAATGTGACCGGGTTATAGTTGACCGATTTCGGCCACAGTAACTATTTCTGGCTACTTATAAGAAGATGACGAGCTTCGATGTTCAGCAATTTGTCCATGGTGTGCTCTTTGGTGATTGGCGTACCCGATTTTTGCAGAAAATTTTCTATCGCATATCGGGGACGTAAACCATTTACAAAATTATACGAAATGGGCGAAGGAGGTCTGGCCTTTATCGCGTCTCCTTTAAGTTCTAAATCAGCACATCGTTCATCGGCCAATTTTCGTAAATAACGTGTTTAAATTACATTGCAATATCATTCGGATTGCATTTTGATTACAAAAAATACACAAGAAAGTCAGCTTTTTAAAAAAATCTCTTTTTTTCTTGCTGATTTTTTTAAAGCCCGGAGTGGAGGCGTCTCGTTAACCAGCACATCTCTAATTTAAAATGAAGAAGCATTTTAAATTAGAGATGTGCTGGTTAACGAGACGCCTCCACTCCGGGCGCTTTGCAATATTTTCGATAGTTTTACATTATATCGATAGTATTATTACGCGCTATGGTATCGATAGTATCGATACTATGAATAGGGTAGCTGACTATTGAGTATCGATAGTTTGGCAACACTAGGGCCGCCTAAGGAAAACTCTGAAATAGTCCGCGCAGCGAATAATTACCTCTAGTGGAAATTAGGGGTATGTGCAGAACTCAATCTTCATGTAAATATCGAGTTCTGCGCATACCCCTTTCACTTCCTGCAGAGGTCATCATCATTCGAGTATAGTAGAAAATCATACTGTAGCCAAACTTGGCTAAAAAATAGCAATATCCTCCTGTGTACCTTAGGTACATTTCAAATAACTAAACTTAATTATAATTAGACAAGAAATTGACATTTTCAATTTTAAACTCTTTGAAATCAGCTTCACATCTTATCATGTCATGGTTCTCAAGGAAATCCAAAACGAAACTGGTCACTTCATACTTACCTGTGAAAGATAAAAAATAAGTAGGTAAGTAAAGTAAAATAGAGTGGGGCAGTAGCATAGCAAAGGGGGGGGGGGGGGAACAAAATGATTTATTTTAATTTATCTATCTTTCACCTGGTTCAAGATATTCTCTGAACACTAAGCTTGCTCTAAGTAATTTATGTATGACTTTGGGGACCTTTGTCCAGGATTTAAGACAGTCTAATTTAAGTCATTTAACTTGGCTGAATCAAGTCTAGATACAAGAGTGCTTTATAATAAGCTAGCTGTTGCCCACTACTTCGTAGCGTGGTAGTTTCTTTTATGTAACAAAACCTTCCTCTTGAATCACTCTATTAAAAAAACCGCATCAAAATCCGTTGCGTAGGGACAGACAGCGGGAAGCGACTTTGTTTTATACTATGTAGTGAAACGGTGATTCTTACTTGGATACTGCTTGCATTTATAAATAAGTTCAATCAGATGTTTAGCCACAGATTTGTACAGCGCCTTGCCTCTAATCCGTCCTCTAGCGTAGTAAGGATTCAATGTAGTAACGACCCATACTGATATGCGAGTCTTGCAGCTCTCTATAAACTCTGGGGTCTCAGTGATCGGTGATATTATGCCTTCTTCGTCATCGCTGTCCTCGCCGAATAGTTGTAAATGTTTCTCTTTAATCTGGAACAAAATTTATATTATTTACTAGCGACCCGCCCCGGCTTCGCACGGCTATATTATGCATGTATTATACATATAAACCTTTCTCTTGAATCACTCTATCTATAAAAAAAAACCGCATTTAAATGCGTTGCGTAGTTTTAAAGATTTAAGCATGCATAGGGATATAGGGACAGAGAAATAGACTTTGTTTTATACTATGTAGTAGTCTAGCTGCAGTCCGTGGTTTTACCCGCGTAAGTCCCGATTCCGTGGAAATTTCGGGATTAAAAGTAGCCTATGTTACTCCCAATGAATCAATGTACATCAAAATCGGTCCATTCGTTTCGGAGCCTATTCGTAACAAACATAAAAAAAACTGTCCTCTATATAATATTGCTAGCAGCGCTCTGTGGTTTCACCCGCCTAAGTCCCAATCCTGTGGGAATATCGGGATAAAAATTAGCCTAAAGCCTTCCTCGACAAACAGACTATCCAAAACAAAAATATTTTTTAAATTCGAACCAGTAGTTCCTGAGATTAGCACGTTCAAACAAACAAACAAACTTCAAATTTTGTAAATAAAACTCACGTTCCCGTTTCGCGATGACGTCACACTTTTTTGTGAATGCCGGTGTTCATCGATTTATAAGACGTTATCACGTCAAAAATCTTTCCTCTTTAAAATTTTAGTGTAGATTAGCAAATAGGATTATTTTTTCTTACCCTTAACAACTTTTTTCTATTTGTATCACCAATCTGGTACATCATTTCAAAGAGATCTTTTTTCATGAAATACTCTTCACAATGCCACTTACTGGCGTACCGTCTCTTTTCCTTCCTCTTAACTTGCGGTTTAATATGACTCACTTCGTTATTCTCTAACATACCAGCTAGAGTTTCTATTCTTTGGTTTAATGACTTAATTTTCTCCGTATGATCCTCTGTTGAAAAACATTCAAAATAAAATAAGTTAGCTATAAAATAAATTTTAGTCAGAGCTTGTGGACAAATAATGGATCTAATTGAACCATTTTGGCTTCATTTTGATTTTTTACCACAATTATTAGTAGTGGTCAGTCCAGTCCAGGCATGGCGTAGTGCACTTTTTTATATTGTGATAGATAAACTTATATCAGAATGGCTTTATTTATTACAACGCTCTGCGGTTTCACCCGCTTAAGTCCCGATCCCGTGGGAATATCAAAATAAAAAGTAGCCTATAGCCTTCCTCGATAAATTGACTATCCAACACAAAAAAAAAACAGAATTTTTCTATTCGAACCAGTAGTTCCTGAGATTAGCGCGTTCAAATAAACAAACTCTTCCCCATTATTCCAAAACGAGGTTTAAGGATAGTCCAAGATGAGGATTTAAACCTTAGATTTAGACACAGATTTACTCGTGAACTTATAGTCTAAACACTATCCCTATAGATTATATAGGGAACTATAGTCTAAACACTATCCCTAAAGATTATATATAGGAATAGTGTTTAGACTATAGTTCACGAGTAAATCTGTATCTAAATCTAAGGTTTAAATCCACATCTCGGACTATCCTTAAACCTCGTTTTGGAATAAGGGGGTTCAGCTTTATAATATTAATAGTACCTATAGATACAAAAAATAAACGCTAATAATATTTCGCTGTTAATTTTAACGGTATACTCCCAACGCGCCCCACCAAAACGGCCACCACTGGTGGCCGTTAGAACTATAAATTAATTTTTGTTCCAACGGCCGCCAGTGGCGGACGTTGGGACAATAAAAAAATATTAGTCTCATCGGGCCCCACTAAAACGGCCACCACTGGTGCCAGTTAGGACTAAAATATTTAATGTGCCAACTGCCCCTAGTGGAAATCACAATAAAATATAAGTAATAAGGATTATATAACATTAAAAACTATAAGTGTGGGGGTCCTACTTCGTTGTTGAATAAAAACCACTTTCCTCGTAACAAATGGACTGTATTTCTTTTAAAATATGATGTATAATAACAGCGGAGCGTTTATTCCTTAGATCGACAAAAAGTTAAAATAAAAGCAACTTCATACAAAATTTTACAGGTTATGGTACATATCAAACGCTTGAATTAAACTAGGTGGCGGGAAGCGCTTATTTCTTAACAACAGACGGCGTGCCGCCAAAATCACCTGTCCCGCTCATCGTATTGCCGTCCTTGTCTACAGAACTGGTCAATAACCTCCGAGCGGGACGGGAGATATCCCTTTCTCATACAACATTACAAACGACGATCGAAAAAATAAACAAATGAAGATCAGAAAACAAATGAATTTGGATAACGGCGACAAATGGCAAGTAACTGTCAAAATGACAGACGTCAAAGTGACCACTGTCAAACTAAAAACTGCTAAATCTCAGAAACTACTCGATGAGATCTATCACTTCTGCAAAGAGACTGTCAAGCTAGGATCAATAGTTTCTGAGTTAAAGCAGTTTTAAGTTTGACAGCTGTCATCTGAAATGAAGATCTCGATGAGATCTATCACTTCTGCAAAGAGACCGTCAATCTAGGATCAATAGTTTCTGAGATATAGCAGTTTTAAGTTTGACAGCTGTCATCTGAAATGAAGATCTCGATGAGATCTATCACTTCTGCAAAGAGACCGTCAATCTAGGATCAATAGTTTCTGAGATATAGCAGTTTTAAATTTGACAGCTGTCACTTTGACGTCTGTCATTTTGACAGTTACTTGCCATTTGTCGCCGTTATCCAAATTAAAGGTCGTCACAGACGTAGCTATATTTTATATTAATATACTAAAATATATCGACGGTGGAAATTTTAAATGTAGTAAGGGACATTTCGTTAAATTTCAAAGTTTATGTCGTATGATTTTAAAATGTTTCGGGTGTAAGTACTTAAACCATTCGATTAATATAGTAAATATTACAAAGAATTTTAAACTGTGAACCACTGTGACGTCATTTCCATGAAATTATATTTCAATAAAACATATTAATTTTGTTAACTAACTACATAGTAACTGTGCAGGACAGAAAAGATATTAATTTAAAATTCGCGCCTTAAACAAAAAGAAATATAGTGTTTGACAGAAATCTGACAATCAATAGTGACAGTGACAGATTATTGATTAATAGTATAGTTGTCTCTACCCGCCACCAGATGGCAGTATTGACTTTGACAACAACGAAAGTTCGACGTCCAGAATATTCCTAGTCCATAGAAGTTTGTTTAGGTATTTTCGCGGATTTTCCCGAACTTTGGAGAAAACTTTTAACTAAGTATAAAAGGGCGGCGTCGAGCTTTCGCCAGGCAGTTCTGTTTTAGTGTTCATAGAGAAATAGTCGTAAAAAAATAGATCAGTGACAAGTGCGGTTCTTATAGTGAAATAATAGTGCGACGAACAGTAATAGATAGTTCATAGTTTTGTTAATAGAAACAGTGCTTGTGATCGTATAGAATACCGTCAAATAGTATTACAGCCCACAGTTTTAATAGTGATAGAGTTAGTAAATAAATAGTTTTTGAAAAGACCACAATCTTTGATCACACCAGCCCCATACACCGTCGTGTATATTGGTCCTTCGCGAACCGGATTAATCAAAGATTGTATAGAAAATAGTAACCGTCGTGTATATTGGTCATAACTCGCCGGATTAATCAAAGATAGAACAAGATGGTAACTACGCGATCTACAGATAATAGAGACGCCGCCGCGTCTACTTCGACCGCAGCAGCCGTGCCCGCCGTGACGACAGCTGCCTTGGCAGGACCCGTAGCTAGCGGGACCGCCAACATGGCCATGCCTGCGGGCCACCCTGGCCGTGCTCACCGTACCTACAGTAGTACCTCCAGTTTCTACAACTGCCATGGCCTCACCTAGCTCGGCCATACATAGAATAGCTCCGAACACAGTATGTACAGTTACTAGCTCCACGAGGGAGAAGAAACTCGGAGAACACCACCTGGCCCTAGCCAGGGCTGAAATAGACCTAGCGAATGCTAGAATAGAAGAAGCACGAGCAAACGCAGAACTCGCACATTATAGATCCGAAGCTGCCCTCATTGCCATCCGCATTGCCCAGATGGAAATAGAAAACATAGATGACGAGGAAGATACAGCTTCAGAAGTTTCCGGATCCGAACCTCAGTATTGTGAAACCCTAGAGAACTTGACGACGTTACCGGCGGGAGCCACCGTCCCAGCACGGCCGCCGCTCCTGCCACCGCAGCCGCCGCGGACAACCGGAGCTGCGCCGGACGCACTGCCAGTCGCTACAGCATGCTGGCAACCGAACCTTTTGTCAGCGCGTGCTCCATTTGCCCCGCCAGAGACCAGAGCCGTGTCCTGGCACCCGAACCAGTCGACGACCACCAAACTGCCAGTCGCTCCAGCATGCTGGCCTCCGTCGTTACTAATAGAGCCACCGGAAACAGTCACCTGCGCCGCCGACCCAGCCGCGATGCTGCCGCCGCCGCCGACCATAGTCACAGAAAAAATAGTTAATAGTGTACCAACAGAACATAGAACCGCTCCTCGCCATCAACATAGACCAGAGATACAAGAATTAGCTACAGCGATAACCAGCGCCGTTCTAGCTGCGCAACAGGCACCACGGTGCACAGAGCTTCCTACATTCAATGGAGCATACGAAGACTGGCTGAGCTATCGCGCCGCCTACTACGAGACCGCTTCAATCATCTCCCCTCTAGAAAACATGGCAAGGCTCCGAAGAAGCCTGCGGGGACCAGCAAAGGAAGCAGTACAGGGGTTACTTATCGCCAGCACTGACCCGACCCGTGTCATGCAAGCTCTTGAGACACGATTTGGTCGACCGAACGCTATAGCTACGATAGAGATGGAGCGACTCAGATCACTACAGTGCCTCACAGAGTCACCTACAGATGTCTGCATATTTGCAACAAAAGTTGAGAACACAATAGCTATACTTCAGGCGCTGAATTGCAGTTATTATATGTACAATCCAGAAGTTACCAAGGGTTTAGTCGACAAGCTGACACCGACACTTAGAAACAAATGGTATGAGTTTGCCTCAACACAGCCACAGCAAGAGCCAGAACTTTCTAAATTCAGCCGCTTCATAAGAAGAGAAGCTGATATTTGTAGCCCATTCGCACCACCTGAGAACATTAATTTTTCAAGAATGAACAATGAACAACGTCTACATCACCGAACCTACGTTGTTCAACATAGATATAAGTGTCCAGTCTGCACAAAAGAAGGACACTCAGCTACGGGCTGCAAAAAGTTTAGTTCACAGATAGTCAACGTTCGCTGGGATTTAGCAAAGAAACATAAGTTGTGTTATAGCTGCCTACAATACAGATACAAGGAGCACACATGTAAACCTAGAAGATGCAATATAGATGGGTGTAATCGTCACCACCATAGAATGCTCCACTTTGAAAGAAATAGCTTGAAAACAGAAAATAGAATCATAGATAATACTCCGGTCATCCATGGTCATCGAGTCAACCATATCAGGCATCAAGTAGCCAACCACTGCGTGGATGACATCAAGAACTTAGTAGAAAATGTAGTACAGAAGAATCAACAACAGAAGAATAGAAGACATAGAAATAGACACTGGCAAAAGCCAGCAAATAGTAATGTGCCAAAACCAGGGCACCTAGAGCCACAGAATAAACAGCATCGACGTCGTGAGGAGCAGGAACGGCGAGAGCAACGCCAGCCCACGACAATAGCGAGCGCCTCGCCCTATGAACAAGGGCAACAGAACCGGCACCAGCGAACCTGCAACATCTCCGAGCCTGCACCCGCGATCCTGCACCACAAGAGGATGCACCGCCGACGGAACCCGCGGACGCTGCACGGCGGGAGTATGTGCAGGACAGAAAAGATATTAATTTAAAATTCGCGCCTTAAACAAAAAGAAATATAGTGTTTGACAGAAATCTGACAATCAATAGTGACAGTGACAGATTATTGATTAATAGTATAGTTGTCTCTACCCGCCACCAGATGGCAGTATTGACTTTGACAACAACGAAAGTTCGACGTCCAGAATATTCCTAGTCCATAGAAGTTTGTTTAGGTATTTTCGCGGATTTTCCCGAACTTTGGAGAAAACTTTTAACTAAGTATAAAAGGGCGGCGTCGAGCTTTCGCCAGGCAGTTCTGTTTTAGTGTTCATAGAGAAATAGTCGTAAAAAAATAGATCAGTGACAAGTGCGGTTCTTATAGTGAAATAATAGTGCGACGAACAGTAATAGATAGTTCATAGTTTTGTTAATAGAAACAGTGCTTGTGATCGTATAGAATACCGTCAAATAGTATTACAGCCCACAGTTTTAATAGTGATAGAGTTAGTAAATAAATAGTTTTTGAAAAGACCACAATCTTTGATCACACCAGCCCCATACACCGTCGTGTATAGTAACTACATAGTATAAAACAAAGTATCTTAGATCTTTAAAACTACGCAACATTTTTTAGGGTTCCGTAGCCAAATGGCAAAAAATGGAACCCTTATAGATTCGTCATGTCTGTCTATCTGCCGTATGTCACAGCCACTTGTTTCCGAAACTATAAGAACTATACTGTTGAAACTTGGTAAGTAGATGTATTCTGTAAACCGCATTAAGATTTTTACACAAAAATAGAAAAAAAAACATACTTCCATACTTAGAACTGAAACTCAATTTTTTTTTATCAAACCCATACGTAAGTGTTATCTATGGATAGGTCTTCAAAAATGATATTAAGGTTTCTCATTTCAAAATCATTTTTATCTAAACTGGATAGTTTACGCGAGAGACACTTTCAAAGTGGTAAAAAGTGTGTGTCCCCCCCTGTAACTTCTAAAATAAGAGAATGATGAAACTAAAATATATGATATGCATTATTACCATGCAAACTTCCACCCAAAATTGGTTTGAACGAGATTTGGTAAGTAGTTTTTTAATACGTCATAAACCGTAAACCACCATTTACCCTTCATTCATGTATTTTTATCACTAGCGCCATCTATTTTTTTGCATTTGTTTTTGCGTCGAGGTTAAAAAATAAAAACAGAATACAGTGGTACGGAACCCAATACTACTTACGCCAATTCTTATTCAATATGAAAAAATATATATATATTATGTCAAATTGAACTTTTTTATTTTTGTAAGGGCCTTACAACACATAAATATACCAGATAGAAAGACTTACGACGTCTCAGAATTAATAATGAAAAAAAAACCAGTCAAAATAATAACCCATAATATTATTATGGGTTATTATTTTGACTGGTTTTTTTATCGTCGCTAGTGATATAATATATCCCATATTATGGGATGTATTATATCACTAGCGACGCTATATTATGCATGTACTTATTATACATATAAACCTTCTTCATGAATCATTCTATCTAATAAAAAAAAATGCTTGTCTGTAAAGTCTGTTTCCGGACGATAATTTTACGTGATAACGTCATAAGAAAACATTGATGGTAACCATCGCAACGATAAAACGTTGCTATAGTTACCTTGTCAATAACATGAGACGTTCCAGTAACGACGCGTGACGTCACACTTTTTTGAGATTGCAGGTGTTCACCAATTTATAAAACGTTATCACGTCAAAACTGCATCAAAATCCGTTGCGTAGTTTTAAAGATCTAAGCATACATAAGGACAGACAGCGAAAAGTGACTTTGTTTTATACTATACTAGCGACCCGCCCCGGTATCGCACGGCTATATTATGCATGTATTATACATATAAACCTTCCTCTTGAATCACTCTATCTATTAAAAAAAACCCATCAAAATCCGTTGCGTAGTTTTAAAGATTTAAGCAGTCAAAGGGAAATAGGGACAGAAAAAGCGACTTTGTTTTATACTATGTAGTGATAATGATAAAGTTTTTATGTCATAATCAGATTTTTAAAACTACGCAACGGATTTTATTGCTGTTTTTTATTAAATAGAATGATCCTAGAGGAAGGTTTATATGTACAAAACATCCATAATATAGCCGTGCGAAGCCGGGGCGGGTCGCTAGTATCCATATATTTGAAAAGATATCAAAATTTTAATAACACAGATCGATAAGGCTATACTACGCAATATGAAGTGTACTTTCGAGAAAATGTCCCTTACGACATTTTAAAGTTCCACCGTCGATATAAAATATGTCGAGCTATATCGGTCGACATATTTTAGTGACGTCATAAAATACCTAAAATATATCAAAATATATCAAAATATATCTTTTGATACCGTAAAATGGGGTGATTACAGTTAGAACAATGGCTACCATGCCGGACTGCCAAACACAGGGTTCGATTCCCGCCTCAGACAAGTATTTATAAATAAATAAATAAATATTGCAGGACATTCCACACATCGCCATCTAGCCCCAAGCTAAGTATATAGACTTGTGTTATGGGTGCTAGACAACGGATATACTTTTCTTTTGTAAATATATACTTAATATACACACAGACACCCAGACCACAGACAAATATCTAAGCATAAATAATTGTCTGAGGCGGGAATCGAACCCGCAACCCTGTGTTTGGCAGTCCGGCATGGTGACCATTGTGCCAACTGGGTCGTCAAATGCTTAGATATTTGTCTATGGTCTGGTTGTTTCTATGTATTATACGTACCTATATATTTACAAAAAGAAAAGTATATTAGTAGTATTATTCGTTGTCTAGCACCCATAATACAAGTTGCTTCTTTTGCTGCTTAGCTTGGGGCTAGATGACGATGTGTGGAATGTTCGCAATATTTATTTATTTATTGGATACCTACAAAACTAAAAATGTTTTTATACAGACCATTTTGCATTTTTAACAGACTTAAAAAAGGAGGAGGTTCTCAGAACAGAATTACACCTCGAGAGTGCAGGAAATTGCTCAGTTTTTGCTTTCCACCAGTAGAATTGGGCCATAAACTAATAGTTACCGATAAATGGAATATCTGAAACCACCTTCTCTTTAGAAAACTCTTCCAGCGGTTACGATTACAGGTTACAATTTAAATAAAATAGTCGCTTTCGTCTCGTCGGACTGGGTTTGAAAGAATGTTGATAGAAAACCATATCCTAAATGAAGATCTGATGAGGATCTTCGGAGTGATGAACAGATCTGTACAGCGAGATTAAGCAAATTGCTTAGTTTTCCATTTTCACTAGTAGAATTGGCACATACACTAATAGGTATCGATGAATGAAGCATCTGAAAGCACCTTCTCATCACCTAACTCCTTAATGGGTTACGATTATGTACACGTTGCAATTTGAAGAAATAGTCGCTTTCGCCTCATGGAGTAGAATTTTCGGTGACAGCGGCACTAAAAATGGTTAAACCTGAACGACAGCGGCAGTAGAAATGGTTAAACCTGATCCAAAAACTAAAAAAACCTGAAAATAAGAACTAAAAAAAACCGAAAACAAAAACAAAAAAGTGAAAGTGAAGTTTTCAGGTTTTTTTAATGTATTTAAAATTTACTGTTAACATTGTGAAAGGAAGTGTTTTGTGCCATAACTACTTGTTAAATATTCGTTGGTTCCTTGTGACCCTGATTAATTAATAAAAATAGTAGTTTTAGTTTTTTTTTACTTTTGGTTTTATTTGTATTTAATTGTATTTAATATGTAATAATGAATCTATGTGTAATCTGAATGTTATAAAAAATAGTAAATTCAGTTATTTTTTTATTTTAATGACAATAACTCCTATCTCTTATAAAATAATAGTGATAAAACAAGAAAAAGTTTTGTTCCGGAAATATCTCGTAACTAATAATAGTCGAAACTTGTAACGAAGATTTTAACACTTACATTTAAATTTAACAACCAATACTAATAATTATAAGAAAATAATGATTAATTTATTACATTTACATTGAACTTAACACATTTAATGCAGAAACTTACTCTTAGCCAAGACGAACAGGTCCCAGCACGTTCTCAGTTCAAACTGCGCGTCAAAATTTGAGAATGGAGATATTTCTATTAAATTTATTTTCTAAATAAGATAGGTCGAATTTCTATAAGCGTATTTTTAATACTTTTAAACGTCAGATAGTTACGAATTTTCGTCACAGGAAAGTTGTTTACATTTTTATAACAGATGGCATTAAAATCACCTTTGAGTAAAACTGGCAGTTAGGAGTTGTTGCTCGGAATCGGTCGATATATAATCTGTGGTCAAAGTCCAAAATTACTGGTCAATTCACCCCGTTTTACGGTATTTTTATATTAATATAAAATATAGCTACGTCTGTGACGACCTTAATTTGTTTTCCGATCTTCATTTGTTTATTTTTTCGATCGTCTTTTGTTTTCCTTTGAAATTCTATTCTAGTTTACTAAATAATGAAAAGTGGTTGAAAATAATTATTTTGGTCCTACTCTTCCATTAGAACTATTACCAATACAAGTTGATATTTAATTATGTCATGGACTGTACATTTTCTGTCCAGTTGCTAATCTGGCCAGTTGCGATACTGTCCAGTTGAGAAACTGTCCAGCTGCGAATCTGTTCAGTTGCGAATCCGTCCAGTTGCGATGGAGGGGAGAATTTCACCTTAGAACACGATGAGACTAATATTTTTTTTATTGTACAAAAATACAAAAATAAATGTATAGTTCTAACGGCCACCACTGGTGGCCGTTTTAGTGGGGCCCGATGGGACTAATATTTTTTTTATTGTCCCAACGTCCGCCACTGGCGGCCGTTGGAACAAAAATTAATTTATAGTTCTAACTGGCACCAGTGGTGGCCGTTTTGGTAGGGCGCGTTGGGAGTATACCATTTTAACGGCAGTGTATCTAGATAGATTGATTTATTTTGAGTATACATACACTGCACATATGTGTAGGATTTTTCTTTTAAATAATACATAGGTCAGCGTTTGATCAGTATCTCACATGATGGTAGGTACGTGATGATGCGGTTTAAGATGTATCACGCTTTCCTAGAAGATATACGCTCGCAACGCAAAGACCTTCAAATAAACAGGGGCCTTCAAGGGCAGCGATTGAAGGTAGGAAGACGCCAGCGGAACAATAGTACATAGTTTGGCGCCCGAGCGTAGCGAGGGCGCTAATAGTTCGAGGGACTAAATGAGTCTTTCACCCGAGGTAAACACTGTGCTTTTTCATTACGAATAATACATAAAATTCTTCCTAACAACGAGAGTGAATGAGACTATGAGACACCATACTACCTGCGTGCGAAGCCATAATTGTTATTCTTTGGTGTCACCTAAAGCAAGGAGGTTAGGTTTTTGAAGTTCCTAATGCGTAATGATACTGATATTGGCTACATGCACATTGCACAAGCCGTGCGAAGCCATAATTTGACGTGAAAGCGATTTTCCCAAGGGCTGAAAGTTTTATTTTCTACACGCTCTTCAGCCTGCCTAGCATAAAGACCAAAACACGATACGATAAAGCGATATAACTACATCAACTCTCAAAATATGATAGATAAAGCCGCCATATTGATTTTTTATTATAAATTGCGATAAAAATTATGATAAAAATTCAACATGGCTGCTTTATCTATCATATTTTGAGAGTTGATGTAGTTATATCGCTTTATCGTATCGTGTTTTGGTCTTCATGCTAGGCTAGCTGGCATCTTTAGACCTACTTTCGGAGTATGAGTAATGAAAAAACTTTTTCGACCTTCCTCCTTTTAACTAAACAATATAATCCCTGGGGTATGCAAAACTTGCACCAAGCTACTAATACTATAAGAACTTCTATCAATTAAAACATTATCCTGTATAATGTTCAAAATCGGGCACGCAACTCCTTTCAGCATTTTTCACTATCTCTTATAGTTTAGGATAATAGCCCTGAAGGTCCACATAAAAAAATCACCCTGTATAAGGAGGTAGTCAACATAACAAAAATTGAAAAAAAAAAACCCACACGAATGTCACAAAAATTAAAAATAATAAAAACTAGCTGCGTTCCGCGGTTTCACCCGTAGTCATATTCAGCGTGACTTTCTTCATTTTTTTATTTCCTAGGAACCTTCTCTTGACAATAAAAAACACAACAAAAAACTGGTTGCCTGTAAAGTCGGTATACGGACGGAAAGTTTTACGTGACAACAACTGTGCTCGAGTGGAAGGGACGCGTGCCTTTCACTTTTTATGTCTGTCTCTCTCGCTCTTAGGCGGGCTAACCATGCCCGCGTGCCTCTCACTCGCTCTCATTGTGAGCGCATAACGTCAGCGGAGCGTAACGCAGTTTCTTGAAGTGTCACCCGGCAAACCAATTTATAAGACGTTGTCACGTCAAAAAGAATTAGCGAAACCGGTTCTGTTATCGAGATTTGCGCTTAGCAACACATTCAGCGATTCATTTTTATATTATAGATAGGTACTAATTGAATCTTACCTATTATAGAATCCTGGACTTTATTCAAATTAGAATTAGAGTTAGAATCTTCAAGTACAATACTTAAATCTTGCATCTTTTTATTATCATCTGTCGTATCTAAGTTCTCTAACCCTGCAAATAAAATATCTTCATCTTTCTCATCACTTTGAAACAGCTTCTCTAACTGCATCATCAGATCATCTGAGTCTTCAGGTTTGTTTAGATTTTCCGGTGTTACTGGCTTTGGTGGTTCAAGAACTAAAGTTTCGTTAATAGGAACGGCTGCCTGATTGATTTGCATGTTTATAACAACTGGTATATGCGTTTGGGGTATTTCTTCCTGTGATGTAGGACTGCTTTTCTTTCTACGTCTCTTGTTGCTTCTACCATCACACTGGCAACATTCACTTGTCTCGGTGGATATGGTTTGAACCTTTTTCTCGTTAGGAGGAGGTCTGTGTAGGCAATCATATAGCCTTTTATTCAGTTTTCCCATTTTTGTATCTGTTTTCACCTCATTTATCTGAAAGTATTTGGAATTATTATTAACTAGCTGTTGCCCGCGACTTCGTACTTCGTTCGACTTACTAAAGCCTTCCTCTTGAATCACTCTATCTATAAAAAAACCGCATCAAAATCCGTTGCGTAGTTTTAAAGATCTAAGCATACATAGGGACAGACAGCGGCAAGTTACTTTGTTTTATACTATGTAGTGACTAGTTCTACACTGTGGTGTCACTTGCAAAGACGAGCTTTGTACCCACCTGGGACATAAAAAGTTATGGGTTCACTTCCCACCTCAAACAAATATACATGTACAGTCACATTACCAATTAGCTGAACCCCACGTGACCTAGAGCTCACTCGCAAATCTGTAAAGTTGCAAAGTAATGTTACCTGATTCTGTTTTTTTTAAACAATATTACTTTACAATACGACATACAATATCAAACACAACCCTCCCTTTTGGCTTCGCCGTAGTCGGGTAAAAAATAACAAAATAGTAAAATACTATATTTTTTACAGATATGCGAATGAGCTCTGGGCCACGCACGTGGGGTTCAGCTAATTAGTAATGTGACTGTACAGATATATTGTTTCCGATTTTACTGTTTCTGCATTTAAAGGATATTACACGATAATAGACGCACGACAAATTATGATAGAGATTTAAATTCTCGCTGAACAATAAATTATTCTTAGCTAGTTTTAAAAGTGCTACCATGCCTCTTGTTTAGATGAGGTAAAGTGCATCGCGTCTAGTGGGTCCTTGAAGCAAAGTATCGAAACTTGAGAAATATTTACGATGCGTTTTTTGTTTGATTCGTTTTTTAATGGTTTTTGAGAATTTTTAGTATGCTGTAAACATTAAAGCTGGGGACACATTGCTCGGACGCGTCCGACTGCCGCGACTGATAAGTGTGCACGGTCGTTTGGCATTCAGTGGCCCAGATCGCTCTAGGACGTCCGCGGACGTCCGAACGCTCAAGGTCACGTCCGCGACTTACGTCTGATAGTGTGCACACATTTCAATTACACAGATGCCTTTAAGTCGCGGCTGTCGGACGCGTCCGATAATATGTTCCCAGCTTAACTATTGAATGAAATTTAATTAGTTTGGCTCAGAAAAGAGTAATGGTAGGTACCTACCTAATGCAAAAATCAAGATTTTCGATATTTTTATTTAAATTGAAGGGGTTAAGGGCAGTACTTGCAATAATGTGATTCAAAAATATCTGCACTCCGCGGTTTCACCCGCGTAAGTCCCGATCCCGTGGGAATATCTTAATGAAAAATAGCCTATAGACTTCCTCCATAAATGGACTATCCAACACAAAAATAATTTTTCAATTCAAACTAGTAGTTCCTGAGATTAGCGCGCTTAAACAAACAAACAAACTCTTCAGCATTATAATATTAGTATAGACAAGATGCGATCCGCGGTTTCACCCGCGTAAGTCCCGATCTCGTGGAAATATCAAAATGAAAAGTATAATATAGCCTTCCTCCATAAATGGACTATAAAACACAAAAATATTTTTTTATTCAAACTAGTAGTTCCTGAGATAAGCACGTTCAAACAAACAAACAAACACTTCAGCTTTATAATATTAGTATAGACTAGATGCGATCCGCAGTTTCACCCGCGTAAGTCCCAATTCCGTGGGAATATAAAAATGAAAAATAGACTATAGCCTTCCTCGATAAATGGACTGTCCAACACAAAATAGTACATTGCGATACAAGTGTGGAAAGTTGATCATTCCATAGAGGCGGTTTATGACGCGCGAGCGGAACGCGAGCGTGGCAAAAGCCGAGATGGAATGATCAATTCACACGTGTATCGTACGACGTTTTTTATCACAGTTGCGAATAAAAAAAAGACTTGTTAAAATTTTAATAATAAAAAGTTTTAAAGAATTTTAGGTTATGTTTACTATTTTTTGTTAATTACACTCCCGAAAGGCTAGGCAAAAGACTTTTAACCTATACAGCGTCTGATATACAATATTTTTTTAGGGTTAAAAACAGAATATAATGGTAAGGAAAAAATATATTTATGTACCTAAAGAAAAAACAAAATAAACACAAAACTCAATTTTTAATTATTTTCAAAGACGTCATCACGTAATATTATCGTTCGTTATCAGACTTTAGAGACAACCTTTTGAAAAGAAGAAAAAAGGTACCAACAAAGAGTTTTAAGCCAGCAAGGCTTAAAAACTCTTTGGATGGTACCTTTTTCTATACATCAAAACAGTATAACCCAGATAAAGGAGATCATTCATGTTTCTAACAAAAAATACCCACAAAAAAAATGCCGGCCAGTAATAAAAATTGTTTCTATCTTGTAGAGAATAACATTTTAAACAATGTTTACTAAGACAACAAAGAGCTACGATCAAAAATCGTTGAGTTATTTTACATTGAAAACCCAAAAAATGCATTTTATAGAGATCCGTTTGACCACTTTTAAGATCCCACTAAAACTTCTGAAAGGGTTATTGGATATACCTATGTATATAAATATAATAAAAACAGACAAAGCTTATCCATTAACTACTTATTTTTATATTTTTTCTGTAGTAATATTTTAAAAGTGGTCAAACGGATCTCTACAAAATGCATTTTTTTGGGTTTTCAATGTAAAATAACTCAACGATGGTTGATCGTAGCTCTTTGTTGCCTTAGTAAACATTGTTTAAAATGTTATTCTCTACAAGATAGAAACATTTTTTTTTCTGGCCGGCACCTTAATTTTTGGGTACGATTTGAATGATGTCCTTTAGAATGTTTCATCTACTATATGTCATTAGCAGTAAGATACGTATTTGACATATCGGGATAACGTATTATTTTAGCACTAGTTGGATTTTTTTTTATCGCACGCGTGTATAATACGTTGCATTATGAGCCTAAAAGCGGTTTAATAAGATCCACTTTATGAGCAACTGTGATAAAAATAATTTTTCAATTCGAACATTAGTTCCCGAGATTAGCACGTTCAAACAAACAAACTCTTCAGCATTATAATATTAGTACCTATACCTAGATACTTTCGGCCACACCGCGAAAACGAAATACAAAGTTTTTTTCTTAAGCTATTGCATAGCTTTTATCGCCGGCTTTGAGCGCGGCGACCGAATCAAGAAATTCCGTAACGAAAATAAAACCTAACACCCCCCACTCCGCCTACCATGTAGCTTGGCCGAGCATTCGCTATGCAATAGATTTTTAACCGACTTCAAAAAAGGAGGAGGTTCCCAATTCGTCGCGTATATATTTTTTTTCATTTATTGAGCGCTCGACCCTAGTGTGCAATGTCCTGCAATATTTATATACTTACAACATGAGTAACATAATTCCTATATAGTTGAACGACCATACACATCTGTGCAGCCTTCGTTTCTATGGTTTTAGCACATCTCCAAATAGCACTCGGCAAATATATGTTCTTATTTATCAGCATCTGGTTTGTTTCATAATTGTGGGAGAGCAATCTTATTATGTACTCCATGTAGTGTTTTCTTACCTATAAAATTATAAATAGGTTTAAAAACAATATACCAAAATAACGAGCCCAAACTCGATGGGGTTGTGTCGTTTTTGCGGAGTTCCTATGACCACCTTCCAGTTCCATCATCAGACCCTGGTTACCATTGAAAGACAAACTACTCGTCAAGACGATTCTAACGAGCCCAAACTCGATAGGGTTTCGTCGTCGTTTCATTACAGAGTTCCTATGACCACCTTCCAGTGCCATCATCAGATCAGCACCATGTCATCATAATATTGCATTGTCATCGGTCTTTGACAAGTGTGCAAAGTTTGAATTAAATCTGATCGTTCTAAGCAGGGCAAAATCGAGCCCAAAAGAGTTGGTTACATACATACAAGCAAGCAAGCAAACATACAGGTGAAACTAATAAAAGCATGTTAAAAAAGGTCCACGTCTGTATAAATAAACTAGCTGTCCGGGCTAACATTGTTTTGCCATTTAAAGAAAAAAGTGGCCTGATTTGTGAATCTAAACCGGTGGTTCCCAGACTCTTTTGTTTCATAGACCACTTTCAAAATTTTGCTGGATCCAGTGGACCCCCTGCATCTACATTCCTACCAATTTCTAAATCTCGAAAAAAAAATTGAAGATTAGATCTATCTATCTATGGAAACTTGCGTTGTGGCTGAGTTTCAGCGACGAGTTAACAGTTTCCGAAAAAAAAAAGGTTAGAATTGATTGCTTGATAGGGTTAATTATTTGATAATGAAGTAGGTAGACTAAACAAATTTTCAATTAAATTTTAATTCATTGTGTTGGCCAATTAAAAAGTGACTCCATCCAACTTTAAAATAACAAGCCAATATTTTAGTTCTTCACTATTGAAACCAAATTAATTTTCATGCACCCGTGCTTACTATTGTAGACCCCCCATTTTTTGTTACGTCCAACGTAGACCCCCTCGAATCTCCCGTGAACCCCTGAGGGCCCACCTGGACCACTTTGGGAATTACAGATCTAAACCATATAGGGTGCCACCCGAACGCATTAAAAAAATCATTCTAATAGGTCCAGCTGTTTATATATAATATAATAGTAGTCTTTATTTATATAATTCTGTTATATTATAACACACTCCCAATGAATCAATGTATTCTCATACCAAGTTTCATCATAATCAGTCCAGTAGTTTCGGAGCCTATTCAATGCAAACAAAATCTTTCCTTTTTATAATATAACCAGCGACCCGCCCCGGCTTCACACGGCTATATTATGCATGTATTATACATATAAACCTTCCTCTTGAATCACTCTGTCTATTACAAAAACCGCATCAAAATCCGTTGCGTAGTTTTAAAGATTTAAGCATACTTATGGATAAAGGGACAGAGAAAGCGATTTGTTTTATACTATGTAATGATAGTGATAATTATTATAGTAAGAAAAGATAAAAAAGACTCATCGAGAAATCTCTGAAACTACAGGAGCTGAGTCTGAAACTTCACATGGGGGTTTATT
This sequence comes from Idaea aversata, assembly GCA_907269075.1. NCBI lineage: Eukaryota > Metazoa > Arthropoda > Insecta > Lepidoptera > Geometridae > Idaea > Idaea aversata. Next base: position 6,729,241 of record OU026102.1, read on the forward strand.
TTTAAGACGTTGGCAAACACAAAGAAAGCATATTAGGGAATTCAACCTCTAAAAGAAGTAAGAAGGCTGATAAAGTTTGTAATTCGTAGAAAATATTATATATTCTGTGTAATCAGGAAAAGAACTTATCAAAAATAGTTCACATATCAACAATTTTTGATGCAATGTGTTTTAGCTATGGGCGAAAAGCATTTTGCTCTCAGCTCCTAATAAGGCCATAATTACTATTTGAGTTATGAGCTATAAACTCCATAGTGAGTTTACACTTTAGCATAATTGTGCCTTTATCGCGTTGTGCCGGTCACCGTAAGATTAAAATATCTGCTGCGTAAGAAGTCATTAAATATAAAAGTACTCTAGATGGTTAGGTAAGTAGATAGGTTTATATACCTAGGTATACTTACTTTTGATATAAGCAGATGCGGTTCAGATCCGATATCAGGTACTGGCACAGAGTTTCCATCATGTTCGCACAAAAGTTGCTCGATTTGAGCATCAATAGTATCCCACTTCGCCGGGTCATAGTGTTTGTTTTTATTATGAGTCCTTTGATGTGTAGACATTTTGAACGGAAATCACTGACAAAGTAATGATAATTTTACACACACGTTTTGGTAAATAAATGTCTTTATGTGCACTATTAAATGTAATTTATAGTTTTTTCGACAAAATCAGTTGAACATAGTAGAACCACATGTAGAACGTGATCAAAGAAAATAGGCAAAACAAAAGTAATTTGTTTGACAATTAGCCAAGAAACCAATGAACCAAGAAAACTTTTTTAATTCGTCAGACTAGCAAGTAATGAAAAAGCAGCCAGATTTTTATGTGCAATTTTCAAAAATATTCTGAATAATTTTTATTTCGTCTCTAAAAAAAAGGTGACAATAACCTACATTTAATTGTTTCCGAATATAAAGGAATAATCATAGTTTATTATTTTTGAAGTTATACTTCTTTAGGCGCGTTATGAAAAAATGATGAGAGTGAAATTTTACAAAAGCGTCACACAAAATTCTCACGTCACACAAAATTCTCACGTCGGACGAGTTTTTTGCCGGACGAGTTTTTTGTCGGACGAGTATTTTGTCGGACGAGTTTTTTTTTTTTTTTTTTTTTTTTTTTTTTTTTTTTTTTTTTTTTTTAAATAATGCCAAAGAAGTATGACTTCTCACGCGCGTACATAAGTACACGCACCCATTTTTTTTTATTGAAATTACAGTATTTATTTAATATTTCTTAAAAAAAAGTTTAATTTTTGTAAGCAATGGTCTAAAATTTTTCTTATTAATACCGAATAAAATTAGCTGAAAATGAAAACTCGTCAAATATCCTTTTTAATATATTTTTAGATTATCAAATTAAAATATAGATTGAACACAAAATATTAATTAAAAGATCAATACTTTAGAAGAAATAGCCCACATTTTGTCCTTTTCGTTACCTTTGTAACAACTGCTTGTTAAAAATATTAAATTATTAAGTTTACAGGGGGAATCTCAGCCTTTTTTTAAATTAAAATCACTAAATATATCAACATTCAATACTTTGACATTTTTAATTATTATAAATAGATGTTTCACATCAAAAACAAAAGTCAATTTATGGGACACATCAAAATCAGAATTCAGAATTTTTTTGAAAATTGCACATTATAGGGTTATAAAAATATCCTACCACCTCGAAGATCCGCTAGATCTAGTGACAGAGCCGCTGAAATGGCAACAATGCAAACAATTGGCTGTCACTGTCAGTTTTGAGGGCTACCCCCTCCCCTGCCTTCACCTCACCTCTGGCCTCTGATTCCTCCACAATTTTAAGCGGTGTGTCGACTCGAACCCTTTGATGTAAAACTAGTCTTCATCTTCAAGGACATAGGGGAAACAGTTGTCTCCAACCCAAGGCCATTCTCGTGCGAATCAAGAGGGGAATTTTTTGTTTTCTCTCCTATTCTTGGAATAAAATATATTATTATGTTGAATAGTTAAACAAGTACTTCCAGTAAGTGAATCTGAAGAGAACTTCTGGGAATCATCAACAAGAATATAGATTGTTTTCAGAAATGGAAAATGAAGATCATCAACATTTAGCAAATTTTCTAAAAGAAGTGCACTTAGATCTAAGGAAATTATCAACTAAACTAGGCCCTGAAAATGCGTGGAAAAATCACTGTGAAAATAGAGATGTTCTGCTCAAGTATGCACAATTTATGGAAAAATTAGCAACAACTTACTGGGAAAACAATTGTGCCAGTGATTTATATGAAGCTACTTCACGAATCGAATGGGCTGCAATGTTTTGTCATCAATATTTTATAGATAAAATGTGGAAACTTTACAGAGAAAAAGAACTTTTAATAATGACAAAATTAAACATTTTAATTGATCATGAAGAAATATACAAAGAGCCGTTAAAACTTATAGATGTTGGAAGTTGTTACAATCCATTTAAAAAGTATACATTCTTAGATGTATTTGCTATTGATCTTTGCCCGGCAAATGATTCTGTATTTGGATGTGATTTCTTAACAGTTGATATTGGCACAGAAACAGTTATCGAAAACTCATCTGTTAAACAAATACAACGAGAATCATTTGACATTGTTACATTCTGTTTTTTGTTAGAATATATCCCTAGTTCAGACCTAAGAATATTAGCATGTACTAAAGCCTACTCAATTTTAAAACCTGGAGGTTTACTAATTATAAACACACCAGACTCAAAGCATGTCGGTGCTAACTCTAAATTAATGAAATGCTGGAGATATACTTTGTCACAGATTGGTTTTAATAGAATAAAATATGATAAGTTTAAGCATATGCACTGCATGGCATTTAGACGCTGTTTGCATAAAAGTATATCTGAACGATGGGCCACTTTACATAAAGAAACGTATATGGATTTTGCTATTAATATTCCACAAGATTTTCAGGAACATAAAAAGATTGACAATGGAGATAAAAATACAGATTACGATGATAGTATGTCTAACACAGATTTGTTGAAGGAAATGGTTTTTTGTAATATTGAATAAATGTTATTTTACCTATATTGAATGTAATTTATTCATATCCTTAACAAATAATGATTTTACAATCCTTAAACAATAATTAAGATATTATGTCACTTTATGTAGCCCCAAACTTAGCTTTACGTTTCTCTAGTCTCTCCTTGTTTTCAATATCGGTCATAATTTTAGAAACTGACTGGCCGAACCTCTCTGACCGTTGTTTAAGTTTATCAAGGTTTTCACTAAGACTGCCAGTTGTAGTAGTGGTGCTGCTGTTTGATGTGTTTTGTCCAAACCTCTTCATACGTGCCTCTTTTCTTTCAGCATCAGACATTTTCACAGGTAAACCAAACCGTTTAGCCCTCAATTCCAGTTTAGTTTTAGGATCTACATCAGCAGTTATCTTGACTTTCGTACTCTCTGTCGTTGGGGCTTCTGTGCTATCAGTTTTCTCTTCAGTCGACTTTATAGTTGTTATAGAGGTTGCTCTGTTCAGAACTATTTTCTTAGGTACTTCCTTCTCTCCGGTTCCATCACTTTCAGCCTTTTTAGTTTCGGCAGTTAGTTTTCTTTTCAGCACTCGTGAAGGTTTCGGTTCTGGAGTCGGCTTTACGGGTTGTTCGGCCAACGCCAGCTCTTCGTTTATCGAGTCTACGGCCGCGTCGTCTAACAAATCGCCTTGACTTTTATCATCGTCTTCGAGAACTCCGTCAGAATCTATTTCATCGGAGTCCAGCACGATGTCACCGTGTTCATCTTGAGACATAGCGGTCTGAAGTCTGGTTACGAGTTCTGCTTTGTCTCCGGTAGTTGGGAGCCCACGAGACTTTAATTCCTTTCGTAACTCGACTACCTTCAATTTACTTATTTCGGAAACTGTGGAATCAGCCATTTCGGGTGGAAAATATATTTTTTTTTTCAAAATAAATTGTCAAACACAACAACTCCACCAAAAAGTACCGACCAAAAACCACAGACTATAAAATAAACACTGAACAACCTACAGACAGAGACCAACCATTCATACTAGGGATGGGAATTATTGCTATTTTTACCTCTGATTATGGAATAAGATTTTTACGCGCTGCGTTTTTATTTCACTGCTACTTCGATAATATTTTCAACGTGAATCGGTCACAAACGTAGCATGGGTTGCATTGCACACCCGGGACAGGGGCATAGCTCTAGCAGAAATGGCGCCTAGGGTCTAGCCACGCTTCTTTAAAATAAACAAATCAAGTGCGAGTCGTACCTACTCGCGCGCCGAGGGTTCAGTAGGTACATTAGTTTCAACTCTCTTTCTTACCATGCCGTGGTATGGTACATACCAATTAAACTTGACCCCTATTCAAGAAAGTGATCCTATAAACTATAAAGGGTTCCTTTTTTACCTTTTGAGGTACGGAACCATCATCATCATCTTCCTGCCCTTATCCCAATTTATTTGGGGTCAGCGCAGTATGTCTTTTTCTTCCATTCACTCCTATTAGTCGTCATCTCATCGTTCACATTCATCTCTCTCATGTCTTGTCTCACGCAGTCCATCCATCTTTTCTTCGGTCGTCCTCTTCCTCTCCATCCCTCTACATTCATACTCATCACTCTTCTAGTCACATGCGTCTCCTCTCTTCTCATCACATGTCCATACCAACTTAAACGGTTCCCTTTTACTTTTTCAGTAATCGGTGCTTCTTTCAGGCTTCTTCTAATATACTCATTCCTTATTTTATCCATCCTCGTTACTCCACACATCCATCTCAACATTCTCATCTCCGCTGCATGCAATCTTCTCTCATCCTTCTTCTTCACGGCCCAGCATTCCGATCCATACATGAAGACAGGTCTTATCACGGATTTATAGATTTTACCCAATTAATTTTTGTAGCAGGAAATGGATATTTTAATTTTTTAGAGATCTGCTTTAAGAAAATTGATAAATGGCAAAAACAAGAATGATGTGAAACATCTATAGCCGCACGTAAAACCGATTTCTGGCGTGGCGACGCATGCCGTGGCGACGCGTCGCCACGCTATATGATGATATATATAAACAGTCTATATGCAGTAATGTGTACGGTGTGTGTGTGTGTACACACCGTAATCTACTGTGCGATTCTATCACAATCTCTTTTCTGCATACCTATTACTTTTACAAAATAATGTCGATGTTTCACATCTGCCAGGCGTCCCGTGACGGCTCACATTTTTGACGTGACAACGTCTTATAAATTGGTTTGCCGGGTGACACTTCAAGAAACTGCGTTACGCTCCGCTCACGTTATGCGCTCACAATGAGAGCAAGTGAGAGGCACGCGGGCATGGTTAGCCCGCCTAAGAGCGAGAGAGATAGACATAAAAAGTGAAAGGCACGCGTCCCTTCCACTCGAGCACAGTTGTTGTCACGTAAAACTTTCGCCCGTATACCGACTTTACAGGCAACCAGTTTTTTTTTCTATTGTGGTATTCCAAATGATTTGATTTGATTTGCGCAATGGACTCCTAAACTACTTTACCGATTTAATCAAATTTGCACACCGTGTAAAGTTTGATCCAACTTGAAAGATAGGATAGCTTACATCTTAATTTATCCCGATATTCCCGGGATCGGGAGTTACGCGGGTGAAACCGCAGAACGCAGCTAGTAGTATGTATAAGTCAAAAATATTATTTTTTATTATTTCATCAACTGCTGCGACAGATGGCGCCATATTAAAAATGTATGATCAGTGTTTTAAAATGTCTAATAATAGGCGTGTATTTTTTCACATACATCTTTACCATGCAGACGTTCAAAACTCAAAGGTTAGAGTTTTTAATATTTTTTAGCAGTAGCAGTGAATAATGCTATTTATTTTGTAGCTTGAAATAACTGGTGAAATGTTCACAATATCCGCAGGGCTGCGCGCCGTCATCAATCAAACAAAATTCGATCAAACTGTCAACCAATCAAACAAGCACTGCGTTGGTGGGGGTCGAAGTGTGGCGCACCTTTGGTGCAGCGCTTAGTGCTATTTACTTAACAAGTAGTAGTATTATTGGCCAGTTAATACTTTGCCCGGCCATAACAATTTGCTTTTGTAATTAGTAGAAAATGTAGAAATGGGTCTACAAATGAGCCTAGTAGCTTACAATAATTAGTCTTCATCAAAATCGGTCAAGCTATTTTCAATATCTTGCTAGGCTGACGCATGCGATTTTTGTTGTAGAGTAAGGATTTATTAAGATAGCCAAAATTATTTGTTATATTTTATTTAACTATATTCCTATGTATTATTACCACATAATACAGTCACAGTTCCAAAATACTGCAACCTACTTCAAAGAAGTATGGTTGAATATTACATAATTGTAAAGGGAAAATCTGAAAAATAGTGTAGAATAGTTAACATAAGAATAGTGAAAAAATATTCAAGATCTTTTTAGATAGGTATTTAGGATATTAGACAATAAAGATATTGGTAGGTTAATTCATAGACATAAATACTTACTTTATTTAGTGTTTTCTTACAATGCACATATTTTCAGTTAAATTATACAATGTATAAAACGTCACAGTATGCAGTAATGTTAGAGGTGTAATAGTAATTAATAAAATGCATTTTAATATTATAGAATTTAATTAAGGTACATACAAACATATTGTAATGTTGGAGTATAATAATCAAACTAATAAGCACTTCTTTGAGTAGCTAGTGAAAATGTGTGGTAAGTAGGTATCACTATAGCTGTTTAACATTATTAAAATAAAAACATTTTCAGAGAGGAGTACGCGACGCACTATATTTACATAATAAATTCTAGATTCCTATCGTAACAAAAATATATCTTTACCAAAACATTCGAGGCTTTGCCGCCGATCGAGACGAAGCTCGACCGAAAGCTCCGCGCAAGAATCTGATCAAATAGAAAAGTAACAGGGCAAAATTACAATACGACTCCTCTCCGTTCTGCGGTAAAATAAATTAATATAGACGCCTAAGCCATCACAATATAATATATTTTAATTTAAGTGTAGTTAAATCGATTAAAACATTCCATCACTATCATCTCCCTACGTTAAACGAAATCACACCGATATTTGGAAAGGCAACAGAACAAACGGAAGCGTCCCCTAGGGCGCAGGCGCTCGCACCGTACGGCGGCGGCCAGGCGGCGCGGGCGGGAGGCGGGGCGCGGCAGAGGGCGCCGTACGCCGGGACGTACGCGGCGACGGCGGCGGCGAGAGATGCGGCTACCGGCGGTCAGCTCCGCGGCCGCCGTACGCGCCGCGCACCGCGCCGCCGCTCTCCTACGCACACCCACACGCGCTGCAACTTATGATCTACAGAATCCGAGCGCGAGGCGCGGCCCGCGGACATCATTCTATCGAGTGGAGGTCGGCGGACGCGGACAGAGGTACCTTGGTGCGGGGTTGCGGCTTCACGCGCGGCACGTGCATCGGCGCAGGCGCTGGCACCGGCGCCGGCGCCGGCGGCTGAGGGGCGCGCGGCGCGGCGCGGACGGGCGCGGGAGGCGCGCGACCCAGTGACGCCAACACCAGCCCGCGGACTAGCGCCGCGCGCGACTCCGTCTCCGAGCTCGACTGCTCCTCAGCTCCACCTGCAACACGAGCACACTATGAGCATTAGCCCGCCTCGACGCCGCATCAGCATTGAGGGGCAGGCTAGACGCTCACTCACCTAGGAATCCGGAGAGCAGGAAATGCGAGTCGTTGTTCTCCTGAGGTGGATGGTGGCTGGCGGGTTGTGGTGCGGGCGCGGGTTGCGCCGCCGCCGCGCCGGCTGCACGCCGCGGCAGTCGCTCGAGCTGCTGGCGCGCGGCCGTCGCCTGCTGCCGCTCCAGCTGGAGCTGCATCTGTAGTTGCTGCAGCTGGCTCGGCGTGCCGGGTGCACCGGCGCGTCGCACGCCCGACAACTGAGAGAGGAGCTCCGCGATCGGGTCCACGACCGCGTCGCGCGACGACGGCGACAACGACGATATCCCGCCGCCCGTGCTGGACACAAACAAAATGATGATTTAAGATTTTAAAACATGTGTTAGCTGTTTGTAGATAAAATAAAGCTTGCTTACCTAAACTGCATGTTAGTACGGCGCGCTCGAGTGACACCGCGTCCCGAGTGCGGCACGCGCCGTACGCCACCGTGTCTGATACCGCTCGGTTCATCGTGCAAAGTAGTTAAGGACATTATTATAACATTGAATAATTAACATACAATTTTTTTAAGAAGTAACGGAATACGATTAGAATAATTTGCTTTGCATTGTTTCGTGTTGAATACAATAGGCAAAATCAGTATTTTAAGGACAAAAATTATTAATCACACAACAAACCAAATTAGTTATAAGTAAGGTACCTAGAAGAAAAATGATTATAATTAAATAATAATATTGAAAAGGATATCAGAAATGAGATGAGATCTCTTGGTCCAGTCCGGTGTTCGAGCGTGAGATGTCCAGCAAAGTCGTTGGTCACGAAGTTGGGCTCCCCGCCTGGCATCGAGGCACAAACTGGGCACACCACCTGCTGTGGAAATAGTAAAACATTTACACAGCATCATTGGACACAATATTGTGTACAATAAAACGTCAATCATCATAATGTTTTATATTTTTTGAATTTAAAAATGGTGTTTGCTATAAAGAATTTATCTATCTATCTATCAATCAAAACAAAAAGTGTCTTGCACGGTGTTGCCTTAGTGGTAGATACCTCTACTTTCATTCTGAAGGTTGTGGGTTCAAATCCCGGCCCATGCACTGATGAATTTTCCTTAAGAAAAATGTGCCTTGCCATTGCTCTTAAAGGAAAACATCGTAATGAAACGCGCTGCCTAGTTGGCCCCAGAAGTATTGACAAGTTCTCTCCTCTGGCAATCCTACTCCATCCTTACACAGCAATATTTTTTAAATTTATGGTTTTTCATTATCAAAAAACTTAAAAACCCTACACATACCACATGCTAGATATTAAATTGCTAGAATATTAACGTCAATAAGGATGTTTAACATTTTTCTTATAAGAATCTTAGTAGATTTAGGTCCATTGAATGTTGCAAAACGATTGGTTATTTTTGGCTGTTTTCAGGTCACTCAACTCACCCACACATTTTCTGACTAATAGCTTTGTAAACATATCTATTTTATAAGTGTGATTTTTAGTATTTAATAACAGCAAACATGGGTAGAATTGTAGCTACAGTAGTTATTAATTTAATTATAGAAATCGCATCTTCACAACTATATTAAATTAAAAGTTTCTACAGATAATAATTAATAATGGAATTATTTTTTTATCTAGCCTGTTTTTCCCACTGCTGGGCAAATTTCCCTTCATATCCATATGTCCTAATCACCAGCTGTTTTTCGCCACTTTGCCGTCGAATTAAATATGATGATGTAGATAGTAGATAAATTACGCCCCGCGGTTTCACGCACGATCTAGATCCCGTGGGAATACCGAGTGAAATAACTAGTCTATGTTACTCCTCTGGTTTCAACCACTATACGAGAAGAAGAATATATCCTCATACCAAGTTTCATCAAAATCGATCCTGTAGTTTCAGAGTCACGAAAAGGGAAATAAATATCTAGTGTAGATTAAATTAATTATCAATATACCTAATTAATAAACAATTTAAAGATTGCTAAACAAACATAATGATAAATTAAAATCCCCTTTCTCAACTTCTATAGCTATGGATGGAATAGTCATGGATGGAAGATATCTACAATAATGTAGTTAATTTGCTAACAGGATTAAATTAACACCAAGTTGTGATGCTAATGGAAAAATATCAATAAGGATGTTGGTTACTTCTTTATACAATAACTAAAGAACAAATGGCAATGAAACATGCATGTGTTGGCTGAAATAACACATTGGACACTATTTCTCTCAATATTTCCAGGGGAGAGGATGCAAGTTTTTTATTTATTGGCCTGTTTTGTCCCATTGCACAGGGGAGCCTTTTTTTCTTCTTACGTCATGGAAGGAAAGGGTTTGGATGAGATTATCCAGGCTTGGCGAATATGTGTTGGTGATTATTTGCTAGGGGAAGTGGTATGATCAGTTTTACCATTAGTCACCTCTTACTAGGTAGTGAGAAGGGGATGGCAAATTCTAATCTGCGCCCAACACAGTTAAGGAAGCCAGTGTCTGTGATAAATGAGCTTTTTTACGTGAAATATTTAAAAATAGCACACTGGAGTGAGCGGACAGCGGACTCTACCTAATCAATTCCATTTTAATTTTTGCTGTCGATACCAAAATGGTTCAACTTCAACTTCTTTTTTATGGCTGACTGCTGACATAAGGACGCAATTCTGCCATTGTCAAGTGAGTCGAGGAAAAAAAACTATAGCAATGAGAGTGGACGGTATGATGTATTGGCCGGTTCTTGAGGTATGGTTATTTAATTTTTAAGGCTACAGATTTCAACTTACTGCCAATGTGGTGTCTGCATGTTCAGCAGTAACATGCTCCATGAGAGCGGTGTCCGTGAACCCCATTCGGTTACAAAATGGACAAGTGTAAGCTTGTGGTTGCTCTAGAGTTAGGGCTTCTCCGCCGTAGTATAAATCTGAAAAGTATTACAAACTATTTACATACATGTGGATACTTCCAGACATTCAGTTAGCTTCAGTGTCTTACATGTTGAAATATTCATGTATTAAGAAGTATTCATGTAAATATTTCACAAATGATGAAATATTTATATGAATATTTCAGGCAATAGGTACTTATATTCTTATGCTCTTAAATAAACACAATTGCTGATATACAAAAAAACACAATGTAATCCAAATGGTTAAGGAATTTGATTTAGCTCTGGGATGTTAATCTTATAAGAGGTAAATATGATTTGTCCATTTAAGGCTTGAGGCCCATACAAGTGAAATGTGATCCAAATGGTTCTGGAATTCGATTTATTACATGGACATTAATCTTATAGGAGGTAAATATGATCTGTTTATATAAGGCTTGAGGCCCAAACAACCATAATTTTCATGTACATTTTAGAAAATAGATACTTTTATTTCCGAGACATTAATCTTATAAGAGGTAAATTTCATCTGCCTATTTGAGCCTCGAGACCCATAAAACCATAATTTCCGTGTATATTTTAGGAAATAGATAAGTACTTCAATTATTATTCTTCATAACCACTCAATGTAATCGAAATGGATATGGAATTAAATTCATTTCAGGGTTTATCTTATAAGAGATAAATATGATTTGTCTATTTGAGGCTCCATAATGATCAAGGTTAGATTTAGACAGTAGATTGTATGATTCAATCCTAGTTCACAAACAAGTGGTGAGGACTGAGTAGATGTTCTCCTTTGTGTGAATGTGTGTCACCAATAGCTCACCGAAATCACTTCTTGAAAGAATGCATTGCATTGGATGCTCTGTCGTGTGTTGGTTAGTGGTTACCCCAGACTCGTAGCAAGCAGCGCACAGATCGTAGTCGATGCAAATCAAACATTTGTATCGTCTTCCTCTAAAATTATTTTTCAAACAAGAATCACAGCTGACACCTGAAATTATGTCAATATTTATAAACCAACAATAAGTTCCGTATATTCGTAGAATATCGATTTTTCCATATAAAAATAAGTTGAATCCAAGCCAAATAATGATGTGATGTCACTGTTTTCGTACATTTTCGCAATAAAATTTGCAGTGACAAAAGCATTGAACAAAATTTTGATTATCATTTTACCCACCTTCATGGCGATTCATTTTCGCCTGAGATTTACTTCGAAACGAACACTGTTGGCACCAGGATTACCGGTACACTTTGAGGTATTTTTATTAATTATTCTAAACTAAATTACACAGTACTAAAATACAAGAATTAACAAAAATTTCCAAGCAAATCTAACCCAACCAGGCCATAATGACGTCACATAAATGAATGATTGATTGACTGAAACCACAGACTGAAAAAGTTTCTTGGCACTTTCTTTGACCATTTGGCCAAAAAAAAGTTTTAAATCACTCTGAAATGGGCCTTATTTGTAGATAATCTGTGCAAATTTTTTTTCAATTCAAATAATAGCTTAGAGCGACACACTGGAACTTCACTGGAACGGGTTTTTTGCTCAGAATAAGGAAAGATATAGAACTGGTGCAACAAATCTCGTTTTTTGCAGCTGGAATATGGCTGAAATCACTATATTGGTCAATTTGCGTATGTTTTTATTTTATTTTATCTTTATTTTATTGAATAGTGATTCAAGACTACAAGATCGAAGAATTTCGTTAGTGTATTATCAAGATGGAAGATAATATAATCCGTGAATTAATGAATTTGCATCAGATGAGGCTGTATGAATGAGCTAAAGCTTTTTGCCTGCCTCACGAGGGTATGAACAAAACTGTCATTTATTTTGACATCTAATGAACAAAAGTGGATCGAAGTTTATCGGCAATCGGTCGGTATAATTTCGGTTTGAAATTGGATTTTTTCTCAAAAATAGTAATATTTCAAGTGTATTCTGTACTTACTTTTAAGATTGTACAAAATTACGTACAAAAAACTAGTTACGAGTGATTTAAACGTCTGTTAAATGTTAATATTGCCGGTCGTCTTAGATCGTAATAATAAACCTGTCTTTCGTCCCAAAACCGCGGGAATTCGCAGACCTTGTTTTGGAGATAAAAAATCCACAGGATGACGGACGCTCTGTGCCATTTGGTGGTCGATGGAAACGAGGTGCTGGAATTAAAGTTAGGTGAGTTAAACGTACTTAATTGGCTTAGTCGAGATTGCCGACCTAAAAACATTTATTGCCTCTCAACCTCGCTAACAAATAACTACTTTTACACTTGGGTTACATTTCTACACTAATCTGTAAGAGCCACTTAAAATAAACCTACCTATAACTTACAATAAAATATGTACCCTACACAGTACATGCACTCACAAAACATTCCTTACAACCCCTTGCTAGTGTAATGAATAGAAGGTGCACTAGTGTGTGGCACCTTCTATTCATAGTTTCCACCCTGTAATCTTGTCAATCTTAAATTCTAGTAAGAACTGTAGAAGATCTTGAAAATGATGAAACCAGTTTTGGTCCAGAGATGTGTCACCAGGTTTTTGGGGAGAATGAGAATATATTTGGGTACACAGACTTACACATAAGACTGTACTACAGTGCTGCAAGCTTGCAAACTTACCTCGGAATTGAATATTCTGAAAAGGTAAGAATTTCAGACTAACTGTTCTCTATGTTATTAATAGCTGCACTTTGTGGTTTCACCTACGTAAGACCCGATCCCGTGCGAATATTGGGAAAAAAGTAGCCTATGTGCTAATCCAGGTTTCCAGTTATTTACATACCGAGTTTTATTGCAAACCGTCCAGTAGCTTTTGCGTGAAAGAGTAACATACATCTATCCATACCTATAAACCTTCACGTTTATAATATTAGTAGGATAGGATAACATAAAGATAGACTTGTGTTAACACCACCACATAGGCTAAGAAAAGTCCAGAAATATTAATAATCAACTATTCCTTCATTTAGGCTTCCATAAATGTTATTAAAAATCACCTAAAAAGCTAGTTACTCGAGAACATTCTATTCTATTCTCTTTAATTTTCAACAATGCCTATTATACTTAAATTTTATATTAAAAGAAAACATTTTTAATAAAAATACCAATTTTTTTTAATGTGTTGTTTTCTTGACATGTAACTGGTGGTTATTAACCTACATGTATCTGTACAGAGTATATAAATGATTATGAGTATTTCATTGAATTGCTCTTTGTACCTATTTACTTTAAAACTAGCTCATGTTAAAGTTATCTCATAGAATACAATAATAATTCTTATAAGAATTTCCAATAAAACAATCATTGCTCCATTTACTTATTGCTTACCATAGAAAATAAAATTGTACAAAACAAAGTTAGCAAACTTAGAAATCAAGAGTTTCACATTTTGTGGCTTCTAAACACTTTCTTGGACTATTTGCACTAAAATGAGAGATGGAACTGTAGGTATGTACAATATTCAGTTGATCTAAAAAACTTTCGACAGGCTCCATGCTCCACAATTTTATTTTTATAATATCATCCTACTTTTATAAGTTAATTTTAAAATTTTGGAGACAGTATATAAACATTTTTTTTTTTTAAAGTTTTAAACTTTGTATTATTAAGGTATCTTATAATGTAATACATTTTAATTAAAATAAAATGATTGTTCTAACAGATAGAACCAAGTAAATCGGAAGGATTGAAAGCAGATGACGTAGAAGGAGCGCTGAAGAAGGTACTAGCACCAGGCTATGTCACAAACTTGGATCATTTTGTATCTAAACTTGAGAAGGATGTGTCGTTTACACCTTACGGAGAATTAATACATTCATTTACTGTTTCACCTTGTAAGTATTTTAATTAAATTAATTTAACAGATATAAAGAGAACTTTGCAGCACCCATGGTCACAGGCAGACTGCAGAGTTCTCATAACAAATATTAGAAGATAGATTCTTTTGATTTGTAACAAATAAGCTTTAAAACTAATGGATTGATTTTGATGAAACTTAGTATAAAGGTACATTAAATCCACGAGAGTAACTTAACCTACTTTTTATCCCCATACTCCCACCGCTCTGCTAGGTAAAAATACATGAGTAGGTACATAAAAAGGTATGAACTAATTGTTATGAAAATTAACAGTTCTGATAATTCATATTTTCAAAATCACAACGTAAATAGTAAACTTTTCTCAAATTTTCTCACAAAACAAATTACAAAGCTTTGATTTACTCTCTCTTATATCATAACAGTACAAAATTAACCAATCATAGGGCCGCATTTAGCGCAGTGCGTTCACTTATCCAAGACCAACTTAAGTACTGTTTGTTATATAATATATGTAATATAATAAACTTAAGTACTGTTTGTTTATACGGGCGTTAGTGAATAGTGAAATAAACCTTAATACTATCTTGTAACACACAATATCTTTAATATTTCCCAGATGATGGTGGCAAAAAACGAACATTCGAAGTATACTATTCAGTGACATCGACTCCCGGGTTCCTATCTTACCACCAGAGGTTACAGACCTTCCTACTGTGGTATGTGGATGCAGCATCATTCATAGACGTTGATGATGATCAGTGGACGTTTTTCACAGTGTAAGTATAAATAAATAAATAAACATTGCAGAACATTCCACACATCGCCATCTAAACCCAAGCTTGTGTTATGGGTGCTAGACAATGAATATACTACTTATAGTATATAAGTATTTTATTTGTAAATATATACTTAAAGTACATATAAACAACCAGACCACAGAGGCGGGAATCGAACCCGCAACCCTGTGTTTGGCATGGCTATTTTATATCCCGATATTTCCACGGGATCGAAACTAACGCGAATTAAACTACGAGCCGCTGCTTAGTCATTACATAGTATAAAACAAACTCGGTTTTGGCTGTCTGTCCCAATGTATGCTTAGATCTTTTAAACTACGCAACGGATTTCATTGCGGTTTTTTAAATAGATAGATTGATTCAAGAGGAAGGTTTATATGTATAAGACATGCATAATAAATATAGCCGTGCGAAGCCGGGGCGGGTCGCTTGTAACTAATAAACTGTAAATTTATTAGTTTCGAGAAGTACCAGTCGAGTGAAGGCGGGACAGTGTACGCGACGGCTGCATACGCGACAGTGTACCGCTACTACGCATACCCCAACCATCTCAGGCCGCGAATCTCGCAGGTTCTAACGCTGCCCCCCTTTAGGAAACTCGGGATTTGTGCTCATCTTATACAGGTATTACACGTTTTTGACCTTCAATGACAAGTATAACATTGTAACTGTGAAACGAATAAATAAATAAATATTTAAAAAAATACAGGACATTCCACACATCGCCATCTAGCCCTAAGCTAAGTAACTAGACTTGTGTTATGGGTGCTAGACAACACATATACTACTTATATATACTTTTGTAAATAAATAAAGAAACAACCAGACCACAGACAAATATCTAATCTAATCCCAGTGCCAACTGGGTCGTCAATTGTGTGTCTTATATCTTCAATTTATATTTCCCCAGGCCGTATATTCACACTTTATAATACTACCAGAAGTAGTTGATATCACAGTGGAAGATCCGTCGCAAGATTTCCAGAGGATCAGAGATTTCGTCGATGCTAAAAATTGTGAAACGTTACCCGCTTTCCAACCTGCCAAGTTACTTCAAGGGTTCGTAACATTTTATTTTTTGAACAATTCACATATTAATTAGATTTATATTGTATTTTAATACGGATAGAAATCCCGTGTTGTATACAGGATGGTCGAAGAAGCGACGCCCAAAAGTAAAAATTAGGTACCTCACACCGGGGGGTGTCCGAAAATACCCCATATTCCGCGATTTTTTTGTAGTTTTCGGGTTATGATTTTTTTGTGATTTTTTTTATTAGAGGACGCATTCAGAAACGCTTAAGCTTAGTTTTTATGGCGTATTGAAAGTGATATTCCGTATTCAAGCATGCTGATGTCAACCAATTTGACAGCAGACGGCTTCTTAGCCTTTTTTTGATAAATTTACAATTGTCGTTTATTTAAAAAGGGTTCTCTCAAAAGACTTCACTATCTGTCACCAGACTGTATCTCATGAACCGTGATAGCTAGACAGTTGAGATTTTCACAGATGATGTATTTCTGTTGCCGCTATAACAACAAATACTAAAAAAACAATATAACGGTACAGAACTCTTCGTGTGCTAATCCGACTCGCACTTGACCGGCTATTTTTTCTTCTGTAACCAAGTTTGTCGTGTGCTTCGTCTATTCTTCTCATATCCATTTCTAATGTTATTTATTTAGGTATTTATAATTAGAGCATTTGACTCATGTAATATTTATTTAATGGGTGTTTAAAGATCATTTATTTATTATTTTTTTATTTTTTTTATTGTAGATTTTCTCAAGAAATGTCAAACCAGGCTCGTAATAAGTTCAAAATCAACAAGAAACAATCTCGACGCGTGTATGAGATACTTCGTCTCAAGAACACGAATACGTCCGATAAAACAGCATATTTGAATTACAGATTGGACGTCAAGAACAGGCTTAATGCTCCTTTCCAGGTAACAAAATTTAACAAAGTTTGATGGGATTTGTATCAAAAAATGTTTTACTTAATTATTTACTAGCTGCGCCTTGCGGTTTCACCCGCGTAAGTGCTTATCCCGTAGGAATCTATACTAATATTATAAAGCTGAAGAGTTGGTTTGTTTGAACGCGCTAATCTCAGGAATTACTAGTTGTAGATAGCTGGAGACCTGGATTAACACATAGGCTTTGTTAGCACATTTACTTTTTATCCCAACACTAGCTGTGCTACGGGGTTTCACCCGCGTAAGTCCCGATCCCGTGGGAATATCAAAATAAAAAGTAGCCTTATAGCCTTTCTCGATAAATGGACTATCCAACACAAATAATTTTTCAATTCGAACCAGAGATTAGTTCGTTCAAACAAACTCTTTAGCTTTATAATATTAGTAAAGATAGCGAAATGGCATAAAATAAACTTATTCAACAGAAAAAGAAGTTAGAAATGAAGAAGCTACAGAAAGTTCTAAAGCCAGAAGAGTACGCTGCGACAATCAATTCCATCGGTGTAAACGAAACACACGGCCGACTAGCAAACCAGTATCTAGCTTTAGAAGAAGAATACAGGAGAGTTATACATAGGATGGAACAGGAATGCTGAATTTACTCGAACCTACTCATTGCATGATCAATTTAAACTTTGATAATCTAGGACTGGGCGACTCAAAGTATAGACGTTAATTTTGTGGACAATAAATCTAACAAACGTATTCACAACCAACCCTTTGAGATTCCATAGTGCGCGCGAACGCATAGAGCCGCAAATAAGACGCTTATTGGCTAGAGTGAGAGAGCAGCACAAAATTGACCAATCTGATGGTCGCATTTAGCGCTGTGCGTTCACTTATCCAAGAGCAATTTAAGTATTGTTTGTGAATACGTAAGAGTATTAAGAATTTGTTGAGTGCGAGTTAAATGTATTGGCTAAGCTAGAAATAGCTTCATAAAATTACCTTGAAGTTTCGGCTGAGTTACATCTGCCATTTTTCTTTAAATGAATAAGTTTCAGTCGCACTCTTAATATCGCTGCTATCTCACTGGGGTTTATTATTAGAACTTTTTATGGAAGTTATAATAATGAAACAGAAAGAAGCCTGAACCAGACTGAAAACCAGCGCTACCCAGCTGCGTCTCATAGCATATGCTCAGCCTGCTCCTTTTGCCATGCTTATTTAATTTATTTACTGTATAAAAAATGAAATTTTATGGCAATAATTTGTTTTTATAGACGCGATAATAAATTGTAAAAATGTTCAAACTACGTACGTTTGCAAGAGTCGTTCAGCCCTAAAAAAATGTTCTAAAAATCTTACAAGTTACGCGCAAAGCCGCGGAAAATACGTACTCTTTTGGAACTAAAATTGTTTTTGATTTTTTTTATGTTTGTCATTCTGATTTGCTTTCGGAAATAAAACTAATTGTTTCGCTGATATTTTGCTTTGTTACGAATAAAAACTTTCAAATTTAGGCTTCTGCTTTGGTACCAGTTTTCTAATGAGATACAAAGATTGAAAGATCTCATCAAACGGATTTTAATGTATTTTTTCTATTTTTTACTTTTATCATTTGAATACATTCTTAAGAATAAATACAGTAAGTTTTTCCTAAAATATTCTTTGTACTTTTGATTTGCTATCGAAATAAAAATATTAAATAGGTAGAAGAAATACGTATGATTTGGGTTGGCCGATTGCAGTAGAGAAAGTAGATCGCTGCGTAGTTTTGCCCGTCATAATTTTAGACCGGCCATTTTGCACGTATTGTAAATTCAAATATATCGAGAAAATATTTTTTACGATAGCAAAATAGTTACTGCAAGAAATGAAAGTGATTATCATGAATTCAAAGACTCATAGCGTTTAGATACCTAATTAAAAATGTTGAATTGGAATGGATGTTCGTTTTAAATAAAAGACGATATTTTTTTTATCATGATTCTTTTATTGGTCTATTTTATAACACATGATTATTATACTCTACGAATACATACTTCATAGTAATTGTAGCAGTAAAAGACTAGAACTAAGAGCAGAGAACATACTCGTACTTAACCGAGTTCAGAAAGTAAGGTGTTAAAAGTTATGTTGGGAGTTGTTTTGGGCTTCTAGCTAACGACAAACATACACTCAACAAAACTGTTTTTTAA
Organism: Idaea aversata; assembly: GCA_907269075.1. Taxonomy (NCBI): domain Eukaryota; kingdom Metazoa; phylum Arthropoda; class Insecta; order Lepidoptera; family Geometridae; genus Idaea; species Idaea aversata. The sequence goes on from OU026102.1 coordinate 6,748,556, forward strand.
TTAAAATCTATTCACTAATATCTAGTACAAATATAATTAAAATAAGTCCATGAATATTTTCACTACATTTTAGGCTCTAATTAAAAAAAAAAATCACTAAGGAATCATTTTGTGAAACAATCATTAAGTACTAATTTTTCTTACAAGTAAAAAGCAGTAAATACGTTAGAACACTACACTACGGCTAAACGGGTAAGGCCTCCCGCGAATTGTCAATTATATAATAACCACTACATTTATAATAATACTGATATTTTAATGTTAGAATAGCTAGACCAGTCAAGATAGACACAAAACTGCTAATTATTTACTGCCTATATTCATATAATGGCAAGATTCACGGGTAAGTATTTATACAAGAAAATGTTAGTTATTCCGACGTCAGTTTCGCTGACCATCGTTGTCAGCAAACCTGACGATCTTTGTCAGCCAACCTGACTATCTTGGTCAGCCAACCTGACGATCTTTGTCAGCCAACCTGACCATCTTTCTCAGTCACCTTGACTATCTTTGTCAGCTAACCTGACGATCTTTGTCAGAAAACCCGACTATCTTTGTCAGCCAACCTGACATCTTTGTCAGCCAACCTGACTATCTTTGTCAGCCAACCTGACGATCTTTGTCAGCCAACCTGGTAAGTCAGTAGCAAATAATAATAGTTTGATGTGAATACTTTGACTGATTATGCTACGTTCAAGATTCTGCACTTTCTACGTGATATAAGAGATTGATTAATAACCTTTAATATGTATGTCTAATAAACACTGAAAATGGCTATTTTAGAGAATTAAATGACGATTTAAACATACTCACACAACTCTCTAGCTCTAACTAGCTAGTTGGATCTTAAAAGATTACTTAAATTAACTTTTTTTTAAATAACTGACACAGAGTTACTATTTTCAGATTTTTGATATGAAAGCATCTGAATTGGGAGCCCAAGACATTTGGTCATGAAAGTTTTAAAACACGTTTAAGAAAGTTATATATTCTTCCAGTTTTACCTAATTCACTTTTAAATTCCAATTGGTTTTATTTGTTGTCTAGTGTTTAGTCAAAAGTGTTCAATCTGTGGATTCTGTGTTTTATCGGCATACCTTTAATTAAATTTAACTCCTCGCTACTAAGTTACATAAACGTACACAAGAATATTATAACGTTTAATTCTAATAGAAGGCGTTTACGAAGTCACTTGTTTTAAACATACTACTGTAGACAATGTACAGTCACATTACCAATTAGCTGAACCCCTTGTGACCCAGACCTCTTTCGCATATCTGTAAAAAATATAGTATTTACTTACCTATTTTGTTATATATTTTATTTTATACTAGCGACCCGCTCCGGCTTCGCACGGCTATATTATGCATGTATTATACATATAAACCTTCCTCTTGAATCACTCTATTAAAAAAACCGCATCAAAATCCGTTGCGTAGTTTTAAAGATTTAAGCATACATAAGGATATAGGGACAGAGAAAGCGACTTTGTTTTATACTATGTAGAGATAGTAATTGTATTGTAAAATATATTGTTTAAAAAAAACAGAATCAGGTACGTAACATTACTTTACAACCTTACAGATTTGCGAGTTAGAGCTCACACGGTCACGTGGGGTTCAGCTAATTGGTAATGTGACTACTTGCATTAAAATTCTAGTTTATTACGCTAATACAGGGTAATTCGTCCATAATAATTGCTGGACGGCCATTATGCAATGGGACGACTAAAGGACATGCCACATCTGTTAGTGGCTAAATATTTTAGTACTCGTATACTACACACTCATTTTGAAAAAGATTAGGCCTTTGATGTTTGATGGCTATTTCTAGTAGATAACATCGCGATATCATTTCGATTACAAAAAAAGATTCATCAAAATCGATTGATAAACAAAGAAAATATGCGCGAAAGTCCATAAAAAATATACATACACGTTAAGCGAACGCTCGGCCGAGCTATATGGTAGGCGGAGTGGGGGATGTTAGGTTTTATTTTCGTTACGGAATTTCTTGATTCGGTCGCCGCGCTCAAAGCCCGCGATAAAAGCTATGCAATAGCTTAAACATATATAAACAACCGTATTGAGAATCTCCGTACTTCGAAAGGAAAAAACTGAACCCCTAAAGGATCACTTTGTTGTCCGTCTGTCTGTCTGTCTGTCAAGAGCCTTTTTCTCGGAACGCATGAAGGTATCAAGGTGGAACTTATTTTTGTGAAAAAGCGGTGGTTGATGGTATTTTATGCAAGCGGAATGATTTTGAAATGTAATTTTAACAATGTTATTTACGAGAAATAGCCTTCACATTTCGCCATCTAGTCCCAAGGTAAGCTAGGCTTGTGTTATGGTGACCAGATAACGGATACCTTTGTAATACACACAGAAACACCTAGACCGGAAGTAAGGTATGTAAATAATTGATAGAGGCGGGAATTGAACCCGAAAGTCAAAATCCAACTTATTTTTATTCCGTTGTTATGATGTTTTTAATGGTAATAGCGGAAATTAATGAAAATCAATAATTGTTTGCTTCAGTCAGTCGCGGATATCATTTCTGCTATTTGTACTGTTCATCAAATTCAAGTGACGTAAAATTACATAATAGAAATCCGCGACTAAAGGGAGCAAGCAAGGTAAGTTATAAGGTACCTGCGGATTATAAGGGCCACTAAAAGGTCTTAAAAACCTTGATATTTGACACAAAATATTAAGCAAATAAATAAATAAATATTTCAGGACATTCCACACATCGCCATCTACCCCAAGCTAAGTAACTAGACTTGTGTTATGAATGCTAGACGACGGATATACTACTTATATGCTTTTCTTTTGTAAATATATACCAATAATACAGATTGACAATAAAGTAAATATATATCTTATGACCTGTTTTATTTAACTAATATTTTTAATTAAAGTGGTAGGTTGCCCTTATTACCTGCAGGTACGGTCAGTGTCAGAATTACAGTCCCACCGTAGAGTTCTAAAATTACTATTATTGTAATGTTTTTATTCTAAGTAGCTTTTGCCCGCGACTTCGTCCGCGTACAAGTTGAAAATGGACCAAGGGATCACGTTGTCCCATACAAACTTTCCCCCCCTTTTCACCCCCTTAGGAGTAGAATTAAGAAAAATAACTTATCGGATGCCTATGTCATACAAAGAACACACCCTCCAAGTTTTAGATATCTAAGGCCCATATTCCAGAACGTCACTCAAGCGTTGATCTACTTTTAAAAGTAGTTTTACAAAGAGATTAGATTTTCAATCATATCTTGAGACACGATTCTCGAATCTTGTATCATCTGAGTGTTTGTTTATTCTGAAACGCATCTTGAGCGGTAATCGATACTCATGTAGGGATTTGAACTTGACAATGTAGACGACGTTTTAAAACTAGATTCAGCTGAGTCAAACTCAAGATGCCTTTCAGAATACGAACTAATGTCAAGGCTGGATTTGTTTTCAAGAGTAGTTTTAAGTGAACATTGATCTGATTCGTCTTTTGGAATACGGGCCTACGATCAGCGGTTTAGGCTGTGCGTCCGTCAGTCAGTCAGGACAATGCATTTTATATGTATAGATAATATTTATCTAATAAATTCACCAGTTGAAAGACTTCAAACTTGAACTCGAGCAAGGTCTTACAATGTTGCTTGAGTTGAAAACATTCTAATAATAAGGCGCGCTCACACTTTATGAATGTTGTTGTAAACATAATCTGTATATAATTCTATCTCTGTTGTATGCTGTCTCTACTGATATCCTTCACACACACATTAAGACATCATGTTAGCACGTGCACTCATATTAATGCACAACGAGAAAATTTACCCTGGAGGGGCTTCGTGAGTGAACAGATCTGTAGCAGTTTTGGAGCTCTACGGTGGGTCTGCAAATCTTAGATTTCGTCTGTAAGTAATTCCTTAGCTACGGTTTAGTCTGTGTCTGAGGAAAGGCTAAGGTCCCTCATACGCTTCTCGACTAGTTAGGTGCATCTAGACAGGTTGTCCGCTATGTAGTACGTCTCCCCAAACCATTCCGAATGCTCGTCCAAATATCTAAACAAAACAACAGATAGATAAATAAATATTGCAGGACATTCCACACATTGCCATCTAGCCCCAAGCTAAGTAACTAGACTTGTGTTACGAGTGCTAGACAACGGATAATGTATTTTTATTACAGTTGCTCATAAAGTGGATCTTATTAAACCGCTTTTAGGCTCATAATTCAACGTATTACGTACGCGTGCGTTATAATCTACCAAAATACTAGTGCGGTAATAAGTTATCCTGATAAGTTAAATACGTATCTTACTGCTAATTACATGTTGTATAAATAAAACATTCTTAATTTAACTGGGTTATACTGTTTTGATGTCTAGAAAAAAAAGTAGGTACCAACAAAGAGTTTTTAATCCAGCAAAAATGGTTGTCTGTAATAGGTACCAACATAGAGTTTTTACACCAGCAAAAATGGTTGTCTATAAAGTCGGTTTACGAACGGCAATTTAAAGTGATAACGTCTTAAAAAACGATTAAAAATTTAGTTTTGTTTTTTCTTTACTTAAATATTACATTTTTTCTGTATATTCTGTATTTAACTCCCGACGCAAAAACAAATGAAAAAAAACCTAAAAAATATTGTATGTTAGACGAGGCTGTATAGGTTAAAAGTCTTTTGCCTGGCCTTTCTGGAGTATAATTAACAAAAAAATATTGCCTAATAAAATAGTAAACATAGACTTATCACAAATATTTTGTTATATATTATTTTCTTTCTTTTCAAGTATTTTCTTTTATTCGCAACTGTGATAAAAAACGTCGTACGATACACGTGTGGATTCATCGATTGATCATTCCATCTCGGCTTTTACCGCCTCTATGTAATGATCAATTTTCCACACTTATATCGTAATGTACTATTACAGTTAGTAATGCAGTTAATGTATTGACTTACTGAACAAACATATCGATGTGTTTCACGATCAGTTTCAGCTTCATATCTGGCATCTGCGTGGCGTTCAGAAAGTCTGGCAATTTTACTGTGAACAAAATGTTAGTTTTATTATCAGACATTACATACAGGGCCATCTAGCCCCAAACTAAGCAACTACGCTTATAATATTGGTGCCAGACAACGAATAGAATACTGAAATTCCATATATTATAGAGAAAAAAAAATGGTTGTCTGTAAAGTCTGTTTCCGGACGATAATTTTACGTGATAACGTTATAAGAAAACATTAATGGTAACCATGGCAACGATAAAACGTTGCTATAGTTACCTTGTCAATAACATGAGGCGTTCCAGTAACGACGCGTGACGTCACACTTTTTTGAGATTGCAGGTGTTCACCAATTTATAAAACGTTATCACGTCAAAAAATGGTTGTCTGTAAGAAATTTTTACGGTAACGTCATAAGAAAACATAAATGGTAACCATAGCAACGATAATACGTTGCTATGGTTACTTGTCAAATAACGCATGACGTCACACTTTTGACGTGATAACGTTTTATAAATTGGTGAACACCTGCAATCTCAAAAAAGTGTGACGTCACGCGTCGTTACTGGAACGCCTCATGTTATTGACAAGGTAACTATAGCAACGTTTTATCGTTGCCATGGTTACCATCAATGTTTTCTTATGACGTTATCACGTAAAATTATCGTCCGGAAACAGACAACCATTTTTTTTTGTGAGTGCAGGTGTTCATCGATTCATGACGCTCAGACTAGGAACTATTTGTTTGACGATGGTTATTAACTAGATTATGTTTATTATAGATTGTATACCAATTTGTCCTTAAAAGACGACCCAGCTGGCACAATGGTCACCATGCCGGACTGCCAAACACAGGGTTGCAGGTTCGATTCCCGCCTCAGACAAGTATTTATGCTTAGATATTTGTCTGTGGTCTGGTTGTTTCTATGTTAATATAAGTATATATTTACAAAAGAAAAGTATATAAGTAGTATATCCGTTGTATAGTACCCATAACACAAGTCTAGTTACTTAGCTTGGGGCTAGATGGCGATTTGTGGAATTTCCTAAATTACAAAACATTTAGATAACAAATACAAGAATATATAAATGAGAAATTGTGCAAATACAACTAAAAAAAAAACACTGAAAACAAAACATTGCCTTACATCTAGTTTTTATTAATTAAGTAAAGGAATTGTATTTTATCGTTGGTGGGAATCAAACCCGCAACCTTATGCATCGAAGACGGGTGTTCGCCCACCGCGTCATAGTCAAAGTTGATGAGGGGCTTTAATTTGAGCATTTTTGACGTTATAACGTCTTATGAATTGATGAACACCTGCCTTCACAAAAACATGACGTCAAGCGTCATGTTCCGAGAACCCGTTACGTTATTGACAAGGTAACCATAGCAACGTATCATCGTTACCATCAATGATTTCTTATGACGTGATCATGTAAAACTATCGTCCGTAAACTAACGTTACAGACAACCAATTGTTTTTTAAAAAGTTTTGACTTAGCGACCATTGAAATAATATTTTGCTATCTTAGGGCGCGTTAACATATACGTACGTTTTTACAGGATCCTTTTTAACGGATCCGTTGCTACTGGAGATAGTATTCACACAGCATATAAAGGATCCTTTTTAACGGATCCGTCGCTACTATCCGTTATGGATCCGATAAACGGATCAGTATACCTACTGGATCCGAAATACTGTATTATGTGTGAACTGGCTCATACAACTACATACGCTAATAACACATACGTTTAAACGGACCTGTAAAACGGATTGCTGCTTATTTTGTCGGATCGGTATTTTCTACTGGATCCGGAATACTGTATTATGTGTGAACTGGCTCATACAACTACATACGCTAATAACACATACGTTTAAACGGACCTGTAAAACGGATTGCTGCTTATTTTGTCGGATCGGTATTTTCTACTGGATCCGGAATACTGTATTATGTGTGAACTCGCTCATACAACTACATACGCTAATAACATACACGTTTTAACGGACCTGTAAAACGGACGTTATATGTGAACGCACCCTTCGTCAGAAATTATTGTAGATTGCAGTGTATGACATAAATCACTGCATAGTATAAAACAAAATCGCTTTCCGCTGTCTGTCCCTATGGAAGCTTAGATCTTTAAAACTACGTAACGGATTTTGATGCGGTTTTTTTGTAATAGATAGAGTGATTCGAGAGGAAGGTTTATACGTATAATAAATGTATAATATAGCCGTCTGAAGCCGGGATGGGTCGCTAGTGTATTGTATAAAATTAAATAATAGTAAAGTTACCAAATAGTCTGGCAAGATGTATAGCGCCGTAAACTCGGCACGGCAAATGTTCTGTACCCTCACGCGGTATTATTTGCCATTTTGCTACCTGAAACAATTAATTAGATATAAAAATAACATAAACAAATAAAATTAAAACATAGCGTTTGAGCAGACATAACTTTCGGTAACAAGCCGAAGAAAAGAAAAATGGGTGCGCGCGTGAGAAGTTATACGTCCGTTCTGTCTATCTCTCCTTCCGTCTGATATTTATTTTGCGGGCAGCTTCAACCTGTTGCTTCAGTGTTACAGTGATGCGCGCGCATCTTAAAATTTCACTCTCTCAGCTTCAACTTGTTTTTGTTTTGGGTTACGTAGCTTCATCATGTGAATTTTTTGTTACAGATGCGCGCGCATTTCACTCTCATCATTTTTTCATAAAGCGCCTAAAGAAATTGAACTTCATAAAGGCACCTTTGAAAACCTTGGAAACGACACCTATTAAAATGACATTACTAAAAAAAAGTGTGGCACTCGGGGACTGCCGCAGTAAAGCTATTGCATAGCGAACACTCGGCCGAGCTACATGGTAGGTGTTAGGTTTTATTTTCGTTACGGAATTTCTTGATGCGCTCGCCGCGCTCAAAGCCCGCGATAAAAGCTATGCAATAGCTTAAAAAAAACGCGACGAATTGAGAACCTCCTTTTTTGAAGTCGGTTAAAAAGTGTCAACTCCAGACAATTAATGGCTGTTTATTCGTACCTTTTCAAGTAGCAATGAGAGTGGAGTCCGTGTGGAAGTGGCAGGAGCCGGAGCAGGGGCAGCCTGCGCGGGCGGGGCAGTACCCCCGGACAGTGCCCACCCCTCGCTCATTGACGACCCGCTACTGCACACACTGAACATAAACAAAAATAATGGTTGTCTGTTTCCGGACGATAATTTTACGTGATAACGTCATAAGAAAACATTGATGGTAACCATGGCAACGATAAAACGTTGCTATAGTTACCTTGTCAATAACATGAGGCGTTCCAGTAACGACGCGTGACGTCACACTTTTTTGAGATTGCAGGTGTTCACCAATTTATAAAACGTTATCACGTCAAAACGAAGGATATTCTAGGACTTATCCCTATCTATATTTGTAGTCGGACTAAAACTAAAAAAATGCATATCGGACTAAAATTCATACAGTATATACATACTGTTAGAAATCAAGGGAAGAATGATCCTATGCCGCTGCTGATTTTAGGATTTAGAAGCGATAATCATTCAAAATAGCAGCTAAACCTATAGGTAGTTAAGTATTAAGGTAGATTTGATACAAATATATGGTGGCCTGATAAAATGGTTCCACATAAACCACTGACGTGGATGGCGAAGCGAACCACACTTCACCTTTTATTATTAAGTGAACGTTAGTACCTTTCCTATAGAATACAAGTGAACCCTATGACATAATAAGGAATAGTCTTACTGTATGCAGTGTCGAACCCAAACACCTTACCAACTGACGTCCAAGCAGAGAATGAACCCGCTCTCGACTGAAGCGCTCGCTTTTTATAGGCGGTGGTGGGAATCGGCAACGCATACAGCCAGTTTGACTAGTATTAACGGATGCGACGTCGCTTCGTTTCCAACAATACATACTCCCAGACGACCCACACCCAGTTGACGACCCAGTTGGCACAATGGTCACCATACCGGACTGCCAAACACAGGGTTGCGGGTTCGATTCCCGCCTCAGATAAGTATTTATGCTTAGATATTTGTCTGTGGTCTGGTTGTCTCTATGTATTATAAGTATATATTTACAAAAAAAAAAGTACCTAAGTAGTATATCCGTTGTCTAGCACCCAAAACACAAGTCTAGTTACTTAGCTTGGGGCTAGATGGCGATGTGTGGAATGTCCTGCAATATTTATTTATTCTAGTGTACTTTCAATGGAAAATAAAAGTCGTCAGTATCGGTCAGTCAGTCTGGACTTTGAATTTTATCTACCTAATTTAAAGTCGATTTAAATCTGATTGGCCCATGCCAATTTCTAGTTAAAACGCGTCTTGTAAATGTAAATAGACAATTTGAATCTGAAAGTAAAATGTTCCACAATACCAACACCTGTGAGCTTTATTTTTCCAATTAATTGGACAGTTTTCTAATAACATTTTTTTATGTATAAGGTAACATCTTTGAGCTTTATTTTCCCAGTTAATTGGACAGTTTTCTGGTAACATTTTTTATGTATGAGGTATATTTCTGTGGTATATGGTCATATCTATCAGTCAGGATAATGAGCAATATTAATATGTAGCTAGAAATTACAGTGTTTATATGTAATTTACCTTGATGACATAGTTTCGAAGACCTTCGGTTCGACCCCGCTGGTACCAGAAGTGGATGGCATGGGCTCCTCGTTCTCAGATTGAGACACGATCGATTTATGGGATCTTAACCTGTTAATATTACAATTTTTTTAGTAAGGCGCTAAAGATCAAGATATTCAACGGATGTTTATAATAAGGGGAACTTTCAAAGTGACACCCATACAAGACAAACTAGCAGAAACGCGACTGCGATGGTACGGCCACGTTATGAGAAGACCGGAGGACCACATGACCCGCAAGGTTTTGAACATCGTCAAAAAACCGAGAAAACGTGGGAGACCCCGGCTTACATGGATGTCGAAAATAAGAAACGACCTAAAAAGTAACGCTATTGACCCCAATGACGATCCAGAACCGTGAACTCTGGAGAAACACGATTAGGAGAGCCAGACATGACAGTAGACATGGGAGCAAGGCCGGAGAAAGAAGAAGAAGAAGAAGAAAAAATAGGGGCAATGTCATGGCAGTTATAAGTTTTATGCACCAAATATATTTGCTCTAGTGTCATTATCCAGGGAGAAAACAGTCGACTACGTTTGTAATAGTTTGTATTGAGAAAGACCCCGGTACCCTTTCCTCTTAAGATCAAGATATTCAACGGATGTTTAATATTTTAGGCAAGTACTTCATTAAAGTCAGTGTCTAGTAACAGACAGACAGACAACTAAGTTATCCAAGTTACACAGTTGAATATGATTTCAGTAATGTTTTACTTTATTCTTAGTATTAGTGTGTTACTGTTGGTGTACCTAATCACATTACTATTACTACATAATTACTTTACTACATAGTATAAAACAAAGTAGCTTTCTCTGTCCCTATATCTCTATGTATGCTTAAATCTTTAAAACTACGCAACGGATTTTGATGCGGTTTTTTTTAATAGATAGAGTGATTCAAGAGGAAGGTTTATATGTATAATACATGCATAATATAGCCGTGCGAAGCCGGGGCGGGTCGCTAATAAATAAATAAATAAGGGTCCTGGTTTTCTCATTGTAAAGTACGGAACGGTAACTTCGTACTAAAGCAAGCCAGCTAATAATTATTCTATTTTAGCCCAAATTCGCCGAAAAAATGACAGACTGACTTGACGGATTAACGCACAGCCTAAACCGCTGATCGTAGAGACCTGAAACTTGGAGGGTGTGTTCTTTGTATGGCGTAGACATCCGATAAGAAAGGATTTTCCGAAATTCTATTCCTAAGGGGGTGAAAAGGGGGGGCAAAGTTTGTATGGGACCAATCCTATTAGAACCATTTTCGACTGTTACGCGGACGAAGTCGCGGGCAAAGTTGTTGTAATTCCCTACCTTCTGGCAAGGTTCCTCGTGGCCGGTCTGGTCTCTCGTCGTACTTCGTTAGCGAAGCTGTGCGGGTCTTCTTCTATCGGTGTAGGTTTCTCTTCATCCTCATCCTTTATTTCTTCTTTTATTTCCGGTTTAGGTTTATCTTTTGGAGACTGCGAATTATTACGTTTTATACAATTTGTTTCAGCGAAGAGGTTTTAATACAAAAGGGGGTTGTTTTAGAGGCGAAAAACTTTCGTTCTACGACTTTTGGAAATTCGAACATTTCGTTTGAAGTTTTTGTATGAAACAGTTGATTTTCAAGTAAAAATTCCCTCAGAATTATCGAAAAAAAAATGTTCGAATTTCCAAAAGTCGTAGAACAATAGTTGTTCGCCTAGACGTCTAGAACAAGCCCGTTTCGTATTAAAACCTCTTCGCTGAAACACATTGTATACTTATTGCGCAACGCGGTTTCTCTCACGTAATTCCCGATGCCGTCGGAATTTCGGGCCTGAGTTAATCCGGGTCTATCTATATTGAGTTTCATCGTAATCGGTTTAGTCAAAGTCAAAATTTATTCATCTGGAAACATGCATGCATGAAATCATATTGAAACGTCGTAATAACTAAGTTAGGATGTGTGCTTTCGGAACGCGCCCACCAATGAGAATAATCAAAAACCACAAAATGAGTTTCTCGTGCTTTATTCTAAATATTTCTAAAGCACAAGAAACTCATGTGTTTTTGGTTTTTGGCCATTCTCATTAGTGGGTCCCAAAAGCCCATGAGTTTCTTGTGCTTTAGAAATATTTAGATTAAAGCACGAGAAACTCATGGCTTTTTTGTTTTTTTTTTGTGATTATGCTCATTGCTCACAAAGTTTTAGTATTTTGCGTGAAGAAGTAACAAACATACATACAGACTTTCAGGTTTAAATTATAAGCAGGATCGTAGGAAATAGGTTACTATAAGGATATAAATAGAATACTAAGTTAGTATTAATCCTTCTAAGGATGTCTCTTACTTTTTCCTCTTCTTTAACAATAACTGGTTTAGTGTCTTCATGGGCCTCATCATCAGGCTCATCATCTTCGTCTTTGATTTCCTGTTTGATTTCTTTCATTTCTTCATCTTTTGTTTCTGGGTTTTCTGCAGGCACTGGAAGAAGGTATAATCTGTTATCGCCATTCGTAAATGGTCACTTTATGAAAGGACGCTTTTGATTGATTTTGTAACTGTCCCGCTTGCTGAAGAACGCAATTAATGTGGTAACAAAATAAAGTAAAATTTCATAATTGACGACCCAGTTGGCACAATGGTCACCATGCCGGAGTGCCAAAAACAGGGTTGCGGGTTCGATTTCCGCCTCAGACAAGTATTTATGCTAAGATAATTGTCTGTGGTCTGGTGGTATCTATGTATTATAAGTATCTATTTACAATAAAAAAATATAAGCAGTAGGTATATCCATTGTCTAGCAACCCTAACACAAGTCTAGTTACTTAGCTTGGGGCTAGATGGCGATCTGTGGAATGTCCTGCAATATTTATTTATAATTCAATATGGAAATTCAGTTTATTAATAAGACTCCACTGTCCGTCTGTCACCAGGGTGTATCTCATGGACCGTGATAGCTAGACAGTTGAAATTTTTACAGATGATGTATTTCTGTTGCCGCTATAACAACAAATACATACTAAAATCCTATCCTACTAATATTATAGATGTGAAAATGTGTGTGTGTGTGTGTACGTATGTTTGTTACTCCTTCACGCTAAAACCACTGGACCGATTGCTATGAAACTCGGTATCTAGATAGCTGGAGATCTGGATTAACACATAGGCTACTTTTTATCCCGGTATTCCTAACACATAACACAAGTCTAGTTACTTAGCTTGGGGCTAGATGGCGATGTGTGGAATGTCCTGCAATATTTATTTATTTATTCCTACGGGATCGGGACTTACGCGGTCGAAACCGCGGGGCGCAGCTAGTAGAATATAATGCTACGGAACCCTTCGTGCGCCAGTTCGACTCGCACTTGGCCGGTTTTGGGTGATTGAGCTACAAACATACATACACACACCCTTACAAAGAGATCTCTCTCTCTCTCTAGGTGTGTGTGAATAAGTCAGAAAGCATACAAAATCTATACATATAAAATACTTTGTCCTGAACGACTGACGGATCAACGCACTTCCTAAACCGCTGATCGTAGAGACCTGAAACTTGTAGGGTGTGTTCTTTGTAAGACCGTAGGCATCCGATAAGAAAATTTTAATTTGACATTTGAAAACTCAATCCGACTTTAAGTCAACAAAAAAAATCCCATTAAAACCATTTTTGACTTGTACTTGTATGCGGGCTGTTTTCAGCAATTAGATGCTTTTTAATTATAAATAAATAATATGTTTATTGAGTTCTCCACAATAATTATAACAATCAGTTTAAGCTACTTAATAGTAATTTAAAAGACATAGGTATCTATTGCTAATGTAGGCTTGGTATGGTTATTGCGGAGACTGGAGCCTGCACTAAAGTTTTATAAAAAACCTGTTTTACAGGTCTCCAGGCCCTCGCCTTAAAGATCCTTTGGGCCCTTTTTTGCGTGAGGATGGAGTAGGCTCGCCCAGCACTTACTACCCTCTCAGCTTAGTCGACCATGTCCAGAGGAGAGAACTTGTCAATACTTCTGGAGCCAACTAAGCCGCGGGTTTCATCACGATGTTTTCCTTCACCGTAAGAGCAATGGCAATTAGCGCACATAATTTTTTCTTAAGAAAAATCCATCGGTGCACGTCCGGCCGGGATTCGAACCCACGACCTTCAGAATGAAAGTCGAGGTATCTACCACTAAGCCAACACCGCTCTTTGACTTCTACGCTGGCGAAGTCGAGGGCAAAGTTAATCACTATCACTACATAGTATGAAACAAAGTCGCTTTCTCTGTCCCTATATCCCTATGTATGCTTAAATCTTCAAAACTACGCAACGGATTTTGATGCGGTTTTTTTTAATAGATAGAGTGATTCAAGATAAAGGTTTATATGTATAATACATGCATAATATAGCCGTGCGAAGCCGGGGCGGGTCGCTAGTTAAAATATAATAGAAGTGGAGATGTTTTCCACTAGTTTCATAACTAAAGTAATTACTTTGTTTCTCCTTAGGCGCAGGGTCCGGCGGTAGGTGAGAGTACTCCGGTATCTTGGGACTCTTCATATCCTCTTCAGCATCAGAACTCTCTTCTTGAGACTGATCGTCGTCATATTCTTCTTTATATTGCTTCTCTTGTCTATAACATTATTTAAATCATAGGCAATTGGAACATATTCGTACCTAAATCTTCTATACATATAAAATGCTTTGTCCTGACTGACTGACGGATCAACGGACAGCTTATACCACTGATCGTAGACACCTGAAACTTGGGGGGTGTGTTCTTTGTATGACGTATAGGCATCCGATAAGAAAGAATGTTCCGATCTTCTACCTCTTAGGGGGTACAAAGGGGGGCAAAGTTTGTATGGGACAACGTGATTCTTTGGTCCAATCCATTTTCGACTTGTACGCGGACGAAATCGCGGGCAAAAGCTAGTTCTTAATGTATACAATGTGTTTCAGCGAAGGGGTTTTAATACGAAAGGGGGTTGTTCTAAACGTCTACGCGAACAATTTTTGTTCTACGACTTTTGGAAATTCGTATTAAAACCCCTTCGCTAAAACACATTGTATAAATAAAATAAACGGCTGAACCGATTTGTATCAATTTTTATGCGTATTATTGTTTAGGTCTGATAATCAAACACTATTCTATTTTTTTTGTTAAGACAATGTTTGCCGGGACAGCTAGTAATAATATACAGAGTATACTTTCTTAAATACTAGAAAAACAGAAAGGTACCTATTAGTACCGTTGCACTTGAAAGAACTCAACGGTGTCATTTTCCATTAAGGGGGGTCCATACGCCAACGACCTTGGTACACAGCCTACTAAATAGTTACTATTGGCACCGGTCGCCTTCGTTGGTGTAAATTGTTGATTGTTACGAATGTGTTTTGTTTTTCTCAAAAGTGCTGAGATGGAATTGTAGGTGAGATTTTTATCGACATTTTGTTGTGATTTTGAGCCAAACATTTCCTTTAGTTTTGAAGCTATGCTAAAATTAAGAATTAAAACTAGTCTAGCTTTGATATGACAAAGAATTTTCGCCTCGAAATTACCCCAAAATATCGGTAAAAGTTTCACCTACAATTCCATCTCAGCACTTTTGAGAAAAACAAAACACATTCGTTACAATCAACAATATTAGTTTTAAGCGACTGGTATTTCTGGCGCGTTGCGTTTGGCAGCAGCCTTAAACATTGATATAATGAAATAGAAGATCTCTCCGAGTACTTACTGTTCAATAAACTGTCCACATATCTCATGGTACTGGTTCAGTTCTTGTTTGTAAAGCAGATGACCGCGTAGAATGAAGTCGAAGTACACTCGTAAGCCGTCCGCGACCTCACGAACTAGATTCAACCTATTTACAGATTTAATTACATACAACCATGACGACTCCGTTGGCACAATGGTCACCATTAGGGAATGCAAACTGGTTTCACCGAAAACCGAAAAACCGGTTTTTCGGCATATTTTTAATTAATAAAAAACCCGGATTTTTAAATCAGATAACCGGTTTTTCGGTTTTTCAATATTATTCGCTCGAAATGGCATTCTGAGAGGCCACTGATTACAGACCAACCACTACCACTGGTTTCTACTGGTCAATTCAGAGGCCAGGTTGTATTTTTCTATTTCAGATTTACTTTTTGTTGTTTTCCTCGACCGCTATTGGTTTTACGAATGATTATTTCATTTATAATCAACTAAGATACTGTTTACCACATCATTAAATTACAATCCGAAAAAAAAAACATCTGATTGTAAAATTCTCGCGAAAAAATGGTACATTTGATATGTGATTTTTTTTATCATAATTTTCTATGAAACCCCCGGTATATTGTAATAAAATATTAAAATGTATAATTGAAAATTAAGTTTTAACGTAAAAGAATTGCATATGTACCGTATTTAAATTACAGTTTATTTTTACACATGTTTGAAAACTCAATCCGATTTTTTAATTTACAAATGATATGTCAGCGTTTGAACACTATCACACATACCTGATGGTAGGTGACGAATCGGCCTAAGATTTAGCACGATTTTCTAGAAGATACAATATATTCACTCGCGACTTGAAGACTCTCAAATTATACACGTCAGGAAAGACAGACGCAGGCAACCGATCCCATTCCCTTGCAGTAGGAATGACGAAGCAAAACACTCGATTTCATTAAAAAAAGGTTGAACTTACATAAAAACTTGGAGCAATGCAAATACTTTTCAAAATTGGAATGTCTTGAAAGTCACAGTACTATATTAGTACCACATTTGAAAGTTAAGCCACTTAAGCTTTAGAAAGGTCATGCACTTTTAGGACACGGCCTCATAGGGACGTAGAATTCGAAATTTGAAATGGTAAGGTTTAGGTTATGAAATATACAAATCATTCCATATTTAAAAAAACATGTAAAATACAAATATATTTATTAAAACCGACCTACCGATTTTGGTAATCATAAAGCCAGTTAAAAATTATATTGGAACCATTTTTGACTTCTACGCGGACGAAGTCGCGGGCGAAAGCTTATATTTAAAGTAATTTGACAGTTGCCATGGTCTGACCAATTACCATAAATTAAAAAAAGATGTTTGGAAAGGTGCGTCTATCGGAACAATGAAGAAAAAACCATTAATTCAGATTTACGGTGCAGCGCGCGCCGACGCAGAATTCAAGTAATTCCGCCTTTTCTTACAAATTTTAGCATTTTCATCAGTTTCAGTATCAGATTTTGTAGTTGTAGGTAGTTATTTTTGAGAGATAGGTTTATATTTAAGAATCAAAAAATGCAGCCTTTCACATGCAATTTAAAAAACTATTAAACAAAGGTCGAAAAATTTCATTAAAAAAACCGGTTTCACCGAAAACCGGGTTTCAATTTCGGCCGGTTTTGCATTCCCTAGTCACCATGCAGGACTGCCACACACAGTGTAGCGGGTTCGATTCCCGTTTCAGAGAAGAGAAGATCACAGACAAATATCTTAGCATAAAGATATTTGTCTGTTGTCTGGTTGTATCTATGTATTATTTAAGTATATTTATATTTAGAAAAGAAATAAGTATAGGCCAAACAGCGAATCATGGCCCCTGGCGGAAAGTAGAAGGGGTATGCGCAGAACTCAATTTTTAGGTCCGTTTGGCGGGGGAACAGGAGTGAAGGGAGGGTCAGTTGCTCACATCATCGCTCTCAGTTGCTCACATCATCGCTCTCTGTTCCGCACACACGTCTGTAGCCGCGCTCTGTCCCGCTCCCACACGTCTTTAGTCGTCTAAGTACTGTCGCGCACATTAAACCCACACACACCTAACTTCGCTTAAGTTTAAATTGAAAAATTGGACAACCTAATGCATTAAAATTCAATGTCATATTAGTTCCAGTGCAATACATTGCCTATTTTTTTAATTTAAAGGAATGTTTGTCGGGTTGAGTAAAATTTTAGGAATCAAGAATCAAACGAGGGTTAAGTATGACGATTAAGCTGTTGTAATTCTGTGCGCGATTGAACATGCGCAAACCATCCCCTCCAATTTCCGCTGGGGGCCATCATTCGTTGGCCGACCTATAGTATATCCGTTGTCTAGCACCCATAACACAAGTCTAGTTACTTAGCTTAGGGCTAGATGGCGATGTGTGGAATGTCATGCAATATTTATGTTTATTATTATTAACTTGCTGCGAAGATCTCGTCAAAATGTTGGGATAAAAACTAGGCTAACTGATATTCCAGGGATCCAGCAAATCTACATAACACGTTAGACTATCACGTAGCAATCGCAATCGGCTAAGTAATTGTAAAATCAAAATTCATTTGGAATCAAACAATTAGCATGACATCGCTTTGAAGCGACGACGCGCCCACCAATGAGAAGAAGGCACAATAAACCCATGGGGTTTTTTTCTTTTAAAGATAACAAACATACATACACACAGACAAAATTTCGCATTTATAATATTAATCGGATAAAATTGCCTAGCTGGCATTATATAATTCGCGGTCGTTACCAATTGATCTAGAAATATGAAATGCATTAGAGGCTTTTATGTTGAAACGTAAGTTTAATCTAGCCAAATTAAATCAAGGGATGTAAATCATTGTCGCTAGCTACTAACATGTGCAGTCATTATACAATAAAACCGGCCAAGTGGGAGTCGGACTCGTGCACGAAGGGTTCCGTACCATTACGATCGATATCGAGCAAAAAACCCTAAAAAAATATTGTATGTCAGACAAGGATGTATAGGTTAACAGTCTTTTGCCTGCCCTTTCTGTTTTTAGTATTTGTTGTTATAGCGGCAACAGAAATACATCGATCGTCTGTAAAAATTTCAAATCTCTAGCTATCATGGTTCATGAGATACATCATGGTTTGCAAGCAGTTTGCAAGACTGATTCACCAACAGTCGGATCGCAACCGAAACGAAAAAAAATTTTGCTGCTCTTTCACTCCCGTGACTTTAGACGTGTTGCCATCCTTGTCAGTTTTCAGTTTTATTCGTTTTGGTAGCCTTCCGATGGTTTGTGAATTAGGCTGCTGGTGACAGATAGACGGACGGACAGTGAAGTCTTAGTAATAGGGTCCTGTTTTTTACTTTTTGGTACAGAACCCTAAAGAATTGAGGTTTGCTTTAAGGGTATAGGATGGGAAAATGCACGGTGAAAATGCCTTATTACATCCTTCCGCCCGCCACCCTGAGGGGAAGGGAGTCAAGGGAGGTATGTGGTTCGCAACATAACGTTTCCTAACAATATTTTTAAGCATAATGGTCACTAACTACAGTGGAGAATGCTCCTTCTCCAAATTAAAAAGGATAAAAAATGAATTATGAATACTCCAAGATAGATTAACGAGTTTGTCTCTAATGTACATAGAGTATGATGTTCTTAAGAACATCAACTATGAAGGAGTTATTAATGATTTTGTCCATCTTAAATCTAGAAAGGTTCGTCTTCAATCTATATAGATAGTGAATGCTAAAAGAGTATTAACTTTTGTTCTGTCAAAGTCTTAGGCCCTACTATCCTAATATGACCAGGGTCTCCAACAAGTTAAAGACGGCCCTGTACTTCTGTGACTCCATCGGCGAAGGTGGTTTAGTTTAGTATACCTGCAGGCCACATCGAGGAGATCAGGTCGCGGTTGGGGCGCGTCATGGCGGCCGCGAGGAGTGGACCACGCACCGGCTCGCACGAACCATTTCACGAACGACTCCAGGATGAACGCCGCGCACGGCACTGCCGGCAGTCGAGACAAACGACCGCGCTTCACCACCAGGTGGTAGTCGAATGTTAGACGATCCCTACGACGAAATACTTCATTTGAAACATTACCCTCTATTGCTGTGTAGTCAAAGTCAAAGTTTCTTTATTCATTTGGATGCATATATGTATATTTTGTACAAAGATCACATTCTGACGACCCAGTTGGCACAATGGTCACCATGCCGGACAGCCAAACACAGGGTCGCGGGTTCGATTCCCGCCTCAGACATGTATAGATATTTGTCTGTGGTCTGGTTGTTTCTATCTTAATATATATAAATCTCGTGTCACAATGTTTGTCCTCAATGGACTCCTAAACCACTTAACCGATTATAATAAAATTTGTACACCATGTGCAGTTCGATCCAACTTGAGAGATAGGATAGCTTACATCCCGATATTCCCACGGGATCGGGAGTTACGCGGGTGAAACCGCGTAGGGCAGCTAGTGTATTATAAGTATATATTTACAAAAGAAAAGTATAATAATTAGTATCCCCGTTGTCTAGCACCCATAACACGAGTCTAGTTACTTAGCTTGGGGCTAGATGGCGATGTGTGGAATGTCCTGCAATATTTATTTATTTATTGTATCGTTTAAAAACTAAGTTAGAATGTGTGTCTTCGGAACACGCTCACCAATGATAAGAAGGCACAAGAAACTCATGGGTTTTTTTTTAATAATTTCGCTCACAAAGGTCAATATTACAAATATTTGAAGGGATTATTTGAAATGGAGCAATTTAGGTCACATCCATGGATTCTTATCATTAAGGTACGAAGAGATATCATGTTACGTCTTACCGCACAATTTATGCGTTATAAAAGTTTTGAATTGGTTAATGGACATGTCATTACATCTTTAGGTAACTTACTATAATAGAGTACACCTGTGCTATAAAACGACTTGTTTATTTTCGGAGCCTACTACCGGGCACAGTCAGATAGTTGGGTACTTGTATACGGGCTGTTTTCCGCAATTAAACCTCTTCAGTTGGGTTCCTTTTGCGTAAGGTTCCACTTGTCAAGGTTAGAACCAGTCCAGCTCCTCCATTTTTGCCACTAGATGTGGCTTTTCAAAATTTTTGGAAGGCTATTGACGTCACTTATTGTCGCACGTATAGCTGTGTAAAAATACTAACTGCCTAAGGTTTGTCGAAGTTGAACTTATGTCATAAGTACCAATCGATAAGATCACTCATTTGTGCAACATACTTTCTGGCTATTATTGTGTATATCGTGTTCTATCTACACAATATTAAACACAATAGATTTTTTTGTTTTTATATTAATAACGAATAGGCTCCGAAACTACTGGACCGATTTTGTGAAACTTAGTATGAGGATACATTGGTTAATTGGGAAATTATTCCTACCTTAGAGCAGAAGGTAGTATGATGTTAGCCCGTCCAGTCTGCAAGTTGTGTTGCGGCGAGTTCTGCTGCGAGCCTGAACCAGCGGAGCCGGACGATGAGTCTGTGTCGGCGGAGGCTTCGCCCGCGGCTTCACCCTCGTCCTCAGCTTCAACCTCATTTTCCGCTTCTTCCTCGTCCTCAGCGTCGCCATCGCCATCGTCAGCTTCACCCTCGCCATCGTCAGCTTCGCCCTCGCCATCGTCGGCTTCACCCTCGTCATCGTCGGCTTCTACCTCGCCATCATCCTCGGCTTCTCCATCGTCTTCAACTTCTCCATCGCCGTCAGCTTCTACCTCGGCCTCAGCTTCATGCTCAGCCTCCGCCTCGCATTTGGCCTCCGTCTCGACCTCAGGTTCCGCCTCACCTTCTGTAGTTCCTTCTAAAAATGTAATTAAATATAAAACCAGTGTAATCAGCTTAGCACCAGAAAAAGCACTCCACTTGGGACCAACATAGACAATAGACAACAGAGCTTGCAACAGTGCCGAAATATCGAGATCCATAAAACAAAAACAAAGAATCATGGCAAGGCAATACTAGAGCATATACACACAGAAAACATATAAAAAATTTCTCTGATAGAATTTCGTGGACTATACATGTGAAAATTTCGATCGTCTTTTGCTTCTAAACTAAATCAAAGTTGGTGTTATGCGTAGCCTGGCTATCCAGAGAGGGAATGCCGACAGTCTCTTGGGGACGATGCCGCGTGGAGACGCTCTGGACGGTATTTTTTATTTGTGATGTGTATTTATGTTTTTATTTTATTTATGTAATTTATTTTTTTGCGTAGTTGGTATTTTGATTAAATCGAAGTTGGTGTTATTCATAGTTGATATTTTGGGTAAGTGGTATTTTGCGTAGTTGGTATTATTTTGCGTCTAAAGGAAAAAAAGATATAAGCATTTAAGGTCACGTGTTTTTCATTTTCTTTATCAGCACCTGACGCCATCACACATATTATAGGAAATTCAAGAATCTAACCTACTTGCAAACAAGGAACTTTTATTCGAAGTTTTACCATTATTCTTTGGTAGGTACATAATTAATGGTAGTATGTTGAGTAGTTTAAAAAGCAAAGCATATACATAAACTCCTTCTATAATTTTAGTCTGTAATGAGAGTAATATAGGTGTATATACCATCGGGTTGAGTGCTGCTAGAAGATCCATCATCGCTGAAGCCATGGCGGCCTCGCTTCGCTGGAGCCGCGCCTGCACTTGAGGTACTACCCTTCTTGCGTTCACGGCGGTACAGATATGCACCCCTGCATATAAACACTATTTTGTATTCAATTCAGGTAAATAATAGTGAGTACTATCAAATAATATCTATCTATACATTTATAAAATGCTTTGTAGTGTAAGAATGCAGGCATGCGAAACCAGTGGTAAAAGTTATAGACAAAACTATAATGTAAACATAGTAATTTGATATTGCATCGAAGATGCGTCAAGGCCGAGGTTACACAGGAATCGATACTGTATTAGAAGGTCATGTGATGTAGTAAGTACCTAGGTTAATTAGTATAAAAACCCCCGCATTCACTCAATAAATAAGTAAACGAAGATGTGCCAAGGCCAAGGTTACACAGGAATCGATACTGTATTAGAAGGTCATGTGATGTAGTAAGTACCTAGGTTAATTAGTATAAAAACCCCCGCATTCACTCAATAAATAAGTAAACGAAGATGTGCCATGGCCAAGGTTACACAGGAATCGATACTGTATTAGAAGGTCATGTGATGTAGTAAGTACCTAGGTTAATTAGTATAAAAACCCCCGCATTCACTCAATAAATAAGTAAACGAAGATGTGCCAAGGCCACAGGAATCGATACTGTATTAGAAGGTCATGTGACGTACTATGTACCACTTTATTTACTCAATAACTATTCAGTAAACAAAGTTACATTCATCGTTTCAATATCTCGTCCTATCTACTCATCACAGCTTTGTCCTGACTGATTGACCGACGCGACGACGGATCAATGCACATCCTAAACCACTGATCGTAGAGACCTGAAACTTGGAGAGTGTATCCTTTGTATGCTTCGACCTTTATGACGTAGGCATCCGATACGAAATGTTTTTCCGAAATGGGGCAACATTTGTACGGGACAAAGTAATTCCTTGGTCCAATCTAATTCAAATTTTGCTTGAACGTTCTTTTGCAGAAGAACCACCCTAACGAGGTTAAACAAGGGTAGATAGTTATTTTGGAGGTAATTTGCTTCGAAGTTGACATCAATACCCATAAGTGCTTCTCTTAAAAAACATTTAATAATCATTTTCGACTAGTTTTAGTAATATAGACGACCCAGTTGGCACAATGGTCACCATGCCGGACTGCCAAACACAGTGTTGTGGGTTCGATTCCCGCCTCAGACAAGTTTTAATGCTTAAATATTGGTCTGTGGTCTGGTTGTTTCTATGTATTATAAGTATATATTTACAAAAGAAAAGTATATATAAGTAGTATATCCATTGTCTAGCACCCATAACATAAGTCTAGTTACTTAGCTTGGGGCTAGATGGCGATGTGTGGAATGTCCTGCAATATTTATTTTATAAGTTTCTCGTAAATTTAATATACTTGAATTAAAATCTATTTAAAGTGTTTAATATATTGCCCTTACAATTGCAGCTGTGACTTCTCAGCAAGGTCCCTCTGCAGTTGTCGGTTCTCCTCAGTGTCCTTCAGCACGAAGTCCTCACTCACACATCTGTCCCATGATGAGTTCCAACCTTGGAAGTGGATCAGGTACTCGACGGTGCGACGACCCCTCTTGTCTTTACTCTCTATTACTTCCAATACCTAATTTAAACAATACTATGTAATCTTTTGTGTGAATTAAACTTTATCTATCTAAGTAAGTAAGTTTTTTTCGTCCAAGATTCGATAATTACAATGGGTCTCACATCTTCTTCTTAGTATATATAAATCTCGTGTCACAATGTTTGTCCTCAATGGACTCCTAAACCACTTAACCGATTATAATAAAATTCGCACACCATGTGCAGTTCGATCCAACTTGAGAGATAGGATAGCTTACATTTTAATTTATCCCAATATTCCCACGGGATCGGGAGTTACGCGGGTGAAACCGTAATATTATAAGTTTATGGGAACTCTGCCATACAGATAGCGTTCAAATATTAATAGCTAGAGAACTTAATCTCATAGGACTAGGTAGATCTAGTAACGTTATTCCTCCTTAGGTGCGAAAATAAAAAAATAAACTATAATTTTAATAACATTAGACTTTAAATTTATTATCTTTTCATAATCCCTAAAGAAATTTTTGAAGTTATTTTATCTATAAATAACGCTCCGGCTTCGCACGGCTATATATACAAATAAACCTTCCTCTTGAATCACTCTATCTATTATAATAAAATAAAATTAAAAATTTAAAAAACCCCCGACACAAAATAATAAAAATAGGATGAACGTAAAAAGCCTAAAACTATATTTTATTTCTATAGGTAAAGAGCGGTCCCCCGACGCGACAATATTTAATCAAAAAAATTCACATGTACTTACGTAGGTAGTAGAATCATAATTTCGTGGTATTTTTTTTCTTTTTGTAGGGTTTCACGTTTATACCTTTTCTGTTCTTTTTATGGCTTTTTCTTTTCATAGTTTTTTTTGCTTGTTTTAGGCTTTTTACGTTCATACTATTTTTATTATTTTGTGTCGGAGGTTTTTAAAAATTTTAATTTAATTTTTTATTTCATCCTTTTTGTAGGGAGGGACTTTTTAATTTTCTTATTTCATTTCTTTATTTTCTTGCGATTTATGATTAAGATAATTTGGTGTAAAAATAACATTTATTAATTTATAGTTAAATAATATTTTTTAACCCTAAACAGTTTTTTTGATGTGAAACATCTATAGCCGCACGTAAAACCGATTTCTGTCGTGGCGACGCACAGTGGGTCGAAACTGCAAATGATGGACATAGGGCTGTTTTTCGATGCAGATCGTTAGAGCTCACTATAAATAGCCGCACGTAAAACCGATTTCTGGCGTGGTGACGCATGCCGTGGCGACGCACAGTGGGTCGAAACTGCAAATGATGGACATAGGGCTGTTTTTCGATGCAGATCGTTAGAACTCACTATAGCTGCACGTAAAACCGATTTCTGGCGTGGCGACGCATGCCGTGGCACGCACGCGTCGCCACGCTATATGATGGTATATATAAACAGTCTATATGCAGTAGTGTGTACGGTGTGCATGCGCAATCGACTGTGCGATTCTATCACAATCTGTTCTTTTCTGCATATTACTTTTACAAAATAATGTCGATGTTTTTTGAAGTGAAAACTTCTTATGGCGCGTTGGGCACTTTTGTGGGTGAGCATTTTTTTTATTATAGGTATTCTAGTTCTAAACTTTTCTAGTTCTTCCTTTAGATATTTATTATTTATTATAATATTAGAACTACCTATACGTAGAAGAAGACGTCTAGATCTAGGTTATCTATACATCTTCTCTAATAGGTATATATAAATTACATATCACGTTGTTTGTGCGCCATGGACTCCTAAACTACTTAACCGATTTTAATCAAATTTGCACACCGTGAGCAGTTTGATCCAACTTGAAAGATAGGATAGCTAACATTTTAATTTATCCCGATATTCCAACGGGATCGGGAGTACCACGGGTGAAACCGCGGAGCACAGCTAGTAATATA
This sequence comes from Idaea aversata, assembly GCA_907269075.1. Lineage (NCBI taxonomy): Eukaryota > Metazoa > Arthropoda > Insecta > Lepidoptera > Geometridae > Idaea > Idaea aversata. The sequence continues at coordinate 6,774,080 of OU026102.1, forward strand.
ATAAAAAAATGGAGAGGAAAAGTAAAAAAATCCAAACAAAGCCAAAAAACTCAAATTAACTTGATACTCTGCTTACATTCGGTTGTTAATCCTGAGTATTATCCCCCATAACTTTCAGACGGCTGGACCGATTTTGTTAAAACATAGATAAATAAATAAATAAATAATAAATATTTCAGGACATATTACACATCGCCATCCAGCCCCAAGCTAAGCAACTTAATGCTTGTGTTATGGGTGCCAGATAACGGATAAACTACTTATATACTTTTTTTTTGTAAATATATACATATTATACATATAGGAAACACCCAGAACCAGAAACAAGAATTTATGGTCAACATAAATACTTGTTCCCGGCGGGAATCGAACCCGCAACCTTCTGCGTCGCAGTCGGGTGTTCGCCCGACGCGCCACAGAGGTCGTCTCGATATTTGTAATGTACAAGTCATGCCCTTTCATTTGATACCCCACTCGAGTATATCTACTTACATTCGGTTTTTGATCCTGACTTTTATCCCCCATAACTTTAAGACGGCTAAACCGATTTTGATTAAACATAGCTAAGAACACTCCCGACTAAATTACCTTTCAAACAAAAAAAAACTAAATCAAAATCGGTTTAGCCGTTCGGGAGCTGCAATGCCACAGACAGACAGACACATACAGACACACACAGATACGTCAAACTTATAACACCCCGTCGTTTTTCCGTCGGGGGTTAAAAAAAACCGCATCAAAATCCGTTGCGTAGTTTTAAAGATTTAAGCATACAAAGGGAAATAGGGACAGAGAAAGCGACTTTATACTATGTCGTGAAGGTACTTCTTTAGGCGCATTATGAAAACATGTTGAGAGTGATATTCTTAGTGATGCGCATGTAGTACAATACAAAAGTCACATGTTGCAGCTTAACCAACCAAAAAAAAACAGGTTAAAGCTTTGAGAGTGAAATTTTAAGATATGCATCACTGTAACACTAAAGTAACAGGTTGAAGCTGCCCGCAAAATAAGTCAAGTCAAGCAAGATATAATATCAGACGGACGGACATATAACTTCTCACAGTACATAAGTATACGCACAATTTTTTTAATATGCTGCTGTATGGTGCTTTTTTTCCTTACCTACGTACTTGTGTTCTTTAGGCTACTACATGACTACATGAGAGCGGTGTTGGCTTAGTGGTAGATACCTCGACTTTGATTCTGAAGGTCGTGGGTTCGAATCCAGGCCGGCCGTGCACCAATGTATTTTTCTTAAGAAAAATTTATGTGCGCTAATTGACATTGCTCTTACGGTGAAGGAAAACATCGTGATGAAACCCGCGGCTTAGTTGGCTCCAGAAGTATTGACAAGTTCTCTCCTCTGGACATGGTCGACTAAGCTGTGAGGGTAGTAGGTGCTGGGCGAGCCTACTCCATCTTCACGCAAAAAGGACCCAATTAAAGAGGGTCTAATCGTGGAAAACAGCCTGTATACAAGTACAAGTAGGCTACTACATTCCCCAAAATATTATTGCCAAACCAGTTTTTTTCACACGCCAGTGGCTACAGCATTATATTAAGTAAAGTTGGGCGTTGGCTAAGTTTTACGAACAGTTAGTTTTTTAACCGTATGCTGTGTTTTAATTATAAAAGCATCCTATTAATGAATTAGAGAAATGTGTGATTTAAGTAAATTAAATAGTCTTTTTTTATTTAATAAAGTCGTGTTGCTAGATTGTTCTTTGTTTTTATTCGCACACAAGTGGCTACAGCATTATAAAAGTAAAGTTGGGCGTTGGCTAAGTTATACAAACAGTTAGTTCTTTAACCCTATGTTGTGTCTTAATTATAAAGTATTGTGCATCATATTAAATAATATAGAATGAAATAGGGAAATGTGTGATTTGAGTAAATTAAATAGTCTTTTTTAATTTAATAAAGTTGTGTTCCTAGATTGTTCTTTGTTCCTAACTTTGTGCGCAGCCGTGTGGGGTTGCCGCCCGCCCCACCCTGCCAACGCCCAAGGTTACGCCCATACCGAGTTGACCTAACTTTTTACTAGAAAACTTATCTACTTTTAGGTTATGTTTACACTTTTTAAAACCGAAAGAACAAGGTAATTACGTTAAAAAGTTTAATAGAATAAATTATAGAGACTTACCTTAGAATCGTACAGCACTTTAGCCTTTGTTGGGTCCGGTTCGTAGCACAAAACCCGTTCTCCTTCACTGAATTTATATCGCACCCCTCTCGTTGAAACCATGTTTAGATGCTTTTATAATGCAAAACTCTGGCCCGGATCTCTTTTACAAATTTTAATATAACATATAAGTAGGTACTTAGCGACGTAAGACTGATTAATCGTTTAAATCGCAAATGTTAATCAAAGTGCGTGATTTATTTTCGCTCGGATAGACACTAAAACACTAACACACAGCTTAGAAGTTTTGTAATAAAGGTAAAATTATTTTCTTTCAAAGACCGATCCGTCTGCTACGCTCGACACGCCTATTTTATGAAATAAATAGGATTCTGTTGGGCGTCGGCTTAGGCGTCGGCTACTGTTTTGCTGTTTTGTTTTGAGTTTTGAGCGCAACTATCATCCAATAAAAAAACAGCATCTTATTCCCTCGTGAAAGAGTCGTATTTCGATTGGCAATTATATACCTAACTTCACATCTGATGGTGACAGTGACAACCTGTTGACAGTATTATTTTGTTTTTATCGTCAGAGAGCCAGGCAAATGGGTTTTATTTCACATAGCCTTGGCTGACATTTTTTTTTTGCATCTTGGTTTGCCAAATTAACAAAACTTAATAATAATACATTCTTGGAGATATTCAGTGATTGGGCTTGAATATCAGCAAAAAGCTCAAATCCCACTGTGTACCCTTTTTTCATGTTTTTTCTATATCGGCTGCGGTCCGAATACAGTTGATAGCGCTGACCACAGAACAACGCTGACTGTGCTAAGTGGCGCCAACTATCAACTGAAATGTAATTTTAATAGGTACTTTTTACTTTATTTGTTTGAAGTGTTGTATCCAAATAGGTACGATTAATAAATTGCTCCTTCGTTCTTTGTTTTTCACATTTAAAAACACAGAGAGATTAATAAATTAATATTGCCGTTCATTCCACAAATCTCTATCTAGCCCCAAACTGTAACTAGACTTGTGTTATGGGTGTTACACAACGGATATACTACTTATATACTTACCTACTTTTCTTTTGTAAATATATTATACTAGCGACCCGCCCCGCCTTCGCACATCTATATTATACATGTATTATAGATATAAACCTTCCTCTTGAATCACTCTATCTATTTAAAAAACCGCATCAAAATCCGTTGCGTAGTTTAAGATTTAAGCATACATAGGGATATAGGGACAGAGAAAGCGACTTTGTTTTATACTATGTAGTGATTTGTACTTAACACATAGAAATAACCAGACGACAGACAAATATCTAAGCATACATACTTGTCTGAGACGGGAATCGAACCCGCAACCCCGTGTTTTGCAGTCTGGCATGGTGACCATAGTGCCAACTGGGTCGTCAATTTCTTCTGAACTCATGATAAAATAATCAAATTCGAATTTCGCTCGCAAAAGAATGGATGCAAACATCAATTTATTTGATAGCTTTCACTCACGGAGATTTCGCTGGGGAGCAGGGTAGTCGTAAGCGCAAATTGGCGTCGTTGATGACGTATTTCCTTTTGTATTCATGACGTCATAACAGTCTTTTGTGAGCGCTTATGAGCGCGCTCATCGCATTTCGGAATGCGTTTGAGCGGCTGACAGCGCTCAAAGTCGAATTCGGACCGCAGCCGTGTGTACCGAATTCAGCAACCGGAAGCACAGGAGCCGGAAGTACCAATTATTAAGGGGCCTATTCCTTAGGGCCATTCTTTGGAATGGTTTTAGTGTAAGCTCAAACTTTTTTGCACGATACAAGTTGATTTTAGATTTATAGCAAAAAATCAATCTTAGGTAGGTACCTACCTACTGATTATTACAGCTATAATATTTATTCATTCATTAATATCTAAGGTAGGTTATTTAGGTAGGTATGTATAATATAACATTATTAACTAGCAAACAAACTACGCAACCTTTTGCAAACTAGAGGTACGTGCTATATTAAGTTAGTGGGTAGGTAGGTACTTGTACTCAAAGGTCTTTAAATGTCAATAGGACGTTCCCAGACCTTTAGGGCCTTAACATTTTGATCTGCTTTATAGGTACCTACCTAACATATCCACAAACCAACATGTTATATGCAAGTAGGTTAAACACCAGCTACCCACGCCTATTTTATTTGGGTACAAACGTCTCATGATAAATTAGTAATTTCTTACTGGTAAGAAAACTAGCGTAATTAAAAATAATAATTTATTTCATTATTCTACACGACTTAACATCATAAGAGGTTTTTGTGTTTGGCATCAGATTAATGGTGGTATACGGGGGCAGAGTGATAGACAGCGGGGGCAGAGTGGTAGACAGCGGGGGCCGAGTGGTAGACGGGAGCAGAGTGAACTACAGGAGCGGCGGCATAGGCGACGGGAGCTGCGACCTTGGCGACGACAGGGGCAGCCTTGACCACGTGACCGAGGGGTTCCCTGTGTACGACAGCGTTGAAACCGTTGTGGGGGTCAGCGGTGTAGTCGACGGTGCGCTTGGTGCCGTCAGGGTCGACAACAGAGTAGGAGCCGTGGACGACGTCTCCGTCGCGGCTCTCGTGCTGGCTCTTGGAGTCACCGGTGAGACCGTCCTGCACGTCGTAGGCGAAGGAGTACTGAGGGTGGGAGTTGTACGCCTCGACGGGAGCGACAGCGGCTACTTTAGCAATGGGAGCGGAGTAGGCGACGGGAGCTGAGTGGTACGCCACAGGGGCGGCGTTGTACGCCACGGGGGCAGAGTGGTACGCCACGGGGGCAGAGTGATACGCCACGGGCGCAGCTGGGAGGAGACCAGCGCTGGCCACGGCCAGGACACCGGCGAATACGACAAACTGAAACGAAATAAACATTTAATTCACATTAAATAAACACTATTTCGGTCACTGCTGCTGGTACTGGTTATTGTTATATTAAATTAAGATTAATTTGATAACACTTCACATTCATACCTTGAATGCCATTGTGTATTGGGTTGTTGATCTTAGTTGAATGATGTCTGTGAAGGAGCGCTTTGAGCTTTTATATTAATCGTCGGGGGCGCACCCTTTCACTCGTCAAAGATGATCTGACGTCACGCGGCCTTTAGCCCGTGCCCCGGGGCGGTAATTTAACACCCCGGGCTTAGGAGAATTTGCTATACCTATAAAAAGGAAAATCTAAATACAATGATAGTTCAGTTCAATTCCGTTAGTTAGAAATGCATTCCGCGTCTATTTGCATATTTTACAAAAAAAAATATTTTGCTCGCAACAAAAATGCGTTGAGTCTCAATAGATCCCGATCTCACTTTTGTAGGTCATTAAAAAATTACATAAAGAATTCGCTGTCTAAAGATTTTCGTTTTTAAAGAAGCAGACATGGGACGTAATGGGACGCACGTCGCGCCGCTGCGCGCTGGGCGGGGCGTCGCAGGCTGAATTTGTATGAAGATCAACCGTCCTACCAAAGACAACAGAGAAAAATACTACTCTGGTTCCTAGTATGGTCCCTTAAAAGTTGACGAATAACTTTATTTAACAATTGAATTGAAATAAAAAAATCTAAGTATTTGATTTTCATATTTTGGTATAGTCGTGACGAGTCAGTAACCCACTAACTCAACAAAGTTCAGTCAAACGCAAGGAACAAAATACATGAAAATCGGCATTATTTATGGGATGGAGAAAGTCAACAGTCAACATTATTTTATTAGTTTATACAATTTGTATATTATATTATATCTATCAACAATATATATATAATATAATATATATCTACAATCTATCACTGGAATTAAACCAAAAAACGGATCACTTTTTTTTAAAGAGAACATTTTAAATGATTATAAAAATCAAAACAATTGAGTACCTAACTTAGTTACTTAAAATCATTGTTCTCGGTGATGAATTATTTAATTAGTTAAAGTCTGGGGACCATGACCTGGGCAAGGTTAATAATATAAACAAAACTTGTTGGAATAAAGCTTTTAATATCGGTATGGTAATGTAATTTAATAATGAACGAATTGAACATTTATCAATTTTTAAAATAAACTAACAGGCTAACAGCACCCCGCGGTTTCGCCCGCGTAATTCCGATCCTATGAGAATATCGGGATAAAAAGTAGCCTAAGTTACTTTTAATTAATCAGTGTGTCTTCTCATGAAGTTTCATCAAAATCGGTCTAGTAGTTCGGAGCTTTTTCGTTACAAACATAAAAACAAAAATCTTTCCTCTTTTTAAATAAGTGTAGAAATAAGTATGTAATAAGTAAATTTAAATGGATAAGTTTGTTTTTATAACCATTAAAAACAAATAAACTTTTTATTTTTATTTATGTATTTATTTAAACAATGCAGTGTATGTTACTTAAACCCACATACATAAGTAATTATTATAAAGCCTAGGCAATCTAGGCATAGTTGATTAAGCCGTAATGAACGACCGTAAAATTATTACAACGTGATTGAAAGATTAGACACGGTTATTAAGCATTAGGAACTTAGTTCAATCTTTCGGTTTCGCACATATTGTTTCTGATTCATCTAAGAGCCAGTTAAGGATTATAATTAGTGTTTTTCAACTGATAAATCTGTACTTAATGTCAAGGCGAAGCAACTCTATTGTTTGAATTAACTTTAAACCTATAGTTTGGTTGTCGATTCAGAAATAATGGATGACCTACGCCATATAGACTAAGATCCCGCTGACCATCATACATTTCTTATTTTATAAAAGCTGAGAATTTCCCAGCGCATGCCCCTAGCACAGTTTAACGATGTGCAATTATGAAGTTCAGAGTATAGTGGCTTAGTGGTCAGCGGGATCTTGGTCTATTATAAGGTAGCGCTAGTAGCTATAAGATAATGATCATCTTTTCTTTTTTCCTTGAACTAGGGGATCCAATGAGATTGAACCAATCTTAAAGAGGAAAGGGTACCGGGGGCTCTTTCCATACAAACTATTATAAACGTAGACGACTGTTTTCTCCCTGGAAAAAGACACTAGAGCAAACATTTTTGGTGCATAAAACTAATAACTGCCATGACCATGCCCCTATTTTTTTTTTTATCTTAATTTCTATGATAATTAGAAAATGAAAAAAAAAACAAAACATAGGGGCATAGTCATGGTACCTACTTAGTTATAGGTTTTATGGCACATAAAAATATTTGTGCTAGTGTCATTATCCAGGGAGAAAACAGTCGACTACGTTTGTATGGAGAGAGCGCAGGTACCCTTTCACCTTAACAGCTACTCGGCTCCCCTGAGGGAGCCCTACTCTGACTGAGGTGTCTTCTTTGTGAAGTGTAGGTAAGTATCTAAGGGTTTTTCAAAAATGCACCTCTTTGAAATGGCGGGCCGCGGGCAGTAGCTAGTTAACCGACTTCAAAAACAGACAGACAGATGGACAAGAAAGTGATCTTATAAGGGTTCCTTTTTTTACCTTTTGAGGTACGGAACCATATAAAGGAAGAGATTTTCAAGTGGTATTTGTTTCTTGTTATAATATTATGTTAACCGACTACTCAAACACAGCTTAACCTATTGAGATGATTATTTTTTCTATTCAAGTATTAATAGGTAAAGTTTGTAAGTTTGTGCTGTTGTAGGGAGTAGGTAATCTCCGAAACCAGTGAACCTATTTGTATGAAATTTTCCATAGAGATAGTTTGAGGGAGGTTTTTATCCCGGAATTTTCATGAGATCGGGAACTGCGTAGCGCAGCTAGTTACAAATAAAATCATATATAAATATTTTAATGTACCTATCTATTATGCTGAATTGTTACGCATGTGTCGAGTGTAGACTCTGCGTGGAACCGAACGTCTGCGAACTTAAAATGCGATGACCTTGGACTACATTCAGATAAACGAGTTGACATGTAGATTACGTGGGAACCGTAAAATACCAACAATTATACTTGCCAGCATCGTCGTGCGTTTGTCTCGTGGCGTAATAATATGGCTTTTTAAAGAGCTTTCGTTGAAAATGTTCTTAAACTTGTTCTTCCTTATGCTATTTGTGAATGAGAGGTTTTATATATCTACTATATAAAAATAAGTCGGGTTTTCCTTCCTGACGCTATAACTCCGATAAGGCCGCCCATTTGTGCAACTCATACTTTCTAGCTATTACTTTACTCTGTGTTTATCGTGTTCTGTTTCTTTCTGTGTTGTACAAATAAAGTTATCTATCTATCTATCTATCTCCAGAACGCACGAACCGATCTAGATTATTTCGGTTTTGAAATGTTTGTCGTAGTCCAGGGAAGGTTTAAACGGTGAGAAAGATCGGACTTACGCGAGTGAAACCGCGGGGCGCAGCTAGTAGTTTATAAATCTGTAAGTCAGTACCTACCTCTTTTTCTAAAGCTTGAAATTAACTACGTGGGAGTACGTAGTTAATTTCGAGTTTTAGAAAAAGGCATAGCATTGCTAAGCATTCGTTTTTATATAGGTACGGTCGTAGTCAGAATTGCAGACCCACCGTAGAGCTCGATTATTATAATGTTATTAACTCAAGCAAGATTCTATAAGGTCTTGCTCGAGTTCAAGTATAAAGTCTTTTAACTCATGATTTTTAGTAGATAAATATCATGAGAATATTTGAATGTTTTTCTTTATTATTTGAATCAAAACATTTAAATAATAGTAATTTTAGAACTCTATGATGGGTCTGCAATTCTGACTCCGACCGTACGTACAATACTCATAATTGCCGTATGATTATTTTTATTCTAATTAAGTAGGTACTTTTTAATTTTTAATTAAGCGGATAAGGCCGCTCTTTGGGCTACTCTCCTCTATTCCTCTCCTTTTCTATTTTCTGTTTTAATTTGAATTTTTTTGTTTGTGTTATTTTTATGGTGCAGTAAAGTGTTCATCTATCTATCTATTTTTCATCATATCAGAAACAGGACGTCCATTGCTGAACATAGGCTTACCAAAGACTTCCAGAGCCGATCGATCGAATGCTATTTGCATCCAACTATTTTTAATTATACTTATTTATTTTGAATATTCCCGTGACCACATGTATAAATACAAGTATAGTATAATAGAAGCTCACTGACTATAGGCCTACCAACAAATTCGTTAAATGTCAAGGACTTACTGGGCACTTCGGTTAAATGACACGATCTTGATTAGAAATTGTTATTTATGTTATCGTCCGGCCCATTTATCATAAAGACAGACCTTTCTTCAAGGTACGAACACAAGTATTATACCTTGAAGAAAGGTCTGTCTTTATTTGAGAATTCTATCAATAAGATTGGTTCGGTGGCTCTTGAGAATTTAAATAAACAATTTAATAGAAAAAAAAACGGCCAAGTGCGAGTCGGACTCGCGCACGAAGGGTTCCGTACCATTATATTCTGTTATTGGTATTTGTTTTTATAGTCAACAGGAATTCATAATCTGTGAAAGTTTCAACTGTCTATAGCTATCACAGTTCACGAGATACAACTGACATACAGACAGACGGACAGTGGAGTCTTAGAAAAAGGGTCCAGTTTTTCCCTTTGAGTAGGTATGCGGACTCCTAAAAATTTTACTAAATATTAAAATCTAAATTAGTTTCCCTAGGTAGGGTGCCCAAAAGGCTGGCTGCGTGGCCTTGAGATGACAATGCCGATCCGTTGGTCAAAATAGCAGCCCTTTAGACACCTGGGTTTTTGTATAATGATAAATGGGTTCCGTAATCCATTGTGAGCTGTGGTTTATAAAATTAGGGATGTGATATAACTTGTATGTGTCCAAAATAATAATTTTATTGAAATTGCCTCGGTGCTTAAAGGAAACTAAGGTTTAAAGTGGAACAGGCCGTATGTTTTTGAAACGAAAACGTGAATGACTGACTGACTAATCCAACGTAAAGCTCAAACTGAACCAGGCTGAAAGGCATACAGATAGCTACTATGAGATAGATATACAGGGTTATTGGTAATTATACTAGCAAGCCGTTGAGAGCTACTTCTGTGCACCTTAACAAACAACTTTTGTTCTACGACTTTTGAAAATTCGAACATTTTTTCGAAAATTTTGAGGTTAGGTTTACCTGAAAATCAGCTGTTCCTTACACGGAGAGGTCATTAACCTTTAAATTTTACTTATTTTTTAAGTTTTAACTACTATTCTTAGTCTGAATGACCTTTATTTTAAAAAATCAGCTGTTTTTCGAATTTACTTAGCCTCAAAATTTTCATTTTTTTATTCAAATTTCCAAAAGTCGTAAAACAAAAGTTGTTTGTTAAGGTGCACAGAAGTACCCATCAACGGCTTGCTAGTATAATTACCTACCAATAACCCTGTACCGATGAATCGTTTATTGCATCACACAGAGACACTTAAGTAATTAATATCACTATCGCTAAGACTAAGAAAACAACTAACAAGTAAATAAAAAATAGCAAAATTCTTTATTCAATTGGAATCATACAATTTCATGACATCAACTTTGAAGCGTCCTAAAATTAAGTTAGGAAAGTGTGCTACAGTGATGCTTTGCAGTAGCTCAGTTTTGGGTTTACTAAATAAGCAAAACATTGATTTTTATTAATAAAGCTACTGGTACAAATAATAAAATGTAACGAAATATCCGATAAGGTTAGTAAATATGCGTCACTTTCTTGCAGTTGTGTAGGTAGAGGTAGCCGCTATTACATACGACCTTACACGTATGATAATGCCATGTCAATTGTATCCTTGTATTTAGGTAGTAGTTACAAGTAGGTAGGTATGTATCGCATTCGTTCTAGTTTTTAACTTAGATCATTTTTAGATGTATGTTTGAGGAAAGTGTTTAGGTTAGTGAATGTTTGCAATGCAAATAAGAATATACTTACGTCTAGGTAAATGTTAAAAATGTTTATTTATACTTCACTAAAAATATTGCCCCGCTCACTTTTATAGATATTCTTTTAGTCAAATACTTGATTTGTCCTAAAATGTGTGTTATATCTTCGACTAGTTGAACCCCGCGGTTACATCCGAGTAGATATAAGTCCCAATTTCGTGACTTACGCAGCAACATTAGAACACCAATCACATTATTATAGTTGAAAATTAATTAACAGTCATTTAGCCATAAATTAGAATAACTTTTTCATTTTCATGCAAAAATATTTTCTCTTTTTGTAATGTCCCTGAAACCCGGGAATCTTCTTATAATATGAAAAAGTTTTGTTATAGACGGTAGATATAGATTTAATTAACTTGAAATAATTCTTTTAATCAGGTAGCAGAATAAAAAATACTCGCTCTCTATTCATGCATATGCGATTCGTTTGACCCAAGGTCTGTAATTGTTTTACACTATACCAAGTGTTAATTACTGTCCTTATTATTTGAATAGTCCATATGATATAGAATCCGAGGACAATTTATTTATGAGCTGGGAAATAATAAAAGTATTAAACTAATAAATCAATGTTGTTCGTATTTTAATTATTTAATTAATTAAGAGCCTACATTTTCCTACTGCAGAGCGAAGGCCTCTCTATGTCTGCCGCTAACATTGTATTTACACTCATTTTTAATTAGGCATAATTTTATTATGGTACGTAAGTGATAGTTTAAAATTGCAAATGGCGCGCGTTGAAGAATAAGAACTTTCATTTAAGGTTGATCGTTTCGTATCGCTAAGCAAAGTATTCCGCTAGAAGGCGCTTGTTTTCCCGAAAGTATATTTTTATTTTATTTTGCTATAATTGACGTGGAATTAAAGTATTTGTATATATGTTGCCTGTTTTCTAGTTTGCTCTGAACATATTTCAAACATAATTTAATTTTTTGGAAGTCACATTTTAATGTATTTCCAGAGTACAATTTTTAACTCTTGTCACGATATAAATGACACGCACACATACAAAACAATAAACTGTAGCAACTATAGACTATATTTGACGTAGTCCTACAGATACCGATTGGTGTAGTCATTTAGAGCGGCGGGGTAGTGTTCTGAAGAGCCCCGGTTCAAATCTCGATACAAATATATATTTTTTATGAAAATATATTTTTGAATAAATTTTCTAAAACAGGATCAATTTTATGGTAGGTACTGTTAGTAATCTTTTTTTTTAAAACTAGGACGAATTCTGAACTATGCAAATTGTACTAGGTCTGAATGAAAAGAGAAAAATAAAGACAAAGTAATGTACAAAAAGGTTTATTTATTTAAAATTAGTTCTATCTTATCTTATATCGGGGGCTGACATAGCCAGCAACACTTCGACCCCTTGGGATCGATTAACGCAGCGATCCCACTAAGAGGAAAAATCCTATGTTCCTCCGGTTTGGGATATGCATTCCCAAGGAGGCCCATGGGTCTCCTTCGCTTCGACACTAAGACGGCGCATTCACACAGGATGTGCTCCATAGTTTCTCTGACATCACCGCAGGTTCTGCAGTCAATATTAGAAGTTATCTTCATTTTTAAAAGCATGTCATTGGTTTTGTAAAGCCATGTCAAGGCACCAATCACAGCTCGTGCTTTGCTTTTTCCGTTGTTCAATATAAATTTAGAAGCCCCTCTGGTGCTGCTACCTATGAATTTCTTCGAATGTAGTAGCCCTTCACTGATTTCCCACTCTTGCGTGTGTTTCTTATCAACGTAATCCTTTACGGCCTTTGTGATTGTGCATGCTGGCAGGCCCGTACATGGTTCTGGTCCAAGCATAGCACTTGCCGATCCTGTTCTTGCAGCTCATCAGCCTTCTCATTTCCTGCTATTCCTTCATGGCCTGGGACCCAGAGTAGTCGTAGTTTGTTCCTACGGCCCAACTTGTGTTTAATAATTCAATCACTTACAAGACACTAAAATTCCCTCAAGGTTTATTTTCAGTAGGTGCTCAGATGGATGACACTTTAAACACAATAGTAGGAATATAATAAATGATTATAATATTTTATTTTTGGTTTTTCTATTTATTGACTACTTGACATCTCTGTTGACTCTCCGTTACCTAGGTAACAAGCGCGCATCTAGTGCGAGGCAAAGTATCGACTGGGTGTATGTTGCCAGTGTGTACAACAAACAGTACCAAAAAAACAACAAGACTGCTTGGTTTTTTTTCTCGCGAATTACTATACTTCATTTATATTTTATTATATTTTTATACTATTAATTAAATGCAAACAAGTATAAATGCTTATTTATTTATTATATACGTAAAGTGATAATTTGATAAGTCTATCAAAATAATGTATAATTCAAGTATCAAAAGTGACGCGACAGTGCCAAAAGTTACATAAAATCTTGCAGGTGTAGGTCTGGCAGCACTGAGTTGAATATCATGCAATTGAAAATATTTTGATTTTTATTAGACAGATTAGACGGAGAGGCAACGTCGCCCTTATCCAGCAAACTGTATTGCGGCTCTGCTCTAGCGTAATTGCGTGTTCCTGCTTCCACACACAACGCGACAACGTCGCGTGTTTCCACACATCTATGCGTCACTCACACTATGACCATATGTCAATATAACCGTGCACCACCACATACGTAAAATTGGTCTCTTTTTTCACGCTGAAACAGAGTACTTCCTGGATGTTAAACAGTGATATTTTTGGTCTGCCCCTACAATAGCTTAAATTAGGCCTACTTTAAGTCATAATAAGTTAAATATCTCAGTATAAAACGTAGGAATCTCTAAAACATTTAGTAGGGAAAACGTATAACCTTAAAAGACTGATGATGGACCCTGATGATTATTTTTATTAGATTTATATTTTTGCATATCAGTTTTGTGGTGTTATATTCTGTGGAACACATAAATAATGATTAAAGTGTATTATCAGCCTAGTTTGCCTGCCAAAATAAAAAAAATAGTTTAGTGTAAAGTACAGTTACATATCAAAATCTAAATGTATATAAAATCAATGCCACTTTTCGTTGTAATTTTATAACTCAAGAACGGGCTCACCTATCCAAACCAAATGTTTAAACTTTGTTCAGACTATTTAGTAGATGGTTTATGTGAAGTTTGTACAGCTAGTAATTCATAATTTTGTAAACCCGGTTTTAGAACATTATTTTCCAACTATTGACATAACAGTGTACCTATCTTGAATTTTTTGGGATAGTTTTGAAACATAACTGAAAAATTTTAGTAGTTTCATTGAGGTTATACCTATGTACTAACGTAGTTTTCGGTTTTTTTACGAAAAACTGAAGAATAAATGAATTTGGCGGACAGTTACTTCGACATTACGTTAATATCTATATAAATACCTATCTAAATATATGACAAGTACCATTTCGCTTAGTTATAAAAATGTTTTCATTTCCATATTATTTAGCAAGCCCTGCCAGTCCAGCATCTAAGTCAGACAACATAATAAAAATTTAATAGGTCAAAAACCAGTTATGCAGTTTGGTTGTCCAACTTAGGATTATGAAGGTGCAGTTTTACCTTTTTCTTTAAAGTCGGTTAAAAACGAGTGATTTTTCATTTGTCTCGCTTTTGCCTCTTGAGGTAGGTACGGAACCCTAATTAGAACTAAGTAGGTACCGTATGTCTGCGTGCGGGGCGCGGCGCGGGCGAGTGCGCGTCATCTTGCGTAACACTTGGCAACCTTGTGAAGGACGCACGTGCTCAGCGCGGGAAATGCGACCGCGCACCTCTCGCGCATTTTCATTAACCCGAAACCTTGCCCTGTCCTGTGTGTAAAGGGTTGATATTTTTAAGCTATTGCATAGCTTTCAATCAAGAAATTCCGTAACGAAAATAAAACCTAACATCCCCCCACTCCTACCATGTAGCTCGGCCGAGCGTTCGCTATGCAATAGCTTTACCGCGGCAGTCCCCGAGTGTCACACGTTTTTTTTATATTTCAGAGTTTTCTGTAATATTTATTACTAGCGCCATGCCCCGGCTTCGCACGGCTATATTATGCATGTATTATACATATAAACCTTCATCTTGAATCACTCTATCTATTTAAAAAAAACCGCATCAAATCCGTTGCGTAGTTTTAAAGAAGGGATATTAGGGACGGACAGAGAAAGCAACTTTGTTTTATACTATGTGTAGTGATACGGAAAAGATAAGGGATCATTTTCAGCAATTGGATTGATATTTTTTAATTTAAAAAATAAAATAATTTTTTCCATTTTATAATAATAACCTCTTTTTAACCAACCTCAATAAAAGATGAGGGTCACAATTCGTGACGTATAAATATGAGTATTTTCTTTTTTGTATGTTCTCTGATTATTAAAAGTAATTAAGCATAAAGTTTTGATTATATTATTAAGTATTTAAGCAAACCAATAAAACGTAGGAATCTCTAAAACATTTAGTAGGGAAAACGTACCACCTTAGGTAGAGCACTTACTATTTTAGTCTAGCTAGATAAAATAAGTGTGCCTAACTAAGTAACATGATCTAGTTTTATTTCGACAATGATATCTTAGACAGTTTCATAACATCGAAACTAGTTGGTTCATACGAGAAGCCTGTTTCTTCTGTCGTGCAAGTCTGTATTTAACTAGATCACTTGTCTACGTTGTAAATTAAAATTGAAACCCGTATATTTAAAGCAATAAATCGATAATCTACAGTTCTACAGTATCTATCACTATCACTACATAGTATAATAAAACAAAGTCGCTTTCTCTGGCCCATGTCCCTATTTCCCTATATCCCTATGTATGCTTAAATCTTTAAAACTACGCAACGTATTTTGATGCGGTTTTTTTAAATAGATAGAGTGATTCAAGAGGAAGGTTTATATGTAGGTATAATATAGCCGTGCGAAGCTGGGGCGGATCGCTAGTACTAATATAAAGCTGAAGAGTTTGTTTGAACGCGCTAATCTCAGGAACTTCTGGTTTAGATTGAAAAATTATTTATATAGGCTACTTTTTATCCCGATATTCCGACGGGATCGGGAATTACGCGTGTGAAACCGCGGAGCGCTGCTAGTAATAATTAATAACGCGGAGGACAGATTTTTAGTTTTTGTTTGTAACGAATAGGCTCCGAAACTACTGGACCTATTTTGATGAAACTTGGTATGAGGATACATTGATTCATTGGGAGTAACGTAGGCTACTTTTTATATAATAATAAATGAAGGCTATACATATAACATTTACCTATACTATTCCGGCTGGTATTTTGCGACGCATTTTGCTGATCTGCTTTTGGCGAATGTGTTAGGCGTGTTATGTACATGTTAGGCGGAGTGGGGGGTGTTAGGTTTTATTTTCGTTACGAAATTTCTTGATTCGGTCGCCGCGCTCAAAGCCAGCGATAAAAGCTATGCAATAGCTTAAAAATATTAGGTAGGTAAGGTACTGATAGCACATGAGTAAAGAATTTGCTGATAGTGTATTTAAACTGTTTTTAAACCTGAGAGTGAGGAGTGAGGAGATCCTTTAAATACATAAGGCTTCGTCGGTGAATACAGAGGAGAGATCCGGTGTGACCGTCAAGTTTCATAGGCCAACTGTTGCACAAGTATATGCTTTGTTGACGTGGCATTGTCCAGCCGTCCCGTTCCATCGGCCGGCGTTGTACGTGCGTACTTGAATATATTTAAATTTGGAGATGCGACCAGGATGAAGCAAGCGTTCTCGTCAACTACTATAAATGCTGTTAGTTTGCCAACAGGGAGCACAGTTCACATCTCCAACCATCCCTGAACGCATCAACAAACAATGGCTTTCAAGGTACGACAACGCCTGATAAGGATTGCTATGTGGAAAAGTGTTTAGAAATTATTTATTTGTGTTTGTGCAAAAGTGTTTCATAAAAACAGTGTAATTTTAAACGACTTGTGTAACTATGCCGTAGTCATCTGTGTGTACAAAAAGTGTATCGGTTGATAAATATTAATATGATGCCATATCACTCTAATAACACGGACGTTAATGGTTGCAAATATTGTTACGATCGTGACACACGTTCCGCATACTGATCAGCCAGAACCTATTTAGCCCTATACAGTGATTCACAAACTTTATCGTTACAGTTGGTGGTCTTCTCGTGCCTTCTGGCTGCGGCTTACGGTAGCGGGGCTCCGGCCGCGATAGCTGCAGCACCAGTTGCTCCGGTAGCTACCTTCGCCAGGCTTGAAGAGTTCGACCCGGCGCCTCAGTACAGGTTCGGATACGATGTTGCCGACTCGTTAACCGGTGACTACAAGAGTCAGTCGGAGGAGCGCAATGGTGACTTAGTGCAGGGCTACTATTCTTTGGTCGACTCCGATGGCACTCGCCGAGTGGTGGAGTATGCGGCGGATTCTGTCAACGGTTTCAACGCTGTGGTGCGCAAGGAGCCCTTGGTGGCTGCCGCACCCGCAGTAGTAGCTGAACCTGTGATTTCCGCCCGCTTCGCCGCGGCTCCAGTCGCTGCGGTCGCTCCTCAACAAGTGTTCGCTCCGGCTCGGTATGCGGTTGCTCCGGCTCCCATTGCTCCTGCTCGTTACGCGGTCGCCCCGGCTGCAGTAGCCCCTGCACGTTATGCGGTTGCCCCAGCCGCCGTAGCTCCTGCACGTTATGCAGTTGCCCCAGCTGCCGTAGCTCCGGCTCGTTATGCAGTTGCCCCAGCTGCCATCGCCCCGGCTAACTATGCCGTTGCTCCCGCTCCAGCGTTGGCTCGTTACGCCGCTGTCGCCCCAGCCGTCGCTGCACCCGCTAACGTGTTCGCCCGCTACACAGCTCCTGTGGCGTCAGCTCCAGTCGTAGCGAGATACACCGCAGCTGCTCCGTTAGCCGCTTACACCGCACCGTATGCGTCGGCTGCGTACACCGCACCGTTTGCATCTGCTGCTTACACAGCTCCGTTTGCGTCGGCTGCTTACACATCGTATACCGCCACGGGGCCAGTAGCGTACGCGGCTCCCGCAGCCTACGCTGCTGCAGCTCCCGTAGCAGCCGCCTACACAGCTGCAGTGGCTGCCCCAGCTGCACCAACTCCCGTAGCTCCTGCAGTACGAGCCGCACCCGCTAAGCTCGTAGACGCCACCCCCGCTGCCGCTGGATATCGCTACCTCTGAAGAACACCGACTTGGTCGCCCTTTCTTACCTCAAAAGACTCATTTGTAAATAATTTATAATGATTTTGTTTATTTTATACGAAAAAAGATAATAAAATAATTTAAATAATTCAATATGTATTTTTCATCAATATTATTCAAATTGTAAATATTATAGATCATTTAATTTATAGTTCAATAAAAAGATATTGGAGAGTTAAGCAAGGATGAAAAGATCTAGCTTGCATATTATACCAAGGAATTACTACTTAAATAGTAATATTGTGGTAATATATTATGTCCTAACCAGCTAGTGATCACTTGTGATCTGACGAACGTCATACTAAGGTCTTAGTTACTCATGTGATACTAAGTACTAAAAAAATATTGTTTTCACAATACAGTGTAAGTACAAATACCAGTAAGTATTGCAATTAACAAAAAATAAGTTTTGCTACGATCTCAGTTAAAATTTTTGAACTTTCCTCGGTATATTCGAGGTAGTATTTATTACCAGACCGACTTAAGGAAAGGGTTATGTTTTTAAAATCACAATCACGACAAAACGTGAAAGCGATCTGTATTAGTATTTTTCTTTCGTATCATTTCATTTGCTGGTCCTATTGATATTACAAGCAAACTGGATTTAAATTGCATATTCTTATTGACGGATACCTATCGGAGAAGGCACAAAGCATTTTTTAAACAGTAGAATTACTACCTTAGCTCTTAAATACTGAATCCATTAAAAGTAAAGGCACAGTAAAGGCATGCAAAAAATTATATCTATCTAGAATAAGGCTCCCCTATCTACAGAAGCGGAGAGGAGCGGAGCGGTTTCCACCAATAGAATTGCATAAAAACTCTACACGCGGCGTTTTTGCGGAGCGCTATTGGTGGAAGGAAACGCCCGAGCCGCTACGCTACCTCGCTCCGCACCTGTGAATAAGCAGCCTAAGGCTTACTAAAAAGACTCGTTCATTGAAATGTTGTTTATAAGTCTTTATCTATCTATCTATTTATTAGTTCCTTTATATTCTAATCGAAGGATCCCAGTAAAGCAATGATGGCACGCTTACGAAGATGGCGAGATGTAAAAATAAGGATAAATGTAAGTTCAAATCAATAATAACAAAAATAAAAATCAATAACCAAGAGTCAAAATGATAGATAAAGTAGTCAAAATGTTAATTTTCCGACATCTTTCCCTGGTATTAACTGTCAAAAAAGTTTCAGTTTAACCCTTGGTCGTTCATAGATAGGTTAAGAGTAGCTACACTACACTATGATAGAAATCGCACGACGACAAAGCGAATCACTAGGTACATGATCTATCATATATCTTACATCGGGGACTGACTTAACCAGCAACACTTCGACCCATTGGAATCTTTTGTGTTTACCCCTACCTTAATGTTTCTTACTCTTCGAAGAAGTACTCGATTAACGCGGTGATCCCACTAAAAGGAAGAAACCTATATTCCTCCGGCTTGGGATAAGCATTCCCAAGGAGGCTCATACGCTTCGCTGCTAAGAGGGACATGATAATAACACCCTTGCTGTTTTTACTGCTTCCTCATTTCGTGTAAGATGCCTAAAATTTGTCTAGGAAAGGCGACAGCGGCCCTTGTTACTCTAACTTCTACTGGTAGGGACAACTAGTAGAGATTAGAGTCTAAGCTTTATGTGCAATTTTCAAAAAAAATTTGAATTCTGATTTTGATGTGATCCCATAAATTGACTTTTGTTTTTTACGTAATATAAACATATTTTGTTCAAGATAACAATTACATAAATAAAAGCACTGAATTATTGTTTAAGATGTGGATTCTGCCTTACGATTCCCAATTACAAAAGTTACTAACAGGAAGTAACGATCATGAGAACGAAAGTTTAATTTCATCTTTTCTACAAAAAATCTGATAAAATCAACTGTTTTGTGATAAGATATCGAAAACTTAATATACAATTATCAATCCATATTACTATAAACGTAAAAGAGCATTAACTTACACTTGTTTTTCCGTAACTAACCAGGAAACAATTTTTGAATCCGGGGAGCACCACACAATCCAACAATGTTTTTAGATTAATTTGATAGATTACAGCAAAATAACTTTGTGCTACGTTCTTCTTAAATGTTTCCAGTGCACAGAAAACCATAATCTACTTAACTTTATTTAAATATTTTTGATTAATCACGTAACTAACTAGGAAACCGCAAAATGACCTTTTTTATGAATGTTAAAAAACATTAATTATTTTAAAATGATGCATTGTTTTCGCAGAATTGTTTATTCAAGTGATAAATGATTATAATCAGTGTAAGATAGTACCAGAAAGTTAAATGCAAACTCAATGTTTTCTTAAATATTCTTATAGAAAGTCAACACTGCTTAATGGGACACATCACTCTCCATACATTTGCACACTCAAAGTTCTAATTTTTAATATTTTTTTCATAAATGATCTAACTTTTACAAGAATTAGAGCATATAAACAATAATTCAGTGCTTTTATTTATGTAATTGTTATCTTGAACAAAATATGTTCATATTACGTAAAAAATAAAAGTCAATTTATGGGACACATCAAAATCAGAATTCAGATTTTTTTTGAAAAATGCGCTTATTATTTGTCTCTACCAGTAGAACTAAGTAGCTACTGTTCCATAACGGTAGGGCTAAGTGAGGAGGTGGTCACCGACCAACCCCTAATGCTTTTCCCATAAATCAGCATTGTTGAACTTTGTCATTTTTAATGTATTCTTTGATAATGTTATTTAATTCTATCTGTTTTACCCATTATTGTATTTAATTTGGTAGTATTTGTACCTATTTTTTTTTGTTCACTGATTTGTCCGTGTGCTTCTCTAACAAACATTATCTGAGTATCATATTTTATGTTTCTTATCTCGTACGTAATTGCTACAAGATGAATGTTATTTTTAGTAATAATTTTGGTTATAACATACCCACCTATATCGTATTAGTAATACGTAACCTAACCACCATTTAGTAAAAAAAAACCTCCCACGAAACCAGTTACGAAACTGGAGTTTCGTAGACGGACGAAGTAATTTGAGTACATTAGGTACAAATCATCAAGCAGCTCTTTAAGACTCTCGTGATTTAGGTACCTTACTAGTACGACAATAATGATAATTAACATTGTCATCATTATTCAAAATCTTAGCCCGTTAAAGTAACCTAAGTTTAAAGTAACCTAACCTAAACCTTGTCTGGTTAAGGAATCAGTATCAGATACCATTTATTGAAGAACTAATTCAGATTCGGATTAATGAATCATTATCAGATAGGTACACTTCATGGAAGAACTGCATGGGTAATATGGTTTTAGGTTTTACAGAAACAATGGGTTAAGATTTTGAATAATTATGACAAAGATAATTATAATTATTGTTATTTTGGCCTCTATAGAAATAAGTAGGTAAGTACACATATTTTTTCAAATAGTTAAGCAAAGAGCTTCGAACCGTAGAGCACAAAATTCCATCTATCTCCTTGGATTAACGAATATCTTATGCCTTCAAACCTTAAAGACGTAACGTAACAAGATGATGACTCAAACTTCGATACCGCTCCAAATGACTCCAATTTTCATCAACAAGGGTTGTATTTCGTGAATCACATGTACAGGTACGTATAACAGTAACAGTTTGTCGCGTAATTCGAAGCACTTTCTTCAATTAGTTGTACAGTATTGTACTCACGTCCCGAGTTACGTAGTGGTCGATATATAACGCGCTGGAGGCCGGGGTTCTTCGCATTCCACCTCGAGGACTGTGAACATCCTATCCCACGCAAACAGACATGGACTCCAAGGTAAGACTTATTCATAAATAATAACATTATTTGATCTCATTTATAATCGTGACTAGATGATAAAAATAATTCTAAACATAATAAAGCTGTTTTTAACAAGAGTTTGTATTTAAAAATTAATTGGTATACATCGATGAAAAAGCTTAAAAAAACATTTATAACATTTATTCATAGTATAAAACAAAGTCACTTCCCGCTGTCTGTCTGTCCCTATGTATGATTAGATCTTTAAAACTAAGCAACGAATTTTGAAAGGGAACTTTTTAGTTTAAAACAAAACTACGACGCGAACGAAGTCGCAGGCAATACCTAGTTCATGTACCTAAAGACTTTTATACATTTTGACATTGAGATTATGATACCCATTGACATCTTGACATCGAAACATAGTACCCTGTCCTATCTTATTGTGTGAAATTTAGTCATATTTTTCAATAGAATAGTGAGGCACGAGGTGGTCGGGCGCATGCGTGTCGCGTGTGCTTGCGCAGCTCTTGACCAACGTCTACCATACCAGGACGATTTGCGACACAGATGTCCGTCTAATTGATTTGATACTCTATTATATATTATATTAGTTAGACAATTGTAGTGTTGATTCAAGCTCTAAAATAAAATTGACGATCCTAAAACAAAACATCTTCATAGAAGATAATAAACAATAATAAAAAACTTGGCTAGGGTAATGACTTTTTCAAAAATCTAATGATGCAGTTTTAGTTTTTGTCACAATCGGGCACGCAACCCCTTTCAGCATTTTTCACTATCTCTTATAGTTTAGGATATAGCCATGAAGGCCCACATAAAAAAATCACCCTGTATATAATTCTCGTGTCGCGGTGTTAGTCTGTTAGTTACCTATGTCCACCTAAACACCTACATTTTTTGTGTATATTCGTTAGGTCTGAGAATCGAGAATCGAACAACATCTATACTTATTTTATTTTCCTTTTTTGTATATGGCAAAACAAGGTTTGCCGGGACACCTAGTACATATATATATTATTTTTACAATGCACCCTGTAATGTTATAAGCGAAACATTCATTGTATGCTAAATATTGCGCCCACGCACGCTCCATATTTCGTTATTAGACGTTTGGTCCTTCGAATGAAGTTGTAACATTAATATTAAACAAAAGTTTAACTTTCTACTGAACAATATTTTAGTTGTAAAATGTGTATCTACTTTTGATCCATCTATCTATTTCTTTCGAGATTTACTTATAATGTACTGGCGCAAAAACATCGTCCCTTTAAAATTCGATATTAGGTATTCGTAACTTAATTCGTTTTTTACTTACTTGTTATCCAAAAGTACTTACTTAGTTAGTTTGAGAGCGGGACGGTCGATTTTTTTTGGCAGCCAGTGTATTTAACAAAAAAAATTATTATATTTTCTTAGGGCGTTAGTTACCTAAGTATTTGTTGCCCTGTTGCATCAACTATTGTCGGCGTAGCGCGTTGATATCTTTTTATCATGGATTATTTTTTCTCTAATAACATTCAACATTATCCCTCCGTCCATTTTCGTAACTAACATTTAATATCTAGTTATGAAACAGTAAAAAAATCCCAGTTAAAAAATATTAGGTACGAACGTGGAGGAAGGGACATTTTATTCATTTTATAAATTGACTTGCAAGGATTACGGCTATTGTTTCGTATTTGATGTCGAAATGAGTTCTTTTCAATACATATTATTCAAAATGCGTTCAGTTTCGATATAAATGGGAGCATGTCGTAAGGTAGAGTTGATGCGCACTAATGATGCATATGAATGCAGGTTCTTGGTAGAGTACCAAAACAAACCAAGTGTTCCTACCAGTTCCAGTTGTTTCACGATTAACCGTCCCCCTACCGGACCCCCTACGCTTCCCCAGGGGAGCCATTAAGCGCTGAACTGTTTTAGATTTTTTCACCCTCAACCGTCCCCCTATTCCAAGTAAAAGACTAAGTATAAATTTCTTTTTACAGATTGTAATATTCATCTGCCTGGTAGGCGTAGCTGCCTCAAGCGTAGTCGCACCTCTTCCCCTGGCACGAGTAGACCCCCTACCGCAATATTCCTACGGCTATGACGTTCAAGATGCCCTCACAGGAGACTACAAAGGCCACACCGAACAGAGAAACGGCGACCTTGTTACTGGATCATATTCAGTAGTAGACCCGGACGGCACGAGAAGGATCGTGGACTACTCTGCTGATCCTCTCAATGGATTTAACGCTGTAGTGCGTCGCGAGCCTTTAGTCGTCGCTGCCCCAGCTCGAATAGTCGCTCCTGCGCCAGTAGTCGCCCCTGCACCAGTAGTAGCTAGAGCTCCCCTCTTTGCCCCTGCCCCGGCGGCCCCACTCCTTGCCCCAAGACTACCCTACCCTTACTACTTCTAGTAGATGAATGATTACAATGTTGTTTGTTTGTTTGTACTTTTATAGGATTTATTGACTGTTATTTATGTTATTAAATGGTTTAAATTAAATGTCGTTTTTGTATGTATATAGAGATATAAAATTCAAAGTCCTGACTGATGTATCAATGCACAGCTCAGGGTCGGGCAAGAATACAAATAGCTGTTATAACGAAAGTATCCGCTTGTAATGGATTTTAGGAAATAGAAAATTAGTCTTCCTAATATCACTACATAGTATAAAATAAAGTCACTTTTCGCCGTCCCTATGTCCCTATGTCCCTATGTCCCTATTTCCCTTTGTATGCTTAGATCTTTAAAACTACGCAACGGATATTGATGCGGGGGGTTTTTTAATGGATAGAGTGATTTAAGAGGAAGGTTTATATGTATAATACATGCATAATATAGCCGTGCGAAGCCGGGGCGGGTCGCTAGTTTAACAATAAAGTGTGACTGATGAAAAGCACTAAGAATACAGTGTTCTATCATGCACTTATGATATTTGATTCCGGATAGGTATTTCGAAAGAAATATACTTACACTAGTTAGCTGTCCGGGCAAACGTTGTTTTGCTATTTGAAAAAAAAACTGGGCTGATTTTTGAATCTAAACCTCATCTAAACCATCCAGGACGCCGCCCAAACGCACACAAAAAAAACAAATGGCTGTCTGTAACGCATGGACGTACATAATACGTACTCGTACATGCTGTAACGTCGGTTTACGGACGATACGTGATAACGTCATAGGAAAACGATGAAAAATTGAGATTTTCTTTGTTGTTCCTATTTATGTAATTTTTTTCCCTTTATATAAGTCTTCTATTCGTCACTCGTCACCATAACACAAGCCCAGATGAGCGATATTATTATTAAAGACTCTCATGTTACCATGACGCATGACGTCACACATCGGGAACGGGACGCGTCATGTTACCGGTACATGACACTTTTGTGTGGATGCAGGTGTTCCATCAATTTAATAGACGTTATCACGTTAAAAATTCATTCAAATCGGTCCAGCAGTTTAGGAAGAGTTCAGTGACATACACACGTACAGTACAATCTTCTATAATATAAAAATGAATCGCAAAATGTGTTGGTAAGCGCATAACTCAACAACGCCTGGACCGATTTGGCCAATTCTTTTTTTGTTGTGTTTGTTATTGTCAGGAGAAGGTTCTTATGAAAGAAAATATTAAGAAAATTGCGTAGAACATTATTACGCGGGTGAAACCGCGGGGCGCAGCTAGTTATATATATATATATATACAGGGTTATTGGAAATTATACTAGCAAGCCGTTGAGGGCTACTTCTGTGCACCTTAACAAGCAACTTTTGTTCTACGAATTTCCAAAAGTCGTAGAACAAAAGTTGTTTGTTAAGGTGCACAAAAGTAGCCCTCAACGGCTTGCTAGTATAATTTCCAATAACCCTGTATAAAGATATACTCGTACCTGGATAGAACTCAAGGAAGTTGTTTATTTATTCTTCTTAATTTTAATTGGTATT
This sequence comes from Idaea aversata, assembly GCA_907269075.1. Taxonomy (NCBI): domain Eukaryota; kingdom Metazoa; phylum Arthropoda; class Insecta; order Lepidoptera; family Geometridae; genus Idaea; species Idaea aversata. Next base: position 6,799,989 of record OU026102.1, read on the forward strand.
AAACTTACATAACTAAGATGTTTTAAGTAAGTAAAGTAAGTTTGTATAAAATTGTAATTAACTAATCGATATTACCCATTACTGTTATTAGCAAAAGGTCGCATTGATTAACGACTGTGAAATAGTAATAATATGTATAAATCAAATGATTTTAGTCACTTGGAAGGCGTCTGGTCGACCTTAACAATAATAAAGATAATGAGCTGTAACGAACAAACACTGGCGGTCAGTTTGTGGCGCGGTCAACCACTCTGACACCATTCCGCTGAAGATAGAGACCTCGAGACCTTGCCTTCGTTAAACGCTTCAATTAAAAGCGAAAGTTTCAATAAGCTCCTCGTAGGTGCGGGGTTCGATTACCGGATCACACGTGACGTCACATTAACGCGAATGTCACGAGTGGACACTCTAACTAATATAAAAGTCCGAATAAGTTCCACATTCGGCAGTCCTGTCTCACAGTTGATCATAATAACAACTTCAAAATGGCATTCAAGGTAGGTTTAATTTTTATTAATTATTTTACCTATAGTATCATCATATTAAGAAGTTTAGTAATAGGTTATAGACATACTCTAAATGAAAATTAATTCAATTTTTTTATTTTTTCAGTTTGTCGTGTTCAGCGCTCTGGTAGCGGCAGCCAGCGCAGGCCTCCTACCAGCTCCGGTTCAATATTCATCTCCTCTAAGCTACTCGAGCCACGCCGTACATGCTGCACCTGTGGCCTACGCCGCGGCACCAGTAGCCAAATACGCAGCCCCAGTAGCCTACTCCAGCCCGGTCGCCTACTCAGCTCCCATTGCTAAAGTAGCCGTTGAGGAATACAACAGCCACCCGCAGTACAGCTTCGCTTACGACGTCCAGGACGGACACACCGGTGACTCCAAGTCCCAGCACGAGACTCGTGATGGTGACGTCGTTCACGGCTCCTACTCTGTTGTCGACCCTGACGGCACCAAGCGCACTGTGGAGTACACCGCTGACGATCACAACGGTTTCAACGCTGTCGTCCACAGGGAACCCCTTGGTCATGTGGTCAAAGCCGCCTACGCCGCACCCGTTGTCGCCAAGGTCGCAGCTCCTGTCGCCTATGCCGCCGCCCCTGTAGTTCACTCTGCTCCCGTGTACCATTCCGCCCCAGTAGTACACTCTGCTCCCGTGTACCATTCCGCCCCTGTGGCAAAAATCGCCTACTCGGCCCCAGTATCTTACTCCGCCTACCACCACTAAATTTACAATGACAAATTTTTGAATGCCATCTTTTGTAAATAAATAATTTATTTATTGATTACTAATTTTGCCTCTTTTACCTACTTAGACTAGTGAAAAAATTCAATCAAGTAAGTATGACTCGGTAGCTCTGAAGTAGTTTTTGTTTATTGTTTTGACTGTTATTTTAAATAAAATTGATACAAAACGACAAATAAAGTGATGAAAAACGAAAGGAAGCCTAGAACAAACACAATTAAATATCGAATATCTGGAATCCTAATACCTTGGATTTTAGTGGAGGAGGTAGTGCGTGTTCCGGTCCCGGTATCACTGAAAGACCACGCTGTCTGCGTTTGCGCCGCTCGGAGTGTACCTCGCCGGGCTCCAACTTGCGTGGCAGCACCGAGAATCTTCGCCCAACAGGCACGGTCGACATGCGTTTGAACATCACCTGGGCCTCGACACCTTGGTCCTCTAACATAATATTACATATTTGCTTCTCACGTTGCAATATAGCTTTACGTTCATCTGCCGACACAGCTTCGGCTGCCATCTCTGAACACTTGCTCAGAAAAGCTTGCACTCGTTCCGGGTCTTGCATTTTCTTAGACCACTCGTACGCTTCTTCAACCTGTATGCGAACTTCATTAGAGTTACCTTGTTGCATATCCCCGCTCATCAAAACAAAACAACCGTTGAGCCACCACGTTACACTTCCCAACTCTTGAGCTTCTCTTTGACATCTCTTAGCATAAAATTTGGCCAAAGCATAATTCTTTTGAGTACATAACAATCTGGCTAATTCATACATCAACCAACACTTCATAGTACTGTTCTCGCACATTTCGAGAGAGGCAACAACTTTTTCAGTAGCATGTTTGATGTCTACAAACTTGTATGGATAGGTGGCCATAACGGAGTCGAATGAGGTAGGTCGTCCTACCGGAAGACCCATAAGGAAAGCGATTCTGCGTCGGTTACCACGTTCGCTAAGGCGGTATGATAGACGATGTTGGGAAAGATATCCCTCACCGACTGCTCTATAAAGTCGATCTGTATAACTTTCTTTATCAGGAAGTGTTCGAGGTGTCTTACTATCGAGGAATATTTGCATTCGCTCAGCCTGGGCGATTAGATCCATTACTCTGTTCTGCCGCATACACTTTTCGATGGCTTTCAATAACCTTTCGGCTGTACGTGCACCTATCTCACGTTCATTTTCAAGCATAGCTTCTTTATATTTATTCTGGTGTTTAGATTCAGCCTTTTCAGCAAGTTTCACAGTGTAATAAGGTCTCTGTGATCGTAACATTTCCTGTCTTTCGGTGAGGGACCTAAGAGCTTCTGTTACAAGAGCTTTTAATTGTTGACTGCCACTTGAATTAGCACCTTTTAATCGGGGGTCCTCAACGAGACTCTGAAGAAAAAACTTGTCGTAAGCCATTGGTCCTAGATATTTCATTGCTAAAACACGAGAGAGCAAATAATGCTTTCGTGCTTCCATTTGTGTCAGTTTTCGTCTACGTTCTGGCTGAGGAATCCTACATTTGTGGAGAATTTTTTGTGGTTCATTTTCATCAGCTCGCAAAGCTTCATTTTGTTTTATTAGGGGTAGAAAATCTAACATAACTGTACCGGCGTTTACACCAATACAGTCCTGTATTGTTTCAAGACCTTGAATGATGCCTTCCATGAAGTAGGGAGGTTGACGACGATGGCGTGATCCTCGGTAATTCATAACGACGGATCGTTCAAAGTCGGACATAGTATACATTGCCCGTGCCTGCATATTTCGAGCAATCATGTTGCCCGGCTCCAACTTGAGGGCAAGTTCTGCGTCAGCGTAGGCTTGCACCGGCTGTACGGCATCGGCGCATACTTGACTCCGCCCGGTAAGATTACGTACATCTTCCGGTGCGCTCTTAAAAGCTTCATCAAACGATACCTTAGCTTTTTCGAATTGTTCGAGACGCCTAAGGTAGGCGCCTCTTTCTCGATAAACAGTCAATGCACCATATAGCTGCTTTTCTTCCATGATTAAATTAAAGAACTAAGAATAAATTATATAAAAAAATAATGTAAATAATGATAAGTAACGGATTATTGAAAATTATTCGTATAGTGTCAGCAAAGTGATTTTAATGTGTCAGTTTCTGGTCAGTTCCAAAGAGAATACAAATACTATAAGTTGTTCTGTGCTATGGTCAGTTTATTTGAGCACAGACCATAGAAATCGTAAAAAAAATTAAATGACAAAATGGCATGACAGAAGAATTTCATTAATAAATTATTATTTATGGTGTAGGCATGGTATCTCAGAACAATAACTAAAGCAATATTCTGAGGCATGGATAGGGTAAAAAATTGATCATGCGGTATAAGGTATAGGCTACTCATGTGGTATAGGTGTGGTATAGGTACCTAAACATAGAGATATCTATGGTATCTACTTATCTCTCAGACTTATATACTTCTCTATAAATTCTACGCTCCTGATCAATATCTATACTTCTATACTAATATTATAAAGAAGTAAAGTTTGTGTGTTTGTATATTTGTTAAATTGTAAGGGGTAATCTCGGGATCTACTGAACCGATTCTTCCGAATTCTTTCACCAATAGAAAGCCACATTATTGCTGAGTGTCATAGGTTATATAAAAAACCAAAAAATAAAAAGGCTTTTACGTGGTAGTCCGTTTTGCAAAGTGAATCGGAGAAAAAACGGTCGAATGAAAGCGTTTCTTACGAACGCTGCCTTAACTATGAAAGATATATTTTTGAGTTCTAGAGAAAAGATGTGGAGCTTGAAAATGCCTACAAAAAGTCAACGACAGCATATGTCTACCTTTTATATTTAAGTTACAAAAAGTATTTTTTTTAATATTAGTACCTATAGATAATATTTTAATTTATTAACATTATGCCCAACGAAGTGGGCACGGGTCAGCTAGTAATACATAAAGCACTACTGAATAGTACTTACCATTGATAGGGGAAGAAACATTTGGGAAGAAAAATATTAAAAACTTGTTTCAAGGAAATAAAACTAATAGCCAACAGGTAAAAAATTCTATTGAGCCATTTAATATTCGTTATCATTCCTTGGTCATTGATGTTTATATAGCGACAATGGGTGCTGTGGCGGGGGCGTACGCATAAGGGGCTGCTATTCTGGCGACTGGAGGGGTGTAAGCGGCATAAGGTGCAGCATAGGTGATGGGGCCGGAGGTGTAAGCAGCCGTGTATCGAGCTGGCGCAAACACGGGCGCAGCTGCGATTCTAGCGGGTTCAGCGACAACAGCTGGAGCTACGAGCGGCTCCTTTCGAACTACAGCGTTAAAACCGTTCACTGCGTCAGCAGCGTAGTCAACAATACGTCGGGTACCATCGGGCTCAACGACCGAGTAAGATCCCTGGACCAAATCACCGTTGCGTTCTTCAGTTTGACTCTTGTAGTCACCTGTGAGTGAATCTGCTACATCGTATCCGAATCTATATTGAGGTAGTGGATCGAATTCTTCGAGCCTGGCGGCCACTGGAGCCGCGGCTACGACTGCTGCAGGGATCGCTCCACCGTGTACGTAAGCCACAAGGCATAAGAGGATGACGAACTGAAAATAATTACATAATTTAAATAAATAGTAAATTAAGTGCCTAACTTGATAGTTGCTAGTTTAGTTACAATAATCTAAACACATGTCTTGTGTACTTGAAACAGTGACACGGATTTACGAGGGCGTACTATTCTGATTGCGCAAATGTGTGCGCTGAGAAATTACTAACAAGTTAAGGATTGTCCATTCGTCAAGGACGCGCAAGGTGTTGTCTCTTGCATCTAAATTAGTTTAGAATAGTTGGATAGCTCTCGTTCGTTTTATTGCGTCATATAATGAAACGAAATTGGTAGATATAATTCAGATTAGGTACAATCGACTAAATAAAATAATTTTTTTACAAGTATGGAAGTACCTACTATAGATAAATGAAATAAGCATTTTTTGCAAATTGAATGAGGACTAGTTATGTTTGTAGGAAAAAGAGATAATAAATAAATCTTTGAACAATTAAGTTTAAGGTGATAAAACTGTAAAATAATTACCTAAATGAAAAAAATATTGCGATAATTTCAAAAGATGTTTGAAAAATTATTATTAAGGACTGAGATGAACAAAATTACCTTAAAGGCCATTTTTTGTTTGTGGATGTTTTGTTGTTTGAAGTCAAATGCAACTATGCTCCTGTTAGGTCAGCTGAAGGTATATATAGCGGCGCGGGAGTTGTGACATCGTCCCAAGTTCGCGCTTTGTATTGTGTCTGCGCGTTACTTTGGATGTGCATGCAATTGGAAATGAGGTACAATTAGTCAATGGCGGAAAATTTTGTAGAAATATTATGTACTTGTTTAAGTTTCAGTCAATAACAATTAAATTACTTGAATTTTTCTTTTACTTATTGCTAAACCAATTGATAGAAGCAACCTATTGTTAAGTGGATCGCAGATATCTAAGTAGATCCATAGATTTTTTATTTTATAAGTGCATGGCCTGCACTGGCCTATTTTAACTTGAACGGTATTCAAGGGATGCGAGTTCCAGTCTCGTCTCAGTTGCAATTTTTGAAGACGCATTTTTCCTTAAAAAAATATATTTTTAGATCCATGGATTCAGTTGTAGGTACCTCTATATAACTGAGTTATTTTATTAAAAGATATAGTTTTAATAGGTTTGTTCAATAATTTATTTCTTAGTATTTGACTAAATAAATCCTAAGTTACTGATACTCAGTGGTGGTAGACAGGAGCGGAATGGTAGACAGAGGGTGCGGAGTGGTAGACAGCGGGGGCCGAGTGGTAGACGGGGGCAGAGTGAACTACAGGAGCGGCGGCATAGGCGACGGGAGCTGCGACCTTGGCGACGACAGGGGCAGCCTTGACCACGTGACCGAGGGGTTCCCTGTGTACGACAGCGTTGAAACCGTTGTGGTCGTCAGCGGTGTATTCCACAGTACGCTTGGTGCCGTCAGGGTCGACAACCGAGTAGGAGCCGTGGACAACGTCTCCGTCGCGGCTCTCGTGCTGGCTCTTGGAGTCACCGGTGAGACCGTCCTGCACGTCGTAAGCGAAGGAGTACTGAGGGTGGGAGTTGTACGCCTCCACGGGAGCGACAGCGGCTACTTTCGCAATGGGAGCGGAGTAGGCGACGGGAGCTGAGTGGTACGCCACAGGGGCGGCGTTGTACGCCACTGGGGCAGAATGGTACGCCACGGGGGCAGAGTGGTACGCCACGGGCGCAGCTGGGAGGAGACCAGCGCTGGCTACAGCCAGGACACCGGCGAATACAACAAACTAAAACAGAAAAGTGATTAGTTTACACAATTGATCAACACTATAACAATATTAAAGTAGTATTATAACAATTTATATTAACTAACTTTGAATGCCATTTCTGCGGTTGGTTGTATATCAGTAGAGCTACCGAAAGATTATGATGTAGAACAAAAAATATTTGCGGTTTTATATTGGTGCTTTATGCCTAAGGCGATTGGTGTTGTGAGATGTAGGTACCTACCTACCTACATCACAATGAACTTGACATTGCATTAATGTTAATAATTAACCTTCATTTTATTTATAGTTAACTAGCTGCGCCCCGCGGTTTCACCCGCGTAAGTACTCACCGTTTAAACCTTCCCTGGACTACAACAAACACAACAAAAAAAGAATTGGCCAAATCGGTCCAGCCGTTCTCGAGTTTTAGCCAGACTAACGAACAGCAATTGATTTTTATATTATAGATTATAAAATGTATTGGGTTGGGTCCAAACCAAGGAAGAAAGAAATCAGATGAGAGTATGTTGATGACTGTGTATTAGTGTATTATATTAAAAGGTATCTATTTTTCGTATTCAGTTACTTGAGCGATTTTGGCCTAGTAGTGGATGGACCTCGATTTTTATTCCGAAGGTAGCAAGTTCGAATCCTGGACGGTTCTGCACCAATAGATGTAGTGTTATAATCTAGCTTTATCTTTCGTTAAGGAAAATATTATGTGACTTAGTTAGCTTCAGACGTATAGTATGTGGTATAGTTGAGTTCTTTCTTCTGGCCATGGTCTACTAAGCTGAGAGTATGTCTCAGGCCCTATAGCATCCTGAATAGCATGGATTAAAAGTTGCTGACGCTGAAAATAATGAATTATAAACTTTATTTCTTCCTTCTTCACTACATAGTATAAAATAAAGTCACTTTTCGCCGTCCCTATTTCCCTTTGTACGCTTAGATGTTTAAAACTACGCAACGGATTTTAATGCGGTTTTTTTTAATAGATAGAGTGATTAACGAGGAAGGTTTTTAGATAAAATACATGCATAATACAGCCGTGCGAAGCCGGGGCGGGTCGCTAGTTATTTCTAAATTAGCGACCCGCCCCGGCTTCGCACGGCTATATTATGCATGTATTATATATATAAACCTTCCTCTTGAACCACTCTATCTGTTAAGAAAAACCGCATCAAAATATGTTGTGTAGTTTAAAAGATTTAAGCATACATAAGGATATAGGGACAGATAAAGCGACTTTGGTTTATACTATGTAGTGATAGTGATGAAGTTATGTAGTGACTAAAGCTTTTGCCCGCGACTTCGTCCGTGTAGAAGTCTGTGTTTTAACTTTTATAAATTTCTTTGGGTTTTAAAATTACCGAAATCGGTAGGTTTATTTAAATATTCTTTCGACTAAGCTTTTTATATGTATAGATAGAAGAAGATAAAGATAATACGTAAAGTTCTTAAAATTACTGATAATTTAATTTAAATATGGTCGTTGGTATGATTATGATACGAATAAACACGTATGTCCTAGTATCTTCCTCAAACTTTTTATTCTAACATTTAGTAGCTTCTTAGTGAGCGTTTTATTTTTGTACTGGTATCATTATTAGTGAGAGAGTAATGAGAGCTTGATATTACTAAATCTTTCAATGAAGTTAGAAGTGTTGCTTGTAGGAACGACTGGGAATAGGCGACTATTGAAAATGTTCAGTTCTGTTCCCATTGGGAATTAGTGCGGAAATATTCCCAGTCGTTACCAGTAGTTACGTTGCTAGGTGGAAAAACATTGAACAAGCGGCCAATACCAGTAACTATCATTATCAATAATTGAGACAAGATATGAATCAAAATGTAATAAAGCTCCCGCACGTAACTATAAGAAGTAAATTTTGTTTATAACAGCCATAGCCAATTTGGCTGAAAACCGCAAAAAACTCATATTTCGACCTTTGACCTCGTATAGCTTTTTAGCAGATGTCGGATCGCTGGAGACTTTTCACATTTCCTTTATAATCGTGTTCCGAACATTCGTACAAATTTTTAGCCTTCTGCGAATTATAGTAACCTTACCCCTATTTGGCTATTTTGATTGGATAACTTTATTTTTGTGTCTCCGGTTGCAGGTTCGATTCTCACCTCAAACAAATATTTATGTAAAGATCAGTGGAGTTCAGTATGTATATGTATTTTCATTACTCATACTCCGAAAGTAGGTGTAAAGGTGCCTGAAGAGCGTGTAGAAAGAAAAACTTTCAGCCCTAGGGAAAATCGCTTTCACTGACAGCTGTCATGTCAAATTATGGCTTCACACGGCTTGTGCAATGTGCATGTAGCCAGTATCAGTATTATTACGCATTAGGAACTTCAAAAACCTAACCTCCTTGCTTTAAGTGACACCAAAGAATAAAACTACATGTATATAACCTCTTTGGTCCCAACCTTGTAAGAGGATCGGGTAGTATGGAGTATCTCATTCACTCTCGTTGTTAGAAAGAATTTTATGTATTATTCGTAATGTAAAGAAAGAAAGAAAGAAAGAAAACATTTATTTGGACAAGCACACGACATAAGACATTCAGAAAAGTAGAAAAGCACAGTGTTTACCTCGGGTGAAAGACTCATTTAGTCCCTCGAACTATTAGCGAAACTCCGTCTCGGGACTTTAATGAGTGACTTTCACACCTAGGGTAACAATGTAATATTACTAAAGAAAAGTATATAAGTATTTTATCCGTTGTCCGGCCGTAAAATAAGCTTATAGTTGCCTAATTGGGGCTAGATGGTGCTTTCGTCCTGCAATGTTTATTTATTTTATTAGAAATTTTTCACATTAAATCTTCCTAGATCTACATGCCGTTGTAGCAAAACATCGGCGGTCTAGATTTTCCGGGGGCGCGAAATGTTAAAGCCATGCAGGCCTTAGAAAACTTTATTGAACAAAAGTTTGATTCATTTTTTTACACAGACACATTACAAAAAAAACATATTCTTTCATTTATGTTAACTCAAAGAAGACTCAACTGATTGAGATGATTATTATTTTGTTGAAAAAGGGATAGGTTGGTAATTAAAAGGTGAGGATCCAACGAAGATCTTCGGAGTCCATGAAAATGGCAGATGTACAAGTCCTGCGCCCATTCGTCGAGAATTTTAAATAATTTCAATTAAAACAATAAGGTACCTACTTCATAAAAATTAATAACCATTGTTTAGAAATTAATTCATTTTATTCGTCATTTTTCAAATCTATGCGAACATAACAAGTATTCTAGAAAAATAAATTAAATAAGTAATCGGTCGTTCATCGTTGACTAGTGCCTTGTCGTGTAAAGAAGTGATTCTATGGTATTATCAATTAATGGTGGTAAGCGGAGTAGGCTACGGGAGCAGCGTGGACTACGGGGGCAGAGTGGTAGACGGGGGCAGAGTGAACCGCTACAGGAGCGGCGGCATAGGCGACGGGAGCTGCGACCTTGGCGACGACAGGGGCAGCCTTGACCACGTGACCGAGGGGTTCCCTGTGTACGACAGCGTTGAAACCGTTGTGATCGTCAGCAGTGTATTCCACAGTGCGCTTGGTGCCGTCAGGGTCGACAACAGAGTAGGAGCCGTGGACGACGTCACCATCACGAGTCTCTTGCTGGGACTTGGAGTCACCGGTGTGCCCGTCTTGAACGTCGTAAGCGAAGCTGTACTGCGGGTGGGTGTTGTATTCCTCAACGGCGACCTTGGCAACAGCGGCTACTTTAGCAATAGGTGCCGAGTAGGCGATCGGGCTGGAGTAGGCTACTGGGGCGGAGTGAACGACGTGCGCGGCCGGAGCAGCGTGCACCACAGGTGCCGCGGCATATGCGACCGGTGCCGGGTGCGCTGCGTAAGTCGCGGGGACAACTCCCGCTTGGGCAGCCGCTATAGCGCACACCAGTACTACCAGCTGTAAAATAATAGTCATATTTTTACAATCCATTGAATTTATCTAATTAGGTAGGTACTTAAACACAGCATCCTAGAAATATCTTTGACGACCCAGTTGGCACAAAGTCACCATGCCAAACACAGGGTTGCTGGTTCGATTCCCGCCTCAGAAAAGTATTTATGCTTAGATATTTGTCTGTGGTCTGGTGGTTTCTATGTATTATAAGTGTATATAACGGATATCCGTTGTCTAGCACCCATAACTCAAGTCTAGTTACTTAGCTTGGGGCTAGAGGACGCTGTGTGGAATGTCCTGCAATATCTATTTATTTATTTATCTTTATTTCCACTATCTTACCTTAAAAGCCATTTTCAGAGGTAGGAAAAGATGACTTCTCTTTGAGGATATCCCAAGTAGAATGTACCGCAACAATATATCGGAGACTTTTTATATGACTCGAACTGCCCCAAGCGTTATTAACAGCTGTTTGTACGATAGTATAAACCGGTTAGGTCTTAATGTTTCATCATTGAATAGCGATTCAGTGTAACGAGACGTTATGGGTATCCGTTCTAGTCGGAGATCCCTTTAAGTACGACCTTCATCGAGCTGTTTAATGAATGAAAGTATTCTAAGTATATCAAATTAAATAGGTCAATTAATATATGGCAAATGGGTTGCCTAAATTTTTTTGTCTAAAATATGATTAATTAACAATTTAATTTTTAAGCTATTGCATAGTTTTTATCGCGCGGGCTTTGAGCGCGCGACCGAATCAAGAAATTCCGTAACGAAAATAAAGCCTAACACCCCCCCACTCCGCCTACCATGTAGCTCGGCCGAGCGTTCGCTTAACGTGTACGTATATGGTACGACAGTACGAAGCTCGCACGATGCAATAGTTTGTTTTGTTTTTTAACCCTTTCACTGGCTTGTTTAAAATACTAATTCCATACCGATAGATAGTATGAAGCCTATAGCACTATAGAATATGCAAACGTTAGGTTGACTATGACTGACTGCATTGGTCTGGTTAATAAATTAAAGTTAAGTTAAAATAAAGATTATGTATTTCATTGGTACGGAATTTGTCTATTGACCAAACCAGTGAAAAGTCTAAAAACAAAAAAAAATACATTAATCATTCTGCCTGCCTAGCATGAAGACCAAAACACGATACGATAAAGCGATATAACTACATCAACTCTCAAAATATGATAGATAAAGCCGCCATGTTGAATTTTTAATATAAATTTCGATAAAAATTATGATAAAAATTCAACATGGCGGCTTTATCTATCATATTTTGAGAGTTGATGTAGTTATATCGCTTTATCGTATCGTGTTTTGGTCTTCATGCTAGGCATACAGGACTGAAATTTTTTAGGCAACCCATTTGCAGTATATTTATTGGCCTATTTAATTTGATTTAAAATACTTTTAATCCATTAAACAGATCGATGAAGGACGTCCATAAAGGGATCCCGTACTATTCGGGTAACATGCAAATCAACACAAGGCTTTGATTGATCTTCAACGACAAAAGATCACTTGTTTTACGGGTTACTTTTTAAAGGTAACATTTTGTTAATGTCACATAATTATATTAATGGTTTAAACATGAATTATTGCTTACACTTTACCGTAAGTAAGAATCTAACTTCTTTCGATGATATAATATATACTTACCTATTTATATGTATTACTATATGGTCTAGGGTCTAGGCCTCAGAAAAAGGAAAGAGATATTCCTTTTTCTGAGGTCTAGGCACATGAGTAATGTGGTCTAGGGTAGGTAGAATGTAGGTAATTAAAAGTTACGATTTCGCGCGAAAACTACGTACTGGTTTAATTTAAGTAGGTAAAGTAAGGAGATTTTTATCCCTTTGATTGAAAACAAATGACTAAAAATAATGACATGACATTCGACGTCTAAATTGCTTTCGTTTTATTAATGTCGCGTCAATTCTGAACCTAAGAAAACTTTAGAAATAATCAATTACAAAATAATAGCGTGTTTTATCAAGAAAATCAGTAATGTCTGCGGTAAGCATTTTAATTTTTCTTTTCATTTTTGAGAAGGTAAATGAGAATAGATTTTAATCGTCAAAAAAATAAAAATTTGTGGTAAGAATATCTAGCTCGAATTTGCTAACTCCATTTCTAATGCAGAGCTGCATTATTTCAATTTCTTCGGATTCACCATAAGTAGTAAGAGCACTCATTGAATTTAAGTATAGTATCGAATCCTAATATTCATTGTCGGTCCATACCGAAATTGTTAATTTATCTCAATACTGAAACTAAGAAAGTTAGTAAATTATATCTGTTCACTACTCTACTGTGATAAAAAAATATCTAGATACCCTTTGAAGTTTATCACTTCACTATCACTACATAGTATAAAACAAAGTCGCTTTTTCTGTCCCTATTTCCCTTTGTATGCTTAAATCTTTAAAACTACGCAACGGATTTTGATGCGGTTTTTTTTAATAGATATAGTGATTCAAGAAGAAGGTTTATATGTATAATACATGCATAATATGGCCGTGCGAAGCCGGGGCGGGTCGCTAGTTTAGGAATAAGAGTTAATATTGGTCCGTAGTACGTTGCAAACTTGCTGAATTGGTACAAATTGTGGCGTTTTGTACCTAGAATAAGGCATCTAATTGAATTTAGGCCCTAATATGTTATATTTACTTTGATCCCTAAGCCCTTTAACCCCCATATTCAACTACTAGCCTTAGCGACGACATCTCAAGGTGAACAAGTTAAAAGCTCTTTATCATTGATGTGTAAAACTACAACTACATAATTATCAAAACTACTGTATGTTTTTAGATGTTTTCCAATTCTATTGTTTGAATCAATAGCTTGACATGATTTATATTTATGCAAAACTAGCTGCGCCCCGCGGTTTCACCCGCGTAAGTCGCGCATATCAGGATATAAAGTCGTATGTGTTAATCCAGGACTCTAGCTACCTACATACCGAGTTTCATCGCAATCGGTTCAGTGGTTTTTGTGTGAAGGAGTAACAAACATACTAACACACAAACTTTTACATTTATAATGACAGTAGGACTTAGGATACACCACGAAAAAACTACTCTTTTCCCATTAGGTAAGTATAATAAGGAAGTAGTATCCAAAGGTTGCCTGGAAGAAATTTCAGCGATAAGGTCGCCCATTTGTGAAACTTATACTTAGGTCTGAGAATCGACTAATATCTATTTTTAATTCCCATATTCCGTGAACCAGATCGCCATGCAGTGTCTACGCTCAGTCAGAAGGCTATCCCGCCTCGGCATTCGTCGCTACGGAGCATTTCACGACCCACTCGATCAAGCAACTGGCATCGAGAAGAGAGAACTGTTGGCGCATCTCGCTGGCGATTGCGATCCTTTTAGAATGATTGCTATTAGAAAAGGTATAATTTTACCCGTCAAAAACTGGCTATATGATTATTTACTGTCTATACAGGGTTATTGGAAATTATACTAGCAAGCCGTTGAGGGCTACTTCTGTGCACCTAAACAAACAACTTTTGTTCTACGACTTTTGGAAATTCGAACATTTTTTCGAAAATTTTGAGGATAGGTTTACCTGAAAATCAGCTGTTCCTTACACGGAGAGGTCAGTAACCTTACAATTTTACTTATTTTTTAAGTTTCATCTACTGTTCTTGTTCTGAATGACCTTTGTTTTAAAAAATCAGCTGTTTTTCAAATTTACATAAACTCAAAATTTTCATTTTTTTTTTTTCGAATTTTCGACAAAAGTAGAACCAAAGTTATTTGTTAAGGTGCACAGAAGTAGCCCTCAACGGCTTGCTAGTATAATTTCCAATAACCCTGTATAATTCAGAAAATAATACGGGACAAATTTCAGTTGTATCACCATTGATAGCCCTAATTATTTAGATTCATTTCACGGAATTACAAATGAAAAGGTGTTCCCGCTAAGTAGATACAATAACATCAAATTCGATGTGAAATAAGATCCAATATTAAAAGAATATGCGTTGTCGCCGACAAAAGAATTGGAATCTATAAGGGTGCCAAAGTCTGTGTAGGAAATTCTAAAATTTTAGTTCCAAGAACAGACAATTTTTTTTACAAAATGCAAATATTTCACTTAGAATTAATTCAGTTTAAAGAAGTAGTGTAGTATTTACTTAATTTGTAACCACCAGGTCCAGGCACCTGTGAACGTCCGAACCTGATCCCAAGTTCGAACTGCGGCCGTTTGATGTGCTGCCTCTGCGACCCCACCGATATGCACCTAGAGTTCATGTACCTGCACATGGGTGAACCGAAACGCTGCGGCTGCGGCTACTGGTTCGAGCTATGTCCTGTCGCACCTTTATAGGCAATTTATTCTTCAATAAAATATTTGTGAGTTTCAAAGAGCTTTAATTGTAGGCTATCTTAGTTCTGTTTCCCACCGAAATGCACCTCGAGTTCATGTATCTGCACATATTGGGTGAACCGAAACGCTGCGGCTGCGGCTACTGGTTCGAGCTATGTCCTGTCGCACCTTTGTAGGCAATTTATTCTTCAGTAAAATATTATGTTTGTGAGTTTCAAAGTGTTTTTAATTGTAGGCTATCTTAGTTCTGTATGAGCGCTTTTGTGGAAGACTTTCATTCTAAATATTATGCCGTACTATATTAGGCCGTGTACCAATGTATTTTTTTAAAAAAAGTTGGTAACGCACGCGCTTGCCAAGCCTTTCTGTGTGACTGATCAGTACCTACTCTACCTACTCGTAGTGCGAATTTCTTCGTATAGCGAACGCCACCCATAACACAAGCCTAGTTGCTTAGCTTGGGGCTAGATGGCGCTATGAAAATGGTCTACAATATTTATTTATTTTCCTACTGCGTTAGCGTAAGCGAAAAAATTTTTTGGTTCTCCAAAAACTTAAAACCTCGCAAGGCACAGTAATAATTCATAACCATATGACTAACTGGTTACAGATATTGCTTACTGTACTACTTATCTTGAACTTTTAGAGTATGTATACTCGTATGGCAACCTTGAACCAGTTCAACTGTTACGCATATAGAAGTGTGCTGTAAACTTAATGCCTACACATACATATACGAGAATATACCACGTACTTATGTTACCGGAACTTAAACGAAATTATTATGTTACTAATTATCTATACATATAAAATGCTTTGTCCTGACTGATGGATTAACGCACAGCATAAACCACTGATCGTAGAGACCTGAAACTTGGAGGGTGTGTTCTTTACCTTAGGGGTGAAAAAGGGGGGCAAAATTTGTTTATATGGGACAACGTGATTCTTTGGCCTAACAAATTTGACTAATTCTACGCGAACGAAGTCGCGAGCAAAAGCTAGTTTTGTTACATATTAGATGTTAGCTACGCCATGATTTGATACTGACGTCATTGAAACGGCCTCAACGGAAGACCAGCGCTAGTCGAAAGACTAGCATTTCTCTAGATTGGAGCCCCTTTTGATACAATTTGATTAAGCTGTTAGCTTAGATGCGTACTTATACGTATACTAGCGACCCGCCCCGGCTTCGCACTGCTATATTATGCATGTATTATACCTATAAACCTTCCTCTTGAATCACTCTATCTATTAAAAAAATAGCATCAAAATCCGTAGCGTAGTTTTAAAGATTTAAAGCATACAAAGGGATATAGCGACAGAGAAAACGACTTTGTTTTATACTATGTAGTGATAGTGATAGTGATTGCAGTAGTATTTGCACCAAGACGTAGTATTTTTTAGGATATCTTGTCAAACAGGGAACTGTCTTAGACAAATCCTAACTAATAATATAAATCCGAAAGTTTGTGTGTTTGTTTGTTCCCTCTTCACGGTCAAACTACTTGACCGATATAGATAAAAATCGGCATAGTGACAGTTAAGTTAAGTAATACTCACTAAAATAGCTATTTCTCTTTATTAATGTCTGTGTATCGGAAACTAACAACTTTATTTTCCGGTTCAAAAAACTTTCCATATTCAAACGTACGTTTTTCAGATATTATTTCATTTTCAGGCATAAAATATGAAGTGTGTTGCTCTTTATATGGCAAGGGAAATTTATCTGGAACTAATTCATATGCTATAAGTTTTTCTGGTACTTGGTAGCGATATTTGCGAGCTGGTGGTAGAGTAGATGCTTCTATAGGTTCTTCTTTTACCACGGCATTAAATCCATGTTTAGAATCGGCAGTGTATTCAACTGTTCGTTTTGTTCCGTCTGGTCCTATGATAGAGTAGGCCCCGCTTACATAGTCCCCCTTCCTGACTTCGTGTTGGCTTTTACTGTCGCCCGTAGTTGGGTCCTGGATGCTGTAGGAATAAACGTAGTCTTCTGGTGATGGTGGGTCGGTGACTATGATGCTGAGTACTTGGGTGTGTAGGACGTAGAGTAGAGCTAATATCTGGAAATAAATTGAATTATCTAGTTAGGATTGTATGAGTCTGTGATCAATGTAAGCTAAGAATTTCTGAAGTACCGAGTAATAAGGGCCACTTGTCACCTTAATTAAAAACTAAATATTTCTTAAAAATAGGAAAAACCTTAAAAACAGGTAATTAGATAAATATTTGCTTTATTGTCAATCTGAAAAATAATTCTTGTGTTTTAATTTTTTGTTATTTTGTCACTAAAACCAATATTTGTCGTCCAACAAATTGTCGTCCGACATTTGTCGTCCGTCAATAGTCGTCCGACAAATAGTCGTCCGACATTTGTCGTCCGACATTTGTCGTCCGACATTTGTCGTCCGTCAATAGTCGTCCGTTAAAAAATACCATAATGTACGTCTTAATACACTCACAGCCAAATTAAAAACAGTAGGCCGGCATACATTTTCGCCGCGCCCGCGCCGTAGAGAGGGGATAGCTGTCTACTCTCCATCCGTCTTACGCTTTTTCGATCAGGTCACGTGTCCTGACGCGAGTTTAAGATTTTATACCCATTACAGAAAAAGTGCTCAACGCCGCTAAAGAAGTTTTCACTTCAAAAACTTTTTAGAGGCCCTTATTACATGCAGGTACCTTAGTATTTAATAAACTGAAATGCAATTGAACTCATAATTAAACTATTTCATAAGTATTAATTAGTATATGTGTTAGTAGTAGTCATAGAATTTGACGTTCGTACTTCGTACCTCACAACGTAGTAGGTGGTAGTAGGTGGTAGTAGCGTAGTAGCTCATGTGGTAATACATAGTAGCACATGAGTGTAGTAGTATTGGAGTTTATTTTGTTTTGAAAACCTGACGTTTCAAAAACTTTGCAGAAAGAAACGTCATTATATCCGTTAAAATAGTTTCATAATGATAACCTTTTGGTTTTGGTTTACCCTGCCTGATACCGTGTGGGAATATCGGGGATAAAATATTTATTCTCAGCGATTGATTTTGGAGACAAACTGGAATTATGATTTCTGTTGTCCCCATTTAGGGACGAACAGGAATGACCCGATCATGAGACTCATATTACACCTTAAACGATACTATCAGAATATTTTCTATAGATATAAATTACAAAGTCCTACATTCTAAAATGAACAATAATTTTGTAAACTTTATAGGTACCTATAGAGTAGGTACCTACTTATACACACACCTCGCAAATGCCATTAATTAACAAACCATTGAACGAATTTAAAGCTTGGAAATAATTCTTGGTGTTAAAACTTACTAAAGAAAGCACAAACAATGCACAAACAGTAGATTTTAGGCCACAAAATAATAAGTAGATTAGGGGTTAGGTTTAATGATAATTAATGACCTTTAGTTACATAATGATAATTTAATAATAATTAATTACCTTTATCATGATGTTTGTGTTTCCAACAATAGGATATGCAGTAAATGAGTTTGTCGCGATTGTCGCGGGGCGTATTTATAGAAGTTGCATTCACTTGAATGTTCGTTATCGGTTCCTTGGTGCAAGTGTTTCATTCGAAATAAGGATTCGTAACCTTGCTGTTAAAGCTTTGAAATACATTTAGTTTAGTCATTAAATTAGAGTTTTTAAATAAAAAAAATATCTGGCTTACTTTCTATAAGAGAGAGAGAGACAGACAGAGACACATGCGCACGCCGCACGGTTTACAATAGCTTACTATAAATAGCAAAAAGTGTCGTTACAACTTTTCGTGAGAATTTTTTCCGCCTAGCCCCAACGCAACGCGCGATAAGGAACTATCGTTCCAAAAATATGTATTAAGACCAGTGTGAGGCTGTAAATTTCCATACAAAAAGCGGTAACGCTTTCCCCCCATAAACGAAGTCCGATTCGGATAATTTTTGAAAATGTTCTAGATCTAATGGAAAACTAGGTTTAACCGTTTTTATTTTAAAGAAATATTGCCTAAGATAAAAGTTATTAGTATCTGAATATCTATATTTTTTAATTAAAAAACTGTGTCGAGCGTTTCAATTGTTTTTTAATAGACTAAACTGAATTACCAAAAAAGAAAAACGTATAAGCCTAGAATAAGATGCAGTAAATTAAATGAGACCAAATTTATTTCATTTTGTGAAGGATAAAGGGGGTAAAAACGTTACGGCCCGTAACATTATTTGAAAGCAAAATGAAGGCAATTACGTCCGAACTTAAACTCTCTATCGCACGATACGGGTCATTTTTGAAAATAGGTACCTACTCGCGCCACGTATCGAAAACTCATGATCCTCTTAACTAGCTGCGTTTCGCGGTTTCACCCGCGTAAGTCCCGATCCCTTGGGAATATCAGGATAAAAAGTAGCCTCTATCTACTTAATAGTTTCAACGCAATCGGTTCAGTAGTTTTTGCGTGAAGGAGTAACAAACATACACACACACACACAAACTTTCACATTTATAATATTAGTAGGATAGGAAGTAGGATAAATAATAAATATAAGTACCTACTCATAATATAATGATGTATGACTGCTATTTGTTTTATTCAGCTTCGGGAGACGGCTTCCTTCCTCGGTTTTCGATTGGATCAAACCTTGTGTTGGGAGTCCCATATCGAACAGCTGTGTGCAAGGTTGGCGAAGGCCTGCTTTGCGTTGAACCGCCTCGCCGTGACGCTCCCTAGAAACACGGTCCGTACGTGCTACTTTGCAACAGTCCAGTCTCTCCTACAGTATGGCCTGGAGTTCTGGGGTCGTGCAGCTGATTGGGAGCGCGTCTTCCGCATGCAACGTCGTGCTGTGAGAGCTATCGCGCATATACAGCCTGACGAATGCGCCAAGGATTATTTCATCAAGTTAGGGATCTTGACACTACCTTGCTTGTTAATCCTTCATATTGCATTGTATGCACGTGAACGCCTACATGAATTCTCAAAGAGATCGGATTTCGCGAGATATCCACTTCGTCATGGTAACAGGGTGCTCGGTCTCTCCAACCGGTTGGTGAAGGCGTCGCGTACTATTCACCCCATGAGTCCACATGTCTACAATAGGCTACCTGACGATGTTACTAGTGCCGGTAATCTTCGACTTTTTAAAACTAAACTCAAACAGTGGCTTATTGAGCAGTGCTTCTACAGCATTGACGAATTTTTAGCTATTAAATTATAAATTGTTGTACCTAGTAAGTACCTAACTTGACATTCTATTTCACGACGTTCTAACATGGTGTATTTCTCTTTTTATTGCTATTTAATTTAAGTTTTATTTATTAATATTACATACTAAATGTAAAATATAACATAATGACGTATAATGTAAATTATGAATAAAGATATGTATGTATGTATATGTATGTATTTTTATAATTTAATGGTCCGTGAGTTTCATTCAAATCGGTTCAACTGTTTAAAATGATGGTTTTTAGGGTTCCGTACCTCAAAAGGCAAAAAAGGAACCCCTATAAGATCACTTTCTTGTTTTTATTATATCTTAGTTATCGGTTATCGGACAGAACACTTGTATAGGTATAATAAGTATGAAAGAAGACCTTATAGAAATTAACTATTGCTCATCTAAAGTTCAGGTCAAGCTGAGTCAATGTCGATGTCGGTAAACTAACTCGTGTAATCATTCATTCATCATTCTCAGTTTATGAATGGATATGTCGTGAAAATACTAACATTGCTCAAATACACGACCTTATCTATACTTAATATTATAAAGCTGAAGAGTTTGTTTGTTTGAACGCGCTATAATCTCAGGAACTACTGGTTCGAATTGAAAAAATATTTTTGTGTTGGATAGTCCATTTATCGAGGAAGGCTATAGGCTACATTTCATTTTGATATTCCCACGGGATCGGGACTTACGCAGGTGAAACCGCGGAGCATAGCTGGTAGTATATAAAAAGACAAAGTTTAAAGAGAGAGGCGTAAAGTAGCTTTAGGTAGCAGCACCCCGCGGTTTTACCCGTGTTAGTCCTAATCCCGTGGGCCTGTGTTACTTCCAAAGATTCAATGTATAGTCGTATCAAGTTTCATAAAAATCGATCTTGTAGTTTCAGAGCCTATTCGTTATAACTAAAAAATTTAAGGTTTTATATTTACTAACAAAGTAAACAATATAGTTATCATGCTTTTTCCCCATAAATTTATACCTGTGGTTTTTCTTTTAGGTTCTAAGACATTATTCAAAACTCCAATACTTTCAAAATCACTATATGCCAATAATAATTTTAAAAAAAACCACAAAATAATAAAACTCGAATAAATTCTTGTTACCTACCTTGAAAAGACATCAACGCGCGCACTCGCTTGTTCTTTGTTTTCAAGGAATAGTAGAAGGAACTTTATTCCTGCTCCTCTACGGATATAAAAAATAGTTAACTTCTTAAAAAACTTAATATTACGGATGCCTATTTTTTAGCTTGTTAATGTAAGCTTGGTGAATTAAGTAATTTTTTAAATCGGTCCTTTTTCGGAACCTATTCGTTAAAAACAAAATAAAGATTACTTATAATTAAATTATTAAGATGTAGGTAAAGTTTGTATGTATAAAAAAGTCATGTTTGTGTTTATAAGGATTTCTAGAACTACTTCTGAATTCTGCGAACTAACAAGGACTAATATTAATATCGGTATTCCTATGGGGATAGAACTTACACGAGTGAAAATGCAGGGCGCTAATAATTCTAACTAATATTTTTATAAATCCGAAAAATTGTTTGTATATTTGTTTGTTTGTCTTTACGGTCAAACGACTGATGACTGGGCCGATGAAATTTTACATAAAAGCCACATGATCAAATCATGCTTTAACATTTATTTAATGACAATCTGAGTAGGTACCTAACGTACTACGAAAGTATTGGGTATAGGTAAGAGGTATTATTTTTTGCGTTATAAATTACTAACAGCGCTCCGCGATTTCACCCGCGTAACTCCCGATCCCGTGGGAATATCGAAATATAAAATAGCCTATAGCCTTCCTCAACAAATGGACTATCCAATAATTTATTAATTCGAACCAGTAGTTCCTGAGACTAGCGCTTTCAAACAAACAAACAAACTCTTCAGTTTTATAATATAAGTAAGTAGGTATAGATTTAACTAGAAGCTAACCTACTGTAACAGTAGGTGTCTACGTGGATATTTTATAGAGCAAGGCGTGGTTGACATAGGTCATAATAGGTAGGTATATAATTCACACATGCTACAATTAAACTGGTTCACCTTATCAATAGTACAAACACTAATTGTCAGCTTTACAATTGGCCTTGAGTCTGATCTAACTAGCTAAGCACTAAATCATTAATATATAGGTACGTATTTTTTCACCATTTCTGACTCCCAGCCAAGAATAGCAAGACATGCAGTAATGTCTTAGTTAAAAATTTGAGGAAAAAAAACAGAACAGTAGTAAATAAAATAATCGAGTTAACTGAAAATACCTAGGAAATCTATTTCTTTTGGACAAACCAGAAAGTTTTGATGAGCAGGAAGGTACCGTATTATTCCCAGAAGTAATTATAGACTGGTAGCTAAATGGTCGAAGTAGATTGGACAACAAAAACAAGTTTTTGTCGGAAAATTTTGTACCTAGGTACTGATGGGTAGTACAAAATCGCTCAGTTTAGAGTCTAGTGTAACATTGTGGTTAATGCAGAGTATTGCAGAGGTTTCGCAATTCGCAGAAAAAAGACAAAAGTTTTTGTATTAATAATATTCTAGTTTTCAATGTAGCTGGAGATAAATAAAAAAAGACATATTTTTTCGATTCCTCTTATTTATTACCTTAGTTATAACAATTATTTAACAAAAACTAAACAATAAAACATTAAACGTAATACGAATCAGGTCACTTGAGTGGCTTAGACCGATCTAGTCTTAATCAATTGTTCTCTAGACATAAAACAACCTTGAATATAAATAAAGCTTACAATGCGAAAAGTATATATGTCCCGGGTTAAACTTAACTATCATTATAGGTCAAGGGAAATAAGGCCTCGATAGCAAAACTCAGCGGGTCAGATAAACAGTGATAAACTTGTGTCGCTCTTGTAAAAGACCAATATGATCTTAAACTGTGGCCGCAAAATGTGGATTTACACTGGATTACAGTTCTAGAAAGTTGATTACGACCAGATTGGTCCAATGGCAGAGCTACAGGCTAATTTCGATTGTCTACGTACTTAATGAACTGAATTGTACTTGTCAACAAAAACGACACAAAAAACCACTAGGTAGGGATAAGCGGAAGTCGATTACCAAGTATCTCTCCCAGTAGAGATAGGTGGAAAAAATTCCATTCTTACCCACCAGGGGGGATACGTTGGTAGGTTATGACTAGTCCACTAACCTTTCAATATCGTTTCTCTTGACCTGTGCTACGTATAAAATAGGATTTGGAACTTAGCACAGTAGGTATACCAAACTTCTTTCATTATCCCTCCTTTGTGACATCCCACTCGTAATGATGAAAGAAATCGAAATTAGCCAATAGTTTTTAACAGTTTGAAGACTAGTGTAAGTAAGCTGGCGCATGTGCAAGAGGTGCAGCTACAGCTTTAACAACTGCTCCTACAGGCTCCTTGTGAACGACAGCGTTGAAACCGTTGTGAGGGTCAGCGGTGTATTCAACCACGCGTCTTGTGCCGTCCGGTTCGACGAGGGAGTATGATCCTTGGACTACGTCACCGGAGCGGGTTTCTTGTTGGTTCTTTGAGTCGCCTGGAAATATAATACAGTATATAAGTTCAGATATCAGGACTTCTGCATAACATTAAGTCATACGCACAATGGTCCAAAATGAAGAAGTTAAGTGCGGAAACAGCCCTGTAAAACTAAACTAAACATTAAGTCATTATTTGTCTCCTATATTCTAGGTTCATAAAGTTGTGTAGATGGACTATTCATTTTTGTTCTACAATTTGTTTCTAAGTCCCCTAGACGCATTTTTTTTATTTACTTCCAAGTAAGTACAGATTTTTTGTCCTATCTTCCATTATATACATATAGACAGTGTGGGTTAAATTAGTCAGGTATCAGAGAGGCTAACTAATAAATAGCAACAAACTGTAAACAAACCCGTCCTTAAAGTTACTGCTAAGAAAAGAACAGATTTCTTCCGTTTTTTCGGTTCCTTTTTATCCTTTGAGATACAAAATCCTAATGATTTAAAAAAGTAACAATTAAAACGTCATTTGGTACTCTAGGTAGGTACCTAAAGCGATGCTAACAGTGATATAGAACAAATTGAACCCTTTGAAATATTTGCAAGTTACTAAGTAAGTAGGTAGGTACATAATTCGACAATAATTATAATGATACATACCTATTAAGTAGGAAGCTAGATAGATCTACATTAGGTAGGAGGGTAAAAGTTACAGTAACTGTTCTAGATACATATTGATTCTAATCTTGATATTTTAATCTTGATTAATCACGAAGTAATTCGTTTTATATTTGATTACTACATGTCTAGCAATAAAACTAATGCTACATTTGATAGGTATAGTTTATAGAATTCCTACCCTAGTTATGTACTACTGCAGTACTACTTTTATAATTTAATTGGTCTTTAATTCTGACGTCAATATTCAACATATTGACGTCAGAATTAAAGACCAATTAAATGTACCCATTTCTCTTAAATCTAGACTAGAATTTTATAAATGTAAAGACCAACATATTTTAGAGTATTTTATAGTATTTACGGTTTTTATTTTCTTATCCTTGAAACACTCACCTGTCAGAGCATCTTGAATATCATAGGCATAAGAATACTGTGGGTTTGGATCGTATTCATCAGCTGGGGCTACAACCTTGGCCACAGCATGTCCGTAGGGCGCAGCATACGGCGCAGCGTATGGCCTGGCCAGAGCCAGCGGGGCGGCCAGAGCTGGCCGAGCCACGAGAGGGGATGCCAGCCCGTAGGGGCCTACCGGCACTACGCCACCTAACGCCACTCTGCATACTGCCACTAAACATACTAATAATACCTGCAAATATATTATAAAGATAAACAAATACAGCAGGACATTTCACACATCGCCATCTAGCACCAAGCTAAGTAACTAGACTTGTGTTAGGAGTGCGCTAGACAACGGATATACTACTTAAGTATATACTTTTCTTTAGTAAATTACTTACTTATAATACATAGATACAAACAGACCACAGACAAATATCTAAGCATAAATACTTGTCTCGAGGCGGGAATCGAACCCTGTGTTTGGCAGTCCGGCATGGTGACCATTGTGCCAACTGGGTCGTCGTCTGGGACGTCTGGGTTTTTAAATAAACTATTTGATGACTTTTGAAATACTTAGTGAAATGCAGTCAAGATTACTTATAGATTATCCCATTAAAGGTATATTTTAAATGAAATTAAATATTAAAAATAACATATATTTGTAAATTACCTTCATGTTTATGTTAGCAACTCCACTGAGCTCGAACAAGGTGTGAACGCAAAGGGTTGCGCAGGCGTCGTTTTATACGCACGCGCGTGCAGCTTGCAACGCATATTGTCGCATATGTGCACCAAATATGATAACAATTATATTCAGCCCTATGACCATTTACAATAATGTCGGTATTTCTATATAGTCTAGTCCTTTTTAAACTAGGTTAAGTTCTACATATATTGTGATACAGATCCGAGGCCAAAACTATCAAATTCAATTTGTTGTTATGTAGGTTTTAGTAGGTCCTTACTTACATGTGTTAGAATGGTGTTAGATTAGTACTTAGTAAATACCTATGTAAGTTTAATATGTATCTACTTACTAGTGGGTAGATAGATAGATAGATAGATAACTTTATTTTACACAGGAAGGAACATAGAATACGATTTACATGAAGTAAGGATCGCTCATAGCGATTACTTCCAGGCAACCTTTGGATGGAAAAGAATAGATTAAGATTGTTAGATTGTGAATTTGCTCAAGCAGGAAAAATAAAATTATTTACAACGTTATGGTTTTAAAACTGAAATGGATAATGATTAAAGAGTCTGGGGCCTAAGGACAACAGAGTTTCATGTATTTTGTAACCGTAATCTAACCTCCTAAAAATAAATTGAAAACTCGCATTTTCACAACTTTTGGCAAACATAATATTGGCATTTTATCTAGGTAATTTATACAGTGACAGCAACTTTGATCCATGATATATTAGATAGAGTAAACTTGCCAAACACCTATTCCACCGTCTTAATTCAGACAACCAGAGGTGTCCAGAGAAAAGAGCTATACTTACTTTTTAACTCGTACTTACTACAAAACTAACTAAGCCATGGGTTTTATCACGATGTTTTCCGTCACCGTAAGAGCAATTTATTAATAAGCGCAAGGAAATTTTTCGTACAAAAAATCCATTGTTGCACGGCCGGTTGGGATTCAAACCCACGACCTAATGGAAGTCGAAAGATATCTACCACTAGGCCAATACCGTCAGTAATTATTACCTTACTGATCAATTTAAAACTCTCATTATTTTACTACTTTTGTCCCAACTTAACATTTTCATACCATACCTCGCTAACTTCCTTTAAATATTGCAAATTCATTTAGTTATCTACCTACCTAAATGTGACGCTTATCACATATGCTATATTTCGTCAGACAACAGGAGAGTCGAGGCTCTAGAACAAGATGAACGTTTTTAGGTCACAGCTGCGCGTTAGTTACCACGTGTGGTAGATATACCTACCTACCTACCTAGTGTCTCAGTCTTGCGGTCCGCCCTATACACCTACCGAGCTTTGTTCATGTTAGAACCGCATATTTCCAGTTTTTCCCATTAGTAGAGTTGGAAGAAAATTCCAATGGGAAAAATGCCAGTAGCTTTGTTTTTCATAGGAACTTTTATAATATGTAAGTACCTACCTTATATACATTATACATATTTAGTGCGTTTTTGTAAAGTAAGTATAGAGAACGGTTTTTCAGCTCATATATATAGGCATAAGTATGTCTATTAAGCCTATTCCAAGAAACTGTAATAATCTCTTTGGCCTATCAATATTTCCTAGGATTCTCGATTTAAGGAGTGGATGGTTGTTAAACCACATTAGTCTCTACTCCTACTCTACTCATGTGGTTATACTCTTTAGTGCCGACTGAAAGCCTACACAGCATACCTACTCATTTAATCCGACTACTTTTGAAAGGTTTGGCTGTACGTTTACATCACAGCCTGCCTAGCATGAAGACCAAAACACGATACGATAAAGCGATATCACGCGATATAACTACATCAACTCTCAAAATATGATAGATAAAGCCGCCGTGTTAAATTTTTATTATAAATTGCGATAAAAATTATGATAAAAACTGGTTGCCTGTAAAGTCGGTATACGGGCGAAAGTTTTACGTGACAACAACTGTGCTCGAGTGGAAGGGACGCGTGCCTTTCACTTTTTATGTCTGTCTCTCTCGCTCTTAGGCGGGCTAACCATGCCCGCGTGCCTCTCACTCGCTCTCATTGTGAGCGCATAACGTCAGCGGAGCGTAACGCAGTTTCTTGAAGTGTCACCCGGCAAACCAATTTATAAAACGTTGTCACGTCAAAATTCAACATGGCGGCTTTATCTATCATATTTTGAGAGTTGATGTAGTTATATCGCGTGATATCGCTTTATCGTATCGTGTTTTGGTCTTCATGCTAGGCAGGCTGAACAAGAAATCTTGTTCCGTGGTTTACACATAGCAATAGGGTTTACATTATTAGTTCAATGTAATGGCATAGACTAACAGAACTTTTTTCTAGGTCCATGTGTAATGGCATAACAAAAGTTTGATTTTGGCGCGATAAATAGCAAGAAACATGTTGGAGTTTGTGGCTAGTTGTCTCGTGTTGAGAAGAATAGTACTGTATCGGTGACATATTTTATCCCAATAAACTCTACAGCGAGGTTTCGTTAAAGGTTGACACTGGCTATATGTACAAGTCGTGCCAAGCCGAAACTTTAAAAAGGGTGCCACTAGACCTCTCACTAGACATGTATTTTTTTGTGGAAGCTAGAGATCAAAACATCAAAAGAGTGATTCTATTCCAAAATGCAAATTACCATGACCATTTGTTTTCTGGCGCAAACATTTTTCGTTCTTTGCATGTTCTTTGAAATCGTCCGGAAATCGTAGAATATGTTGGTCGTCGTTTTCAACAAAGAGAATTTAAATACTACGTAAGTTTTCAAACGTCACAAAAACAGCAGTGTTGCCATATTTAGTATTGTCCATTTTATGTAATCTTTTGGCAATCTTTGCATTTTTTGACGTTTGACGCGAAACATGTAATAATGTAATATCTTTTCGATCTTTTTACTATGACATCTATCACCCACTGTAAAATCATTTTTTACATATATAAACGGGAGCCTGTAGGGCTATTCAGTTGAAAAAAACTTCGAGATAAAAATGGTTTAAAAAATTAGAAATGTTTATTTTACTTTTGTCTCAAAAATTCTGGCAACATTGCAAAAACGTCATTTATTTTGACTGCCCGTCGTCTGTGTTTCTCCTAGATTATTTTGGACGAAAAACCAACAAACACTTCGCTTTGTGATGCGTTTTTGAAGCAGTGATTATTTGTTTAGTTAGTGATTTAGTTTAAAATGGCAGATTTTGATGCAATATACCCGGATGAGCCAGAAACCGAGGAGAATATAGAAGAGACGCATGTGACTCTAGTGCCAGACCCGATTATTGTTCGTGGGGCTGGTAATATGACTGTGTAAGTGTACCTACGTTCTCTATTTATTATCGCAACCAGCTGTTCTTGTATTTTCCGCGATATGAGCTACCTTCCGCGTTTAAAAACGCAATAACAGTTGATAGCTCCTTACTTATTCATTCATTATTGTTTCTTTGTTATTTTCAATGGCATTCAAGGACTATTTCTTTAGAGACAGTATTTTGATCTGGGGCCAAATTTTCACTTTTGATTGAATAATCATTTTTGGTGGCCATAACTTGCTGTACCTAGCTAATACTTGCTTAAGTGTAGGTATGTTCTGCATTTTACAAAAACAAGAAGTAATTGAAGATTCAGCCATAACACCTACAAAAATGTTCTTATTATTATTAAACTAAACATCATATGATTGTAAGACAATACTTACACACAGGGCCATCTAGCCCTAAGCTCAACAACTGGGCTTGTGTTATGGTGACTAAACAACGGACAGATAGTTAAAAAAAATGTTTTTCTAAGAAATTGAACTGGTTCTAAAAGTTAGATATAAATAGAAACATAAGGAAATACTTCTAAATGAATTGAAATCATAATATAATATTTTTTATCTTAACATTACTAAGGCATGACGACTTTAGTTTAAGTATGTCTACACTGATATTATGAGGAAACATATTTTGTTTGTAACAAATAAGCTCTGAAACTACTGGACCGAGATGAATGATAGATCTTATCTTTGGGAGTAAAATAGGCTATTTTTTATTCTTATTTCTCACAGGATAGGGACTTATTTAGGTCCTAGCGTTGGATAAACAGTATATTTCTTATATTTAGGGTTACCAACTCAAAAGGTTCCAAAAGATTCCACTGTTCATCTGTCTGTCTGTCACCAGGCTGTATCTCATGATCCGTGATAGCTAGACAGTTGATATATTCACAGATGATGTATTTCTCTTGCTGCTATAACAACAAATAAGTTCTATATGAATATAATGCACAACACCAACACAAGTCCATAACACAAGTCTAGTTACTTAGCTTGGGGTTAGATGGCGATGTGTGGAATGTCTTGCAATATTTATTTAATGGCATGGAACCCTTTGTGCGAGAGTCTGACTCTCACTTGGCCTGTTTTGTAAGAACAACTTAGTTTATCTATAACTTCTGAAACCTTTCTATTACATAGACCATTAGTAGTTATCTAGGTACGGTCGGCGGTATAATTGCGGACCCACCGTAGAGCTCCAACACGGCTGTTATAAGAATATTTTCAACACGAACAAGAGTCTAGACACCTGCTTTAGGTGAAGTTTAAAGTCTCATCAATTAATCAACCAAAAATATTATAACATATTGCAAACATTCCAATAATAGTAATTTTCGAACTCTACCGAGGGCTGCAATTATGCAGCCAACTGTACCTACAACTAATTCACAAAGTGGATGCTACGACATTCTCTAGATAGATATTATTTATCTCATTAGTTCTTATCTTTTATTGCATAAAACACTAACTGCACCCCTTTAATGCAGCTTTAATGATTTTAAAATGAGTAAAAACTCGTGTTTATAACGATTTTACTTTTAGCAAATTACCTTGAACTGTTGCCCAATATTGTTGTTGTTGCTGTTGCCTTACGCAACAATTAGAACATTAGTTGTAAATAACGTTAAATATTTCTATGACAGTTTATTTTGTGGGCTGATGATAGAATTGTGGTTATTATCAGCTTTGTATCTTTCTAATCAAATGACAGAAATCCATTGATGTTCACCCGGGATTCAAAAAAAATTTTTTTTAATCAGTTGGAATCATTTGCATAAAATCATATTGTTTTAAAATTACTTATTTTTCAAATCTACAGCCTTAAAATTTTAAATAGGGATAATTCTTACTAATGACTTCACATCAGGTCACTTCTTCACACTTGCCACTAATGGTCAAATCATGAAAGAAAATTTGAAAAATATTTATTCTTGGATAACTCTGTGCCATGATGGTTGACAAATGAGATCTGAAGACAACAATTGTTTTGTCTTAAAATCTTCTTTCGAGTGGACTCAATGTATTATCCCACGTTTATATTACTCGGATTTCTTTGAAAACTTTAGTGGCTTATATTTTTAAAACATAACATGACACTTGAGGAAGTCATGTGATAGAATATTTTATGTTTATTTTTGTGGTTTCTAATCCAAATATCCCATTGTGTGACAAGATATTATTGTAAAAAAAACACAAAACGGCAGCGAAGGACTATCCTAAAATTGTTTTACATGTCCTTTTATCAAATATTTATGTATTATATTATATTGTTCTTTTACTTAAACCAAGTAAACAATTTACTATCCATATATGTATATGAAATTCTCGTGTTGCGGTGTTAGTTACCAAACTCCTCCGAAATGGCTGAACCGATTTGAATTTTGATGTGTAAATTCGTTAGGTCTGAGAATCAAAAATTATAAAACTATGTGTTTGTGTATTTCAGTTTTGGTTTAAGCAACAAATTCAACTGTGAGTTCCCATCGGGGCTGCAGTCTCGTGTAGCTCCCGAGGAATACCAAGCCACAGTAGCACGAATTAACAGCGTCTTGAAGAAGACTCTGCCTGTAAATGTGAAGTGGTTGTTCTGCGGCTGCGTATGTTGCTGCTGCACTTTAGGATGCTCTCTCTGGCCAGTCATATGTCTAAGTAAAAGGGTGAGTGTAACTTTAACTTAAGGCGCGATTCCATTTGGCAAGTCTTACATGCAACTATGACGTCACATTTGCGTATAAGTTGCTTGCATTGGAAATTTGAGGGAGCGCAAATTGCATGCAGGTCTTTCTTGCGTACAAGTGGAGATGTTTAACAATTGAGTTGGACATCATAGGTGATTTATTTCACCAATAATGTACAAGTTCAAACTACGTCATACAACCTGTAGCTTGTATGCAGGTTTGTTCAATTTGCATACAACTTGCTACTTGTATTACTAGTGATTTGCCTAATGGAAGCCTTTAGGCTCTATTAAGTATACCGGGCGCAGCGAATGGTGACCTCTGCGGTAAGTGGAAGAAGTATGCGCAGAACTCTATATTTATATGAAAATTGAGTTCTGCGCATACCCCTTCTACTTTCCATCAGAGGTCTCCATTCGCTGCGCTACGTATACCTACTCGACTCTGTGGCGCGTCTGCGACGTAGACGGAGACTCTCCCACTGGTTCTCCAGGTTGTAGGTTTGATTCCCACCATCAAACAAATATTTGTGTACAGACCGATATTTTTTGTTCCAGTAAAACATTTTTTGGGGTGTGGGTGTAGGTATTTATAATAAGTAATAAGGTTATTTTTACAAAAAAGGATAAAAGTATTCCTTCCACACACACACAGTACTGCTAAATAGAAAAAATCCCATGATACTTAGGAACATGTTCATATACAAAACTTACAAAGCTTAATTTAATTTACCTACTTAATTATTATTACTCAGATGATGTGATTTTTAAAATATTCCATGTCAAAAATTATTTAACTCTTGAACTGTTAACAAATGATGCCATTTTACTATACTATTAAAATTTATCGCTTCGTCGAGATAAAGCGTATATAATTCCAAAGTACAAAACAACATAATTGCATTACATGAATTGAGTTAGAGATAAATATGTTAGTTACGTTGTATTTGTTACATTATCTATCTTCTATACTTATAAAATACTTTGTCCTGACTGACGGATCAACGCACAGCCTAAACCGCTGATTGTAGAGACCTGAAACTTGGAGGGTGTGTTCTTTGAATGACGTAGGCATCCGATAAGAAAGGATTTTCCGAAATTCTACTCCTTAAGGGGTGAAAAAGGGGACAACGTGATTCCTTGGTCCATTTTCGACTTCTACGTGAACGAAGTCGGGGGCAATAGCTATTATGTAATATGTGTACACTGTACAGGGTGGTGTAATTTGAGTCAAAATTGGGTCAGTTGGCCCTCGAAATGCAGGGTACAGCTAGTTTTGTAAATAAGATTTGAATTTATATATACACGGTGTAACAAAGGGGTGGATCATCGGTTGCTGGGGGTGGGGGACCTCAGTACCTATCTATTTAACCCCTCTGTATGTACTGCAATAATTAGTGGTTCAAAAGTTATTTGGACTTTAGTGAAATTTTAGACAAAATCAGATTTCACCCTGAACTTCGCAATTAGAGCCAAACTATCAGGTCTGCGATTCTGCCTTTTTTTGTGAAACAAGTTCAATAGTGGACCTTTTGTACCCCTGCACCAATCAGACTCTTAGATTTATAAAACTCAAAATAAAACCAATAAAGTAATATTTATTTTTCAAAATCTAATGTTTTCATTATCTTTGTATGGTTCTAAAAAAAATATTTCACAGAATATTTTTTTCTGCAACCTATCGTAAAAACTACTGATTTTCATGAAGAATAAACCCTGAAGCTTTCATTCGGGTAAAGCTAGGGCATCATGTTGAAAAATGTAATTGATAGTCCAAAAAGCGAAAATAATCGATATTTTTGAACCACTAAATATTGCAGAACATACAGGGGGGTTAAATCGATAAGCACTGAGGTCCCCCACCCCCCAGCAACCGATGATCCACCCCCCTTGTTACACTGTGTATATAAATTTATTTTTTTGCAAAGACTTATCTATAAGACGTGACTGACCTCGACTTTTTTAATTTATTTTTTTAAATATATTTTCCAGACTCAACACTCTCTGAACAAACTATTAGAATGGGAGAACAGTCGGCTGTACAACAAGCTGGGTCTCCGCTGGCGGCTCACGAAGCAACACTGCGATTCTTCCTCCATGATGGAATACGTCCTCCTTATAGAATTTATACCTAAAATACCCATATACAGACCAGACTAAACACAGTAAGACTCTTTCAAAATGTACATAACAATAATACTTACAGGTCGTTTAGCTTAAAACTGTGTCAAAAGTCATTTGTATGATTTGCCATACTATGTTTGTTTCCAAGAATTCTCTCTATCAGCAACACTATACATTGGTATAAAAATATACGATGATTATTATTTTGAAAAATCAACAGGGTAATGACTTTTTCAGAAATCTAATGATGCAGTTTAAGTTTTTGTCAAAATCGGGCACGCAATTCCCTTCAGCATTTTTCGAAATGCCCACGTAAAAAACTCACCCTGTATAAGTTTATCCTTGTGGTTGGTTGGTGTATAAATTTAATGCCCTGCAATATTTTTTAACAATAGCTTTTTAATGTACTCCTGCGCAGTTTTAAGTTAAGCGACCTCTACATA
Source organism: Idaea aversata (assembly GCA_907269075.1). NCBI lineage: Eukaryota > Metazoa > Arthropoda > Insecta > Lepidoptera > Geometridae > Idaea > Idaea aversata. The sequence goes on from OU026102.1 coordinate 6,833,855, forward strand.
ACTACATAAAAAATGGTCCCTTCACATTGGAGAGAATGTGAAGGTATCCTTTATCACGGCATCTTAATTGATTCATAATATCTAAAGTGCATGGCCAAGCCAATGAATCTTTAGTAAAATAAGTATATTACTTACTGAATAAGATGAAATTTTAATCAAATCACACAAGAAATTAAGCTTAATATCGAATTTAGTTGGCCAGTCGCCATCGCCAGGCGAATATCGCTGGCTGATAAGTGTTAAATGAATTAATGAATAACAAGTTTATGTTGTATTGATGGACAAAATGTAACTTTTGCTTTTGTGTATAGGTGTCTGTGTTTAAACGAAGAGGTTTTAATACAAAATGGGCGTTGTTCTAGGCGTCTACGCAAGACTTTAGTTCTAAGGCTTTTGTAAATTAGACCTAGGTACCGTACCCAAAGGGTAAAAACGGAACGCTATTTCTAAGACTTCACTGTCCATCTGTCTGTCACCAGGCTGTACTGTATCTGGAGGAGGTTCACAGCTAAGCGACGCTCGCTGATTGTTTACGGTCGTGTGGGTTAAGCGACGCCTGGCGCGGTCATTACTTCGATGGGTGGCCAATTAGTAGTGTGGCAAAAAGTGTTTTCGTGAGCCCCTCCGTGCTTCGGAAGGCACGTTAAGCCGTTAGTCCCGGTTGCTACCTCTAGTAGCAGTCGTTAGGTCAAGTTAGAGGCCTTAAGGCGATCTGAAAACTCTAACAATAGGTGAACTACACCACTATACGAGAAGAAGAAGAAGACCGTGATAGCTTGACAGTTCACAGATTATGTGTTTCTGTTGCTGATATAATAACAAATAAGTACTTAAAACAAAAAAAAACATGTGCGGCTTCCCTTACAACATAGTACGGAACCCTTCTTGCGCGAGTCCGACTCGCACTTGGCCGGTTTTTTTATTTTGAGGTTTTGTACACTAGAAAATCAGCCATTTTCGGCAATGAAGACTGTTTAAAAATAGTAGTCGAAACTCAATAAACCCAAGTCAATGCCTACTCTAAGAAACAGCTGATTTTTAAGTAAACATAACCTCAATTTTTTGACGTAATAACGTCTTATAAATCGATGAACACCGGCGTTCATAAAAAAGTGTGACGTCATCGATCACGTTCCGCTATTGACAAGGTAACCATAGCAACGTAATATCGTTGCTATGGTTACCATCAATGTTTTCTTATGACGTTGTCACGTAAAATTATCGTCCGTAAACCAACTTTACAGACAATCAGTGTTTTTGTTGACGACCCAGTTGGCACATTGTGGTCACCATGCCGAACTGCCAAACACGGTTTGCGGGTTCGATTCCAGCCTCAGATAAGTATTTATGCTTAGATATTTGTCTGTGGTCTGGTTGTTTCTGTGTATTATAAGTATATATTTACAAAAGAAAGTATATAAGTAGTGTATCCGTTGTCTAGCACCCATAACACAAGTCTAGTTACTTAGCTTGGGGCTAGATGGCGATGTGTGGAATGTCCTGCAATATATATTTATTAATTATTTTATTTATTTTTAAGGTCTAATTTTCAAAAGTTGTAGAACAAAAGTTGTTTGCTTACACTTCTAGAAGGACCCTATTTCGTATTAAAATCCCTTCATCGTAATACGTTGTATTGCTTCTATATGCAAGATCTATTATATAAATGTATGTGTAAATATAATTATAAATGTTGATGGAGTGATTTATTAGTTGGATACGTAGGATTGCACTGTTATCGATTTGATAATCGAATGTAGATGTTAATCGAAGTTATTTTGATGATGAAATGTGGTGCAATTTACGAAAGCTACTCTAATTTCACTAAGGTACCTGCGAGTAATAACCTGTCACCTTAATAAACAAACTAAATATTTCATAAAAATAAATAACTAATAAAACAGTTAATCACATAAATATATGCTTGACATAAATATAAATCTGAAAAACAATTAATTTAAATTGTTGAACACCTGCGTTCACAAAAAACATGACGGCATGCGTCATGTTTCGGGAACGCGTCATGTTATTGACAATGTAACCATAGCAGCGTATTATCGTTGCTATGGTTACCATCAATGTTTTCTTACGACGTTATTTTGTTACTAATATAAAGGTTTAAAAAAGTTTTTGACCCTTAACCGCAGGTTACTTACTAAAGTTATTTATTATGTTTTATTGTGTGGAATTAGTTATTTCAAGAGCTATCCGCAATATCTTCCTGTGAAAACTTCTCGTGAGAATCGGTGCTTGAAACAGCATAAAAAATATTACACTCCACAAAATAAAATTATAATAAATAGTGAAAATACCCAAGGTTGCAAAATCCTACTCTAAGTTCTTCCAAAACTGTGGAAATATCAAACATTACTTCATATACGTTTAAGTATATCCAAAGTTTATGTTGCGATCTTATTTCTATACTTAAACCCTTGAACAAACGAAGATGGTTTCTTTATGTCTGTAGACTGAACGGATCTGAATGCAGTTAATTTTATGAATGTTCTTGGATATTTATATAAAAATTTTGAAAAAGGGGTTTATTTAAATATATATTTTTAAGGAACTAGCAGCTGCGCCCCGCTGTTTTTACCCGCGTAAATCCAGATCTATATTTATATTTTTTTCATATTTTCTTGCTATTTAAACTTTCCATGGACTCCTACAAATATTTCAAAAATCCAGCCGTTCCCAATTTATGGTTTGACCAAGGGAAATAGGGATTCATTTTTTATCTATAAAAATGAATCGCTGAAAAATATATGTATGCCCATAACTTTCGAACGATTGCACCAAATTGGATACTTATTTTTTGTGTATGTTGTTATTGTCTGGACAAGGTTTGTCTTAAAAAATAATAAAAATCTTATCCCCGAATACTGAAAGGCTACTTAATCTTAAGTGGCGTTTAAATTGACGTTAAGTGTATGCTTTCTATTGAAGCCTACATTTAAATTTCAATTTAAACGCCACTTAAGATTAAGTAGCCTTTCAGTTTTCGGGGGTTAGATGCGTGAAACCGCTGAGCGCAGTTAGCTATATATCTTATTGAAAACAAAAGACTTGACAGGTACTTACCTATATTTCGACAAATTATGCAACACACCTTAGTGTTTTCAAAATCGTGGATGTATTATTAGCTTCCCTAGAGAGAGGATAGTAAAATACAAAATTGTATGGGCAATGTGCTTTTGCTTTTATCATTTAAGTATAGTGACAATTGGCCCATGATCGTCGAAATTATGAATATTGTAATCTTTATGGATGTGGTAGAAAATGTTCTTAAATCTATAAAGTATATAAGTAATATGAAATCTGTCTGTTTGTTAGTTACTTTTATGTATTAGCCCATGTATTTTTTATACTTACTTGTCAATATTTTACAAAACCAAGATCGCCCCTACCGTCAGACCTTCGTGATTTTATAAAAGCTGAGAATTACTTTATCGATTGCAAAATTAACAGGTTCAATTCTTTGCTTTGCTACCTGATGATATCTTATCTTATCTTACATCGGGGACTGACAAAGCCAACAACACTTTGACCCAGTGGGATCTTTTGTGTTTACCCCTACCTTAATGTTTCTTACTCTTTGAAGAAGTGGTTGATTAACGCGGTGATCCCACTAAGAGGAAGAAACCTATATTCTTCCGGTTTGGGATACGCATTTCTGATGATAACTCTATGGTCTAAACTTCATAATTGCACATAGTTTATAACTATATTGGAGGCGTGCGCTGAGTAATTCTCAGCTTTAATAAAATCACGAATGTCTGGCGGTAGGCGGGATCTTACTCTACCTTTGACGCATTAAGCTCAATTACCAAGCTAATAAAATGTCATTGTTCAGTCTCTCAACTTTTAACAAATAGTATTTTATATATGTTGTATGTACCTGAATGTCATTAGTTGTAAACGTAGTGCTAGCGAGTGAACGGGTGTGTTTAAAGTAGTATAAACATTAAGAGGAAAGGGTACCGGGGGCTCTCTCCATACAAACTATTACAAACGTAGTCGACTGTTTTCAGCAAATATTTTTGGTGCATAAAACTTATAACTGCCATGACCATGCCCCGATTTTTTGTTGTTTTATTTTTTTTAATCTTAATTTCTATGATAATTAGAAAATGATAAAATAAATAAATAGGGGCATAGTCATGGCAGTTATAGGTTTTATGGCACAAAAATATTTGTGCTAGTTTCATTATCCAGGGAGGAAACAGTCTACTACGTTTGTATGGAGAGAGCGCTCGGTACCCTTTCACATTAAATTCTCCTGAGAGAATGTCTGGGACTGTTATTGAGAGATCTTGCTTATTATGATTGGTACGCTCTATAGGGTTTTTGATAATCATATAAGCAAGCGATTGAGGCCCACTTCTTTGCACCTAAACAAACATTTTTGTTCTACGACTTTTGGAAATTCGAACATTTTTGTGAAAATTTTGAGGTAATTTAAATTCGAAAATCAGCTGTTCCTTGCACGGATAGGTTATTAATCTAAAGATATACTTTTTTAAATCTTTTATTTAACTTGCAGTGTATGTTTGTTCGGGTAGAATCTTGCATCTTAATTTGATCCACTTCCGGGTTTTAATCTACTGTTTTAAGTCTGAATTACCTTTGTTTTAGAAAATCAGCTGATTTTCGAATTTAAGTACATTACAAAAAGAATTCGGATTTCTAAAAGTCGTACAACAAAAGTTGTTTGTTTAGGTGCACAGAAGTGACTCTCAATCGCTTGCCAAGATGATTACCAATGACCCGTATAATAGTAAACACCCGCCCTCTTTTCTCTTTTCAACATGTTGTGAGAGTTTTTATATGGGCGTATGATCCCTTTTTCTAAAAAATCACAATGTATTCTACGTACATTATGAATTATTTAAAAATTTGACTGCAACGATGTCTTGCCACCGATGTTTTAATTTCATTTGATTTTTAAACGCAACGGTTGAAAAGTGAACAGGGTATGTTAAACATTAAGTTGTACGTTAAGGAATTGTAAATATTTTAAGAACTCATAGATTATTATTTTTGTTCAAATAATAAATAAACTTCACTACATTGTGATGGAACCGTTGATATTATTTTATAAATTAATAGTTTTGTTCCCGACGGTAGAGCGCGAAACCTCTTGAGCACAAACCATGGAGGTAGAAACAAATGGAGAAAACAAGCAGGGTCTTCCCCCTCAGGCTAAGTACATTTGCTACTAGTCATCTACGTTAAATAAAATTAGTTCAAGCGATATCTAACGATATTGTTGGTGATTGTGTCGCAGTTACGAGCTCTTCCAAAATGGTGAACTGCGCAGTCAATTCGTTCAAAAGGCGATCAGAAACGTCAAATATGAAAATTCACGGTGTTTCTTAACACAACTAAGTAAAAATTATGCACCGGCACGTTTTTATTTAGGTAAAATCTTGAAACAAACTTTACATAATACCATATAGCAAAATACCACAGTACGGAGACATTTTTTTAATATCCACAGTATTCCACAGATAACCATGGAGGTAGAAAGCACAAACTTACTGCATTTTGAGGAACTATTATGTTCATTACTCCAAAGATACTCCAGATCTTCACCAATCATCGAAATCGGATTTCAAAAGGCGGCAGATATAATATTCAGTAGCCCCCTTTTTGGGGAAAATACCCGTCTGAAAATATCCCCAAGGACCAAAAAAAATTATACCAAGCTTCGTCCAGCAGATCGGTTGTAAAATACGACAGGTCGTTTAGAAGAGTACCAACAAATATACAGGGTGAATTTTTTATGTGGGCCTTCAGGGCTATATCCTAAACTATGATAGATAGCGAAAAACGCTGAAAGGAGTTGCGTGCCCGATTTTGACAAAAACTAAAAGTGCATCATTAGATTTTTGAAAAAGTCATTACCCTAGCCGGGAATCGAACCTGTTAATTTTGCAAAAAAATAATCACCCATATTTTTATACCAATCGATAGTGTTACTATAGAGATCAATTTCTGGAAACAAACATAGTATGGCAAAACAAAGGTAATGACTGAATTTTGTAGTTTTCTGTAATTTTCATCTTTCTATCTCTCTGGCAAAACAATAGTGTGAGACATAGAGGACAAATGATATTATTCTAAATATTATAAAATAAGTTCTAAATGACGTTCTTTACATAAAATTTGTAAAAACAGTTCATATTTTTAGTGCAGCAGTTTGTTACGTCATTGGCCATACCTCCTCACTGCATTTTTTTCAGGGATGGTTGTATGAAAATTACAAAACATTACTAAAATGAGGTATTTCCTTTAATTTACCAGACTATGTTTATTTCCAAGAATTGATCTCTATTAGCAACACTATCGATTGGTATAAAAATATAGGATGATTATTATTTTGGAAAATGAACAGGTTCGATTCCCGGCTAGGGTAACGACTTTTTCAAAAATCTAATGATGCAGTTTTAGTTTTTGTCAAAATCGGCCACGCAACTCCTTTCAGCATTTTTCGCTATCTCTTATGGTTTAGGATATAGCCCTGAAGGCCCACATAAAAAATTCATCCTGTATATACCTACTGAGGAAAACAATTTTTTCCAGACTTAAAGCTTATTTGCTTATTTAGCTTCATTTGCTTAATAAACACCCTACTTACTTTTTGACCAAATGTGTATGTATGATATAAAAAAAAAACAAATAATATTAAATTGGAATTAGATTTTATTTTTATTAAATAAATAAATTCATTATATACAGATACTAAATACTCAAGGCACTTGACATTATGGTCCGCTTAACCCATAAGACATTACATTACACAATTAAACAATACATAGATAAACTGAGGTAACACAAGCGACGCAAAATATCAATGTTTTTAAAAGTAATGATTAACATGGCAATTACTTACACTGATAAGTTTTATTATTTCGATTGATATTTTATCAGTTCCGTAGACATCTATTTATATACATAACAATGTAGGTAAGTGTTGCCGAAATGATCTATAGTAAAATTATCGATAGTTTTCATCTGGAAAAGTCATTACTATCGATTAGCCTATTGATAGAATCGATACTATCGATAGAACGAGGCAATACAATCGAATGAGTGCAATACTATCGAAAGTATTGTTGGTCGCGAAGAAAAAACTATCGATAAATCAAATCAATCAAATATTCACATTAAATAGAGTAATAAGATGTCAAAATTATAATAAAGTACTTGGCTAGTTAACCTCATTTGAGGATAAATAGCCATCCGATAGTATTGTTGCTCGTAAATAAAAAAATATCGTATTGCACTCATTCGATACTATTGCCTCGATTTGAGCTATCGATACTATCGATTTATCGGCGATTGTCGACTATCGATCGGCAACACAAATGTGTGTAAGAACTTATAATTAATTAAAAACGAATACAATGGACCATATTTGTTGAGTAAACCACACTTGGTATAACAAAGTATATGGATACCAAACACTAAACAGACGAGACACAATTAAACTATGTTTCAGATCGCATCAAAACTCAGCCCAGGCGCAGGCGACGGACAAAGGATTCTGTGGGCCTATTCTCTACTGGATAGCCACTGGATAGAGAATAGGCCTACTGATCCGAGAAAAAGCAACTCTTGAGGCCTTACTACGAGTTGTTATCGCACTCGATCAACGTTCCGTATACACAGAAAAAAAGGTTTCTTAATACAAGGAATAATCGTCTTTCTCTATTAAATGAGGGAGAGGATTATTACCAAGAAACTTTTAAAACTAAAATTGGCAAATACGCGAGCAGAGATAGACAGCTTAAGAGGAAAGAATACCGGGAGCTCTCTCCATACAAACTATTACAAACGTAGTCGACTGTTTTCTCCCTGGATAATGACACTAGAGCAAATATTTTTGGTGCATAAAACTTATATGTCTTTATTTTTTATATTTTTAAATCTTAATTTCCATGATAATTAGAAAATGAAAAAAACCAAAACATAGGGGCATAGTCATGGCAGTTACAGGTTTTATGGCACAAAAATATTTGTGCTAGTGTCATTTTCCAGGGAGGAAACAGTCGACTACGTGTGTATGGAGAGAGCGCAGGTACCCTTTCACCTTAAAACAGTATCTCTGTTAAGAGTGTTTTAGGTACTCTGCATCTTAGATTTGACTATAATAATCACTATACATGGTAGGCAATCTGCTTCTGGCCGTAGTGACATCTTTCACTTTAGGCACTTTATTCATAGTGGCATCTTACATTTTAGGCACTGCACTTATAATCTATCATTTTAGATAGTTGAAATAGACGGCATCACAGAACTATCTAATTGGCGGGGCACGTATTGGCCGATTCTAGTCCTGCGCACTCTCCATACAAACGTAGTCGACTGTTTCCTCCCTGGATATAACTATAACTGCCATGACCATTGACCATGCCCCTATTTTTTTTTCATTTTCTAATTATCATAGAAATAAGGATAAAAAAATAAATAAAAAAATTGGGGCATGCATTGGTCATGGCAGTTATAAGTTTTATGCACCAAAAAAATTTGCTCTAGTGTCATTATCCAGGGAGAAAACAGTCGACTACGTTTGTAATAGTTTGTATGGAGACAGCCCCCGGTACCCTTTCCTCTTAAAAGTTTCATAGTAAATACGGTACGTTTGATCGAGTGCGTGAGCAACTCGTGGTAGGTTTACAGGTAAAGCGTTGGCGATTAATAAAGGATTCCAGACCTTAAAAAAAGATAGCGGCTTTAATTGGTTATTACCTTTAAATAGTAATCCATAGAAAATTCTACGTTTTATCGTTTATACATAACTACGTAAGACTTCCCGGTCCGCCATCTGCGCATCAAATAAACCTAGTTCGCATTAGGCTAGTATTTTAGCCGAGTAGCGAGTAATTGAGTAGCTAAACGTGTCCGAACACTAAAAATTTAGTCGAGTTGGTTAGTAAGTAATTTAGTCGATCCATTTCATTATATTTTTATTCCTTGCTCACTGGCCCACCGGCTAAACAAGTCCGAATCTCTCGAATTAGTCGAGTTGATTAGTTGCCGCCGCATAGTTGCATTGTTTTGTAGGATGTTCATCTTGCAATAGGTACACCACTCACTTGTAAACTGTACTCGAGCAAAGTGCGAACGGCTTTTGGGCAATACTAAAATACTAGCTTAATGCGAACTAGGCTTAACACAACCATAAATCCTAAATTACTATATTTTAATTCTACTATTTATTATCTAAATACAAAATACAATATCAAGGACGTTATACACAAGCTCTTCTTATTTACAATTCAGTCGTTCGATCATTTATTGTAAGTATATAATTAATTACATATTAGGTATATATCTACATAATGCCATCTCATTTAACGTTAAAAAGCGAACATTATTATGGCAACTTTTAGTGCGAATACGCAATTCGTTTAGTTTATTATATTGTACAATATCAATGGCTTTAGTGTTTCGACTATTATCCCTATATATATAAAATTCTCGTGTCACGGGGTTCGAAGTTGAACTCCTCCGAAACGGCTTGACCGATTCTCATGAAATTTTGTGAGCATATTCAGTAGGTCTGAGAATCGGCCAACATCTATTTTTTATTTTGTTTCTTTCAGTTTTTTTTTTTTGTAAATGGCAAAACAACGTTTGCCGGGACAGCTAGTCTCTATATCTATAAAATTCTCGTGTCACGGGGTTCGAACTTGAACTCCTCCGAAACGGCTCGACCGATTCTCATGAAATTTTGTGAGCATATTCAGTAGGTCTGAGAATCGGCCAACATCTATTTTTTTTTTGTTTGTTTTTTTTTTAAATAGCAAAACAACGTTTGCCGGGACAGCTAGTATTCTATAATATCCGGCTTCTACCACGTAATTCACTTTCTTTTCTAAAAAAAAATATATCTTAAAATGTCAGAGTAATCATTTTCCCAGGTCTTAAATCGCGTATAATTTTTAATACACAATTAAGATCGGGGAAAATATATAGTTAATTATTAATACAAATCATGTGAGTTTAAAATGTTTATTTTAATAAAAAAAAAACTTATGTTAAAAGTTTTTTAAATTGGGGAATAATTCTTAGGCAAGTTCATTATCATTGTTTTTTTTACATCCATTTCATCCAAAAGGAGAGTAAATATGTTAGATTGCAGATGCGCTGTTTAATTTGATTCATAATAAATAAATAAATGTTATTGCATCGGAAACGTCTGTCACGAGATTATAACTTAAGTATAACATATTTTTATTATCATTATAATTGCATTTTTAACGACGATATGGAACGTCAGTCTTGGCTCTTATCACGGTTTATTGAAAACACGTAATGTTATGCCGTATTCTGAAGCAATAACTTCATCTTATAATATGAATTTGGCGCGTATTTTATATCAGTATATTGGGTGACTAATTAAAAAACGACTAATTTCAAAAGTCGTAGAATCTCCCTATTCCATATATCCCTACTGACATATCCCCTTTGGTAGGGATATTTGAAAAAAATTTCAATCAACGCTACGTTGGAATCATATATGGAACCTGCTCCAAATCTAATCTTTTGGAACAAGAGAATGTTGATCATTATTCAAATAACTCTACTAATATTCTTATTTATACCACACCTCTATTTAAACACTTTAACTTTTAACTCATTTTAACGTAGTTTTTCGGAAACTGTCCTTTAACACCTTTACACTCACCATAATACCACTCATCGTTCAACTTGTACCTTATCGTGATACTATCGCCTGTTTTAAACCGAAGGTCCCCCGGTTGATCTGGCTCGAAGTCATACATTGCAACAGCAACGCCTAGCGGAGACGGCGTCAGGATCTTCTCATCGGGTAGAGGTATTTTGATTTCTACGTAGTTTGTAGGGAATAGGCCTTGTGCTCCGCTCCGTAAGCTCCCGTATAGCCACTCGTCGTCTGCTCGCCGGATTAGCTTGACTTTTGTGTTTGCCTGCAATTAATGAAACATCAATTTTAATTACTGTATTAATACACCATTTTCCGTGTAAGACCCGATTGTGCCTGTGAAATATTGGAGCAATATAGTATCAATGACTAGGGGATCTGTCGATTTCAACATATTCCAAACAATCAACACCAATTTTAATTACTGTACTAACACGCCATTTCCCGCGTTAGACTGCGTAAGACACAATATTGGAATCAATGTCAGAAACAGTATTAATTACAGGGGCGATGCCGACTGACGACTTATGATTTGGTTTACTTAGGAATCCTAAAATTACCTATTAAACCTAGGATTATTCACTATTTACCCATAACACCAATGCTGCCTACAGTCACGTGCTCATAATTTCGCATTCATCACTCAATAAAAATCAAGGTCTCATACGGAATGGTCAATCTCTCAATCTATTTGAGAATCGGGAAGTCAACGGCAGAGTACTTTTAGCATATAGGTAGGTACTTTATTCTACTAACACGGGTTGCGATCGCGTTATAACTACTACTTAGTTTAATATTTATCCGACTTTTCGATCGGGTTGATCATGGTCACGGGCAGACCATGACGGCCGGGACGGGTTCTTCTCGTGACAGTGATCGGTGCAACTCGATCGGTATTAATTAACTAGAATGAATATTTATTATCGCGTAAAAAAATTGGGGGTTTTCAAGTCGCGAGTGTATAGGTATCTAAGGAAAGCGTGCTACATCTTAGGCCGCATTGTCACCAACTATTAGGCAAGTGTGATAGCGGTAAAACGCTGATCTATCATATGTTAAAAAAACGGCCAAGTGCGAGTCGGTCTCGCGCACGAAGGGTTCCGTACCATGTTGTATGGGAGCCCCACTTATTTATTTTTTCTGTTTTTAGAATTTTTTGTTATAGCGGCAACAGAAATCTGTGAAAATTTTAACTGTCTAGCTATTACCGTTCATGATAGTGCCTGGTGACAGACAGACGGACAGTGAAGTCTTAATAATAGGGTCTCGCTTCTGATACGAAGAACCCTAATGAGTTCTTAAACTTCTTAAACTTAGTTAGCTTTATTACTGAGTTCCATAATTCTTCAATAAGAGTTAAAGGAAGTTAGATTCGATACCAACATTCAGTGTCACGGTTACTGATGACGTGATCCATCAATAAGTGCTAGTTGAAGATATTTCTGTCTCTAACGCGCTGGTAGGTAAGTATGAATCAAGGATTCCGACCTTACAAATGAAGCGCTATATATGACTTGTATTTAGCGAATGCATGCGAACGCTGCGAATAACACGGTGAAATGCGTGTCTGGTAAGAATCTTATGCAGTAGGTCTCTTAACAAGTTTGTGTACAGATATTTGTTTTTGGTTGGGTACCTGTATGTATATTCTAATTCTAACTTCCTAATATTATTAATCCGAAAGTGTGTTTATTAAGCTATTGCATAGCTTTTATCGCGGGCTTTGAGCGCGGCGACCGAATCAAGAAATTCCGTAACGAAAATAAAACCTAACACCCCCACTCCGCCTACCATATTCTTAATATATATAAATCTCGTGTCACAATGTTTGTCCTCAATGGACTCCTAAACCACTTAACCGATTATAATAAAATTCGCACACCATGTGCAGTTCGATCCAACTTGAGAGATAGGATAGCTTACATCTTAATTTATCCCGATATTCCCACGGGATCGGGAGTTACGCGGGTGAAACCGCGGAGGGCAGCTAGTTGTTGTATATGTTTGTTACCTCTTCACGGTCAAACCACTGCTGGACCGATTTAGATGAATTTGGATGGAGAAGGACATGGAATACTTTTGATCCCGAAATTCCGGGATCGGGACTTAAGTATATCTATACTAATAATATTATAAAGCTGAAGAGCTTGTTTGTTTGAACGCGCTAATCTCAGGAACTACTGGTTAGAATTTTAAAAATCTTTTTGTGTCGGATAGTCCATTTATCGAGGAAGGCTATAGGTCTATAGGTTACTTTTTATCCCGATATTCCCACGGGATCGGGAGTTACGCGGGTGAAAAATATATGTAAAATTAAGTATTCTATCCGTTAAATAACACAAGCCTAGCTACTTAACTTAGGGCCAGGTGGCGCTGTGTGTAATGTCCTACAAAATTTATTTAAATTAAAGGTCAATCGGTATCAAAAATGGTGTGATTAATTCAATTTTTAAGGAATCTGAACTTATTTGCTACCAATCAATTCTGTATTTTTATACCCAGACTTTATGTTATTGTGCTACAAGACCGCGTCAAAATATGGAAGTGATTGATAACAAGTTCCTGTAGCAAAGATAACGTAAATTATAATGGATGCGAAACTGTTATCAAGTTATCACGGTGTGATTGTCGGGAAACGTTCAGTGGCGTAACTATACTGTATGAGGCCCGTGGCAAATTGGATGCCCCCCAATATAAAAAGCTGAACCAACAAAAATAGTATTTTTTATTTTAAAACTAGCGACCCGCCCCGGCTGTATTATGCATGTATTATATCTAAAAACAGCATCCCCGTTTTAAAGATCTAAGCATACATAGGGACATAGGGACGGCGAAAAGTGACATTATTTTATATTATGTAGTGATACTTATTTATACACTAAAAAGTCTAAAAAATATCTTTGATCAAAAATGTTTGCTCAAAAAACTATTACTACGAGTAAATAAATAAATACAAAATTATTTTATTTACTATAAGTAAGTATAAATACTTATATTCTAAAGCTGAAGAGTTTGTTTGTTTGAACGCGCTAATCTCAGGAACTACTGGTTAGAATTGAAAAATTATTTTTGAGCTGGATAGTCCATTTATCGGCTATAAGGCTACTTTTGTTTTGAAATTCCTACGGCATCGGGATTTACGCGGGTCAAACCGCAAAGCGCTGCTAGTATAATAATAAATGAAAGTTTATTATTTCGCTGCTAGTATAATAATAAATTGGAAGTTCGGATTTTCCTCTGACCGGGGGCCCCTTTCGGCTGGGGCCCCGGGGCATAATGCCGAATTGCCACCCTGTAGTTACGCCAATGGAAACGTTAGAACAATACGATCGCGTGGAACGTGGAACGCCCCAAACAATCGATTCCTAGAACGTGTATGGCCATGTGGAAATACACCTTTTTATTCGCAACGTCAGAGTCTGTGCGTCATTCAGAAATAATTAGATTAAAAATGATAATCTCTTAGTTTCGGTAATTAGGTAGGTAGGTTTTTGTTTGGTTTCACACGATTTAATATTTTGAGTTCCTACTAGCTGCGTCCCGCGGTCTCACCCGCGTAAGTCCCGATGTCATGGGAATATTAAAATACAAAGTAGCCTATTGCCTTCCTCGATAAATGGACTATCCAACACACACAATTTTTCAATTCGAACCAGTAGTTCCTGAGATTAGCGCGTTCAAACAAACGCTTCAGCTGTATAATATTAGTATAGATTATAATTAACTAAGCAAGAATTTAGGTAGGTAAAATCGGCAACTAAAATGGGGATTCATTTTTAAAACTCAAGGTTTCAAAAATAGCTATTAAAATGTTTTGCTTTAGTTTGAAGGACTTTAATCTTACCTAAGTACCTAAAAAAACTTATTTATATAAATGTGTGAAAATTAATAAAATATGCGAATGACGTTCGAATGTTAAAGTTAGTAAATTAATAACCCATTTTGTCCGTGCATTCTTAAGAAAGCTACATTATCTTACATGTTCGACGACGACGTTGGGCAAATACCCGCTAGCGACGCAAGATGTGGGTTTGATTCCCGCCTTAAACAAGTATTTATGTGCAGTATTTGTTTCTGGTATTTGTATTTATTAACAGCCCTTTAGAGGACGAATTTTCAAAAAATATTCCTTAGTGCCCCCTTAAGTCCTAAAAGAAACCTTCGTGCTAAGCTTTAGAGTCATAGAACTTGTAGTTTCTGGAATTTCGTGATCAGTAAATGAGTCAGTTATTTTCTCTTTTATGTTTATGTATAAAACGAAAAGCATTTAAGTATTCTAGTTGTTTAGCTTGGGGTCAGATGGCGCTGTGTGAAATTTTCTACAATATTTATTTATTTATATTTATTATCTACGCTAACTTAGCTTTTTCCCGCGACTTCACCCGCGTAAAAGTCGAAAATAGACCAAGAAATCACGTTGTCCCATACAAACTTTGCCCCCCTTTTACACCCCCATAGGGGTAGAATTTCGGAAAATCCTCATTGGATGCCTACGTCATACAAAGAACACCCCCTCTAAGTTTCAGTTCTCTACGATCAGCGGTTTAGGCTGTGCGTTGATCCGTCAGTCAGTCAGCACAAAGGATTTTATTTGTATAGATATAATAAAGTGACAAGATTTTGTGTTTGTAACGAATAGGCTCCGAAACTACTGGACCGATTTTGATGAAACTTGGTATGAGAATACATTGATTAATTGGGAATAACATAGGCTACTATATCCCGGAATTCCCGCGGGATCGGGAGTTACGCGGGTAAAACCACGGAGCGATGTTGGTTTTATATACGCTAAAAAAGTCATATAAAAAACAATCAAACAAATGAAGTCATATAAAAATAAATAGCTCTGTAAATTATTTGGACAGTTTGTAATGTGATAGCATAACGGGACGTCCCTGAAAACAAATTACTGAACATTAACTGTACCTACTTACTTATTTGTCTAAATAGTGTTAATTAGTCTTAATTACCACTGTTTCTGACTTTAAATAAGCATGGCGTAATTTTACGAAATTTTAGGTATATTTTTTATGCATGTTACAGAACATCATAAAGAGCTTAAGAGGAAAGGGTACCGGGCGCCTTTCTCCATACAAAACGTATTCGACTGTTTGCTCCCTGGATAATGACAGTAGAGCAAATATTTTTGTTGCATAAAACCTATATATGCCATGACTATGCCCCTTTGTCTTGGTTTTTTCAAATTCTAATTATCATAGAAAGTAAGAGTTAAAAAAACACAAAATATATATAAAAATAAGACATAGGGGCATGGTCATGGCAATTATAAGTTTTATGCTACAAAAAAAAATTGCTTTAGTGTCATCAACTAGGGAGGAAACAGTCGACTACGTTTGTATGGAGAGAGAGACCCTTTCCTCTTAATGAATGAATGTATCCTTATACAAAACAAACAAAAAAACTTTCATCTTTATAATATGGATGTAGATATGTTCGAATAATGACCGTTACATACGCAGAGTAATAATAAATAGTACGAAAGAATTGATGCGCTCCAATTAATTATTTCTACAAAGTTCTACCTATTATTTTTTTGTTCTATATTATTTTGTAGGTGGAGTCAACATGAAATGAAATTAAAGAGTTATTCATTCACCATAAAATTATGAAACGGTATGTACATTTGTATGTCAATATTTATTCAGCGCAAAATTGTAGACGGTACGTAAAATATTAGTATTTGAGTTGGTAATTGGTATGATCATATGATGAGGAGAGAAGAGACGCATGTGACTAGAAGAGTGATGGGTGAATGTAGAGGGATGGAGAGGAAGAGAACAACCTATGAAAATAAAAAGAAATATTGCAGGACATTCCACACATCGCCATCTAGCCCCAAGCTAACTAGACTTGTATTATGGGTGCTAGACAACGGATATACTACTTCTATACTTTTCTTTCGAAAATATATAATCAGACCACAGACAAATATTTAAGCATGAATACTTGTCTGAGGCGGGAATCGAACCCGCAACCCTGTGTTTGGCAGCATGGTGACCATTGTGCCAACTGGGTCGTGAATGAAAAGATGGATGGACTGTGTGAGACAAGTTAAGAGAGAGATGAATGTGAACGATGAGATGACGATTAATAGAAGTGAATGGAAGAAGACATACTGCGCCGACCCCAAATAAATTGGGATAAAGGCAGGCAGAAGAAGTAACAGCATCAGTATACAAATGTAGTCGACTATTTCCTCCTTGGATAATGACACTAGATTAAATATTTTTGAAGAATAAAACTTATAACTGCAATGACCATGCCCGTGACTTATTTTTTTATATATATACTAGCTGTCCCGGCAAACGTGGTTTTGCCATTTAAAAAAAAAACTAAAGGAAACTAATTAGAATATGAAAAAAAAGCAAGACATAGGGGCATAGTCATGGCAGTTATAGGTTTTATGCAACAGAAATATTTGTTCTAGTGTCATTATTTAGGGAGGAAACAGTTTGTTTGGAGAGAGCCAGGTACCTTTCTTCTTAAGGGTTTTTTATTATGGACCATTTTTTACTTGCGATTTCGTCCGCGTAGGAGTTGAATTTTGAATTTTTGAAAATTCAATTTAAAAAAAAATTGTTCCGGTGGAGATTGGTTAAAATAATCAACAACGCTAGGTTTATCAGTAACATTTAGCTCTATGAAAGTAGATTGCATCACAAGTTTTTATCAGATTTGGTTGTAATCATTTTATTTTTCCACTATATCACTAGCGTTGTGACGTTGCAACGTCCTTAAACTTGGTGATAATTAGGTGTTAACAGCACCGTACAAAGATACTAACACCTTAGCACAAGACAGCTAAAAATAAATCGCTTTTGGCATCTTTCCACAGGTATGTAAACAAACATCTGTTTAACAACACCAAGTCATGGAAACGGTGAAAAAAGATAGATTGATCTTGAATAAGCCGTCTTCAAACAATCGGTGAAAATACATTAAAAAAAATATATATTTAAGGTGAAAGGGTACCTTCTATCCATACAAACGTAGTCAACTGTTTCCTCCCTGGATAAATGACACTAGCACAATTATTTTTCTGCCATAAAACCTATAACTGCCATGACTAGACCCCTATGTTTTGGTTTTTTTCATTTTCTAATTATCATAGATATTATGCTTAAAAAAACAAAAAATAAAAAAAAAATAAAAAAATTGGGGCATGGTCAAATGTTCATGGCAGTTATAAGTTTTATGCACCAAAAATATTTGCTTTAGTGTCATTATCCAGGGGGAGAAAACAGTCGACTACGTTTGTAATAGTTTGTATGGAGAGAGCCCCAGGTACCCTTTCCTCTTAAGCGTAGAATTGAAAACCTCCTTTTTAATGTGTGTTAAAAATAATCTTATGTAGGTAGGTAGGTACTAAGTTCGCTATAAAACTAATTTGCAATTTAATGTTTCATAAAATGAAGCTGTGATTAAAAATAAGAATCTACAAAATTTACCACTGTTAAATTATATTTAGTTTAGTTATGTATGTAGGTATATCAATCTACTTTCCTATACTTTACTTAAGACATTTTATTGAAGATCACTACATAGTATAAAATAAAGTCACTTTTCGCCGTCCCAATGTCCCTTTGTATGCTTAGGTCTTTAAAACTACGCAACGGATTTTGATGCGGTTTTTTTAATAGATAGAGTGATTCAAGAGGAAGGTTTATATGTATAATACATGCATAATATAGCCGTGCGAAGCCGGAGCGGGTCGT
This sequence comes from Idaea aversata, assembly GCA_907269075.1. Lineage (NCBI taxonomy): Eukaryota > Metazoa > Arthropoda > Insecta > Lepidoptera > Geometridae > Idaea > Idaea aversata. The sequence continues at coordinate 6,852,281 of OU026102.1, forward strand.
TAGTAAGTTATAATAATTTATGTAAGTTTAAGGTATGTTGATTAATTAAAGAATAGGTTAGTTTTTTGAATAGGTTTGTTTATTTGCGGCTCACTTTAATTTTTTAATTGTTTATTTCAGTAAAAATATTATCTAATCATCCATCTTGTAATATATTTGATATATTCTAGACACTGCGCATATGCCAATCTATCTATGGACATTATCGTTTATTTTATTTGCACCTGTAGCCGATTTGATAGTGCAAATTCATGTTTACCAACAAGGTTAAAGGAAATCATGAAATTATGAATTCGTTCAAAAATCTTACGATAACCTTGTCGTTTCGCAACAAAACAACTATTATATTCGAGATTATTGAAATTAAAATTTTAATTGACTATTTATGTTACGGCCAACTTGATTAGTTCGGACATTATACGTAAGGACTGGTTCTTCGATGTTATTTTTAACACGTAAAACTTATTAAACGGATTTAGCTAAGGTTTAGCTAAAGTTCTGCTACCAAATCAAAATAGATGACACGAACCGCCAGCAGAGCGTGCATAGAGGCTGAAGATACGGCATATGTATTTTTGGACTGTGTACAGAAATCGACCTGAAGACTTTTGGTGATGTGAAAAGCCTCCCAATTTCTTTTCTAACCCAAATAGATGACGCAAACTAGGTATTACGGACAGTCCTAAATGCAGAGCGTGGATGGAGCCGAACATGTACTCCTAAACTGTGTAGTGCTACAGAAATCGGACTGAAGACTTTTGGTATGGTGAAAAGCCTCCAACAATTTTTTTTTACCCAAATAGATGACGCGAACTGTTATGACGCTACTATGATAGATAGATGACGCGAGGTATTACAGACAATCCCAAACGCAGAGCGTGCTTAAAGGCATATGTTAAAGAAAAATAACTGGAAGAAGGTTAGTTCTCCCTCTAACGAATAGAACCACCCGCAAAAACGATCCAACTAAAGAGGTCAAGTTACGGAAAATTAGCCTGGGAACAGAACGGTGTTAGCTTAGTGTTAAATACCTCGAATTTCATTCTAAAGGTTCAAATCCCAGCCGACCGTGCACCGAAGAATTTTTCTTAAGAAAAAATTATGTGCGCTACTTAATTTATATTGCTCTTACGGTGAAGGAAAACATGTTGCTGAAAACCGCGGCTTAGTTAGCTCCAGAAGTATTGACAAGTTCTCTCTTCTGAATATGGTCGACTAAGCCGAGAGGGTAGTAGGTGCTGGGCAAGTCTACTCCATCCACACGCAAAAAGAACCCAACGAAAAAAAAGGGTCTAATTGTGGAAAACAGCCCGTATACAAGTACAAGAAGCCTAGGAACTAATATAAGTACAAGATACAAAGTAGCCAAAAACTCACCGAGAAACAAAGATCATCAGGATGATCTGTATGGTAGTCGAAGAGCGCTATCGCGTAAGGCTGATCGTCGTCTACTGGCAGGTGACCGTCGGACCAGTCTGTGGAGTCCAAGGGTTCGAGGGGCTCGATGTCCTCGTCTGTCACTGGCGGAGGCGGAGGAGGGATGCTCGGCATGGGAGGTGAGGGCTCGCGGTCCGGAGATGGTTCGTCCCAACTGAATGGCTTGTCCTGGAAATGTTGGTTAATTTGTAAACACATTTAATAACTTTTGAACGGCTGAACCGATTTTGATCAAACATAGCTAAAAATACAATAGAATATAATTTATTATTATATCTCTGTACCTAAAGAACTTATAAATAATATGGTTCCAACAGAGTACTCATTTCGAGGATACAATATTTTAAAACATAGGTGCTTAAAACTAAGATCACTAATTAAACTAAATTAGTAGAGGTTCATACTAATAGATAATCCATTAATTTTCGTCATTTTAGATATTTAAGAACACTCCTGACTAATTTACCTTTCAAATAACAAAAAAACTAAATCAAAATCGATTCATCCGGTAGGGACACGTCAAACTTATAACACCCCTCTTTTTGTGTTAAGGGTTAATTTAATTACAGAAATGCAATGCCTACCTAGGATATTCAGACTTTTTTTCTCTACGGTGGTAACGATTAACGTACATTCAAAATCGTCTAGAAACATGGAATTTCAGCACTGCGGTTTCTTATTTATATCGTAAAGGAGATGGAACTTTTATTTTTAATTTAATTACAGAAATGTAATGCCTACTTAAAAGGATATTCAGATTTACCAATGAGTCTATTGTTTCTTTATGGTGCTAACTATTAACGTACATTCAAAATCGTCTAGAAATATTAAATTTTTGTACTGCTGTTTCTTATTTATGTCGTAAAAGAGATGGGTCTTTTATTATATTAAAGGAGTGCAACGCCTAACTGGAGAGACAGTTATATTTACTTAGTCATACCTATACCTGCCATTGAATAGAAAAGAGTCCTACGCTCAACAAATGTAATTAAAATACACGCGCTTAATTAATCTATGAGGAAGGATAAATGATCCTAACAAACGTCTATAATTGTTATGTATATTACTCATATAAGTATTTAATTTTTTCCTTTTATAGTATACGTCTATATTTACTTTTTCATATATTTTATTATTTTCCTTTTATAGTTATACGTTTATATGTACTTTTTCATTTTATTTTATTTTTTCCTTTTAGTTATGGGGTTTTACAGTATAGGATTGTCGCTAATGGTAGGTACTATAATTTTTAATAAAACCTAAACAAAAAATACTTTTAGACAAACAAGGTAGGTACTATGTATGTAGTACTAACTGCGCCCCGCAGTTTCACCCGCGTTAGTCCCGATCTCGTGGGAATATCGGGATAAAAAGTGTCCTATGTGTTACTCTAGGTCTCCAGCGATCTATATACCGAGTTTCATCGCAATTGGTCGAATAGTTTTTGCGTAAAGGAGAAACAAACATACACCCAAACTTTCATATTTTATAATATTAGTAGGACAAATGAAAAACTTGATGGTTTTGTGTCTAAATTTTATAAATCACTAGCGACCCGCTCAGGCTTCGCACGGCTATATAATGCATGTATTATACATTTAAACCTCCCTCTTGAATCACTCTATCTATTAAAAAAACCGCATCAAAATCCGTAGCATAATTTTAAAGATCTAAGCATACATAGGGACAGACAGCGGAAAGTGACTTTGTTTTATACTATGTAATGATTAGTAAATTAAATAGGTACTTATAGCAGCTAGATTACTTTAAGAATTACGACATGTTGCTAGCTACAAAGTAGTGTTATTATCAAACTATGTGCATTATGAAGGCACAGGAATAACTACCGAGTGATCATTGATTGTGTGTATAACAACAACAAATAGATATGAAATACTATGACGACATACAGGTGTAATATACTCGAGAATAATTATTGCACTTGAAGAAGCTAAAATAGGTTCCACCATAAGAGCGGTGTTGGCTTAATGGTAGATACCTCGACTTTCATTCTGAAGGCCGTGGGTTCGAATCCAGGTCGGCCGTGCACCAATGTATTTTTCTTAAGAAAAAATTATGTGCGCTAATTGACATTGCTCTTACGGTGAAGGAAAACATCACGGTGAAACCCGCGGTTTAGTTGGCTCCAGAAGTATTGACAAGTTCTCTCCTCTGGACATGGTCGATTAAGCTGAGAAGGTAGTAGGTGCTGGGCAAGCCTACTCCATCTTCACGCAAAATGGACCCAATTAAAAAGGGTCTAATCGCGGAAAACAGCCCGTATACAAGTACAAGTAGGTTCCACCAAAGGGGCAATGACCTTTTTTTTTCAGGGATACCTACGTCACTGCGAAAAACTTTTCATCGAATTTTGTTTCTTCGAACACTCTTCATCTATATCTCTATACTGCGACGCCTTATTAAATCGACGTATTGTTCCTGCGATGTAACGTAACATCGATGAAAAGCATTGAAAAGTATATCGGCGTATTGTTATTGCAATGTTACGTTACATCGCTGTAACAATACGTCGATTTAATATGGCGTCGCAGTATAGAGATACCGATGAAAAGTGTTCGAAGAAACAAAATTCGATGAAAGTTTTCCGTATTGACGTAGGTATCCCCTTTTTCAAGAGAGCTCTGAATTGGCGAACGTCCCATGCCTTCTTTTGAGTTTTAGGTGAAGCTGGTTTCCTCACAAAGTACCTATATCCAACTAGTATTATAAAATGTAAAAGTTTGTGTTCAGTATGTGTGTTACTCCTTCACGCAAAAACTACTGCACCGATTGCTATAAAGCTCGGTATGTAGATAGCTGGAGACCTGGATTAACATATCAGCAATTTTTTATCCCGATATTCCCACGGGATCGAGACTTACGTGGGTCGCAACTGGTTTTCATAAAAATAAGAAAGTTTGTTTTTTTATTGGTTTGTTTGTTCCGTCTTCCCGGCAAACGATTAAACAGATTTGGATAAAAATCGGCACAGTGGTAGCTTAGGGTATGAAGAAGGACTAATGATACTTTTGATCCCGACATTCCCGCAAGAACGGGACTAACGCGGGTGAAACCCGGCGCAGCACGAAAACTTATAAGTTTAAAAAATAATGTCTGTTGTACCGTTACAATTATTATTGGAAACTACTGAACCTATTGAAATCTTGTTTTGACCATTGAATAGCTCATTTTCTGGGAAGCTAGTGATATACTTTACATCAATATCCACCAAGTAGAAATTAAATTACACACACGACTTCTCAGATACTTTTGATTTTTATTGTCTGTTCTTTGTATTTACTTTTCTCTGTAACTATATGATTAATGTTTCTCATTTGTATTGCTTTTCTCTGTAACTATCTCTTACTGTTTCTTATTTGAGTCTAAATTATGTCGTGTGTTTGTTTGAATAAATTATATTCTATTCTAAATTATCAACGTAAACGGCATAACGCGAGTGTAACCGTGGCGCATAACTTGTTTTAAACATTATAGAAACACAAGAAATATTCAATTCATGGCAGTTTTAATCGAATTCTCGTTTAGTAGGTCGCATGATTACTTGATTAGTCAATAAAATGATAAACTTGAGGTCAACACGAAATTTTGCATAGTCAAAACAATGACTTGCGACCTAGATGTCTATAAATGCTTGTTTAGGTTCTTTTATAGCTTCTACAGCTCAAAAACGATGTCACAATAAAAAAAGTGCGGTCAAGTGCGAGTCGGACTCGCTCAAGAAGGGTTCCGTACGTACCATTATATTCAGTATTATTTGTTTAAAGCGACAACAGAAAAGCATAATCTGTGAAAGTTTCAACTATCTAGCTATCAAGGTTCATGAGATACAGCCTGATGAAAGATGCTATCACGGTTCATGAGACAACCTGCTGACAGACAGACAGACGGACGGACGGACAGTGAAGTCTTAGTAATAGGGTCCCGATTTCAACCTGCGGGTACGAAACCCTAAAAAGAAATGTAGGCTTATTGCATATAAGGTTCAAATTCTGTGAAAGAATAAGTTAGGGCTGAGAAGTAGCCTCCTTTAAATACAAATTAGGTTCCCTGTCAGTCTGTATTTTAATAAAAATACTACCCCTGCAGGTATTCTGCAGTGGAAGAAAGCCTGGAATTAAAGTAGATAGTTTTTAGAGTTCCGCACCCAGTGGCGGCCTAAGGGGGGGGCGGTGGGGGCGGTCCGCCCCGGGCCTCCGATCTTGGGGGGCCCCAAATGCCTTCGCGTTCCCCTGATCAAATCCTAAACAAGACCTTAGTATCTATCGATTTAACCCCCCTGTATGTTCTGCAATTTTCTATGGTTCATAAGTTATTGGGACTTGAGTAAAATTTTTGTATAAATCTGATTTTAGCCTGAACTTCGCAATTACAGCTAAACTATCAGGGCACTTAGCGCCCTACAGCGCTAAGTGCGTCGGCTTCAAGCCGACGTCGATATCCCAACCCGTGCCCTACAATGGGTGGAATTTTGAGCCTGCCTTTGATAGGAATTTCAAAAAATTAAGTTGTTTTTTCGTGTGATTTAAGTATGCAGGATTTTCGGAGACATCTAAAATTTTTTCATCAAAAAAAAAAGTTAAAAACTAAGTGATTCTTATGTTATGTTATCCTTTCAGCTGGCAGAAATATAAAATAAAACCATATTTTGTGGTGTTTAAATTATTTTTCAAAATTCCTATGAAAGGCAGGCTGAAAATTCCGCCCATTGTGCGCCTCAACTGTTTGCCGTTGGCTGTCAAAATGAATTAAATGTCGAGGTTTTGTCGATGATTTCGACGGACTTAGCGCGGCAGAAGGGGCTCCCCTGGTCTACGGTTCTGCCTTTTTTTAAACAAGTCGAATAGTGGACCCTTTGTACCTACCCCTACATCAATTAGAGTCTTAGATTTATAAAACTCCAAATATATTTATTAAAGGTTTTTGACGCGATAACGTCTAATAAAAATTGAACACCAGCATTCACAAAAAAGTGTCCCGGTAATATTGTGTGACGTCATGCGTTATGGTAATAATATGACCAGACGCGTCATGGTAACTTAGGAAACAGAGTTTTTAATAATAATATCGCTCATCTGGGCTTGTGTTATGTGGGACGAGTGATGAATAGAAGACTTATTTATAGGAAAAAAAAAAGAAAAGAAAAAAAAATGGAAAAAAATAATATAAAGTAAAAGCATAACAAAATCGATTTAAATTTTTCATCGTTTTCTATGACGTTATCACGTAAAATTATCGTCCGTAAACCGAATTTACCGACAACCATTTGTTTTTTTTTTTTTAAATCCTATGTAACTTTGTATGGTTCTAAAAAAATTACTCATTTTTTTCTGCAACCTATTTTAGAAACCACTGGCTTTCATGAAGAATAAACCCTTAATAGTTTCTTTTGGCTAGCACTAGTGCATCATGTTGAAAAACGTACTTGATAGTTTAAAAAGTGCCAATAACATAAATTTCACTTAAGGTGGTACGTTTTCCCTACTAAATGTTTTAGAGATTCCTACGTTTTATACTGAGATATTTAACTTATTATGACTTAAAGTAGGCCTAATTTAAGCTATTGTAGGGGCAGACCAAAAATATCACTGTTTAACATCCAGGAAGTACTCTGTTTCAGCGTGAAAAAAGAGACCAATTTTACGTATGTGGTAGTGCATGGTTATATTGACGTATGGTCATAGTGTGAGGTGACGCATAGATGTGTGGAAACACGCGACGTTGTCGCGTTGTGTGTGGAAGCAGGAACACGCAATTACGCTAGAGCAGAGCCGCAATACAGTTTGCTGGATAAGGGCGACGTTGCCTCTCCGTCTAATCTGTCTAATAAAAAATCAAAATAATTTCAATTGCATGATATTCAACTCAGTGCTGCCAGACCTACACCTGCAAGATTTTATGTAACTTTTGGCACTGTCGCGTCACTTTTGATACTTGAATTATACATTATTTTGATAGACTTATCAAATTATCACTTTACGTATATAATAAATAAATAAACATTTGTACTTGTTTGCATTTAATTAATAGTATAAAAATATAATAAAATATAAATGAAGTATAGTAATTCGTGAGAAACAAACCAAGCAGTCTTGTTGTTTTTTTGATACTGTTTGTTGTACACACTGGTAACATACACCCAGTCGATACTTTGCCTCGCACTAGATGCGCGCTTGTTACCTAGGCAACGGAGAGTCAACAGAGATGTCAAGTAGTCAGTAAATAGAAAAACCAAAAATAAAATATTATAATCATTTAATAAATTCCTACTATTGTGTTTAAAGTATCATCCATCTGAGCACCTACTGAAAATAAACCTTGAGGGAATTTTAGTGTCTTGTAAGTGATTGAATTATTTCACAAGTATACCCCTCAAGGTGGGTAACCTATCCACACAAGTTGGGCCGTAGGAACAAACTACGACTACTCTGGGTCCCAGGCCATGAAGGAATAGCAGGAAATGAGAAGACTGATGAGCTGCAAGAACAGGATCGGCAAGTGCTATGCTTGGACCAGAACCATGTACGGGCCTGCCAGCATGCACAATCACAAAGGCCGTAAAGGATTACGTTGATAAGAAACACACGCAAGAGTGGGAAATCAGTGAAGGGCTACTACATTCGAAGAAATTCATAGGTAGCAGGCCCAGAGGGGCTTCTTAATTTATATTGAATAACGGAAAAAGCAAAGCACGAGCTGTGATTGGTGCCTTGACATGGCTTTACAAAACCATGCTTTTAAAAATGAAGATAACTTCTAATATTGACTGCAGAACCTGCGGTGATGTCAGAGAAACTATGGAGCACATCCTGTGTGAAAGCGCCGTCTTAGTGGCGAAGCGAAGGAGACCCATGGGCCTCCTTGGGAATGCATATCCCAAACCGAAAAACATAGGATTTTTCCTCTTAGTGGGATCACTGCGTTAATCGATCCCAAGGGGTCGAAGTGTTGCTGGCTATGTCAGTCCCCGATATAAGATGATAAGATAGAACTAATTTTAAATAAATAAACCTTTTTGTACATTACTTTGTCTTTATTTTTCTCTTTCCATTCAGACCTAGTACAATTTGCTTCGTTCAGAATTCGTCCTAGTTTAAAAAAAAAGATTACTAACAGTACCTACCATAAAATTGATCCTGTTTTAGAAAATGTATTCAAAAATATATTTTCAAAAAAAAATTCTATTTGTATCGAGATTTGAACTGGGGCTCTTCAGAACACTACCCCGCCGCTCTAAATGACTACACCAATCGGTATCTGTAGGACTACGTCAAATATAGTCTATAGTTGCTACAGTTTATTGTTTTGTATGTGTGCGTGTCATTTATATCGTGACAAGAGTTAAAAATTGTACTTTGGAAATACATTAAAATGTGACTTCCAAAAAATTAAATTATGTTTGAAATATGTTCAGAGCAAACTAGAAAACAGGCAATATATATACAAATACTTTAATTCCACGTCAATTATAGCAAAATAAAATAAAACAATACTTTCGGGGAAAACAAGCGCCATCTAGCGGAATACTTTGCTTAGCGATACGAAACATTCAACCTTAAGTCCAAATAACTTTTCATAGAATATTGCAGAACATACAGAGGAGGCTAAATCGATAGGTACTGAGGTCCGCCACGCGTTATAATTGAAATATTAGTAACTGAACAAATATATCACACTACGAAAATAAAAAAACTAACATAAACACTTATTTATACACTAGCAGCGCTCCGCGGTTTCACCCGCGTAACTCCCGATCCCGTGGGAATATCGGGATAAAAAGTAGCCTATAGCCTTCCTCGATCTTTTATCGAGGAAGGCTATAGGACCATCCAACACAAAAAGATTTTTTTAATTCGAACCAGTAGTTTCTGAGATTAGCGCGTTCAAACAAACAAACAAACTCTTCAGCTTTAGAAATTAATGTTCTAATAAAAAGAATGAAAATAAAAAATAAATAAATAATAATATTAGTATAGATACAAATATGAACTGAATAAAAAGCTTGTAAAACTAAAAACAATTAAAGCTGGGGGCCTCATTCAGCTTTGCCGCCCAGGGCCTCTGATGGGCTTACCCCCGAATACTGAAAGGCTACTTAATCTTAAGTGGTGTTTAAATTGGTGTTAAGTGTATGTTTTCCATTGAAGCCTACACTTAAATTTCAATTTAAACACCACTTAAGATTAAGTAGCCTTTCAGTATTCGGGGGTTTGTCCGCCACTGTCCGCACCTCAAAGGTAAAAAAAGGAACCCTTAAAGATCACTCTCTTGCCCGTCTGTCTTTAGTTAGCGTCTGACGAATAGTGGTACGTAAGTGTTACATGACCCCAAACTATTTGAATATGATCGAGAATGACCCGATTTCTCAATAATTCCGGTAACGGGAACGGAATTATAGGTGCCTGCTAGCCTAGCATGAAGACCAAAACACGATACGATAAAGCGATATAACTACATCAACTCTCAAAACATGATAGATAAAGCCGCCATGTTGAATTTTTATCATAATTTTTATCGAAATTTATATTAAAAATTCAACATGGCGGCTTTATCTATCATATTTTGAGAGTTGATGTAGTTATATCGCTTTATCGTATCGTGTTTTGGTCTTCATGCTAGGCAGGCTGACCTATTTACAATAATCTACATGGATTTATTGATCTACTTGCTTCGTTCGGCGCTTCGTACATGGTATCGGGATAAAACATAGCATAATATGTTATTCCAAGCTACTAAGTTTTATTACAGTTGCTTCATTAGTTTTTGCGTGAAGGGATAACAAACATACATACAAACTTTCAACATTTTCACATATTTTCCTAGAGGGATATCCAAATTGAAATGTTATCATTCTAATAATTTTTGTTTGATAAATTCATGAGTTAAAAGACTTTAAACTTCAACTAAAGCAGGTGCCTAGAATCATGCTAGTGTTGAAATAGTACATTGCGATACAAGTGTGGAAAGTTGATCATTCCATAGAGGCGGTTTATGACGCGCGAGCGGAACGCGAGCGTGGCAAAAGCCGAGATGGAATGATCAATTCACACGTGTATCGTACGACGTTTTTTATCACAGTTGCGAATAAATAAAAAGACTTGATAAAATTTTAATAATAAAAAGTTTTAAGAATTTTAGGTTATGTTTACTATTTTTTGTTAATTACACTTCCGAAAGGCTAGGCAAAAGACTTTTAACCTATACAGCGTCTGACATACAATATTTTTTTAGGGTTTTTTTCATTTGTTTTTGCGTCGGCGGTTAAAAACAGAATACCTATAATGGTAAGGAAAAAATACATTTATGTACCTAAAGAAAAAACAAAATAAAAACAAAACTCAATTTTTAATTATTTTCAAAGACGTCATCACGTAATATTATCGTTCGTTAACAGACTTTAGAGACAACCTTTTGAAAAGAAGAAAAAAGGTACCAACAAAGAGTTTTAAGCCAGCAAGGCTTAAAAACTCTTTGGATGGTACCTTTTTCTATACATCAAAACAGTATAACCCAGATAAAGGAGATCATTCATGTTTCTAACAAAAAATACCCACAAGAAGGGTGGGTGTGGGTTTAAGTTTTTCACGGACGAACTCCCCGGCCACACGCTGCTTTGCTGTCGCACTGCCCTCTTGTTGGATAGCTTAAGCCCACGCCTTCCTTGTGGACCCTTCAGGACCACAAGGAGGCGAATGACCTTAGGGGAGAGTGCAAGTCATGTAGATCCCTAAGGCAAGTCCGGAGGTCATCCTTCACGTGGTTGCTACCTGTTATTGGTCTAATTCCATCAGAAATAGACGTAACCGAAACCTCCGGGCGCAGTTCTCCTTTCTCTCTTCTGCTCCCCATGCCTTCTTTCTCCTTCTATTTCCCTCTCCACCTTCCTGCTTTGCTTTCCTGCTAAGCTTGAAGTAGAGGTCGTACCAAAGGCCTTGGCTTGAACCCCCACGCCTAAAAGCTTGGTAGACCGAATGACGTGCGAACCAGTCGCGGTCGGCCTACACAATGTCGTGTCAGGTCCCGAGTTTCGCCTACGTATTTGGCCGTGCGTAGTTGAGCGCCGTACGCTAGGATGACGGAGTCCTGGACGGTTGAGTCGAGTCTTGGCTCCACGGAGCCATGGTGGCCGGCAACACGCCTCTTCGGTCCCGATTTCTCGCTAAACGGTAGCTGTGTGGGTAGCGACCTCACAGTATTCGGCCCCGCGCTCTCCCTTCAGGAAGCGCTGCGAGGTGGCTGGGGTCTGCCCTTCAGGCAGATGGGTTACGGTCATGGTGATGGGGCAAAGTATTCTGTGGGCCGGCGGGTCGCAGTCTACAAAGCTCCTGATTTTCGCGCCGAAAACCTAACCCAGACACCTATATCTATGTGTGTAGCCTGGTGTCAGACATGGCATCCCCAACGTTGCGGGCTCCGAGGAGGGTATGGAGCACCATAGACGAAGTTTTGAAGTTAATGTAATGGACAACATACACGCAACTTCCGACGGCGCGGGACCTTCGGGTCAAGCGCGGAGGGGCGCAGGACCTTCGGGTACAGCGCGGAGGGGCGCAGGACCTTCGGGTACAGCGCGGAGTGGCGCCAGACCTTCGGGTCAAGCGCGGAGAGGCGCAGGACCTTCGGGTCCAGCGCGTAGGGGCGCAGGACCTCCGGGTACAGCGCACGGTCGCACCATGCCCTCGGGTACGGTACGACCAACCAATACTGGGAGCAAAGACAACCCCAGGGGCAAAATCTCTGCTGGACCAACAGGTCCACGAGATAGACACGACACGACGACGACAAAGACTGAACTTAGCACCGGGACCACACCAGCACCTACGGTTAACGCCGGGAGCTGGAAACATGTGGCCCAGACAGACGGACCTAACAGACAGACCAGACAGACGGACGCCGCGGTAGTGAAGGCCCCCTCTTCACCCACCGCACCAACTGGCCAATGGAGGCGGAGACGCCCCAACAAGTTCCAGCGGCAACGGCAACGGGACGCGGAAGAGGGTTCCACGTCACCTCAACCACGACAGCCCACCGCGAAACGGACACGGCCGGACAACACGACGACACCATCAGGGGACGACAAAAGGGTAAGGCGCGCCGAACAGGACAGGAGAAGCTACGCAGAGATTGCGGCCCCCCCTAACCCATTGGACATGGTAATCCTCTCGATTCCCGAGAGAAGCCTGAAGGAAGAAGACAGCAGACTAATCCAGACCGCAGTCCTCCATAAGGCCTTAACGATGGACGGACCGAATCTGACCGCGACAGACTTTAGACCCATGTTCGACGGTAAACCGCGGCTCTTCGACGGGGCTCTCCACGTTCGTTGTCTCGACGAGCGCACGGTCGAGTGGCTGAAGGACACTGTCACCCACATCGTAGCACCGTGGGATGACCATGTCCTGACTGCCATGAGACGATCGGAGATGCCCAAACGCTTGCGGGCCGGAATATGGGTCCCGAACTTCATGGGTGACTCGCAGCTGATGTGGACGGCGTTGAATTTCTTCAACCCGTGGGCCAACGTCAGCAACACTTGGCGACTCCAAAGGGTTGTAGACAAAGAGGAAAACTACTTCCTTGAGGTGACCATTCCCGAGGAAGTAGTCTCTCAGATCACGGAGCGAGGAAGGAAGTTGCAGCTCTGCATGGGTGCAGTGTACATGAAGTACTTCCTCCCCGACGGATCCCTCTCAGACTCACCACCGACTGACGCAGCAGGCACTCATACTGTCGCACCTGCACCATCACCACCACCACCACCCCCTCCACCACCACTACCACCATTAACGGCAGCTACGACGTCCGACGCAATAGGCAGACAAGGCCCGTTGACGCCTGATGTCCAAACTCCGACAATGGAAATGGAATGTGAGCTGCTGGAGGACGACAGAGACGTGACAGACGGATATGACGGAGAGAGGGCGTGGATGTCGTCGTACGATGGCTTCTTCTCCCCCGACCCAGGGCATTAAAGCCCTACAAGCTAACCTCCACCATTCTGAAGCCGCCACGGCCTCACTTAGGCGGTGGGTGGAGGTTAACCACGACAAGGCCATTGCCCTTATCCAAGAGCCGTGGGTCGGGGGGCAAGGAATCCGTGGCCTAAACAACATCAGAGGTGAGCTCATCTTCGACCGTGGATGCAGGAACCCTCGTTCCTGCATCTACGTGCCGAACAACCTGAGTTTCCTGACTTTGACTGAGTTCTGTTCCAGAGACGTAACGACTATATGCATACAGAACGCACCTAACTCCGGGTTACCTGACCAAGTCATCCTGGCATCAGTGTATATGCCAGGTGAGGAGGAGGTCCCACCCGTAGAGATGGCACAACTGGTGCAGCACTGTGCAAGACTGAACCTGAACCTCATCATCTCGGCGGACTCCAATGCCCACCACCAACTTTGGGGCATGGACCGCGACAACTTGAGAGGTAACGACTTAATAACTTATTTATTTACTACTAACCTTAACATCATGAATGTAGGCTCCCAGCCCACTTTCGTTAGAGGCAATAGTCAGACTATCATAGACTTAACCCTGGCCACACCAGGTGCAGCTGAACTGATTTCAGACTGGCATGTGTCCCCCGAAGCCTCCTGCTCTGACCACCGATGGATCAGATTCACGCTGCAGGCCAGCAGGGAGACACCACTATTGAAACGCAACCCTCGCAACATGGATCGCGGTATGTATCGTACACTGATACTCCGCGACCTGGAGGAGGAACAGTCAATACCAGAGGTATGTAATCAACTAAGCATAGAGGACCAAGTAACTAAACTGACTAACTCCATCATCACCTGTTACCATAGCGCCTGCCCCCTTTCAGACCCACAAGGTCAAAACACAAAAGGATGGTCGAAAGAGCTGGAGAATCTTAAAAGAGCTGTGAGGAAAAGTTTTAACAGGGCTATGAACACACGGAATGATGTTGACTGGGACACATACAGAGGAAAACTTGCAGACTACAAAAAGAAAGTTCGCCAGGTCAAACGCAGATCATGGCAAAAATTTACAACTAACATTGGTACCTGTACCGGAGCCGCAAAAGTCAGAAAAATTATGGCCAACGGTCCGCGTAGCTCCATAGGAACCATTAAGAAATCCGACAACACCTTTACAACTACCAAAAGAGAAACATACGAGACTCTACTTCAGACGCACTTCCCGGGGTGTTCCATCACCGATACCTATCGCTGGGATGACGCGACTACGCAAACTCCCAGCGAGTCGGACCTAGCTTTCGCTGATGGAACAATATCACCCACCAAGGTATCCTGGGCTATAAACAGCTTCATGCCATTTAAATCGGCAGGTCCTGACGAAATCTTCCCCGGTCTGCTTCAATGGGGCGGAGAACCCATCGTTACGCATTTGACTGCCATCTTCAGAGCCTGCTTAGCCCTTAGATATGTACCCAAACTTTGGAGGGAAGTAAAAGTAATCTTTATACCCAAACCAGGCAAAAGCGACTATACAGCTCCTAAATCTTTTAGACCCATAAGCCTCACTTCCTTTCTCCTAAAAACCCTAGAAAGGCTCTGTGATAGGCACATTAGGGATACTGCCCTGGTAATAAACCCAATCCACAGACAACAACACGCCTACAGTTCAGGCAAATCGACGGAAACTGCCTTACACAACGTTGTAAGTAGGATAGAATCGACTCTAACCGACAAACAGGTATGCCTCGGTGCGTTCATCGACATCGAAGGCGCCTTTGACAAAACCAATTTCAACTGCATCAGACTAGCCTTACAGAAGCATAACGTAAACAGAGCCATGATCGATTGGATTTTAAACATGCTCAATCTCAGGGTCGTTCAGGTTGACGAAGTCGAGGGCATGAAGGGCAAAGTAGTAAAGGGATGCCCCCAAGGTGGCGTACTGTCTCCCCTACTGTGGAACCTGGTAGCGAACGAACTCATCACCCTCCTGAACCAACGCGGCCTGTTTACAATAGGTTATGCCGACGACATTACAATACTTATCCGAGCCAAGGAGGCTAATACCGCCTGCGACGTCATGCAACAAGCGTTGAGATTGACGGAAAAATGGTGTTCGGAAGTAGAACTTACAATAAACCCAAATAAGACGGAACTCATACTATTCACAAACAAAAGAATTCTCGGAAGATTCACTACGCCAAGACTCTTCGGAACTAGACTTCAACTCACAGACGAGGTCAAATACCTTGGAATAGTCCTGGATAGTAAACTCTCCTGGAGTAACCACATAGACTACCTTTATAAAAAAGCATGCATCTCCTTCTGGCAGTGCCACCGCATGATTGGTAAAACCTGGGGACTTATCCCTAAAATAGCGCTATGGCTGTACACATCAGTGATAAGATCATGCATCAGCTATGGCGCTGTCGCTTGGTGGCCCAGATCGGAACTAACAACTACACAGACTAAACTGACTCGCCTTCAGAGGATGGCTTGCATGGCCATCACCGGCGCTATGCGCACCACACCCACGGCGGCGATGGAAGCCATGCTCAACATCCTTCCTATCCATCTATACGTCCAACAGGAGGCGGCTGCAAGTGCTGCAAGACTGATCTCTTTAGGCCTGTGGAAAGAGGATGTGAAGGCCAAACATACTATGGTCCTGTCCAAGCTTTCAGCAGAACAACCCATGCTGCTAGCGATCAGTGATAGGATTCCCAAAAGACATGAATTTAAAAGACACTACACCATACAAATGACTGAAGGACAACGTGACTATCCGCAACCCAGTGAAACGTGGATATACACCGACGGCTCAAAAACTGACACGGGCACTGGATCCGGGGTCTTTTCGGAGGACCTAAACATAAAACTCAGCGTAACTCTAGGCCCCCACAACTCAATCTTCCAAGCGGAATGTGTGGGTATAATCAGGGCAGCATGGGCTGCGCTGGATCGCGATGTCTCGGGCCATGGCATTAGAATCCTGTCCGATAGCGCGGCGGTGCTAAATGCACTGAACAGTAGAACTATAAGTTCTGCCCTGATTTACGAATGTTACGAGACACTCAACAGACTAGGAGAACACAATAGACTGACCTTACAATGGGTTAAGGGACACAGCGGCTCAAGGGGAAACGACGCTACGGACGAGCTGGCAAAGAGAGGAGCGGAAGCGGTCAGTTATGGGCCTCAGCCCTCCGTCCCGATCCCCTCAAACCAACTCAGAGCCAGGATCCGCAACCACGCCAAAATGCGACACCGTCACCTCTGGGCCACGACGGAAAGCTGTAGGCAAGCTAAACTAGCACTCCCCGATATAAACAGCAGACTCACGAAACGCCTTTTGAACTTAAACCGATCGCAAATGCGCTTGGTTACAATCGCTTTGACCGGTCACGGCGCTTTCAACAGACACTTTCACAACCTGAACATTACGGACAGCCCACTGTGCAGGGCGTGCATGGAGGCCGAGGAGACGACCGCGCATGTGCTGCTGGACTGCACGGTTCTAACGGAGATTAGACTCAGGACTTTAGGTGACATCAAAAGCCTTCCAAAGATTTTTGAAAAACCACATCTTGTGGCTAAATTTATGGAAGAGCTGGGCTGGTTCTCCCCCTGACAAGTAGAACCTTACGCAAAGGGGACCCAACTAAAGAGGTCTGATTGCGGAAAACAGCCCGTATACAAGTACAAGTACAAGTACCCACAAGAAAAAATGCCGGCCAGTAATAAAAATTGTTTCTATCTTGTAGAGAATACTATTTTAAACAATGTTTACTAAGGCAACAAAGAGCTACGATCGAAAATCGTTGAGTTATTTTACATTGAAAACCCAAAAAATGCATTTTATAGAGATCCGTTTGACCACTTTTAAGATCCCACTAAAACTTCTGAAAGGGTTATTGGATATACCAATTTATATAAATATAATAAAAACAGACAAAGCTTATCCATTTACTACTTATTTTTATATTTTTTCTGTAGTAATATCTTAAAAGTGGTCAAACGGATCTCTACAAAATGCATTTTTTTGGGTTTTCAATGTAAAATAACTCAACGATGGTTGATCGTAGCTCTTTGTTGCCTTAGTAAACATTGTTTAAAATGTTATTCTCTACAAGATAGAAACATTTTTTTTTCTGGCCGGCACCTTAAGTTGTGGGTACGATTTGAACGATGTCCTTAAGAATGTTTCATCTACTATATGTCATTAGCAGTAAGGTACGTATTTGACATATCGGGATGACGTATTATTTTAGCACTAGTTGGATTTTTTTTTATCGCACGCGTGTATAATACGTTGCATTATGAGCCCAAAAGCGGTTTAATAAGATCCACTTTATGAGCAACTGTGATAAAAACATTCTTATAACAGCCGTTTTGGAGCTCTATGTTGGGTCTGCAAATATGCAGCCGACCGTACATAGTATACAATATGTATTATGTACATTATTGTACATAATATGTACTATGTACCTACATAATTATATGGGATGAGACAGTTTCAAGCTGAAACTGTCTTGCAGATGATTAAAGTTTATCTACAGATTCTACAGGATATCTAGTTTGAAAACAAAAGATTTAAAAATAATTGCAGTATGAATAATTGCGCGTTATCTCCTAGATAATCATTATCGTCTTAGTAAAGTAGTAGTACTCTTATCATTATGGGGATTTTCAACGGAAATTCCGTTTTTTATTGATATTATTTTTCAGGTGGGTAAAATACCTCGTAATTATTTTCCCGGGTCTGAATCGCGTATTTTTATGTTTTTGTGTCTCCTCCCGACCATGACTATTGTAACATAGTAAAACGTCGAGGTAAGAGAAATAAAAATACGCGGTTAAAACCCCGGTTAAATTAATTACTATGAATACAAATCGTGTGAGTTTAAAAAGTGTGCAGTAAATAGTGAATAATATAGACTGAAAAATACTTACGAAACTATCCCCAAAGCCACCATTTATCTTCTGAATGGGTGTTGTAGTGTTTAAGTTCATAGATGTGACAGGGAAGGTGCCTCCAAATGTGGTCTTCAACAATGAAGAATTGTCCGGAGGCTTTGGCCGAGCTGGCTTCACCCGGATTATCGTTGGCCCTTTTATTGATGGAGCTTGTAGCTGGATATTACTCGATGTATCATACCAGTCTTTCTTCATCTCCGGCTTTTTCATTATAGGGGGCTTATTGCTTGTCGGTAGGGGAGAGAATGGATCAACTGAAGAAAAGTTCTCTAGAGTGTCATCTTTAGAGATCTTTCTAGAATTGAGGAATAAATCAAAATCATCTTCGAATCCACTCTCTGCTTGGGACGCATTGCCGTTGAGGTGATTATGGTGGTTGGTTGATGTTGTGGCATCGGATCCAAAACTGTCTACACTAAGACCATCACTGCTGGACCTTGTAGTGAATGTTGGAGAGCTCGGAGGAGATGACAGATCTATCAAAGCACCCGTTTGAATATTCTTTGGCTCACATTTTGGGAACATTTTAGTTGAATCTACTTCATTCAAATCTGTAGTTACAGTGTGATTTTGAACATTTTGAGTAACTGTGGTCTTAGTTCTCCGTGAGAGAAGAGATGAGAGTACTGTCGGTCTCCTTATAAAATGGGAAGGTTTGGTCGGTACATCTGGTTGTTGAATGTTCAGTCGGGGCGGTGGAGGTCTCGGTGGAGGTTTCTTCTTCTGAACATGTGGTGTTGGTTCAAACACATCAGCTCCAAACGGATCATTATCCCAGTTAGTGACCGGTGAATACCGGTTTACAACCAACCCAGGAACTGATGGTGCAGGTCTACTCGGACCTTTCATATCTGGAAAGATTTAAACCTGCTATATCTAGCCAAAACACTCGTTTTCAACACAAAAATGACTCACTGTTTCTTAGAATTTTAAGACGATTTTGTCACTCACTTTGGTGTTATTATGTATGTAAAATGCAAGGTAAATGTATGAGATAAAACAATAGAACACAATCACGTAACACCTGTGTCAATGGCAAGGTTTTTTTACAAACGTTTTGTGTGAATTGTATGGAACAAAGGTAGGATATGGTTAAGTATACGAGTTGCGCGCGTCGACAATAGTGTATAACTAATAAAGTCTCCGCGCAATACTATAGGATAGGCTGATAACGCTGTATAATCGCGATCCGCCCACTGTGAGGACTGTGAATGACACGACTTCAGGCTGCTCCGCGGCTCAGTATCGCTCGGTGCCAGGCACGGCGCGACACCAATACGGCCTTGATAAAGTTCGACGTAATCACAAAGGGTTTAATTACTCGTTTTACAATTTTATCTAATCCAACTAGGATTCCAACTAGATTTTTAAACATTTAAAAAACTATTATTACCTTGTTTATAAAAATCCATAACTGTTTCTTACTGCGTGGTGTAATTTACTGCAGTGCGCCAATTTCGAAAGACGTGTTTCTTGTATGGGAAACCAACGGACATGTAATATTAATTTACGTTGACCCAAGCGCATCCCAAGACATAGTAATTTTATATCTTACACGTAACTGCACACACCTAAATAACACTATTCCAAATAAAGAAAACAAATAAATACACACCAAAATTAAATAAGCATTTCAGAAAATCTCTATTTTATCACAATCAAACGGATTTTTTTTTCCTTTGTGAAACCAGCAAAACAAAATTATGACAGTGACAGTTGCTGTCAGCTGCACAGTAATATGTGAAATGTCAATGTCACTGTGACAGTAACAGCTGATAGTGATAGTTTTGCTTCAATTTGTCATAGTCGGTGTGCTGTCATTGTCACGACACATTTCCGTCATCCACCACTCTACCCTCCCCTCCCCCCTGCCTGAGCCCTCCTCCAACCCTCCTCCTCGCTTCGATACTTTGAGGGAGGAAAAGTCTTCTGCGGGGACTGGGGAGCTGCTGGGGAGGTTTTCAATTGGTTCGATAGACTACCCTTGACCTTCAGTAAATTGTGCCAGCAGCTTCCGTAGCTGTGTTTCTAAAAATAAATTCATTGTGAAAATGTGTGGTGTGGTCTTATACTTCATCAACAATAAGTGCCGTAGAAAATTGCAATTATTTCAATCGATTTAAGTTTTCTATAGGTTTGAGGTGTAAATCTCATTAACCTTCATTATGGAAGAAAATACTTTACTCCAGTTACCCCTAGACATATTGAATAATATTTTAAAATATGTGCCCCCACATGACGTGAAAAACTTAATGCTAACTTCAATAGCTGTAAGAAACTTCATTGTTCTAAACAATTCGCTTTGGAGATGGATTTGTCGCGACGTACTCATCATAGAAAATAGACCCAACTCTGGGTAAGTAGGTACAGCTAATATTTATTTATTTATTTCTAAGAGAACCAACATCTGTAACTTAAAAATAAACATAAAATAATAGAAACAGAGAGCCAATTAGAGGTTCCCATGCTTAGATATTGATATCCTATCAATAAATCTTGTGAATGAAACTCGGTATGCAGATAGCTGGAGACCTCGAAATACAGCTACATTATATCCCGATATTCCTGCGGGATCTATACTTACGTGGGTGAAACCCTGGGGCGGGCCTAGTCATAAATATTGTAGATTTCAAACAACATCATCTAACCCCAAGCCAATCTAGTTATATATTGAACTACAAGAAGCACAACTAACTAAATTTTGTCCGAAAAGTTTAATTGGTTAAATGTAGTGGGACAGATAAAATATTGGTATGATTCTTCATTTAAATGTAGCCCTAGAATCTACCTTTCCCATGGACCCTTTAGAAGCTATAACACGGTCACATTATCTTGAGACTTGGCGTAAATAAAAGTCCCACGAAAACAAATCGAAAACCACCACGAAAACAACAAAAACAAGTCGATGCGTATCGGCTACGAAAGTGCCGATATGCGTCGATGGTTTTCGACTTGTTTTGTGGGACTTTTATTTACGCCAGGTCTCGAGATAATGTGACCGGGTTGTACTTCTGGTCCAAAGTGGCTAGAGATGGGACACACTGGAAGGAGTTGAAGAAAGCCTATGCCAAAAGGCACACACCGGAGAGATTTTCTATAACAGATTAGCTATTTCAGACATCAATAATTGTACAACCTAAGTTGGAAATAAAAGGCTTAATAAATTATATTTTATTATTTAATTGAGAAAAACAAAGATATTTGTAACAACGCAGTTTTTTTATTGCAGATATGATACTTTACTGAGGTTCGATTCAGGTCGAATATCTTACAACTGGCGCTGTGGATTTTATGAATCAAAGGTCTCTAATTAAACTTCATGAATTAATTAGGTAGTACTTTAGTAAAAACAAATAATCCCATTTCTTAAGGCCTTTAAAAATGTTTATTCCAACATTGTTTTAAACAGCTCTATTTATAGCAAAAAATGATTATAATCAATGGCTTGGTGCTTACAATATACTTTGCTATTAAACTTGTTATTGTAAGGGGCTTCTATGTGTTGGCTTCGGCTCCACGCACGCCTTCCAAAGATCCGGGGCTCCATAGCCTAGTGATATGGAACACAAAATAATAATAATTATAAACTTGTAGTCAGTAGCGTAGCGAGGGGGGGGCGAAGGGGCAGACCGCCCCGGGCGGCACCATTAAGAGGGCGGCAATATTGGGAAATTATTTTTTGCGTAAACAATTAATTTTTAAGCAATTAACCCTTACCCACTTCTACATATTGAATGTCCCTCACGCCCAATACAGATGTTGCAAATTACTCTTTGCTACAATGGAAATAAACTATTATTTATTTTAATATTTGCAACTCAATTCTTTCAAATCGTTACATTTTTTCCTCACCAACACCATTATTATTTTTATGACGTCAAAATAGCGACAAATTGCCACTATTAATAATTTTATGACGTCAAAAGGGCGACAAATTATGACTCCGCCCCGGGAGACAGTGACTCACGCTACGCCACTGCTTGTAGTAATAGTTCCATTACTTAGGTAATAAGTACAATTTTCTTAAAGAAACTTAACTTTTTCCAGCAAATAGTAAGTCACAGGACAAAGTATATGCCCTGGTTAAGACTGACACCTCAAGTGTTACTTGTGAGTGTTGGTTCGGA
This sequence comes from Idaea aversata, assembly GCA_907269075.1. Lineage (NCBI taxonomy): Eukaryota > Metazoa > Arthropoda > Insecta > Lepidoptera > Geometridae > Idaea > Idaea aversata. The sequence continues at coordinate 6,874,788 of OU026102.1, forward strand.
ACTCCGATGTCACAATGTGGATAAATACGGTGTGCCAAGTTCAAGGCATTCGTGGAAGGTGAATGTGCCAAGTATCAAGAGACATGATATCAGAACGAATGACATATCACGTTTTGTTTTAAGAGACAAGTTACTTGTTTGTGGGAATAGGTAAGTAAGTGATTTTCAGTTCTATTTTATTATTAACCAGCTGCGCACCGTGTTTTTATCCGCGTAAATGCCGATTCCGTGTGATATTATAGTACTAGCGACCCGCTCCGGCTTCGCACGGCTATATTATGCATGTATTATACATATAAACCTTCCTCTTGAATCACTCTATCTATTAAAAAAAACCGCATCAAAATCCGTTGCGTAGTTTTAAAGATTTAAGCATACATAGGGATATAGGGACAGAGAAAGCTACTTTGTTTTATACTATGTAGTGATAACACTCCCAATGAATCAATGTATCTTCATACCAAATTTCATCAAAATCGGTCCAGTAGTTTCAGAGCCAAACAATCAAACAAATAGGTACAATCAAATCTTTCCTTTTTTTTCCGATTCTGCGGGAATTTCGGGATCCTATGCACGTATATCTATCCCCTAAACTACCAATTTTCATCCAAATCGCTCTACTTGTTGACCGTGACGAGGGAAATGATTGAAATAGTTTGTGAACTTTTGAATTGAGTCTGATAGATCTGCTAGCCTAGCATGAAGGCCAAAACACGATACGATAAAGCGATATAACTACATAAACTCTCAAAATATGATAGATAAAGCCGCCATGTTGAATTTTTATCATAATTTTTATCGCAATTTATAATAAAAATTCAACATGGCGGCTTTATGTATCATATTTTGAGAGTTGACGTAGTTATATCGCGTGATATCGCTTTATCGTATCGTGTTTTGGTCTTCATGCTAGGCAGGCAGATAAAACTTTTATTTCCCAAAATATTGCGTATTTTACTATTGCTATTTTGTATGAATGAAAAATGGGGCGAAATCGTTTTCGTGTTTTATTAGGGTTCCGTACCTCAAAAGGCAAAAAAAGGAACCCTTATAAGATCATTTTCTTATCGGTGTGTCACCACGGATTTTCTCAGGAACGGGTGGACCTAACAAGTTGAAATTCATACCCAGATACTGAAGTCTATAGACCCTATTACGTTTATAAAAATCAAGGTCCTTAGGCAACACGGTAAAAAGATATGGGCAAATTTACATTTTCGCGAAAACTTGTTTTTCACTTATTTTATAATCAAATTTATATAATTTCAGAGATGGTTCAGCAGCTGTATACAAAATAGATAAACTAAAGAAGAAACCAAAGCTACTCCAACATATCCCAAACTGCCACGGTGATGGAGAAGTGGAAGTATCAGCTATTGACGTCATATGCAACTCTAGTACTTCATACGTGTTGACAGGATCTAGTGACTCCCAAGATCTGATCTTTTGGCGTTGGTATGGGATTAATAGGGTGGAGGATCTGTATAATACTAGGCTTGAGGGTAAGTTACTGAATCGAGTTTGTTTAAATAAATAGTCCATTTCAGATATTCTCACCAACCTATGCCCAATATTTAGTTACCTTCTTTTATTCATATAATTGCTACCTCCGTGAACACTAAAATAATCAAAAAATTTACATGTACAAATCATACAAAAAATTAAATCCATTGGACCGTGAAAAATTAACAAGTTAAAAATGTATAATTTAAGATTTGTGAGCGGGTAATTTACGCGGGAAAGTTCACAGTCATAACCGCGAATTGGCGTGAGGACTATGTAGGTAGCAGGACAATACAGTGGCGTAGCGTGGGTCACTGTCGTCCGGGGCAGAGTCATAATTTGCCGCCCTTTTGGTGTCATAAAAATAATGATGTTTGTGAGAAAAACGTAACGATATGAAAGAATAGAGCGAAAAATATTTATTTCAAAACCATTTATGGATGCAGGGCGACGCGTGGCAACAGTATTTTGCCACCTGGTGGCGCCCGGGGCGATCCGCCCCTCCGCCCCGCTACGCTACTGGGACAATCCACAAAGCAAAGCAACTATGCTTGTATTATTAGGGGTAGAAAACGGATAGAATACTTTATTTTTAAAATGCATAAGTATTATAATAAACTAGCTGTTGCCCGCGACTTCGTTCGCGTGGTGGTTTTGTTTTATTTAGAACGTTCGCGCTTGCCTACCTTACTTAATACGCATGTCCTTAAATTATGACAGCTACACAGTTTTCATGTACACAACATTGTGGGTGACGCCGCGCCGCGCCGTGGCGTCGTTGGAACAATATACGAACATGTTAGCTAAAAAACTTATAAGTAATTTATATGGAAATACCCAGACCAGAAATCGAACTCTGCGTCGCAAGCGGGTGTTCGCCCGCCGCGCCGCGCCGCGCCCAGGTGTTCGTTAAGGATATGAGTATGTATAGGTTTTGACTGTCGAAAGATCTACCATTTGAATTCAGTGGCATCTTAAAAAAAAGTTAAATAATATCTCAAGTAAAAATTGTATGAAGTATGTTACTTTGGTACATTATTCATTTGGAATGACTTGAGAATTCCTTTAAAATGAGACAACGAGATGAATTTTTGGGGCTGAATTGGGACTATATGGCCTTTTTTTCTAATACTTACGTACTGGCTTATGCGGTAACTTCCAGAAAACTTCTAATGTCTGTGATAAATAATGACATTGGTCTCTATTTTAGAGTACACACAAATAGTGTTCGACAACTTCAAAGGTGTGAGAAGTATGGCTTTAAGTGAAAATGGCGATATGTTGGCAATCGGTCCCAATGGAAATAATAGGCCTGTTCTAATGGACGTTAATACGTAAGTGAATTTAGTTTTATATTCCTATTATCTATAATATAAAACCGGTCAAGTGCGAGTCGGACTCGCGCACGAAGAGTTCCGTACCATTATCATCACATAATAAAAAAAATAGATGGCGCTAGTGGTAAAAATACATGAATGAAGGGTAAATGGCGGTTTACGGTTTATGACGTATTCAAAAACTATTTACCAGATCTCGTTCAAACTAATTTTGGGTGGAAGTTTGCATGGTAATGTATATTATGTATTTTTGAAGTGAAAACTTCTTATGGCGCGTTGGGCACTTTTGTGGGTGAGCATTTTCAACCGATCTCGCGACAGATTTTGACGCGACAGATGAGATTTTATTTGTGTTAGTCTTTTTGTTTAACTTATACTGCCATCTATTAAACAAATTGAGAAACTTAGTTTCTAGAAAGACCGCTATTCGAATGAAATGGCGCTGATTTAAATTTTTTACTGCCATCTAGCGAATAAAAAATAAACTATATTTGTTTAAGTGAGTGCTAATAGATGGCAGTAGCAGATCGTTTCAAGAAATATTCTATGAGAAATAACAAGTTTATTGTTTTCACTCCTGCCTGCACTCCCGGAGTGCGCTGTTTTTTTTTTTTAGTTTCATCATTCTCTTATTTTAGAAGTTACAGGGGGGGGGCACTTTTTACCACTTTGGAACTGTCTCTCGCGTAAAGTTTAGAAAAATTTTATTAGAAACCTCAATATCATTTTTGAAAACCTATCCATAGATACCCCACACTATGTTTGTTTCCAGGAATTGATCTCTATTAGCAACACTATCGATTGGTACAAAAAAATAGGTGATTATTATTTTGGAAAATTAACAGGTTCAATTCCCGCCTAGGGTAATGACTTTTTCAAAAATCTAATGATGCAGTTTGAGTTTTTGTCAAAATCGGGCACGCAACTTTTGACATTTGTCGCCTTCTCTTATGGTTTAGGATATAGCCCTGAAGGCCCACATAAAAAAAATCATCCTTTAAACTAATAGTCTATTAAAAAAAGGCAGGGAGATATTGGTACATACAAGTTTTCGCGATAATTTAAATTTGCCATATCTTTTTGTCGTGTTGACTCAGGGCCTTGATTTTTATACACCCAAAGGTCTATAGACTGTATTTTTTAACTTGCTAGGTCTACCCTTTCCTGAGCAAATCGGTGGTGACACACGGACAGAGAGACAGACGAACAAGAAAGTAATCTTATAATGGTTCCTTTATATAGAATAGAATAGAATTTATTCAAACAAACACACGACATAATTTAGACACAAATAAGAAACAGTAAGAGATAGTTACAGAGAAAAATAATACAAATAAGAAACATTAACGAGACAGCTACAGAGAAAGTAAATACAAAGAACAGACAATAAAAATAAAAAGTATCAGAGAAGTCGTGTGTTGCCCGAATGAATATAACCCTAAAAAGAAAAAAAACTGCGGAAATTTTTACCTTTAAATTATAACAAAATGTAGAAAGAACTCATCTACAAAACACTGCAACCCTTGACAATTTTTCATGCAATAATTAACAATTATAGTTTTAACTCCGCGCGGCGAATGATGACCTAAGAACTCGATATTTATATAAAAATTGAGTACTTACCTACTACGCTAACCCCTTCAAATTTCCACCGAAGGCCATCATTCGCTGCGTTACTTTTGCGTTTGGTCCATGAAGCATCTTAATAAAATCATTATTATTTCAGATTAACAATCATATCAAATATGAATGAGATGAAATATAACAAGAGGCAGGTTGTGAGAGATATACAATGGCATGACGATAACACTGTAGCTACGGTCGACCATGCCGGGATATTGGAACTGATGGATAGGAGATCGCAGGAAGTGGTATGACTATCCATATTTACGTTACTGTTGTGCGTAATATTGATCAATTTTGTGTAAGAAATAAATCTTTAGCCTAATAAATTAGATCTAAATTCGATATCGACTTTTACGATTTTTGATATTTTTTTTATAAAAATTGGAAGTTACCAAATAAAAAACCGTAAACATCTTTTTTAATTACCTTTATTCTCATTCATTTATTTTTCTTAAATTTAGATTTAAAAAAAAAACTGATTACAAAATATATACATCACCATAAAAACTTATAAAATAATTGTATCTAAGCTCTAAGACCTAATCTTAATAAAATTAAATTTACAAGTTTTAAAAATAATTTCCTTTATTATTACTTACGAAGTTACGATATTTAAATAAAACTTTTATAATTAAAAATATAATAAAATTTACAAATAAGTTACAAACTGCTAAATATTACATTTAAAATATTTAGCAGCCTTCTCGAAGGACGCAGTAGATTATCACACTCAAACTCCTACGAACCAATGTTTTGCTTCCAGACATATCATGTTAGAGACCCGTTCTATTCGACGTTGTACTGCGTGAAGACAGACGGCAGTAACGCAATCATGGTCGGCTCATCGGAGTACTCCCGCTGTGTTTTATTTGATAGAAGAAAAATTAATCACGTTCAGGTTTGTTCATCTTTCTACATACAATATACTAGCAGCGTTCCGCGGTTTCACCCGCGCGTAACTCCCGATTCCGTGGGAATATCGGGATAAAAGTAGCCTATAGCCTTCCTCGATAAATGGACTATCTAATACAAAAGAATTTATCAATTCGAACCAGTAGGTCCTGAGATTAGCGCGTTCAAACAAACAAAAAATCTCTTTAGCTTTTTAATATTAGTATAGATTTACAACCTCTGTGATACGGTGGGCGAACTCCCGCCTGCCGCGCAGAAGGTTGTCGGTTCGATTCTCGCCTTAAAAAAAAAAAAATGGGTGCGTGTACTTATGTACGCGCGTGAGAAGTTATACTTCTTTGGAAAAAACTCGTCCGACAAAAAACTCGTCCGGCAAAAAACTCGTCCGACAAAAAACTCGTCCGACGAAAAGTTCGTCCGACGAAAAGTTCGTCCGACAAAATACTCGTCCGACAAAATACTCGTCCGACAAAAAACTCGTCCGGCAAAAAACTCGTCCGACAAAAAACTCGTCCGACAAAAGACTCGTCCGACAAAAAACTCGTCCGACAAAAAACTCGTCCGACAAAAAACTCGTCCGGCAAAAAACTTGTCCGACAAAAAACTCGTCCGCCAAAAAACTCGTCCGACAAAAAACTCGTCCGACAAAAAACTCGTCCGGCAAAAAACTCGTCCGACAAAAAACTCGTCCGACAAAATACTCGTCCGACAAAAAACTCTGGACTGGAAAAGGATTGTCAACACAATCAATAAAGTTCAATTTAGATTTAAACAACTTCTCCCATGACAATTTTGTGTGACGCTTTTGTAAAATTTCACTCTCATCATTTTTTCATAACGCGCCTAAAGAAGTATAACTTCAATATTTATGTACCGATATTTGTTTCTGGTCTGGGTGTTTCTGTATGTATATCAAGCACTAGCAGCGCTCCGATGTTTCACCCGTGTAATTCCCGATCCCGTGGAAATATCGGGATAAAAAGTAGTTTTCGTTACCGTCAATGCATCAATGTATTCTCATACCAAGTTTAATTAAAATCGGTCCAGTAGTTTCGGTGCAAGCAAACAAACAATAAAATTTATAATCCCCTAGCTAGGTATTTAATTAAATGCTTGTGTCGCTGTGTTAGTTGTCAAACTCAACCTAAGTGGCTGAACCGATTTTTATGAAATTTTTTGATCCTGTAATTTTTTTATATATTTATGGAAAAACAACGTTTGCCGGGACAGCTATTATTATTATAGATTCGTGAAATTAGAATTTTTTTTTCAGTTGTACTTCACACAAAAACGACCGTCACCGGTGTATTCCTTGGATTTCAACGCAACGAAGCTCGTGTCTGCGGTGGACCGCGGCACATCAATCACTGACTTCGACGTCTTCATCGATTCTATAGAACGTAGAGATTATTCAGAAATGCTTTATACTATTTCATAGATGTATTACAATTTCCAAGTTATAGATCTCCTCGCGAGTCGAGAGCAAACGGTTAATTAATGGTCACTTTATGCAGTCGTTTCTCGTCTGACAGTCCAACTGTGCTCACGACTGATGAGGCGATGTGTAATTTTATAAATATCAAAATAAAATAAGAAGAGCAATACTCCTACTGTTTGATTTATACATACGTAGAAATTCACTTAGGTGAATTTTTAAGACGTGCTAGCTTTGCAAGAATATTCGGTCCCAGATCCAGACCAAAGGAAAAAAACTCTAAAAAAATATTGTATGCATGTCAGACGAGGCTGTATCTATAGGTTAAAAGTCTTTTGCCTGCACTTGTACTTATATACGGGCTAACACTAAGCCAACACCGCTCGTTTTGCCTACCCTTTTGAGAGTATAAACATTACCAAAAAAGATATTGCCAAAAAAAATTTAAAAATGAAAAAAACCTAAAATTCTTAAAAACATTAGGTACTCAACAAATTTTTATTATTTACCTCTGTTTTTAGTTCAGAAATACATCATCTGTGAAAATTACTCTCTAGCTGTCATGGTTCAATGAGATACAACCCGGTGACAGACGGACGGACAGCAAAGTCTTAATAATAGGGTCCCGTTTTTACCCTTTGGGCACATGAGTAAATAGTGCTTTGGGTACGGAACCCTAAAAAAGACTAGCTTGTGGCCAATAGAGCAAAGTTCCTAATGTATTGGCCCTAGACACTGGCCGCTGTAGAAATTGAGGACGAGAAATAAATCTGTCAATGTCAAAATTCTGTCAGCTGATTTTTGTATTCGCTGCGATTTGGACTGTAAAATTCTAACCTCAATTTCTTGCAATATTTTTTTCATTGTTTGTTCAAAATTTCATCTGATTTACTTTAGTTTAATACAAGATAAATAACAAAATGGATTGAATTCATCTACATAAAACATACCACAGCCGCTCTGAAATGTTTAGATACAAACTCTTCAGTGTTATAAAATCTGTTTGCCGGTTACAGAGACGGACTGTTGTGGCTAGAATACGTCAAATTACTCCAGTTACGATAGGCTTTTTGACTGCAGCTTGTGATGAGAAGCAGAAAGAGTTCGATAGTGCTTGGGATATTGATAAACTAGAGCATGAGTTCTTGATACGGCAGGCTACGACTGTGAACGTAAACGCTGCTACACAACTTCTAACTGTTACTTTAGTTGCGATACAGGATACTAGCGAGAGGTAAAAACTAAAGCTATTTATCACATAAGTTCTAGAGTAACGCATAATGGCTCAAATAATGAGGCTAAGTGCGAAAACAGCCCCGTAAAACTAACCTAAGTCCTAGAGTAGAAACTACATCAAAGCTACCTGCAATTAGTCCAAAGAGAGCGAACAAACAGATAATTAAACAGATGAACTGATTTCCAAACAAGCTATTTTGTAATGTACAAAATATGCCCTTTCATTTCATACTCCATTCGCTTATGTTTCCTTGTATTTCATTGTTCATCCCAATATTTATCCCCAAACTTAACAGCTGAACTGTATGCCCATAAGTTTCAAATGGCTGGATCGAATCAAATTGAACTAAGAAGATTTTCTACTGAGTCACCTTTCAAAAAAATATTAATAAATCAGTCCACCCTTCTGGGACCTACGAGGCCACAGATACACTTGTGGTCAAACTTGTCACACCCCTCGTTTTGGAAGGGGGGTAAGAAATACAGCTAGTTTTCAAAGATCAAATACACACTAATAGCAACAAGCACTGTAATTGAATTATTTTTAACATAATGTCCTAAATCAAGCCAATTCTATTATTTTAAGGCTAAGAGAAGCATTAACAAAAGAGATATGTCTGGTAAAACAAGCATTAGAATGGGGTGAAGATGGAACACCACCACATCACTGGGATCAGCTTGTAGCTGTACGAGGATCACTGTGTGACCTAAAACATAACCTTAGGACTCTGTTCAGTAAGATAAATACACCTATTTGTAATATTAAAGTATTCTAAGTAGCCTGGTCACCATAACATAAGTTTAGTTGTTTAGCTTGGGGCTAGATGGCGCTGTGTCGAATCCCTACAATATTGTTTATCGTTTATATTTTTTTTTGTAAATGGCAATGGCAAATAACTTTTGCCGGGGCAGCTAGTTATATTTATATTTGTAGAATTAGATCTTTATTTTATTGCACTACTACAACATGACTACAAGTCGAGTCTAATATAAAATCTAAGGTGTTCAATTGATTTTTAATATATTTTTTTGCACCCATGGTTGATAATAACAATACCACTGTGATGAAAAAACTGTTTTAAGATAAAGCCTTTTCTTTCGTAGGCGAAATACTAATTAGATTTGACACTTTTCTAGGTTATATGGATTATGCTGAGAAACTAGCAACAGTAGCAGCTGAAATATCATATCTGTCAGGAAACATAGCAGCCTCTGATGCCATCTGCGAGAGAATTGATCATGCTTGCAGGTAACTAGTTCAATAAAGTTAAGAAAAGTATATAAGCAGTAGGTTTATCCTGTGCAGTACTATTTGAACATTATAACAACTGTCGCCTTCTAAGAACGTAGGGCGCTAATATGTCGCCTAGCGTTCCTAGCAGTTATACGGTGATACGGGAGAATCAAAGACGGATAACTGGGGACATAATTTATTAGTTAAGGGTGAAGCTAAGTACAATGCTACGATAAGAAACTAGGTGCTAGATTTACTTTAAGGCTAGTTAAGAGTTAAGTTAAGAATAAGGTGTAAATATAGCTTAAGTTTTAAGTTAGATAAGATCATAGCCGTTGTATATAGTTTTCAAGGTTTAGGTTTAAGTAATGAGTTTTAAGTTACAATAAGTTCTATAAGTAAGGAGAAGCTAAGATTTTAAGGTCTGAGAGAGCATGGACTTCCCGTAAGGTCGGGTCGTTTTACAGCGGGGTTTGAGCCACGATGGTACTAGTTTAGATAGCATTTAAGATGAATAATGGTACTGTCTCTACGAGTTCATAGCGTCACAGATAAAATAGATAGGAAATAAGGACTCAGCTCTAAGCGATTTCGTAGTGCGACCGGTTGATGATGGTGTTCGGTTGATGTAGGTGGCATCAAGAGGGTGTCCTTCTCCAAGTGTCCTCAGACCTCAACGGGTACCTCTCTGTCATGTTTAGGAACACTCCCGCAATACCAACGTCCAAGTTGTTGTTGTCGGTGGAGATATTAATCCGAGCCTCGCTCCCTGAAAATATCCAGTGTGAACGGTAAACAGACGGACCGGCCTCCTCGTTCTGTAAGTCATCGCCGACAGCGTCAGAGTCCAAGATTTAACTAAGTGCTGACCTTGGCGATGGCTTACAAAACGACAGGGCTAGTTGTTAAAACAATAGTTTATAGCTAACTAGAAAATTAGAAATTAAAATTAAAAATATTTAATTTTAAATCAAGATTACAGCATTACAATAGTATGCAACAATAAAGGGGGCTACTGTTTAGCACAGTAACAACGATGTTGGAGTTTTAGGTTATTAAGGAAACAACGCGTGTCGAGTGAAAGTTCACGCGATCGCAGGTCGCGCGTTTTCCTATTTAGAAGTTGATAAATAATAATTAAAACAGGCAGGCTTTTAGGGAAGAATTAAGCCATTCGACTTACAGGAGGCAGGAAGAGAAACGAGGCGCGTCACGGCTTCGTTGGTTCACTGTACTATGTTAAATTTGGAATTAGTCGGAAACAAATTAAATAATCCACTCACCTGATATTAGGGAATAAGTTGTACAGAACGACCAAAATAGTTCAAGGGTTGCTATCGCAATTTTTGGGGAACGATTTCCAAATTTATTAATTTTTCTTAAAGGCGTAGTCATTCACAGACAACGGCCCAAGCAAAAAGAAAAGCAAGGTGAAAATCTTGTATCCCGCCTAGGAAATACGTCATCTGACAGATGTTCCACAGACTAAATATTTTGTTAGATCTTAGTTTATACTTATTGCTTTTAATGTGTAGTTATTAATTAAATGTTTATGTTTATGTATTGAGCTAGATTTAATACATTAAAACAATTTATAAATTGTTTTATTGTAGAATTTTAATTAATTAGGTGATCGCGAATCAGCTCCATCTGACGGTGGGAAGTGACCACGGAAATGGGTTTTAAAAGGTCAAGTGCGAGTTGCAAAGTTCTAGAACTTTCTATGGTTTCGCTATTCTAGCAATAAGGGCCTGCAGTTCAGTGAAGACATTATTAAAATAAAGGTTTTAATTTATAATATTGTTTTATTGAATAGTTGTATCAATTCCCTTATTAAGCAGCCTAATAATGTGACATAGGTTTTAAAATATTATTTATTAGCGCGCCATCTCTCGCGTTTGAACGGCGTTATTACAAAGTAATTGAAGGTGGACTATCAACCTTGGCCCGTTCAATAGTGTGACTTCTTGATGAGAGAGGTCGCTGGGTGTCTCAAAATGAACCAATTACTCTGATTAAAAGTTTATTTAGTTATTAATTACAAGGGTAAGGGCGTCGTATTACGACGAAATGTAACCACTACGTTACACAACGTAACCTGTGGATTGAACCCACATCAGTTGGTGTAGAGGGTGGCGGCTTATAACACTCTGCCAACTAAAGCCATAGCTAATATTTTGTAAATAATTATCACACTGAGTAGTTTTAATTCAAGTATTTATGTTTGTGTGTAACGTCTATTAGAAGAAGGTTGTAAGTCCAATACTTGTTGATAGTATTATTGTAGCAAACTGATCATTTACTTATGTTCATACTGTATATCCATTGTCTAGCATCCATAACACAAGTCTAGTTACTTAGCTTGGGGCTAGATGGATGCAATATTTATTTATTATTTTTAAAGTTGGGCCATTATGTTGTCCACTATAGGCCTCTTCCAAGGAGAGGTTAGGCAGCAAGGACCTACCCTGAATAGGCGATTACCTATGTCTTCAATCTGTGGTGTGTAGGTTTCGTAAATCAAACACTTTCTAAAAATAATCATTATAAAATCTTTATTAAAGCATTTCATTCACCAAATCAACATTTTAAAGTTTTACTATTTTTTTACCAATGTAACAAAATAATGATAACTAAACAAAAATGTATTACATAATTACCTACTAAAGACGTTTAAGTTTTTCCAATACATTTTACATATTTTTTTTTATATTTAATTTTAATAATTAAAACACTTGGTCAAGTTAGATAATGAAATAATTCACTGAGAGCTTAAATTTTTCAATAAAGAAAAATCACAAAATAAAAAAAATAACAACAGCCACTCCTCTTGACTTAATAACATTGTAATAAAATAATAGTGATAAACATTTGTTTATAAAGGTTATACAATATTTTATTCTTATTTCCTATTGTTTTTAATTATGTACAAATACCATAATGAGTTGTCAGTTATAGACACAAAAAATTCCTAAGTAAGTGTACTATAGAAGAATTTGAAGGAAAAACTAAATTAATGATATGAGATTTTTAATTTACAAGTGTTGGTAACAGGCAACTCAAATATGGTTGATAGAGGGCATTAAGAGGAAAGGGTACCGGCGCTCTCTCCATACAAACGTAGTCGACTGTTTCCTCCCTGGATAATGACACTAGAGCAAATATTTTTGTTGCATAAAACCTATAACTGCCATGACTATGCCCCTGATGATTTAAACCAAGACATAGGGGCATGGTCATGGCAGTTATAAGTTTTATGCAACAAAAATATTTGCTCTAGACTCTAGTGTCATTATCCAGGGAGGAAACAGTCGACTACGTTTGCATGGAGAGAGCGTCGGTACTCTTTCCTCTTAAAGATGAAAAATATGTCAGCATTCAGGAAAGTTACGGGTTAAATTAAACATCCTGGTTTGATCGTCCTATGTATGGCTGTAACATTTTTTCATCCTATTTGCCGTTTATAACTGGCAGTGCATATAATTTGTTTACAGAACTTGCAACAACCAAAAGCAGATGACGCACAACCTCCAGCAAGAAAGCCTGGAGCTCCAGCAGAAAGCCATCATCACCTCGCCACAACTTGAGGATAAACTAAGGAGAGACAATGATTCTAAAAGCAAGAACAAGAAAAACAAATAAACATACGCCAAAAATATTCACATTCTATCCATTTACATTCAAGATAAAATTGTACATATTTAGCAGTTTATAAATAGACTAAGAATGATTTCTGTGTTTCTCATTTCATGCCACATATTTAACTTATCTTAGTTTTTGCATTACCACATACAATACATACATAGTTAAGAAACCCGCGGCTTGGTTGGCTCCAGAAGTAAGTATCGACAAGTTCTCTCCTCTGGACACGGTCGACTAAGCTAAGAGGGTAGTAGGTGCTGGGCAAGCCTACTCCATCCTGACGCAAAAAGGACCCAATTAAAAAGGTCTAATTGCGGAAAAAGCCCGTACACAAGTACAAGTACCACATACAAGGCCCGTGAGTCTTTCTTGCAACTCATGACCTCTAAATTTTTAGGTACCTATACTGCTAAATGTGCAACGCAACTTTTTACGCAAAAACTACTGTACCCATTGCGATCAAACTTTATGTCATGGGATCAGGATTATTGTTGAATGGGGCACAGATAAAATAACAAAAATAAATCTAGTATATGTTGACCTTTTAGGACTAGCACCCGTATTCACAATCAACTCTTATGATATTGAATAGTGCGCGCGAACGGATAGAGCTGCAAATAAGACTCTGATTCGCTAAAGAAAGCAGCACAAAGTTGATCAATCATAGGGCTGCATTTAGCGCAGTGCGTTCACTCATCCAAGAGCAACTTAAGTACTGTTTGTGGATACGAGCGTATTTGCATTATCGGATAAAAATTATATAGTTTACCACTTAGAATGTAGCATCTTTGCTGAGATGAGTTTCAATATCAACGCGACAGATCGGGCAGTGCTTGTTGGTGCTGAGCCATTGGTCAACACATTCCATGTGAAACAGGTGCATGCAGGGCAGCCGTCTGAAACAACAGAAATAATATATAATGTAACACTTGCCTATTTCTGAACACGAAAGGTGAAAAGGGGGGCAAAGTTTGTATGGGACAACGTGATTCCTTAGTCCAATCTTCTTTAAATTTTTCATAAACATTCTATAACCGAATTGATTGAAGACTTGCTTCGTATTTTATTTAAATTATCATTTGTTATTTTATTATCCTATTAGAACAATTTTCGACTTCTACGCGAACGAAGTCGCGGGCAAAAGCTAGTCATATATGTCAGGTGAGTCCAGCTGTGTTAGACCATGGCGCAATAATCGCAGGCTAAAGGTCGAACCGCAGTAGAGCGACACAGCAGTAGAGCGACACAGCAGCGGAGAGGCCTTACGCGGTGCGGCGGGCGCGGCAAAATATATTCCAGGGGGGGCAACTACACCGCGCTGCTCCACTGCAGTGCCAATGTAGTGCTTTTTAATAAGTAAGAAACAGTGGAAAGAATATTTTTGTGGCCGCGTAGCGCCTCACCTCTGCTGTATTGCTTTAGTGCGGTTAGCTCTTAAAACGTGTCGATCAGAGATTGAAATCATTCATCAGCAGCATTGGACAGAACAGGCTCATGAAAAAAGATAAGACCATGGCGCAAACCGCGATGCTGGCATCTAATGTCGTGAAGTGTGTAAGCTTACCTGCAGTCGGCGTCCACTTCGAATATGGATAGACAGATGGTGCACTTGTCGTCCTGGTGATGCGGCGCAGGGCGAGCGTACGCATGCCTGTAAGTAGTCCGTTCAATAGTGGCACGCGAGGCGCCCCTAGCTCCGCGCCACGCTCCGCGCCGTGTAAGATCCGCTGCGTCCGCCGCCTCGGCCGCGCGTACCATCGCAGCCAGCGCCGCGGTACCCTGACAAAAAGGATAACGACATTAACGACTGATTCACCTTTCAAACGAAAGAAGTAAAATCAAAATCGGTTCATCCGTTCAGGAGCTACGATTCCACAGACACACACAAAGACACGTCAAACTTATAACACCCCGTCGTTTCTGCGTCGGGGGTAAAAATAATTTATAGATTGTGAGACATTTTACGTCTTTAAGAAGTACTATTTATTTTATTTATCTATCTACTAGCGACCCGCCCCGGCTTCGCACGGCTATATTATTGATGTATAAACCTTCCTCCTGAATCACTCTATCTATTAAAAAAATCGCATCTAAATCCGTTGCGTAGTTTTAAAGATTTAAGCATACATAGGGAAATAGGGACAGAGAAAGCGACTTTGTTTTATACTGTAGTGAAGTGATATTAGCGAGTTATAAACTCTATAACTAGTAATTGATAAGAGAAATTGCACTTATTTCGGAAGGGCTGAACTAATTTTCATGAAACATAGCTTTATGAACGATTTCATTCCAGAGCTAATCAATAAGAATAAGATCAGTTCGGTTTAAATGCGACAATGTCATAAACAGCAGACATAAAGGTCAAACACATCGGTATTTTTGTTAAAATTCATCAGTTAAAATACCTGTTTATAAAGAAACCTAGTTATCCCGGCAAACGTTGTTTTGCCATATACAAAAAAAAAGATGTTGTTCGATTCTCAGACCTAACGAATATACACAAAATAATTCATACAAGTTGGTTCAGCCGTTTAGGTGGAGTTTGGCAACTAACACCGCGAGACGAGAATTTAACTATATGTATAGGTAGACCAGCGAATGATGGGCCATCATTCGCTGGTCTACCTATACATATAGCTGGCGAAAATTGGTGGGGATGGTTTGCGCATGGACATACTATCGCGGACAGAATTACTACAGCCAAATCGTCATACTTTACCCCCGTTTAATATTTTGCCCAACCTGAAAAACATTCCTTTAAATTAGAAAATTAGGCAATGTATTGTACCGGAACTAAAATGACATTGAATTTTAATGCATTAGGTTATCCACTTTTTCAATTTATACTTAGGCAAAGTTAGGTGTGTGTGGGTTTTTGTGCGCGACAGTACTTAGACGACCAAAGACGTGCGGGAGCGGGACAGAGCGCGGCTAGAGACGTGTGTGCGGAACAGAGAGCGATGATGTGAGCAACTGACCCTCCCTTCACTCCTGTCCCCCGCCATACAGACCTAAAAATTGAGTTCTGCGCATACCCCTTCCACTTTCCGCCGGGGGCCATCATTCGCTGTTCGATATATATAAGGATTAGCTTACCATTGACGGTTGAATGGAAATGTGAAGATGTGCAGGATGCATTTGCATGAAATGATGCATGTGATGTTGCACATTCTGCACATGTTGACCATCTCTGAAAATATTAATTTTATAATTAAAAGGACTATCCCATGGTACTTATTTGGTCCATTAATTGACAAAACGAGACTTACAGAACCAATGGCGCTAGAGGGGGTCCTATGTCCTCATACTCATCTAGGAACTGGAAAATAAAATCACATTTATAGTAAACATTCATCACAGATGTCCACGTTATCGTTTTTAGGGATCCGTACCCAAAGGGTAAAACGGGACCCAGAAAGACTTCACTGTCTGTCTGTCACCAGGCTGTATCTCATGAACCGTAACAGCTAAAGAGCTGAATTAATGACGGCAAGCCAATAGTAGAGCATATACACATTTTTTTTTTCTAGATTACAACAAAATGAAGTAAGTATTTCGGTTTTTTATTTTGTTCATCAGCATCTGACGCCATTACATATAGGAATTTCAAGACCCTAACCCCCTTGCAAACAAGTAAGTATTTTTTGTTCCAAGTTTTGCCATTATTCTTTTCACATATTATGATGTATTTCAACAAATACTAAAAAGAATTTTGCAAATCGGACCAGGCGTTCGATTAATTGGCGAACATACATAACAAAAAATATACTCGCCGAATTGAGAACCTCTTCCTTTTTTGAAGTCGGTTAAAACAGAATATAATGGTACGGAACCCTTTGTGCGCGAGTCCGACTCGCACTTGGCCGGTTTTTAAATACTTACAGAGAGCAAAGTAGGCGGGGGCATCGGTACGGGAGGGAAAAATGGAGGACTGATCTCGCCCATCATCCTTCGACGAATCTCCTGTAAAATTGAAAAAATGTCAATGATATTTATTATCGATTTAGAATCTTGTTTTAATATAGATAAGGTGTAATTTTACCAGCATCTGATGCTGCCTGTGCCACATACGCTCGTGTACGAGATAGGGCGGCGGTCCCGACAAATCTCGACGCCGCTCACCCACTGAAAGACATAATACAATATTATCTTCTATAGGTACGGTCGGCTGCATAATTGCAAACCCACCGTAGAGCTCCAAAAGGGCTGTTTTATGAATGTTTTCAACACAAGCAAGATTCTATAGGTGAAGTTTAAAGTCTCCTAACTCATGAATTTATCAAACAAAAGTGTTAGAATTAAAACATGCCAATAATAGTAATTTTTGAGCTCTACCGGGGACTGCAATTATGCAACCGACTGTATATATTAAATGCTTTGTTCTGACTGACCGACGGATCAACGCACAGCCTAAACAGCTTATCGTAAAGACTTGAAACTTGGAGGGTGTGTTCTTTGTATGACGTAGACTTTTGATAAGAAAGGATTTTTTGAAATTTAACCCCTTAGGGAGTGAAAAAGGGGGGCAAAGTTATACTATAATACCAAGTTTCATAAAAATCGCCCCAGTAGTTTCGAAGTCTATTCGTTGCAAACAAAAAAACGAAAATTATTTACTCTTTAAAAACAAAAAATATACGCGACGAATTGAGAACCTCCTCCTTTTCTGAAGTCAATTAATAATATTAGTATAGAAGTGTAGATTTAGAGTAAATACTGACTGTGCGCTGGCGGAGCGTGATGCGTATGAGTTGTGCAACAGCAACCGCGGCATGGAACGACGCAGCTTCCCATACGTACTCTGAAATTAATACATATTCAATACAGTCAATTAATAACTAAAACGGGGCTGTTTTGGGGCTAGACGTATTAACGAATTCCATCTATTTGATATAGTGATGAGATGAGTCGAGGCTGGGCCGGGTCGAGTCCGGAGCGAAGCCCGTCCATGCTGCATGTTTATATTACACCGGGTTATCAGCCACCAACGGGACGAGGCGGATCCGTGGGGAGAAAACGAGCGTCGTCCGGGCACGGACGGTACACGGATCTTGTACTGTGTATTATTAATTGCTTCATATAAAATGTATGTAACGTTTTGAATCCGTGCCCCATCCGGGCCACGAACAGGGCATGTTCAGAAGACTAATTCTCATAAATAACATTGTTCAAATTGCATTTCAATATCATCACGATTGCATTTCAATTGCATAAAATACCCTCTAACTAACTAAACTAAAACTAAATTAACGTCAAACTCTGTTTTTTTGACAAAAAAAATCCTCAAAGTAAGCAGCTCAAAATACAATTAATAAAAAAATAAGCTCAAAGTACTTTTTTTTTTTTTTCAAAAATTGAGTTGAAGAATATTTTTTGTAATCGAAATGATATTGAAATGTAATTTGAGAAATGTTATTTACGAGAATTGGGCTTCCGGTCTCATGAGAATCATCCCTAACTTAAGAGGATGACATACCTAAGAGGAGCGTTTTTATGTGGTCTGTTATACTTTTAAGGTATTATGCATCCAAAGAAAATAAAGATTTTTGACTTTTGACTTTTGAGCGTCTCAATTGGATTAAAAATTGCTTGCTGACACTGTATAAATCTATATCAAATCAGATGCAAAGTGCAGTAACTTACCTGGACCTCATCATGTGGGCATGCGGCGCTTCTGGGAAGTAGTTAACAGGCGGGTTCGCTGGCTGCACTGGTTCGGGGGCAGTTGCAGGGGCAGGGTTGGGCGGTGCGGGGCGGGCGCTCGGCTCGAGGGGGGAGGTAGACGCGTCGCGTCCGTCTGCGCCGCTGTCACGCCAGTACGTCGGGTTACTTGCCTCTTCCGCTGTTAGATCTATTACTTCACGCTCGCGCTGGGTTGCGGGAAAAAACATCGATAAAACAAATCTGTAGAAGTAGTATAAATCACGGTTGGCACAATGGTCACCATGCCGGACTGCCAAACACAGGGTTGAGGGTTCGATTCCCGCTTCAGACAAGTATTTATGCTTAGATATTTGTCTGGAGTCTGGTTGTTTCTATTTATTATAAGTATATATTTACAAAAAAAAAAGTATATAAGTAGTATTATCTGTTGTCTAGCACCCATACCCATAACACAAGTCTAGTCACTTAGCTTGGGGCTAGATGGTGGAATGTCCTGTAATATATTATATTATAGTACTAGCGACCCGCCCCGGCTTCGCACGGCTATATTATGCATGTATTATACATATAAACCTTCCTCTTGAATCACTCTATCTATCCGCATTAAAATCCGTCGTTTTAAAGATTTAAGCATACATAGGGATATAGGGACGGCGAAAAGTGACTTTATTTTATACTATGTAGTGATGATAGTGATCAATATTGTAGAACATTTAACACAGCGCCATCTAGAACCAAGCTAAGCAACTAGGCTTGTGTTACGGGTGCTAGATAACGGATAGGATACAATATATGTTTACTTTGTTTTGTTAATATATACACATAGAGAGAGACCAGAAAGAAATATCTATAGCATAAATACTTGTTTGAGTCGGGAATCGAAACCGCAACCTTGTGCGTCGCAAGCGGGTATTCGCCCGACGCGCCACAGAGGTCGTCGTGTCAAACAACAAACATTGATTCTCACATACTTTTGCCTGCACAATTATTTGATTGGGACCATCGAAAATAGTATCATTAAAACATTCAAAGTAATTTCTCTCTCATGGATCTTCTTAAGTTGCTTACCGATTCGTCATTGCCAATGAGTTGAACGTCATCATCAGAACTGTCAGATACCCAGTCCAATTGCAAGTCAGGCGCGGTCAGCACAGCCGTCACTGATGAGCCACCTGGGGCTTGGGGATCCTAAAAAAAATAACATTTTAAACATTTTACTAAATTCTGTGACTCTGCAACTTCATTTGTAAGATAAGTAAGGTTACAGGGTTTATACTAAACAAGATATATTGAGCTTAGTAATAAAACTCACATTATTAGAAGTAGAATTGTTGCCAGCTTTTGCCTGGTTGTATCGTATGACACCAGCACTGGTGCCAGGTTGAGGAGATTCCCGCCTGTCCCCTCCCGCGTCAACATCGAGTGATCGCGCCGGTTTGATTCCTTCAGTCTTCACACTCACTGTCTCATTAATCTCCAAATTACCAGGCGTTTGAGATCTTGGCTCAGACTTAATTTCACGCATCTCTCTCCTTTCAGCCTGTTCTACTGCTTCCACCTTGACATTACAAGGTTGATTCACTGTGGGTGTAGTCATATCTGTGCCATTTTCTTGCTTTATTGGTTTCTTGTTGACACCAGGCTCTTCTTTAACTTGTGTGGTAGATGTTAAACTGCTGCTGTTGTGAGTGCTCGGTTCTTGCGACCTGGGAACACTGTGATGATGATGTCTGTGGAGATGGTGGTGGTGATGATGATGTCTGTGTCCTCCGCCATGTATATGATTCAAATGATTAGGACTGTACCGGTGGCACTCGTGTGAATGTACATGTCCGATTCTGTTGGTAACATGCCCCGGACAAGTGCAAGTATTATTGGTATTAGTACCTTGAGTTTCTTGCTTTATTTGCACAGATGGATGATTGTTGTTGTTATTTTGTTCATGTTGTGAGTTAGGTATGTTCTGATTAGTAACCTGTCGCCTGGCATTAGCCTGGGGATGTTGGTTTATGTTAGGTTCAGTCTCTTGTCTAGCTTCAGCTGATGTAGTACTGAGATCTTGGGGCTCCCGCTTCACGCATACCCTGTTTACATTTGCTGCTTGGCTACTTTCACCATTTTGTCTAGCATCTGTAGGTGCACTAGCACGGCGTCCGGCGCCACTGTCACACTGTTTCTTTCTCGGTGCATTGTCTTCATCTTCAGAGCTGAGTTCTATAAGATTGGAAACTTCAGCTTCCTTAGATTGTCTTCTTCTGGGTGATATATTGAGCTTACGAGTTGGTCTTTCTAAATTTATTGGTTGTTCATCGCTATCATCACTTACCATTTGACTGTCATTTGCTGCAGCAGCTGCTGCCAGTAGCTGAGTGTAGCCACGTCGTGGCATTTCATCTCGCATACGAACATGACCTGCCATTCCAAATGGAGCATCACTGTACTGATTCCTATAGTTACCGAGTAAAACATTATTGTAAAAGAAAGGCTCCCGGGGTTGGTGGTTCCAGTGAGGCGGGAAGCAGTAGCTCCTTGGCCAATACCGTGGCTTCGGATGGTATCTCATGTTCATCGCTGGTAAAGCTATATCATCACCGACTGCTTCTGGATTCGGTAGTCCCATAGAATAGTCATAGGAACTTGAGCTATCTGGTAGAGGCTGGTATTCCTCGGGAACAGGGGTGCGCGAGGACGTAGGCTGGTTCAGTGGGGATATGTTTCCACTGTAGGGCTGAGTTGGTGTTGTTGAGTTGACGCAGTTGGAGGAGACTGGCTTGGGAGGCTCTTGAGCGTTTTGATTGGATGACGATTCTGTTTCTACTGTGAGGGAAACCGGCAACACCTCAACCTCATCATCACTTTCAGCAAACAATGCATCACATTCCATTTCTTCTGGAAGTGATAAGAATGTAATATTTATTAAAGTACAAGGCTTATTGCAGTTTTAGCGTAACTAATTCACTAACAGATGTTACGGTTTGCTTCGAATTATCAGAAACGTATCAGGCTTACCACTTTTAGGTTGAATATCGGAGGCAGTAGATGTAAACGCCGTGTCCAGGATAGCGCCCAGGGAAGAAGGCCCCGGCATGTCCCATGACGATGATGAGTGCTCTCCTTCGTGTCCCTTCTCAGTCATTGTACTGGATTTACGATATTTCTATACATCCATTGAGATAATGACACTGAACTGAACCACAAAGGAGTAACAAGTAATACTACATGACGAAACATTCACTGATCTATTAAAATGGGTTTTATGAAAAC
The DNA here is from genome assembly GCA_907269075.1 of Idaea aversata. Lineage (NCBI taxonomy): Eukaryota > Metazoa > Arthropoda > Insecta > Lepidoptera > Geometridae > Idaea > Idaea aversata. The sequence continues at coordinate 6,896,641 of OU026102.1, forward strand.
TATAGTTTTTAAAGTATCTAAATTACATTCGTTTTATAGTTTTGAGCTATTAATTTATAAACCACAGCAAATTACGCGACGAACAAACAAAAATTTACATTGTACATTGCAATGCAAGACAGGGACATACGCCTAAAATGAAAGAGACCGATGTTGTGAAATAAATGACTTTGGCAGACTTTGAGTTCATAAATAAGGTAAAAACTTCAAGTTTTTACCATAATTATCACTTTCTTATTTTTGAAAAAATGTTACCAGTCTAAGCATTTTCCTTAAATGATTGGGAAATAATTAGACACCCGTCATTTATTTGAAAGCTTTTATCAAAATATTTTAAACAATTGACAAGTTTTTGAAACTGAAAAAGTAAAAACGACTTATTGTTATTATTAACTATCTCACGTCATAAATTGATTGGTTGATATATATTGTTTTATACTGTTCTGTGGTTTTATATGAGATTTATTCTATTTTGAAGGAGTGGAAGGAGTTGAGAATCTTTACGATGGCAGGACCTACCAATCTCTGTCAAAAATAATTATTTGTCAGTGTCAGCTCCTTTGCGAGTTCTCCCTCCCCTCCTTTCAGACGACGACGACCGAATTTACGAATGGAATGGATAGCTGACCACAATAGATAATAAGTTAAAACTCAATATAACTCCACGTCTTGTTCTGTGATTAAAACTGTGGGAGAGTGAGCGTGAGACGAATTTTCAATTCACTTGCGATAGAAAATACCTACTCGAAGACAACAGAAATAAATAAATCAAAAATATAACTACACCGAAAAAGTTTATCTTTTTCTAACTACTTTGTGAGTAGATTGCATAACAAAATTACTTTTATTTGGTTACTGTGCTATTGGAAAAATACTTACTACGGCTAAAAGAGTTATTGGGATGGCCTCTTCCGTATTGCCCTACTTTATTGAAGGAGAAGTTGTGAAGGGGTTTGGAAGAGGTTCCAAAGATCTTGGATGTCCCACAGGTATGTAAACAAAACTTTTAGATAAACAAAAGTTTTTTTTTGTATAAAGGTGATCTAGGAATGTGAACCACCGAAAAGCTAAACAAAAAATAATTATAATTATCCTAACTTAGTAATTATTATAAATCCAAGAGTTTGTTTATTTATTTATATAAAATAAATATTACAGGACATTCCACACCTCGACGATCTAGCCCCAAGATAAGTAACTAGACTTGTGTTATGGGTGCTAGACAACGGATATACTACTTAAGTATATACTTTTTCTTTTGTAAATATATACTTATTATACATAGAAACAACCAGACCACAGACCAATATCTAAGCATAAATACTTGTCTGAGGCGGGAATCGAACCCGCAACCCTGTGTTTGGCAGTCCGGTATGGTGACCATTGTGCCAACTGGGTCGTCTTGTTTTTTGTTTGTTCCCTCTTCATGGTCAAACGACTGGACCGATTTTGATGAAAATTGGCGTAGTGATAGTTTAAGGAACGGAGAAGGACACATGATAATTTTGATCTCGATATTCCCTCGGGATCGATACTAAAGACCTTTAGGGTGCAGCTAGTTTTAAATAAATTGGTATTATCGTTCTTACAGTTTATTGTTCACAAGCTGCACCCTTACGGTTTTACTAGAGTAAAAAGTTATTTTGTATATCCCTAACACTAAAACTACTACTGTGTAGAATTTTAATCAAAATTGGTCAAGCCCTTTCGAACAAACATAATTTCTCATTTGAAATTGGTATTTTAAAGTATTATGTTAATAGAGGGTTTTTTCTGGTGCAATGGTATTTTTAGCCACACAATATAGAAATACCTACTGTATTTATTTTAACTGCCTTTCCATTGGCTACCTAAAATGATAATTCTAGGTATAAATATAGGTAGAAATATTTAGTATTGCTCATCTAAACCTTATTTTAGATAAGTTAAGTTGTATTTTTTAAGTGGCTTTCCATTGGCTACCTAAAATGATAATTCTAGGTAGAAATATGTATTTAGTAAAAACTTGCATAACTGAAGCATTTTAGCTGAACCTAATTTTAGTTAGGTTTAGTTGTTTTTGTGTACATTCATTGTCTCAATCGAGTCTATTGACTACCTAAGAGTTATCATTTTAGGTACTTAGCCATTGCAAAGCTTTAAACGGACAAGCGCAAGTTCAAACCTCCTTTGTGGTGCAATTAAAGAAATGTGTATTTTCCTCAGAAAATATTTATCATAAAACAACTCAATGCCATGTTGGCCTGTACATAGCATTGATTCACATTTTATAAGAAACTTGCACTTAAAGATTAAAAGGGTAATTCTAATCTAAAATAAATTTTGGGCAGGAATGATTTTAAAACATATTTATTGTACCTAGTTTTCTCAAAAAAACTAAAACACCCAGATCCATTATAATCTTATCTTGGTCATTTCTCATTATAATTATGACCATAATTAAGAGTCATTATATTGATGTCTAGAGATTCTTTGTTACAAAATAATCTACTAACAATAAAATAAAGATAAATATATTATGTGTGATAAAAATAATAATGTCAAAGTAAGGTCATAATGGTCATACCCTACAGATTATCTGCTAAAAAGATATTCAACTAAGATCATAAATTCTTTATACAAAACCTTTTTAATTTAAAAATTTGTAGATGACTAATTCATTTATTATTATTTTAGCAAATCATTCTCAAGATGTCAAATCTTAATCTTGGTCATTATGATTATGACCATAATTAGAAGTCATTATATTGATGTCTAGAGATTAATTTTATGCAGTGTTTTGTGTTTCAAATTCTTTGTTACAAATCCACAAACAATAAAATAAAGATAAATTTTATATGTCTGATAAAAAAAGATGTCAAATTAAGGTCATAATGGTCATACCCCACAGATTATCTGATAAAAAGATATTCAACTGAGGTCAAAAGTTCTTTATTCAATAATCTTTTTAATTTATAATTTGTAGATGACTAATTCATTTATTATGATTTTAGCAAATTATTCTCAAGACGTTGTCAAATCTCTGCCGAGTACATTGGAACCCGGAGTGTATTATGGTTGGGCTCAAGTAAACAAGGGCCCTATTTACAAAATGGTGGCTAATCTGGGCTGGTGTCCATTCTATGCTAATAAACAAATGTCTGTGGTAAGTATAACAATATTATTTACCCTATTAAGTTATGTCCCAGGACATTCCTGATGTGTATAACACAAAGCGTTCCAAATGGTAAATGCCTTCAAACCCTGATAATTTTCAGCAACTAAAAATAAGACCTTCATTCAAGAAGCATGCTAGTAAAAACTTAGTTACATTTATGATCTTTACAACAAAGTACCTACATGAACTAGTTAAAATCATAGTAACTATATGTTGATCATGATTTTACAAAACCTATTTTTTATATCAGTAAAAGACTAAACGTAACGAAACGGTATTAACCTAAGTATAGCTATTACAATGTTGAACCAATTATCATGGGGATAACCGAATTTAAATTAGGTAATAGGTATGTTTAATTAACTGTGAGTGATAAGTAGGTATATGGTGATGATGTGGCTTATTGACATTGGAAGTTATCACTTTTACTATTTAAAGTTTTAACAAGTTCTTAGATAGATATCTTCATTAAAAAATAAATTACTGAATGTGTTGCTAAGCGCAAATCTCGAGAACAGCTGAACCGATTTCGCTAATTCTTTTTTTGTTGTGTTTGTTATTGTCAGGAGAAGTTTCTTAAGAAAGAAAAAATTAAGAAAATTGCGTAGAAAAATATTTCGCGGGTGAAACCGCGGGGCGCAGCTAGTATGTAATAATTAAGTAGGTATATGGCACAAGTTCCTAAAAGCATTGAATCGTAATAAACAAACTATATTGTTCACTATGGTCCAGTGGTGTAGGAATTTGCCGGTTTTAATTCTTCACGCCTGTATTCACAAAAGTTTCTCTTGGATAAGTTAACGCACTGCGCTAAATGCGGCCCTAAGATTGGTCAATTTTGTGCTGCTCTCTTCACTTCTAGGCAATTAGCGTCTTATTTGCGGTTCTATGCGTTCGCGCGCACTATGCAATCTCATAGGGTCTCTGTTGTGAGATTAAAATTTTTTATCTATAAGTAGGTACCTACCTGAGTTTTCGCGGGAACGAGCCAACAACATGTCGTGCTGCAGTTTTATTTACACGAAACTTAGTTGTAAACCGAGTTAAATTGTATAATTCTGGTGGAAAGTTATCTAATTTAGTTCCGTGAAAGTGCACAAGTGTAGTGAAAGTAAAAATCAGTGTCAAACATGGACTTTTCTCGTTGCCTCCAAAATCTCCTACAAGGTTATAGTAAAGTAGCCACCGCTTTTACTATGACCCCTGACTTGACAAACTGTGACTTGACGACTTGACCATCTTGAAACACTTTGAGCCCGATTTCTGTAAATCGGGCCATAACTTGATGCAAAATATTACTTGATACTGGCTATATGCACAAACCGTGCGAAGCCATAAGTGAAAATAAAAAAGTAGGTACCTACCTAAATATACAATACTAAAGGCTTTTACACACGTCCCAATTTGGTCGGGTCCGACATCAGTGTTGCCACATTTCAATTCGACAAATCTGTATCGTTAAGTGAAAAAATCTGTGTAAAATCTGTATGAGAACAGCTATAATTGTATAAAATCTGGACTATTCATAATCGTAGACAGAGAATAAATAGTTATTCTCTGTCTACGCTCCATAATACCTAATATTAAAAATGAATAGTCCAGATTTTATACAATTACATAAAGCTATTCTCATACAGATTTTACACAGATTTTTTCACTTATCGATACAGATTTGTCGAATTGAATTGTGGCAGCACTGATGTTGGACCCGACCAAATCGGGACGTGTGTAAAAGCCTTAACAGTGCTGTGGTTTCACCCGCGTAACTCCCAATCCCGTGGGAATATCGGGATAAATGAATCAATGTTACCTATCCTTAAACCAAGTTTCATCAAAATCGATTCAGTAGTTTCGGACCCTATTGAATTCGAACAAATACCTAAGCAATCAATATTATTATAAATATGAAAGTATTTATTTATGTAGCCGTCTCGGGTAGTAGTTTTTGCCTGAAGGAGTAACAAACATACCTTTGTTACTCCTTCAGGCAAAAACTACTAGACCGATTGCGATGAAACTCGTAATATATAAAATACAAGTCCATACTGACCATGAATTAGTAGGTGTTCTTTGTAGGTAGGTACCTATACCTATTCACTAAGGGTTTTTCGAAAATCATCCCGAGACGGTAAAATGGCGGGCGTATGGTAAAAACGGGACCTTATTACTAAGATTCCACTGTCTGTCTGTATCTCATGAACCGTGATAGATAGCCAGACAGTTAATATTTTCACAGATGATGTATTTCTGTTGCCGCTTTATCAACAAATAAGTAGGTACGTAAGAATCAAGAATCAAGAATGTTTATTGACCAAGTGATGTACATTGAGATCTTAAAATAATTAAAAATAATAGTTAGGTAACAATCACTTACCCATTACAGGCATACAATATTTAAAGTTTAGGTACTCAAAATAAAATATAATGGTATCTACGGAACCCTTCCGCCGCGCGTTGGCCGGTTTTGAATAACTACCTATATTTATTTGTTAAGTAAGTACCTACTTAACTGAATGTTTTCTTTTCAGGAAACTCATGTCATTCACAAGTTTGATAATGACTTCTATGGTTCTCACCTGAAAATCGTCCTTGTTGGCTACCTAAGAGATGAAATGAACTTCGACTCGCTAGATACATTGATAGAACAAATCAAACAGGACATTAAAAATGCTGAAAATAAATTAGATTCTCCTGAGTCCCTAATAGTAAAAGATCATGAGTATTTTTCATAATATACCTAATAATATTAGCGAAATTTAGAATCATTTAGGTACACTTATCATTAATGTCTTCACAATTGTATTAGTTTGTTGATTTGCCTTACTTTTGGTAAGTAATTATCTATTAATTGATCTATGATAAATGAATTTGTATTTGATAGTAATCTAAATATTGACATTTTATTGTTATTTCTATGCCTAAGATAGGTAGTAGAAAATATTAATTAATAATATTAAGAAATATTCCTTGTATTTTGTGATATTTTTATACAATGACTATGATAATTATGGTGCAATAAAGTTATTTATTACTGAAATTGTGTCTATCTACCCATAAAAGACCTCAATGGTCTTAATCCTGCAGGATATATGGATAAATAATATACTGTCTCTTATCCAATTTATCAATATCAAACTTAATCAAAATTGGTTTAGTAGTTTGAATAGTTAGTTAAATTTTCTATCTAATAATTTCTATAGGTAACTTCCCGGGAAACGTTTTGCCATTTAAAAAAATATAAGGAAAAAAACAATGAATAGTGGTTAATTTTCAGACCTAACGATTAAACACAAACATTTTTCATACAAATTGGTTCAGCCGTTTATGTTATGGCATGGCGCCATCTGTCTGCTGGTTGATGAAATATAAAGATGTAGAAATAAGTATAAAACTCACAAACCCTTTGAAAAAGCCTTTATTTTGTAGTAGTATTACACTGTAATTATGTTAACAAATCTGAAAATATCACTCCCACTTACATTCGGAAAATAAAACACAATTATCTTAAAATTAGGTAGGTAGTACGGGCTCTCTCTCCAGGTCTTAATGTTGTTTTCTCCTAAACGAACATCCTGTAACAAAACAAACATAGTAAGTTATAAATATAGCAGGAGATTGGACATCAACCCCATGAGTTATGCCTTCTCAATGGTGGGTGAGTCCCAAAGGCACACATCCTAACTTCATTTTAAGACACTTCAAAGTGATCTAATGCATTGCATGAATCTTAATGAATAAAAAAATTTTACTGAGTCAGAAACATAATTACAGATACACTCTCTTTGAGCTCTTTGATTTGTAATAATCAGGGTTCGAAAATATCCGATATTTATGATAAATATCAAAATATCGGATTTTTTTGATATATATCCGATATATATAAAAAATGTGATATTTACATAATATTTATCCATTTTGTATGACAGCCATATTGTTATTTTTTTTGTATTATTTAAGTATACTTTTTGCATACCTATGTTTTATAAATATAATAAATTATTTTAAAAAAAAAACAACATATAAAAGAAAAATCAACTCAAAAACATAAAATCTTCATAGAAATCAGAAAAATCAATTAAAATCATAAACAACATCAGGTAAAATCAACTCAAAAAGATAAAATCTTATAAATTTCAATCATTTAATGGCTTCATTAATTTTCTGAATACCTACACTAATACCTACTTAAAATACCTAAACTTTAAACGTTAATACCTAAACTTACTATTAGGGAGTATGTTTTAACTTTACTCCAACGCCATCTATATTTAGGATGGAGAACTACAGTAGAAAACAGCAAAACATGACTTATTTTCATCAAATTTTTAAACAATTTTTGTTTTGATATATATCACAAAAAACCCTTTGATATATATCGGATATATATCATGATATATATCCATTGATATATATCCTCGAACCCTGGTAATAATAGAATGTTTTCAACTCAAGCAGGTCTTTAAGGTCCTATTTGAGTTGAAGGACTTTAAAACTTAAACTAATGCATGATATAAAGTCCTACTTGAGTTCAAAAAATTGCAATAGATATTTTAAAACTCTACAGTGGCTCGGCACTTTTGTTGCCTGATTGTATACAGCGCCATCTAGCGCCGAGCTCAGCAATTAGACTCGTGTTATCGTGGTTGGATAAAGGCCACCATAAATCAATGCCAGTTGCCAGAATACATAAACTTTTCTTTTGTAAATATATACATACACTAGCTGTCCCGGAAAAAACTGTTTTGCCATATAAAAAAATTTATAATAAAGTAAAAAGAAAATGTTGCTCGACTCTCATCGATTCAGAATGAACATACCTAAAAAAATTATATAAAAGGAGGAGTTTGGCAACTAATACCGCGACACGATAATTTAAAAAAAAGAGGAAAATTGGTACAGAAACTGCCACACCAGAAACAAAAATATTGTTAAAAGCGGGAAGCGGGTTCAACCTACTGCAATGCAGTAAGTTGAACCTACAACCTACTGCATTGCAGGCGGGTGTTCGTAAGCTATAGGTACCACAAAAGTTGTTAAGTATACATTCATAAGTAGGTAATTATTATATATTGATAATTTGTTATCGCTAATTGATATAGATTGCAAGAGAACAATAACAAAATTCTTAGATCATGGCAGCAACTTGCATTTTTCATTGAAAAAATAATGGTAAATATTGAATCATATTTTGATGATAACTGGGTAGTCAAAAGATGACACATCACATGCTTATTAGACTAAATTAGAAAACTATGTTTCGTCAGTTGAAATGTTACATACAAAATTTAGTCAACTGGAACCCTCTTCTTCTACCACACACACACCTCTGCTTGAACGAGAGAAGACAAATTTTAATGATCACTCTTCGCAAACGCCTCCAGTTCAAAAACTTATGAAACCTAAGAATACATTTTCAAGTAAACTTAAGTCGAAGAAAACGCCTACTAAAAAAGTTAAAGCAACTCCCTCCGTGCATTCAGCCGATGTTGCTCCGTATAAAATATCAGGCTCCAGCGACAATACCAATAAAGCGGCATATTCTACGGAACACCAAGTCCAGAATATAAAACCACGACAACACATGTCCCTATGTGGTACCGCGGGTCCTGAAATCACAACTTTGAAAGCAGTGAATCCGCGTAAGCACATTCATTTGTGGAACATGGAGTCAAATGCCGAGGAAGTACGTCAGTACCTGTCCCATCTCTGCTCTAACGGAACCTGCACGGTGGAGGAGCTATCCCCCAGAGGCGATTACAAGTCATATAAGATCGGAGTCCCTGAGGCTTCTTATGATTTGTGTATGTCTATCGATGTTTGGCCTGTAAACGCAAGAATAAAGCAATGGGTACAATATAAGAAGAGATCCGTGGGGCCGGCTAGTACACAGCAGCCCTTTCGTAGTGCAGCCCCCCTCCAGTAGGGAAACTGTAATACATATTTTTTATCAAAATGTGCGAGGCTTAAAAACTAAATTGCCAACCTTTCGCAACAATTTGAGCCTATTAGAACACAACTTGGTAGCACTGACAGAAACATACCTGGACAACTCAGTTGGGGATGCAATGGTTATTTCTGGAGATTGGAGTATACTTAGACGCGACAGGAAATCACCCTGTGGTGGAGTCTTGTTGGCGGCACGCCCACCGATAGTTTTACGTCGTCGGGCGGATTTGGAAACCAACTCCGGTGAAGACCTCTGGGCGAGTTTTATATGGCACGGTCGCTCCTTCTTCGTCTGCGTCGTATATATGAAACCATCATCAATCGATAGTGATTATATGGCGTTCTTTTGTAACGTAGAGAATATTATTAACAATTTAAAGGGATCTGTATTGATATTAGGCGATCTAAATTTAAATAGCGCAACTGTATCTATATTGAATTATTATTGTTATTTCTTATCTTACTGTAGTATGACTGAGAAGAATGTGGTGCATAACGTGAATGGAGGTATGCTCGATGTTGTGCTGGTCCGGGAGAGTACTAATGAACGTGAAGTTTTGGTAGCGTCTACGGAGGGGTTGGTCAAAATCGACCTTTATCACCCACCGCTTGACATAGAGGTAAGAGCAAATGCATTTGGCCAAAAAAAAACTGCATTAGAGCCTAGTAACATAGATCCCCGCAGGGATTGGAACTTTGAGCGGTGCGACTGGGAGCAGGTACATTACTTACTGTCAATTGTTTCCTGGTCTGATGTTCTCGTTGCTACGGATGTCAATATCGCAATCGGAGAGTTTTACGCGATTGTTTATTACATTTTTGATCGGTGCGTACCAAAGAAGCGTCGAAGCGCGAATAAATCTAGACGCTATCCAGTGTGGTTTACGTCTGATATCATTAATGACATGAAAGTTAAGTTGAAATTACATAAAACCTGGAAACGTACACAATGTGAAAAAGCTTATGAAGATTTTTCCAGAATTAGATCTGAATTGAAAGTTCGTGCAGCTCGGGCGTATACAAATTATACCACGCGTATTGAGAGTAATATCAAATCCAACCCACGAGAATTTTGGCGACATGTCTCTGCTCTTCGAACCAAAGGTGGGTTTGAGTCTAACGTCTCATACAAGGGTCAAAATTTTTCGGGATCCAAAGCTGCTGACGCCTTTGCTAAGTTCTTTGGTAGTGTATTTTTATCGAAGATTCCGCTGCTAGATGCTGAAATAGCGATATCCTCGGACTCCACCAGAAACAGCAACTACATCGGTATACAAAGGTGATGTCTTGTTTGGTCTTAGAAAGTTAAAGTCAAATAGTTCAGTTGGGCCAGATAGTGTTCCCCCATCCCTACTCAAACGGGCTAAAATCCAACTCTGCGCACCTCTGGGTCACATTTTTAATCTTGCTCTAGAATCAGGCATTTATCCGGAATTGTGGAAAACGTCTAGAGTTTCTCCGATTCCGAAGAGCACAAACAAATCCTTAGTTGAAGAATACAGACCAATAGCTATCATGTCAGCTCCTGCTAAGGTTTTTGAAAGTATCCTGCATAGATACATTTATGACCAAGTTAATAAGTATCTGTGCAGCGAACAGCATGGTTTCAGAAGCAAAAGATCTGTTAACACAAATTTATTATCGATTGTCCATTACATTTCTTCTCAGCTCGATAAAAATACTCAAGTCGATGTCTTGTATTTTGATTTTCGTAAAGCCTTTGATAGGGTAGATAACGACATATTGTTGACAAAGCTAGTCTCAATAGGATTTGCGCCAAAAATGGTCCGATTACTTGCGGACTACCTCCGTGACCGCCAACAATATGTCAGGCTTGGCTTGTACGAGTCCCAGCCCTACCACACACGGTCCGGTGTGAGTCAGGGTTCAATTCTCGGTCCACTCCTTTTTTTAATCATGGTTAATGATCTTCCGGATGTTGTCAATACTGCTAAATGTCTTCTCTATGCGGACGACCTGAAGTTGTTTTCTAACGTGAGGTCAAACTCAGATTGTGAGGCATTACAGAGGGATATCGATGCAATCCTTGAATGGAGTGTTGCCAACAATATGGAGTTCAATGTAACAAAATGTTGTGTCATGACCTTTGGCAGAATGCGCCGCCCTATTATTTTTGACTATAAGCTGAACACCACAAGCATTATGAGAAAGGCGGATGTTAAGGATTTGGGGGTAATTTTTGATGCTAAGCTTACTTTCAATCCTCACATAGCGGCTCTAGCGAAAGAGTCGTATAAACGCTTGGGTTTCATCCTTAGGAATGCCCGAGACTTTAAGGATACAAACGTGATCAAACTCCTATTTAGCGCGCTGGTTCGGAGCAAACTTGAGACAGCTGCCTGCAATCTGCAATCTGGAACCCACACGAATCTACTTACGCTCTTTTGCTAGAAAAAGTTCAGAAAGCCTTCCTTAGGTACTTATACAAGCGAGAGTTTGGCTACTACCCCTATATGTATCCTACTCAATTCATCCTAGGCTGCGTTAGTTATAATTCGTTAGAGGTTCGCCGCGCTTACGATCAAATTGTGACGTGTCTAAAAATTCTTCGTGGGATCATCGACTCTCCGGACTTAAACGAGATTCTTTGTAGACTCTTCTCTCCGAACAAATACATCCGTGGCCGGAAACATTCTCTCCTGGCAGTACCTGCATCTCACACGGCGAGCCACTCGAAGTCTCCCATCCTACGTAGCCTAACCGCCATTAACGCTCTCCTGGATTCGGAACCTGAATGTGATCTGTTTGCGGATGAGTGGAGATCGATATTGTCAGTGTGTTTGAAGTTTTGTGAGAGGTATGCATGTTAGCGTGATCAAATTTTTATTTTGTCTAAGTCAATTAATATAAATGGTATTGTATCGTTTTAATTGACTATAATAAATAAATAAATAAAAAAATAAATAATTATTTCACAACATTTTCAAAGAAATTTCTATATTGACAGTTATTGAACGATTTGATTGGTATTTTGAATGTTAGCACATTCGAAATGAAACTAAGTTTGTACGGACTTTTTATTAGCAATTTAGCATTATTACACCAGATGTTTTAAGTTATAATGCATTGATTTTAATTATAATTTCAACTGTTGTGCAATCTATCATGAACAGGTAATGCATTTTGTGACAAAACAAGTTTGTTTGAATCAATGTAATAAATAGGTATGTAAATAAATGAAATTGTCTTACCTTCCGTTAATTTAGCACGTCCACCAGTGGGCTGACATAGGATCGTGGAGCAACCTGCGCATACGACCACCCTCTGTGCGTGACTAAATACAGTGGTTATTTTGTAGCAGCCTGGGCATTTTACATCCATAAAGTATGAATTAGGATGTGGCACCAGTCTCTTCAACTTGTGTTTCCTTCTCTCCGACGCGGGCGAAGGATGTAGTAAGTCAATTGCGAGCTGAAACAACACGCAGTTAGGTTAGAACGTCATTTGTCTTTATTACCTTTATTTTAACTATAGGATCGTGTTCAATAATTGTAGCGCTGATGAAAGTAGGCAACTGGGACATTGTTCACAAACAATTCACTAAAAATCCATGGATTTTATTGAGTTTCTTTTGACATGTCAACGACTGCCATGTGTAGCTTGTTTGCATGAATGTAAGTCACTGGTTGTCGATGATCTAACGCGATTTCATGTGAGAAAAACAAACGCAGGAATTAAGGAATCACACGAATTTATCACTATTCAAGAACACAGCTCAATAATATTCTAGCACAAATAAAATTACACACCGGCATGGTTACAGCTTTGATGCAGAACCGGAAAAGGAAAGGCGGCCAATGTCCCAGAGACAATTAAATCTAGCACAGACGAAAAATACTGCATAGATAATAAAATAATCATGAAATTATTGTCTATTGCTTCACTCAATCGTCAGTTTAGTGGCTAAAAAGACTTGTCGTCGATCCCGATGCCTGTTGTCTGTCATCTATTTGTCTAAACGTCAATGTCATAATAATGTCTCCGCGAGTTTTCGTTGTGGAGAAAAAAAAGGCGGGAAACGGCGAAGAAGACTAGGCGCGTTTTTTCATTGGAAAATTTTAAAATTAATTTTTTTGGTCTAAATAGTGATCAGGAGGGTGTAGTTATTGTAAATTGTATATATTTTATTTAGCTTAGTTGTGTATATAAATATTTCTTCTAGTGGGTAAGTTTTTTTAGTTTATTTAGTTAGAGGGGGCGGCGATGAACAAGCCGCCCGATCAACCGGACCCCGGAGGTGGATCCATGGACATGGACCCACCTCCCGCGGGCTATTACGTTACATTATCAGAGTCGGGTATGGAGTCAGATGGCTCTTCAGTATCGAACCAATCAGCCACAGTTAGCGGATCTGCCGCAACTAACAATAAAGGTACAAAGAGACAGCGTGTGCACGCTCATAAAAAATGCAAAACTTGTAGGAAAAAGAAGAAGCTCAATAACAATTCAAACACAGCTGATCCAAGTACCTTATGTATTTGTTTGGATAACGATTCTATTGTCGAACAGCCTCCAAAACTACAAAACACCTCTATTGTAAATAATTCTACAGCACAGTTACATGTCTCACAACCCAATCTGCCCATGGTTACACCTGCTTTTGTTCATAATGTAAATAATAATAATATTAAGGACAATACACCTGTACGTCCACCACCCGTGGGTCGTACTCATTATGAATCCACTGATGCTTATCCCTATGTAGTTCATGTACAAAAAGATACATCTAGTTTGAATGATGGATCAATATTGCACCCCATCACATTTGGTAGATTTTTAAAAAGCAATAATATTTTTAACATAGTTAATGGTAGTGTTAAACGCATAGGACGTAACAGAATGTCTATCTCCTTCACAAATTATCAATTCGCTAACATATTTTTAAATAATCCTACTTTAGTTGAAAATAATTATAAAGCTTTCATTCCATCATTTACTGTTACTAGACAAGGTATTGTCCGTGGTATTCCTGTTGACTGGAGCGATACAGAAGTAATGGAAAATATTAATTTGCCAATAGGGTGCGGTAAGATTTTAAAGATTAGACGTTTTAATTATAAAGTTAATATTGATGGTAAGAACATTTGGAAACCTTCACAAACCATTGTTGTAACTTTCGATGGACAAGTATTGCCTAAGCGTATATACATGTGTTACAATGCTTTGCCTGTGGAGCTTTATATCTACCCAACTATACAGTGTTTTTCATGTTGCCGCTTTGGTCACACCAAAACTCAATGTAGGTCAAAACCAAGATGTTATAAATGTGGTAATAGCCATGACGGTTCTTCATGTAACACGGAAGAAGACCTCGCATCCTGTTGCCTATGCTCCGGAAGTCATTTTGCCACTAGCAAAGCATGCCCTGAGTTTTCTCGTCAAACTGCTATCAAAAAAACTATGGCGGACACTTGCATTTCATATGCTGAAGCATCCAAGTTGCATCCTGCAGTTCATAAATCTTTTGTAGATGTTCTTAATGCTAGGACTGTTACTAAAAATTCCAAAATTAACAACTCTCAGATCAATCAGTCTCCTTCTACTAGTTCTCCCTCTACATCCTATAAAAAGACAGTATTTTTAAAACCTCGTTCCCCAAAGAATTCATACTCTTCTACTCAGTATGATCATACCGCTCATAAGCAATTGATTCAAAATTATAATATGCCTTCACCAAGCAATGGGTGTGCATTAAAACCACCCAACAACAATAATGATGACAGTATGAATGTTTTTACAATAATCACTAGTTTAATCAACTCATTTTCTCAGTCAAATCTAATAAATCCTGACCACGCTGCTATAATGATAGAAGCTATCAACAAAACAACGGGACACAATGGATCACAAAATCCAATGTATTCTACAGTGGAATTGCCGTAGTATAAGAAGGAAGAAAAGTGACTTCACTTTTCTCCTGAATAAATACAGACCATCACTTGTTATCTTGAATGAAACCTGGCTAAAACCGGGTTCCACTTTTAAGGTTTCAGGTTATTCCTGTCTACGCTGTGACAGGTCCGATGGGTGCAGTGGTACTGCACTCCTTGTAAATAGTTCTATTTCTTTTAAACCTCATTCTATCCCTACACCTTCAAATGATTTTTCTATTGTAGCAGCTATTGTAAATAATATATGTATAATATCTATTTATATACCTCATCCCTCTATTCCTATTTTCCAAGAATTAAACAATATAATTAGTAACCTACCTAAACCTGTCATGTTAATTGGGGACCTAAATGCTCACCATACAATGTGGGGCTGCTCTAGAAGTGACTCATATGGCGATTTCATTGTGGGTATGTTGGATGATCATGATCTGTGTGTAATAAATACTGGCTCTCGAACCTTAAGGACTAAACCTACAGAGGCTATAAGTGCAGTTGATCTCTTCCTTAGTTCTGCCAGATTTGCAGGTCAACTAACTTGGCAAACTCTTGAATCAACTTACGGTAGTGACCATTATCCAATTCTGATTTCTTTTCCTCACAATAAATTACAACCTAGTATAAACTACAGCCAACCTAAAAGATATAAAATTGCAGACAATAGTATTAAATGGCACGAATTTAAAGAACATGTAGAAAAGAACATATCTAATTTACCAATTTTATCTAATTCCTCAGCAGAAGTATGTTCTAATGCCTTGTCTGACCTAATTAGAGAGTCTGCCGATAATGTTTTCCCTACTAAAAGCAAATCCCAAAAGATTCCTTCACCCCCTTGGTGGGACAGTGACTGTACAAACGCTGTTAAGTTAAGAAAGGAAGCTGAAAGGAAATTTAATCGAGACATGACACTTGAAAATTATGACAGCTTGATGGAGGTAATGAAGGCCACTAAAAGCCTTTTAAAAAAGAAACGTTTTGAGGGTTGGAGATCGTTCTGTTCCTCAATTTCTCCCAATACTCGTGCAGGTTTGGTCTGGTCTAACATCAGAAGATTCAAAGGTGCCATGTCAGAGACGTCCTTCCATACATTACCACCATCACAAGCATCTGAATACCTAGATAACTTAGCTCCGGCATTTGTACCAGAACAAGACTTGGCCATACCACATAGTTTACCATGTCATAATGACGACACAACAGGGCTCAGCTCTCCCTTCACTCTAGAAGAACTTAAGGGTGTACTATCTTATCTGAGGGATTCGGCCCCTGGAGAAGACGGCATTATTTATAGTTTTATAATTAATCTTGGTGAAGAAAGTCTGAAATATTACCTTGACATTATTAATTCGGTCATGTTGACAGGTGACATTCCGAATGTATGGAAATCTCAATTAGTGTTGCCAATTTTAAAACCTAAAAAACTGCCTTCAGAGGTTTCCTCGTACCGTCCAATAGCCTTGTCATCAGTCATTGCAAAAGTAGCCGAACATCTTGTCAAAAATAGACTCGAATTTTATATTGAAAGCAATAATCTTCTTGCCCAGTCACAATATGGGTTCCGAAGAGGCAAGAGCACAATGGACAATTTAAGTATTTTTATTACTGATATAAGGTTAGCTTTTTCAAAAAATGAATATGTAGTTGCTGCCTTTTTAGATATTAAATCCGCTTATGATAATGTTCTTCTATCTGTTTTAAAAAGAAAACTTCACGGTCTTAATGTACCTATTATATTGATTAATTTTATAATCAACTTATTATCCGGTAGACAGTTAAATTTAAATTCAGAGTCCCGCACCCTTTGGAGAGGTATACCTCAAGGGTCAGTATTAAGCCCCCTTTTATATAACATATATGCAAACGATCTAGAACATTCATTGCATAAATCGTCTAATATTTTACAGTATGCTGACGACTTGTTATTATACTGTACTAACAAGTCGGCTCCTCAAGCTTGTGATGAAATTACAAACTCTTTGGGTTATCTGAAATTATGGATGGACGATAATGGTTTGGATTTGTCTATATCCAAAAGTTGTGTCGTGTGGTTTACCCGACATAAAATAATACCCCCTTTAGATGTTAAATATGACGATACAGTGCTCCCAGTTAAAACACATACCAAATTTTTAGGCGTAGTTTTAGATTCAAAACTGTCTGGTTCTCAACATGTGGATTACTTAATAGATAGGTGCGAGAAGACTTTGAATATATTGAGATGCCTTGCGGGGGTTTGGTGGGGTGCTCATCCGTACTCCCTAAAGCTCGTTTACAACGCTATGATTAGAAGTGTTCTTGACTATGGAGCTTTTCTGCTAGAACCTTGTAATCAGACTGCTCTGCGGAAAATCGACATCATTCAATCTAAAGCTCTTAGAATAGTAACGGGGGCTATGAAATCTAGTCCTATTAATGCCCTGCAAGTAGAGTGTGCTGATCCGCCTCTTCACCTCAGACGTCAATATTTATGTGATAGATATTTTTGTAGAATCCTCCAGTTTTCAAATCACCCGTTGATTCCAAAAGTTTTCTTACTATCCGAAGAGTTAAGTACACCTTATTGGCAACATAAGAAAACTCCATGCTTAGTTATTAGTTGGCAAAGATTTTTATCTATTCAAGCACCTACGTTTAGGTCACCTCGTTTACCAATGTTTAATAATAACTTTAAAGCTTTAACATCTCCTTTAGAGGTTCATGACTATATAGGAATTGATAAAGAATCCCCTAATGCTCAACAAGAACTCAATTATGCTGTTGATTCCAAATGGCAGCATTGGCACCAAATATATTGTGATGCCTCAAAATTTTCAACAGACAGTTGTGTTGGTGTTGGAGTCTATCATAGGCAAAGTAACATTGTACAAAAAATCAAACTACCCCCAGAGTCATCAGTTTTCACCGGGGAATGCCTTGGCATACTGAAGTCCATCGAACTGGTATTGCTCATGAAGCTTAAAAAAACTGTCATTTTCACAGATTCCAAAAGTGCACTTCTGGCTTTGAAACGTTACTCGTTAAAATCTTGTAAATATTTTCCATTAATTTTTGACATTAAGAATAAAGTACATGAATGTTCACTCAAAGGACTTTCTGTTACGTTTGTATGGATTCCTGGACATTCAGGTATTCATGGAAACGATAAAGCAGATAGTCTGGCAAAGGATGCGGTGCAATGTGGTGATTTAGTACCGTATATGAACTACCCGTCTGATTTAGCGTCGATCCCTTCTACTTATATGTACCACGCTTGGAATGAATTGTGGATAGAGAGTGTCCGGAAAAAAGGTAGACATTATTTCCAAATTCAACCTACAATTCCTAAAAAACCGTGGTTTTACAAGCTCAAGCTTTGCAAAACTTCAACATCTATATTAATAAGAATGCGACTTGGACATGTTTGCACACCTTCTCATCTTGCTAAGCTTGGTATTGTACAGAGTGCTGCGTGTGACTGTGGAGTGGAAGATTGTGATATCAATCACATTTTCTTTGGTTGCTCTTTGTTCGATAATAGTCATTTATACGAGGCGTTGTTATCATTAAAAGTGTGTCTACCTACAGAAATCAAATCTTTATTATCCATGAATCCTACCCGACCTGACCCGTATATGTATATTGCCTTATCAAATTATCTTACTTATAATTGTATTAAAATTTAACTATTTTTATTTATTTTATTTATATCCCTTCCCTTCCCTATCTTTGTAAATATTGTTAAAGTAAGTTTTTTAAATTTTCTTAATATTTTTAAGATTGATTTCCCTACCTTCCTGATCCTATCCTATCCTATTCGTAATTTCCGGTTCCTTTTGTAAATATTCGTTTCCCTAATTTTCCAAAAAATACAACCAAAATAACTATGCAAACACCATAAAACATCAAACTAAATTCAAGCCATATTAAAATCACCATGATGATTAGAAAACTGCTCAAGACCTCAAGACAGCCTAAAATATTCGGTCACAGAGCTGACCGGATAAACACGGATTTAAGATAATACATGACTCTGGCAAGTCGCTGATCGCGCCTAAGTCCAAAAGAAGAAGAAAAAAAAAAAAAAAAAAAAAAAGTCAAGGTAATATTTCAGACTTTCTTCACCAAGATTAACTAAAAAAACTATAAATAATGCCATCTTCTCCAGGGGCCGAATCCCTCAGATAAGATAGTACACCCTTAAGTTCTTCTAGAGTGAAGGGAGAGCTGAGCCCTGTTGTGTCGTCATTATGACATGGTAAACTATGTGGTATGGCCAAGTCTTGTTCTGGTACAAATGCCGGAGCTAAGTTATCTAGGTATTCAGATGCTTGTGATGGTGGTAATGTATGGAAGGACGTCTCTGACATGGCACCTTTGAATCTTCTGATGTTAGACCAGACCAAACCTGCACGAGTATTGGGAGAAATTGAGGAACAGAACGATCTCCAACCCTCAAAACGTTTCTTTTTTAAAAGGCTTTTAGTGGCCTTCATTACCTCCATCAAGCTGTCATAATTTTCAAGTGTCATGTCTCGATTAAATTTCCTTTCAGCTTCCTTTCTTAACTTAACAGCGTTTGTACAGTCACTGTCCCACCAAGGGGGTGAAGGAATCTTTTGGGATTTGCTTTTAGTAGGGAAAACATTATCGGCAGACTCTCTAATTAGGTCAGACAAGGCATTAGAACATACTTCTGCTGAGGAATTAGATAAAATTGGTAAATTAGATATGTTCTTTTCTACATGTTCTTTAAATTCGTGCCATTTAATACTATTGTCTGCAATTTTATATCTTTTAGGTTGGCTGTAGTTTATACTAGGTTGTAATTTATTGTGAGGAAAAGAAATCAGAATTGGATAATGGTCACTACCGTAAGTTGATTCAAGAGTTTGCCAAGTTAGTTGACCTGCAAATCTGGCAGAACTAAGGAAGAGATCAACTGCACTTATAGCCTCTGTAGGTTTAGTCCTTAAGGTTCGAGAGCCAGTATTTATTACACACAGATCATGATCATCCAACATACCCACAATGAAATCGCCATATGAGTCACTTCTAGAGCAGCCCCACATTGTATGGTGAGCATTTAGGTCCCCAATTAACATGACAGGTTTAGGTAGGTTACTAATTATATTGTTTAATTCTTGGAAAATAGGAATAGAGGGATGAGGTATATAAATAGATATTATACATATATTATTTACAATAGCTGCTACAATAGAAAAATCATTTGAAGGTGTAGGGATAGAATGAGGTTTAAAAGAAATAGAACTATTTACAAGGAGTGCAGTACCACTGCACCCATCGGACCTGTCACAGCGTAGACAGGAATAACCTGAAACCTTAAAAGTGGAACCCGGTTTTAGCCAGGTTTCATTCAAGATAACAAGTGATGGTCTGTATTTATTCAGGAGAAAAGTGAAGTCACTTTTCTTCCTTCTTATACTACGGCAATTCCACTGTAGAATACATTGGATTTTGTGATCCATTGTGTCCCGTTGTTTTGTTGATAGCTTCTATCATTATAGCAGCGTGGTCAGGATTTATTAGATTTGACTGAGAAAATGAGTTGATTAAACTAGTGATTATTGTAAAAACATTCATACTGTCATCATTATTGTTGTTGGGTGGTTTTAATGCACACCCATTGCTTGGTGAAGGCATATTATAATTTTGAATCAATTGCTTATGAGCGGTATGATCATACTGAGTAGAAGAGTATGAATTCTTTGGGGAACGAGGTTTTAAAAATACTGTCTTTTTATAGGATGTAGAGGGAGAACTAGTAGAAGGAGACTGATTGATCTGAGAGTTGTTAATTTTGGAATTTTTAGTAACAGTCCTAGCATTAAGAACATCTACAAAAGATTTATGAACTGCAGGATGCAACTTGGATGCTTCAGCATATGAAATGCAAGTGTCCGCCATAGTTTTTTTGATAGCAGTTTGACGAGAAAACTCAGGGCATGCTTTGCTAGTGGCAAAATGACTTCCGGAGCATAGGCAACAGGATGCGAGGTCTTCTTCCGTGTTACATGAAGAACCGTCATGGCTATTACCACATTTATAACATCTTGGTTTTGACCTACATTGAGTTTTGGTGTGACCAAAGCGGCAACATGAAAAACACTGTATAGTTGGGTAGATATAAAGCTCCACAGGCAAAGCATTGTAACACATGTATATACGCTTAGGCAATACTTGTCCATCGAAAGTTACAACAATGGTTTGTGAAGGTTTCCAAATGTTCTTACCATCAATATTAACTTTATAATTAAAACGTCTAATCTTTAAAATCTTACCGCACCCTATTGGCAAATTAATATTTTCCATTACTTCTGTATCGCTCCAGTCAACAGGAATACCACGGACAATACCTTGTCTAGTAACAGTAAATGATGGAATGAAAGCTTTATAATTATTTTCAACTAAAGTAGGATTATTTAAAAATATGTTAGCGAATTGATAATTTGTGAAGGAGATAGACATTCTGTTACGTCCTATGCGTTTAACACTACCATTAACTATGTTAAAAATATTATTGCTTTTTAAAAATCTACCAAATGTGATGGGGTGCAATATTGATCCATCATTCAAACTAGATGTATCTTTTTGTACATGAACTACATAGGGATAAGCATCAGTGGATTCATAATGAGTACGACCCACGGGTGGTGGACGTACAGGTGTATTGTCCTTAATATTATTATTATTTACATTATGAACAAAAGCAGGTGTAACCATGGGCAGATTGGGTTGTGAGACATGTAACTGTGCTGTAGAATTATTTACAATAGAGGTGTTTTGTAGTTTTGGAGGCTGTTCGACAATAGAATCGTTATCCAAACAAATACATAAGGTACTTGGATCAGCTGTGTTTGAATTGTTATTGAGCTTCTTCTTTTTCCTACAAGTTTTGCATTTTTTATGAGCGTGCACACGCTGTCTCTTTGTACCTTTATTGTTAGTTGCGGCAGATCCGCTAACTGTGGCTGATTGGTTCGATACTGAAGAGCCATCTGACTCCATACCCGACTCTGATAATGTAACGTAATAGCCCGCGGGAGGTGGGTCCATGTCCATGGATCCACCTCCGGGGTCCGGTTGATCGGGCGGCTTGTTCATCGCCGCCCCCTCTAACTAAATAAACTAAAAAAACTTACCCACTAGAAGAAATATTTATATACACAATTAAGCTAAATAAAATATATACAATTTACAATAACTACACCCTCCTATTACCTTGACATTATTAATTCGGTCATGTTGACAGGTGACATTACGAATGTATGGAAATCTCAATTAGTGTTGCCAATTTTAAAACCTAAAAAACTGCCTTCAGAGGTTTCCTCGTACCTTCCAATAGCTTTGTCATCAGTCATTGCAAAAGTAGCCGAACATCTTGTCAAAAATAGACTCGAATTTTATATTGAAAGCAATAATCTTCTTGCCCAGTCACAATATGGGTTCCGAAGAGGCAAGAGCACAATGGACAATTTAAGTATTTTTATTACTGATATAAGGTTAGCTTTTTCAAAAAATGAATATGTAGTTGCTGCCTTTTTAGATATTAAATCCGCTTATGATAATGTTCTTCTATCTGTTTTAAAAAGAAAACTTCACGGTCTTAATGTACCTATTATATTGATTAATTTTATAATCAACTTATTATCCGGTAGACAGTTAAATTTAAATTCAGAGTCCCGCATCCTTTGGAGAGGTATACCTCAAGGGTCAGTATTAAGCCCCCTTTTATATAACATATATGCAAACGATCTAGAACATTCATTGCATAAATCGTCTAATATTTTACAGTATGCTGACGACTTGTTATTATACTGTACTAACAAGTCGGCTCCTCAAGCTTGTGATGAAATTACAAACTCTTTGGGTTATCTGAAATTATGGATGGACGATAATGGTTTGGATTTGTCTATATCCAAAAGTTGTGTCGTGTGGTTTACCCGACATAAAATAATACCCCCTTTAGATGTTAAATATGACGATACAGTGCTCCCAGTTAAAACACATACCAAATTTTTAGGCGTAGTTTTAGATTCAAAACTGTCTGGTTCTCAACATGTGGATTACTTAATAGATAAGTGCGAGAAGACTTTGAATATATTGAGATGCCTTGCGGGGGTTTGGTGGGGTGCTCATCCGTACTCCCTAAAGCTCGTTTACAACGCTATGATTAGAAGTGTTCTTGACTATGGAGCTTTTCTGCTAGAACCTTGTAATCAGACTGCTCTGCGGAAAATCGACATCATTCAATCTAAAGCTCTAAGAATAGTAACGGGGGCTATGAAATCTAGTCCTATTAATGCCCTGCAAGTAGAGTGTGCTGATCCGCCTCTTCACCTCAGACGTCAATATTTATGTGATAGATATTTTTGTAGAATCCTCCAGTTTTCAAATCACCCGTTGATTCCAAAAGTTTTCTTACTATCCGAAGAGTTAAGTACACCTTATTGGCAACATAAGAAAACTCCATGCTTAGTTATTAGTTGGCAAAGATTTTTATCTATTCAAGCACCTACGTTTAGGTCACCTCGTTTACCAATGTTTAATAATAACTTTAAAGCTTTAACATCTCCTTTAGAGGTTCATGACTATATAGGAATTGATAAAGAATCCCCTAATGCTCAACAAGAACTCAATTATGCTGTTGATTCCAAATGGCAGCATTGGCACCAAATATATTGTGATGCCTCAAAATTTTCAACAGACAGTTGTGTTGGTGTTGGAGTCTATCATAGGCAAAGTAACATTGTACAAAAAATCAAACTACCCCCAGAGTCATCAGTTTTCACCGGGGAATGCCTTGGCATACTGAAGTCCATCGAACTGGTATTGCTCATGAAGCTTAAAAAAACTGTCATTTTCACAGATTCCAAAAGTGCACTTCTGGCTTTGAAACGTTACTCGTTAAAATCTTGTAAATATTTTCCATTAATTTTTGACATTAAGAATAAAGTACATGAATGTTCACTCAAAGGACTTTCTGTTACGTTTGTATGGATTCCTGGACATTCAGGTATTCATGGAAACGATAAAGCAGATAGTCTGGCAAAGGATGCGGTGCAATGTGGTGATTTAGTACCGTATATGAACTACCCGTCTGATTTAGCGTCGATCCCTTCTACTTATATGTACCACGCTTGGAATGAATTGTGGATAGAGAGTGTCCGGAAAAAAGGTAGACATTATTTCCAAATTCAACCTACAATTCCTAAAAAACCGTGGTTTTACAAGCTCAAGCTTTGCAAAACTTCAACATCTATATTAATAAGAATGCGACTTGGACATGTTTGCACACCTTCTCATCTTGCTAAGCTTGGTATTGTACAGAGTGCTGCGTGTGACTGTGGAGTGGAAGATTGTGATATCAATCACATTTTCTTTGGTTGCTCTTTGTTCGATAATAGTCATTTATACGAGGCGTTGTTATCATTAAAAGTGTGTCTACCTACAGAAATCAAATCTTTATTATCCATGAATCCTACCCGACCTGACCCGTATATGTATATTGCCTTATCAAATTATCTTACTTATAATTGTATTAAAATTTAACTATTTTTATTTATTTTATTTATATCCCTTCCCTTCCCTATCTTTGTAAATATTGTTAAAGTAAGTTTTTTAAATTTTCTTAATATTTTTAAGATTTATTTCCCTACCTTCCTGATCCTATCCTATCCTATTCGTAATTTCCGGTTCCTTTTGTAAATATTCGTTTCCCTAATTTTCCAAAAAATACAACCAAAATAACTATGCAAACACCATAAAACATCAAACTAAATTCAAGCCATATTAAAATCACCATGATGATTAGAAAACTGCTCAAGACCTCAAGACAGCCTAAAATATTCGGTCACAGAGCTGACCGGATAAACACGGATTTAAGATAATACATGACTCTGGCAAGTCGCTGATCGCGCCTAAGTCCAAAAGAAGAAGAAAAAAAAAAAAAAAAAAAAAGTCAAGGTAATATTTCAGACTTTCTTCACCAAGATTAACTAAAAAAACTATAAATAATGCCATCTTCTCCAGGGGCCGAATCCCTCAGATAAGATAGTACACCCTTAAGTTCTTCTAGAGTGAAGGGAGAGCTGAGCCCTGTTGTGTCGTCATTATGACATGGTAAACTATGTGGTATGGCCAAGTCTTGTTCTGGTACAAATGCCGGAGCTAAGTTATCTAGGTATTCAGATGCTTGTGATGGTGGTAATGTATGGAAGGACGTCTCTGACATGGCACCTTTGAATCTTCTGATGTTAGACCAGACCAAACCTGCACGAGTATTGGGAGAAATTGAGGAACAGAACGATCTCCAACCCTCAAAACGTTTCTTTTTTAAAAGGCTTTTAGTGGCCTTCATTACCTCCATCAAGCTGTCATAATTTTCAAGTGTCATGTCTCGATTAAATTTCCTTTCAGCTTCCTTTCTTAATTTAACAGCGTTTGTACAGTCACTGTCCCACCAAGGGGGTGAAGGAATCTTTTGGGATTTGCTTTTAGTAGGGAAAACATTATCGGCAGACTCTCTAATTAGGTCAGACAAGGCATTAGAACATACTTCTGCTGAGGAATTAGATAAAATTGGTAAATTAGATATGTTCTTTTCTACATGTTCTTTAAATTCGTGCCATTTAATACTATTGTCTGCAATTTTATATCTTTTAGGTTGGCTGTAGTTTATACTAGGTTGTAATTTATTGTGAGGAAAAGAAATCAGAATTATTTAAAGTTACTACTACTACTAATACTATTTAAAGTTTTAACAAGTTCTTAGATAGATATCTTCATTAAAAAATAAATTACTGAATGTGTTGCTAAGCGCAAATCTCGAGAACAGCTGAACCGATTTCGCTAATTCTTTTTTTGTTGTGTTTGTTATTGTCAGGAGAAGTTTCTTAAGAAAGAAAAAATTAAGAAAATTGCGTAGAAAAATATTTCGCGGGTGAAACCGCGGGGCGCAGCTAGTATGTAATAATTAAGTAGGTATATGGCACAAGTTCCTAAAAGCATTGAATCGTAATAAACAAACTATATTGTTCACTATGGTCCAGTGGTGTAGGAATTTGCCGGTTTTAATTCTTCACGCCTGTATTCACAAAAGTTTCTCTTGGATAAGTTAACGCACTGCGCTAAATGCGGCCCTAAGATTGGTCAATTTTGTGCTGCTCTCTTCACTTCTAGGCAATTAGCGTCTTATTTGCGGTTCTATGCGTTCGCGCGCACTATGCAATCTCATAGGGTCTCTGTTGTGAGATTAAAAATTTTTATCTATAAGTAGGTACCTACCTGAGTTTTCGCGGGAACGAGCCAACAACATGTCGTGCTGCAGTTTTATTTACACGAAACTTAGTTGTAAACCGAGTTAAATTGTATAATTCTGGTGGAAAGTTATCTAATTTAGTTCCGTGAAAGTGCACAAGTGTAGTGAAAGTAAAAATCAGTGTCAAACATGGACTTTTCTCGTTGCCTCCAAAATCTCCTACAAGGTTATAGTAAAGTAGCCACCGCTTTTACTATGACCCCTGACTTGACAAACTGTGACTTGACGATCTTGAAACACTTTGAGCCCGATTTCTGTAAATCGGGCCATAACTTGATGCAAAATATTACTTGATACTGGCTATATGCACAAACCGTGCGAAGCCATAAGTGAAAATAAAAAAGTAGGTACCTACCTAAATATACAATTCTAAAGGCTTTTACACACGTCCCAATTTGGTCGGGTCCGACATCAGTGTTGCCACATTTCAATTCGACAAATCTGTATCGTTAAGTGAAAAAATCTGTGTAAAATCTGTATGAGAACAGCTATAATTGTATAAAATCTGGACTATTCATAATCGTAGACAGAGAATAAATAGTTATTCTCTGTCTACGCTCCATAATACCTAATATTAAAAATGAATAGTCCAGATTTTATACAATTACATAAAGCTATTCTCATACAGATTTTACACAGATTTTTTCACTTATCGATACAGATTTGTCGAATTGAATTGTGGCAGCACTGATGTTGGACCCGACCAAATCGGGACGTGTGTAAAAGCCTTAACAGTGCTGTGGTTTCACCCGCGTAACTCCCAATCCCGTGGGAATATCGGGATAAATGAATCAATGTTACCTATCCTTAAACCAAGTTTCATCAAAATCGATTCAGTAGTTTCGGACCCTATTGAATTCGAACAAATACCTAAGCAATCAATATTATTATAAATATGAAAGTATTTATTTATGTAGCCGTCTCGGGTAGTAGTTTTTGCCTGAAGGAGTAACAAACATACCTTTGTTACTCCTTCAGGCAAAAACTACTAGACCGATTGCGATGAAACTCGTAATATATAAAATACAAGTCCATACTGACCATGAATTAGTAGGTGTTCTTTGTAGGTAGGTACCTATACCTATTCACTAAGGGTTTTTCGAAAATCATCCCGAGACGGTAAAATGGCGGGCGTATGGTAAAAACGGGACCTTATTACTAAGATTCCACTGTCTGTCTGTATCTCATGAACCGTGATAGATAGCCAGACAGTTAATATTTTCACAGATGATGTATTTCTGTTGCCGCTTTATCAACAAATAAGTAGGTACGTAAGAATCAAGAATCAAGAATGTTTATTGACCAAGTGATGTACATTGAGATCTTAAAATAATTAAAAATAATAGTTAGGTAACAATCACTTACCCATTACAGGCATACAATATTTAAAGTTTAGGTACTCAAAATAAAATATAATGGTATCTACGGAACCCTTCCGCCGCGCGTTGGCCGGTTTTGAATAACTACTGTCGCCTTCTAAGAACGTTGAGCGCTAATATGTCGCCTAGCGTTCCTAGCAGTTATACGGTGATACGGGAGAATCAAAGACGGATAACTGGGGACATAATTTATTAGTTAAGGGTGAAGCTAAGTACATTGCTACGATAAGAAACTAGGTGCTAAATTTACTTTAAGGCTAGTTAAGAGTTAAGTTAAGAATAAGGTGTAAATATAGCTTAAGTTTTAAGTTAGATAAGATCATAGCCGTTGCATATAGTTTTCAAGGTTTAGGTTTAAGTAATGAGTTTTAAGTTACAATAAGTTCTATTAGTAAGGAGAAGCTAAGATTTTAAGGTCTGAGAGAGCATGGACTTCCCGTAAGGTCGGGTCGTTTTACAGCGGGGTTTGAGCCACGATGGTACTAGTTTAGATAGCATTTAAGATGAATAATGGTACTGTCTCTACGAGTTCATAGCGTCACAGATAAAATAGATAGGAAATAAGGACTCAGCTCTAAGCGATTTCGTAGTGCGACCGGTTGATGATGGTGTTCGGTTGATGTAGGTGGCATCAAGAGGGTGTCCTTCTCCAAGTGTCCTCAGACCTCAACGGGTACCTCTCTGTCATGTTTAGGAACACTCCCGCAATACCAACGTCCAAGTTGTTGTTGTCGGTGGAGATATTAATCCGAGCCTCGCTCCCTGAAAATATCCAGTGTGAACGGTAAACAGACGGACCGGCCTCCTCGTTCTGTAAGTCATCGCCGACAGCGTCAGAGTCCAAGATTTAACTAAGTGCTGACCTTGGCGATGGCTTACAAAACGACAGGGCTAGTTGTTAAAACAATAGTTTATAGCTAACTAGAAAATTAGAAATTAAAATTAAAAATATTTAATTTTAAATCAAGATTACAGCATTACAATAGTATGCAACAATAAAGGGGGCTACTGTTTAGCACAGTAACAACGATGTTGGAGTTTTAGGTTATTAAGGAAACAACGCGTGTCGAGTGAAAGTTCACGCGATCGCAGGTCGCGCGTTTTCCTATTTAGAAGTTGATAAATAATAATTAAAACAGGCAGGCTTTTAGGGAAGAATTAAGCCATTCGACTTACAGGAGGCAGGAAGAGAAACGAGGCGCGTCACGGCTTCGTTGGTTCACTGTACTATGTTAAATTTGGAATTAGTCGGAAACAAATTAAATAATCCACTCACCTGATATTAGGGAATAAGTTGTACAGAACGACCAAAATAGTTCAAGGGTTGCTATCGCAATTTTTGGGGAACGATTTCCAAATTTATTAATTTTTCTTAAAGGCGTAGTCATTCACAGACAACGGCCCAAGCAAAAAGAAAAGCAAGGTGAAAATCTTGTATCCCGCCTAGGAAATACGTCATCTGACAGATGTTCCACAGACTAAATATTTTGTTAGATCTTAGTTTATACTTATTGCTTTTAATGTGTAGTTATTAATTAAATGTTTATGTTTATGTATTGAGCTAGATTTAATACATTAAAACAATTTATAAATTGTTTTATTGTAGAATTTTAATTAATTAGGTGATCGCGAATCAGCTCCATCTGACGGTGGGAAGTGACCACGGAAATGGGTTTTAAAAGGTCAAGTGCGAGTTGCAAAGTTCTAGAACTTTCTATGGTTTCGCTATTCTAGCAATAAGGGCCTGCAGTTCAGTGAAGACATTATTAAAATAAAGGTTTTAATTTATAATATTGTTTTATTGAATAGTTGTATCAATTCCCTTATTAAGCAGCCTAATAATGTGACATAGGTTTTAAAATATTATTTATTAGCGCGCCATCTCTCGCGTTTGAACGGCGTTATTACAAAGTAATTGAAGGTGGACTATCAACCTTGGCCCGTTCAATAGTGTGACTTCTTGATGAGAGAGGTCGCTGGGTGTCTCAAAATGAACCAATTACTCTGATTAAAAGTTTATTTAGTTATTAATTACAAGGGTAAGGGCGTCGTATTACGACGAAATGTAACCACTACGTTACATTACCCGCCGCTCCGGGGAAAGATTTTTGCCTATGGAAAAATCTTTATGGACTAGAAAAATCAACTACACATACAGCCGTCATCAAACATACACTTTCAGGCTTTTCATTCACTTCTTTCGTTCAAAAATCATGCATACTCTCGCATTCATACTTCTCCTGTGGTTGTCATTGTCAAAAATTTTATTTTGACAGCGCCTTGACATACTGAAAGGTCAACTACCTACTAGATGGGTGTTGACCAAAGTTGTTGTTCTAGGTTTGTTTATTATGATAATAGAGGTAATGTACGAGTGTTTTTAAGAGTTATTGCCAATGAACTATCGAGTATGGACTATTGTCGTAAGTTTCCGCTATGTTCTCGACGTAGCAACAAAGTAGTTCAGTAGTACCTTGCAACTAATTCGTCGAAACTGGAAAACTATTTTTATCGACAAGGTCCAGGTAAACAAAACACCTAAGAAAGTGTCCTGTTCGTTAAGAAGTAAGTACATACAGCACGTACGTACGCAATACCTACGTAGGTTATCAGCAACGAAGGGTTAAGAGAGTCTCCGCGCTAAATCTTTAGTCTGCCTACCAGGTTTAAGGAGAAATAACTTAGCTTTCAAGGGGAGCTAGCTATTTAAGATAAGAATAGTTCATTGTCAAGTAATTAAGATTTGAAGTTTAAGATTTAGTAACATACATTCTAGGGAAGGCCCTTGGATGTAGTTTTTGTTAAGTAAGTATTCATTCGAGTGAATATATAAGTTTAGGTTATTTAGTTTATAGTAAGTATTTATTTAAGTTTTGTAAACGCTTCATTTTAAAGGGAGAGCCCTAAAATGTCGTTTTTCTAAGTAAAAAGAACCTAAAATGTCGTTCTTTATGAGTAAGTACTTAGGTATGCATTAGGTTGAATACCTAATTCTTTTTATTTTGGTTTTTAAGTTTAAGGGAATATCTTAGTGCCTTAGAATTTAAGTTTTGTTATTAGTATTTAAGTTTTATCCGAGTAAAGTATTAAGTTTTAAGTCGAGCCCACGTAATCAGTACGTTTAGGTATTTTAAGTATCTAAGTTTATTGTTTTAGTTTTAAGTAAAGGCCTACACGGTCTGTAGTTTTAGATATTGCAAGTTTTAGTTTACACGGGTTGTAGTAGTCAAGAGTTAAAAGTTCTGCGCGCCTCATGTCTCTGCCTTTGCCTTTTGTAAGTTAATTATTAGAGATAGAATACATTTTTTTTTTGAGTTTTAAGAGTGATCAGTGTTAGTTTTGTTAGTTAAGAGTTTAGTATTGAAGAGTGTTATCGAGGGAAGGTAGGAATGGGGGTAAGAGGGTGGGTATTAGTTTTATTTAGTAAGGGTCTTAGTCTAGGGGGTACAATCTTAAAATCTATGTTAGTATACATGTACCTAAGTATAAGTTTACCAACACCAAGGGACGCACATCCTATTTGCTTAATGAACTCGTAGAGAGGTGTACCGAGTAAATGCCATATAAGAGGGTGCCTATAGGGACACCTAAAGAACTACGTTTAGGGGCGCTAACATGCGACGCCTAGATAACCTAGTACCAGCTAAGAACCACGTAAGAGGGGCCAATATGTCAATATGACGCCTGTAGGGAAACCTAAGGGAACTAGTACCTGCTAAGAACCACGGTAAGGGGTGATAATATGTCGCCTATAGGGAAACCTAAGGGACCTAGTACCTTCTAAGAACCACGATAAGGGGCGCCAATATGTCGCCTAGCAGTTACACGGTGATACGGGAGAATCAAAGACGGATAACTGGGGACATAATTTATTAGTTAAGGGTGAAGCTAAGTACATTGCTACGATAAGAAACTAGGTGCTAAATTTACTTTAAGGCTAGTTAAGAGTTAAGTTAAGAATAAGGTGTAAATATAGCTTAAGTTTTAAGTTAGATAAGATCATAGCCGTTGTATATAGTTTTCAAGGTTTAGGTTTAAGTAATGAGTTTTAAGTTACAATAAGTTCTATAAGTAAGGAGAAGCTAAGATTTTAAGGTCTGAGAGAGCATGGACTTCCCGTAAGGTCGGGTCGTTTTACAGCGGGGTTTGAGCCACGATGGTACTAGTTTAGATAGCATTTAAGATGAATAATGGTACTGTCTCTACGAGTTCATAGCGTCACAGATAAAATAGATAGGAAATAAGGACTCAGCTCTAAGCGATTTCGTAGTGCGACCGGTTGATGATGGTGTTCGGTTGATGTAGGTGGCATCAAGAGGGTGTCCTTCTCCAAGTGTCCTCAGACCTCAACGGGTACCTCTCTGTCATGTTTAGGAACACTCCCGCAATACCAACGTCCAAGTTGTTGTTGTCGGTGGAGATATTAATCCGAGCCTCGCTCCCTGAAAATATCCAGTGTGAACGGTAAACAGACGGACCGGCCTCCTCGTTCTGTAAGTCATCGCCGACAGCGTCAGAGTCCAAGATTTAACTAAGTGCTGACCTTGGCGATGGCTTACAAAACGACAGGGCTAGTTGTTAAAACAATAGTTTATAGCTAACTAGAAAATTAGAAATTAAAATTAAAAATATTTAATTTTAAATCAAGATTACAGCATTACAATAGTATGCAACAATAAAGGGGGCTACTGTTTAGCACAGTAACAACGATGTTGGAGTTTTAGGTTATTAAGGAAACAACGCGTGTCGAGTGAAAGTTCACGCGATCGCAGGTCGCGCGTTTTCCTATTTAGAAGTTGATAAATAATAATTAAAACAGGCAGGCTTTTAGGGAAGAATTAAGCCATTCGACTTACAGGAGGCAGGAAGAGAAACGAGGCGCGTCACGGCTTCGTTGGTTCACTGTACTATGTTAAATTTGGAATTAGTCGGAAACAAATTAAATAATCCACTCACCTGATATTAGGGAATAAGTTGTACAGAACGACCAAAATAGTTCAAGGGTTGCTATCGCAATTTTTGGGGAACGATTTCCAAATTTATTAATTTTTCTTAAAGGCGTAGTCATTCACAGACAACGGCCCAAGCAAAAAGAAAAGCAAGGTGAAAATCTTGTATCCCGCCTAGGAAATACGTCATCTGACAGATGTTCCACAGACTAAATATTTTGTTAGATCTTAGTTTATACTTATTGCTTTTAATGTGTAGTTATTAATTAAATGTTTATGTTTATGTATTGAGCTAGATTTAATACATTAAAACAATTTATAAATTGTTTTATTGTAGAATTTTAATTAATTAGGTGATCGCGAATCAGCTCCATCTGACGGTGGGAAGTGACCACGGAAATGGGTTTTAAAAGGTCAAGTGCGAGTTGCAAAGTTCTAGAACTTTCTATGGTTTCGCTATTCTAGCAATAAGGGCCTGCAGTTCAGTGAAGACATTATTAAAATAAAGGTTTTAATTTATAATATTGTTTTATTGAATAGTTGTATCAATTCCCTTATTAAGCAGCCTAATAATGTGACATAGGTTTTAAAATATTATTTATTAGCGCGCCATCTCTCGCGTTTGAACGGCGTTATTACAAAGTAATTGAAGGTGGACTATCAACCTTGGCCCGTTCAATAGTGTGACTTCTTGATGAGAGAGGTCGCTGGGTGTCTCAAAATGAACCAATTACTCTGATTAAAAGTTTATTTAGTTATTAATTACAAGGGTAAGGGCGTCGTATTACGACGAAATGTAACCACTACGTTACACTACCTATATTTATTTGTTAAGTAAGTACCTACTTAACTGAATGTTTTCTTTTCAGGAAACTCATGTCATTCACAAGTTTGATAATGACTTCTATGGTTCTCACCTGAAAATCGTCCTTGTTGGCTACCTAAGAGATGAAATGAACTTCGACTCGCTAGATACATTGATAGAACAAATCAAACAGGACATTAAAAATGCTGAAAATAAATTAGATTCTCCTGAGTCCCTAATAGTAAAAGATCATGAGTATTTTTCATAATATACCTAATAATATTAGCGAAATTTAGAATCATTTAGGTACACTTATCATTAATGTCTTCACAATTGTATTAGTTTGTTGATTTGCCTTACTTTTGGTAAGTAATTATCTATTAATTGATCTATGATAAATGAATTTGTATTTGATAGTAATCTAAATATTGACATTTTATTGTTATTTCTATGCCTAAGATAGGTAGTAGAAAATATTAATTAATAATATTAAGAAATATTCCTTGTATTTTGTGATATTTTTATACAATGACTATGATAATTATGGTGCAATAAAGTTATTTATTACTGAAATTGTGTCTATCTACCCATAAAAGACCTCAATGGTCTTAATCCTGCAGGATATATGGATAAATAATATACTGTCTCTTATCCAATTTATCAATATCAAACTTAATCAAAATTGGTTTAGTAGTTTGAATAGTTAGTTAAATTTTCTATCTAATAATTTCTATAGGTAACTTAAATGTCCCGGGAAACGTTTTGCCATTTAAAAAAATATAAGGAAAAAACAATGAATAGTGGTTAATTTTCAGACCTAACGATTAAACACAAACATTTTTCATACAAATTGGTTCAGCCGTTTATGTTATGGCATGGCGCCATCTGTCTGCTGGTTGATGAAATATAAAGATGTAGAAATAAGTATAAAACTCACAAACCCTTTGAAAAAGCCTTTATTTTGTAGTAGTATTACACTGTAATTATGTTAACAAATCTGAAAATATCACTCCCACTTACATTCGGAAAATAAAACACAATTATCTTAAAATTAGGTAGTACGGGCTCTCTCTCCAGGTCTTAATGTTGTTTTCTCCTAAACGAACATCCTGTAACAAAACAAACATAGTAAGTTATAAATATAGCAGGAGATTGGACATCAACCCCATGAGTTATGCCTTCTCAATGGTGGGTGAGTCCCAAAGGCACACATCCTAACTTCATTTTAAGACACTTCAAAGTGATCTAATGCATTGCATGAATCTTAATGAATAAAAAAATTTTACTGAGTCAGAAACATAATTACAGATACACTCTCTTTGAGCTCTTTGATTTGTAATAATCAGGGTTCGAAAATATCCGATATTTATAATAAATATCAAAATATCGGATTTTTTTGATATATATCCGATATATATAAAAAATGTGATATTTACATGATATTTATCCATTTTGTATGACAGCCATATTGTTATTTTTTTGTATTATTTAAGTATACTGTTTGCATACCTATGTTTTATAAATATAATAAATTATTTAAAAAAAAAAACAACATATAAAAGAAAAATCAACTCAAAAACATAAAATCTTCATAGAAATCAGAAAAATCAATTAAAATCATAAACAACATCAGGTAAAATCAACTCAAAAAGATAAAATCTTATAAATTTCAATCATTTAATGGCTTCATTAATTTTCTGAATACCTACACTAATACCTACTTAAAATACCTAAACTTTAAACGTTAATACCTAAACTTACTATTAGGGAGTATGTTTTAACTTTACTCCAACGCCATCTATATTTAGGATGGAGAACTACAGTAGAAAACAGCAAAACATGACTTATTTTCATCAAATTTTTAAACAATTTTTGTTTTGATATATATCACAAAAAACCCTTTGATATATATCGGATATATATCATGATATATATCCATTGATATATATCCTCGAACCCTGGTAATAATAGAATGTTTTCAACTCAAGCAGGTCTTTAAGGTCCTATTTGAGTTGAAGGACTTTAAAACTTAAACTAATGCATGATATAAAGTCCTACTTGAGTTCAAAAAATTGCAATAGATATTTTAAAACTCTACAGTGGCTCGGCACTTTTGTTGCCTGATTGTATACAGCGCCATCTAGCGCCGAGCTCAGCAATTAGACTCGTGTTATCGTGGTTGGATAAAGGCCACCATAAATCAATGCCAGTTGCCAGAATACATAAACTTTTCTTTTGTAAATATATACATACACTAGCTGTCCCGGAAAAAACTGTTTTGCCATATAAAAAAAATTATAATAAAGTAAAAAGAAAATGTTGCTCGACTCTCATCGATTCAGAATGAACATACCTAAAAAAATTATATAAAAGGAGGAGTTTGGCAACTAATACCGCGACACGATAATTTAAAAAAAAGAGGAAAATTGGTACAGAAACTGCCACACCAGAAACAAAAATATTGTTAAAAGCGGGAAGCGGGTTCAACCTACTGCAATGCAGTAAGTTGAACCTACAACCTACTGCATTGCAGGCGGGTGTTCGTAAGCTATAGGTACCACAAAAGTTGTTAAGTATACATTCATAAGTAGGTAATTATTATATATTGATAATTTGTTATCGCTAATTGATATAGATTGCAAGAGAACAATAACAAAATTCTTAGATCATGGCAGCAACTTGCATTTTTCATTGAAAAAATAATGGTAAATATTGAATCATATTTTGATGATAACTGGGTAGTCAAAAGATGACACATCACATGCTTATTTCACAACATTTTCAAAGAAATTTCTATATTGACAGTTATTGAACGATTTGATTGGTATTTTGAATGTTAGCACATTCGAAATGAAACTAAGTTTGTACGGACTTTTTATTAGCAATTTAGCATTATTACACCAGATGTTTTAAGTTATAATGCATTGATTTTAATTATAATTTCAACTGTTGTGCAATCTATCATGAACAGGTAATGCATTTTGTGACAAAACAAGTTTGTTTGAATCAATGTAATAAATAGGTATGTAAATAAATGAAATTGTCTTACCTTCCGTTAATTTAGCACGTCCACCAGTGGGCTGACATAGGATCGTGGAGCAACCTGCGCATACGACCACCCTCTGTGCGTGACTAAATACAGTGGTTATTTTGTAGCAGCCTGGGCATTTTACATCCATAAAGTATGAATTAGGATGTGGCACCAGTCTCTTCAACTTGTGTTTCCTTCTCTCCGACGCGGGCGAAGGATGTAGTAAGTCAATTGCGAGCTGAAACAACACGCAGTTAGGTTAGAACGTCATTTGTCTTTATTACCTTTATTTTAACTATAGGATCGTGTTCAATAATTGTAGCGCTGATGAAAGTAGGCAACTGGGACATTGTTCACAAACAATTCACTAAAAATCCATGGATTTTATTGAGTTTCTTTTGACATGTCAACGACTGCCATGTGTAGCTTGTTTGCATGAATGTAAGTCACTGGTTGTCGATGATCTAACGCGATTTCATGTGAGAAAAACAAACGCAGGAATTAAGGAATCACACGAATTTATCACTATTCAAGAACACAGCTCAATAATATTCTAGCACAAATAAAATTACACACCGGCATGGTTACAGCTTTGATGCAGAACCGGAAAAGGAAAGGCGGCCAATGTCCCAGAGACAATTAAATCTAGCACAGACGAAAAATACTGCATAGATAATAAAATAATCATGAAATTATTGTCTATTGCTTCACTCAATCGTCAGTTTAGTGGCTAAAAAGACTTGTCGTCGATCCCGATGCCTGTTGTCTGTCATCTATTTGTCTAAACGTCAATGTCATAATAATGTCTCCGCGAGTTTTCGTTGTGGACCGGACCGGACGCTTTGCATTATAATTTCGCGTGAATTTTCGATTATTACGGGAATTTCAGGTTTTATTCAGGCATTCATTAGTCATAAATGTTATAATGGCTGATGAAGAATACGAGGCCGAAGATGCGGGGGCGGACTACGACGATATCGCTGAGGAAGATGATAACATCGAAGAGACGGAGGAGCAGGAAGAAGATGGATACAACGTGCAGTGCCTCGCGCCCGGCCAGGCTGGAGGCGGCGTCGAGAAGTCGAAACGTATCACTACCAGATACATGACCAAATATGAAAGAGCTAGAGTTTTAGGTTAGAATGTGTATGAACATCTATATCAAACACTAGCTGCGCTCCGCGGTTTTACCCGCGTAAGTCCTGTTCCCGTGGGAATATCAAAATGAAAAGTAGCCTATAGCCTTCCTCGATAAATGGACTATCCAACACAAAAATAATTTTTCAATTCAAACCAGTAGTTCCTGAGATTAGCGCGTTCAAACAAACAAACAAACTCTGCAGCTTTATAATATTAGTATAGATTGAAAGGCGTAGAATCTGTGTTCATCAATTCACCTAAAACACCAGTTTCAATGCCAATTTCTACCTTCCTACTAATTCACAGCCCTCCTCTGGGTACATATCCTATTATATATATGTACTAAAGTCCTTTCCTTGTTACAGGAACAAGAGCATTACAAATAGCAATGTGTGCCCCGGTCATGGTAGAATTGGAAGGCGAAACAGATCCCCTACAGATTGCCATGAAGGAACTCAAACATGGGAAGATTCCCATCATCATCCGTAGATACTTACCTGACCATTCCTATGAAGATTGGAGTATTGATGAACTGATTATCATTGATCATTAGTTTATGTTTAGATATAGTTTTAATATTAAGTTTAGAAATAAAAATTTATATTATAAACACTGGGCTGCTAAACAAATCGACCCACCTACAGTTTTAGTGAAAAGAGCCTCAGAAACTAACCATCTTCTTCCAGAGGTCTCCGGCAATCAGTTCGGTGATATTCTCTGTCTCCAAGACTATGTCAAGGGCTAACTAAAATATTGTTTGTTTAAAATAAACAAGCATATAAAATATTATTTTTAACTGAGGGTGAGTTGATTTATTTGGTGGCTAGTATATTTTTTATATTATTATAATAATAATAAGATATAAAGTACTTTGTCACTCAATTAATTTCTTTTGTATACAATCTGGCGGGACTTGTCTAGTCTACCGCATTATTTTTACAGTTTCCCAATGACCATTTTGACACTATTATTGGTTCTACTTTTAGCAATGGCCCAGATTTCTATCAAGACTGTTTTGCTGAGTTGTTTATAAATAGTCTACAGATTTCCATTATTGTGAGCTAAAACTGTCTGAAGATTCAGTATATAAATCTATTTTGATTGAGAAAATAAATTATTTTGATAAAAACTTGATTTTGATTTACATAAACATATGTAGGTCCCTACTAAAAGAATCACCGTTTGATAAAAAAAGGGGCTCCTCGTCATTAATTGTCAGTTTTCAACAGATCCTTGCAGTAGGTAATTTTATGTAGGTAGTGAAAAAGACAATCCTGCCTAACTATTTGTCCAAATTGAAAAAATAATTAATTCTAGGGCGAAATTAAATAAGTTTAAAAAAAATCCCAATCATAATCCCATTAAGTACTAAAATTTTTGCAAAATACTACCCGAGATTCTACTCAATTAAAACTTATTCAATTTCGCCCTACCTAAGTGACCAAGATGAGCCCCACTGCTGGTTCTCAAATCTACCAGTTCACTTTACCGTAAATCAAACTATATACTTACTTATCTACATTTATGTACCTACCTATATTTACTTGCCTTTTAATTTCAGCTAATATTGTACCTATAGATTAGAAACAACGACCACAGATCTAAGCATAAATACTTGTCTGAGGCGGAAATCGAACCCGCAACCCTGTGTTTGGCAGTCCGGCATAGTGACCATTGTGCCAACTGGGTCGTCAAAATAGACATAGGTACTTATAAAATTACTTACAAATTACTAGGTAGGCATAAAAAAGCACCAACTGCGGTAATATGTTTTGTATAGCTAGTCCTACTAGACAAAATTACTAAGTACTTATCTAAAAGTGTCAACAAAGCGCCGCAACCCGCCCTGGTTTGTCTAGTCCTATTCACCCTCACAACTCACACCTATATTTGCCACCTGCCTAACAACTTGTCTGGCTAGAGTCTAAGTAGGTAGGTACTGTTTGGAAAGCAACGAATCATGTGCTCGATTGCTATTGAATTTATCGGCGTGTTACTTTCAATTGAAACGACAGTTTGAAATATAGACGATCCATTTGTATCTTAACGAGACAAAATGAATCGTCCATCGTTTAGAAAGACGACTGGTGAAATATCTCTTGTGTCGTACATCGATATTTAAATTAACATTTGGCGTCATTTTATTAGTAAAACGTCAGAGATTTTATAGTGTTTATTGAATGTATCTATAACGGGTCTAAAATAAATTTAAACAAATTACTTTATTTAGGTGTAGGTGTATATCGAACCCAATAGAAACAAATGCGTGCAGTCGGGCCACGCGCCGCTTGTGCCCATCACAATATGCGAACCTATAAGAGGCATGTGTTTGATACCATGAACGAACATGTTGTTAATTATACAAATAAGCGTTTAATAAAACTGAACTTATTTATGAGAATTAAAATTAAATTAAAATGAGAATGAAAAATTGGAAACACCTATTCAAGTCCAACGCTACTCCATGGGATAGACGAGAAAAAAATCCGTCCTAAATTACGGCTTTCTAGCAGGTAAGTACTAATTTAAGTCTCTGAGCTGATACACGGACGGACACATGGCAAAATTATTCCTTGTTGATACGGAACCCTAAAAAGAACTTATTTAATCATGTTTTGCATTTTTCTGATCTATGTTATTTCGTACCTACCTACCGTGCCACCATATTGCCTATGCCGCTGTCAAAGTTGCGCGGGCGCATGGTGAAACCTATAGAAAATGTACAGAAAGATGCTTCTAATATACCCGATTAGAAAAGGGTGGGTAGGTACTTTAGTTATACGTTCGAACACTTATAGGTACCTATAGGTATAGGTACTTGTGACCTTGACATACCTATAAAAAGCTCGGATAGAGGGACTCCAAGTGGTATAGGGAGCAACTAAGGATACAAAGTTGATAATTTATGAAACGATAATCCAGCAGATGAAGCCTGTCCTACACCTAACTGTAGTATAATCTGTGTAAGAGTGACGACGGTATCGACGGCGAGGCTACAGTTGGCACGCGTACCGCACTGAATATCGCTATAAGCTCCAGCGCGGGGAGCGCCTCGCTCGCGCGCCAGTACCCTTCCGACCAGCGATGCTGTGCTGTCTCCGGAAATAGAGTACGTCCGACGTCTTTACGTGCAGTGTCGTGTACTGCAGCATACATCAGGCCGTCAAATCGCGGTTATTATTAGTTTTCTTTGAAGTTTTCATTAACGCGGACCGCGATTTGACGGCTTGCGATTGCGAGCCGAGTTGCATTCCTGAGGGTGTGCAGCTCGTGCCGAATCGATGCAACCAGTGGTTTCGGTCCCCCAGTGTAGATGTGTACAACGTCCGTAGATCGGCCGACGACCGGGTGCGCGAGTGAGAGTGCAAATGACTGATAGCCCGGTGTAGCGGGCTGAACTAGATCATCATGTGGATCAAAGGATTTACATTATGGAGGTGGATGTTATGCACGCTGCTCGTGGTGTCGGCGCTCGCGGCCGCCGCGAGAGGTGAGTCCTTGCCGCAGCCAGCCGAGTACCGCCCGTCGCGTCGAGTCGCGCGCGGGCGCAGCCGCTCACACACACTCTTCGTTCGCTCTCTGCGTCACTATATCGTTTCTATTTTCAGCGTAACTTGCGCTGAAATTATGTAAAAAGCTCGCGTATGTGCTCTATATTTAGCGGTAACCTTAGGTGAAGTTGTATGAATATTAAAACGATCTAGTGACCTAGATGTAGGTAACAGCATACCGATCACTTCGAAATAAATAACACTTAGTTCTATCCGTATTCCGTTGTGATAGGTTTTGAATGGCGTTTGGATCGTTCTCTGCCTTAGTAACTCGCAATGCTAGATACGTAAATAGAAATACAGGGATTTGTCGTTTGGCGTCGCCATCTTGTGAAAAACGATAGGATAGTCGTGACGACAATATTAAAAATGTGGGAAGAAAGTGGGTCATGTAAACTGAGGGCTAATTAATTAGATAAGCAATAAAGCTGTCTGTAGTTGCTTCACTTGACCTTTATCTCTGCTAATAACAAAATAAGTATTGCCTCGTACTTATTAGGTACTAATCGCCTGAACTTTTTTTCCCTCACCAATATTTGCTACAGTAATTGACTTCCAGAACCTATAGGTGTATAATACCATAAAATACCAAGGTATAGGTTTGCTTATGGTAGCCAGATAAATAGGTAGTTCCAGCGAAACTCATGTAAAAGTCTTACTCGCTAAAAATATTTGTAAATTAATCTGCAGCGTTATATAGGATATTAACAGTACCTAAGTCGTGACAGATTTATCCGCTAAGGCTAAACACAGTAACTCATGGTTGGTGTCAATAATTCTCTGTGGTGTCAACATTGTCCAAATCATAACATTTAGCGGGCTGGTTGTGGTAGGTAAGTTGAGTAATACGCTCATTTAGTAAAGCTAAGTAAAATATACCTCCTTTTCAGCTACATACTTATCTGTCTTTCAAAAATTAAAATAAAATACCTAACAGCAATGTTGTTAATAAAATCAAAGCATTAGAAAATAATAGGACAGAAAAAAAGTATCGAGCTTTTGCTCATGTAAAAATTAATAGTTATGAATGACTAAACGCCTAACATTAACATTTGGAATACGTTAGGAATGATGAAAGCGAGCTAAGACAACAACAAATTACAGGCGTCATGTTCGCATGCATCAAGGCTGAAGATTGGTGAAGGTTAGACAAAAATAATGCAATAGTTGAGAGAAAAATATAACGCTACATGCATTTGTCCTAGTTACAAAATAAACAACATTAGACTACAAGTTTCATCAAAATCGGTCCAGTAGTTTCTGAGCCTATTCGTTATAAACAAAAAAACAAAAATATCTTTCCCCTTTCTTATATTAAAGATCTAAAAGACATAAGAAAATAATACTTATTGATTCTAATCTAAATATATGACTTAGATAATTTCCAAATTTGTCAACAAAGGTTTTTATAGGATTGAAGATAACATATTACATAATGTAAACCTAAATGAAAGTGCCTTCTTACCTATACCAAAGCAAAAAAAATATTGTGAGTTTCTATTTGCGGCTGGTAAAACTACATACTTAAACGATTTTGGTAAAAAAAATCTCGATATTCAAACTTCCGAGTTGCTACAGGCTCTGACGATAGACTATTTCATTTCAGGTGACGATGATGTTCCTTCAGAATCACAATGCCGTCCATATATCGAAAAAGCTCTTAAAGAGCTCGAATCTGGTGACACGGAACACGGTGAGCATTTTACTTTTGTAACTTAGCAGAAAGCTTGCAGCCATCTGACTAATAAAATACAACTTACTAACTTTACAATAAAATGTACTTACTTACATAACCCAAAAAACTAACAAGCTAATATTAATATTTTCGATTTTATCGTAAAGATGGTCGGGTCAGAAAAGTTTTTGTTTAACTGCCGTCTTCACTCGCGTCCTTCGAAGATCCCCGTTTATTTGAGGGGTTTATAAGTCACAAGCGTTTAGGTCTTCTAGGAAAGCGTACTACATCTTAGACCGCATCTTACTATTGTGTGAGATAGCGGTCAAATGCTGACATATTCTTTATAAGGTAACGATCTTAAAACGAGTCGCATAGTTAGAGGGGGAGAAGGGGGGGTTGGCAGCCCTCCTACAATTTCCCCCCGCCGGAGAGGTACCGTTTTCAGGGGAGGGAGGGGTAAAGATCTGAAAAAAAGTCGCTTAATTTTGCCGTTTTATTCATTAAGTTCTAATCTGGGACGTCTCCGGCGCTTCGGGAAGTAGGTACAGCCCCTCCGCCCTTGCGTGATGGAACGAGGCATCATGACTGGCCAACTCAGCTTCGACTATTTAACAATTTAGGTGTTACAGACGAGCCCCCTGAACCCTCCCACAGTAACAGAATTCTTAAAACTACGCGACTCGTTTTAAGATCCAACCCCTTTATAAAAAAGCAGGACCTACTTGAATTCAAAACATTATAATAATAGCAATTTAAGAA
The DNA here is from genome assembly GCA_907269075.1 of Idaea aversata. NCBI lineage: Eukaryota > Metazoa > Arthropoda > Insecta > Lepidoptera > Geometridae > Idaea > Idaea aversata. The sequence continues at coordinate 6,940,268 of OU026102.1, forward strand.
TTCTACAGCTTTGTTAGTTCAGCACAGTTCAGTTACGATTTTGAAGATAAAATAATTTATCATTCTTCAATATTATTTCACCTCGTAGGTAGGTAAATAACGATTTGATTGAATGCTATTCTGGCATTAAAAATAAAACTATTATATTGTTTTTAACTCGTTTCCACACGTCATGATGTTCGTTTCCGTTACTAAACGTATGTTGAATGGCAGGAGAGATATAAAACTTGACCTCCTGGAAAACGGGATTTTCTGGATTGACATAAACATTAAAGACCGCTAGGTGTAACGTCGTTTCTATTTTAACTGCCAACAACTGTATGCGTCACCAATTGGTAGATATAGGCGGCTACATTAAATAATAGACATCACTCGGTCATATAATCAACACCATAATTACGTTGAGAACGTAAATAGATTTATACATATATCTACGATATTCAATATACTTATATAATTCTAAAATATAAATAACAATAGAGAATGTCAATAATTTTATCGTCAGTGTTAATTAAATGTCAAGAATCAGTAAATAACAAATTACCCACGGGGATCATTAAATAAATATGTTTTAAAAAACATTCTGTATTTAAACAATATTTCCCCTTATATGATCGAGATGTCAATTAAGGCATTATACCTGAATGGAAGGTTTGCCTATAGAAAGCTTTTCATCCTAAGCGAGAGATGCCACTGAAGCCAGAAATGCGAAAGTGACTAACAAGCAGCTTGCCTATAAATTGATGCATATAAAGCAAAAATGCACCTACCTAGATAATAATATAATATGTATGCTATCCACATCTTTCATCCGTTAAAATTAAGTGATAGGTTGTAATTTTGAATAATATCGAGGAAATACACTACCTACCAAAACATAATTCTAGGTCAATACTATTATTAAACTACATAACTGGACGGAGCTTGAACTGCTGCTGGTTCTAGAGACATGAAATTTGGAGGGCGTGTTGTTTTTTTTTGTGAAGTTCTACCAAGATAGGGTTTTTCGAAATTCTACCCCTAAGAGGGTGAAATGGCAATTAATAACCCAACCCCTCCCTATTTAAAAAGCTCATGCATCGAACAAATGTACTAGCTTTTTTAATAAACTAATAACTTAATAATTTTCCAGATTCCGCAGAAAAAAACGACAGTAGTGAAATAAGTGTAAACGACGAAACGAATGAGGTAAACTCAGGTGAAGATGGAGATGGAGCAGACGACAGCGGTGAAAGTAAGGAGGATGACGCACCACCACTCGAGGTAGCAGATGAGCCATACATACCTCGAACTTCGGTTGAAGATTCACAAGCTACTGACGATAAAGACTCAAAGGAAGACTCGCAAGAAGACAAGGACGGAGACAGTGATGAACAGGCGGATGACAGCAAACAAGACGATGGAGACAGCAAAGAAGATACGGCATCTGCTGAAGATCAAACCGAACAAGGTGAGTTGAGAAATGAAGTTCGACTTCGATTCGACTTCGATTCGACTAGGGGAATTTTAAGACGAAGGGGGGGCGGTATAAGATTAAAGTAAAGTTTTAGGATTAAAGCAAGTTTTTTTTTATTCAAACAATAATTCCTAAACCCGAGTTTTGTCTTCAGAAAGTGAAGAAACTAAAGATGAATCTGACAACGATGATTCAAAACAAAACGTCGATGACGACAGTAAAGAAACCGAAGGTGCTTCAGACGGTGAAGGTGCAAGTAATGAAGTAGCTGACAACGACAAATCAGAAGAGGTACAAGATGCCTCAGAAGAAGCCAAAGATGACGATGACTCGAAACAAGCAGATGACAATGGATCTCAAGAAAAGGCTGACGAATCTGAGGAAAACAAAGATACCAAAGAAGACGATTCTCAAGAAACGAATGACGACTCTAAAGAAGACACTGGTGCTCAATCTGCCGAGGACGACAAACAGGAATCTGCTGAAGACCAAGATGAATCAACTGAAGCTAAAGATGATGCAGTAGACGATACAGCCGAAGAAACGTCAGCAGAAGATCAAGCAGCAGACGACCAAACTGCAGAAGATCAAACTGATTCAGAAGAAGAAAAAAAAGATTCAGGAGAAGAGAACGATGCGTCAGGAGAAGAGAAAGATGCGTCAGGAGAAGAGAAAGATGCGTCAGAAGAGGAAAAAGACAAGCCGGACGATGAGTCATCCGCTGAAACCGCTGTTGAAGCTGAAGGAGGGGTAGAAAACAAATCTGATGAAGAAACAACAGAAAGTGACGAAGGAAAAGAAGCAAAGTCTGAAGAAGTAGGTTCCGAAGATTCTGATGAACCAGACGCAGACGAATCTGCTGAAGAATCAGAGGAAGATGATGAAGGAGCCCCAGAGGAAGAATTACTTTTTGTATGTATCACGCAGGTATACTAACATAGAAAGCTATTTTTTATATATCGTTGGTAATCAAATATTAATTTCTATTTCAGACTGTTGATATTCCCGACAATCTCAGATCTCGTGATCACATCAAACAAATTTTGAGATTAGATGAAAAGGCAAGCGAAGATGAATTGACAATAGAACGTTCTGCTGATATCATTTTGAGAGACCTCAAGAGAACATACGAAAATTCTATCAAGCCTTTGGAAGGATTATATAAATACAGAGATTTGAGCAACAGGCACTTTGGAGATCCCGAAATATTTTCTAAGCCGTTAGTGCTGTTTATGGGCCCATGGAGTGGTGGGAAATCCAGTATATTAAATTACTTGACTGGACTCGAATTCACCGAGTGGTCTCTGAGAACCGGTAAGGAACTTTGGGTGGATGTCAACATAATTAATTAATAACTGCTTTGTGTGCCTAAAAGTTGTTATTTTGCTTGTTCAGGTGCTGAACCTTCACCAGCATATTTTAACATCTTGATGCACGGCAAGGAACCAGAAGTGCTAGACGGCACTCAGTTAGCCGCCGACTGGACGTTCTCGGGACTTCAGAAATTCGGACAAGGCTTAGAAGAACGACTTCGAGGGCTTAGACATCCTAGTAAGATTTTAGAAAAGGTCGGTATCATAAAATGGAATGCAAAGTTCTTAATTATTTCAAATCTTAAGTGTTGTTAAGTTTTACAGGTGAACATTGTGGAAATTCCTGGCATTCTTGAAGTGAGGAAGCAAGTGTCTCGCGTGTTTCCCTTCAACGACGCATGCCAGTGGTTCATCGACCGCGCTGATATCATCTTCTTAGTGTACGATCCTTCTAAATTGGATGTCGGTCCTGAGACAGAAGCTATTCTCGACCAACTTAAGGGCAGAGAGTCCCAGGTAAGTCTAAATAGATCAATTGCGAAAGGAAACAGAATGCAGTGAATATAACCTTAAAATATCATATAATTATTTTATAGACTCGAATCCTCCTGAATAAAGCAGACACGGTGAAGCCAGAGGAGCTGATGCGCGTCCAGAGTGCCTTGATTTGGAATATTTCACCGCTGATGAGCTCCGCGCAGCCGCCGGTCATGTACACCGTGTCGTTGTGGTCGATGCCATACGAAGCTGGCGCGCCCGTGCGATTGCTGCAGGCTCAGGAGCGCGAGCTGCTGAAGGACCTGCGACAGGCTATTGACAAGCGCATTGAGAACAAAATCGCCAGCGCTAGAAGATTTGCTGTAAGTCACTAATATATTTAAGTTATTAACTGCGCTAATAAATATAGATATTATAATTTCAGCTGAAAATTGAATCTTGTCTTTTCGTGCAGGTTCGTGTAAGAAACCACGCTAAGATGGTCGACTGCTACCTTACAACGTACTACAATCACAAGACAATATTCGGCAACAGGAAGCTCATCGCCGATGCCATCATTGAGAACCCTCAGAACTACCACATCTACGAGGGTCTCAGTACTCTCACCAACATTTCCAGGTTTGTATTCACGTTTCTGTATTTTACACAGCATTACGCACCTTTGTTAAAATAAAAAGTATTTATTTATGTACGTACAGAAGATGATACGAAGTCTATATTTTTGTAATATTTGTTTTTCAGATACGATTTGCCCGACCCAGAAACGTACCGGGACTTCTTCCGGTTAAATCCCCTGTTTGAGTTCCAGCAGTTGTCGGCGACATGCACGTATTTCCGGGGGTGCCCCATCACGCGGCTTGACGTGGCCATCGCGTATGATCTACCCGAGCTCGTCGGCAAGTACAAGAAGATGGTCGAGACCGCCACTCCCCAGGGCATGCCCAAGAGTTGATGCTGAACCGAACGAACGAAACCCACGCCACATTTAACACCCGCTTCTTAACATTAGCCAAAACCTATTGGACTATTGAACATTTATATTGGGCACATTTTGCATTTTATTATCGGGCATCCAATTTTTTTTTATCGCATTTCTTTATTTCGCTTGATATATTCGCTTGTTCCTGTTTTTTTGAGGTGAATGACGTCGTATGTGATTTTTTCTTCTTAGTGATGTGATGTTAGGAATTTTCATGCAAGACAATAATTTCCAATGTTCCCCTAATTAACACTATATACGTACAATACATACATTAAGTATTCTAGTCATTATATGGTAATTTATTATACCTAATACTCAATGAGTGAAATATAGGTGTTCCTATAATTTATACTAGGACTAATCCTCGACCTTATTTTGTTAGATATTATTTATTGAGACTATGTGACTTATTTACATAAGAATATAATAAATAGACAACAAAAAATGATGTTTTATTGAAAATACCCAGTACCTGAATATGGAAATTAGGTACTACTAGCGCCTCCTACGAGTGTGTAGGTATAAATGTAGTTAATGGTCTAGGTTAATAAAAATTCAGTGCTTGGATCATTCTGTATACAGTTTTGAACTTGAAGACTAATCATGTATAGTAATGTCTACGCATCTCTATCACGGAACACTTTTACTCCTAGCGGAGAATCTTAATTACTATGTCACTGGATTTAGCAACAAGGCGATAATAATGAAAAAACAACAAAAATCATACAGAAATAAGTAAGTACATCATCTGTGAACATTTTAACTATCTAGCTATCATGGTTCAAGAGGTACAGCCTGGTGACAGACAGACAGAAGGACGAACAGCGAAGTAACAGCGTTCCGTTTTTACCCTTTGGATACGGAACCTTAACAAAAGACGATAATTAGAGATAAAAAAAATGGAGATAAATGGGAGCTAAATAAAACTTGATGCAAAATAAGGTCGAAGTGCAAAATACCTATTATATTTATTTGACAATGGTTTTAGGGACTTATCGTACGAGGCCACAATTTGAAAAGTGTCATAGCTGTCATCATCTATTGGCAGTCAGTGTCAAATAACTGTCAAACAACCGCAGGACATGCAGAAGAGCGAAAAGCGTGATCACAATAATTTTGGAAATCATTTTTCGCCAAATTGAAAACGGTGACTTGTTTACCTATTTAAAATACAATTCTACAGAATTATATTTAAGTGATGCACACTGATTTAGCGCCGCATTTACACACAGACGAGTGCAATGTTTTGATTAGAATGTTGATGGACTGCCATTCAGAGGTACCTTATCTCTTCAAAATTGCGTAACTTTAATTAATAGCAACTAGATAACTGATGTATCACAAGATTGAATTTCCATAGATTTAATTACTTACCTACTCTATAGTTTGTTTTACGTACAGCTATAACCTTTCATGTTTTGTTTTTCAGCATCCATTCCTAAAATTCACGGGTTATTGCAACGATTACGACCGTGATATGCGAAAGTGTCTCAAAGCTGAACGGTTGCGACGACAAAAAGCCAACTTGGATGATTCACGAAAACGCCACGCAGAAATCCGTAGCAGAATCCTTGCTCAAGAACGAGCACAACAATAGTAACCTCTACTTCCTCTACTTTATTTGTACCAACATGGTGGAGGAATACAGCATTCTTGACTCCATACCAGACCTGTCCACGTACAAAAGTTTCACAGAAAGATATTTTACAAAGAGATTCGTAATCAATGTAAATGGCGTAAAGAACAATGACATTATGATAATGTTTCACTCCAACAGAATAGCACTACTATGCCTCGCACCAAGCCACTACTTTTTCAAAAACAATGAAAGCTACATAATAAATTTCAACACTGGCAAAATCGACAGAATGAATAACACCGTTAAGGGTAAAGGTAAAAAGGGTGGACAAATGTTGGTACCCAATTCAGTGGTCTGTAAAATAGAATACAATGACGGTACAAGTTTCAATGTGCCCTGTTGTATGAAAGGAACTTTAGTAGAAGTGAACGACAGGCTTTTGAAACAACCAGAGTTATTGAGGAATCTTCCTGATGCAGATGGATACATAGCAGTCATTCTTTCAAGTATTGAAATATCAGAAGCAACTAAAAATGAAATGTTGACTCCTGAGGAGTATTCAGATATGATAAACAATGATAAATAATAAATAGTTTTATTAAATACAGCAGTTATTTCATTTCTTTAGTTATTAGTTATGAGATAGATATTTAAAGATTAGTTATCATTTATTTTTATTGCTACATCGAAAATGTAGTCAAATAATTGTCCCTATTGAAGTTCATATTGTATCATACAATTATCACTGTCGCCTGTTGACCCATTATCTTTAACTGATAACAATTTGTTGTTTATGTAGTCAGTTAAGTACCTATATCAGTCTCTAAGAATAATTTGACCAGTCAATATGAGTGTCATAAACTTTACTAGAATATCTCTGAAAAAACTAAATCAATGCAATATTTTTGTAACTTTCAAGTGTCGTACATATAGTGACGATGGTGCTAAGAAAACTCCCTTGTACAATTTACATTCGACCCATGGAGGTAAACTCGTTAATTTTGCTGGATTCCTATTACCGGTCCAGTATTCAGACATGTCTGTGTCAGCTTCACACATGTTCACAAGAGAGAGTGCGTCTATCTTCGACGTCTCTCATATGCTGCAGACCAACGTGCGTGGTAGAGACTGCATACCCTGGTTCGAATCAATTTGCCCGGTCGATTTAAAAGGAATGCGTGACGGTACCAGTTCTCTGACTGTATTTTTAAACAACAAAGGAGGGATTATAGATGACTTAATTGTGACGAAAGTCAACGAAGAGACCCTTTACGTGGTATCCAATGCCGGCCGATTGGAAGTAGACATGAATCACATGAAAGAAACCGCCGAAATATATAGATCGAAAGGCAATAATGTCAGTGTTAGTTTCTGGGATGTTAGTGAAAGAGCTCTCATTGCTTTACAAGGACCGAAAGCGGTATTGGCATTGCAGAGTCTTACCGATATCAACCTCGAAGGCTTAACGTTCATGACGTCACAGTTGGGTAGTGTGGCCGGAGTACAGTGCCGCGTGACGCGGTGCGGGTACACGGGAGAAGACGGTGTAGAAATATCTATACCAGCAGACAAAGGAGAATTCGTTACTAAAGTCTTACTTGAATCTAAAGACGTGAAACTAGCAGGTCTCGGAGCTCGAGATTCGTTGCGCTTAGAAGCAGGATTGTGTCTGTATGGGAACGACATCGACGAAAGTGTTACACCCGTGGAGGCAAATTTGACTTGGCTGATCGCGAAACGGAGGCGCGGAGAAGGTGAATTTCCAGGCGCTAATATTATTTTAAAACAAATTAAAGAGGGAGTAACCAAGAGAAGAGTAGGCATCAGGATGGAATCGGGACCACCGGCGAGGAAAGACGCAGTACTAAAAAACGAATCAGGTTCTGAAATCGTCGGTACTGTGACGAGCGGGTGCCCCGCGCCTTCGCTCGGCGGCAACGTCGCTATGGGATACGTAAACGAATCATTAAAGAAAACCGGAACTAAATTATTAGTAAACATACGTGGAAAAGACGTCCCTTGTACTGTCGCCAAAATGCCGTTTGTACCATCGAAATATTACATCAAGAAATAAAAAATACAAATTAAAAATTAAATTTTATTTATTAAAAAAATACGTAATTTCTATTAACAGCTAGGAATTGTACTCCACAATGAAATAATCAGTAGGTTATGCTAACTAAATACTAATTAACGTACATAATAAAATTGCAAATTAACGGCACATCTAACAAAGTAAAAATTAAGGAATTAAAACAGTATTTACACATACACAAAAAAAGGAAGTACCTACCTAGCGGGTTAAAACTTAATTTAAAACATACGATACACGCTGGTTGAAATTGATAACCTCTATTTTTAAAGTCAATTAATTAAAAAGGAATGTAAAATGCAATATTAAATGGAAATGTTAATACTGTAACATTATTGTTTGTAGCACTCTATCACAGGTAGTAAACCACAATATTGTTGGAATGATTGCATTTCAGTCTGTTATTATTGTCTCTTCTTGCTTGGGGCTTTAGCTTTTAATACAAATATCCTACTATCCCACTTCTTATCTTACTCATATTATAAACTAGCGGCGCTCCGCGGTTTTACCCGCGTAACTCCCGATCCCGTGGGAATATTTGGATAAAAGTAGCCTATGTTATTCCCAATGAATCAATGTATCCTCATACCAAGTTTCATTAAAATCTGTCCAGTAGTTTCGGAGCAAAAACATCTTTCATCTTTATAATATTAGTATAAATGTAAAAAGTTTGCGTGTATGTTTGTTACTCCTTTACGCAAAAACTACAGGACCGATTGCAATGAAAGTTAGTATGTAGATATTGGAGACCTGGATTAACATATAGACTTTTTATCCCGACATGTCACGGGATCGGGACTTACGCAGGTGAAACCGCGGAGCGCTGCTAGTAACAAATATTTACATATTATGGAATAGAGAAATCATCTGCACCTTATTAATCATTTAATCAATGTAAGATTCTTCTTTATGGCCTTATGCTGACGCAGTAACACAACAATGTGGAATTTCGGCCAGAGAAGTTAAGAGGTGGACCAGTTATAGGCAAAAGAGCAGACCCACCGTAGAGTCCCAAACCTGCAATTCTTATAATGTTTTCAAGTTAAGCAAGATTCTTAAGGCCACCTTGAGTTGAAGCTTAAAGTCTATCATGATTTTATTAGACAAACAAAAGAATAAAATTCAATGCAGTAATTTTAGAATTCTAAAGTGGGTCTACAATTCGATATACATGACACTCAAATACAAGTTTAGCGAGGGAAAAGGTTTAGAAATCATCTCTATACCATTTTAGGTTTAGATCTTTCCAATCTATACTTATAATAAAGGAAGAACGAACTAAAATTCTGTACATGGAAGAAAAGAAAATGTAACGAAAAATTGAATACCCCTTGCAGCAAAATTGCAAAATCTCGATTTTACTAAATTCATACATTTTTAACCCCCGACGCAAAAACGACGGGGTGTTATAAGTTTGACGTGTCTGTGTGTGTGTGTCTGTCTATGGCATCGTAGCTCCCGAACGGCTAAACCGATTTTGATTTAGTTTTTTTTGAAAGCTAAAACCGGGTTTGAAATTGAGTCAAAAATGTCTAGATTTCATAAAATAGAGATTTAGTGCAAGTGACAAGGAGTCATAAAGAGAGCAATTATTATTGTACATGAACTAAAAATTAATGTCTGTCTTTTCAGTCGCTATTCTATTAAAACTCGTAATTTAAATCACTATTACATAGCTCTATAACAGCAGTCGCCTGCGCCACAGCGAGCGCGTGGAAATGCGCTGTGCGATTGCCAATTATCACGGATGAAACCACGAGTCGCAGCTAGTTTAACAATAAAGTTAAGGTCGCTGCATACGTGACGGAATTTTTCCCGTGTCGGACGGAACGTGATATTTTTATATGAAACGCTGTCAAGGAATTGTCACGTCCCGTCTGGCACGGGAAAGATAACGTTATGTATGTTTAAAGATCACGAACACTTTATGAACAATCCCGCCCCGTCCGAGGTTTTATCCCGCTACGTATGCAGCGACCTTTAGTGTTATCTTACAAATGTTGAGCAATAACGATTTTATAAGTACGTACGTGTAAACCGCAAATAGGAATAGTTGTAAATTTAGTCCGATATTGGACGGCAGAGAGATCATAAGTTCGGGCCGAAGACGCAGGCCCGAGCGGCATTGGGGTCACTTGTTCAAATCCGGATCTTTGAAGTTCGATTGAGCAAGTTTTGCAAAGTCTTCCTTTAGTTTACCCAGTTTTTCCGTTACCTAAAAAACAAGGAGAGCGATACAATCTAATATCTAAGTAAACATTTAACGCCCGTAGTCAGAAACAATACTTAAGTTGTTCTTGGATAAGTGAACGCACTGCCCTAAATTCGGACCTATGATTGGTCAATTTTGTGCCGCTCTCTGCACTCTAGCAAATCAGCGTCTTATTTGCGGCTCTATGTGTTCGCGCGCTCTATGCAATCTCAAAGGGTTGATTGTGAATACGAGTGTTAGAATGAAATGGAAATAAAAACTAATAAATTGTTATCTTACATTGTTTATGTTCGGCACATTATTTTTTCTATGTTAGTACGAATATCTAAGCACACCATGCGAAATGCAATGAAAAAAACAAACACAAGTATAAATAATTATATACATAACAAAAAATATCTAATCCAAATTAACATATTAAAAATATAAATTAGAAGTAAGTGAATAATACCTTCTTACAAACGCTAAAAATGATTCTTTACCAAGAGGGAAAAAACTAGTTTCATTCAGCCCCCAATTACGATAGATGGCAGCACGACTTACCATAAGCTACTGGATAAAAAACTGAAAGATGTTGACCAGTAAAATTACCTTATAAGGCCTATCCGCACAGTACAGTGACGACACAGTGCCGTGCCGTGACGTTCCATCAGTGTCAGTGAAAAATGATATTGTTTCATACTTTTTGTACTAGGCTATCCGTACTGCTCAGTGACAGTGATGTTCAGTGATGTCAGTGCTGCTCCGACGTTGCTCCGACGCTCGCCGTGATCCGGCGTGAATTTGTAGCGGACAATATTTTGCCTGACACGGTCGCAGTGTTTCAAGATGGTCGACGAAAATTGGTCCGTGTGTTGCCCGTATTTATCACGTTTTTTTGACGATCGACCCCTAGTTCCATTCATTTTCCTTATAAGTTATCTTTGCTCGCTCTCGTTTTTTTACATAATATAATTTAAAAAACCGGCCAAGTGCCGTCACTGAGCTGTGCGGATAGGCCTTTAATAATGATACCTAACCATAGCCCTGAACGTGTTCCCTGGGTGGTGCTAAACGAGCTTCGAAGTCATAAATGCCAAACAATTAAATAAATAATTATACAAAATTTTGTATACGCATTCTAGATCCATTATCATTTCTCTATACCAGAGATCATGGTGGTTATACAGGGTTATTGGAAATTGTTGACCAGTAAAATTACCTTATAAGGCCTATCCGCACAGTACAGTGACGACACAGTGCCGTGCCGTGACGTTCCATCAGTGTCAGTGAAAAATGATATTGTTTCATACTTTTTGTACTAGGCTATCCGTACTGCTCAGTGACAGTGATGTTCAGTGATGTCAGTGCTGCTCCGACGTTGCTCCGACGCTCGCCGTGATCCGGCGTGAATTTGTAGCGGACAATATTTTGCCTGACACGGTCGCAGTGTTTCAAGATGGTCGACGAAAATTGGTCCGTGTGTTGCCCGTATTTATCACGTTTTTTTGACGATCGACCCCTAGTTCCATTCATTTTCCTTATAAGTTATCTTTGCTCGCTCTCGTTTTTTTACATAATATAATTTAAAAAACCGGCCAAGTGCCGTCACTGAGCTGTGCGGATAGGCCTTTAATAATGATACCTAACCATAGCCCTGAACGTGTTCCCTGGGTGGTGCTAAACGAGCTTCGAAGTCATAAATGCCAAACAATTAAATAAATAATTATACAAAATTTTGTACACGCATTCTAGATCCATTATCATTTCTCTATACCAGAGATCATGGTGGTTATACAGGGTTATTGGAAATTAATTGACACGGCGTTAAGGGCTTCTTCTGTGCACCTTAACAAACAACTTTTGTTCTACGACTTTTGTCGAAACTTAATACATATCCCAAAAAAAATATTAAAGTGTTTCTCGTACTGTCTGGTAATTTTCTATGTCTATGCGGCAAGTGCGCGCGCGCGATCGGCACGGGGCGCTCTGCGTGCGACCCGATCGGGTTGTACCATACCTACTATGATTGATTCTGTGACATAGACGTAGAGTTGAGTATTATTTGAACTGTTGGATTTATTTTTTTATTTTTGTATGGAATATTTTTATAATGCATTTCCAAAAGTCGTAGAACAAAAGTTGATCGTTAAGGTGCACAGAAGAAACCCTTAACGCCGTGTCAATTAATTTCCAATAACCCTGTATAGCGCGATATTCGTTTCGGAAATAGTTTAGACAAAAAAAGAGGGATTCTAGTATTCCCCATTATGCACATGTCTACCTCTACCTAAATTTCTTTTCTCTGTAAAAACCACTTTAAGCAGTGAAAAATGCGCGAAAATGCAATGAACTCACGTCAGCCTGATGATTATGCGTCGACGATGACTTCCCTTTCCTCTCCTCTTGTATGCGGCAGTTGACGTGGTAGTTGATCTGGTTCTGTAGCTTAACAAATATCTTCCTGTATTCGTCCTGTATTCGATTCATTTCGTTGGTGACGTGGGCGTCTTTTTTCGATATGTAATCCTGGAAAAAATAAATTAGTTAAATAAACTGACTTTAAAAGTTAAGTGTCGATTCTACTGCTAAACAGTTGAAACTTAGGCAATTCTGTTATATCATTTCAAAGATTTATGACAAAGATTTATGACAAAGACCTTTATGGGACCACACTTGTAACCCTTTCCAAGAACAAAAATAATCACTAAAATCAGTTTATAAACAAAGAAGTTATGTCTGAACAGTCATAACAAAATATACAGTCTAATTGAGAACTTTCTCCTTTTCTAAAGGTGGTTAAAAAGACAATATATTGAAACTAGCGACCCGCCCCGGCTTCGCACGGCTATATTATGCATGTTTTATACATACAAACCTTCCTCTTGAATCACTCTATCTATTAAAAAAACCGCATCAAAATCCGTTGCGTAGTTTTAAAGATTCAAGCATACATAGGGACATAGGTACGGCGAAAAGTGACTCTATTTTATACTATGTAATGACGTAATTGTTTTACTATACTATAACTAGCATTTACTTCTTCTTTTCGTTGATAGTTCAAATTTTACTTGGTGGATTTTGATGTAAAGTATTCTACGACCTTTCAAGAAAATAGAGCTATGAAATAGTGAAAACGAGATTTTTATAGGTTCAGTTGACACACATGAATTCCAAAAATACGAATTCGTGTTTTACTGCTTATTTTAAAACTCCTAGAGGGATTTTTTAATTTGCTTATCAAGTACTTATAGACCTTTCGTCAATTCTTCCTTTGTTATCAGTACTGAATATAAAGATAACATCTCAATATTTTGCAAAATAATGACATATTTTTGTATGAAAAACGTCTAAGGTAGGTACTGGAGTTTATGGCGTAGTAATGTACAAAAGTGTCATCTACACCTAGCTCTAAATACCAAAATACATCTTACCTTATAAGTTAAAATTGTTTTCTTCGCATTCCTATACTTTTCCTGAATCATCTGATGATCCCCCTGAAGTTTCTCATAAGTCTGTTCCATTTGCGCCAACTTCGACTGTAGCTCCGTCACTTTACTCTTCATAACTTGGCATTCTTTAGCGCAAGAGGACGTCCTCTGTTCCCAATCTTCTCTCTCACTCTTCAATACATCCTCTAAAGAGCCAAGTTTTGACACTCTCTCTTTATATTTCTCCGCCTTTACTTTCCATTCCAGCATACAATCTTTAGCTTTCTGACATTCAGCTTGTAATTCGTTGTGTTCTTTTATAAGCACTGATATCTCATTCTCCTTAGACTCTAATATTTGTGTAACTTTAGCTCGTTCGGAGAGTATAAAATCTTTTAGCGTTTCAACTTCTTGAGCTTTCCTTTCGAGTAGTTCTTTCAACTTGGCTACGGATTGTGTGTGTTCCTTCTCGTTTTCTTTTATCTTTCTAGTGCAGTTCATTTCGATAGTTTTTATTTCTAAAGTGAATTTTTCGGCAATTTGATCTCTGATTGCTTTTTCTTTTAACATCAGCGCAGTCTGTAATGAAAAAAGTCAAACTTGATACTTACAACATTCCAACCATTCCGGTACTCAGTCCTGATCTCGTGGGAATATTAGGATAAAATATGTAAGTCTACGTTATTTAAGGTGTCTTCCTACCAACTTTCATCGTAATCAGTTCAGTAATATTTGTGTGAAATAGTAATACAAACACACATACAAACTTTCATATTTATATAGTAACTAGCGACCCGCCCCGGCTTCGCACGGCTATATTATGCATGTATTATACATATAAACCTTCCTCTTGAATCACTCCATCTATTAAAAAAAACCGCATCAAAATCCGTTGCGTAGTTTTAAAGATTTAAGCATACATAGGGATATAGGGACAGAAAAAGCGACTTTGTTTTATACTATGTAGTGATTAACTTTCCCGGCAAACGTTGTTTTGCCATAAAAAATAAGGAAAAAAAATATAGATGTTGTTCGATTCTTAGGCCTAACAAATATACACAAAAAAACATACAAATCGGTTCAGCCGTTTAGATGGAGATTGAAACTAACACCGCGACACGAGAATATTATATAATACTAGCAGCCGTCTGCCGTTTCATCCGAGAAAATTTCAATCCCATGGGAATATTGGGATAAATTAAGATGTAAGTAAGCTATCCTTATCTTTCAAGTTGGATCAAACTGCACATGGTGTGCAAATTTGATTAAAATCAGTTAAGTAGTTTAAGAGTCCATCGCGCACAAACAACGTGACACGTAATTTATATATATTAGAAATAAATATGTAGAAGGAGAATAGGATTACAGTTTGACACAAAAGCGGCGGAAACAATGCGCAACTATGACGTTTCCATTATAGTATACAGGGAAAATTTTCTTAAAACTCAGTCAATAATGTTCTAGAATAATATTAGTACATACCTTAGCTGCAATTCCATCAGTATCGTCATTATCCTGAACCTTCTCTTCGATACTGTTCCGTGGAGTGATAGCACTCTCGTCAGTGTTGGTGCCGACGGTGCACTGTTCTTGAAGCCGCTTGAAGCGATCCATAATGTATTGCTGAAAGAACTCCGCTTTGCTCTTCAGCTCCTTCATTAGGGCTTCGTTGCTTTCTTGGGAAGCTAAACAGTAAACAGTAATAAGTCAATCTATACTGACACTAAAATTTAATATTTTTTTGTAATGAATAGGATTTGCAACTATTTGACCTATTAAGATGAAATTTAGTAGGTATGAGGGAGTAACATATTACATATATATAGTTTTTATCCCAATATTCCCACGGGATTGGAATTTACTTGGATGAAACGGCAGACAGCTGCTAGTCCTAATTCCAACTAATATTAAACCTAAAGTTTGTTATTATTTGTTTGTTGTTGACGGTCAAATGACTGCACCGATTTGGATGAAAATCGGTAGTCATTTAGAGGATGGAGAAGAACATAGGATACTTTTGATCCCGAAATTCCCGCGGGATCGCTGCTAGTTCTATCTATACATATAAAATCCTTTGTCCTGACTGACTGACTGACGGATCAACGCACAGCCTAAACCGCTGATCGTAGAAGCCTGAAACTTGGAGGGTATGATCTTGGTATAACGCAGGCATCAAGTTCTACCCCTAAGAGGGTGAAAAAGGGGGACAAAGTTTGTATAGGACAACGTGGTTACTTGGTCTATTTTCGACTTCTACGCGGACGAAGTCGCGGGCAAAAGCTAGTATAG
The DNA here is from genome assembly GCA_907269075.1 of Idaea aversata. Taxonomy (NCBI): domain Eukaryota; kingdom Metazoa; phylum Arthropoda; class Insecta; order Lepidoptera; family Geometridae; genus Idaea; species Idaea aversata. The sequence goes on from OU026102.1 coordinate 6,956,099, forward strand.
TATAAAACAAAATACACATTTTGCGCCAAATAATCATAACGTCGAATTTTAAATTAAATTAGGTATGGAATTATAATGTTTGCTTGAAAGATGTTGATTTGTTTGTTTATCAGTTAGATAATTACATTAAAAATAGTAGGTACTAACTTACCCAATTTGAGAGTGCACTTATTAAGTTGTTCATCTAAAAACCTGACGTGTTTGAGATGTTTCTCACACTGCGTACACGGTTCCATTTCTTTTCGCATTGCTGTCTTCTCATCTATGAAAAAAAAGGTGTTATTTTTACAAATTGACAGTCCTTACGTTATCTTACTAATATTATAAATGTGAAAGTTAGTGAGTTATTTTGTTTGTAATTTTGTTACTCTTTCACGCAAAAACTACTAGAGTCTAAATAGCTGGAGACCTGGGTTTACTCATATTTTTTATCCCGATATTCAAACTTGATCGGGACTTACGCGGGTGACTCCGCGGCGCGCAGCTTGCAATAAAGCTTACTAAAAACAAAGACTATCTCTTTTGTGCCTGGATAGTTGGCTCCTGCCAATTTCTAAGCCACAATTAGCTACTGGATAAAATTTCAAACTGTCTATGAAACTTAGTTTTGTAAAATATAAAATTTCAATTAAGCATTCTAGTTTTTGTATCGTTTATTTAGTCTATATTTTCTTGAGCAGAGAATCGCTCGATGGAGCGCGCCATTCATCTGGTATTTCCCCTTTTGCGCTAAGTATCAATAGGGTCGAAGTATGAGTCAATGAAATATAGAATTACCATGTAAATATTTATCAAGTTTCTCCGTAAATTCCCTCTGCTTATCAGTAAATTCTCTCTGTAACTCCGATATCCTTTTATTAGCCGTTTCGAGCTCCCCCTGTGTCGTTTTCAGTTCCGACGTAAGTTTCTCTATTTGTTGCTTATGTCTTTCTATTTTTTCAACATGTTCTTTCTCTTGTGATCTAAATAGTTCCTTTTCCTGTTGTATTTTTGTCTGTATGTCTTTTAGTTCTCTTGTAACTGAATCTCTTGAGCTGCAAGCCTAAAAAAACACATATTATGTAGTAGTAGTATAGTAGTAATGGCACTGCTCAACAATAAAGCTGACGCCTCCTTTTGTCTAATTACTCTTGTGTGGTTGGAGGAGTAGGGCACTATTATTGTTAAGGTTTATTTAGACAATATAGGTTTATTCATTTTTAATTTTTTCGTATAATCATTTGGAAAATTAAAATATATACATCCCCTAATGTAGGATTCCTTTAGGATGTCTACGTCATAAGCTATCCGTATGCCAATATTTTATCCAATCCGTGTATTGGTTTGATCTATACGTTTGATATATCAGACAAACGGGTTTTTGAATTATATATATTTAGCCGTTAATTCAAAAATTACTTAAAAAAAAAAAACAACAAAACTTAGTGACGTCACAATTTCACAAATATAATGTTTACTACAATTTAGGAACAAAATAATCACCACAAAATAATAAATTGGCTTACGAATACAAAATTACTGTCCTTGAACGATGTTTCCTCGACGACTGACAACCGACAAATGAGGTTGCCCGCTGGTTTGACGCGCCTTTTATACTTTTGAAAAATGGTGTTCCTTATTATATATATATAGATTACTAGCTGTTGCCCGCGACTTCATACGCTTGGTAGTTTTGTTTTATATACTTAAACCTTCATCTTGAATCACTCTATCTATTAAAATAACCAACGTATTATCGTTGCTATAGCTACCTTGTCAATAACTAACTAATTAATTAATTAATAACGGAACGTGAGCGATGACCGCACACTTTTTTGTGAATGCCTGTGTTCATCGATTTCTAAGACTTTATTACGTCAAAAACCCCATCAAAATACGTTGCGTAGTTTTAAAAATCTAAGCATACATAGAGACAGACAGAGGTAAGCGACTTTGTTTTATACTATGTAGTGATAATGTAGATGTTCGTACCCACCGTAGAGCTCCAAAAGGGCTGTTATAAAAATGTTTTCAACTCAAGCAAGATTGTAGACACCTGCTTTAGTTGAAGTTTAAAGTCTTCTAACTCATCAATTTATCAAACAAAAATTATTAGAATTAAAACATTCCAAAAATAGGTATTTTAGAACTCTACCGGGGGCTGCAATTATGCAGCCGACCGTACCTGTAAATATAAGTTCTTCAAGTCTCCATTTTCCTTTAAAGTGTCCTTCAACATGCCGCTATACCGTTCCAATTCACGCAGTAGATCAGCATTAGCTTCCTGCACGATGGACGCGCGGCTACCTTTCTCGGATTTTAACTTTTCATGATCCAATTCTAATTCCGTGTATTTCAATTCCAACTGGTGAAGAAAAAACATTTATTTTATTGTTTAAATATAAAAATATTTTTTTTTAAATAAACCGGCAAAGTGTGTCGTGCACGAAAGTTTCCGTACCACGTTGTATGGAAGCCCCACTTTTTTTCTGTTTTTGGTATTGTTATAGCGGCAACAGAAATACCTAATCTGAATTTTTTTACTGTCTAGCTATCAGGGTTCATGAGATACAGCCTTGTGACAGACAGACAGACAGCAGTGAAGTCTTAGTAATAGCGTGCCGTTGTTACCCTTTAAAAACAATTGTGGTCAATTTTTTTGCAATTATTTTACAACATGTTCGATTCCCGGCGTCGAAGAAACTTTCTGTAAATAAATATTTGAGTGATTTGGGTGTTTCTGTATGTAAAATAAGTAAAGAAAAGTATACAAGTCTTTTATCCATTGTCTGGTCACCATAACACAAGCCTAGTAGCTAAACTCGGGGTTAGATGGCACTGTGTGTAATATACTGCAATAAAATAAATAAATATTTCAGGACATTCCATACATCGCCACCTAGCCCCAAGCTAAGTAACTAAACTTGTATTATGGGTGCTAGACAACGGACATACTACTTTTATACTTTTATTTTGTAAATATTATATTTATAATACATAGAAACACCTAGAGCACAGACTAATATCTAAGCATAAATATTTGTCTGAGGCGGGAATCGAAACCTGTGTTTGGCAGTCCGCGGCATGGTGACTATTGTGCCAACTGGGTCAAACTAACATACACACATATTTACCGATTTCAGTTCAGCCCTGACTTGATCCAACTCATTCCTCAGTTGTTCGTTGTGATGCTTATAATTCTCAATCAGTTCACTGTCAGTATTTGTTCCCAGCAGTTCCAATTTGTTCTGCATTACGGCAAGGCGAGAGTTGAGCTGCATTTCGACACCTTTCTGCTCTTCTATCTTTGATCGAAGTTCCGATTCCACTTTCCTGTGCTGTTCTAGTTTCTTATCTCTATAAACGAAATATAAATAGCTAGTGCAAAGCAGAAATGTTCCAGAGATTCTAACCGGGCTGCGCCCCACGGTTTCACCCGCGTAAGTCCCGTTAGAGGATACCAAAATAATAATTTAATTCTTTTCGCCTTTGAGGACCCATGGCACATATAAATTTACAAGTTACTGGTAATGAGTCGCTTTTGAGTACCTGCTTGTTTATGTAAATTTACCGGTGATTAAAGGCTACCAAAATAATAATTTTCTTATCTTATCTTACATCAGGGGCTGACAGAGCCTGCAACACTTCGACCCAGTGGGATCTTTTGTGTTTACCCCTACCCTATTGTTTCTTACTCTTTGAAGAAGTGGTCGATTAACGCGGTGATCCCACTAAGAGGAAGAAACCTATATTCCTTCGGTTTGTGATACGCATTCCCAAGGAGGCTCAATCACACAGGATGTGCTCCATAGTTACCCTGACATCTAACAACTATAACGACAAATAATAATTTTAATGGCGTCGCCTTAAAGGGGTATAGACTAAATGCGCGACCATTTTCTACTTAAAATCTGTAAAAACTTTTTGAACCCTATATTCGAGTGCCTTAGGTGTAAAAATACCTATTTATTAAAGTTACCTTTTCGTAATTTCATCTTGTAATGATGTTAACTTTTGCATCTGTTGTTTGTGCCGACTCAATACTTCTTTCAATGTTGTTAATTTACCTGGAGATGGTGGTTCGCCTATAACGCAAAAATTATTATTATTTATCCGTTCCCTTGGGAATATCGTGATAAAAAGTACACAAGTCAAACTGCCAAGTATTCAATGTATCTTCTTTTCAAGTTTCATCAAAATCTGTCTGGTAGTTTCAGAGCCTATTGAATTGAAACAATCAAAATTTTCCTTTTTATAATATTAGTATAGATAGATAATAGATATAGACAAACAAAAATCTGTCCTACTTAAATTATTTTTTTCTTGTTTGTGCTCATGGTGTTTAATGTTTAAATTTTGTTTAAAATTACATTTGACGTATGACTTTTATATTGACATTGTAATTGCTAATAACACTAGGTCTAAGTTTTTCTAACAGATGGAATTGTAAGAAACTTAATGAATTAAATGAACATACTTTAAAGTTATTTGATAGACTTCTTACCTAAATAAGTGTTATCTGGTAGAGACTCGATCAATATTTGATGCAGCGCTGAGCGCCAATGTTCGTATTCTTTCTGAGTCGCTGACAGTTTGTTGCGGTTGAGAACTAGCTCATGCGCTGTCGTTTCTAGTTTAGACTGAAAAAAATACAAAATACAACAATAAATTAATAGGGTAATCTCAGATTTAATACAAACTTTCTTTGATTATTATGGAAGTGAGTTATTATGAGAAGCCACCAAAATCTACTTTGACTTCAATTTGCTCAGTGAAGCATGTTAGATGTAAAACTCATGGATTTGCTCAACTTTTGTGACGGTTTAGATGGGCATTAATCGGTTAATAAACAAAGAAGATATGCGCGAACATCCATATAAAAAAAAACATACATACAACCGAATTGAGAACCTCCCCTTTTTGAAGTCGGTTAAAAAATAGGGTTAGATCTCTAGAATAATCGGAATACCTTCTTGAAGACATGGTACATGAGAGTGAATAAGTAAACTACAACACTGACTTTTTTGTCCCGGCTTCTTCTTCTTTCGTGTCAATGGCCTTAGGTTTCTGATTTAGAGACAATTAGTGGATGTGACGCAAACAGAATTTTCGTGGACCTGTAACCGGCGACGTCCGTGGCCTCTATCAGGTATTTCCCTGGTCTTTCAGGACTGTGCAGCTTCTAGTTCACATGCTAGTCGGTTTATAGTAGTACCTTTATCTAACAGTATCAACTCACCCCTAACTCCTTGACTTGTTCCTTAGCCGCATTTCTCTCAGTAGTAAGTTGAGAGACTCGTTCCTTAAGCCGCGCCGCCTCGCCGCTGACGAGCCGGCTCTGTGCAGCTTCTAGTTCACTTGCTAGTCGGTTTATAGTAGTACCTTTATCTAACAGTATCAACTCACCCCTAACTCCTTGACTTGTTCCTTAGCCGCATTTCTCTCAGTAGTAAGTTGAGACTCGTTCCGTAAGCCGCGCCGCTTCCCCACTCACAAGCCGGCTCTGTGCAGCTTCTAGTTCACTTGCTAGTCGGTTTATAGTAGTACCTTTATCTAACAGTATCAACTCACCCCTAACTCCTTGACTTGTTCCTTAGCCGCATTTCTCTCAGTAGTAAGTTGAGAGACTCGTTCCAAGCCGCGCCGCCTCACCCCTAACTCCTTGACTTGTTCCTTAGCCGCATTTCTCTCAGTAGTAAGTTGAGAGACTCGTTCCTTAAGCCGCGCCGCCTCGCCGCTGACGAGCGGGCTCTGTGCAGCTTCTAGTTCACTTGCTAGTCGGTTTATAGTAGTACCTTTATCTAACAGTATCAACTCACCCCTAACTCCTTGACTTGTTCCTTAGCCGCATTTCTCTCAGTAGTAAGTTGAGAGACTCGTTCCTTAAGCCGCGCCGCCTCCCCGCTCACGAGCCGGCTCTGTGCAGCTTCTAGTTCGCTTGCTAGTCGGTTTATTGTCCCTCCTTTCTCAATCAATACTTCTTCCTTTTCTCTCTCACGGTCCATGCATTTACGTTCTATAGATTTTATTTCGTTGTCCTGGAAGAATTTTAAGGTTTTTACAACCTTGACTTGAAAAATTGATACAATAATTAAGTGAATATTTTAAATAGAAAATGTTTGGTTACAATTTAGCAAAATGGTAAATGGATTAGTAACATTTAATTATTATAAATTTTATATATGCGAGTCTATAAAGTATGTATCCATAGGCCTTTGTTGCCTGCAATAAATGGTAAAAAGTTAGATGTAGGAGCCAGGTGGTCGACTCCCACAGGATGATGTTACGGCCGGCCCGGCCAGACCGGCCGGAGAAATTAAACCAAAGACACAAGTGATGTGTTCCGTGGATGTTTTAATTCTGATTATAATTTTGATAGATTGTTTAAACTAAAATATTGTAATAAGGTAAAGGAATGCAGTGAGTACAAAGGTCGTCCCGTGGCCGCTCCACGTGACGAGTATATTGCGGTGTCAGCATGTAGGTGTTGTTTGTTAGATACTAGTGACAGTGTACGGCTTGGCCCGTACACAATGGATAGATGGACTGCCAGACACAGGGTTGCGGGTTCGATTCCCGCTTCAGACAAGTATTTATGCTTAGATATTTGTCTGTGGGCTGATTGTTTCTATGTATAGACAGTAGATAAACAAGATAGTTTCTTGCTCTGGCCCCTTGCTGAGGATGAACCTTTTTTCTGAGCGCTATACTACTTTTCTTGTTTTTGTTATGTTATTTTTATGAGTATCAGCAGTCAGGAAAAACAATTTTATTTATTTCTTTCTTTCTTTCAAAAGTACTTAGAAGTAGTTATAGCGAGAGAAAGGTCAAAGAAAGGTGGGTGATTCCGTTAGGGAGAATATAGGGAAAGGCGAGTGAATACGGTCAGAACGGGTAATGGAGCGGAGTGAAAGAAGACAAATGTCGTGCACAAAAAGGGAATCAGGAAAAAGGAAATCAGCAGGAAGAAGAGAATTAGTGACATGATATTTACCTTTTCTGTAAGTCTATTCTTAGCTTTCATTAAATCGTTTTGCAATCTATCAACTTCTTCTCTGTGCCTGTGAACATGTGACAATAATTGAATTAGTTTGACAACAGTTGGCACAATGGTCTCCATGCCGGACTGCCGAACACAGGGTTGAGGGTTCGATTCTCGCCTCAGACAAGTATTCATGCTTAGATATTTGTCTGTGGTCTGGTTGTCTTTATGTATATTTTACAAAAGAAAAGCATATATGTAGGTGTAGGTAGTATATCCGTTGTCTAGCACCCATAACACAAATCTAGTTATTCAGCTTGGGGCTAAATGGCGATGTGCGGAATGTCTTGCAATATTTATTTATTTATTATTAGTTTTACACTTACCTATCTTGTTGTTCTCGAAACAACGCGTCAGTGTCGTGTGTGTGAGCAACCTGAAACATTTATATTTTATATGAGGTTAGAAATTAAACTAAATTCCTATATACAGAGTGATTTTTTTACATGGGCCTTCAAGGCTATATCCTAAACTATAAGAGATAGCGAAAAATGCTGAAAGGAGTTGCTTGCCCGATTTTAATAAAAATAAAACATCATTAGATTTTTGTAAAATTCGTTACCTTACAGGAATCGAAACTATTGATTTTGCAAAAAAATAATCCTATATTTTTATACCAATGGATAGTCTTGCTGATAGAGACCAATTCTTAGAAACAAACATAGTATGGCAAATCAAAGATTTTATCTAGCTATCTATCTTTTTTTTTACATTTTAAGGTATTTATTATTATATTACACAAATCAAAATCCTTAATTACAATTAAAAACAATTAAACTAAAAGAAAACTACAATACATCTATCTACATGTTAATGTTACCTGTAATGTGTGTAATCGTTGCTGCACATCCTGCAGGCTCATGTTAGCAGACCTCACTTCGAGCCGAAGCTGTTCCTTCTCCTGGTCACTCTCTATCAACTTCCCAGTGAGGCTCGTCACTTGTTGCTCTATTTCAATCAATTTGTGCTTGTTCGATGCTGAAATACAATACAGGACTGTGTGTTTAAATCAAGATATACACTACTAGCAGCGCTCCGCGGCTTCACCCGTGTAACTCCCGATCCCGTGGGAATATCGGGATAAAAGCCTATGTTACTGCCAATGAATCAATGTATCATCATACCAAGTTTTATCTAAATTGGTTCATTAGTTTCGGAGCCAACGTACAAACAAACAAAAAAGCAAATAAATATTTCCTCCATATTATAATGTTAGTATAGATGAATAAATAAATATTGCAGGACATTCCACACATCGCCATCTAGCCCCAAGCTAAGTAACTAGACTTGTGTTATGGGTACTAGACACCGGATATACTACATAAATACTTTTTTTTTGTAAATATATTCTTATAATACATAGAAACAACCAGACTGCAGACAAATATCTAAGCATTAATACATGTCCGAGGCGGGAATCGAACCCGCAACCCTGTGTTTGGCAGTCCGGCATGAAATATATATTGGCCGCATATGTAAATGTCATTATTGTAAATTGTTTTAAATAATTCATACTTTAGAAATACTCAACAACCTTAGCAGCCTTTAATTTAGAATGCATGTTACATAACAGTGCATAAAAATTACCAATAAATAATACTTTTAAATTCAATCCTCTGAAGTTAGCTACAAGCACAGCTTATCTCGCGGTGCAAGCGTTATGCTGCGAACGCCTTGCACCTAACTTCAAATCTTTTTCATTTCCACTATACCTAGTAAATGATGTGCTTCCTGCAGTGAGAATTCTGCCTTTTCACGATCGTTGATTGCGGCCGCAAGTCTTGCTCTCAAACTCTCTATTTCTGTGTCCAACTTCTCTAACTGACCAGCTAGCTGTTGGCATTCCTTCACTCTCATCTGTTGGGTTAAAAAAGTAAAATTGACACACTAGCAGCGCTCCGCGGTTTTACACGCGTAATTCCCGATCCCGTTGGAATATCGGGATAAAAAGTAGCCTATGTTATTCCCAATTAATCAATGTATCCTTATACCAAGTTTCATCAAAATCGGTCCAGTAGTTTCGAAGCTTATTAAAAACAAAAAAAAGTCATTCCTCTTGTTATAATTATGTTATTTACACTAATTATTAGTGTTAATTACATAATTATGGCTTTTAATTTGTGTAATTACCTCATACATAATCTTCAGTTGTTCATTATTCATGTATTCTTGTCTGGCCTCATAATTGTTAATTCCATTTATGTGACCTGAAATCAGAATCAAGTTACTATCACATAAAATATTTAGATAGACATCAGTATACCTAGCATGAAGACCAAAACACGATACGATAAAGCGATATAACTACATCAACTCTCAAAATATGATAGATAAAGCCGCCATGTTGAATTTTTATCATAATTTTTATCGCAATTTATAATAAAAATTCAACACGGCGGCTTTATCTATCATATTTTGAGAGTTGATGTAGTTATATAGCGTGATATCGCTTTATCGTATCGTGTTTTGGTCTTCATGCTAGGCAGGCTGGTTGCATGGTTGTAATAATATATATATTTTTTGTTCTTTGTTTCCCTTTTCTAGCAGACAGAAATAAGTATTTTCTTTACAAGAATTAAGAATTACAAGACTAAAACCACGCAGTTTTAGTCTTGTAATTCCCTATTCCAAAGATAAATCAGAATAACAATATATTATGTATTGTATTATTATTCTAAGGCTCCTGCATTCTAACAAGATTCACAGCAATTGGTTTAGTAGTTTTTGTATGAAGAGACAACAGAATAATACAAAACTTTTACACTAGTAGGATAAATATGCCTCCCCCAGGGAGACAGAGGGTGGAGCAAAGCTGTCCCCAAATGAATCAGGCAGAGAAGTGTGAGCAGACTTCCAACCAGATGGTCCAATGACATAAGAGCTATTGCTAGGGCAGAATGGCTAGTGATATGAAGGTTTGAAGAGACAATGAAAAGGCACATTTGTCCTGCAATGGGCTAGCACATGTTGCTAAAGAAGAAGAAATATAAATCTCTACAGTGCAGTGAAACTTTTAATATTCTTTTATGTTTACCTTTAAATTCCTGTTGCATATAATTATTCTGTCCATCACCAGCTCCATAAGGGCTGAACTGTAGTTTGACAGGTTCTTCCTGATTCCTTTCATGGGGCAAGTAGTTCTTGGGTGTCTCGCAGTATGGTTTAGGAGACTCCGTATGAACTTTCAAATGGTTCATGTGTTCTATGTAGGTAGGTGGTAGGCCCGAGGTGGGTTGAGCGCCTGTGGATTACATGTATAATAATTTAAAGTATGTATATCTGTGGATTACAGGTAAAAAATGTAATGAAATGAAAAAAAAAAATGAAAAAAAACTTATTGTCTAAATTAACCTATCAGTAATATTGCCCTACTCCTCCTATCACACAACAGTAATTAAACAAAAGAAGAGGCGTCAGCTTGATTGTTAAGAAGTGCCATTTCTGGTCCTGCACAATGCTGTTTTACAGCCTCCCCTGCCTCCCTAAGGTGTAATTCGAAGGCTTAACTAGAGATGCAGGTGTATCTCAAACAGGTAATGATAATGTTGGTACCAAGACTGCTATTTTAAAATGGGACTGGGTGGGGCATGTGATTTGAATCCATTCTGATCAATCAGGGGGCTAGTATAAACCTTGACAGAGGGTAATTGAGACAACTTTAATAGTTATGTATAACGTGATCATAATTTTCTATTGTCAGAGGGGGACAAATGAAGAATTTTGTTAAAAAAAATGTTAGGCTAACCCAAAATCAAAATTATGAAACAAATATCTAAGCACGAAATAATATTGTTTTGTTTGTGGGAATCATATACCAATTTAATTGCCGGAAATGATGTTACTTATCAGCCCAGGAAAGTGGATTAAGTTAAGTTAGAACTTTTAACCTAACTAATTTTCTTAGAACGCAAAACGCTTTTCTTAGCGGGAGCAAAATATTTTTTCCTTGTTTACAACAGTTTAAATTGGTGTAGATTCGTGGGTTCTACTTTGACTTCATTGATAGTCATCATAACGTTCAAGGACATTTTACTTGAATAGCAAAGCGGTACATTTTTTACCTTGCCGGGGACAGCAGGACACACAGTTTGAAAGTGGGACTGTCCCGCCCAAAGCGGGACGTATGGTCACGTAGAGTTATGTACGGTCGGCTGCATAATTGCAGTCCCACCGTAGAGCTACAAAACGGCTGTTATAAGAATGTTTTCAACACAAGCAAGATTCTAGACACATGCTTTAGTTGTTCAAAGTCTTCTAACTCATCAATTTATCAAACAAAAATTATTAGAATGAAAACATTCCAATAATAGTAATTTTCGAACTCTACCGGGGGCTGCAATAATGCAGCCGATTGTACCATTAATTGATTGAAGAATAACTTACCATTTTGTTGTGTATTATCCAATGTGTAATTACCACTGCTGTTGACAGAACTGGCTTCATCATCATCTAGTAAGTCATCAAATGCATTCGCCAACTTGTGTTGTAGCTACAACAGAGTAAAGCATTAAAACAATAAATAATACATTTGCCTAATCTAAAAAAATCCTGTGTTTCAGGCGAAACAGGACTTGTGTATATTTTCTAAGTTTTTATTTACTAATAGGTAAGGGACTTATTATTTTTTTTTTTTTTTGATTTTTAAACATGTGTCAAAAGTATGAACTTTATTATAAATGAACAAGTAACTAAACTATACTAAATAACAATTAAATAACGAAAACTTAAATTAATTAAATAAACTACCTACTTTACTTACACTAAATTAAAAGTCCAAATGGGGATCCCTAGAAAGTGTGCCCAAAAGGCTGGCAGCGTTACCACGTTGGATAGCGATGCTTATCCGTTGTCCGAGGTACGAGCCAGCCCTTTGGTCACCCGAAGCTAAAACTAGTAATTTTGAAACTTCTTTAAAAAAATTTAAGGCGTCTGGACCCCAAGGACCAAGTGTCTCCGTTGCAAACGGCAGAAATATGTATCCATCACCGATAGAAGCATATTTCCGTCGCTTCGTCACTTCCGCCGCTGCAGCCGCAGCGCCCGCCTCCCTGGAGGTGGGGCTAAGATGTGAAGCCGCCAGTGTGTCAACACAAGTAGCATCCCACACCAACGGTTTGCCATGACTCCAGGGAATCAACGTCATCCCATCATCCCACAGAGTAAAGTACACATTGACTGTTGAAAATTCTGGTATTCCATTTCGTTAGTAAAGTTTTGAAGAGTTCCGGATCAAACAACTTTATGTGAGTTTTTTAGAGTTAGTTGTGGCAAGATAAAAACCTATACCAATGCAAGTTTGTTGGTAGAAAATAACAACGAATCCTATGGAGATAAGATGTTTACCTCTTCGTTTCTTCTTTTCTCGTCTTCAAGTTCCTCTTGCTCATCCAATCTATCCTGGGCACTATTATTGATGTGAATACTTGCGGCGCCTTGAAAAAGGCTCATTCCAGGACCTTCCATCTTTGGTGCTTAAGTATATAAACCAGCATTGAAAAATATACTAGGTGTAAAAGATTTTTAATCGAATTTCATCTACAATTTCATAAAAAATAACAACTTTCACATTTCACAAAATCACATTCACCAGAGAACGCAAACAAACAATGAACAAATTCTGCCAACATAACAAACTAAACAAACTGTTTGATTGAAGGGATGGGTATGACAGCTTGACGGTTTGTCGTTGTTTGTTTAACTGATTTGTAGGTATAGTGCAGTTACTTGAAGCTTTTACCTTGTTTGGAATCACATCACAGGATTCGTTGACGCTTAGCGTTGCCGTCATTGCGTCGAAGCATCACTGTCAAAACGTAGTGATTAATTCTCTTTGTCACTGTCAATAACGGCATCCATTTTTGCGTGGCGAATATAATTGTTTTTGGCTGATTTAATTTAATTTTGCAATTTTCTGAATTAACCAGCGTCTCTATTTATTAGAAAATGTCTTATAAACCAGTAACTCACGTTTTATTCGACATGGACGGGCTTATCTTGGGTATGTACTTGATACACATTGGCGTTGTTTGTAGGTATTTTTATTGATAAATAAGATTAAAGTCCATAAAACCGACAATTACTAATAACATGTATTTCCTATTATATTACTTAACATTACTTCTATAAGTATAACATTGTCTGGTTAATTATTGGGATATTTCTTTGGAACTTTTTGACAACCTCAAAGCATTAAGTGTGTAGGTACTTACGAAAATGTGTAGGTACCTACCTAGGCACAGAATAGATGATAGTCTGGTCTTATTTCTTACATTTACTATTGAATTGACGACCCAGTTGGCACAATAGTCACTGGCCTCAGACAAGTATTTATGCTTAGATTTTTGTCTGTAGTCAGGTTGTTTCGATGTATCACTACATAGTATAAAACAAAGTCGCTTTTTCTGTCCTTATTTCCCTTTGACCGCTTAAATCTTTAAAACTACGCATTAAGTATATATTTACAAAGGAAAAGTATATACTTAGTAGTACATCCGTTGTCTAGCACCCATAACACAAGTCTAATTACTTAGCTTGGGGCTAGATGGCGATGTGTGGATTGTCCTGCAATATTTATTTATTTTATAATATTATACCTAATATGTACCTAATTCGACTGTACTTTGCAGATACCGAGTCGTTATACACAGTGGCATTTCAAAATATAGTCTCTAAATATGGCAAAGATTACACATTTGAAATCAAACTGAAGCTAATGGGATCCCAGATGCGTGAGACAGCAGAGATTATAGTATCAGAGTTGGATCTACCGATGACTGTGGACGAATTCCTTATCGTTAGCAAGGAACAGTTTCAGAACCTATTTCCTGAGTCCAAGGTTATGCCAGGTAATATTCATCACTTTTAACAGGCCAAAGAACCTTTTATGTTTTAAATGTCTTTTATTTGCCCTCCAAAAACCTGTTGTATGATATTTTTAATTTGACGGAAGAGGATAAGAAATTGTAAATTGACACACAATTGTGTTAATTAAAGAAAAGCCAAGTCTGAACCTGACTCATGCATGAAGGGTTCCATACCATTTTGTATGGGAGCCCTAGTTAAATATATTTTTTTATGTTTTTAGTATTTGTTGTTATAAGCGTCAACAGAAATACATAATCTGTGACAATATCAACTCTCTAGCTATCACGGTTCATGAGATACAGCTTGGTGAAAGACAGACAGACAGACAGTGGAGTGTTAGTAAAATGGTTCCGTTTTTACCCTTTGGGTACGGAACCCTAAAAACTATATAATTAGAACCTCGTTTTTTGTATTTGGTTAGAAAAAGACAAGAATAAGAAAACATTTTGCTTAACAAATTATAATAATAACTATAGAAGAGCGGAGCCTTCTGACACAGGCATTTCATGCTTAAAAGGAGGTTTCAACCTAATGTATATAGATTTAAGCATTTGTAAAAGAAATAAACGCATTTATTTATTATTTATTATTATTAAAACGTAAAAAAATCGAGAAGTAAAAGAGACAACAAGTCTTTCTGTTTTAGAAGTGTTCTGAGATTGTTACAGAAGGTCAATTCTCGTAATTATAGCTTAATGCAATCTTAAATTGATCGAAGTGAAATGATATTGAAATTTAACTGTCAATTGGTATTCTGCTAACCATAATCATAATAACATTTCAGTTACATTTCAATTGCATTTCACTAACATTGCGATATAAAATCATTCAGTCATTCATTCATTTTGCTTTGTTAGGTTGGCTATGTCACAAAATTTAAAAGAATTTCATTTGGCGCCTGTTTTATTTTGGAGTGTGTTTGAAGAAACTTTGTGATATGAAGGTCCATGAGATAAATCGCGCTAATGCTCTAGATAGCAATTGATGTCGATAGCAATCAATAACAATAGCAATAGATAGCGATTTTTTACAAATAAAGTAAATAATGTGGGCCATTTCACATAACGCCATCTAGCCCTAAGCTAAATAACTAGGCTTGTATACTTAAATACTTGTTAGGGGCGAGAATCGAACCTGTAACCTTCTATATCGAAATACAAGTAAAGTAAACTCCAGTCGCGCTTCGGAGATGACACGCATTATTTTTTTATTAGATTTACACACCAACCCAACTAAGTTAACCTTAAAAATTCACTAAATTCGTTGTTTCATGTCGATTACATTTCAATCAACTCTCGATCTCAAATTTGACGTTTCTTATGTGACGAGAATACGGTCTAGATAAGTTCGATTACATTTCGATATCATTTGTATTTGGAGAATACCGTTTTACGTACATTTTAGTTTCGATTGCATTTCGATTAAATTAACATTTCATTCGGATATCATGTTGAAATCTTAGTTTATGAGAATACCAAAAGATGACGTTTAGTATTTTTTTTGCAATCGAAATGCAATCGAAATGATATTGAGATGTAATTTTAACAATTTTATTTATGGGAATTTGTTACTCCATTAAGTAGGTAAAGAACCTAGTTAATGGAGGAAACAAGAAATAGTTTTTTACAAACATAAATGTACCTAGTACAAGAACAATCAGCATTAAGAGGTTTTAAGTAATATTTAAGTAACAATTTTAAACAATTAGTAGATTGGTATGGATAAAAAGGTGGACGCAGATTGATACGCGCCGAACGCGTCGAATTTTTACCGTCCACGGAAAAAGGTACCTTATAATAGAGATAAGGTATCTACATTTATATTTCCGATGACGTCATCAGAGTCGTCCGCATCATCAGAGGCGGCCGACTCTGAAATAAATAAATGAATAAATGTACCTTATCTCTATTATTATAAGGTACCTTTTTCCGTGGACGGCAAAAATTCGGCGCGCTCGGCGCGTATCAATGTGCGGGCACCAGTTGGCTAATTTGCCCATTGCTTTTTCAGGTGCTAAAAGATTAATAGAACATTTTCACAAGCACAATATACCCTTAGCACTAGCTACGAGTTCAAGTTATGAAAGCTACGAGCTGAAAACCAGCAAACACCACCAGGAGTTATTCTCGTTGTTTGGGCACAAGGTATTTGGTTCTTCAGATCCTGAAGTGAAGATCGGAAAGCCTAATCCTGATATATTCTTGGTAGCTGCTGACAGATTTCCAGACAAACCAAAGCCAGAAAAGGTAAGGATATCTCAACCAACCAACGAATAGCATTCCGTTTGAATATCGGATTAGAAAGTAGCCTATTTTAGTTAATTCTCAGGAATCATTGTATCCTCATACCAAAATCAGGTCAGTTAGTAGTAGGGTATCCATTAAGGTGAACGCACACCTAGCCGCACACCGCACGCAGCGTAGTCTCCAGCGTAGTCTCCGTTTGTATGCGCGTTGCGCCCGCCGGCCGGGTTGGTGACGTCATCAGCATCGGCCTTGAGGATTTCCTTCGCTGCGGTGACTGCGGTGCGGTTAGGTGTGCGCTCACCTTTAATTCGTCCATTAATCACGTGTTTTTTTTTTGACATTTTTCCTCCTTGGTGATACAATCCACGGTCAAAATTCTCTGCCCACCGTAACGTTTACAATCCTGTGCAGTGCAGCACTATTTGAACATTATAACAACGTAACCTGTGGATCGAACCCACGTCGGTTAGTGTAGCGGGTGGCGGCTTTTGCCTCTCGACCAACTAAAGACATAGCTAACATGTTGAAAATAATAATCACACTGAGTAGGTACTTTTAATTCAAGTATTTAAGTTTGTGTGTAACGTCTATTAGAAGAAGGTCGTAACTCCAATACTTGTTGATAGTATTATTGTAGCAAACTGATCATTTACTTATGACCCATACTGTAGATGTACATGGTATAAGACACCCCCAGCCCCCATATCACGTGTAGTTTTTTAGTAAATACCTACAAAGAATCTTAATTTTCTTTTTAATTTATAAAGTACAGGTATGGTATAAGTACCATTTAATTTTATTATAGGAAATTAAAGACGAAAAAATAAATACACGTAACGCCGCTTTCGCCGCTTTTCGGTTGAGTATCGCGCGTTTGCTGACAAAAATAAATACAACGTGATATATTACTACACCCCCTTGTGATATTTCGTGATTTTTATGGACTCCCCCCCTTTTCGATCCTCACGTTTTAATGGACGGTCTATTTTTTTGTGTGAATAGATTAGGTTTGGCCGTGACTTTGTCCGAATAGGGTTTTCAAAATCCTTTCTTTAACAGATGCTTATGTTATAACAACCTGTAGGCTAATGTTTTTTCCGGTCTGTCCATTGATAAATCAAACAGTCACGACTTTGAAATTTCTATTTATAGATAAACTAGCTGTCCCATTCCCGACAAACGTTGATTTGCCATTTACAAAAAAATATATATAGGAAAAAAGAAATAGATGTTCTTCAATTCTCAGACCTAGGTCAGGTTCAGGTTAGTTAGGGGCTCCGGTTTTCCGCACTCAGGCATAAATAAGTGCGGAAAACCGGAGCCCATTATTCTCAGACCTAATGAATAAACACAATATATCATACAAATCGGTTCAGCCGTTTAGGTGGAGTTTGGTAACTAACGCCGCTACACGAGAATTTTATATAAGTACAGTGTGTTTTTTTTATGTGGGCCTTCAGGGCTATATCCTAACTAAACTATAAGAGATAACGAAAAATGCTGAAAGGAGTTGCGTGCCCGATTTTGACAAAAACTAAAACTGCATCTATAGATTTTTGAAAAAGTCATTACCCCAGCCAGGAATCGAACATGTTGATTTTGCAAAAAAATTATCAATTCTTGGAAACGAACATAGTATGGCAAATCAAAGGAAATAGCTTATTTTTGTAGTTTTCCAAAATTTTCATTTTTCCGTCTCTGGCAAAATAATATTTACCCTATAATAATTTGAGTCTTTGTTTCAGTGCTTGGTTTTCGAAGATGCAGTAAACGGTGTAAGAGCAGCGAACGCAGCCGGCATGCAGGTAGTAATGGTGCCAGACCCAAGAGTCGAAAAATCTCTCACAGCTGAAGCTACCCTGGTACTGTCTAGCTTAGAAGAATTCCAACCTGAGCTCTTTGGATTGCCGCCTTTTGATAATTAGCTTGAATTTTTATTTAGATCAATTATTATAATATAGCTTCTAAGGCACAGAGGGGCTTGATAGTACAATTTTACGCTGTAAATTGGTCACTCGGAGAAATTTCCGTGACAATCGTCGCTTAACCTGCTCTCGGTGAGCGCGGCAAGACCATGAGCCCCTCAGATCAATTATTAATATATTGTAACCACACTCGCACACAGCTCAATCGACTCAAGAATGAGGATTGATGGTCGTAAGTAGGCATCACAAAACACTATTATTCCCAGATAGATATTGATTTATTATTTAACAAAGTCACAAAGTGACAGCATTTTTAAACTAGTCTCTGAAAGTGAGGACATAAACTATTTAATTTTATATATAATCAAATGTTATTGTTACATTAGAGTACAAACTTTGTACTGTATGTTTATATTTTGCTGTATTTTTTTTACAAAAACCTGAATAAAAACTTATTTTTCTGTAGTTTTAGTTTAGTTTAATAAGGCATTAATAAGTGCCTCATGTGATTTCTATAATTACTGTTCAATTATAGAAATCACCTAAAATAAAAGATAATGTCTATTAAATCCAAAGTCAAAATTCTTTATTCATTTGAAATCATGTGGAAATTATTCGCATGGAATCGCATTGAATTTCTTTAAAAGGTATGATAATAAAGGACCTTATTACTTAGTAGTGAATTAAATTAACACGCCCATACAAATAAACATACAAAGGTTTCCTTTCCAAAATAAGATATAAATAAATGTCGTGATGTCATGTAAATACATTATTGTATCATGCTTTGTTCAATGTTCTTGGTTAAATTAGGTACCTACTACCTTCCTAATTTACCGGGACGGCTATGGCAAAGATGCATGGCGCATCGACATCGCACAAGTAGATACGCAGTAGCGAGCGAGACGGAGCACGGTGAGCTTGAATTGACCAATCACGAGCACATATTATATCGCAGTGGGGATACCTACTACACTGCGAAAAACGTTTAATCGAATTTTGTTTCTTCGATATCTCTTTACTCCAACGCCGTATTAAATCGACGTATTGTTATTGCGATATTACGTTATATCGAAAAACTATACTGCGAAAATACCACACTGAAGCATTTTTAACATGTGCGTGCGCCTCTATTTCCCTACATTTGTTTTATATATATATAGGTGACATTGTTGTGCGACGTCATATGTGCGATACATCTTCATTATAACTGTCTTATTCTTCATCATAAATAAAAGTTATTCATACTCGTTCCAAAAATATTTAGATTACAATGGAAAAGAAACATCCTCGACCTTTTCCTTAGCAGAACTTTGCTTCTTGCATAGATAAATGCTTTATTATATTAAAGAATTTTTATTTTAACATAATTAAAATAATTAATAATCAGTCGTTTTTGTCCCACTGCTGGGGCAAAGGTCTCCCTTTCGTGCCTCCACCAAGCCTCCACACACCCCGGCCAATATATTAAATGAATGAGAATGAAAGAGAGGGATGGTTGAGCTGTTCATAAAGTGATAGGAATATAATATGATGTTCTCATTACTCCATTAAAGTTACAGTTATGTATCTTTTGGCTTATACAATATGTTGATTGTACAATAATTGACATCAGTTTCGTGCGGCTGTTCAGATAAGATAACGGATCACACATGAGTACAAACTATTATCTATTCTGTTCGTATGGTATGACGTAATATATCTCGTGAATCTAACGTGCTAGTGATACTCGTATCTTGTTTGGATCAGTGGTGGAATATATATTGTACTGAACAACTGGCTGTGATATAATAATTAAAATGGCGTATAATCCTGTGACACATGTTTTGTTTGATATGGATGGATTGCTATTGAGTAAGTATCATAGTAATTACTATAGGTAGTAAAATTATTGATAGATTTGTTGTGTTTTATTACAAATTGGGGTTATGTCCAAAATGCCTGTCACGGTTAAATAAGATTGTTAATTATGGATTAAATGGTAGATTGTTGTTAAGTGTTGTGTTTGTGTCTGTTATTTTTTCAACATTTTGGTACTTATACCAAAAAAGACAAGTTAATTAAAAGTAAGTTTAAGTTAATAATACGATGCCGTCTTTTGTCGACTTAGGTAAATTTGTATAAGCTTAGAAAAGTTTTTATTAAGTAGGTATATAAAAAAAATGTATAGTTAAGTAAGTAGGTAAGTACCTACTTAAATTAGCAATGACAAGGAATTCAATTTTTTAAACTCATACGATTAGATTCATAGTAGATACCTATCTAATTATTTTCCCGGCTCTTAATCGCGTTTTCTTATTTGTCGAACCTCGTCGTTTTAACGAAAAACTAAAATAGGTACCTACCCGAACAAGACTCGGGGAAAAAATTACGACAAGAAATTAGTTTGCTTTTGGCTCCTATTTTAGTCTTGTACTTGGACTTGTATACGGGCTATTTGCCGCGATTAGACCCTTTTTAATTAGGTCCTTTTGAGGATGGAGTGGGTTTGCCCAGCACCTACTAGACCCTCTCAACTTAGTCGACCATGTCCAGAGGAAAGAACTTGTCAATACTTCTGGAGCCAACTAAGCCGCGGCTTTCATGTTTTGGAGCAATGTCATTAATTATCGCACATAAATTTTTCTTAAGAAAAACTCATCGGTGCACGACCGGCCAGGATTTGAACCCACGACCTAATGAAAATCGAGGTATCTACCACTAAGCCAACAGCGGTCTTAATGAATATGTTCTGACACTACTGGACCGATTTTTATAAAATTTGGTATTCTATGAGTCTACATTGAATCCCTGAAACCGCGCATACATTACTCTGGTAGCGCCAAATTTGGACTACCTACAGTAACAAATATTCAAGAGAAACTTCTACATAAACTGTTAAAAATACTACAATTGGCCATGATGAGTAGGAACGTATATAAGACAAAAATACTCATCAAGAAAGCACTGAAACTTCAAAACCTACCAGTCTGAAAGTTCGCATTAGGATTCTTTTTGTGTGCGTTACTCCAGCAAAATGCTGTCGCTTTTAGGACGTAGGGGAGAATTAAGAAATGTTTTTTAGTACTTGCCATGCCGGAGTACGGACTGCCTAACACATCAGTCAGGGTTGCGGGTTCGATTCTCGCCTTATACAAGTATATATGCTTAGATATTTATCTGTGGTCTGGTTGTTTCTATGTATTTTGAGTATATATTTACAAAAGAAAAGTATATAAGTAGTAAGTATACTTATCCGTTGTCTAGCACCCATAACGCAAGATGGCGATGTATGGAATGTCCTGCAATATTTAATTTAACCTATAAAGGGGTAAAAATGCTGACGAAGTTTATAGTTACTATACGTACCTATTCTATAACGGTAATATTAATAATCCAGCCTTGGTTTATCTTTATCCTACTAATTAGGTAGGTAGTACCTACTTATAATGTGTTTGGGTATGATTTATTATGTTTGTTACATCTTCTTCACGTTAAGACGCAAAAACTAATGACTCACCTGCGAAAACTACACAAAACCCTAGACTGAGTTTACTGTAAGGTTTGCGTTACTTATTAAGAGGAAAGGGTACCGGGGGCTTTCTCCATACAAACTATTAGAAACGTAGTAGACTGTTTCCTCCCTGGATAATGACACTAAAGCAAATATTTTTGATGCATAAAGCTTTTAACTGTCATGACCATGCCCCTAATTTTTTTTTTTTTTTTAATCATAATTTCTAAGATAATTAGAATATGAAAAAAAAAAAACAGGTCAAACACATAACCCTCCCTTTTGGCTACGCCGTAGTCGGGTAAAAACAAAAAATAGGGGAATAGTCATGGCAGTTATAGGTTTTATGGCACAAAAATATTTGTACTACTGTCATTATCCAGGGAGGAAACAGTCGACTACGTTTGTATGGAGAGAGCGCAGGTATCCTTTCACTTTAAATTCTTTTAATAAAAAATATTTCAGATACAGAGGATCTGTATTCGATAGGCTTCCAGAAGGTGGTGTCTCAGTATAACAAAGAATTTACGTTCGCACTGAAATGTAAAATAATGGGACTACACAGCAAGGAGTTTTCAAAAACTATTGTCGAAGATTTGGAGTTGCCAATAACAGTGGAAGACTTCATGAGTCAAGCGCGTCAAGTTTTTAATGAGCTGTTTCCAAACTGCCAAGTTAAAGCTGGTAAGATACCACAACTGACGACACGAAGCGGAAGGTTGCGGGTTCGATTCCTGCCTGAATAAAGATATTGGTACATGATCTACAAATCGTTTCTAGATCGAAGGGTTTCTGAATTTACCTACTTACATGTACAATTATAGATACTTACCTAAGTACGTATTAAAAGAACTAAAATATTTATGAAAGAAGTACCTACCTACCTACCGACTTAAATTGTTTTCTATCCATCATTCCATCATCATCATACCATCAAACACAAGCGCCCAGGAACTTTAATGAGTAGAAGTCTAATTGTACTTAGGTTAATACGCTCAAGCCTAGTTGCTAAGCTAGGCTATGACATTCCAGAAAATAAAAAATTATTTAAGTACTAGCTGCGCTTCGCGGTTTCACCCGCGTAACTCCCGATCCCGTGGGAATATCGGGATAAAAAGTAGCCTATAGCCTTCCTCGATAAATGGACTATTCAACACAAAAATAATTTTTCAATTCGAACCAGTAGTTCCTGAGATTAGCGCGTTCAAACAAACAAACAAACAAACTCTTCAGCTTTATAATATTAGTATAGGTAGATATTTAAGTATGTATAGAAATAAAATATTTTTTTATCTTGTTTTCATTTTATTTTTAACCCCCGACGCAAAAACGACGGGGTGTCATAATTTATGTTAAATGTACACATTTAACTATTATTTATGTTCTAAGAAAAAGGAAGTAAATATAATATAACTAAGTAGGCAGGTACCTACGTATTCTTTCTTCATGTGCTACTATGACACAAGCGTAGTTGATTAGCTTGGGACTAGATATCGCTGTTTGTTTATGTTGTTCTTATTTATTTTAGGAGTAAAAAAGCTAATCGACCACCTAGACAGCCACAACATTCCCATGGGTTTAGCTACAAGCAGCAGTAAAGAGAGCTACGATATGAAAGTACAAAATCATTTGGAACTGTTTGACAAGTTGAAGTACAAGACTTGGGGCTCTTCTGATCCTGCAGTTAAGAGGGGGAAGCCATTCCCTGACGTGTTTCTCATCGCTGCTTCGAAGTTCCCCGATCAACCAGCACCGGATAAGGTAAAAAAGTTTGTTGGTACTCGTTCAAATGGCCCCAACTATCAGCCCTGCTTAAATTGTATGGTTTTACCATATTACAGTGTTTGTTTCGTTTTGAACTAGATTGAGCTGTTAAAGTTGTCGTACCAAATTTTTTGCAATAGGAGTTTTGAAGCGATTTTGACGAAATTTCGTATGAGGATTAGGGCTTGAATATCGGTCCATTTCCAAATCCGGAATTCAGTTTCAATATTGATCTATCCAGTTCCGGAATTCCGGAATTCGATGCTTCCTTTACAACGATGCATAATTTTTTTTGAATAACAGATGTTATCGAAATGAAGTATTTAGGAAAGAATAATAAATCCATTGAAATAGCTGTTCAGAACTGTAATTATAATTAAAAATTAAGTACCTAATATATAATCTAGAACTTGTGTTGGATGTGAACTTCTGACACGATTACAAATGTTAGAAACTGGTGAAAAGTCGCGTTCAGTCTCGACACTAGTATAGGCGGTATTGTTTTTTGTACTTGAAGCATTGTCCTCTATCGCCGCCGCCCCGCGCCGTCTCACTAATTCCGGTATTACAAACGATACTGTTTGAAATAAGTCGGAATTCCGTAATTTTGATAAAACCGGAATTCCGGAGCTCAAGCCCTTATGAGGATAGTTTGAATTCTTGGATGTAACATGGGCTACTTTTATCCTGATATGCCCACGATCGGGACTCCCGATATCTTCAACAATCATCATCATATTTCAGTCTATTTTACACATAAACCTTCCTCTTGAATCACTCCGTCCAGTCGTGTAAACCGTATGAAAACCAGTTCAGTGGTTTTTAAAATTATTACATTTAGTCAAACAGAAAAACGCAGCGCGCGGGACGTACCTCTAAAAGTACAAAATATAAACCCTCATAGGATGTAATTAATGTCCGTCTGTCTCTACCGATTTTCTCAGGAACGGGTGGACCTAGTTTTTTCAACCATGCTGTTTTTCTGCAAGGGAAAAGTCTTTGCCAATAATTCATAAGAATTTTGTTAATTCCAGTGCCTAGTATTCGAAGATTCTATAAACGGAGTGAAGGCAGGTCGCGCGGCCGGCATGCAGGTGGTAATGGTGCCGGACCCGAGGCTCGATCGAGACCTCACCACTGATGCTACGCTCGTCATTGGATCTATGGAAGACTTCCAACCTGAGCTGTTCGGGTTACCGCCTTATTAATTGATACTGAGGTGTAAGGCGTATGCCATCGTTTCCTACCTTTATGTACTTATATAAATTCTTTGTGTATATTCGTTAGGTCTGAGAATCGAACATCTATTATTTTTTCTTTTATGGCAAAACAACATTTGCCGGGACAGCTGTCCTACTAATATTATAAATGTAAAAGTTTGTGTGTGTATGTTACTTCTTCACGCAAAAAAGTTACTACTGGACCAATTGCGATGAAACTCGGTATTTAGATAGCTGGAGATCTAGATTAACACAAAGGCTACTTTTTATCCCGTTATTCACGCGGCAACGGGACTTACGCGGGTGTAATCGCGGGACGCAGCTAGTAATATATATATGTGAAAGTTTGTGTGTTAATTACTGCTCCACGCAAAACTACTGGACCGTTTGCGATGAAATTCGGTATGTAGATAGCTAGAGACCTGAATTTACATTATAGGCTACTTTTTATCCTGATATTCCCATGGGATCGGAACTTACGCGGGTAAAGCCGCTGGGCGCAGTTAGTGATTAAATAAATAGAAATTGTGGGTAGGACACTATACACAACGTCATAAAGGCTTGTATTATGGTGGCAAGACAAAATACATTCATTTTAACTGAAGGTAAGTATTAAAATATTTATGAATAAGAAAGTGACAAATATTGTTGACTAGCGACCCGCCCCGGCTTCGCACGGCTATATTATGCATGTAATAAACATATAAACCTTCCTCTTGAATCACTCTATCTATTAAAAAAAACATCAAAATCCGTTGCGTAGTTTTAAAGATTTAAGCATACAAAGGGATATAGGGACAGAAAAAGCGACTTTGTTTTATACTATGTAGTGATTCTACGTCTAATAAAGCATGTAGTTAAATTAAAAATAAGTATTTTTCTGAACTGTTTTGTTAATTGATAAGATTTAATAACATTTTATTACTAAGATTATTAATATGACTAGATATCTTTCTACACACGTACTTTTATTATTATTTAAAATAAAAATATATTATTGAGGAACATTTCTGTGCATGTCAAACAGCAGTCAAAAAACTATTACCAAATAAATAGGTAAAAATTGTACAATGATTAAAAATACTGTTTAACAGATCTTCAAAACTTAAAATAATAAGTACGAAATAGTTTATTTGATACTTTGTATCCTTAAAATTAATACCTAATATATAATAAACAGTGGAGAAATAAAAAAAGGTTTTTTGAAGACTCTTTAGGCTATAAAAAATAAAATAAATATATAAATATTGCAGGACAATCTACACATCGCCATCTAGCCCCAAGCTAAGTAACTAGATTTGTGTTATGGGTTCTAGACAACGGATATTACTACATACTTATCTTTTGTAAATATATACTTATAATACATAGAAACAACCAGACCCCAGACAAATATCTAAGCAGAAATACATGTCTGAGGCGGGAATCGAACCCGCAACCCTGTGTTTGAAAGTCCGGCATAGTGACCATTGTGCTAACTGGGACAATGGTCACCTATATACCTGTACACCTGGCTAGACCTGATTTAGTAAAAAAACTCAAATGATAAGCACTATTCTTAATTTAAAAGCAATATTCTTAAACATATATTATAATATATTCTTAAATTAAGAATATTCCTTTTTAATTTCAACATTTAGGTAAGCACTAAAAACAAGGAATTATTCTCTTGCATCATTATGGAGAGGATTGCTTCTTAGAAACCTTTTTTTTCTATGTAGCTTAATGTCAAATAATAAAAACGCCCGAATACTTGTCATAAGTGGCGATTAAATTGATATTAAGTGTCATGTTTAAATAGGATTGGAGAGCGTCTTAAATATTTAGGAGACCCCTAAATAATGATGGCAGGGCAATACTTGAGCATACACAAATAAAAAAAATAGATAAAATTATCTGTTTTTCTAAATTACAATTAAAATAATAGTAATTTCGTGAACTAGATGTGGAAAAACGATACAAGCATTTAAAGTCACGTGTTTTTCATTTTAAGCTTTGAGCGTGAAGACCGAATCAAGAAATTGCGTAACGAAAATAAAACCTAACACCCCCCACTCCGCCTACTATGTAGCTCGGCCGAGCTTTCGCTTAACGTGTATGTATATGGTACGACTGTACGAAGCTCGCAGGATGCAATAGCTTTACCGCGGCAGTCCCCGAGTGCCACACTTTTTTTTCCTCTACATCTTCCGCCATTACACATATAGGAACTCCCAGAACCTAGCCTCCTTGCAAACAAGTAATTTATGTTCAAAGTTTTGCCATTATTCTTGTTTTGAGTATTCGGGCATAAGAAGTGTACTTGTACTTGTATACGGGCTGTTTTTCGCGATTAGGCCCTTTTTAATTAGGTCCTTTTTGCGTGAAGATGGAGTAGGCTTGCCCAGCACCTACTACTCTCTCAGCTTAGTCGAACATGTCCAGAGGAGAGAACTTGCCAATACTTCCGGAGCCAACTCAGCGGCGGGTTTCATCACAATGTTTTCCTTCACCGTCACTTCATATATAATTTTTTTTAACAAAAAATTCATTGGTTCACGGCCGGCCTGAATGCGAACCCACAACCTTCAGAATGAAAGTCGAGGTATCCTCCACTAAGCCAACACCGCTCTTAAGAAGTGTAAAAGTTACTCATCGTAAGGAGGCAGTCCAAACAATTCAGGTTCGAAGTCCTCCAAAGACTTGAGTATTAATGTAGCATCTTCTAACTGGGCTGTGTCAATACGTGGGTCAGGGACCACTACGACTTGCATATTGGCTGCAATTGCTGCCTTTACACCATTCACTGCATCTTCAAAGACTAGGCACTGAAATAAGAGCAATCAAGGGGTAATTTAGACTTTTTTTGAAGTGAAAACTTCTTATGGCGCGTTGAGCACTTTTGTGGGTGAGCATTTTCACCTGTTCTCATGACAGATGAGATTTGACAGATGAGATTTTACACAGATATACAGCGGGACAGATGAGATTTTACACAGATATACAGTTTTCACTTCTGCCTGCACTCCCGGAGTTTATCAGTAGAAAAGTATTATTCCTATATTCATAACTGCTTAGTTCATAGATATGACATTATAATTTTTTAATGAACGTTATAAAGTCTGTCTGCCTATTTGTATGTGCTAATCAAGAAAAAGATGGTATGTAGATAGCTGGACGGAATTTAGGGATTAAAGTCACTTCATAGCCTTAAGGATCCCCTGTTCGACGGGTTCAACTCATGGACGCACGTGGCTAAAATTATAGCTATTTCACCTTACACTGTTTAGGAAAAGGAAAGGCTCAGTAAAGAGCAGTATAAAGATATTACGCATACAACAATTTCAGCGTCAGAACACTGCCACACACTACATTACATAAACACGTTCGGGCTCGCTTCGGTCGTTACCGCCGCGCGACTCGGCGCGACACATCACACACACAGTGACAACAAGCTTACGGAACTGCGCGAGTGTAAACACCGCGTGCTCGGCTTGCGATCGGTGCGGTGGTGAGCGCCGCCGTGCGAATGTGTACAATCAACGGTCAAAAGTCCGTCGCCATCGTAACGTTTACAATCCTGTGCAGCACTATTTGAACATTATGTAACCTGTGGATCGAACCCACATCGGTTGGTGTAGCGGGTGGCGGTTTATACCACTCGGCCAACTAAAGACAGCTAACATGTTGAAAATAAAAAACTTGAGAGGTGTCAAGGGACACCCGGATGGAACGAAGTTCCTTTCGATGAATTAGTGAATAAATTGTAATTTTTTTTAATAATCGTCGCGACACCACACTGTTCAATGCGAAATAGAAAGACGAAACGAAAATAACTGGCTAGCAAGCCCGTTATTTTCGTTTCGTCTTCTATGCAAAAAGTGTCGTTACAACTTTTAGTCTTAATTTTTTCCGTCTAGCCTCCTTTCGCAACGCGCGCGCGTGTCACACTGAGTACCTTTAATTATTAGACAGATAAAAACGAGACAAAACCGTCTCCATGGTCTTATCAATTTTTGAAGTGAAAACTTCTTTAGGCGCATTGAGCACTTTTTTACCAGAGAAGAAAAATCATGAAAGTCGCGCCATCGTTCATTTCATCAAAATCGGTGTAACAGTGTTTAGGTGTTGCGAATAAATCAAACAAACATAGCATGGTTGCTCACATCCCCGCCCCGTCGTCGCGCGTTCCTCTACTTTCAAATTCTATGACTCAAACCTACCAGTACGTACGTTTTACCTGTTTTGTAAGTTCGAAATTTGAAAAAAAAAAAACCTAAAATAAAGGGGAACATCACAGAGCTCAGTAAAAATTCTCGATGTTCTGTCTATTCTACAGGCATTAAATTATTATCTATGTCAAAAGTTGGATAGGCATTCTAATTTTAAATTGGTGATGAATGATATTTTGATTTCCTATATACACAGAATACATAATAGTTACTATGTACTATGTACTAATCGGCCCTTTATAATATGTAATAAAAATAATAAAAAAACAACATACAGACGAATTGAGAACCTCCTCCTTTTTTGAAGTCGGTTAAAACTTATTACACAAAACGGACTTATTTTTATGCTAATTCAAAAGTCCGAAACCATACGAAATAAATCCATAATGATCCATAAATTATATTAGTGTAGACGTCGGAAATGAACCAGTAAATTGCTGTTTTATTCATTTGAATCGGACATTTTGTTTTGAAGTTATCACGAGTTTAGGACCGGACGCATTCTATCCGCGTCTCGCCTACTGGAACGGGAGTTACGCGGGTGAAACCGCGGAGCGCTGCTAGTTAGGTATGAAGACAATCTGCGACCCGTTCGCGACACGCCGACCGCCAGGCACGAGCGCCTACCCTACCAAAATCAGGAACAATTTTTAACCGACTTCAAAAAAAGAGGAGGTTCTCAATTCGTCGCGTATATATATTTTTTTTATGTATGTTCGCGGATTACTCGAGGACGCCTGGACCGATTTGGAAAATTGTTTTTTATCAAACAAAAACTGATTTTTAGAAAGTTAGGGTACAAAACTAGTGTACCACTTTGTGTCAAAAATAATTAGTGAAAGAATAGATTTTATCGCGGGCCTTGGGCGCGGCGACCGAATCAAGAAATTCCGTAACGAAAATAAAACCTAACTTCCCCGACAAATGACGGTTATTTACGGACGACTACTGACGGACGATTATTAACGGACGACTATTGACGGACGAATATTGACGGACGACTATTGACGGACGACAAATGTCGGACGACAAAAACGGACGATAATTAACGGATGACTATTGACGGATGACAAATGACGGACGACAAATGTCGGACGACAAATGTCGGACGACAAATGTCGGACGACAAATGTCGGACGACAAATGTCGGACGACAAATGTCGAACGACAAATGTCGGACGACCAAAAACGGACGACAAATGTCGGACGACAAAAATGGACGACAAATGATGGACGACACTAGACGGACGACAAATGACGGACGACAAATGACGGACGACAAATGACGGACGACAAAAAACGGACTACAAAAACGGACGATAAATAACGGACGACTATTATTGACATGCAATATTGATGCACGATGCAATAGCTTTACCGCGGCAGTCCCCGAGTGCCACACGTTTTTTTTTAATAATATGTATTATTTTTTTGCAAATAATCGTCGCGACACCACACTGTTCAAAGCGAAATAGAAAGACGAAACGAAAATAACTGGCTTGCTTTCTATGCAAAAAGTGTCGTTACAGCTTTTGGTTTTTAAGACGTTTCAAAGTGATCTATGTTTAGATACATAAGCATCGAAATAGTTGTATCTAGTCACCATAACACAAGCCTAGTTGCGCCTAGTCACCATAACACAAGCCTAGTTGCGTCTAGTCACCATAACACAAGTCTAGTTGGGTCTACTCACCATAACACAAGCCTAGTTGGGTCTAGTCACCATAACACAAGCCTAGTTGGGTCTAGTCACCATAACACAAGCCTAATCGTGTCTAGTCACCATAACACAAGCCTATTTGAATTAAAAAATGCGAAATAGAAATGAAAATATCTGGCTTGCTTTCTATAAGAGAGAGAGAGACAGACAGAGAAACATGCGCACGCCGCACGGCTTACAATAGCTTACTATAGCAAAAAGTGTCGTTGCAAATTTTCGTGAGATTTTTTTCCGTCTACCCCCTTTCACAACGCGCGATATGGAACTATCGTTCCAAAAAATGTTTACGTTGACGTTTTTTGTTTTTATGTATATTTTGATCTTAGTTATTATACCTATTATAGCAAATATAAATTACACAACTAAAAAAAATAGACAACAGGGTACATAGTAGGTACATACTCGACACTCGTACTTGTGACTTTATTTTATACTATGTAGTGATAGTGAAAAAGAGAACCCTCAAACGGTACAAGAGTTACGCAACTTGTACGTAAATATTGCGGTAGGTAATTAGCGCTGTGCAATTTGAATTTGGCGCGAACGATATGACCTTCACGGTATGACACGAGCCGAAATGACACGTGAAATTCACCAGCTAGGTAGGTAGGTACTCGTTCGTCGTCGGTTCGTAGTATAAACTGTTTTTATTGGATGCGAGATTCAGATAATAGTTCACTATTGGTTGGCAAAATCACTGTCACTTGTCTTCATTGGTCCCCGTGCGACTTTGACAAACATTACGACTATTTGTCGATAGCATCACACACACATTGAATGCTAAATCGTTACGTATACATTGCTGGTTAAGCCAGTTATACAAAAGTATTCGTGAAGCTATAGCGCGCATTGGATTACATCTCCCCCCGCTACCCGCGTGACGGGGTGTTACTCTAGAGGTGAAAGGTAACGATGTTTTGAACAAAATACAGGCTGGGAAATTTTGTAAACAGACCTTTCGAATTTAGAAAAATACGAAAAATCTGCAATATGAATCCTTTGAAAGTTAAGTTATTTAAACTAATTGATAAATTTACTACATGATGTAGGTTTCTTATTTGATATTATATTTCTCCCGGCGTAGCTATTTTACCCGTGAAATGCGCATTATTTTTACTGAAAATACTGAAGTTTTGATGGCTATAATTTCCAAATTAAATATAATTTGTCTATTTCGTCGCCTACATGGGCTAGATATAGACTTGTTATGTAGATTTAACTTTTGTTTTTTCGAATGCCATAAAGAATAAATGGATAACACTCTAAATTCATTTGTATGGAAACACGATCGACCAGCAGCACCTTAACTACTACAATGCCAATTTTTAACAAAATCAGTCTAGTTGTTTGACCATAAAGAGGGAACAAACATACAAAAAAATAAACAAACTTTCAGATTTATAATCTTATTTTGCATTACGACAAATAAATAATCAAACTTTGGAATTAAAATATTACTTAGTTAGTTTTAGGATTGGTTCAAGACTTGTATGGTTGAAGCCAGACAGGCAAGAGGCAAGTAGAAGCTAATTAAATTAATATATTTTAAAATGAAATTATTTATTGAACTTACATCTTCATTCTTAGGTTTATCAGGGAACCTAGATGCACATACTAAGAATATAGCAGGATCAGGCTTTCCTTTCGTCACCTCTGGGTCTGAGGAGCCCATGGTCAGGTGATGAAACATTGTGAGGAACTCCTGGTGGTTCTGCATCTTTATTTTGACACTGTCCTGGCTGGAGCTTGTTGCAAGAGCGATTGGAACACCTTTCTTATGCAGATGTTCTACTAATTTCTGAGCTCCTAAAATGAGATAAGTAGGTAATATTTTCAATGCATACATTTATTGTCTGTTGTAATTGAAAAAAAGTACAGGGGCCGTTAGTAATGACGAGAAGCTCATAAACCGACGAAATCGTGGGCTGCAGTAATGTTTTTTGCAGATAGGCTTAGTTATAAAAAAATATAGATAATTTAAACTCACCAGGCATTAATTTAACTTTAGGAAATATTTCTTGATATATTTCTTGGCATTCCTTATTAAATTCTTCGAAAGTTAGAGGTAGATCGAGTGCTTTAATTATTTTAACAGCGCATTCATTGCCTTGAAAACCCAGTATGCTAGCCTTCAGCTCCCAAGTAAATAATTTTCCATATTTCGCAGATACTCGAGTAAAAGCCTCGGTGTATAGTTCTTCAGAATCTGAGGATATTTTTTTACAAATAAGATGTAAGAATCATGATGTAATCGTGTAATTTTTTTCCGAAATTGTATCACTTCAAACATTTACACATACCCAATAATAAACCATCTAAATCAAATAAAACGTGTGTCACTTTCTTAAACTGCATATTTAGGGTGTTTTTGTTTAAATAACGGAATAATAATTATTAGTTTTATTTGAAAAAATTAAATAAAACTCAAACACGTGCGTTTGACGTGCGTGAAAATAGAAAATTGATGAAATGTCAAGTGAATGTCAATGAAATGTCAAGATTTTTTTGTGTAACTTGAAAGGGCAGGCAAAAGGATGTTAGCCCAACCAGCCTTGTTTGACATAATATTATTATTATTATTATTAAATTCCATCTCATTGTTTCTCAATGATACTTTGCATAAAACGAAACCTTGTTTAAAGTTATATAGCAAAACGCAATATAACACTTACTAATAATATTTTATGAAATTGATCTCTAAATGTAAATTATGGTCGCTCGCTTTGGAGTCTCCTTGGTAAGTAGGTACTTACCTAATTTTCATACATAATTGAATTTCCGGATGTCCCGTTTCTAATGAATATTTCTGAGTAGGTAGGTACACCTACTACCTACTTCGAGCTGAAATCTAATTATATTCAGTTAGATTTCAGCTCGAAATAGATAGGTAAAGTTCTTAACCTATTGGCTTCGACCACCTCCTTGCCTATTGCTGTGTTGTTTGTGAGCGTTGCTGGCACACGTGCTCCATCCTTCGTTGGAGGGATAATTTTCATTAGACCGGGCCGTGTCGCCACCGGCCGGGCCGAGTCCGCGGCGGAGCCCGTCCGTGCTGTAAGTTTATTTTACACCGCGCCGGATTATTAGCCCCGGTTGTTTCACGGATCCGCCTTGTCCCCTTGGCGGCTGGTAACCCGGTGTAAAATAAACGTACAGCAGGGACGAGCTCCGCCCCGGACCGGTCTAATGAGAATCATCCCCTAAACCTTGATAAAACTATAGATCCCTTTTCTTGACAAATTCCGCTAGGAATGTAAATAATTATCCTTCTCAATGAAAAAAAAAATAGTTGAACTTATCTAACTACATAAGTTAAACTATTTTTTACCCACCAACCAATAAATCGTATCATTTTCTACCTTCTAACTTCGCTATTACTCACACCACTACATAGGTAGGTACCTACTTATTTATCTTTTAACTGCTACAAGTGAAGAGGTCATAATTTATCCTAAAGGGTAGGTGGAGAATCTGCCAATATATATTTTTTTATCAATCATCACTACATACTTAGTATAAAACAAAGTCTCTTTCTCTGTCCCAATGTCCCTATATCCCTATGTATGATTAAATCTTTAAAACTACGCAAGGGATTTTGATGCGGTTTTTTAAATAGATAGAGTGTTTCAAGAGGAAGGTTATATGTATAATACACGCATAATATAGCCGTGCGAAGCCGGCGCGGGTCGCTAGTTTTTTTATATGGCAAAACCTTCGGCAAGACCCTTTGCAAGACCACAGAAATACACGTTCGTCCCTCACAGGTAGCATTTCTCTGGACAAAACAAAACGTTTGAAAATAGAAACCTCCAGTGAAAACGAAAAAAAAAAAAAAAAGTAAAAGCAAAACAAAAGTCATCAATAGGTTGCATAAAACGTTATCTTATCCTGGCTGATGTTATTTGATTCGGTCGCAGACGTCTCCGGTTCCGACCTTCAGCTTAACCCGAATACCCTTGCGTGGGTACCTACCATAGCTACCTGCCTGGCTATGGGTAGCTAGCTCTGGCTAGACTGTCAAGGCCACTTTTTAGGATATACGATAGCCTTGGACATCGGCAAAGGCCCGGGCGAAGTTTGATAAAACGTTTCAAGGGTCTTTTATTGAGGATTACAAGTTTAATACATCTACACTTCTACACTAATCTAATAAAGGAAAGTTTTTTTTATTTTTGTTCGTAATGAAAAGAGAAGAAACAAATAAATAAACTTTCGGTTTTTATGATATTTGCAAACTTTGTTTTGCAAATATTATGAAAAAAAAAATAAAGGAAAGAAAAATAAAAGGATGTTGTTCGATTCTCACGATAACCTAACGAATTTAAACTAAAAAAAATTTCATTGAAATCAGTCGTTTAGGTGGAGTTTGGCAACTAACACCGCGACACGAGAATTTTATACTTATAACTTACCTAGCGACCCGCCCCGGCTTCGCTGTATTATGCACGTATATCTAATAAACCTTCCTCTTTAATCACTCTATCTATTTAAAAAACCGCATCAAAATCCGTTGCGTAGTTTTAAAGATCTAAGTATACATAGGGACGGCGAAAAGTGACTTTATTTTATACTATGTAGTGAAGTGATGATAATGATGATGATAATAAGTATAGAGAAGTTCTGATTAGGATGGGCTATATTCCTATAAGTATTCCTAATCCTTAAAAAATGTTATTAAAAATAATCAGTCTTATATTGAGGACTAGCAGGGCTTCTCGGTAACTTCCGATCCCGAGGGAAAATCTATGTAGGTACCTATGTTACGTTACTCCCAATGAATCAATGTATCCTCATGGCATGTTTCATCAAAATCGGTCCAATAGTTTCACTAAAAACAAATAATAGACAGGAGTTCTTGGAAAGTCTCGAGCTTTTATGACCTAGAATAACATAGTACTTGGGTAAAGGTGACCTAGGTGGTAAGTACCCAGTTTAGTTCATAAATGCAACACCTACACCGCAAGGAGGTTAGATAAGTAACTTATTTCTTTAATTGACTTTAGTTACATACCTAGGCTACCTAAGTAAATATGGGTTATAAACCATAGAATTTAACGTTCGTACCTTGTTATAACACAGGAGATATAGTTTTTCTTATGACCAATTTTATTGGTCCAGTGAATTAAGTTAAGTTGTCATTTCATTTATTTGATATTTTTCATCATTTATTTGCTATTTCGTTTATGTTCATACAATTGCATAAAATATAGGTAGATATACATGCTGTTTATTAAATGAGGGTACTTAAAAAACTTTAAGTTAGCGTTCGATTTTTAAATTAGTTTGTCACAAATTAATAAGGCAATTTAGAAGTATAACGTGATAAATATAATCAGATATCGTAGTGTGCCGATTCAATATTATCCACTATCCATAGTTTATTAATTCTTGGATGTAGAGCGTGAAACCAAGCATTCAGGCAAAGCAAAAAGTAACTAGGTATATAGGGGCGCAACGTGTTGCTTGAAGCTCAGTCATTGTTCCGTGGTCACAGGCGCGCTTGCCGTAACTTGCCTACTGTTCCGTCCGGCCGGCATCTACTACTTAGCACCCCCTAAAACCTCGCTATCTATACGTTGATAAATAAATTCCTGTGTGATGTTAGTAAACAAAAAGTGTACGATATATAAAAATAGCTGCGTGTACAGATTGTCAGTCTAGTTGTGAACATTATTTAGTAAACATGTCTTTTCCGGTATCTTCAATTTATACATTTTACGTGGAAAACTTTTGGGTGAGTTTTATTTAACCAAGTTTAAACTGACAAGTTTTGAAATTTATGATTTTTACATTTTTTGTAGTATTTTCCAACCGTTTTTATTACTTTTACTTAGAACTTTCTTAATTCATCTACCTACCTTCTTAACAATTATTATGACTGTTAATTTCTCGTTTTTATCCAAATTCGTGTTTGGATAAGGTATTATTTAACTTTCATCAATACCTAGTTATGTAATTAAGATGTTTTTCTGCATTATGGGTAGACCCAAGAGTGCAAAGAGTTAGGCAACAAGAACAAATATAATACATTATTCAGACATTTTTCTTGTAAATTACGAAGCGCTACGTTTAGCTTGCGTGTTTCTATTCTAGTTTTGACTTTTAATTTCTTAAAACAGGAACAATATCGAATAAAATTTAAATCATAAAAAAGATATAAGTTCGCGGCGAATTGACAACGTCTTTTTTTATTATTTTGTAGTCGCCTAAAAATAAAGAAATCTATACTTCTATATTAATAAAGAGTAAATATATTTTTTGTTTGTAACGAATAGGCTCCAAAACTACTGGACCAATTAAGATGAAACTTGGTATGAGAATACATTGATTCATTGGGAGTAACATAGGTTACTTTTTATCCCGATATCCTCCCGGGATCGGGAGTTACGCGGGTGTAACCGAGGAGCGCTGCGAGTGTAATATAAATACTTCCATAAATCTTAATATATATAAATCTCGTGTCACAATGTTTGTCCTCAATGGACTCCTAAACCACTTAACCGATTATAATAAAATTCGCACACCATGTGCAGTTCGATCCAACTTGAGAGATAGGATAGCTTACATCCCGATATTCCCACGGGATCGGGAGTTACGCGGGTGAAACCGCGGAGGGCAGCTAGTAGATCTATAAAATAGTTGTTTTGTAACGGATAATTTTAATCACAAGGGGGTAGAAACGAAAAAAATAATGAAAATAATTGATTTTAACATGTTTTTTCCTTTAATACGAAATAAATAAGGAGGTCAACACGTGATAATATTTACGTTAAAAAATCACAAAATATCAAAATTTCGTTTAGTTTTATTTCGTTCAAGGTTCATTTTGGATTTTTTTTTATAGCACTTGAAAAAAAACACTTGTCTAAATCCGACTAACACATTAATAAGTTGGAATGTTCACAATTTGTATGGAAAAATTAATTTTACCCTTAGTGAAATCGTTAAATTTTTGATTGTAGTTTATTTGTCCAACTGAAAATCACCATAAATTGATTTATCTCAATGATAAATTGTTTGATTTTTTTCTACTGTTCGAGATAATATATTAATCTACTAATTATATTTGTGTGTATAATCTTAGTTGTACTATTATATTTTCTGTGGTAATGTGCGATTGTATGTATTGTATAAATACGCGCGATATTTAGCGATGCGATGTTATTTTAAAAAGTTTCTACTGCAGTGTAAATGTCGCATTTTTTTTAAAAGAATTGTAGTATGGTAAAGTTGACCTATTCTAGACGGAATAAAGAATAAATAACGCGCGTGCTCAGAGTATTTGTAGCGATTGAAAAAACTAGACATGCGTCTGCTACCTGCGCCTCGGAAAGGGCTACCCACCTACGGCTTGCTAAAAATAATCTTAATCTACATTTTTAAAGCAACATGGTATCTAAAATAGTATCAATTAGTAAACTTGGCAATTCATCCGTAACGCCTTTATGGTTCAATGGTTGTTTTCTTAAAGTTCACTACTTCCTTCGGATTTGTAGCGTAGATGGGTTGATTGCTAACGTGTGACCTTTGTTACAAACTGTTTGTTCGCCTAATTACGAAGGGAAATAGAAAATTACTTATTTGCGTTTTCATTGAGCTGTCTATATTATTGATGATTGATAGATTGTTGATTAGGAAGGTTATAGATTTCGGGTCAAGATTAATCACTACAAAGTATAAAACAAAGTCGCTTTCTCTGTCCCTATATCCCTTTGTATGCTTAAATCTTTAAAACTACGCAACGGATTTTGATGCGGTTTTTTAAAATAGATAGAGTGATTCAAAAGAAAGGTTTATACATGCATAATATCGGGTCGCTAGTTTGATAATAATAGCTAAGTTAAGTAAAGGGTACGTCTAACAAAGCAAGTGAGCCATTTAACTCCGTTTTCCTAAACATTAGTCAAGACAGCTAGATAAAGCGAACGTTCGACGATTTCGATCCGTAACTCAAAAACCTAGGTCACGTAATAATGAAGTTACTATACCTTGAAGTTTTTTTTGTTTGGCTATGAACTCAGGCAACAAAGCATGTTAACTGTTTAGTCCAACGTTCTAAGATTCAAACTCTAGCAAGACTTAAAGGAACTTACACAAGTATCTAAGTCCAGTTGGTTACTTTACCTTTACCTACCTACCGCAAGAATTTAAAATAAACTTATAATCTAAGTCCTGTTGGAGCCTGGAGTGGAAAACATTTAATAACTACAACTTAATTTAAAAGCATAGTGATATATGATTTTTTATGGCGGCTCTGTTGGAGTAACGGACACTTGATTTATGCTTTTTAATAAGTAAACGGTTTTTTTAATTATTTTAATATATTTTTTTATTGTTTATCGCTTCTGCAGTACCTATTGTATGTAGGTAGGTATACCTAACCGCACTGTAAGTTTCAGGAGTTATGTGCGTGAGTTTGCTTAACCGAAACGTTGCATATTAACACTACACTCTTCGTTAGTATTAATATTCAATCGGTCTCTAGCTCCCGCCTTTTTCAAGGTTAATTTTTTTCTTCGCACTATTAATTACAAGTAATTGCTAGCAACAAAGTGTTAGTAGTACGGCTCAACAAAAAACGCGAATTCTATCAGTCCCGCCTGACCTAGAAGAAAGGCTCGCGTTTGCAATTACTATGGAACCAGATTCACTAACTACCTACTGGAATCGACTTAATGGTGTAGAAAAAATAATATCAATGACTTGAAAATTCGACTATACAAATAAACTGCCTAGTTGTCGAAATGTATTTAATAATACAAATTTACTTGTTGGCATTGAACTTTGTCTAATAATACATAAGTAATCTAACAATCTAAATATGCATGCGTCGCATTAAGAATATATTTTTGTAAAATATTTTCTTTAATTGTAGAGAAACATATTTGATTACACATTTACAGACGAAACAAATAGTAAAGCAGACAGAGTCTGCGCTGGCGCAGGGCCTAGATGATGAAAGTCAGCAATAGATAAGTATAGGGTTCTCGTATTACTAGAGATATTTAAGGGGTAATGTAAAACAATAAAATTATGGCTATTATACTGGGTGTCATTAAGATGACTAAGTCTAAGGAACTAATTTTTAACCGACTTCAAAAAAAGGAAGAGGTTCTCAATTCGGTTGTATGTTTATACAGATAAATTCAATTGTAAAAAGCTCTGCTTATTAAACCCCTTTTTTATTTTCAAGAACATTTATTAAAACCACAAAACTTAGTAGGTATCTACTTGGTAGAATAGGTGGAACTTTTTTGCACCTATCCCTACTAGTAGCTCAACGGTAGGAATAGGTGGAAAAAAATCGAGTTATCCTACCAGGGGGGATACATTGTTAGGGACACTAGGCCAATTATTCTCTAGCGTCTTTATGAAATAAGTACTTACGCAATTTAAAACTCCCTTGATGTATCAGCCATGACTGACCTCGAAGAACTGGTTAGTTAAAACAATTTTATTAGCATGATAATAATTAATTGCCGAATGGAGTCGTAAACCATCATTGATGACACTAAATTTCAACGCTAATGATGCGCAAGCGTCATCCACTTCGCTTATTTCGGTGTCCCTTACTCAAGGACGAAATTTTATTCAATTAAGCACATACATGCAAAAATTCATTTATAGTTTTTGATTTATTATAAAACAGAAAATAAAATTTAAGTTCTTTAAGTTGATCGCTGATCCGATCAAGAGATAGTAGTTTTTATTGGGCATAAAATATTTTAATGGTGGAAAGATCATAAGCAATTTCCAGTGGTCCATATAAAATTGTAGAAATCTCGTTTCAAAACGATATTTGCGCTGGCATTTTATGCTCTTGGGTCCGTATTAATAAACCGAACTCAATATCGATTTCAATCTTGAGTTTACTCTTGAGTTGTTGCGCTGATTAATAAACCTATCTTAAGACGCGATTAAAGAGCGACGTATCACTTGAGTAATAAAACTCAGCTCTCAAGATATGTCTCAAGATGTAGTTTCGTGAACTCATGTCTGATTGCGGGTCATACATGACTAAAGTTAGAGCGCATTACAGTGAACAAATAAAGTCATCACACCAAACCTTAAACGTTTCGGAATAATTATCTAATAGTAAAATCTTACATTTTGTAAAATATTTTCACATTAAAAACAAGTTGACAGTAAAATATGACGAAACTACCTACCATAGGGTAAAAACAGACCATTTAAGGTAAGACATAGCGCTACTGTCATTCAAAGTCGCTCTCAAGATCAGTCTCCAATCTCAGGAGCGATATCAGCTTGGTTAAAACTTGAGTTTTATCTATTAATTAACGCCTAACTTAAGATAGTGACCACATCTCAAGACTCACTCGATTGATACGCACTCAAGATCGATATTGAGAGCGATTTATTAATACGGGCCTTGGTGTCTTCTATTTTCAATCCACATCTAAAAAGGCTGGACATTGTGTACGCTGCGCAAGGAGTTAAAATTGTTTATGTTTTTTAGATTTCTATAAAAATACCTAAAATAAATAAATAAAATCATTATTGTAACACAAAAAATATTTACATTTCAAGTTGTAGCCCTACCAGCTGCTTTAGCGTAAGCTGTGTTCCTGCCGGCAGTTCATTCCTTACAGT
Source organism: Idaea aversata (assembly GCA_907269075.1). NCBI lineage: Eukaryota > Metazoa > Arthropoda > Insecta > Lepidoptera > Geometridae > Idaea > Idaea aversata. Next base: position 6,997,174 of record OU026102.1, read on the forward strand.
AATTATACTACATATTTTAGGTTCCAATAGCAAAAGGTTTTGTGTTTATTGTTTTACTGTCAACTTTTCCATCTACCTTCTAATGTATTCCTACTCATGTGCCCATACTACGTAATAAGACGTAAAGTCATCTAACGCAGGTTGCATATTAATGTCGTCTACATTGATGATTATTAATATTTTTTTGCGTAGCAGTTGCGTATGAAGATGTGAGAGTAGGTAGGTATATAAATAAATCGCCTTCAAAATTATTGGCAGTGTTATAATAAAACCCTCCAGGCGAAGCGTAGCGTAGGTCAGGCACGTCGTCGAAACGTGCGATACAAGCTTAATATGATACGAGGTTGGTTGGTCTCTCAAATCTTTTTGTTCCAATAACGCGTCTCTGTGTGGAAGTGTGGAGGGAAGCAGACGTATCGTATGCATAGTGTTATAGTGACACATATCCGATGCGGCGAGACGGGACCCGGTACCGGGCGGCCTTCAGGGAACAAAACGAATCGCGCCCTCGCGTTTGCCTGTCTCGATGGCAACCACTACCTACTTACTACTTACTCTGTCTCTATAAGACCACATTCTCCGATCTACATGGACCTACCTACTGCTCTGCTGCGGCAGTTCTTCACCTCTCGTGACGTTGTTATAGTTCCATTCAACTCTTCTTCTCATCACTCATTCAGCAGCGAAACTCATTAGTCATGCCTGGTGATCAGCAAGTGTTGCTCTCTTTTTATAGACGACTCAGTCTCTACTTTTGCTGATTAGTTTTTCCGATGGTTTTAGAAGATTGTTGAATAAACGAAGTTTTCTAATTGAATAGAGATTGTCCAAGTAAACTTCATCAATTCGCACCTGCAGCAGTCCTACATACATTATTGTTTTTGTAAATATGTATCATTGTAAAACACAATGTAATGAGTAGAAAATGACTATTTAATGTTCTGTCTCCTAAGTGACTGATGTCTGACTTGGTGGCCACGTAGCTGAGTTTTTTCAGCTCCTTTGTAAAAAGGTTATTGGATGACTACTAAACCCTCTGTTATGGTAAAACGAACATTTATTATATTCTTTTTCCATACTTCTATCGGTGTTTCTTTCTTTCTATCCAATAGCTTGGAAAACATGTCGAAATGAAGATCAATGAACTTCAAGTTCAACCTTCAAGAACAGAGTTCCTCGTCAGGAAAGAATTACCTATCAACACCGTCGCGTCGCTATCTGTCGGTATCACTATCACTATCACTACATAGTATAAAACAAAGTCGCTGTCTCTGTCCCTATATCCCTATGTATGCTTAAATCTTTAAAACTACGCAACGAATTTTGATGCGGTTTTTTTAATAGATAGAGTAATTCAAGAGGTTGGTTTATATGTATAATACATGCATAATATAGCCGTGCGAAGCCGGAGCGGGTCGCTAGTCATGTTATAAATGTGAGAACGCTTCAAACCTAATATTCGTCGTCATAACGTCGTAATTTTTAATAGTTAACGATTAAAGTATTTAAACGAGCTCTTTTTTTCTATATTTATCTACTAATTAGTATCTTGGGCGGAAGATAATCAATAACTTGTAGGTACCTACCTACCGCATTCATTCTTATTTTAGCAAGTTTTTCGGATGATATACTGAATTGTAAAACCATTTTTAGGTAGATACTTAGGTACAATTCACGGTCAAATGTCTCTGCCCCCCGTAACGTTTACAAGCCTGTGCTGCACTATTTGAACATTATAACAACGTAACTTGTGGATCGAACCCACATCGGTTGGTGTAGCGGGTGGCGGCGTATACCACTCGGCCAACTAAAGACTAACATGTTGCAAATAATAATCACACTGAGTACAATTCAAGTATTTAAGTTTGTGTGTAACGTCTATTCGAAGAAGGTCGTAACTCCAATACTTGTTGATGGTATTATTGTAGCAAACTGATCATTTACTAATGACCCATACTGTACGTACTATATCCAGATGTAAACGACTTAGGTAGGTACTGCTTGATATTGGCCTTTATATCTAACTAGCGACCCGCCCCGGCTTCGCACGGCTATTATTATGGATATAAACCTTCCTCTTGAATCACTTTATCTTTAAAAAAAACCGCATCAAAATCTGTTGCGTAGTTTTAAAGATTTAAGCATACATAAGGATATAGGGACATAGGGACAGAGAAAGCGACTTTGTTTTATACTATGTAGTGATTTAGATAATTTATATAGCAACTAAATCCATGCTTTTGGCGCTTTAATGGCTGGGACATGTATTACTTAGATGGAGTAAGTTTGCCCTCTCAGCTTAGGTAACCATTATGTCTAGACTCTAGAGGAAAGAACCTGTCAATAAATCTGGAAAAAATTACGCCGCGGGTTTCATCTCGATGTTTTCCTTCACCGAGTAAATATTCAAGTACCAACATAGAAATAAATCTGTAAAGTTATATTTCCTACAGCATATAGTCAATCGCTAGGTGCAGACCAATATAAGACTAATAATTAGTTGTCTTTTATTTTTAACCGACTTCAAAAAAGTAGGAGGTTCTCAATTCGGTTGTATATGGTTGTATGTATTTTTTTATAGTTATGCAGAGCAGGCAGACACACTAAAGTTTGCGGAAAAGTTTTTATGATTTCATTACTATCTAACAATCTAATCACTATCAATACCTTTTTTAAAACTAAGTACCTACCTAATAGATACACAATTTCCTTGCCTTCGAACCTATAAATAAGCATTTGGATATTACGATAATTTATCGTTCAATCGATGATAATGACGTTATTTGTGCTGAATCAGCATTACTTGAAATAATGAATGGATTTAAAAATCGTATGTGTAAATCGCCTGTTGCTGATTTTATCGACAGGGTGTGGAGTGTAGATTAAAAAAAAACAAAAATTGTAAAACTAATACTTAGTCAAATTGATGAAAATGACTATCTTTGTGTAACGAAAGGACATCAGCAAGAAACTTATTATTTTTTAATCCAAATGAATTTTAAATGAAATGAATCAAGTGTAGAACTGATGGACATTGTTGTGAAGTTCACTAATGATCGAAATCAATATCTTGTCTATCAACGACTAAGGGTTTATATGACATTTTTCCGGACATCTTTCCAATAGGAAAACTATCGAAAAAATGCGAGTTTTTATCGCAGCGGTCCAGTTTTAAATTGTCAAATTTTCATGAAAATCATGATGCAAACGGAAATGCTTTTAGGTTTATCTTGTTATGTTGATTTTTATAGGTATCTTACTAAGAAGTATTAAGACAATATAAATATCAATCAGCACTGCTATGCATGGTGCAAAATAAATCAGAACTTTGGCTTCTTTAAACTTTTAAGTAGGTAATGATAACAAAAAATATATCCTATACGAAGTTAAGTACTTGATAAACAAAAATTCAATTATCTTAAGTGGTCATAACTCTATTCTGTGAACATAAACTAGATATTCCTGCATATGAAGCTAAAAAGATATAAAATGAAATTACCAAGAATTAATTTTCGATAATTTTTACGAGTTTTTTGACCTAGGATAGCCAGGCTTGATAAAATGACCATAAAGATATTAAATGTTAGCTTTTTTCTATTGTGATAACCTCTGTATTTTTCCTTTGGATCTTAGGGGAGCTATTAGGGAGATTTCTTTTGGAATTGGGTTCGTCAACAGACCTGAATGATGATGTCCAGACAAAAATGCAAAGAGACAGAAATGTATGTCTGGACATGTCATTTTTATCCCTTTTTAAGAAAGTAATATATAGGTTGATCCCTATCCAAATAAGACTATACTAAAGTAAAGGGCTTAGCTGCTACTTTGGCAAAAGGATCGGTATTGCCATCCAAAGAGGCCATCTAGCCTGTTCTCATATAATATGTACTATTTATTTTAGGGTTTTAATTAGGGATAGGTATATCAACCCTAGTTACGTCTATGCCAACTTTTTATCGATAAAACGTAGTCTACATCTCACAAAATATTTTTACTTAATTTGCAGATAGATATGTACCTACTAAGATAAAGTTTCTCTTTTAAATAAAATAAATCTATTAGACTCCATAGGGCACAAAAGTTGTTAGCATGATACTTACCTACCTTAACCTACTTCTTACTCTATAAATACTATAAAATCCGCACTGTCACTCACCATCAGGTGTGAGATAGTAGTCAAACGGTACCTACATTATAAAAAACTAAGATAAACTATGCAAACTCTACGCAAAAATACTTAAGCAACTAAACACTAAACAACAATTGTCTTATTAAATCATATTGTTTAGTTACATAAACAACTTTATTATGACAATAATTAGCGTGTTTATTAGAAACTTGACTGCTGATTACATGAGGCCCAGATTTGATATGATTTTGGGTCTAGGTTCATTCACCAATTTGAACCGTGCTCGTGTCTCGCACATTGTGTAGTTTGTTCTCTTTAGATATTGAGACCACAGACGTTGTAGAAACGCTAATTAATTAATATCTACTTTTAGTTATGTCTAAAAATAAAGGTTAAATTGATAATTTTAAATAGAAATGTAATAATAGACATTTGATAATTGAAGCACTTTTTCTGTTAACACGCTTTAAATTAAAAATTACTGATAAATAATTAAGATAGTAGGCTTCTGAATAAATGTTATTTATACTAGTTTGATTCTGGAAATTACAATCGGCACCAATGTCAGTATAAAGCTTGCAAAGCTAAATAAGAAAATGCATGGGGGCTATTGATGCATGCAGTTTTAACGAGACATTATTAAAGCGATGTGATCACACACGCCCTTGAAGGTCCATTACAAATGTGGAGCAAGAGATGACAGAGATATGGAACACTAGGTCCTATGTAGCTTTATCTTATCATTCAGTACACACTGGCCAACTAACCTAACACCGTTGAGCTGAAAACCTTGAACGTAATCTAACCTTTTCGCTAATAAGTTGTTTGTTAGGTTAGGTTGAAGCTAAGTATTGCAGTTTAGTATTTGAAATGATAAATAAGACCAACGACATTTATAATAATTAAGTATTGTGTGTGTTAATTTGTATAAAGGTATCAGAATCAGCAGGTGTTCCTAAGTTAACATTCGTGCGAATAAAATTGATTTTTTGGTAGCGAAAATCAAGTTTTTTTGTCATAAAGATATCAATCAAACAATTTATTGGATCAATGACGTACGTAAACGAATAACACATCATAAAATCTAATTCATTCGTCCTTCAACTCAATTACTTAAGTTCAAAGAAAAGTTTGAACGCGATCAGACCCAACGAAAACGTATAAAATCAATTTGAGATTCAGTTTTAAGCATTTTGCTCCAGTAAGTGCTTACAAAAAAGAAAAAAGGACTTTGGCCAATTAAGAATACTAAAAAGATGTCTGCGAGACTGCAATGAATTGACCAAAGATCTTTTAAACAGATCGATTACAATGTTGCAGTTCAAGCTTCAGTTACTTAACGTCTCGCTAGAGAAAATCATAAGTAGATATTATTGTTTTAGTCCTTTTCTATTTTACAGTGTACATGTTTTATTGGTGTCAACGTACGATGATAGATCTAATTCTTGTTAAATAATATCCTTCTTTGGTTATGGAAATGTCTTCCTGTATCTATACTTATATGTATTATAACTAGCGACCCGTCCTGGCTTCGCACGGCTACATTATGCATGTATTATACATATAAACCTTCCTCTTGAATCACTCTATCTATTAAAAAACCGCATCAAAATCCGTTGCGTAGTTTTAAAGATTTAAGCATACATAGGGATATAGGGACAGAGAAAGCGACTTTGTTTTATACTATGTAGTGATAGTGAAGCTGAAGAGTTTGTTTGTTTGAACGCGCTAATCTCAAGATCTACTGGTTCGAATTGAAAAATATTTTTGTGTCAGATAGTCCATTTATCGAGGAAGGCTTAAGGCTATACAACATCACGCTGCGATCAATAGGAGCGAAGAATCAGTGGGAAATGTGCAAAAAACGGGGAAAAATATTCATGTTTGAGGAGTTCCGCTTTTTGGTTGAACGCGCTGATCTCAGGAACTGCTGGATCGAATTGAAAAATATACTTAGGCTACTTTTAATCCCGATATTCCCATGGAATCGGGACTTAGGTACAAGGGTGAAACTGCGGGGCGCAGCTAGTGAGATATATCAGTCAAGGTACGGTCAATAAAATTACTATTATTGGAATATTTTTATTCTAATACTAACGACCCGCCCCGGCTTCGAACGGCTATATTATGCATGTATTATACATATAAACCTTCCTCTTGAATCACCCTATCTATTAAAAAAACCGCATCAAAATCCGTTGCGTAGTTTTAAAGATTTAAGCATACAAAGGGATATAGCGACAGAGAAAGCGACTTTGTTTTATACTATGTAGTGTGATATTCATGAGTTAAAATACTTTAAACTTGAACTCCAGCAAGACCTTAGAATCTTGCTAGAGTTGAAAACATTGTAATACTTAAGAGGAAAGGGTACCGGGGGCTCTTTCCATACAAACTATTACAAATGTATTCAACTGTTTTCTCCCTGGATAATGACACTAGAGCAAATATTTTTGGTGCATATAACTTGCCATGACCATGCCCCTATTTCTTGTTTTTTTTTTAATCTTAATTTCTATGATAATTAGAAAATGAAAAAAAAAACAAAACATAGGGGCATAGTCATGGCAGTTAAGTATAGGTTTTATGGCACAAGAATATTTGTGCTAGTGTCATTATCCAGGGAGGAAACAGTCGACTACGTTTGTATGGAGAGAGCGCAGGTATCCTTTCACCTTAACAGCAGTTTTGGAGCTATACGATGCTGTAATTCTGACTCCGACAGTACTTAATAATTTAGCCATCAAAGTTTGTCTTTTGTCCCAAATAACAATGCAGGCAGGAACTATTCGATAGCACATTGTTGTGACTTTGAGCAACGTGTGAGCAAGTGTTTCATACGATCTAAGCTTATCTTTACTGTTGTACAATTAACAATAGATAGAGTTCCAAGAATAAATGGCGTCTCTTTATTTTTCTTATTTTTAATAGCCGGTTAATGCTCTTACATTTCACTTTTATCAGAGTTCAAATAATTAACGTTTTTTTTTATAATGCGGAATATGTTTGTTGAATGATAATGACCCCGGTTAGTATGCTTACCTAGATTACCTACTTAGTTCGATGTTTACCACCAGTCTAGGTTTTTCATATTCAAGTGCATAAAGTGGTAGAAAAATCTATATCTATAAAAATCAATGCCACTTTTCGTTGTAATTTTATAACTCAAGAACGGGCTCACTTATCCAAACCAAATGTTTAAGCTTTTTTTGGACTATTTAGTAGATGGTTTATGTGAAGTTTGCACAAAATCGGTCGAGCGGTTCTTCGATTTATCACTTTTTTTAAATGACAAAACAACGTTTGCCGGGACAGCTAGTATTTTATAATTTCACTTTCTGGTGTCAATTCAAGCTATAGTCATTTGTTGGCACGCATTAAACATGTCACATGCAGTATAGATACTTATTGATTACTTTATTACGTGACAAGTAATGCGACGACGCTGACGTGCACGCAAGCACCTTGTCATCAAGAGTAATCGGTGAATGGTGGCTGGGCGGGCGGCATGCGGCACTTTACTAGTCTTGCGTAAGATACAGAAAGTTACGTAAAACCAATGTCAAGAGCGCTGCGTCAACCGCCGCTGGTGAACACGCTTGCGCTGGCGCACCTATCGTACGCAGGGTCGTCGACCGCGACACTAAATAAATATTGAGAGGTTCAGATGACTGATACCGGCATATTACACAAATAAAAAATAAGAAATCATTATATGGAACTGGATTGGTCCGTATTAAGTCAACTGTTTGATTTTCGGGCGTTGAACCGAACTTGTAGGCTTGGTAGTGGATTTATTTAAAAAATAAAACTAATTCTTAATTTTCTTAACGTTTCCTTGTTATCAGAAAACGCCTCGTCTATTGGTGGACTGGTCCTTCGTGCCGACGTTGTTGATGAGTGTGATCGTACTTCTGGTGATCATCACGGCATTGATTAACCGCGTGTCAGATGCCAAGCAGACGCATCGTCTGCCCGGACCTCAAGCTCTTCCATTTTTTGGAACCAGATGGCTGTTCTGGAGCCGCTACAGGATGAATAAGCTACATGAAGCTTATGAAGGTAATAAACCGGTCATTTAAATTAAAAATCTCCTACTTAAACGGTTTTATTTAGCTTGTCCTATTTGGGTTTTTAATAATTGAATATCACACCCCTCCTATTGACAGATGGATCTAAATTTTTTGATTATGGGAGATTTCTTTTGACCCATTGACTCATTTAGATTGGGTAAAGGGACTTTTCCATTAATTAGTTTCCTCTTAAACCATAGTAAATTTACCGAAGCGTAAGTATAGTTTGTTTAGTCACAAAAGAGATTTTCACACAGATATGTTCAGGCGTTACGGGAAGGTATTTGCGGAGATAACGCCGAGTGGGGCCACTGTGGTATCGATAGCTGACCGCGCTGCTTTGGAGGCTGTGCTCCGAGCGCAGTCCAAGAGACCCTACCGACCACCAACTGAGATCGTTCAGGTCTACAGGCGTAGCAGGCCGGACAGATACGCTTCTACTGGACTTGTTAATGAGTAAGTATCATCTTACACCAACCTAAGCCATTTTTTACCCCCGACGCAAAAACGACGGGGTGTTAAAAGTTTGATGTGTCTCTCTCTGTGTGTATGTCTGTCTGCCTGTGGCATCGTAGCTCCCGAATGGATGAACCGATTTTGCTATTCTTTCTTTTATTAAAAGATGAATTAGTCGGGAGTGTTTTATAGACTCCACAAACAAGACACGCAAACTGAACAAGGTACATACCGACTTTAATATACAGGGTTATTGGTAATTATACTAGCAAGCCGTTTTTTTTTGAATTTTTTTTGAAAATTTTAAGGTTATGTTAATTCGAAAAACCGCTGATTTTTTGACAAAGGTCATTCAGACTAAGAACAAGTAGATCTAATTTAAAAAATAAGTAAAATTTTAAGGTTAATGACCTCTCCGTGTAAGGATCAGCTGATTTTCAGGTAAACCTAAAGTCATAGAACGAAAGTTGTTTGTTTAGGTGCACAGAAGTAGCCTTCAACGGCTTGCTAGTATAATTACCAATAACCCTGTATAAGGTACACCTAGTATTATGCTGTAATCTATACATATAAAACGCTTTGTCCTGACTGTCTGACGGATTAACGCACAGCCTAAACCGCTGATCGTAGAGACCTGAAACTTGGAGGGTGTATTTTTTGTATGACGTAGGCATCCGATAACAAAGGATTTTCCGAAATTCTACCCCTTAGGGGGTGAAAAGGGGGGCAAAGATAACGTGATTCATTAGTCCATTTTCGACTTCTACGCGGTCGAAGTCGCGCGCAAAAGCTAGTAAATAAATAAAAAGGCTGTTGTATTTGTGAATGTGAAGAAAGCATTGGCAAAGGCCCACTGTGCCTTAAATCACCCGTAACTATACTGATTATAGTCTGTCAAAGATTGATCGCAGTAACAAAACTAATAAAAACCAGACTCTCATATTGAACCGGGGTTTAGACCTTAAACAATTAAGTCGTTAAATACTAGTTTTACACCTGTAAAGGAAAGAAGACATGTTTTTATGCCCCTTGATTCATTTATGTCTAACAATACGGAGAATTAAACCAGAGACAACAAAAATAGAATCTATCGTCACGATTAAACTGTTACATAAAAACTACGATGATCAGAAGGCCAATACTCGTAAATAACATTATTCATATTACATTTCAATATCATTCCGATTGCATTCCGATTTTTTTAAAAAAACCCTCTAAGTAGCTCAAAATACCCTCAATCTCCGCTTTTTGACAACAAAAAACTGACTTTGAGGGTAGATATTTTTTTCTTATCGAAATCATCACTACATAGTATTAAATAAAGTCACTTTTCGCCGTCCCTATTCCCTTTGTATGCTTAGATCTTTAAAACTACGCAACGGATTTTGATGCGGTTTTTTTAATAGATAGAGTGATTCAAGAGGAAGGTTTTTATGTATAATACATGCATAATATAGCCGTGCGAAGCCGGGGCGGGTCGCTAGTAAAAATAAAATAAAATAATTTATTTCAGGCTACAAAGGCCCATACATACATACCTACCTTATAGACTAACATACATATTTTATAATAATAATTGAATGTGATAATAGGTAGCTTAGAACTATGTTAGTAGCACTTCTATGACACTACACTTTCGTCTTAGTTTGTTCCTGTGGAATTTGTTCGCGAAAGCGACGGAACACCACATCCTTCGGCCAGAAGCTTTTATCCATAACGCGAGGCAGATAGCATTTAGGGACTCGCACCACAAACGCCTTGAAATTGACGAAATTATATTGCAATGTTTTACGAGAATTGGCCTTCAGATAAAATCTATTGGTTTGTATTTATTTCTAATAATAAATGAACATAATTGGCCTACATCTATGGAGGTTTATACGGGTACCTAACCTACCACGGGTGGATGAGACCTCGAGACTAGTCGAGACGTAAGTTCTAAGGTAAATAAATAATGTAGTAAAACTGTCTGAGAGCGTGCCATAACATTTTTGACAAGGCTTTATATTTTCTAGTCACGTATCTATTCGGTCTTTGGTACTTCAGTCGTAGCATTTTCTTAGAACAGTATATCTACCTACCCATGCAGTAGATACCTACTTACAGACCTATTCAATTAGATACTTATTCTAGTTTTTATATAGTTTCACAAAAAAATACTTCCTGTCTACATTTTAAAACGTAGCTAGTTCAATTAAACTAAGTATTATATATCTATTATTATAAAACAAAGTCGCCGCGTATTTTGTCTGAATAAAAAAATCGGAATGAGTCCCGATAAACTCGAAAATTACTGAACCGATTTTCATAGCGTTTTCACCAACAATGGACGAAGTGATGTATGAGGAAGGTTATTTATTTGAGTTGAAGATCATCCCTACGAATTTCTATCACTACATAATTATAAACAACACCCTCCTCCCCAACGCATCTGTCTGTCTGTCTGAACGGAATAAAGTCAAAAAGTGCTAAACGGTTTTGCTTCTGCTACCCGTGTGAAGCCGGGACGGGTCGCTAGTAATACCTACTTCACTTACTCTGAATATTACAAAACTATGAGTGATTTCAATGAAAACACTGTTCCCTATTTCAGGCAAGGAGAGAAATGGTATCACCTACGACGTCACCTAACATCTGAATTGACCAGTCCTCAAACGATGCAAGGTTTCCTACCCGAACTCAACAATATCTGTGACGATTTCCTAGAACTATTGCAGTCTTGTAGAAAACCAGACGGCAGTATCCATGGATTTGATCAACTTACAAACCGAGTCGGCCTTGAATGTAAGTTTTGTCCTTGTGGCGTAATTATTCTGTGTATGTATATTATGTTTTATTTTATTAGAATTAGCCTCGTTTGTATAATTTTCGTCTCTATATTCAACGGTAGGATAATAACAATTTGCGTTCCTAAAATTCAACGGTTCATTTAAATAACATTTTTATTTGTCGTCAAACTTTTATGAGTCCATCCGTGATGTATCTACCTACTTGAGTGTAATTATTTACCTACGATAACAGATAAACTTCTGGCCTTATAAAAACGTTGAGACATTTTGGAAACTGTTCAAACCAAATGTCATTTTGGTAATTAAGATAACTCAAGACAGTCACAGTAACCGTTGGCTTATCTTTGCGTAGGTATCGTATTATACAATGCATTCTATGTTGTTCAACGGTTACTTTCAAAAATAAGATATTTGCGTACAGCTTTTTTTTGGTAAATCAACTTTTTGCTGAATTATATGCGTTCCATTTATATGTTACAACGCAAAATGTAGTATGTAAACAATTTTTGACAGCATGACCAAGCACGTGCCGTATAAACAAATTAGGTAAATACATATATCTGCCGGTAGTGGGGTAGTGTCACCTTACGTCTCTACGATTTAGCGAAAAATTAGGATTCTATTTCAGCATATTATAATTAGGTATACAGAGTTAGCGAGTATGTGATACTTTCGGAAAAAGCATGCTTTAGCATTTGCCCTCGTTTTACGTAAGTCTAGACTTACGTAAATGAGAGACATAACTAGGGCTTTCTTAAATTGGACCATGTAGGTATGCTTAGTTCTCACAGAGTAAAATATATAGCTAGGTCTATGTTAGTTCTACTATACGCACTATAGTGTTTATATAAACAGTACAGCGAGCAGCGAGCGTGAAATTACAGAATGTCGCACGTCGTCGTTGTATCATCTGAGTAGTTTGTCGTAGGTTAATTAAGACCAGAAATAGCAGTTGCATTGATAATGACTAGACTGTGACGTGTTGATAATGGTGAATGTGGGTCAGATATCGAGCTAGGCCGACGTACCCGCATGCGTGCATGCATAGGAATGTGCATTAGAAATGCATTATGAGATTCACTTACGTTACGTACCAATCGGTAAACCGCCGACCGGAAATTATCTAGAGATAAGAGAAAAAAGAAGAGTACCTACGGATTCGGTATATAGAGGACATTGTGGATACTTATGTAGGTACCTTTCCAAGCACCGCGCCGGTTACTCCATGCGTGGTCTTATTTCGTGTCGTCCTTATACCTAGCTACTGTCGTAACTTACCAATACTTATCATTATGGGTGTGTCATGTTACCCAGGACTTATAGATTATCTGACGACAACATTTTTCAAATAAACTTGAAAATATATTCATATATTAGTACTTTTCAAACATGCGATAAAAATCTCTCTGAATGACTTGTTTATAATACGGACTAATATTTATATTCATCGGTTTTCTGTAGATATCACATCGATAAAATAAACAAGTTTTTAGTCAAAACCACATGAGGTCATCTAGATAGTTTGGTATATTTTTTAAATTCCTTTATATTGTCCCACTTTTCGCAATTTCTTTATCTATCACTACATAGTATAAAATAAAGTCACTTTTCGCCGTCCGTATATCCCTTTGTATGCTTAAATCTTTAAAACTACGCAACGGATTTTGATGCGGTTTTTTTAATAGATAGAGTGATTCAAGAGGAAGGTTTATATGTATAATACATGCATAATATAGCCGTGCGAAGCCGGGGCGGGTCGCTAGTATCAATATAAAGAGGTAAAGTTTGTGTTTATGAGATTGTAGGGGCTAATCTTCGAAACCAATGGATCGATTTGGATGAAATTCTGCAGAGTTAGTTCGGGGGTAGATAGATAACTTTATTTGTACAACACAGGAAGAAACAGAACACGATATACATAAAGTAAAGTAATAGCTAGAAATATAAGTTGCACAAATAGGCGGCCAGGCAACCTTTTGGATGGAAAAGCACTGATTTAGCTTTAATAGTAGATTGCTGTAGCTGAGTGTCATAGGCTTTTTATCCCGAAATTCCCAGGGGATCGGGACTTACGCGGGTGAAACCTCCTTCCTTATGTAGTTCCTTATATTTTGAGATACTACAACCTAATTATTTTTGTCTTTATAGCCGTTTGCGGACTGATGTTGGGCAGTCGACTAGGATTCCTGGAGCGATGGATGTCCGGTCGCGCTGCAACCTTAGCCGGTGCAGTCAAGGCTCACTTCAGGGCTCAAAGAGACTCCTACTACGGCGCCCCCTTGTGGAAGTTTGCACCTACCACGCTTTACAGAACTTTCGCTAAAAGCGAAGAGACTATTCACACGTAAGTTTAGAAAGTCTATTAGCACAAGTCTAGACTTATACGCAGAAAGCACTAATTTAAAAAAAATGTATGAGCTTTCTACACGATGCCATAACGGAAACAAATTATCATATTTTTTACTTTTCCTTTTTGAATGTTTTGGCTCCTCATCTTTCCTTGATGAAGCAAACAGGAAGTAAAAAATTGTCGCATCAATACGTGATCGATGTAGGTTTGTAGGAATTAGTTTTATCCTCAATGGAAATTGAATGGATATTGTAACCTTGTCATTGAATACATTCAATGGGAACACTTATCTATAGACAATAAAGACGTGAAAAAGATACTAAAGAATCTATAACGCGTTACGCGCCCTTGTAAATGTTGCGAGCCTTGTTTAATGGTAATAGAATTAAACAGAATTAAACATGCATGATTGAAAGAAATCGATTGTTCTGTAATATTTTAGCTAAAACTACATTACGCCGAAATGCACAGCACATGTCTGACGCGTCCGAAATTATATGAGTTGCGTTACGCAGTGTAAATCTAATGACATGTCTATAACTTTTGTCATATAAAATGTAAGCTTCCAGATAAATAAATAATCATTTATTGACATTAAATTTTATTTTTATTTTATACAATAAATAAACTAATAAGTAGGTAGGTACCTAAGTAAGGCAAAAGGAGCAGCCTCAGCATATGCTGTAAGACGCAGCTGCACAGCGCTGGTTCTTAGCCTGCCCCTTTCTCTGTTTCTTGTTTTATTTGAGATCCATGAAAGTGGCGCACGTAGCTCTCACTTTAGTGTTAATAATATAAATTGTTGGCAGGATAGTATCGGAACTTATGGAGGAGGCCAAGTTGCGGACTGATGGTTCAGCTCAGGACGACGCCATGAGGGAAATCTTCCTTAAGATCCTGGACAATCCTTCTTTGGACATGAGAGATAAAAAGGCAGCTGTCATCGATTTTATTACTGCTGGAATTGAAACGGTAAGGAACCCACCCTAAGCACTAAAGTTCAGTTTATGGTAATCTAACTTATAATGGCTAATGACATGGCATTTCGCAAATGTACCTACTGAAAATATGTGAGCTTCTGAAAGTTTTTGGTTTTATCTGTCGGTTCTTTTAAGATGTGTTTTATTTTTTTATATTTCAGCTAGCCAACAGCCTAGTGTTCCTCCTATATCTGCTAAGCGGCCGACCAGACTGGCAGCGAAGGATACGTGAGGAACTACCCTCTGGTTCTACCCTCAGTGCTGAAGAGCTGGCTTCTGCTCCGTCAGTTAGGGCCGCGGCTCATGAAGCGTTTAGGTTGCTGCCCACTGCCCCCTTCTTGGCGAGGGTCTTGGAAACGCCTATAACGATTGATGGACATAAATTGCCAGCAGGGGTAAGTACATGTTTATGACTATAGCGACGCTTCGCCTCGCCACCAACAAATGACACCACTGAGCCGACCTAGATCGCGCAAGCGAAGTTTTTCTGAAGATAAGCTCATATACAAGTTACAACGAAACATCCTCGGCCTACCGGATATAAAACCTGCCCAGTGGAAGGTCAATAGTCAAATACTACCAAGTACCTCCAAAATGACATTGATTCTGGTATTTGAAGGCATTGTGTATCGGAGTATAATTATCACAATATATTCATAGTAGGTAAGTCCTGATTCCCAAGATGTTTTCATCTACTACTACTTCTGAGTTTGTCTTGGATATAGTCTGTAAGTTTTGGACATCCAATCAAGAAAGCAAGCTGTCTCTTTTACTGATTTGTTTTTATCTTGAGATCCTAATGATGTATCAATTTTCAGACATTCGTACTAGCCCATACTGGCGCAGCTTGCCGTCAAGAGGAGAACTTCTGGCGCGCGAACGAATACCACCCGGAGAGATGGTTGGAAATAAAAGAGCCGCACGCGTCATCGTTGGTCGCGCCTTTCGGGAGGGGACGACGCATGTGCCCAGGGAAGAGATTCGTCGAACTTGAACTTAATGTGATACTGGCTAAGGTGAGGAAATAGGCACCTCTAACAGTAGATTTGCAGAAAAATGATCGATGGATCGGATCTTTAATGCGCGCCTAGACTCTTTTAATCGCAAGTTACAATAAAATGTTGGTAAAATGACAATTTATATCCTGATTAATTGATATTTCAAAGCACAGTTCAAGCCGGACGGGCTAAAATTTGGCACACAAATTGCTATCATGACGTAGGCATTCACTAAGGATTTTGGAAAATTCATCCTCTTCGCAGGCGCGAATAAAAGATAGTCTCCTGTATTGTAGACCACGGAAGGCCAGGTTGCAGGTTCAAATGTGGATGTGAAACTAAAATGTTTGTCTTCTATGTAGGTACTTATACAATTGTTTTTGTTTCCAGATTGTTCAGAGATGGCGTGTCGAGTTCGACGGCGAGCTTAACATACAATTCGACTTCCTTCTGTCCCCGAAGTCTCCCGTAGCCCTCAGACTTGTTGAATGGTAAAACACGACTTGCTTCATTTTAATATTGAGCTCATCTTATAAATAGAAAGAAAATAAAAGCGTCCTTTTCACAAAAAAAGTCCTGTGATGGTTGCTAGAACTAATCTAACGAAAAATGTGTTACGATTCAATTATTATAATGCTCACTAAAGCTCCACTGAACAAATTATTGTTTCTACCTATGACAATAAAAAAAATAGTGTTTAAAGTTCTTAGATTGCTGCGTCTACGGGACTTTTTTAATAAAATAAATTCAAAACAATACTTGTGATTTTGTATCGAATTTAGATACGAAGTTACCCATAAATTGTTATAATTTAAAAAACGTTTCCTTTCTCAAAAATGCCAACATAAATAGATGCTCAATATGTATTGTAAGTATAAGCATTTTTAGAATTATTATTATAGCTCGACTGACTGATTATTCTGATTAATTACATGTAATAGTTTTTAAGTACTTACCCACTCTTTAAATATACCTACGGATTTTTGACTAAAGCTTTATTCAAATGAAATATAAAACATCTACTGAACTTTTTTTTTTATAGATTGCTGCATTGGAATTGTAATGCTTATCGCTTTTAGGTAACAATTTAGAAAAAAAAAACAGTGTCTATAGTAATTATTTTCCCGGGTTTTAATTTTTTTGTCTGCTCGCGACCATGGCTTTTGTAACATATACTTAGTCAAAACGTCGAGGCAAGAGAAATAAAAAAATATTAAGACACAGAAAAATAATTATAATAAATACAAATTGTGTGAGTTAAAAATCTATGTCTTCCATGATTTGCGTACTAAAATCTGGATGTTTCTTATATTTATACCATTGAATGTTTCTATAAAAGCAGTTCTAACTACAATCTACATAAATCACTTAATTCTAGTGTACTAGTTTATAAAAATTAAGCTACTGATATAAAGATATGGCTGTGTTAATATCAAAAAACATATAACCGAATATACCTCTTTTTATAAGACTGCATACTGACACCTAATGCATTTTTTCGTATAGTTTTAACATTTATTATTACTATGTTGCTTCGTAAGTAGAGTTATTATTGGACTTAAATACACCTCTGAAGTTAGCAGCGGGTGTTTAAACTAGGAGAGAACGCGGCGGTTTTACTTCTTAAATTTTATTGCTGCCTACCTTCAGAGCTGTCATTCAGTTTGAAGTTAGCTGTGAGTGTGGATAAACTAGAAGAGAACGTGGCGGTTTTGCTCCTAATATTTTATTGCTGCCGACCTTCAGAGCGGTAATTTAGTTTAATGTTAACTCTATGTGTGTGTAAGGACTTGTGAAACGTATTTGGTTGGCTGTGACTATTCAAAGAATTCCTTCACAATTAGAACGTATGTATATCTTTTCACAAGCATGTATAACCTTTAATTTAAATTTAAGTGTGAATAAAGCTTAATGGCGGCTTTGAAGTTAGCTACAAGCGCGGCAATGCGGTAGATAGCGGGTGATTGGATTACATTTTGCTGTTACCCAGTGCCTAACTTTAGAGCAGTCATTAAATCTTTGCACAGCGTCTATTACTTAGTTTCTATGTAAAATATTAATTGATCATTCCATTATTAAAGTGTATTTAGTTTTAAAGGCAATTATTTTACAATTCAAAAACATGGAGTGGCCATTTTAATAATTTGTATTTTATTGTTAAAATTATTGTATTTTGAACAACGATGTAGGTGCTTGTTATTATTATTTTAGGATAAGATACTGTAAGTTAAAATTTGAGTTTTGTTGAGAATACTATGTTAAAAAATATAATTAATTGACAAATATAAAATAAACATTTAAGACATTTTATTACCCACTTAAAATGTTGCATTTTTATTTATACCTACTATAAAAATATTCTAGAGTCGTGACAGTCCTATATTTTTTACCCCAATTACGGTAAAACCAAAAGAGGGGGTTATGTTTGAGTGGCCCATGGACTCACCCTATATATACCCACAACCGCCTAAATATTATGCCTAAATGGGACGAATTCGTGAAATCAAATTTTGATTCCGATTTTGAAAATAAGTCATTTTGGGAAAAAGTGGTTTTGGGATTTGTTCAATAAGAGATAATATATTACTTATGTACAATGTAAAAATCTGTCCGAACAGAACGCAAGCTCCAGATAGGTGTGAAACCTATTAAGGGGTATACCCACGCCAACGACCTTGAGAGTGTGGGCGGAGTTAGACACTTCGTCCCGCGCGGCGCTCGCGCTTCCTCACACTGCCTCATAGCTAAAGATCGCTTACTATCCTACCACCACAGAATGTATAATAGTACAAGCTACTTACCACATCGGGAATCGTTAAGATAATTACTACATAATTTAAAAAGTATGTCTGTACGTATGTAAGGTTGTTGTGTTGTCTATACTGGCCTCTTTCAATCCTATAATTTTATAAATCTGAAAGTTTGTTTAGGTATCTTCAACCGAGCACCTACCTCGGTCCCTACTACTACTACTTAGTACTACTTCGCACCTACCACATTGTGGTAGTGCGAGGTAGGTAGATACGTAGTAGGTAGATAGTAGATACGCGTTTATTATGTAGGTACAAGCTGGACCCGTGATCTTCGATTTATTCCCGTCGGATCCCCTGGATCTGATACCCTGGGGGATCAGTTTTATATTAAAATATTTAATTTTTAAAACTATTCCGGTCTGATCCACCGTGCAGGGGATCACAAATAAATTTTAATATTTTATTCCGGTCGGATCCCCTAGCTACCTATTAACAAATTTTTGGGACAATCACCAACAAAATATTTATTCAAGGTTTATATTTAACGCCTCGACTTCGCACGGCTATATTATGCATGTATTATACATATAAACCTTCCTCTTGAATCACTCTATCTATTAAAAAAACCCCATAAAAATCAGTTGCGTAGTTTTAAAGATTTAAGCAGTCAAAGGGAAATAGGGAGAGAAAAAGCGACTTTGTTATATACTATGTAGTGATACAAAATATTTAAAATACATGTTTATAATACTACATAATGTAATGGAAATGTGTATGTTAGTATTGGAGAACAATACTTATTATGGATACTTGTCTTGGCTTGTCCAGTCTTGGAAAAGTCACAGCATCTTTTTAATATTTTTTACCTTTTAAATTTTTTCCAAAAAAAATACCTAATTTTAATGTCTGATTACCTGTGATGATTTCAAACACTTCGTTGATTTGGTGTTCATTTTATAGGGTTCAGTCAGTCAGTACCTTGAAAGGTAAAAGATAATATAGACCTCAGTATCTGGTATGAATTTCAACTTGCTAGGTCCGCCCGTTCCTGAGAATATCTGTGGTGACACACGGACAGACAGACAGTCGGACAAGAAAGTGATCTTTTAAGGGTTCCTTTTTTTACCTTTTGAGAAAAAAAATAAGGTCCTGAGCCAACACAATAAAAAGATATGGGCAAATTTACATTTTCGCAAAAACTTGTACAAAAATTAATCTTAATTTTCAACTTTATTATATATCGGAATTTTCCCTTTACTTGTGCTATAAGACCTTGCTTTTTGCAAAATTGACAATTCCCAGTCAACCGGAAGTACCCCATAGGTTTTGGGTCGAAAACCTATAATGGTAGTTCCCTAGAATCATGAAATTTGGCAAAAAAAACTATGCCTTACAGAACAAATAAAGGGAAAATTCCAAAAAAATTCAAAAAATATTGAAAATTAAAGGGTGTCCCCATACATACATAGTTGGACCAATTTTATTCAACTTGACCCTTAAATTGTATGGGCACCCAAACGAATTAGGGATCAAGGTAAATTGGTAACTACTAACTACCATACCACTGCAAGGGCAGAGAAAGAGAGTTGAAACTAATTTACAGAACCCTCGGCGCGCGAGTATAACTAGCACTTGATAGGACTTCAAAAAAGAAGGAGGTTCTCAATTCGTCTGTATGTTTTTTTTGTGTGTATGTTACGCGATCATTCGAAAACGGCTCAACCGATTGAGATGATTCTTTTTGTAATCGAAAAGTTATACCTCAGGGGTGGTCCCATAAAATTTGGTGAGGATCTGATGAGAATCTTCGGAGTGATGAACAGAATTGCACCTCGAGAGAGCAGCAAATTGCTCAGTTTTCGATTTCCACCAGTAGAATTGGCCCATAAACTAATAGTTACCGATAAATGGAATATCTGAAACCACCTTCTCATCAGAAAACTCTTCTATCGGTTACGATTACAGGTTACAATTTGAATAAAATATTAGATTTTGCCTCGCCGGACTGGGTTTGAATGAATTTTGATAGAGAACCCTACCCTAAATGAAGATCTGATAAGGATCTTCGGAGTGATGAACAGATCAGCACAGCGAGATACAACAAATTGCTCACTTTTCCATTTCCACTAATAGAAGTGGCCCATACACAAATATGAACCGTTGAATGGAGCATCTGAAAACACTTTCTTATCTGTGCAATTTGAAGAAACAGTCGCTTTCGCCTCACGGAGTAGAATTTTCAGTGATAGTGGCACTTAAAATGGTTAAATAAAAAAATTAATTAAAATTTTAAAAACCGACTTCAAAAAAACCTGAAAACAAAAACTAAAAAAACCTGAAAAAAAAAAACAAAAAGTAAAAAATAATCCATTTCGGGTCACTAAGACAGCAGATAACTTAAACATAAGTACTTACTTGGAAGTCGGACTGGGTTATAAATAAATCAACTAAAAAATCAAATGGAAGTCGGACTGGGTTAGATTGAATGTTGAGAGATATAAAGAAAACATGGTGTCACCCAGTCCCAAAATTGATAATTTTTCACTTTTTGGTATATTTTTCAGGTTTTTTTTTAGTTTTTGTTTTCAGGTTTTTTATTAATTAGGGTTGGTCCAAAAATGCAAAAGTCTGATTACCCGTAGTGTGATGATTTTAAACACTTTAATTTTTTTGATGTTTTAGATGATTTATTATATTAATTTTAAGTTCTGTTTATGTTATTTATATTTAAGTTCTGTTTATATTTAAGTTAGTCAAAACTTTTTTTTTATTATGGTTTGTCCAAATAATAATAATAACAAAGGTTGCCTGGAAGACATTTGAGCGACAAGGCCGCCCTTTGTAACACTTAAACTTAAAATATGTTTCTTTTTAAATATTTAATGCAATTTAAAAATGGTGTTTACAATAAAGAATTTATCTATCTATATAAAGCCTGATTGCCTGTGATGATTTTAAACACTTAAATAAATTTAAAAAAATTACATTCAAAACTGTTTTCGATCGGACCGGCATGGTAAAGTTTATAGTGGATCAGAACGGAATTAAAAAATAATAATAACCAGCAGGGGATCAGCTCAGGGGATCAGACCGGAATAACTCTGATCTTCTACCTAGTTACCTCCTTCAGACGTTTTGTCTTTATTTTTTTTTGGTAGTTCAGAAAAAGTGTGTAGGTATTTCATAATAGATAGGTAGGTACTTGACTACTTACTAACTAGGTATAGTTTAGGTATGTACTTACGTTATTTCGCGACAATGAAGCATACTCTGAACTCTAAATTTCTTTAATTTACTCATCTTTCACAATTTAAAAAATAAATAAGTAGGTATAAGTCTGGGCACTTTAGGTACCTACGTAAGTACCAACACAAAAAAACGTCCGTCAAAAAAATTGGCACTATCTTAGCGTCCGTAAAAAACCACAAGTATGGATACCTAGCTATATAACGAATCAAGTACGTACAGCCGGCTGCATAATTGCAGCCTTCGGTAGTTAAAAATTACTATTATTGGCATGTTTTCATTCTAATATTTTTGTTTGAAAAATTCATGAGAAAGTCTTCTAGACTTTAAACTTTAACTAAAGCAGGTGTATAGAATCTTGTTTGTGTTGAAAACATTATTATAACAGCCGTTTAGGAGCTCTACAGTGGGTCTGCAATTATGCAGCCGACCGTACCTATCTAAAGACAAGCGTTTATGCGCAGTGTGAAAATATAAGTATAAGTACCTATAGGTAAGTTTTTGAAAAAAATAGGACTATTCAACACAAACTTGGCAATACTCTAGCGTCCATTAGCCAAACGAATATATACTCGTATTATTTCAGAAAACAAAGTCCAAATAGGGAGCATAGTGAAACGTAAACAAAAATCCGTGCGAGAGCGCAGTGCGACGCGGCCTTCCCGTCCGAAAGCCAGCGGCATACTGGCCGCGCCCACCGGGGCGTCACAGGCTACTAAATAGTTACTACCAGCGTTCTAGCCACCGGTCGCCTTCATTGGTGAAAATTGTTGATTTTTACGAATGTGTTTTGTTTTTCTCAAAAGTGCTGAGATAGAATTGTAGATGAGATATTTACCGACATTTTAGTATAATTTTGAGCCGAAAATTCCTTATAATTTTGAAGCTACCCTAAAATTAAGAATTAAAACTAGTCTCGCTTTGAAATGACAAGGAATTTTTCGTCTCAAATTACACCAAAATATCGGTAAATATCTCACCTACAATTCTCTCTCAGCACTTTTAAGAAAAACAAAACACACTCGTTACAATCAACAAAGTTAGTTGTAAGCGGCGGGTATTTCTTAGGCGCGTTGCGTTTGGCAGCATTAGCCGCCTTAAGGGCCAATCTACTTTGTGAGATTTTTAGCAAGTAGGTAAGTAAAATTATATGTTTATAGTTTAATATGTACATACGTTTCTTAAATAGTTATGTAATGAAATGCTGATAAACTGATAACGTGAAATCAAAATACCTACAGTGAAATATACCGTTCCGATTCAAGCAAAAAATATCTGGTACACAAGAGAATGACAAACAATATTGATTAAATAAAACCACAATTTTGTCAGTGTTATTTTACATAAATAAATACCACGATAAATATTAAATATCTATAAAACATGGTTATTTTTGTGGTTAGATAACAACACATCAGTCAATAATAAAAGCAAGATACGGAACGTAATTTTGCTATAAGAATTGGTTTGTTTGTTGGTAAACGTACAATCACTGATCAGCTGCTGGCTGACATAGACGGCTAACCTAACCGAAGCGAAGAAGAAAAAAAATAACAACCTCATTCGCTAACAACTACCAAAACAAAATTCAAAGTTTTTATAATGAAGTTTTGTGCAAATATTTCGTTTATGTTTGGTGAAGCGAGCTCTATTTTAGAGAGGTACAGTTTGGCTAAAAATGCAGGGTTTAAAGCGATAGAATCAGGGTTTCCAATGGGATTTTCGCTGGATCAAGTGAAACAAGCTAAAGAAAACGCCGGCGTTGAACAAGTGCTCATTAATTTGAAGACAGGTAGGAACTAAATACCTACTTAATTTGATTATACCTATTGAAATAAGCAGGGTTTAAGAGGTAAGGGTACCGGGGGCTTTCTCCATACAAACTATTACAAACGTAGTCGACTGTTTTCTACCTGGATAATGACACTAGAGCAAATATTTTTGGTGCATAAAACTTATAACTGCCATGACCATGGCCCTATTTTTTGTTTTTATTTATTTTTTAATTTTTTTAATTTTAATTTCTATGATAATTAGAAAATGAATAAAACCAAAACATAGGGGCATAGTCATGGCAGTTAAAGCACATGAGGTTAAAGGTTTTATGGCACAAAAATATTTGTGCTAGTGTCATTATCCAGGGAGGAAACAGTCGACTACGTTTGTATGGAGAGCGCGCAGGTACCCTTAAGACAGAATATCTACAAAGTATTTTTATGGATTCATAAAGAAAATCTTAAGTAAAAAAAGTCTTAAGAATGTAAGAAAATATAGAATTCTTATCAGTAAATAGTTATTCTGTTATTTAACTATTATTTGTTTGGGTTTATCAATGGGTAGTACTCATGTCAACTTTGATAACTCTGTATGAAATAAAAGATAAAGAGGTAGTAACATTTGGGTAGGGAGACTGGCTTAGTATAAAATAGCTCCAAAATTTTCTTTTTTTTGTGCGGCGACTTTTCGAACCTGTAGCAATGTATAAAGGACAATAATATAAACAACAAATGCTATGTCACAAAATCTCGTTAAGTGTCAGGTTTGCCTGATCATTAATGTTAAAAAATAGTAATTACTAGCAGCGCTCCGCGGTTTCACCCGCATAACTCCCGATCCCGAGGGACTATCGAAATATATATTAGCCTATAGCCTTATTCGACAAATGGACTATCCCACACAAAAATATTTTTTCAATTCAACCAGTTCCTGAAATTTGCGCGTTCAACCAAACAAACACTTCAGATTTATAATAGTAGTATAGATTTGTAATAATTTCATTATCTAATAAACTTTTTAAACTCACACGATTTGTATTCATAGTAATTATTTTCCCGGGTCTTCCCGCGGGAGACACCACGACCATGTCTCCTCGCGACCATGACTATTGTAACATAGTCGAAACGTCGAGGTAAGAGAAATAAAAAACCAAAAAATACGCGATTAAGACCCGGGAAAATAATTACTATAATTTCATTCTCTGTTGTAGAGATGTGCAACGTAACAGGACACCTGACAAGATTTTGTTACATGGCATAATATGTTGTTTGTTTTAATGTCCTCTATTCATTAGCCACAAGTTTAAAAGTTGGTCGCATATAAAAAATGGCTGACGGTTTATTGTGCCACAATGTTACAACCTCTGAAATGAGAAGGTTACAAGTTATTACCGAATGAAGATAGAAAAAGTTAAAAAATGGTTGTCTGTGAAGTCGGTTTACGGATGATAATTTTACATGATAACGTCATAAGAAAACATTGATGAAAATACGTTGCTATGGTTACCCTGTTAATAACGTAAGCGACGTTGCTATGGTTACCTTGTCAATAACGTGATACTTTTTTGTGAGTGCAGAACGGTGTTTGATGAACATTTGATGAAAACATTGATGAAAATACGTAGCTATGGTTACCCTGTCAATAACGTAAGCGACGTTGCTATGGTTACCTTGTCAATAACGTGATATTTTTTTTGTGATAGCAGAACGGTGTTTGATGAAAACATTGATGAAAATACGTAGCTATGGTTACCCTGTCAATAACGTGAGCGACGTTGCTATGGTTACCTTGTCAATAACGTGACACTTTGTTGTGAGTGTTCATCGATTTATAAGACGTCATCACGTCAAAAGCATACAACTCTGCGCTTAGCAAAGGATGCGCGTTTGAATCCTGCCAGGACAAACTTTTCCAAATGCATATTCTAGCTATAACTTAGAAGCCATATACATACATACAGTGTGAATTTTTTATGTGGGCTTTCAGGGCTATATTCTAACTAAACTATAAGAGATAGCGAAAAATGCTGAAAGGAGTTGCGTGCCCGATTTTGACAAAAAATAAAACTATATTAATAGATTTTTGAAATCGAAATCGAACTTGCTGATTTGCAAAAAAAAAATATCATCCTATATTTTTTTTATACCAATCGATAGTGTTGCTTTTAAAACTTTGAAACTTTTAAATCACAAACCAATTAATCTCAATGTATAAAAATGATTACAGGAGACGTAACAAAAGGTGAATTGGGTGTCACAGCTGTACCGGGCAAAGAGAATGAATTCAAAGAAAACTTCCATACAACAGTCGAGTACGCGAAAGCAGTGAACGCTCGTAAAATACACATAATGGCAGGTAAACTCGCCAACGTGACACAGCAGAACTGGGACACATATGAGAACAACCTGAAGTATGCCGCAGATGTGTTGAAGAATGAGAATTTAATTGGTATCATAGAACCTATCAACCAGTACTCAGTGCCACAGTATTTCCTAAGTGATTATGGGAAAGGTAAAAATATAATTAAAATTTGGTTTTAAGGTCGTAGCACATATATCAACTCGTAAACGGAACGTAAACATATCAGCTCGAGCAGTTCAGTATTCTTTCTAAACGCCTCGCCTCGGGACAAGCGCAGGAACCGGGTATGGTGCGTGGTCGACTTGCCGTACCCGCGCTTACGTCTCACCGTAAGCTATCTTACGACTCTCCGTACCCTAGCTTGCGTTTCTTCGTCTACACTTCACGTTCAGATACTGACTAACCGCGTGGCGGCACCCCGCCTAGCCGGAGCCGAGTTGATTCGGAGCTGCCGATCGGTTGGCAACGCGCTTACGTTAGGTTGACGGCGAGGCGATACGGTGACGATCCGTTTCCGAGTTGATATATGTACTACGACCTTTAAATATTGATTTCGTAGCCCTGCAAAGTGGATTCCAGGTCTTTTTGAAGTAAAGCGTTGGGCACGCAGTTTCCACTAATATTCTATGCAGGATTTTTTTGTTTGTAACGAATAAGCTCTGAAATATCTGGATCGATTTTGACGAAACATGGTATGAGGATACAGTGAATTTTTCGGAAGAACATAGAGTGCTTTTTATTCTGATATCACTACGGGGCCGGGACATACGTAGGTAAAATCTCTTCCTAGACCTTGTTACGGTGCTTACACCACAAAATCATTTTATAAATTGCCGGTGTGAACATAGGCGCATTCCGTACGTTGGCACCTAACAGCTGACTTCAGAGGCAACATCAACCAAAATATATACTAACTAATGTCTACCAAAATATATACCAACTAATGATTTCTGTAATACTTCAATTTGTATACAGGGTGAATTTTTTATGTGGGCCTTCAGGGCTATATCCTACACTATAATAGATAGCGAAAAATTCTGAAAAAAGTTGCGTGCCAGATTTTAACAAATACTGCATTATTAGATTTTTGAAAAAGTCATTACCAAGCCAGGAATCGAACCTGTTGATTTTGCAAAAACTAATCACCTATATTTTTATACCAATCGATAGTCTTGCTGATAGAGATCAATTCTTGGAAACAAACATAGTATGGCAAATCAAAAATCTATTAATGCAGTTTTAGTTTATGTCAAAATCGGGCAAGCAACTCCTTTCAGCATTTTTCGCTAACTGTTATAGTTTAGGATATAGCCCTGAAGGCCCTCGTAAAAAAATCAGCTTGTATATTATGATGATTTAAGTCTCAAATAATATTTAATTTTAGCGGTGGAAGTTATAAAACGAATCAACAGCCCTCATTTAAAACTGATGTTGGATATATTCCACTTGCAACAGATCAGCGGCGACGTTTCACACACGATCACTAAACTTATGCCTTACGTTGGACATGTGCAGGTAAAGATATTTCCAAAACTATTTGAATTATAGTTTGATAAAAGGCGCTATCTAAAGAATAATAGCAAAACTTTGAATAAAAATTACTTTTTTGCAAGGAGGTAAGCCTCTTTAAGTTCCTATATGTGTAATGGCGTCAGATGCTGATGAAGAAAACGAAAAACACGTGACTTTAAATCTTTTTTCCACATCTAGTATATAAAAATACTATCAATTTAATTGACCATATTTCTTCTTCATATATTTCTTGTGTTTGTGCTTAAATATTGTTGTGCCATTATTCTTTAAAATTTTCTCTGGCCGAGGACGGGCCAGTATTGTCTTTTTTTAATGGCACAAGATAATAAAATTACAGGCATAGCCTTTAGAATTTTTATCTTGGTATACAGTTTTAAATCGAGGAAAGATTTATTTGTTTGTAACGAATAAGCTCCAAAACTACTGGACTAATTTTGTTGCAACTTGGTTTAAAGATACATTGAACCCTTAAAAGCAAATAAGGATATTATTTATCTCCATATTCCCACGAGAACAGGAATTACGCGGGTGTAACCGCAGACCACTGTTAGTTAAATTTGGATCACTATTATTTTCAGATAGCTCAAGTACCAAACCGCAATGAGCCGAACACTCCAGGCGAATTAAATTATGAATATATATTGAAACACTTGGCCAGCAGTGGCTACAATGATTGGATAGGACTCGAGTACAAACCTACTGGAAATACTAACGATGGCTTGAAATGGATACAGACCTTTGGCTACTCTTTGTAATAGTAGAACCATATTAGGAGGAAAGGGTACCGATTCTCTCTCCATACAAACGTAGTTGACTGTTTCAAGAGCAAATATTTTTGTAGCATAAAATTTTTAACTGCCATGACCATGTCTTATGTCTTATTTTTTATATAATTTTTTTTTTTTTTAACTTTTACTCAAATCATTTATTTGTTCTACAAAACACACTAATCAAATTATACAAAATAAAAAACTAAAATAATAATAATAATTACGAAATAAACAAAATGACGCCAAAAAATACCACCCAGAAATGAACTCTTACTTTCTATGATAACCAGAAGGCCAATTCCCGTAAATAATATTGTTTAAATTACATTTCAATATCATCCCGATTGCATTTCGATTGCAAAAGATACCTTCAAAGTCAGTTTTTTTTTTACAAAAAGCTAACTTTGAGGGTGTTTTGAGCTACTTTGAGGGTATTATTTGTGATCGAAATGCAATTGAAATGATATTGAAATGTAATTTGAACAATGTTATTTACGAGAATTGGCCTTCAGAATATGAAAAAAAAAACAAGACATAGGGGCATATGACTATGCCAGGCAATTATAGGTTTTATGCAAAATATATTTGTGCTAGTGGAGGAAAGAGTCGACTACTTTGGTATGGAGAGAGCGCCGGGTACCTCTCCTTTTAGGCTGAGGAGTCGGCCGCATATTGATATTATTTTTGTAATAAATAAACTATATTTTATATTAACTTAATTTATTCAAATACCTATTTTATGTTGTCAAAATAAAATTAAAAATAATACTAACTTAGGTTCTATTGGATCCACTGTAGAATTGTTGTACCCAATAGTGTTTCTTAACTTCAGCGAGGGGGATTCGATCTTTCTTTGAAAGACCGAGAAGCTGGAAAAACAAACATAAATTTTACTTTGATTGAAGTTATAAAACAAAATAGTGAAGAAGATGCTTATCAGATCTTCACCAAGTTTTTATTGGACCACCCCTGAGGTCTTTTCTTTCTTACACAAATCATCTCAATTGATTGAGCAGTCTTTAAATAATCGCGTTACATACAAAAAAAAAACATAAATACTATTGAATTGACAACCTCCTCCTTTTTTTAAGTCGGTTAAAAAATGGAGTTAAATTCTAAGAGAAGTTATAAACATTTTATTACAAGCTGCGCCCTGCTGTTTCACCCGATTTTAATTTTTTAGGGTTCCGTACCTCAAAAGGTAAAAAAAGGAACCCTTATGGTGAGCGCACAGCTAGCCGCACCGCACGCGCCGCATTCTCCGCCGGTTGGTGACGTCATCAGCATCGGCCTTGGGGATTTCCTTCGCTGCAGCGACTGCGGCGCGTGCGGTGCGGCTAGGTGTGTGCTCACTTTTATAAGATCACTTTGTTGTCCGTCTGTCTGTCTATCCGTGTGTTACCACCGATTTTCTCAGGAACGGGAGGAATTAGTTCTCCATATAAACTTTCACTGGACTCCCACAAAAATTTCAAAACCTTTACAAATAGGTATCTGTACACAAATATCTGAATAATATTATGGGAATCGAACCCGCAACCTTTTGCGTCGCAGGCGGGAGGTTTCCCACTGCGCCATGAACGTCGTCAACCAGAAAGTCATATTACATTCTAATATCGTTCTGATTGCAAAAAATACCCAAAAGCCAGTAAAAAAAAAAATGGTTGTCTGTAAAGTCAGTTTACGGACGATAATTTTACGTGAAAACGATGAAGAATTGAGATTTTAATTTTTGTTTTCCCTTTACTTATAGTTATAATTCAGATATTTTTTTTCCTTTAAAAGTCTTCTATACGTCACTTGTCTCACCATAAAACAAACCCAGATGAGCGATATTATTATTAAATACTCTGTTTCCTAAGTTACCATGATGTCACACAAAATTACCGTGACACTTTTTTGTGAATGCAGGTATTCCATCAATTTATTATAGACGTTATCACGTCAAATAAGCTGACTTTGAGAGTATTTTTTTCCTTCTGATTTATTGAAGGACTAGTACAAACCTTAGAAATGAGATCCTTAGCTCCACTAGTGATATAGCTTGGATACACAATGTCCAAGGACAATATCCTGGCATAAGTTTTATCTTGTCCCTGGCTTTCGAAAGGTGGTTTACCCACTAGGAACTCGTAAAGTAGCACCCCGATGCACCATTGGTCGACAGATGAGTTGTACATTTCACGTTTTATCATCTCTGGGGGCAAGTAGTCCAGTGTGCCACACATTGTTTTACGTCTGTAAATATATTCATATTTATATCTCAATATTCCTATAGCATAGATTAAATCACATGAAAAAAACCCCATGAGTTTTTCACTTCTTCTCATAGGTGGGTGCGTTCCGAACGCACACAAAATCCGATCTTTGTACAAAATATTACTTATGCATCCAAATGAATAAATAATATTATAAAGCTGAAGAGTTTGTTTGTTTGAACGCGTAAATTTTAGGAATTACTGCTTCAAAATGAAAAATTCTCATTGTGTTGGATAGTCCATTTATCGAGGAAGGTTATAGGCTACTTTTCATTTTGATATTACCACGGGATCGGAACTTACGCGGGTGAAACTGCGGAGCGCAGTTAGTGTTTAATATAGGTGGGGGCTTCCACACACACTTAGGCATCACTCTGCCCATTAAGCATCCACAGCATAGGAAGTTGTGCGTGTAGAATAACAGGTATCTGTTGATTATTATAAAAAATAGTAGTACCTTTCTGATGGAGCATGCACCGACCATCCAAAGTCGGCAAGTCTTAGATCCCCATTGTAATCAACCAGGATGTTTTCTGGTTTAATATCTCTATGTATAACGTGGTGCTGATGGCAGTATTCCACTGCATCTGCAACCTGCACATTAAACAAGTAAATGAAACACTTTTCCTTCTTCTTAGCCAAACTAGCCGGTCAACGGTAATCGGAGTTAAAGAAAAATTCAAAGAGAATTTATTTTAAAACAATTTTGTTGACCTCTGTGGCGCATTGGGTGAATACCTGCCTGTGATGCAGAAGACTACGGGATTAATTTCCGCAACTTTCTGCATTGAATATAAAAAAGAAATCATAGTAATTTACATCTAATAGACTTTTTAAATTTGCCACCCTTTTCCAGGGCCATGACTTGCTAGCCCGACTCTATTTTATTTTTATCTATCTTGGAAAGAAATATGCTATAATTCTAACATGCCAAGTGATTTATTTTCTTTGGTTCTAAAATACCTGATAAATGCACTTGGCTGCTCTCGCCTCAGGAAACCGACCACAAGGTGAATTTGTGAGATGCTTGTAAAGCTCCCCTCCGGCTGCAAACTCCACAACTAGGTATATTCGTCTCTCATCGTGGAACCATGTCAGTAAACGAAGAATGTTCGGGTGTCTAAAGAAAATGTAAACGGGGAATTATAGTCTAGCTAGATAGATAGTTAGAAACTCTAGAACACTAGGGTTAGACTTCCCTTAGTAATAAATAACTTTATAATGTACAGTATGCGTCATAAGTACACTATCAGTTTGCTACAATAATACTATAAACAAGTATTGGACTTACGACCTTCTTTTATTAGACATTACACACAAACATAAATATTTGAATTAGAAGTACTCAGGGTGATTAATATTTTCAACATGTTAGCTATGTCTTTAGTTGGTCGAGTGGTATATGCCGCCACCCGCTACACCAACCGACGTGGATTCGATCCACAGGTTTTGATGTTATAATGTTCAAATAGTGCTGCACAGGATTGTAAACATAATGGTGGCGGTGGACTTTTAAGAGTTGATTGTACATCTTTTTTTGTTTGTTTCTTGTGTACTAAATTTATGAAATAAATAAATAAATAAGATAAATAATTTATTGCATCACACAAAGGCACATACATAAAAATAAATAGTATTGTTAAAAGTAATGAATTGTTCTACTGGTGAGTGGCTGAAACATTTGTATGTGTAATTTTGTGTGCTCATCCTAACTAATATTTTGTTTAAATTGAATAGGCTCTGAAACTACTGGACCAATTTGGATGAATCTTGGTATGAGGATAGATTGATTCATTGGGAGTAGCATAGGCTACTTTTTATCCCGATAGTCTCACGGGATCGGAACTTACGCGGGCGGAACCGCGAGGTGATGTAGTATTTAAAATTATAATTTCAAAAGTGTATTTATTTGTTTGTTCTCTTTTCACAGTCAAACGACTGGACCGATTTTGATGACAATCGGCATAGTGGTAGTTTAGAGGATGGAGAAATGATCTCGAAATTCCTACGGGATCGGAATTTACACAGGTCGAACCGCGGGGCGCAGCCAACACGACCTAGTTTGATAATTTGAGAACTGTTGTTCCAATCTTTATGATTTTTGGTACAGGAGTAGTTGAGATCAATAGTATGGACATGAATAAGATAGATAGATGAGGGGAGGCACCATCTTAGTGGGAGAAGAGACGTAAAATAAAAAAGTATGAGGTCTCACTTCAGGGTGATCCACTAGTATTCAAATAAGTTTAGGAATGTTTTACTTACTTCAAACGAGATTGTATTTCAATTTCACGCATGACCTGACGTTCACATCTTGACTGGACGATCTGCGACTTGAACAACGTTTTGATGGCAACTAATAATCCAGTTTTCTTCTCTCTAGCAACGTTTACGTGGCCGAATTTCCCCTGCCCGAGATTAGAACCGAGTTCAAAGTCTCTCGGGGACCACTTGTAGCTGTAAATAAGAAAGACTTGGTAAGTAAAACTGGCGAAACACACTGTACACTTGAATGTCCACAATATAACGAACTTACGAGGTTCCGTAAGCCTCATGGTTAATTATCTTTGTTTCTAGTTCTAGCACTTCGCTATTCATTATTGGTAAGCTAAATTAACACTTCGAAAATAGCTCAAAAGCAAAGATTTTCTGAAATCCACCAGTCCGTTGGTAAAACAAATTTTAAACTTAAAAAAAAAACTATAGCTTCGCACGGCTTGCGCATATAGCCAGTGTCAAGTCGCCTTTAAGGGGTCTGGACATTAAGTATGAGTGCTTGAGTCATAGTGTTTTTTTTTGCGCGGTGCATTTCGAGACTAATCCCAATCAATAGAGGACATTACGGCGAACAAATAATGCCTTCATACCGGACCGCTAAACCGTCTCGAAAACGGGATATTCAAAGAAACGTGATGCGTTCAACAACATGATTAAACAAATATCCCGTTTCCGAGACGCTTTAGCGGTCCGGTGTGAAGGCATGATTTGTTCGCCGTAATGCCCTCTATCAATTGGCAAGGGTCTCGAAAAGCAGCGCGCAAAAAAAATACAATGCCAAACTCCCATACCAAATGTCCGGACCCCTTTCTAGGTCAGACTTTTGACTTTACCTGGCTATATGTGCACGACGCGCAAAGTCGTACTAAAAGAAGAAAAAAACTTTTTGACGTTTTTGTCGTTTGGTTGGTAGCCCTGGTTGTTGGAATTTGTTAGGTTGGCACAACTGTGCTTGTTTGGTTTCTTAATGTTGGCTAAATGCGATGGGGGCTTTAGATTGATTTGATTGTTTGACTGATCGCTACATAGTCATTACTATTGCTTGATTGCTTGACGAGTGGCAAAAATGGTAGGTACCTACTGTTGTACTAGCATTATGTTTTGGCGGGAATCAAAGGCTTGGCAAAATTTTGGTGGAACATACATCGATCTATGGAACATATCGCATAATATTATTCTCTACTCATGTGATATTACTTATCTAATCACATAATAGAGATGAACTGAAGAATATAATATCAACTGTTGTCAATATCATATGTTCGTATTTTCGTCGAAAATATAGGTAAATGGAATAAAATGCTCTGAAAATCGGACCATTGGCATTATCACTAACGAAATCGACACGAAAAGAAGAAGAAGAAGATGGGCATCCCAACTAAACCTAGTAGCTAACGAATGACACGAATATTTTAACCTAGAGCAGGGGACGGCAACCTGCAGTTCTTTATATGTGAAGCTGTAGCTTTCGGTTCCATAGGCAAATATAATATATTTTAAAGAGATACCTACAGCTCTACGTAAGTACCTACTAGACTTATTATAAATGCAAAAGTTACTCTCTTCTGTGTGTCTGCCTGTCACGAGTCACATCTGATGAATTTTGGTAATAGATATTTATGCAGACGAAGTCGCGGGTAACAACTAGTTATTTTTATAGAAAGCTACATTATCGAGACGTGTTATACTTAGTGCTAATTTATTCCGAAAAATACCTACAACTATTTATCCCGATAGACCACGAGAAAACAGCGATTATTCGAGATTTACGAGTATGAAATCGCGGGGCGTTGCTAGTTAGGTGAGTTATCTTCACTAATATTATAAAGAGGAAATGTTTTTTGTTTGTTTGTTTGTAACGAATAGGCTCCGAAACGACTGGACCGATTTTTATAGAACTTGGTATGAGGATACATTGATTCATTGGGTATTAGGTACATAGACTTTTTGTCCCGATATTCCCACGGGATCGGGAGTAACACGGCTGAAACCGCGCAGCGTTGCTAGTCTTTTAAACAGGTGTATTTTTTATGTGGGCCTTCAGGGCTATATCTTAAACTAATAAGAGATAGCGAAAAATGCCGAAAGGAGTTGCTTGCCCGATTTTGATAAAAACTAAAACTGCATCATTAGATTTTTTTGAAAACGTCATTACCTTCGCCAGGAATCGGTTTTTTTTTTTTTTAGTACAAAGCACAGTTTTTCATAATAAATAATTAAATTAAATTAAATATTCTTGATTCTTGAATCGAACCTGTTGAAATTGGTGAAAACAACAAAAAAGAGCTATTTCGTTTGATTTCCCATACTATATTTGTTTCCAGGAATTAATCTCTATCAGCAACACTATCGATTGGTATAAAAATATAGGAGGATATTTTTTTTTGCAAAATCAACAGGTTCGATTCCTGGCTAGGGTAATGACTTTTTCAAAAATCTAATGATGCATTTTTAGTTTTTATTAAAATCGGGCACGCAACTCCTTTTAGCATTTTTCGCTATCTCTTATATTTTAGGATATAGCCCTGAAGGCCCACATAAAAAATTCACCCTGTATAACCTACCTTATGGAAAAAAGACGAAATAGACGTTCCTGCTGATCAAACTTTCTGGTCAAACTAGTTTGTCCAAAAGGAATAAATTTCCTCGTAGTCAACTCAACTTTGGTTAACAAAAGGCGATCAAAACAAAAAAAAACGATCGAAACGGGAAAAAAGAGTATCGAAATGGAAACAAAAGACGATCGAAAAAGTTGGACTACATAAAGATACATGAAGACTTTATTAATAAATCCTTACCTTTAAATAAAAAAATTCAGTCTTCAATTACTTATTATTTTACTTTTTTTTATTAAAAGAAAATAAAAATAACAACCTGTAACCACGATTATTCACGACGCGAGAGAGCTGAAAGGACGTCCTTATAACACCGCGTTAGTGACGTAGTAAGTACCTACGTTGTTGTGAAAACACGTTTTTCACGACGAGGGGATGAGGAAAATTTTGATTAACATGGCGTGCTTGGCTAAAAAAGGAACAATATCCTTTCTCTCTTTAATGTTAAGGTTCAAAATCGGATGCAATGCCAACTTCATCATTAAAATCCTTGTTGCAATATCCGGGGGGGAGGACTCACCCTCCTCTTCAGATGACAGCCAAATGCATTTGTTAGAAGATTGAGTAGGGGAATTTGCGTTTCCGGAAAATTTAACCATTAAAAAGGTATCTTAACTTAGTACACAGTACCTATAGTTAGTTCGAGTTATTAACTGTGGTTCCACCACTTTACCCTACTACCCTGCTGGTAGGTCCACCGTAAAAATTTCACCGGTGAACCACTACAGAGTAGGACTACAGGTAAATATAACGAAACAACCTTTTAACCGTGGTCTCACTGATGTCGTGTTGTTTAGGTATATCTGTTGTATTTGAGTACCTTCCTACGTGATTTAGAATAAGTACTTAACCTTCTCTAAGTGCCTCCCTAAAGATTTGAAAAAGACAAATAAGTATTCCTTTTTATTACCTTTGCTCTGAGTAAGTAGGTTTAGACTCTACCATCTAGATGTGAATAGATTTACAAACAGTAGAATAGTAACAAAATCCACGGATATTATAGCGTACAAACAAAATGCGTATCACAGCGTGACTAGGGAACAAGTTTCGGAGCCACCCTCTAACGGGGCCGCCCCGCACCCCGTCGCTGTGGCGGGAAAACGTGGAAAACGCGCGCAGTCGGAGCGTTCAGGGTGAGCTCATTCCGTCGTGAAACGCGCGGCCGCGCGCCGCTCAATCGATAAGCCGCAAATACACACATTACCCTCAAAAATATCCATAAAACACAGTTTCATCTTACCTTCTACAATAATATCTTCATTATTTTATCATATTTTTTTAACTCTGTAAGGAATTATTGGCGGAAAATGGATTAGAAGTTATTAAACCGAAGTGCGACTTCAAATCGTTTGAGGCACTAGGTAAGTGTTGGTACCTTATAATTATTGGCTCTTGGATGACCTAGATATCACCGTTCGGTTAGTAATATGTTTTAGAGTAGAATAAGCTGATCATGGCCACAGTCATGCGTTGTAGCGATCGAATCAAATTCTAATATCACCTGCTAATGTTTATGTTTATTATTACGAACAATATCGATGCATATCCTATAGATTATAAGTAATATACCCGATAGAAATGTAAAGCTTCTAAAGTACGAATCATTAAGAAAACTTTTATATATAATACAGAGGCATTATTTATTTAGCTTTCTCTTATTTTATTGTACTGTACTGTAATAACTAGAATAAATTATGTGGGGTGTCCTACATAAGACAAATGAATGGCAATTATTTTGTCGTTAGCAATTAAGGTAAAGTTATAAAGGTATAATTTCCGAAGAAAAGCCAGGAAATTACAGGCGAGACGGTGTTTTTAGAATAGCTTATTCGTGGTTTATATAAGCTGGTACCTTCCTGATGTCCTGAGCAAAGTTTTAACGTCTCAACGTTTTAGTGTTTAAAGCCCTGCTATCATAGGTTTTATTTAACAGCTCGGAGGGTAGAATGTAGTATTAACGTTATTTGTAATGTAGTCATTAGAGACACTTACCTTTGGGTATTTTGTCTAAGTACTAAGATGCCTAATAGCGCTAGATATCTGCTTAGAGAATTTGATCATTTCTCGTATAGTTTAGTAGATATAACCTTTCTTCTTTTGCCTGCCGTTGTTTAAATTTATTTGAGGTGGGCGCAGTGTGTATTCTCATCTATTAGCCGTCATCTCATCGTTCACATCCATCTGTCTCATATCTTGTTTCAGACAGTCTATCCATCTTTTCTAAAATCGATCTCTTTCTCTTCGTCCCTGATTTAATCGTCCATCTCTCTTAAATCTTGTTTCACACAGTCTATCCATCTTTTCTAAGGTCGATCTCTTTCTCTTCGTCCCTGATTTAATCGTCCATCTCTCTTAAATCTTGTTTCACACAGTCTATCCATCTTTTCTAAGGTCGTTCTCTTTCTCTTCATCCCTGATTTCATCGTTCATCTCTCTTATATCTTGTTTCACACTGTCTATCCATCTTTTTAAGGTCGATCTCTTTCTCTTCATCTCTGATTTCATCGTTCATCTCTCTCATATCTTGTTTCACACAGTCTATCCATCTTTTCTAAGATCGTTCTCTTTCTCTTCATCCCTGATTTCTTCGTTCGTCTCTCTTTTATCTTCTTTCACGCAGTCTATTCATCTTTTCTCTGGTCTTCCTCTTATTCTTCATCCCTCTACATTCATTCTTAGATGGTATACCTCAATATTTATGTCAGGAATGATTTAGAACCTGCGTGTCATTGACCGTGAGTAGTCACCCCTATCCCAGTGTCAAATCCGCCTCCGGCTCGTTAAACCCCGCCCGCCCTGACTACGACGGAATAAATTATTTATCTCTATCATCCATTTTGGGAATTTTTAAAGCTTCACAGAATTGCGTCGTTGCTCTTTATTTTGCGCAGTTCTTCCGTTTCTTACTGGATGTTCTACGAAGAGAAATTCAAACAAATGCATATTGGCTGAGTGACTGACTACGCATTGGCCAGCTAATTGATGGATCGGGCTAAAATTTAGCACACAGTTAGCTATTCATCATCATAATAACGTGGATGCCTAAGTCATTATGATGATGCTAAGAAAAGATTTGGAAAATTCAAACTATGGGTACCTATATATAAGTCACGGGTGAAATCTAGTCAAATATACGATGGCCATGGTTGGTAGTTGGTACGTAGGTTGGTGGTAATTTTAAAAAGGTTATTTTCGATTTCTAATTTCCAAAAGTTGTAGAACAAAAGTTATTTGTTAAGATGTACAGAACTTGTTCTATAGCTAATTATCAATAACTCTGTAAAGGTAATTATAATTACATAATGATTTCGCCAAGAAAACGGTAGTGGTCAGATAATTACCGCTTTCACTGTTACGAAAATGGTTAATTTGTTTCGTATAAAAACTTGTTTGTCACAAGCCATCGGACGCAGCAGCCTGTCCCTTGTGGAAAGCCACTTTTACGATGTTGTAGTTTGTGGTATATCTAGGTACCTACCTACATTATACTCGTAGGTAAGTTGTAGACAGATAGAAAAGCTCTTGTTGGTTATGGTGACTACACAGAAAAAAAAGGTTTCTTTGAAAAATAATCCTTATAGACCGAAGGGTTTTGTCTACAAAAATGTTACAAACTCCTGTAAAAATTCCAATAAGTTATGGCAACCCTGCCAATAGTGTAAACCCACACCAAAGTCACTTGAAAAAGTGTGGTTTTTTATTTTTAATTGTACCCGCTATAAGTCTAAAATTCCGCTTTTTCATTTACTTGTCCTGATTTTTCCCGAACTTAATCTGGCAACACCAATGGCGACCACCGGTGACCGTGCTTAATAACACAGTGAAAGCTTCGAAAAGTTTGTAGGTGTGAATTTTATTGGATCAAAATTCTATAATGTACCTACATACCTACCTCATATCTCTAAGTTACATCATTTCTCAAAGATACCTATTCGATTTTATGAACATAGTAGGTACATGTTATAGATATAAAATCGCAGATCACGTATTTTTCCCATTATACGGATACCTGTGTCGATTTAACAAGTAGAAAGAAAGGC
The DNA here is from genome assembly GCA_907269075.1 of Idaea aversata. Taxonomy (NCBI): domain Eukaryota; kingdom Metazoa; phylum Arthropoda; class Insecta; order Lepidoptera; family Geometridae; genus Idaea; species Idaea aversata. The sequence continues at coordinate 7,036,578 of OU026102.1, forward strand.
TATATTACAGTGTTAAGTTAGCGGAAAGTGAAAACTTTCTAAGAGGCAACAACTTAAAATAATTCACCTTGGTATTAGAGGTATGAGACGAGTTTTTAACTGTTTAATAATAATTTGTTTCGCTATCGTGCAAAAAGTATAAACGGTTTTTTAAATTGAAAGCTTTATGTAATCACGTAGCTTTTCATACTTGGCAAGTAGGTAAAGGTAGGAGGAGCTTTGTTGACCTAGTGGGAGGTAGGTACTTCGACTTTCCTTACGAAGGTCGTGGGTTCGAATTCTGGCAGGCAGTAATGGATTTTTCTTAGGAAAAATTTATGTGCGCTGATTGACATTGCTCTTACGGTGAAGGAAAACATTGTGATGAAACCCTTGGCTTAGTTGACCCCAGAAGTATCACCAAGTTCTTTCCTCTGGACATGGTCGACTAAGCTGAGAAGGTAGCATAACGTGCTTGGCAAACAACTAAAGAGGTTTAGTTGGCGGAAAGAGGCCGTATACAAGTAGGTATTTGGATGCAGCCGGGCGGGCTGGTCTGCTGTCTCCATCAGGTTTTACTACTCTTAAAAGTCAAACAATCTTCGAGTCGTTATGCTAAGTACTATAGGCATATATTCTTCGCTAAAGTACCGCACGGAAGGGACACTTTCACTAGACGTCTGGTCGCGGTACAGGCCTCTATCATATCTTTTTGTAAGAGCTATAAATTTGCTGTGGTTGATCACTGTGTAAAAGGTTAAGGGAAAATCTCACCGTGAATGAGCAATTTGAATAAACTGATCAATAAGCTTGTCAGTGCATATTACATGTTACTTAAGTTTAGAAAGTTCATACTTAACTTTCTGCTAACTTCATGCGTTATGTACAATCGAAGCTCAAAATTCCACCGCCACCGTAACGTTTACAATCCTGTGCAGCACTGTTTGAACATTATAACAACGTAACCTGTGAATCGAATCCACGTCGGTTGGTGTAGCGAGTGGCGGCTTATACTAAACACAAAGCCAACATGTTGAAAATAATAATCACCCGAGTACCTTTAATTCAAATATTTATGTTTGTGTGTAACGTCTATTAGAAGATGGTCGTAAGTTCAATACTTGTTTATAGTAGGTATTATTGTAGCACACTGATACTGGACTTATGACGCATACTGTATCTAAAAAAAGGTTTTTCCTCATACAAAATTCAATATTCTCGCTTAGGAAAACTTTATCTATTTCCGAACCATCAGACTATTAACTCGTGTGGAAAACTACCTATAATATTAGATTTTACAGCCAACCAATGGGTCTAAATAGCCATTCCAATTTTAGTATAAGGGGCGATACGCGACGGGTGTAATTACAAGAGCTTATTGATTTCCGACGTTTCTATTTCTGGTTTTTGACTAAGGTAGGTTATTGCATGCAGATTGAATAAGAATAGAATAATTGTTTATATATTTTATATTTATTTTGTTTTGTATTTTATTTCTGGGTAATCACGTAGCTTTTCATACCGTATTATACCGGGGGTATTGTTTGGGCGAAATTTTAGGTTTTTTTTGTATTTTTTATTTGTGTTAGTATTTTATTTGATGTGATTTTTGTTTTGTGTGTGTAGTTAATTTGTATGTTTAGTTTTATATCTATCTCTTCGGTTTTTCCATTAAAAGGTGCCTTATTTATCTTCTTCTTTAGCAGCATGTGCTAGCACACTGCATATTATGTCTCTCCAATGTCTCTTCACAACTTCCTATCACCAGTTTTCCGGCCTTATTCATTTTTTATTTCAGGTAAAAGACTATAAATAAGTACGGACCATATAAAATAGATACCTTACAAAGTAACTAACATAACGACCATATTAGTACCTACGGGAAATAAGGGGGGCCTGCCACATTAATCAGCAACTAAATATTTAGAACAATAAGGAAAACTATTTAAAAACAGGTCATAAGATAAATATTTGCTTTATCTTCAATCTGAAAAACATTTTCAGTATTAACAAGGTTTTTATAAACCTTTTGGTGACTTTTATTATGGTGACCTAATAATAGTAAATTCAGTTTTTGGGTTCTCTATTTAGTCTTCAAGCTCTTGGGAAGAGCGTTAAAGAGAGCGACACAGTTTATAACTAAGGCTGATCTTTAACGATTATGTACACTTGTATTTCAACTTACGTTCTAAATAAATATTTTTGTATTTTTTTTGTATTTGTAGCTACTACGATATAAGAGAAATTCCTTTAAACGTTCGCAAAATGGCACATTTATCTCAGTAATCAGATCAACTTCTCGGTAATAGGTTTTAGCAAGATCTCAATGGTCAAAGAGGAAATGGAGCACGACGCCCGACGACGGTCGATGACAACCGCTACGGGGCCATTGTATAATCCAACAATTGGCTTTCTTGTACGTGATTCATGTTATTGCAATGTAGATAAGAACCTTACATAGCATTCAATGTTGAGGCTGCAAGAAGGCTACAAGTATTGGCGACCTGGATTGTTTTATGCGATTTGAACGACCATTAGCTATCTGTTATCGATATCTTACCAAGAAAATGTGGTTAAGGCTATATAATTTACAGCTAAGCTAAGCTTTACTGGCAAATTTTGGTGAGAACTTGAGGTTTCAGTTATTTCTTTTTGAGATAACAGTAAAACGGAGACGTGAGGCATTTATTGAATCTTACGTAGATAGCTACAACGATAGATACTCACATATTATACCTATTGATAATTAAAAAAAGTACATAATTTTTTTTATGATAAAAAAAAACTCAGATTTTTTTTTCTTTAGGATAAAAATAGGTAGGTATGTGTTTTTGGAGACCACACCCATTATAAAACGTAGGTTTAAGACTATACTCTTTCTACTAAGACTCTAACTAGATATAGAGTATAGTCTCAGAAATCCTCGTAGATTAAAATATCTGAATGTCCTACATAAAACAACCTCTTACGTAAGTCCGACATTAATAGGTAATTAAGTAAGTAGCTCCTAAAAAGTAAAGTATAGCTAGCGCAGACTTACTAGTCTGCGCATAATTAAGGCTGATCTAAAAAATAAAAGTCTTAGTAAAACAGTTGTTTCGCGACGAGCTAATAAAACGATAAATTATCGTTAAAAAAATTATTAATTTATTATAAAAAAAAAATTACTATGAATTTTTTTAATATTTTGACATGGTATTGTTGCTTGCTTGCTTTACTTTGTGTATATCGTGTTCTATTTCTTCCTGTGTTGTACAAATAAAGTTATCCATTTATCTAGATTTTCTTATTTATTTTATTTTTATAAACATTTGCATGCTTTTGAAAGGTAGAACATTTATGTATCAAGACTTTTGTAATTAACATCTGATATTTATACTTATTTTGGCAAGAAAGGATTCTGATTCTGAAAATCTTATTACAATATACCTGGAGTCTTAATATAAAATGAAGAATGTTCTCTAGCGTGAATAGCGTGTCCCTACTACCGCAAACACGATGTCAATTGACTTACTTGCAGAACATAGGAATGTCTGAGCAATTTTTGTGGTTGTGCAAACCTACAAACAGATGCCTATAGAACTTAGAAATCGAATCATTTTCTGATTTCAAAGTAAACGTAGAGTTGTTACGAAAGATTATTAACCTACTTTTTGCATTTATTTTGATGTGTGTATAAAACATTGTAAAACTTGAGATGCAAGATCTACCTACCCAAATAACGAAATAAATCAAATAGGTAAATAAAAAGCGCATAGAGCTTTCTATGACTCATACTACAGCAGACAGTTTTTTAAATAAAAGTATAATTACGTGGAGGAAGCACCTACTTTAACGTATATTTTACAAGATCACCTTAGTAGCACGTATAGGTGCCGTATAAAGCTAATATCTATATTAGCTCCTGTATATCTTCTTCGTTCTTCGTTCTTGTATTGTCTTGAAAGCTCTTGTATATTAAGCTATATGGTTATGCAATAAATGACTTCAGTAATGTTTTTCTTTATTCTTAGTATTAGTGTGTGTTAATATTGGTGTACCTAATAAATAAATAAATACATTACTAAATGCAAAATAAAGGTCAAAACCCGTAATTGGCTTTTCCAAGAACAAAGTGATCTTGAAGATATTATTTCATCATAAATATTGGTTTTTTTTAATACGTCGTCGTCCTCGTCGTTATGTTTTAGGGTAATGAAATTTTTTTTTAGTGTTTACACGATCATAGAAAACTCAAATCCAACAATCTCCATTTTCTTCAATCACTTTGTCATAGTTGTGTTGCCATAACTTCCATAACTATATTGATTCCAAGAAAGTTATATGAATCGACAAAAATGCAAATAAAGGACCTTACTGAGTAGGACCTTAGACTAAAGTTTATGAAAAAATCCTGGCATTATAATATTATTCTCTGTTAAGATCTTTGCCGTATACTAGTTATTGAATCTAAATAATAATTAAGTTTTATACATTTTTTGAGTGAAAGCCATAATCTTCTATTGAAGCGGACATTGTTCTTTGTTGTAAAAGCTTTTTGTAAACCGAGGGAATCGCTCTGTAGACTACATTCACCCTAATACTTATAAAATAGATGTCTTGTTTCGCTATACAGCTTCTGCTTAGTACAACACAAGGATTGTACGGAATATAAAGCAGATACAAAATGATAAATAGACTCGAGATGACTGTAAACATTTTGTGGTGTGATTTTTTTCAGAAAAATCTTTCATAATACCATTTGTGACGTTTAAATGTTCTTGTTTATATTTTAACTAATGTATAAGGAGGAAATTAGGCTTTAATGTAAATTACAAATAAAACACGACTACACGATTGTTAATACATATATTTATTTCCAAACTATTATGTATTATCCAGTGTATTATGTAGTTAATTTATATGTGAAAACATTTTATTGGTTCTTAGCCACTTTTTTAGATTTGTAAGCAGAATATTTATCTGTTTGTTTTCCAAATAAAATATAATTAATAAAAAAAGTCAGTTGATTGTATGAAACTACTGATGGTTTATTTGTTATTTTTTTGTTTACAATCAGGCAACTTTAATCCATGATATCCAGAGCGCTCTGTAGTGCATAGGACACCTTACATAGAGTAGTAGCAAAGACCTCATCATACTATAGCCAAGTAAACCGAAGGTTTCATTAGGATGTGTTCCTTCGAGCAACGTTAGGTACTAGCGCACATACAAAACGTACTATCGAAAACATCACGTATAATTTCACTTCCATTCTATCACGAAATTCCCGACCCTATCACAACTAATTGGCACATTTCTCTTTTCAGTGATACGTTCAAAATTGTCGGTCGTCGAGTGTTGAGTGAAATTATACCGAGGATTCGAGATGGCGGCGGCGGCTCCAGCGGCTTCTTGCATGAACACTGAGCATGGCTGTGTTATGTTCGATTGCCTGGTACATCTTTGGGAATGGTAAGAAATAAAATTTATAATTTATTTTTCCTACACTAACTTTTATAGTTAGAAAGTTATGTTTATCGTCGAAGATTTAGTTCATATTTTTACCCGACAACGGCGAAGCCAAAAGGGAGAGTTATGTTTTTCTTAATTTACCTATTATGACTTTTTAATTGATCAAAAATAACTTCTTACACAATTAAAACCTGTGTGCGCGTAGCTGTGTGTATAATAATTTTATTAGCGTGAAGCTACGATGCTTATTATTTTATTCCGTGTTTAAAGTTCGTATATGTACCTCTGTAAATGTGTCTCACTAACTACTTAGGTAGGTATACGAATTTCTAAAATTAACGTTGTATTTTGCAACAATCTAATTTTAAAATGTGGGAAATACACTCGTTAGCAGATCGAGTGAAAACAGCACAACGAAGTAGCTTCAAGAAAAAGCGTTTAGACGCAAACCCGTTAAGTATTTTGTCGATTTCTACTTCACAAGTGAAAATAAACAAAACTATTACGATCGTCTAATTTCATACAAAGGTTTTCTATTCGACGTGTTAGAAAATAATTAGTAAGTACAACAATAATTAGCGTCTGTTTTATTATTCTTTGTTCTAAATGGGTTTTCTTACATCTTTCATAATAAAAGGGTGAAAGTAAAAGCGATATTGATAGCTCACCGATCGTTTGATTTGAAAGCAAACAAAAAGAAACAAGTGCCTTCAAATTTAACTGTGGGCGAGCTACGGCCACGGCCGATTGGAAAAATCCATCCAACGAACTTCTTATTTTAAGATTTTTTCCATTTACCGACCAATACGTAAGGAATATTTACGGCGGTCTACAATGATAAACAACCGTGTTTACTTTATTTGACAGAAAGATTACTGATAAGCCGGGTGCTTATTCTGATCTTGATGGAGATATGGGTGATTTGTGATGGCAAGAGTTGGGCTTAGGCTTCAATAGTTATTTAGTGAAAGCGAGGATACTATATGCCAGTTGTAGAATAGGTACCTATACTGGAGTCTGGAAGTAGTATTCCGCTTGACTCATAGTAGTAGAGACATCTCTACATTTAGGTATATTTGTGGAGACTCCATTTCTGGGTTAGGTTAAGTTTGAAAATTTTATTAAGAAAATGTAGTTAGGACTCAGTAATTATCCACAAGCTAACCAAGGACATGAGCGTGAGGCTTGAATGATCGAATGGTCTGTTATCTATATTTATAAGAGTGAAAGCGTCTAGTCTAGACTATTTTTATATTAATAGTGTCTATGAAAAATTCTACGCGTAAGATAGCAAGACAGAGTCCCAAATATTGAAATTTTAAGTCGCACTAAATCGAGCGATTTTAAATTCGTGCTAATCAATTTAAATATTGTGCACAGCTATGTTTCCAGGCTACCTCCATCCTGCATTCTACTCGCGAAGGAGTTAAAGTGTAGGCCTGAGGGTTAATTTCGCTAAAAGGATGTCTTACAGCGAACCCACATCGCCTGTAACATTCCCTTAGATAGCTTGATAGTTCTTGCCTATGTTAATAAAGCTTTGCCCAATACCATTTGCAAGAACTTGACACCAAACCCTTATTAAATAGTGCCTCAAACCCTATAACTACATACAGTGCTTAGGGCCAGTTTAGAGATTCCTGCCTGGATAAAACTCTTGTTTAGTCTTCTTAGTCCAGATTCGGCAGCCCAGCTAATCAGCACGTAGATGTATTAAGCATTTTAACTGCTTTTCATGGATATAAAAAATCGTCTGAGTGCGTGTCTGGCTACCCGCAATATATATAGAATTCCGTATTTAATGCCTGTTTTATAAAACAAACAACTCCATCTAATTAATTTTAGATGAAGATGCAAGTTAGTCGTCTATTACTCAGCAACTATTAAAATCACTTTAGCCGTGATAGTTTTCCTTACAAATTAGTTTTACATACTACTATTCAAAAACAACCATTCATCTGGAAGCGACCATTTAGCTGGTAGAGAAGGCCATTTTGTCGGCGTAATTTATATGTATATATCTGTGCCAAATTACAGCTTCCTAGTACTAATAGTCTCTGAGCTAAGTTATGGACAAAGGGTTGAGGGTTAAGGCTATAAGGGTTTTTTGTAAGGACTGCGGAACCCTAAAACGCAAACAGAGAAGGCTTTGTATAAAAGTTTCCTGGTAGATAGTGGAAGGCTGTTTAGTTTACACTGACTACTTTGTTGCATTGTCTTCTGTAGTCCACACAGGAGCTGTCGCCTGTCATCCTTTCCCGGAGAGAGTTGTGGACATTTTATACTTTGTAGTCAACTTTCATTAGGAATGATTGTGTTGTAGTGCTTTGTGCCTTTTATGGCAAAGTGAATTTTTAATATTCAGGCATAGTAATTAGAATTTTTGATAGAACCTAAGAGGTAAGTATGGCCCATATTCAAATGAGCCCTTGTAATTTGGAACACAAAATCTAAGAAAATCGAGTTTTGAGAAAAAAATAACAAAGTTTTTCACATAATACAATTTTATAAAAACTTTAACAGCGTTTTTCAAAACTCCATTTTCGGAGACACTGTGTTTTTTAATTACGAGAAGAGAATGGTGGCAAAAATTTACTCGTACTTTACCATCGTATGGGTTAATTTAGTATTTAATCATTATGTTAGTATTTCTATAGAAGGAAATTAACTTATCTAAACAGAATTACAAAAAAATGTTTGTAAGATTGTTCCAAATTCCGTGAATGTTTAGGAATTTTGTAAAAATCTCATTCTAAACAACAATCACATTTACTTTATTAAAATGAACAAAGGGAGAATGTAATTTTTGGAATGTGTTCTCTGCGTAGCTACTCGTTTTGTACGGTTTACGAGTCGCAACGAGGATTCCTTTCGCTCGCAACGCGTTTCACAAAAGAATTACGAAGCACGGTTTTGTGAAAAGTCTAGACATCGCGCGGCGACTTTTGTTTACTTTTTTACCTACATTTATCATACCGAGATACTTATGTAGATGAGAATATCATGTAGATGGGTTTTCAGCGATAAGGCCGCCCATTTGTGCAACTTATACTTTCTAGCTATTACTTACTTTGTGTATATCGTGTTCTGTTTCTTTCTGTGTTGTACAAATAAAGTTATCTATCTATCTATCTAATGGTACGTAATTATCTAGAGTACCTACCTACATTAGATGTTATTGATTCAATTTCACTATAATACAGTGACAGGTTGTATTTATATTTATTCAAATTAGGCTGTACAATATAATCACTACATAGTATAAAATAAAGTCACTTTTCGCCGTCGTGCATATGTCCCTATTTCCCTTTGTATGCTTAGATCTTTAAAACTACGCTACGGATTTTGATGCGGTTTTTTTAAATAGATAGAGTGATTCAAGAGGAAGGTTTATATGTATAATACATGCATAATAAAGCCGTGCGAAGCCGCAGCGGGTCGCTAGTTGCCTATATATAATAGCTTCTTAATAGGCAATGTCACTCTGCTTATCTCCAAGTTAAAACGCAGGTAATCTTAAGGTACTTTTATTGACAAATTTTCAAATCTCTGCAAATCTGCAGCAGCATTTGCAGATGTTTCTACAGTAAAAATACATTTTGGCAAAAGCCCAAGACATCATTTTATACAACACTGCGGAGCAGTACTCCGCGGTTTCACCCTCGTAACTTATCCCAATCCCGTGGGAACCGGGATAAAAAGTAACCTATGTTACTACCAATTAATCAATATATTCTCATATCAAGTTTCATCAAAATCGGTCTAGTAGTTTCGGAGCCTATTTGTTACAAACAAAAAAATAAAAATAAACTTTCCTCTTTATTAGGGCATAGATTTACAAAGCAGACAAATTAATTTAGGAAGGAATGTAATTAAAAAGCAATCATTGGCGGTAAGTATTTTTTATCAATGCCAATCTACATTAGGGTATAGCAGTTAAGAAATTATGTTAAAGATTTTTATACTTATTACAAAATAACGTGACATTTTGATTTCTAACTTGGTAATTTTACGAATAACACTTTGTTTCGAATTTTGCTGGCCGGACGTTTAACTTCAGAAAATGTAGCACGACATTGAAATGTACACACTCATTCCTAAACAAGCTAATATCTTAGTTTAAGTGCTTGTTTGTGAGTGTAAACGCGTTCCCAATAACTTCAAATAGACATTTACGATAATACTTGTTTGTACTTATTCCTGAGTAAAGTCGGCCGCGAAACGGCCTTGCGGATTACAATATTATGTCTTCGGAATATAAATACATACACTTTTTCTATGTCTCACTTAGTTACTACTTCAATGTTGATATTACTTTTGAAACGTCTAGTAAATGGATGGAACACCTGCATTCACAAAAAAGTGTCACGGTAAAATTGTGTGACGTCATGCGTTATGGTCATATGATCAGACGCGTCATGGTCACTTAGGAAACATTAGTAATATAATATCGCTCATCTGGGCTTGTGTTATGGTGAGACGAGTGACGAAAAAAACATAAATACAGGAAAAAAATACATAAAAAAATGAAAATGGAAAAAAAATTGAAAAAAAAATTAAGGCATCGTATGACGTCTCGCAAAATTATCGTCCGTAAACCGACTTCACAGACAACCATTTTTTATGTAAATCTTTATGTAAATCTTTATGTAAACGTATGTAAATTTCATGTTTCAAGAATAAGCTTTAAGAACTAGTGCAAAGATACCTCCAGGGATTTCTGAGAAAAATTGCTAACGTACCAGGATATTAAGTACAACTTAATAGGCACTTAAGATTTTTCTCAAGTTCTTTTGAGATTAGAGGAAGTTTACATTATAGGTATAGAAGATTTTGCTCTGAATAAAGACCATTATTACCAAATATATGGAATACCTACTTTTAGATAGGCAAATTTGAGATACTTAATACATAATTATTATTGACTTGCAGCGCTCCGCGGTTTCACCCGCATAACTCCCAATCCAGTCGAAATATCGCGATCAAAAATCTAGGTTTTCCCAATGAATTAATGTATCCTCATACCAAGTTTCATCAAAATCGGTCCAGTAGTTTCGGACCATTTTTGTTACAAACATAAAAACAAAAAGTCTATCTTCTTTATAATATTAATATAGATTAGTATAGATAAAAAATTGTGTGCCTACTGAAATGCTAATTTCATATTGGATATCAGATAGGTATAATAATTCCTACTGAGGTCTTAAAGAAACATTCAATAATCAAGTACTTAACAGTCATAGTGAAAGGTCTAGTCAAAGCTTTACAAGTAGGATGTGGAGGTATCACTGCTTATACCAACAATATGAATCATAATAACATACATAACAGGCTTGTTAGGTAAGTACCGCTTACGTAGTGTTTTCCCTGTATCTGCTACCTACATATATTATGAGGAAAGTTTTAGTTTGTTAGAGTTCTCTATTTCCATATCAATAACCTAAATAAATATTGGGAAACTATTGACCCAAATTTTCCCTTGCTGACTTAACTGCTTTTATGTCATCTAGCTGAACTGTCTTTCAGCTATCTAGGTATTCTGTTGTATTGTCATCCAACTGAATTGTCTTTCAGAGAGAAGATTATTTTGATAGTGACCCTATTGACCCATCCATCCCCTTCCTTAATTCTTGTCTATTCAAAGGTTGCCTGGAAGAGATTTCGAGACAATGGGCGGCGTTATCGCTTTTAGCGATAACGCCGCCCATTGTGACATATTGTAAGGTATTAAATATTAATTTTCTTTCAGCATATAGTTAGAATTAATTTTGTTCAAATTTTTTATACTTATGTAAATATTTTGCGTTTTGTTTTAATGATGCAATAAAGTGTTTATCTATCTATTTATTGACCGTATTATTCTAGTGTGTTACTGAATCGAAGGAACAAACGTTTAATTCATTTGCATTTGTATGGCATCAATCAGTATAGATTCCGTATAAAAGTTTGATACGGTTATTACTGTGGTATCTACCATGAACAATGGTCCATGGTCATTACTATTCATTGGATAAATCGGGACAACGGTCGGTGAGATTTCCACTGTATCATTCTTATTATTTTCGTCACGTGAAGATGTGTAAGGGAAATTGTCTTGACTCACACGAGGATGTAGCCTACATTTTACTGTAGATTCATTTGCAAATTAATCGCTTTGCAGCCTAGTTTAGATTCTAAGCTTATAGCTTTTTAAAGGTATGATGAACATCTTTGTTGAAACGACGAGCGTTAAAATATAAGTGCTTACAACCAATTTGTTACTGAGAATTAGAAATTAACACGTAAAGGAAATAAACATTGCTCGAAGCGGTTTCCAAATGTTTATATTTGTGTTAATTATATCAAAACGGAAATACGTAGATGAGAGAAAAAAATTGGCAACATTATTTGTTATAAATTTAGATAAAGATTTTTAACGTTTCACCATGAGTAAAGTACGGTTTATTTGATTTAATTTATTTTATAAAAACACCCAAATAAAAACAGATTTTAACGTAATAAATATTTTTTATCTATACTTTCACTGCAAGGTCTGCAGGGCAAACTCTTATTTCTATCTTTTCAACGTTTCCTATATGTAGGGAAAGATGGGTCCTGCCCAGTGACTCAGTCCCTAGAAAACTAGTTCCTGGTCCTGCCACGGGGTCACAAATTGGACAAAATAACAGTCGACTATCGACTGTTACCACTTTTGAAATGGAGTTCTTAAGAATAAAAAATGTGGTGGACGAGCGATCTGTTTTTTAAATAAATTGCATTTATGTTCAATTGATAACAGATGATGACCAAAAACAGTTGCGAATTGGACGACAAGATATTAAGACAAGTTGACGCATAATATGCGTTTTTTTAACCCATCGATAGCAGGTGTAAATATTGAAAGTGTGTCACTTCTACCTACAGCGTAGATTTTCACTTGTTTTGGGAAACAAAGCAGGCTCTGTTAGCGACCGCTTCATGCGCTAGCAAGTTAATTGGTAAAAGTGTAGCTTTTCTTTGTCCACTACAACAAGAAAGGCAAATAGAACAGAAAAATAGCGTTTTGATTCCGATTCACGAAACAACTTGCATAACGAATTGACTTGGGGTTTTCGTGATTATTAAATTAACAGATCTTATGGTTCAATTGTCTTTATAATTAGCAGTTGATCTTTAATTTAGAAACTTTTGTAAATTTAGTCCTTCAGTTTATTTCTGAGGAAATCAAGTTCCATATGTCGCAACGATTGAGGAAAATTCTGTTGTGACTTTATCCGAAACAAATAACCGAAAGAATATCGTCGTTTTTTCTTAAGTTCGTTACAGAAATTATAATCGGAGCCTGCAATAAGCCATAACATAACCGTTAACGAGCCCAAAATTCAAAAATATTTCTTTTAAAACGCCTTTTTAACATATACTTACCTAGTAGTACATTTGTATAATCCTAAAAAGCCTCCGTCTTTTTCACTCTGCAGGAATTCAAATTGCCTTATCGGCACGCATTCAGCCACAGGTAAAACCAGTATTAACCTGGTAAAATTAAAATACACCTGATAAGATTATTTTATTGGTCTGTTGATACATGTTTTTGTCAGTCGGTTATTATAAGTACCGGCAATGACGTTTCGTAGTGTTTCTCTCGCACTCGTTGATAAGGTATATATTGGTCGCGCATCTCTCCTCCCACCCAACGGTGGTACTCGTCTCGACGTTAGTACGTTACTACTCCAACAGTCTACGGCGAACGGCCGCTTGTGTTCTCTGGTGCATAGCGGTAATTTAACGCTTTGTTGTTCACCGAAGACTTTAAATATTTGAAAACTATAAATTAAAACGAACTTCAAACTTCATCATAACTCATGTTATCAATAAAATTCATTGTGCCGTAGATTATAAATGGAATAAAACAAGGGCTCGTGTAATATAAGTTTTAATGTTTAGTGTCAGTGTCAAAAGTGGCTGAGTTACTTAAAGTGCCTTTTCACCAGAGATTAAGTTGAATGAATCCAGTTATTCTTCCCCAAGAGGATTTGATGGTGCCAGCGAATAAGGTACGGTAAACCGGATATCGATACTGGATACTAGGCAGTGGTCTGACTAGTTTTCTCATCTCTTAGAAATTTGTTGTTGCTGCTACACCTTATTTGGAACTGTTAATTTTGTTTTTAATATCGGAGCTGTCAGTCTACGTCCTAATTTGAATACTTGCATCCTGCCCACATTTTTCAAGTTTACTTAAGCGTCGGATAAATATTTGTAGTTTGAGATAAACAGCGGTTTCCTACGAAGACGCCTCAATGCATGGCAGCCAGGTGTGGCGTCAACAGGTGGATAAAATTTAACTATCGTTTACCTTTTAATAACACCTATTAGTGAACTTTGAGCTTTCAAAATCAACCTGCTCAAAAAAGACATCAACGAACACACTCATTGCATTTATAGTATGTTAATAACTTTTTTAAACATTAGGTGAAGGTAGGTAAATGATAGTATATGTAATACATAACAAGTTCTGGTAGATTAGCTCTCGTAATGAGGTCGTGGTATTTATTGATCAGCTTCATCATACTACAAAGATATTATGTTTTTTCAGTTAAGTAGTTAATTTACCAACACAGTTACAAGAAATTAAATTAAAATTATGACGTATTTTTATAAATGTGATTCTGGATTCCTTGAATATTCCACTATATCATATAATTTAGATTCCCAATCTGACTATTGACGTCCGGCGCAGGCGTCCCAAAAAATATTTAAGCAAAAAAGGGAAGGAAACGTTTTTGCTAAGATTTGAACGCAGTTCATGGAATTTTGGTTCGACTATTCATCACATAATGTATTTTTAAAATTTTAAAATATCCTGCCTATGCCATTCGGTAAATCAAATAAACATGATTCATTTTACCCATGTAAAATTAAGTGACAAACTAAAAAACATTTAGGCAACCAAATCAAATATGGTGGGGGGATGTGTCATCGACTTCTCCGTGTCTGGGCCTCTCGGGTGCCTTTTCTTGTGGCTCATCTTTGAAGCAGGTAGCTAAAGACCTTTCGCAAGCAAAGATTTTTTGTTCCCGTACCTTTGTTCTCTTGTTGAGAACGTCGCGGACTTGAATGGCGTCTCGTACGCGAAGGTTTGTTTGCTATGCACTTGTTCCTATTGTGCCTTCGCTTCGTCGGCCTTTTTCTCCATGATTAGCATTCATATTCTGAGAATATTTAAAATGAAGTACTTACCCATAATGTACAATTCTTTACCAATTTGTTGTCAGTACTTAGGTCTGTGAAACGATCGTTAACAGAACAGGTAACTTCAACGTAATACTATAACAATATAGTTTATAGGGGGAACTTCCGTAAAAAAACTGCTAGTTGGGCTCTCGATCGCCTTCCTTTTATACCCAGCTTGTAGGGTGAGTGCCCGGAGACGCCCGCACACATAGCTCGCTACTATTATCAACACAATAAAAACATCTTCCTTTTGACTTTATACTTTTGTTACCTACATCTGTTACAATACAACTCTTGTGATTCAACTTTCATGGTGCACAACCCCGAACGGAATTTGGTTCAAACCATGTTTAAACCGACTACAAATGAACTACAAACCGGTTTTGTAATTTTAAACACCATGGAATTATAGAAACATTTCACTCAGAAATGTGTTGTTGTGTTTAACGCTATTTGTCTAGCCTTATTAAAGTATTTGTGCTCACTGTGAATGCCTTTTATAATGGCATCAAATAAACTACCTATCGAAGGCATAGATTTAGGTAGTTTAGTTACTTGTTCTTTACTTTAGGATGGTAAGTAACCTCTACCTACATTCTGACGCAATACTACCACATGAGTAAATTCTACGCCATAAATCTTTTTTACACATTGTTTGTTAGTTCTACTACTTGTACATATATATTCTGTGGTTCTACTCACATACCTACATATAATATAGTATGTAACCTAGCGGACCAGTCAATACAGAATTCCTTCAAGTTTTGATCTAAGGTCGTACTCAAAGCAATCTATTCCTCGACATTTAACCGTTGCCACATTGCGCAGAATATTGCGAAGCGTGAAAGGAACTGTGGAATGCATCGGATGTACTTAATCCAACTTACTTGATAGATTCTCTAGACACATACCAACCCATGTCTTTTATGGATGACCAGTTTGATGGAAGTTGAAGTGCTTCACTTGTGAATTATATAATTTGAATGAAAATCTATTTCAACGGGAATGTAACATTGAAAATCTTATTGTTTATTATTTTCTGAAACGCAAGACGTGTATTGTAAACATATGGATTATAATAGTCGGTGGATCTGTCGGCCAATGTGTTTATATCTTGTTGAACTCACAAACGTATATCAAGTAGAGAGGGTCGTTGTGTGCCGCTCAGTGGTAGGTCGATAGGACTGCAGCCTGCGGGCTTTGGTTGCGTAACACCTGCACATAAAACCCCTCGCTTATCTCTGCGCAACAGTTTCAAAGCTAACACTCTCTGTTTACCGACAAACATTTAAAATATTTAGGTTAATAATGTTGGGAATTATAAAAGCTTAAGTCAAAAGGTAACTGATATGGAATTAAGGGGACTACATAAATGAGTCGGTTAGTTTAAGCCACTTAAAAATTCAGCTGAATTTTGATTCGTAGAAGTGTCTCTTAATAATAGGGTTTCCAAGGGCAGGTTACCTTTATAGTTTTTAATGAGATTCAGATAAGTGTGAGAGTGAATTCCAAAAAGTATCTTTATGGATTATTTGTTATAATTAATTTAAATTTATTTTAACTACGCTATTGCATTGGGGAATCCTGTAATGATAGATGTAGTTTTTCTGATAAATAAATAAAAAAATAAATATATAAAATAAATAAATAAGTTAATGCTAATAATTACGAAGCTAGAATAGCAACATAGAGTCACAATGATATATCTACGTCATCGCTTAGTAATTCTCTAGCAAACAGGATTCGTTCTATCTGCCGATGCATTTCATAGTTTTCCTTTCTAATACCTATACATATTTTGCATCTTTTGAGTGGTTTATAAATTTACCATCTTGAAATAGATATTTTGTCATTGAGTGAATGTAAACAGTCGGATGTGACATTTTTTATTTGAAACAGAGTGAGTCATTCACTATATTTTGGACTAATGGTTTAGACAGAAATACCTATCGTTGCGTTTATCGAGCTATTACAAAATTTCTGTCATAGAAGAATATTTAAAAACTGAGAATTGGGTGGTTTACTTGATAATTAATTCAACTACCTTCCTTGAGATTGCTCAGAAAAGTATTTTAGAAGCTTATTGGCTTAGTGAAACTCTATCAATACAATATACTTAATCGAAAATTCCAGTATTTAATTTACTAACTGTTAAGTAGAAACCTTAACAAAATAAGCCAAGGATTTAGGTTAATCTTCTCAAGATACTATCTCTGTAAGTAACCATGCATTTCGCCATTCCACTAACACTGTCATTAGCTGACTTACTACTGTGACAGTAACTTTCTTCTCTCACGTTTTGTCATTTATCTCCAGACGTGTTGATGTTATCACTCTCAGACTTTGTTAATTAAAACACTACCGTGTAGTCGTATTTAAAACATTTATTTAAGCCAAATACATTTCGATGTTTTGAAACATTTCTCACATTGTTATAAAAATATTTCAACAAGTAAGGTGTCAAAATATTTTAGTTAAAAAATCTTTAAATCATTATTCTCACAGCATTTTAACAATGGACATTTGTAAAGTGAGTCAGATGATGATGGAATCAAATGGAAGTGTCCAAAATGGATGACAAAATTATCTGCATGCGGTATAAAATAAATATTAATGTCAACGATAATAATGATTAATGTCGTCTTGTCGTCTTAAGAATAGAAATCGTAAAAAGTAACACATTCGATAAAAATTGTATATCTGATTAAGTTTATCGATGAAGTTATATTTACCTAACAGTTAGATAGGTATATTTATATGAGTCGTATAATATTAGTAGATAATAAAATAAATGAAAAAAGGCTATGGTTTGTTACCTACCGATTTCTCGGTATTTCTACCGATTTAGGATCTCATCTACCGAAATATGGAAATGAAATGATTTTCCACAATTCCTGAGAATACAAAGAATCTTGACATGTTGGTCTTTAAAATCGGTTAGTAGAAAGTAAATTGCAAAAACGAATGGACGATTGTAATGCATTAATATGTCATAATTTATAACGGATATATGGAAATATGGTGTAACTAATCTAACCTCTTCGAGAGAAGGTACGCATGCGAAGCTCCTTGCTTTAATCCTTTTTAACATTGCTTTAGAAAAAAATTTATTGAAAAAAATGTAAGAAAAATTACGGAATGAAAAAAGAGAAAAGAATTTCATTGAATGTTTGGTTGGATATTAATTTTTTTGTTCACCTACCAATTTTCGGTACAAATCTACCGATATGTGAGATAAAGTCTACCGATTTTGCATTTTTTTGTTCGAGACCACCGAATAGAAGTGTCCCAAATTCCTATACGTTATCAGTGGCCCAAATGTTGTTAAAACGCAAATGAAATAAGTAAGTCACAATTATAATTATCTTACAGGGCTCTGTGCCAACTAGGACAAATGTCCCTCACTTCAAATGTCACTTTATGCAGCAATTATCGCCTTCACGTTATTCGTTCCATAAAATACATGGAATTTTCATATTATCCTAACTTCCTAATTACAGCTGAAACTTTGTTTATCTTTTGACTTTTTTATTTTCACATCTATAGTGTGGAAGATTAGTTACTCTTACGGTTTTTCGTTTCACGTTTTCGTGACGTGTTACTTTTTTATAAATTGCCAATATTATTTATTGGAACAAAGTTCCTTATCGCGGGTTGGCGAGGGTACTTGACCGAAAAAAAAATGTAACGCGTTACGAAAATGTGAAACGAAAAACCGTAAGAATAACTAATCTCCCACACATTATGAATAAAAATACAAATAAGTACAATTTTTTTATTCAAAAGGCAGTTATGCAGAGCATTACATCACTTTCAATTCAATTCAATTCAAAATCATTTATTTCAGACAATTACAGTATGTTGTTAGTACAAAAACTTACGAAAGTTACGTTAGTAGGCATTAATAGAATAAAAATGATTAAAAACTAGATAAAAATGTATTAAAATTTCACGTACCGTGAACTTACCGCGTACTTTGAAGCGTCTTAAAAATTAAGTTAGGAAGTTAGGGAAAAAAAGGTAAAGGGACTTCATTCCAAACGTGTTACCTGCAACACGTTCATTTTTTTGTATATTTTGCTCCCATTTCATGGTCAAACGACTGAACGGAGTTGGATGAAAGTCGGCATAGTGGTAGTTTAGGGTATGGACAAGGACACAGGATACTTTTGATCCCGAAATTCCCGCGGGATCGGGACAAACGCGTCGAAAACCGCAGGGCACAGCTATTTAGGCAATAAAATAAACGTACGCGTGTAATCATTTTCAAATTGATTATTTCACGCCTAAGTTCTATTGTAATAGCATAATTGTTAGATATCAGAATAGTAATTGTTACATTGTCGTTTATTTTTTTTTGCTTTTGTTGTGTTACGGTACCAACCCAGTTTCTCAGCAAGATCAATTGTAATATAGTCATTTACTTTGGCCTGTGCAAGTGTTAACTCACACGAGGCAATTTGTTTTTCTATTGTTGAACATATTAAAGAATTTATTTCTACTTTCGATTCAGAAACTAGTGAAAATTAATAACCTTGGTATCTGTCGGCTACCGGGTGTTAATTTTTTTTTAATTTCTTTCCTATCCTTTCCTAAATGCACAAAGTGGTCAAAAATACAGTTTAATCCGTCGCAGCTGATATATAAGTTATTAATTTCGACTACTAGTAGACTATTGCCCTATTTGAAAAATGACTTCTTGTCGATTTTGGACTATTTGCGGAATGCCTTATTCTGAAATGGTCATATTTATGGTCCTATATACCCCATTTTGCTTAGAACTCATTTTGAAGCCTTATTTTTAAATAGATTTTCGCAATGCCTCATTCTTTCAAATGCATTAACCGAATACCTACAATTTGACAAAGGCTTATTTGAGAGTGTTTTTCAGGGAGATTATCAGTTTAGTTTAGTTTTACGGGGCTGTTCTGTACTTAGCCTTTTCATTTGGGCCTTTGTGCGTATGAACCTTTATTTAAAAATTAATCTAAATAATTATTAGATTTGTATTGAAAGCACATTGTAAAGTTCACTCGGAACAGATTATAATATTCATCAGCATCAAGTTTTCTCTATGGTAACTATGGTAAGTGACGTCACGAAGACATGGCAAGAATGAATACAATAGAATCTCCCACACGAATTCATTCACACAATCACGACCGCATGTCACTACAATGCATACAATAATTTTATTTGGATCATTCCATGAATATTCATTGACAGATTTGAAATTCTGATGGAGGAGTATTAACAAATCACTTTGTTTCTGTACCTAGGTACACCAATATTATACTTAAGATTATCATCATTGGAGTATTATTTTTTTTTCTTTTGCTTATTTGATTTTATTTTAACTTTGTGTTTAGAGTATAATCTAATTATCTCTTTTGCGGCATGCCAGTGTGCTAAGAGTTTTCATACGAATTTCAACGTTCCATAAACTCAAAACACTTTATTCCCTTGGGAGTTTCATACAACATTATTTATTTATTTATTTATTTGGAAATCCAACAGCTATTATAAAAATTATTTTCCTTGGAATTCAATGACTTGGCTTACGTTAAGATTGCTAGGTTTGTAATCGAAGATTTTAGAGTTGAAGGTTCAAATTTTTATCATATGGAAAACAAGAAAAAAATAAAACACAAAAATCATCAGTTTGGTCATGTGCCATACCACCAGCCCTCCGATCACCAGATGCCTCGCTAAGATGCGTGCCGATGCTCCTAAAAGAAAGAGGCGTCGGGACCCCAAGATCGCAAGGTCTCCACACCTAAATACTTGGGTTAGACAAATAAACTTAAATTTTAACTAAATTAGCCAGCCATTCATAAAAAGACGTGGCATTACGAATACTTATATAAGAAACGAATCAGACTATTGAATGGAAATAATTTTCCATTGAAACCCCTTAGAATTCACGAAGGTAAAGTCGTTAGAATATACAATAGAACGTAGAGAACGTACAATTGATACCAAAATTGACTTTTTATGGACTTCATTAGGTACCTATTCTAGGTGTGCTCCGCCTGCGGTTTCACTTACGTTAATCGGGTTCTATCTTTCGCCCATTTCCCCCCCTTAAAATGTAAATATCCGAAAATTTTCAAATATATAATTTTTTGTGATAAGTAGATACGATTCCAATGTTCAAGATCCTATCAAACTCAAAACTCTTTATTTAATGAGAAATTATACAATTTGAATGAAATCCCTTAGAAACGTTTTAAAAACTAAGTTAAAATGTGTGCCTTTGACGCTATCGTCATTTCTCCATTCCCCCCTCCCTTAAAGTTGATGTTTCCAAAAATTATTTTTTAGCACACACTTACATTTTGCTTCCGTTATAAAATAAACCTATAAAAGATTTAATTTTCTAGATTTTGTAGTTTTGGTTGTGCGTTGATTGGATAAACGATAGATAAAATAAATAAACCTAAGTATTATTTTGGAAACGTACCTATGCTTGCCGCATACATATTATTATGTAGGTAAACAGCTCGTGAGAATATTCACACTATTAAATTATGTATATTATAAATAAAATCTCGATTTCTAATAAACAAATAACACAGCTGCATTCTATAAACCTGCTTCCATAATAAATCTGCTATGATAATAAGATAATTATAAGACCTTACACCGTTGTCCAGTATCGGTAACATAAACATTTAGGAGGCAACATTCAAAACAATCGACTAACCAAATGACAGCCTTTAGACGCAAAACACCACCTGTACGCAAAACTCATGACTCGGAAAATACCACTTACGCAAAAACCAACTACGCCTAACACAAACTTTGATTTAGAAACAAACAAATAAAAACAAAAGACGATCGAAATGATGATCGAAATAAAAGCAAAAGACAATCGAAAAAACTGTCGCAACGGAAACAAAAGACCATCGAAACGGAAAAAGAGCCGATAGTAATGGAAACAAGGCCCACGCAAAGTAGGCCTGTAATTAATCTTTAATCTATATATATAAAAATGAAACCCGTTTTCCGTTGTCACGGCATCACGCGTGAATGGGTGGACCGATTTCAATAATTATTTTTTTGTTGTGTTTGTTATTGTCAAGAGAAGGATCTTACGAAAGAAAAAAATAAGAAAGTCACACAGAAAATTATTACGCCGGTGAAACCGCGGGGCGCAGCTAGTAACGAATAAATAATGATAAAATTTGCATGATTATATTACTTGAGGTAATTGTTCTCGAGTAATCGAATCACTAAATGTGGCACATACTAAACGCAGTTGTATTTGTACATGTAATTATTATGTAGCTTTTTTTACGTAACATATTTAATAATAACAAACTTATAACACCCCGTCGTTTTTGCGTCGGGGGTTAAAAACTAGGTATTTATGAAAGAAACAATAGGTAGGTAAGTAATGGGTAAATTAAACGTAAGCTTTATCGTAACCTTAACATTTTGTAATGATTTTGATAGATGGAATAAGTGCGTTTTGTTTTAGACCTTGGTGTTATCGTTGTAGCTATCTAAAGCCATTACAGGTGTCAAAGTTATTTTATTTTTAAAGGCTGTGAGAGTAGATTTTGATCAATATCTGATGCCATCTTCTAAAGAAGGTCTGCGGTCGATTGGTGAAAGTGTTTGCGGTCTTTAGCCGAAATTTTGAGTTGTTGATATTTGAGGCCCGTGCAGTCTTTAAGGTCGTCTAACCACGTGCCTGGCCCTCCTCCCCTGATTATTTTTGATTGCATCATTTTGGAGAATGCATACTGTACGCTCTCCGTAGGTGCCCGAAGAAAGTAATTTTACGCATTTTTCCATTAGATGTCGTTTCCCGATATCTTTAGGACTTTTTTGTTTGATAGAAGTGAAGTTAGTTAATCGGATCCTAAATATATTACGAATAATCCACCTTAGTGCCTCCAGTCGCCTACTAGTTTATTTTACGATTTTTTTAAGATTAGCCAAATGATTAACCATCGAGATTAACTTAACTTGATTAGGCCATAAACTTTTGAATGGATTTATAATTATAGACCTCTTATTAGAAAATAATGAAAAACCAAGACATTTAAAAACATCTTGTTGTTCAAAGAGACTTGTTAACTTAGTCCTTATCATACTAACAAACGAGATAGGTACTTACTGGTTTGGCCCATTGTTTTTAGTTTATTGAACTCTTACTTTTTGTGTTAAGTTCCGAACTGTGACGTAGAGTAAGTAGGTAACTTTAAACCGGGAAAGACAAGACAACAAAAGGTATTATACAGTGGGTACCATTCTTTGTGAAGTTTTCAAGCTCTGCCGGCCTTTGTATATAGACAAAACTACTTAAAATATTATTGCAACGATGGAAATTGATTTCGACAACTTCACCGTGCACAATTTCATTTAATAAATATTTTAGGTGGTGGCATAAAAACTAAAGGAACGCTTATTTATTTGTGTAGTTTTTATGCGAGTATTTTATGATGCATTTAAAATAAATACCTACCGAGTTTAATGGTGGGTAACGTTTAATAATTAATTTAAGTATCTAAGTACTTTTTTTTACTTTTCCCACACATACAAAATTTATTTTCATATCTTTTCCCGAATTAGCACTTCTACAGTTTTATTTTTGAGTTTGAGATGATTTTGTGTTATGATATAACAATATGTAAATATAGGGAGTAATAATGCGATTGTAAAAAGTAAATATATATCCTCATATTCCCACAAGCAACGGTGGCTAAACTTCCAGTTAAGATTTAATTACCACCACGAATGTAGCGTTAGGGCTAAATGAAACAGATGACAGTCAGAGACCGAGGGGGGTATTACCACCCTTCCTGCTTGGAATAGCCTGCCGGGTGGACACACCACCCCCTAACAGTAAACTGCGCCATAACTAGCCCTCGTCTGTTCCATTTTTTAAATCACGTTTTTTAATAGTGCCGTTAAATTCCGAACATTTACTACCGTGCCGTTCCTTCACCCTGAAATTAAACGAATGGTCTTATAGAATGTGCCATTCCATAGAGTCACCAGTTTATTTCAATTTAAGTCATGTACAAGTACTTAGTCGAACAAGGTTCCTGAGTAAATAGATTAGGTATGTATCTAGGTGTTTTATCTTAGTTCCATTGAGAGGTCGTCAAGGCAGGAAAAGTTTTTGTCGTAGTACGCGTCGATATCACACGTAGCTAGTTAAGTTGTTATTCACAGGTGACGCTTTACTCAGGTTACACTTTTGACATGTTAAAATTTTAAGTAAGCACGGCAACTTTGTGGTTTGGTATGTCAACACAATTAACCAAATATTTAGTCTCACCTACACCATATCAATTACGTTTTTTTTAGACTTGCACAGTGCATTGTGTATGTCACAGTTCATATCACTACATAGTATAAAACAAAGTGGCTTTCTCTGTCCCTATGTCCCTATATCCCTATGTATGCTTAAATCTTTAAATCTACACAACGGATTTTGATGCGGTTTTTTTAATAGATAGAGTGATTCAAGAGAAAGGTTTTTACATATAATACATGCATAATACAGCCGTGCGAAGCCGGAGCGGGTCGCTAGTATCAAATAAAGCTTTGAAAAGTAAGGAACATATTGGCAATGTTGATACTAAAATTAACTTGAAATTAGTCAAAAGTAGAACGAACTTCCTCAATATCGCCGTAACAGCTTATAGCAATCTAAGAAGCTATGATTAAACCGGATACGTTAAGATTGTAATTCTGAGAAGAGTGCGCCAACCCTTAATTGTTGGTTTGTTGGTTTGTTGGTTTGTCAAAGGCTGTGTGTAGCGTAGAAAGGAACACGCGGCTCCAAGGACGACAGCGCAGTCGACGTGTGCGCCGGTTGTTCACCTCGGGCGAGCCACGATCCCGCGGCTCTGATCTGCGGGCTTGGACCGGTCCCAACCATCAGCCTCACATTCCGTCGAGGTGAATCGCTTACACTATTGCAAGGAGTGCTAATGAATTTAACGGTATACAACCCGGTGTCAAATCGAACGCACCATTTACTACCATTTGACAGTGTCTCTTCGACCGTGAAGTGATCGCACGGGGCATTGTTCAAAATAAAAATAAAAGTGAAGAAACACTTGTTTTGCTTCAACGTTAAGTAATTATCGGTTTAAAATATCAATTTACAATCACTTTCTTCTCTTAGATCAAATAACATTTTGTTTGTAACTACCTACTCCTAAAATATGAAAGGAATTAATGTTAAAACAAAATATATTTCTTTGTACCAGAACTATTTTTATCTTACAATATTGATTTCAATCGCTAAATTATATAATTACTTATGGCGCTAGTTACCTAATATCTTTTTTTTTTTTTTTTTACATACAGCATTATTATCTCATTATGTGCTAACGTGGCCATTTATCTGTTGAAGGATAACCTACAACTTATATAGCCCAGTAAACAGTAATCATAGGTGCATAAAGCTATCAATTTGTTGATGTTCCCTACGATCGAACTATAGTTAGTCGCAGGAACAAGTTTTCATAATAATATCGTGAGACTTATTTCGCAACCACAAGCTGCCAGGATGTGGTTATTTAGTCTTATATTTACTGCTTTTTTTCCTTTATAATGAATGTTTTCTATTTTCTAAGGGTAGATATAGGTACTGGTAGAACGAGTTGATTGTGTCATTTGTTTAGTTAGATTGCTTGTTCCCACGAAGTTTTATCTAGGCTAAGTATATTAGCCTCTGTTAATGGATTTGCTTGCTTATTACATGCATCAATGAAATACTTGAATACCGCACAACGCAAAACTTGCTCTAAGTTATTATATTGACCCGTTATTATTTGTTTTAAAACGGTAAATAAAACCAAGACGTAAACAAATATCGGCTAACAGCGCTCCGCTGTTTCAACCGCGTAACTCCCGATCCCGTGGTAATATCGGGATAAAAGTAGCCTTTAGCCTTCCTGGCGACCCAGTTGGCACAGGCGACCCAGTTGGCACAATGGTCACCATGCCGGACTGCCAATCACAGGGTTGCGGGTTCGATTCCCGCCTCAAACAAGTATTCATGCTTAGATATTTGTCTGTGGTCTGGTTGTTTCTATGTATTACTAGCTGCGCCCCGCGGTTTCACCCGCGCTAGTCCGAGTCTCGTAGGAATATCGGAATAAGAAGTAGCTTATTTGTTAGGGTCTCTAGCTACCTGCTACCGACTTTCATCACAATTCGTATAGTAGTTTTTGTGTTTAGCAATGCCAGTATTAAGGGAAAGCGGTGTTATAGGAAAGCAAGACGTGAAGGGAAGGAACGTCACGTCAAGGTAACGTGAGGTCTCGTGGGAGACCGAAGTCTTGGGAAAGCGAAGACGTGGAAAACCGACGTTATGAAAAAGCAAAAAGAAACATTGTGGAAAAACTGTGTCTTGGGAGAACGGTGTCTTGTTAAAGCGATGTCGTAGGAAATTAAAGTCGTGGAAAGTGAAGTTTGGGAGAGCGGTTAGTTTTTAAGAGTTCAGACAGACCCAGAATGCTTTTATGTCACGTCACCGTCGCGGATGGAGTAGGATAGGTTAGTTATTGTGACCAAATTCGTGCGAACGAAGCGAGCGGTTAGATTTTAGGAGTCCAGACAGGCCTAGAATGCTTTTCTGACACGGAACCGTCGCGGATGGAGTAGCAAACACGTGCGAGCGAAGCGAGCGCTTACATTTCTAAGAGTCCAGATAAACCCAGAATGCTTTTCTAACACGGAACCGTCGCGGATGAAGTAGCAAACACTTGCGAGCGAAGCGAGCGCTTACGTTTATAGGAGTCCAGATAGGCCCGGAATGTTTTTTTGACACATTACTGTCACGGATGGAGAAGGTTAGGTAAGGTTAGGTCCCCCTTTCCTCCTCTCCCTCTTTCCCACCCTCTCATTTTCCTCTCCTTACCCTTATTCCCCTCCCTATTTCCTACCATCCCCTTTCCTCTTCTCTCCATTTCATCCCCTCCGTATTTCCTACCATCCCCTTTCCTCCCCTCCCCCTTTTCTCTCCTCCCCCTTTCCTCTTCTCCCCATTTCATCCTCTTCCTTTTTACTGTCCTCCTGCTTTCCTGTCCTCCCCCTTTCCTGTCGTCCCCCTTTCCTCTTCTCCCCATTTTATCCTCTCCCTCTTTCATCCCCTTCCTCTTTCCTGTCCTCCCCCTTTCCTGACCTCCCCCTTTCCTGTCCTCCCCCTTTCCTGTGCTCCCCATTTTCTGTCCTACCCTTCTCCCCTTCATCACCCTCTCCGCCTCCACCCAACTACAATCTTTTTAAATAGGTACCTACATCTTGAGTCCTGATCCCGTAAGTCCAGATCCCGTGAGAATATCGGTATAAAAAGTACCCTTTGTGTTAATTCAGGTCTCCAGCTATCTACTTACCGAGTTTCATCCCAATCTGTTCGGTAGTTTTTGCGTAAAAGAGTAATCCCGTAAGTCCCGATCCCGTAGGAATATCGGGATAAAAAGTAGCCTATGTGTTAATCCAGATCTCCAGCTATCTACATACTGAGTTTCAACGCAATCGGTCCAGTAGTTTTTGCGTGAAGGAGTAACAAACATACACACACATACACACACACAAACTTTCACATTTATAATATTAGTAGGATAAGTATATATTTACAAAAAAAAAAGCATATAAGTAGTATATCCGTTGTCTAGCACCCATAACACAAGTCTAGTTACTTAGCTTGGGGCTAGATGGCGATGTGTGGAATGCCCTGCAATATTTATTTTACTATATTTATTTATATTTATAAATGGACTATCCAACACCAAAATAATTATTCAATTTGAACCAGTAGTTCCTGAGACAAACAAACAATCAATATAGGCAATTTAACTGCGGAGATAATGAAAATAATTCATAACCCATTATTGAATGAAAAATGGATTCTATAGAGGGAACCGTCAGTAAAAACAACTATGTAGTAAAATAAAAAAATATACGCGATGAATTAAGAACTTCCTCTTTTTTTGAAGTCGGTTAATGGAATGCCTCGATATTGTTGTCATTTGCAATATCGTGTTGAATATGAGGGTACCGTACATGAATACAGAGGTGCAGGTACAAGGTATAGGCACATTTAGGTCGTGATTGATTCTATATTTATACACAATGTATAGAGAAAAGTAACCATCAGTGAACCAGTGCTCTGTGTGATAGATCTACGTATTTCCAAAGCTATTCTAAGTTGTAGGTATATAGCAACACAAATTTGAGCGGATGCATTGCCTCTTAATCGAGCCTATTCCTAACCTAGACAAAACAGTGAAGTGTTGTATCTGCGACTATGTTTGCACTGAATTAAGTCTTGTTTTTGTTTAGGAACATCTGGAGTTAAATCTATATTCTATACTAATATTCATCATCATCATCATGTCAGCCCATACACGTCCACTGCTGGACATAGGCCTCCCCCATACGACGCCACAAACAGCGGTCCTGAGCCGCCTCCATCCACCGACTACCCGCGACCGCCACAATGTCGTCGGTCCACCGGGCAGCTGGTCTCCCAACACTCCGTTTCGCGTTGCATCGCGGCCGCCACTCGAGAACCTTTACTCCCCAGCGGTTGTCAGTTCTGCGAGCTATATGACCTGCCCATTGCCACTTCAGCTTACCAATCCTGAGAGCTATGTCGGTGACTTTGGTTCTTCTACGGATTTCCGTATTTCGGATTCTATCACGTAGAGAAACTCCGAGCATAGCTCTCTCCATAGCCCGCTGAGCGACTCTGAGCTTATGAACGAGGCCTATAGTCAGCGACCACGTCTCGGATCCGTATGTCATCACTGGTAACACACATTGGTTGAAAACTTTCGTCTTGAGGCTCTGTGGTATTTGTGACGAGAAGATATTGCGAAGCTTCCCGAACGCTGCCCAACCGAGTTGGATTCGTCGGCTGACCTCTTTATCGAAGTTGGATTTACCTAGTTGGACCATTTGGCCTAGGTAGACATAGTGATCAACAACTTCGATAACATCGTCTCCAATGTGAACAGGTATGGGTACGACGTGGGCGTTCGACATGATCTTTGTCTTACCCATGTTCATTTTAAGACCCACCTGTCCGGAGACGGTGTTGAGGTCTCTCAGCATCCTGCTGAGGTCCTCCAGCGATTCTGCCATGATGACTATATCGTCGGCAAACCGAAGATGAGTGATGTAATCGCCATTGATATTGATGCCATATCCGTCCCAGTCCAAGAGCTTAAATATATCCTCCAATGCAGAGGTGAACAGTTTCGGAGAGATAACATCTCCCTGTCTCACCCCTTTTTGCAATGGGATCGGATTTGTGCTCTGGTTCTGAAGCCGGATAGACATAGTGGCGTTGCTATACAAACACTTCAGCACTTGGATATACCGATAGTCAATTTGGCACCGCTGGAGGGACTGCAGCACTGCCCAGGTTTCGACTGAATCAAAGGCTTTCTCGTAGTCCACAAACGCAAGACATAACGGCCGATTATACTCCTCTGTCTTCTGTATAATCTGCCGGAGCGTATGAATGTGGTCTACGGTACTAAAGCCTTTTCGGAACCCGGCTTGTTCGGGAGGCTGGAAGTCGTCAAACCTTCGAGAAAGACGGTTGGTGATAACTCTCGAAAACAGCTTATAGACGTGGCTCAACAGTGAGATGGGCCTATAGTTCTTTAGAAGGGCTTTGTCACCCTTCTTATGGAACAGCACCACCACGCTCCTGTTCCACGCCTCTGGCGTTTGTCCCTCGAGGATGACGGAGTTGAACAGCCTCTGAAGGACTTTAAGTACCGGTGATCCACCTGCCTTCAGAAGTTCTGTCGTTATTCCGTCATCACCCGGTGCCTTATTGTTTCTGAGCTGTTTGAGAGCCGACCTTATCTCGTACAGGCTGACGTCCGGGATATCTTCGGTATAGTATCGGGTTAAACGGGCTCTTGCATCGCCCGCCGTGTTGTTTGCAGGGCATTGCGATGAGGTGTACAGCTGTCCATAAAACTTTTCAAGCTCTCTCAAGATCTCAGACTTAGAGGATATGATGCTGCCGCTATCGGTCTTCAGCCTTGTCAACCGGTTTTGTCCCATAGACAGATCTCTCGTGAACACCTTGGAGCCCTTGT
Source organism: Idaea aversata (assembly GCA_907269075.1). NCBI lineage: Eukaryota > Metazoa > Arthropoda > Insecta > Lepidoptera > Geometridae > Idaea > Idaea aversata. The sequence continues at coordinate 7,066,319 of OU026102.1, forward strand.
TCCGCTCTATTGCGCTCACAATACTGTTAGTACTGTAGGAGCGCAAATCGCGTCGTATGGACTTCGAGATCTGTCTGTTGAGCACACCGTACCTTGACATATCTGCCGAAGACTGCAGCCTCATTTCACTTCTCTCTGCCATTAATTGCAGAGTGTGATCCGAGAGTCTCTGTGTTTTATTTCTGCGGCGGGTCCTAAAGAACTCCGATCCGACCGCTTGGACAGTTTCCACCAGCCTATTATTCAGCTCGTCCACTGTTGCGCATTCCGCGAGGCATTCAAAGCGGTTTTGTAGCTCCAACTGAAAGCTTTCGGGATTTTGTATTTGGACAGGATTTGGGCGTACCGTAGACTTTACCAGACGGGACCGTTCCAGCTTAACATTGATATTCAATGACGCTCTTACTAAGCGATGATCGCTGCCGGTTTTCACCCTGTTGATCACAGAGACGTCATTGAATATGTGCTTGTGATTCGTCATGATTAAGTCTATCTCATGCTTGTTACCGCGTGGGCTCAGCCATGTCCATTTCCTGGACGACCGCTTCTTGAAAAAAGAGTTCATCGCGAAGAGTCCCTCTTTTTCCATGAAGTCGGCCAATCGCTGGCCCCTTTGGTCTCGCTGTCCAAATCCAAACTGGCCCACTCTCAGTTCGTCACCGCTCTTCTTGCCAAGCCGCGCATTGAAGTCCCCCATCACAACCGTGTAGTGTGTTTTCGAGGCATGCATGACACGTGCAATATCGTCGTACATGACCTCCACTTCATCGTCGGGGCGTTTCGAGTGTGGCGCGTATACCTGTATGACCTTCAGCGAATACCGGTTGGTTATTCTGAGTATAAGGTATGCCACCCTGCTCGAAACGCTCTCGATCTTAACAATGTTGTTGACGAGGGACCTGTGGACGAGAAACCCGATACCATGTTGGGACAGCTGGTCGCCCTCCCGGTGGTAGAACAAGTTGCCGGAATTAAGGGTGATCGTGTCCTCTCCCTCTCTTCGGACTTCTGATAGCCCTATGATATCCCACTGCAACTTGTCCACCGCTTCTTCCAGCTCTATCATCATCGCGTCAGTCCTCAAAGTTCGCGCGTTGTATGTTACCAGGTGCAAGGGTCGTCGGTATTTGGTTTGGTAGCTCGGTCTCTTCCGGAGATTCTTAGCACCCCCTGCTCCGCCGTTACCGTGGCCGCTACCGTGACCAGGAATAGCGGAGCTGCCGGGGACTGGGGGCCGTTCTCTATTTGCATCCGTCATGTAAGGGGGGGGTTTTGCCATAATCACCACGCTTGGCAGGCGGATTGGTGATCGCAGTTAGGTAGTAAATACTCAGAAGGAAGCTGCTGCCCTTCCTCTGGTAGAATCCCTTAGTCGGCTCTTACGACATCCATGGTCTGAGTTGGAGGGGTCGATATTCTTACGCCGCCGCCCCACGGCATACTAATATTATAAAGAGGAAAGATTGTTTTGTTTGTAACGAATAGGCTCCGAAACTACTGGCCCAATTTTGGTGAAACTGTGGATACATTGATTAGACTTATATTTGTCTTAAAGTATTGATATAATTTTAAGTATTTAAACCTGCAACATTTCACATGGTTGCCTTAATAAATGCGTAACTTTGCCTTCTTTTTATTGTTTTTTTGGAGTTTATATGTCTTCTAAACGCGACGCAATACCACGTGGACGTAGTTGCGGGTAATAGCTAGTATGTATCAACCACAACTTGTTATCGATGAATCAACTTTAAAAGCATTAGCTCATAACACTATGACCTGTTGAGGAAAATATCCGAAGAATCTGTCGACATTTATTTACCTACTTTCTTTATTTTTACGAAGAAACAGTCAATGTTCAGTGAATAGGTAAAATTGTTAAATTGTTCTTCTTTGCCTATTCCTACTTCAGGTGGGGTCGGCTCTTCTAATTTGTCAGCGTCATTGTATCCAGTCCTGATAGATAGATAAACTCTTTATTGTACCATAACCTGCTTGGTTATCAGAAGGCCAATTCTCGTAAATAATATGGTATCAATTACATTTCAATATCATTCCGATTGCATTTCGATTGCAAAATATACCCTTAAAGTCAGTTAATTTTTTACAAAAAGCGAACTTTGAGGGTATTTTGAGCTACTTTGAGGGTATTCTTTGTGATCGAAATGCAATCAAAATGATATTGAAATGTAATTTGAACAATGTTAATTACGAGAATTGGCCTTCAGGTCTGAAAGGCCTACCTTCTTTAATAGTCGGGTCATGCTGGTACACCATGTCGCCAAGCCTGCCTCTTTAACGATTCAGGGAGTTTTAGGGCTTATTTGACCACTTACTCTTCGGCCGTTCCTATGATGTGACTGTACCACCGCCTGATCAAAGTCTGCGTCTGAATAAAATATGTATTTAATTTGTATTTACCTTTAGTATTGTATGCGTGGGTGAAAATTATGTATTTGACATTTACTGTGCTGATGAATTGGTAGCAACGGACTGCAGCAATACATAATTTGTTGTCACAGAATTATTGTTGACCATTTTAGAATTCATAATTGATTTTAATGATACAGTGTAAAGTTGAACAGCATATTTGATTGTGATTGATTAGGTATTTGTAATTCTTTGTTTTGGTAAAACCTATTTAACTATTGGAACTGTTTAATGTATTTCAATTTTATCGATTAACCTCAAAGGCAACCTTATTTCTAGTAATGTAACGATAGTGATTACATTAGGCCATTAACCGAATGTAATTAATATTCCTAAATAATCATCCAGATTAATACATCATTATTGGCGAAGAGGTTTGTGTATCAAAAAAAATCCTCTGTTCTCTGACCTTAAAAAAAACAAAAAAAATAAAGAACGAGAAAAAAAGAAAAAAAGAGAAAGGAAAAAAAAAAGATTTAAAGAGAAAGAACATTAAAGAGTTAAAGAGTCATCATCACAAAAGTCGTCTCATTTAAGAGTATCTATCCTTTATCCTTCAAACAGTTCCTCTTTTTGAACTAAATTTTCATTCCTTTTTGCCCAGCACCGTTATTACCTTCTCAGTTTAGTCGACCGTCTCCAGACGAAAGAACTCATCAATGGAGCCATTTATCGGGTTCCATCATGATGTTTTCCTTCACCATAAGAGCAATGTTAATTAGCGCATATTTATATATCTACGTACAGTATGGGTCATAAGTAAATGCTCAGTTTGCTACAATAATACTATAAACAAGTATTGGAGTTACGACCTTCTTCTAATAGACGTTACACACAAACTTAAATACTTGAATTAAAAGTACTCAGTGTGATTATTATTTTCAACATGTTAGCTATGTCTTTAGTTGGCCGAGTGGTACAGGTTACGTTGTTATAATGTTCAAATAGTGTTGCACAGGATTGTAAACTTTACGATGGGCAGAGACTATTGACCGTGGATTGTACCTATTTCATAACAACTTAGATTTCGTTCAATGATCAAAGCTTAGGGCTGATCTGGCAACTAATCAGCTGTTAATATGGGTCATCACCAGTGACATTGAAAAGAGAATTAAACTCGTCTCGTGGTCTAAACAGGGCACACATGGCAGACTGCCAAGTGGACCGCTAGAACATACTATACAGTATCTATACAATGATAGACTAAATATAAACAATAGTACTAGTACTGCAAATTTGACGTAACTGCGTTTGTCTTTTATTTAACCGTCAAACATTAATAAACAGCTGTGTTTACATGGTGTTTACACTGTTTTGTATTAACTGTAAATGGCTAATCCCATCAAAAACATAACTTGTAAAAAAAACCAAGTCTCGCCACCCAGTTCTTCTACCGTAAAAAGTTGTGAGATCCATGTAATACCAAGTCGGTTAATTTATTCAGTCCCGCTAAAGGGACTTTCTGTCTAAGTTATTTGTCGCATGAAAACACAATGTATCTCGCAAGCAATATATACTTACCTATTATATTAAATAAGATTTTTTAGTGCGATTGCCAAGTCAATCTATTACGAAATAACTTAGACAGAAAGTCCCTTTAGCGGAACTGAATAAATTAACCGACTTGGTATTACATGGATCTCACAACTTTTTACGGTAGAAGAACTGGGTGGCGAGACTTGGTTTTTTTTACAAGTTATGTTTTTGATGGGATCTCATTTCTTTTTGTATTCGTAGATAGTCCTACTTTTTTTTTCTTTCCGGTAACTTCTACTTCTTGAATACCTACAACGGATTTTCTTATACAGGTACACTGATTCATTGACTGCAAATGTAACTTTGTAATCCTATATATTTATATGGGATTACAAAGTTATTTATGCTGTTGGTGTATCTGGAAAACTGGACCGAAATTGCATAATATTTTAGTTTTTTCCTTGATTTATACACTAAACACTAATTGTATTCAAAATTTGAAGCTTCTATGTCTGCTAGAAGTGCCTTAGACTTTTGATGATCGGTCAGTGAGTGACAAAATTACGAAACTTTGACTTGATTTGATAAAATCAACGCAGACCTGAGCATAGTAAGTAAATGGTCAAGTGAACATGGCTTACTACTTAATGCTCAAAAATGTTTATATATCATACTTGGTACCAAGCAACAAATAAGTAAGGTAAAACAGTATGCAACCCCTATAATTATAGATAATGTTGTATTAACTGAGGCAGAAGAAGCAAGAAATTTGGGGTTGTGTGTTGACAAACACCTCACTTTTGAAAAACATGTTATGTCTAAAATATCCAAATGCTATGCATCCCTCAAAACGCTTTATAGGTACAGAACTTGCTTGAGTATACCGGTCAGGCGGAAACTTGTTGATGCATTCATTCTTTCACATCTGGACTATTGTGATGTAGTGTATGGACCATGTTTAAATAAAAAAATGGAAAAAAAAGTACAACGTGTACAAAATTCCTGTATGAGATTCTGCTATAACATACCTAGGAGAGCGCATATTACCCCCTTCCTGAATTCCTATAATATACTTAATATGGCAAATAGACGCAATTTAAAACTGTGTAAGTTGGTACTTAGTTTAAAAAAATCAGGAATCCCTGAATATCTAGCAGGGAAGTTGAAGTGGGGAAATGTGAGGAATAACATACCTAGAACTTTGCAATATAATGTTCTCCAGGTCCCACAAACTAAACTGCAACGTTCAAAGGGTAGATTTAAGTATGCTGCATCTAAGTGCTGGAATAACCTACCCCCACCTGTCAGGAAAGTAGTAAGTCTTTTCCAATTCAAAAATAAATGCAAAGCCTGGCTTCTACATACACAAAAAACTTCATGCTGCTGGTCACCGCAGCCCATTCAACAGTGAACTCAGTGCTTAGGAGGAGCTGTACATAAATGTAAACTTACATCTATAGTAATGTATTACTATATATACTTACAATTTGATATCTATTGAAGTGAATGCAACCCACTTACCTTCCCCCCTTTTTTTTTTTTTTTTTTTTTTTTTTTACCTAATTCTGTCTTATTATTTACCTTATTCTACCTATAGAACCCTGCAAATGTATATAATACCTAATCATATTTTAAACATGGCAGAGGCCATTTCTTTTTTCTTTTTTTAGTAAGGAGAGACTGAAAAACAGCTTAGCTGAGTTCTCTTCCTTTTTACCTTTGTTTTTCTTGGGCATGTACCTACCTAATGTGTAATGTTATTTAATATATACTTACAACTCTTAAATTAAAATTGTCTTATATCCATCTTATAACAGAAATATTATAAGTAGGTATAATAAGTTTCATAAATTAGTTTAAGATAGGTAGGTATTAATGTTTGAGTTAAGTTTTGTGTAAATAAACGCCTTATTTTTTATTTTTTTATTTTTTAGTTATAATTCTTAAACTACTTGTTCAAATTGGATGAAATTTAAAGTATACCGAGTTCATACAATGCTTGCGTGGTATCTGAAAATTCAGGCTTTTAGTCTTATCCACAACGAAGTTATACGGGGTCGAAAATGGCCTGACCTGTTTCGAGAAAAGGATGGTACGGCCGTGCCGCTTTTTTGCTCGACTTGGCGGGGCACTGCCGTACCCCCAGATACGTTATTAAAATAAACATTATACAGAATCTACACATTCTGGATTAAATTTTGAAGTGTAAACTTCTTTTGGCGCGGTACGCATATTTTTAGATGAGACAAAATCTCTGAACTCGCGACACCGTTACCAGACGCAGCTACAGTGTGTGCATATATTTTATGCATGTACATATATTTTGTAGTTGTTAAGTAAATAAGTTATATTTTTTTTGTAAATTTAAAGTTTTTTTTTAATTATGTTTTTTTTTAAGTTTAAAGTTTTTTTTGCTTTTTATAAGTTTTTACTTCCGTCGGCAGTCCCGGAGTTTCATCGATGCTATACCCAATTTAGGTATTTGTTATGAAACATAAGACTTTAAAAATGGTTATTTTAATCTTTATCTTTCTAAAGAGCGAACGAGAGAGAGCGCTTTTAGAGAGCCCTTTTAGCGGCTCTCTTAAAATTAATGAAGTCAATACAGAAATAATATCCATTTCCTGTGGAAGTCCGAGAAATGAATAGCCAGTTAAGTTAAGCTTGAGCATATTGATTGACGCGACTCATTTATCTCGAAGGAAGTGGCAGACTGAGTGACAAGCGACTTAGCGCATCTTCCGGCCATTAGACAAGGCTGTAATTTACTTTGAAACCGCGACGGATGCAGCTCCGGCCATAGTGATCTATCACTAATTGTAACTGCTCACTGTAATTAAGTGATAATTGGGTAATTTACGTACACTATGTGGTGCAAATTACCGCATATACCTATCTAAGTATAGATCAACAAACACTATAAATTAAATATTATGTAGTATTTCAGCCTCCGGGGTGTATTAGCCCAAGTGTCGATATGTCCAAATGTTAAAACGTCTGAATGTCAAATCGTACTGGGACACAAAACTCAGTTGCCAAATGTCTGTTGGACAAAATAACCAAATGGAAAAAAACGCCCGGTTATCCAAAAAAGCCAAAAAGTCCAGTAAACATAACATCCAGTTGACAAATTTCCCAATTGCCGAATCGCCTAATTGCCATAATGTCTAAGTGTGAATTTCATAAGAACATTAGGGTGCTTTGTAATTATTATTCTGAAGTGTAATTTTGATACCCAAGAGTTTTTTGTGTCTTCTTTTCATTGGAGGACGCGTTCCGAAAACACACGTCCTAACTTAATTTTTAAGAAGATTAAATATGATCTCATGTGAATAAGTCCAACTGAATAAAAAACATTTCTACAGTATTTTCTTCTAAGACTTATTTACCAAATATTGAACAACATACAAGAACTAAAGTTTTTTTTAAATAATATATGTGAAAATCTATATCAGTTCTATCGGCTATTAAATACTCCCAAAACTGTATTTGAATAGAAAATTGTAACTTTATGGGACTTGGAAATAGGTAAACATGAAATTTTACGATCTATAATAGTTTCCGTGTCAAGTGTAAGCGAAATAGACCATTATTAAAATGATTAGAAAGTAAAATCGATAGCTAGCCTACCTGAGCGATATTGATTTAAAACCGATTAAAACTGATAAGAAAATTTAGGTCGACCGCACAACAACGCATTTTCATGATTGTTTATAAGAATTGGTACCTACCTATTCAGTTAGATAGATATCCAAGTGTAACATTTCTATTAATATGCTACAACATTTTATTAATTGTAAGATTTTTCTCTGTATTTAAGTGATTAAGTTAGTAAACCCCGGATTTCTTGTGTCTTCTTTAGTGCGTTCCAAAGACACACATCTTAACTTAGTGTTAAGATGATTCAATATGTTTTCTTGCGAATGGTTGCAACTGAGTAAGGAAATTTTGACTTTGACTTATTAGTGTAAATATTTTATGTGTAATAGTAATATTTAACTATACTAAAAGTTTATTATGCACATAAAAACTTGCTTAATGATGCTTTAATATCATATTAAGTATGTTCCCATAATTCGGATCGACAGGCGTGGGAATATGCCTTTTGCGTGTTAAAATCGCATGGGTGTTAACTTTATCTAGATTTATTTAAATAAGGGTGGAATGAACGAACGTAATTAGAATGTAGTAACACATAATAAGACTTATGTTACATTTGCTCTACATAAACACAACAGGCCTTTATCTATTTAAGTTTTAAAAAACAAAAGTGTTGTAATTACATTAACCTATCTATTACTAGCGTTTTTCTATATTGTGAAATTATTATTTTGAGAAATATAGAGGTCTATCTAATGTCAGCATATCTAATTGTTTAAAGTTACGTGATTTAGCTTCTTTACGCACGCACCTTATCTAGCCACGACGATAACGCGCTCCTATGAACCAACCAACTTCAATTGAATCGATTCGGTCCACGTGCTAGTAAACACGCAAACCTAATGAAATTTTAAATAAAACCTTGTACTTTATCGTCTATTATTCGATACTTATTTTACCTATTATTTGTTTCAGGCTTGACCCTCCAGCTGCCCAGTCACAGTTTGAAATGGAGAACAAAAAGCCGGTACCGGCTACTCAACAGCCGCATACACAACATATTATGGCCCATCATGTTCATCCAGATCAAATATACCAACAACATCCTCAGATGGCAACCCACCTTACGTCCACACAAGCAGGTCAGCTCCAGCCGAACGGCGTCATGCACCAATTATTACAAAGCCAGTATCACTCCAACATGAATGCGAGGTCACCGCTCCTGGAAAACAGACATGATTTGTATGGCACGGGACAGAGTCACGATTACACAAGACACTATGGAGCGAACGACAACTATAACTGTCCGCAGTCACCACCTAGAGTAGAGAGAACGGAAATTCACACAGATCATAATGTTAATCACGAATTACTACAAACCATGCCAAAAGGATACAATGCAGAAGTCTATCAAGACTACTTAAAACGTAACCCACCGAAAGATACCAACCAAATATACCAAAACCATCAACCTATGTATAGGCCTAATGTTAATCAATACGGTTCAAAACCATATCTTCCATATTCTAGTAGAATAGGTCCACAGAGCAATACAGAGTTATTGCGAAGACAGTATAATGAAATCCAACAAATGAAATTGCAGCAGCAAATGCATTATCAAAATCAAGCTCAGATGCATCAACAGCAAAAATTTGCAGAGCGGCAGTTGCTCCTTCAACAAATCCATGGTGTACAACCGCCACCGAATTTACAAAACAGTATTTATTCTGATAGTTCATATCGAGATTTTGACAGATACAGCGGTAAAAATGATTTCAGCCCCGAAACTCCTCAGGAAATGGATAGGTACGCCAAAAGTAATGAGTTCCGGGAAATGGAAAAACAAAATCGTCAGTATCAAGAGCAACAATGGCAGGGTAATCAAGCTCCTGACTTAAGAGAACAAGAGCAGTACCGGCGACAGATGCAAGAAGTTAATGATCAGATTCTGACTCCCCAATCTCCAGACTATATTCAAAGCCAAAAGAATAATATGGGATTAGTATCTCCTATGAAATCAAGTGAGTCGAGTTCGCCAAGTGTTAAATCTCCGTCGTCAGAGAGTAGACGAAGTAGTAGTGGAACGCAAGCTTTACGGTCGCCCATAGCGCAACGAATACCTTCTGCTCCAGTCGCCATGGCAGGCATTCTTTACAAACAAGGATCTGACGGGTTAAAAGTATGGAGGAAGAGATGGTTCGTTCTGTCTGAGTACTGCCTATTTTACTACAAGAGTAAGTTAAACATTTTAATCATAATTCTGTTAGAAATGTAGTGATTTTCAAAACTGAATTTACGTTATTTGTAGGTCAAGATGAAGAAAAGCTTTTGGGATCTGTTCTTCTGCCGTCTTACAAAGTATCCGCGTGTAATGCCGATGACAAAGTACTGCGAAAGTTCTCATTCAAATTGGAACATGCCAATATGAGAACTTATATTCTAGCAGCCCCTGATCAAGAGTCCATGTTGAAGTGGGTTAAAGCGTTGACCATGGCAGCACTTATGCAAAATCTCAAGTATGTTTGATTATATAATAGATAATTATAAATTATAGCATTGTCAGATTTTATTTTGATCTTGACAACTAATACGATAAGAATCTTGATTAGGTATATGTTTTCGAGTTAAAGGTTTCAGTCCACTATACTGTTGCTTATTAAGAATGCAACCAGTTTGGCCCTTTTCGATGAACTTAAATGATGTTTTTTTATCTCGTTGATTTGTTATGTATGTTCATACTATCCTTGCTATGTCTGTACCAAGGACGTCGTAGGCCGTTTATTCCTATATCTATGACATGTATTAGGCCGATGCGGGTTGGTGTCGAAACAACTACATCGGCGGAGACCCTTTCGTTTTTGATTGAGTAAATTGAACCGTTTATTTTCAGCGAGCAGCGACCGTCGGCGACGCAAAACGAGCGCGCAGCTGTGAAAACCGAGGTGGGTATTACCGTGTGCACGGATGTGTACCGGACTATAGGCCACCAGTTATTTGTTCGCTGGAGCGAAACCAAGGACAACAATTATTGTGCCCATTATAACTGGAAATAATACGACATTTTGTTACTTATACATCTTGTAACTTGTTATTAAACAACCAACTGTTTAATTTAATAAATAATTAGTGGTTTGATTAACTTGTTCTATTCGTCATAATTACACTTTTCATTAATGAACACTTTTAACTCATTTTAAAATGTATTTTTAATTTTTACTTTTACAGGAAGTTGACGATATTCCTACTTACGCTAATGCACCTCCAAAACCGAGACGATCTAATGAAGGATACAACTCCCCAAGTCCTGATATGTAAGTTTCTGAGTTCAACATTTCTTTCATAAGCATTAGGCAATCAAATTACATTATAAACAATGTATTATTGTAATAATAATATCACACAGGTACGATCCTAACTACGATTTACTAAAAAAGCCAGCATCTCACTACAGTCAAAGCACAAGTCACACCAGATACCCTGACCATGGAAACTACTCAAGCAATCCGAATCAAGAATACACTCGCAGCCCACAGTCGCCCCCAGCCCAGACACAGTACAAACGACCATACGACACGCAACACCTCTCGCTACCACTCACAAACGTAACTAACGAAAACCAACCATCAGCTGTCTACACAAATAATTCTCAGTCGCCTTACTTTGATAGGAGTCGACACCAGGAAAAGAAACAAGAATTATACGAGAGACAGTCGCAGCTTAACCCCTTCTTACAAGACTCGCCCCAAGTCGAAATGACGCCAAAAGAAATTGACTTAAACAAAAGCCATGATAGAAATAAAGTTCCGAATGAGTACGCGGATTCACGTAGTCCGAATGATATAAACGCATACAATAGAGATGTTTATGGTGAATTAAATGCTAGACCAACCGGAGCCAGAGCTAATAGTTCAATTAATGACAGATTAGCGAATGAACGACGAACCCCTGATGCGTACGGTAGATCGTCTACCATGTCGCCTTACAAAGGTAAAATAGGCGACTATGAAGATGTGTACGGGGCTTACACATCTGAAAAAGACTTCGTTCCAACACACGCAAAATCCCCAAATCAACAAGCGAGAGATGCGATTAGCATTTCAAGTCATCAACATCAACAGCAACAAGAAGTAACACCAACTTATGTAAGTTTTTTGTTTATTAAATTCTACTTGTTATACACAATGGCCGCTATTTCTGAATAAAAAAATGTGTGTTTTAGAAATGTAACGTAAAGTTATTTTGTAATCTGTAATTTTAGAATATAATTATGCTATCATTGTATTAGGCTTTTCAACTATCCCTTTAACTGTAACTCTTGTTTTTTTACGGTCAATTATTATAAATGTTATACTCATTTCAATGTATGACCGATTTTTTAATAAATCGAACCAAAATGACATTTTATTTGTATGTAAAACTTAACGAACTAGAATAGTATGATGGTATTTCAAAATTCTTGGGAAAATTAACAGGTACTATTGTCAATTTCGTTCATTAATTCATTAAAAAGGTGATGTAGGATAATACTTTGTTGGAAAATTATTTTATACTTATGTAGAGTTGCAGATTACAAAAACGTTACAAACTGCGTGATTTTTATGCAAAACCATTTTTTTGTATACAACCGGTACGACATATCTTTTAATTAACTAACTTGAGTAATATTTTTTATAATTTTTTAGCCTCAAGAAAAAACATTCAGTGGTCCGTCAGTGTTACGTCGAAAGAAGATGCAATCTAGCGGTATTCAGCCACCAATGCCAAGGCCACATAGCGCAGATTTTCTCGAGTATGAATCTAAAAATGAAAACCTAAATAAATCGATGCCGACTAGTAATGTCTACGAGGCGGCCAGACAGCCGCAACGTCCTAAATCGAGTCTAGACATAAATTCTTATTACGATCCAAGTTCCGATAGGTATTATTCGGAAGAAAGTTATGCAGAGAAAATGCGGCAGTCGGCACATTACTTAAAGCAACAAGGCAATTTGGGAGCAAAAACTATAGACATTCCTTTGGCTAAATACGCTAGTGGATTGGCACAAAAACAATTGAGTTCAGCCTATTCCCAGCTCGGTAATAACAACTATGAAACCGAATTTAGTGGCAACAATAGAGACAACGTCAGTTACAGCTCTAAATACGGTGATATTGAAGGATTAAATTCTAACTGGACGCTAAGAGAGAAAAATAATGAAAATCCGAATAGAAGCGGTAGTGTTATGAGTGAAGGTTCAACTGTTAGTGGCTTTGTTAAAGATGCTCATCGATTTGATCTTAATAGTGATGGTTTCATGCGTTCAGCTAGCGCAAGGTTACCGACATCTGTCCCTGAGAAAGATGGGGAGAAAAAAGTTCAACAGGTACTTAGTTTCTGCAATGTATTTTTGTTTTTAGGTTTTTTTAATTAATCTATGTTCTAATACGTTTTTTATTAAATTTTAGCGTGAGGAATCAATGAAAAGATTATTGGAATGGAAACAGAGAATGTTACAATCACCTTTAACGAGAAAGAGTACTCCAGCTACGATTTCTTTGGCAAGGTCTCTGAACCATAGTCGACAGTCTTTAAGATCCGATCAGTTTAAATCTAAAACATACGCAAATGCTTCCTACAACAGCTATTCATCCGACGATGAAGGTACGTGAAATAATTTATTTTAATATATTGTTTGATAGTAGTTTTGTAGCATGTATTTATATTTAGGTTAATTTAAATTTTGTTTTAAAGAATCAGTAGCATGTTTAAAATTTGCAGCATGAAAAAAAATCATATTTAAAAAAATCCATCATTTAAAAAAAGTCAAAACTGATTCGTCATTTTTTGATTTTTCAGAGTACCTAAATAATAATACCTTTTTTATATAATACTACTTATTTCTTACTTAATAACATCATTATTTACGTTACCTACGCAGTCTATATAACTATTATTTTAATATTTATTTACATCTTAAACTTTATTAATATTTATGTAAAACTCATATAATTATGTTTTAAGTTTAAGAACCTACCTAGAATAACTACATTAGTATTACGATGACTTCGCTTTGCGGAGGGGTACCTTCCTGCCTGCGGGATTTATCTGCCACTAACAATATAAAAATATTGGTTTAATGCGGTGGTGGGCCAAATACATATTTATTTAGATATAATTCACGCAGTAGTTTGCTAACATTGAAAATCTGCTAACAATAAGGTGGTTCTGAAATAATTTTGGATTAATTACTATTGGAATAGTAATTATATTGTCGGTTTCACTTTTGCACCTCAGAGGAAACAACGGTCACTGATCTACAAAAACCGAGAGAAATGCAGGCAGGAAGGTCTCAGTATGTGAACTTAACCAGTACTATCACTATGCGACCTACCACCCCGCACTCACCTAGTGCCGATATAGTAGATAATTCAAAACTAAACACAACGAACAATTCAGAAAATAATCAAAATAGTAGTGAAAATACTTACGAAAATATTTTATGCACCATATCGATTCCAAAAGTTAATTTAGATGATGATTATGACGTACAAGTTTACGAAGAAACAAATGAAAAACAATATGATCAGGATTTGGATACTAATAAAGAAAGTGGCGTTGAAGAAGGTTATGAAACTCATGAAAGTGAGGCGGAATCTGAAACTCAAATCGAATACACTGATAATGATTTAGATGAAGTTCTATTATCATCAGATGTTGAACTTATAAGAAATGATACTGGTAATACTGCTTCCGATTTAGAAAACATGGAGCAAAATGTATATGACGGCATTATTGATGATAATGGAGCAACTCCTGGAACTCCTACAACGAGCACACAAGGCGAAGACCACTATTTACCAATGAGCCCTCGGAAGGAATCCATGATAGAGCAAGCGCATAAAGATATAATTAAAAATCTTCTTGTATTTGATAAAACGATTCAACAGACGTATGAAGATAATCCTTACGTAGAAATGAATGTCGGAAACGAAGACGATACGCAAACCTACGAAGTTGTTTGTATTAATAACAGTAAAGCAGAGCCAGTTTATATGGAACTAAATAATATAACTGAGGCAGAACGAATGTCGGATGATGCAAAATTATTAGATACTGCATCGAATTTCGCTGATACCAAGGATCATACTTTGAAAAGAGCTTCAAAGAACGAAACTAAAACCAAAGAGAAAACCGAATATTCAGATGTCGATGACGAAATAATTAAAGATAATACCTTAGATAGCCCATTTAGTAGATTTAGTATATCTGATACTTTTAGACCAGCTTCTTATTACCTGAGCGGAAGTAAAAATACTTTAGATTTATTGGATAGCTCTGATAGTGAAATTTCAGCACCGCCACCGATCCCGAGCACATCACCTCCGTGCGATGATTTAACTGATGAAGCATTGTCTAAATATATTTTAGATAAACTTGATAAATCAAATATGTCTACTGATAATTCTATACTGAAATTACTAACAACTGAAAATCAAAACATGAATACGGTAAGAAGAAAAACTACATCTTTAATGATATACGGAAGTAAAACGTCTATACATGATACTTTGTCTAGAGGAGAGAAAATCCGTAATAGTAGAGCTAGTTTAAATGAGAGAAATAAGATGATGGAAACATCACCAATCTTAAGTAACAGTAATTTAGATCAACACAATGCCAGTAGCATTGAATCGGAATCAATAAGAAGCTATAATGCCGACAGAGGTTCATCACGGTTATCATTGGAATCCGATGTCAGTAGCAAATTTGACATGGTACCTTCCAATATCTCATCTGAAGTTACTAGTTTGAATGAAAGTGAAATGGCTATTGACTTCCGGCACTCTGGAACGTATAGAGATCTAGAAATGATGAAAAGACGACCACTTTCGGATGATTCCATTTTTGAACTAGCAGAGTCTGAATTCCCTTTGTCTATTGATGCATCGCAAAACATTGATTTGGACAGTTATTTAGATAATTTACAACCAGGAACAAGTAATTTCAACATAATTAATGGTCAGAATAGATTTAATGTTTCTGCAGCTGATATAACTAATTTCAAAGACAACTCACATCAAATACCTATACATCCTATTAGCCATGTACGATGTTCCAGTACTCCGATTGCTCACAATAATAACACTCTCAGGAATCACGTTGGATTACAGTCTCAAAACATTAGTGAACAAAATTCAGGATACACAGGATCGCAAAGTTCTTGTAGCTCTGTTGGAGTGCCTCAATCACCAATATCATATTACTGTAAAAATTATAACGAAGAAATGTTACTACGCAAAAACTTAAACAATGAAATTCTAACCGATAAAATAAAAGAGTTTGAAAACGAAAAATTGGCGATGAAGGGTGGACACGATACAAATGCTTCTTCGTCTTCAACAGGTTTCCACAGTCGAGAAAGCTCTACTGAACACAGTGCACCATATTACTATTCTGATCTATCTTCGCAAGAGCACATTAATCTGCTGCCTACTTCTCATTACCTAAAAAATACTAACCTTTACCGCAAATTAAACAACCAACGTCGTAGAGGCCCATTACATAAGAAAAATGAAATTTCACACATTCAAAATCCTATTCGAAATAATCAAGTAATGACATCTGAACAGTCCTTCGAATTAGCGGCCGCTAGGAGCGTCTCGGTTGAATTTCTTAGTGCAACTGATAAGGATCCGGAAATAGATTTGAAAAATATTTATGAATCTACCGGAGGAAGAAATTCAAAAATACCAGAGTCTATGAATCTGTCAGGTCTTGGTTGTAAAAGAAACTCTAGTAGTAATAATAGTAATTGTGAAAATTCTTCAACAGACTGTAGTGCCAATGCATTAATCAAACTTTCTTCGACTAGCATGTCGTCACACTGTAGTGGAAACTCCTCAAATACGGTGTACTATGACGCTGAAGCAGAAGCTAGTGCATACGAAAATGTTCTCTATCAAAATGAACAGTTATGGAACGATAGTAGTATGTGGAGAAACAATTTGTGGCAAATTTCCCACAGACATGCTAGGTCTATGGATGATTTAGATTCCGTCCCAAAAGATACTTCAACAGCCCGGAGAGTGAACTTCGAAACATGTGGAATGAATAGCATAAAACGAGTAAAAAAGGAATGTCCAAAAAAACTGAGTAGAAACGTTACCTATGTAAACTGTGACATTCAAGGAAGAGCTCTTTATTGTAGAGAAAACCTTTATAACAGCCAAAATACTCACGTTGAAGAGGAATTAAAGCCGGATGACAACGATGTGTATGTAAGTTTAGCAGAAAACGTTGAAACATCTTTAAGCACTTGCGATGAAGGGGTTTATGAACAGCTAGTTGTTGAGTCTCCGGGGAATTCCATGACAGGTGTTGAAAATAAAACGGTTCATACTAACGATAAAAAGAAATTTGAGATTGATAGGGAAAAACTTAGGCAATGGGATTTGATGTCGAGTGGCTTAATGAAAAGCAGGGTTGGTCGTGTGCGGGGTGTGGGTGCAGGTGTGGGCTCGGGCGAAGCCGCCTGTAGCACGGATACTGGTACTGACAGTGCAAGCAATGAGGGTATCCTCTAACATTCTATGGTCCTGTAAGGTACACTATGTAAGTTATTCTTTTACACTATTCAGCAAAGCAAAGTCATTGTAATTAGAGTTAATATCATTGTACAGTATTCGGTTTTAATTATAATAGCAATTTTAGATTATAATTTGGATTATTAAAGACGATAAGATGTACAAAGAGCATGATATCTTTATATGGAATGTGATTTGTACATATTATTTTAAATAAAACTAACTGGTATAAGACACACTTTATCACGATGAAACTGACAAAAATTAACAATGCTAAATATTTGTTTACAGCTTCTATGACAATAACTGGCAATAATACGGAAACTGGAGCAAATAATAATTCTAACAATCAACAAGCATTGTCTAAAAAGGCTTTCCTTGGAAGTAACACATCGATTGGAAGAAGTAGTAGAGACGCCAATATACCGGTGAGAGCTGTGAGTCCACGGGTACGTTGGGTCGAAGATAAAACAAATGAACACTATGGTTCACAACAGATGTCTACCTCACAACAAAATGTAAGCACAAATTTAAAACAATTTCAAATGAGAAAATTAAATCATTGTTTGACTTGATTTCTGATTCTTGTGTTATAGCTAAACGCATTGTCTACTACTGAAGATTCGTGGGCAAACGCAAGATCTCCATCTAGAGCATCTCAACAACCGATACGAGCAGTCAGTCCTAGAGTTAGAAGGAACACTGAAAATGGTGATATGGTAAGTGTTCACACAACAAAATTGTGAACTATTGCATACTAGGCATACTATAAAGTAAATTGATTTCAAAGTATATTAGTTATTGTTTAATGTAAATTTTATTGCACTGTGTCATTTAATTTTTACAAGTAGTTTGAATTTTGTATGTAGGAAACATGAAATGCATGAATTGTGCTTGTTACACATTTCTAAGTTTTATTTCATTTGGTCCGGAGACGTCACGTAAATAGCTTCATTTGTGTTGCATTTTTTGTGCCGTTAGCAAAGGGGTCAGAATCAGAATGAGTTTAATGACTTGCCGACTGCTGGGGAGCTTCTTGGTCGAACTCACGAAGAACTGGTCCTACTTTTGATACAATTGAGGAGACGGCACACTGCGACGCATCGAGCTATCGAACAGTGCTGCTCACAGATCAATAGCATTGAGGTGCTTAATGTTTGGTTTGCAATTGTTGTTATGTTCTATCCCTTTATTATGTCATGGTTCTTCATTCATTACATATTTGCATGGTTTGCGTTTTTGTGCATGTTTTTTTCGCTCTATACAATTAGGGTTGAGGAGTATCTTCTATTTTAAAAAGCTAAAATAATTTAACGAACTAATGTAAAATTTAATCAAATTAAAAAGCAAATTAGTTTAAACCACTACTATTCACGCAACAAAACGTTGGAAGGTATACATATATAAAATAACATTTTAATAACTAACATTTTTTAAATCAATAACATTTACTTTTTATACAAATCAGTTTCCTAACTTAGTACTTTTTCACAAATTCAGGATTCTCTCAGTTCTCTGAAAGCGATGGAGAGAGAGGAAAACTTACAAAGATTGGAACAGTTAAAAATTCAGCTAATGGAATTAGAACACCAGTATGAGAAGAGCAAGCCGCTGGTTCAACTTGTAGATAATATGGTGAAGCTTGGCTCGTTGTACAATAGACCAGGGTCGACGATGGAAAGACTTGAGAGGAATCAGCGACTCAGACAGAAAGTCTTGGCTGAACATGCGTTGGAACAACAAAGGTTTGTACACAAATCGTATAAATATGATAAGTTCATAGTTTTTCTTTTAACAAATAAGAACAAATCTTATAATGTTAAATTTGCAAAATGGTTGTTAAAATAAATATTAATATTAGGTAAACCTAAAGTATCTAAAGTTGTGATCAATAAAATAGAATGTTTTAAAACTATTTCTAGATGGTTAGAAAGCGTTGCAGCTGGTAAACCTCTAGAGACTGAAGCAGCCAGATCAAGAGTGGCTGAGCTTTGGGCTCTTGAACAGGAATTAGCTGACGAGGCAGCAATATTGCAAGGCATGAAATCTGACAAGGATACAATTGAATCTTTACTCAGTGGTACGTAATCAATATTTTTACTAACTACCTAGTGATCTCTGAAATTATTGACTCTAATATTTCCAAACATTTTAGGAGTTCGTGGTAAACTAGCAACTGTCCATAAAACAGATTTGCTAGCAGCCGAGCAGAGACGTCCGTCCTCTATGGGGTTAGAAGCGGAACTGGCGCGAGTCCACGCGATGTTGGCGCACAATTCTAAGGTTTATAAGGTTTTATATGCACCGTGCACATTTTATTTTTGTTATTTTTTTATTTTATAAAGTCAAATTAGTTTTCACTGTAGTTGGGTTTTTGTTGAAGTGAGACACGAATATAAAAAAAACATTTTTTTTTGTTTTATTTGTTTGCACTTTGAAGGAAGGTTTTTAGTATCAATTGCATGAATATTTTTTGTTTTTTGTTCAAAGATGTAAGTGGGTGAATTATTGGAAATGTTAGATTGAATGCTTGGTGATTTTGTTGCTTTGCACGACGAGAAAAAATGTGTCTTGACCACTTCTTAATATCATATACTATGAATTGTGTTAGCATTGTTTTGTTAAATGTTATAGAAATTGGAGCAAACAGTAGCAGATAACGCTCGACTTGAGCGGGAGTTGCAGCAACTACGACGAGCGTTGCAAGCGAGACGAGCGGCCGCGCCTGCACATCCTACTGCTATGCTTGAAGACGGTGAGAGTTTGATTTAGACCATATTCTGCATTGAACGCTTAAGTTATAAATTACTACTTTCTCGGGTTCCCCGTTTTATTCTTAAACTGTTTTATGCATCACTACATTGTATATTAAACAAAGTCGCTTCCTGCAGTCTGTCCCTATGTATGCTTAGATCTTAAAGACTAAACAACGGGATGGAGTGAATAAAGAGGAAGGTTTCAGTACATAAAATTACCACGTGTGCGAAGCCGTGGGCAACAGCTTAAATTCATAAATTATATGGCATACCTAACAGATTTGTCATAATCATTGTCGACCCTTGGCTGGTCCCGTTGCCTAGCCTTACGGGGAGTTTACATGTATTTTCTTTCTTTTGTGTTTCTTAATTTTATCAAAATAAAAATATTCTTATTTTATTGCACCTAAATTATGTTTTTCTATTTATTTACTTCAAATTACAGAGGTATCCCGAGTGCAACAGCTAGTGTCAGCTTTGCAACGACAACGGCAAGAGTTGAGTCGCGCCGTGCGACATTTGACCCAACAATCGCACGCTTTGCAGACTACGCACGATTCTATGCCAGGTACATATAGAAAGCAACGATATTTGTAATCCTTCTCAATCTGCTTAACCTGATAAAAATGTAGATAGTAGTCTGATTGGATATAGTTTTCAGCTGATTTCGAGGGTCATAACTACGGTATAACAGTGTCAAAAATATTTAGTCAAGTCTTTAAGCCCGAGACGTCGCGAGCTGACTTCAGCTGCTATCATTGTTCAGTGCATAAACTATTATATATTTCTACCAATAATTATGGCTTTTCCAAAATAAATAAACCCATAATTAATTTCATTTTAGACTGGTCTAAAACTGGTTTCGTACGGAGAGGATTTTTTCTTCTTTGGTAACTGGTTACGAACCTCCGGTTTCGTATGCGGCCGAATGGTATCTTTTTGGTATTTGTTTCTCATACATCCAGTGAAACTAACTAATTTCTTTTTCCCCTGATGTGTTCTACCAGTGGAATCGGGAATGAATCCTTTTTCTCTTTCTCGCCTCTGCATTTTTGAGAGTTCTATATTATCAATATCATATTTTACAGGAAAGCGTCGGCCAACGTCGTCCTGGCAAGAAACAAACCTTGACACCGGTCACACTATTGACCATGGATACACCGAATATGATTACGATCGGTCTTTGATTCCACCTGGACATTACGATCAAAGTGTCGACACGCCTTTATACGTTGACACTAGAGCACCCGGTGATGTAACATCGCCTTTAACTAGTGAGGATATTCATCATGGAGGATTTGGTAAGTAAAACTCTACTAAAAAGATAATGTTGAATTATTACTAGGCCGTAAGCCTAAATTTTTAAGCTATTGCATAGCTTTTATCGCGGGCTTTGAGCGCGGCGACCGAATCAAGAAATTCCGTAACGAAAATAAAACCTAACACCCCCCACTCCGCCTACCATGTAGCTCGTTTTTTCTTAAAAACCTGGAAATAAATACAGAATAGATAGACTATTAACACAAATTGAATGAATTACCCACAAACCCGTATCTAGTAAGATGAAACCGAGAAATAAAATATTTATAAAATGCTAAATTAAAACAGGCTAATAGGATGAAATTATCACAGAAGGGTATGTATTAAATATTGATTTGTTTATAAAATCAATGATCAACAAAATCGTTCTGTTACAGGCAATCTTACCAACGTAGAAAAACAAGAAATCAAAACAGTTAGGATCGTCAAACGCGAAAGCGAGCGCCGCCAAAGAGACCGTGAACGATCACTCCAACCTTTAAACGATTACCCTCTAAATATCTCCACTAATTTGGACCAATATATAGAGGAAGAACTAGTACAGTCTCTGAACAATACTCGAGCATCATCTCTACCTCGAACAGATTACTACAAAACACCACCAAATTACCTCGCAGTTACCGAAAAGAACATGGACTTAAGCCCCAAATACGTCTCCAGCCCTTCACTTTCAAACTACGATTACTCACATAACATGTCTTCTCTAAACAGCAGTTACAATAAAAGCTACGGTTCAGGATATGACCGTATGTCCCTCTCAACCCAATACTTGAACAGCCCTACGGAGAGTTCTAGAACTTTGACTAACGACCCATTGTCTAAAACTAGCAGCATCGCCAGCCTAAACAGATCTAATATGGAGTTATCTCCAATTTTCAAAAGTGAAGCAGCGAAGCAGATTATTACTGAAATGGCTAGTGAGCCTAAAAATGGTTCGCTTCATAGAAGACAAGTGCCGAAGGAAAAACGAAGGCATAATACAGCACCACATCACCTCAGTGCTAAGACTCTGAATGAGTTACCTAAAGATGCTTATAATCAAGATGTAAGTATGTTTTTTTTTGCCACCTCAACATAATTATTTTATTCCAAATTTCCACCCATATACCAAGGTATGACGAGAGAACGGGACTGTCGCCCTTAGGTAGCCTAGCTAGGGGACAGTTGTGACTTCATACAAATCATTGTAGGTATTAAAAAAAAAATACACTAAGGTTATGGTTAAGCATCAGCTTAACCATAACCTTAGTGTATAATTTTTCATGTTACATTGTACCCTGTATTTTTCGTTGGCAATAAATAAATAAAGGTTCCATTCTTCAAGAGGATAGGACCTTTATATGGTCGCTTCCTCGTCTGTCAAAACTCTTCACAAACTCACAACACAAACTTTTCACTTTTCAAACTCAGAAATGAGTATACTTTTCACAAACTCTTCACTCTTCAAACTCAGAAATGAGGATCTCTACTCATTGTTTTGTGAGTTTGTGAAGAGTTTTGACAGACAGTAAAGTAGCGACGATTATAAAGGTCCTATCCTCTTGAAGAATGGAACCTTACAAACATCTTTATTTACTTATTGCCAACGAAAAATACAGGGTACAATATAACATGAAAAAATAACGTTATAGCGATTGAAATCTATACATATAAAATTATTTGTCCTGAACGACTGACTGACTGACTGACGGATCAACGCACTGCCTAAACCGCTGATCATAGAGACCTGAAACTTGAAAGATGTGTTTTTTTGTATGACGTAGGCATCAGATAAAAAAGGATTTTCCGGGGGGCAAAGGGGGGCAAAGTTTGTATTGGACCGATTCTATTAGAACCATTTTCGACTGTTATGCGGACCAAGTCGTGGGCAAAAGCTAGTCTATGTATATATAAGGTCCCTATTAGCCAATTTTGACTTTAACTATTGCTATACATGTACAAAATATATATATATCTACCTAATTTGTATATTATAGAAACTAGGCCGTTCCCTGGACGATGCAGACATGGAACGCGCTCTTCGTTCAGGACCGACTCCAGACGTGGTTCGATCAGCTATTACACAGACTAAATTAGCAGATAACACCATAGATCAACTGCTGGCCGCACCGCAGAAGATATTGATCCCGGAACGGTATATTCCTGAGAAGGTTAGTATAATAAATTAATAATAATCTCGGTCATTCTCTCACGATGCTAACATGGAGCGAGCTTTTTTTCGAAACTGACTTCAGACATTAAAATGTTAAATTCTTAATACGTATTAAATAAATAAAAACCGGGTTTTGAAAATAATACATTATCTGCGCCACGTGGCTTCACCCACGTAATTCCTAATCCCGTAAGAACATCGGAATAAAAAGTCTATGTGTTAATCCAGGTCTTCAGCTATTACATACCGAGTACCATCGCAATCAGTCCAGTAGTTTTTGCGTGAAGGAGTAACAAACATACACTACACACAAGCTTTCACATTTATAATGTTAGTAGGATTTTTCAGTTAAATTTATATATTATTACTTTGATAATTTGGCGACCCAGTTGGCTCAATGCCGAACTGCCAAATACAGGATTGCGGGTTCGATTCCCGCCTCAGATAAGTATTTATGCTTAGATATTTGTTTGTGGTCTGGTTGTTTCTATGTAAGTATTATAAGTATATATTTACAAAAGAAAAGTATTTAAGTAGTACTTATATCCGTTGTCTATCCATAACACAAGTCTAGTTACTTAGCTTGGGGCTAAATGGCGATGTGTGGAATGTCCTGCAATATTTATTTATTTTATTTATAATTCAGCCTCCAGAACTATCGCCCGAAGAACAACAGAAGAGGCAAGAGAAAGTGGAATCGATAAAGAAAATGTTAACTGGCAATTCAGCCGACCCTAACAAGGTACAAACTTCCGTACAAGTGATTTATTGCGATCTACCGATCGCGTGAACACATCTCTTATTGTGTAATTTCATTCTTGGATAATTTATTTACACGTTTACTACGGCCGATGTATTAGCAATTGATACGTCTGTTGCTTAATTCACTTCTTGTTCAATAATTTTGGTTTTCTTTTCTGATTTTTAATTCCATTTAAATTCTTGACAGTGCTAGCATTATGTAACTCCATTTCATTCTACAACATTCTAACTCTGCATCGACTAAATAAAATATTTCTTTATAATTATTAATATTTTATTAAACTTTAGTCTCTTGATCAAAATATTCATAGCAGTCATTAAAATCAATTCATGTTTAGAGTCCCATTACATGATGATATTCATTTAAACTTAAGATTTGTCCGATTCTCTTGGCTTTCAATGTGGTCTGGAATGAGCATTTTCATATATCATTCATTTAGCATGATCATTGTTTTCATTCTCTTCACGAAACATATTTACGTTATAAAAATGTTGTCTATGGATTTAAAAATATGTATACTACGATCAAAACATATTTTGAAAGCTAGCACAATAAATGTCTGCATCGCCGAAATTATCTATAGAGTTAGTGGCATTATAGTATATTTTTTTTGAGATTATAAGTAGCCAATCTTCTAAGCAAGCATACTATACATTGTACCTAATGATAATTAAGTGATTTAATTATAATTTATCATCATCATTAAGTGATTTAATTATCATTTGCTGTAAAAAAACTGATTTTATAGATAATTTGGCATCATTAATTACCATAGCTTCGAGTGGCTGTATGTACATGTATAAGTTCTGCTTTACTAGAGTCCCGATGCCAGCGAGAAAAGACAGAGGGAACATCTGCTGCAAATGAACCAGATTTTAGCGAAACAAGTCACCGAGATGAGCAAAATTATAGCGGGTAAGTAGATGCTAAGGATTTATTGATTGATGTTGTTGTTGTTATTTGGTTTTGTCTTTAAAGGTTATCTGATTTGACATTATTTCATTAATTTAACAAAATGGTTACATTTAATGCGATATATTATATTTATAAATTGTTAAACTTATAATTACAATAGTCAGTTTCTTACTTAATGTCAAATCAGAACTTACTTTGTTTTTATTAATCTAATTTTTGGTATGTTCAATTTCACTATTTCAATCTTTAATTTCAATTTTCAATCTCTTTATCAATGTTAAAGTTTAAATTGTTGTCCTTGTTTCAAATTTTTATCAACTTTAATATATTTTTTAATGTCTAAAGATTACTATTGAATATGCCACTGTTTTGCTAAGTAATTTCACGAGCAGCAATTTTATTAAGTAATTTGTGTTTAATTTTGTGTTGTGATTTTAGATTCTTGTTTTTGCACATTTTATTTGCAATCTAGTATCTATTTAAAATTCGAAGATTGATCAGATTATTAGACTTTGTACTTTAGTGGAAACAATGAGAAAAGATAATTTACCGATTCAATAAATATTATTGTCTTAACTTTTTACAGTTTCTATAAAGATTTAGTGGTCTGATCAGTGCAGTATTGTGTAGAACGTGCCGTGACTAACGTACCACGTGTGTTCACGCATGTAACAACATTATGCTTGATGTCGTTTGTCCCGTTTTCTGCAGGAACCAACACTGACCAAGGACCGTCCGCCAACTACTAATTCACCTCACTTTACTCTATAACACATATCACTGATACCACTATAATATCATATTCTTACATTCCCATACACACTTTATCAAAAACTATATCCCCAATATTGGCTGAATACGGTCCCGAGAAGATCCAGTGTGTTGCAGCATGGTTTCGTTTTGTGCATTTTGTTGTGAGTAGTCCCTTATCTACTAAAACTATTGTAGTTGCCTTGTTACTTTGCATTTCGAGGTTGAATTCAAAATTAACTATACAATAAAACTGCTTACTTAAATGAATTTTAAAGTAGCAATTATGTAGTTAAATATGTATATTTTTTCTATGTAGTGAAAGCGTTGGAAGAGCTGCCTAAAGGAAACAATTCTGATGACTGGGATGATCGTTCACCGGACGTTGAACTACCAATATATCAACAAAGAGATAACTTCTTTACTTGATTCATTGATAATTCAATGAATTGTCAATTTATAGAAAGTTGACTAGGACTACTTCTGACTGTTCTATACTTTAACACCACTAGTAAAATTTACCTTATAAACTTAGAAGTAAATTAACGAAGATTATATATGTATATGTCGACAATTTTGAAAACTATCGTAGTTTTTAATAATCAACAAACATTTTAACTAGTGTCAGTCGGTTTTTATTCTTCATATCGGTATAGACAAGACCACGAGTTTTTTGTATGATATATTTTGCTCAAACATGAATATGGACATTCCTAACAATTTATATTTTAGACTTATAATGTATATGTATTTGCATATGTGTAGATACTTTGTAGATAATATTATGTAGACGGGAAAGTTGATAGACTTGTCCAGAATTTGACGGTCTTTGACGTCAAAATTCTGGCCTGTTACTTCTGTGTATTAGATTGTTTTATTTACTTTAAGACTATTTATCAATACTAACTTGTAGGTATATAACGATGCCATGTATAAGTAGAACCATATAATCAATAGATAAAATTGATATGTACATAAACTAGAATGTACAAACAACGGAATCAAAATGCGTTTTAGTATTAATTTCGTTTTTTTAATTATTGTCTTTTATTAATTTAAATAATGTACTTACTTAGATATTTTTATTACTAATTTTTTAACTACATTTACCTTATTACTTTTTATATAAGAAACGTTTACATCACGATTTTTGCCTCCATATTGTTGAATAATATTAAACAAATAATTACTGTTGTTGTCTTGTGAATAAGCAACGAATTAGTAATGTTTGTGATACCATATGATTAGAACTTAGAAATAAAACACATACTTACCTATATTTCACATTATAATATTAAGGTAGAAACACTGCAAAGTTATATAGCAAAATATTATATAGACTAGCACATATAGCAAAAATAATATCATATACATTATTTATCTTTGTAGATATACTTATTGTAGTGGAATTATGGGTAAACTGCCTAAGTAAAGCTTTAATTCTGTATTTGTGTAGGTATTCCTTGTTCCGTATTAAACTAATATTTTCAAGAGCTTATGAACTATCAATCTATGTCAATATTCTTATAGCAATATATACATATGTATATTAAGTAAAATATAATACTTATGCATCATTCAAAGACTATCAATTATCAAATACGATACTTCCCACATCACTTTATCTTGTTTTATTTCAATTACTTTTAAAGATTGTGCCATAACATTTTAACAAACTGTATTATGAGTAGCCATGTTTTTTGAAATTTACAATCTACCTTATTGACTTATATAGGAACGTAGATTTTTAATAATACTGGTATGTATTCTTATATATTTTCAATAATTTTTTAACAGTAATTGTAATGTAGAAATATATAGACTGAATTATTTTTGCCTTAGAGACGTCCAAGATTTAGAATTCTGCAGTTTTAATTTTGTCAATTAAAGTTTTTATATTACCTTAGTAGATATTAAAAATTATACTATTACATTAGATTGTTAAACTTCCAGAATAGTATATTATTCCATATATATCAAAAGCAGTTGATCTAACACAGAAATAATATTATAATATATTCAGCTTTATCTGTAATATCTTTTATATTATGCCTACATAGAATACCAATATCATCTAACGAACATACGATTTAGTAGAAATTGATATTTAACTTATTATATCGTTATACTATCTTTAAGCACTTTAGCTACATGTTGAGATACCTTATTAACTATATTATGGGCACCGGCGCTCTCTCTATTATTTTTGTTGCATAAAACTTATAACTGCCATGACCATGCACCTATGTTTTTTTTGATCTTAACTTCTATGATTAGAAAATGAAAAAAACCAAAACATATGTCAACATGGTCATGGCAGTTATAAGTTTTATGCAACAAAAAATTTGCTCTAGTGTCATTATTCAGGAAGGAAACAGTCGACTACGTTTGTATGGAGAGCCCCCGGTACCCTTTCCTCTTAACTTAAACAATGTAGAAAAAGCCAATATACTTACACTTTAGACTTCCCAAGTATAAAGTTACTGTACTTTCAAAGATTATATCTGTATGTAGATACTATCTAATCAATGATATATCTTACATTTATAAATAGCTTTACAAGTATCCTGCGAAAGATTTTAGTCGTGCCCAATAAAGTTTAAATGAATTATAATGCCTTTATCTAATGAACCTACAGGGAAGTGTGCATATTGTTTTATATTCTTTCCTATTGTATCTAGCTACCCTTGTATCTACAGCGCGTACTTGTTCATGAAATAAATGAAATATGCTACATTACTGTATGAAGTTTTATTTTACACTAGCTGCGCCCCGCGGTTTCACCCGCGTAAGTCTCGATCCCGTGGGAATATCGGGATAAAAAGTAGCCTATATGTTAATCCAGGTCTCCAGCTATCTAGATACCGAGTTTCATCGCAATCGGTTTAGTAGTTTTTGCGTGAAGGAGTAACAAACATACATACACACACACGCACACACACACACACAAACTTTCACATTTATAATATTAGTAGGATAGGATTAGTTTTCACAACTTCGTTCGCGTAGGGTTCAAATTTTACGAAATCCTTTCTTAGCGGATTTTTTTTTTAAGCCCGATAAGCCCTGTCTATTGGTTTGAGCCGACTTAGAATTTAATATTTTAGATTTTATTGGAATCTTTTTCAATCGATATACGGTGATATGATTTTTTTTTAAATACGAGTATGAAATTTTTGTTTTGTTTTAAATAATTAGTTTTTGATGGCTACACAGGTAGGCTACGATTACATACATTGGCAGCGATAAATAGAAGATAACAATCTCATTGACCATAACCCATCCAAGAATTCTGTTGCAATATTTATCATATTGCATTCAAGTACGTTTTTACGATGTGGTATAGTCGTGTGTCTACTTCAAATTTTCATTGGATGTAGTATAGATAGATATATAAACACTTTATTGAACAAAAAAAAATCAAACTAAAAACAGGAGACATAGACATATATAGGTAGAGATCCTAGAGTGGGACAAAGGGCGGCGTTATCGCCTGAGGCCGATCTCTTTCAGGCAACCTAATAATGAAGGCATCCTTATAAAGTGTAAGTATACAGTGAAATACCGTATTACATTAATATTATAAAGAGATCAAGTTTGTTAGGCTGAAAGGGGGTAATCTCCGGAACCAATGGACCGATTTTGATGAAATTTTGCGTAGAGATAGTTTGGGGGTCATAGGCTACTTTGTATCATGGAATTCCTCACGGGATTGGGCGGAACTTACGCGGGAAACCGCGGGGCGCAGTTATATGTAAATATGACATTTCAGTTTATAGCAATCAATACAATTGATTAAGCTAGTCAATGAAAGTCTCGTCAGTGCAATAAAACAAGCTAAGTAGCTAAATGTAGGTTAGGTGGATAGAGATGTGTAGTTCCTATATCATTAAAATTTTATAGCATTAGATCTAAACAATGTAACAACGTGGCAAGGCGAGGCGCGCTTCGTGGCTCACCAATCGCTAATGGCTGTTAAATCGACATTTACACCCCGTTTTCAATACGATGCAAGTATGATTGATTGTCAATTCGATTTTTATTAAATACCTATCTAACTCGTTATGCAGAAAATTTGCTGGGACAATATTAAAAGAGATGCATATCTTTGACATATAATGGACATATAAAAATACTTTATAGCTCTTTTCAATTTTCGGTATTTCTTTTTTTCTGTAATTAATCTATACTATCCTATACTAATATAAAGCTGAAGTGTTTGTTTGTTTGTTTGAACGCGCTAATCTCAGTTGGTTCGAATCAACTACTGGTTCGAATTGAAAAATATTTTTTGTGTTGGATATGGATAGTCCATTTATCGAGGAAGACTTTAGGCTACTTTTATTTTGATATTCCCACGGGATTGAGACTTACGCGGGTGAAACCGCGGAGCGTAGCTAGTTCATTATAAACTTTTAAATAATTGAAAGAAAAAAAAATCAATTTCTTAATTTGTTGTAAGTTAAAATACTTATACTTTTTCTGAAATAATTAAACATGTAGTCCTAGAATAAAAACTATTCAAGCAATTGACATCAATAACATAACATTATGTTACGATTTAAAGAAACGAAAACGGATATGCCCCGGAATATTTCATCAAAAATTGTCATTTAAATGTGATCTTAAATTTTCAAATTAATCTATGATAAATTACTTATATTGTTTAAAACCCGTCAAGGAGCGGTTTTATCTTTTATCTAGGTAGGAATTTATTTTAGTACGTTATTTTCCTTAAGTGAAACATACAATACTAATAGAAATAAATCCTTTGGATAAGTATCTAAAAGTAATTTCTCCAAGTACTAACTACTTATCAACTGAAGTGCACATGCACATTAAAAGCTTTATAGCTGATTGAACAGGGCAATGAGCTCTTACGAACATTTCACCGAAACATTAGTGACCCAATAATGCTACAATACCGGTAAATACTAGGGTTGCCATCTCAAAAATCTGCCAACCAGGACAATAAGCGTGAAAACCCCGGATTGTGGAGCTTAAACCCGGACAATCCCGGAAAAAAACCTACCTTTCACTAAACCAATTTATTACTTTTTATCTATTTTAAACATACCCTGTAAGAAACTATTAGTAGTTAATCTTTTTTAAACAATTAATATAAATCAAAACCAAGCAATTTTTTATTTGACAAGATTTCATTTGTCCCGGTTTTACCTGGACTACAAAGAAACTCCGCCCGGACGGTTCCCGGACGCCCTCTAAACTAGGACAAATCCAGGGAAACCCGGACGGATGGCAACTTTAGTAAAGACAAACGATATGCAGTATGACAGTGAGCGATTGCTGAGCAATACTCAGCAGTACCACAGGGAAGTCTTTGTTAAGATAAACTAGTGATTAGCATTCGATAAATGTGCCACGGTAGATACTATGTGGCGCAGTTCAATGTTGCCATTGTTCCTTCCGTTATTTTTTGAGGTATCGACCTAAGTGGGTTTTGTAGTTAACCTTAAAGTTTGCTTTGTAACGTTCTTCGTACTTAAAGTAAGGGAAAAAGCTAAAGACTTTTATTATTTTTTTCGCAAAGTTTTGTACTTGCTGGTACAAAATCGCTCAGTATCAATACTAATATTATAAAGCTCAAGAGTATGTTTGTTTGAACGCGCTAATCTCAGGAACTACAGGTTCGAATTGAAAAAAAATATTTTTGTGTTGGATAGTCCATTTATCCATTTACATTTTATCCCGATATTCCCACGGGATCGGGAGTTACGCGGGTGAAACCGCGGAGTGCTGCTAGTACGAAATAAATGGCATAGTGTGAAGTTTATATTCTGCGTAGAGATGTTACTACGGAAATAATAATAAATTCAAAGACAAAGTTTTTGTATAAAAACCGTCATATGTCATCTCTGATAATAATAATTTAAACCTCTCTGGTAAAAGCTAACTTAATTCTATAATGGGTAAGTTATTAGGAAATATCTTTGTCGCCTATTAATATTTACTATCGAAGATTAAGTTCATTAAGAAAATTGTAAATAAAGTTAAAAAATGCACTAATAAGTATTAGAGTTAATTTATTGTGCCGTTATACCGAACAACTTTGTAGATAGACGTGAAAGATCATCGTTGAAATGTATCGAGATGAGATGACAGTGCAATATTGATGGCCGTAGTAAAAGTGGGTAGATCTCATGAACTTGAATTCCATTGATCTAGATCTATTGACATTTAAAATTGATCGTCTACGCGCTAGTTGTTGTCGCTAGAAATGAGACTGCATTTAGAATTATGAGATAAAATAAGTTACTTAGCTTTTATATTACTTATCTACGTGTAGGGCGCGGTGCATGCTAACTAAATAATTATAATTATACCTAAAGTGTACTATATAACTATATTATACTATGATTGTATTAGTACCTTCACTACATAGTATAAAACAAAGTCGCTTTTTCTGTCCCTTTGACTGCTTAAATCTTTTTAAAACTACGCAACGGATTTTGATGGGTTTTTTTTAATAGATAGAGTGATTCAAGAGGAAGGTTTATATGTATAATAATGCATAATATAGCCGTGCGAAGCCGGGGCGGGTCGCTAGTATACAATAAAATGGATTTACCTTTGTATATAAATATAAAAAAAAAACAAACAAAGCTTATCCATTTACTACCTATTTTTACATTTTTTCTGTAGCAATATCTTAAAAGTGGTCCATCGGATCTCTATAAAATACATTTTTTTTTCTCAATGTAAAATAACTCAATGATGGTTGATCGTAGCACTTTGTTGATTTAGTAAACATTATTCTCTACAAGCTAGAATAAATAATAAATAAATATTGCAGGACATTCCACACATCGCCATCTAGCCCCAAGCTAAGTAACTAGACTTGTGTCCCATAACACAAGTCTAGTTACTTAGCTTGCTAGACAACGGATATACTACTTATATACTTTTCTTTTGTAAATATATATTTATAATACATAGAAACAACCAGACCACAGACAAATATTTAAGCATAAATACTTGGCTGTGGCGGGAACTGAACCCGCAACCCTGTGTTTGGCAGTCCAGCATGGTGACCATTGTGCCAACTGGGTCGTCAAACTTTTTTTAAGAAACTTTTATTTTTACTGGCCGGCACCTTTATTTTTGGGTACGATTTGAATGATGTCCTCTGTCTAGGAGACTTATAATTAAGTATTACAGATTTTTCTATCGATTCTATCAGAAAAAAATAATAAAATTTATACCGTTTTTGTAGGCAGATGTTCTTTTGTTTTGTATGCCTCTCGCCAACCGTTTTTAAAAGGCTATAGTCCCTGAAGAGGTAGGTATCTACTAAATTAGCTATAAAAAAAAACGAATATTTTTATCAGCAAAATCCAAAATATTTGCATGTTTTGAGGCCTTTACTTTCCTTCCTGTGTTTTCGTTAGGTATACCTACGTATATATTATGGATACTTTGAACAACTTATAATAAATTAATTGCAAACTCACGTTAAAATAAAATTACTTATTGAAATCCAAATTGTAAGTTAATAAATCAAATTATATAAGCCATTTTTCATAATGCTGAAAAGGATGGAGGTAAGTTGGGTAAGGAAAATCTCTAGCATGATGAATAAGTTTATAAATGATGTCCAACGGTATGAATGGATTGGCCCCCAGGCAAGCTAAGTAAATGGCTTCAATTTAGAAAAGACAATCCATTACTTGGTAGGCTCTTCCACAGATGTATTTCACATAGATTTATGCTATTATCTAATTGCTAAGGTCAAGTAGGTAGGTATATAATATAGTTTCATTAAGGACGAATGCAGAATAGAGACTGAATGGTCGGCAGACAGTAAATCGTCACATTTGAAGGCAAACAAAAAAACCAGCAAAGTGCGAGTCGGACTCGCACACGAAGGGTTCCGTACCGTACCGTACCGTTATATATACCTACTGTTTTTAGTATTTTTTGTTACAGCGGAAACAGAAATAAATCATCTGTGAAAATTTCAACAGTCTAGCTAGCACGATTCATGAGATACAGCCTGCGGACAATGGAGTATCAGTAAAAGGGTCCCGTTTTCACCCTTTGGGTAGGGAACCCTAAAAATATGCGAACAATCATTGACGTTCGAATTTTTTTAGTCATTAAAGGACACCGAATAATTAAAGAAATTCATCAAGTGGTTTGGATGATATGAGGGAATAAAGAATATTACAAACATACAAAGATAAGTGCAAAAATCATAACCCTTTCCTTGCAGTAAAAATGTTGGCAAACTAACATATGAACCTACTAGCGACCCACTTTGCACAGCTATATTAGTATGCATGTATTAAACATATAAACCTTCCTCTTGAATCACTCTATCACTATCACTATCATCACTATCATCACTATCACTATCATAACTTCACTATCAATACATAGTATAAAATAAAGTCGCTTTCTCTGTCCCTATGTCCCTTTGTATGCTTAAATCTTTAAAACTACGCAACGGATTTCGATGCGGTTTTTTTAATAGATAGAGTGATTCAAGAGGAAGGTTTATATGTATAATACATGGTCGCTAGTCTATTATAAAAACCGCATCAAAATCCGTTGCGTAGTTTTAAAGATTTAAGCATACAAAGGGAAATAGGGACAGAAAAAGCGACTTTGTTTTATACTATGTATTGATAGTGAAGTTATGATAGTGATAGTGATGATAGTGATAGTGATAGAGTGATTCAAGAGGAAGGTTTATATGTTTAATACATGCATACTAATATAGCTGTGCAAAGTGGGTCGCTAGTAGGTTCATATGTTAGTTTGCCAACATTTTTACTGCAAGCAAAGGGTTATGATTTTTGCACTTATCTTTGTATTTTGTAATATTCTTTATGTCCTCCAGATCTGCTCTCTGGGAAATAAGCCTGTGAAACTTAGTGTTAAAAATCAAGAAACTCTAGAAAAGTTTTTCCCCATAAATCTCTAACTTCTATGCGAACAATAGTAGAGCTGTTTCTAATTTCATGTCTGAAACCTACGCTTTCTCTAAAGTGAAATTAAATAAGGGCTCGCAAAAGCAATTACAATATTTTATATCCTAATTTTACGACTTATAAATCTAAGAAGAAGTAAAACATGATAAATGGGAATATTTCTACCGGGTCATTATTGGGGATTTGTCTTAATTAGTACTTTTTAAGGTTCCGTACCTTAAAAGGTTAAGTTATTACCAGATACTGAGGTCTATAGTCCCTATTAGGTTTAAAAAATTAAGGTCCTGAGTCAATATAATTAAAAGATATGGACAAATTTAGATTTCCGCGAAAACGTGTAAAAAAATTACCTTCTCGAATGTTAGCCAGGAAATTATCTTATTACTTGTATAGATTTATTTATTACAGCAACAACAGGGGGACGGGTCGGAAAAGTTTTTTCTCCTTGGACGTGCGTGCTGGGAGCATGCTAGGAGCTACATCATATACAGCATCATCACTTAACATCGTGTGAGATAGTGGTCAAGTAGGATAGCGCCTATCCTACTCCTACTGATATAATAATTGTGAAACTTTGTGTGTATGTTTGTTTCTCCTTCACACGAAAAACTCGTTATGTAGATATAGCTGAAATGGAAACTGGAATTAACATATAGGCAACTTTTAATCCCAATATTCATTCGGGATCGGGATTTACCGCGGGTGAACCCGCGGGGCGTAGCAGGTATATAAAAATAAAATTATAAGAGGTACCTACTTACAATATCTATTAAGTATCTTACTCTAAGGTAATTATAATATACGAGTGAATGTATCTTGGCTAAATGATAAATTAGTGAAAAATAGTATGATATACTTACCTATATTCCATCTCACTGCTCTACCAAAATGACTAACTACTTGTTGATCGTCAGATTATTTTTTTATAAACCTATTAATATATACCTCAATGTTATCTTAGTAAACTTAATTTAATTCATGCTGTTCAGAACGCTGAAGTACTTGGGACACACCTATACCACTCTCTCAACTTAGTCGACCATGTCAATACGTCTGGACGCCCTGATGAAATAATTCGTCTGGAGTCAACTAAGCCGCGGGTTTATCACGATGTTTTCCTTCGTCGTAAGAGTTAATTAGCGGACATAAAGTTTTTTGTAAGAAAAATGTATTGGTCGAAAGTTGTTGGCGTTGTATAAA
Source organism: Idaea aversata (assembly GCA_907269075.1). Classification (NCBI taxonomy): domain Eukaryota; kingdom Metazoa; phylum Arthropoda; class Insecta; order Lepidoptera; family Geometridae; genus Idaea; species Idaea aversata. The sequence goes on from OU026102.1 coordinate 7,102,196, forward strand.
TCATCTAGGTTAGATATAAGGTCTATATTATTGTTAACATTCATGAGGAGATTCACAGCTAAGCGACGCTCGCTGATCGTTTACGGTCGTGCGGGTTAAGCGACGCCTGGCGCGGTCATTACTTCGATGGGTGACCAATTAACAGTGTGGCAAAAATGTGTTTTCGTGAGCCAATCCGTGCTTCGGAAGGCACGTTAAGCCGTTGGTCCCGGTTGCTACCTCTAGTAGCAGTCGTTAGGTCAAGTTAGAGGCCTTAAGGCGATCTGAAAACTCTAACAATAGGTGAGCCACACCACTATACGAGAAGAAGAAGAAGAACATTCATTTACCATCAGCGCCCTACGGTTTCACCAGCACAAGTTTCGATTTTGATATCTGAATAAAAAGTAGCCTATGTCAATTTCCAGGTTTTAAAATGCCTTCATACATACATATTGTCTCGTAATGAATGGATAAGCGGGCACCTACGGATAGAGGACACTGTGCCGGTTCATAAAAATAAAAGTTATGCTCTATGAAAGTTTCTTGGTGCTCGCTTATCCATTCATTACATGACACCTTCTAAATATTTTTTTTCCAAATAAAAAAATATATAAGACAGAGGACATATGTTTTTATTACAATCCTTTTAACTGGTTATAGATAGATAGATAGATTTAACACTTATTTGTACAATTATAATAATCACTTTATTTGTACAACACACAAAACATTGAAAATAACAAAAATGACGATAAAGCTTATTAACTACAAAATAAAAATAAAAATAAAAATTATAATAAAATAAATAAATTAATTATTTAATTATTATTTTGTTATTAATTATTTTTTAAATTATTATTAATTTAATTGATAATGTAATTATTAATTGTTATAATTATTTACAAAAATATATTACTAAATAATATTAAATAGTAAAAAATAGTACCTACCTCAGCCTTATTGACATTGAACGTTAATTGATATTGTTGTGTGATCTGACATGGACAATATTTAAGAATACCGTTCCTGAGAATAATAATAAGGGCCATGAATTGTTTTTCAGATTGAGAATAAAAGCAAACAAAGAGCCGTCGCCATACAAAGAGGTAACGCGGCCAGTATTCTCGGCTCCTTTGCACCGGGAGCTGTCAGGGGCGGTTTATTTGAATGACGATTAATGTATATTTTAAATTATGATTTTATATTAATTTATAAAAGCAAACATTTATCTAAAAACTATTGAAGTCAGATTATGTGTGTAACTTCGCATAGGTACATAGAAGTTATGCCAATTATAACAAAAACAGATAAAAACATTTCTTTATTGGTGTTGTTTCTCGTTATCTTATACGATCGCCGAATGTATATTTAAACAGGGATATCGGTATTTTTATTATTGGGTTTAAATTAAGAGTAAGTACAGTCTCCTTAGAACTGGTTGTACCGTTGCTTGGCCGACCCAGCACCCACTTGATCTCATTGTTTGATACATTGCACTTTTTGGGGACCAGCGTTTGCGCACCATCTTTTGTGTATAGAGGGTGATCCCTTTTCTCTATGTATTGATAAAAAGTTAGCCCACAAGCTACGAAAAAAAAGGACGTAGTGCTACGAATCAATTAAGAGCTCTAAGTAGGAAGGTTTGGATATTCCATTTAAAATATATAATTTGCGATTTTTTTTCTAGTTTTCTCAGTATTTTTTTAAATTAGAAATAGTACTACTAATAAACTTATTTGAGATATTTACCATAGTTTTGGTTTTTGGACACAATATAAAACCAAAAAAACATGTTATTCGTCGTAGAAATAGTTACGGAAGTAGGTAACGGTAACATAAAAAAAATCTTAGATGGTATTGCAAATGGGAAGTAATCATTATGCTTCCCATTTATTTTTATTGACAAAACAGAAGGAAAAAAATTATTATGTGAATCACATTTTAGTAGGCACCCTGTGTATTGGGTGCGCACGCGCATAAAACGGCGATGCAGCGCCAGCCGCGACACAATCGCAAGCCGGTGGCTGACTCCGCGCTACGGAACCGTGAGTCCATATTTTAAAATAACATACACACATAACGTAAACAAATAAACAAAATATAAGTGAGTGTTTAAAAAAATAACTTGATCTTTTTAAATTATATTTTACTTATTTTATGGTGAATTTATCTTTTAAAATGTAAGTAGGTACTTATAATATTTTTAATTTCTAAATGCAACTTAATTAAAGTAAAAGCTAATTCTTATAGGTCTAGAGCGGCTACTCTTTTACGCAAGTGTAGATTAGTGTAAAATTGGCCATGAACTGTGTAATAAGTAGAATAAAAGAATAAATAATCAAGGAATATACACATATATCCGGCATTCTTACACTGTACATTATATAAAGTATTGCAAAGATACCCAGTAAAAATAAATGGACTGTTACATTCAACAATTCATAAAATATAAATAATCTATTTCTCTTTGCAACGTTACAAAATCAATGTATAACATTTTATTGTGTAATTAATAATGAAGATTATATTAATTTATTAAATCAGAGGAATGGAATGGAATGTCTGGGCTGGGCTGGGAGATAATAACATCAATTTGGTTTAAGTGAATCTTTGTCGTGTTGTTCCGACTCAGTCGTGTAATCTCTTTACCTTCAAACTTAAGAATAATTAGAAGTGTAGGTACCTTTAGAGAATGCCTAAGAATTTTAGAGAATACTAACTTTAGAGAATACCTAAGAATAATTAGAAGTGTAGGTACCTCCTTTTATACATACCAATCTTAACGATTTAAGGATAGACAGTGCCACGAACAAAATCTATACAAACAACAAAATATGTCTTAAAATAAAACAAATCGATCGGTAGTGATTCCGCATTTGACAGCTATCATAACTGCCGTAGGTGACGATTGATCTCAGATGTAGCACGCTTTCCTGGTTCATTCGCGAGTTGAAGATCTCAAAATTCATATTAATATTTGAACGTTTGAACTATTTTTTTAAATATCCAACACAATCTCCTAAAATTTCAATAAATGAAACTTATATTATATTTTTAGATTCTTATTTTTTATCCAGTGGTAGGGATAAAAAATAAGAACTGAATCTATACTAATATTATAAAGCTGAAGAGTTTGTTTGTTTGTTTGTTTGTTTGAACGCGCTAATCTCAGGAACTGCTGGTTCGAATTGAAAAATTCTTTTTGTGTTGGATAGTCCATTTATCGAGTAAGGTTATAGGCTACTTTTTATCCCGATATTCCCACGGGATCGGGAGTTACGCGGGTGAAACTGCGGAGCGCAGCTAGTATAATATAAGTTAGGTAGGAAAGCAACCACTTTCAGTTATTAGTATTACAAAACTGACTCATCTATAATCTCTTAATAACTATTTCCTTGCGAACTTGAATTCGTAAACAGCGAAAGTGTAGCCATTATTACAAATTTATGATAATTTTATTGACTTTCCGTTTTGTTTTATTATTTATAAATCTAGGTGATACCATTTTTGCGAAATCATTTTATGTGGATGCCAAAATTAATGTTGCTTTTTATTGATACAACATTGTTTGTTTGTTGTTCGTTTGTAGGTCAATAGTCTGAAATAATGTCGATTAAAATGATCATTAGACTAAGTATTTTATTATCACAAAAACGTATGACAACTTTTTATAGATGCAAGGAACAAACTTAATCAATACCCTACATAATACCAATTGAAAATATAGAAATATAGGATAGGCAATTAAATCACACTGGTTGAAACTCAAGTATCAAAGATCAGTTACGAACGTGGATTAGAGGAATGAAATTGCATAGCAAAAGGTTCAAGAATCGTTTTTTTAAATACAAAACGTTTATTTGGTCTTAATTAATGACGTTAAGGTGAAAGGGTACCTGCGCTCGCTCCATACAAACGTAGTCGACTGTTTCCTCCCTGGATAATGACACTAGCACAAATATTTTTGTGCCATAAAACCTAACACTGCCAAGACTATGCCCCTATGTTTTGGTTTTTTTTATTTTCTAATTATCATAGAAATTAAAATTAAAAAAGTTAAAAAATTTAAAAAAGCAGAAAATAGGGATGCCCCTATTTTCTGCTTTTTTAAATTGAAAACCATGCGGTCATGGCTGTTTTAAGTTTTATGCACCAAAAATATTTGCTCTAGTGTCATTATCCTGGGAGAAAACAGTCGACTACGTTTGTAATAGTTTGTATGGAAAAAGCCCCCGGTACCCTTTCCTCTTAAGATGTAAATCAAAACTATAACATAAAAAATAAAAATAAACAATTTAGTACTTATACAATTTTACAAAATTTAATTAGTGAACTTCGATCTGTTTACACACTAAATACAAAAAAAAAAAAAAAAAAAAATACGCAGCGAATTGAGAACCTCCTTTTTTGAAGTCGGTTAAAAATATGTTGTAAGCCGCGTCTTTAAAACTTCATTTCCTAACTGAAATCAGTTTTAGGTTTCTAAACTATCCAAAATTTACCTAACATTGCAATTAACAATAATTGAGGTTAATTCATAAAATACACTGTAATTTTTAGGATACATTCACCTTTTATTTCAGAGTTTACCGTGTTTCTTAAATTAATATTAAATTACGATTTCTATTCTAACTGGGTCAACTTGACTGAAAAAATAAAATAATAATTTGTCATGTCGTCCTTTTAAAAGTTAATAAATATATAAGGAATTGTATTAAATTTGACCTGTAGACGTATTAATTTGTACCCGTAACAAAACGCTTCCGTAAATGAAGTTAGTGAAAACAAAGTGTCACGCACAAATCTCACGCAATACGAACCATTTGAGGAAATTAACTACTGACTCCCTTTTGTAATAGCAATAATTTAATAACATAACAATACTTATATTCAACATACAATAACAGTTGTTTGTGTAACGTTTGTATTTGTAAAACGAGGGGTTGACATTTAAATAAAGACAGACTAAAACGGTCTATTATAAATGTTATGTCATTTTACAGTCTTAAACCTGGTACGGATATTACTCTTTTTGAGCAACTTTATTGACTTAAAAATCTATGCTAAAATCACAAAAATGAAAGATTTTGTTTGTAATAAAAAGGCTCCGAAACTATTGAACCGATTTTGATGAAAGTTTATAAGAAAGAAAAGAAAGAAAGAAAGAAAAGATTTTATTTAACAACTTTAACCTTAAACTTAAACCTAAAATACATTAGTATTATAAAGTTACAATGAACAATATAAACATACAATAATAAAATAATGACTAAAATAGATAATTCAATAAGGACGCAACTCTATAAGGAAGATGCATTGAATCTACTAGAAATGACGTGGGTTTTTATCCATAGAACAAGCCTTACGGCGGCGGGTGAAACCCGGAGCTAAGACTATAGACTAAGATTTCACCTACCGCCAGAACTTCGTGATTTTATGAAAGCTGTGGTTTACTCAACGCATGCTTTATATTTGCACACATCGTTCATAACTGTGTTGGAGACATGCGCTGACTAATTTTCAGCTTCTATAAAATCACGTAGGTCTGATGGTAGGCGGGATCCAACTCTATTATGTTTTATATGTCCTGGGATACGTGCTTGGTTCGATATTACAATACTTACCTGAACAAAGGTTTCACTTTCGGCCGCTGACCTTAGTTCTCGGAAGACTCACTGAGCACTCATCAATATTCTTGCAACGATCCTGCAATAGGCAGCGATGTGACCAAGCTCTTGACTGTTTGCGGAATTACTATAGATACCTACCTATATATACAGGGTTATTAATAATTATAGTAGCAAGTCGTTGAGGGCTACTTCTGTGCAGCTAAACAAACAACTTTTGTAAACTACGACATTTGGAAATTGGAAAAAAAAATGAAAATTTTGAGGATTTATGTAAATTCGAAAAACAGCTGATTTTCTAAAACAAAAGTCTTTTCTTTAGACTAAGAACAGTAGACAAACTTTAAAAAAAGTAATATTTTAAGGTTAATGACCTCTCCGTATATGGAACAGCTGATTTTCAGGCCTAATCAAACCTCAAAATTTTAAAAAAATATTCGAATTTCCATTTAAAGAACAAAAGTTGTTTGTTTAGGTGCACAGAAGTAGCCCTCAACGGCTTGCTACTATAATTATCAATAACCCTGTATTAAAGCAAGGTGATAAATATAAAATTTTGTCTGACTCTAGAGACATGTTTGAAGGGTATTCAATAAGAAACAGTTTTTGGAAATACTGTTTTCTAAAGGCCATGCGGGCGAAGCTACATACTAGTATTTTATGAAATCTTTTACGTTGGAACAATTTAATAAGGAAACAAAAGTGAATAATTTTATGGAAAATCCAATAAATGTTTTTCAACTGAATTTGGCAGGAAGAATGTTATGTTTAGGTATTTACATAAATACATTTGTCTTGCCAAATCACTACATAGTATAAAACAAAGTCGCTTTTTCTGTCACTATTCCCTTTGACTGCTTAAGTCTTTAAAACTACGCAACGAATTTTGATGCGGTTTTTTTTAATAGATAGAGTGATTCAAAAGGAAGGTTTATATGTATAATAGATGCATAATATAGCCGTGCGAAGCCGGGGCGGGTCGCTAGTTAATTCATAAAATACTAACTTTATGTGTCTTTTCTTGTAAAAACTTTTCTACCAATTTTTCAAAGAGAGATAAAAATAAACCAAAAAAACCTCGCTGGGTAGGTAAAGTAGTGCACTTCTCCTAACAAAACCGAGCACTAATTAGTGTTAGTACCTCCTCGTACTTCTCCTTTAATGTGAACCGACCGACGGTTTTCAAACCAACGTGTTCGATAAAAAACAACTTTTAAAACTTTACCTACAACTTTAGGGTAACGCAGACAACAAACTTTTTTCCATTTGATTTAAACGAGTTGCGATCGCATTTTGGGTAATTATTTTGAAAATTGAATTTACCTGCTTGAGGCTGTGTAACTCAGCAGTATTGTCAACGTAATTATTGAAATAAATTTCCAGAAACGCGATCGCGTTCCTTAATGTCTCTAAACCGTGTAAGTTTAAAGGGCAGTGCTTATCATCATTTCACTATCACTATCACTACATAGTATAAAATAAAGTCACTTTTCGCCGTCCCTATATCCCTATGTCCCTTTGTATGCTTAGATCTTTAAAACTACGCAACGGATTTTGATGCGGTTTTTTGTTATTTAATAGATAGAGTGATTCAAGAGGAAGGTTTATATGTATAATACATGCATAATATAGCCGTGCGAAGCCGGAGCGTGTCGCTAGTAAACTATATAGTTCATCAATGAATATTCAACATTTTTCGAGGTAAAAACGAGCGTGCTCCGTTTATAATTCTATTTAAACCGAATTAGCATCGTGGCTCTCGAAACCAATAAATGCCAAAGGCTCGAGTTAAATATTTGAAGTGGACTCTTTTAATTCACAACCTCATTTTGTAAACGGTTAACAAAATAATGTTGATGATATTTAATTAACTGTTCTATTTATTGTACTTATTTGTTGTTAGTATTTTATTAAACGGAAGATCAAAGGTCTAAATGAGACGTTTAAAGTCCTCTTAACAAACTCTATTTAGGTATATATTATTTTGTTTCTTTGTTTAACTTCCTTAATGGAATTTCTATTACTTAGACATCTCCAATACCATTAACGTTTATATTAGGTACCTGACCTTCTTACACCTAAATGGATGAGTACTTATTTGTATCAAGAAGTCGTAAAATCAAGTTCTAAGCAATTTACTTAGTAACTTGGCATAGAGACAAAATATTTATTTTGCCTTTGCAGCTACAAAAGGTCGGATAAGCTCTAGTTTTGCTGCCGTCTACTACCTTTATCTGCGTCCTTCGAAGGGCCCCGCTTATTTGGTGGTCTTCAAGTCAAGAATGAATCTTTTAGGTAAATCATAGCATTCTTATCATGCAAAATTATAGCATTCTTAATTTAAATGCAATATTTTTAAATTTTAAGAATACTGCTTATTATTTTCAATAATATTTATTAAAAACAATAAATTATTGTCTATCGTCTACAGGTGAGGATTTATCATTTCGAAAAACCTTTTTTCTGTATAATTCTAAAATTCTTAAAACCATACTCAAAAAATATTTATTTTTTTCTGGTTTTAATTTTGTTATTATAGCGGCAACAGAAATACATCTTCTGTGAAATTTTCAACTCTCTAGCTATTATGGTTCATGATAATATACAGCCCGGTGACAGACAAACGGACGGACAGCGAAGTCTTAGTAATAGGATCCCATTTTTACCCTTTGGGTACGGAACCCTAAAAAACATAGGTCAGATTTTGACTATGTGCATACGTAAACAGCACTTTATTAAAAGTTAGAAACAGCGAATTAGTTTACTGATTTTTTTTTTCGCCTTACTTATCTAACTTTACACATTAATAACGTCTATGGATATTCTGTCCATGTAAATGTAGGTACTAAATATTCTTGGACAGTGTTAATGCTTGTTATTTTTTGTTTTAGGAACAATAATAACTATTATACTTACTTGTGTACCAACTTATGATAATCCTAGCATAAAATAAACTAACTTTCACCCGCGGCTTCGTCCAGGCAGGGTTTGAATTTTCCAAATTAGCGAATGCCTACATTATAACAATGTTGAACCTTTTATCCTGTCCCTCCAGCCCTAATAGCTAACCAGTTAATAGGACTATTTACCTGGGGCTCTATTTTTGAATCGCTCGGGCTCATAGCATCGTCGTATACGCCTACAAGTCATACTCTATTTCCAAGTCGCATGATCCAATTTTCTGAATTTTTTCGTCGTTCGTCGTCGGTGCTGCTTTTTGTTGAAATGTTAATTTTTTATTAGTTTTACCCAGAAAATTAAAGACCGGTAATTACTGACTCACATTCGAAAAAATCCCAAAAGATATAAATATGTAACAAATATCGTTTCCGATTGTTTGACGTGACGTTTGGCGTTTATTCTACCACTCGGCGACGAGGGGTGGAGATTACTTGTAACGATTGAGCGATTGAAAAATAGCCAATTTCTGATTTCAAACGAAAATCAGTAGAAATCGAGCGCTCGACGCGGGGCGAACGATCCAAAAATAAAACCTCTGGTAGCATACAGGATGGGCGAATCTGACTCTACCTAATCTTTCGAATTTAATTTGTACTACTGATATGAAGAAGAAGAAGATTATAATAACTATCGTCCAGTGTGCCAAATTTTTGCCCGATCAGTCTGTCAGATAGGTTTTTAAATGTTATATTTATAGATCACTAGCTGCGCCCCGCGGTTTCACCCGAGTAACTCTCGATCCCATGGAAATATCAAAACTAAAAGTAGCCTAATTTTTCAATTCGAACCAGTAGTTCCTGAGGTTAGCGCGTTCAAACAAACAAAGAAACAAACTCTTCAGCTTTATAATTATTAAGTATAGATCAGTATATACTCAAAAGGAAATAGTTGCTAACACTATCTTTAATCGATAATCAACTGCCATCATTTAATTATAATTCTATTGTATTGCTTTAATATATTTTCCACAAGATAAAGTGTTCATTATTCACAGTATAACGCCTTGTTATTGTATTAATGTCAATTATAATGCTGAAGATGGGAAATTATGTGTTTAAAGTGTCATACATAACTGATAAGAAATTAAATAATGATTGTCGTTTAATTGATGTTATGCCGAATGGTGATTAATTAATCCCCGACTCTACCTACCGTTATTAAATGAAAGATAGAGTCGAAGTTAAGCGTGAACAAAGTGATATCTACTTAAAATCAAATGAATTAATATCTTTACAACAGTATGTCTATTTGTAAAAAAAATAGTTAAATACCTATACAAATAAAAATTAAATTAATTTTTATTTTGTAAGTTTCTCTTTTTATTTATGCGCTTGTGCGTATGGTATAAATATGGTATATGGTATCGTACCTAAAAGATTGGAGACATTCCTCCTCTGGATAGCTAGGCTTGTTTTTTGAGTGGAGAAGCTCAGCCGTGAGCTCAGCCCTACGGTCCCTTTATGCCTTATGCCTTATATTGGCACGCCCCGTTAGATCCTTAATAAAAAGGATGGCATATACCTAACTGTCAAAAGAAAAATAACGAGTAATAATACCATACTAAGAAAAAGATCAGCTTCATGGGGTAGTTTCAAAAGTTATCTGCCCCTTTTTTCCATAGATTAGACAGTGACATTGTAGGCATTGGAATAATATGCACAATTCCAGAGCAAATTTTCGTATTTATTGGTAGTTATATTTTATGTTTTTCCATTATCTTTAATTTCTGTGTTAGTTTTAAGTTTTGAATGTTGTACGGATTTCGGTCTGAATAATAAACATATTATTTTAAATTATTATTATAATAAAGTCGATAGTATCATCATACTCACTATAGACATTAAATATCTGTAACTAGTTAAAACAATTAGCCATTTAGTTAAATTCAATACAGTATGTCGAAATCCAATATCTGAGGAGTCAAATGTGATGATCGTGAGTTCTATTGTTACAGTAAATATAAAGTTCATTACTATTAGCTTACTGCAATACGAATGAGGCTAAGGACAAATAATCAATTGTTTATAAGGTCATTTTACTAATTTTAATTAACATCATAGACACAAATATCTACAAATATAAAATTTAAAGTGCTGCATAGGATTGTAAACATTACGGTGGGCAGAGACTTTTGACCGTGGATTGTACAATCGGCTGCATAATTGCAGACCCACCGTAGAGCTCTAAAACGGCTGTTATTAGAAGGTTTTCAACACAAGCAAGATTCTATGCACCTGCTTTAGTCGAACTTTAAAGTCTTTTTACTTATGAATTTGTCAAACAAAAATTTTTTAATTAAAACATTCTAATAATAGTAGAAGTTTAGAACTCTACGGTGGGTCTGCTAAGCTGCTAAGCTAAGTAACTAAACTTGTGTTATGGGTGCTAGACAACGGATAAACTACATAAATACTTTTCTTTTGTAAATACCTATATACTTATAATAAATAGAAACAAGCAGACCACAGACAAACATCTAAACATAAATACTTGTCTGAGGTGGAAATCGAACCCGCAACTCTGTATTTGGCATTCCGGCATGGTCACCATTGTGCCAACTGGGTCGTCAAATCGGCTCAGATCGGGCTAAAATTAGATATACCGATAGATATTTTAACGTAGGCATCCGTTATGATTTATTTTAGAAAAATTCAACCCTTATGCGGGCGAAGTCGCGGGTAGCAAGTCTACAATATTTTCCTTTGAATTCCTTTTTCATATGACTAATTTGCGTTAAATTTTTTATTACATTCCGGTTCAATTTATGTAGTCTGTGCTGCGACCTTTCCAAAGCTTTTGACGTCGCTGACCACTCAGTTCTCGCGAGAAAGCTAGACCACTATGGTATCCGGGGTAAAGCATTATCGTTGCTTACGGATATGATGCGCAACCGATCCCAGGTTGTAGTAGGGCATGATGAAAAATCGGAGTCTCTAACACCCTCAATGGGAGTAGCACAGGGTTCATCCGTATCCAACATTATGTTTAGCCTTCTCCTTAATGACCTACCGGACGCGATAACAGCAGCGGAGGTGCTAATGTACGCTGACGATGTCGCAGCTGTTGTTACCGCTAAATCTGGGGAGGAGTTGGAGAGAAGGTTAAATGAGACAATCGCACAATTAGCAGGGTGGTTTTGTGCTAACGGACTAGGTCTCAACCCCAAAAAAACACATTTTATACACTTCAACCTATCTGGCCGGAGCATGACCCCTTTATCGGTTACACTCAATGGATCCGAGATCAAACAAGCAGATAGTACAGTGTTTCTAGGCTTCGAAATTGACCGCGGTCTGACGTGGAATCACCATATCGACAAACTTTGCGGTAAACTGGGAAGTGCTTGTTTCGCGCTTGGTCGTTTGGCTCGCGTGGTACCGATCGAGATGGCGCGAAACTGTTACTTTGCAACAGTTCACTCACTGCTGCAATACGGCGCTGAGTTCTGGGGGCGCGCTGCCGACTGGGAGCGTGCCTTTAGAATGCAGAAGCGGGCTATAAGGTCAATGGTGCGGATCCGAAAAGACGTATCGGCTAGACCTCATTTTAAAGAGCTGGGTGTTCTGACGTTGCCCTGTATCATTATTATGCAACTAGCGATATATGTAAGGAATAGCCCAACGGAATTCGACAAGAATAGCGATAAACACTCCTACCACACACGTAACGCTTCAAAACTAGCCGATGTGCAGAGAACTCTTTCTAAGTCGTCCAAGTTATCTCATGTGATGGGCCCCATTATTTATAACAAACTGCCAATAGCAATTACCGAAGCAAACAGTCATAACATATTTAAAAATAGACTGAAGAGTTGGTTGATCGAGCAATCTTTCTACAGTGTTGAGGAATACTTGACTCATAATCTACCAAACGAATTTATTTATTGATTAATTTGACATCATAATGTACAATTATTTATTATTTAATTTAAGTTATCGACCATGAGCTACTGATGAGTAGCACATGGCTACTTATATTTTTTTACCATGCAACTTATGAATTACAATGTATTTATGTTACACAATATTTGACCTGTAAATTGTATTCTTTTACCAATAAAATACTATTGACTATTGACTATTGACGTCTTTTATTTCTATTTCGACGGTATTTTCAACAAAACTACAAAAGAACTAAAAAAAACATAAGTAAAATCATACCAAATAACACATAATAATTCCCATAATCGAAACTTTTAGGTCAAAATAAATACTTACCAATATTTGCAATAAAATCCACATTAGTGGATGTTATGTGGATTTTTTGACGTGATAACGTCTAATAAATTAGTGGAACATTTGCATTCACACAAAAGTGTCACGTCATGTCATCTTGTGACGTCATGCGTCATGGTAATATGACCAGACGCGTCATGGTAACTTAGGAAACAGAGTATTTAATAATAATATCGCTCATCTAGGCTTGTTTTATGGTGGGACGAGTGAATATAGATGACTTATCTATAGGAAAAAAAGAATAAAAATAGAATTTACAAAAAAAATCTCAATGTTTCATCGCTTTTTTATGACATTATCACGTAAAATTATCTTCCGTAAACCGACTTTACAGACAACCATTTTTGTTTTGTTTTTGTGTGGTTTTCTTTATTTTAATGTCGCATTATTTTATGTGCTTGCTGTCATTTTTCGTGTAATTTCTTGTATAACTACGAGTAGGTATGTTTGCCGTGTGATTCGTCTCTAATAAACCACTCTATTCTTAATTCGTTTTCCAATTCATAATATTTACATCGTAAGTAAACAATCAGTAGGCGGATAGCACACTGGGTCATATTGCGAGTGACACATCTATAGAGCTGGGTCCCGTTACCCGCAGTGCCGTTACAAATCTTTAAGTGGTTCGCTCATAACGTGTGTACTTAGCTTAAGTACATTTAATAGTATAAGTAGATAAACGGGAGCGTTAACAAGATGGTTCAGGTGCAACTTTATAACTAAGTGTAATGGTATTTTTTTAACTATATGCGTAATTAGCATATGTTTAAGAAACCAGTGGTAAAGTAAGTTTCGTAGAATGTTTAATTATTTTGCTTTTGCTACAACTTACCTACCTATGAGGATATTATTTTGTTGACAGTAGCAAAACCATAAAGGATATATTATTATTTAAACGTAGTGAAAATTCTAGGTCTATGAGCAAAAGGGTTCTGGAATGAAGTAGAAGCAATAGGTATATGAAAATATTTCTACATTTAATTTTAATACCAAAACTTGTTTCGGAACACTAGTTATTTATAAGTTTAGAGAACAATGGATTAGTTGGTATCTATAAATATTAAATTCAAAGTCCCAGGCAGGTACCCACTAAGAAAGGAATTTTCGAAATTCTATCCCAAATAGGGTGAAATTGCGGGTGAAGCCACGGACAGAAGCTATTTTGAATATAAGTGAAATAAGCGAACAGCCGATAAATGATATTTCCACTATTGTCAATAGTCTCGGTAAATTTTAATACAAATTTGAAAGATATATGTGTTTTCATATAATTTAAAAAAGCTTTTAATAAATAAAAATAGATTTTAAAAATGAAATCATACGAAACTTACAAATATTCTGTAGGTTGGCTGGCCATTTTATTTTATTAAAACACAATAAACGTGTGTTGTGTTTAATGTCCAATATTTTACCGATGAAACTTTCCAGCGTTTAATTTTCCGGCTGAAAATTCCTATGCCATTTGACATTTATTATTGTTGTTAGGTTTTGGTCGAAAACTTTTGGTTGTTATAATTGGGAAGCTTTTCAAAAAAAATTGTGAGTGGGTGATACTTAGGTACCTACTTTTTGCGTAAAATATTATGCCGTCTTTCTATATTCACTTGCGTCCCTCGAAGGCCCCCGTTTATTTGGGGGTATTCGAGTCACAAGCGTTTATGTTTATTCTAGGAAAGCGTGCTAAATCATAAACCACATCGTCAAGTACCATTGTGTGAGATAGTGGTCAAATGCAGACCTATACCTACCTATACAAAACAAAGATAAATACTACTACTATATTTTAGCTACTTGTAATAAGTAAGAATAATAATTTGCCTATATATTTACCTAAGGACTACAGAGAGCGAAAAATGCCACAAATGTAAAAATATTCATACCCAATAAAAATCAAACAGATTTCCGACAATTTCACCGAAAATATTTCCTTTGTTTTTGGTTGAACAGTGATTTCAGTAAGAGCACAACAAAGTCATAAAATATTTTTATTTTTCTTTCATAAGCAGAGAAACAAATAGAATTTTTCCTTTTTACTTGTTCTGTTTACAAACAATGGATTTACGGTGGTGCCTATTACGACGTTACAAAGTGAAATGTATTTTTAAAAGGATCACATAAAGTCGTTTTTAATAAAGCGGAAAATTTATAATGAACTAACTGTTGGTAAAATTGCCATTAACAATGGGGAATACTTTGTCACTTATCCGTTTATTTAAGAAGATTATTTTTGTTTGATTTGGTGTACTATTATTGTTTGTTTGTTTATTTACTTTTACTTGTTACTTACTTATTTTTTGAATTACTAACCGAATATCCTATACATTCAAACCTTGATTCAAACCTTAATTCTAAGGATATGTCGATTTCTAAACAATGTTTTTTGTCCTAAAGTAGGACGAATTATGGACTTATTTTGGTATAACTGGCTGTAAATTCCCTAAATATGAAAGATAAAAAAGGTTAGTTAAAACTTGCAGTTTTAGCAGTCATATACTTGTGTAAGTTTTAGATAAACTTTTCATCCAGTTACACAAAAGATTACCCAACATTGGTAAAGAAAATTCCTTGTTTCAAGGTAGCTAATTATAGAAATATTTATTCCCGTCAGGTGCAAAATGCGAGCTATACTTGCGACGTTGGCCGTCCTCGCGGTCTCCACCGCTTCTGAATGTAAGTACACTCATTTACAGTTCAAATACCTAGCCGTTATGACACGGCAAAGTATAATTAATTTTAATAATAATGTAAGCGAAAATTTAGGTTACTACGCGTACTTTGGCAGTAAAAAATATGACCGTTGCGACTTGTGTTTGAATTTTTTGATATTCTTTTAAAAAATCTGAAATTTGAAATTAAAGTACTTTAATAAACTTTTTAAATTCACACGATTTGTATTCATAGTCATTATTTTCCCGGGTCTTAATCGCGTATTTTTTATAAAAATAAATAAAGTACTTTAGTAGCTACATAGCCTTAACTTCGCACGACTGTCCAATATGAAATAATGTCCAAATAATACGCACCAATGGCCCAAATGAAGAGGCTAGTGTGTGTAGTAGTGGAGAAAAAACCCCGTAAAACTAAAGTAAAATATGTCCAATAATAAAATTGTCCAACTAAGTAGATAGATATTGTTTATGTATAAAAATTGTTCAAACTGTGGGTTGTTCTTGAGATTTTGTAAGTATCAAAGTTTCCTTTTCACGTACCTATTTAGATTTCTTTATCATTCTTATAATATCTTCCCTGTCTAAACACAAATACGGGCTATATCCAGACGAAAATAAATGAAGCTCTTTTGAATTCTAAAAAGGAATCTCGTGCGTCCCCACGAACCATCTACGTAGTACCTAAATCTCGTTGTAGGTAAAATAGATATTTTGGGCAGGTAATATTTAAACCACTTTGCGGGTCGAGTGAATGAATCAAATAAATTGTATCCGATGTTATTTCTCTAACGAGTGGAGAGTTGGATTTCTCACTGTGCAAACGTGGGAGGGTGGTTAAGTAATTCTATTTGACACATAAATGTTCTATTTCATCAACGTTAACCCATTTTATTTAAAACCGAACCTATAGCGATGTTAAATTGAAATAAACGACATTCGTTTGGGAAAATAAAACGTATGTAGGGATGGTAATATTTTTGTTTTGTATTTTACTTCGTAGTCCTCCCGTGCTGTCTGTAGATAATAAATATAAATAAATAAATGAATAAATATATTTGTATTTTCAAAAATCATCTCAATCGGTTGAGCCATCTTCGAGTAATCGGCGATGACCATACCATAGAATTTGAGTTCGTACCTCAATACACAAAAATTTTCGAGTCGAATTGAGAACCTCCTCCGTTTTTTTTCATTCGTTAAAAAGGAGGTTGATTCTGAAGCCGCTAAAGAGGTTGTCTTTTAAATAATCTCAAAGAATAAGTTTGGAATACACTATACAGGGTAGCTCAACGGTAGGGATAGGTGAAAAAAAATCCACTTATCCCTACCAGGGGGGATACGCTGGCAGAGATTAAGACACTAGGCCAATTTTACAGGGCTATTTGCTAAACTATAAAATATAGAGATAGCGAATAATGCTGATTATACAATACAATACAAATACAAATATATTTATTAAAACTCATTTTACATAATAAATTAAGCACTTAATATTAAAGAGAACAAAAAAAAAACACATATGCCTGAACTAGGTGATCCTGTATCTCAGGAGAAAAAGGACTTACATTTACTTAAAAAATAAATTAAAATAATTGACTGATGATGACACTATATCAATGCTTGTTGTTTTCTCGTTGGTAGCGGACAGCAGAGCGCGCATAGTATGCTACTTCAGCAACTGGGCAGTATACCGTCCCGGTGCTGGCAGATACGCAATCGATGACATCCCGGTTGACTTGTGCACGCACATCATCTACTCCTTCATCGGTGTCGCAGAGAGTACCAGCGAAGTCCTAATCATTGATCCGGAGGTGAACATCATCCCTTTTCCTAATAATGTTATTAAAATTATTGTATTGTAAGAAAATATTGTTTAAATAATAAATTCGTTTCGTGCAATATGGAAGATCATTGCAATCGAAAAAGTTAGGTTAGGATTTCTATGTAATCTATGATTCTGTGTAATCCGGGCTATGTGGAATTACATAGAAGCATTAATTTACTACTAAAGTTTTATTAATTTATTAATTAACTAGTAATTTACTACATACGTTTTAATTTTATGGAGCAATTTTATTTCGTCGATGTTTCAATCACCAATTTATGAAAATATGGAGTGAAAAATATGGAGCGCCACAAATAAAAACAAAAACATGGTATCTCGTTTTAAATAACTTTAGCAATGAAAATAACTAAGTATAGAAGTTTAAAATCTAATGATATTAATTTATTAACACAGAAAAG
Source organism: Idaea aversata (assembly GCA_907269075.1). Lineage (NCBI taxonomy): Eukaryota > Metazoa > Arthropoda > Insecta > Lepidoptera > Geometridae > Idaea > Idaea aversata. Next base: position 7,119,914 of record OU026102.1, read on the forward strand.
TTTTCTTTTAAGCAATAAATAATCTTCTCCATAAAGACGTTAGAGAATAATTTCTTATTTTTAGTAAAAGTTCTTGAAAATAATAAGCAGTTTTCTTAATATAAGAACATTGCTGTATTCTTAATTTTAAATTAAGAATACTGCTTATCATTTTAAGATTATTTGATAAAACAAAGAAATTATTCTCTATCGTTTAATGGGAGAGGACTATTTCAATGCTTCAAGAAACCATTTTTCTGTGTAAAATTTTGATGTTTTTAACTTTATGTGAACCTATTTTATTCTGTAAACATATGATTTTAAAGCTATTCCAAAATGTTACAAAATAATTTTAGGTTCAAAGTTAGGTTATAAATATTCTCTAAGTGTATGGGTTTATTGACCGATAAATATGTTAATGTTATTTTTCTACGAACTTTGCTCGTGTTTCAGTTGGACGTAGACCAGAATGGGTTTAAGAATTTCACCGCGCTCCGTTCCACCCACCCCAATGTCAAGTTTATGGTGGCTGTAGGCGGTTGGGCTGAGGGAGGCTCTAAGTACTCACGCATGGTGGCACAGAAAAACACCAGGATGGTATTTATCAGGAGCGTTGTTGGTAAGATATAATAGGGCACAATTCTCATAAAGTCAAAGTACAGCCCTGTAAAACTAGACTAAACATTTTCGACGACCCAGTTGGCACAATGGTCACCATGCCGGATTGCCAAACACAGGGTTGAGGGTTCGATTCCCGCCTTAGACAAGTATTTATGCTTAGATATTTGTCTGTGGTGTGGTTGTTTCTATGTTTTACAAAAGAAAAGTATATAAGTAGTATATCCGTTGTCTAGCACCCATAACACAAGTCTAGTTACTTAGCTAGGGGCTAGATGGCGATGTGTGGAATGTCCTGCAATATTTATTATTATTTATTAAGACTCCACTGTCCGTTCGTCTGTCTATCACCAGGCTGTATCTCACATGATAGCTAAATAGTTAAAATTATCACAGATGATGTATTTCTGTTGCCGCTATAACAACAAATAGCAAAAACATAATGTAATGCTACGAAACCCTTCATGTCGAGTCGCTTACGCTTATTAGCACTGTAAGTGCAGTTTCTCCAATTCGGACATCAGCAGACTTCATAATATAGACGTGAAAATATAGAAAAGACATTAGCAACTGATAGAGTTGACTCAGACGGCAATTTAAACATGCTTGAATGCAGGCTAACCACAGACTAAATAGGCAGGTAGCTCGTCGACTGTTAACACTTCAAAGCAAACAATGAAAAGAAAAACAAGTAAACAATCGCTGTTTTAAACAACAATCGATCATCGATGATCTGATAATGAGATTGGACTTTTATTTTCTAAACATTTCCTGTCACTTTATTACTAGACGGCACGGCCAAAATTAAACATGAAATTTTAATTTTATAAAGATTATTATTATTTATTAAGAGGCTACACTTTCCCACTGCTATACAAAAGCCTCTTTATCTTTCTGTAGCTATTGCACACCAGTGATTCGTATAGGATTCAAAATCATTCCGTCTTCGTCGCCTTAGTCTGCCGGTTGGTCATATCCGTGTGTAGGACCATTATATTGGTATTTTTGCCAATCGTATACATCTGACGGCTAAAATGAGGCTAAAATGTGGCTAAAATGTTCAGTACGGTCGTGTTTCAGCTTACAAGCTTACTGAAAGACGTCAGCAATGCGAGTTCTGGGATTAATAAAATAACGTATAATTATTTTTAAGGTTCCGTACCAAAAGGGTAAAAACGGGACCCTATTAGAAAGAAAGAAAGAAAGAAAACATTTATTTGGACAAGCACACGACATAAGACAATCAGAAAAGTAGTAACAAACATAAAAGCACTAAAACAAAAGTTTAAAATAAAATAAAAATAATAATAAAAACAAAAAAATTAATAGGAAAAAAGAAATATACAAAGAAGAAATAAGATCTAAGGAGCCGTGTGCCTCCAAAAAGGTTCTGCCTCAGCAATGATAGCTGCACCAACATTTAGCTGACACAGCCGCTGGTCTTCCGGCAGGACCCTTTACGGATGACGTTTCGCAAATGTCACAAAATAAAAGAAACCACTGTGCAACACAAGATTGACATAGAATGTACATATTTAATAAAAAATAAATAATAATAAATAAATTTAATTGAAAATAATAAATTAAATGTTACATACATATTACTTATTACATAGATATAGTTAAGCATAGATATAATACTTAAAAAGATAAACTAGGTACATAATACCTACCATTTAAACCAATTTATTAAACATAATACATAATTTTATCAATGAATTACCTACACAATTTTATAATGAGAAGGAAAGGAAAATGAAAATAATATAAGGTAAAAAATGCGTTTTGTGAAATGCAGCCAAAAAACCGTCCATTTTACGTCTATGCACAAAACTTGGACCTCTTTTGAACGCAGCAACTGACAGTGACAGAAGGCAGACAGAGAGTGACAGACCCTATTACTAAGTCTTCATTGCGCATCCGCCATAAGAAGAAAAAAAAAATGTCTTCATTGTCCGTCTGTCTGTCTGCCACCAGGCAGGCAGGCAGTTCTCATGAATCGTGATAGCTAGACAGTTGAAATTTACACAGATGATATATTTCCGTTGCCGCTATAACAACAAATACTAAAAAGCAGAGAATATAATCATTGTGGAATCCAACTCGCACTTAGCCGTTTTTTTTACCTTAATGCATAGGGCATTACGAGTGACCCATTTTCTCACTGGTGGAAAACAGCGGAAGCACCGTTATATTACGAATTAGCACACATGCAGTTAGTAGAATCCACACCTTGATTTATAAGAATGGGTTTATTTGTTTTTGTGATGTTAATGTGGTTATGTAGGTAAGTTTAGTAGGGTTGGGATGTTTAATTGGTACATGAGAGGGTGAGTGGGGAGTAAAAATCGAACAAAATATGTAGTCATGGAAACAAAAACTAAAAGATAATCCAGAAGAGTTAACTATTCAGAAGTTGGATTGTAACCTCATTTGCACCAAGTTAAGATATCAACCTGGTGCAAATAAGGTTATGAACGAACCTATTAATTTATCCTACTTCCTACTAATGATATAAATGTGAAAGTTTGTTAGTATGTTTGTAACTCCTTCACGCAAAAACTACCCAACCGATTGAGTTAAAACTCGGTATGTAGATAGGTGGAGACCTGAATTAACACGTACACTACCTTTATCCTGAGATTCCAACGAGATCGGGACTTCTATGGGCAAAACCGCAGAGCGCAGCTAGTAATAAATATATCGTATATGTTCCTGCGTTTTTTTGGTAAAGGAATGGTCAATTTTCGTTATATAAATTGATCGATTTTAATTTAAACTTCCGACAGATGTGTGCCTAACCCATACCCATTTATAACTTGTATTGTAGCGATACATCAAAATTGGAATAGATGTTTAGACGATTTTAGAGCCAATGTTTGTCGTTTCAATTTACGTGTTTAGGAAACATAAAGCGTCTGTTTGAGAATAAATGATAGCTTAATTTAGTACTCGTAACTGAATTTAGTGTAACTAAATTAATTAGTGCTCCGTGATTAGTTTTGTTCGTTGATAAATGGTGCTCCTATCAGTTGCCGTTATTTGCAAAATGCGGTTTTTACTTTAAGACCAGTGTGAGGCTGTAAATTTCCATACAAAAAGCGGTAACGTTTTCCCCCCCATAAATGAAGTCTGATTTTGATAATTTTTGAATATGTTCTAGATCTAATGGAAAACTAGGTTTAACCGTTTTTATTATAAAGATATTTTGCCTTAGATAAAAGTTATTAGTATCTGAATATCTATATTTTTGACTTAAAAACTTCATCGAGCGTGTCAATTGTTTTTAATAGACTAAACTGAATTACCAAAAAAGAAAAACGTATAAACATAGAATAAGATGCAGTGAATTAAATGAGACCAAATTTATTTTATTTTGTGAATGATAAAGGGGGTAAAAACGTTACGGCCCGAATACGGCCCATTATTTGAAAGCAAAATTAAGGCAATTACGTCCGAACTTAAACTCTCTCTATCGCATGATACGGGTCATTTTTGAAAATACCTACTCGCGCCGCGTATCGAAAACTCATGATTCTCTTAACTGCAGCGCAGCGTAACTATTGTTGTATAAACTTTAAAACCTTGACTGACTCACGCGTATCTAAACTCTACACCTCAAACTAATTAACTGATCTGGCTAAAATTTGGCATACAAATAGCAATTATGATGTAGGCATCCGCTAAGAAATATTTATTGAAAATTCGCTGGTAAAACTTTGTGTACTGATATAAACTAATTAAGTTGAGTTCACAAATATTGCTTTAAACTTTTCTCGATTATTACATGTAATTTAAATTCTAAATTTCGTGTTTGTAGCGTTCCTATCCTATCTCTAATGGTTTATTCAGTTGAGATTTTTATAAGTAACTGAAATATGTACCTTTCTACTTAGTTTCATTGCATTGCGATTTATGACATAATAACAAAACAATGCAACGTTTAATAGGAGGAAATGTGTCTCTAGTTAGCCACTGATTTTAATAGAGGTGTCGTGGTTTTGCTCTAGTTGCTTTTGATTACAACTGCGGAACTGCTTTTTGTCTAGAATTAAAAAAAGAAATGTTTTTCAAGAAAGGTTTATAAGTATCAGTAATTAGAAAAAACTGGCCAAGTGCGAGTCGGACTTGTGCACGAAGTGTTTCGTACCAATTCTATGTTTAGTCAGAAATATAGGGTTATTGGAAGTTATACTAGCAAGCCGTTGAGGGCTACTTCTGTGCACCTAACCCAACAACTTTTGTTCTACGACTTTTGGAAAAAAATAAAAAAATAAATAAAAAAAACATCCTAAAATTAAAAAAATTACAAATAAATAACTTATATCTAATCAAATAACCCGCCCCGCGACACTCCCGGCACAAAAGATGCGAGAATACAAGCTGCATTCCCCCGCTGGATGGCAATAGCTAGTCTTTGAGCCAGGAATGCCCCGGAGCGATGATCCAGCCCCCGCGCCCTAAGCCGACGCCCGATCTCCCGGATAAACCCGATGGCCTCACTACCCCACGCTCCAGACGTCTCCACAGCCACAGGGACAAACACCAGAGTTAGCCCGTCCGGTCTCTTCCCATCAGTTCGGGACAGACCCGGCGGCTCGAGCATGCAAGGGATGCCAGCCGAGATTAAAGCCCTCCGAATATTCAGGGCAAAATGACGCGGAAAGCGACCCACCATCATCCAGGAGAGTACCCAAATGGGGAGAGGGCAAGGCATGCAGCCAGGCGCCCGCCTCAGACCTGGACACCCCCCTGAGTCTGGCCAAATCGACCGCCACCGAAGACTCCAACATACGGTCGTGAATCCTTTTCGCCCCGATCTCATCCCACGAGCGCTGAAACTCCGGGGAACTTGGAGCCCCTGCTTCCGGATTCCGGACCCTCCATGCCTCACAAGCATCGGACACAAAAGGAATGACGACCTGACCACCATTAGGAGACATAATATCAGTGACCAAGGCCCTCACCCCATGCGCCGACCCGAGAAAGGCTGGCAGACCCACATCCGCAACACGCCTCACTCCCAAGCCCCCGAGCCTAATCGGCAATGATGCCTGAACCCATTGCTCCTCATCGAGCCTTATGTTCAGGATCTCTTCGACAGACGCCCTCAACACCGCATCAAAAGTCGCCACCCTTTCAGGATGCAACCAAGTGGGAGCAGTACGCAACAAATACATCACCCTCGGGGCAGCAAAACACATTCGAAGAAGAATTAAAGCTTTTGGAAATTAAAAAAAAATGAAAAGTTTGAGTTTATGTAAATTTGAAAAACAGCTGATTTTTTAAAACAAAGGTCTTTCAGACCAAGAACAGTAGATGAAACTTAAAAAATAAGTAAAATTTTAAAGACCTCTCCGTGTAAGGAACAGCTGATTTTCAGGTAAACCTAACCTCAAAATTTTTGAGAAAAAATTCGTATTTCCAAAAGTCGTAGAACAAAAGTTGTTTGTTTAGGTGCACAGAAGTAGCCCTCAACGGCTTGCTAGTATAATTTCCAATAACCCTGTATATCAACTGTGAAAATTTCAACTGTCTAGCTATCATGGTTCATGAGATACAGCCTGGTGACAGACAGACAGACGGACAGTGTAGTCTTAGTAGAAGGGTCGCGTTTTTACCTTTTGGATACGGAACTATAAAAATAAGATGTAATGGATGCGTTTCAAATGTTTTTTATTGTTTGGCTACGAATCGGTGGTTCAGTGACTACTGGGACACTGATCGATACATTGAGATCTATTGAAATTGGGATATATCTATACATATAAAATTCTTTGCCCTGACTGACTGACGGATCAATGCACAGCCTAAACCGCTGATCGTAGAGACCTGAAACTATAAGAAAGGATTTTCCGAAATTCTACTCCTAAGGGGGTGAAAAAGGGGGGTAAAATGTTTATGGGACAACGTGACTCCTAAGTCTATTTTCAATTTTTACACAGACGAAGTCGCGGGCAAAAGCTATTAGTCCACTATAATACTATAGAATATATTCGACAAGATTTATATAAGTCCGCGGCAACAATCAAGCGAAAAGTCGTCAAGCATGAATCCAGTCGTATTTCCAACTCAAATTTAATTATCAAATCCCAAAGATATAAACATAGGTATAGGTTTAGGAAACTTAACGTAATTATTCTTTGTTTTGATTGTAATCATTCTGTAATTCTAAATGAGCATATATTTTACCCTTCACTGATGTAAATTAAATTAATATAATGAATCTCTGAATGTGAAAATTATTGTTCGCACGAGCGACACTGATTATTCCTAAGGAATATTTATGCCGACCTAAGTACGGTCGGAGTCAGAATTGCAGACCCACCGTAGAGTTAAAAAAATACTATTATTGGAATGTTTTTAATTTAATAATATTTATCTAAAGACTTTCGACTTGGACTTTGGACTTTGAATTTGGACTCGAGCAAGCATTTAGAATCTTGCTTGAGTTCAAAAAAATTAGTAGTTTTGGAGCTCTACGGTGACTCTGCAATTCTCACTCCGACCGCACAGTCGGTAATAGAATTGCAGACCTACCGTAGACTTCTAAAATTACCCATTATTTGAATGTTTTTATTCTATAAATTCATGAGTTGATGAAAGATTTTAAACTTGAACTCGAGCAAGACCTTATAATCTTGCTTGAGTTAAAAAAAAATAGCAGTTTTGGAACTCTACGGTGGATCTGCAATTTTAATTCCGAACGTACGTATTACGATAGTCCAATGAACGTAGACGTACTAAGCTTGTATCTTAACTAGATTCGGCAGGATAATTGGATAGCTCTGTTTGCTCCGTAAAATGATAACAATCTAACTAGGTACCGTTTCTTTCTCTAGATTTCCTAAAGAAATACAACTTTGATGGTCTCGATCTGGACTGGGAGTATCCTGGAGCAGCGGACCGAGGAGGTTCATTCTCCGATAAGGATAAGTTCCTTTACTTCGTCCAGGAGTTGAAGCGAGCTTTCATTAGAGCTGGCAAAGGATGGGAACTTACCGCTGCTGTACCATTGGCTAACTTCAGGTTGATGGAGGGCTACCACGTGCCTGAACTTTGCGAGTAAGTTAGAGTTTCTTATCGTTCTATATTCAAGACGTTTTATTAGCTTACTAACTTTTTTATACGTGACAACGTCTAATAAATTAATGAACACCTGCATTCACAAATAAGTGTGAAACCGTGAGTCCTGTTCCGGTACCATGACGGCGTCATGTTCCGGTACCATGCACGTGACGTGCGCGTTTCGTTTACCATGACGCCTTCATGGTAAACGTCAGGCATCTCGTGTTTGTTTTACATTGTTTAATAATAATATCGCTCATCTGGGCTTGTGTTATGGTGACGAGTGACGACTTATATAAAGGAAAAAAATATAAGGAAAAACGGGAATCAAAATCTATAACTACTTAAAGGAAAAAAAACAAAAAATATGAATTTTTAATCGTTTAAATGACGTTATCACGTAAAATTATAGTCCGTAAACCGACTTTACAGACAACCATTTTTTTACTAACAAACATTTTTGTTTTCACATTTTGCGTTTCGTACATTCGAAAGTTGGCATCATTTTGACAAATAGTATTTCTGATACCCTACACCTAACATTAAGTACCTACAAAACCTCAGTGACGGAATCGTTTCTTATTACTCGTATCTAAATGTTAGGAAACTTTTGGTCCATTAGCAAAAATAAAAGCTTTACTTAGTTAGTCTGGTTTTACGAGTATATCCACTTAGTTACGGAAACAGGTAGACTGAATAAGGATTTTAACATAAGTAGTACTTATCCGTAACTCTACTTAAACAGTAGGCACCGCAAATATACATAACATAGGTTTTTTATTTTGAGTTACTATCCATATTGTTAGGTACTCTCGGAAATGTAAAGCTTAAATACATACAAACTTATTACTAGTAGTTCGCCCCGAACTAAAACCTTTTCTTTTACCGATGTTTACTTTTCAGTGTAAAGTACTAAGAAGTAAAATAACGACGTAAGGGCCCTCGCCCACGGCGACTTTTTGTAGCGATGCAGTCGCGCGTTTCATGAACGCGCGACTGCATCACTACTAACGCGCGTTAGTCGCATTTGCAACGCGCTACATACGCAATGCCAACGCGCTACAGCATCGCGACTGTATCGACGCAGCCGGGGATGTTACAAAGCAGCACCAAGCATTCAATATTGACGCCGCTTTCGTTGCCCACGCTTCGGCTGCTTACAAAGCAGCACCAAAGACAACGGAGTCCATCTTGCAACTGTAGCGATCACCACAGGTATTTTTGTGCCATTACTGAATCGCGTTTGCATCGCGACAGAAGCGCGACGGTATCGCGTTGGCATCGCGACTGAATCGTGGTTATGTGGGCGAGGGCACTAAGAAAGACTCCAAAAACGATAGGTCTATCTCATTTAAACGATCATACAAAATTCAATGGCCTGACTAACTATAGTTAGTTAGTCAGGCCATTGAATTTTGTAGTATGTTAATATAATAGTTTATATGAACATACTTGGGCTAAAATTTGGCATATAAACATATTTTGACAAAGTTGCAGGTGAAGTTTATTATTTAGAGTTTAGACTAATTACTAGAGGGATCCTATTTAGCGTCACCGAGACGTTAGCCCTTAGTAGCTTTTCTTAAAAAAATTATAAGAGTATAGGCTCCGAAACTACAGGACTGATTTTGATGGAACTTGGTATGAGGATACATTGATTAATTGGGAGTAACATAGGCTATATTTTATCCCGATATTTTCTCGGGATCGGACTTACGTGAACCGCAATATATATAAATTACGTGTCACGTTGTTTGTGCGCGATGGACTCCGAAACTACTTAACTGATTTTAATCAAATTAGCACACCGTGTGCAGTTTGATCCAACTTGAAAGATAGGATAGCTTACATCTTAATTTATCCCGATATTCCCACGGGATCGGGAGTTACGCGGGTGAAACCGCGGAGCGCAGCTAGTAAATAATAAATATAGGTTAGTGTTGCCCAAGGAAAAGGGGAAGATATTGAATCATGTGTCACAGGAGTTCAAATCACATAATACATGGGTATTTTTATTATGAATCATAAACATAAAAGGCTTACCACCCCGGGGCTAAGGAATTTGTTGCTTTATTTCCTCATGTCATTTTATTACTGAATGGATCACCCCACCAGTATTGTGTAGAAGAAATTACTGGGATATGAATTATTTATGTCTAAACTCGATCTGAGATAAACGATAAAGTCTGTCATCGCGGTTCCGAGTCGTTTTCTAATAAAAATAAATAATTATAATGTATTCATGAGCTATAAAAATAAGTTTATAAAAATACCTGCGTATTTTCTTTGAGGTTGCAAAGGAGGATGCAAGAAAAGGTCCGGTCACGATAAATATTCAATCATCAAGCAATATGCTATTTACGTCTAAAATGTTGTTAACACTTTTTACAGTCAATATAAAGATACTTACTGAAAGTTTTTTACACTTGCGGTAGCGTCCATGCTTGAGGCTTAATTTTTGGTTGGGCTGCACGTCTAAAATGGTCGCTTTCGACGAATTGTATCGTAATACGAATTTATTTTTTTCCTGTGTTTTATATTAAACTAGCTGCAGACTGCAGTTTTACCAGCGTCGTCCCTATCTCGTGGGAATTATTGCGATCAAAAGTATTCTATGTCCTTTTCCATCTTCTAAAACAGGGCTGTCCAAACTATACACCTTCGCGGGCTAATTAAATTTCATACAAAAGCTGGAGGGCCAGAAATTTTTTTTCAGTTGCCAAGTAAATAAAATACAGGGTAATTTTGTCTTTCTATGTTTATTGATTTTTCGTTAATTTATCTTTAACAATGTCATTCAAATATTCATAAATTTTGCAATTGCCGGTGTGTTGAGTTAATAATTAAGTGTAATTATTCATAATCTACAGTTCTACAGTATTATAACTGCAAAATGAGGTTATAGTGTAATATTAAAAAAAAACAATGAAATACGGAATAGGTGGAATAGGTCGTAAATGGCGGGTGTTTTTATTTTTTATTTTTTGTAACCTGATTCTTTTGTTTTTTATGATTAGTTTCTAAGAAGGCTATTGTTTTATAAATAAAATAAGGTTTAGGGTGAAGTAAGGTTTAAAATAAAATAAAATGTTTTTCTAAAAAGTTTTTTTAAATAAGTTTTTTAATTGAGAAATAAAAATAAATAAATAAATTTTGCCTTCACTCTGCAACTACTGACATTATTTGTTTATGTACTAATATTAAAAAAAAAAAAAAGAAATTTCATTCTGAATGCAGAAAGGTATCAATGTTATGAATTAATTGAACCAAAATTAGAATAAATGGTATTAAAGGGATTGCCCCCCTCAGGCGGCTATTTTGTTTTTGTACCTGTTCAGACCTGGAGTATAGGGGGCGCCAAGCGCTTCAGCTGAATACGGTTAACAGCAAATCCTCACTCGACAAAAACAAAATACTTTCCGGGAATTCCCCCAAAAATAGTAAAAGTAGCTTCACTTTTAAGTGATCATGCGAATGGAATGTTGCAAGACTGAAGATAAATAATTATACCAAGTATTGAGTACCTACATGTTTTGACAACGAATAATATTATCCAAACTATTTGTGTCCAAAACTATTTTTAGATTAAAATGTGTGTCGCGGCCCGCGGGCCTTTGTTTGGACAGCCCTATTCTAAAACACCAATATGTCGATTTTCAGCGAAATCTGTTTAGTCGTTTGACCGTGAAGGGGGAACAAACATACAAACAAATAAACTATCGTATTTATCCTAATCCTAACTAAACTAAGTTAAGATTACATACAAATCACAATGCCCAACATCGCGATTAGTTTTTAAAATAAAACACGGTTTAAATAAAAAATAAACACAATATAAAATCCAATTCGCATATTCGGACACGATTCGTCGAAGGCCCTTTTAGACCTCCTGAATTGAACTTATTTTCTCAAAATCATAATGTAATTTTAGGATGTATGTCATCATCATCATCCGAGCGATGTTCCTGGTTGCATCCCTCTCGGGAGCCCAGGGTCCGCTTTCCTACTTTTACGCCTCCACTTCGCACGATCTTCGGCATCCTGGGTTGTAAGGCCATTTGCACGCATATCACCCTTTACGACGTCAAGCCAGCACTTCTTGGGTCTACCCAGTCTGCCACGACCCGGCGGAGGCGCCATGGCAAGACATTTGTTCCCCACGTAACTAGCCGGTTTTAGCAAGACGTGGCCGTACCAGCGTAAGCGACATTCTTGCAATTTATCTGCAATGTCTCGGACATGAAGGCTGCCCCGGATGCGGGAGTTCCTGACGCGATCCTTTCGCGTCACTCCACACATCCAGCGCAACATCTTCATCTCCGTGACACGCAGCTCTTGCTTATGTCGCTCAAGCACCGGCCACGCCTTACTACCATACAAAAGGACAGGTCTAAGATGGTTTTATAGATTTTATACCCTTTAGTTTAACCGGCATTTTGGGGTCGCAAATTACACCAGTCACCTCACGCCACTTGGCCCAAGCCGCTGAAATGCGTGACTTGACGTCGCAATCGATGTCGCCGGACGCGTGAAGCACAGATCCCAAGTACTTAAACTGGTCTGTCCGCTCGACCATATGACCGTCTACGCAGACAGGTGTGGGATCTGTGGTATTGCAAGCCAAGTACTCTGTCTTCGCCACATTCAGTTGCAAACCGCCGTTCTCAAGCGACTCCTTCCACGTGTGTACACGTTGGACCAGCCGCCCCTTATCCGAATTTAATTTTAGGAGTGTATTTGTGTGTGTCTATTGTATGTTTTAGAAAGTAAAAAAAATATTTGTATTTGTACGTTTATATGTAAATAATTTGTTATTACAGAGAGCTAGATGCAATTCACGTGATGTCGTACGACCTGCGCGGCAACTGGGCCGGTTTCGCTGATGTGCACTCACCTTTATACAAGCGCCCGCATGACCAGTGGGCTTATGAAAAACTCAACGTGGTAATTACGGCAGAACTTTCCGTTTACGAATATAGTTTAAACGAGTTTAAAACGAAATATATTTAATAGAATTTAGGGCAACGTCGTTAGTATTGTTGTGACGTTTTAAAATATAAATGTTTATCCAAGACAAACGTAGGTCGGTGGAACCACAAAAATCAGATGGGTCGAAAAAGTTTTTGTTTTACTGCCGTTTTCCTACCTTCCGTCTCTTGAAGGCCCCCGCTTATTATTGGAGGTATTTGAGTCACGAGCGCATAGGTATCTTCTAGGAAAGCGTGTTACATCTTAGGCCGCATCGTCACTTACCATCGTGTGAGATAGTCTTCAAACGCCGACATATATAGGTATTATTGACGACCCACTTGGCACAATGGTTACCATGCCGGACTGCCAAACACAGGGTCGCGGGTTCGATTCCCGCCTCAGACAAGTATTTATGCTTAGATATTTGTCTGTGGTCTGGTTGTTTCTATGTATTATAAGTATATATTTACAAAAGAAAAGTATATAAGTAGTATACCCGTTGTCTAGCACCCATAACACAAGTCTAGTACTTAGCTTGGGGCTAGATGGATATTTATTTATTTATTTTAAAAATTATTAAAAAAACCGGCCAAGTGCGAGTCTGACTCGTGCACGAAGAGTTCCATCTACATCATCTGTAAAAATTTCAACTGTCTAGCTTACACGGTTTATGAGATACAGCCTGGCAACAGACAGACAGACAGACAGTGGAAACAGGAAACTAAGAAGTAAAAGGATCCCGTTTTACCCAATAGGTACGAAACCCTAAAAAAATGTTTGTTGGCCTGACACGTAAAGGAATCAATATCACCCATCTTTCAAATAATAAAACACTTCAGCAATTTCGCTGAAGAAAATAAATAGCATCTAACCAATTTAGCAGTTTTTCGGTCATCCCTGAGGAACTATTTGTTTTTTCCGCGATGTGAGAAGTGTATGTACTTCGGAAAATGGTTTATACGTGTGGAAAAAATTGTTCCCTACTTGCTGAGTCGCGTAACTGAAAAAAAGTTTCATGTTGGGTAGATTGGTTCGGTTTTTAAGATAGACTTATGTGGTAGTAAAACATGTAGGTACGATGAAATTAAATATTGGATACAAATAACATGAAATTGGAAATATAAACTCTTTTATGGGCTTAAAATGTAGATAAAAAAAGAAAATGTAGATTGTAGACGTTAAAAGTTACCTACGACGAAACAAAAACCATGTACAGTCGGCTGCATAATTGCAGCCCCCGTTAGAGTTCAAAAATGACTATAATTGGCATGTTTTAATTTTAATATTTTTGTTTGATAAATTCATGAGTTAGAAGACTTTAAACTTCAACTGATGCTGGTGCCTAGAATCTTGCTTGTGTTGCAACCATTCTTATAACAGCCGTTTTAGAGCTCTACGGTGGGTCTACAATTATGCAGCCGACCGTACCTACTACTAATTACAAAAGTCACACTACAAATTTTATGGGATAAAAGTTTGTTACTATCAGCTAATACCTACTGCTGGCGAAGGAGTAGTGTCATGGGAAATGCAGCTGAATAAATACTTTATTTATTAGAATGTAAACTATAGACTTAAAATCGATCGAAAAATGAAGCAGCTAAACTAAGTATAATGAATTATATAAATATAATGAAATCATTGGACCATTTACTTTGTAAATGTGCATCTTAACATCTCGTCGAAGCACGAAGTTGGATTTCTAATCTTATTCCTTTTTATTAAGTTTCTTATTTCTTCCAGAATGATGGTCTGCACCTTTGGGAAGAGAAGGGATGTCCCACTAACAAGCTTGTAGTCGGGATCCCGTTCTACGGGCGGTCGTTCACTCTATCAGCTGGTAACAATAATTACGGACTTGGGACGTTTATCAACAAGGAGGCTGGTGGTGGTGACCCGGCGCCATATACCAATGCTACTGGATTCTGGGCTTATTATGAGGTAAGGAAAGGAACTAATATTCCAATTACGTGTATACTTATCATCACTATCATCATCACTTCACTACATAGTATAAAACAAAGTCGCTTTTTCTGTCCCTATTTCCCTTTGTACGCTTAGATCTTTAAAACTACGCATCGGATTTTGATGCGGTTTTTTTAAATAGATAGAGTGATTCAAGAGGAAGGTTTATATGTATATAGCCGTGCGAAGCCGGCGCGGATCGCTAGTCTATACTATAATATTATAAAGCTGAAGAGTTTGTTTGTTTGTTTGAACGCGCTAATCTCAGAAACTACTGGTTCGAATTGAAAAATTCTTTTTGTGTTGGATAGTCCATTTATCGAGGAAGGTTATAGGTTAATTTTTATCCCGATATTCCTACAGAATCGGGAGTTACGTGGGTGAAACCGCGGGGCGCAGCAAGTATATTATAAAGCTCAACAGTTTGTTTGTTTGAACGCGTTAATCTCAGGAACTACTGGTTCAAATTGAAAAAACTATTTTTGTGTTTGATAGTCCAATTTATCGCGGAAGGCTATAGGCTACTTTTTATTTTGATATTCCCACGGGATCGCGACTTATGCGGGTGAAACAGCTAATTTTATTAATATTACGCTAGAAATTCAAAAGTTTCTAAGTGTGTTGAAACGGCTGGATGGATAATATGGATTTGGAATTACTATATTTTATTCCGATATTTTTATGGGATCAAAATTTGTGCGGGTGATATCAAAGGGTGTAATTAGGACCTACTATATAGGGTATGTAAATAAATAATAAACAAAAAATTATCGTTATGACTTACTAGCTGTGCTCCGCGCAGTAGTATATCTTAGTAGTATATCTTTGAAAGCTTAAAGCATTTTCTACATACGCAGAATACATAACAGTTACTATCAACTACAAACTTTAGCACCCCCTTTTTACCCCTAAAAAGTTTCTGAGCACTAAGGCCTACGTCCTGAAAGGTTGAGATTTGTAGTTGCGGAGAATTCGTGCTAAGTCTTTTTTCTTATAAATATAGATTACCTATAATTCTTGTTTTGGTTTCAGATATGTACCGAAGTAGACAAAGACGACTCGCAATGGACCAAGAAATGGGATGAACACGGTAAATGTCCGTACGCATACAAAGGCACCCAATGGGTCGGCTACGAGGATCCTCGCAGCGTTGAGATCAAGATGAACTGGATCAAACAGAAGGGCTACCTTGGAGCCATGACCTGGGCTATCGATATGGATGACTTTAGAGGACTCTGCGGTGATGAGAACCCACTTATTAAACTGCTGCATAAACACATGAGCACGTATAAAGTGCCGCCTCCTAAAACTGGAAATACTACCCCTACAGTGAGTATCTATGCATACCAATATCTTATCAGTATTATTACATGTTTTTAACCAGCACTGTTAGCCTAACGGTCAAGGATAACATCGTGATGAAACCCGCGGCTCAGTTGACTCCAGACCTATTGACGGATTCTGTCCTCTGGACATAGTCAACTAATCTGAATCTTCCGAAAAACATGTCCTAGGTCACATTACCAATTAGCCGAACCGCTCATTTGCATGTCTGTAAAAAATATAGTATTTACCTATTTTGTAATTATTTATATTGTATTGTATAGTATATTGTTTTAAAAAAACCGAATCAGGTACAGATCTGTTCACTCACGAAGGCGCGCTCCTCCACACCTTATGAATGTTGTTGTAAACATAATCTGTATATAATTATATCTCTGTTGTATGCTGTCTCTACTGATAATCTTCACACACACATTAAGACATCTTGTTGCACACCGAGAAAATTTACTCTGGAGGGGCGCGCCTTCGTGAGTGAACAGATCTATAACATTACTTTACAACCTTACAGTTTTGAGAGTGAGCTCTAGGTTAGTGGGGTTCAGATAATTGGTAATGTGACTGTACCAGACCGCTATAAATAGCAAGGATGAAAGTTGTTGGCGCTGTATAAGTTATCTAGATTAGATGTAAAAGCCAATATTATTTAACCTCAACTAATTAATTGAACCACAAAAACATTGATCCACATTCGGCAGAACACATAAACAATAATAAAATAGAACATTCGACACAAATAAGAAAGCTATAAATCTGTAGAGGACCGCTCTTTCATTACTCATGTTTGATGTTATCTGCAGCCGGAATGGGCGCGTCCACCGTCGACGCCTTCGGACCCTTCGGAAGGCGCTCCAATACCGACTACAATAAAGCCGGCCACACCCGAAGCGACACGGCCGACGACCGCTGCTCCGGCTGCGACCGCCCCAACAACGGTCGGTGCCGATACTGACAGCATGCCAAAACCGGAAGAGCCGACAAAACCGGAGAAACCAGAATCACCTGAAATTGAAGCACCTACGGTAACTATCTTAAAAATGGGAATCTGTAGAAATATGATACTTAAGGCATGAGAATATGTAGACATGGAAATCTGTAAATACGAGAATCTGTAGTATTGACAATATGTAGACAAGGGAATTTGTAATATTGAAAACCTGTAGACGTGGAAAAAAACCGAAATATATTACAAAACTTTTTCGATACATCACATAAATAAATCAACATAAATGATTTGTGTTTATTTTCAGGAAAATGAGATCGAACATTCAGACATTTGTGAGACAGGGGAAGACTTTGTGGCTGACAAAAAAGAATGTGCAAAGGTATAATGCAAAAAAAATACCGATATTAATTAACTTTAAGACATTTCTGCGGCTGCCAAGATATCTTTTTAATTATCTTTTGTCTCTTCTTTTAGTATTGGCGATGCGTTAACGGAGAAGGCATGCAGTTCTCATGCCAGTCCGGCACAGTCTTCAACGTGAAACTGAACGTCTGCGACTGGCCCGAAAACGCCAATCGCCCCGAATGCAAGTGAACGCCCCGATTGCAACGTCTGAACAGAACCTTAGCATGAAGTTGCTATTACACGATGTTGTAATATGTATGTAGATTACAAACTAGCAATGCAGAACGGTACAAGAATATTGTGTGGTAGCAACTTTAGATTCCATTGTACGTAGTTGCATTTTTAAACAGCTTATATATTTCGCATTTTTTGGTCAGGATTAAGGGCCTGTTTTCAGGTCATTACATAAGTACATAAAACTACTACAATTACTCATAGAAAAACATAGTTAATATATTACATAGTAGTTACATTGTAATGCTGATAGAGATTATTAGTTTAAGCAAAAAATATGTTTTTAATGAGTAGATAAGTTAGTTTTATATTTTGTTACATTATCAAAGACTGTATAAAAATTTAAATATGAAAAAGCTACACAAACATAATTTAGGATTTTTTAACATAACTTTAACTAGATTTTTCGCTTTCAGTGAAGTTAAAAACAGGGTTATCGGTAACTCGATGTATTTTCGAATATCACAAGTACTTAATTAAGTTTCGGCCTTTATTTTGTTGTAGTTTGGCACGCCCTCTGCCGAAAATACGTCGAGTTATCAATAACCCTGTAGATTTCAGTAATCAATCATCTTTTGAAACCCTTCAATAAATTTAAGCAAAATCATGTTTGTTTATCAAAACAACGAGTGAACTTTGAAATTTGAATTAAATCATTTAAGAAGTTTACTCTAAGTTCTATGAAAATATAACACTTCGTAGAAATCTTATTTACGTACAGCAGTAAGCCTGTTTCGTCTTCGAAGCAAAGAGATTTAAATCTCAATGGTTTAGATAGAACATTCACATCGCTGTTTTCCCGGTGGAATGAGTTCATAAATTCACATCTGCCGCCGCAAGCTGGCTACAAAACTTGGATAATTAATTGGACCCGCGCTGTATGAACGCCATACGGAATGAAATGAACGCCATACGGAATGAAATGAACGCCATACGGAATGGAAATCTTAACACTATCCTTATCAAAATCATATTTCGTTTTGTGCATAAAGCTAGTCTGTGATCCCGATTTCGGTGACATATTTCAAAGCCAGTTGTTGCATGCATAAAATCAACCATTTTTCTAGGCGCCCTTTTCGTCGCTTTTCATCAGATGAGATGAGGTCAAATGCAAACCTATTTTGCATAAAATAAAAATAAAAACTTAGCTAGTGAACGAACTGAAGTGAACTATAAATAGTGATCTGTTTAATTTTTTCTCTATTCCATTATAAATCTCTTTACTCGGAAGTTAAACCAATCATTTACAGGCGCGCTAGGTTCAGGAAATTTCAGCGAATTTCCTTTTCAATCGTACATTTTGTGTTTTTTAGTTTAGTATTTATTTTTATTAGTCTATATTTTAAGAAATAAACTATTTTAAGCACTTTCACTGTTTATTACTTTGTTATGTATAACCCTGTTGTTTAATAGCATTGGGAGATTTATCGTATTTATTAGTACTTATTGTAATCTTTTAGCTTTTATATTTTCAAGTTTAGATTTGTGATCTGACCAGAGTCGCGACAATGGACGGCGTGCTTGTTTTAATTTCATAATTTCAGTGATATCTTATACAATGAAGCTAAATTGCTAGTCAAGTAAACAAGTCTTTGTCCCATTGCATAAAAACACCATGATGAGGTTTCGTTGGAAAAAGGTAGCTTTAGCGAAACTAGAAGATAAAAAATATGTAGAAAAAATTGCATGAATAAATAGAGATGAACTAAACATTAAACTTAATGCAAATATTATCTTGGTACTCTCTATGTAAATCGTGCAAAACTAAACAAAAAAACTTCGCTTTTGCAGTTTTAGGTACTAGTAAAAATCTGGTATTTTTCTAGACTCAAATCAATTATGTCGATAGGTATTCTTGCAATACCTATTCTTGGTAGGGTTGCTTGAAATTCTAAAGCATTCAGAAGACTAACAATAGTCTAATTTAAGTTATTGACGTAAAAGAGGGCTGTGCTTAGTGGCTATTTTAGACTTTATTATAAACGACCTTTGTCTATTTTTAAAACTTGTGACCTTCTTTGATTAATTAGCTGGGTTGATACTGCTATAAATATATACCTGGGTAGAAAATTTTAAATATTTTTTACCTTTTATCTAAGATCCCTTTAAGGTCGACCTTCATGAAGCTGTTAAATGGATGAAAAGTATTTTATATCAAATTAAATATAGGTCAATAAATATATTGCAAAAGGGTTGTCTAAAAAATTTCAGTCTAGAATATAATAAATTAACAATTTTTTTATTTGTTTTTTTTATACCTTTCACTGGTTTGTTTAAGAGACAAATTTCATACCTATCGAAAGTAAGAAGCCTATGCAAAAGTTAGATTGACTATTTTTTCCCGTCACAACTCTTGTGTAGGCAATTAAATCAATACTAGTAATTTGCGGCCTGGTTAATGAATTAAAGTTAAGTTAAAATAAATAATATGTATTTCATTCCATTCGTATGGAAATTGTCTATTAATCAAACCTGCGAAAGGTCTAAAAAAAAAACAAATATACAAATAAATTAATCATTCTGGACTGAAAGTTTTAGGCAACCCATTTGCAATATATTTATTGATCTATAATCTTCTCTATATATATAAAATTCTCGTGTCACGGGGTTCGAACTTGAACTCCTCCGAAACGGCTCGACCGATTCTCATGAAATTTTGTGAGCATATTCAGTAGGTTTTTTTTTTGTAAATAGCAAAACAACGTTTGCTGGGACAGCTAGTCTAATATATAAAATTCTCGTGTCACAATGTTAGTTACCATACTCCTCTAAAACGGCTTGACCGATTTTTATGAAATTTTATATACATATTCAGTAGGTCTGAGAATCAGCTACAATCAATTTTTTATTTTGTTTCCTTCATTTTTTTTTGTAAATGTTAAGACAACGTTTGTCGGGACAGCTAGTTTGATATAACATACTTTCATCCATAAACAGCTCGACGAAGGTCGTCCTTATAGGGATCCCATACTATTATAATCCCAATTCAGACATACTCGGTAATAGTAGGTATACTCATTAAATATAATGAATGACTGTTAGGCTAGAAACACCTCCATAAATCGCTTACTAACTAAATGTTGAACAATGTTCATTTATATTTTAGGGCATAAAGTTATTTACCCACACAGTACGTAGTAATAAATGACGTAATCATAATAAGCCTTTTGTACCAGACTTATTTTTAGTTGGATGTAAAACTATCCCTAATGGAGTGGGTGTTCTTATATCCAATAGTAGCTGCGCCCCGCGGTTTCACCCGCGTAAGTCTCGATCCCGTGGGAATATCTGGATAAAATGTAGCCTATGTCTTAATCCAGATCTCCATCTATCTACATACCGAGTTTCATCGCAATCAGTTCAGTAATTTTTGCGTGAAGGAGTAACAAACATACATACACACACACGCACACACAAACTTTCACATTTATAATATTAGTAGGATAGGAAGTAGGATATAAGAAATACATGACATTGGCTGTATGGAGTTCGAGGAGCCAACCAAGAAATACGAACGTCAAATTCTATGGAGCCAATACGAATAAAAAAGAAAATGGCGAACTGTGACCGTGAACGTCATTGAGTAGGAAACAGGCCTTTGGACATAACAAATACAGTGACTTAAAAAGGCCGTGATGCACTTTAAGACCCATATCCAATAATGCCTTCACACCAAATCTTTAAAGCGTCTCGGAAATGGGATTTTGAAAAAACGTGATGCGTTCTGTTATACCCCTCACATGTAGGTACTTAAGCTGGCTACTGCTGCCTCAGCAACAGTAGCCATTGATAAGTTAAACACGTCATTAGCTCATCAGTCTTA
The DNA here is from genome assembly GCA_907269075.1 of Idaea aversata. Taxonomy (NCBI): domain Eukaryota; kingdom Metazoa; phylum Arthropoda; class Insecta; order Lepidoptera; family Geometridae; genus Idaea; species Idaea aversata. The sequence continues at coordinate 7,141,264 of OU026102.1, forward strand.
ATCCAGCCGCGACTGCCGAAAGACGCCTTTTCATAATTATCATAATTTCTATTTCCTAGTTTTTTACTAAATCCTAATTATTAATAAAACATTTTCTATTTAGCCAAAACATAATCTTTTTTTTAAATACGATTCAATGGCTATCCTATAACAGTTCCATGTTTCAACAAATATCCTGTCTCCGAGATGGTTTAGAAGTTTGGTTAGAAAGCATTATTTGTGCACAGTGCATTTTTGAAAAATTTTAAGACATCACGTTTGGTCAAATACCCCATTTCCGAGACGCTTAAAAATATCGCGCATTAAAATACTATGTCAAGTTTCCAGTACTAAATGGCAAGACACCTTTTTTTCAGTTCAATGTTCGAAGTTTTTAACCTCTTTGGTTTTACGTTAACATCAGCTGCTGTCAGCTCGAGGTGACGTCTTACCAATCTAATCAATCGCTCTAAAGAGTATTGATATCAACTTCGAAGCAAATCACCCCCAAAATAACTTTCTACCCCTTTTTAACCCCGTTAGGGGATGAATTTCAATAAAATACGAAACACGTGTTCCATTAATTCTGTTAAAGAATGTTTATGCAAAATTTGAAGTAGATTGGACCAGGGAATCACGTTGTCCCATACAAACTTCGACCTCCATTTTCCCCCCTTAGGGGTCGAATTTTGCAAAATCCCGTCTTAGTGAGCACCTACGTCATAAAAGGAACCCCAATGCAAAATTTGAGACTCCTAGCACTTGTAGTTTCTGAGATATCGTGATGAGTGAGTGAGTGAGTCAGTGATTTTCTCTTTTATATATATAGACTAGCTGCGCCCCGCGGTTTCACCCGCGCAAGTCCGAGTCTCGTAGGAATATCGGAATAAGAAGTAGCTTATTTGTTAGGGTCTCTAGCTACCTGCTACCGACTTTCATCACAATTCGTATAGTAGCTTTTGTGTTTAGTAATGCCAGTATTAAGGGAAAGCGGTGTTATAGGATAGCGAGACGTTAAGGAAAGAAACGTCACGTCAAGGTAACGTGAGGTCTCGTGGGAGAGCGAAGTCTTGGGAAAGCGAAGACGTGGAAAACGGTTATATTTTTAGGAGTCCAGACAGACCCAGAATGCTTTTCTGACACGGAACCGCCGCGGATGGAGTAGGTAACGTTAGTTATTGTGACTAAACAAGCGAGCGGTTATATTTTAGGAGTTCAGACAGACCCAGAATGCTTTTCTGACACGAAACCGTCGCGGATGGAGTAGCAAACACGTGCGAGCGACGTGAGCGGTTATATTTTAAGGAGTCCAGACAGACCCAGAATGCTTTTCTGACACAGAACCGTCGCGGAATGAGTAGCAAACACGTGCGAGCGAAGTGAGCGGTTATATTTTAAGGAGTCCAGACAGACCCAGAATGATTTTCTGACACGAAACCGTCGCGGATGGAGTAGCAAACACGTGCGAGCGAAGTGAGCGGTTATATTTTAAGGAGTCCAGACAGACCCAGAATGCTTTTCTGACACGAAACCGTCGCGGATGGAGTAGCAAACACGTGCGAGCAAAGTGAGCGGTTATATTTTAAGGAGTCCAGATAGACCCATAATGCTTTTTTGACACGAAACCGTCGCGGATGGAGTAGCAAACACGTGCGAGCCAAGCGAGCGGTTATATTTTAGGGAGTCCAGACAGACCCAGAATGCTTTTCTGACACGAAACCGTCGCGGATGGAGTAGCAAACACGTGCGAGCAAAGTGAGCGGTTATATTTTAAGGAGTCCAGACAGACCCAGAATGCTTTTCTGACACGAAACCGTCGCGGATGGAGTAGCAAACACGTGCGAGCGAAGTGAGCGGTTATATTTTAAGGAGTCCAGACAGACCCAGAATGCTTTTCTGACACAAAACCGTCGCGGATGGAGTAGCAAACACGTGCGAGCGAAGTGAGCGGTTATATTTTAAGGAGTCCAGACAGACCCAGAATGCTTTTCTGACACAGAACCGTCGCGGAATGAGTAGCAAACACGTGCGAGCGAAGCGAGCGGTTATATTTTAAGGAGTCCAGTCAGACCCAGAATGCTTTTCTGACACAGAACCGTCGCGGAATGAGTAGCAAACACGTGCGAGCGAAGCGAGCGGTTATATTTTAAGGAGTCCAGACAGACCCAGAATGCTTTTCTGACACGAAACCGTCGCGGATGGAGTAGCAAACATGTGCGAGCGAAGTGAGCGGTTATATTTTAAGGAGTCCAGACAGACCCAGAATGTTTTTTGACAAATTACCGTCACGGATGGAGAAGGTTAGGTTAGGTCCCCTCCCCTTTTCCTCCTCTTCTTCTTTCCTCTCCTCCTCCTTTCCTCTCCTCCGCCTTTCCTCTCCTCCCCCTTTCCTCTCCTCCCCCGTTCCCATCCTCCCCCTTTCCTATCCTCCCTCTTTCCTCTCCTCCCCCTAACCTCTCCTCCCCCTTTCATCTCCTCCGCCTTTCCTCCCCTCCCCCTTTCCTCTCCTCCTCCTTTCCTCTTCTCCCCATTTCATCCCCTCCCTCTTACATCCCCTTCCTCTTTCCTATCCTCCCCTTTCCTGTCCTCCCCCTTTCCTGTGCTCCCCCTTTTTATTTTTCTTAACCTTCTCCCCTTCATCACTCTCTCCGCCTCCGCCCAACTACAACCTTTTAAAATATATTTTGAGTCCTGATCCCGTAAGTCCAGATCCCGTGGGAATATCGGGAAAAAAAGTAGCCTTTGTGTTAATTCAGGTCTCCAGCTATCTACTTACTGATTTTCACCGCAATCTGTTCGGTAGTTTTTGCGTAAAGGAGTAATCCTGTAAGCTCCGATCCCGTAGGAATATCGGGATTAAAAGTAGCTTATGTGTTAATCCAGGTCTCTGGCTATCTACATACCGAGTTTCAACGCAATCGGTCCAGAAGTTTTTTGTGTGAAGGAGTAATCCCGTAAGTCCCAATCCCGTGGGAATATCGGGATAAAAAGTAGCCTATGTGTTAATCCAGGTACTCAGCTATCTAAATACCGAGTTTCAACGCAATCGGTCCAGTAGTTTTTGCGTGAAGGAGTAACAAACATACACACACACACACACATACACACACACAAACTTTCACTTTTATAATATTAGTAGGATTTCTGATTCACTTAAGGAATTCGTTTCACGCGCCCACATCAACAGTTATAAATATAAAATTCAAAGTCCTAATAGACTGTTTGACTTTTACAGGGTGAATTTTTTACATGGGACTTTAGGGCTATGTCTTAAACTATAGGTTCCTGGCTAGGGTACAAATTAATAGATTCCTGGCTAGGGTAATTATTTATTTAAAAAAAACGTGTGGCACTCGGGGACTGCCGCGGTAAAGCTATTGCATAGCGAATGCTCGGCCGAGCTACATGGTACGCGGAGTGGGGGGTGTTAGGTTTTATTTTCGTTACGGAATTTCTTGATTCGGTCCCAGCGCTCAAAGCCCGCGATAAAAGCTATGCAATAGCTTAAAAATCTGATGATGCAGTTTTAGTTGTTGTCAAAATCAGGCACGCAACGTCTTTCAGGATTTTGATAGAAAGAAGAACATTTAAGCTATTGCAACCGACCGAATCAAGAAATTCCGTAACGAAAATAAAACCTAACACCCCCCACTCCGCCTGCCATGTATCTCGGCCGAGCGTTCGCTATGCAATAGCTATACCGCGGCAGTCCTCGAGCGCCACACGTTTTTTTATTTGGTACAGGCACAAGACAACTTTAAATTAAAACACACAAAGAAATAGGTAACTTATACAAAGAAAGGAATAAAAAAACACCACCACAAACCACACACACACACACCACATTTTCACTATCTCCTATAGTTTATGATATCCCTGAAGGTCCATTAAAAAATTCACCATGTATTATAGCAATGCACAACTTAAATACTCTGGTTCTAATAGAGACATGAAATTCGGAAAGGTAAGTTTTTTGTTTAATGTAGATACCACTAAGAAAAGGTTTTTCAGTGATACACTTCGTGGATTATTTCTTGCGTTTGTTTCCCTTGACCATCCCTTGACACAAACTACATAGGGTAACGCAGAGCAGTTTTTTCGTGGGCGGTATGCCGTGGAAGATTTTTAGTTCCCGTGATTCTAATTCTCTTATAGGCATCCGGTTGGAACAAAAAACAAAAGAAGATCTGTACTCGTAAGTTATGCGAGCGAAGCCTCGAGCAGAAGCTAGTTCAGTTAAAAATAGACACAATAAGTCTCTAATAAAACCAGTTTTGAATAACCGTATTCTCATTAACATATAACTAAGAACATTTCCAAGTTGTGTGGGCTTAGAAACAACGCCAGAATGGTTGTAGATATTATTGCAACCTTTGCCAGTTAAATAGAAAGGTCAATACATCTGCTAACCCTTCAGTGGGTAGCAAGATATAGCTATGCCCCGTGGTTTTACCCTCTTATATGGCCCCGACCCCGTCAGAATATCGGGATATAAAGTATCCTATGTGTTATTCCAGGTCTCCAGCAATATACAGGGTTATTGGTAATTATACTATCAAGCCGTTGAGGGCTACTTCTGTGCACCTTAACAAACAACTTTTGTTCTATGACTTTACGAAATTCGAAAATAGAAATAAAATTTTTGAGCTTATGTAAATAAAAAAAAACAGCTGATTTTTAAATTTAAAGGTCATTCAGACTAAGAACAGTAGATAAAACTTAAAAATAAGTAAAATTTTAAGGTTAATGACCTCTCCGTGTATGGAACAGCTGATTTTCAAGTAAAGCTAAACTACATTTTTTCAAAAAATGTTCGAATTTCTAAAAGTCGTAGAAGAAAATTTGTTTGTTTAGGTGCACAGAAGTAGCCCCCAACGGCTTGCTAGTATAATTACCAATAACCCTGTACATAACATAAGTATTATAAGATAAACATTTGTTTTCACGAATTTTTTCAATAGACTTCTATGCATTAAAAATTGTTTGACGTATCTGTCTATATCTTTTAATAAACTTCTAAGTGGTAAATTTTACCATTCGTATCTATCAAATACCAAATGAAAGAAACAACCAGTCTTCTCTTCATTCATCGCAGTCGGTCCAGTAGTTTTTGCGTGAAGAAGCAATAAACATATACATACACACACAAACTTTCACATTTATAATATTAGTAGGATATAGGATGTATGCCCTGTGGTTTTACTCTCTCATATGACCCCGATCCCGGTCATTTTACCCTTGGTTTTACCGGCTAATTGGAATAATAAGTATCCTAAATCCTTTTTGATACTATGGACAATCCCTTTGCAATGATACTCGTAGATAGACGATCCCCTAGCAAGTTTTCAAACAAATTGGTCCCTGTTTGACTGCTAAGAGAAAACAAACGAACACACTTTCGCATTTGTAGTATTAGTATATTTAGATGGAATTTATTCATAAAAAATATAAAAAGATTTTCTGACTTTATGTATATTTATTTATATTAACTTTATTTAAATCATTGACTGTTTCTGAGAAACTGATACCTACGCAAAATCTATATTGAGCATTATTTAGATTTCAAATAATACAGAAATTTCTTTAATAAAAGAAAGTATTAATTTTACATGTTTAAAATACATTTATATAAAAATTATTTAAAAAAAGTTTTGGGCTCGTCCGGGATTTGAACCCGGGACCTCTCGCACCCTAAGCGAAAATCATACCCCTAGACCAACGAGCCAACTGACATGTTGGTTGAAATTATGAAACTTTATCCATTACGTTAAATTTCCACTCATTTAATTGGTAAAGAATGATAGAGAAGCTCCACGTGGATCTGCTAAAGATTAAACGAATAATAAACCAGATATCTTTAAGAGGAAAGGGTACCGACGCTCTCTCCATACAAACGTAGTCGACTGTTTCCTCCTGGATAGTGACACTAGAACAAATATTTTTGTTACATAAAACTTATAACTGCCTGCCCAAATAAAGATGCCCAAATAAAGATGTAAGCTATCCTATCTTTCAAGTTGGATCAAACTGAACACGGTGTTTGATTTGATTAAAATCGGTTTAGTAGTTTAGCACACACACCCAAACAACGTGACACATAATTTATATATTTTAGAAAACTACAAATTTTTCAGCCGTAATAAACCTTTTAAAGGTCGAATTTTCAAAAATCATTTCTTAGTGCACGCTTATGTCCTAAAAGGAACCTCCATGCGATATTTCAGACTCATAGCTTTTGTAATTTCAGAGATTTCTTGAAGAGCGTTTTTCTCTTTTATGTGAATTAGTAAAATAATGTTTTTATAGTAACTTACCAATTTAAACTTTTTCTCTTGCACATCCAACAAGCAAGGAGATTGCGCATCTCGTTGGCGCATAAGCGAAGCGGGTTACTTTCCCGCTCTCAGCTAGTAGGGCAAAGGAAACCGCGAGTGCCGTGTCCTGCCACACTGGCCCGCCATCGTACGTCACTTCCCGCCAAAAACTTCAGGACATTTGTGTTCCAAATTCGAAAACACGAATGAGGTTTGATACGGTGTTTTTTTAATGATGGGTTAGATATTTGGTTGTGTGCTTGGCCTGGTTAGAAAAAAAAACAAATAATTAGAAAAAATGTTAAGTAAGTACTTGAAGACTTTGGATTTAAAGTGAAAAGTGAGTGAAATTATTCCGCAGTGATGCAGTTTAAGGTAAGGATGATAAATATTTAAATACACCACTTACAAACTAAATACATACCTAATACATATACCCTTAACATATACAACATTTCATCTAAAAACCCACTTTAGATTTTCGTCCCCTAATAATAAAGTTATTGTTATTACGTACTTTTTTTTGACAAAAAAAACCTTTTCAAAATATATTTACCTATACTATTATTAACTATATCGACATATACCTACAATTTTGTGATATCATTTTATTAATAAGATAGTTGTTTATGGCATCAAATACACCTATTGATTGATAAGCGATGTCTACCTAATAATCAGAGTTTGCAGTCCAATCTAACTTTACCGTCGGCAACTGAAAACACTTCTATTTTATTTACCTACTTATTACGTAATTTATACGTAATTAATTATACGTAATTTTTACTAAATAGATTGATCAATATTGATTTGCCTCTATCTTAATATACTACCCTGTCTTTGTGGTACGTTCCTGCTGATCAAACTAGTTGGTCCAAAAGGAATAAATTTCCTCGTAGTCAAACTACTCGACTAAGTTAACAAAAGACGATCGAAATGAAAACTAAAGGCGATCAAAACGGTAACAAAAGACGATTTAAAAAAAAACAAAGTATTGCTGTAGTTGTTTAAAGTCTTTATCCGAACATAATGGAAACAAAAAACGGTTATTGCTTTTGATTTTTTGTGTGTCAGTGATAGCTCCTATAGTCAGCTTTTTTTGACATTTTAAATCAATCTTAAAGACCATATGGATGGTTCCGTCTATTAGTAAAAACCGTATGAAAATCTATTTTGTAGTTTTTAGGTTTATCGCGTTCAGACAGACAAACAGTCGAAGTTCCGGAGGGACTTTGTTTTCCTCCGGCCGCTTTCCAAGCAACCAAGATTCAATAAATATGGATAAAAGAAAATAAAATGTACTTCTTGGTCGCTTTTTTAAACATTTCTTTATTTTTCCATGTCTCACTCTTTGTCTGTCTACTCACTTATAAGAGACTCGCAGCGCTCTGCGGTTTCACCCACATAACTCCAGATCCCGTGGCAATATCGAGATAAAAAGTACCATATGTTATTCCCAATGCATCAATGTATCCTCATACCAAGTTTCATCAAAATCGGTCTAATAGTTTCGGAGCCTTTTCGTTACAAACAAAAAAATAAAATAAAAATTCTTCTTTATAATTCGTGTACATAAAGGGTATAGTGTAGATTTATTATCGTTAGATTAGCACCTAGTGTATACCTACACGTACACTATACAGTACGTTTAACAATTCAACTAATTTTATATAAATCATTAAGATTAACTCACTTATTCATCTGTAAACTGTATCTAATCCATTGTCCGTTCAAACGAAATGAGAGCGACGAAGACAGTAATTTCCAACTGAACTGCGGCTTCTAATGGTTTAAGTTTGTTTAAAACTAAACAATAGTTACGAAAGACAACGTCAGTTTAAGGTGAAATGTCTTGAGGAGTTAGGTATCTAGGTACCTACTCAGAGGGTAAATTAATAGGTACCTAACTAACTATTTGAAGATTTATTCTTTTACATCATACTGCTCGGTAAGTAGGATTTACTAGTATGGCAAGAGGCTGTGTAAGTTGTCATTTACAACACAGTGCATTGTTTAGATGGAACGTTCCATTTTCAAATCACTTTACCATACAAGCATGGGGTGTTTTTTTTTTTTTTTCTTCCTTTGGACTTAGGCGCGATCACATGGGGTGAATGCTTGAATTGTAAAGTTCACTTTACCATTCAAGCTATGTCAAACTCCTTGGTTATCCAATCTCTTTTCTTATAAAATAACAAAAACTTTTTACTGCAAAAAAAAAACGATAACAATGGCGGATAACATTTTATTTCAGTTCAAGCTATGCAAAACTCCTTGGTAAATAATATATTTTTTTCATTAAATGTATTTTACTGTAAATAATGAAAATGGCGGCAATTCATTTGAACTAAATGTTTGTTTACTTGCGACGACTGTATTAAAATTTAAAAAAAAAACATACAAGTTTATGCTAGTTCATCATGTCTAGTATTCGTCTGATGAATAAGTGGTCGGCACGCCTGATTTCTGTCATCTTGAAGCCGAAGATGTCGTACAAAATTGTTTTATTTACCTCGCATGAATAATGTAAAGTAGTATACCTACCTCGGTTGTAAGTAGCTATTACATACCTTGTGTAGTAAACTACTATTACAATACATGTCAAGCTTTCGATAAGTTATACATTCGTGCAAACAGAGTAAAGTGTACATTGGCTCATTTCACACGTAGATCCTGAGGAAAATTCCAAAAAAGAACTTAATAGTGCTTAATTTAGCATAATAGTTAAGGTGAAAGGGTACCGGCGCTCTCCCCATACAAACGTAGTCGACTGTTTCCTCCCTGGATAATGACACTAGAGCAAATATTTTTGTTGCATAAAACCTATAACTGCCATGACTATGCCTCTATGTCTTAAAGATATTTCTTTCAGTATATCTAACTAAATTCAATGTATGTAGTTTTCTTCTTTGAGTATCGGTGCGGCTTTTAAATATTGTTTGGCCAAAATTCCGCCACAGTTACGGTAGCATCATTTCCATAAACGTGCAGTTGTTGGAGCACAAATGGAGGAGGTGGTCCATCGATTGGGTTGGGACCCCACAGTCACATCACTCATTCGAAGTGAAACTCCACCGGTTCATAATTTGTCTGCAACGGGCTTGGGTTTGGGGTCAGTTTAGTGATTTGTTATGCATCGATACTTGTCAGTCCGTATCTATTTTGGGTTTTGGAAAATGAAAGTCATTTTTTAAACGGAGAGTTAATACAATTGTATACATTGATAAAGATAGTAGGTACCTAAAAACATGGATAAGCTAGAGAGTGCCCTAAAACTATGTGCTTATAAATGTCAAAAATAAAACATAGGTATGTATTGAAAAAATCATTTTATAACTACGTAATTCTCTTTTTGTTCTTATCTCTACATTTTTCACCAGAAAATACCTTGGTACTTATTTAGTATTAACTCTTGGTACTAGTATACTGGTATAGGTACGGGCTGGTTTACGCAATTATACCTCTTTAGTTGGGTTGGCATGTCCAGAGGAAAGAACTTGTCAATACTGCTGGAGTCAACTACGCCGTGGGTTTCATCACTATGTTTTCCTTCACCGTAGAGCAATGTCAATTAGCGCACATAAATCTTTCTTAAGAAAAATTCATCGGTGCACGGCCGGCCGAAATTTGAACCCGGAATTCGGAATGAAAGTCGACGTATTTACCACTAGGCCAACACCGCTCTCGTAGTACATCTTATTGATATGCGAATATCTATATAATTATTTTAACAGCGTGAAGTCCGAGTTGCTATATGTGCTAGCTGTCATTAGGTGGAGTTAGAGCAAAAACTCTTAATCAAATTGGCGACCCAATATACGAGAAAAACAAGAACGAAAATACCTTCAACTACTTAACAATGTATGCTCTAGTAATTTGAAGATACGATTTTCCCTTTTCCTCTTGATCGCCACTAGGTTTGAATTAACCACTGGATTTTCTCAGCACCGGGCATCCATTAAGCAAGTCATTAACTTCCTACGCCTCTACAATAGTAATAAGAAACTTGATTAAATATTACTTTATCACGTATGAAGCTCCTATAACTAATTATTGTTTAATGCCTTATAAAATGTCAACTCATTCCCCCCGATAGGTGACTCGTATATGTCGCAAAAACTTCAATTTTCGTTATGAAATGACACATTTCTTCAGTAATCTTATCTTTACACCCGATAGGGACAAGAAAAATCTTTTGATGCCAACGTCACACGAGATTTACAGTCATCGATATAAGCGTGCGTGCGTGCCAGGGACTGGCGTAATGCCAAATTATATTTTTTGCCAGTTTTTGTCGGAGTTCGCACTAAGGAATAAATCAAATGAAAGGTCAAATCTCGCGCGGCACGAGAATCAATGCATAAAATCACAATATCGTCTATGGGTCATATACTACTCTACGATTTAGGGGTTGAGTGTATAAAAGTGTGAATGGACTACTATATTTTTATAATTTTGTTTACTGTACCGAAGTTAGAATGGAACTTATATTTTCCTGCTCATTTTCGTGAACTTGATTAATTATATTTCTATCATTATTTTATAATTCAGCTACCTAATGGATTTCACGGATAAAGCTTCTGCTTTTCAAATAATATATTACTGACTGGTTAATTGCTATTCAATTATATTTATTTATGTTCAGCCCATACCGTCCCACTGCAGGGCATAGGCCTTCCTCTTAAGACACTTTCTACTATTCCCTGTCTAGTGCCAGCTGGGTTCAGTCCTTCTGCCATCTCGTTTTTCCCCTTCTGGGTCTGCCAGGGGGTCCCCTGCTGTTCGGAACCCAAACTGTGGTGGTTTTTGCCCACATCTTTTCGCACAAACGGCAGATATGAGCAGACCATTGTCTAATACCTTGGTGCTAAATCAACCTGAGTTTTATGTTGAGTTTTAGTACTTGTTTTCTATATTCCTTCAATAAATCAATAGTATATTTCTATCATTAGGTACATAGTATAAAACAAAGTCACTTTCCGCTGTCTGTCCCTATGTTTGCTTAGATCTTTAAAATTACGCAACGGATTTTAATGCGGTTTTTTTAAATAGATACAGTGATTCAAGAGGGAGGTTTATATGTATAATACATGCATAATATAGCCGTGCGAAGCCGGAGCGGGTCGCTAGTTTAGGTATAAGTATAAGTTAATATAAGAGTTAACAGGGGCGTAGCGCTGTACCAATGAATGGTATTCAATCCTCATAACAACGTACAAATCACTTTGTAATGGCGGACGTCTCGTTGTAAGATAACTAATAGGAAAGCGATTGCCTGTCCGATGTAATAAGTCATTTTCGATGAAGCGCACGTACAATTGGTTTTGGATACCTCGGTGTCGGCCTATTGATGGCGTGATGTTTTAGCGGATTATTAGGTATTTTTTGATGAAAAAAGAACTCATTATTGTCTGTTATGTGTCCCATATTATGGACTTTGGAGCCCCGAAACTTTGGAAGGCGTGGTGAAGCCGAAGCTAACACGTAGTAGTTTACAATAACAAGTTTAATTGCAAAATTTGATGTGGACTTCTAACCAGGCTAATTCTGCACTATAAAATGCAGCCAAGCACTACCTCCGGTTTAGCTAGAATTATATAAGTAAACTACAGGAAAAAACTACTTGGGCTTTTGTAGTGGGATGGTAGTGGAAATTGTCTGAGTAACTATTATTTTAACTAAAACATATAAAAAATCCGACACATTTACCATCAGTTCTTTCCTATCAAATCAAATCAATCATTTATTCACATTATTAAATAGAGTAATATGATGTCAAAATTATAATAAAGTACTTGGCTATTAAACCTCATTTGAGATATGTGAATTAGTCCAAATAAGTAGTGAAATGTCATATAATAAAATTAAGAATTATTATTACATAAAATGTCTATTCAAATAATGTCATTAACACATTCTATACATTGGTAAATACTCTTTACATCATACTGCTCGGTAAGTAGGATTTACTAGTATGGTAAGAGGCTGTGTAAGTTGTCATGTACAGCACAGTGCATTGTTTAGATGAAACGTTCCATTTTTAAATCACTTTACATCATACTGCTCGTTAAGTAGGATTTACTAGTATGGTAAGAGGCTGTGTAAGTTGTCATGTACAACACAGTGCGTTGTTTAGATGGGACGTTCCATTTTCAAATCACTTTACCATTCAAGCATAGGATGAATGCTTGAACTGTAAAGTTCACTTTACCATTCAAGCTATGTCAAACTCCTTGGTTAACCAATCTCTTTTCTTATAAAATGACGTAACTTTTTACTGAAAAAAAAAAAACAATAATAATTGCGGCATTTTATTTCAGTTCAAGCTATGCAAAACTCCTTAGTCAAATATTTTTTTTTCATAAAATGATTTTTATTGTAAAAAAAAAGAAAATGGCGGCATTTCATTTGAACTAAATGTTTGTTCACTTGCGACGACTGTATTAAAATTTAAAAAAAGAACATACAAGTTTATGCTAGTTCATCATGTCAAGTATTCGTCTGATGAATAAGTGGTCGGCACGCCTGATTTCTGTCATCTTGAAGCCGAAGATGTCGTACAAAAATGTTTTATTTACCTCGCATGAATGATGTAAAGTAGTATACCTACCTCGGTTGTAAGTAGCTATTACACCCTCGAACTATATTCGCCCTCGCTCGCTTCGCTCGTTCGTGCGTCTAAATATCTCGGGTGCACTCGATCCATAGCGCCCTTTGCGAGCTGCGCTCGCACGGGCGCCATATTGGATCTTGTTCTGTAATAGCTCGCTTACATACCTTGTGTAGTAAACTACTATTAAAGCTATAAAATGACTTTTCCGTCAAAAAAAGATGTAATTCTCTCTTAAACATTGTGAAGTCTTCAATTTGAGCTATACAATCTGGCAACTCAGTGTACATCATAGGAACCAGTGCCATAAAGCTTTTCCCGAAAAAAGCTGTATTGTTATCATCATCATCATATCAGCCAAAAGACGTCCACAGCTGAACAAAGGCTAAAGACGTCCACAGCTGAACAAAGGCTAAAGACGTCCAAAGCCATCGGTCGCATGCCCTCTGCGTCCAATACATATGGAAAATTTAAGGCACGTGTGAACTAACTTCCTAACTTATTTTGATTGTGTGTTATAGGTTGTTTACAACAAAGTTGGAAAACACCTGTTCTAATGGGTTATAGGGTAACAACCTTACGATAATAATAACATATTGTTATTATGTGTAAAGAAAGTTTACAGGTACCTGAAAGTTTAGGAAACCCGAAACTGAAATTTTACAGAAATTTATTTATGGTCTCATATAGTTGTGTTTCAGCAGCGTTATTTTTAGTCAGGGTAAAAATATATATTTAGGTGTGTCCTTTTCCAAAATATAGACTGATTTTTCGAAAGTTTTCAAATTGGTTGATCCGTGTGTTTTTGAAGAGGAGACAAACAAACAAATAAGTTGTTTGTTTGTCTCTTTTTCACCGTCTCCTATTCGGATTTCATGAATTTGAAAATGAAACAATGAATTTAGATCCAGTAATATAACTATAGAAACTTGTACTTGCATACAGTCTTTTTCTGCAAGTAGACCTCCTTTTTGCGTGAGGAAATGGTAGGCTTGCCCGGCATCTATACTACCCTCTTAGCTTAGTCGACCGTCTCAAGAGAAAAGATGTCAATACGTGTGGAGCCAACTAAGCCACGGGTTTTATATAGTTTTTTTTCCTTCACTGTAAGATCAATCAATTTTAACAAGGTATAGATAAATTAAAAACCGTATTTCTAGTACACATATACTAACGTGACAAATTAAGAACTACTTTCTTTTAAGGTCGGTTAAAATACTAATAAAATAGGTATTCACAGATATAGTGACAGAGCCAAATAAGTTTTACCATATATTATTTATTGGTGTTAAGACGTAAACAAGGTAGGTGGGTCACACTTTCACAAAACAAACTACGTTTAACAAACTAAGAAAGAAAGTGTCATTTATCATTTAGAAACTCGTTCTCAAATGGCGTAGAGTTTGAATTGATAGGACTTAAATTACTTTTCAAAGTAAACGTACTCTAAAACTATGTTTAAAGTGTCATATATAAAACAACTAGCTCATACATTAGGGTGTTCCATTATAAGAAGGAATTTCTTTAAATCAATGCTTATTACTACCGAATACTAAGACCTTTATTGAACACCCTCGATTAACAACTGCACTCACAAAAAAGTGTGGCGTCATGTCACGTTATCGTTATTGACAAGGTAACCATATCAACGTATTAAAGTTTGTAAAGTGGTAATGTCAATGATTCAAAAGGGTTCTTATGACGTTATCATGTAAAATTATCTTCCGTACAGACAGCCATTTTTTATTTGTATTAAGGCACTGAAATTTTAATGTAATGGAACGTAATTTAATTTTACTGGTATTTTTACATAGTCGGTAAATTATAGTTTAATAAGATAGATATATAAACATTTCATTGCATCATAGAAATAAAACAAAGAAATAAGGATAAAAAATACAAACTTAAAACTAAATTATAGGGAAAGATCTTAAAGTGGCACAAAGGGCGGCCTTATCACGTAAGGGCGATCCTTTCCAGGCAAACATTAGAATGGACAAGACTTAAACAAGGGAAAGGGGTTATGTTAAAAACAAGCCTTAACTTTCAGGCCTGGAACCAACAAAACTCAAATATAATTTGATATTTTATTGGCGGCCCCAAGAGGTTGTTATTCGTTGCCTAGGTTTTGTTATTAATATAAGCAATCAATAAGAAGGGCGGGTAATTAATATAAACAAATGCAAGGTCTTCGGGGAAAATAGTTTTCATTACATATATTGCCATTGAATAATACATCTATACTTACACATATATAAAATCCAAAAAAAACCGGCCATGTGTGAGTCGGACTTTCGCACGAAGACTTCCGTACTATTATATTCTGTTTTTAACCGACTTCAAAAGAAGAAGGAGGTTATAAATTCAGTCAAAGAAGATATACAGATGTTCGCGTATATCTTCTTTGTTTACCGATTTTTTAGTTATAGCGGCAACATAAATTCGTCATCTTTGAAAATTTCAACTGTCTAGCTATCACGATTCATGAGATACAGCTTGGTGGCAGACAGACAGACAGTATAGTCTTAGTAAAATAGTCCCGTTTTTAACCTTTGAGAACGGAACCCTAAAGAGAGCTTTAAGTGAAATGTAAGCCCAAGTAAAAGTGGGAATTTGGGTTTAGATATTAACCACAGTAATTTATCTATTTAATGGGGCTCGTAGGTATGCGATTTCTTTTACGTAGGTAGATCCTGAAAAACCAATACATTTGCATATTAAAAACACTCGCTTTATTTGCTTTCTATTCTTATATTAAGTAAATTAAACATCTGTTTTGTTTTATTAATATTTACCTGCGTAGGTTGCAATACATCAAGTATTTTCATAATGAAATAGTATACAGGGTGATTTTTTTAAGTGGGCCTTCAGGGCTATATCTTGAACTATAAGAAAATGCTGAAAGGAGTTGCGTGCCCGACTTCGCCAACAACTAAAACTGCATTATTAGATTTTTGAAAAAGTCATTATATCAGGAATCGAACCTGTTGTTTTTTAAAAAAATAATCACCTATATTTTTAAACTGATGGATAGTGTTGCTGATAGAAATCAATTCTTAGAAACAAATATAGTATGGCAAATCAAAGGATATAGCAAATCATAGTCTTCTGTAATTTTCATACTATTTCCCGTATAAAAATGTATAAATGAAGTGAGGAAGTATGGCTAATGACGAAACAAACTGCTTCATAAAAATATAAACTGTTTTTTGTAATGTAGAGAATTTACAATTTTACACCAACATTTAAAACATTTATAAAAATATTAGTTCCCCTCCATGCTTAGTTCGCTATCATTTTGCCAGAGACGGACAGATGAAAATTGTAGAAAACTACAAAAGGAGCAATTTGATTTGCCATACCTACTATGTTTGTTTCCAGGAATAAATCTCTATCAGCAGCACTGTCGATTGGTATAAAAATATAGGATGATTATTTTTTTGCAAAAATCAACAGGTTCGATTCCTGGCTAGGGTAATGACTTTTCCAAAAATCTAATGATGCAATTTTAGTTTTTGTCAAAATTGGGCACGCAACTCCTTTCAGCATTTTTCTTATCTCTTATATAAGTATAAGAGATAAGAAAAATGCTGAAAGGAGGACGTGGGCCTTCAGGGCTAACTAAGGTTAGCCCTGAAGGCCCACGTAAAAATGTCACCCTGTATACCTACTTTTTGTATCTGCGTAGGCTGCAGGACGTAGGAGGAAAGAAATAAAAGAAAACACGATAGGGACATTCTTACGAATTGGTTGTGACTTATTACATAACTTAACTTTTATTTATCTGAAGATTTGTTGAGGCTAATCTATTTAAATTAGGTTATTAATATTAAATTATTGTATATGTTCGCGCCACGAACGCAAAGACCGGCGTGAACTTGCCACCCGTCCAGGCTGGACCACGTGACCTGCTCACGGCTCGCCCGAACGTCGCGTCGCTCCGGTTCGGCCTCCGTTCTTCCTCTTTCCTACGCCGCCCTCGCACGAGATGGTAGTGCCACTCATATATTGTTAATACTTACTTATAAAATCTAAACTAGACTCTGTAAATAGCATATTAAATAATTGTACAAAAATCTACGTGTTTGTCTTTGCTTAGACAGTATATTTAATGTTGAATAATATCTTACAACACATTTTTAACCTTTACCTATCTTTACTACTATTACTATTACTTATAATACTACTAATATAGCACAGAACATCGCGAGTAGCTTCTATAAACTAAAAGTGATTTGCAGTTTCATCCGGGAAAGTCTTAATCACGTGGGAAAATCGGGATACAAAGAAGTCTTAATCCAGGTCTTCAGCTATCTACATACCATACTTTCAACGCAATATATTCGGTACTTTTTGCGTAAATGAATGATTAACAAATACACACAAACACACCCTTAAACACACAAATTCAGTTGTATACTACAAAAGTTAGTGAACTACCACCACTACACGGATGGCGCTGAAATTTAAGTGAGTGAACGGTGATAGCTGGATTCATGAAAAAAAAAACATAGGCTGCTTTTTATCCCGGAATTTTTCGTAACTTATGCGGGTACAACAATCAATAAAGTAAATTCTCAAATTTTCAATAAAATAAATTCTCTCATCATAAAATAGGTCGCAGCCAGTAAAAATACATTTAAAAAGTTTTGTTTTCAGCATGTCGTTATTGTGTTCAAAAACAATGAAGATGTCTCGGCTCGGTATAACTTTAGTATCAACCTAAATATTTTGTTGAAAAAATTCCGAAAATTCGCGTTCCATCATTTTTTTCTTAAGGTTAACAGAGGAACATTCTTGGAACGTTTGGAAAGTTAAATAGAGGAAGGGTTCAAGGAAATCAAATTATTCGTATATGGCATTAGTCGGTTGTCCGACTTCCAGCAAACTTTCCGAAATATAAACGTGAAATGCATATTAGATGAGTAGCTATCAAGCCTACTCTAACTAACGCATGTCCCAGGCACTACAGTGCCCTGAATAGAGCATGGATTTTTGCTGGCGCTGTATAAATCATCTAGATTAGCCTATATTAAGACCAGTGGAGGCTGTATAAATTTCCATACAAAAAGCGATAACGTTTTCCCCCCCATAAACGAAGTCCGATTTTGATAATTTTTGAAAATATTCTAGATCTAATGGAAAACTGGGGTAAAACGAAAACTCATGATTCTCTTATGACCAATCATCATACCAAGCACAATGCTGCTTCCCACAGTCAGTAAAAAGTGACAATAATACCTATTTCTTATTAGACTTACACATCGTTACGTTTGAATCTTGAGGTCACAAAGAAAATAAGTCATGACTTTTTTGATTGACGTTTTTGAATTGGTCAAAATAAGTCACAATTCCTGTACTTTAATACTGACGTGCTTATAGTGCAACTACAGTTGCATACTGCAACCGCAAACCGCAAACCGGTTTATTAATTTTAAAAGTATGCCTGTGATATTTTTGTAGTTGTCAGAAAAATCAAAAGGTGCGAATCTTATGGTATTTCATTTATTTGTTATAGCTCACAAAGCCGGTCATAATATGGGGTACGGAGTTCTTTGCTTCAGGATTACCACGGGGGTTTTTGCTTTTTCTTTTATTTTTTATTTTTTTTGTGTAATTTGTAAATAACTTTTAATGTTTCATAAGGTTTATTCACTTGTTAGTCCTTAAGCTTCTTAATTTGTTTGTTGTACCTATATATTTTTACAATTGTAAATACCATAGCAATCGCTCGTTTTGATTTTATTAATCTGTTAGAGATCATAAAGCAGGTCACAATATGGGGTACATGGTCCGTTGCTTCAGGATTGGCACGGGGTGGGTGTTTTTTTTTTGTTTTTTTTTGTGTAATTTGTAAATAACTTTTTAATGTTTCAAGCTTTTTTACTAGTTTGTCCCTGAGGTCCTTAATCTGTTTGTTGACCAAGAAATAAGAATTGTATAAATTGCTCTCATTTTCGTCTAAAAATAAAATATATCTGACACTTAAACGCCCGTCTCATCAATTTAAGATATTATTATACCTGAGGGACAAAGACACTTTAACTAAGATTAAGTCGTTATTTATTCAAATACCTTCTATATTTTGAACGTAAACTTTGTTTTCGTGATTTTCATTAATGACAAATAATTGCAAAATCTATTTTAAGAATTGAAGAAGCCATTTTACAGAAGCAATTTCATCAAAATTTCATAAGTCTCTATTAAAAAAGGCGTAATCATATCGTTATGAATCTTGGCAAAAATATAAAATTCAATGAAGGATGTCCAAAGATATTAGCTAAAGTAACTTGCCGTAACATTTTTTAAAGAACCTAAAATCATCTAAAAGTGTTCATTTTCCTTTTTAAGACAGTTACTTATCTACCAATTTAGGTTTTAAAAAACTCTACAAAATAAATTGTTAATTTTTAAAGTATCGGCATACAAATAAAGATTACCAGAGGGATTTAAAGGGTGAGGTGATATTAGAAATGATAAAATCGATAATGACAGGCGCCCCTGAGACTGGTGTCGATTCTTAGAACTCCATGGCCCATTTATGTCCACCAGCGAGCCTTTTCCACTAACACGTTAATGTTTTATAGGAATTTCAAGCGATTTCACTCTATTTGCTGTGAACTTTTTGAAAATAAAATTTAATTCTTAGGTAGAATCCATATTTTCATACCCAGGAAAAGTAGTACTTTTCCACCCACGGGCCGAAAACTATAAGTTTAGACCCACCCACGACCACACCTACGTGGACGCATTTGATTGGTCAACAGCTCAAATCGAGTCGGCTTCGATAATTCCGAATGCCCAGAGATTTTTCATAGCACAGTTAATCAGTCCTTGTGCAGTATAATTTTTAACTTACCTCACACTCCGGCCTACATCTAAAGATCGTGGTTAACTTTTTTTTGTTATTTAATAATAATTACATCTAATTATTACTAAACAATTAAATAATAAAAACTTAAATTAATTAAATATACTACCTACTTTACATTTATTAAAATTAAAAGTCCAAATGGAAGTGGAATTGTGCCCAAAAAGGTGGCTGCGTTACCCCGTTTGACGGCGATGCTTATCCGTTGTCCAAAATCTGTAGGAGTCAGCCCTTTGGTCACCTAAAGCCATTTTTTTTATTTTGGTTTTTTATATTGGACCACGGGATTGTTCGGAGTTCTGTGGTTTGACAATTGGACACAATAGTTAGACCACCACCCGCACTAAATTTTTTTTCAAACACATTATGTTACTCGGGTGAAAACATATAATTTCCCTCTATTTACCGCCATCATTATTTCCCCTTCTTCGATCAATAACAATTATGACAAATGCATTGGGCTGAGGAACTACGATTTATCATAAATACTCACGACAAACCCCAGTAAGAATGTGTTCTTTATGTTCGTGTTATTGTTTATTTATTTTAATAAATAATAAATAATAAATAAACATTTTTTTTTGTCTGCGAAGTCGGTTTACGGACAATAATTTTACGTGACAAAGTCATAACAAAACGATAAAAAAAAATGTTATTCATATATATTTTTCCCTTTATATAAGTCTTCTATTCGTCACTCGTCACCATAACACAAACCCAGATGAGCGATATTATTTTTAAATAGGTACTCTGTTTCCTAACGGGAACGGGTTTCCATGCCGCATGACGTCACACAGTATTTCGTCAGACACTTTTTTGTGAATGCATGTGTACCATTAATTTATTAGACGTTATCACGTCATAAAGGGTTTCTTTGACAAATGGTACACCTTCATAATGTAAAGGTAGCTTTACGTTAAAAGTATACCTTTTTTTTATAAAATACATGGCGTAAGTTGCTGAAAAGACAGAGTGCTTCGAAGATAATGCAGAGTGTAATCCGTAACAAATGTCTTTTCCTCGCCTCTGGAAACGTACCTATTTTTATTGTACGTTTAATTTTTCTTTTAACTTTTGCTTCGGTCACGCAAAGAACATCAACAACAGCTAGCTTTAGTAACATTTTCTAGATAGTCTATCTATTATACTTTATCTACACTGAGAAAATAGCTACAACGTATTCTTTTAATTCGTTTAAGATTGCTTGTCCACAAAAGCGGAGCGAGGAAGCGGAGCAGCAGGCGTTTCCACTATATTACATTGTGCAACATACGGACTCCGCGAGTGGAGTTTTTATGTCACACAGTGCAGTGGTAGAAACGCCGCTCCGCTACCCCGCTCCGTTCTGTGGACGGACAGCCTTAATATTTTCTTTGTATTCGTTGAAACTAAAATTATATCTACTTTTAATAATTGGTAATTGGGGCCATTTTAATTTAAAACTAAATATTCCGTAAAAAATAATAATATTGAGAACTTAAAAACAGGTCAATAAATAAATATTTACTTTAAAGTAAATATGAAAAAAAAAACATTTTTATTTTCTTGTTTTTGTCATCAATTTATAGGTTTTTAAACCTTACCTAACCTTTTATTTATTTATTTCGAACTTAAATATCTCATTACATTTTGTGGCCCTTATTATCTGCAGGTACTTTAGTTGGCAAAAAGCAAAACTACAATTACATTTAAAGCACCGCAGCAAATAATTTAAAAAGAAATTTCCAACGTATAAAGTTCAAATATCAAGAGAAAGGCTGCTAAGATAATTGTATGAGCAAAGTTCTTGGTGTAATGAAGGAGAGATCAAGAATAATTCTAACTTGACTATCAAATTAAAAGGGGATTCCTGAGAATTGCTCGGTATCTGTTGAAATTCCTAACATTAATCATCATTAGTTTATGACCTTTGGCAAAGTGCATGCTTGTTCTCAAAGTTGGTCTCCTCTGCCAGACTTTAATAGGTGAAATTCGTAGAGTTCTTCTGAACAGTATTGCAGGTTTCAGTTGCAATTTTTCCTTAGGAATTTATGAGGTACATTTTTTGGATAGGGGTTTGGTACATAAAATTGGAAGAGGTTTTAATGAAGTTTGCGAACAAAATTTTATGAATAAAAGGTTTTAACTGAATGATTCGCGAACGATTATTATTTTGATAGAGTAATAATAATTGCACCCCATCTGCACTCGGAAGGTTGCATGGTCATCATGCAAGCTGTAAAGCTTCCAAAACATCAGATTTTTAATAAAAGAACGCGATTAAATCCGTTTAAATAGTTTTATTACGAGTTCAAGTTGCGTTGAAGTACCTACTATCAGAGTACGATCCACATTATTAAGATTTCTGCATATTTAAGCGACCATGACGTCAGAAGCTATGACTACTAACTGACGGCTAAGTGCCTATCTCTAACAAAATGAGTTTTTATCGTAAACACGCCATTAGATCGATTTTCGTACCCAGCACCCATAATTTGCGAATTTCATGGTACCATTAACATCCGGTTTCATTCCCAAATCATGGGGTCGAACGATAGGAGCGCTCAACATTCACACGATAATGTCAATTTGTGATTTTATCGTTTAGACACGACCAAGTTTGGTGCCGCGGCATAAGTGTTAAGTTTGTAACACATGGTGTCAGCCACTGTTCAAGATGTGTGAAGTGTTACAAGGAAAGTGGCTCAAAAGTTAGGTACATTTTTGTGTATAAATTTAATAAATACCTTAATATTGCAAGACATTTGACGACCCAGGTGGTGCAATGGTCACAATGCCTGAACACAGGGTTGCGGGTTCGATTCCCGCCTCAGACAAGTATTTATGCTTAGATATTTGTCTAGTTCTGGTTGTTTCTATGTATTTTATAAGTACCATATATTTACAAAAAAAATTATATAAGTAGTATATCCGTTGTATAGCTTCCATAACACAAGTCTAGTTACTTATCTTGCGGCTAGTTGGCGATTTAAGGGATGTCCTGTTTTATTTATTTTATTATTTTATTTATTTCACACAGCGTCATCTGGCCTCGAGCCACCCTAGCTATAAGCCAATATAGTTATTCTATGGTAGTCTAGTTAGACTATACGGATAGAATTCTCACATACTTAATTTTAAAATATAATCTTAATATATATAAATCTCGTGTCACAATGTTTGTCCTCAATGGACTCCTAAACCACTTAACCGATTATAATAAAATTCGCACACCATGTGCAGTTCGATCCAACTTGAGAGATAGGATAGCTTACATCCCGATATTCCCACGGGATCGGGAGTTACGCGGGTGAAACCGCGTAGGGCAGCTAGTATATTAAATACACAAATATTTGTATTCATATTTCTGTTAACAAATTTTTGTTGTGGCCAGAAGGCCAATTCTCGTAAATAAAATTATTGTTCAAATGACATTGCAATATCATTCCGATTTAATTTCAATTACAAAAAAATATTCTTGAGAATACCAAAAGCTCGCGTTGAGGGTAGGTATTTTAAGGTATTTTCTGTAATCGAAATGCAATTGGAATGCTATTGCAATGTAAATGTTTTTTACGAGAATTGGCCTTCTGGCCACAACAAAAATTTGTTAACAGAAATATGTATACAAATATTTGTTCAATAGTGGGAATCAAACCCGCAACCTTCTGCACCACAGAGGTTGGCAAGAATTGTATTACTTTGAATGAAAGTAGTGCTGATAGATTATAGAGTAAGATCCCGCCTACCACCAGACTATTGGGACTATTGAAACTGTCTGGCTATTAGCAACATTCTATCGATTAGTAAAATCCACGGTCAAAAGTCTCTGCCCACCGTAACGTTTACAATCCTGTGCAGCACTATTTGAACATTATAACAACGTAACCAGTGGATCGAACTCACGTCTCGGTTGGTGTAGCGGATGGCAGCTTATACCCTCGGCCAGCTAAAGACATAGCTAACATGTTGAAAATAATAATCACACTGAGTAGTATTTAAGTTTGTGTGTAACGTGTAACTTCTATTAGAAGAAGGTCGTAACTCCAATACTTATTGATAGTATTATTGTAGCAAACTGATCATTTACTTATGTACCATGTACAAAGATGGGCAATTTGTATTGCAATATTAACAGGTTCGATTTTTGGCTTAGCTAGCTGATCTCTTCAAGCTACTATGGTCTGAAATTCATAATTGGACATTCATAACCGTGTTGGAGGCATTCGCTGAGTGTTCTCAGTTTTTATAAAATCACGAAGGTCTGGCGGTAGGAGGGATCTTGGTGTATAAGCTCTACAAAAACCTACACTCATGTGACGAAACTTATGCGAGCTTCGTTAATTTGAGCTTAACATGCTGCCAGAAGCGACTCCTTCTCATTACAGTCATTCAATTCTGTAATAGGTATTTATTGCTAAATTGAAATTCTCAATTACAATTTTCAAACTGGCAATCGATAGTGTTGCTGATTGAGATAAATTCTTGGTAACAAACATAGTATGGTAAATCAAAGGAAATAGTTATTTTTTGTAGTCTTCTGAAATTACCATACTATTATCCCTGAAAATATTACTTTACTCCACGTTCGTAACTGATCTTTGATAACCAGATACGAACATGGTATTTTTTTCTTGTTTGATAACCAGGTAAGAAACGGCATTTACTTGTCGTTTTCGTAACCATGGTTCGTCATCAGTTACGACCATGGTTCATATCCGGTTAATAATAATAATATTTTTTTCGACTATGAAGAAGAATGGTGACGTAACAAACTGCTGCACAAAAATATAATTTGTTTTACAAATTTTATGTACCTAATGTAGATAATCTAGAACATATTTAAAATAGTGAACAACAATAATTGTTGAAAAATAAAAAATACTAATAGATAATTATTATCTATTACTTAGTATTTTTTATTTTTATTTCTCTTACATCGAAATACGCGATTAAGACCCGGGAAAATAACTACTATGAATACAAATCATCTGAGTTTAAAAAGTTAATTATCTATTACTTTGAATAAAAGTAATGCTGATAGATAAAACTCTACCTAAACCGACACTCACGCGACGCAACTGACGCGAGCTTCGTTAATTCGAGCATATCATGCTGCCAGAAGCTACTCCTTGTTACAGTTAAATTCTATAATAGGTACTTATTTATCGTATTACTTTCGTCTAAAAACGCTAACTTGAAATTATTCCTTAGGTACAGTAGGCGTCATAAGTCCACTATCAGTTTGCTACAATAATACTATACTTAAACAAGTGTTGGACTTACGACCTTCTTCTAATAAACGTTACACACAAACATAAATACTTGAATTAAAAGTACTCAGTGTGATTATTATTTTCAATATGTTAGCTATGTCTTTAGTTGTCTTTAGATGGCACCACACGCCACACCAACCGACGCGACGTTGTTATAATGTTCAAATAGTGCTGCACAGGATTGTAAACGTTACAGTGCCAGTGTACTTTTGAACGTTGATTGTACTTATTTATCGTTTTACTTTCGTCTAAAAATGATTGAAATTATCCATAGGTACCTACTAACGAATCGATTTTCATTACACAGCTGAGCATGTGATAAATACGTAATTATTTTATTATCTTATCTTCTCACACATCGATGGTGTAGCAAGCTATATTGTGAAGGATGTTGATCTAATTTCGTTACTTGTAGTGTAGGTATCGTGAACGTTTTCAAGGGTGTTTACACACCTCACTGCTCAGGCTGACTGATCTATTAATGGGTTCACAGGTAAATAAGTACACAACGATATAATTGCTACATCAACGTATATGGGTAGTACCTGCGCCCCGCGGTTTAACCCGCGTATGTCCCGATCCCGTGGGAATATCTATAGCTTATAGCCTTCCTCGACAAATGAACTATACAACACATAAGGAATTTTTCAATTCGAACTAGTAGTTCCTGAGATAAGCGCGTTCAAACAAACAAACTCTTCAGCTTTATAATATTACTAGGTGCCCGCCGCGGTTTCATCCTTATAAGTCCCGATCCCGGGAATACCAAAAAAAATTAGCCTTCCTCGACAAATGTACTATCCAACACATAAAGAATTTTTCAGTTCGAACGAGTAGTTCCTGAGATTAGCGCGTTCAAACAAACAAACAAACTCTTCAGTTTAATATGTAATATTATAAGTATAGATTATTTTCCATAGAGTCACCATTAATTTACATCAAGTTGATTGCACAATTTTGTTGGCTCATATAAACTAACTGTCTCAGTTAGATTTGTTAGCGACATAAATTGTGATTCTGTCCAATGATTGTTGAATTTAGCAAAATCTTCGTGTTTGTTAAATTAGAATAGCTTGGGTTTTATTGCTTCTATAGATGTCGATAAGCTTACTTTATCTATTATACTTTAATATCATTAAACTTGAGGATTTTATGTCAGGTAATTCAATAACTTTATCATTGTATTAAAAACTTTATAAAACTAAATCTGTATATGAATACCTATATTAATGTATTTAGAATAGGTACCTATACCTTACTTACTTAACGATTGTGAAAACCAAACTCTTCATAGATTTAAAATGCTTAACAGTACATCAAGCCTCTCTGTAAGGTCTTCTTTGTATCAAGATCTTTTTGATTCCAAAGTCAAAGTCCATTGTGCGAGTTTTTAAAAATCTATACTAATATTAAATAAATAAATATTTCATTACATATTACACATCGCCATCCAGCCCCAAGCTAAGCAACTTAATGCTTGTGTTATGGGTGCCAGATAACGGATAAACTACTTATATACTTTTTTTTTTGTAAATATATACATATTATACATATAGGAAACACCCAGAACCAGAAACAAGAATTTATGGTCAGTATAAATACTTGTTCCCGGCGGGAATCGAACCCGCAACCTTCTGCGTCGCAGTCGGGTGTTCGCCCGACGCGCCACAGAGGTCGTCCAATATTATACAGCTGACGCGCTAATCTCAGGAACTACTGGTTCGAATTGAAAAAATATTTTTATGTGGATAGTTCATTTGTTGAGGAAGGCTATAGGCTATTTTATATTTCGATATTCCCAAAAGATCCCATAGTAGGTATATAAGAATCATCAAAATCGGCCCACGCATTTGGGCTTTATAGAGAGCCACATAGGTTCGAACATACATACATAGACTGATGAACACATTACCACTCTTTTGCGTTGCGCAGTCGGTTAAAAACAAAGTCACTTTCTCTGCTTAAATCTTTTAAACTACCTACGTAACGGATTTTGATGCGGTTTTTTTTTATAGATAGAGTGATTAAAGAGGAAGGTTTATATGTATAGCATGTTTTTCAATTTTCTCTCTTTTATTGTAGTGCAAGTATTTCACTTGTAATCTTAAGTGATTAAAGAGGAAGGTTTATATGTATAGCATGTTTTTCAATTTTCTCTCTTTTATTGTAGTGCAAGTATTTCACTTGTAATCTTAAGTGATTAAAGAGGAAGGTTTATATGTATAGCATGTTTTTCAATTTTCTCTCTTTTATTGTAGTGCAAGTATTTCACTTGTAATCTTAAGTGATTAAAGAGGAAGGTTTATAGGTATAGCATGTTTTTCAATTTTCTCTCTTTTATTGTAGTGCAAGTATTTCACTTGTAATCTTAAGTGATTAAAGAGGAAGGTTTATATGTATAGCATGTTTTTCAATTTTCTGTCTTTTATTGTAGTGCATGTATTTCACTTGTAATCTTACTATTTAATGATATACCTAAGTATTTTACCAACTTATCAATAAAAAGTACCTACCTACCGTTTTAGATATCAATACCCAACCACTAATGCTAACTAAAAGAAAAATAAGCATTTTTATGAAGCAAAAATTACGTCGCTCGCTGCTTCGAACTTTGTTAAAGGCAGCATTGCGATAATTTGCGCTTTGAAAACAAACTCAGTGAAACGACAAGAGTGTATCGCGAACGTTGTGTATAAGACTGAATGCTGGTACTTATCACAACTCTTAGACAAAGTAGACCTTTTCTAAAAGTGTTTTGCTTTTTACACGTGAAAAATCAGAATAATATATCCTGCAAAATATTATTCTAGGAAATATTAATAAATGAATAAATAGTGTGGGATATTTCACACAGCGCCATCAGCCTCAAGCTAAGCAACTAGGCTTATGTTATGGTGGTCAGACAACGGATATAATACTTATATTCTTTTCTTTTATACATAGGTAGAGAAATACCCAGACCAGAAACAAACATCTGTACATAAATATTTGTTTGAAGCGGGACTCGAACCGACGACCTTCGGCGCCACAGAGGTAGTCAAAACTTAAATTATCACTTTATAAAAATGATGAAAAACGATGTACCATGAATGATGAATTATGAAAACGACGATAACTCTATTGTGAATTTCTTGAAAAAGTTTGACGTTTTCACATCACTTATTTCAATCTAATACCTACATAATTTTTTTAAACGTGATTTTACGAATATACAAATATATTTTGTGCAGTCAAACTCGTACGAATTTGATACGCATGGAATACACGAGTGCGGTTGTCTGCTATGATCAATTTTATTTTATTTAGTTACGAAGCACTTTGAAGCCTACCAGCTACGCTACGCAGTATTTAGGTATTTTATTTATTTTGTAAACTTAATTATCCTGTTATTGGTTCAACGCACCTTTGTGGAGTGCCTGTTTATTTTAAGAGATATGAAGACCTAAAAGGTAGAAAGTGCCTAAAAATCCAATTAGAAGTTCGAAGATAGGTGAACGTGTAGAATAAATAGACGCTTTCTAGTTATTTCTGTTCACTGTGTAAACGTATATCTACCTCTACATCTTCTATACTCTATTTATATCTATACTAGCAGCGCTCCGCGGTTTCACCCGTATAACTCCCGATCCCGTGGGGATATCGAAATATATAATAGCCTGTAGCCTTCCTCGATAAATGGACTATCCAACACAAAAATAATTTTGTCTATTTGAACCAGTAGTTTCTGAGATTAGCGTTCAAAAAAAAACAAACTCTTCAACTTTATAATATTAGTATAGATTAAAAAGGAAACGATAACAATTCTGTATTAGAAGCAAATGATAAAAAAATCGAGTCTAGGGGTCTTGAATAAACGTGATTACTTTCACAACAATTAAAGTTATTCAAAACGGGATAAAATTCAAACATATTTTTTTTAAGAAAAATGCATCTTTAAAAATTGCAACTGAGACAAGACTCAAACTCGCATTCCTTGAATACCTACTGTTCAAGTGTGCTTACCAATGACGCCACTTAGTTAAGTACCGTCTTGAATTTAAGAATCGCATTAACCTCTTCCGAATTAAGTTTCGTTAGCAACATCTGTTAGTGCACTATAAAAAATAAAAAAACTAAAAAAATCATTGGGATACAATTTATTCAAATTATCATGCTAATTACGTTAGCGGCAGTCGGAGGATCGAAAGGAAACCGAGAAATGATTCATAACTCATTTATTGAGTTAAAACTAAAAATATCTTACATATTACTTATAAATAATTATCCTAAGGTGAGACCTATCCGATGTTAGGTATAGGAATGCTGAAATATGACAGCACGCGGCTACTGCGATCGAGGTCATAACGAGTCAGCACTTTTGGCCGGTCTTCATTGCAACATGCTATGTGCCTACATCGGCGTGACGTAACACCTCCGCCCTTAGAACGGCAACTATTTTTATCAGGTTGTGAGAAAATGTTGCCGGAATCCGTGCCAGTTCCTCTTGGATCTGCAGGGCTGCTGTGGCTAGAGGTTGAGTCGGGCTATTCAATGGTTTGCTGCACCTCTTAATTTAATATTTTCTAGAAGTAAACTAATCACGTAGATTAGGTACTACAAAGTAGGACGACGTACAGTTCTTGGTTGCTGCAACACTCAGGGTCCTGGATGCTGAATAAATTATGTAGATTCACGGAGTTCAGATGAATAAGGTGGGATAAGGTAGACTAGGTTTCAATGTCTTCTTCAGATAAGCTGGTCCTTTGTACAGTATGGAAAAGTTAGGGCGTAAAGTAGATCGTCAAGTTTTTCCCTTGCTTCCTCCATCATGATAATCATTGTGAATTGGCTGGACCATGGCAAGAACTTGTTCGTGATCAGCTCCTGGATGCCATCAGACTAAGTGCGTAGTTGAGTAGTTGGTGATTAGCTTATTCTCACAAAGAAACCAGTTTCCGTTGGGCTTCGGACATTCTGTCTCTATGCACTTGAATGTAACTTCGTTAGTTGCAATAAAGGGTTGGGTTGGGATAAGGAAGAGCCTTTTTATTCTTATTAAATATTAAATGAAAACTATTTACTCGTCTATGTAATATGAGCAAGGTTTTGTCTGTTCTAAATCTATAGCGAGCTATGTACCGTACACAGTCATATTTTCTCACAAAAAATTAAAAACGAAATGAATCTAAACTATTAAAAATAATTTTGAATCTAATAAATTAATCTACTAGTTTTTATTATAGTTATGCTTAGTAAGAGAATCTATACAGCAAGCCTGTCGATTCAGACTGCCGGAAACTCTAGACTATGGGCTCAAGGATCATTCTTGAAGTTTAAGATTAGGTTAAGGACTAAAAGGAAGCAACACGAGAACGATTCAAGTGTACTTACAGTTTCATTTCTGGTTCTTTCGTGAATCGATTGTCAGATTCTCCTCCGGGGCTGCTGGTGGTTCGTAGATTCGGATACTCGAAGATGGGCTAGAAAGCCTCCAAGGCGATTCGCAATCTCGAGAGCGATTCTCGGACTCGCAAACCGCACGAGCGAGTATCCTACCGACTGCGCCAATTACGTTAGCGGCAGTCGGAGGATCGAAAGGAAACCGAGAAATGATTCATAACTCATTTATTGAGTTAAAACTAAAAATATCTTACAAATTACTTATAAATAATTATCCTAAGGTGAGACCTATCCGATGTTAGGTATAGGAATGCTGAAATATGACAGCACGCGGCTACTGCGATCGAGGTCATAACGAGTCAGCACTTTTGGCCGGTCTTCATTGCAACATGCTATGTGCCTACAGCGGCGTGACTACCATTTTTTTTTTCCGCGCTGGCAACACTCAAGCGAGCAGCTGTTTTGAATTTGTCCCAAATATTTAATTATTTTATTAGTTATTTTGTGTATAAATAGCCCAATTACAATTTCATCGCACCTCTAACCATAGTATTATCAATATCTGATTGTTAATTAGTGAAAATTAAGTAAATAAGTCGTGAAATTTGTGACGGTCGGTCTAACGGCTTGTCAATTATTGTTCTGTGTTCTTTTGAATATTTTTGAAAGATATTCAAAGTGATTTAGTGTTTGTGGGTTTGTTTACCGATTGTTCTCGTGAATATATGTTACAGTATATCCTACGCTGATAACAGCCAGGTACTTAATTTCTACAAATTCCATGTAAGTACAATAAATTGACATACCGGTATAACCTACCTACTTAGTTGCTTGAGGATCTGCCTGCTCATTTTCCCAGTCGTTTTTACCTATCATTCTTTTAAAAATGCAGACTAGAAAGGCTTTCGCTGTCGCTTCTCGTCAGGAAACGACCAAACTGCAACTTACTTTACAACAACTAAAGACCGCAAATGAGCAGGTTGTTCTATTGAACAGCGAACGGGACGATAATGAAAAGGAACTAATAAGTACAATAGAACAAAACGGGAAATTAAAAAATAAATTGTCTCAATTAAATTTAAAATTAGAAGATATTACTGCGGAGCGGGATAACCTCAAAATATTAATAGATAGGTTTGATAGTTGTAGTGCAGAGTACGAGCAGGCTTTACGGCGCATATCCGACCTTGAGCAGGAGCTCCGTGAGGCCCATCGGCATATCACACACCTCGAAGCAGCCTCACAGGAAATCACTACTCAACAAAACCAATCTTTGTTCGACGAGCTTGTAGGGAGGTCCCCGCAGTTGGTTGCTGCTCCAAGATCCAGACACACAGACATTATAGATCTTACTAATGACACTCCTAAACACCATTCAGTGTCGACTAAGATGTGTATGGATTATTGCAGCAGCAAGAAACTAAAAAAATACATAAAAATTAGTAAATTTATTAGAAAAAATAAAAATTTAATTAAAAATCATAAAAAGTTCTCAAAAAATATTAATAACGGCAAAAATAGATTAGAATTATTAGATAAATTAAGTCTATGCACCTTAGAGTTAGAAAATAATCAAAGGCAACATGCAGCCGACACTCAAAAATTCCAAATTAGGCTTAAACAATTACAAGATTCGCTTGAATCAGTGAATATCATGTACGATAAATCGAAACAAATTATTGAGGAATATTCGATGGCAATGGGGAAACTTATAAACTCAACATCTCACTACGCTGACCGTTTTGATTCATTATCGGACAAAACAACTTTTGTTTGTGACCGCTGCAGCCAGCCAGACCCAACGGATAGACCTGCCTTGTCGAGTGAACGGCTGTGTGATGTCTCACAGCTATTATATTCCTCACCTTATTTAAGTTCTCAAATAAATAAAAAATTGAAAAATAAAATAATAATGTTCAGCGATGAAATTGGAATCGATATGGGCTCAAAATTAAATTATTGCTCAAAGGGACAGTCCTTTATAAATTATTGCATGCCTTCTGCATCTTATCTTCAAATTATGAAAAGAATAAGTAGTTATAAATTTAACAAAAATGATAGTTTGGTTATATTTATTGGAAATAGGGGAAGTGTTTACAAACAAGACTTGTTAAAATATTGTAATACTTTGTGCTCTCTAAACATAGATAAAATTGTAATGTTTACACTACCCTACTGTAAAAACTTGCCAGCTGCGGAAAATAAACTTAGATATAATTTAAATTTAACATTGAACACTATATCATGTTATAATAAGAAGTTCAATGTGATTGACTCTAACCCTATTGTTAGTAATGATTATTATTTGACGAAGGGAAAGCACAAGCTTCCGGATTTCATCAAAAGACAGATAGCATCTTCGCTATGTTATTTTTTTAACTTTACAGCCAAGAACTTGGCTACATACACTGCGCCTTTTGCGCAGTTAAATGACATACATAATATTCAGACTACGGATAGTCATCTTTATCCGATTAATTTAAATTAATTATTAAGACAAAAGAGGGACGCTCTTGCAGTAGTTTTGAGACAATAGAGACCTCTAGCACTTTACAAAGTAATAATAATAAAAAAATAAATTTAGATAACAATATTAGTCAATTATTAATCTCATTATCAAACAAGTCAAATAATAACGATTGCTGGAATAAATGCCCTAAAATAAATAAAGTACAGAAAAATTATGTAAAAAATATAAACCTTGTGCATCAAAATATCAGAGGGATGACAGAGGGCAAAATACTAACACTGGAATTGTACATGAACGCTGAGGATATTGACATTGTATGCATAACCGAACACCATCTCCGGGCTCACCAGCTCATGTTCAATTTCAGCAACCACCGGGTTGGCAGCGCATTCTGCAGGGTAAACACGGCAAAGGGGGGGTCTCTTATAATACTGAACAAGAAATTAAACTATAAAGAAAGAAAAGATGTCGTGTCTATGTCTGTGGAATGTGTAACGGAAATATCTTGTGTAGAACTGGAGCAATTAATAGTAGTATGTGTATATAGACGACCTGTTTTTGAAAATTTTAAAGAATTTATTGAGATATTGGATGAAATGCTGACAAAATTAACTAAATCAAAAAAACAATTACTTGTATGTGGTGATTTTAACGTAGATTTACTGAAAATAAGTACCTTTTCCACGAAACTTCTAAATTTGTATAAATCACACAATTTATCTAACGTGTTTCTGGAGCCTACTAGAACCACTGACACTACTGCGACATGTATTGATAATGTTTATGTTACTGATAATATATCCACAATTAGCAAATCTATCATTAATAAATTAGAATCAGACCATAGTGGTCAGTTTGTCAAATTTGCTATTGTCATAAAATCGATACCAAAAAGGAAAATAAAGTACGTACCAGTGACTGCTGCTCGTCTGGAGGAACTTAGATTGAATTTAGCTAACGTTTTACCGTTTCTACCTTGTGATACGGATCCAAATGTATTATACAATAACTTTTTTTCGGTTCTAAATAACCAATTTCAGTCTATATTTACGTCCAGATCTATGGTAGTCTCCGACAAACGCGAGTTTAGTGACTGGGCAACGGTCGGTATTCACCGCAGTAGACATAAACTATATGAGTTATACGCGGAAAGACAGAGTAATACATCAGGGGAGTTTGGAGCCTACGTTAAAAACTATTCAAGGATATTTAAAAGAGTATGTATTTTGGCAAAATCTCTCTTCATTAAATCTGTGATTAAATCTAGTGATAATAAAATAAAAGCTACATGGAAAGTAATTAACGCTGAAACAGGGAGAGTCGCAGCCAAAAACACCGAGTTTAAATTGAGTATTAATGGAAATATAACTAATAATGATCAAGATATCGCAAACGAATTTGAGATTTTTTTCAGTAATGTAGCTGTTACTTTGACGAAGGCTTTAAATTCTTCTACCCCCATTGCAGAAGCATTGCTAAAAACGAATGTACCAAATTGTAATAAAACATTTAAATTCCAATATGTTAAAAATCATGACATTATTGTAGTGCTTAAGCAAATAAATCTCAAGAAAACTAAAGATCTATGGGGGATGTCTGTCCCGATTGTTAAATCAATTATTGAACTGATTATACCAGAACTAGTCATTATATTTAATCGATGTATAGATTGTGGTGTGTTTCCTGATTTAATGAAATTGAGTAAAGTAGTTCCACTGTTTAAATCTGGTAGTACCTCAGACCCCTCCAATTTTAGACCAATATCAGTACTACCCACGTTAAGTAAAATTTTTGAAAAACTTATTTTAAAGCAACTACTGAAACATTTCCATGATAATAATATCTTACATAATAAACAGTTCGGTTTTAGTAAGGGGCGCTCGACTACTGATGCGGGTATAGCGTTAATTAAAAACATATTTGATGCTTGGGAGGAGTCACATGATGCGTATGGCATATTCTGTGACTTATCCAAGGCATTTGATTGCGTTCAACATAATACATTGATCATGAAACTACACCACTACGGTATTAGGGACGGCGCCCTGGATCTTATCTCTTCTTATTTGAGCGGTAGGGTCCAGAGTGTTGATGTTAACGGGAAACGATCCCCCGGATCTGCGATAGCAATGGGGGTTCCTCAAGGATCCATATTAGGACCTTTCCTGTTTTTAGTTTATATAAATGACTTACCTTACCTTGTAAGGGACAACCATGGGATAGTGTTGTTCGCAGATGACACCTCCTTGGTGTTCAAGGTTAAAAGGCGTCAGTCCAACGTTGACGATGTGAACAATGCCCTCTCTAGAATAGTTGATTGGTTCAATTCCAATAGTTTATTACTGAATGGATCCAAAACTAAATTAATTCGGTTTACACTTCCAAATGTAAAACAAGTAAAAACTGTTGTAAAGATTAATGATGAGGAAGTTGAATTAGTCAGTAAGGCTGTCTTTCTAGGTATAACTTTAGATCCTAAGCTTCAGTGGGGCCCGCATGTGGAAGCATTGTCCAATAGACTTAGTTCTGCCGCCTACGCCGTTAAGAAAATTCGCGAATACACGGACATTGAGACTGCTCGCCTAGTCTATTTCGGCTACTTCCACAGTGTCATGTCGTACGGCATCCTACTGTGGGGGTGTGCTGCAGATATTGATGCTATTTTCATATTGCAAAAGAGAGCTGTTCGAGCTATCTACAAAATGGGCCCCAGGGAATCACTTAGAGAAAAATTTAAAGAGTTAAATATATTAACGCTCTATTCCCAATATATCTACGAAAACTTGCTCTACGTTCACAAAAATCCTGATATTTTCCGTAAAAACAGCGATATTCATAATTTCAACTTAAGAAATAAGGATGAACTGACCGTGCCCGGTAGTAGGCTCCGGAAAATAAACAGGTCGTTTAATAGTACATGTGTGCTCTATTATAATAAATTACCTAAAGAGGTATATGACATGTCCATTAACAGGTTCAAAACTTTTATAAAGCACAGATTGTGCAGTAAGGCGTACTATGATACTTCGTCTTACCTTAATGATAAGAACCCATGGACGTGACTTTAGTTGCTCCATTTCAAATAATACTTTCAAATATTTGTAATATTGACCATTGTGAGCGTGATCACATGAAAAAAAAAAACCCCATGAGTTTCTTGTGCCTTCTTCTCATTGGTGGGCGCGTTCCGAAGGCACACATCCTAACTTAGTTTTTAAGACGTTTTCAAGTGGTCTATTATACTTTTAAGGTATTATACATCCAAAGAAATAAAAAATTTTGATTTGATTTGATTTGATTTGACGTAACATGCTGGCGCTTTACGACTAGTTATCGACACAGTATCGGGAGTAACACAAGTAAAACCGCGGGACGCAGTAAGATCATAATAAAAAAAAAAAATATGCAACTACAGACCCTAATACAGAGTACCATATTACCCAAAATTTTTTTTTTTAAGTAAAATAAAATAAACCAATCAAATCATTCAATAGGTACGGGATAAACAACAATACAAACAAATCAAATTACAGAAATTAATCATGTCAATCAGAATATGAACAAAGAAGATAATTATGCGAATATTCATAAAAAAAATTAAAAAAAACGTACATAGAACCTCCTCCTTTTTTTGAAGTCGGTTAAAAATAAAAATAAAATGTCCATTTGGTTAATAAAATGTCAAAATATTAACCTTTGAGAACAGTATGTATAATAATATAATCAAATCGTACTTCAGCAAGTTTGGTTTTGGATTGTTTAAAGAAAGAAACATCGCAAAATATATTCAAAGAGGCATAAAATTCATTCACATTTACTTTATCTATAAGCACCTACTTATGTTAATATCAAGTAAAGTTTAATGTAATAAAATGTTATTCCCTTATTTTGGTTAGGAGAGCCAACGGTCTGGAAAGATTTGTGGAAACTTAGGATCTAGCTTAATTGAGAATGTAGGAGTAGATTAAATAACACGCTTAAACGGATACATAAACCTTGTGTTGATGTTCTACTATGTATTAAATTTTATTAATCTCCGGCATTGAACGATTCATTTTTCATTTGTATATTTGTTTACATGAAAGCCTACTTGTACATCACTACATAGTATAAAATAAAGTCACTTTTCGCCGTCCCTATATCCCTATGTCCCTATTTCCCTTTGTATGCTTAAATCTTTTAAACTATACTCAACGGATTTTGATGCGGTTTTTTTAATAGATAGAGTGATTCAAGAGGAAGGTTTATATATATAATACATGCTTAATATAGCCGTGCGAAGCCGGAGCGGGTCGCTAGTACTTGTATAATATTATTATGTTTTCTGTCTGTTTTCCGCAAATAGACCTCTTTTTGGTTGGATAGAGGATAGAACAAACCTATACCACTTCAACTTAGTCGTTCGCATTCAGAGGAAAGAAGTTGTCAATAGGTCTGAAGTCGACTAAGTAGCAAGTTTCATCATATTGTTTTACTTAAGCGTAAGTAAGAGCAATGTTTATTAGCGGACATGAATTCTTCGATTCGAACCCACGAC
The DNA here is from genome assembly GCA_907269075.1 of Idaea aversata. Taxonomy (NCBI): domain Eukaryota; kingdom Metazoa; phylum Arthropoda; class Insecta; order Lepidoptera; family Geometridae; genus Idaea; species Idaea aversata. The sequence goes on from OU026102.1 coordinate 7,178,679, forward strand.
CTTTGAATGTAATTCGAAGGTCAAAGTCCTCTCTACCTTTCTTCCATTGATTGCAACCTGTAGCTATTGCAGTCAACGTGATTTTAAGCCCTTATTTATGGGCTAAAAATAAAAACTTAATCACACAGTAGGTACTGCACTAATCTATATAAATAAAAATCAATTGCTGTTCGTTAGTCTCGCTAAAACTCGAGAATGGCTGAACCGATTTGGCTAATTTTATTTGTGGAATCCAGGGAAGATTTAAACGGTGAGAAAGATCGGACTTACGCGGGTGAAACCGCGGGGCGCAGCTATTAGTTAATATTTTTATGTTTGGCCATTATTAATATACTGGAATCCAAGATACACTTGTTTCAGTTACAGAACATAACCAAATTATGTACCCCTACGTGCCTTTAATATTAGGTATTAGCTGTTGCCTTCAACTTTGTACGCGTGGTAGTTTTATTTTACATAAGTACCAAAAAAATCTCTTGAATCATTCTATCTATTTAAAAAATCCTCTGCGTAGTTTTAAAGATCTAAGCATACATAGGGACAGACAGCGGGAAGCGACTTTGTTTTGTACAATGTAGTGATGTAAAAAGTAACCGATATTACAATCTTACCACCATACTTCAATACTAAACCTAACCTATTATAAGCATGCACTGCTGATGCCATGAAGGTATCTACTTCCAAGGTACTCTCACAACTTCCACCCTTGCCATCCTTGAATCTTAGATCAAGGTTAATGGCCAATGAAAATAAATTTCATCCGCCATATCGATAAACATCCCAGTCTTTCTTCCGGTAAATAGCAAAAACATGAACATTTGTTGTTTTTACGTTGATCTGACTTGAATGTTGTAAGTAGGTGATTCTTTACTGCTTGTATCCTAACACACTCCATTTATACTCCAGGCTTGGAAGGATTTCGGAGTTATCAAGACTTTTACTTCGCGCGTCATGAATTTGTTTGGTACCTCGCCGAGAAATTTCATAAAGGAACAACATGTGAAACAAATTCATAAAGGCTGAATGATCGTATCCAACTCGGAATTTTATGCTGTATTTTTTCGATCTTCTTTTATGTCTTTTGTATGTGACGTTTTTATACAAACTATGTTTTTTCTGACCTTAAGTAAAAATTTAGTGTCGTTTAATAACTTGTTGTCCCTTATTTATACCGTGTCCATGGATAATCAAGGGTAAAATAATGGTATATTCGTTTTAAGCCTAAGTGCGAACGTGTGCCAAATAGGTTTTGATATTCAGCCAAATAGCTCTGGGTCAATTTTCCTTTCTCTGATACTTTACGTTAAATAATCAAAGCCTACTTTGAAAACGACTTCAATACAAAAACAAACTTTTCGTAGGTAAGATTTAATTTCTTTATAAATACCTCTATATGCCTATAGTGATACACCACTAAGATGAAATAGGCTTACATAGCACTTTCTCAGCTTTTCTATATCCAGATAAAATAAGTCGTCAATATTTTTTTATCTAAGTAATACATTATGTCTTATATAACATTACAGCGTCCTGAATTAAAGTTTCTGATGCTGTTTAGATCACATAGAAGTAAATATAAAGGTTTATTTTAGTTATCTCCATGTCTAAGTTCTTGTTATCTAAATGTTGCCCTAATATAGTTGTTAGAGACTGTTGACTCGACTAGATATAAGTAGAACACAGTGGATTCACAAAATCCACGTACATTTCACATTGTGACCCGAAGGAGTGGATTGTTAATACCTACTTACCATTATAATGACCTCTCTGAGGAATACAAGGATGCTGACAATTCAACGTAGAGAATAGGAATTGTTTGGAATACGACACTCTTTATTCTTTACCTTTACTTTGGGATGTAACATATTATACAAATCACCTTGCTAACGCGTCAGAAAATCTAAAAACTCTTCCACCATTAAGATCACTTTAAAACTGCAATTAATAAAAGTTGCTTCAAACTTTTCTATAGCCAGTGTATCTCAGTCACTTGATGATGGAAAAAAACTTGCTTTTTGGCTTACGATAGCAAAGCTTGGTGTATGATGACTTGATGTAATGGTATGCGACAAACCTGACCTCAATTTGTGTTCCTATGCTCTTGTCTTTATTTGCGGGTTTAGCTTGTTTTTCAACTATTTTATTTGTCTCATCATGATACGAAAAAAATTCTTGATGTCACGGTTTTCTTAATGATTTCACAGCACGTGATAGTGACAGCGTGTATGGCTTTTGTATTTTTATTCGAAACAGTTAAGCTTTATTTGAGGGATTATCGATATCTATGTTATTTAATTGTAGATAAGCATTCACACGGCACAATCACAATTTAGAAATACATGCTTTTTATTTTCAGATTGAATAGGTATTTATAGCAACCAGACACTGCTCCTATCTATCGCTACTTACGTCACAACCAAATCCTATGACTAACTTAGTTACATTGGTACAAAGTTTTACTTACATCTACCAGATTTCTGTAAAATTGTTCATCAATTTAATTAACAGTTTTGACCTTATAGTTCGTCTGAAAATCGTCAGATGAACGTTATTTTTCAGGCGGACACTAATATTCAGAGGCCACTTGGGACTTATGGCACTTTAAAAATTGCTCTTGAAGCAAAAAACTACCGAATTTAATCTTTAAAAAATGAAATTTAAGCAGTGTGGAAGAAGCCCTTAAATGTCGTAGATATTAAGTACACATAGACCGTGAAATTTGTCTGTTATTGTAATAGATTTGAGAAAATTCTGCCGGTTATCGATATTGGAACAGTGATGATGTCATTTCAGGAAAATGATCGGGCGCCTACTGTACGTTGGAGGGAAATTGAGTTATTTAATAATATCAACGTAGATAAATATCGCTTCCTGAATATAGACTTTCAATCTTATATCAGTTTTGTTCACATTTATTTGTAGGCTGTTTCGATCGTCTTTTGATCATTTTTTCGATCGTCTTTTGAATTCGGGTTAGGTTAGGAACACCATTTCGGGTCAGGTTCAGAAGAGGGTTACGTTCAGAATGAAAATTATATATTTTTTTGCAGTTCCTAATCTAACCCGCTAGCCGCATGCGCAGTATTCATCGGTAATATCATAGTCTTTATGATAGTTACTATGCGTAATGCGTATAGAAGCTATGATCTATTATTACGAGTATACGCAAGATCGTTTCGATGTGAGGGAGCGCTTAGATATGCTTGGGGTTTATCTTCTCCTTTGCCTGAAACGATACTCTCTTCAGAGTTTCATAATAAGAAAAGGGGATATTAAACCGTATAAAAACGGGTCGTGATTGCGTTAAAACTACTAGATGTTACGATTGGGTTGCACCGACCATTGTGTCGCGGGAAGACTGGAGAACTGCGAAACCCGTCCGTCGTCGATGCGATGTGGATAATTTCAAAATTACTTTGAGTTTATAAATTTTGTAAACAGTCATAAGGGTCACACTACAGTCTTCCCGCGAGTACCACGACCATGGTCAGTGCAACCCAAATGAAACGTCTAGTAAATATAATAAAATAACTATAGTAATTTCAACGTGATCACGAATCACGACCCGTTTTCATTAAAATTAATTTTTATTATCGCGTAAAAAATGAGGTTTAAGAAGGGGAGATTTCTTTCCCATTTATGGCGTAGATTTACTAACTGCTTCAATGTCACGCATAGGATAAAAGTAGGTAAATTCAGTTACAATAATTACCAACATTACAAAATTACAGTTCGAAGTGAACAGCTTGGATTTAACAAAGTTATCGAGCTAATCTGGAAGTGAGGATTAAAAGATTCCCGGGAAAAAATCTAGGGTTTTGTTCTAAACTGTTAGGGTAACTTCTTCGATAGGGTACGGTAATCAGGGTAATAGGGACTAGGGATAGGGTAATCAGGGGTTTCAGTAAACGCTAATAACGTAACGTTAGGAAAGTTAGTCGTCGCCTCCGGGACAGGGGGTTTGATTCTCGGTTCGAGCCGTTGTTGGTGCAACGGTCCAGGCATTATGTGCTTCAGGAATTCTGCATTATTTTAGACATTATGCGTTTGAGATATTTGGTATACGTTTCAGGCATGTACAGTTTGCGTCATAAGTCAACTATCAGTGTGCTACAATAATAGTATAAACAAGTTTTGGACTTACGACCTTCTTCTAATAGACGTTACACACAAACATAAATACTCGAATTAAAAGTACTCACGGAGATTATTATTTAATACTAGCTGTCCCGGCAAACGTTGTTTTGCCATTTACAAAAAAAATAAACTAAAGGAAACAAAATAAAAAATAGATGTTGGCCGATTCTCAGACCTACTGAATATGCTCACAAAATTTCATGAGAATCGGTCAAGCCGTTTCGGAGGAGTTCAACTTCGAACCCCGTGACACGAGAATTTTATATATATAGAGATTTTCAACATGTTAGCTAAGTATGTCTTTAGCTGGGCGTGGGCGTGTGGTATAAGCCGCAACCCACTACACCTACCGACGACGTGGGTTCGATCCACATGTAGCAGCTATAACAACGTAGTTATAATATTGTTCAAATAGTGCTGCACAGGATTGTAAACTTAACGGTGGCGAAGACTTTTGACCATTGATTGTACTTTAGGAATTACGCGTACGCGACTAAGGTATTATGCGTTTTAGACGTCTCTTGCTCATGAGGGCAGAGGATGTTCATTGTATTGGCAATGTCTAGTATTTTAGGCAGCTTTGCATCGGGAACGATGGGAGATGGCTTGTTGTTTGACTGATTCTATTATATCATTTATTTCTTTGTATATTGTTTATATTTATTAAGGTACCAGCGGGTAATAAGGGCCACTAAAAGGTTTTTAAAATTCTTTATATTAGTGACAAAATAACAAGAAAAAAAACAAATAAAATTACCTATTTTTCAGATTGAGAATAAAATAAATATTTTTCTAATGACTTTATGTAGTTTTCTCTTTTTTTTTTACGAAATATATTGAGTTTTTAATTTAAGCGGTTTTTGACAATGTTATTTTTTTATTTAGTATCTACTCATGTGACATTTTTGATTTTTATTTGACATTTTTATTGATCTTAATTTGATTTTGTAATTAATTATTAGACATGATTTGACGTTAATAACTTAAAATAAATTTATGAAAAACGCATTTTTGTTCATATAAGTGTACAGCAAACCTCTCTATGTGTAAAACGATATTTTTCCATCAACTCGCCGTAAAAAGATAAGCACTCCCCAAAGACGGAGGGTACCTACCTTCGTTGACCCTCGTATAGTTACTAGCGTGTTTCGCACCATTGTGCTTTGGGAGTCACTTTATATTGGTCCCCTATATTCGAATTGAGAAATTGTCACCCGATACAGTAACAAGATTTTATGATACCTATCGATCGAATAAACCGTTGGTTGCACATAGATGTTAAGGGGAAAGGTACCCGGCTCTCTATTCATACAAACGTAGTCATGGCAGTTATAGGTTTTATGCAACAAAAATATTTGCTTTAGTGTCATTATCCAGGGACGAATCGACTACGTTTGTATGAAGAGAGTGCTCGGTACCCTTTCCTCTTAAAGTCGAACAGCACTTCAGTCATAAACTAACATAGGTAAATACAATTAAGAAGCAGTCTATTTGCTAGTTCTGTAAAACAAAAGAGTTATTGTAAAATGACTGGTTCATTACTGTAATAAAACATCATCTACTCAAATTTTAATGATAGGTAAGTTGGGTAGGTATTCACAAATAGACAAAAGGACCTTTTATTCGTTATCGAGAGCTCGTATTGAAATGTCTAGACCACTAGATTGTCTGAAATGTAAATGAATTGTTGTCTTTCAAATAAAATAAAACAAGTTTTTGTGGTAACATTTTACAACTGCAGCTTAAACATGGTTTTATTGCAAATTATATACATATAGTTACTTTTGATTAATAAGACACTGTTTTGTTAAGGAGCTTAGAAAGAACATAGATTTATTTTTAGGGAATGTTAAGGTGAAAAGGTACCGGCGCTCTCTCCATACAAACGTAGTCGACTGTTTCCTTCCACACTAGCACAAATATTTTTGTGCCATAAAACCTATAACTGCCATGACTATGCCCCTATATTTTGGGTTTTTCATTTTCTAATTATCATAGAAATTAAATAAATCAAATAGGGCATGGTCGGTCATGGCAGTTAAATAAGTTTTATGCAACAAAAATATTTGCTCTAGTGTCATTATCCAGGGAGAAAACAGTCGACTACGTTTGTATGCAGAAAGCTCCCGGTACCCTTTCCTCTTAAGTGTAACGTTGTATTTAACAAATTATCTTCTTCACTATCACTACATAGTATAAAATGAAGTCACTTTTCGCCGTCCCTATGTCCCTTTGTATGCTTAGATCTTTAAAACTACGCAACGGACTTTGATGCGGTTTTTTTAATAGATAGAGTGATTAACGAGGAAGGTAAGAAGGTTCATAGATATAATACATGCATAAGACAGCCGTGCGAAGCCGGGGCGGGTCGCTAGTTATAAATATACGTAAAATAGTGATATATCAAGGCACAGCTACAGATCGAGCTAAAATTTGATAATACAAATAGCTTTTATGACTTGACATTGCTCTTACGGTGATGGAAAACATCGTGATAAAACGCGCGACTTATAGTTGGCTCAAGTATTGACAAGTTCTCTCCTCTGGACATAGTCGACTAAGTTTAGAGGTTAGTAGGTGCTCGGCAAGCCTACTCCGTCCTCACGCAAAAACGACCCAATTAAAAAGGGTCTAATTGCAAAAAACAGCACGTAAGCATCCGCTAAAAATTGTAAAAAAATTACACCTAAGAGGACGAAGTCGCGGGTAAAAGTTATTATATATCAGTCATTCCTTTAGACTAGGTATTATAGTTTTAATGGACCCGTTAGGAAATAAAGAACTATGGAATCATGAACCCTTGGGAATAAGCATTTAAAACCACCTAAGATATTTTTTCAGCGCATAATAGAGAGGTTTTCTTTATTGCTTTAAATCCATTGGCTTCTACCACTACCTGTTAATCCTTTAAGTTCATTTATCTACTGTTAGCAGCAAAACCAGTGAATTTACCGCAGCAGTTGTCTTAAAACTTTTTATTTTTATTCCAGATTAATTTCTTTGTCGTTTCTGAATCATTAATAGAATTTTAAAAAGCTCAATCGTTTATCGACGTGGGTGTTTTTGTCGAACTCCCACGTAATTAACCTACCAAGAAGCGAAATTTAAGTTAAATATAGAGTTTTTCGAAGGAGGTTTTATAATAATGATTAATTATTATTCTTATTTCTTGTGGTGCTTCTTAGTCTTCGTTATCACATTGCCCATAAGGTCGTTCATTTGAACTTAGATGCATTGATAACCATTTTATGCACTATACATATTAAAACATAAAAATACAAACTAATACAGGAAGTTTAAAAATAGGGAAAGATCCCAGAGTTGCACAAAGGGGGACCTTATCACCTAAGGGCGACGCCTAACTTACTTGATTTCTGTACTTAATACAAATGTAGATTTTATTATAGTTTTTAACCCCCGAAGCAAAAACGACGGGGTGTTATACGTTTGACTTGTCTGTGTGTGTGTGTCTGTGGCATCGTAGCTGTCGAACGGATGAACCAAAGCTTTAGTTTTTTGGTATTAAAAGCAACTGCTTAGTTACATTGGTAATTTTTGTTGTACGGAAACCCGTTATTGGCCATCCGATTTATTATTTCGGTTTTCAGTTTGTAATAGCAATAGCTGTGGCTATGATAATAAAATAAATAAATAAGTAATAGGAGCAATATAAAGACTTGTAACACGGTTATCAGTGAGCTTTCATTAGTCAAGTTACGCTAACGCTCAGTCACTGTACCCTATCAACATTTTCCTTATGATATTATAAAGGCGTGATACGGTGTACGTGAATACGGGTAATGATAGCCGTTCCATTAATGTGCACACAGGTTTATGGGAACGAAATGGTTTAAGCTTATTCGTGTTTTAATTGTGTAGGCGTTCTTGTTTAAAGTTAATGTGCCTTTGTTAACATGAAAATGTATTTTTTAACAATTGCACCGGGAATTAAATATTTAGATGACATTCTTTGGTATACCTACGGTAATTTAAAAAAATCGTTTCAAACAATAGGCCGTTGCTGGCAAAATTTGAGCGAATGGGGGTATATTGCGACCCAATTGGCAAAATGGTCACCATGCCGGACTGCCAAACATAGGGTTGCGGGTTCGATTCCCGCCTCAGACATGTATTTATGCTTAGATATTTGCTGTGGTCTGGTTGTTTCTATGTATTATAAGTATATATTTACAAAAGAAAAGTATATAAGTAGTATATTCGTCGTCTAGCACCCATAATACAAGTCTAGTTACTTAGCTTGGGGCTAGATGGCGATGTGTGGAATATCCTGCAATATTTATTTATTTATGATTAAACTTATCCATCATTTTTTTGCGTTACGTGATTTTTGTTGGCTTTATTGACATAAATTCACATATCATTTCATACAAAAAAAGTCTGTCGATTAGCGATATCGCTAATAAAAAGCAATCTTGTATTAAGGGGGCTGTAATGTATCGCTCGCTAGTGACCGCTCGCTCCGTCGGGTACACACACTACCGAACATGTGTATTTACTGTGTATTTACGATTACAACTACAAACAAAGATCGAGCGCACTCGTGAATTGCAAGAACTGTAAATTATATTTCTTAGAAGGCAGTCTTCCAGTCTCTATTGATATTTGAGACGTATAGTCTTGCCACATGATGAAATAGTTATAAAATACTAGCTGCGCTCCGCGGTTTCACCTGCGTTAGTCCCGATCCCGTGGGAATATCAAAATGAAAAGTAGCCTATAGCCTTCCTCGATGAATGGACTATCTAACACAAAAATATTTTTGCAATTAGATCCAGTAATTCCTGAAATTAGCGCGTTTAAACAAACAAACTCTTCAGCTTTATAATATTAGTATAGATTACCTAATTCATACGTAGCCTACTAGACACATAACAATGGTTTTACCTAAGGTTCGTTCTTAATCAAATATTAATAAATCCGTTCAAATTTTAATAAATATTTATTAAATTCAATCAAAACCCGTTGGGTATGAAGTTGGGCTGTAATTAATTTATTTCACCCTCTGCGATATTTGCAATTGTTTACATTTTGGAATGGCTAGATCACGAAGGCATTTACCATTTGTTACCTTTCGTGCCAAAGATGCCGAGAAATTGGGTTAATTAAAGGAAAATTTTAATATTTCTCACTCATAAATATTTCGCCAAGGTACCTGCGGGTGATAAGGGCCACTAAAAGGTTTTTAAAAACCTTAGATATCAGTTAATTCATAAAAAATCAACAAATGAATTGTTAAGAGACTGTGGACTGTTTCCTCCCTGGATAATGACTCTATAGCTAATATTTTTGTTGCATAAAACTTATAACTGCCATGACCATGATTCCCCTGTTTTTTTTAATCTTAATTTCTATGATAATTAGAAAATGAAAAAACCAAGACATAGGGGGGCATAGTCATGGCAGCTATGGGTTTTATGCAACAATAATATTTGTGCTAGTGTGGAAGGAAACAGTCGACTACGTTTGTATGGAGAGAGCGCCGGTACCCTTTCCTCTTACTATTTCACCAAGTACTAATAAGGGCCGCTAAAAGGTTTTTTAAAATCTTGATATCAGTGAAAAAATAACAAGAAAATAAACAAATGAATTGTTTTTTCAGATTGACAATAAAGCAAATGTTAAGTAGTTTTCCTTATTTTTACGTAATATTACATTTTTATTAAGGTGTCAGTTTGCCCTTAATACCCGCAAGTACATTTTATAAAGCAAATCGATAACTCTTTGTTACTACAGTCCAGAGTCAAAATTAAACTCAGTAGATTTACAGCGATGCAGCTTTTCCAATAACCTAAAAGTTTTTTAGCGAAGAGAAAACTATAAAATAATATTTATTTCAATTCTTATTCAATAAATTTGCTTTGTAGATTTTGCTTTAAACTAAAGAATGGTTTTGATCTTGCTGCGCCGGATTGCGGGAATTGCCAATAAGCGCTGAGAGTACCTACCTACCAAAAATGTCGCCAACCTTAGTTCAAAATTATGTTACAATATGTCAGAAATTACACCTATAGAAGAGAAATGGTTAACGAGTAAGATTTTTTTATAATCTCGAACTAGTAACATAAGTTTTTAAAGATAGATATTATTTTTACGAAGGGTATCATTGATTCATTTCAGTCTGTAAGTCTTATTTCTAGCGCTGTACTGTAAGCCACCTATCGTAAATAAAACCGGCAATTTTTGAAGTGAAAACTTCTTATGGCGCGTTGGGCACTTTTGTGGGTGAGCATTTTCAGCTGTTCTCGCGACAGATTCTCGCGACAGATGAGATTTTACACAGATATACAGTTTTTTATTTAATTTGGCTGTGAGTGTATTAAGACGTACATATGGTATTTTTTAACGGACGACTATTGACGGACGACAAATGTCGGACGACTATTTGTCGGACGACTATTGACGGACGACAAATGTCGGACGACTATTTGTCGGACGACTATCGACGGACGACAAATGTCGGACGGCAAATGTCGGACGACAAATGTCGGACGACAAATGTCGGACGACAAATAGTCGTCCGACTATTTTTTTTTTTTTCATCTAAAACTCTTTTTGCGTATGGTTAGATACTCGTACTTAAGGAGTAAACTCCAGATATACAGATATACAGTTTTCACTTCTGCCTGCACTCCCGGAGTGCGCTGTTTTTTTTTTATAATCTCGAACTAGTAACAAAAGTATTTAAAGATATTTTTTTTTTACTAATGGTATCATTGATTATTTTCAGTCAGTAAGTCTTTTTTCTAGCACTGTATTGTAAACCACCTATCGTAAATAAAACCGGCAAAGTGCGAATCGGACTCGCGCAAGGGTTCCATACCATTAATTCTGTTTTAAGTATTTGTTGTTAAAGCGGCTAAATACATCATCTGTAAAAAAAATAACTGTCTAGCTTGGTAGCTAGACAGAGAGATGAAAGTAGAGTTGTAGAAAAAGGATACCTATTGGGTACTATAGAAATATGCTACGAAAATACCTTTAAATCGAGTGAGCATACAATAGACAAGACATTAAGGGCAGTACTTAAATCTCGTCTAAAATTGGCCGCTCGTAAATTCCATTTAATGTCTGTCGAAACGATTTTCTACAATAGAAGTGAGATGTTTCAAGGCGTGGTTTGCTTTTTCCTTGGTTTAATGTTCACAAAACCGAAAAGTTTATGGTCAGCAGCGTGTTAACACTCCTAAAGTGCTAGTTACACGTTCGCGGGCTTTTTCATGAGCTTCCCTTGTACAAAATTTTGTTCCCAAAGTTAAATCAAATGTTGGTACAATCCACGGTCAAAAGTCTCTGCCCACCGTAATGTTTACAATCCTGTGCAGCACTATTTGAACACATAACAACGTAATCTGTGGATCGAACCGACGCACTAACGAGTATTTGAGTGAAAAAATCGGACAAAAATATTTAATTTATTTATATAATTTTATGTGCAATTAAATTAAATAAAACACAAAGTTTGACCAATATAATAATTATATATTTAAAATTTTACATCTTTTTACATTTTTAGGATTCTTCAACTTCTTCTTCGTCGGAACTTTCGTCTTCGCTTTGTCTATTTTTAAATACCGTGCTGGCAGACATCATTTCTATTGCCTCCTTTGAGAAAGGCTGTCTTTTTTTATTTTGCGTCTTTCTGCTGCAGCTGATAAATGGATCTGAACTTAAAAGAAGTCTGTTTATTATATCTATGTTGCAGTCTCTGCGCGAAAATTTGCGGGAAAAATGTAATCTGTATTGCCTAAAATGTTTGTTTCGGGCTTCAGCTGCCTCTTCCGATAACTGACCAATAGGTAGGAGTGCATGAGCTATTACTTCACCTCCATGTATCAAAATTTTGTGTATGGTTGGTGACATGGGATGCCAACCATACAGATCGACATATATTTTTGCAGTTTCATTTGCGTATGCTTCAAATTTTTCTACATCAATGTTATTGCCACTTGATATTACTTCTAATATAATTTTAAACCTTTTTATTAAATCGACATTGATGCCAGTTATTCTTGAGGAGCATTCCGGATCTGCAAAAAATCTCCTTGACGTGTTCCCGTCATTAGTGTTACCAAACCCTGCTTTGGGAACATCTACGAGTAATCTCATTTCCTCTTTAAAGGCTTTTTGTAGTTTTTCTTTAGTCTCTTTTACAATTATTTTTTCTTCTGTAGACCGTGCTTGCCATTTTTGTAAAGGCAATTTATAGGCTAAATGTAAAATAGATTCGAAAAATCGAATTCTTGCGTGAAGAATTGATAATCCAAACTTCAACGTTTCTACTTTACTTTCTTTTTTAATTAATTTATTAAAATCCTTCGAAGTCTGTCCGCAAATGTAGCATCTCATTGTAGATGAGGTGTCTGTAGCAGCATTACATACCTTGCCATCAATCATGGTAAGTAACAGTTTATGTTTTATTTTGCTGCCATCAATTTCTGTCTCCTGAAGCTGTTCGGCTTGGTTTTCAATGTATTGTATTTCTTGTTTTGTGATATCTTTTGTTTCATTTATAAATCTTATACGTATGGGTCTGCAGAATCTGACTGAAGACGGAACCGGATTTTGCCAAATGATTTTTTTCTCCTCTTCTTCAATGATAACAGATAGTCTTAGAGGCACTAGTGAGCTTTGAAAAATATTTGCATCACTATCTCCGTGATTTTCGAATTTTTGCTTGTATTGTGTCTGCTGAGATCCGTCACATCCCCATTTCGAAATTAACACCATATTTTGTTTTTCTTCTTCAGTGCATGACGTATTGACAACCTCCGCTATATATTTGTACAAGCGCAATGCAGTGTGATTTAGTAATGCTTGAAGTTTAACTTCTGCGCTTGTCTCAGTGACATGTATTGATTCTTCCTCGGGATAACATTCAATCTTAGCCATTTGTATGACAGAATAGCATGGGTAAATAGCTTTACCAGATCTGTGGATTATTTCCCATTGTCTTCTAGTGAAATCACCTTCAACAAAGATAGCCAGTGCTTCTGCTGGCGTATATTTTTTTACAGTTGTTTGCTTCTTGGTACTAGAAATAACTTTTCTAAGTTTAGTAGCTCTGGTGGGTGAAGCCATTAATTCTTTAATTATTTTTGATGCATCTTTATTTCCTGAAGTGCCCTGACTCACGCCAGCAGCATAAGTCAACTCCTCGACAGATACTTGTTCACGCAGATCTTTTGTTTTTCTCCGTTTGCTACGGTCACACACATCTTCAAATGATTTTTTTGGACGTCCAGGTTTTGGTAAGGTCATTTCAGGCCAGTTAGGTAATTCCATCGAAGAAGTAAGCCACACTTCATTACTTTTTAAAAACCGTTCTTCTTTGTATGAAGCTCCTCTCCACTTCTTTTTGAATTCACTTTTAAAGTGCTTCAAACCATTTACCATTTTATGTTTCTCATGTTCCGGACAATTTGTCAATTGGACAAGTCTATCTTCAAACAATGAAAACTTTTCTTCTATTTTGTGGCCCTTGAATTCATTCAAGATCTCCCACAATGCTCTTCTAGTAAATATCTTGATAGTTCTCGAATTATCTGTACGACAAATAAATAAATATATTAACTTAAAATAATTGTGTAATTTTTACGTACGATTTAAAAGTCATATAAAACAAAATGGCGGACGTAGGCGGATGGTTTTATTATGATTTACAATAGCCAACAAATCAATTATTATATTGTTATAAAAGTTGTAGCCCGACAAGACACGACATATACATAAAAACACGATTGTTTGAAAAAGTAAAGCAAAAAAATGTACCTAAATTGTAACTGTTTTCATATCACATAAAAATATAAATTTTATACGACAAAGTAATCATGTAATATTTTAAAATGTAGTACATACCTTCTTCTGCCATATCCAATAAAAGTTTTTTCTAAATTGAACCACACAAACACACAACTGTGAAGCGAAGTTATAGTGCGAACAAAAGTGCCGAAAACAAAGACATGCGACTCCACGAACGGCTGAGTTTCGACTGATTTGTTAAAACAGGTCTAGAGCGGGGGGATTTTTAATGGCCGCCGTCTAAAAGGTCGGTTACCTGGCTATAGGAACAATAGCTTACATGACACTTTTGACTAAGTTGCACATTTTTACTTATGTCCGATTTTATTGATCTAATAATCGTTAGTGCGACGACGTCGGTTGGTGTAACGGGTGGCGGCTTATACCACTCGGCCAACTAAAGCTGTAAACAACATGTTTAAAAATAATCACAATGAGTACTTTTAATTCAAGTATTTAAGTTTGTGTGTAACGTCTATTAGAAGAAGGTCGTAACTCCAATACTTGGTGATAGTATTATTGTAGCAAACTGATTATTTACTTATGACCCATACTGTACTTCTACAATAAAAAATGTAGGTAAGTATTTAAGTAAAATCAATTCGATTATAAAAGGTAACTTTACACAAAGTCTCGGAACACAGGGTACTTTTGAATTATAGAAGACACCAAACTACTCTAGACAATGAAGAATATTCTAGAATGGAATTGAAATCCACGACTTTATAGTTTTGACGTCGACTCTCTCGAATCTAATGAGATTAACGAAAATCAATTCTCTTTACTGCGTTACATCTGGCAAAGAGCCAAGAAACATTTTTATATTAGCTCCGTATTATGCTGTACATTTTAAATTTTAATCCCGCAGAGAGTTTCCATTCAATTCAAACAAAACAAATTCAAAAAACTCGGGCGCAAAAGCAGTTTGGTTTCAATTAGACCACTGGAATACGAACAATTGGTAATGCCGGAATGAAACTTGAAAGAAACGTTGTCGGGCAGAAAACCGCTTTTACGAAATCTAGAGTTTTAATACCTGTCTTCGAAGATGTTTATTTGTATAATTTACCTAATTATACCTACCCAAGTAGGTAAACGAAATTGCGTCCGTGTTAACAGTTCCCATTTACACAAGTAAAAGGTTAAGTACTTTGTTTTTTGATGACATCTAGTGAATTGGTGGAACACCTGCATTCACACAAAAGTGTCACGGTAATATTGTGTGACGTCATGCGTCATGGTTACTTAGGAAACAGGGTATTTAATAATGATATCGCTCATCTGGGCTTGTGTTAAGGTGTGACGAGTGACGAATATACAATTCATAAAAAGAAAAACAATATATAACGTTTACTTATGACGTTATCACGTAAAATAACCGACTTTACAGACAACCATTTGTTTTTTTTCTTTAAATATTTTCGTTTAAAAACAATAATAATATTTCAAATGCTTATTGTTTATCGTGAAAATAAAAATATTAGCATGTAATAAACTGCAAGTTGACTACAAAGAGACAAAATCAAAGTTCGTACCTACTGTTTTGTTTGAAACTCTTTGACGAAGTGTGATGAACTTCGTTAGCGATATTTGACTTTTGTTATTAAACACACAAATTAAGACGACAAAGGAATTCGTTGGAATATTTGAAATTGAAACGAACTCGAGCGGAAATATTATCGTCACGAACAAAAAAAAATCAATTTAGTGAATGTCGTGCCAGTCCAGAAAAGGATATTCTTTGATCATTTAGCAATTTTTCATAACGCTGAGTCTTTGGTTGGTCAGGTTTTATAGTTCCTTGTAATAACTTATCGATTTGCAATTTAGGATAGAAGTAGTTAACTAGTATATTTTAACAATTATTTGAAATTAAGTATACCTGACTACAATCATTCTCATTGTGTTGTTTGTAGGCACAATTTTATTACCGTACTGCTGTCAACCTAAACAAAAAGCTGTTAGTTGTAAATTTTTAATAATTACAATCATCGATAAAGCAATTGATTAACAATAGATATAAAGATATTTTAACAAGAATACATTCCAATAAACATAATAATTATTCTTTTTTTTTTTTCATTAGTGTTATCTAAATATTTCCCGGGACGGTTAGACATACTTGTATGAACTTCAAAAGTTTAGAGAACTATGAATGTGTAGGTATTTTGGGCTTTTTTGGAATAAGCCTAAATTTAAAAGTTTTCAGGAAATTTCAAGAAAAAAATTTGCTGTTTATCTAGCTGTTTATACATCGAATTCAGTTGATTTTATTTGAAGAACATACAAACTTACACATACTAACACATAATCTTTCACATAATAATATTAATTGGGATAGAACAGGATAGGATTATTAATTAAAAAAAAGACACGTAAACCAATAAAAATCTGAATGGCAAACGGTTTTTCATCTTGTTATAAATTGGTCTAACTAAAATCTTTAAAGAGTGTTCCAAGGTAAGTACTATACAAATGATATTTCAAAGGGAAACTTCAATTGGGGATTGCCAATCAAATAAATATCGACTGACGAAATCCACTTTACCGATATAAAGTAGGCGCTACGGCGGTTCGGAATGAAATTTTAAGGATCATAATAATACCGGCAAAGGCGCTCACCTCAGATCGATTTTTTCCGATAACCATCTAAGGCAACTTAAAATTTCATTTTCCCTAATGGTTTTGTTGATGGGCAATGATAACCAAATATTTTACACAAAAAATGTTGTCTGTTATGCTAATGAAATACGAGATTAATTATAAATATTAGATCAGTTACAGGTAACTCTTTCACGTTATATTATTTATTAATAACATCAAAGATATAAACCCCAGTTAATAACCAAAGATAATCGTGTAATAATAACACGTGCCCAAGAAACTTACTAAATTTAGAACTACTACCATAACCTTACATAGAAAGATGTTTCCCATACCATAATCTTACAAAAAATATGTAAGCTAATTAACATTGCTCATAATATATACGATGAAAGAAGACATCGTGATGAAACCCGCGGCTTAGTTGGCTCCAGACGTATTTACGAGTTCTTTTTTTGGGACACGGTCAACTAAGCTAAGAGGTTGGTATAAGAACTGGACAAGCCTACAACCATCTAACACATATACGCCCTGAATGGTGACCGTCAGAATGTATATGTCACATGGTCACATGGCAGGGATGGTTACATGGCATGGATGGTCACATGGCATGGATAGTCACATGGCATGGATGGTCACATGGCATGGATGGTCACATGGCATGGATGTTTACATGGCATGGATGTTTACATGCCATGGATGTTTACATGGCATGGATGGTCACATGGCATGGATGGTCACATGGCATGGATGGTCACATGGCATGGATGGTCACTTGGCATGAATAAAATTGCTGGCGCTGTATAAATCATCTAAAGACTAGTTGTAAAGGCCAATATTATTACAGACAGATATATAATATACAATATACAGGGTGAATTTTTTATGTGGGCATTCAGGGTTATATCCTAAACTACGACAGATAGCGAAAAAGGCTGAAAGGAGTTGCGTGCCCGATTTTGACAAAAACTAAAACTGCATCATACAATTTTTGAAAAAGTGATTTCCCTAGCCGGGAATCGAACCTGTTGATTTTACAAAAAAACAATCATCCTATGTTTTTATACCAATCGATAGTGTTGCTGATAAAGATCAATTCCTGGAAACAAACATAGTCTGGCAAACTAATGGAAATACCTCATTTTAGGAATCGTCTGTAATTTTCATACAACCATCCCTAAAAAAAATGCAGTGAGGAGGTATGGCCAATGACGTAAAAAACTGCTGCACTAAAAATATGAACCGTTTTTACTTTTATGTAAAGAACTTCATTTAGAACTTATTTTATAATATTTGGAATAATATCACTTGTCCTCTATGTCTCACACTATTGTTTTGCCAGAGACGGCAAGGTGAAAATTACAGAAAACTACAAAATTCAGCCATTTCCTTTGTTTTGCCATACTATGTTTGTTTCCAGCAATTGATCTCTATCAGCTGATTATTATTTTAAAAAATGAACAGGTTCGATTCCCGGCTAGGGTAATGTCTTTTTCAAAAATCTAATGATGCAGTTTTAGTTTTTGTCAAAATCGGGCACGCAACTCCTTTCAGCATTTTTGCTATCTCTCGTAGTTTAGGATATAGCCCTGAAGGCCCACATAAAAATTCATCCTGTATATGCGGAGACTTGTAAATGGTTTTTTAGTTAGTAAGGTTGATTTATATGTTTGTGATTATTGGTGTTTGTCTTCCGAATGAAATAAAATAAAATACTATAGTCAAGCTTAAAACGTCCTTACCATTTTACCACTTTGCGGTGACAATGATATTTTGGTGTTTTGGATTATAGAAAGTCAGTCCCACTTGGTAATATTTGTTTATTCAGCGAATAAACAGTAAACAAAAAAACATAATCCTATTACGGCATTTATCGCTTAAAATCAACGAGATGTAGAGTCAATGTTTAAAATGCTCAATCTTTCTGTTTGATTAACAGCTACTGTGGTTTAGACATGAAATTAATAAGAAAAAGGTACTACCTAAAATATTATTCCGATGGGCTTATAAATTTCACTAGAAAATTGAATGCAAGAATTTTTGTATAGAATTCGTTTGCAGTACGAAGGTAAGTTCTGCACATTTCTTGAAATAAATTCTTTGTGAGAATTGTCAGCTTTTGTAAGACACATTTCGAATCGATTTAAGCTATTTTACAAATCTATTGAAGCAACTCCTACTCCTACGTGGTTTGAGAATCTCGTGTGACTTTGTAACCGACTTTAATTCTTTTTTTGCACTTTAGGGGAAGCACTTAGGGGCTACTCTCTACTAGATCGCATCAAATACGAGGATTGTTACCAGCTCAGGTTTATTATTTTTTATCACAGTTGCTCATAAAATGGATCTTATTAAACCGCTTTTAGGCTCATAATCCAACGTATTACGTACGCGTGCGTTTTACTTTACCATAACTTTACCATAAAGTAATCCCAATAAGTTAAACTCGTATCTTACTGCTAAGCCAAGACATGACCTTTAGCAATGAAGATGACGATTAAAAGAAGGTAGTAAACATACGATCACGACTATTCAAAGAATGTTTTATTGTTTTATACTTTTTAACCCCGACGCAAAAACGACGGGGTGTTATAAGTTTGATGTTTCGTTTCGTGTGTTAGTGTGTGTGCGTGTATAAGGATGAACTGACCGTGCCCGGTAGTAGGCTCCCTAAAATAAACAGGTCGTTTAATAGTACATGTGTGCTCTATTATAATAAATTACCTAAAGATGTATATGACATGTCCATTAACAGGTTCAAAACTTTTATAAAGCATAGATTGTGCAGTAAGGCATACTATGATACTTCGTCTTACCTTAATGATAAGAACCCATGGACGTGACTTTAGTTGCTCCATTTCAAATAATACTTTCAAATATTTGTAATATTGACCATTGTGAGCGTGATCACATGAAAAAAAATACCCCATGAGTTTCTTGTGCCTTCTTCTCTTTGGTGGGGGCGTTCCGAAGGCACACATCCTAACTTAGTTTTTAAGACGATTTTATGTGGTCTATATACTTTTAAGGTATTATGCATCCAAAGAAATAAAAAAAATTGACTTTGACTTTGACTTTGTGTGTATGTCTGTCTGTGGCATTGTAGGTCACAAACGATTCATGATTGACCTGATTTCGTTTCTTTTAGTCGGGAGTGTTCTTAGCTATGTTTGATCGAAATGGGTTCAGGCATGTGAAAGTTATGGGTGTTTTTTATATTCTATTTTTTTATCTCATTATTACTTTAATGAAACTCATAGTCAATTAAGATAATAACAATAAAAAGAAAATGAAATAGGCCGTTGAAAAAATGTCCCGTCTGAAAGATGCCTGTTTTGAATAAGCGACGCAGTTGAATATTTTGTAGATTAAATTAGCTACCGCGAGATTTTCGTGATTTATAATGGGCTTAAATTTTATCATAAAATATAAATGTCATTTTCTCGTTTTGGTTTGAGCTGATGAAATGTAATTATATTTTTAATTAATGTTAACTTATATATTACTAGCGACCCGCTCCGGCTTCGCACGGCTATATTATGAATGTATTATACATATAAACCTTCCTCTTGAATCACTATATCTATTAAAATAAAACGCATCAAAATCCGTTTCCCCTATCCCCTATCCTAAAATCCCTATGTCCCTTTGTATCTAAGCATACAAAGGGACATAGGGACGGCGAAAAGTGACTTTATTTTATACTATGTAGTGATTCAAATAAGCCACAGATTTTAAAATAAATACCAATCCAACTGCTGCTATGTAAACCAAAAACTTAAAATACTTAACTTTTATTATAAAATAAATATAGCTTGACTGATTTTGATTAATTTTTAAAGCTTTTATTTTATGTATGTTTGCGTGGATAGTTTTGTTTCACAATTAGAGAGATATAGGTGGATGGACGTTTCAAGACGTCCAATAATAATAATTCCACACCTCGCCATCTAGCCCCAAGTTAAGTAACTAGACTTGTGTTATGGGTGCTAGACAATGGATATACTACTAATATACGTTTTCTTTTGTAAATATATACCTACTTATAATACATAGAAACAACCACACCCTAGACAAATATCTAAGCATAAATACTTGTCTGAGGCGGGAATCGAACCCGCTACCCTGTGTTTGGTAGTCCGGCATGGTGACCATTGTGCCAATGGATTAGCTAGTTAGCTATGTTCAAAGAATCTACTGGTATTGCTACGAAGGCGCTACGAACGTCGTAGCACATTCGTAGAACTTCAATATGTAAAAATCATTTTAGTTTGTCCAAAAAAAAATTGTAACGGTTCAAAAATCAGACCTAGTTGAAGTCTGTTTGCAATTTTAGTGTATGTATATTACTTATTGAGTTTGCTTTATATTGAAATCTCTATATATAAAATTCTTGTGTCACAGGGTTCGAACTGGAACTCCTCCGAAACGGCTCGACCGATTCTCATGAAATTTTGTGAGCATATTCAGTAGGTCTGAGAATCGGCCAACATCTATTTTTTTTTTTTTTTAAACAACGTTTGCCGGGACAGCTAGTATGTTTATATATTTTTATCTATAAGAATATCTACATTGAACGTAAAACATATCATTATCTGTTTTTCCAGTCTGGTATCATTTTCACGGTTTTAAGCTTTTTATTTGCACTCCGTCGCATTAAATTCGACTACAAAACAAAAATCTCGTATATCTCTTTTTATTTACTATTTCTCGAAACTTTAACTTTATTGCTTTTCTGTTTGTATCGTAAACGGAGTCACTAAATTTAAAATAATTTATCGTGGTCACAATTCAATTAGTTACCTATAAATCTTTTAAGAAAATGGTAAGTTAAGAAATGTGTAAATTGATAGAGCAAGTATCTTGTAATGTAAGATAGACTAGCTTTTGCCCGCGATTTCGTCCGCGTAAAAGTCGAAAATGGACCAAGGAGTAACGTTGTCCCATACAAACTTTGCCCTCCTTTTTCCCCCCTTAGGAGTAGAATTTCAGAAAATCCTTTCTAATCGGATGCCTACGTCATACAAAGAACACACCCTCCAAGTTTCAGGCCTCTACGATCAGCGGTTTAGGCTGTGCGTTGATCCGTCAGTCAGTCAAGAGATTTTATATGTATAAATAGATATATCGGTTTTTGACGTGACAACGTCTTATAAATTGGTTTGCCGGGTGACACTTCAAGAAACTGCGTTACGCTCCGCTGACGTTATGCGCTCACAATGAGAGCGAGTGAGAGGCACGCGGGCATGGTTAGCCCGCCTAAGAGCGAGAGAGACAGACATAAAAAGTGAAAGGCACGCATCCCTTCCACTCGAGCACAGTTGTTGTCACGTAAAACTTTCGCCCGTATACCGACTTTACAGGCAACCAGTTTTTTTACAAACAACTTGTTTTGGTATTACTATAAAAATAACATACTAAAATATTGTTAAAATTTATGTTAAAAAAAAAGGAAAATCATTATTTTTAAGGAATAACAAAAAATCTCCATTTTTCACGTTACCACCTAAAATTATCGTTATAAACCGACTGAACAAGGTTTGTATGATCCAAAATTTTAAAAAAAATCGAACGCGGTTGAAACCATGGTGTGTAACTAGTTCTTTAATATAAAAATTAACATAGAAATTCAAACCCACAAACAAGGTTATTTATATTCAACTGAATTGATTTATCTTCGAAAAGTAGGTATGTATATCTGCTTATGGTTTTGTTTTGAAGCTATTTTCTAAACAATGAATCACGTTGTGGTTGTTATAAGAGTATTGGTTATTCGATTTCGGTTTATTGCAATTTCAATGTTACTACGTCTAAAAATATTTGAATTTAATCATTTGAAAAAGGTTTCATTTTGTTAGACACTTATTGGTTAAGTCATACTTATTGGTTTAAGTCATACTTATACCAATAAGTATGACTTAAACCAATCTACGATATAAGTGTGGAAAATTGGTATTTGCATAGAGGCGGTTTAAACGCGCGAGTGTGTAAGAAGCCGAGGTGCAAAGATCAATTCCACACTCGTATCGTATGAGGTTTTTTTTATCACAGTTGCGAATAAAAGAGAATACTTGAAAAGAAAAGAAAATAATACATAACGAAATATTTGTGATAAGTCTATGTTTACAATTTTTTTAGGCAATATTTTTTTGTTAATTATAAAGGCCAAAAAAATAAGGCAAAAGGCCAGGCAAAAGACTTTTAACACAGCTTGTTTTTAATAAACGAGTTTTTGAAGATCAATCACATTTACGACCGTCCTCAGCAATGTTCCACGAAACTGCTACGTAACCTTGATTTTAATAGAATTGGTACTTTTTGCTATTAATACGAAACACAATTATAATAATACATTTCCTGTTATGAATTTGAGACACAAAAATATAGTGGTATTCATTTTTTCTCGTTACTCCGGAGGTCGCAGCTGTCCTTTCGTGGCAAATATAATTTCGTTACCAAGATTCTCATTTCTAAGAAAATTACACTTGCCTACTCGTAATATTTAGGGTACATGTTTAATATTCCTATATGTTAATGTTACCAATAAAGCTAAATATGATTTTAAATCAAGAGAGCATAATTTTATCTAAGTTCAACTAAATAATAAAAATGTAGATGTTACCAATGAAGTCAATATAATATGCTAAATCAAGAAAACATAATTTTACCCAAGTTTAACTAATGAATTAACATGTATACATGATACCAATAAAGCCAATAGTAAGATGGTAAATCAAGAAAAACGTAATTTAATCTAAGTGTAACTAATGAATAAAGATAGATAGATAGACACTGTATTGCACCATAAAATAAAACATCAAAAAATAATAACATACGAAATACAAACTAAACCAGAAAACTTAAATATAGGGATAAAACCTAAAGTGGCCCAAAGGGCGGCCATATCACTTAAGGGCGACCTCTTCCATAATCTTAACCCACCTAAATATGAGTAAAAATTAACACATTGCCCTCGTTTACGACGCTCAGTCGGGTAAAGTCTAACAAAAAACACTCGGGGACTGCCGCGGTAAAGCTATTGTATCGTGCGAGCTTCGTACAGTCGTACCATATACATACACGTTAAGCGAACACTCGGCCGAAATACATGGTAGGCGGAGTGGGGGGTGTTAGGTTTTATTTTCGTTACAGAATTTCTTGATTCGGTCGCCGCGCTCAAAGCCCGCGATAAAAGCTATGCAATAGCTTAAAAATGTTTGTAAAGTCGGTTTACGGACGACAATTTTACGTGATAACGTCATAAGAAAACATGGTTACATTTTGTCAATTAAACTCACGTTCCCGTTACGCGATGACGTCTCACTTTTTTGTGAATGACGATGTTAATCACGTCAAAAAAATCCTTTAGACGCATAACATCTATACGCGAAACACCAACTCGAGGTTGTGTGGTGTTTTGAGGATAATTAGAAATAGGTAATTATGTAAAAACCAACTACGCACAATTCCACAAACGCAAAACACCAACTTATAAATTATAATCGGATCCCCTAGTCCAAAAAAATATGGCTTCATAATTTTGTACAGAGCATTGTAACTCCCATAGTGTTTTTCATTTCTTTGTTTTCCAGTTGAAAGTGGGAACGTGTAGTGTATATTTCTCGTTTAAACCGCACAGAGAGCATCTTGCATTGTTTAGAAAGTCGTGTCTCCAACGGCTTAAATATTTCTCTGCCACGAGCATTTAGTTAAACTCGACTCACCACTCTATTCATAGCAGTAGCAACTAGACGGATTCGCAACTGGACAGATTTGCAACTGGGCAGATTGTGTACAGAGTATTTGCCCGGAGATGCTCTGAAATAAGTTCGTTCCATTTTATAGGAATCGAAAGGTATTGTGAATTAAGATACATCTTGTTTAATGTAATAATGTCTGCTGTTAATTTCATTGATTAATTGAATGTAAACAAGATGTAACGGTTATTTCGTCTTTCTTTTACTGGTTCCTAATATTACGATAATATTCCATAATTCCTATAATCGATAGCCAGTTGCATCCGGTTGTCTATGTCACGGCCGTTTTTCTGTGTTTATGGTCCGGTCGGAAAAAAGACAAAGGACGATCGAAAAAAACAAATCAAAACAAACCCTTCACTACATAGTATAAAACAAAGTCGCTTTCTTTGTCCCTATGTCCCTATATCCCTTTGTATGCTTAAATCTTTAAAACTACGCAACGAATCTTGATACGTTTTTTAAATAGATAGAGTGATTCATGAGGAAGGTTTATATGTATAATACATGCATAATATAGCCGTGGGAAGCCGGGGCGGGTCGCTAGTTACTTATAAACTTTTTAAACCCACACGATTTGTATTCATAGTAATTATCCACGCGACCATGACTATTGTAAAATAGTCTAAACATCGAGGTAAGAGAAATAAAAATAAAAATACGCGATTAAGACCCGGTAAAATAATTACGCACTTTACTTTGTGTATCCAGTTACTTTGTATGTTCCTTCCTGTGTTGTACAAATAAACTTATCTATCTATCTACTTAATTATTATACAACTTTAATCCCAATATACTTACCGCAAACCACAGATAAGATAAACACACATTTCGATAAAAAGAGACATAAAACATGAGATATTTTATCCATAGCAACCATTATTCTAATAAAAACGCTATCTTCCATCTAACTAGCAAATGGGATGAAATACTCTTTAGTTGGAAGACAAGGACAGACAGCAAAAACAGTAAGACGTATGTTACGGGATACTATCTAGAAACTTTTTGTAAGTAATGATATAGGGATGTTTTTTTTTGTAATAACATATAGGTACCTACAATGAATTAAACGCTACAAAATATCAAAATAGTACTTTAGTTTAGGGGGTATGGGGGTTCACAGAAGTCCTGCGCAAGCATACCTGTACTCCGTCGGACCTCGACTGTTGGCGGAACACCGATGGGTTTTTAGTGGGTAAGCCTCCGGCCGTCTACCATCCTCAGGCTGGAGGCAGCCCCACATACCTCCGTCGCGCCCTCCCCCTCAGGGTGGCGGAAGGATGCAATCATGCATCAAAAAAAAGGGGGAATGGGGGTGACTCCCGCTCCGGTTCGTTTCTGGCGCAGAGGTTATCCATAGCCATTCAGCGTGGCAATGCTTCTAGCATGGAAACCTTTACGCCCGCCGGGAACAATAGCGGGCGGGTTGTTTGACTAACTGGTGACTTCATTTATTTGTATTTATAATGTTAAACATAACGAAAACCACGAAAACCAGACTCGTGAGGACACAAATTTTTCCCATATTTCTTTACGCTGCTGAGACGTGAACTTTGCGGGAAGTGGAAAGGCATAAAATAGACGCTCTGGAGATGTGGTGCTGTAGAAGAATGCTTGGGGTTTCGTGGACCGAGTTTCGCAGAAACGTCTCGATACTTCAAGAACTCGGTATCAAGCGGCGTCAATTTTCAGCAGTACAATCTCGCATCCTGACTTTCTTCGGCCACGTTTCCCGGCGTGATAATCTGTGCATTGAACGCCTCGTTGTACAGGGAAAAATAGAAGGCACCAGAATGCGCGGGAGGTCCCCCAAGCGATGGAGTGACCAAGTCAAGGCTGCAGTGGGAGGTTCTTTAAACGAATGTTGCAGGATGACCTCCAGCAGGGAGAGATGGCGAGCAGTCGTGAAGCGCGCTACATCAACCCCCTCTACTACATGATGATCTGTAGTAGAGGGGGTTGATGTCAAGAGTGCAACGAAAAAGAAGAGAGAATGTTAAATATTTATGTATTTGTGTAATATAAATAAATAATAAGTTAATTTAGTTTAATAAAATGAATTATGTAGGGTACTTACCAATTAAGTACTTTCCGCAGTGATTAATTGAAAAGTTGTTGATCTTAACTTCAAAGGATTTCCATAGAGAGATTAAATAAGCCTTTCGGTCCATAAACAACGAAGTTATGTCTGAATAGCCATAAAAATATATATAAATTTGTAAATTATAGACCACCGACCATTATCACATAGCTAATTGCATAGCTTTTATCGCGGGCTTTAAGCGCGGCTTTAAACCCACTCCACCTACCATGTAGCTCGGCCAAGCGTTTTTTTTTTATAAATCTACTAGCGACCCACCCCGGCTTCGCACGGCTATATTATGCATGTATTATACATATAAACCATCCTCTTAAATGACTCTATCTATTTAAAAAAACGCATCAAAATCCGTTGCGTAGTTTTAAAGATCTAAGCGTACAAAGGGAAATAGGGACAGAGAAAGCGACTTTGTTTTATACTATGTAGTGATTTCAAAATTATTTATTTATTTATTAGGTACACCAACAGTAACACACACTAATACTAAGAATAAAGAAAAACATTACCGAAATAATAATAATAGCGACCCACCCCGGCTTCGCACGGCTATATTATGCATGTATACATATACATATAAACCTTCCTCTTGAATCACTCTATCTATTAAAAAAAACCGCATCAAAATCAGTTGCGTAGTTTTAAAGATCTAAGCGTACAAAGGGAAATAGGGACAGAGAAAGCGACTTTGTTTTATACTATGTAGTGACAGTGAAGTGTGTTTACCAATAATAAGTATATACAACTTTGCCTTAACAGATTCTAGTTTCTGGTTGAGATAACAAATTTTTAAGGCTTAACCTAGGGACTTAATTAAATTAAATTATTATCAGTAAGTAATTATAGCTTCGGGTGACCTAAAGGGCGTTTTTGCAACGGATCGGCATTGCCATCCAAAGAGTCTTAACATCCTTTTTAGGCACCCTTTTTTTTTTAGATTTTTAATATTATTGTTTTTCCATTACCGAAATTAGAAACAAAGAAAAAATTAGATATTAGAAATTTGAAAATTTTCAAAAAGAAAAAAGTTTTTTTATTTTCGAAAATTAAAATAACAGTTTGGTTGCATCTGAAAAATTCCTTTAATTTACAGCAAATTAAGGAAACTATCCTAAACTTTAAATTAAAATCATTGTTTTTTTTCCATGCATAAAAATGTTTTTATTCTTTATTTTTAATAATGTCCTGGAGGTTCATTATATATTCAGGTTCATATACATTTTAAAAACTTCTTTAGTTAAAATGTGTTTTGTCATTTTCGCTCACCTGTCATCTGTAAAAAGGCGAAAGTGACAAAACATATTTTAACTAAAGAAACTTTTATAAGGCCAACATTAGGTAGAAATTAGAAATGTCTAATCAGTGCCTAATCAGGAAGTTAGACAGACGTAAAATGAACGTTTATAAAGTCTAAACGCAGATTAAAGGGGACTGTTTTAGTAAATCTAGGGAAAATCTTAAATCTTAAAGGATTTAGGGATTATTGTACGACCCTCCAAGTGACTAATGTCTTTATACGCCTCTTCATACAGCCCACTCATTACTTAAAGGAGATATAAAGGTCATGGGTAGCTTGCAAAGTTTGAGAAGAAACATACTCGTCTTAAAAGTTCGTTTTTACTCTTCTTCCAAATGTTTTCATAATAGTTGCGATACATGAAATATTTCTTTATCTAATACTTACTAGCAGCACTCCGCGGTTTCACTCAGGTAATTTCCGATCCCGTGGGAATATCGCCATAAAAAGTATGGCCTATAGCCTTCCTCGATAAACGGACTATCCAACACAAAAATATTTGTTCAATTCGAACCAGTAGGTAGTTCCTGAGATTAGCGCGTTCAAACAAACAAACTCTTTAGCTTTATAATAAACTAGCTGCACCCCGCGGTTTCACTCGCGCAAGTCCCGATCCCGTGGGAATATCGCAATGAAAAGTAAGAAAATAGTAAGTTTTTTATTCGGCATAAGACGTTAACATGTTTACTTGTTCCAGATTGAAATATAATATTTCTTAGCGCTTCTACTCAGTATCCACAGTTTTTGTGTTACAGCGTTCGTATCGAAATGTTAGCATTAAGTCTTGCCAAGCTTTTAAACTGCGGTTTTCTCAAACTTTGTTAGACGTTTAAAAGTTAGTCTGAAATCAGTGGAAAGTTTTAACTTGTATCTATCAAAAAGATACTTTAAGATTTACTGGGTTTACTAGTAACTAACGTTTAACATTCCTTAATGTTTGGCATGGTTTTCTATTCTTTTTTTTGTAATTTTAAATTAGTTATCTTTATTATCAGGCACAGAGCCCCATGAAAACAATAAATACAGTTTAAAAATGCATACTAAAGAGTAATACAATAACATAAAATATAAATAACTAGCGACCCGGCTTCGCGGGGCTGTATTATGCATGTATTAGGTATATCTAAAAACCTTCCTCTTTAATCACTCTATCTTTTAAAAAAACAGCTTCAAAATCCGTTGCGTAGTTTTAAAGATATAGGGATACATAGGGACATAGGGATACAGGGACGGCGAAAAGTGACTTTCTTTTATACTATGTACCTAGTGATGAAGACGTTAAATAGGTAAGACTATCTAAGATTATCTAAGACTATCTAAGATTTATCTAATTTATCTAAGATATCTAAGACTATCTAAGATTTATCTAATTTTTCTAAGATATCTAAGACTATCTAAGATTTTTTATTATTGTTCCGTTAATAGCCAAAGATCCCATTTGCACACAAAGATCCCTTTGCACACAAGAGGTACCAACAAGAAAACTTATTCTAAAAGTTCGCGACACGCATCTTCAACATAGCAAAGAAATCTGTTACCCGATTAATATTAGGAGTCACACCAATAATAATTATATTAAAAGATACCTACTGGTACCTTCCTATCTAATTGTTTTTCCAGCAGCAGACAATTCTTAAGTTAACCTAAAGCTTTTAAAGTAATGCTAACGAGTGTTGTTACATGCAAATGATCAAATTTGTATAAAATTAACTTTTAAAGGCATGAAAACGTTTGTGAGGAAGCCCATCCAATTATTTTGCTAATTTATTTCGAGGTCATACATGGGTGATACTGTGTGCATTTTACATAGCATTAAGATCAATCCATACACGATCTAGCATCAAACTAGGATAAAATATAGACTTAGTCCCATCGGCCCCGCTGGCTCTGCCCCGCCAGCGGGGCAGATGGGAAAAAGTGTTGCATCGGCCCCGCTGAACGCAGACGCGGACGCTAGCGGGGCCGATGAAACAAATTAAGTTTCATTTGCCCCGCTATAGGACTTACTTCCATCGGGCCCGCTAGCACATGGGAAAAAGAGATTGATTCATCGGCCCCGCTAGCGTCGGCGTCGGCGTTTTGCGGGGACGATGGGTAGGTACAGATCAAGTTACAAATAGAGGCAATCAATACTTAGGTTGCCGAAAAAGGAATATCTGTAATTAAAATGGTTTGTATGTTAATCAGTTTTTATTGAGTGCTCAAAATACATAATATTTTAATAATAAAAAAATACACACAACAAGAACATTTTTTAATTTTCATAATCATAGATGATAGTCACACAAATTACATTAATCAGTCTTCATTAATGAACATTAATGCCTAAACTGCTGACAGTTTTGTAAGATGAATATAATATTTTAGGTAAACAACATAACATAAAAAATACAGTATTTGACAAAAAATCAACGAGAGAAAACATTAACATTACAAACTATGTCAGTGTTTCGAGAAAATGTCTACTGGTTATTGGTCCATTTACAAATTTCAAGATCAAGTTATACTATTTAAATAATCAACAAAAAAAAACACAAAACAAGGACTCAATATTTTCTTTAATATTCTTATAGAAAGTCATACACTGCTTAATGGGACACATCACTCTTGATACATTTGCACACTCAAACTTCTAACTTTTAATAGTTTTTTCATAAATGGTCTAACTTTTACAAGAATTAGAGCAGGAATATAAACAATAATTCAGTGCTTTTATTTATGTAATTGTTATCTTGAACAAAATATGTTTATATTACGTAAAAAACAAAAGTCAATTTATGGGACACATCAAAATCAGAATTGAGTTTTTTTTTGAGAATTGCACAATATGTAACAGCTAAAGAGTGACTATCTCCGAACTTCGCTTTACTTTACTGCGACACAATAATTAGTAATTTCACGTTTACACGGTTGTCATGAATTTGACTTCGCGCTGTCTATAGACGCGTTTTGACTTAAGTTGAGTTGAGGTTTGGCGTTGGACCAAAAAGTTTTTTAAGTTTCTTAAGATGGACCCTTTTTTTTGGTGAGAGAAAAAGGTGTTTGTTCGGTTCGGTTTGGCTGATTAATTTGACATAGTGACAGATGTCACTTTGACATTTGTCACTTTGACATCTGTCACTTTCCATGGGTCCATCTTAAGAAACTTAAAAAACTTTTTGGTCCAACGCCAAACCTCAACTCAACTCAAATCAAAACGCGTCTATAGACAGCGCGAAGTCAAATCCATGACAACCGTGTTAACGTGAAATTACTAATTATTGTGTCGCAGTAAAGTAAAGCGAAGTTCGGAGATAGTCACTCTTTAGCTGTTACATATTGTGCAATTCTCAAAAAAAAACTTAATTCTGATTTTGATGTGTCCCATAAATTGACTTTTGTTTTTTACGTAATATAAACATATTTTGTTCAAGATAACAATTACATAAATAAAAGCACTGAATTATTGTTTATATTCCTGCTCTAATTCTTGTAAAAGTTAGACCATTTATGAAAAAACTATTAAAAGTTAGAAGTTTGAGTGTGCAAGTGTATCAAGAGTGATGTGTCCCATTAAGCAGTGTATGACTTTCTATAAGAATATTAAAGAAAATATTGAGTCCTTGTTTTGTGTTTTTTTTTGTTGATTATTTAAATAGTATAACTTGATCTTGAAATTTGTAAATGGACCAATAACCAGTAGACATTTTCTCGAAACACTGACATAGTTTGTAATGTTAATGTTTTCTCTCGTTGATTTTTTGTCAAATACTGTATTTTTTATGTTATGTTGTTTACCTAAAATATTATATTCATCTTACAAAACTGTCAGCAGTTTAGGCATTAATGTTCATTAATGAAGACTGATTAATGTAATTTGTGTGACTATCATCTATGATTATGAAAATTAAAAAATGTTCTTGTTGTGTGTATTTTTTTATTATTAAAATATTATGTATTTTGAGCACTCAATAAAAACTGATTAACATACAAACCATTTTAATTACAGATATTCCTTTTTCGGCAACCTAAGTATTGATTGCCTCTATTTGTAACTTGATCTGTACCTACCCATCGTCCCCGCAAAACGCCGACGCCGACGCTAGCGGGGCCGATGAATCAATCTCTTTTTCCCATGTGCTAGCGGGCCCGACGGAAGTAAGTCCTATAGCGGGGCAAATGAAACTTAATTTGTTTCATCGGCCCCGCTAGCGTCCGCGTCTGCGTTCAGCGGGGCCGATGCAACACTTTTTCCCATCTGCCCCGCTAGCGGGGCAGAGCCAGCGGGGCCGATGGGACTAAGTCAAAATATATCCTTTTTAGGGTTCCGTTCCCAAGGGGTAAAACGACTAAGACTAATACTA
This sequence comes from Idaea aversata, assembly GCA_907269075.1. Classification (NCBI taxonomy): domain Eukaryota; kingdom Metazoa; phylum Arthropoda; class Insecta; order Lepidoptera; family Geometridae; genus Idaea; species Idaea aversata. The sequence goes on from OU026102.1 coordinate 7,210,734, forward strand.
AGACTTCACTGTCCGTCCATTTGTCTGTCTGTCACCAGGCAGTATCTCTTGAACCGTGATAGCTAGACAGTTGAAATTTGCACAGAATATGTATTTCTATTGCCGCTAAAAACAGAAAAAAAGTGGCTGTGACATACGGCAGACAGACAGACATGACGAATCTTTAAGGGTTCCGTTTTTTGCCATTTGGCTACGGAACCCTAAAAACAAGTGGGGCTCCCATACAACATGGTAAAGTACCCTTCGTGCGCGAGACCGACTCGCACTTCGCTGGTTTTTTTTTAAATCTTATGATCATACGATTTAAGAAATCAAAGCCCAAACAAAAGCTATGCAATAGCTTAAAAAACCGGGTCGAGGGTCCTGTTTTGTTTCATATAGAGTTCATATATATTCAACAAACAAGGAGAAAAAATACATCGCAATAATATAAATGATCCAAAGAACAATAGCCTCTGACAAAATAAATAAATCTAAGCCTCCACAATATTGCGATCGCTTATATTTATGTTGTGATAGAAACCTATCAATAACGTTTGTAATGCAAATTCGAGTATATTCCAATAATATGCAAATGTTTTTCGATGTTTTCACGGATTGACGAGCTCCCAACAATGCTTTAGTTAGTACACCTGTCTTGGACGATTCCATTTTGATGACAATTTATAAAGTATATTAGTATAGGATCCCTGTATAGAACGACCTTTAACGAGCTGGTTATAAGCAAATGTTTTTCGTTGTTTTCACGGATTGACGAGCTCCCAACAAAGCTTTAGTTAGTACACCTGTCTTGGACGATTCCATTTTGATGACAATTTATTACGGCTTAACAAAAAGTATATTAGTATAGGATCCCTGTATAGAACGACCTTTACCGATCTGGTTAATGGATGAAAAGTATTTTATAATCAAATTAAATGGGTCAATAAATATACATATATTGCAAATGGATTGACTAAGAAATTTGAGTCCAGAATATGATTACCTAATTAACAATTTCGCTTCTTCTTCTTAGATTATATGATTTTAAAATGGTTGATTTGAGCATTGGTGCAGCAAACTTCTCTCTCTGCCTTACCGATAGATGCTATAGTTAATTCTTCATCATTTACCAAAAAATTTTTACTTCTCACGCTTTAATTTTTCCCTAGGTAAAGAAAATTGAACAAGACTTTCAAAAATAGTTCAGATTAAGTGACAGAGATTTTCACGGAACTGTTCGAAATGGGTCCAGTCAATTGAATAGCCGACCCTTTATACAAAACATCAATAAAATTGTTTATTGAAGGGGATTTTCGCAAATAAAAAAGGAAAATTCCAATGTTAAGGCTGGAGTTCCACCTTTCTTGTGAAAATAAGACAGTCATAAAAGTAAATTTATTACTAGCAGTAAATAAAGCGTAACATATTGCGCTTTCGAGCTGTAAAAGATATCAGAGCCACAGAGACGTATAAATGTAACATCACAGTCATAAACCCATAATACACAAGCCATTACAATCATTAAACCGTCTCAGTGTTTAAAAGAAAACCTTTGCCTTTGCCTGAATAATTAAGAGGAAATGGTACCGGGGGCTTTCTCCATACAAACTATTACAAACGTAGTCGACTGTTTTCTCCCTGGATAATGACACTAGCACAAATATTTCCTGTGAACTGTGTCATTATCCTGTGAACTGTGTCCTCCCTGGATAATGTCCAGGGAGGAAACAGTCGACTACGTTTGTATGGAGAGCGCGCAGGTACCCTTTCACCTTAACAAGCAAAAACCAACTCAAACCTCTTTCTGGACTAGAATTATTCTAGCACTGGGGTCCTTAGAAATTAGTTGTTGGTTGCTGTTCATAAATAGCGACTCAAAAAATTATTTATTTTTAATTAAATATTTTTTTCGATTTTCCCTAAAATTACGAAAGTCTACACGAGAAATACCTAGAACAAAATAAATATTCCCAAGATATTGTGTCGTCATACCAAATCTTTGCAAAATTGCGTAGTTTTAAAGATTTTAGCATACATAGGGATATAGGGACAGAGAAAGCGACTTTGTTTTATACTATGTAGTGATGATGTAGTGACATCGAAACTGAAGTTTGACTTATCGAAATCAAAAACCTATCAGTTACCAAGGGTTAATTAAACTGACATTTTTCCGACATCTGTCCTATAGAAATACTGTCAAAAATGTCAGTTTAACCCTTGGTAGCTGACAGATAGATTATTGATTTTTAAACTGATATTTTTACTGTGCTAATGAGCGTACTCTTAGTAACACTGGGATTAAAATCCTTAACAATATAACTAATGGTACTACGAGTATATGTCGTTCTATTTTCTGTAGCTATGATAATAGATATAGGTAGATACCTATGCTGTCAATGTTTCAACTACATTAAGAATTCTACTTTGGACCGGGTCCATTGTGGTCAACCTTTGAGGTGCTTTCTAACTATGTATTAAATTGTATAGCCCTTTCACGTAGCTATTATTTCTACCAATTAGGAGGAAATTCTAGAACAACGTAACTGTGAACTGTACTATAAGGGTACCAAAGCAAATTTAAGCGCGTTTAGAAATTACCTACTTGTTAAAATTAAATGCGATGTGTTTTAACCAACTTTAAAAAAGGAGACGGTTCTCTATTCTTTTTTGTTTTTTTTAAGCTATTGCATAGCTTTTATCGGAGGCTTTGAGCGTGGCGACCGAATCAAGAAATTCCGTAACGAAAATAAAACCTAACACCCCCCCCCCCACTTCGCTTACCATGTAGCTCGGGCGTTCGATTAACGTGTAGGTATATGGTACGACCGCGGCAATAGCTTTACCGCGGCAGTGCCCGAGTGCCACACGTTGTTATATTTTTTTAAGGATAGTATAAATAGGTCGTCGTTTTACCCCCTATGGTAATTGACGATGTGGTCTGAGATGTTGCACATTTAATTGATACCAAAACACTCGTGACTTAAAGACCCCCAAATAAGCGGAGAGCTTCGATACATGCGAGTGAAGGTAGTGAAATTAGAACTTTTCCAATTCCCTAGTCGTTCTCCATCGTCGTAATATGTGTGAATATAAATCAAAGATATATTCCAAAGACATGAACATGAATCAAAGACATAAGTAGATAATCTGTTGTTCTACTCTAAAACGTTTTAGAGAAGCTTTATTGTAACAAAGACTGTTTTACTTAACACAATACATAAAGACCTTAGAGGAGTGGTTTCTATTAATATAATAAACCCTCTGATGTGCGTCATCCTAATTGACAAACATTTGATATGAACACAGCGATTATTGCTCATAGGAACAATGGATTTATCATTGAACTCCCTAGACCAGGGGTCGACAACCTGCGGCTTAAAAGCCACATGCGGTTCTTTGAATGTGACGCTGCGGCTCTTTAGTTACACATGCAAATCACTACATAGTATAAAATAAAGTCACTTTTCGCAGTCCCTATATCCCTATGTCCCTTTGTATGCTTAGATCTTTAAAACTACGCAATGGATTTTGATGCGGTTTTTTTTTATAGATAGAGTGATTCAAGATGAAGGTTTATATCACTACATAGTATAAAACAAAGTCACTTTCTCTGTCCCTATTTCCCTTTGTATGCTTAAATCTTTAAAACTACGCAACGGATTTTGATGCGGTTTTTAATAGATAGAGTGATTCAATAGGAAGGTTTATGTGTATAATACATGCATAATATAGCCGTGCGAAGCCGGGGCGGGTCGCTAGTATTATATATTTGAAAGAAATACCGCGAGTTGAGGCACTTGTGTTCCATGGAATAGTCTTCCCGATTGCTACAGCGAGGTGAAGAAGTTGTCATTTACTATCTACCGACTATCTTCAAAAAACTTTGTTTACGCAAGTAGTATTTATTGTTGGCAAAATTTTGTGAATTGTAAAAAAACATAGGAGCATAGTCATGGCAGTTACCTATAAGTTTTATGCAACAAAAATATTTGTGCTAGTGTCATTATCCAGGGAGGAAACAGTCGACTACGTTTGTATGGAGAGAGCGCCGGTACCTTTTCACCTTAAAGTCCTAAATTACACTTTGTCGTGACTATTCCGCTGTTTCAATCAACAGACTAATAGTTCGTTTGCATTTCAATTTAAATGTGATTCGAATCAAACTGTTCCGATTGAACAAATAATAACAGAACTAACAGATCAATTTGAAACGGATAGAAACACATCAATTTGTCATAGCGGTTGTATTCGAACGCGAATCGGCTATTGTTGGAGCCGCTTTTGTTGTCCGATGTTACTCTATTTGAAAAGATTGCTGCGAGCCAGGTTTTAGTATAGTTGGTTATGTAGTGATATGTTTTGTGTAAAGATTTTAATCACGAATACTACTCTTTTAAAGGTCTATAAAATAAATAAATAAATATTTCAGGACATATTACACATCGCCATCCAGCCCCAAGCTAAGCAACTTAATGCTTGTGTTATGTGTGCCAGATAACGGATAAACTACTTATATACTTTTTTTTGTAAATATATACATATATTATACATATAGGAAACACCCAGAACCAGAAACAAGAATTTATTTTAAATTAAGTACTAACAAAGGATCTTTTAAATTTCTAATAGTATAGGATCCCTATAAAAACGACCTTCACGGAGCTGCATAATGGATGAGAAGTATTTTATATTAAACTAGCTGCGCCCCGCGGTTCATTCGCGCCATTAATTTTCTGGGCAACTTTCTTAATTTTTTATTTCATAAGAACCGTCTCCTGACAACAACAAACACAACATAAAAAGAATTAGCGAAATCTGTTCAGCTGTTCTCGAGATTTGCGCTTAGCTACACATTCAGCGATTCATTTTTATGCTATAGAGAAGATACATAATTAAGTTAAAAATAATGTGTTGACTAAAAAATTTCAGTCCAGAATGATTTTTATTTTTTTATTTAACACATTCCACTGGTTTGGTTCTTAATGAGATCTTAGACTATATTTATTTTATTCAAATGAAAAGATTTTATTTTTATTTTTCACAAACAGTAGAGTGAATAAAAGTGATAGTTTACGGAAAAGCTTCGAATTTGAAGTTACTTTATCAATTCAGTTGAAAAAGGTGCAGCAATCAGGATCCGAATGTACTCCCGTTGGCATCTGAATGTACGCTGACAATTCCCTCAGGAAATCACGCCAACTTCACAAATGAGGAGTAAAACAAAATGACTGTGAAATGGCGCCAAAAAATTTAATGAAACTAGATTACCGAGGTATATAGTTCAAAATATTTTCATATTGCTAGAAAAGTATGAATAATAATGTTATTTTCTTGACAAAAATATGGTCCAAGAACAAAAAAATTACTACCTTTTTTAAGGTTTTGCAAAAACGTGGAGCGTGTGAAGTATTCGATCGCAAATTTTGTAATTTTCTTAGGATTTTCTTGTGCTTGCTGACTTCTAGGGCTTGGGATTCTTGTCTTCTCAAGTCATTTCATCGCTCTACCATGTTGTTAGACCACTTGTTAAGTGACTGACTAAGTCATGAGTGTCATGGATCCTCTATAGCACTCGAGCCATATATGAATGATGTTGATGAATGTATCAGTTACACGATTCATGAGCTTTTCCAATACGTGGACAGCTTGTAATGGCACACGTAGGTATTTGATGGATTGCTTCCTGCTTCCTTCGATCTGAAAAGCGGTTGAGTTTAAAATCAGTTATTAGTATTTTATTTTTATTATTATAAATATTATCAAATTTAACCACAAAAATGCTCATTTTAAATTGTGGTAAGGTGAAAAAATTAAGAGGACGTACCTACATGTCACGCGGTTTTTCGGTACCTACTTATCTATATTTATTTTTTTAGTTAACTAGCATGGTCCCACTACTGGGCAAAGGTCTTCTTCACATCATCTCTACCTCGGTCCTGCACCATCAGACAAGATTACTTTCCATTAGCGATATCGCCAATTAACAGATTTAACTGTAAGAAATTGACATAAATCATTCCATGAAATTGGCATAATAGACCAGGGTAGAAGCCTTTAAAAATAATAAAAAGTGAAAAAAAATAATAGTAGGATGAAACCCATTAGAAACGGAGGGGAGTATTATAAAAATTAAAGGAAAAATAATTTACGGGCGATCTGAGGTCGGGAAGGGTATGGGGGTGAGCTTTTAAGGGTAAAAAACGGTTTATCTCGATTTCCGGCAAAACTAAAAGTCCTATGGAAAAAAACTCAAATGGCAAAGTTGTAGGTAATAAAAAGATCTAAAACTTTTGTATTCACACTTTTTTCACATAACCTCAAAATTTATGTGAAAAATTCAAAAAACCAAGTTTTTGGTTTTTTATGTTTATCTTTTACAAAAATGTTTTTTTTTTCACGAAATTTGGTGAAAACTTTCCTTTTTATGTCCCAAATACGCTGTAATTTATTTGATTAGAAATATTTATTTTTCACCTTATTTTGAATTAATATCGAAAAAACACCCTAATTTTCAATCGAAAATTCACCCGTCAAAATATCAGCTTTTTTTAAAAAGTTGGTAGGCTTTCTGTTCGCTGAAATCTCTACTTTCCGATGGGGAAAAAATATATATATATATATATATATGTTACTGTAGTAAATCTTCTCAGAAAATGCAAAAAACCGATCCACTATTATTTCTTTTTGTTATAAAAATTATCGACCCTGGTCTATAAGACGAAACATGTCTACCACCTTTTCTCTAACGTAATACCACGTGGCTTTTCGTTGGCTTATCTCAATTTCAAAGAAAACAGTCTGTCGATTGGCGATATTAATAATGAAAAGTAATCTTATCTATGGGGCTGGGCCCAACTTAGCCTGCCTCCGTCGAAAGCATCGAGATCATTTAGTGATTTACAGATTTAAGTTACCAGTAATTCGAAAGTTTTACAGTAGGTTGTTAAGGGATTCGAGGTTAATTTCCTTCAGGGAATTTCTAACCTCAATCAAGAGGAACTGTTTGTGAGACAGTTTGACGAATTTCCTTTGTCAGATTGATACCTTAAGCCAAATCCATTTATATAATTGGTTCTAATAAACGCCTAAACTTAAACCTACCTACCTGTTTTAAGCTATAGATATTTAGTTATTTATGTTAAAATTAAATTTCTCATTAGCACAACCGCACAATCCCTTATGGAACGAAGGAATAGGACTGCTACCCTTAACACAGATTAATTATTAATATAGCTAGGGTTCAGTTGTGACTCAAATCTATGCATTCCTGCCTTATGTATCTTACTTGAAAATGTACCTACTTATCTTAACATGTCCTATACTATTTGGCATAAATAAAGATTTATTATTATATTATTATTTGATATATGTAATATCTATGATAATTACCAGCGGTTTAAAGAAGACAAAAGTCCATCGTCTGCTCCGGAGGTTACCTACCTAATTGTTTTCCAACAAAGTCTTGTAACTTTTATAAGTAGTTCGTTTCGAACTTAGTGACGCTTTATTTTATAAACATTGTAAACACACCGACTCACTTCTCTGGCGGAAGTTTTCTCGCGTATTCTCCACGCCTAAATATTGTCTTCAACAAACTTTTACGTGCGGCAAGCGTACTTACTTAATCCCATTTCGAAAAGTCTGTGGTGTTATTTACTCAAGTACTTGAGCACCTGATGATGTGTTGGTAGGTAATGTACAATCCACGGTCAAAAGTCTCTGCCCACCGTTACGTTTACAATCCCGTGCAGCACTATTTGAACATTTTAACAACGTAACCTGTGGATCGAACCCACGTCGGTTGGTGTAGCGGGTGGCGGCTTATGCCACTCACACAACTAAATACATAGCTAACATGTTGAAAATAATAATCACACTGAGTACTTTTAATTCAAGTATTTAGGTTTATGTGTAGCGTCTATTAGAAGAAGGTCGTAACTCCAATACTTGTTGATAGTATTATTGTAGCAAACTGATCATTTACTTATGACCCTTACTGTACTTGTAATTTGAAGCTAGGTGTATATAGCTACAAGTATATAATTATATTATCATACCTATTTGCCTACATTTTCGTGTTGACACGATTATGTGAAAATGTTTACAGTTAACTTGAGAGAGGGTAAAAGTTAACATTTCGTAATTAATTGGTTTTAATTTACCTACTTACTTTACGTATTTTAAATACTTACACAAGTTAAATAAAAGTGTTTCCCTAACAATTTAATTGGAAAATGCCAATGAAATCGTTGGTATTTAACAAAATATTCAGCCGTTGACAATGGAAAAAATATTCGATGCAATATTGTATTGGGTAATCCCTTGTCCAACAGATTTATAAGTTAAAATACGCTTTAGTTTTGAATGTGCCCCGTTTATTACTACTTTACGTTTATTACTTCACTACATAGTATAAAATAAAGTCACTTTTCGCCGTCCCTATATGTCCCTATGCATGCTTAGATCTTTAAAACTACGCAACGGATTTTGATGCGGTTTTTTAATAGATAGAGTGATTAAAGAGGAAGGTTTTTAAATATAATACATGCATAATACATCCGTGCGAAGCCGGGGCGGGTCGCTAGTTTTGATAAAAAAAATTTATACAAAAATGTACTTCTTTAACTACGTATATCGACACTAACATAACAAAAAGGAAATATTTTTTTGTGTTTATGTAACGTATAGGCTCCTTAAAACCACACCTTAACTACGATTTTGATGAAACTTGTATGATAATACATTGATTCATTAAAAGTAACAGGGGCTACTTTCTATCCCGATATTCCAACGGAATCTGAAGTTTTACGTGTGTGTACCGCGGAGCGCTGCTTGTTGCTACTTAGTACCTACCAAAACATATGGTAGGTACTAAGTAGGTACATCTGCATTAATGCATGCAGGGATATTGCCAAAAAAAATCTACGTAAAACGTGTAAAAAACACGATGTCTTTCTAAAATTAATTGTTAATAAATTATTGACTCAAAAAAATATTTTTATTAGTTGATGTTGAAAAGATATTCGTTTCGTTGTCAGTTTCATCACTACATAGTATAAATCAAAGTGCTTTCTCTGTCCCTATGTCCCTATATCCCTATGTATGCTTAAATCTTTAAAACTACGCAACGGATTTTGATGCGGGGTTTTTTTAATAGATAGTGATTCAAGAGGAAGGTTTATATGTACAATACATGCATAATATAGCCGTGCGAAGCCGGGGCGGGTCGCTAGTAAAGCATATACGTGAAATTGATGAGAGACTTGGTAACAGTGTTATTTATTTTATTTCTAAATATGTAACTTTAAATATAGCCCCATGAAAACGCTAAAAGTAAATATAAAACTCAACGTCACATATTCGGAGCTGAAATTGAATCCAATTTAGAAGAGTATCAGAGCCAAGTGATGCGTTGATTAAATTCCCGCTAATTTAGCTTCGATATCGATTTCATTTTATACGAAATTGTAGGTAGAGCAAACACGTAAATAATTTGTAGCTTTATGTACGGTCAGCTGCATAATTGCAGACCCACCGTAGAGCTTCAAAACGGCTGTTATAAGAATGTTTTTAACACAAGCAAGATTCTAGACACCTGCTTTAGGTGAAGCTTAAAGTCTTCTAACTTATCAATTTATCAAACAAAAATTATGAGAATGAAAACATTCTAATAATAGTGATGTTCTAACTCTACCGGGGGCTGCAATTATGCAGCCGACTGTACATACAGTAGATCAATATCAAGTGTGTCACAAACAGAACAACTCTAAAAGCATAGGTACGCCTGCTGTGGACAAAGTGACGTGCCATGCACCAGTGATTTTATACCATGAATGTAGCCAACACACGTTGCTAGATCCGTACAGCACAGCTGAAACATGTTCGAATGAATAGAACATCCACAAAGATTTAAAACCTATAAAAGAACTGAATTGCTATGTTTGTATTTGTCTAAGGGCTGTTTTACGAAACTAGACGTCTTTGGTTGGGTCCTTTTTGTGTGAGGATGGAGTAGGTTGGCCTAACATCTACCTATACTACCATCACAAGTCGACCGTGTCTAGAGAAAAGCACTCGTCAATCTTCTGGAACCAACTAAGCCGAAGGTTTTAGCACGATGTTTTCCTTCTGCGTCAAAACAATTAAAATTAGCGCATATAAATTTTTCGTAAAAAAAGAAACCATTGGTGCACGGCCATGATTCAAACTCAGGATCTTCGGAATGAACTTCGAGATATCCGACACTAGCCCAACACCTCTCTTTGAATAGCTATGATTATTTTGTGAAAACCAAAGAACCGGATCAAATTGCATACTGAATCTCAGCCGTGACTTCGTCCGCTCAATAATAACTGTCTGTGTGCCAAATGATTAATTTTCAGCCTGATCCGTCCATGGCTTGAGCAGTGCGTTGATATACCTTTCAGTCAGTCAGAACTTTCTAGATAACTAGCTGTTGCCCGCGACTTCGTTCGCGTTGTGGTTTTGTTTTATTTAGAATTTATATTTATATAGATTTCACCCCTTGGGGGTTGAATTTTGAAAAATCCTTCCTTAGTGGATGCCTACGTCATAAGAGAACTACGTGTGCCAAATTAAAAAAATTCTAGCCTCAAAGGTTTAGCCTTGATCATGCCTTGATACATCAGTCAATCACTTTTGCCTTTTATATATATTGATATATTTAAGAAGAACATCGCTCGGATGATGATGATATATTTAAGAAGAAGATAGGTAAGTATAATAATATTTCAAAAGTTCAGTTTTCAATTTCGTAGATAGGTACCGCATCGTATTTCATTTCAAAATTAAATTCCGGGCATATCAATAGACACCTACTAGCAAAACTAGTATCCTTAATTAAATAATAACACCCCACTACGGACAGAGAACCCAAACTCTGAAGTAGTTATTATGAGAAATTGAAACTTGCTTTGACGTTCTCGTATCCGATACCCAAGTACAGATTATGTAAATATTTGTCCCACTGCGGGGTTTGTCTCAAAACTTTACAATCCCTAACAAACTGATCTTATATTTAATAAACCACTGTTAATTAACACTTGTTGGCTACTGGACTTGGTGTAAGTTTTAGGAATATAAGGCTCTGAACAAACTGGCAGGGAAAGTTGCGCGACATCTGCAAATTCGCACATGTCGCGTCATCGACATGTGCGAATTAATACAAATTAATAGAGATACTATGACTTGAAAAAAGAAAGAAGTTCTCAATTCCATGATTGAGATGATGATTTTAACTCAGGGTTTGTACCATAACACATTTGGTGAAGATCTGACGAGAATTTTCCTAGCCTAATGAACAGAATTACACCTCGACAGTGCAACAAATTGTTTATTTTATAATATCTGGATTGTCGCGAAAGTTTATTATTATAACAACTCAATTCATTTTTTCTTAGAAAATTTTCCTGTATTTTATAGTTAAAATTGTTTTTGCCAAATTACATATTTTTAGGTCAATGGTTAGTATCGTTATATGTTTTTGGCTTATAACGTGTACCTACCAAACATCATCCGTTGTTCCTACGCAATATAACTAATTTAAAGTTTACTAGCGACCTTCCTCTTGAATCACTCTATCTATTAAAAACCGGATCGAAATCCGTTGCGTAGTTTTAAAGATTTAAGCATACATAGGGAAATAGGGACAGAGAAAGCGACTTTGTTTTATAATATGTAGTGATTGTGAAGTAGGCGCCATGATATTTAATCTTTTAAATTATTGTAGTTTGCTTGTGGCACTTAATTTCAACAAGTTAACATTTTTATAAGGACCTAATCACATGTGTGTGTACGGACTTTCACTTAGTTGGTTTTTTTTATTTTACGTTTTTCAGTAACATCGAAAGAGTTTTACTTTAAGAAAATTTTATATATCGTCTAAATGTAAACTTATATTAACTTGTTACAAGTTTAACTATCACAGATAAGTAGATACAATATTTATTAATACACAGCTAGAAAAATACATTTCGTATTTATCTATTTCTCAGATCTCCCATTAACTTTTATTTGACATTTATATCCTTCTTTATTTATATGATTGGCAAAGTTAAAGTTAACAAGAAAAGTTCAATATTAACAGGGTTCTGCAGACGAGAGGTGTAATTTGTTATGACTTTGTTTAATCAAGGCCCTGAAGTTTTGGTGAGCGATCATTAATCAAATTCATTTGAGACGGTTTTAAGACATTGTTGCGTATCGTAAGTATAATGACGAGCATTTATTAATATGTGGGTTAATGATATTGCTAACATTGGCATTAATTTTTGAAGTGGCAATTAAAACCACGACGCGGTGACGTTCAAATTACGAACATAATCAAATAACCGTATAAAACTGCTCTTTATTTGTTTCTTGAATAACGACCTCTTTGGCTTTTGATTAAAATTGGTTTATAACCAAGTATCAGTGTCAATTCACGTCGCTTAGGTCGCGTCGCGCGACGTGTCATGCTGGTGTGTACCAAGCCTTATTCAAACACTCCAAAATCTTGTGTAGTGTAGATGTCAAAACACAAAAAAAAACCATGAAAAAAACGTATACTTTACTGCTCTACTGTGCTCTGTGCAGTGAGCACGCTGAGGTAATTATTAACAGTGGCCTGTACTTCGTAGGATTACTCGATCAAATTTAATTATCCCCGTCATAATAACTAGATGAGAGGCTATAAAAGCTACACTAACGTTGATTTAGAGCAAAACGCGTGCATCGTGCGAGCGATCAACCTATATGCCTATAGTAGCCTTGTTTGTATAAAACTGTACAGGCATGCTCGAAATCGAATTTAATCGTAGGTACCTACATAAATTTCATAGAATGAACGTACATTTTATGTGAGAACGGTAAATCATCGTTTTATTATGTTTAACGATGTTTAGACAATATCAGTAAATAATTTTGCTAAACAGAATTAGAGTGTTCTTTACAGGGTTATTGATAATTATATAAGCAAGTGGTTGAGGGCCAGTTCTGTGCATCTAAACAAACAACTTTTGTTCTGTAACTTTTGGAAAATCAAACATTTTTATAAAAAAATGTAAGGTTATGTAATTTTGAAAATCAACTGTTAAATTAAAACAAAGGTCATTCAGACCTTTGTTTACAGACAACCATCAGAAGATAAAACTTAAATAAATAAGTATAATCTTAAGGTTAATGACCTCTCCGTGTAAGAAACAGCTGATTGACAGCAGCTGACAGCAGAACAAAAAACAAAAACAAAAATGAACAAAAATGACAAAAAAAGTTCAAGTTTCCAAAAGTCGTAGAACAAAAGTTGTTTGTTTAGGTGCACAGAAGTGGCCCTCAACCGTTTGCTAATATAGTTATCAATAACCCTGTTTAAAAGAGTACGTATAATGTAAACTACCTAAAGTGCATTTTTGCAGACTTTTAATGATCTAATTAAGTTTCATTGAATCCATGAATGCTCTCCCGATTGCACTTTTGAAATCGACTGTAAGAGATCTCGTTCTCAGTGTTTGGTTAACGCAAATACAATCTAAGCATTGGATATTTAATTCGGGTAAGCTGATTCTGCCTGAATGTAGCATAGGTATATACCTATTTGTTTAAGTTGGTACTTTAAAGGGTATTATATTAATTCCCTTCTGTCTTCTACAAATTATGGACTTATAGTAGGCTTGTTTTATATTTCAAAGTTTTGGATTTATATTCCACTAGCTGCGCCCTGCGGTTTCACCCGCGTAAGTCCCGATCCCGAGGGAATATCGGGATAAATTAAGATGTAAGCTATCCTATCTTTCGAGTTGGATCAAACTGTACACGGTGTGCAAATTTGATTAAAATCGGTTAAGTAGTTTAGGAGTCCATCGCGCACAAACAACGTAACACGTAATTTATATTTATTAGACTAGCTGGAATATCGGGATAAAAAGTAGCCTATGTGTTAATCCAGGTTTCCAGCTATCTAGATACCGAGCAATCAGTCCGGTGGTTTTTGCGTGAAGGAGTAAACATACATACACACACACAAACTTTCACATTTGTAATATTAGTAGGATAACTAATCTTTTTAGTTTCAGTAATCCAAAAATTAATTATAACTGAAACTGGTTTAATTTACCCTACATTACTTATTTAAACAAATTAATGCTTATTAAGACTTAGGTAAGCTTACCCGATTTAAATTCTTTATGTTTTAATTATTTTTGCGTTATAAAGTACTGAAAATAAGATCGGTTATAGTCAATTTCAAACGTGCAAAAGTTAAAATTGAAATAGAATTTTAGCACTATCTAACGCTGTACAAATTGTGGAAACAATTTATTCTAAAAAAATGCTACAGAATTATACTACCTCCCCTCAAAAATGTAATAAATGACCCTTCGCTTATTAATTGCAAAGATCGTTCTCATTTTATTTTAATGAAAATTTTACGATGATGAAAACTGCGGTCTTCATATTAACGGTTTGAATTAAACCTCTTTAGAAAATATTTTTTTAGCCTTTCAAGTTTCTTTTATAATTCTTCCTCTTTCATAGAATACCTTTTCAAAATCCACATGAATGAAATATCGTCGTTTACCAACTAGAAAATTTATTTTATTTTAAAAAGGTGTCAGTTTTCATATTTTGACGACCTAGTTGGCACAATGGTCACCATGCCGGACTGCCAATCACAGGGTTGCGGGTTCGATTCCCGCCTCAGACAAGTATTTATGCTTAAATATTTGTCTGTGGTCTGGTTGTTTCTATGTATTATAAGATGTTTTTACAAAAGAAAAGTATATAAGTAGTATATCCGTTGTCTAGCGCCCATAACACAAGTCTAGTTACTTAGCTTTTGGCTAGATGGCCAAAAGCTAAGTAACTAGCGATGTGTAGAATGTCCTGCAATATTTATATTTATTTATATTTACATTGACATCTTTTAAACTACACACTGTAAAAAGCTATTTATTTTACGTATTCCTTACAGGCTGGTTTTCCGCTACTAGACCTCGTTTGCGCGAGGGTGGCGTAGAACTTTTACTACCCACACAGCTTAGTCAACCTTGTCCAGAAGAAAGAACTTGCCAATACGCCTTCGGCCATATAAGCTGCGATTTTTAACGCAGCAATGCCAATAAGCGAACACACATTTTCCGTAAGAAAAATCCATTGCACAGTCCGCCGGGATTCGAACCCACGACCTTTGGAAAGAAAGTCGAAGTTTCTACCACTTGGCCTATAATAAATACACTTCTCTTTATTATACTTTTAAATAGTTTTTGTGCTGAACATTTTCAGTCGATGTACGATTGACATTGGACGAGATCGATTAAACCAATTAAAGTTGTAATTTATTCCGATGCAGTGGCGATGACAGCTCGGCTATATCAGGTTCACCGCGTCATACCAGGGCGGGGGGGGGGATAAGTCGCGCGGTGGGCGGGCGGTAAAGGCGTGCGGTGGGCGGCCGCCCGAGCGCCACCGAGACGTAGGTTGTCTATAATATAAACTCGTGGTGATAAAAATATCGAAGTAATGACCCGCCAAATTTTTAAGCTATTGCATAGCTTTTATCGCGGGCTTGAACGCGGCGAGCGAATCAAGAAATTCCGTAACGAAAATAAAATCTAACACCCCCCACTCCGCCTACCATGTAGCTCGGCCGAGCGTTCGCAATGCAATAGCTTTACCGCGGCAGTCCCCGAGTGCCACACGTTTTTTACAAAAACCCATATTTAATATACGTAATAACGTCTATTAAATTGATGAACACCGGCAGCACTCACAAAAAAGTGTGACGTCATTGCGTTCCGCTCACGTTCCGCTCACGTTCCCATAGCAACTAATGTTTCGCGTTCCGCTTACGTTCCATAGCAACCAAATGTTTCGTAAAATTATTGTCCATATTTAATAATAATATCGCTCATCTGGGCTTGTATTATGGTGACGAGTGACGAATAGAAAACTTATTATAAAGGAACAAAAAATATTAAGAAAAAATATATATATATAAAGGAAAAACAAAAAAACTCAATTTTTTATCGATTCCTTAGGACGTTATCACGTAAAATTATCGTCCGTAAACCGACTTTATAGACAACCATTTTTTTAAATTCGTATGTCGAGTAAGTCGAAATACCCTTGATTTTCAGTTAATGGTGTATTCATCACTAAATTAATTTAAAACGAAAAGGTATCATTTCAAACACATAGGTCCGTATTAATAAACCGAACTCAATATCGATTTCAATCTTGAGTTTGCTCTTGAGTTGTTGCGCTGATTAATAAACCTATCTTAAGACGCGATTAAAGAGCGACGTATCACTTGAGTAATACCGTAATAATAAATCAAACTCAGCTCTCAAGATATGTCTCAAGATGTAGTTTCGTGAACTCAAGTCTGATTGCGGGTCATACATGACTTAAAGGGCATTGCAGTGAACAAATAAAGTCATCACACCAAACCTTTAAAACGTCTCGGAATAATTAACTAATAGTAAAATCTTACATTTTGTAAAATATTTTCACATTAAAAACAAGTTGACAGTAAAATATGACGAAACTACCTACCATAGGGTAAAAACAGACCATTTAAGGTAAGAACATAGCGCTACTGTCATTCAAGGTCGCTCTCAAGATCAGTCTCAAATCTCAGGAACGATATCAGCTTGGTTAAAACTTGAGTTTTATCTATTAATTAACGCCTAACTTAAGATAGTTACCACATCTCAAGACTCACTCGATTGATACGCACTCAAGATCGATATTGAGAGCGATTTATTAATACGGGCCTTAGTGTTTTAATAACATACTTACCTAAGGTGAATAACCCTATCTAATTGCTAAAAACTGTGTGACATTAAAGGAGCTACTGTCCTTCAACTCAGACATAATATAACCAAGTCAGACAAGTAACCGCTACTTTTTACACGATCATTGTGACACCAAAATTTAATTTCAACTTTTCCCTCAGCAGTCAGACAAAGGTTCAACCCCTATATTTCATCCCGACAATAGACCGGCGGAATAAAATTATTAGATAAGTACGAACTCTACTATTTTTCCGTAACTACCAGAATAAATCTCTGTAGGTATTCTCAACTTTGATTCGAGAACTATTTGATTTACTGTTCGGCTTGTCAGGAAATATGCTGAGATGAAACTACGAAGGACGAATATAATCTGAATAAATAATGTTATAAACAAACTCGGTGGTTCTAACGTTCTTCGAAAAGCTAATTAGGGTCTTTGAAACTTAGCTGTAAGGGTACAAACTCGCGATAACATGAACGTTTGCAATATCAACGGGGTTTTTGGCACCACTCTCCACAACTTCATATTTTTGCCATCTACAAAACATTTTCACTTAGTCTGAAAGTGTAAACTGGAGTTAAAAAGAAAAGTAATAAAGTTTTCTCGGGAAACGCGAAACAAAAGCGGTGACTTGCTGTGTTGTGTAAACTTGTGTATATGTTGCGAATATTGACAATCTTCGCTTCGTTCGTCTATCTTGGACCAAAACTATTTTTTTTTTACATCAGTGTTCACCTGCCTGATGGTAGGTGACGATGCGGCCTAAGATGTAACATGCTTTCCTAGAAGATACCTATCCACTCGCGACTTGAAGACCCCCAAATTGTAAACGTCAGGAAAGACAGACGCAGGCAACTGATTCCATTCCCTTGCAGTACAAATAAGGAATGACGACGCAAAAAAATTGAAAACCACATCGTTTCATTTGAAAAAATCTATTTAATTGTCTTTTAAAGACCATGTTAAGAAGGCTTAATTGTTTAACGTAAAAAATAGATAATTACATTTGGTTCGGATTGACTTTGGAACTTCGATATCCAAAACTTAAAATATAGAAAATAGAAAGGAAAATAGAAAGTACGGAATATAGAAAGTTCTATATACCTAATTTCTCAATCTAGAATATTTGTAATATCGAAGTACGAAGTAAACTAATACATTATGTTTGATATGTCATTCAGTCGAGAGGCGACATGGTGGTATTTTCTACGCATATTAAATGGATTTTCTACTTTGCATAATGGCTTTAACTTGCAGAGAGGATGCAGTGTGGGAACAACGAGGGTGAGACTCGTTTCGTTTGTCAAGGCTTATAATTATTTATTACACATAAATGCATGTACCTACCTATAATTTATATATTACTAGCGACCCGCCCCGACTTTGCACGGCTTTATTATGCATGTATTATACATATCCTCTTGAATCACTCTATCTATTTAAAAAAACCGCATCAAAATCCGTTGCGTAGTTTTAAAGATTTAAGCATACAAAGGCATATAGGGACATAGGGACAGGGAAAGCTACTTTGTTTTATACTATGTAGTGATTTGCTTAGGTAATTTTATAGGTATGTATACTTTTTACTTAGTTGGCTGCAGACGTTATGACGAGTCTTATCCTCTGGACACGTTTGACTAAGCTGAGAGGGTGGTATTGGTGCTCGGTAGGCCTACACCATTTAATACATGCTCCAGGCACTACAGTGAGCGTATTAAATAGCATGGGTTAAAAGGTTACTGATGCTGACTGAAGCTTCTTTTTATCTTTACTGTAATTTAAAAATGGTGATTACAATAAAGAATATATCTATCTATCTATAAATCATCTGGACTAGATATAAAAGCCAATATTATTATTATAATTTATATTTTTCATATATAGATTGGGAGATTGACTTACTTACATACAATGAGCTTGTATGTATGTACCTATTAATCTACTAAACAAGACGAGAGTCGTGTGACCTGTCTCACTAGTGTTTTAGAACCCCCATGCAGGCACTAGTCTTTCACAATTATTTAAGTGTAATTATTTATTGAAAACAAATCACTTACTTATACTTATTACATTCGAGCCTGTTAACTTAAGTTTTTGTGAGAGATTTTAAAAGAACACGAATTTAAATAAATCCTTTGCTGATACATTATAGCTATTTGTAGAACCGTTTTCTATGAAAGCAAAGTATTCAATTTCCACATACAATGTAAATCTAATCACAGGTATTGAACAGTAGTGGTTACAGTTCTAGGAAAGCAAGAAACAACTTTTACTCAGTAACCTATTACTTTACCTACTACTAACATAAAAGTCAATTCCACGTTTCACAGGCCCGTATTAATAAATCGCTCTCAATATCGATCTTGAGTGCGTATCAATCGAGTGAGTCTTGAGATGTGGTCACTATCTTAAGTTAGGCGTTAATTAATAGATAAAACTCAAGTTTTAACCAAGCTGATATCGCTCCTGAGATTTGAGACTGATCTTGAGAACGACCTTAAATGACAGTAGCGCTATGTTCTTACCTTAAATGGTCTGTTTTTACCCTATGGTAGGTAGTTTCGTCATATTTTACTGTCAACTTGTTTTTAATGAGAAAATATTTTACAAAATGTCAGTTTTTACTATTAGATAATTATTCCGAGACGTTTTAAAGGTTTGGTGTGATGACTTTATTTGTTCACAGTATGTAATGCCCTCTAACTTTAGTCATGTATGACCGGCAATCAGACTTGAGTTCACGAAACTACATCTTGAGACATATATCTTGAGAGCTGAGTTTGATTTATTAATACGGTATTACTCAAGTGATACGTCGCTCATTAATCGCGTCTTAAGATAGGTTTATTAATCAGCGCAACAACTTAAGAGTAAACTCAAGATTGAAATCGATATTGAGTCATCAATCTATAGTACTACGTATAGATGGGCTAGTTAGAACATTAACCGCGTCCCATTTTATAATGGCGGGAGCATGCGCGGACGGAACGCGCCTTGAACTGACCAAACCATCAGTTACTTCGCAGAAGTGACACTACCTTTTGTACCTACAAAATTTCATTGTTTGGCACTGGAGCTAGTTTAAGGTACAAAACTAATTAAAATGTTAAATACTGAACTATTATTACCTATTATTTAAGGTTTTTTAGGGTTCCGTACTTCAAGAGGAAAAATGGAACCCTTATGGGATCACTCATTTGTCCGTCTGTCTGTGTTTCTTACACTTGACCGGTTTTTTAATAGGTACCTACTTACATCTATACCTACTAATATTATTAAGAGGTAACGTTGATAACATTTATGTTTGTATGTTGGGAGTAATCTCCCAAAGGGAAATATTTGATTTTGTTTTTGAACAAATTTTATTTATTTTTCCCTACCTTTGATGTGGAAACCTTAAACAAAATAAGCACAAACCTATACTTGTACTAGGGTTCCGTAATACCTACAATACCTACTACAAAAAAAAAAAGAGGAACATAATTTTTTAGCAAATTAATTATAATTATAAGTGTACGGAACCCTCACTCGGTGCGTGAATCCGCCTCGCACTTGACCGGTTTTTTGCTTGCCACACGTCTATCAGTTATTAAAAATTCAGTCATATTAAATACCTATCTTTTAAAACTTAAAAACACAACGTTATGTAAGTACTACCTAAATTATATTTAACATTACACACAAATATTACGACAACCGTAGAAATTATTAATAAAAGTCAAATTCCACTATTGAACAGGAAAGTTACCTACAGTCACCTCTGCTAGGTTTATACTCTTTGATAAATGACGCGGAACAAGTCACAACATGGCGGCAAAAAAATGATGTTCGTATTTAATTTTCAATCGATAATATCTGGTTATTTACCTGTGGTAGGTTATTCCTTCCGCTCTAGAAATCTTTCTAGTATTGTTTGTGCAGTATCTAAGTACGCAGTGAGTCATTTTCTGTAATTTTTCCGTATATTTTTAATTAAAAATGCACGAGCGCTTTAACCTCTACGAACTAGCAAGCGACTAAGTCGACTGGTGTGATATCATCACAAATGGACGGAATGAGGCAGTGCACGGCGTTGACCACTCCAGTAATATCTATCTCAATGTATTGAGTTCGGTTTATTAATACGGACCACAGTTGCGTAAAGCATACAAGAGCAATAGGTACTTGCCTATTAAATAAAACATTAATTTAGTTCAAAACCGTACCTTTATTTACTGCCTAACTCCGCATTTATTATTCGTAGAGTTTCAGTCGAAATTAATGGAAAGTATATGTAGGTATGTGACACCTAGAAGCAATCTGAAAAACTTTCTTGGGTTTGAATAATTAAATATATCTAAAGTAAAATATCTAAACCTGTCGGCCTAATTAAGGCTTCAGTTTTCCCACAAATAAACTAACAATTATATGTAATCACTGGAACTTAATTTGTGTCATAATAAGTAAGTTTGTTTGTGGAGGAAAATATAGAAAATATAAACAATCAACCTAAAATGGCCGCCTGTAAAGTCGATAATTTTACGTGGTATCGTCATAAGAACTCTTTTGTATCGTCGACATTATTATACCATGTTGCATACTTCAATAACGTTTCTATGGTTACTTGTCAATAACGCATGACGTCACACTTTTTTGTGAGCTGCACTCACCAATTTATAAGACACTAGCGACCCGCCCCGGCTTCGCACGGCTATATTATGCATGTATTATACATATAAATTCTTCTTGAATCACTCTATCTATTAAAAAAACCCCCATCACGATCCGTTGCGTAGTTTTAAAGATTTAAGCATACATAGGGATATAGGGATATAGGGACATAGGGACAAAAAGAGCGACTTTGTTTTATACTATGTAGTGAAGTGATGATAGTGATAGTGATGAAGTGATGTTGCATACTTCAATAACGTTTCTATGGTTACTTGTCAATGACATCACAATTTTTTGTAAGCTGCACTCACCAATTTATAAGACGCTGATCACGTCAAAAATGATTGTAATAAAAATATGGCAAACTTACAGAATAACGAAAATAGGTACAATGGTACGAAAATATTGTATATTTTTCTAGTGTGGAAATGTTTTATGAATATCCGCCATCTCACAATGCTACAACTTATTGTAATTCACTTGTTAGACCCTGTGCCCCGGAGCATAAATCAGCAGCCGACCAACCTCACTGCTAACATAGGACGTACCTATTTGTTACTGTCACCATAGTAAATGAAAACGTCTGATAAGGACTGTGAAGAGAAAAGGAACGGTTATAATAAGTCATGATAATGCATTTCTGCGAAATTGTTTCGGGAACTCGGTTGATAAAACTTTGTTTCATTACGTCGCAGTTATAGAAAGTTTCGAAGAAGAAAACCTATATTTGTTGGAAAGAGGGGAGCCTACTTCTAACAAAAAACGGGTTCTTGTCATTCTTATTTGCCGAATTTTGTTTATCTATAGTTTGGGGTAGACAAATACAAATTTTTAATACTTACAAAAAAGTATATATATATTATTTTTTTTGGACATTTCACACATCGCCATCTAGCCCCAAGCTAAGTAACTAGACTTGTGTTATGGGTGCTAGACAACGGATATACTACATAAATACTTTTCTTATGTAAATATATACTTATAATATATAGAAACAACTAGACCACAGACAAATATTTAAGCATAAATACTTGTCTGAGGCGGGAATCGAACCCGCAACCCTGTGTTTGGCAGTCCGGCATGGCGACCATTGTGCCAACTGGGTCGTCACATACATACACATGCTTATATACTTATAGCTTGTACACACGTTTCTTTGAAGCAAAGTATAATCCTCTACCTATAGACGCTAGAGAATAATTTCTTGATTTTAGTAAAAAAAATCTTAAATTAAAGCAATATTCTTAAATTAAGAATAGGTACGATGAAGGTGGCGTGACGACTTGGACAAATTTCTGGCAGATTGGCAATCCGTCGCACAAGATCGCGATCAGTGGAGGGGGAGTAGAGAGGCGTTTGCCCTGCAGTGGGACACTACAGGCTCATAATCTTACATATATAAAAATGTTATGTTGGTTTGTGTACGCTTCAAAAACTCAAAAAGTTCTGCACCGATCGAGCTAAAATTTTAGAATGATATAATATAATCCGCATCAAGGATTGTTATTATCTAATTTTTGGGATCATTCTCAGAAGATCCAATGGCCAGATCCAGGATGGATCTAGTTGGATATTTTTTTCTCATTGGATCTTGCATCTTGCAGTCACATATCCGCGACCGCGACGACAGCGAAGCATGGCAGGGTACAGCTAGTAATAAATAAATAATTTACTAAAAACAAGAAATTATTCTTTTCCGTCTTTAGCGAATTATTTCTCACTTCAAGTAAACTTTTTTCTGTGTAATATTGTGGAAGGTGAAATGCTTGTAAGTTGTAGACCTTTCTATAATATTGTATTAAATCCAAATGGTGTGTCAGCATTTTACTAGTGTTTTCGCTTATACATTATTGGCAAGGACATGACACTTGATATAGGTTTTTGTTTGCCATGTTATAATAGTAGGTATATTATTAAGGTGAAAGGGTACCGGCGCTCTCTCCATACAAACGTAGTCGGCTGTTTCCTCCCTGGATAATGACACAAGAACAAATATTTTAGTGCCATAAAACCTATAACTGCCATGACTATGCCCCTATGTTTTGGTTTTTACATTTTCTAATTATCATAGAAATTAAGATTTGAAGAACAAAGAAAAAAAAACATAGGGGCATGGTCAGTTGGTCATGGCAGTTACAAGTTTTATGCAACAAAAATATTTGCTCTAGTGTCATTATCCAAGAGGAAAACAGTCGATTACCTAACAACCGCCTGCAAGATAAGAGGTTGCGGGTACGATTCCCGCCACAAAAAAATATTTAAAACAAAAGAAAAGTATTTGAGTATTCTATCTGTTGTCAGGCCAACATAACATTAGTCTGGTAGCTTAGTTGGTGGTCATAAGACGATGTGTAAAAAATCCTGCAATATTTCTTTATAACCGATATTCATTGATTACCCTCGACCTAATTACGTGTAAACGATCTCTAAGATTTATGTGGCGCACTCTATACATGGCAGTTAATTATCTGCAAGCTTATTGTCTCAATGGTAGTAAAGTAGCCGGAACGAGGTCCGACCTTATTGTGAGTAGTTGTTTTATGAGAGTACAGTTCTTAATAAAACTGTAGTTTTCTTTACAATGTTACTTTATAATCTTCCTTATCATTTATTTAGTTTGAATTTTATTTCCAATATATAATTATAAAAGATACAAATACTTACCTTGAAATTACAAAAGCTAAAAGTCTGAAATTTTGAATGGGGTTCCCATTTGGGACGAAGGGGAGCACTATACAGGGTTATTGGAAATTAATTGACACGGCGTTAAGGGCTTTTTCTGTGCACCTTAACGATCAACTTTTGTTCTACGACTTTTGGAAATTCATTATAAAAATATTCCATACAAAAATAAAAAAATTAAATCCAACAGTTCAAATAATACTCAACTTTACGTCTACGTCACAGAATCAATCATGTTAGGTATGGTACAACCCGATCCGTGCCGATCGCGCGCGCGCACTTGCCGCATAGACATAGAAAATTACCAGACAGTACGAGAAACACTTAAATAATTTTTTTGGGATATGTATTAAGTTTCGACAAAAGTCGTAGAACAAAAGTTGTTTGTTAAGGTGCACAGAAGAAGCCCTTAACGCCGTGTCAATTAATTTCCAATAACCCTGTATAAGAAGTCGAATTTACTTTAGAGGTCGATTTTTTGGAAATTCGAATGAATGTCGCTTTTAAAGAGACACTAAGGGCGAGCGCACACCTAGCCGCACAGCACGCGCCGCAGTCGCCGCAGCGAATTAAATCCCCAAGGCCGATGCTGATGACGTCACCAGCCGGAGCCGCGCGCATACAAACGGTGACTGCAGCGGGTGCGGTGCGGGTAGGTGTGCGCTCACCATAAAAATCGCTGGACAGAATTAGTTTTAAATGAAAGTAATTTTTTATTATTAATTTTTTATATTTCATTATGTTCGTGAGCCGTATGCATCTAAGACGAGTGTAAGCTGTACTTAGAAGCGAGAGAGGTACAAAGAGATTTTTATAAAGACAATTATAATAAAAAATATATCAACACCGATCAGCGAAGGCTGGCAGTTTTACGTTCCATTTTGTAGTTTTGCTGCCCCGACTTCAAATAAACATAAAAAATGATAATACATTTTTATATACGCGTCGACATGAGAACCCCTCCGTTTTTTTTCTTGGTTAAAATTTCCTTTATTTTGTTATTTTAATTGCCAAAATAGTGGTTTTAGTTAAATAAATAAATATTGCAGGACATTCCACACATCGCCATCTAGCCCTAAGCTAAGTAACTAAGACTTGTGTTATGGGTGCTAGACAACGGATATACTAGTTATATACTTTTCTATTGTAAATATATACTTATAATACATAGAAACAACCAGACCACACACATTATCTAAGCATAAATACTTGTCTGAGGCGGGAATCGAACCCGCAACCCTGTGCTTGGCAGTCCGGCATGGTGACCATTGTGCCAACTGGGTCGTCAATTTATACAGGTGTCTATGAAATAATACAAGAAATTATATTGATAAATACTAGTCATAATTAAATGTCATCTCAGCAATTAAGATTAGGCTACACTACTTCCACAAATAATCAAAATACGAAGTACATTTATTGTATGAAATAATGGGGTCCTTAGCTATATTAATATTATTGTCCGGTCGTGACTGTGGTGTGGCGGTTCCGGTTCCTCGAGTAGAAAGAAAAATAATGTACGTACCTACCTAATCCCTTTGTTTATACCAAAACATTGTTTAACGCACTCACTTTAAAATACAACTAATACTACGCCAATATTAAGCTATGCTAGTATTATTTATCACTTTACTACATCACTACGTAGTATAAAATAAAGTCACTTTTTGCCGTCCCTATGTCCCTATTTCCCTTTGTATGCTTAGACCTTTAAAACTACGCAACGGATTTTGATGCGGTTTTTTTAATAGATAGAGTGATTCAAGAGGAAGGTTTATATGTATAATACATGCATAATATAGCCGTGCGAAGCCAGGGCGGGTCGCTAGTATAGTATAAAACAAAGTCGCTTCCCTCTTATGCGGATTTTTATGCGGTTTTTTATAGTTAAAGTGATTCAAGAGGAAGGGTTATAAGTTAGGAGACTATAATTTATTCAAACAATATTGTCTTTTACATCGAATCTGAATGATTTTTACAGCCCTAGCAACTCTTGATCTATGATATTCATGACGCTGTGGCGCCTGGGGCATGTATTAGGTACAATAGTCTTGCCCAGCACCAATAAAATAGAATGGAATAAAATTACATTTATTAGACGAGACAATGAATAAATTGAAATAAAATAAAACTGACATGCAGAATTAGTAAGCAATACCTAATTACTTATCTAACTTACCTATATTGTATAGTGAAACAACTTTGAAATGCTCGTCCATTTTTCGTCCCATGTAAACCCTTGGCAGATTTACCTTCATAATTCACACAAAAAGAAAATGTCACAAACAAAGATATTTTGCAAGAACACGGAGCAAATACGTATTTAGACCTATCCTAGTGGAAGAACCAAATCACTCCACTTACGGTGAGTTTATATTATGCGGTTTCAGAATGTCCTAACCTGTGAAATCTTACCGAGTAGGTACCTAATTACGTAATTCTACCTTCGAGCATCGTCATCGTTTGCTTCTTCACCCGAGACCGTTTTGTGCTCGCATCTTGTTAATTAGCAATTTGTAAACGTAACCGTTTACAAAACCGGTAAGCAGTTAGTCAGAATCTTTCAAAAATAATATATTCGTAAGTAATGTGCAAACATGTGCAGAATATGAAGTGGGAGAGCAACATAGCAATTTATTATCACTACATAGATAAATCAAAGTCGCTTCCCGCTGTATGCTCTTATGTATGCTTAAATCTTTAAAACTACGCAAATAATTTTGATGCGGTTTTTTTAATAGATAGAGTGATTCAAGAGGAAGGTTTTGGTACATAAAACAAAACTGCCACGCATACGAAGTCGCGGGCAACAACTAGTTCTCAATAATTGTTCTTTACAAAACATGTTCTTTTTCCTTTCTCCTAATCTCTTTTAATTAGTCTTACTTAAACAATAAAAAAACTCGTAAGTAAATCCACAAGCTCAACTAATTTAAAACGAAACCCACACCAAAGCCACGAATCCCTAAATCCCTACAAAGGCTGTAAATTTAAATCAATTGCAAAAGATTGCACGCACACTAGATAAAGTGTCGGATATAAATTAATTGCGGTATATAATCACATGGCCTTAATTAGAATTTCCGCAGTGTGACCATCAATGTCCCGGGGCTTGTCCCGTGGAATTTACCACGATTAATCACCTGGGTGGGAGGCTACCATGAAATTGTCGTTTTCTCGGACAAAGTTTCAGCTCCGATACGCAAAATTTTACGTCGTGTAAGCAATTTGAAAGCACTCGTTTTTGTAAAATGGATTAATTAAAACGGCTGGTCCATCCGAAAAATATATATTTTGAACAGTTTGAAAATACTGTGAAA
Organism: Idaea aversata; assembly: GCA_907269075.1. Taxonomy (NCBI): domain Eukaryota; kingdom Metazoa; phylum Arthropoda; class Insecta; order Lepidoptera; family Geometridae; genus Idaea; species Idaea aversata. The sequence continues at coordinate 7,238,159 of OU026102.1, forward strand.
ATTGTACTTGAGTTAGAATTAATACGAAACAATTTTTCTACGATATTTCAAAACATGATTAATGACAGTACTTTTTATAGAAAAATCTTTCTTGGAAATATTACCACATCATGCCCATATAACAATAAAAAGCCTAGTATCGTTTGATAGGTGACCCATGAGAAAAACACAATGACCAAGCCTTTAATAATGAGAGGTTCATAGACTCATGAATAACACTTAATAATAATATTTTTTATGTTGAATAGCGTTTGCCCGCGAATCCCGGCGCGTAAGGTTTTAAATTTTCAAAATCAGTCATTCAGTCAGGAGTCAGGACTTAGAATTTTATATTTATACAAAAGGGATAAAATAGGTCTACTTAAAATGCATATAAAAGCAAATTGAGCATAACACGTCAGAACCTTTACCATTTTTTTTTTCAATAAAATAATATCTTTAGCGGTTTATAATCAACTTTATTCGACATTCCGTTAAAAATCAAATTGATATCGTGACGATGATCACTCATTGCCTGTCCGAAGCCGTTAAAGCCTTGCAAAACAGAAGTATTAATCAGTAGTTCCGTGGAAAATTCTCTGTTCAGAAAATACCTACTTGAGGAATTTCTCCATTCATGGCGTGTCAGCGTGATTGATAGTGAGCCCGCGTGACGGTGAAGATTGCGACATTCGTGGCGTGAAACAGCAATCTAGCTGCAGTTAATTTCGTGTGATTTTTTCATATCTCGAATTCAATCTGTTTATACAAATTAAATAAACATCTCAGAACTCCAGGACCACTTGTAACGTAATTTTTAGTCTCTAAGCTAAACAAAACATTCGTTTGTTGACATAATAGACCTCCTCAAGTGGTCGTAAAGATTGATTTATTGCTCCTGCGCGTGCGGCGGCCAAATGACGTCATCTCTAGGCACAGCAAACGTCATTTTTTTGACATTTCGGACACGCCTGATACCTTCTGATTTTGTAGGTATAATTATTGAGACCCTGGGCACGTGGGGACTAGAAGCCTTAGATTTTTGTAAAAATACTAGCTTTTGCTTGCGACTTCATCCGCGTAGAATTAGTAGATTTTACCAAGAAATTACGTTGTCCCATACAACCTTTGCCAAACTATTTTATATGTATAGATTTCAATATTATTAGTATTAGCTTCAGGTGACCAAAGGGCTCGCTGCTACTTTGGAAAACGGTTTGGCATTTCCATCCAAAGAGTCAATGCTATCTGATGCATTGACTCTTTAAATGGCAATGCCAAACCTTTTGGGAACCCTACTTAGGAATCTTATTCAGATTATATATTTTTTTCTATTTAATGAAATTGTAACAATAAAAAAAAAATATTATTGTATTACAGTGAAAACACAAATGGTTGACGACAAACGTATCAATATTTAATTATTTGTATTGTCGTCAGTGAGGTATTTGTTGACAATTTCATGTAAGGAAAATGATAAACTACATAAATATAGAAACCAGAAGAGTAAAGAACGTAAATTATGTGAAATTCGAAAGTTGGTTTTCAAAAATTTGGAAGGTTGTTTAAAATTTTTAAAAATAAATCTACCTAAAAATGACTTAATTAGGCATTTGGTATAACTTTTTAATTAAGTACTGTTGTTAAAAAACTGAAATTTGAAGATTTAAGTTGATTTGATTTAAGAGTTGCAAGTTTGGCCATAACTTTATCAGAAATAACACGTTTCATAATTGTTATTTACGTGCGAGATCACTATCATATAAAAAAAGTTTATTAAATGTACACTTTTAGGACCACGATAAAGCTTTTAACAACCTCTCAAGCTCAAAAATATTAAGTTTGATATTAATATTTTCTTTAAAGCCTTCGAATTCGCAAATAAATTGTCAATTACGAGGTTTAAAGCTATTTACGTTTATTTTCGCTAAAAAGTTATGCAGAGGTGGTTGAGTTTTAATAGATTTTATTGATATGGAATTATAGGAAGCTAATGTTGATTCGAAAATACTTAGATTTAAATCTAGTTTAACAACGTAAAATGTTATCTAGGGAATAAATTTGATTTTACACAATCGATCGTTCCAAAACGAGACATCCGAAAATGTGCCCTAGATATAATCAGTTGACAAACGGCCGGCCTCCGACTAAATTAAAAGGCTTTTTCTTAGTCGCATAAAAGGATCGCTTAATTAAAACCTTTGAGCCTGAAAAAATAGCCAGTAAATGTCACTTAACAAGATAATTTTGTAGGTGCCAACAAATGGTGAATTATCATTACACGTCTCATATTATTATGCAAACAGAGTCTATTTTGATACTCTTTAAATTCACAATTGCTAAATAATTACTGCCTGCTCATTGTTAACATATTTATCTAGGTACGGTCTTTCGTATTTTATAAATGGTTCAATCCAAAATTGCGTGTAAAATATAATAAGTAACGTTATTATTTAAGAATGCATCAAAATATTCCAGAGCTAGGCTTAGTCAAAACCCTATTTGAACACATTAATATTCATAAAGTAATTTCAAAAGTTTCAAAAGGGTTACCTATTCAGAAAATCTTAATCTTCCGCTAGCAAAGTGAAAAAGGTTTTGTTTATTTACATGAAAACCAATTTAGCGTAGTAATGTGAGGTAAGTATGAAAACTTGAGAGCGTGTCGCGTGCGGGCGAGGGGTGGGGGCGCAGTACCGACGCCCTCATGTGGACAGACCGATCACGGCCCATGGCACACAATTCGTTTGATCTCGTCGGATGCTCTCTCGAACGCTATTTATGGCGAAGGCCGATATCATGATGACGACCGCTCACCACCCTGGCATTGACATAGCCCACGCTTACTCTGTATGTCGAATTCTAATGAAATACACTTTATTCAAATTCCCTCGCGTCGCTCCTAGATAACAAAAAATACGATAAGAAACAACCCGTCACACATGTCGCATACACTTACACGACCATTTCATAACTTACGTTTTGACAACGATATCAAAGAAGTTTCATTTTTTACAGATTGCTTCTGCTGAGAACCCGTTGGCTACGAAAAAGTATGTCAACGAAACATGTGCCAGCTGTTGGAATACGGGAATACAATGCCTGCCAAGAACGTTATTTCGAAATGGCTGCGGGTGAAAAAAGGGAAACATAAACACTCACCATGGCGCTAGTGTGGGAGTAACCATTGGAAAAATATGAATGCGACAGGACAGGGCATAGTAGCGGCAAGAAGCCAACTAGAGATCGCTTTTAGGAGCCCGGAGTATACGCTAGACTATACTGGCGCCGCCGCATACAACGGAGTCATCGACTTCAACGCTACCTTCGACTATAACTCAACCTTCAACGTCTCTAATAATTCCGAGCTCTGGAACGAGTATGTTAAACTTCTCCAAGACCGAGCTGCCCTAGTCGCGTTCCTTCTGCTATTCTCTCTGACTACTGTCTTTGGCAACATGTTGGTTATTCTGGCCGTGGTGCGTGAGCGCTACCTTCATACATCGACCAACTACTTTGTGACGTCACTGGCAGTAGCCGACTGTTTAGTTGGTCTCGTGGTAATGCCTTTCTCGGCTATGTATGAAGTTTTGGAGCACACGTGGTTTTTTGGAGTGGACTGGTGCGACGTGTGGCGTTCCCTAGATGTGTTGTTTAGTACTGCTTCAATACTCAACCTGTGCGTGATATCTCTTGACCGATATTGGGCTATTACAGACCCTATCACGTATCCTATGAGAATGAGCGGACGGAAGGCCGCCTTTCTAATCGCAGCGGTGTGGGTGTGCTCCGGTGCAATATCCTTTCCCGCAATCGCGTGGTGGCGAGCGGTTCGCACAGAAGAAGTGCCCGAATACAAATGTCCGTTTACGGAAAACTTGGAGTATCTTATATTTTCATCGACAATATCGTTTTATTTACCTTTATTCGTGATGGTGTTCACTTATTATCGTATTTACCGCGCCGCAACTATACAGACTCGGTCTTTAAAAATAGGTACCAAACAAGTGATGAGACCCAGTGGAGAGTTAGAATTGACTTTACGTATACACCGGGGAGGAACGGTTCGGCAGCGCAGTGCTGACGTGTGCCAGGGTGTTTGCACGCCCGAGGAGGCTGATCAGGAGCCACTGACGGCTCTGCAGAACAATGGGCTATCACGCTCCTCGACGCGATTGACTAATGTGGCACATGCTAAAAATTTACCCAAAAACTTTTCGCTGTCCCGTAAACTCGCGAAATTCGCAAAAGAGAAGAAGGCAGCAAAGACTTTAGGTATAGTGATGGGTGTGTTTATAGTGTGTTGGTTGCCGTTTTTTGTGTTCAACCTGTTGTCGGGAATCTGCTCGGCGTGCATCGCTCACGAGGAGATCGTGAACATGGTGGTCACATGGCTGGGCTGGGTCAACTCTTCCATGAACCCAGTCATATACGCCTGCTGGAGTCGTGATTTCCGAAGGTAAATATATTAACAATATTACATTATTAATTCAGTTGAGTAGTTTTGAATATTGCAACTTTAAGTACATAAGTACAAAATACGAATGAATCCCTTGCGCAGTTTATAGGCTGATTACAGTAAAAGTCAACACAATGTTTGGCGAACTGTGTGAAGTTCGTTTGCGTCACAGGAAGTTATCAAATTACATTATTTCAAAATTGAAGCTAGGTGAATTAGATTACATTTCAAGTTAAATATCCAACTTTAAGCAATGGACACCGTCAATGAAATTAGTGATAGGTAATTTCGTTTTATTATTCGCAAATTAGTCAAAAATTTACTTCGATAACGCTAAAAATTTAATCGTAAATAGCAGTAGCTTAAATTCGATTGTAAACAATTGAAATTTTAACTAATTTAAAACATTAAATTATTGATTTTTAAAGTATAGGTATAACCACGAATACATACTTATTATTATGTACATTCTGTATTAGGTACTCTTATTCATTTCACATCGCAGAATCCCAAATAAAAATATTCGGCATCTCTGAACATATGGCACTAAATTTCACGTTCTAAAAACACAGTCATCGAAAAATTGATTTACAGTTGTTTTATTATCAGATAAAAATCTGTTTCATTTGATTTATATACTTATCGTGAGTTCTGTCACGTGCCGGGCCAGACGTGAGCCGGATCACCATAATTGACGGGCTGTGACCAACAATTTAACATTGCACGTTGGAACTGAGATCAGAAAAGGTTTAATCAAGCACAACCGGGCGGTCTTGGGTAAACTTACGGTAGGTAGGTAGTAGGTACGCTAACGACGGCTGGTGTTGGTTTCACGTTTTTCGCACCTCTGAAGGTTTGCGTTCGTTTGTGGACTTTGAGCTTTGGAGCTTTGGATTTTCAGTTATGTTGGTATAAACAAACATAAAATATTTTCTCTTTTCATTTTGAAAATGTTTCAGTTACTGTTTCAAATTGATATTTTGTGTGATCTTTGTGTTTGTAACGTAATCAATGCATGTTTAAAATCAATATTTTTAGATCTATAGATATTAAATTAAAAGTAAATTATATTTTAGATACGCAGATAAAAAAATCTTACCTAAAAGGTATTAAAATATTTCAAAAAAATCACCCATTTCCTAATCAACTTGTTAGCGACGATTTTACCGACAAAATTTAACTTTGATTTTATTTCCTGCCTCCACCATCCCTTTCGCCGGAGCCAAATAATTGACGCTTATTATATTTGCAAAATTGTAATTTACGGAATTATAAATACGTTGACCTAGTTAATTATAGTCGACTATAATCAAAATAGACCAATGATAAGTGTCTACGTTATTAGACTCTATAAAATCCCTATGATTTTAAACGAAAATCAATAGTGTGAAGGGTCAACAAACTTGACATATTAATATTACTAAATACATGGCAGACAATTTAATTATTGAAGTCGCTTATTAAATAAGTACTTAGATAAATATTATTAAATCAAAATAATCAAAATATTTCTCAAGTCCGTGCACGTAGGTAACCAAATTTTGTAAGAGGCAGAATTTGAATATTCTCAACTCGGCTACTATTATATTTTCATTTCGAAATAGTTTCTTTTAACTACATAGTTGCAAATCACACGACAAATGAGTCTATTTAAATAATAAGTAAATTGCCAAGAGGTTAGCCTCTTGGTCATGCTCTTGGTCTTGGCTCTTGGTTGGGTTGGTTGCTCTTGCTAATCTAGGAAGGCTCTTGCCTTCCAAGATTCTTGTAACCAAGAGAAGTGAAAATTATCCAAGTCACAAAACAATGTTCAAAAAACTTACTACACTTCTGTCTGTTTAGCCTCCTTATATGGCTTTCCGTTAGCGATATCACCAATAATAGAACAAACCAACGAAAAATCACGTGGTAGTAGAGAATAAAGAAATGGTAGACAAGTTTCATCTTATGTCAATTTCATACAATGCATAAGTCATTTCATACAAAAAATCTGTCGATTACAGGTCGATTAGCGATACCGCCAATAGAAAGTAATCTTCTTTAACTGGTCAATTTCTGCTAGAATACAAAAACTAAAATTTATGAAAATATTTTGATTCTATTAAGTTGTTTTTTTTTTGTTAGCATATATCCCACTGCTGAGCAAAAGTCTCCGGTCCTGGGCAAGGTTTAGCCAGTCTGTGTGAAATGCATCAAGATCGTCACGCCATTATTTATTTAATCGTTAATCGCCATCATTTACGGGGTCTCGATTCCGACGTCCGTCCTCCGGCACCCAATGTGTGACGACACAAACAAAGTTATTCCTCATAATTACAAATGAAACGAAATGTTATCAAAGTAACTAAACGTCAGCTATATTGCACTATATTGCTCCTTTGTCAGATTAACAAAGTTTCCTTCGCCTCCCACTCCTTGTTCCCAGTTTATTCACTCGTTTGCTTCGAGTTTGTTATTGTTTGATGAATTTATAAAAAAAGTTCTGCTATTGTGTATTAATTAACTGTAAGGTTTTCACAAACAACTCTGGCCACAGTTAGGGAGGTATTTGTTAAGTATCTAGTAATCAATTTAAAAAGTAGAATTCAGTTTGTGTAAAGTTTTGAAATTCATTTCTGGCGTAATTACTTTAATAAAAGATGGACTATTAGATAGGTTTTAATTACATATTCATTGCTGATAGATTAATTGAATTTATTTATTTAATGGAACACAAAACAGAATACAGTCATATCAAGTACTTAAGATAAAAATAACAAATAATTTTAAACTAGACTATATCCTAAAATATGTGTACTCAGCATGGATATTTCTTGTTAAGCAGTTAACATACGTATATACCTAATTTGGAGTCTATATTCATTTATTTTTTAGTATTCAGTGAACAGTATACTTAAAAAGATAATATAAGCAGTAAGCATTGTTTAAATTTATTAAGTTTATTGTTAAAAACATCAATTTTGTCATTATGATTAACCATGAGATCGTTGTATTGAATGTAATCTATACAATTTGTCTTGACGATAAGGGTTTCTATTATAAAAAGTATAGTGCGCAAGGGTTCTAGACATCTAGGCGAACAATTTTTAATCTACAAAGTTAGATTGCTTAAAGTATCGTTACTCAAAAATCAGCTGTTTTTCAGAGTTAGAGGTCATTGAACTTTGCATTTTATTTGTGTATTAAGTTTGATTACTCTTTTATACACTGGTCTTTTTTACCGACAACAGTAGAATTGCCAGTATATAAAACCGCAAAATTTAAAAAAAAAAAAGTTCAAATTTTCAAAAGTCAGAGAACAAAAGTTGTTTGATTAGACTTCTAGAATATTATCTTTTTGTATTAGAAAACGTCCTTTCACGTTGTATATTGCAAGATTACCTTCCTACCTATGCGTAGGTAAGTTCTTAGTGAAATTTGTATAAAAAACATAAATTAAATTACATTGCCAAAGTTAAAAGTAAGCTATTTAAATTGTCAAACCAATGGCGACAACAAAAAATCCACTTTGTCCTAACAAAATTGTACGAAGTGACAAGAAAAACCTTCAAACAGGATAATAAAATTGTTTTGATTACAAGCCCCGAGCGGGAGGCCGACCTTAGCTCCTCACTCCTCATAGAGCGATTAAATTAAAGAAGTTAACAATATTATAGCTATATCACAGATTTAAGGAACGACTTTTAGACAATAATATTTAGTTTGCCGGCTCCTTATTCATTGTTTAGACAGGGGCAGTTTAAGGCACATTTTCGGGTCATAAGTCGTTTCGCACTGCGAGCGGTTCGGACCGCGGTGTGAATCGCCCAAGAGCTCGTTTTGAAAGGGTTCATTCGAACCTCGGTATGAATCGCCCAAGAACTTTTTGTAATGGAGTCGATTCGAATCGCAGTGAGTTCTCTTTTTAGATGGGTGAATGAAGAATGTTACTAGGTATGCCAAATCGGTTGAAAGTTTGTTACAGTAAAGCTTGTATGTATACAAATACACTAGTTTTTGCTGTAGTCAAAAATACCTATTAGTTTTAATTTTACAGGCGATTAAACTTACTATAAATTTCGAGGCCCTCTTACAGTCAGGTGACCGCGTGTGACGTCATTTTACATCGATCCGCTTAGTTTATTTCTATAAATCGGAAACTAATTGACGTATCGAAGCAATTCTGTCACTTGTATTTTTTATTTTTGACAAAGAATATATTCTATATTATTCTAAATTAGTTAACATTCTTCATTTTAAACAGAGAAGATACGTAGAGTAAAATTATACATCCCTAGTACAACCATGCACAAAATACTTAACAGGAAAAAAAATCAAAATAATTTATAAGTTACTTTTGTCACGTCAAAAATGTTAAATTTGTTACAAAAAGCTCCAGTAAAAAATAGCAATTAAAAAAATATTTTGACCTAATCAAAAACTACGCTTTTTAAAGAACGGTTGTGAATCTAACCTTCATAATTTTGATGAGCTAGTTGCGATTGTATAATTCTTGACTCTCATGTGAAAATTAACATAGCATTGTCGTCGTCAGTCGAATCGGTCGTCAATGATAATAAACCTATACAGACAACAGACTTTCCATCGCTAACAACATTGGTATCAGACAGTTTGAAACGGCTAATAAACAAGTGAAAGATAAAAGTATATCTGTTGTAGACAAGTCTCTAGTTTACAGTGGCTCTAAACCACGCTAACCTGTTGTAAAGTAATGACCAAAGGATTTATTCCTGCACACTCCATTAGCTTTAGCAGGTTTATTTGCTTTGTTTACTTTATGTTCGTGATAAGCCAAACTGAGTGGTTAAATAGCTTTGACTTAAAAGACTTGTTAGGGTACGATTTAAATGAGATATTAGAGTCTTGGGAATTAAATACACTGCAAGATTTTTAATTATTTTGACAAAAAAAAAATTAGGTATTTTTAAACCTAATATATGTCAGAGTTTGATCACTATCTCACACTATGGTAAGTGAGGATGAGTTTTAAGGTGATAAGTAGATGTAGAACGCTTTCCTATAATTTACCTATGCGCTTGTAACTCAAAGACCGCCAAATAAACGGGGATCTTCAATAGACGCGAGTGAAGGTAGGAAAACGGCAGTGGAACAATTTTTTTTTTCGATCCGTCCTCCTTTTGTGGCTGCAACGGCTTACGTATTAGAACATCGTAGAGGTTGAATTTTCCAAAATATTTTTATCGCATATGTAATAATAGAAGTTTGCCCTTTAATCCGATTCGTTCATTTAGATATATCAGTCAGTCAGAACTTGAAATGAGATATACTGAAAAAGAAAAAAAATGGTTGTCTGTAAAGTCGGTTTACGGACGATAATTTGACGTGATAACGTCATAAGAAAACGACGGAAAATTGGGTTTTTTTTGTTTTTCCTTTATGCATACTTAAATATTTTTTTCTTTTTGCTTTTTTTCATTTACTTATTTTTTTTCCTTTAGGTTGTTTTTTCTTTTTTTTTTTCTTTTAAGTAAGTATATAAGTCTTCTATTCGTCACTCGTCACCATACCACAAGCCCAGATGAGCAATATTATTATTAAACACTTTAAAACAAACACGTGTCTCGTGACATTTGCCATGACGCCGTGGTCATTGTACCAAAACATATTATGAAGCATGAAGTCACAATTTTTAACCATGACTTTTTTGAGAATGCCGGTGTATAATTCGATTTTATAAAACGTTGTCACGTCAAAAAACTAAGCAAAAACTTGTAAACATTAATCTACCTTTATAGGTAGATTAATGTTCGGTTTATACCGAGAGTTAAATATACCTCAGTTCACCTGGTTTATCTTTTGGTATAAAACAAGTTTAACTAATGATCAATTATAAAGTTATAAAAAATATCCGAGAGATAAACAATCCAACCCAAATACCCACTCATCTATAAGAAACTCATCTCTACACATTGTCCTAACTGAGTGACTGACTGACGGATCAACACACAGCCTAAACCGCTGATCGTAGAGACCTGAAACTTCGAGGGTGTGTTCTTTGTATGACGTAAGCAATCGTTAAGAAAGGATTTTCCGAAATTTTTACCCTTAGGGGATGAAAAAGGGGGGCAATGTATGGGACGACGTGATTCCTTGGTCCATTTTCGAACTCTACGCGGACTAAGTCGCGGGCAAAAGCTAGTCTATACATATAAAATGCTTTGTCCTGAATGATTGCCTGACTGACGGATCAACGCACAGCCTAAACCGCTGATCGTAGATACCTGAAACTTGGAGGGTGTGTTCTTTGTATGACGTAAGCATCCAATAAGAAAGGACTTTTCGAAATACTTCCCCATAGGGGATGAAAAAGGGGGCAAAGTTTGTATGGGACAACGTGATTCCCTGATCCAATCCTATTAGAACCATTTTCGACTTCTACGCGGACGAAGTCGCGGGCAAAAGCTATAGTTTGTCTATAAAATAGACGCTTTGGTAGAGTCACCCTACTAGTACTAACCCCATGGGGTGAGTTTACGATGATTAATCGGTAGACTGATCCCACAGAATAGCAACTCATAGTATAAATGTAATAGTTTCAGTAAAAGATAAATTATTACGTTAAATAACAACTTTATTAAGAGGAAAAGGTGCCGGCTCTCTCTCCATACAAACGTAGTCGACTGTTTACTCTCTGAATAATGACACTAGAGCAAATATTTTTGTCGCATAAAACCTATATCTGCTATGACTATGCCCCTATGTTTTGTTTTTTTTGTTTTTTATCTCTTAATTTCTATGATATCTAGAAAAAGAAAAAACCAAGACATTGGGCATGATCATAAAAAAAAAAGTATTTATTTCAGTAACTAAAAGGTATACATTTTACATAATTAGGTTGGAGACTTTATTTTATGCGAATAACGCTTGTGTCAGAAAGTCTCACTCTTCTAATATCATTATTATAATTTGATTAGTTACTTACATTTTTATATCAATTAAAAATAGAACTAAATAAAGATAAATAAACTCTAACAAATTTATATACATACATAATTATTATTAATGATTTTATATTGATGAAACCCTACATTAACAATATTCAGAAAATACAAATAGAATAAAATAAATAAATAAAATAAAGAATAAATAAATATTTCAGGACATATTACACATCGCCATCCAGCCCCAAGCTAAGCAACTTAATGCTTGTGTTATGGGTGCCAGATAACGGATAAACTACTTATATACTAAAAACTACTTACTACCACTACTACTTACTACTTTCTATTTACTTACTTACTTAAAGAATAATAAAATAAATTAGAAATCAGTTGCAAATATCAAATAAACTTAATCAAAATCGTTAAAAATAAACCAAATTCAAGTAAAATTAAAATTAAATTGGAACAAATAATTGAAATGAATATTACACAATTAATTAAACACTTACTAAATTGACTTTATATATAAAGTACAATCATTTTAGTAAGTGTTTTAGTAAGTTATGGCAGTTATAGGTTTTATGCGACAAACATATTTGCACTAGTGTCATTATTCAGAGAAGAAACAGTCGACTACGTTTGTATAGAGAGAAAGCCGGTACCCTTTCTTCTTAATAACGATAAAAATAATCTCTTTAATACGCCGCGGCTCTTCGGCGCCGCCCGTCTTCAAAACGGTTACCCTCACTTCGGATCACTTTGATTAAAATCTCTAGTGAAATGTATAATCGCCGTTTGAATGGACTAATGCGCTATTATGGTACAATGGTTCTATAACATAACCCTTTGTTACATCTAGTTAATTTCGTGGATATTCCAATTATTAGTAATGGCCTCGTTTCTTTATATATCTACCTATCTACCTAATTACATGCTATAGTATTATAGAGATCATGATCATTATTATTCACTATCTGCATCCCGCGGTTTCACCCGATCCCTTGAAAATATCAAAATTAAAAGTAGCCTATAGCCTTCCTCGAAAAATGGACTATCCAACACAAAAAGTTTTTTTCAATTCTAACTAGTAGTTCCTGAGATTAGCGCGTTCAAACAAACAAACTCTTTAGTAATATTAGTATAGATTGTACGCACTTTTATGTGTGTCAAAACTAATATATAAAATAATAAAGAGGAGAGATTTTTATTATTTTGCTATTTTCGTTTTTAAGGAATAGGCTCCGAAATTACTGGACCGATTTTAATGAAACTTGGTATGATGATACATTGATTAATTGGGAATAACATAGGCTACTTTTTATCCCGATATTCCCACGGGATCGGAAGTTACGTGGGTAAAACCGCGAAGCGCTGCTATGAATAACATAATAGTATCAATAGGCACTTACGAAACATTATATTAGCTTAGTAATAAAACATTAGCCCCCTTATTCCAAAACAAGGTTTAAGGATAGTCCGAGATGTGGATTTAAACCTTAGATTTAGACACAGATTTACTCGTTAAATATAGTCTAAACACTATTCCTATAGATTATATAGGGAACTATAGGCTAAACACTATCCATAAAAAATATTTAAGAATAGTGTTAAGACTATAGATCACGAGTAAATCTGTATTTAAATCTAAGGTTTAAATCCACATCTCTGACTATCCTAAAACCTCGTTTTGGAATAAGGGGGTAGGTATTTATTTATTTAATATGTTACTGTGGAGTCTGTAGTGGTCTGTAAGTCCTTTGCTTTAGAACCGTTTATTGCCGATGTTACAACTAACTCCTTGAAAACATAAAATGTACAAAAATAACTTTGCTTATTTTCTTTCATTACATTTGGAATATATTGTAACGAAAATAAAAAATAATCACTTAACTTACTATTTGCGATAATCCAGAAAAACAACCTTTTTCTTGACATTTTGAGCGTTCATTGTTTAGATTGCGCTTGACCGGATAATCTGGACTTCCGTAAGGATAAGGTGAAGTAGTCTCGCCTCGGGTCCTCTCAGTGACGGCCAGTGAGGGCCAGTGACGGCCCTCGGATATCCGTAGCCCTTAGGTATGACAATATGTAAGCGTACTTAAATACACATTTTGTATCGCTGTTTTCGTGTAAATCTTTTTCACGAAAAATATACTTAATATATCTATAAAATGTACAGTTATTATTATTTACAGGTTTTGACTTTAATTCTGTATTATGCATCGAAACCTTAAGACTTATTTAGAAGCGTAATAATATGCCATAAAATTCAGAAACTGATAAGTGGTTACATTGGTACCATCAAATGTAGTATTATATATGTAAATAAAATAAAAATATGGTAATATAAAACCATTGTATTATAATAATTGAGTTAATATCGTTGTTGAATTATGTTTTTTTTTGTTATACCTATTGTCCCACTGCTGGGCAAAGGCCTCCCTAACATCTTTCAATTTATAATATAATATGTATTGAGTTACTATATTTTTATATTAAATACATATAAAAATATAGTAAAATAATACTGCTTAAATAAAATAATGTAAATTATTGGTATTGCTAATTTTCACATTTATTTGTAAGAGTTTTTTTCTAAAACAAAATAAACGACACCCTCTCTACTATGGTATGATGGTATTATGTTATTTGGTTAGTGCTTTTGTTTTTCACGATCTAGGCTCACGACAGGTTTAGATCACTTAAGCACAACTTAAGTACAGAATGGTAAAAAACACGAACCTCCCCCCACCTTCTACTGAATTTCTTCGGGGTATGGTAATACCTACTGGCAATGGAACAAATACGTCACCCCGCCCCCACTAGTTTTCCCTATCACCCTACTCTATTCATCTCCAGGATATTCCACAATAATACGTCACCGAGATGGTTGCTTTAAGTAAGATGTCTAAATAAAAATATATCGGCGACCATGGCATTACCGGCGCTCTCTCCATACAAACGTAGTCGACTGTTTCCTCCCTGGATAATGACACCAGAGCAAATTGTTTTTGGTGCATAAAACTTATAAGTGCCATGATCATGTCTTATTTTTTATTGGTATTTTTTTAACTATTACTTTCTATGATAATTAGAATATGAAAAAAACAACAAGACTAGGGGCATAGTATTGGCAGTTATAGGTTTTGTGCAACAAAAATATTTTTGCTAGTGTCATTACCCTGGGAGGAAACAGTCGACTACGTTTGTGTGGAGAGAGAGCCGGGTACCTTTGCCTCTTAAGTCAATGGAACTAAATACCGAAATGGTTGCTTTAAGTATGATGTCAAAATAAAAATATAACGTCGACCATAGCGAAGCTTTAACATCTCGAATTATTGGTCTATGTACTGTATATTCAATCCCGTAAAAGCTCACTGGCAGTTTAAAAGCGATTACTAACCTCTTTCGATAAGAATTCGCTGTAGTTTTCGTGGTCTAAGCAATCTAAGTTTTTGTGGATTGGTAGCGTTCCAAATACCCATAAAGCAGAAACAGGGAACAAGATTGCCAACTTGACGGAACGAATTTCTTATATTTTAGATCGTTTGGCTTTCGTGACATAGATTAAAACATAGAAACAGGATACTACCTACTTTTTCCAACGCCCTTGAACTAAACATACCTATAGATACCTAAATTTAACTTTTCAAATCAACCTAAGCCCCAGCATTAAAACAAGAGGAAGCCCTCGGCTACACCTTCCGTAGGCATTGTCCCCAAAATGCTGGCAGCATTCCCTCGCTGAATAGCGAGACTGAGTAGCTGGGACAAGAAACCGTTAGCTTATACTTACTTATGCTAAAGTTAAAAATGCTTTAACTTTAACCATATGCTTACAAAGTCGCTTTTTCTGTCCCTATATCCCTATGTACGCTTAAATCTTTAAAACTACGCAACGGATTTTGATGCGGTTTTTTTAATAGATAGAGTGATTCAAGAGGAAGGTTTATATGCATAATAAGTACATGCATAATATAGCCGTGCGAAGCCGGGGCGGGTCGCTAGTATTTTACGAGTATATATTCGTTATATTCGCTAAAGGCTATTTTGGTAACGTTATTCCGTGAATCTAATATACTTCACAATCCGTCAATGTGCCAATCTGGAAATGCTCTCAATAGCTAATAACTGCTAACATTACTTTGTTGTGAAAATACTGAAATATCCACTGCTATTACGATGAATTTCATTTCTTGAAAACCTTACTTTCGAAAGCCTCTTTTTATAGAACAACTGTGCTAAACCTCACTATAGGTGTGCATCTAAATAAATATTCATCTATCAAATATAAAAAAAACTTAAGATGAAAAAAAAAATATTGTAATATAAACCGAGCTTTTCCTACCCCCTTGCAATTTTGTATACTAAATTTCATGACATTCAAAGCCGTTTCCGAGATCCTGATAAATCTAGACAATAATTGATCGTTTAAATATATTAGATTAGGAAAACGCATAAGTTGTAAGGTTTACTTACTTACTTACTCCGCTGGCTCAGCGACCCAAAGTGGATCTTGGCCTCCGAAACGAGAGTCTTCCATCGCTCCCTGTCCTGCGCTATTTCTTGCCAATTGTTGACTTGAAGTTCGCGCAGGTCAGCTTCCGCCGTGTCCTTCCAGCGATACCTGGGCCGCCCAACCGGTCGAAGACCGGTTGGCCGACGCACATATTATGCTCTCTTAGCACTGCGATCCTCTCCCATTCGCTCCAGGTGGCCAAGCCAGCGAAGACGCTGCGCCTTGATCTCGCCGGTGATATTCGGCTCCGCCACCAGTTTCTCGATTTCGGCATTTTTCTTAGTCCTCCAAGATCCGTCCGTCCGTGTAAGGTTTACATAATTTTAATAATAATTGACCAATACAAAACCAACACAGAAAATCAAACCGAAACAAATATAATAAACGAATCAATTTGTGTTTATTCAAAGCTCTGCCTTCGATAATAAATTGTATCAATCAGTGGATTATCTGGAATGGACGTGAAATGAAACGAAAAAATTCTTTGAAACCTTATTTGATTTCATTGTTCAATTATTTTGTTTAAACATAGTACTACTTATTGCAAATGTTGTTTGTATTAGAAAAACGACTCAACGGATTATGTATGATACCTATTTGTATTGGATAATATACTATGAAATAATACCTAAGCTAATCCTACGAAATCAGAATGTACACAGGGTTAACCGCTAACTACTAGTTAAGATATTAATAGATAAGGTATTTCATTTCTCTGGAGGTCTGTCGGTAGAAAACTCTTAGCAGGGTTAGACTAGATTACCTTAGTAGTAACTTTATAATGTACAGTATGCGTCATAAGTCCACTATCAGCGTGCTACAATAATACTATAAACAAGTATTGGACTAACGACCTTCTTCTAATAGACGTTACACACAAACATAAATACTTGAATTAGAAGTACTCAGTGTGGTTTGATTATTATTTTCAACATGTTAGCTATGTCTTTAGTTGGCTGAGTGCTGGTTATCTGCTTCATGGCTGAGTGGTATAAGCTGCCACACACAACCAACGTGGGTTCGATCCACAGGTTACGTTGTTATCAATGTTCAAATAGTGCTGCACAGGATTGTAAACGGTACGGTAGCGGTGGACTTTTGAGCGTCGATTGTACCTATATTATTTATTTTGTTTGTGTCTTGTGTACTGAATATCACTACATAGTATAAAACAAAGTCGCTTTCTCTGTCACTATATCCCTTTGTATGCTTAAATCTGTATAACTACGCAACGGATTTTG
The DNA here is from genome assembly GCA_907269075.1 of Idaea aversata. Classification (NCBI taxonomy): domain Eukaryota; kingdom Metazoa; phylum Arthropoda; class Insecta; order Lepidoptera; family Geometridae; genus Idaea; species Idaea aversata. Next base: position 7,255,259 of record OU026102.1, read on the forward strand.
ATGCGGTTTTTTTAATAGATAGAGTGATTCAAGAGGAAGGTTTAAATGTATAATACATGCATAATATAGCTCGCTAGTATTAAATAAATAAATATGAATCCTAAAACAGACGAAGCCTTGATTAGGAAGTAGGTACTAGTCCTCTATCCTGCAGTATCCAGTTAACTACCACTCTTGAAGAATGAAATACAAGTTGTTCGTCTTTTGTGCCTCAAGTTGCGAAAGCAAAGTAGATCTACACAAGAGTGCTAGAGCTATTGTTTGTCAAATGTAGTAGGCCACCCAGCCGCTTTGAGAGTCAGTCTAGCCGCTTCGAAATTGTTTCCTGGTAGGTATATAAAATGGTGCGTTGCTTGGTAGTTTAGAAGGGTAGAAATATAGGTACAATACACGGTCAAAAGTCTCTGCCCAACGTTTACAATCCTGTGCAGCACTATTTGAACATTATAACAATGTAACCTGTGGATCGAACTCACGTCGGTTGGTGTAACGGGTGGCGGCTTATACCTCTCGGCCAACTAAAGACATAGCTAACATGTTGAAAATAAAATATTATCACTCTTAGTACTTTTAATTCAAGTATTTAACGTCAGGTTTAAAATAAAAATAAAAACGCGAATATATCCGTTCAAATATATTTATAATTATCAAGTATAAGTTTGTGTGTAACGTCTATTAGAAGAAGGTCGTAAGTCCAATACTTGTTGATAGTATCATTGTAGCAAACTGATCATTTACTTATGACCCATAGTGGTAAAATGAGATAAAATATAATAAATTACTGAAGTTTTAATAAGTGTCACTAAATGGTTGTCATGTTTACTTTATCAGCACCAGGTGGCAATCTATTCTTTGGAACGAGGGCGTAGGGATCTGTATCAACAAATTTTCGTAAAGCATAAATTCAGTGAGGGTCACGGGGGTCGGTTGTTCAAGGGCAAAAATACTCAGTTTACATCTTTACTCGCGTCGTAAGCTTCCAAATAAAAAGCCTTGACGACCGTCCTCCGGTTTCTGCCGGAAAATGGAAGCGTCCCGGGAGCAAACGACAGCATTTTGTCATCTCCACAATGCCGCAAATTGTACGGTGTTACTACAAAAAAAGCTCCATTTCTATAACTCACTGTACCCTCGAAATATATTGTGTTTGATCTTTATTAAGTTTCATAACAGTTTATAACAACATATTGATGTTAACAAAGGTTATACAGTTGATTAATTTGACGCCGCTTTCAGGAAGTTATATACTCCACTCAATAAAGTAATTATTAATTTAATTATAAATTAATTATAACTTGGGGGAGTACAAATAGATTGCTTATGTGTTTAATACGTTTTGGGACACATGCTGAACAATCGTTGAGCAAAACCCAAAAGTTTAAATACGCAACTCGATTTTACCCGATTTCATCTATGACGAGTAAGTAGTCACTTACACAGATGAAATCGGGTCAAATAAAAAAAAATTAGAAGTCAAAAATTCAAGCAGGAAATTGCACACAGTCTAGCCCCAAGCTAAGCAACTAAGTTTCCTTTATTGTGTATTGACTGACATACCAACTCACAGTTTAAACCAATGAACAGATCGGACTAAAATTTGGCATAGCTACAGATAACTACTATGATCTAGGCATCAGCTAAGAAAGTATTATGGAAAATTCAACACCTACGTGGACAAAGCAACTGGTAAAAACTAATCTATCTATACTATAATATTATAAAGCTGAAGAATTTATTTGTTTGTTTGAACGCGCTAATCTCAGGAACTTCTGGTTCGAATTGAAAAATTCTGTTTGTGTTGGATAGTCCATTTATTGAGGAAGACTTTAGGCTACTTTTTATTTTGATATTCCCACGGGATCGGGACTTACGAGGGTGAAACCGCGGAGCGCAGCTAATAATTTATAAAATAACTCGCTCAAAAACCAACTGAATATTTTAGGCAAATCTTTTCTGAGATAACTAATCTGAAAATTGGGTGTGAAGAGAGAAATTGTCGAATAATCACGAATTTTCTACGAAGCCGATAGAATCATTTTCAATAGGATTAACTAAAGTATCTGTAGGAAATCTTGAACTGTACCCGAAAATATTACGATGATAAAATTCTTCTGATTTTTATCTTCAAATCTCTAAGTTTGATATTTCACAGGGTTTTTTCGAAACAGAAAATATTGTCGCCAATTCGTTGAGCTGTTTTTGATGACTAACAAAAAAGTGAACTTCAATTTACGTCAACCGAGGGCCGACCGTGTAGTCTGTTAGTCAGCGTTCTTTGATGACCATTTGTCGATTTTTTGTCCAACGTTTTACACCTTTATGCTGTGCCTCAAATGAAACTCAACTAAGACTACATATTTGTACTGCATCACAAAAAATCCCACCAGAAGGAACCAAAATATTTTGTCTTTAATACAACAATAATAAATAAATAAATAAATATTGCAGGACATTTCATACATCGCCATCTAGCCCCAAGCTAAGTAACTAGACTTGTGTAATGGGTGCTAGACAACGGATATACTACTTATATACTTTTCTTTTGTAAATATATACTTATCTACTATATAAAAATAAGTCGGGTTTTCCTTCCTGATGATTTCGGTTTTGAAATGTTTGTCGTAGTCCAGGGAAGGTTTAAACGGTGAGAAAGATCGGACTTACGCGAGTGAAACCGCGGGGCGCAGCTAGTTATATATAGAAACAACCAGACCACAGACAAATATCTAAGCATTAATACTTGTCTGAGGCGGGAATCGAACCCGCAACCCTGTGTTTGGCAGTCCGGCATGGTGACCATTGTACCAACTGGGTCGTCATAATCGGTCGACAATGAGACGTATAGAAGACAAAGTAACTGAATTTTATTTTATAAAGTAGTTGTAGAGAGTTTCATTACTTTCATTACTACTAGAGTTTCATTACTTTCTACCTACGAGACGAATTATTGAAGACGAAAGGATATTACGTTTTTCGAATTTTAAAGTAAAGGTCCCACCCAGTGGAAACGAGATATTTCGTTTTCAATAAGACGAGACGTAGTAGTATTTAAGACGAAGTATATAGTATATGAATTTGTTTTTATAAGACGAAATATCTCGTTTCCACTGGGTGGGATTATTTTGCCCCATTACCTATATAAAATGAAGTAGAATAGAATAGAATAACATTTATTTGAACAAGTACTCATTAAGACCTTTCAAATGAGGTACGTCACATTTTTGTGTTTTCTTTGGACAGCGACCATACTAAATGAGGCAATATCTTTTGTGCAGTTGCATTGAATGCAAATGTTATTCACTTCTGACAACCAGTTAGTGATTCCTTTGTCATATCTAACTATTGTTGCCAGTTCAACACTAAGGCTAAATCGATAAATGTATTGTTTCATCTTATCTTATGATGAATGAAAGGTTAGACATGATATTGAAAGTGTTTGCTGATTGAACGTAAGTTACAAATAAATTAAAACATATCATAATAACTGTAAATATATCCATTCATATAGTACCTCTTTCGGCAATTAAGTACACCGCACATCCACTAAATCCACTGTAAACATACATCGATGGATCTTTTTTCACTTTTATGTCCACTTTATTCATGGTTTTTTTTGCGAAGTGGATTTTTTGGAACCCTTCTATCCACTAATGCGTGCACTGTGTATGAAAACATTACTTGTCCTACTAATATTATAAATGTGAAAGTTTGTGTGTGCGTGTGTGTGTGTGTGTGTATGTATGTTTGTTACTCCTTCAGGCTAAAACCACTAGACCGATTGCGATGAAACTCGGTATCTAGATAGCTGGAAACCTGGATTAACACATAGGCTACTTTTTAGCCCGATATTCCTACGGGATCGGGACTTACGCGGGTGAAACCGCGGGGCGCAGCTAGTCACCACTACATAGTATAAAACAAAGTCGCTTTCTCTGTCCCTATTTCCTTTTGTATGCTTAAATCTTTAAAACTACGCAACGGATTTTGATGCGGTTTTTTTTAATAGATAGAGTGATTCAAGAGGAAGGTATATGTATAATACATGCATAATATTGCCGTGCGAAGCCGGGACGGGTCACTAGTATCATAATAACTGTAAATATATTCACCCATATAGTAGCTGTTTCGGCAATTAAGTGCACCGCACATCAATTAAATCCACTGTAAACATACATCAATGGATCTTTTTTCACTTTTATGTCCACTTTATTCATAATTTTTTGGAACCCTCTATCTTCTAATGCGTGCACTGTGTATGAAAACATTACTTGTTAACGATAAAAGAAGATCAATAAACTAGCAATAAAGAAATATCTGAAACTACAAACAAGAACATGAATCTGAAACTTCACCTTTTATGACGTAAGCGTAGGCGTAGGCGAACACTATTAAAGGAATTTTAGAAATTAAACATCTAAAGGCGTAAAACGCGCTGATAAGGTTTGTATTTCATAGTCACTATTAAGTATTAAGTACTTAGAACAGCACTCAAAGTACATAAAGCAACTATATCTTCCAAAGATTATAACAAATTAAGTAAGCAGAGAGTCTTTAAATTGCCAGGTAAGCTTGTGTCGACCGTATTTGCACATCGTTTTGGGTTATTTGTAGAAGCACACATATACAACTTGTTAGCCGAGCATTGTGGCGTAGATATAAGGCATTTGTCAGTTTCCCAATTCAAACCAAAAATTGAACATTTTCTGAAAACACTTTCCTACGATGAAACAGAAGACTTAATAGTAATTATAACCTAAAATTCTTGAGCAATGTCAATGTTATTTTTTTCTTTTTCTGTTAATTTTAATATTATTTTAAGAAGACTAACTTTATACATAGAGGCAGACAAAAAAAAATATTTTCTGTAAAGGCAATCCTGGTGCCCACGATACAGGCTTAATGCTTAGTGTGGTCACCAACAGTAATTTATCTTTTTTATAAATGCTCTCAACACTAACACATCCTTTATACACTAGGATATACTTTGTTTGTAGAATATACTTATATGTAACTTGTGTTTGTGCTGTAAATAAAATATTTTTCATTTTTTTTTTTCATATTCATTCTGTGTTAGTAGAAAATCGATATCAATTAAAAAAAACACTGACCCGTGTAAAACCACTGGTAGCAGCTAGTTTACCAGTAACTGCAATCCGTTCATATTAATAATTTAATTCCGCATCATCGTCATATCAGCCCATACACGTCCACTGCTGGACATAGGCCTCCCCATACGACGCCACAAACAGCGGTCGGGCGTGTTCAGATGACACGCGTCGACCACGCACCCGCCACGCGCATCACACGCGTTGACCACGCTTTGAACACGCTTTGATATTTGTTCTATATAATTATAATTTGAGTCTTATGACAAAACAATAGATCTCATATTGCATATTTGCAAGCGGGCGCGGGGCGGGCGCGGACCGTGCGCGGGGCGTGCGCGGGGTGGGCACGGGGCGTGCGCGGGGCGGGCGCGGGACGGACGCGTGGTGTGAGCGGGTGGACTTGCATAAATGCAATTTGAGATCTATTGATGTGTCATAATACTCAAATAACATATAGAACAAACAACGCGTGGTCAACGCGTGTGATGCGCGTGGCGGGCGCGGGGTCGACGCGTGTCATTTGAACACGCCCGTCCTGAGCCACCTCCATCCACCGAATACCCGCAACTACTACAATAATTTCGCATATTACGGTTTATTAATTTCAAGCCCTAATCAATTCCAAACTTGAATAACTTTCTCTAATGGCAATAAAGCATCCTGGCTGGAAACACGACGTCACAGTACGTACCCGCTGGTACATTCGAGCGTCCTACTTCCGTTTCCCGTTGGCAAGTGAACTTGTACCTACTGATGCCGGAACTGACAAGTTTGTTGCAATGTTGCCAACATTAGGTCTATTGTAAAGAGACACAACAACAGTGGAATAAAGAGAACATCAGAACCTATTAGAAAAACTTTAACACCGATTTAAGAATCGGTAACATTTGATGCCTCAATAGTATTTCATAGCTAGTTGTTACACTGGCTAAACTCTAAACTAAGGAAACTTATGCCCGAATACTCAAATGATTCTCAAGTATTTAGGTATCCCCTAAATATTTAAAACGCTCCTACCCTAATGAAGCATACACTTAAATGTCAATTTAATCGCCACTAAAGTTAAGTAGGTAGCTTTTCAGTATTCGGGTGTTAGATTATAAGGACATACTATTTCTAGTCAACACTGAGCGTAAGTTACGTATATCCAAAGTAATTAAGTATCATAACAGCTTTTATAAATATAAATTACATATACCTATCAGCGTTATTTTACTACAACGCCTAACCTACTCTTTGAAGGTATTAAACTAATTAACTCGAATAAATTGTGCGACCATAAAAAAGTTCAGGTATCATGAAGCTACTGCGACAGAATGAACCACGTTCCGTCATTTTATTCCTATTTATAGACACATACAGTAAACAAGATGGCGGCGCCACAATCGGCGCACTGACGTATACATCAATTAATGAAGAACTGTATTGATGACTTCCTTCAGTCGTTTCTGCAAGATGCACTCATCTATTTCACTTTAATGCTGAATCTCTTTGTTCTATTGTTGTCTATCTAGTCTCAGTGTCAGCCGAAACCGAAACTAAAAACGTTTTATCTTCTGCGCTCGCAGTTTTGTTAGCGTAAGTCCCGATTTCATGGGAACACCAAGATAAAAAGTAGCCTTTGTGCGAAACGTCCAGCTATCAAAATAACAAATCCCATAACAATCTGTTTAGTTGCGCATGCACAAAAAACTCAATATAACACAACATTTTTCGACAAACTGCGTGCATTGGACTACCCGTAGTTAGCCGAATTTTGGCGAAATCGAAACTATAGTTTACTCATGTGCTATAGCTAAGTTTTAGCCGAAACTGGTAGAATATGAAACCGAAACTTCGGTCAGGCAATCAATATCGCTATCACTATCACTACATAGTATAAAATAAAGTCACTTTTCGCCGTCCCTATGTCCCTATTTCCCTTTGTATGCTTAGATCTTTATAACTACGCAACGGATTTTGATGCGGTTTTTTAAATAGATAGAGTGATTCAAGAGGAAGGTTTATATGTATAATACATGCATAATATAGCCGTGCGAAGCCGGAGCGGGTCGCTGATACTTATAATACATAGAAACAACCAGACCCCAGACAAATTCTAAGCATAAATACTGGTCTGGGGCGGGAATCGAACACGCAACCCTGTGTTTGGCAGTCCGGCATGGTGACCATTGTGCCAGCTGGGTCGTCTTTTAGTGGTGTTTTAGTTGTTAGTGTTTTTGTTTGCTATAGCTTTTTACTAAGGTAATAAATGTCCAGGGACATTCACTTACCGCAAACTGGCCGTAATCACAGCAATAAACGTGAATATATCTTTTGTGGCTTGAATTACTTGTTTTATGAACGGAAATCACATGAAAATCTATTTTATTTTTCAAGTTGGGATATATATATACCTACCTACAATAATACGTAGATGTAGCAATCTCGATTATATATCTTTAACCTACTTCACAACACTTCATCACTATCACTACATAGTATAAAACAAAGTCGCTTTCTCTGTCCCTATTTCCCTATGTATGCTTAAATCTTTAAAACTACGCAACGGATATTGATGCGGTTTTTTAATAGATAGAGTGGTTCAAGAGGAAGGTTTATATCATTACATAGTATAAAACAAAGTCGCTTTCTCTGTCCCTATTTCCCTATGTATGCTTAAATCTTTAAAACTACGCAACGGATTTTGATGCGGTTTTTTTTTAATAGATAGAGTGATTCAAGAGGAAGGTTTATATGTATAATACATGCATAATATAGCCGTGCGAAGTCGGGGCGGTGCCGTGCGAAGTCGCTAGTAACGAATAAAGGAGTCACTTTAGCGTGGGGCGGGTGACATCAGTCAGTAGAATATTGTCGCTGAATAAAATACCCATCGGTCGCTCTATCGCTGAATCAAGTTGACCATTTTGAATTATTGTCTATCTAGAAAGTGGTAAACATTTATCTATCTATACATATAAAATGCTTTGTCCTGAACGACTGACTGACTGACGGATCAACGCACAGCCTAAACCGCTGATCGTAGATACCTGAAACTTGGAGGATGTGTTTTTTGAATTACGTAAGCATCCGATAAGGAAGGATTTCCAAGAGAAAAATAATCACCAGAAGGCCAATTCTCGTAAATAACATTGTTCAAATTACATTTCAATATCATTTCGATCACAAATAATACCCTCAAAGTAGCTCAAAACTCAAAACACCCTCAAAGTTAGCTTTTTGTACAAAAAAACTGACTTTGAAGGTATCTTTTGCAATCGAAATGCAATCGGAATGATATTGAAATGTAATTTAAACAATATTATTTACGAGAATAGGCTTTCAGATCTCTGAAACTATAAAAGCAGTGAGTCTGAAACTTAAGGGTTCCTTTTATGACGTAGGTGCAGGCCAGATAATAATTTTTAATAATTCAAGGGGGGGAAAAGGCTTACGCGGGTAAAGCAGTATTATAATTAAGACTAGCTGTCCCGGCAAACGTTGTTTTGCTATATACAAAAAAAAACAAAAAAACAAAAAAAAATAGATGTTGGCCGATTCTCAGACCTACTGAATATGCTCACAAAATTTCATGAGAATCGGTCGAGCCGTTTCGGAGGAGTTCAAGTTCGAACCCCGTGACACGAGAATTTTATATATATAGAGAGAGATTAATAGTTTTTAACGGTAGTTCCAAGCCAAAAAAATTATACATAACTTAATTTTCTTGAAGTGTCGGTTTAATCTATTCAAGAAATACGCCATTTACCCGAGCGGAATGAGAAATAAATGATTTCACTTCAAGTTCTTGAAAGAAAGTTATGAAAGCGCGATTGCTCTGTAGAGTTGAAATAATTGGATAAGAAACAAAAAATTGTCATAAAATCTGTCGAGCTTTTTTCAGGTTTTTGTAAGAAAACGCATGGCGATTGACTTTAAATAATCTAAGTTCCCGATCCCGCGAGAGTTTCGGGATCAAAATGTCCTTCCCTGCCAATTTTCATCCAAATCAGTCCACTCATTTGACCGTTAAGGTGAAAGGGTACCTGCAAAACTCAAAACACCCTCAAAGTTAGCTTTTTGTACAAAAAAACTGACTTTGAAGGTATCTTTTGCAATCGAAATGCAATCGGAATGATATTGAAATGTAATTTAAACAATATTATTTACGAGAATAGGCTTTCAGATCTCTGAAACTATAAAAGCAGTGAGTCTGAAACTTAAGGGTTCCTTTTATGACGTAGGTGCAGGCCAGATAATAATTTTTAATAATTCAAGGGGGGGAAAAGGCTTACGCGGGTAAAGCAGTATTATAATTAAGACTAGCTGTCCCGGCAAACGTTGTTTTGCTATATACAAAAAAAAACAAAAAAACAAAAAAAAATAGATGTTGGCCGATTCTCAGACCTACTGAATATGCTCACAAAATTTCATGAGAATCGGTCGAGCCGTTTCGGAGGAGTTCAAGTTCGAACCCCGTGACACGAGAATTTTATATATATAGAGAGAGATTAATAGTTTTTAACGGTAGTTCCAAGCCAAAAAAATTATACATAACTTAATTTTCTTGAAGTGTCGGTTTAATCTATTCAAGAAATACGCCATTTACCCGAGCGGAATGAGAAATAAATGATTTCACTTCAAGTTCTTGAAAGAAAGTTATGAAAGCGCGATTGCTCTGTAGAGTTGAAATAATTGGATAAGAAACAAAAAATTGTCATAAAATCTGTCGAGCTTTTTTCAGGTTTTTGTAAGAAAACGCATGGCGATTGACTTTAAATAATCTAAGTTCCCGATCCCGCGAGAGTTTCGGGATCAAAATGTCCTTCCCTGCCAATTTTCATCCAAATCAGTCCACTCATTTGACCGTTAAGGTGAAAGGGTACCTGCGCGCTCTCCATACAAAGGTAGTCGACTGTTTTCTCCCTGGATAATGATACTAGAGCAAATATTTTTGGTGCATAAAACTTATAACTGCCAATGACCATGCCCATATTTTTTGTTTTTTTTTTAAATTTTTAAATTTTTTAAATTTTATTTTCTATGATAATTAGAAAATTAAAAAAAAAACAAAACGTAATAGTTTGTATGGAAGTTGCCCCCGGTACACTTTCCTCTTAAGGCGGAACAAACAAATAGGTAAACAAACTTGCGAATTTTTATTATTAAGGAAGAAAGAAGGAAGGATAAGGAAGGAAGTTAGGATAATAATAGATAATTAAGTTTCTCCTATTGTCGTTACAATATCATAGTGTCAGAAAGGAAAACTTTTCTCTCAAGTGTGTCACTTACAAATCTCGCTTGTTTTCCCTTGTACAGTCGGATTACTAATTAGCTGAACCCCAAGTTACCCAGAGCTCACTAGTACATCTGTAAAGATGTAGTTATTTGATTAAATATAGTATTAGTATACAGTTTAAAAAAAAAACAGAATCAGGACACATTACTTTGAAAACTTTTCTTTCAAGTGTGTCACTTACAAATCTCGCTCGTTTTCCCTTGTACAGTCGGATTACCAATTAGCTGAACCCGAAGTGATCCAGAACTCACTAGCACACCTGTAAAAATGTAGTTATTTAATAAAATATAGTATTAGTATATAGTTAAAAAAACAGAATCAGGAAACATTACTTTGAAAACTTTTCTCTCAAGTGTGTCACTTACGAATCTCGCTTTTTTTCCCTTGTGCAGTCGGATTACCAATTAGCTGAACCCGAAGTGATCCAGAACTCACTAGCACACCTGTAAAAATGTAGTTATTTAATTACTAAATATAGTATTAGTTTAAAAAAAACAGACTCAGGAAACATTACTTGGAAATCTTTTCTTTCAAGTGTGTCACTTACAAATCTCGCTCTATTTCCCTTATGCAGTCGGATTACTAATTAGCTGAACCCCAAGTTACCCAGAGCTCACTAGTACATCTGTAAAAATTTAGTTATTTAATTACTAAATATAGTATTAGTTTTAAAAAAACAGAATCAGGAATCCTTACTTGGAAATCTTTTCTTTCAAGTGTGTCACTTACAAATCTCGCTCTTTTTGCCTTATGCAGTCGGATTACCAATTAGCTGAACCCCAAGTTACCCAGAGCTCACTAGTACATCTGTAAAATTGTAGTTATTTAATTAAATATAGTATTAGTCTATAGTTAAAAAAAAACAGAATCAGGAAACATTACTTGGAAATCTTTTCTTTCAAGTGTGTCACTTACGAATCTCGCTCTTTTCCCTCGTACCTACACCTTATTTTTTGTAATAGTGAACCGAAAAAGCTCGCCATTAGTGTCGACTTCCAAGACATTAAGTATCAGTAGAGTTTGTTTAACAAAAGTAATTTTTCACTCGACCGGTTGGTTGGGAATAGCTTCGATAAGGACACGGATAAATTGCTTTTCTTGATCACGATTTATTTAACACAGGTGGTTTACAGTAGTTTTATTTAGCCCGTAATGTGGGAACCTTAAGAGGAAAGGGTACCGGCGCTCTCTCCATACAAACGTAGTCGACTGTTTCCTCCCAGAGCAAATATTTTTGGAGTTTGTTTAATTTTTGTGATTTGAATACGTTTGAGATTTTCACACTGGAACTAGTGTGAAAATCTCAAAACTTTAATAATTTTTTGAATATTTATAAACTTTTAAACGTGGTGAGACATCACCAAAGAAAACATTGAAAATTACGCCATTGGTGACGACCAATGGGGAATTTTCAATGTCTTCTTGTGTAAAAAAAAGTATGTCCAATAATGTCCATATCATTATTAACTGTCTGGACGTATTAACTGTCATTCGATTTTTTTATTTATTATGGCACATGTCGATGCCGATGGTGACGTCATCAGAGCGGAAGTGAAGGTCAAACATATTTAATCGAAAATATGCTACATCAACGTTTATTTTTGATTATATGTTTATTTATAATGTAGAAGAATGAGAAAAAGGATAGTGTTTAGACTATAGTTCACGAGTAAATCTGTGTCTAAATCTAAGGTTTAAATCCACTTCTCGGACTATCCTTAAACCTCGTTTTGGAATAAGGGGGATTTAATCGAAAATATGCTACATGAACGTTTATTTTTGATTATATGTTATATGTTATTGTTGTATTATATGTTTATCTGTAATGTAGAAGAAGTCTATTTCTCTAAATATTTTTGTTATTTCAATTTAAAAAATAAATGAACAATCCCAATTGTGTTTTATAGGTAAGCAACTGAACAACCATTGTTTTGTATAGTAACTACACGTAAATATTCAATTTGTAAGACCATTAATTAAATCCAACTGTTCAATTAAGGCAGACACAGTGAACTGTACTCGTAATTTATAATGGTGAGTTTAAAAATATTTTTAAAAGGTGTTTTTAATGCATTCGTTGGAATTTTTCTAAGGACACTTATGTCACAAGGAGAGTATAGAATTTAGAAGTAGATTGTCTTAGAGCCAGATGAATCTTAAATAGGTTATTGCTGGAAGGATTGCGTTAGTAGCAATAAATACATTAAATACAGATTCTATGTAATCTTTCGGGAAGACAAGTGTCATTTAGAATATTTTCTGAGTTTACAGAAAAGGCCATATATGGCCTTTGTTTTACTTGAAAATCGTATTGTACTGCTTATATCTTCGTCTACACTAATATAAAAACTTGATATGATGATACATTAATTCATTGGGAATAACATACTTTTCATCCCGATATTCCTACGGGATTGGGAGTTACGCGGGTGAAACCTGCTGCGCTGCTAGTTTCAGGTTTTTCAGCTAGCAAAAATAAGCCAAATATGGAAAAAAAGGAAGTAGACGCAGAAATGTCAAGGAATAGAGCGGGGTGAAGAATGAAGTAGAACAAGTTTAAAAAAAAAAGGCAAATAGAAGAAATTTTGACTAAAATTTAACAATTTAAAAATATAAGGTAGTTTAGTAAGCAAGTATACACTTAATGTTCATCGTTGTCGTCGCTCCTGAATATTCTCATAACACTTTAAAACTAATTTGAGACACGTTAAGCAACATGTATAATTATGTGTAGTACGAGCATAATTTGTCGTAAATACATGCCCGCCGCGCCGCGACACTGAAGTGTGTTTGTTTACTTAAGTAGGACTCTCAAACTAAACGCGGTGGTTGGGTCACCTTCATTAAACTGTGTATAAAGAACACTTTCAAATTGACGTACAATCCACGGTCAAAAGTCTCTGCCCACCGTAACGTTTACAATCCTGTGCAGCACTATTTGAACTTTATAACAACGTAGCCTGTGCATCGAACCCACGTCGATTGGTGTAGCGGGTGGCGGCTTATACCTCTCGGCCAATTAAAGACAGAGCTAACATGTTGAAAATAATAATCATACTGAGTAGGTACTTTTAATTCAAGTATTTAAGTTTGTGTGTAACGTCTATTAGAAGAAGGTCGTAACTACAATACTTGATGATAGTATTATTGTAGCAGTGTGTGTGTGTTTTTCGGATTGACGTACCTACTCTCTTGGCTATCTTGAGCCGTTTGGTTTTACTTATGTGCGGGTTTACAGATATCTTTTAAGTAGGTACCTTTACCTAGTTGATTTCTCTTACGATCGTGCTATACCTAAAAAGCGGGATACCAATAATAGCATTATGCCTAAATAGAAGATTTGCCTAGATTTTTTTTTGCCCTAAGCAGAATGCCTGAAATGCGACAATGACAAAACAATGATGGCAATTTTTAGAACATCCGAAAAAAACACAATTTACACTTAATTTTCCCCCTTTAAGTAAATTCGAATTCGAAAGGTTAGTAAAAGCATTTTAAAACAGTATCTTAAGCCAAAAAACAGGTTAAAATCCTGTCAATGTTGATCATTTGTTATTGTGTCGAAGAAACAATTTAAAAAATGAAATCAAACAGAATAGGATAAAAACTGGATGAAACAGTCGCTACAGTCGATTTGAAATTATGGTCGAATTGATGTCGTTGAAAGACGCCAAGTTGATTAGCATTGTAATTCAATTTTCCGCCTCGGTTAGGCCGTGGTTTTACGCAGACTAGGTAGGCAAATGAGATCGCGACTTTGGTTATTAATTGCCTTGTATGATTATTGTTTATAGGTGCGATATTAAAAAAAAAACCATGTACTGGACAAGGCGACGAATTGTACAATGTGATACTATCCTATGAAAACTTAAAATCTACAATTCAGAATGTTCAGAATATTTTGAAATAGCTGCGCTCCGCGGTTTCACACGCGTAACTCCTTTCACACGCGTAACTCCAGTAAAAAGTAGTTTTGTTATTCCCAATCAATCAATGTATTCTCAAAACAAATGTCTTAAAAATCGGTCCAGTGGTTGCGAAGCCAACAAAAATCATAAAAATCTGTGTTCTTTATTTTATTATACTAACAGCGCTCCGCGGTTTCGACCGCGTAAATCCGGATTCTGTGGGAATATCATGATAAATGTTGCTTATGTTATTCCAAATTAATCAATGTATCCTTATACCAAGTTTCATCAAAATCGGTCCAGTAATTTTGGAATCTATTCGTTACAAACAAAAAATCTTTCCTCTTTTTATACTTACTCGTATTAGTATACATTTGCATATCACTGGTGTCGTTAGTGTTGAGCACATATTAATGATTCAATTAAGATTTCAGGTCAAAATCTGAAGAAGTGTGTCTTTTTTTGTTCGGTTTTGGAGATTGCCAGAATCACAGAGGTACAGAACATTCTTATTTGACTCGACTATAATTTATTGGTATTCCACACTATCAGTGTCTGTTTTAAGGTCGGTTTTTTATTATTTGTAAGACACAATACATTTCAACCTTGTACTGTCAAAAGATAGCGACACACAGAAATTTTAATTGCAGTTTGCATATTGCGATTTCAATTGGTTTGTTTGAAAAAAATCAACATTCAAAATGTGAATATTTTGTAAAAAAAATTACTCCCATTGCTGTACTGTAATAATCGACCGTATTACGAAACCTAGCGTTCTCCAAACAATTCTGAAGGATGCTTAAACCGCTATTTCAATTTCCGGATTCACACTAGATACGCCAGTGTTCCTTGTGCATATTGGATCCTCGAACGGTGGCGTTGTTGAACAGCTCGAAATAACAGCATCTGTATGTATCCAGCCTTTAATCAACCCACCCTTATGTAAATAAAGCGCGGCAAGTATCTTAACGAAGGTGGACGAAAACGTAACTTTTTTTTATCAATCAATTTAAAATTTATTTCTCTTACAAAGACTTAAGTCAACAAGTTCTAGAAAAAAGTACATAATAATTGAGTGAGCAATTACACTTGAATGATTGCGAAAGACTGATGCCTGTGATAGGTAGTAAAAAATACATGTGATACAGGATACAGGAACTACTGTACTGTCAAAGTTAAAAAGTTGGATTTTGAATTAATATAAACTAGCTGTTGCCCGCGACTTTCCACCCACCCACGACGACGACGCAGTTTCCCGACGACCCAGTTGGCGCAATGGTCACCATGCCGGACTGCCAAACACAGGGTTGCGGGTTCGATTCCCGCCACAGACAAGTAATTATGTAGAGATATTTGTCTGTGGTCTGGTTGTTTCTATGTATTATAAGTATAATGTATATATTTACAAAAGAAAAGTATATGAGTAGTATATCCGTTGTCTAGCACCCATAACACAAGTCTAGTTAGCTTGGGGCTAGATGGCGATGTGTGGAATGTCCTGCAATATTTATTTATTTATTTTTATTTACTTTGTACACGTTTTAGTTTCGTTTAATAAACTAAAACCTTCCTCCAAAACAGACAGACATACATTTTATAATATGTAGTGATAATGATGATAAATTAAATGCCTTCGTAATTAACAAAATTTCACTTCCTTGTTCTCGGCCACTTCACTTTTCTACGTGATACTGGCCGAAATTGCACATCGCGTCAAGCACATAGACGTAGAAAGCAAATTGCACATAGACCAAGATCCCGCCTACCACCGAACTTTCGTGATTTTATAAAAGCTGAGAATTTCTCAACGCATGCCCCCAACACAGTTATGAACGATGGACTTGGAGAGTTATCAAGTCAACAATCAAAACTGTTAATTTTGCAAAAAAAGATTTTTCCTATATTTTTGTACCTACTGATAATGTTGCTAATAGCCAGACAGTTTCAATAGTTCCAACACCTTCCAGACCATCAAAAGATAACGAATAAATTGATTGATGACTCTAACTTTCTTGTACTCCTTGTCTACACTGGTAAAACATGAGATAACTATTTAGGTATACACAACACACAGCTGTTTAAAGAGCTCGAAGATTACTTTCAAAGTTTAAAACAAAGGTTTGGACGTTTGGGTTTAGTTTGAAAGGTCAATAGGTGGTCGTCGGGTTATTTGTAACAATATAAAAGACTAGCTATTTTAACCAAATCTGAGTGTAGGTTACGTAAATATAAAGGCACTTATCATCAGAACATAATATTTTAATCATATAAATTACATACCCATCAGCGTTATTTTACTACAACGCCTAATCCACACACTAAAAGGTATTAAACTAATGAACTCAAATAAATTGTGCGACCATGAAAAGGTTCAGGCATCATGAAGCTACTGCGACAGAATGAACCCCGTTCCGTCATTTAATTTTATAGACACAAAACAGTAGTCAAGATGGCGGCGCCCTGACGTATACATCAAATGAAGCACTGCAATGTTTACTTCCTTCAGTCGTTTTCGTTTTGTCACTGACACAACATGGTTTTAGAAACTGCTCATAATCTATGAGTTGGCGGATTTAGTTCTATAAATGGCAAAATATTATGGAGGGGGAAATATTGTAGGGGTGATGACTGTGAAGAAGGGAGATTGGCGACTTATAAACACGTTGAATGTGCACTGTTTACTGAATATTTATTGAGTAAAAGCGGGGGTTTTTATACTAATTAAACTAGGTACATATCACGTCACATGCCTTCTAATACAGTATCGATTCTTGTGTAACCTTGGCCTTGGCACATCTTCATATCGGTGCAGGTGCAATATCAAATTAATATGTTTACATTATAGTTTTGTCTATAAATTTTACCACTGGTTTCACTTGCCTGCATTCTTACACTACATGACATTTTGAAGAGAACTTGAATAGTCTAGAATAGTATAGAGTTCAAATAAAACATAATCTAAAATAAAATACCGAGTAACATTTGTTCAAATGAAATGCAATGCAACTAGTTTCCTTATATCTAATAGAATTCTGAACGGTTTTACATCGCGCACGGTCGGGTCGGATGTATATTATGAATATTTGTTTCCTATATATATTATTTGTCTTAAAAAACAATGACTCAAATTAAACACATTTAATTCCTTCTCTTCTCTTCTTAGTCGTCATCTTCATTGCTGAAGTTCGTCTCTAGGATGAATTGTCGATCACTCGGTGCATTATGTCCTTTCAAGTTTTCCTGAAGATCTTAAAAGCTTAATTTAATTAAAATTTAAGCATTTAATTCCATAATTGATCGGAAATACTGACGACCTCTGTGGCGCGTCGGGCGAACACCCGACTGCGACGCAGAAGGTTGCGGGTTCGATTCCCGCCGGGAACAAGTATTTATGCTGACCATAAATTCTTGTTTCTGGTTCTGGGTGTTTCCTATATGTATAATATGTACCTATATATTTACAAAAAAAAAAAAAAGTATATAAGTAGTTTATCCGTTATCTGGCACCCATAACACAAGCATTAAGTTGCTTAGCTTGGGGCTGGATGGCGATGTGTAATATGTCCTGAAATATTTATTTATTTATTTATTTTAAATAAGGCGATTTCCACAAAACCATTACCCTAAGAAGTAAAAATATTATATTTTTAAATGGATTCATGGAGGCGGTCTCGCGGCCTCTAATTTCGGCATACAAAGGGAAGCCCTGAAAACAAGTAATGAAATTTCAATTGTTGACTTACCTCTTTGTTAAAGCTATGTTATATTAAATATTAAAGCCTTTAAAAAAAGTATTACGCGGATCTTTAAGAGGAAAGGGTACCTGGGGCTTTCTCCATACAAACTATTACAAACGTAGTCGACTGTTTTCTCCCTGGATAATGACACTAGAGCAAATATTTTTGGTGCATAAAACTTATAACAGCCATGACCATGCCCCTATTTTTTGTTTTTTTTTTAAATTTTTTTATTTTAATTGCCTTGATAATTAGAAAATGAAAAAAAACCAAAACATAGGGGCATAGTCATAGCAGTTATAGGAATTATGGCACAAAAATATTTGTGCTAGTGTCATTATTCAGGGAGGAAACAGTCGACTACGTTTGTATGGAGAGCGCGCAGGTACCCTTTCACCTTAAGTTACTTGACTATAATATATAATTTTTCAACAATTTGTTTAAGTTTTACCAAGACCTAAAATAGCATAACTAATTATAATTTATTATCGTTTATTTGAAAAAAATACAGAACTGGAGAATGTAGAAATAATTATAAAATGTGAAAAACACTTGATCCAACAAAGTTTGCATTCCTAATACTCTACAATCTACACAAATAAAGAGAACATTAAACAAAACTAGAGAGGTGTCAAGGGACACCCGGATGGAACGAAGTTCCTTTCGACATTTTAAGACCAAAAGTTGTAACGACACTTTTAAGACCAAAAGTTGTAACGACACTTTTAAGACCAAAAGTTGTAACGACACTTTTAAGACCAAAAGTTGTAACGACATTTTTAAGACCAAAAGTTGTAACGACACTTTCAAGACCAAAAGTTGTAACGACACTTTTAAGACTAAAAGTTGTAACGACACTTTTAAGACCAAAAGTTGTAACGCCACTTTTAAGACCAAAAGTTGTAACGACACTTTTAAGACCAAAAGTTGTAACGACATTTTTAATGAGTCGCGACACCACACTGTTCAATGCGAAATAGAAATGAAAATATCTGGCTTGCTTTCTATAAGAGAGAGAGAGACAGACAGAGAAACATGCGACGCCGCACAGCTTACAATAGCTTACTATAGCAAAAAGTGTCGTGACAACTTTTCGTAAGAATTTCCAAGATATAGCTGTTTGAAGTTTGACAGCTGTCACCCAAAATGTAGATCTTAGCAAGACCTATCACTTCTGCAAAGAAACCATGTGCCCAGGATCAATGGTTTCCGAGATATAGCTGTTTTAAGTTTGACAGCTGTCACCCAAAATGTAGATCTTGACAAGACCTATCACTTCTGCAAAGAAACCATGTGCCTAGGATCAATAGTTTCCGAGATATAGCTGTTTAAAGTTTGACAGCTGTCACCCAAAATGTAGACCTTAATGAGACCTATTACTTCTGCGAAGAAACTATGTGCCCAGGATCAATAGTTTCCAAGATATAGCTGTTTAAAGTTTGACAGCTGTCAGTTAAATTGAAGTCCTCGATGAGACCTATCACTTCTGCAAAGAAACCATGTGCCTAGGATCGATAGTTTCCAAGATATAGCTGTTTGAAGTTTGACAGCTGTCAACCAAAATGTAGACCTTAATGAGACCTATTACTTCTGCGAAGAAACCATGTGCCTAGGATCAATAGTTTCCAAGATATAGCTGTTTAAAGTTTGACAGCTGTCAGTTAAATTGAAGTCCTCGATGAGACCTATCACTTCTGCAAAGAAACCATGTGCCTAGGATCGATAGTTTCCGAGATATAGCTGTTTAAAGTTTGACAGCTGTCAGTTGGAATGAACAAAGTTGTAACGACACTTTTAAGACCAAAATTTGTAACGACACTTTTAAGACCAAAAGTTGTAACGACACTTTTAAGACCAAAATTTGTAACGACACTTTTAAGACCAAAAGTTGTAACGACATTTTTAAGACCAAAAGTTGTAACGACACTTTTAAGACCAAAAGTTGTAACGACACTTTTAAGACTAAAAGTTGTAACGACACTTTTAAGACCAAAAGTTGTAACGACATTTTTAAGACCAAAAGTTGTAACGACACTTTTAAGACAAAAAGTTGTAACGACACTTTTAAGACCAAAAGTTGTAACGACACTTCTAAGACTAAAAGTTGTAACGACACTTTTAAGACCAAAAGTTGTAACGCCACTTTTAAGACCAAAAGTTGTAACGCCACTTTTAAGACCAAAAGTTGTAACGATATTTTTAAGACCAAAAGTTGTAACGACACTTTTAAGACCAAAAGTTGTAACGACATTTTTAAGACCAAAAGTTGTAACGACACTTTTAAGACCAAAAGTTGTAACGACACTTTTAAGACCAAAGTTGTAACGACATTTTTAATGAGTCGCGACACCACACTGTTCAATGCGAAATAGAAATGAAAATATCTGGCTTGCTTTCTTTATGAGAGAGAGAGACAGACAGAGAAACATGCGACGCCGCACAGCTTACAATAAAAAAGTGTCGTGACAACTTTTTCGTAAGAATTTTTTCCGTCTAGCCCTCATTCACAACGCGCGATAAGGGACTATCGTTCCAAAAACAGACAAACAGACGAACAAGGGAGTGATTCTTTTTTTAAGGGAAGGAACACTTCCCTTTTGAGGTACGAAACCCTAAAAAAAGAGAAAAGTTGTCTTTGAGTGTTTTAATTAGAAAAGTTAATATGTAGGTTGTCAATAAAAATAAATATAAGTCTAACAAATAAATTGTGTTCTAGGGCCTTCCTGAGAATCATCTGCGTGTGCTGTCCAAGGAAACTGCGGCGGAAGTACCAACCACAACTTAGATTTAACAAACAGTCACAGGTAAAAAAAACCTTAATAATCTAGTTTTTTTATTAGAAGATTTTGCTAAAAGCAATCAAGATTTGTTGATTAATGTAGAAGATTTGAGTCAACACTTTATTTTGTTGCGAATAACTTGCTTTTCATTTAGAGCAGGGATCGAAACCGGTTAACAAAAACCGGTTAATATCGTTCGTAAATCGGTTAAATTCCGTTCCTCACGTCATGACCGGTTCATTGTTTGAACGGTTATGATACTGACCGAAATGATATCGATAACTGGTTAGTACAGAGAACGGAACGCTAACCGATATAGAAAGCTGAATTAACCTGTTAAATCAGAAATCAACTACAACTATTAACTACATACAATAGATGGCGTATTGAAACTAGAGAAATGAAATTAACTGGTTAATTTCGCTCGCTTAATCGGTTATTATTTATAGGTAAACCGGTTTCGAGTGTAAAACCGGTTACCTTTAACCGAAATTGATTCAGCTCGGGGTCAATGACCGAAACCGGTTTTAAAAATTAACCGGTTTCCGATCCCTGATTTAGAGTTTTGAATATTTTCTTTTAATTTCAGTTGCGTACAACTCGACGTTATTATTCATCGAGCGAACTCATGGGCATACAACAAATGAGGCAAAATTCCTGCGAACAAACCTACATATAGCGATATATCATTTTTATCTTTAAATTCAAATCCCTTCCAAGTGCCTTCGCGATATATTTACACAATCAGCATCTTCGAAAAAGCTTTTGAAGAAGCTATAAAGTTCCGAATTCAGGATATATTGATTTTGAAGTTGATACATTATATGATTTACTTGACGATCACCGTAATGTCTTCATCCAGTTTTGTTTGAGCTCAAGAGGTATGTTGAGTCAATAAATCTGCACTTTCTCAGTGTGCTCTGTCCAACATGTACCTCCTCAATCTTTTGCACTTGGTCATATTTATCTTCGATGCTTTACTCGTGTTCTTCACACAAAAGCACACCTGCATGGTCCTTAAATGTCTAAATTAACTTATTATCATTCGAGAGATAATTTTGAATTGATAAATCAACTGAAAATTTTGAGACAAACTATTGTTTTGATTGTTTTGCATGATGAACTAAAAAAACTCCATGTGTTCAGTGTTTCAAAATGTTTTGCCTTGTCGATTTTGTTAATTGTTTGATCATTTAATCGTCTAACACCCAAAGCAAGCATTGCACGCAGCTCGCTAAATGTGGACTGAAATTAACTTTCCGAAACCTCAAAAGTGTTTTGTCCGTGCCCGTATTTCCATTCCATTTGCGATGATATTCATTTTCCAACAGATTCGCCTCGGTAAATTCTCCCGAAAGCAATCGAAATAGAGACCGTCTGTCGCTTGATTTCATTCACGGTTGTATTGATTTAAGTGTTCATTTTTTGATCTTTCATTATGATTGAACGATTAAACTACAGATTTCGATCCAATTTCGATTGTGCTCTGCGGTCTCCGCAAACTGCGGTAAATTTAATACTGGAGCAGACGATGCTTGTGTCTTTACAGTTCCATTGTACGAGTATTTCCCTATACTTACCATTCCATTTTAACATTTTTTTTTTTTTTCACACACACAATATAGAACATAATACACACCGCTTAATTAGAGCCAAACCTACGTATTATTGTAACTGCTGAGGTGTTTATGACAGTAGCCACCCATATAGATCAATAGATCTGTGCTTGGGTGAACCACATAAATAGCGACACATTCATCGTTCATACGCGGGGTAGATAGGTACTTTATCTGCTTAATGTTAGTAGGTGCACATAATACTGCTCATTCAAATGGACTCCCATTTAATCTCTACAACACATCCTAACTTAATTTTAAAGACGCTTCAAAGTGATGGAATGCACTGCATGACACCTATTGAATTAGATTTTTTTTTTTTTTTTTTTAATTTGACATTCAATCTTTATTGCATGCTCTGCCTACTTTAATTACATGTTTATTATCCCTATTAGGTTTTTATAAATAAAATTCTCGTAGAGAAAAGCGAGTGCCTTAATTTATAATTCCGGAGGAGAATTTTCATAAACCCGGGATCCCGCAAAAATATTATTAGGGAGAGATTATAAAATAGTGCTGCTGCGTTGGTCGCTGTGTCAGCGCTTTACAACAAAAATGTAGGTCCTTTATATGTAGGATTTATGTCGATGTATTATAGCACTGCGCTACGGTAATGTTTAACTTGTACCTTAATCTCAGGTATTTGCTAGATGTTTCACCGGCTGTACCTAACGACACTTAGTCACTGAAACTTAGCCAATTTAGTGGAACATAAACACTAGTATATTCTATGCATCTTATATATGTCTTGTGTACGCCTGCACTTGATTAAATGCTTTAAATACCTATCACGGTGTTTATATTGACGTCTTCGTCCAAACACTTGTTACTAGAGTGTAATTAAGTAAAGTCAACCAGTCTTAAAGGTCATGTTAACAATTACGCCGCCGCACTCAAAGCCAAATCACAATCGGATAGACTCTGTATATCATCAAATAGATACCGGTATATTGTGATCGTCTTGCAGCTGTTTTATCATGTAAATAAATAAATTTAAAAATAAATATTGCAGGACATTCCACACATCGCCATCTAGCCCCAAGCTAAGTAACCAGACTTGTGTTATGGGTGCTAAACAACGGATATACTTTTCACAACACAAATATCTAAGCATAAATTCACATGTAAATTGTGTTTCAGTATCCAGTGGCAACGATGATGTACTCGTCAGTGTCACAGCAGGAAATGTGTCGTTTGTGACATCAAGCCCGCGCGGGCACACTGCGCGGCCCGCGCGGGCGTTGCTCTTGATGCAGGGAGCGCCGGTCGTTGCGCGCGCGCAGATCCGGCGACAATTACCGCCTCAGGAACATTGAGCACACTTCCTTCGAGGAGCCTATACCCTGCGTCGACAGAAGACTCTGCTGCCAAGACTCCGTATCCGTCAGTGAGATAAGTCTAGACAGTGAAAGCAGAAACCCCTCTTTAAAACGTAACAGCAAAAAGCGAGTGACATACCAAACCAAAGCTGAAGTGATCTCGAATTAGTATTAAATAATGTTAAATCATGTTCGTGTACCATTTCAATCAGAAGCTGTGATTTACTAAGCTTGTAAATATATAGTATTATCTAATAGACGTAATTTCATCGCATTAGCTCTATTACATTTTGTGCTATAAAGTGGGAAATGAAACGCTTTACGTTAATTTATATTTGTTACCCAATACTCAAGTCATTAAACATATAATTAAGTCGTATTATACATATACATAACGCCATATAAAATAACTTTTTAGTCAAATCTCACCTGAATAAAATTCATAATAACTAAAAATTAAACTTAAGTTAGTTTAACCCATGTGTGTATATTTTGCTTGGAGATATTTGTTATTTTTGTCAACCTTGTTTATTAGAATTTAATATTGTGATAATCGTAAAGGTCTAAGCATTCCTTCCATACTTTGTCTGTTACTCATTTAAAAATATTAAGGTATAAATGCATTTATTATAATTGTTAAACATTTTGAAGTTTATTTTATCGTTTAAGTAAATATTTATTAGTAGGCTTGTACCAAACTTAAGTATTTTATTATTACTAGCAGAGATCCGCGGTTTCACCCGCGTAACTCAAGATCTTGTGGGAATATCGGGATACAAAATTTGCCACTTCCAATAAATAAATGTATCCTCATGCCAATTTAAATCAAAATCTGTCTCGTAATTTCGAAGCCTTGAATTCAAACAAACAATCAAATCCTTCCTCTTCATAATATAATATAATATATATTTCTTTATAATTTAATTTTAATTTTATAATTTAATATATTATACCTATGGAATGTAATTTCTGAAATAAATGATTTATTATTATTATAATTATAATATTAGTTTAGATAAAGATATATATGTTAAACTATAAGTACTATGTATGTTATATTAAATGAAATCTACGTTTACCAATTCAAAATGACATTAATTCTTGACTGATACGTACTTATAACAATCTAATAAGATAAACAATTCATAATCGTTATTTTCTTTAAAATAATTAAAAGTAAGTACAACATTCCTACTGTTAGCAGAAACATAAAAATCATCAAAATACTCATTTTTAATTATACACTTTCTAAAAAAATTCTTCCTGAATCCTCCTCAATTGTTTTACTTACATATACATCTAAATAAGTACTTATAGCATAAGCTAACCTGTGTACTATATAGAGATATCTAGAGAACCATATTTATAACGCCTTTGTATACTAAAAATAAAGATTTTATGATTTTAAATTCGATAAAAAGTTACTATTTGTAAATAAATATAAAAATAATAAATAATAATGTAAACATGTTTAAAGCAATAATATTGATGGACTTATGTAAGTATGTTATTTCAAATATTATACCTACTGTTAATAATTGGATACCTCTATCTTTAGTGTAGTCAGAATGTACAGGGTTACTGGCAAATAGATTAACTATCACTTTTTTAAAGAGTAAGCATTATGACTATTTTCATATTAAAACTTTGTTGTTGTATTTTTCAATCGTTTTGGTAGGGTATCACAACTCTTTGATAGGTAATTATTTATATTATTTTATTTAATTTGCTGCTAGCTATAGCAATAGCTTTACCTACCTATTGAATTATTTTATCAGTACGCAGTATATGACAAAACTCTATTTTCTTTCTTAGGTATCTTTAGGGACCCCCGAATCATACACAAATTAAAATTAATTATTAAATAAAAAAGCCGAAGTTTGAGGAATTTAAAATGTGAAAGCACCATTTTTTACTCAAGGGCTCGTTGTCAATAATGGTTAATCCACATATTAAAAAAAATCCATAAACAGTCAATTACGGTAGATTTTCCGGATTTAAAATCTTTTGTTTTTATAAAAACGAAAATATTTATTTACGTTTTTTTATTACTTATGTATGTTTTGGGATTCCTAAGTATAAGTCACAAGGCTTTTTCCTCACAAACTGTATCTATATTTTTTTATTACAGCATAGCAAAAAAACAAACGACAGAAGTAATAAACAAATGCGTCGCAAAACCCTCCTTTTTGAAGTCTGTTAAAAACGCCACAACGTTGTCCAAAATTAAATGCTGAATTCGCACCGCTAAGATTTGCAAACATGATATCGTAACCCTGTATACCTTTGACTTTATTAACGTATATTGTGACATCTACCAGTGTGCCTGTCTACTCTTGTAAAATAAATAAATATAGATATAAATACCTACGTACAGTCTAAATATCATTAAATATATAACCATTTTACTTCATAATAGAGATATGTTTCTAGTTTGTGAATAAATTAACGTATAAATGTATAAATAATAATTAAAAATGGGTTGTCGTATCAATTTATATAAAAAATAATATTTTTCCTATTACTTATTGTTTCATTTTTCTGACATCCGAATAATTAGTTAAAAAACTTTGGACTGCACAGCTTTTATGTGCTCTGGGGATAGATTATTCGTTAAACACTTTGTTTTCAAAACAACACATATTTGTTCTGAACACAAAATTTTTAAGAAGGAGGGATCGAAAATCAGCTACTATAAAATCAGGACCATTAGAAAAACATGCTAACGTAATTTACTACCCTTTTATGTAGAACCTACTACAAAATTGTGTGTGTAAGTCTGTTTGTTACTTCTTCACACCAAAACTACTGAATCGATTGCGATAAATCTCGGTATGTAGATAGCTAGAAACATAGGCTACTTTTTATACCGATATTCTAACGGAATCTGGACTTACGCGAGTGAAACCGCGGGGCTTAGCTAGTTATAATATAAGCCTCAATCAGTACCTACTTCAATTGAAGGATTCTATCATGTAACGATTGACAATCGTAATTGATCGTCTAAGGCAGGGGTCGGCAACCTTTTGCGTCGCAAGAGTCAAAAATTACAAGTCAAAAAATGGCAAAATTTTCAAAGAGTCACATTTTTTGCCAACAATAAATAGTAGGTACCTACTTGCGTAAATAAAGTTTTTGAAGATAGTCAGCACTGCAAATGCCAACTTCTTCACTACTTCACTAATAAATGAGTGCCATAACTCGCGGTATTTCTTTAAAATATATAATATTTGCATATAGAACTAAAGAGCCACAGCTTCACATCCAAAGAGCCGCATGTGGCTCGCGAGCCGCAGGTTGCCGAACCCTGGTCTGAGGGGCACTTAATAGGTCCCTACATAAAGCAATTAATACAATAAAACACTTGGGTTACGAAACTCTACGAGCGCGAACGCTACGATGTGCTACAAGCTACGAGTGCTACGACCGCTACGGATAAAAGCGCCATTGTTGTTAGTAACAATTATTTGCGAATAGCTATGCAATTCAAAAGTACATGTGTAATTAAAACCCATTACAATATATTGTGTAAAAATTCTTTGTGCAATAAAAGCTATTTTACCTTATTGGACCGTTATGAATAAAGGTAAACATACAATAATTATTTTAAAACGGGATATTTACCATGTGTTTTGACGTAATAACGTCTTATAAATTGATGAGCACCGGCAGTAACAATAGCACCGATAATACATTGCTTGACTACGTTGCTATGGTTACCTACCATGTCAGCAGAACGTGACCGTGACGTCACGCTTTTTTGTGAGTGCAGTACGGTCATCGATTCATAAGACTTTTTCACGTCAAAATAATTTTATTAAATAATATAATCGAAACCAGAAAAATATTAAAGTTCGCTTCTAAACTGATTACACTGCACAAAAAAGTACTTCAACCTTTGAATAAATAAAAAAAACAATACGTGAAGAACCATTTACAATTCCCAAGACTTTATTCAATCAGATAAATACCTTTTTAACTACAGTCTCTTCGACTCATGTTGGGTAAGGTTTTCAACTTGTACAGGCGATGACAACAATCGTGATAAGTCCTGTCGTCATGTCATTGTATGGATCGGAATCCTGGAACGTGAAGAAGAAAGATAAATAAATAAATAAATATTTCAGGACATATTACACATCGCCATCCAGCCCCAAGCTAAGCAACTTAATGCTTGTGTTATGGGTGCCAGATAACGGATAAACTACTTATATACTTTTTTTTTTTTTGTAAATATATACATATTATACATATAGGAAACACCCAGAACCATAAAAAAAAAGAAAAAGAAGAAGAAGAAGAAAAAGAAGATGAAAGAAGATTGCTGGTACTGGAGATAAGAATGTTGAGATAGATTATGTTGAGTATATTAGAGGAAGCCTGAAAGTAGCGCTAGTTATAGAATATGTAAAAGGAGACCGTTTGAGTTGGTATCGATCGATATGAATAGAAGATATGCATGTGACTATAAAAGTAATGAGTATAAATGAAGAGGAAGAGGACGACCTAAGAAAGATGAATGCACTGTGTGAGACAAGGAATGAGAGACATAAATGTATGTGAAAGATGAGATTGCGGTTAATAGAGGAGAATTGAAGAAGAAGACATTCTAAGACAACCGCAGATACATTGGGACAAGGGCAGACAAAAGAAGACTATTGATCGCCTTCAGTCAAACAATAGTTTTTACCGACTTTAAAAAAGGAGGAGGTTCTCAAATCGACCGCTTTTTAAAGGTGGAATAAAAGATGTTGTATAGAGATGGATTTAAAATAAGGTGCAAAATGATGAGATAATACGACTAATAAATAACACGCACCGGAAAATGACGGCGTATCAGGTAATTTTGTTAATTAAATAAATAAATAAATATTGCAAGACAATCCACACATTACCATCTAGCCCCAAGCTAAGCAAGCTTGTGTTATAGGTGCTAGACAGCGGATATATTACTTATATAATAATATACTTGAATATAATTAAATGATGTTAAAGAGTAGCGCTTAGCTTAGTAGATTACTTGTATAGCTAAGTGTGGAATGCTGGACGGGTGGGCTTGGATACATACTTTGAAGTCAAAGTCAAAATCGTTAATTCAATATAAATCATGCAATGCATTACATTACTCTAAAACCTCTTAAAAAAGACATTTGTCGTGTTTAGTATAACATTTTTTCCAATGACTGTACAACAAAGAAATAAGTAAATCAGGACCTTTGAATAATTCACGATAGGTACCTACTTGAAATGGAATAACAAAACATCCACTTCCTATGACAACGCAGAAGACTCTATTCTGTTGAGTTACATTCACAATTTCGTTGTGGTGGTAAGAGTAATCAATTTGTCGGATATTGGTAAGTATAAGGTAAGTACTTTAAGAAACGATATAATATGTGTTAATTTTACGTAATTAAAAAGTAATGAGAAACTGATTGTCTGTAAAGTCGGTAAACGAACGATAATTTGATGTGAATATCTAGTAAATTATGTAATAAAAGTAATGAATTTACTTAAATTGGAATAATATAACGGGAAACTTAACAATCATATTAATAATTAGAAACCTATGTGAAATAAACATCTAAATCAAAATAGTCTTTAATACTTTAGAAAGCTTTAGAGATCAACTACCTCCACGATTTCATCCTATATAAATAATAAATAAATATTTCAGGACATATTACACATCGCCATCCAGCCCCAAGCTAAGCAACTTAATGCTTGTGTTATGGGTGCCAGATAACGGATAAACTACTTATATACTTTTTTTTTTTTTTTTTGTAAATATATACATATTATACATATAAGAAACACCCAGAACCAGAAACAAGAATTTATGGTCAGCATAAATACTTGTTCCCGGCGGGAATCGAACCCGCAACCTTCTGCGTCGCAGTCGGGTGTTCGCCCGACGCGCCACAGAGGTCGTCATATATCCATTAGGCAATTGGCACAGTCACTATTATAATCCGATAGCTACATGTAATTATTTACCACTCAAACAACACTAGAATGGCGTAATATTAAACAAGTTAACAGACAATAGCGTATATTGACACGTATTCGTGATCATTTATCGTGTGTGCCAATTAGCATATTAATGCATGCTTGTTGTACACAACATAGTGCATTTCATGCTTCAACTAAGTTAGGTATAAGTTATTATGCCATCTAAAGTTGGCTACATCCTGACTCTACCCGATCCCATCTCTACCCGATTTTAAAATACCTAACACAAAATCCCAACTCTACCCGATTTCATTTTTGCATATAGATAAAAGTAAGAGTACAGTTAACATGAAAAGTTGTAAACATTTTAGTTATACAAAACATGTTACAATCATTATAATAGTATTATGATTGGCATGATTAACACTTGCGGTTGTAAGTATTTAATATGTTCGAGTAGGTACAGTCGGCTGCATAATTGCAGCCCCCGGTAGAGTTCGAAAATTGAAATGTTTTCATTCTAATAATTTTTTGTTTGATAAGAATACTAGAGAAGACTTTAAACTTCAACTAAAGCACACCTGCTTTGCTTTGCGTTCGGTTCCATAATTGCAGACCCACCATAGAGCTCCAAAACGGCTATTATAAGAATGTTTTCAACACAAGCAAGCCGTTTTGGAGGAGTGCTTCCTGTTTGCCCCACCAAGCTGCCCCACAGTGGGGCAAAGTGGAATCGTTAAAATTTTGTAGTGTCGTTTGCCCCACTAATATGATTCTGCCCATCAGGGTTGGCACCTTGTTGAGAGTTTGAGAATTTTCGTGTCATCTCCAAAATTATGAACCATCACGGTATGTTACAAATTACACTAAAACATGCAGACTTAAGTTACTTGTGGTGCCATAATCTCGAAATAGCTATGTACAGACCATTAAATAATATTGACAAGATCTCCATTTCAAATGTCAGTTGTGAAAAATGTAACTGGGTTGGTAACCTATGGAGTGTGTTTAAATAAAAGTACAAAATAAAAGAAAGATAAGAAATATAGAAAATGATTATTTGAAACGTTAACTTCTGAAAGAATCTGGTTATAAATCACAAAATAAATTACAGGACTCGTTACAAATAAAATCTTTGCCAATCTCAACACACAATAATTAGTCACTACTAACTGTAAAATAATAAAATCTCAGATTGATTAACACTTGACTAAGTTAAATACAGTTTTACTGATTAAATAATAAAAAAACATCATGCAGAACATACAAACAGTCACGCAAAATATGAAAATTCTTAGAAAGACCAAACCAGTTTTATTTGGTAGGCATATTCGTAGGTAACGGTCTCGCCGGTTTTCTTGTTATGTGACGGTATGTTTTTAAAGTTGCCCATATCCGTTTTTGCAAGTGTATACATAACATGGTGATTTAGGTAGCTTTTAAGAAACAACAAATATTAATGTTCGCTATTATGAGTAAAAAGTCAACCAAAGCTTACATAGCTCTTTTTTCTGTAGTAAAATCACAGATTCCGGAATGGGAATCGGGGAGCTGTCTTCAAATATGATTGAAACAAGTTAAATAAAAGTTTTCGAAATACGTGGTTCCCATTCCGGAATCTGTCATTTTACTACAGAGAAAAGAGCGATGTAAGCTTTGGTAGCAGTAAAACTGTAGTTAGCTGAGTCAAATGGTAATCAATATCCAAATATGGAGACAGCTGCTATGAGCTCATATACATAATTGAAATATGATTCAAATGTGATTGAAAAATACGTGGTTCCCATTCCGGTAGCAGTAAAAACATTTGACTACGCTAAATAGAGTTAGCGTATTCAAATGTTAATTAATCTGAGATTTTATTTTTTACAGTTAGTAGTAAGTGACTAATTATTGTGTTGAGTTTGGCAAAGATTTTATTTGTAACGAGTCGTGTAATTTATTTTGTGATTTATAACCAGATTCCTTCAGAAGTAAACGTTTCAAATAATCATTTTGTACTTTTATTTAAACACACTCCATAATACATTTATAGGTACAATAAGTTTCATGAACTGAACTAAAAATACACATTCATTGTAAAAATACCATACAAAACTAACAATAGGTAACTAGAATATTTATTTAGACAGGTAGGTAAAAGTAATTACAAATAATACAATACTTTTTACATAATTTAAAATAAAAATTAAGCGTCATTCAAATAAACCGCCCCTGACCAGCGCAAAGGAGCCGAGAATACTGGGGCTCTATTTTTGAATCGCTCGTGTGACAAAGCTTCGTCGTATACGCCTACAAGTCACGCTCGACTTCCAAGTCGCATGACACAAATTTACTGTATTTTTGAATCGTTCGTCGTCGAAATTTAAAATGTCAATTTTTATTCGTTTTACGCAGTTATTTGAAAAGCGGTAATTACCAGCGGACATCCGAAATTATCCCAAAAGATATAAATATTTTTCAAAGACCGTTTCTGAATGTTTGACTATGATTGTTTGATGTTTATTCTACCACTCGCCTGTCGGCGACGAGTGGTGGAGACCACTCGTTACGATGGAGCGATTCAAAAATAGCGAATTTCCGATGTCGAACGAATATCAGTAGAAATCGAGCGCTCGACGCGGGGCGAACGATTAAAAAATAGGGCTCCTGGCCGCGTTACCTCTTTGTATGGCGACGGCTAACCTTTGCACCAAGAACGATCCGCCATAGGTTACCAACTCAGTTACATTTATCACAACTGACATTTGAAATGGAGATCTTGTCCATATTATTTAATGGTCTGTACATAGCTGTTTCGAGATTATGGCACCACATGTAACTTATGTCTGCATGTTTAAGTGTGATTTGTAACATACCGTGATAGTTCATAATTTTTGAGATGACACGAAAATTCTCAAACTCTCAACAAGGTGCCAACCCTGATGGGCAGAATCATATTAGTGGGGCAAACGACACTACAAAATTTTAACGATTCCACTTTGCCCCACTGTGGGGCAGCTTGGTGGGGCAAACAGGAAGCACTCGTTTTGGAGCTCTATGGTGGGTCTGCAATTATGCAGCCGACCGTACATAGGTCTAATAATAGAAATTTTATGATTTTATGTTTTGTTTCGATTTAGGTTTACTTATCCCTATAAAATCCCTAGAGATAAAATTCTCGTGTCGCGGTGTTTGCCAAATTCTACCTAAATGGCTGAACCGATTTGTATGAGTTTTTTTGTGTAATGTATTCGTTAGGTCTGAGAATCGAACACCATTCTATTTTCTTTTCCTTTATTTATTTCTTTTTATATTTTTTTGTATATGGCAAAACAATGTTTCTCGTGCAGCTAGTAAACTATAAGTACAAACATTTTGTTCTTACTTCACTTTTCTCCCCTAATCTAAAGTTTGCATAAGTTCGGTACAAAAGTACATTTTACCCTTAAATGATTTAAATTAAGTACCTACCTACTTTATAGAGAATACCGATCAATCTTTTCCGGTTTATATTTAAAGATTGGGACATTATAAGAAAAGTTAATGAAATACGGCTGCAGAGCGGAAAATGTTCCGACAATGGAAGACCTGAGGAGATGAACACCTGTATCTGACACCTGATCCGACCACTTAAGAGGATAAACGAGTATTGATTTCTCCTCATGTATTCTCCTATTTTCTTCTTGAATAATGACTCTAGAGGAATACTTCTTTTTTTTTGTTGTAAAACTTTGGTTTACACATGCACATTGCACATGCCTATTTTCTTTTTTTAGGATTACGTACCTAAAGGGTAAAAACAGTATCATCACTAAATAGTATAAAACAAAGTCGCTTTCTCTGTCCCTATATCCCTTTGTATGCTTAAACCTTTATAACTACGCAACGGATTATGATGCGGTTTTTTTTAATAGATAAAGTGATTCAAGAGAAAGGTTTATATGTATAATACATGCATAATATAGCCGTGCGAAGCCGGGGCGTGTCGCTAGTTCTATATATAAGACTTCACTGTCCGTCTGTCTGTCTGTCACCAGGCTGTATCTCATGAACCATTATAGCTAGAGAGTTGACATTTTCACAGAT
This sequence comes from Idaea aversata, assembly GCA_907269075.1. Lineage (NCBI taxonomy): Eukaryota > Metazoa > Arthropoda > Insecta > Lepidoptera > Geometridae > Idaea > Idaea aversata. The sequence goes on from OU026102.1 coordinate 7,289,028, forward strand.
GATGTATTTCTATTGCCGCTATAACAACAAATACTAAAATTTATTTTTTATTTTTAAGTTTGTTTTTAAAAAAATTAGGTTATTTTCATGTTTACTATTTTTAGGCATTTTTTAATACTTATACTCTCAAAAGGACAGGTAAAAGACTTTTAACCTATACAGCCTCGTCTAGCATACAATATTTTTTAAGGTTTTTGCTCGATATGTATCGATCGTAATTGCACTAAACCCTTAGTGCGGGAGTCCGACTCGCACTTGGCCAGTTTTTCTGACAGGTAACTTTGTAATACATTTTCAGTTATTCAATTTGACGACCCAGTTGGCAAGGTCACCATGCCGGACTGCCAAACACAGGGTTGCCGGTTCCATTCCCGCCTCAGACAAGTATTTATGCTTAGATATTTGTCCGTGGTCTGGTTGTTTCTATGTATTATAAGTATATGTTTACAAAAGAAAAGTATAAATAGTATATTATGGAATAGTTTTAATTTACTATTTAATTATGGTTCTCTTATATTTTTAATTGATATTAAATATTATAATTAATCAAAATATAAAAAAGTTGTATATTCGTTGTCTAGCAAGCTAGAAAATGAATTTCTACAGTTATTTAAATCTAATAGTAATTAATTTTCGTTCCAAGTTAAAAATTAGCTCGTAATTTTGGCAGTTGATATTATGATTATAAATACATACTTACCTTATTATGTGTGAGTGTGTGCTGAATGATTGTAAAAATATATATATATATATATATCAACGATTTCGTTTCGGTAAGTGGATTAGCATTAGTTTATTTGCGGACTATCTTTATTTTATTTTTTTTATTTTTTTATTTATATAATTAAATAAGAATAAACATAGATACAAAATATAAACACCCATTAAACCACACGAGGTTTATCTTAGGTGTACATTCCTCATTGTTATTAAGTGTTCTTTGAAAAATTTAGGAATTGTTACCTGGCTGTGTTACCTTTAAATACATAATTATATCTATAGCTATCTATCGTTTACCTGCATCTGAGTTTCGTACGTCCAATGAATTGCAGTCTTTGATTTGTTAATCGCATTATAATTACTTGCCTAGACTATATGTATGTAGGTAGGTACATATTTGTTTGTATCTAAGTAAGTACCGTACATTTACTCTTAACTATAAGATTATTGTCTGTTTTCTCTTATAAGCGATTTGTATTCTTTTAGAGAAAATAAATGTCTTAAACCATAGCACCCATAACACAAGTCTAGTTACCTACTTAGCTTGGGACTAGATGGCGATGTATGGCATGTCCTACAATATTTATTTATGTATTCACCTATTTCCTTCCTAAATATGCCTTCAACAATAAATTAATCTACTGTCATTGTTGTCATTACGTAGTTTAATAATATTCTTCAATTAGTAACATTTTAAAAAAAGGTAACACCGTATGCAGCTCATTTTAAAGTGGTTACAACATACGGAAGAAATATTTTGTGCAAATATTCGTGCTTCGGACACTAGGAATTAACTATTAAAATAATTAGATTTTCATGTGAGACGGACCTCGCATGCCAGCAGTCAGCGCAGTCAACATTTTTATTTAAATGGCTTCCACATGTTGCTTGAGTGCATTTAACAGGTTTAAACCGAGTATTTTTTGTAACAATAAAATATAACCGTATTCCGTAAAAGTAATTGTTTTTTAGCCATTAGCGTTTTGTATCGCATAATCGAGTTTTTTGAGAAAAAACTCGAGAAAACTCGTCGACCAAGGTGAGAGGGCGGTTAAAAGTGTTGGACAAGCCTATTACAAAGTAAAGGTAGTAGTAAACCATACCTTCTTGACTAAAGCTAGGGACATATTATCGGACGCGTCCAACAGCCGCGACTGATAAGTATGCACGGTCGTTTGGCATCCAGCGGCCCAGATCGCTATATAGGACGTCCGTGACTGACGTCCGATAGTGTGCACAGTTACATGACATTTACATTACACATATGCCTATAAGTCCCTTTCAGGTGCAGAACAAGCCAACTTAAAAGTAAAGGCAATATCTTCTTATATTAGGAGTTAGGACTTACAGATACTATACTTTACTATTATAATGCTGAAGAGTTTGTTTGTTGGTTTGAACGCGCTAATCTCAGGAACTACTGGTTCGAATTAAAAAAAAAATATGTTGGGTAGACCATTTATCGAGGAAGGCTATAGGCTTCTTTTTCCGGGATCGAGACTGTTCGAGCATACTATATTCACCGTCAAACGGAACGGAGGCTCCGGGGGCGGCGCGGGCGCGCGGGGGCGCCGGCGTCGACACTTGTCACCTACCTATCGACGTATATACGGCGATTTTTATATTTTGTTCTCGCAGAACATTGTTTTCTTTATTATAGTATATATAAGTAAAAAGACAGTCCGCAGTTTCATTAAAAGGCTACTAACATCAAGATAGACCTCTAACAGGGACTTACGCGGGTGAAACCGCGGGGCGCCGTAAAAATATTTGTATTTCGTTTTTCAGCCATTAACTTTGTGTAACACCATAATGGAATTGCAATGTAATCGCTTCCGATGTGAACAAACAACAATGTATCAATCCTATCCTACGCTAGAAGAGGCACGGATAAAACAAACGACACTGACATACTTACTGCAAAAAGGGTTGAGGGCCTAGTTTTAAAGGTGTAAAGTTCACCGAAGGGCGTAAGTATTAATTATCCTACTTTAAACATAATACAAATTTGTTGCAGTTGCAATGTCTGGTAATAGTCGTTAGGCCAAATTATAAGATTTATATACGAAAACAGTTGCGCTGATGGACATTGGTTCATGCTGCCATGCGATTACCAAGTCATTATATTAATTTAATTTATTTTAGAAATAGAATGTCTAATATTATACTTCAATAATTTAATAAGTTGAAAATAAAAAAAGCGTATTAATCATCAAACTCATCATTGACCTGCTACACGTTCAAGGCAATAAAATAAAAATTTAAAGTTATAATTAGAATTTAAATCTTGGACAAATTTTATAAATGTATAACCTCATTGCTACGCCCAAACGGGTATCATGATGAACTTATTATAATTTGTACCACCATCTGTATTACACATGATTATGCAATAAATAACTTGAAACTTGAAACTTGAATACCTACTATTAAATAACTTACTTGACTTTACATAAGATCTTACAATATTATTTACTAGCGACCCATCCCGGCTTCGCACGGCTATATTATGCATGTATTATACATATAAACCTTTCTCTTGAATCACTCTATCTATTAAAAAAACCGCTGCAAAATCCGTTGCGTAGTTTTAAAGATTTAAGCATACAAAGGGATATAGGGACACAGGGACAGAGAAAGCGACTTTGTTTTATACTATGTAGTGATAGTGATAACTTACTTAGATTTAGGTACATAAAGATCTTACAATTATTTAGATTGCGTGGAGAGGCTTGACCTTCATGTCCATTTAGGTTTTTTAGGTAAAATAATTACCTATTTTGCTTTAGGTACGAAAACAAAACTATACCTAGCCACATTATCCCGAAACTTCGATTTTACTTCGCAATTTATACCACAAGTAACATAACAATAAAATCACTCGTGAATCCAAATAACTCCACTTAAACAAAATGATCACAATTCTGGAATAAAACCAGATTAGAAGTGTAATAAAATGTAACAATTTGATAGCATTGTCCAGTCAAGGTAACCTTTCCAAATCTTGAGAACTGATTTTAGGAGAAGACGGCGTCTTATCCAAATTGTGTTAATTACTTCAAAACATGACTGTGAAAAAGTTATACACACATATCACAAACGTCTCAATCACACAGATGTTTATAGATACAGTTAAGTAGCTGTACCGGCAAACATTGTTTTGTCATTTACAAAAAAAATTAAGGAAAAAAAAATTATGTTGTTAGATTCTCACACCTAACGAATATACACAAAAAAATTATACAAATCGTTCAGCCGTTTAAGTGGAGATTGGTAACTATCACTGCGAATAGAGAATTTCATATAATATATGGATATGGAGTCTGAGCAGATAAAATATTATTAGAATTTGGTTTTTCTCTTTTTGGTTAAATACACTTAGTTGTTGAATTGGAGCCATTCATTAAATTCATTACAATTGCATTTCCAATACGTGAAAAAATAAGAAACCATATCATATTTTTACAACACCATAAACCACAGGAATTAAGATAAAACAGAATTTAAAATGAAAATGGAAAAATGAGAAAGTAATCAAGAAAATTAAATTAAGAGGCGAAAGTCATTAAAGTAAGACTCAAAAGAAGAATCAAGTGAATTAAAACCAAATTATCTGTTCAGTTGACGATGGCGCTGGTATCTGAGGAAATGCCTATTGAAATTTTAGTTCTGTCAAAACCCGTCTACTCAGATAACTTCGCTGCAGTGTTAAGTTGAAGCACACAGTTTACGGCCCCTCTCGATCGTAGACTGCAATGAGAAACAAAAAAAAAACAAGCTGACTCTAAAGAATGAACCATTTAACAAACTGGTGTCAAGAGAAAACTCTTTGCACTACGAGTAAGATAAGCTGATGATATTTTAAAAAGTTTATTTAAGGATTCCAGCGACGCTAAAGGACATGTTCTTCTCGGCAGATTTCTGGCCCGCCGGCATTGTATACCGACGCTTTAGGGAGGCAAGACCGAAGATAGAAAACCCTAAAACTTAACTTAAAATTGCATGTTATTCTGTTAGGTATCTATCTCTACTTATTAGGGTCTGTCTCTACTTATTTTAATAAGGCTGTTACCTGAAATAAACGATTATTATTAAATTAAATTATCACTTTTTATACTCAGAACATCATCATTAGATCCTTAACAATCTTTTGTGCAACAAACATGAAGCGACCAGCCCATTTAAATATATAAAATAAAAAAGCGTTACCTAAATTCATATGCCCCTCTACATGATGGGCCATCTCGCTAGACCAGTGCTGGGTCATCATGTAGAGGGGACATTATTATACAGAACCTCCTTTTTTTGATGAAGGAGGTTCCTTTTCAAAAAGTATTTAATACGAGAAGAACTACCGAGCGAAGGAAACTTTTGCAGTTGAATGAAAGTAGTTATTTAAGATTCATGTTATTTCCCTTTATTCTGAACGTTTTGTTCAAAGAGGTCGTTTTGCTATTGTTTATGTAAATAAGTTGCAACGTTTCATTAAGATGCAACTTATTAACATAAATAGTAAGAAAACGACCTCAAGTAAGAAATTAATTGCTATATAGAGCTAATGCTTTTGCACAATGGAAAGCAAAACAAAATTGTAGGTCACAAAAATTCTTCTACGATTTCAAAGTGGGCGAAGATTAAACATTATTTTTATTCATCGCAGTGTCTTGTCAAGTACTAGCGACCCGCCCCGGCTTCGCACGGCTATATATGCATGTATTATACATATAAACATATAATATATCTATTAAAAAGCCGTATCAAATTCCGTTGCGTAGTTATAAAGATCTAAGCTAGGCATACTTATGGACGGACATACAACGGGAAGCGACTTTATTTTATCATAATACTAGCGACCCGCTCCGGCTTCGCACGGCTACATTATGCATGTATTATACACATAAACCTTCCTATTGAATCACTCTATCTATTAAAAAACACCGCATCAAAATCCGTTGCGTAGTTTTAAAGATCTAAGCATACAAAGGGAAATAGGGACGGCGAAAAGCGACTTTGTTTTATACTATGTAGTGATGATGTAGTGATGTTAGATGGTGTAAGGCTCTTCTATAAATAGGTGGGTATTCATACGTACCTAGGTATACAATCTCCTTAACATTTAAGGCTCACACAGAAATCGAGTCTTTTGTAAGAATATATAAATTGTCGTTGAATGAATCCAAGAGAATTGTCGTCTTTCTGATCATTAGTCTCTTGAGTCGAGACTGAATAGATCACGTTACCAATGAATGAATGGCTTTTAGGTAACTAGTACACTTACGAGCAAAATTTCAGGAAAAACAACAACTAGATGGTCCTAGTATAACGATAATTTACGGTAGGTACGTAATGTCCAAGAACTTTTAACCTCTTTCTAAAGATTTTGTTAACGTGATAATGTCTTATAAATTGTAGAACACCTGCACTCTCAAAAAGTGTGACGCCATGCATCATGTTCCGGCAACCCGTCATGTTCCAGGAACGGGCGTTATGTTATTGACAAGGCAATTTAACCAACATATTATCGTTGCTATGGTTACCATCAATGTTTTCTTATAACATTATCATATAAATTATCGCCTGTAAACCGACTTTACAGACAACCATATGTTTTCCCAAACTGCGCGACGCAAAGGAGTGGCAATGTGTTCATCAGTCTATGTATGTTTGAACCTATATGGCTCTCTAGCGCCCAAACGCACGTTTTTTTTGTCTCCTGATAGTAGCTATCATTAAAATAGAATGCATTTTTAATGTGCATCTATCTCTAATATCCCTTAAAAACGATAACTTAAAATCGTAGTAGATACCAAAATCAGTCAACTGAACAAACTAAAAGAAAAACTGAAAACTAGTGAACTGAACTAGTGGTAATAAACGTATTTTCTTTGACTCAGATTGATTGCAAGCGGGTGTATTATACCCTTATCTTGTATTACCGGCTTGGGTAAAGGGTAATTTATCATGGGCCTGCGGTTGGATGTCAATTACGAATGTTTGGGTCCGCGAAAACACAGTTTTCATTCTCCATTAAGCAAGTGAAAAATTAGAATGAAGTAAGTTTTGCTGACGGAGACGAAAAGAATTGATAAATTAGCAATAAGATTTTAAACATCCAGGATTAAATCAATAATAGTTTTGTTTTTTTGTTTTGTTTTACTTAACTTAAATTTAATAAAATATTATCTATATGTATGTTAGTCTGTAAGGTATCTATTTTATATGGGTGTGTACTTATTTATAAGGCTGTTACCTGAAATAAACGATTTATTATTATTATTTATTTATATATTTTGTTTGTTTTTTGATTGATGTTTATTGTTTTTAATGTATTGTAAAAGAGGTTAATACGATTCTTAAATTCGACTGAGTGGCGTAATTGGTAAGCGCACTTGAACGGTATTCAAGGGATGCTAGTTCGAGTCTGGTCTCAGTTGTAATTTTTGAAGACGCATTTTTCCTTAAAAAATATTGTAATGTTCTTTAAGAATTTTTTTGTTTTAACTTTATTTGTAACTAGCGACCCGCCCCGGCTTCGCACGGCTATATTATGCATGTATTATACATATAAACCTTCCTCTTGAATCACTCTATCTATTAAAAAAAAACCGCATCAAAATCCGTTGCGTAGTTTTAAAGATTTAAGCATACAAAGGGATATAGGGACAGAGAAAGCGACTTTGTTTTATACTATGTAGTGATAGTGATGATAAGGTGTGTAATAGTATAATTGTTTATTGAATAAATCGGGATGATCTATCTTAATATATATAAATCTCGTGTCACAATGTTTGTCCTCAATGGACTCCTAAACCACTTAACCGATTATAATAAAATTCGCACACCATGTGCAGTTCGATCCAACTTGAGAGATAGGATAGCTTACATCCCGATATTCCCACGGGATCGGGAGTTACGCGGGTGAAACCGCGGAGGGCAGCTAGTTTTATTATAGTTTTAGTACTTTTATTTACTATTTAACCACTCTATGCTCAGTGGGTTGATCTCGATCTAGTGAAACAAAAATTAGATTTTTAACTGGTGTCGTTTTGTTTTAAATTACCCACTATCCACCGGAGTGAGTGGTGGTATGGCCAGGGGTACGGTGGGCCCGCAGTGCACTTATCTATACACCTAGAAATAAGAAAGATATTTCGTTACTAGACACAGCGGTTTTGACTAAGTTGATTGTGTGTCAGTTAGTCAATAGATAGAATTTTATTAAGAAGAAAATTAACACGATAAACTCAATTATTTACTTCGCTAACTTCTGCGCTGCTTTGTGTCTTAATATTATGCATCACTTCAGTGTATATATTTCTAGATTTTATATGTTAATGCATAAAGTTCAAACTAGCTTATCAAGTATATGGTTGCTAAGATATTTTGATGCTGTAGAGAAATCTTTGAGAAGCACTCAGATCTTCGTCGCTGGCTGAAGTGTAGCGAGAATCGAAGTAGGGTGGCTTGGTAGGTACTAGAGATGTGCGCCGATCGGCGTGACGCACGCCGCCGCCGCTCGCTTTTGTGTCGGCGTAATCGGCGCGAGGTTAAAGAAAGGAATCTTGAGTTATAGTATCATAATTGCGCGCTTTGCCGACAATATGGGCGAACTCCGTACAGCCCCCTTAGACAAGATTACTTTCCATTAGCCATATCTTCAATCGACAGATTTTTTCTTTGTATGAAATTGGCGTAAGATGAAGTTATTCCTCAGCCCGAGAGTTATTCTCTACCATTTTTTTTCTCTAACGGAAGACCACGTTGGCTTATGTCAATTTCATAAAAAAACAAAAAACAAACTATGTCATGTTACTTTCATTACTGGCTACCGCGCCGATTACGGCACCGCCGCGCGCGCCGCCGCGGGCGCGTTCAGACGACACGCGTTGACCACGCGCCCACCACGCGCATCACACGCGTTGACCACGCGTTGAACATGCGTTGAAATTTGTTCCTTAAGTAATTTGAGTCTTATGACACATCAATAGATATGAAATTGCATTTATCAAGTCCACCCGCTCACGCCACGCGCCCGCCACGCGCCCGCCCCGCGCACGCCCTGCGCCTTTTTGCAGAAATGCAATTTGAGATCGATTGATGTGTCATAAGACTCAGATTATGTATAGAACAAATTACAGAGCGTGTTCAACGCGTGGTCAACGCGTGTAATGAGCGTGGCGGGCGCGTGGTCAACGCGTGTCATCTGAACACGCCCTAATTATACGTCAGACGCCGCCGCCGATCACAAAACTATCGGCGCACACTCTAGTAGGTACTCGTCTGGATAGCAGTATTTGCCTGTAGAGCACAAATCCCGAGCTGAGGTAGAATTTCACCTTACAACTTTGGCTAGTTGGAAATCTAAAATGAGTAAATTCACTACGAGGAAGTTCCTGTTATCTATACTAATATTAAAAATCTGAAGAGTTTCTTTATTTGTAAGGAACTACTGGTTGAAATTTAACAAAATATTTTTGTGTTGGATAGTCCATTTATCGAGGAAGGCCTTAGGCTACTTTTTATTTTGATACTAGCGACCCGTCCCGGCTTCGCACGGCTATATTATGCATGTTTAGACAAATAAACCTTCCTCTTGAATTACTCTATCTATTAAAAAAACGGCATTAAAATCCGTTGCGTAGTTTTAAAGATTTAAGCATACATAGGGATATAGGGACAGTCGTGTCAATGCTGTTACCAACAGCGGTCGTTCCGATATGTGTGACCTAGTAATTTTTGCAGTGTGAATTTATTTAACACTGTAGAATTACCTACGCATCGACATGGCGCAATCTAAGCGCTCGGATACTGTGCTCGTTCATGAGTGCCTCGCTTTCATCCAGAACAAACTCGATGTGATGGACGAATTAAGCCTGGCTCAAATCTGCAAGACAAGCTATACCGAAACCGAGATCCTGGAGGCCAAGAGGTTCCTGGGTGACACCGCAACTCTCAAGATCCGATTAATGACGAGACAAAGAGATGGTCATGGGGAAAAGGACCTGCAGGACATCTTCCGGGTGTTCAAGGAAACCGATCCTGATGACATCCCTACGTATGTAGCAAAGGACCTCTGCAAGCTACCGCCGGTAACGTTCGATCATGTCGACGTTACCCGGCTCCTAAAGGACATCACGTTGCTGAGGGCTGACGTCACTGACATTCGGATGAAACTTGAAACGTCCGAACGTACTGTTGCTGAGCTGCGGGCCGAGGTTTCAGCGTTGCGCAATAATACAGTTGCGCCCGCGCTGAATATTTCACCGACGTCAGCACAAAACGTAAACACGCAGCGAGGCGACAGCGGCAATCGTCAAATTGCACGACTCAGCACTCCTGCCGGCGCAAATAACTCGAAGGTGAGCGCGCAGGTTAATGACCGACCTACATTTAAAGGGACGAAAGAAACTTGTTCTATCCCGAAAAAATCCTACGCACAGGCCGCTTACGTTCCAGAGAATGTGAAGAAAACATCCAATGGGCGAAAGATCGACGGTGAAGGTTTCACGCTTGTGGAGAAGAAAAACCGTCATCTGCCGAACCGTAATCACCGTGGTACTGCAGCTACAACTAGCTTGAAGGTTGTAGAACCGGTGATTCCTATGTACATATCCCGGTTCAGTAAAACTACAACTACGAACGATGTACAAGAGTATATCAAGACCAACGGCCGGAAACGGCTGGAACAGGAGAAGCTGGGTATCAGCCTTGAACTAGTGGAACTGGAATCCCAAAGGAAGACTAACTTTAAGTCCTACGTGCTTCGGATTCCAGCAACGCTGAAGGACATGTTCTTCTCGGCTGATTTCTGGCCCGCAGGCATTGTATACCGACGCTATAGGGAGGCGAGAACGAAGATTGAAAACCCTAAAACTAATTTATTATAATATTATCTGTATGTATGTTAGTCTGTAAGGTATATATTTTATATGGGTCTGTACTTATTTATAAGGCTGTTACCTGAAATAAATGATTTATTATATTATATTATAGGGACAGAGAAAGCGACTTTGATTTATACTATGTAGTGATTTCCACCGGACTTACGCGGGTGAAACTGCAGGGCGCAGCTAGTTGTCTAATAAACTTTATTCCTCACTATAAAGAAGTTTTATCTTATCTAATAACGCTTTATGACAAAACTTGCTAAAATGTTTAAATCAGTTTAAATAAATGATTAAAATAAAATTCAAAAACCGGTCAATTGCGAGTCGTACTCGCGCGCCGAGGGTTCCGTACATAGTTTCAACTCTCTTTCTCTACCCATGCAGTGGTATGGTAGGTAGTTAGGTACCAATTTAACTTGGCCTAGTGTCCTAATCCCTACCAGCGTATCCCCCCTCTTGACCCCTATTAGGATGTAAGGGTCAAGTTAAATTGGTTAAACTATGTATGTATGGGGACAGCCTTTAATTTTAAACTTTTTTATTTTTTGGAATTTTTCCTGTGCTGTAAGACCTTGCTTTTTGCCAAATTTCGTAATTCTAGGTCAACGGGCACTACCATATAGGTTTTCGACCAAAAACCTATAGGGTACTTCCTGTTAACCTGGAATTGTCAATTTTGGTTAAAAGCTAGGTCTTACAGCACAAGTAAAGGAAAAATTCCGAAATATAAAAAAGTAAAAATTAAGAAAAATTTTGGTACTGTCAAGTTTTTCCGAAAATGTAAATTCTCCAATATCTTTAAATCGTGTTGACTCAGGATCTCGATTTTAATACACTTTTAACAGGGATTATAGATCTCAGTATTTAGCAAGGGTAGAGAAAGAGAGTTAAAACTAATGTACGGAACCCTCGGGGCGCGAGTATGACTCGAACTTGACCGTTTTTTTTGTTGCCGGTTTTATAGTAAAGCTTTGATTAAAGTAGTAAAGTTTTAACGACCGACCTCTCTTTAAATTCATCTCAATGATTGGAAACCGAGATTTGATAAAATTATTAGTAGTTAGTTTATTATTTATTATTGTATATTAGTTACTCTGCGTGGTTTCGCTTACGGTCGCTATCTTTTAGAATTATCGACTTAAAAAAATACATAGTTCATCATTCATTCATTTTTCAGAAATTGGTTCAGTCGTTTTCTAACGACTGAAAAAAAGGAGGAGGCTCTCAATTCGTCGAGTAAAATTTTTTTTATGTACTATCAGGCAACAAGAGTGCAGACCCACTGTAGAGTTCTTAAATTGTTATTATAAAACTCTTAGGTGGAACTGCGTTTATGTTGCCGACTGTATGCCATAATATTGACAAACATTTTTCACACGGTTGATTAATATCTGGCTTTTGAAAAGTGCTAAAGTTATGAAAGTGGAAAGGTGTAGTATTTTAATTTTCAAGAGGGTTTTAACTGACATGTTCACTTAGTGACATAAGATCCAAATATCTAAATCCTACTAATATTATAAATGTAAAAGTTTGTGTGTGTGTGTGTATGTATGTTTGTTACTTCTTCACGCTAAAACTGCTCAACCGATTACAATTAAATTCGGTATGTAGATAGCTGAAAACCTGGATTAACATATAGGCTACTTTTTATCTCGATATTCCCATGGGATCGGGACTTACGCGGGTGAAACCGCGGGGCGCAGCTAGTTGATAATAAAAACAAAGAGGGTTTTTCCCGATGCACGTTCAAAACTACATACAATATTTTGAAGGGTTCTTCAATGTTCGATCATTACATAGATAAAACACAGTCGCTTCCCGCTGTCTGTCCCTATATATGCTTAGATCTTTAAAACTACGCAACTGATTTTAATGCGGTTTTTTTCATTAGATACAGTGATTCGAGGGGAAGGTTTTTAAGTAATAATACATGCAAAATATAGCCGTGCGAAGCCGGGGCGGGTCGCTAGTATGTTATAATATATCACTTTCATTCTCTAATTAATTACCATCGCAGTTTAGTATTTGACGGCGGGTATTGCAAACTTATTCACTTGACAAACCACAATATTAGGGTCACAACTAACTAGGTCGAAGGAGTTTGACCACAGACCATTAATTGTTGTGCGAGCTTTAGGGTTAAACACTGGATTAATTTATGTAGAGATAAATTAAACAAATCATGTAGCGGAAACATGTAGGGTTTGAAATTATTTGGAACTAGGTGCGCCCGATCTTATGGGTAAATCGGGGTAGATTACTATAGGGTCGACCCAGTTGGCACAATGGTCACCATGCCGGACTGCCAAACACAGGGTTGCGGGTTCGATTGCCGCCTCAAACAAGTATTTATGCTTAGATATTTGTCTGTGGTCTGGTTGTTTCTATGTGTTATAAGTATATATTTACAAAATAAAATCTATAAGTAGTATATCCATTGTCTAGCACCCAAAACACAAGTCTAGTTACTTAACTTGGGGCAAGATGGCGATGTGTGGAATGTCCTGCAATTTTTATTTATTTGTATATCTATCTATCAAGTTTCATCGCAAATGGTTCAGTAGGTTATCAGTGAGCTAGTACTTATAACAAGACCCATTCACTTTCACTTTCATTCACTTTTTAGTATAAAACAAAGTCACTTTCCGTTGTCTGTCCCTATGTATGCTTAGATCTTTAAAACTACGCAACGGATTGATGCGGTTTTTTTAATAGCTAGAGTGTTTCAAGAGGAAGGTTTAGGTATATGTATAACTAGCGACCCGCTCCGGCTTCGCACGGCTGTATTATGCATGTATGATACATATAAACCTTCCTCTTGGATTACTCTATCTATTAAAAAAACCGCATAAAGCTCTAAGCATACAAAGGGACATGGGGACATAGGGACGGCGAAAAGTGACTTTATTTTATACCATGTAGTGAAGTAATGATACATGCATAACATAGCCGTGCGAAGCCGGGGCAGTTTTTAATATGAAGTAGGATTATAAGGAGGCCGAATAAGTGAATTAGAAATGTAATAGTACAATTAAATGACGCCAGTAATTTTCTTACAGAAACTATTCTATTACTTAGCGTATATCAGCGGCTTCAACCACCAATTCCCCATCTTAAAGATAAAATTTCAAAAGACTCTTTCTTAGTCAATACCTACACTTCTCAAAGAACATCAATGTCTTGATTTATTCCGGACGGATCCCCTGTATCTGATACCCTGGGGGATCAGTTTTATTTTACATTATTTTCTATTCCGGTCTGATCCACCGTACAGGGGATCACAAATAAATTTAAATATTTTATTCCGGTCGGATACCCTACCTACCTATTATCAAATTTTTGATACAATCAGAAACAAAATATTTACTCAGGGTTTATATTTAAAACAAAATATTTGAAATACATTTACATAATACTACTTATTGTAATGGAAATGTGTATGTTTGTATTGGATAACAACTACCATTGCAGCGGTTTAAGTTGTGCGTTGAAATACCTATTAGTCAGTCAGTCAGGACTTTAAATTTAATATTTATAGACAAGTACCTCAATATCCTCTCTTCCTTTAATATAAGTAGGTATAATGAATTTTATATTTATAGATAACATTTTCAATTTTAAATTAAATTATAATTAAGTACTACAAATTCTACACTATGTATTCAAAACGATTAAACCATTCCTACCTTTAAAACCATCGAGTACTAAAACATAAAAAAACTTACACGTCGAAAACAAACCTCCTTTTTTTAAGTCGAAAAAAAGTTATTCCTGAATATGTAAAATAATTCCCCTGTGTTTACGTTTAAGTGAAAATCCAAATCACAGCGTCTGGGAATACTTTGAAGAAATTTTAGGATACATACCTAGCTAGCTGTTAAATTAAATTTTTCGACGACGTATTTTAGATACCTACCAACTAAAAATTAATATTGTTAAAAAATACGTTTCATATAAATTCCAAGAAGAAACACCTCATCAAGTAGTGGCCTATATAAAACTAGTGACATTCTTAAAGCAAAGCCGCTGAAATTACTAAGGAAACTTATGTATCTAGGCTATTATCTAGATTTATATATAGTAGTACCTACTTACAGCATAAGCGTATTTCAGATACTTTCCAACTCAAAATTAATATTCATAAAAAAACGTTGTATTTAAATTCCACGACACCTCGTCAGGTAGTAGCCTATATTAAAACAGTAACATTCTCAAGGAAAGAAAAAAAGAAAGAAACATGTTTATTTGTAACCAAATCGAACTACTTTAACGCTGCTAATGCTGCCGAACGCAACGCGCCAGAAATACCCGTGTCGCTTACAACTAACATTGTGGATTGTGACGAATGTGTTTTGTTTTTCTCAAAAGTGCTGAGATGGAGTTGTAGGTGAAATTTTTACCGATATTTTGGGATAATTTTGAGGCGAAAATTCCTTGTCATTTCAAAGCTAGACTAGTTTTAATTCTTAATTTTAGGATAGCTTCAAAACAATAGGAAGTTTTTGCAAAAAATTACACAGAAATGTCGGTAAAAATCTCACCTACAATAATTCTATCTCAGCACTTTTAAGAAAAACAAAACACATTCGTAACAATCAACAATTTTCACCAACGAAGGCGACCGGTGACAGTAGTAGTAACTATTTAGTAGGCTGTGTACCAAGGTCGTTGGCGTATGTGTACCTCCAAAGAAATAAAAATACATAGTGTGGTTACAAAAAGGAATACGACTCAGCCTATAGCGCTATACACATCGCTACACAAAGCTAAGCCTAAGCTGCTGTAATGTCTAAGAAAACTTAAGTATCTGGGGCTTGTGATCTAGATTAATACACACATAAGCATAAAGATATGTTCATCCTTTTCTAGAACAATGGGGGCGTTGCGATAAATATCGTTCAAAATAACCAGAATACTGCGCTCGATAAAACTTGCCTTAATAATCCACGCATACTATGTGTGCCCATAAACGGAACTAGCATTCACAACTTTCCCTTTCTCTATTCACTAGCTAAATATATTGCCGGTTACGGAAACAAAAACCCAATAAAAAGGTTGTATGCGACTGAGGTTGATATGAAGTATTAACCCACCAGACCGCCCTAACGGTTTGACCCTTCACCCAGTGCGTAAGGTTTATGTTTTACAAGCGTCGTCGGCTATAATGTACCCATCTGCATAATGAGTTTTACTCTACAATCAGATTTACGCACAATATGTGTAAGAACAGATTTAAGAGGTTAAACGCAGTTAAAAAGCGCAAGGGAAAGAAGGGAATATAAAAATTAAAAGCACCTAAATGAAGTAAAAGGTTACCATTACATTATTGAATATCCTTGTATTTGTCAAATGAAATCACTATTTAGAAAAAAAACGAAAAGAAACGCCTTTTTTTGCCCTTGCAACTGCGTGTAACCCCTTAAGAGGAAAGGGGTACCCCTTTTTTTATCTTTATTTCTATGATAATTAGAAAATGAAAAAAAACTAAAACATAGGGGCATAGTCATGGCAGTTATAGGTTTTATGGCACAAAAAGATTTCTGCTAGTGTCATTATCCTGGGAGGAAACAGTCGACTAAGTTTGTATGAAGAGAGCGCCGGTATCCTTTCACCTAAAAAAAAATACGAAAATTTTAGTCGTGTGCCTTTTCACATAGTTTTTTTGACAATGGCACATGATAGTACTATTTGGTTACCCAAAATCAAACCTAACTGAATTCAGTATTACCCTTGATCCGCCAGTCAGCCACATCCAGACACGTGTAGCGTCCGCTAACTTTAATAATAAATATAAAACGCTATTTCCAGCTACCATACAGTGGGCGTAATGCAACCCTTCCAAAATTCACTCGTATTCAGCACGACTATTAAGTATAACTTATTTCGCGTCGGCATAATTCTGGAATTCGAAAGTTCACAGTTTAAAATTACTTATTTTACATCACTTTTAGCAAAACATATACGCAGATAAGATCTTATACGGTAGAATTTGTCGAAAACTTCAAAAGAGAATGCCCCTATTCTTAGAAGATTTAGTCTATAAGTTTCATCCCGTGGGAATATCATAAAGCCAGTACGGTATTCTAGGACTTCAGCTATAAGTTTCATCACTTTCGGTCCAGCCGTTCTTGAGTTACATTATCGTGTAACTAACACGACTTTGTTTTATTTTACACGTTACTTTTAAGCTGATACGTACAGCTCTACTTACCTACCTCTTTCTCAGCCTTGCGAAAAATAAAACGAATAATCTAAAAAAATCCATAGAAACAAAGAACGTCGCCACCGCATTCTTATAACGTTGCGTAGGCCGTAAATATTAGTCAATGAAATTGTAGGAGTGACGGCGAAAACATTCTACGAGGTCTTTCCCTTTATTTCCTTCCTTTTTTCATCATAAATTAACGTAAAACTAGGGTAAGATTACAAGACTTTCCTATTTTGTAAGAGTAAACAAACACGCAGTGATTGTTCAGACGTTATTGTAACCATACTAGGTAGCATTTAAGAACTTGATGTAATAGGTATATACACTTAGAATCTATTTATTTAAACTAGCTTTTGCTCGTGACTGCGTCCGCGTAGCATTAGTAGGTTGGACCAAGGAATCACGCTGTAACATACAAACTTTGACCCCGATGGGAAGAATTATTATTTCGGAAAAGGCCTACGTCATACAAAGAACACACCTTCCAAGTTTCAGGTCTCTACGATCACTGGTTTAGACTGAGCATTGTTCCGTCAGTCGGTCAGGGCAAATCATTTTATGTCTTTATTTACACTCGTGCGCATAAATATAAAATATTTAAGAAATAGAAAATATTGTTTATTTTATTTATTTTTGAATAGAAAATAGGCTTGCATCTTATCTCATCTCACCTGATGAGAAGCGACAATGGCACACAGGCACTCATCCGAACTTAGTTTTTAAGACGTTTCTAAGTGATCAATGTATATATACATAAGCATCGAAATGAATAAAGAAATTTGACTTTGATGAGGTCGAGGATGTAGCATGCTCGCCTAGAAAAATACGGCATTTATTTATTGATGGTTTTAAGGTGTATTTTTATAATAAGAAAATGTATGGTTAAATCTTTTCAATTAATTAATTGTCACTCGTTTTTGTTATCTCTCAATCTTTGCTACGTATTTTTTTTTTCTTTTTTTACATTTCGCACATCGCCATCTAGACCAAGCCTAGACTTGTGTTATGGGTGCTAGGCAACGGATATACTTCTTATATACTTTTCTTTTGTACCTTATATATACTTATAATACGTAGAAACAACCAGACCACAGACAAATATGTAAGCATAAATACTTGTCTGAGACGGGAATCGACCCCGCAACCCTGTGTTTGGCAGTCCGGCTTGGTGACCATTGTGCCAACTGAGTCGTATTATTATAGGTAGGAAACAGTTTTGGTTTGTGTAATATTTATGTATAATCTTCTATCTCTATATATAAAAATCAATTGCTGTTCGTTAGTCTCGCTAAAACTCGAGAATGGCTGAACCGATTTATATGATTTTGGTTTTGACATGTTTGTCGTAGTCCAGGGAAGGTTTAAACGGTGAGAAACATCGGACTTACGCGGGTGAAACCGTGGGGCGCAGCTAGTAATATTTATAAAAGTAATTGATGTACTTAGCTGTATGTTTTCTTAAATAAAAATCTTAGAAAAAAAGAGTCATTGAAATGCAGTAACTACTTCTTAGTCAACCTCTTGTAAAAGTTTCTTTGAAACTCGTTTGGATATAAGTTCATTGGCCTTTCTATCTGTATTTTCTTACCTTAAAATCGTGTAACAAGTAGCGCTGTGCGTGGAATATGTATAGAATTTAATACTAAAGTCAACGACCTACATATTATTATACAGGGTTATTGGTAAATATACTAGCAAGCCGTTGAGGGCTACTTCTGTTCACCTAAACAAACAACTTTTGTTCTAAGACTTTTGGAAATTCGAAATAAAAATGAAAATTTTGAGGTTTTGTAAATTTTAAAAACAGCTGAATTATTGAAACAAAAGTCATTGAGACTAAGAACGCTACATAAAACTTAAAAAAATAAGTAAAATTTTAAGGTTAATAACCTCTCCGTGTAAGGAACAGCTGATTTTCACGTAAACATAACCTAAAAATTATCAAAAAATGACCGAATTTTCAAAAGTCGTAGAACAAAAGTTGTTTGTCATCTATACAGGGTTACCAATAACCCTGTATAGATGACTAAAGTACGCAATTACTCGTTCCTTATCCTTTGTACCGACGCAATTGTATTGGTCTTTGTGTCATATATTGGGCACATTTCTATATTGTGTTGTCCCATGCGTGAAAAAATATTAGAATCGTAGCTTAGCAAAGAGATTAAACTTATTCATAGAGTGAGCATTATTACAGTTCTCATTCAACGTTTAATAAATTTATGGAAGACCTGCATTCACACAAAAGTGGCATGTTCTGGTAACATGACGCGTCCCGTTCCCGATGTGTGACGTCATGCGTGATGGTAACATGAGAGTATTTAAAAATAATATCGCTCATGTGGGATTGTGTTATGGTGATGAGTGACAAATAAAAGACATACTTATATGAAAAAAAAAAAAAAAGAAAAAAAGAAAAAAAAAAAAAAAAACGTAAAGGAATAACAAAAAAATCTCAATTTTTCATCGTTTTCTTATGACGTTATCACGTAAAATTATCGTCCGTAAACCGACTTTACAGACAACCACATTTGTTTTTATTACATTTACGTTTTCAATAGGATTTAGTTACAAAAACACAAGACGTTTCCCGTACCTACTCCTACAGAGTACATCACTCTACTGACTGAGGCTGCATCTTTGATAAATGATATCCGATTTTCATAAGATACTTGTAATGAGTTTGCAGGAACAAAGCACAGGATAACAGTGTTATGTTTGTGCAATCTATTTTCAACGTTTTTCAATAAACTGTTAACATCAAGGCAGTGTTTTACTTATCGTGTTACAAAGCGGCTTGGAACACGACGTATATTTTTTATCTTAAGTAAAATGCAATTTTAAAAACCTTCTTAATATGGTCCCTAAAGTTGGGCCCTACCTAAATAAAACTCAAATACAAATTGACATATTTCTAGCACTTTCTAAGATGAAGGAAACTTGTCTGGTCCAATTTGGTCAATCTCTGTAGAATTCTTGATAAAGGTACCTTAGTACCTACCTATTTCTGTCAAACCAATCGATTTACATTATTGAAATGACGTTATTCTTAAGCGATCGCCAAAGGAAAACTTTCTTGTGACTTTAATGATATAACGTAGCAGAAGAAACTTTTAATAGCCTAATAAAAATTAAAATGACATCGTCGCAAAATGAAGATTCTTTACTGCCGCCCTGTGGAGAAGTTCACTCGTATATTTTGTAGGGATGAATAACTTACAACACACCGACAAACAAGTTCGCGGCAAAGGAGTTTACTAAGTGTTGCCACCACTTAAAAACAAGCATTTTGTCTGTCCACTTGTTACACAGGGTAAGTTTTTGAAATAATGACGTATGAAAGCAAAGAAACTAAGAAAACACTATAGTTTTACAAGCTTTTATTTAGCTTCACCTGTCCCAATGTTTGTCTTGAAGTCTTGTTTTATTATATAAACTTTTTAACCTGACAGTACTTGATATTAAATTGTATCACCTTTGGAACGTAGTCAATTTTTGTTTACGTCCGAAAGGCCCAAGGTCAATTCAATGTGGGCCATGCAGACTAAGCAAAGCATAGACTTACTATAATGTTCTAACGTTTTAACAAGTTCTTCATAGTAATTTGCATTAAGTGTCAAAGGACAGGTTCGTTGGTACGTATTAAAAACGTGCTCTAACTGCTCTACTACATGAGGTAGGTTTAAGTAAATACCCGGGTAAAAATATGCTTAATGATCATGACAATTACCTACACAAATTAGCTGAAATACGGATAGATTCAGCCATGTTTTAATTTAAAAAAATAGCTATAGTATATCTATGTACCTAAGATAGACCGACCAAACTAGACCTGGAATT
Source organism: Idaea aversata (assembly GCA_907269075.1). NCBI lineage: Eukaryota > Metazoa > Arthropoda > Insecta > Lepidoptera > Geometridae > Idaea > Idaea aversata. The sequence continues at coordinate 7,309,683 of OU026102.1, forward strand.
CAATAACTAAAGTCTCAATTTCAATTTGTAAGTTTACAATTATTTGCAGGAACTTGGATAGTTTCACGTCAAAATCTATATTAACGCCATCTCTCAGAAAATTCTCATAAATACTAAATAGAATAGTTTGATAACGATATTCAAATATTCCAGATTAGCATTGCCCATTTAAGGCTTACTTAATACAGGCCATAAGTTAGGCTAAGCCCAGCTCTCGGTTGACCCTGAATTGATGGCGGTCTGCCAAAATCCTAGAATGTAGGGAATGATACCACTATAATGTTTTCCTCTATATATTTATGGATCAGATAGATTCATGATGTTATTCTGTTTTTTTAACCGACTTCGAAGAAGGAGAGAGGCCCCAATTGGTGTGAATAGACCAATTGAGAACTCCTTTTTTAAGTTAGGTACAATAAAAATTACAATAAAACAATAATGTAATTTGGAACTTCAAAAATTTATCTTACTATTAATCTGAAGTGAATAATAACTACACATAATTTGACTGAAGTCGGGCAGTTTTTACATGTACTACCTGAGGTACCTACCTACGTACTCAGTTTTGTGCTTCAAATTATGTGGGTTCAGTTGTTTTTCACTTCAGATTAATTCCATTCGGATTGTTAAGATAGATTTTGACTCAGATGATTTAACCCGAATAAATTGGGATGATTCTCAGAAGATCCAATGGCTAGATGAAGGGTGGATCTAGTGAGATATTTTTTTTCATTGGATCCAGATTGTGACTACTACTGAGATTTTTCATTCTTAGTGAATTTCTCACCAGATCCATCATGGACCTAATGATAATATGTATTTCTCATTGGATCCAGATTATAAATTGTGGATCTACTGAGATTTTTCATTCTTAGTCGATTTCTCACCAGATCCATCATGGATCTAATGAGAATATGTATTTCTCATTGGATCCAGATTTCAAATTATGGATTTAATTGGGAAAACACTAAATAATTGAGGAAAATTCTTACTCTGGACAAACCAATCTCAACACCATACAGACAGAGATTAAGCATAAATTGCACGTTTTTTGTAATTTCTCAATCATTTCCAATCAATTTAAATTGAGTTAAAAACCTTCGTCAGTTCATTTCACAGTTTATCTTCGGAAACGTCCGCTCCGCTTGTCTCTGTCAAACTCAAGCAATTAGTGCCGAAGAAAATGTTTTTTGGAAAGAATGGTTAACTATAGTAATGTATAGGTAGGAATTCCGTAAAGATCTCAACGTCCATTAAGACCGAACGTACGAGTAGTAGTACGTTCTGAATTTAGGTAAAAACATTTCTTCATTAGGTACAAAAAAGTTGTTTCTCAGTACTTACTAAATCTTTAGTAAGTACTGAGAAACACTACTACACATCTACTATCTGTAGAGGTGCAACAATTAAATAAACTTTCAACAGAAATCCTATTTGTTCGCTTTTAACACTTAAGTAACATGTCCATTTTGCCTTTACGTATAAGAACAGAAAGTAGGTATTACTTTTTATGTGATTATTTCTGTCTCGATTCAAATTATAAGCTACATTTAACAAAATCCAACAGGATAATAATCAAATAATGATACTCGTACTTAGTAATTAAAAAATATTAAACTTTGACATAAATATTTTATTCCAAAAGTTTTCACAATTAAATAAATAAATAAATAAAAATATTTTAATAATTTTCTTCCACAATCAAACTTAAAAATAACAAAAACAATATGACAAAGTACAGATTAGTTCGGTTGTGGGAGATCTGAAGCCTACACTAAGCCGAGGCCTGTACTATAGGTCTCCCTTTTGGATACAATCAATTTAAATATAATTTAGTTTACTAACACAATTATACTCAGTATTATATTTATTTTATTTTGTACGAGTGGAAACACATGAACAACTCAAAGCCAAATTTGTACGTAATTATATTATTAAAGTACTATAGCTAATTATAAGCCTAAACTAGACAGGTAATTATAATATATATAATAATAAGACTTGCCCAGGTATACCTGCGCAAGTTGGCAGGTGTGATCTATTGCTTTTCCCGTAGACTAAACTTACCTTTATTTGGCATGTTTTACAGGATATTAGGTACTTACTAGTATAATTTTTGCCTTTTCGCAATTGTTTAAGCGTTAAATCGCCTTCGAGATTTCATTATTGTCGAAACTCCGTGCGTCCGGAAAAAGGTTTAGATTTATTAAACACGCTATAAACGACTAACCAAAAGGGTTTTTTACATCTCGTTTTTGTAACTACAAGCGCTTGTGTTTGTTTGACGATAACTTAAGTTTCGTTGCTCCTTGATGTCTTAGCAGAATTAATCGAAGGATTTTTCACAGTCACGTTTGTTTCAGTTTCGATCGTCTTTTGTTTTAACAAGTAAGACGAAATGCTTTAAAGACGAGTTCCCAGTTGCGTTTTCAGTAGCAAAATGTTAAAAGAGCAAAATGTTAAAAGAGCAAAATGATAAAGGAGCAAAATGGTAAAAGCGCACAAAGTTAAGTAAAAGCGCAGCAGTTGCGTTTTAGACTAGTAGCTAATAAACTACCTGGGAGTTAGACGAAATGTTTTTACGACGAGATCCCAGTAGCGTTTTAGACGGGTTGCTACCTTAGACGACCTGAGTTTGCGACGATTCGATAATAACTCCAAATAATAGACCGTGATGGAACGCAACGCTTCGTTGTAGACATTACAAGACAGTATAGTTTATGCAGACATGAAGTAACTAGTAGTTCGCCCCGAACTGAGACCTCACGAGTTTTTTTTACCGATTTTTAGTTTTTAGCGTAAAGTATGATATAACGACGAAATACTCTGTTTCTTATATAAATGATAGGTGTCTAGTATCGCTATCATTAGACCCTGGACATCGCTAACTCTATTATACTTTCAAAACAAATATCTACTTGGTCTCAATCACGTATTTTTTTATTTCGCCTTTTCTTGATACTCGGGAGAATAAGTACCTACTATGAATGTTAATCGTGTGAGATTAAAAAGCTCTAATAGCCTCCTTCCGTCTATATCACCATATCGTCAGTACCTAGAGTACCTACCTACTCATCAACTGAACACGATAGACCTTACTTGTCTTCATATAGCCTTCTTCCACCGGCTATATTACCAAACCCCAGATATCAGTAACAGTTGCTTGTTAACACCTAGAGTGCCTACTTATCAAGACAACTTTAGCGAACTTCAACGATAGACTAATCTTGTCTAGAAGATGAGTTTATATTTCTTTATAGTTGAGTGCCTTCTTCCAGTCCATCACCAGATCCTAGATATCAGCTGATTCTTCAAAAGCTAGAATACCTGCTTATTAAGGTGCTTTAAACAGAAGTTTGAGACCTATATTATCGGTGGACCTATATGTCCTTTATTTTAATAAGTCCCTAACTTATTAGAAAATAAAAATAATAAAAATATTAGTCACAAGTTTATTAATTAGAATCTCTAGATAGGCTAGCTTTACTATTTAATATTATCTACCACAATTGTTAACCAACCCTTGATTATGAAACAAATGAATAATCTATACTAATATTAGGAAGCTGAAGAGTTTGTTTGTTTGTTTGAACGCGCTAATCTCAGGAACTACTGGTTCGAATTGAAAAATTATTTTTGTGTTGAATAGTCTATTTATCTTTTTATTTATTTACTTTTTATTTTGATATTCCCACGAGATCAGGACTGACGCGGGTGAAATCGCGGGGTGCATCTAGTTATAAATATGAAGCAAAGAAAGGTCTGATGATTTAAGGGAAAGTAGAATAGACGCTTTTAAACTAAAGTCTTCCTTCACCCAAGGTAGGTAGAAGTCACCCATTGAAGTATTGACCAATTTTCGCCTCGGCTTCCGTTTAGCTGATCAATAGCTGGTTCAAGCAGCTCCTTCGAAGACCATCGGGAACGTACACAAGAGTGTAACTATAAACTTTTGCGAATTAGGTATTTGAATTTTGGATAACCATAATATTATGTAGGTACCTAATATAGATCACCCATTTATTTATAATATCACGAAGTTAAGTTATAATGTAATGGTTTTGTAATTTTCTGGAAATCTGGAAATCAAATATTTGACGACAATGACAGAAAGAAAACCTGACATTGTCATTTTTGAATCTTAAAAGAAGGTCTAAGCGTTTTTTTCCTTTTTGATACAAATGAGCTTGATATAAAAATGACCGCTGAGATGATAAATTCCTGTAGATTCCTTCTAGCTCCATCATCAGATCAGTTCCATGGTACCATATTATTGTCATCGAAGTTACCCGCTTTTGTTTGATACCCCACTCGGGTATATTTGCCCAATAGTCTGGCTGCCATATATGTAGATCCCCTTTTGCATCCCCTATCTCCGTAACCCCCTGACCGATCCTGCTCATGTTCGAACTTAAAAATTCTATGGACCTGAACTACTCGTATACCAAAAATCATTAAGATCAAAGCAACGGTACTCAAGTTATCGTCGAACAAACATACATAGATACATAGATATATAGATACATAGGTACAACCGACCGACCGTCTCGCCACTAGACCTCTCTCGCTTCGCTCGTTCGGTCAATTAAGTCTCAGTTCGGAAAATCAGGAAAAACTGTGTTAACTGCGTAGAATATTAAAATCGGTAAGCTAAATCCAACAAGTGACGAATATATTTTAATGAAATATTAAAAGCGCTCGTGTATTTAACAAACTCTAGTCCTAAGTAGATATTAAGCAGCACCTAATGAAATGAAGCCTATATACCTGGCAGCTTAGCGAGTTATCTGTTAGAAGCATATTTTGTTGGTGTAGGCTTTGTTTGAGTTGCAAATTACCCTTTGTGTGAGTTAGTAACAATATCATTACAGTGTTTAATCACACGGCCTCTCTACATGATGGCCCAGCACTGGACCAGCGAGATGGCCATGCGATGGTAGAAACGCAACTACACGATGGACACGTTCAGCCATCGTTGCCCACTTTCATAGATGTGCGACCGAAAATTGACACCGTGGCCATCCAGTCGCCATTCCACGAACCATAAGCCATTAGACATCACTACGCCCTCTACATCGCCATTACATCGCCAACACATCGCCATTACATCGCTATTATACCATTAAAGGTTTCCTGGAAGAGATCGATTTGAGCGATAAGGCCGCCCTTTGATACACTAAAAAGACTTGTTATGGTTTTTTTATATATCTTAATATATATAAATCTCGTGTCACAATGTTTGTCCTCAATGGACTCCTAAACCACTTAACCGATTATAATAAAATTCGCACACCATGTGCAGTTCGATCCAACTTGAGAGATAGGATAGCTTACATCCCGATATTCCCACGGGATCGGGAGTTACGCGGGTGAAACCGCGTAGGGCAGCTAGTATATATATAAATCTCGTATCACAATGTTTGTCCTCAATGGACTCCTAAACCACTTAACCGATTATAATAAAATTCGCACACCATGTGCAGTTCGATCCAACTTGAGAGATAGGATAGCTTACATCCCGATATTCCCACGGGATCGGGAGTTACGCGGGTGAAACCGCGTAGGGCAGCTAGTCTTAATATATATAAATCTCGTGTCACAATGTTTGTCCTCAATGGACTCCTAAACCACTTAACCGATTATAATAAAATTCGCACACCATGTGCAGTTCGATCCAACTTGAGAGATAGGATAGCTTACATCCCGATATTCCCACGGGATCGGGAGTTACGCGGGTGAAACCGCGTAGGGCAGCTAGTATTTTATGTAATTTAAAAATGGTGTTTCCAATAAGAATTTATCTATCTATCTATATTTGTCTCCATCAGTAAAAATGAACTATGAAAACATACTAGATTTCTGTCATTTCTACAATATTTTTAGGTATAATATGTATGTTTGTTTATAATAACGGAATTCAGCTGCAGCGAAATGGAATGTATTTTAATTTGAATACCAAATCTCTGGAGAATATACAGCGAACTCGTACCGTGACCTCCTCACATAATGCGACAATTTTCGCAGTGTAGGTTTCGTATAATACGAGTATTATTATCATAAAATTAAAATAAGAACTTTTTATTCCACAACATCGATGTGCTAAAATTTCATGTACCTACATTAAATCCTTACTAATATTATATCACTTCACTACATAGTATAAAACAAAGTCGCTTTCTCTGTCCCTATGTCCCCATGTCCCTATATCCCTATATCCCTTTGTATGCTTAAATCTTTAAAACTACGCAACGGATTTTGATGCGGTTTTTTTAATAGATAGAGTGATTCAAGAGCAAGGTTTATATGTATAATACTAGCATAATATAGCCGTGCGAAGCCGGGGCGGGTCGCTAGTACTATATATTATAATGTTTGAACTCGCTAATCTCAGGAACTAGTGGTTTGAATTGAAAAAAATATTTTTGTATTCGATAGTCCATTTATCCAGGAAGGCGGCTACTTTTTATCCCGATATTTCATTCATATATATCTCTTATTTTTTCCTCAGCAGTTTAAAGGTAACTGGTAAACAACAGAAATACATCATCTGTGAAAATTTCACCTCTCTAGCTATCATGCGGTTCATGAAATACAGTCTGGTGACAGACAGGCAGATGGACAGAGCAATTCGCTTAAATTATATTCATACGAATTCTAAACGACTTTTGCTTCCGACAGTACCAAATATCATTTTGATTATAAAAAAATAAGTAGGATGAGTTTAAGAGTGGAAAATATTTATTTTTTTGACTCCACGCATTCGGCTCATTTGGGCCGTAGGTAAATGGGACGAGAACATGAATCACTCGACGGACGGACAGCGAAGTCTTAGTTTCCGTTTTTACGCTTTGGGTACGGGACCCTAAAAAAGGACTATTATAAATGATCGTAATTGGTAGCCGATGATGACGCTTTTATACACACGACGGTAGTTACGGGCCGGTGCTTAAGGTGAAAGGGTACTGGCGCTCTCTCCATACAAACGTAGTCGACTGTTTCCTCCTTAGATAATGACACTAGCACAAATATTTTTGTGCCATAAAACCTATAACTGCCATGACCATGTCATGTTTTGGTTTTTTCATTTTCTAATGATCATAGAAATTAAGACATAAAAAACAAAAAATAACAAATATAAATAAAAAATAAAAATATTTGCTCTAGTGTCATTATCCAGGGAGAAAACAGTCGACTACGTTTGTATGTATGAAGAGAGCTCCACTACTGCATTGAGCTTAGCTAAAGGATTAAAACAAATTTTACTATTGCAGATTTTATTGTTTGTAATATTGCAATACCAAGAACAATAAATCCAGCTCATAGAGAACAGTACATCGTAAAACTTCATACTATACCATTTAATGTTGCTTACAGTGAAACCGACTTGCATTACTGTTGTACATCAAAACCTAATATAAAACCCACATACAAAGTTGGAAAGAACCATAAAACGACCGCGAACAAGATTAGTCCCACGACTTTACTCGCTTTTAAACTTCAATAACACGCACAGCACACGCCACTAAAATATTGCTGTGGGGGTTGACTCTCTAAGCGATTACCTATAGACCTTAATAATTTTATTTAAATACAATATTATAAATAATGCACGGTAGTAGTTATTAGGCAAATTGCGTTAATGGTACTTTAAATTTAAACAAACTGCTTGTTTAGTGCTTGTTTATATTTTTATGTGTAATGTTGGTCATAGTGTGGGTAGGGTTTTTATGTGAATGATTCAAAGTCAAAGTCAAATTTCTTTATTTCTTTCGATACTTATGTTTAAAAATACAATGATCACTTGAAATCGTCTTAAAGAACTAAGTTAGGATCTGTGCCTTCGGAACGCGCCCACCAATGAGAAGAAAGCACAAGAAACTCATGGGGTTTTTTTTTTATGTGATCACGCTCACAAAGGTCAATATTACAAATATTTGAAGGTATTATTTGAAATGGAGCAATTAAAGTCACATCCATGGATTCTTATCATTAAGGTACGAAGAGGTATCATAGTATGCCTTACCGCACAATTTATGCTTTATAAAAGTTTTGAATTTGTTAATGGACATGTCATATACATCTTTAGGTAATTTATTATAATAGAGCACACATGTACTATTAAACGACCTGCTTATTTTCCGGAGCCTACTACCGGGCAAGGTCAGCTCAGATTAGTATTATACGTATCATTATAATTATTATTAATGTTATTTTAAGACTATATTTTGTATTCATGTGCCAATAGAGTGAAACATGGCCGAACTTATATATTACCATCTAACATCATTGTACCCATGTTTATGAATGAATAAATGACTTATGAATTATTATGAATTAGTCACTTTCGAATTTCACGCATTCTGCTTCAGTGGCATCTCTCGCTTAAGACGAAAAGCTTTCTAGGTAAAAATTTGCATTTAGGCATAACGCTTTTATTGGCATCTCGCATTTTAGGTAACTCGATCATGAGGGGCCTCTACGTGTGACAACTATAACTACCAACATAATTAATGAGTGTCCAGCGCACCCTGGACGGACAGTGGAAACTTCACTCCAAGACAATAAAAATGAAAGTGTTGCGGAACACGCGTTTGGAACGATATATATATAAATATATGGGAGATTCATTTGTGTTCAAGTCGTATGCAATGATAAGTTTTTAAAAAAATTAACCAGATGACGCTACATGTATAATTAAATGGAGCAAGCATTGTGTTTTTATTACATTTTTGAAATTAAAGAGCTTTTTGGAAATCCTCGGTTTTAATAGTACAAACCTTTACAGTTTATCTTAAGGTCCCTCGCCAACCCGTGATAAGGAACTTCGGTTCGATTAGACAAAAACGATACTTACTGAGAACAGCTTATTCTCAATATCAGGTTTAAATGTGGCATCAATATAAACACTAAAAATATGTACCTTCGAGACAAAAAAGAATTACCTATATTGCATATTGCTTACAGCTAAATACATGGTGGCAGAAATTGCTCAACTTTTATCTTGTCGACCAAATATGTATTTATCATCAAAACATAAAATTTTATTTGTTGGGTAGCCAGGTAAATCTACTGATACAAAAGCTTTTAGCGAGATTCAAGGCGAACACAAACTTGAGAATTGATATCGACTGACAGACTATCAATTGGTAATCATATTAATATTAAAGTGGTTGAGCTCTACTTCTGTGCACATTAAGAATCAACTTTTGTTCTAAGACTTTTGGAAATTAGATTATTTTATTTTTTACGGTTATGTTAATTCGATAAAACCTGAGTCGATAAAACTTAAAAAGAATAAATACAAAAAATAAAAAAATATTGCAAGACATTCCACACATCGCCATCTAGCCCCAAGCTAAGTAACTACACTTGTGTTATGGGTGCTAGAAAACGGGTATACTACTTATATACTTTTCTTTTGTAAATATATACTAATAATAAATAGAAACAACCAGACCACAGACAAATATCTAAGCATAAATACTTGCCTGAGGCGGGAATCGAACCCGCAACCCTGTGTTTGGCAGTCCGGCATGGTGACCATTGTGCCAACTGGGTCGTCAGAATAGGTATAATTTAAGGTTAATAATGGAGAGGCCATGTAGGTAACAGCTGACTTTCCATAAGTTTCTTGTGCCTAACCACCATGAGTTTCTTGTGCCTTCTTTTCATAGGTGGGCGCGTTCCGAAGGCACACACCTACCTTAATTTTAAAGACGCTTCAAAGTGGTGTAATGCACTGCATAACTCCTATTGAATTAAATTTTTTGATTTAAATTTGATTTGATTTACAGGTAAACAATCTAAAAATTTCCAAAAAATAAAGTAAATGTCGCCGAACTAAAATTTTGACACAGAAATTGCCTTTTAGATACGCTTTCTCAATAATATAAATACAATAGATTATTCTAGCACATATATTACAATAGCACTAGCATCGTAGGAACTAAACCCAGCTGACACTAGACGGGGAAAAGTGGGGGTGGCCTTTGCTCTGCAGTGGGACGGAATAGACTAAAAATAAAATAAATAAATCATATAAAACATATGCGTTCTAATTTAACGATCTGTTATGACCCCAATCGACCCCAATCAATAATGCGTTATTAACAAATTAGATTTGTATAAAATATACTTTTATTTTTGAGCTGAGATGGTGTTAATAAATTGTACCAGACATTTTTTCCGTGAAATATACCGATACGAGTGAAAATATGAATGAAAATGATACTAAAGCCATTAACGGTAGTCCGACCAAAACTATCGACAAACCTAGTGGTTTGTCGATAGTTTTGGTCAATATTTTAGTTAATTATGATTCCATGATAATATTTTACCGTATCATACTTGAGACACGTCAAGATGCGTTACAGAATTACGACCCTGATGGGCACAATGTCATACTTATTTAATTTCCTCATATGATACGGCACGGTGGGCGACGAACTTAATCCTAATTTTTCTTCTTGTTTACAAGAAAATATTCATTTTGTTTTATTCCTCATTTTATGGCTGGGTATAAAATTTGTAATAATATTTTGTGACATGGTCAATGAGGGTTGTAAAACCTTTAACAAAACGTCCTGAACTTCTGCCTAATAAATATTTGTATAAATTTGCACCTCATTTAACGATTTTTCTTGATACCTACTAACAATTTGAAATGATATTGTTTCTGAAGAGGTCCTTAATTCGATGCGTATGTTTTATGTACAGTCACATTACCAAATAGCTGAACCCCACGTGCCCCCGCGCTCATTCGCATATCTGTAAAAAATATAGTATTTACCTATTTTGTTATATTTTTAATATTTTTTATTGTATTGTATACTGTTTTAAAAAAAACAGAATCAGGTAACATTACTTTACAACCTTACAGATTAGCGAGTGAGCTCTAGGTCACGTGGGGTTCAGCTAATTGGTAATGTGACTGTATATACAATGTTCACGCCGTACTCCGGCATATGATGGCCGATTTTGATGATTCTTTTTTTTATACCCAACCTACAGTACTTACTTAATATTTTACTAGCATCGTATTAGGACCGGCATTTTACGCCGTGCTTTATTAACTTTGACATTCTCATAAATAAATAGATAAATAAATATAAGGTACCCGCGGGTAAAAGGGGCCACCTTGCCTGGTATCTTAATTAAAAACTAAATATTTCGTAAAAATAGGGAAATTTACTTAAAACAAGTCATTAGATTATTTATTGCTTTATTATTGTTAATCTGAAAAACAATTTATTTGTTTATTTTCTTGTTTTTGTCACTAATAAAAGAATCAAGATTTAAAAAAAACGTTTTAGTGGCCCTTATTATAAAAATCAAATGTTGTTTGTTAGTTTCGCTAAAACTCAGAAACGACTGGACCTTAGCTAATTTTAGTTTTTTGAAATATTTGTAACAGTTCAGAGAATAAAGGGTTTTTAAGACCGAGACTTACGCTGGTAAAACCGCGGGGCGAAGCTAGTCTCTCAATAAAAAATATCTGATCCAGTTTCTAGATTATACTTTCACAATCAAAAATCAAACGATGACTTTCATAGTTTAGTTTGCTTAGAACTTTGGTGTTCCCACATGGTCAAACTTTTTGATCAATCTTTCTTGATTAATTTATTTTTGCCCAAAGCTCTTGGTAATTGTTAAGTTTGATAATTTAGGTTGACATAACCTAGTAAAATGTATCTAAATACCTTATTTGTCAAAATATTATAAGTAGTTTAGAAGATATGCGGGGACAAATAGTAGATTATGCATCAAGGGCATAAAGCAATGTCTTATGTTGTGGGTGGCATATTGAACCCCGAGTGTAACGAGGGACCCTCGGGTCAACCCCCGAGCGCAGCGAGGGAGGTTAAGTAGAGTCCTGAGTGAAGCGAGGGGTTTAAGCCGCCCAAGACGAAGACATGCTTTATCCCGAGATGCATACTCTACTTTTCATACCGTCAGTCGATTTTTTTTTTAATTCTTCTGGTGGCCAGTCAAATGACTTATTAGAAATAAAACCTGTTTGCTGAGACCTTCAACATTAAAATAAAGAGTTTTCGCACGAATTTCAACGTTCCAAATTTAAATCACTTTATTCCCTTGGGAGTTTCATACAACATTATCTCCCTTGGAAATAAAGTCTTGCTTTAAGTTGAGGTTATTAGGGCTTTAATCCGTGATTAAAGTGCTGCAGGTGTGAAAATGAACATTATTACTACGGATCAAATGTTACATAGCCTTCCCTTTGGACTTCGCGGACGCACCGTTCTTTACAGACAATATATAGCTTGACCAAAAAGTTTGACCTCGCGGAAGTACCGTTCTCTACCTTCGACAATCTAACTGATTCTCTACATACAATTTAGTTTGACCAAAAAGTTTGACCTCACGGAAGCACCACTTTCTACAGAATGGGCTAACAAAGTTGATATCGCTCGGGTTTCATTAACCCCGACAATAGCGCTTTTAGCGTTGATTGTCTTGTCTTCCCCTTTCCTCGAAATTTTATTGTACGGGAAAATTGGTAAACGAACGGAATTCGGCTTGATTCATTATTACGGTAGGGCTAAAGTTGTGCAACATTTGTAATCAGGACTTTGCATAGATATTAAGAGGAAAGGTACCCGGCGCTCTCTCCATACAAACAAACGTAGTCTACTATATTAGCACAAATATTTTTATTCCATACAACCTATAACTGCCATGACTATCTATGCCCATATGACTTATTATCATTATCATTATTAACATTATAGATAATTATTATCATAGAAAGTAAGAGTTAAAAAAACAAATTATATACAGGGTTATTGGTAATTATACTAGCAAGCCGTTGAGGGCTACTTCTGTGCACAACAACTTTTGTTCTACGACTTTTGGAAATTCAAAAAAAATGGCTATTTTGAGGTTATGTAAATTCGAAAAACAGCAGACTTTTTAAAACAAACTTTTTTAAAACCATTCAGACTAAGAACACTAGATAAAACTTGAAAAAATAAGTAAAATTTTAAGGTTAATGACCTCTCCGTGTATGGAACAGCTGATTTTCAGGTAAACCTAACCTCAAAATTTTCAAAAAAATGTTCGAATCTCCAAAAGTCGTAGAACAAAAGTTGTTTGTTTAGGTGCACAGAAGTAGCCCTCAACGGCTTGCTACTATAATTACCAATAACCCTGTATAAAAAATAAGACATAGTCAATCATGGCAGTTAAAAGTTTTATGCAACAAAAATATTTGCTATAATGTCCTTATCCAGGGAGGAAACCGTGTACGTTTGTATGGAGAGAGTGTCCGTACCCTTTCCTCTTAAAAGCTGGTTTTCACACTGTAGCGACTACACTGGCCGTTATAGCGCTATAAATCGCCACATGCACTGCTTAGTTTATTCGTTTGTTCGAGAAAATTGTATAGACTGCGCTAACACGTACGACAAATCGCTACAATGTGAAAGAGTCTTAAACGCCCTACTCATGAAGTGCAATACACTCCCAAAGAGCGCCCAAACTAAACAACTTGGCTTGTGTTAGGATATCTAGACAACGGACAGAATTTTTTTACACTTTTCTTTTGTAAATACATCACTTCACTACATAGTATAATATAAAAAGTCACTTTTCGCCGTCCGTATGTCCCTATTTCCCTTTGTACGCTTAAATCTTTAAAACTATACGCAACGGATTTTGATGCGGGTTTTTTTAATAGATAGAGTGATTCAAGAGGAACGTTTATATGTATAATACATGCATAATATAGCCGTGCGAAGCCGGGGCGGGTCGCTAGTATAAAATAAAGTCACTTTTCGCCGTCCCTATGTCCCTATTTCCCTTTGTATGCTTAGATCTTTAAAACTACGCAACGGATTTTGATGCAGTTTTTTTTAATAGATATAGTGATTCAAGAGGAAGGTTTATATGTATAATACATAGATAATATAGCCGTGTGAAGCCGGGGCGGGTCGATAGTACTTAATATAAATAAAAAAACACCTAAACCAAAAACAAATATCTCCACATAAATATATATGTTTAAGGCGGGAATCGAACCTGCAACCTACTGTATCGCAGGCGGGTGTTCGCCTGACGCCCCACAGAGGTCGTCAAATTGGTGATACTCATATCCCTTAAATGGCAAGGGTACAAAATTTCAAATTAGTGGCACAAAATAGTACAATCTAAAATAATGTTATACAGTCAGAAAAGGACTGAGGGTAACAGGTACATATTTTAAGGAGTTTGAATTTTCTTAATGACGGTTCTTTATTTTTTGGTTATTCTGTGTGATATAACTAACACCACATGAGTCTAATACTTCGAAAGCTTTAGTGATACCTTGCAGAATAATTAACAATTTCAGAACAGTTATTTCAAAAAATAAAACTTTAAAATATGCACCTGTTACCCTCAGTCCTTTTCTGACTGTACTACCAAAAGTTTATAAAAAAGAAATGAAACAACAGCGTTTTGAATAAGTATACAGTCCTTGGTTTTATGGTACAAACTTTTACAGTTTCTCTTATATGTAAAAGATTAGTTTATTTTTCACATTTTTTTTACGTTACGCATAGCATTTTTTCAGGGCTAAAATCTCCTTAGTCGTGCCCGGAAGTTCAACACCGCTCTTTTCTATGAAAGAGCAATATATTCACGTATGACTCAAATAGTCTTCATAATCCACTTCAATGTCACAAACAATGCTACGATGGTGCTACAGACAGTCTACGAAAGGCTACGACGAATACGAGACGTAGCGTAGCACTTACTATTTACTCCTTTGGATCTTTTCCTTCGAAACTATTCTGGCTTGCGCTATTTCTTTCTACTTCAAGTCAAGTCAAGTCAATTAGATAAAAAAAAAATTCGCCAGATCGGTCCGCAAGCAGACGTGCAAATATTAAAAATAAATAACATAATATCAATACCTAGTTAATGCTACTAATATTATAAATGTGAAAATTGTATGAATGTGGGTATTCCTTCACAGAAAAACGACTAACACAATTGCGATGAAACTAGATATAAATAATAATGTCAAAAGATATAAATTCTATTATTACTACTAAATGATTTAAATTCGTTTAGGTCATAACAACGATGTTAAAGAAGCCAGTTACCTAATTCGTTCCCAAAAAGATTCCCTTCTAGTGCTTTGAGGCTACTAGGTAAGCAATAATTAAAAAATAAATGTATATGACGGGGGAGGTCTTCCATTTTGCTGACGTCACCAATCTCATTGTCCACTTGACGACTCTTCGGTTAGTAGTTTTTGCGAGTGGTTTACGGTAAATAATGATGACGTCAGTGGAGCCGACGTCATCAGGTCGACCATTCTTCGATTAGTAGCTTCGTCTTCAAATAGTAGCTCCGATGGTGCTGAGTAGAAACCGCAGGTTGTAGGGAGGTTCGCTCGGTTCGATGTCTAGCGCTGGAATGAGCTTTCCTACTGTTTTGCGGCTGTATTTATAGTGATTTTGTGTTAAGTTAATGAGTGTTTTCAAACACTAGGATCTTGATTTTAATAGTTAAATTCAATGTAAATCGATCTATTAACCGTTAGTTTAAGATTTATTATAACGAAATGAAAACATTTTATTGCAAAACAACAATATTGTTTTGAATAATCAATAATTTTATGAATTCTAGATGAAATTTAGTTTTACCAATCAAAGTTTAGGTCAATACTCATAATTGCGCCGATATATATAAATCGATATACTTAACACGATATATATAAATCGATATACTTCTATTAGCGTAACGTAGCAAGTCAGAAATATTATTTCTGCTCTATTTTCCTTAGAAATAAATATACATAACAACCGCAGATTGCTGAGCAGAACAATAACATGTCAATTTCCTCTAAGAAGCTAAAGACGATTACAACAAATACGTAAAGGATTACCTCGTTAATACAGTATTAAGTTTGATAAGAAGGGAGGTACTTTTTGTACCTTTATACCCTTTACGAAGCCAAGGAAGGTCAATCCGCCCAACCGTTATTTATTGTGTTTATTCCATAAAAAGATAGATGTATTGTTTTTTTTTCGCTTCGACTGTCAAAATCCATCTATACTTAATATTATAAAGCTGAAGAGTTTGTTTTTTTGTTTGTTTGGACGCGCTAATCTCCGGAACTACTGGTTCGAATTGAAATTTTTTTGTGTTGGATAGTCCATTTATCGAGGAAGACTATAGATTAATTTTCATTTTGATATTCCCACGGACCGGGACTTACGCGGGTAAAACCGCGGAGCACAGCTTGTATTAGATATGTATAAAAAAATGGCATTATTTATTTATGTATCATTCATTTATTACAGGCAACAAAGGCCCATAGACTTTAAAGACTAGTTTACAATTATTAAATGTGTTATTATTAACATCATCATTCATATTCATTTATTTTTTATTTTTCTATTAATTATTATGAATAAGATCGCACAAAAAAATAATGTAGTGTATATGGAAGTGCAACAAAGTGTACCTACTCTGGTAGGATCTGTCTGAACCAATTCACATCCTACGGCCAAAAGTCCTGCAAAGCATATTAAAAGCGGATATTACAAACAGGGGTAAATGTGGTTTTGGAATGACATCTTCCCCCAAAAAACTGGTTGCCTGTAAAGTCGGTATACGGGCGAAAGTTTTACGTGACAACAACTGTGCTCGAGTGGAAGGGACGCGTGCCTTTCACTTTTTATGTCTGTCTCTCTCGCTCTTAGGCGGGCTAACCATGCCCGAGTGGAAGGGACGCGTGCCTCTCACTCGCTCTCATTGTGAGCGCATAACGTCAGCGGAGCGTAACGCAGTTTCTTGAAGTGTCACCCGGCAAACCAATTTATAAAACGTTGTCACGTCAAAAAATAATCAGTTAAAAAGTTAAAAATAAACCTTGCATTTGCCCCCGGTATAAACTAGAATGCTTTCCCCGAAAGGCAGAATGAACTCGAATGAAATTATATTCTTAGTTTCACATAATTAATCTTACGAACTAACATCTGTTACAACTTGTTTTATAAACACTTTATTAATTTATACTTTAATAATATGACAGCAAAGGACGTAACCCGTTTGACCTCTTGAATTTTTCGGAATTCTGAGTTTCATAACAAATTCGTATAATGTTACAAGTAGCAGAGTTGTGTCTTTACACATAGGTATAGTAAGGTCGGCTGCATAATTGCAGACCCACCGTAGAGCTCCAAAATGGCTGTTATAAGAATGTTTTCAACACAAGCAAGATTCTAGACACCTGCTTTAGTTGAAGTTTAAAGTCTTCTAACTCATAAATCAAACAAAAATATTACATTGAAAACATTCCAATAATAGTAATTTTAGAACTCTACCGGGTGCTGCAATTATGCAGCCGACTACCTGCTGGTAATAAGGGCCACCTGCCACCTTAATTAAAAACTATTATTTTAATAAAAATAAGGAAAACTACTTAAAAACATGTCATTAGATAATTTTTTATTTATTTTCAATCTGAAATGTCTATTTTCTTCTTATTTTGTCACAAATATCAAAGTTTAAAAAAATCTTGTATTGGCCTTTTTTACCCGCAGGTACCTTAATTATTATATTTAATTAATTAGATACTTAATTCTAAATAAGAAAAATAGTACATATTAATGTCGGTGTAAGACCCTACCACGTACTCAATCAAACAAATAA
The DNA here is from genome assembly GCA_907269075.1 of Idaea aversata. NCBI lineage: Eukaryota > Metazoa > Arthropoda > Insecta > Lepidoptera > Geometridae > Idaea > Idaea aversata. The sequence goes on from OU026102.1 coordinate 7,327,347, forward strand.
TTTATCATGAAACTTCAAGGCTAGAATCGGCCATTATGCAAGCCGGGTGATAGAAACTAAAAACAGTATCTCTGACTCTATCGTGTTGTCTATTTCAGATATTTACACAAAATAGTATTTGGCTATCCTAAACAGACGGGTTAGGGTACATCTCGCCCACAGAAAAACTAGTCTGCGGACCAAACGTCCACTTTTAAAAATGTGTATGGGTAGATTCGATACTGTTTTATGCTATTTATCTCGGCTAGCGTTTTGGTCGATTCCTTTTTAAAATATTCGTAGAAAGTAATACTCAAATACTTCCTAAAATAAAATAAAAAACTTCCTTCCGTAAAATACGAAGTCACAAAGTTGTAAAAATACTCTCAATTTATAACGTTTTGGCATACTGCGTCGCTTCAGTCAATATGATTACCGCATCGCGAGTTCCGGGTGATCGGGCGTCCCATTTCCCTTCCCACCGTTTTCAATAACTACAGTAATTTGTTTATCTATCAATTTTATTGGAAAAGTCGTTGCTCAGCCTCGATTGAGCGTTTATTGAACTGGGAATAAAAATTATCACTATTTATTTATTTTTATAACGTTTCACTGCTGAGGAAATGGCGCTTGCCCCTTTTCAATAGTTTCCTGTGGGTCCAGTCTCTTTATTTTTTTACATTTATATAAATAATAATAATAATTTATTTCACAAAAAGTTTACAAAAATGTTTACAAGTTACTTTCACAATATAGTACCTATGCAGGTTTGTGTTAAAAAACCTTGAATCTGTTCAAGTATAAAACTATAGATTCCTTGTTCTCGCTAAGTATACAGATACTTGTCATAAGACAAAAGAGATCACAGTCTCAGTACATTTAGATCTAGGACATATTATTATGTAGCTGGTATGACTCGATTACAAATACAGATAACTTAAAAATAAAAGTGAGAATAGTTGTTTATGAGGGATTTGTAATCGTGGGTTGTGTAACTGTGTGTGTGAGTGTAAGTGAGTAAATAGTTAAGTTTAGGTGAGTATATTACAATCATAGATATAGAAATAAGTATTCATAGTTTAACCCAAATGGCACTTTAACGTACCTAAACTCAATTTAAATCATCAACAATTCAACAGACGAAACAAGAAATATAAATGTGAGAGCTTTGTAATAAAATTTTAATAAACCCAAGAACCCTCAATTTGTATGCTGAATTTTAGTAGAGTTTCACGAATTCAGAACTCCCGGAAGATATTAAACAGATTAGCTATAAACAGATGCAGACAGGAATTTTGTAGATATTTCTACGCAAACAGACTTGGATAGACTAGGTATGCAAATAAATTAAAGGCAGATGTTAACAGCGTTCACTTGTGTTTTTTATTTGGCTTCTTCTAATTAAACTATCCAGTGATCAGAAAGTTTGTAGCCTGCAATAGCCCTAACGGAAAGGTTAATTAGGGAAATCGTACAATTTGAACGTATAGTATGTATTTATTGGCTGAGTTCGGGCAACTCAGTCCTATGGGAGCTTTGTGACGTCTAATTTGGTGGATCGCGAATATTCGAGTTTCGTTATGTGAAGTTACAGTTCTGACTTTGACTTAATTAATCGTATTATCTCTTTTGTTTTATGGTACCGATCAAATGGAAAAAATGGGACTGTTATTAGGTAACTCGATTGTCAGTCTGCCTGTTTGTTAAGATGCTTTTTCTCGGGAAGGGACCGAGTTGAAATCTATTTCAAATACTTAAGGTCTAAGATCCCCATTAGATGATAAAAAAATGTAAGTCAACTCTATTAAGAAAATAGAACCGACATTCTAGAGAAAATTTGTTGTTTCTAAAATAATTATAATTTTCGACTTTTATGTTTTTCGCAGTTTTCCCTTGATGTAGGTACTTATTATGCTATAAGCTGGTGATGCTTTTCACAAAAATTTACAATTTCATTCAATTCTGCGGTCAAGTTTCATTACCACCAACCATTCCACTACCAAATATGGTAATATCACCTAACATTGTTTTACAAATACCTACTTACATGAGTACAAAACCCTGCTAGATGCGTGAGTCCGGCTCTTATTTGATCGGTTTTTTAAGGATAAAATGTTTTTGGGATATTTTGTTCCGAATAATTCGAGATTCAGACCCCCACTACCTTCGGTTATACGATTAACCAATAACGCAGACTACCGACGAGAGCTCACCGTCTCTTTACCCGACTACTGAAGTCCTCCATGGCGTATCCCCAACGGCGAAAAGCTTGGCTAGACTAAATTTTTAAGGGTGATGGGAGCGGAGGTGGCTCGCCAATCCAAACTTTGTTTTAAAGCTCCTGTTGCAAGCATGGCAGTGCAACTGGGCAAACCGGTTATAGGTGTAATTGTAACTGGGCTTGGGACGATTTTTCCTGGCAAGGCGTTTGACATCGAGATCCTGCAAGCGACGCTCTTCAAACGAGCTAACAGCGTCATGAAATGGTTTTACGCCACTCAGGTCTCTGATGTGCGAGTTTCTCCCTAACATCCGGAGTCGGGTTATGTTTTAGCTGTTTCATCCTATCAACATGATGGAAAGTAGTCGGTTCTATTTACCGTAAAAATAGACCTTATTCTACTTTTAGGTCTGTCTTCAAGGTATCAAATCATACCTCCTGTCTGCTCATACCTTCGTTTGTTAGGGTTCCGTACCTCAAAAGGTAAAAAAGGACCCCTTATACGATCACTTTCTTGTCCGTCTGTCTGTCTGTTTGTTTTAGATTATTCTATTGCTTCGTTCTAGATATTAGTTTACAAGCAGGTACATTGCCCACAGCCAAATTAACACTATACACCAACAGTACAGTTAAGAAAATAAATAAATGAAAATTAACGTTTTTTAAACTTCAACTTTGTTTTTTAATAAATATGAGAGATTAGTTATGGGTCTCCTACATTCACACTTTCTCTTCCGGTTTTCATAACGCGTAATTTCATAACGCGTTAAAAAAACTTCACTAGGTCCGTTCGCCAAACTGCGATAAGGAACTTTTTTCCAATAATGTTTTTGAAATTTGACATTGGATAGAGTTTACTTATTTTGGTAGCAATATTAAAGAACATTCATGGAATCGCGTGTATTTTTAGACAAACCATGTTTTTTGCAGGTGTTGGGCAGGTGATTCGAGATTGTCGTCGACCCCTTACCCTCACACTATGTATATGACTACACAAAGCCATTTATTCTTGTAAAAACAGTGCAAAGGCTCAAGGGACTTGGTAAAGGTACGCGTCGGCCGCTCCTTCGACTAAGCTCTTAAAAGCTGACCCTACGAAATGGATAATTTTCCTGTGCTTTAGATTATTTAGCCTTTACTTTTATAGCTGACGTAGAAGTACCTACCTATAAGATATTATTAGGACCTTCTCTTACTGCCTCGTACTGTCATAATAATTTGCAGGTCTTCAAGTCGCGAGTGAATAGGTATCTTCTAGGAAAGCGTGCTACATTATAGGCTGCATCGTCACCTCGGGCGGTTGTGATAGTGGTCAAACGCTGACCTATCATACTACTTACTACTACTTACTCCGCTGGCTCAGCGACCCAAAGTAGATCTTGGCCTCCGAAACGATAGTAAAAAAAAAAGTTTAAAAAAAAGTATTTACTAACTCTGCAAAGTTTAATAATGTCTATCACACCTATCACGCAAGCTGCTTGTTTCTCTTAAGTTTTTAATCAATACTTGTAGTGTTGTCGGTAAAACTGTTAGTTCTTATCACTGAACTATTCCCCAGAATATGTTGACAAAATAAACAGGTTTAATGAATTGGCGGGAAAATTCCCTTCACATGAACTTTGGTTAGAACTCGAGCACAGAGTACAGATTTTGATCGCCAAATAAAAACTCTTGCTTCCTTATTCCAAAACCAGGTCTAAAAATAGTGTGATTAAAATTTAAAACATAGTCTAAATAAACGTTCAAATAACGTTTATTTTAGACTATGGTGATGGACTATGGACTATATAATATCTGAATCTCGGACTATTTAAATCATCAGCTACACATAGATTTGAAATCATCAAAAATAAACAATGAAAAAACGTTTCCCATCCATAAGACACTCAACACTCACAAGAGTGGGAAATCAGTCAAGGGCTACTACATTCGAAGAAATTCATAGGCAGCAGCACCAGAGGGGCTTCTATATTGAACAACGGTAGAAGCAAAGCATGAGCTGTGGTTGGTGCCTTGACAGGACACTACGGAAACAATGACATGCTTTTAAAAAAAAATCGAGGTAACTTCAAATAATGACTGCAGAGCCTGCGGTGATGTCAGGGAAACTATGGAGCACATACTGTCTGAATGCGACGTCTTAGCAGCGAAGCGCTTGAGCCTCCTTGGGAATGCGTATCCCAAACCGGAGGAATATAGGTTTCTTCCTCTTAGTGGGGTCACCGTGTTAATCGACCACTTCTTCAAAGAGTAAGAAACATTAAGGTAGGGGTAAACACAAAAGATCCCAATGGGTCGAAGTGTTGCTGGCTATTTGTCAGCCCTAGATATACAAGATAAGATAAGATAAACCTCTTTTTGGAATAAGGGGGTTAGACATTGCAATGTGAAGTTAGACGTTCACTTGGTGTATCAGCTGATCGATAAGTCTCTAGTCTGATATGTCCCATACGCCTCACTACCAAGGTTAGATGGAGTAAACTATTTGGAGCAATCGATTCAGATCACGTAGAAGTTCTAACCGGGCTCCTGGACTCTAGGGTATGTACATAATAAAAAGCTCGAGACAAATAGGATTTCAATATATCACCTACTGATACGCGACGGGACCATTGAAATTCTAAGTGCTTAGGAACGTGACTTCACATTGGTCGGTATTTAATACTAGCTTTTGCCTGTGACTTCGTCCGCGTAGAAGTCGAAAATGGTTCTCAAAGGATTTTTTTTGTTGACTTTAAATCGGATTGAATTGTCAAACGTGTCTAAATAGAATGTAATTTATATCAAAAGCACTAAACCAGCACTAAGCACAAAAAAGAACTTTCTACCCCTGTTTACCCCGTTAGGGGATGAATTTCAATAAAATACGAAGCACGTCTTCCATCAATTCTGATGTTTATACAAAATTTAAAGTAGATTGGACCAAGGAATCACGTTGTCCCATACAAACTTTGCCGCCCTTTTTCACTTAGAACTTCGGAAAATGCTTTCTTGTCGGACATCATATAAAGAACATACCCTCCAAGTTTCAGGTCTCTACGATCAGCGGTTTAGGCTGTGCATTGAGCCGTCAGTCAGTCAGTGAGGAAAAAGCTTTTTATATGTATGTATACTAGCTATTGCCCGTGACTTCGTACGCTTGGTAGTTTTGGTTTATTTACTAAAACCTTCCTCTTGAATCACCCTATCTATTAAAAAAACTGCATCAAAATCCGTTTAAAGATCTAAGGGACAGACAGCGGGAAGCGACTTTGTTTTATACTATGTAGTGATAGTGATATAGATAGCTAAAAATAAAATAGAAGATATTAAATCTGTTTAAATCTAGATTCTAAAGGATGAATTGAAACACAAAGCTCCCTGTATGTAGGTTAGGTTAAATCTCTATTACTGAATAGCACTTCGGTATTTTGGTTAGGTAAATCTTCCTATTTTATTATTCCTCGGTTGAACCTACTTATTTTATGTAAAGGAGACACTGATCTCTCACAGGGGCTGAATACATTCATTATAAAAATATATGGGAGTCATTGACACTGAAATCAACAACATCGGATTTTGGACTAGCGCCAAGTAAATCTACAGTGTTAAGGTGGTACGTTTTCCCTACTAAATGTTTTAGAGATTCCTACGTTTTATACTGAGATATTTAACTTATTATGACTTAAAGTAGGCCTAATTTAAGCTATTGTAGGGGCAGACCAAAAATATCACTGTTTAACATCCAGGAAGTACTCTGTTTCAGCGTGAAAAAAGAGACCAATTTTACGTATGTGGTAGTGCATGGTTATATTGACGTATGGTCATAGTGTGAGGTGATGCATAGATGTGTGGAAACACGCGACGTTGTCGCGTTGTGTGTGGAAGCAGGAACACGCAATTACGCTAGAGCAGAGCCGCAATACAGTTTGCTGGATAAGGGCGACGTTGCCTCTCCGTCTAATCTGTCTAATAAAAAATCAAAATAATTTCAATTGCATGATATTCAACTCAGTGCTGCCAGACCTACACCTGCAAGATTTTATGTAACTTTTGGCACTGTCGCGTCACTTTTGATACTTGAATTATACATTATTTTGATAGACTTATCAAATTATCACTTTACGTATATAATAAATAAATAAACATTTGTACTTGTTTGCATTTAATTAATAGTATAAAAATATAATAAAATATAAATGAAGTATAGTAATTCGTGAGAAACAAACCAAGCAGTCTTGTTGTTTTTTTGATACTGTTTGTTGTACACACTGGTAACATACACCCAGTCGATACTTTGCCTCGCACTAGATGCGCGCTTGTTACCTAGGCAACGGAGAGTCAACAGAGATGTCAAGTAGTCAGTAAATAGAAAAACCAAAAATAAAATATTATAATCATTTAATATATTCCTACTATTGTGTTTAAAGTATCATCCATCTGAGCACCTACTGAAAATAAACCTTGAAAGAATTTTAGTGTCTTGTAAGTGATTGAATTATTTCACAAGTATACCCCTCAAGGTGGGTAACCTATCCACACAAGTTGGGCCGTAGGAACAAACTACGACTACTCTGGGTCCCAGGCCATGAAGGAATAGCAGGAAATGAGAAGACTGATGAGCTGCAAGAACAAGATCGGCAAGTGCTATGCTTGGACCAGAACCATGTACGGGCCTGCCAGCATGCACAATCACAAAGGCCGTAAAGGATTACGTTGATAAGAAACACACGCAAGAGTGGGAAATCAGTGAAGGGCTACTACATTCGAAGAAATTCATAGGTAGCAGGCCCAGAGGGGCTTCTAAATTTATATTGAATAACGGAAAAAGCAAAGCACGAGCTGTGATTGGTGCCTTGACATGGCTTTACAAAACCATGCTTTTAAAAATGAAGATAACTTCTAATATTGACTGCAGAACCTGCGGTGATGTCAGAGAAACTATATCCCAAACCGAAAAACATAGGATTTTTCCTCTTAGTGGGATCACTGCGTTAATCGATCCCAAGGGGTCGAAGTGTTGCTGGCTATGTCAGTCCCCGATATAAGATGATAAGATAGAACTAATTTTAAATAAATAAACCTTTTTGTACATTACTTTGTCTTTATTTTTCTCTTTCCATTCAGACCTAGTACAATTTGCATCGTTCAGAATTCGTCCTAGTTTAAAAAAAAAGATTACTAACAGTACCTACCATAAAATTGATCCTGTTTTAGAAAATTTATTCAAAAATATATTTTCAAAAAAAAATTCTATTTGTATCGAGATTTGAACTGGGGCTCTTCAGAACACTACCCCGCCGCTCTAAATGACTACACCAATCGGTATCTGTAGGACTACGTCAAATATAGTCTATAGTTGCTACAGTTTATTGTTTTGTATGTGTGCGTGTCATTTATATCGTGACAAGAGTTAAAAATTGTACTTTGGAAATACATTAAAATGTGACTTCCAAAAAATTAAATTATGTTTGAAATATGTTCAGAGCAAACTAGAAAACAGGCAATATATATACAAATACTTTAATTCCACGTCAATTATAGCAAAATAAAATAAAACAATACTTTCGGGGAAAACAAGCGCCATCTAGCGGAATACTTTGCTTAGCGATACGAAACATTCAACCTTAACTGAGAAATACTTTCGGCTATTGTCTGTGATAGTACTCATAGTGTAGTCACATGATGTCTTCTTATTTACTCATGTTGTATAGTATAAACAGGGTTACCAGATGACAGGATTTTTTCGCACAAGTCCGGAGTTTTAGCTCTCTGGTCAGGGAAACAGGGAAAATATGAAATAAACTTTTTAAAGTCACGCGATTTGTATTCATAGTAATTACCTATTGTCCCGGGTCTTAATCGCGTATTTTTTATTTATTTCTCTTACCTCCACGTTTCAACTATATTACAATAGTCATGGTCGCGAGGAGACTGGTGAGGAAGAGAAATAAAAAATAAAAAAATACGCGATTAAGACCCGGGACATTAATTACTATAAATATGAAATTGTCAGGAATTTATCTTATACCTTGACGTTTCGACTATGTTGCAATGGTCATGATCGCGAGGAGACTGATGTAACAATAGTCGAAACGTCGTGGTAAGAGAAATAAAATAAAATAAAAACCCGGGAGAATAAATACTACAAATATGACATTGCCAGGAATTTAATAGATAAAAAGAGAAAAACAATGATAAAATGTTGAAAAAATAATAAAGAAATCTAATGTCAACAATTAAGTCAAAGTAAAGAAGGTAATTTAATTTAGGGAAGGAAAATGTGATTATTGCTCCATATCCCTTTAAGCAATTACTGATTATTTATTAATTAGTCTAGTAAAAATCGTCACGACGAACTGCGCGTTTGATATTACCACACGTGTGTGAAAATAAAATGTCAGGAAATTTTATTTTTGGATCTGGTAACTTTAAGTATAAGTAGGTAGGTACTGTTAGGGAGTGGGTAGTAGGTACTTCAAGAAAAAATCTAATTCGTTTAAAATTTGGTTTTATTCGAAACTATCAAATATATAAAATAGAAATCTTAGAATCAGAATTTGGAAATAGAAAATACAATTTAATTAACAAGTTAGCCCAGTGCCCACAATGAATCTTAAAACGGGTCTGCCTTAAAATGTAATTGAATTAATTAAGAAACAACTTTGAAAACATCTCTTGAAACTGCTTCGAGTGCAGTAACCTGCAGCCGCATAGTTACTCATGATGATGATGATTTATGATGTAATTTCGACGTGATAACGTCTTATAAATCGATGAACACCTGCACTCATAAAAAAGTGTGACATCATCGCTCACGTTCCGTTATTGACAAGGTAACCATAGCAACGATAATACGTGGCTATAGTTACCATCAATGTTTTCTTATGACCTTATCACGTAAAAATTATCGTCCGTAAACCGACTTTACAGACAACCAATATTTTTTACAAAAAGTATAATAGTATTCTATCCGTTATCGGGCACCCATAACACAAGCCTAGTTGCTTAGCTTAGGGCTAGATGGCGCTGTGCGAATCGCACAATATTTATTTATGTACTCGGTTTCACCCGCGCAATAATTTTCTACGCAATTTTCTTATTTTTTTCTTTCATAAGAACCTTGTCCTGACAATAACAAACACAACAAAAAAGAATTAGCGAAATCCGTTCATCTGTTCTCGAGATTGACGCTTAGCAACACATTCAGCGATTCATTTTTATATTATAGAAGATTTCATATTTATTTTGATGTGGTCGTTTGTTAGAATTATCTACTAGAGAGGAGTGTAATTTCTTTCAGGTAAGCCTATAAGACATTAAAGCCCCAAAAATGATTTTTAATGTGTGTGAAGACCCCACTTGAATCCATAAGGTAAGCCGGTGAGAATCGGGTCGTATGGACCCTTCGCTAATGGTAGCTATAGTTAGGTAGAGATATAGATAGAACTTTATTTGTACAACACAGTAAGGAACGTAAAACACAATAAGTAATAGCTAGAACGTATAAGTTGCACAAATGGAGGGCCTTATCGCTGAAAGCGATTTCTTCCAGACAACTTTTGAATGGACAATAACTGATTTAGCTGAGAGAGAGCTTTCAGAACACTTTCTATAAAAAGTTTATGATAACTACCTGCGCCCTGCAATTTCACTCGCGTAAGTCCCAATTACTCCCAATCCCGTGATAATATCGGGATAAAGCCTATGTGTTAATTGAGGTTTCTAGCTATCTGCATAACGAGTTTCATTGCAAGCGATTACGTAGTTTTTGCTTGAAGGACTTACAAACATACACAGCACACCAATACTAACTCACAAACTTTTCCATTTATAATAAGATGCTTGCGAGGAATAAGGGCCACCTGCCACATTAATTAAAAACTAAATATTTTGTTAAAATTAGGAAAACGGGTAATTATTTGCTTTATTGTCAATCTTAAAAACAATTCATTTGTTTATTTTCTTGTTTTTTTTTTTTAAATCTTATAGTGGCCCTTATTATAGGATTTCTATTTATTTTTTACAGGGTAACCAACTGTCCAATCTTCTTGCAAAATGATAATGAAACTGTCAAACTACAATAGGCACAACATAAAGAAAAACCTCGATTTACTTTTGTGAAAATTGGGTGTTTGATAAATCACCACGAGACGAAAAGAAAAGCCACAAATTTTGGATCGAATGTTACAAATGAAGTAACGGCCGAAGGTAAATAATTTGGTAGGTAAATGGTACAATCGACGCTCAAAACTCCACCGCCGTTTACAATCCTGTGCAGCACTATTTGAACATTATAACAACGTAACCTGTAAATCGAACCCACGTCGGTTGGTGTAGCGGGTGCTGGCCAAACGGCCAACAAATAAATAGCTAACATGTTGAAAATAATAATCACACTGAATAGGTACTTTTAATTGAAGTATTTATGTTTTTTGTGTAACGTCTATTAGAAGAAGGTCGTAAGTCCAATACTTGTTGATAGTATTATGGTAGCAAACTGATTGTCGACTTATGACGCTTACTTTGCCTACATTTTTCAGGACTAGGATGGTTACAATATATCGTTAATGAATACACAATCCTCTTATCTTGCTCCTTTGTGGGTGACACTGATATCTATTTTGGTGAGAAGTGAACGCTGTTTCACGTACGAGTAGGGAGGGATGCAACATCGTTCATAAAAAACATCGAATCGATGTTTCATTAAAATGGCCCGATGTATTTTATTTAAATAATTTTATGCAGAAAAAAAAGGCATTTTTTTCAATTACCTACCTATCCTTTATGTAAAAATTTGTTCTTGTTTACCAATGTATCGATGTTTTTCTGATGTTCGATTTTTAACCCCCGGCGCAAAAAAGACGGGGTGTTTTAAGTTTGACGTGTGTGTGTGTGTGTGTGGATGAACCGATTTTGTAATATTTTTTTTTGTTTAATTCTTGAATTATTTTTAGAATCCCACTAAGAAAAAAATTCAATCGAGGTTTTTTATATTGTAATTTGTAGGTATTAACAATATAAAATTCCTAAAAATATAAAAACAAAAAAGGTATTTGTTAAAAAAACGGAATACCTAAGTAGCAAAATATTAAGATCACATAAAAGTATCTTTTATTTTCTTCTTTTTAAAAATTGTGCTGTCATCAGCACAATTTTGGTAGTTAATAAAAAATTAAAAGATATCTGTAATCAGAAAAATTGACGAAGTTTGAATAGACATCTCTCCTAAATTAAACTTAAAGTTAATCTTTAACAAATCTATCAATTTACAACGTAATCACTAATTTTATGGAAAAAATAATAATATTAAAAAACTAAATTTTCCTTATGTAGGGTGCCCAAAAGGCTCGCTGTATTGCCTCTTTGGATTACAATGCCGATCCGTTGGCCAAAGTAGGAGCTAGCCTTTTGGTCACCTGATGCTAATACTACTAATTTTGAATTAATCGTCGAACCACATGGATAGACAAAATACAAATATTATGAATTCATTAAAAAGTAAAGTACATAATCTAGTGTTGTCACATATGTTAGTTTATATTTACAAAAGAAAAGTATATAAGAAGTATATCCGTTGTCTAGCACCCACAACACAAGTCTCAGTTACTTAGCTTGGGGCTAGATGACGATGTATGGAATGTCCAGTAATATTTATTTATCAATTATCCATCGATTAAAACATCGAACATCGATGTTAAAACATCGAAGTTGTGAAATTTATGAATGATTTTTTACATCCCTACGTACGAGACTTGCCTTCCTAATACATGTATGGAATACAGATAACCAATTTTATGAGATTTGAAGTAGGTACCTACCCTGTATATTCAATATAGGTCGTTTTCACATAGGTATATATGGAATCTGATACGATATGATATTGAAATTATCAATGTGGAATCTTCTTAAGAAATTGTGGTATAACTATCTAAGCTGACATGACTCTTTCTAACAATGCAAACTTCATTGAAGATAGAATTTTATATAAAGGAGTTACTAGTAGAGTTCTAGTAAGCTCGATGGTTTGCGTTGCGTTTTATTTCCAAAAATAGAAACCAATAAATAAAATACTTATCTAAAGTCTATCGAAAAGAAAATTGTAGATGAACTATTCGTTTAGGGGCTGATTCTACTGGTAGATCTTGAAAACTGAGCAATTGAAAGTGAAAGTGAGGATATGATGACAAGTGTGTAGCACACACTTGTCATCATATCCTCACTTTAAAGGTGAAAGCTCTCCATACAAACGTAGTCGACTGTTGCCTCCCTGGATAATGACACTAGCACAAATATTTTTGTGCCATAAAACCTATAACTGCCATGTCTGCCATGACTATGCCCCTATGTTTTGGTTTTTTTTTTCATTTTCTAATTATCATAGAAATTAAGATTAAAAAAATAAAAATAAAAAATAGGGGCATGGTCATGGCAGTTATAAGTTTTATGCGCCAAAAATATTTGCTCTAGTGTACCCAGGGAGAAAACAGTCGAGGTTTGTAATGGTTTGTACGGAAAGAGCCCCCGGTACCCTTTCCTCTTAAGGGGCCACTCTAGTAGTATCCTCTTTCTAACACAAAAATAATCATCTCAATCGGTTGAGCTAGACGGCTTAAATAATCGGTGAACTTACATAAAAAAAAGAATACGCGACGAACTACTCCTTTTTTTAAAGTCGGTTAGCAAACCTTGTACAAGTTTGATTAAGTTAATAAAAGAACCATAAAATTCATGTAGCCCTCCAAATAAAATACTTATCACCTGTAAGTAGAAACATTCCGAAAACTCAATAAAATGTCATTAATACAAAGGGTTAGTTAATTATAACTTTATAAAGGTATTTAATTAAAATTGCTTACATTAAAAAGTTATATAACTCTTGTAATGGCACTTTAGAGGTTTGATCAAGTGATTAGCCGCTGAAATTGGATTTTGGCATTCACCTTGCGACTGCTAAGACAATAGATACTTCGCACATATTTGCCTCTATCGATAGGTATATATAATAATATAGATTTTTTTAAAGCAAATACAAGGTAAAAAAGGAGTAAATACGACTAATACGAGAAAATAGACGCTAGTTTTTAGAAAATATTCTTGAAAGTAATAAGCAGTAGGTACTATAATAGGTATTGTTAATTTAAGAATATTGTTTTTATATTAAGAACTAGCGACCCGCTCCGGCTTCGCACGGCTATATTATACATGTATTATACATATAAACCTTCCTATTGAATCACTCTATCTATTAAAAAAAACCGCATCAAAATCCGTTGCGTAGTTTGAAAGATCTAAGCATACAAAGGGAATAGGGACGGCGAAAAGTGACTTTATTTTATACTATGTAGTGAAGTGATACTGCTCATATTAGGATTTTTTACTAAAATCAAGAAATTATTCTCTAGCGTCTTTAAGGAGAAGAGAGGATTATTTCTTACTTTTAAAAAATCTCTTTTTTTTTCAGTGTGAAATTGCAGCAAATAAGAAAGAAAGACAGTTTATACTAGAAATAATCCATTTATTTTTCTATATTTACACATTATCTGAATTTAAATAATTAAAATTAATAAAAACGTGCTTAAATAAAATACAAAAAGTATTTATCCAGAAGCAGAGCAATTTTTATGTTAGAGTAAATTGATTCTCGAATCAAAAAACATACATATAACCGAATTGAGAACCTCCTCCTTTTTTTGAAGTTGGTTAAAAATTAAAACACAAACATATAATTACATCTTTTCGCGTCTCTATATAAAATTTTATCTGATCAATAGCTTGCAACACCCATGTCAGCAACATTTACTTCGTAAAGGTTATCCAAGAAAATTATCTACATTTAAATAAATAACTGCATTTAAATAGACATTGATTGTAAAAGTTTAGGTAGGTAGGTATCGCTACCAATTCAATAAAAGTGAGATTTCAATCACGAAGGTAATGCGTGATCTCAACGTAAATCCACAGATCACTAGCTTAACAAGATAAATTGTTGGATTTCTTTGCTAATAATGATTTCTTTATTGTGTTCTATCTTCACTTATAGAGGTAGTATCTTAGTATCACACAAAAAGATCGTTAGCAAAAAAAACTTAGCTGATATTTAATACTGTCCAAAAAAGTTATGTAGTCATAATAGTCCAATAATAGATAGATGAACATTTTATTGCACCATAAAAGGAACATAAAAAAACGATTACATATAAAATAAAAACTAAAACAGGAACCTTAAATATAGGAAAATATCCTTGAATGGCACAGAGGGTGGCCTTATCGCCTAAGGGTGATATCTTATATGTAGAATAGTGGATTTCGAGTTTTGAGATTCTTGTTAGATTTTCTTTTTATCAAGATAGGTCAGCGTCTGACCACTATCACACCCGCTTGATGGCAGGTGACGATCCGGCCTAAGATATAGCACGCTTTCCTAGAAGATACCTATTCACTCGCGACTTGAAGACCCCCAAATTGTACACGTCAGGAAAGACAGACGTACCTATATATTTCTGATTGTTCAGAACTATATAGGGCCTTGCTGGGAAATAAATGAAGATTCTGCTTAAGCCTAAGGTTTGGGTATTTACTTTTACTTTTCCGAAGGTACTAAATATTATCGACGTAATACTTTTACCTCAATCGAATCAGATGAAGAACCCTGCTGCTGCTAGATACAGACATCAAATATTGACATAGTACGACTATTGCTTCTAATAAGATTTCTGTCTATGTATAAGACAGATTTTTGCGATTTCTTCAAATCAATTCTAGTACTCTAACCTATATTGGTCTCCAAGTGTCTTGTTCCTTATTTTAAATTGAATCGTTTTTATAAGTAAAATATTTTCCGAGAAATTGCACTTTTCTCGGCAAACTCTAGGTACCAAAATATATGAAACAAATGTAGAAATCAAAAATCTAAATTCTTTATTGGTTTGGAATCAGCACATTGAAAAGTAGGTATTCAAAATTTAGTTAGGATATGTGCCTTAGGGTTAGATGGCACTGTGTAAATTTTCCTAAATAACTTATTATTTATTTATACCTATAATTACTAAGTAAACTCAAGTACATTGGTATTTCCTTTGTTCATAGTTATCACATAAAACATTGTATAAAAATGTACAAAGTAGAATGTATAGTAAGTAACCTACCTATGAAATTACCCAAGATTCCTTAACCCATTGTTGTTTGAAAACTGATATTGAAATAACTCCCAATAGCTTCCCAACTTATCCACCCAAACACATACCCTTCTGCATACCAAACTAGTGTAACATACCTACATTTAGAAACATCGTATATTCTATTAATATCCTACTATTAATATTATAAACTATCAGCGCTCCGCGATTTCACCCGCGTAACTCCAGATTCCTTGAGAATATCGGAATAAAAAGTAGCCTACGTTACTCCCAATGAATCAATGTATTCTGCATATTACCTACCAAGTTTAATCGGTCCAGTACTTTTGGACCCTATTCGTCACAAACCAACAAAAAACCTTCCCTGTTTATAATATCAGTAAAGATATATCTGTAAAACTAACATCTGTAAAACACACAGTTACTCAAAAAATATTTTTGATTTCTGATAAACTATACATCACGGAACTACACGTAATAAACCACGTATTTCATATTCCCACTCCGTTGCGGTAAAATTGCAGTTTATGCGACGAGTTCGGAAAATATTACAGTTTTATTATTGTATAAGTAGTTACAATATGCTATATTGAAATTCTCAACTTGCGAACAATTCAAGTTGCAGTAGAACACCTTGTTTATTTGCTGGCTCAGTCACGCTTATCGTCTATATGCTTGTTTATATTTTGTACCTATTAACTTAATACTTTTACATCATACTGCTCGGTAACTAGGATTTACTAGTTAGTATTATGGTAAGAGGCTGTGTAAGCACATGACTAGGAATAGTGTAATTGTGGAAGTTGTCATGTGCAACACAGTGCATTGTTTAGACAGAATGTTCCATTTTCAAATCACTTTACAATTCAAGCATTTATACACCCTTGAACTATCCAACTTGCCAAATTGGATCTTGTTCTGTAATAGCTCACTTACGTCCCTTGTGTAACAAACTACTATTATTTACAATAAGCAATGAATGAATTATTACCTGCCTATTACATTTTATTATGATGGCTTTTACTTTCAAAAAAATTTACTCTATACAGCATTTTTTTGAGTAAAATTAAAAGCAACTGAGCATGTAGCAACTGTGCTCGCACTGTCACTGCTAAAATAGGTTATTTAAGCCATGCGAGGAGTTGTGGACTAATAGGTAATTGTAAGATCGGACTCTAGAACGCTGAAAAACGATCAGACTCTGCCTGTAGCCGAAAACGGCTGTGAAGAGAGGAGGGGATAATTGAAAACTGTTTTAGTGCACAAAAACAATAAGTAATCAAAATAAAACATACAGTGGTAATTATGCTCATGACCAGAGCCTCGAGCACGCTGTCAATCTAAACTGCAAATGCAATCTGTGAACGGATCTCTTCCACAAGGAATTAGTTGGCTGACTCATCATTATTGTAAAATAAATCTATTTCTAAATACTTCAATGCTAATCTAAAGAGGATTTTTTTTGTTTATTTGTTTGTAAAGAATAGGCTCCGAAACTACCGGATCGATTATGATTAAACTTGATATGAGGATCCACCTTTTGCCCAATATTTCCACGGGATCGGGAGTTACGCAGGTAAAACCGCGGAGCACTGCTAATTTTTTAAATATATTTATTTCATAACTACCTTACTAGGCTGTCAAGGGTACCTTACTTTTTTTTTATCTACTTCTTATCTACTGTTTTTAATAGACATGTACCTAGCTTACTGTGTCGTCTTAATATGAATTACCAAAAAGAATAAAGAAAGTAATGCTAGCTGATTTAACTCTAGAAATTATGGTAAATGAGAGATAGAAAGATAAGGTAGAGAAAGAAAACTAATCCGAAAGAAAGTTTTTTAATCTTGAAAGTTGATAGAACAGACAATGTTATTCAGTTTCTACGGAAAGTATAGGTATTATTATTATTAAAGATCAATGAATATATTGGATCACTCTTTACGTAGGTACTTAACTTATTTCAGTTTTAAGCCAAAGTGATAAGACCAGAAGCGCGATAGAGGTGTCTTTGAAACTGTTTTTAGGTATCAACCGCTAAAATCCATAGAATGATATTCTTACTGTCGTAAAGGGGAAGATATGCTTTGTATTGTCATACACTTCGAAACACGATTAAAGTGATTTGCCTCCAAAATGAGAACCTCCTCCTTTTTTGAAGTCGGTTAAAAAATCGTGAAAATCGTAAAAAATTGTCATTTTTTTATTTTTCAATTTTACGGCTATTGTAAAGAAAAAACAAGTACAAAATTTATATTTTCATAAACTTTACATCAAATCCCATAAGGTAGTACAGATGGTTTTTCACTGAAATAGATGTTAGTCTTTTAATCACATAAAACAGTTAAAATGGCCATTTTTCGGCGTGCGGGGGAAAGGGATAGAGTCATCGCTGGGCGCGCGCTTGGGAAAGGGCTAAGGGGTTTTTAGAACCTACTTCACCTTAAAGAACGAAATAAAAATAAATATATAGTGTTGGAAACAAAGCGACGTCATGTCCGTTAATATTAGTCAAACTGGCTGGATGCGTTGCCGATCCCACCACTGCCTATTGAAAGCGGGTTCATTTTCTGCTTGGTGGTACGTTGGTAAGGTGTTTGGGTGCGTCGCTGCATACAGTAAGAGTATTCCTTATTATGTCATCGGGTTCACTTGTATCCTATAGGAAAGGTAACAATGTTCACTTAATAATAAAAAGTGAAGAGTGGTTCGCTTTGCCATCCACGTAAGTGGTTTATGTTGGAACCGTTTTATCATGATAACCGGTATTTGTCCTTATACTTAACTACCTTCAGATCAGGGTTCGAAAATATCCGATATTTATAATAAATATCAAAATATCGGATTTTTTTTATATATATCCGATATATATCAAAAATGTGATATTTAACTCAAAAACATAAAATCTTCTTATAAATCAGAAAAATAAATAAAATCATAAACTACATCAGATAAAATCAACTCAAAAAGATAAAATATTATAAATTCCAATCATTCAATGGCTTCATTAATTTTCTGAATACTTACACTAATACCTATAATACCTAAACTTTAAACGTTAATACCTAAACTTACTATTAGGGAGTATGTTTTAACTTTACTCCAACGCCATCTATATTTAGGATGGAGAAATACAGCAGAAAACTGCGAAAATTTACTTATTTTTGTCAAATTTTAAACAATTTTTGTATTGCTATATATCACAAAAAACCACTGGATATATATCCTCGAACCCTGCTACAGATTTAATAGGTTTAGCTTCTATTCCTATAGGTTCAACTTCTGTTTCCCAAAAATAGTAAGTATATCTGATTTAATAGCTGTTGATATACCTGTTGTGGATTTGCTGCAAACGAGCAAACTTTAAATTAATGATACAGATCGTTGAAATTATGGGTTTAGTTATGAAGTTATGCGATAACAAAAGGCGGCAAGTTTACCTTATTCATTAGACATTTTAATATATTATGAGAACATAATTTTCAGCGGATAGCGGCAACGATGCACGCCAGCGAAAGGTGTGTACAGCAAACAATGACGGCGACTTTTGTTTTGGAAGGGAATGGACGAAAACAAAGTTACAAGCGTGTTTCACTTCCAAAAGTAGGCTTGGCTACTATACATACCTAGAACTTATAAAGTTTACGTTGTAGGGTCGTAGTACATGTATCAACTCGGAAACGCATCGGCACCGCATCGCCTTGCCGTCAACCTAACGTAAGCGCGATGCCAAGCGATCAGCAGCTCCGAATCAACTCGGCTACGGCTAGGCGGGGTGCCGCCGTCACGCGGTTATTCAGTATCCGAACGTGAAGTGTAGACGAAGAAACGCAAGCTAGGGTACGGAGAGTCGTAAGATAGCGTACGGTGAGACGTAAGCGCGGGAACGGCAAGTCGACTACGCACCGTACCGCGGTTCGTGAGCTTGTCCCGAGGCGAGGCAATTACGTTACGAATCCGATTAGTGTGCGTTGCAATAGGGAGTTTCATACAAAGAATACTGAAACTACTCGAGTTGATACGTTTACGTTCCGTTTACGAATTGATATGTGTGCCACGACCCTTATGAATGACGTCCACCTGGCCACGTATTAAATCTCTGGCCAATTTCAGTTATAGGTACTTGAATAAAAATTATTACGAACATGATCATCTCATTTAGGACGATTAATATAATGCACTATAGTTTTAGTACCGACTATCTTCATTTTTAGGGTTCCGTACCTAATGGGTAAAAACGGGACCCTATTACTAAGACTTCGCTGTCCGTCCTCGTCTATCCGTCTGTATGTCTGTCACCAGGCTGTATCTTTTGAACCATGAGAGCTAGATAGTTGAAATGTTTACAGATGATGTATTTTTGTTGCCACTATAAACAAACCAACAAATACCAAAAACAGAAAAAGTAATTCTTTTTTTACGTGTGTGTTTAGAATTTTGGGTTAATTTCATGTTTATTATTAAGTAAATTATTTTAAGCAGTTTTTTTAAATATATTCCCAAAAGTGCAGGCAAAAGACTTTTAACCTATACAGCCTCGTCTGATATAAAATATTTCTTAGGCTATGTTTTTAGGGATTTTTGCATTCATTTTTGCGTCGGGAGTTCGGGAGTTAAACAGTATTGTAATGGTACGGAAAATAGAATGGTACGTACGGTTTATTTATTTATTTTAATATTGAGCAATTAAATTCAGTCCAGCTTTGCAAAAACCACGATTTCATCACCTACACAATGGCATACACTATAAACATGTACCCACGTTAAACAAGCTGTTTGGTCTTGCTTTGGTAGGTATTTGCGTACCGTTTGTGGAATATTTATAATATTTTATATACAGGATGAGTGGGCCTTCAGGGCTATATCCTAAACTATAAAAGATTGCGAAAATGCTGATGGGTGTTGTGTGCCCGATTTCAACAAAAACTACAAGTGCATCATTAGATTTTTTTTAAAGTCATTACCCTAGCCAGGAATCGAACCTGTTAATTATCCAAAAAATACCTTATATTTTTATATGAATCGATAGTGTTGCTGATAGAGATCAATTCCTGAAAACAAATATAATATGGCAAATTAAAAGAAATAGCTCATTTTTATAATCTTCTATAATTTAGCCAAATATTATGTCGTACGCAGTGATGTCAACCAGTCGTACGATGCCATTATAATGGTATAAAATCATTTTGTATTCGTCACTGTCACTGTCAGAATGGCAGATTGTTGACATGACGTTGGAGATAGGGTCGAAAAAAGAAGGTTGTGAGCACATTGTGTTGGAGTTTTTAATTTGTTTTTTGCAGTTTTAAGCGCGTTCTCGCCGCAGTTTTAGTTTTGTGATTTGTTTTCAGCTTCTTACTGACACACTAACCAATTCAAATTGGGTAAGTAGGTAGTATTTAGTTGGGATGGATGACGAAACGCCGGACCCGCCTCCGGTTCCCCCTGATCCTCCGGATCCTCCACCAGATGCAGAGATGATTCCCGCTGAACCCCAACGAGCTCCTGCACAAAAACGACCCGCTCCCAATACGGTTGCGGGACCCTCCACCACTAAAAAACCAATGCCTAATACAGAGATAGCTTCTGCCTCCATCCTCATGACGTATACTTCGCCGTCGTACATTGACACAGCAAAAGCCTACCAAGATTATGATAAGGGCCCTTTCATAGTCCATGTCACAAATACCAATCCGGACCCAGCTTCGAGTGTGAACATGAGACCTATTAAATTTGGACAATTCCTAACCAAAAACCTAATCAATGACATATTCCCTGGTAGTGTAAAGAAGGTCGGTCGAAATAAGATTTCAATAGAATTTTTCACCCGTGATGATGCCAATAAATTTATCAAACATCAAATCCTTCCACTTCACAAATATGAGGCCAATATTCCAACATTTATCATTACTCAAATGGGAATTGTTCGCGGAGTCCCTATCGACATGTCAATGGAGGAATTCGCAGATAACATAATACTTCCTCCTGATTGTGGAGAAATCCTCAAAGCACGGCGCTTAAACCGAAAAATCGTAATTGAAAATTCCCCCACCTGGGTCCCAACTCAAACAGTTGTCCTAACCTTCCGAGGCCAAGTCCTTCCTAAAAAAATTTTTTCTTTCCACACATCCCTTCCCGTCGAGAGATATATATACCGAACGGTACAATGCCTAAACTGCTGCCGGTTTGGTCATGTCAAACTACAATGCAGATCAAAACCTCGTTGTTTTAAATGCGCACAACCACACTCTGGCGACGATTGCCCCATTACACAAGATAAAGCCTCTTGTATGTATTGTTCTGGCAGACATTTCGCTAATAGTGGAGTGTGCCCTGAACAAACCAGACAAAAGTCTATAAAGATTTTAATGTCCCAAGACAATTTATCTTATGAAGAAGCCGCTTCTCAGTTCCCTAAGGTTACTAAACCTTACTCAGAAATTGCAGCTCAGTCGGTTCATTCCCCACCGAGACCCATTTCTACCCAACCCTCTCCAATTCTTCAACACCGTCCTACTACCCCTAGACAATCTCAAGTAAATACCGGCTCTTCAACCCCTCGTTCCCCTCCTCGATCTCCTTTCCAATTTGGAAAATCTTATGACAGAATGGCCCATCAGGCCATAACGCAGACACCATCTTCATCTCAGCCAAATGGTTGTGCCCTTAATACACAACAAAACATCAATTCCCCCCCTAATTCCCAAGATGACCTTCTCACTACACTCCTATCCATGATTATTTCAATTATCTCTCACAATAAATCTATAATACCGTACCACGTTGCCACTCAACTTTCCAGCCTCATTTCCAGTATTCAAAATGACCCAAACAATTGTTCTTCAATGGAACAGTCATAGCTTAAAGAATAAAAAATCTGAACTTGCTCACCTTATTAATAAATATCACCCTGTCATAATTGCTGTCTCGGAGACGTGGTTCGTCCCAGGCACCCATTTTCGGGTGACGGGATATTCTTGTCTGCGCGACGACAGAGATGACGGATATGCAGGTTCTGCTCTACTTATAAAAAGATCCTTATCTTTCTCACAAATTTCTCTTCCGCCCCCCCCTTATGGCATTCACATTGTAGCTGTTCGCTTTAACAACATCTCTTTTGTCTCTATTTATATCCCAGATCCAAATTCTCGACTTATAGCCGATATCCTGCTTCTCCTTCAATCTGTCCCTCCTCCAATCATTGTGATGGGCGATTTTAACGCTCACCATACTTCTTGGGGTTCATATCATGATGACCTATTTGCGTGGTCCCTATTAGAAGTTTTCGATGAGTGTAACCTCTGTGTTATAAATGATGGTTCCCCGACCTTTAGGGTTCGCCCAGGACATAATCCAAAAAGTGCAGTTGATCTTACAGCTTGCTCTCCTACCTTAGCCTCTCTTCTGTCTTGGAAAACCCTTCTTTCAACCTACGGCAGTGACCACTATCCTATAATTATTACATTTAATAACTCCTCAACCCCTAAGAACAATTTCTGTCCATCTATGAAGTACAGACTCTCTGGTGCTGATTGGCCCGCTTTCTCTTTATCCCTAGAGAATAAGATCGACTCTCTCCCATCTCCCGATATAGATAATCTTTCTCAATCATACTCTATTCTGGTAGATTCAATCACATCCGCTGCTCACGATCACATCCCCCTTAAAAAACCATATAATTGTCGTGTTTCTACCCCTTGGTGGGATTCAGAATGTTCCGATGCAATCAAAGAGAGAAAACAACATGAAATTATCTATAACACTTCCATGACCACTTCAAATTTTATCGCCTACAAACGTGCTTCTGCTAAATGTCGTCGTGTACTTTCTTCAAAAAAAAAGCTAGGATGGCGGAGTTTCTGTGAATCATTATCTCCCAGGACTCCCTCCGCTAAAATATGGAAACAAATTAAACGTTTCAGAGGATCATATAATACAGAGGATATAACAGCAAATGATCCTACTGGTTGGATCAACCCCTTCACTGATAAGTTGTCTCCCATGTCTGTTCCTGCCATAGATTCCCTCCCCTCTTCTCTTTTCTCATTACCTGGTGTGGACAATATGACCTGTGATTTTTCCACTACAGAACTTGAGCTAGCCCTTCAAGGACTTACGGACTCCGCTCCAGGTATTGATGGCTTCCCTTATTCCTTTCTAGTAAAATCTTCTGATAAAGTTAAACGTTTCTTTCTAGATATAGTCAACAGATGCTTTGAATATGGCTCCGTTCCCGAAGCTTGGAAAACACAACTAATTATCCCTATTTCAAAACCAGGTAAAGATCCTTCTGATCATAACAGTTACAGACCAATTGCTCTTTCGTCGGTTCTGCTAAAAGTTACAGAGCATATGATAAAAAACCGATTAGAATGGTTTGTCGAAAACCATAACATTCCAGCTCGCTCCCAATTTGGATTCAGAAGAGGCATGAGCACACTAGATAGCCTGGCAATATTGACCACCGACATACGTATCGCCCTTGCTAAGAAAGAACCTTTAGTTGGGGTATTTTTAGACATTGCTTCGGCATACGACAACGTCCTTCTTCCTATTCTCAGGAACAAACTAGTTCATAATCTGAGTATCCCAGTGAAGCTGGTCAGATTTTGTATGCATATGTTAATGGATAGACACATAATAGTTAAAACCCCTAATTCTTCTCCAAACCCCCGTTCTGTTTATAAAGGCCTTCCGCAAGGATCAGTTTTGAGTCCCATCTTATTTAATCTATATACATTTGACCTTGAGCATTCCATTAACCCTAATTGCCAAGTCTTACAGTACGCTGACGATTTAGCCATATATATGTCATCTTCAACTTTAAAAACTGCCGAAAACCACCTTCAATCTTCCCTTAATCACCTTAATGATTGGCTTCTTACCCACAACCTCTCCCTTTCTGTTCCTAAATGTAAAGTAGTAGTATTTACCAATAAGCGTTCCATTCCTCCCATTGATCTGATTGTTAATGACGAAATTATACCCCAGGACAATCGCGTCAAATTTTTAGGTGTTTGGCTCGATTCTAAAATGTCTGGTACCTCTCATTATAACCATGTTGCTAGTAAATGTGAGAAAAACCTTAATATATTAAAAACTTTATCAGGAGTGTGGTGGGGCTCCCACCCCTTTTCCCAAAAATTGCTCTACAATGCCATAATCCGCAGTCACATGGATTATGGTTCTTTTGTCCTTGACCCATGCAACAAATCAGCCACACAGAAAGCTGATAACATCCAATCTAAAAGCCTCCGTATCATAGTAGGTGCTATGAAATCTTCTCCCATCAATGCCCTTCAGGTCGAATGCGTAGATCCTCCCCTCTCCATCCGTCGACAATACCTTTCTGACAGATTCCTTTTTAAACTTGTTCAGAACCCTAAGCATCCACTTTTAAATAAACTTAGAGACCTTTTAGACTTGCTTGCTGATCGTAATAATTGTAACTCCTACTTACCTGCCAATCTCCCTTGCCTCCTCATTAGTTATCAAAGATTCCTTCTTCTCCCTAACCCTTTGAATACTTTTATACGTAATCCTCTCCACTCCGTTCGATTTGAAGTTCTATTATACCGCCCTAATATTATTTTAGATCTAGGTATTGACAAAGATACTTCAGACCCCCGTAGAACGTTTAACAGAATCATCCACTCAAAATTCGAAGGATGGTACACAATTTTTACTGATGCTTCTAAGATGTCAGAAAATCAACCGGTTGGTGCTGCAGTGTGGTTACCCTTTACCGGTATCATTCTAAGTTTTAAATGCACCCCCACATCTTCAGTCTTTACTGGTGAAGCAACTGCTATCTTAGAAGCAATACTTTATATCAAATCGCATAATCTTAGTAAATCCCTCATACTTACTGACTCCAAAAGTGTCCTCTATTCCATCCTATCTAATCCTTTCAAATCTAAATGTAATTTTCCTTTAATTATAAAAATCAGGGAAGCACTTTTTCAGTGTCAACAACTTGGTATTTTGGTGACCTTGGCCTGGATTCCAAGCCATTGTGGAATTCCTGGCAACGAATCTGCCGACTCATGTGCCAAGCAAGCGGTTCATACGGGCTTACTTGAACATTATAGTACCTACTCCCATGACCTTTGCTCTACTGCTAAACCTCTTATGCAGAAATCATGGTCCAGAAGGTGGATGGAGTCTAAAACTGTAAAAGGCAAGCACTATGGTGACATTCAACCAGAAATCCCAATCACACCGTGGTTCTTTAAGTTCCGTCAGTTCGACAAAACTACTACCAGTGTTATATGTCGTTTACGTCTAGGTCATATATGCTCTCCAGTTTTCCTGGCCAAAATAAGGATTAGGGACCACTCAATTTGTGAATGCGGACTTGAAGATGGTACTCCAGACCACATTTTTTTCAATTGCCCGAGGCAGCACCTATCTCTGTATGACATCCTTCCCACTGATATCCCTCGTCCTACATCTATTAAAACTTTGCTCTCTTTAACCTTTTCACCTTTTGTTAAATTTTTAGGTAACTATATTCATATAAATAAAATTAAACTTTAGTAGGTATAGTATTCTATGTATATTATTTTATGTTTGGGTATATAATTTCATTTAACATTGGGGTTTTTTTAAGGGTTTATTTGGTTATTTATATATGTACTTAGATATATAATATTGTGTGTTGTCTATTTAGTTATATGTGTTGTGTTGTGTTGTCCTTTTAGAGCAAAACTTCACTGCGCTGTGTCCTCAGTCATCATTTACCGAACAATCTTCATCGTTTTGCTGTTCAACCGACCGTAAGACCAATATTACAAGTGGAACCTCTATACTTACACCGCACACCACGATATACACCGTACAATTGCTACACAAACCTGAAGTTCCACACCACCTCCAGTATTTGGCTAAATTGCGGCTTTTTGGCGTGCAGAAGCCATTAATTAAGAAGAAGAAGAAGAAGAAGACATGACGTTGACTTTTACGTGACGCATGATTTCACATCAAAGTCAACGTTCCGCTAGGTGCCACTAGTACAATTCTATTTGCGTTAGTATTGTTTGGTGGAAGTTTTATGTTTATTGCTACGCTTTATCTTTGTTTTTTTAGTGTAAATGGTTATTTAGTGAAAGTAAAACTGAACTAACTACCTAATAGACTTGTTAAAATGTCTATATCTGATGAATATCTGTACGATATTGTTTCTAAAGTGGCTGCTAAATGTAACCTCAAAAACTGGCGGCATTCAGTTAAGAGCTTCGAACATATTGGACAAAATTATTTCGGAATAGTTATACCAGTGTCATTAATTGATTCTGATAAAGTCATTCATATCGTTTTAAAATTGGCTCCTACAGATGAAAGATACAGAGTTAGCGGAGCCGTAACACTCTTTTTTCAGAGAGAAATATTCGTTTACTCGAAACTACTGCATAATTACTGCTTGATACAAAGAACTTTTCCACTAATATCACAATTTATTATTCCTAAATTGTACTACACTTGTGAAGAATATTGTAAAGAAGCAATGGCATTAGAAGATATGACACAGAAAGGTTACAAACCTTACGTCAATGAAACGTTCCTAGATTTAGACCATATTGTTCTTGCCCTAAAAGCCATAGCAAGACTTCATGGTCTGTCTTTCATATTACAAAAAAAGGATCCTCAATTATATGATGAAGTGGAGAAAGTATGTATACCTCTTACTGAGGCTAATAATAAAAGATTCATGGAGATAATGATAGACAGATTAGGTAAAGCTTTGGTGAAATTTGAAGGTACAAATTATGTGGAATTATTTGAGCAACTTAAGCAAAATTGTGGGATGTTTTTTACTAAAGCCATTGAATTGACTAAAAGAAAATGTATAGGACATGGCGATATATGGAAAGAAAACATTTTGTTTAAATATGAGGTAAGATTTTTATCTTATAATTATTTTTTAACGTTCCTTAGACAAATTTTGCTTAACGAAATAATAATAACCTTTAGTAAAAATATAAATAAAATTATCTCTTGGTTTCTTAATGAGTTTTCAAATTATCTTTTTTTTAACTTAAGTACTACTTTGTTTTAATTTCAGGAAAACAAACCAATATCAGCTTGCGTGATTGACTATCAAACAACAAGACTAACAAGTCCTGCTTTTGATGTCTTATACTTAATCATCACAAGCACTGACTCTCTACTAAGGAAAGAACATTACAACAAATTAATTAATACTTACTACAATACACTTGATGAAACATTAAAACTTGGAGACTTGAATACTACAGTTTATTCTTTTGATGATTTTAAATTTGATCTTAAGGCTGTGGCTCCAACATGTCTAATTGTTGCTAACACAGCGCTGTGGCTCTCAAATGGACTGCAACAGGAAGGCCATGTGAGAAGTAAAAAACAATTAACTACAGAAGATGATAAAAACAAAGCAGCAAATAAATACAAAAGCATAGTACAGGCTATTATTGATGACTTTTACAAATATAGCTATCTACCATATCAGCTTCACTGATAAACACTATTAATAGACTCGTATTTAATTACATCTCTTATCGCAATCTCAAGGCAAAAATGTAGTAGTGTACTTTAAACTTTGATATATTAATTTAAATTTTTATGTACTTTTATAATTAGCTGTACTTACCTAATTGTTTTTTTTTGTAAATTAAATAAACACTTTGATCAATTCGTTGTTTCTAAATTAAACGTTAGGAATGGTTTTTTATTTTTGTAAGAAGCCTTGTACACTTTCCACTAGCTAGACTTATCAATCGTCAGAATTTTCCTGTAGCTACTTAAACGCGAGGTAGTCCGATGTAGCGCACTCAAATCCCCTACATAATGCAGAATTCCACCACGATCCGAATTGGAAATTTATGAGGGATTTAGAATTGCTTTAAACTAATTCTTCTCGGATTCCACAGCTTCTTGTTTTTGTAATAAGTTGTTAATTATTGTTTCGAGTTTCGAGCTGTTTTAAAGCGTTTACTTTGTGTTTCGGTTTACTAATAGGCAGCGTTTTTAGCGCGGTGGTTTTTAAAAACATTACCTGTTATAGGTACATAAGTACCTTTTTTATCGTAATCTCGTTTACATTTTTCATAACGATTTTATCACTTGAAAATTCTATCAATATTTCACAAGGCGTCTTCAGCTTATGGCTTAACAGATTTCCGTTCTGAACGAAACTGGAGTCGAAGGATTTAAGGGTTTAAGTAGGCATTTTGTACCTACTTACACCACTTTTTATAATAAAACCACGATTTGTTTTAATAAAGCTTCTTAACGTGCTCTTATTGCAAATTTTCTTATATTATCACTTTAGTATATATTTTTAGTTCTGTAACTAAATGCTTTAGTTTAGAACTCTGCGAAATTTCTTTACGCTATAAACCTAAAATGTGTTTCTCATTTATAAATACTAAGATCATTACTGCATGGTCTATAATAAAGTCGCTTTCCGCTGTCTGTCTGTCACTATGTATGCTTAGATCTTTAAAATATCGAAACGGATTTTAGTGCGTTTTTATTTTAATAAATAGAGTGATTCAACATAGTTTAAACATAGTTATTGGTACTATACTATATGGTACGATACTAGCAAGCCGTTAAGAGCTGCTTCTGTGCACCTTAACAAACAACTTTTGTTCTACGACTTTTGTAAATTAAAAAAATATATATATTTTGAGGTTATGTAAATTCGAAAAACAGCTGATTTTTTATAACAAAAGTCATTCAGAGTAAGAACAGTAGATATAACTTAAAAAATAAGTAAAATTTTAAGGTTAAAAACCTCTCCGTTTATGGAACAGCTGATTTTCAGGTAAACCTAAGCTCAAAATTTTCAAAAAAATGATCAAATTTCCAAAAGTCGTAGAACAAAAGTGTTTTGTTTGGGTGCACAGAAGTGGTAAGTTCCTGCTGATCAAACTTTCTGGTCAAACTAGTTTGTCCAAAAGGAAAAAAAATCCTCGTAGTCAAACTGTCTAATTAGTTTGTCTAACAGGAGTAAATTAGCCCTCAACGGCTTGCTCGTATAATTACCAATAACAATATATAGTCGCGGGCAACAGCTAGTAAGTAAATATAGTAAACACCTTCCAAACTAAGCTTATTGCTTCAATTTTCGAATAGAGCTCTATTTCCTTGTAGAGAAATGGTGACTAAACGGAAATAGTCTCCCGTCGTGACGAGGGTCGCATATAGATCGCGAAGTGAATTTCAACTAACCTTAGGTTGGTTTTACACTTTCTGTGAGTAATTGAAGATTTGTTTTAAATTTAATTGATTTTTTGTCTCATTAACTGAGTAAAAGTCATTGTTTTCCACTGCCGATTGTAAGCTACTTTCAGCTAGCAAGAAAAGGTCGTCTAAAACAAAGAATAAAACAAAATCGCTTGCCGCTGTCTGTCTTTATGTATGCTTATAATAGATCTTTAAAAGTGCCCAACGGATTTTGATGCGGTTTTTTTAATAGATAGAGTGATTCAAGAGGAAGGTTTTGTTATATAAAACAAAACACGCTTAAGAAGTCGCGGGCAACAGCTAATTCTTCTTAAACTAATTTTCTCTTTGTTTTAGTATGTTTTCATAACTTCTCATATAAGTATACAACCCTTTGTATTCACAGACTGTTTGACTAGACAGCGCAGATATAAATCTGAGTTTAGAAACAAGAGTTCCATTGGTGTTTTATAACGCTAAAACTCAGGAATTATTATAAGGACTAAGGAATTTTTGACCTGATAACGTCTAATAAATTGATAGAACACCTGCATTCACAAAAAATATGACGTCATGCATATTGTTACGGGAGCGCGTCATGTTCCGGGAACGCGTCATGTTCCGGAAACGCGTCATGTTATTGATAAGGTAACCAACATCCGTAAACCGACTTTACAGCATCCATTTTTTATACAGCTGTCTAGTCATATAAGGTTTCTAACCCGTTTCTACACGAATTTACGCGGGTTTGTCCACGGAGTATAGTATAACAATAGCACCTAAATTAAAAGTTACTGTAGCTCACCCCGTTCAAACTTAAAGTAAGAAAACTCCAAATTATAATAATAATAATAATGTTTATTTCCATATAAGAGTAGTTACATAAGTTGCCATTTTATACATTTCTTCCTTAGTGTTTAAAATTACAGTTTTTTTAATAGTAGCATATTTTGAATCCTAGACTGAGTATTATCTCGTATCCTAGGCTTCAAAAGGGGGTGCTTAAATTAAGTACATTGTACTTATACTAGAATTTAATATCTGCATATAGGGTGTGAACAGGTGTAGCACTAATTAACTACGAAAATATAATATATGATAAATATAATAAATATGGTTTACCGTATATAAGTATATATATTATAAATGTAATACTTAATCCTTAATCATTTCTATTACTTCTTTCAGGAACTTTTTATTGGACTTAGTATTGAATAGAACTTTTATGGCAGTTTCTTTGCATCTGGAATAAGAACTTATTTATAAATTTCATAATAATAATGGCTCTTTGGAAAAAACTTAAATGAAAAGCAGCAGAAATTACCTACTTAGGCAGAATTGTATGGCACTTATTCAACAACTTAAAAAAGGTGATTTTGAGTTCAATAAACCCGTAGAGGTACCTTTAAGGCTAAATTCATAATTTAGTAAATGTAACCTACCAATGGTTTCTGTGTTTATTTGAGGACAAAGGACACCTATCTCTGCATTTTAAAATAAATATTGAATCTATAGCCGATAAGAATAGTTCGGTACTTACTTTATTTTACCTCCATAAATAAATAGGCATTTTCGGAAGCACTGAACCCAAAATTGCTGCATCGATATATTTGAGATTTAAGAATGGCCTATTTGCCTTCCTTAGGATTTATAACATTGCTTAGTACCTTCCTAACTTTCTAAAATACTAGACAGATATTTGGATTAAAGCTATTTTCCGCAAGTACCTAAGTACAGTCGGCTGCATAATTGCAGCCCCCGGTAGAGTTCGAAAATTACTTTTATTGGAATGTTTTCATTCTAATAATTTTGTTTGATAAATTGATGAGTTCGAAGACTTTAAACTTCAACTAAAGCAGGTGTCTAGTATCTTGATTCTGTTGAAAACATTCTTATAACAGCCGTTTTGGAGCTCTGCAGTGGGTCTGCAATTATGCAGCCGACCGTACCTTCAAGTTATTTTTTCTCAGGCAATGGAGGTTCTTGTCTAATAATAGTCTACGCAATCGTTGCCTCCAGCCTTTTTTGCACAAGTTATCGAGGAGTATGAAAGATCGTCATCCACACATGGTATTCCGTGTTGTTCCGATTTCGCGAACCTATCAAGCGATTTTTTCCATCCACAAAAGTGGAACTTTCTGCCCCCGTCGCTGTTCCCCCAAAACTTAAACTTTGGAGTCATCCAGACTAGATCAAATAGTTATTTTCTATGTCATCTAGATATTACATTCTCGACCTTATTGTCGACATTTTCCATCAGGTGAAGTAAGGTCAAATGCAAGTTAATTTAACATTACGAAAAATACAGCACGAAACCTTTTCAGAAATGAGAACGTTTTGTCTTCATGTCAAATGATAACATCACTTCCTCTGAGAACGACAACTTTTAAAATTATTGTGATATAATTTTAGACGTTTAACTGGAAAATTCGTGACAAAAATTAAAAGGGTTGTGATAAAATGGCTTTATCTACGTAACCCTTTTTGTGCCAAGGTATACCTCCTTATAATAGATATATGCACGCACACTGCTTTCTTGTAAATATAAACATTTTAAAAATAACGATTCCTAGATTATCAAGATCACTTTGGTATATAAGTGAATACCTAATTAAATTCATATGTCCATAACATTATTGTATGCAAGAAATTAGTTAACTGATGATACTATTACAATCATTACGACCTTTTTTCTACACAGTTAAGTTGATAAATGATATTTTTATTCAAGAAAAGCACACTTTACATAAGTAGGTACAATCACATTACCAATTAGCTGAACCCCACGTGACATATTATTGTTAAAAAAACAGAATCAGGTAACATTATACTTTACTATCTTACAGATTTGCGAGTGAGCTCTAAGTCACGTGGGGTTTAGCTAATTGGTAATGTGACTGTACTTAAGGTACCAGAACGATTAGTAGGTTTACATTATTGTATGTAATTAGTACTTACCTAAGTAGTTTCTAAATCTTGCAAATAAGAAAAACCGAACAAACAACGCAACTTGTTTCAAAACAAGGTTACATTTTTCGTAGTGAAAGATTGGCTCTTCGCATCCCACACTAGATTGAAAAGTAAACTGATTCCCCTCACGTTTGTTCCGTTTATTTGCCAATACTTCAATAGTAACTGTTACCTATACTGTGTCAACACTATCGCTGAAGCCGCCTATTTGTTTTATTAAAAACACACGACATGGTTTATTTTATAGCCAACGCATTATTTCTCTTGTTAAAAACAGACGGTAACTGTTGGTGGTCACAGAGATATTATGTATTTACTTCAACCAAACATTTATGCCATAGTTTTTTACTTCAATTTGAATAAAAAACAACATGGAGTATTAAATACAGAAATTTCAGTAGGTCTCTCACAATTTGTCCCGTTGCCAAGTGAACATAGATAAGTGCACAAAGTGTAAGTACTTCAAAACATAAGACGATCGAAATTAAGTAGTAAGTTTTACCTCTTCGAAATACCTACTGCTTACATAATATATCGAAGAATAATCCGTGGTAGTAAAACTGTAACAGATAATAGGCGTGTAGGATACGGTTGTTTCGTATCTTGGGCTAAGGTTCAATTTTCCAAATGAATAAACTTTATCAGCGGAGTCTTGAGACAATTAAGTTGATACCTAAGTAAGCAGGACTATCTACGTCATCATGAAGGTAGGTAGCAATATAGTATAGATATAGGATAAGGTTTGTTACAAGCTTAATAGCATTTTGCGCAGCCAAATATAAATTAAATTTTAATTCATTAATTCAGATGTCAATAATCTATGTTACAATCTTCTTATGTTCTATGTTAGTAATTACATTAGGTATATTAAGTAAGTTTATTAAATGTCATAAAGCTACCAGAGTTGTGTTGGGCCCCAACTTAGATAGCCATAACCTAGTAATCGGCCAGCAGGCTATTTGAGCGCCCCTTGATGCACTTCTTTTACGTAAAATGGAAATCATCCACACGTGCGTCTACAAACATCCCTGACGTGCTACAGAATCGTGGAAGCACACTGAAACCGTTTAAAAAAGGTCAAATTCTATACATATCATAAAACAAAGTCGCTTCCCGCTGTTTGTCCTTATGTATGCTTAGATCTTTAAAACTACGCAACGGATTTTGTTTTTCTTTAATTGATAGAGTGATTCAAGAGGAAGATATAAGTATATAATACAAAACTACCATGCGTATAAAGTCGCGGGCATATTTTATAAAAGGCACTTTCTGTTCGGACATCAGCTCCATCGAAAAAAAATAATAATAAAAGTCTATCGAATCAATATCTCGATTCAAACAAACGTTACATAGCACCCATAACACAAGTCTAGTTATTTAGCTTGGGGCTAGATGGCGATGTGTGGAATGTCCTGCAAACCTACCCGCTAGGGCTGAGGCAGTACTCTCTGAATTTCTGACCCTCAATTTTAATCAAAGTATGAAGAGGTTCCTATATAACATATCAATATACCTACTGTGTTTGCCATTAGTACCTATATAATATGAATCTATGCAAGTAATGTTAGCACAGAGCCTTAGAAGCAATTACCGAGTTCTAACCGTGAGCACGCCGAGCACTGGTGAGTATAACGAACCGATCGCTAATTCTCGCCGCATATACCGTTCCGACGTACCGATGACGCTGTTAAGGGATGATTCTCATTAGACCAAAGCCAATTTTTGACGTGACAACGTTTTATAAATTGGTTTGCCGGGTGACACTTCAAGAAACTGCGTTACGCTCCGCTGACGTTATGCGCTCACAATGAGAGCGAGTGAGAGGCACGCGGGCATGGTTAGCCCGCCTAAGAGCGAGAGAGACAGACATAAAAAGTGAAAGGCACGCGTCCCTTCCACTTGAGCACAGTTGTTGTCACGTAAAACTTTCGCCCGTATACCGACTTTTTGTAAATAACATTGTTTAAATTACAATGCAATACCATTCAGATTGCATTTCAATTGCAAAAGATACCCTGAAATTCAGTTTTTTTTACAAAAAGCTCTTTGATGGTATTTTGAGCACAGCGGACTTGTGGTCACACCGTTTGCTACATCAGTGTAACTACTCGTAGTTATTTTTGTTCGAGGTTACCTATGTGGTATGATTAACGGGAAAATATTGAAACATAAGACATGTTAACACTGCTAGTGTAGGGAAATAAAAATGAGCTACTTTTAGGGTGGGTATTTTTGCAAACGAAATGCATTTGAAATGTAATTTTAACAGTGTTATTTACGGGAATTGGCCTACTGGCCGTGCCTTTTGGTCATTTGAAACGTACATACATTTTGTATGACGCAATTTACATAACACAGTGACTGATCCGTGTCCCGTCCGTGCCCGGACGACGACGCGACGCTTCACAGATCCGCCCCCGGTGTAATATAAACGTGCAGCACGAACGGGCTCCTCTCCGAACTCAGCCCAGCCCGCAGACGGCCCGGTCTAATGAGAATCACCCCTAAACCTTCCTCGTGCCAATCCATCTACCCTTATGGGTAACTCCGCTCCTAATAATAGTACTAATATCTTAGCTATTATTATGGGGTTAATTAAACTTCGATAGCTTACTCGTAATATTGTTAATTTGATGTCGTGTTATTTAAAGCTCAGTGCTCGTTAAATTTTATGCAGGGTAGGTCGATGCTGATGTACTTATCTTTTGTTCTGGGCTGATTAAGCATAATAATTAAATTCGTAACCAGATTTGGTAGAAATAGGTACCAATTAATCTCTACTAAAAGTTTGTTTGTTTGTTTGAACGCGCTAATCTCAAGAACTACTGCTTCGAATTGAAAAAAATATTTTTGTGTTGAATAGTCCATTTGTCGAGGAAGGCTATATACTATTTTTTATTTTTATATATTTTATATCGGGAGTTACGCGGGTGAAACCGCGGAGCGCACGAAACATTTTGAATTTTTACGCGCGGACGCCGGGCGCTGACTATTTTAACATAGTACAATTTAAAATATATATTTTGTAAAAATTGAGGAGATAAATAAAAAATAAATAACTACACGGTGGGCGGAGTGGGGGGTGTTAGGTTTTATTTTCGTTACGGAATTTCTTGATTCGGTAGCCTCACTCAAAGCCCGCGATAAAAGCTATGCAATATAGCTTAATATTAAATGTAGCTGTAAATATGAGAAGTGATGTTAATAATTTGTAATAAAAATATTTTATTTCGTTTTTACTTAAATTGTAGAAATTCCTGACGATTTAGGATTCCCCCGCATTCCGGACATGTCCGGAAAATTCCGGGCGTATGGCAATTGGCAACCCCACTCGTGGCTCATCTACAAATCTCAGGAAGGGACGTTATCGTTTACCGTTGATAACTGGCTCGAGATCTCGACCCTTTCCTATCCTTCATCCTTGCTAAAAATACAAATCTTCTCCTGTAAAACATAGGCCATGTGTAGATAGGTTTTGGTATATCCATGTCGGTAGATAGGTGTTTTAGAAGGTCACAAACTTCTCTGATTTGCATATTTTTCAGTTTAATGACACTTTGGGATCTGAAAGTCAGTTTGAACGGATTTTATTAACATAATCCATGAAAGTTTGTAGAGATACCTAGATGGATCTATGAATAAAAGGTA
The DNA here is from genome assembly GCA_907269075.1 of Idaea aversata. Classification (NCBI taxonomy): domain Eukaryota; kingdom Metazoa; phylum Arthropoda; class Insecta; order Lepidoptera; family Geometridae; genus Idaea; species Idaea aversata. Next base: position 7,363,491 of record OU026102.1, read on the forward strand.
ACTAAAACCAATTCAGATTTTAAACGTATCTTATTTTATAATTATTAATTCTATAGAATTTACTAAATAAAAAAAATATTTATTACACAAATCAAAATCCATATGTTTTTTTGTTTTTAATTTTATTACAATTAAAATTAAAAACAAAAAAACTAAAAGAAAATTACAATACATTAACAACAGTAAACACCAATCAAAAGGTAAATAGCTAAATAAACAAATTAAATTAACACTTACAACAAAAAAATCATAAAAGCTACTCAGACTATTCAAAATCACTACATAGTCAATCACTACATCACTATCACTACATAGTATAAAACAAAGTCGCTTTCTCTGTCCCTATATCCCTTTGTATGCTTAAATTTTTAAAACTACGCAACGGATTTTGATGCGGGTTTTTCAATAGATAGAGTGATTAGACGACGAAGTTCGAAGACGAAGGTTTATATGTATAATACATGCATATTATAGCCGTGCGAAGCCGGAGCGGGTCGCTAGTATTAAATATTCTGATTTTAATTTGAAAGTTTATGATACTTTATTGTTGTTTATCATTGAGCGCTACTATCCTAACTATCTTAATCCTAACTTAATATTAAAAATCCGATTGACATAATTATAATCTTAATACTTACTTAATATCTGTAATGGAAGTATCAATATTTAGTTTTTAGTTCCGAGCCTAGTGCCAAAACACAAAATGCAATGAGCACCGCCCTCCCGCCCACTTGAAGGGGCTGAACTAAAAACTAAATATTAATGCTTCCATTACAGATATTATGGAGTTCCGAAAAGTAACGCCGGATTCAATCAACTAACTTACTTAATATTAAACATCCAAAAGTTTGTTTATTTGTTTGTTTGTTCCCTCTGCACCGTTAAACGACTTAACCGGTTTGGATGAAAATCGGCATAGAGAGAATGGAGAAAGATACTTTTGACCGGGACTTACGCGAGTGACACTGCGGGGCGTAGCTAGTTGGTGATATATACGTTAAGTAAAATAATTTGGCGTATCTATATCACGGTATTTCTTCACAAAAACCTTTTCATATTCGGTGGGTGGACTTCCCAATTTATGAAAGAACTCCAACAAAGATTTTGACATCAGGAAAATAACTTGCTGAATTCTTCGGCACCTATTTTTCCTTCACAACATCCGTACCTACTTACTACTGTTGTCATAATATACTGGGTCTTTGGTAATTATACTAGCAAGCCGTTGAGGGCTACTTCTGTGAACCTTAACCATAGACTAACAGAAAAATTCTTGTAGGTCCATGACCTTAACAAACAAATTTTGTTCAACAACTTTTGGAAATTCGAAATGTATGAATATTTTGTGGTTATGTAAATTCGAAAAACAGCTGATTTATTAAATCAAAGGTCATTCAGACTAAGAACAGTAGCAAAACTTAAAAAAAAAGTAAAATTTTAAGGTTAATAACCTCTTTGTGTATGGAACAGCTGATTTTCAGTTAAATCTAACCTCAAAATTTTCAAAGAAATGTTCAAAAATTCCAAAAATCGTAGAACAAAAGTTGTTTGTTTAGGTGCACAGAAGTAGTCCTCAACGGCTTGCTAGTATATTTACCAATAACCCTGTATAGTAAGTAGGTATTACTCAATTAAGTACCTACTTAACTTGTCTTACGAGTCAACAACTTGGGAGCGCACAAATATTGTTGAGGAACCAACACATTCATTCACACTTATTCACTAAGTATTCATGGTTTGTTGATTAGCGTGAGTGGAACTTGTTTACAATATTTTATACGGAAGTTAATTTAAAAATTAAACTAAAAAAACAAAATGGTTGTTAAGTTAGTTTACGGACAATAATTTTACGTGATAAAGTCATAAGAAAACGATGAACAATTGAGTTTTTATTCTTTTTTTCCTTTATATTTTTTTGGCTTTATATAAGTCTTCTATTCGTCACTCGTCACACCATAACACAAGCCCAGATGTGCGATATTATTATTAAATACTCTGTTTCCTAAGTTACCATGACAAGTCTGGTCATATTATACCATGACGATGACTTACTCATGCCAATGGCATCACACAATATTACCGTGACACTTTTATGTAAATGCAGGTGTTCCACCAATTTATTAGACGTTGTCACGTCAAAAATTAAGCTTATTGTTATGGTCGCGAGTTCAGAGATTTTATATCATGTAAAAATATGCATACCGCGCCAAAGAGAAGTTTTCACTTTAATACAAAATCTTCTTTCTGTCTTGGTCGTCTTCTAATCATATTATCTATACGGGTGATCTTTTATTACCTAACTTAAGTTAATAAATCAAGATATTAAATTATGTCTATGAAAGCTATCGATGATCGTAATTGAGGGTGTGTGCGAGTGACATGGGACCACTCGAAGGCTGAGCCTTACATTTCAATATGCCGATTCTGCCGGATAACTACCTCGTCTTATCATAATAATATCACACGGGATTTCCACATCTCCGAGTTTATCCACAGATTACATGCAGATTTTTCTAACGTGCGTGATCTACATACTAAAATTTTACACAATTTATAACAAGATAATCGCGACGCAAATAAAGTCCTGAAAAAATTACTTTTACAAAGAGGATAAGATGATATTTTTTTTGTGAATGCGTATCACATCTCGCGATTTTAAAAACTAAAGCTTAATGGGAACACAATATGTCAACATCATATATCTAATTTAGGTACAATCGACGCTCAAAAGTCCACTGCCACCGTAACGTTTACAATTCTGTGCAGCATTATTTGAACATTATAACAACATAATCTGTAGATGCAAACCCACGTCGGTTAGTGTGGCGGCAACCACTCTGTCAACTAAAGACATAGCTAAAATGTTGAAAATATTAATCACACTGAATACTTTTAATATAAGTATTTATGATTGTGTGTAACGTCTATAAGAAGGTCTTAAGTCCAATACTTGTGGATAGTATTATTGTAGCAAACTGATAGTGTACATATGACGCATAATGTACAAGTAAAGATTCTTTGTCTCTATTTCCATTTAGATTCACATCACACTGGTCGACAGTTACAATAACAACGTAAGTACCTACCTACATATGCTTATCTACAGCGAGAAATAAAACCGTCCCTCAGAGAGCAATCAAGAAGAAAGGTTAGCCTCGGGGATTTCTTAAGGCGGTCACAATCAAATTTAGCTGCATCGCGGCGGGTTAATCGAGGATTAGGTAAATTGAGCCGGCCAGCGCGTAACACTGATGGAAAAACGGGGTACCTTCTCACGTCGCGATTCACTTACAAACTCGTTAGCGGGGGTTTGTAAATAACTTACAGGTGTAAACTGTCTGCTAACCGTCTATCTTCAGTGCAGTATAGAACAGGGAAATGCTGAAAGTGGAAATACCGGAAAATCTCGGAATTTTGGCCGGGATAACAGGTTTAAAGAATTCGCAAAAGTAAAAGACATGCAATAAACTTATCTTTTAATTATATAGATAGAACGCTTTAATGCACACACAAGTTACAGAAAATGTAAATACAATTATTTGAAATCTAATTATAATCTAATAAAAAAACATCTGATATTTTTTTAACAAAGTATAATCTATTGGCGGTATTTATAATTCGTTGTATCGCGAATCGACCCGGTCGGAATAAGTGACTGTACGGTCGGCTGCATAATTGCAGAACCACCGTAGAGTTTTAAAATGGCTGTTATAAGAATGTTTTCAACACGAGCAAGATTCTAGACAACTGCTTTAGGTAAAGTTTAAAGTCTTCTAACTCATCAATTAATCAAACAATTTTTTTTAGAATGCAATAATTCCAAGAGTAATAGTAATTTTAAAATTCTACCGAGGGCTGCAATTATGCAACCGACTGTACTTATCTACGTAAACAGGTACCCTTCCGTCCAGTTTCTTAACTAAACTTTCATAACCACATAAGCTCGTCACAGTGGCGATACTATGGAATGCAATGTATTGCCTTGAACATAAGCCGAGCTGTGACCATGAAACGTTAGGTTTTTCTTGCTAATAGGTAGGTGAGTATAACGATTGATCTATTAATATATTATGCCCCATATCACAGGGCTGTGAAGCCCTAGGCCCTAGACCTTCGGAAAGCGTGCGTAAAGCCGAAGCAAACATGTAGAGACCCTTTACAATAACAAGTTTAATCACAAATAATAAAGAAGGCACCGGCGGCGATTATATTTTCTAATTTTATCGGTGTCTATTACCATTTACACATCACATTTTCGGCACTAAATATGTATCAGAAACGCAAGCATTCACTGCAAGAACCGAAGCAATCCAAGTTCTCATAAAAACGTTACCTACCGAATTTTTCGGTGCTGAAGAAAGTTTGAATTTTCCGATCTACACGGTTCTGTTGAGTTTAATCATTGTGACTAAAATCGAAGTAGGTATCTATGCTGCGCTAGCCTCTTGGGGCTATGGGCACTTACACAGACCCACTTACGTAGGTGAAACTGCGAATTAGCAGTTCGTATTTTATCTATAGTAGGTATGTCTATTTAATTTTCTTTAATACAATGTAAACAGGACACGTGTATTTATAGAAAATTTGCGGCATAGGTATGTATCCTTTGATTGCGTTGGCTTAGAAGTTTGATTTTTAACAGCTTCAAAGGACAGTAAACCTGAGTATTTGATATGAATTCCAGCTTGATACCTCCACACGTTCCTGAGAAAAAGGGTCTAGACAGACAGACAGACGGACGGACGGACAAAAAAGTGATCCTATAAGAGTTCCGTTTTTTCCTTTCGAGATACGGAATCAACACCAATCGGCACCACTTCGGACCAAACACAAGGTTGCGGGTTCGATTCCCGCCTCAGACAAGTATTTATGCTTAGATATTTGTCTGTGGTTCGGTTGTTTCTATGTATTATAAGTATATATTTACAAAAGAAAAGTATACAGGGTGAATTTTTTATGTGGGCCTTCATGGCTATATCCTTAACCATAAGAGATAGCGAAAAATGCTGAAAGGAGTTGCGTGTCCGATTTTGACAAAAACTAAAACTGCATCATTAGATTTTTGAAAAAGTAATTATTACCCTAGCCGGGAATTGAACCTGTTCATTTTCAAAAATAATTATCATCCTATATTTTTGTACCAATCGATAGTGTTGCTAATAGAGATAAATTCCTGAAAATAAACATAGTGTGGCAAATTAAAGGAAATAGCTCAATTTGGTAATCTTCTGTTATTTTCATACAACCATCCCTGAAAAAAATGCAGTGAGGAGGTATGGCCAATGACGTAACAAGCTGCTGCGCTGCACTAAAAATATGAACTGTTTTTACAAATCTTATAAAAAGAACTTCATTTAGAACTTATTTTATAATATTTAGAATAATATCACTTGTCCTCTATGTCTTACACTATTGTTTTGCCAGAGACAGAAAGGTGAAAATTACAGAAAACTACAAAATTCAGCCATTTCCATTGCCATACTATGTTTGTTTCCAGGAATTGATTTCTATCAGCAACACTATCGATTGGTATAAAAATATAGGATGATTATTTTTTTGCAAAATCAACAGGTTCGATTCCCGGCTAGGGTAATGACTTTTTCAAAAATCTAATAATGCAGTTTTAGTTTTTGTCAAAATCGGACACGCAACTCCTTTCAACATTTTTCGCTATCTCTCATAATTTAGGATATAGCCATGAAGGCCCACTTAAAAAATTCACCCTGTATAAGTAGTATATCCGTTGTCTAGCACCCATAACACAAGTTGGCGATGTGTAGTGCAATCTTAAAAATCAATGAAATGTTGCAAGTGCTCTTAAATTGTAAAGTCTATTTCACAGTCAATTCGTAAGCTCCTTGAGTCGTTATTACTGTTTACCGCTCATTCATCTGGTCCACTACAGAGAAACACTTTTTGAGTTTTATTTATTGCACACCTAAAGCTTTATGAACCATAAAATGAAATTCCCCGGCATTCATTTGTACTTGTATCTCCAACCATAGTTTATGTATTGTAGGCCAGGTGCTTGTAAACGACATATTTTATAACCGTGCCTATATTCTCACGGCTCATAAAAGTTTTATTAAGTTTCAGAAGACAGCCTTAATAATAATAGATCAGTTATTATTGAAAGCTGTTAGGCTTATTTTACACAAGGAGCATAATACTTAGGTTCGTGTTAAGGTCGCTGCATACGTAACGGGAAAAACCTCGGACGGGACGGAGACGCGGACGTGACGTGCATCTATACATATAAAATGCTTTGTCCTGAAAAACTGACTGACTGACTGACGGATCACAGCCTAAACCGCTGATCGTAGACCTGAAACTTTGAGGGTGTGTTCTTTGTATGACGTAGGCATCCGATAAGAAAGGATTTTCCGAAATTATATCCCTTAGGGGGTGACATAGGGGGTCAAATTTGTATGGGACAACGTGATTCCTTGGTCCAATCTACTAATCTTACGCGGACGAAGTCGCGGGCAAGAGCTAGTATTTCATAAAGTGTTCGTGGTCTTTAAATATACTTACATAACGTGATAATTGTCGTGCCGGACGGGACGTGACGATTTTTTGACATCGGTTCATATAAAAATATCACATCCCGTCCGGCACGAGAAAAATCACGTTACCTACGTATGCAGCTACCTTTAACTGCCCTAGTATGACTCAAAATAACAAGCAGTTGGTAGGCGTTTCAATGTCAAGTTAATTCATCAAGTGAAGGTGCACTTAAATAAACACACGACTCGGCGTAGGTAAGTAAATAATAATTAACTACCGTTCAAGCTCACTGTAACGTAATACGAACGAGTATTCAAGGTGAAGTGCGCAATGAAAATTTAAACACAAGGACGATAACGTTGCTACAATCAACCTGTCACCCCGTGAAATATGATTAAAGTATTCTCACCCCTTTCGAATAATATGCTTCCTCATGAAACGATTCAGTCGATGTTCGATATCAGAATCTTTTAGACGTCTTATCTGAAAATAAAAAACGAACAAAATGGCTTTTTACACAAGTAACAGCCTTTTTCCGACGACATCGTTGCCTTTATCAAATGGATATCCTTTTCAAATGAATGATAAACCAAAAAATAAAAATATATTTCTGGATGTCACGCCCGCTCGAACACCTGTGATGAAAGCCCGATCTCCAAATGCCGTGGCGCCACTTACAAATAATTTCATTGCTCCCAACATCTATAACGACGTTGTCTACGAAAATATTAAACCAGTTTTTTCAATTTTGCGCCTTATGGGAGTTCTTCCTCTGCATCGGCCATCGCCAGGAGTAAACGAGTTCAAAATGGCTTCCACCTCAATGTTGTACTCGCTGATCGTGTTCTTGGCTCTTGTCAGCTACGTAATGTACCTCTCCCTCAATAAAGTTCAAATCCTTCGAACATCAGAGGGAAAATTTGAGGAAGCTGTCATCGAATACCTTTTTACGGTTTATTTATTTCCCATGTGCGCGATACCTATTATGTGGTACGAAACTCGTAAAATTGCCGGCGTCCTCAACGGATGGGTGGATTTCGAGGTGAGGGCATAAAATATTTTAGTCTTATTTTTATGTAATGTTGAAGAGATTTAAGTATCACTTTTTATATCGGTCACAACAGGTAGCTTACAAGCAATTATCCGGTCGACCGATGCCGTTAAAACTTCATAGAAAGGCTTTAATAATAGCTGTGGTTATACCGGTCCTGTCAACGACTTCTGTAATCATCACCCATGCGACGATGGTCCACTTCAAGGCGATGCAGCTGGTGCCTTACGTCTTCTTGGAAATTTTGACGTACATGCTTGGTGGCTACTGGTATCTCCTTTGCGAAATTTTAAGCGATTGTGCGAACGTCCTGGCCGATGACTTTCAGCAGGTTTGATTATTTACCAAGAGTTTTGTTTAAAATTTATTACGTAACAAAATACAGAATTATTTTAATAATTTTAGGCTCTCCGTCACGTGGGCCCGGCTGGTAAAGTGGCTGAATATCGCGCTCTTTGGCTTCGACTGAGCAAGTTGGCACGAGATACCGGCATTGCTAACTGCTATACTTTTACGTTTGTCAATCTATACTTGTTCCTTATAATCACGCTGTCCATTTATGGACTGCTGAGTCAAATATCCGAGGGATTTGGAATTAAAGATATTGGATTGGCATTGACCGCTTTATGCAGCGTATTTCTACTGTTCTTTATCTGCGATGAAGCCCACTATGCTTCTCATAATGTAAGAATTTTTGATACAACCAGCGGGGCGGCGCGGTGTAGACGATGTAGGTACCTACTTTTTTGTCATCATGAGTCAGTGACACCTAGGTTGCCAGCGTGGTTGACTAACGAACAGGAAGAAAGCTTTTGGCCCGTACCGTCGTCCTGCATCTGCGCCGCCCTTATGTTATTTTGCTAAGCATTAAAATAAAATAATAACAATGGAATCCTTCGTTCCTAGGTTCGAACAAACTTTCAAAAGAAGCTCCTAATGGTAGAGCTGTCATGGATGAACGCGGACGCTCAAACTGAAGTCAATATGTTCCTCAGGGCCACTGAGATGAATCCTTCACAAATTAGCCTTGGAGGATTCTTTGATGTTAACCGGACTCTCTTCAAATCTGTATGTATGGGGGCGTACGAATCATGTCACACTTTAAACTAAACCTTGCAAAACAATTTAGGCAATTGGCAACCATAAGGCATGTTTAACCACGTTCGCAAATAGCGGTGCTTTTTCCTTATTGTTCAGTGATATAACATGATAGTCACGATTGATAGATAGGAGAACTTTTGCCTTGTGCTGTGCCATTAAGTTATGCACTTCTTCAGTAAGGCACCACCTCTAAAAGTTATGAGTAGTTACGCTCTTCTTCATTTTACAGCTTCTCGCTACAATGGTGACGTACCTAGTTGTGCTACTGCAGTTCCAGATTAGCATTCCTGATGACACTCAGAGTGGGTTCCAGGAAGTCGAAGACACCATCAACGCTAGCACGACCACCATACAAACAACACCCACCCCGACTACTGTCATGACCACTATTCTCACAACCCTGTCTAAAAAGAAAAAGAAAAATTAGAGTGTCATATTTTTAATAGAAACTTATGATAACTTATGATAGAAGTAGGTCTAGCCATAGTAATAGAATTATACTTAGGATATAGTGTAGTAGCATAGTACCAACGGTTAAGGTTACGCCGAACGCAGTTTGGAACAAAACGAACTCGATTTTTGCAAAAGGACCTACAGATGGAAATGTATTATTTCCTAGCGGAATATTTGTAAAGAACATAATCTCCATTGAGGTATTTTTTTGTAAAAAATATAGTTTTTTTTTTCGATCCTGCTTGCTCAAATTAACCTTAAGTGAGTGCTTATATGAAATTCACTGCATTATCAGGACTAAAAAATATAATATTTATTAAAGATTTTTAAACTAACATGGATACTTAATTATTTATTTTAACATAATAATAGGGAGGCCTCTTGACGAAAAGTCGCTTATATTACAAAGTTCGTAGGACTGGAAAGGTTTATATAACGACAACGGGTATCGGCGGAATCAGCGTGGCTTACTGATTATCAAACAAAATGCATGTTGTCGCTTCCCAAAGTGGGGGGCGTCTATGACGTCACAAAGATGGTTTAGATTTTGTCGATTATTACGATAACTATTTATCGGCCACAATGCATACATGTGGCTTGTGTACACAATGCACACAAGCCACAATGCATACTTGTGTCGAGCGAGTGATAAATACAATGTACTTACTAAGCATAGTGAACTTGATCTCTTTTACAGTAGGTAGTGTTAGATCGGCAAGAGCGCTTTTGAGCAAACAATTTTTCACTGGTGACGAATAAGTTACTTTATTTGTTATGTATGATGCCTTAATACTTATACAATTCATTGCTAGTTAGATTTTCTATTTGAACACATGTGATTCTCTTTACCTAATATGTAAATCTTTATTCTGGTTCTGATATCATGTAATAACTGCTTTTTTAACTTAATTTAGTTCTAGTTGTGGATACCCGTTATTGGGTAACTGGGCCATTATTCACTAAGCTTCAAGTCGTTGGGCGCGCGTGATTAGGGCGAGATTTCCATACAAAAACCTCTCCCCCTCCGCCCCTAATCACGCGCGCCCAACGACTTTAACCTTAGTGAATAATGGTACTGATTTATATTTTTGTCTCTAGTTTGTAGTATTAGTGGGTGTTCCTAAGATAATATAAAAATTAAAAAAAAATTTAATTAAAAATTATCGGATTTCAGCAAACTATGATAGGTATCAAATGAAAGGTAGTAAAATTTCTAACAAAACAAGCGAAGTCACTTTTATTGTAGGTTATTATTTGGACATTATTTAAAAAAAGTAATTTTTATCGAGTTTATTGTTTAGAAAAGAAACTCGATAAAAAAATACTTTTTTTTTAAATAATGTCCAAAGTGTATTGTGTATAAGTGTAGTATTGTCCAAACCTACAATAAAAGTGACTTCGCATGTTTTATTAGAAATTTTACTACCTTTCATTTGATACCTAGTTTGCACAAATCGGATGAATGATTATCATAATAATCGACAAAATCTAGACCATTTTTGTGACGTCATAGATGGCACTCCCACCACTTTAGGAAGCGACAACATGCATTTTGATAATCAGTACCTACGCCAAAGGTACGCCACGCTGATTCCAACGATACCTGTTGTCGTTATAAAACTTTCTAGTCGTACGGAAATCTCAATTTTTCAACTTGGCCTTCCCTGCTATAAGTAAGTGTAACAATTTAAGGGTTCCGTTTTTTCCTTTCGAGGTACGGAACCCTAAAAATAAACCATCAATAGTAATAAATACTTACAACAGTTCGTATATCTATAAACTGCTGTCAGTTAATATAGGCTTTTACACACGTCCCAATTTGGTCGGGTCCGACATACAATTTGGTCGGGTGTACAACCAATTTGGTTGTACACCCGTCGTGGTCGGGCAGACTTAATTATTATTAATTGATCAAATTGGATACGCCCACCCAATTTGGTTGTATCCGACCAAATCGGGACGTGTGTACGCATCGGACCCAACTTCGTGTTCGAAACAAGCAAGTGTGAGTCGGACTCCCGCACGAAGGGTTCCGTATCATGTTGTATTTGAGCTCCACTTCATTTTTTTTTCTTTTTTTAGTTGTTGTTGGTAAAGCGACACTAATGTAATACATAATCTGTGAAAATTTTAACTCTCTATCCATCACGATTCATGAGATACAACCGGATGACAGACAGACAGAAAGGCAGACAGATAGACGGACGGACGGATTTACGGACGGATGGAACTGATAGACGGACGGACTGATGAACTGACAGTGAAGTCTTAGTAATAGGGTCCCGTTTTTCCCCCTGAGGAATGGAACCCCAGAAACTACTTAATGACCACGATGTGTATCAATGTACTCTCTGAATAGTATCCGACCAAATCGTAGCGTGTGTATCGATACCCAATTTGGTTGTGTCAATTTGGTCGGGACGACCAAATCGTAACGTGTGTAAAAGCCTTTATTATTAAGATTGGGACCCTCTCCGAATACTTGTAGAGCCATCTAGTAAGATGACAACGAACAATTCGTGGTAGTCGTGTGGCGCGAACCTCAAAATGTGCTTCAAATACTCAAGGATCGTATTCTTTGAAAGACATTTGGAGGATACGAGTATAGTCCCATATTGCGAAATATAGGATCCAAGAGTGACTGAAGAGTGTCACTGGTTTTAATTAACAAAACAAGATCTTTAATTTCACTACTTTAATTTCGAATGAAGAAATAAAACGCAAAAACCTTCAGACGACGCTGTATGGACTAAAAAGCCTTTTGCCTGCTCTTTCGAGTGCATAAAAAAACTCATTCTCATTCTGCAATTTTCTGGAAATTGTTTTATTTGGTGCTCTGAAAAAGAAAGAAGAAGCAAGTTTTGCCAACACGAAACCCTTGTTTACATCAACTATGGTCGACTACAGCAAATGGAAAGATATTGAAGTCAGTAAATATGTTTTGAACGAACATTTTCTAAAGCTGGGTGGATGGTTTAGGTGGAGTAAAGTTTGAAAAAAATGTTTGTTCTAGATATCTGACGACGAAGACGACACCCATCCCAACATCGACACCCCATCGCTATTCAGATGGCGGCATCAGGCTCGCGTCGAACGAATGGAGGAGAGACGTCGCGAGAAGGAAGAACACATTCAAAAGAAAACCGAAAACACCAGGCAGTTGGCACAAACGAGAAGAAAAATAGCCGAAATGACTCCTGACAGCTCCGAACTAGATTCACTGAAGAAGGCCTTAGCAGAACTCGAAACAGAGGGGAAACTGCTGCAAAAGAAAGAGGATGAACTTAATAAGAAAGAAAAGAAGACTCCTTGGAACGTTGACACAATAAGCGAACCAGGCTTTACAAAAACTGTGATCAATACGAAACCAGCGAGAGCTAAAGATGAGAACTTGACTGAAGAAGAGAAGGAAGTTAAAATGAAGAAGTTTATCAAAGAGAACGAGAAGTTTTTGAAACAGTTTGGCATGTTGAGAAAGTACGATGACTCTAAACAGTTCTTGCAACAGCATAACCAATTGGTTTGTGAAGAAACTGCCAACTATCTTGTGATATGGTGTATCAATTTAGAAATGGAAGAGGTATGGTGACAATTTTCAAAAGTATGCTATTTTATTCAACAAAATTGCTTTTGCCGACCCAGTTGGCACAATGGTCACCATGCCGGATTGCCAAATACAGGGTTGCGGGTTTGATTCCCTCCTCAGACAAGTATTTATGCTTAGATATTTGTCTGTGGTTTGGTGGTTTCTATTAAGTTTATTAAGTTTAACAAAAGAAAGTATATAAGTAATCCATTGTCTAACACCCATAACACAAATCTAGTTTCTTAGGTTGGGGCTAGATGGCAATGTGTGAAATGTCTTGCAATACTTATTTTTATTATTATTTACTAGCGACCCGTCCCAGCTTCGCACGGCTATATTATGCATGTATTATACATATAAACCTTCCTCTTGGATTACTCTATCTATTAAAAAAACCGCATCAAAATCCGTTGCGTAGTTCTAAAGCTCTAAGCATACAAAGGGATATAGGGACAGAGAAAGCGACTTTGTTTTATACTATGTAGTGATTTATTGTTTTCAGAAACATGACTTGATGGCACACGTTGCTCATCAAACAATCTGTATGCAGTATATCCTGGAACTATCGAAGCAACTGGACGTCGACCCTAGAGCTTGTGTGGGATCATTCTTTGCTAAGTAAATATCTCAATTTTTTACTGTAGAAAAACTAGCAACACCAAATGGTTTCATCCCAGTGGACCAGAGCCAGATAGACCAGCGTTGGCTAAGTGGTATACTTGATTGAATCTGGCGTTACTTTTCGGAACACCATAACTGTAATGGAAGTATTAATATTTAGTTGACTCACTCTTGTTCCAGCTTTCAGCGAGGCAACATCTCAGAGAGCGACGTCGTATCTAACGTTTGTCGCCCTTATAGCGCGGTCGGGGTCCAATCCTGATGATGCGTCGTGTAGACGCGAAACACATGTCGTGGTTTATGAATGGTGTCACTACAAATTTTTGCTTGTCCTCATTGCATGCCTCTTCAAGTGGGTGGGAGGGGAGAGCACATTGCATTTTGTTTTGGCACTAGGCTCAGAACTAAAAACGAAATATTAATACTTCCATTAGTGTATTCCTCGTCATTCTGAAGATCATGGATTTTACTTACAAAAAATGTATGTGCACTAATTGACATTGCTCTTAAAGTGAAGGAAAACATTATGATGAAACCCGCAGTTTAGTTGTCTCCAAACTTAATGATGAGTTCTATCTATAAGCTGAGAGGGTAATATAGGTACTGGGCAAGCCTACTCCATACTTACACTAAAAGGACCCAAGCAAAGAGGTCTAGATGCAGAAAGCAGCCCGTGTACAAGTACAAGTAATAGCCTATATAGTTTTTATAGTTGTTGTGTGAATGTGCAACTTACACATACAAACTTTCACATTTATAAATTAGTACTAGGATGATTTTGTAAATCTATACTAATATTATAAAGCTGAATAGTTTGTTTGTTTAAATGCGCTTATCTCAGGAACTACTGGTTCGAATTGAAAAATTATTTTTGTGTTGGATAGTCCATTTATCGAGGAAGGGTATAGGCTACTTTTAATTTTGACATTACCACGGGTTCGGGACTAACAGTGAAACTGCGGAGCACAGCTATGTATAATATTGTGTGAGGCACTTTCGTTATATTTTTATTTTAAAAGTTATATTTTTATTTCAGAATTCAAATAGCAGAGAAAACATACAAGGACTCGTTTGATGATGAACTTGAGCAGTTCAAGGAAAGGATCAAGAGAAGAGCTGCAGAGAAGATCCAAGAGGCTCTCAAGGAACAGGAGGAAGAGGAAAAGAAGGCACGGCTCGGCCCTGGGGGACTGGATCCCGTTGAGGTCTATGAGGAATTACCTGATGTAAGATCATACATTTATTCCTATACATGTTAAAATCCAATATACTCCAAAATATGAAATGTTACTCAATGTCACTGCTGCAATTGTACCCATGTAAGTCTTGATCCTTAGGAAATATTCAAAACTAGCTTTTTAGATTGGATATCATCATCATATCAGCCACGGGACGTCCACTGCTAAACATAGGCTTCCCCGAAATACCCCCAAATTACTACTGCTGATTGGCAGCTTTATGCAAGTGTTATCTTGTCCTTCTTATGATCAGACAACTTTCTTTAAAACAACCCGTTTGCAAAAATATTAATATTCCTTCGTAGTTCTAAGGCCTTTTTGTAACAGGAACTAAAGAAATGTTTCGACGCGCAAGACGTGCCGATGCTTCAAGCTACAATAGCCAAGATGCCAGAGCAAGAAGCCATTTACTTCATGAACAGATGCATCGCCTCTGGTCTATGGGTGCCTGGGAAAAACGACGATGATACGCCAAAAGAAGAGGGCGCTGGAGAATATGCTAAAATGGAAGAGCCAGTTAAACCTTCTGTTAGCACTGAAGAAGTAGACTGAAATATACATAATCCAGTATTACCTATGACCTCGGACCTGACAGGATTTAGCTTTTCATGACATTAAAACATGCTGCAGAATGTCAACAACACATTGGGGCTTGTTTTGATTGCATCCAACACATAGCCGTGGCCGACAGTGTATTGACCTTCAATGCTGAAGGATCATTAAGCAATTAAGCCAGCAGAAGCCTTACCATCAGTTGTTAATGCACTCAATCTAATGTAACATATTGAGTATTTACCACAAAACTTTAAAACTCGAATCAGCAATAAGTAAGCTGAGATAGCTTCAAACAGTATCTCTGATTAGCGTGATTAAAATATGATTTTGTGTAGATAGTTAAATTCGACGACGCGATTGAGACATACTGTTTTAAGCATGTTTCGGCCGATTTTAGTTTTGATGTCGTGGTAAAAACTCAATATGATATGTTTGATAGTGTTACAACAAGAGCCTGATTAACTCTTTCAGGGACCCTAGGCAGTTCTCGGCGCCCCTTTTCTTACTCTGATCTAATTGTGTTGTAAACATCATTGTCTTCTACCCCCCGGGTAAGATTCCCAGCATAACATTAATGTTGTCCTAAGTCTTTAGTGTTTTTTATGTATATAGTAGACGTGACCATTTTTCTTTACAAAAAAGTAACGCACTACTACATTAGTTTTAATACGCGATAAGATGGTTCTGTATGTATGAAGTAGGTATTTCATGCGTCGAAAAAAAAAGCAATAATATTTTTAGGTATACAAAACTTTCGTTCGATGTAACGTTTTTTTTTGGTGCGCGCGCACTGGATGTGTATATTGTGGATGCCCCTAATGGATGCTGGGTCCCTAGGCAGTTGCTTATTGTGCCTAATGGTTAATCCGGCTCTGCTTACAACTCTTAGTAAGGTTACAGGCATGTGATAGTACGATCGAATCGGGCCATAGTGCATAGTTGAGTCTTATTCCGGAAGAGAATGTCCATATATTATATAGTCGCCTGAACCAGGTTCGAGTTATATTATCTAATAGGTAATACTAGCTACGTTAGCTTGCGTTGATGTTCAAATTCTTTAACGTTAATTACCTCAACAACGTAGTTAGAATTAAGAAATATTTTTATTGAAAACAAGCAGTAAATTTTTATTATGTTGATCATCATCAGTGATAGCATTTATTTCAATGTAAGACACTTACCCCCGAATACTGAAAGGCTACTTAATCTTAAGTGGCGTTTAAATTGATATTTAAGTGTAAGCTTCAATAGAAAGCATACACTTAAAATCAATTTAAGCGCAACTCAAGATTAAGTAGCCTTTCAGTATTCGGGGGTTACATTCTTAATGAACTCAAAATTATTAATGTATTGTATTGTGCAATGCTGTGCATGTTGATGGTTAAAGCCAGATGTGCGGTAACATTTCATTTGGTTAAACTTAGGTTTAGCGGTTTGAGATGTTTGTATAGCCGACATAACTTACTGCTTTTTCTGGATAAATGAATAAATATTGGCCAGAAAGAGCAGCGAACGACAATATCGGCCGTAAAAACAAAGCAATACCTAGGTTTAACCGTGATGAATTGAACTTCAGGCTTCAACTATAATGTGTTAAATATGTCGTGAGATTTTAAAATAAATTAAGTTGTCCATAAATTGGTTTTTCTTTGTCTTCTTCAACATTAGATCATACTTATCCAAACTTCAAATAATTAGTCGTTCATTGAATTAAAACTAGACAACTTTTAGAAGTATAACTTCTAAATCTAGACCACTCTTATATTGCATGCACTCTGACGGAGACCTCTCAGGCGATGTCCTAGGTGCACGACAAACGCGACCCGATTTACAGGCTGAATTTTTTAAATGGCTCTTTAGGGTCACTCAGAAAAAGGTTAAATTGAGTTTTAAAATCGAATAACGCAGTTTTAATTTTGTCAAAACCGGGCACGCAACTTTTTTCACCATTTTTGATATATCTTATAGCTTGGAAAATTACTCTAAAGGCCCATTTAAAATCATTCCGTATCATGTCGCGTTGCCGCGTTTGTCGTTAACCTAGGACAGTCAGAGCGATTCTAGTTTAGCATTAGAAAAGGAGACTAGTAAATAAATGCGATGTTTTAAACTTGTACTTTTTATATAACAAAACTACAATAGTGTGAGAGTGGGCGCTGGTGGCGCGGGCGCGGGCGATGCGAGGCTACGTGAGCACGTGCGGCGGCAGCGTGGGTCGCCCCTCCAGCTTGCTGTAGTCCAGGTGGAATTCTTTCGCCACCTAGAACATGTGCAGATGTCAAGTGTTACAATAGCAGAGAAAGAGGGAAACTTAATCTTCTATTCTTTCGCTCAGACACAGGCTGTTTTGTGCGTAGCGTAGCGCAATCATGTTAAGAATATTTCAACAATCGAGCACATACCCAGTAGAGAGGGAAATGTTATTTTGTTGAGTAAAATTGCCGACAAATCAGTTCGACGATCGCAGCGTTCCGATTGTCTAACCAACGATTGTGCACGTAACAATATAGTTGGTAATTATTATCGCTGTTTGGTGGCATGTTGTTTTATGGAAATAAGACATACAATATTTCAAATCTAACCTATTAACGAAAAAAAAAACAATACAATGATTGAACATGTATATTCAGTTATTGTTTTTTTTTCTATCCTAAGATTCAGTTAAATCTACTATGTACTTAAACTACTTCATTTCACTGTATCAGTGCAAGACTAGTATATATCAGTCAGAGTCCACTGATCAGTTTCAAATGTAATGTGAGCCATAGGGTAGGGCATTACGCCTCTACTGGGTATGTACTCGACGATTTCAAATTATAAAAATGCTTTGTGTCTTTACTATCAAACGGCTAGACCGAAAGGCGTAGTCAATAGATTTGGAAAAGGACAAATACAAATTTTTATCTCGATACTAGCTGCGCCCCGCGGTTTCACCCGCGTAAGTCCGATCTTTAAATTCTCACCGTTTAAACCTTCCCTGGACTTCCACAAATAAATAAAGACCAAAATTAGCCAAATCGGTTCAGCCATTCTCGAGTTTTAGCGAGACTAACGAACAGCAATTGATTTTTATTTATATAGATTCCGATGGACTAATCTCTTAACCGAAAGGCGCAGCAACTGTGTGTGTGTATTTGATTATAAAAAAAAAATGTGAGCCGTCACTGGACGCCTGGCAGATGTGAAACATCAACATTATTTTGTAAAAGTAATATGCAGAAAAGAACAGATTGTGATAGAATCGCACAGTCGATTACGGTGTGCACACCGTACACACTACTGCATATAGACTGTATATATATACCATCATATAGCGTGGCGACGCGTCGTCACGGCATGCGTCGCCACGCCAGAAATCGGTTTTACGTGCGGCTATAGTGAGCTCTAACGATCTGCATCGAAAAATAGCCCTATGTCTATCATTTGCAGTTTCGACCCACTGTGCGTCGCCACGGCAGAAATCGGTTTTACGTGCGGCTATAGATGTTTCACATCAAAAAGATATTTTACGTCATAGTAACTAATGTAACTATCGACTGAGATACAGGCTCAGCCTAACTCTAACTACCTATTTAAACAGATGTTTTAATTTATCAAGTAAATAACGTTCTTTGCTACTGTTTACTTAGGTATAAGCTTTGTATAAACCTTATGCAAATAAAGATTCATTATAGTATTGTACCTTTGACCCAGTTGGTACAATGGGCACTATGCCGAACCCAAACACAGGGTTGCGTTGCGGGTTCGATTCCCGCCTTAGACAAGTATTTATGCTTAGATATTTGTTTTTGTAGATGTTGGTTTTTTCTATGTATTATAGTATATATTTACAAAAGAAAAGTATATAATTAGTATATCAGTTGTTACTTAGCCCTAGCACAAGATTAGTTACTTAGCTTTTGGGGCTAGATGGCGATGTGTGGAATGTCCTGCAATATTTATTTATTGTACCTTCCGCCAGTTGTGGGCGTCAAAGAAGTAGTAGGTTCCTCGTTCGTACGTGGACGTCTTCTCCACCATCGGCATGCCGGGCGCCTGCGAGATCCACACCTTCTCCTCCATGTGATACCGCCATTCACGATTGTATCTGATATACAAATAATCAACACAATATTAACCTGCCGTTTTATGCAAACGAAAACGAGGATTATTTACGTAACACTAGCCTATTTGAAACGTGAACTTTGAAGATGTAGCTAAGTCTGACCAAGCGCAACGCCGCCGGGGCTAAGCCGTGACAAAGTTTTACGATCAACTGCCACCTACAGTAACTTGCAATATGAACTTCATTGTACCGGAAGATCTGTTTCTATTATGGTGGCTGGTATTCAACTTGCTAGCATTTGAAAAGTAGAATTGCAGAATGTCTTTTGGAATTTGGTCTGTCATTCGATAATGAATATTCATATAATTCGTGGGTAAATCAGTGGATTGGATTATGGCAAAGAATAAAACATTGATGATGGAGACGTGTTTAAATTTTTGATGAAATTTTAAGATTTTAAGATGCGCGCGCATCACTGTAACACTAAAGTAACAGGTTGAAGCTGCCCGCAAAATAAATATCAGACGGACGGACGGACAGACAGACAGACAGACGGACGTATAACTTCTCACGCGCGTTTTGTTTATATGGAAACTCATGTATGTATAAATACGTAATACTCACAGCTCCGCTGCCGCCGCAATTTGCAACACGTCACCGACGAAACAGTAAAACAAATAAAACAATAGATCTTCCTTATATCGACTCAGTCGTAGAGGTGCCAACTTTTCTCTGATTGAGCCATTTATCAGGTACTCGGGAGGCACGTGGTAATCCATGTCCTGTGGTCTGAAAACATGTGCAATACACTATTTTATCTACAATACAATATTGCAATTTTCTTACGGATCCCTAATTTTTTGAAAATATATATATAGCCCATGTTATTCCTTGATGTTTTTTTTTTTTTTGTCGGAGATACTGCGATCAGTCTATGACAGACTTTAATCAGTATTGTTGCGAGTAGGGTGAAATTTAAGGCGCAGTGGCCATCGCCAATGCTTCCTCTACGTTCATACAACGTCCAGCCTTTTCAGTCTGCGTGTTTTGTTTGTGAAGTCAATTAGCCGGTATTCCTATTTAGTCAATATTCCTTGATGTTGATGTAGCTTTCTACTGTTGAAAGAATTTTTGCATTCGGTCCAGTAGTTTCGGATCCTATTCATTACAAACAAACAAAATAATCTTTCCACTTTATAATATTAGTGTACTAATATACTAGCAGCGCTCCGCGGTTTCACCCGCGTAACACTCGATCCCGTAGGAATATCGGTATAAAAAGTCTGTTATTCCCAATGAATCCCTATTTGTTACAAACAAAAAAAAAAACCTCTTTATAATATGTATTAGTACAGATATAGGTACAAATAGACAGAGATTTATATAAAACTAGCGACCCGTCCCGGCTTCGCACGGCTATATTATGCATGCATGTATGCATATAAACCTTCCTCTTGAATCACTCTATCTATTAAAAAAAACCGCATCAAAATCCGTTGCGTAGTTTTAAAGATTTAAGCATACAAAGGGATATAGGGACAGAGAAAGCGACTTTGTTTTATACTATGTAGTGATGAAGTGAAGTATAGATATAGGTACAAATAGACAAAGATTTATATAAAACTAGCTGTTGCCCGCGACTTTGTACGCTTGGTTGTTTAGTTTTATGTATCAAAACCTTCCTCTTGAATCAGTCTATTTAAAAAAACGCATCGAAATCCGGACAGACAGCGGGAATCGACTTTGTTTTATACTATTGGTACAAATTATTTATTCTTCTTACCTACAGGGCGTATCCGCCCATGGTCCAGCAAAGGTGAGATACAAGTTGTCCGGTGAGTTTAGATTAAGTCCGAGGGCTGTTAGATCCTGCCCTAGCGCCAACGATACTAAACTAGGGTCAGACTCCGCTGCTCGGATGAACGTGAGAAGTCCCACGATACCAAACTGATTCGGTATCATTGTCTCTGGTATATTCGTTACTTTGCCTGTAAAACGTTCAAAATTAACCATTATTATAACTTTTCTCATTGTTTTTTGTTAACACATATTTTATGCATTTTTAAAGCATGCAGAAATAAGCTATGTTTTCTTACGATGTTTGAGGCTGAACGTTGAAAGTTATTAATAACCAGCTGCGCTCCGCGGTTTCACCTGCGTAAGTCCCGATCCCGTGGGAATATCAAAATTAAAAGTAGCCTATAGCCTTCCTTGATATATGGACAAAAATATTTTTTCTATTCGATCCAGTAGTTCCTGAGATTAGCGCGTTCAAACAAACAAACAAACTTTTCAGCTTTATAATATTAAGTATAGATTGTATGCTATCCATACCCGTGATATTTTTTTAACAGTTAAATAAAAGCATGCTGCAGCAATAAGCTTTGGCTGCGTTTTGTTACGATATGCATACTTTGTGTCTGATAAAATATACATTGAGAACATTGATCATCACAATAACTTGAAAGCATTCATGCATTATGTGAAATTTATTTTCTATAAATTTCATACCATAGTAGTCCTTTGTGACAGCGGGGACTTGACAAAAAAAGACGCCTTTTGAAAGTATTGTTAGTACACACAAATTATAAAACAGATATTAATAGGTGAGATAAATTATTGTAAGCAACACGCCCAAGTGAAAATTGTGAAGTTGAGTCACTGGAGCACTGAGTAAGTATTCATTTTTATGCCTTTATATGACCTCCCAAGCATAATATTATGTAGGTACATTATATCTCATGTATTTGATCTATAATCTTTCCAGAATTAATTGATGTTAGCTGTCAGATAAGTTTATCAGAGGCTGATTGGTATTTTGTAATGAGGGTGAATTTTTTTACCTATATTTTTATACAAATCAACAGTGTTGCTAATGGAGATGAATTCTCTTTGTGAATTCTTGATAGAAATAGCAAATTTTTGTAGTCTTCTTTAATTTTCATACTATTATCTCTGAAAAAATGCAGTGCGGAGGTATGGCTAATGACGTGACAAACTGCTGCACTATATCTAATATAGAGAATTTAGAACATATTTAAAACATTTAGAAAAATTTGACTTATACCTCATATGCTATTATATTGAAGAAACTACAAAAAGAGGATATTTCCTTTTATTTGCTATTCTGTTTGTTTCCAGGAATTGATCTCTATTAGCAACACTATCGATTGGTATAAAAATATAGAATGATGAATTTTTGCAAAAGGATGAAAACAAGTATGCCGCGAAAAGGAAATTCCATCAAATAATGTCATTGGTTTAGTCGGGGGTATTATGTAGGAATATTGTGTATAATATTTACCTTCAGGTGATGTCTGTATTCCTTTCCTGGGTTTGTCCGCGTTGTTGTGGTTGGCGTAGTCCTGCACCGGCGGCTGCGGCTGTGACTGCTGCGCGGGCGCACCGCCACTCGATGTACCCGGCAACGCGGGGAAGTCTTCAGAAGACATTGTGAACTCCGACTGTTCTGACGTCGGCTGCTTTACCATACCAACTGGCGAATTGACAATGTTTACATTGATTATACTAGATAAACAAAAGGTTAAACTTACTAGACTAACTAAAAAAACTAAACTAACTTAAAAATACATTTATGTATGTGAATATTATCTATTCTCCTTTGTTCTTTTTTTATGGAATGAAATCTTTACTGATATTATAAAGACAAAGGATTTTTTTTTAAGAATAGGTTTTGAAACTGGGCTGATCTTGATGAAACTTGGTATTAGGATTGATCACTATCTAAAGCTAAATTGCTAAAAAAGCATAGTCATTTCCTGATGTACTGAAAATCCTTTTACATTAGCGCCATAAGCACATTTTTAACTGTTCCAGTTCCTCTACCAAACACCAAAAATTAAAAAAACTATACTCATAAATAAGATTAGTAAGTATGCATTAAATATGTACATAAAAACGCAAATTCTCCCAGACCAGGAACTAGCCACATTAAAGCCTGTGCCGTCTATGGCTCCTATTAGGTCTTCTCTTGGGCAGGTGGTAGGTGAGCACATGCCATGTCCTGCTTTAGAAGGACGCAAAGATATCCACTCCATGTAACCAATAAGTGGCCATCGCCAATGCTTCGTCTACATTCATACAACACACGTTGTTCATATACGACCTACCCCAGAACCCTGAAGTTACTTTCGCTTCGCGACCTTTGCTGATGACATGGCCCTTCTTGCATCAAAGCTGCAAGGCTGGGCAGAGAGTTGTTTTAAGATGACTGGAGAGTTGTTATATGTATGATGAAGAATGTGCCATAGTAATACTGACCGTAAGGTTTAGAGCCTGGCGGTGGGGGTGCGGTGGCGGGCGCCTGGTCACCCGCACCTCGCGCCGTCAGCGAGGGAAACTCGCTAAGGTCGAGGAGCGGCGGCGTCGATGTGTCGCCACCCTCGCCGAACACCGAGTGGTAGTTGCTGCCCGCGTTCAACCGAGACAGGTTGCCCATACTCGACTGGAACATCACAATTTGAACATCTTCATCTGTGCTACTTACATAAAGAAGTCACTTGTAGTTGCTCACTAACACTATACTTGTAGAAAACATTAATACAGAGGAAGTGACTTTTTGTATGTAGTTAATGCAAGTTTTATAGACTCTTTGACACTTTCTCATAACTGTCTTTCTTTAGCTGTCTTTCTTGTTGAAAAAGAGCTCTTCCCAAAAACAAACTTGTATAAATATTATTTGCAATTTTAAACACTATCACATACACTTCACAGACAGAATGGCTTCGAAGTCACCCTGTTTAAAGCAACATACGACAGTAACCATACAATTTAAATACCAACCAAAACAAGTGCTCAATTTATGCTATGAAATGCAGTGTATTTTTAGTGTTTTTTTTTGTTTATATTTGCTCTGACAATAAATAAGAGATTATTTAAATTTAACTGTTTGTTTGTATACATTTGACCTAAATATAGCAAACTATATTTAAAATTCTAAACAGGCATGTCTTCCAGGTCTTTGTTGTTGTATTGTGTATTTTGAAAAATATATGGAACAACAACGTTTTTGAATATCATTTTAATATTTTTGTTCTCAGCTTTGTTTTGAATAACTGTCGATCACTATAACACGATTTTAGGTAATCCAATATACAAGGTGTTTGGTTAAAATTACCATAGAATTTGAATTGGGTTGCGACAAGGTGGTCGGCATGGGCACTCTCCTGTCAGCGAAGGCTCGCTGTCCGAAGAGCGTGGCGCGCGAGGCCATGGAGGGCGGAGCACCGCCCGGCATGGCCGTGGTACGGCTCGGCGAGAGCGCGCCGCCGAACGTCGGCGTCACATGGCCTGAGACGCCGCCGACCAGCCCCGAGCTCACGCGACCGCCCACACCGCCGCTCGCTAGGCTTCTAGGCGCTTGTTGGTAGTTCAAGTTTGCCATAACCTGGAAGATATTTAATCAATCAATCAATACACTCATTCACTCACTGCAATAACTGTCAATGTTTTGTCTCTATTATTTGAAGGGGCACTTTGTGACTATGTAGTTGTTTAATTTCTTAACGCATCCTACATGGTATCTTGCAAGAGTAACCTCTCAATCAAAAATAGGGCAACGATAAATATATATTTTTAATAAATGCAATAACAATTATTTATGTGACTAATGTTAGTAGTTTTCATTAATTATGATTTAAACTAGGACCTAGGTACATATAACTATTGTTGTGAGAAATTATCATAAAAAAACCATCCATTGTTTGATAAGATTTATGAGAAATTTCTTAGTTTCTTTTTCATAAAAAAACGTGTAGGTAGATTTGTATTGTTAGTCTTACAAAAATAATTAAAAAATGAACATTAGTTCATTTTATATCTAGTATTAGTAGTATTCGTTTTTTTATATCTATTAAGATATACTAATTATTTCTGGTAAAATCAATACTCTGACAGAAACTATAGTCAAATACTTACTAACTTTCTAAATACCTGTTAATTATTATAAATTAGCAGGTATCATAATACTTATTTAGTTTTATACTAACATTTCACGCAGTTCACTAAGAAACACTTTGGCAAAGCTCTTCCGATTCCACAATAAGTTTGTATATGCCAGGATACTTGCTCGGACATTAGTGCGAAATATTATTGCAATGCACTTGCACTAAGTAAAATCAAAAATAACATATTGTTATTGTAATATTCTAACATACAAGGATTGACTAGCTATTTATTAGACAGTAGAATCTTATGATTATAAGCAGCTAGATGTTGAAATTGTCAACCTGTATCCAAATAGCAACTATCAGGTAGTAGGAAGGCCAATTAGTTACAGATAACTGATTATAACATAGAAACATCTCAGGTGTAACAAATAATGATTTGAAGGAATGAGATTATTGTGCCAAACAAATGTTGCATGCAAACATACGTCTATGTAGGAATGTGGCCTGATTTATGCAGAATAAGATAACGTTGTTATTAACAACAAATGATAGAGTACGTATAGATAATTTATCAGTACAATTTGCGAAGTATTTTCTTGTCATACAATGGCGACCCTGGATAGGTGTTCTACAGATGCTATATCATAAAGAAAAGGAGTTATTTACCTAATATGTCGACGTCAGTTCTTGTGCTACTATTTCAGTGGCAATATAAATGGTTCATAATCGAGTATTCCCTCTAAAAATATCTAAATCCACTCCAATGAAATAAACAAAAGTTTGTTGACTGTCCAATTTTGACGACGATGTATGGGCATTCAAAATTTTATACACCAACTCAAAATGTGTCTGAAAGTGTCTATGCATGAAACACTGCTATAAAACGCTGAAAACTTGATACATCTTTACGTCACTAATAAATATTTTAACAATTTCACTCAGTTTCGTCGAACGCCACATTACCCTAAACAACTGGCGGCCATATTGTTGAAAGCGAACGGAAATTGATAGCAATTTTCAGTTGACTGACCATTACATAAATAAATGCTATGTAAAAAAAGTATTTGATTTTTCTGGTACTCAAGATAATTTAAATATTATTTTGTATGTTTTACATTTCCAAATAATGTCTATAGTATTTCAAAATGTCTAAAAAATAAATAATCTAAATAAAAAGTTATGAGTTTGACAATTCATTTCGATAGATGTTGCCATATCGATTCACTATGATGAATCTTTTGGTCTATGGTTTTTATTTTCGTTCTTCGGTCGCAGACCGAAGGTGACAAGAAAAGTGACAGAGGGTAGAGTTCCTTTGATAAGCGAGGGGCGAGGGTAGATACGAAATGGGTGTAAACCCAAGTGAACTAAAATTACAGCTTCTATTTATTACATTACTTACATGGTTACTTTTCCGTGAATGATCCCCACGTTCACTTGTTAATCTCCTACGCATTCTTAACAAAACTCCAGGTTCACGACACTCTTAATTACTTTTTAAAATTTAATTTTATGGAAAGTAGGTACATATTTCGCCCAAACACACTAATCAAAAAGAAATAATAAATTGCATCTACCTCCATAATATTTTAATTGTTTTTTCTAACGATCACCGGAATTGGAATGGAATGGAATTTCATATTTCGATGGGAGAGAATACAGAATTTGTTACCAACCCTTTTTGGTATTTGATTAAAAATCTATGAAGTATTGAAATGAAACCGATTTTAAAATCGATTATTTCGATTCACTACCATAGACAAACTTATCTATGGGAATAAACGAAAATGTGACTTTTCATAAAAATGGCAACATTGTGATCATATGATTGTTCAATGAAGGAGCACGTCTGATAGGCGTCGTCTTACTTCTTTGGGCCAGTTTTTAGTTTTCTGGCTCTTTACCGGGTGTTTTTTGTGTTAGTGGTGCTAAATAATATTCTACAACCATGGCGCTCAGCGACACAGATGTTCAGAAGCAGGTACGTGTTTAGATTTGCTGTAATAAAAGTACGCGTTTCACAGTCGACATGGTCTTGTCAGGATAATTGATCGGACACTGCAGTCGTCGTCTGGCGACCTAATTGCAGTCTGGACTGCTAACCTGCCTATGGATATGTTTATGAATGAAAACTGATGATTTCTTACAGAGATTTGTCTTATTTTATGGTAACAGATCAAGCATATGATGGCCTTCATCGAACAAGAGGCCAATGAAAAGGCTGAAGAAATCGATGCTAAGGCCGAGGAGGAGTTCAACATCGAGAAGGGCCGCTTCGTGCAGCAGCAGCGGCTCAAGATCATGGAATACTATGAGAAGAAAGAGAAACAAGTTGAACTCCAAAAAAAAATGTATGTTCTAAGTATAACCTAATCTTCATCGGATAACGGGATATTCCCAACCACAATAACTGAAAACTATTCAACTGAATGACACACTTCTTATAAACACACTTGCAATGAACACTAAACTGACCTGATTATGCCCTAATGAATATAGTTCTACCACATAGAAATTACTCCAAAAAGTTTCTTTGAGTCTTGTTATGAACAAGATTACGACATTCATTTTTAATTATTATACCTTACCGGATAGATTGATAACTTTTCAATAGATATTATAAGACATCGCCCAAGCATGTGACATTCAATTACCCATAACATGCTAATAAGCTCGGTTCATATTATAGAAATAGACATCTTTTGTAAAATATATACATAAAATCTATATATTTTATAAGAAACAAGTTGTTGATATCTATTTTAACACAGGGAATATTGAATATTGTCATGAACGCACACAATAAAATTGCTTCAATGCAACTTGATGGCAAATTTTTTACAAAAAAGATTGCAAATAAAACCTAGGAATATTGAGATATATTTCAAAACATAGATAGTTACAAACTTTACCTAATAATTTAAAAAAATAGCTGACTAAATGGTGCTAAAAAGCAAAGACATGAATAGACCAATAATATTTGAACTTTCCATCATGCCTAATCCATACTTGGGGCTAAATAAAAAAAAAAGTCAAAATGTGAATGTCAAGTTTCAAGAGTGGCTACAAAAGGACTCTGATATTATTATGTTGACTTTTTGGCTTGTAAGTAATATTCAAGATGTATGTATCCACTGATATACCTTGCTCTTTAACAGTGTTTTTTAACCTGTGTGGGTCACAAAGCCTCATTTTGGGGTCGCGGTAAAACGAAAATATTAGGTGTGGTTAGACACTGCAATAAAATACTACTACAAAAATTTATTAAACACAAACGAAATACTCAAAACTAAGAGAGATATGCTAATATTAAGTGCCAAACAGAGACACAAAAATAATAAAAAAAAGGGGGCGTGTTTTCAAGATTGTTGAAAAACACTAGTCTATATTAGCTGTACACTTGACACATTTTTTGACGACCCAATTGGTACAATGGTCACCATGCCGGACTGCTAAACACAGGGTTGCGGGTTCGATTTCCGCCTCAGACAAGTATTTATGCTTAGGTATTTGTCTGTGGTCTGGTTGTTTCTAAGTATTATAAGTATATATTTACAAAAGAAAAGTATGTAAGTAGTATATCCATTGTCTAGCACCCATAACACAAGTCTAGTTACTTAGCTTGGGGCTAGATGGCGATGTGTGGTATGTCCTGCAATATTTTTATCTCAATTTGTCATTGGCTTTATGTGTGGAACAGTTTTGCATAGCCTTTACTTGAAAAATGTCCATTAGCTGCAATACTTTTTTGTACTGAGATTCTTAGTGTTTCCAGTGCAAAATGTAACCACATGTTGTCTGATAACAATGATTACTTAGAGATATCTAGTTTGTAGACAGATAAGACTTGAAATCAGAATCACCTCGTTTATGAACTACTTGGAAGTTCTGTTAATGTTTCATTACCCTATGCGCCCTGAGACTTCTTAACTAAATATTCAGGGTGTTTAGTATACTAAATGGTTGGTCAATTTGATATTGTCACAGGAGAGAGAGCCTTTCTCTTACCTCCTGCAGGCTAATTCACAAACCGTCAGAATGCAACCGAAAGGAAAAAAAAAATGCTACTCTTACACTCTCGCGACTTTTGACGTGTTGCCATCCTTATGTTACAGCTGCAGCCGCTGCAGCTAAGCATGTTTGGCTGCAGTTTTTTTGCTGAGGTCGACCCATTTGGGTAGCACACGACTCCTCATTTATGTTGTTTTTCTTTGTCATTTTTTGTTTTTTATTTAATTAATTTTCATTGTCATGTTTCTTTCTTTATATCTGTGTTTGTCGTGTGTTTGTACTCAATAATTGCTTTTTCTTTCTTTCTTTCTATCTTTTCAGTTTTATTCGTTGCGGTAGCCTTCCGATGGTGTGTGAATTAGGGGCCTCGTCTTTGTTTGGTTAGGATTGAACTGTGCTGAGGAGCTATGCTATTGTGAGCAAAAATTCAACATGGCATTATTTAGGCAGCTAGGAGTCCAATCCTAAGTAAATTAGGACCAGCCGGTAAAAGGAAACCTTCTGAGTAACACTTGTCAAATTAAATTGAAAAGCCATAAATCAAACATCCATATTTTAAAAAAAAATGTAAACCTTTTCTAAAGATTAAATTTATAAATCACTAAAATATGTGTGGGGTGTTCAACATTTAAAAATACTACTCGCTGATCGTTTACGGTCGTGCGGGTTAAGCGACGCCTGGCGTGGTCATTACTTCGATGGGTGGCCAATTAGTGGTGTGGCAAAAATGTGTTTTCGTGAGCCCCTCCGTGCTTCGGAAGGCACGTGAAGTAGTAGCTCTAGTAGCAGTCTTTAGGTCAAGTAAGAGGCCTTAAGGCGATTTGAAAACTCTTAACAATAGTTGAGCCTTACCACTATACAAGAAGAAGAAAAAGTGACCCATATCTTTTCCAAGATATTAAGACCAAGTTTATTTTACACAGCCAATCTTCGAACATGCTGAACCAAGCTCGTCTGAAAGTGCTCAAAGTACGTGAGGACCACGTACGTAATGTACTGGACGAGGCCCGCAAGCGCCTGGCGGATGTACCCAAGAACAAGAAGCTGTACTCAGATCTGCTGGTCACACTCGTTGTACAAGCTCTCTTCCAGGTAAATACATACATTAGCAGCGCCAGCGTGACTCCCGATCCCGTGGGAATATCGAAATAAAAAGTAGCCTATGTTATTCCCAATGAATCAATGTATCCACATACTAAGTTTCATCAAAATCGATCCAGTAGATTCGGAGCCTATTAGTTTTAAACAAAAAATCTTTCCTTTTTTATAATATTACTAGCTGTCCCGGCAAACGTGTTTTGCCATATACAGCCGTTTAGAGGAGGCTCACAGCTAAATGACGCTCGGTGGTCGTTTACGGTCGTGCGGGTTAAGCGACGCCTGGCGCGGTCATTACTTCGTTGGGTGGTCAATTGACCACCCAACGAAGCGACGACGGCGGCGGACGGCGGACGTGGGCTTTTGCCCACTACTAATTAGTAGTGTGGCAAAAGTGTGTTCTCGTGATCCCCTCCGTGCTTCGGAAGGCACGTTAAGGCGTTAATCCCGGTTGCTACCTCTAGTAGCGTTGTTAGATCAAGTTAGAGGCCTTAAGGCGATCTAAAAACTCTAACAATAGGTGAGCCACTCCACTATACAAGAAGAAGAAGGAGTTTGGTAACTAGCACAGCGACACGAGAATTGTATATTTACAGAGAGATAGTATTGAGATACGTTTACTGGGCTTTCAATGAACACTTAACTCACTTAGTCCTGCAATAATTTTTAACAAGATAATTTTATTAATAACTAGCTGCGCCCCGCGGTTTCACCCGCGTAAGTCCGATCTTTAAATTCTCACCGTTTAAACCTTCCCTGGACTACAACAAACACAACAAAAAAAGAATTGGCCAAATCGGTCCAGCCGTTCTCGAGTTTTAGCCAGACTAACGAACAGCAATTGATTTTTATATTATAGATATTTTGTGTGTAGTTAATAGAGCCAACGGTGACCCTACGCGTACGTTCAGAAGACAGATCCCTCGTGGAGTCTCTCCTTGGACGGGCCCAGCAGGACTATAAGAACAAGATCAAGAAGGATGTTCAGCTCAAGGTCTGCACTGAGACTAGTCTGCCAGCAGACACTTGTGGCGGTGTAGAGCTTATCGCTGCCAAGGGACGCATCAAGGTAGACATTTAAATATATTTTTTGGTTAGAGTTCTTTAGATTAAACCTGCGTCTATCCGTGTGAATTTTGAAATGGTATACTTTAATAATTACCTACTGGTCTCAATATAGCTTCTTCTTCTATAATCTGCACTAGCATCACCTATCGGTTTTAAATGCGAATTCCCAATACCGTGGCAATATCGGGATAAAAATTAGCCTATGTTATTGTCAATGAATCAATGTAGCCTCATACCAAGTTTCATCAAAATCGACCTAGTAATTTCGGAGCATATTCAAACAAACAAACAATCAAATCTTTCCTCTTTATAATATACTAGCGACCCGCCCCGGCTTCGCACGGCTATATTATGTATGTATTATACATATAAACCTTCCTCTTGAATCACTCTATCTATTATAAAATACCGCATCAAAATCCGTTGCGTAGTTTTAAAGATCTAAGCATACAAAGGGAAATAGGAACATAGGGACGGCGAAAAGTGACTTTATTTTATACTATGTAGTGATACATGCATAATATAACCGTGCGAAGCCGGGGCGGATCGCTAGTTTTCATATAATTTCACTGTTGCTTGCCTATTGTTGAATGTATTGTGATTGCTTTCAGATCAACAACACCCTGGAGTCCCGACTGGAGCTGATCGCCCAGCAGCTGTTGCCCGAGATCCGTACTGCGCTCTTCGGCCGCAACCCTAACCGCAAGTTCACCGACTAAACACACACTAACGGTGACACCCACTTGTTATATTACTATATACTAACAATTATTATATTTAAAACTCCTTATAATCTAGAACTAAAATATATTTAAGTGTTTTTCCTTTGCCTAATTAATTATAATGCGTACAATTCACATATGAAATCTATAGTGTCCCTTATGTATTTGATACAATTTCATGTTGATTACTGATTGTGGTCAACCCTGTTGTGTGACTTTACATTAACTGTACGTTAGTTTCGCCTGCTAATAACATTTTAACAGTAACAAATATTTGATTATTACAATTCATTCACTTAGCACTTACGTGTGTGTTTTAGAGGATGTAGTTTATAGGCTTTGGAAACTGTTTAATTAAGATGTTACCATTTTAATAGTTCATACATAAGATTAACTGTAGTTGGAAGTAAGTAATTATACGGCTGCACCTTGTAACGGTACAGTATTATAGCACAAGTTTACAGCTTTGGCAGTACATTGATGTGTTATTCTTCCTTCTATTCGATGTTGTTATGAATGTTACTGTAGTAGTCGAGAGTGGAGGGAGTTGGGAAAACAAGGCGGGCACGGGACGCAGCATCCCGCGCTGTTCTCACTCTAATCTTGAGATTAGACTGATCGCAGCGCGGTGTCGCGCGCCTGCCTTGCGAGACCCCGTTCCCCGAAACATTCCTGTCGTGTCCTTTATTATCCTGACATTCTAACATTTCCGCTCGCTTTCGGCAAATAGATAGAGCACCCATAGCTCTGTTAAATAAGGTACAATTTATAATTACCGTATAGCACTGTTAAAATTCTTATGTAAATATATAGATGTGTTAAAAAGTAGTGTTTCATTGCTATGATTAAGCCCTTTATACGTATAAAACCAAATTAGCAAAATACCACCTTTAAACTCTCTTTTTCTTTGATATAAACTTTTATTATATTACTATTATTAAACACCTGGTTAATTTCTTTACTGATGGCAGTAATTTTAAAGATATTTTTTGATGAAAAAATTTTATTATTTTAATCACAATAAAAACTTAATAAAAGTATCAATAAAACAATTTTATTTTGGCACGATTGTAGTTTTTAAGTATATAGACTCCATAAATTCTTTATTTTGATAAAGTCAAAAAGATTTAGCAAATAAATATGCACTTAATTATTAACTGTCGATTTTTCTTAACTAATTTATTTTGTTCCGATCAGTGATCATTATTATATGCACGCACATATTTAGTGCCAACATTTTTACTTATAATTTATTCACAGCTAACATGGTGTTTATATATTAGTAGGTAGGTTTTGACGGCCTGACCCTGTATTCCTAACAATAGTTATCTACAAATAAACACGCGACGTTACTTCCTACATAATAATTATTAAAATGGACTATTTTAGTATTTGTTTTAAACAACAAGGTGTGAGACGTCGGGTGTGTAAGCGGGTAGATATCTCGGCATCCTTGGCTCGTCCCTTCGGCGTGCGCCGGCACCGCGGTCCACCGCCAAGCTGATGCTGCCAGCTTCCTTCACTCCGTTCGACTTGGCTCGTCTCTGGGACGGCAGTAGTGCAGCCCTCAACGATTTGCGCTTCTGAAATTCATAACCAAGTATAGCCACAGCCGCGTCAACGGACAACACAAACACAAATCTACTTACGACATCGAAAAAGGACTACCTACTGCATCCAGCAAGATGAGTGATGAACATCCACGAATTAAAAGCAGCAGGAACAACTGAGTGATTGAAATTAACGATCTAAATGAACACGAACATTTATTTGAATAAATAGAATAAATATATTATTGGTCGTTAACAATTGTAAAGCTATTTCAGGGATGGCGAACTTTAAAGTCTTTAGGGAACGCTATGTTTTTATCAAAATCCATCTAAAAATCTATAAATTTCGAAAAAGGAGTATATTATTTGATATATAGTTCGCGATCCCTGACATAAATGTACATCAAACAAGCGTGTGCGTCGCGTCGTCGTTCGAACAGCAATCGTAAATCGTTTTATATTTTGCTTTCAATGTGATACTTGTAGTTGTTGAATGGATCGAGGTCCAGGGCTCCGGTCTTGATTCGGTTTACCTCAACAGCGCCGCGCCACCTGTCGGCGGCGTGCCGCGCGATCTCCATCCTCTTCTGTTTCTTTATCTGATGTCGTTTGTACACCACCTCAATAACAATTAGCACTATCCCTCCGATGATACCGGCTAACACTAGTATGAACACACCAGCCATGTTCTTTAGCCCTAAAGTGTTTGGTGTCTTCTCGTTTTCCTCACAGTTTAACATATTGTTTCTCAAAATCCATTGATTGTCCAGTGATTCCATTATACCGCCTAAAAAATAAAGCAGTTAAGTGTCATTTGCAAAACTTTCTCTTTTACCTAGGTGAAAATATTCATTACTCACTCTCATGAAAATCCAATATCGCTAACGTGACTAAATCAGCCCAAGGCGATCCTTTTTGTAGCCCAACACCATAACCAGATCGTCCAAATAGTTCACCTGCTGTTACCAATTCACAGTCTTGTGCTGCTTCGAACTCCAATCGCGAAGAATCCCAAATGAAAGCCATAAGTTTCCTTGATACCAAGAAAAACTTCGTTATTTCAACTAATTTTAAAATTAATCATAAAATTAATGTCAAATGACATTTGAACATACCCGTGCTTCACATCTTCAATAGCTTGTTCAGCATTATCGTAATTATTAGCTTCCATGGTTCGATACATGTTTGAGAGTTCCACTTGCCTTCGGAAATACATGTCTACAGCAGACCCTTTCACTGTTGCACATGTCAAGTTTTCCATCGTGTTCCGTAGCTGCAATTATCAGAACATTAAAGAAAATAAACCATTAAATTGATATTCATTTAATGTAACCTACCCTTGCATCATTGATTCCAGTTAGCTTTGTTTTGGGGCGTTCAAGCACAAGAAAAGCAGCTAAGTTGGCAGTATAAGATGCTACAATTATCATCGCAAAACCAGCCCACACCATCCCAAGAACTCTTGCTGAGAAACTTCTTGGAGTTCCTAAAAATAAAAGCTCATTATAATCAGTGAAAAATGCTTACCAGCAAATTCCTTTTGCAGTTTTTTACCTTCTCCAATGCCACTGTTCAGAAGAACTCCCCAGGCAAACCAAATAGCACTTGATAGGTTCAGAGCGTCTTCTTCAGTACCGTCAATATTAGCCAGTTTAAACCTTCCAAACGGTGAGAATCTATCAAGAAGATACAAAACCAAAGCAACGACGTGAACAGATACCATGACTAGAATCCAGAGGGTGTTCGAAAACGGTTGCAAGAAAGACACCAGTGTTGAAGATCGAGATGGCTGAAAGATGACATTATTTGGGTAAGTCATTTCGTTAATACATTTTAGTAAATAATTTAGGTAATCATACCTTCTTTTCCAGTATTGTGATTCCTTGATATTTAAACGGCTTACTGAACTCTATAAATTCTGCCCTCTCTGGATTTATAGTAAGAGGTGCAACTATCATGTCTGCTCTTTCATATACTAATTCTCCTGTTAACAAAAATAATCACGTTGCACATTTTTTCTCATATGAATTTATAAATGCGTTGTATTTGTTAGTTACCAATTAATCCAGTCCATTCTTTTTTCGCTCCAGGTATTGAGTAATTCTTTATAACGTAGTGCCCAAATTGACCATCAGGTGATAGAGCTAATGAATAGGTGAAATTTATTGCCTTCGAGAGATAACGTAACAAATCCATGCAGAACCCCTTGCAGCAGTAGAGTTGATCTAAAATAAAATTTAAAACTTATTCGTTAAAGTAATTATACTTTGTGGTATTTATACGTTTAAGTTGTGTCTGTAATTATACCTGCATCATCACTAGCATTGTAATGTGGGCAAGGTATCTCTTCCGGGAAACATTCGCTTCCATCGTCAATACGCCGCGCATAAACAAATGGTTTTTCTTCAATAGTCAATACCTAAAAAATATACAGCGTAAATTTTTTCTTCATATTTGAATTTCGAGGTTAAATCATTTGTTTATATGAAACCTTGAGATGAGTTGGTATCATAAATCCTTCCGGCTTCGAAGGACTTCGACCCATCCAAATTATTTCTTGCTCCTTTAGCTCCAGTCGCATCTTTTGGGTTTCCTGTAAGGTTAAATAAAAAATAATTGTCAATTCATTAAGAGTAAATATGAAAATGTTAAGGATGTTTACTTCGTTGTTTACCTTTGAGTAAAAATATTTGCCAACTGCAACATGTTCTCCCTGAGCCCTAACATTCACCATATCATATTCTGCGTGTACTCTATCTCCATGATCGTCGAACGCCACATGCCCTGTGGCACCGTTATCTAAACGTTGCCTTCGAACGTAGTCAAAGAGAAGACGTCCAGTTGTCCAGATAGATCCTGAGTTATCGCAATCTGACGGTGGAGCATGTATTTCTTCAGATTTATTCATATCGCGAATGGCAGACGCTAACACGTAGCTAAAAATTATGTATGTTGAGATTATTGTAGCTATAAATGACAAAATAATGTTACTTAATGATCCTTACATAGAATCTTGAATATGTGCTCGTTCATTCGTAGCATTAACTAATCGAAGACCTAAAAGACCTTCAGGGGCGTTTGCAGCATCCAATGCTTGCTCAGTTACCATCCATACGTATCCTGCTGTTGTCATGTTTAAGAATGTTGCATCTCTAAATATTATCTCAGCATCCGTTTTACTATGAAAAAAAAATATAAGTACGTTAAAGAATAATTTGACTTTCTTTTTTAAGAAAACCAGCTTCTAAAAGTTTTTACCTGGCATACATCAGAAAAACTCTGGCTTGGGCGCCTTTTACGTCCATAAGCCTGTCACTGAATGAATCCAATCCTGGTTCAAATTCAATCACTTGTTCCACAACTACTTTACGGTCTACATCTTCATCTATGCTTTGGGATGTTGTTTGGAATCTGAAACATAGGAAAGTAATATTGATATAAAACTATCAAGGCCCTTTGAATAAATCATCGAATTTCTCTACTTACCGTCCCAAGATAGCTCTACCATCAGTATCAGAACTATGAATGACAATAACTTTCATGTAATTAAAATGTTTCAAGACATCGACCCAAACATCTGCTTGGTGTGAATACGGTGGAACTGTTCGCAAGAAAGATACGTGGATATTCTTGTCAGAGAATGCAGAATCCCTTGAGGATATCCCTATAACAGGAATATGGTAGAAACCGCTGGTGTAAGATACGGCTGCTGGAGATAAATCGCCTGTTAGTGGATGTGATACCACGACTGCGTAAACCTAGAACAAGGTACATATATGTAGGTATAATCTGGTATAAGTAATTGGTTTTCCTCAAGATCAGCGGCGTTTCCAAAATTAGTATATTCCATCCGAATATATATACTTATATTTTTTTTAAATATAATAAAAATATATTTCAAAAAATTTACTGGTGTGAAAATGATAGGCTATAGGTACTTACCCTATGAGCAATCAGATCCTTGCAGACATTGAGTGCTGTTTTTATCGGATTTGGATCCATCAATATCGAATAATCATGATACGTGACACCTCGTGGAACAAAGTGATCTTTGAAGTTCAATTTCTGAATAAAAAAACCTGATATAAATAACAAGCTTCGAGAAGTTAATATAGGTATTGAACTGTCGAAAGCCGTACCGATATGGTGTCCTTAAAGAAAGCGATGGACTCGTTACTTGAGAGCACTCCTCCAACATTGTAGTAGGTAGGGTTTGAGAATCGTCTGCGATCTATGTCGGCTGCCACTAGTGTCACGCCGCAACATAGGAGCGGTAAGAAGATGCGGGAAAACCACATCTTTCTATCCTAAAAATTCCAAAGAATTCGTTAGTAAACTTAGTTGAAACTTCATCCCCCTTATTCCAAAACGAGGTTTAAGGACAGTCCGAGATGTAGATTTAAACCTTAGATTTAGACACTGATTTACTTGTGAACTATAGTCTAAACATTATCCCTATAGATTAAATAAGGAACTATAGTCTAAACACTATCCCTATCGATTATAAAGGGATAGTGTTTAGAACTTTAGACTATAGTTCATGAGTAAATCTGTGTCGAAATCTAAGGTTTAAATCCACAGCTAGGACTATCCTTAAACCTCGTTTTGGAATAAGGGGGCATGACTTTATTAACAACACAAAATATAATCGTGACCAATTTTGCTATGGCACATTAGTTAATTTTGATGAATGAGAACATTATCGTTATGATGTCTCAAAGGACTTACTTGGGTGTTCTAACGTTAATCATTAATTAAAATAAACGCACTGCACATAAAGTGTCTAACTTTTGATGAAAACTAAATAATTTAATCACACCCTGTTCCGTCTATTAAAGGAACTTTCGTAAACTGTCTATAATAGAATAGTAAACACAGTTGAGTAACATGCAGGCATTTATCTTACCTTGGTAAACACTAGATCATTTTATAGAATAACTTAATAGGTGCCTATGATGATACATTTTACGTAATAGAAACAGATGAAGGATGCTGTGGGTGGGGAACTTATCTCTCGTTACTGTAGCAACAGCGCAGGCGCTAAGTTTTTCCGAATCAATCACGTTGGGCGCCAGATATTTGAGATAAGAGGTAGGTACGCGAAGTTATTTAAAATCTTAGGTACCTATTTAGGTAGGTAGGTACTTAAGATTAAATAACTTCGCTTTACTACTTAAACGATACTTTAGAACATTAGTAAGTAGGTAGTTATCTATCTATCTATCTATACAAAAAAAAACAATTTTGATAAAAAGCTATTTATTAAAGTATGTAAAAATTAAAACGAAATGTCTTAAAATCTTAACAGTTTTTCACAAAATACCTCGAAAAACCACCTTATCTACAATAATAAGTAGATACAATATCAAGGCCTACATAGGTAGGTTTGCTAGTAGGTACTATAAACCAAATTAAACTAGGTTGGTAAGTAATCTAGATTCTTTAAAAAAAATTTAAGACCAGGCCCAGGGTCCCGATGCCGGGTTCCAGGCCCAGGTCGGTGCAGCGGGAACAGGCCACTCGACTGGAACCTGCGGGCGTAGAGCGGCTGCAGCTGCAGAGGCGGCATGCTGTGCTGCGCCGGCAGCTCCCGCAGCACCAGTGCTTTGTATCACTGATAGTTTTAATGCTTCGATATCTGTAATAAGTTTCATAAAGAACTGTGGGATTCGCCTTAATAAGTATAGTAAACGATGGATAGCAAGGGAAGCATTGACTCTAGTGACAGTAAATAAAGGGAAATCTTTAATTAGCAAGCAACTTTGGTGTGTTTTCGATCTGACGAGAAGTCTAAAGTGTATCGATTGCGTCAAAAAAGATGGTGAAGCGATATCAACTGAAATAACAAGACCAATCAAGGGTTGTAACCATGGATAGAGTTCTTCATAAGTAGGTACACTCTCGCCCCAGAAGTAAGTAGGTAGGTAAGTATGTATGTACTTGTATACGGGCTGTTAACCGCGATTAGACCCTTTTTAATTTTGTCCTTTTTGCGTGAAGATGGAGTAGGCTGGCCCAGCACCTACTACCCTCTCAGCTCAGTCGACCATGTCCGGAGGAGAGAACTTGTCAATACTTCTGCAGCCAACTAAGCCGAGGGTTTCATCACGATGTTTTCCTTCACCGTAAGAGCAATATCAATAAGCGCACATAATTTTTTCTTAAGAAAAATACATTGTTGCACGGCCCGCCTGGATTCGAACCCACGACCTTCAGAATGAAAGTCGAGGTATCTATCACTAAGCCAACACCGCTCTCGCGTTGTAAGTATATATTAAACACTACGTATACATCATTTGACGCAAACACACGTGCATGAAGAATGTCAATTACACAACAATTACGACAATAATGTGCGTGCTAAAAATGATCGAGTTACGCTAATGTTGAATTTTACCAGCATTTTGCAGACGAGCAGCCTGATTGTGGGCGGCCCGTTGGATCGCCCGAGCCGCGGCAGCTTCCCTCGCGGCCGCAACTTTTTGCGCGACAGCGACGCGTGCGCGTGCCGACGCGAGCTGCGCCTGCGCATGGACCGCGGCTTGTGCGGCGGCCAGTGCGTGCGCGCGGGCTACACGAGATGCTTCCTCACTAATCATTGAAAAAATATTATAATTAATTAATTTGGCGACCCAGTTGGCACAATGGTCACCATGCTGAACTGCCAAACACAGGGTTGCGGGTTCGATTCCCGCCTCAGACATGTATTTATGCTTAGATATTTGTCTGTGGTCTGGTTGTTTCTATGTATTATAAAGTATATGAGTAGTATATCCGTTGTCTAGCACCCATAACACAAATCTAGTTACTTAGCTTGGGGCTAGATGGCGATGTGTGGAATGTCCTGCAATATTTATTTATTTATTTTATTTTAATTAGTAACAAACTAATTGTACTCCTTATCTTTTTATGTGGGGGATTTAGCTTCGGGCTTACCTTTTATGTGCAGCATGTGCAGCGACTAATCCCTTAGCGCTGGCGGCGCTCTGATGTTCGATAGCTGCGTGCTTCGCAGCCGCGACCTCGTGCTGCGCGGCCATCACTGCTGACGCTGCGGCTTTAGCTGCGGCTACTGCTCCCGCTACGTCAGCAGTGGCGTCTGTAATAAATAACAATATTTTCATGTACAGTCGGCTTCATAATGGCAGCCCCCGGTAGAGTTCGAAAATGACTATTATTGGAATGTTTTCATTCTAATAATTTGATAAATTGACGAGTTAGAAGACTTTAAACTTCAACTAAAGCAGGTGCCTAGAATCTTGCTTGTGTTGAAAACATTCTTATAACAGCCGTTTTGGAGCTCTACGGTGGGTCTGCAATTATGCAGCCGACCGTACCTTCTTACTATTAAATAAATTGAAATTAGATAGTGGCCCTAAAATAGAACCCTGTGACACACCTCGTAGAAAATTGATTAGCATAGAATAAGGACAGGATAAAAAGTGGTACCCTACATACTGGTTTATTTTTTTTACCATGTCCATTATTAACATGTTGAGGCCAGACAGGCGGTGATGGCCAAGCGGGCTCCCATCCAGCGCTGACGCTCCTCTTCTCTGGCGGGCTACTTGCAGAAGAAGTAGCTGTCAAAGCTAAAGTCATAATCTGTAACATAAATTCCAAATAATAAGCCGTTAAAATAGCTAGGATTAAAATACTATTAGGGATGAGTCGTAGATGAGTCGACCTACCAAAACAAACATCATTTTGCGATGTGATGGCTGTGTCCAACGTTGTCTTCGGAGGTAACAAAAAGACTATGTTGCTAAGACGAATGAGTAGACATTTTATATAGATGGATGCGGAAGAACCTACACTTAGAAAGGGATTGTTCGCTCTTCCAGTAATGTTGTAGATCAATCGATTAGTTACGTGTCCTAACTATCTAAAGATAATAATAGATAGGTACTATCGAGTGAACTACCTACCAATTATGTAGGTAAGTAAGGTAGCACAAGAATATCAGACAGCGCTTGAACAAAAAATACAAGCATTGATACCTCTTACTACTAGAACATGCTATGTGCTAGTAGTATGGAGGTCAATGAATACATAATAGTAATACATAAAGTCTGGCTACCGAGTCTTGGCCCTGGAAAAAGGCCGCCGATTTATAAAATCTATTTTATGAAATAATTAGTAGGATTAGAATAACCTATTTTGATACTTGATAATTAATAAATATTAATAATATATAATGAATTAAATATTATATTTTAATTCATTGTTAGGAATACCAATTATTTCATACTTAATTGCCATATAATTGCTAAGATTTTTTAAATTTGCCGCGCTTTTCCAGCGCCAAGACTCTGGAATACTGAAAAAAAAAAAACTAATTTCTGCTATTCGATAACGGCATGGTAACCCTAAAAGTTTCTGTTAATGATAATTAGATGGCGCTAGTAGTTCTCCAAATTTTCGCTACTGCTTAAGAGATGGCGTTAATGTAGCTAAAAAAGTTTATACCCAACGCTCGTGATTTCTCTTCAAAACCAAAAAAACCGGTAAAGACCGATAAATGAAAATAAACTCTCTACCACTCTCTATTTACGTCAAAATCGATTTTTTGTTTCCGCCTGGCAGACGGTAAACCTACCTACATATTTTTTTATTCTATGATTTACGTCCGTTTTATTAGCCATTTATTGAGAAAAGTTGAAGTTGAAGAAGCATAAAATTAAAATCTGAAATGTTTAGTTTCTAACTCAATATCTTTACTACTTATCAGACATTATACGTTATTTATAGGAATTTAAAATTACAAAGAGGTAAGCTTGTGATTACGTAAAATTCAATTTTCTTTTCGACTTTTGTCGGCTAAAATATTTAGAAATAATTTCTAAAGGTCAAGGACATGTGTAAAACTAAATGCATTCTTTACAAAGGGAAAAGCTCTTACCAAAATGACTACACCTACTAGTTAGTAACATGTTAACAGCCAATGAAGAATCTATGGTCTTTGGTCACAGCTGATTTTTTGATCGCTCACAGCTGATAATGCTCAGCGGGTTAACCGCGTACCGATCTCTTCGGAATTTTCAAAAACTTTTAGTGCTCACTTACAATGCTTGAGGAACCCCTGTGCAAAATTTCAAGATTCTTATCCCAGCAATTTAGGCTGTGCATTGAAATCAGTCAATGAAAAGTTCGTTTTATTAGTATTATTGCTAAGTATAAAATTTAAAATAAATTGACAATTGTGTTGTTGCAGACAAAAAACAACTTATCCAAAATGTCTAAGCCCAACCCAAAGGATCAAAAACCTGTTCAGCAATTTTCGTAAGTACTGTTTTTCTATTTGTCACTTATTTTACTTGGTTTATGTCATAAAATACTCACAAAAGTGCACGCAGCGACACAAATTACTTATACATCTTATTCTCCTTCATTTTACAAGTATTAGGCTACTTGCACGGGTGAATCCGTGGGGCTATTTAAAAACGAATAGGTATCATAAACCTGAAAGTGTTTTTTTTTGCAATATTGTAGCATAGAATGGATGAGACCTTTATCTTGTGATGGGACAACATAGATATACGAATTGAACTAATAAAAAGGTTTCTAGCAAGAATTTATAATTAAATATGAAGATAAAACCACTCATAAAATCACAGAGAGTGATGAAGGTTTTCACATGCTAGTCTGAAATATATTTTACTAGCGACCCGCCTTGGCTTCGCACGGCTGTATTATGCATGTATTACATCTAGCTTCCTCTTTAATCGCTCTATCTATTAAAAAAAACCGCATCAAAATCCATTGCGTAGTTTTAAAGATCTAAGCATACATAGGGACATATAGGGACGGCGAAAAGTGACTTTATTTTATACTATGTAGTGATGACTAGCAGTGCTCCGCGGTTTCACCCGCGCAACGCCCGATTCCATGAGAATATCGGGATAAAAAGTATCCTATGTTATTCCCATTGAATCAATGTATCCTCATACCAAGTTTCATCAAAATCGGTGCAGTAGTTTCAGAGCCTATTTGTTTACAAACAAACAAAAAAATCTTTCCTCTTTAAAATATTAATGTAGACTAAAGACACATCTACTAAATAAACAATTAGTGTATGACTCTATGTAATTGATTGAATAGAACTATTTTTAATCAACTCATTGACAATATCTATTTGTGTTTCGTGAATTGTACTGGCATATTGATGGTTGTAATTATTTTAATAGATCAATCAGGGTAAATGAACTCTTTAAACTTCAAAGCATGGTACGTGTTAAATACCTTTGACTAGTGGTGTTGCACGGGTAGCAAAGGAAAATCCGTTTAGTAGTTTTTGAGTTTAAGCAGGGTACTCCAGTAAAACTTGAAGCCTGCATGATTTTTTTCTGACATCTTTAGTAATCATCATCATATTTCAGCCAATTTACACAAAACCTTATTACATTTTTAAATGAAACATTATTTTTTTTCTTTTCTAATCAATCATTCAGTCTATTGGTGAGAAGGGGATGGAAATTCATTCAGAGTTTATCAAGTTTAGATATAGAGATGTGGACTTTGTTTTATAATAAGTTTAGATAGATAAAGAAGATTTAAATGTCAATAACTTATCTACCTATTTAATAAATAATCAATATAACACACTGTTGTTACATTTTTGCATTTTTTTCAATTCAGATTCAGTTTTTATTCTAGGGTTTTAAATATAATTTACCTGGTATATTTATTGTCTCATATCAAATACTAGCGACCCGCACCGGCTTCGCACGGCTATATTATGCATGTATTAGGTATACATATAAACCTTCCTCTTGAATCACTCTATCTATTAAAAAAAAAAAAAAAAAAAAAAAAAAAAACTCATCAAAATGCGTTGCGTAGTTTTAAAGATTTAAGCATACATAGGGATATAGGGACATAGGGACAGAGAAGCGACTTTGTTTTATACTACGTAGTGATATCCAACATTTCAAAAGGACATAATTTGTTATGGTACCACTGGTAA
The DNA here is from genome assembly GCA_907269075.1 of Idaea aversata. NCBI lineage: Eukaryota > Metazoa > Arthropoda > Insecta > Lepidoptera > Geometridae > Idaea > Idaea aversata. The sequence goes on from OU026102.1 coordinate 7,407,972, forward strand.
CAAAAACTAAACTATGTTTATGACCAGTATACATTAATTTTATTAAGAAACTCAAAAATTACTTAACGAATTCTCCTGTACTGAGTAGGGCGGGTCGCTAATTTTCCATAAAACTCCTACATTTACTTATTCAGTTACTTTAAAGCCTTATGTAGAATATTTCCATTAATTTGTATCTGTAATAATGTTTGTGTTTGCATAAACCATTTTAGTATGTTTAGACTACTTGTTAGCAGTTGTTTGAATATGGATAATGTGTTATCAAATTATCATATACTTGTTGGTTTGAGTAGAGATTATCACTGAGATTTCATTTTATCTCATACTCTGTTAAGAGCATATTAAAATAGACTAATATTTAAGCGTCTACTGTATTAAATAATAATTTACTGAAATCATGAATAGGTAGACCAAATACATGTTGTAATCAAAAGGTACTTGAATTTGTAATCTTTTGTAGATATGCTAGGATAAACCGAAAAGCTGTGTGTTACCTGTCAAAAATCTTCAGAATTTCGAAATAACCTTTACACCTAAACATTTTTTTCCACGTTATCAAACATTTTTAGAACGATAGCATGTTACGCTACCACTACTTTAAAGATAAGACGTAAGCTTAAATTCTCCCAATATAAAGATAGTACTTATATCTTAATACTCTAAATAACTACAGTAGTCTTTTTTTTAATAATAACTTTCTCTTTTTATTACCTACTAGCTGCGCCTCGCGGTTTCACCCGTATAAGTCCCGATCCCGTGGAAATATCAAAATAAAAAGTAGCATATAGCCGTCCTCGATAAATGGACTATCTAATTCAAAAATATTTTTTCGATTCGAACCAGTAGTTCCTGAGATTAGGCGTTCAAACAAACAAACTCTTCAGCTTTATAATATTAAGATGAGTATAGATAGGTTAGCGTTTGACTACTAACTCACACGATTGTAGGTAAGTGACGATGCGGTCTTAGATGTGGCACGTTTTCCTAGAAGATACCTATACGCTCGTGACTCAAAGACCTTATAATAAACGGGCCTTGAGACGCGAGTAAAGGTAGGAAGACGGGATAACAAAAACTTTTCTAAGCCGATCTTTTGTGGCTACACCGGCCTACGTATCGGAACACGAACAAGTCCGCTTGACGATACGACTTAGGTCGGTAGGTGGTTACAAGCCGTGGCCGAAGATTGCTCCTTCAGCACCACCACCACCACCACGTCACGTGTGAGACATCTAGGGCTCCCCCCCACAAACGCGAGCAATACTAAACGAGTTAAAAATAAACAACTAACAAATGAAACTATTAACATTAATTAAACTGTTTGGCATGCATTGCAATGTCGCCCTACAAAACAAGTAGGTATTTTGCTAGCGTTATTCTATTTCCTACTACACTACAGTTGGGAGACCTATTCCCTGTGCCAAGGTCAATATTATTATCCACTTAAGGCGCATATAGGTAGCAAAATGCCTTTATGCATTTTGCCTATAATAACTAAAATGCCTATTCATCATATCAGCCACAGGACGTCCCCTGCTGAACATAAACCTCCCAAAGACTTTGATTCTTTGCGTCCAACGACTTCCCGCAACCTTTTTTATGTCGTCCGTCCATCTAATCGGAGGCCGTCCCGCGCTTAAAATGCTTATTATGGCAGGGAAAATTATTGTTAAAATGTTTCCTATAGAATTTGGTATAATTTACAGTAAATTATTTCGTTGTCGTTTCTATGCTTATCCAAATATAAGTCGATAAAAACGTGCATAGGTGTTTTTTGACTTTTTGGATACGCTAAGAAAACAAAAAAATGTCTTTGAATAGTACTAAAATGTTGGTAAATAACTCGCCCACAAACAGTACACTACACACAACAACACCATTTTTTCATTTGCGTTTGGCCCATTAACAAAGAGAAAACCAAGATATTTATACTCTGATATTTCTCCTTCGTCCTGGTATAGAGCCATGTTAATTTAACAGAGCATTGCTGTAGTACTTAAGTCTATATAAGTAAAAATTCTGATGATGATGCATTTTTTTGCAATATCACTCCATCTCAAATGCAATGTGACCTAAATCCAACCAGTGCCAAAATTATTCGAATATTCATTTACTTAACTCAAGTAGTACTACTATTCATATTTATTTAAATTAATATTAACAGGACATGTATCCCGCGCATAGGCATAAAAAGTAACCAATGTATTAAATGTATTCTCATACCAAGTTTAATCTAAATCGGTCCTTTAGTTTAAGACCCTGTTGCAAACAAAAATTCACGGAAACGAATTTAACGTTTCTATTTAGAACTAAAAATATCATCAAAATTAGGTTTATAGCAATGACGTTCTGGAATGAAGACGCGATGTTCGCGTAAATAACGAGACACTTATAGGTCGGCCAACGAATGATGGCACCAGCGGAAATTGGTGGGGATGGTTTGCGCATGTACAGTCGACTGTATAATTCTACAATCCCTCAGTAGAGTTCTACAATTACTATTATTGGAATGTTTTCATTCTAAAAATTTTTGTTTCATAAATTCATAGAAGACTTTAAACTTCAACTAAAGCAGGTACCAAGAATCTTGCTTGTGTTAAAAACATTCTTATAACAGCTGTTTTGGGGCTCTACGGTGGGTCTGCAATTATGCAGCCGACCGTACAATCGCGCACAGAATTACTACAGCCTACTCGTCATACTTTATTACTTTACCCTCATTTAATATTTTGCCCAACCCGAAAAACATTCCTTTAATTAAATTAGATAGATAAGCAATGTATTGCACCGGAACTAAAATGAGATTGAATTTTAATGCATTAGGTTATCCAATTTTACATTTAGACTTAGGCAAAGTTAGGTGTGTGTGGGGTTTATGTGCGCGACAGTACTTAGACGACTAAAGACGTGAGGGAGCGGGACAGAGCGCGGCTAGAGACGTGTGTACGGAACAGAGAGCGATGATCTGAGCAACTGACCTTCCCTTCACTCCTGCCCCCCGCCACAAGGACCTAAAAATTGAGTTCTGCGCATACCCCTTCCACTTTCCGCCAGGGGCCATGATTCGTTGTTTGACCTATACCTAATGTATAAGTTGGCAAGATATATCTACTTAGCTTTGTAGACATGTCTACTACATTATGTCAGGGACATTAGTTGTATACGGTTTTCACAATTAGACCTCATTAGCTTGACCTTCACGGTCAGGAACACTAACATGACAGTAAAAAACCATAAACAACTTGCAAATAAGAGTTGAAAATCGGTCTTCTATTATTTAGCCTAAGGATAAAATGACGCCGTACTAATTGATGTGTTCTGTATGAAACTAGCTGCGCCCCGCGGTTTTACCCGCGTCGATCCCGATCCCGTGGGAATTTCGGGATAAAAAGTAGCCTATGTGTTAATCCAGGTCTCCAGCTATCTACATACCGAGTATCAACGCAATCGGTTCAGTACTTTTTGCGTGAAGGAGTAACAAACATACATACACACAAACTTTCATATTCTCTATCTATACTCTACTAGCTGCGCCCCGCGGTTTCACCCGCGCAAGTTCGAGCTTCGTAGGAATATCGGAATAAGAGATCGGAATCGGAGAAGTAGCTTATTTGTTAGGGTCTCTAGCTACCTGCTACCGACTTTCATCACAATTCGTATAGTAGTTTTTGTGTTTAGCAATGCCAGTATTAAGGGAAAGCGGTGTTATAGGAAAGCGAGACGTTAAGGTAAGGAACGTCACGTCAAGGTAACGTGAGGTCTCGTGGGAGAGCGAAGTCTTGGGAAAGCGAAGACGTGGAAAACGGTTATATTTTTAGGAGTCCAGACAGACCCAGAATGCTTTTCTGACACGGAACCGTCGCAGATGGAGTAGCAAACACGTGCGAGCGAAGCGAGCGGTTATATTTTTAGGAGTCCAGACAGACCCAGAATGCTTTTCTGACACGGAACCGTCGCAGATGGAGTAGCAAACACGTGCGAGCGAAGCGAGCGGTTATATTTTTAGGAGTCCAGACAGACCCAGAATGCTTTTCTGACACGGAACCGTCACGGATGGAGTAGGTGAGGTTAGTTAAAACACGTGCGAGCGAAGCGAGCGGTTATATTTTTAGGAGTCCAGACAGACCCAGAATGCTTTTCTGACACGGAACCGTCGCGGATGGAGTAGCAAACATGTGCGAGCGAAGGGAGCGGTTAGATTTTTAGGACTCCAGACAGACCCAGAATGCTTTTCTGACACGGAACCGTTGCGGATAGAGTAGCAAACACGTGCGAGCGAAGTGAGCGGTTATATTTTAAGGAGTCCAGTCAGACCCAGAATGCTTTTCTGACACAGAACCGTCGCGGAATGATTAGCAAACACGTGCGAGCGAAGCGAGCGGTTAGATTTTTAGGAGTCCAGACAGACCCAGAATGCTTTTCTGACACGGAACCGTTGCGGATGGAGTAGGTAACGTTAGTTATTGTGACCAAACACGTGCGAGCGAAGCGAACGGTTATATTTTTAGGAGTCCAGACAGACCCAGAATGCTTTTCTGACACGAAACCGTCGCGGATGGAGTAGCAAACACGTGCGAGCGAAGTGAGCGGTTATATTTTAAGGAGTCCAGACAGACCCAGAATGCTTTTCTGACACGAAACCGTCGCGGATGGAGTAGCAAACACGTGAGAGCGAAGTGAGCGGTTATATTTTAAGGAGTCCAGACAGACCCAGAATGCTTTTCTGACACGAAACCGTCGCGGATGGAGTAGCAAACACGTGCGAGCGAAGTGAGCGGTTATATTTTAAGGAGTCCAGACAGACCCAGAATGCTTTTCTGACACGAAACCGTCGCGGATGGAGTAGCAAACACGTGCGAGCGAAGTGAGCGGTTATATTTTAAGGAGTCCAGACAGACCCAGAATGCTTTTCTGACACGAAACCGTCGCGGATGGAGTAGCAAACACGTGCGAGCGAAGTGAGCGGTTATATTTTAAGGAGTCCAGACAGACCCAGAATGCTTTTCTGACACAGAACCGTCGCGGAATGAGTTGCAAACACGTGCGAGCGAAGCGAGCGCTTACATTTCTAGGAGTCCAGATAGGCCCGGAATGTTTTTTTGACAAATTACCGTCACGGATGGAGAAGGTTAGGTTAGGTCCCCTCCCCTTTTCCTCCTCTTCTTCTTTCCTTTCCTCCCCCTTTTCTCTCCTCCCCCTTTCCTCTTCTCCCCATTTCGTCTCTTCCTCTTACATCCCCTTCCTCTTTCCTATCCTCCCCTTTCCTGTGCTCCCCTTGTTATTTTTCTTACCCTTCTCCCCTTCATCACTCTCTCCGCCTCCGCCCAACTACAACCTTTTAAAATTTTTAAAATATATTTTGAGTCCTGATCCCGTAAGTCCAGATCCCGTGGGAATATCGGGAAAAAAGTAGCCTTTGTGTTAATTCAGGTGTCCAGCTATCTACTTACTGATTTTCACCGCAATCTGTTCGGTAGTTTTTGCGTAAAGGAGTAATCCCGTAAGTCCCGATCCCGTAGGAATATCGGGATTAAAAGTAGCCTATGTGTTAATCCAGGTCTCTGGCTATCTACATACCGAGTTTCGACGCAATCGGTCCAGAAGTTGTTTGTGTGAAGGAGTAATCCCGTTAGTCCCGATCCCGTGGGAATATCGGGATAAAAAGTAGCCTATGTGTTAATCCAGGTACTCAGCTATCTAAATACCGAGTTTCAACGCAATCGGTCCAGTAGTTTTTGCGTGAAGGAGTAACAAACATACACACACACACACACACACACATACACACACACACACATACACACACACAAACTTTCACATTTATAATATTAGTAGGATTCTAATATAATTAAGGGTAAGGATTTTTTTGTTTGATTTTTTTGTTTGTAACGAATAGGCTCCGAAACTACTAAACCGATTTTGATGAAACTTGGTATGAGGATACATTGATTCATTGGGAATAACATTGGCTAGTTTTTATCCCGATATTCCCACGGGATCGAGAGTTACGCGGATGAATCTGCGGAGCGCTGCCAATATAAACGTGTACCTATAAATGTTGCGAGATAAATAACAATTTTTCCTACAGCGTATGGATTATACGCCCCAGTTGGCATGTTGGCACAAATTGTAGCCATTCATTTCGTCTATAGTAACTAGGTGGATAGGTATCCACTTTTATTATTGATGCTTTATTTTTAGACATAACCAATTGAGTATACACAAGCGACATCGATTATTCCTATCCTACTAACGTGAAAGTGAAACACTAAACGTGAAAGTTTGTATGTATGGATGTATGGATGTTTGTTACTCTTTAACGCAAAAACTACTGAATGGATTTTAATGAAACTTTACAATAATATAGCTTATACATCAGAATAGAACATAGGCTATAATTTAAAAAGATATTGTGTGAATTGTCTAAAATATAACGAAAAGTGACGAAAAAGTGACAGATGTCAAAGTGACAGGTGATGTCAGTTTGACATCTGTTAAGTGTCAATTTGACATCTGTGAAATTGCGAAGCTTTTTTCGTCATATATTTTCACTGGAACGGGACTAACGCGGGTGAAACCGTGGGGCGCAGCTAGTTTGACAATATTTCTATGCTAAGTCTAACTATTGCTTACTACTAAGAATGCACAATAAATATTTTATGATATTATTTATTGTACAGTCGGCTGCATAATTGCAGCCCCCGGTAGAGTTCAAAAATTACTATTATTGGAATGTTTTCATTCTAATAATTTTTGTTTGATAAATTGATGAGTTAGAAGACTTTAAACTTCAACTAAAGCAGGTGTCTAGTATCTTCCTTGTGTTAAAAACATTCTTATAACAGCCGTTTTAGAGCTCTCAATGGGTCTGCAATTATGCAGGCGATCGTCCATTCGATTATTGATAATAATATTTAACTGAATATACATAATTTGTCATATAGACTAGCTCTATATACATTATACATTGCATATTTGCATAACAGGTTCAATTAATGAATAGGTGCCTAATACCACTCCAACATCTAGAAAATCAAGAATTTTCTATATTATACAGGGTGCATTTTTAAACGGCCCTGGCAATTTCCTAAACTATACGAGTTAGCGAAAAATAAAAGAAGTCGCGTGCCCGATTTTGCTAAAACTGCATCGTTAGACTTTTGGAAAAGTCATTATCCTAACCAAGAATTGAACCTGTTAAGTTTGCAAAATATAAAATACGCTATATTTTTTTCGATCGATAGTGTTTCTGATAGAGATCTATTCATGGAAACAAATATATAGTATGGCAAATCAAAGGAAATAGTTGATTTTTGTAGTTGTCTGCGACTCCTTTCAGCAATTGTTGTATCTTATACAAATAGATTAATTTGCTTTAAAACCTGTGTACATAGGTGTTCTTAAAATTAGGTATAGTATCTACAGGTTGCCCATTGCAAGCATGCAATTTATGAAAAGTTATGTAACTCTTTAAATACTATATTCTACAAGAATGTATACCTCGCGCAGCGAATGGTGACCTCTGCGGTAAGTGGAAGGGGTATGCGCAGAACTCGATATTTATATGAAAATTAAGTTCTGCGCATACCCCTTCTACTTTCCAGCAGAGGCCAACATTCGCTGCGCTACGTATACTTAATTAAATATGACTTAGTAGTTAGGTACACTAACCCCCGAATACTGAAAGGCTACTTAATCTCAAGTGGCGTTTAAATTGACGTTAAGTGTATGTTTTCTATTGAAGCCTACACTTAAATTTCAATTTAAACACAACTTAAGATTAAGTAGCCTTTCAGTATTTGGGGGTAAACTAAACAGTCTTCATTCATGAAATATTTAGTATGATATTGTGTTGTTATCTGCATATAATTCCTTTCTTTCATAAATATACTTTAGGAAAAGGCTTTAAAGGCACATGTAAAAAAACACCCTGTATATCTATAAATACGATTGCTACATACATCTAAATTCAATTAAATGTTACACCACAATTTGTAAGGAAAACTAGATTTCAGTTAAGTTAAAAGATGAATAAATATAATTAGGTACAATCAACGGTCAAAAGTGTCTGCCCACCGTAACGTTTACAATCCTGTGCAGCACAATTTGAACATTATAACAACGTAACCTGTAGATCGGATCCACGTCGCACTAACGAGTATTTGAGTGAAAAAATCGGACAAAAATATTTAATTTATTTATTTAATTTTATGTGCAATTAAATTAAATAAAACACAAAGTTTGACCAATATAATAATTATATATTTAAAATTTTACATCTTTTTACATTTTTAGGATTCTTCAACTTCTTCTTCGTCGGAACTTTCGTCTTCGCTTTGTCTATTTTTAAATACCGTGCTGGCAGACATCATTTCTATTGCCTCCTTTGAGAAAGGCTGTCTTTTTTTATTTTGCGTCTTTCTGCTGCAGCTGATAAATGGATCTGAACTTAAAAGAAGTCTGTTTATTATATCTATGTTGCAGTCTCTGCGCGAAAATTTGCGGGAAAAATGTAATCTGTATTGCCTAAAATGTTTGTTTCGGGCTTCAGCTGCCTCTTCCGATAACTGGCCAATAGGTAGGAGTGCATGAGCTATTACTTCACCTCCATGTATCAAAATTTTGTGTATGGTTGGTGACATGGGATGCCAACCATACAGATCGACATATATTTTTGCAGTTTCATTTGCGTATGCTTCAAATTTTTCTACATCAATGTTATTGCCACTTGATATTACTTCTAATATAACTTTAAACCTTTTTATTAAATCGACATTGATGCCAGTTATTCTTGAGGAGCATTCCGGATCTGCAAAAAATCTCCTTGACGTGTTCCCGTCATTAGTGTTCCCAAACCCTGCTTTGGGAACATCTACGAGTAATCCCATTTCCTCTTTAAAGGCTTTTTGTAGTTTTTCTTTAGTCTCTTTTACAATTCTTTTTTCTTCTGTAGACCGTGCTTGCCATTTTTGTAAAGGCAATTTATAGGCTAAATGTAAAATAGATTCGAAAAATCGAATTCTTGCGTGAAGAATTGATAATCCAAACTTCAACGTTTCTACTTTACTTTCTTTTTTAATTAATTTATTAAAATCCTTCGAAGTCTGTCCGCAAATGTAGCATCTCATTGTAGATGAGGTGTCTGTAGCAGCATTACATACCTTGCCATCAATCATGGTAAGTAACAGTTTATGTTTTATTTTGCTGCCATCAATTTCTGTCTCCTGAAGCTGTTCGGCTTGGTTTTCAATGTATTGTATTTCTTGTTTTGTGATATCTTTTGTTTCATTTATAAATCTTATACGTATGGGTCTGCAGAATCTGACCGAAGACGGAACCGGATTTTGCCAAATGATTTTTTTCTCCTCTTCTTCAATGATAACAGATAGTCTTAGAGGCACTAGTGAGCTTTGAAAAATATTTGCATCACTATCTCCGTGATTTTCGAATTTTTGCTTGTATTGTGTCTGCTGAGATCCGTCACATCCCCATTTCGAAATTAACACCATATTTTGTTTTTCTTCTTCAGTGCATGACGTATTGACAACCTCCGCTATATATTTGTACAAGCGCAATGCAGTGTGATTTAGTAATGCTTGAAGTTTAACTTCTGCGCTTGTCTCAGTGACATGTATTGATTCTTCCTCGGGATAACATTCAATCTTAGCCATTTGTATGACAGAATAGCATGGGTAAATAGCTTTACCAGATCTGTGGATTATTTCCCATTGTCTTCTAGTGAAATCACCTTCAACAAAGATAGCCAGTGCTTCTGCTGGCGTATATTTTTTTACAGTTGTTTGCTTCTTGGTACTAGAAATAACTTTTCTAAGTTTAGTAGCTCTGGTGGGTGAAGCCATTAATTCTTTAATTATTTTTGATGCATCTTTATTTCCTGAAGTGCCCTGACTCACGCCAGCAGCATAAGTCAACTCCTCGACAGATACTTGTTCACGCAGATCTTTTGTTTTTCTCCGTTTGCTACGGTCACACACATCTTCAAATGATTTTTTTGGACGTCCAGGTTTTGGTAAGGTCATTTCAGGCCAGTTAGGTAATTCCATCGAAGATGTAAGCCACACTTCATTACTTTTTAAAAACCGTTCTTCTTTGTATGAAGCTCCTCTCCACTTCTTTTTGAATTCACTTTTAAAGTGCTTCAAACCATTTACCATTTTATGTTTCTCATGTTCCGGACAATTTGTCAATTGGACAAGTCTATCTTCAAACAATGAAAACTTTTCTTCTATTTTGTGGCCCTTGAATTCATTCAAGATCTCCCACAATGCTCTTCTAGTAAATATCTTGATAGTTCTCGAATTATCTGTACGACAAATAAATAAATATATTAACTTAAAATAATTGTGTAATTTTTACGTACAATTTAAAAGTCATATAAAACAAAATGGCGGACGTAGGCGGATGGTTTTATTATGATTTACAATAGCCAACAAATCAATTATTATATTGTTATAAAAGTTGTAGCCCGACAAGACACGACATATACATAAAAACACGATTGTTTGAAAAAGTGAAGCAAAAAAATGTACCTAAATTGTAACTGTTTTCATATCACATAAAAATATAAATTTTATACGACAAAGTAATCATGTAATATTTTAAAATGTAGTACATACCTTCTTCTGCCATATCCAATAAAAGTTTTTTCTAAATTGAACCACACAAACACACAACTGTGAAGCGAAGTTATAGTGCGAACAAAAGTGCCGAAAACAAAGACATGCGACTCCACGAACGGCTGAGTTTCGACTGATTTGTTAAAACAGGTCTAGAGCGGGGGGATTTTTAATGGCCGCCGTCTAAAAGGTCGGTTACCTGGCTATAGGAACAATAGCTTACATGACACTTTTGACTAAGTTGCACATTTTTACTTATGTCCGATTTTATTGATCTAATAATCGTTAGTGCGTCGGTTGGTGTAGCGGGTGGCGGCTTATACCACTCGACCAACTAAAGACATAGCTAACATGTTGAAAATAATAATCACACTGAGTACTTTGATTCAAGTATTTATGTTTGTGTGTAACGTCTATTAGAAGGTCGTAAGTCCAATACTTGTTAATAGTATTATTGTAGCAAACTGATCATTTACTTATGACCCATACTGTACCTAACTAATTTTTTTTTTTAAACAGAATGCTTCCAAAAATTATAAATGGCGGTATTGCTGGAATAATAGGCGTTTCAGTGGTGTTCCCTCTGGATTTGGTCAAGACTCGACTGCAGAACCAGACCATTGGCCCCAAAGGAGAGAAACAGTACAAAAACATGTAAGCAAGCTAATATACTATTAAAATGATGACTACCCAGTTGGCACAATGGTAACCATGCCGGACTGCTAAAGACAGGGTTGAGGGTTCGATTCCCGCCTCAGACATGTATTTATGCTAAGAATTTTTTCTATCTATCTATACTTATATATGCTGAAGAGTTTGTTTGTTTGAACGCGCTAATCTCAGGAACTACTGGTTCGAATTGAAAAATTACGTGTATTTTGTGTTGGATAGTCCATTTATCGAGGAAGGCTTTAGGCTTTAAAACATCACGCTGCGACCAATGGGAGCGAAGAATCAGTGGGAAATGTGGAAAAGACGGGGAAAAATATTCATCTTTGAGGGCTTCCGCTGTTGCTTTGAAGAATATCAGGAACTACTGGTTCGAATTGAAAAAATATTTTTGTGTTGGATAGTCGATTTATCGATACCGTGTAATTTTTTGTAAGTATAGCTTGGAAATATTCAATTCGAAGGCAATAGCAGAAAATAAATTAAATTAAGTTATAATTTCAGAGAAATATTATTATTTCGTTGAGAAGTTACATCAAATAGTTATTCCGGTTGGTCCAAGTTTAGTTTGACCATGACCACAAAAGTAGGTTAAGTTCTATATTAATAACTTTGATAACTTAAATAATCTTCTACATAACAAATATAGTCGACAGATCTTCATAAAGTTATTGTGACAAAATTATTATCATTGTTTGACTATATTATTATGTTATAGTTGTTGTATAGAGAGATTAGGGAGTTATATATGATATGTAATAAAAATAATTGATTATGTAATTGCCTTAGAACTCACAAAGGTTTGAATGTTGAGATATACGCCAATCTAAACATGCATCTAATAACTATAAGGTGCATGTTACCAAACTATTCCATGACGACCAATTGAAAATAATTGGCGACCAATCTTTTACAATTGACCAATTTGAGTGAAATCTCTTGTTGTTGAGACCCTATGGCGACCTGAAGGCCAATTCTTGTAAATAACATTGTTATCACTACATAGTACATGTATAAAACAAAGTCGCTTTCTCTGTCCCTATATCCCTTTGTATGCTTAAATCTTTAAAACTACGCAACGGATTTTGATGCGGTTTTTTTTAATAGATAAAGTGATTCAAGATGAAGGTTTATATGTATAATACATGCATAATATAGCCGTGCGAAGCCGGGGCGGGTCGCTAGTTATTAATATTGATTGAAATATAATTTGAACAATGTTATTTAGGAGAATGACCCGCTGAAGAGTCTAACACGTAAGCTACACAATAATTAAGTCCCAATTGTTAAATAATAATAATTATGTCTGTCTTTACCTTATAAGCAGGTCGTTTAATAGTACATGTGTGCTCTATTATAATAAATTACCTAAAGATGTATATTACAAGTCCATTAACAGATTCAAAACTTTTATAAAACATAAATTGTGCAGTAAGGCGTACTATGATACTTCGTCTTACCAATGATAAGAACCCAAGGACGTGACTTTAGTTTCTCCATTTCAAATAATACTTTCAAATATTTGTAATATTGACCTTTGTGAGCGTGATCACATGAAAAAAAATGTGCCTTCGTCTCATTGGTGGGCGCGTTCCGAAGGCACACATCCTAACTCAGTTTTTAAGACGATACAATGTGATCTTTAAACAAATGTATTAAGCATCCAAATAAATAAATATTTATGACTTTTTAAACCAGAAACTAGAACCCTAAACCTGGTATAAATTGTTGTATATCTAGGCAAAGTTGTGTATACCTATTATTGATAAATAAACTTGAACATAATTTCAGCAAGGTATCTCTCTATTCTTAGTATAATAATAAAAACAAATAGCTTAAAATACGTAACTCATCGGCAACTTTCCCTAATTGACCGAACGAGCGAAGCGAGAGAGGTCTAGTGTTGAGAAGGGTCGGTCGCTCGTATGTTTGTATGTTTGTATGTTTGTTCGACGATAACTTGAGTACCGTTGCTCTGATCTTCATGATTTTTGGTATACAAGTAGTTGAGGTCCATAGAATTTTTAAGTTCGAACATGAGCAGGATCGGTCAGGGGGTTACGGAGATAGGGGTCCAAAAGGGGATCTACCTATATGGCACACAAACTATACTGCAAATATACCCGAGTGGGGTATCAAATGAAAGGGCGTAACTTCGGTGACAATAATATGGTACCATGGAACTGATCTGATGATAGAGCTGGAGGGAATCTGCAGGAATTATCTCATTATCCATACCTTATAGTTCATTCATTCAAACTACTCGTCAAGAATCGCCTCGACGAGTAGTTTGTCTTTCAATGGTAACCAGGGTCTGATGATGGAACTGGAAGGTGGTCATAGGAACTTCGCAATGAAACGACACAACCCCATCGAGTTTGGGCTCGTTAGAATCGTCTTGACAAGTAGTTTGTCTTTCAATGGTGACCAGGGTCTGATGATGGAACTGGAAGGTTGGCATATGAACTTCGCAATGAAACGACACAACCTCATCGAGTTTGGGCTCGTTAGAATCGTCTTGACGAGTAGTTTGTCTTCCAATGGTGACCAGGGTCTGATGATGGAACTGGAAGGTGGTCATAGGAACTTCGCAATGAAACGACACAACCCCATCGAGTTTGGGCTCGTTAGAATCGCCTTGACGGGTAGTTTGTCTTTCAATGGTAACCAGGGTCTGATGATGGAACTGGAAGGTGGTCATAGGAACTTCGCAATGAAACGACACAACCTCATCGAGTTTGGGCTCGTTAGAATCGTCTTGACGAGTAGTTTGTCTTTCAATGGTGACCAGGGTCTGATGATGGAACTGGAAGGTTGTCATAGGAACTTCGCAATGAAACGACACAACCTCATCGAGTTTGGGCTCGTTAGAATCGTCTTGACGAGTAGTTTGTCTTCCAATTCTGACCAGGGTCTGATGATGGAACTGGAAGGTGGTCATAGGAACTTCGCAATGAAACGACACAACCCCATCGAGTTTGGGCTCGTTAGAATCGCCTTGACGGGTAGTTTGTCTTTCAATGGTAACCAGGGTCTGATGATGGAACTGGAAGGTGGTCATAGGAACTTCGCAATGAAACGACACAACCTCATCGAGTTTGGGCTCGTTAGAATCGTCTTGACGAGTAGTTTGTCTTTCAATGGTGACCAGGGTCTGATGATGGAACTGGAAGGTTGTCATAGGAACTTCGCAATGAAACGACACAACCTCATCGAGTTTGGGCTCGTTAGAATCGTCTTGACGAGTAGTTTGTCTTTCAATGGTGACCAGGGTCTAATGATGGAACTGGAAGGTGGTCATAGGACCTCCGCAATGAAACGACACAACCCCATCGAGTTTGGGCTCGTTAGAATCGCCTTGACGGGTAGTTTGTCTTTTAATGGTAACCAGGGTCTGATAATGGAACTGGAAGGTGGTCATAGGAAATTCGCAATGAAACGGCACAACCTCATCGAGTTTAGGCTCGTTAGAATCGCCTTGACGAGTAGTTTGTCTTTCAATAGTAACCAGGGTCTGATCTAACATATTTCGTTATCAAAGACCAAAAAGTATAAAATAAATTAATACAGTAAAAAACTAAAAAAAACACGCTTTAATAAAAAAAGTCCAACTAAAAAATAGAAAATAAATAAATCTAATAAATTTGGAGAATATTGTACTTAAATAGTAAGCGTGTTACATTGTGATTGCAAAAGAAAAATAACGAAGGTGTAGCATCACAAATTCACAATGTAACACGCTTACTATTTACAATATTCTTAATCCAAAGGAGAATGTTTTTTCTGGGCCTGAAGGCCTCATGAAACGAGTCATATATCAAAAGAATGGTGGTTTCAAGAGGAACATTTTATTGTATGACCACTTTTTAAAATTAGCTGTGAGATCGGAGATATAGGTCATTAAAGGTAGGCGGTCGTTTCACTTGCGAGTTTTCTCCGTACACCGCTAGGGAGTAGTAACTCCTGAATAGAATCAGATGTGGCCATCGTTAAGCAATGAGTCATATATCAAATGATAGGTCGTTTCAAGAGGAATAATTTAGTATATGATGACTTTTTAAAATTATTTTTATTTTATAGTTATAGGCCGTTTATGCTAAGTAGTAGGTATAGGTTACTGAGGTGTTTCCTTGTGCAATGCAAACGCTTGGTTAAAACCAGATGTTGCTCTCCTCATGAAACGAGTCATATATCAAATGAAAGGTGGTTTTAAGGGAAACATTTTATTGTATGACCATTTTTTCAAAATAGTTGTTGGTTCGGAGTTATAGGTCATTAACGGTAGGTGGTCGTTTCACTTGAGAGTTTTCTCCGTACACCGCTAGGGAGTATTAAAGCCTGAATAGAATCAGATGTACCCATCGTATAGCAATGAGTTAAAAATCAAATGATAAGTTATTTCAAGAGTAATCATTCGATGTATGATGACTTTTAAGAATATTTTTATTTTTAGAGTTATAAGCCATTTATGTTAATTAGTAGATGTCGGTGACTAATGTCTTCCCTTGTGCAATGCAGATGCTTGGTTAGAAGCAGATGTTGCCCTCCTCATGAAACGAGTCATATATTAAATGAAAGGTGGTTTTAAGAGAAACATTTTATTGTATGACCACTTTTTCAAAATAGTTGTGAATTCGGAGTTATAGGTCAATAATGGTAGGTGGTCGTTTATGCTAAGTAGTAGATGTTGGTGGCTAATGTCTTCTCTTGTGCAATGCAGATGCTTGGTTAGAAGCAGATGTTTCCCTCCTCATGAAACGAGTCATATATTAAATGAAAGGTGGTTTTAAGAGAAACATTTTATTGTATGACCACTTTTTCAAAATAGTTGTGAATTCGGAGTTGTAGGTCAATAATGTTAGGTGATCGTTTATTCTTAGTAGTAGGTACCGGTGACTAAGGTCTTCCCTTGTGCAATGCTGGTGCTTAGTTAGAAGCAGATTTTGCCCTCATGAACTTGTTAATATATGACTCGTCATATACTAAATGAAAGATGTTTTCGATGATGATGATGATGATGTGAAAGAGAAACATTTAATTGCATGACTACATTCAAATTCTATTCAAAATAGTAGTGGTTTCGGAGTTAAAGATCGTTAAATGTTCTTAAGTAAGTGTTCGGTTGTTTTAGAAATTGTTGACAATGTCTGTCGTGATTTAGTCATCACCACTTAACACTATTCAGTGACACAGCAGGCTGATTAAAAGCATGAAGCTTATCGTAACGTATAGGTTATGATACCTAGGTAAGATTATAAATAGGCTCAATATGGTCTCCCGATACACAACCGACAAAGCATAACCGTAAATGTCCTGCAAACAAATAAAAAAAGAATCTTCACGTCTCGTGACGGGTCTTGTACAATAGGTAATAATGCTACCACACGCTCTACCTTCCTACGAGTACCTATCGTGCGTTTCTATTGTTACTGCAATAATATCTATTCCGATTTCCTGTTCGGGGACTGGCTTGGGCCCTAATCGACTAAACCGATTGCAATGAAACTCGGTATGGAAATTGCTGGAGACGGTTATTCCTATCGACTCCCGCTTAAGGGGGCGCTTAAGGCGCTTCATTCAATAATAAAGGGGCGGAGTGGTGGTCCAACCATGGAGTTCATTAAGCGGGAGTCGAATATAATAATCCTCTATTTCATTAATTCTGTATCCACGCTCCGCGTTGAATCACCGCACACTTGGGCTTCCAACTATGGGTCGTGGTTTAAGTTTTTAAATAGTTGGACCACAGGACTGTGCAGAGTCCCGTTGGACTGAATAGTTGAACCCCCCGTACTTTATTATTGAGTGGAGGTTGAAAGATTTTTCCTTACGGTCCCCATAAGCGGGAGTCGAAAGGATTAACACTTGAGAATTATTTCGCTCAATGAAATTGATAACGACGATTCATGGTTGCAGCAACGTAAGTACTTATCCATGGGAATATCGAGTTTAAATATTACATTGTTACCCTAGGGGTAAAAGTGACTCATTTAGTCCCGAGACGAAGTTTGGCTAATAGTTCGAGGGACTAAATGAGTATTTTACCCGAGGTGCTTTTCATTACGAATAATATATCAAATTCTTCCTAAAAACGAGAATGAATGAGAGATTCCATACTACCTGATCCTCTTTCAAGGTTAGGACCAAAGAGGTTTTACATAATAGTGTTTTTCAGGTTTTTGCTTTTTACTTTCAATACTCAAATACGTCGGTAACTCGGTACTTACCGAAGAGATTTTTATTAATTAGTTAATCCAACACTAGGAAATGACGCGAAGTCCGTAGATTTAAATTGCAATTTTTGTAACACGGTTTGTCGAGAAAATATAATTTTCATAACTCATACTCCGAAAGTAGGTCCAAATGTACCTGAAAAGCGTGTAGAAAAAAAAACTTCCAGCCCTAGGGAAAATCACTTTCACTGACAGCTGTCATATCAAATTATGGCTTCGCACGGCTTGTGCAATGTGCATGTAGCCAGTATTAGTATCATTACGCATTAGGAACTTCAAAAACCTAACCTCCTTGCTTTAGGTAACACCAAAGAATAACAATTATGGCTTCGCACGGCTTATGCATACTGCCAGAGTTTAGTACTTAGTAGGTTTTTTCTCAGTAATCGAATTCAAGTAGATATATTTAGTTCAAGATAATAATATCTTATTTAATAAAATAAATGTAGACGAAAATGGTCGAAGCGACGTATGACCATGCCGCGCCGCCGCCCGCGCCCTGTCGAGATGTTGTTGATGTGGCTTTATGCGACCGTGTAGTCAGTGTCGTTCCTTGAGTAAAAAAAAACTAGTGGGATATGCTAGCATTTTCAAACTATTTTAAACGTTTTAATTAGTATTATCTGTTGTTATTTCATTATGTTTTTGTGTTAAGTTTAAACTGGTTTTACATTTATGATTGTGCATTTTGTGTAAATAACATTTTCTAGACAAACCGTGTTACAAAACTGTAATTTAAATCTACGGACTTCGCGTCATTTCCCAGTGTTGGATTAACTCATTAATAAAAATCTCTTCGGTACCGACGTATTTGAGTATTGAATACAACAAAAACCTAAAAGAAACACTGCTTAATGTATAACCTCTTTTGTTTCAACCTTGTAAGAGGATCAGGTAGTATGGAATCTCTAATTCACTCTCGTTGTTAGGAGGAATTTTATGTATTATTCGTAATGAAAAGCACAGTGTTTACCTCGGGTGAAAGACTCATTTAGTCCCTCAAACAATTAGCGAAACTCCGTCTCGGGACTCAAAGAGTGACTTTCACACCTAGGGTAACTATGTACTATTACACAAAATACGCAATCATAAATTCAAAAAACCACATTAAACTTAACACAAAAAGATAATAAAATAACGAAAACTAATACTAATTAAAACGTTTAAAATAGTTAAAAATTCAAGCATTTCCTGCCAGTTTTTTTTTACTCAATGAACGACCCTGACCGGACGGTCGCAAAAGCCAGCAGCAGCAACATCACAACAGGGCGCAAGCGTCGCAGCATGGTCATACGTCGCTTTGACCATTATCGTCTTTATAATATTTATTTTATTAAACAAGATATCTTGAACTAAATATATCTACTTGAATTGTATTACTGAGAAAAAACCTACTAAGTAATAAACTCTGGCAGTATGCATGAGTCATGCCAAGGCATAATGGTTGTTTTTTGGTGTTACCTAAAGCAAAGAGGTTAGGTTTTTGAAGTTCCCAATGTGTAATGATACTGATACTGGCTAAGCCGTGCGAAGCCATAATTTGACATGACAGCTGTCAGTGAAAGCGATTTTCCTTAGGGTTGAAAGTTTTACTTTCAACACGCTCGTCAGGCACCTTTAGTACTTTTGGAGTATGAGTAATGAAAAGTATATATTTTTTTAAAGATAAATAGTTCTTAAAATGGATAATCGGAATAGATATTATTGCAGTTACAATAGAAACGCACGATAGGTACTCATAGGAAGGTAGAGCATGTGGTAGCATTATTAGCTATTGCACAAGACCCGTCACGAGACGTGAGCTTTCTTTTTTATTTGTTTGCAGGACATTGACGGTTATGCTTTGTCGGTTGTGTATCGGGATCATAACCTATACGTCGGTTACGATAAGCTTCTTGCTTTTTATCAGCCTGTTGTGTCACTAAATAGTGTTAAGTGGTGTTGACTAAATCACGACAGACATAGTCAACAATTTCTAAAACAACCGAACACTTACTTAAGAACATTTAACGATCTTTAACTCCGAAATCACTACTATTTTAAACAGAATTTGAATGTAGTCATGCAATAAAATGTTTCTTTTAAAAACACCTTTCATTTAGTATGCGACTTGTTTCATGAGGAGGGCAACATCTGCTTCTAACCAAGCATCTGCATTGCACAAGGGAAGACATTAGTCACCAACATCTACTACTTAGCATAAACGACCACCTACCATTATTGACCTATAACTCCGAATTCACAACTATTTTGAAAAAGTGGTCATACAATAAAATGTTTCTCTTAAAACCACCTTTCATTTAATATATGACTCGTTTCATGAGGAGGGAAACATCTACTTCTAACCAAGCATCTGCATTGCACAAGGGAAGACATTAGCCACCAACATCTACTACTTAGCATAAACGACCACCTACCATTATTGACCTATAACTCCGAATTCACAACTATTTTGAAAAAGTGGTCATACAATAAAATATTTCTCTTAAAACCACCTTTCATTTAATATATGACTCGTTTCATGAGGAGGGCAACATCTGCTTCTAACCAAGCATCTGCATTGCACAAGGGAAGACATTAGTCACCGACATCTACTAATTAACATAAATGGCCTATAACTCTAAAAATAAAAATATTCTTAAAAGTCATCATACATCGAATTATTACTCTTGAAATAACTTATCATTTGATTTTTGACTCATTGCTATACGAGGGGTACATCTGATTCTATTCAGGCTTTAATACTCCCTAGCGGTGTACGGAGAAAACTCTCAAGTGAAACGACCACCTACCGTTAATGACCTATAACTCCGAACCAACAACTATTTTGAAAAAATGGTCATACAATAAAATGTTTCCCTTAAAACCATTTCCTTTCATTTGATATATGAATCGTTTCATGAGGAGAGCAACATCTGGTTCTAACCAAGCGTTTGCATTGCACAAGGAAACACCTCAGTAACCTATACCTACTACTTAGCATAAACGGCCTATAACTCTAAAAATAAAAATAATTTTAAAAAGTCATCATATACTGAATTATTTCTCTTGAAACGACCTATCATTTGATATATGACTCATTGCTTAACGATGGCCACATCTGATTCTATTCAGGAGTTACTACTCCCTAGCGGTGTACGGAGAAAACTCGCAAGTGAAACGACCGCCTACCTTTAATGACCTATATCTCCGATCTCACAGCTAATTTTAAAAAGTGGTCATACAATAAAATGTTCCTCTTGAAACCACCATTCTTTTGATATATGACTCGTTTCATGAGGCCTTCAGGCCCAAGCTCTATACATTTTTTGTCATTCTCCTTTATTTAAATTTTATAGAAATTTATTACTTTGCCCCAAATCGTCCGAACTCTCTTTGCTTCATTTCCTATAATTATTTATTTCATAATCATGGGCTGTTTTACAATAATAGTGATGGATAGTATTAAATAGTAGGAATGTTCGGTTCCAGCCGATCTAGAGACTCTGATAATTATAAAATTTGTGACTAATTTTTTTATAATTTTTATTGACTTGTTATATTTTAGTTTAGGGACTTATTACAGGACATATTGGTCTCAAACTTCTCTAATATATTCTCGTTCTCGACCTTGTCCTCTCGTTTCCTCTTACGTAACATTATGATAAGTAGATACATAAGGAAGGAAGGAAAGGAATTACTATCTTCTGGATATTATGTTGGACACATTAAAAATGTCTTGAGTAAAAATAAAGAGTCAACGGATGTCCAGGGTGTGATGATTGACCTATGCTAATTAGAACTTAACAACAACAAGTTAACAACAACAACAAGTTATGCCTATCGTGTTTGGATTCTCTAAATCATCCAATGTCAGATAATAGCGATACTAGGCACCTATCATTCAAATAAGATAGACCTGTCGTATTTGGAGTCTTTCGTCGTTATATTATACATTTTAGTACTTTACGCTGAAATATAATAAACGCTGAAAAAAACTCGTGAGGTCTCAGTTCGGGGCGAACTACTAGTATATTTTGAAATTAGATGATGACTTAAACTTTTTGTGGCCAGGTTGGATTGCTTCAGAAAAACGTACGCGGCAGAAGGTTACTTCGGCATGTACCGTGGGTCCGCCGTCAACATAATACTCGTTACGCCAGAGAAGGCCATTAAACTGGCATGCAATGACATGTTCAGGCATTACCTCACCTTGGCAGATGGGTAAGTCTTTGATCACTTTGAGATTCATTGGCAAAATCACTCACGGAATATACAAAGGCCATCAAACTGGCATGCAATGACATGTTCAGGCATTACCTCACCTTGGCAGATGGGTAAGTCTTTGATCACTTTGAGATTCATTGGCGAAATCACTCATCGAAAAACAAAGGCCATCAAACTGGCATGCAATGACATGTTCATGCATTACCTCACCTTGGCAGATGGGTAAGTCTTTGATCACTTTGAGATTCATTGGCGAAATCACTCACGGAAAATACAAAGGCCATCAAACTGGCATGCAATGACATGTTTAGGCATTACCTCACCTTGGCAGATGGGTCAGTCTTTGATCACTTTGAGATTCATTGGCGAAATCACTCACGGTATAAACGCTCCGGATGTAGCTTATTTGCCATACACTAGATATTTATGAGAAGTTAGAATAAGAAATACGTTTTTACATGTATATAAGTTGGTAACTGATATACATCTACCTACCTAAGTAATTGAACATGGAATTTTTACAACTAAAGTATTTTTCGCTTCGGCCGTCTATAGACTCGAAGTTCCGTGCAAGGCTTTTAATTTACTTGTATGGAATTAGTTCCAATCGAGGATTTTTATTTGCTTTTATTGAACAGGTTTCGATTCTATCGTTTTGAGCGTCGAACAACAATGTAATCACAAATATTGGTATGCTAAAAATAAAATAACTACCAACTAGCATGAGCATTTTTAGTTTCCTCTCGTGAAAAAGATTTATATTGCATTTTTATTGTAAATTGGGGGTTTTTAATTTATCTGACAAATAACTTGTGTAAAGACGAAGAGAAGAAATAATAATGTTGCTATTATGTTTCAGTACACTGCCATATTTCCGTCAGATGATAGCGGGCGGGATGGCGGGTGCGTGTCAGATCGTTGTTACTACGCCTATGGAGTTGCTCAAGATTCAAATGCAAGACGCTGGCAGAATCGCTTCGCAGGCTAAAGCAGGTGAACTTGTACTTGTATACGGGCGGTTTCCGCAATTAGATCCTTTTTAATTGGGTCCTTTTTGCGTGAGGATGGAGTAGGTTTGCTCAGCTTAGTTCCGAAGCACATACTGTGTGAATGCGACGTCTTAGCAGCGAAGCGTATGAGCCTCCTTGGGAATGCGTATCCCAAACCGGAGGAATATAGGTTTCTTCCTCTTAGTGGGATCACCGCGTTAATCGACCACTTCTTAAAAGATTAAGAAACAGTAGAGGTAAACACAAAATATCCCAATCAATGGGTCGAAGTGTTGCTGGCTATTTGTCAGCCCCCGATATATAAGATAAGATAACTTAGTTTTTAAGATGTTTCTATGTGATCTTCATACAAACTGTTATTAACTTTATACCTATCTATTTGCAGCTGGTAAAACGGTAGAGAAGGTGACCGCCCTAGGCTTGACTCGCAGACTGCTCAAGGAGCGAGGCATCTTCGGTCTGTACAGAGGCGTCATGGCGACGGCGGCACGGGACGTGTCATTCTCCATGGTTTACTTCCCGCTTTTCGCCACGCTCTCGGACCTCGGCCCGAGGGAACCTGGGGCTTCGGCACCACCTTTCTGGTAATAAAACACTACTCTATACAACTCGGTCACATTATCTCGAGACCTGGCTGGAATGCAAACTCCCGCCCCGTTCTCCTTTCACCTCCCCGCGCACGCCACGGCGCGTCAGTACAGCACTTTCGTTGCCGATACGCGTCGACTTGTTTTCATGGTATATTTTTAAACATTTAATTGTTAAAACTTTGAACTTTCATCGACGCCAGGTCTCGAGATAATGTGACCGGGTTATACTGTGTTATAATAGTATAAAACAAAGTCACTTCCCGTCGTCTGCCCCTATGTATGCTTCGATTTTCGAGAGACATCTCCTGGTTTTAAGAGGAAAGGGTACCGGGCGGAGAGGTTAGCTTATCACTAAGGCAAATCTATATATTAGAAAGTCGTGTTAGTTACACTATTTATAACTCGAGAA
The DNA here is from genome assembly GCA_907269075.1 of Idaea aversata. Lineage (NCBI taxonomy): Eukaryota > Metazoa > Arthropoda > Insecta > Lepidoptera > Geometridae > Idaea > Idaea aversata. Next base: position 7,431,726 of record OU026102.1, read on the forward strand.
CGGCTGAACCGATTTGACTGAAAATTCGTACGGAGGTAGCTTAAGGGCGCTCTCTCCATACAAACATAGTCGACTGTTTCCTGCCTGGATAATGTCACTGGAGCAAATAAATAAGTTGCATAAAACTTATAACTGCCATGACCATGCCCCTATGATTTTTTTCTTTTTTTGTTTTCTAAATTTTAATTTCTATCACATATAAGGGCATAGTCATGGCAGTTATAGGTGTTATGCAACAAAAATATTTGCTCTAGTGTCATTATCCTGGGAGGAAACAGTCGACTACGTTTGTATGGAGAGAGCGCCGGTACCCTTTCACCTTAAGCTACTTCCTTACAGGTTCAGCCGTTCTCGATTAATAAATGGTGTAACTAACACGACTTTCTCATATATAGATTTGCCTTAGTGATAAGCTAACCTCTTTGTCTGGAATGAGGTCCTTGCCCTATGAGCGTTGTGTTGGAACATAATTACGTTAAGTTTAATATTTGTTTAATGTATATGAAGGTGGCAGTTCACTTCGGGCTACATGGCGGGATCGACGGCAGCTCTCTTCGTCAACCCCTTCGACGTGATCAAGACACGCCTTCAGACCATCACCAAGGGCAGCGGCGAGAAACAGTATACAGGAATTGTCGATTGTATCACGTTAGTATCATTCTACTACTTTGATATTGTAATTGTATACGGGATGTTTTCCTCTTTAGTTGGGACCTCAAAAGATAAAAAAGGAACCCTTATAAGATCACTTTCTTGTCTGTTTATTTTGCGTGAGGATGGAGTAGGCTTGCCCAGTACCTAGACCTTCTCTCAGCTTATTCGACCGTGCCCAGAGGAAATAATTTGTCTATACGTTTGAAACCAGGTTGCTACATACATCATCATCTTCCTGCCCTTATCCCAATTTATTTGGGGTCGGCGCAATATGTCTTTTTCCTCCATTCACTCCTATTAGTCATCATCTCATCGTTCACATTCATATCTCTCATGTCCTGTCTCACGCAGTCCATCCATCTTCGGTCGTCCTCTTCCTCTTCATCCCTCTACATTCAGCCAGGTTGCTACATACGTTACGGGATAAAACCTCGAACGGGACAGATAAGTGACGTGCATCGTTCATAAAGTGTTCGTGGTCTTTAAACATACGTAACGTGATATTTCTCGTACCGGACGGAACGTGACCATTTCTTAATTTTGGTTCATATAAAAATATCACGTTCCGTCCGGCACGAAAAAATATCACGTTACTTATGCAGCGACCTTTAGCCGCGAGTTTCAAAACGATGTTTTCCTTCACCGTAACAGCAACGATAATTAGCTCAAATTTTTGCATGGGGGTGCATTTTATGACATAGGCGCGCACTAAGAAAAGATTTATGGAAATTTGTGCTCTAGAGGCGTAAAAAGAGCTTATAAAGTTTATTGTTCGTAGTAACTACAATATCACTTATAAAGTGACACTAAAGCAGGTAAAGCCGCAGGGCACAACTAGTCCGCACTAATATTATAAAGAGGATTGTTTGCAACGAATTGGCTCCGAAACTACTGGACCGATTTAGATGAAACTTGGTGTGTATATAGCTGGAGACCTGGATTAAAACAGAGGCTACTTTTTTCCCCGATAATCCTTCGAGATCGGGAGGGTGAAAAGTATATTTTTGTGTATAAATAATTCAATTCAATTCAATTCATTTATTTCAGATAATAAAATCCATACATTTCAATAAAATAATTAAAAAAATAAATATACTTAATCAAAAATACTAAAATCACAATAATTAAAAATCAAAAATTCAAATTATATTAAAAGTAAAAATTTCAAATCAAAATTAATAATATAATAAACAAATCAAAAATGTAAAAAGAAAAATGTCAATATTAAATGTCAAATAAAATAATAATAAATAGAAGAAATAAAATCCAAAATTAAATGTCACAAAAATTAAAATGATAAAAATTAATACCTATAAATTAAATGAAATATAATATAATTATATATAGGAATATAATTAATAATATAATTATAAATAATGATAAATGACGTTAATGTTATTTGTTTGACAGTACCACGTTAAAGAACGAGGGTCCGACAGCGTTCTTCAAAGGCGGCGCGTGTCGTGTGATGGTGATTGCACCTCTCTTCGGCATTGCACAGTCAATCTACTACATCGGCTTGGCAGAGAACTACCTCGGCATTAAGTAAACTATACTGGTTCCAACTCTCCCTATAAGTAGACAAATTACTGGCCTCTACGTCTTATATATCTAGAAGATATAGCTCCAATTCGAGGCGTTATAGAGCCTGGGACTTTCTCAGCTTAGTGGAGCTTGATACAGATGCAGGAATTGTTTAAAACGTCTGGAGCCAACAAAGCCGTGGGTTCCATCACTGTTACCCCGTAAGAGCAATGCAAGCCCACATATACACTGACGGACATATAAACTGCATCAAAACGACTTTAAAAAATAATAACATTTATTTCAAAGTCGTATTGAAATATTGATTTTCATAGAGTTTCTGTACAATAATATGGAATTAATATAAATTTGTATGAAAAGTTTGCATACTTATTAAAATATTCATTTGACAACCCAGTTGGCACAATGGTCACCATGCCGGACTGCCAAATATAGGGTTGCGGGTTCGATTCCCGCCTCAGACAAGTATTTATGCTTAGATATTTGTCTGTAGTCTGGTTGTTTCTATGTATTATATGTATATATTAATAAAAGAAAAGTAGTGTAGTATATCCGATGTCTAGCACTCATAACACAAGTTTAGTTAGAAGGGGCTAGATGGCGATGTGTGGAATGTCCTGCAATATTTATTTATTTAAAGTAATCTTGAACTTTGCATTTTATGTGTCCGTCAGTATATTTTTTGATGAGAGAAATTAGTGAACAACCTTCTGAAATTCGAAAGGAAATGTATCAACCATTAGGCCATGGCTAATTCTCTCGTTATTTTCGAATATAGTATTTATTAGTGCATGTTTTGCTGTTGAGAATATGAAATGACTTGATTGTATAGAATCTAGGATTCTGGCTTCAATATGTGTATAAACAATAATCAAATTCTAGGTAGGAGTTTTACTCAAATTATATGAAATTTCCATGAAATTTCTAAAGAAATTTAAAGTTAATTTATTTTATTTTGTGACAATGATATTTTAATTTTTATTTACATGACACTTTAATAATGATATATAGAAAAATAATCATGTTCCCTTAAGAATTGATAATTAATATTTATATTCGTTTTATAAGTTATTGAATATTGCATTGAGAACTCTTTTGTTTAAAGAACATTACAAAATTTAAAATGTATATTGAAATATTAAATAATAAAAAACTTAAATACTGAATAAAATTACTTTGTCACAATAAATTCATTGTGATTTTGTTCAACTTATGAAGTGCATTTTTAACCGATGTAAAAAAAGGAGTAGGTTCTCTGTTCGTCGCGTATATATATTTTTTTTTTTATCGTAGCTCAATATGTTTTATTGTAAGTTAGGTAGGGTATGATTTATTACGCTTATTTATTTTGTTTTAAAGTTATTGCCATTTGTTGAGTGTTGATATTATGAAGGGAAATACTATTTTTTGTATTTAAAATTAAGTAAAGATTTGGAGATTTCCGCTCATTGGAATTGACAGTTTGTTAGTTATGTTGTATTTATTAATTTATTTGTACGTTATTTTTTATTATTTGCTATCGTTTTATGAGCGTTTTTTATTTTGGTACTGAAGTTTACTCTAAAATATACAGGGTGAATTTTATAACAGGGCGTTCAAGGCCTTTTCTTAAACTATAAAAGATAGCTAAAAATGTTGAAAAGATTTCCGTGCCCAATTTTAACAAAAATTAAAATGGCGTTATTTGATTTTTTGGAAAATACATTACCCTAGTCGCTAGCCGTGAATCGAAACTGTTAATTTTGCAAAAAAAATAATCATCTATCTTTTTATGTCAGTCAAAAGCTGCTGCAGTCAGCTGCAGTCAAATGCTTGTCAATTTTTGGAAATAAACAGAGTTATGCAAAAATGCAGTTTTAATTTTTGTCAAAATCGAAAACGCAGCTTCTTTCAGCATTTTTCGTTATATCTCAGTTTAGTAAATGGACCATTTAAAAAATTCACCCTGTATACTGAAAAAAGTAGTCTTCATTTTTTAACGCTAGACCGCACAGTGGCACGTCTTTATAGTGCTTTTAGTGTTCAGTTTTACTGAAGATTAATTTTATTGTCTTCCGTTCGGCATTTATTGATCGAACTAAATGAAATTGTATTTGTAATATTTGATCTTAATGCCGGCTTCACACTGTTGCGTTCAGCTTACACGGGCACAGGCTGTTGTGAGTTAAACGAGCCCACGTCTATCAGACTTAGTGTTGGTTTTATCAAAGGATTATGCGCCTGCGCTTATGTACGCGTAAGGTCTTCAAGTCTAGAGTGAAAAGGTACGGTCGGCTGCATAATTGCAGACCTACCGTAGAGCTCCAAAACGGCTGTTATAAGAATGTTTTCAACACAAGCAAGATTCCAGACACCTGCTTTAGTTGAAGTTTAAAGTCTTTTAACTCATCAATTTATCAAACAAAAATTATTAGAATAAAAACATTCCAATAATAGTAATTTCTCGAACTATACCGGGTGCTGCAATTATGCTGCCGACTGTACCTTATAGGTGAGCATGCTACATCCTCGACCTCATATTCGCTTCCCATCAGCCCTCTTAGACAAGATTACTTTCCATTAGCTATATCGCCAATCGACAGATTTTTGTATGAAATTGACTTAAAGCATTTTATAAAATTGGCATAAGATGAAACTCATCTACCATTTTTTCCTCCGTGAGTTTTTGTTGGCGTATGTCAATTTCATTAAAAAAATAAAATAATCTGTCGATTGGCGATATCGATAATGAAAAGCAATCTTTTCTAAGGAGACAGCTGAGATGAGGCAAGCCTATTTCTTGCCTGGCTCCGTCCACTTGACCTTGGGCTGCATGTGCTTGTGAACTGGGGCCTTATTCTGCTATTTTGCATTAATGGATTCACCATTGTCATTATATCGGGACTCTATTGATATTATATCGAGATTATGACTTTATTTGGTATTCTGCTAAAATTTTAGCTATGAAATCTCAATGGAATGGTAATAGATACGTCGCTGATGTTGCCTAGTAACATGGTATATGTTGCTAAGCGATATACCGTTTTGACAACTATCGAGATTCCATTGAGCCACGATTCTAGCAGAATACCAAAGTCAGTGGTGTGTCAGTTGTGTTTCGATAGAATAGTCAACATTAGAAGAATACAAATTTGACATGTATTGTCATATTTTTGACATTAAATGTGTATTGCGATTCTATCGACACTATTGAAACACAATTATTATTGTGTTAGCCGAATTAAGCCCCTGGTGTGAAGCCGGCATTACGATGTTACCATTTATAATAATTTTGTGACAATAATCACGGTCAATGTTGCTAGTTAGAACTAAATTAATATTGTCAATTTAATAGATCTTTAAGATCGGTAAAGACAATGAAAACAGCGGTATCACATTCCTTTTGTATTGTCGGGGTTAAATGTAAAAGTAATTTTAGGATACTTCAAGCGACTACAGTACAGTACGCGATGTTTAAAACTGACCGGAGTGAAGTTGCAGCTTGTTTTGTTGCAGTGATGTCATTCGCTGCAACTTCAGACTGGAAACTCTTAAACTCGCGTATTGTAAAGCTTCCACTACAATATTCGCGAAGTTGGTCGAAGTTAACCGAATACAATAGTGTAGAGCACTTTGGTTCACCGAGTCAAAGAGCGCGAGGTGACGCGGAGTTCGAACTCGCAAAGTTGCACGAGTGTTTAGACCATAGACCTAGAATTTTCTTCAAAGTACAATAGACAAACAAAGCGTGCGAGAGAGAAAATCATTTTTTACGGAAAACGATAGCGAAACATTTGTGATTGTATCCGATTTTGATTGACAGGTAAGATATACTTAACCACGCTTTGAATTAGCTCCATATTATTGCATATTTTGCAAAAAATGACAAATCAAAATTGGTTACGCATTATCGGGCTGTCAGGTCTTCTATACGCTAGTTTAAAGTAACCCAATGGTTTAGACACGTACTTCGGACCTCGGTACAACCTTCCTCCAACACTTAGTTAAAGTATCTTCACGAGTAGTGTAGCGGAGGCTTAACAATAGTGTTAATAGTACAGTTATTATTTTCTAAAAACAAAAGTATTAAGTAATGTGTATATTCTGTAGCGCTGCTAGTCAAACGCTTACGCTGTGAATTGTTATTAATTTAAATAGGAAATTGTTTTACCTAAATCACAAACACTAGCCCTTCTATTTACTCCACAAAATATTTGATAAAAATTGTCGCAGTATAAAAATGTAACAGTACTATAACTTTATATAAATATGTCGAATTGACCTGCGAAAGAAAGTTAAAAAAATCCTAACTATAAGTGTCTCATTGCTGGGTAAGAGTTTTTTCGCGGTTCTGAGCCACAAGCTCGAGGCAGTCGAAGTTGGAATAAATTATGACAACAATATATCTAAAATTGCTATCAGGGTTGCCACTAGTACCATTAACAGTTCCATCATAGAACTACTGATGTTTTTTGACGTGATAACGTCTAATAAATTGATAAATACCTGCATTCACGAAAAAGTTTGACGTCGTGCGTCATGTTCCGGGAACGCGAGATGTTAGTCACAAGGTGACCATAGCAACGAATTATCGTTGCCATTAGTTACAATCAATGTTTTTTATTACTTTATCACGTAAAATTAATCGTCCGTAAATCGACTTTACAGACAGCCATTTTTTCATCAATAGTTCCATTTTAAAAGAATCAGATAATAAATGGTACTAAATATTGCTATCACTCGTTCCATTTTAAAATAATCATAATAAATGGTACAAAATATTGCTATCACTCGTTCCATTTTAAAAGAATCATAATAAATGGTACAAAATATTGCTATCACTCGTTCCATTTTAAAAGAATCAGATAATAAATGGTACTAAATATTGCTATCACTCGTTCCATTTTAAAAGAATCAGATAATAAATGGTACTAAATATTGTTATCACTCGTTCCATTTTAAAATGACCTGAAAATAATGGAGCTAATGTTGAATTTTGTCATCAGTAGTTCCACATCATTATTTTAACAGCCCATGTATTGAGCAACTTTAGTTATGTAATCCAACGACACAGCTTAGTTAAAATACTGTTATATTGTTATACTTTGACATAAGTTATTATTTTAATTCAGCAAGAGATTCTCGTTTATTCGCTTAATCGTACTGCCTTAAACGACATTTTAAGACAATAAATTATAAAAATGTATGTCTTATGTATGATGTTTAGAATGTTATGTCAATTAAAATGCTTATTGGGAATTTAGATGCTTAATTTATTATCCGGATTATCTCTTAGATGGTATGAAAAAATACTGAACTTATTGAAATACAATATAATATTAAATAATAAATAAATAATTATTGAAATTTGGTAACGATAAATAGTCGTGGTATCCTATAAATGAAAATCTTCGTAGATTCCAGAATATGATGCGATAAAAAATGCGGCCGCCTGTCACATTCTGTTCAGCTCTGCGGCTACTTACTGAATTGGTGTATTTACCGTTCTATTGATAGCACAGGCGGTAAAAATTACATCTTTTCTAATGTGCGATATGACAAATAGGATAGAAAATTTTCGACTTAAGGGGGGTCCATACGCCAACGACCTTGGTACACAGCCCTACTAAATAGTTACTACCGGCACCGGTCGCCTTGGTGAAAATTGTTGATTGTTACAAATGTGTTTTGTTTTTTTCAAAAGTGCTGAGATGGAATTGTAGGTGAGATTTTTACCGACATTTTGGTGTGATTTTGAACCAAAGGTTTCGTATAGTTTTGAAGCTATCCTAAAATTAAGAATTAAAACTAGTCTAGCTTTGAAATGACAAGGAATTTTCGCCTCAAAATTACCCCAAAATATCGGTAAAAATTTCACCTACAATTCTATCTCGGCACTTTTGACAAAACACATTCGTTACAATCAACAATATTAGTTGTAAGCGACAGGTATTTCTGGCGCGTTGCGTTTGGCAGCATAAGCAGCCTTAAATGTATTAGGTATCTGTTACTACTAGTAGAATAATCAGGATTTTTTTTGAGATGATTAGCCTGTCCTATTTGTTCTTCCCACAGGATCGAGACGCAGTTATTTATTTATAACTTCTTATTTTGTGTCACTATATTCCCGATAAGTAGATAAATAATATATCAAATTGAATGTTCATTAAACTAAAATACTCTTATCGAATTGCTGTTTCAATTGTTGTCAATGTTTAAGCTGTTCTAAATGTCTGGATATATCATTGTAATAAATACAAGTATAGCTAGGTATTATTATGCCGTACTGTACCTATAGTAGCATTATGTTGATGTCGTACGAAAACAAAGGTAGTTCAAATTAAAACAGTAACCACTGTTGAACATCGTTTTATTTATACTGCGCCCCGCGGTTTCACCCCCGTAATAATTTTCTACGCAATTTTCTTATTATTCAGAAGAACCTTCTGACAATAACAAACACAACACAAAAAGAAATAGCGAAATCGGTTCAGCTGTTCTCGAGATTTGCGCTTAGCAAAACATTCAGCGATTCATTTTGGATTAGTACACCCTGTACCAAAATGTGCGTTGCGTACATTCACTCTTTGCTAGCTCTAAGTAAGCTCGACAAACGAACGTCAAATTTTATAAAGCTCGATCATTAGAATCTCAGAACAATACCTAAATTAGAATCTTTGACTATGGATGTTTCCTCAGAGATTAGAATACAATGAAATATGTGACAATACAATACTACGTAGCGCGCGTATTGAATGTTGGCGGGTCCAAGTTCAAATAAAATCTTAAAAATATACCAAAAACCGGTAAAATCCGAAAAAGTTTTAAATCTGTAGTCCCTATTTACGAAATAGTTCTGCTACTCCAATCGAGATGGCGCTAAATTATTGCAATCCCTATTTACGAAATAGTTCTGCTACTCCAATCTAGATGGTGCTAGATCTATTTTTGCAGTGGCAACTATTTTTTTGTAGAAAAGCGGGCAACATAGAATCTCTGATTTCAAAATTTTCATTTTGGTTTGTTGAACGCCGTATGCTGTCTGCTAGCTTGTTTTTTTTTCTCTTGGCTTGTTTTGATATACAGAAATTACCATTTCACAGAAGTTACAGTGCCAAACTGTTCAAAGGCTTTATGCCTTTGCGCGCGTTTGGCACTGCACTTTCTGTTATGCGTTTGGCACTATAACTTAAAATGCTGCGGTGCATTTTGAGACATTTGAGACCTTTACCCCGCTTTAGCGGTTTAGGCATAGGCATTATTTATTCACCATAATAACCTCTATTATATCCCGTTTCCGGTACGCTTTAGGGTTCGGTGTGAAGGCATCATTTGTTCGCCGAAATGCCGTTTCTCAATACGTAAGGGTCAAGAAATGCACCGTGCATTTTTGGAAAATCATAGGAACAAAACGTATTGTTTGTTAAATACCTATCCCGTTTCCGAGACGTTTTAAGGGTTCGATGTGAGTACAATAATTGTTCACTGTAATGTCCTCTATCAATTGGTCTCGAAATCACGGAACACTTTTACTTCGAAATGCACAGCGCAAAAAAAATCACTATGCCAAGCTCCCATACTAAATGTTCGGACTCCTTAGCGATTGCTTTGTAAAATCTTTTGAAAAAGTAACTTAAACCGGCAAAATTCGAAAAAGTTTTATATTTGCAATCCCTATTTACGAAATAGTTCCGCTACTCTACTCGAGATGGCGCTAAATCATTTTTTTCACTGGCAACTATTTTTATTGTAAAAAACGGGCAACATTGAATCTTTTATTTATGTCAAAATCTGTGGCCAAAATTGTCATTTTGGACGCCGTCCGCTAGCTTGTTTTGTTGAACAGAAATTACGATAAAATTAGCGATAGCGTTGTTAAAATCGGATCGCTTATTGTATTTTGTTGATAAAAATGGCAACTTTAGGTCCTAAGAAGGACGGGGGACCTAACTCCGAGTACTTTCAGTCATCCGAATCGTTGGCACAATTTGATCAAATTCGTGTTTGGCTTCAGAAAAATTGCAAAAAGGTTAGTAACTTCGATGTTTTCTATGAGATCCAGCTATTAGACTATACACAGATGTTCTAGTGCCAGAATTCAAAGATTTGGGCCCTGGCCATACTAATAGCTGCTTAGTAGAATGATTGATTGATGAACCCCTCTTTATCCATACATAATTGTTCTATTTCAGCATGTTCAAACTGATCCACCAACTAAGGAAGGGCTTGCCCAACTCGTCATTCAGTTGATCCAGTACCAGGAGAACAAACTTGGGAAGAATGCATCTGATCCACCATTCTTGAGGCTTCCGGTGAGTAATAACAATAATCAAAATAGCTTGCAACAATTAGGCATATTTTACTAGTATAGTGTCTATAAAACAACGATTTAGCCAAAGTCCTAAGTCTTCATGAAATGACTTTCAAAAGAATCTTTTACCAAGATACCAAAAATAAAGGCTCAGACAAAGGTCTAACCAATAAAACAAACTACAGAATTGTTCTAAAATTTTACTCATAAACACTAAAGCTAATAATTAAATATACTCTTTAACATCCTTAAATACAAACTGATTCTCTGGCCTTCCCTTGGACCCAGTACCCTCGATAGCAAACACTGCCCCTGCCTCGGGCTGCTGAGACAACTCAGCTGCAGTTAGTCCTGCCCGACTTGTAGTCACAAACAATGTAGACAAGTCGTTACCACCGAACATTACTGATGACACTTTATCAACGGGCAGATTGTGTTGCTCTAGCAATTTGCCTGCTCTTGAATCGATTTTTATTACCTGAAAAGTATAATTAAAAATAACACTTTATTAATTTTAACTATAAAATTAGACCAATAATGATGTGGTTGAATGCAAGAATTAACAAAATGTTAAAAACAAGTGCAAGTCAGACTAGCGCTTGTTTTGTTGTTATAGCGGCACCAGAAATACATCATCTGTAAAAATTTCAACTGTCTTGCTATCACGGTTCATGAGATAGTCTGGTGACAGATAAACAGTGGATTCTTAGTAAAAGTGGACACTTTTACTAAGAATCCACTGTTAAAAAAAAAGGCCAATAAAAAGGACTTTTTATTCCCTTTAGGTAAGTACTGGTACTAGACTTATTGCTTTCAAGTAGATTTTTTGTCCTCTCTTTCTTTATTAAAGATTTCGCGATTTGAACCCACAACCTTCAGAATTAAAGTCGAAGTATCTACCACTAAGTCAACACCGCTTTTATTAGATTTCATTTCATTTCATTTATTTGCTTTCATATTGTATAATAGATCCTACAGAGGCATAATAGTCCCCGTATGAGCCCTGCCGGGCATTGCAATTGTGTGGCGACAGACCGAGGTTTTTCTTACTATAGGTACTCGATCTCGTCTAGTTAATACATTGTTATTTTCATGTTCAATAATGAGGTAAGTTGGTATTTGAATAGTTGTGTTAGTTTGTTTGGTTATATCAGTTTATTAGGAACTTGCAACAACGGAAAATTTATTAGGAGCCGGTTTTGTCAAATTAGTAAAGAAATAATATTAAATAAAGTAAAAATACAGCCTAATAAATAAATAATAATAAAAGATACAGCCTAAATAATAAAAGATCATATTAGATAAGAATTTATAAGGATTACCTTTCCTCCGTTAAAGCAAGCGACCCAGAGATTACCGTCTGTGTCTATGGTCATACCGTCTGGTAGACCCGTCACATTGTTGGCTTGGAAACTGAATAGGGTTCTTCTATTACCTGAATTTCAAATTATTTTATTATACATATAATGAATAATATGAGATAAATATTATAAAAGTGAATTGTGTTTGTAGGAAAAATACTCTGTATTTTGACTCTAAAATTGTAGTAGGATTTTCTGTAAATTAAAACTTATCATACAGTAGCTGCGCCCCGCGGTCTCACCCGCGTAAGTCCCGATTCCGCGGAAATTTCGGGATTAAAAATATCCTATCTCCTTATCCATCCCCTAAATTACCACTATGCCAATTTTTATCCAAATCGGTTCAGGCGTTTGACCGTGAAGAGGGAACAAATTAATAAAAAATCTTTCGGATTTATATAATATTAGTTAGGAAGTTAGGGTTCTTAATTACCTACCATTGCTAGCTTTTAAAAAATAATAATTCGCAAATTTCTGTATTTACTCATATGAATTTTGTGATATCATTTGCAAATGGCAATAGTGATCTTCCAGTCTATTTACCCGACTGCAAGGAAATGGTTATGTTTTTCGCGTCTATCTTGTTTGTAATATTCTTTTTTACTCACGTATTTCTCCCGTCTCCAGCTCAAAGTCAAACACGTCTACATTCCTTGTAGGAGTATCGATATAAAACATAAACTTGTTATCCGCTGTCCACGCTATGCCATTCGAGACGGACACGGGACGCACTTTAATTTCTGGAGTAACGAAGTTGTGCTCGTCCAGGAGGTAGAACGAAGCTTGATCCTTCTCTACGATGTTGTTCTCTTCTTTGCCCATTGTTCCTGGAAAATTATGTGTAATTAAAGTGCCGATGTAAGATGTACAGTCACATTACCAATTAGCTGAACCCCACGTGACCCAGAGCTCATTCGCATATCTGTAAAAAATATAGTATTTACCTATTTTGTAATTTTTTATATTGTGTAATGTATTGTTATTTTAAACAATATATTGTTTAAAAAAACAGAATCAGGTAACATTACCTTACAACCTTACGGCTTTGCGAGTGAGCTCTAGGTCACGTGGGGTTCAGCTAATTGGTAATGTGACTACACCGTTCGCGACGGCATCGGCAGCTGATTTTCAAGTTACACACTCTGGACTTATCCCTACAATAAAAAAAAGAAGATATGCGCGAACATCCATAAAAAAAACATACATCCGAATTGAGAACCTCCTCCTTTTTTTGAAGTCGGTTAAAAAGAAGTTCCTTTTTAATTAATTATAACCTAGGCTTGTATATCTTTTTTTAAATTTTGTTTATCATACACTTTATGTGTAAAAAAAACATGGTATTGAACTCTTCGTACGCGGGCGCGAGTCCAACTCGTAATTGGCCGGTTTTTCTGTATGTTCTCCGATTACTCAGATACGGCTTAACCGATGGAGATGATTCTATTTGAATTAGAAAGGAGATACCTCAGGGGTGGTCATATAAATATTTGGTGAGGATCTTCGGAGTGATGAATTGCACCCGCAGCGTGTAGCAAACTGCTCAGTTTTCAAGATTTACTTTGTAAAGATTGATAGTCCATCTGGATACATCATTGTATTTCATCATAACTAGTTTTATTTGAAGGAAGTAATTGTAGATCAGATTATGTTGTGAAAGTAGTATTGATTTCAAATTGGACTACCGTGTTATCAGGAGTAATCATTGGATTACATCATTACAACACAAGTAATACTAAAGCCTTTTACTTTTTAATAATTTCAAGATGTGTTTATAAACCACTGACCTCCATAATATAGCTACGTATTATAAGATATCTTTGCTAAAATTCTCCGATCATCCCAAATTTACTCAAAGTCACACCAAAATGTCGGTAAAAATCTCACCGCTACAATTCCATTTCAGCACATTTGAGAAACACGAAACACATTCTTATCAATCAATAATTTTCACCAACGAAGGCGACCGGTGCCGGTACTAACTATTTATTAGCCTATGTAGCTAGGTCGTTGGCGTATGGACCCCCCTTAATTGATCTTAAGGCTTACCAAACCATAACCGTCCCTTGGCATCTACTTTCCCATCATTGCACCGGTTATCAGGCTTCCCCAGATCGACAGCCGACAAGAGCGCCAAAGATCTATCGTTGTCAGGAGAGTCCCAGTCCATCAGGTACACTTCAGATCTGACTGTCACCAATACAGTCCTAGGATTGTCCTTTACGGTCACTACCAATGATACTGGACCGTACTCTGAAAAATATTAGTTATGATCAAATCATCATTTATTGAGGACCCAGTTGGCACAATGGTCACCATGCCGGACTGCCAAACACATGGTTGCGGGTTCGATTCCCGCCTCAGACAAGTATTTATGCTTAGATATTTGTCTGGTTGTTTCTATGTATTTTAAGTATATATTTACAAAAGAAAAGTATAAGTAGTATATCTGTTATCTAGCATCCATAACACAAGTCTAGTTACTTTGCTTGGGGCTAGATCGCGATGTCTGGTGGAATGTCCTGCAATATTTATTTATTTATTATTATTTATTGCTTCATGTGTAGGTACAGATAGTCACAAGTATAATGGACACAACATGAACCCGGTTGGGCGAGGTGTTCCTGCACTACAATATTATAATATGTACTTAGGTACCTATATTAAATTAAACTTGTACATATTTGCTATTTATTACTTAAATTATACTTTTTATATGTATTGTATTATCATCAATTTCTTTTCATCAAAGTGATGTAGTTAACTCTTATTTAAGAGAGATTTATTTGCTCTAATTACTCTTACGGTGAAGAAAAACATCGTCATGAAACCCTCGGCTTAGTTGGCTCCAGATGTATTGACAAGTTGTGTCCTCTGGACATGGTCGACTAAGCTGAGAGGGTAATATAGGTGCGCTGGGCAACCCTACTCAATTCTCACGACAAAAGGACTCACCCAAAGAGATCTAGTTACGGAAAACAGCCCGTATACAAGTACCTCTAATTTAAATTTATTTTATCAGTACACTTCCTACAGATTTAGCCTCGGTCGAAATCGAAGTCAAAATCAATCATTTTAAGTAAAAGAAAATACATACAAGAAATAAAAGTTGAAAATTAGCGTTAATAATCACTACATATATAAAACAAAGTCGCTTCCCGCTATCTGTCCCTAGATCTTTAAAACTACGCAATGGAGTTTGATGCGGCTTTTTTAATAAATAGAGTGATTCAAGAGGAAGTTTAGTACATTTAATAGAACTACCAACAGTTAGTAATAATAATGATTAAACAATAAATAAGTATTATTGGAAGACCAAGGTCTTCCACCTCGAGGGCAGCAAATTGCTCGGTTTTAGGTTTCTACCAGTAGGATTGGCCCTTAAGTTAATAGGTACAGATTGATTGAGTATCTAAAACCAGCTTCTCATCACAAAACTCCGTATAGGCTACGATTACGAGTTGCAATTTTGAGAATTTAGTCCCTTTCGTCTGATGAATTTTAGTGACAGTAAAAATATGCACTAAAATTTATTTTCTTTGAGACTGAATATTCTGGCTCGTTTATCAGAACTGCCATTGATCGTATTTTTCTTATCTTTTCTTTTGGTTTAAAAATAAAACAGCCCCTACATAACCTTGAGTAGAAGGGCATCCAAACTATAAAATGAATACGTGAAACTGCTAAACTTCATATTATTTAGGGCAATTACATTCCCTGGTTTTACCCGACTACGGCGTAGCCAAAAGGAAGGGTTATTTTACATCTTCCCTTGGTGTAGGAAACACCCAACTTTATCATAAGATAAATAAATGTAATCTGGTAACCTTCTTAAGTACTTAAGGGGCGGGGAGCGGGGCGCAGCTAGTATTAGTATATATAGATATAGTCAAAGTCAAATTTCTTTATTCATTTAGATGCTTATGTATATATAAGTACATAGATCACAATGAAACGTCTTAAAAACTAAGTTAGGATGTGTGCCTTCGGAACGCGCCCACCAATGAGAAGAAGGCACAAGAAACTCCTGGGTTTTTTTTTCATGTGATCATGTTCACAAAAGTCAATATTACAAACTAGCGACCCGCCCCGGCTTCGCACGGCTATATTAGTCACATCCATGGATTCTTATCATTAAGGTACGAAGAGGTATCATAGTATGCCTTACCGCACAATTTATGCTTTACAAAAGCTTTGAATTTATTAGCTCTTTTTTGCAATATAAAAATAGCATCAATATCTGCAGCACACCCCCACAGCAGGATGCCATACGACATGACACTGTGGAAGTAGCTGAAATAGACTAGACGAGCAGTCTCAATGTCCGTGTATTCGCGAATTTTCTTAACGGCGTAAGCGGCAGAACTAAGTCTATTGGACAATGCTTCCACATGCGGGCCCCACTGAAGCTTAGCATCTAAAGTTATACCTAGATAGATTAGTATAATAGTATATTATTAGTATAACTAGTATAGAAATATATTGGTATCCTAACGTTGTATATTATACCTACCTATATCCTTAGTAGTAACGTTCCCTGTATCCACGTCCAGCCGGTGTACTTTTTGCGCGAATATGTCCACCCAATACAGAGCATTCTCCGCGACCGACCAGTGGGGACCTTCCGAGTGCTCACCTCCTCTATACACCTGATTATAAATCACTGTATTAATTATTAGCATCACCCGCGTAACTCCCGATCCCGTGGGAATATCGGGATAAAAAGTAGCCTATAGCCTTCCTCGATAAATGGACTATCACACACAAAAATAATTTTTCAATTCGAATGGACTATCCAACACAAAAAGAAATTTTCAATTCGATTAGTTTCTGAGATTGGCGCGTTCAAACAAACAAACAAACTCTTCTATAGGAAGTGATGAAATTTATGTGCGCTTATATGGTGCTAATTGATATTGCTTTTACGGTAAAGGAATGACACTGGCTTAGCAGGCTCCAGACGTATCAATCAATCATTTCATTTGCAAATAAAGGTATGCAATAGATGTCAAGTAATAATATAAATAATAATGTCCTCTCTATTCTACCCATAAGGTGTGCAAATATTACATTAATGTCAATTGAATTTCAAAATATCAAAACCAATTTATATACAATGGTCAAACAAGAAAACAAATTAGTCAATAAGATTTATCTTTGAAAGTCATGTATTTACGACTTCTTTCCTCTAGATATGATCGACTAAACTGAGATGATCGCATAGGTGCCAAGACTGCCATGCCTACTCCATCCTGACGCAATAACCTTAAACAATAACAACGAAAACAGCCCGTATACAAAGGTACAGTCACATTACCCATTAGCTGAACCCCACGTGGTCCAGAGCTCATTTGCATATCTGTAAAAAATATAGCATTTACCTATTTTGTTATTTTTTTATATTGTACTAGTGACCCGCTCCGGCTTCGCACGGCTATATTATGCATGAATTATACATATAAACCTTCCTCTTGAATCACTCTATCTATTAAAAAAACCGTATCAAAATCCGTTGCGTAGTTTTAAAGATCTAAGCATACAAATGGACATAGGGACATAGGGATATAGGGACGGCGAAAAGTGACTTTATTTTATACTATGTAGTGATTGTACAGTATATTGTTTAAAAAAAAAAACAGAATCAGTTAACATTACTTTACAACCTTACAGATTTGCGAGTGAGCTCTAGGTCACGTGGGGTTCAGCTAATTGGTAATGTGACTGTACATTTAGAGTCAAAATTGCAGAGCCACCGTAGAGCTCCAAAACTGCTATTATAAACTCAAGCAAGATTCTAAGGTCTTTGCTCGAGTTCAAGTTAAATAAATAAATATTGCAGAACATTCCACACATCGCCATCTAGCCCCAAGCGAAGTAACTAGACTTGTGTTACGGGTGTTAGACAACGGATATACTAAATGAAGCATAAATACTTGTCTGAGACGGGTATCGAACCCGCAACCCTGTGTTTGGCAGTCCGGCGGTGACCATTGAGCCAACTTTGTCGTCAAAGTTTTTAAATTTATGATTTTATTAGATAAATATTATTAGAACAAATCCATTATAATTATTTTAGAACTCTACAATTCTGACTACGACCCTACCTACCTGTGTAATTTATTATTAATTTAAGAAACATAATAAAATTCAAGATCATTAAAATGTAATAACACAACCAAATGCCTAAAAGTACACAGAAAAAACGACGTTAAATCCAGATTGATGTGTTAATCATAATACCATTCGATTCATAAAAGTTATTACTTAATCAAACTTACAGTTTTTATAAGAGGTGCTTCCGACTTATATCCCTGGATATTCGCCGTCAAAAACATATACAGCAAACATTGTAGGAACATCTTTTGAACGATTTGTTGATACGAATGTTCGACGTAGTCTAAGCTTGAACTGAGACTGGTCACTGTTCAGACTACTGGGCTCTGCTAATATGCACTTGTGTGAGAAAGGTCGTTTTGTGTAGGTGTATGAATACATTGACACTAATATAAAGATTGTGTTTAATCGCTGTTTTTGTATAGGCACCTATTTTGTTTCTATACGCGTGTTTTATTTAATACTAGCTGCGCCCCGCGGTTTCACCCACGTAAGTCCCAAACCCGTGGGAATATCAAAATAAAAAGTATCCTATAGCCTTCCTCGATAAATCCAACACGAAGGATTTTTTTCTATTCGAACCAGTAGTTCCTGAGATTAGCGCGTTCAAACAAACAAACTCTCAGCTTTATAAAATTATTATCACTATCACTACATAGTATAAAAAAGTCGCTTTCTCTGTCCTTATGTCCCTATATCCATATGTATGCTTAAATCTTTAAAACTTCGCAACGGATTTTGATGCGGTTTTTTTAATAGATAGAGTGATTCAAGAGGAAGGTTTATATGTTTATATACATGCATAATATAGCCGTGCGAAGCCGGAGCGGTTCGCTAGTAGATTATATAGAGGAAAGATTTGCTTGTTTGTTTGCATTGAAAAGACTCCGTAACTCTGGACCGCTTTTGATGAAACTTGGTATGAGGATACATTGATTCATTAGGAGTAACATAGGCTACTTTTTATCCTGATATTCCCACGGAATCGTTACCTACGTGGGTGAAACCGCGGGGCGCAGCTAGTCTTTTATTAAGTTTGTGTGGACTTTGTATTGTCAGTTTAAAACATTTTTATCCTTGATTTTATTGTTTACTAGCGACCCGCCCCGGCTTCGCACGGCTATATTATGCATGTATTATACATAAAAACCTTCCTCTTGAATCACTCTATCTATTAAAAAAACCCCATCGAAATCCGTTGCGTAGTTTTGAAGATTTAAGCAGTCAAAGGGAAATAGGGACAGAAAAAGCGACTTTGTTTTATACTATGTAGTGACTAGCTGTGCCCCTTCGATTTCACCCGCTTAAGACCTGATCCGGCGGGAATTGCGGGATCAAAAGTATCCCATGTCCTTCTCCATCCCCTCAACTACCACCATGCCGATTTACATCCAAATCGGTCTAGCACTTTGACCGTGAAAACAAACAAATAAATAAAATTGGTTTTGGAAATATTTGTCCAGGGATCGTTCAAGTGGTGAAAAAATAGGAAAAAAAAAACAGACAGACGGACAATAAAGTGATCTTATAAGGGTTCATTTTTTACCTTTTGAGGTCCGGAACCCTAAAAAGAATAAATAAGAACCATACATTTAAAAATACTCGACACAGGTGGCCTAGAGGCCCGCGGCCCCGGACCCCACATTTCGCCCTACTTTTTTATTTTAATGGGCCTATAAAGCCTTCCGTAAAGGTCTTTAGTCCTATATAATGCTACGATAAATACTTTTAGAGTGAATGATTAGTTCCTATCTAGCTAATTGAAGGTTCTATTATTCATCAAATTAGCGAGTTTACGGTTCAGAGCGTTTCGCGATACCGGCGGAAGAATGATATCAAGGTTTACTCTCCACCACTACTCTAAAAATCTAATTTATTGTAAATATAGGTAGTATTAGGTAGGTAAACAAAATAAGTGTAACTTTTGTATATAATAATAAATGGTTTTATTGCTTGTTATTATGTATTTATTTTACTGCAAAATTTGTATAATTTAATAAGTATAAAATTCAAAGTCGCTTAAAAGACATTCATTCGAATGTGTTCTTTGTGAAGTAAAGGTATTTAAACGATTTATTTGAAACGAATGGCGGGCCAAGTCGCGGACAGAAGCTAGTTTTGAATAAAATTATTTATTACTAGCTGCGCCCCGCGGTTTCACCCGCGTTATAATTTTCTACGCAATTTTCTTAATATTTTCTTTCATAAGAACCTTCTCCTGACAATAACAAACACAACAAAAAAAGAATTGGCCAAATTGGTCCAGGCGTTGTTGAGTTATGCGCTTACCAACACATTTTGCCATTCATTTTTATATTATAGATAACTAAAAATATCCACAGTTTAAGCACGTAGAAATGAACGCTCAGATATAAATTTTAAAAACTAGTTTGTATTTTTAATTTCCACACTAATCATAGTTAAGGAAAATGTTAAACAATGCACCGTAAATATAATTGAAACTCTTGTTTTCCATCTTGTCTCATCACGATCTAATTCTAATTCATAAAGTTGAATAGACATCTCAGTGAAATGCTATTATAATAAAGGCTTTTGTACCAAAATGGAGCCACTTTGTGTGCTAAAGTATATTGTTATTATCACAAGACATTTTGCTCTTTTAACTTTGCACTGCACAATCTCCACATGTATATCTGTTCAACTAAAAATATGTATACAAGGTTGAAACAAATGTTTCACACATGCAACGTTATAGTCAGTAGTTAATTCTAAATTACTTCCTCTTTCCCTATTGAGAAATTATGCTCGATTCTTGAGTATTTTGCTACCATCGGCAATCGGTAGAGTTCCAGCGTAATTGCTCTTACTTTATGTTAAGGAGGTGGGTATTATTATTGTTCTGATTGTGTACTCTATTTTACCAAGTTACCTAAAGATGTATATGACATCAACATTTTTATAAGGCACTAGCTGCGCTCCGCGGTTTCACCCGCGTAACTCCCGATCCCGTGAGAATATCGGGATAAAAAGTAGCCTATAGCCTTCCTCGATAAATGGACTATCCAACACAGAAAGAATTTTGCAATTCGAACCAGTAGTTCCTGAGATTAGCGCGTTCAAACAAACAAACAAACTCTTCAGCTTTATAATATTAGTATAGATTAGTATAGATAAATTGTGCGGTTAGGCGTACTATGATACTTCGTAGTACCTTAATCATAAGAACTCATGGACGTGATTTAATTTGCTCCATTTCAAATAATACCTTTAAATATCTGTAATCCTTGACCTTTGTGAGCATGATCACAAAAAACCCCTCATGAGTTTATTGTGCCTTCTTCTCATTGGTGGGCGCGTTCCGAAGTTTTAATGTGATTTCATGCAATTTGTATGATTCCATATGAATCAATAATTTTGACTTGAAAGGCATTTCAACCTGTTGATGCCAGCTTATTATCTTAGGTAGGTGTAAACTGTAACATTAAGCGAAGTATTTGTGCTAAATTACCTACTCACTCAATGAGCTTTGTGCAGAATCTTAAGTGATATAATTATGCTATGGCAAATGTATCAAACAATGGACCATAAAGCTATTTGTTCCTTCTATAAGTCAAATATGGTAAAGTTATGTACCATTATTTTTTATCACGTTACAATCCACGTCACATGATGGATGACTGTTTTTTGCTGATGAAAATAAATTAAAATGAAACCACATCTATATGGGTCTTGTGGGTTCCACAAAACGTTCAACGACTGCTCGGCAGACCCAGACGAAGATGGAAGAATGGACGAACTTGACGTCTATTCAAAAGACTGGCCAGATATTCCTATTGATTGGGGTATGTGGAGGGATGAAAAGGTGACCTTTGCCCAGCAGTGGGATAAAAACGGCTGATTACGCTTTTAAAAAAGGCATTAAACTACTTGTACTTGTATACACCCGACTGCAAGGAAAGGGCTGTTTTTCACGCCTATCTTATATGTTTGTTTTCTTCTTCTATCTTGTACACCTATCTTGTATGTTGTTAAAGGATTTCTTTAATTAAGGTATCGATAGATTCGTCTCGTTAGCCCAAGTGTTCTTATACAGGGTTATTGGAAATTATACTAGCAAGCCGTTGAGGGCTACTTCTGTGGACCTTAACAAACAACTTTTGTTCTACGACTTTTGGAAAATCGATTTGTTTTTCGAAAATTTTGAGGTTAGGTTTGCCTGAAAATCAGCTGTTCCTTACACGGAAAGGTCATTAACCTTAAAATTTTACTTATTATTTATGTTTTCTGTACTATTCTAAGTCTGAATGACTTTTCTTTTAAGAAATCAGCTGTTTTTCGAATTTACATAACCTCAAAATTTTCATTTTTTTTTTCGAATTTCCAATAGTTGTAGAACAAAAGTTGTTTGTTAAGGTGCACAGAAGTAGCCCTCAACGACTTGCTAGTATAATTTCCAATAACCCTGTATAGGCAACATAAAAAAATGTAGGATGTGGTAGATATCATAATTTAAGATGATTTTTTTAAATCTTTTCATTGGGTCCTTTTTGTATGACGATAGAGTAGGCTTGCCCAGTATCTACTACCCTCTTAGCTTAGTCGACCATGTCTATGGGAGAGAACTTGTCAATACTACTGGAGCCAACTAAGCCGCGTGTTTCATCACGGTCTTTCCTTCATCAGGCATTAAACTAATAAAATAACTGATAGGCATAAAACTAATTTAATGAATAAACTTTAAGTGAAACACAATTCTTTAACATTAAGCTTTCTTTACTAACGTAAATAATGTAATATTACCTACTATTTTGGTGTTATTTTTAGTCAAGAAACCTTTTTAACTTTAATATTCATTAGCACCAGGAAAAAGAAACTGTGGCTCAGGTCTGCCCTTAGTTCCAGTGTTTGTAATAGCAAACAACGTTCCAGATAAAGAACACGGATTTTCGGCATCCACTTTTCCAGTAGTCGCGTAGAGAGTTGAGAAGTCTTTGCCACCCCATATGACCGAAGACACTTGATTTACTGGCAATAGTATTTGTTCTAGAAGTTTGCCATTCAAGGGATTAATTTTCAGTATCTAAAGTAAAAAAAAAAAAAAATTTCAATTGGGTCCAGGCGTTTTCGAGTAATCGGTGAACTGTGAACATACATAAAAAAATACGCGAAGAATTGAGAACCTCTCCTCCTTTAATAGGCTCCGTAACTACTGGACCGATTTTGGTGAAACTTGGTATGAGGATACTACTTTTTCCCCGGTATTCCCACGGGATCGGGAGTTATCTATCTTCTATATACATATAAAATGCTTTGTCCTGAATGATTGACTGACTGACGGATCAACGCACAGCCTAAACCACTGATCGTAGATACCTGAAACTTGGAGGGTGTGATTTTTGTATGACGTAGGCATCCGATAAGAAAGGATTTTCCGAAATTTTACCCTTTAGGGGGTGAAAAAGGGGGGCAAAGTTTGTATGGGACAATGTGATTCCTTGGTCCATCTAAGACTTTTACGCGGACGAAGTCGCGGGCAAAAGCTATTGTATAATAAAAACAAGGGTTAAATAGTAATGATTGTGGTTCACTTACTCGTGCACCCGCAAATGTAGCAACCCAAAGGTTTCCATCAACATCAATGGTCATTCCATCACCAAAACCTGGTAGATTGTAATCGTCAAAATCGAACACAATTGTTCCGTTTTCTGAAAAAATCCATTTCAAATTAATGTAAAAACATTTAAGTTGTAAAGTATAAATACAACAAAAATAAATAATTATGGTAAGGGTGTCTTTCCAATAAGAGGCACTAATCATAAGACATTAAATTGACATTATGTGCGCTAATTGACATTGCTCTTACGGTGAAGGAAAACATCGTGATGAAACCCGCGGCGTAGTTAGCTCTAGAAGTATTGACAAGTTCTCTCCTCTGGACATGGTCGACTAAGCTGAGAGGTTAGTAGGTGCTGGGCAAGCCTACTCCATCCTCACACAAAAAGGATTAAAAAGAGTCTAATTGAGGAAAATAACACGTACAACCGTAAGACTCTCTATATCGGTAAATTCTCCCTTCCCATACCTTCGGCACTTCAATAGGCTGTGCCGAAGCTATAATACACCTTCAGCACGGCCTATAGAAGTGATCTTCAAAGTCAGTCTTCGCATGTATGTAATGGATTTTTACATTTCTATAGGCCGTGCCGAAGGTGTCTCATAACTTTCGGCACAGCCTATAAAAGTGCTGAAGGTATGGGAATGGAGAATTTACCAATAAAGAGTGTCTTTTGATGTCTTATGATAAGTTCATAAGAACTTAGTACTTACCAATTTCACCAGTTTCCAATATAAAATCAAAACCCTTGATCTTCCTAGTGGGCGAATCGATGTAATACATTTTGGAGTTGTCAAGGGACCAAGCAATGCCGTTCGAGGCCGATACTGGTCGCAGCTTTATCTCGGGATTTTTGAAATTTTTGTAATCTAGGGAATACAATGTTGCTTTATCTGGTACTACATTCAGCACATCTATCATCTTCCCTATTGTTCCTGAATTAAAAAAAAAATGGATGTTAGACGAGGCTGTATAGGTTCAAAACTGCCCTTTTGGAAATATAATTAACAAAAAAAATATTGCCTAAAATAGTAGATGAAAATAATCTAAATTTTTTAAAAACATTCTCAAAAAACATTTACTTATACTTATTGCGACAACAGAAATTACATCATTTTTGAAAATTTCAACTCTCCAGCTATCATGGTTCATGAGATACAGCCTGGTGACAGACAGGCAGACAGACGAACGGACAGAAGTTTTTATTTACCAAACCAAAGTCGTCCTTTAGCATCAACTTTGCCATCATTCATCACATTATCTGGCTTTCCAATATCGACAGCTGTTAGCTGCCTCAGTGCCAGGTCTCGACCGGGAGCTCCCCATTTCAGAAAAAATAGTTCAGTGCGGACTGCTACTAGGAGTAAACCTGGGGCGTCTTTTACTGGAATCACTAACGATGTTCGGCCGTAATCTGTAAAAAATTTTAATTTCATAATATTTTGGTAACAGTGAAATAATGTTAAAAAGCGGCCATGTGCGAATCTGACTCGCGCACGTAAGGTTCCGTACTATGTGTTTGGGAGCCCCACTGAATTAGGGTTCCGTACTTCAAAAGGTAAAAAAGGAACCCTTAATTTATTTTTATTTTTTAAACTCCTTTTCTTATACTGCAATATGTTACACTGGGGACATTCGGCGGTAGATTTGACAATTATGTACCTTTTCTGGCATGACGAGTCGTGGGCGATCTTGACTCTATATGCCCTTATAAGATCACTTTCGTGTCCGTCTGTATGTCTGTCTGTCCGTGTTTTTTTCCTGTTTTAGTATTTGTCGTGATAGGCGGCACCAGAAATACATCATCTGTGATTTAGCTTGGTGACAGACAAACAGACAGACAGTGGACTGTCTTAGTAAAAGGGTTTTTACCCGACTGCAAGGAAAGGTTTATGTTTTTCGCGCCTATATTGTATGTATTTTTGTAATATTGTTGCTTCCCTAATATCTTCCGAACCACTCAGGATTTCTTTAATTAAAGTATCGTTAGATTCGTCTCATTAGTCCAAGTGTTCTTAAATAGGTGACTTAGACAAAATTAAATATAAGGGGTGGTAGATTTCATAATTAAGGTAGTTTTTTTTTTAATCTGTTTCTGCAATATAGTAATAATAAATAAATAATAAATATTGCAGGACATTCTACACATCGCTATCTAGCCCCAAGCTAAGTAACTAGACTTGTGTTATGGGTGCTAGACAACGGATATACTACTTATATACTTTTATTTTGTAAATATATACTTATATTATAGAAACAACCAGACCACAGACAAATATCTAAGCATAAATACTTGTCTGAGGCGGGAATCGAACCCGCAACCCTGTGTTTGGCAGTCCGGCATGGTGACCATTGTGCCAACTGGGTCGTCAAATGCTTACCCCTTTGGGTACGGAACCCTAAAAACGGGGTATTCCCACTAGCCCCCTAAATGCTATCCCCCAAAATGGGGGATAGTGGGAATCTTCGTGGCATTAGCCCCCAAATTGATAATACAGC
The DNA here is from genome assembly GCA_907269075.1 of Idaea aversata. Taxonomy (NCBI): domain Eukaryota; kingdom Metazoa; phylum Arthropoda; class Insecta; order Lepidoptera; family Geometridae; genus Idaea; species Idaea aversata. The sequence continues at coordinate 7,457,761 of OU026102.1, forward strand.
CAATTTGGAGGAAAGGATGCAAAATCTTAATACGTCGAGATTATAATTATGATTATGTCCTTGGACCACTCAAGTGTTTGATATCATTTTTGAGCTAGACATTCGGGTATAACCCATTTCAATTGTACGCGCCCTGTACGTCGCGCGATACTACATACTTATACATATAGACATCTCAGGGGTACGACATGAGGTGAAGAGAGGGAGGCGGCGCCGAGCCTCCGCGTCGAGCTACGACACACGCCAACCGACCGTATATCGTGCGCCCGCGTCGCGTCGCCTATCTCACGAACTTTATATATACGTGTAATATCAACTGTCTCGCATCTTCGGAAATAAAACAAATTAAGAAAAATCACCTGCATTTTTCAATGTCCCGCTTGGATATTGTGGCGACCGTACCATTCGAATATTGTGGCAACCTGAACATTTGAAACAGTGCCGTATACATCAAGCAAATCGTATTAAAGTCCATCGACGTGGTGACGCGGCATACCTACTTACACATATCGGACTATTTGGACGCCTGGAATTTCGTACATAAAGGGAAGTGCTGCTCCTGGGGCCTGCTGAGAACGTCTGGAGGTCAATCCCAAGGGAAGTAAGCCTTAATCCTGTTTTATCCGTTCTAATTCCCGTGTTCCGATCCCTACTGTGTCATATTTTATGGTCGGCTAAACTAGCTTTTCAAGTGTCAAGCATTTATCATTATTTACATAGTGCACATAAATAGTAAGTCGTAATATTCCTTAAAATTACGCACACTGTGCTTATTTTTCATTTCATTCACCTATATACCTACGCTACGAGTAACTATTGCCAATTGCCTACCCAGCGTATTCTTATTGTATTACATAAAATTAAAAGTGCAATTCATATTTTTCCTACTTAAACTTCTATTGCTTAAAGCAGTTGTTTACTATAAAAAACAACAGTCTTTCTTCATTTTCTTCATTACAAATCATTATAATTCAAAGGTTATCATCACATATTCCATTACTGCAGCTTACAAAGCTTTAATGATTTATTACTTTTCTATCTAAAAATTGTTGACTCAATTATAATTACCTACCTATTATTGCTTAAATAAATAAACCTTCTAGAACGTAAGTAAATAAAAGGTACCTATATTATGTTCTTTGTTAGTAAACTAATATAATACTTTTGTGATTTAATAGGTATTTAAGCTACCTATTGATTATTCTCTGCGCAATAACAAGCCTGTACGTAAGGTAAGGGGTGCGAGGCTGCGCTCGCGCAGTAGGTAGTTGACGCGCGCTTCGCCCGCTTTGTGCGCGCGGACGCAGCTTGCTGGCTCGTGCTGTGTGCTCGGCGAGAGCAATCTTGAGTCGCGCCGTACCAACACTGATTTACACTGTGTCTACGTACAGCTAAACGTAAGTCTTATTTAATTCATTATTTGTTTGCGCTAGTAAGTATTTATTTAATTTTGTTGGGTTAATTATTTGTTTTTTTTTTCTTTTATTAATTAAGTATATCATTATGTTTCCATCAAACCCTCAGCCTTTTGTGGGGAAGGACCTTCGGGCTTCTAGGTCGGAAACCGCTAACGATCCCAAATGCATAGATGATTTGCCTAAATTATTAAAACGCAGAAGCATAATAAAAGGTCAATTAACTCGATTTACAGACTACACAAATAACATTAAGCAATTAGATATTGGTGCGATTACCTCTGCTAAGTGTAAGGAGTTAGAGTTAAAAATAAGTAAGGTACAACTTTTAATGCAGGAATATGAGGAAACACAATCGGAAATAGACATTCTCCACGCTGATGTTGATATTCAGGTTAAAGAACGTGAGCTTATCGAGAACCAATTTATTGCTGGACTAGCTATTTGTCAGGACATTCTGGAGACGGCTACCGTGTACAAACAGGGCATGGTACAAGGTTCGGTTAAAGAAAATTCCCTGGATGCAGTTAGCTGTCAATCTAAAATGTTCAATAGCATTAAGTTACCTACGATTAAGCTACCTACGTTCGATGGTAATTATTTACAATGGCTGGAGTTTAAAGATACTTTCGAGTCTATGATTAATTCTAATGAGAACATTCCTGATATTAATAAGTTCCACTACCTACGTGCTGCATTGGAGGGTAGCGCTTCTGTTGTAATTAAGTCTATTGAATTTAGCTCTCAAAACTATAAGGTAGCGTGGGGACTTTTGTGCCAGAGGTATCATAATAAGAATATTTTAATAAATAATCATTTAAAAACGCTATTGAGTATCGAACCGCTGGCACGGGAGTCCTTCAAGGCATTACGTTTTATTGTCGTTCACGTGTCCAAACATTTGCGAGCATTAGATAGTCTCGGTCAACCCACTGACAAGTGGGACTCATTAGTTATTTACATAGTGGCTAGTAAGCTAGATATCAACACTAGTAAACGATGGGAGGAGTACAAGTGTGAACACACGAACCTACCCACTATAACCGAATTCTTCACGTTTTTGCGCGGTCGGGCCGATGTACTCGAGACAGCTTTTAGTAACCGTAGCGACACTAAGACCGACCCAAAATTTAAACCAAGGCAAAACCCTGCCACCAATCAGAGCTTTGTTGTGTCCGTTGATAAAACTCAAAATGTGGGTAGTTGTAAAATATGTGACAACAAAGGCCATCCGGTTTACAGATGCGCCAAGTTCAAGGCGATGAGTGTACCAGATAGGTTTGCAGAGGTAAACAAGTTACATTTGTGTAACACTTGTCTATGTACAGGTCACGCAACTTCCAAGTGTAAGTTGAAGGGCGGATGTCGCGTTTGTAGGAAGAGACACAATACTCTTTTACACACCGCGGACGATACTCGGCTTTCTAGCTCAGCTCCTGACGGCACTCAACCTTCTAGTTCACTCTCTTTGTCGCTATCCGCAGGCGCTGCGGGCCAAGTGTTGCTATGTACAGCCTTAGTTCAAGTAGTTACTGAAAAGGGTATATACACCGCTCGCACACTACTAGATACCGGTAGTCAATCCTCTTTGATGACAGAGAAATTTAAATCTAAGCTAGGGTTGTCATGTGACTCAGAACCGATTAATATAGTAGGAGTTAACAACGCTGCTTGTAATATAACTGAAGTTTGTCGTCTCAAATTAAAATCACGCGTTAACGATTTTATGATTAATGTTCAATTACTGATAATTCCGCATATAACTAATATGTTGCCTAATTCTGAAGTCAATTGCCGTAACTTGCAGATACCCGATACCATTGAACTTGCCGACCCTACATTTTCCTGCCCGTCACAGATTGACATTTTGTTGGGCGCGGATGTCTACTGGCATATCATTGGTTCTAACATTGTTAAGCTCGGTCCCAATAAACCAGTACTACAGAGTTCTCAATTGGGATGGTTGGTTGCTGGCCCCGTCGTAGGCTGCCAGTCGAACCCGAACCCTAGAACCCACTGTAACTTTACCCAAGAAATTCGTGAGTCCCTCGAAAAGTTCTGGGAAATCGATGACTTGCCTCAAGGCAAAACGCACTCACCAGAAGAACAGCTGTGTGAGTCGCACTTTAGGGAAACCGCAACCCGCTTACCGTCTGGTCGATTTTCGGTATCTATGCCATTAAAGTCAGATCCTGCAATTGCATTAGGTAAAACGTTTTATGTAGCCAAGAAGTGTTTTCTGAATTTAGAAAAGAAACTCGAAAGACAGCCTAACCTTAAACAAAGATATAGGGAGTTTCTTCAGGAATATGCTCAATTGGGTCATCTCACTAAAGTTGAACCCCCGCAATTCGGGTACTACATGCCACACCATGCAGTACTAAAAGAAAATCACGATACTACCAAATTACGTGTTGTATTTAACGCATCGTTTAAAACTTCGACGGGTAAGTCACTGAACGATATTCAAATGGTAGGCCCGGTGGTACAAAGTGACCTTATGTCGATTTTACTGCGCTTTCGTCAGCACAAGTTCGTGTTGATCGCAGACATTGAGAAATTTTACCGTCAATTAGAAATAGTCAGAGAACAGCGCCATCTACAACTGGTACTGTGGCGCGACGAGCCTGACCAACCGCTAGACGTTTTACAGCTGAATACAGTCACATACGGCACGGCAAGCGCCCCATTTTTGAGTACTAGGTGTTTGCTGCAATTAGCCATTGAATGCCCAGATGACGTCATAGCTGATGTCATCAAACACGACTTTTACGTAGATGATCTTAATACGGGCTGTGACTCTGCTGAAGGTCTAGAACATATTATGAAGGGGGTAGTTCGGGTGTTAGAATCCGCTTGCTTACCGCTACGTAAGTTTAGGACCAATTGCCCTCAGCTATCATTACTCGAATCAGATACTTTAAAGTCGTTAGATTTATTTAAAGAGTCTAGTGTGTTAGGATTTAATTACTCACCTAAACGTGACACGCTTCAGTTTTCCGCGGACTTAGAGCCCGCCAGAGAAATAACTAAGAGAACCGTAATCTCCACTACTTCTAAAATATTTGACCCGTTAGGTTTACTATCGGCATGCATTATAGTAGCCAAAATTTTATTACAACAGTTGTGGTTGACCAAACTAGATTGGGATGAGGCAGTTCCAGCAGATATTGCCCGAGACTGGAAGAAGTTACTTAACGAATTTGCTGTATTATTCGATATCCAAGTCCCGCGATTAGTTATTTGTGACTCGCCTACTAATATTGAACTGCATTGTTTTGTCGATGCCTCTCAACATGCCTACGCAGCATGCGTTTACCTTCGGTCTCAAAACTCCTCCAATCTAGTGTCAGTTAAGCTACTATGCGCCAAAGCCAGAGTAGCTCCTACAAAACCAGTCACGATTCCGCGCCTGGAATTGTGCGGTGCACTTTTAGGTGCACGCTTGTCTTCAAAGGTCTTGCAGTCATTAAGGTGTACCATTTCACACAAATTCATCTGGACCGACTCGACCGTGGTTCTGGGTTGGTTGAAGACACCGTCGAAGGATTTGAAGGCCTTTGTATGTAATCGAGTCAATGAAGTAAATGAGCTGACACCAGGTTTTACTTTTTATCATGTACCTACTGATGAAAATCCCGCCGACTTGGCATCCAGAGGCATTAGTCCCAACCAGTTACGATCTTCATCCCTTTGGTGGGAAGGACCTTCGTACCTCAAGTCGGAACCCGGTCATTGGCCCAAACAGACTCATACTTGTAATAATACCCCACTTCCAGAGATAAAGGTCCCTAAGAGTTCGCTCAAATGTAATGTCACCAGTGTCATAAACGATAATTTCATTACAAGGTTCTCAAACTTTAACAAATTAAAACGGACATTCGCATATGTTCTCCGGTTCATTAATAATTGTAAGCCTAATAGTAGTAAGTTAGTTGGACCTATTAACGCTGGTGAAATGAATAATTCCTTGACAGTTTTAGTTCGGTTTAGTCAAGCTGAGTCATTCGCTCAAGAAATTGAGTGTGTCTCAAGCAAGACACCGCTCCATCGAAAATCCAAACTGCTACCTCTCACTCCGTTCTTAGACTCTGACGGAGTGCTTAGAGTAGGTGGTCGAATTTTAAATTCGGAATTCGATTTTGATAAAAAGCACCCCAGGATTTTAGATGCTAAACATCACCTGACCAGACTTATTATGGTTCATGAACATATACGCTTATTTCATGCTGGTCCCCAATCGCTTCTCGCATCTGTTCGTGAGCAGTTCTGGCCTATCGGGGGTAGAAACTTAGCTCGTAGCGTTCCCAAAAAATGCACAATTTGTGTGCGTCTGCGAGGATCGACTGTGCAGCCCATAATGGGTAATTTACCCTCCGAGAGAAATACTCCCACCTTCGCATTTTACACGTGTGGAGTCGATATGGCTGGTCCGTTTATGATATCTAGTCGTAAGGGTAAAGGTAATCGCATAACTAAATGCTATTTGTGTTTGTTTGTCTGTCTTACTTCTAAGGCAGTGCATTTGGAATTGGTTAGCGACTTAAGTACCGAATCTTTTATATTATCATTGCGTCGGTTTATAGCAAGAAGGGGTAAACCCTCCGTCATTTATTGCGATAATGGCACAAATTTCAAAGGCGCAAATAATGAATTAAATAAACTTCTAAAGTCGAGCCGTCAGTCTGTGTCCGAATTCGCGTGCAATGAAGGCATACAATTTAAATTTAGTCCCGCTTACGCACCTAATTTCGGAGGCATATGGGAAGCGGGTGTAAAATCCGCCAAGCACCATTTACGACGTGTACATAGGTAACGCTTCCTTGACATTTGAGGAGCTAGCCACGTTGTTCATACAAATTGAGGCCATCCTCAATTCACGTCCACTCTCCCCCTTGTCATCAGATCCCTCAGACCCATCTCCCTTAACTCCAGGGCACTTCCTGATTGGTCGACCATTGACGTCACTACCGCACATACCTATCGACGAGAAGCGGCCCAATAGGTACCGATATATAGAAAAGCTGAGGCAACATTTTTGGGAGAGATGGCGTAAAGAATTCATCGCAGAGCTGCAGCAGCGCGCGAAGTGGAAAACACATCAACAGGAACTCCACGTCGGGGACCTGGTCTTGCTTAAAGATGACAATACACCTCCACTTCAATGGCGCCTCGCTCGAGTCAAACAATTATATCCTGGAGCTGATGGTGTTGCTCGCGTGGCGGACGTAACCACAAGCACTGGAGTCTTCAGAAGGGCAATTAACAAAATGTGCCCTCTACCCACATCGATGAAAGATGACTGTTGAAAGCCGCCGTTTGTTGCTGCTTTCAAGGCCCCGGAAGATGTACGCGCCCTGTACGTCGCGCGATACTACATACTTATACATATAGACATCTCAGGGGTACGACATGAGGTGAAGAGAGGGAGGCGGCGCCGAGCCTCCGCGTCGAGCTACGACACACGCCAACCGACCGTATATCGTGCGCCCGCGTCGCGTCGCCTATCTCACGAACTTTATATATACGTGTAATATCAACTGTCTCGCATCTTCGGAAATAAAACAAATTAAGAAAAATCACCTGCATTTTTCAATGTCCCGCTTGGACACAATATTGTAATAGATACGTGCCAGTGGATGAAATCAAATGTCTTTTGTTCGCATTATGATAGTTTTTTTATAGTTTGGATTGTCTTTCGTCTTCGTTTTAATCGTCTCCCATCTCGTATTTTAGTCCATTTGAACGTCTCTTGTTTCCATTTTGATTGTCTTATAATATAGTTTGGATCTTCTTTTGTTTATGTGTTTGTCCTCTTTTGTTTCTACTTATTTTAGATCATTTATAGTGGGTGTGAAATGTGTGTGTTAATTAATCACTGGTACCTAGTCAGTTGATGAATTGAAGTGCCAACTGACCATTGGTGGTGAAATTTGGTGATCAGAGTTGGTTTTGGACCAGCGAAAAATATTGTGGGAATTAAAGTTTGGGGGAATATGCCACGACATTTCCTACTACTATCCCCTATTTGGGGGAATGCATTCTAGTCAAGATATACTATGGGGGATAATGCAACTTTCAATTCCCACTATCCCCCAAATTGGCTGTATTATCAATTTGGGGGCTAATGCCACGAAGATTCCCACTATCCCCCATTTTGGGGGATAGCATTCGGGGGCTACTGGGAATACCCCCTAAAAACCCACCCAAAAACTAATTAAAAACATTACCGATCTCTCTAACTCCTATTTCGCCTGTGTCCGGATTCAATCGAAATACTTTTTGTCCAATATCATCGACGCAATACAACACATTCTCGTCTGTCGACCATTGAGGACTCTCCAATAAGATGCCATCCAGTTTAAATACCTGATTTGATAAAAAAACATAAAAAATACTTTTTTATTAAAGTATTTTCATGTATTTTTTAACCAAAATATATAAAGGAGTACACGGAACTTAAGCTAAGTTTATTTCAGATTGAAGATGTAAAATACTGCGTGGTCTCTGACTTTTATGCAACAGCTTCATAATCCATTATAATAGAACTAGCGACCCGCTCCGGCTTCGCACGGCTATATTATGCATGTAATATACATATAAACCTTCCTCTTGAATCACTCTATCTATTAAAAAAAACCGCATCAAAATCCGTTGCGTAGTTTTAAAGATCTAAGCTTACAAAGGGACATAGGGATATAGTGACGGCGAAAAGTGACTTTATTTTATACTATGTAGTGATGATTAAATATAAATCATTTCTTTCATGAATGAAAAATGAAAAATAATAGCCCTCTGGTAGCCATTGCACCACACCACTTGGACTCTGAAACACTTCAACAAAGATAATGCAGTAGCAAATCATTGTACAGTATGCGTCATAAGTACACTAGCAGTCCGCTACTATGATACTTCAAACCCAGTATTTTACTTACGAAATTTTGATTCGTCTGATTGGGTAGTTTTGGGTCGTATCGTATATGACTTGAATATTAAGCAGTGTCTCACAATATTGTGTAGTTACACTGTATGGAGTGCGTCTGTGTGTGTTTAAAATATGTGCTGCACATGATATAAACGTTACCCTGATAGTGGACTTTTAAATGTGTATTGTACATTCAGGCAACAAAATTACAGACCCACCGTATAGCCCCAACTGCTACAATGATTTCAACTCCAGCAAGAGTCTAAGGTACTTGCTTTAGTTGAAGTATAAAGTCTTTCAAACTCATGAATTTATTAAACTAACATTCATAATTAGAATGAAAACATTCCAATAATAGTAATTTTATAGCTCTACGGTGTGTCTGAATTACTGTATACTACAGAAAGAATATAATTTCAAAGAATATATTTAAGATTACAACTTACTGGTTCTATTTTGAATGTGCTATAGGCACACTTTATTAACTCGAAATTCGCCAAAAAACAAAGTTGATAAACCAATAACTTCATTTTTGCCAAGACAAATGTACTTAATCTTTTTTACCTGAAAACGTAAGGGTAGAATTTATTAATTTACCACGTGTTATATATTCATCGATGCTATTAAACTACTAAACTGAATGTTTATTTTACTGTCACACGCATATATAAAATTCAAATGTAGTAGATTGTATCATGAGGGAGTTAAAATAATATTTTACAGCGAAGGTGCTATTTTGGATCAAGAGTGGAGTGAAATATTCTAGAGTTGAATCTCGAGCACAGCGAGGGATTCTTAAACATAATCGCATTACAGTGCGTATTCAAAGTACAGTCAGAATACCAATTAGCTTAACCCCACGTGACCCAGAGCTCACTTGCACATCTGTAAGGTTGTAAAGTAATATTTGCTGATACCTTTTTTTTTAACAATATACTTTAAAAAACAATTTAAAATATAAAAAATTACACAATTGGTGTAAATACTACATTTTTACAGATGTGCGAGTGAGCTCTGGGTCACGTGGGATTCAGCTAATTGGTATTCCGACTGTACATAGACCGAAGAAAAAAAATATTTAAATCCTTTTTGACTCTACCGTTTTACCTTTGAATATATTTATTTAATAACAAATTAAATAAACAACTAAAAACTTACATCGACCTCTTGATTGCCTGAATGTTTCAAATTTAAATTTATAAGTGCGCTGTAAAGTACCACTTTGTTTGCTTTTATGGAGGCCCAAAATATCGGTTTTCGAATAGATAAGAAGAAAAGAAAACGTGAAATTAATTTATGTAGCAAAACTCACTGAAAATTCGTGCTAGAAATAATTAGGTTACCTACGCAACGCTTTTATCTGTTTACCTTTTTGGCAAGGACCTTTGGTAAACTAGCATATTCGTACTTGACATCCTTATTTTAATTCTAACATATTTGTAGAAGAAAAAAAGCCACGATCACTTCGTTAAATGTTCTTAGTGTAGTTACGAGTGCTTTTGTTTGCCCCACTAAGCCGCCCTCAGTGGGGCAAAGTGGAATCGTGAACATTTTGCAGTCTCGTTTGCCCCACTAATATGATTCTGCCCTTCAATGTTGGCACCTTGTTGAGAGTTTGATAATTTTCGTGTCATCTCCAAAGTTGTGAAGTTGTCTTATCTACAATTTTTGTTAAGTAACTTTTAGTCGTAGAACAAAAAATAAAAAGCTATAAGCGAAAATCCATTGCTCAGTTTCCTTAGTTTTTTTACGGTCCCATCTGGCTAAAGCATGAAACTTGGCACGCAGGTAGCTTTTACATAGATAATAAGATAAAAAAGTAGAAAAAAGGGCTACAATCCCTCAAACTTGGATTTAAGTTAAGACTGACCCCGCAATTTTCAACCCCCTAAAAAAAGGACCCAATTTTATTTTTTAGATAGTATCTAAAAAATAAAATTACGTCTTCTGACAAATGCAACTCCAAATGTAACTTTTCAATGGACTACGTATATCTTCTTCTTCTTTCTCCGGCCTTGCTCCCATCTCTATTTGGGGTCGGCTCTCCTAATCGTGTTTCTAAAGAGTTCACGGTTCTGAAGGCCAATTCCCATAAATAAAATTGTTAAAATTACATCTCAATATCATTTCGATTGCATTTCGATTGCAAAAAATATACTAAACGTCATCTTTTGGTATTCTCATAAACTAAGATTTCAACATGATATCCGAATGAAATGTTAATTTAATCGAAATGCAATCTAAACTAAAATGTACGTAAAACGGTATTCTCCAAATACAAATGATATCGAAATGTAATCGAACTTATCTAGACCGTATTCTCGTCGCATAAGAAACGTCAAATTTGAGATCGAGAGTTGATTGAAATGTAATCGACATGAAACAACGAATTTAGTGAATTTTTAAGCCTGTAATCCTTGACCGTGGGAACTTCTGATAGAACACACACATTGATATTTTCTAGCCACACAGGTGCAACGCAGTATTAAAATTACGCACCCTGGAAACAAATAAATCTACTTTCGATGCATCGTACATTTTGTACAAGTTACATATTCATCAAGCGTTCGTCTTTGTAGGATGTTTATGAATATCATAGAAAACACGCAATGTATGTAGTATTTAACTTGTCACATCGCAAAACTGCAGTCCGGTAGTAAGTAGCTGGCGGGAAAGGGTGGGGTCAGAGTGTACGTTTTTTGGGTATTTTGTTTGATAACGAAATTGTCAATAAGTAAATGTTCTGTACTATAATAATTTTTATATTTATATATTTTTATAATAATAATTATGCGAAATAATTATTACATCCGTCTCTATATATTGAAAATTCACACATAAACGTTCGTATGTACCTATGTGCCCTACTAAGAAACAGGTTAAAACGTGTCGGTATCGGCATCATATATTATTATATAAATATTCAGGCAAAACACCTACCAATCTTTATAATATTCAATATAGTTGGGTAAAAAGATGAGTACATTATAGTTACTGGTTTGTCTTAAATCTTCCTTTATTTTTTTGGGATTTATAGTAATTTCCTTTTACTTTTCCCATTATTATTAAACTTGAATAAAAATAAGTTACGATATATAGGATTAAAATATAAAAATAAGCTACAATTTTAATACATCCTACCTACCTAAATCATACCTTTTCCATATTTTTATTTAATTTTTGACAGCTCAATAAATTCCTATTTTAATTTCTTTAGAGAAAACAAAAAAAAAAAAAGTCCTGCAAAAGGCAGAAACGTCAAATACTAGTTGAGTTTTTCTTTCCCGCAAATTGTTTGTAAAACATATCCAATTAGAGATCGAAATGTAAAGATCTTTGGACACAACCGGCATAGTAATTTAAAATGCCGCTGTGCAGTTTGACACCCATACCTATTGATAAAAGGCATTACAATAAAAAATAATGTCTTTACACCAAACCTCTAAAACGTATGGTCAGCATAAATACTTGTTCCCGGCGGGAATCGAACCCGCAACCTTCTGCGTCGCAGTCGGGTGTTCGCCCGACGCGCCACAGAGGTCGTCAGACAGAGGTTGTCCGTGAGGTTTGTTGTGTAGGCATAATTTTTTCGCTGTAATGCCCTCTATCGAAGGGTATGGGTCTCAAAGTGCACCGCGAACTTTTATAAAATCGTAGGATAAACGTTTCTTCAAATATCCCATTTCCGAGACGCTTTAGAGGTTTGGTGTGAAGGCATTATTTGTTTGTTGTAATGCCCTATATCGAAAGGTAAAAAACCACAGTCCATGAAGTATTTAATTTTTTGTCTATGTTTGCCTGTCATAATTATGTCAAAAATTAAAATGAAATATAGAAACAGTTATTTCTTAGGTTAAAATAAATAATCAATATCACATTATAACCCGCGCGCAATGAGAATGGGATGGAACCTTGTCAAAGTAAATCGAAAATGACAGAAAAGTAGCGTTAGAAAAAAAGTTCTGAATAATAATTAGGTATAAATTAGTTATTTGCACGGTCATAGTGTCGCGGATTTGAAACAGACCCATTGATTTAAAGAAAAATTATTATTGTCTGTGGTAGATTGTCTATGGAGCAATGGCGATTTCATTTAAAAAAATGTTTTCTCCAAAATGATAAATAAAACGAGCACATAAGGACTGTGCTTATTAAAGTGATTAAATAAACAAATAATAAATTCCGACCGTGGTTTGTGTTGTTATAAATTGTGGTTTGTTTTAATATAAATGCTAGATTTATGTAATTAATTATTGTGTGATTATTTTAGTGATTTAGTGATAATGAGTGGAAAATGGGGTAAAACTTTGAATAGTCAACCACCTCAAATAGTTCTGGCAGTCGATAGATATTTCGATCAGGAACGAAGTCGGTTGTTCTAACGCATTGAAAATGATGACATAGTTGGCTGTGGATCACGAATCTAGTAATTCGGGAATTACATTGTCAAGAGATCTTTTTGACGAACCTATGGGTTTGTTCAAAAATACAAAAAAAAAACAGCGCACTCCGGGAGTGCAGGCAGAAGTGAAAACTGTATATCTGTGTAAAATCTCATCTGTCGAAATCTCATCTGTCGCGAGAACGGCTGAAAATGCTCACCCACAAAAGTGCCCAACGCGCCATAAGAAGTTTTCACTTCAATAACCGAACGAGCAACAAGCATATCTAAAACACGGTGTCACGCATCCGAGGTGAGGGAACTTTGGCTGCATCAACTTCATTTTTTTCAGAAAGCGATACTTCTGAAGAAAGTCAAAGCTCTGATGATGATTCCCATGAAGCACATATGAGTGGCATTGGGGAATAATAATTGGAATAACTAAAAAAAATATTCCTAAACATTATTATTGAAAGGATTACAACCATGAAACATTTTTGTGTATTTTTAACAGACTTCAAAAAAAGGCGGTTCTCAGTTTGACCCGTATATGTGTCAGTATGTATGTTTGTCCGTGAAGTCTTCACATACAGTAGAAATGCCTAATACTATATATGTAGCTACACTAAATATGAATAAATAAAAAATAACTAATTACAACAAAACGAATTACCCATTATTCAGAACTTTTATGCTAACGCTACTTGAAGACGACCCAGTTGGCACAATGGTCACCATGCCGGACTGCCACACAGGTACGATTCCCGCCTCAGACAAGTATTTATGCTTAAATATTTGTCTGTGGTCTGGTTATTTCTATGTATTATAAGTATATATTTACAAATTTTTATAAGTAGGTAGGTATTTGCTGATTTTATAAAACAAAGGTCATTCAGACCAAAAACAGTACATGAAACTTAAAAAATAAGTCAAATTTTAAGGTTACTGACCTCTCCGTGTAAGGAACAGCTGATTTTCAGGTAAACCTAACCTCAAAATTTTCGAAAAAAAGTTCGAATTTCTAAAAGTCGTAGAACAAAAGTTGTTGGTTTGGGTGCACAGAAGTAGCCCTCAACGGCTTGCTAGTATAATTTCCAATAACCCAGTATATGTAGTATATCCGTTGGCTAGCACGCATAACACAAGTCTAGTTACTTAGCTTGGGGCTAGATGGCGATGTGTGGAATGTCCTGCAATATTTATTTATATATGTATTTATAAACTGTCATTTTCGATTTACTTTGACAAGGTTCCATCCTATTCTCATTGTGCGCGGATTATACCTAGTTTCGACTCCTTGCTCGAAGAATAGGTACAATTACAAATTAGTTGTCGTGTGCAACACTCGCACCCCACCCTTATGCCAGGTCAAACAATAAATGTCGGGAAACAAATGGACGTGCTCTCACCTTGAATACTGAGATGACACTGTCAATTTTTCGCGCCGCGACATCTAATATAAAGCGAAATGTCACGAGCTACTGCTTCATACTAAAATGTATGGGCAGCGAGGAATGATTTTAACCAAAAAAAATATCTATGTTTCGGCATTGATTATTATTATTTGGTTTCAATAAGTAAAAAACTGCAATGATGAATGCATTCTCTATACTTTTGTCTCACAATTTAACCAAAAATATTTTCAAATATAACAACGAAGTAGCGCAGATACTTAAAATAGAAAAGGTCGATTTCGATGTTTTTCATCAAAGTTAATAATTGTTTTTTCAAAAACTATGGATTATTTTCAAAATATCTGACAGTGAAACTGTAGACTCATCTAATAAGCTATCGAGAATTCTTTTTAGTGTCTTACAATGCAGGGAGTTCTTCAATATTTTTAAAATAGTAAATGACGTTTTTAGGGACTCGCCTCTTAAGGTTAACTAGTTAGGTTGGTGTGTAAATCTAATAAAAAAAATAATGCGTGTCATCTCCGAAGCGCGACTGGAGTTTACTTTACTTGTATTTCGATATAGAAGGTTACAGTTTCGATTCTCGCCCCAAACAAGTATTTAAGTATACAAGCCTAGTTGTTTAGCTTAGGGCTAGATGGCGTTATGTGAAATGGCCCACATTATTTACTTTATTTGTAAAAAATCGCTATCTATTGCTATTGTTATTGATTGCTATCGACACCAATTGCTCGCTTCCTTCCTTCCTACCGATCGCTTTCATAATTGCTATCTAGAGCGTTAGCGCGATTTATCTCATGGACCTTCATATCACAAAGTTTCTTCAGACACACTCCAAAATAAAACAGGCGCCAAATGAAATTCTTTTAAATTTTGTGACATAGCCAACCTAACAAAGCAAAATGAATGAATGACTGAATGATTTTATATCGCAATGTTAGTGAAATGCAATTGAAATGTAACTGAAATGTTATTATGATTATGGTTAGCAGAATACCAATTGACAGTTAAATTTCAATATCATTTCACTTCGATCAATTTAAGATTGCATTTTGCTATAATTACGAGAATTGACCTTCAGGGATCGTCATTGGGTCAATAGCGTTACTTTCTAGGTCGGTTCTTCAATGGACTACGTATATATTTTAATTAAACTTCAAATAATGATTAAAAATTTATTGTTATAAGTACGTTTTTTTGTTTACAATTATTTAATATTCAGAAGCACCGGGAAATATGAACAGGGGTTCAGGTTTGCCTCTGGTCCCAGTGTTTGTGATTGCGAATAGAGATCCAGAAAGGGGCATCGGATCATCGACTAACTGCTTCGCAGTAGTCACGTAGAGAGTGGAGCAATCTCTACCACCCCAAATGACTGACGACACTTGATCAGCAGGCATGAACACTTGGTCCAATAGCTCGCCATTTCTCGAATCTATCTTGAGTATCTGAAAGATTTTACAATGAATAAAACAGACAAGTGCCTCAAACAGTGGCGTAGCGTGGGACACTGTCGCCCGGGGCGGCGTCATAACTTGCCGCCCCTTTGACGTCATAATATAATAATTATAACAATTTACCGCCCTTTGGACGTCACACAAATAATAAATTGGGCAATTTGCCGCCCCTTATACGTCATAAAATAGTAATGTTTACAATTTACCGCTCTTTCGACGTCATACAAATAATAATGTCGGCAATTTGCCGCCCTTTAGCCGTCATAAAATAGCAATATTAAAAACTTGCCGCCCTTTCGACGCCATTAAAATAATAATGCTGGTAATTTGCCGCCCCTTAGACGTCATAAAATAGTAATGTTATCAATTTACTGCTCTTTCGACGTCATACAAATAATTATGTTGGCAATTTGCCGCCCCTTAGACGTCATAAAATAGTAATGGTAACAATTTACCGCTCTTTCGACGTCATAAAAAATAATGTTGGTAATTTGCCGCCCCTTTTACGTCATAAAACAGTAATGCTAACAATTTACCGCTCTTTCGACGTCATACAAATAATAATGTCGGCAATTTGTCGCCCCTTAGACGTCATAAAATAGTAATGTTAACAATTTACAGCTCTTTCGACGTCATACAAATAACAATGTTAGTAATTTGCCACCCCTTTGACGTCATAAAATAGTAATGTTAACAATTTACCGCTTTTTCGACGTAACACAAATAATAATGTTAACTATTTACCACCCTTTTGACGTCATACAAATAGTAATGATGGTGTTTTTGAGAAAAAAAGTCACGATATGAAAGAATTGAGCGAACAATATTATTTCAAAACCATGTAAGGATGCGGGGCGAATCGTGATTTGCATCACCTGTGTTGGGCGGGAGGGATATTCAATATGTGCAAGTGGGTAAGAGCTAATTTCTTGAAAAACTAATTATCTGACCGCCAGTGACCGCGCAAAATATTTCTTTCCCAATTTTTTCCGCCCTCCTAAAGGTGGCGCCCGGGGCGATCCGACACTCCGCCCTCCCCCCTCGCTACGCTACTGGCCTCAAACATATAATTTTGTTATAATATATTTTTCATTGTTACCTGTCCTCCCATAAAAGTCGCCACCCAAAGGTTTCCGTCGATGTCTATTGTCATACCATCTGGTACACCTGGTATCCCGTCATTATTGAAATCATACAGTACTGTTTTATTTCCTGAAAATATTACGACCATTAAAAACTTATTTTAAGATATCAATGAGTTAAATTTTTGTGCCACTGCCGTCTTTCTACCTTCACTCGCGTCTCTTGAAGGCCCCCGTGTATTTAGAGGTCTTTGAGTCACGAGCGTACAGGTATCGTCTAGGAAAGCGTGCTACATTTAGACCGTATCGTTACTTACCATCGTGTAATAATTATAAACAGACAGACAGACAGAAGGACAAGAAAGCGATCTTATAAGGGTTCCTTTTCTACCTTTTGAGGTACGGAACCCTAAAAAAGAAAGATTTTATGTTTTTTTGTTGTTTTATTTATTTGTAATAAATAGGCTGCGAAACTACTGCAACGATTTTGATGAAACTTGTTTAAGGATACATTGATTCATTTCGAGAAACATAGGCTACTTTTTATTAAAAAAGATTTCCAGCCAACTTACCAATTTCTCCGGTTTCCAGTATGAAATCGAATCTTTGAACTGTCCTGGTCGGTGAATCATTATAGAACATTTTCTTATTATCGTATGACCAAGCAATACCATTGGACAAACTAACTGGACGCAACTTTATATCAGGATTGATGAAATTGTTATAATTTATAGAGTAAAGTGTGGCTTGATCCGGTATCGTATCTAGACCAATTAGTTCTCCCTGTGTGCCTAATATAAAATAATAAATTATTGGTTTATTCTTAAGAGTTCAGTTCAGTTTAGTCTATTAAAAAAACAATTGAAACGCTCGATGAAGTTTTTAAGTCAAAAATATAGATATTCAATATTTCTTTAAAATAAAAACGGTTAAACCTAGTTTTCCATTAGATCTAGAACATTTTCAAAATTTATCAAAATCGGACTTCGTTTATGGGGAAACGTTACCGCTTTTTGTATAGAAATTGTCAGCCTCACATTGGTCTTAATGACTGTAATGATAAATACTCGTAATCTGTTTTATAATTTACAAAACCAAATGGAACCCAATGAAAACCGGATGCCCCTTAAACTGAAGAACTGAACCTCTATAAAACCACGATAAGACCTGTCGTCATGTATAGATCGGATTATTGGGCCGTGAAGAAGAAGGATGAGAGAAGATTGCATGCAGCGGAGATAAGAATGTTGAGATGGATGTGTGGAGTTACGAGGATGGATAAAATAAGAAATGAGTAAATTAGAGGAAGCCTGAAAGTAGCACCGGTTACTGTAAAAGTAAAAAGGAACCGTTTGAGTTAGTATGGACATGGTGATGAGAAGAGAAAAGACGCAAGTGACTAGAAGAGTGATGAGTATGAATGAAGAGGTATGGACAGGAAGAGGACGACCTTAGACAAGATGGATGGACTGCGTGAGACAAGACATGTGAGAGATGAATGTGAACGATGAGAACCACAAATAAATTGGGATAAGGGCAGGAAGATGAATTTACCAAACCAAAGCCTTCCTGCATCGTCTACTTTTCCATCGTTTATTATATTATCAGGTCTTCCTAGATCCACGACTGTCAGTTGCCTCAGAGCCGTATCTCCGCCTGGAGCACCCCATTTCAAAAAATACAGTTCGTTACGCACCGCCACTAAGATTGTACCTGGAGAATCTTTAACTGGAATCACTAAGGATGTTGGCCCATAATCTGTAGACAAGATATTAAATATAATGGCTTGTAGCATACATAAATAAATACAGTGTAAACTCTTTATAACGTTATCCTTTATAACAATAAACTCCCTGTAACGTTGAAGTGAGCCCAACTTGGTTGGTTTTCGTTAAAACCCACATATTGAAACACTCTTTATAGCGATACGCCATTCTCTATTACGAAGAAATGTGTTCATATTTGTAGACAGTAAATATTTATTATCGGTATTATTGTTTATGTTATGTTATCAGGTAACAAAAGACTTTGAAGCTCCGAAACATCTGAGGTCGGTCTAGCTTTTGTTATCCTTAATTGCCTTGAACACGTGCAGTATGACGCATTGTTTTCTCGGAAGTGATGGTCTTCGACCAAGCATACTGGGTACCTATCGTATTATCAGTCGTAAACCTACTTTGAAACCGTTTACTGGCCATGTTGGCCAGTTAACGGAAAGCGATTAGTGTTGACGAAAAAGTTTGTGTGATACGTGCGATTGAAAAGGGAGAAATTCTTGTTAATTTGGTTGTTTTTTTGTTCACTCCTTAAAACGATAACTCTTTATAACGACAAAAAATGCTCAGTCCCTTGAGTTTCGTTATAAAGAGTTTACACTGTATTGCAGGACATTCCACACATCGCCATCTAGCCCCAAGCTAAGTAACTAGACTTGTGTTATGGATGCTAGACATCGGATGTATATCCGATGTCTAGCAAGTAAAGAAAAGTATATAAGTAGTATTACTTATATACTTTTCTTTACTTTACTTATACACAGAAACAACCAGACCACAGACAAATATTTAAGCATAAATACTTGTCTGAGGCCGCAACCCTGTGTTTAGCAGCCCGGCATGATGACCATTGTGCCAACTGGGTCGTCAAATATAAAGTGACAACAAATTCAAATAAGTGCATTTTACCGATATATCTAACTGTAAAGTCGTCGTTATCTGGGTTTAGTCGGTATATTTTCTGCCCGTATTTGTCAACCCAATAGAGAACGTTTTCTTCGGCCGACCATTGAGGGCTTTCAAATATCAGACCTTCTGGTGGGGTTATCTAGAAATAGTAATAAGGATTACGAATCTTATTTTGAGAAGAATTTTACTATCATACTTACGTAATGGAACGCAGCATGGGTTGGCCTTTGACTAGATGGACGAACGACTTAATTAGGGGTAATTGATGGCGCGTGGTCGTATCTTATACTTACTGCTTTTATGTTATATTTATGAGGAATTTCGACAGACCGTTGCCATGAATTGTAATTGCCATAAGTAAAACTGCATTTTATTAAACTCAGAATTAAAACTGTCCAAAATCTGAATGGTATCGGACGCATTTCTCGAATAATTTCAGTAACTTTGAAATATATTTTTCGTTATCCAGTTGTTAGTTGAACAGTGACTAGATAATGTTATATAGTAATATTGCGCTGTATTTATAGGTTATGAAAATATTTATTGGTTTTAATTTTATTGGATTTACGTGTTTCACAATAATTAATACATAAAAGTATTATAAAATATAATTTAAACTAACTAATTTTTATCGCATCGGATCACGTGCGATGTGTTATCTATGCTACGATTATTATTATTTACATTAAGTACATGCTAATTCTGTTATATAATAAACTAGCAACCCACCCCGGCTTCGCACGGCTATATTATGCATGTATTATACATATAAACCTTCCTCTTGAATCACTCTATCTATTTAAAAAAAACCGCATCAAAATCCGTTACGTAGTTTTAAAGATTTAAGCAGTCAAAGGGAAATAGGGACAGAGAAAGCGACTTTGTTTTATACTATGTAGTGATGGCTTTGACTTTGCCCCTCGCCTCTTAATTTCTGATTCCGAATACTGGCGCTGAATCTTTCGGCGAACCATTTTCTAGTTTGAGAGTGGTAAGTTTATAACAGTAACTGTTTACGCAAAAACTTCTGAACCGATTGCAATTTTGTTTTGTTTGTGTTTTATATGTAATTCACGGTAGGTGAGAGAGGACACGTACAAACAAACAGCCGGCTAGTTGCATACTGACTTTATTTTCCAATACCCTCAACTACATACATAACAATCCCTCCACCTTATAGTTTTAACTAATTATGATTATTTAAAAAAACTGTCTATAGTTCACTGGGTGCCTATTACGTTTAGAATTTAAGTTTTGCTGGTCGGCAGTACTCGTTTCCGTGAACTCAACTTCTTTTTCTCCTCTCTCTTCTCCTTCTATTCCTGCTTCTCCACTTCCTCCTTCTGCTGCTTCTGCTGCTGGCGTTGTAAATATGGGTGACCCAGTCGCGTTCTCCGGAGTCGTAGGTTCCTCTTCCTGTAACCCGATAGCCTCTACTTGTGATTGACATTCCGTAGCATTCGGTGGGATTGCGATGGCGGCTGGTTGTATGGCGTCGCTGCTGTTCTCATTGATGTCCGGAATCACATCGGGATCCCAACGCCTGGCATCGTTAACGAGTCTGTCGTCGAAGTTTGCGCTACGCCTTATGTGGTCTATGTGTCGGATTATTTCAGCGTTTAGTTCCGGAACGAATATTGAGTACATGACATTTCCGATTGCTTTCCTTACTGTGCCTTCGACCCAGCAAAATTTATTGTTTCCATAAAATCTCTTTGTCCATACTTTGTCGTTTATATTAAATCTAGGTCTTCTCTTTCCACCATAATTTTTAATCTGCAAGGACTGCTTTTGTTCAACACCTTGAGAAAGGTCTTGCGAAGATGAAGTGGTTGGAGGTACCGGATTTAGTAAATCAAAACGTGTGCGTAAGGGTCGACCAAATAAAAGCTGTGCTGGAGATTTATCGGTGGTACCGTGTTTTGAATTCCTATAATCGAACAAGAACTTGGAAATGTTGTCAGACAGAGATGCCTTAGCAAGTTTGCCAAATATTATGCCCTTGAGGCCCTTTTTGACAATTTTAACAAAACTCTCGGCTTGGCCGTTACTGGATGGATGATAGACTGGTGAACATATGTGTTTAATTCCGTTCGATGCACAAAAGTTTTGGAAGTCACGAGATATAAATGAAGTACCATTGTCAGTCACAATAACATTCGGTATACCTACTCTAGACATTAACTCATATAACTTGCTAATAACTACCCTAGAACTGTAAGATGAATTTAAAATGAAACATTCTACCCATTTAGAATATGCGTCCACGGCAATTAAAAACATTTGGTTGTTGATGGGTCCTAAAAAGTCTAAATGTATCCTAAAAAATGGATGCGGTGGGTACTGCCAGGGTGCAGCAGGCGAGCGCGGGGGAGCGGGGCGAAGTTGCGCGCAAACACTACAAGCTAACGCCAGCTGTTCGAGTGCTGCGTCAATGCCCGGGAACCAAAACCGTGATCGAGCTTCAGCTTTCATTTTCACGATCCCGAAATGTGAACCGTGTAATTCGGTACAAATTCGACTTTGCAAGGACCTCGGAATTACAACCTTGTGACCTCGCATTAGACAGCCATTTTCTACAGATAAGTTAGAGCGACAGTTAAAATAAGGTTTTAATTCAGCATCCTGAACTTTCCGTGGCCATCCATTCAAAACATACTGTTTTACTCTTTTCAGTACAGTATCTTGTTCTACTTCGCGACGTAAATCGAGTAAAGTGACGGGTAGACACCCGTCCACTACGAAATTAATGTAAGCGGCTCGGTCCTCACAGAGATAGTCTTCCCCCCGCGCCTCCGCACGCGCCTCGCACTCAACTACTGATAAGGACGCGCGGGACAAGAAGTCAGCTGTGTTATCACTGCTACGAATATATTCAATATTGTAATTATAGGCTGACAAAAATAGTGCGTAGCGCTGAAGCCTGTTTGCTGATACTTCGGGGATACCACGGTGTGAACCAAAAATCGATAATAACGGTTTATGATCAGTTCTTAAAATAAATGGTTCTGCCCGACCGTATAAATATTGATGATATTTCCTTACGCCATAAATAATAGCTGTAGCTTCTTTCTGTATTTGTGAATACCTACGCTCCGCTACAGTCAGCGTTCTTGATGCAAACGCGATCGGTCTTTCTAAGCCGTCACTACATTTCTGTGATAAGATCGCGCCTAACCCATTAGGTGAAGCGTCTACAGTTAAAATTATTATTGCGTTAGGGTTAAAATGACATAACATTTGATCGGATGCAAGCATTTTTTTTATATTGACAAATGCCTCGTCGTGACTATGAGTCCATTGCCATTTTTTATTTTTATGAAGTAACTCATACAAGGGATTTAATATTGCTGACGCGTTAGGAACAAACTTACGATAATAATTTACTAATCCCAGGAAGGACTGCAATTGATTTACGCTTGTAGGTCTTGTTGTATTAAGTATCGCTTTGACTTTATCGGGTGATTTTCGTAACCCATTTTTATCGATTACGTGCCCCAAATAAAACATGTTATCTTGGAAGAAATCGCACTTTTCTCGATGCAGAGTTAATCCTGCGTCTTCGGGGCATTTTAATACTGAAGTAAGCCTCCGTAAATGCTGTTTTCCGGTGCTTCCGGTCACACAAATATCATCTAAAAATGAAATTACTCCGTCCAAACCTGTGAGTAAACATTCGACCGCACGCTGGAAAATGGCCGGTGCGCTCGATAACCCAAACACGAGTCTCGTATACCTAAACAGCCCACGGTGCGTATTGATACATGTTAGCTCCTGGGAAGCTTCATCGAGTAAAAACTGATTATATGCTCTAGAAAGGTCTAATTTTGTAAACTGTTGACCGCCGTGCAATTTTGAAAATAACTCCTCAACAGTAGGTAAAGGATATTTTTCCACAACTAACTGTTTATTTATAGTTCTCGAATAATCAGCACAAATTCTTATCCCGCCGTCCTTTTTTAGAACCGGTACAATGGGAGACGCAAAGTCAGAAAATTCTACTGGCTTTAATATACCTAAGTCCACGAGTCGATCTAATTCCTTATCAATTTTCTCTTTTAAAGCGAACGCAACGGGGCGGGCCTTACAAAATATTGGCTTTGAATTTGGTTTTAAATTTAACTTCACTTTGTACTTATTAAAACATCCTAATTTATCTGAAAATAAGTTAGGAAATTGTGGTAGCAATTGCGTTATAAGGTCGTTGTTTACATAATTAACAGTGGTAGTAAGTTCCAAACTAAAACTGTGAATGAATTCTCTGCCGAGAAGAGGCGGGCCCCCATCACGTACTACATAAAACACAAGTGGTTGCGAAACACCTTCATACGTAACCAAAAGTTGAATGTTACCTCGGGTATTTATTCCGCCACCGGTATAATTATATAGGCGTTTAATTGTGCTGGACAATGGTACTTCTCGGAAATAGTCGTTGTACGTTGTTTCCGACATGACATTGACCGCGGATCCGCTGTCTATTTGGAATTCCAACAAAGTACCATTTACCGTCACAAACTCTGACATTGGTCTACTTCTACAGCACTTAATATTGAACAGATTGGACTCACCATCATCTCCAGACTCCACAATACCTTTCTCAACGTAGTGAACTGATGAACTAGCTCTGCACATCCTACTCAAATGACCTTTTTGGTTACATTTTTTACACTTGTAATTTTTAAAACGGCACTGATTGGACTTGTGATTGCTATAGCCGCACACACTACACTTCTGGTCCTTGGAGATACTGAACACGCCGTCGCTGGCAGACACGTAGGCTGCGCCCGCGCCGCCGCTGCCGGGCGCGGCCGGAGCTGCGGCAGCGAGGCGCGCGCACCGCGCCGTCTCCGCCAACCCCACCGCCTTGACGAGCGAAAGTCCCTGCAGATCCTGTGCAAACAGCTTGTCGCGCTCAGGACCCGCTGCCATTCCCATAACGAATTTATCGAGAAGGGCCTCTTCCAAATTCTTGAACCCACAGTGTGCTGACAATCCCCTAATTCTTGCCGCCCATTGAGTATGCGATTCACCCGGCTGCTGCGACGCGGAGTAAAATTGATATCGTTCAGCAAACCCCAAACGTTTTGGAGTG
Organism: Idaea aversata; assembly: GCA_907269075.1. Lineage (NCBI taxonomy): Eukaryota > Metazoa > Arthropoda > Insecta > Lepidoptera > Geometridae > Idaea > Idaea aversata. The sequence goes on from OU026102.1 coordinate 7,482,212, forward strand.
AAGTGAGCATCTAAAAGCTTGATTATGTCATCAAATTCTACATTTTCAAGCGCATTTGGCAGTGCCAAGTCACTGGCTAACTTGTATGTTGACTCGCTAAATGCACTTAGCAACAGCGCCCTCCGCTTGACCTTCGCCTTGTCCTGTTCGTCCGTGACGTCGTTTGCTATAAACCACTGATTCAATCGTGATTTATATGTATTCCAATCACTTGTAAGATGGTCAAAATTACTGAATGTACCGACACTCGCGTTCGAATTCATTTTTACGCGTCGATTCGCTCGTCGCCAGATGTTTTATATGTAATTCACGGTAGGTGAGAGAGGACACGTACAAACAAACAGCCGGCTAGTTGCATACTGACTTTATTTTCCAATACCCTCAACTACATACATAACAGTTTGTGACGAAAAGGCTCCGAAACTACAGGATCGATTTTGATGAAACTTGGTATGAGGATACATTGATTCATTGGGAGTAACATAGGCTACTTTTTATCCCGATATTACCACGGGATCAGGAGCTACGCGGACCGCTCCTAGGGTAAAAATAAAAACATATATCTTTCTTGGTTAACTTACAGTCTTAATAGGTCAAAATCTGACTCTTAAACTAAGAAAACTTTGTTTTAAAAGCTAGCGTCTTCCCATGTTGTAAATTTTCCAAAAACACATATCAAGTTTCATCGCAGTCATTGATCCAGTGTTTGGATCCAAGATTCCAGCAGATCCTAGGCTCGGAACTAAAAACTAAATATAATACTTCCATTACAGATATAGAGTTCTGAAAAGAAATACCTTATTCAATCAACTGTTTTTTTTTTGTATTTACAGATGAAAGTGTTTATGGATATGAAGCCGAGCGGTGCGCTGTGCACGGTGCTCGCCACCATGTTCCGCTTCAAGTCGGAGCAGCGGTGGCGCAAGTTCGACTTCCAGGTCGGTAAGGTATGCACTCTCGCGCACGCTGCCTCGCTCACCCCTTACCCCGCCCGCTCGCCGCCCCCAAGCCATAGCACCACGCGGCATAACACATTCACTATAATACACAACACTACGACTGACATTAGTACTTACTTTACCTTAATATAGAGGGTTATTGGTAACTATATTAGTAAGCAAGTTTTGTTCTACGATATTAGAAATTTAGACATTTTTTTTTAAATTTTAGGGTTATGTAAATTTGAAAATCAGCTGACTTATTAAAAGAACAATAGATAACACTTAAAAAATACAGTAAAAAAAAATAATTTCCTTTATTTTTTTCGGAAAAAAAATTACAGGCAATGTAAATTTAACTAATACACATTTCGTAAGAATAAATAGGTTCTGATTAGGTAAATTTTAGAAAATAAGTCGTTTTCCTATTTCCCTAGGAATGACCCAAGTATAATTTTAAGGTTAATGACCTTTCCGTGTATGGAACAGCTGATTTTAAGGTAAACATAAAATAAACATTTTTTTTTAATATTCGAATTTCCGAAAGTCGTAGAACATTGTGTGGGTGCACAGAAGTGGCCCTCAATCACTTTCTCTTATAGTTACCAATAACCATGTAAAGACATTTTTCTTGAAATTTGAATTTAAATTATAAATTAATAGAATTATCGACTCTGCTTGTAAAAGCAAAATCAGCAAACCAATTCACTAGATCTGAAACAGAGATATAACTGGTAACCAAATAATGTTGTTTAATGGAAATTAATTAAATAAAGTTTTGCTTAAATTGCTCATTATAATTAATACGCAACTAAAATCTTCAAAAATTTAAAAAATATTTCCTTGGAAATATTATAGTTAGGTTTCTGCTAAAAATACATTGATAAATAGACATGACTATGTAAAATATGTGAAAAATTAAATCTCAAGGTTATTTAAAAAATTAAATATATTTACTTAAAAATAAAACAATGTCAGACGTGTGTTGTTATGGCTAAATGCACGAAGAGAGGGTATGACGATTTATTGTAGGAACTAATTTATAACATTCGTTATTAGTAATTAGACTCTAAATTAAGAATTTGATGACCTAAAGTTTAATAAGTACCTATAGTATAGTTTAATCAATTTCCTTTTGTTGATTGTAATTGATAGTACTTCAATGAACTTTGTTTCCTTAGTAGTAACTCTAGTAATATGTATGTCTTTCTACCCAGGTTAGTCCAAACCCTCGCTTTAGGTAGCAGTTTCAAGATCTCATTCTTTTCCTTTTCATTTCACGCAGGGCTCATTACTGCCGTTTCTGTTCGTTTGTCTTTGGGTATTAAAAAAAAACAATGTAAATAACTAAACAATCGTGGGAAATACTGATTTTGAATGTGTGTTTTTGTATTGTTATAACACTGTGTTCTTGTCACTAATACTGTTGGGTTTTTTAATTAATCACCTTTTATGCATGCGTTGTACGATTTTTATCAAAGGACACGTTTTAATTACAAAAAAACGTGTAGAGCACTTGAATATTCCGATTTTGGAAAAGCACTATTCTATTGTGTTTAAATGTGTAGTTTCTACAGTTCTATCTACCAAGTGAAATGTGATTGACATTATCCCATAACCCGAATGGGCCAAGGCCTCCCCGATTGCTTCTATGTGTCCTGATCTCCAGCCATTACTGGTCACTCGTAAATCGGATCCAGATCTTTTATCATAGTAATTAGCGAGTGCCTTCTAACTGTCAGCAAAAGAACTCGTCTCTGTTCAGATCACAAAATTATCCAAGAAAACACTGGCGTATACTGTTCGAGAGAAAGCTTGTCTCCAGAAGGTCAAACCTCGTAAATAACATATCAATATCATTCCGGTTGCAAACAATACTCTTGTTTCCTAACGGGAACGGACGCGTCATGTTACCAGAACATGACGCATGACGTCATACAATATTACCATGACACTTTTGTGTGAATGCAGGTGTTCCATCAATTTATTAGACGTTATCACGTCAAAATATTCTTGAGAATACCAAAAGCTGACTTTGAGGGTATTTTGAGCTACTTTAAGGTTAATATTTGTAATCGAAATGCAGTCTGAGTGATATTTACGATAATTGTCCTTCTGATCGTCGCACCATCGTTTCGGGGAAGGTCTTTGCTCCGCAGTGGGACACAACGGGCTAAATAAAACTAATACCCGAATAAATCACTGTACTAAATGATAACTTTTCTTTCCCGCCCCCTTATCCCCCCTTTCCAGAATCCGTCCCGTAAGGACTTGAACGTGCAAATGATGCTGGAGATCGAGTCTGCTCTGCTTGGCGCTGAACTGCTCCGTACACCGTGCGTTTACATACGGCCGGATGTCGACAAGGCCACCGCTAATAAAGTCAAAGACATTATCAGCAACCATCAGGGAGAGATTTGCGGTAAGCATTTTAAGGACCACACAACAGATTCTAGTTTCTTTTGAAGACGGAGATTTTTCACGAAATGGTTCCGCCAAATAGCGTAATATTCATTTGGAAAAAAAACCATGAGTTTCTTGTGCCTCCTTCTTATTATTGGGCCGAAGGCACACAGCCTAACTTAATTTTTAAGAATATTCTAAGTGAATGCAATTGTATGATTCCAAATGAATAAAGAATTTTGACTTAGACTCCCATGATCATATTTTACAGATCACCTTTATCTTCCATCTTTGCTGTAATTTGGATTGATTGAACTTGCCGCAATCTGTAATCTCACATTGGGACATTCCAAAAGTTGTCCATTTGAAATAGAAACTATGTAATTTTCTCTCACATTTGACGACCCAGTTGGCACAATGGTTACCATGACGGACTGCAAAACACAGGGTTGCGGGTTCGATTCCCGCCTCAGACAAGTATTTATGCTCAGATATTTGTCTGTGGTCTGGTTGGTTCTATGTATTATAAGTATGTATTAACAAAAGAAAAGTATGTAAGTAGTATATCCATTGTCTAGCACCCATTATAACCCTAGTTACTTTGCTTGGGGCTAGATAGCGATATGTGGAATGTCCTGCAATATTTATAATAATTATATTTATTTTTTAACATTTCCTATATAAAGAACTAGCTATTTTAGCCAAATTTGAGCGTAGGTTACGTAAATCTAGAGGCACTTATTATCAGAACATATTTTAATTATATAAATTACGTAACGCCTAATCTACTCAGTAAAAGGTATTAGGCTAATTAACTCCAATAAATTGTGCGACCATGAAAAGGTTCAAGTATCATGAAGCTACTGCGACAGAATGAACCACGGTCCGTCATTTGATTCCTATTTATAGACACAAAACAGTAAACAAGATGGCGGCGCCACAATCAGCGCACTGACGTATACATCAAATGAAGCACTGTATTGTTGACTTCCTTCAGTCGTTTTCGTTTTGTCACTGACACTTACGTAATTTGTCTGTATTTTGCAGAGGACGAAGAGGATGCAACGCATATAATCTACCCGACCGTAGACCCACTAGAAGAGGAGTACGCTCGGCCCGTGTACCGTCGCGGTAACCACGTGTTGGTACATTGGTACTACTTGCCGGACAGCCACGACACTTGGGCCCAGGCTGATTTACCGGTAAGCAAACACTTGTTAATCTTACGATCTGCACCCGTGCACACCCAGACATTCTTTTTATTATTTATTAAGTGCCTACACTGTCCCACTGCAGGTCAAAGGCCTCTTACTTTCTTCCATTGATCACGATCTGTCGCCATTGCACACCAATCATTCCTATAAGAGTCAAAATCATCTCGCCATCGTCGCCTTGGTCTGCCGCGTGGTCGTATCCCTATGGGGGACCATTCTGTTGTTATTTTAGCCCAGACACCCACACCCCCAGACATGGTTTCCAGAAATCTATTACTGGTGCTCTAAGCCTTAGACAAGACTTCGAAGTTTCTAGGCCTGGTTTAGACAGACGTCTCTTCCCTAGGCACTCTGGGCAAGTGCCCAGGGTGCCTATCAAATCACTAAGAGATGACCTACTTTTATTACTGAACTACTTTTTTAATTCGAATAAATCGAACCTAAATTACTGACTACAACACCTATTTTTTTATAACTACTTACATAAAATTACATAAAAAACAATAATCATTACACATTATTAAACAAAGTCACTTTCCGCTGTCTGTCCTATGTATGCTTTGATCTTTAAAACGATTGGAGATGGAGTGATTCAAGAGGAAGGTTTATATGTATAGTATAATACTTGCATAATATAGCCGTGCGAAGCCGGAGCGGGTCACTAGTACATAATAAAATACTGTTCTGTCAAATCATAGAGGCCCATCATCCTAATATGCCCAGGGCCTCCAATAGATTAAAGACGGTTTAGTGAAGTAGTTTCACTTATAGAGAAAGTCAAACCTCTGTGAAGTTTGCTACGGCTTTGCTCACACGCAGAGCTGCCACCAGTAACTATAATCACCAGAATATCATCCCTATAGGTGGATGTACCAGAGACGGTGAGCTGGGAGATGGGTCGCGGCGAGCCGTGGCGTGTGTCGGCCTCCTGGGCGCTAGACTTGATGCAGTACAACGAGTGGATGAACGAGGAAGACTACGAGCTCGACCATAATGGGAAGAAGAAGGTAAATAATAAATATTGCAGGACATTCCACACATCGCCATCTAGCCCCAAGCTAAGTAACTACACTTGTGTTATGGGTGCTATACATAGAAACAACCAGACCACAAACAAATTTCTAAGCATAAATACTTGTCTGTGGCGGGAATTGAACCTGCAACCCTGTGGTTGGCAGTCCGGCATGGCGACCATTGTGCCAACTGGGTCGTCTTAACTTCATATCGTTGATATAGTAAACAAACTTATGTTGTACTAGCCCCGCGGTTTCACCCGTATAAGTCTCGATACCGCGGGAATTTCGAGATCAAAAGTATCCTATGTCCTTCTGAATTCCCTAAACTACCACTATGCCGATTTTCATCCAAATCGGTGCAGCCGTGTGACTGTAAAGAGGAAACAAACAAACAAATATATTAACAAACTTTTGGATTTGTAACATTAGAGAATTAGAATTCTCACAACCACACTACTGCTAGCATAGTCACTTGTAACGGATTTTGGCTCTGCGCTTTATCTACAACCTTTACCCAAGCGAAACTTAAAAACCCTTAATACCTACCTAATCTATACATATAAAATGCTTTGTCCTGAATGACTGATTGACTGACGGATCAACGCACAGCCTAAACCGCTGATCGTAGAGACCTGAAACTTGGAGGGTGTGTTCTTTGTATGACTTAGGCACCCGATAAGAAAGGATTTTCTGAAATTCTACCCCTTAGGAGGTGAAAGAGGGGGTTTTTTTTTTGAAAGTTTGTATGGGACAACGTGATTCCTTGGTTCATTTTGAACTTCTACGCGGACGAAGTCGCGGGCAAAAGCTAGTCTTTAAATATAAAATTCTCAGTCCTGGCTGAGTGACTGACTAACTGATTTATCAACACACAGCTCAAGGCAATGGCCGGCCGGAATATCTATCATTGAGGTAGTACGAAATGATGTTATAAAATCAACCCTTACGCGAACGAAGTCGCGTGTAAAAGCTAGTAGTTCTATAAAGTAACAACTGTTACTGATATTTCCAAACAATATTTGTTGTGTAACAGATCCACAAGCTGCGTTTGTCCGTTGACGATTTGATCCCGGGAGCGGAGACATCCAGCAAGAGCAAGAAGGGAAGCAAGAGGAAGCGATCACCCTCGCCGCCACCACAGAAGAACAAACGCAAGAGGTACGGAGTAATAAAAAAAACTGGTTGCCTGTAAAGTCGGTATACGGGCGAAAGTTTTACGTGACAACAACTGTGCTCGAGTGGAAGGGACGCGTGCCTTTCACTTTTTATGTCTGTCTCTCTCGCTCTTAGGCGGGCTAACCATGCCCGCGTGCCTCTCACTTGCTCTCATTGTGAGCGCATAACGTCAGCGGAGCGTAACGCAGTTTCTTGAAGTGTCACCCGGCAAACCAATTTATAAAACGTTGTCACGTCAAAAAACGGCTAAGTGCGAGTCGGACTCACGTACGAAGGGTTCCGTATCATGTTGTATGGGAGCCCCATTTAAATATTTTTCTTCTGTTTTTATAGCAGCAACAGAAATACATCATTTGAGAAATTTTCAACTCTCTAGCTATTACGGTTCATGGGAAACACCCTGGTGACAGACAGACAGACGGTCCCTATGAATGCTTAGATCCTTAAAACTACGCAAAATATTTTAATGCGGTTTTTTTAATACATAAATCGATTCAAGAGGAATATTTTAGTAGGTATATAAAACAAAACCACCACGCGTACGAATTCGTGGGTAACGCCAATTACAATTTTAGTTGCTTTCCTTTAGGAATGGGTTTAAAAATATTAAAATTAAGAATGTAATTAATGAATATGTATTCTCCAGTCGTGTAGCGAAGCGTCGCGACGAGCCGGAGGATGAAGAGGACGCATCGCGCGATAACACCGACGCTGCGCCAACGCCTGATGCACCAGAACGACCCATTAAAGAAGAACGTATGATACTTTTTATCTTCTATCTATACATATACAATGTTCTGAATGACTGATTTACCAACGCACAACCTAAACCGCTGGTCGTAGAGTCCTGAAACTTAGAGGGTGTGTTCTTTGTATGACGTAGGCATCCGATAAGAAAGGATTTCCGAAATTTCACCATTTGTGGGGGTGAAAAAGGGGGTTCATTGGTCCAATCCTATTAGAACCATTTTCGACTTCTACGCGCACGATGTCGCGGACAACACTTAGTCTGTACATATAAAATGCTTTGTCCTGACTGACTGAATGACGGATCAACGCACAGCCTAAACCGCTGATCGTAGAGACCTGAAACTTGGAGGGTGTGTCCTTTGTACAAAATGTAGGCATCATATAATAAAGGATTTTCAGAAATTCTACGGGTTCATCCTAAGGGATAAAAAGGGGGGTAAAGTTTGTATGGGACAATGTGATTCCTTGGTCCATTTTCGACTTCTACGCGCACAAAGTCGCGGGCAACAACAAGTTTATACATAAAATTCAAAGTCCTTACTGTCTGATATCTCAACGTACAGCTCAAAACAAAGAACGGATCGGGCAAATATTAGCATACATTTAGCTGTTATGACGTAGGCATCCGCTAAGAAAGGATTTTGGAAAAATGAACTTCTACGCAGAATATTCCCTGTCGACGACGACTCCTCAAATATGTAGTACGAGCGAGAATATTTTTAATAGGAAAAAATATTCCCGCTCATCCTACCAATCAGAGTTCCAATGTCGATTCTTTATTGTTCATCTTTGTAATAAAATATCCTTAGTTTCCATAAACTGTGATCTCATTTCAGAACGGGTTTTGCTTTACTTGTTTGTTAGTTTAGTCTATATAGTCGTACCGGCCTATATAGAAACATTTTAGTTTAAGTCTATCTGATCATTTATTATGACTTCGAATGTTTTATTGTTGTTTTAACATTTATTAATACGTTTATTAATACATTTATTAATATTATTATGCTATAATATTATGTGTATTTATGTTTAGCGCCAACGCCAGCCGCGACGGAGCCTGCGCCGGCGCCGGCTGTAGAAGCGCCGCCGACTCCCGCGCCGCCGATCGACACGCACGACGACTCGCAAGGAAAACATTCCGACTCTAACACACAGGTATTATACACGGTTATTGAAAATTATATTAGCAAGCGGCCGAGGGTTCTTCTTCTGTACTTCTGTGCACCATAACATAACGTTCTATGACTCGTATCGACACATTCTCGACCTCTGTAATGCAGTGGCCGAAATCAGATTGATGCTTGGGTTCGGTTCCCGGTGTTGAACCAATATTTGTATGAGTTTTCTAATCCGCGAATCTAGAACATTTCCTACTGCTTAATTCTTAATTAGGCTTTCAAGTTATTCCAACTTTAAATAACAATGTAGTTAACAATAATTGACTGTTATTATTATACAACACTTTCAATTAAATTTAGGATAGTTTCAAAGCTTAATAATGTAGTAGTTGGAAAATTATGATGCGCAGATTACAAAGTAATGTTAAAGAATAATGGAAAAACTTCGAAAAAAAAATTCTTGTTTGCAAAGTGGTTTGAAGTTCCTTTAAGGCGTCCGATGCTGACGAAGAAAATGAAAAAAGTTATTTTAAATGCTATAATCTTCCATTTAATTGCTATCATTTTCCACATCTAGCACACGAAATACCATCAATTTCATTGTAATCTAGAAAAACGGAAAATTGTATCATATTTTTCTATTTACGTATATGCTTAAGTATTGCCATATCATCATTCTTTATATTTGGAACAGGAAATGTTAACAAAGGAAGAGTTAGAAGACAACGTAACAGACCAGACGCACCACATCGTCGTACCATCTTACTCAGCCTGGTTCGACTACAACTCTATACATACCATAGAGAAACGAGCCTTACCTGAATTCTTCAACGGAAAAAATCGCTCTAAGACGCCTGAAATATATTTGGCGTACAGGTAAGTTTTTTTATATATATCTATTTCGTTACAAATTACAAGTAAATAGAAAGTAAATAGAATACAAAGAGTTTATATACTCTTTGTATTTTTGTTTGTAATGTTATATACGCTCTGAAAGTACTTGATTAATTTGAATAAAACTTATTAAATTTCTAACCCGTTATTTTCACGGAACCGAAACTTACACAAGGCGTTGCTTCTAATATTATAAATGCGAAATTTCATACCTCTTACCACAAATACTGCTTAACCGATTACGATAAATTTTGGTATGTAGATAGCGGGTGCGTTTTCACTGACGCGAAGCTGGGCGGAAGAGTCCGTGAATTGGCCAATCACAGTGCTCGAAATCTCCATTCCGCATCTGTGGAAACAGTTGATTGGCCAATTCACTGTCCGGTTCTCTTCACTGCGCGTCAGGAATAACACATAGGCTGCTTTTTATACCGTTACTAGCTGCGCCCCGCGGTTTCACCCGCGTTCGTCTTTCTCACCGTTTAAACCTTCCCTGGACTACGACAAACATTTCAAAACCGAAATCATCTAAATCGGACCAGCCATTCACGAATTTTAGCGAGACAAACGACAATTGATATTTATTTAAATAGATTGTCACTGTATCGGAATTTATTCACATGAAAGTAGTTAGTAGCTAGTTGTTTATACTTATCTTATCTTGTATATCGAGGGCTGACAAATAGCCAGCAACACTTCGACCCATTGGGATCTTTTGTGTATACCCCTACCTTAATGTTTCTTACTCTTTGAAAAAGTGGTCGATTAACGCCCACTAAGAGGAAGAAACCTATATTCCTCCGGTTTGGGATACGCATTCCCAAGGAGGCTCATACACTTCACCGCAGGCTCTGCAGTCATTATTTTTATTTTATTATGAAGTTACCCTCATTTTTAAAAGCATGTCATTGGTTTCGTAGTCAAGGCACCAACCACAGCTCGTGCTTTGCTTCTACCGTTGTTCAATATATATTTAGAAGCCCCTCTGGTGCTGATGAATTTCTTCAAATGTAGTAGCCCTTGACTGATTTTTAGTTGTTTATAAATATTTATAATAAATAATAGTATTGTTATTGTTCAGAAACTTCATGCTGGACACATACCGGCTGAACCCGACTGAGTACCTGACAAGTACAGCGTCACGCCGCAACCTCGCCGGAGACGTGTGCGCCATCATGAGGGTGCACGGCTTCCTCGAGCAGTGGGGACTCATCAACTACCAGGTTGGTTGCTCCCAGACTTATAACATAACACATTCTTTATTTGCTAAAACGTATTTAAGTCAAAGTCAAATTTTCTTTATTCCTTTCGATGCTTATGTATATACACTACACTTGATCACTTGGAATAGTCTTAAAAACTAAGTTAGGATGTGTGTTAAGGCCAAGCCCACCCATTTGTGCAACTTATACTTTCTAGTTATTACTTAACTTTGTGTATATCGTGTTCTGTTTCTTCCTGCGTTGTATAAATAAAGTTATCTATCTATTTAAAATTATAAAAATTGCTCCTTGACAGTTTTTCACTAAGTAGTTAAAAGTTGCACCCTACAATTATCTGGTATTCCTGTATAATTGAATTAAAAAAATGAATTTTATTCATTAATTTGATTTTTTTATGCGACAAATGAAAAAAGTCAATGGCGTCGCAGGTCATATTTGAAGTCTTACTCCATGGACGTTTTATATTTTATCCGGTAAAATATTCTGCAAGTAGACATTATGACGTCACACTTATGATCAATATTTATTTGCACAATATTTTAATGTAAAAAAAGATTGTTCAGACCTATTGCTATTTACAACTGTCAAGTACCAAATTAGGTATCGGAGAAGATACCAACCCTTCTTATTTGAAACTTGATATACACAGCCTAACTTAGTTTTTAAGATTATTCAAAGTGAATCCATGCCATTGCATGATTCAAAATGATTTTTATACTTAGACTTTATTGACGTTGGTTTTATTTCAGTTGGAAGCAGAATCTCGTCCTACAGCGATGGGACCACCCCCTACATCTCACTTCCACGTGTTATCCGACACACCATCCGGACTGCAGCCTCTACTGGCTCGTGCCGGCCAACCTGCGCAGCCGAGACCAGGTAAACACATTCTTGTCTTGTTCTTGCTAAAAATTTAAACAGCCCGTATACATTCCTATATACCAGTGCCAGTGAAAACAAAACATGTCAAAACATAGACTATTAATAATATTTCGATATCAGTAGGTACTTCACTAATTGATAAACAATATTTATAAGTAGTATTTTTGTTATCACTGTTCAGTTAAAGTCAAAAGTTCTTTATCAGTTGGAATTATTTGCGTGAAATTACATTGAATCGTTTTAAAAACTAAATAAGGATGTGTGTCTTCGAAACACGTCCACCATTGAGAAGAAACTCATAGAAGGTTCTTATTCTTTTTTGTGATCATGCTCATAAAGGCCCTTAAATTTGCATGCCTTTGTGGTAGAATATGGAGAATCTGAATTTTAATCATAAGACCATTGTAACCCACATTTCGTGCAAATAAATAAATGAAATGAAGGTTAAGATTACAAATATTTTTGAAGGTTTATTTGAAAATATTAAAATCTTTACTACAAAAATAGCTGCTAAATAGGATTAAAATTCACCAAGCTTTACGTCAGCGGTCCTACAAGCGTTTATTTATTTAATTAACCTTGTAATTATAATTATTATTTGTAGCTGAGAACGTACCGAAAGTGGAGCCCGGTTTGCCGAATGGTGCCGACCCGGGCGCGCCTCCGCCGGCCGCTGCCGCCGCGGCTGCTGGTGTGGACGCAGTCAAACAGGAACCGCCGCTTGATCTCGGGAACAACCCGGGACTTAAACTTGATCAAGTTCGTATTACTAATATTATAAATGTGAAAGTTTGTGTGTTTGTGCATATGTTTGTTACTCCGATAAATCTTGGTATGTATGTAGGATTGCTGGAGATCTGGATTAACACTTACTTTTTATCCCGATATTTCCACGGGATCGATCACTTACGCGGATGAAACCGCGGGGCGCAGCTAGTGTTACTATAAGATATTGGCAGTGGATATTGTATCCTATTTGCCTCAACGTTTCAAAACTGTTGCTTTTTAAAATGGCATGTTTTGATGGGGTTGCTCCAGGTTGCTCCTATATTTTTTTAACGTTTGACAGCCAAAACTTTAAAAAAATGTTTTCAATAACATTGCAAATTGATCGCAAAAGGATCTAAATGAAAAAATCGGGCCCACCATGTGTGTTTAACATCTCATTGATTCTTCTAGAAACTATGTGCACATTTTAGTTTGTATTTGTTCGTGTTTAGTACCGCATGGGCACGCGCGGTCGTGAATGGACGGAACAAGAAACACTACTGCTTCTCGAAGGGTTGGAGTTACACCGCGACGATTGGAACCGCGTCGCTGCACATGTAGGCACCAGGACACATGATGAGTGTATCCTGCAGTTCCTCAGGCTGCCCATCGAGGATCCTTACCTCACTGATCCCGCTTCCGATGGTAAATCATTTATTAATTTATCATCTATTATTCTATTAATCTTAATCTATTATTGGTAAATCAGACAGGTAGATGATTTAGTAATAAAATATAGCCTGTATGACGGATTCTATTGGACGGGTTGACGACCCAGTTGGCAATGGTCACCTCACCATGCTGGACTGCCAAACACAGGGTTGCGGGTTCGATTCCGGCCTCAAACGAGTATTTATGTTTGTCTGTAGTCTGGTTGTTTCTATGTACTATAAGTATAAATTTACAAAAGAAAAGTACATAAATAGTATATCCGTTGTCTAGCACCCATAACACAAGTCTAGTTACTTAGCTTGGGGTTAGTTGGCTATGTGTGGAATGTCCTGCAATATTTATTTATTCGATGTTTATTTGTTCCTTCTTCACGGAAAAAATATTCAACGGATTCAGATGATACTTAGGATGTCGATAGCTGAAGTCCTGAAAAACTAATTTTGTATTTATGTATTCTTTTTTATGATGCAGCTAGTATTATAAATATGATAGATTGTTTTAGTTTGTGCTTCATGCAAACCGATTGCTATTAAACTTTGTATATTGTGTATCTACATATTATATGTTGTATCAGGTGGCGTGCTGGGCCCGCTGGCTTACCAGCCGATCCCGTTCAGCAAGGCAGGCAACCCTGTGATGAGCACCGTCGCGTTCCTGGCCTCCGTTGTCGACCCACGCATCGCCTCCAAGGCCACTAGAGCCGCCATGGAAGAATTCGCTGCTATCAAGGTAATTATAAATGAAATGTCAGATAGATTCTTTGGTTACTAAATTATGTGGTCGTGATAGGTATTATAGGACCTTTTCCTAAAGCGATGCTATTGAAGCGACAGTGTAAATTGAAATAAAGTACCCTAGATTCGATTCTTTTTTCAAGTTTAAGAAGTGTAGGACTTCTTAAAGATGAAAAAAGAAACAAAAATGCATATCGCAGTTTCACCCGCGCAAGTTCCACGCCGATCCCGTAGAAATCGTATTAGGTATAAGGTATCGGGATTTAAAAGTAGCCAGTGTCAGTCCCAAGAATTGTATGTATTCTCATACCAAGTTTCTGAAACTATTAGACCGATAGAGGATCCTTGGCATTTTTTTTCGTAATGAATATGTAAACCTACATAAAAACGTACGTAAAAAATGCCAAGTATTTTCTTTAAAATATCAAAATAACTGTATTCGTTAGTTTAAAAACGTATTAGATTAATTCAGTTACATAATTATTCCTGCCCAACCATAGTTAGCCCTTGGCATGCAACGTTCTAATACAATGAGTATGGTGTATGTGGTGTTGCTTTTACAGTGACAGAAAACATCGTGACGAAACCCGCGGCTTAGCTCTAGACGTATTGACGAGTTCATTCCTCTAGACATTGTCAACTAAGCTGAGAGGGTAGTTTAAGCTAATACATCTCCCAGGAACAACAGCGCCTTGACTAGCAAGGATTTAAAGTTGCTGGCGCTGTTCAAATCAGCTAGATTGGATCTAAAAGGCCATTATTATTAGTATTGTAGAGGCTCACAGCTAAGTGACGCTCGCTGATTGTTTACGGTCGTGCGGGTTAAGCGACGCCTGGCGCGGTCATTACTTCGATAGGTGGCCAATTAGTAGACACGGAAGACACGTTAAGCCGTTGGTCCCGGTTGCTACCTCTAGTAGCAGTCGTTAGATCAAGTTAGAGGCCTTAAGGCGATCAGAAAACTCTTAACAATAGGTGAGCCACACCACTATACGAGCAGAAGCATAATTATTAGTTTATTTATGTGGTGTAGGATGAAGTACCAGCTGCAATGATGGAAGCGCACGTGAAGGCTGCGAGCGCACACGGTCCGGCCGCCGCACTCGCAGCCACTGGCATCGCGGGAACAGCGCCTGAACCTGCAGGTAACTACGACGACAGAGTATCACTTATTTATCTTATTTTATTTAAAGGGAGAGTTATGTTTTTGACCCGTATGTATGTTTATCTGTTCCCACCTAACTTCAAAACTACTTATTTATTATCTATCTTTATGTATAAAACAGAATACTACTCATCACAAAATCTTGAAACTTCAAGAACCACGAGTCTTAATCATCACAGGGACGTGGACAGCGACGTTCTAAAACGAACTCCCATGCTAAAATTACGAAAAATTTAATTTTGAAAATTTAACCCCCAAAAGGGGTAAAACTCGCGCTACAGAGATCGTACCGTAGCTAGTAGTAAGTTGTTTAGGATTCGTCTGCTAATCTGATGTGCCTAAAAAATATAAGAATTTTGAATTTTAGAAAAAATAAATATATATTTCGTTTAGATGACTCCATCAAATATTATGTTTTACTATTTATGATATTAAATTATTTGATAATCATTTTCAAATCTTGAAATAAATCATAACAGCAGAGAAGAAAGAAGGCAGCGAGGTGAAGAACGAGCCGATGGAAGTCGAAGAGAGTAGTGACGTTAAGGTGAAAGATGAACCAGCGGAAACAGCCGCGTCCGCTTCCGCAGACAAGGGTGTTAAAGATGAACAAGCGTCCACACAGCCAGGTACATACGCGGTGTAATTAACGAATATATCAATAAACAAACCTACTTGGGGGGCAATTTTGGCGTCTTTGAGTCGCGAATGAATAGGTATCTTCTAGGAAAGCGTGCTATATAAGCGGCAAGTGTAATGGTGGTCAAACGCTGACCTTTTATGTAAAAAAAAGATAGCTTGAGCATGCAAAGTCCCTTTCAACGCCTATCCACTGGGGGGATAATACACGATGATAATACACAAGTCCCACCCACATTCGCGAAGATAATACACAAGTCCCACCGACGATTGCATAATACACAAGTGCCTTGCATGAGCCGTGTTTCCCGATACTTCATGTGTTCCAAGTTTTTCTTCCGTTGACAATTATTATTAGATTTTTCGATTTTTTTATCAATCAGAGCGCACACCCGGTACAGACTTCGCGCCGTCTCGAACCATAAAGTTAACGATTGACGCAATACTGAAAGATCTTGACGTCACTTACCACAGACAGTTTCGATTCTATACCACGGAGTATCAATCACGATATCTGTGTAGGTAGGTTACCTTACGAATAAATTAATTGTACTCTCTAACATATATTATCTTGTATTACAGAGTCATCAGGAACAGTGGACGCGAAGCTCCAGTCAGCAGCCGCGGCCGCGCTCGCCGCCGCCGCCGTCAAGGCGAAACATCTCGCCGGCGTCGAGGAGAGAAAGATCAAGTCACTAGTCGCATTACTAGTCGAGACTCAGATGAAGAAGCTGGAGATCAAGCTGAGACACTTTGAGGAACTCGAGGCTACTATGGAGAGGGAACGTGAAGGTAAGAAAGAAAGTTAACTTCTGCAGCCATCCAATGAACGATTGCTCGTCGACCTAATCTACACTATTATTACAAAGAGCAAAGATTTGTTTGTTTGTTTGTAACGAATAGGCTTCGAAACTTCTGGACCGATTTAGATGAAACTTAGTATGAAGATAGCTGGAGACCTGGATTAACATATAGGTTATTTTTAATCCCGAAATTATCACGGGTTAATCAATTATCAGTTACGCTATGAAATCGCGGAGCGTTGCTAGTTCTGTAATAAGATTCTCGCGTTTGTATAAATTGTATAAGTATGTATGTTTTATCACCCAAAAACTACTTCAATTGTGTTGAAATTTAGCATATAGATAGCTGGAACCTGGAATACCACACATATGTAACTTTTTACAGCTTACTTACTTGCTACAACAAACTGACATTGTTGGTAATCATTCCATATGAATATGTTTGATTACAGGTCTGGAATACCAGCGGCAGCAGTTAATACAAGAGAGACAACAATTCCACCTTGAGCAGCTGAAGGCAGCAGAATTCAGAGCCAGGCACCAGGCGCATCAAAGGTGACTTATTATATAGGGATCTACTTTATATAAAGACTAGGAATCTTAGATGATTTGCGCAATTACGCAAAAAAATCTTAAGCAATTGGTATGCAGATTAGCCTCCTGGAATAAAATAAACTTTTTATTCTCTTAGGACCGGATCTTAAGCGCGAGCCAGCTAGTCTATGTCAAAACTTGTGTTACAGAATGCAAGCAGAAGGCGGAGCGACGCCCGTAGTACCGCCGGAACAAGCGCAGGCGCCGCCAGAGGCGACTCCTCCTGTAGCACCACCGCCGCAACACGCCTGAACCTACCCGCTAGATATATCTAGCGACACGGCCGACTCAGGCATAAGCCAACCGTGATGAGAGCAACTGTATATTTACGTAAACGTTAAAAGTATATAGAAAGTTATGTCACACGGTGTGGACGGCGTTAAGGCCCTCTTCCAAATTCAAGTATAATAAAAATGACATTTAAGTTGATAGTTGACGCGCTAAAACCCGGTCCGAAATCATGAACGTCGTGATAGCCGTAGACTAACAGAATAATTGTGATAGCAGCGTAAGCACATGAGTTGTATTATTTACTCATGTGCCGTAAGCATTTTGAGTACGCTCACAATATCGGACTGGGAGATGTGATCGTTAGCACTGTCAGTGCTGTCTTTTATAGTTAAATTTACGCTTCTTTAGCATTTCTCTAATGTGATTTATTTCACAAAAAGGGGCGTTATTTCAGCGTACTAATATTGATATATTTATTTTATTTTATTCAGAAAGCAGACAGTGAACAATACAGAATAAGATATATAAAATTAATTCTACACACCATTTATGAGCTCGGTCGGTGATATTGGTTCTTTTATTTTTTAATTATTGCAATAAACCGATTATTATCAAAGATAATTAATATTATCACTACGTGCATATTTAACAGCTAGTATGCGTGATTCGTAGAATAGTTTTAGCTAAAATATTTCACTATAGTCGGTTTCGTCGATCTGCATTAACTTACCCAATATTTACGACGGTAAATAATTAGTAAACAGTACGTAAGTTGCTCTTGGACAAGTGAACGCACTGAGTTAAATGCGGCCCCTATGATTGGTCAATTTTGTGCTGTTCTCTTTCACTCTAGCGAATCAGCGTCTTATTTGCGGCTATATGCGTTCACGCGCACTATGCAATCTTATAGGGTTGATTGTGAATACGGGTGAATACGAATAAGTTTCCTTGGGCTGGTGTTGTATCTTTACACTTACGCCAACTACTCAACAGAGCTATCTTTGTAGAATGCAGCCTGCCTAGCATGAAGACCAAAACACGATACGATAAAGCTATATCACGCGATATAACTACATCAACTCTCAAAATATGATAGATAAAGCCGCCATGTTGAATTTTTATTATAAATTGCGATAAAAATTATGATAAAAATTCAACATGGCGGCTTTATCTATCATATTTTGAGAGTTGATGTAGTTATATCGCTTTATCGTATCGTGTTTTGGCCTTCATGCTAGGCTAGCTGGCCTTCTAACGAAAATATATAATTTATCATACATTTAATTTAAACAACTACAGTACTCACTCGCTAATCCGCCACCATAAAATCCTAACCATCGGTGGATTACTGAAAACGGCGGATTATAATGTATAGGAACATAAATTAAAAAAAAAAAACAATTTATATATTTAAAAAATCAACAAACATAAATCTTTTATTAAAGTAATTACTCATTATTTCGAAAAAAAACTGGTTGCCTGTAAAGTCGGTATACGGGCGAAAGTTTTACGTGACAACAACTGTGCTCGAGTGGAAGGGACGCGTGCC
This sequence comes from Idaea aversata, assembly GCA_907269075.1. Lineage (NCBI taxonomy): Eukaryota > Metazoa > Arthropoda > Insecta > Lepidoptera > Geometridae > Idaea > Idaea aversata. Next base: position 7,500,981 of record OU026102.1, read on the forward strand.
TTTCACTTTTTATGTCTATCTCTCTCGCTCTTAGGCGGGCTAACCATGCCCGCGTGCCTCTCACTCGCTCTCATTGTGAGCGCATAACGTCAGCGGAGCGTAACGCAGTTTCTTGAAGTGTCACCCGGCAAACCAATTTATAAAACGTTGTCACGTCAAAAAAATGTCTCTAATTTTGCTTGTTTTTTCTTATCTAATTTTGCTCCGCCCGCCGGAGTATAGAAATCGGTTCGTCTTATACGCATGAAACAGAAGTAGACGGCGGATTATCGAGTTACAGACTTTCAGCGTCGGCGGATTACGGAGTTTAATCAAGACCAATAAAAACGGCGGATTATAATACTTATCGGATTATCGGGCGGCGGATTAGCGAGAGAGTACTGTATTTACTTTTATTGATAATTGGAAAGAGGTGCCGAAAATTTAAATGTTCTTAGGAAATAATAAGTATTATAAGAATTAATGATCTTTGTATCGTAGCTTAGGTAAGACTTCCCTTAGAAGATTTAGTTCATAAGATTTTACGGTAATATGGCGTTGAATGTAATTTCTATTATATTTATTGTATTTAATTGAATTGCTTCGAAAATTCTGTTCGCGTTCATGTGAGTAGGTATAATGAATATATTAAAATATTATATGGAATATATTGTTATTTTTTCGGATATATGCTATTTCCTTTTGGGGGTCCTTGAGTCACGAGCGTAAATGTATTTTCTAGGAAAGCGTGCTACGTCTTAGAACGCATCGTCACTTACCATCATGTGAGAAGCTAACGCTCGGCTGAGCTACATGGTAGGCGGAGTGGGGGGTGTTAGGTTTTATTTTCGTTACGGAGTTTCTTGATTCGGTCGCCGCGCTCAAAGCCGCGCTAAAAGCTATGCAATAGCATAAAAGATATTTCGCGACACTTGCACATTTTTATTACCGGATTCTACGTAGATGAGAACTTGTATCTACTTTCCCGTTTTGGAATTATCATATTTCTTTATTTCAACCATAGACCTAGATTTTTTGTCACTTCAATAGACCAAAAGCGTGCGAGAGAGAAAAACATTTTTTACGGAAATATGGCAAGAAGGAAAAGGGGCGTAAGGCTTGTCTAGCACCTACTTCCCTCTCAGCTTAGTCGACTATGTCCAAAGGAGACAACTTGTCAATACTTCTGGTGCCAACTAAGCCGCGGGTTTCATCACGATGTTTCACCGTAAGAGCAATGCCAATTAGTGCACATAAATTTTTCAATTAAAAAATTCATCGGTGCACGGCCGGCCGGGATTTGAACCCACGACCTTCAGAATGAAATTCGAGGTATCTACCACTAAGCCAACACCAAATTTATGTTTTAGAATATTATTAATATGGAAATACATCAAATTTATTTTAATAATTAAATTTGATGTAGATAAAGGTTTATTCATTGATAATTTACATTATTTTCGTAAAAATTGTTTGCATTAAAATACATATAATTACATTTACGCTAGCGTTTGACTCTAATTTATCGATATTTTTTATCGAAGTATAATATCTTGAATGTAAATAAATGCTGAATAACATAAATTTAAAATAAAATAAGTACTAGCTACCGCGTACATTGACAACTCCAAAATTGGTTACGCATTATCGGGCTGTCAGGTCGTCTGTACGCTAATATATAGGGTGAATTTTTTACATGGGCCTTCGCAGGGCTCTCAAAAAACAAGAGCGTTCTTCCTCTTTGGCGACCCGTTCGACAATGAGTGAGGCGCAACTTACTGGGTACTGTGAAGACCAGAGTATCCAGTCTCCACAAAGCGTATCGTCGTGGCTATGCTTCCAAACTGGCGACGTCGTCGCGACGCCATGGTGTCCCAGAGAGGTAGGGGCCCTAAGTGTTCAATTGCCAGGTGAATTGGTAAAAGGTAAAAGGTCGAAGGTAAAAGGTGCCAGGTGTTTTATGAAATAAATTAATATGAATATGTCAGTTTCAATGTAAAACCTTGACAAATATAAAGTAGGTATGGTTATACGCTTTTTTAAACAGCACATATCAACCTCATGAGAGTTGTATTTTTAACCGACTTCAAAAAAGGAGGAGGTTATCAATTCGTCTGTATGTTGTTTTTTTTTTGTGTGTATGTTACGCGATCATTCGAAGACGGCTCAACCGATTGAGATGATTCTTTTTGTGTTCGAAAGGTGATACCTCAGGGGTGGTCCCATAAAAATTTGGTGATGATCTGATGAGAATCTTTGAAGTGATGAACAGAATGGCACCTTGATCGTGCAGAAAATTGCTCATTTTTAAGATCTCCAGTATAATCGACCCTTAAAAACTTATAGGTAAAGATTTATGGAGCATCTGAAACTACCTTCTCATCACTAAACTCCTCAATCAATTACGATTACGCGTTACAATTTGAAGAATTTAGTTGAATTTAGTCGCCGGACTGGGTTGAATGAATTTTGATAGAGAACCCTATCCTAAATGAAGATCTGATGGGGATCTTCGGAGTGATGAACTGAACAGATCTGCACAGCGAAATTCAACAAATTGCTCAGTTTTCCATTTCCACTAATAGAAGTGGCCCATACTCTAATAGGTAACTATGAATGGAACATCTGAATGGTTTCAGATGGTGATGAGAAGGTGGTCCTTCTCCTCACCAAACTCCTCAATGGGTTATGATTAGGTACAAGTAGTTAATTGAAGAAATAGTCGATTTCGCCTCATGGAGTAGAATTTTCAGTGACAGCGGCACTAAAAATGAAAAATAAAAAAATAAATTAAAATTTAAAAAACCGACTTAAAAAAAACTATAAAAAACTGAAAAGTGAAAAATAATCTATTTCGGGTCACTAAGACAGCAGATAACTTAAACATAAGTACTTACTTGGAAGTCGGACTGGGTTAGATTGAATGTTGAGAGGTATATATAAAACATGGTGTCACCCAGTCCGACTTCCGAGTTAGTACTTATGTTTAAGTTATCTGCTGTCTTAGTGGCCCGAAATAGATTATTTTCAGTTTTTTATAGCTTTTTTTCTTTTAAACAAATGAATGAAAATGAAAATATGGAAGGTAGTAATCTTTGGTACTGTTTCATATTTTTCCGGATAATTTTTGTCATTTTAAGAAACCAATTTTTCAAGAAAATCTGTGTTTTTCATCTGATGAAATACATGACTGAGCAGTATCCCATCTGCTACACTTTTAGAGCGTTTTCATATTATCCGATCCGATATCGGTATCGGACGACGATAGCCGACACCATGTGCTATTTTCACATATTTCCGACAAAATCGTTCCGATACGGCCATTTGCTCGATAGCTTAGTGCGGGCAGGTTATCATGGCAGACTATAATAGAAAACTTTATTTGCTGTATCTAATATATTTAAGACGCAAAAAAGATCTGTCCACAGATACTTCCCGTTGTGAAAGCTAGAGAGGGAGCATTTTATACTCTTTTTAGCAAGCTACAAAACGCACCCAGAGAGTTTTTAATTACTTTCGTATGACTGAATCCACATTCAATTATTTGCTAACAGTATCAAGAAACAAGACACACATTTTCAAATGGCTCTACGCACACAAAGACAATTTAGATACACGTATAGCACACATACAAACATTATCGCCCGACAGCTCACGGGCGTCCGATGGTGCCGCCAGCATATTGGTGTCGGCTCCGATATCCGATATCGGGCCGGACAATATGAAAGACAGGTACATATTTCATACATTTTACTTACCCCGATATCGGATCGGCGTCCGACACCGATATCGGATCGGATAATGTGAAAACGCTCTTAGGTCATAAACGAACGATGACTGTCCCTGCCTGGCCCTAGACAGAAGGGAATAGAAAGAGGGAGGGGAGGCCTTTGCCCTACAAAGGGACAAAACGGGCTAATAAATTAATATTATTAGTTCAATAATTTTTTTTATTACTCGTGTTAATAATAAAACCTAAATAAACTTAAAAAAAAATAACAGTTTTGTGCATGTACCTGATAAAATCATTTACGTTACACAGTAATTAGTTCATATCATGTTTTAACATTTTACGATGTTTTTCGAAACCTAGATAGATAGATAAACACTTTATTGTACCATAAAAACAAAACACAAAATTAATTCTAAAAAGGACTTACATGATATTAAAATAAAAAGATTTAGTTAAATGAAAATTAGAAAATTATAAGAAACTATAAATAAAAAAATATGGCACAATGGGCGGCCTTATCGCTAAAAGCGATCTCTTCCAGGCAACCTTTGGATGGACAAGAATTGAAGAAGGGTGGGTTGTTTATAACGTGTTAGGGATTTAAGGAGGATATAATAAATACCTATTAAAATATATATAAATATAATAAATATTTGAATATATATCAATCAATATAATAGGTACATAATAAAATACATAAATAATAAAAAATAATAAAATACATAGCATACAATAAAAATAACTACGTACCTACACATAAATACAATATCATACAATGAAACAATAGGACAACTATATATTTGATTGATGAGCTTCATCGAGAGCAAGGTACCTAATGCTTGTACACATTGGCCTTAAAAACAGGCAAATATTTGGATTGCTGGATAAAAGCAGGCAGAGCATTCCACAATTGTACACCGCGAGCGGTAAAGGAGTTGTGGTAGAAAGTAGAAGAGCGTTGTAACGACGTTACGGCGTTGTAGACGATGTTTTGTAATAAAAAAGGCGTACCTAAGTAGTACTGAATGTGAAATGCTTTCATCTGGTATCGTGATTATACAACGTTAGAAAAAAAAATGTCCTGGCTCATTGTTAGTCTTATAAAAAAAGTAGTATAAGAATCACGTTGATGACGTTTGTAGACTTTTTGTTCCGTGTATGATACTCATTCATCTATACAATTGGTGTGCGTTACCACAGCAGGATCCTCAATGAATAGTTCGTGTTAATATACTGTAAATCTGTCAAATTATTTAATTATAACACGTAAAAGGAACTACTAAAGTAGTCTAGTTGCGAAAAACAGCCCGTATATAAGTTACCCCGGCAGGAAAAGTTTTCCTAGAATGAATTCCAATATTGGATCCTTTAGAACTAATCGAGATGATTTATTAAGCCCGGGAATATTAAACCATGCTAATGGCGCTAAAGTACCTGGAATACGTATCAGGTGGAGTAAGCTTGCATAGCACCCTCCCTCCCATTTTAGTCGACAGAGTCCAGAGGATAGAAGTCTTTATTACGTCTAAGCCAACTAAGCCGCGGGTTTCATTACGATGCTCTCCTTCACCGTAAGAGCAATGTTAAGGATGCATTTAGTTAAAACGAACGAGTGCGTAATCTACTGTAAAGGTGCGTCAAGTAACTAATTTTGATATGGCAAATACAATTTGTGTGTGTAAATATAAATAATAAATTTGCTGCAAATACTTAATTAATTTGACGCATATTTATAGCAGCGTAAAATACATTTGACTTAATTGGTGCTTAAACCAGTTAAGTCAAAATGTATTTATTTATTTAAAATCACTTAGATGAAACGTCTTAAAAACTAAGTGTGCCTTCGGAACGCACCCACCAATAAGAAGAAAGGACAAGAAACTCATGGGTTTTTTTGGGATCATGCTCACAATTGTCAATAAATCATGAGCAAACCTAATACACAAAAAAATCATACAAATCGGTTCAGCCGTTTAGGTGGATAACTAACACCGCAACACGAGAATTTTATTTAAATAGGGATAAAAAAATTGAACATGTAAAGTTTAAAAAAATTAACCTGTTATCCAGCTGTGGTAACGCACACTACAATTGTCCATTACTAGTAATTTCCCCGACCCTAGACAAAAACAAGAAACAATGATATGGTTTTAGTTATTTTGCAGCATTTGTTTAAATCAGGTGTTAAACAGTCGCGATAATGTTACGTTGTGTCGCTCTTGCCTTTGTTGTTCATTTAGCAAACGCTAATAAATTCAATTCTCGTGAACATGATACTAAATACAAAATTTCTATGGTAAGTACCTTTATTACTTTCTAGTCTAGATTTTAATTTTAGAACTTTATTAAATTTATTTTTGAATTAAATATAATAAGTATGGTCAGCTGCATAATTGCAAACCGACCGTAGAGCTCCAAAACGGCTGTTATAAGAATGTTTTTAACACAAGCAAGATTCTAGGCACCTACCTTAGTTGAAGTTTAAAGTCTATTATCTCATATCAGTTCGAAAATGACTATTATTGGAATGTTTGCATTTTAATAATTTTTGTTTGATGAATTAATGAGTTAGAAGACTTTAAACTTTACCTAAAGCAGGTGTCTAGAATCTTGTTCGCGTTGAAAACATTTTTATAACAGCCGTTTTGGAGCTCTACGGTGGGTTTGCAATTATGCAGCCGTCTTTTAATTCATGATTTTTTTAAACAAAACTATTAGAATGAAAACATGCCAATAATAGTAAAATTTGAACTCTACCGGGGGCTGCAATTATGCAGCCGACCGTACGTCTACTTAATTGATATTATACTCGTACTCAAATATTTTTGTAATGTCATAGAAAAAAATAATCCGAACATAAAATAATAAATATCAAATGTTCGAAGATAGTTTTTACGGTAATTACTCACCAGGGGGCGGCGCCGCAATTTACATGTTAATGCAAAAAAGTTTTTTTTTTCAGATAATATCGCCGGAAAATAGCGAAAAGCCTGCAATATTCAGTCACGGAGAAAGCCCCGTGTGGGACCCGGATTCGCAGAGCCTTTACTTCGTAGATGTGCATGCACAGAACGTACATCGGCTTGTCTATAACACGGGCAAGATTCATACTAAACATATCAGTAAGGAGACAATTGCTTGCTATTAATAACCTTATAGTTTCAACGGCGTAAGTCCCGATCCCGTGGGAATATCAAAATAAAAAGTAGCCTATAGTCTTAACTCATCGACCACTACCAATAGACTCCTAATGAAGGGTCTCTATTGTTCACCACACATAGTAGATTTGGACTCTATCTCAAAGGACCCTTTCGAATACAACTTTAGTGGGAACCAAGGAGTGGTGCAGTCCGTTACTCGCAGTTTTTTATTTTTTTTGCTGTTGTCGTCGTGAGAATCGGTTTATAAATGGTGTCATGTTCAATAAAATGGTATGGGAAAAATAATAAAACATCCAGCTACCAGAAAGATGGGATAACTTTCCATCAGCAAGTGATTTAAACTTTCATTTTGACTGTCCCAACTGCAAAAGATATCTTGGTAGAATTTGTTCGTCTAAAAATACAGGCTCGCGTTGAAGTCTTTTTGCAGTAAAACCAAGAATTTTTTGCGTGTAACAAAACAAAAACTAACCAAATTTCGGTGCGAAAATTCGGTTTTAGTACAGACACTAGCGCCTCCACTCAACTGCACAAATAAGTTGGTTTTAAAACAATTTTATTTTTTTGATGCGGTATACAGGCAAACTAATTGGTAAGGAACAAATTTGTTTGAAATATCGATACAGCGCCCTCACTCAATGGAAAACTAATTGTGCTATTTTATCAAAAATATTAAGCACGTGTAAGTAGTGGTGGGGTATAAATGAAAAAAATAATATCGATTCGATAAAACTTAGAACTGACATGTTTTGTATTTTACATTAATGAATTTATTTGTCAAAAAGTATTTTAACTGACTTAAAAAAGAAAGGGTTTGCGTATATTTATTCGTCGATTACTCGAAGACAGCTTGAAGATAAGGTGGGTTCATGAATAAAATTAAACGATGTAAGTCGGCTCAGTGGTTAATTATTTATATTTATTTAAAAATAATACATTCGTTGCAGTTTTTTTTTCTATAATTTTATAATACAAACATCGATAAAATCTATGGTATCGATATTTAGTAATTACTTATTACCAACACTATGACATCGGCAGTTATGCCCCCCGCTACCTCATGATTTGGTGAACTACGTCCTGAACAAAAACGAAGCGATGTTGTATCTATTCGGTTATATGATCGATGTCTTAACTACATCAATACTATACTATGTCATTGCCTTGCCTAAGTTACAATGGGCGGTCTTATCGCTCGAAGCGATCTCTTCCAGGCAACCTTTGGATGGACAAGAAGTTGAGGAAGGTGAAGGGTAGGGTGTCCAAATTTAGAAATATTAACAACTTGCAGCGCTCCGCGGTTTCACCCGCGTAACTCCCGGTCCCGTGGGAATATCGGGATAAATTAAGATGTAAGCTATCCTATCTTTCAAGTTGGATCAAACTGCACACGGTGTGCAAATTTGATTAAAATCGGTTAAGTATCAGTTTAGGAGTCCATCGCGTACAAACAACATGACACGTAATTTATATACAGGGTTATTGGAAATTATACTAGCAAGCCGTTGAGGGCTACTTCTGTGCACCTTAACAAACAACTGGAAATTTTGAGGTTATGTAAATTCGAAAAATAGCTGATTTTTTAAAACAAAGGTCATTCAGACCAAGAACAGTTAGATGAAACTTAAAAAATAAGGCAAATTTTAAGGTTACTGACCTCTCCGTGTAAGGAACAGCTGATTTTCAGGTAAACCTAACCTCGAAATTTTAGAAAAAATGTTCGAATTTCCAAAAGTCGTAGAACAAAAGTTGTTTGTTAAGGTGCACAGAAGTAGCTCTCAACGGCTTGCTAGTATAATTTCCAATAACCCTGTATATTAGAAAAGATAGTATCCTATGTTCTTCTCCATCCGCTAGACTACCACTATGCCTATGCTCTTCTAAATTGGTCTAGTCATTTGACCATGAAGTGACAAACAAAAAATAAACAAAATATGATTAGTGAGGATTATATTTACTCGACTGGAAGGAAAGCGTTATTTACTTATGTTTATTATTACCTCAATTAAGTTATATCTGTTTACATTCTATCTTACAGTCTAAGGGCGGCCTTGCGTATGATTGTGTTTAATCACATTTAGCTAAATATTTACATAGTATAAAGTCGCTTTTTCTGTCTGTCCATATGTATGTTTATTGTTTCGATCTTTAAAACTACGCAACGGATTTTGATGCGGTTTTTTAATAGATAGAGTGATTCAAGAGGAAGGTTTATATGTATAATACGTGCATAATATAGCCGTGCGAAGCCGGAGCGGGTCGCTAATACTAAAGGGTAATCTAAAAAAACAGAGTTTATGCGATATAGTTTTTATTATTTAATTGACAAAAACTGACACGTGTATTGATATGGGAAGAAATAAACGATTTATTATTATTGATAGAGTGCATTATTCGGCATATGGTAAACAAAAAATAGACTTGTAGACTCCAAGGTTATAGTTGTTGTACACTTAACCAAAATACAAAAAAAGTTAAAGCACTTCTTTGACACATCGCTCATAAAGCGCGGTCCACAGACGAATGGATAATACATAGAAACAATCAGAACACAGGCAATATCTAAGCATAAATACTTGTCTGAGGCGGGAAACGAACCCGCATTCCTGTGTTTGGCAGTCTGACATGGTGACCATTGTGCCAATTGGGTCGTCAAATTTTAAAAATATAATAATTAATTCTATATCGACAGATTATGGGCAAGTGAACATAGTGTGCCCAATAGCTGGGTCCCGTCGGCTGCTAGTCGCCGTACGATCAGCTCTGTACTTGCTAGACTGGGACGTGGCCGGCGACGCAGCGCTGCGACTCCTCACAACTGTTGACCAAGGGATGCCGGACAACGTGCTCAATGAAGGGAAACCTGACGCTTACGGCAGATTTTGGGCAGGTAAAACATTAAACGTAAATGATGGCGTGACGATTTCGATACATTTTACACAGATTGGCTAAACCTAGCCCAAGACCGAGGAGAGGAATGCTTGGAAAGATGTTGTGGGGGCCTTTACCCAGACGTTGGACAAAATAGGCTAACAAAAAAACATTAGTCAACTAGGGGTCCAAAAATACAATGGCCGCCAAAAAAATCGAACCACCCCTTCGTAGTTTTTAGGAAACGGGACCCTAATTAAGACTTCACTGTCCGCCCGTCTGTCTGTCTGTCACCAGGCTGGCAGAAATAGAAACAACCAGACCATAGACAAATATCTAAGCATAAATACTTGCCTGAGGCGGAAGTCGAACCCGCAACCCTGTGTTTGGCAGTGCGGCATGGTGACCATTGTGCCAACTGGGTCGTCGAATAGATCGCTTTTAGGCGATAAATACATTACTTATTTGTTTAACGGGAATCTAACTCTTTAATTCCTGCCGCCGAGTGCCGACCGCGCCACAGAGGTCGAGATATGCCAGGATTATTATCTCAATGTCAAGGCAAACCGTGTTAAGTTTTTGTGGCATCTCGAAACTGAATAGGTTAAGGAAAACTTCATCGAGATAAAATTAAAAATAAAATGTTCGATTTATTTCTATTTATAATGGTGTTCCGAACATTCGTACTCGTACGAATTATAGTAAGCTTACCCCTAAAATTCGGCTATTTTAACTGGGCTATTCTAATTCAATAGCGTTTGAAAATATATGAAAAATAATGTGTAGGTATTGTTTAGAAATTACCGCGACACGGTTTAATTTTAAATATTTTTAATTTATTATTTTGATACTAACTAATTAGTAACTACTAAGTATTTAAATAAAAAAGTTGTTTTGTTTTCTGAAGTATCTAGTTAGTACCTAATTAAGGTGTTAAAGAACTAATTAACTATCTGGCCATCATAACATAAGTCTAGTTGCTTAGCTTGGGGCTAGATAGCGCTGTGCCCTGAAATAAGTAATTAAACCCTTAAGTCCGTTTTAAAAGGGTTTCACAATCTACTGTAAAATGGCTAAGTTAACATAAGACAGAAGCGTAAAATATCGCGACAGAGGTGTCTCAGAAACAGAAACAAAAACTTCAAAACACGATTAGATTGATTTGCCCCGATAGAAAAATATCGTGAAAATCTTAAAAAATCGTCATTTTTTTTTCGGCAATTGTAAAGAAAAAACAAGTACAAAATTTATATTTTTATGAATCTTACATTAAATCCTATAAGGCAGTACAGTACATACAATTTTCTCGTTTACGCTAACGTGATAGTAACGTTTGCTATACGAAAAAACTCGCACTCCACCCACAGATGGTTTTTAATTAAAATAGATATTAGTTATTTTAATTACACAAAAATAGTTACAACGGCCATTTCGCAGCGTGGGGGAAAGGGATAGAGTCATCGCGCGGCGCGCGTGCGATAGGGTTAGGGGTTTTCAGGTCATACTTCGCCTTAACCGATTATAAAATATTTATAAGTGATTATTTTTATATAGTAGACTAGCTGCGCTCCGCGGTTTCACCCGCGTAACTCCCGATCCCGTGGGAATATTGGGATAAATTAAAATGTAAGCTATCCTATCTCTCAAGTTGGATCGAACTGCACATGGTGTGCGAATTTTATTATAATCGGTTAAGTGGTTTAGGAGTCCATTGAGGACAAACATTGTGACACGAGATTTATATATATTAAGATGGGATAAATTAAAATGTAAGCTATCCTATCTCTCAAGTTGGATCGAACTGCACATGGTGTGCGAATTTTATTATAATCGGTTAAGTGGTTTAGGAGTCCATTGAGGACAAACATTGTGACACGAGATTTATATATATTATTATTATCCGCAGGTACGAAAGGTCCTCAAACCGGAGACGACGTGCTTCCAGACAAAGGTGCTTTATACAGCATAGACCAAGATAACTTTATATATCCTAAAACACAAATTAAACCTGTTTCGATATCAAACGGAATTGTCTGGTCACTCAATAACACGATCATGTACTATACCGATTCGCCGACGCAGAAGATTGAGGCCTTGGACTTCGATTTGGCTAAAGGAGAGATAAGTACGTACTTACATAATATTATTGACTAATAATTTCTCAAATTAGGCTGCCACTCATGCGTGTACTTATGTACAGTATGGGTCATAAGTAAATGATCAGTTTGCAACAATAATACTATCAACAAGTATTGGATTTACGACCTTCTTCTAATAGACGTTACACACAAACTTAAATAAGTACCTACTTGAATTAAAAGTACTCAGTGTGATTATTATTTGTCAACGTGTTGTTAGCTATGTCTTTAGTTGGCCGAGTGGTATAAGCCGCCACCCGCTACATCAACCGACGTGGGTTCGATCCACAGGTTACGTTGTTATAATGTTCAAAAAAGTGTTGCACAGAATTGTAAACTTTACGGTGGACAAAGACTTTTGACCGTGGATTGTAGGTGCGTGAGAAATTATACGTCCGTTTGATATTAATTTTGCGGGCAGCGTCAACTGGTACTTTAGTGTTCAATGATGCGCGCCCATCTTAAAATTTCACTCTCGCAGCTTCAACGTGTTTTAATTTTGGGTTACGCAGCTGCAACATGTAACTTTTAAGAGAAATATCTTATTTTGCAAAATGAAACTGCGGCGCGTCGGGCACGTTTACCTGTGACGTCACAACTTAAACCTTCAGCAAATACTGAAAAATATAGAAAACTTTAAATGAATCTTCTTCTAAGTATTTTTTAATTACTTAATCTATGCTTTTCGAATAGGTAGGTACAAATAGTAGTATTTAAAAAAAATCTATTTAAAAAAATACTCAAAAACTTTTTTGTTAATTACCTATATCTACTCCCAAAAGGGCAGACCTTATATAGCCTCTTCTGACATACAATACTTTTTAGGGTTTTTTGCTCGATATTTAACAATCGTATTGGTACGGAACCCTTTCTACGCGAGTCCGACTCGCACTTAGTCGGTTTTTTTTAGTTTTCTATATTATGTACGCAATTGTACGCAGGTGGAAGGCGTACTATTCTCGATATATCAAAGCATGGCTACGAGGAGGCAATACCGGACGGCATGACGATTGACTACCGCGGAAACTTATGGGTGGCACTCATGTTCGGTGGGACAGTAAGTATCTACTTAATGGAAATATCCATCTCTCGGACTCGAACTCGCGACCTACAGTGCGGATGCGTAACCACTATGCGGCCAAGTAACGTCGCAGACAAAATAATTATGATATGCATTTTTAATTGACCTGAAAAAAAATGAAAATAATTTCTACGAACCATAAAATATTCAATTGTTTTTAGACCTTCATTACAGATTACTTATATTGTGAGTCCTTCATCTGCTCTAACACGAATCTGCCATAAGAAGATTCTGTGCTTAACCGAAATAAGTACTATAGGAGCTTTTAATACCACACGATAAGTCAATTAATTTCAATATAAACTAGTTTGTAACTGGTTACGTGAAAGAAGAAAATTAACTTCTTTAAAACTGCTTACAAAACACACTTACATAGGCGGACTTTAAGGTGAAAGGGTACCTGCGGTCTCTCCATACAAACGAAATCGACTGTTTCCTCCCTGGATTATGACACTAGCTCAAATATTTTTGTGCCATAAAACCTATAACTGCCATGACTATTTTGGTTTTTTTCATTTTCTAATTATCATAGAAACTAAAATTTAAAAAATAAAAAAAAATTAAACAAAAAATAGGTGCATGGTCATGGCAGTTATAAGTTTTATGCACCAAAAATATTTGCTCTAGTGTCATTATCCAGGGAGAAAACAGTCGACTACGTTTGTAATAGTTTGTATGGAAAAAGCCTCCGGTACCCTTTCCTCTTAACAGCCCTTTTCACCCATTTAGAGGTCGAAATTTCCAACAAAAAAAGTTTTCTTGATGAGTATTTTTCTCTTTTTTCTAACAGTGATCATCTTCCCCAGGTTTTACACATAGATCCAGACGCAAAGACAATAATATCCGCTTACAAGTTACCAGCAAGTAGGACGACGAGCGTCACGTGGGGTGGCCCCAACTTGGACGAGTTATTTGTGACGACAGGACGGGACTCGCTGAACATGGACGCGGAACCGATGGGCGGAGTCATATTCACGCTGCGAAACACTGGCCATAGGGGTGTTATACCACATTTGTTTAATTTCGAAAATGCTGATACTTATTAGAAGACAATGTATTGGATATTAGTCAAAATAATTTATTCTAGTTTTTTAAGATGGAAGATAGAAAAGTCTTGGTCATTGTTAGCAAGCCGTTGAGAGCCATTCATTACCCATTGCACTACCAGTCGACACTACCGGTAGTGTCGTAGGGATTTTTTTCCCTTCTAAACTTACTCGCTAGTAGTGTTAACATCTCCGTGCATATAATGCCAGCTTAGTCAAACATTTGCTCTATAAAATAGTAGTTGGTCTGTAAAAAGTACTAGGCAATCAGAAGTTAATAGAAGGTACAAATCACACTTATTACGTCATCTCTCTTTCTTCATTTTTTCTCCTCAAAAAGTATGTGATGGCCATGAAGGAATCGAAAATAAAAAATAAAAGTCTTGTCTGCCTTTTTGGGAGTAGGTAGGTACATATATTAAAAAATATTGCCTAAACACAAAAATTCTTAAAAACATGCTCAAAAAATATTTTTTATCACAGTTGCTCATAAAGTGGATCTTATTATACCGCTTTTAGACTCATAATGCAACGTATTATACACGCGTGCGATAAAAAAAATCCAACTAGTGCTAAAATAATACGCTATCCCGATAAGTCAAATACGTATCTCACTGCTATGACATATTAGGTAGATGAAACATTCATAATTTATCTTAGGTTATACCTACTGTTTTGATGTATAGAAAAAAGGTACCATCAAAGAGTTTGTGCGCTGCTGGCTTAAAACTCTTTGTTGGTACCTTTTTTCTTCTTTTCAAAAGGTTGTCTCTAAAGTCTGATAACGAACGATAATTTTACGTGATAACGTCTTTGAAAATAATTAAAAATTGAGTTTTGTTTTTTCTTTAGGTACATAAATATATTTTTTCCTTACTATTATATTCTGTTTTAAACCGCCAACGCAAAAACAAATGAAAAAAAATCCTAAAAATATATTGTATGTCAGACGAGGTTGTATAGGTTAAAAGTCTTTTGCCTAGCCTTTCGGGAGTGTAATTAACAAGAAATAGTAAACATAACCTAAAATTCTTAAAAACTTTTTATTATATTAACAAGTCTTTTTTTTTATGTGCTTTAACTGTGATAAAAAACGTCGTACGATACACGTGTGGATTGATCATTCCATCTCGGCTTTTGCCATGCTCGCGTTCCGCTCGCGCGTTTTAAACCGCCTCTATGGAATGATCAACTTTCCACACTTGTATCGCAATGTACTATACCTTTTCTGTTTTTAGTACTTGTTGTTATAGCGACAACAGAAATACATCATCTGTGAAAACAACTTTCTAGCTATCATGGTACATGAGATACAGCCTGGTGACAGACGGACGGACGGACAGCGAAGTCTTAGTAATAAGGTCCCGTTTTTACCCTTTAGGTACGGAATCCTAATAAAACTGGAAAAATAATTCAATGAAATCGAGCATGATTTCACATTAGATATCTGACAGTTTTTTTGTAGGATACCCTCTACTGAGTTCTGATTGCCTGGTACCTACAGACCAGATTCTTATCAAACAATTTACACGGTAACGGAAAGAGAGCAGTTGAAGAAAGAGAGAGATAGCGTCATAGATGTGATTTTATATCTTCTACTGACTTCTGATTGCCTGGTACTTACAGACCAATGGGTAAAGGAAAGAGAAAAATTAAAGAAAGAGAGAGATAACGTTATGAATGTGATTTTATACCTTCTACTGACTTCTGATTGCCTAGCACTTACAGAACAATTTACACGATAAAGGAAAGAGAAAAATTGAAGAAACAGAGATGACGTACCTAATGAGTGTGATTTGTACCTTCTACTAACTTCTGATTGCCTAGTACTTTTTACAGACCAACGACTATTTTATAGAGCAAATGGTTGACTTAGCTGATATTATTATACCAGCTAATTTTCGCGCTTCACCATGCGTAGTATGGTTGATTCTATGACCTATGGAGAGTTGAGTATTATTTGATGGATTTAGTTTATTATTTTTCATGGATTTTTTATACTGAATTTCCGAAAGTCGTAGTCGAATGTTGATCGTTTAGGTGCACAGAAGTAGCCCTCAACGGCTTGCTAGTATAATTACAAATAACCCTGCATAGGTGGGAAATGATTTGGTACATACAGTCTGTAGTATTTGTATGTAAGTATATATCATTTCCGATGTATCATTTTATCCATAAAGAAGTCAATGGCGTGAAGTTTGGCTAGATTAAATTTTTAAGGGTGATGGTGAGGTAGCTCGCGTATCCGAACTTTGTTTAAAAAGCTCCTGTTGGAAGAATGGCATTTTATCCATAGTATCATTACGTCTAAAGAATCGTTACGTTGATCCATTGTATCTGGAAGACTAAAATAAACGTAAGCATAATTACTAAGGAATAAGATGAAAAGTAAACTCATTTTATATAATTTTAATGCGGTCACTATTGTATTAGTTGTCCGGTAGGTATTTAATCCTAGTGGGCAAAGAATACGAAAATAATCCCAAGTATATCGCCAGAGTACTAACGATTAGCAATCAAAATAAAATTCAAAGTTCTGTCTTTGTCTGAATTGGGCCGGCCATATCTGCCGTATGCCGGAAGAACTTTGGGCCAAATCAACAACTTTTTGGACACCCACCAACGGAAAAAGATTACCCGGCAGACCCCGTCGAAGGTGGCGAGACTAGACATACCTACATCGTTCTAGGACACGGGGTCCCGCAGAGTGTAGGGACACGACGATATGGACTTTATGACAGATTGGCAATCCGTAGCACAAGATCGCGATCAGTCGAGGGGGAGTAGAGAGGTCTTTGCCCTGCAGTGGGATACTACAGGCTCTTAATAATAATAAAGTTCTGTCTGTCTGTCTGATATCAGTCAGTCATGACTGATATGGCCGAATCGGGCTATTTGGCAGACAGATGATATTATGGCGTACGTACGTGTCCGTCCACCGCTAAATATTGTTAAAATTAATTTCCTACCAGGACGAAGTCGCTGACAAAATTAGTACCTATCTTATAAGATTTTAAAGGATTATTCGTAAGCTATTCATTGAAACTTAGCTAAAATGAAAAACTAAAATTAAATTATTAAATGTATTTAGAGCACATTAGGGTTACAACCAGAATAATTTAACAAGAAATGTGTATAACATTAGTTTAGACTATAAATAACTTAACATCACGTGACAACAGCTAGACTAGAAATTAGTTACATTCCTATAGGAAATGACACGAATTACACGGTGAAGACGACGAACTTTGCCCGCTTTTGCCTGCTAAAGACTAACACCCTAATTTATAAACATGATTTTGTACTTAAACAAATTTAGCTAAATGCATTTAACGTGTAATCTAAAGTTTAATTCAATTTCAACGGCTTGTAACTTGCATGATATTGTGCTTAAACTAATTTGGCTAAATGCATCTAACGTCTAATCTAAAATTCAATTCAATTTCAAAGGCTTGTAACTTGCATGATATTGTGCTTAAACCAATTTAGCTAAATGCATTTAACGTGTAATCTAAAATTCAATTCAATTTCAAAGGCTTGTAACTTGCATGATATTGTGCTTAAACCAATTTAGCTAAATGCATTTAACGTGTAATCTAAAATTCAATTCAATTTCAAAGGCTTGTAACTTGCATGATATTGTGCTTAAACCAATTTAGCTAAATGCATTTAACGTGTAATCTAAAATTCAATTCAATTTCAAAGGCTTGTAACTTGCATGATATTGTGCTTAAACGAATTTAGCTAAATGCATTTAACGTCTAATCTAAAATTCAATTCAATTTTAACGGCTTGTAACTTGCATGATATTGTGCTTAAACCAATTTAGCTAAATGCATTTAATGTGTAATCTAAAATTCAATCCAATTTCAACGGCTTGTAACTTGCATGATATTGTGCTTAAACCAATTTAGCTAAATGCATTTAACGTGTAATCTAAAATTCAATTCAATTTCAAAGGCTTGTAACTTGCATGATATTGTGCTTAAACCAATTTAGCTAAATGCATTTAACGTGTAATCTAAAATTCCACTCAATTAAACGGCTTGTTACTTGCATGATATTGTACTGAAACAAATTTAGCTAAATGCATTCAACGTGTTATCTAAAATACAATTCAATTTCAATAACCAAATAGTTAATATTCTTTAATCAGTTTGACACTTTGACTTCACTTTGACTGTGCAAGTCGGATTCCTAAAATGTGTTTTGTCACTTTTGCACATTGTCATCTGTCAAAGTGCGAAAGTGACAAAACACATTTTACGTAAAGGCTTATTAAATGTTTAGGCAGGGTGGCAATTATTACAGCGCGATACTGTTTTCACCAGACAACTGTGAACAAACTTTCCATCATCTTTTTCAAATCGCATAAATAAAGTCAACATATAGAATTTGAAACTTACATGGTTATTTTTAATTAATACTAAAGTTATATAAAACAGGATTTCTGTCATGCTTTTATTTTGTATTGCTCAATATTCCGATGCTCGTAAAAATGGTGATTGTAACAACATCGGAAGATCGAGCTAAAAAAAACATTCCTTTTTAAATAACTTTACTAAAGTAAAAACATGTTCTAAACTGAATCTGATTTTCTTATCTGAATCAGGTATTTTTATTAAAGGTACAAATACTTTAACGAGTATATTATTTTGTTAAAGATTAAGCATATCGTGTCAATTCCCATTTTGTGGTTAAACATTATTTTTTAACAAGATAAAGTTAACACCGAAAAAATTTCAAAATTGAAATATTAAACATTTCAAAATACCAGAAAGACAGTCAGATAAAGTTCAATTAGCTAAGAATATTGTAAGCTAAACGATAAAATGGTTTATAGAAATTGCATGTACTTTGCAACATTTAGGCACATTTTTCCGATAAAATGATTATCATCGTGTCCTTTTCACAAAAAAAAAAATAGGCGGGGTTGCAACAATTATTCGCAGAACCTGGTTATAAAGTACCCGCCATACGTAAATACTTATTTTAATACGCGTCACTTTTTGCGAAAAGGACAAAGGTTCAGCAACTTTTTAAATAGTTTTATATATTTCTGATAATAAAATATAATGCAGAAAATTCCACATTAAAATTTATGGACAGATAAATTTTACTTAATTTTAATTTAGAGAAAAGAGAGCCAAATACAATATGAGATTCCAATTATTTTAATTGACGCTAAATTTAAGACAATTTTAAACTGCGATACTTAAGTATCTATACCTACACAAGACAATACGCGCGACTTAAATTGGCCTCTCTGAACTAGCAGTAAAGCCTTTTAATTGGCTTCTGCAACGCGCAGTAAGGAAAAATAAGACCAATGAGCGTGGTTTTTATCCAGTGTCAACTTAATTCGCGTGTACTGTACGAACTCTTCAATTAAAAGCTAAATAACACCTCTGTGGCAAAAAATAAAAAGTTTTTTTTTAATTCCCGCAACATCTCCTTAATATTAAAATATACTGTTCAATAATTACTTTATTAATTATTATTACACTCTATGAACGGATTCCCCTACGTCAGGGATAACAAACGTGTCTTTTAAGATAACATTCGTAATAAATAGAGATTGTTTGTCACCCCTGCCCTACTTTCTCTACACATCAACACTAAATAAGAGCACTGGCAGTGGTGTGGCTGTTACAGATAAGTACTATATTAACATTTTTTGATATAAGTATCTTTTTAAATACTTTATGCATAATTAATAAATGTAACAATGATTCAGAATTTGTAATTAATCGAAGCGAGCACTTTAAGTTAGGCGGTCGGAAGTGGCAGCGAAAAGCATCGCAGTAGCGAATATTTTTTCTCCTTTTTTACATCTTCTAAAATTGAGTACCTCTAACGGGGTATTGGAAATTATACTAGCAAGCCGTTGAGGGCTACTTCTGTGCACCTTAACAAACAACTTTTGTTCTACGACTTTTGGAGATTCAAACATTTTTTTGAAAATTTTGAGGTTAGGTTTATCTGAAAATCAGCTGTTCCTTATACGGAGAGGTCATTAACCTTAAAATTCAACTTATTTTTTAAGTTTTATCTACTGTTCTTAGTCTGAATTACCTTTGTTT
This sequence comes from Idaea aversata, assembly GCA_907269075.1. Lineage (NCBI taxonomy): Eukaryota > Metazoa > Arthropoda > Insecta > Lepidoptera > Geometridae > Idaea > Idaea aversata. The sequence continues at coordinate 7,521,073 of OU026102.1, forward strand.
TAAAAAAATCAGCTGTTATTCGAATTTACATAACCTCAAAATTTTCATTTTATTTTTCGAATTTTCAAAAGTCGTAGAACAAAAGTTGTTTGTTAAGGTGCACAGAAGTAGCCTTCAACGGCTTGCTAATATAATTTCCAATAACCCTGTAGACTAAAGCATTACCCACTAGTAACAGAACATCGAGCATTCGCTGAATTAAATAGCCCCAAACCACACTTCAAACATTTGTAAGAATATATCATTACATTGAAATGCTCTAGTCTATCCACACATTGATTGCTTCACATCATGCCGGCTAATAACTTTGCGCGTATCTTTAATTTTAGTACCAAAATAAGTTACTAAGTGAAGACACTAAAGTATGCACGAGATTAACACCCGTATTCACAATTAGCCCAATGAGATTGCATAGTGCATGCGAACGCATAGAGCCGCAAATAAGTTGCTGATTCGCTAGAGTGCAGACAGCGGCACAAAATTGACCAATCAGAGGGCCGCATTTAGCGCAGTGCATTCACTTAGTTCACAGCAACTAAAGTAGGTACTGTTTGAGAATACAAGCGATGGAGTCACTTAAAAATAATGCTCACACAAGGCTAAATGAAAAAATTTGGACCTAGACCTTTGTGAGCATGTGGTAAGTGGACCATGGGCTTAAGTGAACCATGTGCAAAGTGGACCATGGGCTTAAGTGAACCATGTGCAAAGTGGACCATGGGCTAAGTGGACAATGTGCGAAGGCTGTATCGCAGTTGACCGTTTAGGAAGTGAACTACGTGTGCTAAATTTTTTTTACGACAATACGTATGACATCGCAACACCAATGAATTTTTCTAAACGAAAATAAATGTAAGCAGTATATGTGCGCTATTTTATTAATAACCATTAATTCCATGTTTATGAACTGAATAAATAAATATTCACTAATATTATTAAGAGAAAATTTTGTTTGTAACCAATTAGCTTCGAAACTACTGGACCGAGTGTAATGAAATTTTATCGCGATATTCCCATAGGATCGGGAGTTATACGTGTGAAACCGCGGGCCGCTGCTAGTATTACTACATACTATAAAACAAAGTCGCTTTCTCTGTCCCTATGTCCCTATATCTCTATGTATGCTTAAATCTTCAAAACTACGCAACGGATTTTGATGCGGTTTTTTTTATTAGATAAAGTGATTCAAGAGGAAGGTTTATATGTATAATACAGTACAATCTCACTAATCCGGCACTTCGATAGATCGGCACGTCCAATAATCCGGCACCCTCCGCCCACGCCTCCCTCACCCCTCTATACCTGTGCGCTTGGTCGCTGCGTCGTCGACTAGCAGTCTAACCTCAAAACTTATCACGTGCACGTGCTAACGTATTTGTTTTTTTCAAGTGAGAATAGTTTATAGTTAAAAATGACAAATAAACGCAAACACAAGACACTAGATTTGAATAATAAAATGGAGATTGGTGATTTTTTCAGTATAATCCAGTAATCCGAACATTCCAATAATCCGGCACCCTCCGGTTTTTAATAGTGCCGGATTAGTGAGATTGTACTGTACATGCATAATACAGCCGTGCGAAGCCGGAGCGGGTCGCTAGTATTAAATATAAACTAGCAGCGCTCTGAGGTTTCACCCGTGTAACTATCGATCCCGTGGGAATATCGGGATAAAAGGAGCCTATAGCCTTCCTCGATAAATGGACTATCCAACACCAAAAATAATTTTTCAATTCGAACCAGTAGTTTTTGAGATTAGCGCGTTGAAATAAACAAACAAACTCTTCAGCTTTATAATATTAGTATAGATTTTAGCACAATATGAGCTAGGATTTAACTAGATAATAATGTTCTTCTAATATTTGTTATTAATGTAATCACAACGGTTATTATTAGTTATTACTTATTAATAAATTATATATTCTAGATTCTTCTTTATGTTTCGTTTACTAATATTACAAAAAAGACTTCTTATTTGTTAGTAACGAATAGTCTTTAAGGTGAAAGGGTACCGGCACTCTCTCCATACTAACGTAGTCGACTGTTTCCTCCCTGGATAATGACACTAGCACAAATATTTTTGTGCCAGAAAACCTATAACTGCCATGACCATGCCCCTATGTTTTGGTTTTTTTTTTCATTTTCTAATTACCTATCATAGAAAATAAAATTTAAAAAAATTCAAAATTAAAAAAAAAAAACAAAAAAAGGGGCATGGTCATTATTGGTCATGGCAGTTATAAGTTTTATGCACCAAAAATTTTGCTCTAGTGTCATTATCCAGGGAGAAAACAGTCGACTACGTTTGTAATAGTTTGTATGGAGAAAGCCCCCGGTACCCTTTCCTCTTAAAAAAATCTCTTTGAGAATAACACAGGTTATTTTTAGGGTTCCGTACCTCAAAAGGTAAACAAGGAACCTTTATAAGTTCACTCCCTTGTCCGTCTGTCCGTGTGTTACCTTTGATTTTCTCAGCAACTGGTGGACTTTGTTCATCGGGATAGTCCCAAGGGATCTAGCTAATTTGTATTAAACTGCAGTAATATAACTATAGGAACAGCTCTATATATTTTTATTGAGTAACACAAGTATATTAAGGGCCTACGATACAGATATTTTGTTCGCCTTTATCTTTATTTATTCATATTCATTAGTCAATAGTTTTGTTTAAGTTAATGAATATGGATATAAATTCATTATCTCAGGGCTACCCAACCTGGGCGCCGCGGTATTTGATAAAATTTATTATTTCTAATGAAAAATGGTTGTCTGTAAAGTCGGACAGACGATAATAAAATTTTACGTGATAACGTCATAAAAAAACATTGATAACCTTATGTATAACGCGATTACGAATCACCTTGTGAATAACGCTCACTCACGTTTCCGTAATATGACACTTTTTTGTAAGTGCAGTATGGTTTCATCGATTTATATTTATAAGACGTTATCACATCAAAATAAAAACTTTTTTTTGCCTATCTGCCTAACTAACCAGTTAAAAAACTATTTGGACTAGCTAGATTAAGATGTCGTAACCAACTAAGCTGTGCGCAACTGAAAAAGGTTGGGAACCCCTGCATTATCTATTATTGACCTTATAGTATTCTATAGTACAGTCAGCCTGCCTAGCATGAAGACCAAAACACGATACGATAAAGCGATATCACGCGATATAACTACATCAACTCTCAAAATATGATAGATAAAGCCGCCGTGTTAATTTTTTATTATAAATTGCGATAAAAATTATGATAAAAATTCAACATGGCGACTTTATCTATCATATTTTGAGAGTTGATGTAGTTATATCGCGTGATATTGCTTTATCGTATCGTGTTTTGGTCTTCATGCTAGGCAGGCTGAAAAGGCTGAGGGTAACAGGTACACATTTTAAAGTTCTAATTATTTTAATGACGGTTCAATAATTTTTGGTTATTCTGCATGAAATAACTAACACTTCGAAAGCTTTAGTGATATCAAGCAGAATAATTTACAATTACTGAATCGTTATTTTAAAAAATAAGACTTTAAAATATGCACCTGCTACCCTCAGTCCTTTTCTGACTACAATAAGGCAACTTGCAGACCCACCGTAGAGCTTCAAAACTGCTGTAATTAGAATGTTTTCAACTCAAACAAGCTTCTAAGGTCATACTCGAGTTGAACTTTAAAGTCCGGGGCATTCCTGGCTCAAAGATTGGCTATTGCCATCCAGCGGGGGAATGCAGCTTGCATTCTCGCATCTTTTGTGCCAGGAGTGTCGCGGGGCGGGTTATTTGATTAGATATAAGTTAGTAAGTAAGTAAGTTATTTGATTATTTATTTGTAGTTTTTGTGATTTTAGGATTTTTTGATTTATTTATTTATTTTTGTATTGATTTAAGTATTTGTTTATTGTATTTAATTGTAATTTTTATAGTGTGAATGAATAAATGGATCTCTGACTTTAAAGTCATTCAAATCATTAATATTAGAATGAAAAAAAATCTAATAATAGTAATTTTAGAACTCTACGTTGGATCTGCATTTCTGTTGCCGACTGTACAATACCAAAGACATTTGTTTTTTCTTTCTTTCTAGTAAAAACTAAAGTAGATTATCCTATTCAGTATATATTGATATACAACCCACACTTACTAAGAAATTCCTTATAATTCCTTTGTTCCCTACACACTGAGATTATCCCACTATTTACTTACTAAGGTACTAGTGACATCTATTGTAACTAAAGTCGAGTTCGCATTAAGCAAGTATTTTAGTCTAGTATTGACTAATTTAGTAGTCAAACGTGTCTGAACACCAAAAATGTAGTCGATTAGCTTAGTAAGTAATTAAGTCGAGTCGATACATTTTTTTCTATTTTTAAAACCCGACGCAAAAACAACAGGGTGTTATAAAGGTGGACGCACATTGATACGCGCCGAACGAATCGAATTTTTGCCGTCCACGGAAAAAGGTACCTTATAATAATAGAGATAAGGTACATTTATTCATTTATTTATTTCAGAGTCGGCCGCCTCTGACAATGCGGACGACTCTGATGACGTCATCGGAAATATAAATGTAGATACCTTATCTCTATTATTATAAGGAACCTTTTTCCGTGGACGGCAAAAATTCGATTCGTTCGGCGCGTATCAATCTGCGTCCACCTTAAGTTTGACGTGTCTGTATTTGTGTGTGTGTCTGTCTGTGGCATCGTAGCTCCCGAACGGCTGAACCGATTTAGATTTAGTTTTTTTTATTGGAAAAGTGAATTAGTCAGGAGTGTTCTTAGCTATGTTTGATCAAAATCTGTTCAGCCGTCTGAAAGTTATGAGCGATAAAAGTCGGGGGACAAAAAACGGGGGTTTTTCGAATTTTTAATTATTGGTCGACTAGTATGTCATGCTCACTGGTTCACAAACGTTCATAAACAAGTTCGAACCTGTCGAATTAGTCGAGTTTATCACTACGGAGTATAAAATAAAGTCACTTTTTGCCGTCCCTATGTCCCTTTGTATGCTTAGATCTTTAAAACTACGCAACGGATTTTGATGCGGTTTTTTTTAATAGATAGAGTGATTCAAGAGGAAGGTTTATATGTATAATACATAATATAGCCGTGCGAAGCCGGGGCGGGTCGCTAGTTAGTTCTATAAATCGTTGCATTGTTTTATAGACTGTTCATCTTGCAATACACGACTTGCACTCACACACTGTACTCGAGTAAAGTGCGAACATGGAGGTAATGATCGAAGAGTACGAACGATTTTTGGGCGAGTATTTTAGCTACTAAATTACTCACTATTAGACAAAAATACTAGCTTAATAACTTGGCTTAAAGATTTTATCATGCCTACATTGTACACAGGGTGATTATTATTATTAAGTATTTCTTCACTCTGTCAATGTTTAGGTGCAATGAGGCCCGCCATGATGTCAAACGTGTTACCATCGGGTGTTACTTTGATCCGTCCCCCCGGTGCGGGAGTATCGACTAGCAGCCAGCCAGCTTCGTCGACGCCAGCTATAGTGCCAGTCACAGGAGTTGAACTGCCTTCTTGTTGTACGCGGATTTCTTCGCCACTGGAAATAGTTATTTTCGTCACTTCTGCTCGGAAAGTCACTTAAAACAAAATCAGGCAGAAGGTAGTGCACTAAAAATCGAACCGTATTTGCTAATTTCGAAATGGCCACTAATGAATAATAAATAGTAATAATAAATATTACAGGACATTCCACACATCGCCATCGGGCCCCAAGCTAAGTAACTAGACTTGTGTTATGGGTGCTAGACAACTACATAAATACTTTTCTTTTGTAAATATATACTTACAATACATAGAAACAACCAGAAGGCCAATTCCCATAAATAAAATTGTTAAAATTACATCTCAATATCATTTCGATTGCATTTCGATTGCAAAAAATATACTAAACGTTATCTTTTGGTATTCTCATAAACTAAGATTTCAACATGATATCCGAATGAAATGTTAATTTAATTGAAATGCAATCGAAACTAAAATGTACGTAAAACGGTATTCTCCAAATACAAATGATATCGAAATGTAATCGAACTTATCTACACCGTATTCTCGTCGCATAAGAAACGTCTTTGAGATCGAGAGTTGATTGAAATGTAATCGACATGAAACAACGAATTTAGTGATTTTTTAAGGTTAACTTAGTTGGGTTGGTGTGTAAATCTAATAAAAAAAATAATGCGGGTCATCTCCGAAGCGCGACTGGAGTTTACTTTACTTGTATTTCGATATAGAAGGTTACAGGTTCGATTCTCGCCCCAAACAAGTATTTAAGTATACAAGCCTAATTGTTTAGCTTAGGGCTAGATGGCGTTATGTGAAATGGCCCACATTATTTACTTTATTTGTAAAAAATCGCTATCTATTGCTATTGCTATTGATTGCTGTCGACAACAATGCTCGCTTCCTTCCTTCCTACCGATCGCTTTCATAATTGCTATCTAGAGCGTTAGCGCAATTTATCTCATGGACCTTCATATCATAAAGTTTCTTCAAACACACTCCAAAATAAAACAGGCGCCAAATGAAATTATTTTAAATTGTGACATAGCCAACCTAACAAAGCAAAATGAATGAATGACTGAACGATTTTATATCGCAATGTTAGTGAAATGCAATTGAAATGTAACTGAAATGTTATTATGATTATGGTTAGCAGAATCCCAATTGACAGTTAAATTTCAATATCATTTCACTTCGATCAATTTAAGATTGCATTTTGCTATAATTACGAGAATTGACCTTCTGACCACAGACAATTATATCTAAGCATAAATGCTTGTCTGAGGCGGTAATCGAACCCGCAACCCTTTGTTTGGCAGTTCGGCATGGAGACCACTGTGCCAACTGGGTCGTCAAATAATAGGTATTTCGTCATTGCTTGGAAAGTCACTTAAAACAAAATCAGGCAGAAGGTAGTGCATTTAAAAATCGAGTAGGTTTTGCTAATTCGAAATGGTCACTAATGAACGAATCTATAAATATTTTTTGGACGGTGCAATGGATAGAGGGCATTACGGCGAACCTTTACACCCTTTGGTATGGGTCTCAAAATGCGTCTCAAAGTCTTTGGCATACATATAGCTATGACGTAGACATCCGCTAACCTTCTACGCGGACGAAGTCATGGGTTAAAACAAGTTTAAACAATTATGATCGATGAGCGACTTTATTTTTTCGTTCAAAGCGTTATAAAAATGGAAGGAAGGAAAAAAGTCGAAGTGACGTCTTAGAAGGAAGAATTAAACGTAAAGCAGTACTTATAAAACCTATTTAAAAAATATAGTTATTTTTCTCTCACCTATGAAGCCAATACTGATAATACTGTTCTCTAAAAGCGTCGATTCCACCACCCGTCGACATATACTCGAGTATTCGTTCCAATTGCGAGCAGTACCGCGCCAGGAACTTCTCTATAGACATGGCCGGTATAGTCGACCCGTGTCGCTTGTTGTGTTCCTTAATTATATCGTTCAAACACGTTGTGGGGACGCTGTTTGATATGTTTACACCGGTACCTAAAACAGATGAAAATTTAAAATAATATCCGGTTCGAAGGACCACTGTTTTAGTGATTCTGATGACATATGGCGCCATCTAGCGCCAAACTAAGGAACTAGATTTTATTGTAACCATATAACAGATATTCTCTATCTTCTATAATATAAAAATGAATCGCAAAATGTGTTGGTAAGCGCATAACTCAACAACGCCTGGACCAATTTGGCCAATTCTGTTTTTAGAATATTCCATAAGGTACGAGGATGGTTCTTACGGAGAGAAAAATTGAAAAAATTGCCTAAAAATGTCTAAAAACAACACTTTTCTATACTCCATACCATACAAACGAAGAACTTTAATACAATAACATAAAGTTCAAGTTTTAATGGAGAGGTTCCGGGAAGGCAAAACAATTGAGTGACGTATAAATATTGATGTCAATCGTGTCGCGGTGTTAGTTGCCAAACTACACCTAAACGGCTGAACCGATTTGTATGATTTTTAACCCCCGACGCAAAAACGACGGGGTGTTATAAGTTTGACGTGTCTGTGTGTGTGTGTGTGTGTGTGTGTGTCTGTCTGTGGCATCGTAGCTCCCGAACGGCTGAACCAATTTTGATTTAGTTTTTTTTATATGGCAAAACAACGTTTGCCGGGACAGCTAGTGTATTTATAAAATTATCGTGTTGCGGTGTTAGTTGCCAAACTCAACCTTAACGGATGAACCGATTTGTATGAATTTTTTGTGTATATTCGTTAGGCCTGAGAATCGAACAACATCTATTTTTTTTTTGTTTAAGCTATCAGTGTGCCATGCGCACCATGCCATGCCATGCAGTGTGCGCCATGTTTTTGCGTGAAGGAGTAACAAACACACACACACTTTCACATTTTATAATATTAGTAGGATACAGATACAAATATATTTTACAGATGTTAAAAACACTTATCCCATGACGAGAATCGAACCAAGATCCTTTTAAATCACAGGCGGGATTCCACTAAGCCACTGAGACCGTTAATTTATTTAACTAGCAGCCCTCTGCGGTTTCACCCGCATAACTATCGATCCCGATGGAATATCGGGATAAAAAGTAGCCTATATTATTCCCAATGAATCAATGTATCCTCATACCAAGTTTCATCAAAATCGGTCCAGAACTTTCGGAGCCTATTCGTTACAAAAAAAAAACAAAAAGATCTTTCTATTTATGATATTAGTGTAGAATGTAGATAGTGCATATTGGGTATAATAAAATAATAAATATCCAGTTTAAATTGTTCACACAGCAGCGACATCTAGGTTTAAACTAAGGAAACCTTGTAGGTACTATGTGAACTAAATAAGTGCTTACCAATAACAACAATGACGTCATCCCCTATGCAGTTCGCCGTGGTAATAGTGCCGCCTATTTTGGAGTCGCGACCGAAGTAAATGTCGTTAGGCCATTTTATTCTACGAAACATAAGTAAATACATATTAGTAGAAGAATAATAAGATTTTATTGTCATCATCTCGCTCTTTCTCCGAAACGCTTTTCACTGATTGGTTAAGAGAATGAGTTTTCGATACGTGGCGCGAGTAGGTATTTTCAAAAATGACCCGTATCGTGCGATAGAGAGAGTTTAAGTTCGGACGTAATTGCCTTCATTTTGCTTTCAAATTATGTTGCGGGCCGTAACGTTTTTACTTTCTTTATCACTGCATCTTATTCTAGGTTTATAAGTTTTGCTTTTTTGGTAATTCAGTTTAGTCTATTAAAAAACAATTGAAACGCTCGATGAAGTTTTTAAGTCAAAAATATAGATTGTCAGATACTGATAACTTTTATTCTAGGCAATATTTCTTTAAAATAAAAACGGTTAAACCTAGTTTTCCATTAGATCTAGAACATTTTCAAAAATTATCAAAATCGGACGTCGTTTATGGGGGGGGGGGGGGAACGTTACCGCTTTTTGTATGGAAATTCATAGCCGTACACTGGTCTTAACAGAAATCGAGTTGGCTTAAATTTTTAAATTCAAGATGGCTGTCAAAGAACGAATCGAGTAGGCCACGGCTTGATTTTTGTATCACACTGCGCCTTGATCCATCGACAACGATGTTTCGTTGGAACTTGTCTAAGAGCTTATCTTCATAAAAACTTCGCTTGCGCGATCTAGGTCGGCTCAGTGGCGACATCTGTTGGTGGCAAGGCGAAACGTCGCTACAGACTTATATGTTGTTCTGTGATATAGTCACATGAGTAGAGATGACCAGAGGCTAAGGTTGTTCGGAGCTGTCAAAATGAATACGTAATTGTGACATAATCATGTAGGGTTGGCACAGGTGGATTATATTAAATAAAAAAAACTTGAGAGGTGTCAAGGGACACCCGGATAGAACGAGGTTCCTTTCGATTAATTAGTTAAGGAGTTGTAATAAAATAAAGATTTTTATTTTTTTATTTTTTTATATCTACTTTCTTTTTGTAAATAATCGTCGCGACACCACACTGTTCAATGCGAAATAGAAAGACGAAACGAAAATAACTGGCTTGCTTTCTATGCAAAAAGTGTCGTTACATCTTTTGGTCTTAATTTTCTCCGTCTCTTTTTTCGCAACGAGCGGTAAGGAACTTCGTTCCAAAAAAAATGTGTTTCAGTGTCTTTTATTATGGGCGTTTATTTTAACGCGGTAACAATGTAATCTGAATTTTGATGATTAATCTATACTAATATTAGAAAACTGAAGAGTTTGTTTGTTTGTTTGAACTCAGGAACTACTGGTTCGAATTGAAAAAATATTTTTGTGTTGGTCAGTCCATTTTTCTAGAAGGCTACATTTTATTTTGATATTTCCACGGGATCGAGACTTACGCGAGTAAAACCGCAGGGTGCAGCTAGTAGGTAAATAAATGAATGATGAACTTAATACCTAAATCAGAAATTTTACGGCTTTCCGGGAAACTTTGATGACACAGAATCGAACGTTAAATAGATAAACATTGACATACTAGAATTCACAAGTAGTTTGTTATACATACATATAACTATGCTTTCCGTCGTGTCTAGTCACTCTATCACAAGCCTAGTTGCTTAGGTCCGTATTAATAAACCGAACTCAATATCGATTTCAATCTTGAGTTTGCTCTTGAGTTGTTGCGCTGATTAATAAACCTATCTTAAGACGCGATTAAAGAGCGACGTATCACTTGAGTAATACCGTATTAATAAATCAAACTCAGCTCTCAAGATATGTCTCAAGATGTAGTTTCGTGAACTTAAGTCTGATTGCGGGTCATATAACTAAAGTTAGAGGGCATTACAGTGAACAAATAAAGTCATCACACCAAACCTTTAAAACGTCTCGGAATAATTATCTAATAGTAAAATCTTACATTTTGTAAAATATTTTCACATTCAAAACAAGTTGACAGTAAAATATGACGAAACTACCTACCATAGGGTAAAAACAGACCATTTAAGGTAAGAACATAGCGCTACTGTCATTCAAGGTCGCTCTCAAGATCAGTCTCAAATCTCAGGAGCGATATCAGCTTGGTTAAAACTTGAGTTATATCTATTAATTAACGCCTAACTTAAGACAGTGACCACATCTCAAGACTCACTCAATTGATACGCACTCAAGATCGATATTGAGAGCGATTTATTAATACGGGCCTTAGACTGGAGCACTCACTCACTAAATCGTTTTCATCCTTCCTCCCTCCCTCTCTATAACAGAAAATCTTCTATCCGTGGTCTGTTGACGATAGCACAAGCCTAGCTGCTTAGGTTGGGGCACTCACGCACTCAATTCCCACCCAGTAAAGGTACATATTTATAACTATTATATCCGTCGCGTCTTATATCCGTCGCGTCTAGTCACTATAACACAAGCCTAGTTGCTTAGACTGGAGCACACGCTCACTCACTCACTCAATCGTTCCCACCCTTCCTTCGAAAGAAAGAAAATTATTGAAGTCTTCTATTTCGTCACTCGTCACCATAACACAAGAATGGTCCACACTCACTCCCTCCCTACTTAAGATCAAATTAATAACACTATATTTTATTAAACAACTAGCTGCCCTCCGCGGTTTCACCCGCGTAACTCCCGATCCCGTGGGAATATCGGGATGTAAGCTATCCTATCTCTCAAGTTGGATCGAACTGCACATGGTGTGCGAATTTTATTATAATCGGTTAAGTGGTTTAGGAGTCCATTGAGGACAAACATTGTGACACGAGATTTATATATATTAAGAATATATGAAACAAACATGCGACGCGTGATGTTTACCGCTCGCATGCGAGTGTGACAGCCCTGAACTTGGGCACTGGCCGAGCCAGTATAGACCGGTTTCTCTCCGTACGTGACGTGCCGCCAGTGCTCACGCACACACGCGCGTCAAGCTTGTAGTAGTGGACTTGTCAGAGAGCTTTGTATGACACATTAGTCTCTGGTTGTATTCTTTACTCATGTGATATAGTTACCTTATATCTAAGTGTTCGTAAGCAGGTAGGGAGCGTATCGCACGGACGGCGGCCAGCGCAGAGACGTGTTGGATTAGAGGTAGGGACGGAGACATTTTCTGCCACACCTGGCAACACAAAGGATTTTTTATTGACTCTCTATCCCACTTCTGAACTTTTAGATAGAAATCAAAAGCATCAATTAAATATTATAACTATAAATATAAAATTCGTGTCGGTGTTAGTTGCCAAACTCCACCTTGTAAATTGTATCATGTTTTTTGTGATATTCGATAGGTCTGAGAATCGAACACAATTTTTTTCTTTCATATTTTTTTAAATGGCAACACAACGTTAATAATTATATAATATCGCATCTAAGCCTAAAAATGAATATTTAGAGGGTTAAAGGTCTATATGACATCCGTCTAAAACTTTCTAGAGCTCTTATAATAAATTTTTTTTGTAAGGAAAGTCGACAATTAAGTTTAATAAAATAGACAAAAGATAGTAGAAACAGAAAGCCAATTACAGACACTTACAAATGGAAACATACTGAAAAAATGGTTGTGTGTAAAGTCGGTTTACGGATGATAATTGAAAGTGATAATGTCTTAAGAAAACATTGAAGGTAAGGTAAGGTAACGAAACACAAACGATCCCATTGGGTCGAAGTGTTGCTGGCTATTTGTCAGCCCCCAATAGATAAGAAGGTAACGTATTATCGTTGCTATGGTTACCTTGTCAATAACGAAACGTGAGCGATGACGTCACACTTTTTTATGAGTGCTGCCGGTGTTCATCAATTTATAAGGCGTTATCACGTCAATATAAAAGACAGCGTATCAAGGTTAGATTTAGTACCTGTATGGATATAGCAGCCTGTCCTGGCGGAGTGAGCCAGGCGTTGCCCCCGCGGCCCTGCCCGGCCAGCTGGCGGCGCGCCACCGCGCACACGCCGTGCGCGAGCGCAGCGCCGCACACTGCCATCGTCGACGACACCGTCTCACTGTATACCACTAGTCGACCGATCGATAGAGATGACAGGTTCTGTAATCAATCATTGAGAAATTGTTGGTAAAGGTTGCCAGGAAGAGATCGCTTTGAGCGATAAGGCAGTCCTTTGTAACATTTAGACTTAAGGTGAAAGGGCACCTGCGCTCTCTCCATACAAACGTAGTCGACTGTTTCCTCCCGGATAATAACACTAGCACAAATATTTTTGTGCCATAAAACCTATTATTTACCATGACTATGCCCCTATTTTTTTTTTGTCATTTTCTAATTATCATAGAAATTAAGATTAAAAAAATAAAACAAAAAATAGGGGCATGGTCATGACAGTTATAAGTTTTATTAGTGTCGTTATCCAGGGAGAAAACAGTCGACTACGTTTGTAATAGTTTGTATGGAGAGAGCCCCGGTACCTCTTTCCTCTTAAGCTTTGTTTTTTATATTTAATGTTATTAAAAATGATGTTTACAATAAAGAATTTATCTATCTTGATTAAGAACCAATTTGCGCAATCCAAAGATAGCATAAAGGTGGATCGAAGTGAAATAAGAAATGTGTGTTCTCTTTTTGATTCACTTCTTGATATAAAACGGTGGATTTTTAGAGGAAAAAAAAATCATACATTCACTGGTGGAGCCTCGTTGGTGGATCCTAGTGAAATGACCCTGTAGAACATCGTGTTAGTAAGCCTCGGTTAGCCATATTGCCAAACAAGTCTGTAACTGTGCTTCTGTTCCTTCTTTTCATTGATGATTTTTGGTGTAAAGCAGTTGAGGTCAATACGATTTCGCCTGGTTACCGAGATGGAATTAAAACGAAAAAATATCATAATTTTATCGAGGAGAAATGAACCTTATGAACCGTCCCAGGAGCCCCACACATCCCCGAACCAGGAGCGGCGGGGATGTGTGGGGCTCCCTGCTGGCTTGAGATGGTAGGCGGCCAGAGATTTACCCACTAAACTACTCCTCGGTGTCCCTCTCTTCACCATAATCCAGGAAGCAGTAGGAACTGTTTACACATACAACTAATTCCCCCCGGGGTGGCTGGTCTCTAAAGACCCTTCCGGGAAAAACCCTTCACAGGGAAAAAACCGTCACGAGAGAGGTTTTAATACCTTACAAATTCTGATATCTTTGCGTTTTCTCGAGGAGAGGAAAGGGCTTAATTTGTTCATATTATACTCACATCAAAGTAATCGACAGTAGAGAAATGTTCGGGACAGTCGAAGACATAGACCGGCATGAAGGTCTCAGAAGGCTGCTCCTGCGGCTGTTCCCCACGTAGGCACCACTGTACCGTGAGACCGGACAGTTGTTGCACGCGTGGGGGCTTGTTACCGCACCAACGCTCCACTACCTCTAGTTTATTCTGACGACAATAATTGTAAGGGGTGTTAAATGTTCGATGAATCAAAGTCAAACTTAAGGCCTATACGCACACAACAGTGCCGCCGGTACAGTGCTGACATGTGACGTTGAGTTACGTATCCATCAGTGTCAATGAAAAATGATATTGTAGCAGTGAAAGTGAAATCACTGAACGTCACTGTCACTGACGAGTACGGATAGCCTAGTACAAAAAGTATGCTACAGTATCATTTTTTACTCGACAGTGAAATCACTGTACGTCACTGTCACGTGTGTCTGAGTACGGATAGCCTAGTAGAAAAAGTATGCTACAATACTTATCATTTTTTACTCGTCAGTGACAGTGAAATCACTGAACGTCACTGTCACTGACGAGTACGGATAGGAAAAGTATGCTACAATATAATTTTTTACTCGTCAGTGACAGTGAAATTACTGAACGGATAGCCTAGTACAAAAAGTATGCTACAATATCATTTTTTACGGACACTGATAGATACGTATAGAACGGCACGTGTCGGCACTGTTATGTGCGTATAGGCCTTTATTGTCTCTGAAGTTAAGCAAGGCGCTACAGAATCATTTAGCAGCACACGCGCACCGAAAGTATAGTAGCTGCATAACCACTTCTAACTAGGTAACTTCGGAGCCCGTTTGAGATGTTTTGCCACATTTTATACTGTTTTCGAAAAGTTACCGCGATATACAATTAGTATGCAAGCTACGATTGTATGGCGCGGTAACTTTTGTGGCGGCAAAGGATACCATTTTCATGAAAAATTAAACAATTACTCAATTCTCAATTTTTTTTCATGAAAATGGTTAAGTACAAAAATCTTTTTTCTGTTAAATAAAATTGATTTGAAATAAGTATGCAGAAGCGGATTAATGTTTGTGTAAATATCGAATAGTTTTCGAAAAATTTAATTAGAAAAAATCTAAATTTTGGTACTACAGACTGAGGAAGGATCAGCTTACGTTTTCCTGTAAATAAGCTATCACAAAAAAAAACAAGAGAAAGAGAAGCGATTAAAGTAACGGAGGATAAAGCCCTGTACATAAATGTCTTTCATTTATCCCTCGTTCTATATGAATGAAATCCTCAGACGATTTCTGTATAAAACTTTAATGCGTGTTAGCGTGAGTTTCAGTGCAAACTAAAGCCGTATAAAGTGCAGAATTGCATTATGCGGGTAGCAACATGCATATATCTGTGATCTCATTAGTCCTAGCATCGGATTCAGCCTGTTGCATGCAATCCTGATGTGATTCACGTACTCAAATCTCTCTTATAAATATAAATAAATAAATATTGCAGGACATTCCACACATCGCCATCTAGCCCCAAGCTAAGTAACTAGACTTGTGTTATGGGTGCTAGACAACGGATATACTACTTATATACTTTTCTTTTGTAAATATATACTTAATATACATACAGACACCCAGACCACAGACAAATATCTAAGCATAAATACTTGCATGTGGCGGGAATCGAACCCGCAACCCTATGTTTGGCAGTCCGGCATGGTGACCATTGTGCCAACTGGGTCGTCGTTATCCACCCATTAATTTGATTTGTGACATTTTTTTGTCCCTCCGTCCGCCAAAAGAGGCATTCCTATTCGTCGATGATTCCACGTGATACACTGACCAATGAGAGCTTTTGGCCGGAGGTAATTTTTTTTTTGAGATTTGAATACAAAGTAGAAGATGAAGTTTAACGAGTTAAAGTGTAAGATAAACCTCTTATTCATTAAAGGGTTCAGCTATATCTTGTCTACTTAGGAACAAAAAGATAAGAAAGAAAGAAAGATAGAAAAAATATTTATTGTCTATTAATAGATGAGGTTTCGTTAAAGACAGGCACTGGCCTAAATGATGAATGAAAGAAGAAGTAAAACAATAAACTATAGCTGCAAAATAGGAGGCTATACGCACAAATCGTGCAAAGCCTAAAATAAAAAAAATGGGTGCGTGTTCTTATGAACGCGGGTGAGAAGTTATACTTCTAGAAGTTATACGTCCGTCTGTCTGTCCGTCCGTCTGATATTTATTTTGCGGGCAGCTTCAACCTGCTAATTTAGACAGTGATGCGCGCACATCTATAATTTCACTCTCGCAACTTTGCCCTTTTTTACTTTTGGGTTACGCAGCTGCAACTTGTAACTTTTGTGTTACAGATGCGCGAGCATCTTAAGAGGATCATGAGTTTTCGATACACGGCGCGAGTATTTTCAAAAATGACCCGTATCATGCGATAGAGAGAGTTTAAGTTCGGACGTAATTGCCTTCATTTTGCTTTCAAATAATGTTGCGGGCCGTAACGTTTTTACCCCTTTTATCCTTCACAAAATGAAATTAGTCTTATTTAATTCAATGCATCTTATTCTAGGTTTATACGTTTTTCTTTTTTGGTAATTCAGTTTAGTCTATTAAAAAACAATTGAAACGCTCGATACAGTTTTTAAGTCAAAAATATAGATATTCAGATACTAATAACTTTTATCTAAGGCAATATTTCTTTAAAATAAAAATAGTGAACCTAGTTTTCCATTAGATCTAGAACATTTTCAAAAATTATCAAAATCGGACTTCGCTTATGGGGGGGAAAACGTTACCGCTTTTTGTATGGAAATTTACAGCCTCACAATAGTCTGAAAATTTCACTCTCATATTTTTTTCATAACGCGCCTAAAGAAGTATAACTTCAATAAGCATGTCATTTCCCTGTAATGAATAAGAGGCATGTAGTGCGGTGGGATGAGGTATGATCGGCGTGGCGTCCTCACCGGCCATCACACAGTCACGTGGCCGGCGCCGGCGCAGCTCCGCGCGGACACTCCCTACGGACATATACGTCTCTACATTTACTACGATACGGTGATCATATGGACATATACACTTTGTATTCTAGCATTATGTTGTGATTATGTGAAAATTGATTACGTTGTTTTTGATTGTGTAAACAACGGCTTAGTTGTGGTAATGGTACAATTATTACTTGCCTATAGTTTGGTGCTGACTTGGATCATTTACTAATGACGTTAAACTCTAACCCTAAACTTAGATCTATTAAACTACGCAACGGATTTTAATGCGGTGTTTTTTAATAGATAGAGTGATTCAAGACGAAGGTTTTAGTATATTAAACAAAACTTCCACGCGTACAAAGTCGCGGGTAACAGCTAGTTTAATATATGTCTTCGATAGTTTAACTTAACTATTTACGTGTTAGTTTGTTCTTAGTTTATATAGTTAACCTATAGATCATTATTCTTCTATTTACTAGTGTATGTAATACTTAAGTGTGAATGTAATAATTTTCAACATTGATCTGCACTACGTCCATAATCCTGTACAAACTAATATTATAAATTCGTAAGTTTGTCTGATTTAGACAAAATTGGCATAGTGGTAGTTTAACGGATATATGATACTTTCGATTCCGAAATTCCCGCGTGATCGGAACTTAGGCGGGTGAAACCGCGGTGCACAGCTAGTACAGCTATATTTTTATAATGTTGTGTGTGTATCTCCTATATTACTAGAATACATAGTGCTAATGATACGTGACGATGAAATGACGGCGCATCTAAAAGCTCAACTAATCTCTATGATTAATATTGATTATCCTACTCATACTCATTCCTGTAAATGAGCCCATTCCTGTAAAATTTTACATTGACTAAGAATTCACAATTAGACTGCCATCTAAATTACTTACTATTAATACAAAACAATAACAAAAATACATATTAAAACAGCTTACATATTAACTAAAAAAACACACCAAAAAAATTACTAAAATAAAGAAAAAAGTGCATAAAATAATAAGAAAAATAAAACAAATTACCAACGTAACATAACTAGATTAGACAAATCACCCGAATTCATCCCCAGCACAAAGAAGCCTATTTTTTTAGACTGTTACTGATGTTTATAGCCTCTATATCTAGATGGCGCCACGGTTAACTTTTTTATTTAAGCTTTAATAATGTTTAACTCCTGTTAAAAAAATACCAAAAGTGAAATAATCATTCAAACTGAGAAAAATAGCGTTATAGTTCCTTAATTCTTTATTTACGATGCCACCTGTGTGATTGATTTCCAACAGTTTTAAGTTATTATTAGATTTGCGGCTTCGTTACTAAATAAACGTACGTTATTTTGTATGGCCTGTATGTCTATATTTGGTAATTATTAGTCAATGATATCATATATCATTCAAAAATCTTAATCTCATTTGACCCAAACCTAAATACTTAGGGTGGATTCAGAAAAACCTCTACTTACTTGTATTTCAATATCTTATTATTTCAATTTTTTATAAGACAATTCAATGGTTTATGCAAATTATAAAATTCCAAATAAATAAAGAATAAATATTGACTTTGCGACTAACTCCTGAATTCACCCTTTTCACTTCAAAATAATTCAGCAATTCACTACAATAATGTCGATGCGCAATTTTAATGACGATACAAAATAGAAATAAAGATACCTTACCACATGATTACCAAGGAAGAATCCCTTCGTGAATTCAGGACGATTTATTTCCACAGGCGTTTTCACGTGGAGCCCTAAAATTTCGCCCAATATTTTGTGTATTATCTCTAAGCGAACTTCGTTCGATTTCGCACCTTCTTCGGGTAGATAATCGCTTGGGTCTGCTTCTAAATGGATCTGAAAACAATTTTGATTTAGATAATAGAAAAACAATCACTACATAGTATAAAACAAAGTCGCTTCCCGCTGTTATGTATGCTTAGATCTTTGAAACTACGCAACGGATTTTGAATAGATAAAGTTTTTTTAATAGATAAAGTGGTTCAAGAGGAAGGTTTTGGTACATAAAACAAAACTACCACGCGTACGAAGTCGCGAGCAACAGTGGTATATATTTTGTTACTTATCGACAAAAAACTCTTATTTCTAGATGGCGCTTCCGCTATTTTTTACTTTATACTTTACTAGCGACCCGCCCCGGCTTCGCACGGCTATATTATGCATGTATTATATATATAAACCTTCCTCTTGAATCACTCTATCTATTAGAACCCCTACTATAATATAATATAATTCTGGAAAGAATATCTACTAGCTAGTAAATATAACCATGCGAAAATGAAAACGCTGTTTTAACGTTGCAAGCATAATGTTACCTGTGAAAATATAGCAATTCCATTGTTAGTAGAATCAGTGGCTTGTAAGAGCGAAGGTGTCCGCCACGTCTCCTCGGATGCTAACACTTGTATATCGAGCTCGTGGCCCGGGTGGCCCGTGTATTTAGAAGGCCTACAAAATATTATTAAGTCAATTTAAATTGTTGATACATTCTGATGTGACTCTAAAGAAGCTTTTAACTTTAGACTAAGTACTATTTATTCTTCATTAAATGGTTCTACTAGTATTAATAAAGTACGTATTACAGTCGATCAAACATACCACATTGAGTTTTTACTATGATACTTCAACAGACTGGAATCAGCCAATATGGCTCGCATATTGGCCGATTTCAGTTTTAAAGTATAATGGGAAATACTCAATACGGTGCCTTTTATCTAGTGCGTACAAGAGGTAAGGTCACGTCTTTTATAGCTTAAGTAAAAATTAGTGTTGCCGATCGATCGCTGAATAATCGATAGTTCATTAAAAACCGATAGTATCGCGATAGCCTATCGATAGCTCAAAACAAGGCAATACTATCGTGGCTCGTAAATAAAAATCTATCGATAATATCGATTATTTCTGGCTATTGATAGTCTGCCAATTGCAATAGTATTTGGTATATAGTAAAACTATCGATAGTTCGGCAGCACTAGTTAAAATTGATTGACTAAATTATTCGAGGTAGAACCATCTAAAGATTAAAGATATTATGTTTACATTACTCAATTATAACAAATGTATATATTTACAGGAGTACTGATGTACTACTATTAAATGTAATGCAATACTTAAGGATAAAACTAGTGGGAAATTGTAACGTGTATTTACAAAAAAAAACTAGGGGTATAATCATGCTATTACATTTTACCATATAATTATTTATTAATATTTAAATAGATATGTATTATTTGGAGAAAAATGAGTAAAAATGTTGGTAAGTATTAGCAGTGAGTAAAGTAATAAACAGCAAGATTTTTTAAGCTAAGGGTACGGTTATGCCGGAGATGCATTGCACATTGGCATCGCACAAGTAGATACGAAGCATTACGGCGCGTAAAGCGGCGTGGTGACCTTGATTAAGGGGTGATCCTCACAAAAAGGGGTGATTCTCCCGTCCCGGTACGGTTTAAAAACGTTACATACATTTTGTTGTATGTAGCAATTTATATTACACCGTGCATGATCCGTGTCCAGTCAGTGCCCGCACGACGCTCGTCTACTCCACGAATCCGCCCCATCCCCTCGGCGGCTGATAACTCGGTGTAATGTAAACGTGCAGCACTGACGGGCTCCGCTCCGGACATGGCCCGGTCTAATGAGAATCATCCCTTAACCAATCACGAGCCAGAGTACGTATATAAACTTTATCGATGTACTGCAGTAGTCTTTTGACATGTGCGTACGCTAATTCCATACATTTGTTTTCCATGTAGATGGCATAGATGTGCGACGTGGTATGTGCGATGCATCTTCGACAAAGCCGTACCCTAATGCACATGTCACAAAGAAGATATAAATGCATCTGCAATATGTAACTAAATATTTTTTACAAAAGTACATTAGATGTTTGGCGTACCAAAAAATATTAGCTTCCTGACTTGCTCTGCAAAATTCATAGAAAAATGTAGCTTGGTTTGTAATGGACACATTAAAATTATTTACATTTTGTATAGCAACTTTATCAAAAATATATTAGCATAGATTTATCTTTTGCAAAATGCGATTATAAAAATTAAAGTTAGCTATAGAAATGTACTGTACTTACTGTCTATCGTTTTCGGTTGAAAATTGTTTCTTGGCCGGCGATGCTTGGTAACAAAATATGTGATGTTTCATCTTAACTGACTTCCATTTATCGTATGTAAATTGTACAATTTCATTCTCGCGAACCTGAAATAAGATTAGTGTTAGTGTAGTCGAAAATGGTTCTAATATACTAGACCAAGGAATCACATTGTCCCATACAAACTTTACCCCCCGTTTTTACCCCTTAAGGGGTATAATTTCGGAAAATCCTTTCTTATCGGATGCCTACGTCATACAAAGAACACACCCTCCAAGTTTCAGGTCTCTACGATCAGCAGTTTAGGCTGTACGTTGATCCGTCAGTCAGTCAGTCAGGACAAAGCATTTTATATGTATAGAAGACTAGCTTTTGCCCGCGACTTCGTCCGCGTATAAGTCGAAAATGGACCAAGGAATTGCGTTGTCCCATACAAACTTTACCCCCATTTTTCATCCCTTTAGAGGTAGAATTTTGGAAAATCCTTTCTTATCGGATGCCTATGTCATACAAAGAACACGTTTCAGGTCTCTACGATCAGCGGTTTAGGCTGTGCGTTGATCCGTCAGTCAGGACAAAAATTTTTATATGACAGATTATGTCTATTTAGATACCTCAGCGGTCTTGTAATACGGCAACACAGTATGCAGTAGATCCGAACATAGCGCCAACAACCGGCCTCCGTCCAACAAGTGTGCTAGCAAGAGAGGCGCGGCGCGGCCCACACACCCTGCCACTGCTACCAGCGCGGCCCGACCTCGCCACGCGCCCGCTTCGAGGTTCTCACGAGATATACTGTACAACGTGTACCTGGAATATGAGGTACAAGTTGTCGAAATATGCGACACTCGGGTAACACTTATCTTGATGTCTTGAGAAGAAGGGGTAGCGGGGGCTCTCTCCATACAAACGTAGTCGACTGTTTCCTCCCTGGATAATGACACTAGCACAAATATTTTTGTGCCATAAAACCTATAACTGCCATGACCATGCTCCTATGTTTTTTTTTTGTTTTTTAAATCTTAATATTTCTATGATAATTAGAAAATGAAAAAAACCAAAACAAGTCATGGCAGTCATAGGTTTTATGGCACGAAAATATTTGTGCTAGTGTCATTATCCAGGAAGGAAACAGTCGACTACGTTTGTATGGAGAGAGTGCCGGTACCCTTTCACCTTTTAAGGGGGTTCATTCATACGCTAACGACCTTGCTGCACAGCCTACTAAATAGTTACTACCGGCACCGGTCGCCTTCGTTGGTTAATGTTGATTGTTACGAATGTTTTTTGTTTTTTTTTTTTTAAAGTGCTGAGATACTTGAGTAACTTGTGTAGCAAGGTCGTTGGCGTGGGTCCATACGCCAACGCAACATTAGAGCGCTGAGCATACTGAGGTGGACGAGATTCTATGCACTATGCCACATAGACGCCGAACCAGTTTCTATGTGGTATCGTACCCGGAATGCTCCCGGTTCCGCCCCGGTATACTCAGTTCTTTAATCGGGATAAAATAAGGTAAGTCCAGACAGTCCAGTCGTGTAGACGAAACTGGTCAATAGAAACTAATTTAATATTTCTTTTATATGGCAATTAATAAGAGTGTTAAACTTGGATTCTTTTGTTGATCTTGGTCTATTTTATTTAGGTAGTATACCGCGGTTTTTAATAATCTTAATGAAATTAAATACTCGGGAGATGACGGAAAATTATTTAATCTACTTAAAACAAATAAGTTGGTGTAGTTCATGCAGTTTTAAGTACCTATTTGAAGTTGATATTCATGTGGTTATTAAAGCAATTCAAAAATACTTCAACACTACAGAAGTCTGTACATTACTTTGTGGTAGTAAGTAGGTCAATCAAAGCAAATAACTCTAAAAGCTTGTCCTTTTTCCTATCGCTTATTCGCAAGCAAGTTTTCATTATTATTACTACTTTATTCTTTATTTTATTATTATATATATATTATTCATACTTATTTATATGAGCATTAATATATATTACAATCATATTATAAATGGGAAAGATTGTCAGTGAATGAGTGTAAGTGTTTGTGAGTTGTATGTTTGTCCATGCAGAAATTACTGGATTGAATGCGATGAAATTTGGTACCACATAAGCTACTTTTTCCTAAAATTCGCAAGGATAACGGAACTTACGCGGATCAAATTTTGGCGGCATCGCAAGTTTTTTAATATTATATAGTGATTAGGCTCTCTTTGATTGCATTCTACATCAACTTACCATCAGACGGGCCGTCTGCCGGTCTGCCGTCTTTAAAATAAAAAATAATGTTTACTAACTGAACTAGCCAATTGAATAAAGTATTTGAAAATCTACGAGGCGCGACGCGAACGTTTTGTCTATGTGAGTATGATGTTGTATTATGGTCGAAGCTATTTATGACTGTGAATAACACTAACCTTTCTGTATCTAATACTTTCCTAAGAGAAGCTTCCAAATTGTCACCAGCGGCTACACTATCAGAGTATATTAACACATTCGGTGATTTTGTATTGACTAATGGACGGGATAGTTTTAAAGACTTTGGTGTGGCTTGTTGAGATGTCGAGGCTTTCGAGGATTCTTCTTTAACTGGAGCGTAGTTATCAGTCTGAGACTTGGGTCGCTTAGGTCCAGTAGAACTGACGATTCTCTTATGTGTCGTAACAGATTTAATCTGACTAGATATGTTTAGTAGTGATGTAGAAAGCGAACTCGTGCCTTTCTTCAAGTCTAATTTCAAACTAGATTTCTTTGGTGTAATATTGTGTTGAATTTCTACAGTAACATTTTCTACAACTAATTCTTTATCGTCATTTTCTTGTGGTATTTGAAGTTCTAATTTCTCTTGAGTGTTCGGTATATTGATTTGTTGTACAACAGTCTCTATGTCTTTGGTATCTGGTTTGTCATTTTCATCATCTGCATTGAGTGATTTCGTTGTATTTACACTGACATCAGCTAGTGTTACATTTCTCCTACTAATTGGCGCTTCCATTAATACGTCACTGCTGCCGTTCATTTGTGCTGTTGTATTTCTAATATCAGATTTTATGTCAACAACTTTGGACAGCTTTCTAAGTAGTGCAGCATGGATGGGCCATTGGAACTCATTGATGGGATGTTTGAGACTGTGTTGTATATCACTTCTCAGACTTCTCATGGATGGATCTGTAGCCTTATTTGGTTCTCCGGTTATCTGTACAGCTGTAACATTATGATTAATTTTCTTTACACTTAGCAATTATTCTTACTAGTAATATTTTTTTTACATTAAATAAGTCAGCGTTTGACCACTATCTCCACCTCATGATGGTAATTGACGATGCAGACTAAGATGTAACATGTTTTCCTAGAAGATACATAGGTAGAGACTGAAATGACACAAAGGCAATGTTTTTCTTGTATACTCTTAATTAAGTGCAAAGGTATAGTTAAAATACTTACTCTGTATCCTAACAACAGGCAAATTATGGTTGATCAGGAATTCTCCCCCAATGAAGTTGAAGCCGATCACACTGAGGTTTTCTATATTAGTCTTCAAAACAATTGCTAGATGTGTTCCAGCCTTCCACGCTATTGGTAAACCTATTGACTCCAACTGCAAACAGTATACACAACAATAAATATAGAGTAATATTATAAAGAGGTAAAGTTTGTGAGGTTGTAGGGGACCGATTTGGATGAAATTTTGCATAGAGATAGTTTTGGGGGTAGCTAGTATCTTGGCTATTTTATCCCAGAATTCCCGAGGGATTTAGATCCCAAGGATTGTTTATGTTCAACTGTGTGGGAGAGCTAATATTCCCAATCCTAATCTATATCTTTTTTTCCCGCGGCATGCCCAGACGGAGTTGGCCGGACGAGTTGGACTCGCATTGTAGGGACTGGGCTCAGCTGGCACTAGACAGGGAACAGTGGAAGGAGGAGGAGGGAAGCCTTTGCCCTGCAGTGGAACGGAATAAGCTAAAAATAAATAAATAATAACATAATCTATATCTTTACCTAATATCATAAAGAAAAACAGATTTGATTGTTTAAATTCATTAAGCTCCAAAACTACTATACCGATTTTGATGAAACTTGGTATGAGGATACATTGATTAATTAGGAGTGACATAGGCCACTTTTTCCAGATATTTTACAGGTTCAGGACTTACACAGGTGAAAATGCGCTACTGCTAGTTTAGAATAAAAACCGTGAATACTCACAGTCATAACTTCTTGATTTGATTCATGCTGTTCCATTTCGCACTCAAAGAGAACATCCACATCGAGATCGGTGATGGGCGATGGTTCACTAGATCCAAGCGGTAGGCCTCCACCACACGATACCCAGTCATTGATTGCTATACACTGTGGTGGCTTCATACTACACACTCGGGTTGTGTTTGTGTAATCTAACAGGTCACATAGGTAGGCATTCTTCGGGTTTGTACATAGTTTTGAACTGAGTGTTGGTGTTTCTGAAATATTTTATTATGACACATTTAGCATAATGTCTTTCTAATATAAAATACTAGCAACCTGTTCCGGCTTCGCACCGCTATATTATGCATGTATTATACATATAAACATTCTTCTTGAATCAGTCTATTTATAAAAAAAAACCGCATCGAAATCCGTTGCGTAGTTTTAAAGATTTAAGCATACATAGGGATATAGGGACAGAGAAAAAGACTTTGTTTTATACTATGTAGTGATAGTAATGTGGTGAGTGACTAATATGAAAAGTTGGTATTGTCCTTATTTAATATGCATGCAAAAACAACTCATTCATTATTACACTTGCACAATGGTTACCATGCCGGACTGCCAAACAAAGGATTGCGGGTTCGATTCCTGCCTCAGACAAGTATTTATGCTTAGATATTTGTCTGTGGTCTGGTTGTTTCTTTGTATTGTAAGCATATATTTACAAAAGAAAAGTATATAAGTAGTATACCCGTTGTCTAGCACCCATAACACAAGTCTAGTTACTTAGCTTGAGGCTAGATGGCGATGTGTGGAATGTTTTGCAATATTTATTTATTTTCTTGTGACTTTGTCTGCTTATGGTTTAAATTTTCTAAAATCCTTTCTAAGCGGATTCTCTCTTAGCAGATGCCTACATTATAATAGCTATCAGTGTGCCAAATTTTAAATAGATCCGTCCAATGGCTTGAGCTGTTCATTGATTTATCAGTAAAGTGAATTTTACATAGGTAGGTAAAAGCGAAAGTTTGTAAGTGTATATGTTTATAACTTCTTCATTTAAAAACCATAAAACTAATTGCAATGCTACTTGGTTTGCAGATAGCTGGAACCCTGAACTATCATAGAACTATTATAGGATATTCCTACGGGATCGAGACTTACGCGAGGAGCAGCCAGTTGATATTAAAGACATCGACAGTTTTGTGCATTGTGCATGTAACATGTTACATAAACAGTGCAGCAAGTTACTGTTCCAATAAGATAAATCAATGTTATTTATTACCTGCAGCGTTCTCCGGAACTTTACAAAATGCAACGCTCGTGTTCCCACTCAGGAACTCCAGAAGACGAGCTCTGAACGAGCGGATTCGCCAAGTTTTTATAAAAGTCATTGCGATGTAAATCGGCGTGAACAACATTATCACTAAATTATTTTATGCACTCCCTAAACTATAGTTTACAGAAACATTCTTTGAATAGTTCTCATACTTTTAACTCTGATGAAAATTGGGTTAGATCGATTCTAAAGTCCATCGACACAGTCACATCAATAACCTAAGTGGAAATGAAAATTACACTAGATTCTGTTAAGATATCTTCATTGTGAAAAGTAAAGGTTTCTTTCGTAGTGCTATTATTTCAGAAGTAATTATTTTTTATGAAATAAAATCTCTTCAAATCGTAAAATCCCAACCAAATTCAATTTAATATTTTGACATATAAGTTTCAATACACGCACGGTAGATTTAAAACTGAATACGTCAATGTCAAATCTAAACGCCCGTTCCTACTCGAAACAAAATTAAAGTATTTTATGTTTATGCGTAAAACGAACCGGAAAATAATTATGTCAAGTTCAAGGTCAATTCTGTCAAAAAAGGTTGCATTCACAAAAACAGGCAGAAGTGAAAACGATAAACTTGTTATTTCTCATAGAATATTTCTTGAAACGATCTGCTACTGCCATCTATTAGCACTCACTTAAACAAATATAGTTTATTTATTATTCGCTAGATGGCAGTAAAAAAATTAAATCAGCGCCATCTCATTCATTCGAATAGCGGTCTTTCTAGAAACTAAGTTTCTCAATTTGTGTAATAGATGGCAGTATAAGTTAAACAAAAAGACTAACACAAATAAAATCTCATCTGTTGCGTCAAAATCTGTCGCGAGAACGGCTGAAAATGCTCACCCACAAAAGTGCCCAACGCGCCATAAGAAGTTTTCACTTCAAAAATATTGATTAATCTTCTTACGTACGTAAATATTTATTTGTAAAATAATCAAGCTTTTCGGAAAATGTAATGATGCAGTTCTAGAATGGTTTTATATGAGTTTTAGTTATTGACAAAATCGGGCACGCAACTCCTTTCAGCATTTTTATACTCTATGTTAAGATATAGCCCTGAAGACCCATATATTTCAAAAATCATTCTGTAGAATATATACTTGTACCTATACAGACCGTTTTCCGCAATTAGACTCTTTTTAATTAGGTCCTTTTTGCGTGACGATAATGTAGGCTTGCCCAGCACCTACTACCCACTCAGCTTAGTCGACCATGTCCAGAAGAGAGAACTTGTCAATACTTCTAGAGCTAACTAAGCCGCGGGTTTTATCACGATGTTTTCCTTCACCGTAGGTGCAATGTCAATTAGCGCACATTTTATTGGCCGGCCGAGATTTGAACCCACAACCTTCAGAATGAAAGTCGAGGTATCTATCTACCACTAAGCCAACACCGCTCTCTTCTGCAGGAGCATACCTACCGTTAAGAATTAATACTGTTGGTTATCATGGAATGGGATAGGTTTGTTATGTTGTTGGTATGGTAAAGTAAGTACCTATATAATAGCGTACTTTGGCGAAGACAACTTCATTATCGTCTAGGTTATCATCTCTGTATCTCTATCTTAAACACATCTGTATCTTAACTTAGTTTTAAGACGATTTTTCTTGGTTGATTTCATGAAAATTGTTCCAACTTAATTTAAAAAAACTCGGCCAAGTGCGAGTCGGACTCGCGCACGAAGGGTTCCGTACTATAATAGTTTGTTTAGTTAGTATTTAGTACAGAAATACTTATATTATCTGTGAAAAAATTCAACTGTCTAGCTACCTATAACGGTTCAAAAGATGCATCCTGGTGACAGACAGACAGACAGACAGTGGAGTCTTAGTAGTAGTCCCGTTTTTACTCTTTAGGTAAGGAACCCTAAAAACAAAGTAATAATTTATGTAGATATAGTATTATCACCCATTGGGTACCGGAAGCTGAAGACGTAGTCGGGATCAAGGCAGACCCCGAAAACGATGGCGTGACGATCTTGATTCATTTCACACAGACTGGCTTAACCTAGCCGCCAGGACCGAACTGCTTGGAAATATGTGAGGGAGGCCTTTGCCCAGAAGTTGGACTATACAGGGTTATTGGTAATTATAATAGCAAGCCGTTGAGAGCTGCCTCTGTGCACCTAAACAAATATTTTTTGTTCTACGACTTTTGGAAATTCGATAAAAAAAAATTTTGAGTTTATGATTACCTGAAAATCAGCTGTTCCTTACACGGAGAGGTCATTAACCTTAAAATTTTACTTATTTTTTAAGTTTTATCTACTGTTCTTAGTCTGATAAACCTTTGTTTTAAAATATCAGCTGTTTTTCGAATTTATATAACCCTTAAATAACCTCAACATTTTAATTTATTTTTCGAATTTCCAAAAGTCGTAGAACAAAAGTTGTTTGTTTAGGTGCACAGAAGTAGCCCTCAACGGCTTGCTAGTATAATTACCAATAACCCTTTACAGGCTAACAAAAAAACGGTTGTCTGTAAAGTCGGTTTACGGACGATAATTTACCGTGATAACGTCATGAGAAAACGATAAACAATTGAGATTTTTTTTGTTATGTTCTCTAATTTTTCTTTTTTTTCCTTTATATATCTATTTGTCACTCGTCACAATAACACAAGCCCAGATGAGCGATATTATTATTAAATACTCTGTTTCATAAGTTATCATGACGCGTCTCGTCAGATTACTATGGCGCATGACGTCACACAATATTACCGTGACACTTTTGTGTGAATGCAGTTGTGCCACCAATTTACTACTAGTCTAGGATTCTTAGGTAGGCAGGCAGTAGATAGGTGCAATAAGTAAAAATTACAGCAAGCGTTGATTCGCTCCATTAACTTTGTAGGATGCATGCAACAGCCTGCCTACCCTTATCTAAGGTAGAACTCGGTAGAAGTCGACGATTACCAGCATTTGTGCCTGGTACCAGCTGTCATTACTATCGTTTAATAGCCATAAATATTCCAGCCTGATCACCATGGCCAATCACGTTAGTTATACACACATAATAACTAATATAAATAAAATAAAATATATAAACCACATTTAAAATGCTTTGTCCTGAATGATTGACTGACGGATCAACGCACAGCCTAAAATGCTGATCGTAGAGAATTGAAACTTGGAACTTTCTTTGTATGACGTAGGCATTCGATAAGAAAGGATATTACAAAATTCTACCTCTAGGGGGTGAAAAACGAGGGCAAAGTTTGTATGGATGGGACAACGTGATTCCTTGGTCCAATCCTATTAGAATCCTTTTCAACGTCTACGCGTACGAATTCGCGGGCAAAAGCTAGTCTATACATATCCCTAAATGACTGACTGACGGATCAACACACAGCCTAAACAGCTGATCATATAATTATAGAGACCTGAAGCTTGGAGGGTGTGTTCTTTGTATGACGTAGGATTTGCATGGGACAACGTGAGTCCTTGGTCCAATCTACCTACTTCAAATTTTGCATAAACACATTCTTTCGACTTCTAGGCGGACGAAGTCGTGGGCAAAAGCTAGTAAGTATAATAATATTTTATATAAATCTATTTATATCTACTAATATTATGAAGAGGAAAGATTTGATTGTTTGTTTGCATTGAATAGGCTCCGAAACTAAAGAACCGATTTAAATGAAACTTGGTAAGTATGAGGATACATTGATTCATTGGCAGTAACATAGCCTACTTTTTATCCCGATATTCCCACGGAATCGGGAGTTACGCGAGTGAAACTGGGGAGCGCTGCTAATAAAACATAAGCTGCTTTATGAGCTTCTTTCTACATACCTACTCCTACTTATAGCTTATAGCCTGCATGTGGTAGGTACCTACCCACATAATATTTGTCGAAGGGCAGTGAAGTAGAACTTCAGTTCCTAACATAAATTAAAAGGGAAGAAGAGACTGAAGATGATAAGCAATCGGATGTTGTTTACAGCTCTCGACCCTATAGTCCACTGGCACTGATAAAACTACAACGACGCTGTTTACTTTGCAGTAGTATTCGTTTAAACCTCGTGTCGAGTGCATGTCCCGCAGCGACCACGATTAATAAACCGGCATTATAAAAAATGGAACTAAATTTCATAACAACGTTAATAAAACACGATGTCAATCACAATGTCAAACAGTGCTTCAAATCAAAGAAACCTTTTGGTAAGTTTTTTTTACAATTCTCGAAACTAATAAATTGATATTGGGATAAAAACCTGGCGTACGGGCCTACCTACTTTTATTTTTTTAACAGAATTCTAGTGAAGTTTGTTATTCTTGCGTACGTGAGTCCGGTTAGGCAAGTCCTGAGGCCATTTATCCAGAATTTTTTTAAGGACTGTAGTAGCTTTATTAATAATTAATTTCCTTTACCAATAAAGTGTGAAATAAATATGACTGTGGATTTTGATCTAATATGATTTGGAAACGCATGGATAAGCAAAGTGGTGAAAAGCCGAAGAAAGGCTGTAAGTATAATAATTAAGGGTTATCAGAAAACAGGGGTGTTTATGTAACTAATAATTATATTGTTTAAAAAAAATCATTATTGCGGTTTTACAATTTATCTTATGCTGTACATATCCTACATTATAAAAGTATGAACGATAATATGTATTTTTAAAGTAGGTAGAAAAATTATGTTCGTAAAATTAGACAGACAGGCTAGGTGATTTATTAAAGACAAACTGAAACAAATTATCATACTTTATGTGATATTAATGTCTGTATAGTGTACCTACGGATAAATATGTAGGGTTGGGTGGGCAACAGTGAGCCAGGTGGGAACAATGAGCCACCCCACCTAACTAAAAAATTGAGGTTGCCGCTCTTATGCATAGTGTACCTACGGATAAATATGTAGGTAAGCATAATATCGAATTAGAAATCTATTATGTATTTAAATAAAACGACTAAAGGAAGAATTCGCACGCATCAATTAACTTTAGAAACGTTCTAAATTATTGTACTACGAGGTACTAAGCAGTAATGCAGCAAAATACGAGCGATATTTATTGTGCATACAGTTCAACGAACCTAATAATTCTGTTTACTTAATAGCCCTATATGAACTATTCGTTATCAAAATTGCGTAAATTAATTGTTCCAATTTGTTGGTGTTACGAGTACGTGACTCCAATCAGACCAGCTGACCAATACCAGTGGGGCTACTGAGTAAACATGTTTATAGGCAAATTTTCGTGTGCATATGCACACTTCAAATAAGATTGTGCATCGAGACACATCGTATTGTGACTCCATTACGTTACTACAACTTAAATAGATTTTATTGTTTTGAATGTCCTTCGGAAGGGACAACGTCGATCTAAGGGTTAACCTGTTACTCAAGTTATGTGTTTTGTTCCAGTGAGCAGGAAAGAAGAGGTGATGGCAATAAAGAGTAAATTCCCAACAAAGATACCGGTGAGATTTTCTTTTTTATGCTATCATAAAAGTTGATCTTCGGTGATAAAGTTATACTTACATAAAAGTTTGAAGGAACTCGTAGACGTTTATTCTTCGTTTGTACTAAAATAATATTATTTAAATATAGTTAAATGTAAATTAAAATATTTTTGGTTAAGTAACAACAGTAACGTAAAGGTGCTTCATCTTATTTTACTGATAAATATTGTATTTAGTGGATTTATTAATTTAGTTAGGAATTCGTTCATTCATTTAATAATCGGCGAACATACATTAAAAAAAATACGCGACGAATTGAGAACCTCCTCCTTTTCGAAGTCGGTTAAAAATCCGCTGCGACGAGTACCGCTAAAGTTAGTTTAGTTTCGCTAAATTAATTTAAAATATTTCAGTTAATCGTCGAAAGATATCACAAAGAAAGAAACCTTCCGATGCTTGATAAATCAAAGTTCTTAGTCCCAGAAGATATAACAATGTCACAATTTCTGGTCATCATCCGAAATAGGATTAAGATTAAGCCAAATCAGGTAAGATAACCCTTGTGTACCTTATGTCCTTTTTGAGGGACAAAACACCGTAAATGTTTACTCTTAAAAAAACTCAATACAAATTCTTACATAAATTACAGTTTTATAGATTTTTGGATTAAATTATGAGACGTAACATTTTTGGCTAACCCTTGTATGCCTTGTGTCCTTTTTAAGGGACATAAATACTTAAATGTTGTATCTTAAAAACACTTGTCTGTTACAATGTGTTACATAAATTACATTTTGACGTGACAACGTTTTATAAATTGGTTTGCCGGGTGACACTTCAAGAAACTGCGTTACGCTCCGCTGACGTTATGCGCTCACAATGAGAGCGAGTGAGAGGCACGCGGGCATGGTTAGCCCGCCTAAGAGCGAGAGAGACAGACATAAAAAGTGAAAGGCACGCGTCCCTTCCACTCGAGCACAGTTGTTGTCACGTAAAACTTTCGCCCGTATATTTTGATTTTTGGACTAAATTATGCGACGTAACATTTTTGCCGGTGCTTTTAAATAAACCAAACCTTGTGTGCCTTATGTCCTTTTTGAGGGACAAAGCACCTTAAATGTTGCTTCTTAAAAAACACTTGTCTATACAAGGTCTTACATAAATTATTTTTTTACTAAATCATTAGACGTATCATTTTTGGCGGTGCTCTTAAATAACCCTTGTGTGCCTTGTGTCATTTTTGATGGACAAAACACCTTAAATGTTGCTTCTAAAAAAACTCAATACATATTGATATTATGATAAAATATGAGACGTAACATTTTTGGCTAACCCTTGTGTGCCTTGTGTCCTTTTTAAGGGACATAAAAACATAAATGTTGTGTCTTAAAAAAACACTTGTCTATACAAGGTCTTATATAAATTACATTTTTTGATTTTTATACTAAATTATTAGACGTAACATTTTTGGCGGTGCTCGTAAATAACCCTTGTGTGCCTTGTGTCCTTTTTGAGGGACATGACAACCTATATGTTGTTTCAAAAGAACACTCAGTTCTATACAAAATAAATTACACAGGTTTATGGACTTTTGGACTAAATTATAAGAAGTAACATTTTGGCGATGCTCTGAGATTTTTGAGAGTTTACAAAAATTAAAAATGTTTGTTTGTTTTAGGCGTTATATTTGATAATAAACAACCGTTCGATGCTGAGCATGAGTCTGACGATGGCCCAGGCTTACGAGACGTACGGTGACGAGGACGGATTCCTCTATATCACATATGCATCACAAGAAGTCTTTGGATACAAGGATGGTAAGTAAGTACTTAGATATACCTACTTATTATTTTCATTATTTTAGCATGATCCTTGTCCTTCTAGCTTACAGAGCTACATATTTAGTAAGATTTTTAATTTATTTATTTGCGTTTTTAGTTCGCTTTTCGTTGAAAATTTCAGTTTGGATTCCCAGAAAACTATAACTATCCAATTAACAGAAGGAAAGACGGAGAGACATGAGTTTTAAAAATTATTAACACTTTTTTTGACTTTTTAAATTTACTTTTAAGTAGGTACCTACAAAGTTTTTTCCTCAATTTATTTATTTACCATGCCATTAAACTCGATCAAGTTTTAACGGGCTTTAAACAGTGAATGATAGACAACATAATTCGGCCGTTAAATGTTGACATAATAAAGATCTTTGATTACAGATATATCAACAAAAAGTTACAAGGAAGTTCAAGCAATTAGAGACAGATTTCCTAATAAAATTCCGGTAAGCATAACTTCATAGAATACTAGCAGTGGTTCGTGGTTTCATCCACGTTAGTTCCGTTCCCACGGGAAAATGGAGATAAAATCTACTTTTATCTCCATATTCCCGTGGGTATAAATTATGAACAACAGCGACAGCAGAATTCGAAATACATATCTTAAAACTAATCTTTTGTGTATTTACGGGATTGTTTGAGTGTAATCTAAGTAAATATATTATTATTTTCAATTCACCTTACGACATTTCGATTCCGTTATACACAAAATATAAGTAAGTAAAAACCGTGTTATCTACTTTAAATTATTATTATATCGTAAAACGGTTTTCCAATCCTGTCATCGAATTAAATCTAACGTTATAATTATCGTATTTGTTTACAGTTATACGTGGAAAGATACGCCAGGGAACGGGAAGTACCAGCGTTGGGAAGAACAAAGTTCCTTGTGCCGCAAGAACTAACAATGTCACAATTTCTTTACATTATTAGGACAAAAATGAAATTGAGAGACTCGCAGGTAAGAAATATGTTATGGTATAGATATAACACTTAAAGTCCCGACTCAAACCAATAGATCGGGCTAAAATTTGGCATTCAGATAGCTGTATAACGCAGGCGTAGGCTAAGAAAGAACGAATTCGCGGGCAAAAGCTAGTAGTTACAAAAAGCAATGTTATGATCCCGTTCATTCATTTTCATTAAGGCAAAGTATGACCTGAAAATCCCTATCCCCTTCCCACGCGCGCCGCGCGATAACTCTATCCCTTTCCCCCGCTTAAAAAGACTAATGTCTATTTTAATAAATAAAAAAATAAATTAAAATTTTAAAAACCGACTTCAAAAAACCTGAAAACAAAAACTAAAAAAAGCTTGAAAAAAAATCTTGGTAACAAAAACTAAAAAAAACCTGAAAAAGAAACCTAAAAACAAAAACTAGAAAAAGACTGAAAAAAAAAAACTAAAAAGTGAAAAATAATCCATTTCGGGTCACTAAAACAGCAGATAACATAAACATACTTGGAAGTCGGACTGGGTTAGATTGAATGTTGAGAGGTATTATAGGAAACATGGTGTCACCCAGTCCTTTTTCAGGTTTTTTTTTAGTTTTTGTTACCAAGATTTTTTTTCAAGCTTTTTTTAGTTTTTGTTTTCAGGTTTTTTGAAGTCGGTTTTTAAAATTTTAATTTATTTTTTTATTTAACCATTTTTAGTGCCGCTGACACTGAAAATTCTACTCCATGAGGCGAAAGCGACTATTTCTTAAAATTGCAACCTGTACCTAATCGTAACTCATTGAAGGGTTTGGTGATGAGAAGGTTCATATGCTCCATTCGTCGATAGGTAAATATTAGTGTATGGGCCAATTCTACTAGTGGTAATGGAAAATTGAGCAATTTGCTGAACCTCGCTGTGCAGATCTGTTCATCACTCCAAAGATCCTCATCATATCTTCATTTAGGATAGGGTTCTCTATCAACATTCATACAAGCCCAGTCCGGCGACTAAATTCGACTAAATTCTTCAAATTGTAACCTGTGATCGTAACCGATTCAAGAGTTGTCTGATGAGAAGGTGGTTTTAGATATTCCATTTATCGGTAACTTTTAGTTTATGGGCCAATTCTACTGGTGGAAATCGAAAATAGAGCAATTTGCTGCACTCTCGAGGTGCAATGCTGTTCATCCCTCCGAAGACCCTCATCAGATCTTCATTGAAGATAGGGTTTTCTGTCAACATTCATACAAACCCAGTCCGGCGACTAAATTCGACTAAATTCTTCAAATTGTAACCTGTAATCGTAACCGATTGAAGAGTTTTCTGATGAGAAGGTGGTTTCAGATATTCCATTTATCGGTAACTATTAGTTTATGGCCCAATTCTACTGGTGGAAAACGAAAACTGAGCAATTTGCTGCACTCTCGAGGTGCAATTCTGTTCATCACTCCGAAGATCCTCATCAGATCTTCATTCAATTTTTATGGGACCACCTCTGAGTTATCCCCTTTCATACAAAAAAAGATTTTTCCAAATCGGTCCAGGCGTTTTCGAGTAATCGGCGAACATACATAAAAAAAAAAAATATATATACGCGACGAATTGAGAACCTCCTCCTTTTTTGAAGTCGGTTAAAAACCATTTGTATTGATGTAAGGTTTACTTACATATTTTTGCACTAGTTTTATCTTTACAATAGCCGTTAAATTGAAAACATTTTTAAAAAATTACGATTTTTTACGATTTTCACGACTTTTTTCACCTTTACGACAGTAGGAATATCATTCCATGGATTTTAGCAGTTGATACCCAAAAACTGTTTCTAAGACACCTCTTTCGCGATATTTTACCTTGTAAACATTTTTGTAACCTTTTTTGTGAAATAAATTATTATTATTTTACGCTTCGTCTTACCACGTCGTCTTAATGTTTACTCAAATATAGGTTCTTTCTTTTGTCAATAGGCATTATACCTACTGGTGAGCGACAAAACCCTAGTGAGCCACAGTATGACAATGGCACAGGCGTACGAACAGTTCAGAGCTGAAGACGGATACCTACATATCACGTACGCAGCACAACAGGTCTTCGGATGAACGGACCGTGTAAGTAATTCAACTATTCACTATGCAAGTAATGAGCAATCCAAACTTTGAAAGAGTGATGAGGCACATCTTGGCCTGCCCTCATTTAACACACTGTTCACTGTTGTTAACTGATCCCATGATGAAACAGAAAAAAAACATTATGCACATTTTCTAATCTAAGCTATGTACCTTTAGTTTGGTAGTAGGTAATAACATTTCTTTGTGATTTGTAATCAGTTTTACTTAGGGGTATACAGGCCAAATTCCAAAAATATGCAGTTTTTTACAATTAAAAGTCTAAATGTAACGTTATTTTATGATTCTCAATAATTCTTTATAAGGCTTTAAACCTATCCAGTGTAATTAACAAAAAAAGTAGTTTTTTTGTTCTAGATGCGCGAATTACAATTTTATACGAAAAACTCAAAAAATATTAATTTGCCGGGACGTTACTTTGACATCAGCTAAAAGGTTTATAAAAATATCAGATTTATTAATATAAAAATATCCGTATTTGTTAAACAAATAGGCAACGATAGGAATAACTAGGCAACTAGATTAAATACCAAAAGTAAACAATTTGTTATTGATAGATTTCATAGCAACAGATGTCCATTTCCTTATTTGAATGTTATTATGAATTATCCATGCTATGACTTTATCTTAAAAGCTAAATATTATATGGGACACAATCGACTGTCCTATCACCCTATCAGTGGTGTTAAGATGACCTTAAATTGATTATGACGTCAAGTACATTATGCATAAAATCTGATGTTTTTATACAATCCTCTGATAACTTTGAATTTGTTTGCTGATCAATTAGAATCAAATTGATTAGTCGACTTTATCATATAGTTGATATACCACCAACGCTGCTTAGCGCACCTTACCCTGATGTGCCCTGACCTTAAAAGTAATTGACGTCAGTAAATTGATGCATAATTTCAAATGATTGAAACTGTGACGAATTTTTTTGGCTATAGGAACTTTCAAGATGAAAGATAAGCGCTCAGAAGGCCAATAATTCTCATAAATAAAATTGTTCAAACTGTTAAGTGTTAACTGATAACAAAAAATACACTCATGAACATGAATTATTATTGTGATTGAAATGCAATCGTAACTTCATTGACTCTTAAAATTTACACAAAACGGCATTCTCTAAAGACAAATTATACCGAAATTATAAGACATGTAATTGTAATATTTAGCTTTGATAGTTATATTGCGATATCATTTCACTTCAATCCATTTAAGGTTACATTTTGCTATAGGTATTTACGAGAATTAACCTTCAGCACGCTGAGGCGGTACGGGAAGCGTTCCGAGGACAGGATTTTTGTAATGTTGTCTATGCTCTCATAAACACTGGCAACCGCCAGTGTTATGGCTGGTCGCTATGTACGTGGTGCATAGAATCTCGAACATTCCACCCTCTAAACGCTCTCGGACCGCCTCAGTGTGCTCATAAGTCCGCCTGCACCTACATTGTTATTAATTTGATAAATCAAAGGACATTGATGCCTTTTGCATATCTGTTGTATCAAAATAAAAACATTGAACTTACAAGAATCAACTGATTTATGAAACGTCAATGAATGCGTTAATAAAACATTGATAAAAACTATAAATCAAATATAAATACGTTATGTCAACGATAATATAAACAATAACAGTAGTAGATAAACAATAAAAGTGTATAAAAGGCTTTCATATTATGTGCATTATTATCAGCTTTAATAATATCACTAAATTTTATCGCACGTGACTCGATAACAATGCAAAATAGATATAAAAAAAAACAAAAGATCGTTATGTACTTTAAAAGGCACATTCAAAAATAATCTTTTTTTTATCGCAGGTGCACTTTTTGATAATAATACACAATGAATAATATTATATAAAGTTTGCCGAGCTGCAGTCGCGTGCTATCTTTGTTTTCTATTTAATTTATCAAATCAAACGAACTTGTTTAATCCAATTAAAACCGAATCGAATACTTCTCGAACTCAGACATTATCAGTGCAATTTACCGTTATTTCTATCCATCTATTAAATTATTAATTTATGTAGGTATTCTATATTGAGTAGGTAGTTAGTTTGACAGGAAATGTGGAAAAAAATTTGTAATTCAATCTTTACAATAACAAAAAAATAACATTATCTTTTCAGGCCATGGTTGGTAACAGTTATATTTTTATGCGACAGACAGAACAGTTATCGTGTTGCATAAATAAATTCTCCATTTGGCAAGCTGTGTCTGTCTAGATACGTATAGGTGATTGTGGTTATGTCAGCGGATATGAGACCGGGTGAATGACACTTATCAATTGTTGCCAACTAGGATGATAAGAGGAACTTTTAGCATTGAATTACACACGACCGAGAGTCTGGGGGTCTGTTCCACCACTAATGTCATGGAAAAATATGAATGGACCACATTGCTACATTGTTTGCGGTTCTTATCTTTCGTTGATAACTGTTACTAAGTCTAATTGAAGACACGTAGGTTGTTAGGACATGACCTGTCCACATAAAATTACAGTGCAACGTGCATTGGGAATTGAGAATAATCGAAATTTATTTACACGTCCTTTAAAAAGTACATAAAACATCATTCAGAATTTTCTACCAGCATTTTTGCTTGTTGTTTGTTCTATTTAAGTCCACTGGACAAATGAAGCTGTATTATTCCATCCGTCCAAGAAAATTTACAGCGTTATTTATGTCATCATAATAAGCTTATCTGAGGTCAGAGAGGCGCAAACATTCAATACATAAGGACTCTCTTTGCTAAACATAGGGTCGAAATATTAAAATAATGTCTGCCGCCCCCCGCAAGCTTGTGGTAGCCGAGATAAAATCTCGTTTTAAATTAGGTACCTACTAATTGATAGTGATTGAGTTATCAGTGTTTGTTTGCACTAATATACTTATGCTTAAATTATTATAAATAGGTGACTGGTGTTTATGTTTTTGGAAGTTTAATTGTATGATAACCAATTGTTTACTTATTATATCATAATAATTATTACGGTTACAGTAATAAATACTTTTCATACTAATAATTCGATTTTTGTATTAATAGAATTTACTTACTACTTTTTATTTTTATCAATGAATCACTTGTTTTTTAATTGTTACAGGTGTTTGAAAATTGGATAAAATGAAGGAAACCAATTAATAAAAAAGTGTTCCTGTGTCTTCTGAATCTAAAGACTGATAGTATTGATAAAAACTTGTGATAGTTCGTAAATAAGTGTTTTAATTTTTTGACCCTGTTCAAACGCTGCACGCTGGTCGAATTTTACTTGCTTCATTAAGTTAAGAAATAGAATATTTATTGATACTAGTGATTAATTGCCATTATTGTCATTTAAAAAATGAAATAAGGGTCTAAATTAGAGTATTATGATCTCGAAAATATAATCAAGCTTCGCGATATTGTTTCTACTAGGTTTTTAATTTGATGATATTATTATTTACAGGGTGATTTTTTTAAATGGGCCGTCAGGGCCATTTTCCGAACTGTACAAATGGCCGATTTTGACCAAAACAAAACTGCATCATTAGTTTCATGAAAAAGTAATTCCTCTAGCCAGGAATCGAACCTATTAATTTTCCAAAAATATAATCTGCATTTATTTTTGTACCAATCGATAGTGTTAAGTACTGATCAATCCTTAGTGAAAATTGCAGAAAACTACAGAAATTAACTGTTTCCTTCGATTTGCCATACTATGTTATTTCAGTAATTGATGCTTTTGATGCAAAACCATAAGTTATTATTTTAAATTCCTGGCTAGGGTAGTAATTTATGATCTAATGATGCCGTTTTTGTTTCCGACAAAATCGGGCACAGCAACTCCTTTCAACATGTTTCGATATCTCTTTTAGTTAAGAAAATAACCCTGAAGGCTCAGTTAAAAAAAATCACCCTGTATAAATGTGTTTGTATTACGGTAGCCTATCTTGAAACTGTTTTTAAACCAATGTACTGATTCAACTTTTGTATCTTCTTTTTTAAAATACATTTTACTATTTGATAACTTTGTGTTTCATTATGTTTTTAATACTTATTAGATACTTTCTAAACTCTGAAAATAGGTACATGCCAGCCTAAACCTTTAGGTCTTTAAACTTTGTTTAGTAATATGTCCGCGTTCCGGCAAACGAAAGGTTAAGAAATCTGTCCTTTTAGGAATCTGGTCTTACATTAAACTGACAGAAGGACTAAAACGTCTTACATATCTTGAGTGTTATGAGCGCATTACTAATCAAAGGGAGTAAAAGTTACTCCTGTCAGTTTAAACTTTTCTTCTTGATCGGGTCATAAATTAACCCAAAGACAGCTAAAATTGATAATTTCTATGCCATACAGTGCCAACACTACGTCTTTTTACGTAGATCTACGTACTTTAGGCCTCTTCTGCAAACCCACGAACTTCAGTCCTAGAATCTACGTATTTTCTATCAATTTGTAAAATAACGAAACTCATAACTGAGTGTGCATAATTTCCTTTTCATTCGCGAAAAAAAAGTTAATAAACGTCCTATCTTAATATAATCTCGTGTCACAATGTTTGTCCTCAATGGACTCCTAAACCACTTAACCGATTATAATAAAATTCGCACACCATGTGCAGTTCGATCCAACTTGAGAGATAGGATAGCTTACATCTTAATTTATCCCGATATTCCCACGGGATCGGGAGTTACGCGGGTGAAACCGCGGAGCGCAGCTAGTTTTAAACTAAAGCACACTCGCTTTGCCAACACAATTTACTACTTTCGTCATTATTTGAAACAAAGTTCTTAAAAATATTTCCATTCGACGGAGTATTTTGTTCTTTTGATATCTATCAAATTTCGAATTAATTGAACTTTGAACACATCTGAGGAAATAAAACTAAGAAAGAACTAGGTACGGTCCGCGCACGGGTTGAATGCAGAGTTAAAACACTCACTTTATTCCTCTTCATTTCACTCAGAAAAAAAGTACGTAGATCTACGAACTTTTCTAATGGGATCTACGCATTTTTCAAAATCCGAGTTGACAACACTGATGCCATAGTCAGGAAGCGGATTGCAACTGCTTCCGGCTTCTGGCATCGGATAAGATGCTCCAACAATGAAATACTGAGGGCTGTCTCTGACAACGATCAGAGTCCTTTATTTAAACACTGGATTGCTGTTAGAGTACTACAACAAGAACAGTACTAAAGCGACGAAATGATTAGGTGATTATTATTGCTTCTATGTTTTAAAGATGGTATTATCACTTATGTATTTTATTTTATTTTTAAGCTATTGCATAGCTTTTATCGCGGGCTTTGAGCGCGGCGACCGAATAAAGAAATTCCGTAACGAAAATAAAAGCTAACACCCCCCACTCCGCCTACCATGTAGCTCGGCCGAGCGTTTTAATTATTATATTTTCATTTATAAAGTGAATTTTACTTAATTTTAATTTGACTTGTAATATTTCTCCATCATGGGACATTGTATGCCTGCAATAAATGACTATTTATTATTATTATGATTTAAAATCATCTCTAAGTTTCGTAACGTAACTATATACTTATTAGAATTAAAAAAATAAAAACCATGATCTTTAAAACTCCTAATTTTATTTTACAAATTATCATTAAAT
Source organism: Idaea aversata (assembly GCA_907269075.1). Lineage (NCBI taxonomy): Eukaryota > Metazoa > Arthropoda > Insecta > Lepidoptera > Geometridae > Idaea > Idaea aversata. Next base: position 7,563,871 of record OU026102.1, read on the forward strand.
ATAGATACTATAGAATAACTTAGAAATAATAAGTCTACCTTACTAATGTCACTCTGCCGGCGATATGTTCTGAGCGGCCGCTACAAGCGTGTCGTGAATGTCCTTCGCGTAGGATATCTGAAGCCGAACCGTGTTCAGGTATTGTGGGTAACTTAGGGTTGTTTCCTGGAAATAAGTATTGTGACGTCAAAAAAAAAATACAACCGAATTGAAAACCTACTCCTTTTTTTGAAGTCGGTTAAATAATAAAGACCATAGACCTCAGTATTTGGTATGAATTTTAACATGCTAGGTCCACGAGTTCCTGAGGTAATAGGTGGTGACACACGAACAGACAGACAGACAAGAAAGTGATCTTATGACGACCCAGTTGGCACAATGGTCACCATGCCGGACTGCCAAACACAGGGTTGCGGGTTCAATTTCCGCCTCAGACAAGTATTTGTGATTAGATATTTGTCTGTGGTCTGGTTGTTTCTATGTATTATAAGCAGGGACTTAAAACGTTATCCATAACAGAATGTTTAACGTTATAAAAACGTTATAATAGTATCGGTATCTCAGCAAACATTTCGTTATCGATCTTTTGTATAACGTTTTACGAGTAACAGAACGAAATTTTAACTGCAAAAATAACGTTATTATAACGATAAATACGCGACGTTGCCAAACTTATTCATTTTACAAATCCGCGCCACGCGCGGCGGAATTTGCGCATCAGTTGGTAAAAGCGAAATGGGTCGAAAAAAAATCAACAAAGTTTACAGATATTTCAATCTTGAGGATAATAATAAGACCTCAAAATGTTTAGTTTGCAAAAAAGTTTTAAAGGTAAGTTAAGAAAGAAGTAGATAGTAAGTAGGTAGTAATGTGTAGTATTTTCTAAAAAAAAAACTAATATTTTCTAAGAAAATCGGCTTATTAATATTTATTTTTTACAATAATGCCGATTTCCTTAGAAAATATGAATGTTTTCAATTTTTTTATAGAATCTTTTATGTTTCTCCGAAGAGCCCTTGCGATAGGCAGCAATAAAAAAAAAATATTAAAGATTGCTCATAATTTTTTACTCTAAAAAATTAAATGCTCCTCAAGTCGCAAATGGATCAAGCTGTTTGTGTGGTTTGTGGTGCCTTATTAAAGGTAAAGAGTTGAACTAACACGCCTCAGTGATGAAAGTTATCGACTTTGGTTTTGATGCTAAAGGCCAAAATTTCTAGTACTTTTTTAAATAATGCCGATTTTCTCGGAAAATATTAATGTTTTGAATGTTTTTATAAAATATTTTATGTTTTTATAAAGAAGCTCTAGCGATTAGTAAAAAAAACCACGATAGTTAAAGATTTGGTCATAAAAAATTCAATTGAAAATAGAGTTTTCAATGGCTTCTATTTTCCAAAGTCATCGATATAGCAAGCTGTTTGTGGTGTCAAATGAGAGATATGAGTTGAACTAACATGCCTAAAAGTTAGAGTGCGTAAGCTGCTCTGGTTTGTAACCTAGAGACCAAAACATGTGACGTTTCATACATTTTTTTCATATTTTGACGGCTTACGATCTGCATCAAAAACAGCCCTATGTCCATCATTTGCCGTTTCGAGCCACTGTGCGGCAGCGCGCGCGTGCAACGTTGCCGCTGTGTGCGCGCGAGCGGTGGTACCTGGTAGGTACTACCGCTCGCGCCCGGTTTCGAACGCAGCGGCAACGTTGCTTGGCCGCAGAAGAGGTGGTTGGTAGGTATTAGGTATATACTAATTGCACTGTGAAAATTTATCGCTACATTATTGATTGGTTTATTTTACTTTTAATCGTAGATTCACTATAATAAAAAAATGTGTTTCGGAAATTTTACCTATTCCTACTAAACATATATCTAACACCAAAGTAATAGTAAATTTCAGGACGTTATGTAACCTTTAGCCTTCTTCGATATTTGAGATATCCAACACTAGAAGAATTATTCAGATCGGTCCAGTGGTTTTGAAGCAAATTCAATACAAACAAACAAACAAACAAAAATCTAATCTTTCCCATTTATACTATTACATAGTACGTACATGTACCTATAGATTACACCCTTACGTAGCCAGAGAGAGCACTGCGTTCGATAGTTCACACGAAGAAAAAGTAAACATTACTTTGAGTAAAAGAGATAGCATAAAAACAATAATTATAACATTATTATATGAATAACAATATTTTTAATAACGTTAAATTGACAATATAACGTAACGTTATTATAACGTTATACATATTCAATTGAATAATATCGTTTTGTTATATCGTTTCTCTCACAAATAACGTTATCTTGCAATTCCACAGATAACGTTACTGTATTTTACCGGTATTTAAGTCCCTGATTATAAGTATATATGTATTTACAAAAGAAAAGTATATAAGTAGTATATCCGTTGTCTAGCACCCATAACACAAGTCTAGTTACTTAGCTTGGGGCTAGATGGCGATGTGTACAATGTCCTACAATATTTATCTATTATTTATTTATGAGGGTTCCTTTTTTTACCTTTTGAGGTACGGAACCCTATATAGAACAGATCCGCGTGTACCGTATCAGGGACACTGGGCTATATAACGTGTTAAAGATTCTAAAAATCGCGCCAGTCGGTGAAACAAAAAACCGGCCAAGAGCGAGTCGGACTCCCGTACGAAGAGTCCCGTGTCGATCGATACAATATATCGAACAAAAAACCCAAAAAAATATTGTATGTCAGACGAGGCTGTATAGGTTAAAAGTTTTTTGCCTGCCCTTTCGGGACGGGAGTATAATTAACAAAAAAGATATTGCCAAAAATGTTAAACATGAAAATAACCTTAAATTAGTAAAAAATATACCTAAGTACCTATACTCAAAAAATATTTAAGCCTGTAATCCTTGACCGTGGGAACTTCTGATAGAACACACACATTGATATTTTCTAGCCACACAGGTGCAACGCAGTATTAAAATTACGCACCCTGGAAACAAATAAATCTACTTTCGATGCATCGTACATTTTGTACAAGTTACATATTCATCAAGCGTTCGTCTTTGTAGGATGTTTATGAATATCATAGAAAACACGCAATGTATGTAGTATTTAACTTGTCACATCGCAAAACTGCAGTCCGGTAGTAAGTAGCTGGCGGGAAAGGGTGGGGTCAGAGTGTACGTTTTTTGGGTATTTTGTTTGATAACGAAATTGTCAATAAGTAAATGTTCTGTACTATAATAATTTTTATATTTATATATTTTTATAATAATAATTATGCGAAATAATTATTACATCCGTCTCTATATATTGAAAATTCACACATAAACGTTCGTATGTACCTATGTGCCCTACTAAGAAACAGGTTAAAACGTGTCGGTATCGGCATCATATATTATTATATAAATATTCAGGAAAAACACCTACCAATCTTTATAATATTCGATATAGTTAGGTAAAAAGATGAGTACATTATAGTTACTGGTTTGTCTTAAATCTTCCTTTATTTTTTTGGGATTTATAGTAATTTCCTTTTACTTTTCCCATTATTATTAAACTTGAATAAAAATAAGTTACGATATATAGGATTAAAATATAAAAATAAGCTACAATTTCAATACATCCTACCTACCTAAATCATACCTTTTCCATATTTTTATTTAATTTTTGACAGCTCAATAAATTCCTATTTTAATTTCTTTAGAGAAAACAAAAAAAAAAAGTCCTGCTAAAGGCAGGAACGTCAAATACTAGTTGAGTTTTTCTTTCCCGCAAATTGTTTGTAAAACATATCCAATTAGAGATCGAAATGTAAAGATCTTTGGACACAACCGGCATAGTAATTTAAAATGCCGCTGTGCAGTTTGACACCCATACCTATTGATAAAAGGCATTACAATAAAAAAATAATGTCTTTACACCAAACCTCTAAAACAGCTCAGAAACGGGATATTCAAATAAAAGCATTGTGACCAAGTATTTCTACAAGACGTATCACCGCGTCCTTTTCCGTGACACTTTTGAGGTTTGTTGTGTAGGCATAATTTTTTCGCTGTAATGCCCTCTATCGAAGGGTATGGGTCTCAAAGTGCACCGCGAACTTTTATAAAATCGTAGGATAAACGTTTCTTCAAATATCCCATTTCCGAGACGCTTTAGAGGTTTGGTGTGAAGGCATTATTTGTTTGTTGTAATGCCCTATATCGAAAGGTAAAAAACCACAGTCCATGAAGTATTTAATTTTTTGTCTATGTTTGCCTGTCTTAATTATGTCAAAAATTAAAATGAAATATAGAAACAGTTATTTCTTAGGTTAAAATAAATAATCAATATCACATTATAACCCGCGCGCAATGAGAATGGGATGGAACCTTGTCAAAGTAAATCGAAAATGACAGAAAAGTAGCGTTAGAAAAAAAGTTCTGAATAATAATTAGGTATAAATTAGTTATTTGTCGCGGATTTGAAACAGACCCATTGATTTAAAGAAAAATTATTATTGTCTGTGGTAGATTGTCTATGGAGCAATGGCGATTTCATTTAAAAAAATGTTTTCTCCAAAATTATAAATAAAACGAGCACATAAGGACTGTGCTTATTAAAGTGATTAAATAAACAAATAATAAATTCCGACCGTGGTTTGTGTTGTTATAAATTGTGGTTTGTTTTATTATAAATGCTAGATTTATGTAATTAATTATTGTGTGATTATTTTAGTGATTTAGTGATAATGAGTGGAAAATGGGGTAAAACTTTGAATAGTCAACCACCTCAAATAGTTCTGGCAGTCGATAGATATTTCGATCAGGAACGAAGTCGGTTTTTCTAACGCATTGAAAATGATGACATAGTTGGCTGTGGATCACGAATCTAGTAATTCGGGAATTACATTGTCAAGAGATCTTTTTGACGAACCTATGGGTTTGTTCAAAAATCCAAAAAAAAAAAACAGCGCACTCCGGGAGTGCAGGCAGAAGTGAAAACTGTATATCTGTGTAAAATCTCATCTGTCGAAATCTCATCTGTCGCGAGAACGGCTGAAAATGCTCACTCGTGTATCAGTGATGGCGGTAGCGTGCGATGCGAACTGCGTACGGCAGCTCGCTGCAAACCTGCACCATCCACCGAGAGATGTCGCTGTTATCACTGTTGTACAGAAGTGAGTATCGTAGTTCGGCCGTTTGCACAGAGATGGCGCTGTTTTCAATATTGCATAGTAGTAGAAGCACAATAACTGTTAAAATCTCATCTGTCAAAATCTCATCTGTCGCGAGAACGGCTGAAAATGCTCACCCACAAAAGTGCCCAACGCGCCATAAGAAGTTTTCACTTCAATAACCGAACGAGCAACAAGCATATCTAAAACACGGTGTCACGCATCCGAGGTGAGGGAACTTTGGCTGCATCAACTTAATTTTTTTCAGAAAGCGATACTTCTGAAGAAAGTCAAAGCTCTGATGATGATTCCCATGAAGCACATATGAGTGGCATTGGGGAATAATAATTGGAATAACTAAAAAAAATATTCCTAAACATTATTATTGAAAGTATTACAACCATGAAACATTTTTGTGTATTTTTAACAGACTTCAAAAAAAGGCGGTTCTCAGTTTGATCCGTATATGTGTCAGTATGTATGTTTGTCCGTGTAGTCTTCACATACAGTAGAAATGCCTAATACTATATATGTAGCTACACTAAATATGAATAAATAAAAAATAACTAATTACAACAAAACGAATTACCCATTATTCAGAACTTTTATGCTAACGCTACTTGAAGACGACCCAGTTGGCACAATGGTCACCATGCCGGACTGCCACACAGGTACGATTCCCGCCTCAGACAAGTATTTATGCTTAAATATTTGTCTGTGGTCTGGTTATTTCTATGTATTATAAGTATATATTTACAAATTTTTATAAGTAGGTAGGTATTTGCTGATTTTATAAAACAAAGGTCATTCAGACCAGAAACAGTACATGAAACTTAAAAAATAAGTCAAATTTTAAGGTTACTGACCTCTCCGTGTAAGGAACAGCTGATTTTCAGGTAAACCTAACCTCAAAATTTTCGAAAAAAAGTTCGAATTTCTAAAAGTCGTAGAACAAAAGTTGTTGGTTTGGGTGCACAGAAGTAGCCCTCAACGGCTTGCTAGTATAATTTCCAATAACCCAGTATATGTAGTATATCAGTTGGCTAGCACGCATAACACAAGTCTAGTTACTTAGCTTGGGGCTAGATGGCGATGTGTGGAATGTCCTGCAATATTTATTTATATATGTATTTATAAACTGTCATTTTCGATTTACTTTGACAAGGTTCCATCCTATTCTCATTGTGCGCGGATTATACCTAGTTTCGACTCCTTGCTCGAAGAATAGGTACAATTACAAATTAGTTGTCGTGTGCAACACTCGCACCCCACCCTTATGCCAGGTCAAACAATAAATGTCGGGAAACAAATGGACGTGCTCTCACCTTGAATGCTGAGATGACACTGTCACTTTTGCGCGCTGCAACATCTAATATAAAGCGAAATGTCACGAGCTACGGCTTCATACTAAAATGTATGGGCAGCGAGGAATGATTTTAACCAAAAAAAATATCTATGTTTCGGCATTGATTATTATTATTTGGTTTCAATAAGTAAAAAACTGCAATAATGAATGCATTCTCTATACTTTTGTCTCACAATTTAACCAAAAATATTTTCAAATATAACAACGAAGTAGCACAGATACTTAAAATAGAAAAGGTCGATTTCGATGTTTTTCATCAAAGTTAATAATTGTTTTTTCAAAAACTATGGATTATTTTCAAAATATCTGGTAGTGAAACTGTAGACTCATCTAATAAGCTATCGAGAATTCTTTTTAGTGTCTTACAATGCAGGGAGTTCTTCAATATTTTTAAAATAGTAAATGACGTTTTTAGGGACTCGCCTCTTAAGCAACTTTTTTCTGTTTTTAGTATTTGTTGTTATAGCGGCAATAGAAATACATAATCTGTGAAAGTTTCAACTCTCTAGCTATCACGGTTCATGAGATACAGCCTGGGGCTCTATTTTTGAATCGCTCGTGTGACATATCTTCGTCGTATACGCCTACAAGTCACGCTCGACTTCCAAGTCTCATGACACCATTTTTCTGTATTTTTGAATCGTTCGTCTTCGAAATATAAAATTACAATTTTTGTTCGTTTTATGCAGAAAATTGAACAACCGGTAATTACCGATGAACATTCGAAATAATCCCAAAAGATATAAATATTTTCCAATATCGTTTCCGAATGTTTGACAATGATTGTTCAACGTTTATTTTACCACTCGCCTGTCAGCGACGAGTGGTGGAGACTACTCGTTACACTCGAGCGATTCAAAAATAGCGAATTTCCAATGTCAAACGAATATCAGTAGAAATCGAACGCTCGACGTGGGGCGAACGATTCAAAAATAGGGCTCCTGGTGACAGACAGACAGACAGACGGACGGACAGCGAAGTCTTAATAAAAAACTGAACTGGGAGTATCGGGATAAAAAGTAACCTATGATACTCCCAATGAATCAATGTATCCTCATACCAAGTTTCATCAAAAATCGGTCCAGTAGTTTCGGCGCTTATTTTTTACAAACAAATTTTTTTCCTCTTTATTATATTAGTACTAGCTGCGCCCCACGGTTTCACCCGCGTTAGTCCCGATCCAGTGAAAATATATGACAAAAAACGCTGAGCAATTTCACAGATGTCAAATTAACATTTGACAGGTGTCAAAGTGACATTTAACAGATGTCATCTTACACTTTGACATCTGTCACTTTGACATATGTCACTTTGACATATGTCACTTTGACATATGTCACTTTGACATATGTCACTTTGACATATGTCACTTTGACATCTGTCACTTTGACATCTGTCACTTTGACATCTGTCACTTTTTCAACACTTTTCGTTATATTTTAGACAATTCACACAATATCTATATAAATTATAGCCTATGTTCTATTCTGATGTATAAGCTATATTATTGTAAAGTTTCATTAAAATCCATTCAGTAGTTTTTGCGTTAAAGAGTAACAAACATCCATACATCCAGACATCTATACATACAAACTTTCACGTTTATAATATTAGTAGGATAGATATTCAAATTTTGTGCTAATACAGCAGATACAAAAAATCCTTGCAAAAGTAATTCATATACTTAATATACAAAATAAGGTCATAAAAATATCAGAGTAGGTATTTAATATTGTTCTGGATTTTTCAATCACAATGTTATTGTGATATTGACACAACGAGGGTCACGGTCTTCCTGACTCAATAACAGACTATAGGTTTATAATTAGGCTATATTTGGAACAAGGGCGTATTGTTTATTTTTCCATTGGAATAACAGAAAAAAAAATAGGATTTCATTCCATTCAAATCGGATTTTATGTTAGTTATATGTGACTTAGTTTGGTTTTTATACAGTTTTCCTTGTTTTATTTGAAACTACAGAGTAAATAATTATGATAAAAAATTATTTTCTAAATGGAACATTAATTAAAAAGAAAGAAATAAAACAATGTTAATAATCTAAATAAGTTTCCCTAGTTAGGGTGTCCAAAAGGCTCGCTGCATTGCCTCTTTGGATGGCAATGCCGATCCGTTGGCCAAAGTAGCAGCCAGCCCTTTGGTCACCTGAAGCTAATACTAATAATCTCTACATATAATAAATTCGAAGTTTTGGAAGTGAGCGTTCTACGTCCATAATGATCTTAGCACTATAGAATTCGCTAACCTTATATAGCTCCGGTAGAAAAAAATCTTGCATGCGCGATTCAGGTTTTCTTAAATTTAGAAAATCACAAATTAGTTGATTATTCTTTTTGTTCTGCTTAAAAATTTTGTACACTTATGTATTTTAAGAATACATAGCAATATACACATTTTTTAACTAGAAAATAAAGTAATTAATTTAATAAGATATTTTTTTTAATTTCAAGTAACTAGCGCCATCTCTTCGTTTTCGCGAAACTACCATTCATCTCAGAAAATGTTGATTTTATTTGTTTACCTTTGTTTGTGCAGTCTAATTTCGGGAACTAGGAAACAGATTTTAACATAATCTTCACGAATGTGTTCAGAAAATATCAGAAGAGGTTTAGGTATTTCAAGTAGATTTATGTTACTAATTAAAATTTGATATTTCTTGGCGTAAAAAATAAACCATAATATTTTTGCATGAAAACGTACAGAACGTAGGGATGGTGTCAAAATTGTCAGTTTGACATACGGAAAGAAGCATCTAGCGCCATCTCTTTTTTATTTATAATTTTATTATGGCTTCGCATTATTATTATCGTGCATAAAGCCAGTGTCGCGGTCAAAGAAAATTAAATCCACTGCAGGAGCGATTTTTGAATTTGGAACATTACAACGCTCCAGCAATTTTGTATGAACATGTGTATGAAGCGGCGTGCTGGGGTTATTAAAAACTTAAATACTCTTTGATTGGATCTCTTTTATCAAAGTACTAGCGACCCGCCCCGGCTTTGCACGGCTATATTATGCATGTATTATCTTCTTATCTATATCTATACATATAAAGTCCTTTGTCCTGACTGACTGACGGATCATCGCACAGCCTAAACCGCTGATCGTAGAGACTTGAAACTTAGAGGGTGTGTTCTTTGTATGACGTAGGCATCCGATAAGAAAGAATTTTCTGAAATTCTACCCCTAAAGGGGTGAAAAAGGGGGGCAAAGTTTGTATTGGACAACGTGATTCCTTAGTCCAATCTATTTCAAATTTTGCATAAACATTCTTTAACAGAATTAATGGAACACGTGTTTCGTATTTTATTGAAATTCATCCCCTAACGGGGTTAAAAAGGGGAAGAAAGTTATTTTGGGAGTGATTTGCTTCGAAGTTGATATCAATACTCTTTAGTTCTTTTGATTAGATTGGTAACATACTCATTAATCTATGATTGGTAAGACGTCACTTCAAGCTGACAGCGTTAACGTAAAACCTAAGAGGTTGAAAACTTCGAACATTGAACTGAAAAAAGGTGTCTTGCCATTTAGTACTGGGAACTTGACATAGTATTTTTTTTTTGCGCGATACGTTTGCTAATACCTGTCGATAGAGGACATTACGGCAAATGAAATATGCCTGGAGATAACACCAAATCTCATAGGTGTCTCGGAAATGGGGTATTTGACCAAACGTTATGACTAAGATTTTATCAAAAGTGCTCTGTGCACAAATAATGCTTTCTAACCAAACTTCTAAACCATCTCGGAGACGGGATATTTGTTAAAACATAGAACTGTTATAGGATAGCCACTGAATCACTTAAAACTCTATATTTTTATTAGGATACGCCAAAATTACTCTCTGCGCAACTGTTCAGCCCTACCTAATAATAAAATTTTGAACAATTTGCCAAAAGTCACAGTTCCCAAAGTTAGTAGATACTAATTATTAGGTAATTTAAAAGAAATATCTTTTGTTATGAATACGAAAATACCTAAACAAATGAATAGGACTTTTACACCTTTTTCATTTTTAAAATGGACAGGAAAGTGATCTTATAAGGGTTCCTTTTTTACCTTTTAAGGTACGGAACCCTAAAAACACAAAAGATGACTATGATAGATAGGTAATTACTAATTAGCACGATATGATTAAAGATTTACTCATGTGGTAATCGTAGAGTTTTGTGCATTATTGGCTCTGTGTTAGAAAGACAGAAATAGAAGAATTAATTTTTTTGGTTTAGAACTTTAGGTACTTAGACGTATACCCATTTTGGATCCCATCCCAAGAGAATTGGGTGCACCCGAGGTTTTCGTGTTCCAAGTTAAAATACATCTCATTCAAAATCTATCTTCTCTATACATATAAAATTATTTGTCCTGACTGACTGACGGATCAACGCACAGCCTAAATCGTAGAAACCTGAAACTTGTAGGGTGTGTTCTTCTTATGACGTAGGCATCCGATAAGAAAGGATTTTACGAAATTAATTACCTACCGGGTTTAAAAAAGAGTAGAAAGTTATTTTAGGCGATTTACTTCGACTCGAACTCCTTAGTGCTTTTGATTAAATTAAGTAAGTACATTTTATTTTGACACACATGTTTCTAACTCAATCTAATTTGAAATCAACAAAAAATAATCCTATTTTAACTATTTTCGACTCCTGCGCGGACGAAGTCGTGGGCAAAAGCTAGTTTTGAAATATAATATTTTATGTTATAGATCGGAAAAGATAAATAGAAGTTTCCATATTAATAACTAGCTTCGCAACGCAGTTTTACCGTTGGTGTATCTTTAAAATTGATAATGATTCCAACAAACACAGAATACATAATAGTAACTATATACTACAAACTTTATCAGCCCTTTTTAACCCTTTACAGGTTGAATTACCAAAAATACTTTCTTAGTGCTCGCCTACCTTATGTTAAGGTAGGTATACAACGGATAGAATACTCAAATACGTTTGTAAATAGGTTACATTTATTTTACCTTTTTCACATTGGGTTTAATAAATGTAGGAATATTAATAAAACATCAAATATAGAATTAAAAAAACCCCCGACTTTTATCCCCCATAACTTTCAGACGGCTGAACCGATTTCGATCAAACATAGCTAAGAACACTCCCGATTAATACACCTTTCAAACAAAATAAACGAAATCAATATCGGTTTATCCGTTCGGGAGCTACGATGCCACACGACACACACCGACACGTCAAACTTATCTTTCGCCCTGTCGTTTTTGCGTCGTCGGGGGTTAAAAATGGCAGAAAACAATGGCAATGGTAGGGCAAGAAATGATAAGTACAATCAAGCACAAAATTGCAGACTCACTGCTCAAAACTGGTATTATTAGAATGCTTTCAACTAACATTCTTCTTGTTTTAAAGTTGAAAGTCTCTACACTCATAGATTTATTAGACAAACGTTATTAGAATGTAAACATTCCAATTATAGTTTTAGAACTCTACGGTGGAACTGTAATTCTGTTGCCCACTGTACTTATACTAGATATTATTGTCAAGGTTGCAAATTCTTCCATTTGATAGGGCAACGAAGAGAAAATAAAGTAGGTACCGTTATCTGTTTATTATAATTGCTTGTTGACGGAAAACAAGTAATATACAAAAACAAAAATATTAGAGTAGGAATATTTTGATACGACCTACTTATCTAGAAGGGATATGATAGGTTTCTCTTACCTACGATCATCACGTAGTCTAATATCACGTTGCAAATTAAATGCAGTATTTAACGTGACTAATATAAACAACTTAACAAGAAATCTCTAAAACTATAAGAGCTACAAGAGTTCCTTAACTTCTCATAGGGGTTCTTTTTAGGTCGTAGGCGAACACTAAGAAAAGATCTCATATCACTATCACCTACGACCATCACGTAGTCTAATCACGTTGCAAATTAAATGCAGTATTAAACGTGACTAATATAAACAAACCAACAAGAAATCTCCAAAACTACAAGAGCTACAAGAGTCTGAAACTTCGTAAAGGGGTTCTTTTTAGGTCGTAGGCGAACACTAAGAAAAGATCTCGTATCCCTATCACCTACGATCATCACGTAGTCTAATCACGTTGCAAATTAAATGCAGTATTAAACGTGACTAATATAAACAAACCAACAAGAAATCTCCAAAACTACAAGAGTCTGAAACTTCGTAAAGGGGTTCTTTTTAGGTCGTAGGCGAGCACTAAGAAAATATCTCGGTATGATCAATCACCTACGATCATCACGTTGTCTAAACTATATCACGTTGCAAATTGAATGCAGTATGAAACGTGACTAATATAAACAACTTAACAAGAAATCTCTAAAACTATAAGAGCTACAAGAGTTCCTTAACTTCTCATAGGGGTTCTTTTTAGGTCGTAGGCGAGCTCTAAGAAAAGATCTCGTATCACTATCACCTACGATCATCACGTTGTTTAAACTATATCACGTTACAAATTAAATGCAGTATTAAACGTGACTAATATAAACAAATCAACAAGAAATATCTGAGCTACGAGTTGAAAACTTCGGATAGGGGTTCTTTTTAGGTCGTAAGCGAGCACTAAAAAAGGACTTTTGTAAATTCGGTCTATAAAAAGGTTAAAAGGGTTATCTAAGTTTGTAGTTTATAGTTACCTAATATTATAAATGCGAAAGTTTAAAGGGACATTCGGCGAGATGGAAATTTTACTACTGAGCCTTTGTAGGGAACAAATAAAGTAAAACGGCTTCACCGATTTTAGTATTAATTTTTACAGGAGTGTATTTAGATTTTTTGTTTATCCAAAGACTAAGGCAGGTGAAACTACGAGGCGTAGTTAGACTGCGCATTGGTCTGTTTAAACCAATGACCACCACTACCACTACCACTGACCAATTAGCGCCGCTTTTGGCCAGACCCCTCTTTCCAACAAGGCGAACTCTGGGCAAGTACCTAGGACCCCGTGATCGATAGGTTCCTGCAAGATCACTAAACGATAACCGATATTTATTACCGAAAAATTGTATTCTGTTATTTATTATTGTTTCGTTTTTATTTTATACTTTTGTTTTATGTCAGTGCTTTTCTGTTTGTTACTACTTTTCTTGTGTTGTGTGCTTGTTCAAATAAATGTTTTCTTTATCCTAATATGCCTAGGGCCTCCAATAGGTTAATGACGGCCTAGCGCGTAACGGACAGAAAGTAATGTTTGTATGGACCCTCACCTGTGTGCTGGGTCCGGAGTCAAGCCTCGAAGGTATCACCGACAACGGCAGATAATGCGCCGCCGATTGCGCCTGCTGGATGCACGATATCGCTGTGCGCTGTAACACAACGTCACAAATAACATGGCCATACTATAATTACTTAGAATCTTAAAATGAATATGTTATTACTATAATAATATGACGAACCAGTTGGCACAATGGTCACCATGCCGGACTGCCAAATCTAGGTTGCGGGTTCGATTGCCGCCTCAGACAAGTATCTATGCTCAGATATTTGTCTGTGTTATAAGTATGTATTGAATTAAGTAAGTTTAATATACTTTTTTTTGTAAATATATACTTATAATACAAGTATATATTTACACAATAAAAGTATATAAGTAGTATATCCGTTGCCTAGCACCCATAACACACGTCTAGTTACTTAGCTTGGGGCTAGATGGCGATGTGTGGAATGTCTTGCAATATTTATTTATTTAAATAATAGGACAAATGTGTTACTTTGTTACGTAAAACATTTGTTTGCTACACTGTTGTATGTTGTTGACTATTATTATTTTAAGTTACTATCTGCGTTCTGCGGTTTCACACGCGCATGTCCCAAATTTGTGAGAATATTGAAGATAAAATGTAGCTTAAGTTACTCCCGATGAATTAACCAATCCAAAATCACCAAAATCCGCCTTTTCGTTACAAACAAAAAAATCTTTTTTATTTATTAAACAAGAGCTTTTTATTTATTTATTATTTAATTTGTAAGTAGTTAAGTATATTTTATTATTTACTAGCGACCCGCCCCGGCTTCGCACGGCTATATTATGCATGTATTATACATATAAACCTTCCTCTTGAATCACTATCTATATAAAAAAACCGCATCAAAATCCGTTGCGTAGTTTTAAAGATTTAAGCATACATAGGGATATAGGGACAGAGAAAGCGACTTTGTTTTATACTATGTAGTGATGATCGACACTAATATTATAAAGAGGAAAGATTTTTAGTTTGTTTGTAGCAAATAGGCTCCGAAATTACTGGATCGATTTTGATGAAACTTGGTATGAGGATACATTGATTCCTTGGGAATAACATAGGCTACTTTCATCCCGATAATCCCACGGGATCAGGAGTTACGTAAGTGAAACCGCGAAGCGCGGCTAGTTCAAAATATTTCTACAGTTTTTAATTTCACTATATAAATTGCAAACAAACGCGTCTTACAATAATCCGGTGACCTTATGAACGTATCTCTAAGGTGTCTAAAGAATAATTTCTATCTAATAAGTCTGTTGACGAATGACACAAGTCACGTAAAGTTTAAACATCATAGATAACTCATGATTAGCTGTTACCAGGTCAATAAGTTAATTGTTGCACTCATAGCTTGGTATTTACTTGGAACATATGAGGAATAGTTATTATTTATATGTATTAAATGGATAGATTAAAGCTACGAGGACATATTGATCGTTAGATAAATTTAATCTATACATTATAATAAATATAATATAAATTTAATCCAATATTTAATTATTTATTTCAAATATATAAATAAATATATATAAATATTTATCACTACATAGTATAAAACAAAGTCGCTTTCTCTGTCCCTATATCCCTATGTATGCTTAAATCTTCAAAACTACGCAACGGATTTTGATACGATTTTTTTAATAGATAGAGTGATTCAAGAGGAAGGTTTATATGTATAATACATGCATAATATAGCCGTGCCAAGCCGGGGCGGGTCGCTAGTTTAAAATAAATAAATATTGCAGGACAATTTACACAGCACCATCTAGCCCCAAGCTAAAGAACTAGGCTTGTGTTATGGTAGCTAGATAATGAATAGAATACTTAAATACTTTTTTTTGTGAATCCATTCCACATCCAAAAATAACCAGACCAGAACAGACAGCGTGACAAGACTTTGTTTTATACTATGTAGTGATATGTTTTAGGTAATGGCTTCTGTGTGTTCACAATTCCGCGAAAATCATATAGTGGTATTATTATCCTAGCTTAAATCTGCATAGGAGTTGAAATTTTCAAAATAGTTTAATGTACGTATAAAAATAGGGACGTAATGATATCCTGAAAAAGTGTCACAAATCTCTTAGTTTTTTAAAACTTACTAAATGCAACTCCATTTGGTCACAAATAGAGAAGAATTCTTCTAAATTTTTGTCAAATCTAGGAACTGGATTGTCAATATTTTTCCTGCAAAAAAAAAACAAATGAAAAGGCTATGGAACCTGAAAAGCAGTAAAAGTCAGGAAGATATGTTTAGCCTATCTATAGGAGCTATTTCCAAAGGAGAATGCTCAATTTCTTAGAGGATGCCAATGGTTAAGTCAATTTGAATTCAGCTTTATTTTACAAACCAAAAATTTAAACTTTTGTTAGTGGTACCTACTTGCTTAGCATAATAAAGAAATACTTACTGGGAATTTGAATCGATGTTATGGTTTTGGTGTAAGATTTGAGCAGCAGACTTTAGTGTCATCTGAAAATAAAATGATTACTTAATAAAAATCAACAGCATATGGCTAGCAAAAATATTAAGAATTTGGTTGTCACAATAATTCACAATATTCTATTACATAAATGAGTATTAATTTATAATTCGGAGACACTAGAATGGTTTAGAATTTTTAAGCATAGCAGATTTAATTTTAAGCCCAAAACCCCAATAGGTTGAGGTCTGAAATTCTTCCCTTTGAGCATGATCGTCCTCAGCCACCCTAGCTACAACTAGTAGTGCAGAATGTTCGCAGTGTCCTCACACTCTTCATGGATTGTTATGTTTGACAAGAATGTTGGTTCAGTATGCAGGCAGGCTCTCGCACTACAGGACCCCAATGGATTGTACTCACCTAAAGTTACCCTATGTTTTAAGCTTTAATATAACAAACACAGAAGGCAAACAGCCAAGGACTTTACAGACAGGCCCCGCAATCAATTAGTTAGAGGTTATGGCTCACAGTGATTAATGATTATACTTACAGGAATAGATTCTCGCAGAGACCCCATTAATGTCTTGACCTTCGAGATATTGTCCATCTTATCCTGCTGCGTTTGCTGCGGCATTGCTGGCTGCATTTGCTGAGGCGATTGCTGTTGTATGATTGTTCCAGGAACTTGCATTTGCATGCCGACATTGGGAGCTGGACCCACTGGATTCATAGGAACATGCATGTTCATTTGATTGTGGTTCATCATTAGTACGAATTTAATTTAACTTCTATGTCACGGAATACTATTTTTGTTTACAAACGAGTTCTGCAAAAAAAATTTTTTCTTGGATTTTTTTTTCTTTCGTGACATTGACAGAGCAGAGCGTCAATAAATGTCATTTATATGTCAAACGAGGTTTCATGGGCTAAAAGGCTTTTGCCTTCCCCTTCATAGGTTAAATAAAAAAAAAGGCTTTGGCATGAAAATTAAGCGACAGATGGCGCTAAATAAATTGAAAGCAGTGTCAAAAAAAGCAGTTCAAATAAATTAAAAAATTGAAAGCAGTTCTAATTAATCGTTCTAGATGGCGTCAGTGGCAGTCTAGACCTCAGCCTGCCTAGCATGAAGACCAAAACACGATACGATAAAGCGATATCACGCGATATAACTACAACAACTCTCAAAATATAATAGATAAAGCCCCCGTGTTGAATTTTTATTATAAATTGCGATAAAAATTATGATAAAAATTCAACATGGCGGCTTTATCTATCATATTTTGAGAGTTGATGTAGTTATATCGCTTTATCGTATCGTGTTTTTGTCTTCATGCTAGGCTAGCAGAAATGGGAAAGATTCCTTTTTCTGAGGTCTAGACGAGACAAATTAACTTTGTCATTTATTTTTTGTTTATTTGAGTTTTTAGTAAATAATTATTTATCGCAAGTATTTTTGTATCTTGACATTGACAGAGCCAAAGCGCCAATCATATTTAATGTCAGACGAGGTTCTATGGGCTAAAAGGCTTTTGCCTTCCCCTTCAGAGGTTTAAAAAATTATAAAATTGAGATTAACGCCATCTGTTGGTAAGAACTTAGAAAACCAATCTAGTGTAGTGGGTTTGAAAGAAGCCGCTAGATGGCGCTAAAGAAGTGTAAACTACCGCCATCTGTTGTCAAGGTTTTGGCATGAAAATTAAGCGACAGATGGCGCTAATGAATTGTTAATAGTGTCAAATTATAAGTTTAAAATTAATAGTTAGATGGCGTTAGTGGTAGTCAAGACAATTTATTTTTTTTGTTTTGAACACAAGTTCATTTGTGTTTTGATTATAGGTTGATTATAGGTATCTCTAGGAATTATTTATTGTGCTTTTGTTAGTGAAATCTATGTTTCTTTATTTATTATCCAGTTTCAATGGAAAACTATAAAGTTTATAACGCTGCAGAGTTATGGCAAGTAAGTGAAAACCGGCGTAATGTAACCTACCTATTATAATGTTTATATCCAGCTTATCCATATTTCATCAATCAGCAGCATTTGAAATTGTCTTATCGTTATCTTCCAGAAGGAGACCAGTAAACCTTCCATCGCTACATTCAGCCAGAACCTTGACAATGTACTAGGAAACGATGGTATACAGTTGGGAACTATCACTGAACTCATTGGCTTGCCTGGTGCTGGGAAAACACAATTCTGGTAAGAAAGAATCTACCGAAAACTTGTGATAAGTACCAGAATAAAGAAACCGGCCAAGTGCGAGTCGGACTCGAGCAGGAAGGATTCCGTACCATGTTGTATTGGAGCCACACTTAAATTTTTATTTTCTATTTTTAGTAAGTATTTGTTATATCGGCGACAGAAATACATAATCTATGAAAATTTCAATTGTCTAGCTATCATGGTTCATAAGATACAGTTTGGTGACAGACAGACGAGACGGTCTGATGGACAGTAAAGTCTTAGTAATATGGTCCCGTTTTCGACGGCATCTCTTCCAGAGACCTATAGCAACCTGAAAAGGCTGCTAGCCTTCTGAGAGGACCTGGGACGGTTGAAGTGACACGTAGGATATTCTCACACGCACAATGACCCAAATAAAAAGGCTGCGGAGACAGCCCTGTTAAATTTGACTAACTAAACTAGAATTCCGTTTTTACCCTTTGATACGGAACCCTAGTTAAGTAGCTGAGTAATGCTGCCAACTAAGCACTTCCCCTGCAGAATTTAGGTCTATAGTTTCATCAGCTTCTTATCTTCTTACAGTCTTCAACTATGTGCCGCTGTACAGATACCGAAGTCCTTGGGAGGGTTGGAGGCAGAAGCTTTATACATTGACACAAATACTAATTTCACTTTGAGCCGATTTAAAGGTAAAGACCCTAGCACAGTCATACTTATAATTGACTAGCTTTTGTCCGCGACATTGTCTGCATAAAAGTCAAAAATGAACCAAGGAATCACGTTTTCCATTACAAACTTTGTCCTCCTTTCTTATCGGATGCCTAGGTCATACCAAGAACACACCCTCCAAGTTTCAGCTCTCTATGATCAGCGGGATGATCCATCAGTGCTTTTTATGTAAAGATCAATGTATCCTCGTACCAAGGTTAATCAAAATCGGTCCAGTAGTTTCTGAGAACAATCAAATTTTTCCTCTTTATAATATTAGTATAGACATGTAAAGGTTTGTGTCTATATTTATTAATCGTTCATGCAAAAACTACTGGACTATTTGTGATAAAACTCAGTGTGTTGATAGCTGGAAAGCTGAATTAACATATAGGCTACTTTTAATCCTAATATTGTCACGGGATCTTGATTCTTACGCGGTCCGTGAGATTTTAATACTTACAACTTTTCCAACTTGGTCAATTGTTGCTTCCCATCTAGTGAGATGATTTAATCGACCACTTCTTCAAAGAGTAAGAAACATCAAGGTAGGGGTAAACACAAAAGATCCCATTGGGTCGAAGTGTTGCTGGCAATTTTGTCAGCCCCCATTATATAAGATAAGATAAGATAGTGAGATGAGGTCTACTATAATTTGAGTAAAAAAAAAATGGGTGCGTGTACTTATGTACGCACGTGAGATGTTATACTTCTAGACGTTATACGTCCGTCTGTCTGTCACTCTCGCAGCTTCGTCCTGTTTTACTTTTCAGTTACGCAGCTTCAACCTTTACTTTTGTGTTACAATGATCCGTGCGCATCTTTTTCATCTAAATTTCACTCTTTAATTTTTTCATAACGCGCTTATCCTACTAATATTATAAAAGTGAAAGTTTTGTGTGTATGTATGTTTGTTACTCCTTCACGCAAAAACTACTGAATCGATTGCGATGAAACTCGGTAAGTAGATAGCTAGAGACTTGGATTAACACATATGTTACTTGTTATCCCGATATTCCCACGGGATCGGGACTTACACGGGTGAAACCGCGGGGCACAGCTAGTATAAGTATAACTTAAAAAAATTAATTAGATTATGTTTCTGTTCCAGAGATAGCCCTTGCAAGTATATCGAAATGTCACCGTATCTTAGATCAACAAACAGACATCTACGAGAATGAAGTTCTGAATAAACTACATTATGTAAATGCATTTGGTCTTCTACCATTCTCTGCCTACATGCACAGGCTACCTAAGTTTATTGAAGATCATCCAAATGTAGGTAAGATTCACGAGTTTCTTGTGCCTTCTTCTCATGAGTTTCTTGTGCCTTCTTCTCGTGAGTTTATTGTGCCTTCTTCTCGTGAGTTTCTTGTGCCTTCTTCTCATGAGTTTCTTAGCCTTTTCCTCATGAGTTTCATGTGCCTTCTTCTCATGAGTTTCTTGTGCCTTCTTCTCATGAGTTTTTGTGCATTCTTTTCATGAGTTTCTTGTGCCTTCTTCTCATGAGTTTCTTGTGCCTTCTTCTCATTAGTTTCTTGTGCCTTCTTCTCACGAGTTTCTTGTGCCTTCTTCTCATGAGTTTCTTGTGCTTTCTTCTCATGAGTTTCTTGTGCCTTCTTCTCAAGAGTTTCTTGTGCCTTCTTCTCATTGGTGGGCGCGTTCCGAAGGCGCATCCTAACTAAATTTTTAAGACGCTTCAAAGTGATGTAATGCACTGCATAACTCCTATTGAATAAAAAATATGAATTCGAATTGAATTTGATTATGCTTATTCTTCTTGTTTTCTTTTATAATATATATTTTTTTAATCTTTAGTTAGCGGATGCCTACTTTATAACAGCGGTATACCAAATTTTAGTGTGTTGACATTGAATTTTATATCTGTAAGTAATAATTAAACTATCATTTTTTTTTAGTAATCCTTTTCTGCAACAGATCGCTCTCGAAGTCTTTGGGGAGGCCTATGTTCAGCAGTGGATGTCATGTGGCTGATATGGGGCTCTATTTTTGAATCGCTCGTGTGACATAGCATCGTCGTATACGCCTACAAGTCATGCTCGACTCCAAGTTGCATGACACCAATTTTCTGTTGTTTTGAATCAATTGTCGTCGAAATTTATAATCTCGTTTTTTATTCGTAAAATTGAAACCGGTTACCAACGAACATCCGAAATAATCCCAAAGATATGAATATTTTTCAAATATCGTTTCCGAATGTATGGCTATGATTGTTTGACGTGACGTTCGACATTTATTGGATTATTGGTGGAGCCCACTCGTTACGATCGAGCGATTCAAATTAATCTTATAATAAGAATAGCGAATTTCCGATGACGAACGAATATCAGTAGAAATCGAGCGCTCGACGCGAGGCGTTTCGAACGATTCGAAAATAGGGCTCATGATGAAGCCTTATTTTATACTCTCCTGTTTCAGATAAGATTAATAGTAATAGATAGCATATCATTTCCCTTCAAAGAAGGCATAACAGTGAAGCAACGGACTGGGCTGCTCTTCAGACAAATGGCGGACCTACAGAGAGTGGCTGTTGAGAATGATGTAGCTGTAAGTTATATAAATCCTTTTTCCCTTTCCCGTGGGAATATCGGGATAAAAAGTAGCCAATGTTACTTCCAATTAATCAATGTATCCTCATACCAAGTTTCATCAAAATCGGTCCAGTAGTTTCGGAGCCAATTCGTTACAAACAAAAAAAATTAGTTATCTGTGAAGTCGATTTACGGACGATAATTTTACGTCATAAGAAAACATTGACATTTTGCATACTTTATTTACGTTGCTATGGTTACCAACCATGTCAACAATCAGACGTTGAAGCCGATGTGCCTCTATCGCTTGTTCAACGCGCTCTCGCTTACACCGTAACGTGACCGTAACATGACACATGTTAAAGTCGTCAATATTTATAACATTATTATTTTCAGATAGTTCTAACAAATGAGATGAGCACTCGTATAGGACTATCAGGCGGGTCTACGGTAGGCTCCTTGGGAGATGCGTGGGCGCATCGCTGCAACACGAGGCTGCTTATATCTAACAACGATCATACAAGATTGGTCCTTGTACTGAAGAGCAATAACGCACAGAATGCCGTGGCTGAATTTCAGGTGAATATAACCTTTATAATGGTAAATATTATATAATCTTATTTTCGTCGAAAAGCTCTATATATTGCGCGCTCTATAATAAATAACCATAGATAGATAGAATGCTTCATTGCAGATACGAAAATAAAAAATAAACAAATTAAATTAAATTAGTAATAAATTAAATTAAATTAATAAAATCTATACTAATATTATAAAGCTGAAGAGTTTGTTTGTTTGTTTGAACGCACTAATCTCAGGAACTGCTGGTTCGAATTGAAAAATTATTTTTGTGTTGGATAGTCCATTTATCGAGGAAGGTTATAGGCTACTTTTTATCCCGATATTCCCACGGGATCGGGAGTTACGCGGGTGAAACCGCGGACCGCAGCTAGTTAGTAATAAATTAAATTAGTAAACAAATAGGTAAAGGTATTCTTTGTAACCATAATATCTGGTCAAATTAAAACAGGCTAGAGAAATTATAATAGAAGTAGAATTTTAAATTTGATATCATTACAAAAAGCTGATTTTTTTAACCTTTTTAAATTTTAAAGCGTGATGGGATAATGTCATTTAGAACCTAATTAAATTTATTTTAAGACATAATAATAATTATGAATTGTGTTAGCCGATAATTAACGAAGCATCTATCATCAATTTCATTAGGTGTACCTACTTGTTAAGGATAAAGTTCCGAGTACGGTTATTCATAGGTTTAACCAATTGTACAATAATGTACAATCAACGATTAAAAGTCTCTGCCCACCGTAACGTTTACAATCCTGTGCAGCACTATTTGAACATTATAACAACGTAACCTGTGGATCGAACCCACGTCGGTTGGTGTAGCGGGTGGCGGCTTATACCTCTCGACCAATGAGTACTTTTAATTCAAGTATTTATGTTTGTGTGTAACGTCTATTAGAAGAAGGTCGTAAGTCCAATACTTGTTTTTAGTATTATTTATTGTAGCAAACTGATCATTTACTTATGATGACCCATACTGTACCTACACTGCTCAACAAAGTTTGGGAACAAGGAGTAAAATAGTGCTTTTTTCGTTTATTTTCATCGAATCAACAGCTCTTAAGTCTAATTTAAGTGACAAAAACAGAGATAATTAAACACCAACAGCTAATAACAGATTCGTACTAATTTATGTATGGCAAATACTTGTCGTAGACAGTAGGTAAGTTTATGTTTGTCTATGTATGCCAGAAATAGTTTTTTTTGGGTTTTTTTAAATCTGGCCTTAGGTGTTATACATTAATAGAAACTGAATTATATACTTTTTTTTAGGACTGTGATTTAATAAAAGATTTGTTTAAAATTATGAAAACTAAAAAATGCCAAAACTGAGAAACAAGTTTATCGGTAGGTAGGTACTATATTTTTAGTTATTGCTCTAAGTTTAACCGGTCAAACCTAAGTGTAACCGTATAATATTATACCTACACTTGTCTTCTATACGGTTGAATGATATTTTTAAGCAGTTATTTAACTATAAGATGGATTGATGCCAATACATAGTGTGGGGTTTCCTAGTATTCGCGTGTGAAATACTTGATGATAAGCCAAAACTTCTCAGAAATATTTGATAATAGCTGCACTCTGGTAAGCCCGAGAGCGGGGTACAAAAACTGACCAAGGCCAAGGGTGAGTCGGATAGACGCACGAAGGTTCCGTACCATTATATTGTGTTTTTAGTATTTGTTGTTATAGCGGCAACTGAAATTTATTTATTTATTTATTTAATGGAACACAAAACAGAATACAGTCATATCAAGGACATAAGATAAATATAACAAATATTTTAAAACTAGACTATATCCTAAAATATGTGTACTCAGCATGGCTATTTCTTGTTAAGCAGTTAACATACGTATATACCTAATTTAAAGTCTATTCATTAATTTTTTAGTATGTAGTGAACAGATACCTAAGAAGCTAAGAAGACAATATATTCAATAAGCAATGAAATACATAATCTGTGAAAATTTTAACTACCTAGCTATCACAGTTCATGATATACAGCCTGGTGACAGACAGTGGAATCTCGTAAAACGGTCCCTTTTTACTCTTTGGATAAGGAACCCTAAAAAAAGTAGCCTATTCTTCTCCAAGAAGGACTATAAAATCTTTCAAATGAAAACCCTGTCTTTTAATTAGCAATTAATAATAAAAAAAACATCCTTTTCAGATAACACAGGAAGGCATAAGGGATACAAATGAAACTCAAAAAGGAACATAGATTATTTTATTTAATTAATTAATAATTAAATGTAAATAGGTATGTGTGTATATTGTAAACAAAACTACAGCACCAATAAATATATCATTTTCACAAAAATATCAAGCATTTATCTAACATTTAACAGTTAAAAGGCAGTATCTTTAATATTCCAGTAGCAAATTATGCGTTTATGATAAAAGTGTAAGTAACACACGTTTGTAGTCGCCTTTCGTATCGTCCTGGAAAGTATTACATTGTACTTTGTTACAACATTAATGTTCATTTATTACTATTCGCAACAATATTAATATCAGATGCAGGGAGGTATGGGCGTCAAAAAACTATTATTTTTTACCAGACTGCAAGGGTTGCAAGGGAAGGGAAAATCTTGCAGTTTTTGGCATCCATATCTCCCTCTTAAGCTACATACAGGCGGTCGATTCGTTTGCATCCGGCGACCGGGATCCCGCACACAATGACATGCGTTATGGCAATCAAATCGAACCGCCAGCAGCTCATAACTCTGATTGTAACGAAAAATACTCAGTATATACTTAGTATAACATGCCAAGCGTAAATAAATCTTATAAAAATAAATATTTTGCAGGATTAAGCACAAAGTGTGACTAGCACATTCCTGAAGTCACCCGTTAGGTCTTCCTGTAAACAATATCGAAATCCTTTCAAGTTAGCTATTAGCTACACATTACATAATACAACTGGCCCATCATTTCTTTACTTCACACTACGT
The DNA here is from genome assembly GCA_907269075.1 of Idaea aversata. Taxonomy (NCBI): domain Eukaryota; kingdom Metazoa; phylum Arthropoda; class Insecta; order Lepidoptera; family Geometridae; genus Idaea; species Idaea aversata. Next base: position 7,589,064 of record OU026102.1, read on the forward strand.
GCAAAAAATATAACTATCGGTATAAAACACAAAAAAAAGCTTTATCAAACTTTATTTTTTAAGAAAAATAATAACACAGAAACCTAGATAAAGGTCCTCTAGATAGAATTTTCTTACGAATTCTCTTTCCAGAATTTCTAATATTATTTATCAAGGTTTCTATGTAATTACTTTCTTTAGAAATTTAAGCAATTTTTGTATTTTCATACGAACAGTCTTGCAAAAATCTTCTTAAATAAAATAAACGTCTATAAAATGCAATAGTTAAGTGCGATTATATGTATGTTTCGATAGTGTTACGTCGTTCAGTAGGCTCGATTATCTCGTAATACTGAATTTAAGTACTAGTACTAGTAACACATCGTTGAGAGGAGATGTCCGAGGTTACCTCCCATCTCGTCCTGAAAATAGGCAGACTACTGTAATACTAGACTACTTAACCCTCATGCTGATACTAAAGCTGTTACTACGGTGCAAAATGCAGCGGTGAGATAGAAACAGTTTAAAGCAAAATATACAGATCTTTAAACTTAATGATTCGAGTATTAGGTACGTTGGACTCGTGACTGCTCTACAGATCTAAAATTAAGTACAGTCCAATTAATTTGCTAAAAAGACTTGCCTTTAACTTTGCTTATTATTAGATTAATTTTAATTGAACATCCAAAACAGATCATTTTATCACAGGTATATTTTTTTCTTATTCATTTATTAAATGTCTTTTAATAGCTATTTTATTTATCATCACAAGATGGCGCTAGAGGAATCCTATTAGCAAATTATTAGGATTATTGGAATGAGATTCAAACATTCACGACCCCAATGTACCGAGGTGCTTAACTCCTAATTGACAAAAACAACTTAAACAAATAGGGAGGTGGTTTAGTCGCAGTTCCGAAGGTCCGATTATTCAACAAGGGTCAGTAATGCTTTCTTGTAATCACCGGATGTGTCATCCTGCAACCAAAACGGTCCAATTTCCGTAAAACTTTGGAATTTTGATAATCGAATAAACCGATTAGAAAATTTTGGCGGGATTGAGGTGATAACGTCGTATTGTATTTTGTATTCGTTATAATTAGTGTTAATTCGGGTTAAATTGCAAAATTTTGGCGGTAACTTATTTAATTTTATTTTTTGAACGTGCACGAATGTATGGATGATGGAAATCAAGTGCTATTTGATCTCAGAAATCTTTTAAATTAACTCTTGTGAGCCAAATAGGGCTGACTTTCGGCTTTTTTTGCTCGCATCGCTTGATAGTAGGCGCTTTAACCACACCATAATCTATGTTCAAGATAATGCAGGCCAGATAAATTATAAGTAGAATTTTAGCTTAAAATTCTATATCATTACAAAATAGATTTTACTTGTCACAGATTGTTTTATCCAGTAGCTAGTGGTATAAAGTGTTGTTAAATATCCAGGCATAATGGCACTAGTCTTTTGGACTAACCCGAATACAAAAACAATATTTGACACTGGCCATATATGCACACGTGCGCAGCCATAATTTGAAAAAAAAAAAAACAATTAGTATTGTCTCGGATTGTTAATTCTCACGGGCATATAAAAAGGCACGTTGGTTGACTAATCTAGGTATCTTATTTTGATGATTTTAAAGTAAATACTTATATACACTGTTTCGTATTTGTATATCAGATCTGTATATACATTTAATGAATAGAAATTAATTAATATTTAAATGTTTAGTGAGAATGGTTTTATGAAACGTAAACATAGATTCTAAAAATGAAAATTTCGTAAAGAAATAATGGGTCAGATTGTAATAAAGTTAATAATTAGAGAACGTCAAAACTTCATGCGTTTAGTTTTGAGTGTAAAATACAGTGTACTAATGAGCGTTTTGTTAGTTACTGTTAACGATTGCGTTTTGTTATATACGTTAATAAGCTTCATTACTATGTTTATAACGCTTTGTGTGATAACGAACGAATATGGGTTAGAATACAAAATAGGGTGGAGTTGTTTATATTGGACCGGGAGGCCTAAAACTTACATTAATTGACTGAATAAAAAAATAAAATTTTAAGTGAGTAAGATGCAATAAAGGATAAAAATATTTTCATTATGTAATATTTCTACGATATTCTTAAGAAATTGCAAAATAAAATAATAATAAAAAATACCCTATTGAGAATATGTACTTTAATGTGCTTTAAGTAAGTACTTATCTATTAATAAATATTTATTACGAAAATTAATTTAGTAAGTATAGAGTAATGTAAAATGTAATTTTAACTGGTTTTATTCGACGATCGAAGCTTCCTTAGAGCTTTCTTAATGTCTCTTTATACATATAAAATTTCAATATTTTAATTTATAAATATTCTAGAACAAATTTTTCATAAACTTTAAATAAAATTACTTTTCTTAATATTTTTCTGAAGTTTAAATAATCTTTTGGTCCAATATAAGCAACTTACCTCTATAAACTGTTAGTCATACTTTAGTGTATTTACAGACAAAACATATAACATCAATTTTTTTATTCTTTCGGTTTTGACCTTTTAAATCAGCCTTGGTAAGCCGATTTTCTCACGACATGGCAAGGTATCAAAAACATATGTTTTAGAACCTTGAACCAAACTATATCTAACCATGAATCATTTTGTTAAAAACCTTTGTTTAATTTCCCCTTTTAATTTTGTTTTCCCGTTTGTGATAGACCGAAAAAACCAAAAGATATCTAAATACAGGTTAACAAAATTAGCAAACGATTGTAAAGCTGAAATTATGCAGAGTTCTGGCAATTAGGGTAAATCTGGCACTTGATCACGCCAATTTTGGCCAATACCAATTTTCTTTATTTTTGTGTTGATTTTAGCCAATTTTTATATTTTTGAAACAACTATTTTTAATCGAATTCTCAACTGTCTCAGCCAATATTTGCGCAAGCGCCAGATTCTGATTCTGTATCTTAAATGCATACCATTTCTTTACCCTTACAATCGCTGACTAATCAAGTACCCTCTATAAAAACAAAGCAAACAATACTTACAGCCACCCAGCTCTCCAATGGCTTGCCGTATTTGTCGAGGAATGCTTGCTTGATGTCTCCGAGGTCGATCTCAGAGCGACTCACTACGATTCTGATCAGAGTCTTGTCGTTGGTTCCGAGACCCTTCATTGAGTAGTACAGACGCTCCGCGAAGAAACCAACCTTGCTCTTAACGCATTTTACTAGAAAGAAACGGTAATAATAATAAAAATACAAGTTTTAACAAGAGAATAAACAAATTGTTTTTCACATTCACAATAAAGCTAATATTTAACTAATGATCCGTTTTTTAACAGTTTTCCCTATATTTTTTTTACGAAATACCTTTTTAGTTTTTTTTTATTAAAGTGGCTTATTACCCGCAGTTAACTTATTTCTTTTTTATTTTCTCTAAGTACTAAAGTTATTTAAAACGGGATATTTGCCATGTTTATAGTATTTTATTTTGTGTTTTTTCTATATTTCGATGTTGTTACATACTTAAGTAAGTACTCCATTTTCACGAAACTGTCAACCAGTTACTCAAATTTCAAAAATTTCAAAAATAGTGCTTGTAACACCGAAATAACGAGCTCTACAACAAAAAAACAATTACTTCGTTTTAAGTAACCTTAAAATTTTTAAATTTTAGAATATCAGACTAAATAATATACCTAACTTTTTAATGTTTCAATTGTTCTTAAATCTAGTAATTTTAAAAAGTTAATTATTCTTATTTTACAATGTGAATCAAAACCTACCTACATAAATTTGAATGGTACTACAAAAAGCTAACCAAGGCTAAACAACTTCCTGTTAGATGACCTCGCTGCCGTGTTATCGGAAAATCGTAAATATTGTTTGGAATATTCAAAACTGTAGCTAATGGATTTACTTTCTCTCTCAGTTGTTTAAAATTGAATTATTTTAAACAATTATTTTAACAATAACTTAGGTATTTATGACTTAGGTTACATGTAGATTCAGATAAAGCTTGCAGTAGGACTAGGCATACTAATAGACTATGCGTTCCGGATCAAAGATTAGCAGTAACAAGGAAAAATGTGCATAGTATGGCTGTAAATATATTTAACCAATTACCTGACTGCTTAAAGCACTTACCGTTGACTAAATTTAAAAAAGCAATATTCGACATGTTGCTTAATAAATGTTATTATAGTGTAAAAGAATTTTTAGACGATAAAAATAAAATCTGACATTGTCCTAAGGAATATTATGTGTATGCAATCAATTTTAAATCAAACTATACTATGACATTTTTATTTCCATTTTATTTACTAATCTGACATATTAAATACTAACTACAAGATACAGTTTTTTGACATGGTTTTTTTTTTCGGCTATTTCGTAATGATTGCTACGTAAACATCTATTTTGATATTTGTGGATTATGTATAAATTCATTTATTTTAAGTCTAGACATTTGCACACCGAGGTTCGGTTGAATATGAGCACATACTGTATTGTACATGATAATTTACTCACCATATTCTGGCAAATAAATATATTTCATTTCATTTCATTTCATTTCATTTCATTTCATTTCATTTCATTTCATTTCATTTCATTTCATTTCATTTCATTTCATTTCATTTCATTTCATTAGAAACGTAAAATAATGATAAAAATTGTTTTTCAAAGTGCACATTCTTCAGCGTGTTTTTAATCTATAGATATTAATATTATAAGGCTGAAGAGTTTGTTTGTTTGAACGCGCTAATCTCAGGAACTACTGGTTCGAATTAAAAAATTAGGTAGTATAGTCCATTTATCGAGGAAGGCTATAGGCTACTTTTCATTTTGATATTCCCACGGGATCGGAACTTACGCAGGTAAAACCGCGGAGCGCATCTAGTACATTGTATGACTGAACATTGGTCTGAGCACTTATGTAGGTATTGTGTATATATTTTCCTACATATTTTTATGGAATGATGGAGATTTGAATGTATCTAGATGCCTAGACAAACGTAGAACATTTTTCTAGCATTTATTTTATTATAAATTGTAATAAGTCATTTTTTATAAATAACAAATTTTAATATTTTCTAACATATACTAGGTACTTATCTCGGTATTTTGATAAAAAATTTAAGCAGGTTTTAAAACATCTTTTACATGATAAAATATACTAGACTAGCTGCGAATCGCGATTTTGTCCGCATAAAAAGTAGCCTAACGCTAGAATTTTTTTCATTAAAGTGAAAATATAATTTTTTTATCGGTCTAGGCGTTTTCAAGTAATCGGCGAATATACCTACATAAAAAATATATAAAAGCGACGAATTGAGAACCTTCTCCTTTTTTAAAGTCAGTTAAAAACGAAGTGGTTCTAATATATACCTATACTCTATGTGTAAATCTTAGATCAGAAATGTAAACAAAGAAATGTCAAATATTGTCAGAAACGCCATTTCGTAAAGGTTGAAAGCCGCTGTAATTGTTGCCAGTGTGTAAAAAAAACTACCATTCAAATTTTTGAATATTGTAATAACTTTAAAAATATAATAATTTTATACAAAATAAACAATCATATTTCTTAATGATTTTATTTGCAATAATATTTTTTAGAAATTGATGTCATAGTTGTTTTCTTACCAAATTTCCACTACCCTAAAAAAAACTACCAAAGCTTGATGTATTTTTTACTCTAGTAACACCATTGTTTACATTTCTGATCTAAGATTTACACATAGGTAGAGGTGGTGAGATTTGGCATAGTAAACGGTCTGCCATTTTTATTTTATTTTAGTGGCGTCACCTTTCCAATAGCAATGTATAGAGAACATTTAATACAAACAACAAATGCTATGGGACTAACAAAACCTCGTACATGTCAGGTTTTCCTGTTATATGTAGCAAATCTATACTAATATTATAAAGCTGAAGAGTTTGTTTGTTTGTTTGTTTGTTTGTTTGAACGCGCTAATCTCAGGAACTACTGGTTCGAATTGAAAAAATCTATTTGTTATGGATAGTCCATGTTTCGAGGAAGGCTATAGGCTACTTTTTATCCCGATATTCCCACGGGATCGGGAGTTACGCGGGTGAAACTGCGGAGCGCTGCTAGTAAAAAATAATCTTGATAAATATCTATTTTTAACATCTATTTATAATATTACTGCGTAGGGATATTAGGTAGGATGACACATAAAAATATGTTTTGGTTCCTTATCATGAAAATCCGTAATCTTGTAACATTTTGTTTGTTTACAAAAATTGCCTCCTATCTTTTCAAAGATAACATACCTTTTTAATATAATATCTACAAATCCTACAATATATTATTATGACAAAATTACATAAAAACTTTTAAATTAGGTAGTAAGCACAATGTAAACAGTGTTTGATATTGTCATTAAATGAAGTCATATCCTCTTACTAAAGTTTAAACCAGAAAATCAAGAGATTAACCGATGTAGATATAGTGGTTTCGTCGCATATTATGACCAAAAACGCGAATGGCCAAAACATAAATTTTTGGCATATTATCGCGTATTTAGATTCATTCGTCAATTCGAGGTACCACTTCACTATAAAGCTATTAAATTACCAAACTACGGAAAGCTTTCTTTCAGGCACTAAAAAACTATTGCAAACTCATAAGCTCATTATTTTTCCTATGTTTTTTTTTTCAAGTAGACACGAAATAACTGACAAAACGAACAGATGGTGCACCTGGGGTTTCCTGGAAGAAACCGCTTTCAACGATAAGGCCGCCCATTTGTGCAACTGGTACTTTCTAGATATTAATTTGCTTTGTGTAGGTATTCTTTGTTCCTTACTGTGATGTACAAATAAAGTTATCTATCTATCTGGGGGTCTAAAATGTCCACTTTCGACGAATCGTATAGATAGAACTTACCGATAGCGAGCATGCCCTTCTCAACGCTTCCGGAGAACTCTTTCTTAATGGACTCTTCGATGTCCTTGCCGGTCAGTGCTTCGAACTCAGCGAATATCTAACAACAAATGACAATTGTTACATTTTTTTAAGGGTTTGCGTGATTGTGTATCTATTAGCCGTGTGAAGTACTTGATAATAAATTGCTTCAAGTTTAAGAGGAAAAGGTACCGCAATTATGCAGCCGACCGTACATAGTATGAAACAAAGTCGCTGTCTCTGTCCCTATATCCCTATGTATGCTTAGATCTTAACTACACAACGGATTTTGATGCGTTTTTTTAATAGATAAAGTGATTAAAGAGGAAGGTTTTTTTAGATATAGTAATACATGCATAATACAGCCGTGCAAAGCCGGAGCGGGTCGCTAGTATTTTATTATAAATCGTTTGTATGTTTTCACGGTTAAACTAATGGCCTGATTATGATGAAAATCGGCATAGTGGTATGGAGGGCACATAGGATACTTTTTTGATTATGAAATTCTCGCACTTACGCGGGTGACACCGCGGGGCGCGGAAAATAAAGAAACGTCTAAAGAAAACTTCAGTAAAGGCCAGTTGACCTAAAATAGGTAATGACTCAATCGATAATAATAAATGATGTATGCTCACTACTCACTACACTACTCAGTCAGTAGACGCATTGTTTTACGATGATTAAGTCATTATTATACATCAGTCAAGGCTCGTAGTTTGTAATTGAAAAATAGTGCTAAGGGAAGTAACTTCGACGCCCTGTGGCGGGTTGCGGGTTTGATTCCCGCCTCAAAACAAATATTTATGTAAGTACAGATATTTGTTTCTGGTCTGGGTGTCTAATATTATGCAAGAGTGAAGATTTGATTGTTTGTTTGTTTGCATTGAATAGGCTTCGAAACAACTGGACCTATTTTGATGAAACTTGGTATGAGGATACATAGATTCATTGGCAGTAACATAGGCTAGTTTTTATCCCGATATTCAAACGGAATCGAAAGTTAAGCATATATTTACAAAAGAAAAGTAATAAGTATATTCTATCCGTTGTCTGGCTACAATAACTCAAGCCTAGTTGCTTAGCTTGGGGCTAGATGGCGCTGTGTCGAATATGCAGATGAACTATCAAAAATGACCTTTACAGTTAGTTTAACTGCTATGGGAATTCGTTGAGCGTCTAAAGGCCTTTCTTAAGGTCATACTTATGGGAAATTGTCTGTAACGGCCGACCTTGAAACAATGGCACAAAAACACAGAAAATAAGTATAGGTAGGTACCTACTTAATGCGGGGGTCGTCGCAAAAGGCCTTTGGTGCATCGTCTATAACTTAAATTGGTAATAATTGCATGATTTTGTTAATCTTAATGTTCTTTACGTCTTATGTACTTAAATATTTTATTTTTACCGTTATTTTGGTAAGTATAATTTAGCAAATTATTTCTTGTCGTTTCGAAGTTTTAGTCAAAATCATTACATAGTATAAAACAAAGTCACTTTTCGCTGTTTGTCCTTAAGTATGCTTAGATCTTTAAAACAACGCAACGGATTTTGATGCGGTTTTTTTAATAGATAGAGTGATTCAAGAGGAAGGTTTATAGGTTTAATACATGCATAATATACCCGTGCGAAGCCGGGGCGGGTCGCTAGTGTCTAATAAAATGACTAATATTAAAAAAATTAAATGAATATTTGAGTAAGACTTCAAAACTACAAGGAAATTTTGTCTTTTGGAAATTTTCTAAAACATCGGTAAAAAATCTCTAGGCGAATTGTATAGAAAATTTCGATAAAAAATCATGCAATCGACAATTTTAGTTATAAACGACGGGCCGAGGTCTTTCGCAGCTACCTCCACCTCAAGTGCTTCCTATTTACCTGTCTCAACTGCTGGTACGAGCGTGTGATCAGTATGGAATTGAACACCGACTCATCAGTGCCCCATTGACCCTCGCCAGCTTGTGCCAACGCTTCAGCATCGGCCTTGGCTGCGCCTTCATCGACGCCCTGGTTCTCATCCCGGTTAGCCATGCACAGCGACACGCAGAGACGCTTGAAGTGACCAGATGTGTCCCCTTTCAGATCTGATTCTAGGCTCTTGTTGTATACTAGAGAAGAAGAATGGTTTTTATACATAAGTTTTAGGCGTTTGAACTTTGATCACCCAGTTGGCACAATGGTCACCATGCCGGACTGCCTATCACACGGTTGCGTGTTCGATTCTCGCCTCAGACAAGTATTTATGCTTTGATATTTGTCTGTGGTCTGGTTGTTTCTATGTATAATAAGTATATATTTACAAAAGAAAGTAGTATATCTGTTGTCTGGCACCCATAACACAGGTGTAGTTACTTAGCTTGAGGCTAGATGGCATGTGAGCAATATTTATTTAAAAAAAACTAGATTGTATTCCATAGAACATTATATAATAGACTGGCTAAACTAGGACCAAAATGCTTGGAAATAAGGCCTTTATCCAGCAGTGGGGCAATTATAGGCTAATAAAAAAACATAAATTTTAAGAAATTTGTAAAACATTCTTAGTGCTCATTTGAAATATGTTTTAAAATCCAGCCCTTTTGGGTGTATCTAATATATAGGTCACATCTTTATTTATCCACTTTCTTGCTCGTAAACTCATAATAATATGGTAGTTACCTACTCACAATTTAAAGTTGCGGAAAAAACACAGTTTATAAAAACAGGAAATCTAAAAATATCCCGTCCCATAAACCGAATTAACCACATCGAGAGTTCGCCGCGGATCAGAAAATCCCTTATTACCGCAGTTCTTTGATGTTACATAATCAGTAGCTGTTCGCGTAAAACATATAAATATTTCCATACCTATATCAGTAAATCTACAAGCACAATAAACAGAAATCTGCGATAGAATCGATTGACTACCTAGTCTCTACGTTGGTTGCCATTTTGTAAACATGAAAGCCATTCTTGTCACGATTTATGACGATACTAAATGCTAATGTTTTAGTAGTAAGTACTCCATGGTCATTTGGTACTTTACTGAGCTTTGAATTGTAATCAAATTAATTGATCGTACACTATCAATGAGATTTTAATACATCATAAATACAAGTAAAAGTCAGTTAATGACTTTTGACGTGAAAACTGATTTTGACTAAAATTTCACTAAAGTTCAAATAACTTTTGAACCACTAGTTATTGCAGAACATATCAGATGGGTTAAATCGATATATCCTGAGGTCCCCCACCCCCCAGCAACTGATGATCCACCCCCCTTGTTACACCGTATTTATGATTACCTACTCAGGTTAATTATAAATAAATAAATATTTCAGGACACATTACACATCGCCATCCAGCCCCAAGCTAAGCAACTTAATGCTTGTGTTATGGGTGCCAGATGACGGATAAACTACTTATATACTTTTTTTTTTGTAAATATATACATATTATACATATAGGAAACACCCAGAACCAGAAACAAGAATTTATGGTCAGCATAAATACTTGTTCCCGGCGGGAATCGAACCCGCAACCTTCTGCGTCGCAGTCGGGTGTTCGCCCGACGCGCCACAGAGGTCGTCATATAGGCTTATGTACTCAGTGTCCAGAGAAAATAACTCGTCAATACGTTTGGTGACAACTAAGTTAAAATAAAGTTTCAAATTTAATTTAATTTAACATGTCGTCGCTTTAAAAACTGATTAATTCATTCATTTTACTACTAGGTACCTAATTTCTATTGCGAGTTAATTATTATTTAACTTTATACACTCGTTAATTTCCCCCCTAATAAAACTAAAATATTTAAAGGATGTAGGACCTAGGCAGGTAGGTACTCAACTATTACCTTACATCAGATATATCTTGATTTAATACCAAATTAGTTAATTTATTACTTACGTTGTTCATAAAATGCCGAGATAGTCCTGATGCCGTAGTTGGACAATGTGCACAAGATCTCAATGATGGCTTCCTCATCAGTGCCTACCCCCGCGACGGCATCATGCAGTTCCTTAGCGTAGAAATGAGGTAGAGGTGTCATTAGGGCCACGATCACGTTTTCCAAGTTGCCGCTCAGCTCGCTTTTCAATTCGCTGATCAGATCCTAAAGAACATAAAGATTAAACTCAATAACCTCCTTGTGAACTCAGAATTACTAAATTACAAGATATAGGGGACATGCAGTCCCCTATACCTCGCGTTCTTAAGTACCTTTACGGCCGCCTTGAATGCGATTTGTTTACGGGCGAATGAAAAGATATTGTAATGATAGGTATGCATGTATGATTTGTAGCTTTTTATAATTAAAGTAAAATAAATAAAAACAAAAATACTTCTAAAAAAGATTGGGATGCCACAAGGCTCCATTTTGTTGCCATGTTTGTTTTTAATTTGTATGAAAGACCTGTTTTTTGTAAAATATAACTTATAATGTAGATATACCTAATAGAAACCGAATTTATACAAATACAAAAACATTTATTTGCCTACAAACCTGTGTACATGGGTGTTCTTAAAATAAGGTACCTATAGCATCCACAAATTGCCAATTGCGAGCATGCAATTTAAGAAAAAGTTATGTAACTCTCTAAATACTATCTATAGATAATTAAATATGACTTAGTAGTTAGGTACACTAAACTAAACAGTAAACTCCCATATTATTGTTATTGAGTTTGAGATCTCAAATCATAATTTTAGTCTGCAAATTCAATAAAACTGTAGGTATTATTACAGTCTGGCTGAATTGAGCCATTTGTGGCTTCGAGGTCGACTATTGTACGCATTGAATTTGCATCTTGAACGTTACGTAGGTAGGTCCTACATAGCTACCTACATAGCTAAGAAAGAACATGTGTTTAGCTTTTTGTAGTTACATCAATCTATTCTCACATTTGTGCAACTAAAGCTTGTATGAACAGCAGCCTCACTACTACATGATGCAGACCTATACGTACTTTGTATAGGTATTGAAATATGTATACCTAAATATATGGATATTTCTGCGTTACTGTGGTTTTAAAATATCTACAATTACTTCAACAATGCAGGTGTGTGTTAGTTATCGCGTGACATGTTGATATAAAGCAAATTCTACAGTTTGTAGCAAGTAATACTATACTAGGAACAGCATTGCTTTTAGGTTAATAGGTTCATTTTACTGTTATGTGTAATTTCAATTTATTAACGTTTGCAGCAAAGTTTGGTAAATACCTACCCAAAACGAATCTACACTCTCTTCACTAACATCTATTATAAAGAGGAACATTTTTTCGTTTTTAGGTTTGTAACGAATAGGCTCCGAAACTAAAGGACCGATTTTGATGAAACTTGGTATGAGGATACATTGATTCATTGGGAATAACTTAGGCTACTTTATATTCCGATATTTCCACGGGATCGGGAGTTACGCGGGTGAAACCACGCAACACTGCTAGTGAAATATATTATTTTACCACTATTGTTTCCTAAGCACCGCGAACGCTGCCAGCCGTTCGTTGTATCCAATTGAAAAACTCAAGGTTTGACTAGCTAAATTCAATCAACAGAAGTGGATAACGTGGCCACAAACAACTGATAGGACATAAACCAAGTTTTTCCTCAGTTGACTGCCTTGAAATTTTCAACGGGTCAATGGGACCAGCATTATTTGATAGGTGTACTAATTCGCTTAGATAATCCTAACAGCTCATATTAGCGTCCAATGATTCACAGTTTCCGTCATAATCATTGGGGAAAATATGTTCCTACTCAAACAGAATCATGAGTGAATCAACGATGACTAATACAGAATTGACTGAAGTAAGCAAGGTCGGCAAGCCGCTGTTAACCTCGGAAAAGATACGTATCGGAAAGTTCAAATTACCAAAGAACAAGGTTCAGAATCATATTAGCTCAGTGTTCTTGTAATTATGTTTGTAAAAATGTATTACATCATTGTTAAATTGTTGGACAGGTTAGTCAGTATGTTATCCCTGAAACGTATCTAGGTTGATGAATATTTTATAATTAAGGCGTTTATTTACTAACCTAGACTTAGGATATATAATGCTTTGTACAAACAGAAGATCCACAAACAAACTCATTTTTATTTTAAATAAAAAGCGACTGTCTCTACGTTTTACAATAATGCGTTACACGGCGCTAATAACCAACCGTTATAAGATGCATCTCTTCCTAGACATTAATTAATTTGACTTATTTTATATAACCTACACATAAGAAAGGTACCTACTTCTTAATAATAGTAATATACTTACCTTCAAAGATATTTGTAATCGCGACTTTTTTAGGATGATCACAAAAAACTCTCATGTTTTTTTTCTCATTGGTGGGCGCGTGCCATCTCGTGCAAAGATTAGATTAGTTTTTTTAAGACTATGTTGCATGTATGTTTTCAAGTGAATAAAGAAGGTTTTACTTTATACATCTTTTTAAATAGATAACATGAAATTTTAATGTCTTAGTGGTAAAAAGGTAGAGAACTAAAGAGGAAAGGGTACCGGGGGCTCTTTCCATACAAACTATTACAAACGTATAGTCGACTGTTTTCTCCCTGGATAATGACACTAGAGCAAATATTTTTGGTGCATAAAACTTGTAACTGCCATGACCATGCCCCTATTTTTTTTGTTTTTTTTTTTAATTTTTTAAATCTTAATTTCTATGATAATTAGAAAATGAAAAAAAAAACAAAACATAGGGGCATGGCATGGTCATGGTAGTTATAGGTTTTATGGCACAAAAATATTTGTGCTAGTGTCATTATCCAGAGAGAAAACAGTCGACTACGTTTGTATGGCGAGAGCGCAGGTACCCTTTCACTTTAAGCTGTTTTTCAGTCTCCTCAAAATTGTTGTTATGTGCTATTTAACCTTAAAAGGTTGAGGTGATTTGATAATGTTATTAAAATTATCTATCTACCGAAATACACTACACAAAAATATTGTTTTGTCTGACAAGAGAACAACTATAAAGCAAAGGTAGGTTATCATTATGTGCAAAGATGTCAACGTGATGTTATCATCATCAAACATGCAGTCTTCAAGGTGAGTAAATATCTGTCTACTTTCTAACTTAAGGCTGTTACTAACGTTCTTAGAAACGTAAAGTGTACAATCAGGCAACATAAGTGCAGACCCACTGTAGAGTTATATGTAAATTAATAGCTGTCTCGGCAAACGTTGTTTTGCCATTTACAAAAAAGAAAATAAAGGAAATAAAAAATAGATGTTGTTCGTATGGTGGTTCGATTCTCAGGCTTAACGAATACCTATACTTACATATAAGGATTATTAGAATTTTGATTCAATTAGGATTTTAGGGTCGTGCTCTCAGAACACGTCGTGCTCTAGTTTAAGTTAAAAGTCTTTCAACTAAGGCACCTAACTTGTGAATATGTATTTCTTTAATTTTACAAAAAAAAAAAAAACTGGTTGCCTGTAAAGTCGGTATACGGGCGAAAGTTTTACGTGACAACAACTGTGCTCGAGTGGAAGGGACGCGTGCCTTTCACTTTTTATGTCTGTCTCTCTCGCTCTTAGGCGGGCTAACCATGCCCGAGTGGAAGGGACGCGTGCCTCTCACTCGCTCTCATTGTGAGCGCATAACGTCAGCGGAGCGTAACGCAGTTTCTTGAAGTGTCACCCGGCAAACCAATTTATAAAACGTTGTCACGTCAAAAAATTATCCAACAAAAAGAAATAAAATTGGCAAAACTATGCCCCGGGTGAGGATCGAACTCACGACCTTAAGATTATGAGACTAGAGTTGAAAACATTAAAAACAGCAATTTTAGAACTCTACAGTGGGTCTGCAATTATGTTGCAGACTGTACATAGTAAACACGATCGCTATCTAGATTGTAATTTGTACGTAATCTGGGCTGCAATAAATATAACCGCTTTAAAGTAATGACAAAAAATTTTGAACTCTTACGAAAGAGTGTCGTTTCATAAATCGTCAACCATCGGCACCTAGTAAAACGATAGATAATAGGTAAATTCTTATTAGGTAACAACTAACATTAATATCTGTTTAAAAAAATTTAAACTAAACAATATGACACAATGGGTAGCCTTTTCGCTAAAAGCGATCTATTCCAGGCAACGTTTGGAGATGAGAGGTTAATTAAATAATTATATGGTAGATGCGGGGAATGCCCTTATTCCCCGTGAAAGGTTTTTTAAAAACCTTGATTTATGGATATTAGTGACAAAATAACGAGATAATAAACAAAATGTTTTTCAGCTTGAACATAAAGCAAATATTTATAATGACCTGTTTTTATGTAGTTTTCCATAGTATTATTTTTTACGAAATATTTACCTACTCTGTTATTAGGACGGCAGGTAGGTTATTTGTTCAAAACAGGAATAAACATATTAAGGTTTTTTTGCAGGTTAATATTTAGGAACATTATTCCATGGCGGGTAAACCTTTTTTCCAACTTACCTTTCCATAGTTAGTCTTAAAAGTCTCAGCAATTTCGAGTCTCTGGACGATGCCCCTGCGGCATAGGACGTCAATGATGGCCTTCTCATCGGTGCCGAACCCCTTCATGGCCTTGCGGAGCGTCTCGGCGTCCGCGGCCGGGTCGAAGGGATCGGCCGGGTATACTGTTGGGGTACACTGGGGGAAGATATTCAAAATTAATTTAAAAAATGGTTGTCTGTAAAGTCGGTTTACGGATGCTAATTTTACGTGAGAACGTCTGTATCGCTGACATTACCATTTTGCATACTTCAATATGTTGCTATGGTTACCTTGTCAATAAAGGTAACGTGACATGACGTCACATTTTTTGTGATTACGAGATTTTGTTAAATCTACACTAATCACTACATAGTATAAAACAAAGTCGCTTTCTCTGTCCCTATTCCCTATGTATGCTTAAATCTTTAAAACTACGCAACGGATTTTGATGCGGTTTTTTTTAATAGATAGAGTGATTCAAGAGGAAGGTTTATATTATGTATAATACATGCATAATATAGCCGTGCGAAGCCGGGGTGGGTCGCTAGTATTATTATAAAGAGGAAAGATTTTTTTATGTTTGTAACGAATAGGCTCCGAAACTACTGGACCGATTTTGATGAAACTTGGTATGAGGATACATTGATTAATTGGAAGTAACATAGGCTACTTTTTTTTTCGATATTCCCACGGGATCGGGAGTAACGCGGGTAAAATCGCGGAGCGCTGCTAGTTACCTAATATTTCGCATAGGGGAGATAGGGGAATATTTGCACGCATTAAAAAGAGGTCAGGCAGGACCTAGGTAAGTTTTTGATTTTTATTTATAAGTAGGTACTTAATATGTTCTTAATTACCGACTTAACTAGGCAAGTTTTCAATTGTTTAGGTACAATAAGAACATTTTATTTATAACATTTTGGTGTGAGTTAAATAGGTAGATATCATTTAAAGCTATTGTCATTGATTTCACCTCCAATTATATTAAAATAAAAACGTGAGAAATAATTCAGTAGGTACCTATGCTATCGTCCCACATTTTTAAACGAATCAAGCCGTACTATATTTCCTGCTGCCTTGGTATTAGCAAATTCGTTGACACAAACCAGCAAAGGTAGACATTAGTCAGCCAATTCCGATCCGTTTATGGCATCTTATAGCTAATGGATTCTCTATCCTTCGTTAGCAACGTCCTTGGCATGGTTTGCGAGAACGCTGTAACTGGGTGTAACTTTTGCACTTCTATAGTAGTAGCTATACAGAGTTTAGTCTTTCATTAACTACCTACTCATTTCAGATTCTAAGCTAATACGTTACAAGAAGATTTCTCTACACTTTCCCTATACAACAATGAGGTGGATAGGTAACTAAAGAGATATCTAAACCTCAACAAAACTCAACATAAAAATAAACATTTTGAAGGTAGGTTATTTAAATTTAATGGACCATCGGGTAACCTGTTTTGAGAGGTACCTGTCAGCCTGTTACCTCATTTTAACTGGAAGTTTACTGAAGATTCTAATTTTATACACCTACTTACCTATACATGTTTCAAATAAATGTTTCATCAAAACTATTAAAAACATGTTTTCAACGTCTATCTACATCATTATTTATATAGCATCTACTAGGAATATAAACTCATCTGAAAACATGACATCATCCTATCTGAATAAGGCAAAAAACCGACTCGCTAACAAGTATTCAGGTAAATTGGCAACTAATCAATGAAATAAATAATAATTATTACTCACTTTGTAGGGGTAGTATTGCTGTCCACTCATGTTGAAAGTCCTAAAGGAACAGAAATGTTTATTACAAAAGTGATTCCACGTAGCCTCTAAAAATAAATTTCCTATCAGTGTCGACCGGCTTTCAAAACCACGCCGGTAATAAACACTTTATAAACACTACAAATTATAAAATATTCGTTTGCTATAGACTCGTTTAACACAAAAGAAGATTTTTCAAAGGAATAATCAGGTAATTCTTAAAGGAAAGTACCTACTTTATGTAAATTTATTGAGACACACCCAACCGTGCTATCACGACACGAATTCAGAAATATAGGTATGCGACTGACTGTGGCGGGCCGGTCGAAGTCGACGCATTTTGTTTTCCCTCTCCTTCCCCAGTGGTCGACAACATTTGGCGCAAACGCGAGTATTCTCTAACCTAAAACAACGTTATTTAGACAAAACCCTGTGTTAAATACTTTGCTATTCAATCTTAGATATTTTTTTTCGGAATCTACACGAAATGTCTGTATAATCTTTTCTAAATTTGGTTCTTTAACACCGATTTTAAAAAAGGAGGAGGTTTTCAAATCGATGCCTATGTTTTATATTATGTTTAAGCGATGTTCGCGCCGTATTCCGGCATATGAAGTCCGCTTCTATGATTTTTTTTTTATTGAAAGGTGGGACTCATCTATAATAATTCATTATCAATCTTAAGGTGAAAGGGTACCTGCGCGCTCTCCATACAAACGTAGTCGACTGTTTCCTCCCTGGATAATGACACTAGCACAAACATTTTTGTGCCATAATTCCTATAACTGCTATGACTATGCCCCTATGTTTTGGTTTTTTTCATTTTCTAATTACCATAGAAATTAAAATAAAAAAAATAAAAAAACAAAAAATAGGGGCATGGTCATGGCTGTTATAAGTTTTATGCACCAAAAATATTTGCTCTAGTGTCATTATCCAGGGAGAAAACAGTCGACTACGTTTGTAATAGTTTGTATGGAGAATGCCCCAGGTACCCTTTCCTCTTAATAATGAATGAAAGATTTAACTACCTAGTATGTTTAGTTTATGTAGTTTGCCTACAATGTTTTTAAATGAGCCTGAAATGTAGCAGAACGATATGATTTTGTGAAATGATGAAATGTAGGTATATATGATATCAATCCCCTCAAAATTGATGTCTGTAATGCCATTTTGGCCTTCCCCTTAACGGAGGAGTATTAATTAAACGTGTATTATTAGCCTCAAAATGAAGATAATGAGTGTAGTGTTTTGCATATTTTTGGATAAATCTTAAGGGTGACAATAACCGTGTGGATAAACCCCTAAAGAATAAAAATAAATTTTCGTAAAATGTTGTGTATCCCTGTAAAGGTTATTAGCCAGCGGTGACATCATCGAGACCAAGAGACGCCGGTTCTGCGCTGCTGTTGGAAGGAAAACACTCAATTCAAAGCGCAGGTTTATGGGGATGCAGGTTTTAGTAAAATACCACACCCTATTATGATGGTTATTATGTAAGTAACGTATAAAGTTTACTGATAGAAATATTGGTTTCGTAAGTTTGTACCTTTTTAGAGTTCCGTACCCAAAGGGTAAAAACAGAACCCTTTTACAAAGACTCTACTGTCTAGGTATCTGTCTGATACTAGGCTGTACCTCTCTCATGAACCATAATAGCTAGAGAGTTGAAAATTTCACAGATTATGTATTTCTGTTCCCGGTTTAACAACAAATATAATGGTACGGAACCTTCGGGCGTGAGTCCGACTCGCACTGGGCCAGTTTATTTTTATTAGCCTGTATGCCTAGCATGAAGACCAAAACACGATACGATAAAGCGATATAACTACATTAACTCTCAAAATATGATAGATAAAGCCGCCATGTTGAATTTTTATCATAATTTTTATCGCAATTTATAATAAAAATTCAACACGGCGGCTTTATCTATCATATTTTGAGAGTTGATGTAGTTATATCGCTTTATCGTATCGTGTTTTGGTCTTCATGCTAGGCAGGCTGGATTGTCCCACTGCGCTAAGTAAAGGCCTACTCGTAGCTTCAATTCCTTATTAATGGGAAATATACCACTTAACATTCATAATTGGTCCTGGCAAGTGGGATAGTTACCTACTTATTACCAAGGAGTTAGATATGTAACCAGTCTTATTTTACAGTTACCAATTATTACAGAGTTGTCAATCTTTAACCCCAATAAAAACACGTCATTATTGAAACAATCTAAATTCCTGGTCCAATTAATGGATCCAATTCCAATTTAATGGTTTTCAAACCATGGGAGCTAATTTCACAATAAACTTGTTCCAATTGACCCCGATCTCCCCTACATCAGCTCCATATTACTTACTAAATCAATCTATCTAACCAAATTAGATTTAGTTACAAGTAGGAAGACAGAGAAATAATCCTCATTCTCTGAAGACACTAGAGAATAATTACTTACCTAATTGTTTTTAGTAAAAAAATGTTCTTGATACTAATAGAAAACAGCTACTTAAGTAACGATTAGTTAGTTGTGTTATCATATTTTTAAAATTCCCCATAACTACTCTAGGTGAAATAAAGAAAAATTCCCAAACTTAAAACAAAATGTTACTTACGTTATTTTGAATTTTTAGGGTTACGTACCTACCTCAAAAGGTAAAAAATGGAACCCTTATAAGATCACTTTTTAATTGGCATGTCCGTTTATTTGGCTTTGAGTCACGATGGTAGGTAGGTAGGTACCTATATATCGTAGCTTCTAGGAAAGCGTGCTGCATCATACGTAGCGAGTAGCATGGCGAGACACCAAATTGGTAGTACTCAGCCGAGACAGTTCCTTTCTAAGACCGGGTTCCGTAGGTAAATTGGTCGTCTAAATAAATAAAGATAAAACTTAATTTCGGAAAGTTATAAAGAAAAAATACCAATAAAATCGAGTGTAACTCGGCCAAGCAGTCGTCACAAGACTCACGAGGGTTCACACCAACCGAGCATTCGGCCGACGCACTCGCCAATCTACTCGGTACGTGTGATCTACCCATTAGCACAGTGTACTACCTACAAGCTATTTCACATAAGTACCTACCTACCTACTTACCTCTTATATTAATTAGGTACTTATATATTCTTTGTTTGATTCTGCGTATCACTAGATGACAGTCGGTCACGTTCTATAAATAAATAAGGACGTGTAGATTACGTTTTTTAATGAACGCTGCCGTCACAGATCTTATTCACAACCATTGAGATCATGAGGAAGCACTGTGACTCAACGGACACGTAAATTCTTAGGAATAAACGTATCTACCTCGTTGTTTATAAACGGTGAGGTTTGCGTGCAATAAGTGCAGGTCCAATTAATATATTGGCCTTTTATATCTAGACTAGCTTTTGCCCGCGACTTCGTCCGCGTAGAAGTCAAAAATTTGAAGTATAGATTGGACCAAGGAATCACCTCCCATACAAACGTTGCCCCCCTTTTTCATCCCCTAAGGGGAATCCTTTCTTATCGGATGCTTACGTCATACCTACTACGATCAGCGGTTTAGTTAGGCTGTGCGTTGATCCGTCAGTCAGTAGTTAAGTTCAAAGCATTTTATATTGTAGTAGGCTTTGCCCCCGAAACCGAATATGCATACTAAATTTCCGAGATCCTGATACAGGGGGACACCCTGTATCAGGATCTCGGAAATTTAGTACGTAATGAATGGATAAGCGGGCACCTACGGATAGAGGTCACTGTGCGGGTTCAGAAAAATAAAAGTTATGCTCTCTATAAGTCTCTTGGTCTCCGAGATATCCACCATTTTCAAAATGTCACTCCCTTCTCTATGTTTTTTGATGTCAAAACTGCAAATGAAGGAATTATTCCAATCAGTTTTTCAGATAGTATTCCAGGATAAATGTGCAATCAAATGCAAACAATTATTTTTGTGACACATCGAAAGTTTTTTTAAAGTAAGATTTATAACTCAAACTTCATTATATTTTATTTTTTAACCTGAACTTTAACCTTTCCCGCTGTTAAAAACTGCATGGTCACTCTAGTGCCAAATAAGAAACAGTTTCCTATTTCATTGAGATTCTGAATGAATGTAGATGAAGAATACGTGGTATTGCCAGCATTTAATACCAAATTAATTTCTATTAAACATAAAATAAAAACATAATTCTGCTTTTGTAAATAAATAAACCAACAAAATGCCTGTAAAATAATGAGTTTGGTGGTATAAAACATGATTTATTTTATTATTAATACATTTAATTGGAAATACAGCGATGGCAGGCCACAGGCCACCCTTGCGACAGATACAATATATATATAAATTATTTATATTACATTTCCTTGATCTAGTCTTCCAGGAAGAAATATTGGCCAGCTCTCTTTTGTTCCATGTCCTGTGAAAAAAATAATTATAAATATCAAACACAAAGCCTTAACTGACTGATTGATATATCAATGCTTAAGGTGAAAGGGTACCTGCGCTCTCTCCATACAAACGTAGTCGACTGTTACCTCCCTGGATAATGACACTAGCACAAATATTTTAGTGCCATAAAACCTATAACTGCCATGACTATGCCCCTATGTTTAGGTTTTTTTCATTTACTAATAATTATCATAGAAATTAAAATAAAAATAAAACAAAAAAATAGGGACATGGTCATGGCAGTTATAAGTTTTATACACCAACAATATTTGTTCTAGTAGAGAAAACAGTTGACTGCATTTGTATGGATAGAGCCCCCGGTACCCTTTCATATTTTGATATAGATAAATACTGACCTTTACAGAAGAATGTTTATTTATCCTGGGACGGAAGTTATTAGGATCCCTTCTGAATGTGATACCGAGTAGCTCCAGGAACTTGTTCATGCCGTTGAGCAACGATTGCGGAGCGTGCGCCGTCGCGACAGTCGACGGCGTACCTTCGAACACTATCACTCTATCTGCTAGGTATGTGGCCATTATGAAATCGTGTTCAACTACGAAGCCTGTTCTTTTCGCGTGGAGAATAAATCTGTGGGAGAAAAAAGTATACAAAACTATTAATTATTTGGTTTACTTACCGATGGCTTCTTTATTCAGAAATATTTAAAGATCGTAGAAAAGTTAAAACTTAATCTACACTAATATTTATATTATTATGGAGGAAATATTTATTTTGTTTGTTTGTTACAAATAAGGCTCAGAAACAACTGGACCTCCTGGCATTAATGGAAAGGATTTTGGAAAATTCCACTCTTTGCCAAACAATGTCGCGGGTAAAAGCTAATTGCGATAAAATAGTTTTTAATTTAAAGTGAATAAAATTACAAGATAAATTGTTTTTTTTTAATTTTTGTTTTCTATTATTGTGTGTGTGTGTGTGTGAATTAATTGTAAGTTTAGATTTAAGTATCTACTTAATTTGTTTTTTGTAATAATTAATATTTTATCCAATAAAGACTTATGGTTCAGATAAATTGTCAATATCCATGTTCAACCCCACCCCAGGCAATTATTTCGTGTTCTACCTCTAACAAATATAAAATACTATGTAGGTTTTAGTTTTAATTATTTGTTTTCCTGTGTATTGTTATAAATTACCTACTTGTACATATTTAGAACTCAACAAATAAGCATTTATCAGCATTAAAAATGTGTCAAAAATAATCTATTCAACACTAGCACCGCTCCACATGTTTCACCCGCGTAACTTCCGCGATCCCGTGTGAATATCGGGATGAATAGCCTATGTTATTCCCAATGAAATGATGTAAACAAAAATATCTTCTTTATTATATTAGTATAGAAATATAGATTATGGTGTACCAACTACAATACTAATTGCTATGAAGTTATGTACTTATGTATAAAGTTACTAGTGGTTGCCTGCGACTTGGTACGCATGGTAGTTTTGTTTTATATAATAAAACCCTTATGTTGAATCACTCTATCTATTAAAAAAGATTCATCAAAATCGGTTGATACAGAAAGAAGATATGCGTGAATATCCATAAAAAAAATAGAACAAAATTGAGAACCTAATCTCGACTTAAAAAAAAGGAGGAGGTTCTCGTTGAAGTTGGTTAAAAAAAACCGCATAAAAAACCGTTGCAAAGTTCAAGATCTAAGCATACACACAGACAGCGGGAAGCGACTTTGTTTTATACTATGTAGTGAAGCATATGTTACCTTTTAATAACTTTAGCTGCGACTAAACGCTGTTCTGAATCGAGATAAGCTGAAGGTTCATCAATAAGGTACACATCCGCCGGCTTCCCGAGGCAGAGCACCAGCGCCACTCGCTGCAACTCTCCTCCTGATAGATTCTGTACCTCTTGATCCATTATCTCTTCAATCTTCATCGGTTTCATAACATCCGTTATAAACTGAGAATGGAACATGAAAAAAATGCCAAAGTTATCTTATTTTTCTCTCCGTGTTGAGCTGCCATCAGTCATAAAGTTTGACTATTATTATTAGTTGTGTTCAGTGCAGGAATGGCAGGAAGGATAAGTATGTTATCTAGTCAACAATATTTGTGGTGCAGTGTTTTTATCCTGCTACATATATGAATAGCTGCAGAGGTCTCGCCTTGAATATCGGGATATCACAGCTATTATACAGTTTCATGGCAATCCATTCAGTAGTTTTTGCATAAAGAAGTAGCCTATATGTCAATACAGGTTGACTATCACAGCTTTCTAGTTACAATTTCAGCACAATCCGTTAATGGGAGAAAAAGTAACAAACAAAACGTTTATAATATTAGTAGGATCTACATGTATGCAAACCACCATCAAAATTGATTCAGCTGTTTTGACATTTTGAGCATCAAACGGCCAACACAAACAGAACTATTTCATCTTTACTAATATTATCAAGAGGAAATATTTGATTGTCTGTTTGAATTGAATAAGCTCCGAAACTACTGGACCAATTTAGATGAAACTTAGTATTTGGATACATTGATTCATTGTGAGTAAGAACAATAACTTTTTATCCTGATCATCCCACTGGATCGGGACTTACGCGGGTTAAACTTAAAGGTGATGCTAGTTTATATAATAGTGTGATTTACCTGTGGATGTACATAGGCATCTCTTATTTTATCATGCAACAAGCTTCTAACGAGGCCCTGTGACTTGGGCGATATCTTCTGTGGCTTATAACTAATATGTAGCTGTGGAAGGTTGCCCGAACCTGGAACAAATAACAGTCATGCAATTACATTTACATAGAACAGGCACTTGTTAAATCTTGCTGTATTACCTTAGTATACTATAGAAGCAGCCCTTGCCATGCAGTGAGACATAAATTGAACTTATACTTTAAGCGTGTTATGAAAAAATGATGAGAGTAAAATTTTAAGATGCATGTGCAAGTGCATCTGTAACATGTTGCAGCTGCGTAACCCAAAAGTAAAATAGGTTGAGACTGCGAGAGTGAAATTTGAAGGAAGATGCAATGAAACACTAAAGTAACAGGTTGAAGCTGCCCGCAAAATAAATATCAGACGGGACTTCACGGGACGGACAGCCAGTCAGACATATAACTTCTCACGCGCGTACATAATTACACGCACCCATCTTTAACTTTCGGTTACAATGAAACTGACTCATTCTTTAGTAGTGTTCATTTTAATACAGACAAGGTTCATAGTATTACTATGTGGTCCTAAGTACTTTGATTCCAACAGTTGTAGAAGAAATCTCGCATTTTACGAACATAAAATTGCACTAGCAAACTTCGAAAAATGTATGTAGATGTGCAAGTAAGTAAAGATTTACCATTGTTACTATCTGGCGAATTCGACGCGTGCTTCAAACATTTTTGAAATATAGGATGAAAGAACAGATCAAATAGCTCAGTCCGTGCCATAATACCGCTTTTCTCCACGTTTCTTTCAATAAATAAATGCACCTATAGATTACCTACAACTATAACCTCAATACTTTGGCTACGTCTACATTCTAACGATGTAACGTTGAATCAAGCGTCTATTTAGCTAAAATAACATTTATTTTACTATTTTCTACATTGGAAATATATTTAGCACGAATATATTAGCACAAAACACTTTTTTGCAACGACACTTTTCGACCATTTGACAACTTTCACTGAATTTTGACAGCTTTGACGTTTTTTTTTAAATCAAGTTTGACGTTGGCGGTTAGTGTTGCTAGCAATAAAAAATCATAATCGAGTCCACATTCGAATCGTTAATCGATTTACTCGAGCTGAAAATAGACTATAGAGCCATTTACTTATGGAAGAGAAAAGATTTAAAGAACCTTACAAAAACGTTATATTACTATTCTTATGATTTACCTTCATCGGGATTTAAATTGCCAGCCAACATTCTGATGAACGTTGTCTTTCCAGTACCATTCTCTCCAAGTAACACTAATATTTCTGAATCTGAGAATTCACCAGGCATCACACGCAAACTGAAATCACCCATCATTTTTGTCATCTCAGGGTACTCATAGTGGTTCATTCTTTTTATCTAGGAAGAAACAATTCACATTTAGTTCCCATAACATAATAATTCAAAAACTACCTATACAGTTAGCAGAAGTACTGCTTTAATAGTGTTAAAATTAATCATACCTCTTCTTCAGTTGCTGATTCAGCTACTTTAAACACCAGCGATTCAGTTCTGAATCTCATGTTTTCCGTGGGCACAAACCCATCAAGGAAAATATTTATACCTGAAACATTTCAAAGCTATAATATGGGAGTTACTACAGGATAAAAAAAACACGTTGGACCAAGGAATCAAGTTCAAGTCACATAAAAACTTTGCCCCCTTTTCACACCCTCAGGGGTAAAATTTCGGAAAATCGTTTCTTATCTGATGCCTACGTCATTCAAAGAACACATCTTCCAGAGGAGCGGTGTTGGCTTATTGGTCGCCGTCGACGTCGTGGTTTCAAATTCCGACAGGACCGAAGATTTTTTCTTAAGAAAAATTTCGATGCACTTATTGACAATACTCTTAAGATGAAGGAAAACATCGTGTTGAAACCCACAGCTTAGTTGGCTCCAGAAGTATTGACAAGTTCTCTCTTCCGGACATGGTAGACTACGCTGAGAGGGTAGTAGGTGCTGGGCAAGCGTACTCCATCTTCACGCAAGAAGGACCCAATTTAAAAGGGTCTAATTGCGGAAAACAGCCTGTATACAAGTACATATCCTCCAAGTTTAACGTCTCTACGATCAGCGGTTTAGGCTGTGCCATCAGTCAGTAATTCAGAACAAAATATCTCATTAATATAAAAAATAATTACCTTCTCTAACGGAGAAAGGCATAGTCACAACACCATAAGCACCAGGCACACCATACAGGCAACAAATGAAGTCAGACAAGTAGTCCAACACTGACAAGTCATGCTCCACAACTATAATAAACCTGGAAATTAATTAACAAAGTTGATGAGTAAGCACTTTTGCTAGTTTAGTGAAATTATGTCACATGTTGATATCACCATTTATTTTTAACATGAATGTTTAAATATTTATTTGACCTACTCCTGACTTTAAAGAGGCATAAATTCAAATTATTTACATCTATAGTTCAAATCAAATAATATCTATGAAAAAATATGAAAAAAAAAAAAAAAAAAAAAACATTTATGCGACTTTACCTCTTGCGTCAGTTCGAAAATTGTGTTGCAAACGGTACTTTTGGCAGCATAATTGCAGACCCACCGAAGAGTTCTAAAATGACTATTATTGAAATGTTTTCTTTCTAATATTTTTTGTTTGGTTTCACTTCAACTAAAGCAGGTGCCTAGAATCATGCTTGTTATTATTCCTATGACAGCCGTTTTGTAGCTCTACAGTGATGGGTCTTCAATTATGCAATCGATAGTACCTAGGTTCTTCCACAAAAAAGCAAATTCATAAAATTTTTGCATGGTATTGTGCAATTTAAAAAAAAATGCGCAATAAAATCAGTTCACCAGTTTACATGCTACGTTTTACAGACTTAGGGGTCAAACTTGTATTATAAATAAATATAGCAGGACATTCCAAACATCGCCATCTAGCCCCAAGACTTGTGTTATGGGTGCTAGACAACGCATATACTACTTATATACTTTTCTTTTGTAAATATATACTTATAATACATAGAAACAACCAGACCACAGACAAATATCCAAAGCAAGGCATAAATACTTGTCTGAGGCGGGAATCGAACCCGCAACCCTGTGTTTGGCAGTCCGGTATGGTGACCATTGTGCCTTTAAACACTTACTTATCAGGATGAATGAGGGATCTGATTGTGCGGGCAGCATTCAGACGCTGTTTCACATCCAAGTAAGACGAAGGTTCGTCAAACATGAATATGTCTCCATTCTGTATGCAGACCATGGCGCAGGCGAACCGTTGCAGCTCCCCGCCGGACAGCGCCGCGATCTCACGGTCGCGGATGTGCGATAGATCTGTATGAAAATTACTAAATTAACACATTGAATAAAGGTCGCTGCATACGTGACGGGATAAAACCGCGGACGGGACGGGACGTGACGTAACGTGCATCGGTCATAAAGTGTTCGTAGTCTTTAAACATACGTAGCGTGATTTTTCTCGTGCCGGACGGGCCGTGACAATTTCTTGACGGCGTTTCATATAAAAATATAACATCCCGTC
Organism: Idaea aversata; assembly: GCA_907269075.1. Taxonomy (NCBI): domain Eukaryota; kingdom Metazoa; phylum Arthropoda; class Insecta; order Lepidoptera; family Geometridae; genus Idaea; species Idaea aversata. The sequence continues at coordinate 7,616,834 of OU026102.1, forward strand.
CGGCACGAGCAAAATCCCTTTATGTATGCAGTAACCTTAATTAGTATTGTCAAAGCATAAAGAAATACTTAATGCATAAGCCAGTAGCAAATAGGTAGTGTGTTCAGTAAAAAGATACTAAAGAAAAGATACTAATGTACAGTAGTCTCTACTAATATTATAAAGGGGAATGATTTGATTGTTTGTTTGCATCAAATAGGTTCCGAAACTACTGAACCGATTTTGATGAAACTGGGTATGAGGATCTTTGATTTATTGGGAGTGTTATAGCCATCTTTTGACCCTGATACTCCCACGGGATCGGGAGTTAAGTGGGTGAAACCGCGAGGTGATGCGAGTTTTAAATATTTAGTTTAACATAATCATAAACATGTATTCCATTAAGGATAAAGAAGATTCAAAGCCTCAATCATCCCCAAGAGTTTTTTGCGGCTTCATTTCATTGATTGAAAGGAGCCGTTTTCATAAATAAATAGAAGGGATTTAGGTAGTCTTAATTATTAGGTACATACCCAACATCTTGCAAATCTGTGTTTGATTTTTCATTTCATCCTTTTTATCAAGCAATTGACCAACAGTTCCTTTCACAGCCTTAGGGATTTGATCCACATACTGTGGTTTAATTAACGCCTTCAAATCATCCTCCAGAATTTTCGTAAAGTAGTTTTGCAGTTCAGAACCACGGAAGTGGGACAGGATCTCTTGCCAGTCTGGAGGGTCCTATAAAAAGAAATTATTACTACTGGAAAAACAAAAGTTCTAGTTATCAGACCCCCCTTGCCCACTGAGCATCTGGAACTAGGGGCTCCAATGAGATCGATAGGGGCCCCTAGTTCCTGATAAATAGTGTTCTGTCAAAGTCATAGGGGCCTAAAGGCCCCATATAGGTTAATAAAAAAGAAGGCCTTGCTAGTTATTTATTGTATATTTCTATTGGTTTTTGACCTCGCTTAGCACCACCCGGGGGACACTTGCAGGGTAGTGGGCTTAGTGGGTGATAACTCCTGCAGATGGAAGCTGTGATTTTAGTTATCTAGTAGAATTCTAAAATGCAATATTCAGAGTTTATATTGTAGATACTAATATAATAATGATTAAAATAATACCAAATGTGTCAAACAAATAAAGACACATTAATATGTATGAATCCATCAGCTAGCCTAGCATGAAGACCAAAACACGATACGATAAAGCGATATAACTACATCAACTCTCAAAATATGATAGATAAAGCCGCCATGTGGAATTTTTATTATAATTTTTATCGCAATTTATAATAAAAATTCAACACGGCGGCTTTATCTATCATATTTTGAGAGTTGATGTAGTTATATCGCGTGATATCGCTTTATCGTATCGTGTTTTGGTCTTCATGCTAGGCAGGCTGACCTTTTTGATTATTTATTTTTATTGCATTTTGAAAGTTCCTTTTCAATTAATAATTTCTATGGTATATAATTTGGATGTTGCAGTTTTTTATGATTTGTTAACACTTAAATTGCAGAAAGGTATTTAAAAAATAAAGTCCATAGCTAATTATTATAAAAAAGTCAAAAATAACTGGAGATTGGGACACTTGTAAAGAAATGGAGGAGGCATTTGCAATAGAAAATAACAGGCTACCTAAAAAAACCTAATAATTTATACTAAAAAGTTAAAATACTAACAGAAAAACGGCCCAAGTTGGGCTTCTGTTTTCCGGCAAGGATCTTCAATGCTGTAGACTTGCCGATACCGTTCTGTCCCACGAGCCCCAACACTTCACCAGGGCGTGGAATCGGGAGCCGATGCAACTTGAACGAGTTCTTTGAGTAGCGGTGAGTGGTGTGCTTCTCCAGGTTCGACGGGATGTTGATGATTGTGATCGCATCAAATGGACATTTCTAAAAGAGGTGATTGACTGTTATTAGCAAAGAGTCTTATCAAATACAAAACATCTATGTTACCTATACTTATATTATAAAGCTGAAGAGTTTGTTCAAACGCGCTAATCTCAGGAACTACTGGTTTGATTTGAAGAAATCTTTTTGTGTTGGATAAGATCACGCGCAATGGGCAGACTTATGCCTGAGTGCGGAAAACCGGAGCTCCTAACCTGAACCTGAACCTGTTGGATAGTCCATTTATCGAGGAAGGCTAAAGGCTACTTTTTATTTATATATTCCCACGGGATCTGGACTTACGCGGGTGAAACCGCAGGGCGCAGCTAGTAATATTATAAAGTGAAAAGATTTCATTTTTTATTTGTAACAAATGGGCACTGAAACTACTGAACCGATTTAGATGAAACTTGGTATGAGGATACATTGATTCATTGAGAGTAATATAGGTTACTTTTTATCCCGATATTCTCAGGGGATCGGGAGTTACGTTGGTAAAGGCATGGAGCACTGCTATATTAACAAAACATAGGTAAATATAGTAAATAATTATGGAATATAGGCAGACATTGTAGTACTCTACAATGTCTATCAAGACATTTGTTAATGGCTGTGGATCTGTTAACATGTTACCCCATAATTTAAAAATGTCATGACTACTCCATGATGTTGTTGTTGTTGGATGTATTAGATCCTTCTGGTCTCCTTAGAGTGGCGACATCTGTAAACAGGACCAGGTCTCCGCTTCGAGGATATAAGACATTGAATTGCCACAGATGTCGTAGGTAGGAATGGAATGTCCAAAGCCTTTGAACTTTGTAGCTTTCTAGAAGAAATAAACACAAGTAGTTACCTTGACACAAATACCACATCCAATGCACAGCTCCTCGGATATGGTCGCGATCTTGTCGTTAGGAGTCACCTCGATGCAGAGCTTGCCCATGCGCACAACTGGGCAGCTCTTCTTGCACTCTTGCCTACATCTCTTTGGCTTACAACGATCCGCGTTCACTATCGCAATACGCGTAAGTTTATCGGTCTCCTCTTGACTTTTATTTCGAGACATTTCTGTAAACAAGTTTAACGTTATAGAAGCACACAATTTATGTAAACCGAATACATATTGGTGAGAAATTTCATTCAATATGTGGCAGTCATTGGACCTAACCTCAATGTTTATCATATGTTATCTAAATTCTAGGCAAAAGTAAAGAGATAATTGATTTCACTTGAAGTAATTGTACTGTAATGTATGTAAATATGTCCATAAAAGTAATAAATACCTGATAAAAGAAGACGAACGTGGCCAACTTTTGCCGACGTTCGCGTGTCTTTTCACCAGAGAAATGTCAAAAGGAACTAACCCACGTGAACTTAACTTAGCTTTGCGAAATCTGTCAGCTCGTTTTATTTTCGTTCAAAAACTAGAAAAGCATTTTTTAAATAAAAAATGGTAAATAAAGTGTAAATAAATAAGGTAAAAATAAATCTCATTATTTTACAACTGAATAAACTAAAATAGGTATTTGAAATTAATTAATATCAAATATGCCATTAATTTTCTGAGTAACACACTCAAAAAATTGAATTATAAGTGAACCTCCTGAAGTTCGTACAAATGAAAACGATTTTTTGAACGAAAGTAAACAGAAATGTTGCCAGTATAGATAATAAAAAAATAACTCGATTCAAAATCGATTTGATGAAATCATTCGGAATTTTCGAAAAAAAAAAGATAGGTAGGTATATTTTTTTTGTTTACATTTTTTTTATTTACATTTGAAAGTTTCCTCCGAAAACATTATTTTCTCTGCTTTTCGAGGTTTCTTATCACAACAAAAACTGTAGGCAGGTAGGTAGTTCAATATCAGGTTTATGTTTTACCTTTCCAAAAGTATTTCAAACCTAATTCCAATAAAATCTATTTTAATTTTCAGGAAAATAACAATGTTAGAAGTTTGTGTAGACAGTCTGGAATCGGCTATAAACGCTATCCGCGGGGGAGCCGATGAGCTGGAGCTCTGCAGTGCTCTCGATATTGGAGGGCTCACCCCTTCAGCTGGACTCGTCAAGGAAGTCATGAAATTGGTAACAAAATTGTATAAAATACCTAGTACCTACCTCACTATTTATAAAGATTGTTGGTAAAACCCTTTAAGTAAAACCAAGGAAAACTAAGTCGTTTTTCAACTTTTTATTGTCAGTGTCACTATAAGTACAATCAACGGTCAAAAGTATCTGCCCAACGTAACTATACAATACAGCACTATTTGAACATTAAACCAATGTAACCTGTAGATCGAACCCACGTCGTCGGTTGGTGTAGCGGGTGGCGGCTTATACTTACCACTCGGCTAACTAAAGACATAGCTAACATGTTGAAAATAATAATCACACTGAGTATATAAAATAAAAGCATAAATAAGTACTTTCAATTCAAGTAATTATGTTTCTGTGTAACATCTATTAGAAGAAGGGCGTAAGTTTAATACTTGTTGATATTATTATTGTAGCAAATTGATAATTTACTTATGACCCATACTATGAGGTAGAGTTTGTGAAATATTGTTTGTTATTAGATCAAAGCTGAACCAGCAGAAACAAGAACCAAAGTAAATATAATGCTGAGATGCCGAGGAGGCAATGATTTCAATTACACCGATAAAGAAATGGACACGATGTTAGCTGACTTAGAAATATTCAAACAATTAAATGTAGACAGATTTGTATTCGGCGCCCTAACAGAATTCCAACAAATAGACATAGGGAAATCCCTTAAAATTGTAACAACGGCCAATACTATACCAGTAACATTCCACCGAGCTTTCGACTTATGTACAGATCCCATGCGGTCCATGAAAACTATTGTGGAGCTAGAATTTGACAGATTACTTACAAGTGGTCAACAACCATTAGCCAGTGATCCAGAAGCAATTAAATTAATAACAAAATTAGTTGAATATTATGGTAAAAATATTAAAATAATGCCAGGCTCAGGCGTTAATACTTCAAATGTAAAGTCTTTTATTGATATTGGCTGTAAAATACTACACAGTTCTTGTAAAAAGCGACGAGATTTACCTGGAAATTTTGAAGGTAAAGTGTTCTCTTTAGGAGGTAAAGATGAGGTTTATGTTACTGATATAAATATGGTAAGAGAAATGAAAGAATTGTTAAAAATGTATTATCATAAATAATTGTATGTGAATTATTGATTTTATGAATATAAGTTTATTGAAAGTTATCTTTGTTTTTTTTTGCAATAAATAACACAGGGTTGCGGGGTCGATTCCTTCCTAACACAAGTATATTATATGCTTAAATATTTGTCTGTGGTCTGGTTGTTTCCATGTATTTTATGTATATATTTACAATAAGGAGTATATCCGTTATCTAGCACCCATAACACAAGTCTAGCTTACACAAACTTAGCTTGGGGCTAGATGGCGATGTGTGGAATGTCCTGCAATATTTATTTAATCCGACCTAAGGAGACCTATTAATCTGAGTACCTACTCACTTTGCAATCCATTTCTGATTTACGATAAAGAAGATCATTAGCTTCTGCAAGCGACTTCGTCCTGGTGACCTGCAGGAAACAAATGCATTTCACCCTCTGGAGTGGAATCTCGAAAAACCCCTATGTTTTTAGGAGCGAGACATTTGGCGAAAGTCATTTGGCAAGCCTATTTATTTTGTTAAAAATAATAGTTTAAAAAACACGCTTTTATAAAATTACCGTATAGTCCCAGTCGCTCCCACATGGATTGCCACAAGTCCCAGTAGCCTCCGGGTGGCGACTGGAATGTTATTGCCCCCACGTCAAGGCGCGAATCGCCAACCCCCTCATCGCTGTTTGCGATGAAGGGTTGGAGGTCAGACATTTGAATGTGGGTTTATTAGTAAACAAGTGATTATTAGGGATAACTAAAAAATAGAAAATATTATTTAAAAATTTGTATTAAGAATAGTGTAAATAAGAAATAAATGTATATTATTGTTAAAAAAGCGTGTAAAAAAAACATTTATTTCTTACTTACACTATTCTTAATCCAAATTTATCAAATTTTATAATCTATTTTTAGTTGGATTTTTATAAAAGCTTGTTTTTCAGTTTTTTAGAATTGTTACGTGTGATGTGCGTTGCATCTTCGGCATAGTCGTATCTATACCTACATATAAAATGCTTTGTCCTGACTGACTGACGGATCAGCGCACAGCCTAAACCGCTGATCGTAGAGACCTGAAACTTGCAGGGTGTGTTCTTTGTATGACGTAAGCATCCGATAAGAAAGAATTTTCCGAAATTCTACCCTTTAGGGGGTAAGGGGGGCAATGTTTGTATGGGACAGACAACGTGATTCTTTGATCCAATCTACTTCAAATATTGCATTAACATTCTTTCGACTTCTATACGATTCGATCGTATAGAAGTCGAAAGGTCGATACAATCTATTCTAACGAATACCGAAGTTTATCCGCCCGCGTTCCCTCTCCCACTTGCACGCTCGCGACAAATTTAATGGCCCCTCTTCATGATGGGCCATTATGCTGGCCCACTGATATGCTGGGCCACGGTGTCAGTTTTTCGGTCACACACATCAAAAGAAGTGGGCCAGCGATGGCGGTATGCATATGCACGTGGCCCATTCCTCAGTGAGTCCTCGAAAATTGGTATGTGGTGCATAGATATTATATTGCGGCAACGGCTGCTTCCACGTCCTTCTTCAATTTACAACTGAACGTTGCCATCGTGTAGTTGCGTTTTAACCATCGCATTGTCATCACGCTGGTTTAGTGCTGGGCCATCATGTAGAGATTAATTAGCCAAAGCCCCCCACAATATTATTAAAATAAATTCAGTAAATAAAAACATTTATAATTTTCTACTACCTACTTATCGAGGTTTTTACTTTTATTTGCTTCCGCCTCACCCTTTACAAAACTCTGGGCACGCCCATGATTATAGGTGAGAGTTTTAGCTAGAGCGAAGATTTAAATTGGGTTAGATTGTTGCTTAATGATCCTCTAAAACACCCTCAACCACGTTTATTAAGATCCAGTGTAACCTCACAGTTAACATCGCAAAGAGGCTCTGTTTCCTGAAAACGTCTATAAATATTGTAGGCGATTTATCATGGCGTCGTTTTCACGAGAAAAAATGGCAGCCGGGGTTGGTTTAATGACGCCATTACAGAGTCACGGGATACAATATCAAAGTCTAAACGACTTGGGGCTCTATTCTTGAATCGATCGCCCCGCGTCGAGCGCTCGATTTCTACTTATATTCGTTCCATATCGGAAATTCGCTATTTTTGAAACGCTCGTTTGTAACGAGTGGTCTCTACCACTCGTCGCCGACAGGCGAGTGGTAGAATAAAAGTCATATCAACGACTATGAGAATATAGACTAAAACTAAAATAATTCTATGCAGATAACAACACAATATTGTACTAAATATTTCATGAATGAAGACTGTTTAGTTTAGTGTAGGTACCTACCTAACTACTACGAGTAAGTCATATTTAATTAAATAGGCACATTAAGGTTGCTAATGCTGCCAAACGCAAAGCGCCTAAGAAATACCCGTCGCTTACAACTAACTTTGTTGATTGTAACGAGTGTGTTTTGTTTTTCTTAAAAGTGCTGAGAGGGAATTGTAGGTGAGATCTTTACCGATATTTTGGTGTAATTTGAGACGAAAAATTCCTTGTCATTTCAAAGCTAGACTAGTTTTAATTCTTAATTTTAGGGTAGCTTCAAAATTATAAGGAATTTTCGGCTCAAAATTATACTAAAATGTCGGTAAATATCTCATCTACAATTCTATCTCAGCACTTTTGAGAAAAACAAAACACATTCGTAACAATTAACAATTTTCACCAATGACGGCGACCGGTGGCTAGAACGCTGGTAGTAACTATTTAGTAGCCTGTGACGCCCCGGTGGGCGCGGCCAGTATGCCGCTGGCTTTCGGACGGGAAGGCCGCGTCGCACTGCGCTCTCGCACGGATTTTTGTTTACGTTTCACTATGCTCCCTATTTGGACTTTGTTTTCTGAAATAATACTAGTATATATTCGTTTGGCTAATGGACGCTAGAGTATTGCCAAGTTTGTGTTGAATAGTCCTATTTTTTTCAAAAACTTACCTATAGGTACTTATACCTTATATTTTCACACTGCGCATAAACGCTTGTCTTTAGATAGGTACGGTCGGCTGCATAATTGCAGACCCACTGTAGAGCTCCTAAACGGCTGTTATAATAATGTTTTCAACACAAACAAGATTCTATACACCTGCTTTAGTTAAAGTTTAAAGTCTTCTAACTCATGAATTTTTCAAACAAAAATATTATAATGAAAACATGCCAATAATAGTAATTTTTTAACTACCGAAGGCTGCAATTATGCAGCCGGCTGTACGTACTTGATTCGTTATATAGCTAGGTATCCATACTTGTGGTTTTTTACGGACGCTAAGATAGTGCCAATTTTTTTGACGGACGTTTTTTTGTGTTGGTACTTACGTAGGTACCTAAAGTGCCCAGACTTATACCTACTTATTTATTTTTTAAATTGTGAAAGATGAGTAAATTGAAGAAATTTAGAGTTCAGAGTATGCTTCATTGTCGCGAAATAACGTAAGTACATACCTAAACTATACCTAGTTAGTAAGTAGTCAAGTACCTACCTATCTATTATGAAATACCTACACACTTTTTCTGAACTACCAAAAAAAAATAAAGACAAAACGTCTGAAGGAGGTAACTAGGTAGAAGATCAGAGTTATTCCGGTCTGATCCCCTGAGCTGATCCCCTGCTGGTTATTATTATTTTTTAATTCCGTTCTGATCCACTATAAACTTTACCATGCCGGTCCGATCGAAAACAGTTTTGAATGTAATTTTTTTAAATTTATTTAAGTGTTTAAAATCATCACAGGCAATCAGGCTTTATATAGATAGATAAATTCTTTATTGTAAACACCATTTTTAAATTGCATTAAATATTTAAAAAGAAACATATTTTAAGTTTAAGTGTTACAAAGGGCGGCCTTGTCGCTCAAATGTCTTCCAGGCAACCTTTGTTATTATTATTATTTGGACAAACCATAATAAAAAAAAAGTTTTGACTAACTTAAATATAAACAGAACTTAAATATAAATAACATAAACAGAACCTAAAATTAATATAATAAATCATCTAAAACATCAAAAAAATTAAAGTGTTTAAAATCATCACACTACGGGTAATCAGACTTTTGCATTTTTTGGACCAACCCTAATTAATAAAAAACCTGAAAACAAAAACTAAAAAAAACCCTGAAAAATATACCAAAAAGTGAAAAATAATCAATTTTGGGACTGGGTGACACCATGTTTTCTTTATATCTCTCAACATTCAATCTAACCCAGTCCGACTTCCATTTGATTTTTTAGTTGATTTATTTATAACCCAGTCCGACTTCCAAGTAAGTACTTATGTTTAAGTTATCTGCTGTCTTAGTGACCCGAAATGGATTATTTTTTACTTTTTGTTTTTTTTTCAGGTTTTTTTAGTTTTTGTTTACCGGTTTTTTTGAAGTCGGTTTTTAAAATTTTAATTATTTTTTTATTTAACCATTTTAAGTGCCACTATCACTGAAAATTCTACTCCGTGAGGCGAAAGCGACTGTTTCTTCAAATTGCAACCTGTACCTAATCGTAACCCATTGAAGAGTACCAAACTCTTCAATGGGTTACGATTAGGTACAGATAAGAGAGTGTTTTCAGCGGTTCATATTTGTGTATGGGCCACTTCTATTAGTGGAAATGGAAAAGTGAGCAATTTGTTGTATCTCGCTGTGCTGATCTGTTCATCACTCCGAAGATCCTTATCAGATCTTCATTTAGGGTAGGGTTCTCTATCAAAATTCATTCAAACCCAGTCCGGCGAGGCAAAATCTAATATTTTATTCAAATTGTAACCTGTAATCGTAACCGATAGAAGAGTTTTCTGATGAGAAGGTGGTTTCAGATATTCCATTTATCGGTAACTATTAGTTTATGGGCCAATTCTACTGGTGGAAATCGAAAACTGAGCAATTTGCTGCTCTCTCGAGGTGCAATTCTGTTCATCACTCCGAAGATTCTCATCAGATCCTCACCAATTTTTTGGGACCACCCCTGAGGTATCTCTTTTCGATTACAAAAAGAATCATCTCAATCGGTTAAGCCGTTTTCGAATGATCGCGTAACATACACACAAAAAAAACATACAGACGAATTGAGAACCTCCTTCTTTTTTGAAGTCGGTTAAAAACCTATCAAGTGCTAGTTATACTCGCGCGCCGAGGGTTCTGTAAATTAGTTTCAACTCTCTTTCTCTGCCCTTGCAGTGGTATGGTAGTTAGTAGTTACCAATTTACCTTGATCCCTAATTCGTTTGGGTGCCCATACAATTTAAGGGTCAAGTTGAATAAAATTGGTCCAACTATGTATGTATGGGGACACCCTTTAATTTTCAATATTTTTTGAATTTTTTTGGAATTTTCCCTTTATTTGTTCTGTAAGGCATAGTTTTTTTTTGCCAAATTTCATGATTCTAGGTCAACGGGAACTACCATTATAGGTTTTCGACCCAAAACCTATGGGGTACTTCCGGTTGACTGGGAATTGTCAATTTTGCAAAAAGCAAGGTCTTATAGCACAAGTAAAGGGAAAATTCCGATATATAATAAAGTTGAAAATTAAGATTAATTTTTGTACAAGTTTTTGCGAAAATGTAAATTTGCCCATATCTTTTTATTGTGTTGGCTCAGGACCTTGATTTTTTTTCTCAAAAGGTAAAAAAAGGAACCCTTAAAAGATCACTTTCTTGTCCGACTGTCTGTCTGTCCGTGTGTCACCACAGATATTCTCAGGAACGGGCGGACCTAGCAAGTTGAAATTCATACCAGATACTGAGGTCTATATTATCTTTTACCTTTCAAGGTACTGACTGACTGAACCCTATAAAATGAACACCAAATCAACGAAGTGTTTGAAATCATCACAGGTAATCAGACATTAAAATTAGGTATTTTTTTTGGAAAAAACTTAAAAGGTAAAAAATATTAAAAAGATGCTGTGACTTTTCCAAGACTGGACAAGCCAAGACAAGTATCCATAATAAGTATTGTTCTCCAATACTAACATACACATTTCCATTACATTATGTAGTATTATAAACATGTATTTTAAATATTTTGTATCACTACATAGTATAAAACAAAGTCGCTTTTTCTCTCCCTATTTCCCTTTGACTGCTTAAATCTTTAAAACTACGCAACTGATTTTGATGGGGTTTTTTTAATAAATAGAGTGATTCAAGAGGAAGGTTTATATGTATAATACATGCATAATATAGCCGTGCGAAGTCGAGGCGTTAAATATAAACCTTGAATAAATATTTTGTTGGTGATTGTCCCAAAAATTTGTTAATAGCTAGGGGATCCGACCGGAATAAAATATTAAAATTTATTTGTGATCCCCTGCACGGTGGATCAGACCGGAATAGTTTTAAAAATTAAATATTTTAAAATAAAACTGATCCCCCAGGGTATCAGATCCAGGGGATCCGACCGGAATAAATCGAAGATCACGGGTCCAGCTTGTACCTACATAATAAACGCGTATCTACTATCTACCTACTACGTATCTACCTACCTCGCACTACCACAATGTGGTAGGTGCGAAGTAGTACTAAGTAGTAGTAGTAGGGACCGAGGTAGGTGCTCGGTTGAAGATACCTAAACAAACTTTCAGATTTATAAAATTATAGGATTGAAAGAGGCCAGTATAGACAACACAACAACCTTACATACGTACAGACATACTTTTTAAATTATGTAGTAATTATCTTAACGATTCCCGATGTGGTAAGTAGCTTGTACTATTATACATTCTGTGGTGGTAGGATAGTAAGCGATCTTTAGCTATGAGGCAGTGTGAGGAAGCGCGAGCGCCGCGCGGGACGAAGTGTCTAGCTCCGCCCACACTCTCAAGGTCGTTGGCGTGGGTATACCCCTTAAGTAGATAGTATTTAGAGAGTTACATAACTTTTTCTTAAATTGCATGCTCGCAATGGGCAACCCGTGGATGCTATACCTAATTTTAAGAACACCTATGTACACAGGTTTTTGAGCTAATAAATGTTTTTATATTTGTATATAATATGTTTGACGTCATATAACGTCAATCATAGTCAAACATTCGGAAACGATCTTTGAAAGATATTTGTATCTTTTGGGATTATTTCGGATGTTCGTCGGTAATTACAGGTTTTCAATTTTCTGCGTAGAATAAACTGCGAATAAAAATTGACATTTTTTGACGACGAACGATTCAAAAATACAGAAATTAGTGTCATACGACTTGGAAGCCGAGCATGACTTGTAGGCGTACCTATACGTCGATGCTATGTCACACGAGCGATTCAAAAATAGAGCCCTTGGTATTGCGTACTGACTCTATTATGGCCGATTATTACACAAGGTGGTCGCGGTCGTTAGGATTTTCGTTGAATAACATTAGCTTTTGTTCGAAGTTTTAGCAAAAAATACGTTTGTATAGTCTCAAACAAATCGCACTATAAGGAACAGTGGCAATTGTGACCTACATACTACGCGTGCAGAAATATTTATGCATGTATAATACACTAAAAATGTATAATAAAATGACGACCTCTGTGGCGCGTCGGGCGAACACCCGACTGCGATGCAGAAGGTTGCGGGTTCGATTCCCGCCGGGAACAAGTATTTATGCTGACCATAAATTCTTGTTTCTGGTTCTGGGTGTTTCCTATATGTATAATATGTATATATTTACAAAAAAAAAAGTATATAAGTAGTTTATCCGTTATCTGGCACCCATAACACAAGCATTAAGTTGCTTAGCTTGGGGCTGGATGGCGATGTGTAATATGTCCTGAAATATTTATTTATTTACATATAAACCTTCCTCTGGAATCACTCTATCTGTTATGAAAACCGCATCAAATTCCGATGCGTAGTTTTAAAGATCCAAGTATGCATAGGATAAGACAGCGCAAAGCGACTTTGTTTTATTTGTAGTAATAATGATCGATATAAATGAGTATCCATACAGATTTTCATCCTGAGTCCAATAGAAGTGCTTAAAACGAACTATATACTTAACTATATTTTGATGTACACTCTGCAACAGAATTGCAAACCCACCGTAGAGTTCTAAAATTACTATTATTGGAATGTGGGTCTGCACTTATGTTGGCTAATGTGTTCACCACGATATGAGTGACTGTAGGTAGGTACACTCACATTGTGGTGAACTGTACAACTCACTTGAGTTATGCAAAAAAAATGTAATTAGAAAACAAAACCTTAGTACTTACCTACTAATCTACAGAAACTCCTAAATTCCTTTGATAAAATAAATGTTTGTCAAGGTAAACTAGTGCAATAAGTTTGGGAACTGTAGGCGACGCTTTGTAATCTTTTACAACCTTGTTTTTATATGTATATAACCTTTTGGATTTTTAAAAAATAAACGGGAGCGGGTGACACGGGGGCGGCGGCGAGTTGTCAGTTAGTTGTCCTACGTTCGTAAAAGCGAGCGCCGCCATCCTCGTTTCTCCTCGCTCCACCACTCTTTGGAGGCCTATTTGTTTGTAACAAAGTGGTCCTTCGAGCCGGATACGAATGTTTCATACACCTCCACGTAGTATATTAGACATGGTGAGCACACGAAGTGCCGTCAGAAAGGAGGAGCAGCGGATCGCTTTTGAAAAGGAAGCTCAACAAAATGGCGCCTCGAATGTGGTTGTAGAAACAATTGAAGCCAGGAACCAGATGTACGAAAATGAACCTGGACCTTCTACAACGCAAAATATTCGTCATTCTTCATTGACCTCTTCGATCGCGGCTCGAAAGAAGCGCCTAGAATTTGAGGCAGCGAAAGCCAAGGCGAGAATCGAAATGAATTTAATCGAGAAACAGGCGAAAGCCGAAATGAATTTAATCGAGAAACAGCTTGAAGCAGATATTGCCGATCTGGAAGATAAAGGTCGTTTACCTTCACAGAAATCTCTAAGTGATAACGATCAAAAGATTGAATCATGGATAGCAAATAGCCAGCAAGAGTATCAAAAATCTCAGTGTGTCACAATTGTTCAGCCCCCGGCACCGCAGGAAGTGAACCTGTACCGAATGACCGCCGCCGGGCCGCTGCCGCCGGCCACTGAGAACGCGCTCCAGGCCTGTTCGACACCCGCCGCCACTCGCGGCACCGACGAAACGGTACAGGCCCTAGCCAGCGCGCTAAAGGATCTAGCTGCTGCATCCACGGGACGTGGAACCAATGCTAAAATGATTAATCGTTTACCTAGAGAGCTACCGAAATACTCCCGCTCAAAAAGGAAAATATTATGGTGCGACTCAAGCACCGTTTTAGCGTGGATTAGAAAAACTGATCGACCGTCATTCTTATATGAAGATGAACCTATCTGGCCTAAAGAATCAGTGTACCAGAAACCGGAAGTACGTGACGAGGACCTAGAGCTCGTGAATGTTATACAAGCTACGCATGCGAGTTTACCTGTGGTGCCGGAACCCTATTATATGTTATGTTTTATAGCTAGATGCAGGAAGGTTCCCGGGGTATGTGCAGACGGCGCGACAATGGAACGCGCAGAGAACCTGCTACTGAAGTACGCCCAGATGAAAGCTTTTCCAGATGACCTGCACAACCTGCAACAAAACAAAAGGTTAGATGAAAAAAGTAAATTACTTACCTTGTCGCCTGTACTCGGAAATGATGGTCTCATACGGTTGGCCGGCCGCATCGACGCTGCATCTGAAATACCTACCTGCGTAAAACGGCCAGTTATACTCGACGGACGCTGTCACATAACTCACCTTATAGTGAAGTACTACCATCAAAGGGCTTACCACGGTAACCAGGAACTTGTCGTGAATAACCTAAAGCAAAAATATTGGATTATAAAACTTAGACCGAAAGTGAAGTATAAAAGTTCTAAATGTATGTTATGTAGAATAAGAAGGGCTCAACCCGCACCACCTAGAATGGGTGACTTACCTGAGGCGAGGCTCGCGCATCATCAGCGCCCCTTCACGTTCACCGGGGTCGACCTATTTGGACCCTTGGAAGTTACAGTCGGCAGGAGAAGAGAAAAAAGGTATGGCGTTTTATTTACCTGTCTCACCGTAAGAGCCGTTCATATAGAAATAGTGAACCAGCTTACTACTGATGCACTAATAATGGCTCTCCGTCGGATGGGGACGAGACGAGGCTGGCCACGACATTTTTACTCAGACAATGTGACTAATTTGAAGGGAGCAGACACGGAGCTAAAGAGATGTGTCCTGGAGCTAGATGAGAATAAACTCAAAGAAGGAGTAAGTACATACAGTATGACTACTACCTGGAATTTCATACCTGCAGCCAGCCCACACTGGGGAGGAGCGTGGGAACGATTGATAAGAAGTATCAAGACTGCACTCAGAGTAGCTCTCAATGAACGAGCACCACGTGACGAGACTCTACAAACCCTCCTGGCAGAGATTGAACAGATGGTAAACAGTCGCCCCCTCACCCACGTCGCAGTGGAACCTACGAGCAACGAGACTTTGACCCCGAACCATTTTTTGCTTGGTATGTCTTCTAATCTACCTACGCTAGGTACATTCGACGAGTCTGACACCTACCTGAGAAAGCAATGGCGAATAGCTCAGAAATACGCAGACATGTTTTGGAAGAGGTGGGTCCGAGAAATTTTGCCTGAGATGCGTCCCAGGAAAAAATGGCACGAGGAACAGAGACCCCTACAAGTGGGAGATCTAGTGCTGATCGTAGACCCTAGCTCACCTAGAAACACTTGGCCGAAAGGTTTGGTACAGAACGTACTCACTGGGAAGGACGGCCGAGTTCGGGTAGTCGATGTGAAGACAAAGACGGGGCTATTGCGTAGAAACGCCACGCGCGTCGCACATATCGCTATTGGTGATGAGTGCTGTTCCAGCACTAGGGGGGGGGATGTAGGCGACGCTTTGTAATCTTTTACAACCTTGTTTTTATATGTATATAACCTTTTGGATTTTTAAAAAATAAACGGGAGCGGGTGACACGGGGGCGGCGGCGAGTTGTCAGTTAGTTGTCCTACGTTCGTAAAAGCGAGCGCCGCCATCCTCGTTTCTCCTCGCTCCACCACTCTTTGGAGGCCTATTTGTTTGTAACAGGAACGAAATACATTACCTTTAATAGACATAGGAACCTAAGTTATTTCGAAGAGAATATCGGTCACGCACGAAAAACATACGTCGCGTACGTGGCATAGTTAAATAGTAGAGTTTAATCTATCAAACACTAATAGCATACTGGATATATATTTTCTTAGGTCCTTATACTTGTATACGGGCTGTTTTACGGAACTAGTCCTCTTTAGTTAGGTCCTCTTTGCATGAGGATGGAGTAAGTATACAACTCTCAGCTTAGTCGACCATGTCCAGAGGAGAGAACTTGTCAATACGTCTGGAGCCAACTAAGCCGCGGGTTTCATCACGATGTTTTCCTTCACCGCAAGAGCAATGTTAATAAGTGCTCATATAGTTAAAAGAAAAATCCATAAGTGCACAAGCGGGGAACTTGAACTTCTAAATGAAAGTCGAGGGTTCTACCACTGTGTCAACGCCGCTCCCCATTCCTCACCCGTATTCACAATCAAACCCTTCCCCTTATTCCAAAACGAGGTTTAAGGATAGTCCGAGATGTGGATTTAAACCTTAGATTTAGATACAGATTTACTCGTTAACAATAGCCTAAACACTATCCCTATATAATCTTTATGGATAGTGTTTAGACTAAAGTTCCATATATAATAGGAATATCGTCTATAGGGGTAGTGTTTAGACTATAGGTCACGAGTAAATCAGTGTCTAAATCTAAGGTTAAATCCACATCTCGGACTATCCCTAAACCTCGTTTTGGAATAAGGGGGATGAGATTGCATAACGCGCGAACGCATAGAGCCGAAAATAATACAAAAAGTAAAGAGAGCAGCACAAAATTGACCAATCAGAGTTAATTCAGTCGCATTTAGCGCTGTGCGTTCACTTATCCAAGAGCAACTTAAGTACCTACTGTTTGTGAATCCGTCTACTTTAAGGTGAAAGGGCACCTGCGCTCTCTTCATACAAACGTAGTCGACTGTTTCCTCCCTGGATAATGACACTAGCACAATTTTTTTTGTGCCATTATACATATAACTGCCATGACTATGCCCTTATGTTTTGGTTTTTTCATTTTTTAATTATCATAGAAATTAAAATAAATAAATAAAAAATAAAGTGTGTGCGTGTAACCTTTACGCGCGATTGAAGTAAAACTTCTTTTCAAAGCGTAATTTTGAAGGAAACCAAATAAATAATAAATTTTTGCAAAAATATCTAGTATTTTCAAAGGTTTCCGCTACCTACTCTAACTTATAATCAAACTATTTAATAGAGATAGAAGAATAACATCGCGGACAGTCACTAACTTCCTAATACTAATGAAGGTCTTCGGTAAAGGTGTACCTCTATGCCCTATGCAATAACCTCTTTTTTAATTTCACGAAGTAGATAATATAGGTATGCAACCTATTAAGTCAGCTGTCATTTTGAGGTTAGATCAGCACATGTCAATATAACCGGAAACTACGTAAGCGTTGCTTCCGTCAGAAAAAAAAACTGAGTTACTCCCTAGTCGCGCATAAAGAAGTTTTACTTAAAAAAAAAACAGAAAATATTGCATGGTCATGGCAGTTATAAGTTTTAAGCACCAAAAATATTTGCTCAAGTGTCATTCTCCAGGAAGAAAACAGTCGACTACGTTTGTAATAGTTTGTATGGAGAAAGCCTCCGGTACCCTTTCCTCTTAAGACCATATTATAAGACTCTGAAAAGCATTAGCTAACGTCACCCAATATGATCAAAAGATTTGTCATATGAACCAAGGCATGATAAATTACTCGTATACGAATGTGACCCTCGAATCAGTCACTGTACGATCTTTAGCCCGTCATCAATCATAGGATGACGTTTAAAGATGTTCGTTGAACTTCCGGACGTGCTTGTTCTACGAATGTACAATTAATTGCCTACCTTGACGGGGTGGCTATCAATAACAGATTACTGGCACTTTGTTCTTAATTACGATAAGGGTTTACAAGTATTTTGATTATTAAAGTTATTAAGGCGTCTGTTTAATTGGGGGTATTTGAGTCACGAGCGTATCTTCTAGGAAAGCGTGCTTCATCTCAGACTGCATGGTCACTTACCTTTTTACCATTTTTTCCTTTTTATAAGTCTTCTATTCGTCACTCGTCACCATAACAACAAGCCCAGATGAGCGATATTATTACTCGATAATATAGCGAGCGATACTCTGTATCCTAACGGGAACGGACGCGTCATGGTCATGTTGGAACGGGACGCATCACGTCACACAATATTACCATGTCACTTTTTTGTGAAGTGTTCCATCCAGTGAACGGAAATTTGCGTTCACTGGTTCCATCAGTTTATTAGAAGTTTTCACGTCAAAAAATACACAGAGTTACAGAAAAAGGTACGATGAGTGACTGACGTTTTATCGCTAAAAGATATACATTTAGAAAAGGTGATGATAAAAATAAATTACATCTAGTTTAATCCAAGAATTTATTCAGTGAATTAAGTGTAGGTTCCTAAACGAAGTAATTTTAGAGTTATCTACACTAAAAATAAGGCTATAGTGAAATGTGTTTTCATCCTAGATTAATTTTTTTCATAACTTACAGGATAGGTAAGGCAGTTTCACTTACCGTGTAGTGCTTTATTGATTATATTATATAGATATTTATTTACATTACTTAACTAAGCATATAAGGTAGAATCGATAAGAATTGGTCGAATTGCACGAAAAACTTATATTTTACATAAAGCGTTTGATTTCAGGGACCTAACATTTTTATTATAATTTAAATATTAAATTTATATATATAGATTTACGTCGTAATATATTGACTATGTAGCTCTTACGTCACGCGATATACCTATCTACTTATTATAGTTTTTAAAGGTTTCGGACGCATGAGACCAAAAACGCGAAAGGCTAATACATTTTTGGCGTATCGCGTATTTATTTAGATTTGTCAATTCGTGAACGACCATGTTAGTAAATTACCAAAAACGCAAAAGGCCAAGACGTACATTTTTGGCGTATCGCGTATTTAGAATCGTCAGTTATAAATATTGCAGGACATTCCACACATCGCCATCTAGCCCCAAGCTAAGTAACTAGACTTGTGTTATGGGTGTGAAACAACCAGACCACAGACAAATATCTAAGCATAAAACTTATCTGAGTCGGGAATCGAACCCGCAACCCTGTGTTTGGCAGTCCGGCATGGTGACCATTGTGCCAACTGGGTCGTCTAAATTCATGAATGACCATGTTAGAAAGGTCTGGTCATTGTACCAACCTTGGGTAGGTACGGCTATGCCGAAGATACATCACACATAGCACATCGCACATCCTTAAAAAATAAATGTAGTTACAGTATGCGTCATAAGTCACTATCAGTTTGTGACGATAATACTATAAACAAGTATTGGACTTACGGCCTTCTTCTAATAGACGTTACACACAAACATAAATACTTGAATTAAAAGTACTCAGTGTGATTATTATTTTCAACATTTTAGCTATGTCTTTAGTTGTGTGAGTGGTATAAGCCACCCGCTACACCAACCGACGTGCGTTCGATCCACAGGTTACGTTGTTATAATGTTCAAATAGTGCTGCACAGGATTGTAAACGTTACGGTGGGCAGAAACTTTTGATCGTTGATTGTACATAAATAGAGGCATACGCACATGTTGAAAGATGCCTCATTGCGATACGTCGATGCAAGTTCTCTAAGTCCTCTGGCTCGTGATTGGTCAAATTAAGGTCAACGCAACCCGTCTCGCTCGCTCCGCATCTTGTGCGATGTTAATGTGCAATGCATCTTCGCCACGTACTTACATTATTCATCCAATTTCCTCATAGTGTAGAAAAACATTACAATTTTTCACAACTAATTAAGTGCATGTGATATCCCTACTGAAAATTACATACCTTGCCTTGCATATAATAAAACCTAACCTTAATTCTAAACAATAACAGAATGTCTATTAGTCTTTTTGTCCGGTGCATAGGGTTCTAATTTAGCTGGTTCAGTGTTCAATGCGCTGTAGTCGACTGGGAATGGCGGCTGGGGGAGTGAGTCCTTGGGAGGTACGAGGACCCACTGGCCGGGTCCGTTAGGGTTCTTCCCCATCAGCCAGTTCGTGAAACAGTGAACGAAGGTCCCGTAGTCAAGGATTAGGTAGCCATTCTGTGGACAAAAGTATAAGATATTACTAGCTGTCCCGGCAAACGTTGTTTTGCCATTTACAAAAAAAAAAACTAAAGGAAACTAGATAAAAAAAAAAGATAGTAGCCGATTCTCAGACCTACTGAATATGCATATAAAATTTCATAAAAATCGGTCAAGCCGTTTCGGAGGAGTATGGTAACTAACATTGTGACACGAGAATTTTATATATTACTAGCGACCCGCTCCGGCTTCGCACGGCTATATTATGCATGTATTATACATATAAACCTTTCTGTTGAATCACTCTATCTAATAAAAAAACCGCATCAAAATCCGTTGCGTAGTTTTAAAGATTTAAGCATACATAGGCATATAGGGACAGAGAAAGCGACTTTGTTTTATACTATGTAGTGATAGTGAAGTGATAGTGATTAGGTTTAACTGTAGGTACAAATTAAGCGGCTTGGAACACACCCCTCTGGACAAACACCCGTATTAACAACCAACCCTATGAGATTGCATAGTGCGCGAACGCATAGAGCCGCAAATAATCCATCAACTGCTCCGATAGATGGCGCCATATTAAAAATGTATGAAGAAACCGTCGTGCGGTCAGTTCTGCCAGCTGAGAAGTTCAGCTAATAGAGTGAAGAGAGCAGCAGAAAATTGACCACTCATAGGGCCGCATTTAGCGCAGTGCGTTCACTTATCCAAGAGCAACTTAAGTACTGTTTGGGAATACGAGCGAAAGTCATGGTGCCAAGTAATTCGTCGCGTTCCATCATGTTGTCCAGATATGCCGCCGTGCTTCTTGTAGGCGAGTATGCTATATCCTCGACCTCATCGTCACGCTATCATCAAGCGGGATGAGGTCAAAGCAAGTCTATTTTTCCTTAAAAAAATACTGTCTAGGGCGATTACGTCTTCACGTTTCTGAGTCTCGAATAAGCCACCAACATTAGTGGTGAAGTCAATAAAGGAATATATAAAATTTACATAATCACAAGTCGTTAGATATTCCGACTTGGTTTAATTTATTCTTTTAAAACAAACAACAGGCTTTTGTGACTAGAAAAGCTTGGAAGGCATCGGCTCAAAAGCTGGGAAAGTCAGCTTTTGTGACTTAAAATTGGTAATACCTACAACTAAGTATAGCTAATACGACAATTAAGAGTAAGTAGGGCTAATCTATCACTACATAGTATAAAATAAAGTCACTTTTCGCCGTCCCTATTTCCCTTTGTACGCTTAGATCTTTAAAACTACGCAACGGATTTTAATGCGGTTTTTTTTAATAGATAGAGTGATTCAAGAGGAATGTTTATATGTATAATACATGCATAATATAGCCTTGCGAAGCCGGAGCGGGTCTCTAGTTTTGGTATAAATCGAACACCACTTAACCTTTTGAACACTCAAAACCTTATATTACATTTAAAAAAGGTTTCACAAACTATCGTGTAGTAAGTTTAAAAGATGACCAAGTTTGGTCTTGGTCTTAAGTATGAAGTTTAATCACAACAAAGTACCTACCAATTTTATCTCCTTAACACTTTTTCCACTAATATTTATTAGACTACTAGCTACGCCCCGCGGTTTCACCCGCGTAATAATTTTCTGCGTGACTTTCTTAATTTTTTCTTTCGTAATATCCTTCTCTTGACAACAACGAACACAACAAAAAAAGAATTATCGAAATCGGTCCAGGCGTTGTTGAGTTATGCGCTTACCAACACATTTTGCGATTCATTTTTATATATAAGATAATGGCAGGGGTCGGCAACCTGCGGCTCTTTGAATGTGAAGCTGTGGCTCTTTAGTATCATGCAAATATATACGTACTTATTTTAAAGAAATACCGCGAGTCGAGGCACTTATATTCGACGCATGGAAAAGTCTTCCAGATTGCTACAGTGAGGTGAAGAAGGTGGCATTTGGACCGCTGATTATCTACTATTTATTGTTGGCAAAAAATATTGTGGCTCTTTAGAATTAGATATTTTTTAATTGTAATTTTTGGCTCTTCCGACTCAAAAGGTTGCCGACCCCTGGACTATAGTAAAAAAAAGAAGATTTTCCCAACTTGTAAATAACGGGCCCAAGGAGACTTTCTAAGTAGACCCGTAGATTCCCATTTATATTATTTTCACACGGCAATATCATTATTTGTTTGTTCAAGTTGTTGTACATTTTACGAGGGTAAGGTAGGGGTAAGGTAGGGGGCTAACTTTGGATAGGTTTTGAACACCGAGTTTTGAAGGTAGATACGTGCTGAGGTTATTTTACAGGAAAAGGCTTAAATTACCTATTGCTTTAATTAATCTCTCCCAGGGAAATATTTTAAGACCCTAGATACGAATACTGCTATTTTGTTTGATATCGACTGCAAATATAGAGAGATTCTCAGGTAAGTCAATGGGTAGGTAGTAGGTAAAAAAGTAAAAAAAAAACTTATTTTCTCCATCTTAAGGTGAAAGGGTACCTGCGCTCTCTCCATACAAACGTAGTCGACTGTTTCCTCCCTGGATAATGATACTAGCACAAATATTTTTGTGCCATAAAACCTATAACTGCCATGACTATGCCCCTATGTTTTGGTTTTTCATTTTCTAATTATCATAGAAATTTAAAATAAAAAAAAATAAAAAAATAAACAAAAAATACGGGCATGGTCATGGCTGTTATAAGTTTTATGCAACAAAAATATTTGCTCTAGTGTCACTATCCAGGGAGATAACAGTCGACTACGTATGTAATATAGTTTGTATGAAGAAAGCCCCCGGTACCCTTTCCTCTTTTGTTACCCGACTGCGGGTAAAATGCGGGTGTTAAATGGATTGTGAAGTTTTTAGGGGACAACGCCACTCCTTGGTCGAATCTATTTCAAATTTTGCATATTAAAACCATTTTCGACTTCTACGCGGGAAAAAGCTAGTATATTTATAAATACTAACACTAGTCATTCTGTCATAGGCGGTATCTATAATTTCGTCCACCCTCGCTGCAGTGAGGCCGATGACTGATCTGTAGAAGGCAGCCAACGCCGGCTTTGTTATTGCACCTGTGCCTGTGAACAATAATTCAGTATTAACGTAAAACATTTAAGAATTTATCACATTTAATCTCTTAATCTACATAATCTATTTAAGTAGTGGATTTTTTGTGTAGCAGTTCAATAGTGAAATACATACACAGAAAAAAAAAGATTTCTTTAAGTGAGACACTAGAGATTAATAATTACTTGTTGTTTTGCTGAATAATTTTTGGTTCGAAAATGTTCTTGATTAAATCAAAAGCATTCTACATTGCCCTTAAATTAAGAATACTGCTTATCATTTCAAGATTATTTACCATGATCAAGAAATTAGTTGATCGCGTCTTTATCCCTATAGATGCGATCAACTAATTTATTGACGAGAATTATTTCTCACTTCAAGAAATCTATTTTTCAATGTAATTTCCATGATTTCGGACGTAGATACGCGATATAGAGGTGTATCCACCGGGGATAAAAAACTGGTGAAATCTGTTAGTGGACCATGGACAGAGCGCGTATCCTAGGCCAGTAAATTGGAATGGTTTCACGTAATCTCTCAGAACTTATTCTAATCGTAATCAGATAACTTTTGTAATAAAACACAAAGAAAAAGAAAAACTATTGTAGGTATTTATTACATCTAAAATATATTTAACCTACTTGTAGGTAAGTATACTTAATTACCTAAGATAAATAATAAATGTGGCAATTAACCAAACGTTATTAAAAATTCAACAAAGATTTACTGAAAAGACGAAATAAAAGGAACAATGGGACAAGCCGACTCCAAACAGGAAGTTCCAGCATCCCTGTGATTGTTCGCCGCTTTTGGCCTCAGATATGCAGCCAAGTGCCAAATCTTAAAGCAGTTGGAATATGCCCAAAATTCATAATTTTACAGGCTTTCCGGCAACGCGCGGACAAAGATTTATGAATGGAACAAGTTTTAAATGTTAAAATTACAATGCGGTTGTTGCTTTAGGACTTTTAATATCTAAATAATTTAAACCTAAATTTGGGGACGTATGTATTTTGGTAAATCGTGTATTCATAATGGCCTGGAAAATGTGTCTAATGACTCCTTTTAGCTTGTGAATGTGGTAATTAATTTCGCAAACAGCATGGCAATGACGCTGTTTTACTTAAAACGTATGATAAATTCTTCCCAATTATTTTAAGGTTTAAAACAGGAGCGAAATTTAAGTCCATTCAAGTGGGTTGTTCCCAGGCTGCTATTTGATTACTAAGACGAGGTAATATTAACGGACAGCTCGTAAACTTTTACAAAAACTCCTTTTTACTTCTGTACTAATATTTTAAGGAGGAAGGATTTTTTGATTGCGTAACAAATATGCCCAGAAACTACTGGACCGATTTTGATGAAAATTGGTATGAGGATACATTTACTCATTGTTTTATTTTTGTCATCATTTTTATCCCGATATTCCTACAGGACTGCGAGTTACACGGGTGAAACCGCGGAGCGCTGCCTCTACTATAAAGCTATTTGAAACGGATTAGTTACTGTTTACTATGTTTTTTTATTGTAAAACTCGATGTTTCGACACTGTTGCAAGCGCCATGCTGCATATTCACAAGGCTGAAATGGTTGCACTCCTAATACCTTTAGTAGTGTAAATAACTATGAACCTTACAAAAAATAATAACTTTATCTGCTCATCTAAGTCAACAAAATTATTTTCCTACAACTGAAGTTAATTTAAAGAAAGATAAACTTTATTTTCTCTCCAAAAACTTTCCGAAGCTTTAGTTCACTTGAAAGTTTTCCTAACATGTTTGAACCGGTTTATTAACCCAGTTGTATCATGTCAGCCTCCGTCAAGGAACTTTAAACTTCCAATGGAATAGAGACTCCATCTAAACCTTTGTCTTAACAAAACTTTGATCCCAAGTCTCAGTACTTGTAGGTACAACATCTTACAAGACTACACGCGAGTTGCTACATTGATATAACTAGAAAGTCTTTCAAGGAAAAAATGCATTTCAAAATTTAACACCACCATTTGAACTCGCGCTGCGTGCGGGTGCTATAACCACTACGTTATGCAGCTAACTAACGCTGCAGGCGAAATTTAAGATAAGTCAAAATTCTTATACATTACATGAAATTACATTAAGATAATATGCATTTAACTTGTTTGTTATATGAGTTTAGTCTCCCCCAGTGCTTAATTTTGGAGATAAATTTTCTTTAATAGATTTTTAGATATGCCTAGTCACTCGCTCACGCACTAAAATAATAAAATCATCACTGATAAAACTGTATGGGAAGTTCCATTTCGAAGGCTTTGCTATCTTTATAACTAGTAAATGTTACAACTAACTACTGTCGTAACTAGTTTTTATTTAATAGCAGTTTTAATAGTCTTTAGTTTTTTTTGTGTTTTAGTTTATTTAGTTCATAAGCTCGCTGTAAGTTTTTGTTGCGAATAAATGTTTTCTATTCTATTCTAAATGTAGAATATCTTGCTTCCGTAGATTTTCCGTTAAATTAATTCTATCCAAGTAGGAAGTAGGTATATAAGCACTTATAGATACCTACTTAACACGAAATCGACAGGCTCGTCTTATTTTGTTCGCTAAATGGAAACTCGAGAAAGCAATTTTTCAAGATGAAAGATCCCAGCAATAAACATACCCCGCATCAAATAAAAAGAGCCAGGTGGCTAATTCTGGCGTCACATATAAAAATTGTACTTTTTTTCTAATCTCGTTATGTTCTTCTATGGATTTGACCTTTTATTTGCCTTAGAGTAATTTCTATTAATATAGGTGCAGAGAGTTAATGTCAGTCGTCGGCGTCGTTCATTACGCTCGCGCCGCTCGTAAGTAGTAATTTTTTTTTTACTAACGATATTTTCCTAAATAAAACTAATCATCTCAATCGGTTGAGCCGTCTTCGAGTAATTGGTGATCATACATAAAAAATACATGTCGAATTGAAAACTTACTCCTTTTTTCGTCGGTTAAAAAATAACACTCCCCGATGAAATGTGTTTGGAAGTTGGAACTGCATATACCTATCACTATTTTTACAATTTTAATGCTGTTACAAGCACTATTTTCACGAGATTGAACTGGTATATCCCATTTTAAATAACTCTAGTGCTATATCAACACGTCTGACAATTTGTGAGGAGCGAAGCCTAGAGTAGGAAACGTCATAGAATTATTCATATTAGTGCCAGCTTTCAACATTAATTGCAAGGACTTTACTCTCCTTTTTCTAAGCCGTAACAATTTCCTAGGTCAGTAGGTCAGGGGTTGGCAACCTTTTGATTTGGAAGAGTCAAAAAACAAAAAAAATATTTACAAAATTTCAAAGTTTTTAAAGCGCCTCATTTTTTTTGCCAACAATAAATAGTTCTTGCGTAAATAAAGATTTTTGAAGATAGTCAGCACTCCGAATACCAATCGGGAAAACTATTCCATACGTCGAATATAAGTGCCTCAACTCGCGGTATTATTAAAATATATAATATTTGCATATGGAACTAAGAGCCACAGCTTCACATCCAAAGAGCCACACGTGGCCGGCGAGCCGCAGGTTGCCGACCCCTGCCCTAGGTAATGATTTTCGTTTACTAAATTAAGAGGATTAGTCGTAAAAGTACGCGAGCAAATTATAATACTATAGTTATCTTTGTTATACGCAAAAGTTATTTTTATTCCAACCACATTCCGACACTTCTCCGTAATCCTTTTCCCTTTTATCTTCGTAATATTTCTACTACGATATTAACTACGACGTATCAGAAATAACCCCAAGGTTCTTAGGTAAGTATTTATTTATGATATTAATGGAATTACGCACGATTTTCTCCTTTAACTATACATTTTGTGAGATTAACCTGCTCTTAAGGGGCTATGTTGTGTCGATTTTTATTTATGAAAGCTTTTAGTATCGAACACATACAATTTTATTAATAATATTATTATTTTCAAGTACCTAATTTTTATATTTAAGATTTTATTTTAACGGATTCAGCTAACGTGACGGCCTAACGTGACGACGGAAAGACAGTTTCAGTTAGATGACATGAAAGCGTAAGTACATAGAAAGGCGAAATATAGATGCCAAAAAACCAGAATACTCGGTCAGCAGAAAGCCAACTTCGCTTGACGACTTATAAGCAAAATGAGTAAGTAGGTACCAAATGTCTGGAATCGCAAATAGTCCCGATAATTAGATCCTTTCGAAACATGCCATCCATTTCCCAAAAGACCCGTTCTCAAAACATCCGTTCGAAAATAACAAACTCATTAAATGACCGTACGCTAAAAGCCTTCATACCGACTCTACCCGATTTCATTCTTGCATAATAGAAAAAAAAAAAACTGGTTGCCTGTAAAGTCGGTATACGGGCGAAAGTTTTACGTGACAACAACTGTGCTCGAGTGGAAGGGACGCGTGCCTTTCACTTTTTATGTCTGTCTCTCTCGCTCTTAGGCGGGCTAACCATGCCCGCGTGCCTCTCACTCGCTCTCATTGTGAGCGCATAACGCAGTTTCTTGAAGTGTCACCCGGCAAACCAATTTATAAAACGTTGTCACGTCAAAAGGAAGAGTACAGTTGACATGAAAAATCGTAAGACCCGTTTCTCATGACATCCAAATGTCTAAAGATCTGTTTCTTGATGGTTTCTAACGACACCTATTACCATAATAGATGAAAGTCAAATTAGTAAGATGATAATATTATAAATGTGGAATGAAATAGATTTTCTACTTTTCCAGGTTTTCATAAACTGTGAACCTAAACAGCTGACTAGCGGGCTCGTCCCTAAATATCTGGTCCTTCGTGCTGGATATTTACACTCTTTGAACCACGTGACACTTGGTTAATAATGTTTTACGTACCAGAAAATCGAATATTTTTAAACTTTGTAAAAAATACTTATTGGTTGCGAATGCTTTCTAAAAATTCGGCGACTCTCGTTAAGCCTCGTCATCTTCTTAATAACACTTTCAAGAATGTTTATTTATTGAAATAAAAGCTAGAGTTACATACGGAACCCTTAAAAAAGAAGACATTCCGATTTCCCGAAAGGTTTTTTATGCCTTTATAAAAAAGTAGGGTATTCTAAAATAATTAATCGGAAAATGATTATTATAACAGATATTTATTACCGCCTTCGCTAACTATTTAATTAAAATAATGATCGAGTAACTACGGCTTTTAGTTGTTTCATTGCGAGCCGCTAATTAGCCGTAATAGCAATAATTACCTAAAATTCGTTACTGTTGGCACAATGGTCACAATGCCGGACTGCCAAACACAGGGTTGCGGGTTCGATTCCCGCCTCAGACAAGTATTTACGCTTTTAGATATTTGTCTGTGGTCTGGGGCCCTACCGCGGTAAGTGCGTAGGCTTCAAGCCGACGTCGATATCCCAAACCGCGTCTCACAATGGGCGGAAAATTGAGCTTGCCTTTCATAGAAATTTTGAAAAATTAAGTAGTGTTTTCGTGTGTTTTAAGTATGCAGGATTGTCGGGGACTTCAAAACATTAAAAAATAAGTGATAATGGTAATATCATTTAAAAAAAAAACAAAGTCATATTTTGTAGTGTTTTTTAAAAATAACTAACCAGAATCACTTATTTTTAAATGTTTTGAGGTCCCCTGCAATCCTGCATACTTAAAACACACGAAATAGACCACTTAATTTTTCAAAACTCCTATGAAAGGCAGGTTTAAAATTTCGCCCAGTGTGGGGCGCGGATCGGCGCAAGGCGACGCGTTGGGTTGAAGCCGACGCACTTACCGCGGTAGGGCCCCTGGTTGTTTCTATGTATTATACAAGGTTAATGGTAATTATACTAGCAAGCCGTTGAGAGCTACTTCTGTACACCTAAACCAACAACTTTTGTTCTACGACTTTTAACAATTCGAAAAAAAATTTGAAAATTTTGAGGTTAGGTTTACCTGAAAATCAGCTGTTCCATACACAGAGAGGTCACTAACCCTAAAATTTTACTTATTTTTTTTGTTTTAACTACTGTTCTATGTCTGAATGACCTTTGTTTTAAATAATCAGCTGTTTTTGGAATTTACATAACCTCAAATTTTTTTTTTTTTTTTCGAATTTCCATAAGTCGTACCTAGAACAAAAGTTGTTTGTTAAGGTGCACAGAAGTAACCCTTAACGGCTTGCTAGTATAATTACCAATAACCCTGTATATAAGTATATATTTACAAAAAAAGTATATAAGTAGTATATCCGTTGTCTAGCACCTAGTTACGTAGCTTGGGGCTAGATGGCGCTCTGTGTGGAATGTCTTGCAATATTTATATTATTACTAAGTAAGTATATTATATTTCATATAATAATAACTAATGTGTGTTTATTTTATGTGTGTTTAAACCGTTTTATTAAGAATGAATCTTAATAAATTTTACGTGATAACGTCATAAGAAAACATTAATGGTAACCATAGCAACGTATTATAGTTGCTATGGTTACCATCAGTGTTTTCCTATACCTTGTCAATTACATGACTCACGACGGGAACGTGAGCGATGACGTCACTCTTTTTGTCTTCATCGATTTATGTCAAAAATAAATAAATAGGCATACACGTAAATAAATCTGAATTTGCTACAACACTGAAAACCGTAGACGTGCTACGAATTCTACAGAATCGAATAGGTCGTCTGGAAATAGCCGTGTTCTATTTGTAAGGCATTTCACAATATACCGTGCAACATGCCATATTTTAAGACCAATCAATAGCATTGTACGTAGCTACCTCAGCTCGAACTCACGGTAACTTCGTTCTAAAATATTATGTAGAGATGCAGCAAAGCGCTTTGCCGTGTACCACTCGGCGTACATAGGGACGGATTTTTGGGATAGATTGTTTCAAAAATTACAATATTTTCTTTTTTAACCACCGACGGAAACACGACAGGGTGTTTATCTTCTTCTTTGCGTGTCGATTCCGAGTGTTACATGTCAAACTTATAGGGCAATGTTTTTCAACCTTTTTCATGGCACGGCCCCTTTAGTATGAAGAAATATTTCGCGACCCCCCGTTGCTTTATAACCCACTCCAAAAAAGGAGAAGGTTCTCAATTCGACTGTATAATTTTTTTGTATGTGTGTTACGCGATTATTCGAAAATGGCTAAACCGATTGAGATGATTTTCTTTGTGTTGGAAAGGAGATACCTCAGAGGTGGTCCCATACAAATCTGGTGAGGATCTTCGGAATGATGAGCAGAATTGCACCTCGAACGTGCGAAAAATTGGTCTGTTTTCAAGATACACATATTATTAATTAGGGTTCGGTTTGAAGAATAGTGGGCAAAGGTGGATCTTAAATCCGTTTTAATCTCATAAGTGATTGTTACTGTTTGTTTATTTGATACAAATGATTATGTCCTTTAGTTAACATTTTTCTACATAAATCTTTTTAAACTTTATTTATTTTTACTGCAGGAGCTTTCTCAACTTTTTGCAACACCCCTGTAGAAGCGTCGCGACCCCCCTAAAGAAGCTTCGCGACCCCCAGGTTGAAAAACACTGTTATAGGGTGTTTATAATATGACGTGTCTGTGTGTATGTGTCTGTGACATCGTAGCTCCCGAACGGATGAACCGATTTTGATTTTGTTTCTTATGTTTGATAGCTGAATTAGTCGGACTTAGTCCCATCGGCCCCGCTGGCTCTGCCCCGCCAGCGGGGCAGATGGGAAAAAGTGTTGCATCGGCCCCACTGAACGCAGACGCGGACGCTAGCGGGGCCGATGAAACAAATGAAGTTTCATTTGCCCCGCTATAGGACTTACTTCCGTCGGGAACGCTAGCAGATGGGAAAAAGAGATTGATTCATCGGCCCCGCTAGCGTCGGCGTCGGCGTTTTGCGGGGACGATGGGTAGGTACAGATCAAGTTACAAATAGAGGCAATCAATACTTAGGTTGCCGAAAAAGGAATGTCTGTAATTAAAATGGTTTGTATGTTAATCAGTTTTTATTGAGTGCTCAAAATACATAATATTTTAATAATAAAAAAATACACACAACAAGAACATCATATAAACATTTTTTAATTTTCATAATCATAGATGATAGTCACACAAATTACATTAATCAGTCTTAATTAATGAACATTAATGCCTAAACTGCTGACAGTTTTGTAAGATGAATATAATATTTTAGGTAAACAACATAACATAAAAAATACAGTATTTGACAAAAAATCAACGAGAGAAAACATTAACATTACAAACTATGTCAGTGTTTCGAGAAAATGTCTACTGGTTATTGGTCCATTTACAAATTTCAAGATCAAGTAATACTATTTAAATAATCAACAAAACAAAAAAAAAACACAAAACAAGGACATTACTTAATAACTAGTTTCTTAATTTTTAATAGAGCCAGCCGAACTTAAGAAACTTAAAAAACTTTTTGGTCCAACGCCAAACCTCAACTCAACTCAAGTCAAAACGCGTCTATAGACAGCGCGAAGTCAAATCCATGACAACCGTGTAAACGTGAAATTACTAATTATTGTGTCGCAGTAAAGTAAAGCGAAGTTCGGAGATAGTCACTCTTTAGCTGTTACATATTGTGCAATTCTAAAAAAAAAACTGAATTCTGATTTTGATGTGTCCCATAAATTGACTTTTGTTTTTTACGTAATATAAACATATTTTGTTCAAGATAACAATTACATAAATAAAAGCACTGAATTATTGTTTATATTCCTGCTCTAATTCTTGTAAAAGTTAGACCATTTATGAAAAAACTATTAAAAGTTAGAAGTTTGAGTGTGCAAATGTATCAAGAGTGATGTGTCCCATTATGCAGTGTATGACTTTCTATAAGAATATTAAAGAAAATATTGAGTTTGCATTTAACTTTTTGGTACTATCTTAGACTTACTCCCATCGGCCCGGCTGGCTCTATTAAAAATTAAGAAACTAGTTATTAAGTAATGTCCTTGTTTTGTGTTTTTTTTTATTTTGTTGATTATTTAAATAGTACCTATAACTTGATCTTGAAATTTGTAAATGGACCAATAACCAGTAGACATTTTCTCGAAACAGTGACATAGTTTGTAATGTTAATGTTTTCTCTCGTTGATTTTTTGTCAAATACTGTATTTTTTATGTTATGTTGTTTACCTAAAATATTATATTCATCTTACAAAACTGTCAGCAGTTTAGGCATTAATGTTCATTAATGAAGACTGATTAATGTAATTTGTGTGACTATCATCTATGATTATGAAAATTTATCATCTATGATTATGAAAATTAAAAAATGTTTATGTGATGTTTCTTGTTGTGTGTATTTTTTTATTATTAAAATATTATGTATTTTGAGCACTCTATAAAAACTGATTAACATACAAACCATTTTAATTACAGACATTCCTTTTTCGGCAACCTAAGTATTGATTGCCTCTATTTGTAACTTGATCTGTACCTACCCATCGTCCCCGCAAAACGCCGACGCCGACCCTAGCGGGGCCGATGAATCAATCTCTTTTTCCCATCTGCTAGCGGGCCCGACGGAAGTAAGTCCTATAGCGGGGCAAATGAAACTTAATTTGTTTCATCGGCCCCGCTAGCGTCCGCGTCTGCGTTCAGCGGGGCCGATGCAACACTTTTTCCCATCTGCCCCGCTGGCGGGGCAGAGCCAGCGGGGCCGATAGGACTAAGTCATTAGTCGGGAGTCTTCTTAGCTTGTTTGATCGAAATCGGTTTAGCCGTCTGAAAGTTACAGGGGATAAAAGTCAGGGGTTTTAAAAATTCAAAATTTAATTTTTTTCAACTTGTCAAATAACTTAACCTAAATTAAAAGTGTGTTGTACAATTTTGAATAATTAAGAAATAAATATTGCAAGGCATTGCATACAGCGCCATCTAAACCCAAGCCAATCTACTAGGCTTGTATTATGGTGACCATATAATGGATAGAATATCGAAATTCATCTAGAAACACCTAGACCAGAATAAATATTTATTTTTATTTCTCTTATCTCGACGTCTTCTCGCGACTATGACTATTGTAACATAGTCGAAACGTCGAGGTAAAAGAAAAAAAACGCATTTAAAACCCGGGAAAATAATTACTATAAATATTTATTTACGATATTTATTTTTGACGACCCAGATGGCACAATGGTCACCATGCCGGACTGCTAAAACAGGGTTGCGGGTTTGATTCCCGCCTCAGACAAGTATTTATGCTTAGATATTTGTCTGCGGTCTGGTTGTTTCTATGTATTATAAGTACATATTTACAAAAGAAAAGCATATAAGTAGTATATCCGTTGTTCTAGCACCCATAACACAAGTGTAGTTACTTAGCTTGGGGCTAGATGGCGATGTGTGGAATGTCCTGTATGTAATATATATTTACCACTACATAGATAAAACAAAGTCGCTTTCTCTGTCTCTATATCCCTATGTATGCTTAAATCGTTAAAACTGCGCAACGAATTTTGATGCGGTTTTTTTAATAGATAGAGTGATTCAAGAGGAAGGTTTATATGTATAATACATGCATAATATAACCGTGCGAAGCCGGGACAGGTCGCTAGTATATTTATTTACAGAAATAAATATCTGTACACAAATACTTATTAGACTTTCCCACGGTTATTTCTAACCACTATACGTATATAAAATTGAGATTTATTTTATTACGGATCATATGTGTCTCGTAGCCATATTATCTTTGGACAACAAATCCTATCATGCGACCATTGCGACGGTTAACTTTTATAACCATAAAACATGAGGTTGTAACTTTACTCGTTTACATGAAAGAATGAACTCGACAAGGGTCGTATATTAGGTACCTACCATCATTATAAAACAAAGTAGATTCCCGCTGTCTGTCCCTATGTATGCTTAGATCTTTAAAACTACGCAACGGATTTTTATGCGGTTTTTTTTAAAGATAGACCCCCTTATCCCAAAACGAGGTTTAAGGATAGTCCGAGATGTGGATTTAAACCTTAGATTTTGACACAGATTTACTCGTGAACTATAGTCTAAACACTATACCTTTTTTTTTTTTTTTTTTTTTTTTTCTCGGAGAGAAAATCCTCACGGATACCCGCCATCCCAGGGGTGACGACAGGTTATGTCGGAGTCAAACCGACTAAAAACTCTCCGGTGACCCTCCTCGGTGCAGCTTGGAGGCCCGGGGTCTCATTCGAACTCTCCGGAGCCTCCATGCACCGCGTTCATCCCGTGAAAACAATTCCCCCCGTTTTCAATAAGGGTGGCTCGGGGTCACACTGCAGCCAATCCCAGGTCCGCTTCTTCGAGCGATCAGAGCCCCCGCTCTGATCGCTCAACGGACCAGATCCCCTTTTGGTCGCCTTTTACGACGGGCAGGGGCTACCGTAGCCTTATTCTAGTTCACCCAGACTACAGGGTCCGGCCCAGACTAAACACTATACCTATAGATTGTATAGGGAACTATAGTCTAAACACTATCCTTATAGATTATAAGGGATAGTGTTTAGACTATAGTTTACGAGTAAATCTGTGTCTAAATCTAAGGTTTAAATCCACATCTCGGACTATCCTTAAACCTCGTTTTGGAATAAGGGGGAGAGTGATTAAAGGGAAGGTTTTAGTATATAAAACAAAACTACCACGCGTACGAAGTCGCGGGCAACAGCTAGAAGACTATATAGTAATTATAGTTGTGGTTATGTGACAAGAACCTAAACTTCAACCGAATTATCTTTTAACGTTGCTTTTATGGTAATCTTTTTACATATAGTTAATCTTTTTTATGTCCGTAACAACTTCAGTTTCTTACGAAAAATATATGTGCACTAATTAACATTGGTATAGTTGTATAGTTGGCTCTAGATTGACGAGATTTTTCCTCTGGACGCGGTCGAATAAGCTGCGAAGGTGGTATAGGTTCTGGGCAAACCTACTTCCATCTGATATGTATCATACCATACATACCAGGGACTACAGCGCCCTTAATAGCACGGATTTTAAACTTGCTGTATAATTCAACAAGATTTGATGTACTGTATGGCCAATATTATCCATAATATAAACAGGGTGTCCGGTAATGAATTGATAAGTGGGCACTTACGGATAGAGGACACTGTGACGGTTCAGAAAAATGATATTTATATTCTATGAAAGTATCTCGGTTTACGAGATATCCGCCATTTTTTAAAATTTAATAATTTCACGCTTTTCCCTATGTCTTCTGATGCCTGCTCTGCAAATGAAGGAATTATTCCAATCTGTTTTTTGGATAGTATACCAGAATAAATGTGCTATCGAATGCAAACAATAATTTTTATGACATATTGAAAGTTTTTTTTTAAATATGATTTCACTCAAACTTCATGATTTTTTAATATTTTAACCTGAACTTTAACCTTTCCCGGTGTAAAAGAAATTTATGGTCACCCTGGTACTAAATTAAAAAAAAAGATTGAGATTTTTAAAAGGTATAATATGTGGTAATAGATAGCGTTGCTGATAGAGATAAATTCTTGGAAACAAACATGGCAAATCAAAGGATGGCAAATCTGTATTTAAAAAAATCTCGTGTCGCGGTGTTAGTTACCTATATCCACCTAAACGGCTGATACGATTTGTATGAAATTGTTTGTGCATATTCATTAGGTCTGAGAAACGACCATCTGTTTTTTTGTGTTTATTATAATAACTACCACACGAGCGACGACACGTACTTAGTTTCATACAACTTGTTTGAATTTGTACTTCGTAAACTAAGAAATCAGAACGTTGAGACAAAAGTTTTTCTTTTTCGTTTTTATACGCAAGGGATTGGTGCTGGCTGTGAATAAAATGAACCGTTATTTAGTAGACTTTTAGTACTTTGTATTCTGCGAGAAAAGGAGAATAAAAATGTACTTATTTTTTCTTTTATAACTTTGTGATTTCGGAGTTATACTAATATTTTGAATATTTCAATACGTTTTCGTTGTTCTTTTTGATTCCGAATAAATGAGAAAGTTACTTAGATGTTCTTTTATAGCTTCGTGCAAAAGACTAGGTACGCACACAGCTACCGGCTTGTCGTATAATTCCATTCAATTTCGATTTCTCACGTCTCAGAAGAGTTGGGAAGAGATTTGTTTTTGCAATTGTGGACTTTTTCACGCTAAAGGGCTTCGACGTTTCAATCGGGTTGCACCGACCATGGTCGCGGTACATTAATATAATAAAGGGGAAAGGTTTTTTGTTTGTAACAAATAGGCTCCGAAACTATACTGGACCGATTTTAATGAAACTTGGTTCGATGACACAGTAATTCATTGGGAATAATATAGGCTATTTTTCGTCCCGATATTTCAACGGAATCGGAAGTTACGCGAGTGAAACCACGGAGCGCTGCTAGTATAAAATGAATTTAATTATTATCGCGAAGGTGGTAACACACGCTACAATTTGATCGGCCCGATCTTGGGTACCGTTCCTCAGGGGGAAAAACGGGACCGTACTAAGTAGTAAGACTTCATTGTCAGTCTGTCAGTTCATCCGTCTATCCGTCCCGTCCATCCGTTTGTCCGTTTGCTGTCTGCTTTTCTGTCCGTCTGTCATCCGGTTGTATCTCATGAATCGTGATTTTCACAGATTATGTATTTCTATTGTTGCTTTAACAACAACAACGAAAAACAGAAAAAAAAATGAGTGGGGAGTCAGACTCGCACTTGTTCGAAATTGGACGTCGGACCCGATCAAATTGTAAAGTACCTATGTTACCTTTATGAATGAGTTAAAGGAATACTTACTTGTTCTATCCACTACATGGAACAATATCTTGCACAAGTACTGGAGGTACAGGGGTAGGTCAGAGAACCGCTTCAACTTGCTAAGGTAGAGCGCCCACCGCGCTATCCAACCTTCTAGAGTTGTTCTCCCTGACAGGTTGATTCCGCTGGCCTCGGGCCCGCACGTTTTCTTATAATAAGGCAGGTCTCCCCATCTGTAAAAGTCGTTTGAATAAATAAATAAAATAATAAGTATTCAGGTAACCATGGAAATACAAACAGAAAATTCAATTAACAATAAAAATTAAAAGAATTAATAATGAGTCAATCAATATTTCTAATTCTGAGTCAAATAATTCAATAAGACAAACAAAAAAATGAAATTAAAATCGGTTCATCCGTTCGGGAGCTACGATGCCACACACAGACACACACACAGACACGTCAAACTTATAACACCCCGTCGTTTTAATGTCAAAATTAATGTCAATAAAATTCGAGCTACATTAAACAAATAAAATTAAAGAAATTTAAACCAATTCAGCGAAAATAAAATAAAACAATTTCAGTAACATTTAAAAATAAAAATAATAATAAACAGAATTGTTAATAACTGGGTGTAATTCTTGATGGCCGTGTGTTGTGTTTTGGGCGAAAATGTAAAGCCAAAAAAAATAGTCCCTATGTATGCTTACATCTTTAAAACTACGCAAAGGATTTTGATGTGTTTTTTTATAGATAGAGTGATTTAAGAGGAAGGTTTTGGTAGGTATATGAACGCGTACGAAGTAGCGGGCTTAATTTATAAAGCACTTCAATTGAAGAACATTTTAAAAACAAGAAATTATTAGGGAATTGAAGTGAGAAAATCCTCTCCCTATATATATTCCTATACATAAAAACTTCACAACACATATTTACAGACACACATAAGTACTTCGGAACAATCACGACAGCCACCTAGCCATATCTATTTTTGAATAAGTGCTTTATAAATTATGCCCGCGACTAATAATTTCTTGTTTTTAATAAATGTTCTTCAATTAATATTTTGAAGAACATTTAATAAAAACAAGAAATGATTAGGGAATTGAAGTGAGAAAATCCCTATCGACTAATAATTCCCTAATAATTAATTGTTTTTAATAAATGTTCTTCAAAATATAAAGCAGTATTCTTTATTTCCACATTATTAAAATCAAGAAGTTATGCTCTAGCGTCTGTGTATAGGGAAAGTATTTTAAAGAAACCTTTTTTCTTGTGCAGTTTTAATTTTATATTCATCATTTATAAAGGGGTTAAGCATTTTTTACTTTCAACCGTAAGAAACTAACAGGCACTAGTGAAACATTCCTTCCATACCAAGCCTTTTGTTTATTACAAAAGGGAACATTATACTTATTCTATAGGCATCGCAATGGGTTCATAAAGAGTCGACATTTCACGAGAATGTCACTCGCAAAAATATGGGATCTTTACCTACAATATTGCATAATATACAGGGTGAATTTTATACATAGACCTTGAGGGCTATATCCTAACCCATAAGAGATATGACGACCCATTGGCACAATGCCGAACTGCCAAACACAGGGTTGCGGGTTCGATTGCCGCCTTAGACAAGTATTTATGCTTAGATATTTGTCTATGGTCTGGTTGTTTCTATTTACCCTATATATTTACAAAAGTAAAGTATATAAGTAGTATATCCGTTGTCATTGTCACCATCTAGCTTGGGACTAGATGGCGATGTATGGAATGTCCTGAAATATTTATATATCGAAAAATGCTGAAAGGAGTTGCGTGCCCGATTTTGACAAAAACTAAAACTGCCTCATAAGATTTTCGAAAAAGTCATTACTCTAACCAGGAATTTGCACCTGTTGATTTTGCAAAAAAATAATCGTCCTTTATTTTTTTATAACAATCGATAGTGTTGCTGATAGAGATTAATTCTTGGAAACAAACATAATATGATAAATCAAAGTAACTATTTTCCCTAAAAAATGTAGTAAATAAGTATGGTAAGTATATGAAAGGAAGTTTAGGATATAGCCCTGAAGGCCCATGTGAAAATTTCACCCTGTATAAATGGTGGCTTATTTTGGCCAGTTTACTAAGGGTCGCCAGATGGCTGACTTTTATTTTTTATGGAATTGTATCTTGCTTTATGTAGCCTCACGTTCTTATTCAAATTTGGGGTTTTTAATGTAAATATTTTAAGAAGGATTGCTTTCACAAAAGAGGGCATTTTATATTTTGTTGTGAAGACAGAGCGAATTGTTTTATTGAGTTATGAGTTTCAATTATAAGTAGGTACCTACATATTTGATTCAAATTATCATCCATTATTTATCGAAAGCTAGAAGGAAAATTTGTAGGAGAGTAAAGACTGAAAATAGGATTTAATTTACGGATAGTGAAAATTAATACCTACAAAAAATTGCCTTCTACAGGCGAACATTTTTCCAAAAGCATCATGCTTTGCACTTTATGTGAATAAAATCTTAATCTTCATGATAAATAGTGGTAATTTGTTAGTTAAGTTGCCTAGTTCACTTACTTGGACGGCAACGGGTTGATGAAATATTCTAAAAACTCTCTCTTCACTTCGAGCAGTATGTGAAACTCGGACGAGTCGGGCGACCAGTCGGCGAAATGGGCCAGCCTCTGCAAAATACGCCATTAAACGAATTTAATTATTCCCTTTCATTATTCTGGTGTTAGTTACATGACTGGGTTAATGTTCTGTTGTTTTATTATGATGTCATTCTCGCCTCATCGCTGTAATACCAACGGAACGAATGTTTAACGTTTTCACAATTTCGACGCATACCTAAACGAAACTTATCTGGGGTTGAGTTCCTTAATTAGGTCGGGAGATTAAAATTCCTCAGTGTTATTTAACAGAGTTGGATAACACTTAGCGAATTAAGTTTTTTAAGAATTCCAGTTGGCTGTTACCTATTTAGATGGAATTTAAATTATTTTAGTGTAGGTAATGTAACCTCTAAATACTTGGTGGAAGCCTTCAGCAGTGGAAGTCGTGTGCCTGATATGATGAGGTAATGTATCTAAGATACTATTGATATGTTAATATACAAGATACCTAAATTTAACGTTTTAATAAAAACGTCCAATTTAAATTTAGTTGTAGTAAGTAACTATTTTCAATAGTTGATTGAACCCGGCGTTACTTTTCGGAACTCCATAATATCTGTAATGGAAGTATTAATATTTAGTTTTTAGTTCCGAGCCTAGTGCCAAAACACAAAATGCAATGAGCACCGCCCTCCCGCCCACTTGAAGAGGCATGCTGAACGCTGGAACAAGAGACCACTCTCCAGCGTCAAGAGACTCTCTCTCTCTTTCTCTTGTTCCAGCGTTCAGCGAGGCAACATCTCGGAGAGCGACGTCGTATCTAACGTTTATCGCCCTTATAGCGCGGTCGGAGTCCAATCCTGATGATGCGTCGTGTAGACGCGAAACACGTGTCGTGGTTTATGAATGGTGTCACTAATACTAATACTAACTTTTGCTTGTCCTCATTGCATGCCTCTTCAAGTGGACGGGAGGGCGGTGCTCATTGCATTTTGTGTTTTGGCACTAGGCTCGGAACTAAAAACTAAATATCAATACTTCCATTACAGAAACTATTTTCAAGTCTGGTTCAGTTTTGTTTTACTATTTTTTTTATTACAATATTATCCAACATCTTAAGAACACACAATTATCTCAATAAATATTTCCGATTTTTGATTTGATACTTAAACATCTGGTCAAATTGGTAGGTTCTCAATTTTGATAGGTTGGGTTACCTCAAAAAATTGGTCAAAGTCTTGATCTCCAATGACGTCATCCCGGTCGTGGTCCAAGAGTTCGGTGAAGAAGAGCGTCAGCTTGTCTGTTTGTACTGAGCTGAGGGTCGCCAAAGGTTGGTCATCGTCCAGGTCTAGGCACTCCAGGTCCCCGCTGCACCGATTCACCCATGTTGCTGATGAGAAAACAATAAATTTGTAATTTCTTAATGAGCGGTGTTGGCTTAGTGGTAGATACCTCGACCTTCATTCTGAAGGTATTGGGTTCAAATACCGGGCCGTGCACCGATGGAAGAAAAATTTATGTGCGCTAATTGACATTGCTCTTACGGTGAAGGAAAACATCGTGATGTAACCCGCGGCTTAGTTGGCTCCAGAAGTATTGACAAGTTCTTTCCTCTGGACATGGTCGACTAAGTTGAGAGGGTAGTAGGTGCTGGGCAAGCCTACTCTATCCTTACGCTAAAAGGACCCAATTACAAAGATCAAATTTTGGAAAACAGCCTGTATACCAGTACCAGTAGTTTCTTAATTAACAACCAGTGAGAGAAAAAAAAACCCGACGAATTGAGAACCTCCTCCTTTTTTGAAGTCGGTTAAAAATGTTTCTTACCAGACGTCAAACGTGAATTGAATTTACTAACGAACTTTTTTACAATTTCGAAATTTTAATATTTTTGCAAACTGTACATCAAAAACTCGGTATTCTAACATATCCGGTTGAGTTAGAAATACCCTGTCGGTTGCATAAAAACATAAAAAACCTGTCGATTAAGTCAGGAATAAAAATCGGATGGGTGAAGAAAAATCATAGCAACGTATTATCGTTGCTATGGTTACCTTGTCAATAACTCACGTTCCCGGAACGTGAGTGACGTTGCTATGGTTACCTGAGCAATGAAGTCACATTTTTTTGTGAGTGCTGCCGGTGTTCATCGATTTATAAGACATTATCATAAGATATATTATTTATAAGAGATCGCTTTGAGCGATAAATAATAATAATAATAATAAATCTTTATTTATTGCCAACGAAACATACAGGGTAAAATATAACATGGAAAATAATACACTAAGGTTATGGTTATGGCTAAGCATCATAGTATGAAGTCACAACTGTCCCCTAGCTAGGCTACGGATAGCAACCTGTATTAAGGGCGACAGTCCCGTTCCCTCGTAAATACCTTGGTATATTGGTGGGAATTTGGAATTAAATATTTACGTTGAGATGGCAATTAAATTACTAACTAACAAATAACAGAAAGAAAAAAGTAAATTATTTACAACAAAAAATAATGGCTTGAGCTGGACATTGATTTATTACAATATATTATTAGGTTAAGATTATAGTTTGTATAAATTACTTGAATAGGATGATTGTATATGTAGATATTTATATATAGGTACACAAATAATATAAGAATATTAGTGGAGCATATATATATACATACATCGTTTAGTATATAAAAATATAATATAAATAATGATAAGGATATTTAATATGGGTGGGTACACAAATAATAAAAGCTATATACTATATGTACGAATTATTACATGATATAATTGGATGGTTAAGGATAGAATTTGACTACAATCAGTTAAGTAGGTTTATAGAATGAGTAAAAATTATTAGAAGTTTGAAAAGAAATTAAGTAAGAAAGACCATTATTTCCTCTGTTTCCTCATAGGATCTTCCCAAGAGCCATTTTGTTAATTGAATTTTACAACTTGCGCGAGGTAGGACATGATGAGATATGGCTTTGTTTATGTTGTTGTAAATGTACGGGCCTATGAAGTAGTGAAAATGATGTGTGAAGGATAACTTGCCCTTAACTACATTGCAAACGTTGAATTTGCTGCGTCTCTGGTCAGGTATCAAAGGGGTTATGGAATGTAATTGGAGGACAGAATATAAAATGAAGAGTTGGCGGACGGTAAGCACATTACATTCTTTATAGAGTTGCTGCGTCGAAAACATTCGTGGTTTGAAGGTACTGACTTTAAGGAGTGCCCTCTGGGCCCTTTCGAGATTAAGAAAGTGAGTTTTAGGGGTACCTCCCCATGAAGTTATACAATAGGAGATTATCGATTG
Source organism: Idaea aversata (assembly GCA_907269075.1). Lineage (NCBI taxonomy): Eukaryota > Metazoa > Arthropoda > Insecta > Lepidoptera > Geometridae > Idaea > Idaea aversata. The sequence continues at coordinate 7,659,824 of OU026102.1, forward strand.
ACACAGCGCGAAGTAAGTAGTCTTAACTATTTGTCTTGATGCAACATATCTTAAGGTCTTAAAGATGTATATTAGTTTTCTGACTCTGGAACACAAATAGTCAATATGTTGTTTGAAGCTTAGGTTGCGGTCAACGATGACTCCTAAGTATTTTATTGATGGAGTAGGTTCGATAGACGGACAGGTTTGATTGCAAAGGTTAGGATTGGAACAGGTATGAGCAGTCAAGGTGAAAGGAGAAGGTTGGGTATTATTTCGGATGGAGAATGTGATAAATTTGGTTTTAGAGGCATTCAATGTTAATGAGTGGGTCCTTAGCCAGGTTGTTACTCTGTCTAATCCAGTTTGGGCAAGTAGCTGTGTTTTTGACCACGATTTAGCAGTAAAGGTAAGGACAGTGTCGTCGGCGAAGGAAATTATTTTACCACTTTGCAGGTTGATTTGAGTGAGATCGTTTATGAACACCAGAAACAAGGTAGGTCCTAGTATGCTGCCTTGTGGTATTCCGTACGTCACAGGGAGGTCATTACTGAACGTGTTATTTAATTTTACTGTTTGCTTTCTCCCTAATAGGTAGCTACTAAAAAGATTATGTTGTGTGCCGCGTATACCCAGTGCGTCGAGTTTGTGTAGAAGGACTGAGATAGGAACCGTATCAAAAGCCTTGGCCAAATCGAGGAAAATTGATACGACCTTACATCCCTTATCCAGTGAAGTCACAATATGGTTAGTTAGTTCTAGAACTGCGTCGGCGGTGGACTTTCCTCGACGAAAGCCAAATTGATTGTTGGATAATAGGCTGTTGGATTCTAAATATTTAACAAGGCGTTTGTTTAGAAGTCGTTCGAGGATTTTAGAAAGAGATGTAAGGACGGCAATTGGTCTATAGTTTCCGATCTGATTCCTATCCCCACCCTTGAAAATAGGGTGGACCAGTGCCTTCTTAAATACCTCAGGAAAAATACCCAATTCGAAACAGGCGTTGAATATATGAGAGAGGGGATGTGATAAAAATCTCGAATATCTTTTCAAGAAGTTAGAACCTATACCATCCCAGCCAATTGCAGTATCATTTTTCAGAGAAGCTATAGTTGCTGCGATTTCCGATGGGTCAGTACTTAGTAGGTAAAAGGAGTTTCGGGTTGGCAAGGAACAGTCCTTTCTTACTTCGGTGTTAGCGTTTACTTTTATGTTATCTGCTAGTTTTTTTCCAATAGAAACAAAGTATTGGTTGACCGTATTTACTGACTCATCGGGTGAATCACATAGTTTCAGCAATTCGATAGGAGGCTGTTTTGTTTTATAGGTATTTGTCACTCTTTTAATATTATCCCAAACCGCTTTGATATTATTACCTGCCTTTAGGAATTGTTCTCTATCGTACTGCTGCTTTGTCTTTTTTAGGATTTTATTACAAAAATTCCGATATCTGATGTAAGACGTTTTTAATATGTCATTATCCGGAGCGTTTTTAGATTGACGATGCAAAGTGTCCCTATGTCTCATACATCGAAGCAGGCCGGGAGTAATCCACGGCTTGAAAATACGCTTACGTTTAGGAACTTTAATAGACTTAGAGTTTTGTGCGATAGCCAAGGAAAGGGATTTAATTAATAATTCAATAGCTAGATTTGGGTCAGATATGGCGTACAGGAAAGAAAGATCTAGTTTAGACATAGTAGTATCTAAGTTTTCATAGTTAGTCTTGGTTATATAATTTGTGGATCTTGTGGGAATGGAGTTTATACTTAAGGATAATAGGGTAGCAGTGTGGTCTGTTACGGTAGTTTCCATTACTAAAGTAGTAGATGGTAGGGACGTTTTAAGGAAGATGTGGTCTAAACAACTAGATTCTCGAGTTGGTAATGAGTGTGCTGGTAATAAACCATGGAAAGCCAGAAAAGTCAGATATTCTGGGGCTCGCATGTCTGTAGTATTAGGCGTAATATTAATGTTTATATCTCCGACAATAATTAGATTTTTTTTATGGTTTATGGGTAGCAGGATATCATTTAATGAACTGAGGAAATCTGTAATGGATCTAATAGATGGCGTACGATAAATACTCAATATAGATGTGTTTGAGTTAATGTTTATAAGAAGACCTGATGCGTTAGTAAGTTGGAGTTCGACAACTGTTACCTCCGTTAGATCCGATTTTATATATCCGACAACCCCATCGCTTTGGTTTATATGATTTTTTGTACAGAAAGTTTTGTAGTTGTTAAGATTAGGAATATTTTGATTGGATAAACAAGGCAGCCAAGCTTCGGTCAGAATTATAATGTCGGGTTCAAAAGGCAGTCTACGTAGGAGTGTATAAAAGTCGAGTATATTAGCGTGGATGGACCGTATGTTTTGTGTTAATATTTTTAGGCATTTGTTAGGAATATCGATATAGTTAAGGCAGTTCTCAGGTGAACAGGTATATGGGTTGGATATAGTTAAGTCGTCAAGGTTATTTATGGTACTAAGTAGAGAATCAACTGTTAATTATTTTAATTTGATGATTTTGGGTAAGGTGTAGGGGGAAAATTGGGTTTGTTTGGGTTTTGTTCGGGTTTCGTAAAATAATATTGTGTGTAAATATGTATAGATATATATCCAATAATTCAGATGATAGAAATAATATAGCTTTTATGTTATTATAGTGATTTCTAAGATAAATAGATATTGTATATAAAGTATTCAACCATTTAAATAATATAGGTAATGTAGTTTTCGAGTAAAAATAATTATTTTTTGTAGATATTTCTACTAGGTTAAAGTGATGTCCATATATAAACGAAAGTAGCAAAAAAATAATTTTACAGCTAGATTTACAACTTATTGAACGTGTGTTCACTAAGGCGAAAACAATTACTAACGCACAGTGAAACACATTAAACAAATATTGACTATCTAGTCAGTCTTTAGAGCGGAATTCTTCTATCTGGGCTTCTGTTTTTATTTGTATAACCGGTGAAGCATCTGATTTTCGGACTAGGACACGTCCATCGGCAGTCCAACAGTGTTTTATCGCTCCTTCAATTTTAAGTTTTCGCGCCAAGTAATAGAAGCGGGCCGCCTGCTGCGTAAGATGTTCCGCGATGTAAATAGGGACGGCGGCGGTGGGTCCACTGATCCCCGCGAGGCTTGCGTTTAATTTTGAATCCTTGTGTATTTTGTTGTACGATTTAGCTGCCTGAATAAATTTATTTTTGGCAGAAATACACGTCATTTCTACGATTACCGGCCTATTTAAGTCTTTTTTTCCCTGCAATCGGTAAATGTCTTTCATGTCGGTATGCTGCACGTCTATGTTCATCGAAGTTATGAGTTTTCGTAGGTAGGAAGTGAGGTCTAATCTGGTTTCTCTTTCACTGCCTGGCAAGTTGCGAATTTCGACCTTATGGGCCCGTGCATTACGTTCTAGAGTTTCAATTTTTTCTTGGAGTACTGATATGAGGAGGCTATTAGCCTTACATTCCTCATCTAAAGTTTTCACTTTAGATTGCACCGTCTCGTATTGTTGTGACAAAAAGTCGATAGATTCACCAATATCTACACTTGTTTTTTTAATTTCGGCTAGTGATTTCTCTATGGATATCAATTTTTCTGTTTGCTGCGATGTAAAAGACGTCATTAGCTGTCTAATTTCATCCCTAAACGAACTAAATTCGTCTACTAATAAGTCATCGAAGCGTCGCTTCGTGCGCAGGGCAGTGGCACTCCCAGCGGCGGCGGCGGCCGAGGCCGATATGTCCGGCTCGGAGCCCGAGCGCCCGCGCACATTATCATTCGGTGACCGTAGCATATTAGATCGGCTGCGCTCGGCTTTGTACGAGAAAGGACGAAGAGACAGGTGTTGACTCACGTAAACGGTGCAAAGCGAAGCTACACTATCTCGATGCGCTGTGCTCCTGGTACTCTCGTCTATTATTTTTCACTATTTAATTTGATTTTTTAAAGAAAATGAATAAAACAGAGGGCACGTCTACTCGCTACCGCGGTCCGGAGGGAAGGCCGCCCTTTGTAACACTTAGACTTAAGCTTTGTTTTTTTTATTTATTGTAATTTACAAATGGTGTTTGCAATAAAGAATTTATCTATCTATCACGTCAAAAATTATGAGTCGTTTGAGATTTCATCGGTTGAATACGGAACAAACCCACTTTTATCTACTTTTCAGACGAGAATACGGTTACTGTTGTATTAAAAGATCGAAACACTTTCTTTTGTGTATCTGAAAGTTTGAAAATTCCGAAGCCAAAGTGACATTCCATTCCGCATGGTAGGTATGATGTTTCCGCTAGACTGCTTGCACAGTGTGCCCGTTCACAGTAAAAACTCAAGGAAAATTATTTCTTCCTATTGATTGTAAATTCACATACAAATAAACTTTTGCAATTTCGCGAGAGTTGCACGAGCATGGCCAGTTTTCAGTTAGGGATCGAGAACATTTATTGCCGTTCAATAAACGTACCTATACCAACTTTGAATTGGCAAATGTGATGGATGAACCAGTATTAAATATTTCGGAAGTCTAAAATGTTTAACAGCAATATAAAATTTCCTTCTCCATAAAGGGCTAAGTGAGTATGAAATTCCTTGCAAAGTTAACGTTGTTATAAAGAAAGTTACACGGAGAAAGAAGGCGTTAAGAGGAAAGGGTACCGGGGGCTTTTTCCATACAAACTATTACAAACGTAGTAGACTGTTTTCTCCCTTGATAATGACACTAAAGCAAATATTTTTGGTGCATAAAACTTATAACAGCCATGACCATGCCCCTATTTTTTTTATTTTTAATTTTTTTTTATTTTAAAATCTATGATAATTAGAAAATGAAAAAAACCAAAACATAGGGGCATAGTCATGGAAGTTATAGGTTTTGCAGCACAAAAATATTTGTGCTAGTGTCATTATCCAGGGAGGAAACAGTCGACTACGTTTGTATGGAGAGCGCGCAGGTACCCTTTCACCTTAAGAAGAGTTTGTTTAACGGGACGAAATTTGATACGGTTGAAGTTTTATGACTTGACATGGATTAAAACAATATTATTAAAATTTCATGAATTTCAAATTTCAAATGTTAGATAAACGGTAAAGAATAATGGCTAAACTTCGAATTACTTGTTAGGTTTTAAACGTTTTTATAACATGTGTGTAATGGCGTCAGATGTTGATGAAGAAAATGAAAAAATATTTTCTATTTTTAACAACTAATTCACTAAATACTATCAATTTCATTATAATCTAAAAATCTAGGTTTTGCCTATTTGTGTATATTATATGTAGTATTGTACTCAAGTTTTGCCTTACCATCATTATTTAAGATACCCTATCCTACAAAGAGAATCCTTTAGAATAAACACCATTTATTCCTTAAAAATACTGGCATTTTATCCAGCCCCTCTAAAAGGAACTAGTTAAGATTAAACGTCTACTTTCGAAGTGGTGAAGTCACCTGGGATTTCTTTTAGCTACCGCCAATAATTTCTCAGAAAGGTGTCTGAAGGATATCGACGAATTTAAATTCTGAGGATTGCCTCAACATAACAATAAATTAAAGATCGACCTGGATCTAAAGGCGTGGCGCAGTGTAAGGTTACTTATTAACCAAGGGACTCCGGATCTCAGAATTATTGCGTCGCACTGCGGAAACCATTGTACTTTGACAAATCCTAAATTGGAACAAACGTACAGTCGGCAACAGACTTGTAGGCCCACCGTAGAGTTCTAAAGGTACTGTTAATGGAATGTTTTCATTCCAATACTATTTGTCTAATATATTAATGAGTTGAATGACTTTATACCTCAACTCGGTCAGGAGCTTAGAATCTTGCTTGAGTTTACCACATTCTATTGCGAGTAACATCAGTTTTGGAGCTCTATGGTGGGTCTTCAATTCTGTAGCCTGGTTGTACCATGCCTATATATTTGAGTTCCACAATAATTGACAGCTTAACTTTTTGAAGGTGGGGTAAGTATATAATTTCTGATAACACTGGCACACTGTAAATCATCGTTTATTTATTCATATATTTTCATATGTATTCATCAGCGTGGGAGTTGGCACATGTTATTTGGAGCGTAAAGTTTTAGCACGTGGCTTAATTATTATGGTAATGCATGTAAAGTACCTAGACACCACATGTAGTGAGTGCAAACTTTGGAAGCAACTCTTTTATTTAAAGTAACAAAACAAAACTGCTCTATCATAATAAAAGCTTATTATTATTCTCAATCTATCTTTAAAATGAGAATAAATTTATTTGATTAATGACGATTAATATTTATTTAAAATTATTTTTTTTTATCTTTATTTAGTTTTGAGTTTATACTTGTTTTTTTTTGCCCGCGATGTAACGGAGGATATTTAGGGTAAGAGGGTGTTTGTGCATTGGATGTCCCTATTTTTAGGGTTCCGTACCTCAAAAGGTAAAAAAGGAACCCTTATAAAGATCACTTTCTTGTCCGTCTGTTAATATAAATAAAAATGAATCGCCGAAATGTGTGTACGCGCGTAACTCCCGAACTCACCAATTTGGATAATTCTTTGTTTTGTTTGTTATTGTCAGGACAAGATAAAGAAAGTTAAAGCAGCTAGTTCATCATCACTACATATTATGAAACGAAGTCCTTCGCCGCGTCTGTCTGTTCGCTATAAACTCAAACTACTAAACAGATTTTCACCAAAGGATAGAGTGGTTCTCGAGGAAGCTTTTAGTATATAAAACAAAACTAACACGCGTGCGAAGTCGAGGGCAATAGCTAGTTTAAAATTAATAAAAAAATATTGTATGTTGGTACTCACGGAGCGATATTAAAGAGTGGAGCATTTTCGTCCACGTTTATTTGCGGATTGTCTAGTTTTCGCCTAGAAATTTGCATTTATAGTGTCCGAATATTTACCGAACTAATACAATAATTTATTTGACCACACATGCTTGAGAAAAACACGTGACGTCACATGTCTGTATAAACAGGGGCTCGACATGATCTGTGGATACAATTTGTTAACTTCTATTCGTATGATGACGTGATCTAATTTGCGAGTTGGTGTTACTCCATTTTTGTAGGTGTGTCTTCGATAATATTTACTGTTGAATTTTGTTTTTTATCGTCCGTATAGGGGTTTAATTTTACAAATACTTTCGTAGCAGATGGCTATGTCAAAATTGCTATCGGTGTGCCAGATTTTAGAGCGATTCGTCCATTGTCTTGAGCCGTGCGTTGGTATACAGTCAGTCAGTCAGAAATTTGAATGTTATATTTATACTAGATAAGTCCCCTAGACTCAGTTTTTGACAACATCTTAAATACAAAATAATTCTTATGTCGTCAATATTTAGTTTGCTTCAAAGTACCGACTTTTTGTCAAAGTAGGTTTGTCAAGGTGGGTACAGACTTTTTGTCAAAGTAGGTACAGACTTTTTGTCAAAGTAGGCATAAACTTTTTGTCAAAGTAGGTACAGACTTTTTGTCAAAGTAGGTACAGACTTTTTGTCAAAGTAGATACAGACTTTTTGTAAAAGTAGGTACAGACTTTTTGTCAAAGTAGGTACAGACTTTTTGTCATAGTAGGTACAGACTTTTTGTCAAAGTAGGTACAGACTTTTTGTCAAAGTAGGTACAGACTTTTTGTCAAAGTAGGTACGACTTTTTGTCAAAGTAGGTACAGACTTTTTGTCAAAGTAGGTACAGACTTTTTGTCATAGTAGGTACAGACTTTTTGTCAAAGTAGGTACAGACTTTTTGTCAAAGTAGGTACAGACTTTTTGTCTGGCAAAAAGACAAAAAAGAGGGGTGTTATAAGTTTGACGTGTCCGAGTGTCTGTCTGTAGCATTGTAGCTCCCAAACGAATGAACCGATTTTGATTTAGTTTATTTTGTTTGAAAGGTGAATTCGTCGGGTGTGTTCTTAGCTATGTTTGATCAAAATCAGTTTAGCCGTTCAAAAGTTATATCCAATTTTCTAAATTTGGGGGTTTTTTAATTTTTCTGACAAATAGTTTTTATTTTATGTTGAAAACCAGTGGATTGTTCAAAGATATTTATCTTGTACCACCTACATACCCTCCTTCACTTCAGACATCTCATCAACAGCGTTATCTGAACTGGGTGTTCGTAATCAATCACCCAGTCCATCCCTTTCATTGTATTAACTCTTGTATTCCTGGAATTAACTCAAAGCTATTTGACTTCAAAAAGGCACAAACGGTCTATTGCTAAATGTTAAATGAAATTACTTTATTAAACAAATTATAAAGCAAATAAATTAGAGGCCTTTAGACATAACGAATATAATATATAATAATATATTTATTTATAACGGTTAAAAATTTATAATAAACATATTTTTAACAATAAATCTAAATCTAAAACGCCCTAAACTATCGATAGAGAGTACTACGGCGAAAAAAGCATAATCAAAATCGGTTCATCCGTTCGGCTTATACTATAAAGGAAAAAAAAGAAAAAAAAAACAAAAATATAAAGGAATAACAATAAAAATCTCAAGTTTTTTCATCGGTTTCTTATGACGTTATCACGTAAAATTATCGTCCGTAAACCGACTTTACAGACAACCATTTTTTTTGTTAGAAGCCACAATATTACAGGCAAATAGTCACTTTAGATTCAGACAACCATTGTTTTGTTAAAAGCCACGATATTACAGACAAATAGTCACGAGATTTTCCTACATGGCATTTATTGTTTGTATGTCCTCTATACATTATCATAGGTCAAAAAGGTGACCGCGACACTAAAAAAAAACAAAAATGGCTGACGCAACTGTGTCAAGATGTTACATTCTCCTGTGCTTTAGGCTATTTGTAAGGTTTTTTATTCACTTAAAGAAATTATTGGTAGGTCGGGTCAGTCTCATTTACCGAAGTCACCAAAAATATATTTACTTTTTAAAAAATGGTTGTCTGTGAAGTTGGTTTATAGACGATAATTTTACGTGATAACGTCATAATAAAACGATGAAAAATTGAGTTTTTTTTGTTATTCCTTTATATTTTTTTTCCTTTTTTTTCTCGAAAACGATGAAAAATTTAGTTTTTTTCTTTTTCCTTTTTTTTCCTTTATATAAGTCTTCTATTCGTCTTCACTCGTCACCGTAAAACAAGCCCATGATGAGCGATATTATTATTAAATAATATAAAACAAACACGAGACGCGTGACGTTTACCGGAACATGATGGCGTTATGGTCATATGACCATGACCATGTTACCATGACGCACGACGTCACACTTTTTTGTGAATGCAGATGTACATCAATTTAATAAATGTTATCACGTCAAAAGATTCACTGTAGAAAAAGCACTTGACTTTTTCCCTTCGCCTACATTTTATTCAAGCCGCAAACAAGCTACGTTTCATAGGGAAATTGCTTTCATCGCATTATGAATCTTGTTTTAAAGTTAAACTGCAACTCGTCCCGCAACTTTGTAACGCAAAGTTCGATATTTGCATAGATTCCGTTTGTGGCCAGTAGCCCGATTAATATTTCATGAATGGAACTCAAACGAATCGAGAACAGTGAAACACCAGCATTCTTTGTTAAGCTGAGAATCGAAAGTTCAAATCGGCTCTCTTGTCGTCAGTAGGTAATATTTTTAACGCAGAGCAGCTTATAACTTCTGGGTACCGGGCGCTCTCTCCATATAAACGTAGTCGACTGTTTCCTCCCTGGATAATGATACTATAGCAAATATTTTTGTTGCATAAAACTTATAACTGCCATGACCATGCCTCTATGTTTTGTTCTTTAAATTTATAATTTAAAGAACAATTTAATGATAATTTGCTATAGTGTCATTATCCAGGGAGGAAACAGTCGACTACGTTTATATGGAGAGAGCGCCCGATACACTACATACAGGCATACAATATTTATAGTTTGAGCATCTATACAAATAAAACTTACTGTTTAGCTAAGATACTATTGTAACTCAGTAAATAACATTTTGTAAAACTCTTTAAGAGTATAGAAAGTGTTATTGTAGATAAAGCCATTTTTTAAAGTATAATATAGCCGTGCGAAGCCGGAGCGGGTCGCTAGTACACAATAAATTAAGGAACGTAGATTTTATTAGACTAAATCTAGCAAAGTCTATTTAGAAGTTCATACCAATTCGAGAAATAGTCAAGTCAAGGCTGACGTATTAACCCGTTCCCTGTACGTGCGCTCCAGAAGCCTGGACCTATATCATTCACCTATAATCATATTACGAGCTATTTTTCACTAGAAACATAATAAATCACTTAGATATCAATTGAAAACAAAACACAACCGCAAAAAACCCAACCGCCATATTGCCGGCGCAAACGCAAAGGAAAGTTGTCGGCTTTTATCACCAATTATTTCACAATTATTCTACAAAATAGCACTATACACATAAACTTCAGTATTTTTCTAGTATTTTTAAAAAAATCAACCCGGCTCTTACTCTTTCCAAACATTTATTTTAATTTTTTTAACCTAGAGCTCTGGCGCAGAGCATCGCGTTTTTACTAAAGATGGCCGCCACTAGAATAAATTTTACAACTCTCGTTTTATTTTTTTATTTTCTTTGCTTTTGGTTCCGGTTGACGTAAAATATCTATGGAACTAATAAACTGATAATTTAGCCAACATAATAAACCGAAGTCACTAGCCTGTGGCCAAAAGAATGAACGACACCAAAGACAAAAACTTGACCACTTTAATTTTACACACACGTCTGTGTCGCAATCATTTCAAGGTATTTTAATTCTACATCACCGTGTGTGCAACAATCGCGTGGCGGGTTAAGATTGCTTGTGGGAATTGGTTGGCTTTTTCTAAGTTTTTCTAGAGGCTCTGTTTAGGGATTTACGTTGGCACTTATCACTACTATACGTGGTTGGGAAACGTTTTGATTTTATATATTTTCTTTTTGTTTGGAAGCATCAACTCTTAAACCTAATGCCTTAGACAAGTTACTGTTTTATTTGGTTCAGTTTAGGGTATTTTCGTGAGCTCCTCAGTGCTTCGGAAGGCACGTTTAGCTGTTGGTCCCGGTTGTTACTTCTAGTAGCAGTCGTTAGGTCAAGTTAGAGGCCTTAAGGCGATCTGAAAACTCTAACAATAGGTGAGCCACACCACTATACGAGAAGAAGAAGAAGGGTTTAGTTTAGTTTTGTTTAGTTTTACGGGGCTGTTTGCGCACTTAGCCTCATTATATGGTCCATTGTGCGTGTAAAGAAGAAGGGTATTAATATTTTAAATTAATCATCAATATACGAAATAAACTACACGAAATATTCTCCATGTAAATGTAGGTAAATACCTACATCAACATATTAGATTGTTTTTGTAAAAACGTAACATTTTGTAGCTAAAGGCATCTAATAACGGTATTTTACTATAAAAAAGTGGATAGACCCGATAGACCCGCTTTGAGCTCGTAACAACTTTTGCACAAAAACAAGAAATACGAGACGTGAAAATTCATGTTATCTGATATTAAGGTATATATTCAAAGCACCAATGTCGTTATGTTGATGTGATCGATAAAGATATTCCGATGCGAAAGTTGTCGATCATTCTTATCTTTTTTAAATATAGTGCGCGCACTAGGCAGCGCAATCTTCCAGTCTTTTTTGTACTTAAAATCTCCATAAAACATCACAAAATATAATTTTTCGGTTAACCTACTAATCCTAATGTATTTGAAATTAGATTTATACCTACAGGGTTATTGGTAATTATACTAGCAAGCCGTTGAAGGCTACTTCTGTGCACCTAAATAAACAACTTTTGTTCTACGACTTTTGGAAAATCGAACATTTTTTTTTAAATTTTGAGGTTAGGTTTACCGGAAAATCAGCTGTTCCATGCACGGAGAGGTCCTTAACCTTAAATTTTTAAGTTTTATCTACTGTTCTTAGTCTGAATGGCCTTTGTTTCTCTTTTATTTTAGATAAAGTAACTAAACTATACTAAATAACAATTAAATAACGAAAACTTAAATTAATTAAATAAACTACCTACTTTACTTACACTAAATTAAAAGTCCAAATGGGGATCCCTAGGAAGTGTGCCCAAAAGGCTGGCAGCGTTACCACGTTGGATGGCGATGCTTATCCGTTGTCCGAGGTACGAGCCAGCCCTTTGGTCACCCGAAGCTAAAACTAGTAACTTTGTTTTAAAAATCTGCTAAAAATCTGCTATTTTTCGAATTTACATAACCTCCAAATTTTCAATTTTCTTTGAATTTCCAAAAGTTGTAGGACAAAAGTTGTTTGTTGAGGTGCACAAAAGTAGCCCTCAACGGCTTGCTAGTATAATTACCAATAACCCTGTATAAAGTCTAAAACAAAATATTACAAAAAAACGGGCGTCGTAACAGACAGAACGATGGTGACAGAAATAAACGTTGGATCGATTTGTCGTGACTCGCGTTCCTGAAGTTTGATGGGCTAATTAACCTCATCAATAATGCAGGGACAGTCTGCTATCGTCACTTTTGTGTACATTTCAATGTTGTTCGGTCTGGAAATACCCACATAAATTGACACTTCGCAGTAAGAAACCTTGACTGTCAAGCTAGGTTAGAATACCTTGTAGACAAACATTTATTGACCTTTTTGACTTTCAAATTTTTTTAATAATAGACCATTTGACCGCTGTCTCAAACGATGGACGATGCGGTCTAAGACGTAAAACCTACAAATGAACAGGGGCCTTCGAAGGTAAAATATGGCAGTAGAACTTATGGCTGTACCGGTCGACGTATATCGGAACACGGACAAGTCCGCTTGGCGATATGACTTAGCTGGCAACAAGCAGCGGCTGAAGCTTCCCACCACCTGGAATAGGCTTACATTTGATCTCATCTTACCTGTTGGAAACAACAATGAGGTCAAAGATGAAGCATGCTTGTCAAGAAGATTTCTTTTTAGGTTAGACTTGAATATAGAAAGGTACTTCGACTTCTGCTGTTGTCATCATGGACCTTATATTTACTTCTTAAGGACCGGCTGAATGTACCGCAGAGGTTGAGAGAGGAGTGGAAAGATCTTATTCAAATATCAGTCAAAAACAGTCGACTTCATATCTTGATATTCAAATTAATGGTTATCATAGGCTAAAGGTATTTCCTATTAATAAGCGAGGAGGCTCACAGCTAAGCGACTCTCGCTGATCATTTACGGTCGTGCGGGTTAAGCGACGCCTGGCGCGGTCATTACTTCGATGGGTGGCCAATCAGTAGTGTGGCAAAAATGTGTTTTCGTGAGCCCCTCCGCGCTTCGGACCGCACGTTAAGCCGTTGGTCCCGGTTGCTACCTCTAGTAGCAGTCGTTAGGTCAAGTTAGAGGCCTTAAGGCGATCTGATAACTCTAACAATAGGTGAGCCACACAACTAAACGAAAAGAAGATTAATAAGCATTACATTCTATGCAATTCAGACCAGAATAGCATTAGCACTACTGCCTACGGACTAGATAAATGAATATAGACCCCGATAAATTGATATCCACATAAACAAAAGCTTGATATCAATGTAGGTTTATTAAACAGTGCCAACTGCGATAGTGCTTTTAGGCGTTAATATTTCGATATTGTGTTTTCTATAGAGAGCGTTGGTGATAACTGAGATATTGATAGATACGATAAGTTGGTCATAAAGGGAATGTTATTTGTTTGCTGTGGCGTTATTAAAAGTTTTCGTTCATACTATTAATTATTAAGAGCCTATAATTTTCCATTGCAGGGCAAAGCCTTTAGACGCATAACACCAACTACGTAAAACAGCATCTTTATGCAAAACGCATGACTTGCAAAATACCACTTACGCAAAATACCAACTATGCATAACACCAACTTCAAAGGCCTCTCTACCTATACTTGTATTTTTATTAAACAACAATTTAAATCACCTATGCCTAAATTAATTATTGATTAAATATATATTTATTAATATACCTATTGCCTCTTCCATCTTAAGTTTTTAAAACCCTAAAGTACTTATTGGATAGCATATTATGATGGTTAGTCCAATCCTATCCAATCACCAAAGATCACAAATTTAATATAATAGATAAGTATATCTATTACTAAATCAATTTCCTAACTCCGTGAAAATATCGGAATAAGAAGTAAACATTCAAATTTCGTGCAGACGAAATACACGCACCGCTACATCACGAGTTATTGGCAATATTATTTATCAATTTAATAATTATACTTTAGGACATTATTTTATAATTACTAACTAACAAATGGATTGATTTTGGCAGTTACCTGCCATTGAGTCGCTATTGTTGATCTTTTGTTTCCATTTCGATAGTTTATGTTTCCATTACGAACGGTTTTTTTTCCGTTTCGATGTTCTAGGTTGGTGTTATGCTTAGTTGATATTTTGTGGTGGTATTTTGCGAGTCATGCGTTTTGCGTAAAGGTGGTGTTTTACGTATTTGGTGTCATGCGTCTAAAGGAATGTACTATCTGAGTTATAAATTGAATTAAAACTGGTGAGTGTTCAATGCCTTTAATTAGTCGCATAACATCATATACGCGAAACACCAACTCGAGATGTTCATTTATCTTGCTTAACTAAGTTTTAACCAACTTTTGAAGTTTTCAATTGATTTCAGTTTTTTCGGATCCATGTCTGCAATTGTTGGCTTATGTAGATAATTAGATTTTATCTTTTCTCATACGTCTTTATATTATTCTACTCGGCTCGGCAATCTGTTTCCACATATAGCCGATCATTTAGATGGTCCACTGCCTAGGTGAGTCATATTAAAATGCGTCATAAAAAAGTCCATCGACATTTTTATCCATCAGCTGTCAAACCGGTCAAGGAAGTGCGGCATGCTGTTCCTCTTTAGTCTTTGAAGAATAGAATCTTAATATTAATAAACTAACAGCGCTCCGCGATTTCACCCGCGTAACTCCCGGTCCCATGGGAATATCGGGATAAAAAAGTAACCTATAGAATTCCTCGATAAATGGACTATCCAACAGAAAAATATTTTTTTAATTCGAACCAGTTGTTCCTGAGATTAGTGCGTTCAAACAAACAAACAAACTCTTCAGCTTTATAATAATATAATAGTATAGATATTCGTTAACAAATTGCATGATACGCGGAAAAGCATCTGCCAATGTGTGATAATGTGATATGCTAATCTAATTTGCGCAAGCAAATAACACTTGGTAAATTTTCACTCATTCGATGTGAAAACGTAGCAAATGTTTGTGAACTTCTTTATTATTTATGCCTTTGTTAATTTTTAATTAATGTTTATTAAGGGGACAGAGGAAAGGGTACCTACCGGGCGCTCTCTCCATACAAACATAGTTAACTGTTTCCTCTCTGGATAATGACACTAGTGCAAATATTTTTGTTGCATAAAACTTTCCCTGCCATGAACATGCGCCTATGATTTTTATTTTTATTTTTATTTATTTATTTATTTTTTAAATCTTAATTTTCTATCTTTTTAATTAATGTTCCTATAGACGTTTAATAAATATTAAAACAAAATTATATGATAGAAAACGAAAAAAACCAAGACATATGCAACAAAAATATTTGCTCTATAATGTCATTATCCAGGGAGGAAACAGTCGACTACGTTTGTATGGAGAGAGCGCCGGTACCCTTTCACCTTAAACAAGAGTCTGGCTTCTACATAAATTGAACTGGGATCCTAATTAATTAGTTAAAACATCCTAGTTTGTTAGGAAAGTACACCGACATTTAAAAGGACCCTTGTAAATACCTATGTAGCTCGGTTGGTTTGGTTATCCAACAGTAGGTATACCGGCACGATAAGTCCATTTTACGTGATTGGGTCAGTTTAAATTACCTACTTACATGGAGAAATTTCCTACTGTGGTTTTTGAAACATTTCTGGGATTATCACATTGCATAGGTCTACTTACTTATTCACAGTAGGTTCATTTCATTAAAATGTTTTAGAACCAACTTCTGAAGTAAAAACCATGAAAAGAGATATATAAAAAACAATTTTAGTTAAAATAAAACGGGCACATTCTTTACCTACACAACAAAAAAAAATATAAAAACCTGAAGTAAATCTGATATTTCCGGTTGAAAGAAGACGTCTTGCTCAAATAAATATAAAATTGCAGCTTTCAGGAAATCAGTGAAGAAAATCTGAGTTATTCTCAAACAATGTTTACGAGGTAGGGTTAAGTAAAAATAATTTACATATTTTCTTATACAACGTGGTAAACATCGAGAAAGGCGACGAAACAAATCTTTGATGACTTGATATATTGTAGAATGGTATAGAATCAGTAGTACTTCTTCAATTCGAAGTAGGTATATTTATTCAGGACGAGTTTGGGTAGGAGTCATATATCTTACCCTTTTTCAAAGAAAACGTGACCTGACAAGGTGTTTAGGTATTCATTTAGGTTTTATAGATAGCTATGTCAAACAAATGCTCGTTGGCAAACGTTTTTGACGTGTTATCATCTAATAAATTGGTTGAACACCTGCATTAACACAAAAGTGTCACGGTAATATTGTGTGACGTCATGCGTCATGGTAATATAACCAGACGCGTCATGGTAATTTAGGAAACAGAGTATTTAATAATAATATCGCCCATCTGGGCTTGTGTTATGGTGTGACGAGTGACGAATAGAAGACTTATATAAAGGAGAAAAATATTTTTAAAGGAATAACAAAAAAATCTCCGTTTTTCATCGTTTTCTCATGACGTTATCTCGTAAAATTATCGTCCGTTAACCGACTTTACATACAACCATTTTTTACCTAGACTTTTATGCGAGCACTTTACATCTGATTTTTACAAAACTGTACCTAAACTAGGAGTTAAATGAAAACTTGCTATATTAATATCTGGTTTTCCAAGTTAGAGTACCCTAGGGTATGATTCTGATGCCAGCTAGTCTTAAACTTTGTAGATTCAAAGTAGGTACAATCAACGTTCAAAAGTCCACCGGCACCGTAACGTTTACAATCCTGTGCAGCACTATTTGAACATTATAACTACGTAACCTGTAAATCGATCCCACGTCGGTTGGTGGTAGCGGGTGGCGGCTTATACCACTAAACTAAATACATAGCTAACATGTTGAAAATAATAATCACATTGAGTACTTTTAATTCAAGTATTTATGTTTGTGTGTAACGTCTATTAGAAGAAGGTCGTAAGTCCAATACTTGTTGATAGTATTATGGTAGCAAATAGATAGTGGACTTATGACGCATACTGTACCATGGCTTTACGTACTAGCGAACCGCTTTGGCTTCGCACGGATAGCAATGGAAAATGTGTTCAGTAGTTTTTGGGTTTACACTTCACACGCCAGTAAAGCTTCCGGTATGATTGTTTTTCAATATCTTTAACAATCATCGTTGTTCTTCAATCAAAACGTTGTAAATTATACTCACGAATCTTCCTCATAAATTGCTTCGTCCATGGGTGAAATCGTATGAAAATCAATTCAGTCGTTTTTAAGTGTATCGCTTTTATTAACGCTCTATTAACCCTAGTCGTGTAAAAATTATGTTGATTTCCTACAGACACAGAATACACAATAGTTACTACTAAGTACAAACTTTAACAGCCCATTTACCACTTCAGAGATTGAATTCACAAAAATGTTTTCGTGCTTCCTTATTTAAAAAGAAACCCTATGAAACCCTATGTTATGTGAAGTTTCAAACTAGTAGCTCTTTAGGTATCTTTTCTTTTATATATATTTATACGTATACATAGAATATATATGTTGTAATAACTTTGTCTGCATTTATATTAATACAAAAGTGCAACATTGTGTTGAAAACGTTTATTTAAAGTTATATCCCTGTTGGCCATTTTAACACATTTGGCTTATTAGGAGTTAGGTTGGTACCAAACATTACGTGAGTAGAATTTAGTAGAAAGATGAACCGAGGGACTCTTTACTTATGGAATTCCAATATAAACTGTCTGGGTAAATAATTCTCATCTACTATAAGAAAACGACCCAAGTATCGCTGGAAGGACACAGTGGAAGCTGAGCGCGAACTTCAAGTTAACAATTGGTAAGAAATAGCGCAAAACAGGAAACGATGGAAGACTCTCGTTTTGGTGGCCACTTAGAGCTCAGCTGAGTATTTAGTAGTAGTACTAAAATACTTTTTTAGAACGAAGTTCCTTATCGCGGGTTAACGGGTTAGGTAGGACCGAGCCCAGAAAAAATGTTACGCGATACGAAAAAAAATAGAAACGAAAAACCGTAAGATAAACTGTAACCTCTTATTCCAAAACGAGGTTTAACATAGACAGAGATGTGGATTCAAACCTTAGATTTAGACACAGATTAGCTCGTGAACTATAATAGTCTAAAGACTATCCCAAAGAAACGGGAAAATGTAAAAAAAAATAGAGCAGATAGTACAAAAAGAAATAAAAAAAAGAAGGGAAAAAGAAAGAAAAAGAAGAGAAGGAAAGAAAAATAGGAATTCAATTGTCCATTGTGTTGTTGCTTGTGTGTGTCTGTATGTATGCTGTATTGTTAATGTTTGATTATTCGTATTAAGTAAATTTAGATTTTAGTTTTAGTATGTACTTACCTAAGTATTTTAGATATAGTAAATATTTTAGAATAATGTATAGTTGTAAGGTTATTTTTAAATAGGCTTAAGCGCTGCATCAGCGATAGTAGCGGTATTTTATAAGTTACAAATGAAAAAAAAAAAAAAAAAAAAACACTATCCCAATATAATCTATAGTGTTTAGACTATAATTCACGAGTAAATCTGTGTCTAAATCTAAGGTTTAAATCCACATCTCGGACTATTCTTATACCTCGTTTTGGAATTAGGGTTTAAAGGTTTGTACATTTAAACCAAGGACTGGATATTCAAAAAGCTCTTGCATTTTTTGACGTGACAACGTCTTATAAATTGGTTTGCCGGGTGACACTTCAAGAAACTGCGTTACGCTCCGCTGACGTTATGCGCTCACAATGAGAGCGAGTGAGAGGCACGCGGGCATAGTTAGCCCGCCTAAGAGCGAGAGAGACAGACATAAAAAGTGAAAGGCACGCGTCCCTTCCACTCGAGCACAGTTGTTGTCACGTAAAACTTTCGCCCGTATACCGACTTTACAGGCAACCAGTTTTTTAAAGATATCGACGTAACCGTTAATTTAACTCATCTTTGGGACATATATGATATCTGCGAAATTTCAATTCTAAATGAGTGATTTTATTCAGGCCACTGAGCAAACGAAAGTAAATGAAACTCAGTGACAAATGGCTCTGCGAATTTGTCCCGAGTTTGTGTACTTTAGAAATAAGTCATGTAACCACTCGTAAACCAAACATCGGCCTTCTACCTACAATAAAACTGTTCTTAATTGATTTATTGACATTCTGTTTGAGAATCAAAAGAGGGAAATATTTATTAAAAGCGGACTTCACTATCATCACTTCACTATCACTACATACTACATAGTATAAAATAAAGTCACTTTTCGCCGTCCCTATGTCCCTATGTATGCTTAGATCTTTAAAACTACGCAACGGATTTTTTTTTAATAGATAGAGTGATTAAACAGATTAAACACAGAAGTAGCCCTCAACGGCTTGCTAGTATAATTTCCAATAACCCTGTATATGAAGAGAAAATATTTTTTTGTTTATAAAATGTGTTTCACCGAAGAGTTTTTAATACGAAAGAGGGTTGTTCTAGACGTCTAGGCGAACAACTTTTGTTCTACGACTTTTGGAAAATCGAACTTTTTTTTAAAAATATACCTGAGGGAATTTTTACTTGAAAATCAGCTGTTTCATGCAAAAACATCGAACAAAATGTTCGAATTTCCAAAAGTCGTAGAATAAAAGTTGTTCGCTTAGAAGTCTAGAACAACCCCCTTTCGCATTAAAAGCCCTTTGGTGAAACACATTTTATAAACAAAAAAATATTTTCTATTTATAATATTAGTGTATAAAGTGAAAAATTAGAAAAAAAAAATAGTATTAGAACACATTGTATATTTGTAACGAATAGGCTCCGAAACTAATGGACCGATTTTGATGAAACTTGGTATAAGTACAGGTGAGTTACGCAGGTGAAACCCCTGAGCAGTGATAGTATTATTAGAAATACAAGATACTCTATTATGGGGCTGTCCATTAAACACGTGATTTTTTTTGGCATTTATAACTTCCCCTCCCCCTTGGTGATACATGGTGAGGTTTAAGACTACCCCCCCCCCCCCAATTTTAAAATTAGATGTTACTATAGTAGTTAGACAATTTATAGCCGCTTCTCGGTTGAGTATCGCGCGTTTGCTGAAAAAATCAATACACGTGATATATTACTACACCCCCCCCTTTCGAGCCTCACGTGATTAGTGGACAGCCTTTTTTTTTCCAGTCATGGCTTCGCACGGTTTGTGCATATAGCAATCGGGCTCAAAGTGATACAGAAATCAGGCTCAAAGTGTTTCAAGATGGTCAAGTCGTCACAGTTTGTCAAGTCAGGGGTCATAGTAAAGCGGTGGCTACTTTATTATAACCTTGTAGGAGATTTTGGAGGCAACGAGAAAAGTCCATGTTGGACACTGATTTTTACTTTTACTAAATTAGATAACTTTCCACCAGAATTATACAATTTAACTCGGTTTACAACTAAGTTTCGTGTAAATAAAACTGCAGCACGACATGTTGTTGGCTCGTTCCCGCCAAAACCTCTAGACAGCCTTTAATTAGTTTTAATGTTTAATAGTTGATTATGCATCAAGGGCATAAAGCAATGTCTTATGTTGTGGGTGGCATATTGAACCCCGAGTGTAACGAGGGACTCTCGGGTTAACTCCCAAGCGGAGTGAGGGAGTTTAAAGTTAACTCCTGAGCGAAGCGAGGGAGTTAAGTAGAGTCCTGAGTGAAGCGAGGGGTTCAAGCCGCCCAAGACGAAGACATGCTTTATCCCGAGGTGCATACTCTACTTTTCATACCGTCAGTCCATTTTTTTTATTCTTGTGGTGGCCAGTCCCCTATTTGAAAAAATCCACTTTTTAAAAAAAAAATGGGGCAATTGCAATAAGATGGTAGCATGATGGTAAATATTTGCTAGGTATTATAGGCAAAACATTTCAACGTTCCAAATTCAAATCACTTTATTCCCTTGGGAGTTTCATACAACATTATCTCCCTTGGGAATAAAGTCTTGCTTTAAGTTGAGCTTAATAGGGCTTTAATATGTGATTAAAGTGCTGCAGGTGTGAAAAGTGACTTACTCCATACATGGACACTCCAGCCTCTCGGTTTATCGTCCTCGCTATGCGTAGACGCCTGCATCTGGTCGTCGCTGTTCTCCGTCTCAGGTAACGTCCGCCACCGCTTCAGCAGTTCCTTGGTCTTGTCCTTCGTCTTGTCACATGCCTGCTTCCAGTTCGTGAAGTACTTCCGGGATACTTTCGGGCTTGTCAATGATGATGATTTTGAGTCTTGTCTGTGGAAAAGGCAAAGTCAAAGTAATTTTGTAGAGTTAGATTTTTTGTTAGGTAATTTTAATTTGGGTCGAGATGGGATCGAAACCTTTTTTTTTTAAATTTTTTAATATTATTATGGTATCAACCATATCAACAGTCTACTAATTTCGAGCATGTAGGTTTACAATTTTGAAAATATAAGTCACCTCCTTCACTTATATAGTTTATTTTGGAAAATTTGATTTGATATAGGTATACCTAAATATGTTATATTTGTGTTTATTTCGCTAAGAAGTTGCGCTAAAGAAATATTTTAGGTTGATTTTCAACAGATCTTTAAAATATAAATACAAAGAAATAAGGAGCTCATGGAGTTCTATGTTTTTCACGTTGCTTGGGTAAAAAAAGAGCGAGTATTTGTTGCCCAAATCAATAGCAATTGGTTATATTACTTTCCTATATTATTATGTGCCCACGGTAAATAATTAAAACCAGAACATAGTACCTAATACAAGATAGATAGATAGATACCTAGATAACTTTATTTGTACAACACAGGAAGAAACGAAACACGACATACACAAAGTAAAGTAATAGCTATAAAGTATGAGTTGCACAAATGGGCGGCCTTATCGCTGAAAGCGATTTCTTCCAGGCAACCTTTGGATGGAAAAGAACTGATTCAGCTTTAATGGTAGGTTGTGAATTTACTCAAGCAGGATACCAAACATAACCTGTATTTAGTACAAGTAACACAACATAACCTGTACAAAGTAGTAGTACAAGCGTACTTTGGCAACAGAAATAGGTATGATTTCAATAGGTACTTTCTCAGAACAATGCTCAAACAGTTCATTTAAAACGCCAGCCTACGTTTTCAACTGGGATTTCATCTCATCGCATATTAAGCCTTAAGCTGACATAATATTAATTTAACAGTTAATTTATTAACTGTGGTACAATAGAAAGGGTAGAGGGAACAGGGATTTGGCCCGACAAAATTCGAACGACATTTACTACGAATTAAGCTTAAGGCGAAGTGAGATCCAAATCGAAAGATTTTCGATGATTTTACAGCAAATAATACACATTTTAAAACCACTTACATAAATCAGGAAAAAGTCTAGAAGGTAAATGTTTACAAAACACTATTCTTTCTTGGAAACCGAAACACGATTAAAAAAGAAGCCAACCTTAATTTTTTCGATTAAAAAAAATACACATTTTGAAGTGGTCGTCGACGGAAAGAATCAACTTTTTTTTATTTTGTTAAAATATATGTAATGCCAATGATACTTTCTATCCTTTCTTGAAACTATTTTGTGTGAAATACTAAGAATAATTGTATAATAAACAACAGATTTTTTCCATAATTCGGCTAATTTTGCACTATCTTGCATCTCACTTATTTCTATTAAATCCGACACGGAACTACGATTATGAGCGAGCAGCACCTTAACAATTTATACAGTTTAAAAGCGGGGATGGTGTAAAAATGGAGAAAATAGCTACATACATACATACTTAAATACTTTGCAAACTACATAGTTTTCACAATATTATGTAACACGGTATGTAACAGTTTTTTAAATAAAATGTCGATTAATACTCTTAACGAAGACGTATTGTTTGAGCACATATAGTTTATATAAATTCGTTACCTTTATTTACATACGAACGAGTACCTATTCGACGCGATGAATAATTGCTAACCTAGTTTTATGCAATTCGTATTTTCAGTATTACGGCATAGCTATGTGAGAATGGATTTCGTTTCAAAGCCTACTGTTTGTGATGACGGCTTTTCATCAATATTTGTATTTCTGAAAATGAATATTTGAATGGTATCAAAAAATAGTTCGGAAGTTTTACATCAACAAAGCTCTTTTCAAACACAAGTAGGTACTTACCTACTGTTAAATAAAAGTTAAGCGAACGTACCTTTCCTTTTTTGTGGAATTTCTTTCCCACAATTATTCACTTACCTAATAAAAAGGGTTTTCAATTAGAAAGGTTCATTGGATTTGTAGAAATGTGGTCCCTTTCTAGATGTGGTTGATTGACAGATTAAATTAAGGTACGAAATGGTAAAGCTTTTTTATAAACCAATTCATTGGTCTACTCATTCAGATTTGTAAATCAAACAAATGAATGAATGAATGAATAATTATTTATTTCAGGCTAATTTGCCCATACATCATTAATTTGAAACAAATAAGATAAAATTAAAATTACAAAAAAAAAAACAAACAGATCCAAAAGAATAAAAAATAAAATAAAATACCATGACAATTAAAAGTACCTTACCTATCTACTTAAAAAGGCTAACTTAATAGTACATTGCGATACAAGTGTGGAAAGTTGATCATTCCATAGAGGCGGTTTATGACGCGCGAGCGGAACGCGAGCGTGGCAAAAGCCGAGATGGAATGATCAATTCACACGTGTATCGTACGACGTTTTTTATCACAGTTGCGAATAAAAAAAAGACTTGTTAAAATTTTAATAATAAAAAGTTTTTAAGAATTTTAGGTTATGTTTACTATTTTTTGTTAATTACACTCCCGAAAGGCTAGGCAAAAGACTTTTAACCTATACAGCGTCTGACATACAATATTTTTTTAGGGTTTTATTCATTTGTTTTTGCGTCGGCGGTTAAAAACAGAATATATTAGTTCCGGGTTTCATTAAAAACAGAATATATAAAAAAAATATATTTATGTACCTAAAGAAAAAACAAAATAAAAACAAAACTCAATTTTTAATTATTTTCAAAGACGTCATTACGTAATATTATCGTTCGCAGACTTTAGAGACAACCTTTTGAAAAGAAGAAAAAAGGTACCAACAAAGAGTTTTAAGCCAGCAAGGCTTAAAAACTCTTTGGATGGTACCTTTTTCTATACATCAAAACAGTATAACCCAGATAAAGGAGATCATTCATGTTTCTAACAAAAAATACCCACAAAAAAAGTGCCGGCCAGTAATAAAAATTATTTGTATCTTGTAGAAAATAACATTTTAAACAATGTTTACTAAGGCAACAAAGAGCTACGATCAAAAATCGTTGAGTTATTTTACATTGAAAACCCAAAAAATGCATTTTGTAGGGATCCGTTTGACCACTTTTAAGATCCCACTATAACTTCTGAAAGGGTTATTGGATATACCTATGTATATAAATATAATAAAAACAGACAAAACTTATCCATTTACTACTTATTTTTATATTTTTTCTGTAGTAATATCTTAGAAGTGGTCAAACAGATCTCTACAAAATGCATTTTTTTGGGTTTTCAATGTAAAATAACTCAACGATGGTTCATCGTAGCTCTTTGTTGCCTTATTAAACATTATTTAAAATGTTATTCTCTACAAGATAGAAAAATTTTTTTTTGTGGCCGGCACGTTAATTTTTGGGTACGATTTGAACGATGTCCTTAAGAATGTTTCATCTACTATATGTCATTAGCAGTAAGATACGTATTTGACATATCGGGATGACGTATTATTTTCCAACACTAGTTGGATTTTTTTTTATCGCACGCGTGTATTACGTTGCATTATGAGCCTAAAAGCGGTTTAATAAGATCCACTTTATGAGCAACTGTGATAAAAATAATATTATGCATAATTTATGCCGTCCTAAATGTCACTTGTCATGTAATGTGTCATCTTATGTTCATCTCAAATACCTACTTACTCCTTGATAAAAGAAGTTTCTGTTTGCAATTGGTGGAAATCAAATGTTCCAAATTTTGACTCTTGCTTTAAACAGATTACAACAAAGATCTTGGTTTTTAATGGTACATTTATTGCCAAAAATAAATGTTTTTTTTTTTTAATTAAATAACCTATTTACCTACCTTACCATAACTACTTACCAGAATGAACTATTAAAAAGACTTGTTTTTAACAAAATAATACCGTTTCAAGAGTAGGTACAGTCTAATTCCCAAAATCTATATGACAACAAAATCACATGGTTTGAAACGAAAAATTCCATTCCAACATTAATTATAACTTCATTTAAACAACCATTTTAATTAATTAAATATTTGATTGAGAGACTCATTGTGTGCTTTAATAAGAAATGATGGAACCTGCAAATAAATCATGAAATTCTCGTCTGAAAACAAAGGGGAAATCATATCTCTATCTGTTCAATTATGTCTAAGTAGAGCTTTCAGCGTATAATGTTTGATTTGGAGAAGGTATTTGCTTTTGGTTGAGAACTGTGTTCATGAAAGTCTGGGTTTAAGTCTACGCCCACTGTAGGTACTATCATATTACGTACGATTCTTACGGTCATACCTAGACTGCATTTATCGTCGTAATTCATCTTCATCATCTTTTGATCATCTTTTGTCGCCAGAAAGTTATATGAGTGTACGAGAAACTGAACCCTAGTTTTTGTGCAGTACCAAATTGATTATCTTTCTATATGCTATAGTCTTAATAATTGTTTAACAACTTTTAAATTTAAAGTAAACATCGCTCACAAACACATTGCGCTGCTATTATAATATATGTCTTAGATAGGGTCTAAGACATATATTATAATAGCAGCGCTCCGCGGTTTCACCCGCGTATCTCCAGATCCCGTGGGAATATCGAGATAAAAAGTAGTCTATTTTATTGCCAATAAATCAATGTATCGATATACGAAGTTTCATCAAAATCGGTCAAGTAGTCTCAGAGCATATTCGTAACAAACAAAAAACTTTCCTCTGTATAATGTTAGTATCTATAAAAGACTAGCTTTTACCCGCGACTTCATCTATGTAGGAGTTGATTTTACGAAAATTTTTCATAGCGGATGCCCACGTCATAATACCTAGGTATATGTATGACAAAATTTAGCCCGATCGATCCATTAATTTGAGCTATACCTACGTTGATTTATCAGTCAGTCAGTCAGGATTTAGAATTTTACATTTATAGATGCAACTGATGTTTCAGGTCTTCGACTATTATCTATTTTGTGGGGGTGGGAATTGGTCCAGAACTACCTCCTCGTGGTCCACCCTGGGCAACGGCATATGACGGCTAAACGTTCTTGACTAAAACTGGCGCACCGAATTGTTCCTAGCGAATCTCCCGGTGCTTTCCCTGCGATACTATCATCATCATCTAAACAGTCCTTCTCAGGACTCTTTAATGACAAACAGCCCTTCTCAGGGCTACTCTATAAACAACAGCCCTTCTCAGGGCTCCACACCCACAAATAGTCCTTATCAGGGCTGCTGAAAAACTTGGATATAGAGGTTTGATCCACGCAGGATGAATGCCATACGCCATGATGATGATCTATTTTGTGGTTGAAGATATTTATTTTGCCAATTATATTTATTTGATATTGCTTTTTTATACTCGTGACGCGTTCTCGAAACATTCTATTTTCATTACTTGTTTGGAATAGGTATTTAAAATTAAAAAGTGCCTGAGTAAGTATTTACTTATACATGGGTGAATATAAAATTTATTGCTAACAATAGATTATTTATTTAATTAAATAGAAGTTGTTTTGAGTTTATGAAAATAAATGGTAGTTAGGTCTTCAATATTTAAAGATAGCTATAGGTACTATTAGATTGTAGGTACTTATATATTGTTTTTTAAATATCTAGGCTAATTTAGTAGGTACATATTATATAATAAATAAAAAATATAAATATTTCAGGACATATTACACATCGCCATCCAGCCCCAAGCTAAGCAACTTAATGCTTGTGTTATGGGTGCCAGATAACGGATAAACTACTTATATACTTTTTTTATCAAAACTTTTTCGAGATTAAAAAAGAAGAGATTAGGTACTTACGTACAATTAGGTAAGTACAACACAATTTCTTACAGAAAGATTTTGAATAAATTATAACAGAATGTCCGCTTTCTGTAAAAAAGCCTTTGTTGGTTTGGGTTTATTATGCCCGAGGAAAAGTCCAATTAAATAGAACCCAGTAGTTTTTTGAAATAACATCAAACGAAAGTGTCCCTAGGGCAACCTTAAGGGTGTTCAGACGATGTTCATAGCCATCTCATCGTCACAAAGACACATAGAAATAATGACAAAAGTATTGTTATTTGGATGAACGCTCTCTGAAAATCTAATAAAACGTAAGAAAGTACGTTTTTTTTACAAAGTTTTGAAGATATTTATAATGTTTGCTTACTTATTTAAGACTTAAAACGGGGGTTGCATGTCAGTGCTGAAGTCGGAGCAAATTGGTGATTTTGGTGGAGTCTAGGCAAATTTTATTTGTTTTGTTAAGGGTCGCCTTCGCCAAAATTAAAAATCTATTATAATTTGCATGAAAATATGTTATTAAATTTTGTTGATTGTACCGTTATAGTTATTTTCCTACATTTTGGTGTAGTTACCTAATTGAAAAATACAAATTCTTTGTAGATTCTAAGCCTATCTAATTTAAGCCAAATAAGACCTAACTATTTTCGATTATAATTGAAAACATTAAGCCTATAAATCCAATAAAAGAAAACTGAACCGATCAATTACAAAAATAATTGTAAATAGTACTTAATGACAATTTTCTTACGTGACGGAATAAAACCTCGGATGGGACGTGACGATTTCTTGACATCGTTTCATTTAAAAATATCACGTCCCGTCCGGCATGAGAAACATCACGTTACGTATGCAGCGACCTCAAATCGAATCCAATTTATAAAAAAAAATGTCTTTTAGGAATCCAGGAAGCCACACACAGAATTTTTGCAATTTATCTATTGTAGGCAGATGTTGATACAAACAGTTTGCGGCATTTGTGGTGTGTAGTTAATTTAAACATCCCGTAAGTAATGTCACCTTGTCAGTTGTGCTATAGACAACGTAGGCGTAAATAGAGTTACGTGAAGCAATAACGTCACAAATAACATCACTGTCATGTATTAGCATAGATTAGAGTCGCTTTGTTACTGCGTCATTGCTGTGATTAAGTTGTGGCAAGTTCGTGTTATGAGGTGGCGAACGTAATTTATTAGAGTAATATTGAAATTGAAACAGATGGATTGTTTTTGTTACTCAAGTTTGTTATTTGGGCTTGTGATTGATTCGACTTCTCTCTATTTTCGTAGCTTTGAAAACTTAATCTTGGACCGGTTAATCAATTCGAAATTTTCGTATTGTTATTCTAATTTATTACCTAAAATCGGTCCAGTTCTTTCGAAGCCTATTCAATTCAATTCAAACAAACAAACAAACAATCAATCAAATCATGCCTCTTCATAATATTAGTTTAGATGCCTCACGATCAAAAAGTCTACTGTTCCCATAGACTACTATCTAGGCATATCGAAATGGAGTCATTAAGCTTCTAACCCTAATATAGGTCTGTAGCCGTTTCTTCTCAAATTCTTTACCGTCACTACGGCGTAACCTTTGTTTTCTGAAGAACAGAATGGCTAAACATAAACATTTTTAACTTCTTCTTTTCGAGTCAGTGACGTTCGACCAGTCAAATTTTTCCTACCTAGTAGCTAGCCACTGCAACTGCAGCAGCGTTGACCTTTATCAGGTTCTACAATGTGCAGGTATTGGGGCACAATGGGCATTGGAGTAGGTGCACTATATACTGCGACGGGGCTTTTTACCTTACCTCTCTATAGTATCCTTGGAGCTCTGACTAGCCCGGGACAATCGCCGTTCCTTCCTTACTCCTCCGTCATCACTGCTGGGCGACTTCTCCGGCGGTAATTTCAGTTCCTTTTCCGACTTGCTGCTAGACCGGGAGTTCTTGCCGTCGTCGCCACTGTCTCGTTTCAGGACCGGTTTCACTGGCGATAAGCTACCCGGCTTCTCATTCTTTTTCACCTCCATATTTTGTGATTCATCGTTGGTTGATTATCACTGTAACAAAGGCACGTAATCACACATTTTACAGAAGATTGTATCTTAATCGGTCCAGCTATTTAGGTGATAAATGAGAACATTTGAGTGCACAAACAAACAATTACCCTCTCACCCTAAATGCATTACCGTCCACTGCTCCGCCGTGGGTAAAAAAAAAAAAAAATTATGAAAAAGAAAACAGTGCTCTACCATAGAAACTACGTTTACATTATAATTAATTCAATTTCTTGACTGAACAGTCAAAGCTTAAAGTCTCCCAAAGCGGCCGACGAGCCATATCTAAAGAATAACAAAGTTTACGTGCCTTTTTGTAACAACTGTTTTATTAATATAATATCCCTGCGCGAGATTGTGTACTGAATTATTGATAGTTTGTTGTGTCAGTGACTGTTCGTACCTACATAATACAGGTGGGACTGCGGAACATGTTTGCGTACCTTTATAAAACGGCCAACCAGAATAAATAAGCTTACCCTAAAAAAATAATGTTAGACTAATGCGTCGCACAAAAGGGTTATGTTACGGTACCATACATAAATACCTACATAAAACAACTAACATACGTAAGATCTAACATAAAATGTACGAAAATAAGGCAAGAATAAACTTAAACAACTAACAAGTGGGTACTTTTATAAAACGTTTTAATAGAAGAGCCTATTTTTACCCTACTACGGCGAAGCGAAAAGGGAGGGTTATGTTTTTAAACTTAATAATTAAATTAAAATCTTAAACTTAATACCTTAATTTTTTTAGTGTAAGTTACTAATATTTTCTAGTCTTATAAGTATCTGTCTGTCTGTACTAACACACTCTAAGGATCTTTGTTGTTCGAAATAAAAATCTTTCATTTAATTTTAATTTCATTTTAAACCAAAACTTAGGTAAAAATAGAATAATTCGGCAACACCGAAACATCTGAAATTATTTTGCGCATTTTGATAGGTAAATACTTTCAGTAAAAGTCCGCAATTAATTGGCGCATTATGATAGAGTTTTAGTAGATATTCATTGGTATTCGGTGCCAGAAAGCCAAATAAAGCATGTTAAATCCATTACTTTAAAATATTCGTAGGGTATTCGTCGTGATGCGAAGAGACGAGCAACACGTTGTTAAGAAGGCTTTGCAACTGCCTGAACACAAGAGAGGTAGAGGACGAACTCCAGCTACATGGTGGACCAGCATAACGAAACTCATCACAGAGGAAGAAATTGCCCGAACCGACAACCCAGGACAGATCGTCCTGGCGCCAAAAAATTAGGAGAGCCGACACCACATGAAGTGGGAAAGAGCAAGGAAGAAGAAGAAAAGAAAATATTCGTAGGGTGAAAAAGACTACCAACTTTTCTATCGACCGCCGACCACTGTCGACTTTGGTTGCTTTCAATTGAAGTTTGTAGTCTACTTTCCCTTAGTTGGTCCGCCGTGACCAGACCACTTTAGTTATTGATACTGAACTTCGAACTTCTTTCCTCAAAGTAACGGAGGTTATCCTTGCCACTGGGAAATTAAATTGTTAATACATTTACTTATTTAATAACTTAAATAGAATTATTTTCGGGTTTCCTCACTGGATTAAAATATGACGCGATGAACAAAACATAGAAGTACACAGGGTTATTGGTAATTATACTAGCAAGCCGTTGATGATTTTTTCTGTGCACCTTAACAAACAACTTTTGTTCTACGACTTTTGGAAATTCGAAAAAGAAATGAAAGTGTAAATTTGAAAAAAAACAGCAGATTTTAGAGTAGAGTTCTACTGTATCTACCGATAAAACTTAAAAAAATAAGTAAATTTTTAAGGTTAATGACCTTTCCGTGTATAGAACAGCTGATTTTTCGGTTTGTTCGAATTTCTTGTTTAGGTGCACAGAGTGACCCTCAACGGCTTGCTAGTATAATTACCAATAACCCTGTATAGTAAAAAAAATTCACCCTCCTTCCAGACAAAATAACGAATTAAACGACTATATTATGGCACATTAGAATAAGCTTTTATTCTATTGTTTTGTTTTATTTCTCTAGTGCTTTCAATAAAGTGCTTTATCCATCTATGAAAAATTTGCGACGGAGATAACATTATCCATGACATTATGGCTTTAAAATATGACGCCTTGAACAAAACATAGAAGTATAGTCAAATTTTATTTAATCTCTTTCCAGACAAAATAACAAAAACTAAACTACTATATTAACCTTAACGGGTACCTATTATGGCACATTAGATTAAGCATTTATTCTATTGTTTTATTTTAGTTATCTTGTGCTTTAAATAAAGTACTCTATATATCTATAACAAATCTACCACTAAGATTCAACCATAAACTTTTAAGCCGTCTTTTATCATATCGGCAGCCATTTCAATCTATCGTAATGGAAAGATTAATCGAACGATAGAAATACCTACTTAATACCACGATAGCGATAAAATTGCTTGAGATTATAGAGTTAAACATTAAGCTTATCGATCTTGATTTTTTAAAAAGGCCAGTGCTTTATCTCACCTTTATATTCATGCCAGAAAAAGTACTTTCACAGAAATAACCTATACCTAACCCCAAAATAACCAAAGTGCTCCAAACTCAATCATGCAGCCACAAAATTATACATTTTAATGTCTCGCAGGGTAACCCATTAGCCCCATGTGTTCAATAAAATATTGAAAAAAAAAATACTGACCCGAAATATATCATAATTAGCTTTTGCCCGCGACTTCATCCGCGTAGAAGTCAAAAATGGATCTAATAGGATTGGACCAAGGAATCACGTTGTCCCATACAAACTTTGCCCCCCTTTTTCACGCCCTTAGCAGTAAAATTTCGGAAAATCCTTTCTTATCGGATGCCTACGTCATGCAAAGAACACACCCTCCAAGTTTCCGGCCTCTACGATCAGCGGTTTAGGCTGTGCGTTGATCCGTCAGTCAGTCAGTCAATCAGGACAAAGCATTTAATATGTACAGATTGTAAGTTGCTGTAAAATAAATTCTGATAATAGCATACCTAACTTACTTAGAATTATTCATCACTCGCGACTTGAAGACCTCTTAATACTGAACCAATAACAAACAGAGTAACATTTAGATTTTGTGATAAATACATAAATGTAGCAGGTAAATTTGTGTTGAGCAATTATTTCCTGGTGTTTCGCATCACACGAACCTTTGACAAATGACTTGAAGTTTCCTAGAACTTTACACTCTGCGCCTTCATTAAACCATAATAACACAGAAACATGGTTCGAGATACGGAATCCAAATTACATGAATTGTGTGTAATGGGTTAGGAACTTTATGACTACATCTTGGTACGTCTAAATAGTAGATACGACTAGATCGCTATAAAACTAAGTCTCGATATGACTACATCCCGTTAGGACTAAATAGCGGACCGACCATTTATTCCATTCGTCCATTTATCAAATTGACTTAATATCGATAGGACGTACAAATCTATACCTAACTATGTATTTTGTATCATTCCACATAATCCATTTTCTCGGGTGACCTACTTACCTACAGCTGCGCAAAAATATAATAGGTAGGTATCCTTTAAAAAGTCTTTGTTAGACTTAAATCGGTCCTGCATCACATACACATTGCATTAAGAGGAAAGGGTATCGGCTGTCTCTCCATACAAACGTAGTCGACTGTTTCCTCACTGGATAATGATAGCACAAATATTTTTGTTGCATAATAGTACATTGCGATACAAGTGTGGAAAGTTGATCATTCCATAGAGGCGGTTTATGACGCGCGAGCGGAACGCGAGCGTGGCAAAAGCCGAGATGGAATGATCAATTCACACGTGTATCGTACGACGTTTTTTATCACAGTTGCGAATAAAAAAAAAGACTTGTTAAAATTTTAATAATAAAAAGTTTTTAAGAATTTTAGGTTATGTTTACTATTTTTTGTTAATTACACTCCCGAAAGGCTAGGCAAAAGACTTTTAACCTATACAGCGTCTGACATACAATATTTTTTTAGGGTTTTTTTCATTTGTTTTTGCGTCGGCGGTTAAAAACAGAATATATTAGTTCCGGGTTTCATTAAAAACAGAATATATAAAAAAAATATATTTATGTACCTAAAGAAAAAACAAAATAAAAACAAAACTCAATTTTTAATTATTTTCAAAGACGTCATCACGTAATATTATCGTTCGCAGACTTTAGAGACAACCTTTTGAAAAGAAGAAAAAAGGTACCAACAAAGAGTTTTAAGCCAGCAAGGCTTAAAAACTCTTTGGATGGTACCTTTTTCTATACATCAAAACAGTATAACCCAGATAAAGGAGATCATTCATGTTTCTAACAAAAAATACCCACAAAAAAAAATGCCGGCCAGTAATAAAAATTATTTGTATCTCGTAGAGAATAACATTTTAAACAATGTTTACTAAGGCAACAAAGAGCTACGATCAAAAATCGTTGAGTTATTTTACATTGAAAACCCAAAAAATGCATTTTATAGGGATCCGTTTGACCACTTTTAAGATCCCACTATAACTTCTGAAAGGGTTATTGGATATACCTATGTATATAAATATAATAAAAACAGACAAAACTTATCCATTTACTACTTATTTTTATATTTTTTCTATAGTAATATCTTAGAAGTGGTCAAACGGATCTCTACAAAATGCATTTTTTTGGGTTTTCAATGTAAAATAACTCAACGATGGTTCATCGTAGCTCTTTGTTGCCTTATTAAACATTATTTAAAATGTTATTCTCTACAAGATAGAAACATTTTTTTTTGTGGCCGGCACGTTAATTTTTGGGTACGATTTGAACGATGTCCTTAAGAATGTTTCATCTACTATATGTCATTAGCAGTAAGATACGTATTTGACATATCGGGATGACGTATTATTTTCCAACACTAGTTGGATTTTTTTTTATCGCACGCGTGTATTACGTTGCATTATGAGCCTAAAAGCGGTTTAATAAGATCCACTTTATGAGCAACTGTGATAAAAAACCTATAACTGCCAGGACTATGCTCTTATGTCTTGTTTTTTTTTTATTTTCTAATTATCATAGAAATTAAGCAACAAAAAAATGGGTTTTTGGCGGGAACGAGCCAACAACATGTCGTGCTGCAGTTTTATTTACACAAAACTTATAAACCGAGTTAAATTGTATAATTCTGGTGGAAAGTTATCTAATTTAGTTCCGTGAAAGTGCACAAGTGTAGTGAAAATAAAAATCAGTGTCAAACATGGACTTTTCTCGTTGCCTCCAAAATCTCCTACAAGGTTATAGTAAAGTAGCCACCGCTTTACTATGCCCCTGACTTGACAAACTGTGACGACTTGACAATCTTAAAACACTTTGAGCCCGATTTCTGTAAATCGGGCCATAATTTGATGCAAAACATTACTTGATACTGGCTATATGCACAAACCGTGCATATAGCCAGTATAGCGAAGCCATAACTGAAAAAAAAAACAAACATAGGGCATAGGTCATGGCAGTTATAAGTTTTATGCTAAAAAAATATTTGCTTTAGTGATCAACTTTGTTCTCGACTGTTATTAAATCTGCGTCGACATGCTGAGAAATCGACATGATGGGCTTAGCAACACTGCATCGACGTCGACTATGTTTGTATGGAGAGAGAGCCGGTACCCTTCCTCTTAACGGCCCTGCAAAAAGCTCAAAATGTCCTGCGTATTTCCCACATCAGCATCTTCCAGAACCATAATATTAAAGGACTAGTTTTTGCCCGTGACTTCGTCCATGTTGGGTTCGAATTTTCTAAATTTCTTATAGCGAATGCCTATGTTGTAACAGCTATCTGTATGCTAAATAGCTATTGGTTTGAGATGTGCGTTAATATATCAGACATTCAAGCAGGAACCCAGAAGGCAGGACTTGTCTTGTATTAAGAACCGTTTCCTGCAACTAGACCTCTTCAGTAGAGACATTTTTTCACTAGGATGAAGTAGGCTTGGCTAACACCTATACTACCCTTCCAGCTTATTCGACCGTGTCCACAGGAAAGAAGTCGTCAATATATCTGGAGCTAAGCCACGGGTTTTCCTTGACCGTAAGAGCAATGTCAATTGGATTTTTCGTCATAAAATCCATTAGTGCACTGCTGGCTGGGATTTGAACCCACAACCTTTGGAATGAAACTCGAGGTATCTAACACTAGGCCAACACCGCTCGGCCTATGGCGGCGGACTCGGGGGAGTTCGTCGCCAGAACATAGGCCCGAGATGGCGGCGGCGTGTCCTGCACCGCCTCTAGAGACGGTTTTTTCCTTGTGCCCTTCACTTTTTTCGCGAAAGGGTCTTTAGACCAGTCACCCCAGGGGGAAGTAGTTGTATGTGCAAACAGTTCATACTCCCTCCTGGATTACGGTGAAGAGAGGGTCACCGAGGAGTTTTAGTGGGTAAACCTCTGGCCGCCTACCATCTCAGGCCAGCAGGGAGCCCCACACATCCCCGCCGCTCCCTCGGAGCGGTGGTAAGGTGCATAAGGCGCATTTCTCCTCAATAAAAAAAAAGGCCAACACCGCTCAGGACTGTAAATATTATATTCATAGAATTCAAGCCCTACTGGTGACCAAAGGGCTGGCTGCTACTTTAACGGATCGCCATTGCCATCCAAAGAGACAATGCAGCGAGCCTTTTGGGCACCCTACATAGGGAGACTTGTTATGGGAGACGCCCATTTGTGCAACTTATATTTGCTAGCTATTACTTTACTTTGTGTTTATCGTATTCTGTTTCTTTCTGTGTTGTACAAATAAAGTCTATCTTATTTAGATTGGTGACGATAAGCTTGTCAACAAAAGGCTTCAGAGCATGGAACATCGTCGCAAGGTGGCGAGCTTGTCGGCCTTTTATCGGATAAATTTCAGGGAGTGTGCAACAGAACTCCACGACCTAATCTTGTCATCTCCATTCTTTCGTCATATAACCAGGCAGACTGGTGTGCGACACCGATTCATGGTGGACATACTAAACGTTCGCACTAAGCGCTTTGCTTAGTCATTACCTATCAAATGTAAAAAAAGAAAAAGATTATTAATTTTGTTTTATTTCTTTCTATTAATTTAATGTAAGTATAGGTACTTAAAATTATTTCATTAAAGCATTCTTTTAGTACCTAGTGCCACTATCCCAACATAATTCCACTGTACCTACACATGTGTTGAATTCTTGGCGTAATTAGAAATTCACTCTCTCAGCGACGATGCTGCAATAAGCTTAATGGAGGCCGGTGTTTGTTCGTGCTGGCACATTGTTCCGGTAACTAGTGGCTAGTGTTAAAATAGCGTTGTTTTCGTAATATTTTCAGTCATAAAGCTACACTGTTAATGGTGGGCTAGGGTTATCTGTGTTTTCATAGTTATAATAGCTTAAACTAAGTGGTATTTATGTGTATATGCACCTTGAAATTTGTTATAAATACTAGCATAACCCTCCTAGCCCATGACACTCCCAATGAATCAATGTATCCTTATACTTACCAAGTTTCATAAAAATCGGTCCAGTAGTTTCGGAGGCTATTCAATTCAAACAAAATTACTTTGGCTAATGGATCACGCAGAGAAATAGGAGTCAACCAGAAGTACAAAACTGTATAGTTAAATTATTTTACGACAATTTTAGTCGGAAATACTGTATTCTTGTAATCTCTACGATTTTATTTTAAACCTCACCAAATGTTTGATAAGGTACACTAGAAATATATTTTAAATCAAAGCTACAATAATTTTGTATTTAAAACAATAATTCTTGCTTCATAAACGAAATTATTTGTATTGTTTACTAAAATAAAATGTACAGTTAACGAAGTTAAGTGTTCTGATTAACGATCGTCATGTTGGTAATGCACTACGAAGTTGCTTGTAACCACAACAACATTATTTTAATTACTACAAGAATGTATAATTATCCTTACTATTCTGTTTGTTTCTGAAAATAACTAAAACAAATTGTTTTAATAACAAAATTATTAAGTTGTCATAGATGAATATCATGTTAATTTAACACTGTGTTCTTTTATATAGACAACAAAATTATTGTTAAAACTACAAGACTACATTTTTGTGAATGCAAGAATATTCTAGTTAAATAATTATATTTATGTGTAGCTACTTATTTATTTAGTTTCATGAGTCACAACTAGATGACACCAGTAGTAATTTTAGATCGCGCTATCGTTGTGTTTTATCAAATTACCTTGGTCGAGACGAAAATTTTGTTTTGTATCGTGGGTGCGTACGGATTACGGACTCCGCACTTAAAGCAATATGTGGCTATACTCCACTATTCCATAAGTGCTGCGTTTCTCGTAGAACGTGCAGACGCGTAGTCTACGAGACAATGTAGTCTAACTTTAATATTCCTTTTTGCTGTCTAGGATTACTATAATTGATTTATACATCAAACGCAATTATCGGAACTAGAATATTTTATACACTACAAAAATATCTAGTTACATTTACAATAACCTAGTAAACGTAACTAGATTGTTTATCCGTGTATACTAGTAGACTAGTAGTGTGTACAATAATTTCTAGTTGGTCCTCAATAAAAAATATTTGGTAAAGACAACTAGTGGGTACTGCTGTCACGGATCCAAACAGAAGTTCTGGTTGCACTTACGAGATTTCTCGTACGTCTAACAACATTTTTCTCTGTGTGCGGCATTGCTAACCAAAGAGGCAGTGCAGCCATAGTCTTTTGGCTATTCTACCCAGCCAGCCTTTTAGGATAAATATTTGTCAGTAACAAAATGAAAACGACTGAAGGAAGTCAACAACACAGTGCTTCATTTGATGGATACGTCAGGGCGCCGCCATCTTGACTACTGTTTTGTGTCTATAAATAGGAATAAAATGACGGAACGTGGTTCAGTCTGTCGGAGTAGCTTCATGATGTCCGAACCTTTTTATGTTCGTACCATTTATTTGAGTTAATTAGTTTAATACCTTTTAGTGAGTGGATTAAGCGTTGTGGTAAAATAATGCCGATGGGTATGTAATTTATATGATTAAAATATGTTCTGACGATAAGTGCCTTTATATTTACGTAACCTACACTCAGATTTGCCTAAAATAGCTGGTCCTTTATATCAGAAGTGCGATGACATAGTGAAAATCGAACTTTCACGTGGCACGTTTTCGGTCTTGCTGACAAGTGTTTTATGGTTTTAATCTAAATCTTTTAAAAAAAAAGGAGCGTGTAAAATATTGTGAATTATTGTGATATGAAATATTGTGATTAAATATAAAAACGCAAATCTATTGTTGAAATTTGTGGGTAAGACAATAATTAAAATAACGGTTAAATAACCTAAATATTTTTATTGTGATAAAAATTATACGGTGAAAAACAATAAAACATACAGAGGCTTCATAAATTACTGTGTTGAATTCAAGTAGCGAAGAGGGAGACATATTACTCCTTCTTCATCTGTTTATTTGAAGATGCTTTTAGTAATTTTGCAGATTGAATAGCGAGTGAATGTAGATGACTTGTAGATGGTGACACAGGTGAAAAACCGTGAAAACAGCACGGGGACAACACGTGTTTAGCAGAAAACACATTTCGTAAGCATTTTGTATAAAATGATGAGCTGTAAAGATTGTATAATTAATGTGTTAATTTTTGTTATAATACAGTCGAACTATGGACAGGCGCAAATGATGGGCGCAAATGCTGGGCTCAAAATGAAGCTTGAAAACAGCCCGAGGATGTAGTAAAATGACTATGGTGGAAAATGGTGAGCTGTATCGTTTATAATTTGTATAATGAGCTGAATACTTTCGTAAAAAAGTATAATTACAAAAATATCGCTAGGTTTGAAAAATTTAGAGCCAGGAGTGGCCGATGCAATCAATAAAGTGCTAAAATATCTTATCAAAATTGGTGATGCAAGTAGATTAAATCCAGATTTTTACATGGCTGTCTGAAATATTGTTTCTTATGAAAAGTTTTGAATTAGTAATGGTCGCTAGTATGGATATAACAAAGAAATATGCCATATAATTAGCGATGCAAATGGATTAAATTCAGATTTTTTAAAGCTGTATCGTTGATAATTTGTATAATGAGCTGAATATTTCTGTTGTAAAGTATAATTACAATTAAGGCTAGATTAAAAAAAAGTTAAGAGCCAGGAGAGGCCTATGAAGTCAATTAGCTTCTGAAATATTTTATTAAAATTGGTGATGCAATTAGTTTAAATCTAGACTTTTACATGGTTGTCTGAAATATTGTTTCTGAAAAGTTTTGAATTAGTAATGGTCGCTAGTATGGATATAACAAAGAAATATGCCATATAATTAGCGATGCAAATGGATTAAATTCAGATTTTTTAAAGCTGTATCGTTTATAATTTGTATAATGAGCTGAATACTTTCGTAAAAAAGTATAATTACAATTAAGGCTAGATTAAAAAAAGTTAAGAGCCAGGAGAGGCCTATGAAGTCAATTAAGTTCTGAAATATTTTATCAAAATTGGTGATGCAAGTAGATTAAATCTAGACTTTTACATGGTTGTCTGAAATGTTGTTTTTATGAAAGTTTTGAATTAGTAATGGTCGCTAGTATGGATATACCAAGGAAATATGCCATATTATAATTAGCGATGGAAATGGATTAAATTCAGATATTTTAGATGTTGCATAGAAATATTTTAGTTTTTGAACAGTTTTGGTCAGAGTAGATAATTGCCGCAAAAAGTGGATTCATGGGTAGATTCATATTTTTGACCAATTAGTCGAGAGTGTGAATTTGCAGATGAATTTATTTTAGTAAAGGTGTACATGCTATAAGATTTTGTGAAATAAACTCGATACGCTGTGAACGCAAGTCATTCTTAAACCGATAATATAAATCATTCAGATATGGGTGTCTCTCTCTCAC
This sequence comes from Idaea aversata, assembly GCA_907269075.1. Lineage (NCBI taxonomy): Eukaryota > Metazoa > Arthropoda > Insecta > Lepidoptera > Geometridae > Idaea > Idaea aversata. The sequence goes on from OU026102.1 coordinate 7,700,048, forward strand.
AAGTGAAGCGAAATGTTCTTTGTGAGATGTGTAGCGAGAAATCTAGAATGAAGAGATCTGTACATGTAAAAAGAAATGGCGTTGCAATATGGGTTCTAATGGCAGGAAAAAGAAATAAAACTCAAATTAGAGATTCCCATGCAGTTGCAGTCACTTCAAACATTTTTCCAACAGAAGTAGAGTGACAGAATTGTGTATAGTAACAGATATCCATGGTGAACACTGGTACTTTAAATACATGGCGATACACAACTTAGCTGATATTGAACATCACTTGGTTTAAGCCATTTGGTTGAGTTGGTTGGCCGGCGATGGGATAGCTAGCTCTTCCAAGATTCTGTCCCTTTTGCTCTGGTGTGTGGATGTGGAAGTATTGCGAACTGTAGATGTCTTTTGGTCGAGTTAGTTGGCCGGCGATGGGATAGCTAGCTCTTCCAAGATTCTGTTCTTTTTGCTCTGGTGTATGAATGTAGAAGTATTGCAATCATTTGATGTCTTTTGGTTGGGTTGGTTGGCCGGCGATGGAATAGCCAACTCCTCCAAAACTCTGTTTGCTCTTCTATATCAAAATGATCAAACGTTGCAGAATCTGACCTTTTTTGTGTTGTTCTCAGCTTCCAAATTCGACAAGGGTGTTCGAGGGCGAACACAACCGCAGGACGGCCGTGTCAGTAACAAAATGAAAACGACTGAAGGAAGTCAACAACACAGTGCTTCATTTGATGGATACGTCAGGGCGCCGCCATCTTGACTACTGTTTTGTGTCTATAAATAGGAATAAAATGACGGAACGTGGTTCAGTCTGTCGGAGTAGCTTCATGATGTCCGAACCTTTTTATGTTCGTACCATTTATTTGAGTTAATTAGTTTAATACCTTTTAGTGAGTGGATTAAGCGTTGTGGTAAAATAATGCCGATGGGTATGTAATTTATATGATTAAAATATGTTCTGACGATAAGTGCCTTTATATTTACGTAACCTACACTCAGATTTGCCTAAAATAGCTGGTCCTTTATATATTTTTAGCTAATAGAATTTTTTTAATTAAAATTAAAATTTAAATAGGTATGAAGGAATTTTTTTAATAATTTGAAAAACTTTCATGATTTTTTGGAAGATTTTGTATTTTCTTAATTTTTTAAAAGTGGGTTAACCTAAAACTTTTAAAATTCCATCTCGTAATCTGTTTTTGATAGTTTAATGCGTTAATTTTTATAATTTTTGCGTTTGTTGTAACGGAAATGAAACCACCCAGACTAAAAAAAAACCATCCTATGGATTTTTCACGCTTTAAACCCTCGCTTTGGTCAGCCATATCGCAAATTGAAAGAAAAATTCAGTTGCTTGTTGTTTTGCAAAACGCCAAGCAAAATGAAATCGTGACTTGTCGAATGAATCCAATTTACACGCTCTTATCTCAATCCACTGGATATTATTCTCAAAGGAATTTAAATAAATTTAAAACATTTCTCGACAACACCATTATAGCTTTTATCTGTCTGAAATCCTTAAAGTTTTTGTAATTTCAAAATTTTACAACTGAAATTGTGCGATAAATTTCTTTGAGCGAATGATAGGTAGGTACCTACTCGAGTAAAGTAATTCTAGTTATATCTATTTACCTAGTTGATTTCATGCTAAACGTGGATGCTGATGAAATCTACGTATAGGTATATTTTATATTCTTCTTCTTCTCGTATAGTGGTGTGGCTCACCTGTTGTTAGAGTTTTCAGATCGCCTTTAGGTCTCTAACTTGACCTAACGACTGGTACTAGAGGTAGCAACCGGGACCAATGGCTTAACGTGCCTTCCGAAGCACGGAGGGGCTCACGAAAACACATTTTGGCCACCCATCGAAGTAGTGACCGCGCCAGGCGTCGCTTAACCCGCACGACCGTAAACGATCAGCGAGCGTCGCTTAGCTGTGAGCATCCTCACAGCTAAGCGACGCCTTTATATTTAGAGTTCCGTATCACAAGATTAAATTTTAATCTAAATCATCCGTCCGTTCGTTCGACTGTCTCTTTGTCTAGCTATTTTTTCAGACATGGGCAAAAATAGCGAGTAAAAGAATTTGTAGGTGGTAGGACCTTGTTTTTTTGTGAAAGTTGAAAATTAAGGTAAATTTTGGGTACGTTCCTGCTGATCAAACTTTCTTGATACTTACAAGTTTTCGCTAAAATGTAAATTTGCCTATATCTTTTTATTCTGCTGACTCAGGATCTTGATTTTTATACACATAATAGGTACTATAGGCCTCAGTATTTGGTATAAATTTCTACTTAATAGGTTCACCCGTTCCTGATAAAATCGGTGGTGACACGGAGAGACAGACAGCCAGATATACAAGAAAGTGATCTTATAAGGGTTCTTATGTGTGTGGAACCTTCCGTGCGTGATTCCGACTTGCACTTGACCGGTTTACCTAACAAACGAAATCATGCAATTCTCTTTGGAATTTTCTTTCTTGCGGAACGCATTTTTCTTCATATGTCTTGAAGAATGATAAATATTCTCATATATCATCGTATATAACGCGATTGCTTGAACGTTTCCCAAAGGTGCGTGGTTTTTTTGATAACTGATTGACACTAATTGATAAAACACTAGAAAATTCTGTATTGGAAAAGAGGCGCTCATTGAAGTAGAGTTTGATTTAAAGTAGAGTAGTTATTTTTCTCTCCAAATAATGTAAATATTTTTTAGATGGGCAGGACCAAGTTCATAAAAAGTCGATATCATCTAATTATTGTCACCTAGAATAATTTGCGAACGACTCTGATTCGAGTATCAAAAGAAAAGTCACTGAAAGACACTTTTATCTTTTATACTTTTACTAGCGACCCGCTCCGGCTTCGCACGGCTATATTATGCATGTATTATACATATTATAAACCTTATAAATCTACCTATTAAAAAAAACCGCATCAAAATCCGTTGCGTAGTTTTAAAAATCTAAGCGTACAAAGGGAAATAGGGACGGCGAAAAGTGACTTTATTTTATACTATGTAGTGATAGTGATGACAAGCAAAACTATCAAAATTAGAGATTTCAGTAGCTGAGATCTAATCTTGTTCCCTTTCACACCTTTACACTAATAAAAAAAATATAAATATATTGCAGGACATTCCACACATCGCTATCTAGCCCCAAGCTAAGTAACTAGACTTGTGTTATGGGTGCTAGACAACGGATATACTTAGGTATATACTTTTCTTTTGTAAATATATTACATAGAAACAACCAAACAGACAAATATCTAAGCATAAATACTTGTCTGAGGCGGGAATCGAACCCGCAACCCTCTGTTTGGCAGCCCGGCATGGTGACCATTGTGACAGCTGGGTCGTCAATAATAATGTAAATTGAGATTTTTAGCCATGATTCATTTTAAAACTATAAACTATTTTTTTTAAATGGGTCGTTGTCTTCACTTTACTTTGGGGACCACTGAAGTAGAGCATAGTTATCTTTACTGCTTCACTATACTACTTCGTAATCTACATAGTAATATTTACTACTTCACTTTAGGTACCTACTTTAGGGCGAATTTATGCTACAGTTTAGCATAAGTCTATCTGCCTTCGCCCGTAATTTTATCAATTCAGTCCACATAGGTGTCTATGAAGATGCCTAACGAACACCAATATTCTTCACCAATCAAACAGGAACGAAGCCTTTTCCGTTATTTCATTTTCATGTTTGAAACCAAATTGAAACAGACTGCATTGAAACAAATTGCAGAATGCAAGAGAAAACCGTCATAGTTCCGATATTAGTTTACCTATAGTTTACCCAATAACCCTGTTATTGGTAATTATACTAGCAATCCGTTGAGGGCTACTTCTGTGCACCTAAACAAACAACTTTTGTTCTACGACTTTAGGAAATTCGAAAAAAAAAGTTAAAATTAAAAAAAAAAAATGACGAGTTCATATGTGGCAAAAAAACAAATTAATATGTTGCCATATTGCATAAGGTTAAAATTAGGTTGGATTAGTGACAAATGAAGCCACAAAATCCTTATCATGTTATAGGTATGGTTACCACTTAACTGGTAGGATTTTTTGACTCTATATAAAGCTACTTAGTAAATTGAAAACGACTTAATAGATGAGGAAAATATTGTTTTATCCATATTACGTTCTAAAATAAACACTGAGTGACTTTCAACCTTTTCAACCCACGCATAGCTAACGTGACCATAATTTTCTATCGTCAAAGAGGGACAACTACAGAATTTTGTTACAAAAAAATGTTGGGCTATATTTTGAAACAATAACTACGAAAAAACATTATGATATTTGTACTATTTTAATCGCCGGAAATGATTTTACTTATTAGCCCAGGAAAGTGCGTTAGGTTAGAAGTTCTAACCTAACTTTCTTAGAACTTTACACGCGTGAGCATAGCGAGCGCCAAATATTTTTTTCATGTTTCCGACAGTTAAAATTGGTGTAGATCGTCGTCGTCTCTGCATTCAATTCTTGATAGTCATCACAACGTTTTATATTTAACTTGAATACAAAAGCGGGAAAATTTTACCTTGCCAGGAACAGGGGACATACAGTTTGTAAGTGGGACTGTCCCTTCTAAAGCGGGACGTATGGTCATCAATATCATTACATAATATAAAACAAAGTCACTTCCCTCTGTCTGTCCCTATGTATGCTTAGATCTTTAAAACTACGCAACGGATTTTGATGCGGTTTTTTAAATAGATATAATGATTCAAGAGGAAGATTTATATGTAAAATATATGCATAATATAGCCTTGCGAAGTCGGGCGGGTCGCTAGGAGCTAAATTATCTTTGTTACTGTCAGAGATTGGTATATGATATAGGTAGGTATATATATATGACTATACCTTCCTCATGTGTACCTATGTGGTTTGTCACCGCAATACGAGCTCGTATACCTGACGTTTGTAATTTTAATGAATCCAGTCCACTCGGATCTTCAGATCGTCTCTAGAGTGTATTAAGTATGTCAGCCCGCTTATCAAATATTTACTTTGTTTGTATACCGTGTCCAAATAAGTTAAACGCTGTTATTTAACCTTTTTTTTTTTACAAGCTTTTATTTAAATTTCACTGTGTGTATGTAAGTAAGTTGTCCGTCAAAATTTGCAAATTATTTTTCGACCATTTTGAAGCCTACTTCGGGTTTTTCCTTTTATAGTCTTCTAACTTTGATTCGTCTACTTCGATTTGTTTTTAAATTTTCTTGTATACCAAAAAAACTTGTCCTGAAGCATTATCCAATTGGGTGCATTAGTTCGGAAGTTATGCGTGTACCTCAGGCGTGTACCTACATACTTTTCAGCGAATCCTTTTTATTCATATAGACAATAAATAAAAATGCCACGGCCCGCCTCCGCCGGGCCGTGGCAGACTGAGTAGACCCAAGAAGTGCTGGCTTGACGTCGTAAAGGGTGATATGCGTGCAAATGGCCTTACTAACCAGGATGCCGAAGATCGTGCGAAGTGGAGGCGTAAAAGTAGGAAAGCGGACCCCGGGCTACCGAGAGGGATGCAACCGGGAACATCGCTCGGATGATGATGAGACAATAAATAAAAATGAAATATTTAGATATGGATTGACGGGGATCAGAATTTAATATTGTTATTTTGCTTTTTTGCAGGTAATCGTTATTTTAAGTAAGTAATTAAATAATCGTTTTATCAACTACAAGCGACCCGCCCCGGCTTCACACGGCTATATTATGCATATCTATTAAAAAAACCGCATCAAAATCCGTTGCGTTGTTTTAAAAATTTAAGCATTATAGGGACGGAGAAACCGACTTTGTTTTATACTATGTAGTGATAGTGATAGTGATTACTTGTTGGGCTGTTACAAAAAACATGATAAAGATGGTTCATAATATATTAAACATCGAATATTCATACATACCTAATATCCATCGAGCTTGGGAGTTATAAGCACTTGAACAAAGTTTTGATAATAAGTTGCCACGATTTATGGTTCATAAAACTTTATTGTTTATTCCATTTTTTATGTCGTAAATGAAAAATATCTAAAGAAGATTTTTATCCTCTTTATGAGCACAATATAAACGAAAGCATTTTATTTTTGCATTTAAATGTACCAATTCAAAAATATAAATTCACTACGGTTGTTCCAAGTGATTTCGATTTTTATTAGCAGCAGTGCAGCAAGAATTTTATGAATTTTTAATTCTAAAGTCTTAAAACAAAAAGGTCTACATAAACTGAAATCACATCATCTTTTTCTCTTTCTCTCTGGTCTGATCTTCATGTCTGAAGATCGTGACTACTTACTACCCAGCGGTTTCTAAGGGTTCCCATTTGTTCTGATCTGTAGCCATTCGAACCATTTCATCAAACCTGGGATCAGTTATTCTGTTTCAGCGACTTTGACCATCTCATCATCTCTTGCCCTCTAAGTTTGCACCGATGTTCCCTTTTCCCTCTTTACATTAAGAGGGCATAAAAATTACACAAATATGCCTCACACTCTCAGCATTTACTTAATTTGTCATAGGTATTCTATCTTAGTGACGGATCCAGGATTTAAGTTTAGGAGACTGAAATGATGAAATGAAGTCCTCCAAGGCGTGTCTGCCAACGGCGAAAAGCTTGACAAGAGGCCGACTCAAATCAATGCGTTTTTGCAATAGGTATATGTACCTATTTACATTTTATATTTTGTGTTTTGAGCTATGCCACTTTAATTTATGTCATAAAATGAGAACTAGCTATGCAAACGACTGATTTTTTTTGTACTAATTAACAGCAGTTTTTTAGGAAAATTACTAAAGATCGATAGATGTTTATAATTTACTAAGATTTTGATGAGTGCTGAGCCTCCGTCATTCATTACTGAATACGATGCGTCTTACTAACATGTAATGCAGCTTTGAGCAAGTATGTATATATGTTATCTAGAGCTACCTACATGTTGCGAGTTAATTAAGTTCGGACAGGTATCACGTTGGGCAATTAGTCCAAACAGCTGCGCCTGTACTGTTCCTAGGCAAATTAAATGTAGTTAACCGACCGAAATTACACTGATAGCTGCTATTTTGTTACGAAAACCTATTAAAAATACATATACTGTAGTACCTATGTTCTAAAAGTTACATGTAGATTACTACTACAGATACTTAACATCATAATATTTTATAGAGAAAAGATTTAATTGTTTGATTTACCTGATTGAATAGGCTCCGAAAGTACTGGATGGATTTAAAAAAATATTTTAACAAATAGAAAGCTTCATTATCAGGGTATAACATAGGCTATAATATATTCCCAAAAGTTAGGGATCCGTAAGAAAAATTGCTAGTTGAAAATATATTGATCACTCCATTGAAATAGGTACACGTGCTATGCAAATAGTAAAAAAAAATATTTTTGGAAAAGTATCTAAAGTGAATAGAATATTATTGAATAATCTGACCATTTCAAGGTTATTTTGAACAAACACGTCAAAAAAATCTACTACTTATTTATGCACAAATATCAAAAATATTTTAGTTTTCTTACACTTCAAAAAAATATCTCCCCTGGTTGACTCTATAAAACCGTATAAAAAGTTTCTGATTACACTAGCTGATCTTCGATATTGCTTCAAAGCATCCGGGATCCGGGATTGCATTGAAAACTATCTATATTATTAAAAGTAAAGCAATGCAATTCCTATAAAATTGCTGAAAACTCATTTTACAGCCACACTTCCAATTCGAAACAGGTTTATTAGTACTAGAAATTGATATTACGTTTAAGAGCGCCTTTAGAATTCCCAATAGCTATATTATTTGCATGACAGAAGTTCAATTTTCAGTTGAATGAGTAGCTGACTTGAATTGTGATAACTACTTACTTACTGTCGTTGTCGGCCAAGTGTTTCAAAAAGGAAACTTATTATCTAGAGCTTTTGCAAGTAGACTAGCTTACACAAAAATGCACTTTAAACTCGACCTTTGCGAAAAGTGAACTGTTTCTTTTACTAACTGTGACTATAATTGTAAATGAAACTATTATATTTAATATGCAATATCTTAGGTCAAACTGTTCATAGGATTCAAAATAAATAAATAAATATTGCAGGACATTCCACACATCGCCATCTAGTCCCAAGCTAAGTAACGGGACTTGTGTTATAGGTGCTATAACGGATATACTATTTATATATAATATATTTTTTGTAAATATATACTTATAATACATAGCAATAACTAGACCACAGACAAATATCTAAGCATAAATACTTGTCTGAGACGGGAATCGAACCCGCAACCCTGTGTTTGGCAGTCCGGCATGGTGACCAATGTGCCAACTGGGTCGCCAAAATACCTACTGAAATCCTATTTCATTTTAACATTAGACCCCAATGGAAATAAAAGATTCGAATTTTTAAAGCTATTTCGGAATCGCTCGATAGTTGAAGAGCTCTATAACCACCATAATCTTAAAACTAGAAATTCTATATTATTACAAAATTGATTTTTACTGATAACAGACATCTTTTGCTTTTGTTATCCCGTTGCTGGCGGTGGCTAAGTGGTACTACCGTTTATAGCCTAAGTCTCAGACTAAAGGAACTACGTTTCTTATGTTAACCTTATTTGATTTTTGCACACGTAATTAATTGAGTTAGGCGTTACTTTCCGAATTCTATAACACTAACGATAGATATTAGTTTTAGTATACATATTAGTTTTAAAGTTCCGAGTAGAGCTAAAACCCAAGATGCATTATGCACTGCCTTCCGCTCATTGCATGCCTCATTAGTGGGCGGAAGGGCTATTCATATTACATCTTGTGTTTTAGCACTAGGCTCGCAACTTTAAAACTAAATATTAATACTTCCGTAACTGTCCTGAACTTGTAGGTAAACTAAAGCTTTTTGTTCCTTCTAAATTTCAGTACCAAAGGAACATCCCTACTTCTAGATTAGGTAGAGCTTCTACTAACTAAAGAAGAAACTTCATTAGGCGAGCGTGCGACGGATATAACAGCCTTAGTGATTCTGATACTTTGATTCTGACACTTTTGATATTTTTAACGACAGCATAGCGAGTGCTAATAGAAAGGTGGCTGTGATTTTTTTTTCAAGATGTTTGTTTAGTGAGTGACCGAGCGCTATATATGTATTCTATGTATTTATCTATTTTTGCTTTGAATAAGCGTATATGTATTTGATTATTAGTTGTAACCCGGTAAGCGAAATTTTCTTGTTAAAAAAAAAAATGTTTGAAGGATTTATTTATAGCGCAAATTTTTTATTTTAAGTCGTAGTTGTGGAAACATATAATTTGCTTTTTTTCTCTATTGTTATTTCTTACTTTTTTTAGAGCAGTTTGATTTCCTAATAGATAAAAAAAAATTTATGCAAACGCATTAAACTAGCTACCTTTATTCATCATACCAGTAGCGCGAACTACGGACATAGCCAGATCATTTGAAATGCCAACACAGCAAATGAATTAATCCATCACACCATACTTTATGGATGCACTGTACTGCTCGCGAAGTAATTAATGAAATGGATGTATCGGTAGATACCGTAACGAACTCGGATACGAATTCTAAACCAGGAAATACAACGAGTAATATGTTATTTTTCGTAGTCAGTGAAAAATTGAGCTCCGGATTGAGAAACATACATTGAGCTTGAATAAATGCATTCTGTTATTGTGTGCTACGCTATTATCAGATAAAATATTAGTATGGGATCCCTTTGACAACGACCTTCACCGAACTGATTAAGGGATGAAAAGTATTTATATCAAAATGGAAGTATTCATATTTAGTTTTTAGTTCCGAGCCTAGTGCCAAAACACAAAATGCAATATGCTAAAATTAGTATTAGTGACACCATTTATAAACTACGACGCGTGTTTCGCGTCTACACGACGCATCATCAAGTTTGCACATTGCATTTAGTGTTTTGGCACTAGGCTCGGAACTAAAACTAAAAATTAATACTTCCATTACAGATATACAGTTCCAAAAAGTAACGCCGGATTCAATCCACTAGAATTTATATCAAATTAAATAGGCCATATACCTATTGCAAATGGGTAGCCTTAAAAATTCAGTCCAGAATGATTATTTTTATTTTGACTGTTTTGGTTAATAGACAAATTCAAATCTTTCCTCTTTATAATATTTGTATAGATAGGTACCTACTTAAATGAGACGAGCCGAATTATTTTTATTACGATACTGAAAGTCAGTCCCTGTTGAAAAATTCACAAATGCACAGGTCCTTATTACCTACTTACGATCCTAGTAAGTATGATACCACACAGTGGTCCTCCAGTTATTTTACATAGTCTTTACTCTGCAACTCAGGTGAATACGAGTATGTAGCCACTTTGAGGAAACTATAGTGAAATTAGGCAGCTTTCGCTGACTGCCTTCACTAAACCAGTAACTTTATGGTTTGTTGAACTTGAATGAAGCTCAGCGCTTATGGTTTTGAGTTACGATCTCCTTTGCTATTAACTTTAACCTGATGAAATTACACGTAGCCGTCAGATTAATCTATACTAATATTATAAAGCTGAAGAGTTTGTTTGTTTGTTTGAACGCGCTAATCTCAGAAACTGCTGGTTCGAATTGAAAAATTCTTTTTGTATTGGATAGTCCAGATATCGAGGAAGGCTTTAGGCTATATAACATCACGCTGCAACCAATAGGAGCGAAGCACCAATGAAAAATGTTCAAAAAACTGGGAATTTTTTTCATTTTTGAAGGCTTCCGTTGCGTGCGCTGCGTCAATTTAATTGTTTGCATTGAATAGGCTCCGAAACTACTGAACAGATTTCGATGAAATTTGGTATGACGTTACATTTATTTAATGACAGTAACATGCGTTACTTTTTATCCCGATATTCCCACGGGATCGGGACTTACGCGGGTGAAACCGCGGGGCGCAGCTTGTTACATTATAAAAAAAATAAGTACAGGCTTAAACTATGAGTAATTCTATTTTCGCTGCGTCTTGTTTACAAGATCCAAGTATCATAGCTGTTACGCGTTACTCCGGTAGAGCCGCAAACTAAACCTTATAACTTTTGATTGAAGTTACGAGTACGACCAATTCTGGTTTTTTGCACAATTTACTAGGTAAATACCGATTAAATGTACATGTAATTAAATCTTTGCTTCGCCATCCCGTTCTCGAGATACAGCTCTGCTGTAGTAACGTTACATTAACGTTAAGTAGGCTCCGAAACTATTGACCCGATTTAGATGTAACTTGGAATAAGGATACATTAATTCATTGACAGTATCATATACTACTTTTTATACCGGGGTGTCGGGAGTTACGCGGATTATATTTTATCTACTTTTACAGTCTTTTTTCTTTTATCCCCCATAACTTTGGAATGGCTAAATCGATTTTGATCAAACATACCTAAGAACACTCCCGATTACTCACCTTTCAAACAAAAGAAACAAATTCAAAATCGGTTCATCCGTTCGGAAGCTACGATGCCACAGACAGACACACACTGTCGATATAACACCCCGTCGTTTTTGCGTCGGGGGATATTAATCTACTTATACTAATATAATCAAACTGAAGAGTTTGTTTGTTTGAACGCACTAATCTCAGGAACTAATGGTTCGAATTGAAAAATTAGTTTTGTTTTGGATAGTCCATTTATCGAGGAAGGCTATAGTAGGCTACTTTTCATTTTAATATTCCCACGGAATCGGGACTTACGGTGAATCCGCAGAGCGCAGCTAGTTTTAACATATTGACTTATTTGCTAATATTACAAACTACGAAGATTAACTTTGCTAGGGAGGCAGGGTGGTAGAAACTTCATCCCCCTCGAGATACCTATACGTTAAACTCAGACAAAGTGTTTATTGTGTGTGTAATAGAAACTTGAATGTTGGTTAAAACTGGGATTTTGGTAATTCGAATATGCAACTCATCTAGCTTAGTTAAATTCTTTATCTACTGCTAAATCGGTGGGTCTAGATGTTTGTTAATGGGGATTTTAACCGTTCTTAACCGTACTAAAGTAATAAATAAAATAAATAAATCAATATTGCAGGACATTCCACACATCGCCATTTAGCCCGAAGCTAAGTAACTAGACTTGTGTTATGAGTCTTATAGACAACGCATATACTACATATACAGGGTTATTACTAGCAAGCCGTTGAGGGCTACTTCTGTGCACATAAACAAACAACTTTTGTTCTACGACTTTTGGAAATCGATTTTTTTTTAAATGTTGAGGTTAGAATTACCTGAAAAATCAGCTGAAAAAAGCTGAAAATTTCCTCTTTATGATATTAGTGTAGAAGAAGGGCAACCAGTTTTTATTTCCCATGGAGGTTTCCTAGAAGGAATAGCTTTGAGCGATAATGCCGATAAGTTTTGCTTTTCATATTTAATTTTAAAATGGTGTTTAAAATAAACCATTCATCTATCTATCCATACAAATTGGAACCTACGTAGGCGATAGTAATAAGTAGGTAAATTAAATACACATATCTATCAACAATCCCGCATGTTTTTTTTACCTTTTTATAGAGTAAATTACAACCATTTTTATCCATTTACTAGGTAACATTTTCAATAGAATAACAAGCTCACTTGACCTATTTAAAGTAATTGCGCCTTTGGGAATAGTTAGCCGAGCCCACGTGGCGTAAGAATAATAGTGTTCGTTATAAGACTGGTCAGAAAGCCTTTATATAGCTTATGTAAGTCCTTTTTAACCGACTTCAAAAAAAGGAGGAGGTTCTCAATTCGTCTGGATACTTTTTTTGTATCTGTCGGACAGTCGGATTGGGTTATATTGAATGTTGAGAACCTAGTCCGCTGTCTGACCCGAAATAGATTATTTTTCACCTATTAGTTTTTGTTTTCAAGTTATTTTTAAGTTTTTATTGTTTTCAGGTTTTTTGAAGTCGGTTTTTAATTAAAATAAAAAATTTTAGGGTTCCATACTTCAAAAGGTAAAAAAGGAACCCTTATAAGATAATTTTCTTGTACGTCTGGCTCTCCGTGTGTCACTACCGATTTTATCAGACACGGGTGGACCTAGCAAGTAGAATTTAGGTATACTAGACTAGCGACCCGCCCCGGCTTCGCACGGCTATATTATACATATAAACCTTTCTCTTGAATCACTCTATTTATTAAAAAAAACCGCATCAAAATCCGTTGCGTAGTTTTAAAGATTTAAGCATACAAAGGGAAATAGGGACAGAGAAAGCGACTTTGTTTTATACTATGTAGTGATGCTGAGGTCGTTGGTCGCTATTAGGTGTATTAAAAATCATCCTGAATCCTGGTCAACACAATAAAAAGATAAGGGATGATAATTTTAGATTTTGAGAAAACTAAACCAAAATATTTATCTACTTTCTTTATTTTTTTATACACTAACAAGATCTACAAACACTGGACGAACGTTTGCTTATTTATACAAAAAAAAATAAAAAAAAAATAAAAATAAAAAATATCTTTCGAAAGTCAGATGTTTTCTTTTATTTTCGTTGCGTAAACAAAATAAAAGCAAGCCTAACTGGAGAATACAAATGAGGTACAAAATACAGGTTATATTGAACAATATTTTTCTTTGCATCTCTTTTCGGGGTGGGACGTTCTCAATAAAATAGAAGCTTTAAAGCTCTTAACTGAACTCTGAACGAAAACAAATATTTTCAAGTCGACTATGTTGTTGTAGGGCTTCTATACAGGGTTATTGGTAATTATACTAGCAAGCCGTTGAGGGCTACTTCTGTGCACCTTAACAAACAAGTTTTGTTCTACGACATTTGGAAATTCGAAAAATGAAAATTTTGAGGTTATGTAAATTCAAAAAATAGATGATTTTTTAAAACAAAAGTCATTCAGACTAAGAGCAGTAGATAAAACTTTAAAAATAATTAAATTTTTAAAGTTACATAGTTACACACAAATTTTAAAATATCTTTCCGTGTAAGAAACAGCTGATTTTCAGGTAAACCTAATCTCAAAATTTTCAAAAAAATGTTCTCATTTCCAAAAGTCGTAGAACAAAAGTTGTTTGTTTAGGTGCACAGAAGTAGCCCTCAACGGCTTGCTAGTATAATTACCAATAACAGTGTTTAAGTGGTATGTGAAAGAAAATACCTAAAAACACGATACAAACGAAAACGCCTGTGGTTTCAACTTTTTTAGCTGACCTTTGATCTGGTATTTCACGCCGCAGGCTTTGTGTAATTAGAATATTTTCGTCGCATTGTTAACATTTAACAAGCGCGTTGCCTTTTAGAAATTATATGAGTACTATAATAGCTTCGCGTCTTCCTCTTATGGATAAGTTTAGAGTAAAATTGCTCTATAACGGGGTACTTTAACCCTCTAGCACGCGTGATACGGTCTTTATCAAGCAGATATCGAGCGGGTCGTTTAGGCCCGCGCAGGAAATTACATCGTTTCACGCTCAAACTCTTAGATATTGACGTTAAAGTCTGAAGAAAAAAAACATAATGGGAGCTCCTTAAAGGATTTGGAGTCTTAATTTTATTATTGGCTTTAGATGTCTTGTCGTATTACTAGCAATTTAAGGAAATGATATTAGCGGATTTGATATTCGTAGAGAATTCTTTCGCCGAAGGTTGGTTCGATTCCCGCCTTGAACAAGTATTTATGTAATGTATTTGTTTCGTATTTATGTAATGTAATGTAGGTGTTTCTAACTAAACAAAAAAAAGTTTTTAAGTATTCTATCTATCGTCTAGTTTAACACAAGCCTAGTTGTTTAGCTTGGAGCTAGATATGGCAGTGTGTGGGTTAAAATTATCCTGTAATATTTATTATCTTTTATTTATTTTTATTATGAAAAATAATGGTTTTATAATATATCGCTGTTATAATTTATTTGCCACAATGTAACGGTTGCTTTTTGTAGATATTAATAAAGAAAATCTACATAAAAGATTCCCCTTTGTAGAATCACAAAAAACTCTTCTCAAACCAAGATTCAAATAAAATGGTTTGTCGGTGAATGGTAAAACTCGGTCTATTCACCTTCTGACAAAGTGCAAAAAGATTTTGATTTATTTTTTACATTTTGCGTTTTTAAAAAGTTCATATTAAAGCGGCTTGTGAAATTAACTAATTTATGGTTTTTGGTAGCTCGCTAACACTTCAAGCAAAATTATGACAGCTAAAGTATCATGAACATTCTAGTGATGATAACAAAAGCCTACCAAAAGTTTTTAGATTAAAACTAAGGAAAATCTTGTCTCTTGTTGCCATATTTAACGATTGATAAAGAACTTGCTTTAACAACCTGATCGTCCTATTTATTACTGATTATGATTAGTTCATGCCAAATTCAGTGCGGCTACGGGGTACCAAATCATGCAGCATTTACTCTTCACCCCTCCAGCCCTATTAGTTGATCGTTGGCTAAGATAATGTCAGCCAAAAACAATGCCAACTTACTGGAGCCGACAGATATGATCTTATTGACATTTTATTTGGCTTTTAAATGTAAAATTAATTTGAGCCTTTCTTTTTATCACAACTTTTTATTAAATTTTTGACTTCTTATCTTTGAATTTAAATTGTACATAATATTATAAAAAAAAATCTGACATTTGTTACTGTATTTTTTGTGGTTAATTTTATTAAGTATATTATTTTTAATTTCTAATTGATTTTCGGAACTCGGAACTCCATATCCGTAATGGATGTATATATTATTTCTGTCTAAATTAAAATATTTAGTTTATTAAATTTCAAGTTAAATTGTGCCAGCGACAGGACGAAGAAGAAGAAGAAGGATGAAGATCGGTGATAGTGTGATTAAACTCTTTCCCCCTTATTCCAAAACGAGGTTTAAGGATAGTCCGAGATGTGGATTTAAACCTTAGATTTAGACACAGATTTACTCGTGAACTATAGTCTAAACACTATCCATAATAATCTATAGGGATAGTGTTTAGACTATAGTTCCCTCTAAAATTTAAAGGGATAGTGTTTAGACTATAGTTCACGAGTAAATCTGTGTCTAAATCTAAGGTTTAAATTCACATCTCGGACTATCCCTAAACCTCGTTTTGGAATAAGGGGGTTTCAAAACGTTGTTTATGAATAGTCCGAGATTCAGATTTAAATCTATGGTTTAAAAGTAATGATTTAAATATTTCTATTCATATTCTATTACTATTCATAAACCTCGTTGAATTCTATTCTATTCTACACCCCCTTATTCCTTATAAGGGGGTGTAGAATAGAATAGAATTCATTTATTGTCAAACTGTGTACATGAGCCGATGATAATGCAACCATGCATGGTGTGTAAAACCAAGTATGTGAGAAAAATGTTTTAAGGTTCCGCTGGTCGATCGTGTTTTCCATACAAATGAATTTAGAGTGTTATCCATTTATTCTTTATGGAATTTGAAAAAACAAAAGTTAAATCTACATAACAAGTCTATATCTAGCCCATGTAGGCGACGAAATAGACAAATTATATTTATTTATATTAAATTATATTCAATTTAATAGACAAATCATATTTATTTATATTAAATTAAATATAATTTGTCTATTTCGTCGCCTACATGGGCTAGATATAGACTTGTTATGTAGATTTAACTTTTGTTTTTTCAAATTCCATAAAGAATAAATGGATAACACTCTAAATTCATTTGTATCGAAAACACGATCGACCAGCGGAACCTTAAAATATTTTTTTTATTTATCTAGGGCACAACGTGGCTTTTCAATAAAGCGATCGAAATGCGGTTTCGGGATAAAGTCGAAACCGAATTTATCGATGTACAACGTACGTATTCTGGTGGAAGTATTTTGTACGATACGAACTCAATGGCAGTGATATGTATTTGGTTTGGCGGTTCGTTGATGATATTTCCATTTCACGGTTATATTTCACTCGAGAGAGTATTACGGGTGCACATGCGAACATTTTTACGACTACGTCTATAGGTGGAGTATGAAAGTACGGTGTGACTTTGAAGAATGGTACAAGAGAAATAAAAGTTTTGTTCTGCAGTGCTATATTTTATGTACCTACCTAGTGAAAAAATAATGTATTGCATACTAGCAGCGCTCGGCGTAATTCCCGATCTTGTGGGAATATCGGCATAAAAAGTAGCCTATGTTATTTCCAATGAATCAATGGTCTAGTCGATCTAGTAGTTTCGGAGCATATTCGTAAAAACAAAAAAGACACAAATTTACGAAATTACTTGATTCAGTCGCCGCGCTCAAAGCCCGCGATAAAAGCTATGCAATAGCTTAAAAATCTTTCCTCTTTGTTATATTAGTGTATTAGTGTAGAAAAGATAATTACATCATACGAAACATGCGGTAGATTCATACAATCCATATCTATACTAATATTATAAAGCTGAAGAGTTTGTTTGTTTGTTTGTTTGTTTGAACGCGCTAATCTCAGGAACTGCTGGTTCGAATTGAAAAATTCTTTTTGTGTTGGATAGTCCATTTATCGAGGAAGGTTATAGGCTACTTTTTATCCCGATATTCCCACGGGATCGGGAGTTACGCGGGTGAAACCGCGGAGCGCAGCTAGTTTATTATATAAACACTGGTCGCTATCGCGTTGTTAGTTACATATTTTAATATTTATTTGACGAAATGAATATTTATTATCGCGCAAAACAATAAGTATATGAATATCCATATTTCAGTCACATTTATACGATAAGTAGGTTTCCAAAATATATTATAAAATTTTTATAAAAGTTCATACATTCGTTCAGAATTTTTGAATTTATATTATAATTTGGTTTTGAATTTGACTTCTCAAACATTACCTATTTTCTTATTCCTTAACCTGCGTGAACCGTTTAATTTTGTACATTGTATATTTTGACTCTTCCGATTCAAAAGGTTGCGAACCGGCGACCCTTGGGATAGCCCTATTCTATGCCGGGAATACACAGCTATCCAACACTACCTATATAACTAGGTAAATTGTTAACTAAGCTACCTACCTTTACGTAATTTGTATTACGCAAACAGCGTAAACTAGGGGTGATACTTGCATCAACTTTCCAACGTCCCTAGCCCCAACCATAAACTGAAAAACAATTTCAGGCCTGAACGCTTGTTGTTCTGTCTGATACGAAGGCCTAACTAAAGGGACAATATGTGAGATGACTACCAATATAAAGTTATACCAAGTTTTAGCAGACTACAATATTTCAGTCGAGCGATGAATAGGGATAGCTTACTGTACAGGCAGTTTTCAATTGAAGGTAATAAGGGCAGTATTCCAGAACGTGACTCAGATCACGTTATACGTAAATCTAGTTTTAAGTTTTATCGTTACTCAAGAACCCATCAAATTAGGTTCTTGATTCATCAGATTGATGATGATGATGGTGTTGATGATCGATTAGTTGATTCATCAGATAATCTTATGGATAATTAGAGAATCTGATGAATCAAAAATGAATGACTACGCGCCTGGTTTTAGACAGCTACATTATACCAAACTATTGCCTTTTTTATGTGGAAAAATGCACTTTTATGCCTCTATTCCCAGGACGACCACAGTGAAGTTCTCTGGGGTTTCCTCTGGCCTAAAGATGGTAAATACTGCACCGGTTCCACGCTCTCCAAGATGTCAGAATATGGGTGCGCGCGAGCATTTGTCTACTCTCCGCGACGGCGATGGTCCGTTCCACAGAACCCCTCTCTTTGTGGTTATAAGCCTCGCTTATGAGTGGCACACGGGACCAAACTATCGACCGATAAAAAGTCTATGGTCTACTAGATCTCTGGTACTAAGTAAATATAGGGCTATAGCGTTTGTTTATGAAGGTACGGCAATTCACAGCCGGCTCTCAACTTTGGATTATAGGGTTTAGAAAAGGAAATATTTAAGTATAAGTACTTATTGGAATTCATTTCCTAAAAATTGAGGAACATGACCTTAATTTATTTATTTTTAAGCTCATTGGACACTAATACTACTTATGTTACACACTAAATACCTAATTGACGACCCATTTGGCACAATGGTTACCATGCCGGACTGCCAAACACAGGGTTGCGGGTTCGATTCCCGCCACAGACAAGTATTTATGCTTAGATATTTGTCTGTGGTCTGGTTGTTTCTATGTATTATAAGTATATATTTACAAAAGAAAAGTATATAAGTAGTATATCCGTTGTCTAGCACCCATAACACAAGTCTAGTTACTTAGCTTGGGGCTAGATGGCGATGTGTGGAATGTCCTGCAATATTTATTTATTTATTTTATTTTATTCCGAATAAAGGTAAAAGAAACTTCATATAATTTCGAATTGACAAATATGAACTTCCTGACTGACTGACTGTTAGAGGTGTTATAAATATATCTTGTGAATAATATAAACCACTGATTCTACTAAATTTATAATCAAAAATGTCGTTGCGAAGATACTTTTTCAAATAGGCCGCAGCATCGTTTCTTCTCGGTTTTTATATCCGAGCCACACCGCTTCGGCCTCTTACAGTTCACGGTGTTGCTTGTCAATCTCTGGGGTTGCCAACATAGGTATCAACTATAGAAATCACAAGTTCGTCAGGCACAAACTTGTGAATTCTATGGTATCAATGCGCTAAAATTTAGCATATAAATAGACAGCCGTTATAACGTAGACATTCATTGAGAAAGGATTTTGAAAAATTCAATCCTTTTGCGGACGATGTCGCGGGCAATAGCTAGTACCTATCCAATAAATTAAAATAGGCTTTAATTTAAAACTAAGATTAACTTTGTCTTGGGGTTTTTCTTATTTACATCATCGATTACTCATTATTATTTTTATAGTATTATTGTTATCTAGGAATCAAACTAATTACTCAGAAATTATTATCTAATTTATCTTTTAGACGGTGAACCCATTATAGCCTTACCTACGTTAGATACCTCCTACGTATGGTAGTTAGTTTACATAGGTATAGTTCTACTAAGCAGGTCCTAAGGGTACAAGGTCACGTAGATAAATATTTGCATAAGGTGTGAATTGAATTATCCTGTCAAATTAATAGAGATAGGAACTCTGGATACGACTATAACTCGATTTAATTTCCAGACAATATAATTTTAGACATTAGTATACCTAACATACATTGATTTTTAAAAGAGTTAGAAATTATGAAGCTGAATAATTTTAATTTTGCAATTAAAAAAAAACGAAGTTTTAGGTCCTTATATTACTGGACGTGTAACTGACTAACTCCAAGAAAGATACACCTATCTTCGTTCTCAAAATAAATAAATTTCTGATATAAGAAGAATTTCCAGACTCATGACACATTAGCCTATATAAGTATTATTTAAACGTAAGTCAAGCAGTCGTAGGCTCACGATTTTGATATCTATTAAGACCTATTATCTACTTATCTATAGATTTAAAACAAATAAGTAGGTATATAAGCGAATTTCAATGGGTTAAATATTAATAATTAACGATTAGTCTGTGAAAATGGCAGCTCTCTTATTATTCGCTTTGGTGGTGTCTCTTACAGGTTAGATATTCTTATAAAATACTGTCTTTTTTGGGAAGTGTGTTCAGTTCTAGTGAAATATCAATTTAAGTAGGTTGATGTATACCTACTTTTACGGGATTATAAGAGGGCACTAAGTATTTTGCTTCCTCATTCCTTATTCGTACATCAAGGGAATATAATCAGTTGCCTGTGTCTGTCTTTCCTGACGTGTACAATTTGGGGGTCTTCAAGTCGCGAGTGAATAGGTATCTTCTAGGAAAGCGTGCTACATCTTAGGCCGCATCGTTACATAACATCAGACGGGTGTCATTTGTTAAAAAAAAGGTTGTCTGTAAAGTCGGTTTACGGACGATAATTTTACGTGATAATGTCATAAGAAAACGATAAAAAAATTGAGATTTTTTGGCCTTTCTTGTAAATATTCTTTTTCTTTATCTTTTGTTTCCTTTGACTTCTATGAGCGATATTATTATTAAACAACACAAGACGCGTGCCGTTAACCATGTCGCTGTCATGGTACCGGAACATGACATTTTGTGAATGCAGGTGTTCCATCAATTTATTAGACGTTATCACGTCAAAATATAGCAGGTTTATTATATTTTTCCAGGGGTCTGTTCAGCACCTAACTCTAAGATCCTCGGAGGTTCCCCTGCGAGGATCGAAGACTATCCTTCTGTGGTGCAGGTGCAAGGTTACTATGACTACGACGACTTTTGGTACACGTTCTGCGGTGGTAGTATTCTTAACGAAATATATGTCGTGTCCGCTGCACACTGTTTCGAAGAGCTTTTACATGAGTAAGTATAAAATAATAATGTAGGTCTTCATACCTTCACTCATTCGTGTCCCTTGAAGGCCCTCGTTTATTTGAGAATCTTTGAGTCACTAGCGTATAGGTATCTTTTAGGAAAGCATGCTAAATCATAGACCATGCAGTGACAATGCCGTCACTTACGCTGAGATAGTGGACGCTGAACTATTATAAAAAACATACATCTCTGTATTTTTAAATTGTTTTAAATCGTCCATGGTTGATTCGTACTTAAACTCGTATTTTTTTGTCACCTATTTTTAAAGCGAATTGTCTGGTTTGATATTTACCCAAGCTCTCGTTGGGTAATTAAAAGATAAAATATAAATAACATTTTTATTTTTAGGGATTGGGAATGGGTAGTCCACGACGGATACCGTCGCATCAAAGCCGGCTCAAAAGACCTTAACACTGGTGGAGTAGACTCCGTAGTCGAACTAGTACATATGCACCCTGATTACAATCCAGAATTTACTGGATTAGATGATGACATAGCTCTGGCTCGACTCAAGACTCCTTTAGTATTTACATCTGTTATTCAGCCTGTAGCCATTGTGCCACAGGGGTTTGTGGTGCCTGATAGAAGTGAAGTGCAGTACGCTGGATGGGGAGAACTTTTCGTAAGTATAAACATTTTTTTCAGTATTTATTAAACAGTAATAATACAACTGGGTAGAGAGACGACTTAATTAAGGACGCGGGATAAATCTAACCCCGTCCGACGAGACGAAAGCGACTATTTTATTTAAATTGTAATCGTAACCGCTTGAAGAGTTTTGTGATGAGAAGGTGGTTTCAGATATTCCATTTATCGGTAACTATTAGTTTATGGCCCAATTTTTCTGATGGAAATCTAAAACTGTGCAATTTGCTGCACTCTCGAGGTGCAATTCTGTTCATCACTCCGAAGATCCTCATCCGATCTACACCAAATTTTAATGGGACCACTTGTGATGTATCTTCTTTCAGACAAAAAAAGAATTTTCCAAATTGGTTTAGGCGTCTCCGAGTAATCGGGGAACATACATAAAAAAAGTCCCGACGGATTGAGAACCTCCTCCTTTTTTTTAAGTCGGTTAAATATAATATAATCAAATAAAATTAATACCTACATGGTATATGCTGCTGCACTGCTGCTGCATTCCCATTCTTGTGTTTGCATTGGAAAATACTATTTACAGTATACAATAATAGTACTTTAGCACACATTACATTAGCTTTTTTAAATAACGAGCGAAAAACAAATAAACAATGTTACAACATTTTTCTGTGTGATGATAATTTTAAAAACCTCACGTGTTGGATACTGTTGGAATAAAATTGTTTTAATCGTTACTGGTCAAGCAGATCGCGTGCGAGCAACTGAAACACTCATATTTTTACAATCAGAAATTAAAAGTTTCACGAAACAAGCACTTTAATATTATAAAAAGACTTAAATATTGACCGAAAATTCAGTGTTTTAGTAAGACTTTGTTTTACAGTTCGAGCAGCCAGGTCCAGATGAGCTTCATCACGTCACCGTTCCGAAAATTAATCACGCTGAGTGCCAAGATCGACACGGGGAAGTGATCGTCAGCCCGCGCCAGATTTGCGCCGGGTCACCAGGAAAAGACGCTTGTGTTGGTGACTCTGGGGGACCTTTGTTGTACAATGGAGTTCTGATTGGTATAATCTCATGGGGACCTGAATGTGGACTGTATCCTTCAATACCTGGAGTCAATTCCAGAGTTGCTTCGTATACTGATTGGATCTTGGCTACAACTGTTTAGTTACCTAATAAACGTAAACTGTGATTTTATTTAGGAGGTTTATTAAATCAATAAATATTAAATAAATTATTTACCTACTTTATTTTCTGTTTTCTTTTTTATTTATGCTTCGCATTGAAATATATAGATCGATGAACTCTTTATTGTACCACTAATTTCCTGTTAAAAACAATATGGCACAATGGGCGGCCTTATCGCTAAAAGCGATCTTTTCCAGGCAACTTTTGGATGGACAAGAATAAAAAGCCTAAATATAAGAATCCGGCTGCTATTGGCTAGGCTTATAAGTGACATCGATGATTGTACGCAGTGTCACACTTGAGGGTCGATCGTGGCCAAAACTTTTTTAAATAATGAACAGGTCAGTGTTTGACTACTATCTCACACGATGGTAAGTGACGTTGCTGTGTAAGATTTACCAGGCTTTTCTAGAAGATACTCATACGCTCGTGACTCAAAGACCCCCAAATCAACGGGGACTTTCGAGGGCCGCGAGTGAAGGTAAGAAGACGGCAGTATGAAAAAAAAAAGTGTGGCACTCGGGGACTGCCGCGGTAAAGCTATTGCATCGTGCGAGCTTCGTACAGTCGTACCATATACATACACGTTAAGCGAACGCTCGGCCGAGCTACATGGTAGGCGGAGTAAAACCTAACACCCCCGTGTTAGGTTTTATTTTCGTTACGGAATTTCTTGATTCGATCGCCGCGCTCAAAGCCCGCGATAAAAGCTATGCAATAGCTTAAAAACTTTTCCGACCCCTCTTTCTTTTGTGGCTGCACCGACCGGTTGATTGTTGATTGCACTTGTTCATCAAAATAATTGTAAAGAATATAGGTATGAGGTGATTTACGACTAAGTATACCAACTCTGGTATTTGAAAAAATCTTGTTTAAATATTAGTGTTACATGAAAAGGTACCTACACCGGAAAATGCAGGAACTCTACAGAGTTCGTGATAAAGTTAGCGGGTCTGAAGTTACACGCATAGCTGCCATTAAGTTTAACACGAACTGTAAGAACATCTATCAGTCCTAGGGCCAAAAATGGAAATAAGTAACATGATAGAAGTTTGTATTACAAATAATCGATGACAGCGCAGGCTTTGTTAGCAGAAATCAAAAATATTTATTGAATAACTGTGTGTTTTACAGATGCTAGGTAATTTTGTAAATCAAACAAAAAAAAATCAAAATCGGTTTATCCGTTCCGGAGCTACGATGACACAGACAGACACATTTACACACACAGAGACACGTAAAACTTATAACACCTCGTGTCGTTTTGCGTCGGGGGTTAAAAATTAAGGTAGTAACAACAGCCATGTATGTACCAGACGAGAATCGTTAATTTTAACCTAAAGAGGTGAGTAGCAGGTCACACATAAGCTCACCGTAACGTTCACAATCCTCTGCAGCACTATTTGAACAATATAACAACGCAACCAGCAGTGGATCGAACCCACGTCGTCGGTTGGCGGCTTATTCCACTCGACCAACTAAAGACATAGCTTACATGTTGTTAATAATAATCACACTGAATACTTTTAATTCAAGTATTTAAGTTTGTGTGTAACGTCTATTAGAAGAAGGTCGTAAAGCCAATACTTGTTGATAGTTTTATTGTAACAAACTGATATTGAACTTATGACGCATACTGTACTACGGCAACAAACTTCTGGATAAAGATTTGTCTCTCCCTAAGTGACATGTCTCAAGGAAACATTAAATCTTAACATCCTCAAGTTATTTTAAGTAAATACTTAGTACAGTTGAAGAGGCCATGTGGAAGCATTTCATGCTGTTTTGAGTGCTCCCAGGTTCGCGTCCATTAACGCCGACATGTCAAATAACATTCTAGGTAACTTCGTTTAAAAGGTCGTGACCTACTCGTTTGATATCTAAGTTTATTTTAGGTTGTAGAAACTAGGCCACCTTCTAATTTGAGTGCTCCCGAGATTTGTTGCAACAGTAGGTACTTTTGTTTGTCACTTTGTAAAATTTATTATTTTTATTTTTAGGAAAAGGTGTAAGAGGTAGATTTTGATCTTAAAAATTTATGAACACTGCAGCACTCACAAAAAAGGGTGACGTCACCGCTCACGTTCCATTATTGATAAGGTAACCATAGCAACGTCACTTACGTTCCGGAAATGTGAGTCATTCAAAAGGTAAGGCACACACATTGCTATGGCTACCATCAATGTTTTCTTATGACGTTATCGCGTAAAATTTTTGTTAGTCACTTTGAAAACTTGATTATTTTTTAACTGACTTCAAAAAAGGAGGAGATTCTCAATTCGTCGCGTATATATATATTTTTTTTGTATGTATGTTCGCGGTTTACTCGAAGACGCCTGGACCGATTTGGAAAATTGTTTTTTTGTTTGAAAGGGAATAACTCATATTTTTAGGAAAAGGAGTAAGAGGTAGATTTTGACGTGTTAAAGTCTTAAAAATTAATGAACACCGGCAGCACTCACAAAAAAGGGAGACGTCATCGGTCACGGGCCGTTATTGACAAGGTAACCATAGCAACGTCACTAATGTTCCGGAAATGTGAGTTATTGACAAAGTAACCAAATACGTTGCTATGGCTACCATCAAGACGTTATCACGTAAAATTATCGTCCGTAAACAGACTTTACAGACAACCACTTTTTAAGTAAAACAGTGGTTAGTGGAACGTGATAGATTAAGGAGGAAGACAGACTAATAGACTAAACGGTCAGCCAATATCTCGTCGATGGTGACTTTTTAAGGCAACCAATCATCTGCAGATTTCAACTCTGTAATATGTGTTGTTGACAGTGGTTGACCCTCATTTTGCTATCTTTTGAGTTTAGTATGCGTACCCGCGGTCGCTACTTTTCACACATTTGTATTTGCACACAATCTTAATGATTATCTCAATAGCGCACACAGAAACACAAAAGTCACGGTAGGGGGAATCCGCAATGAAACGGACGCGTTATGAAACGGACACTATCGATATCTCCAAGGTTTTAAACGAAAATGTTCATGTCATTTGATTGTTGGCAGCATTGATGACCATAGACAAACCCACAATAATGACAGCTCCGGCAGCCATGTTTTTGTTTACCTTTTTGCACGATCTTTGTTGCACTTGATTATTGTAAAAAAATACGTTAATTTGCAAACTGGTTTAAAGCTGGATTAAAACGTGGGTTACAAATTGTGATAATCGTATCGGTTGTGACACATTCTCAAAAATACACAGAACGGTGAGTTATAATCTTTTCATAATTATTGTCTGGAATTTGGTTAATAATGTTTTGAGGTTAAATTTGCAATGAATCGGACAGGTACCTACGCGTTGAAACGGACGTCCGTTTCAATGCGTCAGTGTCAGTTTCGTGGGTTCCTGAAAAGGAATTCATCATTAACAGTACGCAAACCAGAAAAGACTTCTCTCTGCAAGGCTACATCTTTTAAACAAGACAATGTTGGCACGTTTTACGAAAATCTTGGCAATATATTGCATAAAAAGAAAATTGAACCCCATGATATAGAACGTCGACAAAACAGGATGTTCGACAGTGATCAACCCACCAAAAGCAGTTGCAACCCGAGGGTGTAAGCAAGTTGGACAGGTGACATCGGCAGAGAAAGACAGTTAGTCACAAAGCTTGGATTAATTAATGCTTCAGGTCCATACCTCCGGTATTTGTGTTTCTTAGAGTCCGTTTTAAGGAATTCATGTTACAAGGCGGTCCAAAACGGTCACTGGGCTTAGCCAACCCAAGTGGATATTATAAGAGTTTCTACAAGGCCATGATATACTTCATCAAATTGGTAAAGCTGAGGAAACCCCCTGTTCAATACTTTATGTGACAGCCATGTTAGCCACATAAAAATTGACTTTGTCACGTTTGCTAGAGTTATAAAAATATAAAAGCAAAAGAATGTGTGAAACCTTGCTTAATTATGTGGCACAAAGTATTACATTGGTTCCTAGTCCGGTTCAAGACACCCACTGTCCTATTCAATGCGTCATGTGTCATGAAACGGAAATTTGTGAGTTTTTATAAATATTACAATATTTCTTAAAATATATTTTATTTTCTAAAAATATTGTGTATTACTAATAGTATAATACCTCTGGATTCCTTATGGACAGTTAACGAATTTCTAAGTGTTTACTATAGGATACAATAATACTCCAAAGTTAAGTGTCCGTTTCATAGCGGATCTCCCATTATGAATGAAATTTTCACTTTATTCATAAAGTTAATAATTAATTTCTATTTTTGCGGTTTTAAAGAAGAAAAATGTATACTTATATTGTAATACCTACACATGAAATTATATTTCATCTTTCACGTAGTTCACTTTTTTGCTTGTATTTTTGCAAACAACCACTGAAAAAATCGGCATTTTGACAAAAATCGAGAGATAGTGACGCGAGCGCGTAGTTACTGTCGACTGAAGGCGAAAATCTGTATCAAGTGCATTTTGAGCCAGATGCGTTCACCGATGCCGAGGTGCTATATCATCTCCGTTGTTTGTCTGATCTGAGGATTGACCAGCATGATACGTCTACTAAAAAAGGAAGACCTATCAGAACCGACAACCCAGGCTCGAATATCCTGGCGCCGACATAATAAGGAGAGCCAACCCCACCTATAGTGCAACGTGGCAAAGAAGAAAAAAAGAAAATGGATAGGTACCTCTTAAGGTTTGCAAAGTTTGCCTTGATCGGCTTTGTATATTATCTCCAATCAAAATTGAAGTTCAGTCAAGTACCTACCCTACTAGTTAAACAATACCAACTATTGAGTAAACAAACAATTTTAAGCATTGTATCATATCCAAGTTTAATCCTCGACAATCGAAAGCAGTTTCCATTCTAAACAACAACTTAGTTTCCAACTATGCCTACTATTGCCTACGAGTGCCTTGTTAAAGTTTGTTAATCGGACTTAAAACTAACTTTGTTGCTTCATCGCCTGCTATGCAGAATAACTACAGAACATATAGATAAGATCCTTATTAAATCTATGTGTTCTAAATCTATATGTGTCCTTATTAATTTAACATGGCGGCTTTATGTATCATATTTTGAGAGTTGGTGTAGTTATATCGCGTGATATAGCTTTATCGTATCGTGTTTTGGTCGTCATGCTAGGCAGGCTGGTGTCTAGAATCTTACTTGTGTTGAAAACATTCTTATAACAGCCGTTTTGGAGCTCTACGGTGGTCTGCAATTATGCAGCCGACCGTACTTTAGACCAAGATGGCGCAGCGAGTTGACCGTTAGTAAAATCAACGTTTTGCACAATTTAAAGACACTGTACTATGGCTGTGCTATGAACATTGTGCTATGTCAACTTAGGGTCCACCAGTGGTCCGGTCTTAAGCTCGCGTCTGCAGGAGTTACCTAATCATAACCTTGCACGCTCACCCTGGGTGGTGTTAAACGAGCTCCAAAATAATGAAAGATTATAATATCCTTGCTTTTGCCCGCGACTTCGTCCGCGTGTAAGTCGAAAATTTGAAGTAGATTGGACCATGGAATCACGTTGTCTCATACAAACTTTGCCCCTTTTTTCACAATTTCAGAAAATCTTTTCTTATCGGATGCTTACGCTCCATACAAAGAACACACCCTCCAAGTTTTAGGTGTTTGAGATCATCGGTTTAGTCTGTGCGTTGATCCATCAGTCAGTCAGTCAGTCGTTTAGGACAAATCATTGTGTATGTATATATTAGGGCTTATCAGGAACAAACTTCAAACTATAAAATTACGCAAGCATCAGAAATGTGATTGACACTTCTTCTTGATTGTAGAATTGACAAGCGCGCAAGAAACGCGCTATAGTCGCGAGCAGTGTCAAGCTTGTAGCCTGATACTTGATCGTATTCGGAAGGCCAAATATTCCTTGTAATGCTAAACACGAGATAAATCAAGTTTCGTGAAATGGAATCTACTCGGTTTCGGGCACATTTCGGGTTCGCATCAGCTGTTTTGAATACAACGGGTTTCGCAACGTCATGCGTCACTACGTCACACATTGCAGCCAGCTAACCATTTTGATACAGTTTTGATAACCATTTTCTCTTCTGTGTAAAGATGATTTATGTACGTAGGTAGAAATATTTTAGGAAGACATTTATTATAGTAATTTGTTACACTAGATACCTAATTTTAGTGATTACATATGTATAAAAGTTTAACTCATAAGTTTAAATTTAAGACCTTTAGACATAGAAGGTGCATATCTATACCTGGTATGTGTATGTTGTTAACGAAGTACCTACTGAACTGAAAAAAAAAATTGAATTGAAAGAGAATCAATAAAGTTCTCTTCCTATCAAATAAATACAACGATGTTTCCATTGATTTGCCATACTATTGTTTCCAAGAATTAATCTCTATCAGCAACACTATAGATTAGCATAAAAACATAGCATGATTATTTTTTTGCAACATCAACAGGTTCGATTCCTGGCTAGTGTGGCTAGGGTAATGACTTTTAAAAAAATCTGATGATGCAGTTTTAGTTTTTGTCAAATTTGGGCACGCAACTCCTTTCAGCATTTTTCGCTATCTCTTATAGTTTAGGATATAGCCCTGAAGGCCCACGTCAAAAATCCATCCTGTATTATATTTTTGATATTATGTCCTTTAAAAAAAGGTTGGTTAAAGTGACTTGCATTTCCGGGAAAACGGTGTTGTACAACATTTTCCCGACCCTTGAATTTTATTTATATTTCGCTTAGATCCATCTCATTTACAAAACGGCTAGTCCTTTTTAAACATATCCTGGTGCAGTCCCCAAAAAGTCGTACTTTATATTAAAATCAGACCATTTACAAGATACGTGAGGCAGGATTGGGTCGCACTGATAGCCTCTATAAAATATATAGGGATACTCATAAAAGGCCGGTGATACATCCCCCGCCCTTAATAACATTTTAGTATCAACTCAGTTTACGGAAATAACCCATGAAAGTTTTGAGGCAAAGGACATTATTTTAACTTTATTTGCCTAAAGTGTTTTAATTTTGTATTTAAAATTTATTAAACGATTCTATTATCATAATAATAATCTACTGGGGTTCAGTACTTTAATATTACAGACTTACTAACGGCAAAAAAATATCGAACACTGCTAGTTCTATTCAGTTTACTTTTTTGCCACTAATCCTAAATTAACAAATGTAGATGAATTAGTAGGATTGATCGGCAGAGGCGTCGTTGGGCATATGATCCAACTTTCGTAAATATTCATTACGACATTTTCCATTGAACATTATAACAGACGTTAAATTTTCATAGTATGAATATGATAAATAAGTACCCATTCATGCATGACCCATTAATCCTACTATTCTACTAATATTATAAACTAGCGACCGGCTCCGGCTTCGCACGGCTATATTATGCATGTATTATCCATATAAACCTTCCTCTTGAATCACTCTATCTATTAAAAAAAAGCGCATCAAAATCCGTTGCCTAGTTTTAAAGATCTAAGCGTACAAAGGGAAATAGGGACGGCGAAAAGTGACTTTATTTTATACTAGCGACCCGCCCCGGCTTCGCTCGGCTATATTATGCATGTATTATCCATATAAACCTTCCTCTTGAATCACTCTATCTATTAAAAAAAAGCGCATCAAAGTCCGTTGCGTAGTTTTAAAGATTTAAGCATAGGTACATAGGGATATAGGGACAGAGAAAGCGACTTTGTTTTATACTATGTAGTGATAGTGATGTGAAAGTTTGTGAATGTGTTTGTTACTCCTTCACGCAAAAACTACCACACCGATTGCATTGAAACTAGGTGTGCAGATAGCTGGAGACTTGGATAAATACAAAGGCTACTTTTTATCCTGATATTCCCACGGGATCAGAATTTACACGGGTGAAATAGCAGGTGGGATATTTAAATATTGTTTGAAGTAGAAATAGGTAGTTTTCCTTTTTCGTTAAGATTTTTTACCTTTTGGTCGTTTCTTTGGAAAGTTAATTACTTTACCACAACGAAAACACAAGTAATTTTTCTCAGTAACAAAAAACTCTCACGCAAAAACAATGTTAATAGAATCGGAGTCACGTACCAACAACACATGTTGATTAATAACGTAGATTTGTGTTGATTTTTCTTTCTGATTCCGCTAAATAAATCAGGTTTTCTTTTGTTATACTTCGCTTTGAATGATGAATCGCGTATGTTGAGCCGACAGAAGACATTTTGTTTCTTTAGCGAGAATTAATGCTCAGAATTAGTCGGAGGTGTTCTCAGTACATTTTGCAATATTTTTGCCTTTTCGTGACGGTTAAATGGGTCGCGGATTATGTTCAAGCGGCAAGAATTTGAAAGGTGTTTTCTTGTATTTTTTTAGGACAATAATGAGTTTTTCTTTTTGTGTTTTTTTTAATTATTTCTCGAAAAAGTTACAAATCAAAAGGCAAACATTGTTATCGTGAATGAATATCTGTGAGTTATCTACACTAATATTATAAAGAGGAAAGATTTTTTGTTTGTTTGTAACGAATAGGCTCCGTAACTACTGGACCGATTTAGATGAAACTGGGTATGTAGATAGCTAGAGACCTGGATTAAAACATAGGTATATTTTTATCCCAATATTCCCATGCTATCGGGAGTTAATCGGGTGAAACGGCGGAGCGCTGCTAGTCATTAATTCCATATATATAAAATCCTTTGTCCTGACCTGATAAATCAACGCACAGCCTAAACCGCTGATCGTAGAGACCTGAAAATTGGAGGGTGTGTTCTTTGTATTACGTAGGCATCCAATAAGAAAGGCTTTTCCGAAATTCTACTCCTTAGGAGGTGAAAAAGGGGGGCAAAGTTTGTATGGGACAATGTGATTCCTTGGTCCAATCTACTTCAAATTTTATACTTTTACGCGGATGAAGTCGCGGGCAAAAGCTAGTATACACTAATATTATAATAATTTATAAATATAGTACATTAACATAACTGTATTAAGGCTAGGTGTACAAAAAATCCTCAAAGTCGTTGTATACCTTCTTCAGCTTTAGCTGACTGACATTTGAAACTTCGATGTTCAAAACTTCGAAGTCCCGAAATATTTAAAGTTGTCTATATTGAATTTCTCAATTTGTTTGTAATATCGATGTACGGAATATCTAAAGTTTCCTAATAAGTAAGTACATAATAAATTATAAGTATTATATACCTACTATCACAAACACATCAACGTGTCAGACCTACTGGAAAATTTCATCGATAGATAATAATTTTCATCGGTTCTATTCTCACAGAATAAACACCGAGTGGGGAACAATGGTAGTCTAAATGTTTGTGGCAAAATCGATAGTGTGTTGTAGGGCTAGTGACCGCGTGGCACGACACTCTCGATCGATAGCAGTCATACACTTGAATCACGACATAGTAGGTGGCTTCAAATTTAACTAAATTACTACTTTAATTACATGTAATTTATTATAGAAAAACATTTTGTTATCAATAATTCAGTACTTAATACATAGTATACATTTATCAGTAAGTGTAATAAGGGATATTCAATATATTCCTAGTTTTTTTTCTTTTGAAGCGCTTGATAGATAGGCATTAAAGCCACTGTTATTTTTTGTCAAGTTAACCATTATATTTTTGGTCAAGTTAACCATTATATTTTTGGTCAAGTTAACCATTATATTTTTTACTTTTTCCTGGTCATGAAAGGCATGGACTACTGCCCTTCGTAACAAGCTATATCCTTTTTTTGAGTTTTTTTATTTAAATTTAGTTCGCATTAATTTAGTTGAGCTAAATGTTGCTCTTTGTATTTACTTTTCTCAGAAATTAATATATTGTATATGTCTTGTTTCAATTGCGTTTTATATGTCGTGTATTTGTTTGTATAATTTATATTCTATTATATTCTAAATTGTGACCGTGTTATAAAATAACTAAAACCTGCATCAGGTGTACGAATTTTTTACCCTTTCATCCCTTTTCACGAAATGTGTGTATTCATATGACGATACCATATACACTCAAGATCGGGGTAAACCACATCGATCTTAACTTAGTTCCCCCGAAAACTTGGGGTTTACGAAATAAAATGTACCCTTTTTGTGTGTTTCGGCAAAGTCTATGATATACTGCGTCCCGTGGTTGTACCTATATAAAAATAGTAGGAATATAAAAAGTAGTTTAGGTATGTCCTTCTTCTTACTTTGGAATATCTATTTATCTATCCATCGGTCAACGGTACCCTTGTCTTATCACTGTTTGTGATAAAATTGGGATATATTACCGCTTCAATGGGAAAGCCCACCTGGCAAATAGATTAGTGACATCATTCTAAATACTTAGGCACTTTTATTTTATAGTGCATGGCCTGCATTGGGCCATCCGAAAATATTTTAAAGGACAATCGATTGATAATTATTATTGGCGAAATGATCGCGGAACACACATACAAAAAAAAAACTTAGAGTCTAATTGAGAACCTCCTTTTTTAAGTCTGTTGTGGCCCCTCTACATGATGGGCCATCATGCTGGCCGACTAATATGGCCCATCATGTAGAGGGCGTAGTGGTGTATGATGACTTATGGTTCGTGGGATGGCGACTGTATGGCCACGGTGTCGGTTTTCGGTCGCACATCAAAGGAAGTGGGCAAAGATGGCTGAACGTGGCCATTGCATCGTGTAGTTGCGTTTCAACCATCGCATGGCCATCTCGCTGGTCTAGTGCTGGGCTATCATGTAGAGGGGCCATTACAAAAGCGTCTTCACACCTACGCGAACCTGGGCGGTATTCAGGGGTTGTGAGTTCAAGTCACGTCTCGGTTACAATTTTTGAAGACGCATATTTCCTTTAAAAAAGTTACCTAGGTACGTACTTACTTGCCATCGTAATATTTATTAACTACTAGCTGCGCCCCGCGGTTTCACCCGCGTAAGTCGGATCTTTAAATTCTCAAAACCAAAATCATCTAAATCGGTTCAGCCGTTCTCGAGTTTTAGCGAGACTAAGAAACAGCAATTGATTTTTATATGTATAGATTTATACTTACTACGAAAATGTAGAAGTAAATTATCAAAATGTATTACAAAACACTGGTTTGATTTACATTCTAAAATATCATTAAATAACTCGAGTGAGTTGTCGAATCGAGTTTATCAAGTAAGGTTCAAACAACAAACAAAGTTGAAGGGGGCGCGGGCGATTCGTAATTTTAAACGAGACGTGTAAAGGCTCAATTCGGTGAATTTCTCACCGTTAGCAGTTCTCTAATGAACGAGTATCGGATTGTTGGCGTGCCTTCCATTCCATTAATTGGGGCACACAATATAAGTTCACAACTGTAACCAAAACTTAAACTAATTGGGTATTGTGTGTAGTTGGGTAAAGTAACAACCACGGCGCCATTCCATTCCCGCCTCAAATAAATATTATCGTACAGATATTTGTGAACAGGGTAACAGATAATGCGGTTGCTCGATTTTGACAAAAACTAAAACTGCATCATTATATTTTTGAAAAAATAATTACCCTAGCCAGGAGTCTAATCTGTTTATTTTACAAAAAATAGTCATCCTATATTTTTATACAGTTTCTGATAGAGATAAATTCTTAGAAACAAACAATACTATGTTTGTTTCAAATCAAAAGAAATAGCTAGTTTTTGTAGGTTTCTACAATTTAGTTACGTTACATTGGAGACAAACTCTGCTCAAAGCCTGTAATAGAGCTTGTCAAAGATCTGTTAGAACGTATTAAAAATAATATTATGCTGTGCATTAGGTTCAAATTCTATTAAATTGTTGGATAATTGAAGACTCTATCCCGCCTTGAAATTCTAAAACATCCTTACCAGTCTGTATTCCACAATAACTTGAGAAAAATTATGATACCCTTGAGAGTTCACAATATGTGCTAATTAAAAGTTTATCCCATACGATACGAGAACAAGGGACACTCAAAATAAACCGGGTAAATTATGAAGTGTTCTCTTGGGAACTTGTTATGTTGGAAACTTTCGTCAACTAATGAATTTCGTTACATGATATCTAATATAATAGATAGATAGAAATATAGAATGCTTTATGGTAAACAGAAAGATAAATAATATAATCATCTATTTACTAAATACATTATGCCATAATTGTCTTTAGGCTAGGTGTGCATAAGTGTATAAAAATTGTCAAGTACCTTTTTACCTGACTGCAAGGAAAGGGTTATGTTTTTCGCGCCTATCTTTGTGTGTTTGCTTGTAATATTCATTATTTTATTATAATAAATAGGTCAGCGTTTAACCACTATCTCACACGACGGTAAGAGACGATGCGGTCTAAGATGTAGCTAGCATGCTTTTCTACAAAATACATTTAAGCTCGTGACTCAAATATCCTCCAAATAAACAGGGACAAATAACAAACAAATAACCTGGCAATAATGTTGTTGCCAAATCTTTTAATTTCCTTAAATTTTCAGTTTTATAGGTATGGCAATTTTCCTGAACATTGAATTACTATAATTCTCTTATTTTCATGGATATTTTATTTTATTTTTGTAGTAATTTTCTGGGAGTATTTTTGTTACATATATACCACGAAACAACCTTCAAAATGTAATTTGTTATTATAATTTGTAGTTGAACTAATTAATTTCTAAAACACAGTTGCCATAATAATATTATTAATTAATGCTGCCCTGAGCCTAACTGGGGCAATTAAGTAGCCAGCTTATAATTAATAATAGGTAACTTATGCACGAGTTAACAAATTCTGTAGATCAAATCCAAATATGTGGTCTCTTCGACCCCAACGGCCATCAGTTCTTACCCCACACATGGCCACTGCAGCTTACTAATCCTTTGGGCTATGTTACGCCTACGAATCTCCTCATTTCTGATTCGATTTCGTTGTGGAACACCGAGCATTGCCCTCTCCATAGTACGCTGAGCGACTCTCGAGGGCTGAGCTTTAAACGTTGGAGAGCATGCGACCGATCGCTGGAAGATCGATTGGAAGTCTTTGGGGGAGGCCTATGTTTAGCAGTAGATGTCCTGTGGCTGATATGATGATGATGATGATGGAATTCAAGTATTAGTTACATAGTTAGGAAAGACTTAATGGAAGCCACAGACGTTCACCGTGAATGTTGCCAGTAATTAATTATTTTTAATCAAAAACTTATATAACCCATTGACACAAAAGAAGAAGAAGAAGTTAAATACGTTCCCAACTACTTTTATATAAGTAGAGGCATATGTCACCTTTACTATTAAGGTTTGTTTTGTCTATTTTGTCTTCTATTATGCCGGCAATATAATTATGGATTTTATTTATTTACTTGTTGAGTTTCAATCGCGTAAGTCCCAATCCCGTGGCAATATCGGGATAAAAAGCCTATATATTAATCCTGATCTCCAGCTATTTGTGTGAGTAATTTAATGTAAATTTTAATTTTATTAATTTAAAATGTCAGTTGTGGACGATCGTTCGTCCGTGAAGTCACACACTATGGGTATGGCTAAAAATCAGTGTCTTGCTTCTTTTAGCAAACCCAACACTGAGCTACTGAGGCACACTGCTCGCTCACCAACGTTTTCAATGTAAGTATATTACACTTTGGCTTAAATTATAACTTATTATTTATCATTTATTAGTTGCTCTTTTATAGAATTATAATTAGTATTAGCGATAGTGATACATATGTATGTGTGTGCCTTTGTGTGATGCAATAAATGATTTATCTATCCATCTGTCTATTTACATACCGAGTTTTAACGTAATCGGTCCAGCCATTCTCGATTTATAAATGGTTTAACTTGTAACTAATACGACTTTGTTTTATTTACATAGATAGGAACTAGCTAGGTTCATTAATTTAATATTTCTAAACATTTTCACTTACTTAAAACTAAAATAAGCTTTCCTGATAAATTTATAATCATCATTAAAAACTTATTTTTATTATAATTTTGTAAACAAAATGAATATTAAATTACAAATGAATTTGGTATGAATTAGTCATGGCATTCATGAAACTTTACAGCCGCGCCGCGTCAAACTTAAATTCAACTGTAATAAGTTATAACTTACCAGCAACTTTGAATTGGACCAAATCCCTTAACAACACG
The DNA here is from genome assembly GCA_907269075.1 of Idaea aversata. Lineage (NCBI taxonomy): Eukaryota > Metazoa > Arthropoda > Insecta > Lepidoptera > Geometridae > Idaea > Idaea aversata. Next base: position 7,737,269 of record OU026102.1, read on the forward strand.
TCACTTAACACATCTAAATCACTAAACTATTACCGTCGTATTATCATTGTTATTTGGGTATCCCGATGTAACTAGTTTGCGAAGTTTTTAGAGGTGGCAGACGCGTGCGCCCTCCGCGATCTCTTCCCGAAACTGAAGGCTTTATCTACTGAAACGCTAGGGGTTTTATATTGTAATCGGCTTTGCGGGTATTCGTGTAGGGTTTAAAGCTTAAAAGCTTAAAATTGTTGTAACTGTTGATAGGACTAGTTGAGTTTAAGAAGGAAGAGGTTGTTATCTAATAATTAAAAAAAGTAAATAAGCGTTTAGTATCTAATAGTGTTCTGTTTTATAGCATAAACTGTAAATTATTTAAAAAAGTAACTTTTAGTTAAGTAACTTTTAGTTAAGCCTTCGTAACAAACAACAAACAAACGTAAAAAAAAAACAAGAACGAAGGCTTACAGTATGAATTAATTACACAAAAAAGAAACACCGAAATTGCATGAAATTGTGCTTAAACAAATTTAGCAAAATTTAAGCAAATGTATTTAACGGGTAATCTAAAATAATATTATTTTTCAATAACCACAAGGAATACCTGTTATTTAATCAGTTTGACTCTTTGAAAGTTGGTTAATCATGTTTAAGCATTGTTTAATGCTTTGAATTTTTGTTATGCAAGTCAACCTAAGAGTAGGAAACAGATATATTTTATTTTTATATGGATACTCGTAAGTTACTGTAATCACCTTATGCAATAATAATCTCTACTGAGTTTACAAAGTGAAAAGCAATTTGATTCGCAAAATGAAATTAACTTTGTCATTCTCCTTAATTTTGTTTACTTAGGACGCGATCACGCAAGCGTACAGTAAATAAACAAGTCTTTTTTGTTTGGTTTAATGGTTTTTGTAAATATAAAAGTTGTTGAATAACTTAACGACAATAAAAAAAAACAGCGCACTCCGGGAGTGCAGGCAGAAGTGAAAACTGTATATCTGTGTAAAATCTAATATGTCGCGAGAACATACGCAAAAACGACTTAGTCCCATCGGCCCCGCTGGCTCTGCCCCGCCAGCGGGGCAGATGGGAAAAAGTGTTGCATGGGCCCCGCTGAACGCAGACGCGGACGCTAGCGGGGCCGATGAAACAAATTAAGTTTCATTTGCCCCGCTATAGGACTTACTTCCGTCGGGAACGCTAGCAGATGGGAAAAAGAGATTGATTCATCGGCCCCGCTAGCGTCGGCGTCGGCGTTTTGCGGGGACGATGGGTAGGTACAGATCAAGTTACAAATAGAGGCAATCAATACTTAGGTTGCCGAAAAAGGAATGTCTGTAATTAAAATGGTTTGTATGTTAATCAGTTTTTATTGAGTGCTCAAAATACATAATATTATAATAATAAAAAAATACACACAACAAGAACATCACATAAACATTTTTTAATTTTCATAATCATAGATGATAGTCACACAAATTACATTAATCAGTCTTCATTAATGAACATTAATGCCTAAACTGCTGACAGTTTTGTAAGATGAATATAATATTTTAGGTAAACAACTTAACATAAAAAATACAGTATTTGACAAAAAATCAACGAGAGAAAACATTAACATTACAAACTATGTCAGTGTTTCGAGAAAATGTCTACTGGTTATTGGTCCATTTACAAATTTCAAGATCAAGTAATACTATTTAAATAATCAACAAAACAAAAAAAAACACAAAACAAGGACATTACTTAATAACTAGTTTCTTAATTTTTAATAGAGCCAGCCGGGCCGATGGGAGTAAGTCTAAGATAGTACCAAAAAGTTAAATGCAAACTCAATATGTTGTTTACCTAAAATATTATATTCATCTTACAAAACTGTCAGCAGTTTAGGCATTAATGTTCATTAATGAAGACTGATTAATGTAATTTGTGTAACTATCATCTATGATTATGAAAATTAAAAAATGTTTATGTGATGTTTCTTGTTGTGTGTATTTTTTTATTATTAAAATATTATGTATTTTGAGCACTCAATAAAAACTGATTAACATACAAACCATTTTAATTACAGACATTACTTTTTCGGCAACCTAAGTATTGATTGCCTCTATTTGTAACTTGATCTGTACCTACCCATCGTCCCCGCAAAACGCCGACGCCGACCCTAGCGGGGCCGATGAATCAATCTCTTTTTCCCATCTGCTAGCGGGCCCGACGGAAGTAAGTCCTATAGCGGGGCAAATGAAACTTAATTTGTTTCATCGGCCCCGCTAGCGTCCGCGTCTGCGTTCAGCGGGGCCGATGCAACACTTTTTCCCATCTGCCCTGCTGGCGGGGCAGAGCCAGCGGGGCCGATGGGACTAAGTCGCAAAAACAGTTTTAGATGAAAAAAATAAAAATAGTCGGACGACAAATAGTCGGACGACAAATAGTCGGACGACAAATAGTCGTCCGACATTTGTCGTCCAACAAATAGTCGTCCGACATTTGTCGTCCAACAAATTGTCGTCCGACATTTGTCGTCCGTCAATAGTCGTCCGACATTTGTCGTCCGTCAATAGTCGTCCGACATTTGTCGTCCGTCAATAGTCGTCCGACAAATAGTCGTCCGACATTTGTCGTCCGACATTTGTCGTCCGTCAATAGTCGTCCGTTAAAAAATACCATATGTACGTCTTAATACACTCACAGCCAAATTAAAAACAGTAGGCCCAGGCATACATTTTCGCCGCGCCGTAGAGAGGGGATAGCTGTCTAATCTCCATCCGTCTTACGCTTTTTCGATCAGGTCACGTGTCCTGACGCGAGTTTAAGATTTTATACCCATTACAGAAAAAGTGCTCAACGCCGCTAAAGAAGTTTTCACTTCAAAAATATACTAAACCTGCTATTACACAATGTCAATAAAACTATTACTAGATTCTACTAACTGTGTTTAAAATTTATTAAAAGGAAGCTTATTAAATGCGCTAAACTAAAACTATAAACAAAATATTACAAACCTAAATATACTAAACTGTTTAACTGAACTATTTTTTTTTACTATCAGAATAGATAGAGATAAATTCTTTATTGGGAACACCATTTTAAAATTACATTAAATATAAAAAACAAAGCTTAAAAACCTAAGTGTTACAAAGGGCCCCTTAAGGTAAAAGGGTACCTGCGCTCTCTCCATACAAACGTAGTCGACCGTTTGCTCCCTGGATAATGACACTAGTACAATTATTTTTGGGCCAAATATTTTTGTGCCATAAAACCTATATCTGCCATGCCCCTTTTTATTTATTTTCATTTTCTAATTAACTATCATAGAAATTAAGATTAAAAAAAAAACAAAAAAAAAAAACAAAATATAAGGGCATGGTCATGGCAGTTATAAGTTTTATGTACCAAAAATATTTGCTTTAGTGTCATTATCCAGGGAGAAAACAGACTACGTTTGTATGGAGAGAGCCCCCGGTACCCTTTCCTCTTAAGGTGTAATCGGTACTTATCTAAAATTTTACCAAAATTAATTACTTATCTAAGTCTGTAAGTGGGTATTTCAAGCGATTGAAATCAATAACATTTGTTGCAATTTAAGGGATGAAATACAACCCTTTAAATTCTGGAAAATTTTAAGTTTTAAGTTTAGATGGTCTTCAACGAAAACTTCTCTATTAGACGATGAAGTGACGTTAATTATGATAAGAGTTAAAAATCACAATAAACCGTTTTAAAACGAAAATAAACGGAAGTCTGAAGAATCACTGCGGAAAAATGAAATCTGACGTTTTTTCAATTAAAATGTTAATTTACTAAAGCGGATGATATCTAGGGTAAATTAATGAATATAGGGGTAGTGTATGGACCTAAGTCCGTAGCGAGCTTGGCCGACGATATTCAATTTACTTTTTTATACGGATACTGTAATTGAAACCTCAATTTAAAATTCCATTTCCTCCTTTTTTGCTGATTGTGGTGGTATTAAAGTAGGTACGTTGATTGCTCCGGGTATTTTTCTTACTTTTATAGGTATTTTCGTTTCATCTCGATATTTTTCTTCGTTGTAGAGCCGTGATTGAAAGTGGTAGAGCCTCTCAAAAATATTAGGATGAGCATGTAAGAATAATATTGGATCGAATGCGAGCAATAAGTATAATAACTTTTAAAAGGATTCTCGAGTAGATCGTTATTCGTATTGCCTCAATTTGTTAATGTTGTTCCTTTTTAGGTAAAAAGAAACCCTTACAATTGTTCCTGTTTCATAAACTATTTAGAAAAGCATCAAAATCACTATAAAAATAAGGTACATAAACAACAAGTCATAATGAAACTATTTTAACGGATAGAAACTACGATTAAATTACGCTCTTTTAGGAATATAACGTGGAATATCGGGATAAAAAGTAGCTTATGTTATTCCCAATGAATCAATGTATTCTCATACCAAGTTACATCCAAAACGGTCTAGTAGTTTCGAAGCCTATTCAATTCAAACAAACAAAAAATCAAATCTTTCCTCTTTAAAATATTAGTACCTACCTATAGATATAGATAGATATAACTACTTATAACGCGAAGTGATACTTCATCATACCTTTAATTGCTCCATTTCAAATTTACCTTCAAAAATTTTAGTAATATTGATCTCGACGAGCATGAGACCAAAAAATTTACCCCATATGAGTTTCTTGTGCTTTTTTCTCATTGATTGGCGCGTTCCGAAGGCACACATCCTAACTTAGTTTTTAAGACTGTTTCAATGTGATCTCATGTAAATGAATAATTAATATTGAATTTGACTTTATTTGATTATAACAGTTTAATTATGAGTTCAAGTCGCGAAAACCTTAGAAAATACTAACAAACAAGTCACTTTTATAATAAGTTCAATCTAAAATGTATAAAATTACTAGCTGTCCCGGCAAACGTTGTTTTTCCATTTATAAAAAAAATACTGAAGGAAACAAAATAAAAAATAGATAGTGGCCGATTCTCAGACCTACTGAATCTTCTCTATATATATAAAATTCTCGTGTCGGGGGGGGACGGGGTTCGAACTTGAACTCCTCCGAAACGGCTCGACCGATTCTCATGAAATTTTGTGAGCATATTCAGTAGGTCTGAGAATCAGCCAACATCTATTTTTTTTTTTTTTGTAAATAGCAAAACAACGTTTGCCGGGACAGCTAGTATGCATATAAAATTTCATAAAAATCGGTCAAGCCGTTTCCGAGCAGTATGGTAACTAACATTGTGACACGAGAATTTTATATATTAGATTATTTTATCGTTCTTCACGTCATGCGGTTACGGCTCTCTATCCACCTCTGCGTCTCGCTTGAAGTTTTTTGCTCAAGTGCATTGACTGTAACGGTACGATAGTAAATTACTTCCATTAACCAATGAAAAGCCGAGGTCTGAATCGCGGTATCGATATTTTTTTCAAAGTTAGCTATGTAAGATGGTTAAGTTGGATGGTTAGTCGGGGAGTCCGGTGCTGTCGGTAAGACCGGCCGTGGCGAGGGGCCGGACTAAATCCTCGCTCTATCATGTTCAGAAAGGTAGAGAGGCCTCTGCTTCCGTGTATCGTTTGTTAATATTAATTTCCCTTAAATTAACTGTATGTATGCGTGTTAAGATTAGAGACCCTCTTCTATACCGATTTCGGTCGACAGCATGTTTGACTTCCTTTTGTTTTATTTTTTTACTAGCGACCCGCTCCGGCTTCGCACGGCTATATTATGCATGTATTATTAAAAATCTTCCTCTTGAATTACTCTATCTATTAAAAAAAAACCGCATCAAAATCCGTTGCGTAGTTTTAAAGATCTAAGCATAGGGATGGCGAAAAGTGACTTTATTTTATACTATGTAGTGATAGTGATGATAACGAAAAAAAACCGCGCGGTACTTCAATGAGTAGAAGTCTTATTGTACTTGTGTTAATACGCTCCATCGTCAAAATTTACAATATGCTATGGTCAAAATGTAAGTTCAATAATTATTGAACCCAGTTGGCACAATGGTCACCATGCCGGACTGTCAAATACAGGGTTGCGGGTTCGTTCCCGCCTCAGACAAGTATTTATGCTTAGATATTTGTCTGTGGTCTGGGTGTTTCTATGTATTATAAGTATGTATTTACAAAAGAAAAGTATATAAGTAAGTAAGTAGTGTATCCGTGGTCTAGCACCCATAACACAAGTCTAGTCACTTAACTTGGGGCTGGCTGGCGATGTGTGGTAAGTCCTGAAATATTTATTTCTTTATTTATAAACTCAGAAATATATTTGTCATTGAATCCCTGTGATTTAATGAAGCGATTTCAACTCGAGCTAATGCATTTGGCATGCTATAATTTACAATTCATGCTGCTAATGCAACATTGCTATTATGTTTTACTAATGACTTTGGAAACCACGTTATTCGGCTTAGTATTTAGATCTCTATGTAACGTAAGAGGTATTTTTACCCAACTACAAGGTTCGTGTTGCACTGTTCGTTTGTAAGTAAGTTGTCCGTCAAAATTTACAAACATTTTTTTAACTTTGATGATCTCCTTGGCGCGCTGGGTGAACAGTCAAAACACCTGCTTGGCGTCTTGTCTGGGTTTTTAAGTAATATGTAATCATAAGAAACGGCTAAGTGCGAGTCAGACTTGGGAACAAAATATTCCGTACCATTATATTCTGTTTTTAGTATCTGTATTTGTTGTTTTAGCGGCAACAGAAATACATCAATATGTGAAAATTTCAACTGTCCAGCTATTACAGTTCACGAGATACAACCTGGTATCAGATAGACAGTCGAGTCATAATAATAGGGTCCCGTTTATATCCTCGGGGTACGGAACCCTAAAAAATATACACAAAAGATTTTATGACCTTAAAATACTAGGTTGTACAAAACAGTGAGGTAAAGCTTAAATATAAAACTGTTTGTTTTACAAACTGAATACGTTTTGTAGGAAGTTGCATGTTAGTTTTACGTAGGAGTGTAAGCTAAGTTGGAAGAATAGATGCCTTAGATCAATGTGTTAGCAAACAATGGTTTGAAAGAAGCCTTTTATCTAAGGCAGAAGATATCCCATTTCAAGTGAAGTTAAAGCCAATTAATAATAGGTTTTAGCAGGTTTATTAAATTAAAATTCTGACTGACTGATATTATCAAAGCAGATAGATAAAACCGCTGATTTTAGAGACATGAAATCTGGAAGGTGTGTTCTTTGTGAAATATAGGTTATCGTTTAAGAAAGGGTTTCCGAAATTACAGCCCTTAGAGGGTAAAATGTGGGGTGAAGCCGCAGGCAGGCTAGTGTAACCATATACAGTAGATATAGTACAGTAATAAACTTCCAAGTTTTGAAACGAAGCGCTGACGTAGGTGGTTATCCTTTTTTTATTTTTTATAATAAACTAGCTACGCGCCGCGGTTTCACCCGCCTAAGTCCCGTGAAAAATATCAATATTATCGAGGAAGGCTACCGAGGAAGGCTATAGACTACTTTAGCCTATAGCCTTCCTCGAGAAATGGACTAGTATCCGACACAAAAAAAATATTTTCAATTCGAACCAGTAGTTCCTGAGATTAGCGCGTACAAACAAACAAACTCTTCAGCTTTATAATTTTATGGTAGGTATAGATAGGTCACATTTGTGTAATAAATAGGTCGCATTTGACCACTATCTCATACGATGGTAAGTAACGATGCGATCTAAAATGTAGTACGTTTTCCGCGAATATACCTATACGGTCGTTATTCAAAAAACCTTATATAAACGAAGGCCTTCCAGGGACGTGATTGAAGATAGGAAGACGGCAGAGGAACACAAACTTTTTCGAACCATCCTCCTTTTTTGACTGCACCGGCATACACGGACAGAAACACCGTTTAATATTTATTTATATTTAAATAATAAAGACACTTATTTTTAATTGAACATGCACAAAGTTCACAGAAGAGTGCATCGATTGAACACCAACAATTATTATATAAGCTTATGCACTTAAGTGTACCAAAAAGTCGCAGTCCGTAACGAGTGACCTAATTTTTATGCATTGTTACGTATTAGTTACGTAGTGGCTAGTTTAACGCAGAATATCTGTCCACAGAAAACAAATATTGGTGTTATCTTGTGATTAGTAATTTTTTCGACCCCGTTTGCACAATGCCAAACACGGGGTTCGATTCCCGCCTTAGACAAGTATTTAGGCTTCAATATTTGTCTGTCTGAAGGCCAATTCTCGTAAATAAAATTGTTTAAATTACATTTCAATATCATTTCGATTGCAAAAGATACCCTTAAAGTCAGTTTTATTTAACATAGAGCTAACTTTGAGGGTATTTTGAGCTACCTTGAGGGTATTATTTGTGATCGAAATGCAATCGAAATGATATTGAAATGTAATTTGAACAATGTTATTTACGAGAATTGACCTTCAGGTTGTTTCTATGTAGGTATAATAAGTATATATTTATAAAAGGGAAGTAAATAAGTATAGTATATCCGTTGTCTCGCACAAGTCTAGTTACTTAGCTTGGGGCTAGATGACGATGTGTGGAATGTCCCGCAATATTTATTATTATTTAAAAAAAAAGGTTTCTTCAAGTGAGAATTATTCCTCTCTCTATAGACGCTAGAGAAAAATTTATTGTTTTAAGTTAAATGTTCTTGAAAATAATAGGCAGTATTCTTAATTTAGGGATATTACTTTTAAACGCTTATCGTTTTAAGATTTTTTTACTAAAACCAAGAATTATTCTATAGGATTATTTCTCTGTGTTTATTAGTAGAAATTTCGATAAATGAACGTTAAACATAAATAAAAATATCGTCAGTATTAACTAAAGCATCAAATATAACTAAAATACAATTAATCTACTAAAAAACATTTAATTTAAATATAAACATTTTCCGGCTGTTTGTAGTTTGTAGAAAGTCATAAATACAGGAAAAGTATTTTTGTAGTGCACATTTTTTTTCTGCTGAATATATGTCGGCAGTGGAGTACATTTACGCAAAAAAAAAATGAAAAAAAAAACCAAAACTTAATGTGAAAAACTTCCTGCAATTTCTAAATTATTGGGTACCTCAGTATTGATACACACAGTGACACGTAGGTACCTACCTTCATTAAGAGCGCGCTATTAAACTCGCTGGCGCTAGTATTGTGTCCATGGACTTCGTCGTTTTGTTAGAAACACTTAAATGGTTATAGCTCTGAGAGTTTTTGAGTTAGCTCCAAAATAAAAAAAACAGTATTTTTTATATTAATGTGCTTAAAACATACCAAAATTTGTGCACTACAAAAATACTTTTCCTGTATATTCTTTATATTTGAGTTGTTATATTAAATTTTTACTAATAAAAACTGTTCTACATAAAAATAATACACAAAGTTAAATTTATTTAAATGAATGATGTAATTATGCAGCTTTCATGTTTAAATTTAGATCTTCGTAATGTGAGTAAAAGTTCTACTAAGCTACCAGCACACGTTCAAACAACGCTGTCAATCTCCAATATGAAATGCCCACGCGTGATGTGCTGAACTGGCTTGTTGCTTCGTTTGCCTCAAACAACTACGATGATGTCATAGTTGTTTGAGACAAATAAATAGAGCAATAAGTTTGATTCAGGTGAGCATCAGAGCATTGTTTAGATGAGTCTGAACAAATACACGTATCATATATTTGCAGCATTCCAATAACGTTTAACATAATAATTCTAGACCGCACATTAAGCTCTGTAGACATTTTTTTTTCTAATAAATAGGTCAGCGTTTTACCACTATCTCACACGATGGTAAGTGACGATGCAGTTTATGATGTAGCACGCTCCTAGAAGATTCGCTCATGACTCAAAGAGCTCCAAATTAACGGGGTCTTCGAGGGACGCGAGTGAGAGTAAGACGGCTGTGGAGCAAAACTTTTCGATCCGTCTTCTTTTACATCAACAAGTATCTTTAGAATTGACGACCCAGTTGGCACAATGGTCATCACGCCGGACTGCCTTTGCAGGGTTGCGGGTTCGATTCCCGCCTCAGACAAGTATTTATGCTTAGATATTTCTCTGAGGTCTGGTTGTTTCTATGTGTTCCCGCCACTGCATTTTAAATACGACGCGCCGAGCGTCCATCTTATATTATTAAGAATTGTCTATCGACACGACATCCATACTACTGCTACATTCACAAAGATATACGCTATTAAAATTAAAGAGTTACTTCGTTTTACAAAAGTATTTCATTATAAATCCACTATAAATACCAAATATATCAAAATAATTGAAGCAAGGCAGTAAATAAACAAAACATAAGTGGTCCTTCTACGCCAAATACTACGACGAGCGACCTATGGATGACGAACGCAACGTGGAACGCTAACCTTAATCGGATCAAACTACGCATATTTTGGGGATTTATTCAAGAAAACACACAAATAAGGACAGCAGGAGACCAAGCGCAGCCTGAGGAACGAGGTGGACTGGATTCTCATCAACATCAAGCGCTTCTGGTGGGACCAACCAACCTATTTCCTCATATCATCTCCCTGTTCTCTTTGTGAAACCTGTGCCTAAACTGATTTCAGTGAAATTGCCGCAAAGCAGTGCTACATTCGGGCTACATAGTCAATAGGGCAACTGGTGACGAGCTAGCATCAGTGACGCGTGTCCTATTCTACGATTATCCAAATTGTAAGTACTCCTGCACGCATAATTCCCCAAAATGACTTCCGAACAAGCTCGACCTAGGTCTCCTAATTATTTAGTACCTCCTGATGGTGATAAGTCAAATATCATAAAAGATTTAGTTCGAAAACGAGGCATTATCAAAGGCAGACTAACTAAATTCAGTAACTATATAAATTCCTTAGAAAACAGTGATTATGAACTTAATTTACAAAATAGACTAGATCTAAAGTTCCGTGTACAAGGAGCAGCTAGTTTAGGTTCTGAATTTAACGAAATCCAGACGAAAATCGAGGAAAATGTTCCTGATAGTGAGTTATCTGAGCAACTAGATATGCGAGAGAATTTTCAGAACCTATTCTATCCTGTTTTGGCCCGCGCTGAGGCAATGCTAGTTTCTGGAGAGACCGCTGACCTAGACCAAAGTAGGGAAAGTAAACACGACCATACTTCCTCAGTTGGTACTCCTAGGATAAAAGTTCAGCCTGTTCAACTGCCTATTATTACATTACCCAACTTTGACGGTTCCTATGAGCGTTGGCTTGAGTATAGGGATAAATTTCTTTCATTAGTTCATCGATCTAAGGATATGAGCAATATTCAAAAATTTCACTATCTGAAAGCATCTCTTGAGGGTGAGGCCTTAGCCATGATTGATACGATTGACGTATCTTCCACTAATTATATTATTGCATGGGATACGTTAACTAGTAGGTTCAATAATCATAGAATTTTAATACAAAATCACGTTAAACTCTTATTTTCTATGAGCCCTATCACTAAAGAGTCGCATGTGTCATTAAATAAGCTCGTGGACACCGTCAATAAGAATCTAAGGTCACTAAAAATACTAGGAGAACCTACAGACTCCTGGGACACTTTGATTATTTACCTAATCGTTTCTAAATTGGATAAAACTACTGAACGCGAATGGGAAACCCATAAGGGTTTATTATTCACCGATTCTAATAAGCAAAGTACTAAGTTAGATGATTTAATTAAATTCCTAAGGTCTAAGGTGGATATGTTGATTTCGTTGCAAAGTAAACAAGTACAACAAGTAGATACAGCACGAAAACAGACTGCATCTTTTTCTAGATCATGTAACACTTCTCACTGTCACATCGTCACTAGTAATGACAACAAATCTAATAATTCACGCGTAAAACGGTCTTGTTTCATGTGCAACGAAAACCATCCACTTTATTCTTGCAATCTATTTATAAATAGCAATTTAGAAACTAAACTAAAACTCATACGCGAAAGAAAACTATGTGAAAACTGTTTACGTCCCGGACATACACTATTAAATTGCAGACTCGGACCGTGCCGAAAGTGCAATCAAAAACACAACACGTTAATTCATAACGATAATATTAAATTAGATAACAATCATTCAACTGCATTCCATGCGTCGATTGCGACTGAGGTGTTGACGAGCTCGGAGTCAGAGCGCAGCAAGGCTGCTGGCCCCTCGCACTCCTCCACCTCACCCTCCGCGGTCTTCCCTCCGATCAGCGTAAACAAGTCGATACAACAAACCCCGAGTACAACTGTAGGTATACATACCGTATTGTTATCTACAGCTGTTGTCGAAGTAGCCGATACGCGAGGTAACTACCATAAGGCTCGTGTACTACTAGACAATGGGAGTCAAAGATGTTTTATTTCAAAACGACTATGTACATTAATTAACGCTAATTTATTACAGTCCACAATCGAAGTCAGAGGTGTAGGTAACTCTGTGATACAGTGTACGCAAACCTGCACTATCGAAATTAAATCGTGCTACGATGAAACATATTCTACGCATCTTCATTGTTATGTTTTGTCGCAGATAGGCGATAATATACCGACCGTATGTCAATTAAACGCGCAGCTCTGTATTCCAGGCAACGTACGGTTGGCCGATCCACAATATTTAGATTCTAAATCCATTGACATATTAATAGGTGCCGATAAGTTCTGGGATTTGTTAGAAAATGATAGAATACGCTTACCTAGTGGTCCGTATTTACAAAAAACCAAACTAGGATATATCATTTCGGGACCTATTCTTTACAACGCGCCTACATACCGCATCCAATGTAATATGTCTACTTCTAATACTTTAGATTCCCAACTCCGGATGTTTTGGGAGCTAGAGGAACTGCCTAAGGTCGGTGATACGCAGACTGATGAGGAACGTGCTTGCGAGGAACACTTCATCCGCACTACCACGCGAAATAGTGAGGGGAGGTTCTGCGTCACGATACCTTTTAAACAGTCACCCGATTGTTTAGGTGAATCATACGAACAAGCTAAAAGTCGTTTTCTTTCATTAGAAAAACGATTTAAATTGTCGCCTGAGTATAAAACTTTATATACACAATTCATGCATGAATATTTAAGTTTAAATCATATGTCACAAGTTTATTCTTACGAATTCCCATATTATTTTATGCCGCATTTTGGTATTTTTCGTGAGAACAGAGTCACAACCAAGTTACGTGTAGTATTCGATTCAAGTGCTAAAAGTACATCTGGAAAATCGTTAAACGATTTACAGTTAGTAGGTCCGGCCATACAGGGTGATCTCATTGCAATACTGTTACGTTTCAGACAACACAAGTTTGTTGGATGTGCCGATGTCCAGCAAATGTTTCGTCAATGTCACGTGACCGAAAGTCAACGTAACCTACAAATGATACTCTGGCGCGACGACCCTTCCTTACCTATTGGTATGTACCGCCTTAATACAGTTACCTACGGAACCGCGTCCGCGCCCTTCCTTAGTGTACGGTGTATTAAACAGCTTGCCTTAGAAACGGCAGATACCGATGTTCAAAGGGTAATTAACGACGGAGTCTACGTCGATGATTTTTTTTTGGGGCTAGATGATAGGTATAAGTTATTAGACTTGTGTAAGAGAACCGCCGAGGTATTACAAACTGGTTGTTTTCCACTAAGAAAGTGGATGTTTAATTTTCAAGTAACTGACTCATTACAAACGCAATTGTTAGAATCAAATAAAGATTTAAACTTAAATGAAAATTGTAAAACGCTAGGTCTAGGTTGGAACAGTTCCACAGATCAATTCTATTTTAATTCACAATTTAAATTCAATTCTACTAATTGTCCTGTTACTAAAAGGTCAATTTTGTCAAATATATCGCAAATATATGACCCACTCGGTTTATTAAGCCCGGTTATAATTCGCATTAAGGTATTACTACAAAAACTGTGGCTATTGAAGCTAGATTGGGACGATTCATTACCTGATGACGTAATACGCACCTGGAACCGGTTTGTTATTTCACTAAATGTACTAGACTCGCTACGCATACCGCGTCATGCGATAGGTACTGACCCTATTAACGTACAGTTACATATATTCGTCGATGCATCGATGACATCTTACGGTAGCTGTGTTTACATTCGAACTGTTAATACAGACTTATCGGTTTCTATACGCTTACTATTTTCAAAGGCAAAGGTCGCGCCTTTAAAACCCACAAGCATACCACGCCTCGAGCTGTGTGGTGCATTATTAGGCGCTAGACTTTATGATAAAATTCGTAATTCAATTCACTATAAGTTCGATAACGTAGTATTCTGGACCGACTCCACCATCGTACTAGGTTGGTTACGCATGACACCGAGCCGCCTAAAAACGTTCGTTCAGAATAGAACCGCGGAGATACATGAACTTACATCTGGGTTTTCGTGGCGTCACGTTGGTACTAAAGACAACCCCGCGGATCTCGCGTCTCGTGGTTCTACTTTGGAAGACCTTTCCTCTTCTACTCTGTGGTGGAGCGGCCCTGAATTTTTGAAAAACCCTAGTTTTGTTGTAGATAACCAAGACGAGTCGGAGCTGTCGCACGAAGAACTACCTGAAATTAGATCTACTGCTAATTTCTTCGTAGTTCAGGATGCCTCTGATTCATTATTTCCTTTCCATCGCTATTCACAATACCGCCGTATTTTACGCGCTATGGCTTTTGTGTTACGGTTCTTACATAATATTCGCAATAAAAACAAACTATTTGGCCTATTGACTGTAGATGAACTTAATCATTCCAAATTAACATTAGCTAGGTTATCTCAACTGGAATCTTTCCCAAATGAACACGAATTATTATCTAAAAATAAAACACTAAATTCTAAAACTAATTTATTAAAACTAAACTTATTTCTAGACGATAACAAAATTATACGCGTAGGTGGTCGTTTAGATAATTCCGAATTTAACTACGACAAAAAACATCCTATTCTAATTTCTTCTAAACATCATTTTTCTATTTTACTTTTCCGGCATGAACATGAACAAACATTTCATGGTGCACCACAAGCCTTGCTGTTTCACATTCGCGAGTCATGGTGGCCGCTTGGTGGTAGGACCCTTGCGAGACAAGTAGTACACAAATGTGTCACTTGTACGCGTCTCAAGGGAAAAACGCTAGAACCTATCATGGGTAATTTACCTAAGGAACGAATAACGCCAGGTTTTCCTTTTATTCGGTGCGGTGTAGACTACTGTGGGCCAATGCTCATTTTGAACCGCAAGGGACGAGGTGCCGTCTGTATTAAAGCCTACGTTTGTCTGTTCATATGTTTTGTGACACGCGCAGTCCATTTGGAGTTGGTCAGTGATCTCTCTAGCGAAGCATACCTAGCAGCACTGAAAAGATTTATCTCTCGCAGGGGTAAACCAGCCGAGATCTTTTCAGATAACGGTCGCAATTTTGTAGGCCTAATGAACGACTTTAAATGTTTTTTAGATAAATGTAGTCCACATATTTTAGATTACGCTACAAGTCAACAAATTAAATTCACTTTTATTCCACCCTACGCTAGTCATTTTGGAGGATTATGGGAGGCAGGAATACGCTCTTGTAAACTACATATTCGACGTGTGATAGGAAACGCACACCTCACCTTCGAGGAGTTTAGCACAGTGTTATCCCAAATTGAGGCCATCCTAAACTCTAGACCGCTCTCTCCACTCTCCTCTAATCCCCATGACCTCTGTCCTCTCACTCCCGGTCACTTCCTGGTTGGTCGACCGCTAACTTCGCCTTGTAGTGATGATTTCACAGACGTACCAGCCAGTCGACTGAAACGGTTCCAACGAGTCGAGCAGATCAGGCAGCATTTCTGGATCAGATGGGCAAAGGAGTACGTTTCCGAGCTACAGACCAGAAACAAGTGGTGGAAGCACAAGGACACCCTGCAACCGAACACCTTGGTCGTTATCAAGGACGATAATCTGCCGCCGCTGAAATGGAGGATGGGTCGAGTCTTACACACTATTCCTGGCAAGGATGGAGTGGCACGAGTGGCTGACATTCACACGGCGTCGGGCACAGTGAGACGCGCTTATTCAAAAATTTGCCCACTGATGTCAGACAATGAACAATGAAGACCATTTCGAAAGGCAACATAGTGCTTTCAAGGCCGGGGGCATGTTCCCGCCACTGCATTTTAAATACGACGCGCCGAGCGTCCATCTTATATTATTAAGAATTGTCTATCGACACGACATCCATACTACTGCTACATTCACAAAGATATACGCTATTAAAATTAAAGAGTTACTTCGTTTTACAAAAGTATTTCATTATAAATCCACTATAAATACCAAATATATCAAAATAATTGAAGCAAGGCAGTAAATAAACAAAACACTATGTATTATAGATATTTCTCTGAGGTCTGGTTGTTTCTATGTATTATAAGTATATATTTACAAAAGAAAAGTATATAAGTAGTATATCCGTTGTCTAGCACCCATAACACAAGTCTAGTTACTTAGCTTGGGGCTAGATGGCGATGTGTGGAATGTCCTGCAATATTTATTTATTTATTTTATAGAAAAACCGTTGGTAAACTTTAGCTGTTGTTTTTAATTAAATAAATATAATAACAAATTGCAGGCATTTCACAATTATTGTCGCGTTGCTTGACCGTATACTACTTAGTCGTTTAAAATTTAATGAAGTAATTAATTGTAGAACGAATTTCTCTAACCGCCCACTGAATGGGGATTGCAAAATTTTCACAAAATTTATTAAACTTTCGACTTCAACTCGTTGTTTGCGGTGGCGCAACTTCGCCATTTGTGACCGAGACTCAGGGCGTCAAACTAGTGGTGTGAGATATTATTCCCATAATTAAAACCATGAATAAAATTACTTTATTTGTTGTCAGTTTAATGTTGTGGACGGATTTATCGGATGCGAAAGGTAGGTGTTATATTAATTTTACTATAACGTCTAGAGTAACTTAAAGACTGCCTTAATGTGTTAGTGAACTGTCATTTGTGTCGAAATCTATGTGGTTAGGTAGATATATATACTGATTAATCGCTTCTTACGTGTGTTTGTTTAGCAATCTGGCTCAGGTTTGACACTAATTCTAGTTAGCGCAAGTGTGGCCGATGCAGAATTCAAAACACCTGCCGTTGTTGCAAAATGTCTTGCTCTTTAAAAAGATCTGTGATTCTAATTTTCACTTAGTATTTTTAGTTTTAAGTGTTAAGATATTTTAATGTTAGTAGATAAAGAAACGGAGAAGTAGATACTACTTAGAAATATCTTCTAGGAAAGTACATTATACACAAAAATTGCACCGCGATGACCATCTGATTACCGTGCTGATGTTTGCCGTTTTTGGGTATGCATTTTACTTGGAAAGTATTCCTATGAATCAAATACCGAGTGCAGACTTACGCACAACCTTACACACATAAACATATAAAAAGATAGATACTTATTTGCCTTCCTAAATTATATTATAATACAATAATAAAATATGTAATTGCTCACTATCTAGACAAATGTATACACGAAAATTGCACAGCGATGACATTAAAAATTTAAAACTGACAGTCCAATTTTTTTATGGCCTTTTCTTAAAAAATATTTTTTGTATTACGCACAACCTTAGGCACCTAAATATAAGTAGATACTTATCTGCCTTCCTAAAATATAATACAATACTAAAATATGCTCACTGTCTAACAATGCGTTTAACTAATTATGAGAAAGATAATTAAGATAACATAAGCCTACGGTTGCTTAATCAATAGTCATACAATATTGTAACCTTGTAAGTTAACAATGTTTTCATAAATCAGTTTAGTTTAAGGCTTCAGAGTCTCGTGTCGATGTTTTATCGGATACATTTTGGGGAGTGAGCAACAGAACTGCACGATCTATTTTTGCCATCTCCGTTCTTTTGTTATACAAACAGGCAAACTGATTTGCGGCACCGGCTGGAAATAGCAGACGTCCGCACTAAGGGTTTTGCATCGTCATTCCTTATCCGTCCTGCAAGGGAATGGAATCAGTTGCCTCCGTCTGTCTTTCGATTTAACGTGTACAATCTAGGCTACAAGACAGCATCGCACCTACCATCAAGCTGGTGTGATAGTGGTGAAACGCTGACCTATCATAACTTAAATGTAAGCGTGAATCCACCGTTGTGGGCACGACGTGTGGCCACAACCCTTATAGACTTGTGACGTCACTTTCACGGTCTATTGAGGTTGATAGGCTCATTTTGATCCTTTAAATTCATCCCATTATTAGGCAGTAGGTAAAATAGAGACCGAGTTCGAGGATCACTCTTTTACTAATGTAATTTTCGTAAGCGAAAAAACTGGCTGTGTCTCGCGACTTTTTTTGAGGGTTGGATCCGCGTCTGATTAAATGTGCTAAGTTTGTAATAATCGAGCCTAGAATGTGATTTAGGCGGGAGATGTCAGAAACGTAGAAAGTCAGTTTAGATTTTAGGTCAAAATCTGAAGAAGTGTGTTTCTTATTTGTTCGGTTTCTGAGTAGGTCAGATTATTATATTGCCAGAATCTTAGCACCTCTAATGTTGAGTACACCAGACAAAGTCCAGTCAAAGTCCAGTCCAGACCAGTCTAAATATTGTCTTGAATTTGACAGACCATATTCTTGAGTAGGACATAAATTCAGTACAGTCGAAAGGAACACAACAACGTCAGTTTAAAAGATTTTATTTTTTTATTTAAACAAAAATGAAACTCTATGTTCATTATGTATACGTATATAGTTGTAGTACCTGCTAAGTAAGTAACTCCTTACACGTAATATAGAATCTTCTTTCCTTGTTACGTATAAGTTGGTAACATAGTGCGACTGCATTGAGGTTGCCATGCAATGGATCTGCGATTATGACTTAATATTCTTTATTATCTAGTAGTGCGGTATTACTGCGGACAGTAGAACATCACTCCAAAGATCCTTATAAGCATCACTCATCAGATCTTCACCAAACTTTTATGAGACCAACTTGAAGTTTGGAACTACTTTTCAAATAAAAAAGAGTCATGGATATCGGATCTCAGAAGCCAGTAATATCCAGTACCTAGCTCCCTTTTTGGATGGGGATGTGCCCCAATAAAAAACCAGCAACGAAAACAATAAGGTTCTGTGAAATCATAAAACCCATTTTGTGCCAAAAAATGTGTTGATTTAACTAATTTTGCAACCTAACCCTATTTGTGTCACTATATGTCTCTATCACCACGACTCTACCAAACCAATTTGACATTGATCAGTTCGCGAATGGCGATAGTTAATGTGGAACGCCGATTATTTTATAATTACATTACGAAATAGTTACCTGGCGTAGGGGCAGCCGTTCGACACGGTCAGTTCTGTGTCGATCCAAGTAAGGTTGGACATTACACGTTAAAACATGCGATCCTTGCAAGAAAAAAAAAATTAAACCTCACCTATAACGATAAAAAAATAAGTGTTTTTTTTTAAATCAGCCAGTGCTTTTTTTTGTGCAGCCAGTGTTTTAAATTTAAAAATGCAATTGACAAAAGTGTGTTACGTTGGGAGCTTGCTATCGTTTCTATTATTCCAATTCGCGTTGGAAGGATCAACTCAACAAACCTCTTTTGAGTTGCCTGTGCAGTTGGTTGGTTTCCCGTTCATCATTTTAGCTGTGAGATTGACGAATTTCATCAAGAAAATGTCTTATGCTTTAGACCCTTGTAAGTTGTTTTTTTTTATCAAAAAGATAATTTCTTTTTTTTATATTTTCTAGGATTATGATTAAACTGGCGACCCACCCCGGCTTCGCATGGGTATATTATGCATGTATTATACATATAAACCTTCCTCTTGATTACTCTATCTATTAAAAAACCGCATCAAAATCCGTTGCGTAGTTTTAAAGATTTAAGCATACAAAGGGATATAGGGACAGAGAAAGCGACTTTGTTTTATACTATGTAGTGATAGTGATGATATAATGATTGATATTCTATTTCGTAATTTGAAATTAGTTATCTAATAGTCTAAGATCCCTTTAAAAACATCTTCACCGAGCTGGATAATAGATGAAAAGTATTTTATAGCAAGTTCAATAGGTCAATAAATATTGCAAATGGGTTGACTAAAAAAATTCAGTCTTTCTCAAAGGGATCTCATACTCTAATACATTATTTCGCTATAATTATTTGACACTGCTACCGTATAGTAATTTGACAAAAAATGGTCAAAAAAATATTTATTAATTGTAATCAATTTATTTACCATTCTAAATAACAAATAAATGATAAAAACTTAAATTAATTAAATAAACTACCTACTTTACTTCACTACATAGTATAAAACAAAGTAGCTTTCTCTGTCCCTATGTCCCAATATCCCTATGTATGCTTAAATCTTTAAAACTACGCAACGGCTTTTGATGCGGTTTTTTTTAATAGATAGAGTGATTCAAGAGGAAGGTTTTATGTATAATACATGCATAATATAGCCGTGCGAAGCCGGGGCGGGTCGCTAGTATTAAACTAAATTAGAAGTCCAAATGGTGGTCCCTTGGAAGTGTGTCCAAAAGGCTGGCAGCGTTACCACGTTGGATGGCGATGCTTATCCGTTGTCCGAAGTAGGAGCCAGCCCTTTGGTCACATAAAGCTAAAACTAGTAATTTTGAAACTTTTATAACTAGCTGCGCCCCGCGGTTTCACCCGCGTAAGTCCGAACCGTTTAAACCTTCCCTGGACTACAACAAACACAACAAAAAAAGAATTGGCCAAATCGGTCCAGCCGTTCTCGAGTTTTAGCCAGACTAACGAACAGCAATTGATTTTTATATTATAGACTAGCTGCGCCCCGCGGTTTCACCCGCGTAAGTACTCACCGTTTAAACCTTCCCTGGACTACAACAAACACAACAAAAAAAGAATTGGCCAAATCGGTCCAGCCGTTCTCGAGTTTTAGCCAGACTAACGAACAGCAATTGATTTTTATATTATAGATAGACTAGAATAATTACTTACATACCTACTTTACTTGAATTTTATGTCATTGCAAAGGTATTTACGTTCATAAATTGTGTAAAATATTTACTTACAAGAGCGATTGACCCACTATTTAAGAATTACGACAATCTCCGGAGAAGGTGCGTTGCTTGTCGTAAGCTCGTACTAACATACCCACGTTGTTCCAGTACCACCTTAGCTGCGCGAGAGACTAGTGTCGCCAATAAACTTTATATTATTGCGTAAACTTACGCGTCAAATTCAACAACAGAAACGCCGGTTAAAATAAAAAACATACACGACAACTTTTTTAAAATAGTTTTACTAAAATAATTTTGGCCAATTTATTAGGCAATCATTTGTAACATGACCATTTTTTAGTAAACAAAAACAACATAAAACACATATTAACGAATTTGCACATTTTTTAATATTAAACTATTCTTCACCCAAACCTTAGTTGAGAAGACTTTATTAGCTAAAATGAAGTGTAACAAACTGCTTAGTTTAATTTCAATTGTGTTAGTTTTTAATGAAGAATGTTTTGGCCAAGAGGCTCCGTTTGAGTTGCCAGTGCAGTTAGTGGGGTTCCCTTTTATTGTGGGTAGCGTAAAGCTAACGAATTTTTTGAAGAAACTCTCTTATTCGTTTAGTCCAGGTACGTATATACATTTTATACTTCTGGTTCTACTGCAGTATAGGTAGGTATTGTATTTTTATTATATTGTGTATACAGAGTCATTGGTAATTATACTAGCAAGTCATTGAGGGCCATTTCTGTGTACCGTAACAAACAATTTTTGTTCTACGACTTTTGAAAATTCGTATAAAAATATGAAAATTTTGAGGTTATGTCAATTCGAAAAACAGCTGATTTTTCAATACATATGTCATTCAGACTAAGAACAGTAAATAAAACTTAAAATATAAGTAAAATTTTAAGGTTAATGACCTCTCCGTGTATGGAACAGCTGATTTTCAGGTAAACCTAACCTCAAAATAAAAAAAAATATGTTCGAATTTCCAAATGTCGTAGAACAAAAGTTGTTTGTTTAGGTGCACAGAAGGTAGCCCTCAACGGCTTGCTAGTATAATTACCAATAACCCTGTATAGTTCTATTTGTTACATAAAGTTTCTTTATAAAAAATCAATGCTTTTTCTCTCCATCACTTTAACATGGAAGTAAATAAGACTTTTTACTTATTGCTGTTGGCATAAATTTCCTATTGAGTAATCTACCTAAAATTTTAATGCAACACAAGTCAATACAAAAATGTACAAAAATATTTTACGTCCCGATTTTAAAATAATACCTACCTACTTACCTACGAATTTTTAAGGCAAAATAAAACTTCCAAACAACACTCTCATTGCCATAAAATTCTGCGGAGCAAAATTAGAATGAACTTGTAGAAACATTTTTTATGGGCAGTAAATAAATTAATATTATAACAGGATAAAATACAAAAAACGAAATACATAAAGTAACACTTTGGTTTTTATCAAAAAATTCAAATCCTTATTCTCAAGCATGCATAATGCTTATGATTTTTTGGCGTCCTCAGAGGAACACCGGCCTTTAACTCAGAAGGTTGTGGGTTCAATTCCTACATCAAACAAATATTTATGTACAGATATTTGTTTATGGTCTGGGTGTACCTATGTGTTTTCTGTATGTATATTAAGTAAATATTTACAAAAGAATAGTACACGGAAAAAAAAATTTTACTGTTTAAAACAGTTAGAAATTTTACAGTTGAAATAACGTATAATTCAGTTAGAATTACCTATTTCAGTCAGTACGTACTACTGTTTCAAAACAGTTACAAGTCAAACGGTAGTTTTAACTCATTCAACATTAGTTCTTACGTATTGAAACAGTAACTCTAACGGTTTTCCGTAATCAATAGCAAAACAGTAGAATGTAATGATTAAAATAGTTGTTTTCACTCACCGAAACCGTAGTTCTTACGTATTGAAACAGTAACTCTAACGGTTTACCGTAATCAATAGCAAAACAGTAGAATGTAATGATTAAAATAGTTGTTTTCACTCACTGAAACCGTAGTTCTTACGCATTGAAACAGTAACTCTAACGGTTTAGCGTAGTCAATAGCAAGACAGTAGAAGTTTTAATGATTAAAATAGTTGTTTTCACTCACCGAAACCGTAGTTCTTACGTATTGAAACAGTAACTCTAACGGTTTAGCGTAGTTAATAGCAAGACAGTAGAAGTTTTAATGATTACATAGTTGTTTTCACTCACCGAAACAGTAGTTCTTACATATTGAAACAGTAACTCTAACGGTTTACCGTAATCAATATCAAAACAGTAGAATTTAATGATTAGAAAAGTTATTTTTACTCACCGAAACAGTAGTTCTTACGTATTGACACAGTAACTCTAACGGTTTAGCGTAGTCAATAGCAAGACAGTAGAAGTTAATGATTACAATAGTTGTTTTCACTCACCGAAACAGTAGTTCTTACGTATTGAAACAGTAACTCTAACGGTTCACGGTAATCAATAGCAAAAAAGTAGAATTTAATGAATATAATAGTTGTTTTCACTTACCGAAACAGTAGTTCTTACGTATTTAAACAGTAAATCTAACGGTTTAGCGTAGTCAATAGCAAAACAGTAGAATTTAATGAATAGAACAGTTGTTTTCACTCACCGAAACAGTAGTTCTTATGTATTTAAACAGTAACTCTAACGGTTTAGCGTAGTCAATAGCAAAACAGTAGAAGTTAATGATTACAATAGTTGTTTTCACTCACCGAAACAGTAGTTCTTACGTATTGAAACAGTAACTCTAACGGTTTACCGTAATGAATAGCAAAACAGTAGAATTTAATGAATAGAACAGTCATTTTCACTCACCGAAACAGTAGTTCTTACGTATTGAAACAGTAACTCTAACGGTTTACCGTAATCAATAGCAAAACAGTAGAATTCAAAGATTACAATAGTTGTTTTCACTTACCGAAACAGTAGTTCTTACGTACTGAAACAGTAACTCTAACGGTTTAGCGTAGTCAATAGAAAAACAGTAGAATTTAATGAATAGAACAGTTGTTTTCACTCACCAAAACCGTAGCTCTTACGTATTGAAACAGTAACTCTAACGGTTTAGCGTAGTCAATAGCAAAACAATAGAAGCTAATGATTACTATAGTTGTTTTCACTCACCGTAACAGTACGTACGTACGTACGTCTTACGTATTGAAATAGTAGCTCTAACGGTTTACCGTTTACAAAACAGTAGAATTTATTGATTACAATAAGTAGGTAGGTACCTTGTTAGTTTTACTCACCGATTTTTTTCAATATGGGTTACATGCAGTGGATACTGATCCTTGTGTCCCATTGATAATTAATGGGACACAAGAATTCCGGGGAAGGTCATAGGATACTTTTTATCCCCGAAGTCATCCCTTAAGAGAGTGGAAGTTTCTATGGAAAAGCGATAACTAGGGACGTGCCTGATACAAAAATAATAGCAATTAAGTAGATTCTATATCGATGAACGAGTTCCACGCGGACGACGAAGTCGATTATATTTAACTAGTTTTTGCTCGCGTCTTCGTCGTCCGCGTGGAACTCCACTCTTCCCCTACTGACAGACGAAAGCAAATCTTGCTAGAGTCGAAGCAGAGACGCTTCGCTCGCTCGGTTAATTAGAGGGCAGACTTGATCCTTTACGGGGACATACTTAATGAAAGCGTTTTGTTAAACTTTACATCAAAGTTACCAAGTGATCAAGTGTACCTACTCAGTTTCAATCAGCGTACAAATCACCATGATCACACAAAAAAAAAATCACACACAAAGTGGGTAAAGTTCCATTCGTATTACGATTCGGGTACGATTCGTCGAAAGTCACCATATTAGAGCCTCTGATATATTGAACAGTAGCTGCGCCCCGCGGTTTCACCCGCGTAAGTCCCGATCCCGTTGGAATATCGGGATAAAAAGCAGCCTATGTGTTAATCCAGGTCTCTAGCTATCTAGATACCAAGTTTCATCGCAATCGGTCCAGTAGTTTTTGCGTGAAGGAGTAACAAACATACATACACACACACACACACACGAACTTTCACATTTATAATATTAGTAGGATAGGATAGGATAGGATTTGAAGCGCGGCGTTTTAGCCGCTTTGTATGAAGACGTAATAATTGCTATCAATCTATATCTATAGCGCTGCAGCGTTAAGCGCGCTGGCATGGCGAATCTAACGACATGCCACCAAAATCGGCGGCCCGCACGTTTGGTCTTAAATATAATTGTGTTTACAGAGAATAACGCCATCTATGGTAGATTCACCGAATTCGTTCATTAATTGAATCTAGTTTGTTGGTTGATTATAAAATGTCGTAAATACTTTGTAGTCAATGGTAACATAAACTTTATTGTAACGCATGAAGATATAAAATCAAATATATACGGTTTGTGTGATTTAGGTTAATTTTGAGCAACAAAAACAACCAATCAAACGAATTGTTTTTTAGTATGCAAAATATGATTATCCATTTAGATGTGTGAGTTTTGCGACATCGGTTCTGATACGAAATTTCACCCCTTCCTATTTCCGTGGGGAAACCCCCTTAAATAGGTATCTATTAGGTACTTTACTTTGTTTATGTCGTGTTTTGTTTCTTCCTGTGTTGTACAAATAAAGTAATCTATCTATCTATCTATTTATTTTATTTTGTTTTATGTATTTGTTGTTATAGTGAGCGGCCACAGAACCACATCATCTGTGAAAATTTCAACTGTCTAGCTATCACGGTTCGTGGGGTACAGCCTGGTGACAGACGGACAGACGGACAGATGGACAGGCGGATGGAGAGACGGACTGACAGCGGAGTCTTAGTATAGGGTCCCGTTTTACCCTTCTGTAGGGAACCCTAAAAAATGTAGGTAGGTACAGTTGTAAATAAATTATCATAATTTTCCATTGAACTATCATGTCTCTGTAATTTTCCCACTTTGTAACAATATCACTGGTAGGTTACTACCACAAGGTAGGTAGGTACTTTGGAATTATAATAGTGTGAGAGTATTCTGAAATAAAAGCCTTTTTTAAGACATTATCATATACAGTGGACCCCCGGTAATCCGGCAAACATTATGCAGGGCAGTGTCGGACTATCGAATTTGTCGGATTATAGAGCACTGCCTAAGACCTGCTTTCGCTTCTGGGTTTGTGACGACATTACTAGGTACTATACCTAATACACAATGAATAAATAGTAAACAATGAACGCACGCTAGGCCGTACCTCTATCACTAGTAGTCAAATTCAAACTAAGTAAAACAATGCATACGCGTCGAGCACAATAGCGGTGGCGCGTACGAGTTGTGACCTGTTCAAACCTGCGTGATCTATATGTATTAGCAAAGATTGTCAAACATACATGTAATTCTAAGTCATGTCGGATTACAGGGGGCGCCGGATTAGACAGGGGCCGGATTACCGGGGGTCCACTGTACTTACATACCTATATTTATATTGCAAAGTTCTCAAAGTTATACCTACTAACTCGATATCAAAAACAGTAATTTTCACTGACCAAAACATTAACCGTTACTGACGTACACAAAAAATAAAATGGTGGGATTGGTCGGTTGATTTGGCATTGTGCCCAGTGTTGCCACCTTAGTGTCGTTGTCACTAGATTTGGTGACTTTTGGAGTTCGGGTGCGATTTTTTAGACAATGTTGACAATGTTTATTTTGTCTCTAAAACATAATTTAGTGACTTGATGACTTCTAGTGACAAAACCACATTGAGCACAATTTTAGTCTCATAGGACGAATTTACGTACAGTGCAGTTAAAAGAAGGAAAATCCTATGCAGTTAAATTAAGAAACTAGTTAATATGCCTGAAATATAGATAATAATATAACCTATCATTATGTATTCATATAAAAAATATATATATTTATATAAGTAGGTTTATGTAGTCTAACAGAAGTCAACTGTTGGCGAGATATTAGCTGTCAAAGTCGTAAAAAGTGTGTGTCCCCTCTAATTTCTAAGCTATGAAGTTTGACATTCTGAAAAAAATTGAGGTGGTGTACATTAATAAATACTTTCATTCAAAATTATTTTGAAGAAGGTAGGTCTAACGGTTTTTGAATAATGACTGAAAAACTACCTTGCCCAACAAAAGGACTTAAGCGGCGTGAGTTTGCTACGAAGATACGACCTTTTTTATTGGATAATGGTTTTAAATGTGAACTAGTAGTTGTCGGTACGGAACCCTTCATTGTGCGTGATCCGACACGCATAATGCAGGTACTTGAAAATACGAATATACAAAAAAAAAACCGGTCAAGTGCGAGTCGGACTCGCGCACGAAGGGTTCCGTACCATTATCTATAAAAATCATGTCTGTTGTATGGGAGCCCCCTTAAATATTTATTTTATTTTGTTTTTAGTATTCGTTGTTATAGCGGCAACAGAAATAAATCATCTGTGAAAATTTCAACTGTCTATCTAATACGGTTAACGAGATACAGCCTGGTGACAGACGGACGGACGGACGGACAGACGGACAGCGGAATAAATATTACATCATATCATAATATTATATCTAAATATTATATCAAATAAACGATTTATTAAATATTAATAAATCATTTAATTTTATGTGTAGAAATATTTTTTTGTTTCTTAGAATAATCTTTAATAAATGATTAGTTAACTAATAATAAATATCTATTTGAGCATGCTCGTTATTAAACTATTTCTTTAATATCAAGTTCCATTTGCTGCTTTTTGCTTTCGTGAGGTTGGCCACCCTGTGCCCAGCCCCCCCGCCCCGCAGCGCAGCCGCAGCCAAACCAAACAGTCCATTTGTTAATCGCGCAAGGCGTGCATCGGTTGAATTGAATTTTAATTTCTCCAGTCAAGTGCAGATAATTATTATCTTTGAAGTGCAGTGAAATTAAAGCTTTCCTTACGGAAGTTACGGAAAATGAGGTAAGTAAATAGTGTTTTTATCTTAGTTACAAATTGAGTTCCATAGGTAGGTACATGTAGCATTCATGAAAGCGTCTAGTTGTATGGGAAAGTCCATTTTTAAGGAACCTATGAAAATATTAATCAACTATATGTAGTGAAAATACTAATTAATTAATGTTAACTTTTTGTTATGAAACCGTTTCGATAAACGAAAGTTTTAACATAGCTGAACTGCAGAATAAAGTTCTAATTTCCCCATAAAAGTACGTGTCGTAAGTAGGTAAATGCGTTTTTGGGCAAGTCCAAAAATGTGTTTTTCACATTGTTGTAGAGTTTTTATGAGATTGAAGTAGTTTTTTCACCAATAATTAGTTACTAGATTAACAAAAGCGAAGGACGAAATATATACCTAGTTGATTTGTATTTTTTGCAGTTCATGTAACGAAGTAAGTGAACTGTTAAAAACATGGGCACTCGACCAATATGTAGAGACATTTCTTGGTAAGTAAGTTATTTTTAAGTCCGCGGCCTTCAAATTTTTGACTAAAAAAGTAAATAAAGTGTGAAGTAAGTAAGGAAGCGGGTGAAACCGCAGGGCACAGCTAGTTAGCGAATAAAATTCGTCTGCCGGTTGTAGAGCGGTGGAATTACCGTCAGCCAGTCGCTTGAACATTTCCTCTCGCATTAAATTTTGTCAGATGACAGTTTATAAGCTATATTGTGAACAACTAAGGTCGTCTGCCGGTTAAGTAGCGCGGTGGAAAATTCTCTACAATAACAGTTTTAAAATTACCTTGATTCATGGTCTTTCAGGTAGATCATGGTTTAATAGAAATTATAAAAGTATACGCAGAAGGTGTCGACGGGCTTACGCCAAGTTTAACTTCACCGATCAGCTCCGGAGTGTCTTCACCAATGAACTCTGGAGTGTCTTCACCAAGTTCAACAATTTCAAGCTCGCAAGAACTTTACGTAAGTGTACCTTTTCTACAGAAAAGCACCTAGACCTTAAAACTATACCTGAGTCCCGCCGCCTCAGGGGTCGCGATAGCATCGTGTCTACTAACTACTACATCTGCCACATTGCTACTTACTAATAAATATCACATTTGTACTTTCTAGAACAAATGCCAGGACTTAACTTCACTACTCAAAAGTACACAAGATGGCCAACTGCTTCTTAATCAGCGTCTAAACCCTTTGGGGGATCAACTACGAAGAACTTTAACCAGAGAGATTTCGACAGAAATAGTAAAACATGATCCGAAAGCACCAATAACAAATAACATATACATGCGTTGGATTCGAGAAATTGGTAAAGTTTTGTCTTTTTCTTTTATATAACAACATATTGTAATTTGAAGACATTTTTATACCATGTTTGTTCTTTTGTACTGTTACAGAACGAGTATTCCCGGCAGAAAATAGCTCTATTTATTACACTAAAGGACCTGCGGCGTTCGGGCGAGCCCATGGCCGGCTGTTTGACGCTGTAACGAATTTGAAGGCGAAGTATCGCCGAAATAAAGTATACCAGCCAAGGGCGCGTCGTTCCTTAGAAAAAAAGTTTACTCCAACAACATCATCAGTGCACGCTACAACTAACAAAAGGAAGGTGCTAGTAAGCGACGACCCTGACACTACCTCTGAGAGCGAAGCGGAGCCAGATTCAAAGAACGCTGAAATAGAAGAATGCTTCGAGTGGCTCCGTTCGTCTGCAGACAATTATACTCTTTGTGATGAAAAGTGGGCCATAACAAGGAAACGGCGCCAGAAGTCTGTCTTGTCAGAAGACTCATATTCATACCTCCAGGATTTTCCCTGCTTAAAACGATCTTGGGGATATTCTTTGGTAAGTTTACCAAAATAATTTATTTATTTATCGTAGGTATGGCAGTCTACAAAATAATATTAAAACTTTGCATTTTGATTAAGACTCATTTTGTAAAAGTAACACAACCATTTCCAAGCATGTTTCAGAAAATATCTTATGAGCCTCACTCTAGATAGTAGGGTAAAAGACCGGAACCCCGATTGTTGACAGTTTGGGCAGTGTCCCCCTGTCGGCTGGTCGGCTGGTAGCTAGTCCTTTATTTTATTTTATACAGGATGGAACAGAACGAGGGATAAATAAAAAAAATACTTTTGTAACTATTAAAGTTAAATAAAGTTAAATTCTATTTTAAATCATTAGAATATTGTGTAAAAAAAATATTTCCATCATTTATTTTAATACTTATTTATAATAGTCAGAAGTGTCACACCCCTACAGCTTCAACATCATCATTATCATCTTCCTGCCCTTATCCCAATTTATTTGGGGTCGGCGCAGTAAGTCTTTTTCTTCCATTCCCTCCTATTAGTCGTCATCTCATCATTCACATTCATCTCTCTCATGTCTTGTCTCACGCAGTCCATCCATCTTTTCTTCGGTCGTCCTCTTCCTCTCCATCCCTCTACATTCATACTCATCACTCTTCTAGTCACATGCGTCTCCTACAGCTTCAACATTGTTATTTAATTATTTATTTACATTTTGGAGTGCACACACTCATTATAAAATAATATTGAAACATGTTACATGATGCTTTTAAATTGATGTCTTTAGGCTATAACATAGTTTATTTGATAAAAGTATAATATATTAGGTATTTAGGCTAACCAATCCTCTGTTTGCAGGAAAGTCCTTCGTTCTGTTCCACCCAGTTTTTTTTAGTGTTTCAAATATTTATACAAAATAGGGAAATGACATGTAAAACTTGCTTAATACAAACATATCTACTGTTTGAAGATGTGAAAACACTGAGAACTTATTTTAATTTTTTTTCCAGCTTGTGGCAGACTTTCACAAATGGTATGGCAATGAACATGCCTTCGAAAACAAATTTCCATTATTGAAAAAGAAGTTAATAACATTATTTGAAAAAGTTTCAAACAAAAGTACATATGTGAAGGAACTTAAGGAGCTTGCAAAAAGTTAGTGTTTTTACCTCAAACTATGACTAGCTTATCGCCTTCTTCTTGATGGATCCCTCTATTAATACTCCACGACTTATGGGAACCGGATAGCTACCATACACTTACTGCAGTCTGTGGGATGCATGTCTTATAATGTATAATTTCTTTTATTATAGATCCTGATCAAGAAACAAGCAATCTAGCTGCACTTCTTATGATTCCGCATCTTCTAGGACCGGTTCAAATCAGGAAGACGAAATGTTCTACGGCCGAAGTACGTGAAAGTTTCATTAAGCATATTGATGAAGAAAGACTGCTGAACGAAGAACGACAGAAACGACACGATAAGAACAAATCCCGCGGTATCACTGTTCAGCCCTATGTCGTAGTCGCAGGACCACTGCAAAATATCACTGCAAGGTACATTATTGTTGATGACATAGTGTATGACCTGCCTACCATTGGTTGTGCAGTGGATACGTGCCTTAAAATTATATGGGCACTATATTTAGAATATCCGTGTGAATGTTTGCGGGTGTGGCAATTCCTGCAGAGAGCTGTTTATAACTTTGATACCAAAGTAGTTAATTTAAAAGAAAATATTTCTGCATCAGTTCTTAGCCTACTGAGCGATTGCAATATCGATAAGGAATAAATAATGGTTGTCTGTTTTTTGTGTGCAGCTGAAGTTATAGATTTTAAAGCTCTCCGGGTTCATTTCCAATTTTTTCATAAGAATCATTACTTTGAACAATATAAGTGTGCCGAAAGCGGCTGTTCCAGATCCTACCATCTTTTTAGTTTACCGTAGGCCTAGATGAATGCATTGGAGACCGCGTGGCCAGCGCTGGAAACCAATGGGTTTCCAGCGCTGGCCACGCGGTCTCCAATGATGCCCAGGTACCCTTCACTAGTGATTCTATGGTCAGGAATCCTAGCCATATTAGTACTTATCTATAATGCGCAATGGACATATTTTATACCTAGGTTACATAAGCATGTATAACTAAATGGGTAGACTCTAAACTAACCTAACATGAAAATCTGATCTTCTATAGAACTTAAGTAATATACATACCAATTTATGTATCCTAGGCTTGATTTAAAGCTTCATTCGGAGAGAATATCGCGTATTGTTTTTTCATGATAAACTGGTTGTTGGTGGCCCAAGTATAATGTTTTTTAAGTTTATGACTTTTATTATCTGCATAAAACTTTAAGTTTACTCTGAAGTAAGGTATCTATGCCCGTGCACACCCAACCTATACCTACCTAGACGGTGCCGTCCTGTTGCATTTTTCGACAACTGCGCGACGATATTTTGTGCAAAGTACGTAAACCTCAAAGGGAACTAGAAGCTTTATGCAGAGTTTTACGTGTAAATAAAGGTATATAGGAATATAATAAAAAGCAGTATAAGGTACTCAATTATGTCAGTATCTTTAATTCTAAATAAAACTTGGACTGAATCTCTACAGCATTTTGCATTGTACTATTGTAAGTTGTTATTTATTTTTCAGGGGGCCTATTCTCGGGTTCGATAACTACGGTCGATTCACATTAAAGTTCATAATACCTAACGGTCGATTCGGCTACACAGTACAATAACTAAGTTAAATATAACTATGTTCGAAATAACTACGGTCAATTCACATATTATGTTCATAATACCTAACCACAGTGTTTGATAGGCCTCAAACAATTTCCCTATGCTTTTTATCGCTTAGATAATATATCAAGAAATGCATTTTAAATGCCAGAGTAGAACACCCGCGTGTCAATTTCAAATACTTTTTTTTATAAAAAATAATTTATATTTCGTGAGAAAAAAGACTAATTCGATTCTGTAAGCCAATTTGATCAAGATATTTTTTTTTCATTAATGCAGTTTGATAAAAGATCGTTAGGCGCATGTTTTCCAGTTTTTAATTTTGTAAAATCACTTCTGGTTACAGAGTTATTAATTTTTTTAAGATTTTACATATTATTATTTTTCTCCCAAAAAACTCAAAAGTGCGGTTTGTGACTGACATTGAAAAATTGCTCATAACTAGGGCTACCATTGATAAAAAAATCACGTTCCAGTATCGCGGCGTTTGGGAGTTACATTTGAGTTTTTTGGGAGAAAAAAAATAAAATGAAAATCTTAAAAAAATTAATAACTCTGTAACCAGAGGTGATTTTACAAAATTAAAAACTGGAAAACATGCGCCTAACGATCCTTTATCAAACTGCATTAATGAAAAAAAAAATCTTGATCAGATTGGCTTACAGAATAGAATTAGTCTTTCTCACGAAATATAAATTACTTTTTATATAAAAAAGTATTTGAAAATTGAAATTGACACGCGGGTGTTCTACTCTGGCATTTAAAATGCATTTCTTGATATATCTAAGCGATAAAAAGCATAGGGAAATTTTTTGAGGCCTATCAAACACTGTGCTAACGGTCGATTCAACTACTGTTTCATATAGCTAAGTTTAATTCAACTAAAATTAATTGAGCTAACTAACGATTGATCTAATGTACGAAACACCTACGGTTAATAAAAACAAATCCAATTTTCTAAAATACACTCTCCCTAACCAAGTGAAATAGGTAGAATTCGTTTCTAGCACTCGCCGGCCGCTGCCGCGGCACCGCTCGCTTTGCTCGCTCGGCTCGTGCGTTGGGGTCGCAGTTCTAACATAAACCTAACCTATCCATGTCGGTTCTGGGTAGGAGGTTTTCCGGGTGGGTCTTTGTATGTTGCCCCGATTTTTACCTATTTGACTTGGTTAGGGCAGCATATAAAGACCCATCCGGAACACCCCCTACCCAAAACCGACATGGATAGGTTAGGTTTATGTTATCGCAGCGCACGAGCCGAGCGAGCGAAGCGAGCGGTGCCGCGGGAGCGGCCGGCGAGTGCTAGAAACGAATTGGACC
This sequence comes from Idaea aversata, assembly GCA_907269075.1. NCBI lineage: Eukaryota > Metazoa > Arthropoda > Insecta > Lepidoptera > Geometridae > Idaea > Idaea aversata. The sequence goes on from OU026102.1 coordinate 7,771,086, forward strand.
CATTTTACTTGGTTAGGGAGCGTGTATTTTATAAGTTTGATTTTTTTTAAACCGTAGGTGAAAAACCATAGATGAATAATAAATTGTAGATAAATAAACCGTAGGTGAATTTGATTGTAGTTAAATTAACCGTAGGTGTTTCGTCCATTAGGTATTTTAAACAGTAGCTGTTATGACTGTAGTTATTTCGAACATTGTTATAATGAACATAGTTAAATTAACCGTAGTTGTTTCGTACATTAGGCATTTCGTTCATTAGTTATTACAAAAATATGTGAAACAACCATTAGGTATTTTAAACAGTAGGTATTATGACCGTAGTTATTTCGAACATAGTTATATTGAACTTAGTTATTATAATATGTAACCATCGAGATGATCTCTATTCGAGATTCATAAAATGACTCTACCATTCCATACAATCTCACGATAGATTATGCATCTCGCTCGGACCGAGAATTGCCCCCCTGAATTGAGTTGATAAACGTTTCAACAAAACAATAATGTTACACATTGAAAAATGTATGAGTGTTATATACACTACCGACTAAATTATTGTTATTACAAATAAATGTGAGAAATGAAGAAAAAAAAAGAAATGTAAAATAATCTTTAAAATATATCGTTAATATCCGTTTTTTTTTTCATTTCATGTCATGGCATCATGTCATACGTGTCAAATTTTTACGAAAAGTATGTAAATAATGATTATGTTCCATTAATAAATAATGCTTAATTTGTAACACTATACTTGTGTATGTTTTTTAACAGTTCCTCAACAATAACAACACCTGCAGTTCAGCTGCAGTTGCTGCTACTGTTGGGCAACAGTAACAGCTACTGTTCGGTATGTAGTTGCATCTGTTCCACTACAGTAAGAGTTAGTGTAGTGTCTTTCTGATTGGTTACAGTTGCAACTACTGTTTGGGAACAGTAGCAGCTACTGTTCGGTATGTACTTGCTACGGTTCCACAACAGTAGCTCTTACTGTAGTGGAACAGTAGCAAATACATACCGAACAGTAGCTGCTACTGTTCCCAAACAGTAGTAGTAACTGTAGACATCAGTAAGGTCTACTGTTGTGAAACAGTAGCAACTACGTACCGAACAGTAGCTGCTACTGTTCCCAAACAGTACTAGTAACTGTAGACATCAGTAAGGTCTACTGTTGTGGAACAGTAGCAACTACGTACCGAACAGTAGCTGCTACTGTTCCCAAACAGTACTAGTAACTGTAGACATCAGTAAGGTCTACTGTTGTGGAACAGTAGCAACTACGTACCGAACAGTAGCTGCTACTGTTCCCAAACAGTAGAAGCAACTGTAGACATCAGTAAGGTCTACTGTTGTGGAACAGTAGCAACTACGTACCGAACAGTAGCTGCTACTGTTCCCAAACAGTAGTAGCAACTGTAGACATCAGTAAGGTCTACTGTTGTGGAACAGTAGCAACTACGTACCGAACAGTAGCTGCTACTGTTCCCAAACAGTAGTAGCAACTGTAGACATCAGTAAGGTCTACTGTTGTGGAACAGTAGCAACTACGTACCGAACAGTAGCTGCTACTGTTCCCAAACAGTAGAAGCAACTGTAGACATCAGTTAGGTCTACTGTTGTGGAACAGTAGCAACTACGTACCGAACAGTAGCTGCTACTGTTCCCAAACAGTAGAAGCAACTGTAGACATCAGTAAGGTCTACTGTTGTGGAACAGTAGCAACTACGTACCGAACAGTAGCTGCTACTGTTCCCAAACAGTAGAAGCAACTGTAGACATCAGTAAGGTCTACTGTTGTGGAACAGTAGCAACTACGTACCGAACAGTAGCTGCTACTGTTCCCAAACAGTAGTAGCAACTGTAGACATCAGTAAGGTCTACTGTTGTGGAACAGTAGCAACTACGTACCGAACAGTAACTGCTACTGTTCCCAAACAGTAGAAGCAACTGTAGACATCAGTAAGATCTACTGTTGTGGAACAGTAGCAACTACGTACCGAACAGTAGCTGCTACTGTTCCCAAACAGTACTAGTAACTGTAGACATCAGTAAGGTCTACTGTTGTGGAACAGTAGCAACTACGTACCGAACACTAGCTGCTACTGTTCCCAAACAGTAGAAGCAACTGTAGACATCAGTAAGGTCTACTGTTGTGGAACAGTAGCGACTACGTACCGAACAGTAGCTGCTACTGTTCCCAAACAGTAGTAGCAACTGTAGACATCAGTAAGGTCTACTGTTGTGGAACAGTAGCAATTAATGTTTCTCTTAACTGTTTCTCTTAACTGTTTTCTTTAACTGTTTTCTTTAACTGTTTCCTTAACTGTTATCTTTAACTGTTTTCCTTAACTGTTTTCCTTTACTGATTTATTCAGTTAAATTCACTGTCTTTAGTTACTGTTTCCATTAACTGTTTTCTTTAACTGTTTTCTTTTACTGTTTTCTTTTACTGTTTTCCTTTACTGATTTATTCAGTTAAACTCACTGTCTTTAGTTACTGTTTCCATTAACTGTTTTTATTAACTGTTTTCTTTCACTGTTTTCCTTTACTGATTTATTCAGTTAAATTCAAGACTGTTTCTCTTAACTGACTATTCAGTAAAATCAACTGTTTTACCCTTACTGTTTTATTACAGTTAAAATAACTGATTTTTACAGTTGGCTCCATTTTAACTGATTTTTTCAGTTAGGCTTACTGATTTTTCAGTAGTATTCACTGATTATTTTTTTCAGTGTATACAAGTATTTTATCCGTTGTCTGGTCATCATAACATAAGCCTAGTTGCTTAGCTTGGGGTTAGATGGGGCTCTGTAAAAAGTCCTACAATATTAATTTTATTATCATTGCTTTCCGTCAAGAAGATGTGAAATTTTAAATAAAAATGGTTGTCTATAAAGTTGGTTTACGGACGATAATTTTACGTGATAACGTCATAAGAAAACATTGATGGTATCCTTACCAACGGTAATACGTGGCTATGGTTACCATGTCATAACATGACTCACGACGGGAACGTGAGCGATGACGTCACACTTTATTGTGAGTGCCGGTGTTCATAAATTTATAAGACGTTATCACGTCAAAAAATCCACGTGAACAAATCAAATAGTTCTTTTTGTTCTTCATATAAAAGTATTGACGTAAAATAAACTAAAGGACGGATATTCTCGTTTCTTAACTATTAGTCAGAGATCCCTTTAAGGACGGCCTTCATCGATCTGTTTAATGAATGAAAGGTATTTTATATCAAATTAAATACGCCAACATACATACCTATTGCAAATGGGTTGCCTAAAAAATTCAGTCTAGAATAGGATTAATTAACAAATTAACTCTTTATTTTGTTTTTGACGTGATATCGTTTTATAAATTGGTGAACACCTGCAATCTCAAAAAAGTGTGACGTCACGAGTCGTTACTAGAACGCCTCATGTTATTGACAAGGTAACTATAGCAACGTTTTATCGTTGCCATGGTTACCATCAATGTTTTCTTATGACGTTATCACGTAAAATTATCGTCCGGAAACAGACTTTACAGACAACCATTTTTTTTAAACCGTTCTGGTCTTGTTTGTTTAAAAGACAAATTCCATACCAATAGAAAGTATATTATAGCCTATAGAATATGCAAACGTTAGGTTGCCTATTTTATCTCGTCACAACTCGTGGGTAAGCAGGTAAATCGATACTAGTCATTTACACACACTGGTCTGGTTAATGAATTAAAGTTAAGTTAAAATAAAGATTATGTATTTCATTGGTTTGGTACGGAATTTGTCTATTGACCAAACCAGTGAAAAGTCTAAAAACAAAAACTATACAGGAAAAGTATTTTTGTAGTGCACATTTTTTTTCTGCTGAATATATGTCGGCAGTGGAGTACATTTACGAAAAAAAAATAAAAATAAAAAAACCAAAACTGAATGTGAAAAACTTCCTACAATTTCTAAATTATTGGGTATCTCAGTATTGATACACACAGTGACACGTAGGTACCTACCTTCATTTAGAGCGCGCTATTAAACTCGCTGGCGCTAGTATTGTGTCCATGGACTTCGTCGTTTTGTTAGAAACACTTAAATGGTTATAGCTCTGAGAGTTTTTGAGTTAGCTCCAAAATAAAAAAAACAATATTTTTTATTTTAATGTGCTTAAAACATACTGAAATTTGTGCACTACAAAAATACTTTTCCTGTATATTATTAATCATTCTGGGCTGAATTTTTTTAAGCAACCCATTTGAAATTTATTTATTGGCCTATTTAATTTGATATTTAATACTTTTTATCCATTAAACAGATCGATGAAGGTCGTTCTTTAAGGGATCTCGTACTATATATTTCCATAGTAATATGAAAACGTGAGATACAGCTGTTTTTCGCGCGTCGGTCGTGACGGGTGAATTTATCGCTCAGCTGGAAATGCAAGCTGATATATGCGTTTTCGAGCGCTTTCAGAATAATAGCCTATGATAATATGTCGAATATTGGATCATGAATCATAATGATTATGGAGATATTGTTGAACTAAAGGTTTTACGTCCACTGAAATCATAAAAGATAGATACAAAACTGGATAGGTAATAGGTAATGTGTAAAGAAAAAATATTTCACATTACCCGGTTATACACGATGCGTATGCGTCATAAATCCACTATCAGTTTGTGACAATAATACTATTATTATTATTCGTTTATTTCGGATAATTAAAAATCCATAACTTATTAGTTGTTACTAATAAGTTATGGATTTTTAATTATATTATTTTAACCCTACAATGTATGTTAGTAAAAATAAAAATGAGATGCAAATTATAAATGAAAAAATTAAATAAAATATGATGTAAATTATAAAAGAAAAATGAAATAAAAATGACTTACGACCTTCTTCTAATAGACGTTACACACAAACATAAATACTTGAAATGCCTTTAGTTGACCGAGTGGTTAATGCCGCCACCCGCTACACCAACCGACGTGGGTTCGATCCACAGGTTACGTTGTTGTTATAATTTTCAAATAGTGCTGCACAGGATTGTAAACATTACGGTGACAGTGTACTTTTGAACGTTGCACTAACGATTATTAGATCAATAAAATCGGACATAAGTAAAAATGTGCAACTTAGTCAAAAGTGTCATGTAAGCTATTGTTCCTATAGCCAGGTAACCGACCTTTTAGACGGCGGCCATTAAAAATCCCCCCGCTCTAGACCTGTTTTAACAAATCAGTCGAAACTCAGCCGTTCGTGGAGTCGCATGTCTTTGTTTTCGGCACTTTTGTTCGCACTATAACTTCGCTTCACAGTTGTGTGTTTGTGTGGTTCAATTTAGAAAAAACTTTTATTGGATATGGCAGAAGAAGGTATGTACTACATTTTAAAATATTACATGATTACTTTGTCGTATAAAATTTATATTTTTATGTGATATGAAAACAGTTACAATTTAGGTACATTTTTTTGCTTTACTTTTTCAAACAATCGTGTTTTTATGTATATGTCGTGTCTTGTCGGGCTACAACTTTTATAACAATATAATAATTGATTTGTTGGCTATTGTAAATCATAATAAAACCATCCGCCTACGTCCGCCATTTTGTTTTATATGACTTTTAAATCGTACGTAAAAATTACACAATTATTTTAAGTTAATATATTTATTTATTTGTCGTACAGATAATTCGAGAACTATCAAGATATTTACTAGAAGAGCATTGTGGGAGATCTTGAATGAATTCAAGGGCCACAAAATAGAAGAAAAGTTTTCATTGTTTGAAGATAGACTTGTCCAATTGACAAATTGTCCGGAACATGAGAAACATAAAATGGTAAATGGTTTGAAGCACTTTAAAAGTGAATTCAAAAAGAAGTGGAGAGGAGCTTCATACAAAGAAGAACGGTTTTTAAAAAGTAATGAAGTGTGGCTTACTTCTTCGATGGAATTACCTAACTGGCCTGAAATGACCTTACCAAAACCTGGACGTCCAAAAAAATCATTTGGAGATGTGTGTGACCGTAGCAAACGGAGAAAAACAAAAGATCTGCGTGAACAAGTATCTGTCGAGGAGTTGACTTATGCTGCTGGCGTGAGTCAGGGCGCTTCAGGAAATAAAGATGCATCAAAAATAATTAAAGAATTAATGGCTTCACCCACCAGAGCTACTAAACTTAGAAAAGTTATTTCTAGTACCAAGAAGCAAACAACTGTAAAAAAATATACGCCAGCAGAAGCACTGGCTATCTTTGTTGAAGGTGATTTCACTAGAAGACAATGGGAAATAATCCACAGATCTGGTAAAGCTATTTACCCATGCTATTCTGTCATACAAATGGCTAAGATTGAATGTTATCCCGAGGAAGAATCAATACATGTCACTGAGACAAGCGCAGAAGTTAAACTTCAAGCATTACTAAATCACACTGCATTGCGCTTGTACAAATATATAGCGGAGGTTGTCAATACGTCATGCACTGAAGAAGAAAAACAAAATATGGTGTTAATTTCGAAATGGGGATGTGACGGATCTCAGCAGACACAATACAAGCAAAAATTCGAAAATCACGGAGATAGTGATGCAAATATTTTTCAAAGCTCACTAGTGCCTCTAAGACTATCTGTTATCATTGAAGAAGAGGAGAAAAAAATCATTTGGCAAAATCCGGTTCCGTCTTCAGTCAGATTCTGCAGACCCATACGTATAAGATTTATAAATGAAACAAAAGATATCACAAAACAAGAAATACAATACATTGAAAACCAAGCCGAACAGCTTCAGGAGACAGAAATTGATGGCAGCAAAATAAAACATAAACTGTTACTTACCATGATTGATGGCAAGGTATGTAATGCTGCTACAGACACCTCATCTACAATGAGATGCTACATTTGCGGACAGACTTCGAAGGATTTTAATAAATTAATTAAAAAAGAAAGTAAAGTAGAAACGTTGAAGTTTGGATTATCAATTCTTCACGCAAGAATTCGATTTTTCGAATCTATTTTACATTTAGCCTATAAATTGCCTTTACAAAAATGGCAAGCACGGTCTACAGAAGAAAAAATAATTGTAAAAGAGACTAAAGAAAAACTACAAAAAGCCTTTAAAGAGGAAATGGGATTACTCGTAGATGTTCCCAAAGCAGGGTTTGGGAACACTAATGACGGGAACACGTCAAGGAGATTTTTTGCAGATCCGGAATGCTCCTCAAGAATAACTGGCATCAATGTCGATTTAATAAAAAGGTTTAAAATTATATTAGAAGTAATATCAAGTGGCAATAACATTGATGTAGAAAAATTTGAAGCATACGCAAATGAAACTGCAAAAATATATGTCGATCTGTATGGTTGGCATCCCATGTCACCAACCATACACAAAATTTTGATACATGGAGGTGAAGTAATAGCTCATGCACTCCTACCTATTGGTCAGTTATCGGAAGAGGCAGCTGAAGCCCGAAACAAACATTTTAGGCAATACAGATTACATTTTTCCCGCAAATTTTCGCGCAGAGACTGCAACATAGATATAATAAACAGACTTCTTTTAAGTTCAGATCCATTTATCAGCTGCAGCAGAAAGACGCAAAATAAAAAAAGACAGCCTTTCTCAAAGGAGGCAATAGAAATGATGTCTGCCAGCACGGTATTTAAAAATAGACAAAGCGAAGACGAAAGTTCCGACGAAGAAGAAGTTGAAGAATCCTAAAAATGTAAAAAGATGTAAAATTTTAAATATATAATTATTATATTGGTCAAACTTTGTGTTTTATTTAATTTAATTGCACATAAAATTATATAAATAAATTAAATATTTTTGTCCGATTTTTTCACTCAAATACTCGTTAGTGCGTTGATTGGACTTTGCTAGTTATGTTACTCGGTAATGTACGAGTAACAAAGGGTTTTTAACTAATATTTAATCGATTAGTGGTGTTGACTTATTGGCAATTAACTCGTCCTCAGACGGTTCAAATCCCGGTCAGCTGTACACCAATGAATTTTTCTGAATATTTAAAAAAAAAAAACCCACATCGGATGATCTAAGTCGTTGTAATTGAAATACTTATTTTAAAATAGCATTGCTTTAACGGTGACGGAAAACATCGTGATTAAACCCGCGGCGTTGTTGACTCCATATACGCATTTTTTCCTCTGGACACGGTCGATTAAGCTGAGAGGGTGGTTTAGGTTCTGGATAGGCCATACAGTACATGTCCTAGAAACTGCGCAGGCGTCTTGTATAGCATGCGGATTAAAATTGCTGGTGCAGAATATATCATCAATATTAGATGGCCAAGATTAGGTATTTATTTAATCGATATTTTTTTAGTCGAGTGAGTCGACGTTAAATTATGTTTTCCTAGTGCTTAGCGGGCGGTCTCTTACTAAGATATAGATCGATTAATGTTTTCTGCAACATTTATTTTGGCGATTCAAACACCACTTACAAAACATACAAATAAATATTGCAGAACATTGCACACAGCCATCTAGCCTCAAGTTAAGCAACTAGACTTGTGTTATGATGGCCAAGCGAAAGATAGAATACTTGATAATTTAGTACTTGACAGTGAACATAAACTTAAACTTAAAAAAAAACATAATATTGCCTTTCATACTATCATAAAGATAACAAATAAAACATATACCCAGGGGATCGATATCGACCCCAAAGTTCTTACTCTTTTTATTCTTCTTTTAACATATCCAAAAATCACGCAAAACGGAAACAAAAATAAATAAGCAAATATCTAATGGGTAGGTAATCACTACATAGTATAAAACAAAGTCGCTTTCTCTGTCCATATATGTCCCTATATCCCTATGTATGCTTAAATCTTTAAAACTACGCAACGGATTTTGATGCGGTTTTTTTAAATAGATAGAGTGATTCAAGAGGAAGGTTTATATGTATAATACATGCATAATATAGCCGTGCGAAGCCGGGGCGGGTCGCTAGCTATATATTTTGTAAATTTCCGCAAGTTTGCATAGTACTTAGTTATTATTTTCTCGGGTCTTCATCGCGTATTTCATAACAAACGCGCGGGCATTTTTCGCGTTAACAAATTGTGTAAGTTAAAAAAGTTTGTAACTTGCGTAGTAGTTCACATCTCGTAAGTTATTAACCTTCACAGTCTCACTAATCTCAATGCAAATTCTAAACTAAATTCCTCATAAAGAATAGAGATTTCGTGTCTGTAATTAATATTCTACTAAATATTTCGCAACATTCATTGTTAAGCAGTTTTATGCGAGGCTGTTAGGAGAATTTGCGTGTCACATTAATTACATTGGTGGCTCATTAAATCTGTGCGATTGACTGTTGAATGCAGACACAAATGGTTATTTGAATATTAGTTATTTTATATGTTCGTAAAAGTTCTTAGGAAATGTTTGTGTTATTTAGTTAATTGAGTGATAATAATGCAATTGGGAAAGCTAATAAGGCAAATAATTAAGATGCAATAAATGACGTTTGATCTTGAGGTATTAACTGTAGACCCAACGCTTTGCCTCACTGGTGGGTTCTCGGTCATTGGTGGGTCCACGGTCTGTTTTACTGTAGACCCACTGCACAATAAAGGTAAAAATAACAAATCACCTAAACAAACTATTGACGCACGGTGCCAAGTATATGGGACGTTGACTTGTTGTCTAGGTTTGTCCGGAGTCTTAACTTTTGCAGTGATAACTAACTTCCGTGATACGAATGACACAATGACAGATAACGATATCTCTCAAATAGCTTTTAGTGTTATTGCTAAATGCTATAGGCATCACTTCACAAAGTCCCTTTCCGCTGTCTGTCCCTATATATGCTTAGATCTTTAAAACTAAAGCGGTTTTTTAATTGATAGAGTGATTCAAGAGAAAGGTTTTTATCAATATGCATGCATAATATAGCAGTGCAAAGCCGAGGCGGTTCGTTAGGAGAATCTATAAAACAGTACGAGGTTTCCGTAGAATCTTTTCCTAGAAAACAAAAGCTCTTCCCATCTTAGTTTGCAAAGAGTTATCGGGTACGATTCGGATGTACTCCGAACCTATTTGTGATCATTAGCTAACTACCCACTCTCCATTAGCTGTGCCATTAACTGTTTGGTATAAATTACACGGTAACCAATATCTAAAGGTTTCATCTAATTTATAATAGTCCTTTATTGATAAGGTAACTAATTAAGTAAGGTAATTACTCAAATAACGTAAATTTAAAAGTCTTTAGCTTAAGTATGAAACTACATAGCTAAAGCAATTTTTAATTACGTTTCTATAAAATTGTTACTTTGGTCCTATATCTTAGAATAACTTTGTGATGATTCTAAAAAGGAATATTTGAATCAATAAAGATTGAAAAATAGCATTTTTACGTCTTTAAAAATATTATGTCAGAAGAGTAAAAACCAAACGAATGTAATATCATAATCTGTAACTTATATTTATAAGTACAGGTTAGCAAGGAGATCTGATTCTCCTTGCGTATCTTCTCGGAGATTAGAATTATCGCCCGAATACTCAAACGTTTAGGAGTCCCCTTAATACGTAAGACGCTCCTATCCTATTGAAATATGACACATAAATGTCAATTAAATCGCCACATAAGATATGTAGCCTTTCAGTATTCGGGCGTATCTGTCAGATTCATATCGACTTCACGCACTTGCTGTGACTGCGTCCCTGATACCTGTAGTATCACTATCACTATCACTACATAGTATAAAACAAAGTCGCTTTCTATGTCCCTATGTCCCTATATCCCTTTGTATGCTTGAATCCTTAAAACTACGCAACGGATTTTGCTGCGGTTTTTTTATTAGATAGAGTGATTCAAGAGGAAGGTTTATATGTATAATACATGCATAATATAGCCGTGCGAAGCCGGGGCGGGTCGCTAGTTCAATACTATATTATGTTTTTTTGTACCAGCCAGTATCTTATTTCGTTTTTTCTTCTTTTTCAGCTACCTACCGTTCTCGCAACCGTCGCCAGCTATCCTACAGCGAGCCTGAGCCATTTGACGTGATTGAAGCGGAAAAATACATTGTAGCAGAGTTTGGAGCCAGATCATGCGTGTTCGAGAGAGTGTGCGCACATTATGCTAACAGGGCGACCAGTCAGCCGCGACCGCAGCTTGACTGGCCTAGTATATTTGGGTAAATAACTATACTATCATGTATCTAATAGCTTGTATTTGCTCCTACGCCCTTCCAAGATGGCAACTTACGTATCTGAGTAACTTACTAACTCCATAAGCGGTCATGGTGTTTTCAACAAACATTTCTACAACTTAGGTATAAAGGAGAGCCCTTTAAGCAGAACATGCATGAAGGCATAGACGCCTGCACTCCTGGACTTTTGATGACGCGAAATTCTCCACAAAATGTCATTAAATCCCTTTTTGTAGTATTTGTGGAAGAGTTGGGCTGGTTCTTCCCTTAACAAGTGGAACCTCACTCAAAAAGGACCCAAGTAAAGAGGTCTATTTGCGGAAAATTAAACCATGAACAAGTAAAAGTAATTTTAAGTTGTATTTCAAATTATGAGTAAGTTTACGTATCAAAATACCTTTGATCATAAAGAGAGAACCAACAAACGAATTAAAGTCTTTTGTATTTTATTTTATACCTACAAACGGGTATTGGAACATTAGGGAAATGTGGAAAAAACTCTCACCAGTAACCGAGTAGCCTACGTGACTCCCAGAATGTCTGATGAGTAACATCTTCATTACCAAACAGTTCCGGCCTTGACACCGCTGTCCATCCAGCTAGAGCCTTTCAACATATTTTATTCAAATAGGAGTCTCCAAGGCCATTTGTAGTCCACAGTTTAGTACGAAGTTACTATGTACTTGTAAGTGGGACATCGATGTAATAGCATCACGCAACTGTAGGTCGTAGGAACAAACTTGTCCATCTACTTTTGTAATTGTTATGTGAAGTTACGTGGTTGTAGATTTTATATTGTCTTTAGATGGTATCAAAATTTAAGTACCTACGATTTTAAGTGCCACTTGCAACGAAATAAAAAAAACTAGAGAGGTGTCAAGGGACACTCGGATGGAACGAAGTTCCTTTCGACATTTTTAAGACCAAAAGTTGTAACGACACTTTTAAGACCAAAAGTTGTAACGACACTTTTAAGACCAAAAGTTTTAACGACACTTTTAAGACTAAAAGTTGTAACGACACTTTTAAGATCAAAAGTTGTAACGCCACTTTTAAGACCAAAAGTTGTAACGACATTTTGAAGACCAAAAGTTGTAACGACACTTTTAAGACCAAAAGTTGTAACGACACTTTTAAGACCAAAAGTTTTAACGACACTTTTAAGACTAAAAGTTGTAACGACACTTTTAAGACCAAAAGTTGTAACGACACTTTTAAGACCAAAAGTTGTAACGACACTTTTAAGACCAAAAGTTGTAACGACACTTTTAAGACCAAAAGTTGTAACGACACTTTTAAGACCAAAAGTTGTAACGACACTTTGAAGACTAAAAGTTGTAACGACACTTTTAAGACCAAAAGTTGTAACGCCACTTTTAAGACCAAAATTTGTAACGACATTTTTAAGACTAAAAGTTGTAACGACATTTTTAATGAGTCGCGACACCAAACTGTTCAATGCGAAATAGAAATGAAAATATCTGGCTTGCTTTCTATAAGAGAGAGAGAGACAGACAGAGAAACATGCGACGCCGCACAGCTAACTATAGCAAAAAGTGTCGTGACAACTTTTTCGTAAGAATTTTTTCCGTCTACCCTCATTCACAACGCGCGATAAGGAACTATCGTTCCAAAAATATTGATTTCATAAAATCTAGATTAACTTTTCAATGACACTTTGAAACTCGATTTTAGGTTTCTGATAGTAACAAGTTTCTGATGTATAAACTGTCTAATAAAATTGAAAATTATACTCAATTTTGCTGCAAGGGATCCCAACCATGGATCCTAACTATAATATGGTCCATGACAACCTCTTTATCAATATTTATGTCTTCATTTATGATTCACATGGGTAATCCCCCGGGGCGCAGCTAGTAAAATTAAATGTATCTTTATTTCATTGGAATACAGTTTAAGTTTAGAAAGATTTCGAATTGTTTTTCCGTTTGTTGGATTTTTAATATTAGTTTATTATATAATTATTTAATGTCTTATTTCTTTTGCGTTAATATCTGTATTTTTCCAACTAAATAAAATATGTAACATTAACTATTTATATAAGTTTATTGATGGTAGAATATCAACGACTACGTCATACTGAATGTCGGTAAGCAAGTCTTATGCAATACCACAAAACACTTTCACTGCAATGACATTCTATCATACAATAATCAACTTTAACCTGATGACTTTTAGCATCAAAATACCGTATCTAAATATATATTTTTTCTCGTAAGATTGCAAAGATTATTGTATGCAAATAACGGTTTTATTTTCATATAGACTTAAGATTAATGTTAGCATGTTAGTCGATGAATTTAAAAGTAATTTACGACGATTGAGGGTTTCATCTGTGATTACCTGATTGGGAAGTAGGTATTTCCGTAGTAAGATTTAAATAATTAAAATAACAAAATAAATGAATAGTTAAAGACATTAAATACAGCGCCATCTAGCCTCAAGCTCAGCTACTAGACTTGCGTTATGGTGGCCGCAGATATACGATGTATTTTTCTTACGAATAATTACATTGCTCTTACGGTAAGGAAAACATCGTGATGAAATCCGCGGCTTAGTTGGCTCCAGACGTAACGACGAATTCTTTCCTCTGAACACGGTCGACTAAGTTGCGAGGGTGGTAAAGGTCCTGGGCAAGTCTACTCTATCTAACACATATACCATATATACAGCGCCCTGAATAGGGCATGGATTAAAGATGCTAAATGAGATAATAAATCATAGATGGTAAGGCCAATTTCAACACTAGTAGCATTGTATTTAGAGTCCTTCTCATCATCATAATCAGCTGGTGTCAGTCCACTGCTGGACGTAGGCCTCTCCCAAGATACGCCACTGAGCCCGATCTTCGGCTCTTCTTCTCCATTCACTGTCCACTGCTTTGCGTATGTCGTCGCTCCACCTGGTCACAGGGCGTCCTACACTACGTTTGCCAATTCGCGGTCTCAACTCCAGGACAAGTTTACCCCAACGATTATCAGTCCTGCGGCAGATATGACTGCCATTTCCCACTGCCACTTCAGTTTAATTTCTATCTGAACACAAATAGACGATAATTAAGTATTAATTGAAAACCAATTATCACAGTTTAGCCGATGTCAAGTTCAATGAGCTTGTCGCGAATGCAATTAGAGATGCATTGACCCGTCAATTAACAATTTGCCATCAGATTTACAGAGAAATTATTCCTATTGACCTAAACACACAAATGTTTAGGTCAAATGGCGTAAACTTGGTCGACCTTACAACTTACATTGTCTAGCTACAGCTTTGACTTACGTTTGCTTAACCAAGTAATGTACATAAGTTATTAAGGTGAAAGGGTACCTGCGCGCTCTCCATACAAACGTAGTCGACTGTTTCCTCCTCCTCCTCCTTCCTCAATAATGACACTAGCACAAATATTTTTGTGCCATAAAACCTATAACTGCCATGACTATGCCCCTATGTTTTGGTTTTTTTCATTTTCTAATTATCATAGAAATTAAAATTTAAAAAATTTAAAAAAACAAAAAATAGGGGCATGGTCATGGCAGTTATAAGTTTTATGCACCAAAAATATTTGCTCTAGTGTCATTATCCAGGGAGAAAACAGTCGACTACGTTTGTAATAGTTTGTATGGAGAAAGTCCCCGGTACCCTTTCCTCTTAACTTATTATTTTCGTCTTGTACAAATGTTAGTGTTGTGAAACCATGAAAATTATTATTCTAAATTACCATTGTTAGTCTGACCTTTGGAATATGAGACAGTAGAGTAATATTAAAACACCAATGGATGTCAAGGTCACACAAAACATTATATATCTACATGTACAAATTTTAATTGAAATTATTTTTCACTATCACTATCACTACATAGTATAAAACAAAGTCGCTTTCTCTGTCCCTATGTCCCTATATCCCTTTGTATGCATAAATCTTTAAAACTACGTAACGTTTTAATAGATAGAGTGATTCAAGGGGAAGGTTTATATGTATAATACATGCATAATACGACGACGACCCAGTTGGCACAATGGTCACCATGCCGGACTGCCAAACATAGGGTTGCGGGTTCGATTTCCGCCACAGACAAGTATTTATGCTTAAATATTTGTCTGTGGTCTGGGTGTCTGTATGTATATTAAGTATATATTTACAAAAAGAAAAGTGTATAAGTAGTATATCCGTTGTCTAGCACCCATAACACAAGTCTAGTTACTTAGCTTGGGGCTAGATGGCGATGTGTGGAATGTCCTGCAATATTTATTTATTTATTTATTTATTATACAGCCGTGCGAAGCCGGGGCGGGTCCCTAGTTGTAAATAAGGTGCGATGTTGTTCAATTTAGCCCATACAATTTTGTATGGATAAAATATAACTTTTTATTGGAAAATACAAAATTACTAATTTATAATACTAATAATACTAATAAATAAATTAAATAAATAAATAAATTCGAAAATACAAAATAATAACTTCACCACCCTATATAAGTTTTTCTTCTTTGACAGTAAACCATTGAAACGTTCATGAAAACATAAATATATTACAGTTAATTAAAAAGGTTAATTATTATTATTTTAATAGATTAAAGAAATATCAAGGTAGATACCAGTAAAATTATGAATAACAAAATCTTAGCTTAGCCCAGAAAATAGATAATCCCTGCATCATTCAAGATCCTATTCAAATATTAATAATATGTCAATGATTCAACAACTTTTTTTAATAGTAATTCTCTGTTTCAGCGGCTATAAACGCTCATCGGACCAAGCCAAAGAGTTTTACCTCCTCAGCGTGTTTATGGGAGACATCGTCGGCTCCCCGCAACTCTGTCACCAACTCGGCAAACGGAGAGGTTGCAACGAACAACTGTTATTGGGAGATTCCTAGATAATCATAAGTCATATTGTGCTTATTTTTTTAAATATAGGGTTACGTTTTTTAAGTCTTAGTTGGTTTAGCATGGGCAAACTAAAATTATGACTGCAGTAAATTAAATTGCGACTACGATATTTGTAAATACCTACTTACGATTTTTGACTCTATATAAGTTTTGTTATTTTAGTTAGATCTTTATAGGTCCCGACTAATGAGGTCTAATTGCGGAAAACAGATAGATAGATAGACAGCCCGAATAAAAGTTGATCTTAGACGAACGATATATTATACAGACAAACACAGCCCTTACAAAGAAACGTGCTTTTTACTAACGACATCTGTTGCAAATCTAAAAAAATTACCAAATTTTAAAATTAAGTCAGACAAATTACGAGTTATAGAGAACTTTAAGATATTTTTAACCGACTTCAAAAAAAGGAGGAGGTTCTCAATTCGGTTGTTTGTATGTTTTTTTTGTTTACTAATTAGAAGCGATTTTTCTCAGTTTAAAATTATATTTTACTTCAGATTTTTTTTGAACACAAACTGAAGAATAATTAAAAAAAAAAACTGGTTGCCTGTAAAGTCGGTATACGGGCGAAAGTTTTACGTGACAACAACTGTGCTCGAGTGGAAGGGACGCGTGCCTTTCACTTTTTATGTCTGTCTCTCTCGCTCTTAGGCGGGCTAACCATGCCCGCGTGCCTCTCACTCGCTCTCATTGTGAGCGCATAACGTCAGCGGAGCGTAACGCAGTTTCTTGAAGTGTCACCCGGCAAACCAATTTATAAAACGTTGTCACGTCAAAAATTGGATGTGTGTAAAGTCGGTTTATGGACGATAGTTTTACATGAGAACATCATAAGAACTCTTTTGTATTGTTGACATTACCATTTTGCATTAACCTATTGCTACATATGGTTACTAAGTAGCTAAATCAATTATTTTCCATCCAAAGGTTGCCTGGAAGAAATCGCTTTCTGCGATAAGGCAATCGCTTTCTGCGATAAGGCATTTGTATAACTTATTATTTCTAGCTATTACTTTACTTTGTGTTTATCTTGTTCTGTTTATTTCTGTGTTGTACAAATAAAGTTATCTTTCTATCTATCTATCTAAGTAGGTAGATAAAGTAAAAAATAGCGGTGGCACCATCTTGATAAAAAGGGTATAAACTGTATAAATTGCGGTAGCACTATCTAGAAATAAAAGTTTTTGGGTGTCGTTTTTTGTTATGAGTACACCTAACAGTCTATAGGTATGCCATTGTTCGTCTTTGGTTATATTTTTGTAATTTAATCGTTAAATGAGTGTGTAAGTACTAAAGTACCATAGATTATACATACAACACGAGTTGTGTTAGGGACAACTTATGTTAACTTATGTTAGCTACAACTTATGTAAGGGATACATATTCAAAACGATATTTAGATACAAATTGTAAGTTATAGTTACAATTGGGAAAGTTCGAAGTAGGTTAACTTTAAATAAGTTTCAAATTTTTGTTGGGTAAAGATATTCCAAATTTATAGGAAAAGTAAGTAAATTATAAGAAATAATACCTTAAGATTTTAAGATCTGTCTGTAAAAGTACTTAAGAACTAAGTAAAGTTAAGTAATTAAAATAAAAACCACATCAAATGAAAGTGATTTATTATTAAGCTGAAAAATAAACTTGTAAAATATAGTCTGTTCCAAAACAGAACACAAATTTTCTACCTATTCTTAGTTTAGTATTCAACTAATAATACCAAGAGACAAAATATACTAAAAGGAACTGCAGGCTAATTCACAAACCATCGGAAGGCTACCGTAACGTTAAATAAAACTGAAAAGACAACGATAGCAACACGTCAAAAGTCGCGGGAGTGAAAGAGCAGAAAAAATATTTTCGTTTCGGTTGCTCTCCGACAACTGAGGCTGAATACGACAATTTAATGTATGGTTCTCCATACATTCAATTGTCGTTATCAGCCCCCCCTTAATCCCCTTAATCTTAAACTAAAACCGTCTTTAGTTAAAATGTATTTTGACCCTTTTGTACAACTGTCATCTGTAAGTTACAAACATGTTACAAAACACATTTTGAATAAAGAAGGCTTATTAAATGTTTATGTACAAGGTGATGTCAAATTGTAATTAAGTGTAAACTATAAACTACTATCTAATTTCTCTCTTCAAATCAAATCAAATCAAATCAATCATTTATTCACATTAAATGTATCTCTTTATCTCTATAGAAAACGTTTAATTAATTTAAATTTTAATAAACCATTCCCTAAATTGTCTAACAATCGTGAATTCTTCCATTTGGTTGCCACATTTCGAAATGTGAACCTATTACATGCAATACCTATTATTTTGTCTATATTTAAGAATTTAAATAATTAAAAATGTAGTATTTTCTAAGTTTTTCGCGACTTGGACTCATAATTATAAATATCAAGCAACAAGGCTTGTTTCATGGACGCCAGGTAAAATATTTAATACATTTTTAATAATTATAAATATATTTGAACGGATTTATATGCGTTTTTATTTTTATTTTTATAAGTATATTTTTGTTCCCGGAACGTCGGGTTTAAAATAAAAATAAAAACGCGAATATATCCGTTCAAATATATTTATAATTATTAAAAATGTATTAAATATTTTTTCTGGCGTCCATAAAACAAGCTTAGTTGCTTGATTTAGGATTAGATGGCCTGCACAATATTTAATACTTTTAAATTTATTTTAGTTATAATGAATTTCCTTTAGTTATCATAGAACTAGTCATAGGTATGGAAATAAAGGTTTTTTTGTGTGTTTTATTTTGTTTTTTTAATACAAATATAAACAATAAACTTGTCCATTTCATTCCAATAGTCTCTGAATTAATCACTATCACTACATAGTATAAAACAAAGTCGCTTTCTCTGTCCCTATGTCCCCATATCCCTATGTATGCTTAAATCTTTAAAACTACGCAACGGATTTTGATGCGGTTTTTTTTTTAATAGATAGAGTGATTCAAGAGGAAGGTTTATATGTTTAATACATGCATAATATAGCCGTGCGAAGCCGGAGCGGGTCGCTAGTTAAAAATAATAGGGACTAAATATTATATAGTACTACTCACTCTCAGTATCTGGTATGAATTTTAATTTGCTAGGTTCACCCGTTCCTGAGAAAATCGGTGGTGACACACGAACAGACAGACGGACAAGAAAGTGATATAATAAGGGTTCCTTTTTTACCATTTGACGTACGGACCCTAAAAACGAGCCCTATTGTTACACTCTTGGCCTCTATCGTAACGTTAGTGAATATTCAAAGCAGATTGAATGGAAACCAATTCAGTTTTCCATCCGATATCTTCACAATAATAACAATAGGAACCCTTAAGGAAGGGGCTTGAGATATTGGCATGTAATATTAATTAATTTTAGATACAGGTTTACCTATCTAAGGTAGGATACCTATATCTATGAAAGAAGAAAAAAAAAACATTACCCCAAGGGATCATCGTTATACCCTTTTAATTTTTATATTTCGATCTTAAATCCCTTTTATATTTTACAACTACCTACCTACTTAGTATTTTTCAGTGTTCAATCACAAATCATCAAATTCAGAAAAATATTTAAAAAAAAATCAGAAATAAATTTAACTAGCTTAATAAATGCGTAATATAGCCGTGCAAAGCCGGGGCGGGTCCCCGGCTTTGCACGGCTATATTATGCATTTATTATACATATAAACCTTTCTCTTGAATCACTCTATCTATTAAAAAAAACCGCATCAAAATCCGTTGCGTAGTTTTAAAGATTTAAGCATACAAAGGGATATAGGGACAGAGAAACCGACTTTGTTTTATACTATGTAGTGATAGTGATAGTGATGATAGTGATAAAGTATTTGTTATCGCCATAACACAAGCCTAGTTGCTTAGATTTGGGTCTAGATATTTATATTCTTCTTTTTTTCGAGTCATTGACGTTCGACCAGTCAATTTTCTCCTGCTAGTTAGCCACTGCGATTACAGCAGGAGAAAATCTTCTTCTATCAGCTACCTTATACAAGATCATTTTCTACCTATTAGCGGTATCACCAAGACAGATTTACTTGTATGAAATTGACTTAAAGCATTGTATGAAATTGACATAAAATAAAACTAGTTTACCATTTTTTTTCTCTAACGCAAGACTACGTCAATTTCATACAAAAAACATGAAGAGAAAATCTGTCGATTGGCGATATTGCTATAGAAAGTGATCTTGTGTAAGGGCGCGTTCAGATGACACGCGTTGACCACGCGCCCCCACGCGCATCACACGCGTTGAACACGCGTTGAAATTTGTTCTATAGGTATGTAATTTAAGTTTTATGACACATCAATAGATCTCAAATTGCATTTATCAAGTCCACCCGCTCACGCCACGCGCCCGCCCCGCGTCTGACACGCGCACGCTCCGCGCCTGCTTGCAGAAATGCAATTTGAGATCTATTGATGTGTCATAAGACTCAAATTATGTATAGAACAAATTTCAACGCGTGTTCAACGAGTGGTCAACGCGTGTAATGCGCGTGGTGGGCGCGTAGTCAACGCGTGTCATCTGAACGCGCCCTTAAGGGACAGGTCCTCCAATGTGCAGGTATTAGGGCACGATGGTATTTATGTTTAAACCCTCCATTTTGGCTTCACCATACGCTAAAAATCATTAAATTAAATAATAAAACCCAGTGCCAAAATATATTACTGTAATTGGTACTTAGTTTGACATTTTTTCCCCGCTTCAATATTACATAATCTGTCGTATAAAGTAAACATGACAAGAGAGACATGTAAAGCAATCCAATTACAATACGTAAGCCTCTTGAGAGTTTATAAAAATAAGTCCAATACAGTGTGTTAGAATAACCCTATTATCCCTCTCAGGTACACACGGACCTTTTTTTTTACATATGATAGGTCAGCGTTTGACCACTATCACACCTGCCTGATGGTAGGTGACGATGCGGCCTAAGATGTAACACGCCTTCCTAGAAGATTGAAGACCTTGAAGACCCTCAAATTGTACACGTCCGGAAAGACAGAAACCAAAAATACAAGAAAACAAAACCCAAAAATATAAGGACTTTCAATTAATTTGGACAAATTAATTACACAATTATTAATTTTAATGTAGGTTCACCGATTTGTAGACTCTAATTTTGGAGAATTTTCGAAATGTGACAACACCATGGTTTACCTTAGGCTCGCTGGCAATAATTGGTGTTTGCAAATTTTGGAAATGCCTTTTATTTTCAGTAAATTAGGGTTATTTTCTCATGCTTTGAAATAAAAAATATTCGCTCCGGATCGTTCTTGGTGGAAACCTTAGCAGTGTCCATACCATGGAAGAATTCCTTTCTCTATGATGAGAGAGGAGACGCAGACAGTATTTTCGGCTCCTCTGCACCAAGAACGATTACGGGTGGTTGATTTGATTGATTACTTTTTTTTATTACTTACCAAATTATTTGATATTTCATTGTATTTTTCCCCGATAGTTCACGACATTTCCTATAAAATTAAAAAAAAAAATCGATATCACCCGAATGCCTGTTGCTCAAGGTCAATGTCGTCAAAATAATCAAATGACAATTTACATTTTTTTTTTACAAAAAATTTAGTTATGTAATTCTTTAGCTTCCCGTTTTGGGTAATGACCTAGCAGTACATGAGAGAAGTCACTGGGTATTCGTAACACATTTTACATAAAATTTTCAGAACTGGATGTATTCGGTTACAGGCATATTGTAAATCCTAACAACATGGCGGTATATCCGGTTACATAGTTCCAACGAGTACAGTACCTACGTATCGAGATAATGTTCCAGTTTTCCGATTTCCACAAATATTTACGATGTAGGTAGGTACTTAGGTAAATTGATATGAGAAGCCGTAAAAGAAAATAAATTATTTGTTTACTGAAAGCTGTAAAATCGGGGTTTGTTGTATTTACTTGTTGTGAAGATATTGTGCTTTTATTTACTAGCTGAACCCCGCGGTTTTACCTGCTTAAAAGTGCAATTGATTTTGCTAATCTTTCTTCTAACTTCTTTATTTTCACCTGAATAATTTCTTCATCTTCGTCTATCCTTTTTCCCATTTTGAAATAACCGAACACTGATGTGCGAAGACTTTGGTAGAAATATACAGAATGATGTGTTAAATGAGAAAAGACAGGTAGGGTGATAGGAAAAGTGTTGCCCGAGTGTAAGAATTTTTTTAAGCTCTAAATATTCTGTGAGAAGACTGATGGCAGGAGATGCTACTACATTTATTTGCATTTTACATTTCACAAAACAAAGCTTTTTATAAAAAATCGCACAGCAAGATTTTTGGTGCCATATTTGTCAAGGTATTTAGATAAGTTATAACATAGTATAGATTGGTGCTGCTATTTTACCCGACTACGGCAAAAGGATAGTTATGTTTTTTATTTTTGGAAACTATTTCTCAGAAATAAAAATGCACGCCATCTGTCTCTTTTTGTTTGAACTAATGCGATTCGCTGCAACCAACTTGAACTACGGAGTAACTCTACTACGGTAAAGTTACGAAAGTGCTACGATCTACGAGATTTTTCCTTGACTCCTTACGTCACTACGTTCGAGATGGAGTAGTGTTAATATTTTTTCATAGATGGCGCTATTTTAAATTTGTATTTATTTTATTAGGGTTCCGTACCCAAAGGGTAAAAACCGGACCCTATTACTAAGACTTCGCTGTTCGTCTGTCTGTCTGTCACCAGGCTGTACCTATCTCATAAACCATGATAGCTAGAGAGTTGAAATTTTCACAGATTATGTATTTCTGCTGCCGCTATAACAACAAATAAGTAAGTACTAAAACCAGAAAAAACTAAATATTTTTTGAGTAGGTATGTTTTTAAGAATTTTAGGTTATATTCATGTAGCTATACGATTTTTAGGCAATTTTTTTTTTGTATATTAGTTTATAATCGTTTATTATGCTGTGTTACAAAGTTCTTTGAACTAATTGGTGGACATACCACACGTTCGCACTAAGCGCTTTGCTTCGTCATTCCTTATTCGTACTGCAAGGGAATGGAATCGGTTGCCTGCGTCTGTCTTTCGTGACGTATACAATTTGGGGGTCTTCAAGTCGCGAGTGAATAGGTATCTTCTGGGAAGGCGTGTTACATCTTAGGTCGCATCGTCACCTACCATCAGGCAGGTGTGATAGTGGTCAAACGCTGACCTATCATATATAAAAAAAAATAAAAAATTTAGCACTGAAAACTTAGCGCCTATTTCAGGTGTTGCCATAACTTAACAGAAAATAAATGGTTTAAATAGTGTCTTTAATAAGTTTTACAATAATCTTTTTTTTTAAATATCCAAAGATCCTTTGGAGATTGTTCCCTGTTCCTTGATTCCTTTATCCTACCACTCTGTTTTTTTACCTATTAGATAATAGTGTTTTAGAGTATTTACAAAACACACCTAGTTAAAATTTGGTGCATAGATTTACATAATACATATTAACTCGACAAACACTCACGATCGATGTTCATTTCAAAACATTTTTCGAAAGAAATACATTATATTTTATAAAATACTAGGCTATCTGCCCATTTAATAAAACATCCATTAAGTGTTTTCTGTGTAACATAGGCAAATGTTTGCAAAAAAATATCTGTTAGGTAAATTATTTAAATGTATTCATGCAAGTCCGAACACGACATTTTAATGGCCTAGGGATGTAAAATAGCGCATATCTAATTAATTCGAAATGCAGTTTCGTTACACTTATTTGTATTAGGTTAAAATTGTGTAAAGACAACTTTTTTATTTTGAGCATCTTTCGTTTTTGAGATGAAATCTATTTCATTGAAGTTTTGTGGGTGTTTCAATCGATCAAAATCAAGCGAAATTATATTTTATAGTTCGAGGGACTTAATGAGTCTTTCACCCGAGGTAAACACTGTGCTTTTCATTACAAATAATACATAAAATTCTTCCTAACAACGAGAGTGAATGAGAGACTTCATACTACCTGATCCTCTTACAAGGTTGGGATCAAAGAGGTTGTATACATGTAGTGTTATTCTTTGGTGTTACTTAAAGCAAGGAGGTTAGGTTATGAAGCTAATGTATAATGATACTGATACTGGCTATATGCACATTGCACGAGTCGTGCGAAGCCATAATTTGACATGACAGCTGTCAGTGAAAGCGATTTTCCCTAGGGCTGGAAATTTTATTTTCTACACGCTCTTCACGCATCTTTAGACCTACTTTCGGAGTATGAGTAATGAAAAGTCACTTTTCGCAGTCCTATGTCCCTATGTATGCTTAATCTTTAAAACTACGCAACGGATTTTGATGCGGTTTTTTTAATATATAGAGTAATTAAAGAGGAAGGTTTTTAGATATAATACATGCATAATACAGCCGTGCGAAGCCGGGGCGGGTCGCTAGTTCTTTTATATAAGTCTTCTATTCGTCACTCGTCACATCATAACACAAGCCCAGATGACCGATATTATTATTAAGTAGGTACTCTGTTTCCTAAGTTACCATGACGCGACTGGTCATAATTATTAGCATGACGCATGATATCACACAATAATTCCGTGACACTTTTTTGTGAATGCAGGTGTTCCATAAATTTATTAGACGTTATCACGTCAACAATCTTTCCTCTTTATAATATTAAGTATGAATGTAGATAGTAATACAAAATCATCACATCGTTACATAGATTTTATTACCGAATAAAATTCATCTAATTGTCCCACTTGTGCTTTCAACTCATAATGTTAACTCTCGTTTTAAACTCATGCCTTTTTTGGCTTCACCGCTAACCATTAAGATGGTTACATGCCACTGATATTTTTTTAAACCATACCTACAGATACTTTTTTAAATCAAACTGATATTTTTTAAACACCCGTGTTTTTTTTAAATCTCACTTATTTTTAAAAATCTTACTGTTATTTTTAAATTCCTACTGATATTAATTTTTTTTTTGGGATTTTCGTCCCGTGGCATTTGATTTTTGGACCGGAGTTCCTTATCGCGGGTCGCCCTTGCCGAGAAAAAATGTAATGCGTTACGAAAAACCCTAAGAGGTAAAGAGAATGAAGGAGACCGATAGCTAATCTCTCATATAATTATTATTATATGAAAAAAAAAAGTAAAGGAACTTCGTTTCAAAAGCAAGTCCTGCATTTTTTTATTTTCACAATGCAATAGACCATCTTAATTTTATCCTGACACGTAACTAATTAAAAATTGTGCTATTCTTGTAATTAATTTTTCAAGACGTTTCAATGTTCATGCATATTGCACATCTAAATAAATAAAGATTTTTTATTTTGATTTCATTTATTTTTTTAATTCGTTTAGCGAACAAGTAATTAAGTATATCAGTATCGTTGGCAATGAGGTAGAGAGTGTACGTACATCCCTTAAATTGCATAAAAAAATATTTTATTGGTCTCAATCGCTTAAATAGTTTGTATTCTAGGCATGTGCAATAATGTGCATATTCTATTACTTATTTAAAAAAAACTTTCAACTTATAATTTTTATGTGAAAAAGAAAAAAAAAAGAAAAACAAGCCTAGTTTATAATGAATTATTTACACAAAAAAGAACACCGAAATAATATTAACAAAAGGGTGGAAAAGTGCTATTTCTTTTTGTATAGAAACTAGCGACCCGCTCCGGCTTCGCACGGCTATATTATGCATGTATTGTACATATAAACCTTCCTCTTGAATCATTCTATCTATTAAAAAAACCGCATCAAAATCCGTTGTTTAGTTTTAAAGATCTAAGCATACAAAGGGACTATGTCCATATGTCGGATATAGGGACGGCGAAAACTGACTTTATTTTATACTATGTAGTGATAGTGATAGTGATAGTGAAGTGATGATGATGATGTTCGCGGTTAGTAACCCTCTTAATTGACTACCTTATAATGCTACTGTGCTAGGCTGTAACTGCTTAAATTGATTAAAAATTTTCAAATTACATAACTTAATTATTAAATTATTCAACACAAAACTCATTTGGTTAAAATTCATATTCGAATGATACGCAGTTTACGTAAATGTTTAACTCTATTGATCTAGTTTGTTTTGAAATTATTTTGGATTTCGCAAAATGTAACATACATTTTTTTGGATGTCCATAAGTCCGATTGATTTTGAATATTTTATATAATGAAACAAAAAAGCTAGGTCACTAACGGAATAACTAAATACTAATTTCAAACTGTGACTAATTATTAGACTCCAGACGTATTGGACGAGTTTTATCCTCTGGTCATCATATCAGCCCATACACGTCCACTGCTGGACATAGGCCTCCCCCATACAACGCCACAAACAGCGGTCCTGTCCCCTTAGACAAGATTGCTTTCTATTAGCGATATCGCCAATCGACAGATTTCATTGTATGGATTTGACATAAACCATTGTATGAAATTGGCATTAGATGAAACTTGTCTACTATTTATTTTTCTCTGACGTGATTTTTTGATGGTTTATGTCAATTTTATACAAAAAAACACGAAAAAAAATTGTCACTCGGCGATATCGCTAATGAAATGAAATAGTTTATTTCCAGACTACTGTCCACACAAATTACAAACTTATTTTTTAAAAAGCAATCAAACAATCTTGTCTAAGGGGGCCGAGACGCCTCCATCTATCGACTACCCGCAACCGCCACAATGTCGTCGGTCCACCGGGCAGCTGGTCTCCCAACACTATCCTCTGGTCATGGCCGACTAAAGCCGAGAGGGTGATATAGGTTCTAGGCAACCCTACTCCATTTAATACGTGTCCCAGCCACTACAAAGCGCCTTGAATATCATACACAAAAGTTTCTGACGCTCTGCCCACTCGTATTTCATCTAGATTAAACGACGATTAGGTTGACGACCCAGTTGGCGTAATGATCACAATGTCGGACTGCCAAAAACAGGGTTGCAGTTTCGAATCAAGCCTAAGACAAGTATATATGCTTAGATATTTGTCTGTGGTCTGGTTGTTTTTATATAATATAAGTACCTATATATTTACAAAAGAAGAAGTATATAAGTATCTGTTGTCTAGCACCCATAACACAAGTCTAGTTACATGTGAAGGCCAATCGAGGCTAGATACTTTTAATAGTGAATAGTGATTTATTTGTTACTAGCGACCCGCTCCGGCTTCGCACGGCTATATTATGCATGTTCTCGTATTATGCATACCTATAAACCTTCCTCTTGAATCACTCTATCTATTAAAAAAAGCACAGCTAAATCAGTTGCGTAGTTTTAAAGATTTAAGCATACATAGGGATATAGGGACAGAGAAAGCGACTTTGTTTTATACTATGTAGTGATAAACATATTTACACATAATAATGTTTTTGAGACAATAATGTACAGATTATCAATAAGTAAACCACTAATAGGCATTATTAAAGCAGTAGATACGTCTAGTACCCGCCTACTGCTTTTCCAGTAATTCTCCTTATAAATAAATAAATAAATAAATATTTCAGGACATATTACACATCGCCATCGAGCCCCAAGCTAAGCAACTTAATGCTTGTGTTATGGGTGCCAGATAACGGATAAACTACTTATATACTTTTTTTTGTAAATATATACATATTATACATATAGGAAACACCCAGAACCAGAAACAAGAATTTATGGTCAGCATAAATACTTGTTCCCGGCGGGAATCGAACCCGCAACCTTCTGCGTCGCAGTCGGGTGTTCGCCCGACGCGCCACAGAGGTCTCCTTGATCAGTATTCGTACATCTGTCAATTTTAAAACAAAACTTTACTTCATCCTTTGCTGAAAATAGTATGCTATCGTTATCTATTTAATGAAGTATGATACGAAATAATTGAGTCGTGAGAAATGTACGAAGGATTTATGATTTTAATATTCCATTCAAAATACAAATTTAATGATACCTCTAGCCTTGTTTCAGAAGCGATTATGAACACCAAAATAAAATAATGAAAGATAAAATAAAAGTAGGTTACGTTTGAT
This sequence comes from Idaea aversata, assembly GCA_907269075.1. Lineage (NCBI taxonomy): Eukaryota > Metazoa > Arthropoda > Insecta > Lepidoptera > Geometridae > Idaea > Idaea aversata. Next base: position 7,799,208 of record OU026102.1, read on the forward strand.
TATTCGTATACAATACGATTGCTAGACGGCTATTTAAAAGTAATTAGGATTTATAAAATTGGCCGTCTGTAACAATGTACTCAGCAATAGACTACTTACACACTCATACCAGCTTTTAACCGCAAATTCGTTCGCATAAGAGTTATCCATGGCCCCTCTACATAATAGCCCAGTACTGGACCAGCGAGATGGCCACGTTCAGCCATCGTTGCCCACTTCCTTTGATGTGCGACCGAAAAACCGACACCGTGGCCATCCAGTCGCCATCCCACGAACCATTAGCCATCAGACACCATTACGCCCTCTACATGCTGGTCCATGTTAGTGGGCCAGCAAGATGGCCCACCATTTTACACTCATACCAGCTTTTAACCGCAAATTTGCTCGCATAAGAGTTAAATTTTCTATAATCCATGGCCCCTCTACATGATGGCCTAACACTGGCCCACCAAGATGGCCATGCGATGGTTGAAATGCAACTACACGATGGTCACATTCAGCCATCGTTGCCCACTTCCTTTGATGTGCGACCGAAAAACCGACACCGTGGCCATCCAGTCGCCATCCCACGAATCATAAGCGATGGCTTATGGTTCATGTAGAGGGCGTAATGGTGTCTGATGAGACACCATGATGGTCCATCATTTAGAGGGACCAATGTGAATGCCTACGTCATAATAGCTATTCGTATCCATATCAAATTTTATCCCGATTCGTCTATGATTTGAGCTGTGCGTTAATATATTAGTCAGTAAGTCAGGACTTGGAATTTGATAAAGATGCATATTTACATAACGCAGTTCATATGTGTGTACTTAGTTTTGCAGAATAATTTACACTCACCAGTGTAAGCAAAGATATAGATGAAAGATTTAATCAGTACAAAGGCATACGACAAATAAACACGATGTAAAAATAACAGTTAAAAAAAGAGGCCTTGTACTTCTAATTTGACTTGTAAAAATACGAACAATTTTATCGAAAACTATAAGGTCCCAGAACAGATTTAAGCAATAGTAGAGTATTTCAAATAAATAATGTATTTTGTCATTTTTGAACGCCTACTGCATCCAAATTATCGTTTTTGTCAATAATTGGTCAAGAAACTAGAACTATTTCCAAAGTTCCACCAACACGTGAACCACATAAAACACATAAAAATGTTGTCAAACTGTTAAAATATAGGCCTATAGAACGTAATTTGCATTCTGATGTTAATGTATTCACATTATGAATTCCGTTGAATAATACTTTTAATACATTGCCGAAATGCTCATTTCCGCATAATTAATATGAAATGGTTAAGTTTGATATGTTGGTACATTTTTTATTTCTTTAGTTAGACGATGAAACTTTTATGAAAATTGAAAAACAATGCAGTTTAGTGGCAAATTTTGCCTTAAGAAAAATAATAAAGTACCTATATTCATCAGTCGTGGCTAATTTTCTTTGTGACTAATTTTGCCTGAGGACTAAAATACACAACTTTTTTTGCATTCCCATTCTTTTGTCATACAACCAAGCAAACTGATATGCGGCACCGATTCATGATGAATATCAGACACCCGCGTACTGAGCGTTTTGCTTTGCTATTAATTATTCGTACAGCAAAGGAAGAATCAGTTGCCTGGTGTCTTCAAGTTGCAAGTGAACAGGTGAACAGAACTTCTAGGAAAGCGTGCTTCATCTTATATCGCATCGTCACCTACCGTCAGGCAGGTGTGATAGTGGTCAAACGCTGACCTTTCATTTGCAAAAAATCAGGCTGTTTGGTTAAGTAGCAAGACAATAATATGATGCTCTTCTTCGCCTGTTATTTCATAGATATTTCGTTGAATATCCACAAGTTAATATATATATATATTTTTCTAAAATTTTGTCTACGCTATTATTTTGATGTAAGCTTTAATACTAATTTATTAAAGCTCGCTTTGCTTCACCTATTTGTCACAATTTCAAATGAGTAGTTACGAATAATTATGATTGTAAGTTAAATTTCGTAGCAAAGCTTGAACTTGCGACTTAAACTTTGGGATCTGTAGACCACAAACCGTGCCATAGATACGTTTAATCGTATAATCTAGTTTATTAAAAGATATAAATACATGTAAATAGCAATAAAATAAGTAGATGGGTAATAATTATGTACCAATTCACATGTCATTGAGGTGGGGTGTAAAATTATTAAGATGCGTCGAATGCCTTTCTCGAAACAAGGTCTAAGATACTTGCGAAACTTTATAAGTATTTTTTATAAATTAAATACATTATACCATATACCTACTTATATTATACCTAACTTACTAGCTGCGGTAAGAACCGATATCCAGAGCTTATTGAAAAATACAAAACAAAAAAAATAAAAAAAATAGGACATTTACCCAAGTTATTCCAGGTAGTTACATAAAGGGGCCAAATGAAAAATGGCTGTCACTAAAAGTAAGACTGTTTATGCATGGAAAACTATTGTTATGTGTAATTTTTTTGTCTTTTCCTACATTTTCCTTTACTCAAACATCAATCTCACAGTTAATAGGTGTTACCAATTCCCCATTAATACGATAGGTTACATCGTTTCATTTGATTTACGATTTGTGAATCGCAGTGAAGGTATCCAGTTAGCATTGAGCGACCGTCAATTAATATTATTTACTTCCAATCTAATGCAAATAGACCCTAGTCATAAAATTATACTGCATTTTGAATACCTGTAGGTACCTACTCGTACTTTATATAGATAGAGGATGTTGCTTAACTTTATTCTGCGGTTAATTATAGTTATTTTATCGCTTTTTAAAGGTTTTTTGAAGTTGATTGGGTTTGATGAGAACACTTTGTAGGCACTCTTTTTTAGGGGCCCTATTACTAAGACTTTGTTGTCCGTCTGTCTGTCTCCAGGCTGTATCTCATCAGATATTTGATCATATTTTTTGAATATGTTTTAAGAATTTTAGGTTATTTTCATGTTTTTAATTTTTTTGTTAATTTTTATACTCCTGTAAGGCCAGGCAAAGACCTTTAACCTATACAGCCTTGTCTGACATATAATATTTTTTAAGGTTTTTTGCATTTGTTTCTGCGTTGGGGGTTAAAAACAGAACGTTCCCTTCGGAACCCTTCGTGCGCGAGTCCAACTCGCACTTGGCCGGTTTTATTTTCCACCGGCTTTTTATGGATACGATCCTGTATGATACGGTTATCGAAGATATGTCTCTTCTTCAGCAGGGTACATACCTCTCCAATGTCTTTCCACACGTTTCTATCACCGGTTTTCCTGGATAAAGCTGCTAGCATGAGCTCTCATGTCGTGGGTCATCTGACGGGTGGTCTGCCTACAATTCTCTTCTCGATTTCATTCTCGATTTTTTTTTCTCAAAGGTACCTATAATAATATTTTGCAACACTTATCTACCTATGTTACGAAGCGCAGCGTCGGAGCAAAACCGTGGTGATATCCTTCTACCTAGAGCAACTAGCAATATGAATTTCATTGTATCGAAAGAAGAATCTATTTCCTATTATGCTGGCAGGTTTTCTACTTGCCAACAATGTTTGGATTGCAATAGAACGGTGAAATGTCTGTGTGATTTTGTCATTCGTATATATACCTACCTGATTAGTAAATTGGTTAATTTGCTGTGAAGACCGTGGTGTCGTGACTTATGTGTAAAGATCGTTATTATTTGAAAAATAAAAACTGCAGCTGGTAACGCTGTCTAAATCCCTCTGTCGCTACAAAATCTTTTTGTATCCATATATTTTACTTGGTACATTAGGTACCTATACCTTACCTATAGAGGTAAGTACTTCCAGTAAAAATCGTTCAGGAAGTGATCACGGATGCCTAAACTAGTTCTACATCCATCGCATGTCGTTGTACCTACCTAAGAAAAGTTACGTGTTGACATTATTACGAACGTCAGTTAAAATATTTTAATTTTTATAATTAGATGGTAACGTAAACCGGACGTTAAATTTAAAGTAGTAGTTTTCCTAATACCGTGAACCGTGAAGTAAGTTCCATATACCTATTTTATAAGCGCAAATGTTTGTTACAAACGTTTGGATGATTCAAAATTTCTTCGTTATGACTTTCTTTACTCTAAGTTCAGCGCCAGTAGGAATATCGTTAACTAGATTATATTTCAGCCTATTAAGGTGAAAGGGTACCGGCGCTCTCTCCATACAAACGTAGTCGACTGTTTCCTCCCTGGATAATGACACTAGCAATAGAAATGTCAATAGCTGTTAATATCAAAAACGATCATTTTAAGAAGCAATGTTTTGAGAAAATTGCTCTGGATCTAGTTATTTTTCTGGTAACCTATTGGGATGTGAATTACGAAACTGAACTAGTCTGTAGACGCCATAAAGTAATCTTAATTAATGAAGTAGCAAATAAATGTAGTGAAAACTAATGCAATAGCCCGTTGAAGCCGTAGCACGTAGAAGCACTTATGTTGCTAAATAAAAGAGTTCAACGCGTAACGATCGCTATAGGACAACTAAAACCACGTATAAAGATTGTCCACTCGCATTGCACCATCATTAACATTTTGATCCTATTGAACCAATGTCCTCTCAAAGTCAACAAACCCTGGCTTCCCTGTAGAATTTATCTATCTATCTATCTATTCCCTACAGCCCCACTACAGCATAGAAAGTGAATGTTCTCAAACTTTTAGCCACCTCTCTACCAGATTCAGCGCGTGCGCAAACAATAACATACGCGGCTTGGCGGCGACGCGGTTCGAACGCCACCGTTTCCGAATTCCTTTTTCAAAAATCTTTATTTTTTTTCAAATCCTTTGCGGAATTTCAACCTTTGTGCCAGTGTTGATCCTTACAATGAAAATGAGAATTTTTGTATTTTTGGGTAAGTTATTGTTTTTAAATTAATTTAGCTATGTCTAATAATGTCTATCAGCTGTTATCTTCTCACTTTTGGAAATAGGCCTCATCTTTAATGAAAAATTGTTGTGCCATTATAAAAAAAAACCTATCAAAAAAGAAATACAAAAAAATTAATTGAATAATAGTAACGGAATCGACACGAAAATATGTAATAAGATTTTTTTCTAATACGATATTAGTAAGAAAATACAGATAATTATTTGAAATAGCATCAACTTTCTTACAACACTTCATATTTATTAACATTTTATATAACTTAATTAGTATCATCTCATACAGACCGTAAAGTTGAATTCTTAGCACTAGTCGTAATTACTTTTACAATAAATTAACTAGACAAAAACATTCAACATAGCACAAAACATCACTTTATAACTCAAAGTTATGAACCAGGTAACAAACTTAGACTAAAATAGGCCATGAATATGCAGCAGTACTCGGTATGAGAAATTACAATAAATATTAACGAGAAAATCGTACCGCACGCCCGCAAACACTTTCCTACTTTCAGATGTTCATGAGTCGCATCGTTGGCGGTTTAGTAAACAAATTGCCAGAGCAATTCAATTGTAAGAAATACTTGCTTATGTAAATAAGCTGGAATCTTTGTTGATAGTTAAAATGTTGTTTCCATTCACAATCTTCAAATGGATGCCATAGGTTTTTAGACTTTTCTTATTTTGTATCTTCTTCTTCTCGATTCCGTTATACACTGCGTTTTTATTTATTTTTATTTTTTTACTTCAATTATTTTTGTATGACTGATTGCTGTCATAAGGGCGCAATTCTACCAATGTCAAGTGAGTCGAGGAAAAAAAACTATAGCAGTGAAATTTTATTTTTTAAATATATTATTGTATTTCGTTATTTTGTATGAAAAGTTGTCTATGTTAATCCTATTTACTGAAGAAAAAAGAAGAACTAAAGAAAGGCTTGAAGAGTATGTATTATTAGCCAGTGTCTCGTTAAAAATTCAATGTATTTTCATACCAAGTTAGGTAACATCAAAATAAAATGAAAACAAAAAAAAAGTTTAATATTCACAAAAACAAAGAAACTTTTCTATTTAAGATTAGTGTAGATTACTGCAGATACGAAGTACCTATAATACTACAATGTTTTTAATAATCACTATCACTACATAGTATAAAATAAAGTCACTTTTCGCCGTCCCTATATCCATATGTCCCTTTGTATGCTTGGATCTTTAAAACTACGCAACGGATTTTGATGCGGTTTTATTTTAATAAATAGAGTGGATTCAAGAGGAAGGTTTATATGTATAATACATGCATAATATAGCCGTGCGAAGCCGGAGTGGGTCGCTAGTAAATACATAAACGTATTAGGTATTGGGATAATTAGACGAAACATTGAAATCCAATCATGCTGTCACACAAATATAATCGAATCAAAACTGCAAACTTCATTAAAATAAACAACACGCAAATATTGAATAAAAAATCCGTTATGATTTAACATTGACTTCTTTAAGGTAATGGTTACGGAATTTAATTTACAAGGAAGTTCAAATTCTACTTTCTACGGAAATTAGTTTATTGATACCAACGATATCGGTTAAAATATAAAAAAAAATTGAAATATGCGACTGATGTTTTAGTTTTTGTTTCCGTCAGTTGTAATATTTATAATAGGATTTTTTTTAACATTCTTCAGTTATGTAAAGACGTAATAAATAATAAACTTGATAATAAATGTTGACATGCAATAATGAAATAATAATTTAATTTATATGATTATTAAATAATAGCCCATTAATTAACACTGCGTAATTTTTGTTAGAAATATGTTTGAAGTTTACAGTAATTTTACTTTAACTGTAAATAAATAAAAAAATTAAAAAACTCCCGACACAAAATAATAAAAATAGTATGAACGTAAACAGCTTAAAAGAAGCAAAAAAAAAAAAATATGAAAAGAAAAAGCCACAAATAGAAAAAAAGGTATAAACGTGAAACCCTACAAAAAGAAAAAAATAACCTCAAAATTATGATTCTACTACGTAAGTACATGTGATTTTTTTTTATTAAATATTGTCGCGTCGGGGGACCGCTCTTTACCTATAGAAACACCTTCCTAAGTAAAATGATATTAAAATTTCAACGAAAATGTTAAAGTAAAGTATTAAATGTTAAGTACTTAGAGTACTTCTAGTATAAGAAACCAATACAAAAACTGTGAACCTGTAACTTTATAGACAGGAACAAAATAGAAGACGTTCGTTATTATATAAAAAAAAAATGAGAAAGACCGAACCGGATAAAAGTAGTTTCGCTCTAATCACTTGATTTACTAAGCTCATTAAAATACTACCTCTTGATTTCTATCTCACTTTTGCTGCAAATATATCAGTTTCACTAACAAAGTAATTACACTGAGATAAACTGTTATAGGGTATATTTAATCACGTATAATCACGTTTAAAGCCGGAATATACATAAATTAAATTATTATTGTTATGAGTCCCACTGCATAAGAAAAAGGCCTCTGGCCCCTCTTCTCACACTGATCGCGATCTTGTGAGACGGATTGCCAATCTACCAATTTGTCCAGGTAATTTCCCCACCTTCAACGGGCTCTACCAGGTAGTCGTCTTCCCTTGGTCGTGGTCCAAAAAGTTGTTGTTTTAGCCCAAGGCCGGCCCAGTTAAAATGTGGTGGCTCTTTGGGTAACGTCTCGGCAACTTGGGTTCTAGAACGTATTTTGTATAATAAAATATATTTTAAAACCTTAATTTCTGTGTATATAATATACCTTAGTTACAAATAAAAATTAAGGTAGCTACTTATGTGCAACGTAGAGAATCGTTTCAGTCTTACACTATTAAAGTCAATATTTAAGTCTATCTATTAAAACCTATGTTATTAGTAATCAGTGGCCTCCCTCAGTAGGGTAAAAAAAACAGTCATCAACCTATAAATCACAAAGGCTATAATACAGTATACGAAAATTTATGTGCGCTAATTTGCATTGCTCATAGGGTGAAGACAAACATCGTGATGAAACCCGCAGCTTAGTTGGCTCCAAACGTATTGACGAATTATTTCTTTAGGTCATGGTCCACCATGAATGGTATAGATGCTGAGCAAAGAATACTTCATCTAATACATGTCAAAAAATGGTTGTCTGTAAAGTCTGTTTCCGGACGATAATTTTACGTGATAACGTCATAAGAAAACATTGATGGTAACCATGGCAACGATAAAACGTTGCTATAGTTACCTTGTTAATAACATGAGGTGTTCCAGTAACGACGTGTGACGTCACACTTTTTTGAGATTGCAGGTGTTCACCAATTTATAAAACGTTATCACGTTAAAACGTAAAGTTGTTCTCGGATGTAAGGCCAATTATTACTTTAGTACTTTGGTTAGTAATCTCTGAAACTATACAAAACAGATTTTTGGAAAAATTTGAGCTCTAAAGGGGTAAAAAGGTCTGATAAAATTTGTAGTTTATAGTAAATACTAGCGACCCGTCCCGGCTTCGCACGGCTATATTATGCATGTATAAACCTTCCTCTTGAATCACTCTATCTATTAAAAAAAATGCATCAAAATCCGTTGCGTAGTTTTAAAGATTTAAGCATACAAAGGGAAATAGGGACAGAGAAACCGACTTTGTTTTATACTATGTAGTGATTATGTATCCTGACTGCAGGAAATCAATATCACTTTTAAACAGACACTAACGTTAAATGTTAAATCGCTACCTACCAAGGAAATTATTGTGATAGAAGAAACCGTTTAACCACAATTTATTACTAGACAGACTGAAATAATATCCACAGTATTGTAACATCAAACATCCGGTTGTTATGACACCTACGTTTTATCTTACACAATCAAACAGTAAGTTACAATTTTAAAATGTTCGATTGCATTATTATAATTAAACCTAGCAAGTTACGAAAATTGATCGTAGTAAGTATTGCGACACATAAGGAAGAGCAAAAAACTTTGTGTCCATTTAAATATCAATTTAGTTAATTCTCTGATGAGACAGGCTTTAGAGATAGATGAAGGGACAATAAACCATAAATGTCCAAATGCGATTTATAAATTATTTTGATACAAATTGACTCTAATTATATCACTCGTAACATATCATCACTACATAGTATAAACAAAGTCGCTTTCTCTGTCCCTATATCCCTTTGTATGCTTAAATCTTTAAAACTAAGCAACGGATTTTGATTTTGATGCGGTTTTTTTAATAGATAGAGTGATTCAAGAGGAAGGTTTTTAGATATAATACATGCATAATACAGCCGTTCGAAGCCGGGGCGAGTCGCTAGTCACTACATAGTTTAAAATAAAGTCGCTTTCTCTGTCCCTATTTCCCTTTGTATGCTTAAATCTTTAAAACGACGCAACGGATTTTGATGCGGTTTTTTTAATAGATAGAGTGATTCAAGAGGAAGGTTTATATGTATAATACATGCATAATATAGCCGTGCGAAGCCGGGGCGGGTCGCTAGTACCTACATATAACCTGCGGCTTAGTTGACTAAAGACGTATTGACGAGTTATTTTCTGAACATGGTCAACTAAGCTGGGAGGGTGGCATAGACTCTGGGAAATACATTTAATACATGTCCTAAGTACTACAGAGAGCGTCCTGAATAGCAAGGATAAAAATTTCTTGCGTTGTAAAAATCATCTAGTTAAGAAGTTAATTTTACCCTTTGGGTATTGAACCCTAAAACAGTCAAAACCCACACAGGTATTTCAATCTCATATTTTAATTAGTAAGTACATAGAGGATATCACTTCGTGAATAGATTTCATATAAAACATCTAATTTGTTACTTACTTTCACAAATACTTTGCATTTTTTATTATAATTATAGCATACTCATTTTTAACGCTGGTTCTTAATTTTATTCGTACTCTGCACAATTATTAATTTTATTGTATCATGATAAGTATTTTTTTCTGTTCAATCAATAAAAGCTTTAAGTCGGTCAATACTTTGAGTGAATGGTTTTTAAATAAGAGTTATTTGCGGATCTAATAAAATCAACATTATAACTGTTGTTTTGATTTCGTGTTGTATTATTATTTGTAGTTATTGTATTTAACTACAAAACAATAACAATTTAAATAAACAATTTCTAGGGATGTTTTGTACATCTTGTGATAAAATCAAAATATTTGATTAGGTAGTGCAATTTTGTATATTATACTAGTAAAGAAAACGCTCTAATTTAATTAGTTTAAATTAATTGAATTAAGCACCAATACCTAAACAAAATAATTGCAATTCATTTTTAGGCTCTAACAAAAAAAAGGTGAGGCAGTAAGTATTATAATTTGATCTATGGTGATAATTAACCGACTTCAAAAAAGGAGGAGGTTCTCAATTCGTCGCGTATATATTATTTTTTTTATGTATGTTCGCCGATTACTCGAAAACGCCTGGACCGATTTGGAAAAATCTCTTTTTTTGTCTGTGTTTATCTGTCATGTGTGATTCCCAGTAAAAAGTAACTAAAATGGCGGCAAATCCTTTACATGTAAAAAGCGGAAAAATATCGAGAAAACTGATCTGTTGACGAATTTCGCAATACTGACGAATAAGGTTAACTGACCAGTTAGAGAAACTGGCTTAGGGTAACTGACGAGAATTAGTTTACTAGCATCAAAACAGAGTTATTTTGAAAATGCCACAGCAACGAAGACAAGAGCTCTTTCTTTTCTGCTGTATCAAAATTACATTGTGATTGCAAAAACACTCCTAATATGTCACCATCGTGGGCGTTAACCCCAAAGTTAACTAAGAAAAATACAGTTTAAACAATAGAACAACAAAAATAGCTTACAGTAGTCCAACAACTCACGTTTCTAGAGAGAAATGTGTTGCTTAAATCCGTGTTTTAAAGAAAATACGGTGCTACGACGAGAATGAATGCTAAAAGCGTCTTTGTGTGAACGGCGAAACGAGCGAAACCTTGCAGACCTTCAAAAAATATTTAACTGTTTCATTATTAAGATGATGTCGCAACGAAAAAGTTTTATACTACTTTAATAATTGTTATAATCAAATAAATGCGAAACTTTGTCTGTCTCTGCCTGAATACTCAAACGACTCTTAAATAGTTAGGGGTCCCCTAAATATTTAAGACGCTCTGCCGAAGTGAATTTTTCAATAGGGCGCTCCTATACCATTGAAGCATACTAAGTGTCAATTTAAGCCTTGTTACTCAATCACGTAAAAAACGAAAGAACCTATTGCGATGAAACTTGTTAATGTAAAACCAATGGAGTTTTAAAGTTATGAAATAATTATGCTATGTAAATTCTGGATCTTTAATTGAAATAAAACATGGGCATTTTTCTTATTCGCTTTTTTCGACTTTAAAAGGAATGGAAGCGTCTATCTTTCCTGACGTGTGAAATTTGGGAGTCTTCAAATCGCGGGTGAACACGTAAACTCTTAAAATGCATGTACAAATAAAACAGCATTTGTCACCTACCATCAGGCAGGTGTGATAGTGTTCAATCAAACGCTATTTGTAAAAAAAAACATTCTTGCGGAAATAGGCTTACACAGGTAAAACCGTGAGCCGTAGCTAGTATACTTTAATAACAAGTGTCGTTTTCGACTTTTTCGATTGCACTTATAATGTTATACTCGAGTAACCTGTACCACATAATTTACTTCGCAAATAGAGATGTGTTTCGTTTCGTTTGCGGAACAATGGTTTTGTTTGCTTGCTGTAGACAGTCACTTGTTTTTCTTTTTCAACACAGCAATTTTCAAATAGATTTAACATTGTAGTCGAAAAGAGAATACATCTGTACAATTACCTTTACCCATGTGCTATTAGAACCAGTTTTATCAATGTATCAAATTGACATGAAACAAATGAAATATTTCAATGAGTGATATTACTCATATCAGCCTGCCTAGCATGAAGAGCAAAACACGATACGATAAAGCGATATAACTACATCAACTCTCAAAATATATAAATAATAATAATAATAATAAATTAATATTTATTTCTTCCTCTTAATTTAAATACACTTATAAAGGTAAGTACACTGTGAAAATAATAATTATGTAGAGGAAGCTGGTGTCTGAATAAGGTATCAAAATGATACCTGTTTCACAGATCACCAGGACCCCCAAACTCTAGTTACATGATAAATAGTAGTAATTAATGTGACTTGAATTTAAGTAGATTTAAGCCAACTGACATATTAATAAGTTTGAATTTTAAATTTGATGTAAGTATAATAATTAAACAAAAAAAAAAAATGGTAGGATTCATAGTAGGTTAGGTATACAAAATAATATTAAACAAAAATAATAAGATAAATAATAGTAAAAAATAATATTTTATATAAATAATAAAAAATCATTAATAAAGATATTATAGATAAGTACATATTACTATACATGCGAAAAGTTAATTATATTTATATATTTTTATCCGTCTACAAGTGTGTAAAATTGTATTTGAGGGCCCTCCCTCAGGCTCCAGCCTCATAAGAGTTGGGCAGGGAGGGACTCCACACCTCATAGTATTGTGGGTGAATGTTTGTGTATGTGTGTGAGTGTGAGTGTGAGCGAGTGTGTTTGTGTGTGAAGGCCTCGGCCAAGCCGATGGAACTGTCCATGAGTATGTGTAAAAGTGTAGAGTGGGGTAGGGTGAGAAGTGTCTGTAGATTGGCGCAGGGCGGCTCTATTCCATAAGCCTCTCAGTATCGTCATAATCGAGAGAAACCAACCAGTTCTTCATTTTATTTTTACAGGAAGCTTTACTATCGTCATATATATAAATTAATTTGTTAACTGTATTGTATAGATGACCTCCCAGAAAGCAATAAAATTGATGGGTGAATTTGGTTCTAAAACAGGGATTTGAGCATACTCTGTCCCACCTTCGCCTTCTATACACTGCATCTGGATCATACTCAATCTGTGAGTGTTTCCTAAGGACCGTATTTAGGATAAACAGTTGTCGTACCGTCAGCACCTTACATTTTTTGTACAGTTCAGTGGTGGGGTAGTAGAAGGGTAAAAAGTTGCTCACTTTAAGTATCGCCCTCTGAGCTCTCTCTAACTTTATGAAATGATGATTGATAAAGCCGCCATGTTGAATTATTATCATAATTTTGATCGCAATTTATAATAAAAATGCAACATGGCGGCTTTATCTATCATATTTTGAAAGTTGATGTAGTTATATCGCTATATCGTATCGTGTTTTGGTCTTCATGCTAGGCAGGCAGAGCTTATAATATTGGCTTTTATATCGAGATAATGTTTACAGCGACATCAACTTTAATCTGTGCTGTATTGCCTGAGAAATGTAGATATCTCTCATAGTATTTTCTAAGGTTTTCGCGACTTGAACTCATACTACTACAAGTACTAGCTCTAGCTACTGAAAACCGGTTTGTGCCTAGAATGCTTCGAGAGGCTTTTGAAATCCAGAAGCATCCCAACAATTTTAATAGAGAGGATGGTTGGAGAGTACTACCGGTTTGGGACCCAGTACTACATTTAGTTAGGTCTCAAGCCCCGCAAGCAACAGCTGCAATACCTCGGGACACCGTCAGTTAATTCTGCGTTAGATGAAACCTTTTTAGTAATTTTAAGTAGACGGTAGTTTGACAGCATTTCACATCATATTTTTTTTTGTAAGACGAATGTCATCTCAGTCTGCCTGTGACCATGGGATCTGCAAAGTTCCCGAAACGACAGGTTTAAAATAAAAACGCTCGCGAGCTACATGGTAGGCGGAGTGGGGGGGGTGTTAGGTTTTATTTTCGTTACGGAATTTCTTGATTCGGTCGCCGCGCTCAAAGCCCGCGATAAAAGCTATGCAATAGCTTAAAAATAAAAACGCGAATATATCCGTTCAAATATATTTATAAGTATGACTGATCTCTCTTTTCCCATGTTGTATAAATTCTTTGTATCATATTGTATCGCTTCGTCACAATAATGTCACTAGTCGTTACACATTATCAGTAAATCGGTAATATGACTATTTATTGTGTACGTATATTAACCCTAATGATCCGTAGAGTTAGTAAAAGTTTAAATTAACTGTGAAAATTTGAAATGTTTGTCATTATTACTGCAATTTTGTTTGTCATTGTTTTAAACAATTCGAGGTAATTTGGACTGATGTAAGTCACATATTTTGGCAAGGTAAACATTGTTTTATATGAGTTGTGATAATCTTGCGTAATTTAGTAAAAAATAATGATTTCAGAAGGAATTATAATTGTTTATCAAATGTTGTACAAACTCTTCGCGAAAGAGTAAAGATTCGAATTATTAACATACGATGTCAACTTCGTTTTGAAATACATTAACGAAATATTATAAATGGAACTTTTTTGAAAATCCGTGTTGATTTTGGTCTTATATTATACAACTTTATAACGCAATTTTTTTAATTAAGTTCTTTTAAGTATAAATTATAAAGCAAGTCTCGTAACATCTACGTGAGTCGAATGCATCCCGATAGGCCTAAGGTCGTCACGCATTGGGTGCCGGAAGACTGAAACTGGCCAAATCTAACTCAGGACCGAACTTCTTGGAAAGATGTTAGGGAAGCGTTTGCCCAACATTGGCAAAATTTAGCTTAATATCAACAGTTTAATGTGCTTTTGTATTAAAAACCTCAATGAAAAATCAAAATATTGACTAAGAAACTTAATTCGTAAAGTAGACAAGGTAGGTAAATGCGATCTTTAGACTTGAAGACTCCAAGGTTGTAAATATTTCTAGAAAAAAGATCGAAAAAGTACCTACTCCAAAAAACCAGCCAAGTGCGAGTCGGGCTCGCGTATGAAGGGTTCCATACTCTTATATTCTGTTTTTGGTATTTATTGTTATAGCGGCAACAGAAATACAATATCATCTGTGAAAAATTCAACGCTATCACGGTTCATAAGATATAGTCTGGTGCCAGACAGATAAACCGCCAAAGGAGTCTAAGTATTAAAATACAGGTTACCTCATCCTAGTTTTATATCCACGTAATTTAAAGTAATGTATTCAAATAATAGAAAGGAAGCTTAACTATTCACGATGTGGTTTACGTAATATCATGGGTTAGGCGAATATCCTGACGAAAAATCTTCCAAGACTCGTGTAACAAATAAAGTAGGTACGTATTCGGTTTCCTAAGCAAATGATGTTATTCCCATTATTTGTTATTTTGTTTTCTTCGTTTGATGTTTTCGTAAGGACAAATTTTTCTTTTCTTAAATAGAAGTTTCTTGAGATACTTACATTAAAATCTTGGGCTTGGTAATAAAAATAGGTATTGGAAAATTGTACTTGAAAAGTTTTTTAATCAGGACATTTATTTTGTGACAAATCTTACTGTTATATTTAGTAGGTAGGTATACTAGCTGCGCACCGCGGTTTAACCCGCTTTAGTGTCTCTTAAAAGTGATATGGATTTCCTATATATACAAACCCAGAATACAATAATAGTTACTACGGACTACAAACAACTTTAACAATCCTTTTTGCGAGGATTGATAGGTTGAATTTCAAAAACTATTTCTTAGTGCGTCCTAAATGCGTCTAGATAAGTGCGTTTAGATTCGTAGCTCATGTATTTACAAATATTTCGTAATCTTTAAAATAAATACAAGATAACTAATAATAGTTACTACGGACTACAAACAACTTTAACAATCCTTTTTTCGAGGATTGAGAGGTTGAATTTTCAAAAATTATTTCTTAGTGCGTCCTAAATGCGTCTAGATAAGTGCGTTTAGATTCGTAGCTCATATATTTACAAAGATTTCGTAATCTTTAAAATAAATACAAGATAACTAATAATAGTTACTACGGACTACAAACAACTTTAACAATCCTTTTTTCGAGGATTGAGAGGTTGAATTTCAAAAATTATTTCTTAGTGCGTCCTAAATGCGTCTAGATAAGTGCGTTTAGATTCGTAGCTCATGTATTTACAAAGATTTCGTAATCTTTAAAATAAATACAAGATAACTAATAATAGTTACTACGGACTACAAACAACTTTAACAATCCTTTTTTCGAGGATTGAGAGGTTGAATTTCAAAAACTATTTCTTAGTGCGTCCTAAATGCGTCTAGATAAGTGCGTTTAGATTCGTAGCTCATGTATTTCCAAAGATTTCGTAATCTTTAAAATAAATACAAGATAACTACAAATAAGTATAAATAAAAGAAATAGAAGATACAAAAAACTTTTGAATACGCAACGAATCTTTTCCTCCTCCTTCTTTTTTTGAAGTCTGTTAAAAAGACTTTTGGATTATTAATATTACTTGAGATAAAATAATGTCGTACACTTTAGTTACCTATCCTTATTACCTGTTAGAACTAAACACTAACTTAAGTATCCGTATCTTGCAAGGCCAAATATCCTGAACCGTAGAGCATAAAATTCTCTTGGCTTGCGGATATCTTAACAAAGTCTATTGTACAATGTAAAGTCACGAACAAACTTACAATTTCAATCTTACTACATTGAGATACGAGTTTAGTTTTGACAGTTTCGTACATAATTGTACAGCATGTGAAGGACTGACATGGGAACCGTGTTTTCGATCGATATCTTGTGATTGTTTTATTTACGCTACCGCGATTATGTTACCGGTATTGTTCTCGGTTTCAAATGAAACCTTCATTTAGATTTCAAATACTAAGAATTCTAGGTATTTTCTATGTCAAATGCGGATATAAATAACTCCTGTTATCATAATATTTGTCACAGTTAAGCGACGCTCGCTGATCGTTTACGGTCGTGCGGGTTAAGCGACGCTTGGCGCGGTCATTACTTCGATGGGTGGCCAATTAGTAGTGTGGCAAAAAAGTGTTTTGTAAGCCCCTCCATGCTTCGGAAGGCACGTTAAGCCATTGGTCCCGGTTGCTACCTCTAGTAGCAGCCGTTAGGTCGAGTTAGAGGCCTTAAATCGATCTGAAAACTCTAACAAAAGGTAAGCCACACCACTATAGGTACGAGAAGAAGAGGAAGATAATATTTGTGGGTTTATTTTAAGGACCTATAACGTCAGTACCGGTAAATGTAACCCCTTTCATATTCGTCGGCCTAAGTCGTGTCGCCATCTGTCTGTGTTCCGATTCCTTGGCCGGTGCAGCCACAAAACAGACAGACAGACAAGAAAGTGATGTTATAAGGGTTCCTTTTGGGTTTTTTTTTTGGGTTTTGGGGACCTTTTGAGGTATAGAACCCTAAAAAGAGGAAGGGTCGGAAAAGTTTTTGTTCCACTGCGGTATTCCTACCTTCACTCGGGTCCCATGAAGGCCCCTGTTTATTTAAGCGTATTTGAGTCACAAGCGTATAAGTATCTTCTACATTTGGACCGTATCGTATTAACCATCGTGTGAGATAGTGTGGTCTAACTCTGACCTATTTATTATATTTAAAAAAAATTTAAAGATTGTTCTCAACCGTCATAGAGTCGACGATAAAAAAAGTTAAACATAATGGTAAGCGCCGCCGGGTTAGATACGACCTCTAAGTTCTAGAGCAGTCGTAAATATTACAAAGTTTTAATTAGAACGAACTTTTTGCATCTTAGTTCTCACCTATACACTCACAACGAAGAGAGTTATATAATTTGCATACAAATGCGCTACAAAAACGTGTTAATAGAATCAATCGTGACTTTGAACCGGTAACCGGCAGTGATATTAATATTTTGAAATATGTTTTGAGAATCGAATACACGTCGCTGATTTGCCTGATCCTGAAAATCGAATTGTTGCATTTGGTTTATTCCTCTTTAAAGACAGTACTTACAGAAAACACTTTAGTCTCCTTTGAGTACCTACCTGAGAGCTTATGTTATCAGGTCCTTTAAGCCTACTCCAATGAGAGTAAATAAGATTCATTGGTCGCGCTTCCTATTCTGTAGTAAATTAGTTTTTTTTTTTAAAAAGGACTTAGGGTAACAGGTGCATATTTTACAGTTGTATTTTTATAGAACGGTTCAGTAATTGTTAATTATTCGGCTTGATATCACTAAAGCGTTCGAAGTGTTCGTTATTTCACACAGAATAACCAATATTTCTTGAACCGTCATTAAAAAATTTAAAACTTTAAAATATGCACCTGTTACCCTCAGCCTTTGCTGGCTGTACTAGTAATTATCGGTGTGACTACTTTTCAAAAGGAAAAGGATCAATAGATTACAGTACAAATAAGCCTATCTTCTTAAAGTTCCGTTATATATGGATATTATGACACTATTACACCATAAAACTGGCTCAGAGAACCAGATGTGCGGAATAATATTAAGTTAATATTATGTCATTGGTATTTCGTAGTGGATTTAATTTAAATAAATGATTAATAGTACATTGTTACCCTAGGTGTGAAAGTCTCTCATTAAGTCCCGAGACGGAGTTTGGCGCCCGAGCGTAGCGAGGGCGCTAATAGTTCGAGGTACTAAATGAGTCTTTCACCCGAGGTAAACACTGTGCTTTTCATTACGAATAATACATAAAATTCTTCCTAACAACGAGAGAGAATGAGAGACTCCATACTACCTGATCCTCTTACAAGGTGGGACTAAAGAGGTTATATACATGTAGTGTAATTTTTGGTGTTACTTAAAGCAAGGAGGTTAGGTTTTTGAAGTTCCTGATGCGTAATGATACTAATGCTGGCTACATGCACATTGCACAAGCCGTGCGAAGCCATAATTTGACATGACAGCTGTCAGTGAAAGCGATTTTCCCTAGGGCTGAAAGTTTTTCTTTCTACACGCTCTTCAGGCACCTTTACACCTACTTTCGGTGTATGAGTAATGAAAATGAGTTTTTCCTGCCTCTCGCCATAGTTTGCCGATATTTTATTTTCTCTAACGAAGTTTTCATATTATGGCTTTTTCTGAACGATTATTTAATGTTATTCTTTGTCATTGAAATAATATTATCTCTATTTATATAAAAAACAAGCTGCACCCCGCGGTTTCACCCGCATAAGTCCCGATCCCGTGGGAATATCAAAATAAAAAGTAGCCTATAGCCTTCCTCGATAAATGGACTATCCAACACAAAAATAATTTTTCAATTCGAACCAGTAGTTCCTAAAATTAGCGCGTTGAAACAAACAAACTCTTCAGCTTTATAATATTTGTATAGATAACAAGACTTATCAAAAAACTCAAAAACTAAAATAGCTATGTGGATTTAACTTTTTATGGAGTTCCTTTTATGACGTGGGCAAGCAGTAAGGTTGGGTTTTTTTTTGAAAATTGATCTCTAAAAAGGGTAATAAAGGCTGATCAAGTTCGTAGTTTACAGAAACTATATGATGTGTGTTCTATAATTACTTATACTTTTGTACCCACCCACGACGACCCAGTTGGCACAATGGTCACCATATCGAACTGCGAAACACAGGGTTGCGGGTTCGATTCCCGAATCAGACAAGTATATATTCTTAGATATTTGTCTATGGTCTGGTTGTTTCTATGTATTATAAGTATATATTTACAAAATAAAAGTATATAAGTAGTATATCCGTTGTCTAGCATAACACAAGTCTAGTTACTCAGCTTGGAGCTAGATGGCGATGTGTAGAATGTCCTGCAATATATTTATTTTGTAAGAATTACCGATCATTCGCTTCGCTTTAATGAATATAGTAAGCAATAATAAATACCTATAATAAAACGTAGATTGTAGCTAGATTAACAATAAACAAGATAGGTAAATTGTTAAACCGTCGCTAAAGGCAATCTCGTCAAATTTCCGACAAAATATCCAGATATTTGTTTTCATTAAAACTTGGAGTTAACAAGCGATCTATATTTGGATACGATCAACATTGTTTTCAGGATTCCTTAGTTGATTATAATTTCAGTGAATTTTTCTAGAACCACTTGTGTAACCTACAAACTAGATTTGTAAAGCCGCGACTTTCATCACTATGTTTTTCTTCACCATAAGAGCAATGTCAATTAGCGCACATACATTTTTCTTAACCAATAAATATGTGGTCTTTACGAATAGAATTAGTATCTTCTAATTTGCATTTATTGGTCTAGCTCAACAGCGAATGACAACCAGTCAAAAACAACTAAAACAGTAAAAACGTAATATCAAAAAGGTTCAAACACTACAATTTTAACAGGGCACGGCGGTTGGGAATCGAACCCACGACATTCGGAATAAAAGTCGAGGTATCTACCATTAAGCCAATACCGCTCAAAGACATTTGTTACGTGAAGTTGAAGCGCATGAGTAGGGAAGAATTGAAGTACAGTATGGGTCATAAGTAAATGATCAGTTGGCTACAATAATACTATCAACAAGTATTGTGGACTTACGATCTTCTTCTAATAGACGTTACACATAAACATAAATACTTGAATTAAAAGTACTCAGTGTGATTATTATTTTGAACATGTTAGCTATATCTTTAGTTGGCCGAGTGGTATAAGCCGCTACCCTCTACACTAACCGACGTGGGTTCGATCCACAGGTTACGTTGTTATAATGTTCAAATAGCTGCACAGGATTGTAAACGTTACGGTGGGCAGATACTTTTGACCGTTGATTGTACCTACTTAAAGTATGACAGTTCGATTACCGTCTTCTCCATGAAACTCGGCATGCATACCCATATGTCTTTAAAGGACCCGGACGCCTCGTTTCGAACTTTGGGAAAGTTAGCTCCAATTTAGATTGCTTTCAGTACCCAAAGGTTAATGTAGTCGAACTTTACTAGTGAAATTCCCTAGCGGGTCTCTAGGGTCAAAGTGTTCAAGAAATGAGCGGTTTATCAAATGAATGGAACCATAACCAATCGCTAATTACAACTATGTAGAGTTTTGAGTTATTCGTTTTCTACTATACAGTGTGTTTCAACTAGGGTTTTCTTATACGAAAGGGGATTGTTCTCAGAGTACATTATAGAAATTACTAGCTGCGTTCCGCGGTTTCACCCGCGTAAGTCTCAATCCCGATCCCGTAGCCTATATGTTAATCGAGGCCTCTACCTAACTACATACCGAATTTAATCGCAATCGGTTCAGTAATTTTAGCGTGAAGAACAAACATACATACACATACAAACTTTTAAATTTATAATATTACTAGCTGCCCTCCGCGGTTTCACCCGCGTAACTCCCGATCCCGTGGGAATATCGGGATGTAAGCTATCCTATCTCTCAAGTTGGATCGAACTGCACATGGTGTGCGAATTTTATTATAATCGGTTAAGTGGTTTAGGAGTCCATTGAGGACAAACATTGTGGCACGAGATTTATATATATTAAGATTGGTCTACATCCTACTACGATCTTTTTTTCCGAAAATTTTGAGGTTATTTTTATTACCTATTGCGACTACCTGTTATTTTAAACATTTAGTCTTAATCGCAGAAACAGCTCAATTTTCTTGTATATATATAAAACCTTAACATTTTTAAACAAAAAGTTCAAGTTTCCAAAAGTCATAGAACAAATTCTTCACCCAGACGTCTAGAACAAATTACTTTCGTATTAAACACGCTTCCGATATCTCGTGGCCACCATGACTATTGTAACATAGTCGAAACGCTGAGTCAAGAGAAATAAAATTACGCGATTAAGACCCGGAAAAATAATTACTAGAAACGCTTCATCGAAACACACTATATAGTGAGTGAGTGTATTTGATTTATAACTTGTTTATGATTGTCGTAAAGCTCTAACAAGGCACACGACCCCCGCGCAAGCCAATTAGCAAAACAAGTGTTTAAATAACTGACGAACTCGACGCTTTTAAAAATGAAGAATGAATGCATGAATGATGTTTGTTTTTTTTTATATTTTCATCTGAATTTGACCTTTTGAACGGCAGTAATTTTTTTTAATAAAACTTATCATAGACGCCAACCCAAGTAAAAGTTGGTATTGGTAGTTCAATTAAATTGGTATCCGTTCCTTTTTACAAAAAAACATACTGTAAAGGCAGTAAATTTTTGACGCCTTAAGACGAGGTGGTAAGACCAGAGGCGCGACAGAGGTGTCTTAGAAACAGTTTTTGGGTATCAGCCACTAAAATCCATAGAATGATATGCCTACTGTCGTTAAGGTGAAGAAATGCTTTATATTGTCATACACTTCGAAACACGATTAGAGTGATTTGTCTCGATACAAAAACAATCGTAAACATCTTAAAAAAAATCGTCATTTTATGAATTTTTTCAATTTTACGGCGATTGTAACGAAAATACAAGTACAAAATTTATATTTTCATAAGCCTTATATCAAATCCCATAAGGTAGTACAGATGGTTTTTCACTAAAATAGATGTTAGTCTTTTAATTACTTATAACAGTTAAAACGGCCGTTTCGCGGCGCGCGGGGGAAAGGGATAGAGTCATCATGCGGCGCGCGCGTTGAAAAGGGATAGGGGTTTTCAGGTCCTACTTCACCTTAAATGTGACGTCTGAGCCAAAGCTGACTGAATGACACCTAATTAAGGTGTTCAAAAGGTTAAAGAATGAAATTAGTAAGTTTTTAAGTTCTAACGATGTGTGTTTTTCGAGTACAAAATATCCAATTAACGTTTAGTAAAATGTAGGCATCTATTCTACATAAAAAGAAAGTCTCATAATTGAAGTAACATTGTGAAATATTATCAAAATACGTAAAAGTTTTAATGAATTTATTGGAAATTATCTCATCTTGATTTTTAGATGTCTAGCTCATGGATTCACCCTCTTAAAAAGTAACCCCCGTACTAAGTAATTAGAGAGAAGTAGAGCTTGGTATCAATATGGACTATTTGTTACTCACAGCTTCGTTTTCTTAAGTTCTAAACTAACACATTAGTAGGTACCTGCGGGTAATAAGGAAAACTATTTTTTTCTTAAAAATAGGGAAACCTTAAAACAATGGTTGTCTGTAAAGTCGGTTTACTGACGATAATTTTACGTGATAACGTTATAAGAAAACATAGTAGTAATGGTCGAAGTAAAGGTAATTGAGATTTTTATTGTTATTCTTTTAAATATTTAGGTATTTCCTTTTTTCTCTTTTTTCACTCTCACACTTTTGTCACTCGTCACCATAACACAAGCCCAGATGAGCGATATTATTATTAAATACTCTAACGGGAACGTTTCCTAACGGGAACGGACGCGTCACGCGAACGAGAGTCACACAATAATACCGTGACACTTTTGCCTTTTGTGTGAATGCAGGTCTTCCACAAAATAAGACGTTATATAACACGTCAAAAAGAAAAATCTACTTAAAACAGGTCATAACATAAATATTTGCTTTAATGTCAATCTTAAAAACATTTCATTTGTTTATTTTCTTGTTATTTTGTCACTAATACCAAGTTCAAAAAAAACAGTGTTCCATAAGACCCACAAGCACGGTAAGTATAATTTAAGTAAGAAGTTAACTCGGAGTATTTATTGGTCTGGCAACTTAATCACGACGTTTGAACGTTAGAATAATGACATAACAGCTTAATTACTAGTTATGTCGAAACTAGCTTTTCTAGAATATAAGTAACAAAGTTGTAAGCACTTAGGGCTTAGGTAATATCGAGAGTAGACAAACTATAGGTACTATAATCTACTCATAGGTCATAGTTAAGTAATTTTTGACGTGATAACGTCTATTAAATTGGTGGAACACCTGCATTCACAAAAAAGTGTCTGACGAAATATCGTGTGACGTCATGCGTCATGGTAATATTAGGATAATATCGCTTATCTCGGCTTGTGTTACCTACAGTGATAAGCTGACGAGACGAATAGAAAAAAAATCTTTATTGTTCATCGTTCCTTGTTTGTTATCATTCGTTTGCTTATGACGTTATCACATAAAATTATCATCCGTAAACCAACTTTACAGACATCCGTTTGTTTTTTACATAAGGATTCAAGTTTAATAGGTCAGCGTTTGACTACTATGTCACACGATGGTAAGTGACGATGCGGTAGATATAACACGCTTTCCTGGAATATACCTATACGCTTGTGACTCAAAAATCCTCAAATAAACTGGGGCCTGCAAGGGACGTGAGTAAAGGCAGGCAAACGGAAATGAAACAAAAACTTTCCCTTACCATTCCCCTTTTGTAGCCGCCTACGTATCGAAACACGGACAAGTCCGCTTGGCGATACAACTTAGGCCGAATTCATATGATTATCAAATCTATAAGTAGTTTAAACTTTTAGCATAAAAATTGAGTTATAGGTGTGTATAGTTTCAATTAAAATGATTTTATCAAAACCTTACTACCAACGTAGATATCAATAAAAAAATTTGGATGAACAATTTTCCTTTTAAATTCCTAAAACACTCGCCGAATAGTTGGAATTAGGGCGAGTGCAGATCACAAACTCGAAATCGGAATGAAATAGCTTACCGTTGTTCAATTTTTTGATGTGACTTCGTTACTATCGACTAACAGTTTCGTTCGCAGTCTGCGATTACCTTAATCCGATGGAGTGTTGAAACCTAAGCTCCTAAAATAAACGAAACCAACTTTATTGGAAGTTGGAAGGGTTTTATCAGACAAAATAATCCGAAGTCCACTTTTTGAAATCCGAATTTTGGAGTCGGCGTTTTCATTTAAAACCTTTTTGAATATTTTAGAAGGTCGAAAGTATTTGAAAGTAAACTTAAATTTTTCATTTTTTAACTAATGATACACCCCCTTATTCCAAAACAAGGTTTAAGGATAGTCCGAGATACAGAATTAAACCTTAGATTTAGACACAAATTTACTCGTGAACTATAGTCTAACTAAACAATATCCCTGTGGATTATATAGGGAACTATAGTCTAAACACTATCCCTAAAGATTATTTAAAGATAGTGTTTAGACTATAGCTCACGAGTAAATTTGTATTTAAATCTAAGGTTTAAATCCACATCTCGGACTATCCTTAAATCTCGTTTTGGAATAAGGGGGTCAGTATTTAATCGACTTTAATACCTATTCGGGATTTGAACTCATAATTAAAAGGGTATTCATTTGGTTGACTAAACGTATATTTTGACAAAATACTTATGACAGTACCAGGTTTTGACAAAACGTATTATTTGACTAAATACTCCTTTCGCCAAACGTGCACTTTGACCAAACGCCCATAACCAGAAATAAGTACAGTCGGCTGCATAATTGCAGAACCACCGTAGAGCTCTAAAATGGCTGTTATAAGAATGTTTTCAACACAAGCAAGATTCTAGGCACCTGCTTTAGTTGAAGTTTAAAGACTCATTAATTTATGAAACAATTTTTTTTATATTTTTTTATTGATGAACATAAACATATAAGAATGAAAACATTCCAATAATAGTAATTTTTGAACTCTACCAGGGGCTGCAATTATGCAGGCGACTGTACAGTAAGGGTCATAAGTAAATGATCAGTTTGCTACAATAATACTATCAACAAGTATTTGAGTCACGACCTTCTTCTAATAGACGTTACACACAAACCTAAATACTTGAATTAAAAGTACTCAGTGTGATTATTATTTTCAACATGTTAGCTAGGTCTTTTGTTGGCCGAGTGGTATAAGCCGCCACCCGCTACACCAACCGAACGTGGGTTCGTTCCACGGGTTACGTTGTTATAATGTTCAAATAGTGGTGCACGGGATTGTAAACGTAGCGGTGGGCAGAGACTTTTGACCGTGGACTGTACCTATTATTCGAATAACTTGCAAAGGTCAAATTTGAGAGAATAATAACAAAAACTAAAAGTATGCAGTTAAGAAAATTAAAATAGAGTGGTATATTTATCTACTTTATATCACGATCTAATGGAACCTACTTTTTATAGAGCATATTCTAATCGAACAGTTCCGTTCCATTCACTTAAATCATACAAATTGCTTTAAATCCACCGCACGACTTATTATTAACAATAAGATATCGATTGTTGTTAACGATAATCGTAGATTTTTATCTTTAGTTTATCTTTATCCTAAAGTAGAACGAAATGTTGATCGTGATTGTTCTGACCTTGTCTTGAACTTATTGTTTCTGCTTTTTAATTAAATATGCAAGCCTGGGAATGGTTTCGAAAAATGAATGAACAGATATTTTGATTATAATTTTTATGAACGTGCATCTAGATAGTTTGTTAAGACGTTACAATTTGATTTCATTCATGCATGTTTTCAAATGAAATTTTGAGTTTGAAACTTTTGAGTAGAAATTCAAAATTTGCCTGACTCATTTGAAAACTTGCATGAATGAAATGAAATTGAAACGACTTAACAACTATCTAGATGTACGTCTTGGTCAAAATATATGTTCATGCATGTTTTCGAATTAATAATGAAATTTTGAGTTTGATTTTGAAATGACTCCTTTTGTATGATATTAGAAGGACTAGTAGGTATTTAAAGTTTATGTAATATGCGATTTAATATGATTAATTAGATTAGCAATCATGATTAGTTCAGGGCTAGTCATTGTGTTAATCATTAAATAAACCCGGATTTTAAGAATAGATTTATGACCCTCCCAATCAATCACATGACTCATTAGCAATAATAGATTAGAAATTTCCACAAAATGTAAATGAATTAAACACCTAAACGTTCCTCATGAATCAATCCGTCTATTTGACGACCCAGTTGGCACAATGGTTACCATGCCGGACTGCCAAACACAGGGTTGCGGGTTCGATTCCCGCTACAGACAAGTATTTATGCTTAGATATTTGTCTGTGGTCTGGTTGTTTCTATGTATTATAAGTATATATTTACAAAAGAAAAGTATATAAGTAGTATATCCGTTGTCTAGCACCCATAACACAAGTCTAGTTACTTAGCTTGGGGCTAGATGGCGATGTGTGGAATGTCCTGTAATATTTATTTATTAATGAAAACCGTACAAAAATCAGTTGGTTTTTTTAGTTTATGAATTCAGACAGACAGACAACGAGGGGACTTTGTTTTATAATAAGTATAGACAGATATAGATAGACTTTCAGGTGTACCGCAGTCAGTATTGAACGCCAATAAGGCTGAATATTGTACTAAGGTTGTACTTAGTTGAGATGTAGTTACTTTGTTATTAATTCATGAATGACCCATGATGTTCTTACAAATATATTCTTATTTCTTAGTTATTAAGGTGAAAGGGTACCTGCGCTCTCTTCATACAAACGTAGTCGACTGTTTCCTCCCTGGATAATGACACTAGCACAAATATTTTTGTGCCATAAAACCTATAACTGCCATGACTATGCCCCTATGTTTTGATTTTTTTCATTTTCTAATTATCGTAGAAATTAAAATAAAAAAATTATAAAAAACACAAAATAGGGGCATGGTCATGGCAATTATAAGTTTTATGCAACAAAAATATTTGCTCTAGTGTCATTATCCAGGGAGGAAACAGTCGACTACGTTTGTAATAGTTTGTATGGAGAAATCCCCCGGTACCCTTTCCTCTTAAGATGGATCAATATGTGTACATTTTATAGATAGACTCGCTAGCTGTTCCGGCAAACTTTGCTTTGCCATTTACAATAAAAAATATAAAGGAAAAAAAAAAGGAAAAACATAGATGTTGTTTGATTCTCAGACCTAACGAATAAACACAAAA
The DNA here is from genome assembly GCA_907269075.1 of Idaea aversata. Taxonomy (NCBI): domain Eukaryota; kingdom Metazoa; phylum Arthropoda; class Insecta; order Lepidoptera; family Geometridae; genus Idaea; species Idaea aversata. Next base: position 7,826,725 of record OU026102.1, read on the forward strand.
AATATCATACAAATCGGCTCAGAACGGCTGAACCGACGGCTATCTCCACAGATAGGTAACTAAAACCGCCACACGATAATTTTATATATGCCACACGATCTTTTGCAACAACAAAGGTCACTGACGCTAAAATTGTTACCATTATACATGAATGAAGCTTATTCTAAGTAAATGGTCCATTCTCGTACCCTTGAAAAGTGTTAATATCTGTGGGATTGAACTATACGCGATATTACAGGCTAAATTCATTCACATCATTGTTTTACTAAAGTTGTATAACTGACACACTTATGAACGAAAACTAGTAATTAAACAATAATTAACCAGTTATAAACATTAGTAATAGGGTTATTCTCATTATAAATGCTTTAATTGACTTGCTAATTACTACTTTTACTTTTAGGAATTACGTTTTGTGTTTTTGTTAATTCTTAAATAGAGCAGTTTTTTGCTTAAAATATATTAGATAAATAGATTTAAAGAAGAAATAAGATTTTGTTTTGATTATTCAAATACTTTATATTATTACCCATTATCATCACTACATAGTATAAAACAAATTCGCTTTCTCTGTCCCTATTTCCCTTTGACCGCTTAAATCTTTAAAACTACGCAACGGATTTTGATGCGGTTTTTGACGTGACAACGTCTTATAAATTGGTTTGCCAGGTGACACTTCAAGAAACTGCGTTACGCTCCGCTGACGTTATGCGCTCACAATGTGAGCGAGTGAGAGGCACGCGGGCATGGTTAGCCCGCCTAAGAGCGAGAGAGACAGACATAAAAAGTGAAAGGCACGCGTCCCTTCCACTCGAGCACAGTTGTTGTCACGTAAAACTTTCGCCCGTATACCGACTTTACAGGCAACCAGTTTTTTTTTTTTTAATAATATTAATAATAAATAATAATAAATCATTTATTTCAGGTAACAGCCTTATAAATAAGTACAGACCCATATGAAATATATACCTTACAGACTAACATACATACAGATAATATTATAATAAATTAGTTTTAGGTTTAATAGATAGAGTGATTCAAGAGGAAGGTTTATATGTATAATACATGCATAATATAGCCGTGCGAAGCCGGGACGGGTCGCTAGTAAGTTATATTTATTTACTTTAATATCCTGCTTCAATGAACTCTCAATCTGCCATAAAATCTAAATCAGTTCTTTTCCATCCAAAGGTTGCCTGGAAGAAATCGCTTTCAGTGAAAAGGCCGCCCATTTGTGCAACTTGTACTTTATAGCTATTACTTTACTTTGCTTTGTGTAGGTATAACGTGTTCTAGTTCCTTACTTTATTGTACAAATAAGGTTATCTATCTATCTATTTTGATAAGAATGAAAAAAAAAAGCAATTCATATTAACTGTAGAACATTACGCACAGCGCCATCTAGCCCCAAGCTAAGCAACTAGGCTTGTGGTACGGTGGCCAGACAACGGATAGAACACTTGTATATTTTTCTTTTGTAAATAGGTATATATACCTAATTTACATACAGACACCCAGACCATCAGAAACAAAATATATGTACATAAACACTTGTTTCAGTCGGGAATTGAAACTGCAACTTTCAAAATTTCTTACAACTTTTCGAAACTATTTCCTATATGGTAGAAACAGTATTTAGCGCCTGATTTATCTCCAGCAATGTCTGGCTTGGTTACTAACAAAATAAACTACCGACCTCTAACCACGAAATAAAGGGTAATGTTTATTTCATTACCTTAGGACTTAATGGAAACAATACATTTCATAAATTATACCAGAGGCTGGACCTTTGATGCTAAAATAATAGTATCTACTTTGGTAGGAAATAATTGAATTAGGGTGGTTAACTTATGCTATTTTGATAGTGATACTTAGCCCCACTTGCACAGTCCAGAAAAATGTTTTTTTGAAGCCTGAAATAATCGCTAGAGAATGATTTCTTAACTTTGGAAAAACATATTTAAATGATAAGCATATTAATTAAAGAATACAGCTTATTATTTTTAAGAACATTTACAAAAAAAAAGAAATTATTTTCTGGCAATATAGGGAGGATTATTTTTGCTACAAGAAACATTTTTTTCGTGCACTCTGGATTTCGAATATTTTTTTTTTCAAAAATAGAGATAACTTACACCACGTAAGCATACTCTGAGGGTGCCAAATATGTTTTCAAGTGAGACAGAGCTTGTTTAGTTGGGTTTTCATTAAAAATATTATGGTTTAAAAGTCAGATATAAAACACAACAACCTAAACTATATAAAAGATTTGAATATTAACGCCAGACGACCCTGAAAAAAGAAACCTTTATGGCAAAAATAACTAGAAGACTTATCTCCGAATAGCTAAAGTAAAATGAGATAAGGCTAGGCTAAGATTCGAGATTGTTCTTACGCCGGCTACCGTAATGCCTAATTTAATCAATTCTGGTAGAATAGGCCTCTACCTTAACTTAACCAATTAATTAGGCCAAATTTAGATTCGAAAGGAAACGCGATTTGCTTAAGAAACGGAGCCCTAATAAATAGAGGAAAAGTAACAAATGGTGTTCGAAGCAAATAGCTACGTTTAATTTATTGATGGATTAATCAAGTCAAATCTATTGTGAGTCAATAGCAATCAATTCTGGTATTGTAACGGAACGCCCATTGACTAAAGCCATTCAGACACAAATTCAAAATAGGAAAAAGTACCTACGTTCCTAGTATTGATTTGGTACTCGTGAAATCCTTGTATAATCATATCCTACTCAAGTCATCACGTCTTAGTTGACTCCAAACGTATTGACGAGTTCTTTCCTCTGGACATGGTCGACAAAGTTGAGAGGGTGGTAAGGTGCTGGGCAAGCCTACTCAATCTAATACATATCCTAGAGACCACAACGCCCAAATTAACATGGGTAAAAGTTGCTGGCGCTTTATAAATCCTCTAGGTTAGATATAAAAGGCCAATTATAGCAAGTCAAAGGCTTAATTTGTCTATTTCGTAATTCGTCAAACAGTTTTTTATTTGGGTAGCTTGGGATATAAATATTTCAATTTATTTTTAATCCCGTTGACCCTATTGTAGTTTTCAAAGGTAACAACGTCTTATGACCATATCCAACAATTCATGTATTATATTATAATACTCATAATTTTATATCCGGTTAGCCATTTTATAATACGAAATACTTTTGTATTAAAAACTACTCACGGCAAGAGTGGCTGGTGCGGCGGCCGAAGTTGCTGCAGCAGGGAGTACGCCAAATATGCCCCGCTTGCTCAGAATTATATTTTGTGAGACGTCTGGGAGAGGGGGGCCGAGGGTTTGGCATTTGTGAGAGAGATTGGTCGTCGCCTCCGGGACAGGGGGTTTGATCCGCGTTCCGGGGCATTCCTGGTGCAAAGGCTGTCGATAGCAGTTCAGCGGGGTAACGCTGCTTGCATATTGTCCAGCTTTACACCGGGAACGCTGGGGAGGGGTTTGTTTGACTAGGTTTAGATTTAATTTTTTGATGTTTTTTTATTTTGTTATTGTTTTATGTACCTACTTACCTAAATTACTATTTAGTGTCAGAATGGTTTAAGAGAATTTATGATTGAATATAATATTATGAGAAGGGAAAACTAGTTAATTAAGTATTTCAGCAACATATAGCTTTCATTATAGTAATTAGCACAAAGTATAGTCTACTATACCCAACTCGCTTACCGGTTTATTACAAATAATTCATGCCTATCAGGTACTTCCACTAAGGAAGGGCTGACCTGACTCAGATACTTAATGTAAGCGACATATAAAATATGGAAATTTAATTTGAATAAGTAATACCTACTATATCTGCTTAAAATTAACATGTAGATGCAACAGAATTAGATGTTGGTTAATAAGTTAATAAAGTAGGTATCAAAGTAGATTCTAATAAAATAATAGCTAATCACTATCACTTCACTATCACTATCATCACTACATAGTATAAAACAAAGTCGCTTTCTCTGTCCCTATGTCCCTATATCCCTTTGTATGCGTAAATCTTTAAAACTACTAATAGATAGAGTGATTCTAGAGGAAGGTTTATATGTATGCATGCATAATATAGCCGTGCGAAGCCGGGGCGGGTCGCTAGTAATAAGTAAAGGAAGAAAAGACAAAATTCTGTACTTGGAAGCAAATTTTAAAACAGTCTAAGGGTCTAAGAATAAGCAGTAGAAGACGAAACCATAGGTTCTGAAATTCATATTGGTTTAAAAAGCTACTAAACCAATTAAAATCTGGAAGGTCGTGGTATAAATATATCATCAAAATTCACAAAGTAAGACTTGAATTATCAACGAACTAACGCTAGTAAAATCGAGACGCAAGCAGTTCTTAAATAAGCTACTAAATCTGTAGTTTAAGAAATAACTAGAGCACCAAGTAGAAGACCTTGTTAAGTACGTAATTAATTGTTCCGGGACGTAGGGACAAATTAATATTTAAAGGGTTCATTGCATTCTGAATTCAGCCAGTCTTTGAAGTTCGTCTATATGCTCTACCTACATATTTAGATAGTGAAAACCTCTACAATTTCATTTACCTAAGTAGGTATATCTCTTATCTTTATGCAAAATATATGTCAGATTACCTACGATTATTTTATGTTGTTCTTTACATAAAGCTGCCAATAAAAATATTATTACCACTGTAATTAAAAATAACACTTTCTATTTGCACTTGTTAGTGCCAGGTAAACTATGTATGACAGTTCATAATATTTTTACCATACTTACCGTGTTATTTTTTTTAAGATGACGTTTCAATAGATTTGCCATTTCTAAGGTCACAAGGTTGGGCTGACTGAAGAGGTGACATTCGTCTTCTTGTTAGTCCTAGGAAATAATTTTAAACATCGAACAAATAATGAATTATCTTAAGCAACCTTAAATGAGCAATCTACTGTCCTTTAATTTTATTTAAAGACTAGCAACGCTCTGTGGTTTCCACCCACGTAACTCCCGATCCCGTGTTACTCCTATTTGCCTGTGTTACTCCCAATGAATCAACGTACCCTTATACCAAGTTTTAACAAAATCGGTCTAGTAGTTTCGAAGCCTATTCGTTACAAACAAACAAACAAATCTTTCTTCTTTATAATATTAGTGTAAACTATAGCAGCAGTCTGCGGTTTCACCCGCATAACTCCTAATCCCGTGGGAATATCAGGATAAAAAGTAGCCTATGTTAATCCCAATCAATCAATGTATCCTCATACCAAGTTTCATCAAAATCGGTCGAGAAGTTTCGGAGCCTATTCTTTCCAACAAAAAAATTAAACAAAAATCTTGCTCCTTTATGATATTATATAATATAAATATAAATATTGCAGGACAATCCACACATCGCCATCTAGCCCCAAGCTAAGTAACTAGACTTGTGTTATGGGTGCTAGAGAACGGATATACTACTTATATACTTTTCTTTTGTAAATATATACTTATAATACATAGAAACAACCAGACCACAGACAAATATCTAAGCACAAATACATGTCTGAGGCGGGAATCGAACCCGCGACCCTGTGTTTGGCAGTCCGGCATGGTAACCATTGTGCCAACTGGGTCGTCAATATTATTATAATAGTGTTAAAAATTGCCTGGATTGTTTTTGGTATAGTCTACTTTAGGATATAAAGTAGGTCAAAGGTGAACGTCCACATACGCTCGCAATCCCTGGACCTGTCTCAATGAAAATCTGACAGTGATTTATGCCTCCTCTGTTTACATGTAGATAGGTAGTTACAAAACTTCGTAAACCTAATCTTGGTAGATTAATTACCAAGTGGTAGATAAAGAATGGTTGTGAATAATATTAATGGCAGGGATTATAACTTTAAACGCTTCTCTTTTGTAGAGTTTAATAATTATTTATTTTTTAAAATACAAATAAACGCTTGGAGGTACTTCGGTCACCAGATTACATATACAATACTTAAGAATTACTTTTATTTAATGAAAATATAAAAAAAGAGATTAAAGGCAAATCTAAAAAGCTTTCATGAAGTCATATGAAAACGTGACCTGTCTAATAAAAAAAGAAGGTAAACTTATTAAAAATGGTTTTAATTGTAAAAACACTCCAAATATACTACCAGTGGACGCTCCGTATCAGAAGATCTATCAAGGAAAATGACGTAGTTTGCATAACGTCGGCGTATGGTAATGTGACAAAACGACTAACTAGTAAAACGTCCAATATTATTATGTCAGTAGGGATATATTAAATAGGATATTATGTTTTTTGTTTTTATTTTTTGAAACTCGATATTTCAAGTTGGTGTTTCCCGTATCCAAAGGATTGCGATACTATTACAAGCACCTTTAGTATCACTATCACTACATAGTTTAAAACAAAGTCGCTTTCTCTGTCCCTATGCCCCTATATCTCTTTGTATGCTTAAGTCTTTAAAACTACGCAACGGATTCTGATGCGGTTTTTTTAATAGATAGAGTGATTCAAGAGGAAGGTTTATATGTATAATACATGCATAATATAGCCGTGCGAAGTCGGGGCGGGTCGCTAGTTAATTATATGAGTTTAAAATCCTATTATTGAAGTTGCTGATTCGGTTAGTTAGGCTCCGGTATATTGGACGAATACCTTTAGTTTCTATATTACACTTTCATTTAAATAGTTACCTACAATGTATTATCTCATTTAGTGTCTATCAAGTTTATATTTCACTATTTTCTCGTATCCTAATGGTCAAAGGTGAAGTAATAAAACGAGTGAGCTCACCATTAGAGAGAAAGTGAAATTTTACTATGAAACAGGACTTTTTGATGAATATCTAAATTATCCTGCTTTGAAATTGCATAAAGATGAAAAAAAGTTGCTACTCATGAGAAAGATTCAATTGTTTCTCAACTTATGCGAAATCTTAGGTATTTTTTAGTATTCCCAAGACTTTGTTCTATTAATGAGACCATATAAGCTTGTTTTGTTGAAATCTTTTAAGAACAAACGAATTTTAACTTGAGCTTCAATTAAAAAATCACATCTAATTTTATTCAAATCTCAAATGAAAGAGGCTTTCTCACACTTCGAGACTGTACGTACAACCCCAATTATGATTTAATTTTTATAATACAACTATCTACCTGTCACGGCAAACGTTGTTTTGCCATCAAAAAAAATATGTTCGATTCTCAGACCTTACGAATAAACACAAAAATTTCATACTTAAATCAGTTCAGCCGTTAGGTGGAGATTGGTAACCAACACCGCGACACGAGAATTTTATATATAGAGAATCAAATAGCATCTCTTAAAGCAGCATCGCAAGAAGTTATCAATTAAGCCACTCGTAATCAAAATTTCTAGAATCGATGACTGTAACTATTAAATACTTATCATTTATTATAGGTTAATCTTTCTATATTAATTGCCTATAATGACACCTACTTTATCTACTTACAGTTATTATTTTACACTTTTATTACTCCAACCTGTCAGTATGCTTTATAAATCGTTGCCTCGGGGTAATTTTAAGCCCGTCTTATCCGGGATTTGGCGGGAATTAGAGCAAAGCGGGTGCTTCGCTGAATCGAGGTAAGGGCTTAAGCAGACTAAAGATTTTCTATAGGCCGATAGCTTGATACCTAGGAAGAAGACAGCTATCTTCCAGGAAAGCGTGCTACATCTTAGGCCGCATCGTCACCTAGGTGTGATAGTGGTCAAACCTGACCCCTCCGTATTCCAAGCTACTAAAGTAATAAGTGATGATTGCCTTCAAATGCGATTAGTTAGGAGTTCACGCAAGATAGATGGTGAGTCAACACTCTGTTGGAGCCCGAATCGTGAACTGGCAGGCCGGGCTTTTTTCTTGATTTATTATCTAGGCACCTTATTACATGGAATTAAAGGGTATTGACGGGCAAAAACTAATAACGGAATTTTTATTAAAGCCCGAGATTAAACATTGTTTTTATTTTCGTTTACATATTCGTAAGTATAGTGATGTGGCTCATCATCTATTTTTAGATACCTACTTTAGGTCAAGTTAATGCTAATTTCTAACTAAACCTTACTGGTATCAAAGACTAGGTTGGTAGCCTGGTAGGTACCAACCAACGCGCTTCAATATGCCTTAGAAGCGCGGTAGAGTTCTAGAATATAAATTTGTCACAAAAGGATTGACTTCAGTATTGCGAGAACTTAAACTTACAAACAATAGAGAGTGAATCGTGAATCGTTATGACCTTCAAACGACTGACACACTGTTCCGAATCTCATCAAAACAAGCGCGTGAGTTCTCTAGATACAATAGTGCTGGTAGCAACGCGATTAGGAAGTTTACTTTTACTAAGTTGCGTTCCATGCAACGCACGCGATCACTTTCAATACACTACTTTCAGTCACTCGGTGTCCGGCGCAATGCACACGGCAATTTTTTTTCCCCTCACAACGGAATCTTCGAGTGGAAAGTAAAAGTGTTGCCAAACACGGAACGATACAGTTGTATTAGTGACCGACGACTCGTCCTACTTCAGAATAAAATTAATTAACCTCATCATCCGTTGTTAGGTCTAAAGATTGCAAAATGTAGTCTATTTGGCCCCGAAGCTGCGAAATTGAGTTTGTTGATTGCGACAGAGACAATAATTAGATGATTCAGCCTCTGATTATTTCTTCTAGTGACTGCCTATGGTATGCCGACTGTCAATGAATGGTAGGTATGCACCTATGTTCAGACTGCTATGATATAGGAAATGAACATAGACAAGAAGATTTTACTTTACCGAGAAACTACGATCTTTTATATAATAAAGTTTAGGGTTTATTTTAACCTACTTAATATTTATGAACTACTTTTTGTTTGTTTATGTTTATTCCCTCAAATATCATTCAGTTTGAAATTTGAGGTACATACCATTCGTGGAAAGGTTAGTGTTTGAGAGAGTCTAAGGTGTAAAATCCCCAGACTCGTATGATTGTTTTCCTAGTATGTAGAGAGAGTTACAGAGATCCAAGAAGAATATTTGGATAAACAAATCCAAATATTCTTCTTTTTAGAGCAATCTAAGCGTGGAATGCCATGTCAAGTTATCGGCTAAAAGTTCGAATTTCTACGAACTCTTAGATATATATTAAAGAGTCAATTACATGCGTGTATGTGAAATATTAGCTCTCTAACATTTTTGAGATTAACTTACACTAAATAAGTAATTAAAACCTCGTTTAAAAACTATATAAACTTGTTATTTTATAAGTAAGGTCTTAAAAGATTAAAAATACTTACACATTGGACCAGCCAATGTTGTCTAGACTAATTGCGGTATAAAACTATTTGAAACACCTTAAAAATCTCTAATTAGACAGTTTTAAATTGTTTCCACTTTTAGTATGCACTTAACATTTGACATTACGTAGATATCTGTGGGAACTGGGCCGTGTCAATGCGCCTACCGTCAACAAAATAATTATAGGTACGTTTTTATTTTCTTACATCAAAAATTGGATCACTTCATGCTTGGTTGACTTTCCGGTCTTTTTCTTGGTAGTTAGGTGGATATTGTTTTCACCATAATAACGATGAAGTTACATTAGCTTTTTTATGAAGTAGTCGGTAAGTAGGTAGCAGGTAAATTGAGTCTACAAACAACATAACCAAATAACTCATCACTACATAGTATAAAACAAAGTCGCTTTTTCTGTCCCTATTTCCCTTTGACTGCTTAAATCTTTAAAACTACGCCACGGATTTTGATGGGGTTTTTTTTAATAGATAGAGTGATTCAAGAGGAAGGTTTATATGTATAATACATGCATAATATAGCCGTGTGAAGCCGGGGCGGGTCGCTAGTAAATAATTAAAACCAAGATGATACATTTTTTTATGTAGGTACCGATATTTAAATTCTAGTTATTTCATGGCGCTTAGTAATGAATTAAAAAAAAATTCTAGCTATACATTTTATTAAATTAGGTACAATATTTTCATTGATAAAATTATTCTTCTTCTGATAGTGTACGTTTTTTATATTAATTTAAAGTAGTAGATTTATTAAAGACACTAACCCCCTTATCTAAATCTATACTAATATAATAAAGAGTAAAGATTTGATTGTTTGTTTGTTTGAATTGAATAGGCTCCGAAAAACTGAACCGATTTTTAGAGTTATACAGCGGAGCGCTGCTAGTAGGTGATAAAGTCTTTCACAATTCAGGACCAAAAAAAAAGTATTATGAATTGAATTGTCCAACGGTACCAGTGAGAGTCTTCGGCCTTGGTTGAGAGGACACTGGTTTCAAATGGACAAGACCCATATACCTACGAGTATATATATCTACAGGCAGCAAGTTATACATAAATGTTGCATGTTCTGTGAACGGATTCCGGTGGCTTAGAGCGTTCCGACATGAAAATGTCGTAAACATTGTTGGTTTTAGATTTATTAGTTACCAACGACCTATTCTAGAACATAATACACATACACACACATGTACGTCGGCTGCATAATTGCAGCCTCCGGTAGAGTTCAAAAATTACTATTATTGGCATGTTTTCATTCTAATATTTTTGTTTGATAAATTGGTGAGTTATAAGACTTCAACTGAAGCAGGTGTCTAGAATCTTGCTTGTGTTGAAAACATTCTTATAACCGCCGTTTTGGAGCTCTACGGTGGGTCTGCAATTATGCAGCGGACCGCAGGATTTTTTTTGTTTAAAAACAGGATTTTTTGTTTGTAACTATTGGGCTCCGAAACTAATGAACCCATTTTGATGAAGCCGCGACTTCTTCCGCGTAAAAGTCCAAAATTGACCAAGGAATCACACTGCCCCATACAAACTTTGCCCCTCCTTTTTACCATCTAAGGGGTAGAATATTGGTAAATCCTTTCTTATCGAATGCCTACGTCATACAAAGAACACACCTTTCAAGTTTCAGGTCTCCACGATGAGTGGTTTAGGTTGTGCGTTGATCCGTTAGTCAGTCAGTCAGTCGTTTAGGACAAAGCATTTTATATGTATAGATTAGGACTAACGGCTTTTTATCCTGATGTCATGAGACTTACGCGGGTGAAAACGTAGAGCACTGCTAAATAATATAAAACAGCACCTAAGAATATTATTTACTTTCAAATGCTTAATGAAAAGCTTACCGCAAAGACTTAAAGTAACTTTTTAGTAGGAACCGCAGTTTTCTCTATGTTCAAAAAAAGTTAATTTGTTTGTGGTATATAATATGTTAGTAAATATAATAAAGTAAAAATAAAATCTACTTCCATTACAATCAATGAAGCGTAAAGCCACGACATACTTGAGATATAATTCTACTTACTCACATAACTAAACCTACTTAATTGTATTAAAGAAATGAAATAATTCATACTGTCTTACAGTCGAAATCAATAAACCTATCTTACTTGTTCCAGTCAGTCGCGGATATAATTTCCTTTACTTTAGGCTGCGGTCCCAAATGAACATCTACTCACATAACTTAATCAAATTAATTTGCATTAAAGAAATGTAATATTTCAAGCTGTCTTACAGTCGAAATCAATAAACCTATCTTACTTGCTCCAGTCAGTCGCGGATATCATTTCTGTCACATAGGCTGCGGTCCGAAATGGACATAAAGTCGTAAGCATTTTCAGTACGCACAAATTAGCGATGTCGGTGCTGTCCATCAAATTTGGACTGCAGTCTTTATATAGACGTAAAAATTAAAAAAAAGATATCTGCGACTGACTGGAGCAAGTTAGATTGAGTTGTTGATTTCGAATGTTAGTCTAAGTTATAAAAATAAGTTTAAGGGGGTCCATTACGCCAACGACCTTGGTACACAGCCTACTAAATAGTTACTACTGGCACCGATACTCGTCGTTGGTTAAAATTGTTGATTGTTACGAATGTATTTTTTTTTCTCAAAAGTGCTTTGATGGTATTGTAGGTGAGAATTTTACCGATATTAAGGTGTCAGTTTGAGCTAAAACATCCCTATAGTTTTGAAGCTATCCTAAAATTAAGAATTAAAACTAGTCAAGGTTTGATTTCGCCTACAATAAATTCCATTTCAGCACTTTTGAGAAAAACAAAACGCATTCGTTACAATAAAAAATGTTAGTTGTGAGCGACGGGTATTTCTGGCGCGTTGCGTTTGGCACCATAAATAGCTTTGAAAGATTCCTCGTTTGGTAACTTAAGTTTTCTAAGTTTTAATTTGTCTTAGTTTTAATTTCTAAGTTTCTCTTTTTCTAATGTTACAGCTATCGCCCTGTGCGCGTGCGCATCAGAAACACCTGAAACGGAGAGCACAGATGCTTCACAGGTCAAAGAAAAAAGACAATCACAAGAGGGCACTTTGACGCATCATGCTGTTTACAGAGAATCTAAAAGCCATGTAAGTATATCCTTAGTAATATTATAAAAAAAAGTTATATTTAAAAAGGTAAGCCCAGAACTACACAGAAAAAAATAAGGTTTTTTGCAGCAAGAAATAATTTTATTAATATCGTAAATGTTCTTGAAATAATAATATTCTTAATTTAATAACATTTAAATTAGGAACACTTCTTATAAAATAAAATATACCTACCTATTGAAAATAATATATTTATCTGGTCCTAAATAAATAAACTTTATTATAAATGAACAAGTAACTAAACTATACTAAATAACAATTAAATAACGAAAACTTAAATTAATTAAATAAACTACCTACTTTACTTACACTAAATTAAAAGTCCAATTGGGGATCCCTAAGAAGTGTGCCCAAAAGGCTGGCAGCGTTACCACGTTGGATGGCGATGCTTATCCGTTGTCCGAGGTACGAGCCAGCCCTTTGGTCACCCGAAGCTAAAACAAGTAATTTTGAAACTTCTTTATAAAATTTTAAGGCGTTTGGACCCCAAGGACCAAGTGTCTCCGTTGCAAACGGCAGAAATATGTATCCATCACCGATAGATGCATATTTCCGTCGCTTCGTCACTTCCGCCGCTGCAGCCGCAGCGCCCGCCTCCCTGGAGGTGGAGCTAAGATGTGAAGCCGCCAGTGTGTCAACACAAGTAGCATCCCACACCAACGGTTTGCCACGACTCCAGGGAATCAACGTCATCCCATCGGGACGCTTGCCATCGTCACGTACGAGACAGTTCGGCTCTAAGAGAGCCGGTACGTTGACGCTAACAAGAGCCCGACGAATAACGTCGTTGATAGCGGCGTGGCGTGATATTCTGCCTGCGCTGCGTCGGCAGGAAAGTCCATGGTAACCCTTGGAATCAACTTGAAAGCCACAGACACAAATATGGGAAGATATATATCCCAAAATCCCGACTTCGCAGAGGCAATGAGACGAGCTCGTTCGGCCAAATTGTTTTCAGAAGTTAATAGTTCTTTTTGAATTTTTTCGCAAATTGGCTCGTCCCAAAGTCTCTGCGATGAAGACTCAGTTGGAACGTTCAAGTCTGGACATTCATTTTTCCATTTATCGGGTCCTTACTTCCAAGAAGATTACTTATAGAATACTGTATTTATTGTTCAGTAAATACAATACGTAAATAACCCTGCACAGAATTACCTACAAAGACCGTACCAGCCCTTTCACTCTACTGCCCTAGATTTCGACACAGCCCTGTCTCGAAGTTCAAATTATACCTAACTCAAAGAGACCGTGTCTTATCTCGTGCACGATATAGTTAACAGATGTAGTGTTACAGTAATTGATCGTAATGCGTTTAAAATGTCGATATCCTTGGATGTAAGCGAAGATTTGCAGTCACATTGTTAGATAGGTCGGCGACATCTGAGAGAATTGTATATACCTATTTGTTTTTACCCGACTGTGCGACGCAAAAGAGTGGTAATGTGTTCATCAGTCTATGTATGTATGTTTGAACCTATATGGCTTTCTAGAGCACAAACGCATGGACCGATTTTGATGATTCTTACGTTAATCGAAAAAAAAATGACGAGCACAAGACGCCATCATTTTCAAATTTATAAAAAAAAGGCGACCAACAATATCAAGTGGGGTATCGTTGAATAGGTATTTCAAAATCGTTTTTAGGTTTCTTTTATATTGTCTTTTGTCTCTGTTTCGAAAGTATAGTTGAACAACGGGGTCGGAGTCTCGTGGTCCAACTAGTTGGACAGAATAGTTGGACCATCACCCCGCACTTCATAATTTTGGCCGGATGCATTTCTGGTATAACGCGTAATAAAATTTGCCCAAATGCGTTTTTAGTGTGTAATAAAAATTTTGTTAATCGCCTATTTTAAGATTATGGCCTTTCGCGTTTTTGGTCTTATGCGTCGAAATCTATTTGTGGCGTATAATAATATATATATGCAAATAATATGAAAGATAGCTTTTTTGTTTTTATATAGTTCTGTGGTATTTTATTTATTTTAGGAAACTCAACAGCTAAGCTAGGTAATACATCATTTTATAAACAGTACAACAATAGAAAGCCAATTACAGAGTTCCACGCCTAGAAAACATAAAAAGTAAAAGAAATTTTGATAGACACAAAACAACTAAATAACATAAATAAATACAATACATTAAATAACCCATAAATAACTAAAAATACAAATAATACCTACGTGTTAAGAAACATAAATAAACTCAAAAATTGTACCTAAAATATGTATAATAAAGAATGCTTTAACGCACACACAGTAATAAAAACATACAGAAAAGGAAGGTAAAACACTTAAACACATTATCTACTTTCGAAGGTACATAATTTTTTATCAAAATCGATATACATAACGCTTAAAAACATCACCATAGATACATAAAATAACAATCACATACGACCTGCATACGACAGACAAATTTCAGAGAAATAACACAATACCAACACGTTTAAATCTTCGACGTAAACTGGAAAGATATTTCTTGAAACAATCAAAAGAATTTAAACTACCAATTTACGAGTACGTGATTGTTATACCTAATCCAATAAACACGTAAACACTTCAATAAAAACACGTAATTGTTTGATACAATTAGCTGATAATGGATCTCTTGTTTTTAAATGCTTTGCCTCCTTGTTGTGATGATTGGAGTAATTATAGTCTACCACGGTTATTTTCACTTCTTAAGTTATTTGACGCTGATGATAATGGGATATAACGGGAAAACTAAAAACATGATATAATCCCGTTTTAAATAACTTATAGTGGATTGGACTAATGTTTCAAATAGCTTCAAAATTTAGTGCGAAGTGGTGGTCCAACTATAAAAAAGTTTGACCCACAATCCCTTATGAAGTCGTCGGTTTCGTTTGTAAATAGTTATTTTTTTATTGATTTTAAATCAATAAATAAACAATCTTAAAAACCAATAAATCATTTTAATTCTAGTGTTAAAATGTCTTCAATATAAAACAGCTTTTAAAACTTCCAAAGCACAAATCGAAAATAAATTGGTGAATTAAAAAGTTAATTTCCCTCCAAGTCCGCGAAGGTTACTTTAGAAGTTTACTGGGAGTTTTTAGTTCACAACCGAGTGTACTATAGGTAGTTAGTTGACTCAAAGTTAGGTCACGACTTAACTAAACTTCGTTGTTCTTGCTGCTCGTAGATAGGATAGTTTACTAATCGGAGGCTTTACTAAATAAACACAGGTGTTTAAAGTAATTTATGCGGTGTGTATTTTATTACAATTATTGCAAGTGTTGTTACTAGAAATAGTAATGAAATACACCCTGCATAAGTTCCGATCTGGTAGGAACCTTGGGATAAAAGTTATATGGTTGTATATGGTTTTTTAGGATTCGAGCTATCTACATACCGAGGTTCATCGCATTTGGTTCAGTAGGTAGTTTTTGCGAAAATTAGTAACTAACTTTACTTAACTTAACTTTACTTAACTTAAATACACATTTTTTTACTAGCTAAATTGACCCTAAACTAAACTGCTTGGCAAAGGCCTCCCCCATCGCGGTCCCCTGCGACTTCTGGCCAGTTTGACTTCCTGTAGCACACAAAATTTTAAAGAAGTAGTATTTACAATCAAAAGGTTAAGTTTAATTAGATCTCATTTCAAATCAAATTCGGTTTCAAGTTCTCCGAAGCAGAGCTCCGCTACAGTCGCTCAACATTTAACAACAGGAAAAAGAATAAGTTTACAATGTAATACGACATTTTCTAGTAACAGGTTCCTAATGACAATGGACATTTACCTAAGGATGCTGCAAGTCCATTTCAAATTTCAAATTTCAAATTTCAAATTTCAAATTTCTTTATTTCTTTCAATGCTTATGTATTTACATACACATGATCACTTGAAATAGTCTTACAAACTAAGTTAGGATGTGTGCCTTCGGAACGCGCCCACCAATGAGAAGAAGGCACAAGAAACTCATGGGGTTTTTTTTTTATGTGATCACGCTCACAAAGGTCAATATTACAAATATTTGAAGGTATTATTTGAAATGGAGCAATTAAAGTCACATCCATGGATTCTTATCATTAAGGTACGAAGAGGTATCATAGTATGCCTTACCGCACAATTTATGCTTTATAAAAGTTTTGAATTTGTTAATGGACATGTCATATACATCTTTAGGTAATTTATTATAATAGAGCACACATGTACTATTAAACGACCTGCTTATTTTCCGGAGCCTACTACCGGGCAAGGTCAGCTCATCCCTGTTTCTTAAGTTGAAATTATGAATATCGCTATTTTTGCGAAAAATATCAGGATTTTTGTGAACGTAGAGCAAGTTTTCGTAAATATATTGTGAATAGAGCGTTAATATATTTATCTCTTTAAATTTTTCTCTAAGTGATTCCCTGGGGCCCATCTTATAGATAGCTCGGACAGCTCTTTTTTGTAATATATTCTCTAATAACTATAATCAAATGACAAACCGTATGAAAAATGTGCAATCTTTTGTAATAATGATGACATTCTTGAGAAGGTATCTATTAAAGCTGTCATGTTTCTCTAAACAAACTTTATTACTTCCTTTCAATACATGGAGTATTAGTTGCTTCATATAAACAGCTACTGGAACTTTCATGTTTGTTTCAGTGGCTGTTGATATTATTAAACTATTATTTCCCACTTAACTCTATCCCATAGAGTTTTATGCTTAGGAAAGGTTTCGGCTATCGACTACTAAGTACATCATAATATTTTATACCAACATTCAGAAATAGTATCATATTTACTAAAAATCGTAGTTTTCGTGAACTTAAATTTTATTGCCTTTTTCATTCTTACATCGTTGAAAGGACAGATTTCCCTTCCAAATGGCAATAGGTGGTATTTCAAAAGATGAGCTTAGATATTACATTTCTATAATTCTTTCAAAGAAAAGTTATTTGCCTTCTTGTTTAGAAACCGCGAACTGCCTATAATTACATGGTAATATTCTTGCAAACTTAGTTGTATTGCATTGGGAACATAATTTACTGCATCGACCGAGATGTGAACTTGTAACCTTTAGAAATTCTCAATTTTGTCTTTGAGTCTGCAATTTGTTCTATCTTTACATTGTTTGGCTTATAATTTTGCAATTGACTTCGCGGTTGTAAGTAGATATTATTTTTGACTTCAAACTCCAGAGCTAATTATAAAGTTGCAGAAATTTTGATGATGTTAGCTTTAGACGTTGCTGTAAACACTGAGTTAACTTCAGAATCTTGCAATATCCTAAGCAAAATATCGACTGCAATCGATCACTATGCGACGCGCGACGGTTACACATCTCGGATGTGTGTAAACAGATTAGCAAACAGGTCTGATAAGTCAAGTCATCGACGCGTGTAGGTACAGTCCGCAACGCCCCTAGTTTCGAAAACGGGCGATAAATCGCATTGTCTCCGTTTTCCTCGGCTTTCACCACACGCGCATCTAATGTAATACATAATTGCGTTCGTATTATGACATGCGTCTGTTGTCTCATAGGTAATCTGCGGGGGCCACTTCCAATCAATTCTTGGGACACGGGCTTTTTACACCACGTGGGAATCATTGTTAGACATTTGGTTCCGTTAAATTTTACCCACGGTTTTTGCCTATTTGGCGCTTTGTTAGGTTCTCGTCAAATTACAGCTTTGACCTCCAATAATATAGTGTAAAAAATGTTTGTGTTTCAGGAGCAAGTAGCTCCTGTGATGGAGGCTCAAGATGACGAAAGATTCGGGTATGTATTAATAACCAATCATCAGATTCATTTCATAACTTCACACATAATTGAATTATGGAATGAATCAACTATTTGTTTTTAGGTTAATGCTATTTTAAAGACCGACAAAATCTTCCAACATCATCTTTCAAAATTAACAAATTATAACCAAAATTTTATTTCAAAAGTCTGTCGCCACATATTATTATATTATAATATATGGCATAAAGCCAAAGAAAGCTACATTTGCTTTTGAAGTTCTAACAATTTTCTATATAAAATCTATTCAATAAGGCTGTGGAAAAGAATTGGCTCACATTCAACGGGATTGGAAGGTTTTCATTTTAAAATAACCTCTAGTTTAAGTTTCCCTTCAACTCTATAGCATAACTTTCCGCGTTCCATTTTTATTTCTAAACAAAATAACGGTGCATGAGGAAAATGGGTCAAGACTAAACCAATTAAAAATGAAATAAAAAGTCTAGTCTGACTCAGGAATCGGACTTCACTTCAACCGGGATTAGAAGATCAGGGTGAGAAAGTGGAACGTCCTACGAGGGAGAAACCCGATGATACATCCGACTCTTCGAAGGATGAGAACAAAATTGACCAACCTATAGTAGTAAGCGAAGCGTCTAATGCTCAACCTCAGCAACAACTGCAAGTTGACATCCAGAATAATGGTTTAGGTGACCAGCAAAAATATGACATACCACCACCAAGAGACGGAAAATCTTACACGCCAGAGGAATTCACATCTTTAATCGTATCAGGTTACTCTATAACCCCCGTTCCAGACTACGGATTTAGCTTAGGAGGCAGGTCGCCCATCGGTTTTGGTGGATTCCCATCTACAGTAAGGCCTCCGATTCCGTTTACACCTGGTCCTTTTCCTGCTGCACTCACACCAAATCCTTATTTTAGTCGCGCATTACCAGTCTCCAGTACTATAGCACCAGGTCTACTTGGTTTGAGAGACCAACCGAAGATCGGTCAAGGACAACAACCACACAATCTTGAACAAAGCAAAGAGGGTCAGCGCTCCTTACCTCCACCTAAGAACAACAAAGCCTATTCAGTGGAAGAATTCAACGGATTGCTCGCCGCCGGTTATTCAGTGACACCCGTTCCTGTCGCTCCATTAAGCCTCGATGTATCACAGTCCAGGTTGTTAAAATATACCCGTAAGAAACTTATTTACTTTATATCCTAATAATTTCAAATCTAATTTCATCTCTTATGACTTTCAGCCGTCATGAAGCTGAGGAATACCGTCCAGGTCAAGTATTTTCCCTCAATCCAAGGGAATTGTTAGAACTACAACCAGAAAGAAAAGCCCCTGTTGCGAGTAATCAGTTGCTACAACAACTGTATGCAACAAACCCGCAACAAGAACATAAACAAAATCTTCAGCCTTTCTATTTTTTGGAACCACAGTCACAATCAGGAAGACAGGTAAAAACAAACTAATATCTACCAACAAACACTTTATAATTTTTTTTTTATTGATCTATATTAAAATTATTACAAGTCAAATTCCAAAAGAAAATACAAACTCCTGACGAATCCCCTGTGGAGCATAGGGGAGCCGACGGGCGCACGAATCTTGTTTTAAATTGACGGCCGTCGTCTCCCCCAGTCCAAGGGAGCCGTCGGGCGTGAAAAGTTCTCGCCAGGGGACGGTCGGGATTGGTGAATCCGTAAGGGGAGCCGACAGGCGTAAACTAAATAAATAATTAAGTAACATTGTTTTGTTCAAAAAAGTTTCTTTTGTATTTTCAGGTGCCACCTTCTCACGCAGTCATTGCTCGTCCCCACTTTTCCTTCAACGGCGGTGAAGCCTCTGTTGGAGCCGCGTTATCCGTCAGCGATAACGGTGCTAATCATGAAAACTTTGACCAAGAACTCCTGGCCCTCTTAGGACAGGCTCAAATCAGACCACAAGAGCCCCGCCCTACACAAGCAACTTCAAGCGTTTCTCCTCAGTACCAACAGGTATTAAAATCTCAATGAATTAAGTAGGTATAAGGATTTTTGTGTTTTGGCGGATAATTACAAAAAATATTATTAAAATATTTCAGGTGGATAGGTACGTCGCAAAACCAAGCAAAAAGGCCTCAAAGATACGCGCTAAAGTACATTCAGCACCTCCTCAGCAATCATTGGCACCCCAACAATACCTCATAGAGACCACCAATATTCAACAGTCGCAGCAACAGCAGCCCCAATACCGACCTACTCCCCAACCTCAGAGATTGGCACAGTCCCTGAGATACGTACCAATTCCAGCGCAATCCCAATCTCAATCTGTAGAACAGTTCCATTACGAGCGTCCAGAATCACAAGGAATCAAAGTAGTCCCCGCACCTAAATTACAACAACAGTCACGAGCCCAGTTCAATTACAGACTTGCACCGCAGTTCCAACAACAGGAAGCTTCGCCAAAACAATACAGAATCCTGGAACTTCCCAGAGCTCAACCCATTAGGCAAGAACTCCGCCTTCCAACATCAGGCTTAGAAAAGCCAATTGCTTACTTAAAACGTTATCCAGAGCTCGAGAAGCAGCGATCAGTTAAAATTTACGATCCTGTCGGATCAGAAGGAAATCAACAAGCTCAACTTTTTGGTGAACAATTCGTCTTACGTCCAGTTTATAGATCAAATGATCAGCGACCAAGGTACGAATTATCACCTGTTAAACCAGAACAGCCACGCGCCTCAGAATCAACAAAAGCTCCTCATTCTGCTATCTATGTCAGCAAGAACTTACCTGCACCGAGACAACAAAAAGCGAGACAACAGATTAAGATCGATCAACCTTCGAACTTAGATTACATAAATATTGAACAACACGGTCAAAGTCTTGATGAGCAAAGATCACAACTGCCACCCCCTAAGAACAACAAGGCTTATACTCCCGAGGAATTCGCTGCCTTAGTGGCTGCGGGATATTCTGTGACACCAGTTCCTGTTAGCTCTTTAAATCTAGACGTAGCACAATCCAGGTCGTCCTTAGAGACAGTGACAGCGCAGCCTAAACGTCGGCTCACCCAGAGAAGACGTAATCAGTACTTACCAGTAAGAGATGATGCACCTTAGACCATAATATTATTGTAAATAGCTTAAGTTGTAATTAATTATGTTAACTAAATAGTGATATTTATAGCCAGTTGTTTTATTTTTCACAACCTTTACCCGCGGCTTCGTCCGCGTAGGAGTAGATTTTTTCAAAATCCTTTCTTATCGAGTACAAAGAACACACTCAGGACAAAGCATTTTATATGTATTGTATAGATTATTTCCTGTAGACTTCTATTCATCACTATCATCACTACATAGTATAAAACAAAGTCGGTATCTCTGTCATTAATATCCCTTTGTATGCTTAAATCTTTAAAACTACGCAACGGATTTTGATGCGGTTTTTTTAATAGATAGAGTGATTCAAGAGGAAGGTTTATATGTATAATACATGCATAATATAGCCGTGCGAAGCCGGAGCGGGTCGCTAGTAAAATATAAAGAAAAGATTTCGATTCTCATAAAATAATGAGTAGAAACACACCTGTCTAAGTAGAAGATTCGAGTTTACTCAAGTACGATTTTTTGAAGTGAACCTTAATTGGGTCCGCAAAGCGTTTGTAAGGACCGCCCGTCCGGTGCCTTAAAAGCGCAAATTGATCAAAATTATTGAAGAAAATATATGTCATACATAAATCTAAAACACAAGATAACTTATCTTAAAAGAACTCGTTAAACGTGTAAAGAGATACGTATCTACTAGGTTTTCGAAAGCCATTATGTTAAATGTCTGGAATATTTTAAAAGTAGTTTTATGTCAAAGATAAAATTTTAGTACATTTTCATTGTCTCAGTCTACGCCATGCGACTGACCCAGCTCATGGATTGTATTGAAACGAAATAGGAAAATTCAATGAAAAAGAGTAAAATGATATAGTAAATGCCAACGGTCCAGATATAAAATGGAATAGAATGGTTTATAGACAAACACACAATAAACATTATTACAGAAGCAAGACAAAAAATGACAAATAGATAACAGAAGCAGAGAAGCCGTGTGTTGTCACAAATAGGTCGACCTCAGCTATGAGCCACAGTCAATCAGGTAGTATCACTATAGATTCAAAACCTGAAGTACCTGACGCGAAAGCTTTTCAGTGTGATTGGTTGGTTAAAAATGTCAATTATTGCATGGAAAAATTGTTGTTAAGTGTTTTACGTTTATGAGGTTTATTCCTACAACAAAACGAAAATCCTTGCCGTTTGTAAGCCCTAAGTCAAAAATTTAAGTTACAAACGATACGCACAACAACAACTTTCCATCTAAATAGTTGCCAATTTTAGTAATATGGGACCAAATGCCTTAGAAACTCTTTACGGAAAGAGCACTGTTTGAAACCGAGATGTTCTTTAGTTTAAATTAAAATTTTCCCTTTAAAATGACTGCTTTTGATAGTGTTGCAAATGTGTTGCTCCTATATTTTTAACGTTTGATAGCCATTGACAGCACAGCTTAGGTAGGTACTTCAAAAACTTGTTTCCAGTAGAATGGTGAATTAAGCTCAAAAAGTTCCAAAATAGTAAAATGGGGTGTGTAAACTGTGTAATTAAATCTTCATTGTAGAAGACCGGGGAAATATGTTCCTATAATAAGACGCATTCAGTCACAAAGGTTTTCTGTAGATAAGTCCGGCCAACCCAAGAAGGCTCATAATAAACCAAAAAGTGACAGTATGATTTGATTTTATATGACTGTAACACATTCCAATTTCACGGACTCTGAACATATTTTGTGGAGTCATCCCCCATCCCTACAATCCACTAATATGAACCTGTCTAAATCGTATTAATGTCATGTCCAATAACAATAAGTAACATAGTTGGTCATGTCACGTAAAAATAACACTTTTGTAATGCACTGTAGTAGTTAAAAGTAATAGTGACTTTCACACCTAGGGTAACAATGTACTATTAGGTACTAAAAGTAGACTGGAAAACAGGAACAAACCGTAGGATGTTTTCCCAAAAAATTTCCACGCATTCTTGTTTTTGGTACATAGGTACTACCTAATACCTAGTACCAAATTGCTCAGTCCAGTGTGACGTTGTGTGTTTTGCGTAGTAAATAAAAACAAGGACATATTATTATGTCCTAATATCATCTCTATTAATGGTAATTTGAATATCTTACACAAAACATGCGTACCTACGTTAGTAATGATGATGACGATGATTCGTAAGTTACAGTTGTTTAACTAGCGACCCGGCCCGGCTTCGCACGGCTATATTATGCATGTATTATACATATAAACCTTCCTCTCCTCTCCTCTTCGAATCACTCTATTTATTAAAAAAAAACCGCATCAAAATCCGTTGCGTAGTTTTAAAGATTTAAGCATACATAGGGAATAGGGACAGAGAAAGCGACTTTGTTTTATACTGTGAAGTGATAGTGATAGTGAAGTGATAGTAATGTGCATTAGTCTATTCTTAAGTCCTAATATCATCTCTATTAATGGTAACTTCAATCTCTTACATAAGACATGCGTAAGTTAGTAATGACGATGCGTAAGTTACTACTTATTTAAATCTAGTTTGAGTACTTATAATATGGTAAGTTTCCGTAAGTTAGTACGTTATATTCAACTTGCGTTAGTCTATTCTTACAAAAACATTTCGCACCTCCGCTCAAATAGTGTCATAACTATTAAAAAAAAAACCGGTTTTATTGTACCATTAGATTCGCAATCCTTCAAAGTCTTATCCCAAAAAGGGTCGCGTCTATAGTTCAATTGTTTGGCCGTATAAGGCGCTAGTGTCATTATAATGTTAACCGAAAGCAATGACATGCCAAATACGAAAAGTGTCACTTAAATTTCATACAATAAATACTTAATCGTTTTTCTTAACAATATAGAGTCACAATAAAAAAATCATATTTTTTTTCACATTTTCAGAAAACCTAATACTCCATTTTGTAAAGCTTAGAAAATCATTTAAACCTACTGAAAAGTAAATATCGCTAATTCTATTAGCTTTCAAATTAATACTTGAAAACCGAAAAAAAATTATACTTTAGACACCTTTTTCTCGACATTTTAATTTTTTGACTTATGACACTATTTTAGCGGAGGTGCGATTTGTGTTCACACTTTTTGTCGCTTGAACTAAATCCATTGACCCGAAACCCATCATTTTATCACGGAGACAAAACATAGACCACTATGGCGGAATTAGTTTCCGAGACTTCTGGCATCTTCACTATTCTTCAGGCAGCATTAATGACGAAACTTCCCGAGTTTCTTATGACAAATGTGTCACTTCATTAGGCTGAGTTACGATCAAGTTTGGATATAGGTAGGCGTCATATTTTTTTGGGTGAGTACAAAGTTTTCTTTCCAAAGAAATAGTAAAATATTTTGACGAGAACAATGAAATCACAGCGAACGGGAACAATCCATTATGTCGCCCAAAATTAATAAATATATCTTGAGATTAAAATAAATCCGAGAGCCTATTCACATAAAATCTTAAAGTAAGTGCTTTTTTTATTAAAGTTACATATATGAGATGTTGACCATGTATTTTGTTCCAGCCTCTAGCGAAATAAATCTTGAAACTTTAGTCTTACTGTTGTTGACAATTAAAGTACTTAGATACACCTATTAGTAAATAAGTTTTTATTTGTCCAAGAATTCGGTAATTACAATGGGTCTTTCTTAATATATATAAATCTCGTGTCACAATGTTTGTCCTCAATGGACTCCTAAACCACTTAACCGATTATAATAAAATTCGCACACCATGTGCAGTTCGATCCAACTTGAGAGATAGGATAGCTTACATCCCGATATTCCCACGGGATCGGGAGTTACGCGGGTGAAACCGCGGAGGGCAGCTAGTAATAATATAAGTACAAGCGAACTCTGCCACACAGATAGCGTTCAAATATTAATAGCTAGAGAACTTAATCTAGTGTCATTTCTCCTTATGTACTATAAAAAATCTGAACTATAATTTTAATAACATTAGACTTT
Source organism: Idaea aversata (assembly GCA_907269075.1). Lineage (NCBI taxonomy): Eukaryota > Metazoa > Arthropoda > Insecta > Lepidoptera > Geometridae > Idaea > Idaea aversata. The sequence continues at coordinate 7,851,897 of OU026102.1, forward strand.
AAATTTATTATAAACTAAATATTCTTGTACTAAATAAAAACATTTTAATAATAAATATTCTTGAAGAGAATGTTCAAATTATTTGATAGGAAATACTTTTAAATTTTTATTCCATAGATTCCTAAGAACTTTAAGTACTACCCACTTATTTCTAGACTTATATTGAATGTAAAATCTAATTAGTTAGACGGTAGAGGTAGAGTGGTATCGAAGCATAAATGATTCGATTACAGAACACTGCCCGCCGAGCTTCCTCTTAAGTCTTAATTTACTTTTAATGTCATGTCATAATGAAATACTGCTCTTATAAAAGCCACTGAAGATGTTAGCTTGAAGATCACTCTTATGATGGATGAAATATCTACCAAATGCCAGCGAAAATTATTAAAAAATAAAGTTTTGCGCAAACATTTATGTTGAAATGCGCGAATAAAAATAAATTAATAAAATAAATAAAAAATTGCAGGACATTCCAAACATCGCCATCTAGCCCCAAGCTAAGTAACTAGACTTGTGTTATGGGTGCTAGATATAACGGACTACTTATATACCAACTTATATTTTGTAAATATATACTTATAATACATAGAAACCACCAGACCACACACAAATATCTTAGCATAAATACTTGTCTGAGGCGGGAATCGAACCCGCAACCCTGGGTTTAACATGAAACTGGTTGCGCCCTGCGGTTTCATCCGCGTAAGTTCCGATTCCGCGGGAATATCGGAATAAAAAGTAGGTAGCATAAAGGTATGTTTTCCAGGTCTTTAGCTATTTGCAAACCGAGTTTCATCGCAATCGTTCCATTCGTTTTTGTGAGACGGAGTAACAATCATACACACGAACTTAGTAGGAAGTAGGTTAAAGGATTAACAAACTGTCAAAGTGTCAAACTGATTAAAATAATAGTATTTTCTAAGGTTTTCGCGACTTGAACTCATAATTAAAATAATATCAAGTTTGTGGTTAAATTTAATTTAAGATTACCCGTTAAATGCATTTAGCTAAATTTGTTTAAGCACAATGTCATGCAAGCCGCCCTAAATCATTTCAAAATGAATTATATTTTCGAAATAAAATTTCAAAATATTAAAATCTGCCACTTTTTTATTATTATTCTTATCTGTTTTATAAAGTTTGCTTTATAAAATATCTGCCGACGAGCTATTGACACCAAGTTAAAATAACATTAGGTAAAAAAAATACTGGTACCTACCTAAAAGTTTTTTGTTCTATAGCAAATGAAAATGCTTACACACATAAATTATCATACAAATAATATATGTATTATTGTTATTATGTGGAAGTTTCTGGACTCTGTTTACTTAGATATTTGAATTGTTTGAGTGAGGTTGTTCGCCTTTCTTTTATGTTCTAGCAAAACTCAGAACGACGCGACGCGATACTTCGTTACTATTAAAAGTAATAAGATAGATTTTATCTAATAAATGATTCTGACTAAAATCTTTTTAACGTGATAAGGTCTAATAAATTGGTGAAAACCCTGCATTCACAAAAAAGATGACGTCATTGTCACGTTCCCATTGTGTGTCGTCATTGTCACGTTCCCGATGTGTGTCGTCATTGTCACGTTCCGGTGAAGTCATGTCAACAATGACATCACACAGCACGCAGCAATATAAAACAATATAAAACAAACACGAGACGCGTGCCGTGTAATAATAATATCGCTCAAAGAGCCTTGATCAACACCTGAAGAGGCTCTCGCTGAATGGTTGGGTCAAGGGTCAGATTCAAAAGGCAGTCGTTCTGGATACGGCACGTATCGTAAGAAGGTTTCTGTCTTTGCAGCCCTAACCATCGGTAGCCTGGGCCTTGCTTCGCTGCCGACGGTCTTCTAGGTTTAGGTTTTTATAATAATTTACTGTTTTATATACAAAATTTATACGTTATTGTTTAGACTTGTAAATTTAATTTTATTTAGGTACCTAGTATGTAAGTGCTTAGATGGAATTTTTTTATAAGTGTATATAGTGATGTATATATTTTGTATTCAGTTTGTTTTTGTAAAAACCTAAATTTAAGAAAAATAAATGAATGAGTGAATTATAATATCGCTCATATGGGCTTGTGTTATGGTGACGAGTGACGAATAGAGGACTAACGTAAAGCCAAAAAAAAAAAAAAAAATTAAACGGTTTCTTATGACAATATCACGTAAAATTATCGTCCGTAAACCGACTTCACAGACAACCATTTTTTTTGTAATTTTATTTTTTCAGTTCCAAGATTTCATATCCCATTCCATTACCATCATAAAGGCAAGCGTCCACTTGTCGGTATCGTACGCATCGCACGCAACGGATCTTAGGCCCGTATTAATAAATCGCTCTCAATATCGATCTTGAGTGCGTATCAATCGAGTGAGTCTTGAGATGTGGTCACTATCTTAAGTTAGGCGTTAATTAATAGATAAAACTCAAGTTTTAACCAGGCTGATATCGCTCTTGAGATTTGAGACTGATCTTGAATGACAGTAACGCTTTGTTCTTACCTTGAATTATATGTTCTTACCCTATGGTAGGTAGTGTCGTCATATTATTTTGCTGTCAACTTGTTTTTAATGTGAAAATATTTAAAAAAATGTAAGATTTGTATGACCCGCAATCAGACTTGAGTTCACGAAACTACATCTTGAGACATATCTTGAGAGCTGAGTTTGATTTATTAATACGGTATGACTCAAGTGATACGTCGCTCTTTAATCGCGTCTTAAGATAGGTTTATTAATCAGCGCAACAACTCAAGAGCAAACTCAAGATTGAAATCGATATTGAGTTCGGTTTATTAATACGGACCCTAAAGGCCCGTATTAATAAATCGCTCTCAATATCGATCTTGAGTGCGTATCAATCGAGTGAGTCTTGAGATGTGGTCACTATCTTAAGTTAGGCGTTAATTAATAGATAAAACTCAAGTTTTAACCAGGCTGATATCGCTCTTGAGATTTGAGACTGATCTTGAATGACAGTAACGCTTTGTTCTTACCTTGAATTATATGTTCTTACCCTATGGTAGGTAGTGTCGTCATATTATTTTGCTGTCAACTTGTTTTTAATGTGAAAATATTTAAAAAAATGTAAGATTTGTATGACCCGCAATCAGACTTGAGTTCACGAAACTACATCTTGAGACATATCTTGAGAGCTGAGTTTGATTTATTAATACGGTATGACTCAAGTGATACGTCGCTCTTTAATCGCGTCTTAAGATAGGTTTATTAATCAGCGCAACAACTCAAGAGCAAACTCAAGATTGAAATCGATATTGAGTTCGGTTTATTAATACGGACCGTAGTATTCTTTGTATAGAAACTCATATAAGTGCGTCCACCTGTCCGCACCGTACGCATCGCACTTCGGCAATGCCGACACCGTTGCTCCGAGAGGCAACTTTTGCGATGCGTGCCGATGACGTCATACGGAATGCCGACTAGTGGACGCACCCCGCGCGCTCGCTCGGCATCGTCGGCCATTTGCATTGGCGTTTGTTGTGTATCCAGATACTATGTTTTCTTTTTTAGTTTTTTTTCCAATTCTTCCTCTTCTGCTAACAAACAAGCTACAACGACAAATTGTTCTTCATCGCTTTCCTCCATTCTCACAGTGTCCACACGTGCGCTCACTACGAAAATCCGAATGAACTGGCATCGTCAATCCATATGCTGGTACTCACCGTCAGTAATCCGTACGGTGGACGCACTGTGAAAAATTTATCCGTTTGATGCGATCCGTCCGATGCGTACGATACCGACAAGTGGACGCTTGCCTTTAGTTGATAATGTTCAGAGCGGTGTTGGACTGAACTTTAGTGGTAGATACCTCGACTTTCATTTGATTCTCCACCAATGGCATTTTGTATAATAATTCGGCCAAGTTCGAGTCGGACTCACGCACTAAGGGATCCCTTTCACCTTCCATGTTGTACGGAAGGTGAAAGGGTACTTACCTGCGCTCTCTCCATACAAACGTAGTCGACAGTTTCCTCCCTGGATAATGACACTAGCACAAATATTTTTGTACCATAAAACCTATAGGTAACTGCCACGACTATGCCCCTATTTTTTATAAGTTTTGCATATTTTGGTCTAGTGTCATTATCCATGGAGAAAACAGTCGACTACGTTTGTAATAGTTTGTATGGAAAAAGCCCCCGGTACCCTTTCCTCGACTGTCTAGCTATCACGGTTCATATAAGGTACAGTCTGGTGACAGACAGACTGATAGTGAAGTAATAGGGTCCCGTTTTTAGGGTTCCGTACCTACCTAGGTAGTGTAAAAACTAGACCCTATTACTAAGAATTCACTGTCCGTCCGTCTGTCTGTCTGTGATCAGGCTGTATTTCATGAACCGTGATAGCTAGACAGTTGAATTTTTTACAGATTTTATATTTCTGTTGCCGCTATATTTGCGCCCTTTGCGTACGGAACACATGCTTTGACGGTGAAGGGAAATATCGCGAAGACATAATATAGGACTCAAAATCATGTAAGATCATGTGAGGCCATACCTCGAATACTAGCTAACCCCTTTGAGAGTAGGCCCTTGCTATACATAATATACTGTTATTACAGAACACAAGAGTTTTTTAGAACATATAAAGTAGGTAAAGACGATTTATCATAATAAATCGGTATTGTGTGTGTTTGTTTTTCCCCTTTAATATTGATGGTCTCGAAAAAAACTTAACTTAGCGTATCTACTGAAATTTATGTATATAAGACCACGTAATGTTAGTTTCCTGAACAAACTCTGTTGGGAATAATGAAAACCGTAGTTAAGGTGAAAGGGTGTCCGGCTCTCTCCATACAAACGTAGTCGACTGTTTCCTCCCTAGATAATGACACTAGCACAAATATTTTTTGCCATAAAACCTATAACTGCCATGACTATGCCCCTATGTTTTGTTTTTTTTTTTTCATTTTTTAATTATCATAGAAATTAAGAGGGTAAGAAAGGGTACCGTGGGTTCTCTCCATACAAACTATTACAAATATTTGTGCTAGTGTCATTATCCAGGGAGGAAACATTCGACTACGTTTGTATGGATATAGCGTCGGTACCCTTTCACCTTAAGGGGTTCCCGATATTTATTGCTAGATACCGACTTAGTGGCAATTTCCCACGTTACTTTGATTGTCGGCGGAACTGTTAACTCTGATTTCATACTTATTTTATCGGTTTGTTTGTAAAATAACCGTAGGGAGAGAGAAAATAAGAATACTTATACATATCTTATTTATAAGTAGTAGCTAGGTATATATATACCTAATCACCTACCTTTTTGACGTGATAACGTCTATTAAATTGATGGAACACCTGCATTTACAAAAAAGTGTCACGGTAATATTGTGGGACGTCATGCGTCATGGTAATATGACCAGACGCGTCATGGTAACTTAGGAAACAGAGTATTTAATAATAATATCGCTCATTTGGGCTTGTGTTATGGTGACGAGTATAATGAAAAATATATAAAGAAAAAAAGAAAAGAACTATTTATGTAAGTAGGTATAAGAATAACAAAAAAAACATCGTTTTCTTATGACGTTATCAAGTAAAATTATCGTCCGTAAACCGACAACCATTGTTTTTTGTAATATATAATCTATACTAATATTATAAAGAAGTAAAGTTTGTGTGTTTGTTAAATTGTAAGGGGTAATCTCGGGATCTACTGAACCGATTTTAAAAATTCTTTCACCAATAGTAAGCCACATTATTGCTGAGTGTCATAGGTTATAAAAAAAACCGAAAAATAAAAAGGCTTTTACGTGGTAGTCCGTTTTGCAAGTGAATCGGAGAAAAAACGGTCGAATGAAAGCGTTTCTTACGAACGCTGCCTTAACTATGAAATATATATTTTTGAGTTCTAGAGAAAAGATGTGGAGCTTGAAAATGCCTATAAAAAAGTCAACGACAGCATATGTCTAACTTTTATATTTAAGTTACAAAAAGTATTTTTTTTAATATTAGTACCTATAGCTAATTTAATTTATTAACATTATGCCCAACGAAGTGGGCACGGGTCAGCTAGTTTGTAATATAGGTGAAACTAAATAAAAGCTTGTAAAACGATATTTTACAAGCTTTTATTTAGTTTCACCTGTCCCGATGTTTGTCATCAAATCTTTTATCTATATAATACCTTATTAGATTTAAATTACATCCACAAGGAGCTATTTAGCTTCCAAATAAGCAACTAGGATTATAATCTGGTCACCAGACCAGACAACAAATTAAATACTTAAACTATACCAAATTTTAATTTGTAAATTCTTGCCTAGAAAGAAAAATCTTTGGTTCTTAATTTAAGTATGATGATCTAGATATATGAAAAAATAGAGAGGTAGGTAACCTAGATATCAATCATAAAAAAATCAGCTACGTTGTCTATTTCAAAGGCGAATCAATTTCCTGAGCTATTTTCACGCTCCATCCAATTCAGCTTGACTGTCACTAAAAAGATATCATATTACAAAATAATGGCTATTTCTGTCACAAGTTGATCGAATATATCAATGTAAAGAAGAAATTGACCAGTCCGCAAACTTTGGGCTATTGCGGAAAATCTATTTTCTTTGACAAGAAAATTGATACGTTTTTGCTCTCGCTATATGTAGGTACATATCTACGAAGTTTACCTATTGTTATTTTTAAATTCTTCCATTGTATCCCGTTGGGAAAAGGTCCCGCTGCTTCCTTCCATATATAGGGTGTCCCGTAATGAATGGCCAAGCGGGGCCCTACGGATAGAGGACACACATAAATGCTGGCAATACCACATATTATACCTTTTCAGATTCTCAATGAAATAGGCAACATTTTTTTTTAATTTGGCACCAGGGTGACCATACATTTTTTTTACACCAGGAAAGGTTAAAGTTCATGTTAAAAAATTAAAAAACCATGAAGTTTAAGTTAAACCTTAGTTTAAAAAAAAACTTTCATGTGTCATAAAAAATATTATTTGCATTCGATAGCACATTTATCCTGGAATAATATCCAAAAAACAGATTGGGATAATTCCTTCATTTGCAGTTTTAGCATAACAAAACATGGAGAAAGGAGTGAAATTTTTAAATTTTTTAAAATGGCGGATATCTCGGAAACTAAGAGACTTTCATAGAACATAACTTTCGTTTTTCTGATCCGGCACAGTGTCCTCTATCCGTAGAGGCCCGTTTGGCCATTCATTACGGGACACCCTGTACATATATCTGGCTATTTCTATTCGAATGCAACAAGATTTTTGCGATAGCGTTTTGCTTTTTGTATTTGACTTCATTTTTCCTGATAACAATCGATGAAGATGTAGCAAGCTTGTTTGATAAATTGACGAGTTAGAAGACTTTAAACTGCAACTAAATCAGGTGTCTAGAATCTTGCTTGTGTTGAAAATATTCTTATAACAGCTGTTTCGGAGCTCTACGGTGGATCTGCAATTATGCAGCCGACTGTACCTACGCGATACGGGTTAAGCAATAACTGGTGCCATCATCCCCGCTGAACGCCTACTCCGACTGGTAACGATGAAACCATTTTCCCATTTGCCCCATTAACGGGGCAAAGCCACCGAAGCGGATGGGAGTAGGTCGTTTAGAAGGTCCTTTTCACTCTAAACTTGAAAACCTAAACCTTGGAATCGTTAAGTTTTAAGGGAACAACGACCCTGGCAGCATTAGTAGGGGCGAGTAAAGCAAAATTAGAACGTCTACCATATGTGAATGGCGATCTTTTGTACCCTTATCTTGTGGAAAAAAGGGCAGAAAGGAAGAAGGTGATGGAGATTCTGGAAAAGCTCACCGAAGTAAATACGTTAGAAGAGCGACAGGCTGTCGACCTCACGACGCGACACGGTTCCAATTTTCCAAGTTAATTGTCAATTAAAGAGCGGTGTTGGCTTAGTGGTAGATACCTCGACTTTCATTCTGAAGGTCGTGGGTTCGAATCCAGGGCGGCCGTGCACCAATGTATTTTTCTTAAGAAAAATTTATGTGCGCTAATTTACATTGCACTCACGGTGAAGGAAAACATCGTGATGAAACCCGCGGCTTAGTTGGCTCCAGAAGTATTGACAAGTTCTCTCCTCTGGACATGGTCGACTAAGCTGAGAGGGTAGTAGGTGCTGGGCAAGCCTACTCCATCTTCACGCAAAAAGGACCCCATTAAAAAGGGTCTAATCGCGGAAAACAGCCTGTATACAAGTTGTCAATTAAGGAGATCTTTGACAACAAACCTATAGAACAAATTGCAATTTAAATGAATTTGAGGTCATTTTCGTTTACAAAAACAATAACCCTGAATATTCATCGTGAACCAAATGGCACAGTATAGTTTATTGGTTTTCAATCACTGAAAAGGAGATTGACAATAAATAAACCGATCGGAATTGATTGAACTCGGAATGAATCTTGTAGTTTACTGTGATGAACGATTATTCAAGGTGCTTTCAACAGTACCTACGTCAATAAATAATGTATACCTAATGATTATTAAACTTGTTGTGTTTTTACTTTACTTACGAGCTTTAATTGTTAGGATATGTATGCGTGTCGGTGTATCTGCATTACTACGAGAATGTGAAAAAACATTAATCATATAGGTAGGTACAGTCGGCTGCATAAATGTAGCCCTCTGTAGAGTTTAAAAATTACTATTATTGGAATTTATTACTATTACTATTATTAATTGATGAGTTAATGACTGTAGGTGTTTAGAATCTTGCTCGTGTTGAAAACATTCTTATGACAGCCGTTTTGCAATTTGGACTGCAATTATGCAACCGACCGTTATACGTAATTGTACCTTGTGGCTATATGAATAATGTTTTTTTTTCGCACTTGTATACAGGGTTATTGGAAATGATACTAGCAGGCCGTTGAGGGCTACTTCTGTGCACCTAAACAAACAACTTTTGTTCTACGACTTTTTCTAAAATTTTGAGGTTAGGTTTACCTGAAAATCAGCTGTTCCTTACACGGAGAGGTCATTAACCCTAAAATTTTACTTATTTTTTAAGTTTTATCTACTACTACTGTTCTTAGTCTGAATGACCTTTGTTTGAAAATATCAGCTGTTTTTCGAATTTACATAACCTCCAAATTTTCATTTTTTTTTTCGAATTTCCAAAGGTCGTAGAACAAAAGTTGTTTGTTTAGGTGCACAGAAGTAGCCCTCAACGGCTTGCTAGTATAATTTCCAATAACCCTGTATAATATTGCTAATTAATGTATAATTGGTTTTATACCGTTTTATTTAATTAAATATAATAAATGTCTGTTTTACGTAACAAAAATACCCTACCAATATAATTATTATGTGTTTCCACAAAGGGTTTTAACACGAAAATCGGTTGTTCTAGACGTTTGGGTGAGCAAATTTTGTTCCATCACTTATTAAAATTCAAACATATTTTTACGAAGTTTTTGACGTGCATGTCTAATAAATTGATGGAACACCAGCATTCACACAAAAGTGTCTTGTTACCCTAACATGACAGGTCTCGTTACCGATTTGTGACGTCATGCGTCCCGTTCATGAGAGTAATATTGCTTATCTAGGCTTGTGTTATGGTGACGAGTGATGATTAGAAGACTTAGGTATAATAAGGAAAAAAATATATATACTTAAAGGAAAACAAAAAAAACTCAATTTTTCATTGTTTTCTTATATGATGTTATCACGCAAACCGACTTTACAGACAACCATTTGTTTCTTTTAATGAAACCGCTGATTTTCTAGTAAAAAATCTCTTAGAGTTATCAACAAAAAAGTTCGATTTTTCAAAAGTTGTAGAACAAAAGTTTTGTGTCTAGACGTCTAAAACAATGTCCTTTCAAATTAGAAACGGAAGACGTATATTGATATAGTCATCTACTTTGAGAAACATATTTTAACGAATCAAAGAACTGCTTAAAAAGTTAGACAGTTATGAAAAGATCCTTTCAGAAATTGTAACAAAATTACATTACAAACTTGGTGAAAGCTTTTATTCTGACTTAACCATTTCGAAGTTCCTGAAAATGACATGCTTTACAAGTAACTTCCAACCTTAGGCTAAGTGATGCATATTTATCCAAAGTTTTATACAGGGTTATTGGTAATTATACTAGCAAGCCGTTGAGGGCTACTTCTGCGCACCTTAACAAACAACTTTTGTTCTACGACTTTTGTAAATTCGAATATTTTTTCGAAGATATTGAGGTTAGGTTTACCTGAAAAACAGCTGTTCCTTACCCGGAAAGGTCATTAACCTTAAAATTTTACTTATTTTTTAGAGTTTTATCTACTGTTCTTAGTCTGAATGACCTTTGTTTAAAAAACTCAGATGTTTTTCGAATTTACATAACCTCAAAATTTCCATTTTTTTTTCGAATTTCCAAAAGTCGTAGAACAAAAGTTGTTTTTTAATGTGCTCAGAAGTAGCCCTCAACGGCTTGCTAGTATAATTTCCAAGAACCCTGTATAGGTCGGCAAAAATTTCCATCAGCATAAGCGAGTTAAAATAAAAAGGAGTTGTTTCGCGATTTTCTCCAATTTTCTGCTCTACTTATTTCTACTTATTATTAAAAAATCTCCTGAGACAAAAACCGATTTCCTTAGAACTGTTTTAGCAATTCACTCAAAATTCTATTTCGTCATTCATTTTATAAATTACCTTGCTTCCACTCATCTCAGTTTTTATGTCCTAAAGGCCTTTGTTGGCTTATAATGCAAGTTTTATACTTCATCATATATTTTTATGGAACAACATTCACATTGTTGAGCAGCACAAAGGTATTTTAGGTTATGAAAAAATATTATGTTGTGTATCTTTTGTATTTTTCATCGAACAGTTGATAAATAAGTAGCTAAGATACTGTTTTGGACCTTATTAAATAACTGTGTCCATTTTGTTCAAAGGGACAAAATGGGATAGACTCTTAGTAAAATATAAAATGTCTGTGGGTAGACGGTAGACTGAATTAGGGACGCAACCGTAGTAGAGACGTGAAAATATCTTGTTTAAACCATCAATAAACTTAATAACTTAAAGAGGTTGGATTATCATTTTTCATTACAAATTATTACGTACTAGCGACCCGCCCCGGCTTCGCATGGCTGTGTTATGCATGTATTATATTATATTACATATAAACATTCCTTTTGAATCACTCTATCTATTTAAAAAACCGCATCAGAATCGGTTGCGTAGTTTTAAAGATTTAAGCATACATAGGGATATAGGGACATAGGGACATAAGGACATAGGGACAGAGAAAGCAACTTTGTTTAATACCTACTATGTAGTGATTTCATATGACATCCGCCATTGGTTTCTGCAAGTGACTTCATATATACTGCTGGATGATTTTAAAGACTTTATAAAGCTTGTCTTCATTAATCATTTAAGTAATAATTTTAGCTACTCCTTTTCATTTATAGGTCAAAGTAAAAGTCAGTGTTTTCTGTATGGTTTACAAAAATGTAATAACAGCGTTTGGCATACTTTATCAACCTAATGCTTTTTTTTGCAATTAAACTTGTTATTGTAAAGGCCCTCTATGTGTTGACTTCGGCTCCACGCACGCCTCCCAACTTACCATCAGGGCCCCATAGCCTCGTGTTAAGTAACATTATATATAATAATATGTTACTAGCTGTCCCGGAAAACACTGTATTGCCATGTACAAAAAAAACGATAAATATACTCTATTTAAAATAAGATAATAAACCCTTATTATTTCGCCTAATTCTCCATAGCTAACAAACTACATAGCTTTTCTCAGGAACAGGTATGGACCACCTGTCCCTGAGAAATTCAGTAGTGACATACGGACAGACGGACAAGAGAGTGATCTTTTATGAGTCCCTTTTGAGGTAGAGAAAGCGTCAACTATAAGCCATAACTGTGTCAAATATCTTTCTGTATTCCTAACTATAACTACGTCTAGCTCGGATATTATACCTATCTACTTGGTTCTAAAGCCTTCCTGCATTGAAACTTACAAATTTAAAATTCACCAGAAACCTCGCGAATTTGATCTTTATTTCCTAAAGAGTAAGTGCTATTGAATATGTTTCTGATACTTGGCGATGTCAAGCGCACTCAACGAGCAAGACGCGACTGACGACAGCCAGATAAACAACTTAGATAGATGATTCTACAATTTAAAAGATTAATAAAAAAATAAAAAAATAAATAAATATTTCAGGACATATTACACATCGCCATCCAGCCCCAAGCTAAGCAACTTAATGCTTGAGTTATGGGTGCCAGATAACGGATAAACTACATAATATATACCTTTTTTTTTTTAAAATATATACATATTATACATATAGGAAACACCCAGAACCAGAAACAAGAATTTATGGTCAGCATAAATACTTGTTCAAAGATTCAAAGTCTATTTAGCTGTCTTCGCGAGATCAAAAGCTAGAACTTTCCAATGTGCACAGTAAGAATCCGTCACAATAATATGTGGATTTTGAAAGGGGCTTTTTGATTGATAAATAAAAAAATATTAATAAACTAGCGACCCGCCCCGGCTTCGCACGGCTTTATTATGCATGTATTATACATATAAACCTTCCTCTTGAATCACACTATCTATTTAAAAAAAACCGCATCAAAATCCGTTGCGTAGTTTTAAAAATTTAAGCATACAAAGGAATATAGGGACAGAGAAAGCGACTTTGTTTTATACTATCTAGTGATTCATAGTGTAACGTCTAACTAATTATTGATTTTCATTGGATTTTGTAAGTATTTTGCAATTAATTACTTTACTTCCTCTTTATCGCCTGCCAAAAATAAGCGTAGGGCAGTTGATTATTACCTACTTGTTAAATTGTAAAGCCCACTTAGCTGAGATGGTTTTCCTAGTACTTCATTATACCTTTATTTAGTCTTCAAACATAACCATTTGAACGACCTCTTCAACGATACCAATCTTTGATCGACCAATTCAATTCAATCATCTTCAATTGACAAATCATAGGGCCGCATTTAGCGCAGTGCGTTCACTTATCCAAGAGCAACTTACGTAGGTACTGTTTATGAATACGGGCATCAGTATTTTTTCTGACAGACAGACAGACATGACACTATGACGACCCAGTTGGCACAATGGTCACCATGCCGGACTGCCAAACACAGGTTCGATTCCCGCCTCAAACAAGTCTTTATGCTTAGATATTTGTCTGTGGTCTGGTTGTTTCTATGTATTATAAGTATATATTTACAAAAAAAAAGTATGCAAGTAATATATCCGTTGTCTAGCACCCATAACACAAGTCTAGTTACTTAGTTTGGGGTTAGATGGGATGTTATTTATTATAATTTTGCCATTATTGATCGGAACCCTAACTAAAAACTAATCCTAGAATCGACCGATTAAAAAACATGTAGTCTGCGTAGGTCCTAATCAGAGTAGTCAACAAACTCATGTCGATAGCTTGAAATTCATTCCAGTCGATTGGGTGGGTTAGCCTAATCGAGCGCCGAAGTTACTGTGAATTATGCAAATGCGTGTTTCATGTTGACTAAATAACATGGTTCCTAAATAATAATTTCGTGGTTAGAAATTTAGTACAAAGACGTCAATAATGTTTTTGTTTACTTATCGTCTGGCATCACGTCTTGAGGTGTTCGAGTCGCGAGTAAACAGGTATCTTCTAGAAAAACATGCTACATTTAGGCCGCATCGTCACCTACGATCAGGCGGGTGTATAAGTGGTCAAACGTTGACCTATCATTTATAGAGAAAAAAACAGGTACATGCCGTACAGGTAGACATTGTTTGTTGAATATTCACGCAGAATTTTAAACTTAGAATTTGATCTGAAAACGGTTTATAATATTGGGTGATTTAGAAACCTACAATAAAGCTTCGGAAGAGTTAATACCTATAATTTCTACTAAAATAACCAATACTGAATACTATTAAGAAAAACTTGATAAATGTACTTGGATACCTTAGATCCAAGTACATCATTTTTGGATTAATGTGAATGTACATCTGTGTATTTTTTTTATTAATAAACTAGCGACCCGCTCCGGCTTCGCACGGATATATTATGCATATATTATACATAAAAACCTTCCTTTTGAATCACTCTATCTATTAAAAAACCGCATCAAAATCCGTTGCGTAGTTTTAAAGATTTAAGCATACATAGAGATATAGGGACAGAGAAAGCGACTTTGTTTTATACTATGTAGTGATAGGTTATCGTTTGACTAAGAGGTACCACGCGACCCTGAAAGATACATATACGTATACTAGCTGTCCCGGCAAACGTTGTTTTGCCATTTAAAAAAAAAACAAAGGAAACAAAATAAAAAATAGATGTTGGCCGATTCTCAGACCTACTGAATATGCTCACAAAATTTCATGAGAATCGGTCAAGCCGTTTCGGAGGAGTTCAAGTTCGAACCCCGTGCCACGAGAATTTTATATATATATAGGGATGTACCGTTTACTGTGTACATACTTCATTTTAGTTAGTTAGGTATACATAAATTAGAAAACCTCAACCGTCAGCCTCAAAGCTCCTCATCCATCATCGAAACGAAGCCCGACATGAAATTCAGTAATCTTATTTAACCCGCAACCAAATCCTGGAAAATATTTTACGAATTTCTGGTTTACTTATCATTTTTCAATTTTATTCCCGAAATTAGATCCGACTCTACTTCAATTTCGTTATTACAAAAATATTAAGAAAGAAAGGTTATTTTTTAGATTCGCTAAATAAAATATTTATAAGCACACTTAGTACTTATAAATATAATATGTATAAAAACAAAGAGAGACTCTTCGTTGAATAAATAAAGAAGTTTTGTTTGCGATGGTAATTTTAGACGGCTTTTATACCTGCGCAGTTGTCTATAGAATTTTAAAGGAAAATCTCGGGAAATCTCCGTGGTCCGTGGTTGGCCGTGTCTTTTTAATAAGCACATAGGTCAGCGACTGTTCAATTTAGAGGGTCAGTTGTGTTTTTGTTCGCCTTCAAATTGAATACCTATCGAAAAGTATGTGAAGCATTCGTTCGCCCTTCTTATATTACTATTGTTTTTGTCTTTCAACCTATCCTTTTAGATTTTTTTATATTAGATAAATATAATAATTATTAAGATAAGATGTGAGTTACATCTTATCCATATGAACTTTAAATGAAAAATATTCATAAAAATCTATAAGTAGGTACTAATATTATAAAGCTGAAGAGTTTGTTTGTTTGTTTGAACGCGCTAATCTCAGGAACTACTGGTTCGAATTGAAAAAATATTTCTGTGTTGGATAGTCCATTTATCGAGAAAGGCTATAGGCTACTTTTTATTTTGATATTCCCACGGGATTGGGACTTACGCGGGTGAAACCGCGGAGCGCAGCTAGTTAAATAATAAAACCCAAATTAATTAAGTAATTTACCTAACCTAATAAAAATTAATAGTCCAAATGGCCTTAGACCCCTGGGTTCCTAAGAAGGGTGCGTAGGGTAGGTAGGTAGGTACAAGAAAAATAAAAATGATCGTTATTTATACAGGATAACAAAATAAATCTAAAACTCTTCCAGACAACACACACAATATAGTAATGAATACAAACACACCACCTCATCCGGCAGCCCTGTAAAAATTACCCATCAGTCCACCCTTTGTGAGTGAGGCAGTTATTTACTCTTCATTTTACAAAAACATATATAATTACAGTGGAATAATGAGAACATCTTGACATATTTCTTTGCAAAACTTTGATCCTGAGTCGTATATCAATATTGTTTTTTGGTACCCACATGTAATTCAAAGTGAGTGGTTCTACCTACCTATAAAAAAAAAAAAAAAATTTTGACTGATACAGAATGGACAGATCAGGCTAAAATTTGGCATCCAGATAGATGCATACACTCTTTTTTTTTACAAAAACCATTTAAAAATTACACAAGGAAAAATAAAAAAACAAAGCTTAAGTCTAAGTGATACAAAAAAGCGGTTTTATCACACAAAGCTATCTTTTTCAGGCAACCTTTGGACGAACCAGAAGTTGAGAAAGGTGAAGGGATTCTAGAGAGTATAACGTAGGCATCCACTAAAAAAGAACTTTGGAAAATTTAACTCCTATTATAAGAGGACGAAGTAATATAATTTATTTTTAAATCTCTTTGTCCTCCAGGCTTGCTTCCGAACAAAACTGAAATCGACAAAGGGTACAAAAATTGTGTTTGCTCTTTGCAAACCGTTCTATCTAAACATTGGTAAATGATTTTTTCTTATTTGCTAGGTATTTGTTATCCGATTTTCATATGTTTTTTGTTTAGATAATTCGATCATTCACACAAGTGTGTGATATGTTTAGATTTGCTCCACAAACTTTATTAAAAAGCTTTTCAGTAGGAAGCATACCTAAAGCTTTTATAAGTAGGTAGGTAAGGATTTTTTTTCTTCTATATATCAATACTAGCTTTTGCCCGCGACTTCGTCCGCGTTGTAGTCGATAATTGTTCTAATAGGATTGGACCAAGGAATCACGCTGTCCCATACAAACTTTGCCCCCCTTTTTCGGGTTAGGGTACATCTCGCCCACAGAAAAACTGGTCTGCGGGCCAAACGTCCACTTTTAAAAATGTGTATGGGTAAAAAAAAAATTTTGGGTAAAAAAAAAAAATTAAAAAAAAAAAAAAAAAAATTCTGAACCAGTTTAGAGTAGCAGGCCAGATGTCTCTTAATAAACACTCAAAGGGATATTTCGGAACAACAGTTTTATTTTTAATTAAACATATAACAACAAACCAAATGACAATCTACCTATGTCAATTTTCACCCATTTTTGGAGAAGAATTTCGGAAAATCCTTTCTTATCCAGGCATCCGACGTCGTACAAAGAACACACCCTCCAAGTTTCAGGTCTCTACGATAAGCGGTTTAGGCTGTGCATTTATCCGTCAGTCAGTCAGTCATTCAGGACAAAGCATTTTATATGTATAGATTAAATTTAAAGTCCTGACTGACTGACTAATATTTCAACACACATCTCAAACGAAGCGCAGGTATCCACTGAGAAAAGGTTTTTCCAAATTCTACCCTTTAGAAG
Source organism: Idaea aversata (assembly GCA_907269075.1). Taxonomy (NCBI): domain Eukaryota; kingdom Metazoa; phylum Arthropoda; class Insecta; order Lepidoptera; family Geometridae; genus Idaea; species Idaea aversata. The sequence continues at coordinate 7,869,002 of OU026102.1, forward strand.
GTGAAATGGCAGGCAAAACTGCGGGCAGAAGTGAGTAAAAAATATAATGAAATTCCTTTATAATAACAGAACAAAAATAACTTTCTTGAAAGTCCTGGTAAACCCAATTCCGTATTAGCGAAACCCTTGAAAATCTACTTAAAATCTCGCTTCACTTAAGAAATTTTCAACATAATTTGGGAGCTCCAACCTCTTTACCTTGGAAAGGTAATAAATACAATTAGAACCTTGATAAATAAGTCAGTAGGTAATCATTTTCATCTATATTTGGAGTATTATGAAAGGGGATCGAAAGAAATTTAAAAAAAAAAAAAACAGCGCACTCCGGGAGTGCAGGCAGAAGTGAAAACTGTATAAGTATCTGTGTAAAATCTCATATGTCGCGAGAACATACGCAAAAAGAGTTTTAGATGAAAAAAAAATAATCGTCGGACGACAAATAGTCGTCCGACATTTGTCGTCCAACAAATTGTCGTCCGACATTTGTCGTCCGTCAATAGTCGTCCGACAAATAGTCGTCCGACATTTGTCGTCCGTCAATAGTCGTCCGTTAAAAAATACCATATGTACGTCTTAATACACTCACAGCCAAATTAAAAACAGTAGGCCCAGGCATACATTTTCGCCGCGCCGTAGAGAGGGGATAGCTGTCTACTCTCCATCCGTCTTACGCTTTTTCGATCAGGTCACGTGTCCTGACGCGAGTTTAAGATTTTATACCCATTACAGAAAAAGTGCTCAACGCCGCTAAAGAAGTTTTCACTTCAAAAACTGGTTAATTTTACAGTTGGCATCTAACTCAAAGTATTTTTTTATAATATATTTGGAATTATTCGCTTAAGTTGACATTGAAACGTCTTTAAAACTATTTAATAATAATCACGCTCATCTGGGCTTGTGTTATGGTGACCAATAGAAAACTTATATAAATGAAAAAAAAAAATACAAAAAAAAAGAAAAAAAGAAGAAAAAAAGGGAAAAAAAGGAAAATAAAATGAATAACAAACCGACTCTACAGACAACTATTATTTTGTGATCGTGCGATGTCGTAGCGGGATGCCTACTATCGCACTTAGCGAGTTTTTTTACCTTTCATAAAATTTGTAGCACAAAGACAACATTACTAAAATCGCATACTTTAGATCGCACCATGCCTACTTTTTTTTTTTTTTTTTTTTTATTCATGATAGGTCAGCGTTTGACCACTATCACACCTGCCTGATGGTAAGTGACGATGCGGCCATAAATATATATAAATATATACTTTTCAGTTATTGTCGAATTTTTGTCGTAGTTCGCCAAATTTGCAAAAAACACGTTTGTTTAATAGTATAATGCATACTTTAGTACAGTGCTCCCAAAGTTCAATATTACAATATTTTTTAAGATATAATCGAAATGGAGCAATAATTAAAGTCATGTCCATGGGACCGTTAAAATAACCGATTCCATTCCACCGATATTCCACTGGGGGCCAAAAGAGACCTAAAACCTAACCCAAACTCATTTGTTTCACTGATTGATTCTTCTAGGCCTTTTACTAGTCTAGATAATGTAGGTGGAGTATGATACGCTTGCCCAGAAGCTACACCACCCTTTTAGCATAGTCTAAAAGATGGAACTCATTAAAACTGATCGATTAAAAAAGGAATTAATCTTTAACAATACAATCACTTTGGGTATTTCATACCTTGAAGTAAATAAATAAATCTATCTATAATATAAAAATGAATCGCAAAATGTGTTGGTAAGCGCATAACTCAACAACGCCTGGACCAATTTGGCCAATTCTTTTTTTGTTGTGTTTGTTATTGTCAGGAGAAGGTTCTTATGAAAGAAAATATTAAGAAAATTGCGTAGAAATATATTACGCGGGTGAAACCGCGGGGCGCAGCTAGTATATATATATAAATCAGTGATTTAATGTAATTTAATAACTCAAGAACGGGCTCACCTATCCAAACTAAATGTTTAAGCTTTGTTCGAACTATTTAGTAGATGGTTTATGTGAAGTTTGCACAAAATCGGTCGAGCGGTTCTTCATTAATCATGTTTTTTTATATGGCAAAACAACGTTTGCTGGGACAGCTAGTAAATAATAAAAATATTGCAGGACATTCCACACATCGCCATCTAGCCCCAAGCTAAGTAACTAGACTTGTGTTATGGGTGCTAGACTACAGATATACTACTTATATACTTTTCTTTTGTAAATATATACTTATAATATATAGAAACAACCAGACCACAGACAAATATCTATGCATAAATACTTGTCTGAGGCGGGAATCGAACCCCCAACCCTATGTTTGGCAGTCCAGCATGGTGACCATAGTGCCAACTGGGTCGTCAAGTAACTACAGTATTTCAAGTTTTTACTTTGACTCTGACACGAATACTAAAGATTTTTTAACACTTCTACACAATACTTACTGATTTGTCCTTTATACTGACTTCTTCTACAAGTACTCCCTCCCCGTGACGTCACATATGCCATCTATGACGTCAGACGTAGTGTAAATGTGGTGTAACCTACTTGCAGTGAGTTTGCGGTCCCATATTGTGTTGGTGGTGCTGAAACTAAACTAGTTTTATGACTAGGGTAACCCTTTAAAGACTAAGGTTGACTTGCACGATACATAATAAAAACGGTCATAACATTAAACTTGTATAACCGACTATCAAAGTCAACATTGTGGTTATTAAAAAAAATGTCTAAAAGGACAATATCATGCAAGCCGCCCTTAGGGAAGAATCTTGATGATATCTATTAGTTATATGCAAGGCAATAATGAGTTCAGAATATCATATTTTTTTTGGGATAAAACAAGCTAGGTAAATAGGTTGACATATATATATTTTTTTTATTATAATAGTGCTTTTAATTTATTTAATATTACAAAATACCTACTACTTAAGAAATACATATAAAATGGAAAATAAAAATTAAACTACACAAAAAATACATCCTCAAGCGCGTCTCCCCGAGGCATCGTCCCGAGAAGACTGGCAACATTTCCCCTTTGGGTGGCCAAACTGAACTGACCCTTTGAGCGAAAAAGCCACCAGCCCTCCGATCACCAGACACCTCGACAAGACGCGCGCCATGGTCCCTAAAAATGCAGAGGCTTCGGGACCCCAAGATCCCAAAGTCTCCACCCCTATCGGGACAAACATGAAACGGTCCTATAACTATTTTAATATTTGATATTTATAGGTATAAAAATATTTGTAATCCACGTAAGTTAAAGTGAAAGCTATTCAAAATAGACTTGCTTTTCATAGCAACCCTTGCATATGAAATCTCTCTGATGAATGGTTAATCAAGAGTAAACCAATTACCTAATAGAATTTTACTCAGTTGATAAAGCTATTATTTTAAAGCTCATACAATTCACAATTGTCTCTGCTTTTGCGTAGGCAACTGAAAACTGTCATAAACACGTCGTCGTCCGTTCGATGTACCGCTTGAATCGTGCTATTTTTAGGGTTCCTCAAAAGGTAAAAAAACCGGTCAAGTGCGAATCGAACTCGCTTAGAACGGTTCCGTACCATTATCATCACATAAAAATCACGTCTGTTAAATAGGAGTCCATTCATTTTATCTTTTTTTAGAACATATTTGTTATTATAGTAGCAACAGAAACTAGTGGTAAAAATTCATGAAAGAAGGGTAAATGGCGGTTTACGGTTTATGACGTATTAAAAAAAAACTACTTACCAGATCTCGTTCAAACCAATTTGAGGTGGAAGTTTGCATGGTAATGTATATCATATATTTTCTTTATTTTCATCATTCTGTTATTTTAGAAGTTACAGGGGGGACACACTTTTTACCACTTTGAAAGTTGCGTAGGTAAACTATTCAGTTTAGAAAAAAAAAATGATATTAGAAACCTCAATATCATTTTTGAAGACCTATCATAGATACACCACACGTAGGTATGGGTTTGATCAAAAAACATTTATGAGTTTTACTTCTAGTATGGGAAACCCTCAATTTTTTTTATTTTTGTGTGAAAATCATAATGCGGTTTACAAAATACATCTACTTATCAAGTTTCAACAGTATAGGTCTTATAGTTTCGGAATAAAGTGGCTGTGACATACGGCAGACAGACAGACATGACGAATCTATAAGGGTTCCGTTTTTTGCCATTTGGCTACAGATCACTCTCTTGTCCGTCTGTTTATACAAGGCTTTATATGATGTAGGGGTCAGGGATACCTTGTCTCATCTTCACGGTTTAGTCCCTGTGGGCTTGTTTTATCAAGATCACAAAAGATTTTGCGCTCAGTAGGATTTAATATATCAAGGCTCGGTCGCCAGATAAATCAAATTGGTTCCGTGATGTGAAACGTTATCGAACATGCTTCGAATACCGTGTCTTTGTAGTTTCAGAAGCTTTTGGTTGTGGTATTGTTTTGATTTATTTTATCTGTGGTAAGCATGCGGAAAAGTGTCATTTTGAAGCTTTTTAAGAAAAAGCTTCTATGCAATATGTCTCATTTTGTAGTAGGTAATATTTTTAACGATGGCAAAATGCATTACTGCATCATCCGGCTATACTAAAGAGGGTGGCGACGAACGTGAGGCTCCTTCCGGCCTGCGGATAGCAGAAGGCCGGAAAATCCACTAAAAGCCGTGTTCCGTCAACAGTCGCTGGTCGGGGAGGTTCGTATTAAAATAATGTGTTTAGTATACTTTTCATAATTTCCATTTAGACAACTAAATGCACGTAAATATATATTTAAGAGGAAAGGGCACCGACGCTCACTCCATACAAACGTAGTCAACTGTTTCCTTCCTGGAAAATGACACTATAGCAAATATTTTTGTTGCATAAAACTTGTTATACCTAATTGTTATAATAATATTATAAATAATTTGTTTTTTTAAAGCTTACTTTCTACGATAGTTAAAAAAAATTCTTAGACATAGGGACATAGTCATGGCAGTTATAGGTTTTATGCAACAAAAATATTTTTACTAGTGTCATTTTCCAGGGAGGAAACAATCGACTACGTTTGTATGGAGAGAGCGCCGGTATACTCTTTCCGCTTAAGGCAAGGTTAAGTATAATTAGTTTTTATTTTATATTGTTAATATAACACTATATATGACGTCTGCACTCAATATATTCTTTTTCAATTAGTAAGTCCAGTAAGTTGACCTACTAATTTAAATTTTTTATACTATAACTGTTTAATTTTTAAACCGCAAAAGGAAATCGAAAATAATTAAATTACTTATTGAATATAAAACTAGAACCCTCTAACAACATTTTTATGATCACTACAGTAAGAACATAAGCGCAACAAGTAAACAGATTTATAAAGTATATAAAGAGTTATCCTTTATAAGCCTTAGTAAGGACAAAGTAGTCGACAATTGCCTGTACGTGCTAAAGCCGTAAACTGTGAAATATCATAGCAATATTATGAGAAAAGAATAGCCTTTAACAACCGCCAATGCTAATAAGGATTCCTACACGATTCGAATATGGTATTTCTTCAATAAAAAATCAGTAAAGTGCGCGCCAGATACGCGCTCCAAGGGTTCCGTACATGTGATTTTATTTGACTTTAGTAAGTTATAGATCCGAATCAATCATTTTATACCACGCCCGAATATTTGATAATGATTTTCACTTCTACCCCACATTCTCTATTTACATTGTTCATCGCTTCTATGATTTTTATCGATTGGATCTTGTAAAACTTTGTTAAGGCTGCTTATGCTGCCAAACGCAACGCGCCAGAAATACCCGTCGCTTACAACTAATATTGTTGATTGTAACGAATGTGTTTTGTTTTTCTCAAAAGTGCTGAGATGGAATTGTAGGTGAAATTTTTACCGATATTTTGGGGTAATTTCGAGGCTAAAAAATTCTTGTCATTTTATAGCTAGACTAATTTTAATTCTTAATTTTAGGATAGCTTTAAAACTATAGGAAATGTTTGGCTCAAAATCACACGAAAATGTCTGTAAAAATCTCACCTACAATTCCATCTCAGCACTTTTGAGAAAAACAAAACACATTCGTAACAATCAACAATTTTCACCAACGAAGGCGACCGGTGCCAGTAGTAACTATTTAGTAGGCTGTGTAGCAAGGTCGTTGGCGTATGGACCCCCCTTAAGTCTTGTAAGTCTTTCATTGATTGAAACTCGTTCACCGAAGGTTCTTTAGACATGTAATTTCATTTAACTGTAGTAGGTTGCCGATTCGTATCAATGTTAAATTTTGTACCACGCCTTAATATTTCATAATTAATTTTAGCTCGCTTTCTCTACGCGCTCTATGATTTTCATTGATTGAATCAGATGGACGGATGGTATAGAAGCTATAAGACTAAATAGTAGATACGACTAGATACGGTCAACTTAGTAATTCTATGAGTGACTCGTTTTTCCTGTTGAGATAGAGAACCTTAATAATAATTTAACCTTGGCACCTCGAAGACTAGACCAGATAAAGTAGGTACCTACTTCGAATGTCTCATGAAATTTGTCACACCCTGTTTAGTGCTTAATTTGTTCTTTTCTCTCTATTTACATTGTTTACCCTAGATTTGCTGTCGCTAGGTTTCGAATAAATATTTATTATGGTCGTGTTTATTTACCTTTTACTCGAGAAATACTGAACGAAATTACTTTATTTTTTCAGCATTTCTACGAACAAGGGCATTGGTACTGTATTTTCGTATGTTTTTCTAACATCGAATTTACAAATAAATAAGTAACCTACGGATACCTATAAATATTTAGTGCTTATTATAGGGTTATTGGTAATTATACTAGCAAGCCGTTGAGGGCTACTTCTGTGCACCTTACACTTTTGTAAGGTGCACAGCAACAAACAACTTTTGTTCTACGACTTTTGGAGATTCGAAACAAAAATGAAAATTTTGAGGTTACGTAAATTCGAAAAAACAGCTGATTTTTTAATCAATGGTCATTCAGACTAAAAACAGTAGATAAAACTTAAAAATTAAGTAAAATTTAAAGGTTAATGACCTCTTCGTGTATAAAACAGCTGATTTTCAGGTAAACCTAACCTCAGAATTTAAAAAAATTGTTCGAATTTCCAAAAGTTGTAGAACAAAAGTTGTTTATTTAGGTGCACAGAAGTAGCCCTCAACGGCTTGCTAGTATAATTTCCAATAACCTTGTATATAGCATCCTATGATGATAAAATATCTGTTTACGACTGCTATCAGTCCGTGAAAGGTTCTTAAAGTGATCAGTCCCTTTTATGCATCCTTAAACCCGCCTAAATATCGTAAAACATTGAAATAAAATTTCAGTACTTCTTGGGTGCTTCTGTGTATAGAATGAAATCAACCGCGGTGTCCTATATTTGCGATTTTTATTTACGTATATCAAAGCCCGTCACAAAAGCAGCTAAAATATATATTAATATCAATCATAGCAAGGCATATTACATTAAAATTTCTATAGGAATCATTCAACATTTACGTGACAACGAATAAAAAGAACTGATATTATTTATTTTTGCTATGTAAATTGTATTTGTCTCAAGCAAGCTTTATATGACGACCTCTGTGGCGCGTCGGGCGTACACCCGACTGTGACGCAGAAGGTTGCGGGTTCGATTCCCGCCGGGAACAAGTATTTATGCTGACCATAAATTCTTGTTTCTGGTTCTGGGTGTTTCCTATATGTATAATATGTATATATTTACAAAAAAAAAAAAGTATATAAGTAGTTTATCCGTTATCTGGCACCCATAACACAAGCATTAAGTTGCTTAGCTTGGGGCTGGATGGCGATGTGTAATATGTCCTGAAATATTATTATTATTATTATATTTTCACCCTCAACCTCCCTTATTAACTTGGTCATAAAATATCTCTTATCTTTTCTACCGCATAGTTAACACGTCATTTTTGTTATATGGGCTCACATTATGTCTTAAATTAGCATAATTACGAGAACGTAAGACTCCGATAAGATGTTCAGACATCTAATAAAATTAAAATTGCGTAATTAAAATATATAAGTCTAAAATATATCAGACTTGTATATTTTAATTTATTTATATATTTTAACTAGCGACCCGTCCCGGCTTCGCACTGCTATATTATGCATGTTTTATACATATAAACCTTCCTCTTGAATCACTCTATCTATGAAAAAAACCGCGTCAAAATCCTTTGCGTAGTTTTAAATATTTAAGCATACATAGGGTTATAGGGACAGATAAAGCGACTTTGTTTTATACTATGTAGTGATTAATTATTGTACCTTTCTACTACTATATAATAATTCTAGCTGTCCCTGCAAATATTGTCTTGCCAATAAAAAAAAGATATTGTTCGATTCTCCGACCTAAGAATATACACAAAAAAATTCGGTTCAGCCGTTTAGGTGATTAGGACATAGACAACTAACATCGCGACACGAGATAGATAGGGATAAATAGTGCTGTTTACAGTCTCTTACTGTATCCCATATCAAACTCATTTTTTTATTTAATAGGAGTCATGCAGTGCTAATTACATCACTTTGAAGCTTTTTAAAAAATGTGTTAGGATGTATCCCACCACCAATAAGAAGAAGGCACAAGAAACTTATGGGAGTATCACGGGGCTGTAGAACCCCGGACCTTTGGAAGGCATACGTGGAGCCGAAGTCAACACGTAGAGGCCCTTTACAATAACAAGTTTAATAGCAAAGTATGATGTGGACACCAAAACGGCGATTATCCCTGGCTGCACTATAAAATGCAACCATTTACCACCTCCGGTTTGGATAAAATATTAGTGCTGTGTCCCGTAACCATATCACGAGGCTATGGAGCCCCGGATCTTTGGAAGGCGTGTGTGGAGCCGCAGCCATTACGTAGAGGCCTTTTACAATAACAAGTTTAATATCAAAGTATGATGTGGATTATCCCTGTCTGCTTAGTACGATTAGGTATTATTATTGCATTGATTGCTCACAATCACTACCAAATAATCAATTAGGTACATCATTTAACTGGTTGTAAATACCATTTTTTAAGTCTATTCATATTATATGAAAACTAGTCCTTAATAGATAGATAGATAAAATATTTTTGAAGTTATATTTCTTTAGGCGCGTTTTGAAAAAAAATATGAAAGTGAAATTTCAAGATGGGCGCGCATCACTGTAACACAAAAGTAACATGTTAAAGCTGACGGACGGACATACAGACACACAGACGGACGTGTAACTTCTCACCCGCTTACTTATTTGTAAGCACTGTTATCTACTTTGATAAAATAGGTTGAATTTGAAAAGGAATGTCGGAAACCTTACTTTCATTAGCTAATACAGGTAGGATCCACCTATTTGCTCTAGTGAAATATATTTTCATTACAGGAGCTCGTGCCGTGTAGGTGCGCCGGTTCCTGATATTTTCTCCTGGATTTTATTCGGGATTTTTCTCAGAGAACCTTTTAGTCCTTTGAGAGCAATTAACTGAAGCCTGTTTCTCGATTAAACTCCGAAACTCCCACCGCGCTCGGTGTAAATTGCAAAGCGGAAAAATATACCAAAAAATTATAGAACATTTTTTAAAAGTGTTTAGTGATAGCAGCTTAGTTGAGGTTTTTTGACATCCTCTTGCTCTTTGGAAGGCCTTAATTGCGTATTTTCTAAGGGGCAAGAGAACCCTGAAGCAGGTTTTTTTTAGAAAATTAAACTTATAAAAGAAGACTTCATTTAAAAAAAAAATCATATAAAATGAATACCTACATCAAAAATATCTAGACTCAAGATTTCTTTACTACCTACGAAAACGTCAAAATTAGATACGTCTGATAAAAAGATTAATGATGTGGGTAGCTAATAGAAAAGCAATTATTGTTCTTCCTAATTTGTAGTAGGTAGTACTCTGAAAATATCTACTCACGGTATAGAAATGTAACAGAATTATAACTTCATACAAACCCGTCGTCGAATCGGCCCTTGGATTCGCGTCATTAATCTCCAAGAATTAAGAGTGCAAAGTTTAGGTTGCAGCCATGTTGCAGCAATATATCTATACACTAATGTATCAATGAACAAGAAATCTTTTTTGTTTGTTTGTTTGTAATGAATAAGCTTCGAAACTACTGGACCGATTTCAAAAATTATTACACCAATAGAAACCTACATTATCAGGGAATATCATAGGCTATCATTTTATACAGAAGATTTTTTAGAACAAAAGTTGTTTGTTTAAGTGCACAGAAGTAGCCCTCAACGGCATATAATTACCAATAACCCTGTATTTAAGCTTTATTAGATCTTTAATTCCACAGATTTTTTTTATTTCTTTCACCTTAAACTTTTACTAGAAAATATACCTTTTGCTAAAAGTTTGATAAGTTTTTCCCGAAACTAAAAATATAGAAAACTTCGCAACTCCACGAGCAAACTAAATCAGCTTATAAAATCAATCACTTAACCCTCTCGTATTCTATTACTAAAATAATATTACTTGCTTACATACCCTCAGGAGATTGCAGTGTTTATATTACGATGTTCGTTACCAAGTAGATATCGTTTTTCATAGTCCAATAGTTCTACGCGTTCCATAAATCAAAGTAGTTCAGTTTTTCTATTCTGTATGCTATTTCACTAAAGATTTCGCATCTATTCGCAAAGGAGCTAGATAGATAGATAAATGCTTTATTATACCAGTAACATCACCTCGCGCTTTCACCCACGTAAGTCCCGATCCCGTGGAAATATCAGGATAAAAAGCCTATGTTATTCCCAATGAATCAATGTATCCTCAAACCTAGTTTCATTTAAATCAGTCCAGTAGCTTCGGAGCTAATTCAATTCAAACAAACAACAACAAAATCTTTCCTCTTTATATTATTAGTATAGATATAAGTTTAACTGAATTCTTACATAAATATCTACAAAAGAAAAAAATGAATAATAAACTAAATAGTATGGCACAATGGGCTGTTATTGCTAAAAGCGAACTCTTCTAGGCAATCGTTGATTGATAGACCAGAATTAAAGTAGAGGATTAGTGGGTTGTTCATAACATGATGGAAAATAATACATAATATAGGTACGACAATAGTACATTGCGATACAAGTGTGGAAAGTTGATCATTCCATAGAGGCGGTTTATGACGCGCGAGCGGAACGCGAGCGTGGCAAAAGCCGAGATGGAATGATCAATTCACACGTGTATCGTACGACGTTTTTTATCACAGTTGCGAATAAAAAAAAAGAGTTGTTATAATTTTAATAATAAAAAGTTTTTAAGAATTTTAGGTTATGTTTACTATTTTTTGTTAATTACACTCCCGAAAGGCTAGGCAAAAGACTTTTAACCTATACAGCGTCTGACATACAATATTAATTAGGGTTTGTTTCATTTGTTTTTGCGTCGGCGGTTAAAAACAGAATATATTAGTTCCGGGTTTCATTAAAAACAGAATATATAAAAAATATATATTTATGTACCTAAAGAAAAAACAAAATAAAAACTAACTCAATTTTTAATTATTTTCAAAGACGTCATTACGTAATATTATCGTTATCAGACTTTAGAGACAACCTTTTGAAAAGAAGAAAAAAGGTACCAACAAAGAGTTTTAAGCCAGCAAGGCTTAAAAACTCTTTGGATGGTACCTTTTTCTATACATCTAAACAGTATAACCCAGATAAAGGAGATCATTCATGTTTCTAACAAAAAATACCCACAAAAAAAAAATGCCGGCCAGTAATAAAAATTATTTGTATCTTGTAGAGAATAACATTTTAAACAATGTTTACTAAGGCAACAAAGAGCTACGATCAAAAATCGTTGAGTTATTTTACATTGAAAACCCAAAAAATGCATTTTATAGGGATCCGTTTGACCACTTTTAAGATCCCACTATAACTTCTGAAAGGGTTATTGGATATACCTATGTATATAAATATAATAAAAACAGACAAAACTTATCCATTTACTACTTATTTTTATATTTTTTCTGTAGTAATATCTTAGAAGTGGTCAAACGGATCTCTACAAAATGCATTTTTTTGGGTTTTCAATGTAAAATAACTCAACGATGGTTCATCGTAGCTCTTTGTTGCCTTATTAAACATTATTTAAAATGTTATTCTCTACAAGATAGAAACATTTTTTTTATCACAGTTGCTCATAAAGTGGATCTTATTAAACCGCTTTTAGGCTCATAATGCAACGTATTATACACGCGTGCGATAAAAAAAAATCCAACTAGTGCTAAAATAATACGTCATCCCGATATGTCAAATACGTATCTTACTGCTAATGACATATAGTAGATGAAACATTCTTAAGGACATCGTTCAAATCGTACCCAAAACTTAAGGTGCCGGCCAGAAAAAAAAATGTTTCTATCTTGTAAAGAATAACATTTTAAACAATGTTTACTAAGGCAACAAAGAGCTACGATCAACCATCGTTGAGTTATTTTACATTGAAAACCCAAAAAAATGCATTTTGTAGAGATCCGTTTGACCACTTTTATAGATATTACTATAGAAAAAATATAAAAATAAGTAGTAAATGGATAAGCTTTGTTTGTAAAAACAAACAAAGCTTATATTTATATAAATAGGTATATCCAATAACCCTTTCAGAACTTTTAGTGGGATCTTAAAAGTGGTCAAACGGATCTCTATTATTATTATTATTATTCGTTTATTTCGGATAATTAAGAATCCATAGCTTGTTAGTAACAACCTTAAAATGTATGTTAGTAAAAAATAAAAAATTAGATGCAAATTATAAATGAAAAAAAAAATGAAATAAAATAAAATATGATGTAAATTATAAAAGAAAAATGAAATAAAATTAAGAAAAATATAAATCAAAATTATCCAACTGAAATTAAAAATTAAATTGAGTCAAAAATTAAATGAAAATCAAAATTAAATGGAATTTAATTTTTTTTTTTAGGTTATAATCACAATAATAATAAATGTCAAAAAATTAAAAACATACACATTATCATGAGCTAGACGACGCTCATCATTGCTTATCGGAGCGTCCAACGTGGACACTTATCCAGTGTTTCCACATCGGACAGTCCGGTCTATCAGCAAACACACCTAGGATGCTGTTGACGCTCCCGCGCACACGCCGCATCAGGGAGGCTATTCTTTTCCTCAATATGGCGTGGAAGCCATCTATCACAGCTTCTGCAAACATGCCTGACGCGCTGCAATAACGCGGAAGCCCCACCAGCATCCTATATGAATTATTATATTGTGTGCACAATGTCCTCAAGGAGGTCTTTGAATATGTGGTCCACAAGCTGCACGTGTAAAACGACTGACAATATGCTCTGAAAAGGGTTCTCTCTACTGTCGTCTTACAACGCGCAAACTTGCTCGCCAACATATGAGCCCTCACCGACAAGGCTCTCCTCTCTCTCTCAATGTCAGCGTCGTCCGACAAGTCGCTGGTGACCCAGTGACCCAGGTACTTGAATTGCTGAACTAACTTAAGAGGATTGTTGTCTAGTGACACCGAGGGAACCTCTTCGATATAAAATGCATTTTTTGGGTTTTCAATGTAAAATAAGTCAACGATTTTTGATCGTAGCTCTTTGTTGCCTTAGTAAATATTGTTTAAAATGTTATTCTCTACAAGATAGAAACATTTTATTTTCTGGCCGGCATTTTTTTTTTGTTGGTATTTTTTGTTAGAAACATGAATGATTTCCTTTATCTGGGTTATACTGTTTTGATGTATAGAAAAAGGTACCATCCAAAGAGTTTTTAAGCCTTGCTGGCTTAAAACTCTTTGGTTGGTACCTTTTTTCTTCTTTTCAAAAGGTTGTCTCTAAACACTCTAAAGTCTAATAACGAACGATAATATTACGTGATGACGTCTTTGAAAATAATTAAAAATTGAGTTTTGTTTTTATTTTGTTTTTTCTTTAGGTACATAAATATATTTTTTCCTTACCATTATATTCTCTTTTTAACCGCCGACGCAAAAACAAATGAAAAAAACCCTTAAAAAATATTGTATGTCAGACGCTGTATAGGTTAAAAGTCTTTTGCCTAGCCCTTCGGGAGTGTAATTAACAAAAAATAGTAAACATAACCTAAAATTCTTAAAATCTTTTTATTGTTAAAATTTTAACAAGTCTTTTTTTTTATTCGCAACTGTGATAAAAAACGTCGTACGATACACGTGTGAATTGATCATTCCATCTCGGCTTTTGCCACGCTCGCGTTCCGCTCGCGCGTCATAAACCGCCTCTATGGAATGATCAACTTTCCACACTTGTATCGCAATGTACTATTTTTGTGGCCGGCACGTTAATTTTTGGGTACAATTTGAACGATGTCCTTAAGAATGTTTCATCTACAATATGTCATTAGCAGTAAGATACGTATTTGACATATCGGGATGACGTATTATTTTCCAACACTAGTTGGATTTTTTTTTATCGCACGCGTGTATTACGTTGCATTATGAGCCTAAAAGCGGTTTAATAAGATCCACTTTATGAGCAACTGTGATAAAAAAATAATACATAAGAATACCTACATAATAATATATACGTACAAATATAGCTACTAAACAATAACGTGATCCATAACATTTGACTTGGAGTTGTGAATGCGGGTTTAGCTAGTTGGTTTTAGTATCACCGTGCGTGTAATATTTTTAATATGTTTACTAAGGGCTGAAATAGATCATTTGTGATATATTACGTAGGTGGAATGTTTACTTTAACCCCCGCCTAGTAGATAAAACCTCTTTGCTTGCTACCGTATATTTGAGAACTAGTGACACACTACCAAAACTGACAATAGTGAAACTAGCAAATAAAAAGTAAAAAAAAATTTGGAAACTGTCTAAATTATGAAGAATTAACGAAAAGAAAAGTCTAAATAAAACCTCTTTGCCTCAGTGTGTTAGAAAACTAGTGATACACTACCAAAACTGACAATAGCGAAATTACGAAATTAAGAAAATGGTGGATAAGGAAACTGTCTAATAATAAAACTGAAAAATTAACGAAAAGGAAGGTTGCCTATAACCCTCATTAGTGGATAAAACCTCTTTGCCCTCATTGGCTTGCTACTGTGTATTAGAAAACTAGTGACACACAACCAAAACTGATGATAGTGAAAATAGCAAATAAAAACAATGGTGGATCAGAAAACTGTCTAATAATAAAACTGAAAAATTAACGAAAAGGAAGGTTGCCTATAACCCTCATTAGTAGATAAAACCTCTTTGCTCTCCTTGGTTTGCTACTGTGTATTAGAAAACAAGTGACACACTATTAAAACTGACAACAGTCAAATTAGCAAAAAAGGAAAATGGTGGATTTGTAAACTCTTATAATAAAACTGAAGACATAAAAAAAGGAAACTGACTAGTAATATACGGACTCCTAGCGCAAGGGTTTCACGCCATATAAATAAATAAATAAATATTGCAGGACATTCCACACATCGCCATTTAGCCCTAAGCTAAGTAACTAGACTTGTGTTATGGGTGCTAGACAACGGATATACTACATAAATACTTTTTCTTTTGTAAATATATACTTATAATACATAGAAACAACCAGACCACTGACAAATATCTAAGCATAAATACTTGTCTGTGGCGGGAATCGAACCAGCAACCCTGTGTTTGGCAGTCCGGCATGGTGACCATTGTGCCAACTGGGTGGTATATCAATGGGCAACCTATATAAGTCTCCACCGTAAAGGGATACAGTTGGCTGCTGGATGGAGATACCTTAATTAGTATAAGGTTCAGTAAAACAAATTGATTACAGGATTAATTTAATTAATCAATAAATATTTTATCAACTATCAACGAAGACTGCAACATATTTTTATATTAAAGAAACATTAACAAAATGCTAAGTTCGAAGTATAAACATCTGAATATGACATAATAACTTGAGTTGCATGTGCTTTAAATCAATCAAAGCAACTCATATTGATTGTCGAATTTAAAAAATTATAAAAACATAATCTTTGACAACTATTTATCAATTTATATACCAGTACAATTTTACATTTCAGTAATTAAATCTGAATGACTAAAAATATTGTTGGTAATTGTAATTAAGTAAGTACATATTTTAAGGTAAGTATTTATTTTTAAACCTAATTAAATTCTTACATAAAGGGAAAGCTTCAATTACAACAATACCTACAATAGCAGGATTTAGGAACTCTAAACTATAAAACGCCGTAAAGTATATGTTTTTATAAAACAATTTATTTACGCCTGATACGGATATATCGCACAGCTAGATCGAAACTGTTGTAACTCAAAAATGTCGCATTTTGAGTTAACAGCATATTCGGATTCCTGATACGATTACCTACACGGCAATAAAACCGAAGTAATTCAGTTTACTTTAGTGTCCAAGAGATGGCGAGACGAATCAGTTTTGTCTACTAGGGTGTTGTATTTTGAGTTGCGACAACTTTGGTGAGTAAACTATTGAAAATCTTACAAAGTATTTTGACTTAATACAGTTTTGCTGGTTTTAATACACTTTGTTTTGTGATGTATTTTGAGTTAAGTCAGTTTTCTTACTTATTGCTTAACTGATTTGAATTTTTATTTCATTTTACTACAGTTTCAATGAACATTTTTTTAAATTAGTCGTTTTCTCATTATCTAAGGCTTAATTTATTACCTGATTAATATCATAATGGTTTATTTTCTAATACATTTCAAAATCTTTTTACAAAATGTTGCTATCGTGCATAGTTTTCATAATATCAGTTTTTTGCCATTTCCCAAAAATCATGTTTTTTGAGTTACAGCAGTTTCGATCTAGGTGTGCGATATATAAAGTTTGTAATTTATAAATGGAAAATTTTTGGTTCGACCATAATCAAACTCATAATATGTAAACGTATTTGGTTATTAACTACATAAATACACAAATGTTTCACAAAACTAACGATAATTACTTACCTAAGTACAAATTATATTTAAATTTCTAGAATGAGTTGTTGACAATGTGTAAATATTATATAGCATCTTACTCAAATTATAAGATCCTACCTACTTGGTTTTATTTTACGGTCCTCAAAAAACAAGCGTAATTTGGAACATAATTTATTCAAATTAATTTGATTTGGTAGAAAGTATATGCAAAGATAATATTGTGTATACAAATTGTAAATTTTGTTATATTTTCTTATTACAATTTATGATTTTTATTTATTTTGCAATGTTTGTATGTTTTTTCGTCCAAAAGGAACTCCTCAAATAAAACATAAACGTATTTGTGCTTGTTGAAATCGTCATGATTACTCAACGAGTCGCTTTATTTATTTTTTAATTTAGGTTTTCGATAAAGCTTCGGTTTTGATGTTATTGTTTATTTACGAAATATTGAAGTTAGCAAAAATAGCAGCCGAAAGACAACTCCAACGTTCTGCTAATAGAAAGATGATTAAAATATGTAGTATTACAATGCAGCGAAGTATAAAATTCAGTAAAAACTCTATATGCTCTGTATTATACAGCTACATTATAGGTACCTACACAATATTCTCACTACATCTTTCTTTGAATCGCTTTTGCGAAAATCGTTTTATGTATACACTTTTGTAATAAATTCATCTACAATTACTTCTACAATTCGGAGGGTAAATTGGTCACCCTAATTTTTACTATAAGTATATTTAAATCTTCTAAAAGTTCAATTTCTGAAGTTCTAATTATAATCTATGTTTATTTAAAAACCTGACTATTTTATAACTATTTAAATCATTAGAAGTACTTATATTCAGGTGTAGTTTAAGATAGATTATATTTTTTTTTATCTTATCTTTAAGAAGTTTGAAAATGTCTATTTTAATTGCACACAGTGGTAAGTATATAGAATATACATACAGTGGTTTATAATATATTAACATGGGTATCTAACAATCTTACTAAATCCATCTATAAAAGTGTTAAAAGGTAATTTAAATAAAATAGAAAAAACATAAACGTAATTTGGTCCTAAAAGACTGACTAGATTAAATTCTTAATTATTCTTAACAATATACGATTAGAAGTTAGATCTTCGTGCTTTGCACGAAGCAAAATTAGATATAGATATATTTATTTTATCTGTGTCTTATATTCAAAAGGTATCATTAAGTAGCATTTAACTAAAAAGCATCATTAGGCTCTCTTGAGATCAATTTTAAAATAGGTCAGTACCTACTGATTTTTGAAAATGTCGTTTCAATAATCATTAATAGAATCATTAATAGAATCATAATACAATAAAATAAATTGTGACTAGAAACTATTTTGAGTTTGGTATTTTCAATATCTTTATATTTACATATTCTTGTGGTTACCTCCTCAGTCTTCGTTTTTCATAGCTTTCTTAGTTTTGATGTTTTCTTGTGTAATGACGCAACTGTTAAACCTGTTTACAACGTCTCGTACTTTACCTTTACTAATGACAAGTTCCTTATCATAAGTAGGAGTTATAAGACCTTTCTCGCTGCCATTGCAAATACCCTTATCTTTACCAGTTACTGTTGTATTGAAATTAGCACTTTGTGATTTTCTGAATTCTCGAACAGCGTTATCTATATTGTTTATAAGATCTTTAGCAACGAAGGTCGCTATTTCATGTTTAATTCTATCTTTCTCGCTTAGTATTTCGAGTGGTCGATGATTGCTTTCTCGTTCTATTTGTTCAGGGCTGTGGCTTTGCGTGAGAGAGTGAGATGCAGGACTGTCCGGTCCTTGGAAGGTGATGCTGACGACGTTATTTTTTGTATGGTTGATGTAAGACTGGTTTTCTGAAGATTTTTCGCCCAGTAGCCAGTAAGTTACCATTTTTCCTTTACCCTGTTAAACGAATATTATCTAAGTCAATAAAACTGTGAAATACCATAAGCAATATCTTTATTTAACTAGGGCAATCTATAACAGTTTTAGATTTGATGAAGATCACAATTAATTGGAAACAAATAATCGCTTGAAGATTCAACACGCATCTAACATCGAAACTGTTTTAAAAAATGTCGCTTGTCTATAAAATTTAATGCGTCATATAATACGTACCTTCATAGTAATCTCTCCTCTACATTCCAGTTCAAATGTGTCGTACAAGTCAAGGACCTCTTTAGTCTTCGGGCTAACGTGAATCTTCAGGGCTTCACCATGAGACTCCATCCTCGAGGCCGTGTTTACAGTATCTCCAAACAGGCAGTATCTAGGCATTTTTAGGCCGACCACTCCAGCTACACAGGGGCCTAAGAGAGAGTTTTTTGCAATTAAGTGATAGAAAGAAGAGTCATCGCAAAATGTAATCTCATTAAAGTTCATTATAAGGTACGTAGTATTTCTTGCTACAATTACCTGTGTGCATTCCAATCCTTAATAGTAATCGTTCACCAGGTCTGTGTGGTACTGTCTTTTTGCGTACAGTTTTCAGCAGAGCGAGGGACATTCGCGCAATTTCTGCCGCATGACGGTTCCCATTGCGCATTGGCAACCCTGATACCACCATGTACGCATCTCCTATTGTCTCCACCTATTAAAAAAGCTGAGTGATTACTCAGAATTTACTATTCACAAAAATGTTTTAGGTCGGCCCTATTAACACATAAGAAAAAGCACCAATCAGTAAAGATTGAACAAGTCATCGTAAACATGAAAATAAGGATGAAACTGGTAGCTAAAGAATACGATGAAATACCAAAAGTTAGAAAGAAATTAAGGAAGATTGTAAAGTACTGTATAATTAATCTGTTTTATCACAAGTTAAATGTAATAGGTACACAAGAACGGGAAGGATAAAATTATTGAACAAACACAAGGAAGTCCACCTGAAAAATATTTTATGAATACTGATATATGTAATCCCATTATTCTTTTATTTTTGGTAACATTGGTTGTTAAAATTAATAGCAGAGAACTCAAATAGCCAGCAGTAAATTATAGACAAATATTGGACGTCGAACTTTTTAAAGTTCTGCACAAATGGGAATAAATAGTTGCGCTACAGTCGTGTTGATAAACAAAACACTAGGTTCTGATTACTTAATTGACGGACATCGGTTCAGGAAGAGGTAGAGTCGCACAACTAGTCAGATCAATTTGTCCATAGCTTAAAGTACAATTTAATGTGTCACTGAAACGAAACGCTATTAATTACTCATCGAGAACGGAACGTTTTCCAATAGGTCGAGCTTTCATATAAATACGGACGCCCTTTTCAAAAGGCACGTATTATGTTGCAACTGAAGTAAGGTGGATATATTTTTAGCGGGTGACCCAATTTATATTTTACTACTTTGTTAGAGTATGTTCCCTGTTTTCTATCTGAAATACTTAGGGATTGTCTGAAAATAACAAATGGACGTCGGAAATACAAATGAATGTCACAAAAATCGTAGGTTTTTTTCCTTTCAATTTTTTTTCAATGTATGGGCAGGTCAAAGACTTTCTATAGGTATTGTTTAATTTCTTTGAGTTAGGTACATTGATTCTTATGAATTCTTTTTATTTTGATGTTCTAGCTTCAAGAAATTTCTTTTCATACGAATTAAGTATGTTTTGCGGAACACAAAAGATTGCTTATTTTTTTTGAGCAGCTTGTGACACCTACTGCATATGCCTTTTCAGCGTCTTACAGCCTGCTTTAACCAGTCTTTTACTTTATTATCACCTAAAATATACCTTGGACAAATTCTGGCAGATTGACAGTTCGTCGCACAAGATCACGATCAATGGAAGGGGAGTAGAGAGGCCTTTGCCCTGCAGTGGGACACTACAGGCTCATAATAATATATATAAAACTAGCGACCCGCCCCGGCTTCGCACGGCTATATTATGCATGTATAAACCTTCCTCTTGAATCACTCTATCTATTAAAAAAACCGCATCAAAATCCGTTGCGTAGTTTTAAAGATTTAAGCATACAAAGGGATATTAATGACAGAGAAACCGACTTTGTTTTATACTATGTAGTGATGATTTACCTTATAAACATCAAAGTTTTCAATAATAGAATCGAAGCTCGTATACAGATCGTTCAATAAGTCCACAACTTCCAATGGCGTGGACTCAGCTGAGAGCTGTGTGAAGCCGATGATATCGCTGAAGTAGATCGTCACTTGGTCGTACGTCTCCGCCATTACTGGTTGACCCATTATCAGCTGGGATGCCACGGATCTGGTGGAAACAAATAAATAAGTTTATTCATAAAATGTACAACATCAGTTATTTACAATGCATCACTTATGCACCCGCGGTTTCATCCACGTAAGTTAGCCTATATGTTAATCCAGGTCTCCAGCCATTAACATACCGAGTTTCATCGCAATCGGTCCATTAGTTTTCGCGTAAAAGAGTACCTAACAAACACACACACAAACTTTCTCATTTATAATATTGGTAAGATTAGTAGGAAGTAGGAAGTTGTACATTTGCTCAAACTGAAACCCTATTACGCCTAATCTAAGCAGAGCTTGTGTTATAGTTCGTAGTTAAATCAAAGTAACCCATAAAATATTAATAATAATTACTTATCCAGGCCATTTCCATTCTTTCACAAATTCTATCCGATTGTTACCCGACTGCAAGAAAAGGGTTATGTTTTTCGCGCCTATCTTTATATCTATGTTTGTAATATTATTTTTATTGTTAAGGTTCTCTACATATTACTTTGGCCTCACGTTGCACGCCTTTCAAAGGTTTTATATTATGGTTTTATATAAAACATCTTTCAGCCAATAATCTCCTATCGAAACCAAGTGTTGTCCTTGGCTGCATTTTATAGGTGCTCAAGTAAAAACAATTACTTACTCCTGTAAAATCATTACTACGAAATGAGTTTTATTGTAAGATTTTACTTCTCTTATTAATCTAAATTCTTATTAATCTAAATAAAGCACTTTATTGCATCTTCGTGTATTAAAAGTCATCATCCCTTACGTATTAAAACTATCAGTACCAGAAAGCTATCGTTGTAAGGAATGACGTAGCAAAATGTAAGTTACGTCACAAATCCGGATTGTATCCATATCAGCAATATCCGGACCCATTTTATTCGTACGTCAATCATCTAAAAGAGGTAGATAAGTATTTGTTCATCCCTTTCAATTCCAATTTCAAGTTCCAAGACATGTAATTTTATGGAAATTGAGTTTCTTTTGTTTAATGTAATATTTCTGCTTCTTATATAACAATTTTAATGGGTATTATTCTTTTGAATTACTCAATGGAAAGTTTTAATTTGCAAGTCTTTTGCGTGTTGTGAAAAGTTTTAGCTTGTGTGACTTGCAATAATGTTATAAATATATGGTAAGTAGTTAAAATAGGGTCACTATAAACTTATAACATTAGTAAGGCATTGTACTACTAATGGAGCGATTACATCTATACTTTACTATTTCTTAAGACCTGCTTTAGACTATACCCACTGCATTTTGCAAATAAACAATCTGAATATAATTATATACGTGTACTAGCTTTTTCCCGCGACTAAGTCGAAGCATAAAACCCCGCAAAATAACTTTTCACACCTGCAGCACTTTAATCACGGATTAAAGCCTTATTAACCTCAACTTAAAGCAAGACTTTATTCCCAAGGGAGATAATGTTGTATGAAACTCCCAAGGGAATAAAGTGATTTGAATTTGGAACGTTGAAATTAATGTGATACCTCTTGGTTTTAATTTTGAAGGTCTCAGCAAATAGGTTTTATTTATAATAAGTCATTTGATTGGTCTACAAAAATCTAGCAGGCCACGATTTATGTTTTTATTTTGATTGTTACGTTAGGTCTAAGCAAATAGGCTTTGCCTATAATACCTAGCAAATATTTACCATCATGCTACCATCTCATTGCAATTGCCCCATTATTTTTTAATAGTGATTTTTTTCAAATAGGGGACTGGCCACCACAATAATTAAAAAAAGAAATATTGGACTGACGGTATGAAAAGTAGAGTATGCACCTCGGGATAAAGCATGTCTTCGTCTTGGGCGGCTTGAACCCCTCGCTTCACTCAGGACTCTACTTAACTCCCTCGCTTCGCTCAGGAGTTAACTTTAAACTGCCTCGCTCCGCACGGGAGTTAACCCGAGGTTCCGTCGTTACACTCGGGGTTCAATATGCCACCCACAACATAAGACATTGCTTTATGCCCTTGATGCATAATCTACTATTCTACCCCTTTTTAACCCCCGTTAGGCGATGAATTTCAATAAAATACGAAACACTTCTCCTTCAATTCTGCTATAGAATGTTTATGCAAAATTTGAAATAACAAATACATAAATAAAAATTATCGGATGCCTACGTCATACAAAGAACACACCCTCCAAGTTTAAGGTCTCTACGATCAGTGGTTTAGTCTGTGCGTTGATCCGTCATTCAGTCAGTCATTCAGGACAAAGCATTTTATACCTATAGAGTGCGGTAAGTTAAAAACCGTAAATGCATGAATTATTAAAAAAATCTTAATTAGAATTAAGCGATTAGAGCCAGACAAAGGAACCTTTATTCATTTTAAATAAAGCCGTTACGCAAACGTAATATTTTATTCCATCTACAAAATAAAGTAATTAATTAGTAGATAATTAAATACGAAGCTCATCTCGAAATCTCCTTCGGAAAGTAAGCCAACGACACCGCAAATGTCAGAGGTTGTTTTCATTAAACGTCTGCCGGGTTGTGGTCGTCCTGACTCCGTATCTGAAGGATTTGTAAGGACATTTCTATGTTTCAAAGGGTCTTTTGACTGCTAAATTATACATACTTGCCTGTGCTATTTTTAGTTGGAACTATGGTTGCCATTTAAATAATCTGACAATAAGCGTGAAAACCCCGAAATTAGGAGCTTAAACTCGGACAATCCCGGAAAAAACAAACTTTTTACTAAATCAACTTTATTAATTTTAAACATAACCTTTAAGAAAGTCAAAGTCAAAGGCAAAAATGTTTATTCATTTGGATGCCTAATACATTTGTACACAGATCACATAGAAACGTATTAAAAACTAAGAAACTATTAAAGTAGTCAGTCTTCATTTTGGGAGTCTTCAACTAGGGATGGCAACCCTAGTTGTAACTATACATCTTTTAATGAATTGCGCCTGACACAAATACACGCTATAAACTTAACAAGCCCGCTCTGGCGAGAAGTGAAAATAATGTAATGATAAAGATGGTAGCAACCAAGCATTAAATTGTAACACGTGTGAATGAATAATTTTATTATTAATTTTTTCCTAATTTTAATTAGTATTTTAAATTGGTTAGTATCGACCCAGTTGGCACAATGGTCACCGTGCCAGACTTCTAAACACAGAGTTGCGGGTTCGATTCGTGCCTCAACAAGTATTTATGCTTATTTGTCTGTGGTCTGGTTGTTTCTATGTATTATAAGTATATATGTATTTACAAAAAAATAATAATTATGTAGTATATACGTTGTTTAACACCCATAACACGGAATGTCCTGCAATATTTATTTATTTATAGTGAGACTGTACAATACTGTACATTTTAACCTACTTACTTAGGTAACAACTGGTAGAGCAATTCCTCACATTTCCTCTTTTCTTCAAGGTAGTCCGATGTGCGTTCTTCGACCAAAGTTTCTAGATTGTTCGCGTATTGCTCCACTTGTGTCAACAGCATGTCCAGGCGAGTTGATGTTTCGCAATCCCTTTTAGAAATAAAGTTGTTTTAGTTTACCTATCTTTTTCTTTTTGCAATAGGTTTTGGAACGATAGTTCCTTATCGCGCGTTGCGAAAGGGGGCTAGACGGAAAAAATTAAGACTAAAAGTTGTAAGCCGTGCGGCGTGTGCGTGTTTCTCTGTCTGTCCCTCTCTCTGTTATAGAAAGCAAGCCAGTTATTTTCGTTTCGTCTTTCTATTTCGCATTGAACAGTGTGGTGTCGCGACGACTATGCACAAACGAAAAAATTTGTGTAAAAACTTGTGAAAAAACTTGTACATTGAAAACATTATTCCTTAAATTGGGCAAATAATTAGGATTATGCTACCGTATTTGTGTCATGCATTAAAAAGGACACAGACGTACTTTGTTATTAAATTTAGAATTTGATAACCCCCGACTTTTATCCCCATAACTTTCAGATGGCTTAATCGATTTCGACTAAACATAGCAAGTAACACTCCCGACTAATTCACCTTTCAAACAAAAAAAACGATATCAAAATCGGTTCAGCTGTTAGGGAGCTACGATGCCACAGACATGTGACATGACACAGAGAGACATGTCAAACTTATAACACGGTTTTGCGTATTACAATAAACATTAAAAACAGTAACAATGCTATAGAAAAATAAGTGGAAATCACGCTTTGTGTTTCTTACACTTTAGCCATTAGGTCTGCTAAGTCATTTTTATCTAAACACACAAAAGTAACAAATTACAGTACAAGCTATGTAGACTAGTAGTAGTAGAGCTCTTGTGTGTGGGGCAGGCTGAAAATCAGGAGCGATAAGATGGTCACACAGCTCACAGCATATTGCTAAGACTGCACCCTCATATCTTGTTGTTTAATGACTTATGCATTGTAATCTATTTATGTAGTTATATATGTCCCAGACTTTTTCGCCGTTATGAGAAATCGTGCCTCGTCCTTCTGGAGTCGGCTTCTTGGATCGGGAAATAGCATTTTGGTGGCTGTCTCTAGCAATGTGACCTGTCCCTTATTTGGGCATTGGAACACATACAGGCAGACAAAAAATGAAAAATTGTATTGACGAGAATTTTAATTTTATATTTAATTGTCATTTTATTACTGTTTTTATTTTAATTTTATTTTAATTTTTTACTTGAAGTTAGGATGTGTGATATGGGTTGTTTGCCTGTAATAAAACATTTTATTTTTATTTATGTTGTGATATGAAAAATAAATGGTTTGAATTGTTTAATTCTACAATTGATACCAACTTGTTGATTATAATTCTCTGTATATTTTCCTTAAGCGCTGAGAAATCTGGTCGATCATCGTCCGGTACTGTCCAATAAGGTGGTTCTCCAGTGAGAGATTGTCTTGGAGACGCAGACAATGGAGAAGTTCCTCGGTTACGCATTTCTGCACTTCCTGCGAAATAAAAAAACAGGTGTAGTATTAGATAAGTAAATTGGTACTTATCATTTATTTAGTCAGAACTCGATACTGGTAGCTATTGAAAACACCGTGGTAGACTGAAAAGTAAGACAATTTAATAAAGTATTTACCTCTTTGGAAACAGGCAATTTGAAGTCATGTAATAATCTAAAAGTCCACGGCTAAGAAATAAACGTACCTCTATGCAAATCTCAGAGGACCCGTTTTTATGCAAGGTTAAGTTAATTTCTCATATTTTATACTAGCGACCCGCCCCGGCTTCGTACGGCTATAAATTATGCATGTATTATACATATAAACCTTCCTCTTGAATCACTCTATCTATTAAAAAAACCGCATCAAAATCCGTTGCGTAGTTTTAAAGATCTAAGCATACAAAAGGAAATAGGGACAGAAAAAGCGACTTTGTTTTATATATATACGACTCGCTCCAGCTTCGCACGGCTATATTATGCATGTATTATACATATAAACCTTCCTCTTGAATCACTCTATCTATTAAAAAAAACCGCATCAAAATCCGTTGCGTAGTTTTAAAGATCTAAGCGGTCAAAGGGAAATAGGGACAGAAAAAGCGACTTTGTTTTATATACTCGTATATTGTTATTGTTATATGTAGTGATAAAATGTTCCGATTTAGGTATTAAAGTCATAAAATATTAAAGTTTTAGACACGGTTATTATGATCGACCTTTCACTAACTAGAACTTTTGATGGAAATAGGCTAGTGGCTAATATTCAAGTAGCTTCAGAATTCAATTATTTCCATGATTTCAAACGTCAGACAGAATACGAAGATAATGTGGGTTTCTTCGAGGGTTATGTACTAGGTACAAGAATAGGTAGTTTTGTACATAACTATTATTATGTTTTTCCTGACCTTTTCATTGACATATATTAAAATGTTTTTATGATTAAACACAATGAAAGGAAGAACTTTAACGACTGGGGTATAGATTTTGAAATATTACGTTGGTGAATTACATATTTTAATTATAATTTTAACTGTGCTGTTCTGCTGTTAAATTAAACAGTAGAATCCTGTATTTGCAGTCGCTGAGCTGAAATAAAGTAAGTTAAATTTCTGATAGCAATTTTTAACGATTTTAACTATAAAACTATAAAATTATTGATTGTCTAAACAATCAAGAATAGGCCGTGAGCTTGTAGATAATTCAAACTCTTCTTAGTTTAGTTTTGAGTTAACTATAGTTAGGTAGGTAGATACAGATTTATTGTTGTCTTTCTTCTTATCAAATTAAGACTCCACTTATCTTAAAATTATGTAAAGAGAAATCAGACTATATTTGCACTTAGTTAACTTAAATATTCTTTAAAAATCCTCTGTAATAATTCAAACTCTTCTTAGTTTAGTTTTGAGTTAACTATAGTTAGGTAGGTAGATACAGATTTATTGTAGTCTTTCTTTTTACCAAATTAAGCCTTCACTTATTCTCAAATTATTTAAAACTAGCAACCCGCCCCGGCTTCGCACGGCTTTATTTTGCATGTATTATACACAATATAAACCTTCATCTTGAATAACTCTATCTATTAAAAAAAACTGCATCAAAATCCGTTGCGTAGTTTTAAAGATTTAAGCATACATAGGGATATAGGGACATAGGGACAGAGAAAGCGACTTTGTTTTATACTATGTACTAGTGATTAAGAAATCAGACTATATATTTGCACTAAGTTAACTTAAATATTCTTTAAAAATCCTCTAAAATACGATACTTCTCGGCTGCAAAAACTACGAAAACGGCGGTACTTAATCCCTAACATATTTCTCTCCTATATTTTCCTGTCCATGGCACACTTCCAAGCACCTGGGTCTTCGATAATTCACGAACCTTTTCTAAAGTATCATTCAAAATGATTCACTTAGTTTAGGTACGTACTTAAGGCCTTAAGGACCCACTGAGGTATTTCGAAATATTCAAATAATGTACTGAAAGAGCTCTAGAAGATTTATTACAATTGCGTGAATAAAGAAAAGAATAAAATATCTGATTTTCTGAGGTAAAAATTTTTTATTTCTGAAAATCCTACTGTTTGGAAACTTTTGAAAAGAAAAGATACTATCGTATTAATAGACAAATAAATCAAAGTTTATGCTATAAAATTTGTTTTACCTATGTATTTTAGAATTTTAGCTCTAAAATAACCAGCAGCAACTAGATATGATTAACTTAATTTTAACTAGTCCACGAAATAGCTTGAAATAAGCATTTCTGAAAGCTAAGAGTGTATTAATACCTAAGTATTTATTTAACAATCTACTCTTGAGTAGTATGGCAATAACTTGCTGTCCAACCTTCTACAGATCAATCATCATAAATATTGTAATACCAAATTACCCTAGATCAGACTATTGGATTCGAATGACGTCTCTATTGATTTGTAGTTCGCAAATGCCTACTGTTTATTCAATGCTTGACTAAGTCCATGACAGTTTGAATCACGGAAATAGATATATTTAGGTAAGGAATCTTCAAAATGGGTGAAGATATGGAATAATAACGGATAGTATAATATCAATTGATATAACGTTCGCATGATAATAGTAATAGTAAAAACAAGTGCGTGTCGGGCCACGCAGAATGCGGGGTTCCGTAGTTGTTCAGCACGATATTTAAATTTCAAAAGGACTCTTTTTAGATTTTATTACTTAGCCGTCTATTACTCACAAACTACTAAAGGTGAGCACACACCTAGCCGCACAGCACGCGCCGCAGTCGCTGCAGCGAAGGAAATCCCCAAGGCCGATGCTGATGACGTCACCAGCCGACGCTGCGCGCATACAAACGGAGACTGAGGCGCATGCGGGGCGGGTAAATGTGCGCTCACCATAAAGCCTACTTAGCCGTGATATGGTTCCTTTTAAATTCCTAAACCTACTATATCCAAAAACAATTATTCAGCTGGAAGCAAACATAAAGCTGTTTGGGGAGGGGGGGACTTGACTCCGACAAAATAAAGCTCAATATTTTTGCAATAGACCAGGATCAAAAAATACTTATTATGAAGTATAAAGTGGCCAATATTGTGATGAAGATGCCGTAAGATACCCGGTATCGAATGGCCTACGTGTTCGAAGTCATAAAACGTCACCGCAAATAAAAAGGGTTAAATCACGAAATTCAGCATCACAAGTAACAATTTCTTCAATTTACCAGAAAGATAAAGAAAATGTTGTCACTTGAACTAGCATCTAAATTCTTCTAGATAAAGACTTACGTTTAAACTTGTCTTCTAATATAGCAGCACAATAATCGCAAGCGAGTGTGCAATGTGGACGTCTCATTTCCAACAAAGGGCTGACTGCCCGCCTCGGACTCGGGGAGTCTGCGCCCCCTGGAGGGACGAGGGACATTGTTCTGAAACAAAAACAATCTATAAATCAAGTGCAGGACACTTTAACAAGTTTTATAAATAACTAGCGACCAGTCCCGGCTTCGCACGGCTACCTATATTATGCATTTATTATACACATAAACCTTCCTCTTGAATCACTCTATTATCTTTTAAAAAAATCGGTGGTAACAGATAGACGGACAAGCATGTGATCTTATAAGGTTTCCTTTTTTACCTTTTGAGGTACGGAACCCTAAAAATAACGTTGCAAGATTCCAATCGAACAATACATACAATGCACAGAACATACAATGCAAGCTAAATAAAAGCTTTTAATAAAAAAACCGCATCAAAATCCGATGCGTAGTTTTAAAGATCTAAGCATACCATTAACAGCGCTGTCTGTTAATGGTATGCTTAGATCTTTAAAACTAGCGACTTTGTTTTATATTCTGTAGTGATTTTAAGAGCCTGGCCCACTACAGGGCAAAGGCGTCAAAGGGGAATACCCTTCTATATATTTGAGATCTTCTGCGATGGATTGTCTTAAGCTGAGAATACACGACGACACTTGACACTAGACACTTGATGTATACATCGAGTGTCTACGTGTGTCCACCGCCGCGACATCAGAAATTGCTACAGTGTGGACGCTATCGACACTAGTGTAGACATTTGTGTCGAGTGTCAGTGTTGTCGTGTATCCTTAGCATTAAATTGGTTCATTTATCGTCTCGCCATCTTCGACGGGGTCTGCCGGGTAATGTTTTCCGTTGTTGGGGGTCCAAAAAGTTGTTGATTTAGCTCAAAGTTGTTCCGGTATTCATGCTAATTTCTATTCGTTAATTGACTGTTTATGGTCAAACAACTTGATCGATTTATAGGTCATTAACCTTTACCATAGAATATATATCCTTTAATTTAAGGGTTAAGGTTCCCTTACTTTACCTACTAAATGATATTAGGATTGAGTCAGGGAAATTTAGCGTGCCAAGTTGTAGGTAAAAACCGTAATAAGTTAGTTTAAGTAAAAGCTGGGTCTACTGAAATGATACCTACAGACTTGATTAAAGAACATTGTACCATTAATGTACCTCATCAAAGGAGATATTATATCCTAGGTATTGGTTAAAAATATCACTTCTGTTGGTAATTTTAGTTAAAATATTTTTTAACTCCCGACGCAAAAACGAGGATCATTCTCAGAAGATCCATTGGCCAGATTGGCCAAATTGTGGATCTACTGAGATTTTTCTTACTTGATCGATTTCTTCTCAGATCCAATATGGATCTACCTACTGGGATTTTTCTATCTAGGTGGATTTCTTCCCAGATCCAATATGGATCTACTGGGATTTTTCTATCTTGGTGGATTTCTTCCCAGATCCTATTGGATCTACTGGGATTTCTCTTTCTTGGTGGATTTCTTCCCAGATATGTCATCGATGCGACGGGGTGTATTGTATATGTGTGTGTCTGTCTGTGGCATCGTAGCTCCCGAACGACTGAACCGATTTCGATTTTATGCTTTTGTTTAAAAGGGAAAGAAAGAAAAAGAAATAAATAAAATTTATTTTCTGAACACAAAAAAAATAGGCACATAAAAAAGCACAAGTAGTACAGCGCCCAGAAAAAAAAGTTCGTCCTCAGCACGATGCTAGAGCTAGAAGCCCCAGCGCTGATTTTTTTTTTAAGGTGAATTAGACGGAAGGGTTCTTAGCTATTTTTGATCGATCGATAGCTATGTATAGTATAATCGGTGAAGCTAATTGAAAGTCATGGG
This sequence comes from Idaea aversata, assembly GCA_907269075.1. Lineage (NCBI taxonomy): Eukaryota > Metazoa > Arthropoda > Insecta > Lepidoptera > Geometridae > Idaea > Idaea aversata. The sequence goes on from OU026102.1 coordinate 7,900,253, forward strand.
GCATAAAAATCGGGGATTTTAAATTCTAAATGTAAAAAAATTTCGATATAAAAACAAAGCAAAGCACATCTCGGAAACGGATCGTCACCACATCGCCTCGCCGTCAACCTAACGTAAGCGGTAAGCACGTTGCCAACCGATCGGCAGTTCCGAATCAACTCGGCTACGGCTAGGCGGGGTGCCGCTGCGTGGTTAGTCCAGTATCCGAACGTGAAGTGTAGACGAAGAAACGCAAGCTAGGGTACGAAGAGTCGTAAGATAGCTTACGGTGAGACGTAAGCGCAGGAACGACAAGTCGACCACGCACCGTACCGCGGTTCGTGAGCTTGTCCCGTGGCGAGGCGATTACGTTACGATTCCGATTAGTGTGCACTGTGCATTGCAGTAGGGAGTTTCATACAAAGAATACTGAACTGCTCGAGTTGATACGTTTACGTTCCGTTTACGAGTTGATATATGTGCTACGACCTTAAGTATAAATATCGGCAAAACCACCTATAAAGCAATACTAAGATCTACCAATCACTCCCTCGGGTCTGTTTATCGAGGTCGTATACGTAAACTTCTTGTTACGTTCTAATTCCTTAGGTATTTCGTAGGTTTACGTTATGATGCCTAAGTAAATGTAAGTTCCAAGTTTATATAACTTCTGTGACTTTCTGCCGGATTTGTTTACGCTTCTTAGCGGTTAATTTAGTTACTTAATTACTTTTTTGTTATTATCTTCGCTGATGTAAAATTTTATTTGCTAAAGGCAAATAAAGAATTAATAGCTTATGGTACGCTTAAAACATTTGTAAATGCCACGGAAAATTTAGTTTGTAAAAATGTAGTGCTAATTCGTAATTACGCTCACGCTTAATTATTAGGGTTCCGTACCTGAAAGGTAAAAACGGGACCTTATTACTAATGGTGAACACACACCTAGCCGCACCTCACGAGCCGCAGTCTCCGTTTGTATGCACGCAGCGCCGGGTTTGTGACGTCATCAGCATCGGTTTTGGGATTTCCTTCGTTGCAGCGACTGCGGCGCGTGCGGTGCTGCTAGGTGTACGCTCACATTAAGACTCTACTGTCCGTCCGTCCATTCGTCTGTCTGTCTCCAGACTGTATCTCATGAACTGTGATAGCTAGAGAGTTGTTTTCACAAATTATACATTTCTGTTGCAGCTATAACAACAAATACTAAAAAACTACTAGGTACTACAAATACAGAAAATAAAATGGAGGCTCCCATACAACATGGTATGAGACCTTTAGTGCGCAAGTACGACTCGCACTTGTCCGGTTTTTTTGTTTTACGTCATTTCCTATCCGTGAGATCCTGTAATTGACGTTGAAAACTGCTCCCCGCGTAAGTCCCAATTTTGCAATAATTTCTGTATCAAACGTATCCTATGTCCCTATGTCCATCCCCGAAACAAGTTTTAAAGTTACCACTATGCCAATTTCCATACAAGTCGGTTCAATCGTTTAACGGTGAAGCGGGACAATTAAATAAGCACATTTTCGGATTTATAATATTAGGATATAATATAACTAGCGACCCGTCCCGGCTTCGCACGGCTATATTATGCATGTATTATACATTTAAACCTTCCTCTTGAATCACTTTATCTATTAAAAAAACCTCATCAAAATCCGTTCGGTAGTTTTAAAGATTTAAGCATACATAGGGATATAGGGACAGAAAAAGTGACTTTGTTTTATACTATGTAGTGATTAGGAAGTTAGAATAATAACTGTTGCATCTACGAAGAAATTTAAGGTTAATGTGCAAAGAATTGGCCCTTTGTGTACTTCAGTGATCGAGATTATGTTAGGCATAGTTATGTTGCAATCAACTTTTAAAACTTGTTTGTAAGTTCAAGCCCAACTTGTTATAAACTGTAGAAACGTGGTTCAAAGTTTATGGTAACGTTGCAGTTTCTACGAATTTCTGATTGGTACAATGGAAATAAATTGGAGTTTATATTTGTTGTTTCAATTCGTTCCTAACAATCTTTAGTGTTCCTACAAACCTTTTTTGATAAAGTTAGTAGAAATCAGTATCGATGGGGTACATGCAACCCAATTGCCTTTACCGATTTAGGCATAGGTTGTGGTCACATGTGTTGTAGGATAATAAAGGTTAGTTCTACACACGCGCTAAATGTTTTAGTTTCTATTGATGTTTTTTTTAAACATATGATAGGTCAGCGTTTGACCAATATCACACCCCCTTGATGACTTGATGGCGGCCTAAGATGTAGCACACTTTCTTAGAAGATACCTATTCACTCGCGACTTGAAGACCCCCCAAATTGTAAACGTCAGGAAAGACAGTGGCAGGCAACTGGAATGACGAAGCAAAATGCTTAGTGCGGACGTCTGGTTTAAAGGCTCACCTTTAAATAAATATAAACCGTAGCCACTGGTAGGTACTATGTCAATTTATAGTATTCGGTTAAGTTAGACATTGGCAAGTTAAGTAGAATAGAATGGAATGGAATGGAATGGAATGGAATGGAATGGAATGGAATGGAATGGAATGGAATGGAATGGAATGGAATGGAATGGAATGGAATGGAATGGAATGGAATGGAATGGAATGGAATGGAATGGAATGGAATGGAATGGAATGGAATGGAATGGAATGGAATGGAATGGAATGGAATGGAATGGAATGGAATGGAATGGAATGGAATGGAATGGAATGGAATGGAATGGAATGGAATGGAATGGAATGGAATGGAATGGAATGGAATGGAATGGAATGGAATGGAATGGAATGGAATGGAATGGAATGGAATGGAATGGAATGGAATGGAATGGAATGGAATGGAATGGAATGGAATGGAATGGAATGGAATGGAATGGAATGGAATGGAATGGAATGGAATGGAATGGAATGGAATGGAATGGAATGGAATGGAATGGAATGGAATGGAATGGAATGGAATGGAATGGAATGGAATGGAATATGATTTATTTGCAACAAAATAAGACATTACTAATTCTTTAAAGCTTAATAACTAACAATTGTTGCAAAACGGACCCCAACTCAGCGAAATGCTAGTATTTCGACTAGCGCTGGTCTTCCTCCCAACAACAAGACCAACAACAAGTACTTAAATTTTACAGTGGAAATTTGTTGTAAGTTGTAAGTTCTAAAACATATAACTACGAGTAAATATGTATTATATAAGGTAGGTACCTACAATCCTACATGTATAGTTCACATAAAATTGCCTATATGATGTGCAGAGAAAATACCCAGCCCAGAAAAATTATTTCATGATAATAGTACCCATTGCCGTAATTTGCTTCTTTCCTACAACAAACTACCTGTATTTGTCATATTTTTACGCAGCGACGCCTGCGATATCTTTACAGGATCTATAGAATGTCGTATAGTTCCTAAAGTATCATAAACCTTGAAATAAATCCAAATAAAACTGCCAAACACGACAAAAACAGGTAACGCCTCACGAGAACCAAATCTCAGCGGGAAATAGCGTTGTTTGTTTTTGTTTTACAAAATTAAGAACATTGCCATAACCGTTTATGGATTTGGATATAATAATATCGCGGTCAAATAAATAACATACTCAGAAAATTAAAATTCCTGACTGACTGACTCTTCTTCTTTGTGTCGATGGCATAGATTAATTTCAATAAGGTCAGACCCCTCCACTCCAGTATGCTGCCAGATTTTCGGCATTTGAATTGGCTGACATTAGGTCAGCCAGCGTATAGCTACAATAACTTTAGGGGCAAATTAGTAGGTGCTGGATGTTCTTCTCGAGAGCCCCACAGTCTTACTGGTTTTGGCATGGATCAACCATGCCCCATCTTCCCAGGTTTGCCCTGTAGCGTTCAACCTGGATTTGGCATGGGACGATCATGTCCCATCTTCCCAGGTTTGCCTTGCAACGACCAACCGGAGTCCTCGGTCTATTAAGTGACTGACTTATACATTCATCGAAGGGGTTTTAATACGAAAGAAGGTTGTTCTAAACGTCTAGATGAACAACTTTTGTTCTACGACTTTTGGAAATTCGAACATCTCGTTCGAAGTTTTTGTATGAAACAGCTGATTTTTAAGTAAAAATTCTCTCAGGATTATCGAAAATAAAGTTCGAATTTCCAAAAGTCGTAGAACAAAAGTTGTTCGCCTAGACGTCTAGAACAACCCCCTTTCGTATTAAAACCCCTTCACTGAAACACATTGTATATCAACGCACAACTAGAGATATGATATTAGGAGGAAGTGATGTTCCTTATGAAGTGTAGGTATCAACTAAGAAGACACATTGCATTTGTTTTCTGAAGACCTCGGGGGCAAAGCCGCAGGCAGAGCATAGTATAAAGTAACATTTTGTTAGGGAAATTGGGTTAGTGCAGCCATGTAGAGTGTCACATAGGCAGGCTGTAATCTAAAGCCTATTGATGCGCTAGGCGGGCGGGCGGCTGTTGTGGGGTCGGTTGTTTGTAAGTGAATCAACGCTTCATGCTACGAAACCTGAGCGAAATGAACATTTGTAGGTATATATTGTTTACATATGAAATCACAGTTATACCGCCGAGCGATCGAAGTGTCTCTGCTTCAAGTCTGGTAACATTTGCTTTCCTCTTTCAGTGTGTATGTTTGTTGGTACTCCTCTACAGGTCATATTTTATAACCGGTCTGGACAAAACTTGTCTAAAATCTAATTTATAAAGTCGAAAAAAATAATTAAGACGCTTAATTTATATTCTAAATTATAATATTTTACTGACTAAATCATGAATTGTAATCAATAAAAATGATATTTTCTTTGTACTCAATTTGATGGTTAGTAATAAACATATTCCTTTGATTAAGACGTCGATAAATTTTGTAAATAAAGAACTTAGATATTGTATTACAAGCCTAGATAATTTCCCCCTTATTCCAAAACGAGGTTTAAGGATAGTCCGAGATGTGGATTTAAACCTTGGATTTAGACACAGATTTACTCGTGAACTAATAGTCTAAACACTATCCGTATTAATCTATAGGGATAGTGTTTAGACCATAGTTTCCTATGTAATCTATAGGGATAGTGTTTGACTATAGTTCACGAGTAAATCTGTGTCTAAATCCAAGGTTTAAATCCACATCTCGGACTATCCTTAAACCTCGTTTTGGAATAAGGGGGTTTAAGTTTAATTTAATAAAAATGTATTTTATATAAAAAACGAAGGCAAAAAAGAGATATCCAGAAACACTTAGGAAACTCAAAGATATTCAACATGGGCATTTATGGTAATATCTTTGAATAAACCCATTTTTTTTCAACAGACTCTACCTACGTGTTTGTCTAGTATCTTATAAATAAAACAACATGCCAGCAATATATATGGCTTTCGTCTATCTTGGCTTTCGTCTAAGAAAACAGGGCCAAGCTTTCGCTAAATAAATAAACCGTTAAAGTGCTGCTAAGATTTATCTCCTTTGGTTGCCGGTAGCCACGTGAACACTAAAATGTTACTTGGTATAATAATGTAGATACTCGTAGTTCTTTGAATTAAAACTTAATAATTCGCAATTTACCTCATACATATGTTAAATTGTCAACAACCATTACCTTGTAAGTTAGTAATATAGGTCAGGCTCAACATTTTTATTCCAGTTAAGTTTAGTGCAACCACAAAAGGAGGGCGGGTTGAATTTTTTTTGGTTCCACTGCTGCCAATTTTCTATCTTCTCTCGCGTCTCTTGATGGCCCCCGTTTATTTGGGGTTTTTTTGAATAAGGAGCATTTATGTATCTTTTAGGAAAACGTGCTAGGTACAACTTAGACCGCATCGTCACTTGAGATAGTGGTCAAACGCTGACCTATTTATTATAAAAAAATAGGTAATGTATAATAGACTAACTCTACCTCAGAACGAAATTTAATAAATTCTTGAGACATTTGAATTTCTAAGAAGTTTTGCGCCCCGCCTTTACTCTTGAAACTCTAAAATGCACCACGTTATAAAATTGCTGACATCTAGAATCCATAGAAATAACTAGAAACGTTTCACTTCGCATTTTCTTTGAGGAAACAAAGAGAATTTAAATTTTATAACATGGAACGTAGACAGCTGCTTAGCATAACGCTTTCCAAAAAACCTGAAAGATAAGTTCGTATCATAAAAATAAACCATAAAGTCAAATCAAATAACGTTTAATTTTTGTGTCAATCTATTCTGTGTAAAAATAGCGCAAGATTTTATTACCTCTTTCTTTGGCAAATTTCCAACTCTTCAAAGTTTATTATACCCGAGTAGGTATGTCCAGGTTTATTTAATATGACTTTTTAAGACAAAAAGCTCTAAGTGCGCAGTTTAATGAAGAAGTAGGTAATTGTTACTTTATGTGCTACTATACATAGTAATCTATACTTAGAAGAAACTCTGTTCTAGCATTATTTCTTGCTTCAAAAAACCTTTTTTTTTGGTGTAATATCAATTAGATTTTACGTATCTATACTAATATTATAAAGCTGAAGAGTTTGTTTGTTTGAAGGCCCTAATCTCAGGAACTACTAGTTCGAATTGAAAATTTATTTTTGTGTTGCATAGTCCATTTATCGAGGAAAGTTATACTACTTTATAATTTGATATTCCCACGAGATCGGTACTTACGCGGGTGAAACTGCGGGACGCAGCTAGTAAGTATAAAAGTATAATCAGATTCGGTTTCTTTCTTGGATTAGTAAGAACGCTAGAGCTCCCCTATCTCTTCTAAAAGACCCTTGTCAGAATGTAGGTAAACTTACTTAGTCTCAAAAGTCTTTTCCTTCTCTGTATTTTAGTTTAAGATTTAATTAGCACTGCCGACGTAGGTACATACGTATTACAGACATGATTTGTGTGTCTTGTATTACACAATATACGAGGCTCTGGTTTATTTGTTTTACATATGAATACATTTTCTTCTTCTTTTCCTTATCCCAGCTTATTCAGGGCTGGGCCTTCTCGTATTTTTGCGCCAGGTCGTACGATCTTGAGTTGTCAAGTGGTTTAGGTTCTGTGACTTCATCTGCTTGTCCACCATCCACCAAGTATCGGGTGGTCTTCCTCTACCCCTAGGTTTCACTGGGATGTTCAATGCCTTGTTTACGGCGTGATCTTCTACTTACATATGAATTAATAACATTTGTTTTACTCTCAATTATTTCTTAAAAAAATATTTATGCCAATTTAAAACACAAAATTAAATATCAATATTACAAATTACAAGGATACTTACATCTAATTACCAAACACGAATTATAAAAAAAAAACTTTAAACCTTAAACACCACAGGCACACACAAAATAAATAAAATAAAAAAAGAACAATAATTAACAACATTAATAAATTAATATAACTTGAAATATCGCAGGGATTTCGTGTTTGCCTTTCGTCATAATCAGATCTTAATAATAGCGAGTCTTACCTGTTTAGGGAACGATCAAAAACATGATGAATATTAAATCGGTAAAGCGTCCTAATATTATACGTATTTTGCGGAATTTAATATTAAAGTTTCAAGTCTCATTTCGTTTGGAGTGTAGTATGTATTCCCTTAGGTGAGCAACGAATTTCCTATATTTTGTAAACGGAAATCAACGGAAATGTTGTTTATGTGTACTTCTGTTTAAAATTTCATTAAGTATGTTTACTTACACGTGTATTTTCAAGGATCATTCCACTAGGATGGGTTTTAATCTCAGTCATTTGAGATAAATATGTTTTATTTAAAGTAAAGTTTACAGTAGCCATATAATTTATATACTATCCCATTGCACATAAAGATGCAACATCTCTTTTGTCTGTGGTTTTCGATAGGGTCAGAGGTAAAGTTTTTTTTATTTTAAATTCGAGGAAATATTGAGTTTGCAATATTATTGGCCTCTAGTTCGTAAATCGGTAGACAGCATTGTTTGCTGGTATATCGTAGTTTAAAATTAAAGATGCTCGTAGGTTGAGTAATTTTTGAAAGTATTGAACCAATTGTGATTTTAGTTTAGTAATAAAAGTAAATTGCACATGCAGTACTTGCTTACCTACTAGTAGGTATAACTATGCAATTAATTTTTGCAATTAATTTTTCAGCATTTTATTATCATTTCATTATATCCGCAGCAGGGCTAGAAGGAGAAACGAGACGAGTTGGACTCGCACTGTTGGGACTGGACCCAGATAGCACTAGACAGGGAACAGCGGTAAGAAGGGGTGGGAGGCCTTTACCTTGCAGTGGAACATAAAGGTTTAATAAGTTAATCCCGTAATTTCGTGTAAATTTTTTCATATCTCGAATTCAATCAGTTTATTATACAAATTAAATAAACATCTTAGAACTCTCGGACTACTTGTAACGTAATCTTTAGTCTCTAAGCTAAACAAAACAGTCATTTGTTGACATAATAGACCTTCTCAAGTGGTCGTAAAGATTGATTTATTGCTCCTGCGCGTGCGGCGGCCAAATGACGTCATCGTCTTGGCACTTCAAACGTAATTTTTTTGACATTCCGGGCACGCGTGTCGGTATAGGTCAAAAATGACAAGGAAACTAAGTACTTGGACTTGACCCACGAAATTACCGCCATGTGGGACGTTGATTCGACGAGTATTGTTCCAATAGTTGTATTGGTAAATACACTGATAGCGAAGGACCTTGATCAACACCTCAAGAGGATCCTGCTGGATGGTTGGGTTAAGGGTCAGATCCAGAAGGCATCTTGGATACAGCTCGTATCGTCAGAAGATTTCTCTCTCTGCTGCTCGGATCGGTAGCCTGGACCCTGCCTCGCTGCCGACGACGGTATTCTAGGTTTAGGTTTTTCCTAATGATTTACTGTTTTAAATGCATATTTTTAAAACTTGTAAATTCAATTTTATTTCGGTAGTAGTAGGTTGTAGCTTAGATATAATTGTTTTATAAGTTTTTATAGTGATGTTTATATTTTGTATGCAGTTTGTGTTTATAAAAATCTAAAGTTAAGAATAGTAAATGAATGAGAATACATAAATAAACATATGTATCGCAAAAACCATGTGATATCGCAGTGGCTAAACTCATACATGTCCGTTTGCAGCAAGATTACACGGGAGTAAATACATTAGCCTCCCTTCTAGCACGGCTCGCTGAGCAAACAATTTTCTGTAATGGACTAGGTACGTTCTTAATGAACATACACCAGTGTAGCAGCTCTTAAGAAATCTTTGTAAGAGGATTTAGTTTCTGTGTTAAAGATTGCAAAACTGAAGTAATATTAGAGGAAAGAGAGATGTTTGATAAAACATCGGTAGAAGTAACACGGTACCAAAAAGTTCAAATTATGTATGAAAAGTGATGTCTGATTCTAACGAAAGGATGGATAAGCAGTAGGTTAGGTACCTAATTTATTTTACTTTAAAAGTGTTTTAAATTACTGAGTCTAAATTGTTTCATGGTTCCATTAAAGGCCTGTTTGAATATTAGACCACATGATTTTGAGAAAGTTGACGCATACTGACGGGTACCTACTAAATACTAACCCTAAACTACTACACGTACTTTTCGGCCTTTCAGTTTGAAAGCAGACGTTAAATGATTAGGCAGTAAAAATGCTCGCCATAAATGAACACTGATTGGCATGTTATCGACTAACTGCCCTAAAAGTTAGCAATGCAAATAATTTACGAAACGAGCTGAAAGCTAAGCAATCAGTAACTAAAAAAATTGGTAATAGGTGAGGCAAGATTATTAGGCGTCTTATTTTAGTAAATAAAAGCATCACCTCGTGATTTTATTTTAATTTTAAATCCCGATCCCGTGGGAATATCGGGACAAAAAGTAGCAATGTATCCTCATACCAAGTTTCATCAAAATCGGTCCAATAGTTAATCCAATAGTAACATATTCAATGCAAACAAACAAACAAACAATCAAATCTTTCTTCATTATAAAATTAGTCGGTACAGATAACCCTAAAATTATATTGAATTAAAATCCAACAAAAACGATCAGATTATACCTTGTATATTATTTTATAGACAGATTGATATTTATTAAGTCCTATCCATTGCCACGGGATTTAATTCTACATCCGCTGAATATTTCAACGAAAGTTCATTTGCGAATGGAAATTCTATTAATTCTTTTCAGATTAAAAAAAAGAAAAGCCGATGGAATTCATTAGCAAAGTTTAATGGAGAAAATTAAAGTTTTAGTCGTGGACTGAGTTACGAAGGTACCTAAATGAAAATGGTATTTAAAAAAATCTATGCTCTTGTCTTTCTCAATAATGGTCATATCTTTTTCGATAATAACTATTCACTATTTATTTTGCAACTTTAACTTTACTTTAACATATTTATTGCAACTATTCACGACAAAGGCTCGCACCTTTTTTGAGCAATCCACTTCTATACAAATAGCTTACTATGTTACGTCCGTGCCTTAATTATAAAGAGGATAGGGTTGGGTTTCCAAAGAGCACGTGTCATGATAAAAATATCATGTATATTTCTTCAACCATTCACCCATAAAACGCTTCGAACGTTCTACGTATCGTTCCGCTTGCATGCCAATGCAACTGAATGCCCCTATATCAATGCTTAACCATCCACCTAATCCAAGTAAAACGGAACGCATTCCCGTTGTTAAACCAACCGCAATCGAGGCTGAAGTTCTCAACTACCTTATGGAAAATCAATAGAGAACAGGGATATGTACTTCGAAAGTTCTTGTCACAACAAGGTTAGGTAAAAACTTCAAAGTCAAAGTCAAATTTTTTATTTCTTTGGATGCCTATTACATTAAAATTTATATAAAGACCATATAAAATCACCTTAAAAACTAAGTTAGGATGTGTGCCTTCGGAACGCGCCCACCAATGAGAAGAAGGCACAAGAAACTCATGGGTTTTTTTTTCATGTGATCACGCTCACAAAGGTCAATTTCACTATCACTACACATGGTATAAAACAAAGTCACTTTCTCTGTCCCTATATCCCTTTGTATGCTTAAATCTTTAAAACTACGCAACGGATTTTGATGCGGTTTTTTTAATAGATAGAATGATTCAAGAGGAAGGTTTATATGTATTACTAGCTGCGCTCCGCGGTTTCACCCGCGTAACTCCCGATCCCGTGGGAATATCGGGATAAAAAGTAGCCTATAACCTTCCTCCATAAATGGACTATCCAACACAAAAATAATTTTTCAATTCGAACCAGCAGTTCCTGAGATAAGCGCGTTCAAACAAACAAACAAACAAACAAACAAACTCTTCAGCTTTATAATATTAGTATAGATAGCTTTTGCCCGCGACTTCGTCCGCGCAGGAGTCGAAAATAGTTAAAATAGGATTATTTTTTGTTGATTTCAAATTAGATTGAGTTTGAAACATGTGTGTCAAAATAAAATGTACTTACTTAATTTAATCAAAAGCACTAAGGAGTTCGAGTCGAAGTAAATCGCCTAAAATAACTTTCTACTCTTTTTTAAACCCGGTAGGTAATTAATTTCGTAAAATCCTTTCTTATCGGATGCCTACGTCATACGAAGAACACACCCTACAAGTTTCAGGTTTCTACGATTTAGGCTGTGCGTTGATCCGTCAGTCAGTCAGGACAAAGAATTTTATATGTATAGAGAAGATAGATTTTGAATGAGATGTATTTTAACTTGGAACACGAAAACCTCGGGTGCACCCAATTCTCTTGGGATGGGATCCAAAATGGGTATACGTCTAAGTACCTAAAGTTCTAAACCAAAAAAATGAATTCTTCTATTTCTGTCTTTCTAACACAGAGCCAATAATGCACAAAACTCTACGATTACCACATGAGTAAATCTTTAATCATATCGTGCTAATTAGTAATTACCTATCTATCATAGTCATATTTTGTGTTTTTAGGGTTCCGTACCTTAAAAGGTAAAAAAGGAACCCTTATAAGATCACTTTCCTGTCCATTTTAAAAATGAAAAAGGTGTAAAAGTCCTATTCATTTGTTTAGGTATTTTCGTATTCATAACAAAAGATATTTCTTTTAAATTACTTAATAATTAGTATCTACTAACTTTGGGAACTGTGACTTTTGGCAAATTGTTCAAAATTTTATTATTAGGTAGGGCTGAACAGTTGCGCAGTGAGTAATTTTGGCGTATCCTAATAAAAATATAGAGTTTTAAGTGATTCAGTGGCTATCCTATAACAGTTCTATGTTTTAACAAATATCCCGTCTCCGAGATGGTTTAGAAGTTTGGTTAGAAAGCATTATTTGTGCACAGCGCACTTTTGATAAAATCTTAGTCATAACGTTTGGTCAAATACCCCATTTCCGAGACACCTATGAGATTTGGTGTAAAGGCATATTTCATTTGCCGTAATGTCCTCTATCGACAGGTATTAGCAAACGTATCGCGCAAAAAAAATACTATGTCAAGTTCCCAGTAGGTACTAAATGGCAAGACACCTTTTTTCAGTTCAATGTTCGAAGTTTTCAACCTCTTAGGTTTTACGTTAACGCTGTCAGCTTGAAGTGACGTCTTACCAATCATAGATTAATGAGTATGTTACCAATCTAATCAAAAGCACTAAAGAGTATTGATATCAACTTCGAAGCAAATCACTTCCAAAATAACTTTCTTCCCCTTTTTAACCCCGTTAGGGGATGAATTTCAATAAAATACGAAACACGTGTTCCATTAATTCTGTTAAAGAATGTTTATGCTTTGAAATAGATTGGACTAAGGATCCATACTAATCACGTTGTCCAATACAAACTTTGCCCCCCTTTTTCTCCCCTTTAGGGGTAGAATTTCGAAAAATTCTTTCTTATCGGATGCCTACGTCATACAAAGAACACACCCTCAAAGTTTCAAGTCTCTACGATCAGCGGTTTAGGCTGTGCGATGATCCGTCAGTCAGTCAGGACAAAGGATTTTATATGTATAGATATAGATAAGAAGATAATACATGCATAATATAGCCGTGCGAAGCCGGGGCGGGTCGCTAGTTACAAATATTTGAAAGTATTATTTGAAATGGAGCAACTAAAGTCACGTCCATGGGTTCTTATCATTAAGGTAAGACGAAGTATCGTACGCCTTACTGCACAATTTATGCTTTATAAAAGTTTTGAACCTGTTAATGGACATATCATATACATCTTTAGATAATCACTACATTGTATAAAACAAAGTCGCTTTCTCTGTCCCTATATCCCTTTGTATGCTTAAATCTTTAAAACTACGCAACGGATTTTGATGCGGTTTTTTAAATAGATAAAGTGATTCAAGAGAAAGGTTTATATGTATAATACATGGATAATATAGCCGTGTGAAGCCGGGGCGGGTCGTTAGTTTATTATAAAAAAAGGTTTTATTGGTCAGTATCAAGAAAAGCCTTTCGACACTTTGGCTGTGCTTTGGCATAGTAACATAAAATGCTGCGGTGCATTTTGAGACCCATGTCAATCGATAGAGGGCATTGTAGCCAAAAGGTACCTTCACACCAAACAGTTAAAGCGTCTCGGTACGGGATATTTAAACAAAAGTGTAGCTGTTGTCTCATGATTTTCTAATAATCTATACTAATATTATAAAGCTGAAGAGTTTGTTTGTTTGTTTGAACGCGCTAATCTCAGGAACTTCTGGTTCGAATTGAAAAATTCTTTTTGTGTTGGATAGTCCATTTATCGAGGAAGGTTATAGGCTACTTTTTATCCCGATATTCCCACGGGATCGGGAGTTACGCGGGTGAAACCGCGGAGCGCAGCTAGTACAAAAATAGTTATTTGCACCGCGCAAAAAAATCACTATGCCAAGCTCCCATAATAAATGTCCGGACCCCTTTTAAATTCGGCTTTTTAGAAGTAAGTACATGCTTTGTAAAAAATGTTTTCTAATGTCCCGACTTGTATGTTTAACTAGGTAATAAAACTTCTAATAAGTCGCCGCGTCGTAACAAAATTGTATCAAGCCTTCAGTAACTGTAGGTATGTAAGTAAAAAAGATATAAATAAATTGAACACCCAAAGCGAACCAGCAAAAAAAGAATATATTATGAAACTTTACTGCTCACTGAATTTCCAACAAATAAATTCACAATACCTACAAGATAAAATAATCTCGATTCTCGACCATTCTTGATTCAATCGCCAACCAATTCAAGCAATCCTATTAGTCGATAAACCGGTGCTTAGAATAATACAAAGTTATGATTGATAGTTAAATTAGGTTAGTTATTTGAACGGATTTCAATTTCAGCTGTGGAATATTGATTGATTGGAATAATGGAGTCTATTAAGCTGTACAAGACAGCAGAATGACTAACCAAAATTAATTCTGTGTTGGGAGATGTGGTCAATGTGTTTATTAGCAAATCCGCTGTGTATATTTATTCGGCTAATCTTGAGCGCCTAATAGTGAAGCGGAAAATTGAGGGTCAATTATCAAATATATAATTACGAGTCCCAATCTTTATATATATAAAATTCTCGTGTCGCGGTGTTAGTTGCCAAACTCCAGCTAAACAGCTGAACCGATTTTTAAGTTTTTTTTTGTGTATATTTAGGTCTGAGAACAGAATTTCACAACATATGCTTTTTCCCTGGTTTATATATATATGGCAAAACAACGTAGTAGTTATTTAATAAATATTTGCATGTATTAAGTTAAGTGTTGGCAAAATATGAACATTTTAATGATAACATCTTTGTACCATAATATTTCCAAACGATAAACTAACCAGATATCTGAATAAATGGTTATGCCAAACTAAACCTAAACGGCTGAACCGATTTTTTATGAAGTTTTTTGGTGTATATTGATTTAGGTCTGAGAATCGAACAACATCATTTTTTCTTTTTTTTTTCCTTATTTGTATAAGTATGGCAAAACAACGTTTGCCGAAACAGCTATAGTTATCAGCAATAGTAATAAATATTTGCATGTTTTAAATTAAGTGCTGGTGATATTTGAACTGTTTAATGATAATATTTTTTTACCATATCTCATGCCAATAAATGACATCAATTCTCAAGCAATATACTAACCAGGTATCTGAACAACCAGATATGCCGGGTCGATTATACATCAGGCATTGGACAGAGTCCATTGGAGGAAGACAATGATCGCTTGCACCAGGAGTCACGATCCTCAGCATTGAGGGAGCGACGGAGGAGGAAGGAATCTAGCTCATATGAGATACGTATACGGATAAGTATCGAATTTCCTATTATTCAATCAAACGGCACTTTCGTGCTACTTTGAATCCGCGTCTGTAATATCGATTCCATCACACAAAATTGTATTTGTCATCTCTTCCTATTTGTAATGTTTTCTGTTTTTTGTATTTGCTCAACGAAGATATTTACGAAAGATGTTGTATTTATGTTGGTAAATGGAACCTGCATTGTAGATAATATTCGTCAACCCCAGATAAATATTTTAGGTCGACGAATAGCAGCAGAGTTATAGCAGAAGAGTTGTGTTGTAATAACATACTCTCTTCATAATTTGCAAAGATAAACAAATAAGCTACATTGTAAAGTAGATTCATCTTCATATCCAGGCCCCTCTTTCTCACTGGGCACATTGGGCACATGCCCACGGCCCCGTGATAGACCCCTTAGTTCCTGCCAGATCACTTTTTTCTCAACTTTGGTCCGTACAAAAACCGATCTAAATAAAGACAAAGATCAAATTATTATTGCTTTGGCTACCGTCATTTTTAGGATTCAGTACCTCAAAAGGTAAAAAAAGAAACTTTTATTATCTCAAAGTCTTAGGGCCCCATTATCCCAGGGCCTCCTTTTCATATCCAATACTTTATCTCTGATTACTTTATCTCTCCTGATTATATGACGACCCAGTTGGCACAATGGTCACCATGCCGGACTGCCAAACACAGGGTTGCGGGTTCGATTCCCGCCTCAGACAATTATTTATGCTTAGATATTTGTCTGTGGTCTGGGTGTCTGTATGTATAATATATTTACAAAAGAAAAGTATATAAGTAGTCAAATTCAAATTCAAATTTCTTTATTTCTTTCGATGCTTATGTATAGGTATACACATGATCACTTAAAATAGTCTTAAAAACTAAGTTAGGATGTGTGCCTTCGGAACGCGCCCACCAATGAGAAGAAGGCACAAGAAACTCATGGGGTTTTTTTTTATGTGCACACGCTTACAAAGGTCAATATTAAAAAATATTTGAAGGTATTATTTGAAATGGAGCAATTAAAGTCACATCCATGGATTCTTATCATTAAGGTACGAAGAGGTATCATAGTATGCCTTACCGCACAATTTATGCTTTATAAAAGTTTTGAATTTGTTAATGGACATGTCATATACATCTTTAGGTAATTTATTATAATAGAGCACACATGTACTATTAAAACGACCTTCTTATTATTATTAGTATATCCGTTGTCTAGCACCCATAACACAAGTCTAGTTACTTAGCTTGGGGCTAGATGGCGATGTGTGGAATGTCATGCAATATTTATTTATTTATTATTTATATCCTAGAATAGCAGCACACCGCGATTTCGCTTTAATAAGACCCGATCCAGGAAGATCATAATAAAAGCGGCGTATCTCCTTATATCGGTTCAGTAGTTCCACAGATAAGGTTTATAATAACAAACATTCTCCACCCAATCTTTACATTTGAGGTATTTGTATATCTCAAGATTAAACCAGCTTTTTCCAAAGTTGGCGATAACGCCCCCTTGTGGGCGCTGCAGGTTTAAAGGGGGACTGTAAGAGACCCAAAAAAATTACTGCGTTGTGTTCTACCTACTGCGCTCAGGTTTTAAGTTATAGTAAACTATAGCGACCCGCCCCGGCTTCACACGGCTATATTATGCATGTATTATACATATAAACTTTCCTCTTGAATCACTCTATCTATTAAAAACACATCAAAATCTGTTGCGTAGTTTTAAAGATTTAAGCATACAAAGGGATATAGGGACAGAGAAAGCGACTTTGTTTTAAGTATACTATGTAGTGAAGTCTCGTTTAGAATTGATGTTTAATCTCCGCTATATAGCTCACAGTAATTATTTCAATTTTATGTTACAGTGGTTTTTAATTTGGTAAAAAATGGGGGTGCTAAAAAATAATTTATTCTTAAAGTGACACAATCCCCCTTATTCCAAAACGAAGTCTAAAAATTAAACTACGTTTTAGTGAGATTAAAACCATGGACTTAGATAAACGTTATTATAAAAAGAAGTTTACCGCTAAAACCAGGTTTGTCTGTCCTGTCAAAGATAAACTGCCGAGCACCCTAGTTTAACTATACTTAGACCGAAGTTTCTAACCTCAAAAAATTAAATTCTGACGTTCATCTTTTCCTCGTTACTCCAATTCTCGCTCCCTTTTAGGGTACCATACCCAAAGGGTAAAAACGGGGCCCTCTTACTAAGACTTCGCTATCCGTCCGTCTTCTGTCCGTCACCAAGCTCTATCTCAAGAACCGTGATAGCTAGAGAGTTGAAATTTTCACAGATTTTAACAACATATTACCTAAACCTACTAAAAACATAAATAAGTAAATATTTTTAGTACGTACTTATGTTCAAAGAGGATATAATCACTACATTTTCTTATGTTTTTGAGAAATTTAGGTTATTTTCATGTTTACTATTTTTTAGGTAATGTTTTTTTTTTATACTTCTAAAGGGGCAGGCAAAAGGCTTAAAGGCTTAACTCGAGCCGCGTTCCAATATACGCTACATAAATTGATGTATTTAAATACAACAACGTAATCGCGAACATAGAATAACAAATACAAGTCACACTATTTCACAATAATTGAACACACAGTTAATATTTTTATCACTTTAGTATTCGATTTCTTAATAAGTTTTTAATATTTACTCACTTGCCACCATTTTGTGAAAAGGAACGGTGTTTCGAACACTGAACGAACAAAAGAATGGTTTGTTTCGAGTTTGCTATCTATTGTCTATGGTTGCGACTAAAACCAGGGATCTTCTGGTCCTTGGTCTATTTACTTTTTGTAATAAGAATCAATTCTAAACCAAAACTAACACAAAAACCTAGATCTTTTAGTACAGGTTTAAACTATGGTTTTGCAGTTTTTTTGTAATAAGAGGGAATAAGTTTGGGAACCCCTGGCTTAAACAAACCACTTCGGCCGCATTCTGTAACTTTGGAAACATTATCAAAACAAATTACGTCATTGTTATTTGAACAAGACAACGTATAATATTGTGTTTTAGCTAATATTATGTTTATCGTCTGTTGTTGGCTGTGATTGACATAGAACCTCACTCTTGAGAATATTTGATTAGGATTAGTTTGAAATGTGGAATTCATTAAATTGTCTCGAACTTTACAGAACTATTTTAAGGGTTTAACAGTTTGAAATTTAGAATTAATGCTAAATTTAATAACCAGATTTGGCAGTTATAGTACTTAACTCTACGACAAGTTTGTGAAAGGGTAATTTTGGATACTTTTTAGGTACACAAAAAGTACAGAATAACACCTAAGTTACTCTTAACTCGATATACGAGTTCGGAACATTAAGTAAGTAAAAGCACGAGCAAGCAAGTGTTAGATCACTCAAAACAGCATGAAATGTTTCCACATAGCCTCTTCAACTGTAGTACGTATTTACTTAAAATTACTTGAGGATGTTAAGATTTAATGTTTCCTTGAGACATGTCACTTAGGGAGAGACAAATTCTCAGGACAAATCTCTATCCTGAAGTTTGTTGCCAAGGTACAATTAACGGTCAAAAGTCTCTGCCCATTGTAACGTTTAGAATCCTGTGCAGCACTATTTGAACATATAACAACGTAACCTGTGGATCTAACTCACGTCTCGGGTGGAGGCTTATACCACTCGGCCAACTAAAGACATAGCTAACGTGATGAAAATAATAATCACACTGAGTACTTTTCATTCAAGTATTTATATTTGTGTGTAACGTCTATTAGAAGAAGGTCGTAAGTTGTTTATAGTATTATGGTAGCAAACTGATAGTTTACTATGACGCATACTGTACCTACCTACTTAAGGTGAGCGCACACCTAGCCGCGCCGCAGTCGCCGCATCGACGGAATTCCCCAGCTGATGCTGATGACGTCACACGAGCCGCACGCACCGCTCGCTGCTGATGACGTCACCCGCACCGGTGCGGACAGGTGTGTATGCGAGGCTATTAACAAAAGCAATGACTGCGGCGACTTCGGCGCGTGCGGTGCGGCTAGGTGTGCGCTCACCTTTAACAGAGTCGAGAATTTTCTAAATAAAAACGTGACAAAAAGAATCTGTTTGGGCGTAACAATGGCGAATTGACGCGGGGGCGATCGAAAAATGTATTGTACTCGTCAATAGAATCTTGCGACAGTTCATATTAGACGCTCCGTCACTTCTATTCAGCGTATATTAACTTCACTTTAGATGAAAATGCCTTTTCCTCCCTTCACTGTCCTAATTTATTTGGGGTCGCCGCATTACAGTCAGTTTTGCTAACTCAACTCTTTTACGTAGATTTACAGATTTAGTACCCTGCCACCGGATCTACGGATTTACAACCTAAGAATTTTGTGACTTGAAATTAAGCGTGTTACGGAACGTTTCTTTGGACAATATTAAAACTGTAAGTAAAATACCTATTTTACATTAAAGAAGTACTTTATTTTGCGTCTTTTTTTGCAGTTATCATCTTTTCTATCCTCCCTTATTAACCGTAATTTGTACCCTATTTTATTTTATAAAAATAATCCGGTTCATGGTGGTTATCCCAAACACCCGCACTAAGCGTTTTGCTTCGCCATTCCTTATTCATACAGCAAAGAAATTGAATCAGTTGCCTGCGTCTGGCTTTCCTGACGTGTCAAAGTCATAGTCAAATTTTTTTATTCATTTGGATGCATAATACAATCGTATAAATATCACATTGAAACGTCTTGAAAACTAAGTTAGGATGTGTGCCTTCGAAACGCTCCCACCAATGAGAAGAAGGCACAAGAAACTCATGGGGTTTTTTTATACATTTGTGTACATTTTGAAGGTCTTCAAGTCACGACTGAACAGGTATCTTCTAGGTAGGTACGCGTGTTTAATTTCGGACCACATCGTCACTTACCATGTTAGTGTGTGAAAAATGCATGACATTGCACACAATGCCATCTAGCATATAAAACGGCTTAAACGCGCTTCACCCCTTCAACCAAGACTAATGAGATGAATGCCAAACAACGGACACAAAGTCAAATTAAAAATTTCTATATTCCGTTTCAATCATTCGAATGAAATTTCATTGAATCGTCTTAAAAACAAAGTTTGGATGTATTGGATAACGTGCTCACCAATAAGGAAAAGATGCAAGAAACTTAGGGGGGTTCTTATTTTTTGTGATCAAGGTCACAAAGGTCAAGATCACGAAATTTTTGAAGGTTGGTTAAGTATTTGACATGAAGCAACTAACACCATGGGTTCTTATTATAAAGGTATGATGACTTATCATAGTCCTTACCGCACAATGTATGTTTAATGCTTCCGGCGACTGGGACCGCAACCCACTGGAACCGCGGTCCCGGTTGCCGGATTAATTTATTTTATTATTTTTCTTCCGTCGAGTGGGACCGCTCGCAAATAAACAAAGAAATCAATTGTTCAAGAAAAATAGTACAGTCAAACGAAAAAATGTTTGAAGTAATAATTTAAGAAAAAAACTCTTTGATTCAAAAATATCATTGAAAAAATACGCGAAACCTTTGATTATTGTTGTTAAAAAAAAGACGTACTTAATTAATTACCTTTATTTTCAAATTCCTTTTTCAAAATGACACCTATAGAATTTGAGTTCGTTTTAATTAGGAGTGATTGTTAACTGTGATTATTGTATAATACGTATTTATGTGTATATTTTTATTTTATTTTAACGTCTAAGGCTGACTATTATCAAAATATGCAAATAATAGGAGGTTTGTACCAGGGTGTAAGAACAATGTAGGAGGTATACTGATTCGTATCAGAGCAAGCCCTTACACACCACCACCACTTTCTGTTACCTACAGTGTGAATTGTATGATGGTAATTGGTTTGTATGTACTAGGCTATCAGAACTAAGTAGAAGGTTAATAGAAAAATCATGCTCGATATATTTGAATTATTTTTTCAGCTTCTCCAATACCTTTGAGGCCATCACATACACATACAGGAAAAAAGTGAAAGAGATAGAGATAATTTAATAAGTGTGATTTATACCTTTTACTGACTTCTGATTGCCTAGTACTTTTTACAAACTAATGACAATTTTCTACAGCAAAAGTGATGTTAGATTCGTGGCTGATTTATGTAGGTACTTACATAGTTAAGTTTATTTCAATAGTTGTTCCAACCCACCCATTAATTGTTTGTAAATTGTTGATTATTTTTAGCATATTTTAGGTGTATGTTTTGATTGCGTTAATTTTAAATAAGTACTAAGAACGATAATCAAAGAGTGTTTTTTTATATCACTACATAGTATAAAACAAAGTCGCTTTTTCTGTCCCTATTTCCCTTTGTATGCTTAGATCTTTAAAACTACGCAACGGATTTTGATGCGGTTTTTTTAAATAGATAGAGTGATTCAAGAGGAAGTTTATATGTATAATACATGCATAATATAGCCGCGCAAAGCCAGAGCGGGTCGCTAGTTATATAAATAAATGATATTATTTAATCAAATAGTTTTTTCTTTAATGATTACTTTAAACGTTTTTTCGTTTGACTGTACTGTTTTTGACTTGAACAATAGTTTTTTATGTTTTTTTAAGAGTGGTATCAGTTGACGGAAGAAAAATATTTAAAAATATTAATCCGGCAACCGGGACCGCGGTTCCAGTGGGTTGCGGTCCCAGTCGCCGGAAGCCTCGTATGTTTTATAACATTTTTTAACCCGTTAATGGACATAAAATATCATAAACATATTTATGCAACTTATTAGCTTTTGCCCGCGACTTCGTCCGCGGAAAAGTCCAAAATAGACGAAGGAATCACGTTATCCCATACAATTTTTGCCCCACTTTTTCACCCCTTGAGGGGTAGAATTTCGGAAAATCCTTTCTTGTCGGATGCTTACGTCATACAAAGAACGCACCGTCCAAGTTTCTGGTCTCTACGATCAGCGGTTTAGGCTGCGCCTTGATCCGTCAGTCAGTCAGGACAAAGCATTTAATATGTATAGATTATAATAGAGCACACCCGTGCCAAAATACGTATATACCTACTTACTTTTATTCTGTACATTCTCATCAAACTTTTCAAACGACTCGCCGCTTCAATTTCCTCGACTCATCCCACTTTTACTACATGTCGCTGTTTCAGAAACAAACTAGAACGTATAATAGAGCTCGGTTCATTTTGTACTACAGTGACCACACTGCACACCCACTTTTATTTAAAATCACTGATCAATACAGCTGGCAATTTCTAAATTAAGAGGAAAGGGTATACCGGTGACTCTCTCCATACAAACTATTACAAACGTAGTCGACTGTTTTCTCCCTGGATAATGACACCAGAGCAAATATTTTTGGTGCATAACACTTATAACTGCCATGACCATTTTTTATTTTTTTTTATCTTAATATCTATGTTAATAAAAAAATGAAAAAAAAAGCAAAAAAAAATAGGGGCATAGTCATGGCACTTATAGGTTTTATGGCACAAAAATATTTGTGCTAGTGTCATTATCCAGGGAGGAAACAGTCGACTACGTTTGTATGGAGAGAGCGCAGGTACCCTTTCACTTGTCGAGTGTGATGGATTTAACCTTTGACCTTTCTGTTAACTAATGCACATAAAAAAATTGTGGTCACCCTCATACCAACACAACGCAATTCAGACTGCAACGCAACCTGCAATTCTGTAATTAGCGTTCTACATTCTGCGCACAGAATACAGTTTCATAAAATAGCTTTGAATTTACAAACTATAATATAAAGTTTTAATATGGTGACTAGCCGTGCCTTTTCCTATAGATAGAGCTAAATCATAGACTGTTATTCTGTGTTTAAGAAGATTTAAACGCTTTGTTAATTAAATACCTACAATTAGACAATGCAATGATAATGTTTTTATTTATCTATGGTTTTATTATGTTCCTTTGAAATGAGTGAGAAGTAAGTTATTATTATTATTTATTTAATTATTAAACATTTACTATAAATTAAAATTATAAGCTAACCAAAAATCACAAAGAACCACGTGAAAGCCGAAGCGCGAAGTGTAACCATGTTTTAAATTAACCCTAACTACATTGTTTGCACTATTCCAATGCAATTCAAATTTTTAACAGAAAGTATCGATATTTATTCGAGATCGGTTCCGTTTCGTTCGTCTTTCGTCTCTAGTTTGATCGTCTTTTAAATTTTTTTAACTTATCAAAGTTATTTTTCAAGATTTTCCTTTGCCGTACACGTATTGGGCTTTAAAATGGGTCATAATAATATACTCAGACTAACCTCACCACAGATAAATTATCTTACAAACAAATTAATTACAGTAAAAACAAGTTCATATTTACTGTAAATTAACGAGAAGTTAAAAATTATAACGTCGTTTGCAAGCGCTTGTGAAACCGCTAACTTTAACAATTAGACGAAAGAGAAACAAAAAATTAATGAACTCTGTTATTTCTCCCGCAGTCAATTACAACATTTGAAACTTTCGATGACGACTTCGTTAGGTATATTTACAACGATGTTGTCATTAAGAAAAAAACTGCGAAACATTCAAGAATGTTTTAGGAGATAAAATCTATTTCTAAAATCGATTATCCAGTTAACATTCGTATAACAAACGGTTTTTTGACAAAATTATATTGAACTGCTTTCCAAAAGAATGCTCAGTTACCCTTCTTTATTCAGTCTTTTTATCATATACTAGCTGCGCCCTAAGATTTCACCCGTGTAAGTCACGATCACGTGGGAATATCGGGATATAAATAGCCTATATATTATTCTAGGACTTCAACTATCTACATTGTAAGTTTCATCTCAATTGGTTTAGCCGTTCTCGAGTTATAAGTGGTGTAAAAAACACGACTTTGTTTTATTTTGTTTAGTTGTTAGTACTATGTGTGTAGTTTTTGTTAGTACTTTTCATTCCTTTTTGTTAACTCAAATTATTTATAATTTATAACTCAAATTATTTATATTTTATAATTTTTCTTTGGTCTATTTCAGCTGTATTATAACAGCTGAAATAGACCAAAGAAAACGTAGGTAATCTAATTTGAGTTAACAAAAAGGAATGAAAAGTACCTACTAACAAATCTATTTCAGCTGTATTATAACAGCTGAAATAGACCAAAGAAAAAGTAATCTAATTTGAGTTAACAAAAAGGAATGAAAAGTACTAAACTATTTATAGTTATCAATGTTCGTGATATGTGTAGGTGTATTACCTATACCTATCAGAAATGATTTACCAGCTATTTCAAATATATAAATGAAAAACTCAGTGAACATTTTCCCAGAGAAAGCCTTGACGTGCCTCATTTATTTACCTTTCCTTTTACAACTTTTATTTTTTGTAGCATGTTTCGTATTATACCTAACTTTAGTTTAGTGTACGTGTTCTTTTGAAATGACCATTTGGAGCGCGAAGTGCTTTCAAGTATTTTAGTGAAGTGTAGCGTAGAATATTTTCATTCATTTCAGTATTGTGACGATTCTTTTCAGCATAAAAGAGCCATAATAAAAGACTTAGTGCTACCGCATAACTTAGTTTCTGTAGGTTTTTTGAGTAACTTCAGGGTCCAGACGATTTTATTTTTCGTTATGACGTGTTCAGAGAAAATAACTGACGTTAACGTTTTGCAACACGTGCAAGATTCCAAACGCCTGCTTTAGGTGAAGTTATTAGAATGCAAACATTCCAATAATGGTATTTTTTTAACTCTACCGGGGGCTGCAATTTATGCAGCCAACTGTAGGTACGTCTGGGCCCAGTTAAGTCGCAGGTTAAATCACGATGTTTTCCTCCTCAGTAAGAGCAATGTTAATTAGCGGCACATAAATTGTAAGAAAAATATAGTCCATCTCAAAAAATATTGCCAAAAATGCGTACTAAGCAATTCACTAAAGCCCACCTATCTTTGTTTCTCTACTCATATACTTTATATTTATTTACTTACCTGTTTTGTCCCACTGCACGACGGAGGTCACGTCTTCCTCATATTATGTACCACTACTTATTATTTTTATCCTATTCCGTCCCACTGCAAGCCACTGTTCCCAGTGCCAGCTGGGTCTAGTCCCCACGATGCGAGGAACTGGACCTGATGGACCTGTTCCCAGTGCCAGCTGGGTCTAGTCCCCACGATGCGAGGAACTGGACCTGATGGACCTGTTCCCAGTGCCAGCTGGGTCTAGTCCCCACGATGCGAGGAACTGGACCTGATGGACCTGTTTCCAGTGCCAGCTGGGTCTAGTCCCCACGATGCGAGGAACTGGACCTGATGGACCTGTTTCCAGTGCCAGCTGGGTCTAGTCCCCACGATACGAGGAACTGGACCTGATGGACCTGTTCCCAGTGCCAGCTGGGTCTAGTCCCCACGATGCGAGGAACTGGACCTGATGGACCTGTTTCCAGTGCCAGCTGGGTCTAGTCCCCACGATGCGAGGAACTGGACCTGATTGACCTGTTTCCAGTGCCAGCTGGGTCTAGTCCCCACGATGCGAGGAACTGGACCTGATGGACCTGTTTCCAGTGCCAGCTGGGTCTAGTCCCCACGATGCGAGGAACTGGACCTGATGGACCTGTTCCCAGTGCCAGCTGGGTCTAGTCCCCACGATGCGAGGAACTGGACCGGATGGACCTGTTTCCAGTGCCAACTGGGTCTAGTCCCCACGATGCGAGGAACTGGACCCGATGGACTCGCATAGTATATACTATAACATTGTTTTATTTCTTTCTTTTTAATTATAACTTAAATAAATATACATCAGTATTTAGTAAATAACAATTTACCTACTTAGTAAACTTAAATTGTAGGTAACTAAGTGTAGAGTACCAACCTCGCGTACCGTAATCAAATATCGTTGCATTAGGGACTTGCATCCGCCTTCTACTAATGGAATTAACAAGAGCAAGTTACAAGTAGGTACGATCAGGCATTTCACGTTGTAGGTGTACCTAACTTTGTATGTGTTTATAAATGAATAATTCCTTATTTTTCTTTATCTTTATGCCGTCGAGTTTTTGGCGTTTCCTTACATACTTCGTTGAAGATCATCTTTCATACGTGAACTTTCGAGCGAGTTTTTAAATTTAAAAATAAAAAATAAATATTTCAGGACATATTACACATCGCCATCCAGCCCCAAGCTAAGCAACTTAATGCTTGTGTTATGGGTGCCAGATAACGGATAAACTACATATATACTTTTTTTTTGTAAATATATATATACATATTATACATATAGGAAACACCCAGAACCAGAAACAAGAATTTATGGTCAGCATAAAAAAAAAAAAAAAAAAAAAAAAATTAATTTAATTTTAATTTTTTATTTACATTTGGCCTCATGTAAGTAGGAAGGTTATTCACAATAGTTTAATTATAAAAACTTTAATTTAAATTAGTTTTTATAATTGAACAGTTGTGAATAATTTTATTTTTTACTTCTTGGTGTATATTATTAAATTATAAAGTGTAGGTAGATATTAATCAACAAAATTTTGTGGTAAATAAACTTTTTTTTTAGGTAGATAGCACTTTTTGTTAGATATTTCATAATACGAGCACGGGTAAACAAACCGATTTTTACAAATGAAGTAAATTATACATATATTGCAAAAAAATACGAAAAGGTTATCTTTCGATAGTGGTTTTTATTTGAGCTGCAACCGTTACGTTCTACAAACATAAATAGTACTAATAAATAATCTGAGTAAATAATAAAGTTCTCTGTAAATAAAACCCCCAGAATTGATGAGCCATAAAGAACCGTGAAACCCGGCTGTTACTTGTTGATTACTACGAGTAGTTTACATAATAAAGAGAACGAAAGCATATTTTTACAATTGGTAAATTTTTAATGACTTTTTTTTTAAACATTTATTTATTTAAAAAATGGTACAATATGGTGATACAATATTATAATTTTTTTTAAATAGTTAGGTATATTTTTCTAGGGAATGTTATTAATAACTGGTTGCAGTCGTATAAGTTTAGGTCCCGTGGGAATATCAGAATAAAAATCAACCTATGTTATTGCCAAGGATTCATGTATCCTCAAACCAATTAAGGTGAAAGGGTACCTACGCGCTCTCCGTACAAACGTAGTCGACTGTTTCCTCCCTAGATAATGACCCTAGCACAAATATTTTTGTGCCATAAAACCTATAACTGCAATGACTATGCCCCTATGTCTTGGTTTTTTTTTCATTTTCTAATCATCATAGTAATTAGGATGGCATGGGCATGGCAGTTATAAGCTTTATGCAACAAAAATGTTTGTTCTATTGTCATTATCCAGGGAGGAAACAGTCGACTACGTTTGAATAGAGAGAGCGCCATGTACCCTTTCCTCTTATTAATATTACTATTAGATAGAAAAAAACCATTTTTGATTAACATTAAATTAAATAAAAACGAACCTAAAGTCTAAGTGATAAATGATAAGGTAGATAAGTATAGATGAATGATATTTTTGAATTTTGTGTTTATTATTTTCGCAAAAACACAACTGAACCCTACATGTTCTGTTTTGGCACTAATGTTAAAACTAAAAGCAAAATATCTATCTAACTAGACTGTTCTGACAATTCCGCTCTTCGTTAACTTTCTACCAACATAAGGTAAATTTGTTTGAAAGTTGAAACACCACTCCAGCCTATACTTACCTCCGAACGCAGGTGAATACATACTGAGCATTTACATATATGTATTAAAACTTTGAGCAACTCTAATGTATTCACCCTCACGTTCCGGTTCTTCACGTTAGCAACCAAAAACTCAACTCCTGTACTTGTTTACTATTTGATAGTATGCTTGAAAGGACGCTTACTTAGATTTAAAGGTGAACTAGCTGTCCAGGCAACGTTGTTTTGCCAATTACAAAAAAAAAACGTGTGGCACTCGGGGACTGTCGCAGTAAAGCTATTGCACGTTAAGCGAACGCTCGGCCGAGTTACATGGTAGGCGGAGTGGGGGTGTTAGGTTTTATTTTCGTTACGGAATTTCTTGTTTCGGTCGCTGCCCTTAAAGCCCGCGATAAAAGCTATGCAATAGCTTAAAAAATAGACGAAGTTCGATTCTCAGACAAATACAGTCGTACTATATACATACACGTTAAGCGAACGCTCGGCCGAGCTACATAGTAGGCGGAGTGGAGGTGTTAGGTTTTATTTTCGTTACGGAATTTCTTGATTCGGTCGCCGCGCTCAAAGCCTACGATAAAAGCTATGCAATAGCTTAAAAAAATCATACAATAATCGGTTCAGCCATCTAGGTGGAGTTTGGCAACTAACACCGCGACACGAGAATTTTATATTTATATATTTCGAAGGCACATTCTAACGTAGTTTTTAAGATGATTCGATGTGATATCACGCGAATTATTTAAACTGAATAAAAAACCGGCCAAGTGCGAGTCGGAGTCGCGTACGAAGGGTTCCGTACCATGTTGTATGAGAGCCCCACCTTTTTTTTTAGATTTTATCTGTGAAAATGTCTACTCTCTAGCTATCACGGTTTATGAGATACAGTCAGATGATAGACAAACAGACAGTGAAGTCTTAGTAATAGGGTCCCGTTTTTTACCCTTTGAGTGCGGAACCCTAAAAACTTGACTTTGATTTATATCGTTATCCGATATCCAGTAGTGAGGGGTCCATGCAACCCGATTTACGGATTCAGGCATAGGTACCTTCCTGTGGTCTAGCATAATAACGATGGAGTCTTTGTTTTTTTCTATTGGTGTTTTATCGGCTTACCTTTAAAGAAATATCACCCCTCGCCACTGCTACCTACTCATCTTTTAACACAGAATGTTTAGTATAATATTTTACTTAAGTACCTACAGCAATTAAAACCTGTTAACGACACCTGAACACAAACAGTAACACTTTTCTTAGGAATGGGTCTGTTGAGGTTATGTGGCACAGGGGTCGCATAGTAATAAATTAAGATATAAACTTTATAGGCCATCTTATCAAATTGTCATTACTCTAATAGATTAATATACGGCTACCATATCCCGTAAAATCGGTCTTCTTAAGGCTAATATAGGTCAATCGGAATAAACAAAACAAGATAGAGTAAAAAGCAGAACGAACATTTTGATCGTGATATCTAAACAGTGTTTCGGAGAAGATTACAGATTGCATTCGCAGGAGTTTCCCACCTTTGCCAGTTACTCGTGAGGTGCTCGAGCTCAAAGTTTACCGATATAAATATCATTTAATATACTAATATAAGAGGAAAGTTTAGGAAACTCCTAAACCGATTTTGATGAAACTTGGTATGAGGATACATTGATTCATTGGGAGTAAAATAGGCCTTTTTTCCCGATATTTCCACCGGATCGGGAGTTACGCGGACAAACCCACAAAGCGCTGCTAGTTAAATATATAATTTGTTTACGAAGATGGATAATAAAACACTCATACGCAAGAAATATGCATTGTTAGTTTTACAGACACACGTGTTAAAAAGATATTTAGATAATAAGAGAAAACATAGACGGATGAGTGCGGGCGCTGTGTTATGCGTTTTGAGACACGTGCATATCGTTAAGGTGAAGTAGGACCTGAAAACCCCTATCCCTTTTCCACGCGCGCGCCGTGCAATGACTCTATCCCTTTCCCCCGCGCGCCGCGAATAAGCCGTTTTAACAGTTTTATGTAATTTAAAGACTCACACCTATTTTAGTGAAAAACCATCTGTACTACCTTATGGGATTTGATGTAAAGTTTATGAAAATATAAATTTTGTACTCGTTTTTTTCTTTAAAATCTCCGTAAAATTGAAAAAGCTCATAAAAATGATGATTTTTTAGGATTTTTATGTTTTTTTTCTATAGAAGCAAATCACTCTAATCGTATTTCGAAGTGTATGACAATACAAAGCATTTCTTCACGTTTACGACATTAGGAATATCATTTTATGGATTTTAGTGGTTGATACCCAAATACTGTTTCTAAGACACCTCTATCGCGCTTCTGGTCTTATCACTTTGGCTTAAATCATTGCTGTAAGAAGCTAATTTGTAAAGCAGGAGGAACTTTGTTTTAGCGTTTTGAACTGTGGTGAATTGCGTAAAGAATTTACGTCCTGATAAGGAATAATTGGTACTCAACCTTTACCATCCCCTTTATATTACTATGACTATTCTATGTGGATACTTATACCAGATAAGTAACGTTTGAGTATGATCTTAAATATACCAAAACAGACGTAAAACATACTTAAGTTACGCTATGAAAATTCTGCGCAATAAATCAGTGTACCTACTTAGATTTTCATTCTGAAAACGATATTTTATGGTTTTGTACTTACTTAATATTGAAAGTAATATTAATTTTATTTACTTAGGTATCTATTTGTAAGTACAATTCAATATATTAATAAACAAAATAATACCTACAATTATTATTTTAAGAAACAATACGTAAAAAAATACATTTATACAGTTACTAGCGACCCGCCCCGGCTTCGCACGGCTATATTATGCATGTATTATTAATTAATATAAACCTTCCTCTTGAATCACTCTATCTATTAAAAACAACTGCATCAAAATCCGTTGCGTAGTTTTAAAGATTTAAGCGTTCAAGAAAAATAGGGACAGAGAAAGCGACTTTGTTTTATACTATGCAGTGAAAAAAGGCAAAACTAGTTAGCACACCCCCTCTCCATCTTTCACCTTCATCTCACAAAAGAACAAGAAAAGGATAAAATTCCTTGTAAACATCTCGTCCGTGTGAACGAACTATAAAGGTGGAACGAACGTATTGGCGAGAATGAGTGTAATAATGAATCGAAGCTTCGAATCATTCGGTCATTGGTCGCTGAGGATTTGGACATGGGCCAAAGGGAATGAAAGGAAATTGGTACTAGTAGATACTTTAATAATTATCTTAGGGTCGTTCACATCATAATATGCCATTTTAGCACAAAAACTAGTGACGTAGTTTTTTACGAAGACGTATCGACTTGAAAGTAAATTTATGGAAAGCTGCGTCACACGGCGTGAATCCGCTGAGATCTAATGGAGCTCTACAAATCTCGTTACCATTTATAAAATATAAGGAGAGTTGAAGATCGATGCTTCTGGATCGACGTGGATAAAATGAATATTGTTGGACATTTTAGGCAGCGTCTTTTTCCCCAAGCTAACCAAATAGACTTGTTTGATAGTGGCCAGACAACGGATAGAAATCATCACTACATAGTATAAAATAAAGTCACTTTTCGCCGTCCCTATATCCCTATGTCCCTTTGTATGCTTAGATCTTTAAAACTACGCAACGGATTTTGATGCGGTTTTTTAATAGATAGAGTGATTCAAGAGGAAGGTTTATATGTATAATACATGCATCATATAGTCGTGCGAAGCCGGAGCGGGTCGCTAGTACTTATATATACTTTTATTTTGTAAATATGTATTTAATCATGAAGCAAATAATCAATTAAAGGTTGCCTGGAAGAAATCGCTTTCAGCGATAAGGCCGCCCATTTGTGCAACTTATACTTTCTAGCTATTACTTTACTTTGTGTATATCGTGTTCTGTTTACTCTTGTGTAATAAACAAATAAAGTTATCTATCTATCTATCTATCAATTAAATATACATACAGCAACACCTGAACCAGAGACAAAAACCCGTACATTTTTTAAGGTGGAATTGAACTCATAACCTTCTGCATCGCAAGCGGGTGTTCGCCTGTCACGCCACAGAGCTCAAGGGTCAAATATAGTTCTAGCTTAATCAATTTCCATCCTGTGGTAAGTCGAAAAATGCAAAAGATCACGATCAAATCAAGGAATCCAAGATGCGTGTTTTTGTATCTAACCCACTTCCCAAACAAAAAAATTAGGTATATTAAATGCTTATCGTATATGTTGTGGAAACAGTAATCGCAGTCATTGGATACACCCTAATGTTCTAATAAAACAGACAGGAATGTGTATTTTGGTTATTTATTTCATTGTCAGAAGATTTGGAGTTAACTTCCAAAGACTTCGCTTTTCCGGAAAAAAATACATTGAATGGGAATTTCCCTAAATATGAACCGAAGAAATTATTCAGTTAGGTACACCGACGTTACAAAAATAGCTTTTATAATTGCTCAGTAAATTGTCCTAATTGGAGTTTACTTTTCATTTCTCTAGTTTAAACAAGGTTACAGAGTTCCTTAGGTTAAAAACACTTCGAGTCTTCGCAGAGTACAGTCATCAGCCAAAAGTTAGTATTATTCAGTACTAGCGACCCGTCGCGGCTTCGCACGGCTATATTATGCATGTATTATATATATAAACCTTCCTCTTGAATCACTCTGTCTATTAAAAAATACCGCATCATAATGCGATGCGTAGTTCTAAAGATTTAAGCATACAAAGGGAAATAGGGACAGAGAAAGCGACTTTATTTTATACTATGTAGTGATGAAATGTTAATATTCAATGCACCCCAGTCCTACTTATGATTTATAAGAATTAACCCGTCACGCGATTTCTAAGGCACAAAATGAAATTTATTAAACAAATAAAACTAAAATCTTAAAAAACTAAACGTAAAGATAATACATCAAATGAACTAAAAACAATAATTTAAAAGACACAACCTATACAAAACAAAAAACAAAATGATAATTATTAGAGGTAAATCCCTCGCCAACTATTTGTAAAGAAAATTATTTCCAAACAACCCATTTTTAGGCTTTCAGAAATTTGGAAATTATATTCTTCAGTGGAGTACCTAAATATTATTCTAGAAATGCCACTTTTCGCGGCTGCACATAATTTGAAAATCGTTATAATATTATCATTATGTCAAAAAAATAAGGGAAATAAGTTCATTATTTCAAATATATCCTTATTATTTGAAATAATGAATTTATTTCCCTTATTTAAGATAATTATTTCAAAAAATAAGGGAAACTTTTTCTCGTTTTAAGACCCTCTTACTGACACACTCAAATTAACTATCCTGTTTAAAAACTTTCAAGAGAGTAAGCCACTTGTCTTTGGGCTCGTTTGCCGAAGCATTTCAAAGGTTTAATTGGTTTTTTATTGTCACAGTTGAAGCCTTCTAGTTTTTACTCTTTTTCATTTGATGTAAAAACACTGGATCTGACTTTTTTTTAATCAACACAGTAGGTACAAAAGATGTTCAGTTCATCTTTTCAATCGTTTGAGGATAATTTATGTAATCTGGGCTTATTTTTGTTTTAAATGTTCTCAGTTTTGTTTTTATGATTAGAGGAAAAAAAATACGACTAACAGAAGAGATTATTTTTACAACATTTCTACAGAATTTAAAAAAAATACAAAATAGACAACAATTTACATTTTTCCCATTTGTATCACTATCACTAGTCACTACATAGTATAAAATAAAGTCACTTTTCGCCGTCCCTATATGTCCCTATGTATGCTTAGATCTTTAAAACTACGCAACGGATATTGATGCGGTTTTTTTTTTTATAGATACTTAAAGTGATTAAAGAGGAAGGTTTTTAGATATAATACATGGATGCATAATACAGCCGTGCGAAGCCGGGGCGGGGAGGAGTAATCTATTAAAAGAGAAAAAGACTTTCAGAAACTACAGCGAACCTGAAACTTTGACAGGTACTAATCTGTAACTTTGCATGGTGGGTGCTTTTGGGACGTAGGCACCGGCTAAGAATATATTTTTGGAAATTAGTACCTACCTTATTGACTCACGCGGTTTTTTAAAAACCCCGGAGTGCAACTAACTACATGTGAACCATAAAATCATTTCAGTTTACTACTTTATGCCAATGTTCATTGATAGGCTTTGTTAAAATTGAACAAACTCAATAATCCAGTTTGTAATCATACACTACTCATAATACAGCTTTTGTAATCATATCATACAATCGACAAAATGTTATCAAATTATTGCCTTTTGAAAACGTGTATTGTTATTTAATTGGTTAATTTCCTAAGGACCTACCAAATTGAACTAAATTGTAGGTAAGTTTTGTTCAGAAAATGGTCACGTTAGGTTCAACATGGATAACTTCAATGTTGCCTGCTAGTAGACATGACTAATTAAGTACTCTGTTATGGAGTTTTGGCATAACTTCATTCTGAGCTTTCTTGTTTCTCCATTTTCCAAATTATATTGCCATTGTAAAATAATTTAAATTAGTTAAATTTTATGACTTATCTTATAAGGGTCCCTTTTTTACCTCTTAAAGTACAGAACTCTAAAAAACTACTTAGATGTGTTCATCACTAACCATGTACAATCAACGTTCAATAGTCACCGGCACCGTAACGTTTACAATCCTGTGCAGCACTATTTGAACATTATAACAACGTAACCTGTAAATCGGTCCCACGTCGGTTGGTGTAGTCGGTTACTCGGCCAACTAAATACATAGCTACCATGTTGAAAATAATAATCACACTGTACTTTTAATTCAAGTATTTATGTTTGTGTGTAGCGTCTATTAGAAGAAGGTCGTAAGTACAATACTTGTGGATAGTATTTTGTTTATTTTTATTTTTATTTGTATCTTATAAAATACCGCTACTATCGCTGATGCAGCGCTAAAGCCTTTTTAAAAAACCCTACAACTATACATTATTCTGAAATCTAATATATAAAAATAAGTCGGGTTTTCCTTCCTGACGCTATAACTCCAGAACGCACGAACCAATTTAGATGATTTCGGTTTTGAAATGTTTGTCGTAGTCCAGGGAAGGTTTAAACGGTGAGAAAGATCGGACTTACGCGAGTGAAACCGCGGGGCGCAGCTAGTACTTACTAAAACTAAAACACTTAGGTACTAAAACTAAAATATAATAATATATAGTACTGTAGTAGCAAACTGGTAATAGGCTTATGACACATACTGTACCTACCTACTATGTGAGATAAGAAACTGTAACCTCATCCCCAATTTATGGGTAAATACATCAAATAAGTTGACCACTAGGTATATAATCAAACTCTACAACGGAAGTTACCTGACTGTATTCATTTATATTATACATTCGTTGATTAGTTTTTTTGCGCGAAAAAACTGCTGCCTCACCTCACCTTTTCCTACAAAAAATAATTTTCTTGTCGACATTTTCAGAATTTATAGATATGTAAGTGCTTGATAAACATTCAGGTTGCGTGGCTTTCTTTATTTTAAGTAAGAAAGTGTGGCCTTCAGAAGTTACAGTAATTTACTTTCGACACGCTATAATATTAGTTGTGAAGTGCTGTTAGGAACAGAATTTCATTCATTTCATGTCAAACAAAAACGCTTATAATAACGTCTTACATCTGCATACAATCGTTATCTACCCACCTAACAGTTTTTGTGTACCAACTTGTAGGTAATCATTGTATGTATAGTATTTAATTTTCTTTAATTTACTTTTAAATCTTTAATGCAGCATTACAACAAACCTCTGTGGCTTATTATGCTACACACAATAAATGTTATTTAAGTCTATACTAATATTATAAAGCTGAAAAGTTTGTTTGTTTGCACGTGCTAATCTCAGGAACTACCGGTTCGAATTGAAAAAATATTTTTGTGTTGGATTGTCCATTTATCGAGGAAGGCTACTTTTCATTTTCAATGTCCTGAGTCAATACGATAAAAAGAGAATATTGGCAAAACAAACACCGAATACATAATAATTACTACGAACTATGTATAAACCTTTATCTGCCCTTTTTACGCCTTTTTTATGTATAGGTCTAATGTCCAAAAATCCTTTCTCGAACCACAATGCGAAGTTTCAGAGTTTCAGTATCTTGTGGTTCAAAGATTTAATGATGAGTATTTTTCTCTTATATTTAGTCCCAAACTAAGCAACTAGGTACAAACATGCTTTAAAATGAAAAATGTGTAACCATTTTTTTGCCGAACGCTACGTGGATAGATATACGGTAAAGCAGTCATTATTCGTAACTCCTGTTAAATATTTCAGTGACTGAAAGAGGAACCTTTTCGACGTTGATTTATTTATACTGATGATAAAATATTTATGTTTCTAAATAAATCGAAACACCAAAAAGGTAGCGAGATTAACCCTTGTATGCGTTGGCCTTGGTGGATACCTCGACTTTATTTCCGAAGATTGTGCGTTCGAATCCCGGCCGGCTTAATCAATGTAAAAATCTATGTGCGTAATTGACATTGCTCTTACGGTGAAGGCAAACATCATGATGAAACCCGCGGCTTAGTGGGTTATGGTACATCTCGCCCACGAAAAAACTGGTCTGCGGGCCAAATGTCCACTTTTTAAAATGTGTATGGGTTGATTCGTCCGGACCAGTTTAGAGTAACGGGCCAGATGTCTCCTATTAAAAACTCAAGGGGATATTAAAATGAAATTCTGAAATCTGTATAATTAGTTATAATCTTGTAAATTTGTATATGGGTTTTGCCTGAAATAAAAATCAATTTATTTTATTTATTTTATATTTCGGCACAATTATTTAATTTTTAATAAAAAGATAAATAAGTACCTACCCACTTAAATATAATTCTTATAATGATGGCAGATTTAAAAATAATGTTTCACAATTGTATCAAAACCTTAAAATGTATATGAGTAAATACTTTGAGGTCGAGTTGCGGAAAACAGCCCGTACCAATAACCTCATTTTAGGGTTCCTTGCCTCAAAAAGTAAAAAAGTCACCCTTATAAGATCACTCTCTTGTCCGCCTGTCCATGTTCACCGACTTTTTCAGGAACGGGTGGACCTAGCAAGTTAAAATGTGTTTTACAGAGCGAGGTTACTACAAAAATTAGACACTAATGTTCTAATTTGAGTTTAAATTTAATTTAGACAATTATTTATTGTGCGATCTACCTTATATGCAGAAAGAACTAAAGAAAGGACTGTTTTCATATTCTGCCTTACAAGCTAAATTTTTAGGCAATTACTAGGCAAAAATGTAGAAAAAAAGGGAAGATAGACAAACTAATTAAACGACCAGTCGCATGACAAAGTCTGTTACAAAAAAAATCTCAACGCAAAAAACAACAAAGAAAAAAAAGTAAATAATAAAATGATAATGAGTCTTTATTTGCCAAAAACATTTTGGTAAATTATTTCATTCGACGATTCAGTGTAAGAGCGCAAAAAAACAGCGGTTTAGACTAGCCCCTTAAGGCTTTTTTAATTACCTTAACATAAACATTCTCTAACTTGCGAAAATTTCAAATGAAAAATACCTTTAATAAAAAGGTTTCTTTCTTTCTACATTTTTACCTTGTTTTTGCCTAAAAATTTGGTTTTTAAGACAGAATATGAAATATAAACAATGTGGCCCTTGTTTTTAAGTAAGGGTCTAATAATAAAAGATAATTTCATGTATTTAAATTATCTTTTAATAATAGTCCCTAATATTATAAATGCAAAATGTTTTATTTTGGCGTGATAACGTCTAGTAAATTGATGGAACACCTGCATTCACAAAAAAGTGTCACGGTAATATTGTGTGACGTCATGCGTCATGGTAATATGACCGGACGCGTCGTAGTAATTTAGGAAACAGAGTATGTAATAATAAACTATCGCTCATCTGGGCTTGTGTTATGGTGTGACAAGTGACGAATAGAAGACTTATATACATAAAATATACAAAAAAAACCTCGGTTTCTATAACGTTATCACGTAAAATTATCGTCTGTAAACTGACTTCACAGACAACCATATGTTTTATGTATCCTTTCACAGTATAACGGCTCCAGCGATTTGGATAAGAACATGTTCAGGGTAGTCCATAATATGTAGAAGAACATAGGCTACATTTTACGTAGCTAGAACCGCGAGCTATTTTTAACTAACTAACAAACTAGAAAACTATTTTTATCCGTTTATAAAATACCAGCGACCCGCCCCGGCTTCGCACGGCTGTATTATGCATGTATTATAACTAAAAACCGTTCTCTTTAAACACTCTATCTATTTTATTGCTGAGGCAGAACCTTTTTGGAGGCACACGGCTCCTTAGATCTTATTTCTTCTTTTGTATTTTTTTTTGTCCTATTAATTTTTTGTGTTTTTTATTTTAATTATTAGTTTTTTAATTTTTTTATTTTACTTATTTTAAACTTTTGTTTTAGGGTAGTGCTTTGATGTTTGTTACTACTTTGTTGTTTGACTTGTGTCGTGTGCTTGTCCAAATGTTTTCTTTCTTTCTTATTTAAAAAACCGCATTAAAAACTACGCAACGGATTTGCGTAGTTTTTAAGATCATACAGAGTGACATAGGGATATAGGGAAGGCGAAAAGTGACTTTATTACTATGTAGTGACAAATTAGATAAATAAAATTTATTCAAAAACCATTTACAATTTAAACTATGAACTAAAAAAACAAAAACACAATTAAACACATTTGCCTGAACTAGGTTGTTCCTGTGTTTCAGGCGATTATGGGCTTAGAATTAATAGCTTATAAAACAAATTACCAGCAAAGTGATCATAAAAATAAACCTAATAAGTACATTCTTAAGCAAATAACGACAATTGAGTGTGCAATGTAAAAAAAAATAGCGAAATAAATAAATTAGTAAGTGTATAATTTAAAATAAATAATTATGGCGAAGTTAAAATTGAGATTTATATTTTTATATATTTTTCTGTAATAAAATAACTACCTACTAATGAACCAATATAGTTTAATATGGGTAGAGACTTCCCGTTGGTCCCATTATTTTAGCCCCATTGATGTACCGAATGGGAATTTAATATTTTCGTTAATTTTTGTTCCTGCTGTAGCATATTCCCCCATTGTAGCATATTTCCTACTGATATAATAAATATGAAAAAAAAAACATTTATTCGGAAAATAGGCAAAGTTTACAACAAAAATTCACCAAACTTCAAAGAAAGTTTCTAGGTGGAAAGTTTGTGTGTTTGTCTATGTGTTTGTTACTCCCTCACTCAAAAACTACTGGACGGATTGCAATGAAACTCGGTGCGTAAATAGCTGGAGACCTGTATTAACACACACTTATGAGAGTAAACCCGTGCGGCGTAGCTAGTTATGCTATAAAAATGTCATTCAACGAAGCTTCCGGCTTCCTCCCTAACAAGATGTAGGTCAATGATCCCCACCGCACGAATGCTTACGGAAACATAAGCACTTTATTGGCTTAGTTCGGTAACGAAGATTAACCAATAAGTTAACTGCCCAGAGTGTGAAATTAGTGGTCATCAAGTGATCAAGTTGCTGTATTTTCTGAACAAGCGTGACCTTTGACCGTCACTTTTTTCCTTCTTCATCCTATATCCTAACAGATTTCAATGAATTTTTTATAGAGGTACTCCTCTATAAATAAATCTTTGAAATCTGTTGATCCATTAGTCGACCAAGAACGAAAAAATAATCAAACAAAATTTTGCTTATTTAAATAAAATTAGTTAAGGTAATCCGACTTAATTTCATTTGCTCTCCCACTTTTTTATGTAAATAGTACTGCAAAAATCTTACTTTACTTTTTGTAAATATTTAATACTTAAGTACAAAACCAATTATTATATTAAATAAATTACTAAAAAAAGTTGAAAAACCCGCTTAAAACATCAAACTATTTCAGACTTAGTGTAAAATCTCAGAAATAATCATATTTTCAACTTCAGATACACACAAATACAACATAAAAATAACGAATAAAAA
Organism: Idaea aversata; assembly: GCA_907269075.1. Classification (NCBI taxonomy): domain Eukaryota; kingdom Metazoa; phylum Arthropoda; class Insecta; order Lepidoptera; family Geometridae; genus Idaea; species Idaea aversata. Next base: position 7,940,112 of record OU026102.1, read on the forward strand.
CTTACGTGAACGAAAATTTCTTCTACAATCACAAAAAATCACTTTAACATTCCCCGATAGTGTTTATACGTAGTCGTAGCGGCGCGGTGGCTACGAGCGAGCTCTACGGTGCTACGAGCGTAGCGGTCTACGGCTTGGTACAGACTGCGCTACGGGGTGATCGATGGTGCGTCAACTAAGGGAGTCTGTCTGTACCATGATTTATATAGACCGTTAATTTGATTGTCAATCTACGGGTAGTTTTATTATCAAATACGTTAAATCTTAGTGATATTTATCAGAACACAGAAAAATAATAATTCTAAAGCAAGAAATAATGCTCTTCCTTAAAGACGTTACAGAATAATTTCTTGGTTAAAAGTAACATTCTCAAATTTAAAATACTGTTTATTATTTTCAAGAGTTCAAAGTTATGTCCTTTATGATCTTTGCAATATAGAATTTGCTAACCGTATATGCTCCGGTAGAAAAAAAGTCTTAATTGAGCGATACAGGTTTTCTTAAACTCAAAAGTCACAAATTAATATAGAAAATATTTTATAGGTAGAGGATTATTTCTTGCAAAAAGAAACCTTTTTTTCTGTAAGTACGCTTACTTATTTAAAATAATAATAATAGATTATTTTATTTTTGACACGACAAACATTACAAAAGAAAAAGACAGATAACTTTACAAGGACATAAAAGAAAACAAAATTATTTCAAAGAAAAGAAAGAGAAGCCGTGTAGGAAAAGGTAAGAAAAAAGTTTACATTTCATGGATTTTTTGCATTTCGCTTGAAATAGAGCCATAAATGCTTAAAAATTGACACACATTTTTAATTTTAAACTTGAGATATTTATTTTTATTAATAGCGGTTTTAATGTACTTCCATACATAACAGTTAAGGTACTTTTTAGGTAAAAAAGAACCCTTATAATTAAGATCACTCTCTTTTCTGACGACCTCTGTGGCGCGTCGGGCGAACACCCGACTGCGACACAGAAGGTTGCGGGTTCGATTCCCGCCGGGAACAAGTATTTATGCTGACCATAAATTCTTGTTTCTGGTTCTGGGTGTTTCCTATATGTATAATATGTATATATTTACAAAAAAAAAAGTATATAAGTAGTTTATCCGTTATCTGGCACCCATAACACAAGCATTAAGTTGCTTAGCTTGGGGCTGGATGGTGATGTGTAATATGTCCTGAAATATTTATTTATTATTATTATTATTTATTTATTTTCAGGCTGGCGTTTTCCTGATCCCAGTTCCGTTATCGGACTTATGCGGGTGAAGTGGGGCGCAGGTACCTTGTTAAGGTTTTTGAAAAAACATTCGCACGACACTAATTACATTATTTTTATCGTCGCGGCGTCAGATTCGTCACGTCCTTTTTATATGAATATTTATGTTTATTTTTAACGATAAAATAATGAATGTTTTTCGTTTGAAAACCCCCATTATTAACTCATATTTTATTTTGAATAATTATACCTACCTTTAACACTCACATACCTAACTTATGAATGAATGAATGAATGAATGAATGAATGAATGAATGAATGTCATTTATTTGCAAGAAATATGGTACTTACAAAGATGTTACATAAAAAAATATTATAGTTCAACATATTTCAACAGAACTTTTCTTGGCATGCAAATATTTGAAATAATTGAATAATTAAGTATTTAAATATAATAAAAAATCTACTGTATTATAATGTCAGATTGATTTCAATATAAAATAATTTCGTTATTTTGATTGAATGTCATGCATGAGCCAAGTTTACCTTTCTTAAAAAAAAAAGATTATAAATTAGAATAAATACATGCATAAATACATACCTATTGCAGGACATTCCACACATCGCCATCTAGCTCCAAGCTCAGTAACTATATAGACTTGTCTTATAGGTGCTAGACAACGACTAGAGCGACCCGCCCCGACTTCTCACGGCTATATTTTGCATGTATTATACATATAAACCTTCCTCTTGAATCACTCTATCTATTAAAAAAAACCGCATCAAAATCCGTTGCGTAGGTTTAAAGATTTGAGCATACATAGGGATATAGGGACAGAGAAAGCGACTTTGTTTTATACTATGTAGTGATAGTGATGACACTAATAAAAGCCTTTATAGTGCAGACAGGGATAATTACCTTCGAATGAAATGACTCATATAATAACGATCGAACTTCACTTGGAAGTTCGTTTGATCTTTTATTGTTAACCACATCATACTTTCCTATTTTTGTTATTGTAAAGGCCCTCTACGTGTTGTCTTCGGCTCCACGCATGCCTTCTAAAGGTCCGGGGCTCTATAGCCTCGTAATATTATACAAATATCAGACAAATTAAAGACTTTTTCCCCTGAACTTTTAACTGAAATACTTAACTTAATGATGATATTTATAAATCTAGTTAAGTCCTACGGACGCGAGCAAATTTGAACCTCCAAAGTTAGTCAAGTTTTCCTTCAACATGGTCTTACTCAAGTTTCGTACATTCAAATTACTCTGCTCAATTAAAATGTACCTAAATATTATATTCTACAGCCGAACGGTTGACATGTAGTTGTAATAGATACGTCTGCTAAACCCTTGTGTAAATAGTAGTAGTTTATCGCTACATAGTATAAAACAAAGTCGCTTTCTCTGTCCCTATTTCCCTTTGTATGCTTAAATCTTTAAAACTACGCAACGGATTTTGATACGGTTTTTTTTAATAGATAGAGTGATTCAAGAGGAAGGTTGATATGTATAATACATGCATAATTATAGTCGTGCGAAGCCGGGGCGAGTCGCTAGTACATTTATAAATTAGTGTTGCCGAACTATCGATGGTTTTCCTATGAAAACTAGTTTTCATCTGAATAAGCCTATACTATCGATTGACCTATTGATAGTAACTATCGATAGCTCAAAACGTCGATACTATCGATAGTATTTGTTGCTTGCGAAGAATAAACTATCGATAGTATATCGATAGTATTGTTGCTCGAAAATTAAAATCGATAGTATTGTCAGTATCGATCCTATATCGATAGTTTTTATTTACGATAGATCGATAGAATTGCCTCGTTTTGAGCTATCGATACTATCGGTTTTTAATTAACTATCTATAGACTATCGATTATCCAGCAATAGTCAACTATTGATCGGCAACACTACTATAAAAGAAAAAGCAATAAATATCCAAACTTTTTCCTTAACCGTGTTTTGTAACTTCATACCTTTATTAGGAAAATTATGGCTATTGTGGGGGACCTTCGCAAGGTTAGGAAAATTAATTACCGAATGGTAAGGTCAAGGTTGCATATGTATAACTAAATATACAGAATTGTAACAATAACTGATAGAAAATCGATAGTAAATACTGACATATTCTTGATAGTAGGTACTGACATATTTCGTTTAAGTATCGATGTGTAATTGTATCGGCATTGGTGGCCATGTCAGCTGCATACATAATGACCTTTAGGTCAAACAACAACTTTTTGGAACCCAACTGACAACTGCCATGACTATGCCTGTCTTGATTTTTTTCATTTTCTAATTATCATAGAAATTAAGATTTAAAAAACAAAAAACAAAAAAAACCAATCATGGTTATGGCAGTTATAGGTTTTATCCAACAAAAAAATTTGCTATAGTGTCATTATCCAGGAAGGAAACAGTCGACTACGTTTGTATGGAGAGAGCGTCAGTACCCTTTCCTCTTAAGCGGGTTTGCTTCTGCTTCTGCTTGCTTCTCGTATAGTGGTGTGGCTCACCTATTGTTAGAGTTTTACTATTGTACGAAAATACATTTTTGCCACACTACTAATTGGCCACCTATCGAAGTAATGACCGCGCCAGGCGTCGCTTAACCAGCACGACCGTAACCGATCAGCAAGCGTCGCTTAGCTGTAAGCCTCCTCCTCTTAAGCGGGTGAAACCGCGAAGTGATGCTAGTTTATATATGATATCAATGAGTATCATCATAATTTCTCAACATTCCTCGTAAATTCTTCCCCTGGCCGAGCTCGTGTGTCAATATGACGACGTGAGAGGAGTACAGATGTAAGACGCCATTTGCCACCTGCCTATGATTTATTACGAAACAGCGAATGGAATACACCGATTTCGTATAAAAGTTTTCATATTTTACAGATCTTGAATTGTAAATGGGGAATAAATCTATAACTATAAAATTAAAAGTCCTGACTGACTGACTAATGTATCAATGTACAGTATGGGTCATAAGTAAATGATCAGTTTGCTACAATAATACTATCAACAAGTATTGGACTTATGACCTTCTTCTAATAGACGTTACACACAAATACTTGAATTAAAAGTACTCACTGTGATTATTATTTTCAACATGAACCCGCAACCCTGTGTTTGGCAGTCCGACATGGTGACCATTGTGCCAACTGGGTCGTCATATTAACATGGTATAGGAACTTCGTAGGTAGTTTAAAATAAGGTTTTCTGCTCCATTCGTGAAAAATTGCAAATGCTTGCAAATGAATTTAATAATAATTTAATTGTTTTTAAATTTAAAAAAAAATGGTTGTCTGTAAAGTCGGTTTACGGACGATAATTTTACGTGCTAACGTCATAAGAAAACATTGATGGTAACCATAGCAACAATAATACGTATAATAAAATAATAATAAAAAAAAAAAAAAAAAAAAAAAAAAAATTTCAGGACATATTACACATCGCCATCCAGCCCCAAGCTAAGCAACTTAATGCTTGTGTTATGGGTGCCAGATAACGGATAAACTACTTATATACTTTTTTTTTTGTAAATATATACATATTATACATATAGGAAACACCCAGAACCAGAAACAAGAATTTATGGTCAGCATAAATACTTGTTCCCGGCGGGAATCGAACCCGCAACCTTCTGTGTCGCAGTCGGGTGTTCGCCCGACGCGCCACAGAGGTCGTCAAAACATGACGTTGCTATGGTTTCTTGTCAATAAATGACGCTTGACGTTACATTTTTTTGTAAGTGCAGATGTTCATCGATTATTCATAAATTAAATATAACTAGTATTATTCCACATTACCGATTTTTGACTTTGTTCTCTAAAATGACTAAGGGATTCAATAGCTTATTTCGTAAAGAGCGTCCCCAAGTTCAAGATCAAACTTACACCCATATACCCTTGTGAATATAGGGTTCAGGGTAAACTAATGTAATTGTGATCAAAGTTCTATTTTAGCGCAACACGGTCTTGATGGAATCGTTTCGGGTCTAGTGAGAAGACGCTTCATGTAAATTACTTTAGCGGAGATTAGACGGGTAATTGAAATGGTAATACGAGTTATTAGTTATAAGAGGGGTTAGGAGGGTTGCTAATATAACAACTTATTTTTGAAGGAACATACATAAGTCGTAGAACAAAAGTTTTACCCGTGGGTAAATTACCGGTTTCCTAGTTACCGAGCGACCCGTCTCCGAGGTTTCTAAATTCTCGAAGAATGACGAATAAGAATAAATTTTGGATAAAAATACATTCCGTCAGCGAGAAAGTGCTTTACCAACTTTTAAAGTATTACTATAATTGATGCTTATTACTAATAATTATACCTACTAATTAATTAGCTATCACATAAGACGCAAAAAGATCAAATATATTTTTTTATCACAGTTGCTCATAAAGTGGATCTTATTAAACCGCTTTTAGGCTCATAATGCAACGTATTATACACGCGTGCGATAAAAAAATATCCAACTAGTGATAAAATAATACGTTATCCCGATAAGTTAAATACGTATCTTACTGCTAATTACATATTAGGTAGATGAAACATTCTTAATTTATCTGGGTTATATTGTTTTGATGTATAGAAAAAAGGTACCATCAAAGAGTTTTTAAGCCTTGCTGGCTTAAAACTCTTTGTTGGTACTTTTTTTCTTCTTTTCAAAAGGTTGTCTCTAAAGTCTGATAACGAACGATAATTTTACGTGATAACTTCTTTGAAAACAATTAACAATTGAGTTTTGTTTTTATTTTGTTTTTCTTTAGGCACATAAATATATTTTTTCCTTACCATTATATTGTTTTTAACCGCCGACGCAAAAACAAATGAAAAAAACCCTAAAAAATATTGTATGTCAGACGAGGCTGTATAGGTTAAAGTCTTTTGCCTAGCCTTTCGGGAGTGTAATTAACAAAAAATAGTAAACATAACCTAAAATTCTTAAAAACTTTTTATGATTTTAACACATCTTTTTTTTATTCGCAACTGTGATAAAAAACGTCGTACGATACACGTGTGGATTGATCATTCCATCTCGGCTTTTGCCACGCTCGCGTTCCGCTCGCGCGTCATAAACCGCCTCTATGGAATGATCAACTTTCCACACTTGTATCGCAATGTACTATTATTGTATTGTTAAATATTTTGTTTATGTTTCAACCGTCTATTGTTTCCGTTTCGATAGTCTTTTTTTCTGTTTTAAAACTATAAAAGAGAACTACATAACAGAGGAACTCAGTTCGAATCGAGAACTCCATTGAACTCATAAGAACATTTTGACCTGAAACTCTTAGATTAGTTGAGTAAGTAACTTAAACCTGCCTATTTAAGTACTTAAGTAATATAGGTGACGTTTGTAGCTTTGGAATTCGAAAGGAAATATGTAGCAAAAATGTTAAGTATAATACTTATAAGTAACATAAGCTAACATCTCAATTCGGCAGAAGAAACTTGAAACAATTCCTCAAGAAGAGGCCATTAAAATCATTTTACTCCAATTCCGAATACTTTGCAAAGTTAATAAAGAAATTTTTTGTCAGATCGTATATCACTCTTCATATTTCGAGTTAAAGGATCAAGATATTGTTTTCTCAATTTACGTTTTTAATAAGCAAAGTTTTCGTTTTTATTATTTCGATTTTAATCTTTTGGTAAAACGAGTCGGGTTTAAACCCACGGGCGTTTTATTGAAGCCATACTTTGTTGGTTTTGTGGTCGAATCTGTGTTTCATTCAATCATTATAAAATGAATTATTTCATTATGAATTAATTAATTCATAAATCATCACTACATAGTACAAAATAAAGTCACTTTTCGCCGTCCCTATATCCCTATGTCCCTTTGTATGCTTAGATCTTTAAAACTACGCAACGGATTTTGATGCGGTTTTTTTTAATAGATAGAGTGATTAAATCTATAATATAAAAATCAATTGCTGTTCGTTAGTCTGGCTAAAACTCGAGAACGGCTGGACCGATTTGGCCAATTCTTTTTTTGTTGTGTTTGTTGTAGTCCAGGGAAGGTTTAAACGGTTCGGACTTACGCGGGTGAAACCGCGGGGCGCAGCTAGTTCATTATAAAAAAAACAGATTCGACAGCAAAACCAACAAAGTGTGGCTTCAATCAAATGCCCGTGTGAATGAATGTTATTTGCACGAAATATGGTACAAGGATGTCATGCTTAGCATTCAAGTACTTTTAACAGAAATGAATATAACATGGTAAGTATTTAGGTATATAAAAACCGGCCAAGGTGAGTCGGACTCGCGCACGAAGGGTTTCGTACCATTAGATTCTGAAAATGTCAACTGTCAAGAGTCAATAATACTCCCTAGGCAATAATTTTTTTTCTTCATATACCTACACGGTTTTTACTTTCATAAGATGTTCAGATAGATATAGCGAGCAAATAGTCCATTTGACTTGTATTTTCACAATGTGACAGAACTTTCTCGAATGAATACTGAAATTAGTTTCTCTATATAGTATGTTAAAGGAATTGACACGATTTTAACCGTGTCAATTCCTTCTCTTTACATTAATTACTTCTAAAACTCAGGCAAAAAAAGTATTCGCAATACCTTACTTCACCCAGTGCTCATTAGTTCCTTACCCTTCCTCCTTACACCTTCCTTTTAACTCTTGTCCATTCATATGGTTGCCTGGAAGAGATCGCCCTAAGGCGATATTTTTTTAGATAATATTTGACCTGTAAATTGTATTCTTTTACCAATAAAATACTATTGACTACTATTGACTATAGGCGATGGCCGCCCTTTGTGCCACTCTAGGAACTTTACCTATATTCAAGTTTCCTGTTTTTAATTTTATGTTTTTGACGTGATAACGTCTAATAAATTGATGAACACCTGCATTCACAAAAAAGTGTGACGTCATTGTCACGTTCCGGTGACGTCATGTATCCGCTCAAAAAGGAAAAAAGAAAAGAAAAACGAAAAAAAAACTCAATTTTTCATCGTTTTCTTATGACCTTATCACGTTATCCGTAAACCGCCTTAGCAGACAACCATGTTTTTGTTTCTTTTTTTTACTATAGTACAATAAAGTCTATCTACCTATCCTATCTAGTTTGTTCTGTACCTACTTCTACTGAAAACATATGGTTCATCCCAGATAAGTTATTTCAAATCGACTGCATCTGAAACGTATTTATCCCGTAACAATAGTTTCATCTCTCAGCACAAACAGTTATCAGAACAATACAAACAGAAATACCAAAACATACTACTTCTAGTCACGTTCGCGACTGTGAGATTTCATGATGAAATAGGTAGCTCAACCAAACCGTAAAATATTGGTTTTGTCTGGTCGAACAATAATTTCATATAAATAACTAGCTTATTGCCCGCGACTTTGTCCGCGTAGAAGTCGAAAGAATTTTTATACAAATTTGAAGTAGACCGGACCAAGGGTTGCCAACCGTACTTTATAATAAAGAATATACTTTATTTCGGGTTAAATGTGCTCTATACTTTAAAAGAAAAATAAAGTACGCGAAAATACTTTGTTTCACATAGTTTGTAAAATAGTAGTAAGTATCGTATTTATTACATTTTATTTATTTATTATTAACACATTATTTACTACCTACCAGTAATTTCGGAGCCTATTCGTTACAAACAAACAAAAAAATCTTTCCTCTATAGAATATTCGTATAATAAAATTTATTGTGGCCTTTTCTAGTAGCAATACTGACGACCCAGTTGGCACAATGGTCACCATGCCGGACTGCCAACACAGGGTTGCGGGTTCGATTCCCGCCTCAGACAAGTATTTATGCTTAGATATTTTTCTGAGGTCTGGTTGTTTCTATGTATTATAAGTATATATTTACAAAAGAAAAGTATATAAGTAGTATATCCGTTGTCTAGCACCCATAACACAAGTCTAGTTACTTAGCTTGGGGCTAGAAGGCGATGTGTGGAATGTCCTGCAATATTTATTTTATTTTAATAGTAAAAAATAAAAAATTTAAAAAAAATTTCAACCAATGTGTTACCAGTGATGACATACGGATCCGAGACGTGGTCGCTGACTATAGGCCTCGTTCATAAGCTCAGAGTCGCTCAGCGGGCTATGGAGAGAGCTATGCTCGGAGTTTCTCTACGTGATAGAATCCGAAATACGGAAATCCGTAGAAGAACCAAAGTCACCGACATAGCTCTCAGGATTGGTAAGCTGAAGTGGCAATGGGCAGGTCATATAGCTCGCAGAACTGACAACCGCTGGGGAGTAAAGGTTCTCGAGTGGCGGCCACGATGCAACGCGAAACGGAGTGTTGGGAGACCAGCTGCCCGGTGGACCGACGACATTGTGGCGGTCGCGGGTAGTCGGTGGATGGAGGCGGCTCAGGACCGCTGTTTGTGGCGTCGTATGGGGGAGGCCTATGTCCAGCAGTGGACGTGTATGGGCTGACATGATAGTAAAAAATAAATAATACTTTATTTCCGAACAGTGTACTTTATTTTTTCTGCCTATACCAACCAATATACTTTATTAGTACAAAACAAAGTTGGCAACCCTAATCAATCACGTTGTCCCATACAAACTTTGCCCTTTTTTACCCATTAAAAGCTAGAATTTAATCCTTTCTTAGCGGATGTATACGTTATAATAGCTATGAGTATCTTTGCTTGGTTGCTATAATAGTTATTCAGTCAGTCATGAATTAGAATTTTATATTTATAGATATTTTATTTACTTAGATACCTATATAAGTAGTCATGAAAGGTTTGCAATCCCATATAGGCACTTAGGGCGCTTAGAGAAACTGAAATGAGAAATTCCTTTCGCCTATAAATAAAATTGTTAGTTACTGCATGGAACATGGTTGTTAAATGATGTTGTAGGTGAAATCGTTTATCTTTTACTAAATTTTTAAAGTATGGTATACTTTAAAAACAAAAAAAACAGCGCACTCCGGGAGTGCAGGCAGAAGTAAAAACTGTATATCTGTGTAAAATCTCATCTGTCGCGAGAACATACGCAAAAAGAGTTTTAGATGAAAAAAAAAAATAGTCGGACGACTATTTGTCGTCCGACATTTGTCGTCCGACGTTTGTCGTCCAACAAATAGTCGTCCGACATTTGTCGTCCGTCAATAGTCGTCCGACATTTATCGTCCGTCAATAGTCGTCCGTTAAAAAATACCATATGTACGTCTTAATACACTCACAGCCAAATTAAAAAACTGTATATCTGTGTAAATCTGTCGCGAGAAAATCTGTCGTCTGTCGCGAGAACGGCTGAAAATGCTCACCCACAAAAGTGCCCAACGCGCCATAAGAAGTTTTCACTTCAAAAATATTTGACGTTTCTAAGCTTTTGCAAATTAAAGTCGAATAACCCTTTCCTTGCAGCCGGGTAAAAAAGTCAGCATTAGTATTTTGTCAAATATGGATCTAAAAGTCTTTGAAACATAAAGGAATTTTCATTAATTATTTTTTTTTTTTTTCAAAAATTTTCATTATCAAAAATTATACTTTACTAAGGAAAATAATTCGCGTACAAACGGTTAAAATTACAACAAATTTAGTAATAGCCCTGATAATAATCCCTTTAATAGCCTCTATTATAGCTCCTTTAATAACCCCTAGTTATACCTTTAGCAAATTACTATCACAAATTATAATTGGGTATCGGTGAACTCAGCGTCTACTTCCGGATGTGCTTACTGATAACGCCGATGGAGTTTGATAAGTACCTCTCTAGAAACATATTTATTTGAGAGGAAAGGGTATCGGAAGCTTTTTCCATACAAACTATTACAAACGTGGTCAACTGTTTTCTCCCTGGATAATGACACTAGAGCAAATATTTTTGGTGCATAAAACTTATAACTGCCAGACCATGGCCCTATTTTTATTTTTTTTTATTTTTTTTTAATCTTAATTTCTATGATAATTAGAAAATTAAAAAAAAGCAAAACATAGGGGTATAGTCATGGCAGTTGTAGGTTTTATGGCACAAAAATATTTGTGCTAGTGTCATTATCCAGGGAGGAGTGTCGATTCGGTATAACACGACGACTTAACTTAACCTAACTAAAATACGACTAAAATAAGTTAAGTCATTTTTATATTCAATTCGGTTTTGCCGTCAAACTAAATTTGGTTGTCTTTTGACAGATTGTTCAACACAACTAAAATTTATTAAAGGAGTCCGGACATTGGTAGTGTAGGAGCTTGGCATAGTGATTTTTTTCCGCGGTTTATTTTAATACCCCGTTTCCAAAACACTTTAGCGATCCGGTGTAAAGGCATTATTTGTTGGTCATAATGACCTCTATCGATAGGACTGAGTCTCAAAATGAACCGCTGCATTTTTAGTTACAGGCATGTTGTGTCTAAAGGCCTTTGCACCCGGCAGCGCAAAACTATTCAATGAATCGCGTCAAGCCCCTCAGCCTTATTCTAATGGTTTACGGTTTATTCTTAGGTTGGGATTAGAAGAAAGAACGGAGTCTCAGAAAAACAAAGCGCGAATCAACCAAGTATTAACAGTTTCCCATTTTGGCAAATCTGGCCGGAAAATACTAGTTTTAGCTGTTTATTTTACGTTTCTTCTGTATCTGCTACAGCAACTACCATAATACTCCTCCATTTTCACTCCAAAAATCAACAAAAAATCGTAAAAACTTCAGAAAGTGGTTGCATTCATTTTAATCGATACGAAATAGGTCGCGACTAAAATTAGTCGTAATTTAGTTTGACATTTCTAAAATTTGACTGTTAGACGATCATACCGAATGGCAAAATTGTGTTTTGGACTTAATTTAGTTTGACTTAACTAAAAATTAGTTTACTCCTGTCAGAATTGGTTAGGTTGGGTATTTCCGAATAGCAAACATAATTTTACACATCTAAACCTAATTTTAGTTAAGTTAAGTCGTATTTGTGTACATTCGAATCGAGTCCATGTATTGCACCGGAACTAAAATGACATTGAATTATAATGCAATCATTAGGTTATCCAATTTTGACTGATGTATGACTGCACTGCACTAACCAGCAGACAGATCTAACCAGTAGAATCCGTTCATTGCTTCGAACTGCTTTGAAAAGTTTTCACATCAAATGTAATTTGAAATGTTAAAACTGTAAATGGAAAAGTAACTCCATAAAGTTGGGGAGCTATCAAAAAACAATTTATTTTATTGTTAACATAAAAAGTGGCATTAGTGGATCCACTTACTAAGTGTTTGCTTTTTACTGGCTGCGTAATTGACCGAGCGAGCGTAGTGAGCCAAGCGTCTCTGCTTTAAGTCTGGCAAAATTTGTTTTCCTCGGTATGTACAGTATGCGTCATAAAGTACACTAGCAGTCCGATAAAATCACTATCACTATCACTACAATCATACATAGTATAAAACAAAGTCGCTTTCTCTGTCCCTATGTCCCTATATCCCTATGTATGTTAAAATCTTTAAAACTACGCAACGGATTTTGATGCGGTTTTTTTTAATAGATAGAGTGATTGAAGAGGAAGGTTTATATGTATAATACATGCATAATATAGCCGTACGAAGCCGGGGCGGGTCGCTAGTACTTGAATAAAAAGTACTCAGTGTGATTATTATTTTCAACATGTTAGCTATGTCTTTAGTTGGCCGAGTGGTATAAGCCGCCACCCGCTACACCAACCGGTGTGGGTTCGATCCACAGTTACTTTGTTAAAATGTTCAAATAGAGCTGCACAGGATTTTAAACGTTACGGTGGGTAGAGACTTTTGACCGTGGATTGTATGTATGTTAGTACTTCTGTACAAGTCGCATTTTACAACTTTTATTGGACAAAATTGGTATATGTACAGATTTTACATTTTTTTTTTAAATTTGTCGTCCGTTATTTTTAATTGAAGGGGTTACTCCGAAAAGAAAAGAGAGATCCGATTTCGATGATACTTTTTTATATGAAAGGTAGTAGTAATTTTAGGTTGGTCTCCTCATAATTAAGTGTAGATTTGATGAGTCGAGTTTTCGCAGCGATGACCAGAATAGGTCTTCAAAATGTAGTAAATTGCTCACTTTTAGATTTCTACCAATGGCTCTTAGTAAGGGATGTTAGAGCTCTAGGTGGCTCTAGTACTTGGATACTAGTACCACCTTCTCATAAAAATATCCTCAAGGACTGTCGACTGTTTGCAGTACTATAAAATGGATGTTTATAATGGTAGTTTCATTTTTAGAATTCAACTAAAACTATTTGGTTGCATGTGGTGAGCATCACAGCGTACAAAGTACCTACGGCTCGTCTGAAGTCTAGACATAATACGATTTTATTACAAAGCTATAACGCTGCAAGTTTGGAATGCTTTCATCCACCTGAAATTTTTTAAGGCAAATTGAGTGTTTAAATTGTTAAAATGGTAAGCGGCTAAGAGAAACCGCAGATGGATTTTATCTACATAATAAAATTTGCTTTATTTTCCGTATGCAATGAAATGTATAAGCCGGTATATCAGTTTTTTTTTATTGTAAAATAACAATCCGATTATCTAAAAGTTTATTATTTTAAGATTCATTTAAATCTTATTTTACTAGCACTTTTAAAAACTAAATTATTCATTCAAATTGCTATTTATTTTAGAAAGCAAATAAAGAGAGGTCTTTTTAGATAAAATAACGACTCGGAAAGCTACATTATCCGGTAACGATTGTTTGTCAAAGACGAGATCTGTGTACATTTCCGAAGTAGAATGCGGCATTTGATATCTATCGAATATTATTTCTTAGATAGAATAAAATAGAATATTATTTATTTGCAACAAAATAAGAGATTACAAAGTCTTTAAAGCTTAATAACTAACAATTGTTGCAAAACGGACCCCAACTCAGCTAAATGCTAGTGTTTCGACTAGCGCTGGTCTTCCGTTGAGGCCGTGAGATGATTTTGTTTCTTTTTTTTACATCTTTATGTACTTATCCATTGTGTGGGTGGTACGATGCCTAAAATAAAGATTATTTATTATTAGTTAAGTAACAATAAGAAAACTTCGGTAGGTATTATTTAATTATAGCCAGACTGTTCACTGCTACTTTTATGAGCAAAGTTTGGGAGACGAGACAACCACGCTCATTGCAACTTTTATGTCCTCCCACACAGCACAACTTTTCAAATATCGTTTTAGACGACAATAGTTGAGTGTTTCTCACCACTGAATGGAGCTCTATAAAAGCGGTAAGGTATATTGTTCTTTAAATAGCTATTGGAATTTGCTAAGTAATTTTACTAAATCACATAGACAAAAAAACAATTACTTGGAGCAAGAAATAATCTTCTGCCTATAAACGATAGAGAATTATTTCTTGTTTTTTTTTAGTAGAATTGCTTTTAATTTACTTATTTTTTTAGGATTTTTTTTACTATAACTAAAAAATAATTTTCTATAGGTACTGAAAGGATTGTTTCTTCCTACAAGAAACATTTTTTTTTTATGTAAGCAACTTACTAAGGTAATTAAAGCATTCGTAAACTTTTATTATAAACAAAAAAAGCTACGTTTACGATTGGGAACACATTTAAGAAAATTCGTCATTGCAACACTAAAAACAATTGAAACTGACTTTACCACCTTCTCTTGCAATACTAAAATAATTAAAATTGTAGCCGATTCAACTCCTACCCCTGCAAAAATTGGAAATGTACTTACAGCCTGTCTTTGAAAAACCACCACTAATCGGACTTTAAGATAGTGTCAAAATATTCAATAATATTATGGTCCCAAATTTTTTGATGGAGACGTGAAAATATCAGTTATTATTTCTACTCTTACTCTACTTGAAATAAAATACTATCTAAGTAAAATTTCTTGTATGTAAACAAAGGAATAGGGTTGTTTTTGCTACTACAAATCGAGGTCAATGTGCAAACTTGAAGAGCCTTTATTTTTTATGTTTATGTTGATATTTGAATTAAGTGTATTAATTTTAGATGGGTTTTTGGCAACCACTTTTACTTTGTTCATAATATTATTAAGAAAGGATCATTCGGTCATCTTTTACTTACTTTTTTGTTAAATAAATTATCTTAAATTAGCCTCTCCCAAAATGAAAGTCACGCCTGTAAAGGACTTGAAATAATTGTAAAGTAGTTGATATGTTTATTAGCTATAATATGAACAAAGCGATGTATCAAAATGTAGGCTTTATCTAGTGCAGCAGGTTCAGCAGTTTGGTTGGCCAAATTAATGCAAAATTGTTAACTGTTATTTTTCCGGTTGAAACATAAACAAAAGACAGAATCTTCATATCACAAAGTTTATTACTTTGTCCTTTATTTATCGACACTCCGCCCTAAATTTAGGAATCCTTACAACTAAAATGTCATACATTTAAAACTGGCCTTTACATACAAACTTAAGCATTCCTTATCCCATGAGAGTATCAAGATCTGGAGTTCCAAATGTTTCCACTAAGTTTATACCTAAATATTAAACAGAAGCGAACAACTATTTGCCCATTGATAACATCTTAAAGTAAATAATCTATTCTTACATTATTATAAAACTGAAGAGTTTGTTTGTTTGTTTGAACGCGCTAATCTCAGTAACTACTGGTTCAAATTTAAAAAAATATCCCGATATTCCCACGGGATCGGGAGTTACGCTGGTGAAACCGCAGGGAGCATTGAGTCAAGTAGAGGCGCTTTTTATTTTTCCATACAATTCGGTTCCTATACTAAAATACTTGGCATTAGTGTGTGTAATATATGGCATAACAACAAAAATTCTAATGATAACACACATGTCCTAATTTTATTTAATATATTACTTTTGTTTAAAACGATCAAAATGATATAATAAAAATTAATAAATATTGCAGGATATTCCACACATCGCCATCTAGCACCAAGCTTAGTAACTAGACTTGTGTTATGGGTGCTAGCTAGACAACGGATATAACTACTTAAATACTTTTCTTTTGAATTATTGACATAATTTCATTTGACCTAATTTTAAATAGTTTTTTATTTAATTTTATATTTTATAAAACACCGAGGTACTTATCATGAAACTTCTCAATTCACAGACAGACAAGTAGATATTATTTAAATTATCTTTAAAATTCAGAGTATACGATGTTTATGCTAGAGATACCTACGTAGAATTTTAATTTAATAATTCGTCTAGCCAGCATGGCGGCACCTTTTATCTATGGTAAGGATGATGTGGTTGACATTGACTATATAAAATTAATAAATATTGCAGGACATTCCACACATCGCCATCTAGCCCCAAGCTAAGTAACTAGACTTGTGTTATCGGTGCTAGACAACGGATACACTATACTTATATAATTTTCTTTTGTAAATATATATTTATAATAGGAACGACCAGACCACAAACAAATATCTGAGCATAAATACTTGTCTAAGGCGGGAATTGAACCCGCAACCCTGTGTAAACTAAATAGCAAGAAATTGGGAAAATAATGTATATTTCAAATATAAAGAAATGTGCTCATAAATTACAAACATACACTAAAATGTACATAAATAATCTACCTAAGTAATTAGATTATTCAGAAAGAAAAAACATAAAAAAGAAACGATTTATAGGAAAAATATTTGTGTTTTCGCTCAGTTGCCGAGCTACCTTATTTCTGCTCTCGCCTGAGGCTGTCAAAATAAATCCGTGAATCGTTGTTGACAGGGCTAAACACAAAATGCTTTAGGTAATTAAAGCTCCCTTCTATCTGGCTTACTGTTAGGTACTGAAATTATGTAAAAGTTTTTTTTTGGAGTATATTAAAATGTTTCTATTTATAAGAAGGAAGAAGGACTGAACGAGCGAACAATTTTATTTTTCTAGTTAGTTGTATAATAATATGTTTTTGACGTGACAACGTCTTATAAATTGGTTTGCCGGGTGACACTTCAAGAAACTGCGTTACGCTGCGCTGACGTTATGCGCTCACAATGAGAGCGAGTGAGAGGCACGCGTCCCTTCCACTCGGGCATGGTTAGCCCGCCTAAGAGCGAGAGAGACAGACATAAAAAGTGAAAGGCACGCGTCCCTTCCACTCGAGCACAGTTGTTGTCACGTAAAACTTTCGCCCGTATACCGACTTTACAGGCAACCAGTTTTTATCGACATTATGGTATGTATAAATAAAATACGAGAGGATTTATATATGTACTTACATAGTTTTTACTACTCATTTTATTGAGCTAGTATTGAATCGTCGCAAACTCAGGTAGTCCAAGGTACCAACTCGCAGCAGCGGATGGTCTAAAGTTCTAAAGCTTGATGTCATCATAAATGCAGGCGGTCTAAACTTTAATTTCGTCTTAATAGGGGGTAGTCTAAACTTTTTGTCATTACAGTACCTAAACGAAGGATTAGTATTTGAAGTTTCAAAATTTAAAATAGATGGAAACAAGAGACGGTCAATACGGAAATAAGCGACGATCGAAATGGAATCTTTCTATTTATTTACTAAGCACCTAGTAAAGAAATCAAACTATCTAGTAAATAATAGATTTTACCCTGTTGTAACAAACTAGGTACATAGAAAATGTAACGCATATAGTACCACAGAGTAGTACTTGCAAGTTAGCAATAGAAATAATAAAATACAATCTCCAATATACAAAAAGTCTAATATAAGTGGAAAAGACTCAGCACACATAGAAGTTCTAAAAATCGACGACAAGAGAAAGTACGGAATCCGATTTTCAACTATGTTAAGTGTTTACAGATTTTTTAGGGTTCTATTCTATATATTATTATTTAATAGATATCTAATTTAAGGTCGCTGCATACGTGACGGAATTTTTCTCGTGCCGGACGGAACGGGATATTTTTACTATCAATCGTCGCTGTCAAGAAATTGTCACGTTCCGTCCGGCACGGGAAAGATCACGTTACGTATGTTTAAAGTCCACGAACACTTTATAAACAACTAGCGACCCGCCCCGGCTTCGCACGGCTATAATATTATGCATGTATTATACATATAAACCTTCCTCTTGAACCACTCTATCTATTAAAAAATCGCATCAAAATCCATTGCGTAGTTTTAAAGATCTAAGCATACATAGGGACATAGGGACGGCGAAAAGTGACTTTATTTTATACTAGCGACCCGCCCCGGCTTCGCACTTTTATATTATGTATGTATTATACATATAAACCTTCCTCTTGAATCACTCTATCTATTTAAAAAACCGCATCAAAATCCGTTGCGTAGTTTTAAAGATCTAAGCATACATAGGGACATAGGGAAATAGGGACATAGGGACGGTGAAAAGTGACTTTATTTTATACTAACGACCCGCCCCGGTTTTGCACGGCTATACTAATCATGTATTATACATATAAACCTTCCTCTTGAATAATTCTATCCATAAAAAAACCGCATCAAAATCCGTTGCATAGTTTTAAAGATCTAAGCTTACAAAGGGAAATAGGGACGGCGAAAAGTGACTTTATTTTATACTATGTAGTGATAATGCACGTCTCGTTTCCGTCCCGTCTGAGGTCATAAAACGTTATGTATGCAGCAACCTTTACCCTGAAATCGAGAGCATCTGAAACTTTAGCAACTTTTATCTCGATTCAAGTGTCAAAAACAGTTCAAAAGGTAAACCATGAAACCGTGAATAGGTATTATGAGGTAATATGCGACTTGACAAGCTGTGCTCTATTTATATCGGACACTGTCGTGAAGCATTTGTGTTTTACGGAATATTTATTTTACTATGAATTTCTGCTAGTTTTCGTTATAAATAAATAATAAATATTTCAGGACATATTACACATCGCCATCCAGCCCCAAGCTAAGCAACTTAATGCTTGTGTTATGGGTGCCAGATAACGGATAAACTACTTATTTACTTTTTTTTTTTTGTAAATATATACATATTATACATATAGGAAACACCCAGAACCAGAAACAAGAATTTATGGTCAGCATAAATACTTGTTCCCGGCGGGAATCGAACCCGCAACCTTCTGCGTCGCAGTCGGGTGTTCGCCCGACGCGCCACAGAGGTCGTTATGCCTCAGACATTCATACCCTCTCAGTAGAATTTACACTATCCCGACTTTCAAATCCAATAGAGTTTCATTTATTGAAACTGCTTGAAAAGCTCCAGACGTTCCATCTATTGGCTCACCCATGTTATTTCCTTTCTGTCGCAGTCTTTGATATAAAAGGTACGCTACATTTGGTGTTCAGTTATATGTTTTTATGTTTTGTAGTTTGTATGGTTCTGTATGTATATATGAAAGACTAGATGTGAATAAGATAGCTGTTACATAGTTTTTATTTTAGTAAGGTTTCTATTGCTTTAGTTATTGTTCTGAGAGCCAATACGAATAAAAAAGAAAATGGAAGACCTCGAACTGTGACCGTGAACGTCATGCAGTAGGAAAAAGGCCTTTGGACACAATAGATACAGTAACTTAAAAAAGCCGTGATGCCCTTAAAAACCCATATCTATCGATAGAAACAAATAAATAATACCTTCACACCAAATCTTTAAAGCGTCTCGGAAATGGGATTTTGAAAAAAACGTGAAGCGTTCTGTTATATTGAGGGGTTTCAGTGGCTATCCTATGACAGTTCCATGTTTCAACAAATATCCCGTCTCCGAGATGGTTTAGAAGTTTGGTTAGAAAGCATTTTTTGTGTACAGCGCTCTTTTAAAAAATCTTAAGACATTGTCATCACGTTTGGTGAAATACCCCATTTCCGAGACATTTATGAGATTTGGTGTAAAGGCAGGCTTCCTGACCTTCCACGTATGATCCAAAATATCGCGCCAAAAAATATTATGTTAAGTTCCCAGTACTAAATGGCAAGACACCTTTTTTGCAGTTCAATGTTCGACGTTTTTAACCTCTTTGGTTTTACGTTAACATCAGCTGCTGTCAGCTTGAGGTGACGTCTTACCAATCTAATCAAAGCACTAAAGAGTATTGATATCAACTTCGAAGCAAATCACCCCCAAAATAACTTTCCACCCCTTTTTAACCCCGTTAGGGGATGAATTTCAATAAAATACGAAACACGTGTTCCATTAATTCTGTTAAAAAATGTTTATGCAAAATTTGAAGTAGTTTGGACCAAGGAATCACATTGTCCCATACAAACTTCGACCCCCTACTTTCCCTCCTTAGGGGTCGAATTTCGCAATATCCCGTCTTAGTGAGCACCTACGTCATAAAAGGAACCCCCATGCAAAATTAGAGACTCCTAGCACTTGTAGTTTCGAGATATCGTGATGAGTGAGTGAGTGAGTGAGTGAGTCAGTGATTTTCTCTTTTATATATATAGATGAGTATAAAAGTATTCTATTCGTAATCTGGCCACCATAACATAAGTCAAATTGATTAGCTTACTTTTGTAAATATATACTTTATTTTCTATAATATAAAAATGGTGTTGCTAAGCGCAAATCTCGAGAACAGCGGAACCGATTTCGCTAATTCTTTTTTAGAATATTTGAAGTACGAGGATGGTTCTTACGGAGAAAAAAAAATAAAAAAATGCCTGAAAAAGTCTAAAAACTACACTTTATTTATACTCTTACTAGCAACCCGCCCCGGCTTCGCACGGCTATATTATGCATGTATTATACTTATAAACCTTCCTCTTGAATCACTCTAGGTATCTATTAAAAAAAACCGCATCAAAATCCGTTGCGTAGTTTTAAAGATCTAAGCATACAAAGGGAAATGGGGACATAGGGACGGCGAAAAGTGACTATAATTTATACTAAGTAGTGATAGTGATGATAGTGATACTCTATTACATATCATAAAGTTCAAGTTATAGTGGAGAGGTTCCGGAAAGGCAAAACAATTGAGCGACGTTAGTCATCATCATCATCATCATCCGAGCGATGTTCCCGGTTGCATCCCTCTCGGGAGCCCGGGGTCCGCTTTCCTACTTTTACGCCTCCACTTCGCACGATCTTCGGCATCCTGGTTAGTAAGGCCATTTGCACGCATATCACCCTTTACGACGTCAAGCCAGCACTTCTTGGGTCTACCCAGTCTGCCACGGCCCGGCGGAGGCGCCATGGCAAGACATTTGTTCCCCACGTAATTAGCCGGTTTTCGCAAGACGTGACCGTACCAGCGTAGGCGACATTCTTGCAATTTATCTGTAATGTCTCGGACATGAAGGCTGCCCCGGATGCGGGAGTTCCTGACGCGATCCTTTCGCGTCACTCCACACATCCAGCGCAACATCTTCATCTCCGTGACACGCAGCTCCTGCTTATGTCGCTCAAGTACCGGCCACGCCTCACTACCATACAAAAGGACAGGTCTAATGATGGTTTTATAGACCTGTCCCTTTAGTTTAACCGGCATTTTGGGGTCGCAAATGACACCAGTCACCTCACGCCACTTGGCCCAAGCCGCTGAAATGCGTGACTTGACGTCGCAATCGATGTCGCCGGACGCGTGAAGCACAGATCCCAAGTACTTAAACTGGTCTGTCCGCTCGACCATATGACCGTCTACGCAGACAGGTGTGGGATCTGTGGTATTGCAAGCCAAGTACTCTGTCTTCGCCACATTCAGTTGCAAACCGCCGTTCTCAAGCGACTCCTTCCACGTGTGTACACGTTGGACCAGCCGCCCCTTATCCGAATCCGCCAGCGCAATATCGTCAGCGTACATGAGCAGCCATGGAGGCTGCTCGTGTGCATCCCTGATGGCAACGGACAGTGCATCCAATATTACGCTGAACAGGAACGGGCTTAGGACGGAACCCTGGTGAACTCCAACGGTAACAGGGAAGGGCTTAGTGTCGCCAACAGCAGTTCGCACCACAGAATCAGAATTTCGGTACATGTCTCTAATGATTTCAACATAAGCTTCCGGAACCCCTTTGGACCGCAGCGCCCACCAGATCATCATGCGAGGAACACAGTCGAAGGCC
Organism: Idaea aversata; assembly: GCA_907269075.1. Classification (NCBI taxonomy): domain Eukaryota; kingdom Metazoa; phylum Arthropoda; class Insecta; order Lepidoptera; family Geometridae; genus Idaea; species Idaea aversata. The sequence continues at coordinate 7,962,287 of OU026102.1, forward strand.
TTCTGCAAATCTAGGAATAGAAAATGCAGAGGCGTATACTTCGTCCTGTATTTCTCCATAACGATCCTGAGGGCGAAAACAGGGTCCATGGTGCCATGCCCGGGGCGGAAACCATATTGACACCCAGAGACAGTGCACTCCTGTCGGATCCGAGAGTCCACTATCCGCTCGTAGAGCTTCATGGTGTGGGACATGACCTTTATACCTCGATAACTGCCACACTCCTGCACCGATCCCTTGCCCTTGAAAATTGGGGTAATAACACTCAATCTCCATTGGGCCGGTTGAGCGACGTTAGTATCGTATAAATATTGATGTCAGTGTTAGTTGCCAAACTCCACCTAAACGGCTGAACCGATTTGTATGAAATTTTTTGTGGATATTAGTTAGGTCTGAGAATCGAACATCTATTTTTTTTCCTTTTTTATATGGTAAAACAACGTTTGCCGGGACAGCTAGTATAGGTACGGTCGGCTGCATAAATGCAGACCCACCGTAGAACTCCATAACGGCTGTTATAAGAATGTTTTGCAACACGTGCAAGATTCCAAACGCCTACTTTAGGTGAAGTTTAAAGTCTTCTAACTCATAAATGAATCAAACACAAATTATTAGAATGCAAACATTCCAATAATAGTAGTTTTCGAACTCTACCGAGGGCTGCAATTATACAGGCGACTGTACATATAGAAATACCCAGGCCCAGAAACAAATACTTTTTCACAAATACTTACACTTGTCTAGATCTGATTCGGGATTCAAACCCGCAACCTTCTGTACCGCAGTCAGGTGTTTTGAACTGTTATGAACTTAGTTATAATAAGTACGTTAGTAACATATAAACGTAGCTAACATCTGTGTTCTCTTAACATCTATTTATCGCAAGCAATTACAAAGAAATGAGAAAAATTCCGTTTTATTTAAGGTCGCCTTGCAATTCTCAGGAGAGAATTGGCGTATGAAATGGAATTTTTGAACAAAATGGAATTGTTTTGGGCACTTGTTTTCAGTTTAACGTGCATTTACATTGAAATTACTGTTGAATGGTCTAGAATTTAGATTCTTGATTTCAGAGTGGGATCACACTTGCCAACCTACCACGTATTTAATTTTTGTGATATCATTGTGGGGAACGGGATTAGGGGCGGATTGCATGATAATGTGTTTAAACAAATATAGCTAAATTCTAGCTAAATGCATTTAACGGGTATAAAATATTAAATATTAAATTCCATTTCAATACCACATCAAGTTTGTTATTTAATCAGTTTGACACTTTGACAGTTAATTATTTTTAAGAGGAAAGGGTACCGGGCGCTCTCTCCATACAAACGTAGTCGACTGTTTCCTCCCTGGATAATGACACTAGAACAAATATTTTTGTTGCATAAAAACTTATAACTGCCATGACCATGCCCCTATATTTTGTTTTTATTTTAATCTTAATTTCTATGATCATTAGAAAATGAAAAAAATCAAGACATAGGGGCATAGTCATGGCAGTAATATTTGTGCTAGTGTCATTATCCAGGTAGGAAACAGTCGACTACGTTTGTATGGAGAGAGCGCCGGTACCCTTTGGTCAAACACTTATAATGCACGTTGTGCTGAATTGTGTGAGGAGGTTCTTCCTTATTATTCTATCTAGCTGTTGCCTGCGACTTTGTACGCGTGGTAGTTTTGTTTTATATACTTAAACCTTCCTCTTAAATCTTCTATCTATCAAAAAAACCGCATCAAAATCGGTTGCGTAGTTTTAAAGATCTCAACATACATAAGGACAGACAGACAGCTGGAAGCGACTTTGTTTTATACTATGTAGTGATGGTGATAAGTGATAATGTCCATATTATACACTACCTGCGCTCCGCGGTTTCACCCGCGTAAGTGCCGATCCCGTGGTAATATCAAAATGAAAAGTAGCCTTTAGCCTTCCTCAATAAATGGACTATCCAACACAAAAATATTATTTCAATCCAAACCATCAGTTCCTGAGATTAGCGCGTTCAAACAAACAAACTCTTCCCCCTTATTCCAAAACGAGATTTAAGGATAGTCCGAGATATGGATTAAACCTTTGATTTAGACACAGATTTACTCGTGAACTAAAGTCTAAACACGTTCCCTTTTGATTACATAAGGAACTTTAGTCCAAACACTATCCATAAAGATTATATAGGGATGTTTAGATTAAGGACTTTGAATCTAAGGTTTAAATCCACATCTCTCACTATCCCTAAACCTCGTTTTGGAATAAGGGGGCAGCTTTATAAAATCAGTACAGATTGAATCCTTAACCGGTTAGGCATAAGCGGTGAATTTTCTATGTATAACCAATCTTTCTTTGCCTGGCCCTTTCCCATTTTATTTGGGGTCGGCCCTCCGTATCATGCGTCTCCAGGCCGCTCGGTCCTGGGTCGTCTCTTTGTTGATGTGGGCTTCCTTGAGGTTCTTATTAACTACTGACATCCATGTGATTCGGGGTCTTCCTCGTCCTCGGGGTTTAGTTTTGATATCCAGTACTTTTCTGGTCATGTGGTCTGACGGTCGCCTCATAACGTGTCCGTACCACCGCAGACGACTCTCCTGTATTTTATCTGGGATGGGTCTCACTTTGAAGGTGCCTCTTATGTGTGTGTTTTTGACATCTATGTATAACCAATATTCCTGTGAAACCAAGGCTACAACTAGCAGTATAAATACGTAGGTATTATAGGTAGAGAGGTGGTAACAATATCCAACCCGAGGTTTATAGGGCTTGTAAGTAAAAAACCATGTTTCCATATTCGTCGGGACATTGATCCTGTACGCTTTCAATACTGGAACCTTTATAAAGGGTCATTTTGATTGTAGAAAATGAGAACGGAGAAAAGGGCAACGTTCCTTGAAAAATACTTTCAATGTTAATAGTATTATGAATTAAATAAATACTGTAGAACATTCCTCACATCGCCATCTAGCCCCAAGCTAAGTAACTAGGCTTGTGTTAAGGTAGCCCGACAAAAGATATATAATTTTCTTTAATATCTCTAATTATCACTTCACTACATAGTATAAAACAAAGTCGAAGTTTCTCTGTCCCTATATCCCTATGTATGCTTAAATCTTTAAAACTACGTAACGGATTTTGATGCGGTTTTCTTTAATAGATAGAGTGATTTAAGAGGAAGGTTTATATGTATAATACATGCACAATATAGCCGTGCGAAGCCGGGGCGGGTCGCTAGTTAATAATAAAATAAACTCAGCCGAGCTACATGGTAGGCGGAGTGGGGGGTGTTAGGTTTTAGTTCCGACGGAATTTCTGGATTCGGGCGCCGCGCTCAAAGCCTGCGATAAAAGCTATGCTTAACTATGCTTATAAAAAAAAAGTGCTGTTAGTCTGAAATTCATGAAATTTATTTTAATTTGTGTTTTAAATCAGTATACCTACCTGTAGCAGCAGAAACAAAAATCTGTACTTACATAAATATTTGTCTGAGACGAGAATTGAACCAGCAGTCTTCTGTGTCGCAGACGGGTGTTTGCCCCCGCGTCACAGGTCGTCAAAAATCTACACTTATACAATATTTTTTTTTTTTTTTTTGCTAGCCCGTAACGAATAGGCTCCGAACTACTGGACCGATTTTGATGAAACTTGGTAAATAAAGTCATCCTTTGTTCAAATTCGACTTTTGTAACTATAGACTGAAAACGTAATTAGGACGAAGAAATTAAGAGGATCATGAGATTTCGATACGCGGCGCGAGAAGGTATTTTCAAAAATGACCCGTATCGTGCGATACAGAGAGTCCTTTTTTCGCCTTCATTTTGCTTTCAAATAATGTTGCGGGCCGTAACGATTTCACCCCCTTTTTTCTTCACAAAATGAAATAAATTTGGTCTCATTTAATTCAATGCATCTTATTCTAGGTTTATACGTTTTTCTTTTTTGGTAATTCAGTTTAGTCTATTAAAAAACAATTGAAACGTCCGATGAAGTTTTTAAGTCAAAATTATAGATATTCAGATACTAATAACTTTTATCTTAGGCAATATTTCTTTAAAATAAAAACGGTTAAACCTAGTTTTCCATTAGATCTAGAACATTTTCAAAAATTATCAAAATCGGATTTCGTTTATGGGGGGGGAAATGTTACCGCTTTTTTTGTATGGAAATTGACAGCCTTACTTACACTGGCCTTAATTAAAAACCTGATTTGTAACGTGTTACTAATTTTAATGAACGCGTTTGCTGGTTGTTAAAATTTCGCTTTTCCCATTTCTTCTATAAACACTCTCAACATAATATCTCACTGAATAATTTAGTACGTCATTACGCTTAACGCTTAATAAAACAAATTACAAAGTAAACGTTTCTGAGAACGGAGGAACCTATGGCACGTGTGTGGAGTTACTATGGTTTCATTATTTTTATTACCAAATAAAAGATATTTATACAGTAATTTCCTTTTTGTATCCGTTTTTACGGTTTTTTACCTCAAAAGGTGGGAAAAGGAACCCTTATATGATCACTCTCTTGTCCGTCTGTCTGTCCGTGTTCACCACTGATTTTCTCAGAAACGGGTGGACCTAGCAAGTGGAAATTTATACCATACTGATATATGTTTATTGTCTATAGTCCGACACGATAAAATGATATGGGCAAATTTAGATTTTCGTAAAAACTTGTAGGTAAGTACCAAAATGTACCATTAATTTTAACTTTTTTATATTTTTCGAAATTTTTCCTGTACTTGTGCTGTAAGTAAAACCTTGCTTTTATTTGCATTGTATTCGAGTTTCAATGTTATGTCCGGAGTTCATATTCTCTCCAGTTCTCTGTCATAAGTATTAATTTCATAATATAGATCTCAATTTATGTTAGGTTCCAGTTTCCTTACATTTTTAAATCGAATGCCTTACATTTTTGACTCTTTGTACACTTTTAATTACCTTTCGCCATTTTATTTCCTTTCCCTAAAGGTCTGTTCCAAGAAAACTCTTCAAAAGTTACTTACGATTTGTACTGTCTATTTTATGTTTGTTTTTTGTGTACTAAATATCCTACTAATATTATAAATGTGAAAGTTTCTGTGTTAGTATGTGTGCGTGTTTGTTTCAACTTCACCCAAAAACTACTAGACAGATTTCGAATAAACTCGGTATATGGTTAGCTGGAAACCTGGATAAACACATAGGCTATTTTTAATCCTGGTATTTGAGATCAGAACTTACGCGGGTGAAACCGGGGGCCGCAGCTATTAAAACTATACTATATCACTTCACTACATAGTATAAAATAAAGTCACTTTTCGCCGTCCCTATGTCCCTTTGTATGCTTAGATCTTTAAAACTACGCAACGGATTTTGATGCGGTTTGTTTTAATACATAGAGTAATTAACGAGGAAGGTTTTTAGATATAATATATGCATAATACAGCCGTGCGAAGCCGGGGCGGGTCGCTAGTAATATTATAAAGCTAAAGAGTTTGTTTGTTTGTTTTAACGTGCTAATCTCAGGTACTACTGGCTGGTTCGAATTGATTTTTTTTGTGTTGGATAGTCCTTTTATCGAGGATGGCTACCTGTTATTTTGATATTCCCACGGGATCGGGACTTACGCAGGTGAAACCGCGGGGCGCAGCTAGTATTATATAAAAATGTCACCACAGTCATGCGGTTAAATGGAAGAAAAAAAAATGCTAATACTTAGAAGTCTGACAGTCTTTATTGTTATTAATTAGCTAAATAACAATTTACAGCGTCTTATTAATAACATTAAATAAATCGACAACACAAGAAGTTGCTTTGTAAAAATGTATAACAAGAATTAATTCGAATAATTCTACAGTACGATGGGTTTAATTATTCTTACAGAGATAAAGAGCCTCATAAAGTATTTACGAATAAAAATGTTCATAAATTATTCGGAATGATAGTAAAACAAGGAATGTTTAGATATAAAACTAGGAATTTTCTAAAAATCTACCTACTGAAAAATATTAAAAATGAAATTATATAGAAACAAATACAATTGAAAATAAACTTTCAATTAAGTCAATTATAAAATTTGTAAATAAAGTTTTATATAAAAAAATAAAAAAGCTTATCCTAATACTTCTAATCAACCTATATTAAACTCAACATGAGTCAATAAAAAAAATGTTGAATTTCAATTCAACATAAAAGCTTTATTTAGTTCCGTAAACATAACAATACCATATATTTTTAACTTCAAGAAAATGTTAAGGCACAATAATTGATTTCACTGGTCAAAAGGCACTGCTTTGTACTAAAATATATCTAAATCTGGTTGAAGTCTACGTCTAAAATACCGTATCACCAAGTGCAAAGGTAGAAGACTATAAATTCTATAAGATAAAGAAAAGAACTAAAGTTTTTTAAACGGGATTTTACCATGTTTTTAATTTGTGAAACTAGTCCAATAGAGTCGCCTCTAACTACAACAAACTCCAGTAACGTAAAAATTATGTTTGTAATAGCATCGAAATATAGAGCTACACAAAATAGAACCAAAAAACATAGTAATATCCTGTTTTCAATAACTTCAGCAGTCTAAATAACCATGTTACTTTAAACTCTATAATCAAAATAATGCCATGTCAAATACGTTTCAACTGTGATACGGTAAAATGGTCGTATACCTTTGTTTAATAGTATTTATTGTGTAAGTGTTTATTTAAATGCTATTTTATTTACAATTTTATTCTTACCTACTTATTTACATGGCACATCATTTTTCTTAAGCAAAATAACATTCATTCATTACGTACAATAATACATTTTAAAAAGTACCTACTTATTTGTTAGTTTTTAAAAACACATGATTGAAAATGATTCTAACTTTTAAATGGCTGAACCGATTTTCATGAAACAAGCTAATAACACTCACGAAACATTTGGTGTTCGGATATTTATTTTTTAATCTAACCGGTTTATTCATTTCGAAGTTATGTCACTTACAAGACAGACAATCAAACAGGGGCTAATTCTGCTATTTTGCATTAATGGATTTACCATTGTCATTATATCGATGCTCTATTTATATTATATCGAGATTGTGACTTGATTTGATATTTTAATTACATCGCAATGGAATCACTATGGAGTCTCAATGGAATGGTAATGGATAAGTCGCTGGTGTTGCCTAGCAATTCTTCCATTCCATTGAGCCACGATTCTAGAGCAGAATACCAAAGTGAATCAGTGGTGCGTCAGTGGTCTTTCGATAGAATAGTTAACTTATGAACAATACCAATTTGACATGTAATGTCATATTTTCGACATAAAATGTCTATTACGATTCCATCGACACTCTATTGAAACACAATTGTGTTAGCAGAATTAGGCCCCAGATATGGGGATCAATTATCAGCCCCTCTTTAATCTTTCGGGGGTGAATAACAATGGGATCAACCTAAAATCATTTTGTTACGCTACGAGGAAGCCAATCTTCAATTGAGTCACATTGGCCAAAATTCACCCGTTATTTTGCAACCGGGGTGACCAACACCTTAAATCAGTTTTATATACCGCTAGAGTGGCCAACGCCACTAAATTACTTTCATATGCTAAGTACTACGAGTAATTAAGGTTCCTAATCAGACTCAAACTATATTTAAATTTCCAATTGTGACGTTTCAAAATGGCGCTAGACTGATCCAATCTTAAATATATATAATTTTATAGCAAGATTTGTCTACTAAACTAAATATAAAATATTTTAATGGAATCAATTTTAACACAATTACATGGCACTGGGGTTTACTAAACTAAAACACAATAGAAAATACCTAACAATCACAATAATAATTCCATTCACAAAAGTGAAACGGGCGCCCAAACAAGTGCCTATTCTCCTCTAATTGTAGGGTCCTTACTCCGTACCCACTTCACCGAGATCTCAAAAACCTATCTACCAATATGAAAAACTCCGAAAAAGGTCACCTACTTAATGAGAAATTTTCCAAATACTTTTGCCACAAATATAGGGTTATTGAACAAATGCCTTCCCCAAAAACTTCCAGAGCGATTGGTCTCATGCTATCAGCGTCCAACGACTTCCTTTGACCTTAATTAAGTCGTCCGTCCATCTAGTCGGAGGCTGTCCCGCGCTGCGCTTTCCACGGTACGTGGTCTCCAATCGCCTGTGGCTAATATGATGATGATGATGGGCTTATCCTATCCTATCCTACTAATATTATAAACGTGAAAGTTTGTATGTATGGATGTATGGATGTTTGTTACTCTTTAACGCAAAAACTACTGAATGGATTTTAATGAAACTTTACAATAATATAGCTTATACATTAGAATAGAACATAGCCTATAATTTATAAAGATATTTTGTGAATTGTCCAAAATATAACAAAAAGTGTCGAAAACTTGACATCTGTCAGTTTGTCATCTGTCAGTTTGACATCCGTCACTTTGACATCCGTCACTTTGACATCCGTCACTTTGACATCCGTCACTTTAACATCCGTCACTTTGACATCCGTCACTTTGACATCTGTCACTTTGACATCCGTCACTTTGACATCCGTCACTTTGACATCCGTCACTTTGACATCCGCCACTTTGACATCCGTCAAATGTCACTAACATCTGTGAAATTGCTCAGCGTTCTGTTTTCACAATTATGCTGATTAAAAGCTACTTAATTTTCGTCATATATTTTCACGGACTCGGGACCAACGCGGGTGAAACCGTGGGGCGCAGCTAGTATGACAATAAATATTAGAAAAAAAATTGGTCCTAGAACAAAAGTTGTTCTTTAATAGGATACAATTGAATTTTCAAATACCATATTTTTTGTATCTTCAGTAAAACTTATCTTCTTCAACATCGATATTGGTTTTATTGTTCGGTTGATTGGAATGTCTTCTCAGTGTTCCTACGGAATCATACTCGTTAGCTATCGCTTTTGGATAGAGTTTTGGTGTGGTCGCTGCTGTGTTGTGATTGTTTGCGTTTGATAGGTTATTACTCTTTGATAGAAGAATGCCACTGGAACCACCGATGCCGGTGAAGGAAGGTTGACGTTTCGCTTTGCGAGGCTGTAATTAAAATACAATATAAATATCTACTTGTTTGATAAGTAGGAGCTTTTATAATTAACTTTTCTTTGTAATTTTTTTTTTCTTGAATGATTTATTCATTGGGCTAACCAACAGCTTTAACTAAGAGTAAACTTAGTTATTAGAAACGGAAAGCCAATTATAGGTTCCAACGTTTGGGAGCGGTTCGGCGTTTTATTTACCCACGACGACCTAGTTGGCACAATGGTCACCATGCTGGACTACCAAACACAGGGTTGCGGGTTCGATTCCCGCCTCAGACAAGTATTTATGCTTAGATATTTGTCTGTGGTCTGGTTGTTTCTATGTATTATAAGTATATATTTACAAAAGAAAAGTATATAATAAGTAGTATATTCGTTGTCTGGCACCCATAACACAAGTCTAGTTACTTAGCTTGGGGCTAGATGGCGATGTGTGGAATGTCTTGCAATATTTATTTATTTATTTAATAACATCCTGTCTTACAATAAAACGATGGCTAAATTAACCATTGTTAAACGATTACGTACTGTACCCGTAGAGTGAGTTTTTCCGTATAATAACCGCTAAAATTACGTTTGCGTAAACGTGAAAAGTTGAAGCTGCACATTACGTCTTCAACTTTCTGAAATTTTGCTTTCCGCAAATGTCTTTACTTTAAGAAAAAACACGCACTACAGGTTCTGCTGTTGTCCCTTTTTTAAAAGAAGGACAAAATAATTCTAATTGGGATATTTTTTAAATAGGTATTGAGTTACTATCCGCAATAATCCGTATCGTTACTCTCGGTGATGTAACGCTTAAATACGTGTGACCATTATGATATATTTTATGACTATTTTACATTAAATCACTATATCTTATAGGTACCTATACTTTTTATTGGTATTTTTTTTTTTTCTTGGCTGTTGTAAGGGTCCGCAGATAAATATTATTTGTAAATATGATTTTAAGCTCGTTGTTAATCTACCTTGGACAAATTCAACCTAAATTAGAACTTGATAACATTAATCATCTCCATTGAAACTATTGTGTTAGATTAGATGCCCCCTTGTTAGCCTGCTACCGAAATACAATAGCTTGTTTAAACCACGGCTTTTGTGCTCTAATATAAAATAATTCTAACAAAAGATGAGGTTTTGTTGGGCAAATCAAGTTAATTTATGATAAAACTAGCGACCCGCCCCGGCTTCGCACGGCTATATTATGCATGTAGGTATTATACATATAAACCTTCCTCTTGAATCACTTTATCTATTTAAAAAAACCGTATCAAAATCCGTTGCGTAGTTTTAAGCATACATAGGGATATAGGGACAGAGAAAGCGACTTTGTTTTATACTATGTACCTAGTGATGATAAATAGATTTTTACTTTAACTGGACCGTGCAAAACAGTTTGTTTAAAAATACAAAAAAAGTAGTAATTAAGTATTTATTAAAAACATTAAAAAAAGTTCAGGTTGTGTAGGAATTCGAAAACTCGAATAAAGAGTAACAGAAAGTTAGTTATTTATGATTTTATTGTCTTCAATTATATTAGGCATTCTCTAGGTTCCTATGATATATTTTTTTTAATTTTTTATAAAAACGTAAGTTAAAAACAAAATAAATATTGCAGGACATTCCACACATCGCCATCTAGCCCCAAGCTAAGTAACTAGACTTGTGTTATGGGTGCTAGACAACGGATATAGGTACTACTTATATACTTTTCTTTTGTAAATATATACTTATAATACATGGAAACAACCAAACCACAGACAAATATCTAAACATAAATACTTGTCTGAGGCGGGAATCGAACCCGTAACCCTGTGTTTGGCAGTCCGGCATGGTGACCATTGTGCCAACTGGGTCGAAACCGTGTATTAAAAAAACACTTACAACTTCCTTGAGTGGTACTGTGACGTAACTGTTCTGCTTGGCAGTGATGTAGTGAGGACTGGATGGTACTCTATGGTTCTTCTTCCAAGGCATCCTTGAACCGCGTCGTTGACAGTAGATTATACTCGCCAAGCATATTAGGCAACCTACGAGATATAAAATATTGAATTAAAAACTGGCTGTTACTCGCGTGACTCGATTACCGGTACCGGCATTACCTACTGTCAGGGTAATAAAATTGCGTAACCATATTTATCAAAAAAGCTTAAATTTATTTGTACTGTCAGGGGACAAAATTGCTTGACCACCGTCACTAAGTTAAAAGTGTTTATAATTTCTCTGTTGAATGACGTCAAAAGTCAGGAACTACTTCAATGTATATAGTGAAAACACTCGAGTTTATTGATTTATAGTCGTAAAGGGGGGTCCATACCCTAACGACCTTGCTACACTGGTTACTAAATAGTTACTACCGGCACCGGTCGCCTTCGTTGGTGAACATTGTTGATTGTTACGAATGTGTTTTGTTTTTCTCAAAAGTGCTAAGATGGAATTGTAGGTGAGATATTTACCAACGTTTTGGTATGACTTTAAGCCAAAAATTCCCTATAATTTTCAACCTATCCTAAAATTAAGAATTAAAACTAGTCTGGCTTTGAAATGTCAAAGAATTTTTGTCTCAAATTACCCCAAAATAACAGTAAAGATTTCACCTACAATTCCATCTCAGCACTTTTGAGAAAAACAAAACACATTCGTTACAATCAACAATGTTATTTGTAAGCGACGGGTATTTCTGACGCGTTGTGTTTGGCAGCTTATACAGGGTTATTGGACATTATACTAGCAAGCCATTGAGGGATACTTCTGTGCACTTTAACAAACAACTTTTGTTCTACGATTTTTGGAAATTCGGATTTTTTTTCGAAAATTTTGAGGTTAGGTTTACCTGAAAATCAGCTGTTCCATACACGGAGAGGTCATTAACCTTAAAATTTTACTTATTTTTTAAGTTGTATCTACTGTTCTTAGTCTAAATGACCTTTGTTTAAAAAAATCAGCTGTTTCTCGAATTTGCATAACCTCAAAATGTTCATTTTTTTTTTCGAATTTCAAAAAGTCGTAGAACAAAAGTTGTTTGTTAAGGTGCACAGAAGTAGCCCTCAACGGCTTGCTAGTATATTTACCAATAACCTTGTATACACAAAGTAAAGTGATAGCTAGCAGTATAAGTTGCACAAAAAAATGCTTACCGTCTTATCTTTACCGATTTCTTCCATTTAAATGAATAAGGAATTATCAATATTACTTCTCGTAATCTATTGGTCATCTATTGGTAAAGTTTGAACTACAAGAAAAAGACACCCAATGTATGACAACCAAAACACTTACCCATGACAAAAGCACCAACCACACATCCAATAATAGCGCCAAGACTGAGCGAGTTGTGGTCATTCATTGTGACAAAAGATGCCATCTCCACGTTCTGACTGTATGCTGGCATCGCGTACAATTCTATAACAAAATATTTATGGAGTAAGTTATCCACCTAAATAGCTATATTTTAGACCTTCATTTGCTTAGAATGGCTTAAAAATCAGCTTTCTATACAGCAGTGTGGGTCTTGTGAGAGATGTCTGGAGTTTCTATTCTAAGATCGTGGGTTCGAATCCGGGCTGTTAGACTCAGATTTTTTGGGAATTATTATTCGTTGATACCTCACGAATATTAATTCCCAAAAATTCTGAGTGAAAATGATGCGCATTAAAAAAACTCTCCCTCGTGCTTTGAAAAGACAAACTGCTATGTTTAGTAGCAGCCGTTTGCCTTATATGGAGACCTGTAATCTCCAGCTGAACACAAAAGTCACAGCCTTAAAGTTAATTGCTTACCATTGTCCATATCATTATCATTGTCATCGCTAGGACACCTAGTCGCCTGTAATTGTGCTCCAAGACACGCACCGGACGTACAGCTGCGCGCACGGACACGTTCTCCATTCTCACATGGACCCCATTCACCCCACTCGCCCCAACCTGCCTCCGAGTCTGAGGAATGAAAAATTCCCTTAGAATAGATTACCTTAAGAAACTATAGAAAATTTGAATCAGTTGCATGCGTTGTATACTTTCAGGGGGTCTTCAGGTCGAGAGTGAATAAGCATATCTTCAAGGTAAGCATGCTACATTTTGACCGCATCGTGACTTATCATCAAGCAGGTGTGATTGCTGACCTATTACTTAGAAATCCCTTAAAGCCAGCTTATTGTGTAACAGGAGATATTAAAATAAATAAATAAATACCAATTACATGTTTATTTACATTACCAGTGCAGAATTTTATCCAATCCCTTAAGAAATTTAGAAAATGCTTAACAGGTTTATCTACCCCAAATATCATGTTTTGGAACCAGTTAAGTGTGCGATGCCTGTTAATCAATCAGTAAGAACCTACCAAACATATTTTTCTCAAGGAAGACATTCTTACCTGCACAGTTAGTAAGGCAAGCTCTCCGTTCTAGAGCGGCAGTAGCGTCCGCGCACCCTTCCGGCGAGAGACACTTGCGCGTGCGCACGCGATGTCCTGCACGTGTTGTTTTCGTGCTAGATGAGCTGCAACTACCGGAACAATCGCTCCATTCACTCCAGCACGACCATTCACCTACGAATAGGAGAAAATAATGAGCTCATTATCATGTTAGGATCGCCTTCCATTAGAAAGCTGAAACCGCAACATAATATTGTTTGTAGGGAGATATTTCGTACAATATCGTCACAAAACGTTCAACGTTCAACATTATCCATCACTATTTATCTAGTTACGTTTACATAAAAAAAATTTGGGTGTTAAAAATATTGCCTTCAAGTGGTGCGGTAATACAAAACGCACAATAAGATGCTGTTGAAGTATGAAATTCCAGCAGACGGCCAGTATTAAGAATATAGGATGGTGTGGATACTGGTTTTTACTTACCCTGACAAGCATGAGTATTACAAGCTCTCAGCATATCTGCAGCGCCCACGCAGGGTGATCGTCGACAGTGCCTCGTCCGTTTCTGTTGTCCGCCTCCACACTGCGCCGAACAGCTCTCCCAAGGACCCCACTCACTCCATCCCGCCTCTAGAGCTGGAGGTGAACTGCTGCACGAACCTTCAGCTGTACAGTATCGTTCTTCTTCACGGGCTATCGATAACTGCATAAAGAAAAACGTTCGTTAAATGTGATCACAATACAATGATTACTGACGCTTGCTTAGTCTCAAAATCTACGCTATTTAGACATGTGCTGGTTCAAGCAGCTGTACCAACCTTCAACTGTTCTGGAGATGGCGCTTTGCATAAGAACTTAAATCTCTTCTCAGTGTAACTTCCATCTGACGTGTTTCCTAAAACATATTTTTATTATCATTAAGTAGTTTAATGTATTTTCAACAATTACAAATCAAGTAGAGAACGATAGGAGGGTATATGCCACTACAATTGCAGCAGCTAGTTGGAAAGTGACTGTATTAATGATGACAAGGTCAAAAAAAGGACTAAATTAAGTTTGTTATTACCAGGTATTTGCACCCAAGGTGTCCAAGCAGTAGCCTTTCTAACTTCACAGGGCTTCATATCGCACACTTGTCTATCGACCTTGGATCCATCGCAGTCAGACCCTCCGTGCGCGGGCACAGGATTAGTGCACAAGCGTCGTCTCTCGCGCCATCCTCCCGCCGCGCCGCAACCAGCGCCGCCTGCTGACTGGCACGGGGCCCAATTAGACCATGCTGACCAGCCGCCGTCAACAGGTACTAAGGCAGGATCTGAAATAGAGAAAGCATTGAGAAACTTAGCTTCTTTTGCTAACGAGAATCCTAAATGTAAAATATTGGCAGGAGCACTGTTTTTGGTGACTGACACGACATCAACCTACCTTTTCTTCAACTTCAAAAGAGTTATCGACATTTTAAGGTCTTATCTGTAGTATTTCCTTTGCACCCACTAAGTACGGTCAGGGGACAAAATTGATTGACCACCGTCACTGTTAACTAGTGTTTATAATTTCTCTGTTGAATGAGGTCTAAAGTCCAGAACTACTTCAATGTATAGTAAAACACTAAAGTTTATTGATTTATAGTTGTTAACTTAAGATATCTTTCTTCAAATTCATTTTTCACACTTTTATTCATTGACGGTGGTCAAACACTTTTGTCCCCTGACCGTGCTGCACGCACGGTCGCACGCACGTTTTTGACCACCTGATCAATAAGACTTGTCAAACGAAAAGCTTGAAGTAAGTTATTTATCATACCTGGACAAGGTGGTTGATTAGCGCAGAAGACGTCATCAACATCCAAACCCACACACACTCGCCCCCCGTACTTCGGTTCAGGTGACGTACACGATCGTCTTCGAGACTTGAGTGCGATCCCGCAAGATGCCGAACACTCAGACCAACCGGACCAACTCGACCAACCACCGTGAACTGTGCAGTTTGATACTGATATGCTAACACCTGTAAAAGATTAAACAAGATGTGATCATGGTTGTTTTACTATAAATCAAGGAATATAATAACGTAATAAATACTGAGTGAAGGATAATAATATACAAGTGTGGTAAATTGATCATTGCCTATAGGACGTTTATTGAAGTCTTTAAAATTGGAACTGGTTTTCCTGGCTTAAAAACTCTTTGTTGGTACCTACCTTTTTTATACATAAAAACAGTATAACCCAGTTAAATTAAGAATGTTTCATCTACATAACATGTAATTTAGCAGTAAGATACGTTTTTAACTTATCGGGATAACTTTACAGCACTAGTTGCGTTATGGTGAAGTAAAACGCACGCGTACGTAATACGTTGAATTATGAGCCTAAAAGCGGTTTAATAAGACCTACTACATGAGCAACTGTAATAAAAAAATATACTATAGCCCTCGACAAAAACCTATGCCATTTAGTTGAAAGGTACGTTCGGCTGCATAATTATAAGAATGTTTTCAACACGAACAAGATTCTAGACACCTGCTTTAGATGAAGTTTAAAGTCTTCTAACTCATCAATTAATCATATAAAAATTATTTGGTATAATGCAGACATTCCAATAATAGTAATTTTCGAACTCTACCGAGGGCTGCGATTATGCAGCCGACGTACATCTCACTGTTCAGTTCTTACCTGTGCACTTCTGTCCGCCATTAGCCGGTCTAGGATTATCGCAAGTTCTCTTCCTACACATGCACATGTCTGGTTTGTCGCCGTAATCCGAGTGAGAAGTTCCATCTTGCATGCACGGTTCCCATTCAGACCACGCAGACCAGCCACCATCCACTGAAATATGCAAAGGATTTTAAATTATAAAAAAAAAATGCCATCCGAAGAGATTTAAGAGGAAAGGGTACCGGGGGCTTTCTCCATACAAACTATTACAAACGTAGTCGACTGTTTACTCCCTGGATAATGGCACTAGAGCAAATATTTTTGGTGCATAAAACTTATAACAACCATGACCATGCCCCTATTTTTTGTAATTTTTTATTCTTTTATTTTTTTAATTTTAATTTCTATGATAATTAGAAAATTAAAAACCAAAACATAGGGGCATAGTCATGGCAGTTATAGGTTTTATGGCACAAAAATATTTGTGCTAGTGTCATTATTCAGGGAGGAAACAGTCGACTACGTTTGTATGAAGAGCGCGCAGGTACCCTTTCACCTTAAGTCACATCTTCAAAACATTATAGGGCAGAATAAAGAATAAGACGTCACATCTATATCTTCAACTGTCAGAAGCGTATCCACAGTAATCTTACCCAAGGTATAATTTGTTAGGCGTCTGCTCAAACCTTAACTAGGTATTTCTCAAGTTAAAACAGTCACTAGACATGAATTAAATTTTTTTTTTCAGACTCACCTGGCATATTAGTGGCCGGGCACCTTGTAGTATCCTGTTTAAAGTTGCTATCTCTAAGTCTGGTGGCAGCGCGAACGCACAGTTCCCTCGCCTCGTCCCAGCCGCAATGTGGGTCACCTGCGCCGGCGCAAGCCGCGCGAGATGCGTACCGCGCGCAACGCTCGCTGCCGATGCGAAGCACCCCGCTGCTGCTGCCGATGTAGACTGACATCTAGTGAACATCAGAACATATTGTTACTGTGCTTCTGCGCGCCAATCTCCACCCAAATATATCGATTTTTATCTGATTCCCACTAACCGAAGAATTCAAGGACTTTTTTTTAGTTTAATGTATAATTAAATATATAATTCGGATTAGACAGACGCCGATAGATAAGTGGAAAGCCAAAGATATTACATGTGAATTTACAACCCAACACCCAAGATTAGTGGAGTTAAGTAATAAAACCTCCCAAAATCTGCTTTAAGGAATAAGCTTCAAGGTCATTATTTGAGCAGGCAGGCAGTCAGTTCTGCCAGCTGGGCAGTCAGGTCTGGTCAGGTCGGGCAGTCATATTCCAAACAAAAAAACTCAATTATTATGTCTACATTAAGACATGTACTTACAGTTTCCTTAACAAACTGCATATTCAGCACATCGAATCCACCTTCCCCGTCACTCAACCTCCACTTCTCGACCAAACAAGCTCCATCCAACCTCGGCAATACTGCCAACTTTAAAACACTACCACCCTCAGTGGCCACGAAGAGAACAAGCTGTTTGTCAACATTCTTAGCACTTGTGATGTCGACTGTTATGTGGGAAAAACGTTCGGAAGTGATACGGTAGATTGGAGCACCAGAAATGGGTTGAACAGCTTCGTACATTAGCTGGTAGCGGTTGTATGGAAGCGTGGCGTGCATACTGTAATAGAAAATGTTATTTATATGTTATTTTGTTTTATTTTTATGTCAATAAATGCAATGCTAAACTAAAGCTTGCATGAAAATCGTAAAAATAGTAGGTATTTATTAAGTTATAGGTAAATATTTAAGTTAAAATATAAATATACGTATTCTATAAGTTTTAAAAAAGCGAACTAGCTTTCTAAATGTTTTTAATTTTAGGATTGTTACATCTAGGAATTTTCTAACGTACACTGGAATTGTAACATTAAGGATATTATATTTAACTAGCGACCCGCCCTGGCTTCGCACGGCTATATTATGCATGTATTATACATATAAACCTTCCTCTTGAATCACTTTATTTTATTTAATTACTCTATTAAAAAAACCGCATCAAAATCCGTTGGGTAGTTTTAAAGATTTAAGCATACAAAGGGATATAGGGGCATAGGGACAGAGAAAGCGACTTTGTTTTATACTATGTAGTGATATAGACTTTTGAAATTGAAATTGAATTGAATAGAAAATGTAACGATATAAATAAAGTCAATGTTAATGTTGCGGTAAAGGAAAACATCGTGATGAAACCCGCGGCTTGGTTGGCTCCAGACGTATTGACAAGTTCTTTCCCCTGGACATGGTCGACTAAGCTGAGAGGTATAGGTGCTGGGCAAACCTACTCCATTACATGTTCCAGGCACTACATCGAATTAAATAGCATGGATTTAAGTCGCTGGCGCTGTATAAATCATCTAGATAAGATTTAAATGCCTATATTTCTAAATAGAAAAAAAAAATAACTTATTCAAAACATCTAATAAAGTCAATACAATAATGTTAATGAAATTACCTCAATAGCTAAATTGCTTAAAGTGAGCTGTAAAAAGAGACTCACTCTTTACTTCTTCAAGAAAGAATATAAATAAATTTTACCTAGTGTCAGTCCCACATCGAAACTTATGCCGAACTTGGGCAGACGGAGATCTTGACTCCCAAGTCGAAGTAGGCGAGTCTTGCACTTTGAAAGGACCTTCAAAGGCGGCGTGAATATCTGACATGTTGTAGATGCAAACTGCACTGCCTGTTATGCTGTTACTGTTGGAAATAAAGAAATATAATATTTTATTAATGAAAGGTCGAAAATATGCTTTCAACGCATAAAACCAAATACCTGAACACCACCTTTAGGTACGCAAAACGCCTAACTCGGAAAATACCACTTACGCAAAATATCAACTTAGCATTAAACATAACACCAACTTTGATTTAGGCAAAATAGCAACTACGCATAACACTAACTTTGAAAATGCATCAGAATTGGTTAAAATTGTTCACAAGTAATTTAGGCCATTAAAATAAATGTGTAATAGCTATTAATTTTGACGTAAGTTTAACAAAAAGGAGTAACACTGTCATCAAAAAAAAACTGGTTGCCTGTAAAGTCGGTATACGGGCGAAAGTTTTACGTGACAACAACTGTGCTCGAGTGGAAGGGACGCGTGCCTTTCACTTTTTATGTCTGTCTCTCTCGCTCTTAGGCGGGCTAACCATGCCCGCGTGCCTCTCACTCGCTCTCATTGTGAGCGCATAACGTCAGCGGAGCGTAACGCAGTTTCTTGAAGTGTCACCCGGCAAACCAATTTATAAAACGTTGTCACGTCAAAAGATAACAAAACTACGTTATGATAGAAATCACGATTTTTGATAATGAGATAGGATATCGACATTATTCTAAAATAAACACTAAAGAGTAAATATAAAACTTACATAGGAGTCGTAAACGTTGCAACTAGTATCTTTTCCTGTGGCAAATACTCCATGCTCTGAATCTCATCGTAATAAAACGGTACTTCACCGAAGACGGAACATTTGAGTCTGGTTTTCAGGAACGTACTCCAGTTGTTCTTCATTACCATAACTCCTCCTGAATCGTTTTTGCAGACGCGTGCGATTCGGGAGTAGACCATCTGTAGAAATAATTATAATGATACAACAGAACTAATAAAACAAAATCCAATTCATGTCAAATTCCTGCCAATAGAGTTAACCAAACAAATATTTTTTAGAAACATTCGTTTGGTTAAGGAATCTATGCTTGCCAGCAAAATTATGCAGTAAACCATTAACAGATTAGGTAATTAAAACTGCTTACATTGCCACAGTTCATGTGTTCAACAGCGATTTCTCTATAAACGAAGTAGACAAAGTATTCATCCTCAAAACTCCCCACAAACTGCGGCTCGTTCAGCCAGTTGAGATCGTATTGCGTTGTCCGCAACATTGACGTCTCTCTCACGGATGTGCCGCGACTCCTATACAATATAATCAAAACATTAAAAACTTGCTTTATCACCTGCGCAAATCCAGATCTAATGAAAAAGTTTCAGGATAAGAATAGCCTATGCGTCATTTCATGGATCCAGCTATCACCAAAATCTTCGGCATCCATGAGGCAGTTTTTATGTGAATAAAAACAGCAAACACACACTCTCAGTCTGTACTAACGTACAGACTTTTCTATCAGGAAAAGGACTCCTGCGCTAAACTCAAATAGATGGATAAAGAGCTAAGAAGGATAAAAACTCATTTTTACCTGGCAATAACAAAATCTGAGCTACTGAAATCAGTTGTAGTTCCAGCGTAGTACTCGCCAGTTCCTGACAGCAGAGCGGTCACATTAGAGTGAGGGTTATATGGACAATGTGCCACTCCGCTCATGCGTCCTGACTCAAAGTTCAACGATTCAATCTGGGGAAAAAGAATATAAATAAATATTTATATTATCTTCTCTCTCTCTCTCTCTCTCTTTGGGAAACGTGTGAAATTATATCAAAAGCAAGGAGTTCAGCAGTTCAAGCCGCTGTAACAGAAGACCTATTAACCTTCATTGTTGCAAGAAAGGCTTTTTTCGCCGTCAAGCATCCACTCATTTAACCTTGCGTAGTATAAAGCTTGCCGTTTGAGTCCTGAAATTATGTATATTCTAAAAATTAAATGCATGTACTATTTACTTACTTCTCTCCAACTACAAGTAGGACTAAACGCGTCCGTGCCACAAGCAAACAGCTTATGTCCATAAGCCAATAGAACTTTGATGTAGTTGTGGCAGTCGTCTTCAGTTTGACCCTTGTCTTGGCACAGCTTGATCTTCTCGGGAGAAGCAAACCATGTCGCTGTCTCCAGTGGCTTGAGATCGCGAAGTGATAACCGGTATAAGGCATCCCTGAAGAAGAAAGAGTTAGATTAGATAAATTTCCTCGAAGTATATACACATCTGTTCACTCATGAAGGCGCGCCCTTCCACACCTTATGAATGTTGTTGTAAACATAATATGTATACAATTCTATCTCTTTTGTATGCTGTCTCTACTGATAGTCTTCACACACACATTAAGACATCTTGTTAGCACGTGCGATACTCATATGTAGACACCGAGAAATTTTACCCTGGAGGGGCGCACCTTCGTGAGTGAACAGATCTGTACCACATAGGGAGTAAATAGGTAGGTCTATATAGGTTATGTAAGAAACGTCGTCATTTGTTGTTCGGCAAGATAGCGGTCAAGTCAAACACTGCCTATGTTTACAAAAACATACTAATTGCAAATAAGATAGAAATAATTAAGCAATAGTACCAACAAGTAATAGCAAAATACCTATGTCTTCATCTTTTGCTAACCAAACATTATCATGCAAACTTTGCATTTAGAACCGGTCATGAAGTAAAATGCCTAGATGACTGCAAATAGATACGAATTGCAGTGTTCGTGCGAAATTCAATAAACCTGCAACTCTATACAACGTCAAATATCGAATTCCTTCGCTTACTACCTACGCTATTGAATAATATTCGTGTCCATTTGCACGGGTATTAATTTACATCATGATTTATTGGTTTCCAATCATAAAAGGGAGTAAGGAATATGAGTTACATGATTTTTATTGAGACTGTTTCCTAAAATGGTTTGATGGTATCGCTTTTGGTAACATTATGTAAGTTTTCCATCGAAATCTTACTTATCGAAGGTCTTGTAAATATATTTGTACCTTGGATTTAATGTTGGTACGTAACTTAATACGAAGACATCTTTTTTTCCTAATTAAGTCTGAAGTATCTCCATTATAGGTATGGAATCTTGGGTTTAAATATCATACAACATTGTTGTTTTTTGAATGGGGAGGAGACATTAATCACAATAGCTCTTCAGACAATCATAAATAAAACAAATAGTTTTAAATTAAGAGGGTTACTTATCCATACACGACCTCTGTGGCGCGTCGGGCGTACACCCGACTGCGACGCAGAAGGTTGCGGGTTCGATTCCCGCCGGGAACAAGTATTTATGCTGACCATAAATTCTTGTTTCTGGTTCTGGGTGTTTCCTATATGTATAATATGTATATATTTACAAAAAAAAAAGTATATAAGTAGTTAATCCGTTATCTGGCACCCATAACACAAGCATTAAGTTGCTTAGCTTGGGGCTGGATGGCGATGTGTAATATGTCCTGAAATATTTATTTATACAGAAAAGAAAAATGCTCTAAATATTGTTCGATTTAGGAGTTTCTTTTTATTTGTGTAATTTATTTACCTATTATAAACAAACCCCTCTTTTTACCCAACTGCAAGGATTATGTTCTTTTTCTTTTTTTTTTATCTATTCAAAAGTTAAAATTAAACTTTAAGGATGATTAAATGATTAAGATTTAAATGCGAACTGTTTAAGCTATTCTTACATCAAAAAATGTTGTAGCTAACGCACATAAAGGATGAAAACAACGACGACGAAAAGTTAAAAATATCATCGGTATGTAATCCTCTTATATTAAAATCGTAACTGCACTTACTGCCTCCTACGTACGTAACAAAGATAACGCTTCTTCACAATATGCCTAACTCGAGAATCACTTGTATAAACAGTTGTAATAGCCATCCAAATGTTCACGGTAACAGACATTGTATTGACATAATATAGTAAACACATCGTGGTTTCTAGTTTTTGATCGGCCGACAACGACGCGTGTATGTACGGTCGGCTGCATAATTGCAGACCCATCATAGAGTTCCAAAACGGCTGTTATAAGAATGTTTTCAACATTAGCAAGGTTCTAGGCACCTGCTTCAGTCGAATTTTAAAGTCTTGTAATTCATGAATTTATCAAACAAAAATATTTAAATGAAAACATGATGCTGCAATTATGCAGCCGACTGTACTTAGTACCGGCGTATACGGATGAATTTTTTATGTGGGCCTTCAGGGCTATATCCTAAACTATGATAGATAGCGAAAAATGCTGAAAGAAGTTGCTTGCCCGATTTTGACAAAAACTGAAACTGCATCATTAGATTTTTGAAAAAGTCGTTACCCTAGCCGGGAATCGAACCTGTTTATTTTCCAAAATAATAATCATCCTATATTTTTGTACCAATCGATAGTGTTACTAATAGAGATCAATTCCTGGAAACAAACATAGTCTGGCAAATTAAAGCACAATATTTGCATATTATTTAAAAAAATGGAACATAATGAAGACTTTTTTAAAAAAAATTTTAAAGACAAAATTTAAATTTTTATAGTATGCTAGTGTACGTATCACTTATAGTTTCAGAGATTAATTCAAAAGTCCTTTTCTCTTCATAATAGTTAATCGCAATTTGTAACAAAGCTCCGGTGATACCAGAGATGGATTTCTTTAGTTTAACCGTAGGTTTATGGAAGAATTTATTCTCGCTTTCATAAACTCTATTTCAAATAACCTGTATTTTATTTCCATTTAGAGAGAAAAGCTATTGTAACCATATCGTAATATCTATCGTAAAGTTTTCTCGGACAGATTTCCAATTGTATGAAAGTGCAATACAGACTGTCCATGCAGCGGTCTATGTTCAAACAATAGTCTATTGGTTGTGCAGAGAAACCGACGTTTGTATTAAATCCGGAAACTCTGAACTGTAGGTCAAGCTTGTTTCCTTAGAGCAAGTATACTAACGAGCTAAAATATGTCTACAAATGTCTAACATGTCTATAGAAGATCAAATGGTAACGTATGTTTGCGCTTAACTGTATTAGATCTAAGTACTGAGGTTTAAGTTATAAAGGATGTTAATTTACTTCCCGAATTGTAAGACAATTTCCGATATTGAACTTGAATGTAAGTACTGAGTAAACTAGTTTTAGGTCCATACTATGCAATTTTATCAAAATAAAAAAGTGGTTTTTTCATGGAACTATAATAGTGGTCTTGGCAATTGGACCTCGAATGCCTGAAGCAAATGCAGTATTAGTGATTTGCGGAAAATTCGTCTAAAACAATTCGTCTAAAACAATTCATCTAAAACAATTCGTCTAAAAAACAATTCGACTAATAACAATTCGTCTAAAACAATTCGTCTAAAACAATTCGTCTAAAAACAATTCAACTAATAACAATTCGTCTAACACAATTCGTCTAAAACAATTCATCTAAAACAATTCGTCTAAAAACAATTCGACTAATAACAATTCGTCTAAAACATTAAGTTCGAAGTGAGTTAAGATTCGGTAATGGAGTTATGCTGAGTAGCGTATATGTAGGACGCAGCTGCAGTGGAGTTAATATTCAAGTAAAATGGGTAGAATTCGTTTCTAGCACTCGCCGGCCGCTGCCGCGGCACCGCTCGCTTCGCTCGCTCGGCTCGTGCGTTGTGGTCGCAGTTCTAACATAAACCTAACCTATCCATGTCGGTTCTGGGTAGGGGTTTTTCCAGATGGGTCTTTATATCTCTCTCTTAACTCCACTGCAGCTGCGTCCTACATACCCACGTTTTATTTTACCTCAATCATCGAATGTTAACTCCACCGCGGCTGTGTACCAGACCCGCGACTCAGTATACCTCCATTTTTGAAACACAAGTGTAATCGGGAATGGTAATGTTTTTAGATGAATTGTAATTAGACGAATTGTTATTAGTCGAATTGTTTTAGACGAATTGTTTTAGACGAATTGTTTTAGACGAATTGTTTTAGACGAATTGTTTTAGACGAATTGTTATTAGTCGAATTGTTATTAGTCGAATTGTTTTTTAGACGAATTGTTTTAGTCGAATTGTTTTAGACGAATTGTTTTAGACGAATTTTCCGTAGACGGTATTAGTAGCATGATAACGAATTATGTGCAATATATTGCACATAAATAAAATAATTATTATCCTCAATTACTGGAAATTTAAGAAATTTCCAAAATGTACAACACTATTTTTTAGACTACTATTACTACTACACTATTTTATTACTATTACACTATTTTTTTTTTTTTTTTTTTTTTTTTTTTTTATTGACGACCTCTGTGGCGCGTCGGGCGAACACCCGACTGCGACGCAGAAGGTTGCGGGTTCGATTCCCGCCGGGAACAAGTATTTATGCTGACCATAAATTCTTGTTTCTGGTTCTGGGTGTTTCCTATATGTATAATATGTATATATTTACAAAAAAAAAAGTATATAAGTAGTTTATCCGTTATCTGGCACCCATAACACAAGCATTAAGTTGCTTAGCTTGGGGCTGGATGGCGATGTGTAATATGTCCTGAAATATTTATTTATTTATTTATTTAGCTCGGTAATGCTTTTGTCACATTTTAAAATTTCACCAAATCTTGGGGTCATTTACACGAATTAGATTATTGTTTTTCTTTTATTTTTCTTTTTTATATATGGGTCTGTTTTTGGATAAAATTTATTGTCTGCACATATAACGACAATTTATGTACTTACAGCGTAGATACATCATTATTATTAAACAGACTTCAAAAAAAGAGAATTTTCTCAGATTAGGTATTTTAAATAAACTCAGTGTAACAGGCCCAATGCGATATCACAGTTTGTTTCGAGTTTTGCTAATAATTTGTCCAGAGAACACCATCTGCTTTTGTCATTACTTTATATATAAAAAACATCAGCAAAATACAATTAAAATAACATACATTTATATCCACTGTAAGCACAACGTCCTACATTCGCAAACACCAAACAGAGATTAATCATTAAAACCATGAGAACTTCATCATTCCCAACAACAGGTGGTCAGAAAACCCGCATAACTGCAGCTATCAGCGTTCCTTTATCGCTTTTAACATTCCATGTTTAAAAAAAACCCTTGTTAATTAAAACAACATTATTACAGTACAAGTACATTAAGCGGGACAGGGGACACAAACCAGTCGAGGCGAAGTGATAAACACTATCTTATATCATAAGTTGACAACCAGGTGAATGACTCAAGCTGTTTAAACAAGTTATTAGGACGTACTCAGTGGCGTAGCGAGGGTCACTGTCGCCTGGGGCGGATTCATAATTTGCCGCCCTTTTGATGTCATAAAAAGAATAATGTTAATGTGGTTTGATATTGTCAGTGTGTTTGGGTTTTTGCGAGAGAAATGTATGAATGATTTGTCCTAATTAGTCAATTGCTGTAATTGGTTTTATAATCGTGTTATTTGACTTTAAAAAAATTAATAAATCATGTCAGGTCATAAAAATAATTATGTTGGAATTTGCCGCCGTTTAACGTTTTTTGACGTTTCAAAACATGTAAGCATGTGATTTGCAACAACTGTATTGGGCGGGAGGGACTTTCAATATGGGCAAGTGGGTAAGAAAGAACTAATTCTTTTATAAAATAACTGTCTGACGGACCGACAGAATATTTTTTTCCATTTTTTCCACCCTCTTAGTGGTGGCGCCCGGGGTGGTCCGCCTACCGCCCATCGCTACGCTACTGGACGTACTCAGAACGTTCTTATCGTAACATTAGAATGGTGTACGATATTTAATCATGTTCCCTTAAATGATTTATGGGGTTCTAAAGTAAGAACAGTAAGGCGTAAGTCAAACGAAGCGGATGTTAGATGACGACCAGGAGCCCTATTTTTAAATCGTTCGCCCCGCGTCGAGCGCTCGATTTCTACTGATATTCGTTCGACATCGGAAATTCGCTATTTTTGAATCGCTCCATCGTAACGAGTGGTCTCCACCACTCGTCGCCGACAGGCGAGTGGCAGAATAAACATCAAACAATCATAGTCAAACATTCGGAAACGGTCTATGAAAAATATTTATATCTTTTGGGATAATTTCGGATGTCCGCTGGTAATTACCGCTTTTCAAATAACTGCGTAAAACGAATAAAAATTGACATTTTAAATTTCGACGACGAACGATTCAAAAATACAGTAAATTTGTGTCATGCGACTTGGAAGTCGAGCGTGACTTGTAGGCGTATACGACGAAGCTTTGTCACACGAGCGATTCAAAAATAGAGCCCCCGGACTGGGCGTATACAGTGTCTAGGACAGCGCACACAACGCCATCTAGCCTCAAATTAAAAAACTACGCTTGTATTATGGGCACCAACGAAACTTTTTATACTATTTTTCATAAATGCCTAATAATACAACAGTAGTACAACATGCCGTGGTACATTTCGAGACCCATGTCAATCGGTGTGAAGACATCATTTGTTCACTGTAATGTCCTCTATCAATTGGCATGGGCAAAAATGGCAAAAAAAAAACACTATGCCAAGCTCCCAAACTAAATGTCCGAACCCCTTTGATATTGTTTTGATAATGTAACAAATACCCACAACCTTCTGAGGCAGGAGTCAACTCAAAGCGCCTTTACTACATTTATTCTTTTTTAAAAAGATTTGTTAATAGATTAGACCAACTTTACCTATTCTTAAATAACATAAAAAAATATTTGTCTGTAAATTTTACGTGATAACCTCATAACAAAACATTGATGGAACCATAGCAACGTAATTTCGTTGCTATGGTTACCTTGTCAATAACATGACGTTGCTATGGAACGGTCCTTGTTTATAACATGACGTTGCTATGGAACGGGACGCGCGACGTCATCTTTTTTGTGAATGCAGGTGTTTCAGCAATTTATTAGACGTTATCACGTCAATAATTACATATTGTCATTTAAGTAGGTAAAAATAGCACAAGAATATAATTACTATTTACATAATAAGCACATAAAATCAATAAAATAGTAGATAATTATCTCCACGAAATGTCATATACATAAGTTACCTACCTACATACTTTATGAAACATAATAATTGTTACCAACAAATAGGCCTCCAATGGGTGGTGAGCTAGGAGAAGCGAGGACGGGCGGCGCTCGCTTTTACGAACGTAGGACAACTAACTGACAACTCGCCGCCGCCCCCGTGTCACCCGCTCCCGTTTATTTTTAAAAATCCAAAAGGTTATATATACATATAAAACAAGGTTGTAAAAGATTACAAAGCGTCGCCTACATCCCCCCCCCTAGTGCTGGAACAGCACTCATCACCAATAGCGATATGTGCGACGCGCGTGGCGTTTCTACGCAATAGCCCCGTCTTTGTCTTCACATCGACTACCCGAACTCGGCCGTCCTTCCCAGTGAGTACGTTCTGTACCAAACCTTTCGGCCAAGTGTTTCTAGGTGAGCTAGGGTCTACGATCAGCACTAGATCTCCCACTTGTAGGGGTCTCTGTTCCTCGTGCCATTTTTTCCTGGGACGCATCTCAGGCAAAATTTCTCGGACCCACCTCTTCCAAAACATGTCTGCGTATTTCTGAGCTATTCGCCATTGCTTTCTCAGGTAGGTGTCAGACTCGTCGAATGTACCTAGCGTAGGTAGATTAGAAGACATACCAAGCAAAAAATGGTTCGGGGTCAAAGTCTCGTTGCTCGTAGGTTCCACTGCGACGTGGGTGAGGGGGCGACTGTTTACCATCTGTTCAATCTCTGCCAGGAGGGTTTGTAGAGTCTCGTCACGTGGTGCTCGTTCGTTGAGAGCTACTCTAAGTGCAGTCTTGATACTTCTTATCAACTTATTACCGGGGAACGTGAAGGGACGCTGATGATGCGCGAGCCTCGCCTCAGGTAAGTCACCCATTCTAGGTGGTGCGAGTTGAGCCCTTCTTATTTTACATAACATACATTTAGAACTTTTATACTTCACTTTCGGTCTAAGTTGTATAATCCAATATTTTTGCTTTAGGTTATTTACGACAAGTTCCTGGTTACCGTGGTAAGCCCTTTGATGGTAGTACTTCACTATAAGGTGAGTTATGTGACAGCGTCCGTCGAGTATAACTGGCCGTTTTACGCAGGTAGGTATTTCAGATGCTGCGTCGATGCGGCCGGCCAACCGTATGAGACCATCATTTCCGAGTACAGGCGACAAGGTAAATAATTTACTTTTTTTATCTAACCTTTTGTTTTGTTGCAGGTTGTGCAGGTCATCTGGAAAAGCTTTCATCTGGGCGTACTTCAGTAGCAGGTTCTCTGCGCGTTCCATTGTCGCGCCGTCTGCACAAACCCCGGGAGCCTTCCTGCATCTAGCTATAAAACATAACATATAATAGGGTTTCGGCACCACAGGTAAACTCGCATGCGTAGCTTGTATAACATTCACGAGCTCCAGGTCCTCGTCATGTACTTCCGGTTTCTGGTACACGGATTCTTTAGGCCAGATAGGTTCATCTTCATATAAGAATGACGGTCGATCAGTGTTTCTAATCCACGCTAAAACAGTGCTTGAGTCGCACCATAATATTTTCCTTTTTGAGCGGGAGTATTTCGGTAGCTCTCTAGGTAAACGTTTAATCATTTTAGCATTGGTTCCACGTCCCGTGGATGCAGCAGCTAGATCCTTTAGCGCGCTGGCTAGGGCCTGTACCGTTTCGTCGGTGCCGCGAGTGGCGGCGGGTGTCGAACAGGCCTGGAGCGCGTTCTCAGTGGCCGGCGGCAGCGGCCCGGCGGCGGTCATTCGGTACAGGTTCACTTCCTGCGGTGCCGGGGGCTGAACAATTGTGACACACTGAGATTTTTGATACTCTTGCTGGCTATTTGCTATCCATGATTCAATCTTTTGATCGTTATCACTTAGAGATTTCTGTGAAGGTAAACGACCCTTATCTTCCAGATCGGCAATATCTGCTTCAAGCTGTTTCTCGATTAAATTCATTTCGGCTTTCGCCTGTTTCTCGATTAAATTCATTTCGATTCTCGCCTTGGCTTTCGCTGCCTCAAATTCTAGGCGCTTCTTTCGAGCCGCGATCGAAGAGGTCAATGAAGAATGACGAATATTTTGCGTTGTAGAAGGTCCAGGTTCATTTTCATACATCTGGTTCCTGGCTTCAATTGTTTCTACAACCACATTCGAGGCGCCATCTTGTTGAGCTTCCTTTTCAAAAGCGATCCGCTGCTCCTCCTTTCTGACGGCACTTCGTGTGCTCACCATGTCTAATATACTATGTGGAGGTGTATGAAACATTCAGATCCGGCTCGAAGGACCACTTTGTTACCAACAAATAGGCCTCCAATGGGTGGTGAGCTAGGAGAAGCGAGGACGGGCGGCGCTCGCTTTTACGAACGTAGGACAACTAACTGACAACTCGCCGCCGCCCCCGTGTCACCCGCTCCCGTTTATTTTTAAAAATCCAAAAGGTTATATATACATATAAAACAAGGTTGTAAAAGATTACAAAGCGTCGCCTACAATAATTTTACACTCCACCCGTCCTATTTGCTCTTATTGCAGAAACAGTTTTAATCATGCGCCTGCGCAATTTACGTATCTTATAGGTAAGTCACCATTATAACTAGTATGAAGAAATGCTTATTTAATCCTGTCACTATTTTTTTAATATTAAACCTTCGTTAACCATATTCCCTTTTAAAAACATTTCATTTTCATTGTAATTATTTTCCCGAGTTTGAATAGCTTTTATCGCGGGCGTTGAGCGCGGCGTCCGAATCAAGAAATTCCGTAACGAAAATAAAACCTAACATTTTTTTTACTTCTTTTACCTCGACGTTTCGACTATTTAAATATCAAAATACGCGATTAACATCCGGAAAATAATTACAATCAATACAAATTATGTTGTGATGTTTTCTATCATATCATAGCTTTTCCCGAATAAAATATAAAATAATTATTTTCGATAAAACTAAAAATAAACATGTTCTAGTACTAAAACTAATCAGAAAGTTAAACCTGATAACATAATCGATTGAAACGCACCTTGTTTGTAATATATTCTTATCACTAAATAACCATACTATGGTATCTACTTACTATCACGTCTTGTGCCTGTGCGCTACCGTAATAAAAACTAGGTTAAATCAAAACTTTCGTATCCAACAGTGTCAGTGAAAAATTATATTGTTGCATACTTCTTGTATTAAGCAATCCGTACTCGTCAGTGACAGTGACGTTCAGTGATGTCAGTGATGCGCTATCTATCACTGATGAGTACAAATAGCTTAATACATAAAATTAAAATTAAATTAAAAATTTAAAAAACCCCCGACACAAAATAATAAAAATAGTATGAACGTAAAAAGCCTAAAACTAGCAAAAAAATCTATAAAAAGAAAAAGCCACAAAAAGAACAAAAAAGTATAAACGTGAAACCCTACAAAAAGAAAAAAATAACCTCGAAATTATGATTCTACTACGTAAGTACATGTGAATTTTTTTGATTAAATATTGTCGCGTCGGGGGACCGCTCTTTTTCGAGTCAATTTTATATAATGTTAACATTTTTATTTTAGCATTTTATCACTAGTAATTCTTAATACTTTAACATTTTCGTTGAAATTTTAATATCATTTTACTTAGGAAGGTGTTTCTATAGGTAAAGAGAGCGGTCCCCCGACGCGACAATATTTAATCAAAAAAATTCACATGTACTTACGTAGTAGAATCATAATTTCGAGGTTATTTTTTTCTTTTTGTAGGGTTTCACGTTTATACTTTTTTGTTCTTTTTGTGGCTTTTTCTTTTTATAGATTTTTTTGCTAGTTTTAGGCTTTTTACGTTCATACTATTTTTATTATTTTGTGTCGGAGGTTTTTTAAATTTTTAATTTAATTTTTTATTTCATCCTTTTTGTAGGGAGGGACTTTTTAATTTTTTTTATTTTATTTCTTTATTTTCTTGCGATTTATGATTCAGATAATTTGGTGTAAACAATAACTATTATTAATTTATAGTTAACTAGCGACCCGCTCCGGCTTCGCACGGCTATATTATGCATGTATTATACATATAAACCTTCCTCTTGAATCACTCTATCTATTTAAAAAAACCGCATCAAAATCCGTTGCGTAGTTTTAAAGATTAAAGCATACAAATGGATATAGGGACAGAGAAAGCGACTTTGTTTTATACTATGTAGTGAAGATTATTTTTAACCCTAAACTGTTTTTTTATTAAAGGTATTCTTTTTCAATTTTTTCCTTTAGATATTCAACTTTTACAACTACAAGTAGGTATTTCATAGCTATTAAATATTAGAACTACCTAAGTATACATAGAAGAAGACGTCTAGATCTAGGTTATCTATACATCTTCTCTAATATATATAAATTACGTGTCACGTTGTTTGTGCGCGATGGACTCCTAAACTAGGTAGGTACTTAACCGATTTTAATCAAATTTGCACACCGTGTGCAGTTTGATCTAACTTGAAAGATAGGATAGCTTACATCTTAATTTATTCCGATATTCCAACGGGATCGGGAGTTATGCGGGTGAAACCGCGGAGCACAGCTAGTAATATAATAAAAAAATGGAAAGAAAAGTAAAAAAGATCCAAACGAAGCCAAAAAACTCAAATTAACTTGATACTCGGGCATATCTACTAACATTCGGTTGTTAATCCTGAGTATTATCCCCCATAACTTTTAGACGGCTGGACCGATTTTGATCAAACATAGATATTTGTAATGTACGAGTCATGCCCTTTCATTTGATACCCCACTCGAGTATATCTACTTACATTCGGTTTTTGATCCTGACTTTCATCCCCCATAACTTTAAGACGGCTGAACCGATTTTGATTAAACATAGCTAAGAACACTCCCGACTAACTTATCTTTCAAACAAAAAAAACTAAATCAAAATCGGTTCATCCGTTTGGGAGCTACGATGCCACAGACAGACACACACACACACACACACACACAGACACGTCAAACTTATAACACCCCGTCGTTTTTGCGTCGGGGGTTAAAAAAGTATGCAACAATATAATTTTTTTCTGACACTGATGAATACGTTACGGAACGGCACGTGTCGAAACGGTGCCGTCACTGTTGTGTGCGGATCGGCCTTTAGTCACCAAACTAATCTGAAGACATTTTAGCAAAAAGTTTGTGACGAAAACTACGTCATGTCAGGCTTAAGAGAGCGGAGTTGACCTAGTGGTAGATATCTCAATTTTCATTCCGAAGGTCGTGCACCAATGTAATTAGAAAAAAAAAATGCGCTAATTGCCATTGCTCTTACGGTAAAGGAAAACATCGTGATGCAACCCGCGGCTTAGTTATCTCCAGTATCCTATTGACAAGTTAATTCCTCTAGACACGGTGGACTAAACTGAGAAGGTAGTATAGTTGCAGGGCAAGCTTACTTCTTCCTCACGCAAAAAGGCTCGACCAAAGATGTCTAATTGCGGTAAACAGACAATGAAAATTCTGTGATTTTTTTACTTTCCTTCAAGGGCAAAGATATTTCATGTAAATATTGGCTTTAACATAATAAGCCGTACCATTTAGCCGCCTATTTTTACTTATCAACTAGCGACCCGTTCCGGCTTCGCACGACTATATTATGCATGTATTATACATATAAACCTTCCTCTTGAATCACTCTATCTAATAAAAAAAACCGCATCGAAATCCGTTGCGTAGTTTTAAAGATCTAAGCGTACAAAGGGAATAGGGACGGCGAAAAGTGACTTTATTTTATTAACCGATTTCAAAAAAAGGAGGAGGTTCTCAATTCGGTTGTATGTATGTTTTACTATGTAGTGATTAAGGCAAGTGAAGTCATCAATTAGTCCAAAACCAATGTTTAACTAGAGATTACAGCAAAAGAAACTTTAACTCACCTTGCGCCCACGATCACCTGCTCCCTTGCCACATCGAACAGCAGTTGCGAAAATGATTTAGTGTTGTTATCTCTGAATATATCGCTGTTAGACGCCAGTAGATCTGAAACATTTGAATATTCGATTTGTCCAGCTAATGCGTTCATTACACGTTCAAACAAATTAATTTCAAACTTTAAACTTGAATTGTTCACGCATAAAATTCCAAAAATTGATTCAAGCGGGAGATATTTGATTCTAACTAAGCCGACTGAGCTGTTAATTATGAAGGTTTATGATTCAGATTGCATAGCGAAATATCATTTCAGGGGTGATGTTTTCTTTCCTCAAGCAAATGCCTACATAAAACAGGAAGCCATCTATGCTTTTTTCTCGCAATCGCAAGACCTGTATTGTATACCTACCTATCATCACACTAAGATTTTTGTGGCATTAACATAGTAATATAACTGTTTGTGGCAACTGAGAGAGCCTCGCTAGCTCCCATAATAGGGGAGCAGCTTCTATATCAAGTTATTGGACTGAATTTGGTTCAAACATTCACTCGTACACAATTTGTTTGACATTTAAGATTGACGCGTTGGACGTTGTTTGATGTTGTAGTGGGACCCTTAAATTCAAGCTACGTTTCGTTCCTCGAATGTACCGGACCTGTGGCGCCATTCAAGGACCAAGTTACTCAATATCAGTCTCCTTTAGATTCTTTGAATTGATCAGTGAACTAATTATTATAAAGTGAACGGACTAGATGATAACAATCTTGTTTTATAATCCTTAATACGAAAATTATACTTTATATTTTTATATTTTTAAAGAGGCTCGAACCACTATTTTGTGATTATGCCAGCCTCGAAAGACAAATTATATTTTTAACTATAAATAGGTATTATATAAACGTGTTTAGTATTATAAATTACCCATTTAGCTTTTTAAGTGGTGTAGGTAAATAAAATTACGGCGTGTGAATACTAATAAACTTCTCATAGCGCCAAAAATTTACAAAATCGTCGCTAATGCCACACCTTGTATAATTTGTAAATCAAACACAATACATAACAGTTCATAATGTTTTTACTAATATATTTTTCTACTAAATTTGTTATTACTGAATTAATTTCGAATAGTTTAATTTATTAATATTCAAACATCTCTTAGTACATACCTCAGAATAACAGTCTTGTTCTCTATTCTGAGGTACCTACTTAGACTATTTATATGTAGGTATATTTGGCAATTGCACATAGATGATAATTATATAGACTGTAATATTTTTAAGGCCAATGAATAACTTTTCTATTATCCTATCCTACTAATATTATAAATGTGAAAGTTTGTGTGTATGTTCGTTACTACTTCACGCTAAAACTACTAAACCGATTGCAATGAAATTCGGTATGTAGATAGCTAGAAACCTGGATTAACACATAGGCTACTTTTTATTCCGATATTCCCACGGGATCGGGACTAACGCGGGTGAAACCGCGGAGCGCAGCTAGTTATTAATAAATATTAAACCGAGTTGTACGCGTGTGGTGCGATTGGCGGGCGCGTGGCTTAGGCGTGGCAGGCGCGTGTTGTCTAAACGAACCCTTACTTTGAGCTGTGTCAGTCGGTTAGTCAGTCAGTTAAAAGTAAATTTAACGTTCAACATAATATTCTATAACTGTTAATCAGTAGTATATGTGAGAACTATCAGTAGTGTATGTGAGAACTGCACAGTTATCGACAATGCAAGCTATGGACCATTCCGAGAAACGAGAGAATAATTATTTCATACATACTTGCAAAGTTCAATGTTCAATTATTATATTATTATTTATAATAGGTACCTATGTAAATAAGTTTGCAATTTTCTCAAACTACCATACCGATGAAGGCTACGCAGAGCGTAATTTTGGCGGAAACAAAAAAGCTAGATTAAGTATACAAGCAGCAAAAAAATGCCCAATTAAAGATTCAAATATGAAACCTCGCGGTCCGTATTATAAATAACATCATTTCCGACCTCTTATAAAGCCTTTGGGGTTATTTGATCAAATAGTCAAGTTAATTTTAGGATTGTTTCAAAGTATTAAGCTAATGGGAGGTTGCAAATTATGTTCTTTGCAAGTGAACACCTAGAAAATTTTACATAATTTCCACCCGTAATATAGATATAAAGATAAAAAGGAACCCTTATAAAATCACTCTCTTGTCCGTCTGTCTGTCCGTGTGTTCGAGTACCAAGTAGTACCAACACCGTCTTTTTTTTAATTATCTATTTTTATGCCCAACAAAATTACGTTTGACATTAGCCCCAAAATGCCCATTAAAAAGCTCACGTTTTGCCCTATGATTAGGTACTCGTATAGCCTATCCTGGGATTAAAATAACAGAAATACATCTGTGAAAATTTCAACTGTCCAGCTATCATGGTTCATGAGATACAGCCTTTTTGTGCCCACAAAAATTACGTTTGACATAAACCTAAATTATTCATTGGAAAGCCCACGTTTTGCACGATAAATAGGTACTCGTATAGCCTATCCTGGGATTAAAATAACAGAAATACATTATCTGTGAAAACAACTTATAGGTATGCGTGGAGTGGTTGTATTTATGGTAGGTACGGATCAAATTATATGTAGGTACCTTATGGTTGATAGTCCTAGGTGATTCAATGAAAGCACTAAATTGATCACACAATTTATTGTCCACACAACACACATAAATAAATAAATCCGAAGGAGTAAATAATGTCCTAACAACAGTGGTAACCTTAGAATAACAATTAGCGGAGATCGCGACTCGACGCGAGTCGAGAATTCTAATATAGACGGACGCGGGCTTACGTGCGACAGCTCGGGACCGACTGGCGGCCGGCGCACGCGCATCGATCGCTGCGCTTGCGGCCGGGCGGCAGCTAGTCAGGTAGGTACCTATTTCTACTAGTTAAGTATGGATCCACTCGCGGGCTCGTATCCATTGTACATATTATGAACTTGTAAATATTGTCTTGTTATTATTGTATTTTATGAAGATAAATACTGATAGTAAATTATGAAGATATAAGTATGAAATTATTTAAATAAGTAGGAATTGTAATATTATTATGTTTGAGTTAGATAAATATATAGCAAGTAAGTATGTATATATATGTATATAATTATGTGTGTGTGTGTGTGTGTATAGTAAAGTAGGATAGGTAGGTACTAGGTTCGTACTACGTGAGGATCCTACATCACTCCCCTCCGGAGACCGTTACTACGGGCGAAAGTAATCAGGAAATCGAACAACGCGACCGGAACGGGTTTTCATGCCGGTTTCGCGAGTAGGGTCTTCACGCCCTGGGGGTGTAAGGTCGGGAGGAGGGTCGGGTTTAGGTTTAGGAGTTGGTATAAGGATAGGCGTAGGATTAGGAATTGGTGTAGGCTTAGGAATAGGTGTAGGGGAGGGGTCAGCTAGTATATGGGCTGGCTTAAGGCGGTCTATTGATACCGTGACGGGTTTTCCCTTTACAATTAACCTAAAATTTTTGTCACCGCGCTCGAGAACTTCGTAAGGGCCAGAGTAAGGTGGCTCTAATGCACCTCGTAAAGCATCTTGCCTTAAGAAAACGTGACTCGAGTGGGTTAAGTCCTTAAAAATGAAAATTTTGTCTTTCCTGTGCCTTGCGGCCGGAGAAGGTTGTATTTTAGCGACTATTTTACGCAAACGCGTAGAAAAGTCTGATACGTCGGTCGAGTCTGGTGGAGATGGGTGGAAAAATTCTCCAGGAAGACGTAGGGGCTCCCCGTACACTAGCTCGGCTGAGGAACTTTTCAGGTTGTCTTTGTAGGCAGACCTGATGCCGAGTAAGATCAAAGGTATTGTGTCTACCCAGTTGGTATCAGCGTGGCACATAATGGCAGCTTTGAGCTGGCGGTGGAAGCGTTCGACAAGACCGTTACACGCCGGATGATACGCGGTGGTTCTGCGATGTTTGAATCCAATCACTTTTCCGAGATATCGAAAAAGTGTAGATTCAAACTGTCGTCCGCGATCAGTGACGATATCAGTTGGGCATCCAAATCTGGAAACCCATGATATCAATGCCTTTCCGACGGTCTCGGCGGTCATGTCAACCATTGGTGTGACTTCCGGCCAACGCGTGAACCGGTCTACTATGGTAAGACAATACCTCTGACCTTGTGAGGGGGGTAGGGGGCCTACTATGTCGACGTGGATAAAAGCAAAGCGTGCGCGGGGTAAGTCGAACGTGCCCAATGGAGCAGACACGTGGCGACTAACCTTGGCGCGTTGACATGCTAGGCATTTCTGTGACCAGTCTCGACAGTCTTTGCGCATGCCAGGCCAAACGAACCGCTCAGAGATGAGTTTGGTTGTGTTTTTGGGACTGGGATGGCTAAGGTTATGAAGACTGTCGAAAATCGGTTTGCGGAAATCCTTGGTCACGAATGGTCTTGGTGATTTCGTACTCACGTCACAATATATTTCCGATTTGCTTTCGGGAATTTGCAATTTCTGTAGGTGAAGTGAGTAGTCGTCACCGAGATATATTCGTATTTCCGGGTCGGAGGCCTGTGATTTAGCTAGACGGTCCAAGTCGATTGACATCTGCAGTTCCTCGACGCGCGACAACGTATCGGCCACGACATTGTTTTTGCCTGATATATGTCGTATGTCAGTAGTGAACTGCGAGATGTAGTCGAGATGGCGGTATTGCCTCGGCGAACAGTTCGCTTTGCGTTCGCGAAAAGCGAAGCAGATGGGCTTATGGTCTGTGTAAATCACAAAGTGACGGGCCTCCAACATGTGTCGGAAGTATTTTATACTTTCGTATATGGCTAGTAGCTCGCGGTCGTAAGGTGAGTACTTCTGTTGAGAAGGGCTCAGCTTACGCGAGAAAAATGCGAGTGGTTGCCACACGTTGTCCTTTAGTTGCTGCAAAACTGCACCCATGGCGAGATCCGAGGCGTCTGTTACCAGCGCGAGCGGAGCGTCATAGTCAGGATGTGCGAGTAGTGCAGCATTGGACAAGCTTTCTTTGCAGTTGTTGAAAGCTGCGAGAGTTTCACCTGTCAATTCGATAGGATGTGATGCTTTGACCGAACCAGCAAGCAAGGCGTTGAGTGGGGCTTGGGTGGTGGCGGCGTTTGGCATAAATCGCCGATAAAAATTCACCATGCCAAGAAAACGACGCAATTGCCTGACGGTTTTTGGTGGGGGAAATTCTGAGATGGCCTCGACTTTGGCTGGCAGCGGCTTCGTTCCAGCTTCCGAGATGGTGTAACCTAAAAATTTTACCTCGCTAGCTCCGAATATGCACTTTGAAGTGTTGACCAGGATGCCGTAGTCTTTCATGCGAGTGAAAAGTTGGTGTAGGTGCTGCTCGTGCTCGGACGCGCTGCGCGAATATACTAAAAAATCGTCTAGATACGCGTAGACAAAGTCGAGTCCTCTCGTCATCTCATCTACGAATCGCTGAAATGTCTGACCTGCATTTCTGAGGCCAAACGTCATGGCGGGGAATTCGTAGAGGCCAAAAGGGGTTGTGATGGCAGTCTTCTGAATATCGGCCTCGTTAACTGGGATTTGATTGTAGGCCTTAACGAGGTCGATGACCGAAAACACTTTACATCCAGTGGTGTTATGGGTGAAATCGTGAATGTGCCTAATCGGATAACGGTCGGGGACGGTGCGTGCGTTGAGTTGCCTATAGTCGCCGCAAGGTCTCCAGCCGTTATCCTTCTTAGGTGCGAGGTGCAGCGGGGAAGCCCAAGGGCTTTGGGAAGGACGCGCTGTACCGTTATTTAGCATAAGCTCGAATTCTGCTTTAGCAATTTTAAGCTTGTCTGGTGCGAGTCTACGGGGAGTGCATGATATGGGTGGGCCTGGTGTAGTTCTAATGAAGTGTATGGTGTTGTGCTTTGGATACGAGATAGTGCCTGAAGGGCGAGTTATTTCAGGGTACCTACTCAAAATTTCGTGGTATCGAGTGTCGCCTGTAGCAATTTTTACAGAGTGAACATTGGTTGAAGCAAAGCTGGCATTACAAGATAGGCTAGTTACGTTATCTATTAAGCGCTGATTTCGACAATCGACAATTAAACTAAAATGACTTAAAAAATCGACACCGATTATAGGCTTAGTTACATTAGCTACAATGAAGCGCCATTGGAAATTACGCCTTAAACCTAGGTTAAGATTAAGCTCTAAAAAACCATATGTATCAATCACTGATCCATTAGCTGCACATAATTGAAAGTCTGTCTTAGAACGACGGTCGCGCAATGCAGTACGAGGGTACACGCAGAGGTCACTGCCGGTGTCCACCAAATATTGGGTGTTCGTAGCGCGGTCAGTGACGAACAGGCGACGCGAAGAAGCCGGGCAATCGTTAGCCGCCATCAGCGACTGCCCGCGGAGTTTTCCGCCTTGTAGTCGCATGGGGTGATGCACTTATGAGCCTTATCTCCGTACTTCTCGTGGTACCAGCAGATGGGGAATTTGCGGTAGCTGGATGCTGATCGAGTTCGGCTGCGGGCGGACGATCGACCGCGCCGCTGTCGAGGTCTAGAACGGTCGCTGGAACGCTGGCTGGCACGGGTGTGCTCGTCCAACTTCGCAGTCAGTCGCTCCACCATGTAGCGTAGTTCCGCGATCTCGCTGGAGGGGGCGCTGCTAGAGGGGGCTCGAGCCGATGTGGAGGCGACGCTGGGTGTAGCAATTTCGTTTATGCGGTCTGCCAGGTCGGCGAGCTCCTCGAGAGAATAACTAGGCTGCGACGCAAGTATGGCTTGGATGCTGCTTGGCAGGCGATTGATCCAGACAGAGCGTAGGAAGTCGTCAGGCACAGTCGGACCACCGAGGTCTTGCAGGTGCCTCAAGAATTCTGAGGGCTTCCGGTCGCCTAGCGTCTCTCGGTTAAGTAGTTGCTCGATTTTCTTGTCGGCCGACACAGTGAGTCGTCTGATTAACTCTGTCTTTACCTTTCTGTAGCGAAACCGGGGCGGAGGGTTCAGAATGACGTCCTTCACTACCTTGGCATTATGTACGTCGAGGTTAGTTACGACGGCGTTATACATAACATCGTCGTCCGTGATATGGTGAGACCGGAATTGTCCTTCCAGAAGTGCGAACCATATTTCGGGGTCCTCAGCGGAAAATGCTGTGACTTTTATTTCGGGCTTGCGACTGGTGCGGTCAATGGAAACGCGCTTCTTGCGTTTCTGTGTTTCCGTCTTCACCTCAGGGTCTTGCCCGTCCGGGTCGTCGTCGGATGCGTTGTCGCGGTCAATGGAAACGCACTGTTTGCCACGCGGTTTTACGTTGACGCCATCTTGTTCGTTCTCCTTGGCTGTCTCTGCGGTGTCACTGCTGCTGCTGGGCATGGTGTTCGGAGGAGGTCACCAGTATAGGTATGCGTGGAGTGGTTGTATTTATGGTAGGTACGGATCAAATTATATGTAGGTACCTTATGGTTGATAGTCCTAGGTGATTCAATGAAAGCACTAAATTGATCACACAATTTATTGTCCACACAACACACATAAATAAATAAATCCGAAGGAGTAAATAATGTCCTAACAACAGTGGTAACCTTAGAATAACAATTAGCGGAGATCGCGACTCGACGCGAGTCGAGAATTCTAATATAGACGGACGCGGGCTTACGTGCGACAGCTCGGGACCGACTGGCGGCCGGCGCACGCGCATCGATCGCTGCGCTTGCGGCCGGGCGGCAGCTAGTCAGGTAGGTACCTATTTCTACTAGTTAAGTATGGATCCACTCGCGGGCTCGTATCCATTGTACATATTATGAACTTGTAAATATTGTCTTGTTATTATTGTATTTTATGAAGATAAATACTGATAGTAAATTATGAAGATATAAGTATGAAATTATTTAAATAAGTAGGAATTGTAATATTATTATGTTTGAGTTAGATAAATATATAGCAAGTAAGTATGTATATATATGTATATAATTATGTGTGTGTGTGTGTGTATAGTAAAGTAGGATAGGTAGGTACTAGGTTCGTACTACGTGAGGATCCTACAAACTCTATAACTATCATGGTTCATGAGATACAGCCTGGTGACAGACAGACGAACGGACAGCCAAGTCTTAGTAATAGGATTTTACCCTTTGTGTTCGGAACCCTAGAAATAATTAACCTTATATATCTATAGATCAGGGGCACCTAATAGATATTTGTATAGCACCATGTCTGGAAACCATCTTGATAGACAACAGTTCATAATCTTTACTCGCTTAACTTAATAAAAATAGCGACATACAGTTAAAAATATAATATAATTCAAACTTGGCAAAAGTGTTTTGCATTGAAATGGTTTATAAAATAAATGGCGTCATATAAAAACGTTTATTTTAAAACTTATGTTAACTATTCATTTTTATTATCTATATTTCACGTTCTGGCCATCGTTTATAAGAAATATGAATTCTAATTGACTATAACTTCAGATCTTTAATTTTAATAATTGTTATTCGTGTATGGTGTATGTAATCTTGTAATCCCCGTATATTGATGACAAAAATATTGGTCTACATGTGGTTGGTATCTACAATTTTGGCCGGAACTATATATCCATGTGATAATAACGAAACTAGTAGCTATAACGCGATCGCGACTCGTATTTATAAAATGAATATTTATTATCTCGTAAAAAATGAGTTTGGGAACTATATCAGCGATCAAAATTTTAAACTCATTTACTTCTTGGATTCTGTGTGAAGCGTTTGAAAATTTCATACCTACAGAAATATATTAGAGTACCTAAATAGTGCACTGTCATTAGATAGGTAATATAATGGGCGTCGACCACTAGGGGTCTAAACCACGAACCCGTAATGGGGACGATCAGAGCACGCGTGCGCAGGAGTTGCCAACCACAACCCTGGTTGATGCTAAACAAGCTCTAAATTTTACCGATAGAAATATCGTACGACTAAATCATAAAACAAACAATCAAATGGCGTAACATATTAACTTCGTTCGCAGACTTCTTAAATTCTTTTAATCATTTTCAAGATGATTTTTAGCTAAATAATTTTTGGATGTTGTTACCTTGTTTATTTATTATCCTGAAATCATCTTCTGGTAGTTCTCCTTTGCTAATTGCACTAAGCAATATTATAGCAGCCACTTTGTGTATTGAATACCACATTTTAATATCTTCTTGGTTTGTTTAAAATCTGAAACAAACGAAAAATAAGCTAAAATTGTTGATATAAAAAAATCGACTGCTAGTCTCTATAACTACGCAACGGTCTGCGATTTCACCCGCGTTGATCCCGTTTCTAGGAATATGGGGATTATGTTACTATCTTGTCTTGTCTTGTCTTGGAGTGGAGACCGCGAATTGGAAAACGTAGTGTAGGACGCCCTGTGACCAGATGGAGCGACGACATATGCAAAGCGGTGGGCAGTGAATGGAGAAGAAGAGCCGAAGATCGGGCTCAGTGGCGTATCTTGGGAGATGCCTACGTCCAGCAGTGGACTGACACCGGCTGATGATGATGATGATGATGATGTTACTGTCAAGGATTCAATTCAACCTATATTCATACCAATTGTCATCAAAATCAGTCCAGTAGTTTCGGAGCGTATTCGTTATAAACAAACAAAACATATTTCCCAATTAGGATAATGTAGATAACAACTTCAGTGGCTAAAATTAACAATTTGTTTTCATGGAAATCCCAAAGTTTATCTCTACTTTGGGATTTCCGTGAAAACAGATTGCTAATAATAGGTATTAATTAAAAAATAATACAATATAAATAACTACGATTGAAACATAGATTTCCTATACCTAATACAAAGTGCAGTAGTATAGAGGTCACTGGATTTAAATGTGTCAGTTTTAATTAACAGCAAATTGACATTCAAGAAAGGTTTCATTAAAAATTTTCGTCACTAATCCGTATTCCGTCAAAACTCGAACTCGTTCGGATTCTAATAAATTCCAATATTTTAATTTTTAATGCTAATTTTGTTTACGTGGGCGCCATATTAGGATTTTGATTTTCTTTTTATTGAGTGTAGTTTGATAAAATAACAGATTAGAATTAGAAATCTGAGAGATTTTGTGGAATGGTAAGAAAAATAACATGATGTCGGTGTGATGCTAGATTTGCGACCTTCTTATTCCTTATTACAGTTCAGCAAAAGGTACCTTTGTCAATTATAGCGACACT
Organism: Idaea aversata; assembly: GCA_907269075.1. Classification (NCBI taxonomy): domain Eukaryota; kingdom Metazoa; phylum Arthropoda; class Insecta; order Lepidoptera; family Geometridae; genus Idaea; species Idaea aversata. The sequence continues at coordinate 8,006,184 of OU026102.1, forward strand.
GTGGTCGCTATCATCGCATGATGATGCAAGAAACTTAGAAGAAAAATTCTATGGGATGATGTTATTTACAAAAAAAAATAATGGTTGTCTGTAAAGTCGTTTCACGGACGAGAATTTTACATGTTAACGTCATAAGGAAACGATGAAAATTATAAATCAAACGAACTTACCTAGTGAAGTTTGATTCCAATTATACGAGGTTATAGATTGACAGCATTCCATTAAACTTGCAGCAAGGATATCCTAGACCGCTGGTCCACTATATTTAGAGTCGATACTCTAAGGAACAAAAAACAGCCAATACTACCCACTGTGCACCGGCCGGCCACCCGCGCGGGCCTCTCGAGCGGCACCTCATTTATTTCAGAGAGCCGAATGGAAACACAGAATTTTTAATTTTTCTTCCATTTCTAAATCGGGTTAATAATAATGTTTTATTGGGTGGGTGGGGGTGCAATGCTGTCAATCTATAACCTCGTATAATTGGAATCAAACTTCACTAGGTAAGTTCGTTTGATTTATAATTATACTTCGGATAATAGATTGACAGCATTCCATTAAACTTGCAGATGTTTAGAGCACTAAAGTGAAATAGGAAGGAAAATAGAAAATATTAAATTGCATCTGCTAAGGTAATTCAATGCGTTTTATTTTAGAAGAATCATAAGGTAAGGAAAGTAAAGCCCTTGATGTGTAAAAACACCATTAAAATAAAATTGGTAAAATATTTAAGACCATCTTCATGGTTTGCGTACAAACAATACCTGTACACGATGATATTGACAACATGTAGAGCATTCGATTGAATTAAAATATTACACAACTTACGTGGAGAATATACCATAAAGGCATGATTTTGGTGTGGGTTATAATACCTGCAGATGGGTTCACAAACTGCCTGAAGAGCTCTGAAGTCAAGTTTAATTTCTGGTTCCTTTAGATTCGATTAGACACATCTAAAATTGTTACGATCATTGATCACGAAGTCTGTAATTAAAATTCATGGTAGAAAATGGTAAAAGGTATAGAAGTGTTAAACGAAAACCTTAGTTTTTTATTTATAAACAGGCGTATGTTTTATATTATATATATGGTTTAATTATTATAGAATTAACAATTTTTAAACTTGTATATAGATCAATTACTGACTATAAATTGTAAACATTTAAGGCAAAAGACAATGGTCAATGACAATGGTAGTACTCCCATAATATACAGTCTCGTCTGATTTTAAGTATTTACGTAATTTTTGTGGCAATCAATTAATTTTAATATAACTTCTTAAATGTAAACTAAACATATAAAAGCGACAGGCCTTTTTGATATTATGACCATAATTTAAATTTTTCTAACGTCAATGTTTTTACTCTTTGTCGTGCTGTGCAAAAGTGCAGAGGCACACAGGTTATTTCTAAGAATATCTACTTTTATTCATCATTATCAAAGACATAGGTAATATTGATTTATAGAATAGAGAAATGAGTTTTGTGTTCCTTTCCCATAACGAAAAAAGTGTTGCGAAAATAATCAGCTGTGAAAACTTAAAAAGCATCTACTTCAGTAAGATACGGGTTTTCCAGATATTTCGGGTGATCAGGAATGTCAGTTTGAAAAAAATAAATAAACCACATGTAGATTATACAAATTCCATGAAACAAAAATGCAAATTTTGATAAAAAATCAAAATTGACAGTGTATGATGCGTCAAGAACATTTTTCATTTCGGTTTGAATATCGAGCGAAATATTAAACTTTTCTCAGTCAAACTCTCAGGTCATAGTAGTCTTGTCACAGTTAGCGATGTTTTCGCGGTCGAAACTATGGTCTCCGCAAGAATATATTATAATAATTTATCACGATTTACGTAAGAGTGTAATATTTAACAAAGATTGTGATTATTCATGATGTTTTGGGAATTTAATTTAGGTACACCACTAATATTTTGTCCCAAACGCGATATACGCGGGGAATGTAATATTATTTCAAACATAATTAACGCGAATACTTACATTATGATACTCAACACGCCTCCTGTGGAGTTTGTTTTGCTCCTTCATCTTTTCGTATTATTATAGGGTACATTTGACCTTTCTGTATTCTTCCAGCCAAATAGTTGGCCAATGTTATGCCTCAAACACGATATACGTGGAGGACGTGGTGTCCCAAACACGATTTTCGTGGGGACTCTCCTTATACTCCCGTAATTTTCTTAATTTTTTGTACTTCCCTTTAAACACCGTTTGTCGTGTGTTTGTTCTCCATAAAACTGAGTATATTCTATTTTAATACGATGCTCAACACGATTGCGTGAAGAATGTTTGGCCCCAAACACGATATACGCGGGGGAATGTGGTGTCCCAAACGCTTTTGCGGGGACTCACATTAAAATCGGAGAATATGATGCTCAACACGACGACGTGGAGAATGTTTGGCCCCAAACACGATATACGCGGGGGAATGTGGTGTCCCAAACGCGATATACGCGGGGTTCACATTAAAATCGGAGAATATGATGCTCAACACGACGTGAAGAATGTTTGGCCCCAAACACGATATACGTGGGGGAATGTGGTGTCCCAAACACGATTCTCGCGGGGACTCACATTTTAATCGGAGAATATGATGCTCAACACAACGGCGCGGCGTGGAGAATGTTTGGCCCCAAACACGATATACGTGGGGGAATGTGGTTTCCCAAACGCGATATACGCGGGGTTCACATTATACTCCGATAATATGGGGATCATCATCATTTCATCATCTTCCTGCCCTTATCCCAATTTATTTGGGCCGGCGCAGTATGTCTTCTTCTTCCATTCACTCATATTAGTCGCTCAGCACGATATAGAAAATGTTTTTTCTCCAAACGATCTTCGTCCTGTTATGTCCAATGTGTCATGTTCTGCGAAACTTATTTATTCTTTATAATATTTAAGGTGGTGAAGGTTGTGTTTCAATACAATTTGCATGGAAGATGTAGTGTCTCAACTCTCTATGCGTAGAGAAGTAATGCTCCAACCACGACATACGTGAAGGATGTAGTGTTTCAATAATATATTCGAAGAGAAAATAATGTTCCAAACACGATACACGTAGAGATGTAGTGTCTCAAAACTGTAATATAGTTTTATGCATAATATGCGTGGAGAGTGGAGAGGTAATGTTCCAAACACCATATACGTGGGAATGTAGTGTCTCAACACTATATGAGTGGAGAAGTAATGTTCCAAACACGATATACGTGGGAATGTAGTGTCTCAATACTATATGCTTAAAGAAGTAATGTTCCAAACACGATATTCGTGGATATGTAGTGTCTCAATACTATATGCTTAAAGAAGTAATGTTCCAAACACAATATTCGTGGATATGTAGTGTCTCAAATCGACACTATAGAAAGTGATTTTTCAATATTTCGAACACGATTTTGTGAGGTTGTAATATCTTAAACACGATTTTCGTAAAAATATACCTACCTCAATACGGTCCACGCAGATTATGATACTTAAACAATGTTTATTTACAAGTACCATTAGATATTCTATATTTTATTCTTAACTTGGTGAGGACTTGTAAACAATAATAAAAAATAACTAATTTGATTCATAATTATTTCAATTATGTAATTTTATACATTAAAATTCCATTTTCTATGTCTAAACAAGACGCGTCTGTGTTCAGATAACTAATATAGATATGTATTATCCATAGATATATCGTTGTAGGTACCTAGACCTGCCTATAGCATTGATCGGTAGGCTAAGTTACCAATTACTGAATCGAATGACAAATACTTATAAAATTATTGAAATCACACAAAAAATGGAGGGTTGACCTTGTGTCGTACCCCCATCGTGTCGTCAAACGATTGACAAGACAACTCGAGCGCGAGCGACAAAACAAGTCATTATTATTGTAGACCGAAAGGCAACTGCAGTGAATAGATTCTTCACTTTTATTTTTCAAGTAGGTCTGTATCTGTACTAGCAATGACAAGGCATAAATTCCATTTTATTATGACCAAAGTTCGCAACCCATTAGCATAAGTGCATATTATTATAATGCACATTTTTCTATAATGATGATAAAAAAGTACAAGTCATCATCATTCTAGGTCAATTTTCCATGAAATTCCACATAAAATAAATTAAAATTGAGGTACTTACACCAGATCAGGAATGGATTAAGATTTTCAAACATTGTAATTAAAATAAAATTATTATTTTGCGCGTAATATCTCAGTATAGTAATAATATTTACCTATTTGTAGGTAAACTGTAGGTAAGGTGTGTGTATCATTTTTGTTACACGCTCCTGCGCTAAAAAGAAACTTCAGGTATCTTTTAGGTATTTATGTTCTATACTATACTTATTCTGGTACTACATACTACGATATGGTGGAGTAATTTCAACGAACAGCCTGTTGCGATATCTCGCACGTCTTGTAGGATTAATAATTATGCATTTAATTGTGTACCTACTTTGTTACTAGCTTTGAAGTTAACGTTCAGCAGGTTCTGACGCCTATTGTTAAATACTCTTAGGTTAAGTAAAAACGTTTGCTTATAAGTTTTTTATGTATCTTCGGGAGTTACCCACGAACCTTCGCAACGAAAGTATTGTATTAATTTGTGTAGAAGAAATTAGGCTTCAATTATGCACCTTTTACTTCAATGACTATAGGTCCTGACGTCACTGGTCAGCTCGTGCTAGCGTGACGTCACCACCCAAACGTTTAGAGTTGATAAAAAAGAAGTGAAGGTACATATTTAGGTCTAAATGTCTAAACTCAGTTTTGATGAGTAGAGTATTTCGTTCGTAACGTCTAGTGTGTGTCTAACACAACTATATTATGCTTGGAAATCTTACAGATATTTGATAATATGATTCCAATCGTATCCGGTTTCGATATAAAGATATTGAAAGTAAATAAAATGCACAACACAGAATGTAGGTACTTTTAAAAAATAGCAAAAGTGTGTTCACTTTGTACTGGTTTGTACACGTTTATACCTGTATTTCGGTAATAAAGTTACTTTTAGACAAGATAACAAGCATTATCCAAATGGTTTTCGAATTATCGGGTTATATGCATTAGAGATTAGGTATTAGGTTATTATTTTTACCTAAAAAGTCTAAATTAATTTCATAATTTCATTTCAACTTCATGAAGGGCAAAAATGACAAGTGGCACACTAAAATGGGTATAAGGCTGTGTAGATTTATGTACACAAATGTGTAGGTATCTTAAATACCTATGCAGGCTATAAATTATCAAATCACTCACCCATTTATTTGTTCCATGTTTTAATCATCGAACGCACTCGCGAACCGATGAAATAACTAAATTTATATACCACTAAGCAACGCAATATGTCGCCAGTGGAATTCAAGCGTACGTGTGGACTCCACGGCACTAAAATACTTAATGAGGTGCCGCTCGAGAGGCCCGCGCGGGTGGCCGGCCGGTGCACAGTGGGTAGTATTGGCTGTTTTTTGTTCCTTAGAGTATCGACTCTAAATATAGTGGACCAGCGGTCTAGGATATCCTTGCTGCAAGTTTAATGGAATGCTGTCAATCTATTATCCGAAGTATAATATGAGTTTTTTTGCCTTTTTTTTTTCATTTTCTATTTATCTTTTTTCTTATTTGCTTCTTTTTCCCTTTAAATAAATCTTCTATTCGTCACTCGTCACTATAACACAAGCCCAGATGATCGATATTATTATTGAATACTCTGTTTCCTAACAGGAACGGACGCGTCATGGTCATATTACACTTTACACTTTTTTGTGAATGCAGGTGTTCCATCAATTTATTAGATACTAGCGACCCGCTCCGGCTTCGCACGGCTACATTATGCATGTATTATACATATAAACCTTCCTCTTGAATCACTCTATCTATTAAAAAAAACCGCATCACAATCCGTTGCGTAGTTTTAAGGTGGTACGTTTTCCCTACTAAATGTTTTAGGGATTCCTACGTTTTATACTGAGATATTTAACTTATTATGACTTAAAGTAGGCCTAATTTAAGCTATTGTAGGGGCAGACCAAAAATATCACTGTTTAACATCCAGGAAGTACTCTGTTTCAGCGTGAAAAAAGAGACCAATTTTACGTATGTGGTGGTGCACGGCTATATTGACGTATGGTCATAGTGTGAGGTGACGTATAGATGTGTGGAAACACGCGACGTTGTCGCGTTGTGTGTGGAAGCAGGAACACGCAATTACGCTAGAGCAGAGCCGCAATACAGTTTGCTGGATAAGGGCGACGTTGCCTCTCCGTCTAATCTGTCTAATAAAAAATCAAAATATTTTCAATTGCATGATATTCAACTCAGTGCTGCCAGACCTACACCTGCAAGATTTTATGTAACTTTTGGCACTGTCGCGTCACTTTTGATACTTGAATTATACATTATTTTGATAGACTTATCAAATTATCACTTTACGTATATAATAAATAAATAAACATTTGTACTTGTTTGCATTTAATTAATAGTATAAAAATATAATAAAATATAAATGAAGTATAGTAATTCGCGAGAAACAAACCAAGCAGTCTTGTTGTTTTTTTGATACTGTTTGTTGTACACACTGGCAACATACACCCAGTCGATACTTTGCCTCGCACTGGATGCGCGCTTGTTACCTAGGCAACGGAGAGTCAACAGAGATGTCAAGTAGTCAGTAAATAGAAAAACCAAAAATAAAATATTATAATCATTTAATATATTCCTACTATTGTGTTTAAAGTATCATCCATCTGAGCACCTACTGAAAATAAACCTTGAGGGAATTTTAGTGTCTTGTAAGTGATTGAATTATTTCACAAGTATACCCCTCAAGGTGGGTAACCTATCCACACAAGTTGGGCCGTAGGAACAAACTACGACTACTCTGGGTCCCAGGCCATGAAGGAATAGCAGGAAATGAGAAGACTGATGAGCTGCAAGAACAGGATCGGCAAGTGCTATGCTTGGACCAGAACCATGTACGGGCCTGCCAGCATGCACAATCACAAAGGCCGTAAAGGATTACGTTGATAAGAAACACACGCAAGAGTGGGAAATCAGTGAAGGGCTACTACATTCGAAGAAATTCATAGGTAGCAGGCCCAGAGGGGCTTCTAAATTTATATTGAACAACGGAAAAAGCAAAGCACGAGCTGTGATTGGTGCCTTGACATGGCTTTACAAAACCAATGACATGCTTTTAAAAATGAAGATAACTTCTAATATTGACTGCAGAACCTGCGGTGATGTCAGAGAAACTATGGAGCACATCCTGTGTGAATGCGCCGTCTTAGTGACGAAGCGAAGGAGACCCATGGGCCTCCTTGGGAATGCATATCCCAAACCGGAGAAACATAGGATTTTTCCTCTTAGTGGGATCACTGCGTTAATCGATCCCAAGGGGTCGAAGTGTTGCTGGCTATGTCAGTCCCCGATATAAGATGATAAGATAGAACTAATTTTAAATAAATAAACCTTTTTGTACATTACTTTGTCTTTATTTTTCTCTTTCCATTCAGACCTAGTACAATTTGCATCGTTCAGAATTCGTCCTAGTTTAAAAAAAAAAGATTACTAACAGTACCTACCATAAAATTGATCCTGTTTTAGAAAATTTATTCAAAAATATATTTTCAAAAAAAAATTCTATTTGTATCGAGATTTGAACTGGGGCTCTTCAGAACACTACCCCGCCGCTCTAAATGACTACACCAATCGGTATCTGTAGGACTACGTCAAATATAGTCTATAGTTGCTACAGTTTATTGTTTTGTATGTGTGCGTGTCATTTATATCGTGACAAGAGTTAAAAATTGTACTTTGGAAATACATTAAAATGTGACTTCCAAAAAATTAAATTATGTTTGAAATATGTTCAGAGCAAACTAGAAAACAGGCAACATATATACAAATACTTTAATTCCACGTCAATCATAGCAAAATAAAATAAAAATATACTTTCGGGGAAAACAAGCGCCATCTAGCGGAATACTTTGCTTAGCGATACGAAACATTCAACCTTAAAGATCTAAGCATACAAAGAGAATAGGCACGGCGAAAAGTGACTTTATTTTATACTATGTAGTGATGTAATCACGTCAAAAAAGAGACCTTAGTACGTAATCGTTCCATGGTTATTACTAATCACTTGGCACCATGATTTTTTCAAGGACTAGTGTTATATAGAAGCCGACATCTTTAGATACTTAGCAATGTCATTTAGACTCTTTTTAGTGAATTAATTCAATATTATCAAGGTACCCCGTCAATCGCCGTCCATTTGTCTATCTGTCTGTCAATTTTCTATCTAATTCTGGTCGTGAAGCTTAACATTCCACTTAACGGTTGTCTGTAGGTTACTCTGTAGTTACGATGACAACTTAATCAAGAAATTATTCTTTACATTACTGAATTAATGCTCTAAAACGGGTTTGTATTGACGAAACGTCATTTATGTTTAGTTGAGTAATTATGGTGTTAATTTAGATAAGTTTATTAATATTTGAATAGTAACAGCTCATAACAGTAACATGTGATGGTGAAACTTTGCCTCTACCGGTAGCCGAGCGAAGTGTTGTAGAAAAAACAAATGGTTGTCTGTAAAGTCGGTTTACGGACGATAATTTTATATGATAACGTCATTTAAGAAAACTATGAAAAATTTAGTTTTTTTTTTTCATTAATCTGTCTTCTATTTGTCACTCCTCTCCATAACACAAGCCTAGATGAGCGATATAATTATTAAATACTCTAGTTTACTAACGGGAACGGACGCCTCATGGATATTATCATGGCGCTTGACGTCACACAATATTACTGTGACACTTTTTTGTGAATGCAGGTGTTCCATAAATTTATTAGACGTTATCACGTCAAAAAATACAAGGTATACAAATTATGTACTACCAGAGGACAAAATTGCCTAAGAATATAAAAGAATACACTAACAGTCTAAGATACATTTAAGAACGACCTTTACTTTAAGAGGACTTTGTCTATTAAACAAACCAGTGAAATGTTAAAAATAAAAATGAATAGTTAATTAATGTGGATGCATTCGATAAAGACTGGCCCAATATAGCCCAGGACCGACAGGCTTGGAAGCTGATGAGGGAGACCTTTGCCCTGCAGTGGGACAACGCAGGTTACTTTAAAAAAACATATTATGGACAATTTTTTTATGTCATTCCATTTGCAATATTTTTTTGACCTAAGTATTTAATTTGATATAAAATAGTTTTCACCCACCAGCTTTTTGAAGGTAGTTTTTAAAGGGATCTGATATTATAAGTTAAAGTGTGTATCATTTCTCTGTACAAGGAGGTCAAAGGTCCAGAACTACTTCAATGTATAGCAAAAACGCTACAGTATTCTAATTGCTAACATAAAGTACTTATGATCTCTTTCTAATCTTCAAAGTAATAAATCACACTCTGTAACTTAGTGGTTGTGCAATTTCGTCCTCTGATAGCAGTTGTAACATAATAATGATCTCTTTCTTCAAAGTAATAATTCACACTTTGTAACTTAGTAGTTATGCAATTTTGTCCTCTGATAGTAGTGGAACAGATTTAATTAATTATTTTAATAAATTTAATTTTTTTTTATTTTAATTATTTTATTTTAATTTGTATATTTTCCCATTTTGTGCAAACAGTATCTGCTATTATGTATACCTACTAAAGTAGAATAGGCTCAATGTGTAGTAAATTTAAAAAAACTAAAAAACACGCTTTAAAAACACAAAAGATGCTGACAAAATATGGTCGGACATTATGATTTACTACTCAAAGTAATAATTCTCACTTTAACTTAGTGGTTATGCAATTTTGCTCACTAATAGTAATTGGAACAGATTTGCATATTGTCTGCTTTTATGTGTTTCAGAATATTTGCACAAACTTCTTCATTTTCTTGCCCTTTTCTAAATAAATTTGAGATTGGTCCAGTTCGTCTTCTTCCATTCTCCCCAATAAATCATCTCATTGCTTATGCTCTATTAATTCATATCCTGTCTCATTCGGTCCATTTATCTTGTCTTTAGTCTCTCATAACATTATAGCAATAGTTACGTACAGTATACGTCATAAGTACACTATCCGTTTTGCTACAATATAATAACAATTATTGAACTTACAACCTTCTTCTAATAGACGTTACACACAAACATAAATACATACTTGAATCAAAAGTGTATTTATTTGGCCGAGTGATATAAGCCGCCACCCGCTACACCAACCGACGACGTGGGTTCGATCCACAGCTTACGTTGTTATAATGTTCAGATAGCGCTGCACAGGATTGTAAACGTTACGGTGGCGGTAGACTTTTGACCGTTTATTGTACGTACCTTTAACTAAATAGTTTATTTCTACACACCTGTAATTTGTAAAGTATGAGCGTCAATAAATCAACTGGACGTCCATATAACCATTTAAATTAAAACAAAATGTTATGGTTTGATGTAGTTTTATAGCTTGTAATTCAGCTTAATTGTTTTTTTAAGGCTCACTAATTAAACAAGTTTAAAATCAAACAGACTTCATATTTAAAGTTAAAGATAAACCAAAGAACAAGTGAAAGAACTAAGGCCTATTATGTTAAAACTTATCACCGATACCATCATCTTAATATGAGAAAACGTTTAATGGTGTTTTGCTTTATCTTTCTTTTTATTTTTAGTTGTATATCACTGTATGTTTTCCTATGCAAATAAAATAAATAAATAAAATATTTTACTCTCACACTTTGTTTAAAAGAGACATTCAAGTCTACGTCAAATAAGTAAGTATAACATTAGCATACAGAAAATAAAGGAATTTTTGAAGATACTTCTTTAGGTGCGTTATGAAAAAAAAAAATATGAGAGAGTGAGAGAGTGAAATTTTAAGTTGCGCGCGCTTTACTGTAACACAAAAGTCACAAGTTGAAGCTGCGTAATACAAAAGTAACAGGTTGAAGCTGCCCACAAAATAAATATTGGACAGACGTACGGACGGTCAGACAGACAGACGGACGCATAACTTCTCACGCGCGTACATAATTACACGCACACATTTTTTTTGTTAGTAAGTTTTTTTTAGTTGATTTCTCCCTCTAGTCCATATTTAGTTGTAATCAGACTTTCTTAGCCATTTTGGTAGTCTTTTTTTCTTTTCGAAAGACTCTCAATAAATATCATAAACCATGGACCTAAATCTAACTTGAGCGGTGTTGTATATTATGATTGTGTTAAGAGATTGAGGCCCAATTGGTTATTATTTTGTAATTGAAGCCAAAGGCAAGAAAAACGAGTTCGGTGAACTGGCAGTATTTTTGGTGCACTTGAAAAAATAAATTGTACGCAATATGAATTGGTTCCTGATTTAATTATATTGAATTTAACTACAAAAGTTACGTAATTATTATTACTAGGCCTTAAGACGGAAAATACTTATAAGGGTTCCGTACCTAATGGGTAAAAAACTGGACCCTATTACTAAGATTTCACTGTCCGTCCGTCTGTCTGTCTGTTACCAGGCTGTATCTCACGAACCGTGCATAACTAGAGAGTTGACATTTTCACAGATTATGTATTTCTGTTGCCGCTATAACAACAAATACTAAAAACAGAAAAAAGTAAATATTTTTTGATGATGAAAAAAATCGATGGTGACACACGGACAGACAGACAAACGGACAGATAGACAGACAGATGGACAAGAAAGTGATCTTAGTTTAGTTTTACGGGGCTGTTTCCGCACTTAGTCTCATTATTTGGGCCATTGTGAAAGTGATCTTTTATGGGTTCATTTTTTACCTTTTGAGCGTAGACAGCAGATAATAAATATGGACTCGCTGCTAAAATAATAATAATTACTAGAGTAAGAAGGATTGAACGTCAAATTAGTAAGTGGGAGCAAGACGAAGTATACGTTTTTTTGTCTCTATTTCGTTTTTTTTTTGTTTGCCACAATTGCCACCAATGTCGTTGGTGGCAAACAAGCGTTTGGTGTCTATTAAAGTTTTGTTTTCTTATCCTGTTAGACTATAATTTGTGTTGCTTGTGACTTATAAGATATTAAAAAGAAGTAATAATTATTAGTGTGCACTTGTGCAGTGATGGTTAATTACTGTTTAGTGGCAATTTGACAACTATATACTTATAGGTATGATGAATATTCGCTGTCTCACACTGTATACGCTGGTAGCTTGTCTATATTTATTCTCTGTCTACGCTTTTGAGGTACGGAACCCTGAAAATGAACCCTTTGTGCGCGAGTCCGACTCGCACTTAGCCAGTTTTATAAATATAGTTTATGTAATCTGGAGCAATCGTCAAATAGACACGTTTTTGTCAAGTTCATAAAGTATACCCAATTTGGTAGATAGATGCAATTGGTATGTATAATATTTTTATAATGGAGTCGGCCTTTAATCCCACACTTTTATGTGGGAGAGTTAACACAACACCATTATGACATTCCTTATCATGGTCGAGTTAAAGGCAAAGTGGTTACTTGAGTATTTTATTGGCTCGAAAACGATATCTAAAATTATTTTATAACCGACTCATGAAAATCCCGGAAAACGCTATTGTTTATCAACGAAACGATCCGCCGGAATCACTATCACTACCTAGTATAAAATAAAGTCACTTTTCGCCGTCCCTATGTCCCTATGTCCCTTTGTATCTTTAAAACTATGCAACGGATTTTGATGCGGTTTTTTAAATAGATAGAGCGATTCACGAGGAAGGTTTATATGTATAATACATGCATAATATAGCCGTGCGAAGCCGGAGCGGGTCGCTAGTCTTAATATATATAAATCTCGTGTCACAATGTTTGTCCTCAATGGACTCCTAAACCACTTAACCGATTATAATAAAATTCGCACACCATGTGCAGTTCGATCTAACTTGAGAGATAGGATAGCTTACATCCCGATATTCCCACGGGATCGGGAGTTACGCGGGTGAAACCGCGGAGGGCAGCTAGTTTTATATAAATTACAAAATGCGGTTTCACCCGCTTAATGTAGCATTTCATGTTACATTAAGTTCAGTGCAATAAATGACATCAACGGGAACGGTCGTATCATTTTGACAGTGACATATTGACAAGCTCACACGGCACCGTAGTGCATCTGCAGCGCACGGCCAGCCTGTGACATTGGTCCTTCGAGCCTTTGACATTGGTCCTTCGGCGGAAAAGGACTTCGCGTAGCCATCGTAGTCCTCCGAGCACCCGTAGTGCAGGACTCGGCTAGGATTACAGTGCTTGTGAAGTACCAGGACTAGCAGTCCAGTGACATAGCATTACAGTGACATCCTCAGTGACATAACATTACAGTGACATCCTAAGTGACATAGCATACACATCTGGTCCAGCAGGTGACTGGACCTTGCAGTTTGCACATACCTACAGCAGCAAAACAAGTAAGATCGTTTCATTATATAAAACTCTTACTCAGTACCTCATCATCATGGAGGCTACAATAACTAAGCAACAGGAACTTATTAAAACAATTGAGCAGCTCAACATTAACTTCAAGAAAGATTCTAGCAGCAGAAAAACTCCTGATTACATTAAAAAGAAGATAGCAAGCTTAGACTCATTATTTGACGATTTCAAATTTAATCACGAGCAGCTACTAACTTTCCCTGACAAAAATCATGAATATTATAATAAAAACATATTCGAACAAACAAAATCTTATTACGAAAAAACACGTATAATGATAGCAGCCACCTCTAAATCAGCAGACCCACAAGCAGAGCAGAGCGAGCAGTCTGTACATGACACAAAACAACAAGAACAGACCGTCCAGCAACACAATAGCTTTGACAATATCTTCGCAGCAGAAGACATCAATGCACAGCAGTTGACAGAATTGACAAATCAGCAACGGACAAACTACAGAGCATTACAGCGTTTCATAGAGCGTTGTAACCTTGAAGAATTACAAGCCAAATGGCAGTTCGAAAGCAAGTTAAGAAAATTAGAAGAATATTGGAAAGAAGTCGAAAAATGCCATTGGCAAATTGACAAACTCGTAGGCCACTCTGATGAGGACTACGACAAAGATTTTTCCACGTACGAAGATCGATACGAGGATTTGAAAACACAATTGAATAACAAATTGGTAGCAAAAGAGCACATGATACAATCAACACCGCAAATGGACATTCCCGTATTTACCGGCAATTATAATCATTGGCCTACATTTTATGATTTATTTGTGGATGCTATCCACAATAATAATTGTCTGTCCAAGTCCCAAAAAATGCAGTTCCTAAAAAGTAAGTTGCGAGGTGAAGCCGAGAGAATAGTCCAACATTTGAACATTTCTTCTGACAATTATGACACAGCATGGGATACTCTACAACACCGATATAATAATAAACATTTTCTATTCACAAAGCAGATAGAATTGTTTCTAAACCAACCTTCTGTACAAAGAAGAACCCATCAAGAATACAAAAAACTACATGACACTAGCAAAGAAACAATCAATGCCATCAAAAACCAAGGAGTGGACACTACATCATGGGATCCATTTTTGGTACATATCATCAGCAAAAAACTCGACCCTGTAACGGCAACTACATTTCGAGAATCAAGAAAAGCACCTCGTGAACGTGCATCATTACAAGAAATATTATCATTCTTAGAAACAAAATTTACAGCAAATGAGCCTTACACAAATTCATCTAAAGTCGACGTAGACCTTAAAAAACCTTATTCATACGAACAAAAACATACAACGAAAAAGGACACCAGCAATGCATTTCTCAATAAGCCGACGCTTCCCACGAATCGAGCTTATCATGCAAGTGCAAGTATAAGCACGTCGCCAACAAAATGCCCACTCTGCACGAAATCCGATCACGCGTTATTCCAATGCAAACGGTTCGAGCAATTGACACCTGGTGAAAAGCGAAACGTGCTTCACGAACATCGTATATGCAATAATTGTCTTTATCATCATGAATATAACGTATGTAAATCCACAAAACGATGCAAACAATGCAACAAAGAGCTTATCACACTATTACATGACATTTTTGCAACTAACCCTTTTATGAATTCTGCGAAATCTACATCTACGAGTCAACAAGAAACCAATAACAAGAATAAAAAATCTATTAATCATGTGCAAAATGACAATTCTGAGATTTTACTAACGACAATGCAATTGCAAGTAAAATCGAAAAATGACACATACTTGACAATGACAGCTCTTTTGGATCAAGGATCCCAAGTGACATTAATCACGGAAAATGCAGCCCAGCGTTTAGGGTTACCTCGTCAGCGTCACACTGCATCGATATCAGGCGTAGGTACATTTTC
This sequence comes from Idaea aversata, assembly GCA_907269075.1. Taxonomy (NCBI): domain Eukaryota; kingdom Metazoa; phylum Arthropoda; class Insecta; order Lepidoptera; family Geometridae; genus Idaea; species Idaea aversata. The sequence continues at coordinate 8,021,541 of OU026102.1, forward strand.
CAAAAAATGCAAAGGAATGGTTAATTTACAATGCAAATCAATCCATGACAATTTTACAATCGACACAGACGCATTAGTTATGCCGAAAATTATCAATGACTTGCCAAGCAATTCCTTCCATAAAGTAAATTACGTGCATCTTCAAAACTTACCTTTGGCAGACCCAGAATATCATATTTCAAAACCTATCGATATTTTGCTCGATGCCAAGGTCTATGCAGAAATAATTATGGATGGTTTAAAGAAATTCAATTCGGAACAACCCATTGCCCAACAAACGAAATTGGGGTGGATTATATCTGGAAATTTGACAAAAAGTTTCAACTGTAATGTTGTACTTACCGATGAGGATGACATCAGCCGGTTTTGGGAAATAGAAGATATTTCGGAAAACTCCAAGGCTTTAACAAATGAAGAGCAATTTTGCGAAAATTTATATACATCTACAACGCGTAGACTGCCAGACGGAAAATATGAAGTACGCCTACCTATGAAGGAGAATTTTGAAAATAAATTAGGACAATCAAAAGGCAAAGCAATTGCACAATTTAAAACAATGGAGAGAAGACTTCAATCTGACCAACAGCTCTACGAAAGTTACAAACATTTTATGCAACAATATCATGACATGGGACATATGACAAAAAGCGAATCATCATCAGAACAATTTACGTGTCACCTGCCACATCACGGAGTACTTAAGCAAGATTCCATAACTCCAAATAATTTCAAATTACGCGTAGTTTTCAATGCTAGCGCAAGGACAACAACGGGCTACAGCCTAAATGATCTTATGGAATGTGGACCCAAATTACATAAAGATTTGTTAGAATTATTAATTCATTGGCGCTCATTTCGTTTCGTTTATTCTGCCGATTGCGAGAAAATGTATCGGATGGTAGCTATAAATGAAAAAGATCAAAATTTGCAAATGATAGTGTGGAGGTCAAACGCTAATCAACTAATAGACGAATATAAACTATGCACTTTGACATACGGCATGAAAGCTGCACCTTACTTGGCTATGCGTACATTACAACAGCTAGCAATCGACGAAGCATCTAATTATCCTGAAGCATCAGAAATTTTGAAAAATAATATGTATGTCGATAATTTATTGGCTGGAAGCAATGACCTGTCAGAAGCAAAACAAATTCAGAAGCAATTAATTGACATGTTGAGAAGCGGAGGATTTAACCTGCGACAGTGGAGTAGTAATACACCTGAATTAATTAAAAACTTGACAAATGATCAAATAGATCCTGCCTTCATCGATTTCAACCTATCTAACTCTACAAAAACATTAGGTTTGCGATGGAATGCAAATATGGACTCGTTCCAGTTCAAAATGAAATATGATGACATAAACAATGATAACACCCAATATACAAAGCGTCAAATGCTTTCAGAAATGTCGAAAATATTCGACCCCTTAGGATGGTTGTCCCCCATAACAGTAAAAGCAAAGATATTATTTCAACGTGTGTGGTCTACAGACATCGGTTGGGACGATATCGTTCCAAATGACATTCATCAAGAGTTTATTACCTTTATTATTGACATCAAAAACCTTGACAAGATATCGGTACCAAGATGGTTCGGTAATACTAAAAAATCCGTCGAAATACACGGATTCGCTGACGCATCGGAAAAAGTATACGCTTGTTCGATTTATATAAAAACCAAAAATAAAGATAACTCTTATTGCGTAGAACTTATTGCAGCAAAAACAAAACTCGCTCCTGTAAAGAAAATTGTAACATTACCCCGCCTTGAACTTTGTGCAACATTATTATTAGCAAAACTTATGCAGAAAGTATTAATGTCTTTACAACATATCGATTATACTATTCATGGATGGACAGATTCGATGATAACATTAGGATGGATACATGGTGACATTAAAAGATGGAAAACATTTGTTGCAAATAGAGTCAAGATGGTGACAGATATTATTCCCGCAGACAGGTGGAAACACATAAAATCAGATGACAATGCAGCAGATTGTGCGACCAGAGGTTTGAACTGTGAACAACTGCAAAATCATAGTTTATGGTGGCACGGGCCCGCGTGGTTAAAGCAAAATTTACCTGAAAAAGAAGAAAAATATGAGCAACCTAAACTAGAAGTAAAAGCATGCATAACTACAAAAGTAAATACTTACCTTAACATTATTCACGACCTACTAAACAAACATAGTAGTCTCATACGAGTTAGAAGAATATTATGTTGGGTATTGCGTTTCATACAAAACACACGTGATAAGAATGCATCTATAACGAGTAACTACCTGCAACCAGCGGAACTCAAACATTCTCATTCCTTACTTATTAAATCTGTACAGTATAATCATTTTACGGAGGAGATAAACAAGTTGACAAAAAATGAGAAGATAAGCACAAAAAGCTCCATTCTAGCTCTTAACCCATTTTTGGATAAAAACGGATTATTAAGAGTCGGAGGCAGATTGCAAAATTCTAATTTATCATATGAATCCAAACATGCATTATTAATTCCACATGACAGTCATTTGACCGATTTATTTATTGACAATGCACATTTAGCGGCGCTCCATGGCGGACCGTCCTTGACATTAGCATATTTACGTAGCAAGTATTGGATTATCGGAGGTATGAATGCAGTAAAGAAAAGATTGAGAAAGTGTGTCAAGTGTCGTCGGTTTAGTGCGCAACAACAAACGCAAATTATGGCTGACCTTCCCGAACCCAGGGTAACTCCTTCAAAACCCTTCTCGCACACTGGAGTCGACTTCACAGGCTATGTTGACATTAAAGCAAATAAAGGAAGAGGGATAAAGACGTTGAAAGGCTACATAGCTGTCTTTGTATGCTTTAGCACCAAGGCCACACATCTTGAGTTGGTCTCGGACTTGACAACACCATCATTTTTAGCAGCGTTTAAGCGTTTCTGTGCACGAAGAGGAACGCCTAATCACATGTATTCTGACAACGGCACCAACTTCGTGGGAGCCTCACGTATATTAAAAGAAGAATATCAATCTGCATTAAAAAATATAAATCAAGAATTCTTGAATGACATAAGTCAAATGGGTGTAACTTGGCATTTCAACCCACCAAAAAATCCAACGGCAGGGGGTTTATGGGAAGCCTGCGTCAAACGCGTCAAATTCCATTTAAAACGCATTATAGGTGAACAAAAATTGACATACGAAGAATTTAACACAATGTTGACACAAATAGAAGCATGCCTCAACTCGCGCCCTCTATGCGCAATGACAGAAAATATTGAAGATGGTATATTGACACCAGGTCATTTTCTCGTGGGTGGTCCCTTAATATCAGCACCGTTATCAAACATAAATACGGATCAGCCAGTTCACACCAGATGGCAACTAATTGAAAAGATGCATAAGTCATTTTGGAAAAAATGGTCTTTAGAATATTTACAGCAATTACAAGCAAGACAAAAATGGAAACATCCAACCAAGAATTTGGAAATTAATGACATTGTTCTAGTGCAGGAAGATGACATGCCGCCTTCGAAATGGGCATTGGGTAAAGTTGAAGAGGTACATCCCGGAAAAGATGGATACGTTAGAGTTGTGACCCTAAAAACGGAAAAAGGGTTTACTAAAAGACCGGTGACAAAATTGACACTCCTACCTGTGCAAGAAAAACCACCTGACACTGAAAAAGAGACAGAAAAGGCAAGTAAAAGAGTACGAAAACGTAAAGGCAATTACGTGACCATGGTACTATTACTACTACTGGCATGTATAACTTCGTCATCTCAACAAAACTGCAACGTGACAACCCTACCAACAAATAATACATTATATTTTGACAAAATTGCAGACCTACGCATCGTTCAAGATGAATGGAAAATGGTTGTGTTTTACAATATGACCACTTATTGGCAAAGTATGACAAGCATAGAGCACTACTTCGGCAATCTAACGAAACTAACCGAAAATAAAGTTATGTTTACATCAATGATTACACAATTACAACACGAATTTAATGAAATACAATATCATAACTCGTTACTAAGGAATAATAATTTGCATCATAGATTGAAAAGAGGGCTAGTTAATGGAATTGGATACATAGCGAACACCTTGTTTGGTACATTGGATGATCGGTTTGCAGAGCAGTATGTGAAGGACATTGAAAAGATTCAGGGCAGAGAAGAACATTTATTCCATATGATACAGAATCAGACATCGATATTGGAAGCAGAAAATAACATATTGAAAAGAAATGAAAATGTTATGTACAAACAATTTGAATACATAAAGAACAAGTTCAATGACATGACACATGAAATTAACTCGATCTACTCGGATAATAAAAACATCTACAATAATTTTTACATCATGACAACATCATTTTCTTTAAATATTATTTTGACAAATATGAGGAAGATTCAAGAGACTTTAATAAACACCATTGCAAATGTTCATCACGGAAAGGTTGATGTCAATCTTTTATCGCCAGAACAATTGCAGAATCAGCTGCATATAATTTCAAGTCATCTTCACGAGGAAATTACAATTCCCGTGGATGAAATAAGGGACTTGTATCAATTACTACGAGTGCATACGAAGCTCACAGATAACTACCTGATCCTGGAGTTTAAGATTCCACTTTTATTCCGTGATTATTTTGAACTGGACAGGATAATCTCCATACCCTGGACAGGCCAAAACAAAACAATTTACATGATACCTACTACCAATTTTGTTGCATTTAATTTGAAGAAAGATTTGATAATGCCAATGACAGACGCGGATGTTAACATGTGCATTACATACAAACATAAAAGCATGTTGTGCTATGAAACATTCCCAATATACAATCTACAGATAGAAACATCAGTTTGCAAGTTACAAATACCTGCAAAAATAAACAAAAACGAGAAGTATTGCAGACCGGTGATAAGCACGTGCGCCGATAGCTGGGTGAAATTACATCAAACCGGAACATGGTTATACACATGTTGTCAAGAATGCAGAATCAGCATCTTATGCAGCGGTGCCTTCACTAACAAAGTACTAACTGGCAATGGTCTTATTGCTTTGGGTCAAGGTTGCATGTTAAAGGGAGATAAGTTTACAATTCATGCTCATTACAATTACCATAATGAAATCGAAACGAAGATTAATATTGACATACCACATTTACGGTTATCGACATCACCTCTCAATCACATTATGAATACGTCGATATCTGTGGCGGAAATACATGACATTGAAAAACACAAACAAATCTTCGATGATATACATCAACAGATAAGAGTATTGAAAACGCAGACTTTGCAAGTTGATGACACGACACCGAATGCCCACAACGTGGCAGCCTATGCATTGATATCTTTGATCCTGGCGCTGATAGCCACGTATGCGGTATATCGTATCCGGAAGAGATGCAGCATGCAGCAGCAACGGTTCCGGCCGGGGCCTTGTGAGCCTCCCGTGGTTCGGCCTCGGTCACTCCAATTTGACAATTTACCTGAACCTTAAATCGTCTGAACATGTGTTAAATTGAGTGTGTTTGTGTGTGTGATTTAACATTCAAGTCGGTTTTATCGGGGATTTTTATTATACATTTCATTTTTATTTTACTTTGATAATATTGAACTTTTAAGAATTTTATTTTTATTTTGCATTTCATTTTTGAATTTTACTATACGATACTGCATTTTGATTTTATATCAAATCTTATGTTAATTTGAATCTTTATTAGCAATTTTTTGACATTGTTATATACTTTTTTTGACATTTTATTACTTTTTGAGAGTGGCAGTATGTATGAGCATACATTTTGCTTACCATAGCATTTCATGTTACATTAAGTTCAGTGCAATAAATGACATCAACGGGAACGGTCGTATCATTTTGACAGTGACATATTGACAAGCTCACACGGCACCGTAGTGCATCTGCAGCGCACGGCCAGCCTGTGACACCCGATCCCGTGGGAATATCAGGATGAAAAGAAGCCTATGTGTTAATCCAGGTCTCCAGCTGTCTACAGACCGAGTTACATTACAATCGGACCAGTATTTTTTGCGTAAAGGAGTATCAAACAGTTATAATATTAGTACGATTCTGTATTAATGACCTCATAAAACGTGAGATCCTATTGATTCATACAATGATTATAAATAAATAAATAAATTATTTAAATACATCACTACCTACATAGTATAAAACAAAGTCGCTTTCTCTGTCCCTAATGTCCCTATATTCCTTTGTATGCTTAAATCTTTAAACTACGCAACGGATTTTGGTTCGGTTTTTTAAATAGATAGAGTGACTCAAGAGGAAGGTTTATATGTATAATACATGCATAATATAGCCGTGCGAAGCCGGGGCGGGTCGCTAGTTATAAATATTGCAAGACACACATATCGCCATCTAGGCCCAAGCTAAGCAACTAGACTTGTGTTATGGGTGCTAGACAACGGATAACTACTTATATACTTTTCTTTTGTAAATATATACTTATAATACATGGAAACAACCCGAAACACAGACAAATATCTAAGCATAAATACTTGTCTGAGGCGGGAATCGAACCCGCAGCCCTGTGTTTGGCAGTCCGGCATGGTGACAATTGTGCCAACTGCATGGGTCGTCAAATAACGACCTAGATGACTGGGTCGGATTAATACTTAATCATATTATGTGCAATGGTTGCTCAATTTGCTCATGCTTATCAATATTAGTAATAGTACATTGTTATCCTAGGTGTGAAAGTCACTCATTACAAGTCCCGAGACGGAGTTTGGCGCCCGAGCGTAGCGAGGGCGCTAATAGTTCGAGGGACTTAATGAGTCTTTCACCCGAGGTAAACACTGTGCTTTTCATTACGAATAATACATAAAATTCTTCCTAACAACGAGAGTGAATGAGACTATGAGACTCCATACCACATGAGTAGGTACTCATGTGTCCATACTACCTGATCCTCTTACAAGGTTGGGACCAAAGAGGTTATACATTACGTAGTGTTTTTTTTTAGGTTTCTGCTATTTGTATTCAATATTAAATACGGCGGTACTTACCGAATAAATTTTTATTAATGAGTTAATCCAACACTGGGAAATGACGCGAAGTCCGTTTATTTAACTTAGTTTTTCTAACACGGTTTGTCTAGAAAATGTTATTTACACAAAATACACAATCATGAAAAACCAGATTAAACTTAACACAAAAACATAACAAAATAACAAAAAATAGTACTAATTAAAACGTTTAAAATAATTTGGAAATGCTAGCATTTCCAAAAAACATCAACAGGGCGCGGGCGGCGCGGCATGGTCATAGGTCGCTTTGACCATTTTCGTCTTTACATTTATTTTATTAAATATGATATCTTGAACTAAATTTAGGTACCTACTTGAATTTGATTACTGATACTGATACTGGCTACTGATACATGCAGATTGCACAAGTCGTGCGAAGCCATAATTTGACATGACAGCTGTCAGTGAAAGCGAAAAGCCCTAGGGCTGGAAATTTTATTTTCTACACGCTCTTCAGGCATATTTAGACCTACTTTCGGAGTATGAGTAATGAAATAGTACATTGTTATCCTAGGTGTGAAAGTCACTCATCACAAGTCCCGAGACGGAGTTTTATTAGCGCCCTCGCTACGATCGGGCGCTAATAGTTCGAGGGACTTAATGAGTCTTTCACCCGAGGTAAACACTGTGCTTTTCATTACGAATCTCTACATATAATAAATTCGAAGTTTTGGAAGTAAGCGTTCTACGTCCATAATGATCTTAGCACTATATAATTCGCTAACCTTATATAGCTCCGGTAGAAAAAAATCTTGCATGCGCGATTCAGGTTTTCTTAAATTTATAAAGTCACAAATTAATTTAATATTCTTTTTGTTACGCTGAAAAAATTTGTAGACTTATGTATTTTGAGAATACATTTAGCAATGTCCACATTTTATAACTAAAAAATATAGTAATTAATTTAATAAGATATTTTTTTTAAATTTCAAGTAACTAGCGCCATCTCTTCGTTTTCGCGAAACTACCATTCATCTCAGAAAATGTTGATTTGGTTTGTTTACCTTTGTTTGTGCAGTCTAATTTCGGGAACTAGGAAACAGATTTTAACATAATCTTCACGAATGTGTTCAGAAAATATCAGAAGAGGTTTTGGTATTTCAAGTAGATTTATGTTACTACTAGAAATATGATATTTTTTGCCGTAAAAAATAAACCACAATATTTTTGCATGAAAACGTACAGAACGTAGGGATGATGTCAAAATTGTCATTTCGACATATAGAAAGAAGCATCTAGCGCCATCTTTTTTATTTAAAATTATGGCTTGGCATTTTCGTGCATAAAGCCAGTGTTGAGTTTTACGGTCAAAGAAAATTAAATCTATTGCATGAGCGTTTTTCGAATTTAGAACATTACTACGCTCCAGCAATGAAGCGGCGTGCTGGGATTATTATATACTTAAATACTCTTTGATTGGATCTCTTTTAACGAAGTATAGGCACATGAGTAGGAAATAGGATGGAAATAGGTACCAAAGTCTCTTTGCTTAGTACGAAATGCGTTCTCGTGGCTTTATAGCTATAGATGCGTTTGCCTTTCGGCACGGATGATATAAATAAAAAAAATACGGCAAAGCTAAAAATTTGCCTTGATTTGTTATTTACTGATTTATAAAACTAGCTGCGCCCCGCGGTTTCACCCGCGTAAGTCACAATCTCGTGGGAATATCGGGATAAAAGGGACCTATATTGATGTGAAACATCTATAGCCGCACCTAAAACCGATTTCTGCCGTGGCGACGCACAGTGGGTCGAAACTGCAAATGATGGACATAGGGCTGTTTTTCGATGCAGATCGTTAGAGCTCACTATAGCCGCACGTAAAACCGATATCTGGCGTGGCGACGCATGCCGTGGCGACGCACAGTGGGTCGAAACTGCAAATGATGGACATAGGGCTGTTTTTCGATGCAGATCGTTAGAGCTCACTATAGCCGCACGTAAAACCGATATCTGGCGTGGCGACGCATGCCGTGGCGACGCACAGTGGGTCGAAACTGCAAATGATGGACATAGGGCTGTTTTTCGATGCAGATCGTTAAAGCTCACTATAGCCGCACGTAAAACCGATTTCTGGCGTGGCGACGCATGCCATGGCGACGCACAGTGGGTCGAAACTGCAAATGATGAACATAGGGCTGTTTTTCGATGCAGATCGTTAGAGCTCACTATAGCCGCAAGTAAAACCGATTTTTGGCGTGGCGAAGCATGCCGTGGCGACGCACAGTGGGTCGAAACTGAAAATGATTGACATAGGGCTGTTTTTCGATGCAGATCGTTAGAGCTCACTATAGCCGCACGTAAAACCGATTTCTGGCGTGGCGACGCATGCCGTGGCGACGCACAGTGGGTCGAAACTGCAAATGATGAACATAGGGCTGTTTTTCGATGCAGATCGTTAGAGCTCACTATAGCCGCACGTAAAACCGATTTCTGGCGTGGCGACGCATGCCGTGGCGACGCACAGTGGGTCGAAACTGCAAATGATGAACATAGGGCTGTTTTTCGATGCAGATCGTTAGAGCTCACTATAGCCGCACGTAAAACAGATTTCTGGCGTGGCGACGCATGTCGTGGCACGCACGCGTCGCCACGCTATATGATGGTATATATATACATGTCTATATGCAGTAGTGTGTACGGTGTGCACACCGTAATCGACTGTGCGATTCTATCACAATCTGTTCTTTTCTGCATATTACTTTTACAAAATAATGTTTTAAATTCCATCTAGCATTTCCTGAGATCAGAGCGTTCAATCAAACAAACAATGGAAGCCTTAAAGATGAATAATTTTCCCCGTATTTTCCACATTTCCCATTGATTCTTCGCTCCTATTGGTCGCAGTATGTGATGTTATATTGTGGTTATATAGCCTAACTAAAGCCTTCCTCGATAAATCCATGACCAAAAGAATTTTTAAATTCGAACCAGTACTTTCTGAGATTAGCGCGTTCAAACAAACAAACAAACTCTTCAGCGGAAAACCTGCTTCCAGCGAAGTTAAAACAAAGCTACATGAAAGTATCTAAATATATAAAAATCCCAATTTAACATTGATCACGGCATCACGCGTGAATGGCTGGAGCAATTTCGCTAATTCTTTTTTTGTTGTGTTTGTTTTTGTCAAGAGAAGGTTCTTATGAAAGAAAAAAATTAGAAAGTTGCGCAGAAAATTATTACGCGGGTGAAACCGCGGGGCGCAGCTAGTAATACATAAAATTCTTCCTAACAACGAGAGTGAATGAGAGACTTCGTACTACCTGATCCTCTTACAAGGTTGGGACCAAAGAGGTTGTATACATGTAGTGTTGGTGTTACTTAAAGCAAGGAGGTTAGGTTATGAAGTTCCTAATGTATAATCATACTGATACTGGCTATATGCACATTGCACGAGTCGTGCGAAGCCATAATTTGACATGACAGCTGTCAGTGAAAGCGATTTTCCCTAGGGCTGGAAATTTTATTTTCTACACGCTCTTCACGCATCTTTAGACCTACTTTCGGAGTATGAAAAATAGTTTTCTATAATATTATGTAGAAACTTAACTACATAGGTACTTTTCTATTTGATGACTTGATAGCACAGTGAAATTAGATGACCGCACACGTTATAACAACAGACATCTAGGCACAATCTAGGTACCTACAATACCTACATTGCATTGTGTGAGGTACCAATTTAATTATTAAATTGATTTAGTGTTTGCCAACATTGTTAAGTTAGTGCTATAGGCACCTACATTAGCAGGATGTAACAATAATATATCATTTATTATGATACCAATGAACAGACGGTTTTGTTATATAAAAGTGATGTCATTAGGCAATCCCACACAGAAGCGATATATCGCAGCAACTATAAAACATATAAAAGAAATATTAACATTAATATTATAAAGAGAAAATATTTTTGAAGTGAAAACTTTTGTGGGTGAGCATTTTCAGCCGTTCTCGCGACAGACGACAGATTTTCTCGCGACAGATGAGATTTTACACAGATATACAGTTTTTTAATTTGGTTGTGAGTGTATTAAGACGTACATATTATGGTATTTTTTAACGGACGACTATTGACGGACGATAAATGTCGGACGACAAACGTCGGACGACAAATGTCGGACGACTATTTGTCGGACGACTATTGACGGACGACAAATGTCGGACGACTATTTGTTGGATGACAAATGTCGGACGACTATTTGTCGGACGACTATTGACGGACGACAAATGTCGGACGACTATTTGTTGGATGACAAATGTCGGACGACAAATGTCGGACGACAAATGTCGAACGACTATTTGACTATTTTTTTTTTTCATCTAAAACTCTTTTTGCGTATGTTCTCGCGACAGATGAGATTTTACACAGATATACAGTTTTCACTTCTGCCTGCACTCCCGGAGTGCGCTGTTTTTTTTTTTGTTTGTTTCTTCGTAACGAAGAGGCTCCGAAACTACTGGGCCGATTTTGATTAAGTGGCTTGTTATGAGGATTATACATTGATTCATTGGGAATAACATAAGTTATTCCGATATTCCCACGGGATTTGGATTTGGATTCCCACGGGAAGTTACGCGGGTGAAACGCAGAGTGCTGCTAGTAAATGATAAAATTAAAAGTCCTGAGAGACTGACTTATTTGATATATCAACACATACCTCAAACAAATAGAAAGATCGGATTAAGATTTGGCATACAGAAAGTTTTGTAAAATTTTCCTTCTACGTGGATGAAGTCGTGAGTAAAATATAGTCAATGAAAAATAAAACGGTTATTTTAATCTTGGAGATCGATTTCGCAACTATTTGTAGTAGAATAGAATCCCTACTGTTAGTCAGAGGCATTTCTTTCATCCCTTCGTATTCCCTAGTCTGTTGTGATATCTACATATCACAAAATGCTGCTCTACTTTATTGACAAATTTTTATGAACGTATAGGTAGCTGTTGATACATCCAATATTTACTGTAGGTAAGTATTTCAATTGAACTGTATAAAAAGAGCTAATAAAATAAAATTGCTTTTTAAATATTTATTTCTTCAAACTAGTCTAAAAGTTGTAATTTATTTAAAGCGTATTTTTTTTCTCTGCATATTTATCCAAAATAGTATTCAAATTTAAACGGGCCTTTTCAAACATATTGACGAGGCCAATGTCATAAGTTACCTAACAAACCCATAACGAAGACCATTTGTAAATATTTACGAATTTATACATAAAGAAAACCATGGGAAAGTTTTTAATACCTAGCCGTGGGGTCAGGTAATAATTTTACAACAGATTGACAACTTCAAAATATTCAAAAAACCGGTCAAGTGCGAGTCGGACTTACGCACGAAGGGTTCCGTACCATGTTTTGTGGGAGATAATATAATCTGTGAAAATTTCAACTCTCTAGCTATCACGGTTCATGAGATAAAGCCTGGGTGACAGACAGATAGACAGACGGACAGACAGTCTTAAGAGGAAAGGGTACCGGGGGCTCTCTCCATACAAACGTAGTCGACTGTTTTCTCCCTGGATAATGACACTAGAGCAAATATTTTTGTTGCATGAAATTTATAAATGCCATGACCAAATGACCATGCCTCTATGTCTTATTTTTTTTTTAAATCTTAATTTCTATAATACATAATTAGAAAATGCAAAAAAAAAACATAGGAGCATAGTCATGGCAGTTATAGTTGTAGGTCTTGTATAGGTCTTGTTTTTTTTAATCTTAATTCCTATAATAATTAAAAAAAGGAAAAAAAAACAACAGGGGCATAGTCATGGCAGTTATAGGTTTTATGGCACAAAAATATGTGTCATTATACAAGGAGGAAACAGTCGACTACGTTTGTATGGAGAGAGCGCCGGTACCCTTTCACCTTAATAATAGCGATCCGTTTTTACCTTTGGGTACAGAACCCTAATAGTAATGTTTTGGACTGACCTTGTCATTCATTACTATGTAATTTTAGACTATAAATACTTACCTACCTTGTATTTTTATTACTACGCAGTTATTTTAAATTTCAACGCGTCAATTCTTACTGATTCTATCTAACTTTCTTATAATTCTAATATACCAGTCTACATTTCCATAAAACATTTCAATAGTTGACCTCTTTTGAGATAAAACAACATTTATATAATTCAAACGGCTGCCACCAACATAATATCTCAAGTAGGTTCAATGGCTTCGACCTAAATATCAAGAGCTCATTAATTTAAAATCGATAGGTACAATCAACGTTCAAAAGTCGACCGCCACCGTAACGTTTACAATCCTGTGCAGCACTATTTGAACATTATACAACGTAACCTGTGACGTTCGGTTTGTGGAGCGGGTGGCGGCTTATACCACTCGGCCAACTAAATACATAGCTAACATGTTGAAAATAATAATCACACTGAGTACTTTTACTTCAAGTATTTATAAATAAATAAATCTTTATTCAGGCAACTATAGACCCTCATACAGAGAATCATGTTATTCCAAATTTTTTTAGTTTCATTTATTTTTGTGTGTAACGTCTATTAGAAGAAGGTCGTAAATCCAATACTTGTTGATAGTATTATGGTAGCAAACTGATGATGATGATGTCTCCTTGACCGATTTCGGCCACAGTGACTATTTCAGGCTACTTATGCAGAAGAAGATGACGAACTTCGATGTTCAGCAGCTCATCTCTGGTGTGCTCTTTGGTGGCTGGCGTACCCGACTTTTGTAGAAAATATTCTACCGCATATCGGGCACGTAAGCACACCATTTAAAGAATTATACGAAATAACCGAGGGTGGTCTGGCCTTTAGCAAACTGATAGTGGAATTATGAAGCATACTGTGCCTGCCGAGTGCGAGATTTTTATTTGATTTTTACCTTCCGCGTTTTTTTGTATCGAGTAAAGTAAACTTCAGTAGCAAATAAAATATGATAAGACGTTCCATTTTGATAATAAGGTAAGACTATTTTAGGTAGGTTAGATTTGCGATAAGTAGGTTTTGATACTTACATACCCATCGCAAAAATAAACCTAAACCACAAACCCTATTTTTTAACCCCGACGCAAAATCGACGGGGTGTTATACATTTGACGGGTGGTATTGGTATCGTAGCTCCTGAACGGATGAACTGATTTTGATTTTGTTTCTTTAGTCCGGAGTGTTCTTAGCTATATTTGATCAAAATCATGGTCATGGCAGCCGTATAAAAGTTATGGGGGACAAAAGGAGACGATTTTTAAAATTCTAAATTTAAGTTTTGTTTTCAATTCTTATGTCGAATTGCTCCATTAATGGTGCTGGACTCTCTGGGCCCTAATTCCGTAAGACTATTTGAAGAAGTCGATCGCGAAATATGACTTTAAAAATAGCGTTTATTTATAAAAAATATGAATGGAAACCAGACAAAATATAGATAATATACATATAAGGATACAAAAGCACCCGCGTAAGTCCCGATCCTGTGGGAATATCGAAATGAAAGGTAGCCTATAGCCTTCCTCGATAAATGGACTATCCAACACAAAAATAATTTTTCAATTCGAACCAGTAGTTCCTAAGATTAGCGCGTTCAAACGAACAAACAAACTGTTCTGACTAATCACTACATAGTATAAAACAAAGTCGTTTTTTCTGTCCCTATTTCCCTTTGACTGCTTAAATCTTTAAAACTACGCAACGGATTTTGATGGGGTATTTTTTTAATAGATAGAGTGATTCAAGAGGAAGGTTTATATGTATAATACATGCATAATATAGCCGTGCGAAGCCGGGGCGAGTCGCTAGTAATATTATAAAGTATAGATTTTGTGCAAATAAATGACAGTCATTATAATTCATTATTTTTTGTAAAACTTGTCCATTAGTTAAGTAAGTCCAAACAAGACACTGGTTCAATGATCGCTCCTATCCTTAACACCTCAATAATCTATTTCTCAATAATTGACTCAGGTGTACGATATTAAAGTACATAAAAAGTAAATAGTTTGAAGTTATTTAGTTTGATAGATAGGCTTAAGTACCTTACAGATTGACCTAAATTGATACAAGTGTAATGTGTGTACTAACGGTAGTATAAACATTTGAACTGATAACTTGATAAGCTATCGTAGGTACCTATAGCCTATAGGTGCCTACGTATGTACCTACTTCGTAAATTAATAATCCACGAAAATAATAATTTATTTAGTATATTTTCAATTCGGATAAAAAAAAATAGTACGTTGTCACCCTAGGGATAAAAGACAGAGTCCCTCGAACTATTGGCGTCTCGGGACTAAATAAGTTACTTTTATCCCAGGGGTTACAATGTACTATTAAATTTAGGTAAGTACTTTTAATATTTTTGGTGTATAATAATCTTCCGAGATGAGATAGTAATCTTCCCTCGCTTATAGGGAAGATTTCCCTATAAGCGAGACAAGATAACTAACAAACTAGCTTATAGGGAAGATTTCCCTATAAGCGAAGTTATAGACGCAGGTTTAACCCCTGTAAACCGGAATATGAGGACTAAAAGCCGCCTATGTTATTCCCAAGAATTGAATGTATATTCACACCAAGTTTCATAATAAACCGGAGTATGAGGACTAAAAGCCGCCTATGTTACTCCCAAGAATTGAATGTATATTCATACCAAGTTTCATAATAAACCGGAGTATGAGGACTAAAAGCTGCCTATGTTACTCCCAAGAATTGAATGTATATTCATACCAAGTTTCATAATAAACCGGAGTATGACGACTAAAAGCCGCCTATGTTATTCCCAAGAATTGAATGTATATTCATACCAAGTTTCGTAATAAACCGGAGTATGAGGACTAAAAGCCGCCTATGTTACTCCCAAGAATTGAATGTATATTCATACAAAGTTTCATAATAAACCGGAGTATGAGGACTAAAAGCCGCCTATGTTACTCCCAAGAATTGAATGTATATTCATACCAAGTTTCATAATAAACCGGAGTATGAGCACTAAAAGCTGCCTATGTTACTCCCAAGAATTGAATGTATATTCATACCAAGTTTCATAATAAACCGGAGTATGAGCACTAAAAGCCGCCTATGTTACTCCCAAGAATTGAATGTATATTCATACCAAGTTTCATAATAAACCGGAGTATGAGCACTAAAAGCCGCCTATGTTACTCCCAAGAATTGAATGTATATTCATACCAAGTTTCATAATAAACCGGACTATGAGGACTAAAAGCCGCCTATGCTACTCCCAAGAATTGAATGTATATTCATACCAAGTTTCATAATAAACCGGAGTATGAGGACTAAAAGCCGCCTATGTTACTCCCAAGAATTGAATGTATATTCATACAAAGTTTCATAATAAACCGGAGTATGAGGACTAAAAGCCGCCTATGTTACTCCCAAGAATTGAATGTATATTCATACCAAGTTTCATAATAAACCGGAGTATGAGCACTAAAAGCTGCCTATGTTACTCCCAAGAATTGAATGTATATTCATACCAAGTTTCATAATAAACCGGAGTATGAGCACTAAAAGCCGCCTATGTTACTCCCAAGAATTGAATGTATATTCATACCAAGTTTCATAATAAACCGGAGTATGAGCGCTAAAAGCCGCCTATGTTACTCCTAAGAATTGAATGTATATTCATACCAAGTTTCATAAAAATCGGTCCAGTAGTTTCGTAGCCGAGTAATCGGTGAAATGCATAAACCCGACGAACTGAGAACCTTCACCTTTTTTGAAATCAGTTAATAAAAATCAAATATTTTTATTTTATAATATGAGTGTTATATAACTATTAAAATCATCATCATCATCAGTCGGTATCAGTCCACTGCTGGACGTAGGCCTCTCCCAAGATACGCCACTGAGCCCGATCTTCGGCTCTTCTTCTCCATTCACTGCCCACCGCTTTGCGTATATCGTCACTCCACCTGGTCACTGGGCGTCCTACACTACGTTTGCCAATTCGCGGTCTCCATATTAAAATGCATCACAGTAAATGCATATACTTCTTTAAAATAAAGTTCATGTATTTACTTTTTCAAAACGTCATAATTGCAAATGGTTTCTTACTTATGGTTTTTTTTGCGAAAATTCGTGATTACTTCCTTTAACATGTACAAAGACTATCAATTACTAAAGACCTTGGTCTCCAACTACATTATTGTATATCAAACACTCAAGGTTTCGAAGCAATTTTATCCACTTAAAATAAACATTTATACTGCAACCTAGACCAATCTTTTAGAATAAGTTGTGTTTATTTATTTTGAAGTGAAAAGTCAACTGCACAAGTGTAAATTAATGTAAAAGTACATTTGTGCAGTCGGCTTTTCACGTAACAATTGATAAAAAATTAAATTAAAATTTTCAAAAATCCCCGACACAAAATAATAAAAATAGTATAAACGGGAAAAGCAAAAACAAGCAAAAAAACTATGAAAAAAAAAGCCACAAATAGAACAAAAAAGGTGTAAACGTGAAACCCCAGAAAAAGAAAAATAACCCCGAAATTATGACCCTACGTAAGTACCTACATGTGGAGTTTTTTGATTAAATATTGTCGCGTCATGGGACCGCTCTTTACCGCTCTCACTCCAGACTAATTCACCTTTCAAACCAAAAAAAACTAAATTAAAATCGGTTCAGCCGTTCGGGAGCTACGATGCCACAGACAGACACACACAGAGACACGTCAAAGTTATAACGACCCGTCGTTTTTGCGTCGGGGGTTAAAAATAGCAATAAATGCAGGGTCAGTGGCGTAATTAAGGATGGCGAAGATGGTAAGCGACGGGCACAGTCACCTAAGAATAAAAATAATACTAATTTGAAGAATAAATCTCGAATTTAATTTATTAGTGTGTCAAAATGAAAACTATTATCAGCTATACAATAACACCCTTTCCAACATAAAAACACGGACAGGTGGTCAAAAGAGTAATCTTACAAAGGTTTTTTTTACCTTTTGATGTATGGAACACTAAGAATCATGAAAATCAGTTAATGAATGATGAAGTTATGCCCGAACAGTTATAACGAATCGAATTTAATAACATCCTACTTTTTTTTAAGTCGGTTAAATATAAAATTGCATTGGTTGAATTGATGAAAGGCCCCATCCAATGAATATACCACGAGCCCCAGACGATCTTATTACAGCACTGTGCGGAATACCAGTCTCTCATACTTTCAAACGGAAGCCAAGAAATTAGCTTCGATAATTTTAAAATCTTAATTAAAGATAGAAAGTCAATTGGTAATTTCTAGCAATTCAAACAAACCTAACTAGGTAAGTAACTTCCAACGGACTAGAAAATTCTCATTGGCTAGTTCTAACCGCAACTTAAACTCTAATGTATTTTTGTACCGTTTCGTATATTAAGTAGGTAAGTACTTAAATGTAACTTAAAAGTTGTAATAAATTATTTGCCACCTAAAATACTTTACTCTAAATTTCTACCCATTTCCCAAGTTATGACGAGGGAACTGTCGCTCATGAAGGTCGATCCGCACACAACAGTGCCGGCACAATGCCGACACGTGCCGATCCGTAACGTAATCAGTGTCGGTGAAAAATGATTTATTGTTGCATACTTTTTGTACTAGGCTATCCGTACTCGTCAGTGACAATGCATCACTGACATCACTGAACGTCACTGTCACTGACGAGTACGGATAGCCTAGTACAAAAAGTATGCAACAATATCATTTTTCACTGACACTGATGGATACGTTACGGTACGGCAACGAGTCGGCAGCGGCACGGTGCCGTCACTGTTGCGTGCGAATCGACCTTAAGAGGAAAGGATACCTGGGGCTCTTTCCATACAAACTATTACAAACGTAGTCGACTGTTTTCTCTCTGGATAATGACACTAGAATAAATATTTTTGGTGCATAAAACTTATAACTGCCATGACTATGCCCCTATTTTTTGATTTTTTTGATTTGTTAATTTTTTTAATCTTAATTTGTATGATAATTAGAAAATGAAAAAAACCAAAACATAGGGGCATAGTCATGGCAATTATAGGTTGTATGGCACAAAAATATTTACTCTAGTGTCATTATCCAGGGAGGAAACAGTCGACTACGTTTGTATGGAGACAGCGCAGGTACCCTTTCACCTTAACACATGTTGTTTTCCGTAGCCTAGCTAGACAACAGTTGTGATTTTATCCAATAGCGCTTAGATTTACCTTTAATTTATAATTTTCATGTCATTTTGTACCCTGTATGTTTCGTTGGCATAAAATAAAAATTATGATTATGAAAATTAACGTAGATAGATAGAAACCTCACCTTAGTAATAAGTTTATAATGTATTTCTATTTTGTTTGTTTCTTGTGTACTGAACATAGTATAAAACAAAGTCGCTTTTTCTGTCCCTATTTCCCTTTGACCGCTTAGATCTTTAAAACTTCGCAACGGATTTTGATGCGGTTTTTTTTAATAGATAGAGTGATTCAAGAGGAAGGTTTATATGTATAATACATGCATAATATAGCCGTGCGAAGCCGGAGCGGGTCGCTAGTATTAAATAAATAAATAGAAAACGTTGTTTGTACAACACAGAAAGGAACATAGACCACGATATACACAAAGCAAAGTAATATCTAGAAAGTATACGTTGCACAAACTGCCTTATCGCTGAAAGCTATTTCTTTCAGGCAGCCTTTGAATGGAAAAAAACTGATTCAGCTTTTATGGTAGGTTGTGAATTAGCTCAAGCAGGATAAATAAACATAACTTAATTAATAACTTTTATTAACTTAAGGTTTGTTATGTCACTTCATAATGTACTATACAGGGTTATTGAAAATTAATTGACACGGCGTTAAGGGCTTCTTCTGTGCACCTTAACGATCAACTTTTGTTCTACGACTTTTGGAAATTCAGTATAAAAATATTCCATACAAAAATAAAAAATTAAATCCAACAGTTCAAATAATACTCAACTCTACGTCTACGTCACAGAATCAATCATAGTTGGTATGGTACAACCCGATCGGGTCGCACGCAGTGCGCCCCGTGCCGATCGCGCGCACGCACTTGCCGCATAGACATAGAAAATTACCAGACAGTACGAGAAACACTTAAATATTTTTTTTGGGATATGTATTAAGTTTCGACAAAAGTCGTAGAACAAAAGTTGTTTGTTAAGGTGCACAGAAGAAGCCCTTAACGCCGTGTCAATTAATTTCCAATAACCCTGTATATTATATTCTGTGATAATAATACGATATGTAACTGATACGAGTAAGTAAAGTAATAAATATCGATTACGCAGTTTTATTGGTCGAAAGTCCAGACGAAAAAGTTGATCGATCACGATCAAGGTTTTCAAGCTCTAGGTACCTTATTTACAAAAAGTTTCACATACTTTTAAGTCTTCACCTAGTTATTACAATCAAAAAGTTCCATTCATTATCTAAAAGTTATTAGTATAATCGGTGAACAAACATAAAATATGCGTCCTGTTTTTCTGTTAATTCAATACCTAAATATTTATTTAAAACATAAACACACATTTAATTAAATAAATATTTTTGATTGCAAACCGGTAATTTTTATCAGTGTTTTTTTCAGCGGCAATCAAAACCGCAGTTTGTTCGTGACATGCATATTCCTGTAAATAATTATTCTTCATTTACGAATATCATTATCATCATTACATAGTATAAAACAAAGTCACTTTCCGCTGTCTGTTCCGATGTATGCCTAGATTTTTAATTTTACGCAACGGATTTTGATACGGTTTTTTAATAGATAGAGTGATTCAAGAGAAAGGTTTAAATGTACAATACATGCTTAATATGCCGTGCGAAGCTGGGACGAGACGCTAGTTGCTATTAAATTAAGAATACTGAAAAAATAACACCATTATTGTCTATTAAAGTGAAAGAGTACCGGGGCTCTCTCCATACAAACGTAGTCGACTGTTTCCTCTCTGGATAATGACACTAGCACACAATGTTTTATTGCATAAAACCTATAACGGTTTTTTTTTATTTTGTAATTATCATAAAAATTAAGATTTAAAGAATAAAAATTAAAAAAATATCAAAACATAGGGGCATGGTCGGTCATGGCAGTTATAGGTACGTTTTATGCAAAAAAAATATTTGCTATAGTGTCTTTATCCAGGGAGGAGTCTACTACGTTTGTATGGAGAGAGAACGTCAGTACCCTTTCCTCTTAACCTGCCTAAACATTTTCAGATATTTTACTAAAATCAATATCTTTTCTTTAGCGTCTATGTAGGGAGAGGATTATTAAAAGTACTTCAGGTCCCTCAAATAAATAAATATTGGACCTGTACGAACTAATTAATTAGTCTATGCCTGGTTTGGCGTACGTGCACAGCAGCACGTTCCACTCATATAGGTAACCTGTAAACACTGAAACATAACCATAATAACTACGTACTTTATGTGTACGGAAACAATAGGCTTTCACAAGGAACCTAACCTATTGCGGGCAAGGGCAAACAAACGAACCACTGTTTCTTGGAACTTAAAGGCAATCGTTGAACTCTTGACGTCCTCGAGTTCGGACTGGTTTGTATATGAACATATTCACAAGTAGGTTTAAATATAGACCACTTCATGTCGGTACCTACATTAACTTGGTAACCATTAAACTGGTATTGAATTACAACGTAGATTTACATATGTATTTTCTAATGATTACCTTACTAGTTACTGTGTAAAATTCGATCGATGATCAATAAGTAACAATAAAAAGCTATAATTTAACACTTTTAAATCTTTACAGGGTTATTGGTAATTATACTAGCACGACTACGACTACGACTTTTGGAAATTCGAAAAAAAATGAAAATTTTGAGGTTATGTAAATTCGAAAAACAGCTGATTTTTTAAAACAATGGTCATTCAGACTAAGAACAGTAGATAAAACTTAAAAAACAGGTAAAGTTTTAAGGTTAATGACCTCTCCGTGTATGGAACAGCTGATTTTCAGGTAACAGAGCTAACCTCAAAATTTTCAAAAAAAAAATGATCGAATTTCCAAAGGTCATAGAACAAAAGTTGTTTGTTTAGGTGCACAGAAGTAGCCCTCAACGGCTTGCTAGTATAATTACCAATATCCTGTATAATAAGAAAATAAATACGAAAAAACTACTACAGGTTAAATATTTTTTTCAAATACCTAACTTGACCTAAGCTGTTTTCGTTTTCGCATTTTCGTATTACTTGTGTATTTTTATAAGATATTCTAGAGCTGTAAGTTTTAAATTATTAATTCTTTTACTATTCGGTCTTCAAATAAGACTTTAACGTTAAGTAACAGTAACAAGACAGATCGATAGGTATCAATTTTTGATTTGAATCCGACCTCTCACACAGAGTGAACCCTTTTTGGTATGGAATGAATTTAAACTATAGTTAAATCATCATTAAATGTATTAATATTTTTATAATATTTAATATTTTGTATTATAATATTTTTATATTTTTAATTGGTTGTATAACTACAACCTTTTTTTCTGATAAAAGCTAATCAGCGTTACCTATTAGCAAGACCACACACAAGTAGGTCAAAAACTGCGAACAACCGCAAAAATTAGTACGTTGTTTGTATTACATTCTGTTAGTTGATAAGGACCAGATAAGCTTAATACAAACTAATTTAGTTCAAGGTTATTAATAAATACGGATATATTAAATTAAAATCTGAACTAAGGTTATTTAAAACGGATTATTTACTATGTTTTTTGTTATTATTTTGCTAAGCCTCGAAATCGCTAATTTTACAATTGGCTACATGACTGTGATAAAGATGAAATATAAAAAAAAATATTGAAAATGGAAGCATAGGTTTACAATAACTCTACAATATTTGTTTCGCATTCCTATTGTAAATATTTTATTTTCCCAAAAATTTGCAATATTTTGTCTGATGACTAAAATAAACAAAACGCGGGCGGCCATGACTGACCTTCGTGTGACGTTACGATTTTCCATTTACCTAGAGAAAAAATAAAACCGCGCGCATGGCGCAAGGAAAGGTGACGTCAAAGATTAGAAAGAGGTCACAAATAGATAATAAGGTTAATAATAGGGTTTGGTTTGTATTATAATGAACATGACAGTACATTATCTGCCTTTATGCTAATCTGTCCTTCTGCTAATTTGGGATTTTGCTATTCCGGGATTTTGCGTATCTGTCCTTCTGCTACAGAGACAAAAATGATATTTTTATGGGGACTAATACATTTGCGACTTTTTAAATACTGTCAGTCAAGACCCCAATTATCTTTATCTATTATTACTAGCTTCTCATAGGATTTCGTACTGAGCATGACTGTTTGATTCCA
This sequence comes from Idaea aversata, assembly GCA_907269075.1. Classification (NCBI taxonomy): domain Eukaryota; kingdom Metazoa; phylum Arthropoda; class Insecta; order Lepidoptera; family Geometridae; genus Idaea; species Idaea aversata. Next base: position 8,044,938 of record OU026102.1, read on the forward strand.
TCTAGCAAAAACATAAACAGTTGCTTCCTTTATAAGTCAGAATAATCAACATCTTTCCAAGAACGCTCACCATTACATCAATTCAAACCACCATAGCATAGGTATAACTGTTACAAACACTCGCAACTTATCCCAAGATACGGAAAGTAATTAGTTTCAAAGTTTTAAAACCCGTTGAACAAGTTTGCAATCTCTTTGCGATAAACATCCACTGCAATATTTACGAAGCAAATACTCCTACTTTTTATTGGTGGTCTCCGTCCTGAATGGATTCACCTTAGCAACACAGTTCAATTTTTTTACAGTTTACCTTTACTCGATTTCACTGAATTCTCCAGCCCGATTTAATAGGGTTAATAAAACAAAACGCTTTACGAAAGAGGATTAGCTAATCACACCTCTTTGCTGGAAGGTAAGAAAAAAAAACATACATACAACCGAATTGAGAACCTCCTCCTTTTTGAAGTCGGTTAAAAACACCTTCGAAAAAAGAGTTTGAATTAGCTACGGAGCCTCTTGCCTTTTCTTCATTGTTTTTGTTGAAAATCGTGTTATTTAATGGGAATTTTATTGTTATTGAGTAATGAGTGGCACAATGGTCACCATGCCGGACTGCCAAGCACAGGGTTGCGGGTTCGATTCCCGCCTCAGACATGTATTTATGCTTAGATATTTGTCTGTGGTCTGGTTGTTTCTATGTATTATAAGTATATATTTACAAAAGAAAAGTATATAAGTAGTATATCCGTTGTCTAGCACCCATAACACAAGTCTAGTTACTTAGCTTGGGGCTAGATGGCGATGTGTGGAATGTCCTGCAATATGCAATATTTATTTGATAAAGAAAAATAGGGATTGAAATGTAGTGTGTGTACCGGCTGTATTTATTATTATTATTATTTATAATCTTAGCGAAATTTACTATTACCTACTTTGTTTTGTGAAATTGGAAACTCGAATCTTTAAGGACTTATTCCATATAAGATAAGACCTCAAGGACTATAATGTATTACGACTTTAGTCCCCTTTAAACAAACAGGAAGGTAATATTTATATTACCTCAATGGCGTAAGCTGACTGATTTGTAAACATTAATTCGAATCCGATTCGCGCTTATGGTTGGTTTGGTCGTGGTTCTTAGGGTGCAATGATCCTGGGGAACAGGCAAGAAAGCACGTAAAAGTACGCGTATAGTAGGCTTTTTGAATATATTTATAGGTAATGAACAAAAAATATACACTGGGCTAGACTTGACTGATTCTTAGTATGAGGCCTGTTTTTTAAACATATGATACGCTGACCGCGTTTGACTACTATAACTCCCGCTAAATAGCAAGTGACGATGTGGCCTAAGATGCAGCATGCTTTCCTAGTATTAAAGATCCTCCCAATTTGTACACGTCAGGAAAGACAGACACATGACTGATTCCATTCCCTTGCAGTACGAATAATTATTGTATGGGGTGTTTGGCCACTAAGAAGGTGGATAAATGGAAACTGCATGTAGCAGATATGCGAATACTGAAATAGTACTCTTATGTTACAAAAAGTAATAGGATGAGAGTCATTACGAAAAAGTTTAAAGAGTAGCAGACTTGCGGGGTTCAGTCATACGATGGTGAGATATAGAACATGGAACTAAGCAGTCGTAGAGTAAAAAGAAGGCAAAAAAAATATTCTAAAAAAAAAGAAGTATTTAAAAACTACCGGTCAAGTGCAAGTCGGACTCGTGCACTAAAGGTTCCGTACCATTACATTTTGTTTTTAGACACTGCCTGCATGGTACAGACAGTGGTGTCTTAATAAAGGGTTCCGTTTTTACCTTTTTGGGTACGAAACCCTAAAAACCTTAATCACATTAGTTACTCATGTGCCTTAATAATTGGCCAGTCTTCCTCAGTTAAAAACAAATTTCACAATAATAATTTCCTAAAAAGATATAAAATTATGTAATTTACAACGTTGACTATAATCTGTGTTCATAATATTGATTTATCCTTTCATAACATCCATCATATCTTATTAGTAGAAAGCTATTCTCGGGTGAGTGGCAAAGTTCGCTGTTTGATTTCGCGAATTAGTCACAACTTTCACTAAGATCTTTGTCGTTCTAACAATCACATACTAGGTAACTATTCAATCATTTATATTATAAAGACTTATACTGTTTATTTTTTATTTAATTTACTACACTTTAATGTCCTGATGTCCGTGTTTAAGACATGTCGTCATGTATGGATCGGAATGCTGTGCCGTGAAGAAGAAGGATGAAAGAAGATTGCATGCAGCGGAGATGAGAATTTTGAGATGGATGTGTGGAGTTACAAGAATGGATAAAATAAGGAATGAGTATCGAGGAAGCCTGAAAGTAGCACCAGTTACTAAAAAAAGTAAAATGGAACCGTTTGAGTTGGTATGGGCAATGTGATGTGAAGAGAAGAGACGCATGTGACTAGAAGAAGTATGAGTATGAATGTAGAGAGATGGAGAGGAAGAGGATGACCTAAGAAAAGATTGATGGATTGCGTGAGGCAAGACATGAGAGAGATGAATGTGAAAGACGAAATGACAACTAACTAATAGAAGAAGAAGACATACTGCGCCGACCCCAAATAAATTAGACAGAAGAACAAGAAGAAGAATCTCCTGATCTCTGGAAAAATTGGGATAAAATCTGTGTGTTAAACCCAGATTACCAGCTAATCCCATTTCAAATTTCATAATCATAATCATCATTTATTGTATATTATCATCCACATCTATTCAGTGGTTTTAGCATGAAAGTGTTACAAACTTATTTGCAAAGTCAAAGTCAAAATTCTTCATTCATTTGGGATCATACAATTTGCAAGAAATCGTTGAAGTATAATAATATACTCTCAACCTTCATTTTTAGATCATAATTTAGACACTTAAACCTAGCGGCACCCCACGGCGTTACCCGCGTAAATCAGGATTCTGTGGGAATTCAATGACCTAGACATTGCACTTATCTATTTACCATGAAATAATTTGTATGTTTTCCATCTAAATGAAGCATGATTATTCTTTTGTGTACAATTTCTCATGTCTTCGTTTTGTTCTGTGACATTTGCGAGATAGATGCATACGTGATCTAGATTCTTTATGTATGTTGGTATATCAGACATAAATTAGTATACCACAGAATGAATATTATTTAATCAGGTCAATCGCTGTTGGTGAATATTATAGATATATAAATATTGCATGACATTTCACACAGCAGTGTTAAGTGCTAACCAGCTCCAAGCTAAGCTACGAGGCTTGCTTGTGTTACTTTTATTTTTTCTTTTGTTAATACATACTTAACGTACAGAAACACACAGATCAGAAAAAATATATTTAGGTTCCTAGGTACTACATAAATATTATTTGTTTGAGGCGGGAATCAAACCCGTCAAACTCAGAGGTCGTCAAAAAATAAAGTACCAAAGAGATTAATCTTTTTTTATGTACAGATGGGTTGTTAAACTTAAACCCCACCTAAAACCATTAATGGATTTTTTAAAGCTAATGTGAGGTAAGACTGTCAAATGCCTTTTTAGGAAAACATGTGTGTGCGTGTGTGCTAGTTACCGGGCGGTTACGTTTATCTGAGTTCCAAGTGAATGGGCTTTCCAAAATTGTTTATATCACCTGTTCCACCGTAAAAACTATTGAAGTTTAAGTGTTGTGTGTAAAGCGTCAACAGTGATAAAAAACATTGGTGTAAAGGACATATCAACCCAAAAATTTTGCCTCGAAAGGGTGAGGTTGCTGGAATATCTCACTCACACATCTACACATTATCACACACGTTAACGTGAATATTTTCAAGCACCCACTATTTTCTGAGGAATTGAGTTTAGGATACCGGCTAATTTGTAAACAAACCCTTTGCATTTTGTTTACATTTTACACAGAACTGTCAGCCGGTGGCACTGACAGTGACAGTCGGCATAGTTGACAGACGAAGCTGCGTTCGGAAACCTTTTCTATTGCGGTCTGCACTAAGTCTTTTGAGCCCCGATACAGACTAAAAATGGCACCTACACATGAAAAATGTGCTGCATGTCGACAAAGTATCAGGAATAGGGAGAGCCTCAAATGTATTATCTGTGCCCTACGGTATGATATAGATTGTTTACGAATAACAAAACAGCGTTTTCATACTTATTTTTCTGCTGATCAATTGCGTGTTAAAGAGTGGAAGTGCCCCGAATGTCTCAGCAAAATAACTAAGACCGCAAATGTGAACACCCCGGTCCATCGTCGCGATGATAATAAATCAATGGAGGGCCAGTGTATGAGTTCACCCGAAGTCGATAACGTGACTCTAAGACAGAAACCCCCCGAGAACTCCTCAATTGTTAGAGGAAGAAATCCTCCAGGGTCAGCTGCAAGTCCCCAGGACGTGCCGGTCGTGTTAGCGGCGTGTGACGGCAGTGCGTATGTCACGGAAGATCGACTTCGTGCCATTCTAAAGCAGGAATTCTCGGAAGCTCTCCGTGCCGCGATACAGAGCCAGGTTTCCTCTCAACTTAAAAACATCACTGAACAAGTGAGTGACCTTCGCGAATCTTTGGAATTCTTCAATAAGAAATACGAAGACATTGAGATGGCTCTAAAGGAGAAGAACAAGGTCATTAGCGAGCTGCAAAAAGACAATAGCATCCTTAAGTTCTCCTGTAATGACATGACGCTACGACTTAACCAGATTGAGCAGAACATGAGGGAAAACAATGCAGAATTACACGGCATACCTGAAAATAAGTCGGAAAATTTATTCCTGACCATCCAGCAACTAGTGAAAGTAACAGAAGCTCCGATTGTGGCCGAAAATATTGTCCATGTTACTCGTGTCGCCAAAATCAACAAAGAGAGTGGCAAACCTCGTACTGTTGTGGCAAAGTTCCAGTCCCCAAGATGTCGCGATGAGCTGTTGGCTGCAGTTGCTCGCTTCAATAAAGCTAACTCGAAGGATAAGCTCAGTACGCAGCATCTTGGCTTTGGAGGATCCCGTGCACCGGTATTTGTCGCTGAGCATCTATCTCCCACAAACAAGTCACTACATGCTGCGACGCGAGCAAAGGCTAGAGAGCTCAAATATAAATTTACGTGGGTCCGTAATGGTCGTATATTTGTCCGTAAAGATGAAGGCAGTGACTTGATAGTAATAAGAAACCTAGAATGCTTGAAACTCATTATTTGAATCTTTGTCAAACTTTTGTGAATGATTCTGTTAATTATTATACCCAACAAAATTCGATATTTACTATCAAAACATCCGCGGTATTAGAACTAAGTTGGAGGATGTTGCCCAAAACATTTTGTTGTGTGATTATAAAGTAATTATTTTTACTGAATCTTATCTAAACTGTAACATTTCAGATGGTCAATTTATCGATGCACGCTATGTGGTGTATCGTCGAGACCGATCTACCTGTGTGAGCTCAAAGTTGGACGGGGGCGGAGTTTTGATAGCAGTGTCACGTGATATTCCATCTGAACGTGTGGTTAAATGGGAAAGCGATTGCGAGGATCTTTTTGTTAATATAAAAGTACACATTGATGGTAAGCTAAAAAATCTTACAATATGTGCTGTCTATCTACCGTCCCCGGCCAACATGGAGAGACAAACTATTTTTCTGGACAATTTAGACGCTGCAATGAATGAAATTGATAATGTAATAATTCTTGGTGATTTCAACTTGAAAAATATAATATGGTCCCCCCAATCTAATTGTACAGCCATGACACCATCCAATTGCAGCAGTGAATTATGTTGTTCGTTCATTGACTTTCTGACCATAAATGACTTGCAACAGGTAAACAATGTACCGAATCGTGATAGTAGAATTTTAGATCTCGTCATAAGTAATATAAGGGGTGTTAGTGTTACTCAGGCTCCAGATTTACTGTCTAAACTCGATGCATATCATCCTAACTTACTAGTCTCTGTACCACAATCAAGTATGGGTATTCATTACTTACATCCTAAAACCAGTGTAAAACCTAATTTTTATAAAGCTAACTACAGTAATTGTATCTTTGAGCTAACAAATAACGATTGGAATAATACTTTTCGTGAATGTCACGATGTTGATGAAATGGTCACAGCATTTTATGGTGTTTTGAGCAAGGTCATTGATGATAATGTGCCCAAACAGAGAATCAATTCCAGATCCAGATTTCCTAGATGGTTTAGCCCCACTCTTAAGAAAAATCTAGTAGCAAAAGAAAAACTTCACAAAAAATTTAAACTCTATAATAACCCTCGTGATAAATTAGAATATGAACTTTTAAGAGAACGTTGTCATAAGTTAATAGTTATCTGCAACAGTAAATATAAGCAAAAGCTCGAACAAGATATTTGTCTTGATCCCAAACATTTTTGGAGATACATCAAGGACAAGCGTAATAACCGTTCCTCATTTCCATCCACAATGACCCGTGATGAACATCATATGGCTTCTTCCGGTCCGGAAATTGCAAATCTGTTTGCCGATCACTTCTCGTCCGTGTACACCAGAGACTATACGATGGTAGCTCCAGTTCGGCTTGGCGAGCCTGACTCCAACAACAGTTTGTTCAAAATTACTGTCACCGCAGAACAAGTCTTGAAATGTATAAACAAACTGAATCTTCAAAAGGGAGCAGGCCCCGATAACATTCCTCCACTCTTTGTAAAAAGATGTGGTGTGGCACTCTGCCATCCACTTACCTTGATATTTAATAGTTCAATAACAAGTGGTACATTCCCGCAAGAGTGGAAGAAAGCCAGAATTATACCTATATTCAAAAAGGGTGACCAATCCAAGGTAAAAAATTACAGACCTATATCCATTTTGTCCTGTTTCTCGAAATTATTTGAAATGATAGTTTATCCAGTTATTTACCAACATGTTGATATCAGTCTTTCTGATCACCAATATGGCTTTAGGAGCGGCAGATCCGTTGAAACTAACCTTGTGTCTTTTCTGTCGTCGGTCTCTGGCAAGGTTGACTCAGGTGGCCAGGTGGACGTGGTGTACACGGACTTCAGGAGTGCCTTCGACAAGGTCGACCATAGTGTCCTGTTACTAAAATTGGGTCAGCTAAACATAGGCTACCCCCTGCTAGACTGGTTCAGATCTTACTTGGCGAGCAGGCCACAAGCTGTCGTACTCCAGGGTTATGAGTCAAACACCTACTTTGCTGTTTCCGGTGTACCGCAGGGGTCCCATCTCGGTCCCATTCTATTTCTGATATTCATTAATGACATTGTTACGAGTATTAAGCACAGTGAAGTGTCCCTATTTGCAGACGACCTAAAACTATACAAATCTATAGACACTGCAGAAGACGTCGTGCATCTGCAGAATGATCTTGATGGTCTCGCAACCTGGTGCTCCAGAAATGGTATGTCGCTAAATTTAGACAAGTGCTATCAGATTACATTCACTAGAAAACACCATTACTTGGACACCAGTTACAAGCTGTGCGATACTGCGTTAAGGAAGGTTAGTGAGATTCGGGACCTGGGTGTCACCTTGGACGACAGGCTAAGGTTGGTGACTCACATTGATAATACTATAAAAAAGGCTGCAAGAATGTTGGGTTTCATAAAGAAAAGTACCAAGGGCTTTAAACTACTACATTCAAAAATGACCCTCTACAACAGTCTGGTCCGCAGTCAGCTCGAGTTCGCTAGTATGGCTTGGAATCCGGTTTATCACGTTCATTCTCAGCGGATAGAGGGTATTCAGCGGGCTTTCACCCGCCATTTGGCGTTCTTTTCCAGCGGAATTTCGCATAGGTGTCCATACAATGAAAGGCTGAAATTCTTTAAAATGATAAGTCTCAGAAATCGTCGATCCCTGCTGGACTTACTCTTCCTGTATAAAATTCTTCGGGGTAAAATAAAATGTTCACACCTGTTAGGTAAAATTCGCATAGCTGTTCCTACCAAGATCCCCCGTTACCCAATAACAAGCACTTTTTCCCTGCCTCGGTCCAGAACCAACATTGGGCGTCATCATTTTGTCACAAGGGCTTGCTCAAAATACAACGAGATAGCTAGAAATTCCGACATTGACATCTTCAATGACTCAATGGCTGGTTACAGAAGCAAAGTACTGAAAAGCTTTGGTTACTCCTAGTCTTCTACTTACTTTAATTTAATTTAATTTTGTCCCTAGGGTATGTAAGCCTTAAAAATTTGTTATCATAACCAGAAACTAGAATCTGTTAAGGCAAAGTTGTGTATACCTATTATTGGTAAACACACTTTATTTTTATTTCGGTAATGTTTTTCTTTATTCTTAGTATTAGTGTGTTTTACTGTTGGTGTACCAAATAAATAAATAAATAAATAAATAAAAACAATCATACCGTCAAATGTTTCCCCACAGTCCTTCATCTACCAATAATTTCATTAAAGAATGAATTATATTGAAGGAAATAAACATTTTATGATAAAGCATAAGTTTGGCAATAGTCATAAAACATTATTTCATAAAATTGTGTGGGCTAGCAATGCTTTAACTCCACTTGCTCCGAGGCAAAATAAAAACATTAGGCATTTCGCAAACTGTAAACCCACTTGATTATTCTCCGTATAACTCAAGACGTGCACCTTAAAATAAAAACCCGATGTTGCATCGCCAAACTTGGAACAAAAAAAGAAAAAAAGGCTAACGCGGATAAAGAAAAAAGCGGTAACGAGTTACGACACACGAAACTTTTTACTTACCATAAACGTAATGTAGGTGAAGTCGCAACAAAATTCAAGTTCCGACAGTAAACGTATCCCATTCTGATCCTGGATCCAGTTTACATTATTGTTTAATTCATCACTTTTTGCTTGATCAAGCAGGTCTAACTCGTCCGGACACCAAACACTGTTTATTGTTATTTGTTGACACAAAACGAGGTTATTGCCGCTTGTACCAACATCTGGACTTCACTACGGAGAAATTTCACTGTCGTTTATAACTTAAACTGATTATTAGACACTATTCCTATGTTCACAGTTTTAAAATGTTTTTGGACGTAAATATTGCTCGATACAGTTGCAGGTACCGACTGTGCAGACAGGCAAGTGGGTACGAAAGCAAAAAAAAAACACTAAAGTTGTCGAGCGCGCGCACACTACCTTCCTGTGCGAGGTAACGCAGCAGTGTGAGTGAATGGCCTCACACAACAGAACAATCGGAACTCCTACAATCTATACTCCATCCACAACAGTACCTACGCACGCTTACTTCGTTAGATAAGATTTCCAATATCAGTTACTTTAGTTTTTGGTACAAAACCTTGGCAACATCATTGTGGGAATAATGCTGATTCACCTATCAGTCAAAAACAGTTTAGCGTAATACTAGCGACCTGCCCCGGCTTCACACGGCTGTATTATGCATGTATTATATCTAAAAACCTTCCTCTTTAATCACTCTATCTATTAAAAAAACCGCATCAAAATCCGTTGCGTAGTTTTAAAGATCTAAGCATACATAGGGACATAGGGACGGCGAAAAGTGACATTATTTTATACTATGTAGTGATAAGATGAAACAGGTCAAACCTATAGAAAAGCAGATAATTTCTAAGACAACAAAACATATCAAATCGAAACAAATATTTCTGAAACCAAAGAAGTATTAATATACAGCAACACTAAACCAAAACATCTTTTTCTCCAAGTCAAGAGAAGCGTACGTATATGGTAACACACACATAGTGAGATACAATGTGATTGGTGGAGAAGTTACCGAACGATACCTCCGCCCGCGCACCAACGTCCTTGCGGCCACCGACCGCGACCGCAGCCCCAAGCCCGAAGCTTTGGTTACTTGGTAACTTTATGTTATAAACTTAAGGGGTACCTGCGCTCTCTCCATACAAACGTAGTCGACTGTTTCCTCCCTGGATAATGACACTAGCACAAATATTTTTGTGCCATAAAACCTATAACTGCCATGATTATGCCCCTATGTTTTTGTTTTTTTTTCATTTTCTAATTATCATAGAAATTAAAATTTAAAAAAAAAATAAGAAAATAGGGGCATGGTCATGGCAGTTATAAGTTTTATGCACCAACAATATTTGCTCTAGTGTCATTATCCAGGGAGAAAACAGTCGACTACGTTTGTAATAGTTTGTATGGAGAAAGCCCCCGGTACCCTTTCCTCTTAACTTAGAACTGTGGTTAAACACAACTTAGTATCGATTACATTAGCGTTGCTTTACAACTTATTTTCATTATCGTGATTGGAATCTTGATTATTTTCTTTGTAACTAGCACGAGTAAACATATTAAATTAACAATTAATTAAAACACACTATAAGCATATGCAGTGTCGTGTTTTCTTAAAGATAATTGCAATGCTAATAATTTCTTAGAAACAGTGTGGATGTCGTTTTAATCTAGAGATTAAAGTAAAGTATTTAAGTAAAGTTAGAACTTTACTTATTTAACTTTTTAAAGTTCCTGTGAGCTTACTTAGCACACAACGCTTAAAATCCATCATCGTATTTAATCATTTTTTTAAAACAATCTCATGTGACTGAACTAAATCTATTGGCACCTCATTCATCATCAAAGAACGCCCTTCTGACCTGAAGATGCTAAAATTTAATAATACAAAAAAGAAGGAACGTCCTTATTTTTTGTGGGCTATGTTATCTATCCAAGACATATTATTATAAATTATAATAGAATAGAGAAAACATCAGAACTTTATAAGTAACCTCAATTAGAAAGAAAGAAAGAAGAAAGTAAAAACTTTATTTTGAAAATTAGAAACTTTTTATTTGTAAAAGTTTATTTGTTATTTGTAATAAAAAAAATTAAAGATAAGATAGTTCCTTATTCAGAGAGATAGAAGTATTTAGTATACTTAGGAACTTATTTAGAATCAATTTAAATTAAAAAAACTAATATACACAAATAAAAATCCATACTTAAATAAAAAAAATAAAAATAAAATATTTCAGGACATATTACACATCGCCATCCAGCCCCAAGCTAAGCAACTTAATGCTTGTGTTATGGGTGCCAGATAATGGATAAACTACTTATATACTTTTTTTTTTGTAAATATATACATATTATACATATAGGAAACACCCATACTTAATTAAAACTTACGAGTTACTTATTAACTTTAAGGATACTTAATTAAAATTAAAAACAATAAAAACTAAAAGAAAACTACAATACATTAAAAACATTAATCAAAAAATATATTATAAAACTACACTAAAATTAATTTATATTTTATTTGTAATTGTTTTTCAAGAAAGTAACTCTTTTTAATTATTATTGGCGGTCAAAGTGTTTTTAAACGGTTTTATTTAGCTCACCCCGTTTGTTTTATTTATTCTTGGGTCAAATTTATTTCTATTTTAGAACAGATATTCTTTCTCTTCGAAGGCAGGCCTTTCATTATTTATTACTTTACGGTCCAAAAGTAGGTTCCTATATACTTTAAGGATGCTATAAAGTTATAAATAGTTCTGTTTTAAGTACTACAACAATGAAGCTGTCGTTACATATAAATTATTTCAAAGTGCTGATTACTTTTGATGGCATAAAACAGCAATATATGTAGGCAGACACTTCGCAGATACCCTGCAGTTTATCACCATGGTTAATTAACATTTTAATAAGTTTTGTTTAAATTACACATCATTTCGTGTAAATATAATCTCTGAAGTTATTATTAACGAGGTATAATTTATATATCTACCTACTAGTTAATTAAACTTAATCGTTATTAGTTAACACCATTACCTGGTATGCCTAACTTCTTGGTAGTATTTTCCGAGGAAAATAATGTTGTTTATAATATCTTAAGCTTAATTATGTAGGGACGTAAAGGATGCTTGTTTAAGGTGAAAGGGTACCTGCGCTCTCCCCTTACAACGTAGTCGACTGTTTCCTCCCTGGATAATGACACTAGCACAAATATTTTTGTGCCATAAAACCTTTATCTGCCATGACTATGCCCCTATTTTTTGTTTTTTATTTTTTTTTCATTTTCTAATCATCATAAAAAAAATTAAGATTAAAAAAAGATAAAAAAAAAAAAAAATATGGGCATGGTCAAGATCATGCCCCCGGTACCCTTTCCTCTTAACGCTTATTATTTTTTACTAGAACTGCCGTGGAGCTATGGATTTTGTCATACATATAATATTTTGCGACTTTTAGATATTAAATAACCCTGAAGTAAAAACCACTTCATCTTCTTTGTATCGATAGCATAAATTAAAGGATAATTGATAGGATAAGGTCAGAAGGCCAATTCTCGTAAATAACATTGTTTAAATTACATTTCAATATCATCCCGATTGCATTTCGATTGCAAAAGATACACTCAAAGTCAGATTTTTTTTACAAAAAGCTAACTTTGAGGGTATTTTAAGCTACTTTCCCGGTATTTTTTATGATCGAAATGCAATCGAAATGATATTGAAATGTAATTTGAACAATGTTATTTACGAGAATTGGCCTTCAGCCCCCTTAGACAAGATTGCTTTCTATTAGCGATATCGCCAATCGACAGTTAATTTTTGTATTTATTTTGTATGAAATTGACATAAGTCAACTAAAAGTTACGTAGTCTTGCGTTAAAGATAAAAAAATGATAGACAAGTTTCATCTTATGCCAATTTTATACAATGCTTTATGTCTATTTCATACAATTGAATCTATCGATTGGCGATATCGCTAATAGAAAGCAATCTTGTCTAAGGGGGCAGATCTGCCCACCCTGCGGTGCTTCCAGGTCTTTGACGTTGTTATTAGCTGACATTAGGTCAGCCAACGTCCAGCTATTAAGGCTGGAGAGACAGATCAAGAAGTGCTGAAAATGTTTGCTCGGAAGCCCCGCAGCCGCACTGAATGAACCACTTCATGCATGACGCTGATGTGTGGCAGATAGTTCTGGATGTTATTGTTGGGAATGTCTCCTCACATCACCTAAGTATTTTTGTTTTGGGACTTTATCTTTTCATTTACTAACACATTGATGTACTTATGTGTAAGTATAGACTTTGTTACTGTATAATCTGGAACTTCAATAAATTGAGTAAGTTAGTTTTGAGTAATTTTAGTTTTGGTTTTAATTTTTTGTTTAGTACTAGATTTACTAGATGAATAAATGATAAAATAAATATTGCAGGACATTCCACACATCGCCATCTAGCCCCAAGCTAAGTAACTAGACTTGTGTTATGGGTGCTAGACAACGGATATACTACTTAAATACTTTTCTTTTGTAAATATACTTACTCACATACTTATACTCATAATACATAGAAACAACCAGACCACAGACAAATACTAAGCATAAATACTTGTCTGAGGCAGGAATCGAACCCGCAACCCTGTGTTTGGCAGTCCGGCATGGTGACCATTGTGCCAATTGGGTCGTCAGATACATAAATCTAAAACCTTTTTTATTAACCTAACGTTTTTTGTACATACAACTTATTTTTACTTTTTAGGGTTCCGTGCCTCAAAGTTAAAAAAGGAACCCTTACAAGCTCACTTTCTTGTACGTCTGTTTTAACTATCTGTAAGTAAGTACCTACCTACTAAGATTTCATAAGCTGAAATGAAAGTTAGCAAATCACCAAATAGGTATTGTTATATAATTACTGTCTCTCATGCACATGCATAAGTACATTTTTTTATCATTATCACATGACAAGTTGTCAGGTCGACGAATAAAATCCTAAACGTGGGAGGTTGAGGCACGTTGAGGATCATTTACATTGCATTGAAAGCCTACGCAGCAAATACCTACTTGCAAATACTCATTACTTCTTACATATTAAAAGGCCATATCGTGGCCGTAGAAGCGAAATTAGATAACTAACAAAACCATTTTTACGAGAAAAAGCTGATTTAGTGTTTTTTTTTGACAAATACTGAAATTAATATTTTACTGTTAATATTTTTACTGTAGATATTTTTGTATGTTAATAAAGGGTTCATTGTGCATGTTTTGAGTTTATTGTAAAACCCATATTATATTTCCTAAATATTTAAAATAGCATTAAAGAGTTAACTAATTTTGCTTCAACGAGTTTTCGGAACTAACATGTAGTTATCTACTTTATCGTGTTAGTTGTTCAGTTTTGCCCTTCACTTAATGAACATCAGGTTGAAAATCGACAGTGATAATTATCATTATTTAATTATTCCACTGCAATAATAATTTATCAAAAACTTTTGTCTACTTTTTCGGATATGCCAAAATAAAAACAATAAAAAAAATCTTTGTTTACGGATGATTGATAATTAATTATACTAATTACTTTAAATAAAAATAAAACACTTGGAAGTTAGACAAATCAATGTCATCATCATCATCATATCAGCCCATACACGTCCACTGCTAGACATAGGCCTCCTCTACCCGACTAGACTACCCGCGACCGCCACAATGTCGTCGGTCCACCGGGCAGCTGGTCTCCGTTTCGCGTTGCTTCGCGGCCGCCACTCGAGAACTTTTACTCCCCTCCTCCTCCTCTCCTCTTATTTTTTTTTCAAATCAATGTATTTTGTTTTAATTAAAAATAAGTAACATCAAATTATTTGTTAGACAAATTAAAGAAATTAAAAAGCAGAATGTTTTATTTAGAGCCTTTTTGAATCGGAGGTATTTTATTTTTAGCCAATTGGCATTGCTTCCGTCGGAGCAAACCGATTTGTTTACCAGTATTTGGGATGCTAAAGCTTTGACATCAATCATGGAAAAAAAGTTCTTTAACCTTAGCTTCTTCAATTTTTCTAGCTTCTTCATTTTCTCTAGCTTCATGGTTTTCTCTAGCTTCTTCATTTTCTCTAGCTTCGTGGTTTTCTCTAGCTTCTTCAATTTTTCTAGCTTCTTCATTTTTTCTAGCTTCTTCATTTTCTCTAGCTTTTTCATTTTCAATCGGTTCTTCATTCTCTTTCAGTTCCTCATAGTCTGTTTCACAGTCTGTTGTTTCAGCGACCGTGCGATTCTTAAAAATAGTGTTTTCTTTTCCATCGAGTCTAACGTCTTTTTCATTGTTAATGTTACTCCTAGCGTTGTTAGCTATTCTTTTTATATAAGATTCATCATTAGCTTCACTAGAAGAGCTTTTAGGGGTTTTGCCAAAAACTTTTCTCATTTTCTTACATTTTGTCTTCTTTTTGTATTTTTTTGCATGTGATAGATTTGTCTCGCTTTCTGAACTGGAGTTACTTACTGTAAATTTCCATTTTCCTTTTTTTTGTTTCTTCATTCGATTCTGGTAACCACGACGTTTCTGAATCTATAAATGGTTCTTCATCTGACGATTGAAAAATGCCTGATATGGGAGAGCCTCTGATCGGTGACAAGTCATTACTAGCTCCTTCAACAGCTTTGCAACTTATGTTCAGGGATATGGGACTAACAACTGTATTGATAGGCAAAGGGGCTGACATTGGTTGAGCTATTTGCTCATAATATCGTTAAACAGAAGTTGGTGCAGATGTGTGACTATTAAATCGGAAAAAAGATTCTAAATTTTTTTCTGATTCGGTATCTTTTTCTAAAGAGAATTTACTAATTTCAACATCATTTTCTTTAGGGATTTCATTGCTTATAGACACATCTTTGGTTTTGTGAGATTCGAACTCACGTCACGCCTATCCCCTCAATGGCGGCCAAGATTTAAAAATTCATTAAATGAAAATTATTTAGTTGCGAGTTATGTAAAAATGAATAACTGTAGTGTAAAATGTTTAATTGAAATTAAATATTATTTTATGAAATGTTAAACAGACAAATAATGTACATTGTTCATTTTTGCCACATATTTTTTTTTGCATTCTTAGTATTTGCGTTGAGGCGAAACTGATTAACGCTCATTATGCATTATATTTGACACCATAATGGGTCATCTAGAAAGTTAATCAATTATTGGTCAGTTATTCAATTCTTCTTCTCAATTTATACTTCCATTATTTAATGTTCATTTCTGCTACAAAACCTTACTTTAAAAAAAAACTTTAGAACGGAATGAGATATCAAAGCGAGGGTAAGATCAAAACGTGCGGCCTACTTTAAACTTTAATGCAATGAGATAAAGTCGATTTTCGAAAAAGTGTTAGTTGTTCGATTTCGCTTCTACGGCCACGATATGGGTACGATTTGTGTCCACTTTATTACAACTAATTTTGGTCTTATTTCTTTGAATTCCATCTGAGTTATGGTATTTTATAAGCTAAAAGCAACTACAAAAATTAGCTATTTCCTAGCTTATATCAGCAAGACTATTCATTGGTCTAATAAAAATAGATTTTTTTTTTTGCAAAATCAACAGGTTCGATTCCTGGCTCGGATAATGACTTTTTCAAAAATCGAATGATGCAGTTTGAGTGTTTTTCAAAATCGGGTACGCAACTCCTTTCAGCATTTTTCGCTATATCTTATAGTTTAGGATATAGTCCTGAAGGCCCACATAAAAATTCAGCATGTATAAAAGAAAAAAAACAGACTCATCACTAAGTCTTTGAAACTAAGAGCTAGAAGTTTCAAACTTTGCAAACTTTACATTCCTTTTAGGACGAAGACGAACATAAAAAGAAAAGTATTTTGGAAAATTGACCTCTTTTAAATCTTCATCACATCACTATCACTACATAGTATAAAACAAAGTCGCTTTCTCTGTCCCTATTTCCTATATCCCTATGTATGCTTAAATCTTTAAAACTACACAACAGATTTTGATGCGGTTTTTTTAATAGATAGAGTGATTCAAGAGGAAGGTTTATATGTATAATACATGCATAATAAAGCCGTGCGAAGCCGGGACGGGTCGCTAGTAATAAATAATCTATACCTACTAGCGAGTGCCCAGACGATCGCTTTCGTCATTTGTTTACTTACAAGAGCTCCGTAAGTAATTATAATCCAGTATCTCCTGGAAAATAATATTACATCACTAAACTAATCTTTTGTAATGTAGTTCATACAATAAACTCTTATCATTTGCAAAGATAAGATAGTAAATTATCGAGATAATGTTTAGCGCAAACATGTGAGTAATTTGCAGTCTTTACCTGTGTCCGATCACGTAATATGCCTCTTGAAACCACTTGCATAAATTCTATTCCCGTGTTAATTTTCCAAAAATCTTAGTTTATTTCCTGTGATTTAGGTTATTTTCATTTTGACATTTCTATTTAAAAGTGTAAATTATTTAACAATTTTTCTTGACATAACATGTTATTAAATCGATAAAATTTGTATTTCTATGATGTTATGTAATCGGCATTTCATTATCTGAAATAAATGAATTTTAATTTAGTTTAATTAGTGCTCATCTAACAATATTAAGAACACTAATTCTTTACAAAATTTTATGTCAATTAATTTTTTTTAATTTTCTTGGGTTTTAACTGAATGTAATCAATTTCGTTATTGACTTCTGTTCAATCAAACAATTTTATTTACTACTTAGTAAGTACTTCTGATAGAGACACGTCACTGTCTGACGCTCTTCATTGTGTCACGAAGTTCCGATAAATCGTTCATTTTCATTTTCAGACAGTGCGGTGCCTGCCATTATCTGTACAATATGCGATACAGAATGAGGTAGGTATAATAGGTATTTATAAGTACCTACCTACTCAGTTATTTGAGTGTTTTAGTCTCTTCATTTACTACTAACAGTGCTTTTCGGTTCTACCCGCGTAAGTTTTTATCCCGTGGGAATATTGGGATAAAAAGTAGTCTTTATTACCCCTAATGAATCAATGTATCCTTGTATCAAGTTGCATCAAAATCAGGCTATCAATTTCGGAGCCTATTCATTCCAAACAAACAAAGTCTTACCTCTTTTATAAGTGTAGATATTCTTATGTTAATATAAAAATATTTTAAGCAAAAAAACTAAATGGAATAATTTTTGAGATCTCGTTACCTAGTATTTTACAATGGTTAGCCTGATAAAAAAATATGGAAAACAGTGTCCATTTTGTTAGATGCTATAATAGTACATTGCGATACAAGTGTGGAAAGTTGATCATTCCATAGAGGAGGTTTATGACGCGCGAGCGGAACGCGAGCGTGGCAAAAGCCGAGATGGAATGATCAATTCACACGTGTATCGTACGACGTTTTTTATCACAGTTGCGAATAAAAAAAGACTTGATAAAATTTTAATAATAAAAAGTTTTTAAGAATTTTAGGTTATGTTTACTATTTTTTGTTAATTACACTCCCGAAAGGCTAGGCAAAAGACTTTTAACCTATACAGCGTCTGATATACAATATTTTTTTAGGGTTTTTTTCATTTGTTTTTGCGTCGGCGGTTAAAAACAGAATATAATGGTAAGGAAAAAATATATTTATGTACTTACCTAAAAAAAAAACAAAATAAACACAAAACTCAATTTTTAATTATTTTCAAAGACGTCATCACGTAATATTATCGTTCGTTATCAGACTTTAGAGACAACCTTTTGAAAAGAAGAAAAAAGGTACCAACCAGCCAGCAAGGCTTAAAAACTCTTTGGATGGTACCTTTTTCTATACATCAAAACAGTATAACCCAGATAAAGGAGATCATTCATGTTTCTAACAAAAAATACCCACAAAAAAAATGCCGGCCAGTAATAAAAATTGTTTCTATCTTGTAGAGAATAACATTTTAAACAATGTTTACTAAGGCAACAAAGAGCTACGATCAAAAATCGTTGAGTTATTTTACATTGAAAACCCAAAAAATGCATTTATAGAGATCCGTTTGACCACTTTTAAGATCCCACTAAAACTTCTGAAAGGGTTATTGGATATACCTATGTATATAAATATAATAAAAACAGACAAAGCTTATCCATTTACTACTTATTTTTATATTTTTTCTGTAGTACTTAATATCTTATAAGTGGTCAAACGGATCTCTACAAAATGCATTTTTTTGGGTTTTCAATGTAAAATAACTCAACGATGGTTGATCGTAGCTCTTTGTTGCCTTAGTAAACATTGTTTAAAATGTTATTCTCTACAAGATAGAAACATTTTTTTTTCTGGCCGGCACCTTAATTTTTGGGTACGATTTGAATGATGTCCTTTAGAATGTTTCATCTACTATATGTCATTAGCAGTAAGATACGTATTTGACATATCGGGATAACGTATTATTTTAGCACTAGTTGGATTTTTTTTTATCGCACGCGTGTATAATACGTTGCATTATGAGCCTAAAAGCGGTTTAATAAGATCCACTTTATGAGCAACTGTGATAAAAAAAATATTACCTTACTTCATGTAAGTAATAAAGTATCTAAGCCTTGTTAAAATGTTCAACGCCTTATAAATATACTGAACATTGAATCTTAATTACTCTTCATTAAAATACCAATAGAATTCTTGTATAATTATTTTCTTAATTAATTTCTAAGCGTCATTATCGTCGCCATATAGTACGCTAAATTATGCGCAAGAGTCGGTCTTTTTGTACCGTCTCGCGTAAACAGAGCAATAATTAATAATGAACCGTTTACGCATTTATTTACGCAGTGTTGTCGCTCAAAGGTCAAAAGTTATATTTACTATAGTTATCTGATATTGGAACACATTAAACATAATTTGGTCTTACGTAATGAGGTGTGAGACAAAGGAAGGGTAGGTAAGATGAGACAAAACTCGAGTAATTTAGAAGTATTTCTTATTTGTGACACAAACCTAGTTGCTTAGCTTAGGGTTAGATGGCACTGTGTGTGTGTCTAATTTAAGATAGACTAGCTGCGCCTTGCGGTTTCACCCGCGTAAGTTTCGATCCCGTGGGAATATCAAAATAAAAAGTAGCCTATAGCCTTCCTCGATAAATGGACTATCTAACACAAAAATAATTTTTCAATTCGAACCAGTAGTTCCTGAGATTAGCGCGTTCAAACAAACAAACTCTTCAGCTTTATAATATTAGTGTAGATTTCTCCTTTTCGGTTTTGACACGTTGCAATTTTTCCAAAGTAAGTGAAATTAAAATAAATTACAAACTTATAATAAGACATAGGATGGGATGAAAGCAAAAGGGGGAAGGTAACGTCTTTGCTCAGCAGTGGCACAATCCAGGCTACAAAAAAGAGTGCTTCGTCGGTCCGCCCGCGAGGCGACCGCCCGAATCGGGCGGACCGCAGTATTGCAAAAAAAATATTATTTTTGTTCCGCGTTCCGCCCGAATTTATTTGATACCTATTTTTCTCTAAAAGTACAGTCGGCAACAAAATAATTTGATGAAATAAAAGTAAAAAATGGTTTGAAAATTGTATACTTAATACAATAATCTGAAGCTAAGGAAGTACACACGTTATTCAACTGTTAATATGAATAGACGGGCAGAGGTAGCCGTGGTATGTTGTTATTGCGACTGAGATGCAAGATAAGTTCGTTGCGGAGATAGATAGGGACGGGGGGTCTTTTTGATATACCTTAGATTTACGAATTTATTGATTTTTTGTTATGTTATTGTTCTTTTTTATTTTTGTAGTGTATTCATTTTTTAACTTCTTTGTTTACCAACGACTCACTGGTGCACAGACAAACTCGAAAGAGTTTTTGTTGCACCTTAATTTTGCACTAGTTTAAGTTTTTTATATTGGAATAAATAAAATAAAAATAAATAAATAGATAAACTTAAATAAATTACTTAACGTATAGAATCTATACGTTAAGTCTATTCGCCGAGGGTTCCGTACATTAGTTTTAACTCTCTTTTTCTACCCTTGCAGTGGTATGGTTGTTACCAATTTAACTTGACCCCTGTTTCGTTTGGGCCCCCTTATAATGTAAGGCTCAAGTTAAATTGGTTTAAGTATGTACACGTATTAGTATACGTATAAGCATACGTGTATACGTACGGGGGCAGTCTCTAATTTTCAACATTTTTATTTTTTTTAATTTTTCTTGTTAGTGTGCTGTAGGTCTTGGGTCGAAAACCTATATGGCAGTTCCCGTTGACCTAGAATCACGAAATTTGGCTAAAAGCAAGGTCTTACAGCACACATAAAGGAAAAATTCTCCAGTTGACCTGAAATTGTCAATTTTGGAGCTAGGTCTTACACCACAAGTAAAGGGAAAAATCCGAAATATAAAAAAGTTGAAAATTAAGGTAAGTTTTTGCAGAAATTAAAATTTGCCCTTATCTTTTTATCATGTTGACTCAGGACTTTGATTTTTATACACCTAATAGAGACTATAAACTTCAGTATCTGGTATGAATTTCAATTTGCTAGGTCCACTCGTTCCGGTGATGACACACGGACAGACAGACAGAAAGTGATCTTATTACCTGAAATAAATGATTTATTTATTTATAAGGGGTTCCCTTTTTTACCTTTTGAGGTACGGAACCCTAAAAATGATGTTTCCTGTACCAATGAATCTACAAAATAGTCACTAAATTTAGTGACTTCCAGATTGATTGGACTTCGAGCCATTATATACAACCACCCATCACTGACTGAGGTTTGTGGCAAATGAGCCAAATCTGCATACCAGATATTGAGGTCTATTTAGTTCCTATTAGGTGTATAAAAATCAAGGTCTTTTTAGTCAATGATTAAAAGATATGGGCAAATTTACATTTTCGCAAAAACTTGTAAGTACCAAAAACCTTAATTTTCACCTTTTTTAACCGACTTCAAAAAAGGAGGAGGTTCTCAATTCGTCTGTATGTTGTTGTTTTTTTTTTTTTTTTTTTTGTGTGTATGTTACGCGATCATTCGAAGACGGCTTAACCGATTGAGATGATTCTTTTTGTGTTCGAAAAGTGATACCTCAGGGGTGGTCCCATAAAATTTTGGTGGAGATCTGATGAGAATCTTCGGAGTGATGAACAGAATTGCACCTCGAGAGTGCAGCAAATTGCTCAGTTTTCGATTTCCACCAGTACAATTGGCCCATAAACGAACAGTTACCGATAAATGGAATATCTAAAACCACCTTCTCATCAGAAAACTCTTCAATCGGTTACGATTACAGGTTACAATTTGAAAAATTTAGTCGAATTTAGTCGCTGGACTGGGTTTGAATGAATGTTGATAGAGAACCTTATCTTAAATGAAGTTCTGATGAGGATCTTCGAAGTGGTGAACAGAATTGCACCTCGAGAGTGCAGCAAATTACTCATTTTTTGATTTCCACAAGTAGAATTGGCCCATAAACTAAAAGTTACCGATAAATGGAATATCTGAAACCACCTTCTCATCAGAAAACTCTTCAATCGGTTACGATTACAGGTTACAATTTGAATAAAATATTCGCCTTTGCCTCGCCGGACTGGGTTTGAATGAATTTTGATAGAGAACCCTATTCTAAACGAAGATCTGATAAGGATCCACGGAGTGATGAACAGATCTGCACAGCGAGATTCAACAAATTGCTCAGTTTTCCATTTCCACTAATAGAAGTGGCCCATACACAAATAGGTACCGATGAATGGAGCATCTGAAAACACGTTCTTATCACCAAACTCTTCAATGGGTTACGATTAGGTACAGGTTGCAATTTGAAGAAACAGTCGCATTCGCCTCATGGAGTAGAATTTCCAGTGACAGTGGCACTAAAAATGGTTAAATAAAAAAATAAATTAAAATTTCAAAAACCGACTTCAAAAAAACCTAAAAACAAAAATTAAAAAACCTGAAAAGAAAAACAAAAAAGTGTAAAATAATCCATTTCGGGTTACTTACTTGGAAGTCGGACTGGGACACCATGTTTTCTTTATACCTCTCAACATTCAATCTAACCCAGTCCGACTTCCAAGTAAGTAACCCGAAATGGATTATTTTACACTTTTTTGTTTTTCTTTTCAGGTTTTTTAATTTTTGTTTTTAGGTTTTTTTGAAGTCGGTTTTTGAAATTTTAATTTTTTTTTTTTTTATTTTGGAATTTTCCATTTACTTCTGCTGTAAGACCTTGGTTTAAACCAAAATTGACATTTCCAGATAAACCGGAAGTACCCTATAGGTTTTGGGTCGAAAACCTATATTTTATGGTAGTTCCCGTTGACCTAGGATCACGAAGTTTGGCAAAAGCAAACTCGTTCAGCACAAATAAAGGAAAAATTCCAAAAAAATAAAAAAGTTTAAAATTAAATGGTGTACATATAGATGATATAGATATAGTTGGATCAATTTAACTTGACCCTTACATTGTATAGGCGCCCAAACAAAATATGGGTCAAGTTAAATTGGTAACTACCATACCACTGCAAGGGTAGAAAAAGAGAGTTGAAAGTAATGTATGGAACGAGTACGAATCGCACTTGACTGGCTTTTTATGTGCTTTTTTTTCTCTCCAAAACATCTTACAAAGTGAAAGAGGCAACCCTATATTTTGGTGTAAGCTTAAGAAGTACTTACTACATTATTATGGGTATTTGTACTCCATAATCGACATGCAGCGTAAATAACTGTTATAAAGGCTTTACCCATGTCCTTTTTCATTGAGTAAAGATCCAGCGGTTTTTGAATTCAGAACTCCAGTCTGGTAGTTTTTATTAAATATAATAAACTAATAAACCGATTTTGTTGCTAACTGTACTAAATCTAAGTAAGTTATTAAAATAAGTAGGTATAAATTACAATCGGGCGGTCTGCCCCATAGATTTATTATTGTGTGCGGTCCGCCCGATCGGGCGGTCGCCTCGCGGGCGGACCGACGAAGCACTCACAAAAAATAGTCGGTAGGTATAATGTCACATACCTATCGTTCATGACCATAGTAGCTAAGAGATTTTTATTCTCCGCCTAAGCTGTGGGATTAATATTATCTCATCCTGTTCGTGATGATTATGCTTAAGTACCGACTGCCGGTCTCATACGTCAATCTTAAAAGATCTAATAACCATAGAACTAGGTAAGCAATACTTTCTAATCCAACTTTTTTTCAAACAAATAGACGAGAAACAAAGCCGTATAAACTTTACCACAATAAATTTCAAACCGAATAAAATCGTATCCGATTTAAATGTTCTTCCTTTTATAGTTTTATTACACGCGAGCGTTTAAACAAGGCGATACACCCACACAGATGCATCTTTAAATAAAAAATACTAAATATAACATTGGATAAGATTTAATCTAAATAAATCAGTACCAAGGACACGACGTTTGATGGAGCGTTAACAATCTGTATCGAATTACGTATCATATCGAGATTGAATCTTATCGAAGATGTGGTTGGTGAAGTCTACGTATAAGTAAATAATATTATTATTTAAAGTCTAAAATAAACTCTACCACAAGCCAGTCTGCGGCTTCGTTCACGTGGCCTACAGAAAACAAACGCAACCCCCTATTTCACCCTCATATGGGTGATATTTTTCATATGCCGATAAGGCGAATATGTATGAACGGTCGGCTGCATATTTGTAGACCCACCGTAGAGTTCTAAAATGACTATTATTGAAATGTTTTAATTCTACTAATTTTTGTTTGATAAATTCATGAGTTTAAAGACTACAACTAAATCAGGTGCCTATAATCTTGCTTGTGTTAAAAACATTCTTATAACAGCCGTTTTGAAGCTCTATGGTGGGTCTGCAATTATACACCCGACCGTACCTTTTCTTTACCACTGTGAACTATCATTGTTAACCCATGTTTTATAAATAAAAAAATAAAAAAAACCTTAACTCAGTAGATACATAACCTACACATCACAAATAACACACTCTTTAAATTTTAAAGTCTCTAAGATCAGTGAATTCAGCTAGCCTAACATGAAGGCCAAAACACGATACGATAAAGCGATATAACTACATCAACTCTCAAAATATGATAGATAAAGCCGCCATGTTGAATTTTTATCATAATTTTTATCGCAATTTATAATAAAAATTCAACATGGCGGCTTTATCTATCATATTTTGAGAGTTGATGTAGTTATATCGCGTGATATAGCTTTATCGTATCGTGTTTTGGTCTTCATGCTAGGCAGGCAGCTGTGTTTTGATATATCACTTAGTCAGTCAGACTTTGAATTTTCATATTTATTGATGAATAACTTAATGACCACAAGAGTATTCGACGGGCAAGCATTCGCTAGAATAACAAATTCAAATTCGGTTCTTAAAATGTTGATCCTTCGTCCAGTTCCAATGATTGATATCTTTGGAATGATTGAAAAGATTAATCCTACGAAATCTTATTTTACGCTTCTATATATGAGCTGGAAGTAATAGGCTAGATTAAGCAAAGAGATGATTTCATATCTATAAATATAAAATTTGAAGTTCTGACTGTCTGAATGATATTATATCGGCCAGACAGTCTGCTGAACTTATATTAATTTTTTTTTTATATATATCAACGGACATCTCAAACCAATGATGGATAAATCGGGCATAAAGGAGAAGTAATACGAAACAACTTCTGAGAAAGGATTTCGGAGTTTTTAATTGCTATGCGGAAACTTTTGGGGGTGAATGAGATACCCCTCGGTATGAGGTACCTAATTTTTACGTCACTTCTCCGACCACCCTGTATTTTTCATGAATATTTTTAATTTAATTTTTTGTAATGGTCGCAGTAACAAGATGTCGATTATTGTCGATTAAACAAGTCTTCGCAGTATGGTATTTTTGTAGTAAAATCCTTCGCAGAATAGTTTTTCGATGTAACGTTACATCGCAGTAACAATACATCGATTTAATAAGGCGTCGCAGTATAGAGATATCAATAAATAAAAAATAAAAATAAAATATATTTCAGGACATATTACACATCGCCATCCAGCCCCAAGCTAAGCAACTTAATGCTTGTGTTATGGGTGCCAGATAACGGATAAACTACTTATATACTTTTTTTTTTTGTAAATATATACATATTATACATATAGGAAACACCCAGAACCAGAAACAAGAATAAAAAATCAATGAAAAGTATTCGAAAAAACAAAATTCGATGAAAAGTTTTTCGCAGTGACATAGGTATCCCTTTAAAAAGTAATTACATATTAAAACTCTTGGTAATGATATGCTACACAAAACCGAAACTATAATTTTAAATTTAAATCTCATACATCGAAAAGTGTTCCCATTAACATTGAATTCCACAAGAACCAAGTGTAGTAGGTTTATGCCATGGTAACGGCACATATGGACTTCACGTGGGCAGAAGCAGAACACTGTGTCAAATTGTACTACAAAGATTGACGTTCATTTGTTACTACTCTATTGTTCACTTTGCATTTCGAATGGGTGCCATATGGGCATTGAAATAGGTACAATTGATAAGTGTGCTGTACACGTGCCGTTTTTGCCCAAGTTTTGATCAATTTACTGTTGTATATGCATAATCCTTGGTCATTTTTATTCGAGTAACGGAGCAGGAAAATGCTAAAAAAAAACTTTAAAATTATACTAAAACAACACGTGCACAAAAAAAGAAAGGAAGTTGTAAGGAACCCACGTGCCTTATCAGGTCTCTAAATAGCTTTTTCGCATATAAATTATTACCAAGAATTATCTATAAAGCTTAGTCATACTTAACAACTAGATAAATGTTTTATTTACCTGCTAATGGACATTTTTCTCACTATTCTATCAGAAGGATTTATAGCCAATCTCTTTCCTTCAAACATACTTAGTGTTGCCGAACTATCGATAGTTTTACCATCAATAGTTTTACTATCGATAGTTTTCATCTGAAAAAGCCTATACCATCGATTGGCCTATCGATATAATCGATAGTATCGATAGCTCAAAACGTGACAATACTATCGAAAGTATTGTTGCTCCCGAAGAATAAACTATCGATAGTATCGATAGTATTAGTTGCTCGAAAACAAAAAAAAACTATCGATAGCATTAATAGTATTGCCACGTTTTGAACTATTTATAGTACCTAAAGTTCTTTTATTTACGAGCAACAATACTATCGATAGTTTTGCCTCGTATCGATAATATTGATAGGCTCTCGATACTATCGATTTTTAATGCACTATCGATAAGCTATCGATTATTCAGATATCGATTAGCAACACTACTTTAAACACAGTCCCTCGTTGACTATTCAAATCGTCTTCTAAACGAAATTACGACCACATTTTGGGACCGCCATAAAAATGAATAGCGACCGAGCTGAAGCTCACAAAAGCTCATACAACGGTCCCACAATACCCATATGGTAACAATGACACTTTTGTGCAAAGGTTTTATCGTTAAATGCGGTCTGCCGATAAAAATACCTAAAAAGAAACATTGTATCAACATAATTTTGTTGAACGCACATATTTTTGTTGATACTAGCCGTTGCCCGTGACTTTGTTCACATGTTAGAAGTTTTACTAAAAAAAAAAAAACAGCGCACTCCGGGAGTGCAGGCAGAAGTGAAAACTGTATATCTGTGTAAAATCTCATATGTCGCGAGAACATACGCAAAAAGAGTTTTAGATGAAAAAAAAAAAAATAGTCGGACGACAAATAGTCGTCCTACATTTGTCGTCCAACAAATAGTCGTCCGACATTTGTCGTCCAACAAATTGTCGTCCGACATTTGTCGTCCGTCAATAGTCGTCCGACAAATTGTCGTCCTACATTTTTCGTCCGTCAATAGTCGTCCGACATTTGTCGTCCGTCAATAGTCGTCCGTTAAAAAATACCATATGTACGTCTTAATACACTCACAGCCAAATTAAAAACAGTAGGCCCAGGCATACATTTTCGCCGCGCCGTAGAGAGGGGATAGCTGTCTACTCTCCATCCGTCTTACGCTTTTTCGATCAGGTCACGTGTCCTGACGCGAGTTTAAGATTTTATACCCATTACAGAAAAAGTGCTCAACGCCGCTAAAGAAGTTTTCACTTGAAAATTCCGGATATTCGAACAAAAAGCAGCCTACAATATTTTAATTCAGATCTCAAATTATAGCAAAATATTTTTGCAAAATAAAACTTGGCAGTTTTCCGGATATCCGGACTTTATCTGACGACCGAGTTGGCACAATGCTGGTCACCGTGCCGGACTGCCAAACACAGGGTTGCGGGTTCGATTTTCGCCTCAGACTATTATTTATGCTTAGATATTTGTCTGTGGTCTGGGTGTCTGTATGTATATTAAGTATATATTTACCAAAGAAAAGTATATAAGTACCTAGTATATCCGTTGTCTAGCACCCATAACACAAGTTAACTAGACTTGTGTTATGGGTGCTAGACAACTTAGCTTGGGGCTATATGGCGATGTGTGGAATGTCCTGCAATATTTATTTATTTATATTTATATTTATTTATATCCGGATAAAAAGTACCATAAATATTCATCCCAGTCTCAAGCTATCTGTATACCAAATTTCATTGAAAGGCTCAGTAGTTTTTGCGTAATGATCGAACAGACATACAGACAGACAGAAAAATGTCATTATTGGAGTCTGTGCTGTTCACGGACCAATTATACTTTTTCGAAAAAATATTAAATGTACAGACACGGCTTTGTTACTGCTTTATTTTATGTAGGTATATTATGTTGTTCCTTTAATTAGCAGTTTGTCTTGGACGTTTAAAATTTTAAAACATACATTTCTTGCTGAATATCGTCGTGGTAGGCGACCACACAATGCTAACTACTATTTTTGTAGCCTGTCCAATTTATTTTTCAAGTAAATTTTACGAACTTCCAAGGTATACTACTGCCACATGTTTTTTTGTTGGTAGGTAACTTTTGAATCTTCAAATAGTAAATCTATTAAGAATTAAATTACGTTATTAGACTAATTAACTTGTGATCATATTTATTCAAAGCACCTTCCTAAATAGTTGAAAAATACATCCTAACTTCTTATCCTACTAAAATTATAAATGTGAAAGTGTGTGTGTGTATGTATGTTTGTTACTCCTTCACGCAAAAACTACTGGACCGATTGCGAAGAACCTCGGTATATAGATAGCGGTAGACCCGGATTAACACATACATACTTTTTATCTCGATATTCCCACAGGTGAAACCGTGGGGCGCAGCTAGTAATACTATATAGGCTCTACCCTTTTTTATTGGTACTTTGATGTACAAAAAAACTGATCACAAGGTGTCTTATGCAGACATGCATTGACGTCTAAAAACAGTTGGCTAAACCCTCCATAGTGCATGGCTCGGAAGTTAATCTGTTTACAAAAGAGCTTACCCGCGATATCACTATCACTATCACTACATAGTATAAAATAAAGTCACTTTTCGCCGTCCCTATGTCCTTAAGTATGCTCAGATCTTTAAAACTACGCAACGGATTTTGATGCGGTTTGTTTTAATAGATAGAGTGATTAAAGAGGAAGGTTTTTAGATATAATACATGCATAATACAGCCATGCGAAGCCGGGGCGGGTCGCTAGTAATCTGTATTACAAAGACTCATCAATAAAGCTCTAAAACTACAAGAGCTACGAGTTAGAAACCTCATATGGAGGTTCCTTTTAGGATGTAGCTGTAAGAAAGAATTTTTGGAAATTCAACCTCTATAGGAGTTAAAAGGGCTAATAAAGTTTGTAGTTTATAATAGCTGCACCCCGCGGTTACCCGCGTAAATACCGATCCCGTGGGAATATTAAAATTAAAAGTAGCCTTTAGCCTTCCTCGATAAATGGATTATCCAACACAAAAACAATTATTCAATTCGAACCAGTAGTTCCTAAGATTAGTGCGTTTAAACAAACAAACTCTTCAGCATCTCCTCAGCTTTATAATACATATTACTGCTGCGCTCCGCGGTCTCACCCGCGTATTTCCCGATCCAGTGGGAATATCGGGATCAATTAGGATGTAAACTATACCATCTTTCAAGTTTTCAAGGATCCAACTGCACACGGTGTGCAAATTTGATTAAAATCGGTTAAGTAGTTTAAGAGAGTTTAGGGAAACAACGTGACACGTAATTTACATATATTAGAAGATAAAGTAGGTACCTATAGATTATGTATTCCGTATTTATATGAAATTAATAAGTATCACTTTTAAATGCGGGTAAAACCGCAGGATGCAGCTACTATAATATATTTCAGCATACAAAGATATCATCTACGAGACAACTACAAGTGAATGAACTATACTTTCCAATCACAATCGAATTTATTGTCACACGTTATTATTTGATTTTGTGGTGTGGGAGTTTCGTTATATAAGTTAGTAATACGATTTACAAGAGTCCTGCTTTAGTTTATTTTATTACTAAGTAGAAGGCCCTCGTTTATTTGAGGGTTTTAAGTCAGGAGCGTATAGGTATCTTCTAGGAAAGCGTGCTATATCTTAGACTGTATCGTCACTTACCATCGTGTGAGATAGTAACAAAACGCTGACGCTCATATAAAAAAACTAGCGGTCCCGGCAAACGTTGTTTTGCCATATAAAAAATGAAAGAAAAAAAAGAAAATAAATAGATGTTGTTCGATTCTCAGACCTAACTAATATACACAAAAAAAATCATACAAATCGGTTCAGCCGTTTAGATGGACATAATAGGCAACTAACACCGCGACATGAGAATTTTATATTAAAGCGATAAAAATTTAAAATTCTCGAGGCAGACCGAGTCGCAAGAAGAGACACGAATTAGACTCATACTAAAGTAAATTTTGTTTGTTTGTTTGTTGCTTTATAACGTAAAAGCTACTGAACCGATAGCAATAGCATATGGTATGTAGAAAACAGGAACACTAACTTTTCATTTTGAAATGTGATACCGGATAAAACTTTCGTGCAAAGCCAATTAAATAATAAACTTTTCTAATAAATATCAACGCTAAATAAGTATTGATATAATAATTAACTTTCAATCAATATCACATCGTCCATAGAAGTTAAAAATAATAGAGAAATCACTTTCTGTATTTTTATGACCAACTACCATGTTATTATCATAAAGTTCAATTACAAACTATCATATACTATGTATTTTAATAACTAGTAGCCGAGTATGAATATCTATTAAATTGATTCATGGCTCCAAAAGATAATCCACTCTCATGTTAGCTTTCTAGGACCCGGAGCTTGATTGATTTTACAAAGAAGTAGGTACAAGAAAAGAATGACTGCTATTTTTTTCTTTTTCTTTTTTTTTTGAGGATTTTTTTTGCTTTTTTTGTTTGTAATGAATATGCTTCGAAACTATTAAACCGATTTTGATGAAATTTGGTATGAGGATTTATTGATTCATTTGGAGTAAGATACTTTTTATTCCGATATTTCCACGGGATCGGGAGTTACGAGGATAAAATCGAGGCGGGCTGCTAGTTTTTTATAACTCCATTCTCTTTTTCTTAAGCTCTATATAATATATATTTCTTAAGCTCTATATAAAATAATTGGTAGTTAAAATAACACATAAAACTCAGGTTGTTGGTAGAGTACATTTTAGCAGTGCTAGCGCTTGGCCGGTGGTTTCTAACACCCCTTGGACAAAGCACGGTGCCAAGAGATTCGTCGCGTTCCATCATGTTGTCCAGTTATTCTAGACCAGCAAATTACATCCGATGAGGTCGACCTTATTGGTCGAGACGGGAAGGTTTTAAAACAAGATAATTGTTTCTTTATTTTTATTAACATGGTAAAAATCCAGTTTTAAATGGCTTTATTAAAGGAGTACTCGAGAACAAGGAACTTGTTTATTTTGTACCTACCTACTTACTTAATCGTGCAACCATTGACTAAAAAAGTGCAACCATTGACTATCATTAAATTGCTAGTGATAGTGATCAAACTTAGAGAGATATCTTATCAGACAACACTGGTAGCCAGAGGTATGATAGATACCCAAAGATGGCAAATGGGTTACTACCGCACTTTATGGACGTTCCAACGTAATGTCCGACGAGGGCGCTCGAAACTCGAATTAAGCGCCAACTACACTATCAAACAACATGAAACTGTGCACATGAGAAATGCATAGTCAGATTTAATACTCTCCTCAAACATCCATGAATTATTACGTTTTAAATTATTAGAATTAGTAAACTTTCAATATTCCGTACATCGAAATTACAAACATTTAAGATTGAATACACTTGTGTACCTTACGAATACATGTAACATTGAAGTTCCAAAGGTCATGTCATCTTCGTCTCAAACAGCTCCCGCACCTAACTGTTGGACACGATCATCATGGTTTGAAAATGTAATAGCACAGGATTCCTTTAAGAACGGCCTTCACCGAGCTGATAATAGATGAAAAGTAGGTATTTTATATCAAATTAAATAGGTCATTAAATATATTGCAAATAGGTTGACTAAGAAATTTCATTCAGGAAGGATTATTTAATTTTAAAATTATTATTTTTTAGACATCTCACTGGTTCAGTTAAGGTTAAAAAAAAAAACAGCGCACTCTGGGAGTGCAGGCAGAAGTGGAAACAATAAACTTGTTATTTCTCATAGAATATTTCTTGAAACGATCTGCTACTGCCATCTATTAGCACTCACTTAAACAAATATAGTTTATTTTTTATTCGCTAGATGGCAGTAAAAATTTAAATCAGCGCCATCTACATTCGAATAGCGGTCTTTCTAGAAACTAAGTTGCTCAATTTGTGTAATAGATGGCAGTATAAGTTAAACAAAAAGACTAACACAAATAAAATCTCATCTGTCGCGTCAAATCTCATCTGTCGCGTCAAAATCTGTCGCGAGAACGACTGAAAATGCTCACCCACAAAAGTGCCCAACGCGCCATAAGAAGTTTTCACTTCAAAAATTGTTAATTAGTCATATTCTGGACTAAAATTTGTTAGCCAACCCATTTGTAATATATTTATTGACCTATGTTATTTGATAAAACAAAGTTTTCATCCATTAACCTGCTTGATGAAGGTGCTTCTTCACTATCATCACTACATAGTATAAAACAAAGTCGCTTTCTCTGTCCCTATATCCCTATGTATGCTTAAATCTTTAAAACTACGCAACGGATTTTGATGCAGTTTTTTTTAATAGATAGAGTGATTCAAGACGAAGGTTTATATATGTATAATACATGCATAATATAGCCGTGCGAAGCCGGAGCGGGTCGCTAGTATACTTACTACAAAGAATTCATGCATACCCTGTTGCATATCTTTGTGGTTTGATGTTAGAGATTGAGGCGTTTTTTGACAGTATCTTATGCGCTTAAGGTCTGGCGCTATAACAGCACAATCCAACTCAATATCAAGCATTCAGAATAAGGCATTGAAAGCGGACAACTGGCTACGCCTAGCCCCACGTCCGTTTACATTGTACGCCACGGTTGTAAAGTATCCTGATTTTCTCTATTGCTTTCAACTACTTAATATAATGTACGTAAGTTATTTTACTACTTGCTTTGGAAACTTTCCTCTGTCTTTAAATTATTGTTTTATCTGTATAGAGGTTTATGTTTAAAGTTTACCGTGTGATCTGTCTGACGCAAATTGGCGGGCCGTCATTTTTAATAGCTAAGCTTACTTAGAAACAGATGGACAAGAAAGTGATCTTATAAGGGTTCCTTTTTTTTACCTTTGGGGTACGGAACCCTAATAAGGACTAGACCCAGGAAGCCTCAATAGATGGCAGCAGTATCATCAATAGAGATTAAAAATACAATGTGTTTCAGCGAAGGGGTATTAATACGAAAGGGGGTTGTTCTAGACGTCTAGGTGAACAACTTTTGTTCTACGACTTTTGGAAATTCGAACATTTCGTTCGAAGTTTTTTGTATGAAACAGCTGATTTTCAAGTAAAAAATCCCTCAGAATTATCGAAAAAAAAGTTCAAATTTCCAAAAGTCGTAGAACAAAAGTTGTTCACCTAGACGTCTAGAACAACCCTCTTTCGTATTAATACCCCTTCGCTGAAACACATTGTATATACTTATTATATATTATAGTCAATAAAAAAAACGACGAAAGTAAAGATGATGCTGTATAGGCTAAATAGGCTGTATATAGGTAAAATTATAAAAAATATACTTAGTTATGTAAAAAGGTACAAACTGTTCTATGGTATGGTATTCTATGTATGTATTCTATTATTTATTTATTTATTTTACTTTAATTAAAACGGTTACAAACCAATTACTATAACTGTCGTGGTTAGACAACAAGTAGGCCTAGACTGGTGTTCTTAGTTCGATGTGGACTGTATATGTTCAATGAAAGATGCGCGTTCTTTTGTTCCTTGTTCTTTATTACTGTTCGTCGTTGTTCCTCGGGCGGCTGCTGCGTAATGCACACTGTTGCCCAAGCCGGCCCGAGTTTTATAGGCGGCAGGATAACGGTGATCCTGCCGGCCGCATCGTGAGATGCCAGATGTTTTGTCTTGCTCGCACTCGTTCAGTCGCTGGGGGCGAGCAATAAAACATCTGGCACCTCGTTCACAAATCCCTCGTGGTATTTTCTAACATACCAAACTTTCACAAACATTATCTATACTATTTATCCTACAGTTTTATCTTACAATTCATCTTATAATATAGCTTAATTAACAAAGTTCATTACAAAAACACATTCTATTAACTAAACTTATATCTAAGATCGCTGTCCTCAACATCCTCCCCCCGGCGCAGCTCGCGTAGCCTCTTCCTTTTCCCTCAGTAGGACTGCGAGCTTTCTGGTTGGCCTCCGGAATAGCCCCGATTTCGTCCGGACGTCAGCCACCCGCACTCCGCCGTCTGGTCCGGGGTAGGTCTTCTCCACTTGTCCGATGGGCCATACGTTGCGAGGCATGGTGGGATCGACCACCACGACGATGTCGCCGACTTCGAGCCCGGTCTTCAGATCGGTGGGCTCCCCCCGTGGCACGAGTGTAGGCAGGTACTCGCGCACCCATCGTCGCCAGAAGGAGTCGGCGAGTGCTTGGCTAGCCCGCCAAGCTCTCCGGTCCGCTTCGTTGCATGGGCCTGTCGTTGGTAGGCCCGTCGATGTTCCCAGGAGGAAGTGGTTAGGTGTGAGCGCCTCGGCGTCCCGAGCGCTCACACTCACGTGGGTCAGGGGCCGCGCGTTGATGGAGTATTCGGCCTCGGTGAGTAGAGTCTGCAGCACCTCCGCCGTCGGCACCTTCTCGCGCAGTGTCACGGCGAGCGCAGACTTCACGGAGCGTACGAGCCGCTCCCACGCTCCTCCTTGGTTCGGCGCACCCGGTGGGATGTAGGTCCACTTCATTCTGTGCAGGAGGCCCTCCTCCCGCAGTGCCGGTGCCCACTCGGCGTAGGCGCGCCGCAGCTCCTGATCGGCACCTCGGAAGTTCGTTGCGTTGTCCGAGTGCATCAGGCGCGGCCACCCGCGCCTCGCCGCCATCCGCCGCAGCGCCATGATCGCGGAGTCGGTCGAGAGAGATTCGACCAACTCTAAGTGGACTGCCCGCGTGGTGAGACAGGTGAACAGCGCTCCCCAGCGCTTCTCCCGGCGCCGTCCGATCTTGATCGTCATAGGCCCGAAATAATCGAGCCCGCAGTTGGTGAAGGGGCGGTGGAATGGGTCCACTCGCGCCTTCGGTAGATCCCCCGTTGTTGGCACGCGAGGGCGCGCCTTGCGCACTCGGCAGAGCGCACAGTTGCTCTCTACGGCGCGCACCGTGGGTCGTAGGTGTACGACCCAATAGCGCTGCCGCAGATCGTTCGTCACGCGCTCCCTGTTCGCGTGACCGGCGCGACAATGCTCCCGCAGCACCAGTAGCCTCGTGACGGCGTGGCGGCCGTCTAGGATGATCGGCCGCTTCGCGTCGACCGGCGCGCTCGATGCGCCGATTCTTCCCCTGACACGAAGCAGCCCGTCTTCTAGCACTGGGTCCAATCGGTAGAGGCGGCTCGTCCTTGTGATGGGACGGCACGCCTCCAGCCGCTGTAGGTCGTCCGCGAAGCTCTCCTCCTGCGATCGCCGTATGAGCGCGCGTTCGGCGCACTCGATATGCTCCAACTCCAGGCGCGTCGCTCGGCGTCGGCATAGATCGACGAATGCCAACACCCGCGCGGTGGCTCGTACCAATCGCTCGTACGAAGAGAACCGAGCCGGTTCAGGTGTCCACTGGCTCGATGACTCGTCCCGCTCAGTGATGTGCAGGACCTCCGCCACGTCGTCGTCCTCCCGCGGTAGCCCTAGAGGGTCATAAATAGACATCACTACACTAAGCGCCTCGCGTTTCGTCGGCGCACGTTTCAGTTCACGCACTTCGATCGGGACTCTATGCGTCGCCGTATTAAATGCGAGTTCGTCCGTAGCGGCGTGCCAATAGAGCCCCAAGATCTTATGGTCCGCACTAGCTCCCCCCAGTTGGGAGAGTCCCTTCGCGCACAATTCACTTGGTACATCACTTAAAACACTTTCACTGTCCGCACACCACCCGCGTAGCCTGAAGCCGGCGACGGCGCGCGCTACGCGTACCTCGGTGTCCACCTGCCTCTCGATGCCGCGGAGCCGGTTCGCGGCCGCCGCGTAGCTCGCTGGCATGGTGAACGCGTCCTTTCGCCACGGCAGTCCGACCTCGTAGCCTCCGTCGATCTTACTCACCGTCCGTGCGAATGTCTCGACGGCCCGTTGGTCGGCGTCGCTCACCCTTGGCCTCGGCGCGACACCTAGCGAGTCGATGGCGAAATGCCGCTCAACTTGCTCGCTGAGTCGCCGATCGTGTTCCTCACGCTCGCGTACGCGTAGATCGGGCGCGTACACGTGAAGAACACTCTCCTCACCCGCGTAGATGGCGCTGCGTGGCGCCGTCCCTTGCACTACCCACCCCAGCTGCGTCCTTGACGCGTGCGGTTGCTCGGGGCCGCCGATGCGCAGTTCTCTTGACACGATGAGCTGCAAGTGATCCGAGCCAACCAGGATACGCGGGCGTGCCGGATCGTAGCACACCTCCTCCTCGCGTAGGCCCCTCAGGTGCGCGTATCGCAGCAGGTCTCTAGGCACCGTTTGTTTTCGTATAGAGAGGTCGCGGGTCGTACGACCTCTCAATTTGAAAAGCGCGTTCTCGCCCTTCCCCCTCACGAAGACTTCCACTTCCCGGCTGTCATCTTCCTGTTGAGACATGCTCGCACCAACACCACTTATGTTCAGTGGTCGCGTCGGCCCGCTCGCTCCGACGCGACCGGCAAGTTCATTGTCAATGAGACTTATTGTTGCGCCCTCGTCGAGCAACGCGTAAGTCTCGATCTCTCCACTGGGTCCCGACACTATCACTGGACACACTTTTAACAACACTTCACTATGGTCGGTCGCATTGTTCGGGGCGACCGACAACACTACCGCGTCATTGTGTCTTTCTCGGTTCGTACCCGGCGCGGTCGATCGCGACACAGGCGCGGCCGCGCGGGCGGCCGCGTTCCCTTCCTGCTCGTGCAGCGACGCGTGATGCGACATGCGACACCGTTTCACCCCACACAGTTTCGCCTTGCATTGGTAGCGACGGTGCGTGCTGTCGATGCATCTGAAACAGAGACCTTTCTCACGCACCATATCCCACCTCTGGCTCACTGGTAGGGCGAGGTAGCGTCGGCACTTCGCAAGCGCGTGCGCGCCGCCGCAATCCGGGCATCGCGACGCGGGCGCTTCCGTCGGGTGACGCGGCGTGGGTGTTTCGTCCGCGGGGCGCGGTGCCGATGCTTCGTTCCGATGAAGCGGTGGGGGCGCCTTGATCGCATAGCACGGTGTCGACCCTCCGCACTCCTCTATCGTGTATACCGCCGGTTTCTTCTTTCCCGTGTTCGCCGTTAACCGTGAAGTGCTCGTAGCCAGCGAGAAGTTGTATCGTAGTGCCATGTCCGCCTCATCTAAGAGGAAGTGAGACAGCAACACTATTGTTGGCTCGGTCGTCGCGCAGTTCGCCTTAGCGTAGTCCATCCATCGCGCCCTCACAATCGGATCCAACTTCTCGAGCACTTCCCCGATCAATAACGGGTTCTCGAGGTACTTACTGCCCCCGATTTCCTGTACCGCACACACGGCGTTCTGCATCCTCACTGCAAACTTATTTATTTCCGCCGCCCCCGTTCCTATTCTCGGCAACTTCCGTAGGTCCGCCATCACGCGATCGATTATAGCGTCCGGGCGACCGAAGCTTAGTGCCAGCGCTCGCATGATGACGTTCGGATCTTTTGTCGAGTATAGGAGCGTGCCCACGGATTCGCGTGCCTCACCTTTCAGGCACGAACGGAGCCGGAGTACGTTCTCTATCGGCCGGAGGTTATACAGCTCCGTCGAGTCCTCCATCGCCGCCTTGAAAGTCAACCAATCGCCCAGCGCCCCGTCGAATGTTGGTAACTCGATGCTGCCTCGATATTGTGGGGTTGACATTTGCTGCATTGACTCGACGGGCTGTTCGATCTTGTCCCGGCCCGGCGTTCGCGAACGCTCTCTCCGTCTCCATTCGCCGTCCTTTTCTAGCGGACGGGTTGCATTGCGCCGCGCCCCCCGCTCCCCCCGGTGTAGCGGGGTATTGTTTAACCATTCACCCACCTTATTGTGTACGGTACCTGCGTCATCGATTACGCCGCGTACGCTGCCTTCCTTGTCCTCGATCGTGGCCTTTTCTACGGCCGCCTTCTTCCTTATGAGGTCCGCTTCCAAAGCCAGTTTTTGTTTTTCTATTTCCATCTGCTTTCGCGTAATTTCAGCAAGCTTTTCAGCTTCCTGAAACTCCGCTAAGCGAAGACGCAGGGTAGAGCTAGCGGTTCGCTGGCTTCGTACTGACCTTGCCGGTGATCTTGTGCTAGGCTCGACGTAGCGACTGGTAGAAGGGCGTGGCTGTTGCTGCGTCGACGGTGACGCCGGCGGTTCGAGGGACAGCCGACGCTCGCGCTCCTCTGCGATGCGTCGTTCCTCCTCGCGACGTAATCTTCGTTGTTCACGGCGCCGTTCTTCGTCGCGGCGTCGTACCTCCATCTCCACGCGGTCGCCTTCACTCCTGGCGAGACCCATCTCTTCTGGTGATGAGTGTTCGGTGGTTACAGAGTAAACGAAGTACGATGTCGATGATCCGGCTCGTTTAGGACCAAAATTGTCGTGGTTAGACAACTAGGTAGGCCTAGACTGGTGTTCTTAGTTCGATGTGGACTGTATATGTTCAATGAAAGATGCGCGTTCTTTTGTTCCTTGTTCTTTATTACTGTTCGTCGTTGTTCCTCGGGCGGCTGCTGCGTAATGCACACTGTTGCCCAAGCCGGCCCGAGTTTTATAGGCGGCAGGATAACGGTGATCCTGCCGGCCGCATCGTGAGATGCCAGATGTTTTGTCTTGCTCGCACTCGTTCAGTCGCTGGGGGCGAGCAATAAAACATCTGGCACCTCGTTCACAAATCCCTCGTGGTATTTTCTAACATACCAAACTTTCACAAACATTATCTATACTATTTATCCTACAGTTTTATCTTACAATTCATCTTATAATATAGCTTAATTAACAAAGTTCATTACAAAAACACATTCTATTAACTAAACTTATATCTAAGATCGCTGTCCTCAACAATAACTAAAGACAACAAATCATACATAATTATATTCTATCCCTCGCAAAACCTCAAACATACCTACTGACATTCTATCTTTCCATTTATCCGCAAACAAATCACATTCGGGATAGGCGACCAGAATGTATGTATGTATGGTATTATATTGTATTCTATGGTAATAATATAGGTATTTATAGGTCTCTTGACCAGAGACAACGGTGACCATTGTATCATTTACGGGAAGTAAGTAGACACAAATAAACTTTCTAAACTCACACGATTTGTATTCAAAGTCATAATTTTCCCGTAATTTTTATTATTCTAAGACCCAGAAAAATAATTCTGAGTAAGTGAATAGTACCATGTAGTAAAGAAACATAGAGTTTAATACCGTCATTTAACTTAAAGGTGGCTTATAACTAATAACATAGATAACTAAAGATAAAATTATAATCACAGCGATGTGTATGTCGTGACTTCGGCAGAGACCACACGCTGGATTTCCTTGACACAGTTATATCTGTGTGGTTATTTGATTACTAATAACGTACCTAAATCATTTATTTTATTGCAAATTAGATACGCCAATTATATACAAAAAACACTAACGTTATGCTTGTGGTTTTACCTGCAAGTAAAGTAAATCTGTACTATTTTCGGATTTCAGACTGACGATTTGGTAGTTTTGCGTGATTAAATACCAGATACTTAGATATGATACAGAGAAATATATTAGACAAAATATTTAAAAGGTCAAAATCGGTCAAAGGATCGGCATTGCCACCCAAAGAGGCAATGCCCCCAGCCTTTTGAGCACGTATATGGCAAAAAAAATGTGAACGGTGAAATGACGACTAAAAGAATAGAAGTGAATAAAAGAAGAAGACATATACTGCGCCGACTACAAATAAATTGGCACATGGGCAGAAAGAAGAAGAAGATGGCAAAAAATATTTTAAATAAAAGGGTAGGTACCTATTATTATCACGAGTAAACAGATATCTTCTTAAGAAAAGCAAAACGCTAATCTTCATCTACAAGCAGGTGTAAAAGTGTGTCATTTGTAAAAATCGTACTCGATTATAAAACATTGATAAACATTTATTAATATTAATAAATAACCAATAAGACATGAAGCCAGAAATTCATCACAGACGTAACTTGATTTTTCTGCTAATTTTGTGATGGATCGAATTACACCTATAATTATTTCGACAAACGAGTTTTTACACCTTATTTTATAAGAATTTCCTATCATTTTAAATTCGGTTAAAAATAGAAATGTGTAGTGTAACATAATGTCAACTTGTCGTCATAAATCATTTTCTCAAGAGAAATTTGATTATGCTTGTAATGTGATAAGTAATTTAATCAAAAAACTTACTTTGAACGTATAATTTATATTATATTTATAATAATAACTATGGAAGAGCG
The DNA here is from genome assembly GCA_907269075.1 of Idaea aversata. NCBI lineage: Eukaryota > Metazoa > Arthropoda > Insecta > Lepidoptera > Geometridae > Idaea > Idaea aversata. The sequence continues at coordinate 8,085,765 of OU026102.1, forward strand.
GAGCCTTCTGACACAGGCATTTCATGCTTAAAAGAAGGTTTCATCCTAATGTAGATAGATTTAAGCATTTGTAAAAGAAATAAACGCATTTATTTATTTATTTATTCATTATGTTGTTGGGTCAATGGTATTTATATTTGCTAATTTCAACATTTTATTTACTCAAACTCATATATATACACAATTTAAAACTAAATAACTAGTGGTTTCAAGGCCGATTCTACTGGTAAATATTTAAAAGTGAGTCTTTTACCTACTGCATTTACAGAAGCTATTCATTCTCATCTTATCTCTGCTCATCACTCTGAAGATCCTCATCAGATGTTCGCCAATTATTTATGAGATCAACGTAAAGTTACTTAAAATAAAATAAAAATTGGATGTCAATAAGGCAGAGATATCCAGTAACCCCTTTTGGGAAGTTTTTAGTTTTTTTTGTCTTATCTCCGTGGTTTCACTATATTTTTTTCTTTATGTTGTAATTTTTCCTGGTCCCTCGAGATATAGGACGTGTTTTTAGTTCGAGGTCCATTGTTAGTGCTAATTACTGTTTTCTTATTTACCTACCCGTCTAATCCAAAATCCTCAACGAAGAAAAAACCTGTATACCAACGTTTGTCCAGATCAGTAAAAAATAAGACCTGTAGAGAAGTACTAACAAACAGAGCTTGAGCTGTGCGGTTATAAATCAATCAAGTCAGTCTGAACTTTAAATTATATATTTATAAATGTTGTAGAAAAAAGGAGAACTTAGCAACTTTCTTTTTCAAAAGATATCCATTAACTATAATTAGGTAACTTCTTCCAATATCACTACATAGTATAAAACAAAGTCCCTTTCTCTGTCCCTATATACCTCTATATACCTATGTACCTATGCTTAAATCTTTAAAACTACGCAACGGATTTTGATGCGGTTTTTTTAATAGGTAGAGTGATTTAAGAGAAAGGTTTATATGTATCATCATCTCTGGCCTTTTCGTCTATTTCAGACGATTTACGTCTCAGCGCCTACACGCTCTTTCGTGGCTTAGTAAACCAATTCGCGATCGACAGATGCGACCGCAATTTGCACAAGGAAAGGAGCCTTGGTCATTGTCCACGCCCGCATGTCTCTTGCGCCTCTTCGCCGCCAAGGTGTCGAACCACGCCCGGTCATGCCTAGAACGACCCTCGAAGACACAATTCCTCCACTCATTTCTGTCCTCAGCCAGTCCCTCCCAGTCATTATGTGAGATATTGAATGCAAGCATATCCCTCTTGACACAATCTTTAAAGCGAAGCAAAGGTCTCCCAACGGCCCGCTTTGCATCCGCAATCTCGCCAAGAAGAACACGTCTCGGTAGACGGGAGGTGTCCATGCGATGCATATGCCCCAGCCAGCGCAAACGCCGTTGTTTCAGCCAAGCCATGAAACTGGGCAACTGGGCTAATTCGAGAACCCTCTCATTCGTGATCCCGTCCTTCCAAGTGATACCCAGGATATTGCGTAGGCATCGCATGTAGAAAGCGTTAAGTCGCCGTTCTTGTTTAGCATACGACGTCCAGGTCTCAGCCCCGTAAGAGAGTATGCTAAGAACACATGCTTGAAACACCAACATTTTGGTTTTGGCGGTAAGGTGTTTATTGTCCCATACCCTCTCACGAAGCCTCCCGAACGTGGTCGCCGCTTTGCCGATGCGAGTGTCGATTTCCGCATCCAGTGAAAGATTGCTCGACACGGTCGACCCTAGGTACGTAAACTTATCGACTACTTCTAGTGGAGCCCCATCTAGAAGGATCGTTGGTTTGCTTTCACAGCCCTGACACAATATCAAAGTTTTTTTAGCGTTAATCGACATGGAGAACAGGGCACATGCACGAGAAAACTTGTCAAGCATAACTTGCAGATCTTCTGGGGAAGCAGCGACAAAAAATTATATGTATAATACATGCATAATATAGCCGTGCGAAGCCGGAGCGGGTCGCTAGTTGTAAATAAAAGATGACTACGATTAGGGAACTGATGACAGATTGTGGTCATAAACCAGATGTAAAACTAATGGATATAACGATAATTAATATTTACGTTAATAAATTCTTCCGTAGTGACATTAAAAACTTCATCGGCTAACCCACAATGACCATTAAATTGAACTCTTCTACGATTAATAAATATGAAATTTAATATGGAACTGACGTAGCGGGACGACTCGCTTGATATGGCAAGATCGCAGCTTTCTACACCACAACACCAGTTTAACTTGACACGCCGTGACTGAGGTAATCAACAGGGTTCCTCCAATTATCCCGTTGTTTGTCGCCGGGTGAAAGGTCAGAGTACTCTGGTTAAGTTTCTCTTGCTTCTGTAAGCCTGGGGCATAACTTTTATTATTCGTAGGTGTCTTTGACGGTTGCGTTCGGTATTGTTATGATTGAGACGTTTATATTGCTGCGTTAATATTTAAAAGATACTAATTTTCATTACCTAATAGAAATTGGTTTCAAATAATACATGTAAAATAACCTAAGCAAATTACCTTAAGGTGAAAGGGTACCTGCGCGCTCTCCATACAAACGTAGTCGACTGTTTCCTCCCTGGATAATGACACTAGCACAAATATTTTTGTGCCATTAAACCTATAACTGCCATGACTATGCCTCAATGTTTTGGTTTTTTTCATTTCTAATTATCATAGATATTAAAATTAAAAAAAATATATAAACAAAAACAAAAAATAGGAGCATGGTCATGGCAGTTATAAGTTTTATGCACCAAAAATATTTGCTCTAGTGTCATTATCTAGGGACAAAACAGTCGACTACGTTTGTAATAGTTTGTATGGAGAAAGCCCCCGGTACCCTTTCCTCTTAAGGTAGTTTTTAAATATGAATACTTCCATCATTATTACATAGCATAAAACTAAGTCACTTTCCGCTGTCTGTCCCTGCTTAGATCTTTAAAACTACGCAACGGATTTTGAGTAATTAAAAAACCGTGGTTTGAAATCATAATCAAAAGAAATAAAAACTTCTAAGGTTTTTCGAATATTTTTTTCCTTTCTAAGTTATCGTTTATTAATGATCTAATAAACGTCATGAACATTATAATTAATAGTTAATAAAATGTTTTTATTCCCTAGCTAACCCTTATCTTAATTTTGATAAACCCAAAGGTTAATGCGGCTTTAAGGTCTAGTTAGTGGGAAATACAACTTCAAATAACAATTTTGTGATTCTTACATTTTTATACTTATACCTATATTTCTGAGGCAGGTACAGTATGGGTCATAAGTAAATGATTAGTTTGCTACAATAATAATATCTACAAGTGTTGGAGTTACGACTTTCTTCTAATAGACGTTACACACAAACATTTAAATACTTGAATTAAAAGTACTCAGTGTGATTATTATTTTCAACATGTTAGCTATGTATTTAGTTGGCCGAGTGGTATGAGCCTCCACCCGCTACACCAACCGACACGTGGTTTCGATCCACAGGTTACGTTGTTATAATGTTCAAATAGTGCTGCACAGGATTGTAAGCTTTACGGTGGGCAGACTTTTGACCGTGGATTGTACCTATAGAGCGGTGTTGGCTTAGTGGTGGATACCTCGACTTTCATTCCAAAGGTCGTTTGTTCGAATCCTGGCTGGCTCTGCACGAATGGATGTTTCTTATGAAAAAATGATGTGCACTAATTGACATTGCTCTTATGGTGAAGGAAAACCATCGTGATGAAACCTGAGGCTTAGTTAATGGTTCCAAATTCAAAGTTTTGACAAGTTGTTTCCTCTGGACATGGTCGACTAAGCTGAGAAGGTAGTGTATAGCCGCTGAGCAAGCCTACTCCATCCTCAAGCAAAACGAACCCAACTAAAAAATTAAAAAAAAAACCGGTTTATCCGTTTGGGAGCTACGATGCCACAGACAGACAGACACACACACAGAGACACGTCAAACTTATTTCGTTTTTGCGTCGGGAGTTAAAAAAGTCTAGTTGCAGAAGTACAAGTATTTAGTTAACTACTTTTCAACATGTACTAGATTATGCTAATTACGCATAAAATTAATAAAAACAAGCATAACAAATAGCATAAGAAAGTTGACAATATCTCGTTTGCTGTTTTAAATAACGCCTAGTATTTCAACTAGAATTAATATCGTAGACTAGTTAGCATTAACTACCCGTCAAGGCAGAATTTAAACCAGTTATAAAAGTCTCTAAGGCACTTCTAGGAATTTTACAACAGACAATAAATTATAAACCGCGAACTTCAACCCATATCCTAAAACAGATTTAACACGATATAAATCTAAAAGAGTTCTTGCAGACTACAGATTTTCTATAGGCACGCCCACGTGGACATAGTTTCATTATTGGACGACCCAGTTGGCACAATGGTCACCATATCGGACTGGCAAACTCAGGGTTGCGGGTTCGATTCCCGCCTCAGACAAGGATTTATCCTTAGATATTTGTCTGTGGTCTGGTTGACAAAATAGTATTTAATAGCATATCCGTTGTCTAGCACCCATGGCTAGATGGCGATGTGTAGAATGTCCTGCAATATCGCCTCAAAATTACCCCAAAATATCTGTAAAAATTTCACCTACAATTCTATCTCAGCACTTTTGAGAAAAACAAAACACATTCGTTACAATCAACAATATTAGTTGTAAGCGACGGGTATTTCTGGCGCGTTGCGTTTGGCAGCCCCCCAAAAGATCCCAATGGGTCGAAGTGTTGCTGGCTATTTGTCAGCCCCCGATATATATAAGATAACCGCAACTAGACCACGAGCCCCAACTTTATACTGACATCAAACTATCAATCGATAAAAAAATTGTGGTCTGTGAGAGCTCTAAATGTTACGCCATAGAACGGCGGCGCCGGCGCCGGTGCCGAAATTGGTCATTCTCATTAGTTATGCAGTATTTAGACGAAAAAGAATGACAAACACTAAATTCTACCTACGGAAATTTCACTTATTATTCACGTTTTGGACTGGTTTTGACAAAAGATTTATGAATTAAACATATATTATCTAAAAAATACGCTAATTTTGGTAAATTCATAGTATTGGAATTTGGTCTAACCCATGCTTTGAGAGTATTTTCTATGGACCAATCTAATCTTGGTTACTCCGGGGCATTCCTGGCACAAAGATTGGCTATCGCCATCCAGCGGGGGAATACCGCTTGCATACTCGCATCTTTTGTGCCAGGAGTGTCGCGGGGCGGTTTATTTTGTAGTATTTATGTTTTTTTTTTGTATTAAGTTTTTTTTTTTTAATGATTGTAATTTTCTTTTAGTTTTATTTCTTTTTATTTTATCTGTAATTATGGATTTTGATTTGTAATAAAATTTAAGTGTTTATAAATAAATTATTATTATTAAAAACTATCTAGGTTATACTATAACCATGTCATTTAGAATTTACATGATATTTCTCTTCTTAAGAGGAAAGGGTACCGGGGGCTTTCTCCATACAAACTATTACAAACGTAGTCGACTGTTTTCTCCCTGGATAATGACACTAGAGCAAATATATTCGGTGCATAAAACTTATAACAACCATGACCATGCCCCTATTTTTTGTTATTTTTTTTATTCTTTTATTTTTCTAATTCTAATTTCTATGATAATTAGAAAATTAAATAAACCAAAACATAGGGGCATAGTCATGGCAGTTATAGGTTTTATGGCACACAAATATTTGTGCTAGTGTCATAATCCAGGGAGGAAACAGTCGACTACGTTTGTATGGAGAGCGCGCAGGTACCCTTTCACCTTAATGGTCTGAACAACACAGGAAAGAACATAACACGATATACCTACAGTCTACACAAAGTAAAGTAATAGTTAAAAAGTATAAATGTTTCACAAATGGATGGCTTTATCGCTGAAACCAGATCAATCCAGTTATCAGTTGAAATCATTGGCATGAGATCACATTGAATTGTCTTAAAAACGAAGTTAGGCAACTGGGTATATCGTACAGAAACGTTATCATCTGACCGTTTGTCACACAACAACATAATCTATAGGTAAATACTTCTATCTTCTAATATATAAAATTCGTGTCATAGTGTTAGTTACCATACTCCTCCGAAACGGCTCGACTGATTTTTATGAAATTTTATATGCATAATCAGTAGGTCTGAGAATCGGCTACTATCTAGTTTTTATTTTGTTTTTTATAGTTTTTTTTTGTACCTAAATGGCAAAACAACTATTGCCGGGACAGCTAGAAATATTATAAAAAGATAAAGTTTGTGAGGTTGTAAATGGTAATCTCCAAAACCAGTGAACGGATTTGGATGAAATTTTGCAAATATATAGTTTGGGGGTAACTGAGTGTCATATTATGCTATTTTTTATCTCGGAATTCCCACGGGATCAGGAATTAGGCGGGTTCCGCGGGGCGCAGCTAGTTTTTACATTTATAAACTGATAGCGACCCGCTTCGGCTTCGCACGGCTATATTATGCATGTATTATACATATAAACCTTCCTCTTGAATCATTCTATCTATTAAAAAGCCGCATCAAAATCCGTTGCGTAGTTTTAAAGATCTAAGCATACAAATGGACATAGGGACGGCGAAAAGTGACTTTATTTTATACTATGATAGTGATACAGATCGCAATAAGCAAGACAACAAAGACAAAATCTCTACCTATATTACATGAATTGAGTGTTTATTAGGTATACAATACTAAAAACATAAAAAAATTAAACGACGGAAGGCTAAAGTGGCGCGACACAACGCGAATTTTTATATTCAATTTTAACACAAAGCAACGTGGCTAGAAATTGTAATTTATATCAATATCGTGTATTAAATATTTAGCAGTTTTTATCAACAAATGATCTTGACCAAGTGTATGGAATAATCTTACTCAATTTCTATTGTATAGTAAGGATATTATGATAAGTAAGTAAAGTAAATGATCAGTTTGCTACAATAATACTATCAACAAGTATTGGAGTTACGACCTTCTTCTAATAGACGTTACACACAAACATATAAATACTTGAATGAAAAGTACTCAGTGTGATTATTATTTTCAACATGTTAGCTATGTATTTGGTTTGCCGAGTGTTATAAGCCGCCACTCGCTACACCAACCGACGTGGGTTCGATTCACAGGTTACGTTGTTATAATGTTCTAATAGTGCTGCACAGGATTGTAAACGGTGGGCAGAGAGTTTTGGCCGTGGATTGTACAATCTGTGAAAAAAGTGGAGACTTACCATAGACATTTTAAATAATTGATACTAATTTAATTATCGCTCCGGGGCATTCCTGGCTCAAAGATTAGCTATTGCCATCCAGCGGGGGATTCTCGCATCTTTTGTGCCAGGAGTGTCGCGGGGCTGGTTATTTGATTAGATATAAGTTATTTATTTGTAGTTTTTTTAATTTTAGGATGTTTTTTTTATTTTTTTTTTATTTATTTTTTTTTTTTGTATCGATTTAAGTATTTGTTTATTTTTATTTTTTTAATGATTGTGATTTTCTTTTAGTTTTATTTGCTTTTGTTAGTATTTTTTCAAATTTTAGTTTTTTGTAATAAATAATTAAAGTATTTAATTATTATACAAGTATAAGATTAAAGTCGCCTAATTCTAGTTTGCTTGCTAAAATTGGTACAGTCGGCTGCATAATTGCAGCCCTCGGTAGAGTTCGAAAATTACTATTAGGTATTGGAATGTTTGCATTCTAAAAAAATTGTTTGATTAATTGATGAGTTAGAAGACTTCAAACTTCAACTAAAGCAGGTGTCTAAAATCTTGTTCGTGTTGAAAAAATTCTTATAACAGCAGTTTTGGAGCTCTACGGTGGGTCTGCAATTATGCAGCCGACCGTACATTCTAATAATACCAATTTTAGAACTCTAAGGTGTACCTCTACTTTTTTTGGTAAATTGTACCTACCTAGAGTGGTTTGTCTCAAAGTGTTTCGTTTTATAGCACTTACCTACTTATTTCAATTAGGTTATCTTGTTTAAACCATAATACCTGATTATGGTAATTATTTTACGATAAAAAACTCAAGTGCGATTTAGACTCACGTGCCGATGGATTCGTCAAATTATGGTAACATTAATATTTAGTGAAATTGTCCAAATGTTAAGTTGCGTTTAAGGCGAGTTGCTACTTTAGACTACCTAAGAGTTAGACGAAATGCTTTTAAGACGGGTTTCCAGTCCCAGTTGTGTTTTAGATGAGTGGCGACGAGTGAGACGATCCGAGTTTGCGACAATTCTATATTAACTCGTTTTTTGTTGTAGGTGACATGGCGGGCATCATAAAACTAAGCCACTTAATTATAAATCAAATCAAATCATTTATTGTTTATAAGTCTAGGATAATTTAATAACATAGTTCTTATAGTTGTTGAAAGCGCTAGACCTCGCCTTAATAAGCACACAAACATTTCCTTATAATAGAGTGTAAATTACGAATAGTCAAAAAAAAAACTTATAGGTTTTTTTTTATACTTATATTAAAAAATATTTGTCTGTAGTTTTGTCTGTAGATGTCAACTTGATTATAAAGTAGATAAGTAACAGTAATAAGTCAAATCAAATAATATACATACATCATTTAACAAAGAAAGGCCCCAAGTAGCACGTTAGTGAATTTTGGAACTTATTTTGCAACTGTAGGTAGCATATTAGTGATGCAAGAGTGTTTGGTATTACTTAAAGATGCAAACAGCACTCGAATTTGCAAATGAGTAACTCTTATCACTAATGGTTGCTTTAGAGGGATTTTTGTTTCTTCTTTATTACCTATGGTAGCATTAAGCCGAATCTATTACTCATAGGCGCATAAAGGTTTTAATTTTCTCTCTTTTAGAACTCAAAGAGGCATATGACATCTTAAAATCCCCCTTAAAGAACTGTGCCCTAATAGGTGGTATTTTTCCCTCATTTGGCACCATTAGTACTAAATAAGTAGTATATATGAGTTATTTATCACTTGTAGTGGCTTAAGAGTTATTATTGAAGCTCATTTGGAACCTTAGTGTAATTGCCTTTGTAAGGTCTAATATACTCTTATATGCCACTGTAAAGCGTATATCGGTTCCATTTTTTTCTCATTTAGAACCACAAGATCTAATTAAAATAATAACGGGTCGAGTGCGAGTCGTACTCACGCGCTGAGGGTTCCGTACATTAGTTTCATTCCAGACAGTTACAGATAGTGTCAGACAGTTCCAAACAGTGCCAGACAGTGCCAGACAGTGCCAGACAGTGCCAGACGGTGCCAGACGGTGCCAGACTGTACCAGACAGTACCAGACAGTACCAGACAGTACCAGACAGTACCAGACAGTACCAGACAGTACCAGACAGTACCAGACAGTACCAGACAGTACCAGACAGTACCAGACAGTACCAGACAGTACCAGACAGTACCAGACAGTACCAGACAGTACCAGACAGTACCAGACAGTACCAGACAGTACCAGACAGTACCAGACAGTACCAGACAGTACCAGACAGTACCAGACAGTACCAGACAGTACCAGACAGTACCAGACAGTACCAGACAGTACCAGACAGTACCAGACAGTACCAGACAGTACCAGACAGTACCAGACAGTACCAGACAGTACCAGACAGTACCAGACAGTACCAGACAGTACCAGACAGTACCAGACAGTACCAGACAGTACCAGACAGTACCAGACAGTACCAGACAGTACCAGACAGTACCAGACAGTACCAGACAGTACCAGACAGTACCAGACAGTACCAGACAGTACCAGACAGTACCAGACAGTACCAGACAGTACCAGACAGTACCAGACAGTACCAGACAGTACCAGACAGTACCAGACAGTACCAGACAGTACCAGACAGTACCAGACAGTACCAGACAGTACCAGACAGTACCAGACAGTACCAGACAGTACCAGACAGTACCAGACAGTACCAGACAGTACCAGACAGTACCAGACAGTACCAGACAGTACCAGACAGTACCAGACAGTACCAGACAGTACCAGACAGTACCAGACAGTACCAGACAGTACCAGACAGTACCAGACAGTACCAGACAGTACCAGACAGTACCAGACAGTACCAGACAGTACCAGACAGTACCAGACAGTACCAGACAGTACCAGACAGTACCAGACAGTACCAGACAGTACCAGACAGTACCAGACAGTACCAGACAGTACCAGACAGTACCAGACAGTACCAGACAGTACCAGACAGTACCAGACAGTACCAGACAGTACCAGACAGTACCAGACAGTACCAGACAGTACCAGACAGTACCAGACAGTACCAGACAGTACCAGACAGTACCAGACAGTACCAGACAGTACCAGACAGTACCAGACAGTACCAGACAGTACCAGACAGTACCAGACAGTACCAGACAGTTTCAGACAGTACCAGTCAGTGACAGACAGTTGTACAGACAACAGACAGTTGCACAGACAACAGACAGTTGCACAGACAACAGACAGTTGCACAAACAGTTGACAGACAGTTGCACAGACAGTTGTACAGACAGTCCTCGACTTTACAAGTTAAGTAAATTTTACTTTTTTTTTACTTTATTAACCTTCACAATGGGTTTTGTACCCGTCTTGAGGATCCCCAATTCAAAGTAGAGACAGCAAGACCTGTGAAGTGAAAAATATCACTACTAGGTACTAATGAGTGATTTTTGGGCTTAAGAGTTCCAATAAGGTAACAAATGAGTGAAAATAAGAACTAAAAGGTCTACTTTAAATCGCCATGTTTAAAAATAATAACCTTGAAAAGCATTTTGTTTAATGGTATTTTATTACAATAACATTTAACAAAATAAGTTTTAATAACTGTTGTTGACATTATACTTTTTGTGAAACTATAATGTTAGGTTTTTAACAACCAAATTGTTGTAAAGTATTATCTTATTTATTTGATCAGCATATATTTTTTGATATTTTTTGATTAAATTGTAGGCGCATCAAAATTTACTAAGTAAATATACCATGGTTTCACGATAAAAAACCATTTGCAAGGGCTCCATGATATTATGCTGCGGTTTACACGTACATTTTTAATACTCACCAAATAGATGCAATATGGCTGTCACAATTAACACAATAGAACAAAGCACACCGTTTTTCGTTTATCTCCGCCGAAAATAAGACTAGTTATGACAAATTAATCACTCAACGAATGAATGTATCGCTTTATCATTCAATCATTCATTCACAGCGCGCAATTTGCACCGTTAGTTCCAAGTACCACTCAGGGTAACAATTCGAACTCTTATGCAACGCTTCTGCAACTATAAATGAGTTGCAATTTTTCTCCCTTTGGTAATATATAGGTTGCATATAGGTTCTAACCACCTATATAGAACTTAATCAAGGTGGATTTTATTACTAAAGGTTCCAAAAAAATACTATATGCAAGCTATTTATTACCAAATGTGTTACTTGGGGCCCTTATCAGGCTGGCAGACACGGACCAAGGAACATCCGATTGTTCCATTATATATGGGTCCCATTTTTAGGGTTCCGTTCGTCAAAAGGTAAAAAAGGAACCCCTTATAAGATCACTTTCTTGTTCTTTTTGAGATATAGAACTATAATGAAGTGGTCATACATGGGATCGTTAAAGATGTAGGCGTTGTTACCGGAAATACGTTACCAAATATGTAAAGAGGCTTAAAAGAGCGCTACCTCATAATTATTATTATCCTGCTTGACCAAACACAGATAGTAAACTTGTGGATTATTGTCTTTTCTCACGAAAATACTAACTTTAAGCTAACACAATGACATGTGTTAGTTCCCGATTCTGGAGTAAATTTTCATCTAAATTTTTTGAGCCTTTAAGATAATATAATCATACAGCCAGAAAGAAACATTTAATGGCGCAATATAGCAAAGCCATTTTAAAAAGTATAAAACATTCAAGAGAAAACCTAAGTTTTCATTTTGAAAACCTGACTGACTACCTGGCTAGACACTAGACACTATACAGTAACAATCTCGACGAACCTGCACCTCAACCGATTAATATGACTGCGACGAATTATCGATTATCCACACGCTGCTCTCATTCATTCACTTTCTAATCCTAAACACACTTGTTTAAATTACTCATTTAAATAAACTACACGAATCAGTCCCAAGATAAATCCGGAAATGTATAATCGTAGAAATTATCGTAATTGCATTGGATGATTAGTTGATTAGTCGAACGTGAACGAACATGTGCCTTAAATTATCTCTGTGAAGCGTCTCGGTTATGGTGACGGCTTGAGTGAAAATAATGTTGATCGTATGCGATGGTGCCTTCACCATTGCATAAAATCAACATTATACCCTAAGTATTTAGGTACTGTACGGTCGGCTGCATAATTTGAGACCCACCGTAAAGTTCTAAAACGGCTGTTATAAGAATGTTTTTAACACGAGCAAGATTCTAGACACCTGCTTTAGGTGAAGTTAAAAGTCTTTTAACTCATCAATTAATCAAACAAAATAATTAGAATGCAAACATTACAATAATAGTAATTTTCGAACTCTACCGAGGGCTGCTATTATGCAGTCGACTGTACCTAAATACTTACATATTTTTTCGATTTAGCCCCCTTGATTAATTTATGTTAGCGATATCGCCAATCGACAGATTTTTTTGTATAAAATTGACATAAGAAAACTTAAACTTAGAATTTAAGAAACCTAAATTTAGAATTAAAAAAACCCCCGACTTTTATCCCCCATAACATTCAGACGGCTGAACCGATTTCGATCAAACATAGCTAAGAATACTCCCGACTAATTCACCTCTCAAACAAAAGAAACAAAGTCAAAATCGGTGCATCTGTTCAGGAGCTACGATGCCACAGACAGACAGACACGTAAAACTTATAACACCCCGTCGTTTTCGCGTCGGGGGTTAATGAAACGTGTCTACCATTTTTTTCATACAAAAAAAATCTGCACGTGGCGATATCGCTAATGGAAAGCAATCTGGTCTAACGTTGCAGATTTCTTAAACCAATTTATACAATAGATTCAAATATTCGCTACATTGCTGATTATCTTGACAGCAAGCTTTGCCTGATGCCAATAATTTATTTAGATTTCTTTCGGTTAGGGTAATAGTACTTCCTGTAACGATACACTGGCCATCCATACGAATCAATCACCACAATCTATTTAGCCATCTAACAGTATACTAGTATTCAATTAGAAGAAGCATTACTAAACTTCTGAATACGTTGGTGCTATGATAAAGATCTTATTTATTAACACTATAATTTATTGTAAATCATTAATTCGAATAACATAAAACAAATTACAAATCCAACCAAAAAAATAAATAAACAAATAAATAAATACATAAATAAATCATAAAAACTACAATTCATGAACTAACACCTAATCAAGTAAACCGTCCCGCGACACTCCCAGCACAAAAGATTTCTTATTTATCACTACATAGTATAAAACAAAGTCGCTTTCTCTGTCCCTATATCCCTTTATATATGCTTAAATCTTTAAAACTACGCAACGGATTTTGATGCGGGTTTTTTTAATAGATAGAGTGATTAAAGAGGAAGGATTTTCGATATAATACATGCATGATACAGCCGTGCGAAGCCGGGGCGGGTCGCTAGTTTGTTATATTCTAATTTCCCTACGGAAGAGTAAAGACAGATTTAATTTCATTAGAAATTTTGTCAATCAAACAGCGGCAAAATATGTAGTGTGGGCAATATGTAACTGATTCATTCAAATATTTGAGCTTAAAGGTGCTTAGTTCGTAATTGTTATTGTCCACGCTCTACATAGTAAATTATTCTATGGCCATGCTAGGTAGGTGCAATTTCTCTAAGTGCCGTAATATAAGTTACCCGGAGACACTAATAGGCCGCGTCCGCTCAACACCAATCCTTCAAAGCCAAGTACGTGACGACGCGCGAGATTACTCCGTCTAACTCAAACCAATCATTATTGAACTAACTAAGCGAGATGATTCTAATTACCAGTTTCAAATACTTGGAAAACGAAGACCTAGCAGATATTACCTAACACAGAAAACTCTATAAAAACTATCTCCTTTAGTCGCATAAAACCAACTAAACAAAACACCACCTTTACGAAAAACGCATAAGTCGCAAAATACCAAATACGCATAAAACCAACTTCGATTTAAGCAAAATACCAACTACGCATAACACAAACTTTGATTTAGAAACAAACAATTACATAATAAAAACAAAAGACGATCAAAATGATGATAAAAACGGAAACAAAAGACGATCGAAATGAAAACAAAAGACAATCGAAAAAACTATCGCAACGGAAAGACAATACCATACATCTCTATGCTGTGTTCTAGAAACAAACGTAATTTTTGGAAGAAATGATGTGACTACAGTGACTATCCTCGAAAAACTATTTGCAGCTCGCAGACATTTGCTACTGGGCCGGATAAATTAGTTGGTTTACAACTTTCTTACTGCTAGCCTAGCATGAAGGCCAAAACACGATACGATAAAGCGATATAACTACATCAACTCTCAAAATATGATAGATAAAGCCGCCATGTTGAATTTTTATCGCAATTTATAATAAAAATTCAACATGGCGGCTTTATCTATCATATTTTGAGAGTTGATGTAGTTATATCGCGTGATATAGCTTTATCGTATCGTGTTTTGGTCTTCATGCTAGGCAGGCAGAAGTGCTTTCCATATCGCGTTTAGATGATCTGATGAACTTCCGGCTGCAAATTGACGCGTGCTGAACTCAACTTTCACAAGCTTTTATTGCACCTTTTAGCTACTGAAAACGTGTTTGATGTTTTGCTGTCTATCACTCGTGGGCGTTTATTTAATTGTAATTGATTGATGTTGTAAATACTTATAACAAATTGCAGGTAGAAGAAATCGAAGTGCATTATTTGTAATAAGTACAAGAAAGGCAAAGTTTGAAACTTTCTAAATAATTTTACATTATTGAGATACCTATCTACGTGATACACTCTTCAAATCTTCGCTTCACACATTGTTATAATCCATTTCCGCAAGTTACATTAGAAATCATAGTGCAAGCAACATTATTTCAAAATTTTATTGCGAACTGAAATAGGTGTTACGAGCTACACTTCCACAGTTATGTTAGCAATCAACGTTTTCACCTTGCATTACACAACTTTCAAACAAGAGAGTACGACAAACCCGTTAGTCGAACCCGGAACAATCACCGTCGTAGTTTGCACAAAAGGATGTGACCATGTGACCTCGCCGATTCAGATCTCATACCTCTTTCAAATTAAGCTTTCGCAACTCGTTAAGATAACAGTCTGTCTCTATGAAAGACTCAATCAGCGATCCGTATGGTTGTCGAAAACCGGTAGCTATCAATGGAGGCTGGCAAGGTGCGTAGGTACGAAGACTTGCGGAACCCGCATTCCCAGTCGGAGCCTTTCCATGTAAGGAACACGACCTGGACATTCTAACCGTAAACTGGCTGGCAAAAACACCCTCTAATTGGTAACTTGGTGACGTACCAAAGCAGGACACTGACATTGATTTACCCATGAGGTCGTACAGACGCGTTAATTGAGATTAAAAATATATGAGTAGAAACTCTAGCTGTCTCATTAAAAGTGAATTAATACGGAAAGCTATGGTTCAGATCTAAGATTAAATCATTGAATCAATATTTAGTTACTGGGTGTCTTTGAAGAATTATCTGATTATAAATTAAATGTTAGAATCTTTAAGGAACTACTAATCAAGCAACTTAAAGAGAGAAGCAAAAACAAAATTTATATCTATTTGAGCTTATGAAACTTTCTCACGGATGAAATAATATTTAAAATGGGCCAGTAGAAACATGTAGTAGGTAATAACATTCGAATAATAGTTATAATATTAAAACATAATGCAAGTGCTTAGCGATATAAAAAATACAGGAAATGTAAGCTGTCATTACCCACTTATACTTGTTTAGAACCGATTATTTCAATATAGTAAATTAGTTAGACAGAGTAACTTTAACCTATAATAATAAAATATAATGATGGAAACCTTTCTTAAGGCTGCCTATGCTGCCAAACGCAACGCGCCAAAAATACCCGTCGCTTACAACTAACATTGTTGATTGTAACGAATGTGTTTTGTTTTTCTCAAAAGTGCTGAGATGAAATTGTAGGTAGAAAATTTATCGATATTATGGGGTAATTTTGAGGCAAAAATTACTTGTCATTTTAAAGCTAGACTAGTTTTAATTCTTAATTTTAGGATAGCTTCAAAATCAAAGGAAATTTTTGGCTCAAAATCACACCAAAATGTCGGTAAAAATCTCACCTATAATTCCATCACAGCACAGAAAAACAAAACACATTCGTAACAATCAACAATTTTCACCAACGAAGGCGACCAGTGCCAGTAGTAACTATTTAGTAGGCTGTGTACCAAGGTCGTTGGCGTATGGCCTTAAATGAAAAGAATTGTGTAGAGAAAAGAAAAGAAAACCTACTTGCCTAATATATTTCGTGCTGAAAACGGCATGAATCATCAAGCAAACTTCAAATTAGATAAATGTAAGAATACGTTAGGTAAGATAATAATTAATTACTTAAAACTTATATTTGTTTGTTGATAGGTACCTACCATAAATAAAATATAATATGGTAAGTACCTGCAGGGAATCAATAAAATTGATATAGATTGACAATAAAGAAAATATTTCTCTCATGACCTGTTTTTAAGTAATTTTCCCTAATTTCAACCTCAGGTACTTTATTTAAAAACAACTTGCACATCACATTCATACTAATTGTTAATCATAATAATTATACGCATTATGTTTTAGTATAGTGGTATTTTGTTTTGTGTTTTGCATAGGTAAGTATGACAAATTATTTAAACATCTGATTCTCTGTAAGGTACTTAGTTTATTATTACTTTGTTTGTTCAATGACCTGACGAATGTTTTAAATATTAAGAACTAGCAGCGTTCCATGGTTTCACCCGCGTAACTCCCGATCCCGTGGGAATGTCGGGATAAAAAGTAGCATATGTTATTCCCAATGAATCAATGTATCCTCATACTAAGTTTGATCAAAATCGTTCCAGTAGTTTCGGAGCCTATCCGTTACAAACAAACAAAAAATCTTTCCTTTTTAAAATATCAGTAAGTATAGATGACTATGTTCCATAATAAGCGACATAAATGTGTTCATTGCGAATAAATATCTTTAAACCTAAATCTATAAGAATACTAGCTGCGCTCCGCGGTTTCACCCGCGTAACTCCCGATCCCGTGGGAATATCGAGATGTAAGCTATCCTATCTCTCAAGTTGGATCAAACTGCACATGGTGTGCGAATTTTATTATAATCGGTTAAGTGGTTTAGGAGTCCATTGAGGACAAACATTGTGACACGAGATTTATATATATTAAGATGGTAGGTAAGTACAATTTACAACAACGCACGTTCACACATCAATATTATTACCTTGTGAAATCTTAGCAATGAAGAGACAATCATCGAATTGAGAGCACAATATCCGTGCCAAGGAAACAATATAATATAATATGATGATGATTGAGAGGCGAAATAGATAAACATAGGACAGCATCTATTGAAAGAACAATGTTCACTTCCATAGAAGATACGGCTTGAACTAAAAATTTTGATTTTCATTCACAAAAAATGGTTGTCTGTAAAATCGGTTCACGGACGATAATTTTACGTGATAACGTCTTATGCAAATTGAGTTTTTGAAGTGAAAACTTCTTATGGCGCGTTGGGCACTTTTGTGGGTGAGCATTTTCAGCCGTTCTCGCGACAGATTTTGACGCGACAGATGAGATTTGACGCGACAGATGAGATTTTATTTGTGTTAGTCTTTTTGTTTAACTTATACTGCCATCTATTACACAAATTGAGAAACTTAGTTTCTAGAAAGACCGCTATTCGAATGTAGATGGCGCTGATTTAAATTTTTTACTGCCATCTAGCGAATAAAAAAAAACTATATTTGTTTAAGTGAGTGCTAATAGATGGCAGTAGCAGATCGTTTCAAGAAATATTCTATGAGAAATAACAAGTTTATTGTTTTCACTTCTGCCTGCACTCCCGGAGTGCGCTGTTTTTTTTTATTATTCCTTTATGATACTTATTTTTTCCATTTTTTTTCTTGTTTTCCTTGTTTTTCTTTTTTTTTTATATATATATGTATTTTTTTTTCCATTTATTTATATACGTTTTCTATTTGTTACTCGTCACCATAACACAAGCCCAGATGAGCATATTATTATTAAATACTCTTTTTCCTAACTGGAACGGACGCGTCATGGTCATTTACCATCCTAATTAAATATAATTAATGATTAATCAGGCTAAAACACCTTCATAAGTATCTTAATAACTATAGTAAAATAATGTTTATTACCTTTAAAACATGAAGTTATTTACTCACAGACGAGATACCAAGTAAGTAGTTAAAAACGTTATGATGCTTCTGTGCCAGAATTATTTTAAACAGTTATATTATTGAGGTACGTTCCTGTTGATCAAACTTTCTGGTCAAACTAGTTTTTCCAAAAGGAATAAATTCGTAGTCAAACTACTCAAATAAGTGGCTACTAAATTATTTTTTAAACGTAAAACTTCACAACAATTTCAAATTGGCGATGTAACAGCATTCAACTGAATCAATGAGTCGAAATGCCTGTGGCTAACCGGAATACCGGCACAGGAACACAACTTTTTGCTAATGCCAACGAACTTTAATATAAGTTTTTTAAGTTAAGACAGATGAACAAAAACTAAATTATTCATTCAGTTAAAAATAATGGAAGTTTTTCATCTGCCTAATGGTAATTTCAAACTGGTGTAACTTAAGGTTGCCCCGTTCCTAATAACATGTATCTAGTTTTGAGGGTTCCGTACATGAAGGGTTAAATAAATAAATAAATCATTTATTTTAGGTAACAGCCTTATAAATAAGTACTAACATACATAATCACTACATAGTATAAAACAAAGTCGCTTTTTCTGTCCCTATTTGCCTTTGTATGCTTAGATCTTTAAAACTACGCAACGGATTTTGGTGCGGTTTTTTTTATTATATAGAGTGATTCAAGAGGAAGGATTATATGTATAATACATGCATAATATAGCCTTGCGAAGCCGGAACTGGTCGCTAGTAGATAATAATTTATGAAATTTAAGTTAAGTTTTAGGGTTTTCTGTCTTCGGTCTCGCTTCCCTATAGCGTCGCTATACAATACCGGCGGGCCAGAAATCAGCAGAGAAGAACATGTCCTTCAGCGTCGCTGGAATCCGGAGCACGTAGGACTTAAAGTTAGTCTTCCTTTGGGATTCCAGTTCCACTAGTTCGAGGCTGATGCCTGCTTCTCCTGTTCCAGCCGTTTCCGGCCGTTGGTTTGGTAAAAATGGGACTCTTTTACCAAGACTCTACTGTCCGTCTGTCTGTCACCAGACTGTATCTTATAAACCGCGATAGCTAGACAGTTAAAATTTTCAGAGATGATGTAGTTATGTTGCCGCTATAACAACAAAATACTAAAAACAGAATAACATAGTACTTGGCCGGCTTTTACTCGACTACGGCAAAGCGAAAAATAAATGTTTTTACTACGACGCGGGCGAAGGCAAAAGAAAAGGTTAACATATATACCTACCTAATAACTTCTAAAGAATTCTAATAACTGTTAAAAAACTCATGTCCTTATGACTAAAAAGTATCAATTTAAAACATTTATAACAGTCAAATCTACATTATAATTAAACGTAAAGATTTTCAAAAAACGGAATGACAGCCCTAATTTACGGAACACTGACAAGCAGCAAAAAAAAACGTAATTTTCGACGTGTCTGTTTTATAACTCTAACTTGATAAAATTAATCTGCCTGTCAAATCGCCAGGGTTCCGAGGCCTTCGTTCGACCTTGTGCGGTTGAAGTTTTTTCTTTATAACCGCGAATGAGCTGCAATGTGCGTGCGTGCATAATATCATGATTGGATCTTGAATCTACTATTAAGTTTTACAACTTTTGAAATTTTAAACTGATCTTCAATATTTCGTATAACCTGGGCGTAAGATAACCATCTTCCCAAACCTTGTTAGAAATATTTCTCTCTGTTTTAGACAAAATCAGCGAAAGTAGGACAGAGCGGTCAAGCTCACTCTGTCATAGCGTTTGTCTTTGTCATACACTTGAAGAGAGAAAGAGACAAATCCCGAGAAGTGAAGATAAGTGATAATTATGGTGGTGTTAACGAGACTAATGATAACAAACTGGGTTTTTGAGCGTATGCCTTGTAAATACAAGCATGAGGTGCATTCAAAATCCCATTTGGAAAAGTAGGTTAATAAGGAAGTTGTCGTTTCAAATTACTTAGAGAATCTACCTACCTGTTAGGTAGACATCGTACAAGTAACAGTAAAAACCGGCCAAGTGCGAGTCGGACTCGCGCACGAATACCATTAAATTCTGTTTTTAAACCCCGACACAAAACCAAATGAAAAAAAATATTGTAGTTATGTCAAACGAGGCTGTATAGGCTAAAGGTAGTTTGCCTGCCCTTGTAAGAGTATAATTAACAAAAAAATAATTGTCTAAAAATAGTAAACTTATAACCGAAAATTCTTAAAAACATACGTTAATTACTCAAAAAATATTTTGTATTTTTCTGTGTTTAGTATTTGTTGTTATAGCGGCAACAGAAATAAATCATATGTAAAAATTTCAACTCTCAAGCTATCATTATTCATGACAGACAGACAGACGGACGGACGGTCAGCGAAGTCTTCGTAATAGGGTCTCGTTTTTACCCTTTAGGTAAGGAACCCTAAAAAGATACAAAGTTCATTGAAAAGTGCAATAACAACCAATAGCTACAGAAAAACTAGTAATTATTTTCCCGTATCTTAATTGCGTATTTTTTTCTTACCTCGACGTTTCGACTAAGTTACAATAGTCATGGTTTGATGTTAGTGATATTACTTGAACCGTCGTTTCTAATTTCCTCAGTCAATTTCTTTCGTTAATTATCCTATTGAACGGTTAAACTTTATCGATGTTTTATTGCAGAAATAAATAATCCTCTCCTAGAGAATAATTTCTTGTTTTTAGTACTTAAATGTTCTTGAAGTTAATAAGAAAATAATCCAGAGATAATATTATATCGATTGACGTAAAATGAGTGACCAAAAAGTCTCCGATGACATACCAATAGGGACCAAACTTAAAAAAAAGGGAAAAGCACGGCAACTTTTTCCAACTTTTTAACCATTATATCTCAGGAACGGTGACTCTTAGGAAAAAAAGCGTAGACAATATGTATAGATAATTACACGATATACAACCATGTTCAACATATTTTTATGATAAAACTTACCGTTTGGCTGAAAAACGCAAAACACCCATATTTTCGACCTTTGACCTCGTATAACTTTTTTTGCCGATGTCGGATCGATGGGGACTTTTGACATTTCCTTTTTAATGGTGTTCCGACAATTCGTACAAATTTTCAGCGACCTGCGAATTATAGTAAGCTTACCCCTAAAATTCGGCTATTTTAACTGGGTTATTAGGCATATATTATACATAATATAAACCTGCTTCTTAACTTCTAACTAACTAAGATTATCTTAACCCCGTGCGTCTCAATAAGGATTGTTCTGAAAATCAGCGCTAGGGCTTCTTTCTCTAGCATCGTGCTTGACTGAAGACGAACCTTTTTTCTGGGCGCTGTACTATTGTTTTTTTATGTCTAGTCAAGAAAATGAAATTTTATTTCTTTCTCTATTCTTTTCTTTCATAAATATGTAACCATAATCGGGTATAGACGTAGACTGGGTCGTATTTGACGACCCAGTTGGCACAATGGTCACCATGCCGGACTGCTAAACACAGGGTCGCGGGTTCGATTCCCGCCTCAGACATGTATTTAAGCTTAGATATTCTGGTTGTTTCTATGTATTATAAGTATATATTTACAAAAGAAAAGTATATAAGTAGTATATCCGTTGTCTAGCACCCATAACACAAGTCTAGTTACTTAGCTTGGGGCTAGATGGCGATGTGTGGAATGTCCTGCAATATTTATTTATTTATTATTATTTATTTATAGAAGGTAGATAACATGGGAAAGTAAGCAAATGGGAAGGTACATAAAGTAGGTATTATACGACACCTTACGCAACGCAATTACAGATACAAGCTCGTTATTAATGACCATAAGATACAAACAATCGATATAATTCTAGTTAATATCAGAAGAATAGATAACGATCTTATTTTCTGGAATAGGGTTGGAATCTGCATCATAATCTCTCTTATTTTGAATTGTATTACTTAATTACTGCATTTCGTATTGTGTAATTTATTATTAACTAGCGGCCTGCCCCGGCTTTGCACGGCTATATTATGCATGTATTATACATAATATAAACCTTCCTCTTTAATCACTCTATGTATTAAAAAAAACAGCATCAAAATCCGTTGCGTAGTTTTAAAGATCTCATACATAGTAGAGACATAGGGACGGCGAAAAGTGACTTTATTTTATACTATGTATGTATAGTGACTATAAATAATTAATGTAATTAATGTATTATGTTTTGTTATGTTGATATTTAATTTAAACATTTCCTTTATCTAAAAAGGTAAAATTTAGTCAAATAAAATTATGCAAAAAAACATCTTTAACAGAAATGTAAGTATACAGGGTGTCCCGTAATGAATGGCCAAGCGGGCCCCTACGGATAGAGGACACTGCGCCGGATCAGAAAAACGAAAGTTATGTTCTATGAAAGTCTCTTAGTTTCCGAGATATCCGCCATTTTAAAAAAATTAAAAATTTCACTCCTTTTTCCATGTTTTGTTATGCCAAAACTGCAAATGAAAGAATTATCCCAATATGTTTTTGGATAATATTCCAGGATAAATGTGCTATCGAATGCTAACAATATTTTTTATGACACATTGAAAGTTTTTTTTTAAACTAAGGTTTAACTCAAACTTCATGGTTTTTTAATTTTTTAACCTGAACCAGTGAAATAGGCAATTTTTTTTTTAATTTGGCACCAGGGTGACCATACATTTTTTTACACCAGGAAAGGTTAAAGTTCAGGTTAAAAAATTAAAAAACCATGAGGTTTGAGTTAAACCTTACTTTAAAAAAATCTTTCAATGTGTCATAAAAAATGTTGTTTGCATTCGATACCACATTTATCCTGAAATACTATCCAAAAAACAGATTGGGATAATTCCTTAATTTGCAGTTTTGGCATAGCAAAACATGGAAAAAGGAGTGAAATTTTTAATTTTTTTTAAATGGCGCATATCTCGGAAACTATGAGACTTTCATAGAACATAACTTTCGTTTTTCTGATCTGGCACAGTGTCCTCTATCCGTAGGTGCCCGCTTGGCCATTCATTACGGGACACCCTGTATATAGACTTTCTGATCGGGAGGCGTACTAAATACAAAACAAAATATTTAAGTATTTCGTTTCATTCATTGATCGACTTTTACAGCAATTTTAGGCAATGCAGCATATAAAATAAAAACAGTTATTTTTTATTCCTTTTTTATAGGTAACTAAATTGACATAAATCATTTATTGCACTAGTTTTATTATACCTAGGTTGATTTTATGAATCAACCATGAGCACAGTCTAGACTTTAGACTTTAACAATGTAATGAGTAAACTGTCAATACCTACCAAGGTAACAACCAGCTATGTAAATTAACTTATTAATGCATATTAAAATTGACAAGTGCGGTAGAAATCGTTGCAAGAGAATATTCTTGTCTAATGAACGGGAAGTTAGATGAAACTTCAATTATCATAAATAAAGACACTTAGTGAAATCATTATTAATGCAATCGAAACTTAACTGCGTATCTTATTAAGGCGAAATATTATACAATAAACAAATAATGTTAAAATCACAATAAAATATTGAACTAATTTCTTTTCTCTTTTTTCGGCTGTTATAAGAATGTTTTTAACACAAGCAAGATTCTAGGCAACTGCTTTAGTTGTAGTTTAATGTCTTTTAATTGATTCATTTATCAAACAAAAATTATTATTAATAGTCTGCAATTATGCAGCCGACCGTACAGTATGGGTCATAAGTAAATAATCAGTTTGCTAAAATAATACTATCAACAGGTATTGGACTTACGACTTTCTTCTAATAGACGTTATCACATAAATATAAATACTTGAATTAAAAGTACTCAGTGTGATTATTATTTTCAACATGTTAGCTATGTCTTTAGTTGTGTGAGTGGTATAAGCCGCCACCCGTTACACCAACCGACGTGGTTTCGATCCACAGGTTACGTTGTTATAATGTTCAAATAGTGCTGCACAGGATTGTAAACTTTACGGTGGGCAGAGACTTTTGACCTTGGATTGTACCTACGCACGATAATGAGCAAGTTTTAACTTCTTCAAAAACAATTAAAACTTAGTTACTTTTAAATACCATTTGAAAGCGCATAAAAAATAACAAAATAAAATAACCAAAAATAAAATTTCGATATTCGAAATTACGATTTTCTTGATGACTGTATAACGATATAATAATAATAAATAAATAAATATTTCAGGACATATTACACATCGCCATCCAGCCCCAAGCTAAGCAACTTAATGCTTGTGTTATGGGTGCCAGATAACGGATAAACTACTTATATACTTTTTTTTTTGTAAATATATACATATTATACATATAGGAAACACCCAGAACCAGAAACAAGAATTTATGGTCAGCATAAATACTTGTTCCCGGCGGGAATCGAACCCGCAACCTTCTGCGTCGCAGTCGGGTGTTCGCCCGACGCGCCACAGAGGTCGTCGATATACTTAACTCCATACAGAAAAATATGGGACAGTATAATATATTCAAGTAATACAAATATATTATTTGGGACCCTCAAAGTCGTCCTACTTGGGGCAAAGGTATATAGGACGAGTCCAAGGGTCACTCATAAAAATTGATGACATTTTAAAATACATATACAGAAAAACACAGACTCGCTAGAAAAACATGCTAAGTATTGTTTCAATACAAGCCTTTATTTATGTTAGTTAGATGAACACAATATTTTGCAATGTAATTTAAATAAATATTACAATACATTACTTAGTATTTATGTAGGTACAGTCACATTACCAATTAGCTGAACCCCACGTGACCTAGAGTTCACTCGCAAATCTGTAAGGCTGTAAAGAAATGTCACCTAATTCTGGGTTTTTTTAACAATATACAATTCAAAACAATTTACATTATTAAAAAAATTACAAAATAGGTAAATACTATATTTTTTACAGACATGCGAATGGGCTCTAGGTCACGCGGGGTTCAGCTAATTGGTAATGTGACTGTACCTAAGACAACATTGTAGTTACAATTTTGCTTTTGACGTGACAACGTCTTATAAATTGGTTTGCCGGGTGACACTTCAAGAAACTGCGTTACGCTCCGCTGACGTTATGCGCTCACAAAGAGAGCGAGTGAGAGGCACGCGTCCCTTCCACTCGGGCATGGTTAGCCCGCCTAAGAGCGAGAGAGACAGACATAAAAAGTGAAAGGCACGCGTCCCTTCCACTCGAGCACAGTTGTTGTCACGTAAAACTTTCGCCCGTATACCGACTTTACAGGCAACCAGTTTTTTTGAATTTAACTGCAATCCTAACCTTTTTAAATATGGCAACCATATTTCATAATAAAACTAATATAATCGCGTTTATATTGTTTGTTTTATGGGATCTGTAAAGTTCTCGTAACGTCAGGTTTGAACAAAAACCAAAATTAATATAAATTAGTTTAATTATGAGTTCGAGTCGCGAAAACCTTAGAAAATACTACAATGTTTTTTTATTAAATTTGAATATTTGGAACTTGCCTCTACGATACTTGTATTCTGTGTCTTCACCTAAGTTTATTCGAAAATCTTAAAGTCATGTGCTTAAAGTACAGAAAAACGTAATACAATTCTAATTTTGCATGCTTGGCTTCTTTTTCTTTTTGATTACATTACTAGCGACCCGCCCCGGCTTCGCACGGCTATATTATGCATGTATTATACATATAAACCTTCCTCTTGAATCACTCTATCTTTATTTAAAAAACCGCATCCAAATCCGTTGCGTAGTTTTAAAGGCTACGTCCTTACTCTACCCGATCCCATCTCTACCCGATTTCAAATTACCTAACAAAAACTCTCAACTCTACCCGATATGATAAAAAGTACAGTCGGAAAGAAAAATTTAGATCTAAGCATACATAGGGAAAGACAGCGGAAAGTGACTTTGTTTTATACTATGTAATGATGATGTTTCTTTGTGTCAATTTTGTGTCTTGTTATTCTGTATAGATCTTCTACTTTATTTCTTTCTTCCTAATTCTAGATTTAAACACGGTAGGCCTCTTCGAAAAGCAAAACGATCAAAACATTACCAAATCAATGGTATTTATTGATGAATGAGCTTGGTTCCTTCAATATTATCTTCTTAAAGATCATTTGCCAATGTAATAGAAACCGCTCGCCTACGTGTTCCCTTCACTAGTCTACTAATCTTGGAGGACATGATGTGTACTTTAATATTTATATAAACATTTCGAGTTGGACATGGATTTAACTAATTAAGTAATTGTAATTTAATAGACGTGGAATAGTTAGATACGCTGTAGGACAATAATACTTTATTTTTAGAAAGAGTATATTTTAACAAATAAGATTAAAACAGAGCGTAGAAACGCTTCAACAATGTTTTATTCTTGAAACTAGCGACCCGCTCTGGCTTCGCACGGCTATATTATGCATGTAATTATACATATAAACATTCCTCTTGAATCACTCTATCTATTAAAAAAACCGCATCAAAATCCATTGCGTAGTTTTAAAGATTTCAGCATACATAGGGATATAGGGACAGAGAAAGCTACTTTGTTTTATACTATGTAGTGATAGTATGATGTAGGAATTTTCACAAATAAGTCACAACAACACGTCCTTACAACATCATATATGGACATTCTGCCGTTCTATTGAAATTCAAACTTTGGCCAGTAGAAAACCTGCCAGCATAATAGATAATGGGTTCTTCTTCTGGCACAATGAAGTTCATATTGCAAGTTACTTTAGGTAGAAGTCCATAGTAAGACTTCGTCACGGCTTAGCCCAGGCACTGCTCTACGTCAGATTTAGTTACGCGTACATCTTCGGCTATAGTTCGCAGAAGTAAGCAGACGTAGTCAAGTGTCACAATCATCACTACATAGTATAAAACAAAGTCGCTTTTTCTGTCCCTATTTCCCTTTGACTGCTTAAATCTTTAAAACTACGCAACGGATTTTGATGGGGTTTTTTTTAATAGATAGAGTGATTCAAGAGAAAGGTTTATATGTATAATACATGCATAATATAGCCGTTCGAAGCCAGAGCGGGTCGCTAGTATATTTATATGTATAATACATGCATAATATAGCCGTGCGACGCCAGAGCGGGTCGCTAGTATATTTATATGTATAATACATGCATAATATAGCCGTGCGAAGCCAGAGCGGGTCGCTAGTATATTTATATGTATAATACATGCATAATATAGCCGTGCGAAGCCAGAGCGGGTCGCTAGTATATTTATATGTATAATACATGCATAATATAGCCGTGCGAAGCCGGGGCGGGTCGCTAGTATATTTATATAATTAAAACAAAATTGAAAATCATTCCAATAAAAGTGCTTAGGTATTTCATTTGAGTACAGTTTTTAAAAAAACTATTACAATATAAAACTGATGAAGAGTTTTGGCGGGAACGAGCCAACAACGTGTCGTGCTGTAGTTTTATTTACACGAAACTTAGTTGTAAACCGAGTTAAATTGTATAATTCTGGTGGAAAGTTATCTAATTTAGTTCCGTGAAAGTGCACAAGTGTAGTGAAAGTAAAAATCAGTGTCAAACATGGACTTTTCTCGTTGCCTCCAAAATCTCCTGCAAGGTTATAGTAAAGTAGCCACCGCTTTACTATGACCCCTGACTTGACAAACTGTGACTTGACGACTTGACCATCTTGAAACACTTTGAGCCCGATTTCTGTAAATCGGGCCATAACTTGATGCAAAAAATGTATTACTTGATACTGGCTATATGCACAAACCGTGCGAAGCCATAACTGAAAAAAAAAAACCGCTGAAAATGAAGAACAAGATGAAAATGGCATAACGTTGTGGGGCCAAACAAGAGAGAAAAAAAAAATATATAAAACTGATCGATGTCTCAATCTTCCCTGTCAATACGCAATACGAAGGGAAGTAACAAATCGCCAAGTCCTGCGGGCCTGCGCCTGCGCCGGCGCCGGTAGAACAACTCCTTGTTTAATGAGCCGTATTAATGGCGACCTAGTATTGAGAGTCGCGACCGAACACTATTTGCATACTCACTTAATTAATTCACCTAGTTTTCCCACATTTTCAAATAACTCGATCAACAGAGGTAGAGCTAGTTAATGAAAATTTAATTTCTATAAATAATAATGAATTATACATAAGCGCCTACTCCTTCTTCTTCTTCTCGTATAGTGGTGTGGCTCACATATTGTTAGAGTTTTCAGATCGCCTAAGATAGATAGATACTTAGATAAATTTATTTGTACAACACAGAAAGAAACAGAACACGATAAACACAAAGTAAAGTAATAGCTAGAAATAATAAGTTGTAATCTTAATATATATAAATCTCGTG
Source organism: Idaea aversata (assembly GCA_907269075.1). Taxonomy (NCBI): domain Eukaryota; kingdom Metazoa; phylum Arthropoda; class Insecta; order Lepidoptera; family Geometridae; genus Idaea; species Idaea aversata. The sequence goes on from OU026102.1 coordinate 8,114,544, forward strand.
TCACAATGTTTGTCCTCAATGGACTCCTAAACCACTTAACCGATTATAATAAAATTCGCACACCATGTGCAGTTCGATCCAACTTGAGAGATAGGATAGCTTACATCCCGATATTCCCACGGGATCGGGAGTTACGCGGGTGAAACCACGTAGGGCAGCTAGTTAATATATAAAAATCACCTATTTTCGGTGTAAAAGCCAATATTATTGCTTTGGTATTTATGTCAGGCGGTGCTTAAATGAGATAAATAGGTATATTTCCACAATACCATCTTAATTTGCTAAGGAGAACATCGAAGACTATACGCAAATGGTACTAATCTACTTGCAATGATTAAATGCTAAGTAGGTATATTATTATAATATCTACTACATTGACGTTGTAAATTATGAATATGAACAAAATAACAGTAACTAAGCCGTAAATTACTTTAATAAATACCATGAATATACAATATAAATAATCCACAACAATAAATTTAGATCTATGGACAGAGTAGGTAGGTATAGAAATATACAGGGTGTCCGGTAATGAATGGCCAAGCGGGCACCTAAGGATAGAGGACACTGTGCCGGATCAGAAAAACGAAAGTTATGTTCTATGAAAGACCCTTGGTTTTCGAGATATCCGCCATTTTAAAAAAATAAGTTTTGGCATCTCAAACCACATAGAGAACGGCGTGAACCATTCTCTATGTTTTGTGATGCCAAAACTGCAAATGAAGGAATTATCCCAATCTGTTTTTTGGATAGTAATCCAGGATAAATGTGCTATCGAATGCAAACAATATTTTTTATGACACATTGAAAGTTTTTTTTTAAACTAAGATTAACTCAAACTTCATGGTTTTTTAATTTTTTAATCTGAACTGAAAAACATAGAGAACGAAGGAAATTTTTTAATTTTTTTAAAATGGTGGATATTTCGGAAATCGACAGACTTTCATACAACATAACTTTCATTTTTCTGATCCGGCACAGTGTCCCATTTCCGTAGGTGCCCGCTTAGCCATTCATTACCGGACACCCTGTATTTAAAACTTATGTAAATTACAAAGTTGTTTTAATAAAATAAAATTAACAATAAATATATAAACAAACCTATTTTTCATTTATTTATTTCTAGTACAAAGGCATTGCCTTGCCGTTTCACCCGCGTATCTCCAGATACCGTGGGAATATCGGGATAAAAATCCTAATGTTACTCCCGAATCATACCAAGTTTCATCAAAATCAGTCCAGTATTTTCGGAGGCTATTCAATACAAAAAATCAAATCTTTCTCTTTATTATATTAGTATATATATCTTCTATCTATATTTTTAGTTTTTTTATTTTAGGTAATTTTAAAATTGTGATTATGGTGAATAAATGATCTTTCATTAATTAATCTTCTGTTAGGTTTTTTTTTTGTAAAACAAAAGGCTGTATGGGAAGGATAATTTTTTGCCTGCGCGGTTGGCGAGAGAGAAAAAGGAGGAAACAAAAGAACGTTTTTGGTGGGAAGTGGTTTGACGAGAAAGAAAAAGAGTGGAAAATTTAATTGTGATGAACCTACATTGATACTAGATGAATAATAGGAGATATAAGGCTGGATAATACAGGCTGATTGAGATTCGGCAGAATATTGTACTTAACTGATAAATATATTGTAAGTAAACTTTGAAGGTTGTTTCTTTTTCGGAGCAGAATATGTTTCTGAGACTGAATTTCATCTTAATTAAATACTAGAGCTTACACTTTCTATCTAAAAACGTTTCAAATAATTAAAAAAACCCTAGGCAAATTAACATAATTAAAAGCATACATAAAATAAAAACAATATTTAGCATTATGTAAACTTCATTGAAATCAATAGGAGACCTCAGTAGGAGACTTATTATGTTTATTTTAAATAACTTTACACATAATGGGCGTTGCTTTTAAGTAACTATGTATTAGCATACGAGACTAAACAATTGCCCATTGGAATGCTGTACCTAATGCTAATAATCCAGACAGTTTCGGAACTTGTGCTCATTATAATATTTCATCCAAACTGAATAAGTAGGTACCTACTTAACCAATCGAACTGAGCTGAGTAAGTTACGTAACTAAATTAATAATTATAAATTGCTAGCAGCGTTGCACTCTTTCACCCGCGTAACTCCCGATTCGTTAGGCCTAAATCTTTTTATGTTTTTATGGCAAAACAACGTTTGCCGGGACGGCTATTAGTAGTTTTATAAAAATCTAAGGCCTTATGTATATAATTTGTTTAGTGGTTTTTGAGTTTATCGCGACGCGCCACTCGAGATCAGACGCGGTAGGGAAATTTGTTACTTATATTATTATGATAGGTATAGAGAGTATAAAACATAGCACCAAGATACAGTATACATCATAAGTCCACTGTTTGCTACAATAATACCATAAACCAGTATTGGACTTACGACCTTCTTCTAATAGACGTTACACACAAACATAAATGAATTAAAAGAAGGTACTCAGTGTGATTATTATTTTCAACATGTTAGCTATGTCTTTAGTTGTGTGAGTGGTATAAGCCGCCACCCTCTACACCAACCGACGACGTTTGTTCGATCTACAGGTTATGTTGTTATAATGTTCAAATAGTACCTACTGCACAGGATTGTAAACGTTACACTGGCGGTGTACTTTTGAACGTCGATTGTACAAACAGAATAACAGCCTACTCAGCCTAGTCCAATGTCATCAAGGTAGCATAATGATCAACTTCCACCAACAGAATAATCAGTGTATTTAAGTGCCTTCGGGCGAAGTTTTACCTTCAAGTTAATACATGGTACAAGTGTTATCTTAGTGTAATCATAACATATTCTTATGAACGAACACGTATGTACAAATGCACATTATAATTGCAGCTTGTGTCGGAAATATTATATTCCGGCAAACGTTGTTTTGCTATAATATATATAAATAAAAATAGATGTTGTTCGATTCTCAGACCTAACGAATCATCATCATCATCATATCAGCAGCAGGACGTCCACTGCTGAACATAGGCCTCCCCCAAAGACTTTCAGAGCGATCGGTTGCTCTCTGCGTCCAACAACTTCCGGCCACATCATCACTGTGATAGTGATAGAAAATTATCTGGCAGAACTGTTGCAGCCACAACATCGTTCAATCAAGTTAGTTTAACCGACCTACGTAAATCAAATAAGCATCTAGGTATCTAGTACGTAGTAAGTAGGTTCTAATTCTAAGTTTTCAGTTCTGTAAGTTCTGAGTTTTGAAATTTTAAAAGTGTCGTGTTCAGGCAGGAGGTACTAATTATCACTACATAGTATAAAATAAAGTCACTTTTCGCCGTCCCTATTCCCTTTGTATGCTTAGATCTTTAAAACTACGCAACTGATTTTGATGCGGTTTTTCTTATAGATAGAGTGATTCAAGATTAAGGTTTATATGTATAATACATGCATAATATAGTAACGAATAATTCACAAAAAATTCATTCAGTTCAGCTGTGTAGGTGGAGTTTGGCAACTAACACCGCGACACGATAATTTTATATTTATAGAAGAATAAATATTACTGGACCTGAACTTATCTTTTTTACGGTCGATCGGTCCTTTTGCGTGAGGATTGCTAGCAGCACCTAACCTACCCTCTCAGTTTAGTCGACCATGTTCCAGAGAAAAGATATTGTCAATACGTCTGCTCAATTGGCCAACTAAGCCGCGAGTTTCATATATTTATTTTATTTAAATATTTGGTAAAATAACAGACAGAAATTACCTATACCTTTTTGTTAATAACTTGGTCTTTAGTGAGTTCAGTCAGTATGATAGATATTTCGGTGGATTATGATAGATTTAATAACCGTTAGGTAACACTTAAGTTAAAAGAAAAATAGTATTATTAACTACCATATTTATTTTACTAAAAACGGATACTTACCATGTTTTTATTTTGTGTAACTCGATATTTTTATGATGTTTCAAACACTATTTTGAACAAGACAGGAATTTGCGGGTAGATCATGACAGACATACAACAAACACATAAAAAACATGATAAATATCCCGTTTACACAACTTTAATAATCTTGATACATCGATTTTTTTGTCCAATATTAAATTAAACCGAAACCAATACAAAATTAATATAATAGTACATTACGATACGAATGTGGTAATTTGATCATTGCGTAGAGGCGGTTTATTAGGCGTTTAAAGCCGAGATGCAATGATCAATAATCCACACGCGTATTGTATATACCTACGACGTTTTTATCACAGTTGCGAGTAAAAGAAAAGTACTTGATAAAATATTAAAAAGTTAACAAAATATTTGTATTTAAGGCAGCAATTAATTTTTAATGGTGTATGTCCAATTTGTCATTTGCTTCAAGTCTTTTTAAAATTAGAACTGTTTTTGCTGGCTTAAAAACTCTTTTTTGGTCTTGGTGTTATTGGTTTAAATTAAGAATGTTTCATCTACATAACATGTAATTAGCAGTAAGATACGAATTCAACTTATCGGGATAACTCTACAGCACTTGTGCGTTATGGTTAAGTAAAACGCACGTGTACGTAATACGTTGGATTATGAGCCTAAAAACGGTTTAATAAGATCCACTTTATGACCAACTGTGATAAAAATATGTATTATTTAATTAGGTGCAGTATATGGCGGTGGTTGCTGCCTACGAAAACTCTGCCGAACGATGGTGGCGCGTCTCGCTATCCACTTCCGGTTACGCTGTGGCCCCACTGACACCGCTAATAGAATTCCCGTTATCACCACACCAAGGAATACCCATCCGACAATATACCCTGTAAATACATAAAAAAATTATAAATAACCTTCAGACGGCTGAACCGATTTCGATCAAGTATAGCTAAGAACACTCGACTAATTCACCATTCCATCAAAAGAAATAAAATTCGAAACCGGGATCCCTTCGGGAGCTACGATGCCACAGACAGACAGACACACACACAGACACGTTAAACTTATAACACCCCGTCGTTTTTGCGTCGGGGGTTAAAAATCGGCCAAGTGCTTTTTGCCCGCGACTTCATCCGCGTAAGTCGTAAACTGACCAATGAATCACATTCTCCCAAACAAACTTTACCCCCCTTTTTCAGCCCCTAAAGAGTAGAATTTTGGAAAAAATCCTTTCTTATCGTATGCCTTATTCATACAAAGAAACACCCTTCAAGTTTAAGGTCTCTACGGTCAGTGGTTTAGGCTGTGCGTTGATCCGTCAGATAGTCAGTCAGGACAAAGCATTTCATATCTCTATAGACAATGTGTTTCAGCGAAGGAGGTTTAAATACCAAAAGGGGTTGTTCTAGTCTAGGCGAACAACTTTTGTTCTAAGACTTTTGGAAATTCGATCTTTTTTTTTCAATAATTCTGAGGGAAGTTTTGAGTGTACCTCTGAACTTCGACAAGTCTTTACTTCGACACGACATTTACTTCGAAATAATATAGTTCGACAAGTCATTGTTTCGACTGAACATGATTCGACAAGTTTTAGTTCGACAGAAAATACTTCGACAAAAAAACCTTCGAAGATCATTACTTCGACAGCCCTACTTCGACAGACCCTACTTCGTATAAGATAGATAGATTACTTACATCCACCCCCAGAACCGACGTTTTGTTGGTTATTAGGTATCGGAAGTCCCCAAGTTCTCCTGCTTATCTCTTCATCTTCTCCAACGACCTTCGCTACAATAGTCCACGGGCTATAGTCTGACCAAGTACTGGGGAATTGTATTTGAAGCGCACAATAACCTTTGGACAATGATCCGATGAATTCGTACCTCGAAGGTGTATCGTCGTAAGAAAAACCTGGAAAAATAAATAAATATTTTAGGACATTACACACATCGCCATCTAACCCCAAGCTAAGTAACTAGTTTTCTGTTATGGGTGTTTGATAATGGAAAAGTATACTTTTCTTTTGTAAATATTTCCTTGCCACAACCAGATCACAGACAAACATCTAAGCATAAATACTTGTCTGAGGCGGGAATCGAACCCGTAACCCTGTGTTTGGCAGTCCTGCATGGTGACCATTGTGCCAACTGGGTCATCATAGTAAAATATAGTAGGTATAAAAATAATATTTTTTTATATGCAAGAAATCACTAACACTTTTGTGATGTTGTGAATATTCGAAATTACAAATAACGATGGCAAGGCAATTCTTGAGCATATACACAAATAGAAAAAATGTTTTTTATCACAGTTGCTCATAAAGTGGATCTTATTAAACCGCTTTTGGGCTCATAATGCAACGTATTATACACGCGTGCGATAAAAAAAAAATCCAACTAGTGCTAAAATAATACGTCATCCCGATATGTCAAATACGTATCTTACTGCTAATGACATATAGTAGATGAAACATTCTTAAGGACATCGTTCAAATCGTACCCAAAACTTAAGGTGCCAGCCAGAAAAAAAAATGTTTCTATCTTGTAGAGAATAACATTTTAAACAATGTTTACTAAGGCAACAAAGAGCTACGATCAACCATCGTTGAGTTATTTTACATTGAAAACCCAAAAAAATGCATTTTGTAGAGATCCGTTTGACCACTTTTAAGATATTACTACAGAAAAAATATAAAAATAAGTAGTAAATGGATAAGCTTTGTCTGTTTTTATTATATTTATATAAATTGGTATATCCAATAACCCTTTCTGAAGTTTTAGTGGGATCTTAAAAGTGGTCAAACGGAGCTCTATAAAATGCATTTTTTGGGTTTTCAATTTAAAATAACTCAACGATTTTTGATCGTAGCTCTTTGTTGCCTTAGTAAACATTGTTTAAAATGTTATTCTCTACAAGATAGAAACAATTTTTATTACTGGCCGGCATTTTTTTTTGTGGGTATTTTTTGTTAGAAACATGAATGATCTCCTTTATCTGGGTTATACTGTTTTGATGTATAGAAAAAGGTACCATCCAAATAGTTTTTAAGCCTTGCTGGCTTAAAACTCTTTGTTGGTACCTTTTTTCTTCTTTTCAAAAGGTTGTCTCTAAAGTCTGATAACGAACGATAATATTACGTGATGACGTCTTTGAAAATAATTAAAAATTGAGTTTTGTTTTTATTTTGTTTTTTTCTTTAGGTACATAAATGTATTTTTTCCTTACCATTATAGGTATTCTGTTTTTAACCGCCGACGCAAAAACAAATGAAAAAAACCCTAAAAAATATTGTATGTCAGACGCTGTATAGGTTAAAAGTCTTTTGCCTAGCCATTCGGAAGTGTAATTAACAAAAAATAGTAAACATAACCTAAAATTCTTAAAAACTTTTTATTATTAAAATTTTAAAAAGTCTTTTTTTTTATTCGCAACTGTGATAAAAAACGTCGTACGATACACGTGTGAATTGATCATTCCATCTCGGCTTTTGCCACGCTCGCGTTCCGCTCGCGCGTCATAAACCGCCTCTATGGAATGATCAACTTTCCACACTTGTATAGCAATGTACTATTATAATTCCGTACTCACCAAAACCACCATCTTGCACAAAGCGGCAGTATTCAAGTTCACCGTTGAAGTTAGTAATTTCACCAGACACAATCATTGTAAAGGTACTCAAATGATGTTGAGAAACTTGCATGCGATCTAAAACGAAAGAGCTTTTGTAGATATAAATGATTAAAGTATAAGCATAAATGAAAATAAATAATATAAATAAAAGAAAACAATAAAATAAATAGATAAAGAGGAAACATTATAAAGGAAAAGTTAAAATAACGGAATACCCATACTTTAATTTTACCATTAAGAGGAAAGGGTACCGGGGGCTTTTTCCATACAAACTATTACAAACGTAGTCGACTGTTTTCTCCCTGGATAATGACACTACAGCAAATATTTTTGGTGCAAAAAACTTATAACTGCCATGACAATGCCCCTATTTTTTGTTTTTTAAAAAAAAAATTTTTTTTAAATTTTAATTTCTATGATAATTAGAAAATGAAAAAAACCAAAACATAGGGGCATAGTCATGGCAGTTATAGGTTTTATGGCACAAAAATATTTGTGCTAGTGTCATTATCCAGGAAGGAAACAGTCGACTACCTTTGTATGGAGAGCGCGCAGGTACCCTTTCACTTTAATGGTATGTTCCACAACAAACTATGGGCCTCCTTTCGGTAAATGGATCTTTCTTTTTTGTTTAGAAAAATCTTTGTAAAAATGTGTAGGGATTAAAACGTTCTAAAATTGTTCTTTCAACCTTGAGGTTCTCAATTCGTCGCGTTTTTTAAAAACGCCTTGACCGATTATTAAAATTCTTTTTTGTTTGAAAGGGGATAACTCACAGGTTCCATAAAAATTAGATGAAGATCTGATGAGGATCTTCGGAGTGATGAACAGAATTGCACCTCTAGAGTGCAGCAAATTGCTCAGTTTTCCATTTTCACTAGTAGAATTTTATTGTTGTTTAAAAAGTTTTGATTGTAAAGTTTAGGGCTGCCTGTTTCAGAAGCAGAGCGAGGTAGTGTAGTGGCGTTTTTGTGCAACATAAAAACTCCGCACGCGGAGTCCGCATGTTGCCCAATGGCAAAGCCCGCGCCGCCCGTCTGCTCCGCTTTTCCTGTACTGAATGTGTAATATTTTCGAGAGATGGTTTCAATAGAATATAATTCATACAAACCACGTATGTTAACCCAAAATTCGCGACTCTGTTGGCTTCCAAGGGCTAAAGCAACATTACAACTCCACCGCCGATTTATATTTCTATAGCTTAGATCGTAGAGTGTCAACCCACACTCGCCAGCATCGAACCCTGACCCCGCATACTCCATTGATGATGTCTTAAGACCTGAAATTTTACATATTTACAATGATGAATCATAGTCGGGATAAAATTCGGCGGTGCTCGATAACAGTTTTTCGTCGATAATTCAGTGTCTTCTTGGTGGATTTTGATATAAAGTATGCTACCACCTTGCCAGAAAATAGAGCTACCGTAGATCTAGATTTATTTATTTATTAGGTACACCAACAGTAAGACACACACTAACACTAAGAATAATGAAAAACAGTACCGAAATAATATTCAAGTGTGTTTACCAATAATATAATTAAATTAAATTAAAGTAAGTTGAAGACTAGGACTAACCAAAGCTTTTTAGTACTTTACTTCTGTAACCAGCCATTGAGTCATTGATGTCAATGTCGGAATTTATAGAGTTAATTTCGTTTCGCTTGATTTCAATAGGTTCAGTAATTTTTGATAATATAGATAACAGACAGATACAAATTTAAAAAATTAATAAATGAAACTTATAGGTTTATCCTATCTTCGTTTATTATAAGTATAGATAGAAAAAGAAGACAGAGTTTTATTTTAAGACGAGCAAATCAAAAACACAACATCAAAGTACATTATACAAATCAAAATGTTATATAAAGATCTATTTGAGTGGCAGAGGGGTTCTAAAAATTCCACTTAACAAACTAGATCCTGAGAAAATCGGTGGTCTAAAAATTCCACTTAACAAACTAGTTCCTGAGAAAATCAGTGGTGACACACGGAAAGACGAATAAGAGAGTGATCTTATAAGAGTTCCTATTTTAACTTTTGAGGTACAGAACCCCAAAAAACTAGATCAAGGAATAAAGTGGATGTATCCCTTTAAATATAAAGTTACCTATGTCCACCTAAACGGCTGAATAGATTTGTATGATTATTTTGTGTATATTCGTTAAATCTTAGAATCGAACATCTATTTTTTATTTTTATTTATTTTTTTGTAAATGGCAAACAACGTTTGCCTGGACAGCTAGTAGGTAAGTGTATAAAGAACAATATACCTTTAGATTGGATTATAATTGATAGAGGGGTTCTAAACAATCCACTTTGCAAAAAAATCCTAGATCAATTTGGTGGTGGACATAAAAATGCCAAAAGATTCGTCGAAGGATTTTTCAGTGGATTTTTGTAGATATCGCCAATTATTGTTGTAGTTCGATATCGATCTATATTTCGTTAAAAAATGTAATACTCACTAGGAGAAACGTTGAATATAGTTCCATCGGACATCCAAAAGTAGCAATACCTGATAGGAGCATCGATAGAGCACGACATTGTGACAGGTTCGCCTTCACTGACAACTAAGCTTCCGTGATCTGCTCTTAGCAATGGTCCTGGGGAAAACCAACATAATGCCAAATATTAATGCTGCATAACAAAATAAAATGCCTTGTGGAAAATTTAGAGTAAGTATTAAATTAAGCTGCAAAGTTTTATTAAGCTGCAAAGTTTTATTAAAAGCCCCATAAAATATTTTTTGTTACACAGCTGTACATTTGATGACCGGATGTCAGCTAATAACAACGCCAAAGACCTGGCAGCACACTGGAGTGGACGGATCCAACCTACCTTATCAATTCCCCCTTTAATTTTGTGCTATCATTAGAAGATGAAAATATGTTTTTTTTTTTATAAAAAGCGTTTCGAAGCAGTTCAGTCCTTGGCTAGGTTTGGCCAGTCTCCGTCAAATGCATCTAAATCATCACGCCATCGTTTTCGGGGTATGCCTTTTATTCCGATGTCCGTCTTTCAGCATCCAATGCGTGACTACCCAATGCGTTACACATTATATTTATCAAAGATATTTTAAAAAAAATCATCACTTAAAAATAAATAAATGTGGTTTTAATTATCATTATTTTAAGTAGTAATACCTTTTTAAATCCTTGTTATGAGCCATTTAATTAGATACCCATATTGCAGAAAAAGAAATTAAAAAAATATTTTTCACGTTAATCATATTTAATTTTTTTTAAGTCACACTTGGACCAATGTGACGAATCTAACAATACCTTAATTAAAGAAATCAATCGAGTGGTTTGGAAGATATGAGGGACAACATAGGCACGGAAACCTTGCGGTCCTTTCCTTTTAGTCGGGTAATTAGGATAATACTAGAGATTCTTATTTTCAAAAGCACTAAATTACTCACCCCGTCGAATAGTATTGATTACTGAAGCTTCGTGATGAAGCCAAGAACTCAGAACAGTGAAGAAACCGTGATATGTATCCTGTTCTGTGTACATGGCACATCTCCAGAATCCGAGATCCCTTACCCTAGGGTTTATGATTCGGACGTTACACTCAGACCCAACAAGGTGGGATTGGAACCTAGAAAAGCAATTATATTTAAAAAGATACATTTTCACTACCATCCAAACCATTTTACCATACCATACCATTTTTGAAGTTATACTTCTTTAGGCGCGTTATGAAAAAATGATGAGAGTGAAATTTTACAAAAGCGTCACACAAAATTCTCACGTCACACAAAATTCTCACGTCGGACGAGTTTTTTGTCGGACGAGTATTTTGTCGGACGAGTTTTTTTTTTTTTTTTTTTTTTTTTTTAAATGCCAAAGAAGTATAACTTCTCACGCGCGTACATAAGTACACGCACCCCTTTTTTTTTTACCATTTTACTTTGTTGCATTGCTCTAAACAGTTGCAACCAAACATCTACAGGGTTATTGGTAATTATACAAGCAAGCCATTAAGGGCTACTTCTGTGCTCCTTAACAAATAACTTTTGTTCTACGACTTTTGGAAATTCGAAAAAACAATATGAAAATTTCGAGGTTATGTCAATTCGAGAAACAGCTGATTTTTTAAAACAAAGGTCATTCAGACTAAAAACAGTAGATAAAACTTAAGAAATAAGAAAAATTTCAAGGTTAATGACCTACCTCTAAGTGTATGGAACACCTAACCACAAAATTTTCAAAAAAATGTTTGAATTTCCAAAAGTCGTATAACAAAAGTTGTTTGTTTAGGTTCACAGAAGTAGCCCTCAACGGCTTGCTAGTATAATTACCAATAACCCTGTATTTATTCAAAGTAAAATTTCACAGCATTTGCTGACTTGCAACCCAATATTTATAAACATAAAGTCCTAACTGACAGATTTATAACGCACAGCTCAAGCCAATGGACGATATGGCTATTTGACACACAAGTTTACGACGTAAACTAAGAAAAGATTTTGAACCCCTTCGTGGATGAAGGCAGTAACAACTAGTATAATTTAAAAGGGAATTTAAAAATGGTGTTTGCTTTTGATTAATTAAAATTTTACTATAAAGGGAACTGTTTAGTTTATTTTCAAAGTATATTTTCGTCGTAGACCGTAGACCTTTTACAATAACATTTGATTTTGGATCACAGATCACTATTCGTTTTGGATTTGATATCTTCACCAACTGAATTGAACTCATAGATACCTTGTGTCATTGATTTGGATCATATTATAGGTTGTTCCAGATGCCACTAATATCATATCGTGTGGTCCCCTGAACTTGCAGCCATGTACTTGATAGTCATTAGGTAAGGAGCAAGTCATTGTCATAATATTCGGAGAAGACTCTTCTACTACGGTATGGACTTTCGTTTTGGAATCTATAAACAACAAAAACAGGTAAAATTTTATGTTCGAACCATTGACTATAAATAGTCCATTATTGCAAAGGCCGGGAAATATGCAATTGTAGGTCGAGTATGAGTTTGAAGGCCGAGCCGTAGGCGAGGACTTCATTAATTCGAGACAGGCAATTGCCATTTCTGCCGAGGCATATATAGTGCTTTTCTCAAAAGAATGCAGGGAAATAAAATATTGTTGTTATTTTCGAGGAGGGACACGCGAGGTGTTGAGATTGCAGACAAGGAGAATCAAATCCATTGCAGGCGCGATTGTTGAATTTGGAATATTACAGCGCTCCAGCAATGATGTATGAAACAGCGTGCTAACGCTCCTGCAATGGATTTACCTTTTTATCCGTAAATTCGATACTTCGCGTGTTCTTTTTTCGAAAATAATGACAATATTTCCATGTTTCGATGGTTTCAAGTTCGATGGTCTTACCTGGCTCAATAACGTGGATGGTCAATGTTTCCACGTCTAAAGTAGGTTTTACTGCATACCCGAGATGCATTTCCCAATGGCCATGGTGTTCTAAGCCGACTCTTTCAAGAGTTAGTTTACATCGACCGAAGGTATCGTAGTAAACATGTCCTTTGGGGCTTACGAGTTTACAATAGACGACGTTATTTCGAGTAAGCCACATATCCACAGTACTGCCACGCACCAGGTTGTAAACCGTTTTATCTGGTATCAAATCCATGCCATCGGATTCATCGTAGCGAGTCGTGTATTCTATCGTTCCCATATCGGGAGTCGTGTACTCTACAAATCAAAAATATGGTTAACCTACTATTTAGCTCTACCTAACTAAACAGGGTTATTGGTAATTATACTAGCAAGCCGTTGAGGGCTACTTCTGTGCACCTTAACGAACAACTTATGTTCAAAGACTTTTTGGAAATTCGAACATTTTTTTGAAAATTTCCAAAAGTCGTAGAAAAAAAGTTGTTTGTTAAGGTGCACAGAAGTAGCCCTCAACGGCTTGCTAGTTTTACCAATAACCCTGTATTGTGCTCTAGTCTTTATTTTTTTTATCATGCCATTTACTACGCCGCAGCTTTGTTATCTTTCGCCCTATTGCCCGGGGAGTACCCTCGAATAATCTACTTACAAAAAGACATTTTGTTTTCATTGTGACGTCACAAAAACCTTTGCACAAAACATGAAATATACTCAGGCTTATAATTATATAAGCCCACTTAACGTATCTTATGATATGTGAGACGGTAAAATATGTTCCTGAATATGTCTAAGATGACTAAATTACACGAACTATCGATAAACATAGTCCGTTAGTGGCTTCTGTATCTTTTTGTATCAACTAGCTGCGCCCCGCGGTTTAACCCGCTTAAGTCCCGATCCCGTGGGAATATCGGGAAAAAAAGTATCCTATATGTTAATCCAGGTCTCCAGCTATCTACATACCGAATTTCGTTGCAATCGGTTCAGTAGTTTTAGCGTGAAGGAGTAACAAACATACATACACACACACTCAAACTTTCACATTTATAATATTAGTAGAAAAGAAATAGTAGGAATTTGTGTAGTTTCTAGTATATTTCCTATTTCTGAAGTCGTATTTTACGATTGACAACATCGTCATACGAAATGCTAGTCCAGGGGAAAAGGGTTTGACTGCCGCTCCGGGTCGTTCCTATTGCTTGCAGAAGTTTGTTGCCACAGAGTTCCAACTTTACGAAGGGTGTACTTATCCCATTATTTCCATTATTAATTTCCATTGATGGAAATTATGGGGCAGGTTCTCAACTATTTCCTGTGTTCCCATGACCTGTTCCCTCGTAGGAACAGAGGATTTTTTTTTATCCCGGCTGTACCCATGGCCGTCATAAATTTATTAATTATATTAATATTAATTAATTATTATTTATCACAAATAACACAGCTGCGTTTTTATTTCCGAAATGGAAATAATTGTTCCACTTTTTCCATTTTGTATGACCATAGAAATAGTGGGATTTCCATGGTCATACAAAATGACTTCAATATACTCGCAACGTCGCGTCGGTGACTTCAATATACTTGCGAGTATATTGAAGTCACCGATCATATAACCCAAATTAAGGCGCAATTTATAGGTCAAACGCAAAATGCTAGACACCGATAACTAAAGACAAATAAATGGAAAATTGTTGTTTTGTAAACTTTGTAGGTGAGTTCTTTTCCTACATTTTGGTATAACTTTAAAACGAGAAATACTAGTCGTTTCTGAGTCAATCTAAATTTAATAAAAAAATCCTAAACAAAAAATGACTAATTGATTATTCAACTTAAGTTTTTGTAAGCTGAGAAAGAAGGAATTATTGTCTTTAAATTGTGAAATAAAATTTAGAAAAGAGATTACACTAAAAGCAAAACAACACTCAATAATAATTGATCATGAATAAATTAACAAATTTTAGTTACAGGTAAAAGGCATTTTGCTACTGGCCACGGTTCGAATGATTATTTTTTTTATGTAAATAGGTTATTATTTAATAAAAAAAAATTAGTTTTTAATTATATAGGTATAGGTTAAATTAACTAAAAAAACTCTTCCGGATTCCAAAATCTATGTCATCAATTAAAAACTTTAGAACATAACTATTGCACAATATAGTACATATTTTACAGGGTATTATATAGTTAACTTTTGTTCCTACTTACAGGTTAATGAAAAACAATAAAACTTACCATCGCCATAAATATTCACCAAATAAATTAAAAAACACATACATTTTAATAAAATCATCTTGGTTTTACAACTGTTACTATTAAAATTGCTTCTGCACTATTTGTCAACTAGAAGACATATGCAATGTTTTGTTATAAAAATATCAATTACTTTTATATCTCTAAACATTTTATCTGATCGATGAATACCAGAATATATATTATGTATACCTACTTTATTTGTTTATCAAAGTTTATCTTATCGGTGAAAAGACTTATCTGTAGTTCGCCTATTTTTTTGTCAGTTAAGTATATTTTTGATTTTATTGAATTAAATAGATAGGTAATATAGGGGTAGTAGGTAAATACTTGTTATTTTCAAAAACATGCATTTTACTTTCAGAATTCCGGGTTCAGTTATTTAGATTGAGGGGTGACTTTTATATTGATAAAACTTTCAAATATTTTACTACAAAAGTTGAGGATTTGTCCTATTGAGATAATAAGATGAGGTCTATAAAACCATCATTAGACCTGTCCTCCTTTTGTATGGTAGTGAGGCGTGGCCGGTGCTTGAGCGACATAAGCAAGAGCTGCGTGTCACGGAGATGAAGATGTTGCGCTGGATGTGTGGAGTGACGCGAAAGGATCGCGTCAGGAACTCCCGCATCCGGGGCAGCCTTCATGTCCGAGACATTGCAGATAAATTGCAAGAATGTCGCCTACGCTAGTACGGTCACGTCTTGCGAAAACCGGCTAGTTACGTGGGGAACAAATGTCTTGGCATGGCGCCTCCGCTGGGCCGTGGCAGACTGGGTAGACCCAAGAAGTGCTGGCTTGACGTCGTAAAGGGTGATATGCGTGCAAATGGTCTTTCAAACCAGGATGCCGAAGATCGTGCGAAGTGGAGGCGTAAAAGTAGGAAAGCGGACCCCGGAGAGGGATGCAACCGGGAACATCGCTCGGATGATGATGAGATAATAAGATGAATATGATTGGGATGAGTTTCCTTTTAAAATCTGAACGGACTCTTCAATTCATGCCGAAATCATAGCGAGTCGAAAAGACGGATCGCCTAACCCAAATAAATCCGTGGCACTACAACGGATATGGTGTAATAAATATGTAAATTTTATTATCATCATCATTTATTTACATTAAATAAAATAAAATATACAAAAAATATACTAAAGCACATTACTTATCATAAAACCTATAAAATATTCTATCTACAAACATTAATAATGAAGAACAAAGATCGGGAATTAATTATCGATAACGCCAAAAAGGAGAAAGACAGGAGGGACATTTTTTTTTGAAGTTTCCCGATTAAAGATGGTTTGATGGGTATCAACAAAGAGCTCAAAAAAACGTTCAGCTTTTTCGTGTCAGCTCCAGAGTAAGCTCCAGTCGTGCAACGGAAATGACAAGCACATTTTTTAAATTTTGAATGAAACGTAGTACAGTCGGATTACCAATTAACTGAATCATACGTGACCCAGAGCTTACTCACACATCTGTAAGGCAATATACTGTACAATACAATATAAAAAAATTCAAAATAGGTAAATACCTACTACATTTTTAACAGATGTGCGAGTGAGGTCTGGGCACATGAGTATTACTCATGTGGTCTTGGTCTCGCGGGGGGTTCAGCTAATTGGTATTCCGACTGTACTTAGATAGAGTAGGTACTCATAATGAATCTAGAATTTCGTGAAAAAAATGTTGTCCTAACTAAATAATAGTAAATTATATAGTAAAACATTTTAACTCGCTGATGGGGTATACGGTGGCGGCGGAAGCGGCCGGCTCTGTAGTCCTTCCACCACGGAAGGCCTGGTTACCTTCTTCCGGTTCCGGATAAATACCCCAAAGCAACAGAAGGTCATCAATGCTACCAGTATCCCCAGCATTACCCATCCGACAGTTCTCCCTAAAATAAATAAAATATATTAACTTTCTTCATACAGTCAGACAAAAAACTGAGGGCTCGTAGAATTCTAGAATAGCTTACATGTTATTTCATATATTCTCATTCATTTATTTACACAACAGGTAGGTATAGGAAGCTAAAAAAACCGCGGTGCACTTTAAGATATTTATCAAAAGTATAATTTTAACTAATTTTTGTATCGTTTTTAATTGTGTAAGTAGTCGCATTCTATTTGTTTTCTTTTCTATACAATTTAATACTGTAACGAACTCAACCTATGTATGGCAAAACGGACAAATTTTTGTGATTTTTGGTTAGCTTATAATTTTGAGTTATTGTAAATGTATAATAAATAAACAAAAAATAAATTAAAAAACTTGTGGCACTCGAGGACTGCCGCGGTAAAGCTATTGCATAAAAAGGTTTCTTGAAGCAAGAAGTAATCCCTCTTCCTATAGTTCCTTTAAACGCTCGAGAATAATTTCTTGTCTTAGTAAATGTTCTTATAAAATAATTAAAAAAAAATAATAATAATAAAAAATTAAAAAAAAATAGTCGTCCGACATTTGTCGTCCGCCATTTGTCGTAAAAAAATAAAAAATAAAATAAAAATAAAAATAAAAAATTGTCGTCCGACATTTGTCGTCCACCATTTGTCGTCCGTCAATAGTCGTTCGTTAATAATCGTCCGTCATTTGTCGGGGGCGTTAGGTGTTCTCGTTACGGAATTTCTTGATTCGCCCCCCAAGGCCCGCGATAAAATCTATGCAATAGCTTAAAAACTGTATAACATAATATATAAAGACTAGCTGTCCCGGCAAACGTTGTATTGCCATATACGAAACAAAAATTTATATTGGTCGATTCTCAGACCTAACAAATATACACAAAAAAAACATACAAATCTGTTCAGCCGTTTTGGAGGAGTGTGGTTTCCTATCCTATCCTTCTACAAACTTTCTACAAATATTATAAATGAGATAGTTTGTGTGTGAACAAATATTGTCTTCAATGGGGTACCTAAAAAAACGTGTGGTCCTATGATTTTCTAAAATTGCAACGCACTTTTGGGAAAATCATAGGACAACAGCAACGCGTTTGGTTAAATATCCTGTTTCCGAGACGCTTTAGCGGTTTGGTGTGAAGGCATTATTAGCCATAATGCCCTCTATCGATTGGCATAGGTCTCAAAATGGACCGCAGCATTTTAAGTTACTATGCCAAAGTGTCCAAAGTCTTTCATATGTCTAGACCTAGCTATCAACACTCTGGGACTGAACAAGTTTTACCAGAACTTGTTAAGCAATTACATATAATATGTATCACACTTACAACTATTTCTGTAATTGAGGTTGTACCAATTCCAAGGGTATCTAGTTCCGGTGGTTGTTCCGCTAACCTCTTCATCTTCTCCTATAACCTTCGCAACAATTGTCCACGGAGCGAAGTCTAACTCCGTGGGTTCGCGTACACTAAGCGCACATACACCGCCAGACAAGGATTCAACTACGCTGATGCGAGGATCAGACAGATTGTGGTCGTGAGCAAAACCTGATAAAAAAAATACAAATGGTTGTCCGTAAAGTCGGGTTACGAATGATTATTTTACGTGATAACGTCATAAGAAAACAATGAAAAATTGAGATATTTTCCTTTATTATAATTATCTTTTCTTTTCCTATATATTTTTATGCTTTTTTTTCCTTTATATACCTAAGTCTTCTATTTGTCACTCGTAACTATAACACAAGCCTAGTCACGCACACACGCGCGTCTAGCTTGTAGTAGTGCACTATGAAACCTTACAATCCTGGTCCTTGTTTCATCATGTGGCAACAGCAACAATAATACGTTGCCATGGTTAACTTGTCAATAGCATGACTCGTCCCGTTCCCGGAACGGGACGTATGACGTCATCTTTTTGTGAATGCGGGTGTTTCTTAAATTTATTAGACGTTATCACATCAAAATAGTAATAATTAGAATAACATTAAAATGTAGGTAGGTATGGAAAATATCGTATACCTACTACCTACTTACCATAGCCGTCATTTCGCACAAAACGGCAATATTCAAATTGATTGGAAGGCATCCTACCATGTATAACAATGAAACTGCCACCGACACCTGCAGTTCCATGGTGCGTATCCATGCGCTCTAAAACAAGAGACAAGAAAGCTCTTCAAAGAAATGTTTTACATTGACAACTTACTCGTCTTGAAGGTACATTATAAACAACCCACCCATCCCCTTCTTCAATTCGTGTCCATCCAAAGGTTGCCTAGAAGAGACTGCTTTTAGCGATAAGGCCGCCCATTGTGCCATATTTTTTTCATTTTTAGTTTTTTATAATTTTCTATCTTTTATTAAACTTACTTTTTTTATATTGTGTAAGTACTTTGTTAGAATTAATTTTGTGTTTTGTTTTTATGGTGCAATAAAGTATTTATCTATCTATCTATATTTTTCGAAAGAGTGATCAGTAGAACATATACAAACCTCGTATATAAACCCAAAAATCACTAGACTGTTCATTTCCAATCGCAAGAGCGACGTTACAGCTCCACCGCCGAGAATGCCAAGTACGATTTGGATATTTAAAATCGTATAACTTCAACCCGCACTCACCGGCATCGAACCCTGACCCCACATATTCCATCGATGATGACTTAAGCCCTGGAAAAACATATTTTCGATGATTATAAGTTGAACTCATAAAAAATTAGATCTGATGAGGATTTTGGAAGTGATGAGCAGAATCTTATAAATGCAGTAGAATTCCACAAGTGGAATCAGTCCTTTAACTACTTGTAGTAATTGATGAACCACCTGTAATCAGACATTTGGTATTTTTTTGGACAAACCTTTATTAAAAAAGGTAAAAAATATTAGGTGCGTTGACTTGGCCAATACTAGACAAGCCAAGACAAGTAGGGTAGTTGTTCTCCAATACTAACATACACATTTCCATTACAATAAATAGTATTATGTTAATGATAGTTTATAATAAATATTAATAGCTAGGGTATCCGACCGGAATAAAATATACTATTTAAATTTATTTGTGATCCCCTGGACGATGGATCAAACCGGAATAGAAAATATTATAAAATAAAACTGATCCCCCAGGGTATCAGATACAGGGGGTCCGACCGGAATAAATCGAAATCTCCTTCGAATTAGATCGCGCTATCGATATCGTTGTCGCTTGCCAATTAGTTAGGTCCCATTAAACTTTTTATATGACTAAGTTTTGTTAGTAAAACTATTAAGTAACTACTTAACTAAGTTTGCGCTCGCGATTTCTACTGTTTAAATTTCATCAGAAGGCTAATTTATTGTCTTAAATAAAATTGTCCAAATACATTGCAAAAAATTAAAAATTAAATTCTTAAGAATATCAAAAGCTCACTTTGAGCGTATTTAAAGCTACTTTGAGGGTATTTTTGTAATCGGAATGACATTGCAATATAATTTGAACAATGTTATTTACGAGAATTGGCTTTCAGATATAAAAAAAACATCATTGTTATCAAAATCAAAAATTAATTTGTTATTTTATTTAATTTGTTATGTTATTCGAAAAAACATATATACAACCGAATTGAGAACCTCCTCCTTTTTTTGAAGTCGGTTAAAAACTCAAGGTTATTCATTTGTTATTTCGTATGCGATTTCTACCTATGCTTTTTATGAACAATGACTATCAAAAGTAGAAAAATTAGTAGTCGCCCTCATTTTTTACAACAAACAAAGCTCGGCAATTTTTGTATTTTGTCGAAAAATCTATACCAATAGCTGAAGAGTTTCTTTGTTTGTTTGAACACGCTTATCTCAGGAACTACTGTTTCGAATTGAAAAATTATTTTTGTTTTGGTTAGTCCATTTGTCGAGGAAGGCTATAGGCTATTTTATAATTCGATATTCCCACAGGATCGGGAGTTACACCACGAGGGCCACACCCGGCGGCCTCTTTCGATGACTTTTCCACGCCAAATTAAAAACTTTAGTACTCACCAGGAGAAACGTTAAGTACAGTTCCATCTTCATACATTCTGAAGTAGCAGTACCTGATAGGAGCATCGATAGAGCACGACATTGTGACAGGATCACCTTCACTTACATGTATGTTCACATGATCTGCTCTTAGATATGGTCCTGAGGAATATATTAGAAAAATATTTCTGATTATAGTTATATAGTTAAAATGTAATATTTCTGATTTGTTCGGACTTATTTTTCGTATGAGGACACGAGAACGAGGAGGAATTGACGCTTCAGAGTCCACCGCCACGCCACGCCACCGTAACGTTTACAATCCTGTGCAGCAACCTGTGGATCGAACCCACGTCGGTTGGTGTAGCGGGAGGCGGCTTATACCACTCGGCCAACTAAAGACATAGCTAACATGTTGAAAATAATAATCACACTCAGTACTTTTATTTCATTATGTTTGTCAGTATGTTGTCAGTATTTATGTTTGTGTGCAACGTCTATTAGAAGAAGGTCGTAAGTCAAATACTGGTTTATAGTATTATTGTAGCACACTGATAGTGAACTTATGACGAATACTACGTAGAACGATGTTACCCTAGTGGTAGATACCTCGACTGTCATTCCGAAGGTCGTGGGTTCGAATCCTGGCTGGCCGTGCACTAATGGATTTCTTCCGAAAAATGTATGTGCGCTAATTAATATTGCTCTTAAGGTGAAGGAAAACATCGTGATAAAACTCGCAGCTTAGTTAGCTCTATACGACCGTATTGACGAGTTATTTCCTTTAGACACGGTTGACTAAGTTGAGAGGGTGGTAAAGGCGCTGGGCAAGAATACTCCATTTAACCCACGTCGGTGCCTGGGACATGTGTCCCAGGCACTACAGCGAACTGAATAGAAAGGATATATTAGATGTAAAGGCCAATATTAATTTTATTCTTCATATAATTAAAGTTACGTTTACTCTTTAAGGGGGGTCCATACGCCAAAGACCTTGCTACACAGCCTACTAAATAGTTACTACCGGCACCGGTCGCCTTCGTTGGTGAATATTGTTGATTGTTACGAATGTGTTTCGTTTTTCTCAAAAGTGCTGAGATGGAATTGCAGGTGAGATCTTTACCGATATATTGGGATAATTTGAGACGCAACATTCCTTGTCATTTCAAAGTTATGATAGTTTTAATTCTTAATTTTAGGATACCTTCAAAACTGTAGGGAATTTTTGGCTCAAAGTCACACCAAAATGTCGGTAATTTTTTTACATATATCTTAGCACTTTTGAGAAAAACCAAACACATTTGTAACAGTCAACCATTTTCAACAACGAAGGCGACCGGTGCCGGTAGTAACTATTAAGTAACCTGTGTAGAAAGGTCGTTGGCGTATGGGGTCCATACGCCAACGACCTTCCTACACAGGTTAGATTGATTACCTACCAATATCGTCTACCGAAGGTTCGTTATTAAGCCACGAACTCAATACTTTAGCAAAACCATAGAAAGATTCATGTTCAGTATACATGGAACATCTCCAGATGCCGAGATCCTTGAGGTCAGGGTTGTTAATTAGGAAACTGCAATTTGAGCCTTCAAGATAGGTTTCGTACCTAAAATCAAGGGTTAGATATAAAATATATTCACCTACAAACGCTACTCGAGAGAAGTAAAGGTCGTAGCACACATATCAGCTCGTAAACGTATCAATTCGAGCAGTTCAGTCAGTATTCTTTGTATGAAACTCCCTACTGCAACGCACACTAATCGGAATCGTAACGTAATTGCCTCGCCTCGGGACAAGCTCACAAACCGCGATTCGGAGCTGCTGATCGCTTGGTATCGCGCTTACGTTAGGTTGACGGCGAGGCGATACGGTGACGATCCTTTTCCGAGTTGATTTGTGTGCTACGACCTTAAAAGTCACTCTTTTTAACCGACTTCAAAAAAGGAGGAGGTTCTCAATTCAGTTGTATGTATGTTTTTTTTATGGATGTTCCCGCATATCTTTTTTGTTTATCAACCGATTTTGATGAATCTTTTTTTTGTTGGAAAGAGTCTACCTCAAGGGTGGTCCCATAAAAATTTGGTGATGATCTTACGAGGATCTTTGGAGTGATTAACAGAATTGCACCTCAAAAGCGTTTCAATTTGTATCTGCCGAAACATCTTTTAGACGCGTTCCAAAAAAAATTGCACTAAAAGGCTAAAACATGATGAGGATCTTCGAAAACATGAAGAGATCGTTCCACATAATTATAATACGGTAGATTGTTCAGTTTTCGATTACTATAGTTAGGTACCAGTAGAAACTTTCAAACATACATTTCAAACAGATTTTGACAGAATGTGTGCAATGTCCTGCAATATTTATAGTAATCAATGGTTTCTAATGATCAATGTTCTGTTAGATATTGGTTAGGTTAGTTAGTAGGTACAGTCGGGAACAGAACTGCAAACTCACCGTTGTGATAACAGTTTGGTGCTCTGCGGTGGGTCTGTCTGTACGTTTGTTGCCTGATTGTACCTAACACTGACTGTGTTAGACTATACTACCACTAAAAAGTATGAAATAAAAAATAAATTTAAAAATTTAAAAACCGACTTCAAAAATGAAGTTAAAAAATCATCAAAAATAAAAAGTTTTAAAATATATAGGTAAGTACAAAATTAAAATAAAAAGTTAAAAATAAATTACATAAAAAAAAGAAAAAGGTAAACTAACAAGTTATAAATAAAAAACCTAAAAACTACGAATTATCAAAAAAACACTTCAAAGTCAAAAATAAATAGTTTAATTAATGAAAATATCGTCGTTTCGGAGGTAAAGCAAAGTTTCACTTCGTCGTATTACTGAGCCAGCGTATTATAAAACGTAGGTAAGTATTTGGAAGTCGGACTGGATGATACCATGTAAGGTTTTCTTAATCAAACCCAGTCCGACTTCCAAATCTTTTTATTTAAGTATTTTTAATTTGATGTATTTAATTTGTATGGTATTTAAGTTGAAAATTTTCATTTAGAATCTACTAGTTAAAGGAGAGAAGATTCTGCCATTTTATTATAATAAATTGAGGGTCTTCATTGTTGCGAGTACCCACTGAGAAAAATGGATTGAAGACGACGTAATAAAATATGATGCAAACATTCTAAAATACACTGCCTGCCACTAATAAAACAGTGCGCAATACTTTAAATAGTGACACGAATGTATATCTATTGTGCTGGGCATTAAACTTCATTGTGCAAGAAACCTCACCATAATATAAAGTACAAGTGGCTTATCTTTTATCGTGTAAGAAGTATACAACATTGTGCACACAGCACCATAGAGACATAACGTTACTTATGCATAGTAAAATTGTGGAATAAGCATTATAATTTACAGTGATCAATGCAAGACAAATTAGTGACGTCACAAATGCACCTTAGAATATCGTTCTTTGCGTAGAAAGTTACGGTTCGAAGAGTTGCACCATTACATTTTGTGCAATGCATGTATATATATAAAACTACGCAGCATTTGGTATAGTGGCATCCAGAATTATTTGTAAAGCATACATTCATGTCCAGAGGAATATTAATATTTAGTGCCTTTCATTGCCGCAAGTAGGTACTTACCTAATACCTACAATTTTAAAGGGTATAGTAGGTACCTTGATTACCTTGATTGGTACTTTGATTTGTATTCCATAGAAATCTAAAAATGATTATGTAAAAATTATTGCATTTTGAGGAGCTATTCTGTTCATCGCTCCGAAGATCTTCATCAGATCTTCACCAAAATGAGACTAAGTTAAAATTGTCCCTTTTTGGGGGAAATACCCCTCCAATCAAAAATCCCCGACGACAAAAGTACCAATGTACCTACTTACGGGCGAAAGCAAATATTACCAGACTTAGAATCGTGCCAGGTGAGAAAAAATATCGTGGAACACTAAGAGGTTTCATTATGCATATAAATTTATTATGCGTGTTATGATTTTATTGCAAAGCACATAAATATATCGTGCGTATGCACATAAATGCGTAGGCCTGTCGTGACGGGGAAAGGGTGGGGGGCTGGCGAAAATGAGAAAATCAAATCTGGCAACTCTTACGCCGCCGCCGCGGCCGCCGCCGCCGGTCGGAGCGCATTGTGACTTTCTTTCGCCCGTGCGTGCGTGCGTGTTTTTCGAAATTACTTTCGTGGAAAATATACCTGCCGTAGACGATTCATTTAAAAAAATCGCTATCTTCCAAAAGTTCAGTGCTATTCATTAATTAAAATATGGATCCAATGGGAGACCTGCTTAGAAAATGAGGATTTGGTGAAGAAGTTATCCAAAACTTTGCCAGTAAGTATACATAACCTATTTTTAATTATTAGTTTATTGACGACGACCTAATCATGTCGAAAGAGGTATTTACAACCAAAACAACCCAATTGAAAATATACCTTGGTTTATAACTTTAATTTATGTTCTATTTCATATTCGCACTTACCTTATTTACCAGTTGGGTATGTACCTACTAGGTACCTATCAATAACTTGATCATTCGAAGATCATTCGTCACGGTTTTTATTATATTTTATAAGTTTTTTATACAATCGAAACGTCAGTTTGTTTCATATAAAAATAATGAATAACATATAGTTAAATTTTATTTATCTACGTGATTTTTTGTTTTAGGAGAAGGGATTGACCCAGCAACGTGCTTAGCATTGTCGCCGCGTCATAAAGACGCATTATTTAGTAAAATTGAGGAACGATCCTGGTTTGAGAATAATTTAAGTCTCTATAGACAAGAGCAAAAATGGTAAGTCAAAAGTAAAGTCAAAATATTTTATTCATTCTATGATACCTACATAATATTATCTTTAATTTTCTTTTCTCTAAGACGATTTTATGTGGTCCTGTATACTTTTAAGTATTAAGCATCCAAAGAAATAAAGATTTTTGATTTGATTTTAATTGAGGGTCATGAAAGTAAAAATATCAAACCTTTAATAAGCTAGATTGAATTAGACATTCGGTGTAGGTAGGTAGATTAGAGAACAAGTTTTGTTTAATTGTGTAATAAAATCAATTATGGTATTTCAGGGAGGATCAAAAGGACTTCCTTGAGATAGGGAATCAAGAAGAGACACCGTTAATTGACTCCTAAGTCAATTAACGGTGTCTCTTCTTGATTCCCTAAAAAAAGTGGTTACCCTTTGGTACACCCTGACCCTAGTCAGGGTGTACCAAAGGGTAACCACTTTTTTTTATCTATTTTTTTATTGTAAATTGTGGAAAATTATAGGAAACAAAATACTTTAATTATTTTTTTAAAATTTGGAAAAAAAAAGAATTATTTTTTTGTACTTGTAAAATATTAATTTATAATTTTTGTTATTTATTTATTTGAACTAGGTACATTACTGGTGGTGATGGTTTAGATATCAGTAATTGCCTGCTGTGTTAAAACAGGAATGTTATCCTAACCTCCCGTTCTTAGTTTTAGTTATGTATGTTTTATTTTATTTTGTAATTATTTAACTGAGGTCAAATGTCTACGAAAAATAACGTTTTATTTCGTCATAATTTTAATATTATGTAAAATATATAAAACATAATATTAAATTTGATAAGGTAGGTACTTAGACATAGTTAACTGATTTAAGATCTTAATTTCATAGCAACTTGTGTTTCAATTTTAAAAGTGTATTCTTTAAGACAAGTGTATGTCTGTGTAAAATTGTACATTGGTATGTATATAATAATATGTAGCACATCTATTTATTATAGTTGCAAATTGTTTATATGTTGCGTTAGTATTGTGTATTGATAAATGTTTTAAATAGTCCAAATATATGTGTGCTTTACTTGTTTAACTTGGGTGTCATTATTAAAATAGGTATTAAATTATTATTATTTGTTATAACAAATGATGGTTATCTAGGTTACTCTTCTCAACTACTGTTCAGATAATTTGTGTTTATGGAAAATAAATGTTTGTATAATTTTAAACATTTTTTTATTATTTACTTAGCTACCCTTTGTGTATGCATACTGCTACAGGTATTGTGAACTTTAGCATATTTTTCTGCACTATATTATGTTGTGATGGCATTGTATACTTATTTTTTCAAGATTAGCAATAAATTATAATTATAATATGTATGGTATATGGTATATGGTAATATGTATGTATGGCTTGCAATTTTCAAGCACATAGGTGTACAGCTTGAAGCAATGTGATGTACTATTGTATCGTTTAGTTTATTTGAAAACTTCACAATCCAGTAGTACATCGCATTGCTTAAAGTTGTATATCTATAAGCTTCTGAAATCGCAACCCTGCAATTATATATATGATGCTAATCCTGAAAAATGTCCATGCCATCACGATATTAAATAGTGCAGAAAAAAAGTGCTCGGGCACGTAAAGGGATGATGCCGAGGTAGAATAGCACTAAAACATTCAGTGCACTCGCATGTAAAAATATAGTTCCAAAGAATCAAATAATATCAAGGGCAAGCACGAAATATTATGGGGCATGACCTGATAGGCACCAATTAATAAAATGCAAACGCACATAATAGTTTAGTGATAAGGAACTATAAGTAATCGCAATGCATTATAATGTAAAGTGCCTACAAATTAAGTATTTTAAAGCGGTGCACTACAAGTTTTCTTGCTTAAGGCAATACGTTATGATTCCTTGAACTATATTTTATAGTGCGAGCTGCGAATGAGCTTGTGACGTCACTAAATTATTGACGTCACGGTAGAACCATAATTTTTTGTGCACCGCCGGCATCGTAACTTTACGTGCTTGCACGATTGGTCAGAAAGATGTGCAATCACAATAGTTTATAGTGCTATATTATTCTCAGTGCCTAGTTAGTATTATCAATTACTACCTATACAATTTGTAAACGAAAATTCTTATACAGTTTTTTAAAACCCCATGTTGAGAGACAAAACAGCTCTAGCCCGCGACTTTTTAGCAAAATTAAACTTAATTTTAAATTATTTTATAACCAACTGAATTGAACTCATAAATACCAGGTCTCATTTATTTTGACAACGTTCTCGGTTGTTCCAGATGCCAACAGCATCGTGCCCTGTGGACCTCTCAACCTGCAGCCTCGTACTTGATAGTCACTTGGTAAGGAACAAGTCACAGTGATATTTGGATGGAAATTCTCTACCGTTGTATGCACTTTCTCTTTGGGATCTGTGGACAACAAAAACAGAGGAAATAACTTTTTAAACTCACAAGGATGACTATTCGGATATAGGAAGTGTGGTGTGCTACGGCCCTTATGATTGGTAACAAAATAGTTCGGTTCCTATCCTACCCTCAACTATCAGTATGAGAAGACAACGCTCGGCGCTGCTCCAGTCTCCTCTAGTGTTGCCAAACTTTCGATAGTTTTCATCTGAAAAAGCCTAAACTATCGATTGGCCTATCGATAGTATCGACAACTCAAAAAGAGGCAATACTATCGATAGTTTACAATACAATGAGCTATGTTTTGAGCTATCGACTGTATCGATAGACTATCGATACTATCGGTTTCAAATGAACTATCGATAGACTATCGACTATTCAGCGATAGTCGACTATCGATCGGCAACACTAGTCTCCTCGCGACCATGACTATTGTAACATAGTCGAAACGTCAAAACGTAAGAGAAATAAATAAAAATCGCAAATAAGACCCGGGAATATAATTATTCAGATTATTCTGATTAAACTATCGATTTATTAATTACTTTATGTGGTTAAAATGATTTTACCTGGCTCAATGACGCTGATGATCAAATCTGTCATATCCCAAGTAGCTTGTCCTGGATATCCAACGAACATTTCCCAATGACCGTGGTCTTCTAAAGTTACTCTATCAAGAAATAGTCTGCAACGGCCGAAGTTATCGTAGTTAACGAATCCTTTAGGGCTTTTAAGTCTGCAGAAGACGACGTTTTCTTCACCAACCCACATGTCCACTTGGGTGCCTCGAATTAGGTTGATATGGATTTCATCTGCCAATATTGCCGGGGTTGTGGTGTACTCTAAACAGACAGACAAGAAAGTTATCTTATAAGGGTTCTTTTTTTACATTTTGAGGTACGGAACCCTAAAAGGGAAAGTTTACCTCTCTTTCATCATGATTACTAGTTAAGTAAGATACCAATTTACATTTAGTCTTTATTTTTTTGCCAAATAGGTACCAACAGCTTTATAAATTTTTATCTATCGCCTATCGCACGGGGAGTTCCGCGAATCTACACATTTATTTTTTGTTCTTTTAAGTGACGTCATTAAACTACCTTAACATTATTATTATTTATTTTCTCATTCATTTATTTATTATTATTATATAATTGTTAAGAGCCTGTAGTGTCCCACTGGAGGCCGTTGACCAATGAAGCTCATTATATACTTTTATGAAACGTTTTACTGAAAAATCCGGAAACCCGTTCGGTCATCCCTGAATCCTTCCTCATTTAGTAATTACCAAGCTAAAAAAAACTGGTAAAAATTATTGGAGCTTCTAATTTTAAAAATTTTGACCGCTTCCTACATTTGATACCATGTAGGTATTGTTATTGTCAATTTAAATACGCGACGAATTGAGAACCTCCTTCTTTTTTGAAGTCGGTTATAAAAAGAGGAAAGTACGAAAAATCCCGTGAATAAGTATAATGTTATGGTATTATCTAAGGTTTTCGCGAAAAATGTTTGCTCTGGTGTCATTATCCAGGGAGAAAACAGTTGACTACGTTTGTAATAGTTTGTATGGAAAGCTGATACCATATGAGTAGGAATACAACTTTAAAATATGACATTTTTACATTGAAAATATGTGACGTCAACCAAAACGATCCACCTATTAAATGCACCTATAGTTTCCGTAATTAATTAATGTTTATTTTACTTACATGACTAAACAAACTTACCATATCCATTGCAATCAATATTCACTAAAATAATAACAAAAATATATATCAATAAAATCATTTTGCTATTTTTATTTGTATTACAACTGAAAGTTCAACCACTGCTGCACCATTTATTAACTAGCACATGCAATGTTTAGTTTTAAAAATGCCAATTACTAACATCTGAATATCTACAATGGGTTATCTTATCAAAAAATTATCTATTGATAAAATTTAACGTTCCTAGTAAAACGATATAACCTAGGTATCCAGAATTAGCAGGAATAGAAATGGTGGAGTCATATGCTCAAAAGATTTATAACAATATATCAAATCAAGATAAAATATGAAAAATAAATTTGCCTAATCCATCTCAGAGTGAGAGTGAAGTAACAAAGAAATTCTACTCCCACTTATATTATAAACAAGCTGATGCCCGCGACTTCGTACGCATGGTAGTTTTGTACCAAAACCTTCTTCTTGAATCACTCCATCTATTAAAAAACCGCAACAAAATCCGTTGCGTAGTTTTAAAGATCTAAGCATACATAGGGACAGACAGCGGGAAGCGACTTTGTTTTTTAATATGTAGTGATAGGTAGTGATAGTTATATTTATGTGAAAGTTTGTGTTTTTTTGTTAATCCTTTACACAAAACCGGGATACCTACGTCACAACTCTTCGCAGTATCGAATTTTCGCAGTAAAATCCTTCGCAGAATAGGTTTTCGATGTAACGTATTACATCGCAGTAACAATACATCGATTTAATAAGGCGTCGCAGTATAGAGATATCGATAAAAAGTATTCGAAGAATCCTGACGACCCAGTTGGCACCATGCCGGACTGCTAAACACAGGGTCGCGGGTTCGATTCCCGCCTCTGACAAGTATTTATGCTTACATATTTGTCTGTGGTCTGGTTGTTTCTATGTATAATATATATTTACAAAAGAAAAGTATATAAGTAGTATCTCCGTTGTCTAGCACCCATAACACAAGTCTAGTTACTTAGCTTGGGGCTAGATGGCGATGTGTGGAATGTCCTGCAATATTTATTTATTTAATCAAATTTTCGATGCAAAGTTCTTCGCAGTGACGTAGGTATCCCCACAAAAACGACTAGACCGCTAGCAATGAAACTCGGCATGTAGATAGCTGGAGACCTGCATTCCCGCGGGATCGGAACTTACCCAGGTGAAACCGCGGGGCGCAGCTAGTTCACTATAGGTAGAAACTACTATTATACATATTCTTCTTCTTCTTTTCGTGTCGATTCCGTTAAACCTATATAAATATATTTTTTGTTTTTTTTTAATTTTAGTATTTCGTTTTTTATTTAATTTTTAATTTTATTTTTTTATTAATATTATTATGATGCTATATACAGTATCCAGCCCAATAAGTGGCTGCAGCCGCGGCATCATCAGTCGCCTCATAGAGGTCTTGTGTGGAGCATGAAACAGGACACGAGGGACACTCCAGCAGATGAGGCATAGTCTGCTCTGTTTGACGAGGGTTACAATGGCAGTAGACATTTCCTGGGTCAGTGTAAGCCCATCGGCTAAGTAAATCTCTCCTAAATAGTAGGTATACATATTATACCTACTATTTAGGAACGTTGACCAAAACCTTCATGCATGATACAGGGTATCTCAATGCTAAAATTTATCATTTATGTTTTCCTGTGGATGAGAATAACTAATTCAACTCGTAAATTATCTAAAACATCCGGTTAGTATCACTAGTTCATCAAAAAAAACACTTTAGGGACAACGTGTGGTGATTGTTGTAAAATGTTATTAATTTTATTGTTAAGTTTGACTGTTGGCACTGTACTTGGTGAAAAAGCAGGTAAAATAAAGAAAAAAAGTATTTTTTCGAACAAACTAAAAATAAAAGCTGGATAAGGTAGATAGTTATTTAAGGCATTTACTTTATCCGCAGTTGATCTTAATTCACAAGAAATAAATATGCAAGGAGGAGTGTTGATTGGAAGAGGGAGGACAAAGAGGTTCGTTCAACTAGATGGCAAACAGGTAAGTGTTATTCTAATATAGTATTCTCATAATAAAGTACCTAATGGTAAAACAGGTGATTTTTTTTATAATAGGTCAACGTTTGACCATTGTCTCCCACGATGGTAACTGACAAAGCAGTCTAAGATGAATTGTGGTAAATGGTGATATGATGTTTTGGACAAACTAGTTTCACCAGAAAGTTTGATCAGCAGGAACGTACCGGTTCATTATAATAATTACGTAAAACTGTATAAGTAAAATTGTTTTTAGAAAAACGAAGTCTACGAGGCATGTGAGCTTCCTGATGGAAAGCCAGGACTCTGTAAACCGCCAAACCTCTGTATGAAAAAGGAGAATGAAGGCAACATGATCATGTTCACTGATAACCTTTGCGTACGCGGCGACAACAAGTAAGGAACCCTTGATTACTATTCTAGCTATCAAAGTAATTAAATATTGAGTACAAATAAGGAAGATTTAACAGCCAAAAAAAATGAGACTGATTTTTATTTGGCATAGTAGGTCAAGAAATGAAGTTATAAAAATTTCACCTCACGAATCTTGTGTGAAATACTGACTGTAGATTATTGATTTCTCGGTACATTTGGTTTGTGGGCATTGATAATCAATCATACATACCTATTGCAGATAAATTCAACGTGGGAGGCCTGACAACATAAACTTTCATTGTTAATGTTCGATTAAATAAGGCATTGCTATATTCTTTATCACTATACATAACATAGACTCCTACGTGTTTTTGCATAAAGGAATCTGCAATTAATAAATATTATCGTTTTACCTTTGAGTTGTGAATCATTAATTATTTCATTATAATATTAGGTGTTTTTATGTTGTACGGGTTGTACCGTTATGGTACAGAGTGCTATAAACATCATAACATAGTATAAAACAAAGTCACTTTCCGCTAACTGTCCCTATGTATGCTTAAATCTTTAAAACGACGCAACGGACTTTGATGCGGTTTTTATTAAATAGTTAGAGTGATTCAAGAGGAAGGGTTATATGTATAATACATGCATAATACCGTGCGAAGCCGGAGCAAGAAGCTTAAAACAACATTATCTGTGCAGGAAAGTCGGGTTATGCTGTGCTGCCAACGTCGATGAAGCCATAGCAGATGGCGTAGCTGGAGACCTACCAGCCGTGGCTGCCATAGATGAAGACTATGGTGAATTGAATCGGATGTCATCAGGAATTAAAACAAGAGGTTGTTGCTTAGTAACTATTTACGCCACAATAATTTAAAGAATAAAGAATGATTTTTATCTGCCCAAGTTAGTATGACGAGTGATAACTAACAAGTTCTTGTTTATTTAGGTTGTGGTGTAAGCACCAGGGCTCAAGGCCGAGTGACTGGCTCGGGTCCAGCCAACCCTCGAGAATGGCCCTGGATGGTTTCCGTCACTACCACGTACTCCGAGCCTCACTGTGGAGGGTCCCTTATCACGGACAGGCATGTTATGACTGCTGGTCATTGCGTTTATGAGTAAGTTATCATCCTAGCTATTTTATGTACGGCGTAAAATTAAACCTCAAAGAGATATTATAACCTAAGATCACTTTATGAACGACCTTCATCGAGCTGTTTAATGGATGAAAGTATTATAAACTTATCAAATTAAATAAGTAAAAAACATATATTTCAAATGGGTTGTCTTGAAAATTTCAGTCCAGAATAATATTTATTAACAATTTTATTTTATTTTTGTTTTTTTTTACCTTTCACTAGTTTGTTTAGGAAGCAAATTCCATACCAACAATCGAAAGAATGAAGTCTATGGAATATGCAAACGTTAGGTTGACCTTTTTTCCGTCAGAACTCCTTCTCCATACTAAGGTTGCCTGGAAGAAATCGCTTTAAGCGATAAGGTCGCCTGTTTGTACAATTTAATAAGCTTTCTTGTACTCTTTTTTCAACATTTTGTGTGTTGTACAAATAAAGTGTTTATCTATCTATCTATCTAACTCTTGGGTAGGCAGGCAGGTAAATCAATACTAGTCATTTGCACTGGTCTGGTTATTAATAAGATTATGTATTTCATTGGTATGGAATTTGTCTAATAACCAAACCAGTGAAAAGTCAAACAAACTGAACTGGAAGGACTGAATTTTTTTAGGCAACCCATATGCAATATATTTACTATTAAATACTTTTCATTCATAAAAAACAGCTCGATAAAGTAAGATCAAAAAACATAGAAAATCTTTGGCAATCGCCTCTTTGTATTAATATGTACTTATAATAATTATATTGATTACAGTATCGAGAAAGAAGAACTTAAAGTACGTCTCGGTGAATACGATTTTAAACGTCAAAACGATACCCGATCCTATAACTTTGAAGTGGCAGAAATACAGCTACATGAAGAATTCGATATCAATAATTTAAAAAACGATATTGCGTTACTGAAACTTCATAGACCGGCCACATTTAACACGTATGTTTGGCCGATTTGTTTACCGCCTTTGGGAATGAATCTTGTCAATGAAACAGCTTATTTGATTGGTAAGAAATAATTACTCTTTAAGGTGAAAGGGTACCTGCGCTCTTTCCATACAAACGTAGTCGACTTTTTTCTCACTGGATGCCATAAAACCTATAACTGCCATGACTACGGCCCTATGTTTTGTTTTTTTTTCTATTTCAATTATCATAGGAATTAAGATTTAAAAAATCAAAATATAGGGGCATGGTCATGGCAGCTATAAGTTTTATGCACCAAAAATATTTGCTCAAGTGTCATTATCCAGGGAGAAAACAGTCGACTACGTTTGTAATAGTTTGTATGGAAAGAGCCCCCGGTACCCTTTCCTCTTAAAGATACACGTACTATGTCATGTCATTTAATGTTTTTTTTTTGTTTTTCACTTTGGTATAAGTGTAGGTAGGTAGGTACACTTTTGACGTGATAACGTCTTATAAATAGATGAACACCGGCACTCACAAAAAAGTGTGACGTCATCGATCACGTTCCCATCGTGAGACAAGGTAACCATAGCATCGTATTAGCGTTGCTACGTATAATGTTTTCTTATGACGTTATCACGTAAAATTATCGTATACCATTTTTTTATTAGAGAACTTATATTACGGTGTAGAAACCTAGCTATGTTATAAAAGATTTCTAATTTGTTTCTTAATGTTTTTGAAGGTTGGGGCACCAAGTCTATCGGCGGTCCTCACAGTAACATATTGCTGGAAGTAGCTATACCGATTTGGGATCTTGAAGAGTGCGCGGATGCTGTAAACGAAGCAACCGATGAAAATATCTGCGCAGGCGCTTATGAAGGCGGAAAGGACGCTTGTCAGGTACAAAATTTGTTTAAAAATAACTCATACACTTAAGCTACTAATCCTATCCTATCCGACTATCCTATTCCTATTCCTACTAATATTATAAATGTTAAAGTTTGTGTGTGTGTGTGTGTGTGTATGTTTGTTACTCCTTCACGCAAAAACTACTGGACTGATTGCGATGAAACTCGGTATTAAGATAGCTGGAGACCTGGATTTACATAGGCTACTTTTTATCCTGATATTCCCACGGGATCGGGACTTACGCGGGTAAACGGGGCGCAGCTAGTATTATAAATGTGAAAGTTTGTGTGTGTGTGTGTGTATGTTTGTTACTCCCTCACGCAAAAACAACTGGACCGATTGCGATGAAACTCGGTATCTAGACAGCTGGAGACTTGGATTAACACATAGGCTACTTTTTATCCCGATATTCCCACGGGATCGGGACTTACGCGGGTAAAACCGCGGGGCGCAGCTATATAGGATAAGAAAATCTTTTACCTTCAAACTTTGATGCATTCTATGAGCATTGTCGATTTTGACGTGATAACATCCTATAAATCGATGAACACCGGCATTCACAAAAAGTGTGACGTCATCACTCACGTTCCGTTATTGACAAGGTAACCATAGCAACGTAATATCGTTGGTTACTATCAATATTATTGTCCGTAAACCGACTTTACAGACAACCAATAGTTTTTGTATCGATATTTTCTTTCATTAAAGTCCGTATGGGTTGTTCTCTTTCATGTCCATCTTTCATGAATAGTACCGACTTTGGACTCTACTGTATTTCATATTTCTTATACCCAGCACGACAGTGGCGGTCCCCTGATGTACCAGATGGCCAGCGGTCGTTGGGTCGTGATCGGGATCGTGTCTTGGGGCGTCCGTTGCGGAGAAGCTGAACACCCTGGATTATATACCAAAGTTGAAGCCTACCTGCCCTGGATTGTTGCTCACACACAGTTCTAAATATAAATAAGTACAATAGTTATAGTTAAGCGTACCTATATATAAATGTACCTACTTGTACTTATTGCGCTGTTTTCCGCAATTAGACCTTTTGTAATTGGGTCCTTTTTACGTGAAGATGGAGTATGCTTGCTCAGCACCTACTACCCTCTCAGCTTAGTCGACCATGTCCAGAGTATAGAACTTGTCAATATTTCTGGAGTCAATTAAGCCGCGGGTTTCATTACGATGTTTTTCTTCACCGTAAGAGCAATGTCAATTAGCGCACATAAAAATCCATTGGTGAACGGCCAGCCGGGATTCGAACCCACAACCTCTTCTGGAGGTTGTGGGTTCGAATCCCGGCTGGCCGTTAAAAGAAAGATGAAAGTGTATGAAAGTGGAGGTATCTACCATTAAGCCAACACCGCTCAATAAATATAAATACCTAATGAATAAATATTGCAGGACATTCACCAAAGCACCATCTAGACCCAAGGTTAACAACTGGGCTTGTGTTATGGTGGCCAGATAAAGGATAGAATACTTATATGCAATACTTATACTTGTATTTTGTAAATACATAGCTGTACTGATTTATAGGTCCTTATATACCTATTATACACCTTAATCTTGATATTTGTAGAACCATGTTTGCACCTACTTAATTCTGCTGACTCGATATAGCAAATAAATGAATAAATAGTGATAATTAACTTATATTCTATTCTTACAAATTGTTGAATTTCTTAAGAGGTAACCTTAAGAGGGTACCGGGGGCTCTTTCCATACTTAAACTATTAAAACCGTAGTCGACTGTTTTCTCCCTGGATAATGACACTAGAGCAAATATTTTTGGTGCATAATAACTTATAACTTGACCATGCCCCTATTTTAGTTTTTTTTAATCTTAATTTCTATGATAATTAGAAAATGAAAAAAACTATAACATAGGGGCATAATCATGGCAATTATAGGTTTTATGGCACAAAAATATTTGTGCTAGTTTCATTATCCAGGGAGGAAACAGTCGACTACGTTTTTATGTTGAGAGCGCAGGTACCCTTTCACTTTAAAAGTTTATACCTAATTGTTGAAATGTTTTATTCAGTCACAGGAAGTTCATCGAATATATAAATTGTCTAAGTTTAAAAAGTTTGAATAAATTGTCGCAAACACGTACTATCTATTCCGTTACATCCTGTTTATGATTGATGGCTAGGTATTTAGAATTATCATTGGCTTCCTGGCTAAGCCAAATATTTAACAGTTGTTTGAATATATTAAAATAGAAACCTCGTGTGTTACTTGCATACTGCGATGTTGTTTATTTTGGTTCTCACTTTTGGATTAATAACTGCTGATGAGAATATTGGTAAAGGTAAGGAAGGGAGGAAAAAGGGTTGGATGTGTTTATATTGATGATATTGTTTATAGTATAAATAGTAGTGAGGTTTTTTTCCAGCTGAATTAACGGACAAAAATGTACCAGAAGCTGTATCAAAAGGTTTATTTATCGGAAAAGGGAGAACAAAACGATTTGTTGAATTAGATGGTAGCCAGGTAAGACTTTCAAGACTTTAATACGGAGATGAATAAACTATGTTACTGATTATTCCAAATTTTTGTTTAAAGATGGGTACAAACTACCCTGCATGTGAATTACCAGATGGCAAGCCAGGTCTTTGCAAGCCACCCAATCTTTGCATGACACAAGATATTAAGAAAAGCTATATCACATTCACTGACAACCTGTGTATTAATGAAAAGTAAGTACTTTTACGACTACTTACTGCACATTTAAATGCGATTGAATGCATCATTAACTTACTATCAGAAGAAATCATTTTTGAATATGCAAATAAAGCATCCTAATTCGTGGCTTACCCACATATACAAAAACTACATAAATGCGAATATATCCGTTTAGTTTCATTATGAGTTCAAGTCGCGAAAACCTTAGAAAATACTAAAAAACTTAATGAAAATAAAATATTCTTAAAATTAGTTCATAGATTTGGATAAAATTAATTTCGTCGAACTTACCCAATCCTGTTTTTGTTTTAGGAAAATTGGGATTTGTTGCCCGAGCAACACCGATAATGTAGGATCAGATGGACTGGCTGGTGATCTACCTGCAATTGCTGCTAAGAATGAAGAAGCATTTAATGGAAATGTTGCTGGAACTCAAGCTAGAGGTAATTTACCATAACACTAACAACGGTTAGTTGCCGACGAACCAATTGCTTGCTCTAATATAGTTCCTCCGTTTGTCTTTCCAAACGTGTAAAAAAAAGCTATTTGTAATGATTAAAATTTGATTCGATTAAATAATTTTATGATGGAAAGAAAATTGCAAATAGTTTTAGTTAACAGTTAGGCTCGCTCGCTTCCGTAATAGATTTTCAAGAATTAAAGTCACATCCATGGGTTCTTATCATTAAGGTAAGACGAAGTATCATAGTACGCCTTACGGCACAATTTATACTTAATGAACTTGTTAATGGTCAATTGGTCATGTCATATATATCTTTAGATAACTTATTATAATAGACCACACATGCGCTATAAAACGATTCGTTTGTTTATTTATTGTATTTTAGGTTGTGGATTAAGCACAAGAGCTCACGCAGCAGCGCCTGGAACCCGTATCTCGCAGCCACGAGAGTGGCCGTGGATGGTCTCCATTACACCGACCGGTTTCGAACAGTACTGCGGTGGAGTACTGATCACTGAGTCTCATGTCTTGACTGCTGCGCATTGTACTCGAAGGTCAGTTGATGGAATTAAAACAATCAGAACTATCCATCTTCCTATTGTCTTTTTGGTTCACGAGGAAAGAGCAAATATTTTTGTTGCATAAACTTGACTTGACCTTATGTTTTTTTTGTTTTTTAAATCTTAATTTCTATGACACTTAGAAAATAAAAAAAAAACCAAGTCATAGGGGCATAGTCATGGCAGTAGGTTTTACGGAACAAAAATATTTATGCCAGTGTCATTATCCAGGGAGGAAACAGTTGACTACGGTTGTATGGAGAGAGCGCCGGTACCCTTTAACCTTAACTGTCCCCCTAACGATCCCCCTACGGAAATCTATCCCCCTGGGCTGGGGGGACCGTTTTGCGGGAGTTCTCACGGGCCCTCTATGCTATCGTTAAGTGCTGAACAGTTTTTATCTACTCTACTTGGATATTAACTAACTATGTCCAGTTAGTATCTATTTGCTACTATTTTGTACCGGTATTGATATTATGTTGATGAAATCAAATACTTTCTTTTAAAGTAGAAGTACTTACTATAACTGTTTAATATTATATTTCTTATTAATTCAACAACTAGCAGCAGATGACGCCATATTGAAAATGTATGAATCGGCCTCATTTATGCTTCTCTGCCAGTTGGCATTTTTTTTTATTATATTTTATTGATTTTCACAGATGGCAGCCCGAAGACTTGGAAGTCCGTCTTGGAGAATATGATTTCCGAAGAACAAACGACTCTCGTTCTTTCAATTTCAAAGTTGTATCCAAAAGAGAACACGAATTCTTCGACCTATCAACTTATTGGAACGACATCGCTATTCTAAAACTGCATAGGCCAGTTGTGTTTTCGACTTATGTTTGGCCAGTATGTTTGACACCAGTTGGATTGGACCTAGTGAATCAGACTGCATATATTACTGGTAGGTACTTAATATTGGTAACATCATCACTAATAGTATAAAATAAAGTCACTTTTCGCCGTCCCTATGTCCCTTTGTATGCTTAGATCTTTAAAACTACGCAACGGATTTTGATGCGGTTGTTTTTTAATAGATAGAGTGATTCAAGAGGAAAGTTTATATATGTATAATACATGCATAATATTGCCGTGCGAAGCCGGGGCGGGTCGCAGTACTACTTATAAATAGTTTAAGAATCGCATTAGTTGAGTGGGAAGTAGACTTAATAAAAATATAGATACATAAGCGCTCTTACGGCGAAAGACTACGTCGTGATAAAACCTTCGGTTTGCTTTAATCAGTTCGGTACCTGAATATTGGCCTATTACCTACATCTAATTTAAAGGATTTAAACAGCACCAGAAACTTAAATCCATGCCATTTAGGACACTGTATAAGGTCCTGGGACATTTACAAGTTGAAGTAGGCTTGACCAGCACATATTCCACCCTCTCAGCTTATTCGACCGTGTCCAGAGGAAAGAACTCATCAATACGAGATGTACTTGGATACGAGTACGACTATATAATATGTCCCAAGCTAATGCCTTAAACGTTGTAACCAGCGATAAAAAATTATAAGTTGCTAAATCTGTAAAAAAAAATATCTAGAGCTGGTAAGGTCGTTATGGTTTTTTTTGTCTGTTCTAGGTTGGGGAACTCAAGAATACAAAGGTATGCACAGCACAGTTCTGATGGAAGTATCTGTGCCGATTTGGGATCTTGAACAATGCATCGATTCCTTTACGGACTCAGTGTTTGATGAAAATATTTGCGCTGGCGATTACGGAGGAGGAAAAGACGCTTGTCAGGTGAGATTTTGATTTATTCTTCAATCGGCCCACTGGATTTTGTCCTAAAAAAAATCCTAGGTCGTCCCAAACAATGCTGGCCTCCTAGGATGGTCCTAAAATATAATATTTTCTAGCCCTCATAGAGACGCAAGAGACGTTAATAATCAGAGCAGAGATGGAGGATGTTATAATTTTTACCCCCATTTTTGTCTATTATTTGAATCTACCTATACCCCAGAACTTCCAAATAAATTAACTAAAACGATAATAAGATTTCTCCGCACATACCTCCTAAAGTTTTTGGAACGAAGTTCCTTACGTGTTGGCGAGGGGACAAAGCCGAGAAAAAATTTAAGGAAAACCGTAAGAGAAAGGGAGAATTAAGTATACCGATAACTAATCTCACACACAGTAAAGGACTTCGTTTCAAACGTGTGTCCCGCTACTTGTCCTTTTTTTTTAAACCGGTCTTTGTTTGACAGGGTGATAGTGGCGGTCCACTAATGTATCAGATGAGCAGCGGCCGCTGGGCAGTCATAGGGATAGTTTCATGGGGCGTCCGCTGCGGAGAAGCCGACCATCCCGGAATTTATACAAGAGTTGACAAGTACCTTCCTTGGATCATTGCTAATACTGCTTTTTAAGACTTTGGAAGTTTATAAATCGGTGATATTATGAATAAAAGAAAGTTATATGTAGGTACAGATGTATGTGTGCTATATGAATTTTCGATATGTAGATATAAGTTTTTTGTGGAAATAAAACGATTCATATTTGTATTTTTTACGAGTTTCTAATACCTCTAATATCTAATGGGTATAAATAAGTGCTTAAAAGTTCTTAGAAAAATAATATAAATGTTCTTCACGGTCTAATAGCTCGACAGATTTTCATGAAAATTTGTACAAGGTTACATAATATTGTGGACTATGGAGAGTTACACTAAAGGTTACTTAATCGGAGATCCCTTTAAGGACGACCTTTATCCATTTATTTAAGGTGAAAGGGTACAGTCGGCTGCATAATTGCAGGCCTCGTTAGAGTTCAACTATTATTGGAATGTTTGCATTCTAATAATTTTTGTTTGATTAATTGATGAGATAGAAGACTTTAAACTTCACCTAAAGCAGGTGACTAGAATCTTGCTCGTGTTGAAAACATTCTTATAACAGTCGTTTTGGAGCTCTACGGTGGGTCTGCAATTATGCAGCCGACCGTACCTGCGCTCTCTCCATACAAACGTAGTCGACTGTTTCCTCCCCGGATAATGAAACTAGCACAAATATTTTAGTGCTATAAAACCTATAACTGCAATGACTATGCATGACTTTGTATTTTTTGTTTTCTTTTTCTCATTTTCTAATTATCATAGAAGTTAAGATTTAAAAAATAATAAAAAAATAGGGTCATGGTCATGGCAGTTATAAGTTTTATGCACCAAAAATATTTGCTCTAGCGTCATTATCCAGGGAGAAAACAGTCGACTACGTTTGTATGGAGAGAGCCCCCTGTACCCTTTCCTCTTAAGGGAAGGGGATCCCTTATAATGCGGTTGAAACTGATGCAGATAGCTGTAATACTCTGTAGTTTTAGTACAAAGTATTGACATTAACAAGTTCTCCGCAGTCCTCGATCGCCTGCAGCATCTCCACCACATCTCCTTCCTCGACCACCGGGTGGAAAGTGAAGGCAAGTCGGAAGAAGTTCCTGTTGTCACGTAGAGGAGAGTATGCCAGCATTAATCGGGAACTCAGGGTAAGGAGTTCCTTTATTTTAGGAGTTATCTGGAAATTTTAAAGATTTTCTATAAATATAAAATCAACAAATAGGTTGAAAAGCGGTCCTATGAAATGGAATTTGAATTTAATCTGTTTTATTTTTATTTGATGTTTATAGACAATATCATTATTATCCATTAGGTTAATTGGTCAGTTTTTTTTATTAAATAACTAGCGACCCGCCCCGGCTTCGCACGGCTTTACCTTCCTCTTTAATCACTCTATCTATTTAAAAAAACCGCATCAAAATCCGTTGCTTAGTTTTAAAGATTTAAGCATACATAGGGATATAGGGACAGAGAAAGCGACTTTGTTTTATATTATGTAGTGATAGGTCAGCGTTTGACCACTATCTCAGACGATGGTAAGTGACGATGTGGTCTAAATTGTAGCACCCTTTCCTAGAAAATATCTATACGCTCGTGACTTAAAAACCCCTAAACAAAACGGGGACCTTCGAGGGACGCAATTAGAGGTAGGAAAACGGCATTGGAACAAAAACTTTTCCGACTCTTCCTCCTTTTGTGACTGATCCGGCCTAACTGTCGGAACACAGACAATTTCGCTTGGCGATACGACTCAGGCCGGTGGGTGGTAACAAGCCGTCTAAATCG
Source organism: Idaea aversata (assembly GCA_907269075.1). Lineage (NCBI taxonomy): Eukaryota > Metazoa > Arthropoda > Insecta > Lepidoptera > Geometridae > Idaea > Idaea aversata. The sequence goes on from OU026102.1 coordinate 8,157,725, forward strand.
TAAAAATAAGTTCAAGGGCTCAAATACCAACAGAAACTACGAGGATATTGGTCCACGACATGCCCATATAGAAAAACTTTTACTGTTCTTTATTTTCAACACATAAGTTTTGTAGCTACACTGAAACATGCACTTTGAGGGTGTGATCTTTGAATGACGAAGGCATCAGAAAGGAAAATAATTTTCTGAAATCCTACCCCTAAGGGGGTGAAAAAGGGGGGCAAAGTTTGTATGGGACAACGGGATCCTTTAGAACCATTTTCGAATTCTAAGCGGACGAAGTCACGGGCAAAAGCTAGTCTATTCATATAAAAAATGCTTTATCCTGACTAACTGACGGATCAACGCAACGCAAGCCTAAACCGCTGATCGTCGAGACCTGTAATTTGGAGGGTGTGTCCTTTGTGTGACGTATGCATCCGATAAGAAACGATTTCCGGAAATTCTAACCCTTAGGGGTTGAAAAAGGGGGGCAAAATTTGTATGGAACAACCTGATTCCTTGGTAAATTCTAGACTTTCACGCGAACGAAGATGCAGGGAAAAGCGAGTAGGTATATAAAACATACCTTATGCATCATCTGCCACCAATCTTCGTCCTCTTCCTTATCCCTCATGAAGTTAGGTATATACCAGAAGCAGACGTTAGGACATTGGATAATAGTCGACACCAGTCTGAAACCAGGCCTTGCGGCTACGGTCTCTATACAAAACTGTGCAATCTCCATAGTGCGGTCAGTTAGTTTTTCTAAGCCAATATCGCCACGAGCTTTCCACATCATCCAGAGTTTAAATGCATCTATCTGAAACATTTTAGTTAAATAATAAATAAATATTGAAGGACTTTCCACACATCGCCATTTAGCTCCGATCTAAGTAACTAGACTTGCGTTATGCGTGTTAGACAACGGATAGGTATACTACTACTTATACTTTTTTTGTCAACACCAGACCACAGACAAATTTCTAAGCATAAATACCTACTTGTCTGAGGCGGGAATCGAACCCGCAACTCTCTGTTTGGCAGTTCGGCATGACCATTGTGCCAACTGAGTCGTCAAAATAACATAGACTACTTTTTATCCCGATATTCCCAAGAGATCGGGAGTTACGCGGGCAGTAGTACAAAATAACTTTTGAGATCATACCTTCCTTCCGCACTGGACACTCTTGTCTCCAGTATCATAACTAACGTCATAGAACTTGTCCTGTTGGAATAGATACTCTGCTGCAGCCGAGTTGGCCTTGTGTAAGAGCCCCTTCTCTCTGATCAGGAACACTGAACATTGCAGCGGAGCACCTGCCATTTTATGAGGGTTCCAGGATATAGAATCCGCTCTGAAATGGAAAAGGATATTGCCTCATTTATGTATGGACGCTGTCCCTCCGTATGATGTGTCGTGCCTCATTTGAAAGGTCTTAATGAGTACTCCATTTTATATTGTGGCAGCAAAAAAATCCAGATATTTCGTCATCAATACAAAGTCTCGTACTATGAAAGTTATAGAACTCGCATAGCCATTACTGTTTAATTAAACGTGTAACACCTTCATGTGGTAGCTCAAATGAAAGGCCTTAACTAGGACTACATTTTTGTTATACATTACAAAAATCCCATCAGGAGGAACAGATATATTTCGTCTTCAATACTACGTCGCGTACTACAAAAGTTATAAAGCACTCATAGCCATTACTGTTTAATAAAACGTGTAATATGTTAGGGTCTTACTTGATCATTTTTTTATTAAGCTATTGCATAGATTTTATTACATTTATGGTAGCGTTTGACCATTATCACACCTGCCTGGTGGTAGGTGACGATGCGGCCTAAAATGTAGCACGCTTTCCTAGAAGATACCTATTAACTCGAAATAAATAAAGAAATTGTTTTCTTTACCTAAACCTTTTCGGAAAATACACCGAAAACAATTTAGTATCTAGAAGTGCAGATTTTCCTAGCGGATTACTTATTTCTTCGAGACTATTGCTTACCTTTCGATACCATTCAGTAGGTGTTTATATCTTCGTGATAGCATCATGCTTCCACCCCAGCAAGCCTGAAATCAATACAAAATAAAACATGACAGAGAAAATCTTTAGAAAAATAGCATAATAGCTTTTTATACGAGACCCGTTTCATGCTTGCTACACAAGCTCGATTCTTTATTGAAAATGTCTTTAGCGAAGTCGCAGCCAACTAGCTTAATTGGCTGTTCAATCAACAGCCTAGCTAGACTCTTTACAGCGCCGTTTAACTAGCGGTATGAATGATATTTAGCCGTAGCATTTCTTATGGCCCTCTACATGATAAGCCATCATGCTGGCCCACTAATATGGGCCAGCATGAAGAGGGCGTAGTGATGTATGATGGCTTATGGTTCGTGGAATGCCGACTTGATGGCCACGGTGTCGGGTTTTCAGTCGCACATCAAAGAAAGTAAGAAAACGATGCCTGAACGTGGCCATCGTGTAGTTGCGTTTCAACCATCGCATAGCCATATCGCTGGTTCAGTGCTGGGCCAACATGTAGAGGGGCCATTACAACATTTAATAAACTGGCTGGCTAATACTTAGAAAGTGGAACTAAATTGAAATAAACAAGCTGGGCAAGTAAATAAACATCATCGATCCAAGTCTTTTGCCTAGCAATCTGATCAAATGGCTGAATATCACTCAGGCCGCTAGTTGAACGACGCTGTTTAGTAAAGAGGCTAGGCTGTTGACTAAACAGCTAATTAAGTCAGTTGACTGCAATAGCGATATAGGTATTTGACGACCCAGTTGGCACAATGGTTACCATGCCGAACTGCCAAACACAGGGAGTTCGATTCCCGCCTTATGCTTAGATATTTACGTATTTATGCTTAGATATTTGTCTGTGGTATCGGTATGGTTGTTTCTATGTATTATAAGTATATATTTACAAAAGAAAAGTACTTATATTAGTAGTATATCCGTTGTCTAGCGCCCATAATACAAGTCTAGTTACTCAGCTTGGGGCTACATGGCGATGTATGGAATATCCTGCCATATATTTTATTACTTACATCAACATGCATCCAAATGCCATAATTCCGACAAATTTCTGCAACCTCTTTAAGATCATCAATAGCTCCTAGAACTGTGGTTCCAGCTGTAGCATTCACCATTAACGGGTACCGACCTTCGTCCAGCTCTATTTGTATGGCTTTATCCAGCTCGTATGGGATAATTTGACCTTGAACATTCGTTTGGATGACGCGGATGCTTTCAGTACCGAAGCCGAGCCAGTGAGCTGCTTTCTTGATTGAATAGTGACTCTGGAAATGGTAGAGTTTTCTACTTTCAACATTGCCAGAAATATATAATGTTTTCTGAGCTTAGTAAAAATATAAAGATAATATTACGTACCAACCTAATTATATACTTAAATGTGTCCCATTTATTAACTTTTTCATAAAACTATTCATTATTTAAAATTAAACACAAAACCCATCCTCCTAGACATGCCCCGACCCAAAGTCCCAAGCAAGCCGCATCTGTGAATAATTAGGCTAATATGCTGGAAAAGGGCACTACCTAAATAGTGTCTTCAAATATTTGTATTGACCTTTGTAAGCATGACCACAAAAAACCCCATGAGTTTCTTGTGCTTTCTTCTCATTTTTAGGCGCGTTCCGATAAGGCACACAGCCTAATTTAGTTTTTAAGACGTTTCAATGTGATTTCACATTTTATGATTCCAAATGAGGAAAGAATTTTGACTTTAAATAAAACTTACATCATCCGAAGTGAACAACACCATCTCTGGTAAATTCCTCATGCCCTTAGTCTTGACTTCTGGAAAACGTTTATACCTGGCCGCTACAATACCATACAGCATTGATATACTACCACCAGGACTGAAGATTCCATCGCCTTCAGGAAGACCAAATAAATTGAGAATGTGATTCAATATTTTCAGTTCTATCAGTGTAAAAACTGGAGCTACTTCGAAGGTGTATCTGGAATAAGACAATGTCATCCCTATATACAGGATGAATTTATTATGTGGGCCTTCAGGGCCTATCCTAAACTATAAGAGATAGCGAAACATTCAGAAAGGAGTTGCGTGCCCGATTTTGATAAAAACTAAAACTACATCATTAGATTTTTGGAAAAGTCATTACCCTAGCCAGGAATCGAACCTGTTCATTTTCTAAAAAAATTATTACCCTATATTTTTGTACCAATCGATAGTGTTGCTAATAGAGATCAATTCCTGGAAACAAACATAGTCTGGAAAATTAAATTAAATTAAATAGCTCATTTTAGGTCAATGTGATAAATAAGATTGGCCAAATATTATTGACCAATGTTGTGAATTACATTGGTCAATGTTAGTAATCTTCTGTAATTTTCATACAACCAACCCTGAATTAAAATGCAGTGAGGAGGTATGGCCAATGACGTAACAAACTGCGGCACTAAAAATATGAAATGTTTTTAAAATTTTATGTAAAGTACTCTATTGAAAACATATTTTAAAATATTTAGAATAATTTCATTTACCCTCTATGCCTCATACACTAGTTTTACCAGAAACAGATAGGTAAAAATTGGAGAAAACTACAAAATTGAGCTATTTTTAAAATTGATTTGCCATACTATGTTAGTTTCCTGGAAACGATCTCTATCAGCAACACAATTGGTATAAAAATATAAAATAATTATTTTTTGCAAAATCAACAGGTTCGATTCCCGGCTCGGGTAATGACTTTTTCAACAATCTAATACAAATACAAATACAAATACAAATATATTTATTAAAATTCATTTTACATAATAAACTAAGCACTAAATATTAAAGAGAACAAAAATAACACATATGCCTGAACTAGGTATTCCTGTATCTCAGGCGAAAAAGGACTTATATAATCTTATAAAATAAATTAAAACAATTTACTTGCAAAATAGTAACTAAAAACAATCATTAGGTAAAAGTGTGTATAAATATTAAATGCTATAAACTGTAAAAATATTAAATAGAAACAAACTTTTCATTAATTAATCTAGGGCATAATATAATGATCTCTACTTTACATAAACGAAAATATGTCAAATTGGGTGTATTGTCTGCGACATGTAAGTATCCGCGTCATCGGAATAATCCGGGTCAAAGTCAATGTTGCATAAAAATTCTATTTATTATTTAATTAATGCTATATGAAATATGCGTACCTACGTGATCGATTTGATAACATTTGATTTTAGGTTAGTGGGACAAATCTGTTAGTAAAAAAAAATCGGTTATTTAAATTAAATATCAAACAAAAACTTATCTAGAATACAAAGAGTTAAAAATCTTAAAGAGACACATTTAGGCACCCACATAGTCAATAGAGTCAATATATCGATTTTCAGCAATTTTTTTGGCGGGGCAGTCTGAGTCGCCAGTTTTGTGATTACATGGCTTTTTGAAGCGTAAACATGTAGCGCATTTTGGTTTCTCGGCTGTCTTTTTGCACTCCTTTATCGCATGACCTACATCACCACAATGGCCACAGGTGTTGACCTCCTCCCGGCATGTCTTGGCAGCATGTCCATACTGCTGACATCTGAAGCACCTTGTGACAAGTGTGAAGTCTCTCACAGGGCACGAGGACCAATTTATAAAGACCCGGTCATTGGTAATAAGAGCTTTTCGAATGTTTGCCGGGACTTCCAACACGTAGTTACAGGTCTCAGCGTCTTTCTTCCCAGATTTATGACTAAGTTTTATAGAGGTCAAAAAAGTGTCAAGTGTTGTTCCTTGAATCTTATCGGCTAAGTTTTGTTGGAAAATGCAATGGAATACGTCTGACTCCTTCATGGAAGCGGGCACTCCGATCACCACTATTCTGGGTCTTCGTTTATGTGGCTCGTCCACAGTGAGGCCAGAAGTCTTCAGTTGTGCCGACTGTTTCAGCTTTTCGATGTCATCTTTTGTTTCAGTGCTGATAATAACACCGCCGTCCTTTGTTTTACGTAAACCTCTAACGTGCAGTTTCATTAGTCCGGGCTTGATGATGGTTTGTACCAACGATTTTGTCTCTTCACTGGACGTCATTTTATTTGTGGGATATATAGCAACGGAGCTTAGGTTCTTGGGCTGAATAAAGTCATTGGTACCTTTTTTGATCATGTCGGCAAATGAAACTTTTTCTGGAACTGATCTTGAGGTGTCTTCAAATGCACGTTGTAGGTCTTGAACACGTTGCGAAAGGTCTTCTTTCTCTTCTAGGTCTCGGAGGGAGGAATATGTTTGAATCGTCTTTGTCTTGAGGGATTGATACTGTACGGCCAGTTGAGATGTTCCGTGACTAACTTTTCGGCAGAGATTATGAATTCTTAACTTCTGGTCCGAGTTCAACTTCCCATCGGCTGCTATAGTGCACACATCATTCAAGCACTGTTCGATTGAGCTCATCCAGTTTTGTATCTCAGGAGTGCTCACTATTCCTGGAGAATCTTCTTCCTGTGGTTTGGGCGCGGCCGGCGCAGGCGCACGGGAGGGCGTGGGCGGTGGGCTGCGGCGGGTTAAGCCGCTGCGATGGTTGAATGGACTGCTATCCATATTTATGTTAATTGAAAATACATAACATAAATATTAAATACAACTATTGTCACTTTATACGAATGAATTGAATGACCCAGATAAAGTGATTCCGCATTTACGTCTAGGTCAAGTTTTTGCAAGTAGGTAATTGTTATAATTTAATGCATTTAATTTTAAACACGTCCGAACGCTTCGAAGATCAAATGATCTATGATGCAGTTTTAGTTTTAATCAAAATCCTTTCAGGATTTTTCGCTATCTCTTATAGTTTAGGACATAGCCCTGAAGGCCCACATAAAAAAATTACCCTGTATATAAAATTGTCGTGTCGCGGTGTTAGTTACCTATGTCCACCTAAACGGCTGAACCGATTTGTATGAAATTTTTTATGTATATTTTTTAGGTTTGAGAATCGAACAACATCTATTTATTTTTTGTACGAGGATACATTGGTTCATTGTGAGTAACATAGTCTTTTTATCCGGATATTCCCACGGAATTAGGAGCTACGCGGGCAAAACCGCGGAGCGCTGCTAGTGTGAGATGAACTTACTGGCTTGTGTTAAAAGCTTCGGCTATCCATGCTCCTGACAAGCCGTAAGGATCAGTACCCCCATATAGTTGATTTCTGAATATTGGTTTGTTTGTTTTGACGCTGTATTCCAGGACTTTACGGACACAACGTTCCAATTCATTGTCGTTGACGTCTTCTGTTACATCTAAATCCAAGATTGCCTGGAAAAAATAGAAAAATAAATAAATATTACAGGACATTCCACTCATCGCCATCTAGCCCCAAGCTAAGTAACTAGACTTGTGTTATGGGTGCTAGACAACGGATATTATACTACTTAAATACTTTTCTTTTGATTCTTCTGAAAAAATATACTTTTATTACATAGAAACAACCAGACCACAGACAAATATCTAAGCATAAATACTTATCTGTGGCGGGAATCGAACCCGCAACCCTGTGTTTGGCAGTCCGGCATGATGACCATTGTGTCAAATGGGTCGTCCCAGAAAAATATTAATTCGTTAATTGCGAGGTTTGGTTTAAACTGTACTAAAATATATTTGAGACCAATAATTTTGATAAAATTATCATGAACCAGAGGCATACAAGTCAATGACAGGTATTTTTTCATTGTTTAATTTATTTTTGATATAATGCCCTTACGAAGTAGTATACAATTAACACACTTCATGATAATTAAGAGTACTATTAAAGATAATTAAGTTCGAACTATTGAACTCACTAATGAGAAACTTGCGAGTACCTATAATAAATTAAATCAATAAATTAATGATTGTTACTTATAAATAACTTAATGACTTAATGTTGTTAATTAGAACAAAAGAAATAAATCTGCACTATCTTAGTACTAGCCTCCCTATATACAGGGTGATTTTTTATGAGGGCCTTCAGGGCTATATTCTAAACTATAAGAGATAGCGAAAAATGCTGAAAGGAGTAGCGTGCTCGATTTTCCAGGTCCATAAGTTCCTGAGTAAATTGGTGGGACACACGGACGGACATACGGTAGAACAGACAGACAAACAGACGGACAAGAAAGTGATCTTCTAAAGGTTACTTTTTTACCTTTTGAGGTACGGAACCCTACAAAATAAAGTACAGTAAGGATCATTAGTAAATGATCAGTTTGCTACAATAATACTATCAACAAGTATTGGAGTTACGACCTTCTTATAATAGACTTTACACACAAACTTAAATACTTGAATTAAAAGTACCTACTCAGTGGGATTATTATTTTCAACATGTTAGCTATGTCTTTAGTTGGCCGAGAGGTATAAGCCGCCGCCCGCTACACCAACCGACGTGGATTCGATCCACAGGTTACCTACGTTGTTATAATGTTCAAATAGTGCTGCACAGGATTGTAAACGTTACGGTGGGCAGAGAATTTTGACCGTGGATTGTACGTATAAAATCCATTTCGAAAGACACAATGAAAATTTTTAAACGATAAATGCTATTTGCTTGCTACTCGAATGCGTTGATAACAAGATTTATTACAAGACTGCTGCACGTTATAAGATAGCATAATGGTGCATGCACCTATATAGTATGATTATTAATGTATTTTTACACATTTACAATAACTGTTTGGATAAAGTGGGGTGCGGTGTTGGCCTAGTGGTAAATACGTCGACTTTCATTCCGAAGGCCGTAGGTTCGAATCCTGGCCGGCCCTGCAACAATTGATTTTTCTGACAATTTTATGTGCACTTAGACATTGCTCTAAGCCCCAGACTTAGAATTCAAAAAAAAGTTTAAAATTTCGAAAACGTCCTTTTATAAAAAATACCTACGATAATTGAGTCTTCTCCCTTTTTGAAGTTGATTAAAAATATTTCCTGTTGATCTACGAAAGTTGTTTCCTAAAATGTCGTAAACATTCTGGAAAAAAAAATTATCGGCCAAGTACGAATCGAGATACAGCCCGGTGACAGACGGACGGATGGACAATGAAGTCTCAGTAATAGAGTCCCGTTTTTACCTTTTGAATACGGAACCCTAAAACCACGTTGTGCATACGATTTCGAAAGTGACATATAAGTACACATCATTAGTATGTTAGATTGTTTAAGGTGAAAGCTTAAAAAGCAATGAGGATGTACGGTCAGCTGCATAATTGCAGACCCACCGTAGAGCTTCAAATCTTTACCTATAAGTTTAAGGTCGATTCTACTGGAAATCTTGAAAACTGAGCAGTTTTCTGCACGATCGAGATGCAATTCTGTTCATCACTCCGAAGATTCTAATCAGATTCTCACCAAATTTTTATGGGACCACTCCTAAGGTATCACCTTTCGAACACAAAAAGAATCATCTCAATACGTTGAGCCGTCTTCGAATGATCGCGTAACATACATACAAAAAAAACATACAGACGAATTGAGAACCTCCTCCTTTTTTGAAGTCGGTTAAAAATAGCCTATAGCCTTCCTCAACAAATTGACTATACAACACAAAAATATTTTTTTCAATTCGAACCAGTAGTTCCTGAGATTAGCGCGTTCAAACAAACAAACAAACTCTTCAGCTTTATATTCATCTCATCGAAATCATCTAAATCGGACCAGCAGTTCTTGAATTATAGCGAGACAAACGAACAGCAGTTGATTTTATATTGCTGCGCCCCACGGTTTCACCCGCGTCAATCCCGATCCCGTGAAAATATATGACGAAAATTAATCATGACAGATGTCAAAGTGACGTCATGTCAAAGTGACAGATGTCAATTATTTTTCGACACTTTTCGTTATATTTTGGACAAAATTCACACAATATCTTTAAAAATTATAGCCAATGTTCTATTCTGATGTATAAGCTATATTATTGTAAAGTTTCATTAAAATCCATTCAGTAGTTTTTGCGTTAAGGAGTAACAAACATCCATACATCCAGACATACTAACTTTCACGTTTATAATATTACTAGCTGCCCTCCGCGGTTTCACCCGCGTAACTCCCGATCCCGTGGGAATATCGGGATGTAAGCTATCCTATCTCTCAAGTTGGATCGAACTGCACATGGTGTGCAAATTTTATTATAATCGGTTAAGTGGTTTAGGAGTCCATTGAGGACAAACATTGTGACACGAGATTTATATATATTAAGATAGTACCTATAGATTTATATTACACCGTGTCCCTTTCGGGCCGTTCGGGCCATGTCCACCATCATCATCATCATCATGCCATCATTCCTTATGTAAATATGTAATAGATACCTACTTTGAAAAATCCTTATGATAGTGAATTAGCAAAAATTTAATGCGTTTTCCACTATCAAACTGATAAGATGTCTATCACTGAATGACGGTAGACAGACAGTGTCGATAAAGTTACTGTAGGTCATAATCATTTGTTTCTAGTAAATGTTACGCATAATTATTTATTTATTTTGACTGATATAATCGCGTTTTGACGTGACAACGTCTTATAAATTGGTTTGCCGGGTGACACTTCAAGAAACTGCGTTACGCTCCGCTCACGTTATGCGCTCACAATGAGAGCGAGTGAGAGGCACGCGGGCATGGTTAGCCCGCCTAAGAGCGAGAGAGACAGACATAAAAAGTGAAAGGCACGCGTCCCTTCCACTCGAGCACAGTTGTTGTCACGTAAAACTTTCGCCCGTATACCGACTTTACAGGCAACCAGTTTTTGACGTGACAACGTTTTATAAATTGGTTTGCCGGGTGACACTTCAAGAAACTGCGTTACGCTCCGCTCACGTTATGCGCTCACAATGAGAGCGAGTGAGAGGCACGCGGGCATGGTTAGCCCGCCTAAGAGCGAGAGAGACAGACATAAAAAGTGAAAGGCACGCGTCCCTTCCACTCGAGCACAGTTGTTGTCACGTAAAACTTTCGCCCGTATACCGACTTTACAGGCAACCAGTTTTTGACGTGACAACGTTTTATAAATTGGTTTGCCGGGTGACACTTCAAGAAACTGCGTTACGCTCCGCTGACGTTATGCGCTCACAATGAGAGCGAGTGAGAGGCACGCGGGCATGGTTAGCCCGCCTAAGAGCGAGAGAGACAGACATAAAAAGTGAAAGGCACGCGTCCCTTCCACTTGAGCACAGTTGTTGTCACGTAAAACTTTCGCCCGTATACCGACTTTACAGGCAACCAGTTTTTTTATTTAAACCTGACGTTTCGGGAACTTTGCAGATCCCATGGTCACAGGCAGACTGAGATGACAAATTCGTCCAAAAAACGCGATTATATCCGCGTTAAAAATAGATATAATTATGAGTTCAAGTCGCGAAAACTTTAGAAAATACTAAATGTTACGCATTTATAAAAAGATTCATCAAAATCGGTGGATAAACAAAGAAGATAATATGCGCGAACATCCGTAAAAAAACATACAACCGAATTGAGAACCTCCTTTTTTGAAGTCGGTTAAAAAAGCAGAGAAAAATACGTTTTTTATTATAATTTTAAACACATTTTTATCAAGTAATTTTTTTTTTTTTTTTTAATTATTTTATTCTAAGGTTGGTAAGTACGTAGGGGAGAGGTGGCATGAAAGGGACATTTTTGTTGTTGAGGCTCTAGTAAGTGATTGAGATAATATTTGGAACAGGTTGGAGTCGAATAAGAAGCGTTAATTATTAAACTAATAAAATACAATTCAATAATCGTCATGAATTAATTCGTAGTTATTTATTTTTGCATCTTAAAAAAATGTATATTATGTCCCTTTCATAAATTACCTGTATTGAAAGGGACGCAGTAGTTTATGAAAGGGACAGTGCATAATTTCAAGAAAATCGCTTTATACTTTGGTCTAAATAATAAAAAAATTATAAATATAAAATGTTCTAAAATATTAAGTCTTCTTACAATAACAACTTAGATATGTTTAAAATCAAATTAAAAAGTGACCAAAATTATCCTACCAATATTATTAATAAATGTGAAAGTTAGTGTGTGTGTTTGTATGTTTGTCACTTCTTCATGCAAAAACTACTAAACCAATTGCATTAAAATAATTAATTTAATTAATAATTCACGTCACTAATGTGATATTTTTCTAATAAGAACATAAAGTTTAATAATGAACTTAAAAAATAATAATAATAGATAATATTTTTTATTGCTTCTCTTAAGACACTTAGAACAGTCACCCTTATAATAAAAAATAATTGAAACACATTGGAGGGTTATTAGTAATTATACTAGCAAGCGATTGAGGGCCATTTCCATACACCTAAACAAACAACTTTTTTTCTAAGTCTTTTGGAAAATCGAACATTTTTTTGAAAATTTTGAGGTTAGGTTTACCCAAAAATCAGCTGTTTCTTACACGGAGAAGTCATTAACCTTAAAATTTTACTTATTTTAAAGTTTAATCTACTGTTCTTAGTCTGAATTACCCATGTTTTAAAAAATTAGCTGTTTTTCGAATTTACATAACCTCAAAATTTTCATTTTTTTTTTTCGAATTTTCAGAAGTCGTAAAGCTAAAATTATTTGTTTAGGTGCACAGAAGTAGCCCTCAACGGCTTGCTAGTATAACTACCAATAACCCTGTATATATAAAAACTAATCAACAATTTTATAAATCACTTATAATTTTTTTATAAATTTTACAGAATTCCCCTTTTTTCTTCTTCTTCTTCTTTATTCACTGTTTCTTCAATTTTGTGTGGATCGATACGTGTTATTTTTTTTAAGTTGTATTTTTAATATAATAAATGTCATAATATTAATAATTTCTGGTGAAAAATAGCAGTCATGAAAGGGATAGTTATGAAGGGGACGTCCCATTCATAACTGTTTGCTGTGTCCCTTTCATAAATATCATTCAGAAATTGAAAACATAACCACAAAATCTACAATTTGAAATTAAAGTTAATTTTCCTTATGTTCTCATATCTGTGTATCCCTAACCTATCATAAACAGTTATTGACTAATAATAATTAACTCACAGCAATCGATAAAACGTTTTACAATTATAAGAGAAAAAATAGTTTTCAATCACAATAATAACACACGCACGACTCCGCCATTTTTGAAATGACAGGAGTATGAAGTATGCCGCGAATGAATTTGCTTCAAGGCTGCTATACGTCAAAAATAGTGTTGACTCGAAATTGTTTTTAATTTACCGGTTATTTGAATTGTCCCTTTCAATACGTGTCCCTTTCATGGCACTTCTCCCCTACTCGTACACCTCTACATCTGAATACGTTTTAATAAATTCGAATCGACATGAATTCCTTGCTTTCTTACCTATAGACCTAGAAGATACCTACATAAGTCAGAGAGCGGTGTTGGCTTAGTGGTAGATACCTCGACTTTCATTCTGAAGGTCGTGGGTTCGAATCCAGGCCGGCCGTGCACCAATGTATTTTTCTTAAGAAAAATTTTTGTGCGCTAATTGACATTGCTCTTACGGTGAAGGAAAACATCGTGATGAAACCCGCGGCTTAGTTAGCTCCAGAAGTATTGACAAGTTCTCTCCTCTGGACATGGTCGACTAAGCTGAGAGGGTAGTAGGTGCTGGGCAAGCCTACTGCATCTTCACGCAAAAAGGACCCAATTAAAAAGGGTCTAATCGCGGAAAACAGCCTGTCTACAAGTACAAGAACAAGTACCTACATAAGTCTACGTCCCCTCTACTTTTCAAACTACTTCAATAAGAATAACAATGTTTATTGCATAAATTGTGTACAATGGATGGTAGGTAGTTTTAAAATTAAGTGCAATCATTACTATCACTACATAGTATGAAATTAAGTCACTTTTCGCCGTCCCTATATCCCTATGTCCCTTTGTATGCTTAGATCTTTAAAACTAAGCAACGGATTTTGATGCGGTTTTTTAATAGATAGAGTGATTTAACAGGAAGGTTTATTATGTATAATACATGCATAATATAGCCGTGCGAAGCCGGGACGGGTCGCTAGTAAGTACTAATTAAAAGTACTGAAATAAAATTCAACTACTCTGTCTGTGTGTGACCAGATATTGTGACCGAATTGACATTTTAAAATTTATTTTTTCAGACATTTAATTTATTTTTTTATTTTCATTATTTTTAATATATTGTAATTAACGACCTCTGTGGCGCGTCGGGCGAACACCCGACTGCGACGCAGAAGGTTGCGGGTTCGATTCCCGCCGGGAACAAGTATTTATGCTGACCATAAATTCTTGTTTCTGGTTCTGGGTGTTTCCTATATGTATAATATGTATATATTTACAAAAAAAAAAAAAGTATATAAGTAGTTTATCCGTTATCTGGCACCCATAACACAAGCATTAAGTTGCTTAGCTTGGGGCTGGATGGCGATGTGTAATATGTCCTGAAATATTTATTTATTTATTTATTAATGATTTTAATAAATAAACTGATTGTATCTATTGATTTGAAAAAAAACAACTTGAACAAAAAACTTTGAACAAAAAACAACAAAAATTAAATACCTCCAACTCCTTAGGATGTCTAAACTGTATCAAAGGCACACCATCAGATCTTTCATCTTTCACGATATTCAGCACTCGATCTAGAAACGTATGACCATTACTATCCATATTTAAACTTATTTCAATCTTTATTCACAACGCTTAGCAAAGTGTTATCAACACAATGCCCTAACTGCGACTGTGGTGAAACGGCCATCACATTGCATCTAAGTATAAAAAACCGGCCAAGTGGGAGTCGGACTCGCGCACAAAGGGTTCCGTAGTATGGGACCCACTTATTTATTTTTTCTGTTTTTCATATCTGTTGTTATAGCGGCAACAGATGTACTTAATCAGTTCTGTGAAAATTTCAACAGTCAAATTAACACGGTTTATGAAGGGTTTATGAGATACAGCCCGGTGACAGACGGACGGACGGACGGACGGACGGACAGAAGAGTCTTAGTAATAGGGTTTCGTTTTTCCCTTCGGGTACGGAACCCTTAAAAAACTGGTCAAGTGCGAGTCGGACTCGTTTATTTAACGAAAAATACGTTGATTAATACCTATTTGCAAAATACCTAGCAAGTTTCAAAATGTAGGGCATAAAATTCAAGGAATCTTTAATCCTATCCTTAATCATCACTAATATTATAAATCTGAAAGTTTGTTTATTTTTTGTTTGTTCCTTCTTCACGGTCAAACAATTGGACAGATTTGGATGAAAATCGGCATAGTGGTAGGAAATTTAGGGGATGAAAAAGGTCGTGGTATACTTTTGATCTCGAAATTCCCTCGGGATCGGGACTTACACTGGTAAACCGCTAGCCCAGCTAATATAAATGTTAGGCCGTTTTTTCGCAATCACCACAACAAAATAATCCTTTAGAATGCGATCTGCCTGCAGATCTGCAACCACTGTTCGGGCAACCACTGTTTACATTGCAGAACCAAAGTCACCTTATCTTATCTTCTATCGGGGGCTGACATAGCCAGCAACACTTCGACCTATTAGGATCCTTTGTGTTTACCCCTACCTTAATGTTCCATAGTCTTTGAAGAAGTGGTCGATTAACGCGGTGATCCCACTAAGAGGAAGAAACCTGTATTCCTCCGGTCACCTTGGTAGATTGGACATTGTTCTTTGCAATGTGGTAACCGCTTCTACCTATGAATATTTTGACGTGATAACGTCTAGTAAATTGGTGGAACACCTGCATACACACAAAAGTATCACGGTAATATTGTGTAACGTCATGCGTCATGGTAACTTAGGAAACAGAGTATCATCATCATTTCCGTTCAGTGAACGGAAATAATTCACTGACTACATAGTATAAAACAAAGTCGCTTTCTCTGTCCCTATGTGCCTATATCCCTTTGTATGCTTAAATCTTTAAAACTAAGCTATGGATTTTGATGCGGTTTTTTTAATAGATAAAGTTATTCAAGAGGAAGGTTTATATTATGTATAATACATGCATAATATAGCCGTGCGAAGCCGGGGCGGGATAATATCGCTCATCTGGGCTTGTGTTATAGTGAGACGAGTGACGCATAGAAGACTTATATAAAGGAAAAAAGTATATATAAAGGAAAATAAAATAAAAATATTTAAAAATATAAAGGAATAACAAAAAAAATCTCAATCGTTCATCGTTTTCTTGTGAATGACGTTATCAGGTAAAATTATCGTCCGTAAATTGAATTTACAGACAACCATATGTTTTTTTTTTCCTTTTTTTTTACGGAATCTTAAAAACACGATCGTACGTGACAATGATATGTCCGATATGGTACGTATTTGTTTTGTGCATGAATGAGGTCAAATTCATTTGACGGTAAATACTAATTTAACCATTTTATATATAACTAGCGACCCGCCCCGGCTTTGCACGGCTGTATTATGCATGTATTATATCTAAAAACCTTCCTCGTTAATCACTCTATCTATTTAAAAAAACCGCATCAAAATCCGTTGTGTAGTTTTAAAGATTTAAGCATACATAGGGATATAGGAACAGAGAAAGCGACTTTGTTTTATACTATGTAGTGATGTAGTGACGCTGAATGTTACCCGAATGCCCACAGAAATATTTTATTTATTCTCCAGCTTTTTGTGAAAATGACCAAAAAAATAGTTGTTTCCATCCCTTATTATTATTATCAGTTTTCCTTGTTTCTTTTTTTGTATAAGTAATATAAATTCATTTTAAAGTAGGTTTGTATTTCTTCTTTTTTATTTTACTTTTTTCATTATACTTATAGTTTTAAGTTAAAATTATTAGACCAAGATCCCTCACCACCCAACTTTCGTGATTTTATAAAAGCTGATAACTGATAACTTTATCAGCACAAGCAACGCAAGCAACACAGGATGAACGATGTGAAATTATGAAGTTCAGACCATAGTGGCTTGGAGAGTTTTTAGGTAGCAAAGCCAAGAATCAAAAAAAGAAATCGCCTATATCTTTATACAGATAAATAAAGTTGCTAATGGCGATTCATTCCTGGAAACAAACATAGTATGGCATTGTATGGCCTAGAATAGGTACAAGCTAATCAAAAGATTGACATCAATAACATAACATTTTGTTTGGGGAATATTCAAATACCTATGACAACACTGTTATATCGACTAAAAGTTAGCTACTAATTTCAAAGAAAATTATTTTTTTATTTAATTTAACCCTAACCCTTTACAACCGGACAAAAAAAGTTTCGATTTTTTGTAATATATGATATAGGTAGGATTTATAGAGGAATAAGGTACCCAAAAAAAATATTGAAAAAAAATCGGAAAAGCTTGGTTTTCCTGAAAATCGCCTGCACGATCGTGCACTTTAGGATTTGTTTGACATGTGCACATTTGTGCATCTTTGTGGATTAGTATGTTTATTGAAGTAATTAAACTACATTAAAAGATTATCAGCATTTATTTTTATAAAAATTAAGTATTACAATAATCAGTCTTACTAACTATTATTAATGAGTTTAAAAAAAAGGAACATTTTATACTTAAACATTAGCTTAAACTTTTATTCATAATTAAATCACAGTCAAGTAATTAAACTTTGGCATAAACATTAAAAATATATCAAACATATTAATAATTATTATCAAATAAGTACTTATTAACATAATAGAGGAAAAGATAATAGATAACAATTGAAAACTATCAATTATTATGAAAATCTTTGAAGCAATTCTGTCCCCGAATTATACAAAGATAGACGTTGCATTTCACACAACGAATTTTCGTTCGACTTTTGCAGGTTTCTAGCTGACAAAATCTAGGCGATTTTAGATCATCAAACACGGGCAAATGATCATACCCATCGTACCGTAGTGTTGCTGATGGCTTTAGAGCTTTTTTGAATTTCCTCGGCATTATATTTTCTACTTCCTCCATGCCTTCTGTACGACTGTTTTCAGGGGAATTCAGCAAAACCTCAGATATCTCAAGACGAAAATCTAGTAAGTCTAACGTTTTATTCCGCCTGTAATTGTTGGAAGTACAATCTTGTTTGTAAGCACGCCAAGCATTGACTAAAGCTAAATCATAAAAGTGAATCAACACTTTTAGTGTCCATTTTCGTGTTTTGATAAATGTTCTATAGTATTCGACCTGCTGATCAAGAACATCCACTCCTCCCATGTAGCGGTTATAGTTTTGAATGATTTTTGGAGCAGTAATATCCACATAAGCGCGAATTCGCTTATCCCATCTTTTAATAATTTCGTTAGTATTTGATCCCGTGCAGTTTGAAGCTATTAAGACTGACTTATTGTCTTTCCACTTCACCAGAACTGTTGGATCTCTTACCATTTGTTGGCTCTCACCACGAATCATTTGAGTATCCTTCTTGAACTTTAAACTACCTTTATCTGGTACTCTATTTGCCATGATGGTTCCTGTGCTATGTAGGTTCCGCTTTTGTAATTCTTCTATCAAAGGTATTGTTGTAAAATGTCTATCGTGGTATAAACAACTTCCTGCTGGAACGCTTCTAGATAAATGCAAAACCACGGAAGGTCCAAGACCAAGATTAGTGTCCCCGAACATTGTTCTAGCTCCTTGATAAATGTCAAAATCTAACATGAGCCCATCACTCGTAGTGAGGACATAGTTTTTGAGACCAACAGGTCGTGGTTTATTTTTTACTACTTGTCTCAGTGGGCATCGACCAGTAAATGGGATCATTTGCTCGTCGATAGAGTAGTACCCGGCAATTCTTTCTTGCTTGTGACATCCATTGCGAACTTGATTTATCATTGGTTGGACCTTCCACAGCGGATTTGTCGCCTGTTCAGGCGGTGCACTATCAGTACTTACTACGTGCAGTGAGTTACGCAGTTGTAAGAATCGGTCGCGGCTCATTTTGCTGGATATTTTTTCTAGGGAAATGCCGCTACACCAGTACATTGGCAGCCTTGGAAATGGAATACATCCCATCAAAATATGGATCCCAAAAAGTTTCTGTATCTCCAACTTCGTAGTTTTTAATTCATTTCCAGTTTTTCGTAAATAGTATATATTAGTGCAAGTACTGACTGTTTCATAGAATTGGTCATCAAAATAATCTTTTACGTAGTCAATTGGTTGTCTTACTGGTTTGACAGGCCGGTCGGGGTAGGTATGCTGCTTATCTTCAAACGTTTCAACTCTCCAGCGGCGAGGGCGGGAACTAGCGCGGCTCGGACGTTCTCCAGTCGTTACTACGGAAGGTGGCGCTGGTGCGGGCTGTTCTGGTGCTGGATTGTCTTCCATCTGATCATCTCCTCGATTTTCAACAAGATCCTCGGGTAAATCAAGATCGCCTAGATTGTCGAAGACGGAAGGGTTAAAAAACTGTTCCTCGTCGTCGTCGTCCCCAAAAACCTCGATGTCCGAATTATTTCCGTCGCCCAAGGCTTGTAAGATATCTTCGTCAGCCAAGGCGTCTAAAAATAACCAAAAAAACACTTCAATTACATCGTACATCCAAAATAAATAACAGTGTATTTACACTAAAAAAGTATAAGTAACACCTAGCAAGCACAAACGTGCATCTTTTAACTTGATGGAGAATAAATCAATTAATAATAAAGATAATTAAAAATACACTTTATAATATTATGAGTTAATTCATTACTAATAAAATTAAATGGTTTTACAATAATATTTCATTAAAAAACCTGATAAAATAATTACTTACGTGAAGCGCTTCTCCCGCCAAAATGCGCCGCCATCGTGGACGAGGTACAGTGCCGCACTGAGCGGTCGCAACGTGTCAAATTATTTTTTTTGGGAAGGATTAGATCGTGCACAATCGATCGATGTCGGCTGCGTTCCGCGAAACAAGTTTGGACGAGTGCTAGATTTTTTCTAAGTAAGATGCACGCTCCACTATAAATCGGTTGGAAAGGGCTAAGAATTTACGTTCGTACCTCACAAGAATTTAACTTAGTTTTAAAGACTATTGTAAATAGTCTCTATTACCCAAAAAAGAGGGCATAGAGACGAATACTGTGCACCACGCTCAGAAAAAGAAAAAAAAAATATTTTTTCTGAGGCACCACCGGCACCACGTTATTCAGAGGCACCATGGAGTTGAAAAAGTTAAGTCTCTTTTGACCTCACTTTTGACATGCCTTTACCTTCGTGAATAGTTTGAGAAGAAAGACCAAATCCTACGCTCTGAATAAGGAAATAAATAATCCTACGTCAATGGATTATTTATATGACATATTAAAGTAAAGTATAAATAATGGGTTATTATCATCGAGCCATGGATGTAGGAAATAAGTCTATGCATCGAGCATAGTTATTATACACCCCGACCATATAGGAAAATTCGTTTAATACTAAAAACGGCTTTGGGAAGACTTACCTACTTTTTTTTTTTTTCTTCAGTTATGGCTTCGCACGGTTTGTGCATATAGCCAGTATCAAGTAATATTTTGCATCAAGTTATGGCCCGATTTACAGAAATCGGGCTCAAAGTGTTTCAAGATGGTCAAGTCGTCAAGTCACAGTTTGTCAAGTCAGGGGTCATAGTAAAGCGGTGGCTACTTTACTATAACCTTGTAGGAGATTTTGGAGGCAACGAGAAAAGTCCATGTTTGACACTGATTTTTACTTTCACTACACTTGTGCACTTTCACAGAACTAAATTAGATAACTTTCCACCGGAATTATACAATTTAACTCGGTTTACAACTAAGTTTCGTGTAAATAAAACTGCAGCACGACATGTTGTTGGCTCGTTCCCGCCAAAACTCTAGCTTCTTACCTACTTTAATTTCATAAAAAACCTCACTGTCTATATTAGTGTCTGACAAATTAAATGACTTTTTACGTTTACTTAACTTGACATCATCTTGACATACACTTAATATCTGATATTTCTTTTCCATTGGGCTCAATATTTTATTCTTTTAACCTGTGACCCAATAGATTTGTAAGAATAAATAATTTTAAGCGATAATGAGACAATTTAGACACTATTAAAATTTTAGTATTTACGTATTCTAAGAACAAAAAACAACATGAATTTCGGAAAAAATCGCCAACGGTCTAAAAGAGAGTCTAAAAGGCATTCACTGACTGTTATGGGTAACTCAGAAAAATGGAGAATCTACGGCAAAAGAATATCTAAAAGGAGCATCGATAGTACGTTATTCGATAATGATTCAGAGGATGATGAGCCTAAATATGACGAAATCAAAAGTTGGGTACAACGGTTCTTTGAAGGCAAAGATGCATCAGATAACACTGAACAAGATGTTGAAGTTTGCCTTACGAGAAAACAAACTCTTATTCTCTCAACGTTAGTTCCCGACGAAGTGCTGCTTATGGATAAGTAAATATTTAATTATTCTGTATATCTACTTACTTCAATTATACAGTATGCGTCATAAGTCCACTATCAGTATGCTACAATAATACTATAAACCAGTATTGGACTTACGACCTTCTTCTAATAGAGGTACACATAAATAGTTGAATTATTAGTACTCAGTGTGATTATTATTTTCAACATGTTAGCTATGTGGTTATTTGGCCGAGTAGCATAAGCCGTCACCCGCTACACCAACCAAAACGAGTCCATTGTATTGATGAAAAACGAATATTAAGATGAACAGTATAGTGTGCGTTTTGTACTCTATATGTGTTTAAAAATGTGCTGCACAGGATTGTAAACGTTACGCTACTAGTGTACTTTTGAGCGTCAATTGTACCTAACTAACTACTGCACTCACTAATATAACGTTTATTTTTACAGATTTGACACTTCAGAGCCAAAACGTTTTGTAGGTGTCCTTCTTATGGCCGATGTATCAGGATACACTTCGTTATCGGAAAAGTACAATAACACCGGTAAGGGTGGTACATATAGATTAACTGTAACTCTGAACACCTATTTGGGGTCCCTGGTAGAGCTGATTTATAGCCATGGTGGAGATATTCTCAAGTTTGCTGGAGACGCTTTTTTGGCTCTATGGAAAACAGACAAACGTTCGTTTCTCTCTCATACGATACACAATGTCATAGCTTGTGCCCTAGTTATACAACATTCTTACTCCTCCTATGAAACAGACGTAAAAGTAAACCTTCGAGTAAAGTTGGCAATATCTGCAGGGAACCTATTGTTTGCACCGATTGGTAGGGGAATAGACATGAATTATGTGATTTTCGGATTGCCAGTTATTGAAGCCAAAGCCGCTGAAAGCGTTTGTGCTTCAGGAGAAGTGAAATTAACGCCTAACGCATGGGGTCATTGTTATTCAAGAAACTACGACCACCATATTCACGACGATGGCCACGTAACAATTAGATCAATTCTATATGATCCCCATGAAACGAATGTTAATAAACCTTTTCTAGGTTTTGGAACAATGATTAAACAAGTTAAATTGTTAAGTGAAATCCCGGAAGCTTATTGGGACTCTAAAAATGTGAGTGCTGCTGATTCTGCGAAAAGGAACGAAGTATTAGGTTTACGTAAAAATATATTACTAGCAGAGGAAAAAAATATAGGAGGCGAAATTCGCAAGTTTATGATAAGACCAGTTTTGACACAAATAGACGCACATCAGCCATTAGAGTACTTAACTGAAATGAGACTAGTTTCTATATTATTTTTGACTTTGAAGCCAAGGGAATGTGCGTTTGCACAACTGATAACAATAGTAAACAATGCATATCAAATCGCTTGTGAAATAGTTTACAAGTCAATGGGCTGTGTCAATAAAATCATTTTATTTGATAAGGATGTGATGATGTTAGTTGTTTTTGGATTAAGAGGGTTCAAACACGAATCAGAGGCTCAAGCTGCTTTAAAGTGTGCTTACAGCATGAAAAAGTCAATTTCATCTTTAGATGGGGTAATTGACTTGTCTATAGGTGTAACAACAGGCCAAGTATATTCTGGAGTTGTAGGACATCCTTTACGAAAAGAATTCACTGTAATCGGTGCAGTTGTTAACAAAGCTGCACGACTAATGTGTAAATTTCAAAATAAAATCACATGTGATGAAACAACATTTATAAAGAGTAAGTTATCTTCAAATGGATTTACTCTACAACCCAAAACCGAACTTAAAGGAATTGGGCATTCAGGCAACATTTACGAATATACAGAAGACATTAGAGTTAAGCAATTATACGATATTCCTATGACACCACCACTTTTAGGTCAAAGTGATGAATTAGAATATTTTCAAAATTGGTTAGCAGACAGTACAAGAGCTTATAGAGAATTTGACGCCTTGTTGCTAGTGGCTGACAGTGGTATTGGAAAAACAAGATTATTGGAATGGATGGCAAGAGATGCCAGAAATAAAAATTATCACGTTTGCTATCTAACTCTATCATCTATACATTCAGCATCGCCGTATTTAGCAATAAGCCAAATTTTTAATCAAATATTGAACCTCGAAGAACCAATTTCCGGATTTATCAAAGAAGAAAAGATTGTTCAATTACTTAAAGTTTATAATGATGATTTATGTTATCTCAACAACATTATTAAAGTGCGTTTTTCGTACAATGAAAATATTAACACCCAAGACGAAAAAAAACGAAAAGAAAAATCAAAAACAATATTTTCCGCACTGGTAGCCGCTATTACTGAAACACAGGTTTTATTTATAGATGATTTACAAAATTTAGATGCCTTTTCTTGGGAATTCATTTCTCTAATGTTCTTATCTTCGAAAATTTTCACTGTTATGACTGTTACCCGTGGCAAGTTTTCTTCGGTAGACGATTGGCTTTATACTGTGTTTATAAACGATCAAGTAAGAAAAATTATACTTGAATCTCTATCTTCTTCCTTGATTCCTGCCTTGGCCTGTCAAATATTAGATGTCAACGCAATACCAAAAGATTTATATGAAGCTCTGGTCTCAAAATGCAATGGAACACCAAGTCTTGTCGAAGGTTTCCTATCGCATTTGTTTTGTAATGGCGCTCTGGAAATAATAAAAACAAATAATGGTGATGTAAGTCAATGGCAAAACGAAGATTTACTTTTCCCCCCCAAAGAAATGATACATCCTCAAGCTTTAGATATAAAAAATCAGCAAAAACTTGATGAAATGTTACAAACTGACCTTGAAGATAGTTTAAATATTTGTATTGTTACCCGTAAAGATGAACTTAATGCTGACATAGACGTGCAAAATTTAGATGCTTTAGTAATGATTCAAATCGATTCATTAACTCCGTATCAACAGCTGCTTTTAAAAATTGCCTCTGTAATTGGTAATACACTGTCGAGAAACCTTCTAGAGAACATAATGTACGAAAATAATTCGTTGACTACTGCTAAAGCAGTAAAAAGATTGTTTGCAATGCGAATTTTAGCATGCGCTAATTCATGGTCCTCAAAAAGTTGCAGCCAAAGGTTATCGAATATAAAACCAACAACTTCTTCCAAAAAGGAAGACAATTTTTCATGTGACTGTGATTTTGCGTATGATGCAGAAAATAGCGAAAATCTCCCTAAATATGCATTTTGTAAAGTAATGAGGTTCAAGAACCAAAATACCAGAAAAACATGTTACGAATTACTTCCAATCAATCAGAAAAAAGAATTTCATTCCAGAATAGTCAATTATTTAGAAAACAATCCTCAAAAATGCCCATACTGTGGTGGTACTATTATGGTTGTTCAATCGACTTTAAGTTTAGTTTCTGAAGATACGATTTCTGATAATACTTTACTCGAGAGCATTGATAGTCTATCGATGAGTTCTTATGAAGAAACAGATGATTCAAACCAAGAAATAAATGAATCAAACTACAACATCAGAAATAATATACGGTCTTACGAATCCCAGAACTTAGAAGACACAAAATCAGACAAAGATACTATAAAATTGGCCACGTCTATAAGTGACAGCGTAATCAACAGAAAAAAATCTGGATTTGATTTTCACAAAGTTCCAAATACGTCTATTCTAAAAACCAAAAATGTTGACAATGAAAGATGGCAAACCCGTCAATTTTTAAAAAGGGTAACCATGACTAATATAAGTATTATACGAAAAAACATAGATGAAATAGTCACAAACAATGTATTTGACAGACTACGGAGTGTTGTAGAAGCAGAAACCCTAAGGGATTGGCACAAATTGGGAGTAGTGGACAGTCTAGATAATATCAATGAAGATAATGTTAAAAACAAAACGATATTTTCTCTACGTATAGAAAAAAGTGTTTCACAAATAGACATTACAAAATGTACATGTGCGAATCTTCAAGTGGCTATTAACGAACAACTTATACACCATGCTATACAAGCTGAATTAAAAACCAAAGCGATTCAGTTTATAATTACTTACAGCTATTTAAATATATTAGGCAATAATTTTGGTGTGGTACTGTCCAAACTAAATGAAGCTGAAATAATGTGCTCAGAATTGAGAGAATTAGATAATTACACTAAAAAACAATATTTAGGTAGAATATATTCATTACGCGCTATTACCTGCTTACTAACAGGAAAATTAAATTCTTCCCGAGTGGAACTAGACCGAGCTTTAAAAATTTACAAAATAAATCTAGATAGCGTACATAATATTTTGAAACTTAATAAAATCATGACTTATATTAAAATGAAAAGTCATAAGTACCGTGCATATGCATCAAAAATGAAATCTGATTCAGTTTTCTGTCTTAATGTTGCTATTTTGCTAAATTCTTCCACCGGAGAAGATAAACGTGCTAGAATGGCAGCAACACGTGCTTTACAAATTATACAGGAAGTAGAATGTCCTCTGGTCGATATTTGTGATGCTTACAGTAATGCTATCCAAGTAGAAATAAATCGAGGAATGGCAGATACCACATTTGAGATGGAAAAAATGGCACACCAAACATTAAAACGACTAACACGTCCAGCGCAAGCAGATGAATTATACGCAGTAGGAAAATTGGTAATGGCGTGTTTTCGAGCACGCATCGCTAGAGCAAAACTACCTTGTGCCATTAGATCGGGGTTCAGAGTCCTAACAATAAGTCGTTACCTTCAAGCAGATAAAGTTGCTTTGGAGGTATTACCAGACCTATTTTATATTTTGCTATCACGAAGACGGATAGAAGAAGCTATTGATGTACTACAGCTAACGTTACAGTTTGATCACACGTCCCTACACGAATCTAATACATGGTACTACGCAATGTGTATAGATTTAATTTTAGACGCAGGTTTTCAAAAAGAGAATCCTTTAGAGATAAGTCGTTTTGCTGAATTCTACGCTACAAAAGCTGCAGGTCCTGCTCGACGTCGTTTAGTTGCTGGTTTGTGGACTTATTGGCTTAGAGTTAATTCTGACAAGAAAGCCAAGACATTTGAAACAGAAGCTTTGAGTTTAGCATCAACTGGTACTATTGATGAATCACTAACTACACTTTTAAGTTCATTGAGAATAGTCGAGGGAATGTTGGAGAGCTTGGCACGGAAAGTAGAAGATTTGAAGAAGGTAAATTACTATGATATTTTCTCGATAAATAAGTATCTCAATTTTACAAAATAGGTAGGTACTTCAACTATGGCATTTTACTATACTTTTCTCGGTTAACTTTAGCGAGCACGCCTGGCTTTTAATATTCAATTTTTTAAATGACACTTAACACAATTTTAATAATGTTGATAGATTTCCTCTGAATTAATCGTATCAAAGAAAGTGTATTAAAATCGCAAACACATTTCTGTCGATCTTAATATAACTTAATATAATTTTAGGTAGTAGACCTAATGGAGTTGCGGTCAATAGCTGATAGAGAACTGATAAGATTGGAAAGTGAAGTCCGTCTTATACGCACCCTGTACCCTAGATGGATTCGTTTGAGGGGAAACACGCTAAAATTATCTGGCAGAACTGTTGCAGCCACAACATCGTTCAATCAAGTTAGTTAAACCGACCTACGTAAATCAAATAAGCATCTAGGTATCTAGTACGTAGTAAGTAGGTTCTAATTCTAAGTTTTTAGTTCTGTAAGTTCTGAGTTTTGAAATTTTAAAAGTGTCGTGTTCAGGCAGGAGGTACTAATTATCACTACATAGTATAAAATAAAGTCACTTTTCGCCGTCCCTATGTTCAGGCAGTCTTGTTTTAGTTTTAAAGATCGTAGCATACATAGGGATGATCTTTAAAACTACGCAACGGATTTTGATGCGGTTTTTTTTAATAGATAGAGTGATTCAAGAGGAAGGTTTATACGTATAATACATGCATACTATAGCCGTGCGAAGTCGGAGCGGGTCGCTAGTTTATATTAAAATTGTCTCGATGAGTACCTACATAGATTGGTTCGCCTCAAACTGAGACCTCACGAGTTTTTTTAACGATTAAGTATTACATAATACGTGTTTGACTTTGGGCGTGTTTGACTTTGGGCGTGTTTGACTTTATGCGTGTTTGACTTTATATGGGTATTGACATTGTGCTTGTTTGACCTTCCACGTATGATCCTTATAGCGTACCTAAAGTAATTATTCTTAGTAGTTTCTATTTCTGTAAGTCTATTGTATAAAAATGTTGTACTACTAGTACCTACTAGCTACTACTGAGACTCGTTAATAAGAAGCAAATTCAGAAAAAGACAAAGAAAATGAATGAGGAACGTAATAATGTCCGTGTCTTGTTTTCAGTCTTTAGAAGAATCCCGACGTGTCAACAATCGGCTGGAAGAGTCGTTAGCACGTGCTGCTCTAGCCAACCCAATTTTTTGGATACAAAGTGCGAAGACGAACAATTTCATTGACTGGAGACAAGGCACTGAACACGCACATGCGGCTTGGTATCAAATCATGTACAGAATGACTACTTCCAATCATTAATTTTATTGTTATTTAAAAGCTATGTTTGGACTACTTATGTACCAAAGTCACTTTTCTACATAAATGTTTCAAAAATCAGAAATCATTTATTGATTGATTAGTACCTACTTATGTGTTTTTAGGTTAGCTTTCCTAAATGTTTGATGTCCTTTAACTTAACTTCGGTGCTTTTCTAAAAGCTTTTAAAACTTTATACAATCATACTTTTTTTTCCACTTTTTAGGTTTCAGCTTGTAATTAGTTTATTATAAACTAGCGACCCACCCCGGCTTCGCACGGCTATATTATGCATGTATTATACATATAAACCTTCCTCTTGAATCACTCTATTTATTAAAAAAAACCGCCTCAAAATCCGTTGCGTAAGTACTAATGTTGTTTTTTGCGCGGTGCATTTTGAGACCCATCCCAATCGATAGTGATATTAAAAACATTTTTGCAAGTGAACATAGTGTATGACATATTTACATTTGTTATGAAGACTCGCTATGAATAGTTTTAAAGATTTAAGCATAGGTACATAGGGATATAGGGACAGAGAAAGCGACTTTGTTTTATACTATGTAGTGATGAACAAGTAACTATACTATACTAAATAACAATTAAATAATGAAAACTTAAATTAATTAAATACATAGGTAGGAACACAGTAGGAACTTAAGTTTGGGTGGAGTCTTGCACCTTAATTTTGATCCACTTTCCGGTTATTATATTAAACTGTGACTAAGTACTTTATTATTCAATAATATTGTTTATAACCGGAAAGAACTTTTGTGTTTAATTTTTAACACCCGCTATCTTTCCGCTATGGATCTATGCTCCCGCTAAAAACTTCAGCTTTCGTTCGTGTGTACTATATCTGTCAATTTTAGACTTCTGTCAATGTCATAAAATGTAACCTATCGAAAAAGCTATTTTCACGCGAAGGAGCTATTTTCCTATGCTATTTTCACGCATTTTTCACGCAGCAAAATATTTGAAAAGGAAGATTTCCATAGCAACCGCCTTGTAAACACGCAGAACTCTGTGTCTTTGTGGACTTTTGGCGGGAATGCGAGAGCAACATGGCACGCTGACTTTTATTTTTGCAAGTTTTTGTGAATAATCGATATAAATTGCATAATTCCGGTAGTAAGTTTTTAATTTAATGTCGTGACAGTGCGAAAGTGTAGTGAATAAAGAAAATCACTGTCGAACATGGAATTGTCGTGCTGCCCCACCCAACTCTCCTACTTCAAGGCTTTGGTATGGTAGCCACTCTTTAGCCCCCGACTTGACGGACTAAGACGACTTTGCTAGAGACACTTTGAGCCCGATTTGTGAAAATCATAATATTTTTAAGCTATTGCATAGATTTTATCGCGGGCCTTGGGCGCGGCGACCGAATCAAAAAATTCCGTAACGTAGGAAGAGGGATTATTTCTTGCTTCAAGAAACCTTTTTATGCAATAGCTTTACCGCGGCAGTCCTCGAGTGCCACACGTTTTTTTAATGAAAATAGTAACTCCGACACTGGCTATATGCACACTATTTGAAGCCATAATTTTAAATAAAAAAAAAGCAAAAATAAAAAAAACACCCCCTCTTGCTGCGTAAAAATCGCCGTCGCCATAATTATTGATTGTTTTGTTTTGTTTTGCTTAAAATTATAAATCCAGTTTATCTTATCTCAATAATGTGAGGCAACAGCAATGATATTGGAAACAAACGTAGTGATTTTATTCTCTTCAAAGGAAACCATAGCGTTAACTGCACGTTTCTAACCTTCAATAAATAAACGCAAAATGTTTATCTTTGTTGGAACTATAATTTCTTCAGTTTCTTCGGAGGAACTTAGCATAATTAAGGGCTTTCTGACTGTAGAAAATGGGAAAGTAAGTAAAAATCTCTTACGAATAATGTTCGATAACCTTTAATACAGTCCCTTATTAAATATTGCCTTATTAATAATATTAAATGCGCCCCGCAGTAAACTACCACTATGCCAATTTTTATCCAAATTGGCCCTAACGTTTAACCGTAATAAAACAAAAAAATAAAAAAAAGTTTCGGATTTATAGGATTTTAAGCTTTTCTAGGATGTTGTAATTTAATTAGTTGTTGGTTAAATAAGTAAACAAAATTAGTTAATGGATAAAGATTTTAAATTTCTTTTAGATAACCCAAAAAGGTACAAAAAGAGATTTCGAGCAGCTAAAACCCAGTGATTTAACAAAATACAAAGTTATCCATTTAGATGATGACCAGTTCCTAATGCCTGGTCTGATTGACTGCCACACTCACGCCCCACAGTTTCCTAACATTGGACTCGGACTAGACAGGCCATTGTTAGATTGGTTAGCCAAATATACATTCCCTTTAGAAAAGAAGTATGAAGATACAAAGTTTGCGGCTAGAGTTTATGATAAAGTTGTGGTAAGTTAATTCACTTTACTACTACTTATAATGGTAATGTTTATGGAGATAGATAGTTTGGTTTTATTTGTACAACAGAGGAAGGAAAATAGAACATGATATACACAAACTAAAGTAGTAGCTAGCTAGAAAGTATAAGTTGCACAAATGGGCAAATTGCTGAAAGCAATTTCTTCTAGGCAACATTATTAAGTTACTATATATTAACTTACAATAATTTGTTAGTTTAATAAAAAAACATAAAATACATTAATAAGTATACCTATTTATAAAATTCTCAATGCACAGCTCAAAACAAATGGGCCAAAACTATGGCATACATACATAAAAGATCATGACAAAGTCACTTGCTAAGAAATAATTTAATGAAAATTACTCCTATTGGTCGAACAAAATCATGAGTAAAAGCTACTTGTATATGGGCTGTTTTCCACTATAAGACCCTTTTTAATTGTGTCCTTTTTGCGGAGGTTGCAGTAGGCTTGCCCAGCACCTACTACCCTCTCAGCTTAATCGACTGTGTCCAGAGGAGAGAACTTGTCACTTGCAACTTGTACTTCTGGAGCAAACTAAACCGCGGGTTTCATCAAGATGTTTTCCAACACCGCTTTAGGTTACTATGTAGGTACCAACCTACCTAAGAAATATAGGTAAGTATAAAAATGTAAGAATCACAAAATATTTATTTGAAGTTATATTTCCCACTAACTGGACCTTTAAGCCGCGTTAACCTTTGAGTTTATCAAAATTAAGATAAAGGGAATACAAACATTTTTATGAGTAAAAGCTAAGCTAACAAAAATTCACAGAAAAGGCTACTCACCAATGGGACAACAACAGCATGTTACTTCGGGACCCTCCACCTCGAAGGCACTCTGGAACTGGTCAACAGTGCAGTCACTCACGGACAACGGGCCCTGGTGGGGAAAGTGAGCATGAATGAACACAATGATGAGGGGTATTTTAATGACACTAAGAAAGAACTTAAGGAAGTTGAGATGTTTGTTTCTAAAGTGTTGGAGTATAAGGTAAGTAAATAAACTCTTTTAACTTACATGATTAGGATTCATAGTAATTTTTTCCCTCGTCTTATTTTTAATTCTCTTACCTCAAGGTTTTAAAATTGTACTTTTTCTAGTTTATAACCATGAGTTTTATGCATATTTTCAGAATGATTTAATCCAGCCCGTAGTGACACCAAGGTTTGCTGTGAGCTGTGATGAGCCACTCATGACTGGGCTTTCAAATATTGCCAACAAATATAACTGCTTGATTCAAGTATGTATCACTTCACTTGCAATTTTGTTTGTTGAATGAATCAATGTATCCCCATACTAAGTTTCATCAAAATCGGTCCAGTAGTTTTAGAGCCCATTTGTTACAAGAGAAAATAACACAAAATCTTTGTTATAAAAACAAAAATAGAAAAGATAATTGTTTTTTGCTTTATTATGCATGTATTATACATATAAAGCTTCCTCTTGAATCACTCTATCTATTTAAAAAAAACCGTTGCGTAGTTTTAAAGATTTAAGCATACAAAGGGACATAGGGACAGAGAAAGCGACTTTGTTTTATACTATGTAGTGAAATGATAGTGAAGTCTAGATTGAGCGTTTAATTATGCCATACTAATTTAATGTATTGTTTATTGCAGAGCCATATATCTGAAAATCTAAAAGAAGTAGAGTATGTTTTAATGAAGAATCCTAAATGTAAGAGTTATTCAGATGTCTATGATAAGAGCAATATTTTAAATAATAAGGTAAGATGCTAATCATCATTGCTATTAATTAATCCAAGCTAGCTAGCAGTAACACCCCGCGGTTTCACCCGCGGAATTCTCAATGTATCCTCATAGCAATTTTCATCAAAATCAGACCAGCAGTTTCGGAGCTTGTTCGTTACAAACAAAAAAATCCTCTTTATAATATTATAGCAGTACACCGCGACTTAACCCGTGTACCGTAGAATTATCAGGATAATAACTACGTTACATTGTATTCCTTACTAGCGACCCGCCCCGGCTTCGCACGGCTGTATTATGCATGTATTATATCTAAAAACCTTCCTCTATTAAAAAAAACCGCATCAAAATCCGTTGCGTAGTTTTAAAGATCTAAGCATACATAGGGACGGCGAAAAGTGACTTTATTTTATACTATGTAGTGATAGTGATACCAAGTTTAATCAAAATCGGTCCATCAATTAGATCCTTTTAGTGACAAACAAAAAAAAAATCTTTCGACTTATATCAGTGTAGACATTTAATAAAGCTTAGTATACCTAATTAAAGTAATGATTTACTTTAGGAAAAAAATATATATGTCGTATTATTTAGTTCCTACCTCAAATCAAATTACACAAAATAAAAAAATAACAAATAATAATTACAAAATAAACTAAAATGACGCCATAAAATACCCCCACTAAGAACTTAAATATAAAACCAAAGAACATGAATAAATAATCAAATTAGTATAAAATTAAAAGTTCCTTACCTACTGTTTGCAGTGTATAATGGCACATGCAGTGCACCTAAGCGATGAAGAAATGAGACTTCTATCAGCGAAGGGAGTATCTGTCGCCCACTGCCCCGCTTCCAACACGAGGCTCAAGTCTGGCCTGTGTCCTGTTGTCAAACTTATTGACAATGGTATTACTGTAGGTTTGGGAACTGGTACGTATAGATAGAGTAAGGGCCCTCGCTCTCGGCGACTTTTTGTAGCGATGCTGTCGCGCGTTCGCATCGATCAATCGGTCGCAAGCTGTTTACCCTCGCCCACACACAACACGATTCAGTCGTGATGGAAACGCGATACTGTCGTCGCGCTTCTGTCGCGATGAAAACCCGATTCAGTAACTTTCCCCGATGTCGTCCGACACGGTCGCGCTTTTGCATTGATACAGTCGTGATGCTGTAGCGCGTTAGTAGCACGTTGGCATCGCTTCTGCAGCGCGTTGTAAATGCGACTAACAAACCTCAGCAGCGCTACAAAATGTTGCCGTGGACGAAGGCCCTAAGATACCACCAAACCGTCGTGGTTTTATAAAAGCTGAGAATTTCTCAGCGCATCCAACACAGTTATGAACGATGTGCAATTAAGAAGTTCAGACCATAGTAGCTTGGGAGTTATCAGGTAGCAAAACCCGAAATAATATGCAAAAAAAGAAATCGCCTCGAATGTATAGATACCTAATACATAAACAATATATAAATAAAATATCAATATATTTATCTAAAATCTTATAATGGATGTTAATTGTTCCGCAGATGTCTCTGGCGGTGACAACGCTTCAATACTAGACGCGATGCGACGCGCTATGGACGTGTCCTGCTATGTAAATAGTGATCGAGATATTACGTGGTCTAAAGCTTTCTACTTGGCAACACTTGGAGGTGCCAAAGGTAATCAAGGATTATATTCTAGCTAGACTGGTAAAGGCATAACGCAAGTTTTCACAAATAGTACTTAAGGTGAAAGGGTACCGTGGGCTCTTTCCATACAAACTATACAGGGTTATTGGAAATTATACTAGCAAGCCGTTGAGGGCTACTTCTGTGCACCTTAACAAACAACTTTTGTTCTACGACTTTTTTAAATTCGAAAATTTTGAGGTTAGGTTTACCTGAAAATCAGCTGTTACTTACACGGAGAGTAAAATTTTACTACTTTTTTAAGTCTTATCTACTGTTCTTAGTCTGAATGACCTTTGTTTTAGAAAATCAACTGTTTTTCGAATTTACATAACCTCAAAATTTTCATTTTTTTTACGAATTTCCAAAAGTCGTAGAACAAAAGTTGTTTGTTAAGGTGCACAGAAGTAGCCCTCAACGGCTTGCTAGTATAATTTCGAATAACCCTGTATATATATAAATATTACAGGACATTCCACACATCGCTATCTAGCCCCAAGATAAGTAACTAGACTTGTGTTATGGGTGCTAGACAACGTATATACTACTTATATACTTTTTCTTTTGTGAATATATACTTATTATACATAGAAACAACCAGACCCCAGACATATATCTAAGCATAAATACTTGTCTGTGGCGGGAATCGAACCCGCAACCCTGTGTTTGGCAGTCCGGTATGGTGACCATTGTGCCAACTGGGTCGTCTATAATAATAAATCGTCTACAAAAATAATAATTGTGTTGCCTTTTGCGTTTTTTAGTAATCGGCGAACATATATAAAAAAACGACGAATTGAGAACCACCTCCTTTTTTAAGTGAGTTAAAAAACATATTTCGATATTTAACTGTATTTTTTTTCAACAGCTTTAGGCCTAGACCACAAAATCGGCAGCTTTGAAGTCGGTAAAGAATTCGACGCTCTTCTTATCGACGTGTACAGCAAAAACAGTCAAATATCACAACACATTGAATTTCCAGATGTAAAACCAGATCAAACTGAGTACGCAGAGAATCTTTTACAGAGGTTCATTTATACTGGAGATGATAGAAACATTATTCAAGTTTACGTTCAAGGAAAACTTGTTAAAGATATTTCTAGTTTAATGAAGTGATAGCCTGACCAGCAGCACGGCAAGCATGGGCCGAGGATAAAAATGATGTCCACCCGTTATGTCCTCTGTCAAGGGAGAAAAATATTTTATCCACCTGCCAAAACACGGCAAAAACGGGAAAGGATCAGTATATCCCCATTTCACATTACACGTGGACATCTATTCTCCGCCTATAGCGTTTCCCCCGTTTTGTCTACCGTGGATAGTATATCCATCCACCCTTGCGGCCATGCTCGGGGGTGGACAAAACTGACAGAGGGAAAGACTATTTTGTCCTTTCCCTGTGGATAAAATGTCTCCGGCCATGCTAGCTTTGCTGGGGCTCTATTTTTGAATCGCCCGTGTGACATAGCACCGTCGTATATGCCTACAAGTCAAACTCGACTCCAAGTCGAATGACACCAATTTTCTGTATTTTTGAATCGTTTGTCGTCGAAATTTGAAATGTCAATTTTTATTAATTTTACGTAGAAAATTGAAAATCGGTAATTACCGACGAACATCGAAATAATCCCAAAAGATATAAATATTTTTGAAAGATCGTTTCCGAATGTTTGACTGTGATTATTTGACGTTTATTCTATCACTCGCCTATCGGCGACGAGTGGTAGAGACCACTCGTTATGATCGAACGATTCAAAAATAGCGAAATTCCGATGTCCAACGAATATCAGTAGAAATCGAGCGCTCGACGCGGGACGAACGATTCACGAATAGGGCTCCATGCATTAATGAAATATGTAGAGAACTAAGGCGCCAGGGTCCTCTCAAATCCAAGCGAATTTAAACGTCATATTTTAAAAAATAGCAGGTCTATATTTTTCTATAGGTATTGTAATTAAAGAATCGTTATATTTTCAAATGTATTTTTTTTTCAAAACCTTCATTGAGTTATGTGTCATTGTGACAAATGTTGATGAAGAAAATGAAAAACACGTGACTTTAAATTATTATAATATCTTTTGCCACAGCTAGTACACTGAATACTATCGATTTAATTGTAATCTAGAAAAACGGACATTTTTCATATTTTTTTCTATTTGTGAAAATGTACAGTCACATTACCAATTAGCTGAACCCCACGTCACCTAGAGCTCACTCGCAAATCTGTAAGGTTTGTAAAGTAATGTTACCTGATACTGTTTTTTTTAAATAATATACCTATATATAATACAATAACAATAAAAAATAACAAAATAGGTAAATACTATATTTTTACAGATATACGAATGAGCTCTGGGTCACGTGGGGTTCAGGTAATTGGTAATGTGACTGTACAAGTATTGCCATGCCATCATTCTTTCACCTCCCTTCATGTATGAATTGAAAAAAAAAATTGTGTTGTATAGTCCATTTCTTTTGGAAGGATATACTATTTTCTACTTTATATTCCCACGGGATCGGAATTTACGCGGGTCAAACCGTGGGGCGCAGCTAGTATTAAATAAAACCCCACTTCAAGGACAAAAGACCATGTTTCTCATTAAAATTTCATTTTTATTTAAATTTTCCTTAACAAATTGCTTGCTGTTTTATCCTGTATCACAAGTTTAGTTTTATTTAACCGTTGTTAATCTACGGTTTTTTCCAAATGTCCGAAAAAGGAAACATGAAATTAAGGAAAAATAGTGTTTAATAATTTATCATTAATTGAGGCCTGCGCAGAGTATAATTTGGCGGGAACAAAATAAGAGCTAGATTTAAAAAAAAACAATGTGTTCGAAATGTATAATTTCCTCTCAAACTATTTTTAATTAAAGAACAATATTTACAACCTTCTTAAAGCCTAATTATGCTTTGAAACTACCCAAAATTGGCTAAATTAAAAGGGCAGTTTTTGGGTGATTTTATTATACATGGAGTATTTTCTTTAAGGGCCTTAAGGGCCAAATCATTTTTTACATACTATGTTTGTTTCCAGTAAATGATCTCTATTAGCAACACTATTGATTGATACAAAAACAAAAGGTGATATTTTTTTCAGTTCTGTAAGTTTCGATAGCTGGCTAGGTTAATGACTTTTTGAAAAATCTATTGATGCAGTTTTAATTTTTGTCAAAATCCGGCGCGCCTGTTTCCATTTCCAAAACTACGCTTTCTTTTGTAGTTTAGGAAATGGTCCAAAGGCCCATAAAAAAACACTCGTTTTTTTTTAAAGTAAGAGAGCCAGCACTAGGCATTTCTAGAAATACTTTCAAGGAAAAATGCATATCGAAATTATTTATTTTGCAACGTCGCATTACAAAATTATGGAAATCCATTTTTTCTAAAAAAAAAAACATGGGTATTTTTTGCAAAAAATAACTTTTATTTAGTTTCCGCCAAATTATGCCCTACGCAGTCATAAATTAAGGATAAATTTTTAACATTTATTATTTTGCTCAATCGCCTATATCCTTCATCATTCATTTAGTTAAAATTAACCCGTGTAACTCAGTAACTTGTTTTTGTCTGTAATATTTTTATAAAAAGAACTATAATATTCCAGAATTTTAACATTAGTTTTACCACTAATAGTAGTGGTTTTAAACTAGTTCAAAATGACATTTCAATTGGTGATAAAAATTCTATTTATGTGCATTTTACACTGTTTTGCAAAAGGAAATAATGATAATGTAACGAGTACTCAACTGGTAATATTAATAATCTATATCTATATGTACTAATATTATAAAGCTGAAGAGTTTGTTTGTTTGTTTGTTTGAACGCGCTAATCTCAGGAACTACTGGTTCGAATTGAAAAAATATTTTTGTGTTTGATAGTCTATTTATTGAGGAAGGCTATAGGCTACTTTTTATTTTGATATTCCCACGGGATCGGGACTTACGCGGGTGAAATCGCGGGGCGCAGCTAGTACTTCATAGCCGATTTCGGCTACAGACCACATTCTGCCTATACAGGGTCATTGGGAACTATAGTAGCAAGCGGATGAGAGCCACTTCTGTGCACCTAAACAAATAACTTTTGGTAATGCAATTTTTTTTTGAAAATTTTAGGGTTATGTTTATTCGAAAATCAGCTGTTTCTTACACGAAGAAGTCATAACCCTTAAGATTATACTTATTTTTTAAATTTTATTTACTGTTACGACTGAATGACCTTTTTACATTTTACATCATCTCAAAATTAAAAAAAAAATCAATTATACAAAAGTCATAGAACAAAAGTTGTTTGTTTAAGTACCTACACAGTGAAGTGGCCCTCAACCACTTGCTACTATAGTTACCAATAACCCTATTTAAGATTCCGAATCCCAATTCATTAATAATATTAATAATAATTAACAATTTCGATAATTGACATTGCTTCTACTAAGCCATACATATTGACGAGTTCTCTTCTCTGGATACGGTCGACTAAACTGAGAGGGTAGTATAGGACCTTGACAAGCCTTCTTTATCTTTACACAAAATGACCCAACTGAAGAGGTCTACTTTATCTAATAATCGCGACCCGCCCCGGCTTCGCACGGCTATATTATGCATGTATTATAGGTACCTACATCTAAACCTTCCTCTTGAATCACACTATCTATTAAAAAAAAACCGCAACAATATCCGTTGCGTAGTTTTAAAGATCTAAGCATACATATGGACAGACAGCGAAAAGTTAACACTTTTAAAATCCTTCCTCCTTCCTTCTTAGTCCTTTAAAACCACTATATAGTATTAACATACTAACTATATAGTGATTTTATATACTAACTACCTATTTTACTAGCTACTACTATTTTACCAAACTACTATACTATACTACTAAGACTAGCTATTTTAGCCAAAAGGTTACGTAAACCTAAAGGCACATCAGGGGCCTGATTCACTAAGGTTCAAGTCGTCGGGCGCGCGTGATTAGGGTAAGATTTCCATACAAAAACCGCTCCCCCTCCGCCCCTAATCACGCGCGCCCAACGACTTGAACCTTAGTGAATAAAGGCACTGAACATATTATAATCGTATTCATTACATAATCATCAGCGTTATTTTACTACAACGCCTAATCCACTCACTAAAAGGTATTAAACTAATTAACTCAAATAAATTGTGCAACCATAAAAAGGTTCAGGCATCATGAAGCTACTGCGACAGAATGAACCACGTGCCGTCATTTTATTCCTATTTATAAACACAAACCAGTAGTCAAGATGGCGGCGCAGCGCACTGAGGTATACATCAAATAAAGCACTGTAATGTTGACTTCCTTCAGTGGTTTTCGTTTGGTAACTGACAAAATGTATTGTACTTATTTGTTATTTTTATTACAGTTTAGAGTAGTGTCAGATATACAAAACTACACAGTGGACTACAAAGAGCAAAATGAAGCTCGAATCTATACAACGTATGTGGACTTGTCGAGGAACTTCTATGTGCCATGGTACCGTGTTGCAAGGAATACAACTACATTTGAATTAACTGGTGAGTAACTGCCATGTTTTTTAAATGGATCAAAAGAGTTATGTCCAATACAGCTAATCCACTGTATCTACTTGGTTTATTGGTAGGTAATTATACTACTACATATATGGTAAATATTGCGATTTATCTTTCAGATACTCTAAATGGTGATATAATAATTCGTCAGAACAATACTGATCGACCAAACAGCTATGTAGCAGTCAACGAGCCAGTCCGCCATTACATCAAACTGCCAGATAACGAGTTAGAATACCTTAGAAACAACGCATCGAGCATCACAACATATTGGTTCATAGATTGCCAGCTGGTCGGGCCTACTGAAGATTTTTTTATAGATAGAACTTATACCGAAGCAATGAAAACGTATACAGTCGTAGCTATTGTAATTGCTAATAATATTCCTTTACCAACGATTACCACAACGACCCCCAAACCAACAACATCCAAAGCGACAACAGAACCTGTTACTGAGAAAGTGTTGTCAAATGATACAAGTAATAAGACAAGAAAGCGGGAAACTGAGGAATTGGACTGTAATAATACTATACCATACACGAACGGACGGTATGCAACTAAGATCCAAGTTAGAGGTAAGTTTTGTACTTTCAAATCTAGAAAGGTTCCTCTTCAATCAACATAGTTTGTTCTTAATTACCTGGGAATGCTCAAAGAGTAACTTTTGTTCTCTCAAAGCCATAAGGGCCCATCATGCCCAGAGCCTCCAATACGTCATGTATGTTCGCCGATTTCTCGAAAACGCCTGGCCCGATTTGAAAAATTATTTTCTTATAAATATTTCTTTAATTCCAGAACCAATATCAACAGTAAACATAACAGGCCGGAAACAGTTTCAACACGGTGATTTATTAAACCTGTTAGTGACATACACGGGCTCACCACCGTTCAACTACTGCGTCTTATACAAACGTGGTCAATACAACATCACAGGCAACGAGACTTGTATAAAACCATCACAAATAGCGTCGAATTCGTTCTCATTGGTCCGTTATATCTCGAACAGCGGAATACATACAGTGGTTGTTGTTATTGAGAACGACGTTACTAAATATGTTTCGAAAGCTACTATTACTATTTATAAAAGTAAGTCTTGATTCCTTAATTATTATTCGGATTAAAGTAAGTACCTACCTACCTAGTTTTTAAAAGAGGCATTATTTAAGAAGGAAATAGGGGTAAACAAGGACATTTGAGTAAGGTAAGGCATTAGTATGAAGAGAGCAATACTCGCGTACCCTCTTAAGGTGAAAGGGTACCGGCGCTCTCTCCATACAAACGTAGTCGACTGTTTCTTCCCTGGATAATGACACTAAAATAAATATTGTGTACAAAAACACTAGCATAAATATTTTTTACTCCAATAATATACCTACACTAGCTGCGCCCCGCGGTTTCACTCGCGTAACTCCCGATCCCGTGGGAATATTGGGATAAAAAGTAGCCTATAGCCTTTCTCGATAAATGGACTATCCAACACAAAAAGAATTTTTCAATTCGAACCAGTAGTTCCTGAGATTAGCGCGTTCAAACAAACAAACAAACTCTTCAGCTTTATAATATTAGTATAGATTTATAGAAGATTTGATCCACGCAGAATGAATGCTATACGCAATGATAACTAGGACTAATTAAGAGGAAAGGGTACCGGGTGCTCTCTCCACACAAACGTAGTCGACTGTTTTCTCCCTTCCCCTCCATGCACCTATGTTTTTTTTTAGTTTTTTAAATCTTAATTTCTATGATAACTAGAAAATGAAAAACAACCAAGACAAGGGGCATAGTCATAGCAGTTATAGGTTTTATGCAACAAAAATATTTGTCCTAGTGTCATTGTCCAGTGAGGAAACAGTCGACTACGTTTGTATGAAGAGAGCGCCGGTACACTTTCACCTTAAAGGTTTTCGGTTACATTAGAACTAGATCAGTATAACGCCTAGCCGTTGTGGGCTGTAGCTCATGCGAGCTTTGTTGTTGGCCCGTGTGGGCTGTGTTGTTATTGTGTTATTTGGTAAGGTACACAGTCAGATTTTTCCCTTTATGTAAACTATCCCTTGGTTAAAATATTAGTTTTAAACATTGCAACAGCTTTATGAAAATGATTTTTTCTAATAAAGGTATTTTGTATGACGCTTCCAGGTAACGATGACGAGCTTCATGGCTATGAAAACTCTGAAGTTGC
This sequence comes from Idaea aversata, assembly GCA_907269075.1. Taxonomy (NCBI): domain Eukaryota; kingdom Metazoa; phylum Arthropoda; class Insecta; order Lepidoptera; family Geometridae; genus Idaea; species Idaea aversata. The sequence goes on from OU026102.1 coordinate 8,199,129, forward strand.
TGCTGGACCTTCCACTGAGATTGCTACTGGTCCAAATGGTCCTGGTCCTGCTCATGATGGCGGCGAGGTCGCTGCCACGTCAGGAGAAGCCGTACTGGAGTAAAGAAAGGATTCCTCTACCACTGCGACGATCCCCCACCTTACTTGTATAAAAGCCGAGCGCGCTGGGTACTCGTCCATTTTATCGCCAGCTTTTCGAGAAGCATAAACCTCTGCCCGATTTATTACCGATTTTGTACTCAGTGTAATTTACTTTAATTGAAGGTTTTAGTTTAAGTAATTAGTTAATTTGTGCATTAATAAGTTCCTTAATAAATATTTTGTAGATTTCGTAATAAATAGTTCATTTATTTAAAAAAACTAACGGCCGCGTAGGCCGACCTTGTTATTTTTTTAATAATACATAGATTTAGTTTAATAAAAAATTCATATTTCATCAATATGCAATTCATTCTTAATATATATAAATCTCGTGTCACAATGTTTGTCCTCAATGGACTCCTAAACCACTTAACCGATTATAATAAAATTCGCACACCATGTGCAGTTCGATCCAACTTGAGAGATAGGATAGCTTACATCCCGATATTCCCACGGGATCGGGAGTTACGCGGGTGAAACCGCGGAGGGCAGCTAGTACTAATAATATAATTTTCAAAAAACACGTTCTACCAAAAACGAAAAACCGATCAACCGGTCAACCAGGTACTTTGACATTATCTAATACACACATCAACATAGTCTAGGGAACACGGCTAAAATAGTGTTTTTTGGGGAAAATTGTATTTTTTGGGTTTTTTGTTTTGAGTGTCTTAAAGTCGATAGAAGCATTTAATTGGTCGAAAACGTATTTTTACCGTAAGGCTGGTTGTTAACGATTGAAATTAGTTTTCATACTAAATTTTCGTTTTTTTTCTACGGCAACCCTTTAATTAAATCACAGCATTAAAAAAAGTGTAAAATTCTATTGACATACGACACTCAAGACAAAAAACCCAAAAAAATGCAATCTTCCCCGAACAACATTAATTACCCGTGTTCCCTGGACTTTGTTGATGTGTGTATATAAAATTCTCGTGTCACAATGTTAGTGACCAATGACCATACTCCTCCGAAACGGCTTGACCGATTTTTATGAAATTTTATATGCACATTCTGTAGGTCTGAGAATCGGCTACTACCGGAACTAAATCGGAACCCTAATAAAACTGGAATCATTATTCAATGAACTCGAGCATGATTTCACATTAGATATCTGACAGTTTTTTTTTTGTAGGATACCCTCTACTGAGTTCTGATTGCCTGGTACTTACAGACCAAATTACTATATATGATTTTATACCTTCTACTGACTTCTGATTGCCTAGTACTTCAGGCCAATTACTATTAAACAATTTACACGATAAAGGAAAGAGAAAAATTGAAGAAAGAGAGAGATAACGTTATAAGTGTGATTCCTTCTACTGACTTCTGATTGCCTAGTACTTTTTACAGACCAACGACTATTTTATAGAGCAAATGGTTGACTTAGCTGGTATTATAGGCACGGAGATGTTAACACTACTGGCGAGTAGTGTAGAAGGGAAAATAATTCCTTACGACACTACCGGTAGTGTCGACTGGTAGGTGCAGTGGGTAATGAATGCCTACAATTACTCAAAACATTTAGGGTGCGTCAAACCTGATGGTTCGGAGATACAGGGTGTTTTATTCTTCGATGAGAAAATTTATACAGGTTGAGTTTTTATAAGGTGATAAGCTTTCGCCCGCGATTTCGTCCGCGTAAAAGTCGAAAATGGACCAAGACCCCCTTTTTCACCCCTAAGGGGTAGAATTTCGGAAAATCCTTTCTTATCGGATGTCTACGTCATACAAAGAACGCACCCTCCAAGTATCAGGTCTCTACGATCAGCGGTTTAGGCTTAGCGTTGATCCGTCAGTCAGTCAGGACAAAGGATTTTATATGTATAAGAAGATTGTATAATTTCTCAGTAGATTCGTACAAAAATGCCATTTTTTGATAGTTATTGTCTTTCTTTTCTGCTGGCAGCGCCCGCGCCGTGTCGCCCCCTATATTCAAGCTTTGTAGGTAAATCGAAATTAAATGCATAAATAATTGTTAAACTTTTATTTCAGTGTAATTTTTTTATAATTTGTGTAGAAAATGTGCAAATATAACTTGAAAATAATACAAACTGAATTAACGATACTTAACAAAACAATTACAATAATAATACTAAAGGAATTTACATAAATTCCGTACCTATTAAACGATAAGTAGGTACTTTAGAAAAACAATACTCTTTTTGGCGATTTTTTTTATCGCTATAAGTAGTTAAATCCAATTTTGAGAAACAAAATATAATACTTAAACAAAACTGGTTTAATTCAATACTTCATCGGTGGAATGATATTTATTGTATTCGAGTGTTAATATAATAAATAACATATAATTAATTATGAACAGTCTTATAAAATCAAAAATATACTATTTAAACGTAGAGAAAATTAATTGTACAAAATATTAACTTTTATTGAATCTAGTTTTGTTTATACATAGTAATTAAAACATTTAATATAAAGTTAAAAAATAGGACGCACTTGTGAATAATTATAAAAAATATAAAGCTAATGAATAGTTACAAAAAAAAACATTGTCGGAGCTACCACAATTTATCTGATCACTCGATTAGTAATAACACGTGGTAAAAAATCGATCAGAAGGCCAATTCCCATAAATAATATTGTTTAAATTACATTTCAATATCATCCCGATTGCATTTCGATTGCAAAAGATACCTTCAAAGTCAGTATTTTTTTACAAAAAGCTAACTTTCAGGGTTTTTTGAGCTACTTTGAGGGTATTATTTGTGATCGAAATGCAATCGAAATGATATTGAAATGTAATTTAAACAATGTTATTTACGAGAATTGGCCTTCGGTACACGAAGTGCGAGTTTTTTCTTAAAGCAAACGCCATTACGTTAAAATGTATGGAAAGGCAAGCGCCCCTAGCGGACGTAATGTGAAGCTTTTACTTTCCATACAATTTTTTCGCATAGCAAACGTTATACTAACGTATATTCATTAACTTTAAAACGTTTGCTGTATGAAAAGTTAAAGTTTCTCATTCCGTCCGCTAGGGGCGCCTTTCAAATTTTCCATACAATTGTCTTGTTTACGCAAAGATGAGTAAACTGTTTAAACTCACAAGATTTGTATTCATAGTAATTATTGGGTCTCCTCGCGACCATGACTATTGAAACATAGTCGAAACTTCGAGGTAAAAAGAGAAATAAAAATAAAAAATACGCGATTAAGACCCGGGAAATAAATTACTGTGATAGTAAAGTTTGCTATATAAGCATTTCGAGCTCAGAAATTAAAATACAGGCGACAGAGTCTATTGGACTCATGAAGCTGCGACCGTAGTAACTGCAATCGCATCGCCCGATTGCCATACAAAAACTGAAGTTTTGAAGGACTGAAGAGGAGAGTCAGTTTCGGAGTGATGCTTTTAACCGATCGATTTTTTTCATTGGCGGTCAGTATATTATCGATAGTTTAAATTGTGATGACAATGACAATACTATTAAAATTACACTAATAAACATTAAACTACATACGATACATCCTATATCTAATCATTGAACACAGGAACTTGGACGTGCAAATCCAAAAAATGCAAGCCAACACCTTGAACGTCGATTATTATGAGGAAAGGGTGCCCCGGCGCTCTCTCCATACAAACGTAGTCGACTGTTTCCTGCCTGGATAATGACACTAGAGCAAATATTTTTGTTGCATAAAACTTAATTAACCCCCGACGCAAAAACGACGGGGTGTTATAAGTTTGACGTGTCTGTGTGTGTGTCTGTCTGTGGCATCGTAGCTCACGAACGGATGAACCGATTTTGATGTTTTGTAAATCTTAATTTCTATGATAATTAGAAAATGAAAAAAACCAAGACACAGTCATCGCAGTTATAGGTTTTATGCAACAAAAATATTTGTGCTAGTGTCATTATCCAGGGAGGAAACAGTCGAGTTCGTTTGTATGGAGAGAGCGCCGGTATCCTTTCACCTTATATCTCCAAATAACATAAAGAGGATATCGTTATCCCAAATTTTTCAATTAATAAAATTGTTTATTGAACACACTTTTAACTAAAATTATCTCCTATTGGGGCTAAATTATTGATTATTTACTTGTTGGCTACGACGTATGAGACAAGTCTTATATTTCCATCGCGTCGACCAATTATCGTAAAGCTAACAAAACCTATATATTACAGTTAAGTGGAAAGGCTCTCTCTTCATACAAACGTAGTCGACTGTTTCCACCCTGAATAAAGACACTACAGCAAACATTTTTGTAGCATAAAACCTATAACTGCCATTACCAAATTACCATGCCATTATGTCTTAAATTGTTTTTTTAAACTCTTACTTTCTATGATAATTAGAATATGAAAAAACACCAAGACAAATGGGCATAGTCATGGCAGTTATAGGTTTTATGCAACAAAAATATTTGTGCTAGTGTCATTATCCAGGGAGGAAACAGTCGACTACGTTTGTATGGAGAGAGAGCCAGGTACCTTTCCTCTTAAGGTACTTAGCGAATGGCTACAGAACATATTGCAGCTGCCAGTTTTCTACTCGGAATTAACGCTTCGATACAACATTAATTGCTATTTGAGCTGCCACACACAAACTATAAACGCGTCAGGTCACTTAAACGATCTCAATATAAAATAAAATCTAACTTAAACTTTACTATTTCCTAAAATATATCTAATGTTACCAATACAAATTGCATTGACAAAAAAAAACTATAACAGTCTTAAAATATTTTCTTAAAAATTAATGTGCGAAATGCTGTGCATAGAAAGACAAAGTATTTTAACATGACTTGTGAATATTTACATAACAAAAAAAAAACACAAAACTCTGTGAGTCAATTTAAACAAAAATTAAGGAGAAACTTATTGGATAGTTTAATGTCAATTGGAGTGAATTAAATAAAAATGAATGCTCCAACATACTGCAGCGATTTATCGTGCGATAAATCTGCACTATTTTGCGTATTTTCTCATAATAAATTAACTAACAGAAGTCAGACAGTCAAACGCATAATGTAATTTTTTATTTGGATCAGAACTAATTGTACTCCCCTCAATTCTACTTAAATTTAATAAAATATTATACACGCATAATACATGATAATATTTTTAATTATACACGAAACTTTTGATATTTTTGAATTGAAAAAAGACGTTTTCGTTAAAGACGTAAACCTTAGAAAAAAATCGTGGCTAATTTATCGCGCGATATCGCTGTAGTGTGGGTGAGCCTTAAGTTTAAAACTAGCACCTAATAAATAATCATATAATGATGCTATATAATATACATCTACACCATATAAATTTTATATAAAAAAACGTTTTCCAACCGGCATAAGACGCAAATTTTGTACTAATCTATAATAAAAAATACAATACCTGAATTTTCGAAATACATATCCAAAAATTTATAATGTCATGTTATTGAAGAAAATGGAGAGGTGATTCAGTCTTATACTGTACTTGGTTCTAATAGAAGGACCAAGATTTAAGTTAGAACTACATTAAGCCGGTCGTACACTTCTGCGATGTTTAAAATATATGGGGCGTTAGGCCACACAGCTTGAATCTAATAGTACAAGTTTTATTGAGTTTGGTGCACAGTCGGAATACGAATTAGCTGAACCCCACGTGACGCGGAGCTCACTCGCGCATCTGTTAAAAATGTAGTATTTTGTAATTTTTTTATATTATACTGTCCCGGCTAACGTTGTTTTGCAAAAAAAAACTAAAGGAAACAAATTAAAAATTAGAAAGTAGCCGATTCTCAGACCTACTGAATATGCATATTAAATTTTATAAAAATCGGTTACGCCGTTTCGGAAGAGTATGGTAACTAACATTGTGACACGATAATTTTATATATTAGAAGATATTGTTTAAAAATAACAGAATCAGGTAACATGACTTTACAACCTTACAGATGTGCGAGTGAGCTCTGGGTCACGTGGGGTTCCGCTAATTGGTATTCCGACTATTCATAGGCCTAATGTAATTCTATCTTTTCTGTTCAATTTGGCATAGCTCGGGATATATCTAAGTTCGCAGTAAATAACTGAGGTAGAAAGAAATGCAAAGACAGAATGCAAGAGTATATCTATATCTTGTTAAAAAAGATTAGTTATGTACCTACATCTATAAAGACGATAATTATAACTATTGTTTATATTTTAGTAATTTATTTATAGGAATGTATGTTTATTAACCAGATCGGTAAGATTTTCAAAATGTCTCTACCAATCAACTTTTAATTATTTGTAGTGAATTGAAAAAGGTTCGTATCTATAGGAATTTTATCGTACAAAAAAAACTGTTTCGAAAACAGAAAACAAAAATATTTCAAAATGTTTTCCAAGGCAAAATGATCAAAAATCTTTGCTATTTTGTTTAGAAAGCTGTAAATTGTTATTTATCACTATAAATTTGCACTACACTGCAAATCGAAACTAATTCAACCAGAATTTTAGAAATATGAAATAGTTTAATAAATTCGTTTAAACTTGGCGATATTGGTGATTAGATAACATTACAGACAAACATCTAAATTGACCATTTTATTATTAACATTTCTAATTTTTCTATTTTTTTTCATACTTTTGACAATGGCTAATACAATTTATCTATGGAATGTGTATTATTTTTAATAATTCGATTATAATATGTATAGATGGCGCCTGTGCCGGTAATAATAGAGCGACACGTATAAAAGATAAAGAAAAACCTTATTAATCTTGGTAATTTTTGATACGTAATAAAGGGAGAAATCAGTGTAAGTGTACGCTATCCTATTTGTTAAAGCAGCACATACACTTATAATTTTATGATCAGAACTATACCTACCTACCTATTTGATATTTTATCTATTTTAGGTAATATTTAAACAGTTATGTTTAAAACTACGTTAGCTATTTTCCCTGCGGTGTTTATCGGCTTTAAATTAGCTTATTTTTCGGAATACTTATTTTTACTCCGTTTCGAAGGACCACAATCGCTTCCAAATCCAGGAATGGACGAACACATGTAAAATATTGTCCTCTATTCGATATGAATTGACAGAAGGTAGCAATATTTTGTAATTACTTCACTTTTATGAAAAGCTCGCTGTAGTGCACTACAGCGAGCTTTTCATAAAAGTGAACAAAGTGAGTGAAGTGAAGTGAACTATTTCTACAATAATGTATTTTTAGGTCCGATTTGCGAACTAGGGAGCCCACTTAACTATTGGTACTGTTTAGAAAATGTGTGATTTGCTGTCAGCTTTCGCTAACTTGACCCCACTACGCCGCTTAATCATGTTACCTGTAATGACGCGCGCGACGTCTACAATACGCGCAAAATAAGTTGACGTGTCGGAAGTTGCAGCGAAAGCCGTCACAATCGCTGCAAGTTCAAACTGGTCAATTTATTTATCACGTATTGTACTTAATTTAACAGAAAGATTGTGCGATATCTAAATGCGGCGCAGGTTGTGGTCAAGCGGTCACTTGACGAGGCTGGAGAGTGAGCGGGATTTCAGTGTCGGAGTGCGTGAGCGAGCGACACGCGGCGCCGCCGCAGCACACGCGCGCGCGCCGGGACCGACGCCGCGAGCTGCGACCTGACCCACCTGAAACACCCACCCCATACGACCAAACATTACTAAAACAACCCAACAAAAAGATGCACTATAACTTAGTGAAAGTTAGGACCAGTTTTGTTAGACAAGGCAATACGACTTGATTCGATTGCACTTCCATGTGCGCGTCCCCCCAAAACCAAATAAGACGCTGCGCGCTGATTCGCTACAGTGAAGAGAGTGGCACAAAATTGACCAATCAATCATAGGGCCGCATTTACAGTGCGTTCACTTATCCAAGAGCAACTTAAGTACTGTTTGTGATTACGGGCGTCAGGTGCCCACGTTTTGATCTGTCAGTTGCCTAGATGACCAATAAACAGTTTTCAGCAATTATTCTGCTTTTTATTAAAGGTCTCTACTTCTTAAGGTGAAAGGGTACCTGCGCTCTCTCCATACAAACGTAGTCGACTGTTTCCTCCGTAGATAATGACACTAGCACAAATATTTTTGTGCATAAAACCTATAACTGCCATGACTATGCCCCTATTTTTTTTTTTTCATTTTCTAATTATCATAGAAATTAAGATAATAAAAATAAATATAAAACCAAAAAATAGGGGCATGGTCATGGCATTTTATGCACCAACAATATTAATTGCTCTAGTGCCATTATCCAGGGAGAAAACAGTCGACTACGTTTGTAATAGTTTGTATGGAGACAGCCCCCGGTACCCTTTCCTCTTAATCTTACTACAATATACACAGTTTTGTAGCTATGTGTTTCAAAAGTGAACAAAAGTCTAAAGTTTTTTTATTAAGAACTAAACTGGTCCTAACTCCACTAATTTCTTTGACATCAATATTTACATGACATCAATCTAACTCCATCTATGTATAGGCAGACAAAGTAAACAGTATCAGGGAGCAATTCTACCCAAATATAAGCGAAAAACAAAATTGCTCTCTAATAACATAATACCAACTTTACAACATAACAATATGCAATGAATTTTGCTATTACCACAATGAGATGATCAACATTTCGTCTATCAAACTATAGACATCACACAGATGATAATATCATAGAATTCATAGAGCACTGTTTACTGTAAATAACATTCGTGTATTTAATATTTTTGTAGAACAATCAGTTGCAGTGCTGACATGACAATCACATCGACATGCCGATCTGAATGAATTATGTCCTAAGTTTGTGTATGTTTACTTACACACATGCTTACATGTGTATTTTTATCTGAACAATCGTGTTTTAAACTTATCATACAATTAATTTGTTTAAATCTTTCAGCCCACACCGTTATTGCTTTAAATTCAACAAAATCTTTGTTAATTGTAATAAAATACAAGAAATATACTGAAATAAATATTTTACAATAAATATATTCACTCAAATCCAATACACCCTCAATATTGAAAAAAACAAAAGTTACTAAGAGCTCCCTATACATAAAGTCATAAATAAATTATTAAAGAAACTAGTCTTTACTGAGAATAAAAAGCTTTTAACCTATAATAAACTATAACTCAGAAGTTTGCTTAATTGAAGTAACGAAAATGTTAAATGAAGAAAACGAAAGAGATGCAATGATGTGAGTGTAGGAACTAGCAACGTAGACGGACAACATGCTACGTGCGATGACACGAACTACATGCGACAAGCCGAAGCGAGAAGCGAGCCGTCCGCGTCGAGGTCCAGAGATACTATCGCGATCGTGTCAGTACAAAGCATCGAAGGTTCTGCTCTCATATAAACGATCGTATCGAGAGATCAGAGATCAAAGCCTTCGATCGGCATCTGTTAGTCCTTTGCCCCGAAGCGAACGATCACACAGACACAGTACCGGTGCGCGGGCGGGTATCAAAACAAAAACTCTAGGCAGGCGACAAGCACGTAGAGCGCGGCGGCGCGGAGCGGGTGACGCTGCGGGGCGCAGGCGGGGCACGTGTGTGGCTCCACGTGTGACGCGTGCGACGCGTGTGACGTCGTACCGGGGCGCGGGCGGGCGGCGTCCAGCGACGCGGCCGCAGCCGCCGCCACCGGCTGCAGGAACCACTCCGACCGAGTGCGCATGCGCGCCCGCTGCCTCTCGTGCACCTACCACACCACACACCACCATGATCACATCACCACGCGCCTACACCGTACACCTACTCTATATATTTCTTCTTTTCCTACCCTCGATTCATTTTCCTCTTCCGGTCACATTATTTTATCCTCATCCAGTTAGTCGTAAAATGTCCTAAGTGTTACTCGATGATGATCTAAGTTAACTCTAGTTGCTACCCATCGTCGTAATTATTATGAAAACAGTTAATAAAGTTAACATGAAACGAGAACGTTAGTTTATGATTAGTGACTACGTAACACTACAATTAGTTGCTAAGTTACTAACACGTGAGGGAATCCTACGGCATACATATTCAATACGGGGGTAAAACGACAACCACATTAATATTTATTTGAAAACATTGGAATCGTACTATGTACACTGAATTTTTAAAGTTTCTTAAGTTTGGTTTCGTATCGCACACATAAAACTACAACCATAGAAATAGATACTTAGGTATAAAATTGCACCCATCTTGTGCGGCTAGAAGCATTTGTGTGGTTAAACACAGCATGTGCGCACGCGTTTCTGAACAGTCACATATTGCGTTCAACTTGTTTAATCTCTTCGCGTCCCCATGAGAGACTCGGGCATGACATAATATACATCAGTAGGTGAAAATTCAAACTAACAGAACAGCCATATTCGACCTACTTGATGTTTCAAAGGGATAATTGGAAAGACAACTCGTCATGCATTTTCAGGTATCAAATGCGAACCACTCAGAATCATTATTACAAAGACATCACTTTATTAGTTGATGTTGATCGTTGAACTAGCAGAACGTAGTCGTAAATGTGCGTATACGCACGCAATATGCGTGCACGTAACGAGTGAATGGTTCGTATTATCAGAAGAACGAAGGGGAAACAGAGTGGAGTCTACATGTGGGTTTAGATAAACTCTTGTCACCATCACTTAAACAATACGTCCTTCAGTGAGCGCTAGAATTTAAACACACTTTTATTTATCAAATTTCATATACAATGCCAATAAATCTATGACTTTTTAACCCACGATATTAAAAAAAACATTTTACAGAGACAAAGGAATGTTTTAATCAGATAAATTAGGAAGTCAAATCAGTCAAAGAGGTTTTAGCTAATCTACAAAAGATCTCACAAAGTCAAACGACAGGATTGCGTTGAGAACGTTAGATAGCTTACCTGAGGGAGGTAGGAAAGGCTTTTGGTGCTTTCGGCGTATTTGTTGATGGCGCGGAGTTCTTCGAGAGTCATGTGGGGGCTCGAGTTGCTGCGAGATGATTGAGATGATGAACTGACGGACACCTGAAGAAAACACAATACTATGAAAATACTAAACAAGTCACCGACACATTCAGTTTTTGGGTTACAAAAGGTTTCTTAGTAGAGTAGCGAGCATACTCTTGGCAAGAAAGAAAAGAAAGCAAGATTTTTGCTATAAAAAAATACTTTGTCACATGTAAGTACTTTGTGTAAAAAAAAAAGATGGTCATAGCGCCCAATCGCATGGGCGGTAATAGAACCTGTGGCTAAATAACGAGTGTCGAACGATTTGTTCCACAAAAATGCTTGTTGTTTTTTCCGATAGTCGATACGAAGTAAGCCGTAGCGTAATTATGGCTTATTGTTACCTTAAAGACGCTCTCCTCGAGTGATATAGAGAGTCGCGTGCATGAATCGAGCAGACTGTGCTCGGGTATGATACCGAGCCCCAGCACGCCGCGTCCGTCCGCACCCGCTCCAACCACGCCCATCAGCGCTGGCATGGAGTGACACTCCTCAGATTTTGTTAGACCTAAGATTAATAAAAAATAAATAAATAAAATAAATATTGCAGCACATTCCACACATCGCCATCTAGCCCCAAGCTAAGTAACTAGACTTGTGTTATGGGTACTAGACAACGGATATACTACTTATATATACTTTTCTTTTGTAAATATATACTTACAATACATAGAAATAACCAGACCACAGGCAAATATCTAAGCATAAATAAGTATTTATGCTTAGATATTTGTCTGTTTGATAGATGGCAGGCCATAATAGCCACCTTAGGAACCTCTTCACAGGATTGTTTTTTTTAGGGTTCCGTACCCAAACAGTAAAAACGGGACCCTATTATTAAGACTTTACTGTCCGTCCGTCGGTCTGTCTGTCTGTCACCAGGTTGTATCTCATAATTCATGAACTGTGATAGCTATATAGATAGTTGAAATTTTCACATATTATGTATTTTTGTTGCCGCTATAACAACAAATACTAAAAACAGAAAAAAACATATTTAAGTAAGGCTCCCATACACCATGGTACGGAACCTTACGTGCGCGAGACCGACTCGCACTTGACCGCTTTTATTTTATTTTAGCTTACTTTTGTACTTGTAGTTGTAATTTTGACATTTGTATTGATATGAGATTGGCTTTTTTTCTAAACTAGTTCAAAATCGCTCGATAGATGGCAGGCTTTATAACCACCCTAGTCTCAGGAATGTTTTTATTTTACTAGGGCTAGGGCAGGCAAAGACTGCTGAGTGAGCCCATACAGCCTTGTCCTGGCAAACTGTCGATTCTTACTGGTCATAGACATTTTTCAGTTCTTTTTAATACCTTCCTTGATGGAACAGTGCTGCTGCCATCTATTTATCGAGGTACGTGATACATGTCCTTTATTAAGCCTAATTAGCGCTAGCCTAATTAATATGTCCTATTTCAAGGCTATGGCTTCTTCCTATTGAAAAAGGTTGCTATGGATGTGTATTGTTCTGGATTAGCGAATTTCTTTATACCATCGAATCGTAGTGAATGCTATCTAAGGCAAGTTGATATAGGTATACAACAGGCCAATCTGTAATCTTTTGGCTTGTTTTAAAATATATTTGTATTTTAAAAATTGCAAATGATTATTATTTTTATATCTCACAAATTTTTTTTAAAGCATTGCATAATTGAAAAATGCATTTTTCTTTCTTGATTTGAATTGTCGTCAGTCAATGAAGATTTAGTTCGTGCTTTGAAGGCTCACTTCATAAAAACATTGTATTTTTTTTTATTCAGTAAACTTTATTGCATGTTGTGTGGCGATATCACAGTCATTTTGGATTAACAAAATATTTCAAATATACTTTAACGCAATAAAGATAATGGATAATACTGCTCACCTACTAGCTATTTCCAACGTATTTAATATTTTATCGTTACTATTGAAAACTACCGAAATCTTTTACTTGAACAATACTAGAGCAACTGAACAAACTATTAACTTTTACAACCAATATAATTAGTAATAGGTATAATAATTACTACGAACAAACTCAATACAGTAAATATTACTCTAATGAATATCTGTTTTAACGTGCTACCCTCTCCCATACAAAAACAGTGGATGAAATAGGCTACGTAATTAAGGTCTTTGTTAGATGATTACAAGTATCATACAAGACTCACCATACACGTAAATAATTTTGTAAATCTTTTCTATTACTAAAACTTGGCAATTTAATAACTTAATCGTGTTTCACGGGAACCTGTGGAAAATGTCTAGATATCAGTTCTAGAACTTTTATTTAAGTCACATTACTAATTAGCTGAACCCTACGTGACCAAGAGCTCACTCGCACATCTGTAAGGTTGTAAAGTAATGTTACCTGATTCTGGTTTTTTAAAACTATAATATACAATACAATATAAAAAATAGCATAATAGGTAAATACTATATAGTCCATTGAAAAGTTACATTTGGGGTTGCATTTGTCAGAGGACGCAATTTTATTTTATAGATATCTAGAGGGGGTAAGTCTAAGCTTAAATCCAAGTTTGAGGGATTGTAGCTTTTGTCCCACGGCCGCCATCTTGGAAAAAGGGATTTAAATGGTTTTTATGGTTTATCTGACAAAATACGGGTCTCACAAAAAATATTACTTAACATTTTTTGTTGCAAATAAGATTATCTACAACTTTCATTAAGTAACTTTTAGTCGTAAACCAAAAATAAAAAAGTTACAAGCGAAAATCCATTACTCAGATTCCTTAGCTCTTTTTACGGTCCCATCTGGCTGAAAGCATGAAACTTGGCATGCAGGTAGCTTTTACATAGAAAATAAGATATAGAAGTAGAAACAAGTCATATGGCGATTGCTTCCCCACCTTTTCCCCCATTTTGTGTGCCAAATTAGAGTTTTTTTGCATTTTTTATGAAAACGGTTATAGTTATAACCAAATTGCCAAAGAGCAATATGATCTTCATCAAATTCACTACAACATTTTCCTCAGAAGTATGTAGATCGGACTTATAGTTTAAAAACTGTAAAGTGATTTTTACGCCCCGTCGACCCTGTTTTGTATCAGCCTTACAGTTTTTTCATTTTATTATAAAAACAGTTAAAGCTATAACAAAACTGTTAATGACCGATATGTTCTTCATTAAATTGTCTACAATAATGTCTTAAAAGTATATTGATTGGACTTATAATTTTCAAATAATGCTTACTTTACTTCTTCTGAAAATTAACACAAAAAAGTAAACATCGAAAAAGCGTATGTAATCATTTTTATACATTTTTAGACCCTCCGAGCGTAGTCTATACCTGAGTTTACATCCTTGAAAACCCTGGGCTACTCCCATGGTGCTACGAAATCAGTATTCTTAGTAAAAATAAAAACTCAAATTTTCATGGATTTTCGATTATAACTGTTTGTTTTTTGTTCTACGAAAAAAAGTTACTTGACAAAAGTTGTAGATAATCATATTTTCAACAAAAAATGTTAAGTAATATTTTTGTGAGACCTATAGTTTGTCAGATAAACCATAAAAACCGTTTAAATCACTTTTTCCAAGATGGCGGCCGTGGGACAAGAGCTACAATCCCTCAAACTTGGATTTAAGCTTAGACTAACCCCCTCTTGATATCTATAAAATAAAATTGCGTCCTCTGACAAATGCACGCTAAGCCCAAAAAAATGTAACATTTCAATGGACTAATATTTCTTACAGATATATGCGAATGAGCTCTGGGTCACGTGGGGTTCAGCTAATTGGTGATGTGACTGTACAGTGATAAAACCTTTTTTTGGAGCTTACCTTCTAAATTAAATTTGTTCCCCCAACGATCGCATTCGCATTGAAGCCAAGTCTTTTCAGCTTCTAGGGAGAGTTGTCCTGGAAAAAAAGAAAAACAAGTCATCTATCTATACATATAAAATTCTTTGTCCTGACTGACTGACGGATCAACGCACAGCCTAAACCGCTGATCGTAGAGACCTGAAAGTTGGAGGGTGTGTTCTTTGTATGAAATTCTTTGAAAAAGGGGGGCAAAGTTTGTATGGGACAACGTGATTCCTAGTTCCATTTTCTACTTTTACGCGGAGGAAGTCGCGGGCAAAATCTAGTAGATAATAAATGACTAGGACTTGTCCGTGTTCCGATACGTAGGCCGATGCAGCCACAAACAAAATACTGATTAACTCCCCGATTTGAAGACTCCTTCCCTATAGTCTTTAATAACATAAAATCATTGTCCCAAAGCAATTTAACGTTTTAAGTAGCACACATATCAACCCGTAAACAGAACGTAAACGTATCAATTCGAGCAGTTCAGTATTCTTTGTATGAAACTCCCTACTGCAACACACACTAGGTTCAGGTTCAGGTTAGGGGCTCCGGTTTTCCGCACTCAGTCATAAATAAATAAATAAATCATTTATTGAACAGAAAAATGGTTTACAATACTTAATATAGCCCTGTCATTCGAACTAGCCGTAGCTGTATGTCGAATGACAGTTCCTTCCCATTTGGTGATACTTATATTTAGTTACCTATACAATAAAACAGTGCCTATAATAATAATTACATACATAAATATAAGTAAAGCAGTTAGTACACTTGAATGTAGGAGTGTACATGAAGGAGGGTGTGTGTGTGTGTGTATTTGTATAAGTATATAAGTCTGCCCATTGCGCGTGATCTTGCAACGCACACTAATCGGAATCGTAACGTAATCGCCTCGCCTCGGGACAAGCTCACGAACGAACGACGGAGAGGCGGTACGTTTACTTTACGTTCCGTTTACGAGTTGATATGTGTGCTACGACCATTAAACCGTGCACTAATTCCCACAGACCCGACACCCAAGTCCGATTGTCTCAACTTAGCAGAAATACATATTCGTACAAACCGAAACCGGCTTTTATCCAGCTCAATTGATTCAACAACAGAGATAATAAAACAAATTAACCCACATCTCAGTAAAAACTACAGTATCGCGTTTCGACACCGACTTGATGGACTAAAACAATGTGCGTTTGTAGCGCTTCTCATAATAAAAGATGATTCCGTGTTTGCGAAAAATGTGAGAATAACTTGCGATTGCAATATCATTGTATTGATGATTTATGCTTACTCTGACTGCATATAATTGTTTCCGGACGTAGTGGATGATGCAGTAATGCATTTTATAATCGTTAAAAAGGTAATATGGCGTAAAAACATTTAAAAATATGTACTCTTATAAAAGGTCTGTTACATGAAAGTAGGTGATAATAGGTATCTTGCAAGAAAGTAGGTGATTTATCTTACATACGTTAAAAAAGGGGCCCTTTTACTAAGTCTGTATCTCATGAACCAAAGACATGAGCTAGACAGTCGTAATTTTCACAGATGATGTATTTCTGTTGCTGTTATAACAAAAACTAAAAAGAAAAACATAATACATATGACGACCCAGTTGGCACAATGGTCACCATGCCGGACTGCCAAACATAGGGTTGCGGGTTCGATTCCCGCCACAGACAAGTATTTATGCTTAGATATTTGTCTGTGGTCTGGGTGTCTGTATGTATATCTTCTTATATATAAAAATGAA
Source organism: Idaea aversata (assembly GCA_907269075.1). Taxonomy (NCBI): domain Eukaryota; kingdom Metazoa; phylum Arthropoda; class Insecta; order Lepidoptera; family Geometridae; genus Idaea; species Idaea aversata. The sequence goes on from OU026102.1 coordinate 8,215,784, forward strand.
TCGCAAAATGTGTTGGTAAGCGCATAACTCAACAACGCCTGGACCAATTTGGCCAATTCTTTTTTTGTTGTGTTTGTTATTGTCAGGAGAAGGTTCTTATGAAAGAAAAAATTAAGGAAATTTCGTAGAAAATTATTACGCGGGTGAAACCGCGGGACGCAGCTAGTTAAGTATATATTTACAAAAGAAAAGTATATAAGTAGTATATCCGTTGTCTAGCACCCATAACACAAGTCTAGTTACTTAGCTTGGGGCTAGATGGCGATGTGTGGAATGTCCTGCAATATTTATTTATTTAGATATAATGGTACGGAACCCTCCGTGCGCAAGTCCGACTCGAACTTGGCCGGTTTTTAGTTATTACATAACAAGAGGGGTCCAAGCTGATTACAATGATAGGACACTTTTGTTAATAACATAACTAGCTGCACCTCGCAGTTTCACCCGCGTAAGTCCTTATCCCATTGGAGTGTGGGAATAATAAGGCCCAACTCTCAAGTATCTACCATAGCGAGTTTCAAAGCAATCGGTTAAGTAGTTTTTGCGTGAAGGAGTAACAAACATACATAAAACACGCATACTAAGACAAACTTTCGCATTTATAATATTAGTGAGATTGTTATAATCAAAGTTCAGTAAAGTCAGTGACCCTGACCATTGGTCTTAAAATACTAACTTCTGATGTAATATCAAACGACCCTAATATGAAATGTACATTTTTAATTTACAAAGAACACTCACGTATAATTAGTAGAGTATTTGCATATTTAATGAGGCACTTAAGCTAATTAATATGTACGGTGTAATTAACGCTTCGAATTATGCACCAGCCAGGTGGCGAGGTATTGTATTACGTCAATCAATTGTCATTTGTATTGTACTCATATTTGTGCGTATTTATAATGATATCATGTCTTATGGAAGAACTATAATAGGTACAGTATGGGTTATCACTATCACTACATAGTTTAGAACAAAGTCGCTTTCTCTGTCCCTATATCCCTTTGTATGCGTAAATCTTTAAAACTACGCAACGGATTTTGATGCGGTTTTTTTAATAGATAGAGTGATTCAAGAGGAAGGTTTATATGTTTAATACATGCATAATATAGACGTGCGAAGCCGGGGCGGGTCGCTAGTAACTTATAAGTAAACGATCAGTTTGCTACAATAATACTATCAACAAGTATTGGAGTTACGACCTTCTTCTAATAGACGTTACACACAAACTTAAATACTTGAATTGAAAGTACTCATTGTGATTATTATTTTCAACATGTTAGCTATGTCTTTAGTTGACCGAGTGGTATAAGCCGCCGGCGCTACACCAACCGGCGTGGGTTCGATCCACAGGTGACGTTGTTATAATGTTCAAATAGTGCAGCACGCACAGGATTGTAAACATTACGGTGGGCAGAGACTTTTGACCGTGGATTGTAGCGGTTTCACCTCCGTAAGTCCCGATCCCGTGGGAATATCGGGATAAGAAGTAGCCTATGTTATTCTTAATTAATCAATGTATCCACATAGCAAGTATCATTAAAATCGATCCAGGTTATTCTGACTTATTTGTTACTAATTTAAAAAAATCCTCGTTATAATAATAGTGTAGATTACTGTAGATTTTAAATGAGCTTGGAAGATTGAAGATTGAGACAGTATCTGCTAAGTAGGTACAAGTAGGCCAACGTAACGTTTACAATCCTGTGCAGCACTATTTGAACATTATAACAACGTAACCTGTGGATCGAACCCACGTCGGTTGGTGTAGCGGGTGGCGGCTTATACCACTCACACAACTAAATACATAGCTAACATATTGAAAATAATAATCACACTGAGTACTTTTAATTCAAGTATTTATGTTTGTGTGTAACGTCTATTAGAAGAACGTCGTAAGTCCAATACCGGTTGATAGTATTATTGTAGCAAACTGATAGTGGACTTATGACGCATACTGTACGTAAATAAATAAAGAACTAACGAGATCACGACCCGTTTTTTCTAAAAAAAGAATACTTATTTGATCAATCTTAAAAGATAATACTCACTTGCATAAGCCTCTTGATCTCTATGATGTCTCGGCGGCGGAGGGTCCCTGAACGAGCATATCCACTCGTCTTTAACACGCAATATGCGGCCCGTAACACGAGCGTAGTACTCGTAGTTGTCTCGCCCGAACAGGTCGCCGGCGCTGAACTGCTCGATCAGTTGACGCATTATGCGAGTTGCCACCTATAGTTGGGTTAGACTTTAGGGATATGACGTTAGGACGCCAAAAACGTCACCAAGTTATAGAGATTACTTTTCTGGCCCCTTAGACAAGATTGCTTTCCATTAGCGATATCGCCAATCGACAGATTTTTTGCATGAAATTGACTTAAAGCACTACATGGCATAATATGAAAAGGCTCATGTTGATTTCATAAAAAAAAAAAACAAAGTCTGTCGAATGGCGATATCGAAATATGAATATATGAAAAGCAATCTTGTGTCGGAGGCTGACCCGTTAACTCTCTCGATACAAAGATTACCCCTGAAAAGATGCTAGAACAACAAATGCGCGCAACACATAGTTCATTTAGTTCAAAATCGTATTGAACTCATAGTAAGATGAATTCTTTCTTTGTCCGTAGCTACTACGGAGACTGGTTTTGGTTGGGGAGCCGGCCTAAGTTGTCACCGCCCAATGTTGCGTTGAAGCCTTAGTCTAATTGTTACTAAGGACAGTCTTACGAGTCATAGTGTCGTCGTTTATATTATGATAGGTAAAGCAAGGTGAAGTGACGCGAACGATCAAGCAAATTACGGATAAGTTTAATACGATATAGGACTGAAACAAGTATGTGTTGCGCGCATCCTTTGTTCTAAATGCGGCATATATTCGGGGGTAATTGATGTATCGAGAGGGGTTAATCTGTCTTTTTTTGACTTACCAATCACTTTGGCAATGTAGTCTAAAGATTTTGATAAACTAGTCAGACTGTAGCTAAACATAATAGGTTAACGGTGTCGCTTTTGGCGGACAAATTGTTTTTATCCGCCCAGCCTTCAAGTCTACTTCGCATGAAAAAGAGATACTTTGTATTTTACTGAATTAATGAAATGCAAAAAGTCTCTTTTTTATTATAAGAGTGAAAGATAGTTTTATGATTTTTAGCGTAGCTTATAAATTGTAAATATAAATTTAATTTTTTTTGTCAATATAAATTTACATTTTTTTTTAAGTCGCAGTTATATAATGAAGCTAGAGAAAGTAATAAATATTGAATATCAAACAAGTTTACATTGTTCCGCCAATTTCACACGATACACGCATCAATCATAATACATAATCATTTAATCAATATGGTTTAATTGTACAATTATCAACCTCTGATAGCGTTATTAAATCACTTGTTAATCCAATTATGAAGGAATTAACATTTGCACGCAATCTATGAAACTGGTGTCACACAGAAAAAAGGTTTTTTGACGCTACAAATAATTCCGTCCCTAAAGACACTAGAGAATAATTCCTTGTTTTATTAAATGATCTTTAAAATTATAAGCAGTATTAACTGAAAAACAATATTCTTAAATTAAGAATACCTACTGCTTATCATTTTAAAAATCATAAAAAAATGATAAGCAGTATTCCTAATTTAAAACAATATTCTTGAATTAAGAATACTGCTTATTATTTTCAACATGAACTGCGGACCAAAGCCAAAAGGTTAGGTAAGGTTTTAATCCTAGTTCAACGGATTATTGAATATAAGAACGTTTAAGTCAAGCTACCTTGCAAGATAAGAATTCGTTCAAAATATCCTTTAATTAAATCTATATGAATCAGCATTTAGCAGGAAGTGAGTAACGAAATAAATTCATGAATCAAGCTGTTATCGTTAGGGTCTCGGCTGTTATAAGTCAAGCGAAATTTTTGATGAGTGATGCAACAGATAAGCTTCTAAGAACTTACAGACATCGACTCTGTATAGTTTCTATTAATGTTTTAAGTGATAATTAAACACTTTGGAAGGTTCTAGCAGCATCAATTTACAAACCTTACCCGTCATAGAGAATATCTAAAACTACTCAAGAAGAAGAAGAAGACTAAAATACAATTTCAAAGAAAAAATCGTAAGTAAAAAGTGCTATTTAAATAAATGCAATCACAATTTACTGGAAAAACTACTGTTATGCAAAATTACGTGTCAAGTTTGTATACTATGAAAGTTCTATGAAAATTCTTGCATAATATTTCAACTCTACTAAAGTGTCACTTGATGTTTACAGCCTACAGATTGCTTGCTGGCATTGGCTTAAGCGTAAAGCATAGTGACTACAAATACAGTTTAAATAGTTAATGTATATAAGGTTACAGGCTCATTTATGCAAACCTTAAGGTGATTCCCTTGGGTGATTCTGAACAATGAAATTGTTTTTCTATTTTTGAAGACCATTTTCATTAGTATATAATTGATTTTGAATGAAAATATTTTGTGGCTAGGAACATTTGCATGGCGTCTCAGCTCAGCTCAGCCCGGCGCGGGCGCAACGCTCAAACATGTACGACTATAAAATTTACAATTTTCACCTAATAACTTTACAAAAAGTGATCTTATAAGGGTTTCTTTTTTACCTTTTGAGGTACGGAACCCTAAAAAGAACTCAACACACGTAACAACAGAATATTTTTCTGTAGCTTTGTGTACTATACTCACCTCCTTTACCAGTTAAAGTTTGCATATATGATCCAAAGACCCAGAAGTATATGGATAAATTTCGTATTAATTTTCATACTTACGCTGACTTCAGCCTTTTGCCGCATGTTATAATAATTATAAACAATTTTGTGAACATAATTTCTTAAAGCTATTTACAAACTAAATGCTGTGAGGTATTAAGATTCAGTGTTATCATGATTAGATTACTTAGATAAGGTGAATAAAGAATGTAAGGGTATATTTTTGTTTGGTTTTCTATTTGCCTTAAAATGGGAAATAATTAAATCCTACTAATATTATAAATGTGAAAGTTTGTATGTATGGATGTCTGGATGTATGGATGTTTGTTACTCTTTACCGCAAAAACTACATAGATTTTAATGAAACATCAGAATAGAACATAAGCTATAATTTATAAAGATATTGTGTGAATTGTCCAAAATTTAACAAAAAGTGTCGAAAAAATACACTTTAACATCTGATGTCAAAGTGACAGATGTGAAATTGCTCAGCGTTCTGTTTTCACATTTAAGCTGATTAGGAGCTACATAATTTTCGTCATATATTTTCACGGGATCGGGGCTAACGCGGGTGAAACCGTGGGGTGCAGCTAGTAATAAATAAATAAATATTGCAGGACATTCAACAAATCGCCATATAGCCCCAAACTAAGTAACTAGACTTGTGTTATGGGTGCACGCAGAGAAATAGGAGTCAACCAGAAGTACAAAACTGTACAGTTAAATTATTTTACGACAATTTTAGTCTGAAATACTGTATTCTTGTAATCTCTACGATTTTATTTTAAACCTCACCAAATGTTTGATAAGGTACACTAGAAATATATTTTAAATCAAAGCTACAATAATTTTGTATTTAAAACAATAATTCTTGCTTCATAAACGAAATTATTTGTATTGTTTACTAAAATTAAATGTACAGTTAACGAAGTTAAGTGTTCTGATTAACGATCGTCATGTTGGTAATGCACTACGAAGTTGCTTGTAACCACAACAACATTATTTTAATTACTACAAGAATGTATAATTATCCTTACTATTCTGTTTGTTTCTAAAAATAACTAAAACAAATTGTTTTAATAACAAAATTATTAAGTTGTCATAGATGAATATCATGTTAATTTAACACTGTGTTCTTTTATATAGACAACAAAATTATTGTTAAAACTACAAGACTACATTTTTGTGAATGCAAGAAAATTCTAGTTAAATAATTATATTTATGTGTAGCTACTTATTTATTTAGTTTCATGAGTCACAACTAGATGACACCAGTAGTAATTTTAGATCGCGCTATCGTTGTGTTTTATCAAATTACCTTGGTCGAGACGAAAATTTTGTTTTGTATCGTGGGTGCGTACGGATTACGGACTCCGCACTTAAAGCAATATGTGGCTATACTCCACTATTCCATAAGTGCTGCATTTCTCGTAGAACGTGCAGACGCGTAGTCTACGAGACAATGTAGTCTAACTTTAATATTCCTTTTTGCTGTCTAGGATTACTATAATTGATTTATACATCAAACGCAATTATCGGAACTAGAATATTTTATACACTACAAAAACATCTAGTTACATTTACAATAACCTAGTAAACGTAACTAGATTGTTTATCCGTGTATACTAGTAGGCTAGTAGTGTGTACAATAATTTCTAGTTGGTCCTCAATAAAAAATATTTGGTAAAGACAACTAGTGGGTACTGCTGTCACGGATCCAAACAGAAGTTCTGGTTGCACTTACGAGATTTCTCGTACGTCTAACAACATTTTTCTCTGTGTGTGATAGACAACGGATATACTACATATATACTTTTCTTCAGTGGAAGCGCAGCCTTGGATGAAAAAAACCTTCACTGCATCATTTCAATGCGTCATTGTGAAACGCTATCGGAGCGCAAGACAATTAAATCGTTATCAGATAACGATACGACAACATAAGAAATCCCACTTACTATTGACGATATAAAACGTTAATTTACTTGCGATAAACAGATTAAAAGATATAAAAGACACTATTCGATATTTATCATTATAAATCAGAATGGTTTTTGTTAGATTCATCAATCAAAAATATATATAACTAGGTGCGCCCCGCGGTTTCACCACCGTAAGTGCATAAAAAGTAGCCTATGTGTTAATCCAGATCTCTAGCTATCTACATACTGAGTTTCATTGCAATCGGTTCAGAAGTAACAAACATACACACTAACTTTTACATTTATAATATACTATTATTGTATGAATATTAAACTAATGTCCCGGCAAATATTGTTTTGCCATAAAATAAAAAAAAATAAAAAAAAACGTATGGCACTCGGGGACTGACGCGGTAAAGCTATTGCATACTTAGCATTTTTATCAACTTACGTACAGTCGTACCATATACGCTCGGCCGAGCTACATGGTAGGCGGGGTGGGGTGTATTAGGTTTTATTTTCGTTACGGAATTTCTTGATTCGGTCGCCGCGCTCAAAGCCCGCGATAAAAGCTATGCAATAGCTTAAAATCAATGTTGTCGTAAGTCGGTCAAAAAGTCAGAATTAATACCATTTATACATTTGGCGTCAGGAATAGGGAGCAAGACAACAGCAAAATATTAGAAGCGCTTTCGCGCATTCTTGCGCAACTTTGAGCATTCATGCGCACTACCACAAGTTTGTTTTTGAGCAAAGCCGTCATTGCAGCTTCTAAACCTCCATTAATATACTGTTTAATTACTTTATTTTAAGTATTTATCGAGTACAAAACCATAATATACCTACCGCAGTCTGCAATCAATCATGATAACACTGTTTGATGGTGTATCACACATGACATGAAATAACAATGTAATTCGTATATATTTGTTAGTATTGTGCGATAAGATATTTTTAATAACTTCAAATTATAAAATAAACAAAATACAGATCGGATGTCCAATCAATTTTTCGGTTACCACATCATAATGATCACTTGGGGCTAGACATTTTCAGTTTTAGTATTTTCAAAATAAGGGGGGTCCATACGCCAACGACCTTGGCACACAGCCTACTAAATAGTTACTATTGGCACCGGTCGCCTTCGTTGGTGAAAATTGTTGATTGTTACGAATGTGTTTTGTTTTTCTTAAAAGTGAAGTGAAAACGCTTTTGAGAAAAACAAAACACAAAATCAACAATATTAGTTGTAAGCGACGGGTATTTCCGATACGTTTCGTTTGGCAGCATAAGCAGCCTTAAACGTAATATTCTTTCAAATAGGTAACAACGTATGTAGGTATGTATTAAGGTCGATAACTATACGATAAGGAACGAGTTCTCAAATTAGCAATAATTAAACATACTCGTAAAATACCCGTGTGCGCTTTAGTTCGGCAAGCATAACCGTGGTTTTCAGTGCGTGAACCGATTGGAAATGCGTTCTGGTGACGTCACCGCCCACGGCTCATTAAATCATACGTAACATTTTGTCAGTATGTATGTTTGTACTGACCTTGAATCTTTGGACATCCTCCATTGTGGCCGTTTTGCCGTCGGACACGCAAGAGTGGAAGAACGATGGGGCCACGGACACGCCCAGAGCTTCCGAAGTCATACCCGTACCTGGAAAACAAAGACAATATATTTTTAACAGACTTCAAAACCACAAAATTCAAAATGCTTTATTCATTAGGATTGGCGCGTCTTAAAAACGCTCATCTTATAATAAGGATATAAGTATGTTCTCTATTTTATTATTTTAACCCTTAAGACTGGCTCCCGAACATCGCTCACGAACGGATGAACCGATTTTGATTTAGTTTTTTTTTGTTTGAAAGGTGACTTAATCGAGTGTTCTTAGCTGTCTGAAAGTTATGGGAGATATAGGTCAAGATTAACAACCGAATGTAAGCAGATATGCCCGAGTAGGGTTTTGAATGTAAGGGAATTCGTACATTAAGTCTTGTGTTATTTTTAAGGATTTTTAAAATGTATGGATTTCAATTTGAGTCATCATCATCCGAGCGATGTTCCCGGTTGCATCCCTCTCGGGAGCCCGGGGTCCGCTTTCCTACTTTTACGCCTCCACTTCGCACGATCTTCGGCATCCTGGGTTGTAAGGCCATTTGCACGCATATCACCCTTTCACGACGTCAAGCCAGCACTTCTTGGGTCTACGACCCGCCTCGACCCGGCGGAGGCGCCATGGCAAGACATTTGTTCCCCACGTAACTAGCCGGTTTTCGCAAGACGTGGCCGTACCAACGTAAGCGACATTCTTGCAATTTATCTGCAATGTCTCGGACATGAAGGCTGCCCCGGATGCGGGAGTTCCTGACGCGATCCTTTCGCGTCACTCCACACATCCAGCGCAACATCTTCATCTCCGTGACACGCAGCTCCTGCTTATGTCGCTCAAGCACCGGCCACGCCTCACTACCATACAAAAAGACAGGTCTAATGATGGTTTTATAGACCTGTCCCTTTAGTATGGATTTCAATTTGAGTAATAAACATTTAATATAATTATTAATTACTAGCTTTTTTCCAGCAAACGCTGTTTTGCCATAAAAAAATAGAATAGTGTTCGATTCTCAGACCTAACGAATATACACAAAAAAATTGATACAAATCGGTTTAGGTGGAGTTAGGCAACTAACACCGCGTCTCGCAACACGATAATTTTATATATATGTATAGGGATAGGGATATTTTATCTAGCTCTAATATACACAACTAGTGAAATACTTAAATGTAGTAGGTACGCTACGCAATGCTGGTCCTCACCTAGGTCATTAAGATACAATACGCTATAAAAATGCACACCTACATTGCTAAGAGTGATTCAACACAGTGAATGCACTGTTATTTCATAATATTGGTATGTTTTATGATAATTTTATGATTTTTCATCAAGATAGAGAAATAATCATCTCCCTAAAAACGCTAGCATTTGTTTTAGTAAATGTTCTTGAAAGTAATAAGCAGTATTCTTTATTTAAGAATATTGCTTTTTAAATTAAGAATTATTTTTTTTACTAAAACAAAGAATTATTCATCTATAGGGTGAGGATTATTTATTACTTCAAAAAAACTTTTTTCTGTGTATCTTTGTGGTTGTCTAGAAGCGATCGCCCTTGGGCGATAAGGCAGTCCTTTGTACTACTCTTAGATCTTTTTCTTTATTTAAGTTTCACGGTCTAGTATTTTTAAAATTTGTTATTTTTTTTTAATGAAATGCAATTAAAAGCCATACTCGTTATAACTGCGTTTTTTAGTGCAGACAGGATAATCGCCGGTTTGGTGCCCGCCCACATCATATTTTGGTATTTAACTTGTTAATGTAAAGGGCCTCTACGTGTTGGCTTCGGCTCCACGCACGCTTTCCTATATTCCAGGGGTCCATAGCCCCGTGATATGAGACACATAACAGACACATAATAAATAAATCTATTTGTGTCCAAAGTAGGTACATTAAATATGAAATATTCATCATCTTGAAAATCGAAAACCGCAGATAATTTTTTACATACATCGCGTGTCTCAAACCAAGAAAACATAGCATGCGCTTCTAACTTATGTGCCCAAAAAAACAATGCCTAAATAAAAAAATATACAATGACAATTAGTAGCGCCGTATTTACAGAAAGATAATTCGCATGAAATGGTTTTTTGTTGCGCACACGCAAGGAATAGCGACTATTTAGGAATGCGGTAGCGACACTCTATCAGTAATTTTATGAATATGTATGTTACATTAAATTTAAATATACACAAAAGTAAGTTGAATTTTAATTTAAACAATAGTTACTTCATGCATAACGAAAACCAAATATTACGTAACTTGTCCTTAATAAAATATTTAAAAAAAAACCGGCCAAGTGCGAGTAGAACTCGCGCACGAAGGGTTCCATATTATTATATTATAATACTATTTTAAGTATTTGTTGCTATAGCGGTAACATGAATACATCATCTGTGAAAACAACTGTCTAGCTAATCACGGTTGATGGGATAAAGCCTTGTAAAAGACAGAGGAGTCTTAGTAAAAGGGTGTCGTTTTTACCCTTTGCAACCCTAAAACGGTATTTTAAAGGCCGCCCATTATAGGTAAGAGGCATTACGGGGTTTCAGCACAGGTTTTAGTAACACTCTGTTTACCTATCAGTTAAACCAATACCTAGAAATTGTCATTAGAAATCATAAGAAATCATAAGTTTCAGTTTTCATGATCTCATAGACGCCCCACCAGACGGTTGTAAAAACAAATTAGGTCCCTCGTTAGACAGTTGCAATCTTTATTTCCGAAGCGATAGTTCATAAATGTCGCGTCTAGAGCCGTCATCGACTGCCGTCCCATTGTGGTTCTTGCATTGTTTTGCAAATTATGGTTACGTATGTTTGGTTCAATTGTGCCAAATGAAATGAATGCCAAAAAAATATACAAATACTAACATGAAAACTTGACGGTTCATTATTATGCAATTTCTAATTAAATAGATATACTAGTATGTGGAAACGCCGCTCCGCTTCTGAGGACAGGCAGCCTACAAACGTCAGTCGATGACGGCTCTAGACGCGACATTTACGTTTCCTCCCTGGATAATGCCACTAGAGCAAATATTTTTGTAGCATAAAACTTATAACTGCCATGACTATGCCCCTATGTCTTATTTATACATATAAATTGTCCTGACTGACTAACGCATCAACGCACAGCCTAAACCGCTGATCGTAGAGACTTGAAACTTGGAGGGTGTGTTCTTTGTATGAGGCATCCGATAAGAAAATATTTTCCGAAATTGTACCCTGTAGGGGGTGAAAACGGTGGGCAAAGTTTGTATGGGACAACGTGATTCCTTGATATATTTTCGACTTCTACGCGGACGAATTCGCGGGCAAAAGCTAGTTTTATATAATATATATTTTATTTTTTTAACACTTACTTTCTATGATAATTAGAATATGAAAACACCAAGACAAAGTCATGGCAGTTATAGGTTTTATGCAACAAAAATATTTGTGCTAGTGTCATTATTAAGGGAGGAAACAGTCGACTACGTTTTTATGGAGAGAGAGTCGGGTACCTCTTAAGATGGGTAACATAAAGATACGGTTTATTGTACAAAATAACAATAATCCACGGCCCCCGTTTATTTGAGGGTCTTTGAGTCACGTGCGTATAGGTATCTTCTAGGAAAGCGTGCTACATCTTAGACAGCATCAATCGTGAGATAGTGGTCAAATCCTGACCTTATTTATCACAAAAAAGAAGTCAAAGTCTTCAAAAGTCGAGTAAGTAAAACAAAAGAGAACAACAAGCAGTAAATCGGCAGTAACCAACCGAAAATAAGAGTAATAACAATAAGTAATTACGGCAATTAAACGCGGAGGCGCGTGGGCGTGCGTGATGCAACGCTATCAAGTCATCACATTAACCGATTATTTAATCTTACTACCATTTTCTTAATATTATTAATTGCTTCACTTTGATATTCATAAGTGTTCAGTCTCGATGAATTATCGCATTACTTCCTTCTTTTTTTTGTTATATCAACAAGTGAAATTATAAATTTACTAAGTACTTACCTAATTAATCTACAAAATAACCTCAATTTTAAACTAATTAGTTAAACATAATATCACTACATAGTATAAAACAACGTCGCTTTCTCTGTCCCTATACCCCTATGTATCCTTAAATCTTTAAAACTACGCAACGGATACTGATGCGGCTTTTTTAATAAATAGAGTGATTCAAGAGGAATGCACGTATAAACCTTCCTCTTGAATCACTCTATCTATTAAAAAAACTGCATCAAAATCCGTTGCGTAGTTTTAAAGATTTAAGCATACAAAGGGATATAGGGACATTGGGTTGGGACAGAGAAAGCGACTTTGTTTTATACTATGTAGTGATTCAACAAGAAATCATGCAGCAGGCTCAAGAGAAGATATTGAAATAAGTTTTACTTGTTAGTTTTATGCTACCCCTAGCATTATAGAATATGAAAAAAACCAAGACATAGGGGCATAGTCATGGCAGTTATAAGTTTTATGCTAAAAAAAATTGCTTTAGTGTCATTATTCAGGGAGGAAACAGTCGACTACGTTTGTATGGAGAGAGAGCCGGGTACCCTTTCCTCTTAATTGGATACGTAGAAGACGACGTCTTCATGTCGTCCCAGTGAGGTAGGGCCCTTATGAATGTGAGAAAACAATGACGTCACCCGTACGTTGATGATGATCATTGCATAGCAAAATCATTGTAAGCTGTATCATTAAAGTTACTCATTTGTTAAATATTTGCGCGAATAAGTGCGTCGTAAATATCTTTATGTAGGTTTCAGTAGAAATAAACTAGATCTTAGATAAAGTTGATAAAATATGAGTATATGAGATGATTGTATTCACTGAGCTAAACCAGGAAAACAAAATTGCGGAAGGAAAATCTAAAAAAATAAATTTTACTAAAGTTATTTCAAACGAAATATTTACCGTGTTTTCTGTTTTTATTTTATGGAACTCGATGTGCAGAAAACTCTTTTTATGCAGTTTCAAGCACCTTTTTCACGATAACTATCAAGTCCTAATAACACCAGTCTCATGAAAATGGTACTTGAAATATTGGGCTCTACAAAATAAAAACAAAAAGCATGGTAAATAACTTTAGTAGTGAAAATAACCATGGTAGTTTAAAATTATCTTTAAAACTACCAATTAATACTATGCCGTACTCATTATTAGAATAAAAACAAAGAAGATAATAGTACAACTAAACAAAATGCATGACGAAATCTTTCAACAAAGCTATTTAAATTCACAAATCTACAAAAAACATCTTAACAGACAATTAGAGAAAGTCAAGGTTGTGCTGAAATACTAGGTACAATGTCAAATGACTTATTATTATTGAACTTGGCGTCTATAAAAAATACACAAGGGAGAACCCGATATTTAATGCAGTTTCAAGTAGCATTTTCAATGTCCATTTCGGACCGCAGGCTAACCCCCAAATAAACAAACGTTTAGGAGTCCCTTAATATGTAAGACGCTCCTATCCTATTGAAATATGACACTTAAACGAAATTCGGGCGTAAGTGACAGAAATTATATTATCGACTGCCTGGAGGGCAAGAAAGATATGGTTATTGTTTTTGGCCTCTTGGCCAAATCTAAGCTCTTGGCTCAGATTTGGCCAAGCCAAATAATCTGGATTGTTCAGTCTGGAGTGTTTAATTTAAATTAACCAAACTTATTCGACTTTTGAATTGATATTTTCGATATCCATAAAACTTGTTCACAGTGTTGTCTGAATAGGAATGTTGGTCTAATTTAAAATGTTACCTGCTTTATCAGCATTGGAAGCCATCACCCGAAACGTTCCAAATAGCAGAACCAATAGTCTTTGAGTACAAACTGGCAGCGACAACAGCAATCTGTGAACAAATATTGATATAATGAAGAATATATGTATTTTAGTAGAAGCCACATAAGTTTAACCATCTGTAAATATTAAATGTTTTTAGACCAACCAGCTTTATAAGTCAACTAGCTTATGCCCGCGACTTCGTTCGCGTAGAAGTCGAAAATGTTTTTTTACAAACCATACAAACAATGCCGCCCTCTTACCGCTTAGGGGGAATAATTTCGGGAAATCCTTTCTTATTGGATGCCTACGTCATGCAAAGAACACACCCTCCAAGTTTCAGGTCTCTACGATCAGCGGTTTAGGCTGTGCATTGATCCGTTAGTCAGGACAAAGCATTTTATATGTGCAGATTATACGCATAATAAAAGACAAACACTTATAGGCAATATTTGTTAAAAAAAAAAAAAATATCTTAGGCCTAGTATCCGTTCAAGGCTTTAACAAATATTTTTTGCAATAAAAAATTTCATCAGCACTGAATATTCATAGCAATTAAATTGTTAATAAATAACCAAGTACCGAAAATTATTTCACCTTTAGATTTTTACGCAAAAATAATACGAAATATCTGTAAATAACCGTAAACAAGGTAGCAGGTTAATAATTACAAGAATTTTAATAGCGTTGCTGGCATGCACATCAATTTAAATAGAGCAAACGCGTTGCAAAATATACGTCAGTATCTACGTAAAATATGAAACATTTCTGCAGTTTTAAAATCTATACTAATATTATAAAGCTGAAGAGTTTGTGTGTTTATTTGAACGCGCCAATATCAGGAACTACTGGTTCGAATTGAAAAAATATTTTTGTGTTGGATAGTTCATTTATCGATAAGTATATAAAACAAAACTACAAAACGTACGAAGTCGCGGGCAACAGCTTTTATTTATAACTAGCTGCGCTTCGCGGTTTTACACGCATAACTCCCGAACCCGTGGGAATATCGGAATAAAAAGTAGCCTATGTTACTGTCAAAGAATCAATGCATCCTCATACCAAGTTTCATATAAATCGGTTCAGGAGTTTCGGAGCCTATTCAATTCAAACAAACAAACAATCAAATCGTTCCTTTTTTATAATATTAGTATAGATAATTAAAGATATACAGACACAAATATCTGAACATAAAAATACTTATTTGAGGTGGGAATCGAACCCAAAATCTTCTGCGTAGCAGGCGGGTGTTTACCTACCGCGATATATAGATCGAATGAATGAAATACCATGAGGTTACAGCGTACACTGTGGTAAATTATAAATCGTAACAATAAACCACAAAAATGTAAATAGGCTTTATCAATGACCCTATTCGATGAGGAAAATTAACATAATGAGAGCACCAGAGGTCGTTGCACTGGAGTTGGCTAGGTAGTATAGGTAGACTATTTGAATGTTAATACGACACCTAGCACATGCACTGTGGCTTTGTTTTATTAGGGTTCCGTACACAAATGGTAAAACGGGTATAACAAAATCTGTTGAGTTGGGTTGGGAATCTGTAGTATTGGTAATCTGTGGAAATAGGAATCTGTTGGATTAAGAGAAAGGGTACCGGGGGCTCTTTCCATAGAAACTATTACAAACGTAGTCGACTGTTTCCTCCCTGGATAATGACACTAGCACAAATATTTTTGTGCCATAAAACCTATAACTGCCATGACTAAGCCCCTATGTTTTTGATTTTTTTTTTCATTTTCTAACTACATAACATAGAAATTAAGATTAAAAAAATAAAAAACAAAAAATAGGTTTTTAGGCAGTTATAAGTTTGATGCACCAAAAATATTTGCTCT
Organism: Idaea aversata; assembly: GCA_907269075.1. NCBI lineage: Eukaryota > Metazoa > Arthropoda > Insecta > Lepidoptera > Geometridae > Idaea > Idaea aversata. The sequence continues at coordinate 8,231,702 of OU026102.1, forward strand.
AGTTTCGTTATCCAGGGAGAAAACAGTCGACTACGTTTGTAATAGTTTGTATGGAAAGAGCCCCCGGTACCCTTTCCTCTTAATAACAAAATCTGTTGCGTTGGGTTTGGAATCTGTAGTATTGGTAATCTGTGGAGATAGGAATCTGTTGGATTAAGAGAAAGGGTACCGGGGGCTCTTTCCATAGAAACTATTACAAACGTAGTCGACTGTTTTCTCCCTGGATAATGACACTAGAGCAAATATTTTTGATCTATAAAACTGACCATATTGACCATGCCTCTATTTTTTTGTTTTTTTTGTAATTTTAATTTCTATGATATTTAATTTTAGAAAATGAAAAAAAAAAACAAAACATAGAGGCAGTCATGGCAGTTATAGGTTTTATGGCACAAAAATATTTGTGCCAGTGTCATTATCTAGGGAGGAAACAGTCGACTACGTTTGTATGCAGAGAGCGCAGGTACTCGTGAAGTAGGGAAACTGTAGAATTATGAATCTGTTGAGTCGGTAATCTGTTGAGTCGGTAATCTGTTGTCTTGGAAATCTGTAGATTTGGGAATCTGTTAATGAAATCTATAGATTTGGGAGCAAACCTTACTAAGACTTCTCTGTCCGTCCGTCCGTATGTCTGTCTGTCACCAGGCTGTATCTCATGAACCGTAATAGCTAGACAGTTGAAATTTTCACAGATTATGTGTTTCTGTTGCCGCTATAAAAAAAATATGCTAAAAATTTAAAAAAAAATGTGGGTCTCCCATACTACATGGTACGGAACCCTTCGTGCGCAAGTCCGACTCACACTTGGCTGGTCTTTTTTATTATTGCAATCTTACTTTAAATCCATAAGTGGAGGACCAAAGGGCAATGTAATTTACGAATCAAACGACCCGTACATCACAATGGACAAATAAATGATCAAAATGATACCTATACATTATTGTATTATACAGTATCCTATAGGAAGTTTAAACAGTTTTTTTTAAATAACCCATTTTTGAGACAATTTTAAAAATGCTTTATCCATTTGGAATTACTACATTTTCATGAAAGCACATTACAGAGTCTTATAAACTCAGTTTGGATGTGTGCCTTCGGAACGCGCCTACCAATAAAAAGGCAAAAGAAAATATTAGCCGCGGTATAGTTGGTATACGACCGTTTGTTAGTATGGACATTTGTGATGAGAAGAGAAGAGACACATGTAACTAGAAGAGTGATGAGTATGAATGTAGAGATTGTAGAGGGATGGAGAGGAAGAGGACGACCTAAAAAAAGATGGATGGTCTGCGTGAGGCAAAACATGAGATGAATGTGAACGATGAGATGACGACTAATAGGAGTGAATGGAAGAAGAAGACATACTGCGCCGACCAAAAATAAATTGGGATAATGGCAGGAAGATGATGATGAGTTGGCCAACTTACCCATTCCATAAGGCAAGTCTTGCATGCAAGTATGACGTCACATTTACGTACAAATTGCTTGCATTGGAAACATGTTTTTGAGGGTGCGCAAATTGCATGCAGGTTTTTCTTGCATACGAGTGGAGATGTTCAACAATTGAGTAGGACATCATGGGTGGAACAAAAAAATTTACAATTACAAAATACCTCATACAACTTGTAGCTTGTATGCAGGTTTGTTCAATTTGTATACAACTTACAACTTTTAAACTAGTAATTTGCCAAATGGAATCGCGCCTAAGGATGGCTTACAATACCTACCTAACAACTAAGTATTTTAAGCAAGGTGGCATACAACCACGGCTATATTTTCATACTTTTCAGGGCGCATACATTACCGGTCAAAAACATAAAACTTCCTTTTTAAATTTTAGATTCGCCGTACTCGGGTAAAAAGTAAGTAGAATGACGACCCAGTTGGCACAATGATCACCATGCCTGCCGGGCTGCCAAATACAGGGTTGCGGCCACAGACAAGTATTTAAACTTAGATATTTGTCTGTAGTTTGGTTGTTTCTATGTATTATATTCTTCCTATTCTATATTCTTCCTATTCTTCCTATTATATTCTTCTTCTTATATTATATTATTCCGACTTCGCACGGCTATATTATGCATGTATTATACATATTATAAACCTTCCTCTTGAATCACTCTATCTATTAAAAAAAACCCCATCAGAATCCGTTGCGTAGTTATAAAGATTTAAGAATACATAAGGACAGACAGCAAAAGCGACTTTGTTTTATACTATGTAATGATATTTACCAAAGAAAACTATATAAGTAGTATAACCGTTGTCTAGCACCAATAACACAAAAGTCTAGTTACTTAGCTTGGTGCTAGATGGCGATGTGTTGAATGTCTTGCAATATTTATTTATTTAGATTTTACAATTATATTTTTATGATATTACAGTTGAGTTGATATTACATTGAGTTTTAACCGCACGTCCGTTCCGACGAGCGCATCATATGCCCGCATCAAAATTCTGTGTGCATGACTATAAACAAGCATTGTTCCCATCGACATAATAACGCGGTATTGTGAAAGCACATCCATACCTCCGCTCCGATACTCGCACAAAACAAATAATCTCGATTGTTGACACTTGACAACCATATTATTACTGTTTTAATTCATTCGCTCGCTTTCATATTATTAGATGCTATACGTTGCTTTCTTCTTAAATGGAAAAATATTAAAATTCTAAGTAAGTTTCCCTAGGGTGCCAAAAAAGCTCGCTGCATTGCATTGGATGGCAATTCCGATACATTGGTCAAAGTAGCAGCTATAGCCATTTGGTCACTTAAAGCCCTAAAGCTAAAACTAATAATTTTAAAATCCTTATCTATAATATAAAATTCTCATGTCACAGTTTTAGTTTTTATACTCCTCCGAAACGGCTTGACTGATTTTGATGAAATTTTATATTTATATTCAGTAGGACTGAGAATAGGTTTATAACTACTTTTTAACTCTTTTTTTGTAAAAGGCAAAACAACGTTTGCCGGTACAGCTAGCACGGGTCTCCGTGGCAAAAGACAGAAATATGTATCCATCACCGATGAATACATATTTCCGTCGCTTTACCACCTCTGCCGCCGTCGCCGCAGCACCCGCGTCCTTGGAGGTGGAGCCAAGGTGTGAAGCCTTCGCCTCAAAGCTATTTTATAATATTATAAAACTGTTTGGTTTAACGCGCCAGTCTCAGGAACTACTGGTTCGAATTGAATAATTATTTGTGTGTGGATAGTCTATTTATCAAGGAAGGTTATACGCTATTATTATTTATTTGGTTATTTTGATATTTCTACGGACTTACGCGGGGCGCAGCTTTTTTAATGATGGCCTGAATTAGACTACAATAGATTTCAAAAATAATGTATCAAAAATAAGCAAATAAGTAACCAAAAGGCATTATTAAAATAAAGATTTTGATTTGTATATTACTTGTAAAAAATGAGAAAATTATAATAGCTATAGTCTAATAGAAATAATAAACAATAAGTTTAACGGTTATTGGTTGATTTCAGATAATCCATAAATAACAATCCAATATTGATTATTTACTTTTGACGGAATTAATTAGGCTCAGAAACTAGTGGACCAATTTAAATGGAACTAGATATAAAAAGCTCCGATACTATAGAACCGTTTTAGATGAAACTTGGTATGTGGATACATTGATTCATTGATAGTAATATAGGCTACTTTTTATCCCGATAATCTCATGGGATCGCGAGTTACGCAGATGTAACCGCGGAGCGCTGCTAGTTAGGTAATACTAGGTGTGGTGCCAGGGAACAAGTTTTTATCCCCTACTAGCCTAGCATGAAGGCCAAAACACGATACGATAAATCGATATAACTACATCAACTCTCAAAATATGATAGATAAAGCCACCATGTTGAATTTTTATCATAATTTTTATCGCAATTTATAATAAAAATTCAACATGGCGGCTTTATGTATCATATTTTGAGAGTTGATGTAGTTATATCGCGTGATATCGCTTTATCGTATCGTGTTTTGGTCTTCATGCTAGGCTAGCAGGATACCACTGATATCAATAATTTTCCTTTCGGCTTCAGGCGCATTTTATTTCCAGTGAGCCTATGCTTCGCAAATGGCAATCAACAGGGTGCAAGGCCAGACTTGCGGACCGCAGGCTTAGATCTCACCATAAGCTGCTTCAGTCACAGTCAGCTGTATTTGGCTCTGACGACGCGACGGCGTCACCCACAACGTTATGTACAAGAAAACTTTGTAGTTGTCATAATATAAGGACACGCCAATTAAGTAAGGTAGGCGATCGCGAACGTTTTAAATAAAACAAAACTACCACGCGAACAAAGTCGCGGGCAACACCTAGTTAGGTAATAAAATCTATACATATAAAATGCGTTGTCCTGACTGACTGACGGATCAGCGCACAGCGTAAACCGCTAATCGTAGAGATCTGAAACTTGGAGGGTGTGTTCTTTGTATGACGTGGGCATCGGATAAAAAAAGATTTTCCGAAATTCTACTCCTAAGGGGGTGAAAAAGGGGGGCAAAGTTTGTATGAGACAATGTGATTCCTTGGTCCATTTTCGACTTTTAAGTCGCTAGTATTAGTATAAATTAGAAACAGAATGGGAACTGACCTGCGTATCTCATCAACTTGCTGCTCGTCTGGTAACTGGACTGCTGCAAATAGCTGCATCTCTCCTTCTCTACCGAATACACCTCCAGGTATTTTCCTATACAAAACAACGGTACTATAAATAAATAAATAATGTGGGACAATTCACACAGCGCCATCCTGTCCCAAGCTAAGCAACTAGGCTTGTGTTAAGGGTGCCAGATCACTACATAGTATAAAACAAAGTCGCTTTTTCTGTCCCTATTTCCCTTTGACTGCTTAAATCTTTAAAACTACGCAACGGATTTTGATGGGGTTTTTTTTAATAGATAGAGTGATTCAAGAGGAAGGTTTATATGTATAATACATGCATAATATAGCCGTGCGAAGCCGGGGCGGGTCGCTAGTAATGGATAAAATACTCATATATTTTTATTTTGTAAATATAATACCAGAAACAATAAATATCTGTACTTAAATATTTGTTTAAGGCCGGAATCGAATCCGCAACCTTTCGCCTGATGCGTCACTATAAAACGTGATTATAGTTTACTTAAATTTTGCATGGAAGAAGCCTTCCCATGACTAACATGATTATCATAGGCGTCCAGAGCACCCTGAACACTCCAATCCAAGATCTTAAAGTGAAATATTTGATTGTTTGACCAATCCTTTCACCGTAATGGCACGACAATGCAAAAGGTCTCTTAGGGCCCTCTTTATTTGTGCTATCGACACAAAGAAAAATAAGATCTACTAATTCTAATTTGTAAAAATATAGAAACTGGAGCTTTTAAAACATCAGGAAATAAGAAAAAACTCTATACTAATATTATTAAGCTGCAGAGTTTGTTTGTTTGAATGCGCTAATCTCAGGAACTACCGGTTGGAATAGAAATTTTTTTTGTGTTGGATAGTCCATTTATCGAGGAAGGCTATAGGCTAAACTTTTTATCCCAATATTCCCACGGGATCGGGAGTTATGCCGGTGAAACCGCGGGGCGCTACTAGTCTGGTATATTATGAGTACAAATCATGAAAACCTAACATACTTGCACAGCTGAATTTCAATTTGAAGGGTGTAATGGAGACAGCTCCATTTTTAGAGCTGAAGGATACTAATTAAAAGAATCTCAAGAATTATTTTAATTAACCTTTGCCTAAGACAAAATGCATGAAATTTCAAGAACAAAATCACTTGAACATGGTCATAAAAATTGCCTTGTCCTGCTAATTAGTTTAACAGACTTGCATGACTCACAGTGTTATTTCTGCAGGCCATTTCCATTCAATGAAACCTAATCTATTGGGACTGATTTCCAATCTACCCTCGTCCTTGATAAAAATAACATCTGGTAATAAACTAGAGAGATAACTGTTATCAGTCAATTTCATAGGTGTTGTTTATGTTGATGTTTTCTATCAATATTTTGATTACATTGGCATTGGTGCAATGAAGGAAATATTGAGGTAATTGTGGCTTAAATGAATGGACACAACTGTATTGACTAGTTCTCTGTTCTGGGTATGTCGACTAAATTCAGAAGGAAGTATTTTTAATAGTTCCATGCACTACTGTTTTTTTTAATAGTTTTATTTGCAATCAGTTGCATTAACACTTTAAGCAAATTTGTTGTGTGGGGGCCTTCCAGTGAAGGTAGCTTATGTACCCTTACGTAGTTGGAGCTTTTCAGTCTCTTCTTGTAGGTTCGAGTAATGAGATTTGCCGCCAGCTCACTGGGATGTCTTTGTAAGTTTGTGCAGCAAGTTGGATTTCCTCCTTGACTGTGCTCATTCACAGGTGTTAATGAATTTCATTGTTGGTGGTAGGGACTACTGTTGTGTCTAATAATAATAAAGGCTTATAAGTAGCTGTATTGAGTCTTACCTCAAAAATTTCTTGAGAACACTGGCGATGGTGTAAACAGAGTAGTTATCAACATTGACCAGTCTGCCAGTCTGGAGGAAATGTATGAGCTTCTTCATGGCACCCTGGTGACCAGGGGCGCGGAACACGTCCCGCCGTAATGGTGCCTCCTTGTTCAGCTTTAGTATCAGCACCTGGACACCAACACAAGCAATTTATACTCTCACTCAAATACTCCTCATGTTTATCACGGTTTATGGTAAGTGGAAAAATAAGATAATAGGATACGATACTAACAAGCAACGGGCCCGGTATGTCATCCTTACAAACTTCGTGTAGTGGAGCACCAAATTTCACTTTTTCGAGTCTTCTAGGATACGGCAGAGTATTTGGATGCCCGCAAGAAGTCACTACATTGCTCAATGTAGCTGCTCGCCGGTGCATTCTTCTAGCCCAATTACTCATTTTGCCAATTTAGCGACGAATTCGTTTCGATTTGTTTTATACTACACAAGGCGCATCTTGCATGGCGCTTGTACGAACTAATTTCCCATTTCTTCACAATGTTTGTTGACTGTTAGCGATGTTTTGTTTGTTAACTGAGATTAAAATATTTAATTCAATCAATATAAACTCTATACAAACGAGGAGATAAATTTCTAAAAAAATAATTTTTGAATATTTTATACGGCAGGCGCATCCACTCGTCGCCACAAAATTCCACAGACTGAAAAAGGAACTGCTGTCATGTCAACATGAAAAAAATCGAGATTTTGACAACCAACCTAAACGCTTATGTCATCAAGCAAACAAACAGTTTGTTTCAATGGCTTGATTGATGGATTGATGTGAAAACTTAGACCCTCCTTTTGCCCTCCTTGTGTGAAAACGTGGTGAAACTGAAAACATTGTGAAAACGATTATTTTGTATGTATTTTACTCAGGTATTTTATTAAGTTTTTTTATGGTCGAATATTTTTATGCACGGATAGTGAGTTTGAAAAGCATTGTTCAGAGATTTTGTACATTTTGTTGGTTCATTTCGTCGCTTATCAAGATTCGTGTATGGCCGAGGTTTCGCTAAAGATTGGCTTTACCAAAACATGAAAACGAAATTAATTTTCAAGATAAAAACAGGCAAAGGCTAGACGTTCAGTTAATAAAGCAGTTTTCAATCCGTTCGATTCAAGTTTATTCTAGCTAGATCGTATTTGGGCTGTATGGGGTGAAAGCCTTTTGCCTGCCCTCAGAATGCTCTGCGGTACAAATAAATAAACAAAAATATGATTTCATTCTGGGCATGCCGGTTCAATCGTTGTTTTGTGATTTTTTGTATTTTGTATCACACACTTGCGAATAGAAACAGTTTCAACGAGCATTATAGATAGTTCACCTCAAATAATATCGGTAGAAGGCAGTACTTAATTACAAAGAAGGTAACCTTACTACCCCTTGAAATCTTGTACTGCGATAAAACATGGCCGATTGGGAAGATGACTGGGAAAGTGAACCAGTCGCGGTGCCGCAATCGGCACCACCTCCAAGATCTTTGAATCAGAACGCGCAAGTATTCTATCCTAGTTCCAGCAGAGGTCGGGGACGCAGTAATGAGTCCAACTGGAGAGCACGTGGCGGCCCGAGCAGAGACAACGACCGCCAGGATTCAAGGAACTCCCGCGATCGTGACAACAGGACTCAACGGCAAGACGGTCCCAAGAAAATCGTGACTGTACCATCTAATTTAGTCGGCCGTATCATCGGAAAAGGTGGCTCCAAAATACGTGAACTTGAGCAAGATTCTGGAGCGAAAATTAATATTGGAGACTCTAGCGGGCGTGTTACTGATATTACTCTAACGGGTTCCGAGGACGCTATAACCAAAGCTGATGATTTAATCGATGAACTACTTGATACCAAACCACCAACTTCTAAGGACACAAGTAGCAGCAATGGTGCTGGAGAATTCTTCAAAACGGGCGAAACTGGAGTTGAAGTCATTGACTGGGATAAACTCAATTCACATTATGAAGAACATCAAAATGAGAGATGGAAGAATTTACCTCCCATCGTTAAAGATTTCTATAAGGAGGACCCTGTGGTTGCCAAGATGTCGCCAGCTGAGGTTACTCGTTGGCGTAAAGCTAACAACGACATCCAAGTGAGAAGGACATTTGATGACAAACCAGAATTAAGACCTATCCCCAATCCAGTATTGACATTTGAGCAAGCATTCCAAAATTACCCTGAGATACTAGAAGAAATTTACAAACAAAACTTCACTCAACCTTCACCTATTCAGAGCCAAGCTTGGCCGATCCTACTAAGGGGTGATGACATGATTGGTATAGCTCAGACAGGAACAGGTAAAACACTGGCTTTCCTATTACCAGCTCTTATCCATATTGAGGGACAAAAAATTCCTAGAGAGGAGAGAGAGGGCCCCATAGTCCTAATTATGGCCCCAACAAGGGAGCTTGCTTTACAGATTGACAAAGAAGCCTCTAAATATCACTATAAAGGAATAAAATCTGTGTGCCTTTATGGAGGTGGAGATCGAAAAGAGCAAATCAAAGTTGTCGCTAAAGGAGTCGATATAGTCATCGCTACACCAGGTAGACTGAATGACCTTGTGATGGCTCGACATCTGAACATAATTAACTTCTCATACATTGTCTTGGATGAAGCTGACCGAATGTTGGATATGGGTTTTGAGCCACAAATTCGTAAGTCATTGTTTGATGTTCGACCCGATCGCCAGACTGTAATGACGTCCGCAACTTGGCCCACTGGTGTCCGTAGGCTGGCTGAAGCATACATGAAAGATCCCATTCAAGTGAATGTTGGCTCTTTAGATCTGGCTGCAGTACACACAGTTACTCAAAAAATTCTGTTTGTGGAAGAGGATGATAAAGAAACTGCTTTGTATGAATTCTTGCATAATATGGATGCCACAGACAAAGTAATTATATTTTGTGGAAAGAAGGCTACTGCATCACACATCAGCTCCGAGTTATGTCTGAAAGGTATAGAATGTCAGTCTCTGCATGGTGATAGAGACCAAAGTGATAGAGAGGCAGCTCTAGAGGAAATGATAGATGGCACTGTCAGTGTGTTAGTAGCAACAGATGTTGCATCTAGAGGTATAGATATAAAAGATCTCACTCATGTCATTAATCTAGACTTCCCGAGGCATATTGAAGAGTATGTGCATAGAGTTGGTAGAACTGGGCGTGCAGGAAGGACCGGTACAGCACTGTCCTTTGTATCTAGGAAAGATTGGGCCCATGCCAGGGAATTAATTAAAATACTCGAGGAAGCTAATCAGGAAGTACCTGAGGAATTGGAGTTAATGGCTGATAGATTTGAAGCCATGAAGTTGAGGAGGGAAAGGGAGGATGGTGGGCGGGGAGGGAGAGGTGGTAGAGGAGGCGGTGGTTTCCGCGGGAGGCGAGACAAGTGGTAAATTATAATTTAAACTGTATCTCAGGCACTCGGTCGCAACTTTGCGATCAACGAAGTTAGATATTGTCTCGGTTTTTCGTACTCCAGTTGCGAAAGAGCGAGACAAAAGTTAACTCGAGCTGTTGCATGAGACCATCCTACTCTATTAAGAAAGCTAAAGTATAAATATGCACTCACTTAACCCAAATTTTTCTTATCAGGAACTTGAATAACATGGCTGGGCCATTTTTTGTCTACTGTTATGTTGTTAGTTGTGTTTATATTGTATTGTTATATTTATATTTAACATAAGTGCGACCCACCTACAAAATTATTGTAAACCAAGTCCAACTTTATTAAAAATAGTTTTCTTGAATTTGTTACTACTCAGTACTCAAGTATTATTTAAAACGCCATAAGTGAGACTCTACTTTTATGTGGCGATTTTTATTAAAATCTACCTAATATATTCTTTTATCTTCTGTGATAATAATGACAGACTAGAAATTATAGTATTTTATAAGAATAAAACATGAATCTGTTTATTTAGCGATAATGCGCGTTATATTAAAAACGGCGCGTGAGTAATGTTTTTAATAAAACGCATGTCTAAATATTCCTTGCATTTTATAGCAAACAAGTTGAACTTAGCTAATACTTATAAAAAGTTTTGTTATCTTTAAGAACTTCCAAGAGGAATAAAGTTAATGATTCAGAATAAAAGCCGTTTTAATAATCCACGTATATTTCATTGTACTTACACATTATGTTTTGATTCAACCATATTTACGGACAGAAGCATAACGAAGAAGTAGTCCAATCGGACCTAAGTTTTTTATTATGTATAACATTTCCTACACTTTAATGAGAGTAATGTACTTATCACTAAGAGCGTGCACAGCTAACAACGTCGTGCGAATATTTTTTTCATAAATATGTTTAACATTATAATATTATAGTAAGTATTTAGGTTTTTAAAGGTATTCATAGTTGAAATGTGGTAAATTAAAACCCTACCTATATCTGTAACAAAATATTTTAATATCCTACCCTCAAAATCATCAAATGATCTTACAACCGACATAACATTGACTGAAACAACAATAGGCAATAAATAATGAAAAATATATTACTAAAAACTAAAAGAGTAAATTATTACGAATATATAGTAAAATATATAGGTAGGTGTGTCACATAAGCGTAATTAATTTAGATGATTTCTAATCGTTTCATCTCTTTGTGGAGTTCGACTCCCATTTTGGCTGGTGAGCGAGTGACAATGACGTTAGCTTTTTCTAAAGCTTTGATTTTGTCCATGGCTCCTCCTTTACCTCCCGAGATGATAGCTCCCGCGTGACCCATTCGCCTGCCGGGAGGTGCCGTCAGACCGGCGATGAATGACACCACCGGCTTCGCTTTCTGACCCTGAACAAACATTAAATATATGTAAATAACAAACATCTAGCCAAGTATTCAAGTTAACACATAATGGCACAGTATTCATTAGTATAAAAACGCGCTTACTAATAACAAAAGTATTTAATCTGTAAAAGCTCTGTAAAGCTATAATTAGCAACAAAATCTTCAGTACCTACCTACTAACGAAAAGCTTGATTTGTAATTAAAAATTACTTATTTACATGGCCTTACTAGTTTATCCGCGTAAGTCTCGAACTCTTGTTATCAGTATAAGGTAGCCTATTTGATATCACCAGATATCTACACGCAAGTTTCATCGCAATCGATTCAGTAGTTTTTGCGTGAAGTGGTAACAAACTTTCAATCTATTATCAAATTCAAAAGCCGGACTAACTGATATTTCAACGCATAGCTCAAACGAATTGCCAGATTGGGCTAAAATGTAGCATATAAATAGCTGTTACAATGTAGCCAATAGGCATCCATTAAGAAAGAAGTTTAGAACATTCAAATCCTGCGCGGACGAAGTCTTGGCCAAAAGAAACATTATTGGAGTGACATTTGTTTTTAAATCGCAAAAACTGTTATGCTTCTTTTTTAATGAGATAATGATAGGCAAGACATTTTAACTACAGTACATAACAAAGTTTGGACGAAAATAGTATGACAGATCAGTCACATACAAAGAAAAATCTTACAAAATGTAAATCTTAATTCTGATACTCAAATAGACGAAAAATGAAGAAAAACAATTCATACACGAAATAATAAGTAAAAAAGAGCGACTAATCTAGGTAAGGGACAAATGGATAGCTAATGGATATAAAAGGATGAGGCCACAGAAGATGAAAAATGTTTTGGGCACGAACAGGTAAATGTATAATCAAATATTGCAGGACATTGTATTACACAGCGCCATCTAGCCTCAATCAAAGCAACTGAGCTTGTGTTATGGGTGCCAGATAACGGGTAGAATAGGTGCTTAAATACTTTTTATTTGTAAATATAGACTAAAAAACATAGAGAAACAAATATATTTGTTTGAGGCGGGAATCTAACCCGCAACCTTAAGACGTCAAAGGTATGAGCCACCACTTCCATACTAAAACATTTTTCATCTTCATTGCAGCTTAGTACGCTAACTAAAACTAAGATGCTAAAAGTATAAGTCGTATATAAATGCGCATATCAAATCACATTATAAGTTTGATTTAATTTAAGGTGGCGCCATCTATAATTTCATTGGCGATCAGGGACCTTACTACGAGTTGTTAACGACCAAACATATTATATTGAGTACTAGCGACCCGCTCAGGCTTCGCACGGCTATATTATGCATGTATTATACATATAAACCTTACCTCTTGAATCACTCTATCTATTAAAAAAAAACCGCATCATAATCCGTTGCGTAGTTTTAAAGATTTAAGCATACAATGGGATATAGGGACAGAGAAAGCGACTTTGTTTTATACTATGTAGTGATTTCCCACGACACAAGTCGCGAGTGAATAGGTATCTTCTAGGAAAGCGTGCTACATCTTAGGCCCGCATCGTCACCTACCATCAGGCAGGTGTGATAGTGGTCAAACGCTGACCTATCATATGTAAAAAAAACACTTTAAAACTGGAATTGTTCAATATGCGAGTCGAGATAAAAACAGTCTCTGTTTATGGTGCCAAAATATTATTTTGTATAAATAACTGAAAGGCGCGATAGAGATACTGTTTTAGGCTATCTTGAAGCTCGCGTATTTGTCGATCCTAGTCGAAAAGTGTCATGTTTAATACCAAATACCGTACGTTTCATAGTGCGTCAACAACTCTTGGAAGGGTAGGGGTACAGACTATTTTAAATTCTCAGACAAACTTATATTGTGACGACGAATCCATGCTACTGCTAAATGCTAAGAAAAAGCGTAAATAAAAAATATAACTCATTGTTTCTCGACCGCCGACCATTGTTTACCTTACTCTGCGCAAAGAAAAAAAATGCTGTTAATTAAATAGGGAGTACCTAACAACTACCTACGTTAGGTTTTATCTGGCTCTGTCATGCAATTACCAAGACGCGGTTTTCAGTACTAGCCATGCAGATGGCGCCACTTTGGAATGAGATGGCTATAAACTTTTTTTCAAATTACTAGTTCCATTATGCCTCAATAGACGGCAGCACCAATAGCTACTAGAAAAAACTGAATAATGTCTATGACCAGTAAAATTTTTCATTAATATTTTATACCCTGTTTAAATTTCATTTGCGTCAGGCCTGGAATTAACACTATATTTTATTGAGTTCACTATCTATCTTAATAATAATATTGTCATTTAGAATTGTAGTTCTGTTATAATTATTGGTTTGGCCCGCATTCTACAGAGATTATGATGGTATTACAGCGCGCCATCTAGCGAGAGATTCGAAACTAATTTTGAAGAAAAAATCTAATTTAGGCAGCTCTATTATTCATAGTAATTAATTACTATAAATACAAATCATGTGAGTTTAAAAAGTTTATTAGCTCTATTATTGTTTGATAGTTTGCCAGTTTCTCATTCCATATAGCAGCGTCATCTGAACATAGGTCATTTAATTTAATTCACACATTAATTGGAACTCTATACAGTGGCCATAAAGAGTATCTATTGAAATTAAATTGGGTTCTACTTTAGGGACTTTTTATGTATTAGAAACTATAATAATTGTAGCAACCTAACCAGCAGGATCTAGTATAGTAAGTGCTGAGTATAGAGCCAAAAAATGACACCGCTAAGCCTTGTTACATAAATCCAATCCCCCTTATTCCAAAACGAGGTTTAGGGATAGTCCGAGATGTAGATTTAAACCTTAGATTTAGATACAAATTTACTCGTGAACTATAGTCTAAACACTATTCGTATATAATCTACAGGGATAGTGTTTAGACTATAGTTCCCTATGTAATCTATAGGGATAGTGTTTTGACTATAGTTCACGAGTAAATCTGTATCTAAATCTAAGGTTTAAATCCACATCTCGGACTATCCTTAAACCTCGTTTTGGAATAAGGGGGAATATGTTTTAGTTGCGTGCATGGTGGCGATGTGTTTGGGTGCAAAATTTACTATGACACGTACTAATGTACTATGTATTTAATTCTAATTGGTGTTGCCACGCTGCAGTTTTAGAAATGTTATTAAAACATTATTCGAAAGATAAAATATTCAGAAGAGCAATTAACCTAACTAACACTTAGGCGCTAATACATGGCCTTTTATTTTATATCTTTAATTAGTTGATTTATACATCGGCAGAAAATTTAATAGATGCCCTATTGGACACTGTAAAACATGGGTCGGCTAAACTGCGAGGACCGGTGACTCTGCTACTGAATTTCGAAATACGAAATTCCGTAATTTTTGAGACCGAATGTGTATCAGTGCTATGTACGTTAGTTCGACAGTACAATGTCGCGATGTTTGAAATTCCGTAGTTTGTAAAATCTAAAGTATACAAGTGCGATGTACGTCAGTTCGAAAGTGCAGTGTAGCAAAGTACGGAATTGGGATGTATGAGATTTAAATATAGGTATGACCATAAATATAAGTGGTATAATTATCCCACCCTCTCAGTTTAGCCAACCATGCCATGACCATGGATTTTATTACCAAAACTTTGTACGCTATTAAGATTGCTCTTTGGCGCCAAGGGCAATTTTTTTTCACTTATTATGCATATTTTTTAATTATAAAACCACTGTAGAATCGAGTATTACTATCGGAGTTTTTATATATAATTTATTACTTAATAAACTATGCCCTTAGCGCCAAAATATTAGTTGTTAGTTAGTTTCCACAAAATAACCGCAGTGTGGCAGCACTATATGAACACAATAATCACCTCCTTGAACGCAACTTGATCGATTTGTCTATTTGTCATAGTAAAAAGTTTAATAAATGTATACGAACCGTGTTGTGTTGAATCAAGTATTCCGAAGCGAGCTCCTCAGCGTTACCACCGATCTCACCGATGAGGATGATACCCTTCGTCTCCGGATCTTTGAGGAACACCTCGAGGCAGTCGATGAAGTCTGTGCCGTTGAAGGGGTCGCCACCGATACCGACGCAGAGCGTTTGACCTAGACCAGCCTGGAATAGAGTCAAAAGAGACACTTTAAGGCGGGGTAATAGGCTTTTTTATAACAAATTAGCGATCCGTCCCGGCTTCGCACGGCTATATTATGCATGTATTATACATATAAACCTTCCTCTTGAATCACTCTATCTATTAAAAAAAACCGCATCAAAATCCGTCATAAAAATCAGTTTTAAAGATCTAAGCGTACAAAGGGACAGAGAAAGCGACTTTGTTTTATACTATGTAGTGATTACGATTATGATAAGTCAGCGTTTGACCACTATCTCAGACGATGACAAGTGACGATTGGTCTAATATGTAGCACGCTTTCCTAGAAGATACCTATACATGCTTGTGCTTGCTTATAGACCCACAAATAAACGGGGGACTTTGAGAGATGCGAGTGAAGGTAGAAAGATGGCAGTAGAACAAAAACTTTTCCGAGCCGTCCTCCTTTTGTGGCTGCACCGGCCTACGAATCGGAACACGGACAAGTCCGCTTGGCGGTACGACTAAGGCCGGTGGGTGGTAACAAGCCGCAGCCGAAGTCTCCCACCAGGAGTTTGCTCGCCAAGCGTATTCGTTCGTATCGGTGACGAAATCCTTTTTTAAGCTGAAAGATATATGTTTGTAGCATCGTAGCTCCCGAGTATTTAATGCATAGGTGAATTCGCTCAGGTGAATTAAGTTTACGATGTCGAACGAAATGACCAATTTTGATATAAGTAGTTTTTTTTTGTTTTCAATTTGAAAGTACAGCGACTTTCAAGATTGGTACAATACTAATTTTTATTTTGTTAAAACACGGCTATCGCTCAGATTGCCCGGCAAACCCCATCGAAGGTGGCAAAGCGATATAGACAAATTCAAGACACATTGGCAATCGGCCGCTCAAGACCGTGAACTATGGATGGAAGGGGAGTAGAGGACCTTTGCCCTGCAGTGAGACACCAAAGGCTTTTGATAATAATAAATAGGTACTTAATATTGACTTGTGATAACCCTCGTTAATGCCCCGCCCACTTAGCAAGAGTTAAATAATATAGATTACGAAAATCTTGAAATGAGTCCACATTTTAGAAATACTGCAGTTGATAAGAAATAAAAACAATAGTTCGTTAAAATATTCAAGAAGTAGGTAGGTAGGTACTTCTGCTTTTTTTATCTAATAAAGCATTGTTTTATCTTTCGCGAGAAAGGCTGTGAGCCTAACTGTTTGCATAATAAAATTATTAGAAATATTTTCCGGTAACTAGGTACCTACCTTACTCTCAATTTAAAATATATTTGCGCTCCACGGTTTCACCCGCGTACGCTTTTGGTATAAAAAATAGTCTACGTCTTTCTCCAAGGTTCCATCTATATTTATAACAAAATTAATTAAGATTGGTTTAGCAATTTAGGCGTTAAACGTGACAGACAGTTAGGTACTAATATTGCAGAACCAGCGCCCCGCGCGGCGGTTTCACCCGCGTAACTCCAAATCCCGTGGGAATATCGGGATAAAAAGTAGCCTATGTAACTCGCAATGAATCAATGTATCCTCATGCTAAGTTTCATCAAAACCAGTCCAGTAATTTCGGAATAGAACAAACAAAAACATCTTTCCTCTTTATAATATTATGAAGATAAAGACTAGCTGCAACCCACGTAAGTCCCGATCCTGCGGGATTTTTGGTATCAAAGTATCGTATGTCCTTTTCTATCCCCCAAATTACCATAATGCCAATTTTTAATCAAATCGGTCGAGGATTAAGATATTAAAATTAAAGAATGATAACTGAATTTTGAAAATTCCGATCGGTGTCTTTTATTGTAAAACTAGCGACCCGCCCCGGCTTCGCACGGCTATTTTATGCATGTATTATACATATAAACCTTAGATTTAAGCATACAATGGGATATAGGGACATGGGGACAGAGAAACCGACTTTGTTTTATACTATGTAGTGATGATAATAGCAGATCAGTGTAACATCAATATAATTACTAGTTTTCTAAATCATTGTCAAACAAGGTCGTTAAAATCGTGAATTATTTTTATTGTTAAATATTCACGTTAATAGAACGTGTCAATTCACGTTTACACGATCAAACTCGTGAGCTTACATAACAGCCAAACACAAGTGACGTAAAGGAATTACAAAAAACGTGTGGCACTCGGGGACTGCCGCGGTAAAGCTATTGCATCGTGCGAGCTCGTACAGTCGTGTATATACATACACGTTAAACCAACGAACGCTCGGTCGAGCTACATGGTAGGCGGAATGGGGGTGTTAGGTTTTATTTTCGTTACGGAATTTCTTGATTCGGCCGCCGCGCTCAAAGCCCGCGATAAAAGCTATGCAATAGCTTAAAAATCAGCTGAGACATAAAGCACTAAATTGCTAGACTTGATAAATAAACACGTGCTTCAGTTAGTGCCTGGGACATTATTAGAGCATCACCTTGCGGATTCCCCCGCTTAATTCCTGATCCCATGGGAATATCGGGATAAAAAGTAGCCTATGACACTCCCAATGAATCAATGTATCCTCATACTAATATTCATCAAAATCGGTCCAGTAGTTTCGGAACCTATTCAATTCAAACAATTAATTAAATCTTTAGAATATTAGTAGGTAGAGATGGAATATGACTTGCTCAGCACTTAGACTTAGTCATTCGTAGAATAAGAGCTATTAAGCTATCTAAGCCGCGTGTTATCTTCAAAGTAACAGGTCAATCATATACATAAATCTAACAAACGGAAAAATCCCTTGGAATTCGGAGTATCAAGTAAGGTAAAACTCCGTCCGTAGGTTTGTTAGATCATCAATAAACTAGGTATGTTTCCTTATTCTGAGAGCAATTAATCTAGGAATTATATAGATTACTAGCAGTGCTCCGCGGTTTCACCCGCGTTACTCCAAATCCCGTGGGAATATCAGGATAAAAAGTAGCCTATTTTTTCAATTCGAACCAGTAGTTCCTGAGATTAGCGCGTTCAAACAAACAAACAAACTCTTCAGCTTTATAATATTAGTATAGATTTTCCTCTTTCCGAAAGCTTAGAAATAAAGACAAGTCGTTTGCTTCAACTTAGTATCCCTGTATAAAATCTAATGTGCAAAAAACTACATAGCATGTATTGACACTGCCTTTTAGAACTTGTGGGTTGAATTGGCAGTAATTCTGTGCAGTAACTTCTGCTGCTATAACAAAGTGTAAAATATTCGAGCAATTAAATTGTATTCCAATCTTCTAAAGCACTATGTAGCTAAATATAATGGGGTCTAAAATCGACCGTGTATGAACCTTGCGCTCCAAAATTCTATTTAATTTAAGAGAGGAATTCAGGATGTATCCTGGCAGGAAGTTTTGGTCAGAAACGAGGCAGACCCGGAAAAGATAGCGTGATTATCTAGACTAGAGGTACCTACCTACCTATAGTTAGAAGCCTTCGACGACGGAGAATAGCTAAGTTTAGCCCAGAAGGGTGTGAAGAGGATTTACCTTAAAAAACTTATATTATTTACCTCAGTGGTTTGATGGCAAGCCTCGTACGTCAGTGTACCGGACCTGGAGACGACGCCAATGCAGCCCTTCTTGTGTACCGCGGCCGGCATGATGCCAATCTTGCACTTCTCGGGCGCTATGATCCCTGGGCAGTTCGGTCCCACGAGACGTGACTTGTTCTGCCTTAGCAGAGCGTGTTTTACTCTAACCATGTCCTGAAGACAAACAGACAACATTTTAATAAGGACACAGTGTAAAGGTGCAGAAATAAATGTGCTGCAGCTATCGGGTGGACAACTTACTTTATTGTACTTTAATCATATCTCTGACTTTAATTAAGCTACAAAAGTTATTAACCCAAAGCACTGGGAAATCTGGCGCTTTTTATACAAAATCAATTCTTAATACTATAACAATAATTATGTCTTAGCCTCGGTTCAATAACCATGTTTATTTATGTTACCATAATTTTATCTATGTTAATGAACTAAAATAATATGCATTATTATTAGTACTTACGTACTTACTTATAAAATAGTAAATACATTAAGATTTAATGAATAAAACTTATTAGCTCAATAAAAAAGAGCGGTGTTGGCTTAGTGGTAGATACCTCGACTTTTATTCTGAAGGTCGTGGGTTCGAATCCAGGCCGGCCGTGCACCAATGTATATTTCTTAAGAAAAATTTATATGACATTGCTCTTACGATGAAGGAAAACATCGTGATGAAACCCGCGGCTTAATTGACTCTAGAAGTATTGACAAGTTCTCTCCTCTGGACTTGGTTGACTAAGCTGAGAGGGTAGTAGGTGCTGGGCAAGCCTTCTCCATCTTCACGCAAAAAGGACCCAATTAAAAAGGGTCTAATCGCGGAAAACAGCCCGTATACAAGTACAAGTAGCTCAATAAATATACTTACATGCTGTGGGAGACCTTCTGTGATGCACACAATCAGTGGCATTTCAGCTTCGATAGCTTCTAAGATAGCTTTCGCCGCAGCCGGAGGGGGAACATATATCACACTAGCGTCTGCATTTGTTGCTTGCTTGGCTTCCTTCACTGTCGCAAACACTGGCATCCCAAGGTGCTGTTGGCCTGCTTTCTTTGGTGATACACCACCAACAATCTTGGTGCCATAGTCGAGTGCTTGCTGACTGTGGAAAGTGCCCTGCTTTCCAGTGAAACCTTGCACAATTACTTTGGTGTCGTTCGTCAAACCTAAGTTCTTGCGAGTTTCCGCATATGGGGTGCCTGATTGGAATCGGACGTTTGTCAGCCGGAGACCGTCTGGTTAACAAAAATAATGAATATATTTAGTTAAACAAAAACACACGAGTGTAGAATTAAACAAAAATACACAAGTATATAAGTATTCTATCTGGCCACCATAACACAAGCTCAGTTGCTTAGCTTGGGCCTAGACAGTGCTGTGTAAAAATGTACTGCTATAATTATTTATTTATCTCGATGGAAATAGTATTTTCATACAGAGACAATTGGATCTGTATTAGTTACAAGACAGTTATTGAATTTTGTATGTTTAAATAAATAAATCCTATCCTACAAATATTATAAATGTGGAAGTTTGTGTGTGTGTGTATGTGTATAGATGTTTGTTACTCCTTCACGCAAAAACTACTGGAGTGATTGCGATGAAACTCGGTATCTAGATAGCTGGAGACCTGGATTAACACATAGGCTACTTTTTATCCCGATATTCCCACGGGATCAGGATTTACGCGGGTGAAACCGCGGGGTGCAGCTAATAAAATATACATGTAATAATTTATTGCAACAATGAAATGGTTTACAATACTATGAAAATCCTGTGATTTGAACTAGCTGCAGTATAGTGTACTTATACAAGCAGTTCTTAGCTCATAAATAATCTCTTAGATGTAAGCTTAGTTGGCAACACTGGCTATAGTGTCTATAGGCAAACAAGTTTTGTTTTGGTTTGGTTGGTATTTTATTCAACTACTCGATTTATTATAATGAGACTTAATTTATGAATATATCAAATCCCAGGAATTATAGGAAACAGGCTACTTTTATTTTTCCTTATATTTCTACAGTCCAGTAGTTCTGAAGGTTCATTATTACAAACATTAACATCCAACATTGCCTCTTTATAATATTAGATGGATAAAATGCTTTGCTGAAAACACAACAGAAAACATACTACAAAATTGGTAGAGTATGGAAAATAGAATTAAGTAATTATGTTTCTATTTTTAATCTATTTTAACACTTATATGTGGATAATGAATGTCATTCATTAAAATAACAATAAAGTGACAAAATGAAGTAATTGAATAATAATTAACCATGTTTAATTTATGAATGTATTTAAGACAAACCAATAACTTCAAGTACCTACCTACCTAGCTAGGTAAATTACATTTTTAAAAGTAACAAAGTTTATTTTTAAAAAATACATTTTAAACAGTGAATTTACTTATGAATCAAATTAGATCAGTTATCTAAATAGTTTGTATAGACTGATATCAAAGTAATAAAATTAGAAGTATTTAGAGTAAATGGGAAGGTACTGAGTAAATTGGCGAATTGTAACAAGCAGAAAGGTCATTGAATGTTGCTTATTGAATGGTTTGTACATTGCAGTATCAAAGGTCATATGTATTGATTTTGCAGTAAACATAGGCAAGCATGAATTATAATGATTTCAGCAAGAGCCTAGACTTTAATAAGTAATGTATTTAGTTCGTTTTAAACGTTAATGCCAAAGAGTAATGATATAAAGTGTATTTTTAGGTTGAAGGTCTTGGTCGGTTACGATCTTTAAGATGGGCTCGTTATGACATTGATGCTGCGTAACTAATCTGTTATTTACCTTGGATATTTTGTCAGACATAGCTGAGTTCTTTACGCAGTTATTATGACCACAAGAAACCCTTGTCTCAAAAGAAATGAGCGTCGAAAAACAAGGACATAGGTTACATGCACGAACCATGAACTAAGTATGAAGTATAGTGTGAATTATATACGGTAGAAAATAGCAAATATTAATGAAATCTTACCTTTAACACGACATAAAATCCGAATAGGATTAGCCATTATAACTTTAGAATTAGATTTTGGGGATGGGAAAGATGAAAATAATTTAGTGACACTGACAGCCTACCGTGCCAGCCATTACGTAACTGACTGACAGGTGGGAAAGAGACAATAAAAAGTCAATAATCAATGCTACCAACACGTAAAACTTAAATAGTGTTGTACTTAATCGAAATTTCCATATTAGTCGATTTTTTACACCCGAACAAAAAAGCAACCACAGAGTCATTAAAATGTTTGTCGTTTTATCCGATCACATCATTCATTCAAATTTTTTTATTTGTTCAGTGTTTATATTATCTGTGGCGTTATTCTTTTTGTTGTGACGTGTTTCAATTTTAAATTATCTGGATTTTCATAAAAATAAATTACGATTTCGACTTGGATTTAGTGTATACAGTACCATACACATTTATTTCAACAGGTGCTGCAGTTTTACTTTGATAGTTGCAGTACTTTGTTTATAATCTTAATTAATTGATATTGTCCTGTTGTCCTGAAATAATCACAAAATGTGCGGCACTGATAAGAAACTAGGTGAAATAAGGGCTTTGATCCTGGTGGGAGGATATGGGACTCGTCTAAGACCCTTAACTTTGAGCAGACCCAAGCCTCTTGTTGAGTTTGCAAACAAACCAATTCTGATGCACCAAATCGAAGCTTTGGTGGAAGCTGGAGTCACTCAGGTAATGCAGCTAATTTATTTATCATACTGTATCACGTACTGTCTAAACATGTATCTATTCAGCTATTAACATACGAACCATACTTATTACATACTAGCGACCCGCCCCGGCTTCGCACGGCTTTATTATACATGTATTATACATATAAACCTTCCTCTTGAATCACTCTATCTATTAAAAAAAAGCGCATCAAAATCCGTTGCGTAGTTTTAAAGATTTAAGCATACATAGGGGATATAGGGACACAGAAAGCGACTTTGTAGTGAAGGACACACAAAAACTTCTGCATGTATATTGTACTACCTGCGTCCCGCGGTTCACACGCGTAACTCCCGATCCCGAGGGAATATCGGAATAAAAAAGTAGCATATGACACTCCCAGTCCCAATGAATCAATAAAGTATCCTCATACCAAGTTTCATCAAATCGGTCTAGTAGTTTCGGTGCCTATTCAATCCAAACAATCAAATCTTTCCTCTTGTACTTGTATATATTACCCTCTCAGCTTAGTCGACCATGTCCAGAGGAGAGAACTTGTCAATACATCTGGAGCCAACTAAGCTGCGGGTTTCATCACAATGTTTTCCTTCACTGTAAGAACAATGTCAATTAGCGCACATTTTATAATATTAGTATAGTCTACCTGCGTCCCGCGTAAGTCTCGTTTCCGTGATGATTTCGGGATCAGAAGTATTCAACTACCACTCTGCCAATTTTTATCCAAATTGGGCTAGTCATTTAACCGTGAAGAGGGAACAAGAAATCAAATATACAAACGAGTTTTCTGATATAATATTAAATAGGATTATTGACACTTATCCCATTTTATTCTTCAGGTTATCCTAGCTGTTTCATACAGAGCAGAGGAAATGGAAAAAGAGCTTACAGAAGAAGTGTCCAAACTGGGTGTATCACTTACCTTCTCACATGAGAGCGAGCCACTTGGAACTGCGGGTCCATTAGCACTGGCTAAAGAACTACTGAGCACAAGTTCTGAACCTTTCTTCGTACTGAATTCTGATGTTATCTGTGACTTTCCATTCAAGGAACTAGCTAAATTTCATAGGAGTCATGGAAAGGTATGAAAAAGTATTTTTAAATAATAAAATAAATATTATAGGACAATAAACAGCACCACCTAGCTCCAACTAGTTGTGTTATGGTAGCTACAATACTACTAAATACTAAAATACTGTTCTATTGTTACATACTTATTATATTAATTATTATTAGTGAAACCAAAAACAAATCATGTACCTACATAAATATTTGTAAGAAGCGGGAATCGCATCCTAGGGGGTGGTAGGCAAACGCCTGTGACGCACAAGATCCTACCTTGTGCATCACAGGTGTTTGCCTGCCACACCACAGGTTGATTACTATTAGTTAATGTTCAAAACGTAAAAACTTTTTCAAGTAGTAATATAGGTAATCTTATATCCATCACGGTGCGTTGTATTGCTAAAACTCAGAAAACAGCATAAATTATTTTTATTACTTTTTTGTGTGCCCTTGAGTATTTATTAAAGGCCTGCTTACACTGTCCCACTGCAGGGCAAAGGCCTCTCCACCTTTCTTCCCTTGATCACAATCTGTCGCTACTGCGTTTGAGTAGATAAATAATAAATAAATATTGTAGAACATTCTACACAGCGCCATCTAGCCCCAAGGATATTTATGATTCACAATTGGATTCAGTAGGTAGTGTTTCAGGACAACATCAAAGCCCTGAAACGCAACCTACACAATTGATGGATAACCTCCTTCAATATCCACTGTGCCCCAACTCCTGCACATTGGATGACCTAAATGAGACCAATGATACTGCCGTAGCAGTGGCGCATTATTGGTCAAATAAAGGTTGACATAAAAAGGCGAAGTACAAAATCTATTGGGTAAAATATTAGCTGAAAATCTTAGCAATATCAACTTCCTGGTGACATCATGTCATAGATTTAATATGACATACACATGTTGGTATTCTACTATCAGTACAATGATAACAACTAGTACTTATACATACAGTTTAATTAAAACAAGCATACTTGGCAATAACTACTTGTTCAATACAATAAAAACTAGATTGATTGCTTATTATGATAAATCTAAAAATATTTCGATTATTAATTTTAACATCTTAGTAGATTTTTATCTAGTTACCAATTAAAATCAAATTATTTTTTTTAATAAGAAACATAACTCGGTGCATTGTTTTAGGTTCCTTCCCCCTTATTCCAAAACGAGGTTTAAGGATAGTCCGAGATGTGGATTTAAACCTTAGATTTAGATACAGATTTACTCGTGAACTATAGTCTAAACACTATCCCTAAATAATTGATAGGGATAGTGTTTAGACTATAGTTCCCTATATAATCTATAGGGATAGTGTTTAGACTATAGTTCACGAGTAAATCAGTGTCGAAATCTAAGGTTTAAATCCACATCTCGGACTATCCTTAAACCTCGTTTTGGAATAAGGGGGCTTGAGTTTAAATTGTTTATACTGGTCTTAAGCATCAAATTGTCTCCTTTGTTTTTTGGTAATACTATAATTTTATAAGCCTGTAGAGACGCCATTACCTACTATAGTTGAAGTTTATAGTACATCATTAAATTATGGGTTATTAATAAATATTCTATTATTAAGTACACAGCGTCAAACAATAAAGTAGGGAAAGTGATAGCTAAGAATTTATCTACTAGTTAATTGTTACCTACCACTTGCTCGATAAGTAATAATTTACGACGTAGCTAAATTGTTAGGTACCTACCACTTAAAATATTTGTTTAGACTAGCTTTTGCACGCGACTTCGTCTGCGTAGAAGTCGGAAATGGACCAAGGAATGACATGGTTGCATACACCTGGGGGATAAAATTTCGAAAAAACCTTGTTATCAGATGCCTACGTCATACAAAGTACACACCCTCCATGTTTGAAGTCTCTACAATCAGCGGTTTAGGCTGTGCATTGATCCGTCAGTCGTTAAGGAACAAAGCTTTCTACATTAAAATAAATTGAATAGTAGATTACCTATTAACTTTAACTAACAATATGTTTCAGGAAGGTACAATAGTAGTGACCAAAGTAGAAGAACCGTCTAAGTATGGTGTGGTTGTTTACAAGGATGATGGTGAAATTGAAAGCTTCATTGAGAAACCACAGGAATTTATATCAAATAAAATTAATGCAGGTATTAACTATAAACATTATACATTTGAAATTATATTAAACACTAGAGACCCGCTCCGGCTTCGCACGGCTATATTATGCATGTATTAAACATATAAAACTTCCTCTTGAATCACTCTATCCATTTTAAAAAACCGCATGAAACTCCGTTGCGTAGTTTTAAAGATCAAAGCATACATAGGGACAGACCAGCCCAGTGGTTTAAAGGCTTCGTCAGATAAGAAAATTGGAATATCAAGCATTAATTCCGATATTTGAACCGCACACAGATGTAATATTCGACGCTTTAAAACGTCTTGACGCGCGTTAGGATCTAATTCTGTTTAACGAAGTCCCGATCCTGTGGGAATATCCAGATAAGTAAATAAATATTGCAGGAAATTCCACACATCGCCATCTAGCCCCAAGCTAAGTAACTAGACTTGTGTTATGGGTGCTAGACAATGGATATACTACTTATATACTTTTCTTTTGTAAATATATATACTTATAATACATAGAAACAACCGGACCACAGACAAATAGCTAGGTATTAGTACTTGTCTGAGGCGGGAATCGCACCCGCAACCCTGTGTTTGGTAGTCCGGCATGGTGACCATTGTGCCAACTGGGTCATCAAAAATTTGCCTGCAGATGTGTTATTCCAGGACTTTAGTTATCTACATGGCATTTTTTAGTTATTTTGATAAACTTTTACATTTAAAATATTAATATGTAGGTACTTATATATGATAATGTTAATAAGGTGCACCTTGCGTTCTACATAAAAATATATTATATTTTACAGGAATGTACATACTAAACCCTTCAGTGTTAAAAAGGATAGAATTACGGCCAATGTCGATTGAGAAGGAAGTGTTTCCATTCATGGCTAAAGATGGACAACTCCATGCGATGGAACTGCAAGGTTTCTGGATGGATGTCGGACAACCCAAGGACTTTTTAACTGGTAGATATTATAATATTATTATGTTATGGGTTTAGCCTAAGGGCTTATACACACGTCCCGATTTGGTCGGGTCCGACATCAGTGTTGCCACATTTCAATTCGACAAATCTGTATCGATAAGTGAAACAATCTGTGTAAAATCTGTATGAGAACAGCTATAATTGTATAAAATCTGGACTGCCAGTTATAAGTTTTATGCACCAAAAATATTTGTGCTAGTGTCATTATCCAGGGAGAAAACAGTCGACTATGTTTGTAATAGTTTGTATGGAAAGAGCCCCCGGACCCTTTCCTCTTAAAAGCCCAAGCCTAACATCTGTATCATATATTTCAGGCATGTGCTTATACCTTACGAGCTTACGTCACAAGAACTCGGACCAGCTGTACGATGGCCCGGGTGTGGTGGGGAACGTTCTGGTAGACCCTACCGCTACTATTGGTAAAGGGTGTCGGATAGGACCCAATGTTACTATAGGGCCTGGCGTGGTTATTGAAGATGGTGAGTTGAATAGTAGTAATTGGATTAATTGTTTACGACGCTAGGGTATAGCTATGCCAAAGATGCATCAAACGTCGCACATCAAGGTCGCAATATAAAACAAATAAATAAATATTGCAGGACATTCTACACATCGTTCTCTAGCCCCAAGCTAAGTAACTAGACTTGTGTTATGGGTGCTAGAAAATGAAAATAAGTACTACTTATATACTTTTCTTTTGTAAATACATATTATTTTGGCAACACCAACAGCGCCATCTACCGTCGAGTAGACTAATATTTTTGTGTCTGGTAAGGTTGGCAGAATTGCGGGCCGCCCTACTCTATAAAAAATATAAATTGTTTATGATCTCTCTTCCATTAAATGTCACGATTGTAGGGAGTGTAAAATAATTAAACCAATATTTATCAGATTACAGCCTTTAATTCCATCGATCCTGAACAAGCAAATACAACATAGTTATAATAAATAGAAACAACAGACCACAGACAAAATATCTAAGCATAAATTCTTGTCTGAGGCGGGAATCGAACCCGCAAATGTATGGAAATACGAACATGTTGAAAAATGCCTCATTGCGATACTTCAATGAAAGAAATTCACATTGATGAATGAATGAAAACAAAACATTTGTTTTTACATCGCCAACTGCGGTGCCATCATTTGGTGTGCTCGTGATTGGTCAAATCGCCCATCTCGCTCACACCGTACTGCTTCGTATCTACTTACTTGTTTGCGATTGTTTTTAGAAACAATGTGCGAGTGAACAGATATTTTGTTCTCACCGACATCGACGTGCAATGCATCTTTGGCATAGCGGTATCATTTTTAGGTTCCATTATCTACAAAACCGGCCAAGTGCGAGTCGGACTCGCGCACGTAGGGTTCCGTACCATTATATTCTGTTCTTAGTATTTGTAGTTACAAACAACAAAAATACATCATCTGTGAAAATTTCAACTGTCTTACTGACAACTTATTTAGATACAGTCTGGTGACAGCCATGGGTGACAGACGGACATTGGAGTCCTAATAAAAGAGTCCTGTTTTTAACCTTTGGGAACCGTACCCAAAGGTTTTTAACCCTAAAAGGCACCAAGTTAACGAAATTCTTACTAATTCCAGGCGCCTGCATAAAACGCAGCACGATCCTCCGCGGCGCAGTGGTCCGTGAACACGCATGGGTGAACAGCTGCATCGTAGGCTGGCGCTCCGTAGTCGGCCGCTGGGTCCGTATGGAAAATTGCACAGTACTAGGCGAAGATGTGATCGTTAAAGATGAAATATACGTTAACGGAGGCCAGGTGTTGCCACACAAGTCGATTGCTATATCTGTACCGGAACCGCAGATTATCATGTGAATATGTGTTTTATTAGTGGACTTTAGTATTCTAAGACATTTAGATTAATTTATGGTGAGCGGACATCTACCCGCACCGCACGCGTCGCAGTCACCGTTTGTATGCGTGCGGCTCCGGCTGGTGACGTCATCAGCATCCGCCTTGGGGATTTCCTTCGCTGCGGCGCGGCTAGGTGTGCGCTCACCTTTATTGATTGCGAATATAGGCACAATAACAAAGTTATAATTTATATTCAAAACTGGCTGCGCACCGCGTTAGTGTATCTTTTAAAATGATATTGATTTGCTACAAACAATACATAATAGTTACTACCAGTGGCGTAGCGTGGGTCACTGTCGCCCAGGGCGGAGTTCATAATATGCCGCCTTTTTGACGTCATAAAAATAATAATGTTGCCAATTTGGCGCCCTTTTGACGTCATAACAATAATAATGTTGCCGATTTGCCGTATTTTTGACGTCATAAAAAACATAATATTGGTGTTTGTGAGCAAAAGTTATATGAAGGAATTGAACGAAAAAATATTTATTTTAAAACCATGTAAGAAGACGGGGTGACTCGTGATTTCCAACAACTACATTGGGCGGATGGGACCTTCAATATGTGCAAGTGGGTAAGAGCTAATTTCTTGTAAAATTTATTGTCTGACTGACTGCCAGTGACCGACCGCACAAAATATTTTGCCGCCCCCTCCTAATGGTGACGCCCAGGGCGGTCCGCCCCCCTCTCGCTACGCTACTGGTTAATACAAACTATACCACCCCGTTTTTACCTCTTTAAAAGTCAAATTTACAAAAATTCGTGCTCATCTACGTCCTAAAAGAAAACCCTCATGTGAAGTTTCTGACTCGCTGTTATAATTTCAGGGATTTGTTAATTAATCTTTTTTTACCTTTTGAAAATTGTCTAATAATAATAAAAAATACATACAACCGAATTGAGAACCTCCTTCTTTTTTTGAAGTCTGTTAAAAATAGGAAAAACTACATTCAATCCACATATAAAAAATGGTAGTTTTAGCTAAAGACTACCATATAATTTTAAGATTATTTGTATTGTAAAACGAATACATAATATTTTTATTTATGCAATATATCACAGAGTACACTATTTTATTATACATTTAGTGAGATTTAGTTTAGTAGGTTACTTCATTTCTATTATAGTAGGTACTATTCTTTGAATTTTATGACAATTATAAGTTTTAGTAATTTTTAAGATATTAATTTAATGGCCGCCATACCTTTATCTGAATTTTAAAAAAATATTAAAAAAAACCATTAAAATTTATATTAGTTTTGGTGCTTTCTTGATAAAAAATGTTTAAGTTTTTAGAAATGTTTTATTTATTTTTGAATATATGTAGTTTTCTAAAGAAAACATTCCAAAAACTATTTTAGGTTTGTTATATGTAAAATGTATAATTAACTTACTGTACAATGATTTCTAACTGCCGTTTTTACACCAAACACCAGATTAAACAAGTGGGATTTTTTTAAGAAATACATTATTAATTATTTATGAATGTTTTTATTTCTGTTAAAATAATATTTAAATATGAGATAATTATTTACATTTGGCTTCTTGAAAGTTTTCCAGAGTTTATTAAAAACCTGTTACAGTAAGATACCTTTTCCGGGAAAAATGTATTTACTCGTACTTCATTCATTTGAATTGTCAAACGAAAACAACCGATGACGTCACAGTATCCTTTTAGCTATGGTTTCCAACATATTTTATTGTTACAACCAAGTACTGAATTACTACATAGCCAGCAAGGCTCAGCGTTCAAAAGTTGTCTTGTACAGCCATAACTTCGGTCTGCGACCGGAGAAAGAAAGAAAAAGAAAGTCGTCTTGTTCCATCTTTTATTCTAATAACATATCTCAACATACAATATTACTTATTTATCTTTAAAAGATACTCAATCCCCATATTAACAGTCACAGGAGAATACCTTAATATTTCCATAACATGCATCATAGCTGTCTCTAAAATTACAGGACATATTTTCAACAACCCTGCCACTTTAGAATTAGGCCCTCCATTCCAGTGTCTCATCAATAAACCCATTAAACCGAACATACCATTCTCGACATCTTGCAATTCTGGCAACATTTTTAAAATAACTGAAAAAGACTCTTTTGATACACCTAGAAAATATTCTACCGTATTGTTATCATAATCAAGAATGTTATTAAAATCAACATCTGTACATTTAGATGTAGCTACAAAACTCAAAACATGTTCGATGTGTTCTGATTTGAAAGTCGATATGCTGTTTTCTGCATCAAATAATTTTTCCCAGCTGTTTCTCAATAAATGTTGCTGACAAACTCTGGCTTTTGCGGTAATTAGGTACTGGTGATGTTTTATTAAAGTGGCTCGTAACTCATCCGATATGCTGTGTAAGTCTTGATTACGACAGTTTTCGAATACACAATGGCTAGAGGTGTCTGGACTGCGTCTGTAACTTGGTAGTTCAATACACTCCTCTTGTATTTCATTGTTTTGTTGTTCATTATTTTGTGCATCTTGTTCATTATTTTGTGCAATTGTTGATTGCATTCGATCTACTTTCCGACCCATTCTATACCAACAGTTGTGACATACCAAAGAATCTGCACCAATCTGTAATAGTAAAAAAATAAATGGTTTTGGTGTCGGTCATCGCAAACAGCGATTTATCGGGTGATGTCGCTAGAGTGTGAATACACCCTTACTGCTACAAAAAAATATGCGTCTTTAAAAATTGCAATGCAATAAGACTGGAACTCGCAAGCCCCCAATTTGGCCACACAGTCAAGTATGTCATCGGTATTGAAAAATTGCATTCAAAATAAATAAATAAACTCAACAAATTAGGTTTTGTTAGCAACATCTGTTGGTACCAAGTTACGTTGCATACTCAAACTGAATGACTAACAAACTTAGTAGTTTACATGATCACTACATAGTATAAAATAAAGTCGCTTTCTCTGTCCCTATTTCCCTTTGTATGCTTAAATCTTTAAAACTACGCAACGGATTTTGATGCGGTTTTTTTTTAATAGATAGAGTGATTCAAGAGGAAGGTTTATATGTATAATACATGCATAATATAGCCGTGCGAAGCCGGGACGGGTTGCTAGTATCCAATAAACCAAAGTTTGTTAGTTAGTTTGTTTTTTCTTTCATGACAGTCAAACAGCTTGATTTATATTTAATCCATATTGTGAAGAATACTATAGTTTTTAGGGTTCCATACCTCAAAAGGTAAAAAAGGAACCCTTATAAGATCCCTTTCTTGTCCGTCTGTCTCTGTGTCACCACCGATTTTTTATATAGGTAAAACAAGCTGAGCGCAGATAGTAAATGTTATTTATTTTTATAATAAAGGCCACAACCAAATTTTAAAGTAAACTAATCATTACCTTCTTATGTGGAAGAAGACGTTCTTGACAAATTAAATTGAATGTTAACTGGTCCTTTTCAGAACTGTTTGGCTGTAACAAAGTTCTACGTCTCTCTCTGTTCAATGACTTAGCACACAACACGCACACTTTCCTATTATCTATCTGTGATAGCAGATTACTGGGTAATGGTTGCGTTTCATCTGTTATTTGTCCTGTATTTATAAATTGTCTAATTCCATGTTGTGCATGCTCGAGACAGTGTTTACAGGAAATATCATTTTCTTTTAGCTGAAACAACAAATAAGTAAAAAAATAAATAAATGTTCTATCCAAACCAAAGATTCTAGGTTACATTCTATAATGCCGATAGGGATAATCACTGGTTTGGTGTTCAGATCACATTTTGATATTAAATTTGTTATCGTAAATGACCTCTATGTGTTGGCTCCAGCTCATAAAACTGACACAAATTAAATACCTACCTATTAGATTAAAAAAATGGTGTGATAAATATCTCATTTATAAATGTTTTGTGTGTGAGAATGTTGTGTTTTCAGCAACTACTATCTCCCAACACTGAAATGTGTGGATGAATTTGGTTGTTGATAGTGGCTGAAACACAGGAATAGCACAAAGCCCACGGGTTCGTTTGCCCAAGTGAAACCGCAGATAGTTATTAGGTACATTAATTTGATTGTAATACAACTTACAATGTATGAAGATAACCATTCAGTGAATATGGCTATTACCGCAGGCGACTGTTCCAATATAGGAAAGAAGACTGTGCGTGTTTTGGTCCCGCAATTAATGCAAGATATAGCTTCATTGCTATTCATAATACCAGTTGAAGAAGTACAGGTTCAAAAATGGTTAACTGCCGGTAAACGAAAACGACGATTATTGTATGAGAATGCTCGTTGGTGCTACAAAAATAGAAGCTTAGATAGCTTAAATATTAGTCTACTGTTGCAGGTTACGCACATAAATCAACAAAACAACATCAATTACATTCGATACTAGTTTTTTACCATAAAACAATTTTCACAACTACAACCAACAATTTCCAACAAGCAAATCATTGACAGCAAAGAGTATACCACAGTTTGACACTGACAGTGACTTCACGGCACACAGACTTTGTTTTTCTTTATTGAGGAGGGCAAATGCAATCCGTGCGTACAGTCAAAGCGTCGCTCGTCACCTATGAGCTCGAAGAAGGCTCGAAGCGCTCAGTACTGCACAGCTCAGTTTAAAATAAAAAAGGACCTCCTCCTTATTTTGAAGTCGGTTAAAAACATCGAACGAAGTCTTATCGAAGCTGTTCGGATGATACGGGCCAAAAGCGCATAATTTAGCGCCTACCCGTTCGCTGTAAATAAATTTATTTGTCATTGTCACTATCAAAATGACATTTTATTTGACAGCTTCAAAAAGTGCGCCGATCTACCGAAATCGCTCAAAAATCGCTCGCTGCGGCTTGATCACTTTTTCTTTATTTTTGTACAGAGTTTTATATAATTACTAATAAAATGTCTAAACGCAACAGCACAGGTTCGGCGAATACTTTGTTCAACTACTTCTCGAAGACGCCACCGACTAATAAAAAAACAAAGAACAATGCCGATACAGACCGCCCACTAGTGAATCCAAATGCCGCAAAAGAAGATAGAAATGAAAGTAAGTGATGAAAACGAAGCTGTAGGTCTTACCCGCATAGAAAATAGCCTAATAATGTCCTCAACACTTGACTCCCACTGTACATAACACCCAAATTAACTTTCGCGATCATTTATTTTCAACTATCTTTTTTGACTGTTTCTCAGATAAAAAGCGTGAAAGACAACCAAGTCCCTCATCAGGAAGCGAGAGCAATGACGAATCACCTGTCGCTCCAACTAAAAAGAGAAAGAGGATACGCCTCAACCCCCTGGACTCTGATGATTCAGATACTGAGAATAAAGGTATGTAATTTATTTATTTTTCTATTATTTTTGTAAAGTGTCACGAGCGGAGGGGGAGCTATGTTAACACTAGCTTGATGGGTCTGGCCGGAAGACCAGCGCTGGAGCTAAGCATGCTTGGCTGCAGTTTTTAGCTGAGGTGGATCCATTTGGGTCAGCACACGACTCCTCATTTCTGTTGTTTTTTTTGTTTTTAATGTAATTAATTTTCATTGTGATCTTCATTTCTTCCTTCCGATGTTTGTACTCAATAAATGCTTTCTTTCTTTCTGTTGTTCAAAATTAGATATATACCTACATCTACATTAATATTATAAAGAAGTAAGATTTTTTTGTTTGTTTGTAATGAATAGGCTCCGAAACTACTGGGCCGATTTTGATGAAACTTGGTAGGAGAATAACATAGGGTTCTTTTTATACCAATATTCCCACGGGATTGCGAGTTACGCGGGTGAAATTGCAGAGCGCTACTAGTATTATCACTACTATTATAAAGAGGAAAGATTTTTTTGTTTGTTTGTAACAAATAGGCTCTGAAATGTTTTATATTACAGTAGCAGGGCCCAATCCCATTGGAATATTGAAATAAATAGTAGCTTAATAATCTATCTATACTAATATTATAAAGCTGAAGAGTTTATTTGTTTGAACGCGCTAAA
Organism: Idaea aversata; assembly: GCA_907269075.1. Lineage (NCBI taxonomy): Eukaryota > Metazoa > Arthropoda > Insecta > Lepidoptera > Geometridae > Idaea > Idaea aversata. The sequence continues at coordinate 8,266,416 of OU026102.1, forward strand.
CTCAGGAACTACTGCTTTGAATTGAAAAATTCTTTTTGTGTTGGATAGTACATTTATCAAGGAAGGCATAGGCTACTTTTCATTTTGAATATCTACGGGATCGGGACTTACGCGGGTGAAACCGCGGAGCGCAGCTAGTGTATAAAGCAGTAGGTAGCACTTACATAATTATGACATGATTCTGTGGATTTTTTTAAATTACAATCTTTTTTATTTATCTTAACCTGTGGCTGGCTCGAATTTTTGACGATACTTTGAGAGTTTGTTGTGAGTGTTGGGCTGGCCTAATTAATATAATAAGTGTCTCATGCACTAGAGCACCCTAAATAGCATAATAATAGAACAACTGATTTGTCAATTGTCATCAAATATCCATTACTTGCTAGAATACTAGTTAAGTGTCTTATTATTTATATTATTCTAATTTCAGTAGATAATAAAATAGAGGCAAAGGAGAAAGTATCCATAGAAAAGAAGTTGCAAGATAGCTTTAAATATGAAAGCAATCAGTCACCAAAATCTAAACCAAAACCGGCAACCAACAGGTAAATATAAAGTCATAAAAATATTATGATAATTACAGGATACCATTCAGTACTTTTCACATGCTTGAAAAAACAAATTCACAACCTACCATTAAAGCTGAATCAGTTCTTTTCGATCCATAGGTTGCCTGGAAGAAATCACTTTCTAGCTATTACTTTACTTTGTGTATATTGTGTTCTGTTTCTTCCTGTGTTGTACAAATAAAGTTATCTATCTATCTATTATCAAAAAAAATTTTGCACTTTTATTTAACATTAGATTGCCCCTATGTGTTAAAAGAAGAAGATTCTAAATTTAACTATGTTTTTTCAGTAAGTCAACCACAAACAATAAAAAAGATACCCCTCAAGAAGAGAGTACACTCACAGCAGAAGAGGGCAACTGGATCCATTGCAAGCTTGATTGGCTCAAGCCTGAGAAGATAAGAGACAAGCAGAAACGAAGGCCAGATCATCCTGACTATAATCCATCAACTTTATATGTCCCGCCAGACTTTTTTAATTCACAAACACCAGTTAGTTATATACAGTCGGCTGCATAATTGCAGCCCCCGGTAGAGTTAAAAAATTACTATTATTGGCATGTTTTCATTCTAATATTTTTGTTTGATAAATTCATGAGTGCCGGTGCCTAGGATCTTGCTTGTGTTGAAAACATTCTTATAACAGCTGTTTTGGAGCTCTACGGTGGGTCTGCAATTATGTAGCCAACCGTACATATCCAATAGATAAAAATCTTGTGTCACAGTTTTAGTTTCTACTTCCCTGAAACGGCTTGACCTTTATTATGTTTATTCAGTAAGTAGGTCTGAGAATAGGTTTATAACTTATATTTTCATTTTTTTTTCCTTTAGGTATAATTTTTTTTTTTGTAAATGGCAAAACAATGTTTGCTGGAACAGCTAGTTAACTAATAAAATCAAAATAATGTTCAGATATAAGACTGCATCGAAATCGGTTCCGCAGCAATCTGACATTAAGAGTCAATGAAGACCAGTACAAAATTAATTTAGTCTTTCCTAAACAATATAAACAGAGCAGTTTATGCTTTTTTTTTCTTCTCTTATCTGCCATCAAGCCTTCTAGCCATAATCAGATTTGATCTACATGGATCCAGCTTCAATGAGTGATATTCCATTGAATATCAAGCCCGAAATAAGTACAGTTATGTACTTAGTTTATAATGTAATGAAAAAATACTGTTTTTTTTTGTAGGCTCATCGCCAATGGTGGGAAATCAAGTCTTCTCACTTTGACTGTGTTTTGTTCTTCAAAGTGGGAAAGTTCTATGAACTCTACCACATGGATGCTGCAGTTGGAGTAAATGAACTTGGATTTTCTTATATGAAGGTAACAGCCATTGTCAATTAAAATAATTGTAAATACGATAGGGCGAGAAACTTCATTCAGTTTGTTCGTATGATTGTTACTTCTTTGGGCAAAAACTACTAACAATCCGTTTAGTACCTAGCTATGACATGAAGACACAAAGATGATTCAACACCTCGCCTGACCTGAAAGGGCGACAATTAATCCGACGATGAAATATATTACGAATGAGCCATCACCTAAGTCTCTTTCTCTCACAACTTCCACAATAATCATTGCTATAATAATCATGCTTTATCTTCTTTTTATCTTTTAGTTGTATATCACTGTATGTTTTCCTATGAAAATAAAATAAAATAAATAAATAATAGCCCATCACAATAGCCCCAGTAGTTTTCTCCTGTAGTTTATCAATAGGACTAACTAAACCAGAGGTTGTCCTTGGCTGCATTTTATAGTGCAGACAGGAATAATCCGGTTGGATATCCACATCATACTTTACTATTAAACGTAAACCAGGGCCTCTATATGTTGATTTTGGCTACACACACACACTTTCCAAAAGTCCAAGGCTCAATAGCCATAGGATATGGGAAATTATTATAATATTAGTGTAATTTTGCCATAGGGTGAATTTGCACATTCTGGTTTTCCTGAAAGTGCATATGGTAGAATGGCATCAACCCTAGTATCAAAGGGGTACAAAGTCGCACGAGTGGAACAAACAGAGACACCAGATATGATGCAAGAGAGATGCAAAATCAGTAAGTACAAACTCAATTTGTGGTTACCTGCTTTATTTTAATAATATACATAAACATGTAGGTACATGAGTAGACAGATTCATAGGCTTACTAAATAAATAACCTATTCAGCATGGCTATTCATTTATAGTCATACAAAATAATATCAAACTATTCAATCCTAGTGTTCGTTCGATAAAAACAAAGTAAAAACCCATTTAATTCAAATGTAGCTTAAACTGTTGACATCTAAAATACTTTTATTATGTTTTTAATTATTTTAATATGTCATTGATATTGAATTAATGTTATTTACTTCTGACAGTTAAAGAACCTTATCGACCCAGTTGGCACAATGGTTACCATGCCGGACTGCCAAACACAGGGTTGCGGGTTCGATTCCCGCCACAGACAAGTATTTTTGCTTAGATATTTGTCTGTGGTCTGGTTGTTTCTATGTATTATAAGTATATATTTACAAAAGAAAAGTATATAAGTAGTATATCCGTTGCCTAGCACCCATAACACAAGTCTAGTTACTTAGCTTGGGGCTAGATGGCGATGTGTGGAATGTCCTGCAATATTTATTTATTATTATTATTTATCAGAACCTTCAATTTTTAGAGATCTGTACCCAAAGGGTATAAACAGGACCCTATTAGCAGTGAGATGTAATGACATAAAATATCACTGCCTATTAGTAAGATTTCACTGTCTGACCAGGCTGTATCTCATGAACCGTGATAGCTAGACAGTTGATTTTATACTTCATGCTAGAAATATACAAAAAAAAATTCTAATTAAAAATTCTACTTAATCCAAAAGTATGTGTTCGAGACCTAACTCTTTTGTGACTGGAGATTTTGATAGAATTTCTTGTACTGTTTTGCTAGCACAACCCAAACCCCTTCTAGATATTTTTAGGAAATCAGACATTCTTAAATAAGAACTACCATTTTCATGCCTTATAAATAAAGCTAATAATCCTTTTAAACAACTAGGTCTTGTTAGTATCTGAGGCTCCCTTGTTAAAATAGTAGTTAAAATATCTCTTGTTGTACCAAGAACATATTTAATTATACTATCATCTAAATTAAAAACATCACTGAAGTCTATTTCTAAACCTTTTTTTTCTTGTACCATGCTAAACATGTCTTCGATATGCTCAGCAGTAAATTTTAAATTATTTTGCCTAAAAGTTTCATGTAAGTTTAAAGTATTAAAGTGTTCGTTACACAACCTGCATGATGAAGGAATATAAAACTTGTGGTCTTTTATTATTTTAGCACGTATTTCATTGCAAACTTTTCTTGTTTTTATTGTACTTTTACATTTTGGAAATAAACATCGAGAATTGGAGCTAGGACCCCTTTTGTAACCCGGTAGAAAAATATCATCAGATATTAATACATCAGTTTCTGTGCTTTCCATATTTTTCTTTTTCTTCTGTTTAGCTACAGCTAATTTTTTCTGAAATTTATTTTTTTTAGCAGTTGTCACTATGAAATCTGGATCTTCTGGGTCATACTCTAATTCATTTATCTGTGGGTCTAGATCACTTAGATATTCATAGCCATTGTGTTTATCATTTTCAGGTTTTATTGTGAAATCTGAATTATCACTTATTTCATGAATCTTAGAGTCATCATCTACGTCTTCGGGCTCACTTTTAATCAATTCAGAATTCTGCTCTACTATTTCTTCATTTTGTATTAAGTTTTCAGAATCTTCTTGATCACTGTCGGACTCGGATAGTATTTTCACTCTCCCCCTTCCCACTTTCACTTTCTCTCTCTTCTTGCCTTCATCTCTGCTTCCATTTGGTTCCATTTTATTAGTTTGTTGTAGATTTATAGCAGATTTTCTCACTTTAAACCAACACTTTGAACATACTTTATCTTCACTACCAATCTGCAAGATGACCATGAAATTAGAATTTTGTAGTATCCATACATGTATGAAACATTGGTATACCCAAAAGGTAAACATGGGATCCTATTACTAAGACTTTATTGTCCGTCCATCTGTCTGTCTTTCACCAGGCTGTATCTCATAAACCGTCATAACTATAGAGTTGAAATTTTCACAGATGTATTTTTGTTGCCGATATAACAACAAATACTAAAACCAGAAAAAAAAACATATTTAAGTGGGGCTCCCATACAATATGGTACGGAACCCTTTATGTGCACGGCCGACTCGCACTTGGCCAGTTTTTTATTTATAGCTTTGTAATTAGGTTCATTTCTTAGTATTTACCTTTATCTCTGGAGGTATTGCTTTACTTATAAGCTTTAAAGTTAGTTGATCCAACTCTGTTGGGTCCTTTTTTATTATAAGCAAACTTCGTCTAGTGGACAAAAGGGTGTCACACATCAAACATACACTTCTGTCTGCTGTTTTTGGGCATTTGCTCTTGGAAGACTGTTCTGTATCTTCAAAGACTTCCATATCAAGTCCAACATTAGTTTCCTTTGTTTTATTCACCATGGAATCTTCAAAACTTTGCACAATATTTTTGTAACAAATCTGACAGATGTAGTCATTTTCAGACAACTAAAAACAATTAAGTTTATGTTAAAATTTTGAAATTGTGCTTCATTTTATAATGGCATAGAATAGGTTTGTAATGAATTGAAAATAAGCCTTAACGAAGAATGGGTTTACTTACAATTTGGGGCGCAATACATTCACAGATGAATGAAATAATGTGTGTGCTTTGTTCAAGTACAATGTGCCTCTGGTTTCGCTTTAGGTGAACCCCACAAACACAACACAAATTACTTTCCATGTTAGAGTGATTGAAATAATATTATTTTAATTGTTGTGGTTTGGTAGGTTCCAGAGTTAGTAGGTAGGGGCTAAACATTTATCTCCCCGTTAAATATTTAAGAAATCGGGAATCAATATTGTAATTTAATGTTTAAAGAAGGATTTTTCATATCTAAAAATAATAAAAACGCGCCTGCCGCCGCACGCAACGCAAAAAAACTTGACTGATTTTTTTTTACTTTGACGTTAATGTAACGCAAAATGACGTTGACGTCAATGTAACGCAAAATGACTTTGACAACTTGTAACACTGTTATCATGATTATTTCAGGGTAAAAACCCCCAAGTTCTGTCAGATTACCTTAGGGTGAGCGCACACCTAGCCGCACCGCACGCCCGGCATAGGGATTTCCTTTGCTGCGCAAAGGAAATCCCTATGCCGATGCTGCTAATGTCACCACCACCGAAGCCGCGCGCATAGAAACGGAGACTGCGGCGCGTGCGGTGCGGGTAGGTGTGCGCTCACCATAAAAGGAGTAGCATCAAAGAGTACTTGGTAGTATGGAAAATATGCAGAGAAAGAAACATAACTCAGAAATCTAAGTTATGTTTCTGAGTGTTGTTAAAGAAACATAACTCAGAAATCTGAGTTATGTTTCTTTTCAGGGTGTTTCTGTATGGACTTACAAAAGCTAATGGGAATTACCTAGTGGGAAGGTATGTCAGGAGTTGTGTTAGGTAGACTGAACTAAAAATCCAAAAATAATAATTATCTTTTTATCAAAATTATGACTTTTCAACAACCATTTAAAAGTATGTTATTCAATAAATAATGTGGTAACTGAAGACAGTAAGATTGTATTTCCGTCTGAATAGGTAGTGAGAAATCTATTTTACTTTTAATAAATGTTCTATCCCTAATTCCTTTGTCACCGGAGATTTCGATAGAATTTTTTTAACATCATCCATACCTCTTTTCAAAGTAGTTCTGGAAATGTTCAGTAAACTTTTAATTCTGACATCAGGACCACCATTTTCATGCTTCATTAATAAACCCAGCAATCCATTTAAACCATTACACATATTTTTTATCTTAGGCTCATTCATTAAAATACTAGCCAAGATTTCTCTCTTTATGCCTAAAAGATGTTCTAAAAAATAATCATCAAAGTTTAACACATTACTGAAGTCTAAATCTGTACTTTTTTTTATTTGTACCATGCTAAACATGTCCTCTATTTGTTTTGTTTGAAATTTGTGTTGTTTTTTTGTGAGCGTTGATAAATCATGCCACTTGTTAGAGTGAAGATGTTGCCGACACACTCTCATACCCTTAGGTATGTAAAACTTGTAATCCCTTAATATTTTTTCACGGATTCTGGTTGGTATTCGATGACGCTCTGGGTTTTTACAACTTTGAAACACACAAGTTCTACTGTTAATGGAACATCTTTTGTAATTTGGCAACTCAATTTCTGCTGAGACTTCTGGTTCATTTTCAACTTTCTCCAGTATTAGTCTGTCTTTCTCTGGTATTAGTTTGTCTTTCTTTCGTATTGGTGTGTTATTTGTATGATATTCTACTATGAAATCTGGATCATCTGGATCATCTCTATAATCAATTGACGAGTCATCAGAATTATCTGAATCTTCACAGTCACTTTCAATCAAGTCTTCGTGATCTTCAATATCTTCAGAATGGTGATCTTCCATATCCAACATTGCATGTTCTGGTTCTTGATCACTTCCTGGTTCGGATTTAATTTCTTCTGACTGTTTTCCGTCTTCGAATCCTTTTGGTTCTAATTTATTAATTTGCTCTAATTGCATAGCAGATCTTTTTACTTTTAACCAACACTTTGAACATACTTTGTCTTCGCTACTAATCTGAAATACAGAAACAGTTACTTAAGTGATTTTCCCGTGCATCAATTCTATACTAATAATATGATAAAGAAGAAAGGTTTGATTGTTTGTTTGCATTGAATAGGTCTCGAAACGACTGAATTGATTTAGATGATACTTTTGTTGGGAGTAACATAAGCTACTTTTTATCCCAATATTCTCAGGGATCGGGAGTTATGTGGGCGAAACTGTGGAGCGCTGCTAGTGCTTTATTTCAATTAACAGTTTATTTTCTTACCTTTGTTTGTGGAGGTAGTGCTTCACTTATGAGGTTGACGATTCGCTGATCAAGCTCTGTAGGGTCCTGTTTTATTATGACTAAACTTTGTCTCTTAGACAAAGATGTTTTACACATTAAACATACGTTATCTTTATCGTTTGAGCATTTACCATTAAATGACTGTTTATTATCTTCGAATACTTCCATTTCTAGTGCGACACTGGCCAAGGATTGTCTATAACTCTGCACAGCGAGTCTACAACAAGACTGGCAAATGTGGTCATTTTCACAAACAGTTTTATCTATATTATTCGTTCTTTGTGCAGTCACAGTTTGTTTCTGTTGTCGTTTTATAGTAGCACCGCAAACGGAACAATAATACGAGTTGCTATTCATTTTAGGAAGTTATAACAAATTATAACCAAAAAGGGTCTCTTATAGTCTTATAACTCGTTAAAATTAATGCTCGAGCGAGAATTCAATGAAATTATCTAGATATTATCCAAATGCATATTTTAATTCATGCACATTGAAACAATATTTTCAAAATTTTGGATTAGTTAAATCACAAGCAAAACAAACAATCGCCCGCAACAAAAATGATTTTTGACTTTGACAATTGATATAAAATGACTTTGATAATATGATAACTATTAATAAACAGATGGGTAGGGTAAAAACTTCGAAATACATACATTGTAGGCACCTCTTCAAATATTATATCGGTATTTATTTGAAAAATAATTGGTGTAAAGTATATTGGAAGTAATTTACAGCTAAACAGAATACGAAATGGGACAAGGTGGTGCGTCGCGAGATATGTCAAGTAACAGTGCGCGGGACGCAGGTGTGCGGGCTACAAGACCCTGGGCCCGGTGAAGCCAGTGCAGCCTACATGATAGCCATCGCTGAAGAGGTTGGTGGCTAACTAAAATCAAGGAAATACATATTATATATTTAAAAAAATAATTTAATTACTTACTTGACCAACAACATTTAAATGTTGCTGACCTCTGATGTTAAAAAAAGGAAAAAAAACGTAGTTCCAAATCACTCGATAAATGGCCATTAAACGGCGCGCTCTTTAACCACCATAATCTCTGGCTAAACTAAGAGAATGCGGGTCAGGAAAATGATTATAGCATTATTAGAATGCTTACTGAGAATAGATTTTAACTGGTATAGACATATTTAACTTTTTGTTATCCAGTAGCTAGAGGTAATAAATTGGTGCTGCTATCTGTCGAAGCTTCAGGAACTAGTGCTTTTTTAAATTGCTTATTAGTTCTTAATAATTCATACTGTAAGGTTTCCATAAAATATGAAGTGTGAGAGAGCCTGTAACTCTATACTTATAATCAACGAAACCCGCAGATTAGTTGGCTATAATAACAAAACCCAAATAAAGAGGTGTTATGTAAAACAGTCTATATACAGCTACTAGCAGCGCTCCGCGGTTTCACCCGCGTAAGTCCCGATCCCGTGGGAATATCGATATATAAAATAGCCTATAGCCTTCCTCGACAAATGGACTATCCAACATAAAAATATTTTTTTAATTCGAACCCTCCTGATATTAGCGCGTTCAAACAAATAAACTCTTCATCTTTATAATATTAGTATAAAAGTATAAAGAGTAAAAACTTTTTTATTTTTTGTTTGTAACGAATAGGCTCCGAAACTACTGGACCGATATAGATGAAACTTGGTATGTAGATAACTGGAGACCTGGATTAACACATAGGCTACTTTTTATCCCAATATTCCTACGAGATCGGGAATTACGCGGGTAAAACCGCGTAGCGCTGCCAATCACCAATATTTCCAGGAACAAAATGGATGCAGCACGTACGGTGTTTGCTTCGTAGATACCTCAATAGGTATATTTCATTTGGGTCAGTTTCAAGATGACAAACATTCGTCGAGATTGCTCACTACTTTGGCGCATTTCCCACCGGCTTTGGTAAGTTATTGAATTGCACCTATTTTCATGGAACTTGATATGAGAATACATCCTTGGGAGTAACATAGGCCATCCAAAGGTTACCGGGAAGAGATCGCTTTTAGCGATAAGGCCGCCCATTGTGCGAAAATGTTTGGTTCACCTATATTATTATTATTTTAGCAGGAATTTATGTTAGAATTTTATTAATAATATGATATGGTTTTTGACGACCCAGTTGGCACAATGGTCACCATGCCGGACTGCCAAACACAGGGTTGCGGGTTCTATTCCCGCCACAGACAAGTATTTATGTTGAGATATTTGTCTGTGGTCTGGTTGTTCCTATGTATTATAAGTATATATTTACAATGGAAACAGATGGCGATGTGTGGAATGTCCTGCAATATTTATTTATTTATTTTTATCCCGATATATCCACGGGATTGGTACTCAGCTAGTTATTCATAATTGACTTGACGATCTCTGTGGCGTACAAAAGAAAACTTTATTTATTATTCTTTATATAAATAAACAATTTATTGCATCATAAAAAAAACACGAGTAAACAAAATTATTAAGTAATAATATAAAAAAATAGGCATTCAAAACACAAGCCTAAGTTGCTTAGCTTGGGACTAGATGACGCTGTGTTCTGTCCTGCAATATTTATTATTATTATCTTTGTATGTTTGTTTGTAAATATTCTTCATAGCTGCGCTCCGCGGTTTCACCCGCGTAACTCCCGATCCCGTAGGAATATCGGGATAAAAAGTAGCCTATAACCTTCTTCGATAAATGGACTATCCAACACAAAAATAATTTTTCAATTCGAACCAGCAGTTCCTGAGATTAGCGCGTTCAAACAAACAAACAAACTCTTCAGCTTTATAATATTAGTATAGATTACGCCCCCCCCTCATATCGTCTAAACCACTCAATAGATTGAGTGTTCTTAGATAGATGACATAAACCAAGTTCAATATGGGGGTAGTAGATTTCATTTTTATGTTTTTTATTGTTTTTCACAGGTAATATACGACCGTAGAACGACGACAGGCCGCACGTCTAAACTAGTAAGCACGCATTGTCACAGCGCGAGAAGGGAAGCCATTACAATGTGGCCGCCTGAGAAGACACTCAAGACGTTAGCTGAGAAGTATTACAGGACGAATGTTGATGGACAGTGGCCGGAGGGACTAAAGGAACTGTTGCATGAAGGTAACTAGCTTTTAAACGCGACTTTGTTCGCGAAGGATTTAAACCTTCTTAGCTGATACCTCGAGAAGGGAAGTTATTGCAATGTGGCTGCTTGACAAGACACTCAAGATGTTAGCTGAGAAGTATTACAGGACTAATGTTGATGGGCAGTGGCCGGAGGGGCTAAAGGAACTGTTGCATGAAGGTAACTAGCTTTTAGGCGCGACTTCGTTTGCGTAGGCTTTGAACCTTCTTAGCTGATGCCTCGAGAAGGAAGCCATTACAATGTGGCCGCTTGAAAAGACACTCAAGACTTTAGCTGAAAAGTATTATAGGACGAATGTTGATGGACAGTGGCCGGAGGGACTAAAGAAATTGTTGCATGAAGGTAACTAGCTTTTACGTCCTAATAAGGAGGTGCACTTTTTCATTTTTTTTTATCTCTTAATATTATAAAGAGTAAAGATTTGATGGTTTATTTTTTTGACTCCGAAACTACTGAACCGATTTAGATAAAACTTGGTTTAAGGATACATTGATTCATTGACAGTAACATAGGCTACTTTTTATCCCGATATTCCCACGAGATTGGGACTTACGCGGTTGAAACCGCGGGGTGCAGCTAGTCTGTACATAAACATTTGTTTGAGGTGGGAATTGAACCCACAACTTTCTGCGTCGCGGGTAGGTGAGTTAAAAAAGTTTTAGGTATACAATCAACGCTCAATAGTCCACCGGCACCGTAACATTTACAATCCTGTGCAGCACTATTTGAACATTATAACAACGTAACCTGTGGATCGAACTCACGCGTCGGTTAGTGTAGCGGGTGGCGGCTTATACCACTCACACAACTAAATACATAGCTAACATGTTGAAAATAATATACACTCTGAGTACTTTTAATTCAAGTATTTATGTTTGTGTGTAACGTCTATTAGAAGAATGTCGTAAGTCCAATACTTGTTTATAGTATTACTAGCTTTTGCCAGCGACTTCGTCCGCGTGGAAGTCAAAAGAATGTTTATGCAAATTTGAAGTAGATTGGACCACGGAATCACGCTGTCCTATACAAACTTTGCCCCCCTGTTTTACTCCCTAAGGGGTAGAATTTCCGAAAAACCTTTCTTATCGGGTGCCTACGTCATACAAAGAACACATTACACACCCTCCAAGTTTCAGGTCTCTACGATCAGCTGTTTAGGCTGTTCGATGATCCGTCAGTCATTCAGGACAAAGCATTTTATATGTATAGACTGTAGCAAACTGATAGTGGACTTAAGACGCATACTGTATAATAACTTTTTGTTCACAGGCGACGCTTTAGGGTTGACTCCAGCTGCGCACAGCCACTTAGCAATAAAATCCCTCGGCGGTTGCGTCTCTTACCTCACAGACTGTCTCCTAGACATACAAATACTAGGCATGTCTCAATTTAATACCTATTCGCCTCCCGATGTGCTAAACAAGACCTTATCACAAGAGGCTAAGGTTGAAAATCAAAATAATCGATGGGAAGGCGGTAATACTATGGTGTTAGACGCTATAACGTTGAAGAATTTAAGGATTGTTCTCGATGATGGGTGTTTATATGATAGGTTGAATTTTTGTTCCACTTCTATGGGGAAAAGGTATGTTTGAGAAACTTTTTGAAGTGAAACTTTCTTTTAGCACGGTACGCATATTTTTATATGAGATAAAATCTCTGAACTCGCGACACCGTTACAAGACGCAGCTACAGTGTTTGCATATATTTTGTAGTTCTATCGTAAATAAGTTTAATATTTTTTAAGTTTAAAGTTGTTCTTAAAATATGTTTTCACTTCTGTCGGCCGGTACTCCCGGAATGCAACAGTATTTTAATTTTATTGTAGAAGTCTTTCAATGTCAATTATTATATAACTTTCAGGTTGCTATACCAATGGGTATGCGCTCCGAGTTGTAATCTAAAAGTAATAAAGGAACGTCAAGAAGCAGTGAAAGCGTTGTTCGAGAACCAAGAACTCTGTCAAAACGCCAAGAACATATTAACCACTTTGCCGGACTTGGAACGACTTTTAGCAAAGTTAGTACGATTATTTTATTACCCTACTACGGCGAAACGAAAAAGGGGATTGCTTCGTATCTAATTATATTCCTCCTTTTTCGAGTGTACCTCTGAACTTCGACAAGTCTTTACTCGACACGACATTTACTTCGAAATAATATAGAAAAAAAATGAATATTATTAAAACTTTGGACGAAGTGAAAAAAGAAATAAAAAGTACTGAGAACGAAAACCAGAGAATAATGGCTCGAATTGAGAAACCGAAAAGAAAAAACATTTACAGCACAATGAAAGACTGCAGAAATAATTACTCCTGAAAGATGACATGGATATTATTTCATTTCTAGCAAAGCATAAATACTTGTCTGAGGGGTGAATCTAACCCGCAACCCTGTGTTTGGTAGTCCGGCATGGTGACCATTACGCCAACTTGGTCGTCATGGAATTTCAATAGAATTCAAACCTAAATCCATCTTATTTTTAAATTCCAGAGTTCACGCACTCGGCAACTTAAAACGCTCAGAAAGTCACCCGGACGCTCGCGCTATATTTTATGAAGAAAAAACCTATACGAAACGTAAAGTACTAGACTTTATATCTGTCTTGAACGGTTTTGATGCGGCTCTGAAATTGGTGCAGCTGTTTGATGGGGAAGATGCAGTATTATTGAAGAAGATCATGCAGTTACCGCCGAGAGGGAAGTTCCCTAATTATAAGGAGACTTTGAAGTTTTTTAAGGTAAGGAAAACCACACAATATCTAACAATTTTTGGAAATTCGAACATTATGTTGATTTTTTTTAGGTTATGTTTATCTCAAAATCAGCTGTTCCTTACGTGAAGCAGTCGTTAACCTTAAGATTATACTTATTTTTTAAGTTTTGTCTACTATTCTAAGTCTAAATGAAGTGATTTTCGAATTTAAAATACCCTCAAATTTTCAAAAAATAAATGTTCGAATTTCCAAAAGTCGTGGAACAAAAGTTTGTTTAAGAGGAAAGGGTACCGGGGGCTTTTTCCATACAAACTATTACAAACGTAGTCGACTGTTTTTTCCCAGGATAATGACACTAGAGCAAATATTTTTAGTGCATAAAACTTATAACTGCCATGACCATGCCCCTATTTTTTGCTTTTTTAAATTTTAATTTCTATGATAATTAGAAAATGAAAAAAACCAAAACATAGGGGCATAGTCATGGCAGTTTTAGATTTTATTGCACAAAAATATTTGTGCTAGTGTCATTATTCAGGGAGGAAACAGTCGACTACGTTTGTATGGAGAGAGCGTAGGTACCCTTTCACCTTAAGTGCACAGACGCAGCCCTCGACCGCTTGCTAATATTATAGTTACCAATAATCCTGTTTAACTTTCAACAGGAAGCTTTCAACGTAAAAGAAGCTGAGAAGGAAGGTAGAATATTGCCTGGCGAAGGGGTCGATCAAGAATACGATGCCACAATGCAAACCATTAGAGATATAGAAGACGAATTGAAGGAATATCTTGCGGAACAGGAGAAATACTTCAAGTGTAGAGTGAGTTACATACATTTTCAAAAGAAAAGTAGGGTATATATTTGGAAGTTAACGTTTAAATTTTTACTACTAAAGTTATTTAATTCGGAATATTTACCGTGTCTTAGTTTTTAACCGACTTCGAAAAAAGGAGGAGATTCTCTATTCGTCTCGTAAACAGGGTGAAACTTTTATATTGGCCTTGAGGGCTGTATCTTAAACTATATGAGATAGCTAAAAATACTGAAAGGAGTTGCGTGCCCGATTTTGACAAACCCTAAAACTGCATCATAGATAGATAAATAAACACTTTATTGCACTATAAAAACAAAATACAATTAAACACAAAAAGAAAGTTGATAAAAACTAAACAATATGGCACAATGGGCGGCCTTATCGCTAGCTTTCAAACTACTTGGAATCGAACCTGTTAATTTTCCAAAAAATAATCACCTTTTATCGATAGTGTTGCTAATAAAGATAAATTCCTGGAAACAAACATAGTATGGCAAATCAAAAGAAAAAGCTAATTTTTGTAGTTTTCTGCAATTAACCCTGAAGGCTCATGTAGAACTCACCCTGTATATATTTTTATGGTGCAAGCGAACCTAATGGTATAGGCATATTTGAGTTGAGTGAAGTTAGACGCAACTTCTGAGCACACTCGGCTAACTTCACGCCCGTCATACAGTCTGACACGAACTCTATTATGTTTCAGTTGCATTACGTAGGCACAGACAAGAAGAGGTATCAAATCGAAGTGCCTCAGAGCGCGGCTTCTAAAGCCGGCTCTAAGTACCATATGGAAGGAGCTAGGAAGGGATTCAAGAGGTTTTCTACTACAGAAACTAAGGTAAAACTGGATACAAATTCGAAAAACCGATTTAGAAATCGAAGTGTTACATTATTTTGTAATCGCGCATCTTAAACATAATGTTCAAACTACTCATTTCTTTAAAAGACTTTTTTTATCTTATTATATTTAAATCTATTTTTTTTCCTATGTTTTTTTTTGTATATGGCAAAACAACGTTTCCTGGCACAGCTAGTCTTCTTCTCTCTCTATATATATAAAATTCTCGTGTCACGGGGTTCGAACTTGAACTCCTCCGAAACGGCTCGACCGATTCTCATGAAATTTTGTGAGCATATTCAGTAGGTCTGAGAATCGGCCAACTTCTATTTTTTGAAGTGAAAACTTCTTATGGCGCGTTGGGCACTTTTGTGGGTGAGCATTTTCAGCCGTTCTCGCGACAGACGACAGATTTTCTCGCGACAGATGAGATTTTACACAGATATACAGTTTTTTAATTTGGCTGTGAGTGTATTAAGACGTACATATGGTATTTTTTAACGGACGACTATTGACGGACGACAAATGTCGGACGACTATTTGTCGGACGACTATTGACGGACGACTATTTGTCGGACGACAAATAGTCGTCCGACTATTTTTTTTTTTTTCATCTAAAACTCTTTTTGCGTATGTTCTCGCGACAGATGAGATTTTACACAGATATACAGTTTTCACTTCTGCCTGCACTCCCGGAGTGCGCTGTTTTTTTTTTTTTTTGTAAATAGCAAAACAACGTTTGCCGAGACAGCTAGTAATAAAATAAAAATCAAATACTTTTTTGTTTGTAAGGAATATGCTCCGAAACTACTGGACCGATTTCTATGAAACTGGGTATGAGGATACAGTAACTCATTGGGAATAACATAGGCTACTTTTTAACCGACTTCAAAAAAAGGAGGAGGTTCTCAATTCGGTTGTATGTATTTTTTTATCGATGTTCGCGCATATCTTCTTCTTTTTCAACCGATTTTGATGATCTTTTTCTGTTGGAAAGGGTATACCTCAAGGGTGGTCCCATAAAAATTTGAAGATCTGACGAGAATTTTTGAAGTGATTAACAGAATTGCAACTCAAAAGTGTTTTTATAGATGAAGCAGCGGGGCGCAGCTAGTAATGGTATACAATCGATTTATAACTTGATCATTGGTACGAAAAACTGTAAAATATGAATTTGGAGACCATCACTTCGACATCACCTAGATAAATTCTTAGGGACTAGCTAGTTTTAGCCGAATCTGAGCGTAGGTTACGTATGTCTAAAGTAATTTACTAAATTACATATCCATCAGCATTATTTTACTACAACGCCTAATACTCTCTAAAGGTATTAAACTAACTCAAATAAATTGTGCGACCATAAAAAGGTTCAGGTATCATGAAGCTACTGCGACAGAATGAACCACGTTCCGCCATTTTATTCCTATTTATAGACACATAAACAAGATGACGGCGCCACAATCGGTGCACTAACGTATAGATCAAATGAAGAACTGTATTGATGACCTCCCTCAGTCGACAATATGTTATCTTAATTTTCAGGACTTCCTAGCCCGTATGATATCCGCTGAGGAGCAGAAAGCGAACGTACTAAAAGACTTGAGCCGTAGAATATTCCAGAAGTTCTCCTCAAAGTACAACGAATGGGAATCATCTGTGCAGTGTATAGCGACGCTCGATATACTGCTATCGTTTGCGGAGTTCGCGAGGCAACAGAGCGGAGATATTTGTCTACCTGATGTCACTTTTGATAGGAAACAAAAGGTACGCAAATTAAACTGTATCATTAGATTTTCTAAAATTTCGTACAGGGAATAAAACCTCTTAATTTTTCGAAAAATTAGTACTTAAACTATTATTTTTCGCAAAGTAAGAGGTTCAAAAAAATAAGTAGGTACACTATATTTTTGTGGGAAAAGTAAGAAATTTAAAAAAATAAGTAGATATTTTTTGTAATAGTTAACAGGTTCGATTCCTTAGCAAGTAATTGGCATGTAATTACATTTAGATTTTTAACTATAAAAAAAGAGCGTGTTGCGGGACACGCGTTTGAAACGAAGTCCCTTTATGTTTGTGTATAGGGGAGATATATATGTGGGGGGTGAGTTTCTCTTACGGTTTTTCACGTTTTCGTAACGCGTCACATGTTTTCTCGGCGACTTCGCTTCAAAATGGTGTTCGCTAGCAGGTGTAATATTAAGAGGAAAAGGTACCGGGCGCTCACTCCATACAAACGTAGTCGACTGTTTCTTCCCTGGATAATGACACTAGAGCAAATATTTTTATTGCACAAAACTTGTAACTGCCATTACATTTTTTATTATGTTTTTTGTTTTTAAATCTTAAATTCTATGATAAATAGAAAATAAAAAAAACCAAGACATACGGGCATAGTCATGGCAGTTATAGGATTTATGCAACAAAAATATTTGTGCTAGTGTCATTATCCAGGGAGGAAACAGTCGACTACGTTTGTATGGAGAGAGCGCCGGTACCCTTTCCTTTTAACCCTTATAATATAGCAATAACCTATCTTTTGTCAACAGCCCTACATTTCAATAGTAGAAGGTCGCCACCCCTGTATCCCGATAGTAAACGACTTCATACCGAACGACACAGCTCTAGGCGAAGATGGTACACTGTTGCTGCTCACCGGACCTAACATGGGAGGGAAGTCTACCTTGATGAGGCAGGCTGGTCTGATCGCTGTACTCGCTCATTTGGTAAGCTAGCTTTTATTTCTACTATAATCCATTTATAAAAAGGTAATGACATTTTTTAATGAAATTTACTTATAATAGCTTTAAAAATAAACACTGAAATCGGACAACCTAACTTTGTTTTTTTTTTGCAAAATCCATAGGTTCGATTCCTGGCTAGGGTAATGGTTTTTTTTTAAATGTAATGATGCAGTTTTAGTTTCCGCCAAAAATCGGTCACGCAACTCCTTTCAGCATTTTTCGCTATCTCTTACAATTTAGGATATAGCCCTGAAGGCCCATGTAATAAATTCACCCTGAATATAAAACATAACCGTTCCTTATTTTCCTTTATCATCGTATCCCGCGTCAACGGCTGGACCGATTTTGCTAATTCTTTTTTTGCGTATCACTATCTTTCACTTTTTTTGTTGTGTTTGTTATTATCTAGAGAAGGTTCATATGAAAAAATGGAACAATATCGAACGCAGGTGAAACCGCGGGTCGCAGCTAGTAAAAGTACAATCAGAAATGTTCATTCATATTCGTCAATTATTGAATAAAATGATAAGTTTGCTCAATTTAATAATTTACACAGTTATAGCATTAAATATTTATGTATTGTATTGTTACTATCTTACAGGGCAGCTACATACCAGCGCAAGAGTGTAAGCTATCTCTAATAGACCGTATATTCACTCGCCTCGGCGCGTCCGATGATATATTGTCTGGGCAGTCGACGTTCCTTGTTGAAATGAACGAAACGGCGGCCATTGTGTCGCACGCGACCGTACACTCGCTTGTCTTGCTCGATGAGTTGGGTAAGTTAAAAAATAAGGTAAAAAATTTACCTAAAGGTGAACGCAGATTGATCAGAGCCGAAAGAATTGAATTTTTGCCGTCCACGGAAAAAGGTACCTTATAATAGAGAATATTTCCGATGACGTCATCAGAGTCGACAGCATCGTCAGAGGCGGCTGACTCTGAAATATAAATGTACCTTATCTCTATTAATTTATGGTACCTTTTCCCGTGATTCTTTCGGCTCTGATCAATCTGCGTCCACCTTAAGGAACCCTCACTTTCTTGTCTGCCTGTCCGTGTGTTACCACTGATTTTCTCAGGAACTGGTGGACCTAGCAAACTAGCAAGTTGAAATTCATACTAGACATGGGGCGGGTAGTGGTTTTGCCGGGTACTCGCTGAACGGGTACCCGACACATTCTGCGCCGGGTACTCGTGGGTACCCGGCGGGTACGTATCGGCGAAATATCTATGCACACCATCTAGTTCTGTATACAGCGAACGCCTGTTCTCAGAAGCAGGGCTAATTTATGACAAGAAACGCAGTCGCCTAAATGCTAACCGCGCAGAAAAATTGGCGTTTTTACATTACAACTTACCCATCTTAAATTAACAATATTAAAATAAAATATATATTTAGTTTTTTTAGTTCTTCCTGATAAATTAGTGAGCAAAACATAATTATAATGATTACCGTTTGTGTTCAGCATAATAAATAATTTAAAAAGTGTAATATGTTTCATTATTTTTGGTCTATCAAATTACCCGGCAGAGCCGGATACCCGGCACCATTACCCGGTACCCGGCCGGATCCTAAAAAAAGTGCCGGATCCGCCGGGTACCGGATCCAAACCGGGTACCCGCCCCATGTCTAATTCATACCAGATACCTACTGAGGTCTACAAGTCCCTATTAGGTGTATAAAAATCAAGGTCCTGAGTCAACACGATAAAAATATATGCGCAATATTTTTTTACAAATGCTATGTCAGCTTTTATTCACCATCACACCTGCCTAATGGTAGGTGAAGTTTCCTAGAAGAGACTTCACTTGCGACTTAAAGACCCTCAAATTGTACACGTCAGAAAAGACAGACAAGTGCAATATGTTTCACCTGCATTAATATATATATAGCCCCAAGCTAAGTAACTAGACTTGTGTTATGGGTCCTAGACAACGGATATACTACTTATATACTTTTCTTTTGTAAATATATACTTATAATATATAGAACAACCAGACCACCGACAAATATCTAAGCTTAAATAGGAAATCGGACCCGCAACCCTGTGTTTGGCAGTCCGGCATGGTGATCATTGTGCCAACTGGGTCGTCATTGCCAACTTTAATAATCAATATATTGTTCAGGTCGAGGTACGTCAACATACGACGGCACAGCGATAGCTTCAGGCGTGTGCGTAGAGCTCGCACGGCGCGGCTGCAGGGTCGTGTTCTCTACGCATTACCACTCGCTTGTACATCACTTGGGGAACTATCCTGGTGTTTTATTGGGACATATGGTGAGTTATCTTTAAATTTACTATGCAGTAATGTTCCACACACTCCGGTGGAAATTCCACCGCAGTGTTTGGCCGCCGTGGAATGAAAATAAGAATTTTAAGAGAATGTACTCAGGTACTTACATTTTAAACTTTTTAGCCAGGGATTGAAATCTTGTGCATTAAGGTGAAAGGGTACCTGCGCTCTCTCCATACAAACGTAGTCGACTGTTTCCTCCCTGGATAATGACACTAGCACAAATATTTTTGTGCCATAAAACCTATTTCTAATTATCATAGTTTAGAGAAAAAAAATAAAAAAAATAGGGGCATGGTCATGGCAGTTATAAGTTTTATGTACCAAAAATATTTGCTCTAGTGTCATTATCCAGGGAGAAAACAGTCGACTACGTTTGTAATAGTTTGTATGGAGAGAGCCCCCGGTATCCTTTCCTCTTAAAACCAATTCGTTTCGGTTTCGTTCTACCAAAGCCCCTAACTGCCTAACTCGTAAGGAGTGAAAAATAAAAGGTTTTCGCTTGGAATAGATCTGTTCCATTAAAACCAACGAAAGGCGCCCGTCGTCAAGACGCACGGGGTGGATACCGGTTAATATAGGTTATTACTTACTAGCAGTGCTCGGCGTTTTTATCCACGTAAAACCCGATCTCGTGGAAATATCGGGATGAAAAATAACCTATGTTACTCCCAAAAATTAAATGTATCCTCATACTAAATTTCATCAAAATCGAACCAGTAGTTTCGGAGTCTATTTATTATAAATATGTACTATTGTACTCAAACTCTTATGCAGTGTAGCTGTAGACAATAAATACTGCTTTAAATATGTTACCAATGAAAAATACTTACAGGCCTGCATGGTAGAAACCGACGAGTCGACAGCCGAATCCGAAGATCAAATCCCCGAAGAAACCATAACTTTCCTCTATAAGCTATCACCAGGCGCTTGTCCCAAGTCCTACGGCTTCAACGCAGCTCGCTTAG
Organism: Idaea aversata; assembly: GCA_907269075.1. Lineage (NCBI taxonomy): Eukaryota > Metazoa > Arthropoda > Insecta > Lepidoptera > Geometridae > Idaea > Idaea aversata. Next base: position 8,287,493 of record OU026102.1, read on the forward strand.
CCGGAATACCGAAAGAGATAACGCGGAGAGCCCATCAAATATCAAAGAATTTGGAAAAGGAGGCCACAGCTGTTCGCGCTTTTAAAGATATCATGAAAATTAATGATGGTAAATCGATTAGAGATTTGTTGGCGAATTTGTGCATTTAATTTTGTTTTTAATTATTGTGATTTTGTTTAATTTAATAAGTATACCACCGGTTATTTTTGAGCAATTTGATTTAATACTAGTTGCCTTTCGCGATTTCATCCGAAATAATAGGATCAAAAGCTTTTACCTTTTAAGATTCTGCAGCTAATTAATGATAATTAGTAATGCACTAAGATAAAGTTATGATAATGATATCATAAGAATAAAAATATCATATACAGTAGAGCCTCGATAATCCGTACTGCTGACTTGTTTTGGATTGGGCTGATGAAAATGACTTCTCCTTATCTGAAAAGATGATGCTGCGTAATTTGAGGGATAAAGCCTTTTTTTGGTCAATAAATAGAACCAATTGATGACTTTATGAATAAGTAACGTATTCTGTTGTTTAAATATGTATATTATAATAACCTCGATAAACATATTCTGTCAAAATATACTTGCATTTTTAACATACTATAATCCGAACGCTCCGTGAGTCCGAACAGGGGTTATTCTTTGGTAGTTCGGATTATCGAGGCTCTACTGTAATGCCGTTATGGCATTACAGTAGAGCCTCAATAATAATACCAGTGTAAAAATAAGCATGAAATAATTCGTACCGTTAGAAGTAGAAAGTAATCTTTCTATGATTTCTCCTAAGAATCCTCATAATGTGATAAAGAACCTCGTTGTGTTAAGTTTGTTCCTATAATGTTGATTAAGACAACGTGTCTTGTTAAGTTATAACTAATGTGATTACTTAATCAAGTTGATTTTTGTTTTCTACCAATAAAGTTCTTACTTTAAAAACACTGATGTTTTTTTTTCTCTCTAAAGATGACTTGAAAACTAGACTTACGTAAAACGTGCCTTGTCTTGTCTTGTTCTGGAATACGGGCCTTAAACTAATAGGTACAAATTGATGATGCACTAAAAATGCCAAAATAAAAATCTCGATGTAAAAACGGTGTAATAATAATTAATAACTACACCTTCATCATCTTCACCATAAGAAGTCGGGCAGCCAAACTAACAAACTGGATAAATAATAAATAACTGTTGCAGGACATTCCACACATCGCCATCTAACCCAAGCTAATTAACTAGACTTGTGTTATGGGCGCTAGACAACGGATATACTTATATACTTTTCTTTTTGTAAATATATAGGTACTTACAATACATAGAAACAACCAGACCAAAGAAAAATATCTAAGATTTCCCTTCTACACTACTCGCCAGTTGTGTTAACATCTCCGTGCATATTATTATAATACCAGCTTAGTCAACCATTTGCTCTATAAAATAGTCGTTGTTCTGTAAAAAGTACTAGGTAATCAGAAGTCAGTAGAAGGAATCACACTTATAACGTTATCTCTCTCTTTCTTCAACTTCTCTCTTTCCATTACCGTGTAAATTGTTTAATAGTATTGATCTGTAAGTACTAGGCAATCAGAAGTCAGTAGAAGGTATAAAATCACATAACGCTATCTCTCTCTTTCTTCAACTGCTCTCTTTCCGTTACCGTGTAAATTGTTTGATAGTAATTTGGTCTGTAAGTACCAGGCAATCAGAACTCAGTAGAGGGTATCCTACAAAAAACTTATCTAAGGTGAAATCATGCTCTAACTTGTAAATTTAATTTTGATGTAGGTAAGTTGTGCCTTTGTTTTTTTTAGATGTGCGATTATTTTTTTAATCAAACAAAAGAAACCATTGATCATTGATTTATTTCATCCAATAACTTAATAGTTAATAGCAAATTACTGCTTTATTCCATCAATCATAAAGGTTGTTTACCTATCACATTTATAAAACATTTAATTCTACATTTATTAATTATTTACAATAGGGTCATTGGTTTTCTCATAAAAAAGCGGTTGAGAGCTACTTGTGTGCACCCTCACAATCAACTTTTATACTGCGATTTTCGTAAATACGAATCTTTTTCCATTGAGTCTTTTTTTCTAAAAAATTTACCCGAAAATTATCGGAGACACGGAGAGGTTATTAACCTGAAGATTGTACTTCTTTTTTAAGTTTTATCGACTGTTCTAAGCAAAATAAAAATATTCAAAATATGACTTAACTACCCTTAAAATTTCCGAAAAATACAATGTTCGAATTTCGAGACGAAATACTACTATTTCGTCTCGAAATTCGAACATTGTACCGTCAACCGCTTCCTTTTATGATGACCAATAACCTAACTTACTCATTAAGAAAAAACATACATAAATAATAATTAGGTAGGTAAATAGATAGTGTGAATATGTAAGCTCCTTTACATTGTGAAAATTATCTTTTTTTTTATAAATTAAGCTTCTTATACACTAACGCATAAGGGAATTACTTATTGGTTAAAAAAAGTAGAAATGTTTCTAAATAAACGAAATGGAATATCAAAATAAAACTAATAAATGCTTATAAAATTCGATAGAGTAATTAATAGAAATATCTGTAATAAAAACTATCACACAAATGTACTTATTTAAGTAAAATTAATCATGTTATGGTCATTGACTAAAAATTCCCAAATATAGACAAACCCCGTAAAAATAGCGCAAGTGAACACTATCTATTACAAATCCAATGAAAACTAAAGCATAAGAAAATGACTCTTTTTTATTATTTAGAAGCTAATTTTGAGTTAAAAACTTACGTTTCAAGTTTAGCATTTTATTAGAAGCTGAATTAACTCTTACTATAATACTTCAAGTAAACAAGAAAGTGATCTATAAGGGTTCCTTTTCCTTTTACATTCTGAGGTACGGAACCCTAAAAATAGCGGTGGCACCACCTAGCTTCAGAGTAAGCAACTAAGGCTTGTGTTATGGAGGCCAAATAACTAAATACCACTATTTATACAATTAATAGCGACCATCTAGAAATTAGGTGAGGTCAACCAGGATAATCGCGTCTGGCGGGGCTAATGCATCTTTTCAAATGTATTCAAAACCTGAACTACAACGCCGTCTGTACTAACCGCGGGTAAAATATTTAGTTTAAGCAAATTGCAACTAGATGTCAGCAGTTTACATAGATTCAACAGTTTTTTAATAAATTCGAAAAGATGCATTAGCCCCGCTAGACGCGATTACCCCGGTTGACCTTGTTTTGTTTGACGCTATTTTTTGCATGAGTATCGGTCTATAAGTAAGTAATTCTTAGTCAATGGTTATGTTTAAATGACTAGGGACATTATAATGTTGAACTATTCAATTCACATCTATGAAATTACGATTAATACCTGATAATTAAATCCATTGATATTTATTTCTACTATTATAAAAGTACCTACTTATATGAGAAAGTTGACATCGAATCTAAATGCTAAAACAAATTGCAACACCATTTAGTATATTTGTCACAAAACACTGATTAATATTAAACAATTATTAATTCTTACCAAGTTACGTATGAAAATTTAATTTGAAAATCATGGACGACAGAAAAGTGAAGGTGAGATTGGAAATACTCAACATGAAGTTGGCTTAATTAGTTACCTAACTGCATAGTAAAAACCTTATGCTAAAGTCATTGAATAAGTTAAAAGAAACAGAATAATAAAAATATAATCTTAACTATCCATAAGATTGATTTTTCATAAAAAAAGAAAAGCCGAGATAGATTTCAAGAAAATTATAAGGTAAACGATTTACTAGGAAAATAGTTTACAGCAATTATAGTTATAGAAATCTGTTCAGTGGTTTGAAAGATATGGAGCAATAGAATATTACAAAGGACACAATAAACATAACCTTTTCTTTTTATTCCGGTAAAATGTCTTAATAATAATGTAATAATATTATGTACCTACAACACGCTTTTGAGACTAGAGAGAGAGCTTATTTACCGCAACATAACTCTAGCTTTTTGATTAGCAATATCTAATCGAATGGAATGGAATCGTAACATTATTTATTTAAGATCAGTTCTTTTAACGAATGTGTAATGTAAAAATTTCAGCAGTCTTCATCATTGAGATACAACTGAATTAGGACTTTCTACTTATCATTTTAATTAGAATAATTGAATGCCTGTAGACGACAGAATCTTAAGTACACATCAATAACATTATTATGAAAGGTTTGAGGGTTAGTATTTCTTGTCCCATGACAAGACATCCCACCCTGGGTGGTGCTAAAGGAGAAAATTTCCTGGTGGGAGGGTTCGGCCGCGGCTTGCTACCACCTACCTGCCTAAGTCGTTTTGCCAAGTGGATAACACCAGTAAAAACACGGAATTTATATAATAACACATAACTTTACATTACGTAGATCCATAGACAACAAGTATTTTCATTATGTATTAGCAAGAGCATCACTTATAATGTGATAACTTACCTAAGTTAAACGCTAAAGAATATTCTTCAAAGCCTTTTTGATTCACCTAACGTTATACCTCTTCCGTTTACCTATTAAGTCAATTCAGCACCATTAATATTCCAACTTCTAATTAGCGCAAAATAATTTCACTATCCGTCTTTTCAAATTTACAAGCGTGTTTTGATTATTCTTCTGGTTTAGTATACGTTGGAACTTAAAAATTATCTTTAGCTATAATTACGCTTTACCATTTTTCATACTTACCTCATGCCCAACTCCTTTAGTCTTCCTATCTCTATCATACTTTTATAATGATTTGGTCATACGTCAATTTCTATTACAAATCAAATGACATACATTCTTATTTACTACTACATAACGCAATATTATTGTAAAATCGGTGTCTGGCGAGTTCTATTTGAACCAACAAATAATAGGTTAATTGCCCTGAATTTTTCGATTAATTTTCAAATGAAGAAACCATTTCATCAATATCATTAGAGGTGATCGAATCAATTGACTCTGGAATAGAAATCGCAACGGAACTATGCTTGCTTAGCCCTGAATGTTGGCCTAAATCATCCTCAGCACCGGATAAATGCCTTCGTTCATAATCAGCTGGCAATCTTGTCGTCGGTACAGTACTAAATGGGTTGTAAACAACTGGTGCTGGGCCACTTTTATAAATTCTAGCAGGTATTGGTTTCCTTTCATTTATTACAGCAAATTTAACAGGTTTGGTTGCCTTCGCCAGACTCGCAAAATATTCATTATCATCGAGCATTTGTTGAAATTGTAACAATTGTAATTTGTCATTTACCGCATTAGCTTTATCTCTTTCTAGCAAGAGCCGATGCATTTCGAGGTTTGTGTCTTTTGATCCTGTCGTTACATCTTTATCCAGTAAGTGTTGAAGCGTTTTAAGACCATCCAAACTGCTTCGACGTGTATTTACTTGAACAGTCTCGTTTAACTGTGGGTTATGACAGGATACTGGACGTATTTTTGTTACGTCAACTTGTCTCAGCGTAGCTTTTGATTTAGGGCGTCGTTTGCTCATTTGCAAATTAACATTCTCCTGTATTATTTCGCTGCGTAAATTAGGATCATTAGTCAAATGAAATAGTATCTTAATCGTTATTGGGGGAATATCGTTATTGAATTTAATTATTGGCCGTGGATTCTGTTTTTTGATCGTGCGTAATCGATCAACTTTCGCCGATTCAACACCAGACATCCAGTTTCGTACTGTCTTTTGTTGTTTTGCATTCGAAGACACCGTGAGATTAGCACTTTGCTGAGTTTTACGTACAATTATTTTTGGACTACGGCCTTTAGTATTATTATTCTTATAATCAGAGTTTTGAGCGTCTAAGCCCATTCTTTTTAATTCTAATTGTATCCTTTTTGCTTTTTCACGTTCTATTTTTAATTTAAGTGGTGAATCCTTGATCCCTCTCGATTTCTCAAGTTGGGATTCTAATTTAAGCGGTGCCTTTCCATCGCACTTATGAGGACCTATTATAACTGAGTCATCGCTAATATCGTCGCAAGAATCGTTAACGATACGAAACACTTTGTAACATCTCGGACAGACGGAACGTTTAGTTTGCTCGGATTGCCGGAGTGGATTGGTTAAACCGTAATCGAAGAAAATATCAGGACTATGAACTTTTGGTACTCCAAGAGTTTCCTGAGATGTCTTGTCCTTCTTTTTCACATGCAAATTTTCTAGATCTTCTTCGGATCCATAATATCGCGGTGGTGTAGCACAGAACAGGTGCATCAACGACAGTATCATATCATGGAGTCGGCAAAGACACATCATTATTAAAATATCGATCATGTCTAAAATAGTGATCATGTCTAAAATATCGAACACGTCAAACGAATTAACAAAGAAATCTGAAAACATGCAACATGATACTCTAGCGGCGGAACAAAAGTAAGGACAGAAAGAACGGCTTCGCGGTAGACGGTCATCGACGACGGGATTGTCCATCGGGATGAGGTGTCTTAGAGCGATATCAGTGCGGATTCGGTAGGGCTGGCTTGTGGGCGGGCAGAAGCAGACGGAGCAGCACACGAAGAGACTGGATATGTTCGGTGGGCCGCCCACGATGCGGGGTACTCAGAGCTCGTCAAAGGAAGAGCTCTCTCGCTCGTCGAAGGCACGCTCGCGTTCGCCCCATCTGTCCCACCGCTCCGAGCTCAGCAGCGACTCCGACTCTTCTTCGTTCCGCGGCACCGGGTACACGATGCCATCGCCGAAACTATACCATCCACTACGTTTTAGTCTTAACCCTTCTTATAAACGTCTGGTCGATCAGGCAATACCCCTACTTGGATGCAGCTTCTTCCAGCCATCCAAGCAGAGACGTAGCCTATCTGACCACACAGTCACTACATGTATAATGTATAGAGTGTACCTACTTACTATAAATGATCCTATTATGATGTTAGGTCAGATACATGCATGTAACCTACCATAATTCATTGAATTTTGAACAATTAACATTTATGTAGATACAAAAAGCTTTAGAATTTTATTAAAAATAATATATAATGATATTGTTATGATAGTTAAACTGTCTCAGTAGGTAAGTATGTTAAAACAAAGCAGCAGAATATTAGCAGAAAAAGAAATGTCCTACTCATGGAGGGTCCTTTTTAATATTGGGACCAGTCGTTTATAGAATTAGAAATTTCGAATTAAATAAATATGTAGTGTCGTGTACTTAATGAAGAAGCTGAATGAATGATTTAGTGTTATTTATTGTTAAACAAAGCTGTGCAAGATTATTTGTTGAAGAAAAATGTGTAGTTCGAAATAAGCTACGCTTGTATCTTATTAAGACAAACTATATCTACGTAAATATACTAAAATAAAAAACCTAAACAATCACAGCTCATTATAATAGGCAGTTGCTAGCAACACTACGGGTACTTAAAAAAAACACCTGTTTTTTTTTTCAACTAACATCCACTAGACATTAGCATGCAAAAGGACACCGATATTACCTAAAAAAATTTAGAAAAAAAAAAGAAGTGAATGATCTCAGGTGACGCCAATGAATGAAAATCAGGTCTAAATCGTACTTATTTATTATTTTAAATATTAATATAATAGCGTAAATGAAAAGTTAATATTATATTGAAAAAAACGCATTATTCTTATACTATATGTGGGACAGTCCGGCCCTTTCGAGGGCAAAGTCGCCAACTCTCAGTCTCTCGTTCCATCACCACACTAAAATGAGTAATAAATTAACTTATTTTTTGATAATAAGATTTACTTATAATATTTTGAATTTAGAAAAATGATAGAAACTTGGGTGATTTAGATTTGGTACACAATAATAATTCGTGAAAGATTTCACTGTTATAAATATAAATAGGTTTCTATTTCTAATAAAATTCTGACTCAAGGTTAGGTTAGATTAGGTTAATGTTTAACTAGAGAGCAAAGCGAGCGAAGCTTACTACTTTTCATTATAACCCATATTTAGAATTTTTTAAAGGATTGCTTGACCATGGTATTTAAATTCGCTAGTTCTCATAATTTTATAACAAAGTTAGATAAAGGTAATCAATATTAAGTGATTCACTGAAGTTTCGGCCAGTTTCTGGTTCGACCAAAAATCGGCAGAACTTATTGGGCGCACTGAAATTCTTGTTTGTGTATTATCGCGAGTTTTTCGGCTAAGTCTGTGGTTCGTGGCCCGAAACCGCTGACTGAGTTTGCTAGCTTGATATTATTGTTATGAGCTGAGATTGTTTTATTTTATAAGAAAATCTCAATTCAAATCTCAAAATTACATTAGTCTTATATAAGCTATCTGTTATCATCAGATGTATTAATAGTAACATTTTGGAGCAAAGAGTAACCAATAAAACTTTTCTTGTAACTAAGAAAACGCATTTTAAAAAAATTATATGTAGTTGGCGATTAGAAAAATATTTATTTTCCACTAATTGGCGGAACTACTTTCCGAAGGAATATTAATCCTGCGACGAAAATATTTACAACCCGGTCACATTATCTCGAGACCTGGCGTAAATAAAAGTCCAAACGTAACAATGAAATGTTTAAAAATATACCACGAAAACAAGTCGACGCGTATCGGCAACGAAAGTACTAACCGTACTGACGCGCCGTGGCGAGCGCGGGGAGGTGAAAGGAGAACGGGGCGGGAGGTTCGCATTCCAGCGAGGTCTCGAGATAATGTGACCGGGTTGTAACAAAGGTTTCTGTTTCGGCTAAAACCTGTTTTGGTCGTCACTATTTAATATTAAAATACCATAGCGAAGCAATATACTTAGACTCTTCGATAAAAATCTAAATGACCCAAATCATGCAGAATAAAGACTGAGAGAAAATAAAAATAATAATATAATTTTGATATACACCACACAGACCATATTATTATTACCACCATATTTTAATGACCATATTTTTAATGTTAAAAAGTTATTTAGTTTATAGAATTGTTATTTCGTATCCATTTGCTTGCTAATAGCTTTCTATTTTCTAAATACAAGCAGTAAGTACCTCATACTCCAGTGACTATAAAAAAAAGCGTCGTGTAATAAAATAAATAAAAACACAAAATAAAAGAACAAAATATTTTATTGTGCACAAAAAACTTATAAAATACGAACATCATTATCTAACTTTATCAGTCTTGTGTGTTGTATATAGAAATGAAATAATAAATGCGTAAAAAGCATTTTTTGCAATATCATGGAATCATTTGTTCAATTTTAATTATCATTATAGTGTAGTCTATAAACACACGAGTCGAAACTTTCACACATAACTTGAGCATATTCATCATAAACAAGTACTGAAGAACAGCCTTACTAATAAAAACTTACACACCAGAAGATCAGGCTTTGATCAGGCGTGTAACTATTTGGTGACTAATAAAAATGACTACGTGAATGTTGATTATTTTTACATAAGTCCTGCATAAATTCTATAAAAAGATAAACACTCTTGTAATAAACTCTTGTTAAAAGTCAGCTTGTTCGTAAGCCTCGCTAAAAATCGAGAACGGCTTGAATTTTGGTTTTAAAATATTTGTGGAAATCCAGCGAAAGTTTAAATGGTGAGAAAATCTTAATATATATGAATCTCGTGTCACAATGTTTGTCCTCAATGGACTCCTAATAAGATTATAACATTTGCCTACCTGTAAGTAAGTAAGTAGGTACTTACTTTTTCTACATCTTCGTTTCTTTTCGATAAGTGAAAAGCTGATACAGACATTTTATTATAAATACTTAGCTGATTAAATTGAGTCACTGGCAATATTTTCGTTCAAATATAAGACGAATTATCAATTGCCAAAAATTTAAAATATTTATTTTCAGATTTTTCTTTAGTTTAATAGAGTAAAAAACTTTATTAAAAATAATGATTTTAGGTCAATTAAAGTACATTTATTTACCTTTGAGTTTATACAAACATTGATACAAAACTATTAATTTTTTTAGAACGAATCTGAACAGTTATTGAGACGTTAAAATGTGATTTCATGCGAATAATTCCAAATTAATTTAGAATTTTGGACTTTAGTCGAGTCGATATCCTATTATACAAAGGACGTGTCTAGCAGTTATCCAGGACTTACCTACACAGCGTTTATTACTCAAACGTAAACAAATAAAGTTACACAAACGTTATTCAATGCAAAACTTAACAGGCATTGGTCACCTAATTTGACATGTTTTATTAGTAAAGCTGTATTTTTAAACTATATTAAAAGTGTAAAGGTTTATTAATAAATAATTGTCATAACTATGTCACATTTTTTTATTAGAGTACTTACCTACTTTTCATAAGACGTTTTCGAAATAAACAAACTTTAAAAAAAATACGAAACGTTATCTATTAGGTCAACCTATAATTTCATGCACAATTAACTTCAATCGAAAACGAATCACCTAAAATACAAGAAAAATACTATAACTCAAAAAAGGAAACAATAAAAAAAACTAATAATAATAAATTGAAGCTAAATCGTTGTAATTCTATATCAACGCAGTTTGGCACAATTCGAATATTAGGTAATATTCGATTTAGTAAGTCATACCCATTTCGGTATTAATTTTGTATTGCAAATATCCAGAACAAATTGTCTATTTTTAACCGACTTAAAAAAAGGAGGAGGTTCTCAATTCGGCGCGTTTTTTTTATAGATACTTTGTGACTCCCGCTTGGTAGGGTTAAGTTGCCTATATTCGACCATGTCCTATTTTACTATGTGTTTATGAGAATATTTTCAAGGTATATGTGTAGGATCGAGCGGGTGGCTTTCAGTCCTCGATTCTGACCTGGATCGAGTTGTACCCATGGAGTCGTACCCATGAGCATCCTGGGGCACCGTGAACGTCTGCAGTTGGTGCTCGCGACGCACCGGGAATTGGCAGCCGTCACCGAGGCTATTGGACATTATTTTTACTTTACTCTTTTGGCACTAGCCGACCTAGCCGTATCTCGGATCGTCAACCGAAATGGTTTATTAAAATCGGTTCAGCAGTTTTATACTGTACCCAATAGACATACAGACTTTCGATATTATAGAATATACAGCCTAACCAAAAACTAGAAAAATATTTATTTAGGAAACTTTTCGAAATGCGGTGTTTCCGATTAGTTTTCTTCCTTGCATAACTATAAAAATCGAGTATTTAATATTAATGCAGTTAGTGTCAAACCTCGAGACGGATTTGGCCAAACGAGGTGTAAAAAACCGGATTTTGCCCGGTGCGTAGAACGTATGAATTGACTTAGGTTAGCAATGAGATCTCACTCTACATGCACGAAATGCATTTCGATCTTACCCGTCAAAAACAAAAAATAATACAGTTAGTATAAAAAAAAGGTTCCCTAAGCCCAAGAAAATGCAAGAATAGGTATGCAGTTCGAAGATTGATGAATATTTTCATTGTAATTGCTATAATTTGAGGAAAAAATACATACAACATTTGTGATGAATGCGCCCTGAAATAATTTCATTTTCTGTTAAGGTCAATGTTAGAAGCACTTACCCTACTTATAACAATTACAATAATCAAAGCGAAATGAACGACGGATGAATTGGCATATGATTATTGTGAATATGTACAATAAATAAATAAACACAATATTATTTGACACTTTCCCTTAAAATTCGATTCGTTTTCATAGTTAGGGAGCTCCTCATACTATTTAATGACGGGTGTTGGTATCGTCTGCTAGGCATAAAATATATTTGTTGGTAGTGCCCCAAGTCGCCTAGTTATTATAATGAGCCTTTAGAGTCTCACTGCATAGCAAAAGTCTCTCTACTCCCCATCCACTGATCGCTATCTTGTGCGGCCAATTGCCAATCTGCCAAGAATTTTGTCCAAGTCATCTCGTTACTTTTGACGGGGTCAGCCGTTGGTTGTGGTGCAAAAAAGTAATTATATTAGCCCAAAGTTCACCCGGCATGGCCGGCCTAGTTCCACTTTAATGTTGCTGCTGGATATGGTTTTTTAATTTCTTTCTGTCAAAGTTCGGGAGGAGGGCGTTTAAAACAGTCCTGAAACCATGGCGCCTTTCTGCTAAGTTTGACAAAAGCAGTTGTCAAGATACAGAGATATGCCCAAGAAACCATAATTTTGATATTATGGATCTTGACTACTTGCTTGAGTCAAACTTTGCAGAAGGTATCGCCAGGATCACATCTTTTTTTATTTTCTTGGTTTTGTTACTGCGATCAGTCTATGACTGATTTTAATCAGTTAAGGCGCTACCTCTACGTTCACGCAACATCCAATCATTTCAGTCTGTGTTTTTTTTTGTGGAGGCTATAAGCTCAACAGCAAATGGATTAGAAGGACCACATCTACCGGTATATTTAAGCGACAGAACTGTTCCCAGACCAGTCAAAAACTGATTGTTATTAAACGCCTTCCTCCCAGACTTTAATCTGAAGAAATTCTAAAGCCATAACCAAGCGACTTGGGGCACTACCAATGATATTTAATGCCAACCAGACGGTACCAAACACCAGTCACTAAATCATATGTGTAGCTCCCTAACTATCAGTGTTAAAATAATTAGTTTGTTAGTAATAGCTAAAATGTTGCTTTAGTCAAATGTTCGTAATTATCAGTTCAAACTATAAACAGGACAGGACATTTTAGTCATTCACTTCTTTTTTTTCCACACACATGTTTGCATGCACATCGCACACATACATCTAAATATAGTCGATTACGTCTGTCTGTCCATTCAGAAACTACTGAACCGGTCTCAAAGTGTTCGTAAGATGTGTAAGTAAACCCAAAGGATATTTATATATATAAACACACAAACAACACACGTAAACACGTGCTTGCTAACATGCCTTCTAATTCCCATCTATAAAGTATCCATTATCTTGGTGTTACCAGTATAAAGGCCTATACGCACACAACAGTGCCGGCACGATGCCGACACGTGCCGTTCAGTAACGTATCCATCAGTGTCAGTGAAAAATGATATTGGTCCTGCCAGCTGAGAACTTATTTTACTCTCAGGCTATCCGTACTCATCAGTGACAATGACATCACTGAACATCACTGTCACTGACGAGTACGGATAGCCTAGTACTAAAAGTATGCTACAATATCATTTTTCATAATCAGTGCGTCCTACTTGTGATGACATACGGAGCCGAGACGTGGACACTCACAGCTAGACTAGTTCACAAATTTAAAGTCGGTCAGCGAGCTATGGAGAGAGCTATGCTCGGTGTTTCTCTGCGGGATCGAATCCAGAACGAAGTAATTCACTTTTTAAACTCACACGATTTGTATTCATAGTAATTATTTTCCCGGGTTCTCTGGCGAATTACTTCGTAGTAATTATTTTCCCGGGTCTTAATCGCGTATTTTTTGTTGTTTTTTATTTCTCTTACCTCGACGTTTCGACTATGTTACAATAGTCATGGTCGCGAGGAGGCGAGGAGGTCGCGTCTCCTCGCGACCATGACTATTGTAACATAGTCGAAACGTCGAGGTAAGATAAATAAAAAACAACAAAAAATACGCGATTAAGACCCGGGAAAATAATTACTACGAAGTAATTCGCCAGAGAACTAAAGTGATCGACATAGCTCAACGAATTAGCAAACTGAAGTTGCAGTGGGCTGGTCATATCTGCCGCAGGACTGATAATCATTGGGGTAAACTTGTCCTGGAGTGAAGACCGCGAATGTGCCACCACGTCCTGTGACTAGGTGGAGCGACGACATACGCAAAGCGGTGGGCAGTGAATAGAGAAGAAGAGCCGAAGATCGGGCTCAGTGGTGGATCTTGGGAGAGGCTTACGTCCAGCAGTTGACTGACACCGGCTGATGATGATGATGAATATAATTTTTCACTGACACTGATGGATACGTTACTGAACGACAAGTGTCGGAACTGTGCCGGCACTGTTGTGTGCGTATAGGCCTTAATTCTAACTCTCAAAGAGACGCGGGTCTTATTTGGGTTAGGTTTTACGAAGTGTACTAAATACTGCTTTTTCTACTGGACATTGCATACAGCGCCATCTAGCCCTTAGCTAAGTCACCAGGCTTGTGTTATGGTGGCTAGATAACGGATAACACTGTTTCTTTTGTAAATACATGAAGTACCAACACAAATATTTGTTCCTAATCGGGAATCGAACCCACGACCTTGTGCTTCGTAGACGACTGTTCATCCACCCCGCCACAGAGCCCCAAGCTATGTAACTTGTGTTATGGGTGCTAGACAACGGATATACTACTTATATACTTTTCTTTTGTAATACATAGAAACAACCAGACAACCGACAAATATTTAAGCATAAATACTTGTCTGAGGCGGGAATCGAACCCGCAACCCTGTGTTTAGCAGTACTACATGATGACCATTGTGCCAACTGGGTACTTGTACACTTCGCTTCGATACTACAAATAAAGCCCACGTCGCTTTTTGAGTTGAAAGATATATTGGAAAATTGTATGGCTTACCTGGTAAAAACTGGCACCAGCCAGAGATTGGGTCTGTTCCCGAATACTTCTTTAAAGTTTTTATAGGCACCGAGGGAGAAGCCGTTCTTGTCGGCTCCATTGCGGAACATTGGCGCACGGAAAGCTTCTGTAATGTTTGAAAACAAATATTTATGAGTTAATAATAATAAATATATATATACGCCACTAAGCCGATCGTAGATCCTAGATCGCGCAAGTGAAGTTTTTCTGAAGATAAGCTCATATACAAGTTCCAAAGAAACATCGTTAGGCCGCGGCCTACCGGGTATAACACCTGCACGGTGGAAGATCTTCCCTTTGGAGGTACATACCACCAAGTACCTCCAAACTGGTTTTAGTGTGAACCCGGCATAAACTTTTTCGTATATCAGAGAATCAACAGATACATTTTAATTTCCAAATCTTTACAACAAAATACTAAAGAACCAATTTTTTTTTACTTATTTAACTATCAATGAAATAGTGTGCTACGTCAATCACTGAAAACGATGAAAATACTATAAATAATTAATTACATATTTATCGGAAGTAAGATATGAAGTTGTTTGCTAAACCAAGACACTAAATTAAGTATCACTAAACAAAAATGCAATCGACGAAAATACTTGTAATTACATATTTATCGGAAGAAAATTTAAGATATATGAAGATTTTTGCTAAACCATGAAACTAAATGAAATATCACTAAACAAAAATGCAATTAACCAACGAATTAACAAAAGGGTCAAGTAACACTTTTTTTTAATATACGGCTAAATACAATGGTTCCTCTAATTACACTCTACTTTTAGAAAGTGACTGCAATTACCGTTAATCAATGTTTTAAGCAATGAGTTTAATATTATCTGACCGGTAGGAGTGCTCATTCGACGGGACGATATGATCACATCTGAAAGCAAATTTCATATAAATAGGTTGAATTGCAGTCACTTCACACAGGTTCCCAGTGGCGTAGCGAGGGTCATTGCGCCTGGGGCGAAGTCATAATTTGCTGCCCTCTTCATTACATAGTATAAAACAAAGTATCTTTCCACTGTATGCTTAGATCTTTATAACTACACAACGTATTTTGATGCGGTTTTTTTAAATAGATAGAGTGATTCATGAGTAAGGTTTATATGTATAATACATGCATAATATAGCCGAGCGAAGCCAGAGCGGGTCGCTAGTAACGTCATAATAATAATGTTGGTGTTGGGGAGAAAAAACGTTACGATATGAAAGAAATAATCGAGAAATATTTATTTAAAAACTCGTGATTTACAACAACTGTATTGGGCGGGAGGGACAATATGTGCAAGTGGGTAAGAACTAATTTCTTGGAAAATTTATTGTCTGACTGACCGCCAGTGACCGCACAAAAGATTTTCTCCCAATTTTGCCGCCCTCTAATGGTGCCGCCCGGGGCAGTCCGCCCCTCCGCCCCCCCCTTGCTACGCCAGGATCCTCTACGGGGGCCATATGCTGGTTCAAACTAGTCCCTTTAATAATCTATATTAAATCTACGATCAAACAAACTTTTTAAAAAAATATACGCGACGAATTGAGATCCTTTCTTTTGTAAAAGTTTGTGTGTTAGTATGTTTGTAAAAGGAACCCTTATTTTTATATATGTACTAACTGTCCAGGCAAACGTTGTTTTACCATATACAAAAAAAAAGTTGGCCGATTCTCTGACCTAACAAATATACACAAAAAAAATCATACAAACCGTTCAACGGAATTTTAAATATATATCTCAATTGAAAAAATGTCCTTACCTAATGTAGTTCTATTATTAGCGACTAGATAGCAGTGGTACCCGAATAGGGACCCGAGCGAGATCGCAAACATCAGTGATACGAAAAAGGCGAACACAATGTGGTACCGGCCGGCGCTCGCCGCTGTCCCGAAGTCTCCCTAAAAAAACAAATATTTTAATTAGTAATTTAGCTAAATAAATATTTGAGGGTAGGTGGCACAACGCCATCTCTCAGTTTAAGAGGAAAGGGTACCGGGGGCTCTTTCCATACAAACTATTACAAACGTAGTCGACTGTTTTCTGCCTGGATAATGACACTTGAGCAAATATTTTTGGTGCATAAAACTTATAACTGCCATGACCATGCACCTATTTTTTTTTTTGTTTTTCTTTTTTTTTTAAATCATAATTTCTATAATAATTAGAAAAAAAAATAGGGGCATAGTCATGGCAGTTATAGGTTTTATGGCACAAAAATATTTGTGCTAGTGTCATTATCCAGGGAGGAAGCAGTCGACTACGTTTGTATGGAGAGAGCGCAGGTACCCTTTCACCTTAAGCAGAAGTGGTAAGACCAGAAGCGCGATAGAAGTGTCTTATTGACAGTTTTTGGGTATCAACCAATAAAATTCATAGAATGATATTCCTACTGTCGTAAAGGTGAAGAAATGCTTTGTATTGTCATACACTTCGAAACACGATTAGAGTAATTTGCCTCGATGGAAAAAAATCGTGAAAATCCTATGAAATCTTCAGCTTTTTCAATTTTACAGCGATTGTAAAGAAAAAACAAGTTCTTATAGAAAAAACAACAAAATTTAATCAACAGATGGTTTTTCACTAAAATAGATGTGAGTCTTTTAATTACTTATAACAGTTAAAACGGCCATTTCGCGGCGTGATAGGGGATTTTAGGTCCTACTTCACCTTAAGGTCGCTGCATACGTAACGTGATGTTTCTCGTGCGTCCGGCACGGCAAATCAAATTTTCAATTTGTGTGCAAAAATTTTATTTGGATATTTTTTTTAATTAAGTCCTAAGGGGACCTTCAAGTACCATAATGGGATTACAGTTTTTGTTTCACACTGTATTTATTTCTAAGAAGTCGCGGGTATAAAATCATGTCAGCAAAAGTCTATCAACTTGAGCTAACAAAAATAAAATGGATGAAATCTTAAACTATACCAGTTTTCCTTAAAGCGTGTCAAATAGTGTTCTACAGATTGCAAAATAAGATATGGGACTCATCTTTATTACATTTGATGTGGACGTCTATGACTTTGCAAGTCAATTACGTTAACTTATTTTTCAATATTTGAATTACAACTTCGCATATCAAAGATTCGACTCTACATCTTACTTTTTAAGTCAGCTGTCGATAACTATGTACTCAGAATAAAAATAACTTATGAATTAATTGAATCCAACTTATGAATTAATTGTATCCAACTTATGGATTAATTGAATCCAACTTATGGATTAATTGAATCCAACTTATGAATTAATTGAATCCAACTTATGCATTAATTGAATCCAACTTATGGTTTAACTGAATCCAACTTATGGATTAATTGAATCCAACTTATGAATTAATTGAATCCAACTTATGGATTAACTGAATCCAACTTATGGATTAATTGAATCCAACTTATGAAATAATTGAATGAAATTTATGGATTACCTGAATCCAACTTAGTTTAATATAGTTTTGTTTTACGGGGCTGTTTCCGCACTTAACCTCTATTTGGGTCATTGTGCATCTGAATCCAACTTACGGATTACCTGAATTCAACTTATAAATTAACTGAGTCCTACTTATGATGCAACTGAATCCAACTTATGAAATAACTGAATTCAACTTATTAATTTACTGAGTCCAACTTATGATTTAACTGAATCCAACTTATGTATTTACTGAGTCCAACTTACAAATTAACCGATTCCAACTTACGAATCAACTGAATCCAACTTACGAATTACTTAACTGAATCCGCAACTTACGAATGAACTGAATCCAACCAATGAGTTAAATGATAGATCAGTTCCACACTGTTCATTAAATCTAATAAAATGAAATAAAAAAAACATACCCACTGCGATATAAAGTACAATGTGGAACTGAAAAAAAAAATGGGTGCGTGTACTTATGTACGCGCGTGAGAAGTTATATTTCTTTGGCAAAAGACTCGTCCGACAAAAAACTAGTCCGACAAAAAACTCGTCCGGCAAAAAACTCGTCCGACAAAAAACTCGTCCGACAAAAAACTCGTCCGGCAAAAAACTCGTCCGACGTGAGAATTTTGTGTGACGCTTTTGTAAAATTTCACTCTCATCATTTTTTCATAACGCGTCTAAAGAAGTATAACTTCAAAAACATAAGAAAACATGTGTCAATGACTTGCTAAAAACGCTAGGTACTTTAACTAATGATAAATGACGTTAACGTTTAGTCAACAAAGCCAGTTTATCTAAGATAAAATTATACAAATGTATAGATTATCGATTATAATAACCGCAATATAAAAAATACCTACAAACAGTGCAAAATTCATACTATGTTATATGAATCATATCTTTTAGGATTTTATCATGTAAACATTTTTCTATTTCATATTCTTGAAGTGAATAAAGTAAAAGTTTTAAGCTTAGTTTAATTTTACACTTAATATGGACTTTTAATTTTTAATATGTTCCCAATATAATTAAAATAACTCTTTTATTTTCTGACAAACAATATTATATTTTAGGAGGGGTTTCAAGGTTTTTGATGCGGGAGATATATTGCTTGTACCAAATAAAGAAAGATACCGTAAAATGCCTGCAATTCAATTTTAATCTTTGTAATTAAAGTGACTCACTGTTTGATAAAGACCACTTTCAATCATAAGCTAAGTAATTTTGATTATCTTATCCTCCTTTCTAATACTTATCTATGTGTATGTTTTGCTCAATTACGTAAAAACTATACCGACGCAGCCAGCCTTTTGGTCACCCTTCTTATGGAGTCATTTGAAATGGGAAGGAACATTTAAGTATGGAGAGTGGAGACTGACATAGTAGGGCCTGATCTTTTTGCACGAGCTTCTTTCGAACCACAAGCAATGTATCTATACTAATATTAAAAAGCTGAAGAGTTTGTTTGTTTGAACGCGCTAATCTCAGGAACTACTGGTTCAAATTGAAAAAATATTTTTTTGTTGGATAGTATATTTATCGAGGAAGGCTACTTTTAATTTTTTTTTTCCCACGGGATCGGGCTTACGTGGGTGAAACCGTGGAGCGCAACTAGTAGAAGATAGTAATCAAAATAAATTTAATAATTTTCGTAATTTTTTTTAACATCAAATAATAAAAAGGAAAAGTGGTTCCCCTATACAATGCCATAGGGTTGAAATGTGGCTGCAAAACAAAAAAAATGGCCGACTGATTACTAAGCCAAAATGTTACAACCTTTTCATAATTATTTTGATGTGAAGGTATTTTTTATCTTTCTTGTATTTAGCGAAATAAATTAGACGTAAGTACATGTGTATTTACGTTTAAATTTCATTTCTTTATTTTTAAAAGTGTAATTTTTTAATGTTTTTAATTTGTGTTTAATTTAATCGTTTTTTTAATTGAGGGTTTCATTTATAGACCAGGGTCGATAATTTTTGAAACAAAAAAAAAAATAGTAGGATGAAACCCATTAGAAACGGAGGGGAGTATTATAAAAATTAAAGGAAAAATAATTTACGGGCGATCTGAGGTCGGGAAGGGTATGGGGGTGAGCTTTTAAGGGTAAAAAACGGTTTATCTCGATTTCCGGCAAAACTAAAAGTCCTATGGAAAAAACTCAAATAGCAAAGTTGTAGGTAATAAAAAGATCTAAAACTTTTGTATGCACACTTTTTTTACATAACCTCAAAATTTATGTGAAAAATTCAAAAAACCAAGTTTTTGGTTTTTTGTTTATCTTTTACAAAAATGTTTTTTATTTCACGAAATTTGGTGAAAACTTACCTTTTTATGTCCCAAATACGCTGTAATTTATTTGATTAGAAATATTTATTTTTTCACCTTATTTTGAATTAATATCGAAAAAACACCCTAATTTTCAATCAAAAATTCACCCGTCAAAATATCAGCTTTTTTCAAAAAGTTGGTAGGCTATCTGTTCGCTGAAATCTCTACTTTCCGATGGTGAAAAAAAAAATATATGTTACTCTAGTAAATCTTCTTAGAAAATGCAAAAAACCGATCGAGAAAATCGAATATTTTTGTACGATGTTGTATAGTATACTGTACTGTGTACGTAATTACAGTAGTATATTTTGATTTGCAATTTTTTTATCAATGTTACATGTAATCTTACGTTTTTCGAGTAATTAAAGTGTAAATTTTAAAATTAGCTCAAAATTGTATATAATAATTAAAAAAAAAACGATTTTCTCGATCGGTTTTTTGCATTTTCTGAGAAGATTTACTAGAGTAACATATATTTTTTTTTTCACCATCGGAAAGTAGAGATTTCAGCGAACAGATAGCCTACCAACTTTTTTAAACATCCTACTATTATTTATTTTCACTTTTTATTATTTTTAAAGGCTTCTACCCTGGTCTATTAAGTAATTGAATGTTTATTTTCTTCCGTTTAAACTAAAAAAAAGCTGGTTTAGTAATAAATTGATAATTTATCTATTTAATATTATCATGGACTATTGACCCTGTTATTATCAGAGTTATTTATGTTTTGAAATGTTTATCTAATTATGTAGGTCGAAACAATGCATAAGTCTTGACTTGTCCATAAATTAGGGCCCATTAGAAGTTAAATTATAAAATATTGATTAGGTTTAATTTGACATATTTTCTTAGAAATATTAATGATCTAGTTAAACGCGGCGTTTTCATTATTTCATGGAGCTGGTTAATTGTGACGGGAGCACAAACAATCGCATTTATCATATTAGTAGAGATGACTAATAAAAAAACCCAGCTGGGACAAGAAATTTAAAATAATGCTCAAGGTTTCCTCATAATATTATTATGTTATACCTGTGCCCTCAAAATATGGATGTCATAAAAGTTTTCATGTAAAAATATTCTTACATTTTTTTATTATGAGAAAAGGGTACCGGGCGCTCTCTCCATACAAACGTAGTCGATTGTTTCCTCCCTGGATAATGACACTAGCACAAATATTTTTGTTGCATAAAACTTATAACTGCCATAACCAAGCCCCTATGTTTTCTTTTTTTTGTATTTAAATCCTAATTACTATGATAATTAGAAAATGAAAAAACCCAAGACATAGGGGCATAGTCCTGGCAGTTATAGGTTTTATGCAACAAAAATATTTGTGCTAGTCTCATTATCCAGGGAGGAAACAGTCGACTACGTTTGTAAGGAGAGAGCGCCGGTACCCTTTCACCTTAATGTCCTGGGGGTTACTAGTAACAAATATGTATTACTGGGTTTTTGTTGCATCTATTAGGTGAACAATTATGGAAATTCTGCCACTAAAGAGTCATATTCATCAATGAAAAAATCATTATTTAGGGGCATAGTCCTGGCAGTTATAGGTTTTATGCAACAAAAATATTTGTGCTAGTCTTATTATCCAGGACTACGTTTGTAAGGAGAGGAGCGCCGGTACCCTTTCACCTTAATGTCCTAGGGGTTACTAGTAACAAATATGTATTACTGGGTTTTTGTTGCATCTATTAGGTGAACAATTATGGAAATTCTGCCACTAAAGAGTCATATTCATCAATGAAAAAATCATTATTTAGGGCGGTTTGCATGACATTGTTCTTAAACAAATTTCGCTAAATTCTAGTTAAATGCATTTAAAATGGTTGATATTATTTATTCAATCAGTTTGACACTCTAGTCAGTTGGTTATTCGTGTTTATGGTTTTATATAAAAAAATATTTTTGTTGTGTAAGTCACCCTTAGCATTTTAGTTATTAAGTGAAATATACTTATAGCTTTAAGCGATATTTGCCGCCGCCTATTTGCACGTTTAGTTCATAAGCTTTTCGTTTTATGTTTCCTTTTTTAAATGTTTCTTGTGTGTTACAAACAGTGTTTTATTTATCTATAGAATCTCATTTCTCCTACTATAAAGTTGGTAGGTATTTACGTATATTGATTATTTTTAATGTTGTAAATTTTTGATTTTTCTTGTTGTTGATCTAATCGTCCTACAGTTTTTTAAACCTTAAATGTTTTCTACTGAAAGCTTGTATTCCAACTGAACTAAATACATAATGATTGATTAACAAAACAAGTAAATATTAAACAAATTACATTGATCAAATCCATGCATGTTTTACTAAATTTGCCTTTTTCAATTAAACGATCGCAGTGGGCATACTTGTATTCCTGATACATCTGTAAATTAATTTAAAACTTAATATAAAAATGAGCTAATATTTTGTATTATGTTTACTCAAATATTGTTATCTTTGAGTTACGACATTTTAGATCTAGGTGTGCGATATATGTTTTATGTTTTGCTTAAGCCCGTCACAGACGTAACTATAATATATATTACTATACTGTACTATATATTATATTGTAGCAAGCCATCACACACGGTAGTAATACAAAGGCACCTACGGATAATAGGGCCACTAAAAGGTTTTATAAAAACCTTGATATTAGCAACAAAGTAACAAGAAAATAAACAAATGAATTGTTGTTCAGATTGACAATAAAGCAAATATTTATTTAATGACCTGTTTTTAAGTATTTTTACGAAATAATTAGTTTTTAATTAAGGTGGCAGGTGGCCTTAGCCGAAGGTACCTTATAACATATATTTTTGTCTTTATGCCTTAATATGCCATAACATTATATTAATATGTCTTGCTAATAAGCTTAATAGGCATGTTATATTAATAAGCTTTCTTGTCCTCTTTGATATTTTTTCAATATTTTGTGTGTTGTACAAATAAAGTGTTTATCTATCTATCTGTCTATATCCGTCCATATATTATCTGTGGTTACTCAAAGATTACTAAGGAAAATATATCGTAATATGCCTTGCTATGAATTACAAAATATATATTATAGCTTCGTCTGTGAGGGGCTTTAGAGCTATGAATTTTGTTTGTTGAATGAAGGTATGAAACTTTTTCTTGAAACATGATAGTACGGGATCCCTTTAAGGACGACCCTTATCGATCTGTGTAATGGATGAAAAGTATTTTATATTAAATAGGCCAATAAATATATTGCAAATGGGTTGCCTAAAAAAATTCAGTCCAGAATGATAAATTTTTTTTTCTGTTAGACTTTTCACTGGATTGGTCAATAGACAAATTCCGTACCAATGAAATACATAATCTTTATTTAAACTTAACTTTAATTCATTAACCAGACCAGTGCAAATAACTAGTATAGATTTACCTGCCTACCCACGAGTTGTGACAGGAAAAAATAGTCAACCTAACGTTTGCATATTCTATAGGCTTCATACTTTCTATTGGTATGGAATTTGTCTCTTAAACAAGTCAGTAAAAGGTTTAAAAAATAAAACAAAAAATTAAATTGTTCATATTCTGGACTGAATTTTTTTAGGCAACCCATTTGGAATTTATTTATTGACCAATTTTTTTTAAAATTTGATTTCGATGAAGGTCGTACTTAAAGGGTTCTCCGACTATGATATTTCTAATTAAAAAAACTTCCAATAACTACCACTTACCTTCCAAAAAGTAATAAAAGAGGGCAGCGACGTCCCCATAATGAAGAGACAGTAAAAGAGCGCGTACGCAAGGAACAGGATAAAGAACTTGTAGTTGTGATAACAGACGCAGTTGTTAACCCAGGGACAGTGGTGGTCCATCTTGAGGACGCAACGAGCGCAGATGCTGCAGTGATGAGCTCGGTCCGGTTTAATTAACACGCAGCGGTTGCAGTAACGGACGGAACCAGACATTGTCCTGCAATTTTCATGGTTATTATTAAACTATTAAAATCTAGCTAGCTCTAGCTAGATGGGTCTGGCCGGAAGACCAGCGCTGCAGCTAAGCATGCTTGGCCGCAGTTTTTAGCTGATGTCGACCCATATGGGTCAGCACACGACTCCTCATTTATGTTGTCTTTTCTTTACCACTTTTTTAATGTAAATAATTATCATTGTCATGATCATTTCTTCATTCCTGTGTTTGTCGTGTGTTTGTGCTCAATAAATGCTTTTCTTTCTTTCTAAACTAGCTGCGCCCCGCGGGAGTCCCGATTCCGTGAGAATATCGGAATAAAAAGTAGCCTATGTGTTAATTTAGGTCTCCAGCTATATAGAAACCGAGTTTCATCACAATCGGTTCAGTAGTTTTTGCGTAAAGGAGTAACAAACATGTAACACAAACTTTCATATATTAAATACTTTCATAGTAGGATTAATAAAATACTAGGTAGCTGTTGTGTTGCCTGCGACTTCGTACGCGTGGTAGATTTGTTTTGTATGCTAAACCTTTCTCTTGAATCATTCTATAAATTTATTAAAAACCAACAGCTCTATTGCAATCCAAAACTATGTGTTTATTTACTACCCCAACTGTGGCTGTCACAACATCACGTCCTATCACTTTCAGTATTCAACCCATAGCTATCACTAACGGTACCCAATTCGTCACTGTCACTACCTAATCTGTCGGTATCACAACGTAATTTGCTACCATCGCTACCCAATCTATTTCTATCACTACCCATTGTGTTTATTTACTACCCCAAACTGTGGCTATCACAACATCTCATCCTATCACTTTCATTGCTCAACCCATAGCTATCACTAGCACTACCCAATCGTCACTATCACTACCTTACCATCACTACCCAATTATTTTATTCATTTATTTACTACCCCAATTGTGGCAGGCACAACATCACACCCTATTGCTTAATCCATAGCTATCACTAGCACTACCTAATTCGTCGCTATCACTACCTAATCTGTGACTATCACAAACCAATCTGTCACTATCATTACCCATTACGTCTATCTACATCCACATCACATCCTATTGGTCAATCCATAGCTATCACTAGCACTACCTGATTCGTCACTAACACTACCTAATCTGTCGCTATCACAACCCAATCTGTCACTATCATTACCCATTACGTCTATCTACATCTACACTAATATTATAAAGAGAAAATCAAGGAACGTATATTATAAAGATACCTACATTAAATCCTTGGGGATTACTCTGGCCACTTTTTATTTCCATATTCTCATGGGAACTGGACTGACGCGAGTGAAACCGCGGACCGCTGCTAGTTGATAATAATTAGGTACTTTTCTCAATTCTAGCTAATGAATCAGAACGAAATCAAACCTTGTCAAAAGAGGCAATGTAGCGCCAAAGTTTTCAACTATTTCTTTTTTGTTTTCGAGTGTAAAAATAAGCGCGAGGTACCTTCTCAACATTATTCTCAGTCTAGAATTGAGAAAAAGTACTTATAAAATACTTACTTTACAATCTTTGTAGTGTTTTCATTTAGAATATTTTTGTCAGAAATTAGAATTTGGTTGATTAGATTTTTGCACAGCTTTAGCATCAAGGTGCATTCAACAAATATAGCATAAGTGGTCATAAATTTTGTAGAATAAACATAAACATTCTACTTTTGGTAATTCATCAGTTATTGTTTTTAATATTGTTTGTTGTTCAACAAAAAGTAAATGCGGTGGTGTGGATGTCCCATTAAAGTCATAAAATTTCTCTTTATTAATAAATATACAATTGACTGATAATTTTGTCCAAAACATAACTATCGTATTTCCTTTTTATTCCTTGGACTAGGGCATCCGATGAGATTGAAAAATCTTAACAGTTCAGCTCTTAAGGTGAAAGGGTCCTGCGCTCCCTCCATACAAACGTAGTCCACTGTTTCCTCTGGATAATGACACTAGCGCAAATATTTTTGTGCTATAAAACCTATAACTGCCATCTATGCCCCTATTTTTTTTTTTTTTTTCATTTTATAATTATCATAGAAATTAAGACAAAAAAATAAAAAAATAGGGGCATGGTCATAGCAGTTAAGTATAAGTTTTATGCACCAAAAATATTGGCTCTAGTGTCATTATCCAGGGAGAAAACAGTCGACTATATTTGTAATTTGTAATAGTTTGTATGGAGAGAACCCCGGTACCCTTTCCTCTTAACGTTTCCCCTGGGCTGGGAGCATAGGGGATCCGCGAGACCTTTCGGTCTTATTTTACCGCTTATCGTCTCCTCTAGTCCAGAGGGGGGACGATAATCGTGAGATAGTTTTTGACAGGCGGTCCGTTGAGAGTAGGAGACCAGTTAGGGGAGCCGTTATGCGTGAACCAACATAACATTTTAATGAAGAAAGTGTTTATCCTTCATCTTACCTTGTCACCACAGGCAGTTCTTTGGCAAAATTTTCAAGTATAATCCTTTGACCATCTTCACTTTCAGCACTTAATAATTTTTCAACTTCCGGCTCTGGTAGTTTGTACTGAAAATAAGTAGTATTATAATATTATAATATTAACCAGTATTGCATTGTCACGCGATTTACACATGTATGCAAAATTTCAGCTCAATCGGTAACCGGGAAGTGGATCAAATTTAATTTGCAAGTTTTGATGACAAACATCGGGACAGGTGAAGCTTAAAAAAGCTTGTAATAATAAAAAAATACGATAGCTTAAAAAAATGAGCTATTTCCTTTTTACCATACTATGTTTGTTTCCAGGAATTGATCTGTATAATCGATTATTTTAAAAATAAAATTGTATTTGATTAGTTTAAAAATATGAGATGTTTTTTATTGTAAAAGTAATAGGTTCGATTTATGGTTAGGGTAGGTACTTAAAAAAAATACTATGGTGCAGTTTCAGTTTTTGACAAAATCAGCCACTCAACTACTTTCAACATTTTTCGCTATATCATTTGTCATATAGCCCATTTGCATTTATTGACCATTATCTCATATAGTCTTATTGCACCAAGCTACTGAACTTCATGCTATGGAAATTCGTTTTTCTTTAGTATATGTGTATTTATGTAAGAATTAGGCTACTTTTTATCACGATATCCGTCAAGGTATCAGAGCTTACGTGGGAAAAACCGCAGTGCGCAGCTTTGACTAGAAAAATAAAAACTAATGTCCCATATATCTTACAAAGGTAGATTATTAACCTGAATAATTTAGTAGGTGTATGAAGGTGGAGGTTCATGGCTACATTTTAGGATAAGACTTTTTCGAAAAGTTGGCTTCAAGCCAACATAAATGCTGTGATATAAAACTGCAATGTGCGAGAATCGTGGCAACCTTTTACCTATATACTAACTAGCTGCCCTCCGCGGTTTCACCCGCGTAACTCCCGATCCCGTGGGAATATCGGGATGTAAGCTATCCTATCTCTCAAGTTGGATCGAACTGCACATGGTGTGCGAATTTTATTATAATCGGTTAAGTGGTTTAGGAGTCCATTGAGGACAAACATTGTGACACGAGATTTATATATATTAAGACTAGCGACCCGCTCCGGCTTCGCACGGCTATATTATGCAATATTATAAAGAGGAAAGATTTTTTGTTTGTAACAAATAGGTAGGCTCCGAAACTACTGGACTGATTTAGATGAAACTTGGTATGAAGATACATTGATTCATTGACAGTGACATAGGCTACTTTTTATCCTGATATTCCCACGGGACCGGGAGTTACGCGGGTGAAAACGCAGAGCGCTGCTACTAAATATTATAACAAGTTTCACCTTCATAAATGAT
The DNA here is from genome assembly GCA_907269075.1 of Idaea aversata. NCBI lineage: Eukaryota > Metazoa > Arthropoda > Insecta > Lepidoptera > Geometridae > Idaea > Idaea aversata. The sequence continues at coordinate 8,315,492 of OU026102.1, forward strand.
TAATTATACTTATTAAGATAATTAATCTAGGTACTTATATTATCCTATTTTAAAATGAATAAGCCCTTTATTCAGAACTAGCGACCCGCTCCGGCTTCGCACGGCTATATTATGCATGTATTATACATATAAACCTTCCTCTTGAATCACTCTATCTATTAAAAAATAAACCGCATCAAAATCCGTTGCGTAGTTTTAAAGATCTAAGCATACAAAGGGACATAGGGACGGCGAAAAGTGCCTTTATTGTATACTATGTAGTGATATTATAAAGCTGAAGAGTTTGTTTGTTTGTTTGAACGCGCTGGAACTACTGTTTCGAATTGAAAAATTATTTTTGTGTTGGATAGTCCATTTATCGAGGAAGGCTTTAGGCTATATAACATCACGCTGCGATCAATAGGAGCGACGAATCAGTGGGAAATGTGGAAAAAACGGGGAAATTTATTCTTCTATGAGGGCTTCCGTTGTTTGTTTAAACGCCCTCAGGAACTGCTAGATTGAATTGAAAAATATAAAAGGAATATTGTTGAAAGAATAATAGGTATTTGTTTTATTTGACTTTCAGTAACAGATTAAGGAAATTTTTAGGACATAACTCGGCAGCCACGAGTCAGATCCCAATTAAACAAATACCAGCAGGAGAAAGACTCCCTCATCATGAAAGAAACATGTTAAATTTGAAATCCTGTATATTAAACTAGCAGCGCTCCGCGATTTCTTCCGCGTACCTCTTGATCTCGTGGGAATATCGGGATAAAAAGTAAAATGTTATTCCCAATGAATCAATGTATCCTCATACCAAATTTCATCAAAATCATTCCTGTAGTTTCAGAGCCTATTCGTTACAAACAAAAAAAAACTTTCCTTATTATTAGTATAGTAATAGGTCGCAACATAACTAAAAGAGAGAACCCCTTATAAGTGATTTTTTTGCAAAATTGGTTAACCTGACCATCAGTAAAGTAAGTACCTATACATTTTCCTCAATATGATTATCCTCATTCAAAACCTAATTATACTCGTACCTATTTGAAAAGGTAGATTCGTCATGATTCAGCTAGTCATATAGGATATTATATTAAGTCAGATGATCAGATGACCTGAGCTGAGACGCGGCCGGACACTATTGGAAAAGGGTATCGCGAGACAGAACCCAATGAAAAATGCTAGAGGAGGCCTTTGCCAAGAGGCACTCGGAATTACGCGACATTTTATAGCAAAACTTCAACATTGTTATATGTTACTAGCTGTCCCGGCAAACGTTGTTTTGCTATTTACAAAAAAAAAAAAGATGTTGGCCGATTCTCAGACCCCCAAGTTCGAACCCCGTGACACAAGAATTTTATATATATAGATAATGTAACCTAAATAATTCTGAATAAAGGGCTTATTCATTTAAAATAGGATATTATAAGTACCTAGATTAATTATGTTACTAGGTAGGTATAATTAATCATTTATGAAGGTGAAACTTGTTATAATATTTAGTAGCAGCGCTCTGCGTTTTCACCCGCGTAACTCCCGGTCCCGTGGGAATATCAGGATAAAAAGTAGCCTATGTCACTGTCAATGAATCAATGTATCTTCATACCAAGTTTCATCTAAATCAGTCCAGTAGTTTCGGAGCCTACCTATTTGTTACAAACAAAAAATCTTTCCTCTTTATAATATTGCATAATATAGCCGTGCGAAGCCGGAGCGGGTCGCTAGTTCTGAATAAAGGGCTTATTCATTTTAAAATAGGATAATATAAGTACCTAGATTAATTATGTTAATAAGTATAATTAATCATTTATGAAGGTGAAACTTGTTATAATATTTAGTAGCAGCGCTCTGCGTTTTCACCCGCGTAACTCCCGGTCCCGTGGGAATATCAGGATAAAAAGTAGCCTATGTCACTGTCAATGAATCAATGTATCTTCATACCAAGTTTCATCTAAATCAGTCCAGTAGTTTCGGAGCCTACCTATTTGTTACAAACAAAAAATCTTTCCTCTTTATAATATTGCATAATATAGCCGTGCGAAGCCGGAGCGGGTCGCTAGTTCTGAATAAAGGGCTTATTCATTTTAAAATAGGATAATATAAGTACCTAGATTAATTATGTTAATAAGTATAATTAATCATTTATGAAGGTGAAACTTGTTATAATATTTAGTAGCAGCGCTCTGCGTTTTCACCCGCGTAACTCCCGGTCCCGTGGGAATATCAGGATAAAAAGTAGCCTATGTCACTGTCAATGAATCAATGTATCTTCATACCAAGTTTCATCTAAATCAGTCCAGTAGTTTCGGAGCCTACCTATTTGTTACAAACAAAAAATCTTTCCTCTTTATAATATTGCATAATATAGCCGTGCGAAGCCGGAGCGGGTCGCTAGTTCTGAATAAAGGGCTTATTCATTTTAAAATAGGATAATATAAGTACCTAGATTAATTATGTTAATAAGTATAATTAATCATTTATGAAGGTGAAACTTGTTATAATATTTAGTAGCAGCGCTCTGCGTTTTCACCCGCGTAACTCCCGGTCCCGTGGGAATATCAGGATAAAAAGTAGCCTATGTCACTGTCAATGAATCAATGTATCTTCATACCAAGTTTCATCTAAATCAGTCCAGTAGTTTCGGAGCCTATTTTCTAAAAAATCTTTCCTCTTTATAATATTAGTGTAGACAAGCTGCGTACTGCGGAATTATTCCTGTTAGTTCTGAACCTGTGTGAAAATTTGGGTAAATAGTAGCCCAAGAACGATTTTTCGTAGCATTTGCAGTTGAGAATGCAAACAACTGCAGTTTTTGATTGATAATAAATGTTCTACTTGGTTGACTTTAAATAAAAATAAATAAATATTGCACGACTTTCCACATCCCACATCCCCACCTAGCCCCAAGCTAAGTAACTAGACTTGTGTTATCACCACAGACAAATATCTAAGCATAAATACTTGTCTGAGGCGGGAATCGAACCCGCAACCCTGTGTTTAGCAGTCCGGAATGGTGACCATTGTGCCAACTGGGTCGCCACGCTAACTAACTCTAGCAAACTTTCTAAGTAAGCTAGAGCTATTGATTGGTGAAAATCAGATTTAAAATTGGATAAGTATGTTTTAATAACATAGATAAAAGGCACAAAGAAATGTGTCACCCCTGGCATGCATATGAATTATGTATTTGCCATAATTCATATGCATGTGTGTGCGTGTACCATAGACAAATGATGTGTGCTTATAGGTAGACGTAATACAAGGATACATGGTGTAAAAACAACATTAGTATGGGTCGAATAGAGATGAATCATTATACCTCACAACATTTATTTTTAACTAGCTGCGTCCCACTGTTTCACCCCCATAAGTCCCAATCCCATGGGAATATCAAAATAAAAAGTAGCCAAAGCCTTCCTCGATAAATGGACCATCCAACACAAAAATAATTTTTCAATTTGAACCAGTAGTTCCTGAGATTAGTGGTTTCAAACAAACAAACTCTTCAGCTTTATAATAGATGTTCTTTCCTACTTTTGTGTGGGAACACTGGCATACTTCACAATCTTGTTGAGTAATAAGCCCCCCCACATGGCAAAACCATATTGACATGATAAGGTGGGTTTAACTAAATTTTACTCAAACATTTCAATGTAACGTAAAATTCCTAAAAATAGTACAATACAGGCAAATGCAAGGCAAATGTTCGAACTGTGGTTTGAGTAAATTTAAAAACAGCAAATGCTGGATGTTCTGTTACTAGTATATTTTTTTCTATACTTACCTTTAGACTAGTGATTGACCTACTTTCACACACCAATGATCTTCCATATTTTAAATCTATACTTATATTATTAATGCTCATTTATCATTTGTCATGAGTTAGAGTGTAAATATTTACATTCAAACTTGACCTCTTCAATATGTTTGAATATTTTCAGGCAAAAGGGCCAAGGTACTCTTTTTACTTTGTGAAACAGATAGTAGGGGTATGTGCTGTATAAAGTTTAGCAGTTACAATGGTGTCTGCGTTTTCTAAGAGAATTTTAAACTGGTGAGTTTTAGATGGATAGTTAAAAGATTTAATTAATTAATAAAGTCTTACCTTATCTGGAATTGATTTGATTTCCGCGAATATAGTCCGCCAATAGGACCAGACGAACATAATCAGTAGTATATGGTATACTACCAAGTAAACACATTTTTGCACTATACTCTCAATTTGAACTGAAAAATTACATCAGCACTGTATTATTTGATTCAATAGATCAGTATTATAGTAAAAAAAACATTGAAATAACTACTAACATAGGCATAACTGGACAACGTAGGCATAATATGACCAGACAACGATGGCCATAATAAGTAGCACAGGAAGCCACTTGAAAGCTTTCCAACACCACATGTTACATGTTCTACAAGACGCACAATATTGAGGTGAGACTCGATTGTTTTGCACTGATGGAGACATAATTTAATTTTTAACGAAGATGAAAATATTCATGTTCATCTCGGAAACAACTCGGAAAAAGACAATAAAAATGATTGACAGTCGATTCAAAATGTTGCCAGTATAAATTAAAATACCTGTCACTTCACTGATTTAAACGAACAATCGATATAAAAAAACGATTTTCTCTGGGATCAAAGATAATTAGTCGATTTTTTACTTTAAGAACAACACTAATTTCATAGACAATTCTAGACTGCAAACAACCAAGTTAGCCAACATTCAAAATTTAGCTGTCAAAATTGAAGTCGCTTTCTTCTCGCATCGCCTAAAATTTTGTTGTTTTCGCTAACTAATTCCACAAAACTAGTTATTTAACGTGCTTAGGTTTAGTTTCAAATCATGGAGGTGAAAGAGTGCAACGATTTAGCAGAAGAAGTAAGTATCATTGCGAGTAATTAACAACTCAATTAATGATTTTCGTGCTTAGCGTCTAACCGCCCATGACGTGTTTTTTTTTCCAGAATCAATTCATTGTGGACGATGTGAGTAAAATAATCAAGGAAGCTATTGAGAATTCCATCGGCGGCACCGCATATCAGCATAATAAAGTGAACCAATGGACCTCGGCTGTTGTCGAATCATGTTTGGGCCAGTTGACTAAGTTACAAAAGCCTTACAAGTATATAGGTATGTTTGCATGTTGCAACTGCAGTAAAGTAGGTCTCAGGCAATCGAGCCGTGCAGTGCATGCTACATAAAGTTCTGTGCAAATATGAACAAAGAATAGAAAGCAATGTGTTCCGCTAATCACCATCTAACTAAGACAATATATCTGTGTATTTCAGTGACATGCACAATAATGCAGAAGAATGGCGCAGGACTACACACGGCATCATCCTGTTTCTGGGACAACAATACTGATGGCTCTTGCACAGTGCGCTGGGAGAACAAGACAATGTACTGTATCGTCTCCGTCTTTGGCCTCGGCATTTAAATTATTATAAATAAGCTAATAACGCAGCTTTCACCAATAATTGTAATAATTATTAACTGCTTTACACAATATTTTCAATAAAAATTACTTAGTATTATAAAATAAAAGTAATCCAGTTATAGATTTTAAGTTTTTAATTAAAAAATTAGAAGAAATTTACTAAATTTTGTTTTTAATCACCTTTATAATAGCACTGAATGAAACAAATTGTTTATCTCAGTTCTTGTATGAATTTGTCTTGTAGGACATAATTTAAGTAAGTAGGATATATTTTCGTACTCAATAAATACAATTATTAAAACTATGTACATAAATTATTATTTTTTAATTTATTTGAATACATTCAATAACTCCCTAACTCCTTGTTCCCTGAGCAGTCTTAAAGTGCCCTATGAAGGGGTTTTTTCCACACAATTTGCCTAAATGGATTTAAAATTGTTAAATGTTTAAATCTCCTTCAAATAATAGTTTAGTTACTCAATATAAAACACAATATTGTTGAACATATATGTCATCTCCATTCTTTCGTCATACAACCAGGCAGACTGGTGTGCGGCACCGATTCATGGTGGACATACCACACGTTCGCACTAAGCGCTTTGCTTCGTCATTCCTTATTCGTACTGCAAGGGAATGGAATCGGTCTGTCTTTCCTGACGTGTACAATTTGGGGGTCTTCAAGTCGCGAGTGAATAGGTATCTACTAGGAAGGCGTTACATCTTAGGCCGCATCGTCACCTACCATCAGGCAGGTGCGATAGTGGTCAAACGCTGACCTATCATATATATAAAAAAAAAAAAAAAAAACTACTAGCTGCGCCCAGCGGTTTCACCCGCGTAATAATTTTCTTAATGTTTTCTTTTATATGAACCTTCTCTGGAACAAACAACAAAAAAAGTATTAGCGAAATTGGTTCATCTGTTGTCAAGTAACACATTCAGCGATGCCTTTTTATATTATAGCTAGATATACTCCTGTTTGCTGAGAAATTAATTATGTTGAACAAAAATATTTTATAATATTATCATGTACCTACTTCGCTCGATCTCTTCCGGAGATTCTTAGCACCCCCTGCCCCGCCGCTACCGTGACCAGGAATAGCGGAGCTGCATTGATGAGGCAGGGTCAGATCCGCCCACTCCAGTGAGCCGCCAGGTCCCTGGCGTTGTTATTGTTGGGTCCAGGAAATGTGGGGGTGGGGCATACTTTTCCTTCCACAGAAGGACTCGAGCATCTCCGGCCCTTTCGGTGAGGGGTAGAGTGGACTTCTGGAAACTAGGTATTTGCGGCTCTTTAATCGGTAGTTTGGTGGTCGGTGTCGAACATGGGGTGCTTGGGGTCGAACTCCTGTTTAGTTTTTTCGGCAGAGCTGAAGAGTTTGTTTGTAAGCGTTAATCTCAGGAAATCTAATTCCCCTATTGAGCCTACTGGTTCGAATTGAAAAATTATTTTTGTGTTAGATAGTCCATTTATCGAGGAAGGCTGCTATAGGCTTCTATTTTGATATTCCCACGGGATCGGGACTTACGCGGGTGAAACCGCAAGGCGCAGCTAGTGGACAAATATTTCTCCAAAAAAGTTCCGTAAGGTAGTTAGTATCTCGACTTCGTTTATGGGGCTTGTTATGCTCTGAACTGAAACTACTTTACCGATTTTGTGTATGAGGAATTTAGGATGCTATAAAGAGGATATAATCACTACGTGTTAACTTATAAATAACTTATTTATTCCGGCTTAAAACAGCTATTTGTTAAAATAGGTGGGTAGCTTCTTACTAATGAGTTCAACTATTGTCACTTTATGTGGAATTAGATAGCAACATAAATAAAAAATTACCAATGGAGCATAAAATTTGACGTTCGTTTTCTAAGTTTCTTGCAATGGAGATTAAAGTCTAACATAACATAAAACAACTTAATACCTAATGTTACTATTTTACTATAAGTATTTAAATATTCGCGCGCGCAGAGTGCGCTGCCTCTTCGTGTCACGTGACCATCATCGATCCAATGGTTGAGCACTTCTCGGGTCCATTCAACTCGGCTCGTCCATCGCCGTCGGGGAGAGGGATACTTCAACAACACCGATTCTATTCATACATAGGAAATATTTATATAGCTCTATCCCTCTCGCACGTATTGAGAAATAATTAAATGAATGGTGAGAGAGTGAAATAGGAATATGTTCGAGTGGAAATTATTGAAAGCTGCCTGGCCCAGTCGCCATGTATGTACGATTTTTGATGTGGGTGTTGTGTCTCGGGACGTCAAATGCCTCAAAGTGATTATTAATTTCATGTGAATATTTTAATTTTTGTGTTGATCGTCTTTTATTTAATATGTGCCGTAGTATTTCTGTTTAGTGGTTATTTCGAACATATTGGTTAGTGATCGTGAGCATCTAATCTGGTGAGGTGACGGTGATAATAAACTGGTGGGGGGCAGCTAAAATACTACGGGATAGTAGCGACTAGCGAACGACGTTTTACAACTCGAGAGCCAGAACGATCATAAAATATTTCATCTCGGTGCGGGCGAGTCGGACATCCATTTTGTTTTATTATGTGGTTTGGTTGTTTACACAGTGCGTCGCGTTCGGGACAATGGAAAGCGACGGTAAGTACCTACCTGCTCATCCAGTTGTACCTATCACGATACGGAAACGTATCTATAGCTATGTATAGATATAGCGGAGCGGAGTTCGGAGCGAGCAAGGTGTGATGCCTGTCTGCGCATGTAGGCCGCACATTATGACAATAAACATGCAACAGTGGTATTCGATTTTGTGCATCGCGCGGCGCAGTCTTGCTGGTGGCACGTCATTATTCATGTGGTGAAGCACGCGCCTCCTCGGTTACTTCTCGCCTTCATCTAGGTAATTGATTTCAATAAATGCATGCACCAACGTCAGTCCCTCTCTCGTTAAGTTTGTTGCATTATCTTATCAGCTAAGTTGTTCACATTAATCAAACTGCCTAGGTTGTAAAAGGCGTAATGTCGTCGATGTAGCTCTCATCAGTTCCAACATACCTACCTATCATACCTACCTACTATAATACTTATTTATCTAATTTAAAATTCCCCCTACTATCTATCAGGTCTGCTGTCATATAAACAAAACGACACTTTGTAGAATGTAGATAGATATGTACCTAATAATTTTATGTTATCAATTTCTAATCATAGTAGAATATCATGCTGCACTCTGTCTAATGCACTTTCTATTTGTAGACAGCTTGCCCTGAACTGAGACCTTGCTAGTTTCCTTTTTCATCAGGCTTCACTTTTTATGCAAACTGCTTGGAGAATATAGTGTGTAAGCAATCATCGATGACTTTTTTATTTATTCTTTCTTTGGTTGGAGACCGAAGTTATGGCTGTGCACATCTACAGCCTGAAACTGCTCATTCTTGAAGTCATAGCAATGAATGATTCATTCATTCATGAAATGAAACTACTCCTTATTCCTGACAAACATAGTATTTCTACTCATGTGGTATGGCACTATGTTTGTTTTCAGGTACCTATTGATTTCTATCAGCAACACTATCGATTGGTACAATATAGTAAAATATAGGTTTGATACCTACCTAATTAGAAATTAAAAATTAGATTATTTGTAGGCCCATTGGCCCATATAAAATATGCACCCCTGCATACCTATACTCTATTTCTTTATTTTAAAACTGTGATATGAATTCAAACTTCTATGAACCTACTTAACCAACCTCTTTTCTTAATGAGACATTACAAGGACATTACCAGCCGTTTAGCATCTTGCCACTAGGACTAAGTCACTTCGCTCGCTCAGTAAATAGTTAGAGCAACTGAATAACTCATACTTTTTGTATGAAAATCGATGGAACAATCATATAGTTTTTCAGAGTTAAGTGGTTATATTCTTATAATAATTCCGTGACTCAGATCACTTTCAAATACTACAATTTCATCAATATTTACTTCTTTCAAACTGGACCCCTACAGTCTGAAATGTGTTTAAATCTGAGAGCTATTAAATGTACTGCACTGCATCTACATAATATCAATTATCACATTTGAAAACATTCCTCTGAATGTCACTCTACAGAGAGAGACAAAACATTGATAAAAAAGTTTAATAAAATAGTTTATTTAAACATTTACCATTAGACCCCACAAGGATAAACCTAAATCGCAGGAGACCCGATTAAATTGATTAATTAAGGAACATAGGAACCAATTGATTAATTGAGGCGTAAATACGAGCATGGTGTTTTTTGACTTAAATTTAGAAATACCAAGGAATTTTAGTCATTAAATTATATCAAAATGTTGGAAAAGAAATCAACTATAAACAGTAGATGTACATAACAACACTTAGAAATAAATTTTCCATGCAATTTAAGTTTTAGGCGAAATCAATGTTAAAATTCTTAAAATTATGTGGCATCATACATCACATTGAAACATTTTCAAAATTAAGTTAGAAGGTGTGCTTTCGGAACTCGCCCTCAAATGAAAAGGCACAAGAAACTCTTGGGTGTTTTTTGGGATCATGCTCACAAAGGTCTAAATTACAAATGTTTGAAGGTATTATTTGAAATGGAGCAATTAAAGTCATGCTTTTCCCTTTGGCCCATCTTAAAATCTCATTTAGTGATATTTTTTAGTGTGGCTGTTGGCTCACCACATTTTGTATAAAATGCATAGTGGTAATTAGGGATTAAAAACATGTGTATTACCTGTAGGTATATTAAACTACTAACTAAAAGTTCATTCATCTGAAATTCCTTATAAACCAGTCAGCAGTTAATAATTCTTAAACCACTCCATGGGTATGTGCACAATGCACATTGCACCTGTCACTTTTACATCATTTGTCATTGCCTTGATAGTTAAAAACATACCAGGCAAATAGTTAATATAACTTGTGATACCGGATAAGTAATTGATAAGGCTATGAGTATCTTCTTTGTCCATCCCTTTTCCCTTTAAATGGCGTCGGATCTTCTCAATTTATTGCGCCAGGACACCCTGTTCTGGCTTGTCTGGTCTAGCAATTGGGCTTTCTTAAGGTCTCTCTTCATGGTTGATCACCTGGCTCTCTTTTTCAAGCCTATGAACAGTGAAAAATTATCCTATCCTACTAATATTATAAATGTGAAAGTTTGTGTGTGTGTGTGTGTATGTTTGTTACTCCTTCATGCAAAAACTACTAAACCGATTGCGATGAAACTAGGTATGTAGATAGATGGAAACCTGGATTAACACATAGGCTACTTTTTATCCCGATATTCCCACGGAATCAGGACTTACGCGGGTGAAACCGCGGGGCGCAGTTAGTAAATATATAAAATTGAAACTTCTGTAAATAAGATTTGATTCAAAATCATACTACCTAAAACCTGATGCCCACGGGGATTCCTAAAATCCTTTCATAGTGTTCACTAAACACTGATAAGGAAGCCCTGCGCCAAATTTCAAATTTTTATCACCAGTCAGACATTGAAGACTGCGTTTTATTAAGCTTACTACGTGACTTCGTCCGCGTAGGAGTCGAATTTTTCAGAATCCTTTCTTAGCGAATGAATACCTACGTTATAATAGCTATCTGTATACGAAATTTTAGCCCTATCCGTCCTTTGGTTTGAGCTGTCCATTGATTTATTAATCAGTCTTACTCGGATTTAGAATATTATAGATTAACTACTCTTAGCTTTTACCCGTGACTTCGTACGCGTATCGACGAATCACGTTGTCCCGTACAAACGTTGCCCCCCTTTTTAACCCCCAAAGGGGTAGAATTTCGGAAAAATCCTTTCTTATCGGATGCCTACGTCATACAAAGAACACACCCTCCAAGTTTCAAGTCTCTACGATCAGCGGTTTAGGTTGTGCGTTGATCCGTCAGTCAGTCAGTCAGGACAAATGATTTTATATGTATAGATTACTAAAGAATGAAGTTATATTTTGATCTTATATGCAACTGTCTAGCTATCACGGTTCATGAGATACTGCCTGGTGCCAGACAGACAGTGGAGTAAGTATAGTTAAACCCTTTTTAACTCATAATGTGATAAAATCTAGTTTGACTGACTGTCAGACAATGCATCCAGTGCAACATCTAAGTTCAATGACTTATTAGAACCTGTACCTATTGTAATAATAATTTTACTATAGTTTCAGTACCCAGATCATAATCCACTTATTTCACTTCACACTAATCATTCATGATATGAATCATCACTAGTTTTGTATGTGTGATATTTGTGTACAAACACATGCATAACATTCCTTATCTCATTCAGCCTACTAAGTATAATATAGTGTAGTAAAGATTCATTGAACAAGGACAAGCTCTGGGCGCTGGTTTAGATCTTTAACTAATAGTTACTATTTAGTATTATTTGTAATCTATGTCTCCATAAAACACGTCGAAACATGTTGCTATGTGTAGTATAATATCTTATGCGGGAGTGTGTGGTTGTGTTCAAAATCAGTATTCAATATTATTTTATTAACTAAACCTTTGTCACAATTTTGTCAGCTTTGTCACTATTGCAGTTTTAAATTTTATAGTAACAAAATACTCTGGATGCTTTTGGATTTGCAAGGTTAGTAAAAGCTTGTGCAATATTGAATTGCATAAGCTTTAACGTATTTTACATATACAGGCATTTTTAAGGAAAGAGTCTCGGTATTTCTAGTAGCATACCGACCCATTTGGGACAGCATACAGCTTCTTTTTCTTATAAATTGTAATATTGTTTCTTTTATGTATTTGTTAATTTTTATGTCTTCATCATCTGCAACTATCTAGACGACAACATAGTTACAGTGTGGTTACAGAAACACGGGTGTTTCGCCTTCGATAAACACTATTCTATTCTAATTTTTTTGGTCTCATCACAGAAATATTGTAACGTCACTTGATAGTCTTATGTTTCCATTACAAACGGCTCTTTTTTCCGGGTTTTTGTTTCCGTTGCAATAGTTTTTTCGATTGTCTTTTGTTTTTATTTCGATCATCATTTCGATCGTCTTTTGTTTCTAAATGAAAGTTGGTATTTTGCGTAAGTGGTATTTTGCGAGTTATGCGTTTGCGTAAAGGTGGTGTTTTGCGTAGTTGATGTTATGCGTCAAAAGGCACTTGTGTACTTCATGATTGAAATGTAACTGTGTATATTATGTATAATTATTTCCAAAATTACCTTGTTTAAAAAGGTTTATTCTCAAGATGTATTGTTATCAATATTAGGTCGTTCAGCAGTGTTACACACCTATTACACCTACCTTTGCTCTTATCTTGGAGTTTAATGCTCTCCATTGTTTTCGAGCATACATATTTTTGTGATTCCGGATATACTTACGTCATATCATTTTTCCTACTAACTGTACTTAACTCTTAATTTTTTATTGTAATTATTTTTAGACTCGTTCCTGTGTGTCAAAACTATAAATATAAAATTTAAAGTCCTAATCAACGCACCCAGTTCAAGCCAATGGACGGATTGCGCTAAAATATGCCACACAGAATAGCTATTATGACGTAGGCATCCGCTAAGAAAATATTTTGGAAAACAACCCCTACGCAGACGAAGTCGTGGGTTATGTCAATTTGATCAAATTACAAAAGGCCACTTGGAAACAGCCCATTGCCAAAATTTGTATTGATTGTCAATTGCATTTGACTTGCGTGTGTATTTTCAAATTATTTGATACAAAGAAACAAACTATGTACCTAATGAACCTTTACATAGTATAAAATAAAGTTACTTTTCGCCGTCCCTATGTCCCTATGCATGCTTAGATCTTTTTAACTACGCAACGAATTTTGATGTGATATTTAAATAGATAGAGTGATTAAAGAGGAAGGTTTTTAGATATAATACATGCATAATACAGCCGTGCGAAGCCGGGGCGGGTCGCTAGTTCTTAGATAAATCTGTTATAAGAACTTCTATTCAAAAGACGCCAAATTAGAATACATACTTAAAGTTTTTGATTGGTCCATTGTCGCGTCATCTACGAATAAAACTACCATTAGAAACAAAAAAACGTCTAATCTTAATCTGGTCTAGAATCTAAATAAAGTAAGTAGGTAGTTAGGTACCTGATCATCATGAAGTTAGATAAAACTATACAGTCGGTAAAAGGTAAAGACCTCTTTGCCCCAGGTTATTGATCCGAGCTAAATCTATTTTAAATTAACTTAAAAATAGCCAACTCTTGTCGCCAAACTCAATGCATTCGGGTTAAAAAATGAACTAATATCTTTGTGAGATGATCCAAGCAAAAGGACTTTTAACTCCAAACGATTTGAAAATCACTCTAAAGTTATTAAGAATATTGTGGAAGGTAATCTATCTATATTGATCGACCACATTGGGAAATAAATGCATAGATATAGTGTAAAAAAATGATAAAAGAGGACGGCTGATAGATATGTATGAGTCATACCAAGTTAATACGCGTGTAGTAGGCGATAGGTACAATACCTATACTCCTAGTCATTAATATGCAAAAAGATATCGATCACGAATCGATTTAAAAAAAAGAATAAAAATCTCGTAGAAATAAAAATGAAGAAGCCTTATCATTACAAGCAATGAAAGCTATTAATTTTCTACTCGTATTGAGTACTAATTTTCCCGTAGTAATAGCGAGGCTTACAGAGGTCGTCTGCAATTTAAGTTAGACGGAAAATGTGTTGGCGCCATTCAATGTCTGAATAGTTATTGTTAGGTGCCTTATTCTAAGTTCTTTAGCTAGATATTTTGATTTGATGAAAATTCTTCTTTTAGTGTCTCTTGTTTATGGATCAACACGTTCGTATTTTAAGGTCCCAGAAGCAGCGTTGGTATTTTAAGTACAGGTGTATTGGTAGGGCATAGCGAATGAAATTATTCCATAGTTCGCGAGTGGCCACCACAATCATACTGCAGAATGCTCTTATTTTCGTAATGAGATGAATTTGCTCTTATTTTATAGCGATAAACTGCCCATAAATCTTTAGAAATTGAACAGAAATTTACCTACGTATATTTGGAATAACAGACCACTTTGGAATCGTATGAGTAAGGGTTTAATAAAATGTTTAATAGGACATCTTTACTGTAACTCACTATTTGGCGGATTGCCCAGAATGCTCAAACGCACTGTTCAGTTAAAATCTAATTAAAACAAATAAATACTCATACATGGACTGTCCGGTCATACATTACGTAAAAGAATTCACATATTATGTCTCGCTGAGTAATTCTAAGTTTACCTATACTTTTTTTTTGTTTTACCGGCATTTAAGTTCTGCTTCTGCTTCATAGTTGTTATGAAGTACCATGACATGAGCTGAGTTTATTCTGATTAAGAATTAAGTAGTAAGGGTTAAAAGTACCTAATTACCTAATATTTTGACTTCTACCTATAGGAATGACTAGGGTGCAATAGCTACAGATCGAGATCAATAGAAAAAAGGTAGGGAGGTCTTTGCCCTTCGGTGGGAAAGTGTAGGTTTTTTTCAAATAATGAAATTATAATAAAGGAAGAGAGGACAAAAAGTCTGTCCTTGAGGGGAAATAAGAAAAAAATGAGCCTAGGGCAGGGGTCGGCAACATTTTCAAAGTTTTTAAAGAGCCACAATTTTTTTTGCCCAATAATAAAATATAGTACCTGTTGCGTAAATAAAGTTTTTTGAAGATAGTCAGCACTCCAAATGCCAACTTCTTCATCTTACTGTAGCAATCGGGAAGACTATTCCATGCGTCGAATATAAGTGCCTCAACTCACGGTATTTCTTTAAAATATATTATAATATTTGTGTATGGAACTAAAGAGCCACAGCTTCACATCCAAAGAGCCGCATGTGGCCGCATGTTTCTGACCCCTGGCCTAGGGGACTTAAAAAAAGTAGGAGAACAAATAATAGGTACATACCAAATAGATTTGTTGATTAGACTTTCAAATCACTACATAGTTTAAAATAAAGTCGCTTTCTCTGTCCCTAATTCCCTTTGTATGCTTAAATCTTTAAAACTACGAAACGGATTTTGATGCGGTTTTTTTTAATAGATAGAGTGATGCAAGAGGAAGGTTTATATAAACCTTCCTCGTATGTAACCTTCCATGTATTATACATATGTATACATATGTATAATACATGCATAATATAGCCGTGCGAAGCCGGAGTGGGTCGCTAGTGTAATACTAAACGGCGTGTAACTTACTTTTTTATTGTAGTTTTTGTAGCAGTTAAAGCGATATTTTCATAATTAAAACTCAGTAAACAGTAATCAATCACAATAATAGCAATAGATTTCTTAGTATTCCTGTGAAGGCATCTCAGATAATAGACATACTTAACTTAGTGTTCATTATCGTTAGTTCGATTTCAATTACATCACCGTTTATGTTTTTATTGGTGCAGGAAAACATGTTTAGGTACATATTAGCTACCATAACTCGTTAAATTATCAAGTTTTTGAATAGTAGCAATTAAACAGCAAATTAATTGTTGAAATAATGTACCAAATGTCTATTTCATTAATATTGAAACTAATATTTGTATTTCTTTAAAAAATTGATTTTATTCATTATTAGTTAAAATCATGGAAAACAAAGAAAAAAAAATTATACAACACAATCTGGATGGCTAGCTAGACAGACTCTGAACGAAAAAGCTGGTGGCTTTTTCGCCAGCTCTCCTCCGATCACCAGACGCCTTGCCAAGACGAGCGCCGAAGTCCTTAAAAAAAGAAGAGGCTTCTATGTATCTCTGTAACCCAGGTTTGAACCACCGTTGCCGCCGCTCTAGTTCCTTCCTGGTGATGGCTAGCTCTAGCTAGATGGGTCTGGCCGGAAGACCAGCGCTGCAGCTAAGCATGCTTGGCTGCAGTTTTTAGCTGAGGTCGACCCTTTTGGGTCAGCACATGACTCCTCATATATGTTGTTTTTTCTTTACCACTTTTTTTTGTTTTGTAATTAATTTTCATTGTCATGTTCATTTCTTCATTACCTACTGTGTTTGTCGTGTGTTTGTACTCAATAAATGTTTTTCTTTCTTTCAAAGGAAAGAAAGATAGAAAACATATATTTGGACAAGCACACGACATAAGACAATCAGAAAAGTAGTAACAAACATAAAAGCACTAACCTAAAACAAAAGGCTGTCTATTGCTTTTCAGCGTGCAGCTAGCATATTTAGACCAGGGTCGATAATTTTTAAAACAAAAAAAAATAATAGTAGGATGAAACCCATTAGAAACGGAGGGGAGTATTATAAAAATTAAAGGAAAAATAATTTACGGGCGATCTGAGGTCGGGAAGGGTATGGGGGTGAGCTTTTAGGGGTAAAAAACGGTTTATCTCGATTTCCAGCAAAACTAAAAGTCCTATGGAAAGAACTCAAATGGCAAAGTTGTAGGTAATAAAAAGATCTAAAACTTTTGTATTCACACTTTTTTCACATAACCTCAAAATTTATGTGAAAAATTCAAAAAACCAAGTTTTTGGTTTTTTATGTTTATCTTTTACAAAAATGTTTTCTTTTTTCACGAAATTTGGTGAAAACTTTCCTTTTTATGTCCCAAATACGCTGTAATTTATTTGATTAAAAATATTTATTTTTTCACCTTATTTTGAATTAATATCGATTTTGCATTTTCTGAGAAGATTTACTACAGTAACATATATATTTTATTTCACCATCGGAAAATAGAGATTTCAGCGAACAGAAAGCCTACCAACTTTTTGGAAAAAGCTGATATTTTGACGGGTGAATTTTCGATTGAAAATTAGGGTGATTTTTCGATATTAATACAAAATAAGGTGAAAAAATGAATATTTCTAATCAAATAAATACAGCGTATTTGGGACATAAAAAGGAAAGTTTTCACCAAATTTCGTGAAAAAAAAAACATTTTTGTAAAAGATAAACATAAAAAACCAAAAACTTGGTTTTTTGAATTTTTCACATAAATTTTGAGGTTATGTGAAAAAAGTGTGAATACAAAAGTTTTAGATCTTTTTATTACCTACAACTTTGCCATTTGAGTTCTTTCCATAGGACTTTTAGTTTTGCTGGAAATCGAGA
The DNA here is from genome assembly GCA_907269075.1 of Idaea aversata. Lineage (NCBI taxonomy): Eukaryota > Metazoa > Arthropoda > Insecta > Lepidoptera > Geometridae > Idaea > Idaea aversata. The sequence goes on from OU026102.1 coordinate 8,332,994, forward strand.
TAAACCGTTTTTTACCCCTAAAAGCTCACCCCCATACCCTTCCCGACCTCAGATCGCCCGTAAATTATTTTTCCTTTAATTTTTATAATACTCCCCTCTGTTTCTAATGGGTTTCATCCTACTATTATTTATTTTCACTTTTTATTATTTTTAAAGGCTTCTACCCTGGTCTAATTGGGCAGGCTTGCACCTGGACCTCTGGGCGGTGCGCGGTGGTTTGTTTGATTAGGAATCATTATTTTATTATTTTTAAAGTTTGGTTTGCCTTTATAATTTGACTCGCATCACCTCGCGGTCATACCCGCGTAAGTCCCCGTAGGAATATCGAGATAATACCTAGAAGAATAATACAAAGCATGTACCTACTTTCTATGTATGTATGTAGGTACGTTTATGATTGTATCTGCTCGGACAGGATTTAATCAAGATAAAGTATTACTATGTCTCCTTCATTGGCAAACAGTTCTCGCCATAATATCTAGATGACGTATTCTACAGATAAATAATAAAATATCTGCCTAGTGCAGATTAACTAGTCTACTAGTGATACAAACTAAATCTAAATACCTATACGTATAAAGGAAAACGTGACAAACTAACTGATCTATCGACGCAAAACTGAAACAAATGGACAAAATGGGTTAAAGTTTGGCATAGGTACAGATTGCTAAATGTAGGTATCCGCTAAAAAAAGAGGTTTTAGAAAATTCAATCCCTCAACGTGACTGACTAACTGATCTATCGACGCAAAACTGAAACAAATGGACAAAATGGCTAAAATTTGGCATATATACAGATTGCTAAATGTAGATAAATCTGCTAAAAGAAGTTTTTAGAAAATTCAACCCCTACGCGTACAAAGTCATAGTTAAAAGCTAGTACAGGATGAAACGCTAGTCATCAAATCTAAAATATTTTTGTCGACATATTTAAATGTTGTTTCATTTTTGGGGAATACCGATGTGTCAAACAGATTTGTTTTAGTCTCTCTCATTTGTCTCTCTCATTCGACATCACTATCAAGATCCCGTTTACCACCAAACCTTCCTGATTTTGTAAAAGCTGAGAATTACTTAGCGCATGCCTCCAATACGAACTACGACTAGTTGCGCCCCGCGGTTTCACCCGCGTAAGCCCCGATCCCGTGGGAATATTAAAAAAAAGTAGCCTATAGCCTTCCTCGATAAATGGACTATCCAACACAAAAAAAATCAATTCGAACTAGTAGTTCCTGAGATTAACGCGTTCAAACAAACAATCTCTTCAGCTTTATAATATTAGTATAGATAAGCAATTATGAAGTTCAGGCTTGGATCAGGTAGCAACGCTAAGAATCGAACTTGTTAATTTTGCTAAACAGAAAACCGCCTATATTTTTGTACTAATCGATAATATTGCTAATGTCTGGCGGTAGGCGGGGTCTCTCTCTAAGGATTTTCTTTAAAACTTTTGACAGCAATTTAATTTAAAGCTGGTTTGGCATAGCATAGCATCACATGGTGGATAGATGTTATTCTATCACAATCGTGATGTCACTGAAATCGCTATGCCAGTACACCTGCCGACTCGGTCTGATGCTTGCGAATTAATTATCTACTTGTAGTTGAATGGAGATCATAGTTACGGCACAATTAATTATAGTTTTTGCTATTAGATTTCAGCTCTCGTTGTTTCTATCGAAGCATGAATTGTCTATGATGCTCATTATTGGTCGGATGGAAACCCTTTTTCATTTCATTCATTCATTTCATCATTCATTTCACTTCATTTACATTTTTTTGAGTCCCTCAATTTGTTTTTAGTAGTTCTATCTATCTAGTCTATGACGACATCTATTTAACTAGCTGATAACTTGTATCACTCTGTTCTCACTCCTTTCTGATAACTGTGATTATAATGAATGTAATGTAATCAGGTAGGTAATTGTTGGGGTTTCTCAGGTCGCCCGTAGGCTTCCAAACTCGACCTAACGACTGCTATTACTTAGTGGATAAAGCAACCGGGACCAACGGACTAACGTGCCATCCTAAATGAATCAATGAGCATATTCCTCTTTTTCTCCTCTCTACCTTTACCGGAATTGACCAACAATTAAACAGACCTTCTCCATCCTAAGGTTGCCTGGAAGAAATCGCTTTAAGTGATAAGGTCGCCTGTTTGTACAATTTAATAAGCTTTCTTTGTCCTCTTTGATTTTTTCAATGTTTTGTGTGTTGTACAAATAAAGTGTTTATCTATCTATCTATCTAATTGCTTGAGATTATGTATTTATTTTGTAATTTTATATTGTTACAGGTGTTAAATATCAAGAATGAGTGATAAGTGTTAGCGGGAGGCGGTGATGCAGCGAGCCCCAGCGGGCGGCGCTACGCAGCCGCAGGCCTCCGCCGTCGCCCCCGCCTCTTCTCACTACCGTACTCATACCCTTTATCCGGATATTGATGATCAGGTCAGTGTTTACAATTAATTGATACACTTAATGCAGAAAAAGAAGATAAAAAAAAATGGGTGCGTGTACTTATGTACGCGCGTGAGAAGTTATACTTCTTTGGCATTATAAAAAAAAAAAAAAATGGGTGCGTGTACTTATGTACGCGCGTGAGAAGTTATACTTCTTTGGCATAATTAAAAAAAAAAAAAAAAAAAAAAACTCCGGCAAAAAACTCGTCCGACAAAAAACTCGTCCGACAAAATACTCGTCCGACAAAAAACTCGTCCGGCAAAAAACTCGTCCGACAAAAAACTCGTCCGACAAAAAACTCGTCCGGCAAAAAACTCGTCCGACAAAAAACTCGTCCGACAAAAAACTCGTCCGACAAAAAACTTGTCCGACAAAAAACTCGTCCGGCAAAAAACTCGTCCGACAAAAAACTCGTCCGACGAAAAACTCGTCCGACAAAAAACTCGTCCGACAAAATACTCGTCCGACAAATATAAATAATTAATTACATTAAAATAATTATGTAGTAGTAGTACCTCTTTGTACTTATCATCTTGTCATCTTGCGGTTTGCGGACAACTTCAACATGGTTTTATGACAGCTGTCATCTTGCGGTTTGCGGACAACTTCACGGTGAGAATTTTGTGTGACGCTTTTGTAAAATTTCACTCTCATCATTTTTTCATAACGCGCCTAAAGAAGTATAACTTCAAAAAAAAAAAAACTCGTCCGACAAAAAACTCGTCCGACGAAAAGTTCGTCCGACAAAATACTCGTCCGTCAAAAAACTCGTCCGACAAAAAACTCGTCCGGCAAAAAACTCGTCCGACAAAAAACTCGTCCGACAAAAAACTCGTCCGACAAAAGACTCGTCCGACAAAAAACTCGTCCGACAAAAAACTCGTCCGACAAAAAACTCGTCCGGCAAAAAACTCGTCCGACAAAAAACTCGTCCGACAAAAAACTCGTCCGACAAAAAACTCGTCCGACAAAAAACTCGTCCGGCAAAAAACTCGTCCGACAAAAAACTCGTCCGACAAAAGACTCGTCCGACAAAAAACTCGTCCGACAAAATTTCGTCCGGCAAAAAACTCGTCCGACAAAAAACTCGTCCGACAAAAAACTCGTCCGACAAAAAACTCGTCCGGCAAAAAACTCGTCCGACAAAATACTCGTCCGACGAAAAACTCGTCCGACAAAAAACTCGTCCGACAAAATACTCGTCCGACAAATATAAATAATTAATTACATTAAAATAATTATGTAGTAGTAGTACCTGTTTGTACTTACTTAAACTATTTGGTTTTATGACAGCTGTCATCTTGCGGTTTGCGGACAACTTCAACATGGTTTTATGACAGCTGTCATCTTGCGGTTTGCGGACAACTTCTCCAGTGAGAATTTTGTGTGACGCTTTTGTAAAATTTCACTCTCATCATTTTTTCATAACGCGCCTAAAGAAGTATAACTTCAAAAAACACTTTAAATTATGAAATCTACAACCCCCTTAATTACCATTGACGACCCAGTTGGCACAATGGTCACCATGCCGGATTGCCAAACACAGGGTTGCGGGTTCGATTCCCGCCTCAGACATGTATTTATGCTTAGATATTTGTCTGTGGTCTGGTTGTTTCTATGTATTATAAGTATATATTTACAAAAGAAAAGTATATAAGTAGTAAGTATATCCGTTGTCTAACCCAAAACACAAGTGTAGTTACTTAGCTTGGGGCTAGATGGCGATGTGTGGAATGTCCTGCAATATTTATTTATTTTATTTATTTAACTTTTGGAACGAAAGTTCCTTTAACGCGCGTTGCGAAAGGGGGCTAGACGGAAAAAATTAAGACCAAAAGCTGTAACGACACTTTTTGCATAGTAAGCAAGCCAGTTATTTTCGTTTCGTCTTTCTATTTCGCATTGAACATTGTGGTGTCGCGACGATTATTTACAAAAAAAAATTACAATTCCTTCACTAATTAATCGAAAGGAACTTCGTTCCATCCGGGTGTCCCTTGACACCTCTCAAGTTTTTTACACTTGGACTAATGAGACGAATCTAACGATGCCTTAATTAAAGATATCCATCGAGTCGTTTGGAAGATATGAGGAAATAAAGAATATTACAAACTTACAACAAGATAGGTGCGAAAAACATAACCCTTTCCATGCAGTCGCGTAACAAGATATGTAGATAGAGTTCGAATCAAACGTGTGTATCTATTGCGCGCTAAACATCATACAATCCGATGATCGCTGTTACTGAGCAAGCAATGGTTTACGTTTGAGTCTTGAGGTTTGGCTTGAAAACAGATCAATTTTCTTTCCTAGCGCAAAGGATTGTCTGAATATTTTTTTTACGCCTGGTACAATTTGGCGTGGGTTGTCAAGATAAGGTTGTCTTTTTTTTTTACTTTTCCAGTGGCCATAAGTAAAATATAATTAGGTACGTGTTTTGTAAGTTATTTTTACCGCAAGCGTCAAGTTAATAAAAATGGTAATTAAAAGAGTCTACTTATACTTTACTGCAAACACCTACCACGTTTAAGTTTAATGTTAGTAAGTAGGTATATAATTAACTAGCTGCGCCCCGCGGTTTCACCCGCGGAAGTCCCGATCCCGTGGGAATATAAAAATGAAAAGTAGCCTATAGTCTTCCTCGATAAATGGACTATCCAACACAAAAATAATTTTTCAATTCGAACTAAAAGTTCCTGAGATAAGCGCGTTCAAACAAACAAACTCTTCAGCTTTATAATATTAGTATAGATCATTTCTTTGTGTATGTATGAGCTTGCGACAGATCGCTCTGAAAGTCTGGGGGCAACCTATGTTCAGTAGTGGACGTCCTATGAGTGTATGATGATGATGATGAATGTATACCAAAAAGCGTTTTATATGGTTCTATCTATCTACCATCGTTGTAAAATACAAGTAACAAACGTTTATCGTTTGTTATGTAGTTGTTAAGAGGAAAGGGTACCGAGCGCTCTCTCCATACAAACGTAGTCGACTGTTTCCTCCCTGGATAATGCCACTAGAGCAAATATTTTTATTGCATAAAACTTATAACTGTCATGAGCATGCCGGATGCCCCTATGTTTTGTTTTGCTTTTATTTTTCTGTTTTATATATCTTAATTTCTATGATCATTAGAAAATGAAAAAAACCAAGAAATAGGGGCATAGGGGCATAGTCATGGCAGTTATAGGTTTTATGCAACAAAAATATTTGTGCTAGTGTCATTATCTAGGGAGGTAACTGTAGACTACGTTTGTATGGAGAGAGCGCCGGTACCCTTTCACCTTAAGTGCATGTGTATTTATTTGAAATGACAACGGAACTGGTTTATTGTACCGTAGCATTGAGACGACAAGTTTTCCTCAATGAAACGTACCAATTGTACCCATACATACGATATAGTACGTATGCACCGGAATTAATAGTGAAGTTCAAAGTAATCATTACTGTGATACGGGTGTGCGATTGTACGTGCAAGGTGTTAGTACAGGATCCCTTCAAATACGACCTTTACCGAGCTGCTTAATGGATGAAAAGTGTTGTATATCAAACTAGCTGTCTCGGCAAACGTTATTTTGCCATATACAAAAAAAAGGAAAAAATATATATGATTTTCAGACCTAACGAATATACACAAAATAATTTAAACAAATCCGTTCAGACGTTTCGGAGGAGTTTGGTAACTAACACGAGAATTTTATATATACGTAGATATTAAGACAGGCATAGAGATAGACATACATAAATCTTTAATGAATCCTTAATAAAACGTAGGGATAGATTAAATAGGTCATTATAGTAATTGCAATTGGGTCTGATTTTTTTTAGTCATTTGCAATATATTTATTTACCTTTTTAATCTTCTATACATATAAAATGCTTTGTCCTGACTGACTGACTGACGGATCAACGCACAGCCTAAACCGCTGATCGTAGAGACCTGAAACTTGGAGAGTGTGATCTTTGTATGACGTAGGCATTCGATAAGAGGATTTTCCGAAATTCTACTCTTTAGGGGGTGAAAAAGGGGGGCAAACTTTGTATGGGACAACGTGACTCCTTGGTCCGTTTTCGACTTTTACGCGGACGAAGTCGCGGGCAAAAGCTAGTCTATACATATAAAATGCTTTGTCCTGAATGACTCACTGACTGACGGAATAACGCAGAGCCTAAACCGCTGATCGTAGAGACTTGAAATTTGGAGGGTGTGTTCATTGTATGTATTAAGCATCGGATAAGAACGGATTTTCCGAAATTCTACTCCTAAGGGGGTGAAAAAGGGGGGGCAAAGTTTGTATGGAAAAACAGGATTCCTTGGTCCAATCTACTTTAAATTTTCGACTTCTATATAAAATTTGTTTTATGTATAAAGTTATATAAAGTTTGATATAAAATACTTTTCATCCATTAAACAGCTCAGTGAAGGTCGTTCTTAAAGGGATCTTAGACTATATAGTTACAATTGAAACTATAATTTGCAATATGTTCATTGTTTCAGATACCAGCTTCTGTAATAAGCAGCGTCGGCACAGTGAGCCTCTCTCAGTCATCGACGCACCCAACTCCAAACATAACAATGGCGAACCCGACGAACCCAGGGACTGCGAGCAGTGGCAACGCTCCACAACCTCCACCTCAGCAACCTACACAGGCCCCAGTCAGGAATCTGCCTAAGAAACGCAAGTTCGATCCTTCAGTGCTGGAAGAAATGGTCCAGACAACTTGCAACAACAATACAGTTCCAATTTCACAGCCAGTGGAATACCAACCGCCTTACCAGCGTACTGTGCTCCAACCATCGCCGATAGTACAACACCTATCGCCACCGCACGAAGGGAAATCATTCTCAATGTACCCAAACATCGACCTATCCGAATGGCGTGACTACAGGGTCCTAGCTAAACAGCGAGGGTTATACGTCCCAGGAGTGATAAGACAAGCGGAAGGCTGCAAAGTGATTGTAGAATTAGACGGTTATGAGAATGATCCAGTGGAGTATAGTGACGTGTTCGGTGTGAATAAACACGATGTGATCAGTGATGCGAGTCCACAGACGAGCCACCTGCGGATTGGGTCGGCTTGTGTGGTGCGTACCACTGATCCTTCGAGGGAGAACGTGCAGAACGTCTTCGTCGAAGGCTGCGTTCTGCAGGTGCTGAACTCGCCGATCCGGATCCGAGTTAAGGTGAGTTTTATATTATACACTAGCTGCGGTGTCACCCGCGTAATAATCTACTTAAAATAATTAATTAATCTTCTGACAATAACAAACAACAAAAAAAAAGAATTTGCGAAATTGGTTGGTTGGCGAATTGGAATTGGGAAATAGGTTAAAAACGGGACCCTGTTACTAAGACTTCACTATCTGTCTGTCCGTCCGTCCGTCTATCTGTCCATCCGTCCATCCGTCAGTCTGTCACCAGGCTATATCTCATGAACCGTGATAGCTAGAGAGAAATAAATTAAGTAGACCTTCTATACAACATAGTACGGAACCCTTCGTGGGCGAGTCCGACTCGCACTTGGCCGGTTTTATCTTCTACTAGCGACCCGCCCCGGCTTCGCACGGCTATATTATGCATGTATTATACATATAAACCTTCCTCTTGAATCACTCTATCTATTAAAAAAACCGCATCAAAATCCGTTGCGTAGTTTTAAAGATTTAAGCATACAAAGGGAAATAGGGACAGAGAAAGCGACTTTATTTTATACTATGTAGTGATAGTGATACATATAAAATCCTTTGTCCTGACTGACTGACGGATCAACGCACAGCCTAAGCCGCTGATCGTAGACACCTGAACTTGGAGGGTGTTTTCTTTGTATGACGTAGGATAATCAAATCGTACAAAGGGATATAGGGACATGGGGACAGAGAAAGCGACTTTGTTTTATACTATGTAGTAATGACACGTTTTGCTAATCTTCTAATATCGAAACATATCCAGGTAGTGGACGGTGAACTATCATGCAAGGAGACAGTAGAAGTGAAACGAGCAGACATACGGCTGCTGCAGCCTCCTTGGGCCGATGAGCTCGAGGACATCGGGCCGCTGCCGTGCCACAACACCTCCGCTATGCACTCGCAGTCCGGGTTCCGGGTCCATCACATGCCACCACAGGTTCGTATAGAAAGATAAAGTTAATACCTTTTTCAGTTGCTCATAAAGTGGATCTTATTAAATCGCTTTTAGGCTCATAACGTATATGATGAAACATTCTTAATTTAACTGGGTTATACTGTTTTGATGTGTTATAAAAAAGGTAGGTACCAACAAAGAGTTTTTAAGCCATCAATAACTGTTCGTATTTTAAAAAGACTTGAAGCAAATGGTATTATTATAAACTGGACCATTAAATTTTTTTACAAAATACGAAACACGACGGCCACAAATAACGTCACAACATCTACCTGCAATACATACATATTACCTAAAAAAATCACAAACTTTCATCGAGTGAGTTTCGCGCAAAAAGCTGTGATGTCATCGACTGTTTTCGTACTACAATGCTAATTATTGAAGAAAAAAAGTATATATTTTCGAAAAAAAAAGTTATAATAAAATAATTGCGACTTCTAAAATCTTTGCAACCCTTTATGTAAGGATTTTTAGGTCATTTTCGTATCTTATAAGCATGCGTGTTACACAGCACGTCCGCAAACTTACTTGCCCCATTTATTAAGGGTTAGTTATTTATTTATTAATAGTATTGCATCAGTATCGATAATTTTAAACATAGATTTATTGTTGATATGATTAAATGAGCTTTATCAGCTATTCACTAGTAATGACTAGTTTAATCCAGAATGCAATTATTAGTAATATAGGGTAATTGATTAATAATTATTGTAGGTAGATCCTTCCTTACCTCATTTTGGCTTTCATAAAGGCAAATACATATATTCTATTTAATATATATAATTGAAAACATGAATGTTCGCTAAAGTTATTTAAAAATGAGATAATTTACAATGTTTTTTCCTTTTATCTATGCTAATATTTTAAAGAGGAAAGATTGATTAATTGGGAGTAACATAGAGGCTACTTTTTATCCTGATATTGCCACAGGATCTGGTAAATAAATAAGAATTTAGTAAAAGTAAAACTTGATATTTTAATGTTATTACAAACAAAACAAACAATGTGTTAAATAAATATCCTTTTAAACTTTAGTATTTATAAAAACCTTAGTTTAAAATCGTTTAAGAAGAAAAAATCTTTATACGTAGCTGATTATGAAACTCTAGTGAGTAATGTGGAAAAGTCTTCGTAAATAACTAGTTAGGAAACAGTGAAGAGAATTTTGTTTTACGTAGGCAGTAATGAAACTATAGTTTCTAATGTGGCTGTAGTAAAGTTCCGCTTTATTCTTGAAAATTTGAAATAATGGTAATCTTCCGGTCTGGTCTTCAGAAAGGAATAGATAGGTACGGTCGGAGTCAGAATTGCAGACCCACCGTAGAGCTCCAAAACTGCTATTTTAGAATATTTTCAACTCAAGCAAGAAGTCTTTCAAGTCATGCATTTAAATAAAAGCATTCTAATTAAATTTTTTTATTATGTTATTCATGATATGTATGTTATAGTCTGTAAGTTATCTATTTTATATGGGTCTGTACTTATTTATGACTGTTACCTGGAATAAACGATTATTATTACTTACTAATAATAGTAATTTTAGAACTCTACAGTGCGTCTGCAATTCTGAATCCGACTGTACCTGGAACATGGTGTTTATAAGCTCACTTTTTTATATATTTTCTTTCCATCAGATGGGTGGCGACAACTTCTACACGTCATCACCGATGCCCGGTGTGGCCCCAGGCGTGGTCACAGTCGGCGCCTTATCCAACGGTTCCATGGACGACCTCAGGAAGCGGGCCTTCGATGACTACGGGGAAAGTGATGATGACTTGCCTAGGGAGGATATCATGTTCCCTAATGACGTTTCACATATGGGTTAGTATTGTTTTAGATTGGCTGCATTGTAAACTTAAATACTTACCAATTTATTGGTAAGGTCATTACAGGTCAAATAAACAAAAATCATACATTACTTACTTACTATTATCTAAGTTGAGGCGAATTTAAAAATCCAAATAATAATAATCACTACATAGTATAAAATAAAATCACTTTTCGCCGTCCGTATGTCCCTTTGTATGCTTAGATCTTTAAAACTACGCCACGGATTTTGATGCGGTTTTTTTAATAGATAGAGTGATTAACGAGGAAGGTTTTTAGATATAATACATGCACAATACAGCAGTGCGAAGCCGGGGCGGGTCGCTAGTAAAAATATAAAAAAAAACGTGTGGCACTCGGGGACTGCCGCGGTAAAGCTATTGCATAGCGAACGCTCGGCCGAGCTACATGGTAGGTGGGGGGTGTTAGGTTTTATTTTCGTTACGGAATTTCTTGATTCGGTCGTCGCGCTCAACGCTATGCAATAGCTTAAAAACAAGGAAATACTTATACCGCGGTTTCATTGGCATAACTCCAGATCCATTGGGAGTATCAGGATAAAAAGTAGCCTATAATACTCCCAATGACTCAATGTATCAATAAACAAAAAAACAAACAAAAGCGCTGCTAGTGTTTTAAAAAAAAAACTATTGGAGCATGGCCGAACCTATGACCCTCTATATCAGGGGTTCCCAAACTTATTTTGTCTACTGCCCACTTTGAGAATTTTTTTTTTTCACCAACTTAAAAACTACTATAACATAAAATTAAATTAATTATTGTGAGCTATATTAGCGGAGATTAAACATTAATTATAAACGAGACTTCATTACATAGTATAAAACAAAGTCACTTCTCGCTCTGTGTCCCTATGTATGCTTAGATCTTTAAAACTACGCAACGGATTTTTTTAATAGATAGAGTGATTCAAGAGGAAGGTTTATGAAGAAGATAGAGCGGGTCACTAGTTATACATATAAACCTTACTCTTGAATCACTCTATTTATAAAAAAAACCGCATCAAAATTCGTTGCGTAGTTTTAAAGATCTAAGCATACAAAGGGACATAGGGATGGCGAAAAGTGACTTTATTTTATACTATGTAGTGATACATGCATAATATAGCCGTGCGAAGCTGGGGCGGATCGCTAGTTTACTATAATCCGCAAGACTTAACTTGAAACCTGAACGCAGTAGGTAGTTCACAACGCACCCAGTTTTTTTTGGGTATCTTACCGCCCCCTTTAAGGCCTGCAGCGCCCACGAGGGGGTGTTATCGCCCACGTTGGGAAAGGCTGCTCTAAATGAATGTCGAGGTATCTACGGTCCATATTCCAGAACGTCACTCAAGCGTTGATCTACTTTTAACAGTAGTTTTAAAAAGAGATTGGATTTTCAATCATATCTTGAGACACGATTCTCGAATCTCGTATCAGCTGAGTGTTTGTTTATTCTGAAACGCATCTAATCGATACTCATGTAGGGATTTGAAGTAGACAATGTAGACGAGGTTTTAAAACTTGATTCAGCTGAGTCAAACTCAAGTTGCCTTTCAGAATACGAACTATTGTCAAGACTGGATTCGTTTTCAAGAGTAGTTTTAGGTGAATATTGATTGATCTGATTCGTCTTTTGGAATACGGGCCTTACACTATCTCCTAACTCGTGTAACAACGTACGACCGTGATCCTGTGATCAGGTGAGATAGTGGTCTAACTATGGCCTATATTATAAAGTAAAAAAAAATATGTTTACAAATAAAACTTAACTGATAAACTTGTTATTGCCACTCGTATCACCTGTACCGGAAAAACAATATCAAAGGTCATCTTAAAACTTTTAATCATAGCAACGAAGCTATTAATATAATGTTGATAGGAGATTTCGAAGCTGTTCTGAAGCAAGACTTGTTCCAGCACAAATTCATGGGTATCGAAGTTTGGGATCCAAAAAGTAAATAAAAGAATCGAAATATACTTGTACTCTTTATACTATCTATATAATAATTATTGCAGGACAAATATAATTATTGCAGGACATTCCACACATCGCTATCTAGCCCCAAGCTAAGTAACTAGACTTGTGTTATGGGTGCTAGACAACGGATATACTACTTATATACTTTTCTTTTGTAAATATATACATAATATACATAGAAACAACCAGACCACAGACAAATATCTAGGCATAAATGCTTGTCTGAGGCGGGAATCGAACCCATAACCCTGTGTTTGGCAGTCTGGCATGGTGACCATTGTGCCAACTGGGTCCTCACATATCATACATCTATCTCATATATCACTACATAGTATAAAATAAAGTCACTTTTCGTCGTCCCTATATCCCTATGTCCCTTTGTATGCTTAGATCTTTAAAACTACGCAACGGATTTTGATGCGGGTTTAATAGATAGAGTGATTCAAGAGGAAGGTTTATATGTATAATACTTGCATAATATAGCCGTGCGAAGCCGGGGCGGGTCGCTAATTAATATTATAAAGAGGATTTTTTATTTGTTTGTAACAAATAGGCTCCGAAACTACTGGACTGATTTAGATAAAATCTCGTATTAGGTATAAGTACATTGATTCATTGGGAGCAATATAGGCTACTTTTTATTCCGATATTCCCATGAGATCGAGAGTTACGCGGATGAAAACGCGGAGCGCTGCTAGTTTAAATATAAAAAAAATTAATCGCTATTTGCCTTTGTCACCACGCGTGAACGGCTGAACCGATTTCGCTAATTCTTTTTTTGTTGTGTTAGTTAATATTTTCAGAAGGTTCTTATCTTATTTAAGAAACAACAGAAATACATTATCTGTGAAAATGTCAACTCTCTAGCTATCATGGTTCATAGATACAGCCTGGTGACAGACAGACGGACGGACAGCGAAGTCTTAGTAATAAGGTCCCGTTTTTACCCTTTGGGTACGGAACTCTAAAAAAGAAGAAGGTGGCGCAGAAAACTGCAGGGCGCAGCTAGTAATACGTAAAGAAACACTCAGAAGGCCAATTCTCGTAAATAATATTGTTTAAATTACATTTCAATATCATCCCGATTGCATTTCGATTGCAAAAGATACCTTCAAAGTCAGTTTTTTTTGTACAAAAAGCTAACTTTGAGGGTATTTTGAGCTACTTTGAGGGTATTATTTGAGATCGAAATGCAATCGAAATGATATTGAAATGTAATTTGAACAATGTTATTTACGAGAATTGGCCTTCTGCCAAAAACAAATATCCATACATAAATACTTGTTTAGAAGCGAGAATCAAACGTTTCGTATCGCAGTATTCGTCCACACCGTGTCACAGAGGTTGTCCAAGATATGCAACCTTATTTCTGCACTCCTTGATTGTACCATTTTGTGTTCCAGACTGCAGTAATAGCAAAAGGAGCAGCTTACAGAGTCGTGGCAGCACCTCCAGTTTGCTGGAACGCAGTCTCACGCCTAGATCTCAACCGCCTACGCCCAGGTAAAAACTATTATAATTTACAACGGAATCGGTGATTCTTTTTGGTATCAAGAATTACAGTTTTTTAAATACCACCTTTTAGCAATATTCAAAGAGAACTGGTCAATACGTTTGGAGCCTACTAAGTAGCTAATCAATATGAAAAGTAAGGGGATAACGTTGAGAAAAGAGGGCATGAGAGTAGGTTTCAAAGGAGGTCAGGAGTCCACGTCAGACTCTGGCAGCAAAGAGAATTTAAATACTACGTCTGGCAGTAGATCAATACAATTTGATATTATTATAACAATGGTGCGATTGATAGAACTAGAACAATTTGATTTGACTTCACGATCGAACCACGGCCAATAAATGGAGTATTAAGTAAACAAATTATTTTAACCTAATAGATCTCAAGCAGCAACACCGCACAAGTACAAAAAGGGCGACGTAGTATCGACGCCGACCGGTATCCGTAAGAAGTTCAACGGTAAGCAGTGGCGGCGGCTGTGCTCTAAGGACGGTTGCACCAAGGAGAGCCAGCGGCGCGGGTTCTGTTCCCGGCATCTGTCGCTGAGGGGGGTTACGAGGTCTTCAAATACGCCCTTAGCGCAGGGATCGGCGCATACGCCGCAACAAAGGTTACTTTCATATTATTACAGTCTAAAGAGGTACTCGCGGTCAATAATTATACTAAGTTCAAATATGTACCTAGTCTCATCATCATCTTCCTGACCTTAACCCAATTTATTTGGGTATGTTTTCTTCTTCCATTCACTCCTAATAGTCGTCATCTCATCGTTCACATTCATCTCTCTCATGTCTTGTCTCACGTAGTCCATCCATCCTGTCATAGTTCGTCCTCTTCCTCTCTATCTCTCTACATTCATACTCATCACTCTTCTAGTCACATGCGTCTCTTCTCTTCTCATCACAAATATGTACATAGTCTATATCTATCTAGTCTAATCTAATACATATATTTAAACGATCAACTCCTGCATATATCTCGGAAACGGCTCCAACGATTTTCATGAAATTTAGTATCGAGAGTGAGGTAAAAAAACATAAAATAACCGAGCAAAGATCGGTCACCCAGGTATTTTGTTAAAATGACAAGTGAAGTATGAAAAAAAATGTGGTTTTGCCGTAGATTAGAACTCCATTACTTCACGTTTTTTTTTGTCTCTGGAAGGAAACACATCATTTGTCTATGATACATGCACACACTCGAATGAACAAGAATATATTGGTGCATGATATGAGTGGCGTCCGTTTGAATGCCACTATTACTTCTGGTAAACATATCACGTTCTAAACCCAACAGTTGCGGCTTCACATTTAGTTTTTCTCTATATTTATATTGAAACATTCGTGTATTGTTGCAGAAGTAGCAGTAAGTCGCTGTCATCGAGCGGCACTGGCGTGGAGGGCGACGAGACGTCACGGGAGAGTGACACGACGCCGCCGCACTACCGTGTCACGGGCCGGTTTGACTCTGACGAGACCGAGGCCGCAAACATGCTCGGTTAGTTAGTAGTACCTATATCTCACTGGTACAGTCAGAAAAGGACTGAGGATAGCAGGTGCATATTTTAATGTTCTAATTATTTTAATGACGGTTCAAAACTTTTTGGTTATTCTGCGTGAAGTAACTAACACTTCGAAAGCTTTAGTGAAAGCAAGCAGAATAATTTACAATTACTGAACCGTTATTTAAAAAATTAATACTTTATAATACGCACCTGCTACCCTCAGTCCTTTTCTGACTGTACACCTGATTACTGATTGTATAATTCATGTATACACAACGTCAGCACAGCCCTAGGCACCTTAAAACGGTTGGTGTTAGGTAGGTAGCCAACAGAAGGTTAAAACATAGCTAAAAACTTAGATATTGTTTGTATTTTCCACAATGATGGCGTAAGTTTCCCCAGCACCTATGCACTACCCTCTCAACTTAGCCGACCACACGGTCGACTAAGTTGAGAGGGTAGTGAAGCCAACTAAGCCGCGATGTTTTCCTTCGCCGTAAGAGCAGTGTAATTTTTTAATACTTACTAAGAGTATGAGATGAAGTATTGTTCCACTTATACCATTCAAAGAAGACATACAGCTGCTAAGAGCAGTTTAGGTAGCATTCAGTGATATTGTAGTTGTTACGTTATATGGTTTGTTCCAGTGTCGCTGGGTAGTTCTCGTTCAGGCAGCCCAGGCGCGTCCCCAGTCCAAGGAGCAGGCGGGCCTGGGGGCGGAGGCGGCGCGGCTGCCTCGCCCCACTCCGCGCTACGGACGAACCTGTTCGTGCCTATATCCTCGCCGCAGCCACCGGCGCCGCACTCCGCGCCGCCTTACCATCACCATCTCATACGGTATACATACATAATATTTACCTAAAGAACATGTACAATCCACGGTTAAAGTCTCTGCCCACCGTAACGTTTACAATCCTGTGCAGCACTATTTGAACAACGTAACCTGTAGATCCAACCCACGTCGGTTAGTGTAGCGGGTAGCGGCTTATACCACTCTGCCAACTAAAGACATAGCTAACATGTTGAGAATAATAATAACACAGTGCTTTTAATTCAAGTATTTATGTTTGTGTGTAACGTCTATTAGAAGAAGGTCATAACTACAATACTTGTTGATAGTATTATTGTAGCAAACTGATAATTTACTTATGACCCATACTGTACAAACACAACAACAATACAATACAATACAATTTGCAGGCTACAATGATACAATTTACAGTACAATCTATACAAAATGCTTTTTGGAGTTTACTCCTTAAGAATCGATTTTCATATATAAGGCGCCCGGTATGAGAAAAATCCGAGGGGTAAAACCTACTAACAAGTAACGAAATCGTGTCACGTTTTTGGTGCGCACCTTTAGTGCGCAACTTTCTAATTTGGCTGTGATACTTAAGGAGTAAACTCCAGTCGTGCGTCGGAGCTGACACACACACTTTTTTCCTGAACGACTGACTGACTGACGGATCAACGCACAGCCTAAACAGCTGATCGTAGAGACCTGAAACTTTCTTTGTAGGCAACCGATAAGAAAAGATTTTCCGATTCTATCTCAGGGGGGCAAAGTTTGTGACAACGTGATCCTTTTAGAACGATTTTCGACTTTTACGCGGACGAAGTAGCGGACCAAAGCTGGTTTAATTTAAAGTCTAAGTTAACATTCTTGTCTTTCATAGTTTATTTTTGTTGCAAATAAATGGATTCTATTCTACACACAAACCCTTTCATAGCACTTTGTGATTCTCTTTGAAAAGTTCAAATATGCCTACTCCGGGTTGGAGAAAATGCTATTACTTTGAACCAATATATAAGCAAATTAGTTCAATATAACTACAACTTGTTCTTATGAATTTACAAGTCACTTTGCATAACTAGTCTTCTAACAACTAGATAAATCAATCAATGTTCGTTTTAAATGCCAATTAATGATTTTTTTCCTTTGACAGGCCATTAGTAAGACCAGGTAGAGTGAGTTCACCAGTCGGTGGTGTCGCTACCAGTGTCATACGTCTGTCCCCTGGACCTAACTACCATTATCAAGTAAGTACGACTTTTTCTATACTAACTAGCTATTCCGGCAAACGAAAAAAAATATTTTTGATGTTGTTCGATTCTCAGACCTAACGAATATACCTACACAAAAAAAAATCATACAAAGCGGTTCAACCGTTTAGATGGACATAGGTAACTAACACCGCGACACGAGAATTTTATATATAGGAGGAAATTTTTGTTTGTTTGTTTGTTTGAAATGAATAGACTTCGAAACTACCAGACTCGATTTTGATCAAACTTGGTATGATGATACATTGGTTCATTGGGAGTGACATAGGCTACTCTTTATCCCGATATCCCCACGGGATCGGAAGTTACGCGGGTGAAACCGCAAAGCGCTGCTAGTCTATAAATATAATACTCATATACTATAGATTTCTGTTAGCAGATTAATTGTCACGTTTGATATCAGTATGAAGCGGCTAGTGAAAAAATGACGCGAAAGACTTCAGCCAATCGAAAGTTTATAGTAACTGCTTTAATGATGTACTCGTTCTTGTATACGGGCTGTTTTTCGCAATTAGAACCTTTTTAATTGGGTCCTTTTTGCGTGACTCTATCCTCACGCAAAAAGGACCCAATTAAAGAGGCTTGCCCAGCATCTACTACCCTCGTTCATCGGTACACTGCCGGCCGGGATTTGAACCCACGACCTTCAGAATGAAAGTCGAGGTATCTACCACTAAGCCAACACTACTCGATTAATGATGATAGATTGATGATAGAGTAGATTCAATTGGTGAATTTGTTTTACAGGTTGAAAATCGAAATGGTCCAACAATACTACAAAACAACAACGTATCTCAACCGAACGTGATCGGCATACAAACCTCTCTGAGCTTTCAAAACGCCGTTCAAACCAGCATCGCTCCAACCACAACCATCCCTAATCTAACCCTACCTTCGAGCATATCTCTCAATCTGAACAACATACAAAACATACAAACAAGTGCTCCAAATAACATTCGAAACACGAATGAATTCGCTCAGAATCTAATTCTACACAGAAACATTCCAGTGAGTAATGGCATGGATGATACTTACCGACAACCTTTGCATTTGAGAAATGGTATCCACGAATACAGACGAGACACTGAAATGTCTCCACCGTTGAACAACCATGAGTTTCTTCGAAGGGATTACGAGGAAGAGGACCATTCCGTTCCACAGAGCAACGTCCTAAGGACTGTCATGGACCGACCTCTGGAGTTAGAGAACCGTGTTTTAGAAGATAAGAGGATCGTGAAGCCGACTCTCCACGCCGCTAGGGTCGTTTCAGTCGTTGACCCCGAATCTAAAGACTTACTGAGAAGGTTCTACGTTCTACCGCCTAATGAAAAAAAGTTTGTTGTCATAAAAAACGAACCAGCGGAAACTATTCAAGTAAGGCTAATAACATTTAACATTATGGTAGAATAAAGCGAAAATCTGAATATTTAGTCCTCAGTTTGAATTTACTATAGCTCAAATGACATTCTAATCCACACAGTAGCGTGGCAAAAGGGGGTGGACAGAAGGGCAGACCGCCCCGGGGCCAACATTAGGAGGGCGAGAAAATTGGGAACAAATATTTTGTGCGGTCACTGGCGGTCAGTCCAGACAATATTTTTTTCAAAAAGTTGACTCTTACCTGCAGTTCTTTCATATCGTTACGTTTTTTCTCAACAACGCCAACATTTTTATATTTATGAAGTCAAAAGGTGGCAAGTTGCCATTATTATTATTTTATGACATCAAAGGGCGGCAAATTGCCATTATTATAATTATTATGACGTAAAAGGGCGGCAAGTTGCCATTATTATTATTATATGACGACAAAAGGGCGGCAAATTGCCATTAATATTATTATTTTTATGACATCAAAGGGCGGCAAATTGCCATTATTATTAATTTTATGACGTCAAAAGGGCGGAAAGTTGCCATTAATATTATTTTTATGACGCCAAAAGGGCGGCAAATTAAGACTCCCCGGGCGACAGTGACCCACACTACGCCAATGAATCCAGATCAAAGTTTTGCTAAGAAAAAGGTTCTGATGTTCACTTTATTCTATTGCAATTTAGATCTCTTTGATATCTTACAGTTTTACAAATTAAAAGTTCAAATTGTGTCTCATGATTATATTATATTTCAGATAGAACAGAAATTGAATCATCTCACACATCATATAAATAATAATGAACCAGAAATAGAACATAGAAATATAGATAATGGTGATCATGTGAGTAAAACTTATATTTTGTTAACAAAAGTTTTTTTCTATGGAGCTCGAACAATTTTCGAGTAACTATAAATAGGTTATTTGCTCGGAATGTTAATTAAAAATGTATATTTGTTTGTTACAGGTAAATAATGTAAACAATAGTGCAGTTATAGTACACCCAAATCAATTGCTACCCGTATTGCCCCCTCCAACATCGCAGACAGCTATCATTGGTAAGTAATACATCTTATACCTTTCCACTTTTTTTAAAATAATTTTTTTTTTGTCCTGAACGACTGACTCAGTTCACAAGATAAATTGCGAGAATGTCGCCTACGCTGGTACGGTCACGTCTTGCGAAAATCGGCTAGTTACGTGGAGAACAAATGTCTTGCCATGGCGCCTCCGCCTGGCCGTGGCAGACTGGGTAGACCCAAGAAGTGCTGGCTTGACGTCGTAAAGGGTGATATGCGTGCAAATGGCCTTACTAACCAGGATGCCGAAGATCGTGCGAAGTGGAGGCGTAAAAGTAGGAAAGCGGACCCCGGGCTCCCGAGAGGGATGCAACCGGGGACATCGCTCGGATGATGATGATGACTGACTCAGTTCAACGCACAGCCTAAACCGCTGATCGTAGAAACCTGAAACTTGGAAGCTGTGTTCTTTGTATGACGTAGGCATTCGATAAGAAAGGATTTTCCGAAATTCTACCCCTTAAAAAACCAATTAAAAATCGTATTAGAACCATTTTCGACTTCTACGCGGACGAAGTCGCGTGCAAAAGCTATTCTAAATATAAACAATCTTTGTAATAAGCACTTCAAACTGTCGCTTATCTCACACGATGTTAAACGACGGAAGGCCAATTCTCGTAAGTAACATTGTTTAAATTGCATTTCAATATCATTCCGATTGCATTTCGATTGCAAAAGATACCCTTAAAGTCATTTTTTTTTACATAAGGTAAGTTTGAGATATTTTGAGCTACTTTGAGGGTATTATTTGTGATCGAAATGATTTTGAAATGTAATTTGAACAATGTTATTTACGAGAATTGGCCTTCTGGTCTAAGATTTAGCACCTTACATAGAAAATACCTGTTCACTCGCTACTTGAAGACCCCCAAATAAACCCCTCGAGGGACGCGAGTAAAGGTAGGAAGACGACAGTTTCAACTCTGGCAGGTTATACCTTAAGTTATTACACCACACTGATTCAGGGTCCCTGAATTTAGGGTGGTTAGGGACCTTATTTATTTACCTCGATTATTACACTACACTAAAAGGGACCCTAACTCAGTCGGACAGCGAATCTAGGAGCGGGTTGACACCATGCCACCTGTATTAACAAAAGCAAAAAAAAAACGCTATTGCAGTGGCTGTCCTTGCGACAACACTGAATATTAGAAAAGCGAGGAGAAGAAGAAAGACATGGGTGAAAGAATATTTAAAACTTAGGCCAAAACAGTCAATTTTGGGGATTCTCGAAGCTCTGGAACCAAATGATTTCCGAAATTTAAACAACACACGACCGTCTCGTCGCTCTTCGCGTTTCCAATGAGCGGCTAAGGGCCCTAAATATTATTACACTGCACGGTAGTAAGCGCGGTTAAGGAGTAAGGCGGACCGGGTCCACTCTGACGCACTAATTAGGGACCCTTACTGCCTAACTCTTATTACACCTATCTTCATTAAGGGTTAGGGACCCTGAATCAGTGTAGTGTAATACCCCTTTTAAGTCTTCTTTTTCGATAATAACGAATGTATTTGTTTGCCCTTAGTATCAGGCAACGTATCGACCGGTGCGTTTCCATGGCAATCCCTCGTACCCCTCCTGACCGCGCCCTCGCCCCCCGGAGGAGCGACTCCCGCGCCGCCCTCGCCGCGCACCCCGCGCACTCCCCGCACGCCTCACACGCCTCATACGCCACACACGCCCGTTGCGCACATCAAGACGGAAGACATCAAGACTGAGAACTCGGGTAAGTCAGATTAGCTACCACTCGCTTTAAACTGTTACACTATTTACTAAGCAATGTACACTGTGTACTAAACATTTAACATAATCATCCTTATTCCAAAACGAGGTTTAAGGATGGTCCGAGATATGTATTTAAACCTTAGATTTAGACACAGATTTACTTGTGAAAAAATAAGGGGGAATGTCTCTAAAACCATCTAGGTAGTATATCCGTCGCCTAGCACCCATAGCACAAGTCTAGTTACTTAGCTTGGTTCTAGATGGCGATGTGTGGAATGTCCAGCAATATTTTTTTATTTTTTATTTTATTTGCCGCTCGCGAATTGGTCTATTGAGCCACGAAAGAGCTAGACTAGAACTAGAGTGTAGACACTGAGACGTAAATCGTCTGAAATTGATGTAAAATGCCAGACATAGGATGATAATGATATACACGAAAGTATGATCACTAAACACTGTCTACTATGCACCACACATTGACTGATTAATATGCTCCATCTGTTTTTGATGACACTGCAATTACTCATCATAAAATACCACCGTTTTTTTAATCTACTGTTCCAAAAGTATAACACTCCATAATGTTTTCCAGACCCCGTAACATCAATGTGTACTGACGAAGATGATGAAGTGTTCGAGTGTGAAGAGCCGAGCGCAGGCGATGAATCTAAAAGGCAGACACAGAATAACAACGCTTTGAATTCACCGGCCAGTACCAATGAGAAGGTAAGAGTGTGAACTTCAATTTCACTTCGTTAGCACATCATAATTGATCTTTATTGTATAAATGTCACTCTAATAACTATTTAATTTACTCAAGATAACATTAAAAAGAAATCGCCATTCCCAGAAAAAGACTCATCCCGAAATCTTTGAAATCACAAGAGTCTGAAACTTCGCATTTCGTCCTTTTGGGACTTAAACAAGCACTGAAACAGGATTTTTGGAAAATCGACCTCTAAATGTGTAAGAAGGGCTGGTAAAGTTTGTAGTTTATAGTAACTACTAGCGACCCGAACCGGCTTAGCACGGCTATATTATGCATGTATTATACATATAAACCTTCCTCTTGAATCACTCTATCTATTAAAAAAACCGCATCAAAATCCGTTGCGTAGTTTTAAAGATTTAAGCATACATAGGGACATAGGGACGGAGAAAGCGACTTTGTTTTATACTATATAGTGATAGTGATTACTAGCTGTCCCGGTAAACGTTTTGTTTGTTTTGCTGTATACAAAAAAGGGGAAAAATAGATGTTGGTCGATTCTCAGATCTAACGAGTATACACAAAAAATTTCATACAAATCGGTTCAGCCGTTTAGGAGGAGTTTGGTAACTAACACCGCGACACTTCAGCGACACGAGAGTTTTATTATTATGTAGAGATGATATTTATAGTAACTCGGGTGTAACTGTGTTTATAGGAAATTATTATCACTTTTAAAGATACACTGACAAGACAAGCGGGAGCGCAGCTGTTATGTATTAGTATAGATTCGCGCAATTTAACTGAAATAAATCGGAATGACTATTTACGCATAATTTCTCGCATAAATAAACCTTGATTTAATTGTTCCCGTTTACAGAAGGAGCGTCGTATCCGTCGTCCAATGAACGCGTTCATGATCTTCTCAAAGCGTCACCGCCAGATCGTACATCAGATGCACCCCAACCAGGACAACAGGACCGTCAGCAAGATACTCGGAGAGTGGTGGTACTCGCTCAAACCGGAAGAGAAACAGAAATACAACGAGCTTGCTACGGAGGTAACACTCGAGTTGTAAATGATTTGTAGTGAATTTGTTAGGTCACGCCAAACAATTGCGTACTTACGTCCGTAGACGGAAAAGTACTACTTTCTGTTTGAATGATATGGGTCCAAAGCCATCATTTCAAGAAATAGAACTTAGCATAGCAGAATATACCGCGAATACCACACGTTTATACTGAGGTACTTTAGAGATATTGACACTTGCTTAATACACTGGGGAAATGCTTTATAATCTCCATGATTTTTATGAAGATACTAGCTGTTGCCCGCGACTTCGTATTATATACTAAACCACTTTATCCATTGGTGAAAACAGCATAAAAATTGTTGCAGTAGTTATTGAGTTTATAGCGAACAGACAGACGCGGCGGAGGATTTCGTTTTATAATATTACTATGTAGTGATTTTGTGTTTCATTGCAGGTGAAGGAAGCTCATTTCAAAGCCCATCCAGAATGGAAATGGTGCAATAAAGATCGCAGGAAATCATCTAGCAGTCGAGATCCAACGGGATCAATGCCTCAGGTACCATATCTTTTATTAATCCAAGGAAGTTCTTTGTAGAATTGTCTTTGATACTTTAATGAATACATACCTATTTTGTAACTCTAGAGCCCCCGAACTCCATCGGAAGTGCCGACCAGCGGAGCGCTGACGACGTGTCCGGAGGCGCCGACATCAGCGCCGTATAACCATGTCGGATCACCGCTACTTAGCGACGACGAGCAAATGGTAACATTCCTATTTCTATACTAAATATTAAAAAAAAACCGACCAAGTGCTACATAGGCTACTTTTTATTTCGGGTGAAGCCGTGGGGCGCAGTATGTAACTACTGAAAATTGGCGAAACTTCGAACAAAAATTACTTGTTTGCAAGTTAGGTTCTTGAAGTTCCTTTAAGTGTAATGGCGTCAGATGCTGATAAAGAAAATTAAAAACTCGTGACTTTAAATCTATTTAGTTTACGAAATACTATCAATTTTATTGTAATCTAGAAAAACAGGGAATTTTATCATATTTTTTTCATTTGTGTATTTGTTCAAGTATTGCCATACCATTATTATTTTACGACTGTATCATTATTGTAAAAACTAACAGGTAACCAGCCAACCTCTATGCGAAGAAACGACGCCTCTACTACAGCCGGTGGTACCTCAAATACCAAACGATATCGACTTGAAATGCGGCGAGAAAGTTAACGATTCCGACTCGGAGGGCATCGAGGCTAGGGACTACTTGACGCATCACGATCATACCAGACGACCGAAGCCGATTAAAGCCAGGTTAGTTTACTGGTTTTAGGTTAGGAATCTAGTTCATATCCTACTAATATTATAAGATGTTTGTTGCCCGCGACTTTGTACGCATGGTAGTTATGTTTTATATACTAAAACTTTCCTCTTGAATCACTATCTATGAAAAAAAAACCGTATCAAAATCCGTTGCGGAGTTTTAAAGATCTAATCATACTTAAGGACAGACACTGGGAGTGACTTTGTTTGATACTATATGATTTTGGAACGTGAAAGTTTGTGTGTATGTTTCTTACTCCTTCACGCAAAAACTACTTAACCGAATAAGATAAAATTTAGTGTGTAGATAGCTAGTGTCCTGGACTAACTTACGCGTATGTTACTCTACAGGATTCAAAGTAGGTATCCTTATACCAAGTTAAATCTAAATCGGTCCAATAGTTTTATGAGTCAAAACAAAAATATAGTATTGTTAAATTTACGTTTTGGGACGTTTAGAAATGATTGAAAATAAAGTTATGTTTAGAATCTCTCATAGTTATTTATTAATGTAAATTTATCATGTGAATTGTGTGAAAGCTGTAAAGTTTCTCCATTAAATGGGGTCGTAGATTTAAGTCCAATCTGGGAGATATTTTTAAGTATTTACATTTTTAGTAACGTTAATTTAAATATGTTTTGTAATGCTAGGGCTGGATCTTCAGACAATTTGCTTGGAATCACGGCTTCAAGTCCGGGCGGTTCTAAAGTATTCCAGCCTACAGGTGGTGCTTTTAAATCGACACACGCCGATATCAATGCAGGTAAATTATATCACTTGATTTTATTAACAGCTAATCGTGTAAGGTTTTTATGTACTCTGGCACCTTTCAGCTCCTATTTCGTTTTCTATCCATGATACAACTAATGATTATCTTTTTTAGGGTTCCATACCTCGAAAGGTAAAAAAGGAACTCTTATAAGATCACTTTCTTGTCCGTCTGTCTGTCTGTCCGTGTCACCACCGATTTTCTCAGGAACAGGTGGACCTAGCAAGTTGAAATTCATACCAGATACAGATACTGAGGTTTATATAGTCCCTATTTGGTGTATTAAAAATCAAGGTCCTGAGTCAACACGTTAAAAAGATATGGACTAATTTACATTTTGTCGAAAACTTGTAAGTACCTTAATTTTTAACTTTTTTTTCACAGGCGACAATCATAGACAATGGACGGCTTTCACATCAATAAACAAACCGGTGTTATCGAACCAAGTGCCTTCATCGCCGCACTACTCCATCGCGTCGAGCACACAGAGCATCACGAACAGCGTCCAAGGAATATCGTTGAGCGCACCGAGTCTCTCGACTCAAGCGGCTTTGGATAACGCTATTGCGTCGATAATGAACTCTCCTACGACTAGCGGTGTACAGGTAATGTTATTGTTTGTAATTAACTGGTTTTTTACAGAAAATAGCAAAGATTTCGGACTTCGTCAGAGTTTTTCTCACTGAAAATCACCTATTGGTACTATTAGGGGAAAAATTGCATTACCAACGTCATTAACGCCCGTATTCATAAACAGTACTTAATTTGCTCTTGGATAAGGAAATGCACTGCGCTGAATGGCGCCCTATGATTGGTCAATATTGTGCTGCTCTCTCTAGGATATTATTTGCAGCGCTATGCGTTCGCGCGCACTATGTGATCTCATAGGGTTGATTGTAAATACGGGTGTAACTTAAAGTGTGACTTAATCTTTTGTAGAAAGAGATCATAAGTAAACAACTTTATGTGTTAGTATACTATAGTGTGTTTACACTGTACGTACGGTCGGCTGCATAATTGCAGACCCACCGTAGAGCTCCAAAACGGCTGTTATAAGAATGTTTTCAATACAAGCAAGATTCTAGACAACTGCTTTAGTTGAAGTTTAAAGTCTTCTAACTCATCAATTTATGAAACAAAAAATATTAGAATTAAAACATTCCATTAATAGTAATTTTCCAACTCTACCGGGGGCTGCAATTATGCATTGATGTTATTCTGGACTTTTGAATACAGAGAAATCATTTACACTTAAACCTAATGACCATGGTTATGAAATTTTGTCCCCTGATAGGACATTTTAGTTCAAAGTTTTATATGAATAAAATATTAAATTATTTACACTTACATTTGCAGGTTATATCAAGTGGGATATCCATACCATCAAGCGCTCCGGCAAGCGTATCGATACCACAATCCATTGGGGTATCGATGCCGATGCAACAATCGATCGGTGTCTCGATGCACCAATCAATACCTATGAGTCAGACGTCCACTTCGTCAGCGTTGAGTAACGCTTTAGTGAAGAGCGTCACCTTTGTTAAGAGGGCTGGAGATAATTCTGCAGGTAAATATGAAAACTAGCAACGCTCCGCGGTTTCCCGATCCCGTGGGAATACCGGGATAAAAAGTAACCTATGTTATTTCTATTGAATCAATGTATCCTCATAAAAAGTTTCATCAAAATCGGTCCTGTAGTTTCAGAGCCTATTCAATTCAACCACACAATCAAATATTTCTTTTTTATAATATTAGTGTTGACTTCTACGGTTTTACCTGCGTAAGTCATAAACCCGGGGACGCGCGGGGATAATGAGTATCCTATGTCCTACTCCCATTAAACTACCAACTTTCATCAAAATGGTTCAAATTGTTAGACCATGACGAGGAATAAATAAATTTTTGTATTTATAACTTAGGATTTCAGATTATGTAGTTAAAACAAAGTATTTGTTTTCATAGCTATGTCTGGACCGCTAACACTGTCAGTAGACGCGTCAGGCAATCTCCTGCTGAAGCCGAGCCAACCGGGAGACGAGCAACCTCTACACTACGTACAACTTAAACCACTCTGCTATGTACCTGCTTTTCAAACAGGTATGTTATAAGGGGCTTGATATAGACAATAATTTGACCCGACCAACTTGACTTATCATGAAACCCTATGTGATTTTTTGCGACTTCTGGAAGGCCATTCTGAAGCCGCCTTACAAATCCATGTTTGTGTTGTTTTCTAAGTTTCTGGAAGCAACACATCCTAACTAATTAAGACAATCTGTTTTTAATATAATTACAATGCAACTTTGAGCAATGCATAAGTTTTATGGCGTATCCTTAAAATTTACAATTGAAAAAAAAATCTAAAAAAAAGGACTAAAAGTTTTAAGTTGTTTTCCTAGTAAACCGACCTAAATAATAGTAGGCAGTAAAAAATAAAATAGTAGATAAATATGTTTCAATATTTTTTTTACAGAAATAGAAAATAAGACGCCAAATCCTGCTTCGCAACCGACACCACAATCTGTGATCGTGTCACAAAGTAACAACACTGTAACCAAAACTACTGCGTAAGTTTAATCACTATATTCATTACAAAAGTTATAATTATACTGTCTTACCGCCAGTTACGCACCGCGGTTTAAAACATAGGGAGTTGATTATATTATCATTTGTTCCAGTCGCCCAGTTGGCACAATGGTCACCATGCTGGTCTGCCAAACACAGGGTTGCGGGTTCGATTCCCGCCTCAGACAAGTATTTATGCTTAAATATTTGTCTGTGGTCTGATTGTTTCTATGTATTATAAGTATATATTTACAAACGAAAAGCATAAAAGTAGTATATCCGTTGTCTAGCACCCATAACACAAGGCAAGTTATTTAGCTTGGGGCTAGATGGCGATGTGTGGAATGTCCTACAATATTTATTGTTTTTTATTTGTTCCAGTCAATGGGAGACGCCCGTTGAAGAGCCTCGGCCGTTCCCGTTAGCCCCCACTCCCGCGCAGCTGGGAAGGGCGCCGCTACAGAAACGATTAAGTCGAGGTAAACATTCGTCTAAAAATTAAGAACATCTTCACATTTGCTCTGGTTTGCTCTGGAATTTACTTTTTGATGTTAGTTTTATATATTTTGGGCACAATAAGTACTTCTTATGAGTAAGATAAATACTACAATTTGATTACTTCAAGTAAATACGTGCTGCACATTAGACCACATCGATCATTGTTCTACTAAGAATCTGACCTACTCAGAAATATACTTTAACAAATGACTTGAATCTGAATCATACCATCGCATGGCCATCTCGCTGATCCAGTGCTGGGCCATCATGTAGAGGGGCCATAACACCCCGTCGTTTTTCCGTCGGGGGTTAAAAAGTCGACGACGATATAAAACGTTTCCAGGCGCGTCAACAGGTTCAAGCGGACCGGAGCTCCCGCCCTGTCCGCCTCCCACGGCGGTTCCTCCGCCCACCCCGGAGGAGGCTCCGCCCTCACCCAAGCACGCCGATATCGACCTGCCCAGTCCGAGCCATAAGAAGAGCTTGTTCAAGAAGGGCAATGAGGATGGTAGAGACAAGTAAGAAACAGAAATTATTATTTAATTCATGATTCTAAGTTCCTACTTACTGTGTTTGCGATATTATGGTGAGTTGACAGGATTGGTGCTCAATATCGCATATCTATTTGTCGCTACGGGAATGGCATTTAATAAAATTTAAACGTAATAAATCTTAGACTTACTTATATTTTCTACGGTTAGTAATAACTTGTAAGATGCTTGTACCTCTTAGAGAGACAAAAATCTGTTAAAAGTAAAAGTAGTCATGATATTGCCAATAATTTATCTACCACACTGGATTACATATTATTCTGGATTCAGTTCTCCTTCACTCGATTTCTGATTTCTATTAATCTGTCTCTTTCTATTCAATATTACAAGGCTACTTTTATCT
The DNA here is from genome assembly GCA_907269075.1 of Idaea aversata. Classification (NCBI taxonomy): domain Eukaryota; kingdom Metazoa; phylum Arthropoda; class Insecta; order Lepidoptera; family Geometridae; genus Idaea; species Idaea aversata. The sequence goes on from OU026102.1 coordinate 8,362,454, forward strand.
GTCCAGAGTGTTAGAACAAGTGAATTTCGAGCAGAAATTCAGCACCCTACCGCGGTTCAAGCCTGAAGCGTGCAGTCCTAGCGTCGTGCCTAGAAGTCCGCAATTATATTTGAGGAAAAAACACAACGTTGGAAAAGGTATGTGAATTATAGATTTTCTGTTTTATGGGTTTCATTTCCATGGTTTTCAGGATTTAATTTTAGTGAGATCCGATGATTGTAGGTTTTCGTACTCAAAGGGTAACAACGGGACCCTATTACTCCACTGTCCGCTCGTCCGTCTGTCTGTCACCAGGCTGTATCTGAACCCTGATAGCTAGACAGTTGAAATCTTCTTCTTCTTCTCGTATAGTGGTGTGGCTCACCTATTGTTAGAGTATTTCAGATCGCCTTAAGGCCTCTAACTTGACCTAACGACTGCTTCTAGAGATAGCAACCGGGACCAACGGCTTAACGTGCCTCCCGAAGCACGGAGGGGCTCACGGAAACACATTTTTGCCACACTACTAATTGGCCACCAATCGAAGTAATGACCGCGCCAGGCGTCGCTTAACCCGCACGACCGTAAACGATCAGCGAGCGTCGCTTAGCTGTGAGCCTCCTCACACAGTTGAAATATTCACAGTTGGTGTAATTGTGTTGCCGCTATAACAACAAATACTTAAAACAGAATATAAATGTTATGGAACCCTTCGTGCGCAATTCGGACTCGCACTTGGCTTTATTTTACTAAAATATTTGTTTGTTGTTATTTTCCTTAATTAATTAATTAATACATCTAAGTAATATTTCCTTTTTATATTGTCAACAGAGGAAGAAAGCACAGTAGTAACTCCATTAGAAACGGAGACGGTGAACGGCGGTGGTATGCCGACACCTATATCATACGGAACTCCTCACACTACCACCAACAAGCTCATTGGGAACACGTTCTTTGGGCCGGACTTCAATCTTGATACGTTTAGAGGTAAGATTTTATCTAACTAGTTAAGACGCGTCGCTCAAGATTTGCTTGATAAATACGAAATGTTCCCGAATGATCTACATTGATTTAGCGCATCTTTATAGATGTCTTCTTACGGTCATCTTGCGCACTTTTGAAGTTACCGACGGTGCCTCTCGACAGTCTTGATTAATACGAAATGTTCCCGAATGATCTTCTTCTAACATTGAATTAGACTTTAGTTAGAGCATCTTTATAGATGTCTTCTTACAGTGATCTTGCTCATTGCATGCACCTTTGAAGTTGCCGATTATGTCTTGATAAATACGAAATGAATTATTCTAACATTGATTTAGTGCATGTTTATGGCTTTAAACAGTGATCTTGCCCACTACCTTTGAAATTTCGTATCACAACGGGTGTGTAGACTGCCTGCGATTGTGGGACGTCTTCTGATCTTCTTGTACTGTATGTTTAGCAAGTGAAGGTGTAGAAGAGATGTCACCACGCACGCCGTGCTCGGGCGTGGGGGTCGTCAGCAGCGCGAGCGGCTCGGCCAGCGCGGGCGCACGGGGCGAGGCCGGACACCGTCGCGTGCTGGAGCAGCGCCGCCATCTCGTGCTCAAGCTGTTCCAGGACCATGGCATGTTTCCCACAACGCAAGCCACAACGCACTTCCAGGTATGCTTACGACAGATAAATAAATATCGCAGGACATTCCACACATCGCCATCTAGCCCCAAGTTAAGTAACTAGACTTGTGTTATTGGTGCTAGACAACGGATATACTACTTATATACTTTTCATTTGTAAATATATAAATATACTTATAATACATAGAAACAACCAGACCATAGGCAAGCATAAATACTTGTCTGAGGCGGAAATCGAACCCTGTGTTTGGCAATCCAGCATGGTGACCATTGTGTCAACTGTACCAAAATACTTTACATAAAAATGTATTCAAATCCTCCCTACGGCCAACTATCTTTAAAAAATCATGACGTCATATGTCATCTATGTTTTTTAATAATTTGTAAATGTATCTTTTTAGGCGACACACATGGACATATTCCCCACAAAGATGTCTCTGCAGCTGAAAATACGGGAGGTGCGACAAAAGTTGATGGCCCATTCCAATCTCACGCCGCATTCCGAAGTCAACACACCGACAAGTAAGTAATACACTAACTACATGTATAGAAATGCAGGCTGTTTTTCGCAATTAGACCCTTTTTGCGTGATGATGGAGTAGGCTTATTTATTTAAGTATTTCAATATTCAAAATAATTATAATAATACAAAATTAACATACTTATTTATTAATTTTTAATAATTTCTAGATGTGAACTCGCCAGTAGTATCATCATCAATGCAGCCGACATCGACGACGAGTTAGCGATGCGGTTACACCATTTCCATTGTGGTTCAGCAATAGCCGTCACATCATACTAAATTACAAGAGAGAATGGATCAAAACATATTATATAAATGTCAAGATAAAAAGGTATACCTACAAGTGCGTACTTTTATACGCAGACTAACGTGCGTATACGTGAAACCAAAGCGAGTTTATGTAACTATGTTAGCGTGCTCTTTCTTGATAACGCATATACGTACGCAGGTACGCAATTTACGTATAAGTGCGTACATGTCGATCTACTACGTATGATTGTAGTACGATCTCTAGATTGTTGACAAAGTCCTGGCTACAAAGCTTCTACAAAGGCACTTCGGAAAGGGCAATATTTATATAGTATTTAATGTGAACACAACAATTACTTTGTGCAATATTCTTTGACCGTTCTTTACGGCTGGAATTATTACTTCGTACGAATGGAGTTGATTACGACTCGCTTCTAAATGACAATTTAATTTTAAACATTGTACTTGGGTGAATGCTGTCGCATTTAAATTTAAACAGTGATTAAAAATACTTATTTATGTAGATAAAATAATTTAAACTATTTTATTACTATCAAAATAATATAATTATTAATAAAATTGCAAAAAAAAGATAAAAAAGAATTATTGGTAGCGATTAAGTCCGTTGTAATTGGCGATGTGAGTGTTGTAAGAGATGAGTATGTTCTATTTGATTAACGCTTTGTAATTAAATAACTAAAATGCTGTCGGAAGCATGTAACAGATTGTAATGATTAATTAAACCTTTGCTTCAGCAAATATTCGATAAATCATTAGTATTTATTACATGCTATTTATGTGGCTAGAGCCAATATTTCATTAATCTTTACTCATTATCAGTCGTCGTTATGGGCACGATCTCAGGTGTATTTTAAGTGTTTTCTTATGGTGTTATATTGATCAGACATAGGGCTGGAGTAGACAAAGCACTTTTATCTGCCAAGGACGTCATTGAGCCATTCAACCGTCACTGAGCCATGCAAACGTCACTGTGCCGTTCAAACGTCACTGTGCCATTCAAACGTCACTGCACCATTCAAACGATAAAGCGCCATTCAAACGTCACTGCGCCATTCAAACGTTACTGGGCTATTCAAACGTCACTGCGCCATTCAAACGTCACTGTGCCATTCAAACGTCACTGCGCCATTCCAACGTCTCACTGCGCCATGCAAACGTCACTGTGCCATTCAAACGTCACTGCGCCATGCAAACGTGCGTGTAAGTATAGTGACGTTTTCTGGCTCAATGACGTAAGACGTAATTAGGAAAAAAATGCTTTATCTGTGCTAGCCCGTATACAGTAATGTTCTTTTTATTCTCGCGTAAGTATACGATATAATTGGTTAACGTAAGCATACAATTTTATAGTTATTTGTTGGGAGGGTGTAGCGATATAACTGCATTAGAATCATTATTTTTAAATCAATAACTTAATATGCCAAAATATTTAACATTTTCATAGAACTTATTTTAGATTCATTAAAACTATACTTCTATAAACTAACACAATAGTAACAGTGCTATAAAAAGTGTCTGTTTTTTTTTTAAATAATTGTAGAATTTAATAATAATTAGTTTGAATTGAATAGGTACATACAACAGATGTAGTGGCAAAAATATTGTGGTAGCTCGAACTTAAGTGATAATAAAAAATATCTTTTAAATAGAAGTGCGTGGTTCACAATTTTTGCATTTATGACTTCGTTTTAATTTGTTTTTTACGTTAAATTCTGGAGGATTAAAGCTTTTCACAAATTCATGATTGTCTTAGATACATCTAATCGCTTTTGTTGTACAAATGATATTAAATGGTCTGGATCATAGGAACATTAATTTAAAAAATAACTGTGGCTTTAAAACACACACTTTTTCAATTTTTCCAAACTTCTACATCGATTAACATCATATTAACATTGAACTACGAAAGTGTCAGTAGGTTAGGAACAAAATTTTTGGTGCAAACAATTTTGGTCGTTTTATAATTTAAGTTGTGATGTTAGTCTTCCAATTATAATTTTTTTTAATTATTATTTTATTTAGCGATGTCTACTTATTTATATTGTACAAATAATTGTGCGTTTTAATATTCATATGATCGATTGACCAGTTAATTGTGGTTTTAACATGCAAATGTAGCTATTTAATTATCCGATCGACAAAGAAGACAAGCTCAAGGCATTATCGACACTTTAATATTAGATAAATCAATATTATAATTACATTTATAATCTCAATGTAAATAATAGATTTATTGTATTAGTTATAAGTATTCCCGGCTCTCAAAGTAATTAAGTTTTTATGTGAACACTGTGGGGTAGATAAAAAAATTATATACTAATTTATATTTGGAAATTTCGGCCAATACTAATATTTATATATTAACAAAATTGTATTTTTGAATGATCTCTTCGACGTTAGTAAGTATTTAGATAATTGCTTTAGGAGTCTGGAAGTGAGGTGAATTTAAAAGTATAAAATATAATAATAAGAGATATTTTCGCACTGTTTAATATTATAATCGCATTTTTAGGTCAGTGTACGTACCAAACACGAGATTGTTCGGAAAAATACAAATGAAAACATATAAAAAAAATTGAACACGAAAACTTATCGTTTTTGCCGGGTGTTGGTACAAATTCGTTCCCATAAGAACGTTAATAGTCAATTTTTCTCATTGTTATAGTAATATTACCTATACATATGACGTATTTATTATTTTACCTTCTAAGTGATAGAATATTCGATCTGTTTTTACCGAAAATTCATCATTCAGAGCGTAAAATGTTAATACAAATGAACATTTTTATCATATTAAATAAATAGTACTGTTGTTACCAGTTAGTCATACATACAATATACAATACAAACATTAGTGATTACGTCCATAATTTGAATTAATTATTATTTTTTATCATGTGGATTCTTCATAGAGTACCTAAAGTATGAAGTATTGAGTGTTAATTGGCCTAAAGTAGAATATTTGTTGTTTTTAATGTTTTTAAAATGCAGATACATAATTAATTCAAAATAAGGGAGATATCTAACTTGTATTTTTATACATAATTTAGTGTAAAATGAATGATGCTGTTTCTATTTAATAATCGATTTACGATAATATTCGATCGAAATTATATTCGAAATGTTAGAATACCTGATTACGAGAACTATAACGATTTTATTCATAGATACACGATTTTTATTAATGCACACAAGTTTTGGTACTCTAATATTTTAATGTATTTTAAAATGTTAAATTTCTTGTATCTTAATTAAGTTTGTAGTTGATATCTACTGTGAAAAAAAGACTCATTTATATTAGTCATTTTAAAGAGAATGTGGATTTGAAATAGTATCATTTAACTTCTGAAAATATGCGTTATTTTCATAGCAATTTAATTATATTTGTGAGATATTTTATACAATAGGGTACGGCTATGTCGAAGATACATTGCACATCACACATCGATGTCACCTCGATTTAAAACAAATGTATGGAAATAGAGACGAATGCACATGTCGGAAGATGCATCACCCCGTCTCGCTTCTGACACAATGCTTCGAATTTACTTGTACGATGTCGATGTGCTATGCATCTTCGTTATACCCGTACTCTAGAATCTCCCGAGGGAGTTATTATTTTATTGAGCTTATTTTAAAATAGAATCAATTTTATACTTTATGTATAGCGTCGTCCATTTTGTTGCAATATAGAAACTCACAGAATATTTATGGAATTTTTCCTTTTTAAATGGTTGATGTTTATTATGATTCTGATGTTTGTACTAAGTGTTTTCAATTTGTTTTTATACTGTCCATTTATTTGAGTTTGAATATTTGCAAGGTGGTATATGAAAGATAAAACATAATCTACATGTTACTAATGCCTTATTGACTTTCAAAACTTAGTGTATTTTCAACTCAATGCTAAGATTTCTCAGTCAATAATTAGACGGATTATGTTTGTTGCATAAAATAAGAAGTTAAATGTTATATTTTATAAGAAAGCTAGTAATTATTTGAAAGTAACATTTATAAATGGAGCATTTCATATTCGTTATTTATTTCTTCTAAAATTAGGCAATAGTGTAATTGTTTAGTCAAAATGCCTTGTAAATAATCTTGTTTAGACGATTTGTTTAGTAATAAGTGTTCAATTTAATATTAATAGATGGATTAGATAAAACCATAGACAAAGTATTATTACTTTGTCTATGATAAAACGTAAGGAGTTATCCAAGACATTAAACACATTTATAACAGTTTTTTTTAAACCACTTGTACCACTAATGGACCAAAAGTGGAATTAAAGGTGTCACTAAATAAAACATTGTTTTGTGCAGTTTAGTAAAATGTATAATAGAGAATGTGGACAGATTGTTCAAGCATATTGGATCACTTATGTTAAAAACAATAAAACCTCGAAAACGAATTAATGTTTTTTATTTATTCAGCTTTCATTAGACTTGATATCTTCCAGCGACGATGGTCGGTGCAACCCGATCGAAAAGACGGCTAAATAAATTAAAATTAGTAGTCTTAACGAGCCGAGATAGCTTTGAACAGTATCTCTGTTTAGGTTGACCAGATTTTATTTTAGATACCTACATGGAGTAGACGGCGCGATAGAGACAGCTATGCTTTCTATCTCGCGGCTTGCGTATTGTTTATAGTCTTGTACACGGAACACTTTTACTCCTATGGTCTTGAATTTTTATTTTAAGTAGGTAGGTACTCACAATATTTTTGTTTGATTGAGGTCCGTAAGTACTAGGCTATCAGAACTCAGTAGAAGGTATTCTACAAAAACAATCCGATATAATAATATCATGCTCAAAACATTTTAATTATTTTTCCAGCTTCTTTAATACCTTAATTGCATTCATTACCCACCGCACTACCAGTCGACACTACCGGTAGTGTCGTAGGGATTTTTTTCCCTTCTACACTACTCGCCAGTAGTGTTAACATCTCCGTGCATATAATATCAGCTTAGTCAACCATTTGCTATATAAAATATTCGTTGGTCTGTAAAAAGTACTAGGCAATCAGAAGTCAGTAGAAGGTATAAAATCACACTTATATCGTTATCTCTCTTTCTTCAATGTTTCTCTTTCCTTTATCGTGTAAATTGTTTGATAGTAATTTGGTCTGAAGTACCAGGCAATCAGAAGTCAGTAGAAGGTATAAAATCACATTTATAACGCTATCTCTCTCTTTCTTCAACTGCTCTCTTTCCGTTACCGTGTAAATTGTTTGATAGTTAATCAGAACTCGGTGGAGGGTAACCTAAAAAAAACCGTCAGATATCTACTGTGAATTAATCATGCTCGAGTTAATATACTTAATTATTTTTCCAGTTTTATTAGGGTTCCGTACCTAAAGGTAAAAACGGGACTTTGCGGACGGCTGGACAGCGAAGTCTTAGTAATAAGACTTCGCTGTCCGTCCGTCCGTCTGTCACCAGGCTGTATCTTATGAACCATGATAGCTAAAAAGTTGACATTTTCACAGATGATGTATTTCTGTTGTCGCTATAACAACAAATACTAAAAACAGAAAAAGTAAATATTTTTTAAACATGTTTTTAAGAATTTTATTTTATTTTCATGTTTACTATTTTTTTTAGGCAATATTTTTTTGTTAATATACTCCCAAAAGGGCAGGCAATTTCAATTCCTTCATGGCCATCACATACTTTTTGAGGAGAAAATATCAAGAAAGAGGGAGATGACTTTAAGTTTTATTTGTACCTTCTACTAACTTCTGATTGCCTAGTACTTTTTACAGACCAACAACTACTTTATAGAGCAAATGGGTGACTAAGCTGGTCAGTATTATATGCACGGAGATGTTAACACTACTGGTAGTGTAGAAGGGAAAAAAAAACCCCTACGACAGTACTGGTAGCGTCGCGTCGACTGGTACTGCGGTGGGTAATTAATGCCTTCATTGCCATCACATATTAAGTATATCTACTTTGCTAGGATAAAATTTGAAGAAAGAGATAGTTATAAGTGTGATTTATACAAACCAATCACTACTTTGTACAGAAGGATTAGTGCTGTGCGTCCCCTATAAGAGTAGGTAAAGGGGGGGGACAATGGATATACACAATAAACCATTAATGGGGACAATAGGTATTATATATTTCTGTCCCCATTCAATGGGGACAGAGTCAATGGGCACAACGGACATACACCATAAAGAACTCATGGTAGAGGTCTAGATGGTAGATGGTATTATAGGTTGGATATGCAGAAGTTAAATAAAATGAACACTAAGATAACAAGTTTAATTTAACTAAAGTATAACATTCTTGCAATATATTTCATACAATGTCATTTCTCTAATTCTATAGCTTTAATTAATAAATTAGGTCTTTCTTGCTCTAACATTGATAAAGCTGCTTGCAAATCAACATCATCTCCTGGGTCCGTGATTGTCAACATACGAAGTGCTGGCATTCTTGCTAAAGCAAATACACAACCCAATGAAAGTCTACAACCACTGATATCTAAATATTGTAACGTTTTACCGTTCTGTCCAGCTATTCTGTCCAAGCACCAGACATCAACGTGTTTGTTATTTTTTAGACATAACCACTTCAAAAAGTTGAGCCCAGATAAGTTCTCTAAGCCTTCGTAGCGGATTCCATTATGTATAAAGTTTGTGCAGTCTACAGCTTCTACAAAATAACCGTCTACATACGTGTTAGGTAAGTCAAGTATGGTTGCGTTACCAACGACCCAGTGCGTTGAGTCTTTCAATCTGGAAATAACATTAGAATTGTGAAAATGTTAAATTTACAGTATGTTATAAATCTACACTACTCTAATTTAATAAAGGGATTTTGTTTGTTTGTAATGAATAGGCTCCGAAACTGTTGGACCGATTTTGATGTAACTTAGTATGATTCATTGGAAATAACATAAGTAGGCTACTTTTAATTCTGATATTACCATGGGATGGCTTTTACCAGCCTTCCAAAAAATTTTTGGCAAAATTTATGGACGAGCTGGGCTGGTTCTCCCCCTGACAAGTAGAACCTCACGCAAAGGGGACCCAACTAAAGAGATCTGATTGCGGAAAACAGCCCTTACAAGTATATACAAGTATTACCATAGGATCAGAAGTTACATGAATGAAACCATGGAGCGTTGCTAGTAAGTGATATTTTAGGAAAGTATAACTGAAGAATTTATTTCTCAAACAGCTATTAAATACTAAACATAGTGTAAAAACAGAAAGCCAATTACAGGATCTCATAGGTAGAATATTATGTGAATTAGCACTATAAACTTAAAGAAACATAATAAAATGGATATTATGTAGGTATTTAAAATAAAAATTGAACTGAGCATTATTGTCGTTCACCAGCAAAAAAGTGATTGGCTAAACAGCATCTCAGCTTCGAACCTATAAGTCCTATCCAAATGAACTTTGTAGATAATTTAATGAAGATTTATTTGTACCTATTGTTGAAGAGGTAGGTTCTGTGTATTTACAGTTTATTACAAGTCTTCCATATTTACCTTACAGCAGCTTGGCGATATGTAAAGAAATGTAATGCCGCCAAATTAGGGCCCAGAATTCCAACTCGTTCTGTCAAAAACTTTTGATTATGAATTTCTTGACGATCTTTCATAGATTTCCACCATTGCTTAACTTTATCAAACGTTAGATCAGGTATTTGTGACATAGCATTGAGTATGTCGGGACTCGGATTTTTTTCAATGAAGATAGAAAATTTACTTTTCCATTCACCATCTCTTTTGATCCAAGGTTTGCGCCAGTCAGGATACGGTTTCCCGTAGACCGAACGAGGCTTTTCACCTTCCTCATTTTGCTGATAAATAGACTTTTCGGAGGAGGAATTCCTTATGATCGTGTAAATTGCGCGAATGCTGCGGTTTCGTTTCAGAGTAAGTGCCATATTTCTTGTTCACGTACTTTATTCAGGTTTTATACATTGTATTATAATAATGAAACGTAACATAATCGTCAACACCCCACTGGAAGCTTGTTTGTGAAGAACTTGTTTTATTTTTATTTCGAATTTACTCGTAGATTTTAACAATTCAAAAGTGAGGTTAACTGAATTGAATTTGACAGACAGACTACAATTTATGACGATTCTTATTTTTTTTCCTTATTTGTAGCTTCATACGACTTGCGCGTAAAATTCATTGTATCCTATTTATCAAAAGTAATATTTTAATGAAGGTCGGAGGTAAGTATAATCAGTGTCCTATGTCCATTAATATCCCAGAACTCTTGTTATCATAAAATTATAGAAATAGGAATAAACGCTCCAACCAAAAGTATAATATTACATATTTGTATGTCTGTATCCTATGCTATGAAGATGCTATGTTCTGTTCTAACCACATGGTTCTAACTTCTAACCATGTTCTAACCTTCTTGCCCGAGAATGAATTGCTGAAGGTGAGCGCACACCTAGCCGCACCGCACGCGCCGCAGCGAAGGAAATCCCCAAGGCCGATGCTGATGAGACGTCACCAACCCGGCGCGGGCGCTGCGCGCATACAAACGGAGACTGCGGCGCGTGCGGTGCGGCTAGGTGTGCGCTCACCTTAAAGCGAATGCAGTGCTGCAAATTGACTGCTTGTTGTGGGTTTTTACGTTTTATTAACTCTTTTATGTTAGGGAAAGTTTAATGTCTTTCTTGGTACCACACGTAGACTTCCATGGTACCACAAGCATGGACCTATAAAAAACGTGTACCTAGCACTCGGGGACTGCCGCGGTAAAATTGCATCGTGCGATCTTCGTACAGTCGTACCATAATATACTTACAAACAAGTTAAGCGAAGGCTCGCCCGAGCTACATGATAGGCGGAGTGGGGCGTGTTAGGTTAGGTTATTTTCGTTACGGAATTTCTTGATTCGGCGATAAAAGCTATGCAATAGCTTAAAACGTATTTATAGGTCCATGACCACAAGTTAGTAAGACGTCTATCACGATAAGCTTTAACTTTCAAATAACAAGAAACTGCATTCGAATCACATTACCTAAGGACGTCGGAATTAGTAGATATACCTACCTAACTCTAACTTACATAGAGGCTATCACACACAAAAATAAATGCAACATGCACAGCTACAGTTTAAATTAAATAACTTGGATGATATTAGACAATGTTGTGTAGGTATTCGAAACTATTTGCGGTAGGTACACTTCAGTTACAACATCAAATTCCGCCTCGTACCTGCAGTTGTTTAAACTCCTGCTATATCCCCGCCGCTCCCCCCGGAGCGGTGGGAAGGTGCTTAAGGCGCATTTCTCCTCGATAAAAAAAGAAAAGGAGGTATCTACCTAGATAAGAACGAACTAGGTAGGCACTACGCATCTAGTGCATTGATACTTAAGAGGAAAGGGTACCGGGGGCTCTCTCCATACAAACTATTACAAACGTAGCCGACTGTTTTCTCCCTGGATAATGCCACTAGACCAAATATTTTTGTTAAAACTTATAACTGCCAATGACCATGCCCCTATTTTTTGTTTTTATTTTTTATTTTTTTAAATCTTAATTTCTATGATAAATAGAAAATGAAAAAAGGGGCATAGTCAATAGACATGGCAGTTATAGGTTTTATGGCACAAAAATATTTGTGCTGGTGTCATTAGCCAGGGAAACAGTCGACTACGTTTGTATGGAGAGTGCGCAGGTAGGTACCCTTTCACCTTAAACGATTCACTACAGCGCGTTGAAAAAAAAAATTGTCGGCAAAAATAAACGTTATATTCGAAAATGTGAACCGATTCAATAGGATGTGATCGAGATTCACGTCACGTCACTCGAATCAGGGCAACAAACATCGAGATTGTCCACTAAATTGCTGGGACCTCGAACTGCTGGACAATTACTTTGCATCAAAAAGCTGATGACAATCAATTGATCGTGATCGACATACCTAGGTAACACATAACTATTCAGTTAAGCACGTTCTTTAGAATCACCCTTCCTACAAGTAATAATACTTATCGAGTGGGTCGGCGAGGGAACCTAGGTGAGTAAAAATTTTATGTTACGAAAACGTGAAATTAAAAAACCCGTAAGAGAAACTAATATTTAGGAATATAATATCACACATAAATAAATTGTGCGGTAAGGCATTACTATGATACCTCTTCGTACCTTAATGATAAGAATCCATGGATGTGACTTTATTTGCTCCATTTCAAATAATACCTTCAAATATTTGTAATATTGACCTTTGTGAGCGTGATCACATAGAAAAAAACCCCATGAGTTTCTTGTGCCTTCTTCTCATTGGTGGGCGCGTTCCGAAGGCTCACATTCTAACTTAGTTTTTAAGACGTTTCTAAGTGATCAATGTCTATATATCTAAGCATCGAAATGAATAAAGAAATTTGACTATGACTTTGACACACACATAGGTAACTTTTATCTAACTTATAAAAAAAAAAGAAAAAAAACACCATTATTTTTACTATTTCGTACCTTAAAGGTAAAAAAGGAACCCTTTTAAGATCACTTTCTTGTCCGTCTGTCTGTCTGTTTCATTTTTTAACTAGTTTTTGCACAGTAATTACAATTTTATAGAAATACCAATTTTTTTTCAAACTCCATTTTCGAAGATACTTACTGTGTTCATAAAATAAAAGTCTGATAATTACGAGAACAGTGATAATATTACGCGGAAATTTATTCAACACTCAATATTTTATTAAGTACTTATAGGTAAAAGATTTTTTGGAAGTCCATACCTTTATAACTACGTAAGTACCTACTAAGTAGGTACATAAATACCCAAATTAGATTCACAATTTTAAACACAAAATTCATAGGGAGAAAATAAGTAACCTACCTATTAAATCAAAAGAACGATTTAATCCAATTAATGTAGGTAGCTTTTGTTATAAGCTCCATTAAATTGCCTCATTATGTAGTAGCTTAGGTTATTATGAGAATTTTATTAAATAAATAGGTATTAAATATTCCAGATGTTTTATGTTGTAGGTTATATTTATTGAAATAGTGGCGGTAAAATCGAATACTTATTAATTTGGTTTATTTTACAATTTACTAGCGATCCGCCCCGGCTTCGCACGGCTGTATTATGCTTGTATTATATCTAAAAACCTTCCTCTTTAATCACTCTATCTACTCAAAATAACCGCATCAAAATCCGTTGAGTTTTAAAGATCTAAGCATACAAAGGGACATAGGGACATAGGGACGGCGAAAAGTGACTTTATTTTATACTATATAGCTGCCCTCCGCGGTTTCACCCGCGTAACTCCCGATCCCGTGGGAATATCGGGATGTAAGCTATCCTATCTCTCAAGTTGGATCGAACTGCACATGGTGTGCGAATTTTATTATAATCGGTTAAGTGGTTTAGGAGTCCATTGAGGACAAACATTGTGACACGAGATTTATATATATTAAGATAGGTAGTGATATATAGAAACAACCAGACCACAGACAAATAACTAAGCATAAATACTTGTCTGAGGCGGGAATCGAACCCACAACCCTGTGTTTGGCAGTCCGGCATGGTGACCATTGTGCCAACTGGGTCGTAATAAAAGCAAAGGGCGTTGTTGTAGGCGACTATGCGTCTAATAGGCCTTGTTTTTAGGCCTTAGAATTAAAGTGGTTCGCTCTTGTCTCTATGAGAACCACTTTTATTCTGCGGCTTTTGAAAATAAAAATACGACTTTAAAACTTTCCAAAAATTTGAATAAAACGAACTTTAAATTAAAATACCTACCTAATTTTTTTAAAATGTAGTTCGCCAAGACGCCTTTAACAACCCCCTTTCTTTTAGAAACCCTTCGTCCAAACACATTGTATAGTAAGATAATAAATAAAAAAACACAATAAGTTGTGGACAGAGTCCACATACAAAACATGTTCAGCGTTTAGCACAACAAGACATGAACCTAGTTATCATATTTCCGGACCGTTTGCTGGCAGACGCATAGACATGATTAAGCTACTATTATTGTGTCTTCGGTAGCATATTTCAACTGGATTCAGGAGTTGGACCAGTGCCAATGTGGTCCGGGAATTCCGTGATATGTCCCGATCAAAGATATTTAAATTTTAATGGCAGTAAATGTGTCCCATAATAGAATGAGTGAAACCTCAATTAATGATATCGAGGTGATTTTATGGGACAAGAAAAGTTTCATTTTATCACCCAGGTGCATCTATCCCCTTATAGGCCGCCCGAATTTATCCCGATATTCCCAGGGGATCGGGAAAAACGGCTGATACATTTTGTACTTAGTTAATAGTAACTATTATGTATTCTGTGTATTAGGAAATCAAAATATAATTTGCCTATCACCCATTTAAAATTAGAATGCTTAAATGACACTTTTGACAAAACTATACGTGATATCAAGTCAATTCAAATTTCGAACCAACATTCAAAGTATTGAGAGATGGGCGTATTTGTGTTTGAATCATCAGTTGTATTGAAATGGAATGTACAATTTGTACATCGTCTCTATCGCAGTGTTAGTTACCAAACTTCTCCAAAACGGCTGAACCGATTTGTAATTCTTTTTTGTGTTTATTCGTTAGTTCTGAGAATCGCCCAACATCTATTTATTTTTGTTTATTGCAAAACAACTATTGCCGGGACAAAAAAAAATGGGACGGGAGCTAGTTACTTATAAGAATAATGTTTGGCTGAAAATAAAAAAGGCTTTTTGATTTAAAGTGCGGAAGGAATTTTCAAGATGTGGCAATACCATAATTGGCAGGGAGTCCTTAGGTAAATATTGTGCTGTAACATTTTGAAAATTCATCATTCTGCGTTAATATTAGACGTATTTTACAATGGTCACCATGCCGGACTGCCAAACACAGGGTTGTGGGTTCGATTCCCGCCTCAGACATGTATTTATGCTTAGATATTTGTCTGTGGTCTGGTTGTTTCTATGTATTATAAGTATGTATTTACAAAAGAAAAGTATTATAAGTAGTATATCCGTTGTCTAGCACCCATAATACAAGTCTAGTTACTTAGCTTGGGGCTAGATGGCGATGTGTGGAATGTCCTGCAATATATTTATTATTTATTTAAGATGAATTACGGGTTGTTTTTACAAACTGTATAATAATATTGACAGTCACTTACTAAAACTGTGGTCCATATTCGATTGGCAGCAACGCCTCAGTAAATGGGCTGTTGCAGACAAATTTTGAGCAAATGGGGGTATATTGCACCGATTGAGGAGCAATACGAGTGTGAAGCCCCGTCGCAGTCCATGGTGCACCTGGAGGACCTGCAGAGGCCAACGCTGTTGCATTTGCAGTGGCTAACTACTGGGCAGAAGAAGAAGTGAATTCTCAGTATTACAAAGCGAGAAATTGGTGAATTTTATTGGTAGTGAAAAGGTTGAGAAGTTATCTTTATTCCACTATATTTTTAAATGTCTTCGGCCTCAATGGTTACTTCCGGGAGGGCTATTAATCATAATTCAATGAAGGTCCACCATGAATCGCTTCATTTTTGGGCATTAGTCTCATGTGAATGATTTTTCAACGATCAATTGTCTTGATCGATGAGAATTGCTTGGTTTGTTTTATAACTACAGTAAGGCTCGTTCCATTCCGATCGGTATCTTATAGTTTTACCTATAGTAAGTAGTAAAGTACCTATAGGTGTATTTGGAGGTCTTTGTGTCACGTCACGACCGAGATGTCTTCTAGGAAAGCATGCTACATCTTAGATCGTCACTTACCATCGTGAGAGACGCTCTAACGCTGACTTGCTTTATATAAAATTAGCGACCCGCCCCGGCTTCGCACGGCTGTATTATGCATGTATTATATCTCAAAACCTTCCTGTATGTATTAAAAAAAACCGCATCAAATTCCGTTGCGTAGTTTTAAAGATCTCTAAGCATACATAGAGACATAGGGACGGTAAAAAGTGACTTTATTTTATACTATGTCTATGAAGTGAAGATGTTCGTATGCGTTGTAGTTTTGTTTTATTAATAAAATCTTCCTCTTGAATCACTCTATCTTTTTTACAAAAACCGCATCGAAATCCGTTGCGTAGTTTTAAAGATTTAAGCATACATAGACAGACAGACAGCGGGAAGCGACTTTGTTTTATACTATGTTAGTGAAAAAGGATATCCTTTACTCCGCTTTGGATTTTAAATAACGCTCTTACCGTAAAAGTTTTATTTTAACCACATCATTATACAATCTCCTATTAAGAGGAAATGGTACCGGCTCTCTCTCCATACAAACGCAGTCGACTGTTTCATCCCTGGATAATGGCCCTAGAGCAAATATTTTTGTTGCATAAAACTTATAACTGCCATGACCAATATGACCATGCCCCTATGTTAAGTTTTTTTTTCTTTTTTGTTTTTTAAATCTTAATTTCTATGGTAATAAGAAAATGAAAAAAAACCAAGACATATCAGCAGACATCAGTTCGGGCAGAGCAGTTCTAGGTTTTATGTAACAAAAATATTTGCGATAGTGTCGTTATCCAGGGAGGCAACAGTCGCCTACGTTTGTATGGAGAGAGCGCCGTCTCTTTAAAAGGCAAACGCTAATGTTGAAAATGTGTTTCTAAAGCTAAAATGTGAGCAAACTAAACAGTATTATGTCATATATGACACAGGACTCTAGCGTTATAAACTCTAATCCAGTCCCGAAGGTGCAGGAAACTTTAAAATGAGCTATTTCGAAACAATTTCAAACAGATTTCCCAACGGCGGCCACTCTATCTGTTCAAAACACAGCTCATACAGATTGAAACTAAGAATCGTTAGGGCATTACGCGAATACTATACATGTTATGGACCAAGTGATTAATTCAGGCATTATACATAATGCCCGGGCCTAAAGCTAAGGATACACGACGAGACATGACACTAGACACTTGATGTATACATCGAGTGTCTACGTGTGTCCACCGCCGCGACATCAAAAATTGCTACAGTGTGGACGCTATCGACACTAGTGTCGACATTTATGTCGAGGGTCAGTGTCGTCGTGTATCCTTAGCTTTATGTAAAATGACAAGCTACTTTGGGCAAAGTGATTAACTATCATCTAAACTTTAATATTCATCACACTGTCTGGGCATTATGAATAATGCTGATGATCGTTGGGCAATGTGATAATAGAGATATATTCTATGTGGTAAAGAGCTCCTCGATACACACCGGACTTTGCGGGAAAGTCGGTGGAGCAATCCCTCTCGGGTCAGCCAGCTCCTCCAGCCTGGCCCGGCCCTGGGTTCCTCTTGGCTTCACCGTGGTTGGCTAGACCACGGTTACTAAGCCCCCCCGCCACGACAAGGCGGGAACTAGCCTAACCTAACCTACCTTTCGGGCACCCTATTAATATTTTACCATTTCATAGTTTTTATTTGGGTGGGAACGGGAAATATAATGTGATCACTACACGGCGATTTTTTTTTTGTTTAGTTTTGCATTTAAAGGTAATTTAGACGGACACGGAAGTCAGGGCATCTATAAAACGAAGAATTTTGTGTTATTTGTGTTTCAAATTTTGTTTTATTGTCTAAACTAGAAATAATTGTAATGAAACATGTGTTTTTATTAGTCTGCCCAATATGTAACAGGCATTATGTATAATGCTCGGGCAATATAATTATTTCAGTAGTTATTATCACATTGCACTCTCTTGGTTCTTAAAGCCCGGGTATTATGTAAAATGACCAATTAATCACTTGGTCCATAACATACATAAAGTATTAACTTTACTTCGCTTGAAATGAAATGAGTATTAAAGGATTCAGCGAAATTCGTAGATAATTACTAGACATATCTAGACTATGCTAGACTTTATCTTTGAAAATAATTACGCTAGTTATTATTCTCAGAGAGTAGTGTCTGTTGATGATGCGAATTAGAGATCTATTTAAATTTATTTTATCTAAAACTATAAAATTAAAAAATTTGACAAACCATCAATTTTTTAAGCTGTTCGTTAATATACCTATCAGGTATATTACAGCTTAAAAAAATTATGGATCAGGCTAAAATTTGGCAGCCGTTTTAACTGTTAATAACGTAGGCATTCGTTTAGAATTTTTTTGTTGTATATTTATCGTAAAAAAACGGTTCAGCAATTCATCTGTAACCCACCCAGTAGGTATAGTATTAGTTTTTATGAATTAATGTTAATTGTAAAATTAGCGTAAAGCTATAAAATAAAGTGTCCCTAGGTAAGCCAAAAGGCTGGCTGCATTGCCTCTTTGGATGACAAAGCCTATGCGTTGTTGGCCAAAGTACCTATAGTGAAACCATCCCTTTGATCACCTGAATAATTGTATTGTATCCACCTATAGTACAATCAACGTTCAAAAGTCAACTGGGCATCGTAACGCTTACAATCCTGTGCAGCACTATTTGAACATTATAACAACGTAACCTGTGGATCGAATCCACGTCGGTTGGTGTAGCGGAAAATAATAATCACACTGAGTACTTTTAATTCAAGTATTTATGTTTGTGGGTAACGTCTATTAGAAGAGGTTCGTAATACTTGTTTATAGTATTATCGTCGCAAACTGATAGTTTTCTTATGACGCATACTGTACCTAAGTGGATTTATCAGAATATATTTCTGCTAGATAGACTTCTGAATCGAATCTAACTTAAAGTCGATTAAACTTCCCGCCCTACGTGTTCGTACAATCGTAGAAACACTATTACGTTTGCAACTGTAGGGTTTCACAATCGTAGGGTTAACTATTGCTTTATGGAATATCATTATGAATGTAACTATGCATAAATTATAGTGGACCGACACTCTGAATACTAGTAGTTCGCCCCGAACTGAGACCTCACGAGTTTTTTTCAGCGTTTATTATATTTCAGCGTAAAGTACTAAAATGTATAATATAACGACGAAAGACTCCAAATACGACAGGTCTATCTTATTTGAATGATAGGTGCCTAGTATCGCTATTATCTGACATTGGATGATTTAGAGAATCCAAACACGATAGGCATAACTTGTTGTTGTTGTTAAGTTCTAAAAGCATAGGCCAGCTCAATCATCACACCCTGGACATCCGTTGACTCTTTATTTTTACTCAAGACATTTTGAATGTGTCCAACATAATATCCAGAAGATAGTAATTCCTTTCCTTCCTTCCTTATGTATCTACTTATCATAATGTTACGTAAGAGGAAACGAGAAGACAAGCTCGAGAACGAGAATATATTAGAGAAGTTTGAGGCCAATATGTCCTGTAATAAGTCCCTAAACTAAAATATAACAAGTCAATAAAAATTATAAAAAAAATAAGTCACAAATTTTATAATTATCAGAGTCTCTAGATCGGCTAGAACCGAACATTCCTACTATTTAATACTATCCACCACTATTATTGTAAAACAGCCCATGATTATGAAATAAATAGTTATAGGCATGGAGGAAAAAAAAATTCCCCGCGGAAAACTTTTTCTTGCTTCATGGTTATAGGAAATGAAGCAAAGAGAGTTCGGACGATTTGGGGCAAAGTAATAAATTTCTATAAATTTTAAATTTAAATAAATTTGGATTAAGAATATTGCAAATAGTAAGCGTGTTACATTGTGAATTTGTGATGCTACACCTTCGTTATTTTTCTTTTGCAATCACAATGTAACACGCTCACTACCTAAGTACAATATTCTTAATCCAAATTCATTAGATTTTATTTTCTATTTTTTAGTTGGACTTTTTTTATTAAAGCGTGTTTTTTTAAGTTTTTTATTCTATTAATTTATTTTATACTTTTTGGTCTTTGATAACTTAATATGTTAGATCGGACCCTGGTTACTATTGAAAGACAAACTACTCGTCAAGACGATTCTAACGAGCCTAAACTCGATGAGGTTGTGTCGTTTCATTGCGAAGTTCCTATGACCACCTTCCAGTTCCATCATCAGACCCTGGTTACCATTGAAAGACAAACTACCCGTCAAGGCGATTCTAACGAGCCCAAACTCGATGGGGTTGTGTCGTTTCATTGCGAAGTTCCTATGACCACCTTCCAGTTCCATCATCAGACCCTGGTCACCATTGAAAGACAAACTACTCGTCAAGACGATTCTAACGAGCCCAAACTCGATGGGGTTGTGTCGTTTCATTGCGAAGTTCCTATGACAACCTTCCAGTTCCATCATCAGACCCTAGTCACCATTGAAAGACAAACTACTCGTCAAGACGATTCTAACGAGCCAAAACTCGATGAGGTTGTGTCGTTTCATTGCGAAGTTCCTATGACCACCTTCCAGTTCCATCATCAGACCCTGGTTACCATTGAAAGACAAACTACCCGTCAAGGCGATTCTAACGAGCCCAAACTTGATGGGGTTCTGTCGTTTCATTGCGAAGTTCCTATGACCACCTTCCAGTTCCATCATCAGACCCTCGTCACCATTGAAAGACAAACTACTCGTCAAGACGATTCTAACGAGCCCAAACTTGATGGGGTTCTGTCGTTTCATTGCGAAGTTCCTATGACCACCTTCCAGTTCCATCATCAGACCCTGGTCACCATTGAAAGACAAACTACTCGTCAAGACGATTCTAACGAGCCTAAACTCGATGAGGTTGTGTCGTTTCATTGCGAAGTTCCTATGACCACCTTCCAGTTCCATCATCAGACCCTGGTTACCATTGAAAGACAAACTACCCGTCAAGGCGATTCTAACGAGCCCAAACTAGATGGGGTTGTGTCGTTTCATTGCGAAGTTCCTATGACCACCTTCCAGTTCCATCATCAGACCCTGGTCACCATTGAAAGACAAACTACTCGTCAAGACGATTCTAACGAGCCCAAACTCGATGGGGTTGTGTCGTTTCATTGCGAAGTTCCTATGACAACCTTCCAGTTCCATCATCAGACCCTAGTCACCATTGAAAGACAAACTACTCGTCAAGACGATTCTAACGAGCCAAAACTCGATGAGGTTGTGTCGTTTCATTGCGAAGTTCCTATGACCACCTTCCAGTTCCATCATCAGACCCTGGTTACCATTGAAAGACAAACTACCCGTCAAGGCGATTCTAACGAGCCCAAACTTGATGTGGTTGTGTCGTTTCATTGCGAAGTTCCTATGACCACCTTCCAGTTCCATCATCA
The DNA here is from genome assembly GCA_907269075.1 of Idaea aversata. NCBI lineage: Eukaryota > Metazoa > Arthropoda > Insecta > Lepidoptera > Geometridae > Idaea > Idaea aversata. The sequence continues at coordinate 8,383,967 of OU026102.1, forward strand.
GACCCTGGTTACCATTGAAAGACAAACTACTCGTCAAGGCGATTCTTGACGAGTAGTTTGAATGAATGAACTATGAAGTATGGATAATGAGATAATTCCTGCAGATTCCCTCCAGCTCTATCATCAGATCAGTTCCATGGTACCATATTATTGTCACCGAAGTTACGCCCTTTCATTTGATACCCCACTCGGGTATATTTGCAGTATAGTTTGTGTGCCATATAGGTAGATCCCCTTTTGGACCCCTATCTCCGTAACCCCCTGACCGATCCTGCTCATGTTCGAACTTAAAAATTCTATGGACCTCAACTACTTGTATACCAAAAATCATGAAGATCAGAGCAACGGTACTCAAGTTATCGTCGAACAAACATACAAACATACAAACATACGAGCGACCGACCCTTCTCAACACTAGACCTCTCTCGCTTCGCTCGTTCGGTCAATTACGCTGTTTATGTTATAAAGCGCTTTTTTACAGCAATATTTAGCCAGTTTATTGTTGTTAAATAACCGTCAATCAGCGGTGGATTAACGGGGAATTGGGATTGTTAATTTCTTTTTATTGAAATTACAAAACCATTTAGAGAAATAGACTTCTTCTATATTAAAGATGTTGAACTTAAAGGTAATCTCTACATATAATAAATTCGAAGTTTTGGAAGTAAGCGTTCTACGTCCATAATGATCTTAGCACTATAGAATTCGCTAACCTTATATAGCTCCGGTAGAAAAAAATCTTGCATGCGCGATTCAGGTTTTCTTAAATTTATAAAGTCACAAATTAATTTAATATTCTTTTTGTTACGCTGAAAAATTTTGTAGACTTATGTATTTTAAGAATACATATAGCAATGTCCACATTAAATAACTAAAAAATATAGTAATTAATTTAATAAGATATTTTTTTAAAATTTCAAGTAACTAGCGCCATCTCTTCATTTTCGCGAAACTACCATTCATCTCAGAAAATGTTGATTTTATTTGTTTACCTTTGTTTGTGCAGTCTAATTTCGGGAACTAGGAAACAGATTTTAACATAATCTTCACGAATGTGTTCAGAAAATATCAGAAGAGGTTTAGGTATTTCAAGTAGATTTATGTTACTAATTAAAATTTGATATTTCTTGGCGTAAAAAATAAACCATAATATTTTTGCATGAAAACGTAGGGATGATGTCAAAATTGTCATTTCGACATATAGAAAGAAGCATCTAGCGCCATCTTTTTGATTTAAAATTATGGCTTGGCATTTTCGTGCATAAAGCCAGTGTTGAGTTTTACGGTCAAAGAAAATTAAATCTATTGCATGAGCGTTTTTCGAATTTAGAACATTACTACGCTCCAGCAATGAAGCGGCGTGCTGGGATTATTATATACTTAAATACTCTTTGATTGGATCTCTTTTAACGAAGTATAGGCACATGAGTAGGAAATAGGATGGAAATAGGTACCAAAGTCTCTTTGCTTAGTACGAAATGCGTTCTCGTGGCTTTATAGCTATAGATGCGTTTGCCTTTCGGCACGGATGATATAAATAAAAAAAATACGGCAAAGCTAAAAATTTGCCTTGATTTGTTATTTACTGATTTATAAAACTAGCTGCGTGCGCCCCGCGGTTTCACCCGCGTAAGTCACAATCTCGTGGGAATATCGGGATAAAAGGGACCTATATTGATGTGAAACATCTATAGCCGCACCTAAAACCGATTTCTGCCGTGGCGACGCACAGTGGGTCGAAACTGCAAATGATGGACATAGGGCTGTTTTTCGATGCAGATCGTTAAAGCTCACTATAGCCGCACGTAAAACCGATTTCTGGCGTGGCGACGCATGCCGTGGCGACGCACAGTGGGTCGAAACTGTAAATGATGAACATGGGGCTGTTTTTCGATGCAGATCGTTAGAGCTCACTATAGCCGCAAGTAAAACCGATTTCTGGCGTGGCGAAGCATGCCGTGGCGACGCACAGTGGGTCGAAACTGAAAATGATTGACATAGGGCTGTTTTTCGATGCAGATCGTTAGAGCTCACTATAGCCGCACGTAAAACCGATTTCTGGCGTGGCGATGCATGCCGTGGCGACGCACTGTGGGTCGAAACTGCAAATGATGGACATAGGGCTGTTTTTCGATGCAGATCGTTAGAGCTCACTATAGCCGCACGTAAAACCGATTTCTGGCGTGGCGACGCATGCCGTGGCGACGCACAGTGGGTCGAAACTGCAAATGATGAACATAGGGCTGTTTTTCGATGCAGATCGTTAGAGCTCACTATAGCCGCACGTAAAACCGATTTTTGGCGTGGCGAAGCATGCCGTGGCGACGCACAGTGGGTCGAAACTGAAAATGATTGACATAGGGCTGTTTTTCGATGCAGATCGTTAGAGCTCACTATAGCCGCACGTAAAACCGATTTCTGGCGTGGCGATGCATGCCGTGGCGACGCACAGTGGGTCGAAACTGCAAATGATGGACATAGGGCTGTTTTTCGATGCAGATCGTTAGAGCTCACTATAGCCGCACATAAAACCGATTTCTGGCGTGGCGACGCATGCCGTGGCGACGCACATTGGGTCGAAACTGCAAATGATGAACATAGGGCTGTTTTTCGATGCAGATCGTTAGAGCTCACTATAGCCGCACGTAAAACAGATTTCTGGCGTGGCGACGCATGTCGTGGCACGCACGCGTCGCCACGCTATATGATGGTATATATATACATGTATATATGCAGTAGTGTGTACGGTGTGCACACCGTAATCGACTGTGCGATTCTATCACAATCTGTTCTTTTCTGCATATTACTTTTACAAAATAATGTTTTAAATTCCATCTAGCATTTCCTGAGATCAGAGCGTTCAATCAAACAAACAATGGAAGCCTTAAAGATAAATAATTTTCCCCGTATTTTCCACATTTCCCATTGATTCTTCGCTCCTATTGGTCGCAGTATGTGATGTTATATTGTGGTTATATAGCCTAACTAAAGCCTTCCTCGATAAATCCATGACCAAAAGAATTTTTAAATTCGAACCAGTACTTTCTGAGATTAGCGCGTTCAAACAAACAAACAAACTCTTCAGCGGAAAACCTGCTTCCAGCGAAGTTAAAACAAAGCTACATGAAAGTATCTAAATATATAAAAATCCCAATTTAACATTGATCACGGCATCACCCGTGAATGGCTGGAGCAATTTCGCTAATTCTTTTTTTGTTGTGTTTGTTTTTGTCAAGAGAAGGTTCTTATGAAAGAAAAAAAATTGAAAGTTGCGCATAAAATTATTACGCGGGTGAAACCGCGGGGCACAGCTAGTCAGAAATAAACGTTGATGTAGCATATTTTCGATTAAATATGTTTGACTTTCACTTGCACTCTGATGACATCACCATCGGCGTTATGACGAAATCGACCTGTGCCGTAATAAATAAAAAAATTAAATGACAGTTAATGCGTCCATGATTTATACAATTTTTTTTACACAACTTAAGCAATGGAAGACATTACGCGCCATATTGGTGACGTCACCACGTTTATAAGATAATAAATATTCTAAAAAAATATTTAAAAAAAAACTGGTGAGAAAGATTCAAAAATATTTAAATTAGTATTTTAAATTAGTCTATATTTACGGAAAATAATATAAAAACCATAGGTCAAGAAATTTGGACAATCCCAATTACAATAGCTGGCTTCATTTAAGTATAAGTACTTACCTACCTACGAATAAAATAAAAAAGCCATCTCGAAATAACCAGTGTCATTTCATAAAATATTATTTTATCTCTGAACAACATAGCGAATTTAAAGATCTAAGTAAGCATAAGTTCTGCCTATACTTGAATTTTATGTTGAACAAATTGTCAAATGAAAAAGTCATAAATAACAAATGTGTTTGATAATAAAAATGCTTCGTATCCCCGCAATGAGGCGTGTAGGGACTAGATAAGAAAATATAGAGTTTTTATACACAAAAATTCATGCATAACAAAGTCTGTAACTACTTCCATAAGTGAACTTTTGAGTGTTTATTTTTTTATTAACATTTTCGAAACATCCCTGATGTTAAGTAAATTTTCATTCAGGGGTTACGACCTGAATGAGTTTGCTCTACATGAGCTTCTGTACCCAAAATACCCTGAGCTGCTAAGACAATGTAATCGGTTCTAAGCCGTTAGAAAAAGATGTGAAAAGCAGGTCAGGTTACGCTGGATATTTAGGTACAGAATTTGGCTGCAACCCGCAAACCTTAGGCACCCCACTATGTAGGTTCTATTTAACTATAACCGTTTTAAAACTAAGTACTTCTAACAAGTGTTAACTATCAAACTTGGTTTTCCTTTGATTGTGTTTGTTTTGCAATTTTCCTAAGTTAGGTATTTCCACATACAGTCAATGCAAACTTTTGTATTCAGTTTTTTTTGTTAGCGTCTAGTGTAAAGTGCTTGTGAATCTTTTATTATTCTATTTTCATCTACTTGCCGTTGCATTGTCATGAAGTTTTTGTTCAGTGGGCTGAGAAAATTGCATAGAATAGCACCGGAGTCTGCAAACAGAAGTGGAATAAAACTGTTTATTCAAGTAACTACGAACGTTTACCTTTGTACCTATGGTACTTAAATAGGTAAAAGGTACTTACTTGTAGGTATTTAAGGAGCAAATAGGGGTCAAATGCAAAATGCCTTACACCAATAACTAAAATTGTTAATTATGCATTTTTTTATTATTAAGTGCAGTTGTGTGTACGTTTTGCAAATAAAACCCTTTACGATATTTTGACTTAATATAAATACGATAACTCTTAGTCGTTTCTAAACCTATTTAAAAACTTACAAACACTTTTTTTCGAATTAATTCTGGATAAGTTTAAACAGACGGACAGATGGACAAGAGAGTGATCTTATAAGGGTTCCTTTTTTTACCTTTTGAGGTACGGAACCCTAAAAACGACAAGAAATATTCGTCTTCAAATTATGCCAAAATGTAGGAAAAGATTTCACCTACAAATGGTACATTATACAACACTAAAAACAATTTTCCAATTTTCCATATTAACAATTTTAGTTATTTGTGTCTGAAGAAAGTGCCTACACCTACCTTCCTACCTAGAATGGACAGCATTTTCTACTGAATAAAGTTTTCGACCAGATGATAATGTAATGCTGACTAAACAGTCAAACTAGCGTTGTAATTCCCAATGAATCTGATAGTCATACATCTAATAACTGGTGCACAGCGGAAACCGAACGATCAATCAAATTGCACGCTATTATCTACCTATATGAAGACAACAAACGTTTGTCAAACGTGACGAATTATCCAATATACATAGTTCCCAATACATTTACTATGACAATATTAATTCTTATAATGAAAGTAGCCATTTCCGTTTATTCCTAGAATTTCTTTGTTCCCAAAAATCATTTGAGATTTATTATTACAGAATAACATTACAGCATGGGCGTACCCACAGTGGGGCAAGGTGGGGCATTTGCCCCACCCTGGCTCGGAGCTTATAATAAAAAAAATGGTTTTTAATATAAGTAACAAATATAAATATTCATTATGTTACGTTCAAAAGTCGAGTGATTTTTGAAGGAATACCGAAGTTTATCCGCCCGCGTTCCCTACCCTCTCCCACCACTTGCACGCTCGCGACAAATTTAATGGCCCCTCTTCATGATGGCCATCATGCTGGCCCACTGATATGCTGGGCCACGGTGTCAGTTTTTCGGTCACACATCAAAAGAAGTGGGCCAGCGATGGCGGTATGCATCTGCACGTGGCCCATTCCTCAGTGACTCCTCGAAAATTGGTACGTGGATATTATATGGCGGCAACGGCTGCTTCCACGTCCTTCTCCAATTTACAACTGAACGTTGCCATCGTGTAGTTGCGTTTTAACCATCGCATTGTCATCACGCTGGTTTAGTGCTGGGCAATCATGTAGAGATTAATTAGCCAAAACCCCCCACGATATTATTAAAATAAATACAGTAAATAAAAACATTTATAATTTTCTACTACTTATCGAGTTTTTTACTTTTATTTGCTTCCGCCCCACCCTTTACAAAACTCTGGGCACGCCCATGCATTACAGAAACATTTTTAAACAGTTTCATCAATTAAACAACTCGCTTTGAGACACATTATACTTGGTATTTTTGACATTCTAATCGGTATCAAATTTTTGCCTCAGTAAAAGATGTTTTCTGTTTTCAACAGCACCTTATTTAAAATTTGTTTGGTATACAGTATTGCCAACCTTATCCTACAGTAAAACTGCTTTAAAAAAACTAGTGACAACATTATATTTTTATAATCTCATAATATATTTCTAATACTTACCAAATTTTTATGATTTTAACTTTTTGTGACATGTAATTTTTTTTTTTTAATTGTATTTCTTCTATTTTTATTATTTTTTGACATTAATATTGACATTTTTCTTTTGACATTTTGAAATTTGAATTTGCATTTTTTATTTTTATGGATTTTTTAATTTTTTTATTTAATTGTTGGAATTTGTTTATTATTAGTATTTTTTGATTATTTATTTTTATTTTATTTTATTGTAACGTATGGATTTTATTATCTGAAATAAATGAATTGAATTATGTAAGACTTATTTATTAAATACGAGTAAGTCTCCATCTTTTCCTTTTCTGAAATTCGGGAATCTCATGCAGCAGTGGATTCGCGAATTTCAGATTTAATATCATAAAAAGAAGAAAACAGACGGACAAGAATATATGATCTTAAAACGGTCTTGTTTTTACCTTTTATGGTTCGAAACCCTAAAAACTAGATAAAATATATGGCGCTGGCATTATATAAAAAAACTGTAGATATGGAGGCCTAAACTGAAAACTTGCACCTATAAGTACACAACGTTTAAAAACTGTAAATATACAGTTGCAGCTGATATAGTAAACATCGTTTGCGGTCAGTGCATTTGTAATTAAGATAATGCGAAACATTTTACGTGAGGCAAATGACAGCACATATATTAATCATTTGTACCATAGGTCCACCAACAATAGGGGGTTATTTAGATCGTGATCTATAACGAATTTCTGGTGTGTTAAGCTAAACATGAATACAATGCGGTGACAAATTGCAATGTTATCGTACGCTGGTTATCTATTTGATAATTTAGTAACGTATTTACATTGTAAAATCTAATTAGGATATAGGATATAAGACCAGATACAGAATAAGCTCGCTTAGAGCTTCCGTCGGTGTTAATACTCCAGCGAGGCCCTGGAGGACTGACGTGACTAAACCATCCCAGCACCCATAATAACACAAGTCAAGTTACTTAGCTTGGGGCTAGATGGCGATGTGTGGAATGTCCTGTAATATTTATTTATTATTTTATTCTCCATTCTCGCCAAATCATTCTCGGTTTAAAAAATAAAGAAATAAACATTGCAGGACATTCCATACATTGCCATCTAGCCCCAAGCTAAGTAACTTGCCTTGTGTTTTTTGTGCTAGACAACGGATATACTACTTATATACTTTTCTTTTGTAAATATATATTTGTAATAATAGAAACAACCAGACCAAAGACAAATATCTAAGCATAAATACTTGTCTGAGGCGGGAATCGAACCCGTAACCCTGTGTTTTGCAGTCCGGCATGGTGACCGTTGTGCCAACTAGGTCGTCAACAACTGGGTTGTTTCACGTGAACAGTAGTTGCTCGCGAGTCGATAGCCATAGACATAGAACAAACTATATCTACGGATGAAGCAGATACTTGGCATGATCACTATGATCAGTAGTTAATTTAATCTGATCACGATATCCGTGGATACAAACCCTAATAGGTACAGAGTAGCCTCCTTGAGCTATAACGGAATGCTCTGCGGGAGGGTCCTCTGCATTGCGAAGAGTTTATATTATTCATTGATATTATTATGCATTTTACTAACACTAGTAGGTACTTTTCCGTTTACTTATATAAAAGGTTATTAGATTATGTTATTGACGTGACAACGTTTTATATATTGGTTTGCCGGGTGACACTTCAAGACCGCTGACGTTATGCGCTCACAATGAGAGCGAGTGAGAGGCACGCGGGCATGGTTAGCCCGCCTAAGAGCGAGAGAGACAGACATAAAAAGTGAAAGGCACGCGTCCCTTCCACTCATTTCATGCTTCCACTCGAGCACAGTTGTTGTCACGTAAAACTTTCGCCCGTATACCGACTTTACAGGCAACCAGTTTTTTTAATTAAAGTATTTAAAACCCACATTTAAAAATATCAAAAAAAAATGGTTGTCTGTAAAGTCGGTTTACGGATGATAATTTTACGTGATAACGTCATAAGAAAACGATGAATAAGATTTTTTTGTTATTCCTTTTTTCTCTCTCTTTTTTTTAAAAGCCAAAATGAGCGACATTATTATTAAATACTCTGTTTTCTAAAGGGAACGGATGCGTCATGGTCATGCATGAAGCTACTTAGTCCTAGCTCTATGTGGTCATGTTACCATGACGCATGACGTTTCACAATATTACCGTGACATTTTTTTGTGAATGCAGGTGTTCCACCAATTTATAAGGTGTTATCACGTCAAAAGACTTAAAAACATGTACAAAAACGTAGAAGTTTGCAAAAGTACCCCCTTCCCCTAAGCAACCTCTCCTTTATTTTTGACCTATCCGAATCTAGAAACCTATACAAACAAACTAAAGCAACAAAATCAAAATTGGTTCTTCCACAGACAAACGTCAAACAACAAAACGCCACAGACAGACAAACGTCAAACTTATAACACCCCGTCGTTTTGCGTCGGGGGTTAAATACAATAAAACCGGTCAAGTGCGAGTCGGACTTGCACACGAAGGGTTCCGTACCATTATCATCACATAATAAAAATAAATAGATGGCGCTTGTGGTAAAAATACATGAATGAAGGGTAAATGGCGGTTTACGGTTAAAAAAAAACTACTTACCAGATCTCGTTCAAACCAATTTTGGGTGAAAGTTTGCATGGTAATATTTATCATATATTTTTTTTAGTTTCATCATTCTCTTATTTAGAAGTTACGGGGGGGACACACTTTTTACCACTTTGGAAGTGTCTCTCGCGTAAACTATTCAGTTGAGAAAAAAATTACATTAGAAACCTCAATATCATTTTTGAAGACCTATCCAATCCATAGATACCCCACACGTGGGTTTGAAGAAAATTTTTTTTTTAAAGTCAGTTTTAAGTATGGGGAACCCTAAAATTTATTGTTTTTTCTTTCTATTTTTGTGTGAAAATCTTAATGCGGTTTACAGAATACATCTACTCACCAAGTTTCAACAGTATAGTTCTTATAGTTTCGGAAAAAAGTAGCTGTGACATACGGCAGACAGACAGACATGACGAATCTATAAGGGTTCCGTTTTTTGCCATTTGGCTACGGAACCCTAAAAATGGTCAGGTTCTGTGTACCTATGTCATGTTAACGGTAGAGATAGGTATTCGTTTGTTCGGAGTACCTACTTATGTAAGCTTATTGCCTGGCTAGACAGTAGACACTAAAATCGTAGTCCGACACCGACATCTACCATTTGTTATTGTTAATTACTAATCCAGAAATGAGTAATAGTCGCGACCTGCCGTTTGTAATTGCCAAATTATTCAAATGATTTATGGAAGTAGGAATCCCGGTCGTGCCGTAAATCTGAATGATATTACCTATTGTCTAATAAATAATCAATTATTGTGGACTCCCCTTTCCTTTGTAGATATTGGTTCTGGGTGATCACTTGGTGGAAAGGTCCGACCGAATCTATAATTCAAGATACGTCGTTGTTGTCTTTGTTGATTTTGATGTATACGTTTATGAATAAATGAATAGCCAGAATAGTACATTGCGTTTAAAAAAGCCGAGATGCACACGCGTATCGTACGACGTTTTTTATCACAGTTGAGAATAAAAGAAAAGACTTGTGAAAACAATAAAAAGTTAACAAAATATTTGTGTATGCAGGCAAAAGACTTTTCATTACTCATACTCCGAAAGTAGGTCTAAAGATGCCTGAAGAGCGTGTAGAAAATAAAACTTTCAGCCCTAGGGAAAATCGCTTTCACTGACAGCTGTCTTGTCAAATTATGGCTTCGCACGGCTTGTGCAATATGCATGTAGCCAGTATCCGTATCATTACGCATTATGAACTTCAAAAACCTAACCTCCTTGCTTTAAGTAACACCAAAGAAGAACACTACATGTATATAAACATTATGTAGTGTTTTTTTAGGTTTCTGCTATTTGTATTCAATACTTAAATACGGCGGTACTTACCGAAGAAATTTTTATTAATGAGTTAATCCAACACTGGGAAATGACGCGAAGTCCGTAGATTTAACTTACAGTTTTTGTAACACGGTTTGTCTAGAAAATGTTATTTACACAAAATACACAATCATAAATGAAAAACTAAATTAAACTTACCACAAAAACATAATAAAATAACAAAAAATAGTACTAATTAAAACGTTTAAAATAATTTGGAAATGCTAGCATTTCCCACCAGTTTTTTTTTAACTCAAGATACGACACTGTCCATACGGTCGCATAAAGCCACATCAGCAACATCTCGACAGGGCGCGGGCGGCGCGGCATGGTCATAGGTCATAGGTCGCTTTGACCATTTTCGTCTTTACATTTATTTTATTAAATACTAGCGACCCGCTCCGGCTTCGCACGGCTATATTATGCATGTATTATACATATAAACCTTCCTCTTGAATCACTCTATCTATTAAAAAAACCGCATCAGAATCCGGTGCGTAGTTTTAAAGATTTAAGCGTACAAAGGGAAATAGGGACAAAGAAAGCGACTTTGTTTTATACTATGTAGTGAAGATATCTTGAACTAAATATACCTACTTGAATTTGATTACTGAGAAAAAAGTAACTAAGTACTAAACTCTGGCAGTATGCATGAGCCGTGCCAAGCCATAATTATTATTCTTTGGTGTAAAAAAACAGCAAGGAGGTTAGGTTTTTGAAGTTCTTAATGCGTAATGATACTGATACTGGCTACATGCAGATTGCACAAGCCGTGCGAAGCCATAATTTGACATGACACCTGTCAGTGAAAGCAAAAATCCCTAGGGCTGGAAATTTTATTTTCAATACGCTTCTCAGGCACCTTCAGACCTACTTTCCGAGTATGAGTAATGAAATAGTACATTGTTATCCTAGGTGTGAAAGTCACTCATTACAAGGCCCGAGACGGAGTTTGGCGCCCGAGCGTAGCGAGGGCGCTAATAGTTCGAGGGACTTAATGAGTCTTTCACCCGAGGTAAACACTGTGCTTTTCATTACGAAAAATACATAAAATTCTTCCTAACAACGAGAGTGAATGAGAGACTCCATACTACCTGATCCTCTTACAAGGTTGGGACCAAAGAGGTTATCCTCTTTGGTCCAAAGAGGTTATCCTCTTTGGTCCCAACCTTGTAAGAGAATCAGGTAGTATGGACACATGAGTACCTACTCATGTGGTATGGAGTCTCATAGTCTCATTTATGTATTATTCGTAATGAAAAGCACAGTGTTTACCTCGGGTGAAAGACTCATTAAGTCCCTCGAACTATTAGCGCCCTCGCTACGCTCGGGCGCCAAACTCCGTCTCGGGACTTGTAATGAGTGACTTTCACACCTAGGATAACAATGTACTATTAACCTAGTCATAGTCAGACAGCCTAGTCTGACATACAATATTTTTTAGGGGTTTTTCCGATTGTTTTTGCGTCGGGGGTCAAAAACATAATATAATGGTACGGAAAAAAAATTAAGTAAAAAAAAACAAAACTCAATTTTTAATAGTTTTTTAAGACGTTATCACGTAAAATTATCGTTGCTAGAGTAAAAACTCTTTGTTGGTACCTATTACAGACAACCATTTTTGCTAGCTTAAAAACTCTTTGTTGGTACCTACCTTTTTTTCTACACATCAAAACAGTATAACCCAACTAAATTAAGAATGTTTCATATTAATAACCTATAATTAGCAGTAAGATACGCTTTTAATTTATCAGGATAACTTATTACAGCACTAGTATTTTGGTAGATTATAACGCACGCGAACATAATACGTTGGATTATGAGCCTAAAAGCGGTTTAATAAGATCCACTTTATGAGCAACTGTGATGAAAAAAACGTCGTACGATACGCGTGTGGATTATTAATCATTGCAGCTTAGCTTTTTAACCCGCTCGCGTTTCGCTCGCGCGTCATAAACCGCCTCTATGCAATGATAAATTCACCACACATAATGTACTATTCATTTCTATGCCATTAACATTATTGGCCTATATCTACGTAAAAGCAAACCCAAAGTATCTTAAGGTATATTAAAGATTAGACACCACTTTTCACAATTAGGTGGCATTGTACCCTTATCAAGACCAATTTCGTATGTCTATAGTCTACCTAATTCCTGTTTGGGATACGTGAAATTCTATTTTCAGGGCGTGTAACGACAATTAGATAATATTGGTAGGGAAGGTCTTATATTCTATGAACAAGAATATATTTCTTTTTAATTTCATTTAAGACCTATTTAGTGATATTGCGAATTATTTTTTTCTTCACCCGACTACGGGAGTATAATATTTTTAACAGTCCATGTTTGTTTATTAAATCGTTGGTCGATACAACTAAACAGATTTTGATAAATTTTATGTAGATCGATAGGTTTTCAGACGGTGAGTGTTATGGGCTAAATTGTATTAGATTTATTTGGTTCAATTTTGTGCATTTAAAGTTACTTCCGAACTTAGATAGAACATTAATAAAGTCTTCTATTTCTTTCAGCATAGCGCCATCTAGCTCCCTAGCTAAGCAACTAGATACATTCAGGATATAAGTATTCTATCAGGATGAAGAAAATATAATTCGTGAATATTTTGCGTTTGTGCTGTTGAAGACATACTCATTGTTTATTGTTCAAATTACGATTTTGTCTAATTATCTACCATGACTGTCAGAAATATTTTATCAGTCATTTTAGCTGGTTTACAGTACCTACAAAGTTACAGTTGCGCGCGAACGGCCCGCCCAACGAGTGTATACGCGTCCAGCTAAGGTTGCCAGATGTCGGAATTCTTTTCTCGTACCAAGCTATAAAAAATCTCATATTTTGTGTACAAAAAAAATAAAAAAATGTCTTATTAAATTCTTACTGTAGATAATAAAGTTTGCTAAATACTGCGTTCAAAAGTCGCGTCTTCTGCTTTCTTTGCCACCCACCTTCCTTTTTAAGTTGTTTATCAGATTTTTCCAAATAATGTAAAATTAAAATATTAATATGAATTTCATAACAAATGATCGACTCAGTGAAGTGCTGAGTCAATCGTTAAATGTTTTAAGAGTGAAATTTAATTCCTGTTAATCTATACTAATATTATAAAGCTGAAGAGTTTGTTTGTTTGAACGCGCTAATCTCAGGAACTACTGGTTCGAATTGAATAATTCTTTTTGTTTTGGATAGTCCATTTATCGAGGAAGGCTATAGGCTACTTTTCATTTTGATATTCCCACGGGATCGGGACTTATGCCGTTATGCGGGTGAAACCGCGGGACGCTGCTAGTTTATAATATTTTGGGCTAAACACATACATGGCGCAGCCAGTCAATTTGTCTGAATGTCTTACTTTTATACAAGACTAGCAGCGCTCCGCGGTTTCACCCGCGTAACTCCCGATCCCGTGAAAATATCGGGATAAAATATCGAGTAGCCTATATCCTTCCTCGATAAATGGACTATCCAACACAAAAATATTTATTCAATTCGAACCAGTAGTTCCTGAGATTAGCGCGTTCAAAAAAACAAACAAACTCTTCAGCTTTATTAAGTATAGATTTTTATCGTTTCTCTTACCGAACTACGAGATTTCTATTTTTATCGTAGCTAAATCTCGTACACGTACTATATTTCTCGCAGGTACGTCTGGCAACCCTGTATCCGGCCCAGGTAACCCGTAACATTGTCATTTCCGGACGCGTGGTGTGTGGCGTATATTGTGTGCTGTTTAATTCCATTCCGGCTGTATCCGGTACGGCTTCGGTCTGGTCTGCATCGATCAGGTGGGCTGCCTTTTGTCATGCACTCTGTATGAAATATTGTTTCATTGAAAAGCTGAAAATACAATTTAAAACATATTCGTCATTTAGATTTTTTTCTAATTAAATTATTTACCTAAAATATGTATTTTCACTCATCGTCTTAGTGAAGTACATTATACAAGCCTTGCCGCCGCCGTCACGGAGACCCAACTATGATGATGGGAAAGAAATCAAATAATAATGGCTTCGAACAAAAATTACGTGTTTGCAAGGAGGTTAGGTCCTTTTCAGCATAGTCCATCCCATCTCTTCAAATCGATCAAAATAAAACTTCATACACTAAAACTTGTATACCTACTTCAAATTACCCCAAAACGCTGGAACCTATAATTGGCTTTTCGTTTTTTTATATTTATGTCTACTTTTTGTTAAAGGTTCTTCCAATAGATAAATAAATTTTATTAAAAAATATATTAAATAGTATTATTTACTCGTACGAAAATGATGCAGGTAATGTGAAAATTCCCAAATTTGTTATTAAAGTAGGTATTTACCTGACTAAATATTTTATCAATAAATTATTGCATAGGTTTAACTTGTACAATCAACAAATTTACTTCAATAGTTATTGTTATGCAATAAACAGTTCTTGGTTTTCTATGTAGGTGGCATACAAAATGCACCAATATTGTCGACAGTGCGATCCCAGCCCAAACTCATCCCGACTCTAGTTAGGAAGTTCGCCTGAGAACCGGACGCAAGGAATCTACAATTAAGTTTCTTTGTTGTTATTTCCTACAGTTAATTAACGCTCGTGTGAAAATTTCACTTGCACTCTTCTTAAATTGCAAATGCTACTTCTCTTTGCTACAATTTGGTTAGTGGTCTAAGAATTTAGTTGAGAACAAGTTGAGAATGGGTAGAGCACGAATAAAAATCTTCATATTAGTGACAAAATAACAAATGAATTGTTTTTCAAAATCTCAATAAAGCAAATATTTATGTAATCAAAAAATAATGTGATAAGCACCTTTGGCCATCCGATGCTAACATGCCATGGGCAAATTCTTAGATTTAGTATTGGTTTCACTTACCATAATACTAGCAATAATTATAATGACCTGTTTTAAGTCCCCTTAAAACCCGCAATAGGCCAATTTCGTGTCGTATATATTCCGACGAATTCATCACTTCACTATCACTATCACTAATATCATAGTATAAAATAAAGTCACTTTTCGCCGTCCCTATGTCCCTATTTCCCTTTGTATGCTTAGATCTTTAAAACTATGCAACGAATTTTGATGCGGTTTTTTTGACCGAACGAGCGAAGCGAGAGAGGTCTAGTGGCGAGACGGTCGGTCGGTTGTACCTATGTATCTATATATCTATGTATGTTTGTTCGACGATAACTTGAGTACCGTTGCTCTGATCTTAATGATTTTTGGTATACGAGTAGTTGAGGTCCATAGAATTTTTAAGTTCGAACATGAGCAGGATCGGTCGGGAGGTTACGGAGATAGGGGGTGCAAAACGGGATCTACCTATATGGCAGGCAAACTTTGGGGCAAATATACCCAAGTGGGTTATCAAATGAAAGGGCGTAACTTTGGTGACAATAATATGGTACCATGGAACTGATCTGATAATGGAACTGGAAGGAATCCACAGGAATTTATCATTTCAGTGGTAATTTTTATATCAAACTCATTTGTATCAAAAAGGAAAAAACGCTTAGACCTTCTTTTATGATTCAAAAATGACAATGTCAGGTTTTCTTTCTGTCATTGTCGTAAAAAATATGATTTCCAGAAATTTTCAAAACCATTACAAAAATAACTTAACTTCGTGATATTATGATTAAAATGGATGATCCATATTAGGTATATAATAATAATATGGTCATCCTTAATTAAATTCAAATAATTCGCAAAAGTTTATAGTGCAAAGTGAAGCACTCTTGTGTTGTTCCCGATGGTCTTCGAAGGAGCTGCTTGAATCAGCTATTGAACAGCTAAACGGAGGTCAAGGCGAAAATTGGTCAATCCTTCTATGATTGACATCGTCTGGGCCACTCAGGACCTTGGGTGAAGACTGTATTATTAAAGCGTCTATTCTACTTTCCCATAAATCGTCAGACCTCTCTTTGCTTCATATTATTCATTTATGTCATAATCAACGGTTGGTTAACAATTGTGGTGGATTATATTCGATAGTATTGCTAGCCGATCTAGAGATTCTAATTAATAAACTTGTGACTAACCTTTTTATTATTTTTATTTACTAATAGGTTAGGGACCTATTATAGGACCGATAATATAGGTCTCAAACTTCTCTAATATATTTGTATCGAGGGAGGAGCCTCTCTCCTATTTTCCTCTTTCGATTATGATGAGTACATAGGTACTGAACATTTGGGTGTTTAGTCTGATGATAAAGACCCGATGAGAAAGGTGACAATAGGAACTTAAAATTATCTTAAAGATAGTCATAGCATGTTTGGACTCTTTCAAAGCACCTTGATAAGTAGCTATTCTAGCTTCTGAAGAATCAGCTGATATCTGGAATCTGGTGATAGAACTGGAAGAAGGTACTCAAGTTCAAAGAAATATGAACTCATCTTCTAGACAAGATAAGCCTATCGTGTTTGGATTCGTTAAAGTACTCTTGATAGTAGGCAATCTATGTGTTAAACAAGCAACTGATACATGGGGTTTGGTAATATACCCGGAAGAAGGCTATATGAACTCATCTCTAGACAAGTTCAGGTCTATCGTGTTCAATTGATGAGTAGGAACTCTAGGTACTGACGATATGGAGATATAGACGGAAGGAGGCTATAGCGAGTATCAAGAAAAGGCGAAATAAAAAAAAATACGTGATTGAGACCAAGAAAATTAGGCTATGGAACTCATTTTCTAGACAAGATATGCCTAACGCGTTTGAATTCGTTAAAAGTATCCGTTTAGCGATGTCCAGGGTCAGGTTAGGGATAGCGATATTAGGCACCTATCATTTAAATAAGATAGACCGAAGTATTTGAAGTCTTTCGTCGTTATATTATCATACTTTACGCTGGAAAAAACCAGTAAAAAAATCGTGAGGTCTCAGTTCGGGGCGAACTACTAGTAATAGATAGAGTGATTCAAAAGGAAGGTTTATATGTATAATACATGCATAATATAGCCGTGCGAAGCCGGAGCGGGTCGCTAGTATTTTTCTATATGTGTGTTCACCGATTATTCGAAGACGGCTCAATCAACCGATTGAGATGATTCTTTTTGTGTTATAAAGAAGATACTTTACGGATGGTCCCATGAATAGAATTACACCTCGAGCGTTCAGCAAATTCCTGAGTTTTTATCCCTAAGATCTTGTTTCAAGAGCCGTGACTGTTTGTGACGCTGATTGTTCTTTTTTTGCGGATATACTCGTAACCTCATTGCGTCCATACTCTCTAGCCTTACATTATCCATTTGACGTCAGATAAGTATCACAACTTAATGATTCCAGCTGAAAATTGCACGTGACTAATTAGCGGGTAACAAACTGACGGGGACAACGCGTTTCCGATGACACAAAGCTAATTCAAACTGCTTCATCAGACCGAATAGAACGTAATTACACGTACGGTGGCGAGTGACACTGGCTGTATGCAAGCCAAAGATAATTAAAAACTGTAGAAAAGATACCACCAAACACGCATAACTGAGGCACGAACTTGTATTTCTATGCGAATAACACACCCTTTTAACTTCGGTTTCGAGTACAAATAATGTAACTGCGGTTAAAGGGGCACTAAAAGGTTTTTAATAATCTTGATATTAGTGACAAAATAACAAGAAAATAAACAAATGAATGATTTTTAATTTACATCACTACATAGTATAAAATAAAGTCACTTTTCGCCGTCCCTATGTCTCTATGTCCCCATGTCCCTTTGTATGCTTAGATTTTTAAAACTACGCAACGGATTTTGATGCGGTTTTTTTTAATAGATAGAGTGATTCAAGAGGAAGGTTTATATGTATAATACATGCATAATATACCCGTGCGAAGCCGGAGCGGGTCGCTAGTTATCTTATAAAAAAATAATTTGTAATACGGTAAATGAGACTGTAAAACAGATACTTTACACAGAAAAAAAGGTTTCTTGAGGCAAAAAATAATCGAGAAATAAAGAATAATTGCTTGGTTTTAGTAAAACATATTTAAATTATAAGCAGTAAACTTAATATAAAAGCAATATTCTTAAATTAAGAATACTGCTTATTATTTTCAAGAACATTTAGGTAGGTACTGAAAACAAGCTGTTATTCTCTCGCGTCTGAGGAGCAGATCTATTGCTTCAAGAAACATAGTTTCTGTGTAATGAAAATGAAAATTTTGCTATGATTTTTTTCCGATGTTTTCACTATAATATGGAGTATTTGATATCTTTAATGCACGGTCGGCCGGCACGACTGCTCCTCATAGCGTCCGGGTCCTGGACAGACTTCAACCCTGTGATGTTATATTCAGGTGTGATAATAACAGCTAATCCTGCCGACCTATGTTAGAAATTACTCGCTTTTGTCCATTAACCAGGGATTTCGGCGCACTGTCTATGAATGCGTTATAAGTAGGGTTGCCATAAGTTAATCGCTGCTTAGATTTCCAAAACACATTCATTTAACATGAAACGCAGCGTTCCAATCCAATAATATGCAGTTTGTTTAACTAGTTCTGCCAGCATGACTGTCAAATCTCCAAAATGGCATTTCAAATTAGTGGTACAAATTTTAATACAAATATTTTTTTAAAATATATGATAGGTCAACGTTTGACCACTATCACACCTACCTGAAGGTAAGTGACGCGGCCTAAGATGTAACACGCCTTCCTAGAAGATACCTATTCACTCGCGACTTGAAGACCCCCAAATTGTACACGTCAGGAAAGACAGACCTTTTGTTATTAAACTTAGATACTGAGTTTGGATGTCTTCAGTGGTACTTGACAATAAAATATGATGTAACCGATTCTATTCCCTTGCAGTATGAATAGGGAATGACGAAGCAAAGCGCTTAGTGCGAACGTCTGGTATGTCCACCATGAATCGGTGCCACACATAAATGAATAATATTACTTTACATTTTGTCATGTGTGCGGCACCACTTATAGTTTTAAAAAAATCTCCTTGGTCGCGTTCGAAAGTACAACACATATCCATTGATATCCTTTAATATAAAGTACGAGAACTATGAAGGTTAGTAGTCATACTTTACTTAGCAGTGACTATATAGTGAAACCGATATAATTAGATCTAGCAAAACGAGCTTTTTGAAAGATTTTTCTGGAAAATTGAAATGTCTTCATTTCTACTTAGTTTTGCAATTGATAGTCAAATAAAAAAATAAAATAAATATAAATATTTCAGGACATTCAACACATCGCCATCTAGCCCCAAGCTAAGTAACTAGACTTGTGTTATGGGTGCTAGAGAACGGATATACTACACTTATATACTTTTCTTTTGTAAATATATACATAGAAACAACCAGACCACAGACAAATATCTAAGCATAAATACTTGTCTGAGGCGGGAATCGAACCCGCAACCCTGTGTTTGGCAGTCCGGTATGGTGACCATTGTGCCAACTGGGTCGTCACAAAAAATACAAACATGAAATACAGAACATGTACGGAAAGCGCCGGTACTGTAGTTGAATACGGTGACCATCATCGCGTATATCTGTTGGACGTATGGCAACCCTAGTCATAAGCCTATGCATAATGCAACTGTGTCTAGCTAAGTCCATTATCATATGCGGCTAATACATATTCGTGATACAATACATTATGAAACGAACAGCAAGGAGACCCGCGATTGTCCCGAAATTGATAAATCAAAATTCTATGACAACATGGTTGCACAGAGCAATGGTAGCTGAGGTATATAGTTAAAACCAGTGCGGCATCCAATATATTTTCCCGAGATAATTATCAACCTACTCTGTATAGTCCTATAAAATTCACAGGCTCTATATACTTATGTTCTCTGTTATCTCAAAGAGTCGATGTCAATAGACAGGCTTACATAACAAACTCACCTATTACGTAGGCGCTCTCTATTCAGTCCCATTTTGTGGTCCTCTACAAAACATCTAATTAGGTCACTGGCAAGCAATGTTTTCCATTTCTCATGCAAAAAGAACGTGTGTATTTAATGTAATTAACTGTTTACAAGGCTTGCGTATTCAATGCTCCCCTCTTTCTTGTGGATTTAAACAATTACTGTTCATTAGGATGCACACAGAGCGTGGCTTTTGTAATGCAAATCCATTGTTTTTCTGTGGCTCGAACTACTTTCATAGTATATTATAATGTTGTGTGTTCCTACGTTAAATGCGCACTGCGAAACATAATTTAAACTACACTCCGTCGTTCCAAATGAAAAGCAATTTCATAAGTGGAATGCAGCCTGAGTACACACAACTTTTTAACTTTATATAAAATTCAATATTTCGTCGGAGCCCGTACGAGACGATCGGTCTGAGTCTCGATTCTCGACCCCGTATGTAGAAAGTCAAACAGTCTCAACTTAGCCAACTCGAAGATTTTAAAGAAACCGTCATAAAAATAGTAAACACAATTTCTGGTCGTGAAAAGATAAATCTTGGTTTCGCAAATACAGTTGTGTTGGAGTCTCGAGGGGCAGAATCTAGCAAGTTTGATTTGATTCCTTGAATTCGGCGGTGCCGTATTGAAAATGTTGTAAATTCGGTTTACTGTGAGAACGGCGGCGTCGACATGAGTCTTATACCGTACCGTGACATGCAATCAATTCTATTTTTATTACATAATAAAGTAAGAAAAATATTACAAATATTTTAATTGGAGCAACAAAGTAGGTACAGTATGCGTCATAAGTACACTATCAGTTTGATACACAAACGTTTCTATAAACAAGTATTGGACTTACGACCTTCTTCTATTAGACGTTACACACAAACATAAATAAATACTTACTTAAAATTAAAAGTGATTATTATTTTCAACATGTAAGCTATGTCTTTAGTTGTGTGAGTGGTATAAGCCGCCACCCGCTACACCAACCGACTTGGGTTTGATCCGCAGGTTACGTTGTTTTGTTATAATGTACAAATAGTGCTGCAATTGTAAACGTTACGGTGGGCAGAGACTATTGACCGTGGATTGTACCATATAATGTAAATTACTACTATGTTGTATTTATGCAGTAATTTACGAGTAGGTTTATTTTATCGTTGACGTCAAGATTTTAATAAAAATAAGCTATAAAACAAAAATATACTACATTCACGTATGTTTATGGAGCTCAAGTTTTCTTGTCTAGCTACTAAAAAAGAACGTAAAACGGTAACATTATGTCTGATTACAGGCTGTATATTATGTCCACTGTTATGGCTCAATATACATGGTTCATAAATTACTACATGCTACACATTCGCAAAGGCACGGAAACCGTTGGACGCAGAAGGCATGCTATATCGTTTTGGAAGTCTTTGGGAGTCTATATTCAGCAGTGGACTTTCTGTGGTTGAAATGATATCTTTATCATCATTATTATTTAGTAATTATTTTCCCGGGTCTTAATCGCGTATTTTTATTAAGCTACCGAATCAAGAAATTCCGTAACGAAAATAAAACCTAACAACCCCCACTCCGCCTACCATTACGACTGTACGAAGCTCGCACGATGCGCAATAGCTTTACCACGGCAGTCCCCGAGTGCCACACGTTTTTTAAGCTATTGCATAGCTTTTATCGCGGGCTTTGAGCGCAGCGACCGAATCAAGAAATTCCGTAACGAAAATAAAATCTAACTCCCCCCCACTCCGCCTACCATGTAGCTCGGCCGAGCGTTTGCTATCCAATAGCTTTACCGCGGCAGTCCCCGAGTGCCACACGTTTTTTAAGCTATTGCATGGCTATTGCATAGCTTTTATCGCGGGCTTTGAGCGCGGCGACCGAAACAAGAAATTCCGTAACGAAAATAAAACCTAACACCCCCCCACTCCGCCTACTATGTAGCTCGGCCGAGCGTTTGCTATGCAATAGGGGTGAACATAATCTATAAAAAAAATAGGTTTACATGTACAGTCAGCCGAAAAAGTGCATTACCACCTCGACGCTCTAAGCATGCTAAATATAAGAACTATTTTTGAATTAAAACTGGGCCTCCACTTTTGCACCCTTACTGTACAATTAAGACCCTTCGGCCGCATACAAAACCGGAGGTTGGTAACTTTACCAAAGAAGAAAAAAAAATTGAACCTCCTCCTTTTTCGAAGTCGATTAAAAAAATAAGCGAATCTAGCAGTGCCTTTTGAAGAGGATTCTTTCTTTATCGTCCCCTTGATAGTAGTAAAAATAACGAAGAGGGTAATTAAAGAAAATGTTTGTTTATTTAATTAGTTGTCTATTTACATATTGTAGGTAGGTACGGAATTTATTAGGTCAATTTAAAGATTTGGAGACGTTCATAAAAACAAAATAACGTCTCGTGGGACACCCGTTTGGAGCAAAATCCATAATACTTTTTTGACGTGATAGCGTCTATTAAATTGATGGAACACCTTCATTCACAAAAAACATGACGTCATGCGTCATGTTTCGGGAACGCGTCGTTTTATTGACAAGGTAACCATGGCAACGTATTATCGTTGCTGTTGCCATAAGATTAAACAGAGACCAGATTAAAAGGTTTCATACTTCGCTCTGTGATAAGTACACTACTACAAGATTGACGCGCGTGTGTGCGTGACTAGGCTTGTGTTATGGTGACGAGTGACGAATAGAAGACTTATATAAAGGAACAAAAAAAGAAAGTATAACAAATAAAAAATTTCATCGTTTTCTTATGACCTTATCACGTAGATAAGTAAAAATTATCGTCCGTAAATTGACTTTTACAGATAATAAGACAAGATAAGACATTTTTTTCTTTTTGTATGACATTAAACCATGATTTATTGGTTATAACGCAACCATCTCCCAAGGAGTATCAGTTAGCTACCAGTCATCAAACAGTCACCACGTAAACCGATTTCGTGGACAAACTTGAATGAAACTACATCCTGTAAATGTACTCAACTGGCTATTCTGTACGGTACCCTGGCCCAGAACAAGGTTAACACTCGCAAGGGAACTGAATTGTGGATGTTAATTGCTGGAGTTATTTTAGCTGGTGAAATGGAAGAAGTGTTAGTTTCGACTAGAGTTCCAACTGAACTAATTCGTTTTAACTCGCCTGTGGACGGAATATGTATTTTAAAGTTTAAATGTTGGCATAGTTTTCAGATATTCGGGTCGGTTAAATTGTAATTTTTTCAGTAACTACTATCACTAGCACTTCTATATTACTATTTATACTATCTATTCTTCGATTCGGAACTACTGGTTCGAATTGAAAAATTATTTGGGTGTTGAATAGTCCATTTATCGAGGAAAGCTATAGGTGTGCTATAGGCTACTTTTTATTTTGATATTCCCACGGTATCAGGACTTACGCGGGTGAAACCGCGGGGCGCAGCTAGTTTTTAATATGTTTCTCTTTGTGATCATCTGTAATTGGCTTACTGTTTCAATTTCTTCTGTTTATTGTGTTAAACTTAGCTGTAGACTTTCCTTACAAATAAATAAATATCTTCTAAACATTTTAAATGCTTTGTCCTGACTGATGGATCAACGCACAGCCTAAACCGCTGATAGTAGAGACCTGAAACTTGGAGGGTGTGTTCTTTGTATGACGTAGGCATCCGATAAGAAAGGATTTTCCGAAATTTTCCGTTTGTTGTAACAACGTGATTCCTTTGTCCATTTTCGACGAAGTCGCTGGCAAAAGCTAGTACTTATTATAAAACAAAATCTCTTGCCGCGTCTGTCTATTTGTCTGAACACAAAAACTAATGCACAGATTTTCATACAGCCATTTTTCACTAAAATGGTCGGAGTGATTGAGTTGAAAGTTTAAGTGTATCAAGGTTTTGTCAAAAAAACCGACTCTCCCACCAGCTTTGTTGTGCTTTGTGCGTGCGAACCCGTGCGACGCTGGGGCAGGACGCAAGTTGTAATATTGTTACAAAAAAAGGGTATAAGTATTTTTAAAGGAATTTTTAGTTAAGTTTCGGATACGCTAGGTACTAACAGGAACCTGTACTTAAGTACAGGTTCCTATTAGTACCTAGCGTGCGCACATTTATATAAATGTGCGTAAAATAATGTTTAATGATAGGCAGGTACCTATTATTAAACATTATTTTACGCACAAATAGAAAGTCGAAATAAAAATAATTCTAAAAAAACCGTATAATTTCAAATATCAACGTGTATTTTCCTTAACTAAATAGAAATATTAATATTTTGCGACAATAACAATAAGATTTACTTAATAAGAAACAAGGTCACTCGGCTGTAATTTGATTTTTACGGAAATTAAATAACCACTCGTTTCAAAATGGGACAAAAGCTATTTATTTTTAAAATCTAAGCCATGAGCCCTCGAGGGAAATCAGATGGTGGGCTTACAAAATGTTGACGGGGGCAATCTGCCGTCAGTGTATGACATTACTCTGTCATGGTTTCCAAGGGTTTTATGTAAAATATCTACTTAATAAAAGTATACAAGATATTAGAATTTATACTAGCAATTAACATTTAATCTTTATGTGTCCCATATTACGGGGCTATGGAGCCTCGGACCTTTGGAAGGCTTGCGTGGAGCCGAAGCCAACACGTAGAGAGAGGCTCTTTACAATAATTAAGTTTAATAGCAAAGTATGATGTGGACACCAAACCGGCGATTATCCTGTCTGCACTATAAAATGCAGCTAACTAAGACAACCTCCGGTTTGGATATAACCATTGATAAACTACAGGAAAAAACTACTGGGGCTGTGATGGGATGGTAGTGGACTGGATACCGGGAAACTATGACTACTATGGCGCCTGCCGTAACAATCACTTCACTATCACTACATAGTATAAAACAAAGTCGCTTTCTCTGTCCCTATATCCCTATGTATGCTTAAATCTTTAAAATTAATTACGCAATGGATTTTGATGCGGTTTTTTTAATAGATATAGTGATTCAAGAGGAAGGTTTATATGTATAATACATGCATAATATAGCCGTGCGAAGCCGGGGCGGGTCGCTAGTGTCTAATAAACAAGTAAAAATGGCAGTCGGAGGCTGGTGCACTCTCATTAGCTATGCAAGAATCTTTATGACCATAATTATTTATTTATTACTAGACACCCGCCCCGGCTTCGCACGGCTGTATTATGCATGTATTATATCTAAAAACCTTCCTCTTTAATTACTATTAAAAAAACCGCATCAAAATCCGTTGCGTAGTTTAAAAGATTTAAGCATACAAAGGGATATAGGGACAGAGAAAGCGACTTTGTTTTATACTATGTAGTGAAGTCAAAAGCACACAGAAGTGCGTGGGTTTGTTGTGTGGGTGACTCTTGATTAAGTTTATAAGTACATATTATTAAATTTGAAGCCGTAAGCAAAACTTAGGGAAAAAACAGGCCAAGTGCGAGTTGGAATAACGCACGAAGGGTTGATGGTACCTATCATGTTGTATGAAAGACTTACATTTTTTTTGCTGTTTTTAATATTTGTTGTTTTAAGGGCAACAGAAATACATAATCTGTGAAAATTTCAACTCTCTAGACGAACAGTGAAGTCCTATTATTAGGGTCCCGTTTATAGCCTTTGGGTAGGGAACCCTAAAAGGAACGTGTATGAAACGTGTATGAAACAAAAAATATCATTTTAGAACAAAGCCGATATAATTCTACTACTTTAGGCGTAACAAAAAATATATAAATCTACATGTAAATTGGAAGACACATGTGAGAGAGCTTCAAATTGAAACTAGATTGGTTGAAGTATGAGCCGTATTCAGGTAGGGGGCTTTGGGCGATTGCTGTTAAAGTAATCGACATTCATTTAAACCAAAACGCTATGTTTGTTCTATAATCTAGATAGATAGATAGATAGATAAATTCTTTATTGTAAACACCAATTTCAAATAACATTAATAGTAAAAATTAAAAGCTTAAGTCTAAGTGTTACAAAGGGCGGCCTTATCGCTCAAAGCGATCTCTTCCAGGCAACCTTTGGATGGACAAGAAGTACTACTACGTAGTAAGTACTATCTACTGCTTTGACTCTTAGAAAAAGAGTACCCAGGATAACAGAATCTACGTAGGTATGTATGTATGTATGTATACATGTTATAATGGGACGCTGTCCTTGCGGTTTCCGCCGCGTAATTCCACATTCCATGGGAATATTGAGACAAAACCAGGTTTCTAGCTATCTACATACCAAGATTCATTGCAATTGGTTTGGTAGTTTTTGCGTGAAGGAGTAAAAAACATACACACAAACACAATTACTAACACACAAACTTTCACATTTATAATATTAGTTCGATAAATAAACTTTTATTCAATATAAACACAAATCAAAAATTACATTAAATTAAATTACTCTTATAAAATATATACAAAATAAACTAAAATTACGCCATCAAATACCCCAGAAATTAAATATAAAACAAAACTAAATAATTAATGAAATTGGAATAAATTTTCAAATCTACTAAGCCCCAACATTAAAACAAGAGGAAGCCCTCGGCTACACCCTCCCGAGGCATTGTCCCCGAAATGCTGGCAGCATTCCGTCGATGAATAGCAAGACTGAGTCGCTGGGACAAGAAACCGCCATCGCCAGCTTAGGATCGCCAGTAGCCTCGACAAGGCACGCCGACACCTCTCTCATAAAGGTGTACAGATCCCCCAGCAGCCAACGGTTTCGAAACCCAGGCGATTAGTTTGGATTGCATAAAATGTGTGTTCTAAAGTTGTAGGCTCGTACAAAATGGCCAGGGGACAGTCCTAATTCGTCCCTGGTTGTAGCAGATGTGGGAACCAATTCATTTGATGGTCAGGCGACTTGACTCGGATTGAGATGAGATTTCGTGTGTCCGATTGCATATCACTTAGCGGATCGGGTAACGAACCGAGCTTTCACAGAATTGGATCCCAAACTCGTCCGGATACTAGCCGATAATTGAGGGCGACTATTAAAATATACAATTGTCAACGATAATAGTTTCTAGACAAAAATGAGCGTAAGTTATGTATATCTTTGACGACCCAGTTGGCACAAGGGTCACCATGCCGGACTGCCAAACACAGGGTTGCGGGTTCGATTCCCGCCTCAGACAAGTATTTATGCTTAGATATTTGTCTGTGGTCTGGTTGTTTCTATGTATTATAAGTATATATTTACAAAAGAAAAATATATAAGCAGTATATCCGTTGTCTAGCACCCATAACACAAGTCTAGTTACTTAGCTTGGGGCTAGATGGCGATGTGTGGAATGTCCTGCAATATTTATTTATTATTCATTTATTTATCTAAGGGCACCTATCCTATCCTTCTAATATTATAAATGTGAAAGTTTGTGTGTGTGTATGTATGTTTGGAACTCCTTCACGCAAAAACTACTGGACCGATTGCGATGAAACTAGGTATCTAGGTGCTAATCCAGGTCTTCAGCTATCTAGCTGAAGACCTGGATTAGCACATAAGCTACTTTTTATCCCGATATGCCTACGGGATCGGGACTTACGCGGGTGAAACCGCGGGGCGCAGCTAGTTATTTTATAAATTTTATAAAATAACAAATATTTAAACTACTAAAATCATGACTTCCTTCCGTCGTTTTTCTTTTGTCGATGATACAATTAAATTAACGAGAAATAAATGTGGTAAACCAGTATAAAAATAACTAAATTGACTTCACTGTTTTTATGTTAACGGTATAAAACTTTCAACTCCAAAGATCACGAAACATATTTACGCAATTTAATACAATTAATTATTCCCAAACAAGTGAGCAACCCCTAATAGGTCCCGGCTAACGCAGCCCTCAATAATTATTCAACAAACCAATTGAGGCGAACTAACCAAACAATATTGTCCTTGTTTTAACATTTGGCATTTGGCTTAAGGTGAAAGGGTACCAGCACTCTCTCCATACAAACGTAGTCGACTGTTTCCTCCCTGGATAATGACACTAGCACAAATATTTTTGTGCCATAAAACCTATAACTGCCATGACTATGCCCCTATGTTTTGGTTTTTTTCATTTTCTAATTATCAAATAAATTAAAATAAAAAAACAAAAAATAGCGGCATGGTCATAGCAGCAGTTATAAGTTTTATGCACCAAAAATATTTGCTCTAGTGTCATTATCCAGGGAGAAAACAGTCGACTACGTTTGTAATAGTTTGTATGGAAAGAGCCCCCGGTACCCTTTCCTCTTAAGACGGCCATCTCGGCCGAACTGTAAACAACTTTGATTGTGTATTTGTATTGTACAAATGTTGCGTGCCTCAGACTCCGCGCCATTGATCAACTAATGTTTCGTGTCAACAAATCTACAAACTTCTCTGTATTTGTTGTAAGAATTAATTAAGAATGTTTCGGAGCTTAACATGTTTAGCCTGCAGGTGAAGTTCTAATGAGCAAGAAGTTAGCTATGCGATAATTAAATTGGTTAACTTTGGATAATACTCAGTGCTTATCTATATTGTTATTTCTTTAGTACATTCTTGGAACGGATAATATTGTACTTGCGTATCTATATGCCATATGAAACTTTTCCGTAATAAGGAAACTCAATATTCATTAATAAAATATTTTCATGTTCGCTGAATTAACGAGTAGGTATCAATTTAGGCTTTTTTTCTGAAAATTAACAATGTATTGCAAAATATTGTATTTATATACGGGCCAAATTTCCTCTTTAGCTGTGGCCTTTTTGCGTGAGGATTCATACATATTTCCTAAGAAAATCAATACATATTTCCTAATAAAATCAATACATATTTCCTAAGAAAATCAATCGGTGCCTTATTCGGTGCACGATCGGCCGCGATTCGAACCAACGACCTTTGGATTAAAAGTCTAGGTATCTACCACTAGGCCAAAACTGCTCCTACTGCAACATATTTGCTATTTCTGTATGTTTTAATAATGTCTGTTACAATAACATATTAAGGTCAGGAGGTAAATAAGGCTTCAGGAAATGATTTAGCAGTATATATTGTGGGTTTCAGTGGGTAATGTCTACGATTGCAATAGATTTTTATAACAATTTACGTTCCTCTATTCGAAAATCACAATGTCATCGCTCGATGTAAACAACAGTGTTACTACCTAACTAAAAAAATAATAGTATTGCTATTATTTGAAACAAAATCGATAATAATAATCGATTAACAAGAAAAATGTCTGAATTAATTTACATACATTGATGATTAATGAATAACTAATTCATACTAAAGGATTAATCATATATATTACGTTGTGAATCATAATTATATAGATTGATTATTGTTGAGTGTTGGTTTTGGTTGTTAACAAACATTACGACAAGATTCTAATACACCGGACAAACAAAACATAAAATTAAATTTTAAAGCATTATCCCTTAAAATTAGTAATCCTTAAAAAAGCAAAGTAGAATATAATTATCTTTGAACAAATACAACGCAGCATAAAAATTAGCATAGAGAGATAAATTCGACTAATGTACGTATAGAGACGCAACAATTCCGTGCGGACACAAAAGATTGCTAAATGTTTACGGAAGGACAATCGCGTACAGTCCGTAGGGTAATTGCTTATGGGTGTGGAATATCCCGGTCTCCGTCCCGGTGTGAGAATGTACCGGTGTTGGCCCGCTAGGAATCCCCAAATACCCGGTTAAGGCCCTCGCCCACGGCGACGTTTTGTAGCGACGCAGACGCGATACAGTCGCGCTTCTGTCGCGATGCAAACGCGATTCAGTAACTTTCCCCGATGTCGTCCGACACGGTCGCGTGTTCGCATCAATACAGTCGCAATGCGGTCGCTAGCTGTTGGCCCTCGCCTACACACAAAACGTTTCAGTCGCGATGCAGACGCGATACTGTCGCGCTTCTGTCGCGATGTAACATGATACAATCGCAAAGCTGTAGCGCAGTGTTTTTCAACCTTCTTGAAAACGCGACCCCTTTACAACAAAAAAAAATCTAGCGACCCCCTAGGGCCGTAATAAAACTTTTTTTTAAATTATTTTGGTGACCCTTGGTGATTTGGCTTTTAAAATTAGCGTTTCTCGCTGATATTTTTAGCCACCTGAATGTATTAAACCAGAGCGAGAAGGGAGAGGAGAAAACATTCTAACAGCTACGCATAAAATGAAAGGATTCCTCGGAAAACTTCGTTCAAGGTCCTTGCAAAAAAAAAAAATGGATGCGTGTACTTATGTACGCGCGTGAGAAGTTATACTTCTTTGGCATCATTAAGAAATAATTTTCCAGTCACATATATATAATTAATTACATTAAAATAATTATGTAGTAGTACCTCTTTGTACTTCATTCATACATCATACATCATACATCATTCTGCATCGAACATTTTTGAGGTTATATGAGCAGTGAGTGACAGTGACATTTTAACTAAAACGTCAACAAACAAACGTCAAATCGTTCTTCAGTGTTGCCACTGTACAAAGTAAAAAGTTACAAAAATGGAGGGACAATTTCAAATGCTTTTCGATAAAATGAAAATAGAAATGGAAAGACAAACTAATATTATATTCGAAAAAATGAACGAAAAATTAAAACCACTGATAGAAGATAACAAAATTATGAAAAACAAAATAGAAACGTTGGAAAAGAAGATCGATTATTTAGAGAAGAAAAAGAAGAAAAACAACATTCTATTTTTTGGTCTAGAAGAAACAGAGAAATCTTCAACGGAGTTGCTTCAGAAAGTACAAGAAATTATTAAAACAGATCTAAAAATTACCTTGGAAGCTAACGATGTATCAAAGATCCACCGCATCGGTCTCAACAAAGATAATAAATTAAGACCTGTTCTTATTGTCCTTACAAACAGCTGGAAGAGAAGCGAATTACTAAAAATGAGGAAGAGCCTAAAGGAGGGATATATTACTGAAGACTTTCCTAAGGAAGTACTAGAAAAACGAAGAGAGCTGAAAACAAAACTTATAGAAGAACGTACGAAAGTAAACATAGCTTATTTAAAGTACGATCAACTGGTAATTAAAGAAGGAAATCCAAACACAGAAAAAAGGAAGAGAGACCAGTCGGCCTCACCAGGAAATCAAAATCAGGCCAAGAAGTTAGTGAGCAACACTTCAGCAATAAAAGAGAACAGGCTAAATGCATTCGACATGCTGAGACCTAAATCAAACTCATTTTCCAATACATTAACCAAGTAGCAACTAAATAACAGCAACCAGAGGCAGAACAACCCCAATCCGGCTGGTCCCCGTGGGGTTGCTAGACCACCACCCCCTAGAAATACATCCTTACGTCAAACAAGAAAAAATATTTTTGAAGTTATACTTCTTTAGGCGCGTTATGAAAAAATGATGAGAGTGAAATTTTACAAAAGCGTCACACAAAATTCTCACCATGAAGTTGTCCGCAAACCGCAAGATGACAGCTGTCATAAAACCATGTTGAAGTTGTCCGCAAACCGCAAGATGACAGCTGTCATCTGCGGTACTACTACTACATAATTATTTTAATGTAATTAATTTTTGCCGGACGAGTTTTTTGTCGGACGAGTTTTTTGCCGGACGAGTTTTTTGTCGGACGAGTTTTTTGTCGGACGAGTTTTTTGTCGGACGAGTTTTTTGCCGGACGAGTTTTTTTTTTTTTTTTTTTTTTTTTTTTTTTTTATTAATGCCAAAGAAGTATAACTTCTCACGCGCGTACATAAGTACACGCACCCATTTTTTACCTAGCAACGTTGAACGTTAGAACCCTAATGACAGACAACAGATTGGAAGAGCTAGAAGAAGCCTTAGGACATATAAAATGGGATATCATCGGTCTCTGTGAAGTAAGAAGAATAGGTGAAGAGATAAGAGAATATGACGAATACATTTTTTATTTCTATGGCGAAAAACAAGGCATATACGGAATGGGATTCTTAATAAAGAAATATCTAAAAAAGAAAATAATTAGTTTTCAAGGAATATCAGATAGAATTGCAGTCCTTAATATACAATTACCGGAATTTAAACAAATAACATCGATTATCCAAGTGCATGCACCCAGAGAACAAGATACAAAAGTAGCGAAAGATAAATTCTACAAAGATCTAGCAGAAGTAATGCAAAAAATGAACAAAAATATAATAGTGATGGGAAATTTTAATGCCAAGGTAGGCAGAAAATCAAATATGGATGAATTTGTCTTAGGAGACTATAGTAGTGGTGACAGAAACGACAATGGACACCGACTTATAGACTTTTCTTTTTCAAATAACCTCAAAGTAATCAACAGTTTCTTCAAAAAAAGGAATTCACGTAAATGGACATGGGTGTCTCCAAATGGCAGAGATAGAAACGAAATTGATTTCATCCTGACAAGAGAAAAAAATACATTTAGTGACGTAGATGTAGTGAACAAGCTAAACTTCAACACAGATCACAGAATGGTAAGAGGAGCTATACAATTCAAATATAATAAATCAAGAAAACATATTATCTCAACAACCAAGAATATGGTAATAACCTCACCCATACCACAAAGTGTCCTTAAGGACCTAGGAAAGTCATTAGATGAAATCGGAGAATGCAAAACACTGCAAGAAAAGTACAATTTTCTAGAGAATGAACTGATAAATGCAAACAAACAGTGTACTAAAAAAGAGAAGAAAAACAAATTAGGAGAAGAAACAATAAAGCTAATGCAAGAAAGGAACATAATGCTAGAGAAACGAAGAGATAATCGTCAAAACATCGCAAATATCAGCAAGAAAATTCAAACATCAATACGAAAGCACAGGAAGACAGAGAGACTAAATGTACTAAGAGAACAAATAGAGAGAACAGGTGGAATTAAGAAAGGGCTAAAACAACTCAGAGAATACACACAATGGATACCTAATATGAAAACAAACAATAAGAAGAAAAATAAAAAATTGACAACAAAGAGATCATCAATAGCTAAAGCAGCAACAGAGTTCTACAAGACATTATACACAGAAATAGACAAAACAATATTAGTAGAAACAGAAGAAGATCTCCAAGAAATTCCTTGCATATTAAAAACTGAAGTCATAAAAGCCATAAAGACACAAAAAAGTGGGAAAGCGCCAGGAGACGATAAAATCTCAAATGAACTATTAAAAGACTCCCTACCCGTAATATCCAAACCTGTGACACATCTATTCAATGAAATACTAGCTACCGAACAAATACCAACTCAATGGACGAAGTCTACCATAATCCTGCTACATAAAAAAGGAGATAAAAATGAAATAAATAATTACAGACCTATCTGCCTAATGTCCAATTTGTACAAAGTGTTTTCGAAAATAATACTTGGCCGTGTAACGAAACACCTAGAAGAAAACCAGCCGAGAGAACAAGCGGGATTCCGCGCCGATTATTCTACTATTGATCATATTCTTGTGGTGAAACAGATAATTGAAAAACTTAACGAATATGGGCAACACTATTATATGGCATTCGTTGATTACAATAAAGCCTTCGATTCTTTGAATCATAAATATATATGGATAACGCTAGAAAACCAGGGTGTCGAAAGCAAATACATAAAAATCATAAAAGAAATCTACAAAAATATAACGGCAACGGTCCAACTCGAACAACAAGGTGAAGAGTTCAGCATTCAGAGGGGCGTCAGACAAGGAGACCCACTGTCCCCAAAACTCTTCACGGCCGTGCTAGAAAATATATTCAGAAATGTAGACTGGGAAGATCTCGGAATAAATGTCAACGGAATAAATCTAAATCACCTAAGATTCGCCGACGACATAGTGATATTTGCAGAAAGACCAGACATGCTTCAAACTATGTTACAGCAATTAGATTATGAAAGCAGAAAAGCAGGTTTGTAAATGAATCCAACGAAGACGAAAATAATGACGAATACACATAGAGAAAACATAGAAATAGGACAAAAAGTCATGGAGTATGTTGATGAATATATATATTTGGGTCAGATAATATCAATAAAAGACCAATACTCAAAAGAAATTGATAGAAGAATAAGCAACACTTGGAAACGTTACTGGTCACTAAAAGAAATAGTTAAGAATGAAACAATACCAATGTCAGTAAAAAGTAAAATATTTAACACATGCATTCTCCCATGCCTTACATATGGATGTCAAACTTGGCCTGCGACGAGCAAAAATAACCAAAAACTTATGGTCTGCCAACGTAACATGGAACGAAGCATGCTCAACATTAGGCTACGAGACAGGTGGACAATTTCGAAAATAAGGAAAAGGACAAAAGTAAGTGATGTTGTACAAAAAATAAGGAAACTTAAATGGAATTGGATTGGGCACATCATGAGAACAAGTAGAGAAAAATGGACAAAAGATATAATAGAGTGGTATCCTAGAAGTGGGAAAAGACAAAAAGGACGTCAAACCAAAAGATGGGAGGATGAATTGCCAAAAGGATGGAGAAGGTTAGCTCGAGACAGAGAGAAGTGGAAAATACTGGGGGAGGCCTATGTCCAAGGACAACCTGACCAAAAAACTGGTTGCTGAAGAAACCTACTAATATTAGATTTAAAAAATTACTAACACCATAATTCTAAGGTAAAAATTGTATTTACAAACTAGGTCAGTGAATAAAGGCTATTTTTATTTATTTATTTTATTACCTCTTTGTACTAACCTCATTTTCAGTTTCACGTAGGTAGTAGATATATCTTATATATCATCAGATATATCATCTTGCGGTTTGCGGACAACTTCAACATGTGAATTTTGTCCGTGTGACGGTGCTGCGCGCGCATCATAAAAATTCACTTTCATCATTTTTTCATAACGCGCCTAAAGAAGTACCTACCTATAACTTCAAAAAATAATTTTGAGTCAACAAGTACTCAAAAAGTTTTTGTAGTAGTATTTTATTGTAGTGTTTTTTTCCTTTAGTCGCGACCCCCCGAGTAGGCTTTGCTACCCACCTGGGGGTCGCGACCCACAGGTTCAAAAACACTGCTGTAGCGCGTTAGTAGCACGTTGGCATCGCTTCTGTAACGCGTTGCAAATGCGACTAACACACGTTATTTAGTAGCGATGTTGTCGCATTTACGAAACGCGCGACAGCATCGCTACATAATGTCTCCGTGGGCGAGGGCCCTTCGGAGTTATATGAAATATTCAAATGGTTGTGGTAAGACTCGCTGCGATTTTACACTCCGATGAAAATTAGTTATGTTCAAGTGAATATTTGTTTAGATTAGACTTTGTTGTGCGAAAATGCATCAAATATTCCGAAGAACGAAGTTTAATATTAATAAAACCATTTCATGTAAGTAGTCGTTTCTAAGGTTTTTGCGACTTGAACTCATGATTAAAACTATTTTAATGGAATAATCGCGTTTCTTTGTTGACGTGACAACGTTTTATAAATTGGTTTGCCGGGTGACACTTCAAGAAACTGCGTTACGCTCCGCTG
Source organism: Idaea aversata (assembly GCA_907269075.1). NCBI lineage: Eukaryota > Metazoa > Arthropoda > Insecta > Lepidoptera > Geometridae > Idaea > Idaea aversata. The sequence continues at coordinate 8,419,635 of OU026102.1, forward strand.
ACGTTATGCGCTCACAATGAGAGCGAGTGAGAGGCACGCGTCCCTTCCACTCGGGCATGGTTAGCCCGCCTAAGAGCGAGAGAGACAGACATAAAAAGTGAAAGGCACGCGTCCCTTCCACTCGAGCACAGTTGTTGTCACGTAAAACTTTCGCCCGTATACCGACTTTACAGGCAACCAGTTTTTTTTTGTTAAAATCTGAAATTTCGAGAACTTGACGCGATTATTTCCGTTAAAACAGTTTTATTATGACCATTTCATGTATTCGATAGTTCGTTAAACCTTACTCTTAAGCTCAGGAATAGGTTAGGTAGATGTCAGAAAAGAAGAAAGTTAATAAGATTTCAGGTCAAAATCTGAAGAAGTTTGTTTCGTTTCTGAGTGGGTTAGATAATTAGGTTTCCAGAATCTTAGCAGCCCTACATTAGGGCTGCTAATTTATATTGGGACTTATTTGACGAGACTTATTTATTGCTTTTCGTTTTTGCATTGTATCGCTAATATTTTATCAATCAGAAGAGCTTTAAAATAATCCGCGAAAAACAAAAAAAAACTGTCAAAAATTAAAATCCGACTTTTCGTTATTCCGGCTTACACCGATAACGAAAAATTAATTAAAAACTCGACGCACAAAACTTTCCGTTATTATCATTTGAGTTTTCCGATTTTCTGGTATCCGTAAATCGGGGGATTACCCGTAATCCGGATTGAAGCGGAGTCAAACAGCACGCAGTCGCCCGTTTATCTCCGGATATCTTGCCAATAAAATTAAAAGTTTCCGAAAGAAGCCCACTTTACCAAATATCCTTTAGATATCCCTTCTTTGATTATTTGATTGACTTATTTTTTCCTTGAATTCTGATCCTGATAGTTTGCAATCATATTTTTTGGAGTCTTTCCAAATGTTCAAGGCTTTTTAAAGAGACCGAGTAGCCAGCATAGCAAACTATTTTGTTTTCACAACTCCCAGCTTGTCCCCTGGGAGGCAAGTTTTCTCTCACTTACCTAAATTCTTAAGTTCGTTTTTCGAAAAACTGTGATTTATATCACTACATAGTATAAAATAAAGTCACTTTTCGCTGTCCCTATGTCCCTTTGTATGCTTAGATCTTTAAAACTACGCAACGGATTTTGATGCGGTTTTTTTAATATATAGAGTGATTCAAGAGCAAGGTTTAAATGTATAATACATACATAATATAGCCGTGCGAAGCCGGAGCGGGTCGCTAGTTACTCGATATATTAGATATGGTATGGTATAAAACAGTGAAAATAATCCTGATTCATAAAAAGTTATGAAATCTTATTATTATTATAATTAATAAAGAATTATTGAAAAATAAGTTAATGGGTACCTACTTTATGGCCTATCAGCTTATTTTTATAATGTAAATTTTGGCAATGCATCGTCATCAAAAACCTAAATTCATGAATTTCAAATTAAATCACTTATTTAGAGTTTCCTCTCATTTAAATACGAACAGTGCCAATGTAATCAATTTAAATTTTTGATTGGGTAACACCACACACCAACTCAATATGCATGTAGTTGCATTATTTCAGTGCCACATGTGTTTTCAATAAGTATATTTAATTTACTTTAGAGTAGAGATAGCATTTCGCTAAGCCGAGATACAGGGTTTTTGGAAATCTGTATTAATATAAGATTCTCGTGTCACGCCAAACTCGACGTCCTATTTGTATAAATTTTGTTGTATATATTTGTTAGGTCTGAGAATCGAACAACATCTATTTTTTTCCCTTTTTTTGTAGGTATGTGGCAAAACAACGTTTGCTGGGAGAGCTAGTAATTATACATTTAACAAAGCGATTGAGTGCTCCTTGTTTGCATCTTAACAATCAACTGTTGTTCTTCGACTTTTGGAAATTCGAATATATTTTAGAATTGATCGAGGTAATATTATTTCGAAAATCAGCTGATTATAAAAAAAAGTGTCATTGACTGTCAATCATAAAATTTGAGTTCGTACCTCACAACCTCTAAATAAAATTTAAAAAAATAGTGGAATTTTAAGGTGACCTCTCCGTATAAGTACCTAACAGCTGCATTTCGGGTAAACCTTAAAAATTTCGTAAAAATGGGAAAAATTACTGAAAAACAGGCCATTAGATAAATATTGAATTTATTGTCAATCTGAAAAACAATTAATTTGTTTCTTTTCTTGTTATTATAACTTATAACTTGTACCTGCGGGTTATAAGGGCCAACAATTTTTTTAAACTTTGATATTAGTGACACTAATATCAAAGTTTAAAAAAATAGTTGACACTAATATCAAAGTTTAAAAAAATTGTTGGCCCTTATAACCCGCAGGTACAAGTTATTATTAGAGAAAACATTCAACCTCTTTTCTCAACAAATATTTTAAAACCGATTTGAGTGACAATATATTGCTATGTTGCAAAGCAAGTTGTTACATCCTTGAGTTTGTCTATTTTATCTTGAGACATATCTTGAGTCCAGAGTTTGATTTATTTAATACGGTATGACTCAAGTAATACGTCGCTCTTTAATCGCGTCTCAAGGTAGTTGAACGTAGGTTTATTAATCAGCGCAACAACTCAAGATTGATATCGATATTGAGTTTAGTTTATTAATACGAACCTTAGTGCTTTTGTCACGTTTATAACTAGGTAAATTAAATGTTTTTGGTTTTCAATGATTACTGAAACAATTCATTTGTAACGCGGTCCACTGCGTTTCAATTAATGTTCTATCGCTTTTAAATAGTTAAAATTCTGTTAAATAACCCATTGTAATAGTTGCCTGTGAATAATGAACTACATTTAATCATGTTTAAATAGATGTAACTAATATGGGTTTAATTATGTAGCTTTTAGCTAATGACAGGTTTTATAAAACCACTTGCTGCGCTCCGCGGTTTCACCCGCGTAAGTCCCTTTCTTAAGATCTTTTTATTACCTACAACTTTGCCATTTGAGTTTTTTCCATAGGACTTTTAGTTTTGCCGGAAATCGAGATAAACCGTTTTTTACCCTTAAAAGCTCACCCCCATACCCTTCCCGACCTCAGATCGCCCGTAAATTATTTTTCCTTTAATTTTTATAATATTCCCCTCCTTTTCTAATGGGTTTCATCCTACTATTATTTTTTTTTTGTTTCAAAAGTTATCGACCCTGGTCTATATAGCCTTCCTCGATAAATGAACTAAATGGATTTTTTATTGCTCAGATAAATTCAAAATGTTACCAATCAATAAACGACAAAACAAAAAAGTCATCTAAGACGCAAAAATTTACCCAAATGCTTGCCCCCGTTTACTCGGCCCACGTACCCAGTTAAGTATTCGGTCCCCTTATCAAATGAGCGCGGTAAACGCGTAATTTCAATATGTAAATGATGAGTAAACTACAGGGAAGGATTTGTCCGTCCCCTGTCAATCAAGGACGGTGTGACAGCGCAGTCGAGCCAGGGGAAATACACTAAGTGCTCGTAGCTTACCTGTATCGGGTTTACTTGGCCGTTTGGATGGTACGAGTGCTTGACTAAACTTGTGCCATTAAACTAAACTTAGGGTGGCATGACATTGTGCCTAAACAATTTTAACTAAATCCTAACTCAATGCATTTAACTGGTAATCTAATGTTTTTTTTTAAATATCCACAATAAGAAATGACAATAAATGAATACAATCAATAATGAAGGACATGTCACACAGCCCCAAGCTAAGTGACTAGGCTTGTGTTATGGTCGCCAGACTACGAATAGAATACATAAATACTTTTTAGGGTTCCGTACCTCAAATGGTAAAAAAAGTAACCCTTATAAGATCACTTTCTTGTCCGTCTGTCTGTTTGTGTGACACCACCAATTTTCTCAGGAACAGGTGAACTTAGCAAGTTGAAATTCATACCAGATACTGAGGTCTATTTTTGTAAATACATACTTATAATACACAGGCCAAAAATAATTCTTTACGGTAAGGGTCATAAGTAATCAGTTTGCTACAAAAATACTATCAACAAGTATTGGAGTTACGACCTTCTTCTAATAGACGTTACCCACAAACTTAAATACTTACTTGAAATAAAACTATTCAGTGTGATTATTATTTTCAACATGTTAGCTATGTCTTTAGTTGTGTGAGTGGTATAAGCCGCCACCCGCTACACCAACCGAGACGTGGGTTCGATACACATGTTACGTTGTTATAATGTTCAAATAGTGCTACACAGGATTGTAAACGTTACGGTGGGCAGAGACTTTTGACCGTGGATTGTACATAAATATTTGTTTGAGGCGGGAATCGAACAGAGGAGAGAGTTTATGTGAAGATTTAGTAGAGACCTTTTCAAGTGTTAGTTCAACTTAAGACAACTAAACACAGCATGAAGTCACATCAACTGTATTGAAGCAACGAAATGTTTTACTACACGTGTCAAATGATAATCGACCGTTAGTGATAGTTGGCACTATCACTAACGGTCGATTATCATTTGACAGGAGATTACTCAGTACTCAGCCATGTATCCTGGCGTATCCCGGAGATCTATAACTAATCCGCAATCAATTATATCAACGTCTTAATGTACCGGCCTGCTGATTATTGTTGCCAATCAGCTGAGTGGTGTGCGTTTGCTTAAAGATTAATGAAGAGTTACAATCTAACTATGTAGATTGAACTAGATTTAGATAGCTAAGATAATCCAGCCAAACTGGATACAACAAGGCGAGTAAGAAATATTGTTTCTTATCTTCTATTCTCAATAAACATATTTTATTTTTATTTATTTTTTATTTTCTATTTCACCCGCGTAAGTCCGATGTTTCTCACCGTTTAAACCTTCCCTGGACTACGACGTCTACGACAAACATTTCAAAACCAAAATCTTCTAAATCGGTTCAGCTATTCTCGAGTTTTAGCGAGACTAACGAACAGTAATTGATTTTTATTTATATAGATCATGTTAAAAAAATGAGTCGTCAAAATGTATGTACGTGCAAAGCTTTGGAACGACTGCACCAAATGATTGACCGACTGATCAAACGACTGAATGACTGACAGACTCACTTTTACTAGTCTTCAAAAGTCGTGTTAGTTACATAAATTATAACTCGAAAACGACTGAACCGATTGCAATGAAACTCGGTATGTAGATAGCTGGAAACCAGGATTAACACATAGGATCTTTTTCACTCCGATATTCTTACGGGATCGGAGGTGAAACCGCGGGGCGCAGCTAGTAATCAATAAAACGTGTCAATAAAACTTAAGACTATGTCAGTAGAACTTAAACACTGTCTTTGTGCGCTCTGTTGGAATTATGGAATTATTCCGCGGAAACGATGTAACACTACGTCCTTCGGCCAGAACTTCTCTTCCAAGACGAGGTGCAAATAGCAGTTCGGAATATATTCCATATTTATACGGTAAGTACACGCAGAGAAATCGGAGTCAACCAGAAGTACAAAACTGTGTAGTTTCATTTTTTCACGATAATTTTAGTCTGAAATACTGTATTCTTGTAATCTCTGCGATTTTATTTTAAACCTCACTAAATGTTTAATATGGTACACTAGAAAAATATTTTAAATCAAAGCTACAATAATGTTGTATTTCAAACAATAATTCTTGCTTCAAAAACGAAATGATTTGTATTGTTTAGTAGAATAAAATGTACAGTTAACGAAGTAAAGTGTTCTGATTAATGATCGTCATGTTAGTAATGCACTACGAAGTTGCCTGTAACCACAACAACATTGTTTTAATTACTACAAGAATCTATAATTATCCTTACTATTCTGTTTGTTTCTGAAAATAACTAAAACAAATTGTTATTGTGACAAAATAATTATGTTGTCATAGATGAATATCATGTTAATTTAACACTGTGTTCATTTATTTATACAACAAAATTATTGTCAAAACTACAATACTACATTTTTGTGAATGCAAGAATATTCTAGTTTAATAATTAGATTTATGTGTACCTACTTATTTAATTAGTTTCATGAGTCGCAACTAGATGGCGCCAGTAGTAATTTTAGATCGCGCTATCGTTGTGTTTTATCAAATTACCTTGGTCGAGACGACAATTTTGATTTTACGTACGGATTACGGACTCCGCACTTAAAGCGATATGTGGCTATACTCCACTATAGCCATAAGTGCTGCATTTCTCGTAGAGCGTACAGACGCGTAGTCTACGAAACAATGTAGTCGAACTTTAATATCCCTTTTTGCTTTCTAGGATTATTATAATTGATTTATATATCAAACGCAATTATCGGAACTAGAATATTTTATACACTACAAAAATATCTAGTTACATTTACAATAACCTAGTAAACGTAACTAGATTGTTTCTCCGTGTATACTAGTAGACTACTAGTGTGTACAATAATTTCTAGTTGGTCCTCAATAAAAAATATTTGGTAAAGACAACTAGTGGGTACTGCTGTCACGGATCCAAACAGAAGTTCTGGTTGCACTTACGAGATTTCTCGTATGTTTAACAAGATTTTTCTCTGCGTGTACAATAAACGTTCAAAAGTCCACCGGCACTGTAACGTTTACAATCCTGTGCAGCACTATTTGAACATTATAACAACGTAACCTGTAAATCGATCCCACGTCGTCGGTTGGTGTAGCGGGTGGCGGCTTATACCACTCACACAACTAAATACATAGGTAGCTAACATGTAGGAAATAATAATCACACTGAGTACTTTTAATTCAAGTATTTATGTTTGTGTGTAACTTCTATTAGAAGAATGTCGTAAGTCCAATACTTGTTGATATTATAATGGTAGCAAACTGATTGTGGACTTATGACGTATACTTCATAATCAGTAAATAATCATAAATTATACCAGAATTGCTTATAGTCTTATACGCATAGTCTCATTTCTTTCATGAACTTACAGCACTCAAAACTTTTCCAATTTACCAAAACTTACGTCAAACGGTAAATAATTCTTCAGTTTCTCGTACGTTTATTGAATAAAGTGGGAAAACGAAAGAGCGTAGTTTTGAATTTGACAACTTTTTTATGTTTTTAAACTGAATGGCACACTCAATCTTTTAAAACTTATGATTTTAATTTTTCGTGGAAACGATGTTTTCATAGCTTGTTGGTGAAACTTAAGGTCTTCGTTACATTAGATTGAATTCTGGACTGAAATGTTATAATCAACCCATTTGCAATATATATTTATTGACCTATTTAATCCCTATAAATGTTGCGGCTTTAGTTACCAAACTCCTCCAAAACGGCAGAACCGATTCTTATGAAAAATTTCGTGTTTTAGTTTTTTTTATTTATATTTTTATCATATTAACAATCATACACAAAAATAGGTTTCCTTAACATATACCTATATAACATTCGGAAACGATCTTTGAAAAATATTTATAGAAAGAAAGAAAGAAAGAAATAAAACTTTATTTTCTGAACACAAAAAAAAATAGACACGTAAAAAAATCACAAGAAAAAAAAGTAGAACAGCGCCCAGAAAAAAGGTTTCGTCCTCAGCACGATGCTAAAGCTAGAAGCCTCAGCGCTGATTTTCAGTACGAACCTTATTGAGACGCACGGGCTTAACTAGTATACTAATAAATTTAGTGGAGAACAGTGATACATAATGAGGTGATAAAATACAGACACAAGAAGGAATACATACATAATAAGATAACATAACAGTAATATTACTAAACACATCAAACTACGAACACAAAACCAAACAAAAAGACTACTAGGAGATGACAAGAGAACAAAAATAATAATAACAATCAATACCTATAGCACTTAAAATAGGAACATTACAGAAGTAAATAAAAGGCATCGCATAAATACATACATAATAAACAAAATAAATAAACAAGAAAAGATAAAGAATTCGAGAGATAGAGATTTTATATCTTTTGGGATTATTTCAGATGTTCGTCGGTAATATAATAATAATAATTCCTTTATTATCAGAGTACTTGTCCATGTGTTAGTATACAAAGAGCTTACAAACTACCGGTTTTCGATTTCTGCGTAAAATGAATAAAAAAATTGGATTTTCAAATTTCGACGACGAACGATTAAAAATACAGAAAATTGGTGCCATGCGACTTAGAAGTCGAGCATGACTTGTAGGCGCATACGACGATGGTATGTCACACGAGCGATTCACAAATAGAGCCCCTGGTAGATGTGATAAACTGCATTTAACCTTATTCCACCTTATCGAAAACGTTTCCTCTCTCATTTCCTCACATTTCCCAGTAGTTCAAGCAGCATGTTGCTAGAAGTGTCCACAACTATAGGGTTGGATGTGGGAAGCTGTTTGTCCGTACGTGATCTTCATTCAAGGATGCTTGATCAATACTTACTATACAGGGTTATCGGTAACCCTGTATAGTAATAATACACGGTGTAACAAGGGGATCATAGGTTGCTGGGGGGTGGGGGACCTCAGTACCTATAGATTTAACCCCCCTGTATGTTCTGCAATAATTAGTGGTTCAAAAGTTATTTGGACTTTAGTGAAATTTTAGTTAAAATCAGATTTCAGCTTAAACTTCGCAATTACAGCCAAACTATTAGGTCTGCGATTCTGCCTTTTTTTGTGAAACAAGTTGAATAATGGACCTTTTGTACCCCTTCACCAATCAGAGTCTTAGATTTATAAAACTCAAAATAAACCATTGAAAAATTAAAAAAAAAAAAAACTATTGTTTACATTATCTTTGTATGGTTTGTATGGTATATTAAAAACTACTGACTTTTGTGAAAAATAAACCCTGAAATTTTAATTCGGCTAGAGCGAGGGCATCATTTTGAAAAATGTAATTGATTGTCCAAAAAGTGAAAATAATTATTATTATGGTGCACAAAAGCCTACTTCTGTGCACCATACTAATCAACTTTTGTTCGACCTTTGGAAATCAAAACATTCTGGTTTAAATATTAGTTCAAAATCTGCAGAATTTTTTAAATATAGGTCATTCAGACTTAGAACAGTCAATAAAACTCAAAAAAAAAGGTTATTGACATCTCTGTTTAAGTAACAGTTAATTTTCGGGAAAAATAGCCACAATATTTACGAATTTCCAATATTTTCGAAATTGCAATATTTTCGAATTTCTGAATTGAATTTCCAAAAGTCGTAGAACAAAAGTTGATTGCTAAGGTGCACAAAAATTGCCCTTAACCGCTTTCTTATAAATTACCAATTACCCTGTATAATATCTGATTGTAGCATTGGTTGCTAATATTAGTTATTTCCAAGAGTATTGACTGGGGTAAATAATGTTGTAATGTCATTGTCAGTTCCATGGAATGGTAGAAAGTTTCTGCCGTAATTTATTACTTAGAAATTTTTCTTCTTTTTTTATTAAATGTTGAAACACGTGTTTTCTTATTTTTATCTTAACTTGACAGGAGTAGCGTTTCCGATTTTTACAAAAACGAAAATTGCATCATTAGATTTTTGGAAAGTCATGAAAGTCAAAGGTTATTAAATGACTCTACATGACGCTCTATATGACAAAGTGCCGGGCCATTTATAGATAACGACCCGCTCCGGCTTCGCACGGGTATATTATGCATGCATTATACATATAAACCTTCCTCTTGAATCACTCTATCTATTATAAAAAAAAACCGCATCAAAATCCGTTGCGTAGTTTTAAAAATCTAAGCATACAAAGGGACATAGGGACACGAAAAGTGACTTTATTTTATACTATGTAGTGATGAAGAGATGCTGACAGCAGTTGCAAGGCATAGACTAAGTTTTATTTTTGTTCAGGTAACAGGCAAATTTATCAAAGAACGGATATCGTCAAACTTCTTCATACAAAATAAATTAAAATTTAAAAAACCGACTTCAAAAAAACCTGAAACTAAAATTAAAAAACCTGAAAAGAAAAACAAAAAAGTGAAAAATAATCCATTTCGGGTCACTAAGACAGCTGATAACTTAAACATAAGTACTTACTTGGAAGTCGGACTGGGTTAGATTGAATGTTGAGAGGTATAAAGAAAACATGGTGTCACCCAGTCCGACTTCCAAGTAAGTACTTATGTTTAAGTTATCAGCTGTCTTAGTGACCCGAAATGGATTATTTTTCACTTTTTTGTTTTTCTTTTCAGGTTTTTTATTTTTTCTTTTCAGGTTTTTTTGAAGTCGGTTTTTAAAATTTTAATTTATTTTTTATTTAACCATTTTTAGTGCCACTGTCACTGAAAATTCTACTCCATGAGGCGAAAGCGACTGTTTCTTCAAATTGCAACCTGTACCTAATCATAACCCATTGAAGAGTTTGGTGATAAGAAGGTGTTTTCAGATGCTCCATTCATCGGTACCTATTTGTGTATGGGCCACTTCTATTCGTGGAAATGGAAAACTGAGCAATTTGTTGAATCTCGCTGTGCAGATCTGTTCATCACTCCGTAGATCATCATCAGATCTTCATTTAGGATAGGGTTCTCTATCAAAATTCATTCAAACCCAGTCCGGTGACTAAATTCGACTAAATTCTTTAAATTGTAACCTGTAATCGTAACTGATTAAAGAGTTTTCTGATGAGAAGGTGGTTTCAAATATTCCATTTATCGGTAACTATTCGTTTATGGGCCAATTGTACTGGTGGAAATCGAAAACTGAGCAATTTGCTGCACTCTCGAGGTGCAATTCTGTTCATCACTCCGAAGATTCTCATCAGATCCTCACCAAAATTTTATGGGACCACTCCTGAGGTGTCACCTTTCGAACACAAAAAGAATCATCTTAATCGGTTGAGCCGTTTTCGAATGATCGCGTAACATACACACAAAAAAAAAAAAAACATACAGACGAATTGAGAACCTCCTCCTTTTTTGAAGTCGGTTAAAAAGTAAACTCTAACCCCTCATGTACCTACTTCATTTTTCAGCAAATTTTCATTACAAGTTACACCTTTAAGGTTCAATGATTCGATATCATCATCAATATTATAAATTAAACTCTTAAACCTCTCTCATATCGAAAAAAATAACCGAAAAAATATAAAAAGGAGGTCTTTATTAATTGGTCGTCTCAAAAAGATCGCTAAGCAGGCGATATTAGCAATTTTCCCGTTGAAGCGTTGAGTTTCGATTATTTTTAGAGTTCCGTAGTCTAAACAAGAAACCGTTTTAGTTTTGTGGTTTTACCATGTTCGTCCGTCCGCGGCTTAGCTCAGAGACTTTTAGTACTAGGAAGCTGTTATTTATCGTATGGCTAATTATGTTTCTCTATTTCAAAGCTTTACAGTTTTTAGCGTCCTTAGTTGAGATTGAAAAAATCGTCCACTTGCCCGTGGTATTTGGTAAGGGGACAGTCAAATACCATGTGGTGTACAGTCTGTTCGGAAGCTCCACATTGGCATACTGGCGAATCGCACAAGTTCCATTTGTGCCATAAGTAAGCACAGTTCCCAACTCCTGTCCTTATCCTATTTAGCATGCACCAAACGCGTCGGGGCTCCTCAAAGCCAGCAGGACGTACCCTGATAGGACGTACCCGGCTTGAAGATATCCTCATCAGGGAGAGATCTTAACTCACATTCAAATGCCCAGACTTCTAGGAAGCTGTAATTTGGTATGAATATACATATGATTACGCCGTCAAAATTTTAAAATCTTAAAAAAATATATTTTAATAAGGGTACCTCCCTAACACGTAAAATGGGGATGAATATTTTTAATTAAGCCAAACCCACGGTGTTGGATAGGTCTTTTAAAAATATTATGGGTATGGAAAACCATTTTTTGACCCTGCGATCTGTTCCCAAAATATTCGGTTTTAAAATGTTTTTTTTTGTTACAGACAAACCCGACACGCACTTGGCCGGTTTTATTAATAGATAGTCGATAAAATTATGAGAGAATATCGTTCATAATAGATATTGTTCAATATTTTTCTAAAATGTTCAATAAAGTTTGCTATTGAATTTTAATGTTTTATTCATTGTCGTTGAAGTTATTCTGCTTTGTTGAGCTTTTACTATGCTTTTCTTCCGTTAAAGACAGCACAACATGGTATGAAAAATATGCTTTTCAATATAGCTAACAGCCAAAGGAGAAATTAGCAAATACAGAAAAAAAATATTAGTCAAGGCTGATCACACAAGACATGTTAATCAACTTGCAGGGAACTTGCTGGAGGGCGTAGCAATAAGAGGCGTTTAAAAAGGTGGACCATCAAGGGATCTAATGGGATGACACCCCCTACTAACCTCAAACTGAGAACAGACCTGATTATAGCTAGGCCGAATGCAAATATACATGTTAGAGAAAAAAATAAGGCTCTAAAAAAAGAAATCAGTATAAGTACACTAAAAAAGCCTTCAACGCGCTGCGTATCCAGTACAATAACGGGGTAAACGCGTCTGGCGGGACTAATGAATCTTTTCAAATTTATTCAAAACCTGAACTACAACGCCATCTGTACTAACCGCGGGTAAAACATTTAGTTTAAGCAAATTGCAACTAGATGTCAGCAGTTTACATAGATTCAACAGTTTTTAAATAAATTCGAAAAGATGCATTTGCCCCGCCAAACGCGATTACACCGGTTGACCCTAATTATTTTAATATGCGTATCTAACGTCTCTCCGAGCATCTATACCAAACAGCTCGGTTGAGGTATGTAGTATAAGTTTTTTTGTAAAACAAAGCATTTATTAATTTAATGACTAGGTATATGGGCGTGTGAGCCTTTGTCTTTGTTGTTACTACTAAGCACACAGTGCTAATAAGACTTCGTTAGATAGAATAAAAAAAACATGTCAAAATCATTAGTGCGGACTGCCATCGGCCCAGAAATATTAACTTTTAAATAAAACAAGAAAAATAAACGAACAATTTTTCCGATGACATAAATAAAACACCTACCAATTAAGTAAAACGAATTCTGCTCACGGTGCCACTATTTGCAGAGGTTGAATTTATTTTACACGTTTAATCAGAGGGGCTTATCTTGATCACGCCGCGCCCCGTCTATTTGGTGTATTTGTAATAATTTCACCTGTCGCCATGTTTAATGGGATATCGTGTGGTGAAAGCGGTTGGTATCTAGGTGATAAACAACGTGGACTCAACCGCCCGATGAAAGTGAAATATTACTCTCTCTTCCTCTCAGATGTCTGACGGACTATCAAAATGGAATCTATTTGTTCAGTTTAGATCGTGTTTTGTTTCTATTTCGATCATCTTTTGTTTCTATTACGATCATCTTTTTTTTCCTTTCGGATCGTCTTTAGTTCCTTTTTCGATCATCTTTTGTTTCTTTTTCGAATATAACATTCTGAAAATGTTATAATTTGATTCAGTGTTTTGATAAATGTGGACATCGGTTAATAGACCGGGTTGTTATTGTGGATTTTTGTTTGTAACAAACAAGCAGGCTCTAAAATTACTCGCATGATTTCTATTAAATTTAATATGAAGATTATATTGAATCCTTGGAAGTAAGTAACGCAGTTTACTTTATAGTTATCCCGATATTAACACGTGATCAGTTGATTTTTTCAAAACCTTAGCGGATGCCTACTTACATCATGATAGGTAATGTGTATGCCAAATTTTAGCCCGATTGGTCTATTGACTTGAGCTATGGGTTGATTTATCAGTCACTTAGTCAGTCAGGAATTTGAATATTAAGCTATTGCATAGATTTTATCGCGGGCCTTGGGGGGAGAATCAAGAAATTCCGTAACGAAAAAAAAACCTAAGTTGTCCGATTATTAACGGACGAGTATTGACGGACGACAAATGTCGGACGAGTATTTTTTTTTTAAATATATATATTAGGGATGGGCCGAATGTGATTTGAACCGAATACGAACTTCGGCCGAATGTTCGGTAAAAATAAAAAGTTCGGCCGAAGGTCGGCCGAACTTCGGTTATTTTTAGTGCACTTTCTTGAGAATGACAGGTCGAATCTTGTTTAGAATGTTTCTAGCAGAATGTGTAAGAAGAAGCGTAGAGTATGAAAGCGCAAGTAGTGACGAAGAAGTTGTCCAGACCACACAGTCATTTCCACAATCTAAAGAAGACATACATAAATCGTTTTGGAGCTGCTACGAGGAACTGGCAACAGCAAAGCTTCCCAATATAGAGGAAATCAGAAGTCCGATAGCAACAGAACTAGATAGATATCTGAATGAGGCTTTGCTGCCTAAAGGTCAATGTCCATATGGCTGGTGGGCCAATAGTAATCATAAGTTCCCTTGCATGAGTTTTTGCCAATACCAATAGGTATGATACGGTTTCAATCAACAAATCACTTTCAGAAAAATTAAAAGTTTCTATGTATTGATTTATGGCGATAATTATTTAAATGTTTCGATATCAAAACTATGATATTTTATTTAGAAATTAGAATTTAGATTTATTTGTTAAATAAGTGACAAAAATAAAAGAAAATCGGGATTAAAAGTAGCCTGTGTTATTAAAGGTCTCCAGTTATTACCAAAACCAGATACAACCAAGGTTCATGGTAATCGGCTTAGCGATTTTTACGTGATTGAGTAACAAACATACATACATACATACATACTCAAAAACTTTTAGTTTTATAATATTAGTAGGATAGTAGGATTTAAAACAGCCAAGTTGTTTATTTTTTTCTGGATATGATCAAATACCGAACGTTCGGCATTTTAGCAGAATTTCGGCCGAATGCCGAAGTTCTGTTTAAACTGCCGAAGTTCGGTTAAACCGAATGTGAAACGAATTTCGGCCCATCCCCAATATATATATATTTTTTTATTTTTTATTTTTTTTTAATATTATTTTTTTTTGTTTTTATATTGTATATATATATTTTTTTTTAATTTTTTTTTTTATATATTATATATATATTTTTTTATTTTTTTATTTTTTTATAAGAACATTTACTAAGACAAGAAATTATTCTCGATATAGCAATAGCTTTACCGCGGCAGTCCCCGAGTGCCACACGTTTTTTTTTTATATTTAATTCACTTAGCTTATTCCAAATATGCAAACAAATCACTAAAGACACGACTAGGTACAACACGGGATCGTTTTAAGCGACCAATTCATATTGGATAGGGTTAATGGTTCGGAAGACGGACGAACCATCCCTCGGGGGATGTTACATTGACTTCCCTCGATCCGGCTTGCAGATTAAACGATATTGATTTTTAAGGGCTTAATACTCTGTCAAACAACAATTGTTAGCGTCAAGCATAAAAAATTACACGCGTATCAAGAATAACACAATCATTTACCAAATAATCTTATCTTTATCTTCACTATCACTACATAGCATAAAACAAAGGCGCTTTCCGCTGTATGTCTATGTATGCTCAGATCTTTAAAACTCCGCAGCGGATTTCGACGCCGCCGTTTTTTTAATAGATAGAGTGATTCAAGAGTAAGGTTTTTTGAATATAAAATAAAACTACGCGAACGAAGTCGCGGGCAACACTTTACAAATAAAATGCTTTGTCCTGAACGACTGACTGACGGATCAACGCACAGCCTAAACCGCTGATCGTAGAATCCTGAAACTTAGAGGGTGTGTTCTTTGTATGACGTAGGCATTCGATAAGAAAGGATTTTCCAAAATTCTAGCCCTTAGAGGGAAAGTTTGTATGGTTCGTAAAGAACGAATAAAAAACCTTATTAGAACTATTTTTGACTGCTCTGTGGACGAAGTCGCGGGCAATACCTTAGTCACCTGTAAATCCTGTAATTAGCTAAATTGTGGCTGGCCAAAGCGGCGGTTGTGCTTGTGCCCAACTAGTTGATGTTTGGAATGCTGTGCCAAGCTGTGGTCTAACCACAGCTTGGCACAGCTGACGACAGCTGACGAGTGGCTTGACGCATACGAAGCATCAAGTTTGATTTGGAACTGACGAGTGCTCAGTTTCATGTTTGATGTAAGACTGAAGGATTGTTTGAACGTGTCCTGAGCACTTAAAGTGCCATTTAACGTTTAAAACTTTTACAATAACTTAAACGGTTAATTAGATTCGAACTCCTCTATAGGTATATAATTTGATAGCGGTCGAATATCGACATAGTTGCGTAGGAAAGGAAATTATTTGTTTGAGATGTTCGAGAAAAGTCGAAAAGTTTAGAAGTAAATTTTCAAACAATAAATGAGATGCGAGATTCAATAGAATCCCTCTTTATTTATGCTTTGAATATCTTTTAAAGGGCGTATACATGTACTTATACCTATAAGAAGAAGGGACAAAAAAGTCTGAAAATAAAAAAAATCATAGTTTAGATTGATACTTAGAAAAACTAGTAGAACAAAAGAGTATAGTTTTAAAATTCATGTCTGTCTGTATTTGTTTGTTTCTCGGTTAATAGTGTAAAGAACGTTGACGAGTGAATTAGGATGTGGCAATAATTTACGAAAAAAAGACGGTATCGAAGTATTGCATAGTTAACGTGACCATTTATTTTTTTACTCAAAACGGGACATCAAATTATTAAGACCAGTGTGAGGCTGTAAATTTCTATACAAAAAGCGGTAACGTCCCCTCCCCCCATAAACGAAGTCCGATTTTGATAATTTTTGAAAATGTTCTAGATCTAATGGAAAACTAAGTTTAACCGTTTTGTTTTAAAGAAATATTGCCTAAGATAAAAGCTATTAGTATCTGAATATCTATATTTTTGACTTAAAAACTTGTTTTTTAATAGACTTAACTGAATTACCAGAAAAGATAAACGTATAAACCTAGAATAAGATGCAGTGAATTAAATGAGACCAAATTTATTTCATTTTGTGAAGAATAAAGGGGGTAAAAACGTTACGGCCCGCAACATTATTTGAAAGCAAAATGAAGGCAATTACGTCCGAACTTAAACTAGAGAGAGTTGCGTTTATTTGATGTTCAACAAATTTGCTTTAATATGTGATTTGGCGATGATTTTAAACTAGCATAAAACCTAGACATGTCTTTTTTATATTGACTTTTGTTATCAACATTGCCTTTAAAATTGGAATCTGTAGCTGCGTTTTTTCTGATGTCCACAATTTATTACATCATTTCGTACATCATTTTCGCGCAGATTTTGAAAACGGGACAATTTTGTGTCCCAAGGCTTTTCTTGGGGACAACGGGACAGGAAACCGAAAAAAGGGACAGACCCGTTCAAAACGGGACGTATGGTCACGTTATGCATAGTCAAGGTTAGGTTTAGTTTTAAAATATCGCAATTGGTATCTCTAAGGAAAAAAAAACCTATTTATCACCGGAAACCATGTTGGAATTGAAACACGGTAGACTACAGCTTATTAACAATGACGGTAACCTTTCTCCCAGAAGCAAAGATGGGAAGAAAATAGTAGAAATCCTTTTAATTATGTTATGACGTGCTTTACTTCGATTCCCATCTCTCGTTGCATCTCTCACACATACCAACAACAAAAAAATCCAATGAACTCTACTCGTCGTTCTTACGTATCCACTTATTTTCAAAAATATTTTTCATTTTGACTCTCACTGTCAAGTTACGAAAATATTTTTTTAATCAATTTGAATTCCTTTTAGTTAAACATTTGAATAAGTTGCTTTTAAAACGAATATGAGGTAACGATATATTTTTTTTGTAATAACCTGTGGATAATAAGGACCTTAGATTAAAAACTAAATACTTCGTAAGAAACTACTTAAAAACTGGTCATTATATAAATATTTGTTTTATTGTCAATCTGAAAAATAATTGTTTATTAACCGACTTCAAAAAAGGAGGAGGTTCTCAATTCGTCTGTATGTTTTTTTTGGTGTGTATGTTACGCGATCATTCGAAGACGGCTTAACCGATTGAGATGATTCTTTTTGTGTTCGGAAGGTGACACCTCAGGGGTGGTCCCATAAAATTTTGGTGGAGATCTGATGAGAATCTTCGGAGTGATGAACAGAATTGCACGTCGAGAGTGCAGCAAATTGCTCAGTTTTCGATTTTCACCAGTACAATTGGCCCATAAACGAACAGTTACCGATAAATGGAATATCTGAAACCACCTTCTCATCAGAAAACTCTTCAATCGGTTACGATTACAGGTTACAATTTGAAGAATTTAGTCGAATTTAGTCGCCGGACTGGGTTTGAATGAATGTTGATAGAGAACCTTATCTTAAATGAAGTTCTGATGAGGATCTTCGAAGTGATGAACAGAATTGCACCTCGAGAGTGCAGCAAATTGCTCATTTTTCGATTTCCACCAGTAGAATTGGCCCATAATTTTCTTGTTATTTTGTTGGTGGCGACGCTTCACATCGTCACCAACAGATGGCGCCACTAAGCCGATCGTAGAACCTAGATCGCGCAAGCGAAGTTATTCTGAAGATAAGCTCATATACAAGTTCCAACGAAACATCGTTGGGCCGCGGCCTACCGGGTATCACACCTACCCGGTGGAAGATCTTCCCTTTGGAGGTACATACCACCTCGTACCTCCAAATTGCCACTAATAGGTATCAAGGTTATAAAAAACCTTTTAGTGGCCTTTATAACCCGCAGATACCTTACTATCTAATACGAATTTCGCAAAATCTACTAACATAATTCGTATTGAAATATCAAGTTTGAAATATTCCAACAAGTACATGCAATACAATGGAACTGAGCAGAGCGTGGCAGAGCTCCCATTTTTCCTCCAACTAAATTGAATTTATAAAAATCCGTGAAAATATTGAAATGCCGCCTACCTACATAGCATTACCATGGTAAATGATTACGGGGAACCCGAGTAGAATCAACATTTCTTGTTCAGATGTTATATAAAAGACTAGCTGCCCATGCGGTTTTACCTGCGTTTGTACTGCTGTCACCTGCTGTCTCATTTATTTGCTTTCATATTGTATAATAGACTAGCGACCCGCCCCGGCTTCGCACGGCTATATTATGAATGTATTATACATATAAATCTTCCTCTTGAACACTCTATCTATTAAAAAAACCGCATCAAAATCCGTTGCGTAGTTTTAAAGGTTTAAGCATACATAGGGATATAGGGACAGAGAAAGCGACTTTGTTTTATACTATGTATGTAGTGATGATGAAGTTAGGATTAGGATAACTAGTAGTTATTCGTACAGCAAGGGAATGGAATCAGTTGCCTGCGTCTGTCTTTCCTGACGTGTATAACTTGAGTGAATGGGTATCTTCTAGAAAGCGTGCTACATCTTAGGCCGCATCGTAACCTACTGTCAGCCGGGTGTGATAATGGTCAAACGCTGACCTATCATATTATGTAAAACCCCCATGCGATATTTCAAACTTGTACCTATCTTCTTCTTCTTCTTCTCGTATAGTGGTATGGCTCACCTATTGTTAGAGTTTTCAGATCGCCTTAAGGCCTCTAACTTGACCTAACGACTGCTTCTAGAGATAGCAACCGGGACCAACGGCTTAACGTGCCTTCCGAAGCACGGAGGGGCTCACGAAAACACATTTTTGCCACACTACTAATTGGCCACCCATCGAAGTAATGACTGCGCCAAGCGTCGCTTAACCCGCACGACCGTGAACGATCGCTTAGCTATGAGCCTCCTCAAACTTGATAGTTTCAGATATTTCTTGATGAGTTTTTCTTTTTTTATATAGATAGGTCAAATCACGATTCTTTAATATTTTTTTCTTGTTTATTTTTTTAGGGCAATATCAACGCGATTTTAAACGTTATAACGGAGCACCAAAACAAAGAGATTTCACGCTTGTTTACCCACTTTCAAGTGACGCATCGTAATAACATTTTAGGCCAAAACAAACGTTATCAGAAGCAAACGGGAATACTCAAAGAATTTATCGGTAGACAAGTAATAACAGTAAACGGATACCCTATGAATATTATATAGAATCAGAACAACTTACAACAGCTAAGAATCATAGTCTATTGGTAGGTAGAATAATGTTGGTATAAATAAATCAATTTAATATAGAGAAAACAGAACACAATATGAAATGATTTTGTATCAATGTTATTTTCACTAACCACAGAATCCAAATACAGGAGTGCTATAAGTTTGACTTGAGTGGTCTTTATGTTCCCAAACGTATGAACCGATTTTAATAACCACTAAATATTAAAAATATTAAAAAATAAATAAATCAAGTAGTAGGTAGGTAGCACTAGTTGCCAATAACCCTGTATAAACTAGTACAAGTAGGCATGCAACGACATTGAATGCGAGTGCGACGACGACGTAAACAATAAGCCGCCGTGTTAAATTTTTATTATAAATTGCGATAAAAATTATGATAAAAATTCAACATGGCGGCTTTATCTATCATATTTTGAGAGTTGATGTAGTTATATCCCGTGATATCGCTTTATCGTATCGTGTTTTGGACTTCATGGAGTTTGGAGTGAGTAAATGAAGAATGTACATTGTACACCTAAGATAAACCTCGTGTGGTTTAATGGGTGTTTATATTTTGTATCTATGTTAATTCTTATTTAAAAAAATTAAAAAAAAAAGTATTGTTTTTGTGACGGATTTTCAGGTTCACCTGAATCTTCTTTCAAGATAACCTTCTTGTACATTGCACTCTGCAACACTTTAGCGGATAGTGTCATTGCTAGAAATGTTAACGTAATAGGGAAGTATAATAAATCGGTTTAAGTGACAACCTAGATAAAATTAAGTATATCTAATGTTCGAATAAGTTTTTTTTGTCTAGTGTGTTGTTTCCCATTGTTGAGTAAAGACGTTCCCCATTTTCCTCAGTGTGTTCCGATCTCCAGCTGTTTTTGGCCACTCTGCGTCGAACGCATCTAAATCGTCGCGCTATACTACTTAATCTAAATCAACACCACTATTGTACCCATGTTTTATGAAATAAATGAATATGAATATGAATATGAATATCGTTTCTTGGGTCTACCTCAAAGACGTCAGCTGTCTTGACACGCGTGGCCAGCTCACTTCCACTTAAGCCGGGCGGTCTTTTGACCCACATCACATACTAGTTCTTTGTCGCAGCTTGAACTTAGAATATTTACATTTATACATACTAGTCACTTTTCGCCGTCCCTATGTCCTATCCCTATGTATGCTTAAATCTTTAGAACTACGCAACGGATTTTTTTAAATAGATAGAGTGATTCAAGAGGAAGGTTTATATGTATAATACATGCATAATATAGCCGTGCGAAGCCGGGGCGGGTCGCTAGTATAAAATAAAACAATATATATAATAAAAGAGACCGTGTTTTATTGATCAAAGCGTTGCCTGGGCAGTTGTCCGTCCAATACTTAGAGGCACATGTGTCACAGGTAGGTAGGTATATAAATGAACCGTAGAAACGTCCACAAAGAAAAGGCAAACTATGGAAAAGATACCGCTTTGTGGCAGATCTAGTTTATGACGGGACCTTGAAAGCATTTCTCTATCTTTTTATAGTTTATCCTACTTTTAACTGGTAAGTATATTTTTTTAGGTTGGAAACAGTTTTAAGTGCTTTTATCTGTTCACTTATACCTATGACTTTGAAAGATCTTTTACGAGATAATAGTATCTATGAATTTTCGAAATTTTCAATAAAAATAATTACCTACTGTGCAAAACGTAAAAATTCCTTTCATAATTATATTAAACTAGCATCATTTCGCGGTTTCACCCGCGTAACATCCGATGCTGTGGGAATATCGAGATAAATCGAGAAAAAAGCCATCCGCAAACATTGCACTACATCCTCTGCATGCTGGCCCATCGAAGAGGAGCCATTAGATAGTACTCAAATGCTGACCTATTTATTATTAAATTAAGATAAAAAAGTAGCCTATAACACTCCCAATTAATCAATGTATTCTCATACAAAGTTTCATCTAAATCGGCTTAGTAGTTTCGAAGCCTATTCAATGCAAACAAACACAAACAATTAAATCTTTCCTCTTCAATATCAGTATAAACGAATTAACACCATTAATAACTCGAAAACGACTCGACCGATTGCGATGAAATTTTGATATAGATAGCTGGAGACCACGATTAACACATAGGATATACAGGGTTATTGGTAATTGTACTAGCAAGCCGTTGAGGGCTACCTCTGTGCACCTAAACAAACAACTTTTGTTCTACGACTTTTGGAAATTCGAAAAAAAATATGAAAATTTTGAGGTTATGTTAATTCTAAAAACAGATCTCAGATCAGAGAAGACGAAGAAGAAGAGAGATTGGAGAAACAGATCAGAACAAATCTTAAAAAATAAGTAAAATTTTAAGGTTAAAGACCTCTCCGTGTATGAAACAGCTGATTTTCAGAAAAAATGTTCGAATTTCCAAACGTCGGATAACAAAAGTTGTTTGTTTAAGTGCACAGAAGTAGCCCTCAACGGCTTGCTAGTATAATTACCAATAACTCTGTATATTTCCAAGGGATCGGGACTTACGCGGGTGAAACCGCAGCTAGTTTAAAATGATACCGCTTTTACCGCTTTGGTCCCACTACACAAAGGTGAGAGAGATGAAGGTGCAGTACAACAACGCGTGGCGTGCTATGTTCCGCCTTCCGTGGTGCTGTAGCGCCAGCGAGATGTTCGCGGAGGGGCGCGCGCCCGCGTGGCAAGCGCTGCTGCGAAGCCGGTCGGCCGCGGCGCACACAGCCCTACATCGCTCCGACAACTCCCTGGTTGTAGCGGTACGGGATTGGAACGACAGCCCCCTTCATAGGATCTGGCAGTTCTATCATGCCCCCATAACCTAGGCCGGCGAAATTGTAATAGTAATTTTTATTTATTTATTTTGTTTATTTTAATTTCTATATTCCTTATAATTTATTGATATTTTAATTTGTAAAAAATATTTTTGTGTGTGTTTGATTGGTTTAAAAATAAGTTTGTAATTTGTGTGGACATTAGTCTGGAAAATAAACTATTTCATTTCATTTTTATTTCATTACATTTTTCATTTTTTAATTTGTTAAAATTAAACGTTAATTACTCTCACAAGCAATAACCGAATTGAAGTCTTTAATTTCTGAGAAGGGATAAAATTATATCCATTAATTCACTTAATACTCGTAAAGAGTATTTCACATCTTATATAAGTATAAAAGAGAAAAATATTCATTATAATAAATAAATAAATATTGCAGGACATTCCACACATCGCCATCTAGCCCCAAGCTAAGTTACTAGACTTGTGTTATGGATGCTATAGACAACGGATATACTACTTATATACTTTTTTTTGTAAATATATACTTATAAATACATAGAAACAACCAGACCACAGACAAATATCTAAGCATAAATACTTTTCTGAGGCGGGAATCGAACCCGCAACCCTGTGTTTGGCAGTCCGGCATGGTGACCATTCTGCAAACTGGGTCGTCAATCATGAAATGTCTGTAAGTAACTGCTAGTTACTTATTTACTCAAAGTTTCGATCTAAATTTAATAATAAATAGGTCAGCATTTGAGTACTATCTAATTGCCCCTCTACATGATGGGTAATCATGCTGGCCCACTAATATGGGCCAGCATGTAGAAGGCGTAGTGGTTTCGGATGGCTTATGGTTCGTGGGATGGCGACTGCAAGGCCACGGTGTCGGTTTTTCGGTCGCACATCAAAGGAAGTGGGCAACGATGGCTGATCGTGGTCATCGTGTAGTTGCGTTTCAACCTTCGCATGGTCATCTCGCTGGTCCATTGCTGGACCATCATGTAGAGGGGCCATTACACGATGGTAAGTGACGATGCGGTCTAAGATAAAGCACGCTTTCCTAGAAGATACGCTGTGTTTAAGAAATAATAGATGTTCTATTTCTGCTTCTGTTATTTAAATATCTTGAAATCAAAATTATATGGTACCTAATACGAGGTTAAATTAACCGGAGAACACCCAGAGAACCTAATTTAATCCACTCGACAGCATGTTTAGTGTCGAATGGTGGAAATGCTCCACAAACTTAACTCCTTGGATTGTTTAAAATTAATTAATTTTATATTCACTGGAATTGTTTTAAAATGTTGGTAGATTCGTACGTACTTAAGGTGAAAGGGTACCGGCGCTCTCTCCATACAAACGTAGTGGACTGTTTCCTCCCTGGATAATGACAATAGCACAAATATTTCTGTTGCATAAAACCTATAACTGCCATGACTGCCATGCCCTATGTCTTGGTTTTTTTATTTTCTGATTATCATAGAAATTAAGATTTAAAAAAGAAAAAAGAAAAAAAAGAACATAGGGGCATGGTCTTGGTCATGGCAGTTATAAGTTTTATGCAACAACAATATTTGCTCTAGTGTCATTATCCAGGGAGGAAACAGTCGACTACGTTTGTATAGAGAGAGCGCCGGTACCCTTGTTTCTTGTCTGTGGGTGACACTGACAATTTATTTGGAATACAAATTATATGGGACTTATATTATAACTAACCTTCTCCTGACAATAACAAACACAACAAAAAAGAATTAGCGAAATCGGTTCAGCTGTTCTCGAGATTTGCACTTAGCAACACATTCAGCGATTCATTTTTATTTTAATAGTAGTTCGCCCCGAACTGCGACCTCACGAGTATTTTTCTACCGATTTTTTACTTTTCAGCGTAAAGTACTAAAATGTATTATAATATAAGTATATTAAGATAAATATATTAAGATATTATAACGACGAAAAACTCCAAACACGACAGGTCTATCTTATTTTAATGATAGGTGCCTATAGT
Source organism: Idaea aversata (assembly GCA_907269075.1). Lineage (NCBI taxonomy): Eukaryota > Metazoa > Arthropoda > Insecta > Lepidoptera > Geometridae > Idaea > Idaea aversata. The sequence continues at coordinate 8,444,305 of OU026102.1, forward strand.
ATCGCTATCATCAGACCCTGGGCATCGGATGATTTAGCGAACGCAAACACTATAGCCTATCTTGTTGAGACGATGAGTTCCAAAATAATCATCATCATATCAGCCCATACACGTCCACTGCTGGACATAGGCCTCCCCCAAACGACGCCACAAACAGCGGTCTACCCACGACCGGTACAATGTCGTCGGTCCACCGGGCAGCTGGTCTCCCAACACTCCGTTTTGCGTTGCATTGCGGCCGCCACTCGAGAACCTTTACTTCCCAGCGGTTGTACGGATCCGAGACGTTGTCGCTGACCATAGGCCTCGTTCATAAGCTCAGAGTCGCTCAGCGAGCTATGGAAAGAGCTATGCTCGGAGTTTCTCTAAAATATTCCAGATATTATAATTCCGAAGTTTTGTTTATTAAGCATTCGAAATCGTATTTCGTATTTAATGACTTTTTTTAAGTGTACTATATCATTTTCACCAATAAAACCCAATATTCACATAAAATTTTCAGCTACTTAACTTCATAAGCTGTACCAATATCCGTAGGTACCTAAATATTACCCACTATGTCGTAAAACAGAAAATCTTAACATTTTAGTTGTAAAAATGCCCGTATATTTCACTGGACGATTCAACTGTAGTCACTACTGGCGATACATTTTAGCAGGATTTACTACCGATCGTAAATAATATCTCTTCATCCACTATTTCCTAGAATTTCATAATCATTTATACTTACAAAGACATTGGCTATGAAACTTCGATGGACGACTTCTTTCTCGATAAAGTTTTTTTTTTTAGAAAAACAAATAACCTGTTTACATTGATTTGTCATTGTTCATATCTTTTAAACAGCCCAGTCAATATTTTTAATTTATTTAGTTTTATTTTTAATTTATTTAGTTGACGAACTCTGTGGCGCGTCGGGCGAACACCCGACTGCGACGCAGAAGGTTGCGGGTTCGATTCCCGCCGGGAACAAGTATTTATGCTGACCATAAATTCTTGTTTCTGGTTCTGGGTGTTTCCTATATGTATAATATGTATATATTTATAAAAAAAAAAGTATATAAGTAGTTTATCCGTTATCTGGCACCCATAACACAAGCATTAAGTTGCTTAGCTTGGGGCTGGATGGCGATGTGTAATATGTCCTGAAATATTTATTTATTTATTTTTATTTTTTGTATTTTAATTTAAAGTGATTTAAGTTTGTAATTCATATTAGTTAGTTTAGTTTTACGGGGCTGTTTTCGCACATAGCCCCTTCATTTTGGCTATTGTGCTAGTATTAATGGCGACCCAGTTGGCACAATGGTAACCATGCCGGACTGCCAAACACGGGGTTGCGGGTTCGATTCCCGCCGCAGACAAGTATTTATGCTTAGTTACTTGTCTGTGGTCTGGCTGTTTCCATGTATTATAAGTATATATTTACAAAAGAAAAGTATATAAGTAGTATATCCGTTGTCTAGCACCCATAACACAAGTGTATATAGTTACTTAGCTTGGGGCTAGATGGCGATGTGTGAAATGTCCTGCAATATTTATTTATTTTATTTTTATTAATAAAACTATATGGACATTAAAGATTGAGCTTCAGTAAAATAAAAAGTTAAAAATTTTGATGAGTTTTGGTAGGTGATGTGGTCTAGAAGTCTAGAAGATATCAGTCACTCGCGACTTGAAGACCCTCAAAATTGTACACGTCAGGAAAGACAGACGCAGGTAACTGATTTCATTCCCTTGCTGTACGAATAAGAAATGACGAAGCGCAACGCTTAGGGCATTGGGTATCTGGGATTTAGGGTATCTCGGTTTTCCACTACGAATCGGCGCCGCATATCAATGTGCCTGGTTGTAAATATAACGAAAGAAAGGAGATAGCAAGACTGAGTAGTGTAGTTCTATTAAACACTCCCCGAAATATATCCGACTTGCGACCCGCCCCGGCTTCGCACAGCTATATTATGCATGTATTATAATCTAAAAACCTTCCTCTTGAATCACTCTATCTATAAAAAAACCGCATCAAAATCCGTTGCGTAGTTTTAAAGATTTAAGCATACATAGGGATTAGGGACATAGGGACGACGAAAAGTTACTTTATTTTATACTATGTAGTGATAGTGATAAGAGACTATTTTTTCTCCTTCTATGTATCACTATCACTACATAGTATAAAATAAAGTCACTTTTCGCCGTCCCAATGTCCCTATGTATGCTTAGATCTTTAAAAACTACGCAACGGATTATGATGCGGTATTTTTAATATATAGAGTGATTAAAGAGGAAGGTTTTTAGACATAATACATGCATAATACAGCCGTGCGAAGCCGGGTGGGTCGCTAGTAATGAATAAAACAATAAAATATCCACATTTAACTTTAACGCCCTGTAAATGCGCCATTTTCAAGTCTCATCTCGCTAAATCGTCTCAACAGCAGATTAAAGCGTTACTTTAAAGTCAACAAAGGTTACAAGTTACATATGCATTATAAATCTTTGTCCCGACCTCACCGTAAAGCGAGGGTAATGCCAAGGTAATTATATTAATTGTATAGCGGCGGCTGCCTTAATACTTCGCGAGATTTAGCATCTACAGAAAGATGTGTGGTTAATAGCCATTTTAATTGAATGCGTAAACGTTTTGAGGTTATAGCATTTGATGTAGGTATACTACGCAATGTTTACCTACATATGAATAGACTGTGTGAAGTTCCGCGTTTATTCTTTAATGAGAAAGGGTACCTGCGCGCTCTCCATACAAACGTAGTCGACTGTTTCCTCCCTGGATAATGACACTAGCTCAAATATTTTTGTGCCATAAAACCTATTATTGCCATGACTATGCCCCTATGTTTTGGTTTTTTCATTTTCTAATTATCATAGAAATTAAAATTAAAAAAATTGAAAAATTAAAAAAAAACAAAAAATAGGGGCATGGTCATGGCAGTTATAAGTTTTATGAACCAAAAATATTTGCTCTAGTGTCATTATCCAGGGAGAAAACAGTCGACTACGTTTGTAATAGTTTGTATGGAAAGAGCCTCCGGTACCCTTTCCTCTTAAAGGGTTCCGACCTTAAAAGGTACAAAAAGGAACCATTATAAGATCACTATCTTGTCCGTCTGTCTGTCCGTGTGTCACGACCGATTTTTTTCATTGTAAAAATAGTCGTTAGGTCATTTTTTGAAATCGATGAGAGCAGTAAGAGTTAATTTGCTTATGCAATTTTACGATGAATTCTTAATACATTAGTAGGAGTGATATCAATTTTAATTTTACCCCGTGATTTTATATGAATTAGTGTCTCTTTAAAAGTGATATTGATTTCTCCCAAACACATACTACATTATAGTTACTACGGACTACAAACTTTATCTGCCCTTTTCACCCCTCTAAAAGTCAAATTCCCAAAAATCCTTTCTTAGTACGGGCCTATGTCCTAAGGAACCCCAATTAGAAGTAGGTACTTTTCTATGGTTAATTATTTTAGGTACTCATTAATTTTTTAAGTTAAATATTTTTATTTGTATTATTTAAATTTTTAATTTTATAATTCTAACAGTTTGCTAACAAAAGGAGTCTACTGATTTTAGTTAATATGATCTCGTGTAGCCATTTTTTCATGTAAAATATCCCCATTGGTTAGGTTAGGCTTACAATGTTTTCAGTCCTTTATTGAACCAGTATTCGTTAGCGTAGAAGCATTCCACAGATTCGGCAAGGCAGCAAAAGTTCCTGTGGTTATAGAGCTTTGAACATCGCTCAGTGAATTAGAATGATTTCCGGTTCATATCATGTTACGGTAGATTTTTAGGAAAACTTACGACGACAAAAGACGATCGACAAAATAGACAATTTTAAGCAATCTTAAATTAAATAATCAAGGTCATACTTTTCCTTTGTTTATTAAAATAAAAGATTTAGGTGGAAATTTGCTTTTTTAACCGACTTCTAAAACTACTACAATGCTGATATCATCCAAATCATTCCAGTCGTTTTTGACCGTGAAGAGAGAACAAACAAATATACAAACTTTCCGATTTATAATATTAAGTTAGAATTAGTATATATATATTTATGTATGTTAACTGATTACAATTTGGTGAGGATCTGATGAGGATTTTCGGAGTGATAAACAGAATTGCACTTCCAGCGTTCGTCAAATTGCTCAGTTCTCAAGATCGACCAGAGGAATCGGCCCTTAAACTAATAGGTAAAGATCGATGGGGTATCTGAAATCACCTTTTCATCACAAAACTCCTCAATAAGCTACTATTATGAGTTAAATTTTCAAAATCACTTTTTACAATACAAATATAGGTATGGCCTAAGTGCGCAATAAGTATGACATAATCTTCTCAAAGCTATTTTTCCTTGAGCAGTCGAAATGTTCGCTAGAATAAGTAGATAATGTGACAGTTTCTTTCAAAGATATGAAATCACAGATACTTAAGGTCAAATGGTACTCTTTTTCCTTTTGGGCTTAGATTAATTTTAAATTTTTACAAGTGAAGTTACCGGAAACGTGTGATATTAATCTATTTCAGAATTAGAGATAAATTGCCCTAAGCCTATTATAATTTTATTATTATTTCGTCGTTTTTAAGACATCGGGGCATCTAGCGAGCGGAGTTTTGGTGACTTTTTTTCTTTAAGGGTCAGAGGGGGGGGGGTCAGTTTTGGAGAATGTTAACAGCCGAAAAATCGGACGAGAAAGATCAGACGGACAACTCGGAGAGGCGTCGGAAGTTACTGATGTTTTTTTGATTGTTTATTTTTTTTATTATTATTAAGCTAGTCTCCTTCGATAACAGGCAAGACAAAGAAGTCGCCCGTTCGGGTGGACAATGCCTGGAAGAACTACTGGTCCATGAAAGAGCTTAAGAAGGGTGACCTACCACTGTCACTAAAACGAAAACTTATCGACATGTGTATCCTGCCCGTCCTAACCTACGGTGTTCTGGGAGATGGGGGAGACCTTTGCCCAGCAGTGGGATACTAGGGGTTAGATCAAAAGAAATTATTATAATACCTTTTATCCGCGATTCCTCCGCGTTGGAGTTGAATTTTCCATAAATGCAGCCACTCTGCCTGGTATAAGTCCCAACGGCTTTAAGCGACGCAACGTCAAAACCATGTTTGTTGTTTGTATCGTCGGGATATCTGTCAAGCTGACAGACCGGCCGCGTGACATTTGCCAATTTAGCAGAGCGATGCGTTCCCAGACCGCATCCGCGGGACGTTTCACATTCAAATGAATTTTAGAACAGACAATGTATTTTGTATCCAATATCATTTTGTATTTTTAACCGACTTCAAAAAAAAGAGGAGGTTCTCAATTCAGTTGTATGTATTTTTTTTCTTCAAATAACAACTATTAACTTTTTTAAATTAACACGATTTTTATTCATAGTTATTATTTTCTCGGGTCTTAAATCGCGTATTTTTATGACTATTGTAACGCACACCAATGAACGGATCATGCTAAAATTTTGCATACAGATAGCTATTATGACGTATCCGCTAAAAAGTTTTTAATATTAGTAAAGATTCTGATTTTAGTTTTTTGACGTGAAAACGTTTTATAAATAGGAATGCACTCACAAAAGAGTGTGACGTCATCGCTCACGTTCCGATAGTGACAAGGTAACCATAGCAACGTATTGAAGCATGCAAAATGCATGGACGTATGGTATAAATATTACGTCCATGGCAAAATGGTGCTGATGTGTCAGGTTCTGTTAACATGATAGGTAACAACGTATTATTTCATCAATGTTTTCTTATGACGTTATCACGTAAAATTATCGTCCGTAAACCGACTTTACAGACAACCATTTGTTTTTTTTATAATGAACTAGCGACCCGCTCCGGCTTCGCACGGCTATATTATGCATGTATTATACATATAAACCTTCCTCTTGAATCATTCTATCTATTAAAAAAAACCGCATCAAAATCCGTTGCGTAGTTTTAAAGATCTAAGCATACAAAGGGAAATAGGGACAGAAAAAGCGACTTTGTTTTATACTATGTAGTGATAGGTCAGCGTTTGACGACTATCTCACACGATGGTAAATAACGATGCGGTCTAAGATGTAGCACGCTTTCCTAGAAGATACCTATACGCTCGTGACTCAAAGACCCCTAAATAAACAGGCGCCTTCGGGGGATACGAATTAAGGGTAGGAAGACGGCAGTGGAACTGTCAAACTTTTCCGACCCGTACTCTTTAAATATCGGAAAACGGATAAGTTATACATACTGGGATCAATTCATTATATTCGATGACGATGATGAAGGTACGGTCGGCTGCATAATTGCAGCCCCAGGTAGAGTTCTAAAATCACTACATAGTATAAAATAAAGTCACTTTTCGCCGTCCCTATGTCCCTTTGTATGCTTAGATCTTTAAAACTACGCAACGGATTTTGATGCGGTTTTTATTAATAGATAAAGTGATTCAAGAGGAATGTTTATATGTATAATACATGCATAATATAGACGTGCGAAGCCGGGACGGATCGTAGTATAAAAAGAAGTCACTTTTCGCCGTCCCTATGTCCCTATGTCCCTTTGTATGCTTAGATCTTTAAAACTACGCAACGGATTTTGATGCGGTTTTTTTAAATAGATAGAGTGATTCAAGAGGAAGGTTTATATGTATAATACATGCATAATATAGCCGTGCGTAGCCGGAGTGGGTCGCTAGTTACTTATATTGGAATGTTTTCAATCTAATATTTTTTTGAAGTTTGAAGACTATAAACTTCAACTAAAGCAGGTGCATAGAATCTTGCTTGTGTTGAAAACATTCTTATAACAGCCGTTTTGGAGCTCTACAGTGGGTCTGCAATTATGCAGCCGACCGTACCATAGCACCAACTAAAATATCTAACAACCCATTGTATATTTATTGCATTGCAATGCCCACTATTCCTAGTCCAACATTCTAAATTCCACATAGTGTAAATGAGTAAACAGGGCGTGTTGTGTTATCAGCGTAACGTCACCCGTGTCACGTGGTCGTCACTGCATGTCGCGTCACGTCACGGCGATCTCTGCCTGTTATTGCTGGCTAAACATCGCGGTTTGATGTTTCATTGTATTGTTTATTACTAGCGACCCGCCCCGGCTTCGCACGGCTATATCATGCATGTATTATACATATAAACCTTCATCTGGAATCACTCTATCTATTAAAAAAACCGCATCAAAATCCGTTGCCTAGTTTTAAAGATCTAAGCATACAAAGGGAAATAGGGACATAGGGACGGTGAAAAGTGACTTAATTTTATACTATGTAGTGATTATTACGTATGATATAGCCCAGCCAGGCAAAACCTCTTTTGTAGAAACACGTTGCGTAATTTGACGTAAAAAAATGAAATAAAATATCATCTTCTTTTTCTTAAGGTGCCTCTTCGACTAATAAAAAAAAAAATCGATAACCATTTTACAATGTAAACTATGAACTGTAATATAAAAACTAGTGTTGCAACAGAACTCTGCTTCCGCTTCCGCAACTGCAGAAGTTCCGCATGTTTTTTCACTTCCGTTTCTGCTTCTGGTTCCGCAAATTTTATAACAGAACTCTGAACGGAAGCGGGGAGAAAGCGAGCGGTGCAGCAGACGCGACGGCCGGCGGCACGGCGCGGGCGGTTGCGGGGGCCGCGCGTGGACGAATGACACGAGCGTCGAGCGTCCAGGCGCGCGTGCTGCCGATAATTACCGAATCCCTTCCGCGTATTTTGGGAGGGAGGGGCGCGCGGTAAACAAACGCGCGGTAAACAACGAGTTCGTTCGTTTATTTAATTATTGTTTTTAGTTCACTATGCGCATCTCCGCGCCCCGTGACTTTGAGTAGTGACATTTTCAGTTGTTTTTTCTTCTGTTATTGTTTGCTTGATACCTAGTTGTATTTAGTGCAATAAGAGTGCAATTATGAAACCAAAAACAAGTCCCATTTGGAACTATTTTGATGAAATCGACGACTCGAGTGCCAAATGCAAACTTTGTGAAAAAGTGTATTCGCGAAAAGGCCGCACAACTACAGCTTTAAAGAGTCACCTAAAATCAATTCATGCCGAACGGTTTGCAGAGTTTGAGAAGTTAAATGATGCTGTCAAACTTTCATCGGAAACGAAAAAACAAATGGTCAGTTAATATTTATTTATTACTTACTTTACCAACTTTGAGTAAGTGAGGTCGTGCGTGGCCTAGTGGTCGAATATTAGTATGGATACGTGTTTTATTTCGTGAAGTAATCGTAACCAATTTATGTTGTTGTAATTGTAGGTTACGTTAACTCCAACCGAAAACGCTAAAAGACAATTAACATTACAACAAAGTCTACAAGTAAAGGATTATTGGGATTCATCGCATCACAAATCTCAAGAAATGGATCGTACGATTGCTGAAATGATTGCCCTCCAAAACTTACCCTTTCACTTTGTCGAAGGTACAGGATTTCGTAGAGTAATGCAAGCTGCTCTTCCAAAGTACAAGATAAGAGGCCGTGATTTTTTTTCTTCCTATGTGTGCGACAATTTGTACAATAAGTTAGCAAAGAAAACCAAAGATTTACTTGAAGAATTTGACAAGTTATCTTTTACAAGCGACATATGGTCGGAACTTCATTCTGCTGTTTCATTGCTTAGTTTAACTGCTCATGGGATCTCAAAAGATTTTCGCAAAAAGACTATAATTTTGAAATGTGAAGTCATGGATGAACGTCATAAGGGCACCATAATATCAACAAAGTTTCAAACGATTCTTGAAGAATGGGGCATTGATCGCCAAAAAGTTCACTGCATGGTTCGTGATCGTGGATCCAACATGGTTAGAGCAATGCAGTTGTCAGGCTTTGAGGATATCAGTTGCGCAATACACCAAATTCAGCTGTGCATACGAGCAGGTGTTGAATCTCAAGAGTGGCTCCTACAACTTATTGCTAAATTGAAAAAAATTGCCACCCATTTCAATCATTCCTTGGTCGCACAGGCAGAGCTTACAAAAATTCAAAAGGAACGCCTTAATCAGTCTCCTCTTTCTGTCATTCAGGATTGTCCTACAAGGTAAATAAATATAAATAAATACCTATTAAATTACTAATAAGCAAATGTTTTTATGAGTTATAGGAGTTTTTTGATTGTACTTATAAATAAATATATTTTTAAGATTAGGTAATTGAATTTGGATTTATATTTTGAAAAGAACTAATATTTTGACATTTAATTTTGTATAAATTTTTGCAAGCCATCATTGGGTGAAATATCTAACATTTTATTTTCTGTGACCATCTATTTATTGATCATATTTCTAGCAAGTAAAATTGAATTGATTTGATTTAATTTCAGATGGAACAGCACATTCTACATGATGGCAAGGTTTTCAAAACTCAAAGATTCGCTTGTCTTGTACCTAAGCGCAAATCCAATCGCGATGATATCCCCCGAAGACTGGATGAATATTCAAAAATTTGTGCAATTGATGCAGCCATTTGAAGAAATAACAAGAAATCTAAGTAGTTCTCAAATCAGTATTTCATCAGTCATACCATTAATTCAAGTTCTTAAGACCACATTACAACAAGAAGAGACGAAACCTAATACTTCAGAACAATTCATAAATTTTATAACAAAATTACGCGATGAATTGAATTCAAGTGTAAGATTTGGAAACCTGGTCGAAGACGACAAATACACTATTGCGACGTATTTGGATCCGCGATACAAATCGCATTTTTTCACCAGCGTCATTGCAGAGCAGGTTGAATCTAAATTACTTAATATGACGATTAACACTATTAGAACCAGACAATCCAATTCCATCCAAGATGATGACTGCGAACCTTCCCCCAAAAGAAGCCGAACTCAAATTGCAATTGAAGACATTGAAGTCCAGCCTTCTACTTCCAAATCATCAGCATCATTGCAAATATTGGAATCGATGTTAAGTGTAAATGAAGACCAGGAGGAGGACTCTTCTACAGCTGACGATGGTGACAATTTACTTTTAAAGATACAGTCACACCTTCGGGAGTACAAGAAAGAAAAAAGGCTACCTCTTCATGAGGATCCCCTTATGTGGTGGAATGGAAATGCGCACAAATATAATAATATTTTGCCAATAGTTCGCCAATACTTATCAGCTCCCCCCAGCAGTGTAGCCAGCGAGCAATTATTTAGCGGAGCTGGTTTAATATATGAAGAACATCGAAATAGGCTGAAAGGTGAAAAAGCGGCCAAGTTACTCTTTATTAAATATAACTTGCCGCTGTTTAATTTTGACTACTAACATAGAAATTTAATAAAAAAAGTTTTAAATGTACAATTGTGCTTTTTTTTTCATAGTGTTAACGCTTCCGTTTCCGCTTCCGTTTCCGTTTCCGCTTCCGTTAAGATTTACTTTTGACATCTGTTTCCGTTTCTGCTTCCGTTATGCCAGTTCCGTTGCATCACTAATAAAAACATATTTGCCTGAACTAGGATGTTCCTGTGTTTCAGGCGATTATGGGCTTACAATTAATCACTATCACTACGTACATCACTACATAGTATAAAATAAAGTCACTTTTCGCCGTCCCTATGTCCCTATTTCCCTTTGTACGCTTAGATCTTTAAAATTACGCAACGGATTTTGATGCGGTTTTTTTAATAGACAGAGTGATTCAAGAGGAAGGTTTCTATGTATAATACATGCATAATATAGCCGTGCGAAGCCGGGGCCGGTCGCTAGTAGCTTATAAAATAAAATAAAACAAATTACCAGCAAAGTGATTATAAATATAAACCTAATAAGTACATTCTTATGTAAACAACGACAATTGAGTGTGAAAATATAAGTGTATAATGATAAAATAAATTAGGTAAACCTTAGGTATAAAAAATATAATGAAAATTATTATGATTAGGTACTAAATTAACTATAGATTATTATTTTAAGAATGTTTTTATGAATGTTGTCAGTCAATTTGGAGTATACTTCTCTATTCTGGGTAGATTCATATAAATAAATATATTGCGGGACAATCCACACATCGCCATCTAGCCCCCAAGCTAAGTAACTAGACTTGTGTTATAGGTGCTAGACAACGGATATACTACTTACATACTTTTCTTTTGTGTATACCTACCTATAATACGTAGAAACAACCAGAGCACACAAATATCTAAGCATAAATACTTGTCTGAGGCGGGAATCGAAGCCGCAACCCTGTGTTTGGCAGTCCGGCATGGTGACCATTGTGCCAACTAGGTCGTCAATCAACCCAAAATATGTGTTACGTAGTATTTTTTTCTCAAGTAGAGGTAAATCTATTCCAAAACAGGGTGTACCATAAACAACGTTTCCGTGCATGACAGATGCATACTTTGCAATTTAAGTTGTGCATGCAAGCTAAGGGTCTCTCCACACGGGCCCGGTTGTCGCTGACGTGGCGCTTGAAGCCTGATTTATGGACGGCTAGTGTGCAAGGACTTTTAGTTCGTACCAACTAGTATTGTTAGACGTGGTGAAAAATATTGAAGTACCTGAACCCTGCCCAAACAGACAGACAGACTGTGATCTTGTAAGGATTCCTTTTTTTACCTTTTGAGGTACGGATCCCTAAAAATGTACGTGTCGCGGAACACGCGTTTGGAACGAAGTCACTTTACCTTTTTATTTCATTTATTTTTTCCTTTATGAAAAAAAACACCTATGTATATGGATGTGGAAGATTAGTTTCTCTTACAGTTTTTCGTTTCACGTTTTTGTAACGCGTACCATTTTTCTCAGCTAGGTTTCTCGTCAAGGAACTTAGTGCTAAATTTTTTTTATAGGAGAATACTTTTTTTAATTTTGGTAAATAACCTTATTTTAACTAAAGTTTGGTGATTCTTTAAAATGTGATATATAATATCGATCGATAGAATATCGCAATATCGAAACTTGTTGTCGTGTTTGCCAGTTCACAGAAAGAACTGGCAAACACGACAACAAGTTTCGATATTGCGCGTAAACACAACAACATTTTATTTTATTTTTTACAATTTTTTTAAAGTAGTCGAATTTCCAAAAATCCTATAAAATATATATACACTAGCTGTCCCGGCAAACATTGTTTTGTCATTTAAAAAAACCGGGCTTATTTGTGAATCTGGTGGCATCCAGGGTGCCACCCAAAAGCATACAAAAAATTCATTCAAATCGCGTGCAGTAGAATTTATATATATAACTAGCGACCCGCCCCGGCTTCGCACGGCTATATTATGCATGTATTATACATATAAACCTTCCTCTTGAATCACTCTATCTAATAAAAACAACCGCATCAAAATCCATTGCGTAGTTTTAAAGATTTAAGCATACAAAAGGATATAGAGACAGAGAAAGCGACTATGTTTTATTGTTGTTTGCGAAGCCGGGGCGGGTCGCTAGTTTATGTATATAACTAGCGACCCACCCCGGCTTCGCACGGCTATATTATGCATGTATTATACATATAAACCTTCCTCTTGAATCACTCTATCTAATAAAAACAACCGCATCAAAATCCATTGCGTAGTTTTAAAGATTTAAGCATACAAAAGGATATAGAGACAGAGAAAGCGACTATGTTTTATTGTTGTTTGCGAAGCCGGGGCGGGTCGCTAGTTTATGTATATAACTAGCGACCCACCCCGGCTTCGCACGGCTATATTATGCATGTATTATACATATAAACCTTCCTCTTGAATCACTCTATCTAATAAAAACAACCGCATCAAAATCCATTGCGTAGTTTTAAAGATTTAAGCATACAAAAGGATATAGAGACAGAGAAAGCGACTATGTTTTATTGTTGTTTGCGAAGCCGGGGCGGGTCGCTAGTTTATGTATATAACTAGCGACCCACCCCGGCTTCGGACGGCTATATTATGCATGTATTATACATATAAACCTTCCTCTTGAATCACTCTATCTAATAAAAACAACCGCATCAAAATCCATTGCGTAGTTTTAAAGATTTAAGCATACAAAAGGATATAGAGACAGAGAAAGCGACTATGTTTTATTGTTGTTTGCGAAGCCGGGGCGGGTCGCTAGTTTATGTATATAACTAGCGACCCACCCCGGCTTCGCACGGCTATATTATGCATGTATTATACATATAAACCTTCCTCTTGAATCACTCTATCTAATAAAAACAACCGCATCAAAATCCGTTGCGTAGTTTTGAAGATTTAAGCATACAAAGGGATATAGGGACAGAGAAAGCGACTTTGTTTTATACTATGTAAGTGAAGATTTAGTTTTCGTTTGAGAAAACTAATTCTATATATCTACATATGGAGCTTAAATAAACTTAGTACTTTAATGCTTGCTTACATTCCTGGTAGACCTCCTATTGGATCTAAGCAAACTTAACTTTTACTTGGTTAGCTTCTACGTATTACGTATTAGCATTAGGTAAAAGTGATACCCGTAGCCGTAGAACTTTGTAGCTTCGTAGCATTCGTAGAGTTTCTGTAGCATTCATACGTTTCGTAAAACTGAAACTTTGTTGAGGTAAAGGCATTTATTATCTGATCTGTGAAATTTGTGTTGGTTCTGGAATTAATCCATTTAAGTTCATGGAATATTAATTAAGTAATAATAAATTCAGGTAATTTTGTGGTTATTATAAAGGTCCTTCTTTTCTGAGAAAAAACAATTATTCGTCAAGATTTTTTTGGTAGATTATTTTCAAAACAATAATTTACTTTGCACGATTTGGGCATATAAGCGTGGCAACTAATATTAGTTTCAAGTATTGATAATCGTTGGAGCAAAGAGCTCTTGATGAAGCGACTAGGGTTGTGTTATGGTGACCAGATATCTAACAGAATGTTTATTTACTTTTGTTTTTCTATCTTTTTTTGTTCTTAAATTGTATACTGTTTATTAACACTTTATATGACGTCAAATAAATAAAACTAAGTTTTTACTACAGTAATAAAAAACAACACTTAAGTCTTTCAAATTATAATTTTTTTAGATCCAACAAAAAAAAATAAGTGTCGTGGGACACGAGTTTGAAACGAGGTCCCTTTACCTTTTGACGTGACAACGTCTTATAAATTGGTTTGCCGGGTGACACTTCAAGAAACTGCGTTACGCTCCGCTGACGTTATGCGCTCACAATGAGAGCGAGTGAGAGGCACGCGTCCCTTCCACTCGGGCATGGTTAGCCCGCCTAAGAGCGAGAGAGACAGACATAAAAAGTGAAAGGCACGCGTCCCTTCCACTCGAGCACAGTTGTTGTCACGTAAAACTTTCGCCCGTATACCGACTTTACAGGCAACCAGTTTTTTTTTTGTAATTTGTTTTTAACGCACCCCCGCAATAAGGAACTTCGTTCCAAAATGTTGTGTCTATGAGAAAGAAACTAAGATGAGAGGTAGCTGAAAGTTTTGCTTACTTCATCCTTTCGCAAAAAGTACCCAACTAAAGAGTTGAGTACTTAATTATCATTCATAATTATTAATGCATGCCTATAAATGCATGATTTTATATAATAGAAATTATGCCCATAATTATAACACTATTACGGACATACTATAAAAATTTGAACGTATTCTATTTGCACATGCAATTGTAATGTTCACAAATGATCGTGACCACTGGCCGGTAATTGTTCCAGAGCGTATTAATTAATTTGGTTCTATAATAGACAGTGCTTATGAAAGGAACATTAACTTCCAGGCTGTATTTTGACCTGGATTTTTTATGAGATGTAGTTCTGATCCCGTGGAAATATGTGGATTATTAGCTCTAGTAGTAGTTGGCTTTAACAGAAGACACATATTTAGAATAGAATAGAAAATAATTTATTCAGACAAACACACGACATAAAAAACACAAAAACAAGAAAAATGGAACAAAAGAGAAACAGTACTTAGGAGATAGTTACAGAGTAAATATATACAAAAAAACACAATAAATACACAGAGAATAGGTCAAAACTGAGGTATCTGAGAAGTCGTGTGTTGACCGAATAGGTAAAGCCTCAGCATGTGCTGCAGATACCCATATCTGCAGCGCTGGTCTTCCGGCCGCACCCTGTGTGTGACGCACGCATATCTGCAGCGCTGGTCTTCCGGCCGCACCCTGTGTGTGACGCACGCATATCTGCAGCGCTGGTCTTCCGGCCGCACCCTGTGTGTGACGCACGCATATCTGCAGCGCTGGTCTTCCGGCCGCACCCTGTGTGTGACGCACGCATATCTGCAGCGCTGGTCTTCCGGCCGCACCCTGTGTGTGACGCACGCATATCTGCAGCGCTGGTCTTCCGGCCGCACCCTGTGTGTGACGCACGCATATCTGCAGCGCTGGTCTTCCGGCCGCACCCTGTGTGTGACGCACGCATATCTGCAGCGCTGGTCTTCCGGCCGCACCCTGTGTGTGACGCACGCATATCTGCAGCGCTGGTCTTCCGGCCGCACCCTGTGTGTGACTTTTCCGCTCCCAGGGAAACGGTTTCGTCCATAGGTATTTAATCTTACACAAACTTTTATAATACTACCAGCGCCCCGCGGTTTTAGGTGGATAAATAGATATATCCTACGTCTGTACTATAGTATGGATGAAATAACTCATATAAATGTAGGATTCTGAGTGAAAGGGAACGTAAGACGGTAATGTTCCAGAGATTTATGTTTGATAAGAGTTTGATTGGATTGATAGGATGCTAAGAAATGTGTAAGGAAGAGTGAAACGTTTTTGAATGCGTATGATTCTTAAAGTGAGAGCGAGATGACGATAGCATGAGTGAAAGAGAAAGATAATTAGTAAGGTGTGAATGAGAGGCAAGATAGTAAGACGGTGTAAGGAGAAAGGGAGAAAGAGGATAGATTAAGAAAATTAGAATGGAGACGAAGACATTGTAGAGGAAAGACGGCTCGGCAAGACGAATTTATTGTAAAATAAAAGTTAAGAAAATAAAGACGAATACGAACAAATACGGTGTTATTTATACGCCCCTACATAAATATAAATTGTAGATAGATTATTAATAATATGAATACATACCTATATACAGAAATAAAGGTCAAAAGACAGTTGACCAACGAAAAAATAAAAACCGCACGAAGGGTTTCGTTCTTTTACCATTATATTATGTTGGTTCAGACAGTGGAGTCTTAGTAAAAGGGTTCCCTTTTTACCATTTGAGTATATACGGAACCGTAAAAAACCAGTGATGGTCGGAAAAACAGTTGAGCATCGAAAAAAAAAATGGGTGCGTGTACTTATGTACGCGCGTGAGAAGTTATACTTCTTTGGCATTTTTTTTTTTTTTTTTTTTAAAACTCTTCCGACAAAAAACTAGTCCGACAAAAAACTCGTCCGACGTGAGAATTTTGTGTGACGTGAGAATTTTGTGTGACGCTTTTGTGAAATTTCACTCTCATCATTTTTTCATAACGCGCCTAAAGAAGTATAACTTCAAAAACCAATCGAAAGAAAAGTCGGGTTATCTGCCGATCGAAAATTATGTAGTGTGTGAAAAACAATCGATCTATCGGGCGATTAAATAGTATTTTTGTCAGAGTTCTCAGGGTTATAGTTCGCACCCCCTCTAACCTCATTACGGGGTAACATGATACCGGCGCGGAGCGCCCGCCTTTCCCAACAATATTGATATACTCTCGTGTTACTCGAGGTCAAAATTAAAATTTGGTTGTAACGCAGGTAAAGTTTAATTAAGTGTTCTGTTACGTACAAAATCACTAAAAATGATTGTCAATTTTTTATTGATACCTATCTATATAGGTACCTATATGCTCTATATACCTATCTAATTTATAAATTACCAACTTTATTCGTTATAAAAATATCCGAAATTGGATAGATTTCTAAAAATTCTGACCCGCAAAAACATTAGGTACCTACTGGAAATATAAATCAAGTACTTGTCTACCAAATATCAGCAGTCACGCTAAATCCCATGACCCTCTTGTGTCTGTTTCTCATTGGTGAATAAAAAAAACCGGCCAAGTGTGAGTTTGATGTGGGTTACCCTAGTTATGCCTATAGGTTAACCCAATCGAATCATACAGAGTACGGTGTTCGAACACAGGTAAAATTAAATAATAAAATAATGTTTGCTAAAACATGTATTTTACTTGACAACCAAACTTGAAGTGCTAAAATAACAAAACACAATATAACACAATATGACACAATGTCATAATATATAAAGTAAAATTGCAAAGAGTATTAATACAGGTAACACCAAAAAGTCCTTGCTTCAACACTCCTCCTCAATTTTAACTTCATACAAACTTTCATACAACTCCCATACTCAACGTACACCACACAAACTTTCCTTTCAGCAATGGTTTGGTCAATGAGTCAGCAACCATACGCTCTGTCTGAACATACTCCAACTCAATGTGCCCATGTTCAACTGCCTCTCTCACAAAATGGTGACGTACAGCTATATGTTTCGTACGCTGATGGTGCACAGGATTGTGCGCAATTGCAATAGCAGACTGGCTGTCACTATAAACCTTGATTGGCAACTCAGTTTGGCCAGTTATTTCAGCCACAAACCTTTTCAAAAATATTGCCTCTCTTGCAGCTTCTGACATTGCAACATATTCAGCTTCAGCTGTAGATAATGCAATGGTCTTCTGCTTCTTGCTTTCCCAGCTGACAGCAGCTCCCATATGCAAGAATACTGCTCCTGAATAAGACCTCTTATCATAGCAGGAGGCATGACTTGCATCTGCATAGCAATGTATTTCGTTTGATGTTCCTCTCTTAAACATTAATCCAAAATCTTTGGTTCCTTTCAGGTATCTTAATACACGTTTCGCAGCAATCCAATGCTCATCACTATAGTTGCTGTTAAACTGACTCAGATAATTAACTACATATGCTATATCTGGTCGTGTGCAAACAGATAGATACATCAAAGAACCAATCACATTTTGATACGGTATGTCAGGATCGGGTGTATGCTCCGGTCCAGGTTTATTAAGATTAAGACCTGTAACTGCAGGCGTCGCTGCTGGCTTGCAGTCCTCCATTCCAAAAGTCTTCAAAACCTTGTTGACATACTTTGTTTGATCTACTTTGATCCCTAACTCACTCTGAGTTATCTGCATTCCTAAAATAAATTCAGCTTTGCCTAAGTCTTTCATTTCAAACTTTGACATGAGATCCTGCTTGACCTTGCGTAGTTCATCAGCATTATTCCAAAATATCAACATGTCATCGACATATACCGCTAATATGATCACACTGTTCCCTTTGGACCTTGTATACACGCAGGGTTCATTCTTTGATCTCTTGAATCCTAGTTGTAATAACTCATTGTTAAGTTTTGTGTTCCATTCCCTTGGGGCTTGCTTCAGCCCATACAATGAACGTCTCAATAAACAAACATGATCTTCTTTCCCTTTTTCTTCGAAGCCTTCAGGTTGTTTCATATAAACAGTCTCGTGTAGTTCTCCATTTAAGAATGCTGTCTTGACGTCCATCTGATCAATCTTGAGTCCTTGTCTCACAGCTTGAGCAATAAGGGCTCTTAAGGAACTATGTCTCACTACAGGCGCGAAAGTTTCTTCATAGTCTACTCCGTGCCTTTGACTAAATCCCCTTGCAACAAGGCGTGCTTTATACCGTCGTCTATTCCCCGCCTCTTCTTTGACTTTGAAGAGCCACTTCGAGTCAACGATGTTATATGCCTTTTGCGGTTTCGTGAGAATCCACGTCTTACTTTTCTTTAGTGCATCAAGCTCCTCCTTAATAGCTTGTTTCCATTTGTCACTATCAGATCTTGATAGTGCCTCACGCACTGTCATCGGATCTCTTTCTGTCTCAACGTGATAGAGTATGTAATCTGGAAACTCTTTTTTCTGTCTTTCCCTTAGTGGATATCTCCTTTCTCTATCTCGTTGTTCATTTTGGGAATCATCAACTGAGTCACAATCTTCAAAAATTTCAGTTTCTGATTCCGGTATTTCAACTACTGATTCATGCACCGCAACTTCTGGCTCATGAATTTCTGCTTCTGGTTCACGTTCCTCCTCTTCAGGTCTCGGACTCTCTGATCCAAAATGTATCACTTCCACATTCACATTACTATTTGGATCTCCACTGCCAAGGACTCTCTCTGGAGGCGCGTGCACAGACTCCACAGTGTTTCTAGTTTCTTCATTTTCAGTTTCAGGAAAAATCATAAACTCTACAAAATTTTCCTCTGGATTTACTGAGACTGTGTATTTGCTATTTTCTAAAAAAATTACATTTCTGCCTTTATACATTTTCCCTGTTGATGGTTCTATGAGACGGTAATCTTTAGAATTATTACAAACGCCAGTGTGAACCAACTCTATGCTCTTCGCATCCCATTTGGTTCGCTTTTGATTGGGTATGTGCATAAAAGCTTTGCACCCAAAAGCTCTCAACATGCTCAAATCACATTTTTTACCCGTCCATTTCTCCTCAGGTGTCATGTTTCTTACAGCAACGGTTGGCGATCTGTTTTTGAGATATACTGAATGACGAACAGCCTCCGCCCAGAACCGTTGAGGCAGACCCGAATCTTGGAGCATGCTCCTAGCTTTTTCGCAAATAGTGCGGTTTGCCCTTTCCGCAACTCCATTTTGCTCTGGCGTGTAGTCAATCGTCAGTTGATGATGAATTCCGTGCGCTGCTAGGAAATCATCCATCCGTTTGTTGACATACTCGGTGCCATTATCCGATCGTAAAATCTTTATCTTTTTGCCCATTTGATTTTCCGCATAAGCTTTAAACTCTTTAAACTTTTCAAAAACTTCACTTTTTTGATTTAAAAAATAAACAAAAGTCTTACGCGATAAATCGTCAATAAACGTAACAAAATAAAGACTTTTACTAAAAGAGGGAACACGCATAGGTCCGCACACGTCCGAGTGTACCAAGCCTAAGACCTCAGTAGCCCTCGAACCTTTAGTAATAAAAGGTTGCCTGTTTTGTTTTCCCATAATGCAAGAAATGCATTCAAATTTGTTAGAATAATTTGGAAAACTCACCCCAGTTGCCATCTTGTCCCTCAGTAACTTCAGGTTTCTCAAGCCTAGATGTCCCATACGTCTATGCCATAAAACCAAGTCATTTGGTTCACCTTCTGATGTAACAAGTGCAGAACCGTATGAACAGTCCTTGATTTTGTAAATACCTCTATCTTCCACACCTGATGCAACATATTCGCCATAGACCTCACATCCGTTACTCTTAAAGATGTCGCACCCGTTCTCTGTAAACACTAACACATGACCTTTCTTAGCTATAGCGTTCACACTTAATAAATTAGATGCTAAATTTGGTACATAAGTCACATCACTTACCGTCATCTTGTCAGACACAACCATACCAACACTTTCACCCATCACCTCGTTTCCATCTGCACACATAACTCTCAAAGGTCTAGGAGTCTTCTTCAAATTCTTCAACCAGGCTTTCGTCTTCGTCATGTGCGTAGAGGCACCAGAGTCGATTATCCAATCTTCTCCAGTTGCAGACTTAGTTGCAGTTCCGAGAGCAAATGCTTGAAAATAAATAAATAAATAAATAAATAAATATTTCAGGACATATTACACATGGCCATCCAGCCCCAAGCTAAGCAACTTAATGCTTGTGTTATGGGTGCCAGATAACGGATAAACTACTTATATACTTTTTTTTTTTTTTGTAAATATATACATATTATACATATAGGAAACACCCAGAACCAGAAACAAGAATTTATGGTCAGCATAAATACTTGTTCCCGGCGGGAATCGAACCCGCAACCTTCTGCGTCGCAGTCGGGTGTTCGCCCGACGCGCCACAAAGCTTCCTTCTTTGAAGTTTCTTTGCGTGGACATTGGTAACACTTGTGAGGACCATCACAGATGTAGCACTTCAATACTTTCTTTGTCTTGGTATTGCCCTTGCTATTTCTGCATCCTTTATTCTTTGTCAGTAGTGCTGATATTGACGTCTGGCTTCCACTATTCGAAGCAGCGTATGTATCTTCCATTTGGTACAGTTTGTTCTTCACATAATCCAACGTAAGTGCTGTCTGACTATTCTCAATAGTTATTTTCAAAGGCTGGAACTCTGACGTAAGACCTTGTAGAAGAAGAGCAGCCAACAGCTCATCATCAACTTCTTTTCCAATGTCTCTTAGCTCCTGAGCTATGGTTAATACTGCTGTAACATATGCCCGTACCGTTGAAAATTGTTCCAATTTGAAACTGACCAATCTGGATAGAAGGCGACAGCGATTATTCACGCCTTTATCCTCAAACGTCTTGCTCAGACTAGTCCAAGCTTCCTTTGCTGTCTTCGCAGACCGTATATGCACAAGACAATCAGGTTGCACCATCATACCTATCTTGGCTTTTGCCTTCTGGTCTCTTTTCTTGGCAGCTGCATCAGTCGGGTCTGGCTCTGAGCTAATAAACTCCCAAAGATCTTCGTAGACAAGTGCCATCTCCATTTGGACTTTCCACGTAGCATAATTGGAGCTACCCTCTAGCCTCGCCATTGGTGGCATGCTTATACCACTAGTACTTGCCATCTCGACTGAACTTCCTTCGTTGTCTCCACCTCCTATGTTCGACATTCAATCTTGCTCTGGGCCCATAACCTGATGTGGGTTACCCTAGTTATGCCTATAGGTTAACCCAATCGAATCATACAGAGTACGGTGTTCGAACACAGGTAAAATTAAATAATAAAATAATGTTTGCTAAAACATGTATTTTACTTGACAACCAAACTTGAAGTGCTAAAATAACAAAACACAATATAACACAATATGACACAATGTCATAATATATAAAGTAAAATTGCAAAGAGTATTAATACAGGTAACACCAAAAAGTCCTTGCTTCAACAGAGTTGGACTCGTGCACGAAGGGTTCCGTAGCACATTTTCTGTTTCTGTCTGTGTTCTTTTTAGTATTTGTTGTTATAGCGGCAACAGAAATAATCACCTGTAAAAATTTCAACTGTCTAGCATGGAAATGAATGCTATTTTTAAATCATTGCTAATGTGACAAATGATTTTATTTTACACAGTGTGAATGCTAATGCTATTTCTCACATCTGAGTGAAAAATACCTTTCACACGGGTGACAATTATTTTTCGCAATATGTCATGGTCTGCTATTTGTGCTAATGTTAATGATTTTTCACTTTGTAATTATTAGCGATTTCAATGAACTTTCCCTCATACTTTAACCACACTTTAACAGACTTGGGACTGTCAATGTCTTTTCGCTCTAAATAATAGCTAGTCTCATGTTGAGTTGAGCAACAGGCAAATAAAAGCTTAACACGGTTAAAAATACGATTCAATTTCACTTAAACACTTTCAAATCAAGCAAATCACATCTTAAACGCGTTGACAATAAGATTCAATTTAATTTGACAACCCGCGCCCGCGGTACATTAACAGTACTCGAGCTACCCAAGATGATGATTGCGAAAAAATAGCATTAGCAGTCCAAGTGAATTTTTTTAGCATATGCTAATTGCGATTTTTTTTCACAGGGTGAAATATCGAGTGACATGCTATTTTTGCCATGACTATTAGCTATCACGGTTCATGAGATACAGCTTGGTGACAGAAAGACAGACAGCGAAGTCAGTAAAAGGTCCCGTTTTTACCCTTTATGTAAGGAACCCCAAAAAATGACTTGACTTTGACTTTAGATGTCTTCAGATGCGAATTTTAATCACTATCATCACTACATAGTGTAAAACAAAGTCGCTTTTTCTGTCCCTATTTCTCTTTGTATGCTTAGATCTTTGAAACTACGCAACGGATTTTGATGCGGTTTTTTTAATAGATAGAGTGATTCAAGAGGAAGGTTTATATGTATAATACATGCATAATATAGTCGTGCGAAGCCGGAGCGGGTCGCTAGTAGTGTATAAAACCATGACCCACCAAATCAGATTTTCCTATATTTCTTACAAACTGAATTCAAAAGGACATTGTTATTCCAAAACTTTGTAATGAAATGTCTTCGGATGCAGCGTGGCAGTACTCGCAGTGTTGACCCAAAGATCTGAAACACGTGTGCAAAGTTCGTAGCGAGTGCACGGTGTCACAAGTACCAAGCTGCAATATTCCACCGATGGATGCTGAACTGCAATAATGCGGACGTGATCGCACTGCGCTGGATACTAATATGTTTATTAAAATATTTGAAGAAAATGTATCACTATACATAGTATAAAATAAAGTCACTTTTCGCCGTCCCTATGTCCCTATATATGCTTAGCTCTTTAAAACTACGCAACGGATTTTGATGCGATTTTTGAAGTGAAAACTTCTTATGGCGCGTTGGGCACTTTTGTGGCTGAGCATTTTCAGCCGTTTTTTATTAGATAGAGTGATTAAGTGATAGAGCCGTGCGAAGCCGGGGCGGGTCGCTAGTTGTTTATAATTCAATGTTTTTGATGTGATAACGTCTAATAAATTGATGGAACACCTGCATTCGCACAAAAGTGTCATGTTACCGGAACCCGTTCCCGTTAGGAAACAAGAGTATTTAATACTTAATAATATCGCTCATCTGGGTTGTGTTATGGTGACGAGTGACGAATAGAACCTATTTAAAGGAAAAAAAATAGTAGGATATATAAATAAAATAATAGGAAAATATATAATAGAAAAAAAAGACAATAAAGATTAAAAAAAACATACCTAAAGGAATACTAAACAAAAAAATCTCAATTTTTTCATCGTTTTCTTATGACGTTTTCACGTAAAATTATCGTCCGTAAACCGACTTTACAACCATTATTTGTTCATTGTTTAGCTCTTAATTTATCCTATTCTGGGTGTGTAATTGGGTCAGGACATTTTTTTCTACGATTATGTTATCATATTTTTTTTTAAAGTGTGTATTTCTTAACATTAAAAATAATCAAAAGCCCGAGTATTTTTGAAAAAATGTAGACCAAAATGCAAAACTCAAAGATCCACTAAACAAACTGTACCAGGAATATCTCTTACCTATAATATTATAATAGATTATTTATTTCAGGCTACAAAGGCCCATAGATACATACCTTATAGACTGACATACATTTATAATAATCGATGTGTCAACACTTGAAGAGGCTCTCGCTGGATGGTTGTATCAAAGGTCAGATTCAGAAGGCAGTCGTCCTGGATACGGCACGTCTCGTAAGAAGGTTTCTGTCTCTGCGGCCCTAACCGTCCGCGTCGGTAGCCTGGGCCTTGCTTCGCTGCCGAACGGTCTTCTAGGTTTAGCTTTTTATAATAATTTACTGTTTTATATGCAAAATGTATACCTTATTGTTAAGACTTGTAAATTTAATTTTATTTAGGTACCTAGTATGTAAGTGCTTAGATGGATTTTTTAAAAAAGTTTTTATGAATGAGTGAATTGATGTGATAATAGATAGCTTAGAACTAGTTAGTAGCACTTCCATGACACTACACTATCGTCTTAGCCTATAATTCTTGTGTAATAAATAAGCATTGCAATAGAAATAAGGACAGCATCAGACAAATTTGAAGTATAGTAGAACCTAAACTTGTCTGTAGGCTGACACGTATATTTAAGTTGGTACCACGGCCAGCTTCAATGTGGCTGTAGGCTTGCACCAAGGGTCGGCTCTCAGCCCGTACCTCTTCCTAATGATATTGGACGCTCTTACGTCGGACATTCAGGAGACGCATGTGACTAGAAGAGTGATGAGTATGAATGTAGCGGGATGGAGAGGATGAGGACGACCAAAGAAAAGATGGATGGACTGCGTAAGACAAGACATGAGAGAGATGAATATCAGCGATGAGATGACGACTAATAAGAGTGAATGGAAGAAGAAAACATACTGCGCCAACCCCAAATAAATTGGGATAAGGGCAGGAAGATGATGATGACACGTATATTTAAGTTACCAAAAAACGACTCTCCCACACCCACCTAAACCCAAAGACTATACTCAATTAAGCGTTACGAATATTTAATTAACAAATTGTATATTATTGTTGTCCCTATGTCCCTATGTATGCTTAGCTCTTTAAAACTACGCAACGGATTTTGATGCGATTTTTTTATTAGATAGAGAATATTTAATTAACAAATTGTATATTATTGTAAAAGAAAGTACCACTTGAACTTTAAAGTGACGTAAATAACTAAGAATAAATACTCGTATTAGTACATTTACGTAACGACATCTACTTTAGCAAGACTGGAAGGAAACCACTTTGCCGTGGAATTATCACCATTTCGTCTAAAAAGGTGTAATAAAGTCGTCGGGCCGCTTGCTTTCACTCTGTTAGTTCTGCACACGATAGATTTTCTATCGATCGATAGCTCGCCTACACTTTGCCTGCGATGCAAAAGGTTGTGAGTTCGATTCCCGCCTCAAACAAATATTTGACCGAACGAGCGAAGCGAGAGAGGTCTAGTGTTGAGAAGGGTCGGTCGCTCGTATGTTTGTATGTTTGTATGTTTGTATGTTTGTATGTTTGTTCGACGATAACTTGAGTACCGTTGCTCTGATCTTCATGATTTTTGGTATACAAGTAGTTGAGGTCCATAGAATTTTTAAGTTCGAACATGAGCGGGATCGGTCAGGGGGTTACGGAGATAGGGGTCCAAAAGGGGATCTACCTATATGGCACACAAACTATACTGCAAATATACCCGAGTGGGGTATCAAATGAAAGGGCGTAACTTCGGTGACAATAATATGGTACCATGGAACTGATCTGATGATAGAGCTGGAGGGAATCTGCAGGAATTATCTCATTATCCATACTTCATAGTTCATTCATTAAAACTACTCGTCAAGAATCGCCTTGACGAGTAGTTTGTCTTTCAATGGTAACCAGGGTCTGATGATGGAACTGGAAGGTGGTCATAGGAACTTCGCAATGAAACGACACAACCCCATCGAGTTTGGGCTCGTTAGAATCGTCTTGACAAAAAGTTTGTCTTTCAATGGTGACCAGGGTCTGATGATGGAACTGGAAGGTTGTCATAGGAACTTCGCAATGAAACGACACAACCTCATCGAGTTTGGGCTCGTTAGAATCGTCTTGACGAGTAGTTTGTCTTTCAATGGTGACCAGGGTCTGATGATGGAACTGGAAGGTGGTCATAGGAACTTCGCAATGAAACGACAGAACCCCATCGAGTTTGGGCTCGTTAGAATCGTCTTGACGAGTAGTTTGTCTTTCAATGGTGACCAGGGTCTGATGATGGAACTGGAAGGTGGTCATAGGATCTTCGCAATGAAACGACAGAACCCCATCGAGTTTGGGCTCGTTAGAATCGCCTTGACGGGTAGTTTGTCTTTCAATGGTAACCAGGGTCTGATGATGGAACTGGAAGGTGGTCATAGGAACTTCGCAATGAAACGACACAACCCCATCGAGTTTGGGCTCGTTAGAATCGTCTTGACAAGTAGTTTGTCTTTCAATGGTGACCAGGGTCTGATGATGGAACTGGAAGGTTGTCATAGGAACTTCGCAATGAAACGACACAACCTCATCGAGTTTGGGCTCGTTAGAATCGTCTTGACGAGTAGTTTGTCTTTCAATGGTGACCAGGGTCTGATGATGGAACTGGAAGGTGGTCATAGGAACTTCGCAATGAAACGACAGAACCCCATCGAGTTTGGGCTCGTTAGAATCGTCTTGACGAGTAGTTTGTCTTTCAATGGTAACCAGGGTCTGATGATGGAACTGGAAGGTGGTCATAGGAACTTCGCAATGAAACGACACAACCCCATCGAGTTTGGGCTCGTTAGAATCGCCTTGACGGGTAGTTTGTCTTTCAATGGTAACCAGGGTCTGATGATGGAACTGGAAGGTGGTCATAGGAACTTCGCAATGAAACGACACAACCTCATCGAGTTTAGGCTCGTTAGAATCGTCTTGACGAGTAGTTTGTCTTTCAATAGTAACCAGGGTCCGATCTAACATATTAAGTTATCAAAGACCAAAAAGTATAAAATAAATTAATAGAATAAAAAACTAAAAAAAAACACGCTTTAATAAAAAAAGTCCAACTAAATAATAGAAAATTAAATCTAATAAATTTGGATTAAGAATATTGTACTTAAATAGTAAGCGTGTTACATTGTGATTGCAAAAGAAAAATAACGAAGGTGTAGCATCACAAATTCACAATGTAACACGCTTACTATTTACAATATTCTTAATCCAAATTTAATTAAATTTAAAATTTATAGAAATTTATTACTTTGCCCCAAATCGTCCGAACTCTCTTTGCTTCATTTCCTATAATTATTTATTTCATAATCATGGGCTGTTTTACAATAATAGTGGTGGATACTATCAAATAGTAGGAATGTTCGGTTCTAGCCGATCTAGAGACTCTGATAATTATAAAATTTGTGACCAACTTTTTTTATAATTTTTATTGACTTGTTATATTTTAGTTTAGGGACTTATTACAGGACATATTGGCCTCAAACTTCTCTAATATATTCTCGTTCTCGAGCTTGTCTTCTCGTTTCCTCTTACGTAACATTATGATAAGTAGATAAATAAGGAAGGAAGGAAAGGAATTACTATCTTCTGGATATTATGTTGGACACATTCAAAATGTCTTGAGTAAAAATAAAGAGTCAAAGGATGTCCAGGGTGTGATGATTGAGCTGGCCTATGCTTTTAGAACTTAACAACAACAAGTTATGCCTATCGTGTTTGGATTCTCTAAATCATCCAATGTCAGATAATAGCGATACTAGGCACCTATCATTCAAATAAGATAGACCTGTCGTATTTGGAGTCTTTCGTCGTTATATTATACATTTTAGTACTTTACGCTGAAATATAATAAACGCTGAAAAAAACTCGTGAGGTCTCAGTTCGGGGCGAACTACTAGTTATTTACAGATATTTGTTTCTGGTCTAGGTTTCTGGTATATTTACATAAGAAAATTATACAGGATGATTTTCAGGATATTGATCCTAAACTATAAGAGTTAGCGTAAAATGCTGAAAGGAGTTGCGTGCCCGATTTTGACAAAAACTAAAACTGCATCATTAGATTTTTGAAAAACTCATAATTCATAATTCATTTATTGCGAATAAGGGTACATATTGGTGTTACAGAACAGTTAAAGAATCACCTTACTCAACCGTAGGGCATGCAATTTAGGTTTGTAGCGTTTACGTTTAGCAAGATAATTAGGTAAGTATACAATTTTATATAGATGTTAAATTATAATTTGTCATGTCAGTTAATTCAATTCTATACAATGTCAAAATTTTAAGTAATATTTATGCGAATAATTAAGATTCATATAATCCAATTCAACAATGTCAATATCTAAAATGTTCATAACTAGGATTTAATGTCAGAATGCATTTGTACATTTCAGCCTAATTGAAAGATTTATCCTTTAAAAATTCGTCAACATTATAGTAACATTTACTTAACAAAAATGATTTCAAGTCATGTTTAAAGCTTATTACACTGTGCGATTCTATTATAGATATCGGTAGGTGATTGTAAATAAGAGGTAACATACATAATAAATTTTTCCTGAGATGAGCAAATTTATTTTGAGGATAAGCAAGTTTGTTCTTATGTCTTTTACCTTTGAAAGTATCAAATAGATCTAAATGTGTTCTCGCAAATACAGAGATCTCATAAATGTACAGACATGGTAAAGTCAACAACTTGTACTTTTCAAAATATGGTTTACAGCTTTCTATTTGTTTCAGAGAAAATATTGCTCTGACACATTTTTTTTGGGCTTTAAATGCTGCACTCCATTCAACCGAGTTACCCCAAAACATGACACCATATCGTAGTATTGATTCTACATGACCATGGTAAGATGTCAATACTGCTGTGATGTTTACGACTTTTTTTAAATGAAAAAGTGCATAAGCAAATTGTTTTAACTTTGAACACACACTACCGACATGCTCCTTCCAGGTTAAATTACGGTCTATAGTAAGTCCTAAAACTTTGCACTAGTTACCTCCTCAATTGCATGACCATCATGACCTATATCTAGGTTAAGACGTTGAGTTCCTCTAATAGTAAATGGTAATGTATGGGTTTTATCAATATTTATCAAAAGGTTATTTGATCGTAACCAGTTTACTATTTCTCTAAGAGCTTCGTCAGCACTTTCCTCTAATGACGTTTTGCTTTTACTTGAGAGCATGACAGTGCTGTCGTCAGCAAACAGCACCATGGGTTGTTGTATTGATTTAGGGAGATCGTTAATGTAGACATTGAACAAAAGGGGCCCCAAAACACTACCCTGAGGCACGCCATATTTTACCTCTCTGTAGTCAGAGGTGTATGTTTCTTGTGCTTTTGTCGTTGGACATATTCTGGTGATCTGAGTAGCTTGTTGCCTGTTACGTAAATAGGATTTTAATAAGCTCAAAGCATTGCCTCTAATACCATACACCTCGAGCTTTTTTGCAAGTATTGTATGGTCAACATGGTCAAATGCTTTCGTCAAATCCATGAGAAGGGCACATACTTTGAGATCTGAGTTCAGATTAGACATTATAGTTTTCAAAAATCTAAATATTGCTAAATTTATCGTCTTATTCCTTCTAAAACCTTGTTGTTCTTCCACTAGCATGTTATTATGTTCTGGGTAGCTATAAATATTTTCATATATTACCTTTTCAAATATTTTGGACATTATTGGTATGAGAGCTATGGGCCTATATGATACTCATATACTCTAGCCAGGAAATGAACCTGTTGATTTAGCAATAAAAATAATCATATTATAATCCTATATTTTTATACCAATCGATAGTCTTGCTGATAAAAATCAATTCTTGGAAACAAACATAGTATGACCAATTCTGATTTGTCAAACTATGTTTGTTTCCAAGAATAGCTAATTTTTGTAGTCTTAAACTCATATAGTTTAGGAGCCCTGAAGGCCCACATAAAAATTCACCTTGTATATCTGTTGTCTGGCCATCATAACACAAGCTTAGTTACTTAGGGGCTAGATGGCGCTATGTGAAGTGTACTACGATATTTATTTTAAAGGCAGATCGTAAACTTAATAGGTAAGTATATGTTAGGGTTCCGTACCTCAAGAGGGAAAAAAGGAACCCTTAAAAGATCACTTTCTTGTTTACTAACATACCACGGAACTCTCTTCTGTAAAGAAGAGAGTGATCTTATAAGGGTTCCTGAAAAAATAAGCAGGATGTTAGTATTTATTTTTTTAAGTATTATCTATATGTATGTTAGTCTGTAAGGTATCTATTTTATATGGGTCTGTACTTATTTATAAGGCTGTTACCTGAAATAAATGATTTATTATTTATTACTATTAATAACATGGTGGTTTTCACAAAAATCGCTATCGGTCGATA
The DNA here is from genome assembly GCA_907269075.1 of Idaea aversata. Classification (NCBI taxonomy): domain Eukaryota; kingdom Metazoa; phylum Arthropoda; class Insecta; order Lepidoptera; family Geometridae; genus Idaea; species Idaea aversata. The sequence goes on from OU026102.1 coordinate 8,474,681, forward strand.
AAATTACTGCTCTACGGGAGCCTTTACCGTCATTAGATAGGGAACGGAGAAAAATCCATTTTTACTCGAAAATTAGGTAATCGACGCTCGACGCCTCGGTGTGTATTATTTTTAATGGAATAAATGCGGTATTAACGTACAACGAACGTTATTTTGATAGCTTTAATAGAGCTTTTTAGCTTGTTTGGAAAATGTGGTCCGTTATTATTAACGTTAAATTAAGTTAACTATCTAAGGTTATTGATAATTTTGTAAGAAAGCGATGGAGGACTACTTCTGTGCACAAAAATTGTTCTAAGACTTTTTGAGTCTTGTTGTTGTTGAGAAAATTTAGAGGTCACGGCAAAAGTGGTTTTGCCATTTACAAAATAAAATAAAGAAACGAAATAAAAAAATTGATAGTAGCCGATTATCAGACCTACTGAATATGCATATAAAATTTCATAAAAATCGGTCAAGCCGTTTCGGAAGAGTATGGTAAGTAATGGTAACTAGCATTGTGACACGAGTTATATTTTAGACGACCTCTGTGGCGCGTCGGGCGAACACCCGACTGCGACGCAGAAGGTTGCGGGTTCGATTCCCGCCGGGAACAAGTATTTATGCTGACCATAAATTCTTGTTTCTGGTTCTGGGTGTTTCCTATATGTATAATATATATATATTTACAAAAAAAAAGAAAAAAGTATATAAGTAGTTTATCCGTTATCTGCACTGAAAAAAAAGGTTTGTTGGATTTACCAAATTCGCAAAGGTTGGCTGAATTACAAGGAAACTACGATAAATACAACAAAATCTCGCTGTTGGACTTACAAAACTAAAAAGGTTGAAGTTGGTACCAGAGTTCATGGTGTAAATTAACAAATAATATTGTATATTTTACCAAACAAATTTCTACAACTAAGCTGGTTGGTTTTATCATAAAAATGTGATAAATATAACAAGACCTCGCAGTTGAACTTACAAGACTACAAAGGTTGCGATCAAAATATAGTCCCTACCAGAGTTCATGGTGTAAATTAACAAATAATATTGTATATTTTACCAAACAAATTTCTACAACTTAGTTGATGGTGTAAATTAACAAATATTATTGTATATTTTACCAAACAAATTTCTACAACTTAGTCTGGTTGGTTATATCATGAAAATGTGATAAATATAACAAAACCTCGCAGTTGAACTTACAAGACTACAAAGGATGCGATCAAAATATAGTCCCTACCAGAGTTCATGGTGTAAATTAACAAATAATATTGTATATTTTACCAAAAAAATTTCTACACCTTAGTTGATAGTGTAAATTAACAAATATTATTGTATATTTTACCAAACAAATTTCTACAACTTAGTCTGGTTGGTTATATCATGAAAATGTGATAAATATAACAAGACCTCGCAGTTGAACTTACAAGACTACAAAGGTTGCGATCAAAATATAGTCCCTACCAGAGTTCATGGTGTAAATTAAAAAAAATTTATTGTATATTTTACCAAATAAATTTCTACAACTTAGTTGATGGTGTAAATTAACAAATAATATTGTATATTTTACCAAACAAATTTCTACAACTTAGTCTGGTTGGTTATATCATAAAAATGTGATAAATATAACAAGACCTCGCAGTTGAACTTACAAGACTACAAAGGTTGCGATCAAAATATAGACCCTACCAGAGTTCATGGTGTAAATTAACAAAAAATTATTGTATATTTTACCAAACAAATTTCTACAACTTAGTTGATGGTGTAAATTAACAAATAATATTGTATATTTTACCAAACAAATTTCTACAACTTAGTCTGGTTGGTTAAATCATAAAAATGTGATAAATATAACAAGACCTCACAGTTGAACTTACAAGACTACAAAGGTTGCGATCAAAATATAGTCCCTACCAGAGTTCATGGTGTAAATTAACAAATAATATTGTATATTTTACCAAACAAATTTCTACAACTTAGTCTGGTTGGTTTTATCATAAATATGTGATAAATATAACAAGACCTCGCAGTTGAACTTACAAGTCTACAAAGGTTGCAATCAAAATATAGTCCCTACCAGAGTTCATGGTGTAAATTAACAAATAATATTGTATATTTTACCAAACAAACTTCTACAACTTAGTCGGGTTGGTTTTATCATAAAAATGTGATAAATATAACAAGACCTCGCAGTTGAACTTACAAGACTACAAAGGTTGAGATCAAAATATAGTCCCAGAGTTCCTGGTGTAAATTAACAAATAATATTGTATATTTTACCAAACAAATCGCACATCTGGAAGAACAATGGCACATCTACCAAAAATGCAAAAATGACTTTTTTTGTTCTAAGTGTATCGTGTGACAAAACGGCACAACGGTAGTTCGTAGGTATAGTTTTCGACAGAAGTCGCTAGTGTCGTTGTAAAATTATTGGATTTACCCCCACTTCTCCGTGTAACAACAGCTCATTGGTCAGTTGTGTCGGGACGCCTAACTAATTTGTTCAGACGGGTAAAAATTTGATAGAAGGGTTAAAAGAACAACGGCATATTTGCTATAACACACAGTGCTACAACGACACATTTAGTGTCAAATGTGCCGTTGTTCTCGTATAGTTTTTCAGTCGCAGTTCTTTTATGTCATTTTTAAGTCATAATTACAATAAAACAATAGCATAATAAAAAAACAATGGCACAACTGTAGGACTCTTCTTAGTTTATGCACATTTTTAGATAATTACACAAAACCAAAACAAATAAAATGTATCGTAATATATTTATAAATATATGTCCTATGGGTAGAAAACACAAAAGAACTTAAAATAAACCAATTTCTATATTTAAGGACCCCTTAAACCTTTAAACCTTGCTCCTGTAAAATTCACTAAATGTAAGTTGTGCTATTGTTTTTCCAGATGTGCGAAATTTCTACAACTTAGTCTGGTTGGTTTTATCATAAAAATGTGATAAATATAACAAGACCTCGCAGTTGAACTTACAAGACTACAAAGGTTGCGATCAAAATATAGTCCCTACCAGAGTTCATGGTGTAAATTAACAAATAATATTGTATATTTAGCGGAAATCCACAATTTAGTCTGGTTGGTTTTATCATAAAAATATGATAAATATAATAAGATTTCACTACAAAGGTTGAGGTCAAAATATAGTACACCTACCAGAGTTCATCATCAGATCTGCCTACCCTTATCCCACTCAAGTGGGGTCGGTACAGTGTGTGCACTTTTTCCATTCATCTCTATCACTCGTCATCTCAGCATTTACTCCCTTCTCATTCATATCCTCTTTCAGACAATTCATCTATACTTTCCTCGGTCGCCCTCTACCGCTATAGCCATTCACACTCAAGTTCATCGCCCGTTTTGTAATGTGGTCCTCCTCTATCCACATAACATGCCCGTACCATGACAGGCGATGACTTTTCAACTTTTCCGTCACTGACGCTACTTTCATACTTCCCCTAATATAGGTAGGTAGGTACTCATTCCTTAGTCTATCCATTCGTGTTACGCCACACATCCATCTCAACATGCAGTCTTCTTTCATCCGATCCCTTTGTGGCCCAATACTCCGATCCATACATGACAGGTCTTATGACCGATTTATAGATTTGCCCTTGATTTTTCTTTCGAGGCAATACTGATTGGATGGCTAATGTGCCCAAAGAATATGAGAATTCTTTCTAGGTAAAAGGTTGAGAGCCGCCTGAATAACCCATGACGTTAATGTTGTAGGTAGCCTGCGGATTAGCCGTTTTTGTTCACAGAATAGACGTTTACATATTCAACAAAATACAAACCTATTTCTTTCATATTTACATGTAAAGAGGTTTACCTAACTTATTACTCTCCCAAAAATATGTTTGAATATGTCATTATTCATTGCAATAAACTGAAAACGCGTTAATTATGTTTTATCAGTGAACTAGCAGTTCCTCGTGGTTTCACCTGCGTAATTCCTATTCCCTTGCCATAAAAATGAATAAATATAGACTATTGTTACTCCCTGATAATGTAGCTTTCCATTGGTGAAAGAATTTTTAAATCGGTTCAGCCGTTTCAGAGCCTATTCAATGCAAACAAACAAACAAACAATCAAATCTTTCCTCTTTATAATAGGTATTATAATAGTACATATAGATAATAACTTTAATTAGTTAATATCCCAAAAATCAAAATCGAAATAATTAAGGCTTTTACTTTTTGAATGTAGGTACTTATTGTAATCGTTAATATATTATTATGTCAAATCAAAAATGGCCATCGTCCTTTCAACAATTTGGTTTGATTGATTTTATCATAAAAATATGATAGATTGAACAAGATCTCGCGGTTGAACTTACAAAACAAAAAAGGTAGAGGTCTAATTATAGTCTCTATCAGAGTTCATGGTGTAAATTAACAAAGAATATTGTACATTTTACCATACAAATCCCAACAATTTGGTTTGGCTGACTTTATCATAAACATAATATTATTATTATGATAAGTACATATAACAAGACCTCGCGGTTGAACCTACAAAACTAAAAAGTACGGCAATCTACGATATTTAAAAAAAAAAATACGGCATAGTTACGGCAGGCCTGTCATTGCCGTATCACAGAATACGGCAATTTGCTTTACGAAAAACAAATGTATTTCACGACGAAACGCACATACTCTTTAGTTAAAAGCGTGTTTTTTATTATTTTATTTTCCCGTTTTTAATAGGTAAGTAAGTAATAATTGTAATTAAGAGTAAGTACCTAAATAAAGTTAGTAGGTACCTACCTACTTAACTAATTGAAAAGTAATTGTATACCTAATCAAGACACTTAGACTTAGGTACCTACTTATTAAACTTAAAAACATATTTTTACACTGAATATTTACAAGTTAATATATTATACCTAATAGGTTTGTTCAAAGTCCATTACGTGACCTTTTTCAAAAGTACAAACTCGACTATGATACGATATTCCATCATGGAATGCCAGTGCCTATCTTCCGGCTTCATCATCAGACCTTGAAACTTAATCGTGGTCAAAGTGCATTACAAAACCTTTCTAACAAGTCCAAACACAGCTATGATACGATGTTCCATCATGAAGTTCCAGTTCATATCTTCCGGCTCAATCATCAGATCAGTTCGACAGTAAGTAGGTAGGTACTTACCTACCTACCATAATATTATTGTATTGTCATCGGTCCTTGATAAGTGTGCAAAGTTTAAAATAAAATCTGATCGCTTAAAGTGGGTCAAAATCGCGCCCAAAGGAGTCGGTTACATACAAACAAACATACAAGTGAAGCTAATATAAACCGTGTAATAAATAACAATAAACGGCCATTTCGTCCGTTTTTCCTTAAAATACGGCAATTTAGATGACTTTGTCAGACTTTGGCATACGGCTGCTCAGATTTTTGCTATAACACAGATGCGGCGCACACTGGACCAGATTCCGAAAATCGCAAGGACTTAGGGTCTCATTTATGTAAATCAATGTCTTTAGATGATTCCCACTTTTATAGAATAGCTTTTTCTTATATCGGGGCCCGTTTCCAAGAAAAATAATATTGTAAAAAAAATTGTATGGAAAAATTTAGTTTTTACTAATTAGGTATTTTAGCATCTCTGCCCGCTTGGCAGAGATGCTAAAACTAAACTTACTTGGGATTATAGAGGGTATAATAGTGCACTTATCTTAAGACTCTTGCTTCATATCTCTGCCCGTTCAAAAACGGCAGTACGAAAGTAGTACGTTTAGGTTCCCTTTAATAAGTGCGACTAAAAGTTGTACTGAAATCCATTTTAACCCGCTAAACAGCGGGTAATAATTAGTTTTGAATTTGGAAAATGAAACTTTTAATGTCTATCGCCAGAGACGACCAAGGAGGTCGAACGTCAAATACTGCACAAATTGTATGAATTGGTCGGTGAGACTCGCGCCTTAAACAAAAAAATAAATAAAGGCGGCAACTGATGTGCTGTGTAAGTGTGTATGTAGAGTGTACCACTCGGCATGAAAATTATTTTTTCCTCTGGCGATTTCCTTTGAATCCCTCGCTGCGCTCGGAAACTTTCAATCGAATGATGTATAAACAGTGACTTGGTGTATTAGTACGGAAGGTAGGGATTTTACAGATAAGGGCTAAAAATAAGTATCAAACGCTTACAATCCGTCAAGGTAAATAATGAGTGCCATTGTCTAAGAACAATAGCAGGTATAAGGTAAAATGGCCAATATTTATGTTTCAGGTACTTAGGTGGTATGAACCTAATGTGCTACTTCTTTCTATGTTTTCAAATAGAATAAGGTATTTTATACTTGTAGGGTCAAAAATGAAATTAGGTACCTTATAAATCGCCAAATAAAAAATTGAGTTCCGAACGCCTGCTGTTTTTGAACGGGCAGAAATATGAAGCAAGTGTCTTAGAAGATAATGTGCAGTATTATATATATCTTCTATAATCCCTAGTAAGATTGGTTTTTATTTTACATCTCTGACAATTTACAAAATAATTAAGTAGTACTAAAAACTACATTTTCCATACAATTTTTTTTACAATATTATTTTTCTTGGAAACGGGACCCGATATAAGTAAAAGCTAGGTATTCTATAAAAGTGGTTTAGAATCATCTAAAGACCTTGATTTACAAAAATGATACTCTAATTCAGACTTCGACCTTTAAGTCCCTGATTTTCGGAATCGGGACCAGTGTGCGGCGGCAAAAAAACAAACCGCCAAGCCAAGCAAAAGAATGCCGCGCCTTACGGCCGCGGCCGTTTATCACACCTCTCTCTCACTGTGTCGCCATTGCCGGCCGTAGGTAGGGTTGCCACCTTTTTCTTTGACGGATAAAATATTTGTAATAGATTTTTATAACTCCGGGAGTTATGAGTTTGAGTATGATCTGATTGTTTTAAACAAATCTAGTTTTCCGCGCGCCACTAGAATTCTGTTCTGTGATTGGTTGAAAAAAATCTAGTTTGCCACATGCCGCAAGTTTTCTGTCTTTTATAGTTATTTATTTCTTTGCAAATGTGAGGCGTCGTCGGTGGCTCAGTGGGCGCGACTCGGTCTTTCAATCAGAAGGTTCCGGGTTCGAACCCCGCCACGTACCAATGTTTTGACGTGACAACGTCTTATAAATTGGTTTGCCGGGTGACACTTCAAGAAACTGCGTTACGCTCCGCTCACGTTATGCGCTCACAATGAGAGCGAGTGAGAGGCACGCGTCCCTTCCACTCGGGCATGGTTAGCCCGCCTAAGAGCGAGAGAGACAGACATAAAAAGTGAAAGGCACGCGTCCCTTCCACTCGAGCACAGTTAGCCCGCCACTCAAAGTCGTTGTCACGTAAAACTTTCGCCCGTATACCGACTTTACAGGCAACCGATTTTTTTCGTTTATGGAATTCATATGTACGTTTTTCCGACGCTAATACACTGAAGAAAAACATCGTGAGGAAACCTGCAAACAACTTTGAAATATTTTCAAACCATGTTTGTGAAGTTGACCAATCCGCACTTAGCCAGTGTGGTTGACTAAGGCCTATTCGCCCTTCGGGGTAGGCTAATGTTTAGCAGTGGACACCCTACGGCTGATGTGATGAATGTGATGAAAAACATTGTGCAAGAATATTCCAAACTCGAGTCATCAAAAGCTACGCTCCGCCTTCGACGTTGGGCTTTTGATATACTCTTGTCCCATTTACGCTCTTCGTTAAACAGTTCGTTTATGTTTTATTTTCAGCTAATAACAATTTCGTATGTGCTTTACATAAATATAAAATTAATTAAATTTAATATTAAATATAATTAATTAATAATTATAATTAATTAATAATTATAATTAAATATAATTAATTAATAGTTATAATTAAATATAATTAATATTCTATTTACGCTCTTCGTTAAACAGTTCGTTTATGTTTTATTTTCAGCTAATACCAATTTCGTATGTGCTTTACTTAAATATAATTAAAGCATCTAAACATGGTACGTAGTACCTACCGTACCACGTACCGTAAATTATAATAATTACCTATATATAAATAAGCTTAATGGAAGCTTTATTTCTCTCATCACGCCACTTCGCATTATTAACAGAAAACACCCTTTCTGTAAATGCTAGAGTGTCGGGAACGGACAGTAGGTAATCGTGACACCGCTTTAAGTATAATATTCGGAAAAGTAATTTCGTCGAAAAAATGAATTGCCATTTCTTCGCTGCACAAGAATCCTATCTTTATCGTAAATATCGTCATCTATTTTGAAATTATTTTCACTTATCAGAGTTTTTAAGTATAATACTTTATAATAAAAGTACGGTGGGCAACCCTAGCCTAGCCATAGGCGCTCGCGTCGACGGAGTTTCGAGGATATATAAGCGTATGAGTGCTGCTTTGCTCGCCATTTTGCGTCGGCAGTCGTGCGTGTATCGTGACAAAAATTAAATAATTTTATCTTTGGTAGTGAAAGTGTGGTGAGCGTTTTGTTTGTTATTCATAGCGAACCAAAACTGGGTAGGTATGGATATTGATCTGGAAGACTTTGTGGAGGTCGCCGAATATTTAAAAGAATGGGGATTATCTGAAGCTACAATAACAAATTTTGAACGTAAGCATTTTGATAGATATTATATACTTATTACGTAGATAGGGTCCTATCTTATGCCTAGATATTGACCTACCTTAGGTAGGTACATACCTAATTAGCTATTTTACTTTGATTTGACCAATTTACAAAACGCACTTCAGTAAAATTTACCAGATTAGTTTGGATGGCCTTTTAAATTTATATAAACCTAACAAGTGAGAGTCATTTATTTCGAACATTATACCTAGGTACTTACTTAAATTGTTAATAATCTATACTTAATATTATAAAGCTGAAGAGTTTGTTTGTTTGTTTGTTTGAACGCGCTTATCTCAGGAACTGCTGGTTCTAATTGAAAAATTCTTTTTGTGTTGGATAGTCCATTTATCGAGGAAGGTTATATGCAACTTTTTATCCCGATATTCCCACGGGATCGCGAGTTACGCGGGTGAAACCGCGGAGCGCAGCTAGTTTAGTGATAATATGAAGAGAATCCTATCTCATGCCTAGATATTGACCTAAAAATAGCGGTTAGGTACCTAATTAGATATTTTAGTTTGATCAATTTACAAAACGAACTTCAGTAATATTTACCAGATTGTTTAGTGATTAATTCAATGTTAACATACCTACGAGAACACGCATAAAGAAACGGGTTGGGACTTGTTCGTGTGCTCTTTACTTGTACGGATGGGAACCTACCCGTACTGTTTTGTTTGGCATCTATTTCCGAAAGAAATTTAAGCCGAATATTTGCCCTTGCGTAACTAAAACTTAATTAAATGAGCTAAAAGACTGATGTAATTTCCTTTCACCGGGTGTAATAGGTATTTACTTATCTCTTGTTTTTTAGAAAATCAGATATCGTTCAATTTGCTTGAGCACATAGAAGAAACAGAATTGAAGGAGCTGATTCCAAATTTAAAGGAGAGAATATTGTTCAAGCGGGGATTAAACAAACTCCAGAACATTATTCATGTAAGTACCTATGTTATTTTTTTCCTTAGAAGTATTAAAAAGGTAGGTACTTATTACCACTGAAAAGGTAAAACTAGACCTTGTTCGGATCAGACCAGGGATGGGATTAGGATTAGATCATGATGTTTTCCTTCACCAAAAAGCCACTGTTTAAATATCAAATGATAGGTATTTCGTACCTACTTAAGTTTTTTGAACAAGCGTAGCAGTGGTAGGAGTCTGGTTTCGAATCGTGAGTGTTATAGATCTTTATATATACCTAATTGTTGTTACAGGCGACAGAATCTGATGAAACTATAAGCATTGTTAGCAATTATTCTGCGCCTAGTTCAACGGCCAGTACAAGCAGTAATGATAATGAGACTACGAAAGAGAAATCTTCTGTAAGTTCTTTTGCCTTCATTTTAGTCAATGTAAGCTTGGTACTTCTCTGTCCATCAAAAATAACCTGATGTGAATAGATTTACCTACGTAGGTATAAATTGTCTTAATATCCTCTGCCGTTGGAATCGTGACTAGCAAAAAGTTAACCTGACGGTGGCATCTCTGTCTATATAACATGCATTCTGAAGAAAATATTATTCTGCATGCAAATATTCTGTTTCAATTTTAATGTATGGTATTTTCTTTTTATATAGAATGATGATTTAAAGACTATTTTAAATAGCAATAGTGCTGGAGAAATGTGTCTAGCTTCTTTAAAAAAAAATGGTAAATTAGACACAGCGGCACGGAACTGCTTGGTTAAATCTGTAGTGGAATACCATATGAAAAACTATGGCGAAATGAAAAAACAACAATTTCAAGATATTTCCGCCCAAATTGTTTCCTTAGTCCCAAATGAAGTGAAGGTATAGAAATGTGCAAACTTAGTTTTCAAATTGTAATGAAATACCTACCTATGTAGTTACAGCGGTCGTTTAGATTAGTTTATTTATTTATTTAGAAAGGTTTAGTTTTATTTAATTGTTTTTAATTTATTTTTAGTTTATTTAGTTGATAGTATGATTATAAATGTAATTAAAAGTAGGTACTTTATAAATATAATCAGTATACATAAATCTATAGTTGTTATATATGTTTAATATATTTTGTGGGATTAAAGAAAAAAGTATAAACAAAAAATTTGTGAATAAATTGAAGATGCATGTTAAGTGTTGATGAATTAAAAAATTTTAAAAATCGGCCAAGTGCGAGTCGGACGCGCGCACCGAGGGTTCCGTACCGTAAACTAAAAAAACGGCAAAAAATCACGTTTGTTTTACGAGAGCCCCGTTAAATATTTATGCTGTACTTTAATGCTTAGTTCCTCATAGTTTTTTCAAAAGTTTTAATTTTTATAGGAGACATACTACATTCCGAGCCAAAAATTTGGCAGAAATAAATATATTCCGGCTAGGGGAAAACTTGCTGACAAATATAACAATCACAGACGTTTGCTGCGTAAGAGTGGGGTAATAATAAACACCCGTACGAGCACCGACGATGTTCCAGCTGACACAACTGCAGTAGTTGAAAATCAAAGTGGTATGAATTTGAACATTCCTGTAGCATAATTTTACCTTTAATCGTTAATGGTGACAATAACCTGTAATTAAGTTCAAATCAGTTTACCATCAGTCAGCAAACAGTGTTTCCCCGGTTACATGAATAACAATTGTATGAAAAACAATGTATTGTATAAATAAAGGCTGAATCAAGACTAAACTTGATCTTTTGTTTACCAGTATCTAATGAAGAATATGAAGAGTTAAAAGTTTGGCTGAAATACAACAAGGAGCCAGTGCCCGAAGTAATCGAGAATTGGAGGAAAACATCCGAATTGCGCCTTAAGGAACTACAATCCGAAAAATATGCAAACATACATGACATCGTGAATGATTGGCCCTCATATAAATTGAGTTTCGGATATAAGTTGGTAAGTTGTGACCTTTTTTACAAGCTTTTTATTAGCTTGATCCCATATATTTGTTTGTTTGTTAGTTTCAAATCTTGTGAGCTATAGGTATTGGAACCATTTCCAATTAAACAAAATCGAGCCCAAAAGAGTCGCCTACATACATACAAACAAGCAAGCAAACATACAGGTGAAACTAATAAAAGCGTGTTAAAAATAAACCCACAAATAAACATTTATCACTACATAGTATATAACAAAGTCGCTTTCTCTGTCCCTATGTATGCTTAAATCTTTAAAACTACGCAACGGATTTTGATGCGGTTTTTTTTAAATAGATAGAGTGATTCAAGAGAAAGGTTTATATGTATAATACATGCATAATATAGCCGTGCGAAGCCGGGGCGAGTCGCTAGTACTTTATAATCGTATTTTTTTTTCTCAGATTGAACTGGATTTCGAAGTCAAGTTTAAAGGATCAGAGCTCCGACTATTCAAAAAATGGCCCATTTTCTTAGAGAAAGCGCTTATTCCTTTGAAAACAATTAAAGCTGCTTCTGTCTACATTAAATTAATTGAAGAAAATCCAAGTGAAGGTTAGTAAATACTTTTCGGCCATATGTAATTTCGAGCAAAGTATTTTTTAGGGTTCTGTACCTCAAAAGGAAAAACCGGAACCCTTGGTTGTCCGTCTGTCTGTCTGTCTGTCAAGACCCTTTTTCTCAGGAAAGTGTAAAGGTATCAAGTTGAAATTTATATCAAATACTGAAATCCACGTTCCCATGAAGCTATAAAAAAATCAAACTTCTATGTCCATCCAATCAAAAGATACAGCCGTTTATGCCGCAAATTATAGCATTTTCAAAAGAAAACTCCCAACTCGAAAATCTATAGTTGTAACCCGTTGACCTAGAATCATGAAATTTAGCATGAAGCAAGGTCTCATACATAACACAACCAAAGGGAAAATTCCAAAAACAGTGAATTATTTGACCAAAAAAACCAGTACAAAGATAGTTTTGTAGTTCGAATGTATGGAAGGCTATTATACATTTCAACAACAAGATTTAAATTGTTTTCCAAACCAACTAACTTTTACTGGTTTTAATAACTTTTATTCACTCTATATATTATTAGTAGGTATGTACGGAACCCTTAGTCCAACTCGCACTTGGCCGATTTTTTTTAAAGTATTGTATGATTATAGTGTTTGAACTATTTAAGTCAACGAATATGCATCATATTTTATTCCATGTTTATTTTTCAGATGTTAGAGACTTCTGTTATTGCGCGGCAATTGGATTTAAAATAGTTCCAACTGTTAGAATACAGTGCCAAGATACAGCTGGCAAAAAAAAAACCATAAAGCCAAGCATTCAAGAAGCTATGAACAGTTTCATTGTTCATGCAAAGGTATAATTTAACTTATAACACTTGTGAGATGACAACTTTCCATACTAACGGCGATAACGATTTCCACCCCCTAAGCGTTAGGTAACCGATTTTGACACATTTTGGATATACCGTCAGTCGGACCTAAATCTAAGTTTGTACGTTATCTAGTTTATTAAATATTTATTAATTATCAATAAACAGATTAAGTTAGGTTGAAATGTTTGTATAAAACACTAAAACAGGAATATAATAAAATCTATTAATGATATTGAAAAAGAAGCGGATTGAAAATGTGTGAGAAATTGGAGGGTGGAAATCATTAACGCCGTTTGTATGAAAAGGCTTGCCCGTTGCTTCGCGATCCTCTGAATTATGAATTCCTTTATTCTTCTCACTTTGTTACTATGTGATGTAAGGTCAGATGGGGTAAGATAAACATAATATTCTTTCGTGGGTTAAGGGAAACAGTGGCCCAACTTCAGGTTCCATCTACGTAAAAGACTTCTTTATCGCGCAATTAAATGAAATTCATGTCTACAGCATCGCGAATGAACCCGAAAATCGGCATCATATATTATGTCGAAGTTACTTTCTTTTCAGTTATGTTCATCTTACCCCATCTGACCTTACACTTCTTGCTTGAGAGCTTAGCACAGACTGATCATAACGGTGAATTACGTTTCGAACCCCTTTAAATAAATATAATTGCAATACCAAAACAATACATTATCCTCAGTGTCAACACTGACTACGAATTATAAAAAATACTGTTAAAAGTAAACAATTCATTCTAATTTCCAGAACCAAAGCGAAGTCCTCACCCAGCTGGACTATCGGCGAAAAGCCCAAAATGCTAAGGGCCTACGGTGCCAACCGCTCATTATTGTTGTCGGACCAACAATCGATGCCCTAAAGGAGTTTTATGTGGCGTATGATAATATCCTTTATAAAATAGACTCGTTTTTGAAAGCGCTAGATGTATGCTTCAAAACTTTTCACTGTCTGGACGCAGAATATCCCACAGAAGCCGTTCACATTTGGTTATTCCTGCAAAAATATTTTTATAACATTGACACAAAATTAGACAAAAAGCTTTCGGGAGTCTTGTCTTTTATCTCCGACTTGGAATAAGTGATTTGTTTGGTTTAATCAAAATGTTTGGACTTTTATGTGGCGTATGATAATATCCTTTATAAAATAGACTCGTTCTTGAAAGCGCTAGATGTATGCTTCAAAACTTTTCACTGTCTGGACGCAGAATATCCCACAGAAGCCGTTCACATTTGGTTTTTCCTGCAAAAATATTTTTATAACATTGAAACAAAATTAGACAAAAAGCTTTCGGGAGTCTTGTCTTTTATCTCCGACTTGGAATAAGTGATTTGTTTGGTTAATTTAATCAAAATGTTTGTTTGTTTCAAATGTCTCGCTTCAGTTGAAGATTACAAAGATTTTTGTGAACATTTAAAAGACCACCATAACTTAAATGCAAACGCCACATATCGCTGTAAACAGTATCAATGTGATCGCGAATATCAAAATGTACGCTCTTTTAGACGCCACTTAATTTCCCAACATTTGAATACACAAACAATTTTTAATCAAAATCTCCCTACAAATAATTGCGCTTTAAGTGAAAATATACATGATACGTGTAGTTTGTTAGATTCTTGTGAATCCTATGAATATCATCCTCTAAACAATGTTTGTCGTGAGAACGCTTTGGATACTGCCCATAGTATGTTAGAGAAATCTGCGGCTACGTTAGCGCTTTCATTATTCAGTGACGGTGGGGTTAATCGGAAGACTGCTCTTAAAATATTAGAAAATATTCAACTGCATATTACCCAAGTTCTTGGTGATATTTTTAAACAAGTAATGCCTATTTATAATACGTTCAGTCAAAGTGAAATAGATAATATACATAAACTGATTTCAAATCCTTTTGGTTATCTACGCACAGAATATCAAATTATAAAATACTTTACAGATATCAATTACTACGTTGCTCCTGAAAAGTACATTATTAATGAAAATGTTGCTGACAATACAGTCAACACTTCAGTAATGCTTGCCCCTAAATCCTGTACTGGCGCTATATTACCGCTTCGCTTAGTATTCAAGAAAATATTTGAATTACCCAATTTTTACAAATTAGTTTCAAATACATTAAAACCAAACGAAGTTGATTTTCCAAATTTTGCTCACAGTTTAATTTGGCAAAAAAAAATTGCAAGTAAAGAAAGCAAACTCTGTTGTCCTTTTTTTATATATTTCGATGATTTCGAATGTAATAATCCCTTAGGTAGCCACGCCGGTGTACATTCAATATCAGCTGTATATTATCAATTTCCTACTATGCCACAGGAATATCTTTCACTGCTGGATAATGTGTTTGTTGCCATGTTGTACAACTCTTCTTTAAAGATATACGGTAATCACTCGGCATTCTACGAACTCATTAAAGAATTAACATATTTAGAGGAAGAAGGTATAGATATAAATACTGAAAATGGTAAAGTGAAAATCTATTTTATACTTGGAATGATATTAGGGGACAATCTAGGACTAAACACAATTCTCGGATTTTCTAAATCTTTTAGCAGCAATTACTACTGTAGAATATGTAAAAGTCACAAATCTATAATGAAAAAACAAACCAAAGCAGATAATGCACTATTAAGAGATCAGGAAAATTATGCTAATGACCTTGAGCAAAACAATGTTTCAGAAACAGGTATAAGTGAATATTGTTGTTTTAATCAAATTCCTAACTTTCACGTAGTGGATAACTGTTGTGTTGATATTATGCACGATATTTTCGAAGGAGTGTGTCATTACGACTTAGCTCATATTATTTTGTATTACACTGAAATATTACACTGTTTTGACCTGGCCACTTTAAATAATCGCTTAAAATTATTTGACTATTCAGTAACAGAGCTTAACAATAAGTCTGTTTGCATCAAGCAAGAACATTTAGTTCGCAGTAAGTTTAAAATGTCAGCTTCGGAAATGTTGATGTTTGTCCATTTGTTCCCTCTACTAGTTGGAGATTTAGTTCCTAATGACGATCCTGTATGGCAATTTTTAATAATCTTACTAAAAATAATTCAGATTATATTGTGCAGCGTTGTAGATGCTCCGACTGTAAAATTGTTAGAATCTTTAATTACTGAACATCATGAAAATTACATTAACATTTTTAATGATACATTAAAACCGAAACACCATTTGATGTTGCATTACCCGCATATTATTGAGCAGGTGGGCCCCTTAAAGCAGTTATGGTGCATGAGATTTGAAGCTAAACACAAAATATTGAAAAACACAGCTCATATAATAACTTCTAGAAAAAACATATCTCTAACGTTGCTAATGAAAGAACAGTTAGCGTTTGCAAACAGACTTTTTTTAAAAAAGGGATTAGAGTCTCGATTGGAATTAGGAAAAGTTACTGTACGGGAGTGGCGTGGGGATATTTCTAACATTAACGATACTTCTAATCAAGATGTTGATTTATCTTGTGATTTTCAATGGATACGTTTTAAGGGCACAAAGTATAACCCAGGAATGATAATAGTTACTACTGATGAAAATGATGTACATTTTTTTAAATTAGAAAGAATATTTCGTTCTAAATACTCTGTCAGTTTATATTTTCTATGCAAATCATTAAAATGCTCTGGTTTTAATGATCATTTTCAAGCTTATTCAATTGAAGGAGAAAACGATTCCATGGAGCTGTTGAAACCAGACAATTTAATTATTTCTCCCACTAATGTTCATGTTATTGCCACAGGTGAATCATATTGTCGATTTAGTTACTATTAAAATTAAATTTTAAAAAAATTAGTAAAGCCATTCCAGAGTCTAAGAATACGCTAACCTGACTGACATAAAGGTACCTAGCGTAAATATTAATAGATGTTTATGAATCACTATAAGAGGTGGGTCCTGTGAAATTGTGAACCTTATACTGACATAATTTTAAAATAAGTGATCTAGTGATTATTGTAATATCTATGTATACTTAGGTTAGGTTATTTTCGAATTTATATTTTACTTACCTATGCCTAGGCCCTCAACATCTGTACACGTTTAGGCGCATAATGACAAAAGCGCAAAATGATAAGTACTCGCAAAATGGTAAAATAGCAAAATGTTAAAATAGCAAAATGTTAAAAGAGCAAAATGTTATTAGAGCAAACTGATAAAGGAGCAAAATGGTAAAAGCGCACAAAGTTAAAAGAGCAAAATGGTAAAAGCGCAGAATGGTAAAAATTTTAGTTGTATAGTATATTAGCTGCAGGGTGACTTTTATTTTATTTTGTTGAATTGTGACCCCTAACAGGAAAAATCTCATAATATATCTAAACTTATATTTAATAAAAATCTCATATTTAAACGAGCAATTCTTTACAAGAATTGCTCGTTTAAATATATGAGATTTTTCCTGTTAGGGGTCACAATTCGACAAAATGAAATAAATGTCATGCTGCAGCTAATATACTATACAACTGAAATTTTTATCATTCTGCGCTTTTACCATTTTGCTCTTTTAACTTTGTGCGCTTTTACCATTTTGCTCCTTTATCATTTTGCTCTATTAACATTTTGCGAGTACTTATCATTTTGCGCTTTTGTCATTATGCGCCTAAACGGCTATACATGGTGATTTTTTTATGTGGGCCTTCAGGGCTATATCCTAAACAATAAGAGATAGCGAAAAATGCTGAAATGCTACATCATTAGATTTTTGAAAAAGGCATTACCCTCGCCAGGAATAGAACCTGTTGATTTTGCAAAAAAAAAATAAACATAGGTAACTATATTTTTATACCAATCGATAGTGTTGCTGATAGAGCTTAATTCCTGGAAACAAACATAGTATGGCAAATCAAAGGAAATAGCTCTTTTTTGTAGTTTTCACCAATTCTCATCTTTCCGTCTCTAGCAAAATACCTAATAGCGTAAGGAGCATAGAGGGGAAGTAATATTTTTCAAACTCTTTAAATACGTTCTAAATACTCTACATCACTTAAAATTGGAAAAAAGCAGTTTTTGTTTTTTGTGCAGCAGTTTGTTACGTAATCAGCCATACCTCTTTTTTCAGGGACTGTAGTATAAAAATTACAGAAGACTACAAAAATTAGATATTTCCTTTGATTTGCCATACTATATTTGTTTCCAAGAATTGATCTCTATTAGCAACACTATCCACTGGTATAAAAATATTGGATGTTTTTTTTTTTACAAAATCAACCGGTTTGATTCCTGGCTAGGGTAATCAATTTTTCAAAAATCTAATGATACAGTTTTAGTTTTTATTAAAATCGGGCACGCAACTTATTTCAGCATTTTTCGCTATCTATTATAGTTTAGGATATAGCCCTGAAGGCCCACATAAAAAATTCACCCTGTATATTTTGTGAGCTTGATGTATGTATCAAGCTCACATAATATACTACTGTATACTACTGTGTGTCTGTGTGTGTGTGTATTTAATAGTTACTGCGTATTTTATTAGGACGGCAGTTTGGTGTAATAATTACAATATTCTTATATCTACATACTTAATCCTTTACATAAAATTAATAATTTTATTAATTAAAAAATACAATAATTTTAAAATATGTGAATATGTGATATGTATGTATGTGTTATTAAGGATAAAATAAATGTTACGATATTTACCAAAAATCAGTTTATTTTTCTTTAAACCTCTGTTTTTATTACGCCCTTATATTAAAAGAGGTTACTGGTAATTCGACGTATTCTAGAAACTGCTGATTTTCGGATAACCTACATGACCTTTTTAACTGCAAATTATGAGCTTTTGTATATTATATAACTCCCTAAAAAGGAATTATGTTGAGTTACCAATAAGCCTGTATATTTTTGAAGTGTTTGTCAAACGGTCTTAAAACCTTTTTTTTTTCAGATTCTGTATTTACTGTAAGGTTTTTCTTCTACTTTATTTTTAGGGTGTGGCCACGAAAGTAATACGTAGTTGAAAAATCTAAACTGCAATATGATTTTACTCTCATACCATGTCAGCAATATTGCAGATTAGCTACTAAGTTTCTTGAAAATTAGAAACTTAGTAACTAATGTGCCAGGCGGCGTCATCTCCTTTAAATGATACCACACCCTATTAATATTCTGGAAATCAATGTTTAGTAATATATACCTAAAAAGTCGTGTACATTTTACTAGTGTTAGTTTTATAAATGAACCAAACTAACACCAGTAAAATTTACACTATTTATTTGGTATGTTTTACTAAACCTAAGACCGGTACAATCAGCAGAACAAACACTGATAAAATATTGGTAGATATTACCAGTTAAAGTTTGATAATAACTACAGAACAAATCTGTTAGATATTACCAAACAAATTTTTGAAAAATACGAAACAAACACGATAGATAATACTTAATTATATTTGATAAAATCAGCGAAACAGTTCTGGTAGATAATACAATATTACCTCTGATAAAAAGGACGATACACATCAGATAGATTATACTAAGCTAACTTTGATGAGAACTACATTACCACATCTGGTAAATATTACAAAACAAATTTCAGGAAAAATACAAAACACAATATGATAGATAATACTTAATTATATTTGATAAAACCTGCGATACATGTCTGGTAGACAATACAATATTATCTCTGATAAAAAGCACGGTACACATCTGATAGATCATACTAAACTACCTTGATAAGAACTGCATTACACATCTGGTAGATTATATCAACAACCTTTGGTAGTAACTAAAATTAAATCTGGTTATTATTACTAAACTAACGCTGATAAAATACACCGAACGTGATTAGTAAATACTGCTAAATTTTGTTTGTTAGAGTTTACCAAAGAAAATAGATTATACTTACGAGTTAAGTTTAGTTTTCTCTATCAAACTGATTTAATACATTCTACCATATAATAAGTGCTATCTACCAAATTTTTGTTGTAGATTTTACCAAATACCTTTGCATTTTTTATTAAACTAACTTCGGTAATTTGTACCAAAAAAAGTAACACTAGAACATGCAAAATGTATTTAGTAAAATAGACAAGTAACATTGGGTAAAATATACAATATCTGTTTGGTAGATTGCAGCAAACTACATTGTACTTTTTTTACTAAAGTACTTTGATAAAAAGGTTACTAAAGTACTTTGGTTGAAAATCTACTAAAGTTCTTTAGTGAGAAACGTTACTAAAGTACGTTGGTAAAAATGTTACTAAAGTACTTTGGTGAGAAATGTTACTAAAGTACGTTGGTAAAAAATGTTACTAAAGTACTTTGGTGAGAAACGTTACTAAAGTACGTTGGTAAAAAATGTTACTAAAGTACTTTGGTGAGAAATGTTACTAAAGTACGTTGGTAAAAAATGTTACTAAAGTACTTTGGTGAGAAATGTTACTAAATTACTTTGGTAAAAAATTTACAAAATATAGGTGTAATCTACCAAATAAATTTGGTACACCACCAACTTAATTTGTTTGGTAAAATCAACAAAAATTCGCGATAGGACCGAAATCAACCGAAAACTTTGGTAACATTTACGCAGAATCTGATAAATTCAACCTAACATTTTTTTCAGTGTGGCACCCATAACACAAGCATTAAGTTGCTTAGCTTGGGGCTGGATGGCGATGTGTAATATGTCCTGAAATATTTATTATTATTTATTTATTTATTTATATATAAGTAAATAAATGTACCTACAATATTAACATGTTCGTGCATCGAGGGTGCACTCAGAAATATACCTACTACCGGAAGTACCTACAGTATATTTTCTACCGAAATAGCATGTGATTTTTACAAAATCTATTTAAAAAAATTCTAGCGTAGGCGACAATTTTTTTAATTTCAGTGTTAAATTGAACATTTACTAAACGAAGAAATTATTCTCTAGCGTCTTAAAGGATTATTTCTTGCTTCAAGAAACCATTTTTTCTGTGTAGTACACCGTAAATTGCTGGTCTGCTTTTGGTTCCATACTATGTTCGCTTGGTACCTAATTTCAGAAACAGAAATGATACAATAAACATTATAAAACAATAAACACACTAAATCATACTCCGTCACGATATTGATGGCGGCCGTCACGCAAACGTCACGGTTATCAGATGTGACGTGACGTGAAATTACGTGACACATTGCAGCACCAGTTTACTGCCTTGTCGAGTGTTTAATTTAGATTAAATTACATCGGATTTATGTAAAATAGTAGGTATTATTTTAATATAAATATTAAACTCACATTCTTACAACTTCATTCCCCCTTATTCTAAAGCGAGGTTTAAGGATAGTCCGAGATGCGGATTTAAACCTTAGATTTAGACACAGATTTACTCGTGAACTATAGTCTAAACACTATCCCTTTATAATCTATAGGGATAGTGCTTAGACTATAGTTCCTAATAAATTATATAGGGATAGTGTTTAGACTATAGTTCACGAGTAAATCTGTATCTAAATCTAAGGTTTAAATCCACATCTCGGACTATCCTTAAACCTCGTTTTGGAATAAAGGGGATTAAGTTTGACATGCATAAAAAAAGCGCTTAGAACCTTTAACATGGCTAACCAAACGGTCAAAGCGTCAAATTGATTAAATGTTATCAACCTTGTGGTAAAAAAACATAATTTAATTTTAGATTATACATTTTTTTTTTTTTAAATATTTCAGGACATATTACACATCGCCATCCAGCCCCAAGCTAAGCAACTTAATGCTTGTGTTATGGGTGCCAGATAACGGATAAACTACTTATATACTTTTTTTTTTGTAAATATATACATATTATACATATAGGAAACACCCAGAACCAGAAACAAGAATTTATGGTCAGCATAAATACTTGTTCCCGGCGGGAATCGAACCCGCAACCTTCTACGTCGCAGTCGGGTGTTCGCCCGACGCGCCACAGAGGTCGTCGACATTAAATGCATGCCGCTTAATGCATTTTTGTGTTTTCAGTTTCTTTAAGCTGTCATGCAAGTCGCTTAAAAATTAATTGAATTGAACGTGGTTTAAATTGTAAGATAAAAGGCAAAAGTTTTATTTCATTTTATTTATTTAGAACATATTTTTTTTATTGTTTTAGGCATACCTACCTACAGCTTAATAGCTGTGGATCTATAATATAATCGTATGTAATCGTAGTCGTTAGTAATTTTGTTACTGACTTAAGGTGAAAGGGTACCTGCGCTCTCTCCATACAAACGTAGTCGACGGTTTCATCCCTGGATAATGACACTAGCACAAATATTTTTGTGCCTAAAACCTATAACTGCCATGACTATGCCCCTATGTTTTGGTTTTTTTCATTTTCTAATTATCATAGAAATAAAAATAAAAAAAATAAAAAAATAAAAAAAAAACAAAAAATAGGGGCATGGTCATGGCAGTTTTAAGTTTTATGCACCAAAAATATTTGCTCTAGTGTCATTATCCAGGGAGAAAACAGTCGACTACGTTTGTAATAGTTTGTATGGAGAAAGTCCCCGGTACCCTTTCCTCAATTTACTAGAACGATTAGTGACTTTTCAGGAGTTTGCAATCATAGTATCCTTCCAACAATAATGTCCTTTTCAGGTTTTATGAAAACGTTATCCAACAGTATTTTTCGGTATTTTCTTTTAGTATTTGATTACAAAGAATACGCTAAATTGAGCCAAAAATAGACAATATTTTGCCGCGCAGTCTAACAAAAAGCAATCTATTCAAATACCTAGCTTACAAACCGTATTTTCTGAACTTTCAATATATTTTGGAGGAGGCATGACGCGTACAATTTGAAGTGACTAAGTCAGAGTGCTTCGCTTCGGCAACTTGCAAAACATCGTTTTAAAAATTCGCTTATCCCGAATAATATAATAAGTTATGGAAAATACACGACAATATTAGCATTGAAAGCAAAGCCCTTTGTGAATAGGACAGGCGAGTGCCGAGCTTTGTACCGTTTATGGTAAAAACATGAAGAAACGATAAGAAAACAAACGAC
This sequence comes from Idaea aversata, assembly GCA_907269075.1. NCBI lineage: Eukaryota > Metazoa > Arthropoda > Insecta > Lepidoptera > Geometridae > Idaea > Idaea aversata. The sequence goes on from OU026102.1 coordinate 8,497,578, forward strand.
TTTGCGATTTTTTAATGGAATAAACAGAGTGTCATTGAGGATTCGATATGAAAAGTACCTATTTGACTTTTGAACGATAAATCACATACTATTTTCTAAGGTTTCCGTATATATATAATGAAACTAATTCACAGGATATGATCGCGTTTATTTAATTTTTTGTTTAAACCTGACGTTTGGAGACCTTTTCAGATCCCATGGTTCAACACGGCCTGAGGTGACAATTAGTATTACAAAAATATGGATTATGGAATACTCTCCAACTATTTTCCCTATTAAAATTATTGGAATGTTTCTGAATTTCAATTGCTTCACGAAGCATTCTAGGTACAAACCGGTTCTGAGCAGTCAGTAATAACGATCTATTACTTTCCAGTACCAAAAACCAATACCAATGGTATTGTTTATTATCGTATTAAATATTCTATTCAGAACGAGTACCAAGTAAAAACAAATACCAAAACAAGTAGAATGATTATGAGGTACTGTCAGTGAAAATAGTTTTAAATTATTTAAGTTATTTATTCAAGTACAATTCAAGTCGCGAATTAATAGGTATTTGCTAGGAAGGTGTGTTATATCTTAGGCCGCATTGTCACCTACCATCAGGCAGGTGTGATAGTGGACAAATGCTGGCCTATCATATAAAAAACAGACAAAAAAATAAAATAAAATATAAATAAAACAAATATTTAAAAAAAACTTTCATAAATCGAATTATGCAGTTTTATTTTTTGCCAAAATAGGACACGCAACTCTTTTACCATTTTTAGCTATCTCTTATAGTTAAAGATATAGCCCTAAGGGCCTATGTAAAAAAATCATTCTGTATATCTCTCAAGTCAGACCAGTTAATAGAAAAAAAAAATATGCCAGGACAAAATAAAAATTATTGCATTGACTTGGCGTTTATGCCAACAAAACAATAAAACTTTTAAAGGATTTTGTTTGCAAGGCTCTTTACTCTGATTGGCTACCTACGATTTGAAAACAATAGAGCAAACTCAACTTTTTAGCAGGTAAAAAATTTGGATTAAGATTTGTATTAGGTATGATCTTAATATTAAATTATTAGTAAACTTAATTCTTTTTTTCCCTGACTATACCAAAAGTTATGTATTGGTATTCGTTGGGAATAGATTTAGTACATCATTCAAATGTTTAAAATTTGGTATTCGATAGTAATAAAAAGATCACAACGATGATAAACAAATACCATTGGTATTACTTTTTGGTATTAGAAAGGAATAGATCGTAATAACGCGTTCACGCAATTATATTCGTTAAATTAGTTTTATTATGATAAATCACATTTTTATTTAACGTCAGTCTTAATCTAAAATAGAATATCAACATAAACAAAACAATTTTGAACTGGCAATTGAAGACAAACAGCGTAGAAAACAATATAATAGCCAGTTGTCCCACAGTCAGCGCCACCAGCTTGCATGCAGCGCGGCTTGGCGTCCGGGACTCGTTCCCAAATTACCATATGCACATAATTTGCTACATTACGGTGTAAGTGCCGGCCTGTAATAAACAGTAATAAATAACGAGTAAATGTGCCCTGGATATTGCAGTTGCACCGAAACGTAACACCAGCGGAGGGAATAGTCAAATTAGAATGAATGTGATCTATTCTCGCGCGATGTTTGCCCTAATTGTATTTCATAAGGTTTGTTACAAACAAGTTTTCGTTAATATTTATTTATTGTTTCATTGTGTTATTATTAGATTTTGTTTTGTTTACAACTTTGAATTTGTTACATTTCTAACGCTTAGATATTTATAACAGCTATAAAGAAGTCCGAATTCAATTTGATCGAATAATCGTAAAACAATAAAAGAGTCACAAAATGTTGCATATTGAAGCCACAATTCTCAAAATACTCCTTGAAAATCCTCTCTCCAGATACGAAGAAAATCGGTTCATTTTACAATAGGTATAATACCCACATAAAACTGTCTAAAGAGATCACAGTTTCATTGTTAAAGTTCAAAGAGAAACGCTAACAGATTTGTGCAAAAAAATCCGTTCGTTCCCAATAGGCAGACCCACTCGAGAGTCGAGAGCTTTCCAACAGAAATTAAGATCAACTTAGAAATAATGCTCAAAGAATTTTTTTATTGTTGAACGAAGTAATGGATTGGGGAAGTTCGTAATCTCGAAATTTACTTACAATCTTTTATATAAGCCAGGTCTTAAATTCTTAATGACTTAACGTTAACGTAATTATCTATAACATTCAAAAATTTTGCATGGTGTTGATACCTTGTTCAGTTTTTAAAGTGTAGCAAGCTAAAAATAGCTGACTGAGCTTTTTTCAAGTGTTAAATTTATAAATAATTCGTCACACTCAAATTAACAGTAAAAATAAAAATCCATCTCCCAAATAACGATATAAATTAAATTATTTACAATGCAAAGTCTTAAGCAGACGAGGCGACCTATTTTGAAGGTATATTTTTTTTTACCCGCTACTGTAGGTAAATTTTGAGTGAAAGAACTTGTTTGACGCAAAACGAATAAATCCGTAAACATTAAAACCTATAACGAATAAAAGTTACAACAAAAAATTGCCGATAAAACTTTGCCAATACTGATAAAAGTTAGCGAACAAGCGACAACAGGGGAACTCAACTATATTATTAAAAAAGGTAACTTTAAAACAATTTGTCAACACTTATTTTGCAGTGCCCTGGAAAATTACTCGATGAACCAACGCTTTGTTATCGACGTAAGAAGTTAACATAAACTTCATTCATTAGGGAAAGACAAGGAAAGTAATTTGAGATGGTGCTGGCTTCGCTGGTGCTTGATAGACAAGATAAAGAGATTAAGATAGGTATAGAGGATTTGAGGTACATTTTAAGGCAACACATTTCTAGGAACTTATCAAGAGTTAGTACCTAGAAATGTGAAACGTTTTATAGTTTTGGTACATAAAAAATTCGATAATAGTAGATCTTTATCTAATTGTGCGGCGGCGGTGGCGTATGATACTTCGTTGTACCTTTTAATATAATTTTGAGAACCCATGGACTTGACTGTAATTGTTCCATTTCAAATAAAAATCGTATAACTTCAAAAATATATGTTATCTTAACCTTTGTGAGCGTGGACACAAAAAAATACCCCATGAGTTTCTTGTGCCTTCTTCTCATTGGTGCGCGCGTTCCGAAGGCACACATCTTATCTTAATTTTTAAGACGTTTCAGTGTGAATTCATGCAAACTAAATGATTTCAAATAAATAAAGAATTTTGACTTATATCTATACTGATTATAACCCGATGAACACAAAAATGACTGAACAGATTTTCATACGGTTTTACCAATACACGAAATGATCCATGAAAAAGATTTTAAGTAAAGTCACAGAAAAAAAAATGTAGGCGTTTATGATCAGCTACCCGTGCGAAGACCGTGTGGGCCGCTAGTCTATATATTTATTATTATTTATTTATTTTAGGAAACTCAACAGCTAAATAACACATAATTAAATAAACAGTACAAAAATAGAAAGCCAAAATAGAAATAGATATATAAAATCTATTATATAAAAATGAATCCCTGTTTTCCTTGGTCATTTATTATCTATTATATTAAAATGAATTGCTATTTGCCTTGCTCACGGCGTCACGCGTGAACAGTTTGACCAATTTAGTCAATTCTTTTTTTGGTTTATTCGTTAATGTCAGGAGAAGGATCATAAAATAAAAAAATTAAGAATGTTGCGCAAAAAAGTTACTACGCGGGTGAAACCGCGGGGCGCAAATATAAAAATGTACATATTATGATCACAAAAGTCAACAATCAACGCGCAACCAGCGCTTTGACATTGATTGGTGAATAGCACGCTAAAACATTCGAGAAGAGCTTATAAAACGAAAGTGACATAGAATGATACGTATCATTTCTAACCGAGTTATGGATACAATGATTTAGCAGTATAGCCGATCGCGTTTGACAGCTCGGTTGCAATTTGATTTAGGCCAATTTCCCGCCTACGTCATTTGCATTTCTACTTTACTAATCAAAATTGATAAATAGCTTTGGACGAATATGGCCGACGATATCAATCGAAAATTCGCTTGATATTTTGATTAATTCTATTGTGCTAACGATATGCTCTTTATTTTTTTTAGTTAACTTATCCCACTGCTGAGCAAAGGTCACCTTTAAAACCTCCAAAGCATGATGGTTCTAATCGATACATAGGTATAAAATGCAAAATCCTGAATGACTGATATATCAACACACAACTCAAGCTATTGGTCAGATACATATTATAATGTACCTAAGTATCCGCAAGGGTTTTGTGAAAATTTAAGCCCTATGTGGACTAAGTCGCGAATTTAAGCTAGTAATAAATAATACACACATCAACTAAGTCTAGGGAACACGGGTAAAATAGAGTTTTCAAGGGAAAAATAGTATATTTTTGGGTATTTTGACTTGAGTGTCGTATGTCAATAGAAGCAGTTTGGGATTTCAATCGTTGTCTGAGGAATCATTCTCTACACTACCAAAAATATACAATTTTTCCCCAAAAAACACTATTTTACCGTGTTCCCTAGACTTTATTGATGTGTGTATGTTATAAACTCAGTTTTATAAATACCAAATTTGTAAATTTAAATAAAGATATGTTCGCCCGAACTCCTTAAGTAGTGTTTAAATCTATAAAATATTTCAACATTAAATAACCAGATTACTTCTCGAACATCAATTTCACAAAGGAAAATATATATGAAAGAACATTGCAAGTGCACCACAAAGCGGTTAGACCTCCAACACGATATCTTGTGTTAATTATTTATTCGCTGGCCACTGCACAAGCTATGCGCCTGGGAACACTCATATTTCATCACCTTGAATAACTGAAACGGAAAATTCTACAAGGAAAATTTATTAGTCTGGATTAAATTATGTTGACATAGTGCTTCATGATTTTGATTGCCGGCGTACTGTATGTTTCATTATAAGAACAGTTCGGGTGATTTCCGTTTAAAAATGTTTTAAATCTTTAAATGCATCCTTTTGTGTTATAAAATGTAGAAAACGTTATTTATCTTAGAGGTTTTAGGTTTTTAGTAGGTATACCTAATACAAGTTTGTTTTCTTTAAAAAAGTTCATAAACTGATTTGATCAGAATAAAAAAAATATTGTTTTTTAAATAATTATATTTATAAATTGATTTAGTATTATGATAATATTACACTAACTGTGCAAAATTAACAAAATTTGACGAATACATAAACTATGAGGAATCTGACGAGTTTAATAATGAAATTGACGAATTTATAAAACCCCATCGAATTCGATTATAAAAAAAAATGATGAACAATAAAAAGGTACCTAAAACAACTTTTCGATTTAAGTAGGTACTTACAGAGTAAGTCTCTGTTCATAATTCAGGTGTATTCGAAATGAGCCTATCTGTCCCGAATCCACATGATTGAATACGTAACTCCTCATTGACCTGAATACTACGAAATTACGCGTGAAATCCTGTAATATTTTAAACATAAAAATGTAAATCAGTGTCGGTTCTCCGACGACTTAATGCCTATATTTGCTTGTCGCAATTTCACAAAACCTCTTGTTAATTTAGCGATACTGTGACACCGTTAAGTGTCAGAAGCACTTTCCGTTCACTCAATCGCAAATAAGGCTGTTAAGGCACCGAGAGCTAATTGAAGTTATTCAAATTCAAAGAAGACCTCCGCAATACCACTTTATACTGCTAACCAAAGTGCTTCCTATGTCAGCAAGAAGAAATTAATTAGGTGTATTTCATTTTTATCAGACCGTTACAAGTTTTTGTATAAAATCGAAAGTTAAAAAGTTAATTATTTTTATCAATAATTAATGCGATTAACGACCTCTGAAAATGCTTCCATATTTTCCGCGATTTCTTTGCACACTTAATTTGTAAATGCTTAATGTGGTCCATATCATGGGGCTATGGAACCCCGGACCTTTGGAAGGCGTGTGTAGAGCCAAAGCCAACACGTAGAGACTATTATGAGCAAATAATGATGTGGACACCAAACCGGCGATTATATGCACTATAAAAAGCAATTAAAGAGAACCTTCGGTTTGAATAGAACTATTGATAAACTACAGTTGAAAACTACTTGAGCTACTTAACTGTGATGGGTTGGTAGTGGACTAGATACTGGATAACTATGGATACTATGGCACCTGCCGTAACAATGTCCAACAAACACGTAAAAATGGCAGGTGAACAAACACGTAAAAATGGCAGGCAGGACTCGCCAACTCTCAGACTGGGCCACCCTAATTAAATAAGAAAATTAGAAATAAAATACTTAACTATTATTATCAAATTCTTATGTTCAATGTACAGTTAACTTAAGGCTGTGTCACACCGACCAAGTGGTGCGATAAACTTGCTCTACGACAAACTAACTGATCGTTTATGGAGTAGATAAGCCAAGCCAAGTTTGGATCACTGACGGAAATCGAGCCCTCCCAAACTTGATCTTACATTTCTAATAAGTGCTATAAGTATTAACTTTGTACTACGAATACTTCTCAAACCAAGTACCTACGCATAAGTCAAAAGTCAAAATTCTTTATTTCTTTAGATGCATAATACCTTAAAAGTATAATAGACCACTTAAAAACGTCTTAAAAATTAAGTTAGGATGTGTGCCTTCGGAACGCGCCCACCAATGAGAAGAAGGCACAAGAAACTCATGGGGTTTTTTTTTCATCACTACATAGTATAAAACAAAGTCGCTTTCTCTGTCCCTATGTCCCTATATCCCTATATGTATGCTTAAATCTTTAAAACTAGGCAACGGATTTTGATGCGGTTTTTTTAATAGATAGAGTGATTCAAGAGGAAGGTTTATAATAATATGTATAATACATGCATAATATAGCCGTGCGAAGCCGGGGTGGGTCGCTAGTAAAAGATATAGCAGTGCTCCGCGGTTTTACCTGCGTAACTCCCGATCCCGTGAAAAATATTGAACTTGGTATGAGGATACATTGCTTCATTGACAGTTTCATAAGCTACTCTTTATCCTGATATTCTTACAAGATCGGGAGTTATATATGGATAACAAGACCTATTTTATTCTTCGTTTTCAAATAACATTATTATAGAATTTCCTTGTAACAAAATCCATAAAGAATCTGCACAATGTCTATACAGAGCTTTGAAAGTAGATTTTTTCAAAACTGCTGACTTTCAAAGGCTAAGAAGAAATACTAGAATGGATCTTTTATTTTGTAAAAGGTAGATTTCCTTATATTTCAGTCACTGAAACAAGTGGTATTGAGTGCAATCGATATTGAGTAATGCATTGTTTTCGTTTGATCACTTTGATGTATTGTTTTTGTCTGTAGAATGTTTTTAGTTGAAATTGCAGTTTTATTAGGTAATACGAATTTTAAACAAAGGTTTAGTACCTATACATTTTAACTGACATTTATGAATTATTATTATCCCTTTATTTATTATTAAAACAAATTACAGCATAATTACAGCTAAGCCAATACGATGAAGTAAGAAAAAGAAAATAAAACTATTGCTCTACGACTTCGGAAAATTCGAATTTATAAATTCGAAAATTTTAGGGTACTTCGAATTTTCAGATTTTTTAAAGGTAAATAATGTCTCCGTAACAGTAACAGCAGATTTTCGGGTAAACATAATCCCAAAATATTTAAAAAGTTCAAATTTTCAAACGTTTGCTATCAGAGATAACAACCGGGACCAAGCAACGGCTCAACGTGCTTTCCGAAGCACGAAGTTGCTTGAAAAAACATTATAATTAATGATCTAGTAGAACAGGAGACGTGAATCTGATGTCTTTTATAGATTTTAACTGATATTACGTGCTCTTAAATAATTATAAAATTTACCTTTACATCTAGTATTTTTTTAATATTATTTATATAACTAGATTTATATAGCGCCAGCAACTTTAATCCATATTATTTATACAATTACTAGCTGCGCCCCACGGTGTCACCCGCGTTAGTCCCGATCCAGTGAAAATATATGACGAAAAACGCTGAGCAATTTCACAGATGTCAAATTGACACTTGACATCTGTCACTTTGACATCTGTCAATTTTTCGACACTTTTCGTTATATTTTAGACAATTCACACAATATCTTTATAAATTATAGCCTATGTTCTATTCTGATGTATAAGCTATATTATTGTAAAGTTTCATTAAAATTTGACGACCCAGTTGGCACAATGGTCACCACGCCGGACTGCCAACACAGGGTTGCGGGTTCGATTCCCGCCTCAGACATGTATTTATGCTTAGATATTTATCTGAGGTCTGGTTGTTTCTATGTATTCTAAGTATATAAGTAGTATATCCGTTGTCTAGCACCCATAACACAAGTCTAGTTACTTAGCTTGGGGCTAGATGGCGATGTGTGGAATGTCCTGCAATATTTATTTATTTATAAATCTATTCAGTAGTTTTTGCGTTAAAGAGTAACAAACATCCATCCATACATCCAGATGGATGTCTGGATGTATGGATGGATGGACATACAAACTTTCACGTTTATAATATTTGTAGGATACAGTGCCGTATTATCCCTAAGGCACTTTAGGCCAGTGCCTAGGGGCCCACTATGACCAGGGGCCCAGCACTCCCGATTATAAAATGAAAAAAAAAAGTGGATTGTGTGGTTTTATGAAACCACGGTAAAAGTGAAACTTTTTCCGATTTTCCTTCTTTGTTTCATTTTTAAATGACTCCGATACTTCGTCCTGTAGATTGTGGCGAAAGTCTTTTCACTTGAAGGAAGGCGTATACCTTTGCAATGTGATGACTGAAGTCTGTTGTTGATGATGATGGTACCTTCATTCTATTTCGTAATGTAGACAGTAAAAATTTCCAAATTGCGTTGTTGTGGTATGAAAAAGGGGGGGCCCGAAACGAGTTGTGCCTAGGGGCCCCGAGATGGCTAATCCGGCCCTGGTAGGATACATTATACAATTATTCATGTCCCAGGCAATGTAGCGCCTGTGACATGTATTTAATACATCATCATCATTTTTATGCATCGTGCTGAGAACGAAACCTTTTTTCTGGGCGCTGTTCTACTTTTTTTCTTGTGCTTTTTTATGTGTCTATTTTTTTTTGTGTTCAGATAATCAAAATGAGATGTATGCGTGCGCTTGCGCAGCCCTCTTAGATACCTACATACCTACCTAGCGTGTATACCCACAATGAACTGGCAGTAATAAACGACGATTCTACTACATCGGTTGTTTCCTTCGTAATCCCGATATACTTTACAAAATTTTATTTCTTTCTTTCTTTAATAGATACTGTAGGTTTGTCCAGCACCTTTTCCACCCTTTCAACTTAGTCGACCGTGTTCAGAGGAAAGATTACGTCGTTCGAGCCTAATAAAGCCCCGAGTTTCATCACAATGTTTTCCTTCACCTTTAATTAGCACAGAACATTTTTATGTAACAAAAATCCATTGTTTCTGGAATTCGAACCCACAATCTTTGGAATGCAATTCAAGGTATCAACCATTAGGCGAACACAGCTCTACTTTTTCTCTTCACTATCACTACATTGTATAAAACAAAGTCGCTTTCTCTGTCCCTATATCCCTATGTATGCGTAAATCTTTAAAACTACGCAACGGATTTTGATGCGGTTTTTTTTAATAGGTAGAGTAATTCAAGAGAAAGATTTATATGTATAATGCATGCACAATGTGCGAAGCCGGGACGGGTTGCTAGTTCGTAATATAAATTTAATCAAACAAATACCAAACACTGTGATGAAAATTTAACTCTGACACACAATAATAAATTACCTATTCGAATTATTTATTCAAATTGTATCGTTTGATTCTATTTTCGATCCCAATGTAATTTCGTTTATATTAATAAACAATTCATTGTATGCATTTGTCGCGTTTTATACTGTTAGGTATCTATCCAGAGGCGTAGCCTGTCGCCCGCATTTTTAAAAATAACAAACCATTTATTTCAGGCTACAAACGTAAATATATACCAGACTAACATACATCCCTATAGGTTTAAGTAAAATTTTCGTGTCGCGGTGTTAGTTACCTAAACGGCTGAACCGATTTGTATGAAATTAATTGAGTTGTGTAGGTATAGCTATTCGTTAGGTCTGAGAATCGAACATCTTCGACGACCCAGTTGGCACAATGGTCACCATGCCGGACTGCCAAACACAGGGTCGCGGGTTCGATTCCCGCCTCAGACATGTATTTATGCTTAGATATTTGTCTGTGGTCTGGTTGTTTCTATGTATTATAAGTATATATTTACAAAAGAAAAGTATATAAGTAGTATATCCGTTGTTTAGCACCCATAACACAAGTCTAGTTACTTAGCTTGGGGCTAGATGGCGATGTGTGGAATGTCCTGCAATATTTATTTATTTATTATTTTTTTTCCTTTGTTTTTTTTTTTTGTAATTGGAAAAACAACGTTTGCTGGGACAGCTAATATTTTATAATAATAATTGAATTTGTTAATATATAGCTTAGAATGATGTTAGTAGCACTTACATGACACTACCGTTTAATGTGCTCTTGTGGAAATTGATCGCGGAAGCGACGAAACACCACGTGCTTCGGCCAAAAGCCCAAACACCAGGTAAATATCTACCTATACTTTATGTATTTAGGTACTATCTATCAACTATTTTGATTTGCTGGGACTTTTAAAAACATGGTAGTTACTTTATTTTTTTCTTTACGTGTATTGGGTTATAGATAATTTAATTACAACAAAACTCATCTAAATAATTATTCAACTAAAACAAAATGAAATTCAATATTATTATTGTAATTTGTAATATTTTAGTTATACTTACATTTACTAGAACATGGAGTTTTATCTCTCTATTAACAGTTGCGACCCTAAAAACAAAACCACGCAAACAAACTGCAGCCAACCGCGCTCGTTATTTACACAATGTAAAATATAAAACTAAATACACAACACTTGATTAAAACGTTTTCTTTCATAGAAAACTAAAGCGTAAAACTCTTGTTTTAATTTAATTTTCCGTCAAGTGACTAGATGAAGTGAAAAAAAACTGAGTAGTTACAGTGGTTAACCACAAGTCGCCGTTGAAATGAAACTAGAGGGCTCTGACTTTTAATTAACTTCTGAGACTGCGTTGCCTCTATTTACTATAAGTAATTTTTAAATTCATATTTAAATTTTAATTATTACATTAGATACTAATTTTAGTAACGACTTCATCCGCGTTATAATAACATTTATATACTACTCCCTTTTTTACTTTACTTTCTAGCTATTACTTTGTGTAAATTGTGTTCTTTTTCTTACTGTGTTGTACCAGTAAGGGTCATAAGTAAATGATCAGTTTGCTACAATAATACTATCAACAAGTATTGGAGTTACGACCTTCTTCTAATAGACGTTACACACAAACTTAAATACTGGAACTTAAAGTACTCAGTGTGATTATTATTTTCAACATATTAGCTATGTCTTTAGTTGTGTGAGTGGTATAAGCTGCCACCCGCTACACCAACCGACGACGTGGGTTCGATCCACAGTGACGTTATAATATTCAAATAGTGCTGCACAGGATTGTAAACGTTACGGTGGGCAGAGACTTTTGACCGTGGATTGTACAAATAAAGTTATTTATCTATTTATTATGCGAAATAGCACTATGAATTTATATATATATTGATTAGATTGATTATTTAAAACCATTCTGTTACGCTCATGACTGAGGTTGAGCGTACAAATCAATTTTCTAATGCAGTTAAATAAATAAATGAATATTGCAGGACATTCCACACATCGCCATCTAGCTCCAAGCTAAGTAACTTGAATTGTGTTATGGGTGCTAGAAAACGGATATACTACTTATATACTTTTCTTTTGTAAATATATACTTAAAATACATAGAAACAACCAGACCACATACAAATATCTAAGCATAAATACTTGTCTGAGGCGGGAATCGAACCCGCAACCCTGTGTTTGGCAGTCCGGCAATGACCATTGTGCCATCAGGGTCGTCATTTTGTAACTTATTTGGGAAATAAATAGCTACCTATACCCATAATAGTACCTACTTATATCCGACTATTTTTGCGACAGGCTATGTCCTGTCCTTACCGTTAAGAACGGAGTTGTTGAAACAAAGCTAAAAAGGAGGAAGTTACACCATTAATTCGGTTTGTTCTCGACAGAAGGGGGCAGAATTAAAAAAAAAAAAAAAAAAAAAAAAAAAAAAAAATTAAGTGCAAACAGTCATTAGTTCCGATAACTAAAGGTTGCATTAGCGACGAATTACAATAAACTTTGATATAAAGAACAATTGAATATAAATTTTGCAAAATGGGGAAGTATGTCTATTCGTTTGCTGTTCGGTCAGAGTGCTCGACCGATTTTCGTCCCAGTATTAACTGCAGGATAAGTCAAAATTGAAAGCTAGTTTTAAGGTGAACTATAAAACAGAAGATAGTGCAGCAGAGTAAACAAGCGTAGAGTGAGAGCACATGAGTAGAGAATTACTCATGTGGTGGGAGTATGAGTGAGTATGGATGAAGACTGACATGGTAGTTGCATTAATCTTTGTTTTTGACGTGATAACGTTTAATAAATTGATGGAACACCTGCATTCAAAAAAAAGTGTCTGACGAAATATTGTGTGACTATGACGCGGCCGTTCCCGTTAGGTAACAGAGTATTTAATAATAATAACGCAGTCTGGGCTTGTGTTATGGTTACGAGTGACGAATAGAAGACTTATATAAAGGGAAAAAAAGAAAAAAATAGGTAAGTATACAGTATACATATACAGAAAAACAAAAAAAAAACAATAATTAAATTTTTCAATATTTTCTTCTGACACCGACTTTACAGACAACCATTTATTATTATTTTTGAAGTGAAAACTTCTTTAGCGGCGTTGAGCACTTTTTCTGTAATGGGTATAAAATCTTAAACTCGCGTCAGGACACGTGACCTGATCGAAAAAGCGTAAGACGGATGGAGAGTAGACAGCTATCCCCTCTCTACGGCGCGGCGAAAATGTATGCCTGGGCCTACTGTTTTTAATTTGGCTGTGAGTGTATTATGACGTACATATGGTATTTTTTAACGGACGACTATTGACGGACGACAAATGTCGGACGACTATTGACGGACGACAAATGTCGGACGACTATTTGTCGGACGACTATTGACGGACGACAATTTGTTGGACGACAAATGTCGGACGACTATTTGTTGGACGACAAATGTCGGACGACTATTTGTCGTCCGACTATTTTTTTTTTTTCATCTAAAACTCTTTTTGCGTATGTTCTCGCGACATATGAGATTTTACACAGATATACAGTTTTCACTTCTGCCTGCACTCCCGGAGTGTTTTTAACGCGGCTTTCTTTCATGTTTACACTACTGGCTGACTGATTATTACTGACTATTATTATTTATTTATTATTTGATGTAAGAATTTAATTATTTTATTTTACCAACTTAGTATAGATAAACTAAAATTAACTTGCATTTATTCTGTGTAATGTGTATTTGTTTTGTGTACTTAATATTTATTCGATATTTTGTTAAGTTTTTTTTTGAGACCAAATAGTTGTACTTTTACTTGATCTTAAAAATACATAAAAGTTTTTTTTAAATTTGTCACTTAACAAAAAAGCGGCAGACAGACAGATATGACGAATCTATAAAGGTTCAGTTTTTTGCCATTTGAATTTGGCCGCGTCACTAAAAGTAAAAATAAAAATGGCAGACCGTTTGCTATGCCAAAGTGTTACAAGCCCGGAAACTTTAATATTTATCAACGAACTATTTGTAATTGCTATTTGTAAATAGTATTAATTTGATTATTGTATTTTGATAATCAACAATCGTATGCTTGATTAAAATGTGGTTAGAATCCTATTATTGGATTGAAAATAAATAATTAAATGTAATATACGTTTAATGATTAAATAGGTAGGTATATTCTACTGCAGAATCACCAATAAATCAGACAATTGACCTAACTGATTTAAAAGTTGCCTAACTGATATTAAACGATGAGAATCTGGTCGCTTGTGGTTTTAACCGATCTAAAACTATTAGACCGATTTTGATGAAACTTGGTATGAGTATACATTGATTCATTGGGAGTAACATAGACTATTTTTATCCGGTTATTCCCACGGGATCGAAAGTTACGCTTGTGAAACCGTAGAGCTCTGCTAGTACTTTAATATTTGAAACATTGAAAAAATCTCTTGTTTTATATAGAAACTAGCTTCGCTCTGTATAAGAATTTGTCTTAGTTAGAACTGGTAGCTCATCACATCTGAAGGAAAATAAAAAAGAAATGAATAATCGCTAGACGGTTTCATTCTATCAACTACGAACAGAGTTAAAAACATAATAAATTCGCATTCTCCCTAAAATTTTGCAGAAAGTGCAAAGAAAATATTGCTTTGTTTTTCTGTATTAAAATTGATCAAAATCGTTATTATCGTGTTTGTTCCCTGTAAAAGAACAGGTAGGAGGTAGGAAATATTACTAATTGCACAAAGAGTACCAGCAAACATTGGCTTTGTGAACACGTTGAAAGAGCAGATTTTAAAATGGTGAACTCACTGACATTGATGGTAGGCAAGAGTTGGTGTGATTGTCAGCGATTCCTATGTGAAATTAGAAAAGAAAATATATTTAACAAAATAATCTTTACTGCTACTAAATGTCCGGACCCCTTTAATGTCTTAAAGGGGTCCGGACACTTAGTATGGGAGCTTGGCATAGTGCTTTTTTGCGCCGGTGCATTTTTAGACGCATGGCAATCGTTTGACGATGAATTTTTTACTGTACGATACTTTAGGGGTTCGGTGTGAAGGCATTATTTCTTCGCCATACTGCCTTGTCTGAAAGTGAACCGCCCACTTTTAGAAATACTTGGTCACAATGCGTATTTTTTTAATATCCCGTTACCGATAAATGTATCGAGGAAGGTACTTTTAAATTTTTATTTTGAAACCGCGAGGCACAGCTAGTAATGAAATGACCGAGCGTGGTGCATTCTTGCGCAGTGGCTTCATGACATTTGAACCGTTTCGTTTACTCCCAATTATTATTAGTGTCTACTACTTAGTTTAAGGAGTTGTAGATAAGGTAAAACATCCTAACAGGTATAATTACACAAACTTTGTTTCATCGCTATTATTTTGAGATGTGCTGATAGTTTAAGAAAACAATTACAATTGCACTGCAAAAAAACAATAATATTAAAAATCTAAATAAGTTTCTCTAAGTAGTCCAAAAGGCTGGCTGCATTGCCTCTTTGGATGGCATTGCCGATCCGTTGGCCAAAGTCGCAGCCACCCCTTTGCTAACAGTAAATGCCTATGCTCATTTTAATAATAAATAAGGAAGAGTAAAAGTAGTTAACGTCGACATTAATAATATTCTTTATCAGTGGGACCATACCCGGTTCGCGCGTCGCAATTACAGGTACCTTTGATGTGTGAGCCGAGGAGAATGGTATTATGGAAGTGAAAATATTTCGGCAACAATTTGTCACGGGCTGATGGATAGCATGTATACAATGTATATATATTATACTATGTAATATAGCTACAATGTTATGTATGTAGGTATGTATACCCATTAGTGTTCCCATTTCGTGAACCGTTATAAATTCATAATTTTAACCCAGGTACATTAAAGTGTTATGTAAGCTTTTAGTGTTCATTTGTAGTTGGGTATTTTAATTTTCATCAGTGTGTTTTGTTTATTTATTTATTCTTTATATGAGGTATTGTGTAGGCTTTATTTTATTAATATTAACTGTCTTATATTCAAAACTAGCGACCCGCTCCGGCTTCGCACGGCCATATTATGTATGTATTATACATAAAAACCTTCCTCTTGAATCACTCTATCTATTAAAAAATCCGCATCAAAATTCGTTGCGTAGTTTTAAAGATCTAAGCATACTAAGGGACATAGGGATATAGGGACGGCGAAAAGTGACTTTATTTTATACTATGTAGTGATGAATAACATCAATTACCAAGGACGGTCATTTTTTTTACATTTTTCTTATAGCAAAACTGTTAAAACATTTTAGAATATTCGTCTGAAATTTAATATAGGCATAGACATTGGGGATTGCGGGAGTAAGAACACATGCCTAAAACTTCCGAATGACATTTCAATCAAGTTTTGCGTCGATTGACATGATGTCAAGTATCCAAATGCCTTTTTCTCACGAAATTATTCAAGAGACTTCTCAGCCGCGTATGTCAATAATTATTTATAGCCAAAAATAAGTGAAGGTTGTGTATATCAAAAGGCACTTAGTATTAGTATCGCGATTATTTTACTTACACTAAAATATTTACTTTACACTTTAAATTCTTAAACTAATAAACACAAATAAATTGGGACACCATTGGAAAGTTCAAGTATCATGAAGCTACAGCGACAGAATGAACTCACTTTTTTATAGTTACACGATAAAAGAGAGAGAGAGCATAAAGGTTGTGTGTGTATAAAGTGAAAATAGAAGGTCGTAAGTCCGCAAGCTGATTCGTAATAGTATTATCTAATTATCTATTTTTCGCGACTCATAATTAGATAGATAGATAGATAAACACTTTATTTGTACAACGCACAAAACGTTGAAAAAATCAAAGAGGGCAAGAAAGCTTATTAAATTGTACAAACAGGCGATTTCTTCCAGGCAACCTTAATTATGTTTATTTGAACGGATATTTTTTATTTTTTTATTTGTTTAACCTGACGTTTTGGGAACTTTGCAGATCTCATGGTCATAGGCAGACTGAGATGACAAATTCGTCTTACAAAACACACCTCTCAAACTCCTATACTAAACGCGATTTTATCCGTTAATTAAAATAAATATAATTATGCTTCCTAGTACGTGTTTGGTCGAGTAGGTCTGCAGATACGTTGCTGACTGTACCTATTTAAGTCGTTGGTTGTAACTTTTACTAAAGGAAAATATTTCAATTGTCTTTCTCGAGCCCCACGTATCCATACGACACCCACGGAATCCGAAATTAATTTTCCGACCCGTAAAGGTAGCGAAAAGGTTTCAAATTATGAAAGAGGCCCCTAATTAATGTACTTACCATTTCTTTGTAGTATTGTGGTATACATCAGTGGAATATATTACCCAGTTTCAGCGTAGATTGAAGATGTTTATTATTAAAGTTAATTATGATTTGGAAATTTTCATGAAAGCTTTTAGGGTTCCGTACCCAAAGAATATTACAAACAAAGATAGGCGCGAATAACATAACTCTTTTCTTACAGTCGGCTAAAAACGGGACTAACAACAAATACTAAAACATTTTAATTTAGAATGAAAAAACCCCGACTTTTATCTCTTATAACTTTCACACCGCGTAACCAATTTTGATCAAACATAGCTAAGAACACTCCAGACGAATTCACCTTTCAAATAAAAGAAACAAAATCAAAATCAGTTCATCCGTTCGGGAACTACTTACGATGCCACAGACACAGATACGTCAAACTTACAACACCCCGTCGTTTTTGCGTCGGGGGTTCAAAAGGTAATGTAATCGTACGGAACCCTTTGGTTCACAAAATCTGTATTAACTTTTTTCCCAGACGCTTAATCGAAAATCAGAAAAAAGGTATCTCGGAGTTGAATTTAGCTACAATTTGAGTCATCAAGTACCACGGTCGGATAAAAACTGGAGGCTTTGGTATTGCCTTTATTACGTAGTCTTCGTCGTCGTTTATTTACTATAAATCAATGCTCTTCGATAGTTGCGCGTTTCACAACAATTATTATTATCTGTAGATTTTTTTAAATGACACGTAAATGTTTTTGTATTATTATTAGACATTTAATATTACAAGAGTAGATTGAAAAATTCATGGCATTTTTAGGGTTCCGTAGCCAAATGGCAAAAAACGGAACCCTTATAGATTCGTCATGTCTGTCTGTCTGCCGTATGTCACAGCCACTTTTTTCCGAAACTAAAAGAACTGTACTGTTGAAACTTGGTAAGTACAAGTATTCTGTTAACCGCATTAAGATTTTCACACAAAAATACACAAAACTAAAAAAAATTAGGGTCGTCCATATTTAGAAATGAAACTAAAAAAAAAATTTCATCAAACCCATACATGTGGGGTATTTATAAATATGTCTTCAAAAATGATATTAAGTAGTTTCTAATATCATTTTTTTCTAAACTGAATAGTTTACGCGAGAGACACTTCCAAAGTGGTAAAAAGTGTCCCCCCCTGTAACTTCTAAAATAAGAGAATGATGAAACTAAAAAAAAATATGTGATATACATTACCATGCAAACTTCCACCCAAAAATCCCAAAAATGGTTTGAACGAGATCTGGTAAGTAGTTTTTTTTAATACGTCATAAACCGTAAACCGCCATTTACCCTTCATTAATGTATTTTTACCACCAGCGCCATCTATTTTTTTAAATTATGTAATGATAATGATACGGAGCGCCTTCGTGCGCGAGTCCGACTCGCACTTGACTGGTTTTGTTTAATGGGCTTTAATCAGGTTAAATGTAGGTATTATTGTAAATTGTTTCCCGTAATAGAAAAAGATGAAACATTTGCATCTCAATTACCTAACTAGAAATAAAACTCGATCAAACGAAAATGGCAACTTGATCAAAAGTTGTGAAAAAAGCGACGCCCACACATTACGTTATTGCAGAAATATTAAAAAATAAACAAACGCAAAAGTCTGAACTTGTTTCTTTTAACTGTGTTACCTTCCATTACAACTTGCCAATGTAAAACAGACTACAATTGCGGATAAATAATTCGAATCACCAATTTTCATGGCTTATTAGAAACAGTTTGGTTGGTAAGTAACACCTCAGATGAGCAAACAGAACTTAAGTGGGTAACTCTAGTTTACTTTTAAGACGGTGTTTTGGAAACTTAGCGGTGTTGGCCTAATGGTGAGATATTTCGACTTTCGAGGGTCGTAAGTTCGAATCTTGGCCAGCCGTGAACCGATGGATTTTCTGACGAAAAATTTATGTGCGCTAATTGACATTGCTCTTACGGTGAAGGAAAACGTGATGATAACCGCAAAGAATGGTGAGCGCTCACCTAGCCGCACCGCACGCGCCGCACTCTCCGTTTGTGTGCGCCGCAGCGCCGCCGGCCACCTGCGGTGACGTCATCAGCATTGGCTTAGGGGATTTCCTTCGCTGCGGCGCGTGCGTTGCGGCTAGGTGTGCGCTCACCTTTAGTTGGCTTCAGATATATGATGATTAATTATTTTCTCTAGACACGGTCGACTAAGCCAAGAGGGTAGTTTTGATGCTTGGCAAGCTTACTCCATCCTCAAAAAGGTTTCAACTAAAGAGATCTAGTTGCAGAAAACATCCCGTATACAAGTACAAGTTGTGATAACTTTCCGGAATACGTATATGATAGTAAAATAAATATATAATAATAAGAAACTTTTAAAGCTATTGCATTGCTTTTATCGCGGGCTTTGAGCGCAGCGACCGAATCAAGAAATTCCGTAACGAAAATAAAACCTAACACCCCCCACTCCGCCTACCATGTAGCCCGGCCGAGCGTTCGTTTGACGTGTATGTATATGGTACGACTATACGAAGCTCGTTTTATATGCGTTGCATTGGTTCATTCCTCGTTAGTGTATAAAAAACTGAATAAAATGATAAAAGTAACAGGTAAGTACTTTAAACTTGCACTAACTGTGTCGGGGCAAACACGGAATTAAATTGTAAAGTGCAAGGTAGTTTATCAGTTTAGGACATTTTTTTATGCTGCATACCTTTTCTACGGGACGACACAGTCCAGAGGGAGACTAAGGCGAAGAAAGCCCTCTTTAAAAAGTGGCAAGCGTCCAGCTCTCCTGAAGATCGCGACTCGTATAAAGCCGCCAAACGTGCCACAAAAAGAGCAGTAGCCAGAGCCAGACAGAACCACTTACAGTCACTGTACGATAAGTTGGAAACGTCTGAGGGGCAGAAGCTTATTTACAAGTTGGCACGTTCGAGGGTAAAAGCGGCGCAGGATATATCCAAGTGCCGCTGTGTAAAAGACCCCGATGGCAACCTGCTTTGCGAGGACCTCGCGGTGAAGGAGAGATGGCGCTCTTATTTCCACGAGCTGCTGAATAAGCAGTACAAAGAGGTGCAGCCGCCGGAACTCCCTCCGAATCAAGGACTTGTGCCACCGATTACGCCTGACGAAGTCCGCAAGGCTCTTCGCCGCATGAAGAATCGGAAAGCTGTCGGAGCCGATGGAGTCCCTATCGAAGTGTGGAAGGCGATGGGGCCTCGTGGTGTGGGCATCTTGACCAACCTCTTTAACCGCATACTCGAGACCGGCGAGATCCCTGCCCAATGGAGATTGAGTGTTATTACCCCAGTTTTCAAGGGCAAGGGATCGGTGCAGGAGTGTGGCAGTTATCGAGGTATAAAGGTCATGTCCCACACCATGAAGCTCTACGAGCGGATAGTCGACTCTCGGATCCGACAGGAGTGCACTGTCTCTGGGTGTCAATATGGTTTCCGCCCCGGGCATGGCACCATGGACCCTGTTTTCGCCCTAAGGATCGTTATGGAGAAATACAGGACGAAGAATACGCCTCTGCATTTTCTATTCCTAGATTTGCAGAAGGCCTTCGACTGTGTTCCTCGCATGATGATCTGGTGGGCGCTGCGGTCCAAAGGGGTTCCGGAAGCTTATGTTGAAATCATCAGAGACATGTACCGAAATTCTGATTCTGTGGTGCGAACTGCTGTTGGCGACACTAAGCCCTTCCCTGTTACCGTTGGAGTTCACCAGGGTTCCGTCCTAAGCCCGTTCCTGTTCAGCGTAATATTGGATGCACTGTCCGTTGCCATCAGGGATGCACACGAGCAGCCTCCATGGCTGCTCATGTACGCTGATGATATTGCGCTGGCGGATTCGGATAAGGGGCGGCTGGTCCAACGTGTACACACGTGGAAGGAGTCGCTTGAGAACGGCGGTTTGCAACTGAATGTGGCGAAGACAGAGTACTTGGCTTGCAATACCACAGATCCCACACCTGTCTGCGTAGACGGTCATATGGTCGAGCGGACAGACCAGTTTAAGTACTTGGGGTCTGTGCTTCGCGCGTCCGGCGACATCGATTACGACGTCAAGTCACGCATTTCAGCGGCTTGGGCCAAGTGGCGTGAGGTGACTGGTGTCATTTGCGACCCCAAAATGCCGATTAAACTAAAGGGACAGGTCTATAAAACCATCATTAGACCTGTCCTTTTGTATGGTAGTGAGGCGTGGCCGGTGCTTGAGCGACATAAGCAGGAGCTGCGTGTCACGGAGATGAAGATGTTGCGCTGGATGTGTGGAGTGACGCGAAAGGATCGCGTCAGGAACTCCCGCATCCGGGGCAGCCTTCATGTCCGAGACATTGCAGATAAATTGCAAGAGTGTCGCTTACGCTGGTACGGCCACGTCTTGCGAAAACCGGCTAGTTACGTGGGGAACAAATGTCTTGCCATGGCGCCTCCGCCGGGTCGTGGCAGACTGGGTAGACCCAAGAAGTGCTGGCTTGACGTCGTAAAGGGTGATATGCGTGCAAATGGCCTTACAACCCAGGATGCCGAAGATCGTGCGAAGTGGAGGCGTAAAAGTAGGAAAGCGGACCCTGGGCTCCCGAGAGGGATGCAACCGGGAACATCGCTCGGATGATGATGACCTTTTCTACGGGGCAATGTAAAACATAATACTTTTTACAAAATGTGGTAATTGCAGTTTTTGTGTTTTTACCGTAAGTTTTTATCACATAGAAATATTGGAATAAAATACGTTATATTCCAAACTGGCGACCCGCCCCGGCTTCGCACGGCTATTTTATGCATGTATTATACATATAAACCTTCCTCTTGAATCGCTCTATCTATTAAAAAACCGCATCAGAATCCGTTGCGTAGTTTTAAAAATTTAAGCATAATAGGGATATAGGGACATAGGGAAAAATAAAGCTACTTTGTTTTTTTATACTATGTAGTGATGATGATAGTGATTCTATAGATAGATAGATAGATAAATTCTTTATTGTAAACACCAATTTCAAATAACATTAATAGTAAAATGAAAAAATTAAAAGTTTAAGTCTAAGTTTAAGTCTAAGTCTAAGTCTAAGTTAAGTCTAAGTTTGACGACCCAGTTGGCATAATGGTCACCATGCCGGACTGTCAAACATAGGGTCGCGGGTTCGATTCCCGCCTCAGACAAGTATTTATGCTTAGATATTTGTCTGTGGTCTGGTTGTTTCTATGTATTATAAGTATATATTTACAAAAGAAAAGTATATAAGTAGTATATCCGTTGTCTAGCACCCATAACACAAGTCTAGTTACTTAGCTTGGAGCTACATGGCGATGTGTGGAGTGTCCTGCAATATTTATTTATTTATAAGTGATACTATGTGAAATAAATAACTTATTTAAGCGATATGTTCTATGTGACTGCTACTGCTATGGATTCATGCGCTCTATATCTGAAGACAGTTATTATTATTAGACTCAAATTCCTTACTTGCACCTTTAAACTTTGTAGGTAACCTAAGTATTTTAATCCAACCGAATTCTTTGCCAACTATACAGTATAATGTGACCGTAATTTTCACTCAAGCCCACACTGGAAATTACCCGTGTGATATGGCCCTAAGCCAAGCCAAGTGTTTAGTTTTCTTTGGCCAAACTTTCACACGAGGGTGACACTGAACTTATGGTAAGACATTAGTTTAGTTAGGGTTGCCATCTCAAAAATCTGCGAACCAAAGTTTTCAAATAATCGACTTTTTTAAGCTATTGCATAGCTTTTATCGCGGGCTTTGAGCGCGGCGACCGAATCAAGAAATTCAGTAACAAAAATAAAACCTAACACCCCCCACTCCGCCTCCCATGTAGCTCGGCCGATGGTACGACTGTACGAAGCTCGCACGATGCAATAGCTTTTATTTATTTTAAACATAACCTGTAAGAAACTATTAAAGTAGTCAGTCTTACATTTCTATACAATTAATATAAATCATAAACCGGCCAAGTGCGAGTCGGACTCGCGCACGAAGGGTTCCGTAACATTATTATATTGTTTAAGTACCTATTTGTTGTCATAGCGGCAACAGAAATACATCATCCGTGAAATTTTCAACTGTCTGGCTATCACGGTTCATGAGATACAGCCTGCGGTGAAAGACAGACAGACGGACAGTTTTATTAAAAGGGCCCGTTTTTAGGTACGGAACCCTGAAAATGACCTTGAGCGACCAAATTTTAGTGTAGCGAACGACACTCCCAGCACTCGTGGTCTCATTTGTCGGACGGTCCCCGGACCCCCTTTAAACTAGGACAAGTCCGGGGAAACCCGGACGTATGGCAACCCTAGTTTAGTACGTAGTTCTCAATGTTTTTATATCAGTTTATCCTGTTCTTGAGACGAAGTTTTGGATATCAATTATTCTTAGGACTCAAATAAGCTACAGATCATTTCGTCGCCATGTTACATAATTTTGTTTTTATGACAACTTATTTGTCGTGATTACTTGTGATGGATGACACCTTTTACGAATGATAAATGAGGAGAAAATAATGCATTTGTTTCTTTTAGAACAGGGCTGCCCAAACAAAGGCCCGCGGGCCGCATGCGGCCCGCGGCTTGTTTTCATGCGGCCCGCGACACACATTTTAATCTAAAATGTGTGTCGCATGCGGCCCGCGACACACATTTTAATCTAAAATGTGTGTCGCGGGCCGCATGACAATCTAAATAGTTTTGGACACAAATAGTTTGGATAATATTATTCGTTGTCAAAACATGTACTCGTCAATACTTGGTTATCGGTACTATTGTTAGAGATAAATTAACGAAAAATCAATAAACATAGAAAGACAAAATTACCCTGTATTTTATTTACTTACTTGACAACTGAAAATATTTTTCTGGCCCTCCAGCTTTTGTATGAAATTTAATTAGCCCGCGAAGGTGTATAGTTTGGACAGCCCTGTTTTAGAAGTCTATATAATTGTGATATAATATAATTAGCGGCACGTAAGTTTAGCGCTGACCGTTATTGCGCAGAAGTAAAAAAATAGGTATCACAGGGGTGCTAGAGGGACGAAGGGTGCGCGTGCGTTGCGCCGGTTGGTAGCCTGTCGTATTCCGTCCCCCGCACCGATACGACGCTCCGCGGACTTCTGACTGTACAGTCGCGTTCTAAAGTGTATTGTTATTGCCGTTCACGTATTAAACAAAAATTGACAAATTCGATTACAATATTATTTCGAATGTATTATTATTTCCTACCCCCTATAAACTTATCCACTTTGTCACATGATCAACTTTGTATGGAAGTCGTTTATTTCATTTCCTGATTAAAATAAAAAAGAGGTGATCTTGAATAGTAAAACAACCTGTTACAAGCTATACAAAACTTTAACATTAACTATTCATTAATGTTTGCGCGCGCGACAGTACCTAATATATCTTCCACGTTTCGGTTAGTGATAGACTTAAGTACCTACTATATTTATTTAAATATGTTCGTAATTTTTTTTGGTTATAGGTACTAATTAAAGTTATACTTAATGTTCGTGACTGTACCCATGCGCAGCTATCCCCTCTACATTTCGCTCAGCGCTAAACTTACGTGCCGCTACCTGTACCTATATGCTCCGGTAAACATTGTTTTGCCATTTACAAAAAAAAGGAATAAAAAAACGTGTGGCACTCGAGGACTGCCATGGTAAAGCTATTGCATCGTGCGAGCTTCGTACAGTCGTACCATATACACGGACGACAAAAAACGGACGACAAAAACGGACGATAAATAACGGATTTGTCGTTCTTCATTTGTCGTCCGTCAATAGTCGTCCGTCAATATTCGTTCGTCAATAGTTGTCCGTCAATAAATAATCGTCCGTCATTTGTCGGGGGTGTTAGGTTTTATTTTTTGAGAATTTCTTGATTCGGTCGCGGCGCCCAAGGCCCGCGATAAAATCTATGCAATAGCTTAAAACTGATGTTGTTTGATTCTCAGACCTAACGAATATACACAAAAAAAATTCATACAAATCAGTTTAGGTGGACATACGTAACTAACACTGCGACACAAGATTTTTATATATGTAAGAAGGATAGTCGTAGCTTATAAATAAGTAACAGTCATAAGTTTAATGTAATGAATAATTATAAGGTAGCTGTTTGTTTTTGCCTAGTGTATAATAAGTGTTCTATTTAATTGACCCAGTTGGCACAATGGTCACCATGCCGGACTGCCAAACACAGGGTTGCGGGTTCGATTCCCGCCACAGCCAAGTATTTATGTTTTAATATTTGTCTGTGGTTTGGTTGTTTCTATGTATTATAAGTATATATTTACGAAAGAAAAGTATGTAAGTAGTATATCCATTGTCTAGCACACATAACACAAATCTAGTTACTAAGCTTGGGGCTAGATGGCGATGTGTGGAATGTCCTGCAATATTTATTTATATTTATTTTATTTTAATTGTAACATCGGCAATCCAAGTCTTCGCCTACCCCGTAACTTTAGACAGCATATACAGGGTTATTGGTAATTATACTAGCAAGCCGTTGAGGGCTACTTCTGTGCACCTTAACTAACAACTTTTGGAAAATCGAAATATTTTTCGAGAATTTTGAGGTTAGATTTACCTTTAAATCAGCTGTTCCTTACACGGAGAGGTCATTAACCTTAAAATTTTACTTATTTTTTAAGTTTAATCTACTGTTTTTAGTCTGAATGACCTTTGTTTTAAAAAATCAGCTGTTTTTCGAATTAACATAACCTCATACTCAGAAACCGAACAAATAAGAAACACACCTTTTCAGATATTGATCAAAATCTAAATTGACTTTCTTCGTTTCTATGACATCTCCCGCCTAAATCAAAATTTCGATTTTTTTTTCCAATTTCCAAAAGTCGTAGAACAAAAGTTGTTTGTTACGGTGCACAGAAGTAGCCCTCAACGGCTTGCTAGTATAATTACTAATAACCCTGTATATACTCATGGTTCTTGCCCTGCCCGTCAGCCGTAACTAATAGGTGTACAAGTAACATGCCTTGCTGTGACACAGCCTTGCATCGGACCGTTTGCATATTCGGTGCTATTAATCATTCTGTGAAGCATGCCTGTGTCGTCGCCATAGCTGGATATCACTTGCAAAAACTAGTGCAATATGTGCCAGTGTTAATGGCAAAGACTGAACCGCACTTTAAGCGCTCGAGCGCTTTACTTACCGGGTGATTGCTGGGTCCTAACCAGGCAGTGGCAACACAAAGCACATGGATGTCATTTGCGAGTGCGCTTTAAAAATGTCATAGACAAGTGTCGCAACAATAAAGATGGAGGTTTTTCTCAAGTCTTTGGTCCCAACAGTACAGCGACAGAACGTCATTTGGCCAATTTGTTGCATCTGTTTATTGACAATTTGATTACGCAGCGCTAACTATCTTATCTTATTTATTAAAATTATTAAAAAAAACAAATAGGAAGAATAATAGCAAAACCTTTTATCCAGATCTAGTTTACGAAATATTATCAATTTAAAAAGAATCTAGAATATAAAAATCGTTTATTTTTCTCCCATGCATGTATCACGATCAACTTATTTTGGAACAATTTACACTTAACATAATTGTAATAATGTTCTTAGGTCTCAAAATAAAAAAAAGTTAAGTATAATGCTCGCCGTTTTTTTTTTTAAATCTAGAGGAACTATTTTTTCTTTTTGTGTATTTGCTCAAGTATTGCCATGCCGTCATTCTTTCTGCTCTATTAATCATGACTCCTTTGCTCTATTTGTGTTTAACAATGTATTTTGTTTGAGTAAAGTCGTTTGGCCATAAAGTGGCAGTGTTGACCGCGCGACGGCGGCGACACAACATGTTCGGTATCCGACCACAGACGACCGACAGCATGCAGCGTAAACAGACAACAATGTTTGACAAACACGTCCGTAATTTGGCTACAGCTCGTTACATGACATGTTGATTTGGTTTTATTTGTGTCAAAGTCAAAGTCAAAATTTTTATTTCTTTGGATGCTTAATACATTAAAATTTGTTTATACACCACATAAAATCGACTTAAAAACTAAGTTTTTTGTTAACTAAGTTGTAGATAGTTATTCGAAATAAGAAGATTGCATGCAGCGGAGTTGAGAATGTTGAGATGGATGTGTAACGAGGAATCCATCCTCGTTACTCCGCACATCCGTCCAAAATAAGGAATGAGTATATTAGAGGATGTTCGAACCTTATACACTTTTTTTACTTGAGGGTAGAAATATTACGCTTGGTCAATTGCATAGAATTGGTCGAGCACTCGCTTCATCGACGTCAGATAAGACATACGCTTACGTGTCTTGTCGCCGGGAGTCTCACCGGGATATTTGTGAATATTATCGCGATATACGTCGTAGAATCTGTGTCATCTCAAGGAGTGTTAATTGTTTACTTCGGAGGGCGGCGCATCGTATGTACAGCACATTCCACCGGACTACTTACCCGGAAGCGTGTGACGCATTAGGACTTATAGTGTGCATACAGCTAGTGACAATTAATATCACCGTTCATCTTAAATAATACGTGCAGAGGATCCTGAAACTACCATCCACAGGAAAGGCGGTGCCGACTGACCTAGGTAAGTGGCCATCGTTTTGTTTCTCCTTCATAAAGTGTGTAAAGGTTCCTTCAGTGCGTACTTCAGTTACTTAAAATCTTATTCTGGCAGAAGCCAGTGGTCCTTCTTAATATCTTAAAAATCCAACGACCTATCGATCTACAAAAAACCCCACAGAGGAAGCCTTAAAATAGCACCGGTAACTGAAAAAGTAAAAGGGAACCGTTTGAGTTGGTATGGACATGTGATGAGAAGAGAAGAGACGCATGTGACTAGAAAAGTGATGAGTATGAATGTAGAGGGATGGAGAGGAAGAGGACGACCAAAGAAAAGATGGATGGACTGCGTGAGACAAGACATGAGAGAGATTAATGTGAACGATGAGATGACGATTAATAGAAGTGAATGGAAGAAGATTACATACTGCGCCAACCCCAAATAAATTGGGATCAGGGCAGGAAGATGATGATGCTGATGATGAGTTATTTGAAATAAGTCTGACCTCAATAATAAGTAGTATCTACATACAAAGAAGTACTTAGGAGGTAACTGTTCGGGTTTAGGTAGGTATTGGTGTCGATTCGGTATAACACGACGACTTAACTTAACCTAACTAAAATACGACTAAAATAAGTTAAGTCATTTTTATATTCAATTCGGTTTTGCCGTCAAACTAAATTTGGTTGTATTTTGACAGATTGTTCGACACAATTAAAATTTATTAAAGGAGTCCGGACGTAGGAGTTTGGCATAGTCATTTTTTGCGCGATTTATGTTAATACCCGTTTCCAAAACACTTTAGCGATCCGGTGTTAAGGAATTATTTGTTGGCCATAATGACCTCTATCGATAGGAATGAGTCTCAAAATGAACCTTTGCATTTTAAGTTACAGGCATGTTGTGTCTAAAGGCCTTTGCACCCGGCAGCGCAAAAGCGTTCAATGAATCGCGTCAAGCCCCTCAGCCTTATTTTAATGGTTTACGGTTTATTCTTAGGTGGGATTAGAAGAAACAACGGAGTCTCAGAAAAAAATAAAGCTAAAATCAACTAAGTTTTAACAGTTTCCTATTTTGACAAATCTGGCCGGAAAATACTAGTTTTAACTGTTTATTTTACGTTTCTTCTGTATCTACTACAGCAACTACCATATACTACTTCATTTTCACCCCAAAAATCAACAAAAAATCGTAAAAACTTCAGAAAGTGGTTCACATTAATTTTAATCGATACGAAATAAGTCGCGACTAAAATTAGTCGTAATTTAGTTTGACATTTCTAAAATTTGATCATTCCGAATTGCAAAATTGTGTTTTGGACTTAATTTAGTTCGACTTAACTAAAAATTATTTTACTCCTGTCAAAATTGGTTAGGTTGGGTATTTCCGAATAGCAATCATAATTTTACACATCTAAACCTAATTTTAGTTAAGTTAAGTCGTATTTGTGTACATTCGAATCGAGTCCATTTTTATTCTCAAAAGAACTTATAATTTATTTACATAGGAAATATGTAAATGCTTATTTATAGTAATTAGCAGCGGTCCGCGGTTTCACCCGCGTAACGCCCGATCTCGTGGGAATATCGGAATAAAAGTATCCTGATTTATTCCCAATGAATCAATGTATCCTAACACCAAATTTCATCAAATATGGTCCAGTAGTTTTGGAGCCTATTTTTTTTACAAACAAAAATAACTTTCTACTTTATAATATTATATAGATAGAATTATATAAATGTTCTGAGTGTTAATCGCACCGAATATGGAAGTGGTGTCCTGACATATAATATTCTTATTGTTAGCTACTTACTTTAAGCTTTACATTTTGCTTAAAAATTTAAATAATTCTGCAAAAAATACCACCACGCCACCCCTAAGCTAACTCTACCAAAACGTACCCCTCGAACGTTCAATTCCTTCACCACCGTTTCATACATACGGCTTGAAGTGATCTCCAAATACTAGGGCTGTATGCAACTCGAATTTTCAATATCGGCTGCCAATATATTTCGAGTGGCCAAGTACTTACCTACTCTCTAAGTCAGGTTTTATGAGTTGCCGTACAAATACCGGTAAATCTTAAAGTTGCCAATATTAAAAAGTTGATAGGTAAGTGTCGTAAATATTGGATGGGGATGAAATTGATTGAACTTTTGGTGTCTTTAAAGTATATTATTTTTATGAACTATCTTTAAACGCAAAGCATGATACAAACAAACCCACAACGCAACCACGGCGGGCGGTTTTCTTATTTATTGTACTTTGTAATGTGTTTTAAATTTATTTTTATACCTATTCGTTTTTTTATATTTTTATTTTTATACCTATTTGTTTTTGAAGTGAAAACTTCTTATGGCGCGTTGGGCACTTTTGTGGGTGAGCATTTTCAGCCGTTCTCGCGACAGATTTTGACGCGACAGATGAGATTTTATTTGTGTTAGTCTTTTTGTTTAACTTATACTGCCATCTATTACACAAATTGAGAAACTTAGTTTCTAGAAAGACCGCTATTCGAATGTAGATGGCGCTGATTTAAATTTTTTACTGCCATCTAGCGAATAAAAAATAAACTATATTTGTTTAAGTGAGTGCTAAAAGATGGCAGTAGCAGATCGTTTCAAGAAATATTCTATGAGAAATAACAAGTTTGTTGTTTTCACTTCTGCCTGCACTCCCGGAGTGCGCTGTTTTTTTTATTTACATTTATTTTTATATCTACTTATTTATTTTTATACAGGATTTAATAATAAGAAAGCCTTTGAGGGCTACTTCTGCAGCTTAACAATAACTTTTGTTTTACAACTTTTGGAAATTCGGTCATATTTTGAAAAGTTTGAGGTTATTCGAAAATCACCTGATTTTTTTAATGGTCATTTATAATTAGAAAATTCGATAAAATTTAAAAAATAAGTAAATATTTAATTGAATTAGGTCCTCTCTGAGTAATTAACAACTGTTTTGCGGGTAATTTTGTTTAGGAAATGTGTTTGAATTTAAAAGTTCTAGAACCAAAATTAATTGTTAAGGTGCACAGAAGTAGCCCTAAACAGATTTCTTTTATAATTACAAATAACCTAATATACATAAGGGGTTTGGGCCGGTTGGTCAAGGGTGTGTTTGGTCAAAGTGCACGTTTGCCCAAAGGTGTATTTCGGCAAAATATACGTTTCGTCAAAATCTCGTTCTGCCATGGATGTATTTAGTCAAACTACACGTTTAACTATAGGAGTGTTCATTTATTAATTATTTATTATTTCACACAATATAGAACATAATACGGTGTGTATTATGTTTGTGCTTAATTAGAGCCAAACCTACGTATTATTGTCACTGCTGATGTGTTTATGACAGTAGTCACCCATATAGATCAATAGATCCATGCTTTGGTGAACCACATAAAAAGCTACACATTAAGGACGTATTAACGTTTACTTAAGTGTCAAAATGTTAGCAAAGTATAGCTGGGTTCCGGTTTATCCGTCAAAGTTTTACATATTTTAAAGATACCAAATGAATCAGAAAACACTCATCTGTAGATGATATAAAAATAATGTTTAAATAATATACGTTTAATACAAAAAATAATAGTTTTTCGTAGGCCTCTTCCCATAAAAATAATGAAAATAGGCCGACTTTTGGTACAAAGATCTCAATAACTAGAAGATTTCAAAAAATAAAAATATACTACGATAAAATAGAAATATTAAACATTAATTCACATAGAAAAGATACGACAAAAATATTCACAATTACTCCATAAACCACAAAAATAGATCATCAATCTTCCACCATGTTATGCTAATTCATATAAAGCTTATTGTCATAGAAATAAGGTTGACTTTATTTGTCTTTGTCTCAGTTCGATATATAAAGTAACGACCATTTTGAATGAAAAGTCAATCTGGAATAGTCTAGATACTTCAGGGTCTTCTCTACTCATGTGCTTCAGGCGCGTCAAAACGTAAATGTATTAATCGTTCATACAACTACGTAGGTACCTACTATACCTATAATACACATCTGCACTTGTTAGTCGCTTACAAAAGCGAACAAAACCACAGTGTAACCACCCAGACTGAAAAGTCATTAGTTAAAAAGTTTTATAACACACTGACATTTTACTCTAGTGTAAATTAAAGAAATGTTTGCATAACTGCTCTCTTGGGGACTAACCCTTCGCTGTTAGCACGCCCTTCACTCGCGCAACGTGCATGGATATTGTGGAAGCGCTGTTATTGTTTTACAAGTTTATTTGTTTATTAAAACGCGTGAAGTCATTTTTCATCCCATCTATTCAAAAACGGACGTTTTATTCGCATATAAGTGCACCTAAAGTAGTACGTTTAGGTTCCCTTCAATAAGTGCGACTAAAAGTTGTACTGAAATCCATTATAACCCGCTAAACAGCGGGTTATAATGAGTTTTGAATTTGGAATATGAAACTTGTAATGTCTATCGCCAGAGACGACCAAGGAGGTCGAACGTCAAATACTGCACAAATTGTGTATGAGTTGGCCGGTGAGACTCAAACCCAAAACAAAAAAAAAAGGCGGCAACTGATGTGCTGTGTATGTTTATTTATCTGATATTGCAATTTTATTGATTTCACAAAATGTATTCGTCAAGTAGTGAAGAGACCACAATATTAACACCGGAATCCGTGAAAATGGACGCAAAAAATGTAATACACAATCTTTTACCTACTTAATCCCAGGAAATTTATTTAAAAGCCTATACTTAACAGTTTCGTCGATTGGAAAAATGCAAAAGGAGCAAAGACTTTTTCTGAAAATGTGTTCCTGGCTTACTTTCAGGATATAGCTAATGTTTCGAATATAAGATAAATGTTTAGGTTTGTATTATATTTTATCACTACATAGTATAAAACAAAGACGTTTCCCACTGTCTGTCTGTCCCTATGTATGCTTAGATCTTTAAAACTACGCAACGGATTTTGATGCGGTTTTTTTTAGTAGATAGGAGTGATTCAATAGAGGACGGTTTCAGTACATAAAACAAAACTACCACGCGTACGAAGTCGCGGGCAACAACTAGTAACAAATAAATATATTACAGCGATTTCTTGTTTCATTTTCTCATAGAGGGGGATGAAAAGTAAAATTATTTTTTCCTCTGGCGATTTCCTTTGAATCCCTCTCTCCGTTCAGGATTCTATATAAGAATCCCTCGCTGCGCTCGGGATTCTACTCTAGAATCCTTCACTCCGGTCTGGATTCAAAATAACGCCCTCGCCCTAAAAATACAATTTTAATACCTTGTGACACAATCTACTATTTACAACGACTTTGAATCTTTTTTTCTCTCTCGATCCAAAAAGAGGGGTTATTATAAGTCTGCAGCATCGTAGCTCTCGAACGGATACACCTATTTTGATTAAGGATTTTGTTTGTAATTTTTCTCTTTTTATTTAATGGATATTTCTTTCTCCCGGGCTGAAGCCAGAATTACTTTAAAATCGGTTGCATTGAGGTGCTGTTAACGGTGGTACAAGGTATTTATTGCCCGTGGCACTGTCGTACTATCAGTAGTGACACGGGCAGAAAAAAAAATCTGTGTCATCACCACGTGGTCCAGTAGTGACATGGAAAGTTTTTGCCAATGTCACTAAAAAAACAACAAACAAAATATGGGATAATGCCTTGTAAGTAGGTAGATTAGGTATATATAAACCAGACCGCTTTATATTAAACTGGTAAAACCCAAAATCTGAAATAGAAATCACTTACGTTGTAAATAAACGAAGTAACTTGTAAGTAGACTGAGAACTTCACTAAGCAGAGGCTCTATTGTATTCTAGTTTCTTAGAAGTAATCTGTTTTTGCCGCACTCAAAATTGAAGGGATTTAGTTTCATAAGTTTCGAATCTTGTTTGCCTTAGGATTGACTTACAAAATGTTTTCTTTACGTAACTTGTTTTGTTTATTGAAAGTTTTGGGTTTGTTTGCATGTTCAAATTGTAAGTG
Source organism: Idaea aversata (assembly GCA_907269075.1). Classification (NCBI taxonomy): domain Eukaryota; kingdom Metazoa; phylum Arthropoda; class Insecta; order Lepidoptera; family Geometridae; genus Idaea; species Idaea aversata. The sequence continues at coordinate 8,531,303 of OU026102.1, forward strand.
AATCAGCATAAAGCTATGAAAAATTGGTATGATTAGTTGAGCGAGAAACTTGTTTTCATTAGGTATGTCTTGCGATCAAAGAATTTAATATACAAGTATTAGGCCGGACAGTCAGTTATTGTCTAATTTATTGGCGTTATTAGTACAAAGTCGCTCAGTTTTGACGACCCAGTTCACAATGATCACCATGCCGGACTGCCAAACACAGGATTGCGGCTTCGATTTCCGCCTCAGATAAGTATTTATGCTTAGTTATTTGTCTGTGGTCTGATTGTTTCTATGTATTATAAGTATATATTTACAAAAGAAAATTATAAAAGTAGTATATCCGTTGTCTAGCACTCTTAAGGTGAAAGGGTACCTGCGCGCTCTCCATACAAACGTAGTCGACTGTTACCTCCCTGGATAATGACACTAGCACAAATATTTTTGTGCCATAACACCTATAACTGCCATGACTATGCCCCTATGTTTTGGTTTTTTTAATTTTCTAATTATTATAGAAATTAAAATTAAAAAATAAAAGAATAAAAAATAACAAAAAATAGGGGCATGGTCATGGCTGTTATAAGTTTTATGCACCAAAAATATTTGCTCTAGTGTCATTATCCAGGGAGAAAACAGTCGACTACGTTTGTAATAGTTTGTATGGAGAAAGCCCCAGGTACCCTTTCCTCTTAACACAAGTCTAGTAACTTAGCTTGGGGCAAGATGGCGTTTTGTGGACTGTCCTGCAATATATATAAAATTTAGTGATGTGCTCGTGGAACAAGTATGAAAAATTTACATAATGCCCAATGCTCCTTTTAGTTTATCTCTTTGCTCGTGATATTTGAAAGATGTTTATGTCCAAGTAAAGTTGTCTATGTTATGTTAAGAGAATTGCAACTTTCTGATTTCAAGAGAAAATGAAATTTCCAAAAAAGTCCAAAAGGAAATTCAATTTTAAAACCACAAAAACTCACTAAAAAAATACTTAGGTACCGATATGTTTATTGAATTTCTTCCAAGTTTTTTAAATAACAATTGACATTATATGGCCGTTACGAACTTTGGCTGACCTGTGGCCAGAGACTACTAGCTCATTAAGATAGCGTCATCTATCTTAATGAGCTTATAGTAGACTGAAAACTATGTTTTCGTAGATGGGTAAAGGAATAAGGTTTGTCAGAAAACGTCACTATATCTCACGTAAATAATCGGGTTTGAAACGTGTCGGGCCAAAACATAATTTAAAGAATGTTAAAAGATAAGGATCAGCTATACCTAACGTGACCATAATTGTTTATAGACAGAGCGGGCCAACTGCCGAATTTTGTTCAAAGAAATGTTGAGCTAGATCTTCTAACCTAACTTTCGTAGAACTACGCCAAGTAATTTTTCATGTTTCCAACACTTAAAATTAGTAGGTATAGATCTTCGGTTCAGCATTGTTTTCCTCGAAAGTCATCACAATGTTTAGGGACACTATTTAAATATGACAGCGGGACATTTCTTCCCTTGCCGGGGACAGCGGGACACACAGTTTGAAAGCGGGACTGTCCCGCCCAAAGCGGGACGTATGGTCACGTTAGCTATACCCTGTATCTTTCCAATATGTTCTTCCAAAACCCAAACAGTGTCAAAACAAAAACGTTGTCACACATCACGTGACGTATTACAGGCCGCGGCGTTATGAATAATTTAACCATTATACTAACATTTTCAATTTCCTGAAAGGGAAATCGTGTTTTTGGATTATTGTACAGAGTTCGATCGCGTATTTTTTTAACACGAAACAAAGAGTTTTACAATTATAGTGGAATAAATAAACAGAACATAACACACGCATATTTAGGTAATTACGCTTCTGGAAATTTTGCGTATGACAAAAAAAGAGATTAAATAGAAAAGCGATTAGGGATTTACGACTATGGTAATACTTGCGAATGTCAAAAAATGTCAGTTGAAACTAGAGTGGGGAAAAATGCGAATAGAAATTTTGCTACGCGGAATTTATTAAGTTTGGGGAACAGTACTAATTACTCTCATTTTCAACCCTATTAATTGCATAGTGCGCGCGAACGCATAGAGCTGCAAAAGGGCGCGGATTCGCTAGAGTGAAGAGAGCAGCACAAACACGCACAGTGTACAATTTTCATGAATTTTCACTTCTAACTTTTTTATTTTTCGTCCTACGACTAAAAGTTACTTCGTAAAAGTTGTAGATAATCTTATTTGCAACAAAAAATGGCAACTATTTTTTTTGTAAGACCTAAAGTTCGTCAGATAAACCATGAAACTTAGATTTAACTTTAAACTTAATTAAACTAATTTAAATTAATTTGCTTTTTGTTATTATTGTAATTTCTTACTATTTTTTAAGAGCAGTTTGTTTTCCTAAAAAAGAAATAAATAAATAAATAAATAAACTGACCACCCCTTGATATCTAAAAAATAAAATCGCGTTCTCTGGCAAATGTAACCTCAAATGTAACTTTTCAATGAACTATAAACTTCCAGTGATGGACTAAATTGCAGCTTTTTCAAGTGTAGTAGAAGTAGAAACGAATCAGGATGAAAGTTTTTCTGAGGAATAGGTATACTCTATGTAAATTAAATATCTTTGCATAGGTAATATCTAATCCATGTCGTTTGACTTGAATGAAATATTTCGTTTATTTGTTGACATGGCAACATGGTCACGCTAATCTTGAAGTTTCAAATATACACTTGCGTGTAGATAATACACTATCCATTGTTTCGGAATAGAAAGTAAAATATTATTTTCTCAGGTTAGCGATCAGGAGCAGATCCACCGTAGAGCTCCAAAACGGCTGTTATAAGAATGTTTTCAACACAAGCAAGATTCTAGACACCTGTTTTAGGTGAAGTTAAAAGTCTTCTAACTCATCAATTAATCAAACAAAAATTATTAGAATGCAAACAATCTAATAATAGTAGTTTTCGAACTCTACCGAGGGCTGCAATTATGCAGCCGACTGTACCTATAGGTAATTATATCCCGCGCAAAACTAGTTTCCTCTACTGTACAAAAACTATTCACCACTTAGTCTCAACAAGAACACAAACGTGTTGATATATCGTCTAAGAGTTCTCACTTGACGCGAGCGAGTCTCATATTTTGTTGTTAATAAATTTCATTAAAACTTGCCGCCCGAGTTGCGGACTCTTCTTTGAGTTAATTAAAAACTGATGCACGGAGAGCCGGGTGGGTCTAATTGTGCATACGTGTACGAAACTACATACATGTGTGCTGTTGTACACGTCAAGTTTTATACACGAATCTGCCCCCTAATTCACAACCCGTCGGAATGCAACCGAAACAAAAAAAAATGCTCCTCTTTCACTCACGCGACTTTTGTCGTGTTGCCATCCTTGTCTTTTCAGTTTTATTCGTTTCGGTAGCCTTCCGATAGTTTGTCAATTAGCCTGCTGAACTGGTGGAAATGGGACTCGGTCCTGATTGGTATTACATACTTATTGGTCCCCCACCTTAGTTACGTCATTAAGTTTAAAGGCCAGACCGGTTCAGTATGTGATAAATAAATAAATCATGAAGATAGAATAGTGTAGATTAGGGCTTCCAATTCGAAATACTGAGATCCCGCTTGAGCGCTGTCACTCGCACATTGTCCAAAATCAAACTGGTGATGTATTCAACACGGAAAAGAACACGTCTACTCAAGATCCGACATTGCAAGAGGAACTAGAGCAGAGTTTAAACTCCGCCATAACAAGATACGAAGTAGTTTGGCTGACTTTTAACTGCTGATATATTTAACACGGAAAAGAACACGTCTATTCAACCTCCGACATTGCAAGAGGAACTAGAGCAGAGTTTAAACTCCGCCATAACAAGATACGAAGTAGTTTGGCTGACTTTTAACTGCTGATGTATTCAACACGGAAAAGAACACGTCTATTCAACCTCCGACGTTGCAAGAGGAACTAGAGCAGAGTTTAAACTCCGCCATAACAAGATACGAAGTAGTTTGGCTGACTTTTAACTGCTGATGTATTCAACACGGAAAAGAACACGTCTACTCAAGATCCGACATTGCAAGAGGAACTAGAGCAGAGTTTAAACTCCGCCATAACAAGATACGAAGTAGTTTGGCTGACTTTTAACTGCTGATGTATTCAACACGGAAAAGAACACGTCTATTCAACCTCCGACGTTGCAAGAGGAACTAGAGCAGAGTTTAAACTCCGCCATAACAAGTTACGAAGGAATTTAGCTGACTTTTAACTGCTGATATATTTAACACGGAAAAGAACACGTCTATTCAACCTCCGACATTGCAAGAGGAACTAGAGCAGAGTTAAAACCGCCATAACAAGATACGAAGGAATTTGGCTGACTTTTAACTGCTGATATATTTAACACGGAAAAGAACACGTCTATTCAACCTCCGACATTGCAAGAGGAACTAGAGCAGAGTTAAAACCGCCATAACAAGATACGAAGGAATTTGGCTGACTTTTAACTGCTGATATATTTAACACGGAAAAGAACACGTCTATTCAACCTCCGACATTGCAAGAGGAACTAGAGCAGAGTTAAAACCGCCATAACAAGATACGAAGGAATTTGGCTGACTTTTAACTGCTGATATATTTAACACGGAAAAGAACACGTCTATTCAACCTCCGACATTGCAAGAGGAACTAGAGCAGAGTTAAAACCGCCATAACAAGATACGAAGGAATTTGGCTGACTTTTAACTGCTGATATATTTAACACGGAAAAGAACACGTCTATTCAACCTCCGACATTGCAAGAGGAACTAGAGCAGAGTTTAAACTCCGCCATAACAAGATACGAAGGAGTTTGGCTGACTTTTAACCTTTTATTATTGATATAATTATCGACAAACGGGATCCCACACCAATGAAAATTCTTGATCCCGCTGATACCGAGATTCCACAATAGCATGCCGGATTGGAAGCCCTAGTGTAGATGATCGTATATGGACAAAGACGGCACGAAAGGTACACTCGAAGGCACACACTCGACGAGTATAAAATTATAAAACAACAGACACGTCACTCGTCCCCATTATTATGCTCGTCTCGTACGTTTTCGTCGACGGCTAATTTCGGTTATATATATGATATTGTAAAATTAATTTCTTGGAACCTTGGGTTTTGAATGGAAAGTTCTTTCATGTACCCTAAAGCTTAATCTATACTAATATTATAAATGAAGAGGCTCACAGCTAAGCGACTCTCGCTGATCGTTTACGGTCGTGCGGGTTAAGCGACGCCAGGCGGGGTCATTACTTCGATGGGTGACCAATTAGTAGTGTGGCAAAAATAGATAGATAGATAAATTCTTTATTGTAAACACCATTTTCAACAATCATTCAATCATTCATTCATTTCATTCTTCATTTAATATTTTTTTTACATTTTCACCATTTTCCATTTTCGTAAAAATGTGTTTTCGTGAGCCCCTCCGTGCTTCGGAAGGCACGTTATGCCGTTGGTCCCGGTTGCTACCTCTAGTAGCAGTCGTTAGGTCAAGTGGCAAGTGGCAAGATGAAGAATATTATGAAAAGAAAAGATTTGATTGTTTTGTTTGAATTGAATGGGCTCCGAAACTGCCGGACCGATTTTGATGAAACTTGGTATGAGGATAACGGACTCATTGGGAGTTACTTTTTATCCCGATATTCCCACGGGGTGAAGGTGAAACCGCGGAGCGCTGCTAGTCACTATCACTACATAGTATAAAACAAAGTCGTTTTCTCTGTCCCTATATCCCTATGTATGCTTAAATCTTTAAAACTTCGCAACGGATTTTGATGCGGTTTTTTTAATAGATAGAGTGATTCAAGAGGAAGGTTTGTATGTATAATACATGCATAATATAGCCATACGAAGACGGGGCGGGTCGCTAGTATTAAATAAATATGTAAATGTAATGTTTAAAACTATAATTATTTTTTGGCTGAAATAAATGAAGAAAAACATAATAATACAAAAAAATACTCGTCGAATTGAGAACTTCCTCCTTATTTGGAGTCGGTGCAAAATAACAGTTTAGTATCGGCGGATTCGAACCCCGACTAGGAGTCTTTAATCTAATTAGTAGAGAATTTAATCTCTCGACGATTAATAGTTTTAGGAATACTTCCAACAAAAAAATTATGAGTTTTTATTCGACGTAATTATACGTTTGGTAGAAGAATTTGGCTAAAGGTAGGATTTTTGTAGATTCAAACGAAGCTACAATAACAACCTTTTGTATTTTGGATCTAATCATGTCCTATGGTTTCACAACGAAAAAACATTTTGTTAAACAACAAAGTCGCAACACCTAAGTTACTTCCCGCGATACCAAAATGTTTCCGAAACTCGTTCAATCAAAAATTTAGTTGATATTAGAAAAGTTTTCAGATGGATGTGTACCTGAGAGTCTGAGAATATTATATTATGAAGAAGAAAGTATTAGTACAGGATCTCTTTAAAAACGACCTTCACCTAGTTGCTTAATGGATGAAAACTGTTTTATATCAAACTAGCTTTTGCCCGCGACTTCGTCCGCGTATAATTAGTAGATTGAAGGAATCACGTTGTCCCAACTTTGCCTCCCATTTTCACTCCCTAAGGGGTAGAATTTCGGAAAATTCTTTCTTATCGGTTGCCTACGTCATACAAAGAACACTCCCTCCAAGTTTCAGGTTGCTTCGATCAGCGGTTTAGGCTGTGCGTTGATCCGTCAGTCAGTCAGGACAAAGGATTTTATATGCATAGCTTAAATTAGACAATAAAATTATTGCAAATGGGTTGCCTAAGAAATTTCAGTCCAGAAAATCCAATAATACTTTTTTTTTAGATTTTTCACTGGTTTTAGAATAATTTTTACACCAATGAAATACATAATCTTTATTTTAACTTGACTTTAATTCATAAACTAGACCGATTAGTATCGATTTATCTGCTTACCAAAGACTTGTGACGGGAAATACATTGACAACATAACTTTTGCATATTCTATCTATAAGCTATATACTTTCGATTAGTATGTGTCGATTAGTTGTGTATTATCCAGTCAAATTTTTAAAAATAAAAATTAAATTTTTTATTAATCATATTCTGGACTGAAATAATTCACCTATTTAAATTGATATAAAATGTTTTTCATCCATTATGCAGCTCACTGAAGATCGATCGTAAAGGGATCTTAGACTATATGAATAACCCAGTTCTAACATTGGATACACACAACAACGGGTAATATGGTAAAGTTTGTTGTTATTTAATTTTTTAAACTTCAATCTTTGTTTGTAGATCTGGTGGTCGTGGCATGGTAGCTCCCAAACTGGTGCACCAGATTTATTGTGCTATTTTTTAACTGAAAGCTCAATTTTCATAGTCATAAATCCTATCCTACTAATATTATAAATGTGAAAGTTTGTGTGTGAGTGTGTGTGTGTGTGTATGTTTGTCACTCCTTCACGCAAAAACTACTGTACCGATTGCGATGAAACTCGGTATCTATATAGCTGAAGACCTGGATTAACACATAGGCTACTTTTTATCCCGATATTCCCACGGGATCGGGAGTTACGCGGGTGAAACCGCGGAGCGCAGCTAGTAATTAAATAAATGTTTTAGGACTTTTCACACGGTGCTATCTAGCAAAATTGCCCCAAGCTGAGCAATTTTGCTTGTGTTGTGGATGCCAGATAACGGATAGAATATTTTTTGGAGTTTACTCCTTAAGAATCGATTTTCATATATAAGGCGCCCGGTATGACAAAAATCAGAGGGGTAAAACCTACTAACATGTAACGAAAATCCGTGACGTTTTTGGTGCGCACCTTTAGTGCGCAACTTTCTAATTTTAGATACTCGTACTTATTTTTTAACGGACGACTATTGTCGGACGACAAATGTCGGACGACTATTTTTTTTTTTAATTTTTTTTATCAAAAAAAAAAAAAAAGGGGGTAAACTCCAGTCGTGCGTCGGAGCTGACACACACATTTTTTTTTTTTTAATATTTATATAAATTTTATTGACAGAAATACCTAGATTTAGGGTCTTTAAGTGACGAGCATATCGGTATCTTATAAGAAGAAGTCATCGGCACTTACTATCGTGTGAGATTAGGGACTGCAATCCCGCACCCAAATGTCAGTCCCGCGGGAACCGCGGGAACCGCGGGACTGCGGGTTCGGTAAAAAAGTAGAGAACAAACTACCAATTAAATTCAATTCAATTATTTTTTTGGTAGTTAAACTACCAATTTATAATCGTTATGGAACTAGGCTTTTTCATTATTTAATAAAAAATGGTGTATTAGGAACTTTTTAATAGGTAAAACAAACAAATTAAACAACTAAAACTATTCTATAACACAGATAGAATCATAAATTTATGTTTGAGTTTGTTTCTGGAAGTATGTAATATCTTAAAAAACACAATATGTTAATAGATTCGTCATTAAGATTACTTCTTACTTTAGTACATTATGTAACCGGCGGCAGCACGCTCAGACTCTAGGCTTGTTGGTGGGATGGATCCTCAGAATACAGAACAAGACTGGATCTTATATATTTGTACTCTAAATCCGATGACTAAATCGAGATATTTTCCTCTGTTTCCTCCGCATTCAAGAAGCGTCATTTCTCTCCTTAAAATAATGTCAATATCGTTTGTCGAATTTTTCAGTCTCGCAAATCTAATTTATACTAATTAGTATATAATTTTTTTTCTTCTTCTAATGGTCAATGCTTGTGAGGTACGAACGTCAAATTCTATATGGGCTGATGCGACTGTGCATATTCTATGCTGCGCATCTTGCCAGCGTCGAGTATTTTACTTCTCCCTTTTAAATTGTTTCTTGTTTCTTGTGCTCTTTTCTTGTGTTTTTGTTGGTTTTAGGTAATATTTAAGGAAGAGGAAGGAATGACTGAGAGATTTGACAGAAACGGGAAAACATTTCTGCGCGGAAAAAGGATACCTAACTCGGAAAGGATGGAGAAAAGTGGTCAAGGACTAGAAAAAAGGAAAAAATCTGCAAGAATTAAGCCTTACGAATTAAGCCTTGCGTAAGAGTAAATGTGTAATACATTGCTCGGCAGCTGCGACTAATAAGTGTCGGTCGTTTGGCATCTAGTGGCCAATTAGTATACTTGTCTGTTTATGGCCATTTTTGACAGTTTTACAATAGGAAAGATGTCAAAAACAATTCAGTTTAACTCTTGGTAACTGATTGAAAGGTTATTGATTTCGAACATCAAAGTTTGTCTACCTTGAGAGGATTTAACTTGTTATTCGTTTTTTTTTCCTAGAAGGAAAAAAAAATGTTTACTCGATAAGATTTACGTGTTCCACGAAAATTAATTTTCATAAAAGTTATTATAATAATATTTATCTATACATCTTTTTAGTACCTATTTTTTTATATTAGCCACTGTTTCGCTTTATTTGTCAACACACATAACATAGAAAATTACTTGAATAAAAACACAGAAAGGTAGAGGGAAAAAATTCAGAAATGGGCACTTATCAGTTACATAAACTTAACATGGTCAAAAGAGAGAAGAAGATATTATAAATTCATTTACAAACCCGTTCATTAATATCAACGTATGTGAAGATATTGTCTTCAAGGAGATACCTAATTATTTACTTTTGATTAACACAAATTTATGCAAACTTAACCATGATAGTAAATTTATCTAAAAAATTAGGTAAATTTTGGTACTTACATGTTATTGCGAAAATCTAAATTTGCCCACATCGTTTTATCGTGTTCACTCAGGTCCTTAATTAAACACCTAACAGGGACTATAGACCTCAGTATCACTACATAGTATAAAACAAAGTCGCTTTCTCTGTCCCTATATCCCTATGTATGCTTAAATCTTTAAAACTACGCAACGGATTTTGATGCGGTTTTTTTAATAGATAGAGTGATTCAAGAGGAAGGTTTATATGTATAATACATGCACAATATAGCCGAGCGAAGCCGGGACGGGTCGCTAGTCTGGTATAAATCGCAACTTGCTAGGTTTACCCGTTCCTGTGAAAATCAGCAGTGACTCACGGACAGACAGACGGACAAGGGGGTGATCTTAGAAGGGTTCCTTTTTATACCGTTTGAGGTGTGGAACCCTAAAATGGGAGTAAATAGAACGTTTCCCTTAAGTCGTTAATTCCGTGTATTGAACTTTTTATGCGCATTTTTCCCACTCCAGTTTTGACCCAGCCATCTTTTTATCATTCGCTTGCTTCACTATTCTCTAACTTGCATAATCATTTAATGCAATATTCTTATTTCTTAAGCGATATTGTTTCTATACCATAGCGAAAAGTTCTATAGAATTTTTTCAGCTACCATTTTTCAGGTCCACCCATGAACGTAATAAATACCTACTATACGTGTGCTATACGTCCATGGGTCCACCTTACCAAAAAGTGATAACAAAATTAAATACAGAGCATTGAGTCAGTAAAAGTTGATAATGTCAACTGTCAGTTTATTTAACCATACGTCCATTTCCGTATTTGAACAAACAAATAAGTAAAGCTTGGTGATCCTAAATATACGACAGACCGTATTAGTTTGAACTATCGCGAAATGTTAGGGCCGCATTCTGTTGAAAGAACCCCGGCAAGACAAAGGAACTGCCGCCCAATTGCCGTATTCTTATGCAGCGCGTCTTGACTGCGTTTGCGTCATAACCATAGATTTCGTATTGCTAAGACGCACTCGTCACGCACACGTTACGCACTCGTCACGCACACGTTACGCAAACCTAAACCACATGATTAACTGCGTGACGAGTGCGTCTTAGCAATACGAAATCTATGGTTATGACGCAAACGCAGTCAAGACGCGCTGCATAAGAATACGGCAATTGGGCGGCTGATTCATGAAGCATTACTGACGTCGACCTCTGTGGCGCGGCTACCACGAGTACGACACAAGGTTGCGGGTTCAATTCCCGCCTCAGATGAATATCCGTTGTCTAGCCACTATAACTTTATTTCATTTATTTATTGTCATGTCGTATTGGCTCTAGGACTAATTATACGCGTTTGCAATGTCATGCTTGAGGACTAGAGGTTTGATACTTGGTCTTGGCTGACCTTACACAAGAAGGTATGTGTCAGTTAACGTACCATTAACGTGATATAATTTGTGGGGAAAACTGAAGTGAAATACAGTGTAGAATAGCAATACGTGAGCAATACGAGTTTGGCAGACTAGGGTACTGAAATGTAACGACTATTAGCCTGGATTTATCGAGTGCCCGGTTTAAAAGAACCGTTTAGTTTTCAGTGAAGTATGGAGTGGTAGAGATTACGCAATAGATTCTGTGTGGTGTATCGAAACGTAGGGAATTTTTCATAGACATATACTTTGTTATTGGTTATATATATATATGGAAGCGATTGAGGGCTACTTCTGTGCAAATTGACAACCAACTTTTGTTCTGTGACTTTTTAAATTTCGAACATATTTTAGAAAATTGAAAACCAGCTGTTTATTCGAAGAGGTCATTAACCTCAACATTATATTTATTTTTTAAGTTTTAATCACTGTTCTAACCCTGACCTTAATTTTAAAAAATATGCTGACTCTCAAATTGACATAGACTTACAAATTTCCAAAAAAAAAATTGTTAATCCAAAACTCGTAGAACAAAAGTTTTTTGTTAAGATGCCAGAAGTATCTCTCTACCACTTTCTTACATAACTAGGTATCCTTCATATCTATAATAAACCTGTATTTACCTATTTCTTATAAATCAATGGAATTTCCAGTAATGATACACTCCATTTTCAACGCTCGCCGCGTTTTTCATATTTTTTTCTCATAATTATCTAAGACATTATGATTTTCTTTTTCCTTTGTATACAGACAGACACTGATAACATTGTTCTCATTATGTCTCCAATTTTGTGGGTTTTCTGACATCGAAACCGGAGTTTTATTATAAAATAAGTATACATTTTTAGTGATACCTACACAAGTCGCCATTGATTGTTTTTAGGGTTCCGTAGCCAAATGGCAAAAAACGGAACTCTTATAGATTATTCATGTCTGTCTGTCTGCCGTATGTCACAGCCACTTTTTGATATTTATGTCAAACACTTTTTCACACGAATATTTATTTTTTAGGGTTCCGCACCCAAAGGATAAAAATAGGACCCTATTACTACAACTTCACTGTCCGTCTATATGTCTCCACTCTCCAGGCTGTATCTTAATAACCGTAATAGCTAGACACTTAAAAAATTTACAGATTATGTATTTCTGTTGCCGCTATAACAACCAACACTAAAAATCTGAAGAAAAAAATTAGGACTCCTATACAATATGGTACGGAACTCTTCATGCTCCAGATCGACTCGCACTTGGCCGGTTTTAATACTGTTGAGGGCGGTAGTGGACTTAAATTTGTCTCTAAATGCCAAACTGGGTAAAATAAACCCGCGAAAATCTAGATGGCTGTTAAGAAAAAGTGCTTTTAGCAAGATTACAGGAAACAATAGGCCCCATCAAATTAAAACTCAAACCCATTAACCACTTTCGAGAATTTAACGGATATAAATTGTAAATCTTTCAACGTCAAATAAAACTACAATTAGTTACTGACAGAACATTTTATTGTGATTTTGGCAACAACTGTTACAATTGTTTGAAGCATATAAATAACACTGAAAACTAAGAACGTAGCTAATTAATATTTATTTGTCCTTCTTTTATTCCATTACGTTATAAACAACCCACCCATCTTATTCTCTAATTCTTCAAAGGTTGCTTAGAAGAAATCGTTTTTAACGATAATGCCGCCAATTGAGTCATGGTATATTTAGTTTATATTTATTTTCTTTCTCAGTTATTTATAATTAGTAAAGTGACACTTTCTAACACTTAATATTTTTATTCATGAAATATGTGGTTATTTTTATGTGCAGACGGAATATAAATTTCTAACAAGATGTGGAAAAAAAGATAGTAGTTTAAGTAAGCATTTAAAGTCAAGTGTTTCATCTGACGCTATTACACATGTAGGAACTTCAAGAACCTTTACCTCCTTGCAAACAAGTAATTTCTGTTCGAAGTTTTACCATTATTCCTTAAATCACTACGTAGTATAACACAAAGTCGCTTCCCGGTGTCTGTCCCTATGTTTGGTTAGATCTTTGAAACTACTCAACGGATTTTGTTGCGGTTTCTTTTAATAGATAGAGTGATTCAAGAGGAAGGTTTTGGTATAAAATACAAAACTACCACGCATACGAAGTCGCGGGCAATATTATCTAATTACAGCTAGTTCAACGTATAACATAAGTTACATCACCTCATTATTTGCTTTCCTAACAATCTTAATATTTTTTCCTGGTTGTGTTACTTAAGTGTTACCGACTCGGTTCTGCTGTTTCCTTTCACTGATATGCAAATGTTGGGGAACTTTTTTACTAACGCAGACTTTAAGTCGACCGATTGTTGATCGATCTAACTTGTATAAAGCTGTCAAACATTTCTACACTTTTTTTATCTCCTGAATTACAAAAGAGGGGTGTTTTGACCTTTATGACTGTCCGTATGTCCGTATGTCCGATTGTCCGTCTGTGTAGATGTCGAAACGAATAAATCGATTTTTTTGCGTTTTTTAGGGTTCCGTACCTCAAAAGGTAAAAAAAAACCTTTATAAGATCACTCTCTTATTATCCGTCTGTCTGTCATAAAGCTAAAGAGTTACTTTGCTTGAACGAGCTAATCTCAGGAACTACTGGCTCAAATTGAAAAAATATTTTTGTGTTGGTTAGTCCATTTTTCGAGGAAGGCTATAGGCTACTTTTCATTTTGATATTCCCACGGCATCGGGACTTACGCGGGTGAAACCGCGGAGCGCAGCTAGTTAGGTGTATAAAAATCAAGGTTCTGAGTTAATACAATAAAAAGATATGGGTAAATTTAGATTTTCGCGAAAACTTGTTTTCTGAAAGCTTTATGTTCGTTGAGTTTTCTAAGTATATTTAGGTACTAGGTAGATTTCATCCGCGACTTCGACCGCATAGGAGCTTAATTTTCCAAAATCGCCTATATCGTAATGACTATCTGTATGCCAAATATTAGCCTGATACATTTGTGCGATGATATCAAGATATCAAGTTAGTCAGTCAGAACTTTGAATTTTATATTTAGGTACAGATTAACGTTTATTGAGGGGTTTTCTAGGAGTCTAGGGAAGCTAAGGAAAATACATAAAAATCCTGCATTTTTATCAAACCTTTCAGCATGTAATGCTATCTCCTGAAGGCCCATTTAAAAATTCACTCTATACCACTATATGTCTATACTATACATAATAGTAAAATATGTATTTATATTTATTTAATTAAATATTTATAACTAAACTAGCGACCCGTCCCGGCTTCGCACGGCTATATTATGCATGTATTATACATATAAACCTTCCTCTTGAATCACTCTATCTATTAAAAAAATCCGCATCAAAATCCGTTGCGTAGTTTAAAAGATTTAAGCATACAAAGGGATATAGGGACAGAAAAACTGACTTTGTTTTATACTATGTAGTGATAATTGCAGGTACCAGATAGGTACAGATTGATTGTGCCATGTTCTGTCTATCGACGTTTTTTCTTTGACAAATAAATTATTGACAATCATCTTCGAACTGAAAGTAAAGTCTTCAGTCTGCACTGCATTCAGCAACAACCAACGACCTATTCTTGTATTGTTTTGATTCATTACACGGCAATTGTAATGTATCTACGTTTATTTACTGTTTAATTAAGTCTGAAGTTTTTACAGTCAGTGGGAGTGATAAAAATTTTAACGAGGTCTTGGGTCGCCGAGTGTGCTGAACGCGTACTGAAATTAAAGTTGCATGTTATTTTACGACTTTTTTCGATCGGTTTCCTTTGTCCTTATGTCTGTTCTATTTAAAATATAGCAATTTGGTGTTGTTGCATTATCTACTTAAGCTAATATTTTACTACTATATTTAATTATCTACTATATTTATTTATAAGAAGTGTTAAAAGTAATATATGTACTACCTAAAAGTCCTGACTGACAGTTTAATCCGCCGGTCTTAGAGACGAGTTGGAAAGGTACGTTCCTGCTGATCTAACTAGTTTGTCCACAAGGAATAAATTTCCTCGTAGTCAAACTACTTAAGTTACTAAGTGGTTATCAAAAGGCGATCGAATCGGAAAAAAGACGATCGAAATGGAAACAAAAGGCGATCAAAAGTTGGAAAGTGTGTTCTTAGTGAAGTTTTTTTTTTCACGTAAAAAAAGCTTGCATTTGACCGCATCTGACCTGATGGGAAGCGACGATGAGGTCGAGGATGTAGCATGCTGCATGTTCACCTAGAAGGAGAACGGCATGCCTGAACAACATGCATGATGGAAAGCGACGACACACTTAGCACCATGGCACCACTCACCAGAGAGTGGTGTTAGAAGCCGCTGGCCAAATCCTACCATCGCTTGATTACTCCGGGTGGTGCTAAAGGATTAACCTACTCCTTTAGCACCACCCAGGGGTCACATGTAGGTCGTCAAGGGCTAAATCCTACGGACGCGAACAAACCTGAACCATTAAATCCCTTAAAATCAACGATAATTCGTTGCTATAGTTAACTTGTCAATAACGGAACGTGAGCGATGATGTCACACTTTTTTATGAATGCCGGTGTTCATCGATTTATAAGACGTTATCACGTCAAAAGATTTCCGAAATCATGTTTTAATGCCACGCGGGAAATAAGTAACAACGTATTGTTTATTTCCGATTCAACTGCCGGAAATAAATAAATGGATACAATTTTCCTGCCAAACAAGTAAATGTAACCTCAAAAATCTCAGAAATACTTTTCCGTATTGTGACTAAAGCAGAAGTCGAGTGAAGACAAGGTTTTGCATTGTAAATCGTTACGTGAAACGAACCGGACGTCACCCGGGAAATATGGGAGTGACGTTGTGACGTCGAATCTTGAAATATTGCAGACTAGATACTTTCTATCGGCGTACTATTTAATATTCCGTATTTAGTGTTCTCAAGTCAACGATTGGCAAAAAATAGTGCACGTCCAGTTGACGCATACGTCAACTGCACGCAAACAATAATCGGTATTGCCGTAAAATGAAACTACGCGTAACCGTTTCTTTAACTGCACGTCTACTTCACCTGCGCGTGTAACAAGCTGCTGCCGTACGAAATTTTTGACTAATCTTCCTAGTTGACAATTAATTTGACATAAATATCACGTCAAATTTTACCGCGATACAGCGAGCGCGCGACGTTTAGGTTTGCGTGACGTGTGCGTCTTAAGAAACGCAGTTAAGAGGCGCTGCATGAGAATACGGCAATCGGCCCGAGTTTTTAGTCTGCGGAAGCTCTTGCGCTAGTGCTGAACACTATTTCCCGAAATAAAAAGAAGATTTACTCGTAATATGTCCTTTGTGCACTTCCGACGACTTACCACGTTAAGATGATTTTCCCGAAAATACTTGGATATTTTTGTATTTTCTGAACGAATTTAAATAATAGTTCTCATATATTGCGAACATTTCGTCATTCTTGAACGTTAAATGTATTTTTTATTTAATGAATTTTGGTAATTTTTATGTTACGCAGTAAAGTAAGTTTAAAGAACTAGCAGCGACCCGCGGTATCACCCGCATCAGTCCCGATCCCGTGGGAATTAAGGGATAGAAAGAAAGAAAAGATTTTATTTAAAAGAAAGGCTTTATTATTTCTAAGGATTCAATGTTATGTTGAGTGAGCATCATATTCTCCGATTCTAATGTGAGTCCCCGCGTAAATCGTGTTTGGAACACCACATGTATCCCCATACCAAGTTAATCAAAATCGGTTGAGTAGTTTCGGCATTAATCGTTACAAAAAAAGAATATTTCTAATACCTATGAGTGTAAATATCACGAAACTCAAAATTTAAATAAAATAATAAATAAATAAATATTGCAGGACATTCCACACATCGCCATCTAGCCCCAAGCTAAGTAACTAGACTTGTGTTATGGGTGTTAGACAACGGATATACTACTTATATACTTTTCTTTTGTAAATATATACTTAATATACATACAGACACCCAGACCACAGACAAATATCTAAGCATAAATACTTGTCTGTGGCGGGAATCGAACCCGCAACCCTATGTTTGGCAATCCGGCATGGTGACCATTGTGCCAACTGGGTCGTCAAAATACATAAACATTTTACAATTTCCAAGCGTCTTAAAATTTAGTAAGGCTGTGTGGTTTTGAAACTCACCCTCCAATAAGAAGCCACGAGAAACCAGTTCCTTTTTAGGAAATGGCAAAAAACGGAACACTTATAGATTCGTCATGTCTGTCTGTCTGCCGTATGTCACAGCCACTTTTTTCCGAAACTATAAGAACTATACTGTTGAAACTTGGTAAATAGATGTATTCTGTGAACCGCATTAAGATTTTCACACAAAAATAGAAAAAAAAAAACAAAAAATTTTAGGGTTCCCCATACTTAGAACTGAAACTAAAAAAAAATGTTTCATCATACCCATACGTGTGGGGGTATTCATGGATAGGTCTTCAAAGATGATATTGAGGTCTCTACTATCATTTTTTTCTAAACTGAATAGATTACGCGAGAAACACTTCCAAAGTGGTAAAAAGTGTCCCCCCCTCTGTAACTTCTAAAATAAGAGAATGATGAAAGTAAAAAAAATATATGATATACATTACCATGCAAACTTTCACCCAAAATTGGTTTGAACGAGATCTGTTAAGTAGTTTTTTTTAATACGTCATAAACCGTAAACCGCCATTTACCCTTCATTCATGTATTTTTACCATTAGGCATTAGCGCCATCTATTTTTTTTAAATATAGTGATTCAATAGGTTTATATGTATATCACATCCTGATATATAAAACAAATACTAAAAACATAATATACATAGTACGGAAACCGGCCAAGTCCGACTCGCACTTGGCCGGTTTTTTATTTCTTAGGTCATTTTCACAAAGGTCAGAAATGATTATGATTAAGAAATGATAAGCATGAATTTTTTAGTTCGTCTGTAACACAGATGGTAAAAAGGATTTCTTTTATCCACTTTTTTCAACGTTGGCATGGTATTATACTATCTCTTATGACTTACTAGCTGCGCCCCGCGGGACTTACCCGCGTAAGTCCCGATCCCGTGGGAATATCAAAATAAAAAGTAGCCTTATATGTGGGAATATCAAAATAAAAATAAATAAATATTGCAGGACATTCCACACATCGCCATCTAGCCCCAAGCTAAGTAACTAGACTTGTGTTATGGGTGCTAGACAACGGATATACTACTTAAATACTTTTCTTTTGTAAATATATACTTAATATACATACAGACACCCAGACCACAGACAAATATCTAAGCATAAATACTTGTCTGTGGCGGGAATCGAACCCGCAACCCTATGTTTGGCAGTCCGGCATGGTGACCATTGTGCCAACTGGGTCGTCAATAAAAAGTAGCTATATAGCCTTCCTCGATAAATGTACTATCCAACACAAAAATAATTTTTCAATTCGAACCAGTAGTTCCTGAGATTAACGCGTTCTAACAAACAAGAAACTATTCAACTTTATAATAATTATTAGTAGGTACTTATAGGTAGATTATAACGAAAGTGGGCATAAAGGAACAAAATTCTAGTTAAGTTAAATCAGTTCTAATAATAGGAATTTTAGATAGATAGATAGCTCACACACATCAAAAACAAAACCATAATTAAAAAAAAGGGTACAAATAGTCAGCCATCAAGCGGTCTCTTCCAGGCAACCTTAGGATGGTGAGGATTTTATGAAAAACTAGCTGCGCCCCGCGGTTTCACCCGCGTAGTAATTTTCTACGCAACTTTCTTAATTTTTTCTTCCATAAGAACCTTCTCCTGACAAAAACAAACACAACAAAAAAAGAATTGGCCAAATTGGTTCAGGCGTTGTTGAGTTATGCGCTTACCAACACATTTTGCGATTCATTTTTATATTATTATAGATTAAGGGTCAGTAGAAATTTTAACCGATAAGGTTTTTGCGCTTTGAACTCATAATGAAACTATACGGATTCAATCGCATTTTTTAGGGCTCCATAGTACTCCATTTTGAGGTAAAAGGTAAAAAAGGAACCCTGTTTGTCCGTTATTTTAAGAGTTCCGATCACTTTCTTGTCCGTCTGTCTGTAAGTGTGTCACTAGCGATTTTCTCAGGAACGGGTGCACCTAGCAAGTTACCAGATACCAGATACTGAGGACTATAGTCCCTTTTATTTATGTAAAAATCTGACCACGAACTAGTTCTTCATAGATGGTCTTGTAGAGTATGAGACCATGAGATCTACAAAGTTCTCGAAACAACGAGAATTCTCAATAATTTTCAGTTTACGAACAAACTCACATATGTTCGCATCGCACGGAATTAGAAAAACTTTTGAATAAAAGCTGCATTGTACCGAAAGCCCGGAGCACGCTCCACGTGATTTTTATAAACCATCCTGTAGTACGTGTACGGTCGGAGTCAGAATTGCAGACCCACCGTAGGGTCCTAAAATTCTTCTTCTTCTCGTATGGTGTGGCTCACCTATTGTTAGAGTTTTCAGATCGCCTTAAGAGGAAAGTGTACCGGGGGCTTTCTCCATACACAAACGTAGTCGACTGTTTTCTCCCTGGATAATGACATCTGATAATATTTTTGGTGCATAAAACTTATGACTGCCATGACAATTTTTGCCCCTTTTTAAAAAGTTCGTTGATCACTTTAAATCTGAAGATCCATAGACCGAAAGTTTGAAACCATCCAGTGGCTCTAAACATTTCTTTCAAACGTCCCCTCAACACATTCATTTACATAACAATGTATCACCAAAACGTTGCTCAACGGAGTTTTCTAAAGCCGACTTTTAAAATTCGAAGCACGTTTCGAAAAATAACCGTTCACTTCGAACAATAGCCAATGGACTGCTCCAACAGTTTCAGAATAAACCGCCCAAAAATCCGATCTGAAAATGCAATTCATAAATTTGCTTTGACTCTTTTCAGCATTGGTTAGCTTGATTTTATTGAACTTGGGTTTGTTGACTAAAATCACACGTCGCTCTTAACTACCTATATTTATTTTAATCAAGGGCCGGGTAAGAAGTAGCAACGAAAGTTGTAACTAAAAAATCATTAAAAATCAAAGTCCTGGCTGACTTAAACGCACAGCTCAAATCAATGGAGAAATAAATAAATAGTGGCATTTTCATAGCAAACCCAAATAGGGTTTGCTCTTGTGTCATAATCCAGGGAGGAAACAGTCGACTACGTTTGGATGGAGAGAGAGCCGGTACCATTTCCTCTTAACTATGGATCACATCATGTGTGAATTTAACGTCTTAAGTAGCAAAGCGTTTGAGCCTCCTTGGGAATGCGTTTCCCAAGCCGGAGTAAAATAGGTTTCCTACTCTTAGTGGGATCACCGCGTTAAGGTCGTAGCACATATATCAACTCGGAAACGGATCGTCACCGTATCGCCTCGCTGTCAACCTAACGTAAGCGTGTTGCCAACCAATCGGCAGCTCCGAATCAACTCGGCTACGGCTAGGCGGGGCGCCGCCGCGCGGTTAGTCAGTATCCGAACGTGAAGTGTAGACGAAGAAACGCAAGCTAGGGTCCGGAGAGTCGTAAGATAGCTTACGGTGAGACGTAAGCGCGGGTACGGCAAGTCGACCACGCACCGTACCGCGGTTTGTGAGCTTGTCCCGAGGCGAGGCGATTACGTTACGATTCCGATTAGTGTGCGTTGCAGTAGGTAATAGTTTCATACAAAGAATACTGAACTGCTCGACTTGATACGTTTACGTTCCGTTTACGATTTGATATGTGTGCTACGACCATTAATCGACCACTTCTTCGAACAGTAAGAAACAAGACCACAAAAGATTCCCTGGGTCAAAGTGTTGCTGGCTATGTCAGCCCCTGACGTAAGATAAGATAAGATTTTTATGTTTTATTTTTAGAAATTAATTTCATGTTTTGTAATTTGAATTTCAAGACTAGTATTTGATATAGTTTGTTATAGATTCTCGACAAAACACAAGATTCAAATTACCAAGAAAATTAACTGAGATTCCATCAACGTATACATATTATAACATGTTTGTATGTATGTATGTAAGTAGGATCCGTAATACAATATAATGCGAGCTCGCCATTGTTAGCTCGCCCATTGTGCACTGTACTTCAATAAGCCTTCAGAAGATTCCCGGTATGTACCTATGTATATCAGAGAGGTTTAACATTCGATTTAAAATAAAAACATTGTATAGACGAGGCTGTATAGGTTAAAAGTTATTTGCCTGCCCTTTTGGGAGTATAAATAACTAAATCAATGACGTCACCGGAACGTGACAATGACGTCACACTTTTTTTGTGAATGCAGGTATTATCACGTCAAAAATATTGCCAGTGAATGTTTTTAACTCTCTAGCTATCATGGTTCATAAGATACAGCCTGGTGACAGACAGACGTACGGACTATACTAGCAAACCGTTGAGGACTACAGTTACTTCTGTGCACGTTTGTTCTACGACTTTTGGAAATTCGAACATTTTTAGAAAATTTAGGGTTATGTAAACTCGAAAATCAGCTGACTTCTGAAACAAAGGTCATTTAGACTTAAAACAGTAAATAAAACTTAAAAAATAAGTTTAATCTTAAGGTAATTGCCTTCTTCGTGTAAGGAACAGCTGATTTTCAGGTTAACATAACCTCAAAATTAAAAGCGTCAATTTAATTTTACATTTTTTTGATGTAGCGTATAAGCCGCGTGTTGCTACAATAATTAAGACTCTTCAATAATGAGCAAAATAATATGCAAATTGCAATGAACAATGTCAAGATGAACATTTGAGTGACAGATAAATATAAACTTTATCAAATGACATACCTCATTAATGAAACTGCTTGAACTTAATTGGAGTTTTCATTTCAACAACTTTGTATGTAGGTAACCTCACTAATAGTCGGTGGTGTCGACGTATGGACTAGAGATTCCATACGACACTACCGGTGGTGTCGTTTTGGTGGTGTCGAGTGGAAGGAACGACACTTAGAGAGTAGAGGGGTATTCAATAGTATTCATATGACGTATTAGTATGTGGAAAAGTTTTCTTCATAAATAACTCGGCATGAACCAGTGAAGAAAAAGTCTACTTACGTTATTAAACTCTGGTTACGATTGTGGCTGAAGGGGAAAGTTCAAGTAGGTATACTCTCTATTATATACTCTTTTAAATGTCTTTGTGCGTTTAAAAATGTTATAGGTCCTATATTTTCGCTTACGTTACGTCAATTAAATTGGAGGGTCGGAAAAATCGTTGCAGATATTTTAGTATTGGAGATCGAGTTAGCATTCAACTATTAAAGTATTAAGATTTTACGACAGGATTTGGACTTAAATGGGTGAAACCGCAAGGTACTGCTACTTTATCTCCATTTACCTAATATTTTAATGATAATTTTTTTTTTTATGTTTGTAACGCTTAGGCTCCGACACTACATCGATTTTGATGAAACTTGGTATGCAAATACATTGATTCATTGGAAATACCATAGGCTAATTTTTATCCCAATATTCCCACGGGATTGGAAGTTATACTTAATAAAACGCAACTTTCATTCCCTCACTGCCTGCCGAATTCGCACAGCCTAAACTGCTAGGTTCAGAAACTTGAAATTTTTCACAGGGGTTCTTTAAGTGTCGTAAGTGGGCACATATTTTTATTTATATCTGTGCGAGTCTTTAAATAATACTTGTATCTTGGTGTTAACAAAATGCCCCCAAGTTATGTTTTAAATTAAGCTATTAATTAAGAAAGAAGTGAAGCCAAGCCTCGGCAAAAGTAAGCTAACTTTCTAATTTTCATCACGACTGAATGGAACGTTTAATTAAGTCCGTTTTTACCTTTTTTTTCTCTTGTAACAATAATTACAAGTTACTCTACTTACTTCTTTGATCTAATTTTCTATGTATTTAAACCGGGCCTTATTAAAATTTAATTGTAAAGCTGTGTACTAAATTGTGTACTTTACGCAGTTTGGACTGTTTTACAATGAGATTTTCGTAATTAAATTCTGATTTACTAACTTTGCAAAGTTTTAGGCTATTGTTTATTGAAATGAATGTTTTATTAGTACAAACAAAATCTCTAGATTAACTAAGTAGATTAGAATTGAACATTTTCATGGGAAATTTTACCCTTCTGAGGTTCGTGTTATTGTTCTATAATTGTGAGCAGCAGAAGTGTCTGGGGTTCTCATACATAGAAAATAGGGTAATTGGTTTTAAAAATCAACTAGTTTTCAAATTTACATCTCCTCAAAATTTACAAAAAAAACAGGCTTGCTTAGGTGCACATAGAAGTGGCCCTCGACCGCTTGCTAATTCATATTAATATTTAAACCAATAACCCTGTATTGATAATTAATAATTAAACCAATAACCCTGTATACCTATACGATAGTTAACATTGAAATATTGTTTTATTTCAATTGTTATAAGTACCTATGCCCTGTGCTTATAAAAATACTAAGCTACGACTTTTATCTCAACAAATAAGGTCAAAGTTATAAATTGACGACCCAGTTGGCACAATGGTCACCATGCCGGACGGACTGCCAAACACAGGGTTGCGGGTTCGATTCCCGCCTCAGACAAGTATTTATTTATGCTTAGATATTTGTCTGTGGTCTGGTTGTTTCTATGTATTCTAAGTATATATTTACAAAAAGAAAAGTATTTACGTAGGTAGTATTTCCGTTGTCTAGTACCCATAACACAAGTCTAGTTACTTAGCTTGGGGCTAGATGGCGATGTGTGGAATGTCCTGCAATATATAATTATTTTTTATTTATTTATTTAAATTGCACTCCTCTATTTCGCATCGTAGATTAATAAGTCTTATTCTATTGTTCCAAAGCTCTTTCCAAATACTTCCAATATTACCTAAGTCAGTCAAAATACTGTAGGAAGGAAAAACCGTCACAATAGCTAATTAAGTTTAATTAATTTTGATAGAAAACCGGCATTGTTCCGCTGAGGAAAATAATTTAATTTCGACAAAAGACACTTTTGATCGGCGTCATTTGTCCCACGGAAGTTGCTTTTGTAAAATAAAGAATAACTTGGAAATTGAGGCTTAGTAAAGTTTAACACGAGTTTCTTTATGCGGCTAGCTTTTAGGGTTTCGAGGTTTTATAATATGATTTTTATTTAGCGTCTAGCATAATTTGGCGGCTTCTTTACGAATTTTTTGTTCTAAACTTTGTTTGACAATATGGGTGTTAGATTTCTTGTTTAAAGAGGTTATCTACCATTAAAGTTTTTTATTCCTTATAATATCTTGTTTATGTTTCACTCATATATTTATTAACCTTGAATTTAGATTGTAACAAAAACAAAGTAAATACAAAACATATACTTCACTATAAAACCTATTTAAAATATATAATATGTAGGTGACATTTAGGTAAGTACCCCTAAATAAAAATGAAAACAAAGGGGATCAAAATATAAACAAAAGGGGATCAAAGTGAAAACAAAGAAGAGATCATTAAAAATTTAAAAAACCCCCGACACAAAATAATAAAAATAGTAAGAACGTAAAAAGCCTACAAAAAGGAAAAAAAACTATGAAAAGAAAAAGCCACAAATAGAACAAAAAAGGTATAAACGTGAAGCCCTGCATAAAAAAATAACTTCGAAATTATGACCCTACGTAAGTACAATATGTGAATTTTTTTGATTAAATATTGTCCCGTCGGGGGACCGCTCTTTACCTATAGAAAATTTTAACGAAAATGTTAAGGTATCGGTTATGGTAAGGTACGGTCCCCGTCGTTTTTGCGTCGGGGGTTAAAAATGAAAACAAAAGGGGATCAAAATGAAAACAAATGGAGATCAAAATGGAAACAAAAGGGTATCAAAATGAAAACAAAAGGGGATCAAAATGAAAACAAAAGGGTATCAAAATGCCCTTCTCTGATCCCCTTTTGTTTCTATTTTGATCCCCTTTGGTTTCCATTTTTTATCCCCTTTGTTTCCAACAGGTTTCGTTTATATGATAGGTAACGAAAGCAACGTGTTATTTCATCACGTTTACTTTTGCTTCGGCAGTACATATACTACTTATGACGTAATCACGTAAAATTATCGTCCGTAAACCGACTTTAATGACAAAAAAAAAATTTAAGAACTTATTTTTGAATATTGTTGTTGTTTTTTTTTGTTGTTATATTAATTTTATTTTTAACCATGTTTTATAAAGCCGTTAGTGTTATAAAAATAATAAAATAAATAAGCCTAAAACATGGGCACATGGGCGATTAGAACGTTTCCTTTTTGCTTCTCTTTGAAAAACAACTAAAGTATAGATACAATCAAATATTAAACACAGGAAGGTCTGTTTAGTTCAATTAGCCTTTTGTAACAGAAAAACATGATCATAGAGGTGTAGAAAGTTTGCAGGGAAGTATAGACAGTAGTTTCTACCTTCTAATTATCCATCAGTCCGGGCAGGACTCGAAAGTGGAAATTAACTTTGACTCAACACAAAGGGCTTGACCGAGGCTAACGTTTAGACGCTTTAATGACGACAGGTTTAAATTCAGGGGTCGCTTGTGCTTTTCGATAGGACGTTTCCCAAATATATACTCAAATGATAAGGGTTCCTTTTTTATCTTTTCAGGTACGGAACCCTAAAAACAGCACTTTATGTTGGTAATAATATGTAAGGAGGTCCGTGTTCTGTAAGTAAGGTATAAAGTACTAGCAGCGCTCCGCGTACGGCGAAATCGTTTTAGTAGTTCCGGAGCCTATTCGTTAAAAACATAAAAACGAAAAAATATTTTCTCTTTATAATAGTAGTGTAGATGTTGATAATATAATATATAGGTTAGTGTAGATATATTTACAAAAGAAAAGTATATAAATAAGTACTAGTTAGGCTAGTTGCTTAAGTTGGGGCTAGATGGCGAAGCGTAAAGTGTTCTTATTTAAATGAACCAAAGAAGAGAAATAGGTTTTTTTTAATTTTGGCACTCGGGTGACCAAAGATTTTTTTACACCGCGACTCTGAAAAACATAAAGTTTGAGTTAAATCTTAGTTTGAAAAAACTTTGCTTAAGTCATAAAAGAATAGTTTAGATTCGATAGCACATTTATCCTGGAATAGCATCCAACAAACGGATTGGAATAATTCCTTCATTTGCAGTCTTAGCACCAAAAAAGCATGAAGAAGGGAGTTGATGTTTTAAAATTCAGAAAATCTCCCATGTCTTGGAAACCGAGACACTTTCACTGAGCATAACTTATATTTTTCTGAGCCGGCACAGTGTCCTCTACCTGCAGGTACTCGCTTATGAGTGTTCGTCAGGATGGCCAGACCATTGAATATATTTACACCAAACTATACCCAATATTAATTACCTAATTGATACCATTTGCTACCTGTATTAAAAAAAATGGTACCTCAGTAATAACAGAAATAATTAAAAAGTGATCGGCCATTTACCATGCACCAACTAAATAGTATTATATTACACTCTATTTTTTTTATAATAATCATGAGCAAATGGCAATCTTATGAATTTTAGAGCGGTGTTGGCTTAGTGGTAGATACCTCGACTTTCATTCTGAAGGTCGTGGGTTCGAATCCAGGCCGGCCGTGCACCAATGTATTTTTCTTAAGAAAAATTTATGTGCGCTAATTGACATTGCTCTTACGGTGAAGGAAAACATCGTGATGAAACCCGCGGCTTAGTTAGCTCCAGAAGTATTGACAAGTTCTCTCCTCTGGACATGGTCGACTAAGCTGAGAGGGTAGTAGGTGCTGGGCAAGCCTACTGCATCTTCACGCAAAAAGGACCCCATTAAAAAGGGTCTAATCGCGGAAAACAGCCTGTCTACAAGTACAAGTACAAGTACAATCTTATGAATTTGCTTTTTTAAGGAAGAACCTACCTTTAACAACACAGTTTTCCAACTAACGCAAAAAGTAGAGTCGCATAATTGTTATTTTATATTTTTTTTGTGGTAAAAAAAGATATTTGATTTGATTTGATTCAAACGTCAGGTTGGCCAGACCATTGTGTTTTACCATGATCTTACATTGTTAGCCGTATGCTTCCCTGTAAATCTATGCCCTTCACAGACGCAGTCACGGGTAAAAGCTAGTCATAGCGTATTCGGAATCGTAGATGGATTACCATTAAATTAATCTAACGTAATACGCAATATGTCGTACGCATTACTTACGTAATGAAATACCTGCTTATAATCAACATGTTAATTCTATGTTTATGATCACACGATATTATTACTCGAGAGTAATTACTAATATCAACAATTTAATGGACCTCATTAATTGATGTAATTCACATTGTCAAGCTATCAATCAATTTAGGTAGTTGATTATGAACTGTATTATTTGATGCTTGCTGCGCGCCGCGGTTTCACCCGCGTAAGTTCCGCGGAATATCGGGATAAAATGGAACCTTTGTTACTGCCAATCAATGAATTCTCTTACAAAGAGAAAAATACGCGTAAAAAAAGCTCTACAAGAGGTACGAATCTAAGGGCTATAAAAAGTCGTGGGCGAGGGCCCACGGCGACTTTTTATAGCGATGCTATCGCATATGCAACGCGCTACAGAAGCGATGCCAATATGCTACTAACGCGATACTGTCGCGCTTCTGTTGGGATGCAAACGCGCGAACGTGTCGGACGACATCGAGGAAAGTACTGAATCGCGATTGCATCCCGACAAAAGCGCGACAGTATCGCGTTTGCATCGCGACTGAATCGTGTTGTGTGTGGATGAGAGCAAACAGCTAGCGACTGCATTGCGACTGTACCGATGCGAACGCGCGATAGCATCGCTACAAAAAGTCGCCATGGGCGAGGGTCCAAAAACTTAGTAAGAAAGGGTTTTTTGGATAAAAGGCCTGATAAAATTTGTAGTTTTTAGTAACTATTATGTATTCTGTGTTGGTAACCAATGAATGCAATTTTAGGCTATCCGATTTCTCCACAGACTACTAACGTGGTTTTACAACCACAGCTAGTAAAATATTAATTGTACCTAAACCTAAAAAAAACTAATTTACCTTATCCAGTTTTCTCTACAAAGAATAATATATAAGTTATCATTTTACATTCTTTTTGTTTGCACATAAGATGCATTTCTTTGTAAAAAGTCCCTTTGAATTTGTTTTTCTTGCTTTGTTAGAGTAAGACAACACTGGCTTTTGCTAATTGTTCCATAATTACTGGGAACGATGCATATGGATGTACTCAGGGATAAACAAGCCAGGGCGAGTTCTAAGTACCTTTAACATTCTAAGGCAGGGGTCGGCAACCTGCGGCTCGCAAGCCACATGCGGCTCTTTGGATGTGAAGCTGTGGCTCTTTAGTTCCGCAAATATTATTTAAGAAACACCACGAGTTGAGGCACTTATATTTGACGCATGGAATAGTCTTCCCGATTTACAGTGAAGTGAAGAAGTTGGCATTTGAAGTGCTGACTATCTTCGAAAATTGTATTTACACAAGTACCATTTACTGTTGGCAAAAGAAAATTGTGGCTCTTTAAAAACATTGAAATTTTGTTAGTTGTTATTTTTTACTCTTCCGACTTCTGAGTTGCCGACCCCTTTTTTTTTTTGTTCTAATGTATATAATATAATATTATTTTATGCCATAATGTTTTAACCATTTTCAAAATTACTAGTTTTAGCTTCTTGTGACCAAAGGGTTGGCTCCTACCTCGGATAGCGGATAAGCATCGCCATACAACAAAGTAACGCAGCCACCCTATTGGGGACTTATCCATATAGACTTTCAATTATTAGTAAATGTACCTACGTAGGTACATAAATTAATTAAATAATTGATTTAAGTTTTTATTATTTTTTTGTTATTATGAATGTTTTATTGCTTTGTTACTAAAACCCGAATTACATTTATCACTATCACAGTATAAAATGTATGCTTAAATCTTTAAAACCACGCAACGGATTTAGATGCGGCTTTTTTTAATAGATAGAGTGATTCAAGAGGAAGGTTTATAAGTGTAATACATGCATAATATAGCCGTGGGAAGCCGGGGCGGGTCGCTAGTTTTTAATAAAATTAATACAACATATTTTACTGTTTCAAAAAAGACCTACTATTCGGGTTCTTTGGCAACTTTACAATTAGTCTGTCATATTATTCATTTGATTTATAGCGTTTCTAATTCTAGATGCCTATAAAATCATTATTTTTTATTTAAGTTTTTAAGTTCAAGCATAAGTTTTTTTTTATTAAAACATTTTTTTTAAATTTATCACAGCTTTAAAACCTAATTATTAACATTAATTAACCCTTTTTCATAAACACTCAATAAACCTTCATTAGATAATATATGTTTTGTTACTTTCAAACTTTTACAAATTATTAGTAAACTATAGTGATAAAAACACGTTTAAACCAACGAAGACTCATGTTTTATGATTAAGGGTAAAAAGCCTTTGAAGTCGAGTATTCGGTTTCTTATCAACAATTTTTTTGTTTCTTGTTACAATTGGCGCCCTTAAATGCAAACAATTAGGTATGAACTTACTGCAAAACCGTTTTCATTAAATGTTTAGCTGTAAAAACTGGAATTTTATTCTGTTTTGTAGATTATTTGGTTTTTTACCAATAATTTTTTTAGCTCTTTTTTGTTACAATTGGTGCTCAAAAATGCAAAACTATGAGGTTACAAAACCTTTGTCATAAAATCTTCAGCTGTAAGAGCTGGGATTTAACTTTATTTTAGTTCATATAAAATTCACCGCAATGCATAAAGTTCCTTCATAATGTAGAACGTTTGAGCTATAACTATAAACTATGTTTGCATAACAGCGAATGAAATGACCCTGCTTCTCATTACTCAGATTAAATGTGCTCCACAATTTTCATCTAAATTGTTAAAATTACAATTAGATAATTAATGAAATTTAAAAATAAAATCATTTTACCGTTGTTTGGTCAAAGTAAATTACCTGCTTGATCACACAATGTTTAGATGACATCAAAAGCATGGGACATACTTATTTGCCAATCCAAAGTAAATACCCGCGCAGCAGTGGCGTCTTACTGTCCTACCTCCTAGGACGAAGCTCTTGCCCTGCAGTAAACAATCATAAATAGATGACCCCCGTCCAGAGCGTCTCCACGCAGTATCATCCCTAAAAGACTGGGGCCATTTCCTCTCTGGATAGCCAGGCTCACCCTTTGGTTAAAGAAGCCGGTAGCATTTCGGTCCCCTGCGGGAACGAACTTCTTCTTCTTGGATCTTGATATTTACGGGCTTTAAAGCACACCAGCTTTATCGGACGTGGATGAAACGTGAGTGTGTCAACGTATCCACACACGTCACATCCACACCAAAGAAAAGAATAGAATAGAAAAAAATATATTTGGACAAGCAAACGACAAAACGTTTTTGTTGAGAGTTGAAAAGCCCTGCCTCTAGGGAATGAGCGATAATCCATCGGGCGTTTAGTTGAGTCCTTTTTGTGAGGATACAGTAGGCTTGCCCAGCAGCCATCCTACCAGCTCAGCTTAATCGACCGATTAAAGGTCCTGCCGGAAGACCAGCGGCTGTGTCAGCGAAATGTTGGTGCAGCTATCATTGCTGAGGCAGAACCTTTTTGGAGGCACACGGCTCCTTAGATCTTATTTCTTCTTTTGTATTCTCCTCAGAACAATAACTAAAATTATTCTCTTTCCTATTAATTTTTTGTTTTTATTATTTTTTTTATTTGAAACTTTTGTTTTAGGTTAGTGCTTTTATGTTTGTTGCTACTTTTTTGATTGTCTTAAGTCGTGTGCTTGTTCAAATAAATGTATTCTTTCTTTATTGTACAATTTTAAATATTTTTGTTAAACATGTTCGCAATACTTGACCCTTAATACGACCCTGTACCGAGATGTTCGGAAAGGTGTAATCATCAGTGTAGTGTGTCAGACAGGGACGCTAATTTGTCCTTAATTGACACTTTTATGTTTAAAAACAGATCAGCTTTATTATTAACCCTTTGACTGCGCTGTAAATGGTTTTTGTAACATAATCGCACAACCTTTTTGACGGCAACAAGGTGACAATCCTTGTTTTTTTTTGTTAAATGGTTTGAAAAAGAGAGTTTGGCGAAGTAACCGATAAAGAAAATAAAAAAAAATGTTGTTCTATTCTCAGACCTAACGAATATACTTACACAATAATTTTCATAAAAATGGGTTTAGCCATTTCGGAGGAGTTTGGTATAACTAACACCGTGACACGAGAATTTCATACAACATAGAGATTAATCTATACTTAATATTATAAAGTTGAACAGTTTGTTTGTTTGTTTGTTTGAACGCGCTAATCTCAGGAACTGCTGGTTCGAATTAAAAAAATCTTTTTGTGTTGGATAGTCCATTTATCGAGGAAGGTTATAGGCTACTTTTTATCCCGATATTCCCACGGGATCGGGAGCTACGCGGGTGAAACCGCGGAGCGCAGCTAGTTAAGTATAAATATGATATATATTCATTTATTCACATTAAAACAATCACAAAATAGGTAAGTACATAAAACAATAACAAAATAAAATAAAAAATAAAACTAAACCTAATCAAACAAACCCCTCCCGGTGCAAAGCTAGACAATATGCAAGCAGCGTTACCCCGCTGAACCGCTATCGACAGCCTTTGCAGTTTGATAAAGTATTAGTATACATATACAGGGTTATTGGTAATTATACTAGCAAGCCGTTGAGGGCTACTTCTGCGCACCTTAACAAACAATTTTTGTTCTACGACTTTTGGAAATTCAATTATTTTTTGAAATTCCATACACGGAGAGGTCATTAACCTTAAAATTTTACTTATTTTTTAAGTTTTATTTACTGTTCTTCGTCTGAATGACCTTTGTTTAAAAAAGTCAGCTGTTTTTCGAATTCAATAGTCTAAAATTTTTTTTTTTTCGATTTCCAAAAGTCGTAGAACAAAAGTTGTTTGTTTAAGTGCACAGAAGTAGCCCTCAACGGCTTGCTAGTTTAATTACCAATAACCCTGTAGATGACTGATATTACTGTTTTCTCTTTTTCGTGACTAATACTAATTAAACACGGATACACAGATCACCGACATAAACTTCACAAGTTCGAGTCGAAGTCAAACCTCAAGATAAATAGCAAGTAGATGTTTATTCACTGTGTATGGATAATGTGGGGGTTAATTAACGTTCGCTCTCATGACATTTGACCTTTACCCCTCATCACAAGTTGTATACTACGATAAGGAACTTAATGAACGGAATAGAGGGCGCTTGCGTTCGCAATAATCAAACAATCTACTATAAAGGACTAGCTATTTGAACCAAAATCTGAGTGTAGGTGTAATCATATAAATAACATACCCATCAGCATTATTTTACCACAACGCCTAATCCACTCACTAAAAGGTTAACTCAAATAAATTGTGCGACCATGAAAAGGTTCAGGCATCATGAAGCTACTGCGACAGAATGAACCACGTGCCGTCATTTTATTCCTATTTATAGACACAAAACAGTAGTCAAGATGGCGGCGCCCTGACGTATTACATCAAATGAAGCATTGCATTGTTGACTTCCTTCAGTCGTTTTCGTTTTGTTACTGACACTACTCTTAACATCTGACTAAGTTGAAACTCTTTCAGCTCATTTCGACTATACTTTACCCAAAGTAGATCTTGGCCTCCGAAACGAGAGTCTTCCATCGCTCCCTGTCCTGCGCTATTTCTTGTCAATTGTTGACTTGAAGTTCGCGCAGGTCAGCTTCCGCCGTGTTCTTCCAGGGATACCTGGGCCGCCGCACTGGCCTTCGACCGGTTAGGCGACGCATATCTGCTGTCTTAGCACTGCGATCCTCTCCCATTCGCTCCAGGTGGCCAAGCCAGTGAAGACGCTGCGCCTTGATCTCGCCGATGATATTCGGCTCCGCCACCAGTTCCTCGATTTCCTCCTTCCAACTTTATATTATGCACAATTCTTATGAAGCCAATACTTGTAAATCGGGAATGCAGGTTTAGTTACAGAGGTTAGCTAAATTCTCTACATGCAATTCAGGATGCTTGTATATGGCTCATACAAGCATGATGCATGTTGCTACGGCCCATTGGGACAGCACAGGGCTTCTTTTTCTTTTTAACCGACTTTTAAAAAGGAGGAGTTTCTCAATTCGTTTCTTATTTTTTTTATTTTAATGTTTATTTCTTTTATGTCCTGGTTATTTTTTGTGACTGTCATACTTGCAATGTATTCTGTTTAAACATATTTAATTAAACTAGGACCAATCAATCAACAAGTATGATACATATAGTATTTGCAAGTGAGCTCTACTGACCGAATTGAAAGCCTTTAGACGCATAAAACCAACTACGCAAAACGCCTAACTCGCAAAATACCATTTACGCAAAATACCAACTGCGCATACCAGCAACTTTGATTTAAAAACAAAAGACAATTGAAATGATGATCGAAACGGAAACAAAAGACGATCAAATGAAAACAAAACACAATCAAAAACTATCGCAACGGAAACAAAACACGACGATTTCACGCAGCGACGACGCGACGTTTAAAACGCAAAATGTCCGAAAAAAATTGGCCACGTTCATTAAGATCTCGTTCGCTCTCTTATATCGCTTCGTGCCTACTTACCAAGTATCCACGTCACTGATGACTGCGTCACGTAATCTGATGAAGTCAAAGCGGGCTTCGTTAGAACTGTGGTGACAGTGTAAGCTTTGGCGTAACTTCCGGGTGCTCCATTTGTAGTGTTAAATCATGAGTTTGAGAACTGTTTCCTTGTTTATTAGAAACTAGCTTTCACCAGCGACTTCATCCGCGTAGATGTTGAATTTTTCTAAATCCTTTCTTATCGGATGCCTACGTCATACTAAGAACACATCCTCAAAGTTTCAGGTTTCTACGATCAGCGGTTTAGGCTGTGCGTTGATCCGTCAGTCATTCAGGACAAAGCATTTTATATGTATAGATTGTACCTATATGCCTCTAAAAAGAAACAGGACGTATTATTAATCTTACGAAACAAACGGGGACCTTCGAGGGACACGAGTGAAGCTAGAAAGACGGCTGCGAAACAAGTACTTTTTCAATTAGTTCTCCTTTTGTAGCTGCACCGGTCTGGGTTTCCAAACACGGTCATGTTCGCTTGGCGATGAGACTTAGATCGACTGGTGGTATTCAAGCGGTAGCCCAAAGCTTCCGTGTGAAGGAAATCAAGGTTAAATCCCGTGAGTAATTTGAACCCACAATGCTTGACAGTAGCTCAGGAACTGACCTGCTGTGCTCGTCATCTTACGAAAAACTTATGACTGCTATTACGGTGAAGGAAGTCATCTTGATGAAAATCGCGGCTTACTTGGCTCCAAACGTAATTACTTTCTTTTTTTTCTTTTTAGTAATGACTAGTTCTTCCCTCTGGACATGGTTGACTAAGTTGAGCGCTCTGAACAGCAAGAAGTCAAGTAGCTGGCGTTATATAAATTATACAGGCCAATATTACATACAAATAATTATCTCTTATTTATTTCTTTTGTGTAGTTTTCATTACAATGTGAACTTAATAATTATCAATTTTATTATATAATTATTAGGGTTTGACGACCCTGTTGGCACAATGGTCACCATGCCGGACTGCCAAACACAGGGTTGCGGGTTCGATTCCCGCCTCAGACACGTATTTATGCTTAGATATTTGTCTGTGGTCTGGTTGTGTCTATGTATTATAAGTATATATTAACAAAAGAAAAGTATATAAGTAGTATATCCGTTGACTAGCACCCATAACACAAGTCTAGTTACTTAGCTTGGGGCTAGATGACGATGTGTGGAATGTCGTGCAATATTTATTTATTTATTTATCTAAGTTCATGATATAGGTACAGCCTGGTGACAGACAGCCGGACAGACGGACTGACAGTGAAGTCTAAGTAATATGGTCCAGATTTTTCCTTTTGGGTACGGAACCCTAAGAAATACAAATCTTACAAAAGTATTCTGAAAATACGAAGCGGAAAACGCATGGTAAATTAGCGAATTTATTCATACACCTTCCAAAAATATAAATCAAAAAGTTATATAGTTATAGAATAGCGAACTAATTTCTTACAAACCAACTACACGGAGCAAAGAATAATCCCATAAATCTAGCAACAAAATGCCTTCCCTATTTCCTTTCATATCTTTTACGAATAAATAACATAATATTATGTTTAATATATCATGAATGGTGTTCAACGACAATGTTATATTAAGACGTTGGCTTAAATACTCTTTATGAGATAACTTAAAAAGAAAGGCTCTCTCTCCATACAAACGTAGTCGACTGTTTCCTCCCTAGATAATGACATATGCACAAATATTTTTGTTGCATAAAACCTTTAACTGCCATGACTATGCCCCTATGTCTTGGTTTTTTTTTCATATTGATGTGAAACATCTATAGCCGCACGTAAAACCGATTTTTGGCGTGGCGACGCATGCCGCTATATGATGGTATATATATACAGTCTATATGCAGTAGTGTATACCGTAATCGACTGTGCGATTCTATTCTAATTATCTTAGAAAGTGAGAGTAAAAAAAACAAAATATTTAAAAAAAATAAGACATAGGGGCATGGTCACGGCAGTTATAAGTTTTATGCTACAAAAATATTTGCTTTAGTGTCATTATTCTGGAAAGAAATAGTCGACTACGTTTGTATGCAGAAAAAGCCGGTACCCTTTCCTCTTAAGCTACTTGTATTACAAAAAATGCATTCCCTAATATTTTTTCATATTTAGGTTTACTTGAAATATGTTTACTTTACTTAAATATGCTACTTCCTACTACTATTATGAATGTGAAGGTTTGTGTGTATGTTTGTTACTCATTCACGCAAAAACTATTCAATCAATTGCAATGAAACTCGGTATGTAGCGTGCCAGAAATACCCATCGCTTACAACTAACATTGTTGATTGTAACGAATATGTTTTGTTTTTCTCAAATGTGCTGAGATTGAATTGTAGGTGAGATCTTTACCGATATTTTGGGGTAATTTGAGACGAAAACTCCTTGTCATTTCAAGGCTATGTTAGTTAATCCTTAATTTTAGGATAGCTTCAAAACTATAGGGAATTTTTGCCGCAAAGTCACACCAATATCTCGGTAAAAATCTCACCTACAATACCATCTCAGCCCTTTTGAGAAAAACAAAACACATTCGTTACAATCAACAATATTCACCAATGAAGGCGACCGGTGCCGGTAGTAGCTATTTAGTAGGCTGTATAGCAAGGTCGTTAGCGTAATTTCCACATGGGCTTCTTTTTATCCCGATATTCCTACGGGATCGGGACTTACGCTATAGCTAGTAACTAATGTGACTCTCATGAAGTAAATCCAGCCAGAAGCTGGGCACCGCGTCCTCGTCAGTGTTTACTCCAGCCAACTAAGGCACGCCGGATATCAGATAATATTTTGTTAGCCAAGCCTTAGATAGCTAAAAACACTTGATAATATGAGATGACAGCGACAGACATTGGGCTGGATAATTTTGATGTCCCGTCAGATTATGTCAGTTCTCAAAAGTAATTTCCCCAGAAAAAGCCGGAAAACGTATTTCTCTATTCTGAAAAAGATTCTGAACCTTCCCGATTTCTTTTTTTTTTTCATTTTCTCAAATATAACAAATTATAGGTTTTATTGATTCTGAACGCTTCAACCTTTTGATCGAAACGGTCTAAGTACCTCCTTACAAATAAGAAAGAACAATCAGTTTGATTTAATTTATCTTCGGCTATTGAAATAATGTTTCGTTCGGGTGAAGTGGGAATCAAGAATTTTCCTGTTTCCGAGAATTTTCTTAAGGAGATATTTCCGGAACATGGTTTCCTTTTTCCGCGTGATTCGTTGCTACCCTAAACAAAAATCGGGATCGAATGCTGCCTTTACAAACCACTCATAAGTAAAATATTTTCATGTATCAAAACATTCTTCTTTAGGTACAATCAACGATCAAAAGTCTCTACCCACCGTAATGTTTACAATCCTATGCAGCACTATTTAAACATTATAACAACGTAACCTGTGGATCGAACCCACGTCGGTTGGTGTAGCTGGTGGCGGCTTATACCACTCGGCCAACTAAAGACAGCTAACATGTTGAAAATAATAATCACACGGAGTAGGTACTTTTAATTCAAATATTTATTGTTTGTGTGTAACGTCTATTAGAAGAAGGTCGTAAGTCCTATACTTGTTGATAATATTATGGTAGAAAACTGATAGTGGGCTTATGACGCATACTGTAAAATTACGCGCCAACAACAATATATTTTAATAACTAGCTGCACCCCGCGGTTTTACCCCCGTTAGTGTCTCTTTAAAAGTGATATTTATTTCCTACAAATTCAAATTCAATTCAAATTCAAATTTCTTTATTTCTTTCGATGCTTATGTATAGGTATACACATGATAACTTGAAATAGTCTTAAAAACTAAGTTAGGATGTGTGCCTTCGGAACGCGCCCACCAATGAGAAGAAGGCACAAGAAACTCATGGGGTTTTTTTTTATGTGATCACGCTCACAAAGGTCAATATTACAAATATTTGAAGGTATTATTTGAAATGGAGCAATTAAAGTCACATGCATGGATTCTTATCATTAAGGTACGAAGAGGTATCATAGTATGCCTTACCGCACAATTTATGCTTTATAAAAGTTTTGAATTTGTTAATGGACATGTCATATACATCTTTAGGTAATTTATTTTAATAGAGCACACATGTACTATTAAACGACCTGCTTATTTTCCGGAGCCTACTACCGGGCAAGGTCAGCTCATCCCTGTTTCTTAAGTTGAAATTATGAATATCGCTATTTTTGCGAAAAATAT
The DNA here is from genome assembly GCA_907269075.1 of Idaea aversata. Classification (NCBI taxonomy): domain Eukaryota; kingdom Metazoa; phylum Arthropoda; class Insecta; order Lepidoptera; family Geometridae; genus Idaea; species Idaea aversata. The sequence goes on from OU026102.1 coordinate 8,569,362, forward strand.
CAGGATTTTTGTGAACTTAGAGCAAGTTTTCGTAAATATATTGTGAATACAGCGTTAATATATTTATCTCTTTAAATTTTTCTCTAAGTGATTCCCTGGGGCCCATTTTATAGATAGCTCGGACAGCTCTTTTTTGTAATATAAAAATAGCATCAATATCTGCAGCACACCCCCACAGCAGGATGCCATACGACATGACACTGTGGAAGTAGCTGAAATAGACTAGACGAGCAGTCTCAATGTCCGTGTATTCGCGAATTTTCTTAACGGCGTAAGCGGCAGAACTAAGTCTATTGGACAATGCTTCCACATGCGGGCCCCACTGAAGCTTAGCATCTAAAGTTATACCTAGAAAGACAGCCTTACTGACTAATTCAACTTCCTCATCATTACAACAGTTTTTACTTGTTTTACATTTGGAAGTGTGAATCGAATTAATTTAGTTTTGGATCCATTCAGTAATAAATTATTGGAGTTGAACCAATCAACTACAACTAGAGAGAGCATTGTTCACATCGTCAACGTTGGACTGACGCCTTTTAACCTTGAACACCAAGGAGGTGTCATCTGCAAACAACACTATCCCATGGTTGTCCCTTACAAGGTAAGGTAAGATTTATATAAACTAAGAACAAGAAAGGTCCTAATATGGATCCTTGAGGAACCCCCATTACTATCGCAGATCCGGGAGATCGTTTTCCGTTAACATCGACACACTGGACCCTACCACTCAGATAAGAAGAGATAAGATCCAGGGCGCCGTTCCTAATACCGTAGTGGTGTAGTTTCATGATCAATGTTTTATGTTGAACGCAATCAAATGCCTTGGATAAGTCACAGAATATTACACTACAAATACAGAATACACTGTGATAAACTTTACTCCGAACTACAAACCCATCAGCCCTTCCTACCCTTTTTATTAGAGGTCGAATTAAAAAAAACTTCACATTAAAAAATAATGTGAAGTTGAAGAAGCAGACTTGTAGCTCTTGTAATTTGAGAAATTTCGTGATGAGTCTTTTCTCTTAAAATACATCTAAAATTTACATATATTGTAATTGTACTTGGCCAATAGAAAAACGCGTTATTTTGCTGAGTTCGTATTCACGCATTTATTCCAAACATTTTATCATATCAAAGATCTTGGACTTGAATCATTTGACGACCCAGTTGGCACAATGGTCACCATGCCAGACTGCCAAACACTATGTTGCGGGTTCGATTCCCACCTCAGACAAGTATTTATGCTTAGATATTTGTCTGTGGTCTGGTTGTTTGTATGTATTATAAGTATATATTTATAAAAGAAAAGTATATCTGTATAAGTAGTGTATCCGTTGTCTAGCACAAATAACACAAGTCCTGTTACTTAGCTTTGAGCTAGATGGCGATGTGTGGAATGTCCTGCAATATTTATTAAATTTGTTTACTACTATTCGGGACTAGATTAATTGATATTCACTTAATTGAATATTTCCGTCATCAACTCTGAGACTGGACTTCTAATATCTTCTAACTAATATCTTGATTTCTCCGGAAGCACTTTCCGATTCCAAGGAAACATCATTACCCCACTTCAGTGAAGTTCAATTATTTCTTTATCTATAATTCTATTAACTTATCTTCAAGAGAATTCAGTTACAGCAAAAGTTGCAAAACAACAGCGTGTAGATGAAGATACCTACTGCCGTTTACTACAGACGGACAATAGTTTACCGTTAGCTTAGTTTTCTAAAAAAACTAGATAGATATATTTAAAAACGAATAACATTTCATTTCAAATTAATGGCGAAGTATGACTGGCAACCCCTAACCATTTCCCACGCGCGCTGCGCGATGACTCTGTCCCTTTTTCCCCTGCGCGAAATAGCCGTTTTAACTATGTTTTATGTAATTAAAAAACGAACATCTATTTTATATCTTCACCTATGCGACAGTAGGAATATAATTCCATGGATTTTAGCGGTTGATACCCAAAAACTGTTTCTGAGACACCTCTGTCGCGATATCTTACGCTTCTGGTCTAACCACTTCGTCCTAAAGGGGATTCAGGTTTCCTCGTGTCCGTAAGATGCAACCCTTGATTGGCTACATGTGATCCCCGGGTGGCGCTAAAGAAGATGATAAACAAGAGCTGGTAGGCCTTAGTCGGCGGCTTCTAACACTACCCATGGACAAAGTCAAGGTGCCAAGTGATTCGTCGCGTTCCATCATGTTATCCAGGCATACCGTTCTCCTTCTATAAGTCAAATGCAAGCCTCTTTGCGTTAAAAAAAAGGCGATCCCGAAGGTAACCCTTTTCTTACCCGACTGCAAGAAAAGGGTTATGTTTTTCGCACCTATTTGTATGTTTGTAATATTCTTTATTCCCTCATATCTTCGAAACCACTCGATGGATTTCTTTAAATAAGGTATCGTTAGATTCGTCTCATTAGCCCAAGTGTTTTTAGTCTTCATAATTACTAACTCCAATCGGCCGACCAAACATCTTTGGTCTACTTCTACCTTAATCACTAGTTGTACTATTGTACTCATAACACGCACCAAGCTTTCCATTTGATAAAACAAGAATCCATTTTGTGACAGGAACCGATGAAGTTTCTAGGAACAATGAGTCGAGTTCAAATAGTTACCAAATCTGCCTATTGTACTGAATACCATGTCAATATTAACTCTACCAGTGTAAGCGAATTACTGATTCAATAACGAGTATAATACAACTAGTTTCCTAAGGCACTGTCAAGTTTAAGAGCATAATATCAAGTTTCAAGTGTAAACCACATTGTCAGGGTAAAACTGCGCATTTATGTATCTAATCTAATATTTAAACAAGCAATTTTTGTATTATATCTATGTGTAATCAGAATTTCGGAAACGGTTCCAACGATCTTTATGAAATTAAGTGTGCGGGGGGGTTTGGGGGGAGGTAAAAAAAACACCGAGGTAAAGCTCGGTCACCCAGGAACTGAATATATTTATTTAAATATTGATAATTATATAAGAAGGGTGAGGGCTATTTCTGTGCACCTTAACTATGAAGTTTTTTAATACGACTTTTGGAAATTCAAACATTTTTCGTAAATTTTGAGGTTAAGTTTACCCGAAAATCTGCTGTTACTTACATGTAGGTAGAGGTCATTAACCTTTAGATATTACTTATTTTTTAAGTTTTATCGACTGCTCTAATGCCATTTATTTAAAAAAATTGCTGATATTCGAATTAACATAACCTCAAAAAATTCAAAAATGTGTTCGGATTTCATAAATTCGTAGAATAAAAGTTAATTGTTGTTGTGTGGTGTAGGACTACTCCTGTGCAGGGTGCACAGGAGTAGTCCTCAACCACATTGATAGATAATTACCAACTATAATTACTATCTACGTGTGCAGATAATGCGCAGTTTGTGCAGTGCGTGTGTGTGCAGTTTAATCCCTACGACTCAAACTTGAGAACTATACTTGATCGTATCCTATGCGCTTTAGAAAACTGTAATGATTTCTATATTCTATTGTAATAACTTTAAATAAATAAACGATTATAGGGCTCATAGAAAAGAAGATTGCTCGTCATAAATATTTATGCTCGTATGATGGGACCTAATCTGTCCTGAATTCTCGGTTATCCTACAATTTTGTCCTTGACTTCGCTTTAGTGATTTCGCTAAATGGTCTTGGTAGTCTATACGGCTATTGAATATCGTGCAAAATATACTTACACAATATTAACCTCTCAGCAGTTTGCAGAACTGACCGCCCGGCGGTTTCTTCATACATTTTTGATATGGCGCCATCTGTCGGCCAGTTGAAGAATTAATCGTCTTTTCGATCGTCTTTTACTTGGACCCGATCGTTTTTTACTTGTACCACAGCTTGGACTAGGGAGACGGATAAGCTTGAAAAAATCTAACACTTTTTAACGATTTACTGTGTTAGTACAGGGGGACCGTTAATCGAGAAATAAATTTTGACATTGACCGTTTACCGCAGGGGGACTGTTAGGAGGACGGTCAATCGCGTACCATTTTGACAACTTAAAGTTTTAAAATTACTTATTTTAGCTTCGGGCGACCGAAGGATTGGCTCTTACCTCGGACAGCGGATAAGCATCACCATTCAACGGTAACGTAGCCAGGCCTTTTGGTCACCCGAACCTAAAACGAGTAATATTAAACCATTTAGGCTCTTAATCACTACATAGTATAAAACAAAGTCGCTTTCTCTGTCCCTATGTCCCTATATCCCTATGCAAACTTAAATCTTTAAAACTACGCAAAGGATTTTGATGCGGGATTTTTTTAATAGATAGAGTGATTCAAGAGGAAGGCGTGTATAATACATGCATAATATAGCCGCGCGAAGCCGGGACGGGTCGCTAGTTTTTATTAATTGTAAGCTGGTAGGTTAATTATTTCACATTAATAATAATAATATAATATCGGTAAAAACCATCGGTAGCCTGGGCCCTGCCTCGCTGCCGACGGTCTTCTAGGTTTAGGTTTTTATAATGATTTACTGTTTTATATGCAAAATTTATACATTATTTTTAAAACTTGTAAATTAAATTTTATTTAGGTTAGGTTTTAAAGCTTAGATAGAATTATTTTATAAGTTTTTATAGTGATGTATATATTTTGTAATCAGTTTGTTTTTATAAAAATTTAAATTTAAGAAAAATAAATGAATTGGAGATATAATATAATATATTTATTCATGCCAAAAACATAACAATGTGCAATAAATGCATAAGTACAACAAAGTCTTAATTGTTAAGGCGTAAAATACAAAAGTAGTAGGTCACAACTGTACCCTAGCTAGGCTAAATGAATAACCTGTATTAAGGGTAAATTATATATTTACCCTTAACACAGGTAGGGTATTTAATATAGTTATGTATTTTTTATTGTTATTAAATTTTTAATCCTGTTACTAAAACAAACAAATAAATAGTTATATACCCAATTGTTCAAAAAAAAAAAGAAGTGTCTGTAAAATTGGTTTACGGACGATAATTTTACGTGAATAACGTCATAAGAAAACGAAGAAAAATTGAGATTTTTATTGTTATTCCTTGATATATTTTTTCTTTTTTTTTCTCCTTTATATAAGTCTTCTATTCGTCACTCATCACACCATAACACAAGCCCAGATGAGCGATATTATTATTAAATACTCTGTTTCCTAAGTTACCATGACGCGTCTGGTCATATAACCATGACGCTTGACGTCACACAATATTACCGTGACACTTTTTTGTGAATGGAGGTGTTCCATCAATTTAACAGACGTTATCACGTCCAAAACTTAAAGCAATGGCAATTAAACTATAAATATTTCATATGAAAAGTTACTTTGTTAGTTCTTCACGGAAAACTAAACCGATTGCAATCAAACTTAGTATACCTACAGGGTTATTGGCATTGGTAATTACACTAGCAAGCCGTTGAGGACTACTTCTGTGCACCTTAACAAACCACTTTTGTTCTACAACTTTTGGAAATTGGAAAAAAATATAAAAATTGTAGGTTATGTAAATTCGAAACACAGCTGATTTTTTAAAAACATCAGACATCCAGACTAAGAACAGTAGATACAATTTAAAAATCAATAAAATTTTAAGGTTAATGACCTCTCCGTGTATAGAACAGCTGATTTTCAGGTACACCTTACCTCAAAATTTTCAAAAAATGTGTTCGTATTTCTATAAGTTGTCGAACAAAAGTTGTTTGTTTAGGTGCACAGAATTTAAGTAGCCCTCAGCGGCTTGCTAGTATAATTACTAATAACCCTGTATAGAAAGCCGGAGCCCTGTTACAGGTTACTTTTTATCTCGATATTTCCACAGGATCGGAACTGTATAAAATATATAAAAAAGAATTCTTTTGAGACTTTGTTCTGAAATGTACTTCAATTTAGGTGTCTCAGTTCCGATGTCGCTCGAAAATATGGGGTATGAAGACCTTTACGATATTGAGGGTATTTCATATAGGGTGAGATCCAATTTATCATTGACGGAGTTAGCTACTTACCTACTGTCTCTCTAGGTAGGTATACGTACAATAAGAATAAGAATAATTTATTGAATAAAAACTTTTACAAAATACCTATTATACTATAGAGCTAAATCACATTTTAAAACGTTGAAAAATATGTTTGCCTAAACTAGGAAATCCTGTGTTTCAGGGGAAAAGGGACTTAAATAATGACCTAATATATTTTATAATATTAAATAAACTTAAATTATTAAATTAATAATGCGACATAAGTGAAGACGGAGTAAGTTTCTAAAATTTTAATCCCAATGTTATTATTAAATGTACCATGTATTATTAATTAATAATTATTTATTTTTTAATTAAAAATTAAATAATTGTGGCGAAATATCCCCTTAAGTTTTTAACAGGAGACATCTGGCCCGTTACACTGAACTGGTTCGGACGAATGTACCCATACACATTTTAAAAAGTGGACGTTTGACCCGTGCTCCAATTTTTCCGTGGGCGAGATGCACCCTAACTCATGCAAAAAAAGAGGGAAGTTTGAGCCAAATGCGGCTCAAAGTCATATGAAGTGAAGGCTTACCGCTAATATTTTTAAGAATTTATTTTGTTTAGTTATTACTTTTGTTTTCTTTCTTTTGTTCAGTTAATCCCGACCGGTGGGCTAGGGTCGTCACGCATTGGGTGCCAGAGGACGGTCGTCGGAATCGAGGCAGACCCCGTAAACGATGGCGTGACGCATTTACTTAGACTGGCTAAACCTTGCCCAGGACCGAAATGCTTGGAAGGATGTTAGGGAGGCTTTTGCGGAACAGTATAGGCTAACAAAAAAAAATTATTACCAGCGACCCATCTCGGCTTCTTAGGGGTAGCAGAGCATTATGAGTTTACATTTTCTGTAATATTTCAGTCAAAAACATGAATTACGCAGTTCGTGAATCACTTCGTTCGACAGCTTTTGTTTTTTTGAGCTTCTTTAGTCTTTACTCGTGTTATGACGTCATGAATACTTTTTTTTAGGTGCAGAAGGAAGTAGAATAGAAAGATATTAATGGGCAAAATCATTATAATATCTATGTAACAGTTACTGAAGGTTTAACCGACTGGCATTTTTTGACAGTTCTGCTATAGGAAAGACGTCAAAATAATTCTGGGTTGACGCTAAACAGGTCTTCAGGCTCTCAAGGTCAGGAAAAAAGCTAAAAAATATTTCATATAAAAACGAGATGTGAAAATTCGCTACAATGAAAAAACGCTTTCGTAAAAATTAATCTAACAAATCATCTAGTCGCTCTTAAAGACAAGATGTAGCAGATTAAAAATGTATTTATGTTTAAACTGTCCAGTGGAAAGGTACCATTAAAGCAATATATTCCATTGATCTCGTTGTAAATCACACAAGATGTCACCTCTCATATGAAAACCGTATTGAAACCGAGCTGCAGATGTGCCAATAATATTGTCAATATATCAAAAATATAGATAAGTATGTATGTATGTTTGAAGTTCGATAATTTATCGTTGACTGAAAGGAAGTTAGTCACTATCACTATGTATCTTTATAGAGGTTTATTAGTAATTAACATGCAGGGTTATTGGAAATTATACTAGCAAGCCGTTAGGGGCTACTTCTGTGCACCTTAACAAACAACTTTTGTTCTACGACTTTTGGAAATTCGAAAAAATAATGTAAATTTTGAGGTTATGTAAATTCGAAAAACAGCAGATTTTTAAAACAAAGGTCATCCAGACTAAGAACAGTAGATAAAACTTAAAAAAATAAGTAAAATTTTAAGGTTAATAACCTCTCCGTGTAAGGAACAGCTGATTTTCAGGTAAACCTAACCTCAAAATTTTCGAAAAAATGTTCGAATTTTCAAAAGTCGTAGAACAAAAGTTGTTTGTTAAGGTGCACAGAAGTAGCCCTCAACGGCTTGCTAGTATAATTTCCAATAACCCTGTATAAGAAAGTGGTTGAGAGCTACTTCTGTTCACCTTAACAATGAAAATTTGTGTTATGACGTTTGGAAATTTTGGGGTTAGTGTCAAATTGAAAATCAGCTGATTATAAGAACGATAAAACTTAAAAAAAAACTAGTGGTTGTCTGTAAAGTCGGTTTATGGACGATAATTTTACTTGATAACATCCTAAGAAAACATTGATGATAACCATAGCAACAATATTACGTTGCTATAGTTACCTTGTCAATAACGGAACGTGAGCGATCACGTCACACTTTTATGTGAACGCCGGTGTTCATCGATTTATAAGACGTTATCACGTTAAAAATAAGATCTTAATGTTAATGTCATTACCATTTTATATTTCTGAAAATCAGCTGTTACTCAACAGTTGTTACTTAAATTTTCCGAAAATTTTGAGGTTAGGTACCCTACAAATCTCTAAATTTTCGAAAATTGTCTGAATTTCCAAAAACCGTAAAACAAAAGATGATTGCTTAGGTGCACATAAGTATTAATCGTTTTTTTTAATATAATAACCAATAACCCTCCAAATCTATAAGTTAACATACGTATCAATTCTTAAAAATATCAAAGCTTTGCGTTATGCAATCCGAATAAACTATCGTTTGTTCTGTCCACTATGCATTTACTCTGGCTATGCGAAATGTTTCTCTCAATATGAAACGTGACTTGGGCCACGATAGAACTTCTGACTGTTACTTTAAACTTCGGTGTGAATCCTTTAGTTTACCAAATGAATAAAGACTTTCCAGTGACAGCCAAGGCCAATTCACGTAAAAAACATTGTTCAAATTATATTTCAACTAGCGACCCGCCCCGGCTTCGCACGGCTATATTATGCATGTATTATACATATAAACCTTCCTATTGAATCACTCTATCTATTAAAAAAACCGCATCAAAATCCGTTAAGTAGTTTTAAAGATTTAAGCATACATAGGGATAGAGGGACATAGGGACAGAGACAGCGACTTTGTTTTATACTATGTAGTGATAGTAATAGTGATATCATTTCGATCACAAATAATACCCTCAAAGTAGCTCAAAATACCCCCAAAGTTAGCTTTTTGTGAAAAAGAACTGGAAGGTATCTTTTGCAATCTAAATGCAATCGGAATGATATTGAAATGTAATTTAAACAATGTTATTTACGACAATTGGCCTCCAAATGGCGGAAGGGGAAGAACTCAAAACAGACAATCATATTGAAACAGGAAATTTAAAAAAAAAGGTCAAGTGCGAGTCGGACTCGCGCACGAAGGGTTCCGTACCCCCAGTAAAATATTTTTTCTGTTTTTAGTATTTGTTGTTATAGCAGTAACAGAAAAACATAATCTGTGAAATTTTCAAATCTCTAGCTATCACGGTTCATAAGATACAGCCTGGTGACAGACAGACGGCTAGACGGACAGTGTGCAGAAAGTGAAGTCTTAGTTATAGGGTCCCGATTTGTCCAGGTCATGTTAAGGCCATTAGCTATGACGACCGATTACTTTTCGGACAAATTGCTAATTAGTCCGCATGATTTATGTCGAGTTGCTTCATAGACGACTTTACATTGAAGACTAGTTGCAAACTAATCCACATGATTTTATGACAAGTTGCCACATAAGACGACTTGCGTTTTAGACCGTCTAATACTAACCCTCCGTTTTGACGTGACAACGTCTTATAAATTGGTTTGCCGGGTGACACTTCAAGAAACTGCGTTACGCTCCGCTGACGTTATGCGCTCACAATGAGAGCGAGTGAGAGGCACGCGGGCATGGTTAGCCCGCCTAAGAGCGAGAGAGACAGACATAAAAAAAAGTGAAAGGCACGCGTCCCTTCCACTCGAGCACAGTTGTTGTCACGTAAAACTTTCGCCCGTATACCGACTTTACAGGCAACCAGTTTTTTACTCTCTGGGTTCTAACAACACCCTAATCTATTTATCAAACAGTCTCACCTATTTTTACCGCATCTAAAATAACAGAAACTAAAAAACTTACGAGTAGGTCAGCATTTACTTATTTAGTTTAAAAGCCAGATAAGTGGTTGGGTACTTAGGTTTCATAAAATAAAGGTAACATTAGGAAAAACTTGCTGAACATCAGAAACTCATAAACATTCAATAAATTTTCATTTTTATGTCATCTTTGCACAGAAAACTTGAGCGTTCAATAACGAATCGAATCGAAAGTCTAGGTGAGACCATCTTTTCGGAGGTAATGGTTTAGGAATTGAAATGTACTCATAGGTATTTAAATAGTACAGGAATTAAATAAATATTGCAGGACATTCCACACATCGCCATCTAGCCCCAAGCTAAGTAACTTGACTTGTGTTATGGGTGCTAGACAACGGAAATACTACCTAAATACTTTTCTTTTTTTTTGTAATTTTAAAATACATAGAAACAACCACACCACAGACAAATATCTAAGCATAAATACTTGTCTGAGGCGGGAATCGAACCCGTAACCCTATGATTGGCAGTCCGGCATGGTGACCATTGTGCCAACTGGGTCGTCAGGAAATGTTATAATATTGTTGACGAGCCAGTTGGCTCAATGGTCACCATGCCGGACTGCCAATCACATGGATGCGGATTCGATTCTTGTCTCTGACAAGTACTTATTTATGCTTAGATATTTGTCTGTGGTCTGGTTGTGTCTATGTATGATACGTATAAAAGAAAAGAAAGTATATAAGTAGTATATCTAACGTGACCATATACGTCCCGTTTTGAACGGGACTGTCCCTTTTTTCGGTTTCCTGTCCCGTTGTCCCCAAGAAAAGCCTTGGGACACAAAATTGTCCCGTTTTCAAAATCTGCGCGAAAATGATGTACGAAATGATGTAATAAATTGTGGACATCAGAAAAAACGCAGCTACAGATTCCAATTTTAAAGGCAATGTTGATAACAAAAGTCAATATAAAAAAGACATGTCTAGGTTTTATGCTAGTTTAAAATCATCGCCAAATCACATATTAAAGCAAATTTGTTGAACATCAAATTAACGCAACTCTCTCTAGTTTAAGTTCGGACGTAATTGCCTTCATTTTGCTTTCAAATAATGTTGCGGGCCGTAACGTTTTTACCCCCTTTATTCTTCACAAAATGAAATAAATTTGGTCTCATTTAATTCACTGCATCTTATTCTAGGTTTATACGTTTATCTTTTCTGGTAATTCAGTTAAGTCTATTAAAAACAAGTTTTTAAGTCAAAAATATAGATATTCAGATACTAATAGCTTTTATCTTAGGCAATATTTCTTTAAAACAAAACGGTTAAACTTAGTTTTCCATTAGATCTAGAACATTTTCAAAAATTATCAAAATCGGACTTCGTTTATGGGGGGGAGGGGACGTTACCGCTTTTTGTATGGAAATTTACAGCCTCACACTGGTCTTAATAATTTGATGTCCCGTTTTGAGTAAAAAAATAAATGGTCACGTTAAGTATATCCGTTGTCCAGCACCCATAACACAAGTCTAGTTACTTAATTAGCTTGGGGCTAGATAGCGATGTGTGGAATGTCCTGCAATTTTTTTTTTCTACCTTATTATAAGGGCGTGTTCATATTGGCAGTTATAGGTTTTATGCTATAAAACGTGTCATTATCCAGGGAGGAAACAGTCGACTACGTTTGTGTATAGAAAGAGCCTATACCCTTTCTTCTTAAACTCTTAATTCACTGCTAAAGCATCAAGTAATCAACCCACGTGTCCATTAAAGCCCACCTCATCCAATATCCTCATTGTCACAATTGAAATAAGGAAGGAAAACAAAAGAAACACTGGGCGCTAAGTAATTAGTTGATTACAATAACAAACAGGGTCATTACGATTAATTCAGATGTTGCAGTTAGGCATCGAATGGTGTATTTATACTAAACAAAGAGGTATATTACAGCGGGATGGATAAAACATCATCGAAATCTTTTTATTCGACGAAAAAAAAAGGAAGAGCTCAATTCGACGCGTATTTTTATTTTTCACTGCTGTCCCAGCAAACGTTGTTTTGCATTTAAAAAAAAAGCAAAAAAGAAAATAAAAATATGTCTGTCGATTCTCAGCAGACCTAACGAATCCACAAAAAAATCATATAAATTGGTTCAGCCGTTTAGGAGGAGTGCGACACGAGAATTTTATATGTAGGGATTTTTTTAAATGTGTAACTAATTACTCGAAGACGGCTTAACCGATTGAGATGATTATTTTTTAAACAGTGTCATCAACGGTTTCACTTTATGTCATTACGCCATTATGGTGTAAATGTCACTGGAATCGGGATCAAAGTTTTGCTAAGGAAAAGGTTTAGCAACATCCAATATGATTAGTTGCAAATCAAGACTTTCAATATAATATTATACCTATGTCATTATGACCAATTTATGAATAAAAAGTGCGTTAATAACAAATAGAAAACTAAAACCCAATCATAATCCACGAATAGCTTTGCACCTGCGATTTTTGTCCTTGTGCAGAAGAGACGGCAGTTTTGTTAGGACAATATTTAACAAAAAGGAAGTATAACTACGCTTGTAAAACGTTAAAACAGAATTTTCAGAACATTTTTTAAATATTTTTTGATAATTATGGTCCAAACTTTGACTCCGTTATCCATGAAGCAGCCCCTACCGAAAATTTGTGATTAGGAAATAGTCCGGCAACTAGAAATCATATTGATGATGTTCTCTTTATTTCACTCTATAATTTAAATATCTTCGATACCAACAGTATAACGTACGAATTGGGAATTAGCACGCATCCGGATTGATCCTTCATTATTATTCTGTTGCAAAAACCATGGTCCGCTTTAGGCTTTACCTACAATGTTATGTAGTTAAACTTCCGAATTCTGCGGCCGCTGCACACAGTCTGTAATTAATTTTATATTATTTAACTACTTTTTAAAAGCTTTTATTTAATAGTCGGAGTCATTATAGAATGAAAAAGCTGTTCTTTTTCAGAAAAAGCTAACTTTGGGGGTATTTTGAGCTACTTTGAGGGTATTATTTGTGATCGAAATGATATCTACACTACATAGTATAAAACAAAGTCGCTTTCTCTGTCCCTATGTCCCTGTATCCCTATGTATGCTTAAATCTTTAAAACTACGCAACGGATTTTGATGCGGTTTTTTTAATAGATAGAGTGATTCAAGAGGAAGGTTTATATGTATAATACATGCATAATATAGAATGAATGAGGGTCGTTGAAGGTCGTCCTTAAAGGGATCCCGTACTATAACTTGCAATGTATGTATGTATGTTTGTTCGGTTGGAATCTTGCAACTTAATTTTTTATTTTTAACCCCGAAGGAACGGAGGACGGCATATGCATTTAGTGCTCTATTTATCTCTAAAATTTCTGAATCGATTTCTATATAGTTTTATGCACAATATTTGTGATTAATTGGTTATGATTGGTCGATATTTGTAACTTTGATTACTCACCAGAGGGCGCCGCAATTTACATTTTATTAAACGAAAGTTCCCATTTATGAATCAATCAATAATCTCCGCACCACAGTTTCACCCGTATTTAAAGAAGTCACTGCTTCTCTTCTCCACTCAACCTAATATCTACGCTATATATTTCGGTTTGTCCGTAAAGAAACCAACAAACAAACTTTGATATTTAAAATATTCGTATTAATTTGGAAAGCAAAAAATGGAGCATGGTACATGATGACCTACTCCGTCTGCCCCACTAGTTGTTCAACCTAATAAGATCATATCCGTCGCCTAATTTTAGAGAAATCACATTTTAAACGAAGAACAAAAAAACATACATAGGTACATCCGAATTGAGAACCTCCTCTTTTTTTGAAGTCGGTTAAAAAAAAGGAGTAGAGATTTAAGATTTTTTCATGGACGTAATAATGGATTTTTTACAATTGCACCATACCTTATGTTTACTATTAAATTTAAAATCTAAATTCGGTATTAGCTTTATTGAATAATCCAAGCAAAGCTTTTTATGAAAAACTACATTATTTTTATTCTAGAGCTTTTCGCCTTTTAAGTACTACTGCGAAAATAAGAATAACATTATTTCTCTATAGCTTTATTTTACAAAACAGGGCTGTAACAAATGCAACCATTGTTCCATGATTCAAAATTCAAAGCAAAATGATTTTCTTTGGACACCAACTTTTAAACTACGGTTTTACAGGACCAATTACATCATCCCGTTAAATTGTTTTTATTTAATTTGCAATAAATAATAACATTAAAGTGGGTCCAAATTACGTTCGGATCGTAGCAATTAATCGAATAATTGTTTTAAAATTTCCATTTAACTTTATGAATAATAATGTCGGTGAAATTAAAACGATTGAGTGTCGGTTTAAGTGGAAAAGTAGGTACCAATTGGGTGAATTGAAAGTGTAATTAAAATTCTCAATGTACAAGGTTTTGTTATAAAATTTATGAGGACGGAGAGTACCTTAGGTAAATTATTATTGGAAAAATTAGGTACTTACAATTTTACCTAAATTAATCGCACGGTTTTATTGTACAGACGCTGTAGTATTACCTTGTGGGCTTAACAGTATTGAGTTATGTTATCCTTACCTGTATCGAGTTGTATTGAGTAAAATAAGATATACCGAAACTACTAATGAACCTCCTCCTTTTTTTGAAGTCGGTTAAAAATAGGTATATCGGACAGGTTGCTTTCCCTGTCCTCTGCGACCGGGTATGGAAAACCCGGGTGGCGGGCGCACTCAGTGCTCGGGTGCGCCCCACTCTGAGGCAAACGGTTCAACAGCCTTAAGGCGAGAGGAAAGTCTGGGTTTCCTCCGGGTCAAGCCCGGTCTTCCCAGACTTGAAACGAAGAATATTAACGTGTCGCCTTCACCCCGGCATCATGCGCGTGCGGATCACCCCGGTGGTTTAGTCGGTCGGCCGCCCCGCCTTACATCTCAGGGGCTGTGCCGCCTCACCCCGGGGGCAGCGGGCGTTCCTTGGGGAATTCCACCGGATCAAAAAAAAAAAAGGGATGCAGCCGTAGTGGACTTCGTGAATCGTCTCATCTAACATCAATTCGACACAATTCTGACGAATGTAGGAAATTCCACCTCTTTGTTAGGATTTCTATCTTCTAACCACAGAATATATAATAGTACAATCCTAGCTAAGATAAGTCCTCTTTCCCTACATCCGTTACACGTTATGACATCCGTTACATTTTGTAATTGCAAATCCTCCTACTCTTCTAACCTGACTGATTTAAAAGACTTCAAATGTTTCACGTCAAAACATTTGAAAGTTCAGTCTTCAAATTGAAAGATCGTCGAGCTGCTGCGTTCGCCCGTGTGACGGTGTGACCACATTACAAAAATAAGTGTAATATCGGTTGTCATTTCCTGGCAACACGCCAAGCCCGTAGAGAACGGCCGCCACTGGTTTATTCTAGTAGACCACGTTCAGACGCGATAACCTAATACTTCATAGGCTTCGTACAATTCAATTTGCACCAATTCTTCTAAGAAAATACAACTGTTTACTAGGGCAATATCTATCGAAGTAGCTTAGTGTTTGTGATGTAACCGACGAGCAAACTTTAGCTGCATTCGGAGCTTCTGAAATGTAAGTACCTACTTATTTATATCTGTTTGTTTTGTTTGAGTTTGATCTTTATTGTAGTCTGTGGAATTGATCTGATGGTCAAATACACTTTAGGTTTTTGTCTATCAGTTTTGAATAAACCCACTGTATAAAATGCTAAACAATTCATAATTATTATAAAATTAACCTTTTTGGTAGAGATACTCATTCCTGAAATGAAATGCACATGGGTCTGCACATCTATTATGACTAATGAGATATGCGTACGCGCATATCTCATTAGTCAAGTTTTTGCTGTGATGATAAGTTTGATTAGCGTATTTTTTTTGTATTAGTTACTTTAATTTTTTCAGCAACACAGCTTACACAGCGGTAGATTTAGTGTTACTATTTCGGGATAGACCAGATGGATACTGAGACGGTGGTTTACAAATGTATATGAGAGACGATGTGTTTGACTTGCTTCATAGTTTTTTAAAAATTTACCCCCAATATATTGAAGGCTGTTGTAAGTTTGACCAGTATGTGTGTGGGCAATACGATTTATTCCACTATGCTTAGCTGGGTATTGGGTCACCTAAAAATAATTTTGTAGATGTCTTCATATCACCTATGAACCAAGGATTTTTTTGGTCTTCATCACCTCTGAATCCAGGTAATATCTCCCAGGTGAAATAATTCAACAAAAGCAGACTGAAATGAATCATCCAATTTGAATGGTTCTCTTTCCTTTTAGCCTGGAGCGTATCTAGTCACGTAAAAAGTTCTTTTTGCATATTGATATAGTCATTTTATCTTCCAGGTACACCCTACTCTTGGTTCTGGTCTTAGCAGCCACTCGATCATCAGCCCAGCCAGCGAAATGCGACCAGACACCTCCTCACGCCACCGTTCCCATCCCAAGCGAGGACAACGGAAACTTCCTCCTAAGGATCGCCAATGCACCTAATGCAAAAGAAGGCGATGCTAAGAAACTGTATACGCCCGATCAGACTTACGTTTGTGAGTACTTTGTTACTGTTTTATTCATTTATACGCCTCATAAATGAATAAAACAGTCTGTCGTCTGGTTCTTTCTATGTATTATAAGTATATATCTACGTAAATAAGTATTATGTAGTGCATAACTATATCTAGTCTTTTTATGATATAAACATTATTTTTAGATTTGGCACAATACAAGAAACTGCACGCTAGAGGTCTTTGAATACTATTTAACCCCTGACGCAAAAACGACGGGGTGTTATAAGTTTAACGTGTCTGTGTGTGTGTGTCTGTCTGTAGCATTGTAGTACCGAACCGCGGAACCGACTTCGATTTTGTTCCTTTTGTTTGAAAGGTGAATTAGTCGAAAGTGTTCTTAGCTATGTTTGATCGAAATCGGGTCAGTCGTCTAAAAGATATAGGCTATAAAAATCTAGGTTTTTTAAATGCTAAATTTTCGTTGTTTATGAATTATTATTGTATGAGCAACGTTTGTAATTGCACACCAAAATGTTGCCATCATATTTTTGAATGGCGTTAGGAACCTAAAAATAAACTCTTAAATCTAAAACCCTATTGCAGTGACACTTTCAGCTGAAAATACGACTAAACCGTTCAGATGGTTCATGATAACTGCAGAAGACCCCGAAGTAGACAACAGAATCTACAACTTTCAGCATAAAAACGTGGACGTAGGGAGCTTGAAGACTCTCGAGTCTGGTGAGCTGACGGTGTCGAGGTATAGTGAGAGATGTGCCAATTCCGTGGAAAATTACGATAATTCCGATAAAACGAGAGTTGAGGTAATTTTTTTAATATCAAACGTAAGTCACTACGTAATATAAAACAAAGTCGCTTCCCACTGTCTGTCCCTATGCTTAGATCTTTAAAACTACGCAACGGATTTTGAAAGAGTGATTTATGAGGAATGTTTTGTTACATAAAATAAAACTACCACGCTAACGAAGTCGCGGGCAACAGTTAGTCATCACTTCACTACATAGTATAAAATAAAGTCACTTTTCGCCGTCCCTATGTCCCTATGTATGCTTAGATCTTTAAAACTACGCAACGGATTTTGATGCGGTTTTTTTAATAGATAGAGTGATTAAAGAGGAAGGTTTTTAGATATAATAACATGCATAGTACAGCCGTGCGAAGCCGGGGCGGGTCGCTAGTTAAATATAATTAAAAATATGAATTGACTTACAAAATTGTCTTTTAATGGCTTTTATGGTAGAGAAGCGTAAAATTTTGTACGCAAAAACCGCGGTAAAGGGCAATATCCACTAAAATTCACTGTAAAAATCCCCTTAAAGGCCCTCGCCCACGGCGACTTTTTGTAGCGATGCAGTAGTGATACTTTCGTGCGTTCGCATCGATACAGTCGCTATGCAAACATAATACCTACCTACTGTCGCGCTTCTGTCGACGCAAACGCGTGGACACTATGTAACAACGTAATACATTGATACACTCGCGATGCTGTAGCGCATGCTGTAGCGCACGTTAAGTTCAGATTGTTTTTACTTCTTTCCTTCCATCTTTCAGATCCACTGGGTATCACCCAAACATACTGACAAAGTTCGGATACGCGCTATGGTCGCCGAAAACAATGAAGTCTGGTACACGGGAGAAAATCTGACTATTATCCTAGAGAAAGACCAACACCCTTCTGATGATAGTCCACCTGTTTTGCCAACTTCATATTGTCGTCTGTGTAGTGAAGCTAGATATGAAGTAAGATAAATAAAATAAATAAATATTGCAGAACATTCCACACGTCGCCATCTTGCCCCAAGCTAAGTAACTAGACTTGAGTTATGGATACTAGATAACGGATATACTTACTTTTTAACCGACTTCAAAAAAAGGAGGATGTTCTCAATTCGGATGTATGTATGTTTTTTTCTTTTGTAAATAAGTATATACTTATAATACATAGAAACAACCAGTCCACAGAAAATGTGAAAAGTAAAAACTTACTAAAATCTAAAATCTCTTTAAGAACGACCTTCACCGACCTGCTTAATGGATGAAAAGTATTTTATATCAAAATAAATAGGTTAAAAAATATATTGTAAATGGTTTAACTAGCTGGTCTTCCGGCCACACCCTTTTTTATTTTCTTGCTTCAGAGTCACCATTAATAATTTGTAATATAAGAACGCTGCTGTTATGATCCACCAGATAACCTTCAACGGACGCTGGTCCCGTCTAGCCCACCCTCGTTGGTACCCCAGCAAACCAGACGAAAACGGTTACAGTCACCTAGTGGGTGCTTCTCATGATTTCAACTTCACGCTGTGGCAGGCCAGCAGCAAGGCCACTCTGGGTCTAAAGTTATTGGCTGAGGAAGCCAACTCAAGCGTTATCGAGAGGGAAATTATAAATAGTGTAAGTTTTATTATGTTAACAGCAATTGAATTTAGCGTTGCTTGCGTCAAGCGACTAGTCGTGTCTCGAAAATCCATAAATGGATCTTTTTGCACTTTGTCCACTTTATTCCTTGATCTGCAAAGTGTATTTTTTGGGGAAGCCATCAATTAATTTACGTACGTTTGATTTGTTCTTTAATTAGATCAAGTTCTAAAGGCCAACTCTCGTAAATAAAAATCACATTTCGATCCCATTTCGATAAATATCTATTGAGTTTTTTTTTTACGATAAAAATTAAATTACACAAATAAAATAAAATAAATTAAATTAAAACATACATACACATCACAAATAAAAAAAACCGTCCAGAGCGTCTCCACGCGCCATCTAGTCCCCAAGAGGCTGGCGGCATTCCCTCTCTGGATACCTAGCCAGGCTCACCCTTTGAGTGAAGAAGCCGCCAGCCCTTTGGTCACCTGACGCCGCACTAAGACGCCCCGCCAGGTCCTTAAAAAATAAATGGGCACTAGGACCCCAAGCTCCCAGAGTTTCTAACCCCGGGAACAAACATGGTAACTGCCAATTTTCGAGAATAGACTTTGAGGGTATTTTGAGCTATATACATTGCGGATATTTTTGTAATCGAATTACAATCGAAATGTTATTGCAATGTAATTTAAACAATGTTATTTGCGACAGTTGGCCTTCTGATTGTTTTTACTTCTTCCAATCCATCTTTCTGATTAAGCATACTGACAAAATTGGGCCTTTGTATCCAGTTCCATGATTTGTTTCAGATGTCAGAAACTGGTGGGACCCGTACCTTGATAAGAGGCAAACGCCGCCACCACCCACTCATGTCCGAACCATCCCATTCCCTCTTCAGAGTAGATTATATCCACCATCTGTTTTCCGTAGCCATTGCTCTGAAACCTTCACCAGATTGGTTTCTTGGTACTTCAAAGTTTGAGCTTTGTACGAAGGATGGGTGGTTACAGAACTATTCGTTACCACTGTATCCATGGGATGCTGGTACTATGGATGGTGTTTCTTATGAGGTAAGCTTAATAATAAGTCGAGTTTGTATTCTTTATTATCAACTAGCGACCCGCTCCGGCTTCGCACGGCTATATTATGCATGTATTATACATATAAACCTTCCTCTTGAATCGCTCTATCTATTTAAAAAAAACTCATCAAAATCCGTTGCGTAGTTTTAAAGATCTAAGCGTACAAAGGAAAATAGGGACAGAAAAAGCGACTTTGTTTTATACTATGTAGTGATAGTGATAGTGAAGTGACGGAAGAGGTAAAAGTTTCAATTAATCGGTCTGAGGACGTACACAGACGGCGGATTTGTCGATTGCCCAATAGTTAAACTATTTTTGACGTGACAACGTCTAATAAATTGATGGAACACGTGCATTAACAAAAAAGTGTCAAGGTTAAATAATAAGTGTGTGACGTCATGCGTCATGGTAACTTAGGAAACAGAGTATCACTATCACTACATAGTATAAAACAAAGTTGCTTTTTCTGTCCCTATGTCCCTATGAATGCCTAAATCTTTAAAACTACGCAACGGATTTTAATGCGGTTTTTTTAATAGATAGAGTGATTCAAGAGGAAGGTTTATATGTATAATAATACATGCATAATATAGCCGTGCGAAGCCGGGGCGGGTCGCTAGTATATATAATAATAATACCGCTCATCTGGGCTTGTGTTATGGTGTGATGAGTGACGAATAGTGTCTGCCAGTTGATGAACTTAGGGAAAAAAATAAACATTTTCTACTTTTGTTACGACTGTGTTAAAAAATCTGTGGTAACACAAGGACAGACAGACGGACAAGAAGGTGATCTTATAAGGCTTCCTTTTTGTAACTTTTGAGGTACGGAACCCTAAAAAAAGATCTCGCAATAAAAACCAAGGAAGTAAAATAAGACTATTTTACTTAAAAGTAATGTTAATATTAAACAGCGTTGTGTAAAAGCTGGTCGTTCAACCATACCTATCGAAATATCAATCAATCAACGTTGTCCCGAGCGATTGGAAGAGTGATGTTCCACGAATTTGGAGAACTGTTGCCTCTTGCTACCTATTAGATGATTCGCGAATCAAACAAAAATAGAAAATATGTAACTAGGTGGTTTTTAGGGCTTTTGTACGATTGAAAATTTGAAAGGAATCCGCGCCTTGGCTTCAGATATAATTAAAAAAGTACATCATCTGTGAAAATTTTAACTCTCTGCCTATCATGGTTCATGAGATACAGCCTGGTGACAGACAGACGGACAAACGGACGGATGGACAGCGAAGTCTTAGTAATAGGGTCCCGTTTTTATCCTTTGGGTGCAGAACTCTAAAAATAAGAAGAAAAATGGACGGCCGGCCGGTTGAATCGTATTTGAACCCACGATCTTTGGATTGAAAGTCAAGGTATCTACCACTAGGCCAACACCGCACTTAGAAGTAGACAAAACAATAAAATGTACGCAAAACGAAACTTATTATTTTATTTTGATGTAACAAGTGGTATGACCAAATGCGCGATAGAGATGTCTTAGAAGCAGTTTTTGGGTATCAACCACTAAAATCCATAGAATGATATTCCTCGTCGCGTCGTAAAGATGAAGAAATGCTTTGTATTGTTACACACTTCGAAACACAATTATAGTGATTTGCCTCGATAGAAAAAAAATAGAAAAAATCGTCATATTTTACCTCTTTTAATTTTACAGCGATTGTAAAATAAAAACACGTACAAAATTTATGTTTTCATAAACTTTACATAAAATCCCATAAGGTAGTACAGATGGTTTTTCACTAAAATAGATGTGAGTCTTTTAATTACATAAAACAGTTAAAACGGCCATTTCGCGGCGCGCGAGGGAAAGGGATAGAATCATCGCGAGCCGCGCGCGTGGGAAAGGGATAGGGGTTATCAGGTCCTATTTCACCTTAAGCAATGATGCTCTCTTGCTTTAGATAAATTGCTTTATTTCAGTCGCCAAAATCAATGACCCAACCAGTAAACAACATAGAGAGAGTGGAAGTTGGTTCATTCAATATGGAATCGCCGTTCTACCAAATGAATCTGAATGATTTAAAGCCATTCGCTATATTAGAGGTGAAGAGGCTTGATGTTTACGAATGGGATCCTAACGATTGTGCAGGTAAGCCATTAAAACGAGGATTGAACAAGGTCAAACCCTATTTGGTCTTCTTCTTCTTGTCGATAAATAAATAAATAATAAATATTGCAGGATATTCCACACATCGCCATCTAGCCCCAAGCTAAGTAACTAGACTTGTGTTATGGGTGCTAGACAACGAATATACTATACTTATATATTTTTCTTTTGTAAATATATACTTTAATACATAGAAACAACTTAACCATAGACAAATATCTAAGCATAAACACATGTCGGAGGCGGGAATCGAACCCGCAACCCTGGTTTGGCAGTCCGGCATGATGACTATTGTGCCAACTGGGTCGTCGATGGCATGTTAGATCCGTACGCTCCAATATGCTGCCAGATCTCTAGCATTGTTATTGACTGACGTTAAGTCAGCCAGCGTACAGCTACTAGGACGGAGGGGCAGATTAGTAGGTGCTGCATGTTTTGCTCAGGAGCTGGATTTGGCATGAATCAATCATGCCCCATCTTTTGACAACCCAGTTGGCACAATGGTCACCATGCCGGACTTCCAAACACAGGGTTGCGGGTTAGATTCCCGCCGCAGACAAGTATTTATGCTTAGATATTTGTCTGTGGTCTGGTTGTTTCTATGTATTATAAGTATATATTTACAAAATAAAATTATATAAGTAGTATATCCGTTGTCTAGCACCCATAACACAAGTCTAGTTACTTAGCTTGGGGCTAGATAGCGATGTGTAGAATGTCCTGCAATATTTATTTATTTATTTATTATCTTCCCCGATTTGCCCTGCAGCGACCAACCTGAGTCCTCAGTATGATTAAGTCTACTGTACTTTTACATTTTAAATACATTTATCTCTGCATTTCGGGTTTGGGGTGGTTGGTCAAGGGAGTGTTTGGTCAAAGTGCACGTTTGACCAAAGCAGTATTTCGTCAAAATATACATTTCGTCAAAACCTCATACTTACTGTCATGTGTGTATTTAGCCAAAATAGTGTTTCGTCAAACTAAACAATTTGCACCGTGCTCTAAAGATCTTATTTTTTTAGGTTATTCACGTATTTGTATTTTTCTATATGTTTGGCTTTGCAAAGTATAACGTGGCGGGAACGAAATAAAAGCTAGTTAGCAAGTTAGTTTCCAAAAAATACCCAATTAAAGAAAATTAAATGTAAACTCGCGGACTACATACTTATTTGTAAAAAACATAATTGCTAAACCTTTTTTATGCTTAAAAACTATTTAAAATTTAAGTATTTGGCCAAATTGGTGGAGTTACATACTTACTTAAATTACACCAAAACTACGCATTGTTATAGACGAAAAAGATGCGACTGCTCTGTGGTTTCGAGATTTGCTCATATAAAACTGTAAGGCCCGAATTAATAAGTCACTTCTATTTTAATCGCTAAAAATGTCTAAATTTAATATTAACATAATCAATTTTATTTTTAAAGAAAAGATTTATATTCTTTTTGGATTAGTCCAGACTAGTTGAAATGTAGGTAGGTAGAATAGTAAATTCTATATTGACACGGGCTAGCCGAGCTGCCGATAGTCGATACGTACCGTACGGTACGGCCAATTTTACGACGCGCGAGACGCTATAAATATTTCGCACACTTTCAAGTGTATTTGAGTTATTTCAAAATTGAACATTTTAATGATAAATAGAGGCAAATTGACTGCACTTATGTAGTACGTTGCGCTATGAGGGTTCGTATTGCTAGAGTCCGTGGGATTAGGATATAGATGTCCCATACGTGGCCCCTGGATGGTGGTAAAGGAGCAATCACCTGGTAGGAGGCTTTAGCTTGTTACCACCTGTTCGTATTCGATATATAAGGCTGGTGTAGCCATAAAAGGAGGACGAGTAGGATGAGTGCTCATTCCTATCTTTTACTAGCCTACTTCGATGGCATGGCACCTGCTTATTTGAGGGTTTTCAAGTCACGAATGGATAGGTTTCTTTTAGAAAAGCGTGCTACCTACTACATCTTAAATAGCATCGTCACTTACCATCAAGTGAGATAGTGGTCAACGCTAATCTATCAATTATTCAATTAAATATTATCCTATTCTTTTCCTAGAAAATTCTATAATAAATATTTTTTTATTTTCTATTTACAGTGCCTGAAGATGTACCGCAGGAGTAAGTATTTTTAAAATAATTACTAAGTAAATATAAATCGATAAATCGATAAGTCGTACCTATAAATATTTCGTAGCATAAAAAATCAACATGGCGGCTTTATGTATCATATTTTGAGAGTTGATGTAGTTATATCGCGTGATATCGCTTTATCGTATCGTGTTTTGGTCTTCATGCTAGGCAGGCAGAATTCGTTCGAACGAGATCTGTTCGGAAGAAACATTTTTCGAAAAAACGTTCGTCGATGCAGCGCGTTTCGCTACAAAATTAATTCGATATTACCTACATCCAGGTTTTATTATCGTTATGGAATTTCTTGATTCGGTCGCCCGCGATAAAAGCTATGCAATAGCTAAACAAATCTCTCAAACAATATTCATTGGAATAAACTTCGGATTTGAATATCGGATCCATAAGTAGGTTCTTAGGTACCTGAGTGAACCTTTTTTTGCCAAAACGTGGGATTTTTTGACAAACCCCTATTACCAAGAACATTACTTAGGGTAGGAACATACCCCAGCTGACGCTAAAAACGAAGTAAAAAACAAAGATGAATAATATTTTAAGATTTATATAGTCGGGGGCTAAAAAAGCCACTTCTTTGTATTCGCAGCGAGCCGCTTGCACCCTGGGCAGCTGAATCAAGACATTACTCGAATCCTACCTGTTTGACCAGTGAATGGGGGGACTGGTCTCCGTGTATTCCTGATGTAGGATCCTGCGGGATCGGCGCACAGACAAGGACTAAGTTACAGGTAAATATATATATATTTATTAATATAAAGGAGGAGGCTCACAGCTAAGCGACGCTCGATGATCGTTTACGGTCGTACGGGTAAAGTGACGCCTAGCGCGGTCATTACTTCGATGGGTGACCAATTAACAGTGTGGCAAAAATGTGTTTTCGTGACTCTTTTTTGTGTCTCCGTGCTTCGGAAGGCACGTTAAGCCGTTTTGGTCCCGGTTGCTGCCTCTAGTAGCAGTCGTTAGGTCAAGTTGGAGACCATAAGGCGATCTAAAAAACTCTAACAATAGGTGAGCCACACCACTATACGAAAAGAAGAAGAATATAAATATGTGTCAAGGGATTATGGAGCCTCTGGAAGGCGTGCGTGGAGCCAAAGCCAATAAGGTAGAGCTCCTTTACAATACTTAACAAGTTTAATAGCAAAGCAAAGATGTAGATACAAAATTAGATGACTCTGAACGATGAGATGAAAGCTAAGTGAGGTGAATAGAAGAAGAAGACATACTGCGCCGACCCAAATATATTGGGATCAGAGAAGAAGAAGATATTATTAGGATTCCCCAAGGTCTTACAAAGTACCGTTGAACCCACAACATACCCACAACCTTCTGCGTTGCATGCGGTTCCCCAACGTGCCACAGAGGTCGCAAAGTCAATTACGCCAGTAAAAGCTTGTAGTTATTATGTATTCTGTGGTAAAAGTAGTAAAAACTTTATGCTTTGTAGGTACCTAGCCTACCTACATGACTTGACTAGAAAGATTAGAGCGTTCCCTTATTGTCGTAACTACGAAGTAAAATAGTACTTAGACTACCTACCCAGTGACGTAGCGTGGTTCACTTCGCCCGGGGCGGAGTCACAATTTACCACCCTTTTGACGTCTTCAAAAAATTAAGAAAATTTGGAGCCCTTTTGACGTCTTAAAAATAAAAATGTTGACAATTTTCCGCCTTTTTAGCAGCATAAAAATAATAAAGTTGGTTTTTGAGAAAAAGCTACGCTAATAAGAATTGAGCGAAAAATATTTATTTCAAAACCATGTGAATTTCAACTTGCTAGGTCCGCCCGTTAATCGAAAATCGGTCGGTAGTGACACGGACAGACAGGCAGACAGACAGACGTACAAGAAAGTGATCTTATAAGGGTTCCTTATTTACCTTTTGAGGTACAAAACCCTAAAAATTAAGAATGTTGCGTAGAAAAATTACATGTCGTCATTCCTTATTCGTAGGTACTGCAAGGGAATGAAATCGGTTGCCTTCTTCTGTCTTTCCTGACGTGTACAATTTGGGGGTCTTCAAGTCGCGAGTGAATAGGTATCTTCTAGGAAGGCGTGTTACATCTTAGGCCGCATCGTCATCTACCATCAGGCAGGTGTGATAGTGGTCAAACGCTGACCTATTTGTAAAAAAAAACATGTGACTGACCGCCATTGACCGCACAATTTTATTTCCCAATTTTGGCGCCCAATTTTAGTAGGACTAATAGTGGCGCCCGGGGCGGACCACCCCTCCACCGCCCCCCCCTTTCGCTACGCTACTGTAGATACCTAATAGGTATGTATGTATTACCTATGGTCGTAACGTAACAGAATCCTCTCGTCGCTCTAGATAAGCAGCGTAGCTAGGTGCCATATCTACCTACTTACCTAAGGAATTAACGTCGTAAAAATGTTTTATATTCCAGAGTAAAACCAATTACATGCAAGAGCAATCATCAAGAGGAAGTTGTGAAGAAAACAAGCAAGAGTCTACCGAACTAAGGCATTGTTTTGTTGAATGTTAACTGACAGTTTTACAATTCAAGATTATATTTAATACAGGTTTAAGAGAAAATCGTTTGCCTATTTTAGAGTACCTAATGCGACTAGAAGAGAGAGAAACAGGCTTTGACACTGCTTTGATCGTTCGCGGTTTCAAGTTCGCTCCGTTTTTGCGCGAAAACAAACCGGTCCTAACTTTCACCAAACTATACGTTCAGTTGAAAATGGCACTAGCGACTACGCGTATTTCAAAATTTAGAAACATATTTTTAGTTCCATAAAATTCCGTCTACTTAGATAACTTTGTTGCTGTTCTAAAGTTGCCGGTCGGCGTCCGCGGGGTGAGGGGAAACCAAACGACATTGTTTGTAGCGGTCGAGTATGAACATAGAAACGTATGGCGCATGCTCCGAGCGAGCGCAACCAACGAATGGGCAGCCTCCCGCGTATCCCGCAACTTGTTGATTGTTCGCTCACTTCACTTCAGTCTGAGGCGAACGATGCGCCGTGCGGTCGTGTCACGCGTCGCGTACGTTATCGCTCTCAACTTCGAAATTCTTTTACGAAATTATGTGAAGTTTTCAAACATAAAATCTAGAAGAACTGCCGTGTCGGATCTAATCTTTAGTGTTTAGCTACCGTGGAACGCTTCGAATAAGTAGTTTTAAGTCATTGAAACTTAATAGGCTTACTCGTTTTACCTGCATGGTTCGTCCCACGAGTGGCGCGGCGACTTACCTTATCGGATAAACGAACATTTTTCAAATGGGTGTGCGTTTATGTAGTGAGATAGTGTGCGTGTTATGTGCTACAAGACATCGTGAGAGCGTGATTGGAGTTTGTGACAAGTTTTTACAATAGTGACGTGATTGAAATTGTAATAAAAGTTTTGTAAACGAGAACCATGGTCGTGCGCGGGAGTGAGAGGGGTCTGTTTGCAGCGCTGGCGGTGTGCGCGCTTGCGGTGGCGTCGTCCGCGCAATATACAAAAGGTAAAATTTTATCTACCTGTGCCAACGTTGGGCTGGCATCGCCGTGCAACTATTCCCTTTGTTCTAAGGCCTTTTGTTCCCTTCTAGGAACGTTTGGTAAAGGTCTGCAATGTAAACTAAGAACGTGACGTCAAACAATTACTTTATCTATCACCTACTACGTTACTATGCACCTACTTACCTACCTGTCACGTTTCTGAGAATATTATGAATAATGTTTATTATTGCACCATTGATATTTATCATTATTCACCTTTATAGGTAAGTAAGTACGGTTCGCAGACAAATCAAAACTTTAACAAATTATTTTCTCTAATGAATTGTATACTTATATAACGATTTCTAATGTAGCAAATTAACGTAGATTGAATTATGTTAGGCACTTATTTAAGACTTAGCTAGATTTATCTTACTTAAGTTGGCATTAGAAAACGCGTAACCTAGCCACACACTTAATTTAAGTAAGTAAGTAGGTAAGTATAGAAACTTAGATACCGTGACCTACTTAATAATTCGACACTTAAATAGATTAACGTAGATAGATAAGTAAAAGAAATGGGTAAAACAGAAGTTCCATTTTATCGTGCTCCCGCATGGTCATTTTACTTTGGTAAATTACGACGAGGTTACTTAATAATAAATCTTTCAGAAAACCTGCCATTTTCTTTCAAGTTTAGTCTTCGCACGTGATGTAAGCACTTACACTTTTCTTATATTAAATAAAATTTCACCGAAATTACTCAATTTAACTTAGAACATGAGTGATACCCAGGTAGGTAGGTACCTATATACTTAAATAAAAAATAAATTACGATACAGCATTTTTTCTACGTGAAAAAACCTTAAGTGGGTACCTATCTATATAGTCCTATAATTTTGCCCGTATTTATTCATAAATAAACTACACAAATATGATAAGTAAACAGTAAATAGCCATACTACCTAGCTTAAGTTTTAAGCTTTGTCGAAGACCAAAGTGCTTGGTGAAAGGTGATCGTGACCATAGCTTATAAAGTCATTGTTATTTGAATAACAATAGACACCCTTAGGGGGGATCAGAAACCGGGTGACCGCGAAATTAAAATATAGTTTTTCTTAAAATATGACTAAATTAGGTATCTAGGTTAGTAATTTATTTAGTAATCTGCGACTGTATATCAGGTAAAAACATCCACTGCTGAACATAGGGCTGCCCTAAACACTTCCAGGTCCATCGGTGGCACGTCTTCGGCGTCCAAATGTTGTCATTATAGAACATAATTTTCCAACTGCCTAAACTTTATTATAAACCTTAGTGGTTTCGCTGTGCTAGGTTTAGTACTGAATGTTTTTAAGTTTTTTTTAATGGTAAAAATGACAAAAAATACTACACTTACATTCATATGTTTTTCAACTGATTTTACCTACAGAACAGACCCGTACTCTATACACAAAAAATACAACATAGGTACTTACTTCAAAATTCCTTTGTGTACAAAGTAAGTAGGTAATAATTTAAAAATAATAGGTATTTCACGCTCACCATTTCTGCCGACAGTACTTTAACAATAATAGTCAGAATGACAGATTCCTTATCCCCAACCCTTTCAATGAATAGAACATTTCGAGTTCCCAACACGCAAGCAAGGTCATTATGTCATTTAACTCAAGAAAAGCCCACAATAGCTGCTTCCTAACTAACCATATTATAGGTAGATTCACATAATCCTTAAGGCGAACGTACACTTCGGACTATAGTCAGATGCTAACTCGCGGAACCGTCATATTTGAAGGGAAACAAAAAATACGGAACCCTAAAAAAACAAGAGAAAAATAGTTTGGTTGTTTAACTTTGACTGTAACTTTATAAAAACGCATTTTTATATTTGCCCTTATATTTAGGTAGATAACTTTAAAATTACAATTAAATAATAAAAACTTAAATTAAGTAATTAAATAAACTACTAAGTCCCTACTTACATTTATTAAAAACTAGCTGCACCCCGCGGTTTCACCGGCGGCGTAAGTCCTGATCCCGTGTGAATATCAAAATAAAAAGTAGCCTATAGCCTTCCTCGATAAATGGACTATCCAACACAAAAATTTCAATTCGAACCAGCAGTTCCTGAGATTAGCGCGTTTCAAACACAGCTTTATTATATTAGTATAATAGATTAAAAGTCCAAAAGACCCCCATTTGGACTTTTAATCCATACTAATATTATAGATATAATCTTCTTTCACCCTTCTTCATGGCCCAGCATTCTGCACAGCTGTGTCATCCTATCAACCGACTTTAAGTCTGCGGTCTATGTTCACCCTGTATGGACTTGGTACCCACTTCCATAAGCTGAAATACTTAGTAAAGCCGTATCGAGAACAATACCCGCTCCGTATGCAAACCCGAGGACGTAAGTAGCTAGCTCAAGACTACCTTTTCAATAAGGCCGGTAATAACTAGGCTTACCAAGTTTCTCCTGGATGTAAAACATTTGTATTGAAAAGTTGAGTGCAGAGGCGACAGTATGTGGTTACACTTTGCAGTCAGAAATGGGAGTTTAATTCAATTAAGAGGAAAATTACCGGGGCTCACTCCATACAAACGTGTAGTCGACTGTTTTCTCCCTGGATAATGAATGACACTAGAGCAAATATTTTTGGTGCATAAAACTTAAAACTGCCACGACTTTGTTAGTTTTATTAAAAAAAAAATTATCTTAATTTCTATGATAATTATAAAATGAAAAAAAATAATAGTTATAGGTTTTATGGCACGAAAATATTTGTGCTACTGTCATTATCCAGGGAGGAGAGAACTTGTGGAGGAAACAGTCGAATTCCCAAAATTTGTTTTACTCACTGAAACTCTGGCGCTTTCCCTGCGGAGCTGGACTCAGACTTCATACCAGACATTAGATCAAAAATAACCTAGACTGAGATAATTGATATGCTGGCATCTGGATTGAGAGCCAAAACATTTGATCATAAAAAATTTAAAACATGTTTTTTAATGTAAACTATGAGCTTCCAGTTTTTACTAATTTTAAGTTTCAATAGTTTTTGCAAGAAAAAATACGGACGATAATTTTACGACACATTGGTTGCTGTGGAACGTGAGCGTTTCGGGAACGTGAGCGGAACGCGATGACGTCACACTTTTTCGTAAGTGCTGCCGGTGTAAAATGGGCATTTATCATCATCATAGAGAAAAAATGCACATGACATTTTGTTACAAACTATTTACCTACTTACTTAAACTTTTTTTATTTTAAAAAGCTCTCATAGCTTTTTACAAAGTCGAGAAAATGACACGCGACCCTCCGTAACCCGACCGGCTGGCCCAACAATAATAATTTCCTGTCCCTCACACAATAAGTCATTCATTAACTTTAATTTATGCTTCTTGCACTCACCTCGTTTAAAAACTACTCGTAAACTAACCCTAACATTCGTTATACGTCGCTGTTCACGTTTGAGAAGTCACCATGCGTGGTGGATTGAAAAGGCAATGTAAGGTGCACTTTATGATTAGCGTCGGTTGAACCGTAGGTAGCTACTATGGCTTCTGTGACACGGCTGCTTGAACAATGACGTCATCGCAATGGCTGTTAAATTACACTGTTGGTTGGTATGTGTTGATTCTTCAAGCAAGCGAGTATATTTTTAGGTAGACAAAGTATAGGTACAATCCACGGTCAAAAGTCTCTGCCCACCGTAACATTTACAATCCTGTGCAGCACTATTTGAACATGGGGTGTAACGGGTGGCGGCTTATACCTCTCGGCCAACTAAAGACAAGCTAACATGTTAAAAATAATAATCACACTGTGTACTTTTAATTCAAGTATTTAAGTTTGTATGTAACGTCTATTAGAAGAAGGTCGTAACTCCAATACTTGTTGATAGTATTATTGTAGCAAACTGATCATTTTTATATGATCCATACTGTACCTACATAATAAGTATGTTTTCTATTCAGTCAAACAATAAACTGTCGTCCTTACCTCTTCAAAGCCATCAAAACTAGCCAGCTAACATTTAAAATTAATTAAACTGAAGATAATTTCGCCTCCGATTATGTTTCATTAGTCGACGTAGAAACGCCCTGTTACTAGTCAGACTTCTCACGCCTTTTCATTTCATACAAACTTGTTTTCGAGTTCTAAATATGAAAACTGACAGTTACAAATTAACACATTGATTGCGCGGGCGCGGCCATCACGATTGGATAGCAAATAAGAGTCAAGAATTTGTCTGGTAACTGATAACGATATGCGACGACGACTGGCTAGTTTGGCTACCTATTATCGATGGACTGATAAAGAAACTGGTCCGACACAATTGCTATTACACCACCTTAGACTGCCGTGATAGCAGTCACGCGAACAACTTCTTTGATTTTGATGATTTTCAAAAACGCTCGCCTATAATTTGTCGGTAATTGTCCGTACGATCTGGCGGTTGTGGTTACAACCTAGTTTAACTTTTTAGGGTTCCGTACCCAAAGGTTAAAAACGGGATCCTATTTCTAAGACGTCGCTGTCTGTCTGTCATCAGGCTGTATCTCAATAACCGTGATTCACAGGTAATGTGTGTATTTCTGTTGCCGCTATATATAACTTATAATATAAAAAAAAAAATATATTAAAAAAAAAAAGGTATTTATGAGAATCGTGAGCTCTCGATACGCGGCGTGAGTAGGTATTTTCCTAAACCTAGTTTTCCATTAGATCTAGAACATTTTCAAAAATTATCAAAATCGGACTTCGTTTATGAGGGGGGGGGGGGGGGCACAAAACCTATAACTGCCATGACTCTATGCCCCTATGTTTTGGTTTTTTTCATTTTCTAATTATCATAGAAATTAAGATTAAAAATTAAAAAAAAAAAAACAAAAAATAGGGGCATGGTCATGGTCCTATTTTTTGTCTACGTTTTTAATAGTTTGTATGGGAAGAGCCCCCGGTACTCCGGTACCCTTCCTCTAAATGAAGCTTCTATACAACATGGTACGGAACCCTTCGTGTGCGAGTCCGACTCACACTTGGCTGGTTTTTTTACCTCTACTATATTTTTCTATTCATATTCGGTTATCGTTATCGGTTATTTCGATATCACAATCTATTTTTGTGAATGACCTACCGTTTATAACTGATTGTACTTAAAAAACAAAAACGAGCGTGCTCTTTCGTAGTATTTTACATTCGTATGATTTTTCACCATGTTTTATGCACATATTTCAACCCTAACTTTTAGATAAAACTTTTCAATGCAGTTTTTTTTAAAGGTTTTCGGACATTTAGTATGGTAGCTTTGTATAGTGTTTTTTTTGCACGGTGCATTTTAAGACCCATTTTTTTTTTTACATATGATAGGTCAGCGTTTGACCACTATCACACCTGCCTGATGGTAGGTGACGATGCGGCCTAAGATGTAACACGCCTTCCTAGACGATACCTATTCACTCGCGACTTGAAGACCCCCAAATTGTACACGTCAGGAAAGACAGACGCAGGCAACCGATTCCATTCCCTTGCAGTACGAATAAGGAATGACGAAGCAAAGCGCTAAGCCCATGCCAATTGATAGAGGGCATTACAGGGTAAATAAATCATAGGACAACAACCACACGTTTGGTTAAATATCCCGTTTCCGAGACGCTTTAGAGGTTCGGTGTGAAGGCATTATTTGTTCGCCGTAGTACCCACTCTCGATAGGAATATCGAGGGATACGTCTCGAAATGCACCGCGGCAATTTAAGTTACTACGCCTAAATGTCCAAATGCTTTTGGAACATTTTCCAATCCCGAATAGGCATCTCTGAGAGATCTAAAACAAACAGCCATTGAGGACTTAGGTGCTTCACTACGTAGTATAAAATAAAGTCACTTTTCGCCATCTCTATATCCCTATGTCCCTTTGTATGCTTAGATCTTTAAAACTACGCAACGGATTTTGATGCGGTTTTTTTTAATAGATAGAGTGATTCAAGAGGAAGGTTTATATAATATGTACCTATAATATATGCATAATATAGCCGTGCGAAGCCGGAGCGGGTCGCTAGTCTTCTTATATATAAAATCTATAATATAAAAATGAATCGCAAAATGTGTTGGTAAGCGCATAACTCAACAACGCCTGGACCAATTTGGCCAATTCTTTTTTTGTTGTGTTTGTTATTGTCAGGAGAAGGTTCTTATGAAAGAAAAAAATTACAAAATTTCGCAGAAAATTATTACGCGGGTGAAACCGCGGGGCGCAGCTAGTCTATAATATAAAAATGAATCGCAAAATGTGTTGGTAAGCGCATAACTCAACAACGCCTGGACCAATTTGGCCAATTCTTTTTTTGTTGTGTTTGTTATTGTCAGGAGAAGGTTCTTATGAAAGAAAATATTAAGAAAATTGCGTAGAAAATTATTACGCGGGTGAAACCGCGGGGCTCAGCTAATCGCAAAATGTGTTGGTAAGCGCATAACTCAACAACGCCTGGACCAATTTGGCCAATTCTTTTTTTGTTGTATTTGTTTTAGTCAGGAGAAGGTTCTTATGAAAGAAAAAAATTACAAAATTTCGCAGAAAATTATTACGCGGGTGAAACCGCGGGGCGCAGCTAGTCTATAATATAAAAATGAATCGCAAAATGTGTTGGTAAGCGCATAACTCAACAACGCCTGGACCAATTTGGCCAATTCTTTTTTTGTTGTGTTTGTTATTGTCAGGAGAAGGTTCTTATGAAAGAAAATATTAAGAAAATTGCGTAGAAAATTATTACGCGGGTGAAACCGCGGGGCGCAGCTAGTATACTATAAAACAGGTTTCTGGTGACGAATGGCCTTTAAGGTGATAGGGTACCTGCGCTCTCTCCATACAAACGTAGTCGACTGTTTCCTCCCTGGATAGTGACACTAGCACAAATATTTTTGTGCCATAAAACCTATAACTGCCATGACTATGCCCCTATGTTTTGGTTTTTTTCATCTTATAATCTAATTATGGTCATGGCAGTTATAAGTTTTATGCGTCAAAAATATTCGCGCTAGTGTCATTATCCAGGGATAAAACAGTCGACTACGTTTGTAATAGTTTGTATGAAAAGAGCCCCCGGTACCCTTTCCTCTTAAGGACCTGGGTACTTAAATATATAAATTCACTGGTGATTAATGATGATGATTGGTAAGAATCTATTAATCACCTGTTGATAAACGCCCTGGTCCCAGTAAGTAGTAAATTCATAAAACCACGCTCCATTTTTAGGGTTCCGTACCCTAAAAATGGAGCGTGACCCTATTACTAAGACTTTGCTGTCTGTCACCAGGCTGTATCTCATGAACCATGATGGCTATGGAGTTGACAGTTTTACAGATGATGTATATCTTTTGCCGCTATAACAAATACTAAAAACAGTAAAAAGTATTTTTATTTTGTTTTAGAATTTTAGGTTATTTTCATGTTTACATTTTTTATGGCAATATCTTTTTTGTTAATTATACTCCCAAAAGGGCAGGTAAAAGACTAAACTTAACCTATACAACCTCGTCTGACGTACAATATTTTTTATTTCTAATTACAGACACTCTTTGTCGTCCCTTCCTTTAGGAGCATAGTAGTCCATTGAATTGAAATGTAAAAATTTTTTGGGCTTGCATTTGTCAGAGCTAGGACGCAATTTTATTTTTTAGATATCAAGGGGGGTCAGTGTAAACTTAAATCCAAGTTTGAGGGATTCTAGCCCCCTTGTCCCACGGCCGCCATCTTGGAAAAAAATTATTTAAACGGTTTTTATGGTTTATCTGACAAACTATAGGTCTCACAAAAATATTAGTTAGCGTTTTTTGTTACAAATAACATTATCTACAACTTTTGTCAAGTAACTTTTATTAGTAAACCAAAAATAAAAAAGTTATAAGCGAAAATCCATTACTCAGTTTTTTAGCTCTTTTTATAAGTGCTAGAAACCCTCAAACTTCGATTTAAGTTTAGACTGACCCCGCCTTGATATCTAAAAAATAAAATGACGTCCTCTGAAAAATGCAACCCCAAATGTAACTTTTTAATGGACCACAGATGATAGATTAATAATTTATACAATCTCACTGCTGAGTAGACATAGATAACTAAATCCATCCTTAATGTATAGTTATATCACATGAGTACTACTCATGTGGTTATATATTATTATTCCGGAATCGTAATTCGATCATGCCTGTTGCCTGGCAGCTCTCGTTAACTAAAGTATCTAATGGGAATCCTGTGTTCTCTGTCATCGAAGCTTTTATAAACCAAACCAAACTTGTTAGGTATTTTTAGAGAGATACATCATACCTAGTTTTTTTCAGCATTTTTAAGGTTCGTATAACTGGAAACTTTGTTTTACTTTATTCAAGGCTTCATCACAAAGTCGTTACCTACTGCCAACGATATTGCGTAACTTATTTATTTTTTATTTTATTTTTAGCCTATTCCGTCCCACTGCAGGGCAAAGGCCTCCCTCCATTTATTTTATATGTTTGACGTGATAACGTCTTATAAGTCGATGGAACACATGCATTCACAAAAAAGTGTCATGTTCCGGTACCATGACGCGTCATGGTACCGGAACATAGCGATCACTTCCAGACAACCTTTAGATGAACAAGAAGTTCAAGGAGGTAAAAGATCGTAGTAAGATCATACCGTACCTACCTTAAAAGGTAAAAAATAACCCTTATAAGATCACTCCCTTGTCCGTCTGTCTGTCCTAATTCACCTCCGAATTTTTTTTAGGAACGGGTGTGGGTGGACCTAGAAAGTTGTTTAAAACTAAAACAGGAAAAATCATTAAACACAAACGCAAGAGCTTTTCCCGTTTTGTGTTTAGGATTAAGTTGCATCAGAACTGCAACAAAACATTGATTGTTACTGCTTTTCAAAACGTTTGCAATTATATCGTAATGTGTTTCCATTCCCTCAAATAGCCCATTACGTTTTACTACCTAGCAATAGTTAGAAATGAGAAAAATTCTACAGAAAACACTCGGATTATTGCACCCAATTCGATAAACGAAGTCCTAAAGGCCCTAGCTCACTAGGACACCAGTGGTGGCGCAACCAGTTGCAATACCAACAAAATGTATACAGCTACTAGCAGCTTCGGCGGTTTCACCCGCGTAACTCCCGATCCCGTGGGAATATCGGGATAAAAAGTAGCCTATAGCCTTCCTCGATAAATGGACTATCCAACACAAAAAAATTTCAATTCGAACCAGTAGTTCCTGAGATTAGCGCGTTCAAACAAACAAACAAACTCTTCACCTGTGTCAGTAAAGCGGCGCAACCATTAATATAATATAGACTTATTTTTAACCGTAGTGATTTTTTGGAAAAATGTCTTTATTTCAACACAATTTATAAAAAAACTGGTGGGGCGCTAGCATCGCTGAGTCAGGCCTCTTTCTTTTTGCGCTGTAGGTACATATTCATAGATTTTATTTAAGACGATGCTGTAATCTTTAGTTATAAGTTAAAAGTTCTATACAATCTAAAACCTGCGTAGATGTATAACAAGACGTCCATTTTGAAACTGACAATTCTGGTGTTTGTTCTGGTGTTTCCATGGACGTAATATATTATACCTACTACGGTGTTTCTTGTTTCATAGCGCAAGACACACGGTGGCGCGACCAGTGGTGCCACCACTATGGTGGCCTAATGAGCTAGGGCCTTTATTCTTTCTTTTTGCATTGTAGGTATAAATTAACATAATTTAGTTTATTTAGACATAGATATCACGGAATTGCTTTATTAAAAATTTACAACTTTATCTATTGTAACTTTGAAACTCGTGATATCAAAGTAAAATTCAAAATGTATTTATTCACTCGACGCTTCGAGGCACTTACGATCGTTACGAACCTTATGAATAAATTTTCATTATAATATGATTAAAAATAAAGCTGATTATGTACGGAACTGATTTTGTAATAGGTTTAATTTCGTTTATGTCTGGGTAATTTTAATTATTTTTTGTTTTATGTTGATTTTTTGAATCAATATTTAAGAGACAGGCGTTATCATAATCATCACAAAAGGAGGATGAAAAAGTTTTTGTTGATTTTGACGTTTTTGAGTCACGAGCGCGTATCTAGGAAAGCGTGTTACATATTAGACCGCATCATGAGATAGTGGAGAAAGCTAACCTATTAATTAAAAAAAATGGTTGTCTGTAAAATCGGTTTACGGACTATAATTTTAAGTAATAATGTCATAAGAAAATGATAAAAAATTTAGTTATTTTTTATCTTTTTTTCCTTTTTAAAGGTCTTCTATTCGTCTCGTCACCATAACACAAGCCCAGATGAGCGATATTATTATTAAACAAACAAGAGACGCGTGGCGTTTACCATGACGCTG
Organism: Idaea aversata; assembly: GCA_907269075.1. Lineage (NCBI taxonomy): Eukaryota > Metazoa > Arthropoda > Insecta > Lepidoptera > Geometridae > Idaea > Idaea aversata. The sequence continues at coordinate 8,607,472 of OU026102.1, forward strand.
TCATGTTCCGGTACCATGACGCGTTATGATACCGGAACATGACACTTTTTTGTGAATTCAGGTGTTCCATTTATCACGTCAAAAAAATAGTAAACTAGGTCATATTAAATGTAATATTTATAAGGATTACTTACATACTGCGCCGACCCCAAATAAATTGGGATAAGGGCAGGAAGATGATGATGAACGATTACTTAAATATCACCACATCTTAATGATACTTGACACTTGAACATGACACTTTTATTGTGAATGCAGGTGTTCCATCTATTTTTTAGACATTATCACGTCAAAAAAAAAAGTAAACTAGGTCATATAAATGTACTTATAAGGATTAAATATCACCATTATACCTCTATGATATCACCACATCTTCTTAATTGCTACTGCCTTGTTAAAAATAAACGTTGGCCTTACTGTAATGACGATAGGTTAGCTAGTGAACAGTTGTAATTAAGCCGGGGGTAAACACAATAGATCCCTATTAGAGCTATGTTGTCGATATTCCTCCCAAGGGTAACACTACCGGCTACATATGGACCTACCAATACGCCCTTACAACTTCCTATTGCTCGAATAAGTGGCCTTCATGTTCCTGATTGTTGACTTTCTTTTACGAAAGATAAAAGATATTCGATTGTTAAAAATCCTCGTTTTTTTGGGTTTCGTATCCGAAGGGTAATAAAAGAAATCCATTGAGTAGTTTTTTTTCTTTTCTTTTTTTTTAAAAACAAAATAGGCTTGCATTTGACTTCATCTCACCTGATTGCCTGATGGTGTCGCGAAGATGAGGTCGAAGATGTAGCATGCTCGCCTAGAAGGCAGACTCCAAGCTAGTAGTTTTGTGGGAACAGCGACGCGGGTAGAGAGTAGTTTAGAGAGAGGGTAGTTTGGAAGATATTAGGGAATAAAGAATATTACAAACATACACAAGATAGTTGCGAAAAACATAATCTTTTCCTTGCAGTTGCAGGTATTACTAAGATTTTGCTATCTGTCTGTCACCAGGCTGTATCTCATCAACCATGATACCTAGAGAGTTGACATTTTCACAGATGATGTATTTCTGTTGCTGCTATAAAAACAAATAAGTACTAAAAATAGACAAAAGTATTTGAGAATAGTTTTAAGAATTTTAGGTTATTTTCATATTTACAATTTGTTTAGGTAAGTTCTTAATGTTTTTTTGTTAATTATACTTCCAAAAGGGCAGGCAAAAGACTTTTAACCTATAGGTACAGCCTCCTCTGACATACAATACAAATCGTGTGTGTTTAAAAAGTTTAATATTTTTTATGGTTTTTTTTGCTCGAACAGAATTTAATGGTACGGAACCCATCGATCTCGAGTCCGACTCGCACTTAGCCGGTGCTCTTCCTCTTTATTTTAATTCCCTCGTATTTATTTTTGATTATCGCTTAATAATTAAGTCGAGCTTGTTGATTCTGCTACAAAATACCTTTAAAATAAAAGGCAAATGAGCCTTAATTAATCGACACCGATATTACAATGGCTGCCTATTAAACGAACATTGTCTATATGTTCCCCTAGGGAACCGACTGTATAAAACGGACCAGAGCGCTTAAAAATAAACTGAAACGATTGCCTTCAGTGACAGAATTTTAATTGATTTCCAGTGGTATTTCAGAAAATAGTTTCAAGTTCTATTGTAATTGGAAAACTGGACGAAAAGCTAATTTTCTTCTGCCGAGAATGCTCAAAGAGAGGTGTAACAACTAACTTTGTTAGTGGAGAGTTAAAATTCGAAATTGATGCCCTACACCGAAATCAAAGGTAGAAAAAAGTGGAAAATGCGGTGTTGCGAGACTGGTGAGAGTCCAATCTTCTTTCAAATCCGTCGAAACGACTCTCGATGACTTCCGATTGCTTTTTGCTTTCACAATGGACGCTTGATATGAGTCTAAATGAGAGCAAAGGAAACTAGTTTGTCTCGTAGTTGTTAAGTTATAGACCTGTTAGATAATCAAGTATTTATTTACTGTTTTTAAACCCGAATTATTTATTATCTTTAAAAATACATTGTGTCATACACAAATAAATACTTACATTATACTTAAATTAGTCAAAATTAAAATAATCGTTCCTTTCGATTAATTAGTGAAGGAATTGGTTTTTTTTTGTAAATAATCGTCGCGACACCACACTGTTCAATGCGAAATAGAAAGAGTGTCGCTACAATGCAAAAAGTGTCGTTACAACTTTTAGTCTTAATTTTTTCCGTCTAGCTCCCTTTCGCAACGCGCAATAAGGAACTTTCGTTCCAAAAACAAAATGTTTTTTATGCGTGGGAACCTCTAATCGGCTCTCTATTTCTATTATTTTATGTTTACTTTTTAGTTATAGCTCTTGGTTTTCCAAAAAATAAATAAAAATGAAAATAAATAAAAATAATGTCAAGTCGGTCACACACAATATCTAGTAACTAAACAATAATTATATTTCATAATTTTGTCCTCGGAATTAGCAATAATACACATATGTAGTAGGTATGCCTTAGCCTTAGTTACTACATCACTTCCACACAGGCATAGACAATACAAAAAAATTAAAACACATAAAAATCAAAAACAAAAAGCCGCGTTAATGTTGTTGAATTTAATTACGAATCAATTCCTTCGTTCTTGAAATCAATTAGCCTTAAAAGTCCTCGTAATACGGATCAGTCGAAATAGTTAATAAGTCAAGTCAAACTGAATGACTATAAAAATACCATGCGCTTTAACCTAGTCCACTTTCCGGCTATTGCGAGCGACGATATTGGCTACGTGGGTTTTCCCAAAGGACAGTTCTTTGGGATAGTCTCTACGTGATACCATAATTTGAAGAAAAAAAAGGCAGATAAACACAACACGTATGAACTGTGTTAATTTAAGAAATTTGAGCTGAAATCAAGATGATCCGTTGATTCTGGTGTCAATAGAACCCTTGAGTAGGTATCATTAAATAGTATAAAATAAAGTCACTTTCCGCATTATTCTTAGATCTTTAAAACTACGCAACGGATTTTGATGCGGTTTTTTTAATAGATAGAGTGATTCAAGCGGAAGGTTTATATGTATAATACATGCATAATATAGCCATGCGAAGCCGGGGCGGGTCGCTAGTAATAATAATGATCTTTACATCTAATTTTTTAACCCTCGACGCAAAAACGACGTGGTCTGTCTGTGGTATACTCGTAGTAGTAGTACACTTAGATATACTTTATTATAATAAAAATTGGTTATCTGTAAAGTCCGTTATCGGACGATAATTTTACGTGATAACGTCATAAGAAAACATGGATTGTCAATAACATGACGTTGCTAATGGTTACTTGTCAATAACATGACGCATGACGTCACACTTTTTTGTGAGTGCAGGTGTTCATCGACCTATGACGTTATCACGTCAAAAGCATACAAATCAATAGTGGATTATAGTTAAATAGTTGACATTGAAAGCTAAAGTGACTGGTCTGACATCAGCGATGGACGAGCGTCGAGCGAGTTGAAGTGCCATCATAATGAGTGGCGTAAAATGAAGTGCGTTTCGCTCGGAGCTGCCACTATTAGCACTAGACCCATATGATTGCTTATTGTTACCGGCCACAATGGCCAATCAATGTCCATTCGAGTCCGACAAAGATTTTCATTGCGTTCAACCGAGGAGCCAGATTACAATAGGTACCTACTGCTTTTTGAAGAAACTGGTCTTTGACATTCTGATTTCGTTACTTTACCGGCGCTTTAAAAATGGAAAGCTTACGTGTTTGGTCGGTGACTCATCTACAATGGCGGCCAGAAGGCCAATTCTTGTAAATAACATTGTTCAAATTACATTTTAATATCATTCCGATTGCATTTCGATTGCAAAAAATACCCTCTAAACTCTAAGTAATTCAAATACCCTAATACTCCGCTTTTTGACAAAAAAAAACTAACTTTGAGGGTTTGCAATCGAAATGATATTGAAATGTAATTTGGAAAATGTTATTTACAAGAATTGGCCTTCAGAATGTGCGTAAAAAATACCCTATAAACTCTAAGTAGTTCAAAATATCCTAATACTTCGCTTTATGACTAAAAAAACTGACTTTTGAGGGTTTGCAATCGAAATGATATTGTAATGTAATTTGAAAAATGTTCTTTACAAGAATTGGCCTTCTGAATGTGGCTAAGTAGTTCAAAATAACTTCATACTCCCCTTTTTGAAAAAAAGACTATTTTTGTAATCGAAATGATATTGAAATGTAATTTGAAAAAATATAATTTACGAGAATTGGCCTTCAGAATGTTGTATAGCCGGAGAAAATTTAACTTTATAGTTTTATGCCTAGATCACTATAGAAACTTAGTTGATTATACTAGGAAACACATATCCTTTAATATATAAAACATCCAGGAAACCTTTGACCAGAAAAGTTTATCCTGATCACAAAGACAAACTTCCATCGCGGCCACAAAAGAATATATGTCACGCTCTCCTAATATTAATTTTAATACCAGTGTGGACCAAATATTCCTCTCACGAGTGTAATCATAATCAGGAATTCTTAGTTCGTCTTCCTTTATACGGATATGTTACCCCCATCCTCCATAAATGCTGCCATTAAAAAGCTAAGACCGGCTGGGAAGAGAGCTACTTAAATATACTTTGCACGGATGCGCAAATTGATATAAAATACTTCATCTTTTGATATCGCTTCTGAAGCTTAGCTAGGCAATGAAATACGAAATTGTTTTGTAATATCAATACGACGATATTGAGCGCGACGATACTCTTTCTGATTATTGTGAACACTTTCACAGTATACCTATAATATTTCCATATCCGGTTTAAAGTATACAGTATTAAATTATTAAATGCGTTTATTTCTTTTACAAATGCTTAATTAAATCTATCTACATTAGGTTGAAACCTCCTTTTAAGCTTGAAATGCCTGTGTCAGAAGGCTCCGCTCTTCTACAGTTATTAATATAATTTGTTACATTATACCTGGTACTTTTATTAAATTAATAATAGCGCTCCGCGGTTTTGCGCGCGTAACGCCTGATCCCGTGGGAATATCGGGATATTACTCCCAATGAATCAATGTATCCTAATACCAAGTTTCATCTAAATCAGTCCTGTAGTTTCGGAGCCAATTCGCTACAAAAATAAAAATAAAATAGTTCATAATTTAACGTCACCTCTCGCTCATCAACGATTGGTTACTAAAATATTAATGAAAACAAGCGTCTGCTAGTCTCTCGAGCATTACCAATTACTAAACGAACAAATGCTTAGCACGTTTATTATATCACCCACCAATGATCTGCTCGATTAAGAATACATGTGGCGCTAAACCGTCGAAAATATTTAGGGATGGTTTTTTGAGACACGCGTGTCCGTGTTTGACACATGTTTCATGAAACTGTGACATGGATACATGTTGATGTAGGATTTGTCTGCAGGGCTGCCGTCACGGAGACAGCACCCCACAGCGCGAGTCGCGACGCTTTCCTGTTTATGACAACCCTGTTAAACAATCGTACCTCGTATTGTTACCCCGACTCACTGGGGTTGCTAAATTAATAGTGTTGAATATATTCTGCCTTTGATCTCATTTGTTACTCGGCCTATTAATTTGGGCTACGTTTTAATAAATTGATACGATTTATTAAACGAAATTTCCTTTTGTCTAATATAAATAGAAGTCTTCCTTAACAATTTATAGAAACCGATGCCAAAATTCATAAAAGTTTCATCGTTACTGAAACCATAACTGTGTCCGATGATATATTTCCCGAAAAATTAAGTAGTTCCTTCGGGAGAGTGATAATTTCCACGCGGGCAGAGATAGAGGCTATAAAAGGATAATAAAAGACTAATAACATAATTTTATGTCTGTAGTTTATCCGATATTGTCGTAATGATTTATCAGTAGCCGATAAACGTTTAGGGAGAGTCAACTACTTGTAAAATGTTGTAATTTTTAATGACAGTGTAAAAGTCTCGAAGGTTGATAGCGGAGCGGAATTAAGTATCGACGATGTTGGTGATTCACTGAAGTGTACAAGGAATTTTATTAAAGTCCTCTCGGAGAAGTTTTGAGGTATCTCGACAACTTCAGACGACAAAATGGGGTACCTAGTGAATGAAATTTTATAACTCTATGCTTACCCACATACTTTAACTCGACTTTGCTCCACTTTTAGAGTACTTTCTGAATTATTAGCTTAACGTACTAAGGGTTTCTTTAAGGTTTAACTTTAGCACGAGTGACGTTTACTGACCCAACGGAAATGTTTTGCTTTCAAATATGAAAGCCGAACACGATCGCAGGAAATTAACTAACAATCCGTGGCGATTCTTAGAATTGTACAACAAAATACTTGGACGAAAGACGGGCCAAGTTACACAAGATTGTTGCCTGATTTTGCAGTGAGTCACGGTCCAAGATCGAATGGTATCGAACGACCGCCCAACTTTCCTCTTTTATTGCCTTTCAGACAGGCGGGAAGCCTTAAAAGTAACTCACATTAACCGTAATGTAGGTAGAGTTCACCCTTGTACTGGCTTAGATGGGCTACAAATGCTTATTGTATCGTAATTGCACTTTAAAGGCATTGAATTGCTGATTTGAATCCCTGTCTTCGCTTAATATTAGCTTTTCAACTAAAATTCTTTAATGTAAAAGAAAACTGATACATAACAGAGACGTCAATCGATTGAAAATACGCAGCTATAAAAATCAATGAATAGAAAAACATTACTTGAAGAAATCTATAGCCCTTGCGTTGCATGTTTTGTGCTCTTAAAATAAGTTACGCGGAAACAATCGAAGCATGTGTATCATTATCAAAGTTTGGGGTTGTCTGCGCCCTTGAAACTTCCAACCAATAGCGAGCCTCGTACCGGCACCTGCTGTCGTCTCGGCGAAAAAACACTTCATTTTAATGCTTGTTAAACTTGCCTCGAACCTTTTTTATAAGCTCCTTTGTGAACCAGCCTACCTTATAATCTGGTGCACATCTGCCAGATTTGTAGCTTCCTCAAAATCGAATCACAATTTTTTTTACACATACGGCCTTATACCTACATAGAAATTTACATCGTACACGGGATAACATTTTTAAATGCACCATATTACAACACAGTTTAACTTACTCGTAATAAGTGAAGCCGAATGTAGCTCATAAAATTCCAGAGCAAGATTTCCGGCTAAAAATGCCTGGCAGTCTGACTAATCTAAAAATAGTTGCGTAACTGTTAATTTCAACTCATTTGGCCAGAGATTTCACTTCAATTTGGTACAATAAGTACATTCACAGCGGATGACAACAATTTGTCCATTTGTAATGAATGACAATTCAGAAACACGCAAAGGATGTGTTCAGAACTTGAAATAAGGGCTGACGATGTGACAGTTGACGAGTCTGGTAATCTGGTTCTCATTAATCGAATTTAATAGTTTTGATTTAGCCTAGGTATTATCATTTCAACAGTCATTACATGTAGTCTTATACTTAATTCTATGTTATTTTAGTCGGCGCTAAATGAGTCAGCCGAAGTTTGTCCTTTGTCTCTCTCGTTCCTAATTTATGGCTCGGTCGATAGCCCGAACGTCTGTTAAAGAAACTAAAACATAGAAGAAATATAGCGTATTGAATCATTGGTAATATGCGGCGGATAATTAAAGTCATTAACATTCAGGCCTTGTCTGAAATTGGTCGTTACGATTGTTTGTAATTAAATGGGTAAGTAATTCGAAGTCTAAATTATTGTAGATAACTCATAGAAATAGCACGTATGTATATCCCACTTCTATGATTATTACTTTAAAAGTAACTGGACTAAATCTATCGTGTTAACCACACCCATAAAATAATATTAGAAACGTACTATAATCATCATTACTATAGCTAGTTATAGCAAAATCGATTATATAGCCCGGGACAATAATTTATTCCAACGTACACAATAGTGCGACTGTTATAAAACGCTTCGCATGTTACAATAATGAAAAACCTCAGAAAAACCTAAACAAAAGATCATTCTCATAGTTAGAGTGGAACTAAATGACTCATATAGTTCACATTCACAATAGCTCTTTATGAGCCAGTATACCGTTGGTTTCTGCTACTGAAAATTGGTGAAACTACTTCAAATAATTAACAATAGATGTGTTAACTGTATTTTTAGTGGAAATAGGAGCGAAGAGCAAGTGAAATTGACTTGCAAAATACTACACTAATTTATAAGATCATTTTCATTTGAAATCAAGCGGATCCCATTAAACTATTCTAACGTTTTGCTTCTGTGTTTTAACTGTAACTATCAGCAAATGTAACACTACGAAAGGGGTGCTCTATCTTTTGATTTTAGAGGAATTTCTTGGTTGCATTCATATCAGAATCCGACCCGAGCGTTCGTATCAACCCTTCTCTTTAGCGTCAATCTTCATGCTGTTCATTATAATTCTATGTATATGTAGCATATACTAAAGACTTGGAATAAATATTATCTACTCATATTTAGGTATGGGTTTGTCCGTGTCTTTGGTTATTGGACAATTGTCATTTGTTAAACATCGTTCTTAAGTAAAAAAAAGTATTATTTGAGAAATTTGAGACATCAGCTTTAGAAGTGTGTTAACTGCTGGTACTCTGGTACTAGTCAACCAAAAATAAAAGTGCATGTTTTTTCGAGCATTGAATAAATTTAGCTTGAAAGTTGACGCTACCTGACTGGTGCAGTGACACGGATCGAGCGCGGTTCAAATTTTATTTATTATTCATTACAAGCTAACGATAAACATGTCAATATTGGTAACGGTACCAAAATCTATACGATTCCCAATGGAACTAGATTCTGAATAGTTAAGCGGAATTTTGTTGGTTACATTCCTATTTGAACAAACATACTGTATTGTATTGACATGTTCTAAATAATTACAATATAACATATTAAAATGCTCATTTCGAACAGTTTCGTTTTTTGCTACTTGTATACTTACAGCATTATTTTGTTAAGATTTGAAGTTTTCAAGAGTTTTCCAGTATTTTGGACAAATCACATAATCATCAAACAACATTAATTTTATTAAATATTCCATCAATAGTACAAGAATTAGTAACTAGGTAAATTTTGTCAAAGGAGTCAGGAAAATCAGGAGCTGCAGAGAAATTCTGACGTAAACTCGTAACCAGTTAGTAACGTAGTTCACATATTTTACTAAGTAGCTAACAGCAAGCGTCTTAGTTTCGCAACTGTTATTAGCTGTCTACTCGGTTATAATAAATATTGGAATTTATGACTTTATCAAAGACCTTCGCAAAGACTTGTGAAAAATTTACTGAATAAGCTAAAGGTTTATCTGCCCACTTAAACAAGTATGCTTTCTATTAGCGATATCGTCAATTGACAGACGTTTTTTTGTATGAAATTGGCATAAGCCATCGAAAAGTCATGTAGTATTGCGTTAGAGAAAAAAATATGGTAAGTTTCACCTTAGGCCAATTTTATACAATGCTATATGGCAATTTCTTACAATTAAATCTATCGATTAGCGATATCGCTAATGGAAAGTAATCGTGTCTAAGCTTACAGATGTCAAGGGATATGCCGATACAATTCCTGGATTCAGCATTATCGTCTTTATTCTAAGACTTGGAGGTGGAACGACTCATGTGCCCATTTATTTCACTGGAACCGGAACACATCAATGCAATTGAAATATTTTTAAAGTTAATCCTGTTCCAATAATAGAAATAAGTTTTAGCCGCTCAAATTGTCATCAATTTGTTTTACGCACAAAGCATAACCTTATTCCGCAGTAATCCACAGTCATCAGGGTAGAAACAATAAAACCCAAATCCGTGGTTGTATCTAACTTAATTGAAGACGGCATTAAACCTAAACTGCCGCTCAAAATCCAGCTCAACAGTTCTACCCAAGTATTGGAGGCGGTCTCAGAAACCAGTTTCGGCCGGAAAGTGGATCGTTGCCCTCATTCCTGACGACTATAGTTTTGATTTCTTGTTCGCTCTTGTGTTACTTTGCTGATGCTGATTGGAATACAGTTACCGGGTACTGTTGCAGACAATATTTTCTATATATAAAATTCTCGTGTCGCGGTGTTAGTTACTAAACTCCTCCGAAATGGCTGAACCGATTTGTATGATTTTTTTTGTGTATATTCGTTAGGTCTATCTGAGAATCGAACAACATCTATTTTTTTGTATATGGCAAAACAACGTTTGCCGGGACAGCTACTTCAACTTTTTTTATGGCTGATTGCTGACATAAAGGCGCAATTCTGCCAATGTCAAGTGGGTCGAGGGAAAAAACTACAGCAATGAGAGTGGACGGTATGTTTAAGTATTAATAAAAATTGACACTTGACACTGTTTCTCGTCATTATCATGATTGACACCGTAATGATTATCATTGACTAGTGATTTTTTTAACCACTGAAATTTGTGAAGTTTTTGTTGCTTTGATATTTGTGATTCTACAAACACAGAAGCAACAAAAACTTCATTTTTGCTTCCAATTGTTAGACCTTCAAACCATACAAAAATCTATAATCTAAAGTTTGATCTCTGTAAATGCAGAAGTTAAGGTAACTAAGTATGTAGTTTATAGTTCTAGACTGATTTAATCGCGTTAAACTTCTGATACGTGTTATTTACAATTCGGTGAAGGAAATGTTTGAACTTGTTTGGAGACAGAGTTCTCTTGGGATTTGCCATAGTGTTTCTGAAATCTACTGTTTCGAGCTCAGGTTTCGTGGCTCTGTTTTAAGTTTATTAATACTACCTATATTTTATTTATCCCGATCAATGGGCTAAGATCGTCACGCATTGGGTGCCGGAAGAAAGACGTAAAAATCGAGGCAGTCGCGAAAACAATGGTACGACGATCTCAATGAATTTAATGGAGACAGGCCAAACCTAACGCAGAATCGAACTGCTGGAGAAAATTGGAAAATATAGATAGGCTACAATTTTTTTTACTATATGTATTGACAATGCGTAAGTTTGTCTTTCCGTGTGTATTATTTTATTGCTCTGTCACGCAAATTCCTATTCTGATTTAGTTAAATACTCACATAATTTTTACCCCAAAATATGTACGGTATTAAGGATTAGGCATGTAAAACAGAGTACCGCAGCTAGTTTCATTTATTTAATAATGATTTCTGAAATGTCAGGCTTCATTTTCGTCGAAATGAAATACTTAGATGGGTACTCTCCTTCTCCCTCCCACTGAGTTCGTCACATTGCTACTTTTCATTACATCATAGGATTGGTATTTCATAAACTTATTATTGAAAACCGCAGACGTGGAATTCCAGTGGAAGTAGGTATAGTATGGGTTATAAGTCACTAGCGACCCACTCCGGCTTCGCACGGCTATATTATGCATGTATTATACATGTAAACCTTCCTCTTGAGTCACTCTATCTATTAAAAAAACCGCATCAAAATCCGTTGCGTAGTTTTAAAGATCTAAGCATACAAAGGGAAATAGGGACATAGGGACGGCGAAAAGTGACTTTATTTTATACTATGTAGTGATAGTGATTATCAGTTTGCTACAATAATACTATCAACAAGTATTGGACTTACGACCTTCTTCTTATTGACGTTACTCAAACATAAATACTTGAATTATTAAAAGTACTCAGTGTGGTTATTATTTTCAACATGTTAGCTATGTCTTTACTTGGCCGACTGGTATAAAGTCGCCACCCGCTACACCAACTGACGTGGGTTCGATCCACAGGTTACGTTGTTATAATGTTCAAATAGTGCTGCACAGGATTGTCAACGTTACGATGGGCAGAGACTTTTGACCGTTGATTGTACGTACTTTTAGCGCTTTACAATTCAAAAATATTTCAGGGTTCATTGCCATAGCATCTGAGACCCGATATCAGACTGCAGTTTTTCCTGTCGGCTGATACCACGCCGACCAATCAATTTGATATCAGACGTTCTTTGTTTCAAATTGATCTTTAAAAGTCGGTCAAAAGAACCTTTAGAATGGGGTGTGGGTCATTTGGTCGCATGTATAATAATATGACGACGTTTATTATGCATATTTATTTATGTCATAATCCAACCTCTTTAGCTCTTTAACTCTTACATAAATTTCACCCAAACAATATTGAACTATGGGCGGCCTCATCGCTAAAAGCGATCTCTTCCATGCAACTTTTGTATGGGCAAGAATTAAAGAGGGGAATAGGTGGAATGTACATAACGTGATAGAATAGGAATAATGAAGGAGAATATCATAAATATTAAAATAGGTTTAAAGGTGTGCTTAATTAAAACCTTTTTGACGTGATAACGTCTTATAAATCGATGAGCACCGGTTATACACATCGAAACACGATTAGAGTGATTTGCCTCGATAGAAAAAAAATCGTGAAAATCCTAAAAAATCGTCATTTATCTGAAATTTTTCAATTTTACGGCGATTGTAAGAAAAAACAAGTACAAAATTTATATTTCCATAAACCTTTCATCAAATCCCAAAAGGTAGTACAGATGGTTTTTCACTAAAATAAATGTGAGTCTTTTAATTTCATAAAACAGTTAAAACGGCCATTTCGCGGCGCGCGGGGGAAAGGGATAGAGTCATCGCGCGGCGCGTGCGTGGGAAAGGGTTTTCAGGTCCTACTTCACCTTAATAATGACCACTCTTTGATTTAAACAAGACGATTTCGCATCTCTACTGACACTGCATCCCTGATGCAGCTTAGCCGACTTATTTGTTTGTTTTCAAATCGAACTGTCTACAAGTTATCAGCCAATAGAGAAGTCCGTAGACTGCTGACACCCTGAGGCGAACTTGGTAAAACGCCAACGAGGTCACTTGTGTATTTTTATTAAATTTTCTTTTGCTATTGTTGCAATCGAGCCTTTTTATTGTCTAGTACTGCGGCAACAGCATTTTTCTCTGGGATATTTTTGTTACCGTTTCCGAAATTGGACATACATACATGATGATTTTTGTAACACTGTTTTCATAAAAAAATAACGATTCTATGGTTACTTGTCAATAATGCATGACGTCACACTTTTTTGAGAGTGCTGGTGTTCACCAATATTTTATCACGTCAAAAACATTGTTAAAAATTTCACAGATTTGACCAACGATAGAAGATCGACAAAGCAATGCGCTAAGAAGAAGTATTAATGTAACACAAACTTCTTAAAAAAAATGTTTTTAGGGTTCCGTCCGTACCTCAAAAGGTGAAAGGAACCTTTATAAGATCACTCTCTTGTCCGTCTGTCCGTGTGTCACCAGTTCACCACCGATTTTCTCAGCAAACGGGTGGACCCAGAAAGTTAAAATTTATTTTGCAGTTGGATAGAAAATATGCATACTATTTTACTTGGAAACTATCAAACGTCGACGGATGTCGTCCATTATAAATAATAACCCGAAGGATTGTCGCTTATATGGAAGGTATTTATAGACTAACAGGTTTTATTCTAGTTGAATGGAGAGTCAAACGAGATAGGATAAGAGCTCACCAGACAACAGACTTTCATACAAAGACTTGCTTTAAATATGAAATGTCGGCCAACGATCTACTGCTGACAAGTCTGTAAGGAGCGAGGTGTTTATCTCTTAACCCTGCATCGGGCGCGCACCAAATCCTAACGTAATTGGTCGCGTGGCATACATATGTATGCCATTTTTAAAATGGATAATGAAACTAAAAAAAGACTTTTATGAATATTATTTTTATTTTAATGTTTTCTCTTATATTTATTTTAATACTAAAAATCAACAAAATGTTACTAAATCTTCTATATTATAATGAAAAAACCAAAAACTAAACTTGAACTTAATTTCTACTAAAAATCACTTTGTGAGATCAATAAAGTTTTACATAATCAGAATCAGAATCAGAATCAGAAAATATTTATTGAAGAACTGGGTACAATATGGTGTTATGGTTTTTACATGATACAGTGCCTAGCAGTTTATCCTTTACGGATGTACAATAATTGGTAAAATTCTAAATAGCAAAGGCTAATTTATAAGAAGTACGTATGTTCGTTAACTTCAAGTTGAATAGGTAAGTAGATAACATATTAAATTCTTGACATAGGAACAATTACAAATCTTAAATATCTAATTACTATTTTCTACGCAAGACAAACAAACAGTTTTACTATGATCTGGACAAATAAATTTTTGGCAAGAATTACACACTTTTCGTGTACTTTTATTGCGTGCTCTACCGCAGTCATACTATTTTCAATGCACCAGACATCAACAAAATTCCTATGAACCCCTTTATTTCTATAATGTCAGTTCGCCGTGCATCTCTTTCTCTTGAATAATTATTCTTTATATAATCAATTTTTATGTTGGTATAATTAGTTATAAGTCCTAAGATATTGTCGTCTAAAAAAAGAGACATGCATTCTTCAGGGCCAACTTTCTGTCTAGCTATTCCTTTTGGGCCAGGTGGAACGAAAACTATGTTGTGGCTGCGTGTTCTTCCTCGATTTGAAGGTATAGTTCTTGACCATTCTGTGCCGTCAACACCACTATAATAGTCAGTGCGCCTTCTCCTTGCAGGGGTTTCATCCTCAGAATTATCGGAGCTCTCACCTTGGATCTCCTCCTCTTGCTCAGATTCTGTTTGGTGATCAGATTCCACAACTTCATCTACTTCATCATCCGAAGAGGAGTAACCATCGCTACCATTCTGGTCACCATCGCTTTCTGCCAACCACGAAGCAATTTGAGCAGCTTGACGATTCATATTTGTCCTAAAATGGGAATAAAAACACAAAAAATTTGTAAAAACAATTATAAATAAACATGTTTTATTAAATTATATCAATAATAAACTAAAATAGCAACAATAAATTAATAAAAATGAAAAAAGTAATGACACAAAATACTTACGTAATTGGTCGCGCGGCATACAATGGTAATCCACGAACTTCGCGGACCTCCTGCGCCACAACCACACGCGACCGGCGCGCACGCAACACTGGGCCATTATTCACTAAGCTTCAAGTCGTTGGGCGCGCGTGATTAGGGGTGGAGGGGGTGGGGTTTTTGTATGGAAATCTCGCCGTAATCACGCGCGCCCGACGACTTGAAGCTTAGTGAATAATGGCCCAGAGCGCGTCACTCAATCATCGAACTTAAAGTACCTGGAGCGGCAGTGCATCAACTCTTCCCGATTTAAAATTATTTACTTTTAAACATGACTGGATTACATATGTAATCCACGCGACCGATCCAGGGTTAAGATGCTTAGATCTTCCCATTCTCCTTATATTACTGATAGACATAGTAATAAGATGCCAATGCCTTAGAACCCATTGAACTTTTTTATTTTTGGTTCTACAACTAAAAGTTACTTCATAAAAGTTGTAGATAATCTTATTTGCAACAAAAAATGTAAACAATTTTTTTTTGTGAGACCTATAGTTTGTCAGATAAACCATAAAAACCCTTTTTTAACCCCTTTTTCCAAGATGGCGGCCGTGGGACAAGGGCTACAATCCCTCAAACTTGGATTTAACTTTAAACTGACCCCTAATTATCTTAAAAATAAAATTGCGTCCTCTGGCAAATGCAACCCCAAATGTAACTTTTCAATGGACTATAGATGCTTGGATCCTCCTATTGTTCTCAGATTACTGGCATCTATAGTCCTAGAAAATATAATATGATATCAATGCCTTAGATCAGGGGTTTCAAACTGGATTTTCCATAAGGCCATTTCAATACCGGAAAATAACAGATGTGTTACCGGGCAAGACATAAAATAATATTTGAGAGGTAGGTAGGTATATGGCACTTTTTCAATAAATAGGTAACTAACAAAAAAAAAAAGATAGCTAGCTTTCAAATACTAACAATCATGGATGCCTTGCAGATTGGTCACTGCAAGTACGGGAGAAGCGCTTAGAAATTTAAAAATACTGCGGGCCGCATCATTACTCGTATCATTCTCGGGCCACACGTTTAACTGCCTTAGATGCATTTGTCCTTATTTTCTTCGTAGATGTTTAGATAACAGTTTTGCTTTTTTCCTTTACTTCGACATTTTAAATTTGAAGAAAGGGAAACAACAAATTACTGATTTAAACGAATACGTTTGTTTGCCGCATTCTCTCCGATATAGCAAAATCACAAATTCTTACCGAATTTCCATTTTATCTACCTGCTTGTTTTCATTTCATTTAGGACTTGTTTTTATGTGATTGTAGAGAAAATTATTTGACTGAGTCAAGATTCGAAGACGGCGAGGGAAATATTAAGTAACGTGTTTATGTTTGATTTTAATTTATGTTCTAGTTGGAACTTTCAAGTAAGGTTATTGGTAAAAAATCTTGTCATTCACTGACCGACAGCGAAACGTAAACAGGGTCCGGTTTAGGGTCCGTTTTTACTCTTTAGATAAAAACGGGACCTCCTTACTAAGACTCCACTGTCCGTCTGTCTGTCTGTGTTTTTTTATTTATTTATTTATTTAAAAAAGCACTTAAACTATTAAAACAAAACTCTCTGCCAAACTGCAAAGCAGTGTTGTTTCTCATGAACCGTAACCGCTAGACAGTTAAAATATTCACAGATGATGTTTTTCTGTTGCTGCTGTAACAAATGCTAAAAACAGAATACAATGGTACGGAACCCTTCATACGCGAGTCCGACTCGCACTTGGCCGTTTTTTTATTAAAGAACAACAGGCCGGTGTTTTCTACTTAAATATTGTTAACCATTATAAATATTGTTTATAACTTCCATCCGATTTTACATGGCTTTAACATAAAATTTAACGTAAAACCCGAACATCTCGTTCCCATATCAATTTCCAAAACATTTGCCGTGACCAATGTTCCTGCTGTTAATTTTTTACGTTAACCAAAAATGGTGCCTATTTATTTTATCGTATAAAGTCGTTAGTAATAAAATGGTATTGTTTTTTTACGGAAATAGGTAAATTCTGATAAATGATGCTGTTAGCAACTGGAAAAGAGCGGTGTTGGCCTAGTGGTAGATAACTTGAGTTTAATTCTGAAGGTCGTGGGTTCGAATCCCGGACAGCTGTGCACCAATGGATTTGTTCTTACGGTGAAGGAAAACATCGTGATGAAACCCGTGGCTTAGTTGGCTCCAGACGTATTGACAAGTTCTTTCCTGAGAGGAGGGCTAGGCTATTCCATCTAATCATGTACTAGGCACTACTACAGCATCCTTAATAGCATTTATTAAAGTTGCTGGTGCTGTATAAATCATCTAGATAACATGTTAAGAGGAAAGGGTACCGGAGGCTTTCTCTATACAAACTATTACAAACGTAATCGACTGTTTTCTCCCTGGATAATGACACTAGAGCAAATATTTTTGGTGCATAAAACTTATAACTGCCATGACCATATTGACCATGTCCCTATTTTTTTTTTAAATTTCTATGATAATTAGAAAATGAAAAAAAAAACATATTGGCATAGTCATTGCAGTTATAGGTTTTATGGCACAAAAATATTTGTGCTAGTGTCATTATCCAGGGAGGAAACAGTCGACTACGTTTGTATGGAGAGAGCGCAGGTACCCTTTCACGTTTAATATTGCGATTGAACACAATAACGTTGGCACTAGCAGTGACATAAGCAGTAAGCTATTAGCTAATAAATAGATATTTAGACGTTTTACTGCATAGGTAATTAGCTAACTAGACACATTGCTCACTATAGACTTTTCGCTTAGTTTGACGTTTTGCTACTTAGACTTTCTGATCAGGAGGGGGAGGCATATTAAGGTCTAAGCTTATAGTACTATGTCATACCAGGATCGTATCCCACCCAAAAATTCGCGCTGCCATCCTTAAAATCAATCCTTTTGGGCCTTTCTTTTTACGTTACTTTTAAATGTTATTCTTCCATGTATTTCTTTGAAAATAACTTAACTTTTATAATCAAAATAAAGGTGAAATGAACGTAAATAACCATAAAAGTCGGGGAATAGCCGCAAAGAATATCGTTGAAAGAACAAAGAACTTTTAATTATGTGGTAACCAAAAATCCCACTAAATGCTCCTTCATAATCCATCTTTATATAGAATATTACCTTTTTTACGCTTTTCATATTTGGCTTCCTCGTAAGCACCACTAAAAAGTAGGGCTGTCACATAACTTACGTTTATTGATTACGTTTATGACTAGTAAACAACTTTACTTCGGCTAGCTTATGAATGTGCGTTTCCATTAAACCGAAGTGGTATGACCAGAAGCGCGATAGAGGTGTCTTAGAAACAGTTTTTGGATATCAACCACTAAAATCCATAGAATGATATTCCTACTGTCGTAAAGGAGAAGAAATGCTTTGTATTGTCATACACTTCGAAACACGATTAGAGTGATTTGCCTCGATAGAAAAAAATCGTAATTTTTTTGAGCTTTTTCAATTTTACGGCGGTTGTAAAGAATAAACAAGTACAAAATTTTTATTTTCATAAACTTTACATCATATCCCATAAGGTAGTACAGATGGTTTTTCACTAAAATAGATGTGAGGCTTTTAATTACATAATACAGTTAAAACGGCCATTTCGCGGCACGCGGGGGAAAGGGATAGAGTCATCGCGCGGTGCGCGCGTGGGAAAGGGGTAGGGGTTTTCAGATCCTACTTCACCTTAACCCATAGGGAATACAAAGGGCGCTAAAACTCCAATTATATCCTTGATGGTTGTTATTTATGGGTCTTCTAGCCTCAATATTAAATGATTGCAGCTACATCGACCGTTTATAAAATAATAAAAGGAGTAAATGCTTCGCTTATGGCTTCATCAAGGCATTATGAATCAGGATATTGTAATTTTCTTGCTATTAGTGATAGTTAAATACTTACTTTTATGAAGTAGAATTGTGGTAGAATTGTTGTGTTTCGGAATGCACGAAGTCCATGGTAGCAGTTTATAAGTCTAATGGTTGGGAACTCTTAACATCGGGTTAAAATGATTGTATCAAAGATAGTTTGTTTCTGTAAAAATTAGTGTCAAAGGTTCCGAACTGCAATCCCCGAATTGTTTGTTTGCATTAAATAGGCTCCGAAAGTACTGGGCCAATTTTGATGAAACTTGGTATGAGGATACATTGATTCAGTAGGAGTGTCATAGGCTACTTTTTATCCCGATTTTCCTAGGGGATCGGGAGTTAGGGCGGGTGGAATACGTACGTGCGTGCCCAAATTTATACTAGCCACTATTTTGGCTTAAGCTTGAATTTTCCTGAACCTCTCAAATCGTACGATGAAAAAATCGTCTCGTCCGATACAATGGGAAGGTGTAACGACGGTGATAAAAGTAAGGCAAGCTTATCTTCAGTTTTATGGTACGTTGCGTCGTAAGTCGTAAGCCATCGAGTGTGGGTGCGTTAGAGTTTGCTTGCCCGATGTTTGCTCGATGAATAATACTCGACGAACTGAGTTCAGGTCAACATAGTTCATTTCCAGACCTTATCGTTATAGGTTAAGTTTTCAACAAACAACGAATATGTTGTACCTACCTGATAAAACGTTGATAACAACGTCCATGCACTTTTGCACTAGAACGACAGAATTTTATGTTATCTACCGAAATTCAGATTAAATAAATAGCATTTCTTGAACAAATGTTCCGGAACCAAATCAAAACCTACTCATGAATAAAAAAAAAAAATATCCAACTTTATCCGCACAACATTCTGTTACCTAAAACGGAACGCAAAGAATCAAGTGTGTCCTTCGCCAGTTATTAAAATTCTAAAAGAAAATCCCATCTTGCGATTACAAGAACCGTGGAGAGTATGCATATTTCTGTGGACGACGTTGGCTCAGGAAGCCAACACAGCGAAAAACGGCGTGATTCGCATTTAAATTCGTTCTACCCGACATGGGCTATGGTGTCGAAGAGGGTTTAGCATGCCGTCACGTCCCGAAACCCATTATTTTACATCATCTCCTATAACTGGCCACGTCTATGGTTTTGTATTTTTTTTTCCGCTTTGAAAATGGAACTTGATTTAAAAGGGATATTCGGATTTTGAATTTTTTAAAAGATACATCTGGTAGCGTCATTCCGCAATTGCGTTTGGTCTTGTATTTCGCGCGTAGGTATAGATGCGTATCGTCAGACTTTGTTAGACAATAGTCAATGTATTTCTTCTTATTGCGCAATCAATTATCCAACAGATTAAAGAATAGTTTGTTTAATAACACTTCCAACAACATTGTCTCATTTAGCTTCCATTCCGACATCAAACTATGCATGAAACGCAATTATAATATTAGATTGGTAATTAATAATTAAATACGCGTTTATTGCTTTACATTATAAATGTAAAATCAGGCTGTCATGCGGCATTGATTTATAGTTTACATCATAATTAGTGGAGCGTCGTTCAAAGGACTATCCCAGATTAACTTGTCATTCCGTTTAGAATTGATTATCCAGACCCCATTTGCTGGTAGCAAGCTGTACTTTCTAGAGCAAAAAAAAAACAATAAATCTTCATAACCTTACTGACGGACAGTCGCCATTTGCAGCTTTTATAATATTAATTTATGGATAAAAAATATCAGCAACACCGGTAAAAATATTACGTTATTATAAGCCATATGAAACGTTAATTGTCCCCGAAAATGTGCTAAAGGACACGTGTTCGTTTGGACCCCCAAGTAACATTTAGCATACCAATTTTGCCCGTACTCATCTAGGTCAACACATTTCCCCGTTTCAAGGTTTAATAATTCTTATTAATTATTCCGCTTTAATAGCGTACGGTTGTACAATTTCAACCAATGGCCGTAGTAAATACCATTTCCATCCCACAGCCTTTTCCATGTTGTCCCTTGAACAAGTAAACTGTAAAAGGGGTAACACCGACTCTTAATTATATTCAGAGTGGCTTCGTTTACACAGCATAAATCACAATTCTTTAACATAACCTCATTGCGTATTCAGTAGGTACTCGTACAGTATGCGTCATAAGTACACTATCAGTTTGCTACAATAATACTTGAAGCAAGTGTTTAACACTTACGACCTTCTTCTAATAGACGTTACACACAAACAATAGATACTTGATTTAAAAGTACTCAGTGTGATTATTATTTTCAACATGTTAGCTATGTATTTAGTTGGCCGAGTGGTATAAGCCGCCACCCGCTTCACCAACCGATGTGGATTCGATCCACAGGTTACGTTGTTTATAATGTTCAAATAGTGCTGCACAGGATTGTAAACGTTAAGGTGCCGGTGTACTTTTGACCGGTGATTGTACTTGCTTAACTATGGAACGAATTATGAAACAGGGCGATATAGCACGGTAACGTTTCCCCTGTCAATTAGGAAAATTAAATTAACCGATGCGGGTTGGTCCGTGAAAATTAATATCACTTTCACAGCGTCTATTTCGCGTCGAATAAGGCGAGCCTTTACGTGCTAACCGAAAATATGTGAGAACGCCAGTTATAGCGGCGACGAGCTTTATTTATGACGCTCTATTACGCTCTATGGTTTAGAAGAAAAAAAGAACTTGGAACGTAAAATAGTTGGCACAAATTCCATACAGCGCGATGTGGCCTATTTTTATTTCACTTGCATTTATATAAACCGTAAACGACTTCCATTTTAATGAATGCGTCAATTTGAATTCATCCAGACGGAACGTAAGAAACACTCACTGGTTTTATGAAATAGGCGACAACAAACAAGATTTTACTCTACCAAACAATCAATTAATATACATCACTACATAGTATAAAATAAAGTCACTTTTCGCCGTCCCTATATCCCTATGTCCCTTTGTATGCTTAGATCTTTAAAACTACGCAACGGATTTTGATGCGGTTTTTTTTAATATATAAAGTGATTCAAGAGGAAGGTTTATATGTATAATACATGCATAATATAGCCGTGCGAAGCCGGGGCGGGTCGCTAGTACGTTATAACTTTTTGTTAATGTCGCGATCGTTTTAAATTTATTTGTGACTCAGCGTAGCAAGAATTCAATGAATAAACAGTAAAGTCTCAAGTTCTTGATAAGACGATAAAATGTATGTTATTGTACAGGAACTTCGTACTTACAGTATGAATAATACTTTTCAAACTTACCTTTTATCCAAACGACAATAGATGGAACTCCTTAAAAACTTCAACGAATTGTAGATCACCAAAGAGAAACGATGGATGTAACGTTATTACGTCATTCAAACGTAAAATAAATAATGCGATTCTCATGTTTAGGGTGAAGAGCGGAGTGTGTTAGGGAAAATGGAAACTAAGTAGTTGTCGAAGGCTGCTAAATAGAGTCGCGGGCGGGCAGGCAAGCGGCGGCGTATGTTCGATACACACACCTAAACATTTGAGAGATATCCTCCATTAACTCCTCAGGGCACTAGACAAAGTGCTTCCGTCTAGATTGTTCCCCAGATACGTTCGTTTACTAATTCGCTGCTCCGGAACCCCGTCACGTACACTCTCGTATCGTATGACAAATAGTTCTCAAGGAAATTCCCTATTTTTGTCCTTTATCAAGTAGGACGACCTACATAAATTAACCTTTTGATGAATATCTCGAATTGTGTTTCTATTCTAATCCAAGTCTTGTTTCTCATCGTTATCCTACAAGATATAAAACCTCAGTTTATCTTCGGGCATATTTATTCGGTACTTATTCAAGAGTTGTTCCTCGCTACTTTGCAAAATATATTGTAAAAAGTCAACAACGGCGCCGCACCGAGTAGAAACAAAGTTAAAAAGAAAACTTTCAGCAGTAGTTATGCAACATCATCTTGTTTAAAGTTTGCCTTCGAGTCATAGATCATAACAGCAGAGAATATAAATGCAGAGAGATGAAATATAGCGCGGTGGTGCGATAGATATTGTTGTTGCTGCATGAATATCATATTACAGTCAGTAGGTACAGTGCATGCATTACATCGTCTTGTAGGAAGACGTTCTAAAATTATCGACTACTTATTAGGGATGGTAACTTAATATAGCTTGCGGCCACAATCGATACTCCAGTCTCTATATCGAATGTAGTCGGTTAATGTACTACGTAATAATGTTCTTCGGCGATATCCTCAAGATAGGCATCTGTAAACAGGCTGGAGGTTGCCTTCCTGTGTGGAGTTTACCATTTATGATATCATGTATTGTACACATCCTATCTTATAATTAAGCTAACATAATATATGATCGTTTCATTGCAATTCATTTCACGTTTAATTTAAATTCTTTCTAAACCGTAAAAAGCTTTCGAAATTGCACTTCAAACAAATAAATGAACACAGCAATATCATTAAAGAATTAGGAGACTTGTTTCTGTATGTTCAGATACTAAATGAGATTTTCAATACCTATAGAAAATAACTACTCCCAAACACAATTATTTGAAACCGAATACGTAGAAAACCACGTTACTATCGAATAAGGAATCTTTAGTTTCCAATCCAATTTGCTGGTATTCCCTTGCGTGTCTTAGCGGGAAGCGATTTATTTTGATTATAGCTGTTCGAGCAGTGGAAAACAAGCTATAAATTAACACCGACGACTTAATTAGACCTGGTGTTTCCAATAACATTAACGGGAGGTGATGACAGCGCACTGATTCTTCGGAATATTGATGGCCTCGCCGGAACACAGCTAACTACCTAATTAATTGTTTCTAATGAGTTTAAATTTTAATTGAGTCGTGATAACAGTAAAGATAAAAATTATTCAATGTCTTTTCCTGGACAAGAAATCTAAGTCAGTTTTTTTTTTTCGAAGAAGAAAAAACGGTCTCTTGTAACAATATTTTTATAAGTATTCTGTTTGATGTTAATATGAAATGACTTGTTAATCAACAATACCCTTTCAAGGATGTTCTACTCATAAAACATTACTAAAACCTTTTCCTCAGAATTGATAATGGCAACGAAACAGATATATTTGGTACTAAAAAGAAACCTTTTCATAAAATTCAAGGGTTCATTATACTTAGAACAAAAGAGAATTTTATAAGCCAGGTTTCATGAAAGTATCGGACCAACAAAAGCGTGCGATTGTTAAGAACTTTACGATGTTAAATTAAAACTGATATTAAAAGTGTCTTCCTACTTATCACAGGAATTCTGATTTGTACCTTCGTTGGACTCTATTGTGACTGAGTAATATTGTAACTCCGTTTTATGAACTCCGATTAGCATAATAAGCGGCCTTTTTAAGAAGCATTGTTTTATTTTGCGTGCCTTGCATTTATAATTAATTAGTGTCGACTTATTAGCTTCATTATTAATTTTAACTAATGGTTTGGCATATCAGAACTTTAAAGGTACTTACTTTAAATGCGTGGAAAATGATAATATTCCTTCAAAGTTGTCAACGCTCATAATTTTATCATACTTTTGCAACTAACTTCGTCTACAATTGTCATAAAGTCATTGCTTTCACATATTACTTCCGAATTTTAAACAGGAAATTGCGCTACTTTGCTATTCAGATGCGGTAACCTTCTGTTGGTGACTTTACTGTAACTGCTTTTGACTTGTTGATCTTCTGAGGGTCAGGCGACCGTGAATACTGCGTGAAACGAGTTTTAAACACGCGAGATTTTAATGCCTTACTTAATTAGGTCGTTGGATAATTAAGGGCTGGAACTGGTTACTTGGTTTTTTGTATCCAATGTGGTAACTTAACAGAACTTTTTTTGCTTGTACGTATTTCATTCATTAATGAAAAGGTTAGAAAGAAATGTCTTTTCGAACTATGAAGGAAAATCTTGTGTACCATTTTTTGTGTCCTTATTCCAATTTAAAACATTGTTGGCAATATATTTTAATTAACTGACCCTCTATAGATTCGTACAACATTTTTTTCCTTAAGTAAACAACTGTTAAGTTGTGTTAAGTTAACAAACGCTTTTGTTTATCTGTCTCATCTAATTTACAGCCTTCCAAGTTTTGTGTATAATTGGACTGTGCACAAAGAGCATAAATTTACTTGATATAAAACTGAATTACTAAACAACGGAATAGGAGGGAACTTTCGTCGTAGTTTTTGGAAATATCCGGAGAATTAATTGAGTTTGGCGGTTGAATTTAAGGATTATAATGTAGGTAATACCAAAAGGGTGGATTGAAAGGAATTTCGTGGAAGCACATACCGTAAACAACTCTTCGATTTATTCTCTAGTAGAAATGTGTAGTTTCAGATATCTAAAGATACATATCCGACGCGATGTTCCTAATGAAACGATGAAACATCTCTGATATTTCTCCATATCATACAGATTGGATTCCCATCCCGTTTTAAGGATATATGGAGATAAAAAGATAATTCGATTCCTGGATACGATTTGGGCATCTCTTATCACCAGATTAATAATATCGAATATTAGTTTAATTAATCCCCGTATGTGGGTTGTATCAAAGTTTAGAACATGAAATATTTCGTAAACCTTTCTAAAAATATCATATTTGCCAGTAAAATATTAGCTAATACACCTACGAGTTTATGGTAGGTATATTGTGTTCGCGTGAAAGAATTCTTACCGCCCATTTTATTATGAAATAAACTAGCATTATTAAGTTTATATTGTGAAACGAATTCTTTGCCTAGAAACGAAATCTTAAGATCTACGCCCTCTGTCTTTTAATTGTTCTAATCCGGATTGTTGCTGTAATTTGTAGAATTTCTTATTGTCGTTGATTATTTGATATTTTCATATAAACTACAGGACTAATGCGGTTTGTTGCCTTAACGGCCAACAACTTAACTGCTGTGTTCCGATGAAAAAGTTTCTCTTTCAGAGTCCCAACTCTCTTCTGCAAGTTATCTGTGTTACCATTATTTTCTATTAAGACCCTGAAAAAGCGAAACTACTTTGTGATAATAAAACCTAAATTTCAAAGGTCAAGTAAAGTGAAGTAAGAAGCAAAGAAACTTGGTAAAGTTTTAATGTGTTCCGAAATATATCGGGTTGTTTATCTTTATATCCATCCCTTGTGCCTTCTGTTCTTGATCTAATGGGATAAAATATGCCTTTAGAATCTCAAGAAACGACAACAAAATTAAAATCGCAAATATTTCTGACAAGAGTAAAATGTTATAAAGTGAAATTAAAAAAATGTACTTACTTTCTATGTATGAATAGGTATATTAATTGTTAATATGAACTTATTGTTCACGAGTTGTTTGTGCGAAATTAAAGTTCGTAATGTGTGGGAATTTTTATGAATAAGTCAAGTTGACCTACACCCACTTATTTACATTACTGAGTCATTTTTGTTGCAAAATTTTTGAGAAGGCGTTTTACCTACTCTGTGTCATTTATAACACACTTGTCTATACACATCTACACTAAAATTAAAATGCCACATCTTTAAAACTACGTTAGATTATAAAACACGGCAATATTTTTACATTACCTCTATATTAATAAAAATAAAATTGTCTGTATAGTTGGTTTATGTGATAATGTCATAAGAAAACTACGAAAAATTGAGTTTTTTTTTTTGTTATTCCTTCATATTTTTTTCTATTTTTTCCTTTATACATATATATTTTTCCTGTAAGTCTTCTATTCGTATTATTAAATAGGTACTTTGATTCCTAAATTACCATGATGCGTCTGGTCATGTTACCATGCCGCATGATGTCACACAATACATATTGTCGTGACACTTTTTTGTAAATGCAGGTATTCTATCAATTTATTAGACGTTATCACGTCAAAATTGACTTATTCTTGTTACAATAACCATCATTTTAGTCCAATCTAAAATATCTTGTTAAAAATAGTGTTTAAAACAGTGTGAGCGATAATGGATAAAACGGTTCAACCAATTGTTCGTGTAACTCATCAAATATTTGTTCTGGCCGTTCATTCACGTGTATTTTGAGTGGGAGTGATAGCACTGAGTAAACTACTAGTTTACTACTACCTACGCTTTTAAGTTCAGGGTTATGAGCTTATTGCTTATAGTGATGTAAGACTTGATATATCTTTGATTGATTTGTTACTATATTCCAATCATAAAAAGCGTGTGATAACTCGCACATTTGTAAAAATGTACTATTTACCTAGTTTTTATATACCTCTGGGTCACGTGGGGTTCAGCTAATTGGTATTCTGACTGCACGTACATCTTGTAAATCAATAATTACTTTTCAATTTTGTAGACGATGTGGAATTTAAGAATTCAGTGTGAATACTATTGATGATCATCATATTTTTCTTCATGATTATACCTAACTAATAAATAAATGCAACCTGACTCAAATTTGCGTATTTATGCCAGTTCTAAACAAGCTTATGTCTATGGATCTAAACACTGGAACCTTACTCTTTTTACCGGATTTCTTACTAAAGTGTTCAACCAAACTTCACCAAACTGTAAGTTTTATTCTATTCAGTGACTTTGTTGGCTTGTACCCCCGTTATTATCTTTACGAGGGGTTAAAAGCTTTCAGTTTTTTTTATTATTATTGCCATTTTATTGTAGCTACCTTCTAATACTTCGCCATGAAACAATGGGGTTATTATTTACCGCAGTAGACATAAACTATATGAGTTATACGCGGAAAGACAGAGTAATACATCAGAAGAGTTTGGAGCCTACGTTAGAAACTATTCAAGGATATTTAAAAGAGTGTGTATTTTGGCAAAATCTCTCTTCATTAAATCTGTGATTAAAACTAGTGATGATAAAATAAAAGCTACATGGAAAGTAATTAACGCTGAAACAGGGAGAGTCGCAGCCAAAAACACCGAGTTTAAATTGAGTATTAATGGAAATATAACTAATAATGATCAAGATATCGCAAACGAATTTGAGATTTTTTTCGGTAATGTAGCTATTACTTTGACGAGGGCTTTAAATTCTTCTACCCCCATTGCAGAAGCTTTGCTAAAAACGAATGTACCAAATTGTAATAAAACATTTAAATTCCAATATGTTAAAAATCATGACATTATTGTAGTGCTTAAGCAAATAAATCTCAAGAAAACTAAAGATCTATGGGGGATGTCTGTCCCGATTGTTAAATCAATTATTGAACTGATTATACCAGAACTAGTCATTATATTTAATCGATGTATAGATTGTGGTGTGTTTCCTGATTTAATGAAATTGAGTAAAGTAGTTCCACTGTTTAAATCTGGTAGTACCTCAGACCCCTCCAATTTTAGACCAATATCAGTACTACCCACGTTAAGTAAAATTTTTGAAAAACTTATTTTAAAGCAACTACTGAAACATTTCCATGATAATAATATCTTACATAATAAACAGTTCGGGTTTAGTAAGGGGCGCTCGACTACTGATGCGGGTATAGCGTTAATTAAAAACATATTTGATGCTTGGGAGGAGTCACATGATGCGTATGGCATATTCTGTGACTTATCCAAGGCATTTGATTGCGTTCAACTTAATACATTGATCATGAAACTACACCACTACGGTATTAGGGACGGCGCCCTGGATCTTATCTCTTCTTATTTGAGCGGTAGGATCCAGAGTGTTGATGTTAACGGGAAACGATCCCCCGGATCTGCGATAGCAATGGGGGTTCCTCAAGGATCCATATTAGGACCTTTCCTGTTTTTAGTTTATATAAATGACTTACCTTACCTTGTAAGGGACAACCATGGGATAGTGTTGTTCGCAGATGACACCTCCTTGGTGTTCAAGGTTAAAAGGCGTCAGTCCAACGTTGACGATGTGAACAATGCTCTCTCTAGAATAGTTGATTGGTTCAATTCCAATAATTTATTACTGAATGGATCCAAAACTAAATTAATTCGGTTCACACTTCCAAATGTAAAACAAGTAAAAACTGTTGTAAAAATTAATGATGAGGAAGTTGAATTAGTCAGTAAGGCTGTCTTTCTAGGTATAACTTTAGATCCTAAGCTTCAGTGGGGCCCACATGTGGAAGCATTGTCCAATAGACTTAGTTCTGCCGCTTACGCCGTTAAGAAAATTCGCGAATACACGGACATTGAGACTGCTCGCCTAGTCTATTTCGGCTACTTCCACAGTGTCATGTCGTACGGCATCCTACTGTGGGGGTGTGCTGCAGATATTGATGCTATTTTCATATTGCAAAAGAGAGCTGTCCGAGCTATCTACAAAATGGGCCCCAGGGAATCACTTAGAGAAAAATTTAAAGAGATAAATATATTAACGCTCTATTCACAATATATCTACGAAAACTTGCTCTACGTTCACAAAAATCCTGATATTTTCCGTAAAAACAGCGATATTCATAATTTCAATTTAAGAAATAAGGGTGAACTTACCGTGCCCGGTAGCAGGCTCCGGAAAATAAACAGGTCGTTTAATAGTACATGTGTGCTCTATTATAATAAATTACCTAAAGATGTATATGACATGTCCATTAACAGGTTCAAAACTTTTATAAAGCATAGATTGTGCAGTAAGGCATACTATGATACTTCGTCTTATCTTAATGATAAGAACCCATGGACATGACTTTAGTTGCTCCATTTCAAATAATACTTTCAAATACTGTAATATTGACCTTTGTGAGCGTGACCACATGAAAAAAAAAACCCCATGAGTTTCTTGTGCCTTCTTCTCATTGGTGGGCGCGTTCCGAAGGCACACATCCTAACTTAGTTTTTAAGACGTTTTTATGTGGTCCTGTATACTTTTAAGTATTAAGTATCCAAAGAAAATAAAGATATTTGATTTGATTTGATTTGATTACCTAGTTTTGTTTTTAGGTTTACGCTTTTTACCCCAAATTCTTGGTTGTTTTAAATATAGATTTCTTGAAGCTTGAGTTTTTTGAAATTATGAAATTAGACCGCAAAGGGTCCAATTTGGTACGACTAGTATCTTGACATCCGCTCGAAAGTGCTGCAATTCGTGCAAGACACATCTGCTCGTCAGGTCTTAGCACTTGATTCGTGCTAATTGTCGTGCTGGTTTGTCGTCAACAAAGAAAAGTTTTGCATGAAGTCAATAAAACTAACCCATTGTAGGTGCAAAAACTACACTTTATAACTGCTACAGCAAGATTGCTGAAAGCGGGCAATTATTCGCTCCCCAGGCCCTAGGCCTCACCGTTAAATACACTATAATGATATTAATTTAATAGAACACTACCAAAGTTTTTTATAAAATTTAGACTAATTATACCAAACAATATCTCCTTATGTACTTATCTTTAACTTAAGACTTTCCAAGAGACTAGTTCACGTCGAAATTTTAGTTTGTTTTCCCAGAAAGTTTTACCTTGTTTAATAATAGCTTACCTTCAGTTAAGAACTCTTACTTCTGATGAGTAATTGTACAATTAATTCAACAAGGCTCCAGATAATATTAGGGACTTGGAACTTTGTTTCTAAGAAATGTACGAGGTTGTTCAAGTTTCTTTTTCTTTTGCGCCATGTGCGTTTGTTTTCATCTAATACTGCGGAGAAACTTCTGAAGTATTTATTGTTTGTTGACTAATTTTAATTTTCATTACTTTATTGTTATCTTCCTTCTTCGAGAGTACTTATATTTGTATACGGCATGTTTTACGCAATTCGAACCCTTTTTTTTAATTGGGTCCTTTTTGTGTGAGGAGTAGGTTTGCCCAATGCCCAGCACCTCAGCTTAGTCGACCATGTCCAGGGAAAAAACTTGGCAATACTTTTGGAGCCAACTAAGCCGTGGGTTTCTTCGGCAGTAAAATAGTACTTACGTACGCCTACATCTTTTATGAGAATTAAATCCAATTATTTTTTTACTGACGCAGTTCGCATCGCTTGAATATCTTTGACTTTATTTAAGAAGTGAGCTAGAAAGAAATTTGCTGTACTTAAACTAACTAAGTAATTAATATATTGATTCGTGTTTATTTCTGCTGCTATCAACACATTATTTACAAGACAAGTGTGTTTGTTTACGTAATCATTCAAATACTTATATGTATCTATCTAGCCTAGTTATTATTATGCTAAGAATCTGAGTCATTTAATACATCCCTATATATATAAAATTCTCGTGTCACGGGGTTCGAACTTGAACTCCTCCGAAACGGCTTGACCGATTCTCATGAAATTTTGTGAGCATATTCAGTAGGTCTGAGAATCGGCCAACATCTATTTTTTATTTTTTTTCTTTCAGTTTTTTTTTTTTGTAAATGGCAAAACAACGTTTGCCGGGACAGCTAGTATATATATATAACAATATGCATACATGCAAGCAAACATATTTATTGGTACTTAATTGCATTATTATCACCAAGATAACCAACCACACTAGAATGAATATTACACAAACACGCCAAAGGCGTAAAAACCATTATTCTCACAACTCTGGTTATGAAAAATAATACCCGTGTCTGTATAAAATGCAACAGGTCAAAGTAATCTGGTTGGTGATCGCCAGTGATATAACCCAGATAAGCTATGATAGCTGAAAGATTGCAGGAGAAATCTGATACAGCTTATTGATTTTGAGTGTTGAGAGCTGAAGTTTTATTTCTTACATTGGTATTTCTGATTTATTGGTACGATTTTCTCATGCATTCGAATAGTGCTGATGATTATGTATTCTAGAATATACTTAGTTGTAAAAACTTCTTTCTTGTGGTCTGACTATTTGTGGAATTGTACGTAGATGGTATTTTACGTAATTATTTATACTAATCCGCAAAACACCACAAAACAGCGAGTTGATGTTTCGCGTACATGCGTCAACAATCTCACTGACTTTCTTGGATTGGATCTTTTTGATTCGAAGTCGATCGCGTTCAAAAATACATTGACACGGCTCTGGTTCGACGCACATTCTTTTTGCAGTCTAGTTATATTTATTCGCATTATCATATTATTATTATCTTCTTCAAAATTATTACTTATAATCTCATATTTTTGTTCAATATTTATTTTTTGTTTTTCATCAAGACAAGTTGTATAATATGTAGTTAATTTATATCTGAAAACATTTAATTAGTTCTTGGTCACTTTTTAAGTTTTGTAAGTAGAATATTTATAACAGTTTGTTTTCTAAATAAAATAAACTGTATGAGAACATCTAATAATTAATCCGGTCTGCTTTATTTGCATAAATTGAACGTCTACGTCCGTATGCACTCATCCATTTGCACTTCTGTATACGCACAGAAATGTGGTTTGCACACCGACTGATTCTGTCCGTAACTCTATAGGTACAAAGAGAAAGGAGGAAATATCGAATTAATCTACAAAGATACTCTCAATGTTTAATGATAAAACCTTTTTGTCTTTTAATTAACAAAGTTTCGGGTACTACCCCAAAGTTGACATTTTAAATTTACTTATTTAAACTCTTATTAAGTTGGTGAACGTTAAATAGAGGCAGTTGTTAGGTTTAAGGATTTGCTGTTACCGGATTTTGAGGTCCATTGTAATATTTGGGATTTTTGGGTTTATTTTTAACTAGCGACCCGCCCCGGCTTCGCACGGTTATATTATGCATGTATTATACATATAAACCTTCCTCTTGAAACACTCTATCTATTAAAAAAACCGCATCAAAATCCGTTGCGTAGTTTTAAAGATTTAAGCATACAAAGGGATATAGGGACAGAGAAAGCGACTTTGTTTTATACTATGTAGTGAAGAAACATTGATAACTTTCAATCCGATTTTGGATTCGGTAAAGAAGCGATTCCATATGACTGTAAAATGTTTGCTATAGGTTAAACGTCAATAAGAAGTTAAATAAACTTTTTTAGCTTTAGCCCTACAATATTATAATTTAAAAATATTACGCTTCCTCGACTAAGTTGAACCGAAACGTGTGACTTAACCATCCAACTATTACTGATTTCGACTTCAGACATAGTTTTGGCAATTGAACGCCAGTTCAATACCTCACAAACTATGTCGAAATCTTCGCTCGAATTAATAGCAGTCTTGGGATATATTCCTTTGTCAAAGGTGACTGATTAACTTTTAAATTATGGCATTTGAACTTAGAAACTCTTGTTTTGTGACAACCATATTAATTTTGCAGAATTATTACATGTGAAAAAATGATAACATTGATAACACTAGTTTGCTTAAAACTTGATCCACTTCAGTCATCAAGTTTACATCGAGCTCCATTCTTCCACCCTTAATGACACCCTTAAACTAATTAACCAACTCCATAACACATTATACCCTCAACTTAATTTGCCTTTACAAAATTTCAGTTTACAAATGCCATAATTTGTTACAATTAAACTTCCCGTGGCTATCTCAGCGCAATTTGCTTGGGTCTCATAGTCCTATCGTATTTCGTACCCTAATAATGCCGTTATCGTGTCCACGACTATTTCGCTGCCCTCTTGACACATTGCAATATGTTTATAGCCTCGCGTTTACGCACGATTTTTCCCTTTATGTTTTTCCCGTTGGTTTCCAGTTACATTTTCATCAGATTTTTTGTAGTTTCACTACAACAGAGGTGCAATATTTTTCGCTCCGGATTCTTTTTTTTACATGCCAGGGAAATTAAGCTGGACAGTGGACAGTGTAAAGAGTTATAACAGAATTTGTGATTTACTAGCCGCCATAAATTTTTGAACTATCAGTTTGTGCAATATCATGATGATTCATAAAGGTAATGGAAAAAACACAGATTACAGCCATTGATCCATGTGAAACTGCCTTTAAAATGATCAATCAAGTACCTACAAGCAGATGCAATGCTTTGCCGATCTAATTAGAACAAAGATCGTCCGAACAGATTTAAACTTTCATAAATTGTTGTTCTTTTTCTTACATGCTGTGATTGTAATTGATAGAAAGAGACAAATCGGTGTCCATTTGAGTCATAAAGTGGAGGAGTAGTCCGTGAGTCACGATCTCGTGTGGTCACTGAGTCACATAAAGGATTGTCGTGTGCTGTATTGGATTAATCACAGTCGCCATTATTTATAGTACAGATACATGTGAAAGGTAACATGTACCTATATCATAATAATCCTGAACGAAATATCTCGAATGGACGCCAGGCTTTAGACAGCAAGTAATAAGTACTTAATTTAAGGATTGTGCTCATTAACGGAAATTTAAACTTCGAGGTTATGAGGTTATCTTCCAGGCAGATATCAATTCGATCGTCTCGTTTGTTTTTAAATCAAAGTTGGTGTTATGCGTAGTTGGTATTTTGCGTAAGTGGTATTTTGCGAGTTATGCGTTTTACGTAATTGGTGTTATGTGTCTAAAGGGCTTAATCGGCTTAAACTTTGGAATTTTGTTTTTCGAATAAATATACATTGAAGCGATAATTACAATTTTTAGGATTATAATTTGTAATCGATTTGAAACAAGTCTTATTGCTCAAAATAATATGTAGACGCCAAAGAAAGTCAATAAACAATCAAATTAATACCACGACAGATACTAATACCTTTACAAAACAAATTACAAAACTTTACAGTTTCTCTACTTACGAGGTAAAAGCAACAATAACATTGCCCCATATAAGTTACCAGTTGCCCGTCTTAGAGCAATCCCGTTAACGCTATTGGGGGCGTCTAACTCAACTCTAATTCAATTATAGACTAACCATAAAATATATTACTGTTTGCGGGAACTTACTGTGTGGATTACAGATTTGTACCTTTGTTTCCGGTGTTAAACGTTCATAGAAATCAAAGTAGACTCGTTTATTGGTATTTGAGATATTGATAGAAGAATACAAATGGTTTAAGGCCCGTATTAATAAATCGCTCTCAATATCGATCTTGAGTGCGTATCAATCGAGTGAGTCTTGAGATGTGGTCACTATCTTAAGTTAGGCGTTAATTAATAGATAAAACTCAAGTTTTAACCAGGCTGATATCGCTCTTGAGATTTGAGACTGATCTTGAATGACAGTAACGCTTTGTTCTTACCTTGAATAATATGTTCTTACCCTATGGTAGGTAGTGTCGTCATATTTTGCTGTCAAGTTGTTTTTAATGTGAAAATATTTAAAAAAATGTAAGATTTGTATGACCCGCAATCAGACTTGAGTTCACGAAACTACATCTTGAGACATATCTTGAGAGCTGAGTTTGATTTATTAATACGGTATGACTCAAGTGATACGTCGCTCTTTAATCGCGTCTTAAGATAGGTTTATTAATCAGCGCAACAACTCAAGAGCAAACTCAAGATTGAAATCGATATTGAGTTCGGTTTATTAATACGGACCTAAGAGTTCTTCGCCTAGTGGTTCACCTCAACTTTTAAATAAAATAAAATAAATAAATATTTCAGGACATATTACACATCGCCATCCAGCCCCAAGCTAAGCAACTTAATGCTTGTGTTATGGGTGCCAGATAACGGATAAACTACTTATATACTTTTTTTTTTTTTTTTTTGTAAATATACACATATTATACATATAGGAAACACCCAGAACCAGAAACAAGAATTTATGGTCAGCATAAATACTTGTTCCCGGCGGGAATCGAACCCGCAACCTTCTGCGTCGCAGTCGGGTGTTCGCCCGACGCGCCACAGTGGTCGTCAAACTTTTATTGCAATAGTGTTGTGTTCGATCCAGGCCGGCCTTTCTCCAATGGATTTGTCTTGTTAAAAATTTATGCGCTTGTCTATGTACAAAGTCAAAAGTCATTTTTTTAAATTCCTTTGTATGCTTAATACATTTTGTACACAGATCACATAGAAACGTCTTAAAAACTAAGTTAGGATGTGTGCCTTTGGAACGCGCCCACCAATGAGAAGAAGGCACAAGAAACTCATGGGGTTTTTTTCGCTCACAAAGGTCAATATTACAAATATTTGAAAGTATTATTTGAAATGGAGCAACTAAAGTCACGTCCATGGGTTCTTATCATTAAGGTAAGATGAAGTATCACTGCACAATGAATACTTTATAAAAGTTTTGAACCTGTTAATGGAATTAATTACAATTATATTGGTCACGAGTTATTCTGTAAACTGTGGAGAGCTCGCGCTTATTGACATTTATCTTACGGTGAAAGAAAACATCATGATGAAACCCGCGGCTTAGTTGGTTCCAGAGGTATTGACGAGTTCTTCTTCTGGACACGTTTGGTACTCCATCTAGGACATGGTCTAGGTACTACAGCGAATAGTATGGAGGAAGGTTACTGCCGCTATATCATTACATAGTATAAAACAAAGTCATTTTCGCTGTCTGTCCATGCTATGTATGTTTAATCTTTAAAACTACGCAACGGATTATGATGCGGTTTTTTTAATAGATAGAGTGTTTCAATTTATATTCATGCATAATATAGCCGTGCGAAGCCGGGGCGGGTCGCTAGTAACTGTATAAATCATTTGAATTAAAACTGAAATGTAATTCTTAAGCTTAAGAAAATGATTACAAGAAAGAAATAAACCATGACTAACCCAGGTATACGGTGTGTTAACATAACAAAATTTCTAGAGAGTTTCTAAAAATACAAAAAAGGAAAAGTTAAATAGCTGAATTTTCATAAGATTAGCACTTCTCCGACAGGCAACGTATTTTTACTGCAAGTTTACTAAATGAAATATTTAAGGAAAATTCCGGTTTCACTTGCAGGTGGTGTATAAATTATCTCTAAGAGGCTTTTCTGTTTTTCCTTTGTAGAGGAAATTATAATAGGTAAAGTGTTTGCCTAACCCGGGGAGATCAAAGCCTGGTATCATTAATTGGGTTAATCTTTTTTACGGTCGACATCAAAACGATTTTTAATTAAGGTTCATTTAGCCTTGTCATTTGCGACTATCAGCGCAATAAAATAAAAACATGGGAAATATCGAGTTTTTGTTCAGATATTTGAAAACACACGCTGCACCCCGTGGTATCACCCGTGGAAGTATCGATCCCGTGGGTATATCGGAATTTAAAGTGGCCTACCTCTTAATCCAGGTTTCCAGTTAGCTTTAGACCGAGTTTCATTGTAATCGCTCCAGGAATATTTGAGTAAAGGACGAACAAGTAGCCTAACACGGAGGCCACTTTAGCGAGGACCATGCTGGATACCAGTAGGAAACCAAAAAAATTACGTAGGCTACTTGTACTTAACTCCAGGTTTCCAGCTATATTATATACCGAACTCAATTGCAATCGGTCCAGTAGTTTTTGCCTAAAGGAGAAACAAACACGCAAATTTTCACATTAATAATGTTAGTAGGATGATCTGAAGTCTGATCTTGTCCAGCCTAGATATCACTTAGTAGATTTTTGAGTTCCACTGGATCTCATTACGGAGTAATGGCAGAAGATAGCGGATAAGCGTGGGAATTAGCAGAAAGCCCTTTGCCCTGTAGTTGATGCATAAACTTGATGATGCATGATCTTAATGCATACGTGTGTTTGTACTCAATAAATGCTTTTTCTTTCTTTCTTTTTCTTCTTTCATAAGCTTGATGATGCATGATCTGGATCAAAATGCAGGGACACTTAGTATCTATACTATAATATTATAAAGCTGAAAAGTTTGTTTGTTTGTTTGAACGCGCTAATCTCAGGAACTGCTGGTTCGAATTGAAAAATTCATTTTGTGTTGGATAGTCCATTTATCGAGGAAGGTTATAGGCTACTTTTTATCCCGATATTCCCACGGGATCGGGAGTTACGCGGGTGAAACCGCGGAGCGCAGCTAGTCTTTCATAAAAAGAGATAAATGCGTCTCCGAAGTATTTAGGTTCGTTAAACCTATTTCCTATCTGGCCGCTTATTACCTTTTTTTGACTAACTTTTTTTATATAATCTTGTTTTTGTGTGCAATAAAACGTTCTATCTATCTATTTCAAAGAATGGCTTCGATCAGTCACGTAAAAGTTTAAAGTTATACATTGTTAAGTATTTAACACTTCGGTAAACTTGGTAGTTTCTATGCTATTAAAAACTTCTAACTTATTTATAAAACAAAATCTATTTCAGATTAAATGCTGATAAAATGTTTTGGTACAATTTCTATAAATAAAAATTAAATATAATTAACTAACTTTATCAATCTTTTGTTACAGGTATGGGATATCAATTGCTGTTAAATAATTTGAGCAATTATCATTAGGTAAGCAGTTATGGTTTGGCTGAAATTATCGACTTATTTTAATCCCCTGTTCACTATACGCGGCAATCTTATTAGTCGGCGATAATTAGCTTACGAGAAATATCTGAATAAGGCGCCAGTTTTGACAGCGCGACGCAAAGTTATCAGCCCATCTTTTTCTGCAGTGTATGTCAACATCTCACTGTTTTTCCTGTGCCTTTTACACACAATATTTAGCCGTCTTCATACCTCTATAGATGTTTGAAATATCGTTCAATTTTACTTTAAGGACCTGGATGACCCAGGAAACACTTAAGTGTCCTTTGAGTACCTGAGAAAATAAACACCCAGATTCTTAAAGGCCACTCCAATAAAATTATGATATTAGGTATTCCTTAATCACCTGTGAATTTATATAATCATCCTAGTTCCTAAAAGAAACTAGGTACCAGTATAATTCTATCTCTCTTTTTTAAATATAAAATTCTCGTGTCGCGGTGTTAGTTACCAAACTCCTTCGAAACGTTTGAACCGATTTGTATGAAATTTTTTGTGTTCGGTCGGTCTGAGAATCGGCCAACATCATTTTTTTTTATCAAAACAACGTTCGCCGGGAAAGCTAGTAAATTCATAAAAGCAGTCCTTAAAGGCGACTTGTTTCCATTTTATTAATTTGAAACTCTAAAGAAAGCAGATAACAAAAAAAAAACTTTAAACTTCAAACTTAAAAATAACAATAATTTAAACTTATTTACTAAACAACTACAAAATATATGTACATGCATATATGCATACACTGTAGCTGCGTCTCGTAACGGTGTCGCGAGTTTAGAGATTTTATCTCATCTAAAAATATGCGTACCCACTGCGCTAAAAGAAGTTTTCACTTCAAAAGTCATGTTGTAAATCTCGATAAGAAAATTCCTTTACTTTTATTAACTGTTCGTTTAATTCGACTAAGTGCTGCACAGAACAACTGACTCTTATTTCTTGCAGCCGTCTTAGAGCTAATCAAAGGTTAATTGCTAGGACACTAGCTGAATGAATTAAAAATAATGAACACTCAACCTACATACCAGTGCTGTGCAGCTTCGTTCATTCAAGTGGTTGCAGGATATTGTAGTTTAGTATATTGCTCGCGTTTTGTTTGATGTTTACAACAACAATAATTATGAGTCTACTATATTGCATCAATTTGCATCGTATCTGGACAGACATTTTCTTTGCCGTTCGACTTGACAATATATCGCCAGAAGCAGTTTTTTTATTGACATAAAAAACTCACGTGGTCTTGCGTTAAAGAAAAAAATGCTAGCCAAGTTAAGTCAATTTCATACATTGCTTATATAATATGTCAATTTCATCTAAAAACTAGGTCCGTTCCTGAGAAAATCGGTGGTGACACACGGACAGACAGACGGTCAAGAGGGTGATCTTATAAGGGTTCCTTTTTATACCTTTTGAGGTACGGAACTCTAATCATAAAAATATCTGTCGATTGCCGATATCGCTGATGGAAAGTAATCTAGCCCCCTAGACAAGATTACTTTCCATCTGTCCAACACTGGGGTCAGTGCTGGACGAAATGTTTGGTTTAGTTTAAAACCTTCGAGTGCACAGCCTATGTGGCCAAAAACACATAACGACATTTTTAAAGGTCTTAACTAGGCAAGTAAACTACAACTACCATTAGCAGTACTTACTAGATCCAGATGTGTCGAACAGCTGTCCAAACCAATTTTATTGGCAGTAATGAAAACAAAAGTAGTTAGTATTACATAGAACGTAACAGTTTCATGCTGGTATGTAAGTGGTTAGAACGTATTATCAGACCTTGACACGCTTGTCTGCCTGTAGTTCATGCTTAGCCGATTGTACCCATTCTTTTGTAATTTGTGTGACATAGAAATACTATAAACATACACGCGTTTTATTAGTAGGTGGTTATTATATGAGGTATGTGATCGTGTGACTGACTGTAATTGTGTATTTGTTTATGAGATGATTGTTCTTTATTTTTGCACGCTGCCATGGCATTATTACATGCATGTGTGACTTATACAAATAATTTATCCTGAAAATTGCCTGTAAAAATAGTTTTATAGCAATATTAACTGTAACTACAGCCTAACATTTAACTTACTTACAATTTAAATATCTTTATTCCACTTTAGTTTTTCTTCTAATACTACTTCAGAGGAAAGTGTACCGGCGCTCTCTCCATACAAACGTATTCGACTGTTTTCTCCCTCGATAATAACACTAGCACAAATATTTTTGTTGCATAAAACCTATAACTGCCAGGACTATGCAACTCTGTCTGGTTTTTTTTTAATTTTCTGAATATCTTAAAAATTTAGATTAAAAAAACAAAAAAAAACAAGGAATATGGGAGGAATATGGTCATTGCAGTTATAAGTTTTATGCAACAAAAATATTTGCTATAGTTTCATTATTGAGGGAGGAAACAGTCGATTACGTTTGTATGGACAGAGCGCCGGTACCCTTTCTTCTTAATATTGCTTTAAAAGTATTCATAATGAAAGAAAACCTAACATTTAACTTACAATTTAAATATCTTTATTCCACTTTAGTTTTCTCTTCTAATACTACTTAAAGGGTATTTCAGCCAACATTACCCATTTCAATTCAAGCCGAAATCTTCAAATAATAATTTACATTCTAAAGCACCTCAAAAGCCTTTTTTTCGGGCGTACTCTCCAACCTCTGAATACAGATTACAATCATTTAAATATCCAAAGTAAACGGTTAGGTATTAGGGCCCAAACGGCTCGTCATTCAAGTTGATAGACTAATCAATCATGATGTCATCATCACCTCGATAAGTTAGTCACCAAGTAATAAATAGAAAGAGTAACTAATGACCTTGTGGATATTTTAATGATTAGTTTGATTAAATAAAGCAGTTATCTCGAATCGATATGATTGATCCTTGCTATTTCTTCTCGTTTGGGTATCTGAAAATATTTTTTAAGGAAAAATGCGTCTTCAAAAATTGCGACTGAGACGAGACTCGAACTAGCATCCCTTGAATACCATTCAAGTGCGCTTACCAATTACGCCACTCAGTCAAGTACCGTCATAGTCGAATTTAAGACTATGACGTCGTCATCTCGGTCGCAATTTTTGAAGACGCATTTTTCCTTAAAAAATATTTTCCGATACCTAGCCCAGTGCAGGCCAAGCACTTAAAAAAAAAATCAACGTTTGGGTATTTTATAAAGGGCTAATCTTAGTTGCTGATAAAAATACATTATAACTATGTGTTATGTGTGTGTGTTATAAAAAAGGTGGAAGTGGTTGGGCTAATGACCAATGTTTTGGAGCCACCAGACCAAACCCTAACTGGAACCAATGCTGTAAAAACGACTTATGTGAATATGGAGTTGGTTTTACAAATTGTTAATCATATTCTGGACTGTAATTTTTAGACAAACCATTTGCAATTTATTTAATGACTTATTTAATTTGATATTAAAAAAAACTTTTTATCTATTAAACAGCGTCCTTAAAGGTACATAGTCATTACATAGTCACTACATAGTATAAAACAAAGTCGCTTTCTCTGTCCCTATATCCCTATGTATGCTTAAATCTTTAAAACTACGCAACGGATTTTGATGCGGTTTTTTTAATAGATAAAGTGATTCAAGAGGAAGGTTTATATGTATAATACATGCATAATATAGCCGTGCGAAGCCGGGACGGGTCGCTAGTAGGTTATAATAGCTTAAGATTGCAGCATTTCCAGGGCAACTTTGCAACAAAATTATCACTTTATACTACGTACATTTCCCGTTAGATGTGACAGAGATATTATACGCCGGAATATGGAAGCTAATCTCTTTAGGTATCGCTTCAACTTCGATACTGGACGTGTTAACGGTTATCACTCGAAGTTAGCGGCTTTAAGTTATAGCCACTAAACGCTATCTGACCTCATATCTTGGTTTTAGATAGAATTTAGTCATTTTTTGTGTGAATTTAGTCATTCTGCGGAAAAATAACATCAAATTCTTTTGATTTTCAGCAAGAGCTTTAAATATACGGTATGTTAAACTTGGTGTGCGTTGTTCAAAGCTTTTTTGGTGGTACCTTAACCTTAAAGCATTGGATTTCTCTTGTGGTGGATCCTTAGTTCATTAGTACGTCTTGTTATTTATTATAAAGGATGTTGAGGGAACCATTTTGAAGATTAATAAGAGAAATAGAGCCCTGGTAGGGTTACGAATAAGCACATTGTGATTTCACTAAATAATAGAATCGTGCAAAGCAGACCACGACCAAAACCTGTCTAGGTTACTTCCATTTCTTAAAGCGCCCGTATTCCAGTAGATAAAGCTCATTTTCGCCTGCAACAGACGTTTGAAATGCTAAAAGGATGGCCCGAAACGACTTAAATCTGCAAGCGAAAATGAGCTTCAGTAGTGCCGAGGATTAACCTGACGTTACAATGGAAATTTCTTCCATTTTATTCAGCGATATTTATTCTAAATGACCTAACATTCCGCTAAAAATTTGTGAATGGAACCCGTTTTCCTCATTATATAAGGCACGCGACGTACTTACTCTAAAAGCAA
This sequence comes from Idaea aversata, assembly GCA_907269075.1. NCBI lineage: Eukaryota > Metazoa > Arthropoda > Insecta > Lepidoptera > Geometridae > Idaea > Idaea aversata. Next base: position 8,650,099 of record OU026102.1, read on the forward strand.
GTAGAGTAAGTGTAGTGGACCATTGCCCTAACTAAATTTCTAAGTGGAAAATATGGTTGGTCTCGTAATTTACGCGTTGGTGGGAAAGCCTTTAGGATTTCATGGGGTTATAAAACGAAGTCCACTTTGTTTCGAATTGTTTAATAGAAAGCTTGACCTTTTGTTTTTATGACTTATTTTTGTAGTTTTGCCTCTGAGTTAAATAGTGGTTAGGACGTAATTTAGTAACACCGTTGAATAGGTATAACGACTTTCCCTACAAAGGACGAAGTCTCAATAAATGCTTGTGAAGTACTAAATATTGTAGGACATTCCACACATCACCATCTAGCCCCAAGCTAAGTAACTAGACTTGTGTAATGGGTGCTAGACAACGGATATACTACTTATATACTTTTCTTTTGTAAATATATACATAGAAACAACCAGACCACAGACAAATATCTATTCATAAATACTTGTCTGAAACGGGAATCGAACCCGCAACCCTGTGTTTGGCAGTCCGGCATGGTGACCATTGTGCCAACTGGGTCGTAATGGATGACTAGGCACTTTAACTCCTTTTCTGTTTATACTTACACTAGCGACCCGCTCCGGCTTTGCACGGCTATATTATGCATGTATTATACATATAAACCTTCCTCTTGAATCACTCTATCTATTAAAAAAAACCGCATCAAAATCCGTTGCGTAGTTTTAAAGATCTAAGCGGTCAAAGGGAAATAGGGACAGAAAAAGCGACTTTGTTTTATACTATGTAGTGATGACTGTACCTATTACCTACCTACGTGAGTCAGATTTGGCCTTACATGGAACATTAACCATTAAACTCACACAAAAATACACTCAACTTTATTTTCTCAGTTAAAAACTGCGTATGCGCAAAAAACGGCCCACGTGAACATTACAATTTACACGTGTGACGCGACGCGGTTCGGCCATGTTACCTTCGTGAGTACGCGAAAGCGCTGCGCAGGCGCAGGCGTCGGTCAGCCGGGGTCAACGGCCGCCGCCCGCTCAACAACCTTTGTAGACTCAAGTTCTCAACGGGTTAAGAGAACTGGTTTCCATTTACACACCCGACACGATGTACGAGTTCCATGTTATTGCGAATCTTTAAGCCGAAATGGTATGACCAGAAGCACGGTAGAGGTGTCTTAGAAACAGTTTTTGGGTATCACCCACTAAAATCCATAGAATGATATTCCTACTATCGTCAAGGTTAAGAAATGCTTTGTATTGTCAAACAAGATTAGTCTCGATAAAAAAAATCGTGAAAATCCTAAAAAAACGTTGACTTTTTCAATTCTACGGCGATTGTAAAGAAAAAACAAGTACAAAATTTATATTTTCATAAACTTTACATCAAATCCCATAAGGTAGTACAGATGGTTTTTCACTAAAATAGATGTGGAGTGTTTTAATTACATAAAACAATTAAAACGGCCATTTCGCGGCGCGCGGGGGAAAGGGATAGAGTCATCGCGCGGCGCACGCATGGGAAAGGGAGAGGGGTTGTCAGGTAAAATTAGCCACAGATTAAGGTGAAGTAGGCACCTTAATCTGTTGCTAATTTTATGGTCTCTAAGACGTTAATCATGGACTTTTCTATTAGTAGGAGAGCTAGCACCAATTTTTGGGTAGGTATTTGAGGCAAGCTGAAAACTTGTCACATACCTCTTCTATTATACCCCAATACGAAATCGCAAACCTGAATGGTGAGTAGCGGGGCTAAATGGACCCCTAAATTTTAATTTTTTTTTCCTAAAAATATGTTTGAGGCAATATGCAATTTTTATATGTTGCAGTGTAATGCCTAATGAATACAAAAAAAAACTGGTTGCCTGTAAAGTCGGTATACGGGCGAAAGTTTTACGTGACAACAACTGTGCTCGAGTGGAAGGGACGCGTGCCTTTCACTTTTTATGTCTGTCTCTCTCGCTCTTAGGCGGGCTAACCATGCCCGAGTGGAAGGGACGCGTGCCTCTCACTCGCTCTCATTGTGAGCGCATAACGTCAGCGGAGCGTAACGCAGTTTCTTGAAGTGTCACCCGGCAAACCAATTTATAAAACGTTGTCACGTCAAAAATAAGCCAGACGATTTAGTCGGGGTTTTAACATTGCCAGACGCGTGCAAAATTATTTTCCAAAAAATTATAAAAAATATATTTGAGGCAGCTTGAAATTTTAATAGAGTATTATTTATAACTAAAAAAAAATATTCTCAAAAAGACAGATCATTTTGGTGGGACTTTCTACCTGCCAGGTGATCTAACAAATTATGGATAGGTGCGTCTGGCAATGTTAAACCCCGACTAAATCGTCTGGCTTATTTTTTTTGTATTCATTCAGGCATTACACTGCAACATCATATTGCCTCAAACATATTTTTGGGAAAAAAAATTAATATTTAAAAAAATTTAGGGGTCCATTTAGCCCCGCTACTCACCAGCCAGGTTTGCGATTCCGTATTGGGGTATAATAGAAGAGGTATGTGACAAGTTTTCAGCTTGCCTCAAATACCTACCCATAAATTGGTACTAGCTCTCGGACTATATTGGCCGATAGTTCGAGAACTGTTCAATAGAAACAAAATACAAATGAGTTCTGTAGCTAATCAAAACATCTGAAGTGCGCGTTCGCTTTGTCTTTCTTCTGTTCCAATAATAGTCCTACTGTTTCCATTAACAATAATTAAAACAAACGATACAAAATCAAAATCGGTTTAGCCGTTCGGGAGCTACGATGCCACAGACAGACACACACACAGACACGTCAAACTTATAACATCCTGTCGTTTTTGCGTCGGTGGTTAAAAAGATGAGGTCGGCTGCTGCCGGTGAAAACATGGTTATTCATTGTTTTAGTTGAATTAATTCAGATTTTTTTATAAATCTTGTCATGTTCTGTAATACAAAAGAAATTGTACTGACACATCTCAAAATATTATTATAAATCCAAAACAGACGTAGACTAATAAAAATAAATCGTCTTTGCCAACTGGTTGAGAACCAAGAATGTTAGTTCTTCTTTCTCAACTGGTTGTGAATCTCAGTTGCCAATGTGGCCGGAGGGAATAGTAACGTTATTCAAACAAAAAATAAAGCTATAAAAACTATCCACAGAGAATGTGCGATTTTATTCTACAAAAGAAAAGTAAAATACACTAGAACAAAACTTAAATCATATTTGTCACAATCTCTGCGCTTACAACGCAAAATGTCCTAAACTGGCCACAATAAATAATTTAACAATGAAATAAAAAACTGTTCTTTATTCAAACACAAAAGCTAAATGTTAGTCCATTGTTGTTAAATAAAATCGTGGTATAAGGACCTCTATAGAGTCCACAGATTACAGACTTTTCTGTTGGCCGATTCGACCGTACATTGTATTTCCGTATCCGAGTTTTTACGTGATAACGTCTTATAAATCGATGACGCATGCACTTACAAAAAATGTGACGTCATGTCACGTTACCGTTATAAACAACCATATCAACGTATGCAAAATAGTAATGTCAACGATACAAAAAAGTTCTTATGACGTTATCACGTAAAATTTTTGTTCACAATTTAGAGTAGTATACTCTGACAGTGATCTGTCTCTGACATTTAGAGTAGTATACTCTGACAGTGGTCTGTCTCTGACATTTAGAGTAGTATACTCTGACAGTGGCCTGTCTCTGACATTTAGAGTATTATACTCTGACAGTGGAATAAAATTTGTTGTCTGTGCTTAAATAAAATCGTGGTACAATGGAGCCGAACCCGCATGCTGTCACGGTCATACGCGATAACACGGACATAATTTTTTAATGTATAAAATTATTATAGTTTTCTTAGATTTAAATTTTTAGTTACGGTAGTATTGTTACGTAATGTGTATTATAATTATTTTTGTGTATCGATTTCTAACTTTCTAATTTAAATGTTTATTCGCTATGTTTCTTGTTATTTTACGATTTATAATATAAACTAGCGACCCGTCCCGGCTTCGCACGGCTATATTATGCATGTATTATACATATAAACCTTCCTCTTGAATCACTCTATCTATTAAAAAAACCGCATCTAAATCCGGTGCGAAGTTTTAAAGATTTAAGCATACAAAGGGATATAGGGACAGAGAAAGCAACTTTGTTTTATACTATGTAGTGATATGATACCTATATCTAACACAAGTCTAATTACTTAGCTTGGGGCTAGATGGCGATGTATGGTATGTCCTGCAATATTTATTATTTATTACCTAATATTTAATTCATTTTGGTCTCGGACAAAAATCTTTTCCATATTTTCGTCTATATTTTTTGAGAATACATACCTAATATTCTCAGAATAAATTTCCCATAAGTACAATTCTAAGAAACTGTGATTATAGACTTCGTCCAATTATTTCCACAAAAATATTACCGAATAGCTCTTCAAAAAGTTCGATAAATTAAAACCAATAAGGGTCACCCTAAAAAAATAATTTCAGTAATCACTACATAGTATAAAACAAAGTCGGTTTTTCTGTCCCTATTTCCCTTTGTATGCTTAAATCTTTAAAACTACGCAACGGATTTTGATGCGGTTTTTTTTAATAGATAGAGTGATTCAAGAGGAAGGTTTATATGTATAATACATGCATAATATAGCCGTGCGAAGCCGGGGCGGGTCGGTAGTGATTACTAAACAAACAAAGCAGGTTATTTAACTTGCCTTTTTACCTATTAGTTTTCGAATACGATAATTTGGAGCATTTTAACTAGCATACAGTTATCTTTTGTTTGTTCATTCAGAATGATTGTTCGATGGTTCAATAAATCAATATTAATTTGTGATCGTAAAAAGGAAAGTAAACGTTTTGTTTGCTTTATAAACTTTGGTTCTTTCGGTGTTTTTTTTGATGCCGTAATTTCATTTTTAGGGTTCGTAGCTGAATAGAAACTGCCCATATTATTCCATCTGTTTCTATGTCAAGCTCAGTTTTAGGGTTGCGTACCTCAAAAGGTAAAAAAGGAACCCTTATAAGATCACTTTCTTGTCCGTCTGTCTGACTGTCTGTGTGTCACCCACCACCGATTTTCTCAGGTGGACCTAGCAAGTAGATTTGGTTACTCTGAAGACAAAATTAAGAATTTGACACCAGAGAAAGCTGACTCTTACGGGATTCCATGGCGATTACACCGATATTAATATTCAAGTATATAGCTATTAAAAGTTTTATTAAAGTAGTTTCGAAGGCAAAATAATCTAACCCTATGATTGAAAATGCAAACTGAAGACATTTATTATTTTCAAATCGTCTCCGTAAAAATAAAATATTGTTTAGATAAATAAATAAGTACAAGAATACAAATTAAACGAAGCAATAAAACCTAAAACTTAACTTAAAGATACCTTTATGCAATAAATGAACTTATACTTACTAACTTATATTATTCAAACGGGACAAAACCTATACAAAAAAAACTTCCATTTTTTCCTGCCGTTCGTCGTTTATCCATATCTTCTTACAATGACATTTCACTTTTAATTTTAATTACCCGACTACGGCGAAGTCAAAACGGAGGGTTATGTTTTTATGTATTAGGTAGCAAGGTACGAACATGGATATCTATGGGATTACATAACAGCGCTAGATAGTGTGAACCAACTGTCAATTTAATAAATTATGTCTTGAAAACGATCTCTATGACTCTACGAGTTTCTTACTATTGCCAATAACCTGAATACGTCTTTTTAGTTTTTTTTAAATAATAAAACATAAATATTGCCGGACATTCCGCGCCATCTAGCCCCAAGCTAAGTAACTAGACTGTTATGGGTATTAGACAACGGATATACTACTTAAGTCTACCTATACTTTTCTTTTGTAAATAATACATAGAAACAACCATAGCAAAAATATCTAAGCATAAATACTTGTCTGCGGCGGGATTCCAACCCGCAACTCTGTCTGGCAGTTCGGCATGGTGACCATGGTGCCAACTGGGTCGTCAAAAAGTCCTTGTCATAGACAAGATTACCTTCGACAACTTATAAACAGTAGTTATCATTAATAACTGGGGGCCTACCGCGGTAAGTGCGTCGGCTTCAAACCAACGCGTCGGTTTACGCCGACGCGCGCCCCACACTGGGCGAAATTTTGAGCCTGTCTTTCATAGGAGTTTTGAAAAATTAAGTGGTTTTTGTCATGTGTTTTAAGAATGCAGGATTGTTGATGATATCAAAACATTTAAAAATAAGTTATTCTGGTTTTGTTATTTCTAAAAAACACTACAAAATATGACTTTGTTTTTTTTTTTTTAATAATAAAACCATAATCACTTATTTTTGAATGTTTTGATGTCCCCGGTAATCCTGCATACTTAAAACACACGAAAACACTACTTAATTCTTCAAAATTTTTATGAAAAGCAAGCTCAAATTTCTGCCCATTGTGAGACGCGGTTTGGGATATCGACGTCGGCTTGAAGCCGACGCACTTACCGCGGTAGGGCCCCAGTTCTGTTCTTATCCCGACGACGCTCACCGGACGTTCATTATTTTCACTTTACGTCTGGAATCCGTCTAGACGACAGGAAATGTTTAAATAATCGGTTTTTTATTTCAATTCTTACTATGAATATTAAATACAGACTAAGCAACAAATATGGCGTAGAAAGACGATGGTTTTTATAATATTCAAAACTTTCTGAGTCTGTGAAAATATTGGGTTAAAAAGTTCAAGTTATTCTTAAGAATTCAATGTATCCTCATACCAAGTTTTAACAAAATCGGGACGGTAGTTTCAGAGCATTTTTATTACAAACTTGGCGCTAAATGGAAGAACTCAGATATCTTCACTATCACTATCACTACATAGTATAAAATAAAGTCACTTTTCGCCGTCCCTATGTCCCTATTTCCCTTTGTATGCTTAGATCTTTAAAACTACGCAACGGATTTTGATGCGGTTTTTTTTAATAGATATAGTGATTCAAGAGGAAGGTTTATATGTACAATACATGCATAATATAGCCGTGCGAAGCCGGGGCGGGTCGCTAGTAGATATTATACAGTGGGTGTTGTCCTTTATAAGTACTTTGCTGTTCAAAGAAAAACCCATTTTCATGTTGTTGAGGTTATAAATATGAAAACAGTCTTAATTAATGAAATGAATATGAATGAGCTATGTTTTATTTACCCAGACGTCAAAAATATTATGTAAGCTATTCATCATTTTAGGGCGACAGTTACTCGTTACGGAATCAGTAATTTTCTTTATAGTATATTTCTTTTTCTTAAATATGCAAGGGCCGAAAGTAAAAAAGGGAAGTAAAGCAAAATTTTCTAATATTTTTAATGATTACATCTATATATATAAAAATCAATTGCTGTTCGTTAGTCTCGCTAAAACTCGAGAACGGCTGAACGGATTTATCTTATCTTGGTCTTGAATTATTCGTGGAGGTCTAGGGAAGGTTTAAACGGTGAAAAAGATCGGACTTACGCGGGTGAAACCGCGGGGCGCAGCTAGTTTCTAATAATTATTAATATTGCTAACACATTTGAATCTCAATTGCTTTTAAGAGAACGTGTTCCGTACAAATTAATTATTCTATTAGTCGGTTGTCGGATCCGAAATCGGTTGACAGCACTGTCAGCCAGACCCTGTGCGTTTACGTCATGTTATAAATTCAAATATTTACAAGGAAATTAATGATAGGCGTGAACACGAAAGTTCCTTGTTATATAAAGACAAAATCAACAGAGTATCGATGTAATGGCAGTCAAGAAACGGAAATATAACTGTCAATCAACTGAAAAGCGACATCATTTAAATGTAATTTAAATAAATCGACTCCCTCTTATTAATATAATAAACGTTTAAAAGCGGTGAACTAGTAAGTCAATGTTTTGTCTCCCTTTCGCTGATGCAAAATGACATTCGCGAAAACAAGACAAAGCATTGACAAACTAGTTTGCCGGTAGTCAACTTTTATTAATAAGAGCGACTGTGCTTTTATCAAAGCATAGTAAAGCAGGATACGATATATGGGCTTATTTGAATTTTAAGCCTTTTAATTTTAAGCCGATATTTGAACATCAAAATGTGCATTAAATGTAGTACGGACTATCTAAATAAAAGTGAAAAAGACGCATCAAGAGCCTTAAGAAACTATAAGCGCTAAGAGTCTGAGAGGGATCTCTTAGGACTTAGTAACGTAGGGTCTAGTCTATTTCAGCTACTTCCACAGTGTCATGTCGTATGGCATCCTGCTGTGGGGGTGTGCTGCAGAGATTGATGCTATTTTTATATTACAAAAAAGAGCTGTCCGAGCTATCTATAAAATGGGCCCCAGGGAATCACTTAGAGAAAAATTTAAAGAGATAAATATATTAACGCTCTATTCACAATATATTTACGAAAACTTGCTCTACGTTCACAAAAATCCTGATATTTTTCGCAAAAATAGCGATATTCATAATTTCAACTTAAGAAATAGGGATGAGCTGACCTTACCCGGTAGTAGGCTCCGGAAAATAAGCAGGTCGTTTAATAGTACATGTGTGCTCTATTATAATAAATTACCTAAAGATGTATATGACATGTCCATTAACAAATTCAAAACTTTTATAAAGCATAAATTGTGCGGTAAGGCATACTATGATACCTCCTCGTACCTTAATGATAAGAATCCATGGATGTGACTTTAATTGCTCCATTTCAAATAATACCTTCAAATATTTGTAATATTGACCTTTGTGAGCGTGATCACATAAAAAAAACAGCGCACTCCGGGAGTGCAGGCAGAAGTGAAAACTGTATATCTGTGTAAAATCTCATCTGTCGCGAGAACATACGCAAAAAGAGTATTAGATGAAAAAAAACTGTATATCTGTGTAAAATCTCATATGTCAAATCAAATCAAATCAAATCAAATATCTTTATTTTCTTTGGATACTTAATACTTAAAAGTATACAGGACCACATAAAAACGTCTTAAAAACTAAGTTAGGATGTGTGCCTTCGGAACGCGCCCACCAATGAGAAGAAGGCACAAGAAACTCATGGGGTTTTTTTTTTTCATGTGGTCACGCTCACAATGGTCAATATTACAGTATTTGAAAGTATTATTTGAAATGGAGCAACTAAAGTCATGTCCATGGGTTCTTATCATTAAGATAAGACGAAGTATCATAGTATGCCTTACTGCACAATCTATGCTTTATAAAAGTTTTGAACCTGTTAATGGACATGTCATATACATCTTTAGGTAATTTATTATAATAGAGCACACATGTACTATTAAACGACCTGTTTATTTTCCGGAGCCTGCTACCGGGCACGGTAAGTTCACCCTTATTTCTTAAATTGAAATTATGAATATCGCTGTTTTTACGGAAAATATCAGGATTTTTGTGAACGTAGAGCAAGTTTTCGTAGATATATTGTGAATAGAGCGTTAATATATTTATCTCTTTAAATTTTTCTCTAAGTGATTCCCTGGGGCCCATTTTGTAGATAGCTCGGACAGCTCTCTTTTGCAATATGAAAATAGCATCAATATCTGCAGCACACCCCCACAGTAGGATGCCGTACGACATGACACTGTGGAAGTAGCCGAAATAGACTAGGCGAGCAGTCTCAATGTCCGTGTATTCGCGAATTTTCTTAACGGCGTAAGCGGCAGAACTAAGTCTATTGGACAATGCTTCCACATGTGGGCCCCACTGAAGCTTAGGATCTAAAGTTATACCTAGAAAGACAGCCTTACTGACTAATTCGACTTCCTCATCATTAATTTTTACAACAGTTTTTACTTGTTTTACATTTGGAAGTGTGAACCGAATTAATTTAGTTTTGGATCCATTCAGTAATAAATTATTGGAATTGAACCAATCAACTATTCTAGAGAGAGCATTGTTCACATCGTCAACGTTGGACTGACGCCTTTTAACCTTGAACACCAAGGAGGTGTCATCTGCGAACAACACTATCCCATGGTTGTCCCTTACAAGGTAAGGTAAGTCATTTATATAAACTAAAAACAGGAAAGGTCCTAATATGGATCCTTGAGGAACCCCCATTGCTATCGCAGATCCGGGGGATCGTTTCCCGTTAACATCAACACTCTGGATCCTACCGCTCAAATAAGAAGAGATAAGATCCAGGGCGCCGTCCCTAATACCGTAGTGGTGTAGTTTCATGATCAATGTATTATGTTGAACGCAATCAAATGCCTTGGATAAGTCACAGAATATGCCATACGCATCATGTGACTCCTCCCAAGCATCAAATATGTTTTTAATTAACGCTATACCCGCATCAGTAGTCGAGCGCCCCTTACTAAACCCGAACTGTTTATTATGTAAGATATTATTATCATGGAAATGTTTCAGTAGTTGCTTTAAAATAAGTTTTTCAAAAATTTTACTTAACGTGGGTAGTACTGATATTGGTCTAAAATTGGAGGGGTCTGAGGTACTACCAGATTTAAACAGTGGAACTACTTTACTCAATTTCATTAAATCAGGAAACACACCACAATCTATACATCGATTAAATATAATGACTAGTTCTGGTATAATCAGTTCAATAATTGATTTAACAATCGGGACAGACATCCCCCATAGATCTTTAGTTTTCTTGAGATTTATTTGCTTAAGCACTACAATAATGTCATGATTTTTAACATATTGGAATTTAAATGTTTTATTACAATTTGGTACATTCGTTTTTAGCAAAGCTTCTGCAATGGGGGTAGAAGAATTTAAAGCCTTCGTCAAAGTAATAGCTACATTACCGAAAAAAATCTCAAATTCGTTTGCGATATCTTGATCATTATTAGTTATATTTCCATTAATACTCAATTTAAACTCGGTGTTTTTGGCTGCGACTCTCCCTGTTTCAGCGTTAATTACTTTCCATGTAGCTTTTATTTTATCATCACTAGTTTTAATCACAGATTTAATGAAGAGAGATTTTGCCAAAATACACACTCTTTTAAATATCCTTGAATAGTTTCTAACGTAGGCTCCAAACTCCTCTGATGTATTACTCTGTCTTTCCGCGTATAACTCATATAGTTTATGTCTACTGCGGTGAATACCAACCGTTGCCCAGTCACTAAACTCGCGTTTGTCGGAGACTACCATAGATCTGGATGTAAAGATAGACTGAAATTGGTTATTAAGAACCGAAAAAAAGTTATTATATAATACATTTGGATCCGTATCACAAGGCAGAAACGGTAAAACGTTAGCTAAATTCAATCTAAGTTCCTCCAGACGAGCAGCAGTCACCGGTACGTACTTTATTTTCCTTTTTGGTATCGATTTTATGACAATAGCAAATTTGACAAACTGACCACTATGGTCTGATTCTAATTTATTAATGATAGATTTGCTAATCGTGGATATATTATCGGTAATATAAATATTATCAATACATGTCGCAGTAGTGTCAGTGGTTCTAGTAGGCTCCAGAAACACGTTAGATAAATTGTGTGATTTATACAAATTCAGAAGTTTCGTGGAAAAGGTGCTTATTTTCAGTAAATCTACGTTAAAATCCCCACATACAAGTAATTGTTTTTTTGATTTAGATAATTTTGTTAGCATTTCATCCAATATCTCAATAAATTCTTTAAAATTTTCAAAAACAGGTCGTCTATATACACATACTACTATTAATTGCTCCAGTTCTACACAAGATATTTCCGTTACACATTCCACAGACATAGACACGACATCTTTTCTTTCTTTATATTTTAATTTATTGTTCAGTATTATAAGAGACCCCCCCTTTGCCGTGTTTACCCTGCAGAATGCGCTGCCAACCCGGTGGTTGCTGAAATTGAACATGAGCTGGTGAGCCCGGAGATGATGTTCGGTTATGCATACAATGTCAATATCCTCAGCGTTCATGTACAATTCCAGTGTTAGTATTTTGCCCTCTGTCATCCCTCTGATATTTTGATGCACCAGGGTAATATTTTTTTCATAATTTTTATTTACTTTATTTATTTTAGGGCATTTATTCCAGCAATCATTATTATTTGACTCGTTAGATAATGAAATCAATAATTGGCTTATATTGTTATCTGAACAATTTTTTTTATTATTATTACTTGGTAATGTGCTAGAGGATATCTCCATTGTCTTAATGTCGCGAGAACATACGCAAAAAGAGTTTTAGATGAAAAAAAATAATAGTCGGACGACAAATAGTCGTCCGACATTTGTCGTCCAACAAATAGTCGTCCGACATTTGTCGTCCAACAAATTGTCGTCCGACATTTGTCGTCCGACATTTGTCGTCCGTCAATAGTCGTCCGACAAATAGTCGTCCGTCAATAGTCGTCCGTTAAAAAATACCATATGTACGTCTTAATACACTCACAGCCAAATTAAAAACAGTAGGCCCAGGCATACATTTTCGCCGCGCCGCGCCGTAGAGAGGGGATATCTGTCTACTCTCCATCCGTCTTACGCTTTTTCGATCAGGTCACGTGTCCTGACGCGAGTTTAAGATTTTATACCCATTACAGAAAAAGTGCTCAACGCCGCTAAAGAAGTTTTCACTTCAAAAAACCCCATGAGTTTCTTGTGCCTTCTTCTCATTGGTGTTCGCGTTCCGAAGGCACACATCCTAACTTAGTTTTTAAGACGATTTCAAGTGATCATTGTATTTTTAAACATAAGCATCGAAAGAAATAAAGAAATTTGACTTTGACTAGGTATATAACTTTGTTTATATAGCTTACGGTCACATAAAGAGTAATATGTGGTTTATACGATAAATAAATACACATCGGGCCGGAAATGCGGGTGCGGGACCCTAAATATGAATCGTAAAAATTATAGCTTTACGCAACTACGTACGTATAGGTACATCAAGAAATTTCTGGTTTGATGCCCTACTTTGACTGTAAAATTATTTTTAAAGAGTATTTTTACGATCGAAAATAATGTCTGAGTAGGAAAATGTTTTTACATTTTTTAAATAATTGTACATACCTACTTACTCTTTGAAAATTTGCTGAAAATCTCAATTGATTATTAACGATGGTGATTGAGGGTTTAAGTCCACTAAAATAACGTCTTGTTTGTATTAAAACGTCACATAATTGCGAAATGACAAGCCAGATTCGTCTGTGCTGCTGCGGTGCTCCAAAGCAGGACATGGCAAATCTGCTTTCCGGTCCATCGCCCCCACCTCCTGCACAAGTGAAGACCTGATGAGACCAACAGACGCCACCTTAAATGTTACTAGTTCCTGGTCTCGGAAAATTTATATTAAGAAGATCATCATCATCATCATGGCGTATGGCATTCATCCTGCGTAGATCAAACCTCTATATCCAAGTTTTTCAGTCAGCTTGCGGCGGCAGTTGTAAGTTTATGAACTTCCGACATTCCACCGGGAAAATGGCGAAGTGGGCATTCGTTTACCACATGGGAAAGGGTTTGGTCAGGTGCTCCGCAATCGCACTGTGGCGACTCCCTTAGTCCCCATTTATGGAGGTGGTGGTTAGTTTTCCCGTGGTTGGAACGAAATCGGTTCAATCGGGTCCAAGATTTACGGTCAGAGTCGAAACCGGGCAACTTCTTCGTGGGGTCCGATACGAGATTCGAATTAACGAATTATTACGAATTAATTATTTATGAATTAAGAAGATTCATCTGTATTATGCTCACTGTGGGCGAAAACCTTAGTTGTATTCAAAAACTTTATTCCTTCCCCTCGTTAAGAATCAAATTTTACTGAATAGACGAAAGCTTGCTACAAAATCGAAATTAACAAAAGAATAAACGAGGGAATTTGAAACTTCTAAATGTTTTATAGTAGTGGTTATTTTCGCTTGGTTAGCCCTCTGATTAAACGTTCATTAACTTTTAGGGAATTATTGTCCCTTAAGAAATTAATTTAGTCGAGACACTTTGTATTAATGGTTGAAATTGGTGAATCTCATTCGAGCATCAAAGGGTGTTGGAGTAATTAAAACCTTATTCCTTGAACGTGAGAAAACGATGGCGTGAAATTGGGCTCTAATTAAATCTGGAAGATGTTGAAATTTTACAACGGTGGTGGTGTCTATTTGGTTTTAGTATTTCGCTGTGCCTAAGTGTAAGTGAATTTGTGAAATATGCTGAAATACGAGTAATTTACAATCTTTTTGTTAACAAAATTGCATGCTGATCATCACTAAATGCTGCTTTATTGGATCATCCTCATCCACCGCTGTCAAGGGAACTGATTGGTATGTTTGTTTATTGTTCCGATTCTGGACCATCTTCACCCAGATCATAGAATGGAGAACACAGATGGAGTTCTTTGCACAGATCACGGCCAAAATACCATATGAAATGTATCTACCATTCATTCGTGCATTTTTACGCTTCCTCCAAAACTAGTAATACCAATACTGATATTGGTTTCTGTTGAACGTAGATAACTAGGAATACATTATTAAATATTCGTTAGACGATCATTGCAATCCACGCCACTACCTGTTGCCGAGTATCAGTGAATAACTAAAATATTAACGGAACCTATCCTTCCAGAATAGCTATACATGCTTCTCGAATTTGAGGATTTAATCGTTGACACGCATCTCTTATCAAAACTGTAAAATTTGACTTTTCACCTTTTTTACTTGGAATCAGCATTAGAGGTATGACTCTTTCGCCAGACTGGTAAAAGTTTTAGCTGTTTTACGACTGCCTGCCTGATAATATTGCTGGTTTTCCTGCTATGAAGTAACTTAGAATTTTTACTTAGAAAAGGTGCCAGACAAAAAAGTCGTCAAAAGGACCCTAATATTACTCAAGCAAGTTATCGTAGAAGTCGTGACCTGGACTATACTACATCATATATTATAATCATTGTATTTTACGGGTTGGACGAGGATGGCATAGAATAACAACCGACGGCCTGCGTCCCACAGTCCCACTATTTAAGACCTTAGGGTGAAATCATATTTCAGTATGTCAACGAATTGCAAAGGAAAATTGCGCGGAATAATGTTTAGTAGAGTATGGATGAGAGAGTTTGTTTAAAACATGATATCACCAGTTAGACCGTGGTCAAAGGATTTCAGTAATAAAATGACATTGAGTTCACGTTATGTGAGATTTACTTTATGGGAAGAATTCATTTGCTCTTATTTATTTAAAGCGATTATTCTATTTTCTTGGCACATTTTCTACTTATCCCATTTTCGCAAATAAACAATACAAACAGATTAACGATTACGCACTGGTCTTGAGCCACGCCGCGTCGTCGTTTCGTCCAGACCTCTCTCTAATTTACGTCACTCCCAGAATCTACATCTTAATTCTTAGTTATTTTGACGAAGAGCAACAAGAAAATAAATTATTTCGTCGACATCCCCCAGACACAGACATCCCGCAACGAACGATTTGAGCCATAATTAATTTAGAATTAGAAGAGGACATTTCATCGACTTAGTTTAAGCCTTTGCAGACTACTGACTGTCTGGCAAACGATAGTTTGAAACACAAATCATGATTAATCCATGCTAGCTTCAGTAGGACTTCGGCACACACACAATGGTCACCATGCCGAACTGCCAAACACAGGGTTGCGGGTTCGATTCCCGCCTCAGACATGTATTTATGCTTAGATATTTGTCTGTGGCCAGGTTGTTACTATATATTATAAGTATACTAGCTGTCCCGGCAAACGTTGTTTTGCCATTTACAACAAAATAAAAAATAGATGTTGGCCGATTCTCAGACCTACTGAATATGCTCACAAAATTTTATGAGAATCGGTCAAGCCGTTTCGGAGGAGTTCAACTTCGAACCCCGTGACACGAGAATTTTATATATATACTAGCTGTACCGGCAAACATTGTTTTGCCATTTAAAAAAAAAACTAAAGGAAACAAAATAAAAAATAGATGTTGGCCGATTCTCTGATCTACCTACTGAATATGCTCACAAAATTTCATGAGAATCGGTCGAGCCGTTTCGGAGGAGTTCAACTTCGAACCCCGTGACACGAGAATTTTATATATATAGGGATTATAGAGATATTTACAAAAGATAGTATATACCTGAAAATATTTTTTAAGGAAAAATGCGTCTTCAAAAAAAAATACCACGACCACCACCACCACCACTTACTTATACCATTAATAATATAAGTATATACCTAGTATATATTCGTTGCCTAGTACCCATAACACAAGTCTAGTTACTTAGCTTGGGGCTAGATGGCGATGTGTGTCGAATATCAAGCAATATTTATTTATATCTGCACATTGGGTGACTTGATGTCAGCCAAATCAAAGACCTGACAGCTCACTGATCTGACCTATACTTGAACTTGTGCTATCGACTCGAAGAAGTTGACAAATGAAGGCAATCGTTAATCTGATACCATATCATCGGCCGATAAGATAAAAAAACAGTCTACAATCTGCGACGGCTTTAAGATATAATTTTTAGACGAGTGTCGTAAACGGATGGATGAGAAAAGTTAGTTAATTCAACTCTAATTCCGTTATGAATTTCATCTGAATTTTAAACGTAAGCTCCTATTGGGGTGTTGAGAAAACAGCTTACTTTGTAAATGTTTCCATCTTCGGTAAACACTGTGACTGTGTACACTTATAATATTCTTGTTATAATAATTTAAAAAGTGTCTTCAGAATTTCCAACTTGTATTGGCATAAAATTGGTCCAAAAGCCTCATTTTTTCGACGTGATAACATCTTATAAATCTACTAGCGACCCGCCCCGGCTTCGCACGGCTATATTATGCATGTATTATACATATAAACCTTCCTCTTGAATCACTTATCTATTAAAAAAACCGCATCAAAATCCGTTGCGTAGTTTTAAAGATCTAAGCATACAAAGGGATATAGGGACGGCGAAAAGTGACTTTATTTTATACTATGTAGTGATAGTGAAGTGATGAACACCGGCATTGACAAAAAAGTTTGACGTCATCGCGCACGTTCCGTTATAGACAAGGTAACCATAGCAACGTCTTATCGTTGCTATGGTTAACATCAATGTTTTCTTATGACGTTGTCACGTAAAATTATTTTCCGTAAACCGACTTTACAGACAACCAGTAGTTTTTTTTATCAACAAATTGAAAAAGAATCTGAATAAGTTTTTTACGCGCCGCTTAGTAGGCATGTATGCCCACTTTATTCAAATTAAACTGTCAAAATTGTACTGTAAAAGTGCTCGTATAACTTCAAAACGTGCCAATTAAAAAAACAAACATTGTTTTATGAAAGCAAACACCTTAACTATCGAAATTAAGTTTCCAGTAAGTTTAAAATAAGCTGATCAAGATTACCGTTATTGCCATTGTTGCTTGTCGACTTTATTATTAATTCTGAAACTTTATACTAAAGTTATTGTTATAGAAATTAAACGCGACTATTTATTTAAAAAAAGAGTCTTAACATATGGCTTAAGCTTTGATTACAACAAGGAAATTTAACAAAATATCGGCAAAGAACTCAGCTACTACTTGTACTTGTATACGGGCTGTTTTCCGCAATTAGACCCTTTTTAATTGGGTCCTTTTTGCGTGAGGATGGGTTAGGCTTGCCCAGCACCTACTACCCTCTCAGCTTAGTCGACCATGTCCAGAGGAGAGAACTTGTCAATACTTCTGGAGCGAACTAAGCCGCGGGTTTTATCACAATGTTTCCCTTACCGTAAAAGCAATGTCAATTAGCGCACATACATTTTTCTTAAGAAAAATCCATTAGTGCACGGCCGTCCGGGATTCGAACTCACGACCGTCAGAATGAAAGTCGAGGTATCTACCACTAAGCCAACACCGCTCCAACTGAGCTACTAATAGTATAGAAATTTTCTATTAAATAATAAATTTTTCATGCAACAATTATCAATTTTAGCAGGACGTCTTCAAGGCTATTGGCGACTACCTACCTACTCTTTAAGCTTTATACCAAACCAAAGCTCAAAATTTAAAGCAAAAGTTTCTAAACAGATAATAAAGTTTAATACAACTTAACAATTTATTGTTAAATTCTACTAAACTATAGTTTTCTAACAATAGCAATTTCTAACAATGATTGAGTTTAAACAGCTTGTTTGTTACGATATAAACTTTCTATTAAACGTACGTAAGTGGTTTACGGAAACATGACAATGCCTAAAATGAGTAATGTTGCCAGTGACTTGCACTCTGTTCACATTGAATCAAACTATAGAATAGAGAACAAAAAATAGGATATTATACGTTTAAGTTCCACTTATGCTGTATTTAGTTATCGGAAAATGTTTTGGATCTATATAAATGATAATATGAGCAATAATGTGCATTAATTATAAGAAACTAGATTTTTAGGGTACGAATTTTCCAAAATACTTTTCTCCTCAGCGAATAGCCTAAGCCTGTATGTATAGCCTACGCTATAACAGCTATCTGTATCCCACATTTTGGCCCGATTCGTATATTGGTTTGAGGTTTCATCATCATCATCAGCCGGTGTCAGTCCACTGCTGGACGTAGGCCTCTCCCAAGATACGCCACTGAGCCCGATCTTCGGCTGTTCTCCATTCACTGCCCACCGCTTTGCGTTTGTCGTCGTTCCACCTGGTCACGGGGCGTTTTCAAATTCGCGGCTTGAGGTGTGCGTCGATTCAGAACATCATTCAGACAGTCAGGACCTTAAATGTCTGCACTTAGTGTGCGTATCCTCGCGACATCTCGTTTGGGTTGCGTGATTGAGCATATCGGTTCGCACACTGTTTAACTTTTAATTGGATTCCCAGCGTCTTCATTAAGCAGGGAAAGTTTAGCGTGCGTTATTGAATTACGCTTATAGTAAGTTAAACCCGATAAGGCACCGCTGTCAATAGCGAAAAGAAAAGAGCGTAAACCGTCAAACGTCCTAAAAGTGGTCCGTAAAAAGGAAACGGCCTTGGAATCGTAAAAATAAAACAACCGTACAAAGCAGCCTCGGCTTTCCGTCTCGAATTTAAATGAAATAAAAAAAATCTGAGTTAAACAACAGGCACAAAAGAATTTCTCGCTCTCAAACATAAAGGCATAATGAAATTTATCCCCAAGTGTGTTGTGGCCTATTATTCAACCACATACAATATGTAGTGTGCTGGTTACAAATGCTACCGTGCTGTAAACGGAATTACTCTGCCTTGAGCAGTATGAGCAGCCCTGTTCTCTGGATGCGGCTCTGGAATAGTTTGCGGTTCACTCTCAAAAATTCATTTCGCTTGTTATTTTTATGATACATTATGCAGTTTGCACATTACTACTGCAGTAATATGCAATATCATTAAGACTTACAGCGTAAGCTGTGTGGAGAATTAACAATCCTTGCTAACAAATTCAACTTTTGCTCTTTTTTGATCATTCCATTGCTAAGCAAAAGCTTCTCAAGCAGTTCGGTCCTAAGATAGGTTTAGCCCCTTGTTTGTCTGATCTGAGGTGTAGCCAGTCCATAAAATGCATCCAAATGGAAAAGAACAATCCTAAAACAAACATAGCAAGAAATACAGATTCGTTGCCATTTTCTTTATCTCAATTTTACAGCTTTTGAATAAATAACAAGAAAAATACTGTATCCTGAAATAATTTGATCAAACTCGATTTATAGAAGATTTCGTGGTAACCGTAAAAGGTGTTGGGTACATATTATTTTTTGTTGACAAAAGGGAAGATAGGTTTCATTGTAGGCAACAGTCTGCCATCCAGAAGAACATTCGAGAAGTGCTGCCTGTCTCACTCCTCAACAGATGATTTGATTGATGATGACTTTTTAGTGTATTTTTGTTTTATACAAAGGTTTTCCTTTACTGGAAAAGCGACTTAATTTTCTGTGCGGAGATGCACAGATAATTGAGTCACTAATTTTAATAGGTACAGTCACATTACCAATTAGCTGAACCCCACGTGACCCAGAGCTCATTCGCATATCTGTAAAAAATAAAATATTTACCTGATTTGTATTTTTTTACATTGTATATTGTATTATACAGGGTTATTGGAAATTAATTGACACGGCGTTAAGAGCTTCTTCTGTGCACCTTAACGATCAACTTTTGTTCTACGACTTTTGGAAATTCATTATAAAAATATTCCATACAAAAATAAAAAATTAAATCCAACAGTTCAAATAATACTCAACTCTACGTCTACGTCACAGAATCAATCATAGTAGGTATGCTACAACCCGATCGGGTCACACGCAGTGCGCCCCGTGCCGATCGCGCGCGCGCAATGCCGCATAGACATAGAAAATTACCAGACAGTACGAGAAACACTTAAATATTTTTTTTTGGGATATGTATTAAGTTTCGACAAAAGTCGTAGAACAAAAGTTGTTTGTTAAGGTGCACAGAAGAAGCCCTTAACGCCGTGTCAATTAATTTCCAATAACCCTGTATAGTTTAAAGTGTAAAAAAAACAGAATCAGGTAACATTACTTTAGAACCTTACAGATTTGCGAGTGAGCTCTGGGTCCGTGGGGTTCAGCTAATTGGTAATGAGACTGTACCATGACTTTAAGTCATACAAAATGCATGCTTAATACTAGTTGGAGAATTTTAGCCGTAGTCGTAAGAAATTCAGCAAAAATAAACTAGTCTTATCCAGTAGATTTACCTGCAACAAATCCCCGCGATTTGTACAGAAATAATTCCACCGTTATGACTGTGCCATACTTCTTACCATGTATAATTTACTTGAACGTTTTGCTAACAATTACCGCCCCTTCGTTCGTAGGTAAACACGAATACATGATAATGTAGGAATTTTTCTGAAACGTAACATTTTTGTGGAATTACATTCTTTTCATGGTTAAATTGAATTTTTAGATGTGTTTGAAGGGGTTGACGTATTTGATAAGTATTTAAATTATGTATACTAAAAATTGATAGACAAGAGTCGTGTTTTTTCTTTAATTAACGCAACAGTTAAGTATCTTTTTTATTAAGAAACCCTAAACATTTTTAGACATCTTAATGCTATTTCTTCTGATTGAAAACATCAAGATCCAAGGATTAGGAAGATAGGATTAAATTTAATTTGCGTTCTATTAGTTACCCTTCTTCAAAGTTTTCAAGATCAACTGGCAACTTTTGATTGCACTCCAGAACAGTGCACTGCAGAACCTAATTTCGTGTAACCTTGCAAATTATGACTTCCTTTCTAACTAATAGACTAAACAGAGCTAAATTCAATTTTCTTTCTAACTCTAGATTCCTACTCGTATTTTTTTCTAAAATATCTGACTGGTACTCTAAAAGGCTGACTCACGTAAATGGCTTTGCCGTAAGGAGTGCTTAGAAAAATAAAAGTAAATCCATTTGACCAAGAAAAAATATATCGAAACCTTTTGTTCTTCAGCTCCATATAGTCTAGAAAATGCCGAGAACTGCGAAAACTGTGCTTTTTTAAAAATAAGAAAATTACGTGGAATTGCTCTGAGAAGAAATATCGTATAAAATGTCGTTTTTACATTCTAATTTTGAAGTTCTTTAACGGACTACTTGCTAACTTTTCCCTTATCTATCACAAACTAATAGTCCAACTTTGCTAGACTGCAAGTGATTTTGACCTTTGTGAACGTCGAACGCTTCACCACTGACCTATATCAGATAACTTTGACGTATCCCACCAAAACCTCAGTACTTACCTACTTTAGCAAGTTCATAAAGTTCCCAACCGAAGGGCCTTAGAAGCCTTATCAACGTCTGAATGAAACACTTCAATGTTATTTATGTTCTAATACTTTTTAGAGTAGTCACTTCTGTCCTGCTTTCGCCTTTCGGTGCATGTTTTTTGTCGATATTCCCTTATCTAGCTAACGTCTTTACTAGACTGGAGTTTTGTTATTTATGCCTTTTTTGTCGCTTAGTTTGTATCGGCTTTTTACTCGAGAGTTTTTATGCTCAACCGCGGGCGCGGTCCTAATCATTTGACGCACGCAATAAATAACTGAGGATTATGTACGCACCTAATAAAAAATTCTCCCCTTCTGGTGTAAGTAATGAACTTGCGTTTCAAGGGTCTCAACTCTCAAATTCATCACAAAAACTTGAGTCTCCAGGAGCGGTTTACGACCTCATAAGTAATTTAAGATTTTCAAGAATGGAGTTTTAAACTTAATTACTTTTATTTTCTGTTGTGTTGTTTTTAAGCTCTGGTTCCACAAACTCCTACGTTATCAATAAAAAACTACCTATTTGTTTTTAGAACATGTAAATTGACACACGATCGCATGTCGTGGATTGTGCAACTGATCGTGCTGGTTTGTTCAGATCCTTAGACACATTCGAATGTACCGTTCGAAAAGGAGTAAAAGTGATTTACAATAGAAACTAGATAGAAAACGGGTTGTTAAAACGAAGTAGTTGTTTCCAGATAATCTTTACTGCTTACTTATTTTGTTTCGTTACATTTACGACTTAGTTTGAGCTGTCTCTGCTGCTATCATTATCACAATCAGCGCCATTTAAGTAGAAGCAGTAACTTTAGATATTTTTACTACATAATAAAAAATACGCTTAAAAAGTACCTGCGGGTAATAAAGGCGACCTGGCACCTTAATTAAATACTAAATATTTCGTAAAAAAAAAAAGGGAAAACTACTTAAAACAGGTCATTATAGATATTTATTTGCTTTATCATCAATCTGAAAAACAATACATTTGTTTATTTTCTTGTTATTTTGTCACTAATATTAAAAATTTCAAAAACACATTTTAGTGGCCTGCAGGTACCTTATAATTAATAATTATTTAAATAATAATAAACCAATACAGATTCTGTGGCTGTACTGTCTCAGTAAATTTATTATCTCTGGAAATTAATCTATCTATACATATAAAATGCTTTGCCCTGAATGACTGACTGACGGATCAACGAACAGCCTAAACCGCTGATCGTAGATACCTGAAACTTGGAGGGTGTGTTCTTTGTATGACGTAGGCATCGGATAAAAAAGGATTTTCTGAAATTCTACTCCTAAGGGAGTGAAAAATGGGGGTAAAGTTTGTATGGGACAACGTGATTCCTTAGTTCATTTTCGAGTTCTATACGCGGACGAAGTCGCGTTCAAAAGCTAGTTAATAATAAAATGTTACCTTCAAATGAAACAACTAGGTTTTGAATTTTCGTAGCAGAATCGTTAACTTGCATAATGCATAGCAAGGATTTCGAAAAAAATCCGTGGTATCAACGCAAATATTAAATTACTTCAGAATTTTGTATTCTGAGTAAATTACATATCCCAAAAATATTGTTCACTTTGCGGAACCTGTATAGTCACAAACTCTGTTATTGATTCAAGCAAATCCATGAATGTTCCTTCTTCATCGTCCTAGTTGCGGGCGGATTAGGTCCCCTGATTAGCAATTCTAACGACACCGTACTTCCAAGTG
Organism: Idaea aversata; assembly: GCA_907269075.1. Lineage (NCBI taxonomy): Eukaryota > Metazoa > Arthropoda > Insecta > Lepidoptera > Geometridae > Idaea > Idaea aversata. Next base: position 8,673,507 of record OU026102.1, read on the forward strand.
GAAAAGCAAACGCTTTTTAAGAGCTTTCGTAGACTACTGACTTTCCGTCGGTCGATGGTTTGTTATAAAAGTGAATCTGATAAAGAACTAGTGGCGATGATTGCCTTAAGGTGAAGTAGGTAAGACCTGAAAACCCCTATCCTTTACACACGCGCGCGCCGCGCGATGACCCTATCCCTTTCCCTCATGCGCCGCGAAATGGCCGTTTTACTGTTTTATGTAATTAAAAGACTCGCATGTATTTTAGTGAAAAACCATCTGTACTACCTTATGGGATTTGATGTAAATGTATGAAAATATAAATTTTGTACTTGTTTTTTCTTTACAATTGCCGTAAAATTGAAAAAGCTCAAAATAAATTCGATTTTTTTCAGTCGAGGCAAATCACTCTATACGTGTTTCGAAATGTATGACAATACAAAGCATTTCTTTACCTTTACGCAATCTACAGTAGGAATATCATTCTATGGATTTTAGTGGTTGATACTGTTTTTAAGACACCTCTATCGCGCTTCTGGTCTTACTTCACTTCGGCTTAAAATGTGAATAACCGACTGAAAGTTTTGTAGTCTGCAGACGCTTTTAGATAGCTAGGATATCAGGGGTATCAAACATCGTAAACGCCTACGTGTCTCTTTCTATTCCCTTGTAATTTCGACAAGAGCATTTTTATTAGGATGTTTTCACAGTTATGCGGCTGGACAAATGGACTGTGTCAGTGTAAGTGCGCGTTTGCATTTGTATTGACCGTTTTTAGGACGCGTCAGCACTTATAGGGTTTCATTGAGGTGATAGTAAAACGCAACTCTTAGCTCTATTTATCTTGGTTAGCATAAGTTATCGAAGGTAGACACATAATCGTAACTATAGATTATTTTGAATGAGGTTGTAAGAATAGACAAAGAGACACTAATTATGCGCTTATGCGGATGAATAATTTAATGTTCTAGACATCTGCATCAAGACGATGCATTGACGTTCGTCGTCTACAAGACACTAGTGTTTTATGCGACTAGTCGTGACGGTTTGTACAGGGCTTTAAAGCCAAACAATAAAATATGTCCTTGTTGAAATGGACGATAAATTGGCTACCAATGTTACGGAGCTACGCATCATTGCACAGTTTTGTTTTCTGCTCTATTTCCTGTTGATTTCAGATATAAATCTTCAGTTTAACGATAGATGCTTTGATCGAAATATTTTTGATATCTTACTTGCATTTATGGAATGAAGTTCTACCAGACAAATAATTGTTTATTTTCTTATAAATCGATGAACACCGTACTGCACTCACAAATAAGTGTGGTCACGCTCACGTTACGGGAACATGACAAGGCAAACATAGTAACGTAAAATCGTTGCTATGGTTACCATTAATGTTTTCTTATGATGTTTTACGTAAAATTATCGTCCGTAAAACGACTTCACAGACAACAAATTTTTTTTAATAAATAAAAATTGCAGGACATTCGACACATCGCCATCTAGTCCCAACCTAAGTAACTAGACTTGTGATATGGGTGTTAGACAACGGATATACTATTTATAGTACTTTTCTTTTGTAAATATATACTTATAATACATAGAAACAACCAGATCTTAGCATTTTAAATACTTGTCTGTGGTGGGAATCGAAGTCGCAACCCCGTGGTTGGCAGTCCGGCATGGTGACCATTGTGGCAACTGGGTCGTCAAAATAGGCATTTGACGGTCATGTCAGTAGGTATATATTGGGAATTGAAAACCAATCGCTGCGCTTTGGTTTTACAATTCCCAATATATCATATGAGATAGTTATCCTATTAACTGGTTTTCCTACCTAATTTTACAAAATTTTAAAACCTTACAATGAACTACTACAGCCTACAAAAATTGTAACACCTACACTTAACTAATAATTGACACATTCCTGCTTGACATTTGCTCTAAAACTAATAGCAGGCTTATCAAAATATCATTTAAGATAGCTATCCTATTAACTGGTTTTACTACCTAATTTTACAAAATTTATAAACTTACAGTGAACTACCTACTACAACCTACAATAATTATGTAATCTACACTAATTGTAATATATTTCAGATTGCTCTGAGAATATTGAAAGAAACTACCTAAATAAATTATATTTATACTTATACTAAATTTATACTATAGGAAAAACAATGTAATTAGGTAATTTAATTATTTATTTTTTACTAAAAATTATTATAATTAGTACAAAATAGTATCTAATAAATAAGATTTTTATGTATACTTACATGATTTTATTAGATGTGTTGATTCAATTTTATTAAATCCAAAGTTTATTTATTAGCTTCAAAATAAACTTTTTGGTTTTTAAAAACTGATTCAACTGATCGAATAAATTCATGTAATTTTCCCCACTGCTCCGAATCAGCTTCAGTTTGGAATTTGGTCCTCAACAGCGCCTTCGTCCATAGCTCTAGTTTGTCGGTTTCGAGAGCGTCGGATGAGTGATATACTTTGAGGTCGATGTAGAAGGAACCGCTCGTAATAATGTTCCTACGCTCCCTCCCGTTGCCCACAGCGTTGACTAGAAACGAAGCCAAATTCTTCTTTTCTTCGCTTTTCCCACTATCTTGCCGTCGACTGCTTAAACCAAAAACGTCCAATGCATCTTTGATTTTTTTATTACTGAAACAAAAGAAAACAATTAATGATAATAATCTAAAACCCTAAAATATACATTAGGTAAACCAAACCAAGTTAAGTTGATACAAGTTTCCTGTAAAAATAATAAAATTCATCATAGGAATCGAAACTGTGTAGGGATGTAATGTACCTATCTAAAGCTGATTGTTGTCTTTTATGAACTAATAAGTACCTATAATAAAGACAAATTAACTACATAGAAATTACAAAAAAAAAAAGAACCCAATACCATAGAACAACATTTTTAACCTAAAATGTAGAACGCATACTGTATTTCTTGATAAACAGCTAATTAGAAAGTTAAAATGTAGATTTATCAATTTACCTGGTTTTGCTTGGATTCTTTGTTGGCTTACGTTTCAAAGGTTTTTCTTTTTCTGACACAGAAACACTTGAGTGATCGTTTTCGGAGTCCGATCTGAAACAAATAATATAATTCACATTAGTTTATAAATAAAAAATTAACTGTACTGGATTACAGTATAAAACTCAAACACCAACACAGACTAAGTATACTTACATTTCGTTCGATAAAGAGGCTGGCTTTCGTTTCCCTCCTATCGTCTTAGAGTTTGATTTTCTTTTGATTGGTGCAGGCAAGGCTGTTTGAAAATCATCAGAGTCCGACCTGAAACAAAAATATTATTGTTATTAGTGTACAAATACAAAAAGAATCCCTTGTCCTGCAGACGCATAATTAAACAGTGGATTAGAGCATAAAACTCTAACACTGTTTTATACTTACATTTTGAATCTCAACTTCTGAAGTTATGGCTTCAAAAATGCAGCGGGTCCCGACTTCGATTCGTTGCGTTGCTCGATGCTCGTACGTTGTCGTAGTCGCTCGATGTAGCGTTGCTTGACTCATACGACTAGGAGTTGTTCGACTTGAGTTGCTCGACTTCCACAGAGTTGCTTCAGCAGCTGAGAAGAATCCTTGATCGGAGAGGCTTGTTGTCTCCGTGTAAATGCTTGTTGTCTTCGTGGTGACTCTTGCTCGATAGATAAAATTAAATCACCGACATATAGGTTTAAAAGAGAAAACCTTTAAATAACCCGGTGTAATTTAAAATACACTACATAAAAACAAATAGAGACAAATTATCATTCATTTTCGGTTGTATGTATTATACTATATCGAAATTGATTGCGTTGCTAAAAGAATAAATTTCGAAACACAAAAATTATGTAGACTATGTAAATTATTAGGGTTTACACAAAACTATGAATTAAATTAATAAGAATGTATATACTGAATAGATATTATCGTATAGCTAAATAATAATCTACCTTATTAAGCAATTTACATATCTATCAACTCGTGACATCCCTACCTAAAATAGCTGGTTTAAGCATTTTGTTCTTGCGGAAGTAGGTATGATGATTATTAAGGAAATAAATAATTAAAGTGAGTGTCAAGTTCAATTTTACCTACATCACACCTACATTTTATTAAATTTAATTCGGTTGAAGATATTTACAAGATAATTAGATTGAGCAAGTTGATAAGTTAATATTTAAGGTAAGTCCTTTAATTATACTATTTTTATTTGTCTTTTATTTCGTTGAATTTATCATCAGTTTAGTTAGTGAAATTAAATACATTCAATTTTATTTACAGATATTTTAATCAAACAATATTATTACAACCATCTGTAGTGAAATAAAGAAAAACCAAATCCTAATTTACTGTAAAATCAGGTATGTAATTATCATAATGGATTATATAAGTAGGTATATTATTTAGTGAATAGGTATTAATAATGAATTTTTATTTTACAGAGCCGCTACATCAGATTTATTCCATGAATGAGAGAACTAACAATCCTTAACTTACCTACGTGGGTTGAAAGAAAAAATAAAAAATAGGTATGTAATAAATAGTTATATTTTCTCTTATGTTTATCTAACTATTTAAAGAATGTTATCTAACATCAAGTATTTTAATTACAGGATCCGCTGTGGCAAGTTTATTTTTTCTTCTACGAGACCTACCTAACACAATTTGAATGGAAAATTGGTTTACGTACTTGTCTATTAACAGCAATATATATTTTAATCAAGATATAATATAAGGTAACTTTAATGTAAATTAGTTTTAACATGTAAGTAGCCTATGTTATCAAGTTTATCGCAATCAGGTTCAGTTGAGAAGTAAAATACAAACTTTATTATTATTAGTAAAAAAGTCATAATTTTTCTTTATCTAGAATTAATAATATATGTAGATACTGTGTTAATGGTTACTGTTATAAATAGGATTGAGATCTTCAACTGTCTATACACCTAGTTAGCCTTATCGTTATCAGTTTAATAGAATAATTTTTTCGTTATAAACTAATACCTATAAATAAAAATGCCCTTTTGTTCTGTGTGTAACGTTTCGATAGATCAACGTTGTTGGATAGGACATTTGCGCAGTAACTCACATAAGAAAAATGGTTTGATTCCACTTTATGATAATATAGAAATTATTAATACTGCATTTAAAAGTCGTATAATTAGTTACAAGATTACTGCGACTAATGAACAAATTAATTACTTTCCAGACATATTTCTGGCTAATATTTTTACACAAGTTAAGAGTTTGATAGATCAATCTCTGCAAATACATACAAACATTAAAGTGAATTTTGAATTATTTTGTTATTTTCATTTGTTTAAAAACGATCAACAAGAAATAAAATCGTTTTCAAGCAAAAATTATTCAATTCATTTGAACTATGATTTTGATAAAGTATATAATTCTTGCATTGTTATGTTACGAAAAAAGGTTGAAGAATTTGAGCAAAGAGACAGCGGTTGGACATTCTTAAATAATTCACATTTTGAAATAAACATTAATAAATATCAACCCCTCAGCGGGTCAAAATTTATAGACTTACCTAAATTTATTAAAAATAAAAAAGCTTGTGTAAATATAAAAAATAAAGATAAATGTTGTTTTTTGTGGTGTGTGGTAGCAGCTTTATATCCATCATCGAAACATCAAGATAGAGTTACATCTTATCCACATTTTAAAGACGTTTTAAACATTAACGATTTATCATTTCCTATTACGTTTTCTGATATAGCTATTTTCGAAACGAACAATCCTTCTATAAATATATACGTATATGGATTAAAAAATGAAAAGATAATTATAGGTCCCTTGTATAAATCAAATAACAAAAAATCTAAGAGTATTCATTTATTGCTATTAGAAAATGGTTTAACCTTTCATTACTGTTTAATTAAAAATTTATCTCGTCTTGTTAGAGCTCAGTTAACTAAACATCATGGTAAACTATATTTTTGCGAAGTATGTTTGCTGTTTTTCTCTACTAATGATCAGTTTGAAAACCATTTATGTGGAGGAGTTGCAACAATTTTACCAGATGAAGGATCATTATTAAAATTTAAAAATTATGATAGAAAGCAAGATGTTCCTTTTGTTATTTACGCCGATTTCGAAACATTACTGGAACCGATTTCCGGTAATGAACTCGACACCGCTAATACGACCTACTTACAAAGGCACGTGCCTGCAGCATTTGCGTATAACATAATATGTTCTATGGATGATACCTATAATAAATATAAAAGTTTTCGCGGTAAAGATTGTGTTACTCAATTTGTTGACTGTATCACTGAAGAAGCAAAAATAATTTCCAAAATTTTGTCTAAGAAGGAGACCATGATTTTTACCGAAAAAGATGCCATTGATTTTGAGCAGGCAGTAAAATGTTATATATGTGACTACTTTTTATTAAACGATAGGGTTAGGGATCATTGTCATTTAACAGGTAGATATAGAGGTGCAGCACATAGACATTGTAATCTACAACATAAAATACCAAAATTTATTCCCATATTTTTTCATAATTTATCAGGTTATGATTGTCATTTGTTTATTAAAAAACTGGGCGAAACATCTGGACCCGTAAAAATAATACCTAAGTCTAAAGAAAAATACATTACCTTTTCAAAATTCATTTACCTAAACGATTTTGATTACATTCACCTAAGATTTTTAGATTCCTTCAACTTTTTAGGAACTAGTTTAGAAAAACTCGTAAAAACAATACAGATTAATGATTTAGTTATTCTATCACATTTCCCAGATGATAACCGTTTTAACTTGATGACACGAAAAGGTGTATACCCATATGATTATATGACCAATTGGAACTGTTATAAACAAACCTCTTTACCATCAAAATGTGACTTTCATAACTCGATATCTAATGAAGATATTAGCGAAGAAGATTACAATCACGCTTTAAAAGTTTGGGATGAGTTCAATATTAAAAATTTAGGTGAATATACCGATTTATATTTAAAAACTGATGTAATATTACTATCTGATATATTTCAAAATTTTCGTAAAACTTGTAAAAAACATTATAATCTAGATCCTGCTTTTTACATAACTACACCTAGTTTATCATTCGATGCGATGTTGCTTAAGACAGGTGTGAGCTTAGAACTTGTGTCTGACTTGTCTATTGTAAGGATGATTCAAAGAGGTATCCGAGGTGGTTTGTGTACGTGCTCACAACGTTTTGCAAAAGCAAATCATAAGTACATGCCTGATTATAACACCTCAAAACCTGATTGTTTTATCGTATACCTAGATTGTAATAACTTATATGGATACAGTATGTGTCAATATCTACCCTATTCAGGTTTCAGATTTTTAAATGAAAAAGAATTAACTAATTTACATATCGAAGATGTTTCTGATTTCGCTAAATGGGGGTATATTTTAGAAGTTGATCTCATTTATCCTAAACATTTAAATAATCATCATAACGATTTACCATTTTGTCCCGAACGATGTACTCCACCAGGAGGGAAAACTAATAAATTAATTGCAAATTTGTATAATAAGTACAATTACGTAATTCATTACATACATTTAAAAAAATGTATTGAACATGGGTTGATATTAAATAAAGTCCATAGAGCTATTACATTTAGACAAGCTCCTTTTTTGAAAAAGTATATAGAGTTAAATACTTATTTAAGGCAGCAAGCGAAAAGTACTTTCGAACAAGATTTTTTTAAGTTATTAAATAACAGTGTATTTGGGAAAACCTTAGAAAATACAGAAAAAAGACTATCCGTTCATTTGATTAATCAATGGTATGATAAGTCCAATAGAACTAAAAAAATGAAATCTGCTGAAAAATTAATTGCTAGCCCTTATTATGAAAATGTAACTATTTTGTCTGAAAATCTTGTTGCAATACAAATGAAACCAAATCAAATTATTTTAGATAAACCTATTTATATAGGTTTTACAGTTTTAGAACTGTCTAAATCTCATATGTACTTTTTCCATTATAATATAATAAAACCTTTCTATAAAGATAAAGTTCGACTCTGTTACACAGACACAGATTCACTTGTTTACGAAATTTTTACCTCCGACTTTTATCGTGATATGAAATGTCATTTTTTAAATTATTTTGATACCAGCAACTATAACGAAAAAAATGAATTTAATCTACCGTTAATAAACAAAAAAGTTCCTGGTTTATTTAAAGATGAAATGGGAGGTCAACATATTTCTCAATTTATCGGATTAAGATCAAAACTTTATTCAATAAAGACGTCAAATAAAATAATTAAAAAAGCAAAAGGAGTTAAATCAAATGTAGTTCGAGACCTAAGTTTTACTGATTATGAAAATGTATTATTTAATAGCGATATCATCCGCAGAAATAATGTTATGTTTAGATCAATAAAACATGAAATTTTTACACAGAGTGTAAATAAAATTGCTTTATCGAGTAACGATGACAAACGTGCAATATCTGCTGACAAAATTACAACTCGAGCATGGGGCTATTATTCATTTATTTAACCATTATATTAATTACTAGCGACTGGTCCCGGCTTCGCACGACTATACTATGCATGTATTATACATATAAACCTTCCTCTTGAATCACTCTATCTATTTTAAAAAAAAAACCCGCATCAAAATCCGTTGCGTAGTTTTAAAAATTTAAACATACATAGGGATATAGGGATAGTGAAAGCGACTTTGTTTTATACTATGTAGTGATTCAGCGAATTAACTATTTTGTTATATGATTTACTTTAAAATTAAGTCTTATCCAATAAGTTTTAGTCTGAACTCAATAAAAGAGAAATAATAATGTTAACCTTAACTTTGTAATATTAGTAGGATTTTTTTTTTCTCTTTATTATCAATTTATAAAGTTAATATGTTTAGTGTAAGTATAGTGTTTTAATGATAATCATAATTGTAATATTTGCGTTAGTATTGATGTAACTATACTATTAATTAAGTTTAATTTTTAGGGTAAGTATATATTTTCAAATAAATGGTAAAAAATAATGGTTGTTTTCTTTATCTTTCATTATCGTAATTATATCATGGTTTGTGTTTGTTATTGTTAGGAGAAGGTTCTTATGAAAGAAAAAAATTAAGAAAGTCGCGCAGAAAAATACTACGCGGGTGAAACCGCGGGGCGCAGCTAGTAGGTAATATAGTCTTAAAATTGCAAATAATTAATTAAGTGTTGAATTACAGTTACTTTTTTTGCATTAAACTTTGTTGAAACACTATATTATTTATCATCTATACCTACCTGATAAACCTACTTATAATAAAGGAAGAAAAGTAATAAGTTTATACTTGAACCAAAATTAAAATAAATAGAGTCTAGATCACTTAGGAAAAACCAATTTATAGTATTAATGTCTGTCTGTTTTAAACTAACGCGGGTGAAACCGCAGGGTGTAGCTAATGTCTAATAACAATGAATTTATTACACATCGATTTCCGTTTGTTGAATTTGCTTAGTTGACAATTATATTTTAACTACCTACTTACATAGGTATGGGTGTCTACTTACTTATTTTTAATTGATTAATTAGACAATAAATATTGCTGATAGTAACAAGACGTTTCAAATTAACTAATACCTACATTCTTTACATAATATTAAACAATGAACATGGTGAGTAAAATGTAGATAGATTACTATATTTTTATAATATCTTTATACCATTTTCGAAGAGCAATATTGTCTAATGATTTATTTATTTGTTACAGATTTCAGATTCAGAATCAATGTTTCAATGCGCACAAGACCCACTTGAAGGATTTAGCGAGATGTTTCCCGAACATTCAACTAATAATAAAAAGAAACAACGTCGAACTCGGGATAAAATCGTGAAATCTACCTTCTTCAACAAGAAAGAAAAAACAATTAAGTCGTACGTAAAAAGCCGACAGCAACAAAGGGGTTTAAAATTGATAAAAATCTCAATAGTGGACCTAACAGAAAATCCTTCATCTTTTTGTGATAGTGACGGTGAATTAGATAATACCTTGTTAAGTGCTCAATATATAGTAAAAGACATTGCTGATAGTGTGTTAGATGAAACTGAGAATTTAGTTAAGAAAATTTCTAAATCATTAATAGACAATCATGATTTTTAGTGTTAAATTTAATTAAATTTTATTGTAAAGTATACCTATCTACTTCAATTTTTATTATAATGTCTTAGTGTTAGTATTTTCAAGTTCTGATTATGAGTGTTTTATAGGTTCCTTATCTAATAAACAGTATTAAATTTTTTATTATCATTTTATATAATTATTACTGATAGTAAATTTGGTTTTGAATTTAAAACAATAAACAGATATGTAAGCTATTAAATATTCATACTAATTGCATAACTATGTATTTTACATTGAATCTATGAATTTTTCATTGAATTTGATTAAGCATGTTTTAATTATATTGAATCTAGGTTTTATTATTTTCATAATCATTATAATCATGAAGGAAGGGTACCTAAGTTAAAATAAAAACGTTTTACAATATTAATTGTTTTATTTACATTTTACCATTTCAAATACTTTTTAATACATAACACATTTTTTAAAGCACATTGTTTTAAATGTTTATTACAATTAAAATTACATTCAGAATATTTGCTATGTAATTGAGTTAAATTAGGAATGCATTTTTCACTAATATCAAATACATTACAATTTACACAAAGATCTTTAACCCATTTAACTTTTTCTATACCTTTAACAAAAATTTCCTTATTTTCTAAATAGGATACTATTATACGTTTAAATTCTCTGTAATCAATATAGCCTTCGTTCCAATAAATTCCTCTATTTTTTTCTAACCATATAACTTGTTTCTTTTCATCATTTGTTAGATATTTAAATAAATGTGGTGGTTTTATTAAAAATGTTTGTGTATATTCTTGACAAGCAAAAGCTAATTCTTTCACTATAAAATTGTTATTTAGGTCTTTAAATCCTTGAATATCTAATAATATTGTATTCGAATTCATGATATTTTTCTAACTATGTTACTCAATGGTTTATATTCAATTATACAATCGTTCAATATAAGACAGTAGGCAGAAGTCTGATCAGGAATAGCTATATTGCTTTCCAACTCTACTCGCACATCTACAACAGGTCCTGAGATGAGATTATCTACTTGACGAGAGCAATCGATTACAAACAATGGTGCTATAGTCTTAAACTCTTTCGTATTTAACAAAGGTTCTGAACGACGACCATAGTAAGACTGCTGAAAACGAGCATACTGCTCATATAATAATGCGAAATGATCGTTCATAAAATCGGTACTGAGATTTTCATACGGATAATAATTAGAATTTAAATACACTTTCACATCACGCAACGTACAATGATCAAATCTTGACATATCAGCTTCAGCATTATGTTTTCTATTGGTCTGCAATCCAATTATAACATATCTTGGTTTTTCAATTTGAGACGAGGTTTTAATTGACCATGTGTGTTTCGTAGTTTGAGGTAATAACGGATATTCATATAGATCCCAGTTTCTAAAGACAACTTGAAGTGCTCTATCTTTTTCCAAAATCTTTATAAAGTTTAACTTTTCTTTGTCACACACCTTAACATGAGGTACTCTCCAAACAATTTTATTTATTTGAATATTATCAACGTGTTCCCCTTTTTCTAACTTCACAGCATTGAGATCGGTATTACTTCGTAATAATATCAATTCATGTTTACAATTAATGATAACTTTTTGATAATCTTCACAAAATCCTAAGATGTTTGTCAGAGGTATAGACGCAGAAAAAGAACCATTTGCACTTTTGAATCCATGAATATCCCATCCCCAAGCTCGAGATGATTTAGAATCGCTTTCATTCATTGATAACAATGACTTAATAGTTGTTGTTACACCTGCATTTTTTATCTTATCGATCTCTACACCGTTTAACTCATATCGAATATCTTGGAAAAGATACATCAATGAGTTATTAGTAAACTCTACGCCTGATGTTTCTTTTTGATCACCTTTACGTACATTAACAAAACCTTCTAAATACAATGTGCTAGCTGATGGTAGAACGTATAAATCTTTTTGATTAATTGGGATGCGAATTTCATCATTTCTATTGAAACTTGTTATATAAGGTTTATAAGAATGAAATTCAATTCCTTCTATGGTATTATCATAAGAAGGTGATGATAAAACGTCTAAAATATTCATTTTAGTAAACCGATTAATTTAAGAAATTTAATATTTTCTTTGTTGAGCTTTTGTTTTTTATTACTGGTTAATGTAGCTTTTGAGAAAGATTGAGTCTTACTGATCTTTTTAACAGGTGTTCTGTCGCTTTTATACACTTTAAAATAATCAATCATTTTGGTTTGAGATGTAAATATATCTGTACTTCTTCACCTCGTAAATTTAGTGGATTATTATTATTGTCTAATAACCTAATGCGCACACTGTTTATAATATTTTGATTGACCGGAAAGTATATTATATTCTTTGGTACTTCTATGATTCGATATCCTGGTGGCACGCTTGGTGTAAATTCATGAATAATGTGACTAGCATTACCATTAATATATGATCCACTAACAATATCACATTCAACCCTTATCACGGTTGTAGATAAAATGGCTACTGGAAACTCTGACACATGTAATTTATTAGGCTGTAGAATTTTGTTACTAAAACCTAATAGTTTTCCAATAGAACCTTTCTGGGTAAAATTTACTGTTTTTGAACAATATATCATCGTTTTAAGTGTATTATTGTTACACTGTATTTGAATACTTGCATCTTTTATTTCTGATTTAATGTAATCGCTAATATCTTGTAGTTCGTAAGCGCCTTCAGGAATTGTAATACAATCTTTTTGATTACCATAATAAAACTTATTATTTGTATCATCAATATTTGGAATAGAATTGAATGTTGATAAATGTAACAATGCACATTCATATTCTCCTTGAAGTTGTAAATTTGGAGAATAATATGTTGATAATATTGATGAGTCACTAGTTATAGATAGGGTGAAAGACATTTTACAACTAATGATTAAAAAGGATGAACTATTATTTTATACAACCTTTATTATTCCAAAAATTATACAGAAATTTTAAACACAAATGTCCACAATTTACAGTATTAAAATTTTGATATCTAATATAGTTATAATAAATAGAACAATTTTTTAAATAATCAACTAATTCTTTCGGTGGTTTTAAGTCACCGAAGCTATCAAAATATTCACAATATTGATTTACTTTAACATAGGCTACCCAATGTGTTCCTTTGTTTTTGAAATTATCTAAGTTCACAACACCGCACTCGATCGATTTTGTATTTTTAGGTAAACGGTCTTTCATAAATACACCTCGAAAATATGGTATATTCTGTGCATAATGCTTGATTTCTATGTCGTTTAGAGCATGATTAGGTAACCTTGTATTTAGTTTTTTGAACGATTAAAAAACAATCCGTTTCCAGTTTTGTAAGGTTTAATGTATAACCCTTTGCCTAGAGCTACAGCTTCCATCACTTTATTATGACGTTCAGACTCTCGCAAGTTTTGTTGAGCACTTTTGTAATCGTTAACTGTTTTAGCAATACCTGCTGCACCACCTGCTAAAGTGCCTAAAGCAGATAATCCTGCAAATATTGGTATCAAGGGTAAAATCCCTCCAGTTTTTGGTAATGGTATAACTCTAGGTAATCGAATTCGACGACCTGAATGCATTGGATACAAATTCTTTGCAGCTAAGTAGGCATGTTTTATAATATCTTTATTATTTTTAGACTTCTTTATTTTCTTCTTAATGTTTGATCGAATTTTAGAAACTAGAGATCCAAAAGATTTCAATCCTGATCCTGTTTTCAGTTTTGTATTCATTACTTTACTAACAACCCATGATGCTATTTTTTCACCTTTTCCAACGTCTTTGGCATTCAAACGTTTTTTAGCCATATTTAATAATTGTAAATCAGCTTTATGACGATTTCTTAAATCAGAATATGTAGAATATGCTATATCGTGTTCTTTACAAGCTTCATCTAATTGGTTTATGCCTCTATCTCCTTGCAATAAACGTTTTTGAAGTTTAGTTCCTGGTCCACAATAATTGTATCCAGGTAAGTGTAGTTCAAATGGTAAATTATTTATGATACTATTAACTAGTCCACCTCCATGCATAGTTCGAAATGAAATGTATTTTTTTTTCCACTGTATCGGATAATATATTTTATTTCTTCAAGTAACAATCATTTTCTTGTCAATCCACGAGTTTTCTGTATCTTTAAGACCTAACCATTTCACGAACAGCTTATTACCCTTCTTTTTTAAAACTTTTTCGATTAAATAAATATCAGGATGATTTGTTTTTTGAATTTCTGACTCATAAAATGAACCCATTATAGGTTGCTTGTGTACATCTTCAATGCAATACGTGATAGGAATAGTATCGTTAATCTTAGTTATTCTAAAAATTTCTGATGTCCAGTTAGGTGTGTAACCTTTTTGAAAACAGTTTTTATATTTACTGATACGAACATTATCACCTATTTTGAATCTGAGTTTTTTTACAGTTTTAAGCTTTCGTGATTGTAATAATATTATGTTTTTTATTGTTTGCTCGTTTTCAAAATTGACTTCTGATGGTTTGTGGTTTATGGTTCTATGTTTTGAATTATTATATTCATGTACAACATTTATCAATATTTTTCCTACCCAATTATAGCTACCATAGAAGCTAAATATTTTAAAAAGTTTATGCTTTAACGTTTTTATTAATCTTTCAACAATTGATGCTTTTTTAGTTGAATATGTAGAATAATGGTTAATTTTAAATTCTTTCATTAATTTTGAAAAAATATCATTATAAAATTCAGTACCAAGATCAGTTTGAAGATTAGCAGGAGAACGATTGCTTATATTCACCACTTTTCGGAAAGCATAACATACTTCAGTTTTACACTTTGATTTTAAAGGTATAGTCCATGCAAATTTTGAAAAACAGTCCATTACTACTAAAATGTAAGAAAATCCATTATTATATTTTTTTAAATTTTGAAAATCAATAAGGTCTGCTTGCCACAAATCATCGATGCCTTTCAATATAACTGATCGACGAGGAAAATTTTTACGCGCTGATCTATGCAATTCATTAACTACTTGTTTTTTTATCATTTTGTTCGATTTTGATCTTGTTCCTTGAAGGTTTATTTATATTCTGATCAATGTATATGTGCAAATTGGTTTTTAAATCATCTATCGAGCG
The DNA here is from genome assembly GCA_907269075.1 of Idaea aversata. NCBI lineage: Eukaryota > Metazoa > Arthropoda > Insecta > Lepidoptera > Geometridae > Idaea > Idaea aversata. The sequence continues at coordinate 8,688,781 of OU026102.1, forward strand.
TTGAATATCAGTTAATATTTCATATTTTGATTTATCTATTAATTTTTGAACCTCGTTTTTATTGCAAAAATATTGAATCTTATTATCAACATAACGTTTATTGGAAACATGATCATCTTCAACAGGATCAATAACACCTCGAATTCGGTTCAATTGCAAATCAAATTCACCATTTATTGACTTCGTGATGGTTTTATCTATAAAAATATCTGCAAGTCGCATCCTTTTATGAATATGATGACCAAACTTGTCAATGTTCATTTTGATCTGATTATGTTACAAGATGAAATAGAAATGAAACAAATTGTAGGAATAAAAGGTATTTATTAATTTATGATTCCACTCTCCCGCAGTTCTTCAATAATTGATAAAATTTCGTTATCTAATCCAGTATTTCCGGCATCACGAGACGCAATCAATAGTTGTAATCTTTCAACTAACTCATTAGGATTATCCCAATAAACATAATCAACATTATCTTGACTTTTCCATTTCTTTAATGTTACTAAACCAAATCCTTTGGTTATTGTATTACATCCCTCGTCATATTCTGTTAATTTAAATAGAGGTTTGATTACATGTAAATATTTTTTACCTTTGTTGCTTTTTATTGGTTTTTTTGAGTCAAAATCACGTCTATGAGCGTTGGTAGTTAATAACAATAATTTATAATTGTGTTTGTCTGATGCAGTTACTAACTTTAAATCAGGATCTTTTTTTAGTAAGAGTTCTCTTAGACCAGGGGTATTTTCATATTCAATTCCATTAATATTAATAGTTTGTTCATTAATTATTACTTTAGCATTGCCAAGCATTAATTTTCCTTTTTCTATTCTTACTCCATAAGGAACATCTTCATAATATTCTGAAGATAATGACCATGATGAAGCATTTGGATGATTAGTATCAGAAATTGAGTCTGAATAATTTTCTATAGTGTTATCAGAATCTTCACCGTCTTCCTTTTGATTAGCAACACAATAAGACGTTTTACTACATCGGATTTGATTATCATTGCAATGAGTTTTATCAAACTTTTGATTAGGTTTTTCATTTTCAATTTTAGTACTTTCGATATCAAGCGTGTTATCAAAATCATTATCATTTTTATTTTTTATATTATTTTTGGTATTAACTTTTGATGATAATTGATTAAGAGGATTTATGAGAGGTTTAAATACAGCTTCCAAGGTTTTTTCATTGTCTTCTTCAATATTTCGCAGTTTTCGTACTTTTTTCTTAACAGCTTCTGCTGCATTAATAATTTGTCTTTTAATTGTTTTATCCATTATAAAATACTTTATGCTTCGTTAAATATTTTAAATAGAATAACATCTTGAAGTTTAGGAAGTGATATTTATACAGTATTTTAATCGAAAACTATAAAATTGTCAAATGTTTTACGGTAACATCCTTCGTTTTTTCGACAATCTTTATTTATAACCAAATAACTATATGGATCTGACCACACATGCGAACACATTTCGCGAAAATCGTTCCACTTCATATCCATGTTTACATGTTCGTCATAAACATGCTTCAGATTGATTTCGTCTTGTTTAAAAAGAATAATGAGATTTGAATTGTCTCTAATAAGTTGTTTAGGTACTTTACTATATGTTTGATTTAAATAGAAACAATCAATGTTTTTATGTCTTCCCATTGCAAAATAATCCCTCATGTTATTTTGATTTTCACATGCCACATCATCAAATATAATAATTGAATTACTGTTTGCATCTTGCGGACTCAATACTTGTTCGTTGTCTTTGTATTTGAAAAACGAAATATCTGGAACCATATCAAACACTTTTTCTAAAAATAAATACTTTGGTTGGTTTAGCGTTTTAGAGTAAAGATAAACATTATGATATTTTAATCCATCTTTGTGCAAAAGCAAACCTAACATTAAATTAGTTTTTCCACAATTTGATGGTCCACAAATAATGCATCTTATTGTGTTTGGTAAAAGCTTTCCATGCTTTAAAATATTATTATTTGTTTCAACACATATTGGATCAAAAATGAGTGAATTTGGTTGTTGAACAAACTTCATGGTAATGCGTCTTATATGAAATAATACGTGTTAGAGAATAATAAATTACGCTGATAAAATCATTAATATACTACTCAATTAATGAATGATTAGTTCAAGCCTGCGAGTAATTATAGGATTATTGTCAAACTAGGTATTTAGTATTAAACAAAACGCCTGCAAATAGTTTTTAAGCAATTGATACATAGAGAAATGTATCCGTCAATCGGTAGGTAACTTGTAGTTCATGGAGTAAACATTAGATTATAAATAAGATAATAAAATGAGGTAAAATGAGAAGTTTGCCTGTAAGGCTTTAGGAAAACCAGTTAATAGGATAACTATCTCATATGATATATTGGGAATTGTAAAACCAAAGCGCAGCGATTGGTTTTCAATTCCCAATATATACCTACTCATGTCATTGTTTTAAATTACGATCTTTGACCATAAAGGCTTATTGTAACTTATCACGCCAAGTTTCCCAAATTGTACCAGGAAATAAAGTCAACTTAGGTTATTGAGATATGAATGGTCAATACATCTTAGTGATTAAACATTAACTTTATGGAAATCAATTAAAATAAATAAATAAATATTTCAGGACATATTACACATCGCCATCCAGCCCCAAGCTAAGCAACTTAATGCTTGTGTTATGGGTGCCAGATAACGGATAAACTACTTATATACTTTTTTTTTTTGTAAATATATACATATTATACATATAGGAAACACCCAGAACCAGAAACAAGAATTTATGGTCAGCATAAATACTTGTTCCCGGCGGGAATCGAACCCGCAACCTTCTGCGTCGCAGTCGGGTGTTCGCCCGACGCGCCACAGAGGTCGTCAATAATATTATTGTTATAAGTATGCAAATATCTTCACCTTCCTCAAAGCCAGATAAAAGTAATTAAACTTTCCCTTATAAATTCTCTCGTTATGTCTTTATCCTGCTTCAAACTTCACAACACAAATTTCAATTTGTTACTTCTAATTTAAAACAACAGATACTCGTAAAGTTTAAATAAAAACAGGCTTAGCACTTACCTAGTTAGGAAATTGAAGTAGTAATATAACGTTTCTACGTTTATTTGCGCCGCGTTTTCTCCTTGGTCCTACTAGTACGAGATCCGTTTAAAAACGTCTTTCATCGAGCTGTTTAATAAATGAAAAGTATTTTGTATCATATTAAAAAAGTCAATAAATATATTGCTAATGGGTTGCTTAAAAAATATAATTCCAGAATGATTACTTAATTTATTTTCATTTTTTTGTTTTTTAATTTTTCACTAGTTTGGTCAATAGACCAAGTCCGTACCAAATCGATCACTTATTCAAAGAGTAAGAAACATTAAGGTACCTTAGGGGTAAACACAAAAGATCCCAATGGGTCGAAGTGTTGCTGGCTATTTGTCAGCCCTCGATATACAAGATAAGATAAGTCCGTACCAATGAAATACATAATATTTATTTTACCTTAACTTTAATTCATTAACCAGACCAGTGCAAATGACAAGTAACTACCTGCCTACCCAAGAGTTGTGACGAGAAAAAATAGTCAACCTAACGTTTGCATATTCTATAGGCTTCACACTTTCGATTGATATGGAATTTGTCTCTTAAACAAACCAGTGTAAGGTTAAAAAAAATGTTATTTAATCATATTCTCGACAGATTTTTTAGACAACCCATTTGCAATATATTTATTGACCTATTTAACTTAATATAAAATATTTTAATCCAAACAGCTCGATGATGGTCGTTCTAAAAGGGGTCTCCGACTATACTGAAAGTGGCACTTTTCTTTATAAAAACATAAAGTCGAGGGTCAAAATAATACATTCTGTTATATTGAAATAAATTCTTTGGAAGGTCCCGTAGAAAAGGAGCTGATGGAAGCTAAGATAAAGCGGCGGTCAGGGGTTTGACCTCGGTTCGATATCTGGGGAACCGGATGATTTTTCACACGGGAAAATAGGAAACCCTATAAATCAGTCCATCTAAATTTCTGATAAAAATAGGCTTAGAGTGGAAACGTATTGAACTGAGCAAAGGTTTCGATAATGTTGCAACTAAATATCATTCATTTCTGGTTGTATTTTATTATTCCTCTTTAAATAGGTACAATTTTGATAAAAGCTTAGATTGAGAACAACTAGGTTTAGTATTATAAGATACATATACAATGTGTTTCAGCGAAGGGGTTCTAATACGAAAGAGGATTGTTCTACACGTCTAGGCGAACAACTTTTGTTCTACGACTTTTGAAAATTCGAACATTTCGTTCGAAGTTTTTGTATGAAACAGCTGATTTTCAAGAAAAAGTTCCCTCAGAATTGTTGAAAAAAAAAAGTTCGAATTTCCAAAAGTCGTAGAACAATAGTTGTTTGCCTAGACGTCTAAAACAACCCCCTTTAGTATTAAAACCCCTTCGCTGAAACACATTGTATAAGAGATTCATAATAGTAAATTAGAAACTTAATTAGTAAACTTGAGAAGGAAAACTAAAATAAAATATAATATAATATAAATAAGATTATGGATGTGTCATACATATAAACCTTCCTCTTGAATCACTCTATCTATTAAAAAAACCGCATCAAAATCCGTTGCGTAGTTTTAAAGATTTAAGCATACATAGGGATACAGGGACAGAGAAAGCGACTTTGTTTTATACTCTGCAGTGATGATACATATAAATTTACAAAGCCTGAGTAAAGAACTACATTACATTTCCGGTTCCGGTGTTCGTTTTGTAAACACGTACGTCAAATTCCTCCGCAAATATTAATTGATATTAGTGTGAAAAGTGTGAAATAAAACTGTCTCAACACGAATCTCGTCAGATAAGACAAAAATAAATAAAACAAGCAAGTAAACAAAGTGTAAAACAATCATTTTGGAACAAAAACTTCAATTAAAACAGTCACGAACATAACCTAAAAGTGAAATTGCAGTCGTAATAGTGCTACCAACATAACCAACATTTCGACAACCGACATTGTGTGTGACACTGACATACGGAGTGTTGCCAGTAACAGTAACAATAATCTACACAAATAAACCAAACAATGGACAAAAGTATGGAGCTGTTGTTGTCAAAACTGGACGAAAAATTGAACCAACAAGCTAAACTCATAACAGCGTCGGTGACGAAAAATGTTATGGAAGCATTGGACGAGAGATTACAATTAATAACGGAGGAAAACACTATGCTCAAAGACAAAATATCTACACTGGAGCAAAAACTTAATATCATAGAAAGAGAGAAAAGAAAATATAACCTGGTTTTTTTTGGCATCGAGGAGATTGGAAAAACAGAAGCGGAACTTGTAGACCACGTCATGGACACAATTCTAGAAACAGGCACACACCTGAATAGCCAGGAAATTAGCAACATATATAGAATTGGCAAAAAAGAAACTGTGAAAAACCGCCCCATCGTTGTTTCCATCACGTCCATATGGAAAAAACACATGATTCTGAAAAACAAGGCCAAGCTCCCACAAGGTATTTACGTGAAAGAAGACTACACCAAAGAAGTGTTAGAAAAGCGGAAACAACTACAAGTACAAGTGGAAGAAGAAAGGAAAAAAGGAAATATAGCCTTTTTAAAACATGATAGGATTATAGTAAAGAAATCATCAGGAATAAACAGAGACAAAAGAAAAAGGGAAGGTTCGAACTCACCCAAATCGTCAACCCAGAATAAAATAGACTTAAAGTACAACGCAGCAAGTACGTCCACCAAGGGAAAAGAAATCCTAAAACCCAACATACTTAACTACATTGAACGAGGCAGATCTGCCTCACTGTCCGAGATCCCAAAAAACTTGTAATGACCACCGGCACCCGGAAACAAAGCAAAACAAATATCCTAACTTCATACAAACCAACAGAAAAATGCACCCCAAGCCGGTTGGTCACCGTGGGGGAAGAAGACCGCCACCCTTCAGCAAAAGCAAATAAAATACCTAAAGCAAAACCAAATAAAACACCTAGAGAAAAACCAAGCAAAATCTACATAGCCACCTTAAACACACTTTCATTAAGGACAACAGAAAAACTCCTCGAACTAGAAACGGCTTTAAGCATTATTAAATGGGATATTCTCGGTATCAGTGAAGTAAGACGAGTTGGAAACCATATCGAAGAACATGATGACTATATCCTGTATTACATCGGGGAAACAAAGGGCCAATACGGAGTGGGATTTATAGTTAAAAAACATCTAAAGAAGCAAATCCTAGGGTTCAAAGGCATATCTGAAAGAATCGCTTTACTAGATATACAGCTAGAAGGCTACAAGAACATGTGGACTATAGTACAAATATATGCACCAACAGAAGGAGCGGACGAAACAACAAAAGATGAATTCTACAACCAACTTTCAACTACACTAGAAACCGCTCATAAAAACACTATTGTCATGGGAGACTTCAATGGCCAAATAGGCAAACGGAAAAATGGCGAGGAGTCTGCAGTAGGAAACTATGGCATAGGAAAAAGAAGTAAAAATGGAAAGAGAATTGTAAACATGGCCCTCGAGAATAACCTAACTATACTAAACAGCATTTTCAAAAAAAGGTCTGCCAGGAAATGGACCTGGATGTCGCCCGGCGGGACTTACTGCAACGAAATAGACTATATAACTAGCAATCAATCCAAGTTTTTTCAAGATGTCAGCGTAATAAATAACCTCAACTTTAATAGCAATCACCGCATGGTTAGAGCAACGCTATCTTACAAACAACAAGTGAACCAGCGGAGACACTACCTCCAGGAAAAAAATGTCTGGGCAACTGACATAACATCTCAGAAAATTATAACGTCCGATGGAATAGACAAAACACAAGAAATTTATAACATAGAAACAAACGCTATTTATAACAAGGTAAAAAGGACAAACACAAACAAAAACACATTAAGCTCAAAAACAATGGATCTTATTCAAAAACGGAAAGAACTACTTAAAAACAGAAGAAGTAAAATAACATTACAAGAAATAACTAAATTAAGCAAAGAAATAAGTCGTAATATAAAACAAGACAAGTCAAATAGAAGAATTAAATGTATCCAAAAGCATATAACTAAAACAGGAGGTATAAACAAAGCACTCAAAGAATTAAAAGAAGCGACGCCATGGGTCCCGAAAATAAAAAGCAAAAACAACAAAGAAGAAACAAGGAGACAGCCAATTTTAAAGATAGCAACAGACTACTATCAGAAACTATACTCTACCGAAAACACCTTAGACTACAGCATAAACCTCGAAGACGAAACCGAGGAAATCCCTCATATTCTCGAAAGAGAAGTCCAGCATGCAATAGAAACACAGAAAAACGATAAAGCTCCCGGACCCGATCATATAACTAATGAGATGATGAAAGCGACATTACCAGAAACAACAACAAAACTGACCAAATTGTTTAATCTTATCCTAAACACAGAATCCATACCCTCACAATGGACAATGAGCTCAATAATACTCATCTTTAAGAAAGGAGATCGAACAGATATAGGCAACTATCGCCCAATAAGTCTCATGTCCAATGTATACAAGGTGTTCTCAAAAATAATACTAAAACGCATCACCAAAAAACTTGATGAACAACAATCAAAGGAACAGGCAGGATTTCGATCTGGATTCTCAACAATAGATCACATACATGTGATAAAACAGCTTGTCGAAAAATGCCAAGAATATAACTATCCGGTATACATGGCATTTGTGGACTATAATAAAGCCTTCGACTCGTTAGAACATCAATATATTTGGAAAGCCCTGAAAAATCAAGGAATAGAAAATAAGTATATAAGGTTAATAAAAAATGTATATTCTAACAGCAAAGCTCGAATAAAACTTGAAACGGAGGGAGAAACCTTCCCAATACACAGGGGAGTGAGGCAGGGAGACCCACTCTCACCAAAACTTTTCTCAGCAGTGCTGGAGGAAGTCATCAGGAAAATGGAATGGGATAATATGGGAATCAACATCAATGGAATACGCTTAAATCACTTGAGATTCGCAGACGACATAATACTCATAACCGATAACCCGGAAAGTCTTCAAAACATGCTCCAAGATTTGACATGTGAAAGCAAAATGGTGGGTCTAACAATAAACAAAACAAAGACCAAAATACTTACAAACAGATCCCAAATAAACATCTCAGTAGAGGGTGAGGAAATAGAATATGTAAACTCCTACATATACCTGGGCCAGCTTATTGCCTTCAATGATCAAATGAACTCAGAGATAGAGAGACGGGTAGCCAATGCATGGAAGAGATATTGGTCTCTCAAAGAAGTACTTAAAGGTAAACAATACAATATGGCATTAAAAAGAAAAGTATACAACACTTGCATAATACCTATACTAACTTATGGGTGCCAGACCTGGGCAAATACACAAAAACAAGACCAAAAACTGATTACATGTCAAAGAGCCATGGAGAGGAGCATTCTGGGCTACACAAAAAGAGACAGGAAAAGAGCCGAAGATATTAGACACTTTACGAGAATTGAAGATGTTATAGTCAAAACCAAGGAACTCAAATGGAGATGGGTAGGTCACATGATGAGAGAGAATAGTGATAAATGGACAAAATATATAACAGAATGGACCCCTAGATTCCAAACAAAGAGAAAAAGAGGAAGACAAAGAAAACGATGGTCTGATGACATCAAAAAGATTGCAGGTCCAATTTGGCGTAGAATAACTCAAACAAGACGAGAATGGAAAGAGCTGGAGGAGGCCTTCGTGTCACAAAGACACGCCGACGCCCAATAACTAAAATCTTAACTACTTCGATAAATTATAATTTTTAATTTTATTGTAAAATATGTTGGCAATAAAGGCTTAATAATAATAATAATAATAAAGGGATACAGGGACAGAGAAAGCGACTTTGTTTTATACTCTGCAGTGATGATACATATAAATTTACAAAGCCTGAGTAAAGAACTACATTAAATGTTTGGTTTCTTTTGATCTGTAATATATGTTTTTCTAATTACGAATCTCAATGATATCTTGATCTTAATGATAGTATCTACTAATGTAACTAGGCGTATGAGAGCTCTTACTCGTTGTTACATAAAAATGCATATTTATGAGATTTCTCAAAGTAAAGTTCTCATCAAATATGAAACTAAGTATCCATTTAATTAAACTTATCAACGTTAAATGATCGACGATGAAAGCTCTGTAGAATTATAACTAGCAATCTGGAGATTCTCACATAAAATTTCGTTTAGGGTTATTATGAAATAAACATGTATAAATGTATAATTCAATTAGTTGTAATTACTGAGTTAATTGAGTTTTGATTATGATTTGTAGTATTCGACTGTTATTTATTACTATAATGATTATATCGTTTCGATGCAAGGGTATGGGATCAGTTGCCTGCGTCTGTCTTTACTGAATATTTATTATATTATAATTTATATAATTATTATATTAATATGTAGGTATTTATTATTCTCACGTTACAAACAACCTACCCATCCCCTTCTTTAATTCTTGTCCAAAGGTTGCCTGGAAGAGATCGCTTTTAGCGATAAGGCTGCCCATTGTGCGATAATGTAAGGTATTATTATATATTAATTTTCTTTTAGCAGATACTCACTTAATAAACTCTAACGTTTATTTTGTGTTATTTTTTTCAAGTTTTTTGAAGAAAGACAAATGCCAACTTCTTCACCTCACTGTAGCAATCAGGTATTCCATGGCAAAAGACTATTCCATGCGTCGAATAAAAGCGCGTCAACTCGCGGTATTTCTTTAAAATAAATAATATTTGCTTAAGAAATTAAAAAGCCACAGATTCACACCCAAAGAGCCGCATGTGGCTCGCAAGCCGCAGGTTGGAGACCCCAACGTTCATCATTCCATTCCCGCAAACACACCATAAGACCCAAACAATTGAAAGAGAAGGACAACTTGTGCACAATTTAGTTAATTAAGTTTCTGTTTCCCTAAATCAAAATACTTGTAACTAAAGGTCTTCGCCCAATATATCGAAGCATAATAGAAATGTAAGCCACATGAATTTGCATTAAAACGTCACCTGCCAATCGCCTGCCAACAACAAAAGAAGATCGTCTTACGGCAAAAAAATCCGTTCTAAGTATGCTACTGGTATAGTGAGTGAAGTCTTTAACGCGTAACAAAACAGTAGTGTTCCTTGAAATAATTACGGAAACGAGAAAACCCTTTTAGCTAATGCGATGAAAGTTTGCGGTATTTGCGGTCCTAGCGATTTTGTACACAAGACATCATTTACAATTCCAGAAGCTTCTATTTCGTAGATTTGTAGAATTGATAAAAGTATTCGGGAACTTGTTGTTTTCTTTACCTTTGATCCGATCATCTTAAACAAGATCCCATTGACTCGTAATTTGGTTTTCTATTTAGATTTTCAAGGGTGTCAAACATTTCGCTTAACTTTTTCAAAGATATTTGCTTAAGGTAAAGGGTTCCTGCGCTCTCTCCATACAAACGTAGTCGACTGTTTCCTCCCTGGATAATGACACTAGCACAAATATTTTGGTGCCATAAAACCTATAACTGCCATGACTATGCCTGTATGTTTTGGTTTTTTTCTTTTTCTAATTATCATAGAAATTAGGATAAAAAAAAACATAGAGCCATGGTTATGGCAGTTATAAGTTTTATGCACCAAAAATATTTGCTCTAGTGTCAAGATCACAAATCCAGGGAGAAAACAGTCGACTACGTTTGTAATAGTTTGTATGAAAAGAGCCCCCGGTACCCTTTCCTATTAAGATCTTGATTATGGAAGTACAAACACAATTTAGGAGGTTCGATAAATCTAATTTTATTTCGGTCGAAAACATTGTGAACATTTCGGTGCAAAAGATGAATATTTAAAAGTGTTCCTTTGAAAAATGAATCGATATTTCGACGAAGTCTGATTTTGTTTGTAAAATTATACTATTTAAGATGATGAGAGGGTGCGTCGTCAACGACAATGATTTCATATTCATAAATTGAGTTTGGTAGAGGGTCGCCTGCGGGTGGTTGACAAACATCAGTCTCTCGAGTTCACTGATTGCAGACTCCGAACTTGATCGAATCTGAGATAACTTGCTCGCTTTGGTGTCGACATTCCGATAACAACTTACAGCAAATGTTATTTTGTCCTTTTTCGACGATAAGATTTAACATTCTGAAAATATTTACAGGTTCAACAGAATTCTTTCAATATAAACCAGGAGCTCTATTTTTAAATCGCTCGTGTGACATAGCTTCTTCGTATACGTCTACAAGTCACGCTCGACTTCCAAGTCGCATGACACCAATTTTCTGTATTTTTGAATCGTTCGTCGTCGAAGTTTAAAATGTCAATTTTTGTTCGTTTCACGCAGAAAATTAAAAACCGGTAATTACTGACGAACATCCGAAATAATTCCAAAAGATTTAAATATGTTTCAAAGATCGTTTCCGAATGTTTGACTATAATTGTTTTACGTTTATTCTACCACACGCCTGTCGGCGACGAGTGGTGGAGACCACTCGAGACAATCGAACGATTCAAAAATAGCGAATTTCCTACGAATATCAGTAGAAATCGAGCGCACGACTCGGGGCGAACGATTTAAAAATAGGGCACCAGCTCGAATCAAAATAAGAAGCTCCAACTGTACAACTTCCAAACTCCACTCGACAGTACAATAAACATCAAACTAAATCGACTTTGAGTGCAGTATTTCTTATTCTACAACGAACCGTTCTAATAAAACGGTTCGGTCCTTTGTAAAACATTTTTTCCGCGGTCTATCACAACAGAACAATACTGAAAGTTGTTCAAGCGGATGTCTCGATTACAGTCCGGGTGTCGCGCAAACAAACGCTCTGTAAAGGAAATATTTAGCAGTTGGAAATTGTCGGTTGGCTCGGAATCCATCGAATCGACTGTGTTGCTCGATTGGGTCTATCGATATCTCGATAGTCCGCGAACTGCGGTCCGAGGTAGAACGGATGCTATTACTACTGCGCACATTGAAATGAAATACATGCGACAAGTGATTAAAAAAATATTATACATATAGAAAACCCCAAAAGGAAGCGTCTTTGTTGTTCCTCGGAACAAATTCACTCATCCAAAAAGAGAACTTACTGCAGCTCGAATCGAACCTATTACAAAAAGTTCTTATGGGCGATTCACACTGCGGTCCGAACAGCTCGCGGTGCGGAATGACCTGAAATATTGAGTTTGTTTGTATGACTTGTAAGATCTCTTACAAGTCTTAAGAGGAAAGGGTACCGGGGGCGTTTTCCATACAAACTATTACAAAGGTAGTCGACTGTTTTCTCCCTGGATAATGACACTAGAGTAAATATTTTTGGTGCTTAAAACTTATAACTGCCATGACCATGCCCCTATTTTTTGTTTTTTATTATTTTTTAATTTTTTTAATTTTAATTTCTTTGATAATTAGAAAATGAAAAAAACCAAAACATAGGGGCATAGTCATGGCAGTTATAGGTTTTATGGCACAAAAATATTTGTGCTAGTGTCATTATGCAGGGAGGAAACAGTCGACTACGTTTGTATGGAGAGACCGCAGGTACCCTTTCACCTTAAGTATGGATCTCAAGCCGCTTGTAGTTGTCACTGAGCCTTTTTGTCGCTAAGTCGCCAATTCTTGTGCGCTGTGATTGGTAACTCAATATACTAGACCGTAGTGTTTGCTGTTTGCATTCGATTGGGACGCTCGACGCCAGACTGATTCGATGACAAAATAAAAATTGTCTACGATGCGTATGCTTCTATGAATAAAAGTATTATTTTGACATTGGTAGTAGCAATATCATTACTTTTTTGGCCACCGAGTCTGATAGACGGGTTCTAACTTATAAAAAAATGTCATGCGTCGTCTATATTATTAAATTTTTGGGAATATTTTGTTCCACACAGTAACAGCTGTTTTTAGAATAACAAAGCAGCCTTGTGCATCAAAATTAAGGTGTTTTAGCACATCTGTTCCATTTCATACAAAAGCTTGATATTTGGAGATACAACAAATTGTATTCGTGACCCGTTTTAATAATTAATTTGAATACAAACATTTGAACGGGATTTTTCGTTTGAGAGTTTTGCTTATCTTTACTTTCGACGTGAAATTTGAAAACAATCTGCTCGATTTTTTCCTGTTTTGTAAATTTGATGAAGGTACCTATTTAAACTTTTGTTTTGAATATAAAAAGAGCTGCTGGAAATTTACGTGTATTTTTATTGTTTTAATGATAAGATGTTGAATATGTTTTTACGTTTTCAACTGACTTCAAAAAACGATTAGGTTCTCAATTCGTCGCGTATATATTTTTTACTGTATGTTCACCGATTACTCGAAAACTGCCTGTGCCGATTACTGCCTGTACCGATTTGGAAAATTCTTTTTTATTGGTGATATTAGTAAATTAACAATACTTTTTTCTGTATTTCAGGTATGTACCTACGTTTGCTGTACTGATACTAATAGAGACATCTAATTCAACACTACCCTCGTTTTCTTACAATGGCGCATAAGGTAAGGCTTTACACAAACCGAAATGGGTTACTTAACCCAAAGATTATTATTTTATTAAATTGTGCTCACCGCCTAATATCGCTCGACTATTCGCTCCTGCTTGTTCAGCTGATTATACTATTAGTATTTGGTAGGTACAGTCACATTACCAATTAGCTGAACCCCTCGTGACTTAGTGCTCACTCGCACATCTGTAAGGTTGTAAAGTAATGTTACCTGATTCTGGTTTTTTTAAACAATATACTATACCATTCAATATACAACATAAAAATAACAAAATAGGTAATTACCATATTTTTTTACAGATATGCGAGTGAGCCCTGGGTCACGTGGGGTTCAGCTAATTGGTAATGTGACTGTACATGCTCTAGGAGTAGTACATATGCGACTGACACTTGAGTCTCTACGCAACCTTTGAAAACCTAGGTGTCTATATTTTTAGGTCCTTGAAGGACACTTAAAGTGTCGGCTGTAAGAACCTAGATGATATCACCCAAGTCCTCAAAATGAGTTGACTCTAATATAGGAGCTGTCTGCAATACCAGAGCTTAAAAATACCTATATTTGTTCAACGTTTATACTGATTCATAGTCACGCGTGGAATATGTGAATCATGCTCCATTGACCTGCGAAATTCGACCGATTTTTCCCATTCATGCGAAACATAACTCAGTGTGAACGATAAACGTGGATTGATATCGTTTACAATACGGATAAATATTTACATTACTAGTTATTTCAATGTTTAATTTATTTAGGCCAATATTGTGTAAAATACGAGGAATTTAGTGGCTGAAAAACTTAAGGAATTAGGACGCAATGCGGCAGAAGAAACCGCTTCAGATAAGCCTTAGACAAGATCACTTTCTATTAGCGATATCGCCAATCGATAGATTTAATTTTATGAAAAAAACATAAAGCATTGTATAAAATTAGCATAAGATGAAACTTTTAAAGCTATTGCATAGCTTTTATCGCGGGCTTTGAGCGCGGCGTCCGAATTAAGAAATTCTGTAGGTAACGAAAATAAAACCTAACAAACTCCACTTCGCCTACCATGTAGCTCGGAGCTCGGCCGAGCGTTCGCTTAACGTGTATGTATATGGTACGACTGTACGAAGTTCGCACGATGCAATAGATTTACCGCGGCAGTCCCTGAGTGCCACACATTTTTTATTTTTTACTCTGGCGCAAGACTACGTGACTTTTCGAAAGCATACTGGACCTAGCCGAAAGCCAGCCTCAATTTCATACAAAAAAAAAATTCAAAAAAGTCTGTCGATTGGCGATATCGCTAATAGAAAGCGATTTTGTCTAAGAGCCCTGGTAACCATTATAAAAAATAACGTTTATATTATTAAGCAATAAATCGCTGTAGTCTCAAACCCATATCTTATATTGGCTGTACCTACTTTATGCAATCTACTTGAGACATAACTTTTGAATTAAGGTATATCACGGGGTAATATTGCCTCTGTACCGCCGAGCACGTAATTCTCCCCTTGAATATTAACTTTAAGGCGAGGTGCATTTGATGTATCGGGTAATAAGATTTCCCATACACTAAACTTTCAATCTGCTATAGCGTATCCGTTTAGTGGTTTTTTATTACGGGAAGTCTTTTTGTTGACATCACTTCAACAAAGCTTCGTTTAGCAGGATAGAATTCTGTTTAGCCGTCTCAGTTCAATGATGGCATCGAACTTCGGCTGACGTTTTGCGTATGAGGAGTGTCTCTTTACAAGGAAAATCATTTAATTAATAAACACAACCTGCTTCTCCTATTACACGGTCGGAGTCAGAATTGCAGACCCACTGTAGAGTTCTAAAATTACTATTACTGGAATGTTTTTATTCTAATAATATTTATATAATAAACTAGCGACCCGTCCCGGCTTCGCACGGCTATATTATGCATGTATTATACATATAAACCTTCCTCTTGAATCACTCTATCTATTAAAAAAAACCGCATCAAAATCTGTTGCGTAGTTTTAAAGATTTAAGCATACATAGGGATATAGGGACATAGGGACAGAGAAAGCGACTTTGTTTTATACTATGTAGTGATTCATCATTTTAATAATAGCAGTTTTGAAGCTTTAGGGTGGGTTTGCAATTCTGACTTTAATCGTACATCCTTCCTACTAATATTATAAACGTGAAAGTTTGTGTGTGTATGTTTGTTACTCCTACACGCAAAAACTACTGGACTGAATGCGATAAAACTCGGTATGTAGATAGCTGGAGACCTGGATTAACACATAGGCTACTTTTTATCCTGAGTAGTGTGGCAAAAATGTATGTTCGTGAGTCCCTCCGTGCTTCGGAAGGCACGTTAAGCCGTTGGTTCCTGTTGCTACCTCTTGCAGCAGTCGTTAGGTCAAGTTAGAGGCCTTAAGGCGATCTGAAACTCTAACAATAGGTGAGTCACACCACTATACGAGAAGAAGAATCCTAATATTCCCACGGGAACTTACGCGGGTGTGCAGCTAGTTTGTAATATGAATAGGTAACATCCCAATCTTAGTGATTACGTCTTCAAACTGTTCATTGTTCTTAGTGTCTTTAGTCGCGTCATGTCACCAGTACATTACAAAATGCTAAACTTAAGGCTATTCTTCTTCTTCTCGTATAGTGGTGTGGCTCACCTGTTGTTAGAGTTTTCAGATCGCCTTATGGCCTATAACTTGACCGACTGCTACTAGAGGTAGCAACCGTGACCAACGGCTTAACGTGCCTTCCGAAGCACGGAGGGGCTCACAAAAACCCATTTTTGCCACACTACTAATTGTCCACCCATCGAAGTAATGACCGCGCCAGGCGTCGCTTAGCCCGCACGACCGTAAAAGATCAGCGTTAGCTGTGAGCCTCCTCACGGCTACGGTTATTGATTCCACGTTTATCGATACAGTTATATTGATGTGCTTTCCGACGTTTATATGACTATTTCCACCTGCAGTTCTCGGTTACCTAACCAGGTTACAGAGCCCGTCATGAATACTAAATCTTGAGTACTAATATCCACCTGAGTACCTACCAGTTACTGGTAATATATTCATTGAAACGCGCGAACGTCTCAGCTTGCTTAGGTGTTATGGAAAAGTTGGTGTATATTAAATGTTTTTCGAAAAAAACGAGTCAATGAGACAGTGAGTGACTGCATGACGCTAATTTTTGGGAAAATTTAAATATATGCAATCATAGAAAATGGGTTCGTAGATTTCTTTCATCATTTCTGTTGTCAATATAGCCGTGCGAAGTCGGAGCGGGTCGCTAGTTTAAAATAACTTCAATAGTTAAAATAATCAAGGTAGTTGATTCCAAGTCGTCATTTCTGAAATAGGTTACTCGAGGATCTTCAACTACCTTGATTATTTTAACTATTGAAGTTACGTATTTTAAACTAGAGACCGGCTTCGGCTTCACACGGCTATATTATGCATCATCACTACATAGTAATAAACAAAGTCGCTTTCTCTGTCCCTATGTCCCTATATCGCTATATCCCTATGTATTCTTATATCTTTAAAACTACGCAACGGATTTTGATGCGGTTTTTTTAATAGATAGAGTGATTCAAGAGGAAGGTTTTTAGATATAATACATGCATAATACAGCCGTGCAAAGCCGGGGCGTGTCGCTAGTGTACTGTACATATGAACCTTACCTCTTGAATCACTCTATCTTTTAAAAAAACCGCATCAAAATCCGTTGCGTAGTATTCGTCGTAAAGTTCTAAGCAAACATAGTGACAGACAGCGGAAAGTGATTTTGTTTTTAACCGACTTCAAAAAAAGGAGGAGGTTCTCAATTCGGTTGTATGTATGTTTTATACTATGTAAGTATGTAATGATGGCATATTTACCATTTTTTATATTTTGGAGCTCGATATAATTTTAATATGTTACTCATTTATGCGCAACTTCTATAGCTAAATTCATAATACTAAAACTTAATCAGTGTATGTGTTTTAAAGATAAGAAGCTTCAATCTATTCTTCATGCATAATGGATGCGATGGAAAAGTTTGTCCCTATAAACAGTTTCCTCAACATTTTATAATCCTTTTTACGTGAAGGTTGGAAGTAAGTGATTAATGATTCGTCGATCCATTTAATATCATTGGCTTTGGAGATTGGGGTGAGGATGTTTTATGACGTGGTTGGAAAGGTGAGAAACCTTGATTTTGCATTTATATTTGAGACACATTGTGAGGGTGTGAGTTAGCACTGTGCTTTATACTTTATCAGATAGCCTTCTTATATTCATATTAAAATTTTATATATCGTATACAATGGTTTCATATTATAATTTGTACGTTTTTAATACCTTTGTTTAAAAGGAAAGGACCCTGTAATTTGTCAATAATAACTTGGGGAAAATAAAGCATATGTCAAAACAATCCGAAATGTTTGAGTTAAGTAGTGGAATACAGACAAAAAAATAAGAAGTTCTTCAAGTAGCATAGTAGGTATGAAGAGCGCAATGCGATGCCAAGCGACACAAGTAGTATATTGATGTTTTTATGGACAGAGGATGTCACTAGGCCAACACAGTAGCGTGTTGGCCTAGAACTTGACTTTCACTCCGAACGTCGTGGGTTCGAATACCGGCCGTGCACCAATATTCTTTCAAATAATGTGCGATAATTGATATGCTCGTTATGAAACAGGTTATTTCCTTTGGACACGGTCGACTGAGCTGAGACGGTAGAATAAGTAAGTGCTGGGCAAGCCAGCTATCTGTCAGTGACAAAACGAAAACGACTGAAGGAAGTCAACAATACAGTGCTTCACTTGATTTATACGTCAGTGCGCTGATTGTGGCGTCGCTATCTTGTTTACTGTTTTGTGTCTATAGATAGGAATAAAATGACGGAACGTGGTTCATTCTGTCGCAGTAGCTTCATGATGTCTGAACCTTTTGATGGTCGCACAATGTATTTGAGTTAATTAATTTAATACCTTTAAATAGTAGATTAGGCGTTGTAGTAAAATAACGCTGATGGGTATGTAATTTATATGATTAAAATATGTTCTGATGATAAGTGAAGTGCCTTTAGATTTACGTAACCTACACTAAGATTTTGGCTAAAATACCTAGTCCTTAATTTATCCTCAAAATAACCCAAATAAAGAGGTCTAGTTGCTGAAAAAACAGCACGTACACAAGTGCAAGTAGGTACCACAAAGTATTAGTTAAATACATTAGTATAAATGAAAAAATACACAAAATTTTGTCACTTATTTTCTACCTAAAAATACAGAATATAGAGGAAGTTTTAACTGCGTCACATGAATATTAGATAAACTGTAACGAAGTTATAATAAATTATCGTTGCCTCTTGGGTCCAGCCATTCTGCACGACCCGAGCTCCCTTGAAAGAACGCCTTGTTATCCAACGGGTGTTGTTATTTACTGTATGTATGTACAGTTACTGTGTTTTTATTTACATCTAAATATTGATCTTTATCTGCCTTCCTCTTTTTGTAATCAAGTTTGAATATATAAGCTTCTTTAAACCACTTCTATTTCTGGCTACTCGCATGTTTATAAATAACTAGCAGCATACACCCGCGTAAATCCCGATCGCGTGGAAATATCGGGATAAAAAGTAAGCACATGGTACTGCCAATAAGTTAATGAATCCTCAAGCTTCATTAAAATCGGGCCAGTAGTTTTGGAGGCTATTCGTTACAAACAAGAAAACAACAAAATCTTTCTTCTTTATAATTATTAAAGTAAAGGACCATAAAGAAATAATTCCTTAAACATCGGTAATGCAACGATAAAGTTACATTACAAGTTATATTTTAGGTAAATCTTGTGTTGCACAGTGGTTTCTTTTATTTTGTGACATTTGCGAAACGTCATTCGTAAAGGGTCCTGCCGGAAGACCAGCGGCTGTGTCAGCTAAATGTTGGTGCAGCTATCATTGCTGAGGCAGAACCTTTTTGGAGGCACACGGCTCCTTAGATCTTATTTCTTCTTTGTATTTTTTTCCTATTAATTTTTTGTTTTTATTATTATTTTTTATTTTATTTTAAAGTTTTATTTTAGTGCTTTTATGTTTGTTACCTACTATTTTTCTGATTGTCGTATGTCGTGTGCTTGTCCAAATAAATGTTTTCTTTCTTTCTAAAGTAAGTATAATTTATAATAAAATATAAGTATAATTAATAATATAATTTAATCTCACAATTTTTTATAAGTAATAAAGAATCTTGATTGGTGCAAACGTCAAAGTGTACATCCTAATAGACTTGTATTGTTAGGAACTTCAAATGTCAAAGCCATCTCGATAGCATTTCTCAGAATGTACATACGCTCTCCACTCAAGGAATCGCAGAACTATGCCGAAGACAATTAGCAATTAGATCGATCTGAACCAGGTCTAGGTCGACGGTATCAGGCAATTCAATCGTCTCAGTACTGGGCTTAAGAGGAAAGGTACCCGGTCGCTTCTCCATATAAACGTAGTTGACTGTTTCCTCCCTGGATAATGACACTAGAGCAAATATTTTTGTGCCATAAAACCTAAAACTGCCATAACCATGCCCCTATGTCTTGGTTTTTTTTATATTCATATTATTATAGGAAATCTCTTCTCTCTCTTCAGCAGCATGTATTAGCCCACTGGAAGGCATATGCCTCTCCAACGCCTCTCAACAACGTTCTATCACCAGTCCTTCTGGACCACGCTGTCCCAGCATGACCTCTTATGTCGTCGGACCATCTGACTGGTGGTCTGCCCACACTGCTCTTCGCTATTCTTGGTCTCCATTTAAGAACAGCTTTGCTCCACCTTCCGTCTCCCCTTCGACACACATGTCCAGCCCACGCCCATTTTAATTTAGCGACGCGGTACCCTACGTCTATTACGTCTATTATAGGAAATAAGAGCATAAAAAATATAGAAAAATAAGACATAGGGACATGGTCTATGGTCATGGCAGTTTTAGGTTTTATGCAACAAAATATTTGTGCTAGTGTCATTATCCAGAGAGGAAACAGTCCGCTTGTATGGAGAGAGAGCCGGTACCCTTTACTCTTAAGCTATAGACGGAAAGTGTGTCATTAAATGTTCATATTCGTGGAAGCGATCGTTTATACGAGGATTATCTCATTCTCTTGAAAATTCTTTGTTCATTGAGATTGCTAGGGATCTGTCAGTAGAATTGTTACTGTGTATTTTCAGGATTTCTCTACTGTGCCATTTACTAAAATGTTTGACAAATATATTTATTATGTAGACTTGAAAACGCTAGATCCATTAGCCAGGCTTCAATAAGAGTATAGTGTCTATAATAAAAGATTTATTAAACGTCTTTTTTATGTTTCATATACATACAATTTCAGTTTAATTTCATGATGTTGTATCTTAATGTAATGAACATGTGATGTTTGCTAATGAACATGGAATATTGTACGTACTATCTCAAAATTGAAGGGTAAATTGAGAATATCGAATGTCTGACATAATATGTTAATTGAAATTCTGTTATCTGTTAACTATTATCTGTGCAATAGATAAAGGCAAGATATCTATTCAAATTTCAATAGTAAATAGACTGCATTTTTTCTGTCACATTTTAGTCAGCTTACACAAACGAAACCTTAATGAATTATATAGTATACACCTAAACCCTTATGGTACACTACGTCCGACTTTGTTTAATAATAAGTATAAGTTAATACCTATCTAGGCAAGGAATCTATTCAAATTTCAATAATAATAGCGACCCGCCCCGGGAAAATGTCTGCATTTTTCCTGTCACATTTCAGTCAATTTACACAATCGAAATCTTAATGAATTATATAGTATACACCTAAACCCTTATGGTTCACTACGTCCGACTTTGTTTAATAATAAGTAAAGTTAATACCTATCTCATTCTCTCAATCAAGGAATAAATACTTTCTATAATAACAGCGAAAAAGGCCTGCTTTTCTTCTTAAACTTGCTTTTCTTTTAAACAAACGAAACCTTAATGAATTATGTAGTATACACCTGAACCCTTATGGTACACTACGTCCTACTTTGTCAATACCTATAGATATATCGCACTGAGCATACCGAATTCTTTTAATTAGTATATTATTATTATTTACCGAAATTTTAAGCAAAAGCAAATCATGTCATTCATTTTAAAAGTATCATTTTTCAAAATTATAAGCAATTTTTTTCAAGGTGAAATGCGTCTCCCAAAATCTTTACTTATATTATAAAGCTGAAGAGTTCGTTTGTTTGAACACGCTAATCTCAGGAACTACTGGTTCGAATTGAAAAAATCTTTTTGTGATGGATTTATCGAGGAAGACTATAGGCAACTTTTTATTCCGATATTCCCACGAGATCGGGAGTTATCATTAATAATCATTGAAATTATAATAAGTCAAAGATTGTGAGCTCCGTTTGGTCTGTTTAGTTTACATCTAGGAAACCACTTATATAAAGGTCAATCAGGGGTTATATATATAATGTAAAAGTTTCTTTATGTACCTAAGTAGTCCCTTACTCAAACAAATACCTAATATTTTGTGTATATTTATAGATTTAGTTTTAACCTGTCCTTGTATCCAACAAATATTAAATTCTATTTTTCGTTTCCCTGAAAACCTTACCGTCTTTCTATTTTAATAATAAACATCATAAAATATTTATTTTCATTTCCATTCCTTTTGTATATTGTTTCGATCTGATATGCCTTTTGATTTGTAAAAATAACAAATGGAAGATGTACATTTATTTTCTTATAAATAGGTATTCATTTAGGTATTGTATTTGACTACTACTTATGTAGATTCTGGACAAATATGTGCGAATGGTAGTACGATCGAAACTACGTTATCAGATTTCATTGACAAATCTTTACCCCCTTATTCTGAAACGAGGTTTAAGAATAGTCCTAGATTCAGATTCCATAGTCTAAAATAAACGTTAAATGACGGACTATTTAAATAGTTAGATTTATACATAGATTTATCCATATACCATTTTATTTTTATTACAACATCATCATTACATAGTATAAAACAAATTCACTTTCCGCTGTCTGTCCCTATGTATGATTAGATCTTTAAAACTACGCAACGGATTTTGATGCGGTTTTTTTAAATAGATAAAGTGATTCAAATGTAAGGTTTATATGTATAATACATGCATAATATAGCCGTGCGAAGCCGGAGCTGGTCGCTAGTTTTATTTATAAATCTGAATCTCCGACTATTCTTAAGCCTCGTTTTGAAATAAGAAGATTTATGATTTGTCAATTCGCAATTGCTTTAAAAGCAGGTTTGCTAAAATAAATAAATATTGCAGGACATTCCATACATCGCCATATAGCCCCAAGCTAAGTAACTAGACTTGTGTTATGGGTGCTAGACAACGGATATACTACTTTTCTTTTGTAAATATATATGTACTTATAATACATAGAAACAACCAGACCACAGACAAATATCTAAGCATAAATACTTGTCAGAGGCGGGAATCGAACCCGCAACCCTGTGTTTGGCAGTCCGGCATGGTGACCATTGTGCCAACTGGGTCGTCTGAATCAACTGAAATAGATATGGCCTCATATTTGTAGAGCAGAATGTTATTCACCCTTGCCCTGAAACGACTGAATCTGCATTAATGACGTCATACGTGATGATCTCCAGTGTGCTCAACCCTGTACACAGTGTTTACTGTTTATACGATATACAGGATGTCCTAACTAGCAATCTATAGCCTCATTAAGCGAGCTCATGGCTGTCTCTATGCCAATGGACTGTCAATGAAATTTCACCTTAACCTCCATATAAACTGGTATTCATATTTTACAAAATAATAACATTCGTATGCAAAGCTCGTGTGAAAATGTAAAAAGGTACCAAGTTTATTCTAAAAGATAATTTAATATTCAATGTTGTAGTAAATTCTGAAAGTTTACGAACTGATATTCGTGTGATATGATTTTAGACTTCTAAACTTAACTATTTTTGGTTTTTAGTTTTATGTAGGTAACAAAACGTGTTTTTTTGAATTCAGAATTTAATTTAAATTTTTGGCTTGCTATCTTTTTGGTTACTTTCCTACTTTTTAAAATTACTAGTTTAAGGCTGTCAGTCTTAGCTTTGGGTGACCGAAGGGCTGACTCGTGGATAAGCATCGCCATTCAACGAGGTAACGCTACCAGTCTTTTGGGCACCCTTACTAGGGAACAATAACTTTAAAACCCCATTGGATTTTCAATTTGATATGTTTTATGTATATGTTTTACTTATATTAGGTTTTTATTATTCAACTAGCTACGCCCTGTGGTTTCTCCCGCGTAAGTCCAGATCCTATGGGAATATCGGGCTAAAAAGTAGCATGTCTCTACTAGGTCTTCAGATCTTTATATACTTACCGAGTTTCAACGCAATCGGTTTTCTAGCTTTTGCGTGAAGGAGTAACAAACACACAAACTTTAACATTTATAATATTAGTATCAAGAATAGTATAAAAGGATTTTTCTTTTTAATTTTCTTGTAAATAAATAAGAAGATTATGGTACACGAAAACATAAACTACAAAATTAATAAACATCTTATCCTAGCAAGTTTCGCCTCGAGCCGACAAAACGTTCTTTCCCCGACAGTACTTAGTACATCCATAAAGGCTAGTTCACAGATGATCGTAACGCGTTAATCCGACGCTTCTCTTCTGCTGCTAATTAAACTGTTTCCAGTCTACTTACTATGTATATCCATGTAATAATCTTGTGCTACGTACGTCTAGCTAGCCGGTTTCTTTAGCTTGTTATTTACTAGGTACAGGGTTTTTTAACCGACATAAAAAAAGGAGATTATCAAAAATTTTATTTTGGTTGTTCTCTTATAACCAACCTAAAATACTAAGGTAGCACTTTTTTTTCACCGTTTTCTCTCAAACTACGAATTACATTTGCATTAAAAAGAACGTAGATTTTTGTGTTGAATATTTTTTTTTATTGACATTGGCGATCCCGTGGGAATATCGTATTCATATTTTACAAAATAATAACATTCGTATGCAAAGCTCGTGTGAAAATGTAAAAAGGTACCAAGTTTATTCTAAAAGATAATTTAATATTCAATGTTGTAGTAAATTCTGAAAGTTTACGAACTGATATTCGTGTGATATGATTTTAGACTTCTAAACTTAACTATTTTTGGTTTTTAGTTTTATGTAGGTAACAAAACGTGTTTTTTTGAATTCAGAATTTAATTTAAATTTTTGGCTTGCTATCTTTTTGGTTACTTTCCTACTTTTTAAAATTACTAGTTTAAGGCTGTCAGTCTTAGCTTTGAGTGACCGAAGGGCTGACTCGTGGATAAGCATCGCCATTCAACGAGGTAACGCTACCAGTCTTTTGGGCACCCTTACTAGGGAACAATAACTTTAAAACCCCATTGGATTTTCAATTTGATATGTTTTATGTATATGTTTTACTTATATTAGGTTTTTATTATTCAACTAGCTACGCCCTGTGGTTTCTCCCGCGTAAGTCCAGATCCTATGGGAATATCGGGCTAAAAAGTAGCATGTCTCTACTAGGTCTTCAGATCTTTATATACTTACCGAGTTTCAACGCAATCGGTTTTCTAGCTTTTGCGTGAAGGAGTAACAAACACACAAACTTTAACATTTATAATATTAGTATCAAGAATAGTATAAAAGGATTTTTCTTTTTAATTTTCTTGTAAATAAATAAGAAGATTATGGTACACGAAAACATAAACTACAAAATTAATAAACATCTTATCCTAGCAAGTTTCGCCTCGAGCCGACAAAACGTTCTTTCCCCGACAGTACTTAGTACATCCATAAAGGCTAGTTCACAGATGATCGTAACGCGTTAATCCGACGCTTCTCTTCTGCTGCTAATTAAACTGTTTCCAGTCTACTTACTATGTATATCCATGTAATAATCTTGTGCTACGTACGTCTAGCTAGCCGGTTTCTTTAGCTTGTTATTATTTACTAGGTACAGGGTTTTTTAACCGACATAAAAAAAGGAGATTATCAAAAATTTTATTTTGGTTGTTCTCTTATAACCAACCTAAAATACTAAGGTAGCACTTTTTTTTCACCGTTTTCTCTCAAACTACGAATTACATTTGCATTAAAAAGAACGTAGATTTTTGTCTTGAATTTTTTTTTTTATTGACATTGGCGATCCCGTGGGAATATCGAAATAAAAATATCCTATGTCCCAATAAATCCAACAAGATTTTAATAAAAGTTCACAACAACTTTTAATAGAATCTTTTCAATAGTTTCGGAAACTATTCGTTTTAAACAAAAACTATTAGTATTAGTTAAAATTGTTAATGAACTAAATACCATAGACAATATTGGTCAAATCTACTAATTTCAGATCAAAGGGTCAATTGTTAATAATTAACGGATATTTGACGTACGAACGTTATAATTAACTGATCTACTTATTAATTAGGTACAGAACCAAGCATTAAATTAGTACAAATCAACTATTGACTAGTTATAATTAGTCAATAATTATTGATAATGACTATAGTCTGCCAATAATGTCTTATTAGCTTCTCTATCTCTCTTTGTGCAGTTATTAATCCCATATAATGGTAGACCCCATAATGATGGGTAAGATCTCCCTTCATTTCGTTCTATCTGTGACGCAGGGAAACTTCGCAGTCTTTGTCTTATCTATACTTATAATATTAAAAAGCTGAAGAGTTTGTTTGTTTGTTTGAACGCGCTAATCTCAGGAACTACTGGTTCGAATTGAATTTTTTTTGTGTTGGATAGTCCATTTATCGTGGAAGGCTATAGGCTTTTTATCCCGATATTCCCACGGGATCGGGACTTACTCGGGTGAAACCGCGGACTGCAGCTAGTTAGTGTAATAAATAAAAAAAAGGTACAACTTGATGACTTTTCTTGAATGAAACAGCAGAAAAGAAAACAATATGTGAGCTAGTTACCATTGCTCTTACGGTGAAGGAAAACATCGTGATGAAACCTGGAGCTTAGTTGGTTCCAGAAGTATTGACAAGTTCAAACCAAACCTACTCCATCCTTACGCAAGAAAGACCTAACCAAAGATGTCTTGTTGCGGAAAACAGCCCCGTAAACAAGTACAAGTTAAAATTAAAATATTGACTCCTTAAAATGAACTTTACTCATACATTTTTGTCTGTCCATCTGTCCCATAAGGACAATCTCATAAAACACCTATATACAAAAGTTGTTACTCAATCACGGTTAAACAGTTGACCCGAATTTAATAAATTAATAAACATCATCATTAATTTATGACTCTTTGACACGATTTTATCAGTTTGTGTTAACGAATTTAAATTGTTTTGAATTGTTTATCTTTTGTAAATTAACAAATTAAAATTAATTATTTGGTAGTTAATATGTTTGATAATATGGTAGTTAAAGCAACAGTATAGGCTGACATAGTTCATTCTCAGTTTTTAATTTGCTCATACTCGTACTATGCTTCCTTGACTATACTCGATCTTATGCTAGGAGACTTAGTGTTTTTTTTAACTCGCTTTTATTAGGTCGACATGTACGAGTATGTAACTAACTATGTAATCAAATCTTGCAAGTTAAATTTGATCCACTTCCCGTTTTTTAGGTTTTTTTAACTTTAGGCGGTGAAACCATTTAGGGCCGAATGAAAATTGTATGAAAGTATACCCAATAACGTGTATGAACGTTAAAAAATTAGATTATAATGGATTTGTGGTATTCCTACAGGTCTTATCGCGTTTCTTTGCCACCATCATAAAAAAATATTATAGTTTAGCGTTGGACAACTATCACACTTGTCTGATGGTAGATAACGATGTAGTTTATGATGTAGCATGCTTGGATAGAAGATGTAGCACACTTGGATAGAAGATACCTGTTCACTCACGACCTAAAATTATACACGACAGGAAGACGGACACAGGCAACTGATTTACTTACTTTCTCACATAATACTCTCCTGCTTTGTGCCTTATCTGAATTTATTTGGGGCTATTTATTATGGACTTATTCTTCTCTATACTTAAGAGGAAAGGGTACCGGAGGCTCTTTCCATACAAACTATTACAAACGTAGTTGACTGTTTTCTCCCTGGATAATGGCACTAGAGCAAATATTTTTGGTGCATAAAACTTATAATTGCCATGACCATGCCCCTATTTTTTGTTTTTTTTTAATTTTTAATTTTTTTAATTTTAATTTCTATGATAATTAGAAAATCAAAAAAACCAAAACATAGGGGCATAGTCATGGCAGTTATAGATTTTGTGGCAGCACAAATTTATTTGTGCTAGTGTCATTATCCAGGGAGGAAACAGTCGACTACGTTTGTATGGAGAGCGCGCAGGTACCCTTTCACCTTAAAACAACAATGCACGCAATGAAACTTTTTTTTATAAGAATATAAAATAAAACATTCACAAGCTATGCAAGAACAAAGCGCTTTGTTCTTAACGTTTGTACTTTCAAAAGATAGCTTTCTTTAAGTAATATATAAAACTTTCGTTTCATTAAACGAATATTTAATTGTAGTTTTTAAAAGTAGTAAGAAGGGAATTCCAGTGTTCTCAAGCGATACTGACTTTGAACTCGCATAGTTTCGTCTTTCTTACAAAGGAATCGAAAAATATTCATTTGTACTGGAAACTTAAAGTACCAAGGTTTGGAATGCTTCAATCTTCGTCGTGTTGGAATAGCCAGAAGCAACAAAATTATCAAAAAGACACACTATGTTTTCTTTCCTTTCTTTTTCGTATTGATGGCACAAAGAAGGACTTAAGACAGGCCTTTTGCCATGGTCACGGATCACAAAAAAAACTCGGTGAATTTCTTGTGCTTTCTTCTCATTGGTGGGTGCGTTCCGAAAGCAAAAATAGTTTTTAAGACGTTAAAATGTCAATAAACGTCTTAAAAACTATAGTTCAAAATGATTATAGAAATTTTGACTCCAAAACTGCCCTTTTTGGGGATCTTGGGTCCAGGATACGCTAGAGGCTTATTGGTTTTTTGAATTATGTTCATCACGCTAGAAGGCTCCTTCTATGACCATCAAGACAGACAATGTCTTTACAGCTTCTGAATCTAAATCCTAGAGGATAAAAATAAATAAAAAAAAGTCATTTTTTACAAGCCTAAGGTGTAACGCTTGTAAAAATTGACTTACTCCCATCCGCCCCGGTGTCTCTGCCCCGTTGACAGGGCAGAAATGACTTTATAAGGCTTTCATTTCATTTTATTATAATCATCAAGTCTTATTAACGGAGAGGTAGCTGTTTTCATTTTGATGACCGCCATTGTCACGCTCGCGCCCTTTCCTACCTATCTCTATCCTAATATTCCTTAGTCCAGTTAACTTTAACCCAGTTGTCCGCAACTTCACACTAATCCTGCCTTATTGTCTACAAACTTCACTACAATGATAGTAATTAACATTTTGTTACTGCCCTAACTTCCTCATGTTCGTTGGAACTAGCAAGTTTCCTTCTAAATTAGTGTCGGTTTTAAACCCGGTTGGGGTTACAAATTAAGTTGCCACCTTTGTCCGGCCATTGTTATTGGAAAAGTTCGTTTTGCTATTGATTTCGGGATGTGTTAAAACAGTGTTTTTCAACCTGTGAGTTGCAAAGTATCGTGGATAAACGAAAAAGTAAGGTGTTTGAAGGTCCTACACTATGATAAAAACTACGATTTCAACGAGATGGCTGTGCTAGTTAATTTTTTTACAATTTATCAAAACCTGGCTCTATTTTAGAGACGTTAAGGATCCAGATAACATATTAGTTTGGGAATGTAGCTCCATTTTGAGCATGCCGTCAGATGCTATCCTTGTCTTTTCGATTAATATAGGTGTCCTCAATATAGAGAAAATTAAAAACAAACTCTTTGAAAGAATGGCGTAGTTTTATTGAGAATCTGGGGGGTCGATAGATATTTTTAACTTGTAAAGGGATCGCGTTTTTAAGAAGGTTAAAAAACACTGTTAAAATGTAAACGAAAGTTAAGGAATAAAGGTAGAAGGTAGGATTTGGTTTCATCGGTTTCATCGAAGTCCAATGCTGCAGAGTTTCTTTGCTGCAGTTTTCTTGCTGAGGTGTGGCCTTTTCAGACAGTGGCACAGGGCCCCTTTGGACAATTACTTACCACTTCAGTTTGAGTTCAATTTACTCCAAACTGAAGTGATAAGGCTCTTGTGTTAAAAATAAATTGTATTAAAATTAACCAGTTTATTTTAACCACATTTCTGAGTAATTGACTTATTTTGTTAAATTGTAACTCAAAAGAGCTAAGGAATAAAACATTGACACCAGTAACACCGTAGGCGTTGACTTAGTTAAATATTAACCTACAAAAAGCCGCGAAAAGCTTTTTTATATTTCACGAAGATACGTTTTGACAGATTCTTTTCACCGGCAGCTCAATGCTTCTGAGAAAAATACCATTTGTTTTAGGCAAAAACAAATCAAATCACATTGTAAATCCAATACTAAAAGTCGCGACTTTGTAAAAAAAACAAATGGTTGTCTGTAAAGTCGGTTTACGGACGATAATTTTACGGGATAACGTCATAAGAAAACGATGAAAAATTGTGTTTTTTTTTTCGTTTTTACTTAATATTTTTTTTCCCTTTTTTTCTTTCTTTTTTTCCTTTATATAAGTCTTCTATTCGTCACTCGTCTCACCATAACACAAGCCCAGATGACCGATATTATTATTAAATACTATGTTTCCTAACTTACCATGACGCGTCTCGTCATATTACCATGACGCATGACGTCACACAATATTACCATGACGCATGACGTCACACAATATTACCGTGACACTTTTTTGTGAATGCAGGTGTTCCATCAACTTACTAGACGTCAAAAACCTTACTTTGACAGAAATAGTATGAAATTTAATCTCGCGTGTACAAACTATTCAAAACAATTTACGTTACCTACACAGCACCTTAACGAGACATAGGTATTAGCTATACCAACATTTGCATCACGAAATGTGTACCGAAGGCTTACTCACTCGGATTAATTGTGTTTGCTTCTGAAGTAATAATACATTAGTTAAGTATATTGTTTGTCATATCTTGGTACTACTGTTATAACTTACGTTTTATCATTTGTCTTATTACTTATTTGTGAAGAGTTGACCCGCCCTGGCTTCGCAAGGGTAGAAATAGCATAGTATAAAACAAAGTCGCTTCCCGCTGCCTATCTCTATGTATGCTTAAGTCTTTAAAACTACTCAACGGATTTTGATGCAGTTTAATAGTGATGCAGTTTAATAGATAGAGTGATTCAAAAGGAAGGTTTTATTGTATAAAACAAAACTACCACGAGTACGAAATCGCGGGCAATAGCTTAATTAAATAATAACTAAAATGTCAACGATTATTACTTTTATTACAATCTAATCTATTAGGATATTTTACCTGCATTATTTCGATTCGACTCTTTAATCAACTAATAAACACAAATCATTCTTATTTTAGACACAACTAATTGGTTCAAGTATCATGAAGCCACTGCGACATGATGAACCACGTCCAGTCTTTTTTATTCCTATAGACACATAAAATATTACGTGTAAAATAATAAGATGGTGCCACCGGCGTTTTGACGTACAATATTTCGAATATTCATCATTACTCATGACTTTCTACAGTAGTTTTTTTTGTCGATGACAAAAAATTTATTAATAACTATTATAGTTCTAGGTTTTGTGAAATAAAACCATTTATTCACACACGACACAGCTTTACTTTCAATGGCGTCATCCTAACTATCTACCATATTCAACTTATGCCTACCCTACCTTCTTATAATATCTACCCTCTACTTCCATACATAACACCTTCCCCTTGAGTATCTTAAACTTCTAAACAATTAAATTCTATGACATTAACTAAAAGTAATTCAACTTCATGTATTATTTAAATCTAATCACAAAACTATTTAATTCAAAGTAACAAGAATCCAAAGATCAACAGTCAACACTTATATATGTTTATTATATTATGTTATAATTAGGCAACAACTAAATTCCGATAATTTCGGGCCACTCCTCTGGTGGTGGAACAATCACATCGTTACTGGATTGACTAACACAATCGTCATCCATATCCGGGTCAGACTGTATAGTGTTTGGTGGTCTAGTGAGGAGCAATTGGTCTACATGCCTTCGATGCCTAGCGCCACTATCTACCTCTACCTCATATACTGCTGGTTCAATACTTCTCACTACCTTCCCTCTTTGCCACTTGTTATTCATATTATACAGTCTCATTAAAACAAAGTCCCCAATTTTAAATGATTTCCTTTTAGTTGTTCCAGTTTGTTTTTCCTGTTCTCGAGTCTCTTCCATGTACATATCCGGATGAACTACTGATAGATGAGTTTTGAACCTTCGCCCAGTCAATAATTCAGCCGGTGTCTTGCCATTGACAGTACTCGGGACAGTTCGCATAAGAAATAGCATCCGCGCTACTCGCTCTGTCCACGACATACTAGTTGGCTGTTTATTTAACTTGGCTTTAATGGTTTGAATCGTTCTCTCAGCTTGCCCATTTGTAGCCGGATGATATGGAGCACCAGTGATGTGTTGTACATGGTTTTTCTTCATAAACTCGCTGAACTCGGAAGATGTAAATGCCAATCCATTGTCGGAAACAACTATGTCAGGCAGCCCATAGTCTGCAAAGACTTTCCTTAGTATCTCAATGACTGTTTTACTAGACATTGATGGTACTATCTCTACAATGGGCCACTTACTGTAGGAATCCACAATGACTAAGAAGGTTTTTCCCATAAATGGACCCATGAAGTCAATGTGTATCCTAGACCATGGTTTGGTTGCTGCTTTCCAAGAGTGTTCAGTTATAGGGGGATTATTCCGACTTAACTGACATACTTCACATTCAGCTACCATGTTTTCAATATCATTGTCTAAATTAGGGTACCATATGTAACCTCTAGCACACATTTTAGTTTGTACTACACCACTATGATTTTGGTGTAAAATCCTTAGTAGAGGTTTCTTTAATTTTTCAGGAATCACTACTCTATTTGCTAGCATTACACAGTCTTTATTAAGTGATAAGCTATCTTTTCGTCTCTGATAGGGTAGTAATTCAGGGTTTAGTTCACCCTCAGGCCAACCATGTAACAAGAAAAATTTAACTCTTTTTAATATATTATCTCTATCAGTTTCTTTGGCGATTTCTTTTGCATTTATTTCCTCATTAACCTCCTCCAACAACATGACGTCCTCATTTCTAAGACCATCGTTACACACAGTAGGCCAACGGCTTAGGCTGTCCGCGACACCAATGTCCTTGCCTGGCCGGTATTTAAGTTCATAGTCAAAGGTGTTGAGTGTTAAAGCCCATCTTAACATGCGACTGGATACTAACTCTGGTATTGGTTTACTTCGACCAAATATCCCCAACAATGGCTTGTGGTCAGTGATAATAGTAAACCTGCGCCCGAGTAGGTATTGCTTAAACTTTTTTAATCCGAACATAATTGCCAATGCTTCTTTGTCGATTTGTGCATAGCGCCGCTCGTGTGCTTGCAATGTTCTGGATCCCATTATTACTGGTCTCTCGGTACCATCATCCATTACATGTACTAGCACCACTCCAAGCCCATACTCACTTGCATCAGCAATCATGATTAATTCCCTTTCCAGGCTGTAATGCACTAAGGTTAAATTAGAGGTTAATAAAGATTTTGCTTTATTGAAGGCGGCTTGTTGTTCATCGCCCCACTCCCATTTAGCATTCTTTTTTAAAAGTTTATATAATGGCTCTAAAACTATTGCTTTATCTTTCAGGAACCGTTCATAGAAATTATACAATCCTAAGAAAGCTTTCAATGACCTTTTGTCTTTGGGAGTGGTTTTATTCATAATCTCATCTATTTTTTCTTTGGTGGGATGAACCCCAGTACTATCTATCTCGTAACCTAAAAATGTGACTCTCTCTGCCCTAAAGACACACTTGGACTTATTCACAGTTAATCCTAACTTGTCCAATCTATTTAAGACTTCTTCTACTCTTTGATCATGCTGTTCACTTGTAACCCCACTAACTACCACATCATCTAATAGGCAAGCGACTCCTTCTATCCCCGCGAGCACTGAATTCATGAGCCTTTGGAAAACTGCTGTTGCCACATTCACTCCATAAGCCAATCTATTCACCCTCATTAGCCCCAGCGTTGTGTTAAGTGTTAACAACTCAGCTGTGTCTTCGTCAACTTTTAATAAATGATAAGCTTGCTTGAGATCTATTTTTGTGAAGTACTTACCTCCAGCTAATGAAAAAAATGACTCATTACAAGTAGGCAGAGGATATTTTTCTGGCACACAGCAGGCATTGACCGTGCTCCGATAATCACCACACAGACGCAGAGACCCGTCTGGTTTAGGTACGATAGTCAGTGGTGTTGCCCAACGAGAATGTTTAACCGGTGTGAGGATACCATTTTGTATAAGTCTATTTAATTCCTCATTGACTCTATCCCGAAGAGGAAAAGGTACAGGTCTCGCTCTATGAAACACCGGTGAAACACCCTGTTTGCATTCAATATGTACAGTCGGACCCGAATACCTATCCAAATCATCATTAAACAAGTTAGGAAACTTAGACATCAATGACTCATGAAAATTATTGTCACTTACAGTATGTACGCCTTGCACTGATATACCTAGCGGTTTAAACCACGCACGTCCTAGGAGGGGCGGCCCTCTGCCGTCACTCACGATAGCCGGTAACACCGCAATTCTATCACCATATGTTACTTTCACTGACATCACACCTCTTAACTTTAATACATTATTGGTCCACGTTACAAGCTTCTTGTTGCACGGTAACAGTGACTTAGGAAACACTTGCCGATGTTGCTCGTAAACGGCGGACGGTAATATAGTACGCGCTGAGCCGGAGTCCACTTCCATCATGATCGGAATACCATTCAGTTTAACCGCCACCATCAACGGATCGACGCGGTTTTCCCCCGCGACTGTATCGACACTATTCTCACGCATCCCGAAGTTATCCTCACTGCTATTCTCACCATCCGATGCAACTTCTTCGCACTCGTTGATGGAATTCTTTTTGTTTACATTTTTGCATGCCGCCATCAAGTGACCTTTTCTCTGACATTTGTGACAGGTTGCGTTCCGAAACCTACATTTATTATTGCCATGACGTTTGCCACAGTGTATGCAATCCGGTGGCGCGGTGACGTAGGGTTTGATTTTATTCACCTCCATTGGTTCGCATGTACTTTGCGAAGCGATGCTTATGCCGCCATTTTCTGAAACTTGCATCTCACACACTCCTTTTTGTAGGGCTTCGAAATTTAAAGCTTGCTGCACCACAA
This sequence comes from Idaea aversata, assembly GCA_907269075.1. Lineage (NCBI taxonomy): Eukaryota > Metazoa > Arthropoda > Insecta > Lepidoptera > Geometridae > Idaea > Idaea aversata. Next base: position 8,723,800 of record OU026102.1, read on the forward strand.
TGCCGTATGACAAGTCTCTCCACTTTATCTTTAACAATTCTTTCTTTAATTGTTCGCTTCTCGCACCCAATATCAGTTGTTCCACGATGCGACGGTCATTGTCGGCATCAAAAAGACATTTTGCACTAATTTCGCGTAATGCAGCAATGAAATTAGTAATGCTTTCGCCTTCCTTCTGCTTCCTTCTATAGAATTTGTCAACTTCTAATATCGGATGCGGAGTTAGAATGAAGAATTGGTCCAAGACTCGTATGATATCATCGAACTCCACTGTGCTGAGTTTTCTCGGTGATAATAACGAAACTATTAGTGAATATGCTTCTTTTCCACATTGAGATAAAAATAGGGCTCTTTTCTGCACGCTAGCTAGATTTCCGCCGGTCTCTAATGCAAAGAACAACTGCTCACGATAATTCTCCCAGTTATCCTTTTTTGGGTCGAATTTTCCAGGCAACACTAACGTCGACACATTCCCGGCGTTCCCGGTGGCCATTTTACCGTATTTAGCTCGTCGCCACTATTATAGTTCTAGGTTTTGTGAAATAAAACCATTTATTCACACACGACACAGCTTTACTTTCAATGGCGTCATCCTAACTATCTACCATATTCAACTTATGCCTACCCTACCTTCTTATAATATCTACCCTCTACTTCCATACATAACAATAACTAAAATATTAGCAATGTTAAAACTATAAGGTGAGCTTGCACTTTTGTTGTCTGATTGTAGGTACGTTCTATAAGTATCTATCTCTTAATATGTATTTAGGTAGGTTTTTATTACATATTTTATAGCGGCCATTCGTACAGTACAATATTATAACTCCAATATTTTGGAACCGTATAGTATGACCCACCTTTAAAGATAAGTAAAGGTAGATATAAAAGTTCTTATAACATTATTTTATATTTATCGCAGCAACAAAATATGATGTAAGCCATAATGCAAAACATAGTATTTTTTGTTATGGCCGTAATAAAAAAATCGATTCATGATGTTGGTACTTACTCCTCACATAATGTTTTATAGTATCTCTTAAACCGGTTAACTTGGACCCTTCTGGTACACCTGTTTCAAATTTATGCACCATTCAAAATCATTCTTCCGCGTCCTCGGGACGTTTTTGCATTTTTTATTCATTTGTTATTTAGGGTTGCCAGTTGCCACTCATAGTGAAATTAGGGTGATCAAAATTCAAACCGAACGCAATAGGGTGCCGCACTAAAACATGTCATCTAATCGGCCGAGTCGTGTGTACGTTTGTGATTTAACGAACCATGATTGTGTCATAGCACCCCACTAAATCCGATTTTTGACGGTTCTATTGTTCCGCAATTTATTGCAACAAGTGTTGAGCGGCTTCCCTCCGCATTTGCTATGTTAATTAACATTCATTCTGGACCACTTTTTGAATAAACTTCGTGAAGTATTTAACGTAAATTATAATTTACAATTTCATGGAAATTAAAGATATACAACGGAAGATATCAATTTAAATAGGTCGATGTCTTTAGACCAAATAATTCAGCCTATAGGTTAATTCGACTGTAATGAAAAGTCAGTCATGCATAAAAATAATTGGTTCTTTCACAAAGGCCGGTCTCTATTTCCGATGAGTAAAATTTTTAATTTTGATTCATAAAAAATGCGACTCGCTAACGCCGCGAAAAAATCGACGCTAAACTCGATTTTTTTATTGGGGTTGAAGTTTTTTTTTGTGTTTCGAAGTAAATTACTAGTTCTCAATTCAAAATTTTCAATTTTCATAATCATAATCATAATCATAAATCATTTATTCGTGAATATAGGTGGTACAGTTGACATAATTAAACATATTGCATCTCTATATTCTACCTTACAGTACAGGCATACGAAATTTTATTAAAATTATTATAAAAGGTCATTATTATTAAAGTTATCGTTAATTTTACAAGATTACGAATTGAATTTATAAATGTCAATAAAAATGGTTACAAAGTAAAATTATTAAAACTTTAAATTATTTTCAATGTCAATTTGATTACTTGCGAATTAATGTTAAATATGAAATAGTCAAACAATAATTTAGTAGGTATATAATTTATAATGAGAAGTCATTTAAAAACTCCTGAACAGAGTAATAAGTCTTATCTACTAGCAGGCTGTGCAGTTTGGTTTTGAAAATCATCAAGTTATCTTCAATTCTAATATTTTTGGGTAGTTTATTATATAATTCAGGAGCCATTACAAATATGCTTTTATGAAACAATGCTGTCCTGCATCGTACCGAATGAAGAGTGTCATTTCTGCGCTGGCTAGTCACTTCCGAAAACCTGTGCATATTACGCTTGACAAAACAAGTAGCTTCGAAGATATACAACGATGGTACTGTGAGTAAGCCTAGACTTTTAAAATATGGCACGCAACTATCCGTTTGTTGGAGATTACAAATAGCACGGATACATCTTTTTTGTGATTTTAATACCTCTTGAACACCCACTGCATTTCCCCAGAACAGTATGCCGTACCTCAATATCGATGCTACTAGACCGTGATACGCCGTAAGAACAGCCGATCGATTTACTACTCTACTTAGTCTGTAAAGAGCATATGAACATTGATTTATTTTATTGCATATTTTGTTAATTTGAATGTCCCATTTTAATGTATTTTCTATATGGAGTCCAAGGAATTTTAATTAAACTTCTAGGTTTTCGCATAAAACTTTTATGGGTATAAGCAGGGTTGAATATTAAAAGTAATCATGATATTAAATTATATTTGATTCGAACAAAGGAACGACTAGTCGCGCGACTAATCACTATTTTTTGTTTAATTTGAGTTAGTTCGTTGTCGCGTCATCCATTGCTTGGGTGGTGCCATGGTGGTACTTTTTTGACCTGTAGGTCTAAAATCGCAATTTCGAAGCCGAATACGAAAAAGATGGTATTTTATGTGTGATTAACCGACTTCAAAAGAGGAGGATGTTCTCAATTCGTTGCGTATATTTTAAAAATATATTTGTACCTAATATTTTTTTATTTACGTATCTATAAATGCTCAAAAAACGCGATGGTTTTTTTAATGAAAAATGGTGTAAATTCTGCTTCTTGAAACAATTTTGTGTGACAATACAAATCGCTACAATTCGTCGAAAGTGGACATTTTAGACTTGCGGAATTACAGGAAAATGTTGATTTTGTGTCCTATTCTATCAAACAATGTAAAAAAACAAAACCCTTACGTATGCAATGTAATTTTACTAATAAACTGTATAAATGAAATAAAACGGCAAACATTTCTGGGAACCGTTTAAGGGGAAAGGGTACCGGCGCTCTCTATACAAACGTAGTCGACTGTTTCCTTCCTGGATAATGACACTAGCACATATATTTTTGTTGCATAAAACCTGTAACTACCGTGACTATGCCCCGGTTTTTTCATTTTCTAATTATTATAGAAATTAAGATTAAAAAAAAATAACATAGGGGGATGGTCTTGGTCATGGCAGTGATAAGTTTTATGCAACAAAAATATTTGCTATAGTGTCATTATCCAGGGCGGAAACAGTCGACTACGTTTGTATGGAGAGAGCGTCGGTACCCTTTCCTATTAAGTGTCTGAATGTATGGCCATTTGTTTACACCTATTTAGCATATAGATTGTTCCGGACTCAATGAAATTCTAATACGGATGAATTACTGGTTTGTATCAAACTTTTGTCGTTCGTTGCCATTATGGGTGAAAACTTTGATGTTCAATTATTTTATTCATTTTGTTTGTTTTGACAATATTTATACTTAAATTAAAGGGATAAGGTCAAAAAGGTTTTTTGTGGAATTTTATTATAGTATGTTGTCACTGGATGCGTCTTATCAGGGCGTTGGTGTTTCCTATTCTTCTGTATGGAGTATTAACCTGGACCATACTGGCTCGAGACAGAGCAAAGATCTATGCGTTTGAGATGTGGTGCTGGAGGCGAATGTTTAGAATACCATGGACCGCCAAACGCACCAACGTGTCGATCCGCTCACAGCTCGGAGTGAAGACGCGCTTGTCCACGATCGATGCCACCAACGCATACTGGCATATTTCGGTCACGTGATACGGAAGGGCGATGAGAACCTGGAGAAACTCATCGTGGTTGGAAACACAGACGGAAAACGCTCTCGAGGCCGATCCCCAACCAGATGGACGGATCAGATTAAGGACTCATCAGCCGTCAAGTTCCATAACATTGTAAGAGATGCGATGAATAGAAACCGTTGGAGACAGATCATCCGATCTAAATGCAGACTTCCCGATGATGACCACGATCCTCAGTCATGAGGGGCCGACTATAGAGAGAGAGTCACTGGATGCATGGAGGCGGCTCAGGGCCGCTGTATGTGGTGTCGTATGGGGGAAGCCTATGTCCAGCAGTGGACGTGTATGGGCTGATATGATGATTTTCTCTCTACTTCTCACTAGATCCATTGGACAATTCCATGATGGTTGAACTAGTGAGATTTTTTCTTACCAGTCCCATGGAGCTCTTGGTCTTACTGATGGTAATGCAAATATCCTCGGATAGTTTCCACCTGGACGAACACACATACTCATGTCTTCAGTTTCACTGCTTTTTCACACAGTTTCACACTTTTGAATTTTTCGTTTTTAGGTCTGTACCTAATGCTCTAAAACTACTAATCGATTTTGATGAAACATGTTATGAAGATATGTACATTCAATCCATAGGAGGATCAATTTTAACCGACTTTAAAAAAAGAGAAGATTCTCAATTCGTCTCGTATATTTTATGTATGTTCTAAATGGTTTAATCGATCAAGACTTAATACCGACAGGATTCTCTGCTTCTGTAATATAAATAAGAATAATGATTTAAACAAACACATTTAAAGCAAGCTTATTCATATTAAATATGTAAAATTAATATCATTCACTCACTGAATACAAATTAAACAATAACCGACCCCTTAGAATTGGTAAATGTAAATTGTAAACCTAGTCAATCGTCTTTCATTTACTCAGATCTCACACAAACACCGTTTTGAATATATTTACAAGCGACGGTTAAATTCTCGTAAAATTGCCGCCTACGAAATTAATGTAAAACATTTGCAAATTGGATTATGTAAACTATGTGGGGTACCTAAATATCCTGGTAGAATGAACGCCCCGTCATAGATTACTAAAACGAACCAATACTACTACTCTACTCTACTACTACTCTACTTCGCCATGATTTAGTTGAAATTTTTATTGGAACGAGGTTGGTTATCGCGGGTTGGCTGGGACCTAGCCGACAAAAAACGTTACGCGTTACAAAAACTATAAACGCAAAACCGAAAATAAATGAAAAAAAAAAAGGTAAGAGACTTCGTTCCAAATGCGTGTCCCGCGGCACGTTCATTTTTGTCATTCGACTCTTTCTTGTGCTTTTTTATTGTATCTATTTTTAATGTGTTCAGAAAATAAATTTTGATTTCTTTCTTCTTTTTTTCTTCCTTTCTTTCTTTCTAACAAAGAAATTATGACTTTGGGTTAATTCATAACATATATGACAATATATTTCAATTTTGTTAGTTACAGGATAGTTACACATGTCTAAATTAGGTTTTACTAGCATCCGAGATCCGCAGATTTCAAAACAACGTGGTAATTTCGATTTCTAACTTGGTTATTTAATATTTATACTAAAAAAAATATCGAATTTGTCTGACCATTTATTTTTCCTTAAATTGACCTAGTTAAAAATGAAATGCCACGTTATTTTGAGATTTGCGATTCTAGAATTTAATTTTCTAATTATACTTAATTCAATGATATACTGATTGGCGCTAAAAACCTTTTGAAAACGACACAAAATTATCACACTCAATAAAAACAAACACTTCATACGCGCTGACGCCGTGTATGTACAATCAACGTTCAAAAGTCCACCGGCATTGTGACGTTTACAATCCTGTGCAGCACTATTTGAACATTATAACAAAGTAACCTGTAAATCGACCCACGTCAGTTGATGTAGCGGGTGGCGGCTTATACCACTCGGCCAACTAAATACATAGCTAACATGTTGAAAATAATAACCACACTGAGTACTTTTAATTCAAGTATTTATATTTGTGTGTAACGTCTATTAGAATAAGGTCGTAAGTCCTGTACCTAACAAATGTTAATAGTTTTATGGTAGCAAACTGATAGTGGACTTATGTATGACGCATACTGTACCAAGCTAGTATTATTATCAAACAAAATTGAGGTAGGTGCAACCGTGTGACATAACAAAAGTGTCTATGACAAAAGCGTGTAATTCATTTCATTTAGTAAAATACGATATTGTTATTCCAGCTCCAAACGATAGCAACTTTATCGGTCCTCATTAAGGGTTAACATAAACTCTATAAGTACTCGTATCTTGGTAACCCCGTGTGTATAATATTCGCGGGGTCCGCAATAAAGGGTTAACAGTATTCCACATAAACAAATATCTCATTATAAACCTACCCTAATTTATTGAGGCTTTAACTCTTTAACTCGTGAGTAGAGCTCGAGCTAAGCTATCAAGTTGCTCTTAGAGATTAGCTGGGGCTCATTAGCCTAAACTTCTCGTCTCTTAGTTAAAAGATAAACTTTTTCAAACAGAATTTTCAACATAAAATTGCTGGTGCATTGAAATTAGCTTTCAGTGAAAAATATATTCAGTAACGGTCTAAGAAATATTTATTTTTTTGAAAAATCTTAATGTTTTTCTAAAAGAAAAATGGGTACCGGATACGTGGGAAATTTTAACGTTTTAAATAGAACTGTAATTTAACTGTGTTATTTTGTATTCTGCGACTCTAAAGCATGTGTTTGGGAAAAGCAGTCTAACAACAGATGTCTAAGTTCGAACCTATTTAAAAATAAAATATTATAATCTAGGTTCAATAGAATATAAAAAAATACTTTCGTTTTTTGACATCAAAGAGCTAAATAGCCAAACACTCTCACCCCAATAACTAAGCACGAAAAATAGAAGAAAAAAGAAAATTCCCGAGAATGCCATCCATTCCGTAACAGCGTTATCCTCGGCAGGAAAGTAAATTGCTCTAATTCAAAAACGCGGTTTCGTGCTCCAACATTTTACATTTACATTCTGCGTCTACAGAGTCTTGGTGTAAATCATTTGTAATTTCATTTCATTCGCAACCGCAGCAAACAATCACGGAGTCTTACGTCACTGATAGTAATATTTTAGTAGCTCTTTGTATATTCATAATAAATTTTAACAACATCACTAACAATTCAGAGTTTGTGTTGTTTATTTCTTACAGCCGAGCATAAAATCGTTACTAAGTGAAAGTTTAGTTCACCAATGAATGAGGAAATAAGGAGTTTATAAAGTCTTTGTTACAAATGCTTTGTCTCGCTCTAGTGATAATTCGATTATAGAAAATGTAATAAAACATTAATTCTTCATTTCATTACAATAGATGTTCATCGGGCATACAAGTTCACGTATGAAACCTGCCAGGCATTGCAATTGGGTTGTGACGGGTTGTGACAGACTGAGGTAGAGGTACTAGATAAACAAATAAACTTGTCCGATTAGTTACTTGTTACGCACAGTTAGGTAAAGAGGGATGTTCATCATCGCAACAACACGGTGATTATATACCGGCATTTTCAAATAGATCTAAAAACGAATACCAAAATTCTTAGGAACGTTTTTGGATGGATTGACGATAATAATGAATGTTGGATTGATGCTTTTGCACATATCTTTACCATAAAGGTTGTTGACAAACCGGCAAGACTTTAAGCCATTGTTTGTTAACATTCATACTATTTCAATGCTGATACTGCTTCATTTGAAACCTTGATCCCAGCAGAACGTAGATAAATTCCTATACGTAGCCAATAAAATAACAAATTTCATCACATGACTCTCTCGTAATAGTGCAAGCTGAATAGATCCAATAAGAAAGAAATATAGCGTAGTCTAGATGTTGAAGCTATTCGCTGATCCATTCCAACGCTTCTTAATATGATTTTCTTTATAGGCTTATAAAAAATAATGAAATCGAACGTTACTCTTCTTTATATGAAAGTTGCGTGTACTTATTTGATACTCTTCATATAAGGTATTAACGTGGAAAAACTCAGAAATAAGCTGGCATTGTAAGAGGCATTATTGAATATCGGATCGGATTTTCTTCTCCGAAGTTTTTTAATATTAAATATAAATCGAGAATTTCAAAAGCTACGTAGAGATTTTTTGTATTATTTATAAATCTAGCCCCTTATCCCAATACTATTTCTTAATCCCTAAAAATATTCCAATGCCCTATAGAATAAGGCATATTGTGGACAACCTTTGTGCCAATTTACATCTAAATCGGTAGAGCTGACCGTAGAATGAGGGCAAACAAACATAATTTTCCATTAGTAATTTTAATGGGAATATTTGACTTAAAAACTCACTACGACTAAAAAAACAGTGTCGGTTATGGTCGTAATCCCGAAATACCATCTACATAACAAGGAAACTACCAAACGCTTTCTCATTTATTAATTTAAATTTGTATCCACTTCACACGCCATTTTTAACCCAAAGCCCTTGTAATAAGAACCGATTTTACTAATCCAAAGCCACAAGTGCAAATATTTGGACAATGTTGGCGTTCAAACTACGTTTATTACTCAGTATAACAACTGCAGTCGTTGAAATTCCCTGTTTCTTGCACAAAGCTGGAAAATTCTTTGGGTATTAAATTTGTAAAGAATTTTTAGGGATAAAGTGGTTTTCTAATCTTAAATTTACTTTCAAATAATAAATTAAATGTTAAATTGTTAAATGTTTTTTTGTACTAATCGAAATTTCGAAATTTTATTTTAAGTCCCTGTCGCGACATTTTGCGAAACCGCCATTGTGAGAAAGCGACATCATCAGAAAGAGACATTATGCGAAAACGACATGAGATTGAGACATTTTGCGACTAGGCGACATTTTGCGAAGTGGGCATTTTGCGAATGAGCCGTATTAAAAATATGATGATAAGTAGTTTAGAATGTAGAATGTAGTTTAGAATCCTAATAATGTTTGTCTAATAAATTCACAAGTTGAATGACTTTAAAATTCAACTCAAGCTAGGACCTTAGCATCTTGTATCAGTTAAAACCGTTCTAATAATAGCAGTTTTAGAGGTCTACTGTGGGTCTGTACTTTTGTTGCCCGATTGTACATAGTTCATGCAGGTCACCTTCCCTTTTGGCTTCGTCGTCTAGTCGGATTAAAATGAACAACTCCACAAGCATGGTGCCAATGAATCTAAGTGTTTGTGTGTATGTTGATAGACAAACAGGCTTTTTCCGTGACTTCTGAATCGCAAAACGGTTTTTCTTTGTGCTATAATTTCTAGTAAACTTCGACCTCGACTTGACGCGAATGGATATTATATTTAAGGGGATGCGGTACCGGATCACCTAGAAATTAAAGAAATAGTTTCTTGTAACGAGTTACCCGATTATCGCTAAGCTAAAAGGGAGGGTTACGTTTTAATCTACTTCAAAATAAAAAAGTAGAATCATCAAAACAACGAAGTTGTGATTTTGACGTGACAACGTTTTATAAATTGGTTTGCCGGGTGACACTTCAAGAAACTGCGTTACGCTCCGCTGACGTTATGTGCTCACAATGAGAGCGAGTGAGAGGCACGCGTCCCTTCCACTCGGGCATGGTTAGCCCGCCTAAGAGCGAGAGAGACAGACATAAAAAGTGAAAGGCACGCGTCCCTTCCACTCGAGCACAGTTGTTGTCACGTAAAACTTTCGCCCGTATACCGACTTTACAGGCAACCAGTTTTATTAATGTATGTAATGGGTCCTAGAGTAGCTATCTCTCGTAATCAATAAAAATATATAAATTAAAGCCTAATTTAGCACATCTTTTTTTACATACTATTGAATTGGCAACCTTCCTTTTTTTTTGAGCAGGTGGTTCTCAATTCATCGCGTATATATATTTTGACTGGGAAGCTACAACATACTTTAACTACTGCACTTTAAGGGGGGTCCATACGCCAACGACCTTGGTACACAGCTTACTAAATAGTTACTACTGGCACCGGTCGCCTTCGTTGGTGAAAATTGTTGATTGTTACGAATGTGTTTTGTTTTTCTCAAAAGTGCTGAGATGGAATTGTAGGTGAGATTTTTACTGACATTTTGGTGTGATTTTAAGCCAACAATTTCGTATAGTTTTGAAGCTATCCTAAAATTAAGAATTAAAACTAGTCTAGCTTTGAAATGACATAGAATTTTCGCCTCGAAATTACCCCAAAATATCGGTAAAATTTCACCTACAATTCCATCTCAGCACTTTTGAGAAAAACAAAACACATTCGTAACAATCAACAAAATTAGTTGTAAGTGACGGGTATTTCTGGCGCGTTGCGTTTGGCAGCATAAGCAGCCTTAATTAAACTAAGAAAGTATTCTAAATTCTAACGAGAATCCACTTCATAATAATTGAGACGAGTAATTCATAAACGACACGTAGTTGAAAAGTCAACTAAGAGCGAACGTTGGCACCGGGCAAGATTACTTTCCATTAGCGATATCGCCAAACGACAGATTTTTTTTCATGACATTGACATAAAGCTTTGTATGAAATTGGCATATAAGATGAAACTTATCTACCATTTTTTTCTCTAACGCAAGACCATGTGACTTTTTGGTGGCTTATGCCAATTTCATACAAAAATAAAATAAAAAATAAAGTCTGTCAATTGGCGATATCGATAATGGAGAGCAAGGGGCAGCTGCTTCACAGTTAAAGAATATGTTTTAAAGTCGCCGATCACAAAATAATGTTACATTTCGATCCCTGAGACCAAAGGCTTTTTTTATTTGCACGCACGTCCGGTTTTCATTCCCCTTAAAACCAAAAAGAGGTCACGTACAATGTTAAGTTTATGTAACAGGTTGTTTGAGGTACCTACCTACCCATAGCTTTTTAACTGACAATTAAGGGTCTACGCCCACCAGACAAAATCATTTACGACCAATTATTGAGATGATTTTTTCTTAAATAAAAAAAATATATACGCGACGAATTGAGAACCTCCTCCTTTTTTGAAGTCGGTTAAACAATAAAAACGTGTGGCACTCGGGGACTGCCGCGGTAAAGCTATTGCACAGCATTTTTATCAACTTACGTATGTTATGTGGTAAAATAAAAAATTGTCTTTTAAAAAACACACACAAATATATTTCTGTTAGACAAGTGTCGAGGATGAAAGTTGTAGGAGAATTGAGTTTAAGGGATTCGGGACTATCAGGACTATGAGGGATCGTTAGGTAATGAGTGGGAAAAGTAAATAAGGAGATTGGGAACAATACAACTTAGAAAATAAACTTATTACTAAATGACTTATTAGAAAATAAACACATTACTATCGTTCTTAGAAATAACAGAGATAAGAAAGGGGCGAGAGGCGAGAGGGCCCAACATAACACGTACAGTCGTACCATATACATACACGTTAAGCGAACGCTCGGCCGAGCTACATGGTAGGCGGAGTGGGGTGTGTTAGGTTTTATTTTCGTTACGGAATTTCTTGATTCGGTCGCCGCGCTCAAAGCCCGCGATAAAAGCTATGCAATAGCTTAAAAACAGTGCTGGCTAACGAACTATAATCACTACATAGTATAAAACAAAGTCGCTTCTTCTGTCCCTATTTCCCTTTGACTGCTTAAATCTTTAAAACTACGCAACGGATTTTGATGCGGGTTTTTTTAATAGATAGAGTGATTCAAGAGGAAGGTTTATATGTATAATACATGCATAATACCTATAGCCGTGCGAAGCCGGGGCGGGTCGCTAGTTAATAATATTCCTAATAATTTAAGGAGAACAACTAAGCCGCGGGTTCCAGAGTGCATGGCTGGCCGGGATTCGAACACCCGACCTTCGAAATGAAAGTCGAGGAATCTACCAATAGGTCAACACCGCTATTTTTAACCGACTTAAAAAAAAGGATGAGATTCTCAATCCGTCGCGTATATATACATATATTTTTATCTGTGAGAATTTTGCATGTGTCGAGATAGTACGGCACTATAAGCGATAACCTTTAACAAAAAGCTCGATTGATTGACGTATTTAAAGAGCAGACGAAGGAAGGGGACTTAATTCGGTAATAATTGAATGACTCAAGACGGGGCGACCAATCAAATGAGTTTAAATTAACTTTGAATTAATTTAAAGCATTAAATGGGGAAGCAAATTGATAGGATGTAGGTAGGTGTCACTTAATTTTGTTGGTAAATTGTTTTTCCATTTTGTCAGTCTGTAAATAAAATAGACTAAGTACGTACCTACTTATAGCTATATACAAATACTTTTGAGTAAGAAAACATACTGAAAGTCGCTTCTAACTTTTACCTCGTTCTTATAAATAAGCAACATAAACATGCTAAAAGCCTGAAAGAAAAAAGCTTCAAACATGTAGTGTTTTCTTTCATGTATTTAGGAGATATGCGGTTCTATGGTAGACTCATCCTGCTTGGATTGATCCCACGGGTTCAGTTCGTCTACATATTTTGAATTGCTTAACTGATCTCTTTGACGTTAAGGACTAATATTTGATTTATACCTTATACTGACTTCGAGCCTGGTAATTATTGATAAATTATCAAACATTTTACACAACAAAGGACATTTGTTGTTGTCTCTCTCACACAAGGAAAACAACCCATACTGAAACCTACGTACGAATTCCTAGTTTATTAATTTAGATTAAGAAAACAAAAGGGCTATCTTTAAACCGACTTTACAGACAACCATTTTATATTTAATTAAATTATAGCCAACGGGATTAAATTTATCGATTCAAAATATACAATATACATACGTCACCTGGACCGGTAGAATCAGTTAAAGCGGGATGAGTCTACCAAAGAACCCGTATGCTAAAATTGGTTTTCGTTTGCTAGTACTTAGTTTTCTTTCTAAAAGGGTTCAGGTAAAGGTTTTTGTTCTTCCCTTTGCTACTTACATTTTGAGAGGGAAAACTGTGAACATGATTGATTATTTCGTTGTCTAAAATCTTTGCGTCGATCAACGTGATCCATCAACACATTCCCACAATTCCTGGTGGATCGCTGAAGTTTAGTTTTTAGACTGGTTTCTTGAATAAATTCTCTTTACATTACTTTAGCATTTAAGCCCATTGACCTATCTTTTACTATAGTATTTTTATATTCAAATGTCGTGGTTTAAGCTTTTTTTTTTTTTTTCATGTTTACTGTGTGTTGTAAAATAAGTTTTTGTTTATCTATTATAGACGTTTCTGTAAGTATAATAAATACCGAATAAGTATTAATAAAATATTTTACTTTGTTTTCAGGTAATTGTCACACGCATACTCAAGAAAAACGGGTAACAAAACATACTTACTTACTACCTAACTGTCGTTTTTCGTTACCATCACAAAAAAAGAGCCTCAATCGCCTTGAATTGATTGCAAAATTGAAATTGATTGATTGTCTGTTTCTTTGTCTAATTGTCTTGTAACAAGACTTAAAAAAAATGCGTTTTAGATTTTTATTTTAACATTTTAACAGAAAATCTTTTCTCAGCGGATGCCTACGCCATAATAGCTATCTGGTTTAAGGTCCATTGGTTTAAGGTGATAATATCAGTCCGTCAGGCATTTTAATTTTATGCTTATAGATGAACGAACAGGCTTTGAAACTACTGGACCGATTTTGGTGAAACTTATTAAGATGATTCATTGAAAGGGAGTTATGGGCTTAAGCGTAAGAATTATTGAAAATTCTTCTTTTTTTTCTGAAAATTTTAGTCAAAAAAGAAATAATGGTGGATATTTTAAATTTAACCACGTACAGTCACGCTCTTGTCGACTATCCATACATTACAAGACCATCTCCGGTGCACGAATATTATAAATCACGATGTCTTATCTAACTGCATAGAATTTAAATTTGTTCGTTATATGGAAACTAATCATAGTAAATGTAGGTTGTATTTTAAATTAAGTATATCAAATATATTAACTACTTGATATAATTTAGAATACATATTTTGAATTCTAATTACCTTCGTGAATATAATTTTCAAAACGAAGGTAAATTTTGCTGAGTTTAAGACGAGGTGGTATGACCAGAAGGGCGACAGAGGTGTCTCAGAAACAGTTTTTGGGTATCAACCACTAAAATCCATAGAATGATATTCCTACTGTCGTAAAGGTGAAGAAATGCATTGTCATACATTCATACATTGTCATACACTTCGAAACACGATAAAAAAAACGTGAAAATCTTAAAAAAGAAAGATGTTTTTGAGCTTTTTCAACTTCACTTCATCTTAAAGATTTACAGTCATTCAATAGTGTGTTCTTGGCGCTAAATAAACATGACGGTTCTCTCAGTCGGCCATTAGTCTGAATGAGGATTATACTGCCGTTGTCTTTCCAACGTCTTTGCACAATTGAGATGGCATTATGACGTCATCGTAACAGGTACATTTTGCAGAGTTTAAAGATCTACAAACATTCAATAGTGAGGTTTTGGCGCTAAATAAACATGACGGTTCTTTCAGTCAGCCATTAGTCAGAGGATTATACTGCCGTAGTTTTTTCTACGTCCTTGCACAATTGAGATGGCATTATGACGTCATCGCAACACCTACATTATGACGAATGTTTAAAGTCCGTGTAAATCCGATAAAATTTATCAAACTACTTTGTTCTCGACTGTATTTATTAAAACTGCGTCGACGTGATGAGCAATCGACGTAATGCACGGTCGACATGCCGAGATATCGACATGATGTGTTTAGCAACACTGCGTCGATGTTCTGGGAATCGACATACTGAGAACAACTCGTTCAATGAATGACTGAAGTTCTTTAGCACCTCGCTGTTTTTAACTTTTACAACGCAAAGTAATGCACTAGGGTGCTACACCACAATAAATCACACGTAGGAACTAGACAAAATGTAACTTAAGTTAGGAAATAAAGAATTGAACAAATAGTGCTGAGAAATCAACATGATGTGTTTAGCAACACTGCGTCGATGTTCTAGGAATTAACATACTAAGAACACCTCGTTCAATGAATGACTGAAGTTCTTTAGCACCTCGCTGTTTTTAACTTTTACAACGCAAAGTAACGCGCTAGGGTGCTACACCACAATAAATCACACGTAGGAACTAGACAAAATGTAGGTAACTTAAGTTAGGAAATAAAGAATTGAACAAATAGTGCTGAGAAATCAACATGATGTGTTTAGCAACACTGCGTCGATGTTCTGGGAATCGACATGCTGAGAACAACTCGTTCAATGAATGACTGAAGTTCTTTAGCACCTCGCTGTTTTTAACTTTTACAACGCAAAGTAACGCGCTAGGGTGCTACACCACAATAAATCACACGTAGGAACTAGACAAAATGTAACTTAAGTTAGGAAATAAAGAATTGAACAAATAGTGCTGAGAAATCGACATGATGTGTTTAGCAACACTGCGTCGATGTTCTAGGAATCGCCTTACTAAGAACAACTCGTTCAATGAATGACTGAAGTTCTTTAGCACCTCGCTGTTTTTAACTTTTACAACGCAAAGTTACGCGCTAGGGTGCTACACCACAATAAATCACACGAAGGAACTAGACAAAATGTAACTTAAGTTAGGAAATAAAGAATTGAACAAATAGTGCTGAGAAATCGACATGATGTGTTTAGCAACACTGCGTCGATGTTCTAGGAATCGACATACTAAGAACAACTCGTTCAATGAATGACTGAAGTCTTTAGCACCTCGCTGTTTTTAACTTTTACAACGCAAAGTTACGCGCTAGGGTGCTACACCACAATAAATCACACGTAGGAACTAGACAAAATGTAACTTAAGTTAGGAAATAAAGAATTGAACAAATAGAGTGCAGGAATGCAATCCCTAGGGAGGAATCCGGTTCACGTTCGTACCTATTACTTGTACAGTAAACTTTGGAACGTTGAAGTTAGGATTCTCTTAACTTGTATGGAGAAATCTTTAGAAAATATGCAGGCATTGTTTAGTAACAACTCTGAGTTATGTGCTCGCTTGTGCATGTTGGATTTGGGTGAAGTTCAACTTCGGAAATGTAGTTGCATTGAAAACATTGTAGTTAAATAAATAAGAGAAATTAATTTAAGAGGAAAGGGTACAGCGCCCTCTCTCCATACAAACGTAGTAGACTGTTTTCTCCCTGGATACTGACACTAGAGCAAATATTTTTTTGTTGTTTAAAAGAGGGATTCCTTATTGCGCAACCATTTTAATGCGCACCCAAAACTGCGCACCCAAACTATTCCACATTTGCGCACCTGTTTTGTTGCGCTCACGATAGGCATACTAAACTTTTGAATAGAGATGGGAAACTGACTGAAACTATCGATAACTAGTTATACACTTTATTTTTTTTTGCAAAAACTTAGGTATATAGTATAAATTGATTTTGAAAAAAAAATAAGGTCATCCTGGTGAAGTACAGTCATCAGAATGAACATAATGTTTTCAGTCGTTCCCACCTAGGTACGTTCCTAGGTGGAAACGAATGAAAATTGGGAAAAAAAATGGCACTAAACATTTTTAATAGTTGGCTATTCCCAGTCATTACTAACTTCTAACAACGCTTCTACTTCATTAAAAGATTTATTATTATGAAGCTAATGTACCAGGCCTCCATAGGTTATAAGGTGCTATCATTATCTAGTATTTGAAAGATTTTTTTGCAAAAACAGCAGAATTAAGGACCA
The DNA here is from genome assembly GCA_907269075.1 of Idaea aversata. NCBI lineage: Eukaryota > Metazoa > Arthropoda > Insecta > Lepidoptera > Geometridae > Idaea > Idaea aversata. The sequence goes on from OU026102.1 coordinate 8,740,594, forward strand.
GGCGTTCATAAGTTACTGGCGGTGTTTTTTCCTAATCATCCTCAGTCTGTGCCTCAGTCAACTAAAATCCTATTTGTACGTTGTACAGAACGAAAAGTACCAGGCGCTTATACTTAGCAGGAGGTTTTAACTTATTGGGCTCCTTGTGTTTTCCCCCACACTGACACACTGACTGATGACTGTACTTCACCAGGATGACCTTATTTTTTTTCAAAATCAATTTAAACTCTATACCTAAGTTTTTGCAAAAAAAAAATAAAGTGTATAACTAGTTATCGATAGTTTCAGTCAGTTTCCCATCTCTATTCAAAAGTTTAGTATGCCTATCGTAAGCGCAACAAAACAGGTGCGCAAATGTGGAATAGTTTGGGTGCGCAGTTTTGGGTGCGCATTAAAATGGTTGCGCAATAAGGAATCCCTCGTTTAAAACTTATAACTGCAATGACCATGCCCCTATGTATTGTTTTATTTTTAAATCTTATTTTCTATGATAATTAGAAAAAATAAACCAAGTCATAGGGTCATAGTCAAGGCAGTTATAGGTTTTATGCAACAAAAATGTTTGTGCTAGTGTCATTATCAAACAGTCGACTACGTTTGTATGGAAAGAGCGCCGGTACCCTTTCACCTTAACTCCGCACCTGCTCGTGGGTACAAACGTAACAAAATTAGACAGCATAACGTTGTACCCACAAAATAAATTAATGTATATCTCGTTTTAGTAACTAAATACGAAACTCCAGTCACCAAAAACAAACAGCCAGCTGTGTAAATAACATTCCTAAAAGATTCTCTGCTGAACTCTTTAAAATCTTTGAACAAAAAAGGTAATATGCAAAAATTTCGGACCTTATGGACAGCTACCGCTCCGCATATGACGACAAAAAACGGGCATGTTTATTTTAAGCCCAGATTCGTGGACAATAAATATTTTGCCTTGAATTTTTCTGTATACCTATGGAGATCGATATCCGCCCCCGCACTGGGTTTTCATCTACCTATTTGATAAATTCGATTTTCGTTCATGTTTCGAGAGTCAGGTAGTGATGGTCATTGTTAAGTGTTGTGTTATTCAGTGCTATCGTAGCACGTCGTCAATCAAGAATGACTTTTATTTGTGACTTTTATGAAGCGTAAATTGTTTAAAATTGTTATATTTGCCTTGGACCCAATCAAAAGCAGAACAGTAATAAAAAAATTGTCCTACGACGGATTTGGTTTACATACGGTCCTTGAAATTTCCGTTTATTATGGCATGTATTTTTCTGCCCGAGTCACCTTCGAGCGTTGGAAGACAGAATCTGTTATCTACATAGATATTTAACTAGTATTTATAGACTGAATTCTATGTCCTATTTTATCCTAACGTGATTGCCCAAATTTTATTCTATATTCTCTAAACTAAGAAACTTTATAGTTCTGCATAAAGTCTAAGGATTATTTAGGATCTTCCAAATTATAACGACTTAGTACAGTCTTGTAAGATACTAGTTTAGACAATTAGGGAGTAATAGGCTGGTAATGTGTACTTAAGTAGTCTGAGTTTTTGTTTGAGTTACGTAATAGTACATTGTTATCCTAGGTGTGAAAGTCACTCATTACAAGTCCCGAGACGGAGTTTGGCGCCCGAGCGTAGCGAGGGCGCTAATAGTTCGAGGGACTTAATGAGTCTTTCACCCGAGGTAAACACTGTGCTTTTCATTACGAATAATACATAAAATTCTTCCTAACAACGAGATTGGATGAGAGACTCCATACTACCTGATCCTCTTACAAGGTTGGGACCAAAGAGGTTATATACATGTAGTGTTATTCTTTGGTGCTACCTAAAGCAAGGAGGTTAGGTTTTGAAGTTCCTAATGTATAATGATACTGATACTGGCTATATGCACATTGCACAAGTCGTGCGAAGCCATAATTTGACATGACAGCTGTCAGTGAAAGTGAAAAGCCCTAGGCTGGAAGTTTTATTTTCTACACTCTCTCAGGCTCACGCTCACGCTCTTCAGGCATATTTAGACCTACTTTCGGAGTATGAGTAATGAAAAAGTACTTTCTTCTGGGCACGATCTATTAAATTGAGAAGGTAGTAGGTGCTCGCAAGCCGACTTTACGTAAAAAAGACCCAAATTAAGAGGTCTATTTGTGAAAAAACAGCCCGTATACATGTACGTAAACTAAAATTAACTTAACTAAAACTAACATTTTCATAGTTTTAGTGTTGTAATTGTCTCGACGCATTTAAACTAAAAAAACGTTGGTATTAAAAAAATAAAAATAAAGTCTTGTGTTTAAAAGCACCTATTTAAATACCTTCATCATAATATATCTGTCAAACTCCATATCTTTTGAAACGCCTAATTATCAAGTTACCCTCATAAACATCAACAGGAACACTTAAGTATGGGCGGTAAAGAAAACAAATCTATCACCGAGCCATAGCTTTTTACAGTACCTGATGTTAAATCTCTCCTCGGCTTAAAATAGTCTCACTTAAAGTTAATGGCCAAGTGTTTTAACGGTCCAGTACATCCATCATTCCACGGTAATGAGGTCATTGACATTTTGACAGCTGGCCTCATTAATTCCGGAACACTATGACGTTACGTTGTTTTTTTAATTCTCGTTCAATTAAAAAAGCACTCAGTTCCGCTTTTCGTTGCGGATGATCTCATACTTTTAATCATCGTTCTTTTGCAACTTTTTTAATTTGTGTTGTTTTTTCTACTTTTTATGGCTCCGCGCGATCCGGGTATCCGACATCCAGGGTCAACCAATATTCCTGCATTATTGGTTTGAATAAGAATCGTGTGCCTAAAGACATTAAAAATCGTCAATTTTATTCCAACGTTATCTCTCAATCATTAATATCCCACTTCTGAAATGCGCTTTATCTGTAAACGTACTCGTAATATGTATTGAATTTTCATTACGAAATTAAACATAGTTTTCATTACATTACAAAATCTCATTTATCATCGGCTCTCATGTATTTTGTAAAACTTTCATCGTATTACGTTATCAGGGAGTAATATTAAATTTTGTGCTTTCGTGCGTGTACGGCATAACTTTGCATGTTCGTCACCATCTTACTAATTGAGACTAATTGCGCTTACTTTTAACTAAGTTTTAACGTTAATTTCAACTTAGATTAACCCATAAGATGTTAAGCTAGTTACTTGTACTTAAAAATAGAATGAGTTAACTGCATGCTCGCAACGGTGAGATGATATCACGTCTTTTTAAATTGAGCTGTAACATACTCTTAAACGTAACGGGCTTTATATGGTAGTTACTTACCTTTGCAAGCAGAACTGCATTCCTTTGCCAACATAAAAAAAGTCAAGGGTTGCGCTCGCGCTCCGAGATCCAAAGATATGGACCTTCTCGCCGAGTTAATCCGAAGATGCCCGAAGACATCCGACAATGTACACGACCCGAGGTCATTCGCTCCCTTTAATTGCTGTCCCTTATCAACTTACGAGGACCTCTCGTCTATCGCAGCTCTTCGCTCCTATTTGAATATTTAACTTTATATATTATAGTCACAATGATTTAGAAAAGCGATGAGGCCACTATATCATTTTGTTGGAGAAGGGAACCTCGTGGTATAAATTGAATTAATACGAGCATCAATTTGTTAGGTTATATAGACGGCCGATGCTCCATATTTGGTCCCTTGTCGGGTTTAGCTTATCCGAGTGAATTAAAATGTGATTGAATTTTAAAAGGGTCTCTGCGTAGACGAAATATTGGAATCTAAACGGAAAATGACGTTTTTTTTATATAATATCGTAAGCATATAACACTTTCGACTTTTTGACGTGACAACGTTTTATAAATTGGTTTGCCGGGTGACACTTCAAGAAACTGCGTTACGCTCCGCTGACGTTATGCGGTCACAATGAGAGCGAGTGAGAGGCACGCGGGCATGGTTAGCCCGCCTAAGAGCGAGAGAGACAGACATAAAAAGTGAAAGGCACGCGTCCCTTCCACTCGAGCACAGTTGTTGTCACGTAAAACTTTCGCCCGTATACCGACTTTACAGGCAACCAGTTTTTTTTATCAGATTATTATTAAATAAATAAATATAAATAAATATTACAAGACATTCCACACATCGCAATCTAGCCCCAAGCTAAGTAACTAGACTTGTGTTATGGGTGCTAGACAACGGATATACTACTTATATACTTTTTCTTTTGTATATATATATATATATATTTATGATACATAGAAACAATCAGACCACAGACAAATATCTAATCATAAATACTTGTCTGAGCAGTCCGGCATGGTGACCATTGTGCCAACTGGGTCGTCAATATGTTTGTGATGTTCTTACATTAAACAATGTTTACACGTGCTGTTTGTTGTTTTAGCGCTCAAGTAATAGCTATTAGGTACTGAAGCTGATCCAATTTTATCTTAACTTTAAGATACATTTTGAGGAATTGAAGCGAAAGATTTACTTCGTTTAAGCGGAAACCAAAGTCAGGGACCTTAGTTTAAATGGTTTCCGCCGTTCTAGGTTTATGTTTCACATTTACCATCTGAGTTTGACTCGAGGCACTAAACTTGGTAGCAGTAGTTGCTGTAAAGCCTTATTGTTCGAAGCACAATTTGATATCCTGAAACTGTGGAACGTCGATTAATTAACTTATCAAGAAGTCTAGCTATGAATTTAGGTACCTATACAGAAAACTGGAGTATCGTCTCGCTTAGTGTGAAAAAAGATCTAGACATAATTCTTCAACAGATCTTGACGACCCGTTGGCACAATGGTCACCATGCCGGACTGCCAAACACGGGGTTGCGGGTTCGATTCCCGCCTCAGACAAGTATTTACGCTTACTTATTTGTCTGTGGTCTGGTTGTTTCTATGTATTATAAGTATATATTTACCAAATAAAATAATATTTTAAGTAATTCGTCTTTGGTAGTAATAATAATTGTGTTGTCATTTTCTGTAACTTGTGTGTGCAATAAAGCGTTCTATCTATCTATCTAAGTAGTATATTCGTTGTCTAGCACCCATAACACAAGCCTAGTTACTTAGCTTGGGGCTAGATGGCGATGTGTGGAATGTCATGCAATATTTATGTTTATTTATTTAACCGGTCTATCTACGTTTTTTATGTTGGCTATGGTGTGTCATTTTCTAACTGTTTTTAACACGTGCTAGGCCGATGCAATGTGGTTACCGTACCAGAAATGGTTATGTCAGAGCATATATAAACCCTTAGTAATTGAATAATGGACCATTCACCCGCAAAAGGCCATCGGATGTTAAAACATTCTATTGACGTGATCCCGAAATTATTTTCATTTCAATTTATTATAATACCATCGGCTTAGGTAGGTGTAGGATATTGGTTGTTTCCCTTTTATCGGCGGTGGTTCAATTTCCTTTTATTTTAATCTGAGATTTAATATGAATATGCGTTAAGTATCACCCACACGGCTGTACGTTTTCCACTTTCTTTTAATAATATACACATCTAAAGCTTTTATATATACGATTTATAAATTTACCAAGAAATATTGTCAAAATGAATTAGGCAAGTATTCATTGACAGGAGACCCTGAAAATGGTGGCGCAACGATCTTAACGCATTTGGAGACCAATGGCAGGATCTGGTGCAGAATTGTGGGGATTTGTTTGCTGCTGCTGCAGTTGTTTAAAAATTCCAAAACAAAAAAATACACAATTTGTATAAGTTAAATAATTAAATCACCAGATTTGTCTGACAAATACATATACTCATATAGTACTTCCCATTTTTAATTGACTGCAGTTAAAACGAAAAGTCGTATCAAGCGCACAAATTTAAAACACCTTAACGAAGCAATAGACAAAAAGAGAAAATATCAAATGTCCTGTTTCGATACTGTCGTAGAATTCGACACAGTTGCATTAAAATTTAAGCATTGGATCCGTTGTAAAAACAATACCGTAACGAAGTGATTATTTATTGTGACGAGACGTTGAAGATGAAGCATCTAATGCTGTAGTACTTACTATTATGGTATTGTAATGATACCATAGTGTCATTTATGGAATGGCGCTGGCGTAGATCAGTCTTCGATTTAACTAATAAATATACACATATACTATGCATCATAGCTCAATATGAATCATATCATAGTTTCTAGTTATACTTCTATCGATATCCGTATCAGAAGATTGAGATAGAGAACGGACAATGCCATACCTTACTACCTCAAACTATGACTAATGAATTCTAATAAATCGAACTACCAAAGACGTAAACCCAGTTAGATAGTTCAAATTGATATTTACGTCTAACGTCATTGTTATACTGCCCTCATTTTCGCTTTGTTTCTTGGACATATTTCGGTTAACAGAGACCGGCCAATCAATTTTCGGCTTCCCTTATAAATCATCTTAGACGTCACTCCGGGATTGTGGCGCGTCTGAAAGGAGGAACGGTCAGATAATTCATAGCCAATAATTTTTGTCGAACGAATAAAATAAAGCGGAGAAATCTGTCTTCATTGTCCATTAACTGGAAGTTCTTTTTCTCTTTTACGGAAACTGAGAGCAAATAATGTTGATCGTCGATATCACTTGTACAGGACTTATTCATTTCGCATGAAATACTATTTATCACGCTTATCTTTGTTGAAATATGTATCGTTTTCCTACTTTTAACATAAATATCGCGGGAAGTTTCCGCATAGACGGCACAATCGCCAATCAATTGCCGCTTTCCGGTTCCATAAATCATTTCTCAGACATTGCATCGAGCGTTTGTACAACACAGTTATAAGTATTTGCATGAGTACGAAATATACGTTAGATTTGCTACTGCACGTTTCACAATTATAGCATTCGCAGAATTACTTTACACGATACCTGAACGAAGCGTTAGTTAATTGATTTGGTTGTCACTCGTGTATATATCTGAATAATATTATTCAATCCATTCGATATGAACATGAAAGACAGTCGTTCGCATTTCCTTAAAGCTTCACATGTCAACTCGATTCATAATATTAATTTGTACCATCGAGTCCTATGCCTCCATTTACTTAATGAGCAGCATCATCATTATTGATGAGCCTTGTATGTTGCCCTAAGTACTCTATTCATCAGACAAAATTTGCTCGCCTGTCCAGAAAAAAAAGAACGTGAATTTTGTTATTATTTTCCCCGTGTAGTGTTCCAGTGAATAATACCAATATCTCAAAATGAGCTACGAATTCCGCTTCGAAAAATACGTCAATGTTATGCCTTACGAAGTATTCATTCGCATTCTGAAATACTCTGAATGACAGTAATAAGATAATTAAAATACTCAAATGTCAATTTTTGGTTATGTAAAGATGATATTTATTTTCATGTATACAAATATTATAAAGAGAAAAGATTTGATTGTTTCTTTGCATTAAAAAGGCTTCGAAACTACTGAACCGATTTACATGAAACTTGGTGTGAGGGTGGGTTGATTCATTGACAGTAAATAGTCGCGGGTGAAACTGCAAAGTGCTGCTAGTTCTTGATAAATGTGGAATATCTTGCCAAAACCAGCGGTATATTTCGTGGGAACATAGATTTGTGAAGTCCAAATAGTGATTTCCTTGTCCTCGTAACGTAACGGGGCAACGAATAAATTGTCGAAAGTACCAGATCCCAAGTTTTTTTAGGCGAAGCTTTTGATAATGACAGCTCTCGAGACGTAGTCACTCAAGTGGGGTCCGGAAAACTCCCGGAACGGACTAACATTTCTCAACTCAAATATGCAGTTTGCATCTGTTGAATAATCACAAAGATTCTGATTCTGAACCTTTTCCCTGTCCCATTCATAAATAATTGCTTTTTGTTTACAATCATCCTCGATTCTTAAAAAGAGGATCGCGTTAGATGTTTTGTTAATTACTAAAGTTACATCGCTACCCAATTTGGTCATAAAAGTTTTGAGTAAATTGAAGTTTTGTTTTTAAATTTTTAATTTCCTCGTCGGCCCCGCGGGGCTTTCTCATAATTTCCTTCAGTTTTATGGACGGAGAAATAAATAATTTGTGTGTCATTATGAGATTGTCAACTTGTTGTTCTAAATTGTTTACCATTATTACCTACTAGGGAATATAAAAAACGATATTAATTTTTGTCCTTCGAATGATATTCTCTGTGCGTGTTTTGTTAGGAATGTGGTTTTGTATTGTTTTTTATTTTAGATGTTTTTATACTCTGTTCTATAAATCAACAGAAACGGTAAACACAACAAAATTACCGTGCTGCCTATTGCATCAAAAATTCCTATTTAATATACAATAGTGTTACGTTTTAGACAAGCAAATTGTCGTCTTAAAGCATTAATGAAACGTCTTTGTGAAGAAAATAGCTTTGAACAGCCCTGCTTAGTCCTCAACGTGGCATCAAAGAAAACACCGGCTCATTAAAACTGTTTCTTTAATCCTTATCCGTTTGCTCTCGACCTGTTTAACCAGATTTTCATATAATGTGCAAGTTTTTTTTTAATAAGAGACTAGGTTCCGCACGTTGAACGGGCATGGTCCTCAAGACTCCGGTTTGAGACAGTCGTAATCTATTATTTTCTCGTTTGTATGGTGAATGACTTTTGAGTCTGCAATTACTGTATTATTATTTTCTGGGACTGCTGCACGTAAAAATCTGTGATCATTATATTCAAACGCTTGTATTACCAAATATCTCAGCACTTCACGGGCTTTTTCAATCGTTACATCAGATCACGAAATCGAATAAAACAAAACTTTGTGACGAATGGCAGAGCTAGAACAACGGAAAGCTTGAAGTAACGATATCACGTGACCGATCATCAGTAAATAAATATTACTCCTTATTCTGTACCATTACTATGCAAGAAGAGAACCAGTAAGCCATATCCTAACTCTTCAGAGCCCCCTATCGCTTTGTGAGATTTGATGCTAGACCGATAGCAACATATTTTATTGATTCGCCGTGACACTATTCCGAAAGGATCCCTTATCCGATTGTAGCTCGTATATTCGTCAACTTTAAGTGAAAATGTCCAAGAACTATTTATTTTTTGGCAACCGTGACTGCGGACCATAAATGTTAGTGTAAAATTGACGATGTATTGCAAAAGGCATCAATCAAGTTTTTGTTGTACCAAAATTGGGAATAGTGCCGATAAAATTTCCATTTTACTAGCTTCGTTGAACTTGTGTTGGTGTTGCCGTGCCGAATTATGACAGGTGGATAAAGTACGCTTTGAAAATTCAGGCCTGGGTGTTACCTAACTTTTCAATGGTTCAAAAGCGTGCAACGAATTCACCGCTTGAACTGTACCTACTATTATGTTTATGGCATGACTTGTACGGTATACTTCTTGGAATCGGGTTAACTGTGTCATAACACAGCACTTAGAATCAGTGGGGAAAAGACGAGCGACCCCTTCATTCCCATGGGGTTGGCCAAGCAGTTCCATTTTCAAAATTGCAGCGCAATAAAAGGTTCGGACCGCACCGCCTTTGGGGACCACTCCATGCCGTTGTTCATGTTTTTTTAACAGCTTCTCGAGGATTTTGTCAGTGCGGTTTACTTTGAAGATTGTGTTTAAACAACTTCCTCATCTTTTGAGACTTGCTAATTTGAGTTGTTCTTTTTTTGCAAAGAAAAGGAATAAAACAGGCACTTTACATGGCAATGTCATAAACATTGTAGATAATGTCGTCGGTTTCGTTGCTTAAAATATTTAGAACTAGCAGCGCTCAGCAGTTTCACCCGCGTTACTTCCGATCCCGTGGAAATATGAGGATAAAAATTAGCCGAAGCTATTCCCAATGAATCAATATATCCTCATCTCAAGTTTTATCTAAATCGATTCAGTAATTTCGGAGCCTATTTGCACAAACAAAAAAATAATCCTCTTATAACCTGACTAAGGCGAAGCCAAAAGGTAGGGTTATGTTATTGACTCGTATGTAAGTAGATGTTCATCTGTTCCCACCTAACTTCAAAACTACTTACTAATTTTTAAAAATATAAGTATAGACTAGATATAGAAGTATAGATAATATCAAGAGTAAGAAGTGTTATTTTCACGTAGTCGATTAGATTCAGTATAATTGAGACAGTACCAAAGAAAACTAGATCTCATATCAGAAAACCTATATTGTCTCCGAAGTAACCGTTAACAAACGGATCCACGTTGACCGTGCAATCAGTGCATAACAGAAACAAAACGTTCCGCCACAGTTTGCAATGCGAGAATAGTATCCCGTTGCCAATTTCGTTTTCCTCTTGATTATTTCGTGAAAATTCTGAACAGAAACTGAAGGGTGACATTGTACCAATTAAAGTGACTATTGATCATCTATATTTGTGTGTTTATTTGGATTGTCTCTTTTGATTTTTTTAAATAGAATTGTAAACAGTGTTGCCAACCTCAGCATAGAGCTAAACTGTAGATATGCCAGAAAAAAACTGTAGAAAACTGTAAATATCAAATTAAAAACAGTAAATCTACAGCTTTATTTTTATATTATTTAATAATGGTAATAAATAGAATACATTTTAGAGAGGGAATTAAAAACAAGAAAAATTATGTGATTATCAAAGTTTCAATCAAATTAATAATAGATACAATTTATTCTCAGTTTAACAATTCACCTAATCTTTCCCTAAATATATTTATTTAGACAGGTAGGTAAAAGTAATTACAAATAACTAATACAATACTTTTTACAATCAAATTAAAATCAATCAATCAAATTAATTATCAAAAGTCATAAACATTTTCTATTTAAAAACCAATTGCTGTTCGTTAGTCTCGCTAAAACTCGAGAATGGCCGAACCGATTTAGATGATTACGGTTTTGAAATGTTTGTCGTACTCCCGGGAAGGTTTAAACAGTGAGAAACATCGGACTTACGCGGGTGAAACCGCGGGGCGCAGCTACTGTCAAATAAAATTAGTAATATTTAAAAGCTAGTATTGCAACACTTCAGGAAATGTGACGTTATTTTTGAGGAAGCTTATTTTATAACAGCTTAAAAAGGTCCATCCATAAAAAATAGATGGCACAAGCATCATAAAGATAAAAACTGTAGATTTCGAGGCCTAAACTAAAAACTGAGATAATTTCCAAAAAACTGTAGATCTACAGTTAAAACTGTAGGGTTGGCTACACTGATTGTAAATATTACAGTCGAACATGAAGATAGCTTTTCAAAAGCATTTTAGTTGAAGTTATTGTTTTAGGTTTTTATGAATGATATTTCCTCGACAACAATACTTATTGTTTGCTCAACCTTTCAATGAAAAATTAATGAAGTAAACGAATCTATATTATGTACAGTTAAGGCTTTTCAGTTACGAAAACCAATGTTATTCATTACCCACAATCTGTTTTCAACACAAAAAAACTGTGGACTGTTGCGGTATCTAATGAATGATATCACGCGATTCTGTGGCTCCCCCCCATTGGATATCGATCACGTGATATTTCACATTCGTACCTCAAACCATAGTAAATCTGAACGGAACACGCAAAAGTTTTGTTCTTTTTTAAATGAAGACAAAGTTTTCGTCGCATTGTGAATCTTTTTAAATAGTGTTTTTGACCTAAATAGACTGTTTATCTACAGTATAGGTAAATATAACTTAATTATTCGTAACTGTAGTAAGTAATATAATACTTATAATAAAGGAAAAGAGGACAAAATGTCTGTACTTAAAAGCAAATTTAAAAAAAATAGTCTAGGGAACTTAGAGAAATTAGTACTTCACTGCATAGTATAAAACAAAGTCGCTTTCTCTGTCCCTATTTCCCTTTGACTGTTTAAATCTTTAAAACTACGCAACGGATTTTGATGGGGTTTTTTTTAATAGATAGAGTGATTCAAGAGGAAGGTTTATATGTATAATACATGCATAATATAGCCGTGCGAAGCCGGGGCGGGTCGGTAGTAAATAATAAAGTTAAACTATTCATTGAAGCTCATGAAAGATTTTATCAAACTAATTGATCATAATTAATCAACCTTGTTTAAATTACAACTTAATTAGATGATTGTATAACAACTACATTAATTCTGAGCTAAACATATTATCTCTTACATTACAAAAACATTAGAAAATTCATTTAACACCAAAACTCAATTAAGTCTTCTCCTTGATTGATTTACGTTTTGTACCTACAAAGGTTAATGGGACTCTTTGCGCCAATTTGCTAAAAGTTACTCCAAATTCCGCAGCACTTAAATGATTCCGAAAAATTACTGTGTAAAGACAACGAACTTCTTAAATTGGTACTGTAATAAAAGGCTCTTCTAAAACTATTTGTTTCTTGGCAATCTTCCCTATTAGAGGTTCCTCGGTAGTTAAGTGAAAAACAAAAAGGTAATTGATTTCACATTTTCACGGTGACTCCAAAAAATTCTGGCGTAGTTCCAAACGTGCTTAGAGGATTTAATCATTACTCATATATGGCATAAGGAACTTAAAGTTGAATTTATGTTCGTAGGAGTCTTCTTATCTAAGAAGCAGCGAACAAATTGTTCGTGATACCTACTGGTATATATTTTTGCTATAAACATTCGACCATGTGTGCAGTGTTGCCAACCTCAGCATAGAGCTAAACTGTAGATATGCCAGAATTTCCAAAAGTCGTAGAATAAAAGTTGTTTTTTTAGGTGCACAGAAGTAGCCCTTAACGGCTTGCTAGTATAATTTCCAATAACCCTGTATAGCGCCTGGACTTAGCCGTTTGCGACTTCCAACTAAAGTGACTTACAATATGAACTTGATTGTGCCAGAAGAAGAACCTATTTCCTATTATGTTGGCAGGTTTTCTTGTCATCGCTTAAATAGTAGAACGGCGGAATGTCTGTGTGATGTTGTCCTGTATTGGTAGATTGACTGCAAGGATGGATTATTGGCTTATTGTAAAGAAATCTACATTTCAAGAATAAGAAATTGATAATGAAAACGTGTTTAAATCTTATTAACCCCCGACGCAAAAACGATGGGGTGTTATAAGTTTGACGAACCGATGAACCGATTTTGATTTTGTTTCTTTCGTTTGAAAAGTGAATCGTCGGGAGTGTTCTTAGCTATGTTTGATCAAAATTGGTTAGACCGTTTGAAAGTTATGGGGGATAAAAGTCGGGAGTTTTTAAATTGTAAATTTATTTTTTGCCCCTAGACGCTACAAGTTACAATAGATTTAAAAAGATCTTTACTGTAAGGGTTTTAACCGTTGAGACTTAATTTAAATCTAGAGTTCTTTGATGTATCTAGGGCGAAATTTATCTGGTTTTTGTACAGCATCGAGTTCATTCACCATTGGATAAATCTAAACAATGTTTATTGATACTAACATACTTATTTCCGTTCGTTTCAGGTAAATGTGCTTCAAGGGCAGATCGCTGATTTTCTACTGTTACCAAGTATGTTTTTTATACGAAATAGGCCATTATCTCACACGATGTAAGTGACGATGCGGTCTAAGATGTAGTACGCTTTCCTAGAAGATAACCTATACGCTCGTGACTCAAAGACCCCCAAATATACGGGGGCCTTCAAGGGACGCGAGTGACGGCGTGTTCAGATGACACGCGTCAACCACGCGCCCGCTACGCGCATCACACGCGTTGACCACGCGATGAAATTTGTTCTATATATAATTTGAGTCTTATGACACATCAATAGATCTCAAATTGCATTTCTGCAAGCGGGCGCGGGGCGGGAGCTGGGCGTGCGCGTAGCGTGAGCGGGTGGACTTGCATAAATGCAATTTGAGATCTATTGATAAGTCATAAGACTCAAATTATATATAGAACAAATTTCAACGCGTGGTCAACGCGTGTGATGCGCGTGGCGGACGCGTGGTCGACGCGTGTCATCTGAACACGCCCTCACTCGCGTCCCTTGAAGGCCCCCGTATATTTGGGGGTATTTAAACGAGTAAAACTTAACTCAGTACATCCTATATCAGCACGTCAGACAAATCACTGCGATTTTTGGCCAGCATTATGTTTTTTTTGTTAAACATGACCTCAAAATTGTTGCTCTCAACCGGTTTCTTACTTTCAATAACCCTGTAGATAATTAGATAGATTTAGGGTTTAGGTAGTCTTATTCATCACAATGAATAGACTAACATAATGGAAATTACATCAATGCATATTCATAGCCCCATATTACGAACGCGTTTCAGCTAATAATTTAAGAGCAATTCAGTCTTGAAATGCGATAATTTCCGTCTATATTGAATCCACGGCTCAGCAGGCGTTAAGCCTCGAGGCATAATACTCGTAATAAAATGCAATTATGTTGCCAATTTGATATTGGTTCATTGTGATCCCCTTGGGTAAAGCTCGCTCCCCAAATGAAGCCTGATAGAGCTGATCGTATTTATTATTCTCCTTTTCGATTCTTTGTTAGAAAGGCTATGGTCGTGTCCGACTACTTGTCAGTTACGCTTCTCAAATACGTGGATTTGCTTTTAGCTGATTGTTTGGACGCCCCCCTTGCATTTGCCCGTTTCCTTAGAAAATGTGGAGTCGGAAAGGTTTTATATTTTATTTTAAGAACCAATTTTCATATAGGCTATAAATACTGGTAAAACATATGTATAAGTATCTATATATACTTACCTATAAATATAAATGATGTGGATATTATTTATGGGGCCGTATATTAATATTATTATATTGAAGTACCACCATTCCACTTGTAATACTGATCCTTTTTTTTCCGACATTTTTTATGTCGACATAAGTTACTGCAACCTGAACATATGTGTGATTCACAAATAAATTACTGTTACCCAACAAAAATGCAATTACGTTTCATATTTTTTGATGGACTAGGGTTGAAATCGCCCCTGGGCAATAACTCCTTGTTTTCGTAGGGGCAGTGGTGCACATATGCTCTTTAATGACGTCACACACGATTCACGCAATTTGCTCTCTGAGGCGTGAAATATTGGAGTGCGTATAAGCTATGGGGAATTATTTGCTATTGTATTTGAGAATGTTTTCGAATCATAGTGTGAAATTCAATCGCTACCTACTTATTAAGAAGGAAAATAGAGCATCACACCGTTTACAATGTTAAACAGTAAAGAAATTAAAGAATATTTATATGAGAATGACTTTCGCCTTATTTAATATTTTATTATTATTATATAGGTCAGTGTTGGACCACAATCACACCTGATGGTAAGTGACAATACGGTCTGATATGTATGTATAGGTTCTGCTTAGCTAGAAGAAACCATGACCTGAAGACCACTAAATTACACGTAATTTAGGGGTCTGCATTTTATTAAGCTATTGCATAGCTTTTATCGCGGGCTTTGAGCGCGGCGACCGAATCAAGAAATTCCGTAACGAAAATAAAACCTAACACCCCCCCACTCCGCCTACCATGTAGCTCGGCCGAGCGTTCGCTTAACGTGTATTTTTAAATATACCAGCGTTTGACCACTATCACACCACGGTGTGATAGTGTATGTAATATATTTAAAATAAAAATAAAGTTACTATAAAGTACAAACTTTATAAAAAAAAAACATTTATTTCAGGCTACGAAGGCCCATAGATACATACCTTATAGACTAACAGCCCCAAAAACGTCTAACTAATAAAAATGCTAGAACAGAATCAATATTTACCATAGGCCGAGTGTCTATAGGTAACAATTGAGCTCGATATCCTCTGTAAAATTAACGGATCGAGTTCGAAACGTGATGTCTAAAAATAAAATTGCCGAGATCAAAAGGCCAGTAAGCTGCGGCTTTGGAATAGGTAAAAAAATATCCTATTCCCTGGTATGCCATAATAGGTAAGTATAAGAGGGATTTTTGAACAAAAATGTGGTAGAAAAGATCATCCGTATTACAATGAAATGAATCCATGGTAAAAATAAAAATCTATTTGAAAATAATACTTACGGTAAAAAACCGGCCAAGTGCGAGTCGGACTCCCGTACGAATGGTTCCGTACCATGTTGTAAAGGAGACCCCTTAATTTTTTTTCTTCAGTTTTTAGTATTTGCTGTTATAGCGGCAACAGACATACATAATCTGTGAAAATTTTCAACTGTCTAGCTATCACGGTTGATGAGATACAGCCTGGTGACACACAGACAGACAGATAGCGGAGTCTTAGTAATAGGGTCCCGTTTTCATCCCTTGGGAACGGAACGGAACCCTTAAAACGGAAAGACTGTACTGACAAAATCTGACGCATGGAGCTAATAATAATTATTTCTGGAAACATTAAAATATTAGGTACCCATTAATAGAATACAAACTATTCCCCGACACGTCCCCCTTAATGGAAATTTAAATTTTAATATAAGTACACACGAATATTAAAAATCCCTCTAACAGGATTTCAGTTCACTGGCATATTTCATACAAACCGACAATCAAATCCCATTTACAAAATGCATTTAGCACTAATGAAAGGGGCCTCCCTTCGAGTCCTAATCAAATAGTTGCCATCGTGTTATTTATTTGAAAATACGGAGGGTATGTTGCTGGGTAATGAGATGAAGGGCGTGTGCGCCCCTCGTTGTCGTCAATGGGTCTCTGCCATAGATAAAGCTAATAAGAATTTTATAAGACTCAATGTTATGAATAGAATTTCTTTACCCCTACAAAACAGTCTTAAATAAAAACAGACGGACAAGAAAGTGATCTTATAAGGGTTCCTTTTTTTACCTTTTAAGGTACGGAACCCTAAAACGTTAAGGCTTGTATATTCGAACTGAGTAGGTTAGGCGCTACCTGCTGCGCTATGCCCGCGTTCCGCGCGATACCCGTTTTTTAACAAAATTGATAATTCATGAATGAAAAAGTCAATGATTGACGAAATACCGAATCTGAAACTAGACTACTATAATGCTTATCTTAACAAGAAAGTTTCGTGTTACTTTACATTATAGTGTTTACGATATACAGTTAAAGAATTTTAGAAAACCCAGTTTTCAAAAAATGTTTCACGATATGCCGTAAAAGAATTTTAGAAAACCAAATTTAAAAAAGTTCTATTCGGAAAAATGAATGCTATCATGTTTTCACTGTATGAAGAACTACTGAAAAAATCTGAAGATATATTCTGAGTAAAAATTAGTGTGGTGAAAGTTGCTTAATTTTTCATTTAAAAAGGGATCGTGTCACGTATTACCCCGCCTTAATTCCTCGACTTTTGTACAATTACGTTGTAATTGCTAGTTTTTTGTGTCTCTACCGATAAAAGGAAGATCTAATGAGGCGAAAGGAATCTTAGACAGACTGACCATAAAGAGAACATTCCTATCAAGACCTCGAGATAGACGGCGCCGATTAGCAATACCATAGAGGACAGAGACAATCTTGAACTCGTTGCAGTTCAACTGAATTAAGTAGTTCTGGCTGACTCCTTCCACAAATAGGGTACTTAGAACAGTTGAAACTGCTTTCATGTTACCAAAGGTTGACTGAGTGTTAAATTCAAATAAAAATTTCGTCGTAAAAGTGTTGCTAATCTAATAGGGGAGTGCGATCACGTACATCTATAACAGCAAACGCGAGAAGTGCCTTCGTAAAACCACGTCCGTCGTCGCCATTCCAGAGAATGCCCGAGATTGCTCCATCCAACGAATGCGTTTTGAAATTCGAATTTCGAATGCCACTTCGTGGGTACTCGGCCAGTAAGTGCTTTCATGAATATGACGCAGAAAAAAAGACGCGTAAAATCAAGAATTGCATATTCAGTGATTTGCGTCACCTAGTAGCGATATGTAGTTTTTAAATTCATTCCATATTCTGTTAGTCGAAGTAATAGAAACTGAAACCAACCAATGAGTATCGAATATACTGCATAGTATAATAAAGAATTCACAACTTTATGCTGCAATACTAGCTAACAATATGTTCTTACGGATGATACTTATAGCTTGACTTACATAGAAAAGTAAACATGAGTATTTCATAACAACTCTGTTGCTAAACACGACTAAATATAATATAGTTTATTGAGTTTATTGACCTATTAATACAGTTCAAACATTACGATTGCAATTGATCTTCCAAAGCTTTTAAGCTTTTTATAAAGCAGATGTTAATAAATATTTATAATCTGTTTTAAACTATATTCATCAGCATACCAAAACGTGAGAAGCCAAAACTTAAAAAAAAAAAAAAAACAGCGCACTCCGGGAGTGCAGGCAGAAGTGAAAACTGTATATCTGTGTAAAATCTCATATGTCGCGAGAACATACGCAAAAAGAGTTTTAGATGAAAAAAAACAAAATAGTCGGACGACAAATAGTCGTCCGACATTTGTCGTCCAACAAATAGTCGTCCGACATTTGTCGTCCAACAAATTGTCGTCCGACATCTGTCGTCCGTCAATAGTCGTCCGACAAATAGTCGTCCGACATTTGTCGTCCGTCAATAGTCGTCCGACATTTGTCGTCCGTCAATAGTCGTCCGTTAAAAAATACCATATGTACGTCTTAATACACTCACAGCCAAATTAAAAACAGTAGGCCCAGGCATACATTTTCGCCGCGCCGTAGAGAGGGGATAGCTGTCTACTCTCCATCCGTCTTACGCTTTTTCGATCAGGTCACGTGTCCTGATGCGAGTTTAAGATTTTATACCCATTACAGAAAAAGTGCTCAACGCCGCTAAAGAAGTTTTCACTTCAAAAACAAAGAATCTGTCAAAGTAGTTGTATTAAAATTGATAAGCAATAAAAATGAGAGATATATGAGGGACCGCGGTTTTTATCAGCCCCGTCATCAATCAAACCCTGAATATATGGCTCGGCTTGTCATGTGAGTTGTGTAATTTGTTACCCCATGGCTGTCTGGTAGTTGTACATTTTGTAGGTAGGTATTCTAGGTATGGTTTCCACAAAAAAAACGAATATGAGTTTCTTGTGCCTTCTTCTCATTGGCGGGTGCATTCCAAAGACACACATCCTAACTTAGTTTTTAAGGCATTTCAATGTGATGAAAATTA
This sequence comes from Idaea aversata, assembly GCA_907269075.1. Classification (NCBI taxonomy): domain Eukaryota; kingdom Metazoa; phylum Arthropoda; class Insecta; order Lepidoptera; family Geometridae; genus Idaea; species Idaea aversata. The sequence continues at coordinate 8,759,590 of OU026102.1, forward strand.
TATGATTCCAAATGAATAAAGAATGACTTTTATTTTGAAATAAAAATTGTTAATTAATTTGAGCAAAATCTTGCAAAATGTATCCCTAGTATTTTTGAAACTTTCAAGCCTTAAATTTTTTGACAAGCTATATTCTTGTGATTTTTTCTTGTATTAAAACATGTACTTAATAAAAAACAAAACAAAAACTATTAAATACTCGTAACAGGCTACATAAATGAGTTATTATTAATTTCATGAAAAATGTAAGAATAAATTATACATTTTTTTCACCTTACAATTAGTAGAAATACTTACCAATCCTTTACCCCTTTCGGTATCGAATTTCCTTTTAATAAGTGAACTCCTACGTCAATAAAGGAACCCCCATGCAAAGTTTCAAACTCCGTAGCTCTTCTAGTTTCAGAGATGTTAGTTTTAGAAAGGGTTTTACCTATGAATGTTCATCTGTTCCCGCATATCTTCTAAACTACACATAATTTGACAAATGATCATATAGTTTAAAGCGTCTTGATCGTCTGCTGATATAATGAGCAGACGGCAGGCTTTGTGACGTCATCATAAAATCAATATGGCACCATCTATAAACGAAACTGCGCTCCCAAACTAAAATGAAGGACGTTGGCCACACTGCTGCCGAACTCAAAGAAAACTGGGCAGGCCATGTCTTCAGCGTGTCTGACCAGATATGGGCAAAAACCACCATGGTCTCCAACAGCACGCGACCTCACGGTAGGCCCTGTAGGATATGGCGGGCGAAACGAATTGGACTCGCATCGAAGGGACTGGACCCAGTTGGCATAAGACAGGGGACAGTGGAAAGAGGGGAGGCCTTTGTCATGCAGTAGAATCTATATTCATGAATTATTTAGGTCAAGAAGATTTCATAAATCACACCAACCAAAACCAATAAACAAACGATTTCATTCCGGAAACAATCTAATACAAAAAAATGTACTATCATTTATTTATACTCCTGATCAGATTTTATTGACCGTTACATCCCGAACATAATAGTCGTCTACATTTGTTCATGTTTTTCGAAGTAGGTACTTAACAAAGGTCCGGTGTCAGACCCTAATTAAAGTGCTCATTAATTTGTCGCTTCAGGGTTGGCGAATGTTCACATTGTGATCGGATAATCGTAATTATACATCGATACCTTTGAGAATGAAATATCGAGTTATTTTGATAACTCCGACAAAATTTTATTTATATGACAGGATTTATGTAAAACTGCGCCCCGCGTAAGTCCCGATCCCGTGGGAATATCAGGATAAACAGTAGCCTATATGTTAATCCAGGTCTCCAGCTATCTACATGCCGAGTTTTGTCGCATTCGGTACAGTAGTTTTTTCGTGAAGGAGGAACAAACATACAAACATATTAGTTGGGATTAATACTGGCTGGCCTATTAGGTACCTACAAGTTGGTAGTATTTTCAGATGAATTAAAAATATTTAATAAATATAGGTACAGCAAAAATGATTAAAAGTCTTGATTTTAACGTATTCGAATTTCCGTATATGTTAATTGCTATGTAAAATAATATTCAATTATATCCAAAACCCAAACCATCGAAACACAAAACCGAACAAAAAATAAAAATGTGTTTAAAAAAGCGAGTGTTACATATTCTATGCATCGCCACTTCCGTGGTTTGCCTCGTTTGTTTGCGGAACAAAAAGCCGTTTTGGCTACACCCAAACAATTAAAATTATGATGCATTTTTTTGCGAATCTATGATAAATGTAAACAGTATTTTTACAACATCGCAGTACGGTTCTATAAAATGTATTATTGTGGCAACATTCCAATATTACATTTGCCAAATCTTTACAAATAATGGCTTTGATAATAAGCGTTCTGGGTAAGAACAAGTAAAAGTCTCAAGCGATACGCACATCTTAAACACTTTTAAGACGATTGACAATCGCTTTTATGCTTACGCCATGCTTGACTGTAAAGACTTGATCGTCCTCAGAGCCATATACGTATATTTTTATGACTTCTACAAAGTTATGTAGTTGTTTGTTCCCTTTTGAAATAGGTAAGACGCAATAGCAATAGCCATTTTAAACTTCGTCGTAAGCTAATACGTACACAGTTTCATATAAATTTCACGGTTCAACTCTACAAACATAGTTCTGGTTCCATGTCCCCCAAATATAATCTCCAGGGAGTCCCTTAAAACGTGTTGACTTACCGGAAAACAAACTCGGTGGCCAATTTTACCCCAAAAGTAAACCGGAACACCCCGTAGAAAAAACAAAACTATATTCATATACTCTAATCTCATTGCAAATGAAACTGAAATAATAAAGATATGGGTTTGTAAATATAAGGGGAAACACAATGACTTGAGGAAGCAAATATTCGGAACAATGGAAAGGCTACCCTATTCAGAAATTTCGATTACTGAAATGTAGGTACAATAAGCAACAGTTTTCCAATTTTTTAAATCAAATATTGTTTTTACGCGGAAGTATATAGGGGTGATCGTGTTTTAGGACTGTCTTCTATGGCCAGAAAATCTACTTTAAGAATTAGCTATAGCAAATATTACCAACCCGGAGGAACAATTCCATTACATCAGTGTTAGTCACTACATAGTATAAAATAAAGTCGCTTTCTCTGTCCCTATTTCCCTTTGTATGCTTAAATCTTTAAAACTACGCAACGGATTTTGATGCGGTTTTTTTTTAATAGATAGAGTGATTCAAGAGGAAGGTTTATATGTATAATACATGCATAATATAGCCGTGCGAAGCCGGGACGGGTCGCTAGTATCATATATTCGTAACACTTTAGTACAAACCATGGCCAAATGGCTGGCTGTTACTTTGGCCAACGGATCAACATTGTCATCTAAAGAGGCAATGCAGCGAGCCTTTTGGACACCCTACCTAGGGAAACTTATTTAGATTTTTAATATTATTATTTTTTCTATTTAATTAAGTTGTATCTTTGTAATGTTTTGTTACTTGTTGTAAAAAAATATTATTGCGCTTAAAAACCATTAATTCGTGTAGTGAGATTGAAAATGTTGTTAGGTTATAGTTAAATGATCGATGGGTTATAGATACCAAACCTACCTTTTTTCAAAGATTCAAAATTTCTATATCACCATTATACGCTTAATCAACACTTTGCAAAACCAAAATCAGCAAAGTCCCCGTTAAAAAAACCAAACCGGAAGCAAGTTACAAAGGCAGATGGAATGCGTAATACGAAGCTGGCTTATCTGGCTATCGCGTGGATTTGTCCAACCGAAGAACACGCAACGCTTATACAGGATTAAGGATTAATGCGGTTGGTGATATCCAATCGGTTTGTCCTAATGTGCTGAGAATTTGAAAGGGAACATCTATTTCTGAGGGTCCGGATAAGAATATGCGTATTTTATTTGTAGGATTTGGATTATATGTAGAAATTTCTTCCGGAATTATGTGACGCTAACGAATTTTACATTATTAACAATATGAAAAAGACACATCTGGAAAAGAAAAGCCAAGGATGGGCTCAATGGCGCATTTTGGGAGGCCTACGTCCAGCAGTGTTTGTTTATGATGATGATGAAGATTATTATGGACGTAAAACGTTCACTTCCAAAACTTCGAATTGATTATATGTATAGATTTTATCTGCCTATATAGAAATTACGAGCCTATATAGAAACTGATCGCGATCTTATGCGACGTATTGCCAATCTGTCCAAAAATTTGTCCAGAAGGTAATACTCGTAAATAAAATTGTTCAAATAACATTGAAATATCATTCCGATTGCATTTCTATAATAAAAATTATTCTTGCGAATACCAAAAGCTTATTTTGGTATTAAGCTATTTTTATTTTATTTATTTAAAAGGACATATACAATTTCTTACAATTAATTAGTTAAACAAATGCCAGGAAACCTAACTAGGTTTGTCTTGGCATCTAGGTATAATCGACGCTACATCATTATAAGTATATTAGTTTCAAGATAATTCATAAGCGCTCGAAATAACTTTTAAATTAATACATTACAAATATTATGAGAAGAAAAAATGCATACGAGCTACTTTCACTGTTACACAGAATACGGGGTAGTTCCAATAGTTATCTGTCACTTTTTGTCTACAGATTAGACAAAGACATTGTTAGGCATTGAAATAAAATCCACAATTCCAGAGATAATTTTTGTGTATATAAAAATCTATAATATAAAAATCAATTGCTGTTCGTTAGTCTGGCTAAAACTCGAGAACGGCTGGACCGATTTGGCCAATTCTTTTTTTGTTGTGTTTGTTGTAGTCCAGGGAAGGTTTAAACGGTGAGAATTTAAAGATCGGACTTACGCGGGTGAAACCGCGGGGCGCAGCTAGTAAAAAATAAAAAAAGAACAGTTTTTATTTTTTCTTTAATTTTTGTGTTAGTTTTAAATATTGTATAGATTTCGGTCTGATAAATAAACATATATTATATTATTGTTTGTAATCAAAATGCAATCGGAATGATATTGCAATGTAATTTGAACAATGTTATTTACGAGAATTGGCCTTCTGTTCATCTCGCCAGTCTCGCCACCTTCGACGGGGTAGCATATGTTTATATGCCGGCATATAAATATAACATTAGCTATAGGAAATACGGGATGTTACGTACGGTAAGTTCGCCTTATACGTATATGCTTTATATTTCCCGATGATATACTATTTCCGTAGAGTAAATAGGTACATCGAAAAACCCTCCTTATTTGAAATACATAACAATCTTGTAGATACACTCATATGCTAGCGATCATAAAATATTTTTTATCCCTTTTGCATCCGAAATGTCAAATAGGTTTGCTATGAATTTTATGACTACATAAAAATAGGCTGTCATAGACCGAATATAATTTCTTTCGATTTGAATTATATTTTTAGGTATATCTTTTATATCCAAATCCAATAAAGGGGAAGTGGTTTACCGAGTAGGCTCTTTGGTTAATAGCGAGGTGCGTGCGTAAGGGAAGTGTTAATATCACGCTAATAGCCGCGAGACTTTGTTCAGTTGTCAGTCTACGTCATACGTCAGTCCTTTTTAAGGCCTTTACACACGTCCCAATTTGATCGGCTTGATCTAGGGTACCGTTCCTCAGGGGGGAAAACGGGACCCTATTAGTAAGACTTCACTGTCAGTCCGTCCGTCTATCCGTGCCGTCCGGCCGTCCGTCCATCCGTACATCCGTGCATCCGTCCGTCCGTCCGTCCGTCCGTTCGTCCGTTTGTCTGTCTGTCTGTCCGTCTGTCATCCGGTTGTATCTTATGAATCGTGATAGCTAGAGAGTTAAAATTTTCACAGATTATGTTTTTCTATAGTCGGTATATGAAGAATAACTAAAACCAGAAAAAAAAATTGAGCTGGACTCAAATACAACATGGTACGGAACCCTTCGTATGGGTGTCCGACTTGCACTTGTTCGAAATTGGACGTCGGACCCGATCAAATCGGTACGTGTGTTAACACCTTTAGTTTCGCGCGCTGTCATTAGCCAAGGGCTACTTAGTTAAGGGTCCTGTAGTAGCTGTCATTGGTTTAATATGTTATTTCCGTAACAACAACAATGTCAGATATTTGTTATGCCACTGGACTAATTACCGCATAGTTTTATAACATAGTGTAAAAACGGGGCCCTTTTACTAACACTTCACTCTAAGCTTGTCTGTCTGTCACCAGACTGTATCTCATGAACCGTGATAGCTGCTAGATAGTTGAAATTTTCACAGATGATTTATTTCTGTTGCTACTATAACAACACTAAAAACAGAATATACGTACGGGTCCTTTGGTCCGTCTCGCACTTGGCTAAGTTCTTTTAGAGAAAATATACTCACAACAGTTCTTTAAACTATTCAACAGCAAACCAACGACCCTTTACAATATTAGAATTATTAAATTTCATGTTATAGAGCGCGAGCTGAGTTGCTTTATCCAGTTACAGTGAGCTTTCTAGTTTCAAGTTGAGAAAGCTTATCTTATCTACCGCTTCTTTCGTAAAACACGTTTGTTTACAATACCCTTTTCAAGTTTGTACTCAAAATGCTTGTTGAAAGTTTTAAATGTCAATTATGATTAGGAATTTAACGGATTTTTGGGGCACTCGACACCTTAAAGCAAAGTCGAGCGAATGTTGATTACATATCGACATTAATAAAGACGATAACCTACTTACATATGGGGTTAATGGCCGCTCTACATGATGGCCCAGCACTGGACCAGCGAGATGGCCATGCGATGGTTGAAACGCAACTACGCGATGGCCACGTTCAGCCATCGTTGCCCACTTACTTTGATGTTCGACCGAAAACCGACACCGTGGCCATCCGCCATCCCACGAACCATAAGCCATCAGACACCGCTATGCCCTCTACATGCTGGCCCATATATAAGTAGCCATATATTAGTGGCCAAGTATATAAGTAGTATATTCGTTGTCTAGCACCCATAACACAAGTCTAGTTACTTAGCTTGGGGCTAGATGGCGATGTGTGGAATGTCCTGCAATATTTACTTATATTTATTTATTTATTAGTGGGCCAGCATGATGGCCCATCATGTAAATGGCCATAAAGTTTCTGCCAACGTTTGATCGAGTGCGTCAACAACTCATAAGAGGGGTATCTACTGTACAGGCCTCAGCGCATGGTGACAGCTAACATAAAACCAAATATACTCTAAATTTTTTGAAGTTTAGAGTCAGATATCCGTGGCTTGTGTCGAATTCACTCGCATAGAAACCTTTTTCTTCTATATGAAAATAAATAAACAATCCACGTAGGTATTCCAATAAAATTTATCAAACAGGAGCAATCAATTGATAAGTGCTATTCCACGCCAAGCACTCGCGAAATATATCGACACACGGAGGGGTCTGACCCCAATAATGTATGGTCCATTTAATATAAAAGTTACATTGCCTGAATAAGAAATAATTGTTCCGGCGTTTTTAATATAAATTATTACATTTCCGTTATTCAATGTACTGTTAGGGGAATCTTTATTTTCAAACACGATGCAGCTGTGGGCCTGCTTAAAGTAATTTTTGACAATTCTGTCGAGTCATTACGGTGGTAGTGTGTAATTTACTGCCGCCATAATGACTTGACAGTACTTAAATTACACTACGTTTGTCATCTAAAATAGATTGAGGAAGTACAACAATATTACCAGATACACTGTAAAAGCAGCAATTTTGCCAACTAGGTTTATGTAAAAGGTGGTAAAAAGTGTTAAAGAAATGGTTAATTTAAGAAAAATTGTCGAAATAGCAAAATTTACGTCGAATTTACCATCAAACTTCTCATCAACCGTTTTTTTGTGCACGGTATGTTTTGGCACTAGGCACGTAGCTAAAAACGAAATATTTTAACTACTGTAATTGTAAATCAATTATACAAAAAAAATTACGCCAAAAAATACCCAGAAATTAAATATATAACAAAAACTGTAATCGTTAATATTCTAATTTTACTATTAGCGACAAAAAGTAGCTCTTAACTCAGTAGGCTCTTTCGATAACGTCTTCCGGTAACCAAAGAGAACACTTACCTCTAAACTTACCTCCAGTAGAAAAAATATACTTTTAAATAATATTTTCCCATTTTATTTAGGGCAACACGTAATTTAATACTCCAAGTGAATACTGAAAAATCCTTCTCGAACCCGTATTACCTTCGCATGTCGTGGTATTTTTGCTTATCTAAAGAACCGTGGGATATCTTCGTATCAGACATATTAGCATAATATTTGTTATGGCAATCGGTCGGCCTAGGCCATTACTCGGACCGCTGTGTTGGTAAAAGACTCTGTGATATTCGAAACTCGAATAAAAGAGGTAAATTGCGGATAAGTAAAGACACGCCTCACAAGTACGGCATATTTTTTCTAAAGATATTACAGTAAAAAAGGTTCTGAATTTTATCGAACAGTTTTTAGTTAAATGTATATTTTTTTCATGTTGAAAATAAAATCGACTTCGAAATCCAAATATGCCTGTTTGTTTTAACACTAATTGGAATGTGTATTTTGCTTTTGTCACTAACATCGCCTAAAAACGAGATAGTTTCATATGAAAACCAAACAAAATATTTAAATTGCAACTAGCACTAGTTAAAAAAATATTCAAAAAATATGAATGTAGAAATTGATGTGTTGGGTTTAATGATTTAACAGGGAGTAGGGTAAAACCCGGATAGATGCCCCACTTTTTGAAAGGGACTTGTATTTTTAAAACTATTAGTTTACCATGAATAATTCCTACGAATGTAGCTACTTCAATCATTTGTCTTACATCGCGACATAATTTTGTTAACTTAATAATTACCAATTCTGCAGAAATTGAGTTTTTGCAGAACCTTTCTTTTGCGGATAGATGCCTATCTATATGGATAGATGCCTCACCACGAAAATGCTAAGGAGGATAGATGCCTACCTATATGGATAGATGCCTCACCATGAAAATGCTAAGGAAGACAAATATACTTGTGGTGTAGGGTAGATGTCCTATTAAATAAAATAAGTAAAATAGTAGATTTATCATTTATTTGGAAACATAACCATAACAAGACAATGACATTGTCTAACAAAAAATAATTAGGTATTTGAACTTTAACATGCACAATCAAGTCGTACCTAATAATTAAACAAAAAAATTAAAAACTAAAATTGCAAATAAAAGTCTGTCTCTGATTCTGTTTAGGTCGAGATAGAAAGTGCTTTCAGTTTTCCACATCTGGTGCAATAGTTCCTAAAAATTGTACATGTTTCATGCAGCCACTTCTGACACATAATGCACTTAATCTAATCAGATGTCGACTTAGTATTTTCGTAACTATCAAAGCATTCAATGCAATAATTGTCGTTTGTGTTTTTACATTCTTGTTTGTCTCTTTTAGTTTTTTTCACAGGCAAGCCTTTAGTTTCTTTTCCTTTAGATTTATAGTAGTTATTGGGTAAGTTGTCTTCACTTTCACTGTTTGAACTGTAAATAATTTGTCTTTTTTGTGATCCTCGACCCTGATTAACTTTTAAATAGTCATCATTTTCTTTACCACTAAGATCAGTAATGTCATCATCATCTTCTTCACTAAAATACTGGTAATGTAGTTTTTTTGGTATTCCTTTCTTAACTTTCTTGTCATGTCCTTTATCTTTCTTTAATTTCTTAGATTTTTCAATTGTTTCCTTTTTTTACTAGATCCAGCCTTAACTCCCTTGTCAAACTTAGTTTTTTCTTGTTTATTCTTCCGTTCAGATATATCCCTCTTTTCTTTTATTTTTTTCTGTTGAATTCAAAATATCTGCTGACTGTTTCATCCTCTTAGCCATGGTCAAAGGAATTTGTGGTATTGGTGAAGCTTCAAGTAAAATTTTCGACGGAGTTTCTTTTTCTATTATATCTATAATTTGTGCCATTGTATCATTACCAATATCAAAATCAGTTATATTTTCTAAAATCTGTGAATCTATCAAAAGACTAGGAGATTGACAGTTGAATGAAGTCTGTTTGGGATTTGGTGGTGTTTGTTTATTTTGGGTTGCATTAGTTGTATTATCTTTGTCGGTGAAAATCTCTGGATGGCGATTCATCGAAGCAGTCTGAGTTTGTTGTTCGACTTCAACAGATTCACCAAGTTCTGCATTTTCTCTTCTATTTACGAGCTCTGGTTGGCGATCTAATGAAGAAGGCGGAGGCAAGGTTGTTGATGTAGATTGTTCAACTTCATCAGGCTCCTGAGGTTCGCCACTGTTTTGTCTGCCTAGGGCAATATCTGATGAAATTGCTCGAGGGCAAACTCCATCTTTTCTTTTGTATTTACGTGGCATGTTCACCTATAATCAATAGATATTGATTAAATGACATATTATTATGAGATATAGGTACTAACACAATATAGTATAATCGATAATATAACGGAACATAAAAAAAAACATTTCAAATACATAGTGAGATATCTGAAGAGTTATGGGGGATAGACGCCCTTAAGGGCACCTATACTGCAAAACATTGGGGCGTCTATCCTTTTTGATATGGATAGATGCCCTTTTGGTTTTAAACTAAACTAAATAAAAATTATTGATTCTTGAAAACTAAACAGGCACTTAATGAACCAGTGTATGAATGTAATTCAAATAGAAGGTAATTTATCACTATTTAAAAAAGTTATACAACACCAAATACACACGTTTGAAAATGTGACGCGTTCGTCGCGCTCGCCGCGGAGATGATCGCACGCGCTAGCGAGACACGTCTGTCCAGCGCGATGGGCTGCGGGGGACTGAGGTGTGCGGTGACTACGCTCCGTATTTCAACTATGAATTATTATTACGATGTCGCGAAGTTAGGAATTTTGAAAATGCGGCACCTATCCCACTAAGGCAACTATCCGGACTTTACCCTAAATGTACGGGAGCCGCTTAGCTGTCGACCGATTGCTCATCGGCACTTCATAGCCATTGATGTCGCTATCATGAGAAATAAATATAATAATTGTAGAACATTACACACAGCGCCATCTAACTCTGAATCAGCTGAATCAGCATCATCATCTCTAGCTGAATCAGTTCTTTTCCATCCAAAGGTTGCCTGGAAGAAATCGCTTTCAGCGATGAAGTCGCCCATTTGTTATGTCGTGTTAAATTTACACTTTCTAGCTATTACTTTACTCTGTGTATATCGTGATCTGTTTCTTCCTGTGTTGTACAAATAAAGTTATCTATCTATCTAACCCCAAGATAAGCAACTAGGCTTCTGTTATGGTGGTCAGACAACGGATACAATACTTAACTTATATACTTTTCCTTTGGAAATACATCCTCATCCTAAACTCAATAGTATAAATCCTCGAAAGTTAGATATTTATTTTTTCCCCTTGTCACGGTCAAGGGACTGGGGCGATTTGGATATTAATCAGCATAGTGGTAACTAGCTGCGCCTTGCGGTTTCACCCGCGTAAGTCTTCCTCGATAAATGGACTATCCAACACAAAAATATTTTTTCAATTCGAACCAGTAGTTCCTTAGATTAAGCGCGTTCAAACAAACAAACTCTTCAGCTTTATAATATACTAGCGACCCGCCCCGGCTTTACACGGCTATATTATGCATGTAATACATATAAACCTTCCTCTTGAATCACTATCTATTAAAAAAAACCGCATCAAAATCCGTTTCGTAGTTTTAAAGATTTAAGCATACAAAGGGATATAGGGACAGAGAAAGCGACTTTGTTTTATACTATGTGAAGTAAGTAAGTAAGTATAGTGAAGTATAGATAGTGTAGATTAGGAGATGGAGAAGTACATACGATACTTTTTATCAAGAAATTCTTGCAAAGATACTGCAGAAACTCTCTACATTTATGGTGTCGGATTATAAAATTACCACATCATTCGACTCTCATAATTTTTAAATTCAGTACATTAATATTTCAATCAACGAACGTGGCAACTAATTTCCATTTGATCTTATTTTATTACAGCATATTTGAAGCCTGCAAGCTTTAAGCTTAGAAGATTTACCGCTTTACCGACACTAAAGAGAGAATTGTTTGTTTTAAATACACTATTTTAAAATTATGTTCTTTGAAGTATGGGGTTGAGATCTAAAAACGTAGACGTATTAAAAAGATTTAGTAGGTTGGAGTTTTTACCCGAACACGCGAGGGTAATAGATTCAGATCGTTCTAATATCTTTCCTTTTTCTGAGGTTCTAACACCCTATGTTTGATTTTTTAAACGTAGCTCGGTAATACTGAACGAATTTAAATAAATGAGGTATCAAATTATATTTACAAATTGTAAGAAAATTACATACAATCTTAAACTAAACACCAAATTATTATGCTGCTACTTTGGCCAACAGATCTAAATTTATATTGAACAACAGTAGAAGCAAAGCACGAGCTGTGGTTGGTGCCTTGACAGGACATTACGGAACCAATGACATGCTTTTAACAATGAAGTTAACTTCAAATAATGACTGCAGAGCCTGCGGTGATGTGAGGGAAACTATGGAGCACATACTGTGTGAATGCGACGTCTTAGCAGCGAAGCGTATGAGCCTCCTTGGGAATGCGTATCCCAAATCGGAGGAATTTAGGTTTCTTCCTCTCAGTGGGATCACCGCGTTCACTTCTTCAAAGAGTAAAAAAACGTTAAGGTGTAGGAGTAAACACAAAAGATCCCATTGGGTCGAAGTGTTGCTGGCTATTTGTCAGCCCCCAATATATAAGATAAGATAAGATTGGCCAAGAGATCGGCATTGCCATCCTAAGAGGCAATGCATAGGGAAACTTATTATTTTTCCCATTTCAAATTAAGTTGTAACTTTGTAACGTTTTGTAACTTATAAAATAAACACCTAAATCTCTTAAAAATAGTTGTTATCCTGACGCGATCAATTGCAATGTAACAAAAGACACTGATTACAAAATAAAAATAAATAACCCCTTCCTTGCAGTAGGGTAAAAAATTAAACATATTTAAACCAAAACATATTTGTAAAAATCTTTGTATTTGTTAATAACTAGGTAACTAATCATAATAGTTTGACTCGAGCTTCAAAATAAGCAATTTTTTCAAATACAGTCAAAAGTCAAGCGAAATCCCAACAAAATAAGCAATGCAATCAAATAGAATATGTTACAGGAAATAACAGATCCGTTATTTCCTGTAACTGTATTCATATCCAATGACATTATACAATCTATAGTTTTCAAATAGATACAAACAAACATCAAAATCGTATACAAGATTGTTGTACCAACACATAAAGATAACTGTTACAGACGAACCACATTATCTCGAGTCGCTGTCTTTATTGGCTGAAATCGGCGTGGAAACGTATTAAAATAAATCTGAACACGATCTTTCATATACCGATTTCTTGCATGAAACTGCGTCCGACATTGTGATGGTTGTCATTAATTACACAATAAATTATCAAATCCAGCGCTGATGGGAACAAGTCTGAAAAATTCTGAAATTCTGTCAGTTAAATGCTTTTTGGTACTAACACTACGTCATTGTTGAAGCTTATTTAATTTTGCATTAAGATTTTCTACTATATAAGATGAAAAGATAATTTTTTTTTTTTTTTTGAAGTTATACTTCTTTAGGCGCGTTATGAAAAAATGATGAGAGTGAAATTTTACAAAAGCGAGACACAAAATTCTCACGTCACACAAAATTCTCACGGGAGAAGTTGTTTAAATCTAAATTGAACTTTATTGATTGTGTTGACAATCCTTTTCCAGTCCAGAGTTTTTTGTCGGACGAGTATTTTGCCCGACGAGTTTTTTGTCGGACGAGTTTTTTGTCGGACGAGTTTTTTGTCGGACGAGTTTTTTGTCGGACGAGTTTTTTGTCGGACGAGTTTTTTGTCGGACGAGTTTTTTGCCGGACGAGTTTTTTGTCGGACGAGTTGCGCGTACATAAGTACACGCACCCTTTTTTTTTTTTTGTTAATACCTATAATCCTTTACCAAATTGACTTTATTGCAGTTTATGTTGCGTTTGTTTATTTTTATTTTTAAAACGCCTCCCTCACCCGCTGCTGTTTGCTGTTGGGTTTTCATTTAAAAATAAAATAAAAATGTTAAATTAATAAATAGTAAAACACGTAAACGTGATCGTAGTATACCGATATACAAGAATATGTAACCATATTGTGAAAGCTCCTGTTGCACTCGCGTAAGCTTTTACGTTCTTCCATTTTATATAATAACCTGTTCTCATATCAAAACTCTATTATATCCGAGATATTCAATAATATAGTCGACCACTTAGGGACACCGTAATTAGGGTTGTCACTTTCTCGCAAAGGTTATCTACGTTACTGCCAAAAATCTTTATTGGGGACTCTCTTTATTGGTCCGAATTAGTTTCCAGGACTTTGGGCGTAATCAGATGTTTGTAACTGGGTTTAACATTCACATTTTTTTTTTCAATTATAACTCTTAAATAGGTACTTACACTTTTGTATAATTTTTTTTTTAATTTTGAAAAGAAGGTTTCTAATTAGTTGCGTTTTTTTTTGAAGGTACGATGAAGAAACTCATGTTTAACAATAACAAATGTATATAAAATCACTGAAGTGGAAATATTAAAATGGAAAGGTAGCGGCGACACTAGTAATGAACCAATGAAAAACCAAGGATTATAATATGCCACCAGAATTTAATCCTTTTCTAAAATAACAGACTAATTTGTCTCTCAGACGACCTATATGACGGGGTGGGCGAAAACCCGCGTGCAACGAGAAGGTTGCCGGTTCGATTTCCGCCTCAAACAAATATTTATGTGCTCTTACTGGGACGTAGCATCCTGTTTCACTTTTTCAAAGTTAGGTAACGCAACGGCGTGTTTCTGTAAGTAAATACTAGCTGCGCTCCGCGGTTTCACCCGCGAAGTCCCGATGCCGTGGGAATATCAAAATGAAAAGTACCCTATAGCCTTCCTTGTTAAATGGACTATTCAACACATTTTTTTTTAAATTTGAACCAGTAGTTCCTGAGATTAGCGCGTTCGTACAAACAAACTCTTCAACTTAATAATATTGCATAGATTTACTTCGAAAGAAAAGTATATAAGTATAGTATTCATTATCTGTTCACCATAGTTGCTTTGCTTGGAGATAGATGCCGCTGTGTTAAATGTCTATAATATTTATTGATGCCATAGCAAAATGTCAACCCTAGCAATAAATGGATTTACTTAACATTGCCTCGCGATCGCTTACTTACACCAAGTGGAAAATGCACTGTCGATAACTGTTGTTTACTCCAATATTTTTCTATTTGTCGGTCCCATGATTTCAAACTGCACTCTAAATTATAAACAATATTTTTATCAAGAGTCACGTTCGATTCAGCTCTATGGACGGGCTTAGTTTTGATTGAAACAGTTACGGGTTTTATTTAAAAAACTGCTTTAGTTTTTGACATGTTTCCATTGAGTGATTTTTATGGAGCATGCTTTTAGTGACAGCTACGTAAATTGTGAATCACTTTCATATAAATATTACTTTGTTGGTTTTTCCATGGCATGCATTCATAATGTCGTACTCAGGTTTGATTTATTAATCACTGATAAAAAATAGTAAATTAGTTCGTAAATTAAATGTTTTTTTTTTTAGGTATGTATGTAATTGTATCTAAAATGTTTTTATTCTGCTACAATTTGCTAATAGTATATTTTCGATTTTTTAATTCAGAAGAATTGTTTACGTTTTAATCTTTAAAAAAAATTGTTTAAAATCTTAATAAAGTTGAATGAACTTAACTGAAACGTATTACGTTTGTATAAGGAACTCATCAGTGTAGTACACGTATAGTTGTCTATCAGAAGAATGAAATAAAACTCTAAAATCAGATTTGCGGCGCAGCGCGAGTCGCCGCAGTTTTCGCGCCAAGCGCAATTCATTTTTAGACCACGCCTTTCTCTAGGTCGTTCAGCGTGAGTGTCTTTTATCCTTGACTATCGCCCCGGCATCGCACGGCTATATTATGCTTTATTGCTTGTATTATACATATAAACCTTCCTCTTGAATCACTCTATCTATTAAAAAAAACCGCATCACAATCCTTTGCGTAGTTTTAAAGATTTAAGCATTCATAGGGATATAAGGACATAGGGACAAAGAAAGCGACTTTGTTTTATATTATGTAGTGATAGTGATGATTGTGATGTAGGTATGCATCATACAGTAAGTACACGACCCACACAGAGTTTTAAGTCTATGTACAACAAGAAAATACATTAGACATAACCGTTATTCACCATATCAATATAGCACAAACATAGTTTTTCACTCAGCGAACACTCACTTGCAATGCTTCGAAACTCACTTTAAACCCGTAGTATTGTCATACCAAAGTGCGCGAACGTAAAAACTGTCTAAACCTGATTGATGTTCGCATGCCGTGGTGGTCCCTGGATCGAAGATTTATATTTATAGTCTGTGATATCTTTATTCAAATGTTTGATTAATAAACTGGCCTAGATTTGATGAAAGAGAATTTCACTGTTGTTCGGTAGTGGTGGACATCTTTAATTAATTTGAAGTTGTGGTTTGTTATTTTAACAACCAAGTCCCCTATAGGTACTTTCTAGGACGTGCCTATAGGCTTACTAGCTTTTAACCGCTTCTTCGTCCGTTTAGGAGTTGAATTTTCCAAAATTATATCTTAGCGGATGCCTACGTCATATAACTATCTGCATGCCAAATTTTAGCCAAATCCGTTTATTGGTATGAGCCATATTTGAGCTGTGATAAATTAGTCACAACCGCTGTAGTAGTAGGCCTTCCTTATTTTTGAAATAATTTATATCAGGATTTAAATTCTAGGCCTTGCTCTTACTGATCTACTCAAATGAACCACCCTGTGGTTTAATATCAACAGTAAGCAAATAAAATGCGAGAAACACTATAAATAAAGTAAAAAACTTCCCTCATTTGGATTCTCAACAGCAAACTAAAAAGATAAGGGGTCGATGTCACGTCACACTACTCTGTTATTCGTTAGTCACTGCAGTAAATGAAAATTTATGGGTCTAGTGCGTGCTTGCTGCAGTTAAAATTCATAAAATTCATTTAAATTAACAATATAAGCGAATTAAGAAAAAAAAACAGACAACGGACTTTTGTATCGGGCGATAGCTTGCTGAAAAATCGCACAACTTTGGAGGTAGGTACAGATAACAAGAAGTTACAGGTTAGAAAAGGGGTTAGGGGCCTAGTGGTTTATACCTTGAGTTCTGACTCCAAAGGTCCATTGCTCTAACGATGAAGGAAAACATGATGAAACTCATAGTTTAGTTTGCACCTGAAGTATTTGCGAGTTCTTCCCCTCTGGACTCGTTAAATTAAACTGAGAGGGTGGTATTTTGGGTTCTGGAGAAGTCTACTCCAATAATACATTTCCGGGCACTACAGAGCGCCCTAAATATTGTTTTTTCTTTAATCTTCCTATCTGCGATCAGTCGAGAGACCATAAGCTGATGTTGTGAGAGTCGATGTCATGAAGAAGAACGTGACCACTGTCTCGTCTTCCCTGTTTATAGCACTTGCTTTCGTTTCAGTCTATGCTTGCCCTCACAGCTTAGGAGCTCAGAGGCGAGAGGGTTGGGGTGATTTGAAAGTTTTCTGGCGTGTAGGAGTCTGTATCGTTTGATCTCATCGTTAATTGTCGGCATGTCAAGATACTCGTGAATCTCGTTGTCCCGGGTGTACCACAGAGCATTTACTATCGTTCGTAAGATGGTGTTTTGTACTCTATGTAGGCATAGTATATTACTGTTGCTGGCCGTGCTCCACAGTTGGATTCCGTAGCGCCCTAAATAAGCATGAATTAAAGTTGCTGGCGCTGTAAAAATCAACTAGATGTAACAGCCAATATTGTATACTATTTTATATTATACTATTTCCAAATCACTTACTTTTTTTCATTCTATCTCACGATGTGGCTCAGCATTATTGCTATAGTGACAAAAAGCCTTTACTTTAAGATGGTTACTTTTTTATTGCCTTCAAATTGGAACAGTCTGCGAGCAATCATAGGCCAACTGTTAATACTATAGTCTGTTTTACCCTAATTCTTTCGTCACACCCGATAGTAGAGTCAGGTTGATGAATGAGGTGATATAATTAAATTAAGTTTTAGAACTGAAATATTTGTGTAATTTACAAGTAATGTTCACTGATATGGGGGTGTTTTTTTAAATGTTTTATTTACTATTTGCGCCTAGCTGTTTCGTCGGAAGTCGAGGTTCTGCCATCTAGCTTGTGCTTTGGTGACAACGGATAGCATACATACCTATATCCATTTATTTTATAAATAATTTATCTATACTATATAATATTCTAAGCTGAAGAGTTTGTTTGTTTGTTTAATAAAAGTATATAAGTAGTTTATCCGTTATCTGGCACCCATAACACAAGCATTAAGTTGCTTAGCTTGGGGCTGGATGGCGATGTGTAATATGTCCTGAAATATTTATTTATTATTATTTATTTTATTTGAACACGCTTATCTCATGAACTACTGGCTCGAATTGAAACATTATTTTTTTGTACGATAGTCCATTTTTCGAGGAAGGTTATAGGCCACTTTTAATCCCGATATGCCCACGGGATCGGGAGTTACGCAGGTGAAACAGCGGAGCTCAGCTAGTACTTGCATACAGAAACACCCAGAACAGAAACATATATCTGTAGATACAAAATATTGTATCGAGGCGGGAATCAAAACAGCAACCTTCTACGTCGAGAGCGGCTGTTCGCTCACCACGTCACAGATGGTCATCCCTAAGAAGTAGTTTGTGTTATTTTTCGGATGTAGCTATCTGTATACTTACCATACAGATAGCTACATCCGTATACTTGCGTTTCATCGCAATAATTTCTGTAGTTTTTGCCTAAAGAAATAACAAACATACTAACTTTAAAACACAATTTATCACATATTGTACTTCTATACGGGATGTTTTCCGCAACTCTTTAGTTAAGTTTTTTTTGCGTGAGGATAAAGTAGGATTGTCCAGCACCTTTACTACCCTCTCGGCTTAGCCGACCATGTCCAGAGGAAAGATCTTGTCAATGCGTCTGTAGCCAACTAAGCCGCGGGTTTCATCACGATGTTTTCCTTCACCGTAAGAGCAATGTCAATTAGTGCATATATATTTATGCGATGTGCGTGTACATCGCACAGTGGCCCATATAAAGAGGTAAGTGCGGAAACATCTCCGTAAACCTAAGACCTAGCGCACATAGAAAAAGAAAGAAACCATTTATTTGGAGAAGCACACAACACACCGACAATCAGTAAAGGTGTAAGTAACAAACATAAAAGCACTGGCATAAAACAGAAAGCACATAAAAATAAATACGAAATAATTAAGTAAAATAAACACATCTTTTTTTCTTAAAAAAATCCATCACACTTTTTTACGCGGCTTAGGATGTGCCTTATTGCTTAGTCAAGTTGTTTCTGGGTTTCTATATAACAATTCAAAACCACATATGAACGCGAAACATCGTCACCTAACGTTCCTTTTACTAATTGTGGTTTTATGATACGAACTCTTATAAAACAAATGCACAAAACAAAAACACGAAATTGCAATTTAAACATATTTCTTTCGCATTAACGTACAATCCACTAACTCCACAGTATCAATTAAGGCCGAGCACTGAAGGTGAATACTGATTACAAACTTTTTATCGACCGATAGCAGAACGATTATCAGACAGAACTTAAAATTTGACGATTTCAATTTCAATTTGTTTATTGTTTGTCACAGGTAATAGGTTCTTAAAAATAGCAACATAACATAGTTCCTTTGTAACAATACCACTAGGTGTACAATAATTTTAGTATTAAGCCACATTTTAGTTTTTTCAAGAATCACATGCCATTTGAATTAAACACAGCAAATAATAAAAATGTTAAGTAATAATATAAATGTCAATTTGTTAACAACAACACCAACAAACAAAACCAACGTTTTGTTTTCATTTTTAACCGACTTCAAAAAAAGGAGGAGGTTCTCAATTCGATTGTATGTATGTTTTTTTTTAAACACATTGAGTGTACCTAATCGGTATTCGGTAAAATTACTATTTTCTTTTACCAATAAGTATATATTTGGAGCGGTGTTGGCCTAGTGGTAGATACCTCAACTTCCATTCCGAAGGTAGTGGTTTCGAATCCCAGCCTTACTTACACCAATAGATTTTTATTACCGAGTATTTATGTGCGCTATTGACATTGTACTTTCGGTGAAAGAAAACATCGTGATGAAACCCGCGGCTTAGTTGGCTCCAATGGCGAGTTCTTTCCTATAGACACGTTCGACTAAGCTGAGAGGGTAGAGGTGCTAGGCAAACCTACTCCATCCTCACACAAAAAGGACCCAATTTAAGATGTCTAGTTGCGAAAAACAGTCCTTAAACAAGTACAAGTGGTCCCGTTTTGTTCAATTAAACAATTGGCGACTGTTGTTTAGTCAAAAATACGGCCAAGTTTTTTAAGTTCGTCACTTTATCTGCCGATCGTCGTCGTCAATCGGCCGATTAAGTTTACCTACAGTCTGCAATCACCCTAACTTCAACTCAACACCAATATGTTAAGTGCATCATTTGCTAACACTGCAGCACTGACACCACATTTGTCACTGCTGCAATCAACCACCAACTCTATTGTGTAGAAAATAGAGCACATATTACGTTAACAAAGAACGTAGCACGTCATCAATCATGTGCAAAAGTGTCAGTGTGTAACAAAACTATTTGGGAGATGTAATTAATTAATGTATTCGAAACAAAATTAAGTTTCTCTAAGTAGAGCGATGGTAATTTACTTAAATAATAGTACCAACATTATTGCAAAGGTCGGAAAATAAGCAATTGGAGGTCGAGTATGAGTTTATCAATACGAGACAGGCAATTGCCATTTCCGCCGAGGCATTTATAGTGCTTTTCTCAAAAGAATGCAGGGAAATAAAATATTATCATTATTTTCGAAAAAAGAACACGCGATGTATCGAGTTTGCGGACAAGGAGAATCAAATCCATTGCAGAAGCGTTTTTTGAATTTGGAACATTACAGAGCGGTCCAGCAATGTTGTACGAAACGGCGTGCTAACGATCCTGCAATAGATTTGACTTCGATACTTCGTGTGTTCTCTTTTCAAAAATAATGTCAATATTTCCATGCATGTTTGAGAAAAGTTATTTTGTTTTAGTAACTAGCTGCGCCCCGCGGTTTCACCCACATAAGTCCCGATCCCGGGAATTTCGGGATCAAAAGTAGCTTATGTCCTACTCCATCCCATTAACTATCATTATGCCGAGTTTCATCCAAATCGGTCTAGTAGATGATTTTTTTTTTGTTTGTAACTTTTTCTTCTTCTGCCATCTTCTTACCTTCACTCGCGTCCCTCAAACGTTCCCGTTTATTTTGGGGGTCTTTGATTCACGGGCGTATAGGTATCTTCTAAGAAAGCGTGCTATATTTAAGACCGCATCGTCACTTACCATCGTGTGAGATAGTGGTCAAACGCTGACCTATCACCACTACATAGTATATTACATACATACATACTTACATACATTGGCTTCGCCGTAGTCGGGTAAAAACAAAGTCGCTTTCTCTGTCCCTATACACCCAATTTGACATATTTTCGTTTATGTAAAGTAGAGATCATTATATTATGCCCTAGATTAATTAATGAAAAGTTTGTTTCTATTTAATATTTTTACAGTTTATAGCATTTAATATTTATACACACTTTTACCTAATGATTGTTTTTAGTTACTATTTTGCAAGTAAATTGTTTTAATTTATTTTATAAGATTATATAAGTCCTTTTTCGCCTGAGATACAGGAATACCTAGTTCAGGCATATTTGTTATTTTTGTTCTCTTTAATATTTAGTGCTTAGTTTATTATGTAGAATGAATTTTAATAAATATATTTGTATTTGTTTGTATTTATGTATGCTTAAATCTTTAAAACTACGCAACGGATTTTGATGCGGTTTTTTAAAATAGACAGAGTGATTCAAGAGGAAGGTTTTTATGTAAGTATAATATATATGCATTAGGTATAGCGGGTCGCTAGTCTATTATTAAAAAAACAGATTTTGATTAAACTTGGCAAGAAGATACATTCAATTATAGAAAGTAACTTGGGATTTGTTCCCCCATATTCCCACGGGAACGGGACTTACGCGGACAAAACCGCGACTGCTGCTTGTATGGTTAATTTTTTATAAAAGAGGTTGGAAAGTTTTGCTTAGTTAACATTTAAACTATAAAATAATGTTTGAGAACATTAAAGGTAAATTCATTTTACTTACTTACTACATTTACGTCTTGAATATCAATTCAAATTCAGTTAAGTGTGAATGAACGCTACATTTATAGATTTTACTGTAATATTTACCTGAAAAAAAGAGTCGCGCGCGCGCTTCCTTCCGGGTCGTACGCAATAATCGGTATCGCGCGTGTCGTGATTTATATAATTAAAATGTCAACCGTAAAATGCATTTCGTGCAATATAGTGATAGACGAGCTGTTATCCTATATTCAGAACAAAATATCTATCATAGATGAAGAGACGTTGGTACGAATTTGCACCACATCGTTTTCTAGTGATGAAATTAAAAACTCGAAAGCTTTATTGTTTGATTCGATACCGACAGACAAGATAAACATCAAGCGTAAGAATAAAGGAAAGGAGCAGCGCGATTTATCTGATATCATTAACTTATTTAAATCAACGGAGCCAGATGTTATTCCCGTATTCGTAGCTCATCGGCTGGAAAAGCTACCTCCAATTTTATTCGACCATGTAGATTGTACGAAACTACTGAAAGATTTACTCAAATTACAGAGTGAATTAGATATTATTAAGGCGAATTATGTGACACAAAATCAACTCAGTGAATGCAAGACAGAGTTATTGCAAGCAAAGTGTGACTCATTGACTCAATTTCCAGTACATAACGTAAACTTCAAACGAGGTGCCTGGATGTATGATAGCGGGCCGATGGGATTGTCGCAGTTAAATGATTCAATCGTGACAGAGAATGGTGAAGAAACTGGAAAACGGACAGATAGTCAGAACCATATTCCAGAATTTAGAGATATTGTGGAGGTGGTTCGAAATAAAGCAAGTTCTTGTGAGTCACATCTTCAACGGTCACCGATACAGGCAGGCGACCAACCCGGTTGCAGCGGCGGCCGTAGTGGCGGCGCGGGCGGCGGGGAGCTGCGCATACCTACAGCTACACCTACCGAGAGCGAGCCGAGTAGCGAGGTGACGTCACGTCGACTATTACCGAACGCATCCGAACAGCTGGAAGTGCAGACAGGTTCTAATAACGGGGCTTTATCGAGCGCTTCCGAACATCATATTAGCAATATGAATACAGCTAGTGTAGGTATACAAAACACGCAAACTGATGTGAATAGCGACGGCTGGCGGGTTGTAACTAAGCGTAAGAAATCACAGTATCGTTATCGAGGTGTATCAGGAGTTTGCGAAGACACACAAGAAAATTTCAAAGCGGCTGTGAAAAATATACCAATCTTTATTACAAAAGTACATAAAGATACCACAGAAAATGACATAAAAGGCTATGTATTGCGTAAAACGACGGTGGCAATTAACTTAGAAAGAATTTCATCAAAGCAAGCAAAGGATTATAATGCTTATAAGTTTTTTGTACCGGAACATAAACTTGCGATGTTCTTAGATGATAAATTGTGGCCGCAGGGCATTATATTTAGAAGGTTTGTGCATTTCAAAAGCAAGAATACGAACAATATTAATATTGTGACGGCTATACAACATAAAGAATGACAGATACTGAAAATAAAATATTCTGCAATTTAGTTTCTTTTAATTGTAAAAACGTTAAGCGCTCAGTAGAGGATATTAGAGGATTGTGTCGTACATCGCACATTATTGCAATACAGGAGCACTGGTTATTGCCGCATGAAATTGATTACTTGAGCGGTATCGACGATGAGTTTGCATATACGGGTGTATCGGCGGTGGATACATCGGCAGGGATGCTGCGCGGCCGTCCTTACGGAGGTGTAGCGTTATTGTGGAAGAAAAGTGTTTTTCAAAATGTTACTGTGGTTCAGTGTGACAACCCGCGTTTATGTGCAATAAAAATAGTAATCGGTCAAAGGTCATTCTTAGTGTTTAGTGTGTACATGCCTACGGATAAATCGATGAATCTAACGGAGTTCACGGATTGCCTCGGTGCGCTAAATGCTATTCTAAGCAATGAAGGTACCGAGTCTGTTTACATGCTTGGTGATTTCAACGCGCATCCCGGTGAGCAATTTTATTATGAACTAACAAACTTTTGTCATGACTTTGATTGGACTTGTGCCGACGTAATTAAATTAGGGTTGTCATCTGACACGTACAGCTTCATTAGTGATGTGAACGGGTGTTTAAGGTGGTTAGACCACTGCGTAGTAACTAAGTCAGCGTTACATACAGTCGTTAACGCTCACGTTCAATATGGACCCGTTTGGTCTGACCATTTACCATTAATTATTCAGTGTGACATAAATTTAATTAATTCAAAAATAATGACATGTAATTTAAATGAATGTAATAGGGTAAGATGGGGAGAAAGAAAGGTAGATCAAATTGACTTATATAGTAAACTATGTCATGAAGGTTTAAGACTTATTGATTTTCCACATGAATTTTCCAATTGTTGTGATTATAAATGTAATAATGTAGATCATAGATGTATTATTGACCAAATGTATAATGATATTATTAATGTATTAAGTAGGGCTGCTGCTGACAGTTCTGTGAATAGGTTGAAAAAGAAAAAACCCATTATAGGGTGGAATAAGCATATACGAGAGGCTCATGAGGTGGCTAGGGATAAATATCAAAGATGGGTTTTAAGTGGGAAACGTGGGGAGGGAAGTGCCTGGTGGGAGATGCGAGAAAGTAGAAAAATCTTTAAATCTCGCGTTAAGTGGTGTCAGAACAATCAAGATCAAATTAAAATGGACATTCTCGCATCTCACCACACTCGGCAGGACTTCCGTAGTTTTTGGAAATCCACAAATAAATTAAAACCTAAACAGAGCCTGCCTGTGAGTGTGGATGGTCTTAGTGATGCAAAGTGTATTGCTGAGTTATTTAAGGAGCAATTTGTTGTTGAGTCACCCTTGGGGCAATCACAGTCGAGCAGTGAGGGAGGACTGAATGGACAGGAGATGAATACCAGGTTTACGGCTAAAGAAGTTAGAATGACTATTCAATCTATGTCAAGAGGTAAGTCTCCTGGCCATGACGGTCTCAGTGTGGAACATCTGAGGTATGCTGGCGTCCATCTACCCCGTGTACTTGCGATGTTTTATACCTTTTGTTTAAATCACTCATACTTACCCGAGGGAATGATGAGGACTGTAGTAGTTCCGATTGTTAAAAACAAAAGTGGAGATGTGAGTGACAAAAACAACTATAGACCGATCTCATTGGCAACAATTACGGCTAAGGTGCTTGACAGTTTGCTTAACGCACAACTTGATAAGTACTTAGTTATACATGACAATCAGTTTGGTTTCAAGTCTGGGCTTTCTACTGAAACAGCAATATTGTGTCTTAAGCAAACTGTTAAGTATTATACCGAACGTAGTACACCTATTTACGCGTGTTTCCTAGATCTCTCGAAAGCATTTGATTTGGTTCATTATGACATATTATGGCAAAAGCTAAATGACATTTCAATGCCCGAGGAATTGATACAAATATTTAAGTACTGGTACCTAAACCAGGTAAATGTTGTTCGGTGGTCAAATGAAGTATCTGAACCGTATGGGTTGGAGTGCGGAGTGAGGCAGGGGGGGTTAACCTCTCCGAGGCTTTTCAACCTTTACGTGAACGCTCTAATAGATGAACTCAGCAGCACCCGTGTTGGATGCCACATCGATGACGTCTGTATCAATAATATTAGTTACGCTGATGACATGGTGCTGCTGAGTGCATCGGTCTGTGGGTTGGCTAAATTAATAAATATATGTGAGAACTATGCTCTGCAACATGGACTTAAATATAATGAAAAGAAAAGCGAGTGCATGGTCTTTCGGGTCGGGGGCAAAGAACCAAAAGTCATTCCTCCTATTAAACTTAACGGTAAAGAATTGCTAAGGGTAACCCAATTTAAATATCTCGGTCATATAGTTACCGCTGACCTGAAGGACGATGTTGATATTGAGAGAGAGCGGAGATCGTTGTCTGTAAGGGCTAATATGATAGCCCGCAGGTTTGCCAGGTGCTCCAGAAGTGTTAAAATCACATTATTTCAATCATACTGCACATCATTTTACACAAGCAGCCTGTGGGTTTCATATACGCGGAGGCAGTACAGCGCTCTCCGTGTACAATATAATAACGCGTTCAGGGTGCTGGTTGGACTGCCTCGATACTGTAGCGCATCAGGGATGTTCACCGAGGCGCGTGTTGACTGTTTCTATGCAACCATGCGAAAGCGGTGCACGTCCCTGGTGCGCAGGGTTCGGGCCAGTCCCAACAGCATTCTGAGAACGTTTTCAAATAGATTTGACTGTCAGTACATTAATAATTGTTGCATGATTCATGTACTGACTAGTGGTGTTTGAATAATTTCATTTAATTGTTTTATAATTGATTCTGACATTTCTTGTATTAATTGGACTAATTGTGACTTATTATTTGATTTTTGGATTTAAAATTGCATATTTATATGAATGAATTACTTACATCTTTTTCTATTTAATATTTAATTTAATTTAATGAATTTTTAATATTGATGTTGTTAATTTTGATTTGAATTGTTCGTTTTTATATGTATTTATTGATTTTTATATGAATTGAAATTTTGGTTTTTGAAGTTTTTGACTGTGACTGTAAGAAGATAGTTATTTTTAAATTTTAATCTTTAGTTTTTCATTATTTATTTATAATTTGATTGTTATTATGGATTTTAGTATCTGAAAATAAATGAATTGAATTGAAAAATAACATGGAATATTTTCTTATCTAAAAATAAATAGTTTTAAATAAAAACTTTTCTATTCCTGGAACTCTCAAACTGGGTGTATTAAAAAACTTTTAACTGTAAGTAGTTAGAAAACGTAGTTTACCAACTAAACCGTCCAAAACCCTCATAAAACACAACTGTCGTAAGATTAAACAAAACTAGAAGCAAAACACTGCAGTTTTTGTCGTTCATTCGATTTTTTTTAAATTTTCCGCTTGTACGCAATTTATCAAGCGGTTGCACCCAACAAAAAGATAGTCTAAAAACAATCCAGGCTTCTCCGAGTGAGCTGCTGATGCCGGCATGCTCCACAAAGGCTTTAGCAAAACCTAACTGAAGTTAAGTTAAACCTGTTTATTACGGACACAAATGAAATCGTTGTTTTTAATAAACACATTGCAAATGTGAACTGTTTAAGCTCTCTATTTTATAATAATTTTTCTGTTTTGAATTTGTTTTTAATGAATTTCACTAAATTCATTAAAAACAAATAACTAGACAGTTAAAATTTTCACAGAATATGTATTTCTGTTTTAGCTTATAACAACAAATAATAATAACTAGCGACCCGCCCTGGCTTCGCACGGCTATATTATGCATGTATTATACATATAAACCTTCCTCTTGAATCACTCTATCTATTAAAAAAACCCCATCAAAATCCGTTGCGTAGTTTTAAAGATTTAAGCAGTCAAAGGGAAATAAGGACAGAAAAAGCGACTTTGTTTTATACTATGTAGTGATAGTGAAGTGATATAATATTACAGGACATTCCACACCTTGCCATCTAGCCCCAAGCTAAGTAACTAGACTTGTGTTATGGGTGCTAGACAACGGATATACTACTTATATACTTTTCTTTTGTAAATATATAGGTACTTATAATACAGAAAACAACCCTGCCCACAGACAAATATCTAAGCATAAACGCGGGAATCGAACCCGCAACCCTGTGTTTGGCAGTCCGGTATGGTGACCATTGTGCCAACTGGGTCGTCAAATACTTGGTACGGATAACGGAACCCTTCGTGCGCGAGTTTGACTCGAACTTGGCAGATTTTTTTTGGATCTCGATTTTTCGATGTTGTTTAATGGTGCCCGCACATTGATACGCGCCGAGCGCGCCGCATTTTTGCCGTCCACGGAAAAAGGTACCTTATAATAATAGAGATAAGGTACATTTATTAATTTATTTATTTCAGAGTCGGCCGCCTCTGACGATGCGGACGACTCTGATGACGTCATCGGAAATATAAATGTAGATACCTTATCTCTATTATTATAAGGTACCTTTTTCCGTGGACGGCAAAAATTCGTTGCGTTCATCGCGAGACTGAAGTTTGCGGGTAGATCTCAATAGTTAGAGGATGCCTTATCGAAGTATCTAGTTTCGAGTGCGTATAGGTACCGTTTTAAATAACTTTAGTAGTGAACATAATTTTAGTAGTTTTTAATACATTTGGCCATATCGGTGTGGATCACTTAATTTCCCTAAAAGACAAGGAGAAACCGTCAACCTAAATTGACTTTAAAATCCACCTCAAAGTACATTAAGTGGGCAAGTATCGTATTGCGGAAGAATAAAATTAAACAATAGCTCGTCTCCGACATTCGGGAATGGCGGTAACGCAAAAGTGGTTGTTAATTTTCAATTTTGTCGAGATCTCTTCAACGCGATATTACATAGCCTTTATTAAATTCTGTCGGCATGCGGAGCCCTACTTATTTTTCACGACAAAATTGAAAACACCTTCAGGAAAGGTATATGTTCGCACAATATAAGAATGGCTTTACGGGGTGATGGAGAGCGAGCCGCTATGGCCAGCAGGGTTGCCACCTAGAAATCTCATAAATCCTTTACGACAAATAAAAACACCTTTCAAAGCCCAACTCGGGCAATCTGAACATAAATTATTCAATCGCTTTTTTATGTTGGTTTTTCTAAGCTTTTTTGGTATAATTAAAAGTATCTTTTCCTGTTAAAGGTACTTACCTTTAACATTTTCCGGTGTGTCGGTTTCGTCTTTGCGCTTTTATTCCTGAAATAATTTGGTTTTTTTTCTCCGTTTCGACATTTCGGTGTATTGATCTTTTATTTATAAACCCACTGGGTCAGACAAATAATTTTGCAGCAATCTGGTGCCGTGAATTGTACAGATACTTAAAATTATCAAACATCTGCATCAAAGCCAAAATCTTGCAAATTATTCGTTCATTCACATTTCAGAACTCAATCTATATTTGATGGATTCACTCAAAATATTCGAAGGGAAATGTCGCGGTTTTGAATAATAGATCTGAAGACAAAAAGTTTGATTTACGAATGCTTTCAGATTTATGCCAGCTGCGTTTTCTGAATTGAATATGTAATGAGCTCTCAGTAGGTACTGTGATTCGTATACAGTACTAGCTACAAACGTTGTTTTGCCATTTACAACTATAAAAACTAAAGGAAACAAAATAAAAAATAGATAGTAGCCGATTCTCAGACATGCATATAAAACTTCATAAAAATCTGAAAAAACTTTCAATTTGACAGCAAAATCAAAATCAAAATGATCCGCCATTTATTGAATTAATTTGTTTCAAAAAATGTGCAAACTTCACATAAACCATCTACTAAATAGTCCGAACAAAGCTTAAACAATTGGTTTGGATAGGTGAGCCCGTTATCACTATCACTACATAGTATAAAACAAAGTCGCTTTCTCTGTCCCTATATCCCTATGTATGCTTAAATCTTTAAAACTACGCAACGGATTTTGATGCGGTTTTTTTAATAGATAGAGTGATTCAAGAGGAAGGTTTATATGTATAATACATGCATAATATAACCTTGCGAAGCAGGGGCGGGTCGCTAGTATAAATAAAGTCATTTTTCGCCGTCCCTATGTCCCTATTTCCCTTTGTATGCTTAGATTTTTAAAACTACGCAACGGATTTTGATGCGGTTTTTTTAATAGATAGAGTGATTCAAGAGGAAGGTTTATATGTATAATACATGCATAATATAACCGTGCGAAGCAGGGGCGGGTCGCTAGTATAAATAAAGTCACTTTTCGCCGTCCCTATGTCCCTATTTCCCTTTGTATGCTTAGATTTTTAAAACCACGCAACGGATTTTGATGCGGTTTTTTTAATAGATAGAGTGATTCAAGAGGAAGGTTTATATGTATAATACATGCATAATATAACCGTGCGAAGCAGGGGCGGGTCGCTAGTATAAATAAAGTCACTTTTCGCCGTCCCTATGTCCCTATTTCCCTTTGTATGCTTAGATTTTTAAAACCACGCAACGGATTTTGATGCGGTTTTTTTAATAGATAGAGTGATTCAAGAGGAAGGTTTATATGCATAATACATGCATAATATAACCGTGCGAAGCAGGGGCGGGTCGCTAGTATAAATAAAGTCACTTTTCGCCGTCCCTATGTCCCTATTTCCCTTTGTATGCTTAGATTTTTAAAACTACGCAACGGATTTTGATGCGGTTTTTTTAATAGATAGAGTGATTCAAGAGGAAGGTTTATATGTATAATACATGCATAATATAACCGTGCGAAGCAGGGGCGGGTCGCTAGTATAAATAAAGTCACTTTTCGCCGTCCCTATGTCCCTATTTCCCTTTGTATGCTTAGATTTTTAAAACTACGCAACGGATTTTGATGCGGTTTTTTTAATAGATAGAGTGATTCAAGAGGAAGGTTTATTTGTATAATACATGCATAATATAGCCGTGCGAAGCCGGGGCGTGTCGCTAGTTGAGTTATTATTACAACGAAAAGTGCACTGAAAAAAAAAAATGTTAACAGCAACCAAGATCTTGTTTAATTCTAACATACATCTTGTCTCCATTTGAGCCTGTCAAGATCCAAGATTGCTGTGACTAAGAGAACTTTGTTAGTCGGGGTCGTCTATTACGTCTGAATAAGAGTAGATATATTTGTTAGTTTAATTCACATCTTGTCTGGTAGAAGTACGAAACCATGTCATAATAATAAAGACTCTTTGTAAATTCAAGCATACCATGTTTCTATCAACCAAGTTAACAGTTAGCACAAAGATGTTACTTGATTATTTGAGCCATATTCTTATTCAATCTGATTATAGAACTCCTTCAGATTTACAATTGGCTTAGTTAGTTCAAACAAGGCACTTTGTTGAGTCAATCTAACATCTTGTTCAACCTGATTATTTAACTTCTTTAATTTAATAAATATATTAGTTAGTTCAGACAAGGCACTTTGTTGAGTCAATCTAACATCTTGTTCAACCTGATTATTTAACTTCTTTAATTTAATAAATATATTAGTTAGTTCAGACAAGGCACTTTGTTGAGTCAATCTAACATCTTGTTCAACCTGATTATTTAACTTCTTTAATTTAATAAATATATTAGTTAGTTCAGACAAGGCACTTTGTTGAGTCAATCTAACATCTTGTTCAACCTGATTATTTAACTTCTTTAATTTAATAAATATATTAGTTAGTTCAAACAAAACACTTCGTTGGGTCAATCTGATATCTTGTTCAACCTGATTATTTAACTTCTTCAGATTTACAATTAGCTTAGTTAGTTCAAACAAAACACTTCGTTGGGTCAATCTGATATCTTGTTCAACCTGATTATTTAACTTCTTCAGATTTACAATTAGCTTAGTTAGTTCAAACAAAACACTTCGTTGGGTCAATCTGATATCTTGTTCAACCTGATTATTTAACTTCTTCAGATTTACAATTAGCTTAGTTAGTTCAAAGAAGACACTTTGTTGGGTCAATCTAATATCTTGTTCAACCTGATTATTTAACTTCTTTAATTTAATAATTATGTTAGTTAGTTCAAACAAGGCACTTTGTTAAGTCAATCTAACATCTTGTTGAATGATATCATTTAACTTATTCAGTTTTAAAATGTTATTAGTTAATTCAAATAATCCTCTTTGTTGAATCGGGCCTGATGCAAAATGAGCATTCACCTCAAAATGTAAATTTCGCGGAATGTGCATTTCTCACTAGGGGTTCTTCTCATAATATGCAATTCTCAAAATGTGAATTTTTCAAAATAAGCATTTCGCAATGCTTATTTTAAGAAAAGGGTACACATTTTTTGAAATGCACATTATGAGAAGAACCCTTTGTGCGAAATGCACATTCCGAGAAATTTACACTTCGAGGTGAATGCTCATTTTGCATCAGGCCCGATTCAACAAAGAGGATTATTTGAATTAACTAATAACATTTTATACATAACAATTATGGTCCTTTCCAACGTATATAATATATCGTCCTATTAATTTAGAGTAAATAAATAGGTCAGTTTATTTATGCTAAGTGTGCCTATGTAGATTAGGTACCTACCTACCTACCTACTTGGGTTGGCTCACGGGGGGTACTCCGTACTCTTAACAAATAGAATGGTAAATAATATATACATTGAAAATTATTATCTTATTCTAATCTTATTATCGGAATGTCATTAAGTTGAATAGGTGTCTAAAATAAAATATGCCAATGTAAGTTAAATTAAATTGTTTATTTTTTTATATGACATAATATGGCAGATTAGTAAAACTATAAAAATATACTATGTTACAACTACATCGCAGAGTAACGTATTTTTTACCATCACTGAGAACGTTAATGTTACATGGGATAGGCGACACTAAATCTTTATAAAAAACAGCTTCTTAAGGAGGTATGGTATTAAGGAGGTATGGTATGGCCAAAAGTGCAGCCAGGTTTTTGTGCTCTTCTTTGGAAGCTGAAACAGAATAGATTTTATTTAAATTTACTTCTTTATTCTTTAATGTACACACCAAAATTACATAGAAAACATTATTAAGGAGAAAACATTTACATAGCGAGCTTAACCCTAAGATTTTTAAAAATTCGTCCATTCTAAATAAGGGGGTAAAATAGGGGTAAAGTTTGTAAAAAATATAGGGTTGAAAGATACAAAATGGCAAAAAAATGAATTCATAAGATCTACCTATCCTAGCCAATTTTGCACACAATACCCGTTCTAGCTTATCTAAGCAATTTTACGAAATATCAGCCATTTTCAAAATTTTAAAAATTCTGCAAATTAAGGAATTATTCCAATCTGTTTTTTGGATAGTATTCTAGGATAAATGTGCTATCGAATGCAAACAATTATTTTTGTGACACATCGAAATTTTTTCGTAAAAAAATGTATGGTCACCCTAGTGCCAAATTAAAAAAAAGTTTCCTATTTTATTAAGATCCCGAAATGGTATAATATGTGCCCAGCATTTAATACTAAATTCATTTCTAATAAAATGAGATATCTCGGTAACCGAGACTCTATGAAAGTCTATGAATATGTATGGTCTATCTATACCATAACTTTTATTTTCTGAACCTGCACAGTGTCCTATAACTGTAGATTTCCGCTTATCCATTCATTACGGGACACCATGTGTATAGAACAATTTTATACATAATACTAGCGACCGGCCCCGGCTTCGCACGGCTATATTATGCATGTATTATACATATAAACCTTCCTCTTGAATCACTCTATCTATTAAAAAAACTGCATCAAAATCCGTTGCGTAGTTTTTAAGATCTAAGCATACAAAGGGAAATAGGGACATAGGGACGGCGAAAAGTGACTTTTTTTTATACTATGTAGTGATGTACTAAACAAAGATTACTTACATTTAGCCAGATGAACAAGTTCCTGATAAATAGTATCAGCGTTTTTTGAATTTCGTTTTAGCAATAATTCAAGAAGCTTTTTTTTTGGAAAAAGAGGAAAAAAGTTATATAAATTGTTGATATGCGAGGAGTAGACTTCCTCAAAGTCAATGTGTAACTGCAAAACAAAAAAATATATATAATGAAACTGAAAGAGTAGATATTACAGTTTGACTGTTTTCTGTTTGAATAACCTGAAAACAGTTTTTACTGTGCTATTAGTAACCTCACCTACATACAGTGCCACCAACTTATTTGTTACGGAATCTGAAGTTGAGCATCAGGAGGGTAGATCCAGCCTGATTGTAGTTCAATAGCCCAACTCTTAAGATTAACAGATTAGTCAGTGGCACTCTATGACGGTTATTTTGTGCACTAAGAAGTAGTTTTTTTTTATATTTTTCTTATTTAATTATTTTTAATGTACTTCCTAATAGGTAAAGAACCACTTATCAAAAGTTTAACCATGACTTTAACCATTGAGGAGTTTTCTGATAAGAAGATAGGTCCAAGTTGAATAGAAGTTTAAAAATGTGTAATTTACTACATCTGGATATCTTATCATACCAAAGGTTTTATCAGATCTTCACCAACTTTTTATGAGATCCAACCAGAAGCTAAAAAACAATCATTGGAACGCAGACGGCTAAAGTAACCGGTCATACACAAAAAAACATACATCCAATTTGATGGTTGAAAATCAAATTTTAACTTGAATCTCGTAAGTGAAGCTTCATCTACACGATGACACTTATTGCGACACTTTACCTAAAACAGGCCACACCTACAGCACACATGCACGAATTTCTTTATAATTAATTTGTGTGTGCTGTAGGTGTGGCCTGTTTTAGGTAAAGTGTCGCAATAAGTGTCATCGTGTGGTTGAAGCTTTATGATGAAGATAACAACTTTGGTCTATAGGCTTATGATAGAAGATATGTGTCTTTAAATGACTACTTACGAGGGCATAGCCTTGAGGTTTCCTCAATGATGGGTAGGTGTCAAAGTACTTCTCAATGAATGTGTGAATTGTGTGAAGGTTTAGAAGCCTTTGTTTTGAAGTATTTCTCCACTTAGTTTCAACAAGTTTCCACGGGTCGGACGAGTGCTGAAGCCATAATTCATCCTCTTGCACACTTTGTATTGGTATCAAATTGCTTGTATCGATGCTATTAGGCAATGGTCTGGGAGATGAAGAAGATGGTTGAGGGCTTTCCTCTATGTTCCTCTTTTTAGCAGTGAGAGATCCTAGTTGTTGGAAACGCCTCCTTTTGTTCAGTACCTGGTGTATGAGTTTGCCTCGTGCTTGGTAAATTACTCCAGACGCTGTTGTACATGCAGGGATGTAATATGTGGTTGTTCTTTCACCAGGAAAAAGGTTCTTTATCAATTTGGTCCATTTAAAATATATTTGCCCTACTATTGGTGAATTTTTTTATTGGTTTAATATCTCTTTGGCAATTATTGACGCCAATACATTTCTTGTAGCATCTCCATCTAAACAACCGTCCTTGTATTGCAGAAGCGAAGATGTTTCAAGCGATTGTTTTAGTATATTTTCAAGTACCTAAAAAGACAAGCACATTATTTCGCAGCACAGTGAATGTAACATAATATTAAGTATTATATCAGCTGCTGTAACACATTAGTGCTATCCACAATATCAGCTCCCTATGTACAAATTTTCTTCCAAATCAGTTGAACCGATGACAGTAATTATTTTGAAGAGTTGACCGCTGGTTATTTGAAAATAACCAGCGGACAATTGGTTATATTAAAAATTTGTGTCTCAAAATGCATGGTAAACTACTAAGCTTTTGCTAAGGTGGTTACACAATGGATATAATACATAAATAATACTCTTACAAAACATTATTATGCATATTAAACATAGAGAGACACCCAGACCAGAAAAAAATATTTATTTTAAAGCATAAATTCTTGTTCATGGCGGGAATCGAACCCACATAGCAGTCAGTTATTCACCCAACGCGCTACAGAGGTTTTCAAAAGTAACAATGATTAATCACATATTTATAACATACATTTTGACTCCTAGTTGCCACTGTTTCTTTATTAGCAGGCAATTCTATTTCTTCACCCAAAGACTTAGTTGGTATATTTTCATTTTTTTCAGTATCTCTATTCAATGGAATGAAAATTAAATCAGCTGTGTTGTTTGCTGTATTGCTATCTATATATTTTTCAATATTCGATATAATAAAGTCCTGAAAACAAGAATACCTCAATAGTAAACTTACCTACTACCTAGCTCAAAAATTTTCATAAACATTGTGTCACCACCTGTTCCTGAGAAAATCGGTGGTGACACACGGACAAAAAGACAGACAGAC
This sequence comes from Idaea aversata, assembly GCA_907269075.1. NCBI lineage: Eukaryota > Metazoa > Arthropoda > Insecta > Lepidoptera > Geometridae > Idaea > Idaea aversata. Next base: position 8,795,261 of record OU026102.1, read on the forward strand.
GGACAAGACGGTAGGTGATCTTATAAGGGTTTCTCTTTTTACCTTTTGAGGTACGGAACCCTAAAAATAACAAAATGTGTATTATGTATGAGTAAAACAGATATACTCGTAGGTAACTAGTCACTACATAGTAAATTAAAAAAACTTTTTAAAGTAAAAACTTACTAAAAAAAGTTACTTACAAAACTAAAAAAAGAAAATTAAAACTGATTTATGCTTAGATCTTTAAAAGTATGCAACGAATTTTGATGCGGTTCTTATAATAGATAGAGTGATTCAAGAGGAAGGTTTTATATGTATAATTACATGCACCGTGCAAAGCCGCTGCTAGTAGGTAATAAAACTTAGTCTGACCAATGTTGAATTGGTTTGAAATATTAGTAGATACATGTGGTCATGGAGAAACATAAATCGATCCGGGACTTATGTGGCAGAAGCCCCGGGGTGCAGCTAGTATTTCCTAAGTAATATTTGATTTATATTATTTACCGTTAAAGTTGGTGTACTATTTTTCTCAAAGTCCAAATCTGTTGAAAATTCGCTTTTCCAGGTGCGCCAACATCTTGTAAAGAGAACCCTTGGTCCTGTCTGTGGGACTTTGAGATCTTCATTTGTTAGGGCTGCTAGTGCGTGGAACGTTATCTGGTGTTCTAAAAGATTTATAGTAAATTATTAGTAGGTAGGTTTATGTAGCTGACAACTGGGAAAAAGCCTGTGCAGCGGAGTAGTTTTAACAAAATCTGATCCTAGACACCCATGTAATATGACATCGATCCCTTGGAAAAGACTTTACCGCTAACTGATAGTGATGAGGTTGCCCAAGTCAATCTGTGGAAGGAGAATTATGCCCATCCCTTACATTTCCATGACCCTGCAGAATCTCTTCTGAATAGTGATGACTCACTGCGGCCTGTGTGGAAGTCATTCAACAGACTCAGGACCTAGGTTGGTCACTGTGGGAAAAACGTAGCTGGGCCAAAGTCAGTACAAGTGTGGAGCTCTCTCGAGCAAACCATGCAACATCTTTTGACCTTACCTGCCCCTCTAAGCCACAATAACTGTACTCTGGCCGATTTGATGGCAGAAAATAGCAAAGCCAGGGACCTCGCTGTATCCTGCAGAGGGTGGATTTAAGGTCGCTGCATAAGTACCTACGTAACGAGATTTTTCTCGTGCCCAACGGGACGTGTCAATCCCTTTTCGTTTTACAATGCAGTAGTAAGTAAGTAATGTCGATGCATGTAGCAACCTTTAAATTACCTAGGTAAGTACTCTAAAAAATGAGCCATATATAATACATGCATCGATACGACGAAGAAGAAGACTGATGGCAACGCACAGCCTATACTTAGGTACAGCTTGGTCTAGAAATTTGAAACCTGGCACAATAGTAGGGTCGTGAGCGTTATTTTTTGGAAAATTTGTACTTACGTGTAAATAATGGGATCAGTTCCTGGAGTTCCCAAGTTTTCAGAAGGTCTATGACGTCGTCCATTACTAATTACTATGTACACTAGGTCCACAAACACGGAACACCACACCAAACACACTGATAACTGCAGCAAACACTTTGATGGCACTTTTTCTAAAAAAAATATTTAAAAATGCAGCGCGCGTGACCTAATCATGTTGCAATTATTTATGGTTTGATTGAGCGGTTTGAGCGAGCGAGCGTCGCGTCGCGATGTGACGTCACTAACGGTTCTTCTATTCTTTTGTCTTTGTCTATTTGCCGTGCAATAAAAGCGACAGCGAATCTTTTTTATTTAGACAAGTCGAGACAAGTCTTGAAAGTTTGTTGCCCAATTTCACTTGTTCAATTCAACTAAATTCAACTAAATTTGCTAAATTAACGTTTAGATTGATTGGAACAATAATAAAAAATCGTTGGTTTAACTAATTTAAAATCGTTAAGGCTATAAAAAACACCGTAGATGTAACTAAATAATTATTGTTTAATTCTACTAACTGCTTCTTTGTTGATGTCATATTTGCAGTTTTTAAATTCAACATTGTACTTCGTTACTTCTACAAACATACATAATTAATGCTATAAACAGGATCTTTGTAAATACAACTTATGAAAGTGTACTAACTTGACAAAGATCCTACATCAATTCAAAAAAGTATTAGTCGTTTCTATAAATAAATATTATTACCCTAATAAATTAATTCTGTGTTGCTATAAACAAATCAACCTTGCTGTTTCAACCTATGTCGGTGACTTAATCTAATCAATAAAATCGTTATTCCAATCACAAAAATGCCAACTAAGAGAAAATACCACTTAGTTGGAGGCAATTTTTTTCAGTGTGGCATTGATTTTTATATATATAGATAAACCGAAATGATCTATGCTCTAACTCTGCAAAAGCTTTAAAATACAGTCTTATTACAGTACCTACCAGGCGAAATTCTTTGGAACTTTTATTTAAAATAAAGTTTCCTACTGAACAGGTTGATGTAAAATGAAATTTTTTACGTGTCGAGTTGAGCTTTGTCTTTAGGTAAGTATATTACGTTTCTGAATGCTTTGCCTCTTATTTCAATGGAAATATTTGAAGTTCATTAATTCATTTTGAAAGTAAACCTTGGAGTCTTCAGGTCCATCAGAATTAAAATCTTTTTTAAACCAGCATGCCACTGCTACATCTTCGGCATCTCTCCATCGGAAGAGATGAAGTGACTTTGTCACATAATATCACATCTCATAAAAACCCGGCCAAGTGCGAGTAGAACTCGCGCACGAAGGGTTCCGTCCGTACCATGTTGTACAATCCACGGTCAAAAGTCTCTGCCCACCGTTACGTTTACAATCCCGTGCAGCACTCTTTGAACATTATGACAACGTAACCTGTGGATCGAACCCACGTCGGTTGGTGTAGCGGGTGGCGGCTTTTACCACTCGGCCAACTAAAGACTTAGCTAACATGTTGAAAATAATAATCACACTGAGTACTTTTATTCAAGTATTTAGGTTTGTGTGTAACGTCTATTAGAAGAAGGTCGTAACTCCAATACTTGTTGATAGTATTATTGTAGCAAACTGATCATTTACTTATGACCCTTACTGTACTTAAGTTACACTTAAATATACTTAAAAAAAAACTGTTTTTAGTATTTGTTGTTATAGCGGAAATACAACAGAAATACTTAATCTGTGATTTCAACTGTCCAGCTGTAACCGTTCATAAGATACAGCTTGGTGACCGACAAAAGACGGACGAACAGTGAAGTCTTAGTAATAGGGTCCCGTTTTTACCCTTTGGGTACGGAACCCTAAAAAGAAATAATGTGCTGTCATATTGGAAAAGGTTGAGATTGGTTTGGATTGTTGGATTTTTTAGAACACCCTTTCCCCGTTCATAAACGTCCCAATGGCAGTGTACGTACCTACCTAGATAGTAGATACGCCTACAAAAACAATTACTGTTTGTATTTAGCGAGGGCAATGAAAATCGAAGTTAAAAGATAAATATTTGCACGACCTATGAGTTCGCAGTGTCACGGTCGGGAATCTTGCCGCCGTCCTGGGACCAATAATACAATGCAGGGGAAGTTACGTGTATGAACTTGTGAGACAATTCATAATAACACGTAAAGCTTGAGAAACCACTGACCGTGAACATACTGAAACTTTTTATCGTACAGTCGGAATACCAATTAGCTGAACCCCACGTGACCTAGAGCTCACTGCCACATCTGTAAGGTTGTAAAGTAATGTTACCTGATTCTGTTCTTTTTAAACAATATGGGTACTATACAATACAACATCCATACATATAAAATGCTTTGTCCTGACTGACTGACGGATCAACGCACAGTCTAGTCTAAACCGCTAATCGTAGAAACCTGAAATTTGGAGGGTGTGTTCTTTGTAAGACGTAAGCATCCGATAAAAAAAGGTTTTCCGAAATACTACCTCTTAAGGGATGAAAAAGGGGGGCAAAGTTTGTATGGGACAACGTGATTCCTTGCTCAAATCCTATTAGAAACATTTTCGACCTCTTCGCGGAAGAAGTCGCGGGCAAAAAATAACAAACTACATTTTTACAGATGTGCGAGTGAATTCTGGGTCACGTGGGGTTCAGCTAATTGGTATTCCAACTGTATGTACATACTGTGCTCAGAAGGTTCTACGCATACATGACCGTGATCGCACCGACCTATCGCGTGAAAAGGACGTAGCAAAGGTCGTCGACAAAAGACGATGACGAAGGACAACGCGAAATTCCTGGTCGGATAATAGGGTCCTACTATGACTGCCTTTAATTAAATTTAAGCGCCTAAGTTAATATTATAGTAGGCTTAGACTATTTTAATTACAATTTTCTAATTCAAAAACTTCTTTGAAGATTAAAAAGTCTAATATAATTTGAAACGAGTTATTCGTAGAATAATTTGTTAGGTTTTTCACTGACTTGTCATATCAGACAAAGTTCATTCATCGTCTAGGTTTTACTGAACCCAAGGGAATGGAGATGAAATATTTCTACGTTTTTTTATTGCCATAGTAATAGAAAACCGTAGAAGCGTTCTCTCGACAGGTTATGTCAAAGGCACATTTACCTCACGCATTAAACGGCCAAGTGCGAGTCGGACTCGCGCACTATAGGTTCCGTACCATGTTTTATAGAAGTCCCACTTTTTTTTTCTGTTTTAGTATTTGTTGTTAATGTGACTCTACTTAGCGGAAACACCTGTTCTTTTGTTTAGGTTTTTCTTTCCGTGAAATCACATAGTATAAAACAAAGTCGCTTTCTCTGTCCCTATATCCCTATGTATGCTTAAATCTTTAAAACTACGCAACGGATTTTGATGCGGTTTTTTTTAATAGATAGAGTGGTTCAAGAGGAAGGTTTATATGTATAATACATGCACAATATAGCCGTGCGAAGCCGGGGCGGGTCGCTAGTTAATCTATATAACTAGGGCTATCAATGTTGATATAATTTGTTCCGTATCATGTTCAGAGTTATAGGCTGTTGAAAAGAATGATATAGCCAGGGTATAGCGACAACAGAAATACATAATCTGTGAAAATTGCAACTGCCTAACTATCATGGTTCATTAGATACAGCCTGGTGACAGACAGACAGACAGACGGACGGACAGTGAAGTTTTAGTAATAGGAATTAGAAATCCCGTTTTTAACTTTTGGGTGCGGAATCCTAAAAAGCTTTTTTTAAAAAATTTAAAAATTTAATTTAAAAAAAATTAAATTAAAGTTATTCTGTTGATGATGAATTGTCAGCTGAAGCATGTTCTTCATTTCTGCTACTAAATACTAAAATACTTTTCATCCATTAACCAAATCGGTGAAGTTCTTTCTTTAAAGGATTCTGTACCTATATTACATGAGAACTTGTTAATTGCCCCAGTAGCAATAACTAATCATCATAAAGATATTAAACACATAGAAAACCATTTCCAAAACGATCCATTTAAATCATTCACTGACTCAAATGGATCATAAAAATTACTTCATAATAATAATCAGTCTTCGACCTTACAATTGTCAGTTCAGGCTATTAGAGATTAACTTTATTGCTCCATTTTCAAATACACATAAGCTTAAGTATAACAGCCTCCTTGTTTATGTGATTATGATTAGAGATCTGGTTTTAGTTAATCTAAATGATCAATCGACGCCAGCGTCATACATAACAGAATCCTTGTTCAGTAATTTGCTAGATGTGTTCCCATACATATCTAGTGTGTTTGTATGAATGATTGGTTTTAGTTTAGCCTGGAAAGGCCGATCTTTTTGATGATTAGACGGTGTTGCAGCGTGAAATTCGGGGCCGAATATTATTCTTTTATGGTAGCCATTATGAAACTTTAAAAAATAAAAAACGTGTGGCACTCGGGGACTGCCGCGGTAAAGCTATTTTTTATATCGAGAATAATTTCTTGTCTTAGTAAATGTTCTTATAAAATAATAAAAAAAAAATATAAAAAAAAAAACAAAAAAAAAACAATTTGTCGTCCGACATTTGTCGTCCACCATTTGTCGTCCGACATGTATTCTCTATTAAGTGACATGTACTTGTCTTTTTTTGAGAATAAATTCTTTAAACCTTAGGTTTTTTTCGTTACGGAATTTCTTGATTCGCCCCCCAAGGCCCGCGATAAAATCTATGCAATAGCTTAAAAATTGAAAGCTTTTATTTTTAGGAAGATAGATAAATAAGATTAAATAGTGAAGCAACTCAGCTTATAGATAATACGAGTAATTACTGCGCTACAGAGGTGGTTAATCTCTTCGTCTTCCTACCCTTATCTCACTATGTGGGGTCAGCAAAACCTGTCATTCTTTTCCACTCCACTCTATTTCTTGCGAAGTCTGTGTTTATTCCCCGTTCTACCATATCCCTAACGATATCTCTTCACCTCTTTGCTGTCCTCTTGCTCTACAGCCATTTACTTCCAAGTCCTTAAAGGTGGATCAAGTTAATAATTAGTATTTTTCTTGTTTTTTAACCGACTTCAGAAAAAAGGAGGTGGTTCTCAATTCGGTTGTATGTATGTTTTTTTAATGGATATTCGCGCATATCTTCTTTGTTTATCAACCGATTTTGATTAATCTTTTTTTTATTCAGACTTTCATAAGCAATCTGGATCAGAAATACTGCCGTGATGTGCCTATTTACCTTTTCCAATCATTTAAACTACCTACCTATTGCATAAGTTGGATCACAAAATGATGATAATTTACACAATTGTTCCGGACATGTCCTGTGTATCGAGTTATTTGCATAACCGATAACCTACGGGTTATTGAATCGTTATCATTCAGGTCCATGACCTCAGTGCTTACTATTGACTCTATTTATCATATTTTATCGTTTGAGGTTAGGTAAATATCATATTTTCTGTATAGTACATCGAAATATTGATTTGTAATGTGTCGGCTTAAATACTAACAATCTCTTCGATGGATTCAGTTTTATTTTTAGATTATTTAATTCTGCGGGGCTGTTTCGCCTCTTCGTTTGGGCCATTGTGCGTGTGAGAAGATCCTCCTTATCACTCCAACCATACCAGATCTTTCTAGAAGACTGGAAGGACCTGGGATTCAGGCCTCTGGAAGAGATGACGGCGATTGAAGAGACCGAGCCCGTTGATCTGTCACGCTACTAGTTATTCAGAGACCTTAGAAACTTCTTACGGAAAGGACCCCCGTTATGCCTATAGATCACATTAATGCCTAGAGTGCGTTTCATCAAATAGTTCCTATTCCGGTATGTTGGCTTCCCCGTCTTTCTGTATTCAAGACTTAATCAAGGTGTTATAGCAATAGGTACTTATTTTCGTTGCTGCCATCATAACAGCATAAGAACTATTTTATGGAACGCACTCCATAGAAACAGAGTGCATTAAAATGGCGGGTTTTGATAGTTGTTGTGCCTTTTCATTTAATGTTTGAAAAACAGTTTTTTTTCTTATTGGTTTTATTTTAATTATCTTGTTATTGATATATTTTTCGCCAGGTAATGTACGACAAAGCATTCATTAGTTACCTACTTGGGACACATCGTTTAAAAGCAAAGTTCTATAAAAGACTAGCTTTTGCCCGCGACGTCGTCCGCGAAGAAGTCGAAAGAGTGTCTTTGCAAATTTTGAAGTTAATTGGTCCAAGGAATCACGTTGTCCCATAAAAACTTTGCTCTCCTTTTTAACCCCCTTAAATCTTTTCGTATCGGATGCCTACGTCATACAAAGAACACACCCTCCAAGTTTCAGGTCTCTACGATCAGCGGTTTAGGCTGTGCGTTGATCCGTCAGTCAGTCAGTCATGACAGACTGACTGTCCTGCAGGACAAAGCATTTTATATGTATAGATTATGTAATTAATCCCATCCGAGAAGCATAGCTAAAAATGTACCATTCTTCGTAGAAATTGTAAATAACATCGCGCGCTATACTCCTAAAACCTTACTACCAAACAAAATACACCCCTAATTTCATTAAAAAACATTAGAAATTCATCCAAGTCCGTAAACCTTTAAATTTAATATGATTAAACCACTGAAATCCTAATATTTACTGTGGAAGTTCAGAAAAAAATCTCCCTCAGAAACGGAATTTGGGACTTTATTAGTGTTTTTATACATTTTCTTATTACAAGGGACAAAAGGTAAATGATTTCTCGGTCTTTTATTCAGAATTTTAATGTGCTACGTTTTTACTGCGGCTTTGTTTTACTTTATCACTGAGTTTTATTTTAGGGCAAATATTGATGTGGTGGAAATAGACCTCCTCTCCTGTGTCAATTCGAAAATGGAAAATAATATAAAAAGGTTTTTCTATGGAAATAAGTTTACTGTGTCCAAAGATACATTCGATGACCAAATTAATCGTTACATAGTACCCAATAGGTACGGTCGGCTACATAATTGCAGACCCATCGTGGAGCTCCAAAACGGCTGTTACGGCAAATATTATTTTCAACACAAGCAAGATTCTTGGCACCTGCTTTAGTTGAAGTTTAAAAGTCTTTTAACTAATGAATTTATTAAACAAAAATTATTAGAATGAATACATTCCAATAATACTTATTTTAGAATTCTACTTACTTAACACATACCTGAATTACAAGGTGGTAAAAAAATGATTTAAAACTGAAAGATGAAAACCACACGAAAACTGCTAAAACCCAATTCACAGATTTACGATACCGAACAAGGGAACTCTTATGTTTCGCTGTAAAATATAGTTGCATAATTTCGCGATAAACCTTTTTATTCAAAGCCTTCTCGGTTAAGAAAAAAAGTTATTTGCCTTCAAAACATCTGCTTTGAAATCTGTTCAAATCTCAATGCGCACCTTGCCTCAGATTTACCTACAAAGGGTGATTCGCGCGTTCATTCTATACGAGACTAAAATGCTCGGAATTTTTTAAATCAGATTACAGCAAATTGTTCGGATGAACTAGTTTTTATTTTTCTATTCAAATGTTGGTACTCTTTTGTTTTGCAATTAACGTTCAGCTAAAATTATTTTCTTGGGAATTGTTAAAGTGCTGGAATCGTGTAGATTGGATAAAAAGCTTTTATTACACCTCTTGCTTTGCTACCCTAGTCTTTTATGCGAAGATTCTATGACATGGTTAGTTGATGTTTGAAAAATGGTTATGATAACTTGTTTTTGAGATAACTATAAGATAATTGGTGAACACTTAACATGTCGTAGTAAATCATAAAAATTACGCTACGAATTGAGAACATCCTCTTTTTTTAAGTCTGTTAAAAAGCAAATATTTTAAGGAGTATAATCTCTTAAACAAGGTGCCTTGTTGAGAGCTTGTAGAAAATATAAATACTAAAATGAAACTTACGTCTGTTAAAGGTTTTCAAACCATGTGTATCATATACACTAGTGTATTTAATATGTCAGGCTGAATGTTGTGACCTTGCCTTTATCTGCCCTTGAACTTCAACGATACTGTCAAAATTGTAATTATAATCACCCTAATTCCACCATATCACCCTCATCTACAATAATTAATAAAATCTCTATAAAATCCTTTATTTTTCAAGTTAAGCTTTTTGTAGGGCAAAACAAAGAATTCTGACCTTTTTTGTGTCTGGATTTTGATGCATGACCGTAAAACCGGGCCAGATGTTTATAGCGCTGACTCACCGGACATTCTTGACTACCTTTTATTAATAAAAGTTGTCGGAATATCAACTTCAATTCCTTGTGATAAGGAACAAATAAATTTATACCTAATGGTGCCAATAAAACAAGTCATTTCGGTTAGTAACGCTAGAGGAGTCAAAGAAGTTTAAATTCGGATACGAGATTGGACAAAACTTTGTGCTATTGAATATTATTTTTCGTATTATTTTCCGTCGTTGTTATTCGTGTTTTTCATATCCTTAAAACAAACTGTTAAAATATTTACTTTCAAATCAAGAGTTGTTTTCTTATGAATTTGCAGGATTGAAAAACAACCCAGAAATGGAAAAATAAAAAGTCTAAAACAAACTTGAGCAGATGTTGAACATTTTCAGCCATCTGCTTATCGCGATCGAGAGATTTATTCCACGAGATGCTTATTATTGAAGCCATAAGGTCCCAATCACATCTCTTTGCAACTGGTACAGGTACCACAAACACCTGTCGTTTCGACGAGGTTGGCTTGAATAAAATGGCCGTGACACCTGGCCTTAGACTGGCTCGAGATCCGATACTGTGGTATCGTATTGCCTTTGGTATTCAACGTAAATAATTCAAACGTTCAATATTTTACAAAGGGACTACAATACATAGCGAATTCCAATTTTCTCCCTTTTGTCCGAAGTAGTAGATGAAGGATTCGCAAGAGCAATATTGATCCCGGTCTTGGGCTTGCTATCAAGCCTTCGAAGTTTCAATCGTAATCGTTATTGTTAATTGGAATTATGCAAACGAGATAGCAAATTCCGTAAAGTTTTGTTTTTGAGCGACATTTTCCTATAGAAGAGCTTGAATTTACTGGGTGAGCTTAAGAACTTAACTTTTGGTTCGAAGTAGGCCGCGTTTATTCGCGATAGATGTATGAAGAAGTTAAAACAATGTGGTGTGTTTATATTAATTTGTTCTTCTTGTTAAAATCTCTTAAAATTATCCACATTTGCTTACTTACGCTTATAAATTATTCATTTATGTATGGGATTACACACACACAATCCTTTGGACTGAGGATGCCAGATAAATTCAGAACGTTCTCGCTCGGGAATCAGGAACATCATTAAATAAAAAGTATCATTTTTTCTCGTTTCGTCACCTTTTTTCGCACATAAAATTTTGCCTATATCAGTGCAATCGTTAGTATTTCCATAATTTGAATTTGTTACATCCCACGCCTTAAAATTTACCATTTAAGTATGGATTTTACTGCATTCCTTTAGGTTCTAACAAGACAATCTTTGTTGCAGGTAACGATGCGTCATTGTGTGATGCACCGATTTGGTATGTGGCTGGTTATTCCCATCGGACTAATGGACTCTTGGAGGTATTTAGTATCTACTTTTAATGAGTGAGGATAAAACGTTAGGTTCGAGCGGAGATTGTGGTAGATAATAAAATTATTTGATCGTATAGTGACCCTAGCCTAGTCTTGGATGCTTGGAAGATGTAAGAGTTATTGAGTAGTTATATACTACTCTTGGTAGATATTTTCAAATCGATTTAAGCTGACTTCCTGTGCTTTTCGAAACTCGAGAAATAATTATTTTGAAGTAGTGACTTCTTTTTTCAGTCAATAAATTATGTTCGACCATCTTTCCTGCTAAATAGTTGACTACTGCAATTGCAGCAAGGTAGGCCTCGATTAGGTCCTCTAATGTAGAGGTTAAGGGCACAATGGACATTAGAGCAGGTGTACCATAGTTTCCGATGGGGCTCCACTTTCCATTGCTCCTTTGTCGGTGCAATATACTCCAATTTACTTAAGTTTTGTCTCTCGGTTAAGTGACTGCCACATAGGTTATTGGTGATCGGAACTTAGGTAGGGTTTCTCTTGCGGGTTCTGAAAAGCAGAAGGTACAGGCTGTTTAATTTTGTTGTATCGCTAGAGTATGCCTCACTTTCACGACTCGTACTTTAAAACTAGTTGTATGAAATTATTTTATACTTCACACCTTTAGACATAAACAGTTTATATTTTTTCTTAAATCCAATTCTCGCAAAGAAGCAAGCATCCTCGGGTACTTTACAATGTTAATGTGTCCTTATTACTCCTATTTCCTGTTTCCCTTCTGTAATTTCATTTCTCTCGTACATTGTATTAACTCTAGCAATTTCCTTCTTAAGCGTAATAATTTAAAGTTATTTTTTCTCTTAATTTTCAACGTGTGAATTCAATTTAAACGTTGTCCGTTAAGCTTTAGAGTCTACTTTAACATTTTCAATATTGTTCTTTAGCTTATGATTGGGTGTTTATGAGTTTCCATAGGGTCGTTGTCCTGAATCAATTAACGGTATTAAAAATATGGAGGTTATTTGTTATTAGGAGCAAAGTAATTTAAATTTGTTTGTATAATTAGGGTCTTGATTGTTGAACGTTAAATTGACGTTATTAAATAAATATAAATATTGTTGGCCACTTAACACAGCGCCATCTAGCTCCAATCCACCCAGCCCTCGGTGAAATTTAACTGTAGAGAAACTCCCAGAGGACCTCAATTGAACAGTAACCAGATTATGATCTGTTACAAGCATATTTAATGCAGCATTGTGCATTGAAGAGAAAGTTGTGGTAGAAAATGCATTACGACATGGTTTGGATATCGTATAGCTTTTTAATTTGTAATGTCATCGCAGTGAAAATTATACGACGACAAAGAACAAAAGATAAATGATTTCACTTTTGTTTTGACCTATTTAATGTCCACACCTCATTAAAATTTCGATTTTATGCTCCAGTCGTAGGTATATCTTTATTATGATTATAAATCAAAATTGGCCCAAAATTCATCGGAGTACGGAGTAAATAAAAATAAATAGAATGTTTTCTTATTTGGTTGTCACAAAAAATGTTAACAATGCATTTTTGTTATAGATAAAAAATTGTATCGACCCATTTTGGTATTCCATAAAATTTGCAACAATGAATTTTAGTAATCCCAAAATGTACCATTGCATTTTTTTTTGTCTAAGCATTTTAGAGTCGATTAAAAACAATTTATTTTACTCGATTAAAAATCTTTGTAATCTTTTTGTAGTAAATTAAAACACTTTTGTTACATTTCCAAAGCAAATTTATAGTACTCAGGTGCGTTAAACAAGCAAACTAAATCATTCCACGTAACTAACCCTAATTAATAAGTGTCGCCTCTAGAGGCTGATAAACGTTACTTAGAACCTAAATTATTAGGTCACCTACATTTGTAGGTACGGTCTTAAATATTTGCTCTACTTATAGTTATCAATATTAATTAATTATAGCTCTCTAGTTATTTTTTGGAGTTCCGTAGCGCTAAAGAAAATAACGTTCTTCCATCTGTCTGTCACCAAGCTATATCTCAGGAACCGTAATAGCTAGACAGTTGAAATTTTCACAGATGATACTAAAAATAGAATAGAAACCCTTCGTGTCCGGCTCGCACTTGGCCGGTTTTCTATTTCTTATACATTGTTTCACTCATGCTGGGCAGGTGTGGTCTGTTTTACTTAATCCGTAGCTTAAATTGAACAAGGCAAAATGTTTAAATAAATAAATATTGCAGAACATTCCACACATCGCCATCTAGCCCTAAGCTAAGTTACTAGACTTGTGTTATGGGTGTTAGACAACGGATGTACTACTTATATACTTTTCTTTAGGAAATATCTACTTATAATACATAGAAATCGTTTTATCTCTTAACTACTAGCAGAAAGATCTATGAACCGAACAGTTTATGAGTGAAGATAAGAGAACGGGAAATCATCCTTGTTCTCTATTTATGCCTGCATCCATATCGTAGACTTTCTTTCTTTATGTTTTAGATTTTGACATGATTAGGGGTCAAAGTAGTTGAACAGACTTTTATGTCGGTCGATTACTGTCTTTGAGCTATCTGCCGCGATCGAAAAGTCTGTTGTCTGTTTTCATCCTGGGGCCTTATTCTGTATTAAAGTATTTACCATTGTCATTATATCGAGACTCTATTGATATTATATAGAGATTGTGACTTTATTTGGTACTTATTAGCTACAGTTTTAATAACATCGCAATAGAATCGCTATGGAGTCTCAATGGAATGGTAATAGATACATCGCTAGTGTTGCCTAGCAACATGGTATATGTTGCTAAGTGATATACTGTTTTGACAACTATCGAGATTCCATTGAGCCACTGAGACACTGAATACCAAAGTGAGTCAGTGGTGCGTCAGTAGTGTTTCGATAGAATCACTACATAGTATAAAACAAAGTCGCTTTCTCTGTCCCTATATCCCTATGTATGCTTAAATCTTTAAAACTACGCAACGGATTTTGATGCGGTTTTTTAATAGATAGAGTGATTCAAGAGGAAGGTTTATATGTATAATATATGCATAATATAGCCGTGCGAAGCCGGGGTTGGGTCACTAGTAGAATACAATTTGACATGTAATGTTTTTTTGTCATTAAATTTCATTACGATTGTGTAGACACTCTATTGAAACACAATAAAATTGTGTTAGCAGAATTAGGCCCCTGGTTTAGTGTAACCGTTACGGCAAGGAATCGGGTCTTTTTAGTTACATATTCCTTTTTAACTAGCTTTCATCCGTGATTCCGTCTGCGTATGGGTTGAATTTTACAAAATCGTTTTTTAGCGGATGGCTACTTCATAATAGCTAACTGTGTGCCCTTGTCCGATCCTTCTATTGGCTTTAGCTGTACGTTGATATGTCAGTCAGTCAGTCAGTAAAAAGAATTATTAGTCTATTGAAAAGTTACATTACAGATGGCGCCATAAAAAGAGCTAAGGAAACTGAGTAAAGGATTTTCGCTTTTAATTTTTTTATTTTTAGTTTACGACTAAAAGTTACTTGGCTAAATTTGTAGATAATCTTATTTGCAACAAAAAATGTGAACTAATATTTTTTGTGAGGCCTATAGTTTGTCAGATAAACCATAAAAACCATTTAAATCCCCTTTTCCAAGATGGCGGCCGTGGGGCAAGGGCTACAATCCCTCAAACTTGAATTTAACTTTAAACTGACCCCCCCAAGACATCTAAAAAATAAAATTGCGTCCTCTGACAAATGCACGCTAAGCCCAAAAAATTTAACATTTCAATGGACTATATATTTTTGTAGATGTCAATATGAGGCTTGTCATCACAAGAAGATCGATTGACTTTAATTGGTAGTAAATACGCTGGGCTCCGATTTCGGTATTTACGAAGCGGAGACCCTTAATAAAGTTTCTTCAATCTCATTAATTAATTCATTAAACGCAGTTCCGTTAATTAATTAAACACGACGAAATCTTATCTTCCGAAATGTTTGTGCATTTTGTGCTCCGATGACCTATTTAATTCTGCGCCGTGTTTTTCGGTCGTGATTATATTTTTAAAGACAAAATATGCAAAGTTCAATTACCAACCTTGGGCTTTATACCTTATGTTCTTTTATCGGCTCTCTTTATTTAAAAAAAACTAAATGACTGGACATTCCTGAATAGTTTTAAGTTCCTAGTGCCAAAACACAAGATGGAATGTGCACTGCCCTTCCGCTCACTAATGAGACCTAGTGACAGATAGACGGACGGTCGACAGTGACGTCTTAGTAAAGGGCCCTAAAAATGACACTGATACTAAGAATTGCCAAATTAATAGCAGACAATATGTTAAATAAAACACATTGTCTTAATTTTTGTTATAGTTAATTAAGTAACGATCCATTTCTGAAATGGTCAAACTAACTTTACCTGAATATATCTTATTTTAAAGCTTAGAGGAGACATCGAATCCATTCAATTCTGTTATTACATTTAATGTAGGGTAGGAATGCCACATCGGTACACGTTTTAACTTCCATCCCAGTGCACTCTTGACTTTTAGCTTGCATCTGGCATTGCAATCTCATTTCTATATTATTTATAGCTTGTACTTGTCTTATACACCTGCATTGCTTTATTCATAACTAGCGACCCGCCCCGGCTTCGCACGGCTGTATTATGCATGTATTATATCTAAAAACCTTCATCTTTAAACACTCTATCTATTAAAAAAAACCGCATCAAAATCCATTGCGTAGTTTTAAAGATCTAAGCATACATAGGGACATAGGGACGGCGAAAAGTGACTTTATTATATATTATGTAGTGATAGTGATAGTGAAGTTTTGTATTTAAATCTGCCCCCTTCGACAAGATTACTTTCTATTAGCGATATCGCCAATAGAAATATTTTTTTTTGTATGAAATTGACATAAATTATTGTATGAAATTGGCATAAAAAATCAGTACATTTACCTCAATGTAAAAAATAAAACTTGTATACCATTTTTTTCTCTAACACAAGACCACGTGACTTTTAATTGGCTTATGTCAATTTCATTTAAAAAATAATTTATTTCTATTAGCGATGTCGATAATAGAAAGCAATCTTGTTTAAGGGGGCAGTCCGCATAAAATACGACTCAAAAGATTCCGGTGACGATCAAGCGAACACGCATGACATGACGCATGAGCATGACGTTGCATTAGCTTAAAACGTTGCCGTTGTTGATTCGACCCAGTCCAGCTAGAGCACCTAGTCTAGTCCACGAGCGGCACCTATAAATATTTTTGGCAGGTTAGGAGATTCGGCTGAAGGGAGTTTTCAAACGCGCTTTAAGCGTGCGATACTTAAAACTGGATGCTTGAACAATGAACATGTGAGAAGGAAACTCTAGCAACCGCTATAGATATGATATAGAAAAGCAAGTATACGTTAATTTATAGAGTTGGCCTAAAGTTCAGGTTAAGAAGGTGCCATTTTTTCCGAGCCTCAAAAGGTATTAGGCGAATTCATTTTTAATAGACTTGAAAACGCAAGAAAAATACTGAATTGAGAACTCCTTTCTGTAAAGTTGGAGGAAGTTCTCAATTAATTACGTATTTCTTTAAACATATTTTCTTTCAAAGTCAAAGTCAATTTTTTTTATTCATTTGGATGCTTAATACAATCGTATAAAGATCACATTGAAACGTCTTAAAAACTAAGTTAGGATGTGCCTTCGGAACGCGCCCACCAATGAGAAGAAGGCACAAGAAACTCATGCGGTTTTTTGTTTATAATAGTGGGTTCGTATCATTTTTTAGCGCTGTCTATCTGTCTGTTTACTCTACCTTACGTACGTTTAACCGTCTTTGTTTGATGTAAACATCGAAACGTAACTTTATTAATTTACATACCCATTGTTAAAACCTTGTTACCTCTATTACCCACTTATAAAGCAGTTAAGTAACGAACATCCACTATACCCTGACTATACCTTATTCATATTCAAAGCGAGCCTTCAAACTTTAAAGCACATACATTGTTTTTCAGTCGTCAGATATCCGTGCCTAATAAAACAATGATTGACTCCGCACTGAGAGACAGGGACGACGTGACTTGAATTTTACATACAAATTTTATAACCGAACATAAAAACAAGCCTACGACGTGGAACATTCATAATACCTCGAGGTGCATGTTCATATTAAACCGTATTCGCTTACAGGCTAACAGAGAACAATAGATACTTAGCTAAGAATAGAAGTAATTCAAAAATTATGTTGGTGATTTTTTTTATCTGTAACTCCTGTTACAGTTTGAGTAGATATTGTTACCCTTGTAGGTTACATTGTTCATTTTATGCTTCATTATTTGGGTCGTATGCTGACTTGGTTATTTATACGTGGTAAGACTTTTTGGCTCCGTTGACACGTCACGTACGTACAGAAAAATGGGTAGCTTAAATAGATTTTAACGTGTGAATTGGATTGAGTACGGTTTGTATCTCGACTCTTCTGCAGCGTTTTTAGTTTCGTATTGCGAATACTGCGTCTTTTGATGTTTGTTGTTTTCACCACTACGAATGTATGGGGCTGTCCATTATTCACGTGAGGCTCAAAAGGGGGGGGGGGGTCCATAAAAAATCATAAAATATTAATTGGGGGACTGTAGTAATATATTATTATAGTAAATACTTATTTAATTTTCTATGATAAAATTAGATGATAGGTACTTATAAATACCTGTATTTTATAAATATAAAAAAAATATAGGGGGAAGGGGGTAGCTATAGGGGGTAATCTTAAACCTACTTATAAATACCTGTATTTTTAGGTAAATATAAAAAAAATATAGGGGGAAGGGGGTAGCTATGGGGGGTAGTCTTAAACCTCACCATGTTTAACTAAGGGGGAGGAGGGAATTAAAAAATGCCAAAAAAAATCACTTAATTAATGGACTATATGAATCAATCAGTCTATCCAAAAGCTAAAAGGTATAAGGAGTTAAGGAAAGTGCCACCTCCTTAGAGGAGAATCTTGTCAACAATAAATAAATTACCCCGAAAATACGTATCCCGAAACGACTGCTCTGGTCATCGCAATTTTCCTCATGGATCCAACTTTTACTACCCGATTAAATGCCCTGTTCATCGCATAAACATAACCGTAAACAATAGCTTGTTTATATGTTTATACATAAGGTGTAGAATGTCATAGGTATGAGGTTTAACAGGCTTTGAAGGGATCCATTAATGGTCCCAGATTAGCTGAGGTACCCCTTAACTAGTTTATTGAATTTCATACTGGATATACGTGACTACAATTTTAATAGTGCCTGATTGAAACTCTTATCTTAATGAAATAATATACTAGGATAGGTTGGTTATATAAATAGAAATGTAAAGCTGGGGACACATTGCTCGAACGCGTACGCGGACGCGACCGAGAGCCACGACTTATAGGCATCTGTGTAATGTAAATGTATGTAACCGTGCACACTATCGGACGTAAGTCGCGGACGTAACCTTGGGCCGCCCGTCCTAGAGCGATCTGGGCTGCTGGATGCCAAACGACCGTCAGTCGCGGCTGTCGGACGCATTCCATAATATGTTCCCAGCTTAAGGGTTTGGTCCTAGCTCGTGTTGGATTACGCAATCCGTAGCTTATTTTCTAAGGTTTCCTATAAACCTTGTCTGCCCACAGCACGCCTTTAGAGACATTAGTTCCTAGCAGTAGCGAGGGGTTCATACAACCCGATTCATGTCGGCTTACCTTTACGGATTCAAGCCTCAAGAAACAAAATAATGTCAAATAATCAACAGCTTCATCATCATCATCATCATAATTTATATGCCATAAAACGTCCACTGCTGGACATAGGTCTCCCCCAAAGACTTCCTGAGCGATCGGTCGCATGTTCTTTGCGCCCAAGCAGAACCTACCTTCAAATAAATTTCACTCCTCACTACTGGTTCCTAGTATGATATTCTACAATGGACGTAGACTTGATATAAAAAGAACTGATAAAACGACTGTACTTTTTATAAGTGATCAAACGTTATTTACGGATCATTAATCACTTAATGTGTATATTTACCCAAAGCTCGTAATTAAAACAACGCGATCGAATTTTCCTCAACACAGTCCACTACTTTATTTCCATTATCATTAAACACCTCTCGATTAATCTTCGTTAGTACATTTGTGGTGAAAGAAGAGTTGTTTGGTAATGAGAGACGTTTGTTTATTTCGATAAGTGTTTTTATGTACGTAATTTTTAATACATTAAAAAAAAAAAATTGACGACCCAGTTGGCACAATGGTCACCATGCCGAACTGCCCAACACAGGGTTGCGGGTTTTATTCCTGCCTCAGACAAGTATTTATGTTTGGAAATTTGTCTGTGGTCTAGTTGTTTATATGTATTATAAGTATATCTTTATATGTATTTAATAAAAAAAAAAGTATATAGGTAGTTCCGTTGTCTAGCACCCATAACACAAGTCTAGTTGGGCTAGTTGGCAATGTGTAGATATATAGTCCCGCAATATTTAATTTAATAATTTATTGTTAACTACGCTTCGCTTACTTGTCTCTCTCTCAAGTCCCTTATGCCTGAAGATCGCGACCACAGCTCCTTACCTAGCTATTTGTAAGGGTCCTCCACTCCACACCTCCTCCTTAAACCTGGATGAGCTTTTCTGTTGGTTTTATCATCTCATAGGTGTCTTGTCTTCAACGTGATCTCTAGCCCTCTTTTGGTTTCACTTCAGAGGAGTGCTGTGACTGTGGGGCTCTAACACAATCGATGGATCCAATGTCCTCTATACCTGCCAATGATGCTGCTGTAGCCGCGGCACAATATTGGTCAGACAGAATTTTAATGTACCCTGAGAAGCCCTCTATGTTTGATGATCAGTTTCTCCAAGTTCTCGTCCTGGCGTCTAATAATGTGGCCGATATAGCTAAGGAAGGATACATCGTGGAAAGACTGTATTTAATGCCGAGTTCTTATTTGTACAAAGTTCTCGATTGCCAATTGAGTCAACGCACCAGGTTTTAGGTGTAATGCAAAACCAGTGTTCACTGTTCCCCAGCATTTGTAAGACCTAAATAAGGCCAATGATGCCGCCGTAGCTGTGGCTCATATTGGACAGACAGAATTTAAAGACTATCCTGACACGAAAAGTAGAAGTATAATAGAAAGTGATGTGACAATGCCGCATGGAGAACCAGTATTCACTGTGCCCCAGCATCTGGAAGACTGAATGAAGCCAATGATGCTGCCGTAGCTGTGGCGCATATTGGTTACACAGATTTTAAAGACTACACGAAAAGAAGAAGTATAATAGAAAGTGATGAGACAATGCTGTATAATGGAGAACCAGTGTTCACTGTGCCCCAGCATCTGGAAAACCTAAATGATGCCAATTATGCTGCCGTAGCTGTGGCGCATATTGGTTACACAGATTTTAAAGACTACACGAAAAGAATAAGTATAATAGAAAGTGATGTGACAATGCCGTATAATGGAGAACCAGTGTTCACTGTGCCACAGCA
The DNA here is from genome assembly GCA_907269075.1 of Idaea aversata. Taxonomy (NCBI): domain Eukaryota; kingdom Metazoa; phylum Arthropoda; class Insecta; order Lepidoptera; family Geometridae; genus Idaea; species Idaea aversata. The sequence continues at coordinate 8,815,769 of OU026102.1, forward strand.
TCTGAAAGACCTAAATAAGGCCAATGATGCCGCCGTAGCTGTGGCGCATATTGGTTACACAGATATGAAACACTACACGAAAAGAAGAAGTATAATAGAAAGTGATGTGACAAAAACCATCGTCGTTTACGAAGTACCTTACCTTGTCAATAAAAGTAAACACCTCCGTTCGTAATCCCCGTCACGTAAACAGAAGGCTGATGGCAAAGGTTTAAAATCTGTGACGATAAATCTGTCGTAACAAATCAACGACAGACGAAGCGTCACGCGTTATTTACGAGAGCATTTGTTAATATTGCTGGGCTATAAATTAACGGGTACTTATCTCTTTCCATATCGTGTATCTGGTTGTTTATAGTAAATAATAAATATTTCAGGACATTCTATACATCGCCATCTAGCCCCGAGCTAAGTAACTAGACTTGTGTTATGGGTGCTAAACAACGGATATACTTATAATACATATATGCAACCAGACCACAGACAAATATCTAAGATTAAATACTTGTCTGGGGCGGAATCGTCATGTCAATAAAATGGTCACCATGATGGACTGCCAAAAACAGGGTTGCAGGTTCGATTGCCGCCTCAGACTCGTATTTATGCTTAGATAGCACGCCAGTCAAATCACTGCGATTTTCGGCATGCATTATGTTTTTTAAGTTTATTTTTGATTATAAATAAATAAAAAAAAGATATTTGTCTGTGGTCTTGTTGTTTTTATTTATTTATAAGTATATTTTCAATATAAGTATGTATCTGTTGTCTAGCACCTATAACACAAGTGTAGTTACTTAGCTTGGGGCAAGATGGCGGTGTGCGGAATGTCCTGCAATATTTATTTATTATTTAATATATTCAGTAGTACACATTTATACAAGAAACAAACAAAATAGATACACATTATAAGAGTGTGTTAAGAGTTTTCCGCCGACAGATCTCTAGTAAGGGAAAGGAAATAATATAACGGAAGGGAATTAAAAGTGTACAAAGACAGACAGCTTTTGATGAATTCTGATATTATACTACTTTATTACTGAGACTAATATTAGTCGTGGTTTGCGGAATATATATATTCATAACCAGATATAGATATTTTCCTTCACCGTAAGAAAAATAAAATATTCATTAACGTATGACTGGAATTTGAACCTTCTAACTTTGGATTAAAATCGAAGTATGTATACTTCTTTATAATGCCAACACTGCCCTTTATTTGAAGCTAAATATTAATGAAAGTGTCACTCTTGTCCGCTGCCATTGATGTTTAATTTCATCCAACTTGTATGTTATTTTTTGTTATGGCATTATAATTTGTTATTTTCTTACTTTTGGCTTTTTGTTATTAGATTGTGAATAAAGTGCATTTTTCTTTTAAAATTTATTGATGTTTCCAAGTGATTGCTTATTATCCTAAATCTTTAAAAACAATTGAATTGTCCTATGCGACTGATCCAAACAACCTTTGCCAAATTAAGCAAATTAATATATAAAAAACCCTCAATCCCTCGTGCAATTTTTTACGTGATAACGTCTTATAAATCGATAAATACCTGACACAGACAAAAGTGCAACGTCATGTCACGTTACCGTTATTGATAAGGTAACCATAGCAACATATTAAAGTATGCAAAATGGTAATGTCAACGATACAAAAGAGTTCTTATGACGTTATCACGTAAAATTATCGTCCGTAAAACGACTTTACAAACAACAATTTTATTTTTTTACGCAAAATAGTCATGCATTTTCCTTATCTCACCTGATGGAAAGCGACTCATCCAAAAGAGCAACCTATACCAGGGGTCGGCAATCTGCGGCTCGCGAGCCACGTGCGGCTCTTTGAATGTGAAGCTGTGGCTCTTTAGTTCCATATCCAAATATGATATATTTTAAAGAAATACTGCAAGTTGAGGCACTTATATTCGACGCATGGAATAGTCTTCCCGATTGCTACAGTGAGGTGAAGAAGTTGGCATTTGGAGTGCTGACTATCTTCAAAAAACTTTATTTACGCAAGTACTATGTATTGTTGCCAAATAAAGTGTGGCTCATTAAAAACTTTTTGAAATTTTGTAAATTGTAATTTTTGACTCTACCGACTCAAAAGGTTGCCGATTCCTGGCCTATACCAAGCCAAGCAAATCACACCTTTAATATTGATGCGATAACCCATCCATAGTATTAACCCTTAACTAATTGAACCCAAATGAAAACCCCTAAGTTATTTTAACCTAAAAACCGATAACCCTTAAAATAAACAAAACCAAACATCTAACCGGTAATAAAATTTAAATTTAGATCGTAAAATACAAATTATTTAGTGTAAAAGTGAGTAACTTTCGCTAGGTACTCATGACCAGGGTCGGTGATGGGTAACGAAGCGTGGGCGCCCGTGGGAAATGCCCCTTAGCCACCAACCTTGCTTGCCACCTGGCTTATCAGATACATATTTATAAGTATAACTTATATAAAGATGTATCTTATAATGATGTTACTGACTAATGTGTGAAAGAAGATAAGCAAATTGCAAGAACGTGATGTGCGATTGGATGAAAACTTTATAGTTTTTAGGGTTCCGTACCCAAAGGATAAAAACGGGACCCTATTACTAAGACATCTCTGTCTGTCTGTCACCAGGCTGTATCTCATGAACCGTGATAGCTAGACAGTTGAAATTTTCACAGTTTATGTATTTCTGTTGCCGCTATAACAAAAAATAGGTACTAAAAATGAAACAAACTTTAATATTTTTACTGTTAATATTTTAGATGCTGGTTTTGATAAGGCATTATGACATCTGTATTTACGGTCGGCTGCATAATTGCAGACCCACCGCAGAGCTCCAAAACGGCTGTTATAAGAATGTTTTCAACACCAGCAAGATTCTAGACACCTGCTTTAGGTGAAGTTTAAAGTCTTCTAACTCATCAATTAATCAAACAAAAATTATTAGAATGCAAACATTTCAATAATAGTAATTTTCGAACTCTACCGGGGGCTGCAATTATGCAGCTGACTGTACCTCTGTTGGTGTATATTGAAATGAAATTAAAATCGCGTCTGAAAAACGTTGTAGTAGTAAAGTAGTATATTATTTTTAAAGGTCGTTAATGTGAAATTTTCAAAATGTTATGCGCAAAAGTCTGACAATTTCTTAAAAAAAAAAAAAAACTGGTTGTCTGTAAAGTCGGTATACGGGCGAAAGTTTTACGTGACAACAACTGTGCTCGAGTGGAAGGGACGCGTGCCTTTCACTTTTTATGTCTGTCTCTCTCGCTCTTAGGCGGGCTAACCATGCCCGCGTGCCTCTCACTCGCTCTCATTGTGAGCGCATAACGTGAGCGAAGCGTAACGCAGTTTCTTGAAGTGTCACCCGGCAAACCAATTTATAAGACGTTGTCACGTCAAAAAAATTTACCTATTCTCATCCAATCCTCCGTCCCTAAATTCGTCCATTTTTAACACGTATGTGGTTTCCAAAACCCTTATATACGGATTATTACGGATTGTACAGCCCGCGGCTTCATTATCATCTTATTTGTTTAATGTTTAACATCAAAGGTGCCGCCCACTCCTGCTTTTAACGGTGTCTTCACCTAATTTATTAAAGGTGTTAGCTCAGACTTTTATCTTCTTTAGTCCTTAATCATTATCGTAAATAGCTCTTGTTACTTTAGAATAACGTTGTTAACTTAATTATTGTTTAAGTTAACAAAGTTTTGTTCAGGGGCTGTTTTCCGTAACTAGACCTCTTTTCCTAAGAGCGGTGTTGGCTTAGTGGTACCTCGACTTTAATTCTGAAGGTTGTGGATTCAAATCCCGGCCGGCCGTGCACCATGTTATTTTTCCCCTTCAGCCACTTTGGTAATTAACTGATTCGTAACGTAACCAGCTACGAAAAAACAATTTTCTTCACTGTTTTGTAATCAGTTACTAATATTCTTAAGATGCGCTAATTGACATTGTTCTTACGGTAAAGGAAAACATCGTCATGAAACCCGCGACTTAGTTGGCTCCAGAAGTATTGACAAGTTCTCTCCTCTGGACATGGTCGACTAAGCTGAGAGGGCAGTAGTTGCTGGGCAACTCTACTCCATCTACACGCAAAAAGGACCCAATGAAAAAGGGTCTAATTGCGGAAAACAGCCCGTATACAAGTACAAGTTGTTTTTGCATGACGATGAAGTAGGCTTGCCCAGCAGCTATAACTACCTTCTCAGCTTAGTCGACCATGTTCAGAGGGAAAGAGCTCTTCAATACTTCTGGAACCAACTAAGCCGCAAATGTCATCACGATGTTTTCCTTTACCGTAAGAGCAATATCAATTAGCGCATATAATTTTTTCTAAGAAAAATAAATTGGTGTACGGCTGACCTAGATTCGAACCCACGACTGCTGAGAGGTATATCCAGCTGTTCATAATTTAAAAAACTCAAAACTTTAAATTCTTTATTCATTTGGAATCATATAATTACAAAACAACGTCTTAAAAACTGAGTTAGGATGTGTGCCTTCGCAACCCGCCCGCCCACTAATGAAAAGAAGGCACAAAAAACTCCGGGGGCGATTTTTTTTAGCAAATATTGTCGAAAAACAAAGTAATATACAACAATTTTTGCCAAAATACTAGAAATTCAAATTCATCCTTAACTTTTCACGTCACAACACTACATTTAACTTTTCCTTGTTTGTATTTTACCTGAGAATACAAACTCAGTAATTTACGAGCATTAAATTTAGCATAATAACTCTTTGGGAAGGGCTTATCGTCTGACGATAAACTACGGTAGCGTTTTAGGGTTCCGTACCCGAAAGTTAAAAACGAGTCCCTATTACTAAGACTCCGCTTTTTCTCTGTCTGTCTGTCTATCACCAGGCTGTATCTCATGAACCGTGATATCTAGACAGTTGAAATTTTCACAGCTGATGTATTTCTGTTGCCGCTATAACAAAAAATTAAAACAGAATATACTGGTACGGAACCCTTCACGAGTCCGACTCGCACTTGGCCGGTTTTTCACTTTACTTACTCATAATCTTACACCTAGTTATCTTACAGAACAAACCTCGAAACGTTTAAGAGCTTTTGAGGCGAGTGAGCCTTCGTTGGTTTTTACTCGTGAATTAAAATTAAAAAAATTGGCTTTAATTAATCAGTCAAACTAAACTTTTATTAGCTATCTGACTGATAGGTCTACCTACTTTCATGAATACATTAACTTTGAGATTCGTTCTTAAAAACTTTGTAACATTATCTCTAATTAACGAAATCCACACTTGAAAGGCTACTACTTAGCACTTTTGAACTTCTTTTAATACTGTTCTAATTAAAACTAACAATCCAAATATAAGTAAATAGAATAAAATAGAATCACTACAGTTTACCTTTCTAAATGAACCCGTTTCCGAGCTATTTGAATAAGCACATTCTTAATGCATGGCGATTTAAAAAGCTAATTGCTGCCCGCAACGGTTGGAAGTCACCAAAGCCACTATTAAAAAAAAAACGCTTAACCCTCTCAACGGCCATCGACATCGTTTACGGAACGTGCCCACACTTGAATATTCAAATTGGCCCCACACAATGCGACCACCCCGGACCCCCGTACGACCTCTTGGGACCCCCGCTCCACCGTTAGCCAAAGGAAATCCAACAAAGAACCGCCGAGAAAAAAGCTAGGTTCCGGTGTCAGAGGCACATGCGATGTACTTCGACTCCGACTACCGTGTCTTTCAATGGCCTGTGTTGAATAAAACCTGAGATTTTTCTTTTATTTCTATTATTTTCTACCTACTAGTGAATATTTTTAAATTTAAAAATGTATTTGTGAGTTTACCTACTTATCCTTTCACTCTGCAGCGACAAATTTCAATCGTATCATCTTACTTTCCGGCAAAAAAAATTGCTGAGTTTTCTCCCTCTTTTTGGCACTGTTTAACTATTCGGTCACAATTAAATAAAAGTTTCGGGGTGACCTAGAACCTGCAATCCCCAAGGAGTCTACCCAGTTATGCGGTAGCATAACACTTTTTAACCGACTTCAAAAAAGGAGGAGGTTCACAATTCGTCGCGTATATTTTTTGTTATAAATGTATGTTCGCTGATTACTCGAAAACGCCTGTTTTTGTTTGAAAGGGGATAACTCACTTGTGGTCCCATAAAAATTGGATGAAGATCTGATGAGGATCTTCGGAGTAATGAACAGAATTGCACCTCGAGAGTGCAGAAAATTGCTCAGTTTTCGATTACCGTAGAATTGATCCATAAACTAATAATAACCAATAAATGGAACATCTAAAACCACCTTATCATTAGAAAACTCTTCAATCGGTTACGATTACACGTTTACAGTATGAAGAATTTATTAAAATAACTAGCGACCCGCTCCGGCTTCGCACGGCTATATTATGCATGTATTATACATATAAACCTTCCTCTTGAATCACTCTATCTTTAAAAAAAACCGCATCAAAATCCGTTGCGTAGTTTTAAAGATCTGAGCATACAAAGGGACATAGGGATATAGGGACGGCGAAAAGTGACTTTATTTTATACTATGTAGTGAGTAGTGATGATAGTGATAGTGATGATGAAGAGCTTCATGGACTAGGTACTTTTTTATCCAGATATTCCCACAAGATAGTCGACTGCGTGAATGAAATTTTGAGGCAAAACATTATATTTTGATGTAATATTAAATGTTAGTTAATTTTGCTAGCGTTCTGTTTACGCGATTCAACTCTTTAGTGGAAAGTTAAATGGGGAACCGGTTGCGGTTATTATTTTAGTTTAGTAGTTAAGAGGTAAAATTGAGTTGAACTTATCTGAGTTATAATTATTTTGTGGGAGTTTCCATATTAGCAGTAGAACTAAGGGTCTTTGTCAGAGTAAAAAATAGCTTTATATGTTATCGAGTGATGTTACCATAATGGTTTTTACAATAGTTATGAATTCTAATTAAGAGGAAAGGGTACCGGGCGCTCTCTCCATACAAACGTAGTCGACTGTTTCCTCCCTTGACACTATAGCAAATATTTTTGTTGCATAAAACTTATAACTCTTTATTATAAATGAACAAGTAACTAAACTATACTAAATAACAATTAAATAACGAAAACTTAAATTAATTAAATAAACTACCTACTTTACTTACACTAAATTAAAAGTCCAAATGGGGATCCCTAGGAAGTGTGCCCAAAAGGCTGGCAGCGTTACCACGTTGGATGGCGATGCTTATCCGTTGTCCGAGGTACGAGCCAGCCCTTTGGTCACCCGAAGCTAAAACTAGTAATTTTGAAACTTCTTTATAAAATTTTAAGGCGTCTGGACCCCAAGGACCAAGTGTCTCCGTTGCAAACGGCAGAAATATGTATCCATCACCGATAGAAGCATATTTCCGTCGCTTCGTCACTTCCGCCGCTGCAGCCGCAGAGCCCGCCTCCCTGGAGGTGGAGCTAAGATGTGAAGCCGCCAGTGTGTCAACACAAGTAGCATCCCACACCAACGGTTTGCCACGACTCCAGGGAATCAACGTCATTCCATCGGGACGCTTGCCATCGTCACGTACGAGACCGTTCGGCTCTAAGAGAGCCGGTACGTTGACGCTAACAAGAGCCCGACGAATAACGTCGTTGATAGCGGCGTGGCGTGATATTCTGCCTGCGCTGCGTCGGCAGGAAAGTCCATGGTAACCCTTGGAATCAACTTGAAAGCCACAGACACAATTATGGGTAGATATATATGAACAGCCTAATCTAAGACTTATACAAGTATTGAAAGTGATATTATCTAAAAGTGTGCCTAAATTGGGAGACTGAACTTATAACTGCCATGGCCATGTCTTTTTTCATGTTTTTTTTTAATCTTAATTTCTATGATAATTAGCAAATGAAAAAAACAAGACATAGGGGCATAGTCAAAGTCATGGCAGTTATAGGTTTTATGCAACAAAAATATTTGTGCTATTGTCATTATCTAGGGAGGAAACAGTCGACTACGTTTGTATGGCGAGAGTGCCGGTACCCTTTCACCTTAAGTCAATTTATTAATATAAAAATAGGCTTGCATTTGACTTCAACTCATTTACCAGTTCAATTTCATTGCTTAAAAATTTAACGATGGTAGGTAATCTTTTTAGATTGATCCTACCGTAGCCATACGTTTGTATTTTTAAATGGAAAACTAGATTTGACGAATAGATTTTATTTTTCAATGTTTGCTTTCCATCAGTTGAGATTTTATCTCTTGTTACTTTGTGCAGACATAGTTTGTAGATCAAATATACCGAGATATGGCAATGTGTTTGTTATTCAGTTTAACTTGGAAGAGATCCCTTTTAGCGATTAGGCTGCCCATTGTGCCATACTGTTTAGTTTATATTCATTTTTCTCATGTAGGTCTTTATTTTAGAATTAAGTTGAACTTTATGGTTATATACCTATATCTTTCTATCTTTAACCTATATTCAATGTTAAAAATAATACGTGTATATACAAACCCTAGGAATAAATAAATAGTATATAAATATTAAGGAGAAATAGGAATCCTAGGAACAAACAAAATGCATGATAATAATTATTTTAATTAAAAGTTTCGGAAAATTACCCTAACTTAAGGGATATCCAAGATGTGGCTAAACCATTATTGGCAGCGAGTCATTGGCATAAAAAATAGTGCTGTCACATTTAAAAAAATCCCCAAAACCCTAGGTAAATAATTAGGGTAATTGTCCCAAATAAAAAAATATTTAGTTCCCTTATTTTACAATTTTGTATAATATGTTTCGGATAGGTCCTTATGTACAGTCGACTGCATAATTGCAGCCCTCGGTAGAGTTCGAAAATTACTATTATTGGAATGTTTTCATTCTAATATTTTTTGTTTGATAAATTGATGAGTTAGAAGACTTTAAACTTAAACTAAAGCAGGTGTCTAGAATCTTTCTTGTGTTGAAAACATTCTTATAACAGCCGTTTTGGAGCTCTACGGTGGGTCTGCAATAATGCAGCCGACCGTACATAAACAAGTACAGTCCACGGTCTCTGTCCACCGTAACGTTTACAATCCTGTGCAGCACTATTTGAACATTTTAACAACGTAACCTGTGAATCGAACACACGTCAGTTGGTGTAGCGGGTGGCGGCTTATACCACTCATACAACTAAATACATAGCTAACATGTTGAAAATAATAATTACACATAGTATTTTTAATTCAAGTATTTAAGTTTGTGTGTAACGTCTATTAGAAGAAGGTCGTAAGTCCAATACTTGTTGATAGTATTATTGTAGCAAACATGTAGCAAACTGATCATTTTCTTATGACCCATACTGTACCTAAAAGGGGACAAGGTTTTTGTTACAAACTGTACATACTCTTCTTTTAGCAGTCGGGTATAAAGACATCGACACATAATACATCCTAAAAAGGACAACCTTAAAAGGTCATATCCTTCCTATTAAACAAAAGAAATCTTATCTTTTTCACAGCCAGTCTCCTAATTTGTCATTATTTGTATTTGATCTTCTCCTAATGATTTTCCTAAAGCTCCACACATCAAAGCGGTTTATCCTTTGTGGGAAGGTTGCGTGTTATTTCCCATTTAAACGATAATTCCTTAACATCTGAGCAGGTTGATAGGTTCTCGTTTCAGGGACAAAGGTTTACCTGGTGGGGGTAGATTGATAATGCCTTTGTTGGTGTAATACGTCTATGATTACGGAGTGTTCTGCGATTAAACTTAGAAATTCTATATGTACTGAAATGTTAATGGTTTCAGTATGTTTGTTATTTCTTTAGGCAAAAACTACAGAAATTATTGCGATGAAACGCAAGTATACGGATGTAGCTATCTGTATGGTAAGTATACAGATAGCTACATCCGAAAAATAACACAAACTATTTCTTAGGGATGACCATCTGTGACGTGGTGAGCGAACAGCCGCTCTCGACGAAGAAGGTTGCTGTTTTGATTCCCGCCTCGATACAATATTTTGTATCTACAGATATATGTTTCTGTTCTGGGTGTTTCTGTATGCAAGTACTAGCTGAGCTCCGCTGTTTCACCTGCGTAACTCCCGATCCCGTGGGAATATCGGGATAAAAGTAGCCTATAGCCTTCCTCGATAAATCGACTATCCAACACAAAAATATTTTTTCAATTCGAACCAGTAGTTCCTGAGATTAGCGCGATCAAACAAACAATCAAACAGATTCAATCAAACAGTTTTATAATGTAAACAATATATTTCGCCCGCGTAACTCCGGATCCTGTGGGAATATCGGTATAAAAATTAGTCTATGATATTCACAATTAATCAATATATTATCATACCAAGTTTCATCACAATCGGTCCAGTAGTTTCAAGGCCTATTTTCGTTACAAACAAAAAACAAAAAAACTTTCCTCTTTATTATGATTTATTAGGTACACTTCATGAATTTCTTGTGTTTCCTTCTCGTTTTGTTCGAAGACACACATCCTAACTTAGTTATTAAGACGTTTTAATGTGACCTCAGTTATTAATCATAGTAGTTAGTTATTAATTAATACAAAAAATTATGATCGTGAAAAACCGACCAAGTGTGAGTCGGACTCGTAGGGTTCCCTATACCTAATGTTGTATAGGATTTTATTGTTTTTGAATATTTTGTTGTAGCGGCAAAAGAAATACTTAATCTGTGAAAATTTGAACTGTCTAGCTATTACGGTTCATGAGATACAGCCTGGTAACAGACAGACAGACGGAAGGACGCACAGTAAAGTTTTGGTAAGTAATAGGTTCCCGTTTTTAATCCCGTTTTTACCCTTTGGGTACGGAACCCTAAAAAATTTTTATACCTTACTATCGACCGATTTTAAGCCCGGTAAAAGTCTCCCTACATTTCATTGCATTCCTAAGCTATAAAGTACAAGCTTACAAGCACGCTGAAGCCCTGATCCTTTGATTTACTTTGTCAATACCATCATTCGTCTAGATCGTACACAGCTATCGACTCCGCCCGATGTTTTAACACTTTTACATTGAATAAACTACTTTTCAGTCATTGAAAAATCGTTGCAACTGAATAATTTCGTTAGGGATTTTTCACTTTGTTGTTTTTTTATTTAATTGCTTCGAATAACTAACAGCGCGCTACGGTTTCACCCACGTTACTCCCGATCCCGTGGGAATATCGGGCTAAAAAGTATAAATAACACTCACAATGAATCCTCATAACAAGTTTCATCAAAATCGTTGTGGGAACAGACCACAAATTTATTAGATTTTCACTTTATTCTTACACTACTTATCCTTTAGTTTGTGTTTACTTTTAAATGCCTCTTATTAACTACTAGTTGTTGCCCTCGACTTCGTACGCGTGGTAGTTTTGTTTTATGTACTGAAACCATCCTCTTGAATCACTCTATCTATTAAAAAAACACATCAAAATCCGTTGCGTAGTTTTTAAGATCTAAGCACACATAGAGACAGACAGCAGGAAGCCACTTTGTTTTATACCATGTAGTAATACGTGATTCTATTTCTTTCACATATCTTGTTTAAATGACTCTGTAGAATAAAATAAAATTGATTGTAACACTACAAAAACGTCGCCAAACTAACGAAATAAAATAATCTCTAAATTAATAAAAAAAACAAACAATCTTTCCCACACTTTTGTAACAATTAAAAGCCCATTTCCATCATTAACAATAGCAACTTCACTTGCATATTTTCAATGAAAATATGGAATATTGTTTTGATGGTTGCACAATAAACTTATATTTTAACAATGGACGGACAAACATTGTGTTTCAAATGAAAGGATGTGAAATAAAGTACATACTAACATAGAACTGTGGAAAAATACTTAATACCGTATTAAAAATATTACCTACTGCGTTACAATAATAAATGAGGTTTTTACATAATTAAGAACCTACATATGAAATGAAATGGAAAAGTACTTTTTATTTCGTTAACCTTACGGAAAACTTTTGAGGAAAATTTTCTATTGCATTCGTCTTAGAATAAAAAAGAAAATCCTACTATAATATTATAAACTAGCGACCCGCCCCGGCTTCGCACGACTATATTATTGCATGTATTATATCTAAAAACCTTCCTCTTTAATCACTCTATCTATTTAAAAAAACCGCATCAAAATCCGTTGCGTAGTTTTAAAGATCTAAGCATACACAAGGACATTGGGACATAGGGACGGCGAAAAGTGACTTTATTTTATACTATGTAGTGATGTGAAAGTTGTGTGTTAGTATATATGTTTGTGTGTATGTTTGTTACTCCTTCACGCATAAACTACTGAACCGATTGCAATGAAATTCGGTATGTAGATAGGTAGAGACCTGGATTAACATATAGGCTACTTTTTATCCCAATATTCCTACGGAATCGGGGCTTAACCAGGTGAAACTGCGGGGCTTACCTAGTAATACATAATACAAGGAGCTTGTGATAGCCATACCGACATTAAAATAGATAAATAGATAAATTATTTTTTGTTTTCCTTTTTGTCTTATCTTATTTTTTGTTTCGTTTTTTCCTTTAAATATGTCTTATATTCCTCACTCGTCACCATAACACAAGCCCAGATAAGCGGTATTATTAAATACTCTTGTTTCCGTACGCGTCATCATGTGGCGTCATCTTCCGGTAACATGACACTTTTGTGTGAATGCAGATGTTACATCAATTTATTAGACGTTATCACGTCAAAGACTGTAACTATACAGTAAACAATTTAATCTGTCTTAATTATCTACTCAGATATTGCCGAAGTTACATAATGTTCAAAGTTCCACGTACATCTCTTCTCTTTACAAATTTAACCCCTTTGAGACCTCGGCACAGCCATCACAGATTCGCAAACGAAATCTAACTATTAGTAGTACCGTCTTAGACGTATCGACATGTTCATTAGTGATTCAATCCACTCGCATAGCGTACCGAATTCGCTTGAAAAGCGGCCAAGGGACAATTCAAAGGTGTTAGACACGTTCTATGAGCATTCAATTTCCCTTTTCACGAACAAAGGGATGGTTTCTGCATGTAGAGACAATGCTTTGATGCTTGGATTTCGGGCTCTCAACGTCTGATATCTTATTGTTTTATTCCTATCGGCCGGGTAGTCCGGATATGTCGGTTGGCTTGGTTTCGATTCAATTACAACACCTTGTTTTGGTACTATGCCACCGTCTTTTGGATGTAATCTGAGTGTAAAGGTCTCTGGTATCTACAAACTTTAGGGCACTCAATCTATTTCGAGCTTTCTCTGAAAGTGTTGGTCAAAGCTGAGAATTCACTAGGCAAACTAGATTTGTTGGCATAACAGGCTTTGTTTTAAACACAGTAACTATAATTGAATTTAGTTGAAGATGCGATGAAGAAAATACGATGTAGCGAGCTGGGTGTTAAGCTCCCTACATCGCAAAAACTGGCCAAACCTTGGAGACTTTAAGTCTAGAGTGAATAGGTACCGTTTGGTCAAGTATGCTACATCCTCGACCCCATCTTTGCTTCCTATTAGGTGAGGTGAGGTCAAATGCAGGCATACTTTGCGTTAAAAAAAATCCAAATATATTTAAAAAGCATATCTTTAACTTCTTCGGTGTTCTGTCATTCTTTTTAATTTTTGAGGGTTAAACAATTATTAATTTTTGCGTGCTCTATAAATATTTTTAAGGCTAGTGCTTTGAATTTCGTAACGCGCTATAAAACTGCTTTAGGTCATATTACTTCATGCTACAAATAAATCGAATTGCAAAAATATATGCATTTTCAATTTCGATTTAGGGGCAGGGATTGTGGGTTTCAGTAAATAAATAAAAATAAATAAATATTTCAGGACATATTACACATCGCCATCCAGCCCCAAGCTAAGCAACTTAATGCTTGTGTTATGGGTGCCAGATAACGGATAAACTACTTATATACTTTTTTTTTTTTTAAATATATACATATTATACATATAGGAAACACCCAGAACCAGAAACAAGAATTTATGGTCACCATAAATACTTGGTCCCGGCGGGAATCGAACCCGCAACCTTCTGCGTCGCAGTCGGGTGTTCGCCCGACGCGCCACAGAGGTCGTCAGTATGTAGTTCAGTATTTTTGTTTAGAAATTTTTCTGTTTAAAAAAACTTTCGTAAACAACACTTAGTATGTGATTGTAAGATTAAAATCAAAGTAACATTCCCTTCAAATGTACAGTAAGAATATTACTAGTTATCATCGTTTACAAGCCATATCATGTACACACGGTGTTATCTGAACTAACTGATATTACACCTCTGTAAGATAATCCGGCTTCCTTACTTGGAATAACGTGAAACGGCTATGATTGTTCTATATCTACTGACTTATCTATGTTTGTTTGTACATACAAGTTTCCAGGTATGTTAAGTGCTTCTCAAAACACTGTAGTTTAGTCTTGTGTGGGTTCTAGTCTTGATTATGTAAGTTGATAGTGAATGAAAAACAAACAAAACATTGTGATGGAATTCGCGGCTTAGTTGGCTTCAGACTTATTAAATAAATAAGTAAATCAATCAATCAATCAATCATTTTATTTGCTTTTATTTTATCATTTTATTTTATTTAAATAAAATGGTTCTTTTAACAAATAAATATTGCAGGATATTCCACACATTGCTATCTAGCCTCAAGCTAAGTAACTAGATTTGTGTTATGGGTGTTAGACAACGGATATACTACTAAATACTTTTCTTTTGTAAATATTTACCTTTAATACATAGAAACAACCAGACCACCGACAAATATCTAAGCACAAACACTTGTCTGAGGCGGGAATCGAACCCGCAACCCTGTGTTTAGCAGTCCGGCATGGTGACCATTGAAATTTAAGAATAGTCCGAGATGTGGATATAAACCTTAGATTTAGACACAGATTTACTCATGAACTATAGTATAAACACTATCCCTATAGATTATTTATGGAACTATAGTCTAAAGTCTAAAGCTGGAGACATATTATCGGACGCGGCTTACGGACGCGTCCGACAGCCGCGACTGATAAGTGTGCACGGTCGTTTGGCATCCAGCTGGCCAGATCGCTCTAGGACGTCCGTCCGTCCGACTTATGTCCTATAGTGTGCACAGTTACATACATTTACATTACACAGATGCCAATAAGTCGCGGCTGTCGCGCGTCCGCAGACGCGTCCGAGTAATGTGTCCCCAGTTTAAACACTATCCCTATAGATTATATAGGGAACTATAGTCTAAACACTATCCCTATAGATTATATAGGGATAGTGTTTAGACTATAGTTCTAATTAACTAACTATAGTCTAAACACTATCCCTAGTGTTTAGACTATAGTTCACGACCTCGTTTTGGAATAAGGAGGGTTAGGTCTGAAACATATGCTTAATTCTTAAGTATTTATGAAAAACTACAATGAATGTTTCCTCCCTGGATAATGACACTAGCACAAATATTTTTGTGCCATAAAACCTATAACTGCCATGACTATGCCCCTATGTTTTATTTTTTAATGAACTATAGTCTAAACACTAGGGATAGTGTTTAGACTATAGTTCTATATAGTTCTAATTAACTAACTATAGTCTAAACACTAGGGATAGTGTTTAGACTATAGTTCACGACCTCGTTTTGGAATAAGGAGGGTTAGGTCTGAAACATATGCTTAATTCTTAAGTATTTATGAAAAACTACAATGAAATTCTACAAATTATTATAGGTACTTTATCGCTGACTTTATGAATACCACTGTCTTGGTCTAGGTATACTGTAAAAATTACTCTACAATATAAAATCCAAGCTTGCCATCATATGTATAGGACTCTAGGATCTACAATCCTAATATATTGCCAACGTAGCCTCCTGAAAGCATATTGCAAGCGTTTTCTTACATTTTTATGAATTCTGTCGCGCAAGCTTTGCATTGCCTCTCTTATATTTTACGAAAGTAAAATCTTATTATTACTACTTTAAGTTGCTATTAAAATTTGACTTTATTATTGTAACTGCAAAAAATATAATTTAGTTTTATGAGTTTTTGTACAGAATTATTGGAATAAAAAAGTTTTATTTTAAGCTCGTTTTTAACTGGAGTTTCTAGAGGTAACATTTTTATGGGAAAAGTGATTTTTTATAAATTCGTACCTTATGTTCCCGGGTTTATTGACAGCGAACTCAGACTTCTTCTGCCTGCCCTTATCCCAATTTATTTGGGGTTAGCGGCGCAGTATGGCTTCTTCTTCTATTCACTTCTAGTTGTCAGGTCATCATCGAATTCAGAGTACAGATTTAAAATCGACCAATTGTATGTCTTAAAATATTGCCTGTAAATCTGCCCCCTTAGACAAGATGGGTTAGTTGCGTTTTTCCCCAGTTGCTTTTTTTTAGCGATATCGCCAATTGACTGACTTTATTTTTATTTTTGAAGTGAAAACTTCTTTAGCGGCGTTGAGCACTTTTTCTGTAATGGGTATAAAATCTTAAACTCGCGTCAGGACACGTGACCTGATCGAAAAAGCGTAAGACGGATGGAGAGTAGACAGCTATCCCCTCTCTACGGCGCGGCGAAAATGTATGCCTGGGCCTACTGTTTTTAATTTGGCTGTGAGTGTATTAAGACGTACATATGGTATTTTTTAACGGACGACTATTGACGGACGACAAATGTCGGACGACAAATGTCGGACGACAAATGTCGGACGACTATTGACGAACGACAAATGTCGGACGACTATTTGTCGGACGACTATTGACGGACGACAAATGTCGGACGACAATTTGTTGGACGACAAATGTCGGACGACTATTTGTTGGAGGACTATTTTTTTTTTTTCATCTAAAACTCTTTTTGCGTATGTTCTCGCGACATATGAGATTTTACACAGATATACAGTTTTCACTTCTGCCTGCACTCCCGGAGTGCGCTGTTTTTTTTTGTATGAAATTGGCATAAGCTTACAAAAAGTCTTAGATAAATTTCATCTTATGCCAATTTCATACAATACTTGTAAATTTTATGCAAAAAAAATCTGTCGATTGGCGATATCGCTAATAGAAAGTACTAAGTCTTGTCTAAGGGGACGGAGTCACGAACGCCCGAATTAAAATTGTTTTTACATTATTTTAACCCGAAGTTTTCTTTTGTCCACAGCACGAGATTACCAGTCACATCACATAACAAGGTTACGACACTCGAGACACTCCCCCATCCACGCAGCGCCCGTGAGTACCACACCACATCAGACTCCCATCATCACACAGTACCCAGCCCTGAGCTTTACCCTTTAGATTTCAGTTATTTTTATGCTTATTCTAGTACTGATAGTACGATTTGCATGATATGTAACCCGTATGTTTGCATTCAACTGTGCCCAAGTTGAGCACCTAGTACACTTTCAAAAAATGCGTCAATATCAATCATAAAAATGTTGTGAATGTTTCAACCACTTGATGCTCAAGCTTCTCGGAACGATGACGATATTGTTTGAGACAAACATAGCATCAAGCTTGATTGAGATTGAAGCATTTTTTGATGGTGTTCCAGGGCGTTACGCACTTCAACTGAACACTGTGATTAATTGACAATTTAACTTTACCGCAAGACAAGCCGTTGAAGTACGCAACACGTGCTTGTTTTGACTTGACGACCTCCATTTCGGAATGCATTCGATTAAGTGAACTGTCTAAACGGATAACCATTGCAGGCCAGGCCCTTTAGACAAGATTACTTGCTATTAGCGATATCGCCAATCGACTGATCTAATGGTATGAAATTGACATAAGATGAAACTTGTCTACCATTTTTTTCTCTAACGCAAGACCAAGACCACGTGACTTTGCGTTAGCTTATGTCAATTTCATTCAAAAAAACGGTTGATTGGCGATATCGCTAATAGCAAGTAATCTTGTCGAAGGGTGCAAGAAAATTAATGCCTGCAGAATGCGTAATGGTTAAAGTTTCGCATCAATTATCGAAACACTCTGATTTGGTAATCCGTCGTTCGTCGTCAAAGTTACTTGGATACAGAGCGTTACAAAACTGACTATTTCATCTCATATTTATTAATCTGTCACTTGATTATGCTCTTTGTCATGCGTCACAGGATAGATACAAGGTATAATTATACTAATTAATTCTCGGACTAAATTAGGTTCACGTGTGATATACATTTTAATCTAGATTCTGTGTCAGAAGGCTAACTTTGTAAAAGGCTTTTGATCCAGAATTTATGTATGTAATATGACTGGTTATTTTTGGAGATATAATACCTACTTATTTTTTGGGGTAGTATATGCCTACGTGGACTTAATATCACACAAATTTAAATGTCAAGATTATTTTTTTTACAATTGGTAGAAAACATCTTATATAACGAGATGAATCATTAAAGCTATTTGTGCAATGTTTTGTTGATAAAAATATCTGTAGAAAGATGTGCTACAATATAAGTAAAAAGAAAAATCTCGACAATCTAATATAACAATTTATACTAACAAGAAAACAAAGTAATAAAGTGAAAATAAGTCTTCATTGCATGTTGAAAGAAATTGAAATTTTTAGCAAAAGAAATTTTTCACGAAATCTTTTTTGATTGACACTGTAATATCAAACACAGCATGCAATGTAAGATCGACGGTTCCCTTCAAAGGAATTCTAATATAATATTTTCAATAGAATAGTACATAATAACGTATCTCTAGAAAGCAATTTCAGAAATGTCTTGCCAAATTCTGTTTCATTAGTATCCAGTAAGAGGAATTTCTAAGTCCTTTTCGTTTCTCTATAAGATTTTTTGTGGACCTCTTGGTTATAAGACTTTATTTCCTAAATTAAGGGAAGAATTTCCGTGTTCTTTTCGTAACAGTAGTCTTTAAATTCTTTATTAAAATTTCAGTGCAGTCCTAATTTGATCACTATCTGTTAAATTTTAGTAACTAAACATTCGTGTTACACTCGTTGAATTTTGAAAGACATTTCAATGACATACTTATGTAGTTAGTGGTTATAGGAGCAAATTGTATAACCAGAAGCTGTTTCAGTTCTCACCTGGGCCGTCGCTGAAGTTAGCTGTTAAGGACAACCACAAGCCTCTTTTCACAAAATGTCTGAGCTACAGACCTACTATAAAAGAGGAGCAACCTGTAGGCACCTACGTTTTTACGGTAAGTTTATAGGTCCTAACATTTCAATCCTAATATAATTTTGACAATAGATTCTTAAAAACTAGAAATTAGTTCCCAGAAGACATATTTTTCTACATTTATGACTAAAAATTGCGTCAGTATAAAGCATACCGCTTAACTTCAGGTGGACTATCAGCTCGTTCTAATTTTTTTCGACGAAATGGCTAAATCTAAGATCCGATCAAGGAATAACATGATAATTTCTTAAAATGGATCCAACGAAAATCCTGAATGAACAATAAAAATAAATTTCTATTAAAGTAAATGCCGGCTTACAACCAATTGTCGGTAAAATCACGATGATAATAAACTGGTAAACCAAAATGTCTTTGAAAATAATTTGCATTCCGCTCACTCTTTCTTGAATCGATGCCAAGAGTGTGTTCACCCTTATTTTATTTAAATTTCTGTGAACTGACCACCGCTACTTCAGGATATATGGTAATTCCACTATTCATTGTGATATCAATAGACTTATGAATATGCATGCATTTTGACAAATTATTGAGTTAATACCATACAAAAGTACTACTTAACAAACAAACTAAGTATAACTTTAAAAATGCTTTTATCTCCGAAACGCCTGTGATATCACATGCTCCTATCATTGGCACAAAATAATGATATCCATTGATATCCCATACAAAGTATATGGACCTCCAAACAACAAGTAGCCTTTGACAGCAAGTGATGTCACTTATGTTTTTGCAACGTGAACTCGGAGTGTTTTAATAAAGTACGCTTTATTTAAGAAAATCCTTAAGTATGTAATTATTATTATAGGATTTGCATTAACAGCGTGTTATAGCAGCTGTACTAAATGTATTAACAGCAGATATTTAACTCAAAATTTAATTACAGGTGCATGCAGAAGACAGAGATCCTCCCGATATGGGTGGAACTGTTACATATAAGTTTGTCTCGACACCAGGAGAGAAAGAAAGGTTCCACGTAGATCCCGAGACAGGCAGAATTACGACGGCCGATGTTAGTAACATTTTAATTGAACTAATCTATAAAAAATGTATTTTTCTTAACTATTTATTTAATGATCTTGATCTTCATGACTGTCTTAATGATTTATTGCACCTTTAACTTTATAAACTAGCTGCACTATTTGGGGATGATAAAGGTGGGTATATTTTTAATGATCTTTATTCAGATGTGTATAAAATTAATGAAATGGTACAGGTGTTCGACCATGACGAACCTTCGAGAGAGAAAGAAGCGTACATAACAGTTCGAGCTAGCGATAATGGCCAGCCACAGTTGGACGACGCATGTACTATCAAAATTCTCATTGAAGACATCAATGATAACCCGCCAGTCTTCGACAAAGTTGTAAGTATTATATTTTACATCTTAATTAAAATATATCAGTAAATTTAAATTTTACTTACCCTTGAATTGCTAATGCAAGGTTAAGACGTGCTAGTTATTTTTTTAAATTTAATTATAAAGCGATACGTAAAAGCATGAATTTATTCACAATTATCTAACCAGTTTTTTTCTGATTCTTTTCAATTACGTCTTCAGAAAAAGGTTTGAGTTTGTCAGTATCTTTATTATGTATGTTGATGTCTTTGTCTAACAAAAATGTTCGTTCGTTAGCCTCAAAACGTGGCGCAGACTATATTAACGCTTGCCTGTTTTTCAAAGGTCTTCCGTGGAGACGTATGGAAGGTTTGTCAAAACAACTGAAAATATCACGAGAGAAAGCGTTTCGCACAAATTAAATGAATTGACACTAATTTTAATTGTTCTATTTCGATTGTCACCTTTGCTTTCTTTTACAGTAGTAACTTAAATAACATAAGCAATGGTAACAGTTGAAATATTGATTTTGAAATATCTATTTCTTTAATTGCATGTTCCTGCATGTCTTTAGGATCGTAAGCCGCTCAAGGCATTATTGGTAATATATTTTAAGTGTTCGTGTGTTTTTGATAAGTACACTTACTTTGCACATTTGTAGTTGATGTGTTTCTTTAGCTAGGCCGCTCTTTCCCCCTAGGCGCATTTTATCACACTGCACGATTACGATTATTTTGAAAATGAAATCTTTCTCTAAGCTTTAGGCATGCTTCGCGTAGAACATGTCGACGGTTATTAATAGATTAATAACTGCTATAATAAGTTCACCCAAATTCGTGTTCTTGTATACCCAAATTCTTAACTTTATGAAGAACGAAGACATGACGTCGCTATGACAACAGTGTATAGTCCTCCCTGGATTGCAATTTACTGAATTGTTTTTTTTTTAAGTAATTTGTCTGTTGATATAAAATATTACGAAAGTTTAATAAAACTAACACATTTATTATGTACAGTCATATTCGGAGTCAGTACCACAAGACCTTCCAAGTGGACGAGAAGTGATGAGGATATCAGCTACAGATATTGACGATGGAAACAACTCCATTGTCCACTACAGTCTAGACTCCAATTCTCCTGATCAAGCATATTTTTACATAGATCCAGATAACGGAGTCATATTTTTAAATAGAACCATAGATGTAAGTACAAAAATCAATACTACATTATCAATATAATGTGAAATAAACTGTTCGTCAAACAATAATAAATTCAAGTTTCTAACTGAATATACTCACAAAAAACTTTTGTTTCCGCAGAAAGTGCCGGGTTACAAGTTCAAACTAAGCGCGATAGTAAAAGATATGGGCGATCCTGTCCAACAAAGTTCCATAACTTTAGACATCCAAGTTGTGGAATCTAACAAGAAGAGCCCATCTTTCATAGAAGTTCCCGACGAACCGATAAGATTAAAAGAAAATTACGCTGATTTCAATACGCCTATAGCAACAGTGAGGGCTGTGTAAGTACAAATTAATTCGGCCAAGTTTAATGCGAATTTGAAATACTTTAAGAGTGCTTATAAGGTTTCTATTGTCTTAAACTTTACGTTTGAGTGTTCCGAAACTTTTCCAAGTAGGTCGAGAATACAACACTCGATTCCTGCGGGAGGAAAATTTCATATGTGTGATGTATTAGGGTCATGCTTATTGTTTATTTACAGCTCAAATATCCCAGAAGAGAAAAAGCTACAATTTGAACTAGTGCAAGGTCAGACTGAACAAACGAACAAATGGCATACATTTGTGTTGGAACCGGAGTCTAACACGGCTTATATTAAACTCGGTAACCACTTAGATTACGAGAAAATTACAGATTACACGCTCACAGTTCGGATACAGGTAAGGGCAAAAAAATTGATGTTTTTCCTCTAACATGTTGGGTTTTAGTAGCGAAATATTTCACTCTCTGAAACACTATTTGATTTACTTGGAGTGAGGGAACTCAGTTTATATTTATGATACAATTTGAGAAAAAGATTAAAGTGGGGTTTGTAATGCAATTTATTGACCGATAATATGGATAAAAAGAAAATGGTCTCTTGTTTACCATAATCATGTTACATGGGAAAATATAACACAATATTAAAGCATCTTTATTTTTATCTTGTTATTTTGTTCCTAAATGTTATGTTTTTTTTGTACAGAATAACTACAAATTAGCAGCGGAAACAATTATTCAAATAGAAGTAGAAGACGTCAACGACAACATTCCTATATTTAGTGAAATCAGATCCGGTAGTGTACTAGAAAATGAAAACGCAGGAACACCAGTGATGCAAGTCCGAGCTTTCGACGCAGACGGCACATCAGCCAACAACCAAATAACTTACGAACTAGGAGACCCTTCAGATCCCTTCGCCATAGACCCAATCACAGGGAACATTACAACGTTGAAAATGTTCGACAGAGAAGAGCAGAATTACTACAATATAAAAATTATTGCGACGGATAATTCTGAATCTGCTCTGATTCCGGGGAAACATAATTCTGGTCAACAAGTATTTTTAATAGAAATCGCTGATAAAAACGATAATCCACCTCATTTCACGCAAGATACTTATGTAGCTGAGTCTATAGCTGAAAATGCTAATATAAATGAACTTGTTACTGTTGTTAGTGCTTTAGATAATGATACAGGTACGAATTAATCACCTATCAAATAAGTACTGATTTTAATACAATCATATTTTAAAGACAAGTAGCATGTTGTCAAACTGATGAAATCAATTAAAATGAAGTTTTTTCCTATTATTTTATTAGATTTATGTGTTCTAAATTTTTGTTGTTTTTTTCAGCGTCCGTGGTTAGCTACAGTATAGTAGCCGGTAATACCTATGACGCCTTTGTAATTCGTAACTTTACTGGAGAAATTCGAGTGAACAACGAATTAGATTACGAAAATATAACTAGTTACAGCCTTGATGTTAGAGCCTTTGACGGCATTTACGAAGATTATGCCAAAGTTATCATTAATATTGAAAATTTGAACGATAACCCACCTGTGTTCTTGGCTAATTATACTAAGACTATTGAGGAAGAAAGACTGTACGAAGGATGTATTGTTAAGGTAAATATTTTAAGATTTCAACTTAGGTTTAACTATTATATAATTTTTTGAATCATATGAATAGAATAGATGTTCAAAATATGTCCCTGTGAAAGTTACAATTAAGTGCGTGTGTCCGTATAGATCGCAAGCTAGCGAAATAACCACGGAAACTATAAAATACATTGCAATATCAAATGCTTTTTTTTTTTAAATTCTTGTAAAATATTTTTCAATTATATTTTCATTCGGATTACCCACAAAAAATCACCAGAAATTTCAAATTTCGTATTTAATGAAATCAATTTTAAAATACATTTTTTATTTTCTAGGTTGAAGCGTACGACCCAGATATAAAAGATAGAAGCGCACCACAGAATATAGTGTATTCTCTAGTAAAGCACGAGCAGAAGGAATTCCTTCAGATCGACAGCGATGGCTGCCTCAGACTTACTAAACCTTTGGATAGAGATCAACCCCTTGGTTTTACAAGGTAAGCTCATTTATTTAGGCTAGGCAGTTCACTCACTTTCGACGTATAACACCAACTCGAGATTTTGTGGTGTTTTGCGGATTAGTAGAAATAATTACGTAAAATACCAACTACGTACAATTCAACAAACGCAAAAAATCACTTTATAAAAAAATTACCATGAAAGTAGAGTAGAAACGCAACACCACCACCTTCTAAAATTCTAATTCGGATCCCCTGGTCCACTTTGCCTCACAATTCCTGATCATGTGGAAAGGAGAACAGCCCAAAAGTGAGCAACTTCAAAACATCTTGTCCAAACTGACTGACTTCAAAAAAGTAGAAGTTTTTTCAATTTGTCGCGTAAATTTATTTTTTTATATCTGGTCACATTCTTTCAGATTAGATTTAATAATAAAGTCATTATTTATGTAATCGATCCTTTGTATTTCGGAAGATTCTAGATATAGGGCATTATCTAGCTTTCCCAATTTTTTTTGATAATGGACTCATTATTTATTATAGATAGTCAGTTATTTGAATTTTTTTTGTATGCAAGCTAAAATCAATGAAGAAACTAAACAAGATTTAAAACAAAACCTTTAATTTTTTCTATTCAGGTGGCAGATTCTTATCATGGCTGCAGACCACGGAGGCAGATTAGGTTCTGACAGCTTGAGATCGACCACAGAAGTCATTCTAGAGCTGACTGACATCAATGACAATGCACCATTTTTGACAAACGTAAGTACTAAGTTTAACATTGTCCCGATACGATGTTGCAGTGAGGCAAGCTCAAAGTCTTGAATCTGCGCAAGTGAGCAGAGTTCATAATAGTTGTGTATATTGTTTGATACAATGTAATAATGTTTTCCCTAAGTAACTTTGGTTCATATGTTTCCGCACCAACGCAGCATCTGTAAATATAAATATAAATAAATATTGCAAGACATTCCACACGTCGCCATCTAGCCCCAAGCTAAGTAACTACACTTGTGTTATGGGGGCTAGACAACGGATATACTTATATACTTTTCTTTTGTAAATCTCTACATATAATAAATTCGAAGTTTTGGAAGTAAGCGTTCTACGTCCATAATGATCTTAGCACTATAGAATTCGCTAACCTTATATAGCTCCGGTAGAAAAAAATCTTGCATGCGCGATTCAGGTTTTCTTAAATTTAGAAAATCACAAATTAGTTGATTATTCTTTTTGTTCTGCTTAAAAATTTTGTACACTTATGTATTTTAAGAATACATAGCAATATACACATTTTTTAACTAAAAAATAAAGTAATTAATTTAATAAGATATTTTTTTTAATTTCAAGTAACTAGCGCCATCTCTTCGTTTTCGCGAAACTACCATTCATCTCAGAAAATGTTGATTTGGTTTGTTTACCTTTGTTTGTGCAGTCTAATTTCGGGAACTAGGAAACAGATTTTAACATAATCTTCACGAATGTGTTCAGAACATATCAGAAGAGGTTTAGGTATTTCAAGTAGATTTATGTTACTAATTAAAATTTGATATTTCTTGGCGTAAAAAATAAACCATAATATTTTTGCATGAAAACGTACAGAACGTAGGGATGATGTCAAAATTGTCATTTTGACATACGGAAAGAAGCATCTAGCGCCATCTCTTTTTTATTTATAATTTTATTATGGCTTCGCATTACCACTATCGTGCATATAGCCAGTGTCGCGGTCAAAGAAAATTAAATCCAATGCAGGAGCGTTTTTTGAATTTGGAACATTACAACGCTCCAGCAATTTTGTATGAACATG
This sequence comes from Idaea aversata, assembly GCA_907269075.1. NCBI lineage: Eukaryota > Metazoa > Arthropoda > Insecta > Lepidoptera > Geometridae > Idaea > Idaea aversata. The sequence continues at coordinate 8,841,652 of OU026102.1, forward strand.
TGTATGAAGCGGCGTGCTGGGGTTATTAAAAACTTAAATACTCTTTGATTGGATCTCTTTTATCAAAGTACTAGCGACCCGCCCCGGCTTTGCACGGCTATTATGCAGTATCTCTTCTCTTATACATATAAAATGCTTTGTCCTGAATGACTGACTGACGGATCAACGCACAGCCTAAACCGCTGATCGTAGAGATCTGAAACTTGGAGGGTGTGTTCTTTGTATGACGTAGGCAGCCGATAACAAAGGATTTTCCGAAATTCTACCCCTAAGGGGGTGAAAAAGGGGGACGAAGTTTGTATGGGACAACGTGATTCCTTGGTCCAATCTACTTCAAATTTTGCATAAACATTCTTTAACAGAATTGATGAAACACGTGTTTCGTATTTTATTGAAATTCATCCTCTAACGGGATTAAAAAGGGGTAGGAAGTTAGTTTGGGGGTGATTTCCTCCGAAGTTGATATCAATACTCCTTTTAACTTACCTACATTGTATTTTGACACATGTTTGAAAACACAATCCGATTTTATTCAAAAGAGGTTGCACTTTTAGAACACGGCCTCATAGGAACGTAGTATTTGAAATTTAAAATGGTGAGGACTAGAACTGTGCTAGAACATTTTGGTTATGTTTACGAATTATTCCCTAAACAAACCCGCGTAAGTCCCGTTACCGTGGGAATATCGGGATAAAATGTATGCTACACTATTAAGTATTCTGTGACGTTCGTGTTTGCTGGAACGCGTTCGGCCGAGCGGCTGCAGTTTTTTGTTGTTTACTCAGGACCTACTAATTGGATTTTGATGTTCCTAAAATGTGCCTATACCACGACCTTCCTCGTAATAGAGCTATCTAATATTGAAAACCAGATTTCAATTGATTTAGGCGTTTTTAATTGTATAAGTAACATGAAATTTAAATACTATATATTTTCGTTCTACTACTTTTTCCCACAACCCATTTTTTTAATTTGCTTCCAAGTACACACTTTTGTCCTTTCTTTCTTTATTATGCGTATAGAGAAAACATGTAAAATACGACATACGAAAATACATGATAATACAAAAGAATGTTTAAAATAACCTACCGATTTTGGTAATATTAAAACCCACAGAAATCATGTTTAAAATAACCTACCGATTTTGGTAATATTAAACCCCACATAAATAATGTTTAAAATAACCTACCGATTTTGGTAATATTAAAACCCACAGAAATATATTAGTGATAAAACCAATTAAAAATCCTGTTAAAGCCATTTTCGACTTCTATGCGGACGAAGTCGCGGGCAAAAGCTAGTATATACTAATAATACATAGAAACAACCAGACCACAGAACAATTATCTACGCATAAATACTTGTCTGAGGCGGGAATCGAACCCGCAACCCTGTGTTTGGCAGTCCGGCATGGTGACCATTGTACCAACTGAGTCAAACTAAGTTTTACATTGTCCCGATACGATGAAGCATTGAGCCAAGCTCAAGACAAAAGTCTTGAATCTGTTTCTTAGAAGAGTTCTTAATAGTTGTAGATAAATATTCTTTGATACAATACAATATATTTTTCCCCAAGGGACTTTTCATATGTTTCCGCACCGACGCAGCTTCTGTATAAATTCATATGAAATAAATAATATTGGTATTTACATCTAATGTAGATATGACAGCAACTTTGACAGGTATGGGACAAGTATTAGAGATGGAATAGGCATGATCAAAACCTATACCACCCTCTCAGTTTAATATAATGCGTATAATACTATTTCTATGCTAATCATAGATGGCTAGGCAATCGACTTCTTTAATGGCCGCTCTACATGATGGTCCAGCACTGCACCATCGAGATGGCCATGCGATGGTTGAAACGCAACTACACGATGGCCACGTTCAGCCATCGTCGCCCACTTCCTTGACGAGCGACCGAAAAACCGACACCGTGGTCTTGCAGTCGCCATCCCACGAGCCATAAGCCATCAGACACCATTACGCTCTCTACATACATAGCATGATGGCCCATCATGTAGAGGGCTCTTTAGGTGCTTGATGCCAGGACATTGTAATTGTCTATACATCCTAAGAAATTAATGCGAAGGTTTCAATCTAAAATTTACTGCAGTTGTTTCGAAAGCAACATAAACAAAAAGCATTCGTATTCCGATTGGACATTATCTAAACAGAGAACACCTAAATCTAAAACCCTCACGAACACTTATTCCATGTAAATTCAGGGCATTATTTCAAGGAATATGTTTGCCTGTCATAGGTAATATTCTTGACGAGGGTAGAAAATCGAAGATAAGCTTAGGTTCGGAACACATTTATGGCGATGCGAAGCTATATAAGACAATACAAATAAAAAATTGGGTGCGTGTACTTATGTACGCGCGTGAGAAGTTTTACTTCTTTGGCATCATTAAGAAATAATTTTCCAGTCACATAATATTGAAATAAATAATTACATTAAAATAATTATGTAGTAGTACCTCTTTGAACTAACCTCATTTTCAGTTTCACGTAGGTAGCTATTAAATAATATTAAGTCCATGGGTACCTATTTGGTTTTATGGCAGCTGTCATCTTGCGGTTTGCGGACAACTTCAACATGGTTTTATGACAGCTGTCATCTTGCGGTTTGCGGACAACTTCAGCATGTGAAAAAAGGCGGGAAACGACGAAAGAGAGTAGGCGCGTTTTTTAAAGAGAAAATTTAAAAATTAATTTTATTAGTTTTAAATAGCGATCAGGAGGGTGAAGTTTTTATTTAATGTTTATATTTTATTTAGCTTAGTTGTTTATGTAAATATTTCTTCTAGTGGGTAAGTTTTTTAATATATTTAGTTAGTTGGGGCGGCGATGAACAAGCCGCCCGACCAACCGGACCCCGGAGGTGGATCCATGGACATGGATCCACCTCCTGCGGGATATTATGTGACCTTGTCAGAGTCGGGAATGGAGTCTGATGGCTCTTCCCTATCTAACAAGTCTGTTACACTTAGCGGGTCTGCCACAACAAATAACAAAAAAGGTACAAAGAGACAGCGTTTGCATGCTAGCAAAAAATGCAAAACTTGTAGAAAAAAGAAAAAGCTTAGTAAACATTCCAATACAGCTGATGCAAATAGCCTATGCAATTGTTCAGAAAACGATATTATTGTCGAACATCCAGCTCAAAATCAGAACACCACTGCTACACAAAATCTTATTGTTCAACAGTCTACTCCCACCATAGTTGCACCTGGCCCTGCACATACTAATGTAACTAATGATAAAACTGGGCGTCCACTGCCTGTTGCTCGTACACAGTATGAGTCTACAGATGTTTCTCCTTTTTTAATTCATGTACAAAAAGATACCACTGACTTAGACGATAGTTACACATTGCACCCCATTACATTTGGCAAATTTCTAACAAAACATAATTTTTATAACATTGTAAATGGAAGTGTAAAACGTATTGGTCGCAATAGAATGTCCCTCTCCTTTACCAATTATTTAGATGCTAACAATTTTTTGACGAGTACTAAATTACCCGAAAATAAATTTAAGGCTTTTATTCCATCGTTCAATATAACAAGACAAGGAATTGTTCGTGGTGTACCTACTGACTGGTCTGACTCAGAAGTTCTGGAAAATATTAACTTGCCATTTGGGTGTGGAAAGGTTTTAAAAATGAGACGCTTAAACTATAAAGTCACTGTAGACGGTAAGCCAACCTGGAAACCGTCCCAAACAATTGTTCTCACTTTCGATGGACAGGTGCTACCAAGACGCATTTACATGTGCTATAATGCATTACCAGTAGAACTATACATTTATCCAACTATTCAATGCTTTGCATGCTGCCGTTTTGGACATACTAAGGTACAATGTCGATCTAAACCTAGGTGTTACAAATGTGGCGAAGGTCACGATGGTTCCTCATGTAAAATTGAAGAAGACCTTGTATCTTGCCTCCTGTGTGGTGGTAGTCACTGTGCTACAAGTAAATCATGTCCTGAATATTCAAGACAAACTTCAATTAAAAAAACCATGGCGGACTCTTGTATATCTTATGTCGAAGCGTCTAAGTTACATCCTGCAGTGCATAAGTCGTTTGTAGATGTTTTGAACGGACGGAGGGTCTCTAAAGACCAACTGTCAAATAGTCCACAACATCGTAACTTCACACAAAACACCTCACCCACAACATCATACAAAAAGACAGTGTTTTTAAAACCCCATACCCCTAAAAAATCTTATTCTTCCACTCAATATGATCAAGTTGCCCATAAACAATTAGTTAAAGACTACGACATGCCATCACCCAGTAAAGGATGTGCATTGAGATCACCTAATAATAATATGAATGTATTCGATATCATAACTACTTTAATTAACTCTTTCTCTCAGTCCCACCTCATTAACCCTGACCACGCTGCCATTATGATTGAAGCTATCAATAAAACTACAGTACACAATGGATCACAAAATCCACAAAATACTACAGTGGAATTGCCGTAGTATTAGAAGTAAGAAAAGTGATTTCACTTTTCTTCTTAATAAGTACAAGCCATCAATAGTTATTTTGAATGAGACCTGGCTAAAACCAGGTTCTACATTTAAAGTATCTGGCTATTCCTGCCTGCGCAGTGATAGGCCAGATGGTTGCAGTGGTACTGCACTTCTTGTAAATAGTAAAATTTCTTTCAAACTTCACCCTATCCCTTCTTCTAATAATGGCTTTTGTATAGTAGCAGCTACTGTAAATAATATATGTATAGTATCTATTTATATATCTCATCCTTCACATGATATTTTCCTTGAACTAAATAATATTATTCTTAACTTACCTAAACCTCTCATGCTGTTTGGTGATCTCAATGCACATCATACAATGTGGGGGTGTTCTAAAACAGATTCATATGGCAACCTTGTTGTAGACATACTGGATAACTATGATTTATGTGTATTAAATACTGGCTCTCCAACCCTTAGAACTAAACCTACAGAAGCTAAAAGTGCAATTGACCTTTCTCTCACTTCCTCTCAATTTTCCGGTCTTTTAACTTGGGAAACTCTTTCATCATCTTTTGGCAGCGATCATTTCCCTATACTAATTACTTTCCCAAACAACAATATTCAGCCTAATGTTGACCCTAACCTACATAAAAGATACAGAATACCAAATAATAGTAAATGGTATTTATTTAGAGATTATGTAGAGAATAATATACCTAGCTTACCATCAATATCTAGCTCCTCTGAAGAGGTTTGTTCTGATGCTTTCTCTAATTTAATCATTGAATCAGCTGATAATGTTTATACGACCAGAAGTAAGTCCCAATTAATTCCTTCACCCCCGTGGTGGGACAGTGACTGTACAGCAGCAGTAAAGCAAAGAAAGAAGGCTGAATTAAAATATAAAAATAAGATGACACTTGAGAATTTCAATAGTTTAATAGAAGTGATGAGTACAACTAAAAAACTTATGAAAGAAAAACGTTTCTTGGGCTGGAGATCGTTTTGTTCTTCAGTCTCTCCAAATACTCCTGCAAGCTTAGTCTGGTCTAATATCAGAAGGTTTAAGGGTGCAATGTCTGAGAGTTCCTTCACTACGTTACCACCATCTCAAACGTCTGAATACCTGGACAATTTGGCCCCTCCTTTTGTACCAGAAGCAGAGCTAGTCATTCCACATAGACTACAATGCCATAGTGACGATCCTACTGGGCTCAGCTCTCCTTTTACGTTAGAGGAGCTGAAAGGCATTTTATCTTATCTCCGTGATTCAGCACCAGGAGAAGATGGCATAATTTATAGTTTTATCTCGAACCTTGCAGAAAACAGTTTACAATATTTTCTTGACATTATCAATTCTGTCATGTTGACAGGTGACATTCCGACATCATGGAAATCCCAATTAGTGTTGCCCATTTTGAAACCTCATAAATTGTCGTCAGATATTTCCTCCTTTAGACCAATAGCGCTTTCGTCAGTTATTGCGAAAGTGGCCGAACATCTTGTGAAAAATAGGTTAGAGTTTTATATTGAAAGCTATAATTTATTATCAGATTCACAATACGGGTTCCGCAGAGGAAAGAGTACACTAGATAACTTAAGCATTTTTGTCACTGATATTAGACTTGCTTTTACACAAAATAATTTTGTTATAGCCGCTTTTTTAGACATAAAATCTGCATATGATAACGTTCTTTTAACCATCTTAAAGAAGAAACTTCTTAATTTAAATGTTCCTATTTTACTTATCAATTTTATAATTAATATACTATCGGGCAGACAATTATCCCTAAATTCCGATCACCGAACTCTTTGGAGAGGTCTTCCTCAAGGCTCAGTCCTTAGTCCTCTTCTATATAACATTTACACCAATGACCTTGAGACTTCATTACATAATACGGCTAATATTTTGCAATATGCAGATGACCTGCTATTGTATTCCGTTAACCAGTCTGCTTCTCGAGCTTCTTCAGATCTAACGAATTCACTCACTCATTTGAAGTCGTGGTTGAACAGCAACGGCTTGGAACTATCAATAAACAAAAGTTCTGTAGTTTGGTTTTCTCGACATAGGAATCCACCTCTCCTAGAAGTAAAATACGATAATACAGCTTTGCCCGTCGTGTCACATGTTAAATTTTTAGGTGTAGTGCTAGATTCAAAATTATCAGGGTCTCAACATGTTGATTATCTAGTGAGTAAGTGCGAGCAGACCTTAAACATCTTGAGATGTCTTGCTGGGGTCTGGTGGGGTGCCCATCCTTACTCCTTAAAACTTATTTACAATGCCCTCATTAGAAGTGTTTTGGATTATGGCACCTTTTTGTTAGAGCCTTGCAATAAAACTGCTTTAAAGAAATTAGATACTATTCAAGCTAAAGCTCTAAGAATTGTTGCAGGGGCTATGAAATCCAGCCCTCTAAATGCCCTAAGGGTAGAATGTGCAGATCCACCCCTTCACCTAAGACGACAATTTTTATGTGATAGATTCTTCTATCGTGTCCTTCAATTTTCCAATCATCCATTAATTCCTAAACTGTATGACTTATCACAACAATTAAATACTCCCTATTGGACACACAAACAAACCCCCTGCTTATGTATTAGTTGGGAAAGATTTTTATCCGTCCAAGCACCTACTTACATGTCGCCGCGTTTACCTATTTTCAATAGTAATTTTAAAGCCTTAACCTCTCCTTTAGAAGTTCATGACAGTATAGGTATTGGCAAAGATACTCCTAACGCTCAGCAAGAATTTAACTTTGCTGTTAACTCCGAATGGCCACATTGGCATCAAATTTTTTTGTGATGCTTCAAAATTGACACCGGAAGGCTGTGTTGGAGTTGGAGTATTTCACAAGCAGAGTAATATAGTTCAGAAAGTCAAATTACCTCCTGAATCGTCAGTCTTTACTGGGGAATGCTTTGGAATACTTAAATCCATCGAATTAATTTTGCTCATGAAACTTAAAAAAACAGTTGTCTTTACAGATTCTAAAAGTGCTCTTCTAGCTTTAAAACGTTTCTCACTTAAATCTTGTAAGTATTTTCCATTAATTTTTGAGATAAAGGATAAAGTGTACGAATGTACTTTGAGGGGACTTTCTGTTGTTTTTGTTTGGATTCCCGGACATTCTGGCATTCATGGGAACTATAAGGCTGATGTTCTAGCCAAAGATGCGGTGCAATGTGGTGACTTATTTCCGTACTTGAATTATCCCTCTGATTTAGCATCAATACCCTCTACATACATGTATCATGCCTGGAACGAATTATGGATAGATAGTGTTCGAAAAAAAGGCAGATACTACTATCAAATTCAACCGTTAATTTTGAAAAAACCATGGTTTTACAAAATCAAACTTTCCAAGACTGCTACTACAATTTTAACAAGAATGCGTCTCGGTCACGTTTGTACACCATCTCACCTTGCCAGACTTGGTATTGTGCAGAGTGCCGCGTGTGACTGTGGGGAGGAGGATAGCGATGTCAACCACATTTTCCTTAATTGCCCGTTGTTCGATAATAGTTTTCTCTATGAAACGTTGGAATCTTTACATGTGGCTTTACCTACACAATTAAACATCTTACTTTCGACCAATGACCCGCATATATATCTAGCATTATCTAATTATATATCCTTAAATAATATTAAAATATAAACTTTTATTCAAATATTTATATAAGTACTTATTCTATCTTTGTAAATATTGTAAAAAATTGTTTTGTAGTTCTCAATTTATTTATATTATTTCTAGGTCAATATCTTATTCCTTTCCTGATCCGGCTGATCCTATCCTACTCGTTTTTCCGGTTTTTATGTAAATAAACGTTTCCCTAATTTTCTTTAAAAAAAAAAAACCGTATCCCAAATCAAATCCTTGCTCCTTCGCAAATCCTTCCTAAAACCCAAGAAGACTTGAAATTTTTACGAAGAAAACTCTCAAGATAGAACATGATACTGAAAATCACGAAAGAGACTGGACATTGGCGTGCAAGTGCACAGCCATAACTTCGGTCTATGACCGAAGAAAGAAAAAAAAAAAAAAAAAAAACTTCAGCATGTGAATTTTCCGTGTCACGGTGCGCGCGCACCATAAAAATTCACTCTCATGAGTTTTTCATAACGCGGCTAAAGAAGTATAACTTCAAAAAGAGTGACACATTATAAACAGAAAAGTCTAAAGACTTAAATACATTTCCATTCTTCAAACTATTACAATTATAACAATACCTTAATTAAAGAAATCCATCCAGTGGTTTGAAAGATAAGAGGAAATAAATAATATTACATACAAAGATAGACGCAAAAAACGCATAACCCTTTCCTTGCAGTCGGGTAAAAAGGAATCTATTATTCGCTTCAAAACAATCGTGGCCAAAATAGTCTTGATTAACTTACTTTTATAATAATTACTAGCGACCCGCCCCGGCTTCGCACGGCAAGATTATGCATGTATTATACATATAAACCTTCCTCTTGAATCACTCTATCTATTAAAAAAACCGCATCAAAATCCGTTGCGTAGTTTTAAAGATTTAAGCATACATAGGGATATAGGGACAGAGAAAGCAACTTTGTTTTATACTATGTAGTGATAGTGAACTTTCTAACAAACCACCCCAAATACTCAAACGTTTATGTAAGACGCTCTTATCCTAATAAAATGTGACACTTAAATGTCTATTAATTCTCCACTTAAGATAAGTAGCTTATCAGTATTCGGGCGCATTCGTTATACAAACGCGTCCAAAGTGATACATTTTTCAGTTTCCCCAACTCATCATTTTGTTCTTCGCAGCCTTTGACTTTGAGGCCTACCAGGTTCAGTAGAAATGTTCTGCCATCCAGCCTGTCTGTAAAAACCTGCGATGTATAAAGATTGCAATACGGCTGATAGTGGAATGTGATCCTTAAAAAAACTATTATTATAATATGGTGCCAAAGTTTTTGTCATATTTATTGCGTTTCCTTGACAGGTTTTAGATTGAACTTCTGTTTGAAGAATCCCTTTTATTTTATTATAGTAAGCTAGCAGCGCCCCGCGGTTTCATCCGCATAGTTACCGATCTTGTGGGAATACTGTTCGGTATAAAAAAGTGCCCAGGTTTTAATGTATACCTACCAATTTTAATCAAATACAGATCAATAGCAGATTTGTGATATAGCCACCAATTGGGCTCAAATAATTTCATCATTATCATATTAGCCACAAGACGTCCACTGCTGAACATAGGCATCCCCCAAACACCTCCAGAGCGATCGTTCGAATGCTCTCTCCGTCCAGCGGCTTCCTCGACTTCAAATAAATTACTTTTGAACTGCTCCAAAAATACATTCCAATCATGTTTTAATCTCTCAAACACCCCAGTCAAAGTAAATATTCTAAAAAACATCTAAAACGGACCTCTAATTTCATAAACTATGCATGAATAGAGTTGTTCCAATAAAAATGGTCTCGAGTAAGATACTAGTTGAAACGATTCAATGTAACCATTTCATTCAAATCGAATAGCCCCAAACCTCAATAAAAATGTTGAAGTTTCTATATTTTTTTCATATTAACATGACTATATTATATTTAATCTGGTAACGGTGTTACAAATTCTTGAAGGGCTTTTTCTTTTACAAAAGATATTCTGCGTTTGACTACTATCTATATATACATAGGTACATAGGACAGTAGGTAACGATGCAGCCTAAAATGTAGCACGCTTTCCTGGATACCTGTTCATTTGAGCCTTGAAAACCCTTAGGGCGCGTTCAGACGACACGCGTTGACCACGCGCCCACCACGCACATCACACGCGTTGACCACGCGTTGAACACGCGTTGAAATTTGTTCTATATGTAATTTGAGCCTTATGACACATCAATAGATCTCAAATTGCATTTATCAAGTCCACCCGCTCATGCCACGCGCCCGCCCCGCGCCCGCCACGCGCCCGCCCCGCTCCCATCCCGCGCCCGCCCCGCGCACGCCTCGCGCATGCCCCGCGCCTGCTTGCAGAAATGCAATTTGAGATCTATTGATGTGTCATAAGACTCAAATTATGTATAGAACAAATTTCAGAGCGTGTTCAACGCGTGGTCAACGCGTGTGATGAGCGGGGCGGGCGCGTGGTCAACGCGTGTCATCTGAACACGCCCTTAAGTTATACACGTCAGGAAAGTCAGACGCAATCAACTGATTCCAATCCCTTGCTGTACGCATAAGTAATGACGAAGCAAAACGCTCAGTGTATCTGGGTATCTTTCCAAAAGGACAAGACATGTACAAATTAGCAACAACATTGTCCCGAAATATTAAAAAAATATCTATCTATAGATCTTTACGAAGCAAGTGATGATGCTGTGGCTGAGACATTAGTGCTGGTCGGCATTTAGCATGTTTATATTATTAAATTTAAAAAAAATTGGCTGTCTGTAAAGTCTGTTTACGGACGATAATTTTACGTGATAACGTCATAAGAAAACGATGAAAAATTATTATTACTTAATTTTTTTCAAAGTCAAAGTCAATTTTTTTTATTTCTTTGGATGCTTAATTCATTAAAATTTGTATAAAGACCACATCAAATCGTCTTAAAAACTAAGTTAGTAAGTTAGGAACGCGCCCACCAATGAAACTCATGGGGTTTTTTTTTTCATGTGATCACGCTCACAATGGACAATATTACAAATATTTGAAAGTATTATTTGAAATAGAGCAACTAAAGTTACGTCCATGGGTTCTTATCATTAAGGTAAGACGAATTCTTTATATAAGTCTTATATTTGTCACTCGTCACCATAACACAAGCCCAGATGAGCGATATTATTATTAAATACTCTGTTTCCTAACGGGAACGGACGCATCGTGGTGATGTTACCATGACGCATGACGTCAGACAACATTACCGTGACACTTTTTTGTGAATGCAGGTGTTCCACCAATTTATTAGACGTTATCACGTCAAAAACAAAATGCATCATTAAAATATTTATAAAAAGCGGCCCGCCCCGGCTTCGCACGGCTGTATTATGCATGTATTATATCTATAAACCTTCCTCTTTAATCACTCTATCTATTAAAAAAACCGCATCAAAATCCGTTGCGTAGTTTTAAAGATCTTAGCATACATAGAGACATAGGGACGGCGAATAGTGACTTTATTTTATACTATGTAGTGATAGTGATAAAAAAAATCTTAGGTTCGGTTTCACCGGATGCGTGTATCACTATCACTACATCACACATAGTATATAAAACAAAGTCGATTTATCTGTCCCTATATCCCTTTGTATGCTTAGATCTTTAAAACTACGCAACGGATTTTGATGCGGTTTTTTTTAATAGATAGAGTGATTCAAGAGGAAGGTTTATATGTATAGTACATGCATAATATAGCCGTGCGAAGCCGGGGCGGGTCGCTAGTGAGGACATAAACGAGGATAGACGAGTATAAGGTTAATATTGTTGAAAAGTCTATCCCATAATCCAAAGAGTACAAACTAAAAATAACAGTCTGATGACGTGTTCCAACTATAAAACTAAAGACGACGAGACGAGACGATAATAATTTAATAATAATAAATCAATAATAAACAAGGTCACGGTTATTATCAATAATATTTAATAATTTAATTTTTTTTTATTTAATTTTTTTTTTCGATAATTTTTCATTGTTTCTTATGACGTAACGAGATACACTTGGTGATTTGTTAAATGATTCGAAGTTACGACGTCTTGTCAGAATGTTGTGTCTGTTCACGAATACCGAATTGACACGCAAGATGAAAAAGTGATTAGTCAATTAAATAGTCATGCCAGTTTTTCCTAAACTGTAGGTATATGGAATCCGGACACACTGTTTCCAATTTTCTTCAATTGATGAGTTGCAGAAAATGGCAAACACAGATGATGTTGAATTAACGGCCCGCCAAAATCAAATATTTTTCAGTTTTTCGTAACTTTTGGCATATAGTTAGATAAGTGTAGGCGACGCTTTGTAATCTTTTACAGCCTTGTTTTTATATGTATATAACCTTTTGGATTTTTAAAAATAAACGGGAGCGGGTGACACGGGGGCGGCGGCGAGTTGTCAGTTAGTTGTCCTACGTTTCTCAACGAGAGCGCCGTCCGTCCTCGCTTCTCCTCGCTCACCACCCTTTGGAGGCCTATTTGTTTGTAACAATAAGTATATAAAAATCTAACATTATTTGTAAAACGCGCCTTTAAAATATAATTTTTCCAACTACCTTTACAACTATTAAAAACCTATAAACTTTCTTAAAAAATGAAAGTAGCCTATATACTTGTTAATAGCACTGTAGGATAATTTAAAAACATAGGCGTTAATAGTTGGGAAATTAAATCCTATGAAGACGTTCTATAAATTACACTTCGATTTCATCCTGGGTTTTCTAATCATTTTTGCGAAAAAATCCTTTTTTTTTTCGAATTTTGCGGGCATCCGGTTTAAAATACTCTTGATCCGAGTAAAACCAATTCCTTATGGTTGACCTATTTTGTGGTTACAACCTCTTCTACCCAGAAAATGTGTTTTTTGTTAAGGATACCTACTTGAAACCAAAAATAGTTATATGGCAAGCTGAAATAGTAGGTAAATTAATAATTTTCTAAGAAAAAAATACGTTTTAAAGTACGATTTTAAGCTAATATGGATATTATATTACCTAAAGTTATTAGAATCGGTGTTTTTACCATGCTTGTTGTTTTTATTTTGTGGAGGTCGATATTTCGATGCTATTACAAGCATCATTTTCACGAGACCTACTATTAGAAAAAGAGGGGGAAATATCAACAAAATAAAAACAAAAACATGATAAATATCACCTTTGAAAAACTTTTATGTCATAAAGATAGATAGATAGATAATCACTTTATTTGCACAACACACAAAACATTGAAAATTATCAAAGAGAACAAGAAAGCTTATTAAATTGAACAAACAGGCGACCTTATCGTGTAAGGCGATTTCTTCCAGGCAACCTTAGGATGAAAAGCGTCTTTATGACGCGATAAAAATTATGTGTTTGGAAAATTGTAGTAGGTTCTACCCTTAACAAGTCGAATATGCTTAGTTGTACATTTTTTATGCAAAACTTATACCTATAGATGTTCAAATACTTATTTGGGATATGGCCGGTATCCGAAACCTCAATATGGGAAGGTTGCTTAATTTCCATTCAGCCGTTCCAAAGGTAGCTTCTAGGATAGAACACGGATTTATAGTTGCCAAGATGCGACAAGCTTTTCAATTTTATTTGTGTTAATGTGGATATTTGGCACCATGTTGAATCGAGTGGCCCATGAGCTCGTCAATACGACGATTTTTTTCCATCCATGAACTCTTTTCTTATTTTTCTATTGGAGTTAAAAGTCAAGTCATGAAGAAAATCGTTTAATACTTTATATTTATAAAATTGATTTTATATTTTAGGAACTATCTGCCTGCTTAAATATTAAATTAAATTTTGTATTTGTTGTAAAAACGGTTGTAAAAATAATAAACGGAAATCCTTTCAAATATATTTCATCTAACTGCTGAATCCATGAAGATCAAATCTGATTACGGCTAGAGGGGTTGATGGCCGATAAGAAAGCAAAAAATCTCACTACTTAGGTACCTACCTATCGTATGACTACAAGTTGCGAAATTATCACGAAGTCACAAATTCTACTAACCACTTAAAATTAAACACACTTTTAATGCACTTATTTTTAACATTGGAAAAGAGAAGATCTTTTTGCGTTAAATATACCTACCAGTAACACAATACTTTTTCAGGGTTCCGTAGCCAAAAGGTAAAAACGGGACCATTTTACTGTCTGCTGTTCGCCTGTCTGTCTGTCACCAGACTTTATCTCATGAACCGTCGTAGCTATAATAGACAGTTGAAATTTTCACTGATGATGTATTTATGTTGCCGCTATAACAACAAATACTAAAAAACAGTATATAATATCACGGAACCCTTACAGCCCGGGCTGGTTTTTTTTAGTAATTATTTTCCCGGGTCTTAATCGCGTAATTTTTTGTTTTTTATTTTATTTTTTGTGAGGTAAGAGAAATAAAAAAATAAAAAACAAAAATTACGTGATTAAGACCCGGGAAAATAATTACTATGAATACAAATCGTGTGAGTTTAAAAAGTTTATTGCTTTTTTTGGCATAGATTATATCAGTCTATTCCAGAAATTAAATATCCTAAAGTATATGAGATTAAAACCACAGCACCCTTGTTACGGTAGTAGGCTTGAAAGACTTCCTAGACAATCTAGCGCCGGACAGGGATCCATTAAAGCAAATATTCATGCAACCGCAATATTTGGACCGAAACTATACGAGTATGTTACTACATGGTCACTACCTGGTGATAGCTTCGCATATACCTACGAATAAAGAGTCGTTTTACCCGACTACGGCTAAGCCAAAAGGGAGGGTTATGTTTTTGACCAAAGATCAAAACGGAGGGTTATGTGTGTCCATCTGTTCCTACAAAACTACTGACTATAATTTGACAATGAAGAATGTTACTAGGTATGCCAAATCGGTTGAAAGTTACGGATAAAATAGTAGATTATGCATCAAGGGCATAAAGCATAGTCTTATGTTGTAGGTGGCATATTGAATCCCGAGTGTAACGAGGGACTCTCGGGTTAACTGCCGAGCGGTTCATACAACATTATCTCCCTTGGGAATAATGTCTAGCTTTAAGTTGACGGCTTTAATCCGTCATTAAAGTGCTGCAGGTGTGAAAATACTTATGAGTGCTTTATTAAACATATTAAAAGTAACATTATATCTAATTAAAAAAATATTTAAATTAAAAATACTTATTAGTTTTGATTTTACAGGCGATTAAACTTACGATAAATTTCGATTCCCGCTAACAGTCACGTGACCGCGTGTGACGTCATTTTACAACGATCCGCTTACTTTACTTCTATTAATCGGAAACTAATTGACGTATCAAATTTATTCTTTCACTTGTATTTTTTATTTTTGACAAAGAATATGGAGAGCTTATATTCAAAATTAGTTAACATTCTTCATTTATGTCTCGTTTTTCTTCTGTTAGAGTCTGTTGTTGGTGTTGAAAACATTCAACCAGCAGGGGATCTAATATGACGACTTTCGACGAATCTTAATACGAATTAGTTTTTACCTATTTTGTGATTTTATATGAAAACAGAATGCGTTGCGGCCATCGTGATCTTTTTACATTACAATTCGCCGCGACCGCAGGTCAGACTCGCACTTGGCCGGTTTTTTTTTCTATTTCATTATTTTTACTTTATTAAGTAGGTTTGTAAATGAATATTATAAGTAGTTATTGTACATTTCCTTCACCTATTCGATTTGCCTCATCGACTCTACTACCCAGTGTCAAGTTAATGTAATTTAAAAATATTTTTTGAGATCACGGGCACGGAAAATTGGGTAACTTAATCGTATGGGAAATCACAACAATCTACGAATATACAAAATTAACTTTCCAAAAATAAACTGCAAAGTTCCACGAAATAGGTTACAATTCCGTACATACTTAATTCGTTTATTAAGTACGATCGAAGAAGTACCAAAATTTTTATATGCTAGTATTTTTAACAGTCTAGCATATAAAAATTTTGTTTTTTTCTGTCTGTCAAACGTGATGTTTTCACACATTGGCTCCACTTTTTTAGACGTGTAGCAGGCAGGGGGTCATCTGCAAGAAGCAAATAACGGATATGGCGTCATAAATAATTTAAATCTTTGAGTATTTCTCCAAAATTAATCAAGACAAGGTATCAATCAGAAATTAAAATTATGCCTAAGTTAACCTACCTACGTTGCCTACGTTGCTAAGGTTGCCTACGTTTCGTAAGGTAATACAAAAGTAAAAATATAGAGGGTGCCTTATGCCTATGTAGTAAATTGAGTAAGGTTTGCCCAACATAATGTATTTTGTTGAGTTGTCAAATTTATTGCATCAAAATAAGAACTCTTCGGTGAAAGGGTATCTGCGCGCTCTCCATACAAACGTAGTCGACTGTTTCCTCCCTGGATAATGACACTAGCACAAATATTTTTGTGCCATAAAACCTATAACTGCCATGACTATGCCCCTATGTTTTGTTTTTTTTTAATTTTCTAATTATCATAGAAAAAAATAAAAAAAATAAAAAAAAAATAAAAATAGGGGCATGGTCATGGCAGTTATAAGTTTTATGCACCAAAAATATTTGCTCTAGTGTCATTATCCAGGGAGAAAACAGTCGACTACGTTTGTAATAGTTTGTATGGAAATAGCACCCGGTACCCTTTCCTCTTAACCTGTCGTCGGCTGCGTCTCTCATTTTCTACCTTTCCAAGGAAAATAATATTCCCCACCTAATTGTTGTTATTATTAATTGTATTTATGCTTAGATATTTGTCTGTGGTCTGGTTGTTTCTATGTATTATAAGTATATATTTACAAATGAAAAGTATAATAAGTAGTATATCCGTTGTCTAGCACCCATAACACAAGTCTAGTTACTTAGCTTGGGGCTAGATGGCGATGTGTGGAATGTCCTGCAATATTTATTTATTTATTTTAATTTTAAAATGTTATTTTTCCAACAGACTCAACCAGTGATATGGTACGAAAACGAACAACCCGGCCAAGTGGTGGTGCTCACTGCAAAGGATTACGATTCTCCTGAAAACGGACCTCCTTTTACGTTTGCGCTGAACGAATCGGCCTCTTTTGATATACGCTCCAAGTTTCATATACAAGGTAAGATTTTTGAAGTTATACTTCTCTAGGCGCATTTTTTTTTTCTTCAGTTATGGCTTCGCACGGTTTGTGCATATAGCCAGTATCAAGTAATATTTTGCATCAAGTTATGGCCCGATTTACAGAAATCGGGCTCAAAGTGTTTCAAGATGGTCAAGTCGTCAAGTCACAGTTTGTCAAGTCAGGGGTCATAGTAAAGCGGTGGCTACTTTACTATAACCTTGTAGGAGATTTTGGAGGCAACGAGAAAAGTCCATGTTTGACACTGATTTTTACTTTCACTACACTTGTGCATTTTCACAGAACTAAATTAGATAACTTTCCACCGGAATTATACAATTTAACTCGGTTTACAACTAAGTTTCGTGTAAATAAAACTGCAGCACGACATGTTGTTGGCTCGTTCCCGCCAAAACCCCTCTAGGCGCATTATGAAAATATTATGAGAGTGAAATTTTAAGATCTGCGCGCATCTTTAACGTAAAGTCTCATGTTGCAGCTGCGTAACCCAAAAGTAAAATAGGTTGAAGCTGCCCGCAAAATAAATATCAGACGGACGGACAGACAGATGGACGTTTACTTCTCACGCATACATAAGTGCACGCACCCATTTTCTTAAAAATAAAATTCCTAAATATACTTACCAAACTGTCTCATACTAGTTCACACTTTTTGACAGATGAGTTTATGCAATAATAAACCATTATGTACTTTTTAGGGTTCCGTACCCAAAGGGTAAAAACGGTACCCTATTACTTCACTATAAGAGTCACTGTCCGTCCATCTGTCTGTCACCAGGCTATATCTCATGAACTGTGATATCTTGTCAGTTGAAATTTTTCATAGATTATGTATTTCCGTTACCGCTATAACAACAGGTATTAAAAAAGTGGGCTCTTATACAACATGGTAATGAACCCTTCGTGCGCGAGTCCGACTCTCACTTGGCCAGTTTTTTTTAAATATCGATAGGTATAGTTACTGGAAGAAACCAGAGAATAGTCACTATCACTTCACTACATGGTATAAAATAAAGTCACTTTTCGCCGTCCCTATTCCCTATGTACTCGTATGCTTAGATCTTTAAAACTACGCAACGGATTTTGATGCGGTTTTTTTAATAGATAGAGTGATTCAAGAGGAAGGTTTATATGTATAATACATGCATAATATAGCCGTGCGATGCCGGAGCGGGTCGCTAGTTTGGTATAATATAGGAATTCATCATTTTGTACCTACATCATGACATTATAATCAAATATGAGTACGGTAGTCCCAAACACCTGAATTCGGAACAAATGCTTGCTTTTGTTATGGCATCGTTCAATAGAATATATCATGGACGACGGTCTAAATAGAAATGTAAGGTTACTCATACCTTACCCATCAACTATTATATCTGTCGCCTATACTTCTAAAAAGAAAGTATTACCGCGAGTGATGAACTATTATGGAAAACGCACAAGAACATACCTCACACCAATATTTATTAATGAACTGACTCCTGAAGGGCAGTTCTCTTAAATAATATTGTTTAATTTACATTGCAATATCATTCTGATTGCATTTCGATTACAAAAAATACCAATACCAAAAGCTGACTTTGAGGGTATTTTGAGCTTCTTTGACGAACTATTATGGAAAACGCACTAGAAGACATCTAGAAGATACGAACTGCCTCCTGAAGGCCAGTTTCCTTAAATAATATTGTTCAATTTACATTGCAATATCATTCTGATTGCATTTCGATTACAAAAAATACCAATACCAAAAGCTGACTTTGAGGGTATTTTGAGCTTCTTTGACGAACTATTATGGAAAACGCACTAGAAGACATCTAGAAGATACGAACTGCCTCCTGAAGGCCAGTTCTCTTAAATAATATTGTTCAATTTACATTGCAATATCATTCTGATTGCATTTCGATTACAAAAAATACCAATACCAAAAGCTGACTTTGAGGGTATTTTGAGCTTATTTGACGAACTATTATGGAAAACGCACTAGAAGACATCTAGAAGATACGAACTGCCTCCTGAAGGCCAGTTCCCTTAAATAATATTATTCAAATTACATTGCAATATCATTCTGATTGCATTTCGATTACAAAAAATACCAATACCAAAAGCTGACTTTGAGGGTATTTTGAGCTTCTTTGACGAACTATTATGGAAAACGCACTAGAAGACATCTAGAAGATACGAACTGTCTCCTGAAGGCCAGTTTCCTTAAATAATATTGTTCAATTTACATTGCAATATCATTCTGATTGCATTTCGATTACAAAAAATACCAATACCAAAAGCTGACTTTGAGCTTCTTTGACGAACTATTATGGAAAACGCACTAGAAGACATCTAGAAGATACGAACTGCCTCCTGAAGGCCAATTCTCTTAAATAATATTGTTCAATTTACATTGCAATATCATTCCGATTGCATTTCGATAACAAAAAATACCCTCGAAGAAACTCAAAATACCCTCAAAGTCAGCTTTTGGTATTGGTATTTTTTGTAATTGAAATGCAATCGGAATGCTATTGTTATGCGTGGGAACCTTTAATTGACTCTCTGTTTTTAACCGACTTCAAAAAAGGAGGAGGTTATCAATTCGTCTGTATGTTTTTTTTTTTTTTTTTTTGTGTGTATGTTACGCGATCATTCGAAGACGGCTCAACCGATTGAGATGATTCTTTTTGTGTTCGAAAAGTGATACCTCAGGGGTGGTCCCATAATTTGGTGAGGATCTGATGAGAATCTTCGTAGTGATGAACAGAATTGCACCTCGAGAGTGCAGCAAATTGCTCAGTTTTCGATTTCCACCAGTAGATTTGGCCCATAAACGAATAGTTACCGATAAATGGAATATCTGAAACCACCTTCTCAGAAGAAAACTCTTCAATCAGTTACGATTACATGTTACAATTTGAAGATTTTAGTCGAATTTAGTCGCCGGACTGGGTTTGAATGAATGTTGATAGAGAACCCTATCTTAAATGAAGTTCTGATGAGGATCTTCGAAGTGATGAACAGAAATGCACCTCGAGAGTGCAGCAAATTGCTCATTTTTCGACTTCCATCAGTAGAATTGGCCCATAAACGAATAGTTACCGATAAATGGAATATCTGAAACCACCTTCTCATCAGAAAACTCTTCAATCGGTTACGATTACAGGTTACAATTTGAATAAAATATTCGCTTTTGCCTCGCCGGACTGGGTTTGAATGAATTTTGATAGAAAACCCTATCCTAAATGAAGATCTGATGAGGATCTTCGGAGTGATGAACAGATCTGCACAGCGAGATTCAACAAAATGCTCAGTTTTCCATTTCCACTAATAGAAGTGGCCCATACACAAATAGGTACCGATGAATGAGGCATCTGAAAACACCTTCTTATCACCAAACTCTTCAATGGGTTACGATTAGGTACAGGTTGCAATTTGAAGAAACAGTCGCTTTCGCCTCATGGAGTAGAATTTTCAGTGACAGTGGCACTAAAAATAGTTAAATAAAAAATAAATTAAAATTTAAAAAACCGACTTCAAAAAAACCTGAAAAGAAAAACTAACAAAACCTGAAAAAAAAACCAAAAAGTGAAAAATAATCCATTTCGGGTCACTAAGACAGCAGATAACCTAAACATAAGTACTTACTTGGAAGTCGGACTGGGTGACACCATGTTTTCTTTATACCTCTCAACATTCAATCTAACCCAGTCAGACTTCCAAGTAAGTACTTATGTTTAGGTTATCTGCTGTCTTAGTGACCCGAAATGGATTATTTTTCACTTTTTGGTTTTTTTTTTCAGGTTTTGTTAGTTTTTCTTTTCAGCTTTTTTTGTTATTATTTTATATTTATTTTTTAGTTTTAGCTTTTGGTTCTCCTAAAAATAAATAAATAAGACTATTTTAACAATATTTAAATTTTCACATTTTTTTGTTAGTGGGATGAGCATAATAATACCTATATCGTTCGCGTTATTGCCTTTTATCGCGTTTTTAATGGGTCATTGATGAACTCTATAGGTATTAACTACAGGGTTTAAAATTGTCCCATTTCCAAAATGTTCTAATTACAAACCCCTCGCATAAATAGGCTAATCCGTATTTTAAAATTTTACTAATTTTTCTTTTTTAGTGAGAGACTGAAAAACAGCTTAGCTGAGTTCTCTTCCTTTTTACCTATCAAATTCAAATTCAAATTTCTTTATTTATTTCGATACTTATGTATAAGTATACACATGATCACTTGAAATAGTCTTAAAAACTAAGTTAGGATGTGTGCCTTCGGAACGCGCCCACCAATGAGAAGAAGGCACAAGAAACTCATGTATAAACTATGCTTTTCTTGGGCATGTACCTACCTAATGTATAATGTTATTTAATATATACTTACTTACAACTGTCAAATTAAAATTGTCTTATAACCATCTTATAACAGAAATATTATAAGTATAATAAGTTTCATAAATTAGTTTAAGATAGGTAGGTATTAATGTTTAGGTTAAATTTTGTGTAAATAAACGCCTTATTTATTTATTTTGAGGATTTCCAGATATTTTAAAATGTCATACAATGTTTCAAACGCTCTACCACACATAGTTTAATGTACAATTAAATATAGATTAACTAGCGACTTCGCACGGCTATATTATGCATGTATTATACATATAAACTTTCCTCTTGAATCACTCTATCTATTAAAAAAAACCGCAACAAAATCCGTTGCTTAGTTTTGAAGATTTAAGCATACAAAGGGACATAGGGACAGATAAAGCGACTTTGTTTTATACTATGTAGTGATAGTGAAGTGATACGCAAACTCACATGACAAGTTACGCCTGTAATAGTACATTGTTATCCTAGGTGTGAAAGTCACTCATTACAAGTCCCGAGACTTAATGAGTCTTTCACCCGAGGTAAACACTGTGCTTTTCATTACGAATAATACATACAATTCTTCCTAACAACGAGAGTGAATGGGACTATGAGACTCCATACCACATGAGTAGGTACTCATGTGTCCATACTACCTGATCCTCTTACAAGGTTGGGACCAAAGAGGTTATACATTAGTGGTTTTTTTAGGTTTCTTCTATTTGTATTCAATACTTAAATACGGCGGTACTTACCGAAGAAATTTATTAATGAGTTAATCCAACACTGGGAAATGACGCGAAGTCAGTAGATTTAACTTACAGTTTTTGTAACACGGTTTGTCTAGAAAATGTTATTTACCTACACAAAATACACAATCATAAATGAAAAACCAGATTAAACTTTTATTTATTTATATATTTATTATTTATATCTTGAACTAAATATACCTACCTTCTTGAATTTGATTACCTACTGAGAAAAAAGTTACTAAGTACTAAGCTCTGGCAGTATGCATGAGCCGAGCCAAGCTATAATTATTATTCTTTGGTGTATAAAAAAAAGCAAGGAGGTTAGGTTTTTTGAAGTTCCTAATGCGTAATGATACTGATACTGGCTACATGCAGATTGCACAAGTCGTGCGAAGCCATAATTTGACATGACAGCTGTCAGTGAAAGCGATTTTCCCTAGGGCTGAAAGTTTTATTTTCTACACGCCCTTCAGGCATATTTAGACCTACTTTCGGAGTATGAGTAATGAAAAATCTTTTATTTACATCCCAGTAATCAATCCGTTTTAACCAATAGCAAGTATTTACCGAATGAACAGTTTAACAGTTACAGTATGAATAAATCGAATAATTAAAGCTCTCTTTGATCGACTTATCTCTTTATTTCCCAGTTCCGACGTACCTCGGATTTTCACTGTACAACGGTATTAAATTAAAACAAAATACCTACTTTAATGTAACTTCCAAAGTCTATTCAAACGTTTAAATACTCTTTAACAACGTATTTAATAAACCAAATCAAATACAAACTCTGTTAAAACGGAACTTGTTACCAAATTGTTGGGGAAACTTCGTGTATTTAGTATTCGCGGAAACAAAATTTTCATCCTCAAATCGAGTTCCGATCAATTAATGTACTTAACATGCAATAAAAGGCGTGCGGTACTTCGAAGTTTGTTTCGCAAGTGCCAATTCAATTTTAGGTTTTCCCTATTCAGGGTACACAGTATACCTACCCATCTACCGAACTCGCACACCAACTGCAAAAACTGCACGTCAACTGCATGCCTCTCGATCGTCAGCCGCTCAACTGCAGTCCATGCCTTGAAAGACTACTGCGCATTACAGAAGTGTCAGACTATCACAGCTAGCGTCCGCAGAAGCTACCAATCACTACCCAGCACGCGTACCCCGGGGGGTGCGGTTATAGGGTGGTTATCTCCAAACTTCGCATTGCTTTATTGTGATACAATAATTTGACGTGTCTTCATATGCAATATGCGAAAACACCCTAGCGATTATGAATCAACTGCCTTACTTTTAAGTTTATTTCGCAAATACGTATCTACCTTTGGTTGAATATCACTGTTCTTTACCGATATACATATCGTACGATTTAATAAATAAAAAAAATAATAGTATCAATGTCAATCGAAAAATTCTTAAGAGGCACCCGTTGGTTGCTATTGGGAATAGATCTTTCTATACCCAAAAAAAAAATAAATTAAAATTTAAAAAACCGACTTCAAAAAAACCTAAAAACAAAAATTAAAAAACCTGAAAAGAAAAACAAAAAAGTGTAAAATAACCCATTTCGGGTTACTTACTTGGAGGTCGGACTGGGTTAGATTGAATGTTGAGAGGTATAAAGAAAACATGGTGTCACCCAGTCCGACTTCCAAGTAAGTAACCCGAAATGGGTTATTTTACACTTTTTTGTTTTTCTTTTCAGGTTTTTTAATTTTTGTTTTTAGGTTTTTTTGAAGTCGGTTTTTTAAATTTTAATTTATTTTTTTATTTAATAATTTTTAGTGCCAATGCCACTGGAAATTCTACTCCATGAGGCGAAAGCGACTGTTTCTTCAAATTGCAACCTGTACCTAATCGTAACCCATTGAAGAGTTTGATGATAAGAAGGTGTTTTCAGATGCTCCAATCATCGGTACCTATTTGTGTATGGGCCACTTCTATTAGTGGAAATGGAAAACTGAGCAATTTGTTGAATCTCGCTGTGCAGATCTGTTCATCACTCCGTAGATCCTTATCAGATCTTCGTTTAGGATAGGGTTCTCTATCAAAATTCATTCAAACCCAGTCCGGCGAGGCAAAGGCGAATATTTTATTCAAATTGTAACCTGTAATCGTAACCGATTGAAGAGTTTTCTGATGAGAAGGTGGTTTCAGATATTCCATTTATCGGTAACTGTTCGTTTATGGGCCAATTGTACTGGTGGAAATCGAAAACTGAGCAATTTGCTGCACTCTCGAGGTGCAATTCTGTTCATCACTCCGAAGATTCTCATCAGATCTCCACCAAAATTTTATGGGACCACCCCTGAGGTGTCACCTTCCGAACACAAAAAGAATCATCTCAATCGGTTAAGCCGTCTTCGAATGATCGCGTAACATACACACAAAAAAAAAAAAAAAAAAAAAAAAAAACATACAGACGAATTGAGAACCTCCTCCTTTTTTGAAGTCGGTTAAAAACGAACCAAAATACGTTTTTGGCCAAACATGCACTTTGACCAAACGCATCCCAGACCAACCGCCCTAAACCCATGTGCTGTCATATTGCATTGGCAGCACATTAGTTGAATTGTAGAATGAGTAAGCTAGCGTCCTCACTCATCTTTCAAGACCCAGATTAGGCTATAGGTACGTACAGAGCGCACACGGTTGACATCGACGGCATGAACTGCTTTTACTCGGCAATCTGCCGTCTGAAGTGCAGTGCTTGCCGTCCGTCTGTAAAAATCCCCCCCCGTTGATAATTTCGTAACGTAAATTATCTATGCCAGCCGCGGTGCTAAAGTTTCCTTCGTATTTTATGAGTGCTGGCACTTTTATAAGTTGGCAAACACTTTGTTTGAGACATTGACTCATGCGCTTTGATACGGGACATGCAACATTGCTCGTTTTAGGATGTAGATAAGGCACGATTCACACCTGCAGATTGTTTAAGAAATATGAGTCATGTGAACTGGTCCTTATTCAAACACGCGTAGCTTCTGATTCTGTGAGAATATCCGAAAAACTCTTATTAGCTAAGCTATAAAGACCTTTTCGCGCAAAATTTAATTTTCCTAAACCCGGCTTTTTAGACTATGCCTTTTCTTCTTTCGGCAGAAAGCGGATTGAGGTTTAATTTGATGAATAAACACTATTAGGTACTGACAAGCTTATTCTAAAAAAAAAATATGAATAGAATTTAGATGAATTATATTAAAGTAGGTATCCTTTAATCTTAATTTTAACTTGGCTAGTGGTAGTGGATGACAAAGGCATTATTTTTTTTTATCATTAAATGCAGACTCCGTAATCTCTTCAAAATTAATGAAATTTGATATAGTCTATTACAAATCCAGAGAGAATTTTTGTATTGTGTGCTACACCGAGATAAAATACAATGTAAATTTAGGTTTTAATGTCGTCATGCGATAAACCTTTTTAAAGTTGAACTACTTACTGTCAACTACAAGAGATTTTTTTTAAAAAGTGATAACTAAAATAATGAGGAATCATTTGGGTATAACATAATACCTTAGGTCAGTACCTTAATTTCTCTCTGATTTTGTAATGGAATATATCGAAAAGTACTTGCGTTGCGTTTCACTTGATTATTTCATTTTATCGAAACGATCTGTCTGTGACAGGGACATTCAAAAATGACCTTTACCAGAATAAAGAACTTAATGTATTATTAAGCTCGCATATAAATAATGTTTATTATTTGTATTAAACATTTAAATGCATTTGTTACTTAAAATGTGTTTTGTCACCCTCGCACTTTTACTGACAACATGGTGTGCAAAAGTGACAAAACACACCATAAAAAAACCGGCCAAGTGCGAATCCGATTCGCGCACTAAGTGTTTTGTACCATGTTGTATGGGAGCCCCACATTTTTTTTGTATTTGTTGTAGTATCGGCTACAGAAATACATCATATATGAACATTTCGACTCTCAAGCTATCACGGTTCAAAGACACCGTGACAAAGACAGACGGACAGACAGCAGACAGCCAGTGAAGTCTTAGTAACTCCGTATTGGGTACCCTAACAATTACGCCTTAACTTTTTTTTATCTCATTATTTTAACTCGTTATTTTTTATGTGGGTTGTTAGACTTGTTAGGCTATATTTATTCTCCTACTTCTCAGGTTGTTCTTCTTGTATATTTTTGTTTATTTTTTCCTCACAGGCAACATTCTCTCGACCCTGGTATCCTTCGATCGGGAACAGCGAAAAGAGTACAAGATTCCGGTAGCTATCACCGATTCGGGCACACCTCGGCTGACTGGGGTGTCCATACTTCACGTCGTCATCGGGGACAGGAACGACAATCCTATGGGACCCGGACATAGCGATATTTTCGTTTATAATTACAAGGTATGTAGATTTTTTTACGCCAGAGTATGTATTTATACCACTTTTCGGGATAATGTCTAATTAATTCTAAAGCTATGCTCGGAGTTTCTCTACATGATAGAATCCGAAATATGGAAATCCGTAGAAGAACCAAAGTCACCGACATAGCTCTCAGGATTGGTAAGCTGAAGGTTCTCGAGTGGCGGCCGCGATGCAACGCGAAACGAAGTGTTCGGAAACCAGCTGCCCGGTGGACCGACGACATTGTGGCGGTCGCGGGTAGTCGGTGGATGGAGGCGGCTCAGGACCGCTGTTTGTGGCGTCGTTTGGGGGAGGCCTATGTCCAGCAGTGGACGTGTATGGGCTGATATCATGATGATTGAATTTAAAAGCTACACAAAACGGACATTGACGTAATCTAATAATAATGACAGAGGTTGTCTTTGGCTGCATTTTATAGTGCAAACATGGATAATCGCCGGTTCGGTGTCCATATTATACTTTGCTATTAAACTTGGTATTGTTAAAGGCCTCTACGTGTTGGCTTCGGCTCCAAGCATGCTTTTCAAAGGCCCGTGGTATGGGAAACATAAAAGTCGTTTTTGTCCCACTGCTGGGCAAAAGCCTCACTTTTGCCCCTCCACACACCCCGGTCGTTGGTTAGTCCCCCAGAGCCACCGGGTTACTTGAGAACATTGCTTTTTAGTGTGTGAGATGTAAAATATTATACTATGCCGAAACAAGTATCGTTCTGAGTAAATTTGATTTACGTTACTGTCTTTGTTTATAAGAGTATTTCCATCCTAAAAACCTTAAGGTAAAAACAGACATCCTTCTATTTATTTACCTATGTAAGACCCAATTACTTACCTGTTCAAAAGTACGTACATAATGATTTCAGGGAAGGTAAAAAAAATCCCTTGATCCCTTTTGGGACATACATCACATATTTTCTTTGTGCCAAAGATCCTTTTTATATCATTTGCTTTAACGTAATAAATAGATTTTTCTTCGGTATTCCGTTTTTAATTTTGATTTATTTTACCCTTGATTTTTAGGTTACTGAACTGTATTGGTTTATGTTCTGTTATATTTTTCTATAGATATGCTTTTTAAGTGCCCTACATATTTGTCTATGCACTTTTTTCCTTTCTAAGTCTAAAATTCTTTGTACATTAATTTTCTTGTACTGAAAAAATGTAAAACAAAAGTCAATTAAACTTAGTATAGGTAACTAATTATTTTTCTTTAATTCCCAATATATTTTTGAGCACATTTTTCTCCTTTTTAGGGTCCAAAATTCTTGTTACTTATATTTTCTTCTACCAAATTATAAAACAAAAGTTCTATGTTTTAGTATTTAGTATTTATTTATACTTGACTAATATAAAATACTTTCGTTAACGCATTCAGACGGAAGTATACTTCAATGAATTATACAGTTGGAGATACTATGTGAGTATATGATATAATATTATTGTGTAATTGGCTTATTCGTTTTTACGAGAAAAATGTTTTTTCTTTTGAATTTTCTACGTTATTTCTGGTTCTTTAATATTTTTGTTGTAGTTTATTTCATGTATTTTTATTTGCTTGTTTTTTGAATACAAAACAAGTTTGCTTTTAAGTGAAATTCGATCTAATTGCCCGCCAAATGCAAATATATTTATTATTTTGTAAAAACAAGTCAGTTAGAAATTGAAATGTAACATTATTTTACTAAAAGAACGGACATAATTTTTTTAATTAAATCCAAGTGCTTAATTTTCTAACTACTAACTAAATATATTCTTTATTAGTCTTTAAAACTATTCCTGGACAATAATCGAGGATTAATTTATAAACGATACTTACATTTCTTGGGAAAGCTTCAAAGTCAATCCCCGAAAACCAATTAAACGACAACCCAGTCCAAAATCAAAGTGTAATTTGAATACTGTCAATTTTAGATCATCGATTGTTTTCGTTTCGAAAATAATTTTACTACCACCACCACGCACTTGTTCCACTCCACACATTCATCACTACATAGTATAAAACAAAGTCGTTTCCGCTGTCTGTCTGTCCCTATAAATTCGTAAATCTTTAAACCTACGCAACGGATTTTGATGCGGTTTTTTTTTAATAGATAGAGTGATTCAAGTGTAAGGTTTATATGTTAACAACATGCATAATATAGCCGTGAGAAGCCGGGGCGGGTCGGCTACTTCATAAATAATTTAGTAGTAAGAAAATTATGTTTTACATGCGTGATATTATGTAATGTATTATTGTTAGATTTCGATTTCTAACTAGGTCATTTTTACGAAAATAGGTATTATTCGAAATACGTTACTACAGCTGTATTAATCGATTAAGCCGTGCCTAATGATAACTCGCACCAACATTGTTCAGCGATTGCATCAATCGATTATTCATCGATTATCATATTGAAAGTTTTAATCGGGTTTATAGAGTTAGTAGAGCTTCAACTTCGCGGCCGATAGCCTTTTTATTGCTCGATATAGTTTGATCAGTATGACAATAAAACTACCTAATATAGGGCAGGTCCACATTTATTCCGATTTGTCGTTTCAACTGAAATGAAATTTAATGACACTTTTATACCAGCACCCGCACGTAAGTCACGTTTTCGTGGGAATATGGGGATAAAAAGCCTATGTTTCTCCCCAGGATACAATGTAGCGGGGAGCGTACCAAGTTTTATCGCAATCGGAGCCTATTCGTTACAAATAAATAAAAAAAATCCTTTTTATAATAAGAGCGTATAGGTATCTTCACGTAAAGCAGTTCATCTTAGACCCCGTCGTCACTTACCATCGTGTAAGATAGTGGTCCAAAGTTTTAAATAATTAATTACTCAACTGGATCAGAAAATTGGTCGATGGAAAGTTTTTAGTTTGCTAAGGGACTAGTTAATTCTAATTTTGGTTGCAAGGTGCAATATTTATTGATAAATCGAATTATTTCAGTGGTTAGGTGACGCGTTATGATTTGATTTAAACTAAATTGCATATGGATTTAAATTCATATTTGATGCCTGACTGAGTTAGTATTGTTTGAGTTGAATTGAAATTGAGTATGCATCAGGCCGATGTAGGATTTCAAATGGTCCTAGAGGTGATATTGGTTGTATTTGCGAATAATGAATGTAGTGTAAAATTTACTGTTTTATCCCACTTTGTTTAATCTATTTTTTAAACGCGACGGAACGGAGCACCGGTATATGCGTTTGGATGAGAGTGTTTGTTTGTGCACTCGGCTGGACAATGGAAAACGTTTGTGATTCATCAATATTTATTACAATAAAATTATGTAAAAAGTAATGTTAGCCCATGGTTAAGTCCCCATCGGCTGCATACGAAACCGGAAGTTAAAACTAAAGAAGAAAAAATTATCTTTCAAGTTTTTTCCTAACACGAAACCGACGATCCCCTTGGCATACGAAGGCAGAGGTTCGTAATGTCCCACTGCAGGGGGCACTTCCTCTCCTTTCTGAATTAAAATCCACGAGTGGGTTATGTATGCCTACGAATGTCTGCAGCCATCGTGAGTTCCAGGGAGGGGGTAGAGGTTTCTTTACTATGTTTTCTTACAACGCATATCTCTATGATTAGAATATATGTATTTGATAGGCTATGATTTTCAAAATTATTGTCACCTATAGGGTTACCATAATTTTGACAACTTTGACAAGGTAACTAGTGAAATGCGAGAAGTTAATCAAATTGAACTTTTATGTGTTTCAAGTAACAAAAAAGTTATTTTCACTTTTATGTGAAGGTATGTAAATTTTAAAAGAAGTTCCCCGTTTTTTCTTGTTCTGTTTGTATTCACGGGGATTTCTTTTAAAATATAAAATGGTCGTCATTTACTCCCGAGTTTCATTGGTCTGTGCAGAATCGTAAACAATTTTACTGTTTTTCATTGTAGACGCGAAATTATGACCGATTAGATGTTTACAGGCGGTTCCAAAATTTATGATCCCTTTAACACTGTTTGCAACGTTTCAGTTCGTACTTTGTGTGTACCTTTTAGGAGATTTCTTATCATTTTCGTATGATTCTTAAAATCGTGACGGAAAATGTTGGTTGTAAATACGTGAGACTGTCTGATAAAATATATACAGGGTTATTGGTAATTATACTAGCAAGCCGTTGCGGGCTACTTCTGTGCACCATAACGAACAACTTTTGTTTTACGACTTTTGGAAATTCGAAAAAAAGGTTATGTAAATTCGAAAAACAGCAGATTTTTTAAAACAAAAGTCATTCAGACTAAGAAGAGTAGATAAAAATTCAAAAATAAGTAAAATTTTAAGGTAAATGGCCTCTCCGTGTAAGGAACAGCTGATTTTCAGGTAAACCTAACCTCAATATTTTCAAAAAAAATGTTTTAATTTCCAAAAGTCGTAGAACAAAAGTTGTCTAGTGCCAGCTGGGTCCAGTCCCTACGATGCAAGTCCAACTCGTCCCGCCATCAGCTTCTGGGCCTGCCGATAGCCTGCTGTTCGGGACCCAGTGATGGTTTTTTACATCTTTTATTTTACATCTTGTCGGACATCCGGCAGAACTGAAAAATTTCCTATAGCGCAAGAACCAGATGTTGGTTTTGGCCTCTTCTTGTATTTGTCACAACTGATCTCAATGCAGGAAAGCGTTTCCAATTGGTCTTATTTCTAAGTGCAGCCAAGTCGTCCCTTTACTTCTGTTTTGGGATCAAAATGCATTTTTTTCTCCTGGAGAATCGAGTATCTAGCTTCAGCATAAACGTAGAGACGAAATCATCATTAATGGTTATTCCAGAATGCATGCATGAAGTTTGCCTTCAAAGGGTTAGCGATCAATCGGCTTTACTATTACAGCGATAGCAATCCGTTTTTTTATTAAAAACTGGCTGCGTCCCGTGGTATGAACCTTTTCCTGACAATAACAAACACAACAAGAAAAGAATTAGCGAAATCGGTCCAGCCGTTTACGCGTGATGCCGTGAGGCCATCAAGGAAAATAGGGATAAATCCGTTCCGATCCGTTGTCTAGCACCCATAACACAAGTCTAGTAACTTAGCTTGGAGCTAGATGGCGATGTGTGGAATGTCCTGCAATATTTATTTATTTATTTTCATTATTTTTTGAAAATTATCAGCTTCAAGCGATAAGGGCGCTT
Organism: Idaea aversata; assembly: GCA_907269075.1. NCBI lineage: Eukaryota > Metazoa > Arthropoda > Insecta > Lepidoptera > Geometridae > Idaea > Idaea aversata. Next base: position 8,873,571 of record OU026102.1, read on the forward strand.
TCCAATGTTTTAGTTTTTCGTTTTATGTTTCTTGTGCGTTGTACAAACAAAGTGTTTCTTTCTAGCTGAGTTACATCTGCCGTGGTCGCTTATAGTCTCTAGTCTGCCTCAACCTTGACAAGTTTGTTGTTTATCTCGTCGCACAATCTCTAACCCTTCAAATGTATTAACCTTACGGTAAACACCGTAACTTAGAAATCAGGGCAGAGCCGTAATAATAAAAACGGCCTTACCAACATAATCCTATTTTATACCTCACTAAACCCACTTTCATTAACGAACAAAATTAACATTTTAATGTCCATATATTTATTATAAAACACAGGTATTATCGTTAAGGTTTATATTATAAATCGAATGATGAATCAGCTTTGTATGAGTAACTTCAGATGCAGTATAATGTTAAAAAATGTTCTTCATAATTTTCTTCCTGCCCTTATTCCATTCTGTTAAAAATTGGGTTATAGGTGACGTGATCTTCTTTCATTCTCCTCTATTTTCATCATCTGGTGTCTATATTCATACTCAGCACTCTTCTTGTTCAATAACTGCAAAACTGTTCTTTAACTGTTAATAATATTAGCCGTTTAATAAGTAATAATGCCTTTATTAAATGAAAAATTGTTTCACAATTTAATCCTCTTCTAACTCCGTTGCGTTCTGTTTCTGATTTTTTTTATGTTTTTCGTCTACTCGTTCGTTTGTATATATTATGTTGTTTTGTTCTTTATTGTTGGTCAAACTCCACATGTTGACCTTGGGGATGTTTGTATTTGTTTTGTATTAAGTAAGTTCTTCCATGTTTTTTACATATAATCTTGGCCAGAGACCAGCGCTGCAGTTTTTAGCTTAGGTCGACCCACTTGGGTCAGCACACGACTCCTCATTTACTTATTATGTTGTCTTTTCTTTACCACCTTTTTTGTTTTTTTATGTAATTCATTTTCATTGTCATGTTCATTTCTTCATTCCTGTGTTTGTCGTGTGGTTGTACTCAATAAATGTTTTATTTCTTCTTTCTTTCTTTCTAATCTATCTAGATGATAGCGGTATCATTTTTAATACATGCTATTTAGGCCGCCATAATGCCTGCCTTCTTTATTAAACGAAAACATTAATTTATCTAAAGTAAATATCTTAAACCTAAGTAATTCCCAAACAGATTTAAAAGCTCAATACTCTTAGCGTCTAACCCAATATGTATTCAACACAATTCAACGTCTTAACGAAAAAAACTGCGTTTGTAGACGTTTTGTGTCGATTTTGAGGTATTTTCTAAAAATATCTCTTATTGTGACACACAAGATAATAAGTAGCGAGGTTACCTTTACGAATTCAGGCATAGGTTCACGTTGCTGTGGATTCTTCAATTTCTTCACAAAACAGTGACGAATCACCAAAAGCTAAATTTAACTAAGCTTAATTAAGACTAATTATATTACACCATGCTTCATTTCACGTGTCATAATTCATTTATGTGCCATTCGATCATGAACTGATTTTAGATTTTTTCAATCTCATCGGATTCGTTCATAGTTCTTACCTTTAAACATATACCACCCCTTGCTACTTTAAGATACTCTGTTATAATTGCTCAAAATTATAAATGATGTTTTATCAAAACAAAACGCCTCAATGCGTGCCTAATTAAAAAGCACTCTACCTCAAAGCAATCGTGTCATAATGGCCAACGATATGAATTCACTATGCATCAATTAAAACCAATTTCCAATTACACACACAGTTAACCTCGTTACAATAACATTGTGATATAGACAATGTACGTTTTGTAAACTGACACATCGAGGTGGTGGCATAGTGGTAGATAATACCGCGACTTTCATTCTGAAGGTTTTCGTTTCGGATCCCGGCCGGCCATTGAATTTCTACTAAATTTATACTTAATATTATAAAGCTAAAGAGTTTGTTTGTTTGTTTGAACGCGCTAATCTCAGGAACTACCGGTTCGAACTGAAAAATTATTTTTGTGTTGGATAGTCCATTTATCGAGGAAGGCTCTAGGCTACTTTTTATCCCGATATTCCCACGGGATCGGCACTTACGCGAGTGAAACCGCGGGGCGCAGCTAGTATAGTTAGATAGATATATAAATTCTTTATTGCAAACACCATTTGTAAATTAAATTAAATAAAAAAACAACGCTAAAGTCGCTTTGAGCGATAAGGCCACCGTTTGTACCACTTAACAAACGGTGGCCTTATCGCTCAAAGCGATCTCTTCCAGGCAACCTGTGCGCATATTATTAGCGCAAGAAGGATAACATCGTGATGAATCCTTCGACTTAGTTTATTCCATACGTATTGACGAATTTTTTTCATATATATACGGTCGACTAAGCTGAGAGGGTGGTATAGCTGCTAAGCAAGTCTACTCTATTTAATGTCCAAAGCATTTCAGCGTTCTAAATAGCATGGATTAAAAGTTACGTTGTAGTAAACGCAAAATAACCTAAAATTCTTAAAAACATACCACAAAAAATATTTTCATTTTTCTGTTTTTAGTATTTGTTGTTAAAGCGGCAACAGAAATACATCATCTGTGAAAATTTCAACTGTCTAGCTGTCACTGTTCAAGAGATACAGCCTGGTGACAGACAGACGGACAGCGAAGTCTTCAAATTTTCAAATTTCAAATTTCTTTATTTCTTTCGATGCTTATGTATAGGTATACACATGATCACTTGAAATAGTCTTAAAAACTAAGTTAGGATGTGTCCCTTCGGAACGCGCCCACCAATGAGAAGAAGGCACAAGAAACTCATGGGGTTTTTTTTATGTGATCACGCTCACAAAGGTCAATATTACAAATATTTGAAGGTATTATTTGAAATGGAGCAATTAAAGTCACATCCATGGATTCTTATCATTAAGGTACGAAGAGGTATCATAGTATGCCTTACTGCATAATTTATGCTTTATAAAAGTTTTGAATTTGTTAATGGACATGTCATATACATCTTTAGGTAATTTATTATAATAGAGCACACATGTACTATTAAACGACCTGCTTATTTTCCGGAGCCTACTACCGGGCAAGGTCAGCTCATCCCTGTTTCTTAAGTTGAAATTATGAATATCGCTATTTTTGCGAAAAATATCAGTATTTTTGTGAACGTAGAGCAAGTTTTCGTAAATATATTGTGAATAGAGCGTTAATATATTTATCTCTTTAAATTTTTCTCTAAGTGATTCCCTGGGGCCCATTTTATAGATAGCTCGGACAGCTCTTTTTTGTAATATAAAAATAGCATCAATATCTGCAGCACACTCCCACAGCAGGATGCCATACGACATGACACTGTGGAAGTAGCTGAAATAGACTAGACGAGCAGTCTCAATGTCCGTGTATTCGCGAATTTTCTTAACGGCGTAAGCGGCAGAACTAAGTCTATTGGACAATGCTTCCACATGCGGGCCCCACTGAAGCTTAGCATCTAAAGTTATACCTAGAAAGACAGCCTTACTGACTAATTCAACTTCCTCATCATTAATCTTTACAACGGTTTTTACTTGTTTTACATTTGGAAGTGTGAACCGAATTAATTTAGTTTTGGATCCATTAAGTAATAAATTATTGGAATTGAACCAATCAACTATTCTAGAGAGAGCATTGTTCACATCGTCAACGTTGGACTGACGCCTTTTAACCTTGAACACCAAGGAGGTGTCATCTGCGAACAACACTATCCCATGGTTGTCCCTTACAAGGTAAGGTAAGTCATTTATATAAACTAAGAACAGGAAAGGTCCTAATATGGATCCTTGAGGAACCCCCATTGCTATTGCAGATCCGGGGGATCGTTTTCCGTTAACATCGACACACTGGAGCCTACCGCTCAGATAAGAAGAGATAAGACCCAGGGCGCCGTCCCTAATACCGTAGTGGTGTAGGTTTCAAGATCTTAGTAATAGGGTTCCGCTTATACCCTTTTGGTACGGAACCCTAATAAAAGACCAATATACGCATCGCGTGGCTTTGATCGCGCGTTTAGTTAGCCTATAAAAAGTTAGCCAATGTTTGTCTGAGCGGAATAGTTTAATTTTTCGACACAAAGTTAGATCGAGCGTTCCAAAGTTCTAAACTCAGTCAGTCGTTCGAAATCAAATGAATGTATGCGCTTGCAAAACAAAATGTTTGAGGTTTTTGGAACGTGTGCCAATTAGCAGTAGTAAACTAATGCACTCTTTGTTGCAAAATTGACTAATATTGACTGTTAGTGTTCTCGGAAAACTGTTTTGAAATTGGAGTTTTGTGTTTTTGGGATTTTGGCAAAAGAATATTTGTTTTCTTCTATATAAAAATTCATTCGCCCTTTTACAGGGTTATTGGAAATTATACTAGTAAGCCGTAAATACTACTAGCAAGCCGTTAAGAGCAAAGAAAAATTGAAAATTTTGAGGTTATGTAAATTCGAAAAACAGCTGATTTTTCAAAACAAAGGTGAATGACCAAGAACAGTAGATGAAACTTAAAATAAGCAAAATTTTAAGGTTACTGACCTCTCCGTGTAAGGTCCAGGTGATTTTCAGGTAAACCTAACCTCAAAATTTTCGAAAAAATGTTCGAGTTTCCAAAAGTCGTAGAACAAAAGTTGTTTGTTTAGGTGCACAGAAGTAGCCCTCAACGGCTTGCTAGTATAATTTCCAATAACTCTGTATATCCTCGTTTTATTTTGCTCATAAAGCACACCTTTATAATAGTGTTCCACTGCAGGGCAAATGCCTCTCTACTCCCCTTCCAGTGATCGCCATCTTGTGCGACGGATTGACAATCTGCCAGAAATATGTCAAATGTGCCGCCGCCCTTAGACACCCTAAAATAATTTAATTAGAGTCGCCTTTAAGGCCTCACGTGAAATCTCGCAAAAACTTGGATATATATGTCGACCTATTCCTTTAGACGCATAACACCAACTACGCAAAACACTACCTTTACGCAAAACGCATAACTCGCGAAATACCAACTAAGTACGCATAACACCATTTAGAAACAAACAAATAGAAACAAAAGACGATCGAAATGATGATCGAAACGAGAACAAAAGACGATCGAAGTTTTGATGATTTTTAGGGTTCCGTAGCCAAATGGCAAAAAAACGGAACCCTTATAGATTCGTCATGTCTGTCTGTCTGTCTGCCGTATGTCACAGCCACTTTTTTTTCTGTGTTTGAGTGAATAGATTGATGGTTTAGATTTACAATTGGACCTTTAAGGTGGCGCGTTCCGAAGACACTCATACTAACTTAGTTTTTAAGACATTCTAATATGATTTCATGCAAATTGTATGATTCTAAATTAACAATTTTGACTTTGTTTGTTTCGAGCGATATAGTCGTCCTGGATTTGTTAGACAATGAAAATTTACTAAATCAATTAAAAAGTAATCTTATTTGTTATCGAGTACGTACCTGTAATCCAGTGAACTATTTAATGAAAACCCTCGAAATAAAGCTGTCTTCGACAAATCAATCACAGCCAATCGGTTTGGGAATTCGGTTGGGAACAAGGGTTGCATCGAATTAAATGGTAAAACAACGGAGAACGTTTGAATTGATATTGACAATAGCTTTTCAATTTACTTAGTACAAACTTAATACTGGGACATTTCCCTTCATAATTTATGTACAGTCACATTACCAATTAGATGAACCCCAAGTGACCCAGACCTCATTCGCTTTATCTGTAAAAAATATAGTATTTACCTATTTTGTTATTTTTTAAATATTGTATTGAAATAGAATTATTGTTTAAAAAACAGAATCAGGTAATATTACTTTACAACCTCACAGATTTGCGAGTGAGCTCTAGGTGACGTGGGGTTCAGCTAATTGGTAATGTGACTGTACTTAATTATATTCTTATGCCTTAAAAGTGTTTTCGTTACAAATATTTGATTAATTATAGCTCACAGAGCAGTTGACAATAATTATTAAGACTTTATAGTAACGTTCACAAAGGAGACCTAGGAAGACTGGTAGTAAATTTTTTGTTCCACTTCCGTCTTCCTACCTTCACTCGCGTTCCTCGAAAACTGCCGATTGGGGGTCTTTGAGTAACAAGCGTATAGGTATCTTCCAGGAAACCGTGCATCTTTGACCGCATTATAGCAGTGATCAAATAAAAAAAAACGGGTGCGTGTACTTATGTACGCGCGTGAGAAGTTATACTTCTTTGGCATCATTAAGAAATAATTTTCCAGTCACATATAAATAATTAATTACATTAAAATAATTATGTAGTAGTACCTCTTTGTACTAACCTCATTTTCAGTTTCACGTAGGTAGTAGATATATGCAAACTATTTGGTTTTATGACAGCTGTCATCTTGCGGTTTTTTTTTTTTTTTTCAGTTATGGCTTCGCACAGTTTGTGCATATAGCCAGTATCAAGTAATATTTTGCATCAAGTTATGGCCCGATTTATAGAAATCGGGCTCAAAGTGTTTCAAGATGGTCAAGTCGTCAAGTCACAGTTTGTCAAGTCCGGGGTCATAGTAAAGCGGTGGCTACTTTACTATAACCTTGTAGGAGATTTTGGAGGCAACGAGAAAAGTCCATGTTTGACACTGATTTTTACTTTCACTACACTTGTGCACTTTCACGGAACTAAATTAGATAACTTTCCACCAAAATTATACAATTTAACTCGGTTTACAACTAAGTTTCGTGTAAATAAAACTGCAGCACGACATGTTGTTGGCTCGTTCCCGCCAAAACCTCATCTTGCGGTTTGCGGACAACTTCAACATGGTTTTATGACAGCTGTCATCTTGCGGCCACCTAGAACTAACTTTACGATGTAGAATTTAGGTGTCGGTGTGCGCGCGCATCATAAAAATTCACTCATCATTTTTCTCCATCGCGCCAAAAGAAGGATAACTTCAAAAATATTCAGAATTAAAACCCTAATTATTTGAACATGTCTAAAATAATTGTGTAATCATTTTCCTTTCATAATTTCTTTCTTACAAACGTCTTAGCAAGTTAATAAGTCTAAACAACGTACGTAGGTAGCATTAATAACTTATTCACAGTAAAATAACACAAGTAATTTTCGAAAATGTCAACCTCCAAATGTTGAAAACCCCATCATATTGCTTACCTAATTAACGATTAATAGTCTGAAGTTCTCTTTGTAAGTTGTATTTACGAACAAAATAAGCTCTGACATTTAACTTTTCTAGGCCAAAGCTTTGTTTGGTTTACATTTTATAGTTAAAACGGCTACTGAATTTAAAAGGTTGGGATGTTTTAAAAAGCTCCTACGCTTGTTCAGACTCGATAAACCTTATATAATAAAGTTTCTTTGTACATTTTTAAATTAAGTAAATATTTACCTACCTATATAAAATGTAAACGCAACGTAAATATAAACGTAGTCGACTGTTTCCTCCCTGGATAATGACACTAGCACAAATATTTTTGTGCCATAAAACCTATAACCTATGCCCCTATTTTTTTTTTTTTCATTTTCTAATTACTTATCATAAAAATTAAGATTTAAAAAATTTAAATATAAAAAAAAATACAAAAAATACCTAGGGCATGGTCAATGGTCATGGCAGTTATAAGTTTTATGGCACAAAAATATTTGTGCTAGTGTCATTATCCAGGGAGAGGAGGAGGAGGTTCACAGCTAAGTGACCCACGCTGATCGTTCACGGTCGTGCGGGTTAAGCGACGCCTGGCGCGGTCATTACTTCGATGGGTGGCTAATTAGTAGTGTGGCTAAAATGTGTTTCTGTGAGCCCCTCCGTGCTTCGGAAGGCACGTTTAGCCGTTGGTCCCGGTTGCTACCTCTAGTAGCAGTCGTTAGGTCAAGTTAGAGGCCTTAGGGCGATCTGAAAACTCTAACAATAGGTGACCCACACCACTATACGAGAAGAAGAAGAAGAATCCAGGTAGAAAACCGTCGACTACGTTTGTAATAGTTTGTATAGATAGAGCCCCAGGTACCCCTTCATCTTAAAAATAAAACCGGCCAAGTGCGAGTCGGACGGGCGCATAAAGAGTTCGGTACCATTACGATAGATACATCTTTTTGCTATCAAGCAAAAAACCCTAAAATTATTTGATAAAATAATTTCTATTTTTCTTCACAGGGTGAAGCTCCCGATACTGAAATCGGTCGAGTATTCGTCGACGACCCGGACGATTGGGACCTACCCGACAAGCGTTTCATGTGGCTACCTTCATACGAACAGAGAAGCCCGTTCTTCGACGTCCATAGCAACACTGGCATGATTACTATGAAGGAAGGAACACCTAATGGGACCTATTTGTTGAGGTTTAATGTAAGTATTAGGTACAGATATTTTGAGGTGGACCACGTAAAGAAAGAATACCCGTAGTACAGTATGGGTCATAAGTAAATGATCAGTTTGCTACAATAATACTATCTACAAGTATTGGACTTACGACCTTCTTATAATAAACGTTACACACAAACATAAATACTTGAGTTAAAATTACTCAGTGTGATTATTATTTTCAACATGTTAGCTATGTCTTTAGTTGGCCGAGTGGTATAAGCCGCCACCCGCTACACCAACCGACGCGACGTGGCGTGGGTTCGATCTACAGGTTACGTTGTTATAATGTTCAAATAGTGCTGCACAAGATTGTAAGCGTTAAGATGGGCAGAGACTTTTGACCGTTGATTGTACACTCAGGGCGAGATTATAACTTTCTTCCGATGAATTGTGGCGCGTCGGGCGAACGCTCGCCGGTGACTCAGAAGGTTCTAGGTTCGATTCCCACCTCAAACAAATATTTATGTACAGATATTTGTTTCTTGCCAGGGTATTTCTGTATGTATATTGAGTATGTATTACAAAAAAGAGTAAGTATACAGGATGATTTTTTTTACGTGGGCCTTCAGCATTTTTTGTTATCTCTTATAATTTATGATATATCCCTGAAGGCCCACGTAAAAAAATCACCCTGTATTTATAGCCTAACGGTGGCTACCATAACATAAGCCTAGTTGCTTAAAGTGTCATAAATATACTATTTTAAATAAATATTTGTTGAGACACCGAGGTCGCGAGAACCCAAAATATACAAAATCTAATTTCAAGTCTCGATTTTATTTAAGTCTTTAGATACAAAACTAAATTATCTTTTAAAACCGACAAGACTTGCTCATTCTGCTCGCTCATCCCCAACAATGTCTACCGTTTATATTTCACGAGAATATATGTTTATTACCCTACAGCTAATGTTAGCAATCGAAAGAACAGTTATTCTTTTGTTTCTATATCCGTATAATCCTTTTGTTTTACAAGTATTTTCTGCTATTCCCCATTCCGGTTGGATTTAGCTACGCGTATAGATAGCTATCTACATTGTGGTGTTGAAATATTAGATTTCGCGGATAAAATTTATCCGCGACATTTTTAATGTTGACGGGGTTTTACGAATAAAGTAAATCTTGAGAGAGTATCGTAAGAAAAGGACCAGGTGCATGTTTAATAGTAGATTATGCATCAATGGCATAATGCAATGTCTTATGTTGTGGGTGGCATATTGAACCCGGAGTGTAACGAGGGATTCTCGGGTTAGATAAATAAATAAATAAATATTTCAGGACATATTACACATCGCCATCCAGCCCCAAGCTAAGCAACTTAATGCTTGTGTTATGGGTGCCAGATAACGGATAAACTACTTATATACTTTTTTTTTTGTAAATATATACATATTATACATATAGGAAACACCCAGAACCAGAAACAAGAATTTATGGTCAGCATAAATACTTGTTCCCGGCGGGAATCAAACCCGCAACCTTCTGCGTCGCAGTCGGGTGTTCGCCCGACGCGCCACAGAGGTCGTCAGATAGAGTTAAATAGAGTCCTGAAGCGAGGGGTTCAAGCCGCCCAAGACGAAGACATGCATACGAGGTGCATAGTACTCTACTTTTCATACCGTCAGTCCAATATATTTTTTTAAATTCTTTTGGTGGCCAGTCCCCTATTTGAAAAAAACGACTTTAAAAAAAATGGGGCAATTGCATTAAGATGGTAGCATGATGGTAAATATTTGCTAGGTATTATAGGCAAAACCTATTTGCTTAGACCTAACGTAACAATTAAAATAAAAACATAATTCGTGGCCTGCTAGATTTTTGTAGACCAATCAAATGACTTATTATAAATAAAATCTATTTGCTGAGACCTTCAAAATTAAAACCAAGAGTTTTCACACGAATTTCAACGTTCCAAATTCAAATCACTTTATTCCCTTGGGAGTTTCATACAACATTATCTCCCTTGGGAATAAAGTCTTGCTTTAAGTTGAGGTTAATAGGGCTTTAATCCGTGATTAAAGTGCTGCAGGTGTGAAAAAGTTTTATTTTTTTCATAAACGGTTTAGTAATTGTTAATTATTCTGCTTGATATCACTAAAGCTTCCGAAGTGTTAGTTAGTACACGAAGAATATCCAAAAAATAAAACATTATTAAAAATAAAACTTTAAAAAATATTTATTACATAATTAAAAAAAACAGTAATAATAACTTACTGTAGTATATCGTCTGTGATGTGGGTTCGATTTCCGCCGCCAAATTTGTGGACAGATATTTCTTTCTGTAAACAAATATATGTCATAGTCTGGGTATTTAAAAAAAACACACACTATTCTTTCCTTTGTCTGGTCACCATAACAGAAGCCTAGTTGCTTAGCTTTTACTGCGAGTTGGCGCTGTGTGTGATGTCCTGTAATATTTATTTTTATTATTTAATCGCAATTAAAGTGACTTAAATGAGTAATAAAAACTGATCTCATTAGTGTCTGGTTAACTTTAATTTTATATCCCATGATATTTTATATTTTAAGCTTAAATTAATCTTGCTATCGTTTTAAATAATTAAATCCCTAAAATGAACCTTCAAATTAAACTGATAAAGTCCATTTTAAATGCAGGAACAAGTGACACTTAAAATTTTGACATCACTATAAATAACTTGTTAATTAAAATGCGCTATAAAATATTTTTAATGTGTAAGAAAACTTGACAATGCTATGTCGAATGAAATTAAACTTTTGGATCGAATAAATAGGAATTATTTTTTAACTTTTTGGATTTAATTGACGTATGACGGTGAAAATTAACTGGACTTTTAAATTATTTAAGAGTAAAAAGAGTGAAAAATATGTTGGGTTTTTGCCTTCAAGGAAAAAAATTTGCCATTTCTTCTTTTGGTCTTGTTTTTCATATTTCGACGGTATATTGTACAATATCTATACTTATAATAAAGGAAGACAGGACAATAAGTCTGTACTTGTAAGCAAATCATAAAAAAATCTAAGTGACTTAGAAAAAGTAGTAAAACAAATAAAATTAAGTTAAGTAAATTAGGATGTAAAAAACCTAAAGTTTAAAAAAAAATTGGGATTTGCAGTTAGGAAAAGGTCTTCAAAATCTTTTCGTTGTCTAACACCCATAAAACAAGTCTAGTTACTTAGCTTGGGGCTAGATGGCGATGTGTGAAATGTCCTGCAATATTTAAAGCTTATCAATAATTTTTTTACAAATAGACGAATAGGCGGCTAAATTGTTAGATATTAGTAAATACTAAAAGATTAATAAAATTAAGAATTATGATTATGAATTAAGATTATTAAATATTGCAGGACATTCCACACATCGCCATCTAGCCCCAAGCTAAGTTACTAGACTTGTGTTATGGGTGCTAGACAACGGATATAATAATAATTGCTTTTGTTTTGTAAATATATACATAGAAACAACCAGACCACAGACAAATATCTCAGCATAAATACTTGTCTGAGGCGGGAATTGAATCGTTTGGCAGTCCGGCATGGTGACCATTGTGTCAACTGGGTAGGTGATATTTAACAATTGGTTGGTTTCTCTAGGTCACAGAAGAAAACGAGCCAGTGGTGCCTTTCCACTGGGTGGAAGCAACAGTCAACGTCACCATCAAGGAGATCCCTGAAGAGGCGGTAGACAAATCTGGTTCGATCCGGTTCATCAACGTCACTGCTGAAGAGTTCATTGTCCCTGAAGCTGATGTAAGTTTAATCTTCTAATATATATAAATTACGTGTCACGTTGTTTGTGCGCGATGGACTCCTAAACTACTTAACCGATTTGAATCAAATTGCACACCGTGTGCAGTTTGATCCAACTTGAAAGATAGGATAGCTTACATCTTATTTTATCCCTACATTCCCACGGGATCGGGAGTTACGCGGGTGAAACCGCGGAGCGTAGCGCGTGTCACTATATTTTCTTATCAGCTTACTATAATCTAAAATATTTTAAAGGAAAGATTTTTTTTTGCGTTTTTTTGTTTGTAACGAATAGGCTCCGAAACTACTGGATCGATTTTGATGAAACTTGGCATGATGATACATTGATTCATTAGGAATAACATAGGCTACTTTTTACAGATGATATTTTTGCCGCTATAACAACAAAAACAGAAAAAAAAATATTAAAAATATAAAAAAAAAAATTATAATAATATTTTTTAATATTTTAAAAATATTAAACAAATAAAAAAAAATTAAAATGGCAAATAATTTTTGAATATGTTTTGAAAAATTTTAGGTTATGTTTACAATTTTTTTAGGCAATATTTTTTTTGTTAATTATACTCCCAAAGGAGCAGGCAAAAGACTTTTAACCTATACATACAGCGTCGTCTGACAGACAATGTTTTTAGGTTTTTTTTGCTATAACAGCAAATAAGTACTAATAAAAACGGAATATAACGATACGGAAACCTCCGTGCGCGAGTCCGACTCGCACTTGGCCGGTTTTTTTTATTTTTCTCTCTTAGGTATTTATTGTGTATTTCTAAGGGCGTGTTCAGATGACACGTGTCGACCACGCGCCCACCACGCGCATCACACGCGTCGACCACGCGTTGAACACGCTTTAAAATTTGTTCTATATATAATTGGAGTCATATGACATATCAATAGATCTTAAATTGCATTTCTGCAAGCGGGCGCGGGGCGTGCGCGTGGGTGGACTTGGATAAATGCAATTTGAGATCTATTGATAGGTATGTCATAAGACTCAAATTATATATATAGAACAAATTTCAACGCGTGTTCAACGCGTGTGATGCGCGTGGCGGGCGCGTGGTCGACGCGTGTCATCTAAACACGCCCTAACACTTTTCAACGTTTATTCTTTTTTTCAACAGGGCACAAGCAAAAAGGACAAGCTACATCGCCGCCTTGCCCAACTCTACAACACATCCATAGACAATGTAGACGTGTTCACAGTGTTGAACAAGCCGACTGTTAAGGACGTGTTTTTGGACGTACGGTTCTCTGCGCACGGATCGCCCTACTACCCGCCTGAGAAACTTGATAGCATGGTTATTGAAATACAGGAGAAGGTAAGCATTAGATTCTAATTTAGTATTTTTTATACATCCGTATCCAGAGAAAACGGGACCCTAAATTAAAAATAAATATTGCAGGACAAGCTAACTAAAATTAGACTTGTGTTATAAGTGCTAGACAACGGATAACTACTTCTATACTTTTCTTTTGTAAATATATACTTATAATGTTAGCCACTGTTTATTTTATTCTAAATAAATAAATAAATAGTAATAAATAAATAATAATAAATAAATAATACTTACATAGAAACAACCAGACCACAGACAAATATCTAAGCATAAATATTTGTCTGAAGCGTGAATCGAACCCGCAACCCTGTGTTTGGCAGTCCGGCATGATGACCATTATGGCAACTGGGTCGTTAAAGACTTCACTGTCCGTCTGTCTGTCACCAGGCTGTATCTCAGGAACCGTCATAGCTAGATAGTTATTGAATTTTTCACAAATAATGTAGTAAAAATGCTAAAAACAGAAAATAAATAAGTGGGGGTCTCATACAACATGGTACGGAACCGGAATGCGCGAGTGTCAGACTCGCACTTGGCCGGTTTTTTTTTTTAATTACGACGGACCGCGATGCGGCAAAGTAACTTTGTTTTATAATAAGTACATACCGAGTATAGATAGATATTATAGAAGATAGATCGAACGAGCGAATAATCCACCCGATGCTAAGACAGACATAAAAAACAGGAGCTAATCATTATTTAATTTTGTGTTACAAAAATTAACTCATATTTCATAAAAAAAATGAAAGTCATATTTCTACCAATTTACACAAAACCTTCATAAATTAAAAACCTAAACTTTCCTACAACTTATCTATTCGTCACTCGTTACCATAACACAAGCCTAGTCACGCACACACGCGCGTCAAGCTTGTAGTAGTGTACTTATCACAGAGCGTTGTATGAAACCTTACAATCTGGTCCTCGTTTAATCATGTGGCAACAGCAATGATAATACGCTGCGTTACCTTGTCAATAACATGACGCACGACGGGAACGTGAGCGATGACGTCACACTTTTTTGTGAGTGCTGGTGTTCATCGATTAAAAACACGTTATCTCGTCAAAATGTTTGAGTAGAAGCCATATCTTCAATAGAAATAGACATTGTCGTTTAAACCTATTAACAACAAAATATTTGTTTGATTACAATATCAATTTGGTTCTATTGTCCGTGAGATACATATTCAGATAAAAAAAACCATTTTATATCCGTAATGTCCGAGATACTGCGATATTCATTGCCAGTATCGCTCGCTTTGTTACCAATACAAACGAAGTTATTTAACCAAGCCCCATTGTAAACACAATGTTTTTTGTCGAAGAGCAATAACGTTGCATTCACTTTTAAATAAATAAATAAATAAATAAATAAATATTGCAGGACACTCCACACATCGCCATCTAGCCCCAAGTTAAGTAACTAGACTTGTGTTATGGGTGCTAGACAGCGGATATACTACTTATATTACTTTTCTTTTGTAAATATATACTTATAATACATAGAAACAACCAGACCACAGACAAATATCTAAGCATAAATACTTGCCTGAGGCGGGAATCGAACCCGCGACCCTGTGTTTGGCAGTCCGGTATGGTGACCATTGTGCCAACTGGGTCGTCAAATCATTATTTATTTAAAAAAAAGGAAGACTCAATTCGTGTGTGCTTATGTGTATTTTGCCGCGATTTCACCAGCATAGCCTATGTTTTATGGTTTCACTAGCGACCCGCCCTGGCTTCACACAGATATATTATGCTTGTATTTATACTATAAACCTTCCTCTTGAAACACTCTATATATTAAAAAACCGCATCAAAATCCAAATGATATAACATCACGCTGCAACCAATAGGAGCGAAGAATCAGTGAGAAATGTGGAAAAGACGGGGAAAATTATTTTTCTTTGAGGGCTTCCGTTTTTTGTTAAAACGCGTTAATATTTTAAATATTTTGGATCTTAGGAACTGCTAGATCGAATTGAAAAATATAGGCTACTTTTTATCCCGATATTCCCACGGGATCGGGAGTTACGCGGGTGAAACCGCGGGACGCAACTAGTACCAAATAATAATAGTTCAAGCTTTGACAATCGCAAAACTAAGCACATTGAGCAAACTTATTTGCTCTACGTAAATACGTAGAAAATTAAATAGAAATGTCCTTAAATTCTAAACCCAAAATCGTTTGAAATTTCCAACAAATAGTAAGTTTAACCATTAATCCAACTATTTTATGTATTTGACATTCATTTTGATAAGCGTGAATAAAATATTTTTCAATCAGTGGTTTTCTGAATTTTTATTTCATTAAATCGAAGTACGATATTGAAATCGGGCAAATATTTCATACTGCCGATAAAAAATTCAACTGGACTACATAGTATAAAATAAAGTCACTTTTCGCCGTCCCTATTTCCCTTTGTATGCTTAGATCTTTAAAACTACGCAACGGATATTGATGCGGTTTTTTTTATAGATAGAATGATTCAAGAGGAAGGTTTATATGTATAATATATGCATAATATAGCCGTGCGAAGCCGGAACGGGTCGCTAGTTATTGAATAAAACTTCCATTGAATTGACTTATAATTATTGCTATTAGGAATTTTGATTACAGCTTTTTCTAAGCTATTTTTAAATCAATAAAAAACACTTTTAGGTGTTTACTAACACTACAACTTCAAGTTTTGAATTTTAGGAATTTAAAGACCTTCTAAAATTTTTTTACCCATCGTTGCGATCTCTGCTTCATACTCGTAATAGCGATGCTATAACCAGTAAGTCATAAGCAATGCACACCTTCTTGATTCAAAATAAAAAAAACCGGCCAAGTTTGACTCTCGCACGAAGGGTTCCGTATCATGTCGTATGGGGCCTCACTTAAATATTTTTCGTCTTTTTTGCATATGTTGTTATTGCGGCAAAATCTGTGAATTTTTGAAGTGAAAACTTCTTATGGCGCGTTGGGCACTTTTGTGGGTGAGCATTTTCAGCCGTTCTTGCGACAGACGACAGACAGTTTTTTAATTTGGCTGTGAGTGTATTAAGACGTACATATGGTATTTTTTAACGGACGACTATTGACGGACGACAAATGTCGAACGACTATTGACGGACGACAATGTCGGACGACTATTTGTCGGACGACTATTGACGGACGACAAATGTCGGACGACAAATAGTCGTCCGACTATTTTTTTTTTTCATCTAAAACTCTTTTTGCGTATGTTCTCGCGACAGATGAGATTTTACACAGATATACAGTTTTCACTTCTGCCTGCACTCCCGGAGTGCGCTGTTTTTTTTTTTTAACTATATAGCTATCACGGTTTATGAGAATAAGGCTGGTTGCAAATCAGGTAGTCAGTAGATAAAAAGATTAATAACTTTTTAATTTTTTACGTCGATTCCCTTGTTTCTTTATTTTCATCTTTACCTTAGTGAAAATGACCACTAAATTAATGGTAAAATCCCCATGAGTTTCTTGTGACTTCGTCTCATTGGAGCGAGAGTTCCAAACTCACACAACCTAGTTTTAAGACTCTGCTAGTTATACATTGTTTTTAATATTATGAATAACTAGCAGCGCTCTGTGGTTTCACCCGCGTAACTCCCTACCCTATGAAAATGTCAGAATAAAAAGTAGCCTATGTTGCTCCCAATTAATCAATGTATCCTCACACCAAGTTTCATCAAAATCGGTGTAATAGTTTCGTTAGAAACCAAAAATCTTTCCTTTTTATTTTATTAGTGTAAATGTAGATTTATGCAATAGTTTTAATGGGTTTTTATCTTGTCTTGTTCAGTAAATACTTGAAATTTTATTTTAAATCAACGATTATCGATCCCTATAGTCCAGGGGGATGGTTAATCGTGAAAGAGTTCTTAACAGGGTAATCGTTAGAGGGGGGTTGATTGTGATACAAATAAAAAAAAACATCGACATTA
Source organism: Idaea aversata (assembly GCA_907269075.1). Classification (NCBI taxonomy): domain Eukaryota; kingdom Metazoa; phylum Arthropoda; class Insecta; order Lepidoptera; family Geometridae; genus Idaea; species Idaea aversata. Next base: position 8,890,943 of record OU026102.1, read on the forward strand.
TTTTGTAAAAGTAATATGCAGAAAAGAACATATTGTGATAGAATCGCACAGTCGATTACGGTGTGTACACACTACTGCATATAGACTGTATATATATACCATCATATAGCGGCATGCGTCGCCACGCCAAAAATCGATGGCTATAGATGTTTCACATCAAAAACTTTACTAATATTATTTTTTTCCATAGCTCGAAGACGAACTCCAAGCCAAAATCTACATGGTCAAGATAGACGAGTGTCTTATAGAGAAGGAGCAATGCGAAGATTCCTGTAGGAATGTCCTTATGAAGAACAACGTACCTCTATCCGTCTACACCAACACTACGAGCTTCGTCGGGGTTTCTGCGAGAGTTGAATCGGAGTGCACTTGCGATGTAGTGGAACCACTCGTGTGTTTAAATGGAGGTATGTTGATTAACACCTTTTTTTATGGGAAAATGAATTGCTGCAACACTCCCTGAAGGGACGTTTATGTGAGGTATCTCCAGTCTGGCGATGGACGGTAAAAGATTAACCCATTTAAAACCCATTGGTGTATTGCGACTCCGTGGGTGACTTGTCCGTTGAGACCCAAACTTAGACAAGATTACTTTCCATTAGCGATATCGCCAATCAACTGATTTTTCATATGAAATTAATATAATGCATTGTATGAAATAGTGTGCGTTGCAGTAGGGAGTTTCATATGTACAAAGAATACTGAACTGCTCGAATTGATACGTTTACGTTCTGTTTACGAGTTGATATACATGTGTGCTACGACCTTAAGGAAATACGAAGTATCATATACGTAGCCTGAAACCTCCATGACTCAGTGTTGTATATTTGTTTGCCTGGTTATATGACGATAGAATAGAGATTGCAAAATCTAGAGACTTTCATAGAACATAACTTTCATTTTTTTTAAACCGGCACAGTGTCCTCTATCCGTAGGTGCCCGCTTATCCATTCATTACCGGACACCCTGTATATCTCATCATCATCATGTCAGCCCATACACGTCCACTGCTGGACATAGGCCTCCCCCATACGACGCCACAAACAGCGGTCCTGAGCCGCCTCCATCCACCGACTACCCGCGACCGCCACAATGTCGTCGGTCCACCGGGCAGCTGGTCTCCCAACACTCCGTTTCGCGTTGCATCGTGGCCGCCACTCGAGAACCTTTACTCCCCAGCGGTTGTCAGTTCTGCGAGCTATATGACCTGCCCATTGCCACTTCAGCTTACCAATCCTGAGAGCTATGAGCCTGTATATCTAATTATATTTAATTACGAAAACTACCTAACCAATTAATAGTTACCCATTTATAAAACTACTTTAATCCTCCAGGTACACCGTTCGCGGACAAATGTGAATGCCCCGAGGGCCTATCCGGGCCGCACTGCGAGCAGACCTCGATCGGTTTCCATGGAGACGGTTGGGCGATGTACCCCTCCCCGCCTGCCTGCCACGAGGGCCACGTGACCTTGACCGTGACGTCACACACTAGAAACAGCCTCATCTTCTATGTGGGACCTTTGAAACATAATCCTCTCCTGGATATACAAGGTAAGGTTTGAAATATAGGTCATTTTAGGGCCCTCGCCCACGGCGACTTTTTGTAGCGATGCAAACGCGCGTTTCATAAACGCGCGACAGCATCACTACTAACGCGCGTTAGTCGCATTTGCAACGCGCTACATACGCAATGCCAACGCGCTACAGCATCGCGACTGTATCGATGCGAACGCGCGACAGCATCGTTACTGCATCGCTACAAAAAGTCGCCGTGGGCGAGGGGCCTTAGACACGGAAACTTCTAGGCAAGTAGGTGCCCGCTTCTAAAATTGAAACTAACAAACTTGCCAACGTGGTTCTTACTTAAAAGCAATACATTATCACTATCACTACATCACTACATAGTATAAAACAAAGTCGCTTTCTCTGTCCCTAAATCCTTTTATATGCTTAAATCTTTAAAACTACGCGACGGATTTTGATGCGGTTTTTTTAATGGATAGAGTGATTCAATAGGAAGGTTTATATGTATAATACATACATAATATAGCCGTGCGAAGCCGGGGCGGGTCGCTAGTTTTTTTTATAATTTAACTCGCCCCGGCTTCCCACGAGTAGCAGAGGAAAATCCGTCCAGTAGTTTTTGGGTTTTTAAAGTCCCAGTCGGCGTAAATGAATTATATCTTCCACATTAGTCACTGTTGATTTGTAAAAACCGTATGAGTTTAACGTGTTCATACAGACAGATGTACGGTCGGCTGCATAATTGCAGACCCACTGTAGAGCTCCAAAACGGATGTTATAAGAACGTTTTCAACACAAGCAACCTTCTAGACACCTGCTTTAGTTGAAGTTAAAAGTCTTCTAACTCATCAATTAATCTAACAAAAATTATTAGAATGCAAACATTCCAATAATAGTAATTTTCGAACTCTACCGAGGGCTGCAATTATGCAGCCGACTGTACCTTGTTTCATAATAGGTATAGATAATTGAATATTATGTAACTATGTAGAAAAAAAACCTAAAAAAAATGGTTGTCTGTAAAGACTGTTTCCGGACGATAATTTTACGTGATAACGTCATAAGAAAACATTGATGGTAACCATGGCAACGATAAAACGTTGCTAAAGTTACCTTGTCAACTATCAAAGTATCGTTGGCTCAGAGACAGAATACATCGGGGGGTGGGGGCGGAGGCGCGGGCGGCGGCGGTGGCGTTGGAGGGGGCGGCGGGGGTCGATGAGGCGTTCCAGTAACGACGTGTGACGTCACACTTTTTTGAACTTGCAGGTGTTCACCAATTTATAAAACGTTATCACGTCAAAATGTAAAGTCCTACTAAAAGATTACTTACAAGCTAGCTTAAAAGCCTAAACGCCTAAATCCGTTTATAATCAAACAACATCAAATAACCGTAAACAAACTTAGGTATTACGTTAAGCCTAAAACAACTTTCCGAAAACATTTTCCTTCACTTGAATTTGGACTCTTTCCTGTAGTACTTATAGTCTGTAATGGAGTGGGGTAACTATTTGTGCCAACATTGCAAACGCGTCCATTGTGGTGCCAAACAGCCAATCGACTCGAGTACTCACGTTTTAAACCTAATTTGTGTCAAGTATACTTCGTAGAGCTAAATTTTTATACTCTGGAATAAGAAAAAGTAGTTTTTCTGAAGTTAAGATTAGTTGCCTTAAGGATTTAACTTAAAAATGATTTATAAAATTTAATAATTTTGGTTGGTAAAAACTTTTTATTGTTTAGTGAAAAACACGAAAAAAATGAAGTTATTTTTTTGACGTGACAACGTCTTATAAATTGGTTTGCCGGGTGACACTTCAAGAAACTGCGTTACGCTCCGCTGACGTTATGCGCTCACAATGAGAGCGAGTGAGAGGCACGCGGGCATGGTTAGCCCGCCTAAGAGCGAGAGAGACAGACATAAAAAGTGAAAGGCACGCGTCCCTTCCACTCGAGCACAGTTGTTGTCACGTAAAACTTTCGCCCGTATACCGACTTTACAGGCAACCAGTTTTCATGAAAAAAAATATTTCTTTATGAAAAAATGATGAGAGTGAAATTTAAAGATGCTGCGCGCATCTGTAACACTAATGTCACATGTTACAGCTGCGTAACCCAAAGTAAAACAAGTTGAAGCTGCGATATTTTAAAATGTGCGCTCATCTCTGTAACACTAAAGTAACAGGTTGAAGCTGCCCGCAAAATAAATATCAGATGGACGGACAGACAGACAGACAGACGGACGTATATTATTTTTTAAACCGAAAACCATTTTGTAAGCGGAATGTTTAACGCCTGCTTTTAAATGAAATTGGCTTATTGACAGGTTTTCACTAAATTTATACTTAATTTTTTCTAATAAGCGTTTATTAATTCCAAAATTAATTTTTTTATCATTAATTAAAATTGTCGCACAAAAACAGTCGAAAGCTCATCTTTATAGGCTCACTTCAAGAAAGTTTTGTATTTTTTATTTTTTTATTTACCAAATTGTAGGTACTGCAGGCAGAGCCTGTGACGTTAATCGTGCATAGCCGACGCGTAATCAATAGACAATAAATAATCGTAGATTTATTTTACAACAATAAATATTTGCGTTATCACAAAAAAAAAAAAAATAGTCGGACGACAAATAGTCGTCCGACATTTGTCGTCCAACAAATAGTCGTCCGACATTTGTCGTCCAACAAATTGTCGTCCGACATTTGTCGTCCGTCAATAGTAGTCCGACAAATAGTCGTCCGACATTTGTCGTCCGTCAATAGTCGTCCGACATTTGTCGTCCGTCAATAGTCGTCCGACAAATAGTCGTCCGACATTTGTCGTCCGTCAATAGTCGTCCGTTAAAAAATACCATATGTACGTCTTAATACACTCACATTTAAAAACAGTAGGCCCAGGCATACATTTTCGCCGCGCCCGCCGTAGAGAGGGGATAGCTGTCTACTCTCCATCCGTCTTACGCTTTTTCGATCAGGTCACGTGTCCTGACGCGAGTTTAAGATTTTATACCCATTATAGAAAAAGTGCTCAACGCCGCTAAAGAAGTTTTCACTTCAAAAATATTCAAAACAATTTTACAATGCAAATAAAAATACAAAAAACTATAAAAACACATTTGCCTGAACTAGGATGAAAAAGGGTTGGATAGTTATCTTTAACCTTTTAGTTGCCATTTCCAACTTATTTCATATTTAAGAGGAAAGGGTACCGGGGGCTTTCTCCATACAAACTATTACAAACGTAGTCGGCTGTTTTCTCCCTGGATAATGACACTAGAGCAAATATTTTTGGTGCATAAAACGTAGAACTGCCATGACCCTGCCCCTATTTTTTATTTTTTTTATTTTTTTATTTTAATTTTTATGATAATTAGAAAATTAAAAAACCAAAACATAGGGGCATAGTGATCGCAGTTATAGGTTTTATTGCACAAAAATATTTGTGCTAGTGTCATTATCCAGGGAGGAAACAGTCGACTACGTTTATATGGAGAGCGCGCAGGTACCCCTTTCACCTTAACATCAGAATTGCCTGCTTTAAAATGAAATTGTTATTAATTCGCACCTGAATAAGAGATTCCAAGGTTCGTTTTAACGATTCAATCATAACCAAATTAATAATTTAAGTTGACCAATAACTGAGAACAGTTTCGTTGTACCGCAGTCATTACACACATTCAATTTCACTCTAGTTTAATGAAGGTCTAGCATTTAATATTAATCTTACGGTGAAAACAGATGTCAGACTTTATATCGGCCAATATCTTGATGTGACAGTTCCCATTTATTGAGACATGAATTTACGTGAATGTAGGTAATAAATGTCTTTAAAATATACCTACCATTCTAACCTATTTTAATGACGTCATTTGCACAATCCAAATACGGATGTAATGTAAGGATGTAAAATTGGTGAAAACTACAAAAAGGAGCTATTTCCTTAGATTTGCTATACTATTTTGACCAGGAATTGATCTCTATCAGCAACACTATCGATTGATATAAAAATATAGGATGTTTATTTTTTTGCAAAATCAACAGGATCGATTCCTGGGTGACAACTTTTTCAAAAATTTAATCTAGCAGTAGTAGTTTTTGTCTAAAATGTGCCAACATTGCAAACGCGTCCATTGTGGTACCAAACAGCCAATCGACTCGAGTGCCAACATTAAAAAAAAGGACCTAAAAAAGGAGTTCCTCTCAGCATTTTTCGCTATCTCTTATAGTTTAGGATATAGCCCTGAAGGCCCACGTAAAAAATCACCCTGCAAATATGTATATTTGCAATATTTCTTGTTTGTCTAGTGTCCTCTATCTTTGTGTCTCATCGTGCGATAAGACATAGATCAAGATGGCGTCGAATGTCAAAGTCCATACAGTTATTAACAATGTCCAATGTCCTTTAAATAATACCTATGCTATATGTAGCTATCGACCGATAGTGAGTCTGGTAGTCTGTTTTCACCCTTAATATTAATGTTACCCTTACGTTGTTCAACCTTCATTTTACGACTGATTAAAACCACAAACCAGTCCCACTAACATTTCTTGTTGAATGACGGCGCCAGCGTCTACGTAATGTCAAAATATATTGAATTAGACGAAAAAAAAAATGATTATGAAAAAAAATACGTCTAATTAACTAATTAGAAATCGAAATGTATTATTTTCTTGTAGACTTTTTTTATAGACTTTTTTTTTCTTTGCAAATGCAAAGAAAAAAAAATTCAACTTCTTCGAGGCCTAGTTATGCTTCGAAATTACTTTAAATGAAGTATTTCGAATGCCTGATTTGCCTAAATCGGTTAAGTTAAAATTGTTATTCTAGCATTGATTTTTCCACACAAATATAGTATCATCTCGTGGTTCCACTAGCGTAATCCCGATTCCGTGGTAATCACTACATAGTATAAAATAAAGTCACTTTTCGCCGTCCCTATGTCCCTTTGTATGCTTAGATCTTTAAAACTACGCAACGGATTTTGATGCGGTTTTTTTTAATAGATAGAGTGATTCAAGAGGAAGGTTTATATGTATAATACATGCATAATATAGCCGTGCGAAGCCGAAGCGGTTCGCTAGTTTTCATATAAACCTACGATGAATATGTCACAGTTTGGCGCTATAAGCTGAATAGAGGTTGAATAATGACTTCCTAGCGTAAATCACAATAGGTACCACCTACTTATTGCTGAAGAAATGCTTTAGTTTCGTGAGAACAGGCCTTGTAAGGGTGTGGCCACATCACGGCTGTCACGGTTAGATTAATGGACGTTCTCTATAAAAACATTCGAAAAATTATGTTTGTTTGTTGGTTGAATTTATGAAATTTGCGATCTGATAATACACGTTCTACCGATCTCTGTGACGCGGCGGGCCAACTACGCCTGTGACGAGGTTATGGGTTCAATTCCCACCCCCAAAAAAAATGGTTGTCTGTAAAGTCGGTTTACGGACACTAATTTCGTGATAACGTCATAAAAATATTGATGGTAACCATAGCAACGATAATACGTTGCTATGGTTAACTTGTCGAAAAATACTTAAAACATCACAAAAAACATGAAGTCATGCGTCATGTTCGGGAACGCGTCATGTTATTGATGCATTGTGAATGCATGTGTTCATAAATTTATTAGATGTTATCACGTCAAAAATATTTATGTACTTACAGATATTCGTTTTGTTTTTCGAAATTCCACCCCTAAGAATGAGAAATGGCGGGCCGTGCGCAGGAGCTCGTAAAATATAAAAAAACAAAGTGACTGACTGACTGATAAACCAACGCTCCACTCAAGGCAAAAATTTAGAACCTAAAATTTGGCACACATATAGCTATTATCACGTAGGCATCAACTTATAAAGCTGGTCCGCTTTATTTTACGTCAAATTCACCGAAGAAATCGAATCAACGAAAAACCACAGCAGCCTTATGAAAATGCTAAATACTAAGGCGTGTAAAACTGCACGACACAGCGAGTTTAAAATAACCTTCCCTTTTGGATTCGCCGTAGTCGGATAAGTTAAAGATTTTTGTGCAAATGGCAGGCAGTGGCACTCTCAACTATTTTCTAACTGAAAAATAGAATTCCAACATTCCAACTTTAAAAATTCAAACTTTCAAATATGGAATCACCTTTACCATATTCCCACCATCTCGTTGAACAGTAAGGTCGTAATGATTTTTTAATGATCAACTAATGACTGACAACCGTACGAGCCTATGATTTATGATTTTATGAAACATCGCGTGATAGGTAAAGTACTTGCCTAATATATTATGAATATGTTACTCTATGATGTAATAAAGTTATGTTTTCTATTGAATATCAAGGGTGAAAACGAACTGTAAACCGATCGCGCGAGTTGATATCTGGCTTAAAGTTTAAGAAAAAAATGGTTGTCTGTAAAGTCTGTTTCCGGACGATAATTTTACGTGATAACGTCATAAGAAAACATTGATGGTAACCATGGCGTAGATAAAACGTTGCTATAGTTACCTTGTCAACTATCAAAGTATCGTTGGCTCAGAGACAGAATAGGTACATGGGCCGGTGGGAAAGGAGGCGCGGGCGGCGGCGGTGGAGGGGGCGGCGGGGGTCGATGAGGCGTTCCAGTAACGACGTGTGACGTCACACTTTTTTGAACTGGCAGGTGTTCACCAATTTATAAAACGTTATCACGTCAAAAAAAATATCTTGGAGTGAGAAATAATTCCTCTTCCTATAGACGCCAGAGAATTTCTTAAAAAAAAACAAATCAATAAACTTAGTTTTTTTACACTCCAGTGTATGATACTTTTAAACAGCCATTATCACTTTATTATGCTTTTATTAACCAAAAGTTAAAAATGTTGAAAAGAAAAACTAAGCTAACTGATCTGTTTTTTTTTAATTCGAAGTAGAGTGTTAGATACTTCTAAACAGCTATTGTCACTTCAATATCTTTTCCTTATAGCTTAGGCAAGTAAATTGTCCTATTAACAAGCTCTAGGCTTTTAAGAGACCTGCATTCAATTGCAGGGCCTTTCTGTACCTTATTGATTGAATAAATTATAATAATTAAATAAGTATATTAACATAATAATATAGAAAATAGTAGAAATCAGAACTGTTAACATACACTTAACATTTTCAAAAGAGGAAGCAACATAATCTGTTTTATGCTAATATTATAAAATGTAGGATTTCTTTTGTTTTTTAAATCCTTAGTATTTTATTAACTAGCTGCGCCCGCGGTTTCACCCGCGTAAGTCCCGATCCCGTGGGAATATCAAAATAAATAGTAGCCTATAGCCGTCCTCGATAAATGGACTATCCAACATAATTTTTTCAATTCAAACCAGTAGCTCCTAAGATTAGCGCGTTCAAACAAACAAACTCTAGTTTTATAATATACTAGCGACCCGCCCCGGCTTCGCACGGCTGTATTATGCATGTATTATACATATAAACCTTCCTCTTGAATCACTCTATCCATTAAAAAACCGCATCATAATCCGTTGCGTAGTTTTAAAGATCTAAGCATACAAAGGGACGTAGGGACGGCGAAAAGTGACTTTATTTTATACTATGTAGTGAAGTATAGAATTAATTTTTATTTCGATATTCTTAAAGGTTTTGGAATGTGCTGGCTGGCGCAATATGCTGGCTACGGAAAAATTAAAAGTATTCTATAATTGTACAAAAATAAAAATATGAGCTCTTGTCGTTCTCATTGAGACTGTAGTAGAGTAACATTTAATTTTATTTATTTTTGGATTGAGACTCCTTTTTTATGTTAACCGTAGGTGAATCGTTTTTTTTGCAGCCAGTATAGTTTACAAATGTAAAAATAAATGCAAATTCTATCTAAAAACTAGCATACCCTGGCCCATGGAGTCTGAACTTTAAGGTGAAAGGGTACCTGTGCTCTCTCCATACAAACGTAGTCGACTGTTTCCTCCCTGGATAATGACTCTGGCACAAATTTTTTGTGCCATAAAACCTATAACTGCCATTACTATGCCCCTATGTTTTGGTTTTTTTTTCATTTTCTTAATTATCATAGAAATTAAAATTAAAAAAATAATAATATAGTGTCATGGTCATGGCAGTTATAAGTTTTATGCACCAAAAATATTTTGAAAAATGTTTTTTAGGTACTTACCACGTCCACTTCGTCTTCTTTTTTTTTTTTTTAATAATTTTACACAAATAGAACATCATACACAACAATATAATAATAGTAATAATTAAAACAAATAAAATAAAATGTCAAAATTCCAAAAAAAAAACACCAATGTCAAGCCAGTCAAGTCGGTCAAAATATCCAGTAACTAAAACTAAAAATTTAAAAACGTAAACATCAAAAACAAAAAAAACCCGTCCTCCAAAGCGTCCCCCTTCGTCTTCTTAATTTCTCTAATTCTACCTAATTTGCCCACAGATTTCATGTCCCTGGAACTAGTAGAAGGGTTCCCCGTGCTACTAGTGAACTACGGCTCCGGAACCACTCGCCTCAACAACAGTGTCGTCCAAGTGGCCGACGGGAAGCCTCATCTCATAGAGATAGTCCTGATGAGGAGTAGCATTGAAATGTTTGTGGATAGGTGCAAACTTTCGACTTGTATGAGTTTGGCTGCGCCTACGGGACCTAGAGAGATATTGAATGGTAAGTGAACGGATCCCCCACTCTCAACGGATCCCCCGTCAAGAACTATCTTACGATTATCTTTTTATCGATTGACATCGCTATCTAGACCCAAGCTAAGTAACTGGACTTGTGTTATGAGTGCTAGACAACGAATATACTACTTATCTTACTTTTTCTTATCTTTGTTTATTTACTACTTTTCTTTTTTGACGACCCAGTTGGACGCACAATGGTCACGATGCCGGACTGCCAACCTCAGACATGTATTTATGCTTAGATATTTATCTGTGGTCTGGTTGTCTCTATGTATTGTAAGTATACCAGCGATTCGAGTCGGCATCGTACGGCCATATTATGCATGTATTATACATATAAACCTTCCTCTTGAATAACTCTATCTATTAAAAAACCGCATCAAAATCCGTTGCGTAGTTTTAAAGATTTAAGCATACATAGGGATATAGGGACATAGGGACAGAGAAAAAGACTTTGTTTTATACTATGTAGTGATATTTACAAAAGAAAAGTATATAGGTAGTATATTCGTTGTCTAGAAACCATAACACAAGTCTAGTCACTTAGCTTGGGGCTAGATGGCGATGTGTGAATACAAAAAAATCTGAATATTTCAATTTTTTTCAGTAAATGGACCTCTCCAATTAGGCGGTGCTAGTATAGACCTACAGAATCTAGCGCGAACATTCGGCTGGCGACACGTACCCACCAACCAGAACTTTGTTGGCTGCATTAGTAACTTCACCTATAATGACTATGTAAGTACAATTATTACAATAACCACTAGTATCCATACCCATTAGTTTTACCACACCCATTAGTTCGAAAGGAAAAAACGGAACCCTTATAGGATCACTTTGTTGTCCGTCCGTCCGTCTGACTGACAAGACCATTTTTCTCAGGAACGCGTGTAGGTATCATTTATATCAAATACTCAGGTCTACTTAACTGTCCCTTGTTTTTTATAATACATAGGTCAGCGTTTGACCACTTTTTCACACGATGGTAAGTGACGATGCTGTCTAAGATGTCTTCCTAGAAGATACCTATACGCTTGTGACTTAAAGATCTCCAAATAAACGGGAGCCTTAGAGGGATGCGCGAGTAAAGGTTGGAAGACGTTAATGGAAAACCAGTCCTCCTTTTGTGACTGCACTAGTATCGAAACATAAACAAGTCCGTTTGGCGATACGACCTTAGGCCACCAGGAAATTGCTTCTTTGGCACCACCTAGGGGTAATCCGTTATGGCAAATAATTAATTTTTATTTATTTATTTGGAAACTACAAAGTGTTCCTAGTAAAATATAAAAACTTAAATTGTTATAAATTCTAGGTATGTACTGAGTAAAATGTCACACCCTCTGTTAATCAAGTGAAAAGCATTATACTAACGGAAAATTATACAGTTAGCTGTAATCATTGAAATTAAGAATTCATAAGTGACGTGTTTCGTGTTGTGTTTGCTTCTATAGTTTTGAACTTTCTAAATTGTCATGTAATTTCGTTAGTTATTATTTTGGCTTAGCTGGAGGAAATGCTTTTCTTTCCACAGGCCATGACAGTAAAAAGCATCTTAATACAGATGTGTTCAAATTTCACAAAGCTGCATGCCTTTTCTAACCCATTACTTCTTATTAACTCTTATTTCTTTTGTACTGCGTTATATGAAATTACTAGATGCGCCTCGCGGGCGTGATTCCGTGGGGATGTTGGAATAAAAAGTAGCCTATGTATTAATCCAGGTCTCCAGTTATCTACATACCGAGTTTCATCGCAATCGGTTCTGTGAATTTTGCGTGAAGGAGTAACAAACACATACACAAACTTACACATTTTAGTAGCAAAATCAAGCCTAGTCCTGCCGAAGTTCTTGTAGTGTCATATATAAAGTGCAGTGTGGTAAATAGAAAAACATTCTAAGATATGTCTTATTTTCTAGATGTACAACCTTGGCGAGCCATCAGTCCATCGCAACGCAGACCCTAGCTGTCAGAAGAGCATGTTCACAGCCGTAACCTTTGGCATCGACACCAACTTTCTAGTCGCCATACTTGTGTGCATTGCTATATTGATCAGTAAGTTTATTATCTATCCTGTGTTGATTTACACGGAGTAAGTGATACTAATTTTTTTTTAATTCAAAATGTCAGGTCTCCGTATTTTCTTACAGAATCTTACAGAACTGGGCGTATATCGATAGCTTCCAAGACTTATCAAACTCCAAGGAGCCTTATCTCCTGGGCATTGTAGACTATTATGCAACTAGCAGCGGCTATTCCGATAAGTTCACCAGGATCCTCTTGGAATTCTGGCTGACCAATCCTGGTGAACTTATCGGTTTACCAAAATCCCCAAACAGAAACAAAATACCATCGAAATAGAAACAAAAGATAATTACAAGCCAACGTTCGACCTCTATCTCTTACTTGATGAGAAATGCAGATAAAAACAAACTTGCCAGAAAATTCTTTCACCTTGAACATACCTACTATTAAAATAGGAGATTAATGTATATTTTCCTTCAACAGTTCTTCTCCTAGCGGTGGTAGTCCACCGCCGCCGCGCTGACGCCTGGGCGGAAAAGGAACTAGATGACATCAGAGAGAACATCATTGCTTACGAAGACGAAGGCGGTGGTGAAGGCGACGCAGGCTACGACTTACACGTGCTCAGACAGATGTATGACGGAGTGCCGCCTGATACTGATCCTATGATGATGAGGAACGGTGAGTCCTAATAAATTTTCCGTTGTTGCAAGTTCCTAATAAACTGATATAACCAAACAAACTAACACAACTATTCAAATACCAACTTTCCTCATTATTGAACATGAAAATAACGATGTATTAACTAGACGAGTTTATTGTTTATCGAATACCTATAGTAAGAAAAACCTCGGTCTGTCGCCACACAATTGCAATGCCCGGCAGGGCTCATATGTGGACTATTATGCCTCTGTAAGATCTATTATACAATATGAAAGCAAATAAATGAGAAAATAAAAAAAAAAGTCATAGTTACAATTTGAAGGGGTCATAGCGAAGCAGTGTGGTGTGGTGGTTGATAGTGGTTCCATCAAATTTTCGAAATTATATTATACATGCTTAGAAAGACAAAAGAGGACATACCGCCCGACAAAGACCTTACGATGATCAGGAACGGTCTTCTTCTTTCGTGGCAATGGTTTATGTTAGGTTTTTGTGATTCGTTATGGGGTTGGTTCTGAGAAGAACCGTTTTTAGCCATTATGGCGGAAGGATTAATCACGCCTGTTTAATACCCACTTCTATGAAGTAAATCTTGGAGAATCGTGTCCAGGGTGCGCCGGATGCTTATGCATGGTTACTAGTGCTACGAGGAGGCTCTTTCCATGCACCCGAATCAAATGAAGAACAGTAACCATAACCAGATTTCTCGTAGTCTTTATTTGTGTTTTTTAACCGACTTCTCTGATTGTACTTTGGACCAGATTTTTCAATGATGATAGATAACATGATTTTCAACAATTTTTTTAGATTTAGCAATTTTTAACACATTTATTTTCTTCCCCTAGCACCATTGATAGGAGGCCCGCCTCCAGACTTATCTGGATTCCTGGACGACAAAAAGTCCGTTTTGGACCGGGATCCGGATATTAACCCTTACGATGACGTCAGACACTACGCGTATGAGGGAGACGGCAATACTAGCGGCTCTCTGTCTTCTTTAGCTAGCTGTGAGTATTAAGAAAAATATATAAAATTTTATGCCATAGACTGGACCAAGAAAGGCTTCAACGAGAATTAATAAACCGGCCAAGTGCGAGTCGGACTCGCACACAAAGGGTTCCGTACTATTATATTCTGTTTTTAACGCTAGACGCAAAAACAAATGCAAAACCCCTAAAAAATATTGTACGTCAGACGTGACTGTATATGTTCAAAGTCTTTTGCCTGCCCTTTTGGAGTACCTATAATTAACAAAAAAAGATATTGCTTAAAAAAATAGTAAACAAACTAAAATTCTTAAATACTTTCAAAAGGATCTTTAAGGAACCCTTAAAGATTAGACAAGAGAGAGAAAAGCTTGTACGTCTGTCTGTCTGTCCGTGTGTCACTACGGATTTTCTCAGGAACGAGCTGTTTTTAGTATTTCTTGTTATAGCGGTAACAGAAATACATCATCTGTGAAAATTTCAACTCTCTAGCTATAATGGTTCATGAGATACAGCCTGGTGACAGACAGACGGACGGACGGACAGCGAAGTCTTAGTAATACAAAAAGGTTAAAAATAGTGTTCCATTAACTATTCTACTGTAAAATTTAACTTTTCTTTTTAATAAGCATTAATTGTTTTGGAAGTAATTTAGTACGTGTGTTTGATAAATACGTAGCGGTGTTATTAATTTATATTTTCCTTTAGGTACCGACGATGGTGATTTAAAATTCAACTACCTACAAACGTTCGGGCCTCGATTCAGGAAATTAGCCGACATGTACGGCGACTCAGACGATGAAAGACAACCGCACGAAGAGTCGTGGTGCTAGCAACACGCTTGGCTAGTTTAGCCAGTTAAAAAAACTTAAACCGGTTTTTTTAACCGGATAGTTGAGTGTGATCACCGTGTTGGATAGTGTATAGGTGTGTTTAGATCGGTTTTACAACTGGTACACTAATAAAATCGGTTTTTCGATATGTTCGTTGTATGTAAAGTGTATCTTAATCGGTTAAGTGCGTTCCGGATCGATTTTTAAACCGGATCAACGTATCGGTTCAATGTATCTAAACCGGTTAGTGCAGTGTTAGTGCTTAAAGCAAGAAGATGCCTTAAAGCTTTGTCTGCTTGTGTATTTATTTGTATGTGAGACGGTAGAATTGGACACATCTAAAGTAATATCGAGACCCCACCTAAAATATTTTGTGAATTTTTTACCGGTTTCGTGTAAACTACCGGTTTTCTGTTGTTTTAAGTAAGCAGCTTGAAATTAAACTTATATAGGTTTTATAACTTTACAATTAGTGAAAAAAATGGAGTATGGGAAGTTAGCACCGCACTTTTGAATTTTTCAAAATTTGACGATTGTGCTGAATTGTGCTAGGTTTGTGCTGCGTTGTGCCGTAATTTTTTTTTCTCTAAAGTCAAAACTGAAGTCAAAAATCGAATTAAACCAAATTCCACCCTGGCACCGCACTTTTGGAAATTCGGTTTTTTTAAGATTGTGCTAGATTGTGCTAGGCGTTCTAAACGTTGTGCCGCAAATTTCAAGTTTCTAGGTTTTAAAATGGCGCGTCAAAGTGGAAAAATGTTTTTGAAATTTGCCCCGCACTTTTAGATTTTTACAATTTTGATTATTGTGCTGAATTGTGCTAGGTTTGTGCTCCGTTGTGCCGTAAAAATAAAACCTCTAACGTCAAAACTGAAGCCAGAAAGTTGAAAAAACTGTTAAAAAAATTGTGAAGTTAGCACCGCACTTTTGGATTTTCGCAATTTTGATTATTGTACAAAGTTGTGCTAGGTTTGTGCTAGGTTGTGCCGTAAAAATAAAACTACTAACGTTAAAATTGAAGCCACAATGCAAATTAAACCAGAGCACCAAACCGAGAAGTTGGCAACGCACTTTTGGATTTTCGCAATTTTGATTATTGTACAAGGTTGTGCTAGGTTTGTGCTAGGTTGTGCCGTAAAAATAAAATTTCTAACATAAAAACTAAAGCCGTAATCGTCAAAAAACAAAAATTTAAAAATTCCCTCAAAAATCGCAACAAAGTGTTTAATGTTGTGTTTACTCTTATAAGTTCAGCGTTGGATTTTGCCATCGCGATTCAGGAAATTGGTTAGTTTTCGTAGCGCCATCTAGCGGCCGATAGAACAATCATCTACCAAGCATGTCTGCATTAGTATTAAATAAAAATATTACAGGACATTCCACATATCGCCATCTAGCCCCAAGCTAAGTAACTAGACTTGTGTTATGGGTGCTAGACAACGGATATACTAATTATATACTTTTCTTTTGTAAATATATACTTACTTATAATACATAGAAACAACCAGACCACAGACAAAAATCTAACAATAAATACTTGTCTGAGGCGGGAATCGAACCCGCAGCCCTGTGTTTGGCATTCCGGCATGGTGACCATTACTCTTATGTTTTAAATAAATATAGATTGACTTGCCCTTGACCCACGGGATATTCCAACAAATCTTCATAAATTCCCATTTTTTGTCACATAAGGTACTACTGTGCAAAATTTAACGGGTCTAGTCCTCGCAGTTTATTTTTGTAAATCCCACAAGATTTTTTTTTAATCCTTATAAATTCCCATTTTCTTCACATATTATATGGTACCATTGTGCAAATTTTCACAAAATCTTCATAAATTCCCATTTTTAACACATGAGGTACCACCGTGTAAACTTTCAAGGGTCTAGTCCTCGCAGTTTAGATTTTAAAAAGTCCCACGGGATATTCCAAAAAATCTTCATAAATTCTTCTTTTTGTCACATAGGGTACTACTGTACAAAATTTCACGAAGCTAAACCTAGCGGTCTAAATTTTGTGAAATCCCACGGAATTTTCCAAAAATCTTTATAAATTCTTATTTTTGTCACATAAGGTATAATCCGCGCGCGATGAGAAGGGGATGGAACCTTGTCAAAGTAAATCGAAAATGACAGTTTTCAAGTAGCGTTAGCATAAAAGTTCTGATTAATAGGTACTTTGTTTGATTTTTTTTATCTATTAATTTAATAATTAATAAAAAAAATTATATAATCTGGTAATTTCTGAACATATTCGTGTGGACCTCGTTGAAATCTATTAGGTAGTGAGATTAGCTGGTTCAAACAAACAAACAGACAAAAATTCTATACTCTATTCTATCGTGTTCAGCTAACGATTTTAAAACGAGCTGTTATATTTTTTCTGGATATTTTACAATTACAGATTTTTGTTATTTCTACAGATTTATTAAATTAGATATAGATTATTATTCAGAACTTTTTTGCTAACGCTACTTTTCTGTCGTTTTCGATTTACTTTGACAAGGTTCCATCCCATTCTCATCGCGCGCGGATTATACCACTGTACAACATTTCATGAGTCTAGTCCTCGCAGTTTAGATTTTATGAAACCCCACGGGATTTTCCCAAAAATCTTTATAAATTCCCATTTTCGTCTCAATAATGTACCACTGTGTAAAATGTCACGTCATCGTCGTCTAGATCCAGCGGTAAAATTTTAATACTAATGCACACATGCTTGGTAGATGATTGTTCCATCGGCCGCTAGATGGCGCTACGAAAACTAACCAATTTCCTGAATCGCGATGGCAAAATCCAACGCTGAACTTATAAGAATAAACACAACATTAAACACTTTGTTGCGATTTTTGAGGGAATTTTTAAATTTTTGTTTTTTGACGATTACGGCTTTAGTTTTTATGTTAGAAGTTTTATTTTTACGGCACAACCTAGCACAAACCTAGCACAACCTTGTACAATAATCAAAATTGCGAAAATCCAAAAGTGCGGTGCCAACTTCTCGGTTTGCATAATACCTACTGTTTAAAATACCTAATGGTTGTTTCACATATTTTTGTAATAACTAATGAACAAAATACCTAATTTACGAAACAACTACGGTTAATTTAACTAAGTTCATTATAACTATGTTTGAAATAACTACAGTCATAATAACTACTGTTTAAAAATACCTACCTACGGTTAATTTAACTTCGTAAACTTCCATAATCGTCAAAAAACAAAAATTTAAAAATTCCCTCAAAAATCGCAACAAAGTGTTTAATGTTGTGTTTACTCTTATAAGTTCAGCGTTAGATTTTGCCATCGCGATTCAGGAAATTGGTTAGTTTTCGTAGCGCCATCTAGCGGCCGATAGAACAATCATCTACCAAGCATGTCTACATTAGTATTAAATAAAAATATTACAGGACATTCCACATATCGCCATCTAGCCCCAAGCTAAGTAACTAGACTTGTGTTATGGGTGCTAGACAACGGATATACTAATTATATACTTTTCTAACTTAGTTTTTTAGGCACACATCCTAACTTAGTTTTTTTTTAAGACGTTTTCAAGTGGTCTATTATACTTTTAAGGTATTATACATCCAAAGAAATAAAATTTTTTGATTTGATTTGATTTTTCTTTTGTAAATATATACTTATAATACATAGAAACAACCAGACCACAGACAATAAATACTTGTCTGAGGCGGGAATCGAACCCGCAACCCTGTGTTTGGCATTCCGGCATGGTGACCATTGTGCCAACTGGGTCGTCAAAATTAAATTTTACCGGTGGATCAAGACGAGACGATGACGTGACATTTTACACAGTGGTACTTAATGAGACGAAAATGGGAATGTATGAAGATTTTTGGGAAAAGCCCGCGGGATTTCACAAAATTTAGACCGCTAGGTTAAGCCTCGTGAAATTTTGTACAGTACCCTATGTGACAAAAAGAGGAATTAATAAAGATTTTTTGGAATATCCCGTGGGATTTCATAAAAACTAAACTGCGAGGACTAGACCCTTGAAACTTTACACAGTGAAACTACCACTGTGCCCTATGTGCCAAAAATGGGAATTTATAAAGACTTTTTGAAAAATCCCATGGGATTTCACAAAATTTAGACCGCTAGGTCTAGCCTCGTGAAAATTTGCTCAGTGGTGCCTTATGGGAAGAAAATGGGAATTTATAAAGATTTGTTGGAATATCCCGTGGGATTTCATAAAATCTAAACTGCAAGGACTCGTGAAATTTTACACAATGTAACCTTAGTGACCAAAATGGTAATTTAATAGAATTTTAGGAAAATCCCATGGGATTTCATAAAATCTAAACTGCGAGGAGTAGACTGGTGAAATTTTACACAGTTGTCCCATATGTGACAAAAATAAGGATTTATGAAGATTTTTTGAAAAATCACATGTTATGTATTTTTAATAAAGATTTACGTAGGTACTTTTTACCTGCACACACATAAAAATTGGTCACAAATAAAAATTTCATCCAATTTGAACAAGTAAGTAGTTTAAGAATTATAACTAGTCAAAGTTTCTTAATTTTGTCACTCACTCACTAACTGACCGATCATCAAAAGTCTAAGGCATTTCTAGCAGACATAGAAGCTTTAAATTTTAAATACAATTCGTGTTTAGTGTATAAATCAAGAAAAAACTAAAACGTTATGCAATTTCGGTCCAGTGTACGTGTATAAAATATGTAATAATGTATGTATATGTAAATACCTGTAATGTAATGTATGTATATATACTGATAAAATAGGTCGACTCATCTTTCTACCCTCATGATTAATATGTATATTCTGTGTTCATAAGTGGTTATCATTTAAATGTGATGCCAACATATTTGACTTATTATATCGCATGTAGAAGGCACTACAAAGACAGAGAGTGAGCTTGAAGAAAATCCGTTGTAGGTATTCAAGTAGAAGGTACCGGAAAGGAAAAAAAGTAGGACTATCTACGAATACAAAAATAAATGAGATCCCATCAAAAACATAACTTGTAAAAAAACCAAGTCTCGCAACCAAGTTCTTTTACCGTAAAAAATTGTGAGATCCATGTAATAACAAGTCGGTTAATTTATTCAGTCCCTACTAAAGGGACTTTCTGTCTAAGTTATTTTGTAATACGCTAACCTACCAACATCTTAAAGTGACCCGATATAATAATAAAAATCTCTTATGTTTTAAATAAATATTATAGATTGACTTGCCCTTGACCCACGGGATATTCCAACAAATCTTCATAAATTCCCAATTTTTGTCACATAAGGTACTACTGTGCAAAATTTAACGGGTCTAGTCCTCGCAGTTTATTTTTGTAAATCCCACAAGATTTTTTTTTAATCCTTATAAATTCCCATTTTCTTCACATTATTATATATATAGACGACCTCTGTGGCGCGTCGGGCGAACACCCGACTGCGACGCAGAAGGTTGCGGGTTCGATTCCCGCCGGGAACAAGTATTTATGCTGACCATAAATTCTTGTTTCTGGTTCTGGGTGTTTCCTATATGTATAATATGTATATATTTACAAAAAAAAAGTATATAAGTAGTTTATCCGTTATATGGCACCCATAACACAAGCATTAAGTTGCTTAGCTTGGGGCTGGATGGCGATGTGTAATATGTCCTGAAATATTTATTTATTATTTTATTATTTATATATGGTACCATTGTGCAAATTTTCGCAAAATCTTCATAAATTCCCATTTTTAACACATGAGGTACCACCGTGTAAACTTTTTCCTCGCAGTTTAGATTTTATAAAATCCCACAGGATATTCCAAAAAATCTTCAAAAATTCTTCTTTTTGTCACATAGGGTACCACTGTGCAAAATTTCACGAGTCTAGTCCTAGCAGTTCAAATTTTGTGAAATCCCACGGGATTTAATATATTTTTTTTCATAATTTCCCATTTTGGTCACATAAGGTACCTACCACTGTACAAAATTTCACGAGCCTGGACCTAGTGGTTTAAATTCTGTGAAATCCCACGGGATTTTCCAAACAAATCTTTGTTAACTCCCATTTCTGTCACCTATGGCAAAATTTCATGAGTCTAGTCCTCGCAGTTTAAATTTTGTGAAATCCCGCGGGCTTTTCCCAAAAATCTTCATACATTCCCATTTTCGTCTCATTAAGTACCACTGTGTAAAATGTCACGTCATCGTCTCGTCTTGATCCACCGGTAAAATTTAATTTTGACGACCCAGTTGGCACAATGGTCACCATGCCGGAATGCCAAACACAGGGTTGCGGGTTCGATTCCCGCCTCAGACAAGTATTTATTGTCTGTGGTCTGGTTGTTTCTATGTATTATAAGTATATATTTACAAAAGAAAAGTATATAATTAGTATATCCGTTGTCTAGCACCCATAACACAAGTCTAGTTACTTAGCTTGGGGCTAGATGGCGATATGTGGAATGTCCTGTAATATTTTTATTTAATACTAATGTAGACATGCTTGGTAGATGATTGTTCTATCGGCCGCTAGATGGCGCTACGAAAACTAACCAATTTCCTGAATCGCGATGGCAAAATCTAACGCTGAACTTATAAGAGTAAACACAACATTAAACACTTTGTTGCGATTTTTGAGGGAATTTTTAAATTTTTGTTTTTTGACGATTACGGCTTTAGTTTTTATGTTAGAAGTTTTATTTTTGCGGCACAACCTAGCACAACCTTGACCGGACTCGCGCACGAAGGGTTCTGTACTATTATATTTTGTTTTTAACCCCGACGCAAAAACAAATTATGAATGAAGGGTAAATGGCGGTTTACGGTTTATGGCGTATTTAAAAAAACTACTTACCAGATCTCGTTCAAACCAATATTGGGTGGAAGTTTGCATGGTAATGTATATCATATATTTTAGTTTCATCATTCTCTTATTTTAGAAGTTACAGAGGGGGGGGGGGGGCACTTTTTACCACTTTGAAAGTGTCTCTTGCGCAAACTATTCAGTTTAGAAAAAAAAAACGATATAAGAAACCTCAATATCATTTTTAAAGACCTATCCACGTATGGGTACACACACGTATGGGTTTGATGAAAAAACAATTTTTGAGTTTCAGTTCTAGGTAAGTATGGGAACCCTAAAATTTATTGTTTTTTTTTCTATTTTTGTTGTGAAAATCTTAATGCGGTTTACAGAATACATCTACTTACCAAGTTTCAACAGTATAGTTCTAGTTTCGGAAAAAAGTGGCTGTGACATACGGCAGACAGACAGACAGACATGACCTATCTATAAGGGTTCCGTTTTTTGCCATTTGACTACGGACACCCAAAAAGTAAAAAAGATCCAAACGAAGCCAAAAGGCGCAAATTAACTTGATACTCCCACTCGGCCATATCTGATCTGATGCTTACATTCGGTTGTTATTCCTGAGTTTTATCCCTCATAACTTTCAGACGGCTGAACCAATTTCGATAGATAATTGTATAGTACAAATTATGCCCTTTTATTTGATACCCCACTCGGGCATATCTACTTTCATTCTATATTTAATCCTGACTTTTATCCCCCATAACTTTAAGACAGCTGAACCGATTTTGATCAAAAATGGCTAAGAACACTCCCGACTAATTTCAAACAAAAAAAAACAAATCAAAATCGGTTCATCCGTTCGGGAGTTACGGTGCCACAGACAGACACACACATACACAGCACGTCAAACGTATAACACCCCGTGGTTTTTGCGGCGGGGGTTAAAAATAATAAGGTATCAAACATAGTTTATAAAAGCCTGACCAATAAATTTACTGGAGCAGATTTAGAATGGCAAAACAACATTTGCCGGAACAGCTATAATATTATAAAGCTGTAGAGTTTGTTTGTTTGTTCGTTGGTTGAAAAATTATTTTTATGTTGGAGTCCATTTATCGAGGAAGGCAATAGGCTACTTTTCATTATGATAATCCCACGGGATCGGGACTTATGAGGGTAAAATCGCGGAGCGCAGCTAGTTTCTTTATAAAAAGGCTAGCGGTTTAGAATTGTGAAATGCTACGGGATTTTCCGAAAAATCTTTATTAATTCCCATTTTCAGTCACATAAGGTACCACTATGTAAAATTTCAAGGGTCTAGTCCTCGCAGTTTGACATTTATGAAATCCCACGGGATATTCCAAAAAAATCTTTGTTAACTCCCATTTTTGTCACATGAGGTACCACTGTGCAAAATTTAACGAGTCTAGTCCTTGCGGTTTAGATTTTATAAAATACCACGGGATTTTCACAAAAATCTTTATAAATTCCCATTTTTGTCACATGAGGTACCACTGTGCAAAATTTCACGGGTCTAGTCCTTGCGGTTTAGATTTTATAAAATACCACGGGATTTTCACAAAAATCTTTATAAATTCCCATTTATGTCACAAGTTCACAACAGGTAAGTACTACTGTATAAATTTTCATGAGTCTAGTCCTCGCAGTTTAGATTTTATTAATCCCCACGTGATTTTCCAAATGATCTTTATAAATTCCTATTTTCGTAACATAAGTTACCATTGTGCAATTTTTAGATAGATAGATAGATAGATATATCTTTATTTGGCCAACAACAAAACTAAAAAACTTAGACAAAACTTATTTTTAAAAATAACAGGCTGATTCTAAGCTATGTTATTTATAACACAATAACAATGTCGCCGCCAAATAGGCTCCTGCTCAGCTATGTGTTGCATAAATGCAACGCTGATTTTCAGCAGGGACCCTGTGATTAAAGAGAGTAGGACGATGCTGTAATTCTGTTATAATAGGCAGGAAACACTGATACTAACTTTATAACAAAAAAATGATATATATATTCTAAATTGTCTTTAGAACCATAAATATAAATATAGATTGAAAATAATAATGTCTACAAAAAACAAGCAAAATGCCCATAAAGAAAACCAAAATGTTATAACTAACAACCAAGCAATCCAAAACAAAAAACATAGAATTATACACGAAGACTTAAAGCGTAACAGGACACATCATTATCTGCCTAATAATATCAGCTCACATGAAGCCGACCGAACAGAGGCTTCAATAAAGTAAAAATAAAAGTAAACTTAATAAAATTAAAATTAATAAATAAATAAAAATTAATAAATACGCCACCAAATGAAGCTTAAAATGAATATAAAAAATAAAATAGTAAACCACTAAAATTACATACATTTATACCTCTGCATAAGCAATAATACCTCTCGCATCAGAAACAACCATGTCTTAGTTCGGCTAATTGTCTACCCATTAAGAGAAGTTTATATGCAGAACTGAAGAATTTGACAGTTTTTCACGAATCTAGTCCTCGCAGTTTCATTTATGTGAAATCCCACGGGATTTTTCAAAATATATTTGTAAATTTCCATTTTCGTCACATTAGGTACCACTGTGTAAAATTTCAACGGTCTAGTCCTCCCAGTTTAGTATTTATGAAACCCCACGGGATATTAAAAAAAACAGCCTAAATTCGTATTTTTGTCACATAAGGTACCACTGTGCAAAATTTCCTCGCAGTTAAGTTTTTATTAAATCCCACGGGATATTCCAAAAAATCTTCATAAATTCCTATTTTTGTCACGTAATGTATCACTGTACAAAATTTCACTAGGCTAGACCTAGCGGTCTAAATTTTTTGAAATTCCACGGGATTTTCCAAAAAATCTTTATTAACTCCCATTTTTGTCACTTAAGGTACGACTTAAGGTGCAAATTTTCTCGCAGTTTCATTTATGTGAAATCCCACGGGATATTCCAACAAATCTTCATAAATTCCCATTTTTAACACATGAGGTACCACCGTCTAAATTTTCAAGGGTCTAGTCCTCGCAGTTTAGATTTTATGAAATCTCACGGGATATTCCAAAAAATCTTCATAAATTCCTCTTTTTGTCACCTATGGTACCACTGTACAAAATTTCACGAGGCTAAACCTAGCAGTTTAAATTTTGTGAAATCCCGCGGGCTTTTTCCAAAAATCTTTATAAATTCCCATTTTCGTCTCATTAAGTACCACTGTGTAAAATGTCACGTCATCGTCTCGTCTTGATCCACCGGTAAAATTTTAATAGTAATGCAGACACGCTTGGTAGATGATTGTTCCATCGGCCGCTAGATGGCGCTAGGAAAACTAACCAATTTCCTGAATCGCGATGGCAAAATCCAACGCTGAACTTATAAGAGTAAACGCAACAGTGTACACTTTGTTGCGATTTTTGAGGGAATTTTAAAAATTTTGTTTTTTGACGATTATGGCTTTAGTTTTTATGTTAGAAGTTTTATTTTTACGGCACAACCTAGCACAAACCTAGCACAACTTTGTACAATAATCAAAATTGCGATAATCTAAAAGTGCGGTGCCAACTTCTCGGTTTTGAGCTCTGGTTTAATATGCATTGTGGCTTCAATTTTGAAGTTAGAAGTTTTATTTTTACGGCACAACCTAGCACAACTATGTACCGTAATCAAAATTGCGAAAACTCAAAAGTGCGGTGCTAACTTCTCAATTTTTTTTACAGTTTTTTCAACTTTCTGGCTTCAGTTTTGACGTTAGAGGTTTTATTTTTACGGCACAACGGAGCACAAACCTAGCACAATTCAGCACAATAATCAAAATTGTAAAAATCCAAAAGTGCGGGGCAAATTTCAAAAACATTTTTCCACTTTGACGCGCCATTTCAAAACCTAGAAACTTGAAATTTGCGGCACAACGTTTAGAACGCCTAGCACAATCTAGCACAATCTTAAAAAAACCGAATTTCCAAAAGTGCGGTGCCAGGGTGGAATTTGGTTTAATTGGATTTTTGACTTCAGTTTTGACTTTAGAGAAAAAAAAATTACGGCACAACTCAGCACAAACCTAGCACAATTCAGCACAATCGTCAAATTTCGAAAAATCCAAAAGTGCGGTGCTAACTTCCCACACTCAAAAAAATGTGCAGTTTAAAAACTTTTTTTTAAGAGAAACCGGTCCAAAATCCACAGATTATGATTGTTAGCCGTGACAGAAATCAACGGTCTGTGATATTGATGGTTTATAATTATTTTTTAAGTGTGGTTTAAATGACTTGACTTGATTAGCTAACCGATGATTATAAATGTAGGGTTGCAAAGTTGCAAATATGGTTGCAATACTGTGTTTACGTATTGCACGTGCCCTAGTATTAGTAATACATGCCTAGTCGTGTATCCAGATTTTTTAATATGTATTTCCTATGATATGGCCTATTTAATATTCGCGGACGCGATGTATACGTTTTTTTTTTTAATCGTTTTTGTTGGCAACTTTAATTGAGGCGCCTCTACTGGCAAAGCTTTAAAACTACTTCAAATTAATTTAACCAATAAAGAAAATACACTTTTGGTATCTTTTTTTATTATTCGATTAGTTATTAAAATGATTCAATTGATAGTGTCTGTTTTAGTTTTACATTTGACCTGTAGAGGCGCTAGTGTCGATTTTAAAGTTGCAAACAGCAAAAGCCTAATATTTTGAAAAATTGACTGATATCTAACGCTGTTAGAAATTGTTCTCTTGATATATAACGTTGTATAAGTAATTATAAGTCTAATTAGTTAGTTTAATATTTAATATAAAATGTGAAATATAGCTTTTAGCTCCTATGATTTTTAAGATTTTTGTATTTTCACTTGTTTTTTACTTTTTTATTACAAATAGGTATAATTTTTTTTAGTAATAGCAGCTTTTGATTGATAAAAAGTAGCTGTGTTAAAAATGCTTTCTTTGTAAAAAAAAACATCGATTTTTTCGTGGCAGCAATTAATAATTAAACATTTAAAAAGTGCCATTGTATTTTTTTTTAATTAAGATGGAACTAAATGTCAATAAAAACATTTTTGTTAACTCCTTTTGTTTATTTTTTCTTTTTATAATTTGTGTTGTTAATTTTTATAAAACGGACAAAAATTTTCGAAGTCTTTAAGTTTTAGAAAAAGAAACCTAAAGTATTGCATTTGTAAATATGTACATAAAACTAAATAATCTTTAAGAGGAAAAAACCCTTTTTGTATTTAATAATTAGGAAAATATACAAGGTGTCTTAACATTATGCATATCAACGAATTAATAAAAAATAACGTATGAATAATCTATATTTTAAACGTTATTCCGTGTTTTTAATAATATTAAAGAACCTTCAATATTATTCGCGAAGATTCTCGAAGTCACTCGAAGCATGGCGGAACTACCCGAAGTTGCACGAAGCGACTCTTCACTGCTTCACTTAACCTCAACTTCGCGAATAGTTTAGTGGAGGCATAAAAGGGTTTTTACATTAGTAATTTTGACGCTGCGTTTTTCATCGCAACTCGTATCGTAAAAGTATCTACTACATAGAAATAAAAATAGGTTTATAAAATGTATAAGGCAAAACGCAGAAGTATTTTCGTTGAAAAAAATATGAAAATTGAATTATAAAAGTTTGCTACAACTAATATTTTGAACGTCAAAATTACTTGTTAAAAATACTTTTACATCAATATAAAATTGCCTAGAAATTAGAATATTAAAAATGTGTACTGATGTTTCACTATTTCAGAAATATAGAATGTTAGAATTTTGTAGGTACTTTATTACATCATCCTTATTTGTCGTATTTGATTTTGTAAAGGCATTTACATTATCCCATTCGTTGGCAAAGGTCTTCTTTACACCCTTATTTTATCTTAATCCTGGTCTTAAATTTGTCAGTCCATCAAAGGCATCTAGATAGTCACGCCATCTTTTTCCAATAATTCTGCCTTGATTCTGACGTCATACCCGATCGATCTTAACCCATCAGCCAGGCATGATGTAGCCAAATCACGTGACCTTTGCAATCCTATTTTCAGTTGGCAGTTTTCATCCTAACTATCTTTAATAGTGGTAATGGAATTTGGTTATACTGCGTTCCAAAAACGACGCGCCCCATTTTTAACCGACTTCAAAAAAGGAGGAGGTTCTCAATTCGTCGCGTATGAGACGAATTTTTATAAATTTTTATTATGTATGTTCGCTGATTACTCGAAAACGCCTGGACCGATTTGGAAAATTCTTTTGTTTAATATGCAGTCACCTTAATTTCTTAAGAATTTTTGCATTTTTGTTCCTTAGAAAAATATAAACTTTATTATTTTCTGAGAGCAGAAAGTTAATATTTATTTCCTTTTTTTCTGTTTTATTTAAAAAACAATTAAACCTAGTTATGTACTACAGACTCTTATCGTTATATTTTTGTACTAATGTAAGCGTAAATATATTTAAAAAAAAATTCAAAGTGATACATTCCATTTCAAGTTGTAAAATCGATGTTTGTCTAAGTAAATTTAAACAAGTAAACTAAGTTAATGGATCAATTAACGTACTTAGATAAATAAGTTCTGTCGGTGGCCATTTTTTTATTATAAATATTTTTCCGGCCAAAAAAATGTACACCCACAGGACGCGACACTGCCATAAATTTTAAATAAATAAGTATATAAATACTTAAGTACCTATATTAATTAGTTAGACAACTTATAACTAATAAAAAATTGTAACTATACCTAGGGTATGTATGTTAAACAAATTGATTATCTTTTGTAGTCTGTTCGGAATGAGATTTTTTCTTAGCAAGGACTTTTTAACGAGTATTTTAGCCAATAAACGAGAAATAGTTCAATGAAATTTTGGCCAAAGTTAAGAATATCTATAATTTTGGCCAAAATTTGTTCCACGAAAATATTGAATCAAAATTTTCAGCGCATCGTTTTGTTTAAGACAGTTTTCTGAAAAAATAAACATACAAAGTTAGACGGGAAAAGCATAACACCTTGCAGTCGGGTAAAAAGTATATGTGAAGCATTGCTATTGAAAAGTTTGAAGTTACTTATTTCGTACAAAACACACGAAAAGACTACAAAAGACTTTAAAAACGTTTCTTTTCTTAGCTGAAACCGTATTGTATACTTATAAAATTGTAATTTTATTTTTGTAACTATTGCCGTTGTGAGTTTAGACTTTTATGTTAAAGTGAAAATTATTTGCTTTGCATCGTATTTAAAAAAAAAAGTTAAAAAATATGTGATTATTACTTATCTGACTATACGAATAGTTAAATCACTTATGTTTTTGAAGTGAAAACTTCTTATGGCGCGTTGGGCACTTTTGTGGGTGAGCATTTTCAGCCGTTCTCGCGACAGATGAGATTTTGACAGATGAGATTTTTTTGTATGGTCGCTTTTTTTCGAGATGAATTAAAACCTATTCTAACCTAGACAAACTACAGAAAATACGATGCAAAACTTAATAATATCACAATTTTGTAAAAAAAAAGCGACGTATTTGCTTTTACGCCGTTTAGTTAAATGTATAAAAATGTTTAGGTACGTAATTACATAAAAAATGTAATAAGGTTACCCAGGGCTAAGGTCAACAGAACTCTTCAAATCGAACTCAATCCAAATAAGGCAGTGAAATTCTCATTAGATGGCAATATATTGAAAAAACTTACAAAAGAAGTTATTTTAGTCCCGGGTCACCTTACCCTTTTTTGATTAGGTATTCGTATCTACGAATCGACTGATAATTGTCGCGTGCGTACAGCAAAGTTATTTGCGAGAAATATGAAACTAGTATAAGGACCATAATTTTTAAAATTGTTTATATAGACATAAAATATTCAATTCAACATTGAAATAAAGTGATGAAATTGATTGTTGGCGTTTTTTTTTAATCCAGGCTCCTTATCACAGTACCTATGTTTTTTAGCCAGGCTCCTCCATATAATATGTTTTTATTCAGCCTCCTACACACTTAGTTTTTTTTTCACACTATGTTTTTATTCAGGCTCCTTCACACAGTATGTTTTTTATCCAGGCTCCTCCACATAGTATGTTTTTTATTCAGGCTTTTCCACATTATATATTTTTATCCAGGCTCCTTCACATAGTCAGATTTTTTATCCAGGCTTTTCCACATAGTATGTTTTTTATCCAGGGTCTTTCATACAGTATGATTTTATATCCAGGCTTTTCCACACAGTACTTACCTATGTTTGTATTCAGGCTCTTCTACACAGTAGGCAGTAGGCCTATGTTTTTAAGGTTCCTTCGTATGTTTTAGTAAACGTGCTGCTCCACACGGTACGTTTTTGCGATAGGAATTTTTAAGGTCATAATAACGTCATACGTAGACATAAATAAAATAGGTAGGTTTAAGGATACCTAATTGCCTGCAGAAATTAAAAAAAAATGCCGTATTTCATAAAAAAATACCCGAATTGTCGAAGAAATGTCACATTATTTTATTAAACGCTTCTAGAACATCATCTTCCAGTAGGTACTACTAAATTCTTAATTAGGCCACTTAATTCTGATTTAATTAAGTACTTACTTAACTTAATAAAAACTTTTTTTTTCACTTAAACTATCCCAAAGGTACCTAACGTCAAGAAATCAATACATTCATTCCGAAGTTACTTAAATATTTTAATGAAATGAAATATATTTACCAACCCTAAAAATAAACCTACAACTTTTACATAGAAATGTTCTTAGTACCTTCCCACCTCTAATTCCACTTTACTGTTGATACGGTTCATACCGTGACGTAAAATACAAGTAGAGGATTAAATCCGGACATATTTGACCATAATCCGATAATTTAAGTGATGGATTGTTCTAGCTTTAAGGCATTTACGATGTTTTGCAATACGTATACTATTTGCAGTGTTTTACTAGGAATGAATAATGCTTGTAATACTAATAGCACGACCGCGGGCTTATCCCGTTTGTTTCTATTAGGTAAGCTTAATTCTATAGTGCTTTTAGCTTTGCTTTGTCAGTTTGTCAGTCTATTTAAAGCAGTGGTTTGACCTTTTTAAACTTGTCTCCCCATGACTTAACTGGAAAACTTTACCCTCAATTTTTTAATTTACAGCTTGAGTCTGTTGTTGCAATCACTACATAGTATAAAATAAAGTCACTTTTCGCCGTCCCTATATGTCCCTATGTATGCTTAGATCTTTAAAACTGCGCAACGGATTTTGATGCGGTTTTTTTTATTAGATAGAGTGATTAAAGATGAAGGTTTTTAGATATAATACATGCATAATACAGCCGTGCGAAGCCGGGGCGGGTCGCTAGTTCGGGTTAGTCTCCGAGGGCCACGTCTCCGATGTATTATTTTTTGGTTTCACTGCCGTTTTTCTACCTTCACTCGGGTCTCTCGAAGGCTATCGTTTATTTGGGGGTTTTTCTACCTTCACTCGGGTCTCTCGAAGGCTATCGTTTATTTGGGGGTTTTTGAGTCTTATACGTTTAGGTATCTGTTTAATAATTATTTTAATTTTCAATTAAGTAAAATTATGATATCTTTGTTAACTAATATATTAGCTTATTACTGCAGAATAGTGGGGTAATTGCATCCGGGTTGGGAACCGTGGGTCATTTTTTTTTACCAATATTTTGTAATTAATTAGATATGTAGATATCAATATTCAAGCTTAGCAACTAGCCTTGTGGTATGGTGGCCAGACAACGGATAGAATAGGTACTTTTTTTTTATACCTACCTACTATACATACAGACACCCAGACCTGAAACTAATATCTGTACCTACAGAAATACTTGTATACTTGTTTAGAGGCGGGAATCGAACCCGCAAACTTCTGCGTCGCAGGCGGTGTTCTCCAACCGCGCCACAGAGGTCTTCAAAATATTGTAGGACACTTTACACAGCGCCATCTAACCCCAAGCTAAGAAACTAGGCTTTAAAACATGTACCATAATTCGAGTTAGGTAGGTACTTTACCTATTTAATTTGTCCCAAAACTTAGTAGCTAAGTACCTACCAGTTACCGTTCTACGCAATTTTGGTATAGTCGTAATCTGTAATTGTGAAAGAGCACACGTACCCAAGGGAGTTCCCGTTTTATGATTATGTCACTATCCTGGAATGGTCTTGTTGAACTTACGAGTCAAGTTTGTTGGGCACTGGAGATTCAGATTATCGGAAAGGGCTCGAGGACTATTATACTTTGCGGAAACTAATACTGCACTACCTGTAATGTGCCTACAGTATGCGTCATAAGTCCACTATCAGTTTGCTACAATAATCTATACCTATCTTAATATATATAAATCTCGTGTCACAATGTTTGTCCTCAATGGACTCCTAAACTACTTAACCGATTATAATAAAATTCGCACACCATGTGCAGTTCGATCCAACTTGAGAGATAGGATAGCTTACATCCCGATATTCCCACGGGATCGGGAGTTACGCGGGTAAAACCGCGGAGGGCAGCTAGTATGTATATAAAAATCAATGCCACTTTTCGTTGTAATTTTATAACTGACTAGCGAACCGTCTCGGCTTCGCACGGCTATATTATGCATGTATTATACATATAAACCTTCCTCTTGAATCACTCTATCTATTAAAAAAAACCGCATTAAAATCCGTTGCGTAGTTTTAAAGATTTAAGCATATAAAGGGATATAGGGACAGAGAAAGCGACTTTGTTTTATACTATGTAGTGAAGAACGGGCTCACCTATCCAAACCAAATTTTTAAGTTTTGTTCGGACTATTTAGTAGATGGTTTATGTGAAGTTTGCACAAAATCGGTCGAGCGGTTCTTCATTTATCACATTTTTGCTGCTGCGAAATGTTTGTCGGGACAGCTTGTACTATACAAGTATTGGACTTACCACCTTCTTCTAACAGACGTTACACACAAACATAAATGCTTGAATTAAAAGTACTCAGTGTGATTATTATTTTCAACATGTTAACTATGTATTTAGTTATGTGAGTGGTATAAGCCGCCACCCGCTACACCAACCGACGTGAGTTCGATTCACCAGGTTACGTTGTTATAATGTTACGGTGGGCAGAGACTTTTGACCGTTGATTGTACTTACTGGGTATTTTTTCCGAAATGGGCCAGGACATTATTTTTTCTAAGGTGGTATAATCTTAAAAATGACATGAAATAAGTGTTTATAAATAAATATTCTTCATAAATTGCAACTGAGACGAGACTCGACTCGAACGATCTTAAATCTTAAAGTCATGGTGCCTATAGTGACACGTCGCATTCCAACATGTTGTGCAGGCATGCCGTTCTCCTTCCAGACGAGCATGCTACATCCTCGACCTCATTGTCGCTTTCCATCAGATAAGATGCGGTCAAATGCAAGCATATTTTGCGTACAAAACGAGCAAAAAGCAATTAAAAAATCGCAGTAGGTACCTACATTCCACACATCGCCATCTAGCTACAAGCTAAGTAACTAGACTTGTGTTATGGGTTATAGACAACGGATATACTACTTATTAATTACTTATCTCTATAATATAAAAATCAATTGCTGTTCGTTAGTCTGGCTAAAACTCGAGAACGGCTGGACCGATTTGGCCAATTCTTTTTTTGTTGTGTTTGTTGTAGTCCAGGGAAGGTTTAAACGGTGAGAATTTAAAGATCGGACTTACGCGGGTGAAACCGCGGGGCGCAGCTAGTAATACAAACACAACCAGAAAGAAACAACAACTAGAAACAACCAGACCACAGACAAATAGCATCAAATCTAAGCATAAATACTTGTCTGAGGCGGGAATCAACCCGCAACCCTGTGTTTGGCAGTCCGGCATGGTGACCATTGTGCCAACTGGGTCGTCAATAGGTAGGTATGTATAAGTAGGTACTTATTTTCTTTGTTTTTTGGGCATGAGCTGAGCCATTACAGTCCCTCACCGAAATAGTTATTGGCATAACTAATGCAGAGTTTCAAGAAAAGTAAACTGGAAAATATCCTAAGTTTGCTTGGCCAATGAGCTGTAAACGCGTTGCTCTCAAGTACTCTTCAAACCTTGGCACTCTGCCAAAACTTAGCTGCGATACTATAAAAACTAAATAAATAAGTCCACTTATCTCAGTTTATTGGCATGGCTGAATATGATTTAGTAGGTTTTGTTAGAATGGTTAGATAGTTTCTAACAACCAGCAAACTTGCGCTTGATAACTTGTACTTACACCTTAAGGGTCGTAGCACACATATCAACTCGGAAAAGGGTCGTCACCGAATCGCCTCGCCCCGTCAACCTAACGTAAGCGCGATAACAAGCGATCAGCAGCTCCGAATCAAGTCGGCTACGGCTAGGCGGGGTGCCGTGCGGCTAGTCAGTATCCGAACGTGAAGTGTAGCGCACGGAATATCACAATCCGCGAGATGGTTATAATTGCCGTGGCACTTGACGAAGAGGAAACAGAAAATAGAAAGAAACGAAGAAAAACATATTGGGTACACAGTATGAATAAAGCAAGTAGAACTGAGGAGGAATTTCGGACTGTTAAGAAACATTTAATTGAAGATTACAAACAAACTAAAAAACCAAAATAATCTTAACTATCACTACATAGTATAAAACAAAGTCGCATTCTCTGGCCCTATATCCCTATGTATGCTTAAATCCTTAAAACTATTTTTGATGCGGTTTTTTTCAATAGATAGAGTGATTCAAGAGGAAGGTTTATATGTATAAAACATGCATAATATAGCCGTGCGAAGCCGGGGCGGGTCGCTAGTTACCCATAATATACTAGCATCATTTCGCGTTTTCACCCGCGTAACTCCTGATGCCGTGGGAATTTCGGGATAAAAAGTAATCTACGTAGGTAACTGCTAATATAAGGATTCAATGTAATATTTGTACAAAGTTTAATCAAAATCGGTCCAGTAGTTTCAGAGCCTATTCGTTTTATAAATTTTTATGGTTGGACGAAAAGTCTGATTGGATATTTTTGAACCGTTAGACATTTTTATTTTTGGGTACTTACCTAGTCGTGGAAAGGAAATAAACGAACGAAAAATATTTCAGAGAGCTTTACTTGGTTATAAAGAAAAAAAGTTTGAGTGCGAAAGCTCTTTGCTTGGAAACTAAGCGAAATTAGCAGGGTTTATCAATAACAATCGACATTTTGGACAAGTTTTGTGAAACTTTGACACAATATCTAAAGCTAGCAGTGGGCGGGTGACCTAGATCGAAGATTTATTGATGAGCCTTTGGTATTTTTGACACTAAGCTTCCTAAGTCACTTTTGAACTTTGAGGGTAAGAAAGATGTGGGCTTAGGACAGCCAACTTAACGTTTTAAACAGAGGTATTAAACCCACCGCTTTGCCCCACTCTGGTGGGTCCACAGGTTTTTTAAATCGTAGAACCATTGCACAAGAGTGGGACTAAGTTTAAGTAAATAGGTATAATAAAACCGTCTTTTAGGTTGCCTGTCCACAGAAGCGGAGCGGCGCGCCGTTTCAACCAATAGCGTTCCTTGCTTCAATATAATATACCTTCTTAGGGTTCCGTACCCAAAAGGTAAAAACGGCTCTCTTTTACTAAGACTCCACTATCCGTCTGTTTGTCACCAGGCTGTATCTCATGAACCGTGATAGCTAGACAGTTGAAATTTTCACAGATGATGTATTTCTGTTGCCGCTATAACAACAAATACTATAAACAAAATATAATGGTACGGAACCATTCGTGTGCGAGGCCGACTCGCACTTGGCCGGTTTTTAATGAGCAATGATCCTTTAAGGGGGGGGGGGGTCATTGCATAAAGTGACCAAATAATTAACAATCCAATAACGTAAAATAACAGAATCGGAATCTCGACGATGTGAGCCAATTTTTGCATTGCCTTCATACCTTGCAAATTAATTTATTCAGTTTCATGTCAACATTAAATGAAATTTTTTGAATAATTCGCTCCGAGGTATTTGGATGAGTGTTAAATATTAAAGCCTCGCGATAAGGCATTTTTTAAATTTTAGTTAGGAACAAGTGCTTCTGTTTTTTATAATGACTCGAGGCACTGTAAAAAAAACTGATAAAAACATTAGACATTCGGCTAATAAGGGTCACTAAAGGTTTTTTAAAAACCTTGATCCCTATTGCTGACAAAATAACAAGAAAATACACAAGTAAGTGGTTTTTTATCACAATTGCTCATAAAGTGGATCTTATTAAAACGCTTTTAGGTTCATAATGCAACGTATTATGCACGCGTGGGTTATATATAACCAACTAGTGCTAAAATGTTATCCCGATAAGTAAAATACGTATCTTACTGCTAATTACATGTATGGTAGATGAAACATTCTTAATTTATCTGGGTTATACTGTTTTGATGTATAAAAAGGTAGGTACCAACAAAGAGGTTTAAAGTTAGTAAAAGTCGTTGTCTCTACGCCGGTTTAGGAACGAAAATTTTACGTGATAACGTCAGAAAACCATTAAAAATTGAGTTTTGTTTTTATTTTGTTTTTCCTTTACATAAATATATGTTTTTCCTTTACATAAATATATGTTTTTCCTTTATATTCTGTTTTTAACCCCCGGCGCAAAACAAATGGAAAAAACCCTAAAAAATATTGTATGTCAGACGAGGCTGTATAGGTCAAAAGTCTTTTGCCTGGCCTTTCGGGAGTATAATTAACAAAAAAATATTGCCTAAAAAAATAGTAAAAATTCTAAAAACCTTTTATTATTTTAACAAGTCTTTTTTATTCGCAACTGTGATAAAAAACGTCGTACGATACACATGTAGATTGATATTTGTATCTCGGCTTTGTAAAACGCACTCGCGTACCGCTCGCGCGTGTTAATCCGCCTCTATACGGTATTAGGAACGGCGCCCTGGATCTTATCTCTTCTTATCTGAGTGGTAGGGTCCAGTGTGTCGATGTTAACGGAAAACGATCTCCCGGATCTGCGATAGTAATGGGGGTTCCTCAAGGATCCATATTAGGACCTTTCTTGTTCTTAGTTTATATAAATGACTTACCTTACCTTGTAAGGGACAACCATGGGATAGTGTTGTTTGCAGATGACACCTCCTTGGTGTTCAAGGTTAAAAGGCGTCAGTCCAACGTTGACGATGTGAACAATGCTCTCTCTAGAATAGTTGATTGGTTCAACTCCAATAATTTATTACTGAATGGATCCAAAACTAAATTAATTCGATTCACACTTCCAAATGTAAAACAAGTAAAAACTGTTGTAAAGATTAATGATGAGGAAGTTGAATTAGTCAGTAAGGCTGTCTTTCTAGGTATAACTTTAGATGCTAAGCTTCAGTGGGGCCCGCATGTGGAAGCATTGTCCAATAGACTTAGTTCTGCCGCTTACGCCGTTAAGAAAATTCGCGAATACACGGACATTGAGACTGCTCGTCTAGTCTATTTCAGCTACTTCCACAGTGTCATGTCGTATGGCATCCTGATGTGGGGGTGTGCTGCAGATATTGATGCTATTTTTATATTACAAAAAAGAGCTGTCCGAGCTATCTATAAGATGGGCCCCAGGGAATCACTTAGAGAAAAATTTAAAGAGATAAATATATTAACGCTCTATTCACAATATATTTACGAAAACTTGCTCTACGTTCACAAAAATCCTGATATTTTTCGCAAAAATAGCGATATTCATAATTTCAACTTAAGAAACAGGGATGAGCTGACCTTGCCCGGTAGTAGGCTCCGGAAAATAAGCAGGTCGTTTAATAGTACATGTGTGCTCTATTATAATAAATTACCTAAAGATGTATATGACATGTCCATTAACAAATTCAAAACTTTTATAAAGCATAAATTGTGCGGTAAGGCATATTATGATACCTCTTCGTACCTTAATGATAAGAATCCATGGATGTGACTTTAATTGCTCCATTTCAAATAATACCTTCAAATATTTGTAATATTGACCTTTGTGAGCGTGATCACATAAAAAAAAACCCCATGAGTTTCTTGTGCCTTCTTCTCATTGGTGGGCGCGTTCCGAAGGCACACATCCTAACTTAGTTTTTAAGACTATTTCAAGTGATCATGTGTATGTAAATACATAAGCATTGAAAGAAATAAAGAAATTTGAAATTTGATGCAAAGATCAATTTTCCACATTTGTATCGCAATGTACCTACTATTTCAGATTGACAATATAGCGAATATTTATTATCTAATTGACTGTTTTAAGTAGATTACCTTATTTTTTTACTAAATATTTGGTTTTTAATTAAAGGAGTAGGTAATTATTACTCGCTCGACTAAAATCTCGCTGAGACTGATTTATAAGTGGCAGTCTACCACTTCGTAGACTACCAAGACTACCTTTTTCCTCAAATCTATTCAACCGGTACCTCACGGTTTTTCTCTAAAAAAAAAAGAAATTACACACTAGAATTATTTACCGATGATTTACTTAATTAGTCGATTAGAAAATTATAACCCAAGACGTAAATAATCAATACAATATTATCATACAGGGCTATTAGTAATTATACTAGCAAGCCAATGAGGGCTACTTCTGTGCACCTAAACAAACAACTTTTGTTCTACGACTTTTGGAAATTCGAACACTTTTTTGAAAATTTTGGTGTAAGGTCGGCTTCATAATTGCAGACCCACCATAGAGCTCC
Source organism: Idaea aversata (assembly GCA_907269075.1). Classification (NCBI taxonomy): domain Eukaryota; kingdom Metazoa; phylum Arthropoda; class Insecta; order Lepidoptera; family Geometridae; genus Idaea; species Idaea aversata. The sequence goes on from OU026102.1 coordinate 8,929,124, forward strand.
AAAACGGCTGTTATAAGAATGTTTTCAACACAAGCAAGATTCTAGGCACCTGCTTTGGATTAAGTTTTAAGTCTTCTAACTCATCAATTTATCAAACAAAAATTATTAGAATGCAAACATTCCAATAATAGTAACTTTAGAACTCTACCGAGGGCTGCAATTATGCAGCCGACTGAAAATGAAAATCAGATGTTCCTAGATCCCAGATACACGGAGAGGTCATTAACCCTAAAGTACTGTTCTTAGTCTGAACTTTGGCTTTAAAATATCAGCTGTTTTTCGAATTATCATAACCTCAAAACATTTTTTCCAATTTCCAAAAGTCGTAGAACAAAAGTTGATTGTTATGGTGCAAAGAAGTAGCCCTCAATGGCTTGCAAGTATAATTAGCAATAACCCTGTATACTCCGTAACTAAATTAGGTAGAAAATAATTCTTACTTACGGACTTAGGTACCTATGTAGACTAAATCCTTGCTTAGACCTTATTACTTAGACCTTACGACATATTATAATCTAGAATCAATTTGTAGAAGGTTCTAGTCATTAAGTATGAAATAGAAATAAGGACCCGTGAACATAGACATCTGAAATTAAACACTAGAATGAGCATTTGACAATTTTCAAATACGAGTAAGTTTAAAAAAAATTGGTATAAAAAGTAATTATAAAAGGAGCTAAATATACCTTCTAGATTTACCATACCTTTAAGTCCGTCATCGGGATAAAATTTAGTCTGTTTTTGGTTCTTATAGGGTCAATATTAAAAAAGGGTGCGATTTGAACAAAATATATACGCCCGACTATTTCGTTGGAGAGTTCTCTATGGCAAACGAGAAGACTCTATGTTCTCGTACCCAAACCAATGTGATGGGTAGGGAGTAGGTAGGTACGTACGATTCTGCGTAATCAAGGAAACAACAAAAACAACATTTACTACGGTAAGCGTGCTTCATCTTGGACCCATAAGTAAAGTAAGTAGCCAAACGCTGATTTATCATTGTAAAATCGAGTAGGCTGCAGGAACATCGCTGCAGTACCCAGAGAAAAACGTCTTGTTTAAACCAAAGAGTGCAATAAAGTTAATATGTAGGCTAATTAGTGAAGACCCATTAGCGAAGAACCATTTTAGTGCAATACACTTATGTTGCCGTAGTCGGTATAAATATTACGTCCATGATGTTGCCTATAACTACGGTACGCTAAAGAGGTTGGATTATCTATGACGTCACTTTTGTCATTTTGTTTTTAAAATTGCCGATTTTAATTAAAAGTCCAATGTAAACTTTACAAAAACAAAAGTGGACTGTTTTGAGACATTGTGAGCTCGATTTCCATCCTATTTCTGAAAATAAATAATAATAAATAAATAAATATTTCAGGACATATTACACATCGCCATCCAGCCCCAAGCTAAGCAACTTAATGCTTGTGTTATGGGTGCCAGATAACGGATAAACTACTTATATACTTTTTTTTTTTTTTTGTAAATATATACATATTATACATACAGGTCGTCAATATAATCAATATAATGTGTTACTGGATATATATCACAAACCGTGCGAAGACACTATTAATTTAAAAAAAAATAAAAATAAAAATCGTGTAGCGGGACATGCGTTTAGAACGAAGCCTCTTTTTTTCTTATTGAAAAAAGGAAATATTGAATCGCTAAAGCATTGTGTTTTTATAGATTACTAGGTGCGCTCCGCCATTTCACCGGCGCGATAGCTTTCTGCAATAGTTTCATAAGAAAGTAGCGGAGAAAATGATTACTATGTTTTTGAATTATGAAAGAAAAAAAATACCATTCTTATTACAAATTCTTATTTATTTCCTTATATTATAAATTAATTTAATTATATTTGCAAATTTCTTATAAGAACCTTCTCCTGACAATAACGCAAACACAATAAAAAAGAATTAGCGAAATCGGTCCAGCCGTTCACGCGTTATTTCGTGACCAAGGGAAATAGGGATTCATTTTTATATTCTACTAGCAGCGCCCCGCGGTTTCACCCGCGTAACTCCCGATCCCGTGGAAATATCAAAATAAAAAGTAGCCTATAGCCTTCTTCGATAAATGGACTATCCAACACAAAAAAAAAAATCAATTCGAACCAGTAGTTAGTGAGATTAGCGCGTTCAAATAAACAAAATAGTATATGACATTTTGGCAAACGTGAAATTGGCAGAATGCGTTTTTAGGTACTCAGCGACTAAAGGAAATAATGATCCTGTTTAAATCTAATCTAGAAAAACTCTATATCTACACCCGTGAACTAGAGCAAAACATTATAACGAGGACACAACGAGAATGACCCTCAGATTTTGACGTGGGATTAACAATCCGAACGGTCCTTCAACTGGACGAACTTTTTGTTTGATTTACGCGAGCCATAGTCGCTTTATAGAAGCAAATAGATCGCAATTTTTATATTGTTGTTTTATTTAAGTGTTGTTTAACAGGGCGTTTGGGATTCAGTGACGAGTGGTGCAGACGGGTCTTGAGTTTAGTACCTATTTTTAGTTTTATTATTATAGGTAAGATTTGCACTTCTATAGAGCAAAGATTTTTTTGTTTTTAATACGCTTTTAATAGGTCGATCTGCATGTATGTAATGTGTTTGTAACAAATAGGCTCCGAAACTACTGGACCAATTTTGATTAAACTTGGTATGAGGATACATTGCCCCTTAAACTTAAGGGTAAAATCTATAAAACCGTGATAGGACCTGACGTCATGTATGGATCGGAATGCTGGGCAGTGAAAAAGAAGGATGAGAGAAGATTGCATGCAGTGGAGATGACAATGTTGAGATGGATGTGTGGAGTAACGAGGATGGATAAAATAAGGAATGAGTATATTAGAGGAAGCTTGAAAGTAGCACCGGTTACTGAAAAAGTAAAAGGGAACCGGTTGAGTTGGTATGGACATGTGATGAGAAGAGAAGAGACGCATGTGACTAGAAGAGAGATGAGTATGAATGTAGAGGGATGGAGAGGAAGAGGACGACCGAAGAAAAGATGGATGAACTGCGTGAGATAAGACATGAAAGGGATGAATGTGGACGATGAGATGACGACTGATAGGAGTGAATGGAAGGAAAAGACATACTGCGCCGACCCCAAATAAATTGGGATAAGGGCAGAAAGATGATGATGATGAAGATACATTGATTCATTAAGAATAGCATAGGCTGCTTTTTATTCTAATATTCACCACGGGATCGGGAGTTACGCGGGTGAAACTGCTATATAGTAAAGCAATAAAATTACAATTAGTACTAAGAATAACTGTTTTAATGACGTCTTCTTCTTCTTTCCCTTTTTCCACTATGGCATGATGGCACCCTGTATAGGCAAATAAAAGATTGAACAAAATAATCCAACTGCAATAAAACATACAAAAGCCACAATTGAAAACCGATTTTTTTTAAACATGATTTCTCTGAAACAGTCGAAGGTGTTGCCCGATTAATACGTAACAGGCACGCAAACAAGTGCTTACTGTGTTAACTGCATTTGAATAACACGAATTACATAGTTTCAGTATTTTTTACAAATAAATGGATCAATTGCCGTATTTGATTATACTAATCAGCTGTTTTACGGTTCAAATCATTTAAGAAAGGCAATATTAACCATGTTCTCGTCCTTGACTCTTGGTAGCGGAAAGGAAGATACTGAGGAGAATTCTGGGACCAACCAAGAGGATGGCTCGTAGAGAGTAGTAATGTAGTAATGTGGAGTTGGAAGAACTTGTTGCTGAGCCTAATATCATCGGCGAGACCAAATCGGCCCGATTTCACTGGCTTGGCCACATTGAGAAAATGGAGGAAGTTCGAGCGGTCAAAAGATCGTATCTAAGACGGCCTCAGGGGAGACAGCCCGTTGGTAGATCTAGGTATCGCTGGATTGACCAAAGTCCAACAAGACCTGCAAGCCCTTCATGCAGCCGATTGGAAGCAAGTGGCACAGAGTAGGGTGCAATGGCATCTTTTGGTGTCAGAGGCCAAGATCCACATCGAGACGCTGAGCCAGCGTTAGTATCTAATATAACCTATATATTTTATGGAAACCTTATGTCACCTGATGGGAAGCGAAGGGGAGGTTGAAGATGTAGTATGCTCGGAATGCTCGCTTGGAAGGAGAACGGCAGGTCCGGACAACATGATGGAACGCGACGAGTGATTTAAGAGAATCATGAGTTTTCGATACGCGACGCGAGTTGGTATTTTCAAAAATGACCCGTATCGTGCGATAGAGAGAGTTCAAGTTCGGACGTAATTGCCTTCATTTTGCTTTCAAATAATGTTGCGGGCCGTAACGTTTTTACCCCCTTTATCCTTCACAAAATGAAATAAATTTGGTCTCATTTAATTCACTGCATCTTATTTTAGGTTTATACGTTTTTCTTTTTTGGTAATTCAGTTTAGTCTATTAAAAACAATTGAAACGCTGGATGAAGTTTTTAAGTCAAAAATATAGATTTTCAGATACTAATAACTTTTATCTTAGGCAATATTTCTTTAAAATAAAAACGGTTAAACTTAGTTGTCCATTAGATCTAGAACATTTTCAAAAATTATCAAAATCGGACTTCGTTTATGGGGGGAAAACGTTACCGCTTTTTGTATGGAAATTTACAGCCTCACTCTGGCCTTGACACTATGAGTTTGTCTTAGGAGATGGTGTTAGAAACAGGTCCAGGCCTGCTACCGCTTGATTGTCTGCTCATTTAGCGACACCCGAGGGACACGGACGCGAGCAAAACTGAACCCCGAAATATAACCCCGCAATATAGAGAATTCAAAAATTACTATTATTGGCATGTTTTCATTCTAATATTTTTGTTTGATAAATTCATGAGTTTAGAATACTTTAAATTTCAACTAAAGCAGGTGCCTAGAATCTTGCTTGTGTTGAAAACAATCTAATAACAGCCGTTTTAGAGCTTTACGGTGGGTCTGCAATTATGTAGACGACCGTACCTATCTATACTAATCTTCTTAATCTATTTACTCTTAATATCATAAGGAGGAAAGATTTGATTGTTTGTTTGAATTGAATAGGCTCCAAAACTACTGGACTTATTTTGATAAAACTTGGTATGAGGCCTTACATTGATTCATTGGGAGTGCTATATGTTTTTGTCGCACGTGATCGGGAGTTAGCCAGGTGAAACCACGGAGCGCTGCTAGTGTGTAGAATAATTTGTATGAAAACGTCGCATTTTCTTTATTTTTTTTTAGAATAATTTGTATGAAAACGTCGCATTTTCTTTATTTTTTTTTATCTACTTTTTGTTTAGTTTTTCAGTCACACGTGACGGTCGCCGGTGGGCAGTATATACCTACCTATAACGACCTATTAAAAAGTTTACATATAGATACTTAGTTTGGTTTAACCCTTAACAAAGCGGTAGATATTCTAACGATAAAATAATTAAATTCAATTAAATTATGAATTTAAGTACTTAAACGTTTTGTTAGGGATGTGTAAATTCATTATTTAACCCACAAATAAACGGGAAGGCCCTTTGTAATCGGATTACTAACATTGAACTGAGTTTCGATCGGCTGATTTTCTGCAAACATAAACCTAATTTTTCGATTATGATGTCTCGGATCTTGTTTTCAAACTGGTTTTTAAATCTCGGCTTTATTTATTTCATGCGATTTCTTTTTTTTTTTTTTTCAAAATTAACAGGTTCGATCTTTGGCTTTGCTACCTGATAACTCTCCAAACCACTATGGTCTAAACTTCATAATTTCAGCACATCGTTCATACCTGTGTTGGGAGCTTGCGATGAGAAATTCTCAGCTTTTATAGAATGACGAAAGTTTGGTGGTAGGCGGAATCTTGGTCTATTTGGTCTCTAGAGCGCCACAAAAGAACTTACACACATAGGCTGATAAACACATTACCCTACCTTGCGTCACGGAGTCGGGTAATAACCACCAATCTTACGTACCTAAGTACTTAATATTAGCCGGTAACACTTACCTATAAATCGACTAATTTTTAATTATTCAATAAGATACTTACCACAAACCTTTCGGCGTTTAATGTCCACAATTGAAATAAACTACTTCTTAGAATGTCCACATCTAGAAATGACCACTCTTGGAATGTCTATTTTTGGTAATAGCCACTTCTAGAAATGACCACTTCTTAAAAAGACAATCTCTCAGAATACCCATTTCTTAAAATGACCTCATAACTTAAGTAGATAGTTATAAAAATAATGATCAAAATCGGACTTCAAACGCAGTGGAACGGCCTGAACGAACAGTGTTAAAACATTGAAAAAAAAAACACGCGTCGAATTGAGAAACTCCTTTTTTTTAAGTCGGTTAAAAAGTCGCATGTAAACTATAGATCAAACTGTCGGCCGATTGCAGGAAAACATAGAACAAATAAATGACATTTTTATCACAGTTGCAAAGTGGATCTTATTAAACCGCTTTTAGGCTCATAATGGAACGTATTATACACGCGTGCGATAAAAAAAAATCCAACTAGTGCTAAAATAATACGCTATCCCGATAAGTCAAATACGTATCTTACTACTAATGACATATTAGGTAGATGAAACATTCTTAATATAACTTAGGTTATACTGTTTTGATGTATAGAAAAAAGGTACCATCAAAGAGTTTTTAAGCCTTGCTGGCTTAAAACTCTTTGTTGGTACCTTTTTTCTTCTTTTCAAAAGGTTGTCTCTAAAGTCTGATAACGAACGATAATATTACGTGATAACGTCTTTGAAAACAATTAAAAATTGAGTTTTGTTTTTATTTTGTTTTTTCTTTAGTTAAGTACATAAATATATTTTTTCCTTACCTTTATATTCTGTTTTTAACCGCCGACGACGCAAAAACAAATGAAAAAAACCCTAAAAAAATATTGTATGTCAGACGAGGCTGTATAGGTTAAAAGTCTTTTGCATAGCCTTTCGGGAGGGTAATTAACAAAAAATAGTAAACATAACCTAAAATTCTTAGAAACTTTTTATTATTTTAACAATTACAAAATTTTGCATTGCAAATTGCAGTTGGAAATTTTTAACAAGTCTTTTTTTATTCGCAACTATGATAAAAAACGTCGTACGATACACGTGTGGATTGATCATTCCATCTCGGCTTTTGCCACGCTCGCGTTCCGCTCGCGCGTCATAAACCGCCTCTATGGAATGATCAACTTTCCACACTTGTATCGCAATGTACTATTATAGCTGGTTTAACTCTCAACTAACGGACCTTTTCAAGTCAAAGCGTCTATAGTTTGCGTACACCCCCAAAGTTAAGTAGGTAATTCGATTTAAATAAAACCGAAACCTATTCCAAAGCCGTCTTAAAAGGAAAGGGTACCGGAGGCTCTTTCCATACAAACTATTACAAACGTAGTCGACTGTTTTCTCCCTGGATAATGGCACTAGAGCAAATATTTTTGGTGCATAAAACTTATAATTGCCATGACCATGCCCCTATTTTTTGATTTTTTTAATTTTAATTTCTATGATAATTAGAAAATGAAAAAAACCAAAACATAGGGGCATAGTCATGGCAGTTATAGATTTTGTGGCACAAAAATATTTGTGCTAGTGTCATTATCCAGGGAGGAAACAGTAGACTACGTTTGTATGGAGAGCGCGCAGGTACCCTTTCACCTTAATAACGGTTTAACTTTTAGATATTAATTTTGGAATCGCATTAAATTCAGACAGAAAGGGATATTACTAGGGATATTTCAAATAAAAACGTCAAGTGAGAACTGAATAAACCACATAAATGTAAGTTACTTACTCTGTCAGCATTGAGCTTAGAGAAGAACTCCAGTGAAATTCTATTAAAATGAACATCTGAACTTTGATGAGTCGTTTGAACATTGTAAGCTTACTACTTTGTACTTGATGCTGACGCAGAAACTTTAGTAAATAGGTTTACTTATAACTAGCTGTTGCCCACGACTTCGTACGCGTGGTAGTTTTGTGTTATCACTACATAGTATAAAACAAAGTCGCTTTTTCTGTCCCTATTTCCCTTTGTACGCTTAGATGTTTAAAACTACGCAACGGATTTTGATGCGGTTTTTTTTTAATAGATAGAGTGATTCAAGAGGAATGTTTATATGTATAATACATAATATAGCCGTGCGAGCCGGAGCGGGTCGCTTGTATAATAAAACCTAACTCTTAAAACACTTTATCTATTAAAAATACCGCATCATAATGCGTGGCGTAGTTTTAAAGATCTAAGCACACATAGGGTTAGACAGACAGCGGGAAGCGACTTTCTTTTAAAAATAATAACTAAATAATCGTTTATTGCCATAAAATTTTAATTTTATACAGTAAATAAACTAATAATAAGTATAAATAAATAAATATTGCAGGACATTTCACACATCGCCATCTAGCCCCAAGCTAAGTAACTAGACTTGTGTTATGGGTGCTAGACAACGGATATACTACTTATATACTTTTCTTTTGTAAATATATACTTATAATGCATAGAAACAACCAGACCACAGACAAATATCTAAGCATAAATACTTGTCTGAGGCGGGAATCGAACCATGTGTTTGGCAGTCCGGCATGGAGACCATTGTGTCAACTGGGTCGTTGTAAACGTCAAAAATAGAAGAAAAGATAGAAGTTAGTTTTATTCGGATAGGTACAGTCGGTTGCATTATTGCAGCCCCCGGTAGAGTTCTAAAAATAATATTATTGGAATGTTTTCATTCTAATATTTTTTGTTTGATAAATTGATGAGTTAGAAGACTTTAAACTTCAACTAAAGCAGGTGTCTAGAATCTTGCTTGTGTTGAAAACATTCTTATAACAGCCGTTTTGGAGCTCTACGGTGGATCTGCAATAATGCAGCCGACCGTACATCATCAAAATTATTTCGATAAAAATGTCTTTTTAGCGCTTATTTTAAACTGACAACTTGATATGTATTTAATCTAGACTGGTGTAAGTTAAATACTTGGCATTAGCCATATCTTTGCAGTTTTTAGAAGTTAGGTAGACCTTTGCTTGCATGTATAATATGTAATAAATAAATATAAATAAATAAAAAGGAAACTATTTTGAGGAATTTAGAAGAAAAAAAAACAGGTTATTTAAATACAGCTGTAGGTAGTCCGCTAAGTGTCAATTTTTCTGTAGATTTTCATACGGTGAGACGTTTTTCTGTAAAATAAAATTGAATCACAATTTAGGCCGTATTATTTTTTAGAAAAAGATAATAATTAGAACACGGCGAGTGTTGCGAATGTAGCAGTATTGTAATACGGACTGGTCAACGTAGTTCCTTCGGGATTAAACTTTTAATTAAGGGATTTTCAGTGCCATAATCATTGTCCTAAACCCAGTATTGGGGTGTAATGGTGTAAAAAGTCGTTCACAAAATTAGCTATAAGCCGAATTTGGCTGCGATTTCATTTCTACACCGGACAGTTGGCTTCGAATTACTTTATTGTTTAAAGAGGGATCCTAAACTAACAAATAGCTGCGACCTTTTACGACGAATTTGTTAAGGTTAACAGTTTCGAAGTACCTACTCAAAAAACAGATTCTACGTTTTTCCAGAGAGATTTAAATGACAGTGGAATAGAGACTAAACTAGAACCTTTTAAATTGATATTATTTCACCTACGTCAATTGTGATATAGGTATTTTTGTCTTGAAATAAGAGTATGTCAGGTTAGGTATCAAGTTTTGCTTTTATCAGATATTGTTCTCTATTTACTGGCTGCGCGGCGGCAGTAAGAAGAAGAAAGATCTTCTTTCTTTTTCTTACTTTCCGATCCGTCCCGATTTTTTGGAAATATCGGGATAAATCGAAGCCTAATATCCAAGTAACCAGCCATGTACGTACGTAACTACAGCTGTCAGCTGAAAACCATCGATGTGAAGCTGCGTCACGCTGCGTCTCACAGCATAATATATGCTAAGCCTATGCTCCTTTAACTATACAGGGTTATTGGAAATTATACTAGCAAGCCGTTGAAGGCTTCTTCTGTGCACCCAAATAAACAACTTTTGTTCTACGACTTTTGGAAATTCGAACATTTTTTCGAAAATTTTGAGGTGACCTGAAAATCAGCTGTTCCTTACACGGAGAGGTCAGTAACCTTACAATTTGACTTATTTTTTAAGTTTCATTTACTGTTCTTGGTCTGAATGTCCTTTGTTTAAAAAAATCAGCTGTTTTTTCGAATTTACATAACCTCAAAATTTCCACAAAAAATTTCGGATTTCTAAAAGTCATAGAACAAAAGTTGTTAGTTAAGGTGCACAGAAGTAGCCCTCAACGGCTTGCTAGTATAATTTCCAATAACCCTGTATATTGTTTTCTTCTAAGTCATTATATATTTCCTGTTATTGAAATTGTGTAAGCATGGTAATAGACAATTATTTGTTAATTTACATTTTGAGTTTCATCGCAATCTGTGAGTAGTTTTTGCATAAAGGAGTAACAAACTTAAACCTACACAAACTCACAAAGTTTCACATGTATAATATACTCGTAACTAGCTGCGCTCCGAGGTTTCACCCGCGTAAGACCTGATCCCGGGAATACCGGGATAAAAAGAAGTCTACGTATTAATCCAGGTCTCCCGCTATCTAGATACCGAGTTTCATCGCAATCGATTTAGTAGTTTTTGCGTGAAGGGGTTGCAAACATATACCTACATACACAAACTTTCACATGTATAATATTATATAGTAGTATACTTATAGGATTAGACATTTTTTGGTTTCTCAGAAGGTACCTGTTCTGTAAGTACGGTAACTGTTTTCTGGATGAGCGGCCATATTTCTTTTTTAATGACGGTCTTCATTATATTGCAATTATTTGGAGATTGAAATCTTTTTAATAGTCGGAGTTATTTTTGCGTTTCGAACTGTTTGATATTTTTTTTTGCAGTGTAAAACAGACAGTAAATTTGCAGATTTTTCATTGTTCTGTTTTAGGTTCACTTGAGATGTTTTTCTACCAGCGCTTTCTCTAAACAAATATATATTCCTATTTACTTCCATAATAATATGTCCAGAGCTCTGTCCAGAGCTGTGTTTTCTAACCTTTTCAAACTTGACAGCCCTATGACAGACAGCGAAACTGATTTACCCCGGTTACTTTAAAGCTCTGCTTAAGTTGAAAACATTCTGATAATAGTAATTTTAAATTCTACGATGGGCTGGAGGCCTATTTTGGGCCTTTTGTTGCCATTTTGAAAATGATTTTCATTTTCAATCAAGTTTTCAAAACATAAATCTTTATTATCAGTTTATTAGTATCTTTCCAGAACCGTGGCTTTAGAGAGCAATCATTCTTTATTCATCTATCTTCTATAATATAAAATTAATCCCTATTTTCCTTGGTCACGGCATCACGTGTTTGCTGGACCGATTTAGCTAATTATTTTTTTTGTTGTGTTTGTTATTGTCATGAGAAGGCTTTCATGAAAAAAAAAATAAGAAAGAAATAAAATTATCATGCGGGTGAAACTACAGAGCGTAACTAGTAAAATATAAGTTTGCTGTAGTTACATTCTTTGGCATTTATTTATTCGAAGTCGAAGCCGATCGGCGTAAATTGGAGCCGGTTTTAAGACAGAACTTTTCATAATATTAATAATAAGCTCTTCACACACCTGGCGCTAGTTGATACTCTATTATAGAAAATCGATAATAGATCGAAAATCGATATCGAAATCGATTATGATCGGAAGCGCTACTGGTAATACGGATTATGACGGGCTAATATGTGGACTCTTAAATTTCATAGCACATAGCACAACGCAATAATGTACACATTTTATTGGTTCACGCTTAACGGCTCCCCTCCCCTAACGGATCTCCTACCTTCAACGGACACCCTGTCAAGAACTATCTCACGCTTATCGTTCCCCCTAAACTGGGTGCCAAAGAAAACTTAAAATAATTTAATACTTAATTAGGTCAGCTGTTATACAATCTCAATAACAGCTAATTTAATGAACTCCAGGTAATTTTTGCTTGGTGGAAAGTGCAGGTGTAGCCGCCCGAGGCAGGTAGACGAATTGTGCCGATCTTCAATGCAAATTAGAACTACCGCCTCTGCTAATGGATGCAATGGTGGCCCATTTTAGTTATAAGGCAAGAGAATTACAGGAAATGTAGCTGGAATATGAGCTATTCTTAAAAAAACTAACAGCGAAACAACCAGGGAATTGTAACTTTCCGATTTTAAAGGAAGTGTCCTTTAAATCTACAAAAATCATCCACTTTTTTAACGAACGCAAAAAATGTGTAAGGCGTCCAAATATTCCATCTTAAGTTGGCCCACGACTCCTAGGTAAGACTGTTTTCGACACAAGCAAGATGGTAGGCTTTAGTTGAAGTTTCAAATCTACTAACTCATAAATTTATCAAAAAAATATATTTGAATGAGTAATTTTCGAACTCTACCGGGTGCTGCAATTATGCAGCCGACCGTATCTATAGATCTCAGAGTGAAAATACAAGGTGACCCGTATACCGATATTGTTATGGCCAAAGGATACCGTCAACATTACAGCCATTAGAAAAAAATTACAAAAAAGTTTACAAGCCAACTTCGTGGCCCAACCCATACCTCGGCAGGAGTTATAAGAGTATCTTTAAACATTCTCTACCACAAGACCCTATTATACCTAGGTATCAGTATAACACCTAAGTCAATCTAAAATTTACCTTGATAAAGTTACCTAGCCCAATTAATATGTTTTGGCGAAAATCAATTTTGTAAATCAAAAGTTGAAAATTGAATACCTTCAGATAATTAGAATTCAGTATTTAAACTACATACTTATTTATTGACAACCCAGTTGGAACAATGGTCACCATGCCGTACCTACTGCCAAACACAGGGTTGCCGGTTCGATTCCCGCCTCAGACAAGTATTTATGCTTAGCTATTTGCCTGTGGTCTGGTTGTTTCTATGTATTATAAGTTTAAATTTACAAAAGAAAAGAATATAAGTAGTATATCCGTTGTCTAGCACCCATAACACAAATCTAGTTACTTAGCTTGGGGCTAGATCGCGATGTGTGGAATATCCTGCAATATTTATTTATGGCGATGTTGTGTCTGGGACATAGAGTAGGCTTGTATACCACCCTCTCAGATGATTCGACTATAACGTCCAGAGAAAAGAATTTGTCATAAAACGTTCGGAGACACCTATGCCGCGGGTTCTATCACGATGGTTTCCTTCATGTAAGAATAATATTAATTAGTAGCTCACTTTATTTTAAGGTAGGTACATTTATTTGAGTACCTGCAGTCTTTCAATAAAAACGTAGTCGACTGTTTCCTCCCTGGATAATATACTAGCACAATAATACTAGCACAACTTTTTTTGGGCCATAAAACCTACAACTGCCATGACTATGCCCCTATTTTTTTTTTCATTTTCTAATTATCAAAGAAATTAAGATTTCAAAAATAAAAATAAACAAAAAATAGGGGCGTGGTCAAATGGTCATGGCCGTTATCATTATCCAGGAAGGAAACTGACGACTACGTTTATATGGAAAGAGCGCCTGGTACCCTTTCACCTTAAATTAATGTTATCACATAAATTTTTCGTAAGTAAATAAAGAAAGAAAGAAAGAAAAGCATTTATTGAGTACAAACACAAGAATGAAGAAACGAACATGACAATGAAAATTAATTACAAAACAAAAAAAAGTGGAAAATATTCTCCGGTGCAATTCTGACCGAGATTCGAACCAATGATGACGATAGTATTTATAATGATTATGATGATGACAATGATGAATGAAAGTCGAAGTATCAACCACACCCTAAGTTATGAACTACAAGTTCCTGAAAACCATTTACAAAATCCAATTCCGCACAAACAATACGTTTTCGCGTCTTTCGTCTGTATCTTCATGAAAATACAGTGTCTCGCTATGATGCCAAATTTCAGTGACGATTCGACGGATGCCATACGATGCGTTATGAATATCAAATGTTATGGTTCACTTGAAGTTTTCCATTGATATGTTTGTCCTTTTATGTTGATATGTTTCCTTTTTTATGGTGTTTTTATGGTTGTGTTTTTTTAAATTGTGTCTCGTCAACGTTACTGCATATTTTAAGTCCAGTGACTTTTCGGTAAGTGTCTATTTAGTACTAGTTCTGGTGGAGTTTTGTCTGCGAAGGTGATTACTGGCAGACAGAGGAAAGCAAATTTTGCCAGACTTGAAGAATAGACGCTTCGTTCCCTCGGTCAATGGTAGAGATAGATTTTGAAGTCTTTACGTTAAACCAGTTAAACTAGCAGAGCCCTGCGGTTTCTCCAGCATAAGAATCAGATAGTCTGGTTCAGTTACAGACGCAGCCTTAATTCGTGAAACTCTCATATAACCGACATATCACTGATGGCGCTGAGGCTTCTAGCTTTAGCATCGTGCTAAGGACGAAACCTTTTTTTCTGGGCGCTGTTCTACTTTTTTCTTTTGCTTTTTTATGTGTTTATTTTTTTGTGTTCAGAAAATAAAATTTTATGACTTTCTTTCTTTCTTCTGATGGATGTAGCTAATTTATCCTCTACGCTACATCCATAAGTAACACATAAATTATTATTCAGGAAAACAAATAGGGGCATACATTTTGAAACAAACCATTCAATGCCTTACCATGCCTAAAACAAAAAAATACTGTTTTTAAAAACCTTTTTACCAAATCAGTGGATATTATGAAAATCATGTTTTCACAAATTAACAACGAATCCAACGTTAACGGTAATATTAATTTAGTTTCACTAACAAAGACGTCTTAGAACTGAACACACAAAAGGACGTAGAAGGTAAACTTCCAAAGCAGTTATATCAAGTACTTTGTATTGTAGATATTGAAATACACGATTTTGACAACGTAATAATATGTATCCCTTTGTTGTATAATATATTTATACAATTAGTAATAGCTTTGAATAGACTAAGTTAAATGAATATTTAGATCTTTACGTTGGAGATCTTATATGGCAACTTTCAACGAACGTAATTTTTCTTAAGAGAATCATGAGTTTTCGATACGCGGCGCGAGTAGGTTTTTTTAAAAAATGACCCTTAACGTGCGATAGAGAGAGAGTTTAAGTTCGGACGTAATTGCCTTCATTTTGCTTTCAAATAATGTTGCGGGCCGTAACGTATTTACCCCATTTATCCTTCACAAAAGGAAATAAATTTGGTCTCATTTAATTCACTGCATCTTATTCTAGGTTTATACGTTTTTCTTTTTTGGTAAGTAATTCAGATTAGTCTATTAAAACTTTGATCTTAGGCAATATTTCTTTAAAATAAAAACGGTTAAACCTAGTTTTCCATTAGATCTTGAACATTTTCAAAAAATATAAAAATTGGACTTCGTTCATGGGGGGGGGGGGAAACGTTACTGCATTTTGTATGGTTTACAGCCTCACACTGGTCTTAATTTCATACGCCAACGACCGTGGTACACAGTCTACTAAATAGTTACTACCGGCACCGGTAGCCTTCGTTGGTGAAAATTGTTGAATGTTACGAATGTGTTTTGTTTTTCTGAAAAGTGCTGAGATGGAATTGTAGGTGAGATTTTTACAGACATTTTGGTGTGACTTTGAGCCAAAATTTCCTATAGTTTTTTTATCCTAAAATTAAGAATTAAAACTAGTCTAGCTTTGAAATGACAAGGAGTTTTCGTCTCGAATTACCCCAAAATATCGGTATAGATTTCACCTACAATTTCATCTCAGCACTTCCGAGGAAAACAAAACATATTCGTTACAATCAACAATGTTAGTTGTAAGCGACGGGTATTTCTGGCGCGTTGCGTTTGGCAGCATAATAAATAAGAAAAATAAATGAATGAAAAAAAAAAAAAAACTATAACCCTTTGTTAAATAAGATAGTGTGTACTTAAACTTTGAAAAAAAAAATCAAAATGTAACACAGCTCTTATAATAATCACTACGTAACGTTCTTGATTCATTCTTGATACGTGAAATTAATAATATTCTTATACAGTACGTACTAAAGAAATAAGAATACTTACCCTTGATAGCAGGACAGCAAAAGTCATAGAAATACAAAGACGAAAGCTAGTCAAAACACTGAGATGCCTCGCAAAAACTTATTTTTAAGAGGGTCACCTATTTATCTGTTCAATTCTTAATATTTTATTGAAATGATTGAATGAATGAATTGAAATGAATACCGCGTACTTATTCATACAAAAAGAAATAGCTCTTTTTAATATAGTCTAGTTTCGGTGTTTGTTTTTTGTAGGTATTATTAATTATTATATACTTGTATTTCTTCTTAAAAAATTGTATTAATCACTTTAAAGTTACTTTTTAAAACAAATAAGCCTAAAGAAATAATATCAGTTGCCTGCGTCTGTCTTTTTTGATGTGTATAACTTGGGTCGTCAAGTCACGAGTGAATAAGTATTTCTAAGAAAGCATGCTACATCTTAGGCTGTGCATCATTACCTACAATCAGGCGGGTGTGATAGTTTTCAAACGTTTACATATAGGTACTTAAAATAATATAGAATATAAACTATTCAAGAGCTTGACATCAATGACGTACCTACCATTTCGTCGCAATTGCCCGATTTACATTATTCCAATCCAGTTACTTATTAGCGCTGGACTGCAATAGACTGTGCTGGAGATATCATCTACAATAGTCTAAATGATTCCAGTCATTTAAAAGCTGTCGAATCCTCTTTCATATACCTACAATTGTTCTGTCACTAGAACTAGAATGGCACTGGATCGCCATCTATATTATTCCGGTTGCGCTGGAATGGTTATACTGGATTCAAAGTGGACCGCCAATCCAGTTTCTGAATTGGATTGCTCACTGGATTCAGTGCAATCCAGCGCTGGATTCAATAGCTGCAATGGAACAATGTAAACCAAAGGGATGAAAACAGGTATGCCCCGGAATGTAAATTCCATTAAAAATTGGTATGGAATCCTCTTAAGAATATCTGAGAACATCTTTTATTTAATTCAATACCTTTCAGACAGAGGTGGAGTTTCCAGCCTCCGATACAAGTGAATTAGACTGATTTGTGTATTGTGCCGCCTCGGCTTACCTGAGAGATCATATAAATCATATTACAATACTTGTCTGCTGAAAACCTGTTTTGTTTGGCTTTTTCACTTTTTCATTGTATTATTTTTTCGGTTTAGGTAACGCTTGGCGTGAGTTTATTTGAAGTATAAGAATACAAGAGTTTCCAATGCGCCTCCGCCGGGCCGTGGCAGACTGGGTAGACCCAAGACGTGCTGGCTTGACGTCGTAAAGGGTGATTTGCGTACAAATGGCCTTACTAACCAGGATGCCGAAGATCGTGCGAAGTGGAGGCGTAAAAGTCGGACCCCGGGCTCCCGAGAGGGTTGCAACCGGGAACATCTCTCGGATGATGATGATGATAAGAATACAAGAGTTTCAACCATTTACCTATCCTTTATCAATTTAAACATTAATTTAAATGGCTTAGTTATAACTTTAGTCGTAACTATCTAAGAAATGAAAGGTTTAGTGGTCCCTAAATTCACGAAGTCATCAGTAACGAAAGAACTGAAATAAAACGCTTTGGTTTATTTCAATACTAACAATTTTTAAGGTTCCCCAAAAGGTAAAAAAGGAACACTTATAAGATCACTCTCTTGTCCGTCTGTACGTCTGTTTGTATGTATGTCGCTACCAAATTTCTCAGGAACGGGTGGCCCTAGCAAGTTGAAATTAATTTCAGATACTGAGGTCTATAGATTATAGTCCCTATTAGGTGTATAAAAATCAATGTCATGAGTCAACACGATAAAATGATATGGGCAAATTTTCGCGAAATCTTGTTTAACAAGATTTTTTATAATAATTAATTATGTTGTTATTAATTAGCAAGTTATTCGTTTATAAAAAGGGTAACTTAATCAATCGTTACCAGCTACAAAACGGATTATTTAAATCATATAAAAATAAGAACATTTAGAAAAAGAAGAGAGTTTAGTAAAAATGGAATTTTATTCTTCTAATAAAATCAGCAAGTGCTATAAAATAAGTTGGAAATCGTAAACGATTGTAAAAATACTCAACCTTTTTAATTTAAAAGTGCATTCGGCGTCTCATTTCTTGAATGTAGTAACTACAGTCGCAGTTTCACCAAATTACTATAAAAATCCACCAAGCAGACTCAAGATGGTAAAATAGAAACGCTTCCCTTCAATAAACACTAAGTTTGATTCTATAAAGCTTTAAAATCATTTCTAGAGATGAAACGGATATGCAATAACTATCCGGTATCCGGTCTATCCGGGTCAAATTTGAAATCCGGCGGAATACCGGATAGGAAACGAGTATCCGACCGGATACCGGATTTCAAATAAATACGTACGACATAAAGTTTGAAGCTACTTTAATCTTTATTTAACATAGAGAATCATAATTTTTTAATAAAAGAACTAAAAAATTAATACTCAAATTGCACTAAGGGCAAATTATGATGAACTAGCTCCATTAGTTTTTAACCGTAATTAAACCATTAGTTTTGCGTGAAGTAGTAACAAACATACACACACACACATTTAGGTATGATAGATACCAACTTTTCTGCGTTAAAAGGATATACACAACAAAAACACGTTTTTTCATAACGTCTAATGATCGTACCTATTTGCAATCAATTGCAGAAGGCAATAAAGCGTATAAACGAAAGGGCCCGAAATCACTCGAGTCCAACCGATCGCTTCACTCGTGTAACAAGGCGATTCGTTGGACGAGTGTGAGTGAAGCGATCGGGTATTCGGCTATTCGGCTTTAAGGTTGGCCGAATATTCGGTATCCGGTATCCGGCCAAACCTCTATCCGTTTCATCTCTAATAATTTCGTTCTCTAAATGAATATAACCGCGACAAGGAGTCACGTTTCAAGACCATTTAATTAATGGTAGAAAGAATGAAATGAAATTCTTTTATTTTAAAAGTGGAAGAACTAAGATAATAGTTTGTGGGGTCGCCGGTTGGGGGTCGGGTGTCCGGAAGAGTTAGGATGTTTTACACTGGGACTTTGTTTATTTTTCGTCGAGAAGGTTTCTTTCATTCAATTCAGAAGGTAGTTTTATGGATATTGTTTTAACTTATTTTATGGAGTTTGATGTAGTTTCTTCTTTTGAAATTGTTGTCGAAACAATATTTTGTTTGTTAAAGATTATTTTACCGATACCTTTTTTTCCTCTTTATAATAATTTAAGTGAGGCTTCCGGCGACTGGGACCGCAATCAACTAGAACCGCGGTCCCGGTTGCCGGATTCATTTATTTTATTATTTTTCTTCCGTCGAGTGGGACCACTCGCAAATAAACAAAGAAATCAATTGTTCAAGAAAAATAGTACAGTCAAACGAAAAAATGTTTAAAGTAATAATTATGAAAACAACTCTTTGATTCAAAAATATCATTGTAAAAATACGCGAAACCTTTGGTTATTTTTAATTTAAAAAAGATGACGTACTTAATTAAATACCTACTTTTTTTTCAAAGGTTCAAATTCCTTTTTCTAAATGACACCCATGGAATTTGAGTTCGTTTTAACTAGGAGTGATTGTTGACTGTGATTATTGTATAATACGTATTTATGTGTATATTTTTATTTTATTTTAACGTCCTTAAGGCTGATTTTGTGATAGATAATTACTTACTTCTAATGATTAATTGTAATGGTTAATTGTTTGTAAATTGTTGATTATTTTTAGCATATTTTAGGTGTATGTTTCATTGCGTAAATTTTAAATAAGTAACGAGAACGATAATCAAAGAGTTTATTCTTTAATGATTACTTTAATCGTTTTTTCGTATGACTGTACTGTTTTTGACTTGAACAACAGTTTTTTTTAATGTTTTTTTGAGAGTGGTATCAGTCGACGGAAGATCCCGGTCCCGGTTACCGGATTCATTAAAAATATGAATCCGGTAACCGGGACCGCGGTTCCAGTAGATTGCGGTCCCAGTCGCCGGAAGCCTCATTTAAGTATAGATATAGATAGATGTATAGTATCAGAGAAATAAAATAATTCAATTCAGTTCCAACAATTAGCTATATTACGAAGTGCATTTCACTTTGGCGCTCTGCCATTTATGAGATTGCACCAATTTTGACAAACAATGTAATAAAATCCATGCGACAGTTAGATTTAGGGATTTTTCAAATAAATTAAAGACTAGCTGCATTCACACTAGTAAATCTCAATTCCGGGAAAAATATTGGGATGAAAAATAGATTATGTGTTATTTCAGGAATAAAGTAAGATTTCATCTTAATCCAACCGATTTCTTAACAGTATTAACCAATAAATCTTCTTCTATCTATCTTCTCTATACATATAAAATGCTTTGTCCTGACTGACTCGGTCGGCTGCATAATTGCAGACCCACCGTAGAGCTCCAACACGGCTGTTATAAGAATGTTTTCAACACAAAGCAAAATTCTAGACACCTACTTTAGTTGAAGTTTAAAGTATTACTCATGAATTTATCAAACAAACATTATTATAATGAAAACATCCCAATAATAGTAAGTTTAGAACTCTACCGAGGGCTGCAATTATGCATCCTAAACCGCTGATCGTAAAGAGGTCTCTAAGATCAGCGGCTTAGGCTGAACAAAGAACACACCCTCCAAGTTTCAGGTGAAACTAGGTGTTCTTTGTATTACGTAGGCATTCGACAAGAAAGGATTTCCCCTAATTTCTAACCTTTAGGGGGTGAAAAAGGGGGGCAAAGTTTGTATGGAACAACGTCATTCCTTGGTCGATCTACTTCAAATCAACTTCTAAGCGGACGATGTCGCGTTCAAAAAACATGGCTTTAAATGGATAAATTTAGGTTTAGCCACTTTTAGTCATAAACCGATTGTTAGATAGACGGATGCAAATGGTCTCGATCACTGCTCACAGCTGATGACGCCTAGACCGGTCCACAAGTTGTTCGGTTTGCCTTTGCATGCATTCTTTTTGAAACTTCCTTACTTCCACGACCTCTGTGGCGCGTCGGGCGAACACCCGACTGCGACGCAGAAGGTTGCGGGTTCGATTCCCGCCGGGAACAAGTATTTATGCTGACCATAAATTCTTGTTTCTGGTTCTGGGTGTTTCCTATATGTATAATATGTATATATTTACAAAAAAAAAAAAGTATATAAGTAGTTTATCTGTTATCTGGCACCCATAACACAAGCATTAAGTTGCTTAGCTTAGGGCTGGATGGCGATGTGTAATATGTCCTGAAATATTTATTTATTTTATTTATTTATTTATTTACTTTTTATTTGCCATTATTTGCTAAATACTTATGGATTTAATTGCAATTTTATTAATCTAAAGTTACTTTTAGTGTGAAAGTACAGTCTTGAATATGTTAATAATGATAATGATGGCTATTTTCATTAAAAAATATTGTTGTGTTCACATTGAAGTTACGCAAAAACATTGGAATGTTCGGTTTAATACCTACGCTCACCTATAATAAATTATTGTTTACTTAACTTAATATATTAATAATATATTTCTAATACTTACCTAATTTTTATGATTTTAACTTTTTGTGACATGTAATTTTTTTTAATTGTATTTCTTCTATTTTTATTATCTTTTGACATTAATATTGACATTTTTCTTTTGACATTTTGAAATTTGAATTTGCATTTTTTATTTTTATGGATTTTTTAATTTTTTATTTAATTGTTGGAATTTGTTTATTATTAGTATTTTTTGATTATTTATTTTTATTTTATTTTATTGTAACGTATGGATTTTATTATCTGAAATAAATGAATTGAATTGAATTGAATTAATGTTAAGATATTTTGATTTCTCAGTAAGTGATTTTTGTAAATTTTATGAGAAATAAAGAATTTTAAACCGTATGTCATATGGACGTAGACTCTTAACCTCTCTAAATTTCTCTATTAGTCACTCACGTTTATTTAATGACTAGCAGCGATCTACAGTTTCACCTGCGTAACTCCCGATCTCATAGGAAAATCGGGATAAAAAGTAATCTAAAACACTCGTAATGATTCCATGTATCCTCATACCAAATTTCATCAAAATCGGTCCAGTAGTTTCGAAGCCTATTTAATGCAAACAAATAAACATATAAATCTTCATATTAGTAGTAGGTATAGGTAGATGTGGTACATAACGTAGTAATCATTATTTTAGTTGATTAGAAATGAAATAATCATTCGTAAATTAATATCGGTCAAGAGAAACAACGAAAAATAAATCTGAAATGAAAAAGACACGAAAGATGCCAGAAGATTTTTAGTTCTAAAATAAGTCAACTTGAAAGCAGCCATTTCAGTTAAATTGGTTAGTACTCGTTCATTATTAGGCAATTAGGTAAGTTAGTAACTAACTACAACTTAGACGCGATATTAATCACTACATAGTACAAAACAAAGTCGTTTTCTCTGTCCCTATGTCCCTATATCCCTTTGTATGCTTAAATCTTTAAAACTACGCAACGGATTTTGATGCGGTTTTTTGAAGTTATACTTCTTTAGGCGCGTTATGAAAAAATGATGAGAGTGAAATTTTACAAAAGCGTCACACAAAATTCTCACCATGAAGTTGTCCGCAAACCGCAAGATGACAGCTGTCATAAAACCATGTTGAAGTTGTCCGCAAACCGCAAGATGACAGCTGTCATCTGCTCTAATTATTTATATTTGTCGGACGAGTATTTTGTCGGACGAGTTTTTTGTCGGACGAATTTTTTGCCGGACGAGTTTTTTGTCGGACGAGTTTTTTGTCGGACGAGTCTTTTGTCGGACGAGTTTTTTTTTTTTTTTTTTTTTTTTTTTTTTTTTTTTTTTTTTTTTTTTTTTTTTTTTTTTTTTTTTTTTTTTTTTTTAATAATGCCAAAGAAGTATAACTTCTCACGCGCGTACATAAGTACACGCACCCATTTTTTTTTTAATAGATAGAGTGATTCAAGAGGATGGTTTATATGTAAAATACACGCATAATATAGCCGTGCGAAGCCGGGGCGGGTCGCTAGTTATTTATAATATTGAACTCATATATGCCTTTGATTTATATTCATTAAGTCTAATAATAATTTTGCATAAATATTGGCACTTTTTGGACTATCAAGTATTCAACATGATGCCTTAGTTATAGCCTAATGAAACTTTCAGGGTTTATTCTTCATAGCTACTAGTTTAAAGGTAGGTTACAGAAGAAAATAATCTATGAAATATTTTTTTATAACCATCACTACATAGTATAAAACAAAGTCGCTTTTTCTGTCCCTATTTCCCTTTGACTGCTTAAATCTTTAAAACTACGTAACGGATTTTGATGGGTTTTTTTAAATAGATAGAGTGATTCAAGAGGAAGGTTTGTATGTATAATACATGCATAATATAGCCGTGCGAAGCCGGGGCGGGTCGCTAGTTCAAATATAATGTAAAAATTAGATTAAAAAAAAAACTTTTTACAAAAGTCCAAATAACTTTTGAACCATTGAATATTGCAGAATATACATGGGGGCTTAATCGATAGGTACTGAGGTCCCCAGGCCTACCCCCCAGTAACCGATGATCCACCCCCTTTGTAAACCCTGTATATAGGTATACTAAGTATGAAACTAGGTAGCCATAACGTTACATTATTCATACAAATATAAATATTCACATTTTATAATATCATACTTACTAAGAAGATTTATTCACATAAAATAACTGAAAAAATACGAGAACAGCACATAACTAACGCTCATGAAAGTTAATTAAACCGACCGTCACTTTCAACTTGAACTAAGCATCAGTTAAGTTAGCGGGTAACCACAACACTTAGAATAGAAATCGTTCATAGCTTCTAAGTTAAAATTTTATTATGAACCTGTGTTTAAGTTATTAAACCCGCATTAAGCCGTTTATTAATGTGGACTTTAAAAATGCTTGTGAAGTTAAATGGTAAGTTTAAAATTTAAAATAGGCGCCAGAATCTAATGACACAAACAAACAATAATAAAATATATAAAGGACGCGCTAGAGGCCGCAACAAGTAGGTAACAGTGGTGATATTTCTTTAAATGTAATCGATAGAATACAAAATTGCTGCACAATTGCTATTAAATAACAGCGTCTAATAAAAATATCTGCTATGTCAATTTTGTAAAACGTTCGTACCTGTTCTAAGTTAAAATTTTATTATAAACCTGTGTTAAAGTTATTAAGCCCGCATTGAGCCGTTTATTAATGTGGACTTTAAAAATGCATTCGTGTTAAGCCGAAGTGGTAAGACCAGAAGCGCGATAGAGGTGTCTTAGAAACAGTTTTTGGGTATCAACCACTAAAATCCATAGAATGATATTCCTACTGTCGTAAAGGTGAAGAAATACTTTGTTTTGTGATACACTTCGAAACACGATTAGAGTGATTTGCTCAATAAAAAAATCGTGAAAATCGTCTTTTTTTTGAGCTTTTTCAATTATAAGGCGATTGTAAAGAAACAACAAGTACAAAATTTATAGTTTCATAAACTTTACATCAAATCCCTAATGGTAGTGCAGATGGTTTTTCACTAAAATGATGTGAGTCTTTTTTAAAGATTTTTGTGAGTAATTACATAAAACAGTTAAAACGGCCATTTCACGGCGCGCGGGGGAGAGAGATAGGGGAAAGGAAAGGGTGGTGGGAAAGGGATAGGGGTTTTCAGGTCCTATTCCACCATAAATGATAAGTGGGTAACAGTGGTAAGGGGTGATATTTCTTTGAATATAATCAATAGAATATAAAATTGCTATTAAATAACAGGGTGTAATAAAATGTCAGCCATGTTAATTTTGTAAAGCAATATTGATTATTAAGGTTCCGTACCTCGAAAGGTAAAAAAAAGATCCCCTATAAGATCACTTTCTTGTCCGTCTGTCTCTCTGTCTGTTTTTTATGTTATTTTGTGTAATAGATAGGTCTATGAAAGAATCGGGTTGTACGGACCCCTCGCTACTGTTAACCCTCGGGTGCTATCGGATATGCACGCAGACACGCATTCTAATTATTGTATCACAATACAGTAATACTAAGTTAGAAGATAAATATAACTGTTACATCACATCTCACTGCATGTAAGTCCATTTATCACAGAGTTTTAGTCTACAAAGGAACCTTCTTTCAATTATAATTAAACGTTTCAGAACAATCTCTGTCAGCTCTAGTGGCGTCGTCGTCGTCGTCGGACACTCTCCGCTTCATTTTTCAAGCTCCTGAAGTTTAATATCAGTGAATGCCATGTGATATTAATGGATGTAGACTATCACTGTTAGTTTGAACTGATGTGAGGAAAATGAACTGAATTCCGAACTTATATAGAACTAGCGATTCGTTCCGGCTTCGTACGGCTATGTTATGCATGTTTTATAAATATAAACCTTCCCCTTGAATCACTCTATTTATTTAAAAAAACCGCATCAAAATCCGTTGCGTAGTTTTAAAGATTTAGGCATTCATAGAGACAGACAGAGAAAAGTGACGTTGTTTTATACTATGTAATGATTCCACGACCTAATTTTTTAATTTCCATTCTTTTGTCTTACAACCATGCAGACTGATGCGGCACCAATTTATGGTGGAAATACCACATGTCCGCACTAAGCGTTTTGCTTCGTCATTCCTTATACGTACTGCAAAGGAATCAGTTGCCTGTGTCTGTCTTTCCGGACGTGTACAATGGGAATTGTCGATTTACACTAAGTGTTTCAAAATGTTTATTACAAACCCCTTACAATTATATTTTTATCTTTTTTTAAAATATATTTTTCGGAAAAAGTCATAATTAAAAAAAAATGGGTGCGTGTACTTATGTACGCGCGTGAGAAGTTATACTTCTTTGGCATTTAAAAAAAAAAAAAAAAAACTCGTCCGACAAAATACTCGTCCGACAAAAAACTCGTCCGACAAAAAACTCGTCCGACAAAATACTCGTCCGACAAAAAACTCGTCCGACAAAAAACTCGTCCGACAAAAAACTCGTCCGGCAAAAAACTCGTCCGACGTGAGAATTTTGTGTGACGTGAGAATTTTGTGTGACGTGAGAATTTTGTGTGACGCTTTTGTAAAATTTCACTCTCATCATTTTTTCATAACGCGCCTAAAGAAGTATAACTTCAATAAAAAAACTTTACAACAACTTTATAAATATTATTTATTAAAATAAATTATTAATATAAAATATTTTATTTTTTATTTGTCCTCCGAAAGCATCGATCAAAACATTTTAATCTGTGACGTCACCTTTCCGTGTACGTTGCGTGCTTTTTTGTTTTTTCTCTATTGTTTTTTCTCTAGGAAAATGGAAAATCGTGATATCACACGAAGCTCAGTCATTGTCGCCCGCGTTTCGTTTCTTTTAGTCAGCAGACAAAATATTGCAAGTTTTAAGAAAATAATATATTTACAATACATTTTAATGCAAAATAAATATTGTAAGATTGTAAACCTATTAGTTTCCATTTTCAACATATTTCATATTTTTACTATAAAATTATGTTATTATGCTTAGACATATTCATTAGGTAATTAAAATCTTTTGATTTTGATTTCATAAACATTTGCATGCCTTTGTAAGGTAAGAAAATTATGGATCTATTTTTTTTTGTAATGACCATCTAATATATACCTGTGTTTTTTTTAGCAAATAAAGATTCTGATTATTTTGTCGTTATCACAGTCATGTAGCCAATTTGTATACATAACAACCAGACACCTAGGAGCAACCTAAAATTATATTTTATCTCATGTTTTTAAAATGACACCTACGATAATGCGTTTGAGAAAGCTTACGTTTCAGAAACTTAAAACCACCTAAAAAGCGTCAGATAAGTAAAAACACCTAATCTTCAAGCTTTCAGAGATTGTTCTTCACATTTCTTAAGTAAATGACATTTATCTCAATCGAGTGATTTTAACGACAGCTTTTTACGTGACGTGAGTCTTAAATCACTATCACTATCACTACATAGTATAAAACAAAGTCGCTTTCTCTGTCCCTGTATGCTTAAATCTTTAAAACTACACTGAAAAAATAAAAATTTAGCAAAGTACCTTTTTGGCTCGGTTAAAATCTTATCGGTTAATTTTAACTAAGACTTATCTAAAAAACTCAAAGTGAACTTGGCATATAATAGCCACGTGAACATTGTTAAATAGTCTTAGCTAATAACAAATGGAAATTTAATTAATAACAAATAATTTAATTGCTAAATTCAAATAAGTTGGAACTTGATCAGAAACTATTAAGTGCGTTTGTCAATTCTGAATAAGAATTTTAGTTGTTTCTAAACAAGTATTTTAATCGTTTAATTTTAGCAAACATCTTTATCTAATAATAAATGAGTTACACTTATTTAATTTTAAACTGAGTGTTTATGGTTTATAACAGAGTAATTATTCGGTTGACATTACAAAGATTCTAATTTAAAAATAAATACGTTGAACTATTTAATTTGAAACGTGACTATTGGTTGATTTTAACCGAGTATTTATTCGGTTGATTTTAACAAATCACTGATTTATTTTTAATTAAGCTAAACATATTTCTTTTTAAATAAGTAAATTTAATCGGTTGATCATAGCAAAGTTGCTTAGCTATGATTACCTTCGCCGTTTCTCGGTAGAGTTAACAGTGTTCTGTGGTAAAATTAGTCGAGACACTTAATTGGTCACAGCCGATTTGCTTAATGAAATTTAAATAATGTGTGGATCCGTTCATTCCATAAATCATAGCTTCATTTCACTCCATAGTTCATTTGCTCGCCAATCGCCTCCCCGGTGCAATCGCCAGTACAAAGCTAGAAAATAGTGTGTGTAACGCGTTTTTGTTCGATGCAAGCAATCTTTTGCAATATTTTCAACAAGCAAACTGTGTTGAGGAAGTTCGTAATCTACTCGTCGCTTGGAAGCTCGAATCATACATATAATAGAGGCCTATCCGCATAGCTCAGTGACGACACAGTGCCGTACCGTGACGTTCCATCAGTGTCAGTGAAAAATGATATTGTTTCATACTTTTTGTACTAGACTATCCGTACTGGTCAGTGACAGTGATGTTTAGTGATGTCAGTGCTGCTCCGACGCTCGCCGTGATCCGGCGATTTGAGGTGACAATATGTGAAAGTTACGATCTGCGACTAAACTGCAAAAGGTTTATGTACCAGCTTACCACTGTGTTGTATCTATTACCTACTAGAAACTTCTACTATCAATGTATCGGGATCTCACTTTGTTTAAAAATAAAATCAACATATTCCTTCCGCTGGTGGCGGGATCTCACTATGTTTAAAAATTAAACCATGTTAATATACTTTGTATTTTAATTTCATAAGAACCCTTTTAGACCAGAAAAAATTAAATAAGCTCTCTATACCTAGAGTTAATTTAGTCATTATAGGCTTAAGTTTTCCATACAGTATTAAGTAGGTAATCCTAACTTTATATTCTTTTTTATTCGTTATTCTTTACAACAATGCAAACCAGCTCTACTCGATAAAATTCCAGCTAGTCTACTTCAAACGTTACTAGTATTCAATTGAAATTGTATATTATTATAAACTGTTATCTACTTCCAAGGATTGGTATCTATATGGTTTTAAATAAACATAATATAACAAACCCAGAAAGTGGATCTACTTAAAAGTAGAAATATAAACAGTTTTTATTAATAATATTACCAATAAATTGATTGAAATGTGCCCATTGAATTAATTGTGTTTGATTACTGAGTAACATTGTAGTAGATAGGCATCCAAATCGGAAACTATAACCAGCCTGCTAGGTAGCAAGCTGGTTGTAGTTACCGAATAATTTCAGCAGTGTTACTTAGTGTTCTTAACAAATGTATTCGGTTGTAGTTACCGAGTAAATTTGCTTAAGAATACTAAGTAACACTGCTGCAACTACCGAGTAGACTGGCTTTAGGTACCGAGTAAATTTGGTTAAGAATACTAAGTAGCACTGCTGCAACTACCAAATAGATTGGCTTTAGGTACCGAGTATATTTGGTTAAGATTACTGAGTAACACTGCTGCAAGTACCGAGTAAGGTGGCTGTAGATAGCGAGTAAACCAGTTGTAGTAACCGAACAAACTGGTTGTAAATACCGCGTAACACTAATGTTATGTACCGAGTAAGTCGGCTATAATTAACTAAGGCGATGGATTGCCGTGATTGAATACATATCTCAGGCTACTGAGTAAAATTGGCTAAATGTAACCAATTTTCTCTGCTGTTACTAATGAAGCTATCTATGTTATTAGTAACGAAGTATTTTTAATCGTTTATAACGGTTAATATTAAACAAAAAATAATAACAAACTTGACTTATTTGTTTTTAGCAACTAACTTTGCAGGTGCTATAATAACAAACATGATGGGTTATTTTCAACAGTATTTTATTTAAATTTAACCCTCACGTTTTTTCAGTGTACGCAACAGATTTTGATGCGGTTTTATTTATTAGATAGAGTGGTTCAAGAGGAAGGTTTATATGTATAATACACGTATAATAAAGCCGTGCGAAGCCGGAGCGGGTTGCTAGTATACTTTAAGAACTTTTTGTCAAACTACTTACATTGATAACGATTTCGGAGCATTTACTTGGAACAATTTTAATCTATACTATGATTAGTATAGATTAAAATTGTTTCCAATCCAAAGCCGGAGCGGGTCGCTAGTTATTTATATGAAGTAGTGATTTACTTAATATAAATAACTAGCGACCCGCTCCGGCTTCGCACGGCTATATTATGCATGTATTATACATATAAGCCTTCTTCTTGAATAACACTATCTATTATAAAAACCGCATCAAAATCCGTTGCGTAGTTTTAAAGATTTAAGCATAGGGATATAGGGACATAGGGACAGAGAAAGGGACTTTGTTTTATACTATGTAGTGATAGTGAAGTCACTTTTCGCTGTCCCTATATGTACCTATGTCCCTATGTATGCTTAGATCTTAACTACGCAACGGATTTTGACGCGGTTTTTATTAATAGATAGAGTGATTAAAGAGGAAGGTTTTTAGATATAATACATGCATAATTATTACAGCCGTTTCGAAGCGGGAATGGGTCGCTAGTAATATTATAAAGCTGAAGAGTTTGTTTGTTTGTTTGAACGCGCTAATCTCAGGAACTACTGTTTCGTATTGAAAAAATATTGATGTGTTGGATAGTCCATTAATCGAGGAAGGCTATAGGCTACTTTTCACTTTGATATTCCCACGGGATCGGTACTCACGCGGTTGAAACCGCGGAGCGCAGCTAGTAAAGATATAAAGAAAGAAGATACAAGACCAGAAGATAGATTTTCGAGATGAAACTACCCTTTCAACCGACTTTTTTTGTAATTTTTGCGCGACCAAGACTGCAGCTAATGTTCCCAACTATTCTGGTCAACTCATAAATGATTCCCAACTTTTATAGAATCGGAATTTCAGTTAAAATTCTTTTCTAACTGTTCGCTTGACATGTAACAAGTTGTCTGAGTGCTTGGTGCAGATAAAACTGGAGAAACTGGACTGGATTTCAGAGAGGAGACTTTTCAATCGGTCTTCAGAATTGGTGCTACTTTGCTTTGTGGCTCGAGTATTCATGTTTTATCGCCAGTTATTTATAAACGCCTGGTACTTTATTCACTGTTATTTATCTTTTTGTAACTATAACTACAAAATCATTTAAATACTAAATATTATGATGAGAGCTATGGACTCATAATACATCAGCTTCATATTACTAAATCAATGATGTAAGCAATGACAGAAGCCCTCCTAGGTAGGAATTAACGGCTGGGAATAGGCGACGTCTTTTGTTGTATGCTTCTTAATGGGAATTTATTTACTTTGTATTATTCGTGTGCTTTTTTGGCTGACCTTTCTATCAAATAGGACGCTATCTGCCGATTTAAAACTCTAAAGTCTTTATTCCCCTCTAGATAAATTCAACCACAGTTTTAATAATGGTTTTTTTAAATAGATCGGTATTATAGAGATTCGGTAGGTATAGACCAGCGTTAGCAATTAGATTCCAGGCTTTTAGATTCGACCAATTTGAGTCACATGTGCTTAATAAAGTTTCACGAAGCGACCTCTTTTGAAAATAATAAAAATAATTCTAAAACTGATTTTGGACGCCGGGTCGGAAATGTTTTAGTTCCAATGGCATCTTCGAGTGAAGTTAGGAAGACGTTTATTATTTTAAGACCCTGCACCACAAAATTCTTGATTCTTAGTGCGCATCTTCCCCGAAACAGTTATACGGAATACCTTCTTCTTCTTCTATAAGTACTGCAGTGAGCGATAGTGCAGCAAGCAACTAACATCCAACGAGTTTTAGCTGAACTAGCACCCGAAACTTGAAAAAAATTTCATAGAAAACTACCACAAATCGAATCGACTCATGTAGATTGTCCAGGGGCGGCTGTTTGACCGATTTAATTTTCATATTTAAGAAGCAAGGGTACCGACTCTCTCTCCATACAAACGTAGTCGACTGTTTCCTCCCCGGATAATGACACTTGCACAAATATTTTTGTTGCATAAAACTTATAACTGTCATTGACCATGCCCCTCTTAAAAAATACGGAATATCTTGATTCGGTCCAGCGATAAAAGCTATGCGATAGCTTAATCATCACTACATAGTATAAAATAAAGTCACTTTTCGCCGTCCCTATGTCCCTATGTGTCCCTATTTCCCTTTGTATGCTTAGATCTTTAAAACTACGCAACGGATTTTGATGCGTTTTTTTTAATAGATTGAGTGATTCAAGAGGAAGGTTTATAAGTATAATACAGGCATAATATAATAATAATAATAATAATTGGTTGGAGAGTTGGCGAGTCTCCGCCTGCCACTTTTACATGTTTGTTGAACATTGTTACGGCAGGTGCCATAGTACCCATAGTTCCCCAGTATCCAGTCCACTACCATCCCATCACAATAGCCCAAGTAGTAGTTTTCTCCTGTAGTTTATCAATAGTTCTATTCAAACCGGAGGTTGTCCTTGGCTGCATTTTATAGTGCAGACAGGGATAATCGCCGGTTTGATGTCCACATCATACTTTGCCATTAAACTTGTTATTGTAAAGGGCCTCTACGTGTTGGCTTCGGCCCCACGCATGCCTTCCAAAGGTCCGGGACTCCATAGTCCCGTGATATAGGACATATAACAAACAAATAATAATAATAATAATAAATCATTTATTTCAGGTAACAGCCTTATAAATAAGTACAGACCCATATAAAATATATACCCCATATATAGCCGTGCGAAGCCGGAGCGGGTCGCTAGTAACTAATAAAATATGCCATAGCACATGAGACTCATGTGGCCATTTCTAACTGTCATTAAAAGAAAAACACGTACGTGTTTTTCTTTGACCATGCCCCTCTTCATTCCCCTTCATGCCCCTCTTCATTCCCCTCTTCCTCTGTCATTAAAAGAATTCTAAAATAATTTCTTTTAATGAAAGTTAGAAAACTTATATTGGAATACCCTTGATTATTCAAATATTCCTAATCCAAAGACCTGCACGTCTCACCCAGTACCAGGACACAGATGTACATGAAACGAAAAGTAAACACATTCTTAAGAACATTAGGAACATTCTCGAACATTCTGCACGTATATTAGCGGATAACGACACTCTGTAACTGGTCTTTTACTTTGCTTTAATTTCACTGTCTTTTATCTCGCTCGTTTTCCGACTATTGTTAATTTTGCGATTATATTTTGTTTAATATTTTGCAGGTTTCTTTAATTGCTATGGAGAAATTGGATCTAAGTACCTAAGTAATGAAGGAAGAAACATTTTTGAGCGGGTAATTTTTTACTTCCTTCATGACAAGTAGTTACTTACTTATTATCATTAGCTAGCGACTCGTCGCACGGCTATATAATGCATGTAAAACTTCCTCTTGAATCACTCTATCTATAAAAAAAGCGCATATCTTTAATGATCTAAGCATACGCGGAAAGTGACTTTGTTTCATACTATGTAATTCATTGAAAACTAAATTTTAAAAATAGTGTAACAAAAAACATCATGCCACATTTCACATTATTTTTACACACATTTATGTAGCTAAAGTATGTTACTAAAGTCCAGGCAAAAGATAATCAAATTCATTTTTTTTGTGAATTAGTCATTGCTTTGTACAAAATGCAATCAGTTAAGAGTTATGTTTTTTTTTTATAAATAGGTCAGCATTTGACCATTATCTCACACCATTGTAAGAGATGATGCGGTTTAAGAACACAAAGAGGTATAAAATAGGTATTTGTTATTGTGCGAGTATAATAATCAATATACCAAAACAAAGCGTATATTTTTTCCTATTCACACAATAAAGCATCAAGCAACATACCATGAACATACCTCGTAATAGTCGGAGATCCCGTTTGGGAGGACCTTCATCGAGCTGTATAATGGATTTTATAGCAAATTAAATAGGTCAATAAATATATTGCAAATGGTAGGTATGCCTAGAAAATTTCAGTCCAGAATATGATTAATTAACAATTTAATTTTTTGTTATGTTTATAATATACCCTATATATTAATAGACAGTTTACCCTATAGACAGTATACCCTATAGAATATGAAAACGTCAGGTTGCCTATTTTTCCCGTCACAACTCGCAGGCAGGTAAATCGATAGTAGTAAAGTAAAGATTAGGTATTTTATTGGTACGGAATTTGTCTATTAACCAAACCAAAAGTCTAAAAATAAAAATACATTAATAATTCTGAACTAATTTTTTTTAGGCAACCCATTTGTAAATATATTTATTGGCCTATTTAATTTGATGATAAACTACTTTTCATCCACTAAATAGATCAATGAAGGTTATCCTTAAAGGGATCATGTACTATAAGAGTAAATAGATATTATAGAATAGTTTAAAACCACAAAATTACAGACGACTTTAGTACAACGTAGCTGAAAACCGTATTAAGGATATTAATAAAGGAGATTATTAGACCCAGTGTAGTGGTTTTCACTTTGGAACCGATCCAGATTGCCTTGCGCATATTGTACATGCTGAAAATGCAAATATTTTTGATATTTTTTTGCTGTTTTTTTAATATTATTAACTTTACGTTTACTGTGTGTTTCTTAAGAATTATCAGCCCCTTTTTCACAGACTTCTAGAAGGAGGTTTTTGTCTCTAATCTTCTATATCTTATCTACACCAATTTAATAAAGAGATTTTTTTTTGTTTTTTGTTTGTATCGAATAAGCTTCGAAACTCATCATCTTCCTGTCCTTATCCCAATTTATTTGGGGTCGGCGCATTATGTTTTCTTCTTCTATTCACTCCAATTAGCCGACATCTCATCGCTGACATTCATCTCTCTCACGTCTTCTCTTAGCAGTCCATCCATCATTTCTTTGGTCGTCCTCTTCCTCTCCATCCCTCTACATTCATACTTATTACTCTTCTAGTCACATGCGTCTCTTCTCTTCTCATCACATGTCCATACCAACTCAAACGGTTCCTTTTTACTTTTTCAGTAACCGGTGCTACTTTCAGGCTTCCTCTAACATACTCATTCCTTATTTTATCAATAATAGAATAGAATATATTCCGAAACTAATGGATCGATTTTGATGAAACTTAGTGTGAGGATACATTGACTCACTGGGAATAACATAACAACGATATTCTCACGGGATCGGAAGTTATGCGGATAAAACCGCCCCTTCGGCCGCATACGAAACCGGAGGTTCGTAACCAGTTACCAAAGAAGAAAAAATCATCTTCGTACGAAACCAGTTTCTTAACAAGAGGTTTTTTTCCTAACACGAAACCGACACCCGCTCGGCTGCATTCAAAGCCGAAGGTTCGTATCCAGTTACTAAAGAAGAACAAATCCTCTTCGTACGAAACCAGTTTCTAAATAATAGACCGACTGCAAAAGACGATCGAAACGGAAACAAAAGACGATCGAAACTGAAACAAAAGACGATCAAAAAGACTATCGAAACTGAAACAAAGGAAGATCGACAATAGTGACATAATGGCAGGTAACTGTCAAAATGACAGATGTCAGAGTGACAGCGGCTTTATCTCAGAAACTATTGATCCTAGGTTGGTAGTCTATTCACAGAAGTGATAGATCTCATCGAGATCTTTATTTCAGGTGTTCATTTCAAGTTTGATAGCTGTCACCTGAAATGAAGATCTCGATGGGATCTATCACTTCTGTGAATAAACCATCAACCTAGGATCAATAGTTTCTGAGATACTTATAGCCGTTTTAAGTTTGACAGCTGTCACCTGAAATAAAGATCTTGATGAGATCTATCACTTCTGTGAATAGACCATCAACCTAGGATTAATAGTTTTTGAGATATAGCCGTTTTAAGTTTGACAGCTGTCACCTGAAATAAAGATCTCGATGAGATCTATCACTTCTGTAAAGAGACCATCAATCTAGGTTCAATAGTTTCTGAGATATAGCCGTTTTAAGTTTAACAGCTGTCACCAGAAATGAAGATCTCGATGAGATCTATCACTTCTGTAAAGAGACCATCAATCTAGGTTCAATAGTTTCTGAGATATAGCTGTTTTAAGTTTGACAGCTGTCACCTGAAATGAAGATCTCGATGAGATCTATCACTTCTGTGAATAGACTATCAACCTAGGATCAATAGTTTCTGAGATAAAGCCGCTGTCATTCTGACATCTGTCATTTTGACAGTTACCTGCCATTATGTCACTGTTGTCGATCGTTCTTTGTTTCAGTTTCGATCGTCTTTTGTTTATTTTTTCGATCCTCTTTTGATCGTCTTTTGTTTCAGTTTGGATCGTCTTTTGTTTATTTTTTCGATCGTCTTTTTGATCTTCTTTTGTTTCAGTTTCGATCGTCTTTTGTTTCCGTTTCGATCGTCTTTTGCAGTCGGTCTATTTTATTTAGAAACTGGTTTCGTACGAAGAGGATTTTCTTCTTTAGTAACTGGTTACGAACCTTCGGCTTTGAATGCAGCCGAGCGGGTGTCGGTTTCGTGTTAGGAAAAAAACCTCTTATTAAGAAACTGGTTTCGTACGAAGATGATTTTTTCTTCTTTGGTAACTGGTTACCAACCTCCGGTTTCGTATGCGGCCGAAGGGAAAACCGCGGAGGGCTGCTAGTAAATAACTTCGTTGATTTAACTCCTTTAGATTTAGGAGTTGAATTTCCATTCATCCTTTTTTAGAACTGCCACTAAGTATAATAAGTACTCTTCGTATGATACAATATAATGGGCGTAGACTTTTAATTTCTAATCACAGTACATTAAACGATCTAGTTAAACAGTTAACCACTAATTCCGAATTCGAGCTTAGAATCTAACTCTAAATGACTTTAAAGCTTCAGAGATATTTAAATTACAGCGGAATAGAGCGGCACTTTATATTTTAAAACTGTTTCCTCAGGTAACAACTTCGTTTTGAATTACTTACTTCATGACACTACTGAGGTAATACGTAATAGTCATTACCAAGACTTTCAACCTGATACGATTATAAACTAGCGGTCCATCCGGATCAAGGCATAAGATTGTTTATTTCTGTTAAGTATTTACATTAATTTCACTAATTGTAAGAGAGTTTGAACTAAAATAAATCAGTGATTTTATATTATTTAGGTAAAGTCGGCTGCATAATTGCAGACCCCGGTGGAGTTCGAAAATTACTATTATTGGAATGTTTTAATTCTAATAATTTTTGTTTGATAAATTGATGAGTTAGAAGACTTTAAACTTCAACTAAAGCAGGTGTCTAGTAGGTATCTTGCTTGTGTTGAAAACATTCTTATAACAGCCGTTTTGGAGCTCTACGGTGGGTCTGAAAAGAAAAGTTGATCAACATAGTTTTTTCACAAATTAAAACGAGGTGAAAGAAGGCAGGTTTTGTAAAGGAAATTATTTAAGTTTACTCTGTTATTGTACCTGTTAATTGTCTTTGTACAGCTTACCTATGGAATTGGTACGATTCCAAGAACCAATCTGCTAACTAGACTCGGCTGAATATTATTAGTATGAACTGCTGATCCGAATGTGGTTCGCTTTTATTATGATTGCACTAATAAAGTAGATCTTTAGGCGGTTTAGAATGTTTGAATTTTGGAGTTCTATTCTATATATCTTTTATAAACATATCAAATGCTTTGTCCTGTCTGACGCTTCAACGCGCAGCCTAAGCCGTAGAGATCGTAGAGATCTGGAGGGTGTGTGTGTTCTTTGTATGACGTAGGCGTCTAATAAGAAGGATTTTCTGAAATTCTACCCCTTAGGGGGTGAACAAGGGGGGTAAAGTTTGTATTGTTCATACAAAAAGTAATTAAAATCCTGTTTAAACTATTTTCGACTTCTATAGTCGTAGTGCGGGAAAGGCTAGACTGTCTGTAAGTAAACTACTACCTCCGCTCGAGGGTCGCAATCTGCAATAGCCAACGTAAAATCAGCAGTAAAAGGACAATGTCCACTTCCATAGAAGATATGGCTTGCACTCAAACATACTTTAATGACGTAGGTAATTATCATTTAGATTCAATAACTAGTACAGCAGGAATCATAACAGCAAATATTGGAGTCCCAGGATGCTTCAAAAAGCTTTAGTTTAAACCGATTTCGTTCAATGTGTTTTGAACGATTAATATTAATTTCTTGGAATCGATAAAGCTAAGGAAGTTATTGCAACTCAACTAAGACAAAGTGATCAAACAAAATGGAAATTGTTGGATTCGAGTTTCCTGTGATCATGTACAAAACTAAAAATAATGCACTTTTTATTAATTCATTACAAATTCATTACATTTCAGAGATTTTTAGAAACAACACAGCCGTCCCTAAGCATACAAAGGGAGAAAGGGATATACCCTATCTCCCTTTGTATGCTTAGATCTTTCAAACTACGCAACGGATTTTGATGCTTTTTTAATAGATAGAGTGATTCAAGAGGAAGGTTTATATGTATAATACATTCATAATATAGCCGTGCGAAGCCGGAGCGGGTCGCTAGTGTATGATAAAAGAAAACCTTTAAAAACACTTTTCTTGGAAAAGCCAATTACGAATTTTGTCCTTTGAAAAATAACTTTTTATCGCAACCTTTGTGATCTAATTAGACATGTTAAGAAAAAATATGAAAGATATTAATAAAAAAATTTAAAAAAAAATTTAAATCTCATCTAATCTGTGAGATTTTTTTTAGTTTTTAGACCTAGCAGTTTAGGCTGTACTTTTCATAAGTCAGTTAAAGTAGGGTTTATCTAAATAAGTATGACAAATAAAAACTATTTTAGAATAAGTAAGTAATATTTAATGTAATAAATAAGATATGTTTTACTACAATCAACAACAAATATAAAATTCGCTAGCCATAAAAAATTCTTTCGGGTAGGAATTTTTAATGACCTCTTCTAAATTTAAAATACTGAACGTATTTCAGATCTTCATATCCTTTTTCCCAATTCCTTATAATTTTGCTTTACAAAACTACAAACTAGATAGTTTTATTTTCTTTAATAATCACTTTACATACCTATTATAAACCAAATTTCTCCACCGCGTCTGTCTTTACGCTATGAACTCAAAACCAACTGCACCGATTTTCATGCCCTTTTCACCGAGAGTGGTTCCAAAGATTTTAGTATATAAAACAATAAATTATTCTAGTATTTTGGAATTCATACAATCGTTTAAATAAATAGGAACTAGTTAGGAGTATCAATATGAGATTTCTCGATCACCTTGTCTTCACTGCTTTTCCCTGCTTCTACATCAAGGACCGCATCTTTCTTAGCATCCTCTCCTGGCTGAACTTTCCTTACTGGGATCTCTTCGATAGTACCTATTATGTATTCCATGTAAGGTGGTGGATTCTCTTTCGTCTTCTCAGTAATCTCTGTTTTTAGGAACTTTGTGTATTTTCTTACAAGCATGAGCAGGAACACTGCGATCACTGTAATTTTAGATAAATAGATAAATTATTTATTGCACCATATTAAACCTTAATTCAAACATAAATTCCTGCAAAAAAAATAACCAAACAATATGGCCCAATGGGCGGCCTTATCGCTAAAAGCTATCTCTTCCAGGCAATAGATGGACAAGAATTAAAGAAGGGCATGGGTTTTTAATGGATTTTTGCTGTTATGTAGAAGTTCTTAACTTTGTTCATTTCTGCTTATTAGAAGTGATCGTATTCAATCGAAGAAGTTAATACTGCTAAAATTCTTCGGATTTCCATCATTTGTCGATTGTTTTGAAGTTGACGTTTTTCCGAGAATATAATATTCTGGCTAAACCAGCACCTACGGTTGAGGTGCCGGTCTGGTCATCTGGATGCGTTCCTGCCCCGGTAAAGTGAGCGAGAACCTTAAGGTGAAAGGGTGGAAACAGTCGACTACGTTTGTATGGAGAGAGCGCCCGGTACCCATTCCTCTTAAGCAGTATTGCACTTGCACTCCGATTTAAAGGTTTAAGGTAAATTGCATTATACCATCGATCGAAACCAGTTCGATACAAGTAAATTTAAACCCTAGTTCGGAACCAGTTCCGAAACTTCGGTTCTATAAACCACCGAAGCGATTGCAATATACCATGCATTATATTGAATTGTATGAAGCCAAATAATGCTTACAAATGTCCAAGATCTTCAGACTCCAATAGGTTTCATAGTCTACAGAGCCCTGGAAAGGTGGTTGGTACCCGAAGTACATGATTTGCATAATCAACTTCACGATGGATAAGCTGAAGAACATCCCCATTGGTTCTGGTTCGTTCTGAAATTAGTAACAATTGTAGGTGTAATAAACTAATAGTAGCAACAGTTAAAAGTTTGCTGCCTTTTATGACCCATAATTTTCCGAATTGCGGCTATATTTAGTTTACAGTGCCGTGGTTGACATAGGTCTCAAAGTTAGTAGGCAATGGGCTGGTCATTGGTCATATCTGAGGTAGTACCGACAATCGTTGGAGTCGTCGTATTCTGGAGTAAAGACGGATTCAAAAGCAGAAGAACAGACAAAATGGTGCATCTTGGTCTCTACCAAGATGCACCATTTTGTCTGTTCTTGAGCATAGGCCTCTGCCTATGCTCAGCAGTAACCAGAAGAAGCAGTCATCATATCAGCCCATACACATCCACTGCTGGACATAGGCCTCCCCTATACGACGCCACAAACAGCGGTCCTGAGCCACCTCCATCCACCGACTACCCGCGACCGCCACAATGTCGTCGGTCCACCGGGCAGCTGGTCTCCCAACACTCCGTTTTTCGTTCCATCGCGGCCACCACACGAGAACCTTGTTCATTCTCGGTTGTCAGTTTTGCGAGCTATATGACCTGCCCATTGCCACTTCAGCTTACCAATTCTGAGAGCTATTTCGGTGACTTTGGTTCTTCTACGGATTTCCGTATTTCAGATTCTATCACGTAGAGAAACTCCATAGCCCGCTGAGCGACTCTGAGCTTATGAAGAAGAAGCAATAGAATCTAAAAATTCTTACCTTATGCAGAGCTCGTACATAAGCAATCACAATCTTCAACCAGATCAGATTAATGAACAAATTCAGGACATCTACCAGGTATACGTGCAGCATACCAGGGTAACATTTCGGCACCGTTGCTATAGTCATGAATTCTGCAAAAGCATTGTACTGGCTTCTGACGATGCGGGGGAAAGGGTAGAAGCCATGGGTTCCAAGATTTAATATAAGGAGGATTGGTTCGATGAATGGTAGGTTGGTTATTTTACGAAGCTGAAACAAAGGAGACAGTACATTACTAAAGGAAATATGACCCTCTTAAACCCTAACAAAAAGTAAACAACAGATTCAGATGTACACTTGTATAGCTGACTAACTTTGCTGAAAAAAGGAATGATTGTTTTTAGGGCAGGAAAAAATATGAGTAAGTATATGTATGCTTTTTTTTATTTAATTGTTGTCGTTATTGAGAGTTATTGTAATGCTCTATAGAGTGTATCATTGTATGGAAGACAACCTTAACCAACCAAAGCCAAAGATTTCGATGCTTTGGGGAGTTTTTCGTTAAATCGAGTGATGTTACATGGAGTTTCCCCTGTAGGTATGTTTGTATGAATAAAGCGCTACTGGGATATCGTCGTTTTAAAGAATTTTAAAGAACGAGTTAAACGTCATTTATAGAAAACTAGCTGACCCGCCAAATGTTGTTTTCCAGTAGCAAAAATGTGATGAATGAAGAACCGCTTGACCGATTCTGTGCAAACTTCACATAAACCATCTACTAAATAGTCCAAACAAAGCTTAAACATTTGGTTTGGATTGGTGAGCCCGTTCTTGAGTTATAAAATTACAACGAAAAGTGGCTTTGATTTTTATATAAATAGATAAGTTTGACAGAATAATAGTAACTATGATGTAAATAAAATAACACGACACATAGAAATTACTGTCATTAAAATATTGAAGTACAAAGTCCAATTTATATTGCAATGTCATGTTATTTGAATACCTATTTAGTTATTTTCATTTACGAGGTCGTGAGTATAATAAAATTCTTTTTAAGTAGGTATTAGGTATGTGTGTGAGACGGAACGACTGCCTTATCAATAGCAGTCAGCTGGTTATAATCAAGAAACTCCATACAAATTGGTGCTTGCCTACCTATTCTATAATGATTTCTTTGTATACATAGGTAACTTGAGTTATGGAATGGTAGTTACAATTTAACAGGACCCCTATTTACTTTGGGCGCCCACACAATATGTTTTGCCCATATCTTTTTATCTTATTGAGGACCTTGATTTTTATACACCTTATAGGGACTATAGACTTCAGTATCTGGTATGAATTTCAATGAAGTTCTTGAGAAAATCGGTAGTGACAGACAGACGAACAAGAAAGTGATCTTATTAGGGTTCCTTCCTTTACCTTTTGAGGTACCCTAATTAAGGTTTTGTATTTATAGGTCCTAATCCTGTATACAGGGTTATTGGTAATTATACTAGCAATCCGTTGAGGGCTACTTCTGCGCACCTAACAAATAACTTTTGTTCTAAGACTTTTGAAAATTGGAAAAAAAAAATTGAGGTTTTATCAATTCGAGAAAAAGCAGATTTTTTAAAACAAAGGTCATTCAGACTAAGATCAGTAGATAAAACTTAAAAAAAAGTGAAATATTTAGGTTAATGACCTCTCCGTGTAAGAAACAGCTTATTTTCAGGTAATCCTAACCTCAAAATTTAAAAAAAAATGTTCGAATTTCCAAAAGTCGTATAAAAAATTGTTTGTTTAGCTGCACAGAAGTAGCCCTCAACGGCTTGCTAGTATAATTACCAATAACCCTGTATTTTTACTTCTCTTATCTCGACGTTTTGATTAGTTACTATAGTCATAGTTACGAGGAGACTCCTGGCATTTACATGTTGTTATATGCCTTTTAAATAATTGCGTGGTACTACTGAGAAATGAGTTGATGAGTGGTCGAGTCAGGTATACCTACGTAGGTCAAGACAAACCACTAAACACGTTTTCCTCAAATATTGTAGTTTTTTATGATGACTTTATGCTATATTTTTACAAGAAAAAAAAACAAATTATTGGCAACACCCGGTTACAGTGACTTTAAAAATCTGTCGATTGGCGTTATCGATAATGGAAAGTAATCTTGTGTAAAGGGGATGATTTTGACACCTTATTTTGTGTCGAATGATATGTTTTTTTATGATGATTTTATGCTATATTTTTACAAGAAAAAAAAAACGAATCATTGGCAACACCCGGTAACAGTGACTTTACAAATCTGTCGCTTGGCGTTATCGATAATGGAAAGTAATTTTGTGTAAAGGGGATGATTTTGACACATTATTTTGTGTCGAATGATAGGTTTTTTTATGATGACTTTATGCTATATTTTTATAAAAAAAAAACAAATATTTTATTGGCTACGCCCGGTTACAGTGACTTTAATTAAGGTCGCTGGAAGCCGTTGGACGTAGAGGGCATGTGACTCCGATCTCTCTGGTATTATTTAGGACTTTTGTTCATAAGTGGACGTCCTTTGGCTGAAAATATGATGATAATGACAATTACAGTACAGAATATTTAAAAGTTACAGGTCGAAACACTAATTATGTTAAAAAAATCGCAATAAAAAAATTACACGACTCCCAATAACACACGGCTCCTTAGATCTTATTTCTTCTTTGTATTTTCGTATTCTTGTTTCCTATTAATTTTTTGTTTTTAGTAAGTTTTTTTTTTAACTTTTGTTTTAGTGCTTTTATGTTTGTTACTATTTTTCTGATTGTCTTATGTCGTGTGCTTGTCCAAATAAATGTTTTCTTTCAAATACAGTACATTTGATATCTAAAGTAAGCATGCCTATGATCCTTTGATTAGGAGGCGATCTGTCAATAGGACATCTATTATTAGGACATTTGTCATCATAGGTAGTTATCCAAAACGACCGACTCGGGGGTATTCTTAGAAACTATAATACTTACACTATCAATGTCGACATCGCATTGAAAACCGTTCGTAACAATGGCCACTGTCAGCAAATGGCAGAATATGTCGACGACACTCGATATCTGGAATGCAAACAGTGTTTGGTTACGTTAGAATCTAAGACTGGGCAATAACCCGACTGTAGGTAAGTAGGTAACAAAGAACAGCTTAGAAAAACTCAGAAATAAAACCAGAAGGCTAATTCTCGTAAATTAAATTGTTTAAATTACATTACAATATAATTTCGATTGCATTTTGATTACAAAAAATATTCTTGAGAATACGCTAAGCTGATTACGCTTAGCTAAGCTTAGGCTAGCTTAAAGGTATTTTGTAAAATGA
Organism: Idaea aversata; assembly: GCA_907269075.1. Classification (NCBI taxonomy): domain Eukaryota; kingdom Metazoa; phylum Arthropoda; class Insecta; order Lepidoptera; family Geometridae; genus Idaea; species Idaea aversata. The sequence continues at coordinate 8,973,057 of OU026102.1, forward strand.
AAAGCATATGAAAACATGCAAAATTGAGCCAGCCTGCTGGGAGCAGAGGGCAGCCGAACGTCCGGAGTGGAGGCGTCTTGTTAATCAGCCCGTCGCTGATTTTGAATCAGAACGATGTGCTGATTTGACCTCAAACGGGACGCGATAAAGGCCATGCCACCCTCGGTCATTTCGTATAATTCTGTAAATGGTGTGCTTACGTGCCCGATATGCAATAAAACATTCTCTACAAAATCGGGTACGCCAGTCACCAAAGAGCACGTCAGAGACGAGCTGCTGAACATCGAAGCTCGTCATCTTCTTCTGCATAAGTAGCCAGAAATAGTCAGGCCGAAATCGGTCAAGGGGGACAACATCATCATCATCATTTAGAGCTACTTTGATTTACTACTTTGATCTGGGCATTTTTTGTAAAAATGCAATCAGAATGATATTGCAATGTAATTTGAAAAATTTTATTTACGACAATTTGCTTTCTGAAGACCTATTTACCATACACCCGTGGTAGGTATATTATGAGTATATTTATTTTGTAAATATATAGGTACTTAAATGTACCGTTATTCAGAAACACTCAGACCAGATACAAAAATTCATAAATATTTGTTCGAGGCGGGAATCGAACCCGTAACCTGTGTGTCGCAGGCGGGTGTTCGCCCGAGACGAGCCACAGAGGTCGGGTATTTTTTATTATTATGGTATAGTTAAATTTATATAACTATATTTTGGTGTTATATTTATATAACTATACCATGTCGACTCTAGCTCTATATAACTATACCACATAGATTGGTATATTTATAATTATACCAATCTATGTAGTTATTAATTAAAGAATTAAACAATAAAACTTTTGACCAATATCAAGTCTGTAAGTCTGTACCCAAGAGTCGACTTTGTAGCCCGTAACTCCAATATTAGCTAATTATAGCATAATTCTGAGCAATGTCGGAAGTCATTAAAACTCAAGATTTAAAGACTCGTGGCGTGTATTGTGACTCCACGAGACGCCTTCGTAAATTGATTCGTAGCTGTGTCGAATGAACTGTGTCCAGAGGCGATAGTGTGATTCATACCGATAACTACCTACTACAGCAGCATTAAGCTAGTATTTTTGTCGATTTAGTGGCAAAAGCCTAGTCCGCATTAAGTTAGTATTTTAGTCGAGTAGCGAGTAATTTAGTAGGGTACCTAGCTAAAATATTCGCTACTGCCCAAAAACCCTTCGCACTTTGTTCGAGTACAGTTTACAAGTGAGTGGTGTATTGCAAGATGAACAACCTACAAAACAATGCAACGATGAGGCGGAAACTAATCAACTCGAGTAATTCGACAGGTTCGGACTTGTTTAGCCGGTGAGCCAGTGAGCAGGGACGCGTGGGGGGAGGGGTGCTACTCGACTAAATTGCTTACTAACCTACTCGACTCATTTTTGGTAAAAAAAACACGAAAAATTTAGTCCAGTAGGTTAGTAAGTAATTTAGTCCGACTCGACTAAATTGCTTACTAACCTACTCGACTAAATTTTTGGTAAAAAAAACACCAAAAACTTAGTCGAGTAGGTTAGTAAGTAATTTAGTCGAGTCGATCCATTTTATTCTATTTTTATTAGGCGAGTGGCGAGTAGCACCCCTCCCCCCACGCCTCCCTGCTCACTGGCTCACCGGCTAAACAAGTCCGAACCTCTCGAATTAGTGCGAACGGTTTTTGGGCAGTAGCAAGTATTTTACCTACTAAACTACTCGCTACTCGACTAAAATACTAGCTTAATGCGAACTAGGCTTAATGGTCGACATATTTCTAAAAGTACAATCAACGGTCAAAAGTCTCTGCCCACCGTAACATTTACAATCCTGTGCAGCACTGAACATTATAACAACGTAACCTGTGGATCGGTGTAGCGGGTGGCCTCGTCTGACATACAATTCTACTAGCTGCGCTTCGCGGTTTTACCCGCGTTTAAGATGTAAGCTATCCTATCTTTCAAGTTGGATCAAACTGCACACGGTGTGCAAATTTGATTAAAATCGGTTAAGTAGTTTAGCAGTCCAGACACGTAATTTATATATTACTAGCGACCCGCCCCGGCTTCGCACGGCTATATTATGCATGCATTATACATATAAACCTTCCTCTTGAATCACTCTATCTATTAAAAAAACCGCATCAAAATCCGTTGCGTAGTTTTAAAGATTTAAGCATTCAAAGGGAAATAGGGACAGAGAAAGCGACTTTATTTTATACTATGTAGTGATTATAAAGAAGATTAGGGTTTTTTGCATTTGTTGTTGCTTTGGAGGTTAAAAACAGAATATAATGGTACGGAACTCTTCGTGCGCGAGTCCGACTCGCACTTGACCGGTTTTTACCTCTTTATTGGTTGAATTGTGAAAAAACTTTTCTTAGTGCTCACCTACTAGAGCTACGAAAATTTTCAGATTCGTAGCTCTTGTAGTTTCAAAGGTTTCGTGATGAGTATGTTTTTCTTTTATTAGGGTTCCGTACCTAAATGATAAAAACGGGACCCTATTACTGAGACCCCGCTATCTGTCTGTCTGTGTCTGTATTTCAACTCTCTAGCTATCACGAACCGTGATAGCTAGAGAGTTGAAATTTTCACAGATTATAAAAAAAATAAGACTTAGGGGCATGGTCATGACAGTTATAAGTTTTATGCTACAAAAATATTTGTGCTAGTGTCATTATCCAGGGAGGAAACAGTCGACTACGTTTGTATGGAGAGAGCGCCGGTGCCCTTTCCTCTTAAGTAACTATAATAGAATAAAAAAAAACAGCGCACTCCGGGAGTACAGGCAGAAGTGAAAACAATAAACTTGTTATTTCTCATAGAATATTTCTGGAAACGATCTGCTACTGCCATCTATTAGTACTCACTTAAACAAATATAGTTTATTTTTTATTCGCTAGATGGCAGTAAAAAATTTAAATCAGCGCCATCTACATTCGAATAGCGGTCTTTCTAGAAACTAAGTTTCTCAATTTGTGTAATAGATGGCAGTATAAGTTAAACAAAAAGACTAACACAAATAAAATCTCATCTGTCGCGTCAAAATCTGTCGCGAGAACGGCTGAAAATGCTCACCCACAAAAGTGCCCAACGCGCCATAAGAAGGTTTAACTTCAAAAATCGTGAGCGACTCCGACTCGCACTTAGCCGGTTTTTGTATCATGTTTATAACTGTTATCTAATAATAAACCCGTGCAGAGTTGGACAGCTATATAATATAAACACAATATTTTCAAGACCGATAACACTCGAGCAAAGTTACGCACTATCAAATCTCAATATCGTAGGTATTGAAAAACTACGATCAAAACATGCAAATTTATGATTCACCATAGTGTTTCATCTGAAAAAGCCTATCATTACCAATTGCCCTATCGATAGTATCGATACTATCGATAGCTCAAAACGAGGCAATACTATCGATACTACTATCGATATCGACAGCATTGTTGTGTTGCTATCGAAGAATAAACTATCGATACTATCGATTGCTTAAAACGAGGCAACACTATCGATACTACTATCGATATCGATAGCATTGTTGCTATTGAAGAATAAACTATCGATAGACTCGATTATTCAGCGATAGTCGACTATCGATCGACGACACTAACTCACGACAGCGCTGGTCAATACTGCATAAGGTGTTGGCCTAGTGGTAAATACCTCGACTTTCATTCCGAAGCCGTGCAGCCGTACATCAATGGATTTAGGTACGCTATTTGACATTGCTTTCACGGTGAAGAAAATTGTGATGAAACCCGCGGCTTAGTTGGCTCCAGAAGTATCTTTTTCAGGCACGGTGGACTAATCTGAGAGGGTAGTATGGACAAGCCTACTCAATCCCCACGAAAAAAGACCCAACTAAAGAAAACAGCCCGTATACAAGGTGCAAGTGCTACATACTTATCAAAAAAACACAATGACTAAAACTGAATATGCGTCAATTTCGTATTACTGCACTCTCGTACTGCATATTCGTCAACCTTTCTCAATACTGCTTTTATTAAGCTATCAACAACACTGCATGAATATTCGTCAAGTTTGTATAACAGCAAACAAGCATTATTGTCAAGAATCTAGGTTCAGGGAAACATCGCGAGCACAAACGTTTTTGGCAACAATAAATGATTTGTTGAGTATGAGGAGCTAATCTGCTCATCACATCACTCCAAAAGTTTTTAAATATACATTAGTACGATATCATTGCTCACAGCGCCATCTGTTCCATGCTTTTTAGGGTTCCGTACCTACCTACCCAAAGGGTAAAAACGAGTCCATATTTCTAAGACTCGAATGTCTGTCTATTTGTCCCCAGGCTGTATCTCATGAACCGCGATAGCTAGACAGTTGAATTATTCACAGATTATGTATTTCTATTGCCGCTATAACAACAAATAAAATATAATGGTTCGGAACCCTTTGTGCACGAGTCCGATTCTCACTTGTTTTTGTAAATACGTTCATAATATAAACACAGAAACACTCAAACATATACGTCACAGGATGGTGTTGTTCACCAAACAATATCTGGAGCCCTATTTTTGAATCGTTCGCCCCGCGTCGAGCGCTCGATTTCTACTGATATTCGTTCGACATCGGAAATTCGCTATTTTTGAATCGCTCCATCGTAACGAGTGGTCTCCACCACTCGTCGCCGACAGGCGAGTGGTAGAATAAACATCAAACAATCATAGTCAAACATTCGGAAACGGTCTTTGAAAAATATTTATATCTTTTGGGATAATTTCGGATGTCCGCTAGTAATTTCCGGTTTTCAAATAACTGCGTAAAACGAATAAAAATTGACATTTTAAATTTCGACGACGAACGATTCAAAAATACAGTAAATTTGTGTCATGCGACTTGGAACTCGAGCGTGACTTGTAGGCGTATACGACAAAGCTTTGTCACACGGGCGATTCAAAAATAGAGCCCCTGTTGTCTTACGTAAGTCACGCGTCAATTATTTAATGATAGTTAAGAGGAAAGGGTACTGACTGGCGCTATCTCCATACAAACGTAGTCGACTGTTTTCTCCCTGGATGATGATAATAGAGCAAATATTTGTGCAGCATAAACATTATAACTACCATGAATATGCCCCTAAATCTTGTTTTTTTTTTCATTTTCGAATGATCATAGAATTTAAGATAAAAAAAAAACCAAACATAGGGGCATGGTCATGGCAGTTGTAGCTTTTGTGCAACAAAAATATTTGTGCTAGTGTCATTAGCCAGGGAGGAAACAGTCGACTACGTTTGTCTGAGAGAGCCTGTACCCTTTCCTCTTAAGAGGAAAGAGAGGAAAGGGTACCGGGCGCTCTCACTTATATCTGCCATGACCAAGCCCCTATGTCTTAGTTTTTTCATTTTCAAATTATCATAGAAAGAAAGAGTTAAAAAACAAAATATATTTAAAAATTAGGACATAAGTAGGTGCATTGTCATGGCAGTTATAGGTTTTATGCAGCAAAAGTATTAATGCTAGTGTTATTATTCAGAGAGGAAACAGTCGAATACGTTTGTATGGATAGAGCGCCAGGTATTTTTCCTGATAAATAAATAACTTACCAAATGTAAATATGCGATGAATATGCATATCGGTCGAAGTTTGAAACCACAAAACAGTCCATTATTCACACTCATTTTTGTTCACTAAAACCATAAATTAATAATTATGATTAAACGGGAAAATGTATATAAACTAACTATAATTAACTATACTTAATTAAATGTTTAAGAGGAAAAGATACCGGCTTTCTCTCCATACAAACATAGTCGACTGTTTCCTCCCTGGATAATGACACTATAGCACAAATATTTTTGTTGCATAAAACCTATATCTGCCATGACTATGCCCCTATGTCTTGTTTTTTTTTTCATATTCTAATTGGCATAGAAAGTAAGAGTTAAAAAATAAAAATAAAACATAGGGCATGGTCATGGCAGTTATAAGTTTTATGCTACAAAAATATTTGTGTCATTGTTCAGGGAGGAAACAGTCGACTACGTTTGTATGGAAAGATAGATAGTACCGCTTCCTCTTAACACATAATCAACAAGAGACAGGAGAAAATTTAAAATACAATTTTGAAAGGGGCTTTTTATTTCCGTAGTTTTTTTTGTTTGTTTGCTTGCTTTATTGGGACATACGCGAATAAAACCACGGGGCGTTTCTAGTGATTGATAGAAAGAACAATCTATAATGAAACCTTGATATTGATTCAAGTAGGTATGTATAAATAAATTAATGCATGCAATGCGTTTTACTTTAACACACGGAAAACGCGAGAATTCCACTTCAAACCATTCATTCTTTATTTACCCCATAAAATTAGCAACTACTTTCACTTACCAATGAAAATAGATTCTATTTTGAAAAATAAATCAAATATGGAACCTAGTTCCAGGTTTAAAATTAACAAATCACACTCCAACGGACGACTTCACTTTGCAATGCGCACGCGCGTATGAAAACAAGTTTGTCCGTATTGGTCGGCCCGTCGTTGTGTGCGTTAGAACATTACGCTTGTGTGAGTTAGATCCGTGTGAACTAATGTTTGTGAATATGAGTTGTATGATTGTGTGCGTTAAATGATATTGTTTTCAAACAGTTTACGTTTGTGTGAATGTTCTTGGAAAGCCCCCAAGTGACGATGTATTGGTCAGAAGATGGTTTAAGGAAATTACTTACCATATTCGAATAGATTCTTATTAATATTAAATACTCGCTGTTGCCCGCGACTTCGTAAGCGTGGTAGGTTTGTTTATATACTAAAACCTTCCTCTTGAATGACTCTATCTATTAAAAGAAACCGCATCAAAATCCGTTGCGTAGTTTAAAAGATCTAAGCATATATAGGGACAGACATACAGCGGGAAGCGACTTTGTTTTAAACAATGTAGTGAAAATCTTGGTATCTATGGAACGGGATAATCCCTTCCTAATATAGACAAACTTCCTGAACACGTCTGGAGACGGTCGACTAAGCAGAGAGGGTGGTATAGGTTCTGAGCAAGCCTACTACATCTAATACTACATTATTATGTCCCATGCCCTTATTAATTTGCTAGCTTTGTATTATATCATCTAGCTAGATAAGATGTTAAATGGTAATAAAGGCCACTTACGAGGGTACCGGGGGCTTTCTCCATATAAACTATTACAAACAAAGTCGACTGTTTAACCCCTGGATAATGACACTAGAGCAAATATTTTTGGTGTGTAAAACTTATAACTGCCATGACCATGCCCTTATTTTTTTTAATCTTAATTTCTATGAAAATTAGATGGCACAGTCATGGCAGTTATAAGTTTTCTGGCACAAAAATATTTGTGCTAGTGTCATTATCCAGGGAGGAAACAGTCGATTCCGTTCAAAATCATCGCCGTGCTGATTAACGAGACGCCTCCACCGCAGGCGTTGGGCTGCCTTCTGCTCCCAGCATATTTACCAAGTTACCAATAACCCTGTATATCATATTATATTGAAATCAATTATTGTATTTAGTGCAAGACAGGCGATCGCTTCTGAATAAAATATGTGGTAGTAATTAAAGAACCACCTGGCACTGCAACATACCTATCTATGTTAGTATCTATACCTACTAGACATAGGTAGTAGCGAGGGGTAAATTTTGTTCAAAGGTAAGCTGATAAAACATTCACTTTTTAAACTCACGATGTGTATTCATTGTAATTATATTTGCGACCATGACTATTGTAACATAGTCGAAACGTCGACATAGGGGAAAAACGCGATTAAGACCCGGGAAAATAATCACACCGATGATGTCTGCTATAATAATTTTGTAAGGCTATGTTGAATATTTAACATTATTTTGTTTGTTGGCTTGTCTTATAATAGAAAGAAAGAAAATCATTTATGGGTACCTGCGCTCTCTCCATACAAACGTAGTCGACTGTTTCCTCTCTGGATAATGACACTAGCACAAATATTTTTGTGCCATAAAACCTATACTTGCCATGACTATGCCCCTATGTTTTGGTTTTTTTCATTTTCGAATTCTCATAGAAATTAAGATTAAAAAAAAATAGGGGCATGGTCATGGCAGTTATAAGTTTTATGCACCAAAAATATTTGCTCCAGTGTCATTATCCAGGGAGAAAACAGTCGTTTGTAATAGTTTGTATGGAAATCACCCCCGGTACCCTATCCTCTTAATAGATTGAAAAGTCATAATAGGCTATTTGACACATAGACGAGGAAGTAACTTTGTAAAAAGACTTCAAAGTAATAAATTACGTATCTTTACGTATGTTATAATAGGTAAGTATAAAGAAATCGATACATTGAACAGGTGGGCCATTCTCCAATGCATTATTGAATCGGCGCAAATGCCACAGCCCTTTGAATATTACATGTAAGGGGGGAGTATATCGTGCAGAAAAGGTTTTATTTTATTTATTTCTTTCTTTAAAAATTACAAATTGATTAATTACTTTGAGTTTGGGCGATCTGAAAACTCTAATAATAGGTGAGCCACATCACTATACGAGAAGAAGATTATTGTGATAAAAACATTATACAGGGTTTTTGGTTATTATACAATGTGTTTTAGCGAAGGGGTATTAATACGAAAGGGGGTTGTTCTAGACGTCTAGGCTAACAACTTTTGTTCTACGACTTTTAGAAATTCGAAAATTTCGTTCGAAGTTTTTGTATGAAACAGCTGATTTTCAAGTAAAAATTCCCTCAGAATTATCGAAAAAAAATGTTCGAATTTCCAAAAGTCGTAGAACAAAAGTTGTCCGTCTAGACGCCTAGAACAACCCCTTTTCGTATTAATACCCCTTTGCTAAAACACATTGTATAAGAAAGTGGTTGAGGGCTACTTCTGTGCACATTAAAAATCAACCATTCATAAAAATATCAAGATTTTCAGGTAAACAGGACCTCAATTTTTTTGAATAAAAAAAACGATCGAATTTCCGAACAAAAGTTAATCGTTAAGATGCACAGAAGTATATAGCTCTCTACCGCTTCCTTATATAATTACCAAAAGGCCTGTATACTTATAATATAGGTATATAAGTACCTTTTTACGTATGTAGGTACGGTTACCTGCATAATTGCAGACCCACCGTAGAGCTCCAAATCGGCTGTTATAAGAATGTTTTCAACACAAGCAAGATTCTAAACACCTGCTTTAGTTGAAGTTTAAAGTCTTCTAACTCATTAACTTATCAAACAAAAATTATTAGAATGGAAACATTTCAGTAATAGTAATTTTCGAACTCTATCGAGAGCTGCAATTATGCAGCCGACTGCATGCTTAGATCTTTAAAACTACGCAACGGATTTTAATGCGGTTTTTTTTATAGATAGAGTGATTAAATAGGAAGGTTTTTAGATATAATACATGCATAATACAGCCGTGCGAAGCCGGGGCGGGTCGCTAGTTAGTAATATAGATATACATACACATAGGCGATTTTTATACCGATATTCCCAAGGGATCGTGGGATAATACCGCGGGATGCTGGTCACTAATAAAAACCTACGTAGATTAGCAGTACAGCCTTTTGATTACAGGAGCTTAGAAACGTGAACTAAATCCCTGTAAGGTCTCTGTTTGCATGAAGGTCTTAAGCAGTCTACCGATTTTATATCGACGGACATTCGAAGGCAAAAGTTTTCTTTGTTTGAGTCTGTTGAGACTCAATCTTGCCATCATTCTCGACCAGGTTCGTGGTGCCCTATGATCTGATCGTAATGTGCTTGAAGATCGTCTGTCTTTTCTGACGTGTACAATTATGGGGTCTTCAAGTTGCGAAAGGCATCTTCTTGGAAAGCGTGCTAAATCTTAGACCGCATCGTCACTTACCATTGGGCAATGGGCAGGTGTAATAGGTATCAAACGCTGATCTATATGTAAAAAATATATATTCTTTTCTTTTCTCCTTGCCTTTTTCCATATCAGTTGGGGTCGGCACTCCTAATAATTTTTCGCCACAACGGTCTGTTATGGGCCGTCTCTGCATCGGCGTCAATGGCTTTCAAGTCGTTTTTTATAGTTTGGGAGAAGGTCGCCGGTGGGCGGCCCCTTCCTCTTCTTTTCTCCTCTGTCAAGTACCCTCCTTGCCATATGGTCTGAAGGTCGACGGACGACGTGACCATACCATCTCAGTCGGTTTTCTCTGAGCTTGTCCACTATGTTAGCAACTTTGAAGGTCCCCCTTACGTGGTCGTTCCTTATTCGGTCTTTTCTAGTAACCCCGCCAGACCAGCGTAGCATTTTCATTTCAGTGACGTGGATTCTCTGTTCGTCCGTTTTTCGCCGCTTGCTTGTTTACTTTTCCCTTCACTCTAACAGGCACTCGAGGATCACAGAGTACACCTGTGAGCTCACGCCATTTTAACCAAGCTGCTGTTATTCTGTGCTCCACGTCTTTTTCGGTGCTGGCTTTTGGAGCTACTATGGATCCTAGGTATTTGAATTGCTCAACTTTGTTCAAGGGAGAGCCTTCGATCGTGGGCGAGACATTTGCACCATCTACGCTTCCAGATAGGGGACAGTACATGTACTCCGTCTTTTTCCTGTTGATTCTCAGTCCCTTGCTCTCTAGAGCCTTCAGCCACACGTTTAAGTCTGATTGTATGTCTTGCAAGGTTTCTGATACTAAGACAATATCGTCTGCATAGAGAAGTGACCACGGTGCAGGTTTTTGGATGTCCTTGGTGATATAGTTCATAACCAGATTGAATAGGATCGGGCTAAGCGCGGACCCTTGATGAACACCCACCTTGACCTCAAAGGATCCACTGATTCCTGCTGGGCTGACCACTCGTGTTGAGATGTTGTGGTACATGTCTTTTATGAGGTCTATGTATGGTTCTGGGACCAACTGTGATCTTAATGCTTCCCATATCAGTTTTCTAGGAACCCTATCAAAAGCTTTCTCCAGATCTATGAAGACAAAGTGGAGGTCCCTCTTATTGAGCATATACTTTTCGATAAGAATTTTGATGGAATGGATAGCGTCAATAGTGCCGACACCTCGGGTAAAGCCACATTGGTTCTCTGTTATATTTGTAAGCTGAGTCAGTCGATTTACAAGGATACTTTCCCACAGTTTTAGTGTATGAGATGTGAGTTTTATGCCTCTGTAGTTTGAGCAGTCAGCAACGTCTCCTTTGTTTTTGTAAAACGGTATAAGGTTGCTAAGTCTCCACATTTCTGGAATTTTTCCAGCCAAAATATCGTTGAACAGTCTGGTCAACCATCTTACTCCCGTGGTTCCTGATTTCTTCCAAAGTTCAACCGGGATCTGATCTGGCCCCGCGGCTTTCTTGTTCTTCATTTTGGATAGAGCACTTTTTACCTCTGCCGGTTTTATTGCTTCGATTGGTCCCTCTACAGGTGGTTCTTGCGCCAAATTTTCCTGTGAAAATTCCTCGTTTAACAGATCTTTGTAGTATTCCTGCCATCTATCGTTTATTTTGGTATCTGATGTAAGAAGATTTCCTTTACTATCCTTAATGTACTTATTCTGCTTAATATCTTTGCCTCTATTGTTTTTATATTTAGCCAATTTAAAAATTTCATGACCTGACTCAGCCTTCTCTAGGCTAGCGTAAAACGAATCATTTGATTAAGCTCTCGATTTGGCCACTGTTACTTTTGCTATCTTTTTAGCTCTTTTATACTCTGCTAAGTCATCCTCAGTGTTCGAGTCCTGCCACCTTTTAAAAGCTGTTTTCTTTGCCTTAAGGGCATCTTTTACACCACTGTTCCACCAGCTAGGATCTTTGTTAGTTTTTAATTTGCCCTTTGACACTCCAAGGGTCTTGCGCGCGGTATCGTGACATATTGTGTGGAAATCGTTAAAACGTGTATTGCAGTTATTAGGTGCGTCAAGTGTTTCTTGGAGGTGGGTATTTATTTGGTCAATAAATTGAAGGCCAGCAGGTTTGTTGAGTTGGTACCACTTGATACGTGGTTCGCCTTTGCATCGACGTTCTGAGGTCCATTTCGGCAAGCGTAAACAGGCCACCAGTAGTCTGTGTTGAGTTGTTAGGGGTTCACCCGGGATGATTTTGCAGTCTTTAAAGTACTTGAAGATGGAGCGGCTGCACAGAATATAATCAACTTGGCTGGTTTTTCCGCCACTTTTGTACGTGATCAGATGACCTTCTTTCTTCTGGAAGTTAGTGTTAGCAATAGGCATATCAAACTCATCGGCGAAATCCAAAATTTCTTCGCCTTGGCTGTTTATATTTCCATAGCCAAAATTTCCATGCACTCTACAATTTACTGGGGCTTTGGAGCCGACGTGCCCATTCAGATCTCCTATGACCATGTTTCGTTCTTCCATCGGAATTGATTCCATCAGATCTCGGAGGTCGTCCCAGAAAAGCTGCTTTTCCTCTGTCGTACAACCTATTTGAGGTGCGTACACAGATATTATATTGAGTGCCGGTTGATTATCTAGAGCTAGTTTGACATTCATTAATCTGTCGCTAATACGTTCCACTTTAATGATTCTTTGTTTAAGTTGTTCGTCTAAAATAATACCTACTCCATTCTTGGCAGAGGTCCCATAATAGAGGAGTTGGTAGTTTTTACCTATATCTCTAGACTTAGCGCCCTTCCACTTAGTTTCTTGGATGCAGCATATATTAATCTTACGTCTATGCAGGGTTTCGGACAGTTCTTGACAACGTCCGGTCAGGGATCCGATGTTCCAGCTGGCTATGCGTAGGGAGTTTGCGCAGCGTCTTTCGTCGCTTACAGGGGACGCCTTAGTATTGTTCGCATATGTTGACCTCTGACCGTCGCTTAAGGGGGACGCCCTAGCATTTATACTCTTTTTCTTGTTTTGTGACTTCATTTATTTATTAGGAGATTTAATGTTTGGCAGTTGTTTTTACGGCCGGTTGCCACCTGACGCCAAGACTGTCACCATCCTCGGGGTGCGAGCGCCGCCGTTGACCCGCTAAGGGTTCTTCCGCCGCCATCTCTTCTGCGTGCCCCAGCCCAGACCCGCAGCACTGCCCACGGCCTCGACTCCGAATACGTCGGAGAAGCCCGGGGCAGGGGTTTGATGTCGGAGTGTCCTTCTCCAGTAAAAAATATATATTGAGGGAAGAAAAATGCATTTTTTTTATTGTACGTGGTTTGTAACCCTTTTAAAACTATCGACTGTTTTTTTTTTTTTTAATTCATTTATTTACCACAAACACTTAAAAATAATTATTACATTTATTCTGCCAAACTGCGTAGCAGTTTGTCGGCAGTAGTTCCTATTTGAGTACTTAATTGCTAGTGAGTATATTTTAAAATATTAAGAGTAGGTAGGCATCGCTCGAATCAAGTCGATAGCGTATCAGTTGAGGTAAGTAGGTAGGTAGTCTAGGTAGGTATAATAATAGGTGTTATAATAGTGTTGAGTAAGCAAATAGCAACCACCGCCCGCCGACTAAGGGCACAATGACAAATAGTGCTTAGTAAGAGTTTTCTTTAATTGTTTTTTACGTTTTGCGCCCGAAGTCAGATCGGGAGGCAGTTGGTTCACCTCACTCGGTACACAATATCTCCTAGTACGCTTACCATAGTAATTCGACGCTCGCTTTAATGTTTGTAGTCTACGATCGCCTTAAGTCCAATGTTCTGTTTGCTGTAATAAAGCTGAAAGACGACTGTGTGCAGTCCGAGCTCTAATCTTGCCATTCATTTCGCTGTTATTGATTCCACAGTATTCCTACGAGATTGTCTTTCATTATTTCGGATTTTATACGGGAAAAATTCTGTTTTGTTATGGCCATTTGCGGTGAAATTATATAATGTAAAACCTAAAACTAGATTTAGTCCATATATTTTTTAGAAAGCCGTGATCTAGTTTCAAATAGTGTTGAAGTACTATTATTTATTCTGTTACGAGTCTTCTTTTTTTTTTAGTACATTTGGTTTTACTATTAAGATTTATTCAACCTATTTATTATTTATTTTTTTACAAGAAAATTATAAAAATTACAACACAATTACAATTACAAAACATTCTCAAGCACGGCTCCCCGAGGCATTGTTCCCAGAAGGCTGGCAACATTTTGACCTATTCGCAATAATATTATTATCATGCAACTTTCGGGTTATTTGTTGTTTTGATCTTTATTTATTTTTTATATTATACTCACTAGCTGAACCGAATAATTTGTTTAAAACATACGGGAAATATAATATACTAGCTGCGCTCCGCGGTTTCACCCGCGTAACTCCCGATCACGTGGGAATATCGGGATAAAAAGTAGCCTATAAACTTCCTCGATAAATGGACTATCCAACACAAAAAGAATTTTTCAATTCGAACCAGCAGTTCCTGAGATTAGCGCGTTCAAACAAACAAACAAACAAACTCTTCAGCTTTATAATATTATAGTATACAGGGTTATTGGAAATTAATTGACACGGCGTTAAGGGCTTCTTCTGTGCACCTTAACAAACAACTTTTGTTTTACGACTTTTGGAAATTCGAACATTTTTTTGAAAAATTTGAGGTTAGGTTTACCTGAAAATCAGCTGTTCCTTACACGGAGAGGTCAGTAACCTTAAAATTTTACTTATTTTTTAAGTTACATCTACTGTTCTTGGTGTGAATGACCTTTGTTTTAAAAAATCAGCTATTTTTCGAATTTACATAACCTCAAAATTTTCATTTTTTTTTTCTAATTTCCAAAAGTCGTAGAACAAAAGTTGATCGTTAAGGTGCACAGAAGAATCCCTTAACGCCGTGTCAATTAATTTCCAATAACCCTGTAGAATAGATTTCAGCTGCCGGGCGTTAACTGTGAATCTAAACCGTTTCCGTTCCGTTTCTTCTTGTATTATACGAATAAAGTTATCTATCTATCTTTTATACCTGGACTCACACAAAAAAATTCAATACAATCGGTCTAGCTATTTTCGAGATTTTGCGAGACTAATTGACGATGATAGATTTATAAATAGCTTCTATAATACTTAATATTGACTGATAATGCCGCGGCTGCAGCCACTTATTGAGCTGGATTCTGTATATAGTATTATAATAATATTAATTTAAAAAAAAATACAAAAACAAAAAATTGTAAAAAGTAAAAAAAACATTAAAAAAATTAGGTTTAACGGAATCGACACGAAAAGAAGAAGAAGATAATAATATTTTTCAGCCCCATAAAGCGGACCCATGGCCGAAATAAAAAACACAGAGGCGACGTAAGAGACTAATCCAAAACTAATTTATTTTTCTAATTTATTTTTAATTTATTTTATTTATTTCTAATTTATTTTATTTTACGATGCCTCGGGGAGACGCGCTTGAGGATGTTTTTTATTTGTAGTTTTATATATTTTTAGAAATTGTTAAACATTATAATATTGTATCACCATAATTATTTAAATATTTATTTTATACTTGCCAAAACTAACTGGCCGGCCATAAGGTCATTAATTGTGCAACTGGTTAATAAAAACCTAAAAACAATACAAGCTCATTAGAAAAAAAAAAAAAAATTAAATTAAAATATGAAATACACCGCTATAGGCATACCTACTTGTTATTTCAATTGGCACAGTAGCAACTGGACAGATTCGCAACTGAACAGATTAGCAACTAGACAGATAAGCAACTGGACAGATAAGTTCCTATGGCCGAATATGGAAAGAGTTTGAATCCAACAATAATGTCAAAATCATGGTAAAATTTTCGCTCTATATTTTTAATTATTAAAACTTTTTAACCTGACAGTATCTGATATTAAATTTTACCACCGGGCCATTGAAACGTAGTCAATTTTTGTTTACGTTCGAAAGGCCCAAGTTCAATTCAATTTGGGCCATTCAGACTAAGTACCCCAAATTTTAATCTAGACTAATAAACAAATCTCTTTCATACCTAATTACCTACTAATATAATCTTAAAGAAAGTTAAAGTCACCCGTGTAGTCGACTGTAATCTCTCTGAGAGTGCCAGGTAATGCAATTTGTTGGTGACTAATACGTAATTAGTATCTCGTGTGTGTCGCTTCCAAAGATTAGGGCAACGGTTCTCTTGGGGTATAATTGCTTGATATTACCTATTATGAAACTTGATAACAATGGCTGGTTTACAATTAGAATCATTTTGAAATTAGGTTCAGCATTTTCAATCGAATTAAAGAGACTTTAATTTGAATTACAGAGACTTTAATTTGAAATACGGAGACTTTAATTTGAATTACAGATTCTTTAATTTAAATTACAGATTATTTAATTTGAATTACAGATTCTTTCATTTGAATTACAGAGACTTTAATTTGAATTACAGAGACTTTAATTTGAATTACAGAGACTTTAATTTGAATTACAGATACTTTAATTTGAATTACAGATACTTTAATTTGAATTACAGAGACTTTGATTCAAATTACAGAGACTTCAATTCAAATAGCATAGATCAAATATTATAAACTTTAATTAGAATTACAGAAACTTTAATTTGAATTACAGAGACTTTAATTTTAATTACAGAGACTTTGATTCAAATTACAGAGACTTCAAATTGAATAGCATAGATCAAATATTATAAACTTTAATTAGAATTACAGATACTTTTCTTCGAATAACAGGGACTTTAGTTTCAATTATAAACAGTAAATGGATACTATTATACTCCTACTAATATTTTAAATGTGAAAGATTTGTGTGTGTTTGTTACATCTTCACGCAAAAACTACGGGACCGATTGCAATGAAACTTGGTATTATAGATAGGTGGAGACCTAGATTAACATACAGGCTTTTTATCCCAATATTTTCAGGGGATCGGGAATTGCGCGGGAGTAAGCGCGGGGTGCTGCTAGTAAGTATAATAATTTTGGAATTCGGTTCAGTAATTTTAATTCGAATAACAGAAACTTTGATTAAAATAATATGGACTTTATTTAGAGTAATAGATAATTTAATTCGAATAACAGAGAACGGACGATTTTAAAATGTTAGAATTCTAAAATGATAGCCATCGTGCGCAATCGCTATCGCAATACGTAATAACCACTGAACTACTCTGCTCTACTCTACAAATTGGACAGTAAATGTGTTAGTGTTGCCACTAATAAGATTGCTTTGTCGTATAATGGACATTTAAGAAATTAAAGTGACGTTATTATGGCCTCAACTTGTCTTTTACTGAGACTTTCTTTGTGTGTTAATTATCTTCGTGATTTTGGAATACCTATTTAGGTACAGTCACATTACCAATTAGCTGAACCCCACGTGACCCAGAGCTCAGTCGCAAATCTGTAAAAAACTTAGTATTTACCTTTTTTGTTATTTTTTTATATTGAATTCTGTATTGTATATTGTTTAAAAAAAACACACTCAGGTAACATTACTTTACAATCTAACAGATTTACAAGTAAGCTCTAGGTCACGTGGGGTTCAGCTAATTGGTAATGTGACTGTACTCTGTAGTAGGAAGTTTTTATAAAATTTATATATGTTGGCAGACCCACCGTAGAGTTCTAAAATTGTACTGTTATTGGAATGTTTTCATTGTAATAATTTTTGTTTGATAAATTCATGAGTTAAATACTTTAAACTTCAACTAAAGCAGGTGTCTAGAATCTTGCTTGAGTTGAAAAAATGGTTGCCTGTAAAGTCGGTATACGGGCGAAAGTTTTACGTGACAACAACTGTGCTCGAGTGGAAGGGACGCGTGCCTTTCACTTTTTATGTCTGTCTCTCTCGCTCTTAGGCGGGCTAACCATGCCCGAGTGGAAGGGACGCGTGCCTCTCACTCGCTCTCATTGTGAGCGCATAACGTCAGCGGAGCGTAACGCAGTTTCTTGAAGTGTCACCCGGCAAACCAATTTATAAGACGTTGTCACGTCAAAAATTCACAAAACAGTCGTTTTGTAGCTCTACATTGGGTGTGCAATAATGCAGCCGACCTACCGACTTACGGAAAATTTCGATATCAGCTAAAAACGTTACAGTTTTAACACTCTATTTTTCTATAACGCTTAAAAAAACGAATGGTTGTAGGTTCGAGTTTCGATCAGCCGTGCGCTAATGAATTTTTCGTACGAAAATCACGTGCGTTCTATATGTGCGCTATAAACATTGCACTTACGGTAAAGGAAAACATCGTGGGGAAACCCGCGGCTTAGTTCTTTCCAGGCTTTTTGACCAGTTCTTTCCTCGGGAGCCTGTCGACTAAGCTGAGAGGGTTCTGGGCAAACCTGCTCCATCGTGTCCAAATCACTACAGCAGCGCCGTGAGTGACATGAATTAAAGTTGCTAGCGCTACGTATGTTTTATGAACAAGATAGATAGATAGATAGATAAACACTTTATTGAACCATAAAAACAAAACGCAAAATGATTACATATTACATATAACAAAAACAAAATAAGTTCTAATTTAAGTAACTACCTATATGCTAAAAGAAAATTTATATTTATTACCTTACAATATGGCACAAAAGCGATCTCTTCCAGGCAACCTTTGGATGGACAAGAATTAAGGAAAGGGATGGGTGGGTTGTTCATAACGCGATAGAAATTTAGGGATGCAATTTAGGGACAAGCTGTAGTTAAAGTCAAAATATTAAATTGTTGGACTCCGAACAGTCCCGTGGTCTAACTAGTTAGACAGTAGTTGGACCACCATCCTCTCGTAGATAAAGGCCAAATTATTAAAAAAACTGGTTGCCTGTAAAGTCGGTATACGGGCGAAAGTTTTACGTGACAACAACTGTGCTCGAGTGGAAGGGACGCGTGCCTTTCACTTTTTATGTCTGTCTCTCTCGCTCTTAGGCGGGCTAACCATGCCCGCGTGCCTCTCACTCGCTCTCATAGTGAGCGCATAACGTGAGCGGAGCGTAACGCAGTTTCTTGAAGTGTCACCCGGCAAACCAATTTATAAGACGTTGTCACGTCAAAACATTTGAAAATTACGTCTAATTTACCATTACTTACCATTACCTTTCTGTTTAAAGTTACAAATGCAAAAATGTTCAAGCGATTTTATGCAGTTTTTGTTTGTTGCGCTTTGTCTCGTCAGTGCGTCTAGTGTGCGAACACCTTTAATAAAATTTAACAGTTAAAACCTTTTAACCCACTAACAATACATTTACCTGTTTCATGAAGAGATTTCGCAAAAAAAAAATCCTGCAAAAATCTCCGTATATTTTTAAATATCATAATTTTTCTGTGTTGGTAAAATTTTCACGGACTGTCGCGCGCAGCACTTTTCCACTAAAATACGACTAAGTGTTATGCAAAACGCATATAACGCATGAGTGCCAAGTAGTGTTCTAGCGATAGTACAGTTGTGTTGAAAATTGTTAGGTTTTATTATTATTTTAGACGACAAATAATATTATTAGAACGCAGTTTTCACGGTCTGACTGATGACAATGCTCATACTAAAGCGCTGGGTCTAGAAACTTGCAATTTTGCACAGGGGTTACTTATGCGTCATAATATTATGTAAGCGATAAGAAAGAACTTCTGGATTTTTTTACAGGATCAGAATCTACGCGGTAACTCTAAGCATAGCTAGTAATTCATAAAATATAAATAAACTAGCGACCCTCTCCGGCTTCGCACGGCTATATTATGCATGTTTATACATATGAACCTTCCTCTTGAATCACTTTATCTATTAAAAAAACCGCATCAAAATCCGTTGCGTAGTTTTAAAGATTTAAGCATACATAGGGATATAGGGACAGAGAAAGCGACTTTGTTTTATACTATGTAGTGATGATACAACATAAATATTTCATACTTAGTTTACCTACCTAACTATTTTACCTACCTACCTTTATTTCGTTTTTTTTTATATAAAAATATGTTTTAAAATTTTCTTTAACCTAATTTGACTTCGAGATGCCACAAAAATCTAAACGGTTTGTCTTGACATCGAAATAATATTCGCTTTTTTCTCGTGGTCCCAGGATTTTTATGGCTCAGACGAATTACTTACATCATGCAAATTAATAAAAGCTTCCCCTTAGACAATATTGCTTTCTAATATCAAAATTGCAAATCGATTAACATAGACGTTTCCTATATGTATAATATATAATATGTATATATTTACAACAAAAAAAAAAAAAAGTATATAAGTAGTTTATCCGTTATCTGGCACCCATAACACAAGCATTAAGTTGCTTAGCTTGGGGCTGGATGGCGATGTGTAATATGTCCTGAAATATTTATTTTATTTATTTTAGTTTTATAAACCAACGAAAAGTCACAAGTGGTAGACAAGTTTAAACTGTACAATGTTTTATATCAATTTTATGCATAAAAATCTTTTGATTGGCGATATGGCTAATGGAAAGGAATCATATTATCTAAAAGACTGAAATCAATTTTAAAAACATTGTAACCAATTTCCAAATAAAGACACAATGTCTAGAAAAAGTTCTGTGATTTCAAACCTTTGCAATAAACTTTCGAAACGCTTCAGCACTTTTCCAACTTTCAATTTTCTAAAATCATTTAACTTTGTGTACCCGAATGTACATTCATACTGCATATGGATTGAACTCCCAACTCCTGACAACAATGTCTTGGAAGTTTCTTAAGAGGAAAGGGTACCGGGGGCTTTCTCCATACAAACTATTACAAACGTAGTCGACTGTTTTCTCCCTGGATAATGACACTAGAGCAAATATTTTTGGTGCATAAAACTTATAACTGCCATGACCATGCCCCTATTTTTTGATGTTATTTATTTTTTAATTTTTTAATTTTAATTTCTATGATAATTAGAAAATGAAAAAAACCAAAACATAGGGGCATAGTCATGGCAGTTATAGGTCTTATGGCACGAAAATATTTGTGCTAGTGTCATTATCCAGGGAGGAAACAAACTACGTTTGTATGGAGAGAGCGCCGGTACCCTTTCACCTTAAGAGCTTGCCCTAACACTTGTAAATTATAATCTTGTTTGTTATTTTATAAAAATCTGTAACTTTCTTATAGTATTATGTTTGTGAACTAGTTTTAACCCACTTCAAAAAAAAAGGGTCTCATTTTGTTTTGCAATTGTTTTAATAACGGATAGAATCGTGTTTATTTTGGTTTTTTGCTAAAACCTGACGTTTCGAGAACTTAACAGCTCTCATGGTCACATGCAGATTAAGGCAACATTGGCCTTACAAAAATGTTTAAAATTTTGTTAAACTATCGTCCAATTAAAATTTATCAAAACTTTCCCCATATTTATATATTGACCAATCAATGGACGGATTTAAAATTTGGCACACCGATAACAATTATGACGCAGGCTTTAAAGGATTTTGGAAAATTTAACCCCTATTTTGGAAAATTATTTTAAAGACTATACGTTTTACTTGTTCTCGTATAAGGGCTTTATTCCGCAACTTAGCCTATTTACTTGAATCCTTTGCCATCTTTGCATGAAGATGGAGTAGACTTCCAAAGCCCCCACACATCATGTGCCTACACTACACACCCTCTCAGCTTAGTTGACCGTATCTAGAGGGAATAACTTCTCAATACTTCTCAATCAAGCTAGTTTTCAATCAAGCTGCGAGTTTCATCACGATGTTTTCCTTCACCGTAAGAGCAATGTCAATTACCGCACATTAAGTATTATATTATACAAATAAATGCCGTGGTTTATGTTTCAGTATTAAAAGTAGCTTATGCCTAGCCCAAACCCAAAGTCAAGAATAAAAAAACAACACCTTTTCTTCAAAAAACATTCAAAGAAAAACCTATCCAATTTCTCTAAAAACCATGGTAGTATTAAGTTGCAATCCTTACTAAGCTAACATTCGCCAGGTGGCTTCCATTTGATAAATAATGAAGTAGTTTACCGCAAGCAACCGATCGATTTAAACGGACAGGTTTAGGTACCTTACCTAATAATTTTATTATATGACACGCGATGTCTAATACCTACTAATATTT
This sequence comes from Idaea aversata, assembly GCA_907269075.1. Classification (NCBI taxonomy): domain Eukaryota; kingdom Metazoa; phylum Arthropoda; class Insecta; order Lepidoptera; family Geometridae; genus Idaea; species Idaea aversata. Next base: position 8,995,019 of record OU026102.1, read on the forward strand.
TAATAATGAAAGTTCGTTTGTTTGTTTCATATTCACGGTTTAACAGCCGAAACGGCACAACAGATTTTCTGGTCAAAATCCTGAGTTCCATATAATTATGGCATATTTAGCATACTTATACACAATTAGAGAAAAAAAGTAATTATTTTCCCAGGTGTTAATCGCTTATTTTTATTTCTCTTACCTCGGCGTTTCAACTATGTTCCAATAATCATGGTCACGAGGAAACTGAGTAGTGTGAGTTTAAAAAGTTTATTAGAAAAAAATATGATAAAATTCTCCTTTGCTCTAGATTACAATTAAATTGATATTTCTTGAACTAAATGTGAAAAAAAAAAAGATATAAGCATAAGATATAAGTTACGGGTTTTTCATTTTCTTCATCAGCATCTGACGCCATTACACATATAGGAACTTCATGAACCTGACCTCCTTGCAAACAAGTAATTTTTTGTTTGAAGTTTTGCCAATATTTTTTATTTGTTTGTTCCCTATTCGCGGTTAAACAGCCGAAACGGCGCAACCGGTTTTCTAGTGAAGATCATGACTTCCAAAATTGTGATTTTCGAACATATCTCTAAATCTTTACAACTTCCATGGGTAAAATTTTGCAAGAGGTATTTCTAGGATCATAGTTAGCGATACATTGAAGCGGCAGATGATAACTTGGCGATTTGGGGCACTATTATCAATGTTATTACATACATGCCAAGCAGACGGTTCTAACATAGTCATTCAAATCATATAATGGTAGTTCGTAGTATAGATAATGTTTATAGGTAACCTTTAATGAGGGTGAAATCGCGGGCTGCAACTAGTACAGTAGTAAATTATTGGTATTTTGTCATGTTCAATTTCAGTTAAGTGGTAACCTCCTTCATGCAATGGAAGGTAAGGTTGATTCCTATGTAGGTAGTAAAACTTTTGGTGACTACAGGGTGTACAGTCAGATATTTTCATGGCTTATTCCCACCAGCTTCGATATTTTGTCTTTTAGGCTCCGTAGGATTAAATAATATCTAATGTACAGTCGGCTGCATAATTGTAGCCCTCGGTAGAGTCAGAAAATTACTAGGTATTATTAGAATGTTTGCATTTTAATAATTTTTGTTTGATTAATTGATGAGTTAGAAGACTTCAAACTTCACCTAAAGCAGGTTTCTAGAATCTTGCTAGTGTTGAAAACATTCTTATAACAGCCGTTTTGGAGCTCTACGGTGGCTCTGCAATTATGCAGCCGACCGTACCTACTATATGAATACAAATGAATGACAAAACCTTTCTTAGCCAAAATAATGATTTTGTCTGCCTCGATTTTTTGCATACCACGTTAGACTTTATTGGCCCATTCTGCAATTTTATCTAATTCTTCTGCCTGCCTCTTTACCCTTTTATTTGTGGTCAGCGTAGTCCGCCTTGGGACCCTCTTTTTAGCCATATCGTTCACATCTGTCTCATATCTTGTCTTACGCGCAGTCCATCCATCCTCTCCATCCTTCTACATTCATACTCATTTCTTCTTTACTCTACCATTCTACCTCATATAAGGGAACTTATTAATAGAATATAGCGGCAAATAGCAATCGCATTGATAACTATCGACAACGTTGACAAAGTGGTTGCAAGCACCCAACCACTGTTACCACGATCAAGATAAGTTCCCTAACGTGGCTCACCTAATGGCTTGTGGCTTAACCAATCGAATGCTTTGACAATGCCAAAATGGGCAACAAAAGCCAAAAAGCCTTAAACGAATTCAATTTATAGGGCACTAGCTGCACCTCGCAGTTTCTACCTCATAAGGCCCGATACCGCAAAAATTTTGGGAAATTTCTTAAGTATCCTAGATTCCTACTTCTCAATTCCCTAAACTATCTATGCCGATTTGCAAAAGGGAAAAAACAAACAAATATACAAATAAATAAATAAATAAACAAACTTTCAGATTTATAATATTAGTTAGGATTATAATTTAATTTAATGAAAATGCACAAGTGTAGATATTAGAGAAGAAAAAAAATGAAGACCGTGTTTTTTTAATAACCCAAAGCTCTAGGACACAGTTAACGTAATGTAGATCTATCACATTACCTAATGTGTGGTTGTTTGCCTGCAGCACCCTTAAGGAGAAGTAGGACCTGAAAACCCCTATCTCTTTACCCTCCATCACTCTCCCCGCGCGCCGCAAAATGGCCATTTTAACTGTTTTATGTTATTAAAAGACTAACATCTATTTTAGTGAAAAAACATCTGTATTACGTTATGGGATCTGATATAAAGTTTATAAAATATAAATTGTGTACTAATTTTTCTTTACAATCGCCGTAAAATTTAAAAATTAAAAAAAATGGCGATTTTTTTTACGATTTTTTTATTGAGGCAAATCACTCTAATAGTGTATGACAATACAAAGCATATCTTCACCTTTACGACAGTAGGAATATCATTCTGTGAATTTTATCAGTTGATACCCAAAAACTGTTTCAAAAACACCTCTATCGCGCTTCTGGTTTAACCACTTCGGCTTAATCCTTTGACGGCTGCGAATACTGACCGAATTGTAAAGCTCTTTTTTGTCGTCGGTTTAAAAACCCTAAACATATTGCCACTTAAACTTACAAAATAAACATAATAAAGAATGAAACTTAATAAGAAACAGCTTGCAGAACAAGCCAGGCGTCTTGTCATCTTCAAATTAATTCTAAAACTTTGTACAGAGTGAGGTGTGAATTATGGTAATCATATTCAATGTTTTCCAAATAGAATACAACGCTTGTAACTTCTGTTTTTGTAGACTCTTGGGAAAATGGAGACAACGAAAGACAAGACGATTTAAAAATATTAACGCAATTGTGTTATGAAATTGGAGAGTTAAGAAGTGGATAAGCAGGTACTGACGAATTCTTGGATATTCTCTTCAGAAAAGTCGATAAACGGTGTGAAATAAAAAGATGGCATAATATAATGCAAAGCATTATTAGTATTTAAACTTTAGAATTCCGTTCTTGAAGAGGTAAAAAAGGAACCGTAATAAGATCACTCTCTTGTCCGTCTGTCCGTGAGTCACCCACTACCGATTTTTTGTACTAATATTAAATTTAAAAATTGTATTCAACTAAAATAATATCTGCTCTAATATTTTAGTTAAATTCAATTATTATTTAATAAAAGATATTGCAATTCTTTCGACTATGAAAAATAATAAAGAAATCGATTTGGAATAGAAACACAATCACAAAACAAAACAAACCGGAAGTTGCAAACCATATTGACGTATTCAGACTATTCAGAGTGGAGTGTCAGTCGGAAGGAGCCGCTTCCGCCGGATGTGGTACGTCATTTCCGGTGGCCACTGCAAGTACTATCCATGTAAGGTAGAATCTATTGTGACTTTATTTTATACTATGTAGTGATAATACATAGAAACAACCAGACCACAGACAAATAACTACGCATAAATACTTGTCTGAGATGGGAATCGAACCCGCAACCCTGTGTTTGGCAGTCCGGCATGGTGACCATTGTGCTAACTGGGTCGTCATAACTAAAACCACATAGACAATTAACATACAAACGGGTTAGTAACATAACCCTTCCTTTCAATTTGCCGTAGTCGGGTAACAAACACTCCTCTCTCTGGGTCGTTTAAAAACTTATGTTGGTAACTTTACTCAATAGCACTGAAAAAAAACCTATTTTGCCGTCTCGGTATATTTCTCACCATACTTCGTACTTTATTTGTATTTATCCCGTAAAATAGTTTTATATCAGGAAAAGAGCTTTTTACTGTTCCTTCTTTGGTTGCGATTAGCCTTTCTGGTACAAGATGAAGTCGGAAGCGTTGTTATTATTTTATCTACATTGTTTTTTTTTTGGCGTTGTTTTGTTATTATTATTATTTTTTGGAACGATAGTTCCCTAATAGACCAGGGTCGATAACTTTTGAAACCAAAAAAAAACACAGTAGGATGAAACCCATTAGAAAAGGAGGGGAATATGATAAAAATGAAAGGAAAAATAAATTACGGTCGATCCGAGTTCGGGAAGTGGGAGGGGGTGGGTTTTTAAGCAAAACCGGCAAAACTACAAGTTCTATTGAAAAAAGTTGAATGGCAAAGTTGTAGGTAATAAAAAGATCTACAACTTTTGTGTATACAATTTTTTCACATAACCTCAAAATTTAGGTGAAATATTCAAATAACCCAGTTTTTGGTTTTTTATTTTTATCTTTTTCAAAAATGTTTTTTTTTTCTACGAAATTTTGTGAAAACTTACCTTATTATGTCCCAAATACACTGTAATTTATTTGATCGGCCCTGGTCTATAACGCACGTTGTGAAAGGGGGCTAGACGGAAAAAAATCTCACGAAAAGTTGTAACGACACTTTTTGCTATAGTAAGCTATTGTAAGCCGTGCGGCGTGCGCATGGTTCTCTGTGTCTCTCTCTCTCTCTCTCTCTTATAGAAAGCAAGCCAGATATTTTCATTAAAAAAAATACAATTTACAATTCCTTCATTAATTAATCGAAATCGAAAGGAACTTCGGTCCATCCGGGTGTCCCTTGACACCTCTCAAGTTCTTTTTATCTTTATTTTTGTCGTGTGTTTTGGACAAACTCAATGTTTTCTATTTTATTTTATTATATTCTATCTAGATTATTAATTAGAGTAGTGAGAAAAAAACTTACTTGTTCAGTTAACTGAATTGAAGTGTGAACTAGATTGCAGAACATTCCACACATCGCCACCTAGCCCCAAGCCAATGAATATACTACTTATATACTTTTCTTTTGTAACTATTATACTTATAACACATAGAAACAACCAAGGCCAATTCTCGTAAATAACATTGTTCAAATTACATTTCAATATCATTTCGATTGCATTTCGATCACAAATAATACCCTCAAAGTAGCTCAAAACACCCTCAAAGTTAGCTTTTTGTAAAAAAAAACTGACTTTGAAGGTATCTTTTGCAATCGAAATGCAATCGGGATGATATTGAAATGTAATTTAAATAATATTAATTACGAGAATTGGCCTTCAGACCACAGACCAATATCTAAGCATAAATACGAATCTGAGGCGGGAATCGAACCCGCGACCCTGTGTTTGGCAGTCCGGCATGGTGACCATTGTACCAACTGGTTCATCAACTAGGAAACTTTTACTTCTAGCTTTCTGTGTAAAATAAAGCGTTAATCGTATCTTTTTTTTTATCTGTCAGTAAAAATTGACAAAACTCAACCTCAATAAGCTCTAAACTTGTACCAAAACTTTAGGTTACTGGCAACAAGCGTCTGTGTACGACACTTTTTATTGTCCCTGTCCACACGCGCGGCGGGATTAAGCGTGTGTGTAACTGTCACAAAAAGATAATCACATTGAGTGCGCTAAGACTGTCGTGGGCGACTGTACTTCCTTGAGGTACGAGGTATAAGCGAGAGCGTTTTTATACGATTCTAAAATATGAATTTATGTTTTCAACTTGGTTTATAAGTAACTAGGGACCCGCCCCGGCTTCGCACGGCTATATTATGCATGTATTATACATATAAACCTTCCTCTTGAATCACTCTATCTATTAAAAACCGCATTAAAATCCGTTGCGTAGTTTTAAAGATTTAAGCATACATACATAGGGATATAGGGACATAGGGCTGTCACTACATAGTATAAAACAAAGTCGCTTTCTACAGAGAAAACAAAGTATAAAACAAAGTCGCTTTCTACAGAGAAAGCGACTTTGTTTTATACTATGTAGTGACTAGCAGCGTGATTCCACCCGCAAAACCCCCGATCCCAAGTAAATCACTACATAGTATAAAATAAAGTCGCTTTCTCTGTCGTTATGTCCCTATATCCCTATTAGTAGTCAAATTTCAAAATCTTTGTCCTAAAAGGAACCTTGCGAAGTTTTGTCTAGTCGTAGTAACGGATGTATCAAATCCAACTTCGTTTTTAGAAGGCAAGGAAAGCAAAGCAAAGCAAGGAATGAAGCGAAAAAGAAACTCCGTGCCTTGGAGGTTAGATTAACTACATCCTCAATTATCACAAGCGTTACAAGTGATAACGTTGACGACCTTTTTGATTTATTATTCCGGTCGGATCCCCTGGGGGATCAGTTTTATTTTAAAATATTTAATTTTTAAAATTATTTTTAAATATTTATTTTTGATCCCCTGCACGGTGGATCAGACCGGAATAGTTTTAAAAATTAAATATTTTAAAATAAAACTGATCCCTCAGGGGATCCGACCGGAATAAATCACCTTTTTAGGGTTCCGTAAGTACCTCAAAGGATAAAAAAGGAACCCTTAAAAGATCACTCTGTTCTCCGTCTGTTTTTTTACATTAAAAATATTAGATACCCGCTTCAATTCGCACCAAACCCAAAACTAATTTACCAAAGAAAGGTCTGGCCGTCACCGCCAAATAGGCAAGTGTTTTGTTTTTATTAGAAGCCTGTCGTTACGTAATGATAACTTACTAACGTTACCATTTTGTTTTAATAATTGATTTTTGTTTATATTACTAGAAATATTGAGAAATATTAGATGTATTGATAAATGTAATTGGAAATCTAAAACCTAGTAAGTACTTATTTGATTTAATCTATATGTAAGGAAAGAAAAATATAGAGGAAAAACAAAAAAACTTTATTTTTCATCGTTTTCTTATGACTTTATCACGTCAAATTATCGTCCGTAAACTAACTTTACAGACGACCAATAAAAAAAAATTATGTATAAAAAAACAACATTGGAGACGCACTTTTCCTTAAAAAAATTCAGATACCTAGCCAAGTGCAGGCCATGCACTTTAAAAAATAAAAAATCACTGAAACCATTTTTTTATATCTTATTTTTATTTAATCAGGTTAAAAGCAACTGCCAAATTGTCAAATACAACCACTTGTGATTTAATAATATCAACTTTGTGATTATTGAAATAATAGACCAAGATCCCGCCTACCGCCAGACTTTCGTGATTTTATAAAAGAGCATTACTCAGCGTATGCCTCCAACACAGTTATGAACGATGTGCAATTATGAATTATCAGGTAGCAAAGCCAATAATCGAACCTGATAAGGAGGCATTTCCGTTTTGACGCACCTGAAGTATCTAGCTAGACTGATTTTCATTCTAAATAAAAAAAAAAGATTTTTATTGTAGGCAAAACCCATAAACAAATTCACAAGATTATAACTAATTATACAGACGTCAGAATTTCATTTTAAAAGGTAGGTAGGTACACATATCAAGCAATTTAAATTCAAAAATCAAATATATAAAGTAAAAATTAATAAAATTAAAAATAAATGTCCATTGATCAAATATAAAGTCCAAATAAATGGTCGTTACTTTATACATCGAACTGAGACAAAGACAAATAAAGTCAACCTTATTTCTATGCTTTACATGAATTAGTAAAACATGGTGAAAGATTGATGATCTATTTTTGTGGTTTATGGAGTAATTGTGAATATTATTGTCGTATCTTTTTTATATGAATTAATGTTTAATTTCTATTTTATCGTAGTAGGTATCACTACATAGTATAAAACAAAGTCGGTTTTTCTGTCCCTATGTCCCTATATCCCTTTCTATGCTTAAATCTTTAAAACTACGCAACGGATTTTGATGCGGTTTTTTTTAATAGATAGAGTGATTCAAGAGGAATGTTTATATGTATAATACATGCATAATATAGCTGGGCGAAGCCGGGGCGGGTCGCTAGTATTTTATATTATTTGAAATCTCCTAGTTATTGAGATCTTTGTACCGAAAGTTGGCCTATTTTCATAGTTTTTGCGGGAAGAGGCTACGAAAAACGATTATTTTTTATATTAAACGTATATTATTTGAAAAAAAAAATATATCATCTACAGATGACTGTTGCATGATTCATTTAGTATCTTTAAAATATGTAAAACTTTGACGGATAAACTGGAAAATGAACCCGCTATACTTTGCTAACATTTTGACACTTACACGTAAATGCGTCCTTAATTATGCAAAAAAATGCCTAGGTCTATTTTTGTACCTATCTACAACCAGTCGAGTGACCTAAACGACGAGTTTGAATCGGTCGACTGGTCGTATCAGTTTATTAACAGCTATAAACTCATTTGAATATGAAACAGAACTGTTTTGAAGACATTAAAACTTAAGTACAGCTTTGTTGAATTTTAATTTGAACCATTTTATAAGACGATTAAAGTGAATGAAATAAAATGCTCTTCACTAATTAAAAAGTCAAATTAAATGGAAAAATAAACTGGGGGTCTGTCTGAGGCTTAGGAATTTGGCTTAAACCACTTTAAAAATTAAAACTGTATTAACTAAAAGCCGACAAAGTCTTTTATCTTAATTCTGTTATAATCACAAATGAAAAAAAGTAAATCTTTTTATCAGTTTACCATGAACGATTTTAAAAGTGAACCACCAATTCTTTTCAATCCTTTTTGTACAACATTACATTTTTTTTAATAAATAGGTCAGCGTTTGACCACTATCTCATAAGACAGTAAGTGATAATGCTGTCTTAGATAAAATAAATATAAATAAATATTGCAGGACAATCCACACATCACTATCTAGCCCCAAGCTAAGTAACTAGACATGTGTTATGGGTATGGGTGCTAGACAACGGATATTACTACTTATATACTTTTCTTTTGTAAATATATACTTATAATACATAGAAACAACCAGACCACAGACAAATATCTAAGCATAAACACATGTCTGAGGCGGGAATCGAACCCGCGACCCTGTGTTTGGCAGTCCGGCGGACCATTGTGCCAATTGGGTTGTCAGACAAGATATAAGCACACTTTCCTAGAAAATATTAAAAGATTCCCAAATAAATGGGAGAGAGACGCGAGTGAGACTAGAAAGAAAGGAGTGGGACAAAAATTGTTCGATACATAGTCCTATTTAGCACCAACTAAGTAACTAGATTTGATATAATTATATTGACTAGAAACCTTCAATGAAACGTTTTATTGAGTAGGTACTAGCGACCCGCCCCGGCTTCGCTCGGCTATATTATGCATGTATTATACATATAAACCTTCCTCTTGAATCACTCTATCTATTAAAAAAAACCGCATCATAATCCGTTCCGTAGTTTTAAAGATTTAAGCATACATAGGGATATAGGGACATAGGGACACAGAAAGCGACTTTTTTTTTTACTATGTAGTGATGATAGTGATTTCCTACAAAACTTTAAAACTTCGGCTGATGCCGACTCCGGTCTGAATCTACGGTCCGAATCTATCTCGGCTTGTGTTAATCGTAAGCCGATTAGATTGCTTCAAATCGTACTTAGTAGAGTTCAGAGTGACCAAATATTATTTTGGGTGTATAGCTGAAATAGACAGCGCGATAGAGCTGAAATATATCGTTTTGAACGAAATATCTCGCAGCTTGGGAATTTGTCGATTCTAGTCATTGTAAGTACTCAATACGTTACGTTTGATCGAGTGACCTATTTCTCTTTGAATCTATTTTAAAATCGATATCAAAATAGTGTTTCCGATATAAAATCTAAAAATATGGTAGGTGAGTATTTTTAAACTCACAATGCGCTTAGCAAACACAAAACATTGTTCAAATGGTAGCTATTAGTTACACTTAGCCAACGTTGCTTTGCTCTTATAATGTTCACAAATATACGATCCAGTCTCTCAGGATTAAGAAACGACGCAGACTGAAAACTTTTCGATCGACAGATCGTGAAACACCAAAAGCGTAATATCAATTAGAATTGATACGTCTTCGCTGTCCGCTTATTCTAAGGGATAGAAAAACGTATGGCCACATCTTCTATAAGGAAAGAAAGGACCAAAAACTTACAGGTACAGACATTTTGTCCTGACTTTTTTCTTTTTAGAATATGATCCTTCCTTAGATTTTAAGTTAGTAAAACAGTCGACTCTCTTCTACTGCTCATTCTAAGTAAAATAAGCAGAATATGAATGCCTAGTATTTAAAATTCATGTCTATCTGTTTGTTATGCAATAAAAAAGTCCTGATCCGATCAAAATAATGTTTCTTCCATTAAATAGCTCTATTTTGGGAGAAGATCGTGGTATAATTTACATCAAAATCCACCTAGTGGAAACTTAATCATCCACAAAATCTGCAGTCGCCTACGAAAGGCTACGAAAGTGCGCTTTTGGGCTTTTATTTATGCCGATTTTTTTTACAGGTTGTTTAAATAGCTGCAGCAGCTAATCACTTCACTACATCACTACATAGTATAAAATAAAGTGACTTTTCGCCGTCCCTATTTCCCTTTGTATGCTTAGATCTTTAAAACTACGCAACGGATTTTGATGCGGTTTTTTTAATAGATAGAGTGATTCAAGAGGAAGGTTTATATGTATAATACATGCATAATATAGCCGTGCGAAGCCGGAGCGGGTCGCTAGTTCATGATAAAAAGCAAGTAGACTTGAGCTGACAGAACCGATACGATGCCAATCGACGTCCCATGAAAGGCTTTCACAGCATTGTGTTCTATGATTCATTATCATATCGGCATGCCGCCGCCGAGCGAGCGGAAATCGCTCGGATGGCAGTCGTTGTTCGTCAGCCAAGCAATTGAAAATCGGTAGACAAATGGATTTGTATTGTAGTCTGCGATATTTCCGCGTGTACTTATTATTGCTTTATTTCTAAAGTATGGCAGTTGCATTTGGAGTTATAAACCAGGTAAAGCTTAGCCAATTAAGGTGTGCTGCATTCGGGGTTTTGCGGAATAAATACGGAACATGGTAAAAATATCAGAAACGAACATAATAAAAATGCAGAACGTATTAGAAGCAAGAGAGTAAAATGAAATTTTTTTATTCTTTCTTTCTGAAGGCCGTGGCTTCGAATCCCAGTCTGTAGAAAAACTGAACTATTTGAGCTAATAACATTGCTCTTACAGTTGAAAGAAAACACAGTGATGAAACGGCTTAGTTGCAGCTTATTGAAGAGTAATTTTATCTGGCTTCGGCCAACTAAGTTGAGAGGGTGTAGGTGCTGGCCAAGCCATTTAATATATATCCCAGGCAATGAACCCCCCGTCTAAATAAGATGTAAAAGGTAGCAAGTAATTAAAAAAAGGAAATAGATAATGTATGGACCTACAGTCAACAGCAAAAGTAACTGACAAAATTCAGCAATTCAAAAACTACTAAACTACTGAAAAGCTTATCCTTATCGCGCTTAACCTGATAATATTATCAATGTGAAAGTTTGTGTGTGTGTGTGTGTTTGTGTGTGTATCCATGTTTGTTACCTATTCACGCAAAAACCACTGGACCGATTGCGATGAAACTCGGTATCTAGATGGCTGGAAACCTGGATTAACACATAGGCTACTTTTTATCCCGATATTCCCACGGGATCGGGACTTACGCGAGTGAAACCGCGGGGCGCAGCTAGTCCTACTAATATTATAAATGTGAAAGTTTGTGTGTGTGTGTTTGTGTGTGTATCCATGTTTGTTACTCCTTTACGCAAAAACTTCTAGACCGATTGCGTTGAAACTCGGTATCTAGATAGCTGAAGACCAGGATTAACACATAGGCTACTTTTTATCCCGATATTCCCACGGGATCGAGACTTACGCGGGTGAAACCGCGGGGCGCAGCTATAGTGTTACCTATAACGAACTGTGTCATCAACTTTTGCTGCTGACTTTGAACATCCAAAATGCTTAAAATACTCACCATCCTTATTTTTTTAAATAAAATAACTAGTAGTTCGCCCCGAACTGAGACCTCACGAGTTTTTTTTTGAAATCGCTAGTTCTCAGCGTAAAGTAGGTAGGTACTAAAATGATATAACGACGAAAGATTCAAAATACGATAGATCTATCTAATTTAAATGATAGGTGCCTATAATTTCAATCGCGTATTTTTTTATTTCACGTTTTTAACGGGATAATAACAACTTGAAATACAAATTGTTTGAGTTTAAAAAGCTCCTATGCCTCCTTCTGGCTATATCGAGACGATTTTATCGAGTCCAAACGCGAAAGGCCTATCTTGCTTATACTCATCACATCTAGGAACTAATTTATGCTGTCGACACAAATAACTGACGGAACGAAAATCTATCGAAACGGAAATAGCCCACATCTTGCATAGAATACGATAGCTCTATCACCAGAAACCAAATATCAGCTGATTCTTCAGTAGATACCTAGAGTACCTAATCCTCAAGACGACTTTATGAGTCCAAACGCGATAGGCCTATCTTGTCTAGGACATAAGTTACTATAGCCTTCTTCCGGCTCCATCACCAGACCAAAGATATCAGCTTAGTTTTCAGTACCTAGAGTACCTACCTAGGCGCATCTTACACGTATACACGTGTACTCACTTACTCGGATACTCTGGCACGATGGCGTCCTGTCGTAGCCACAGTAGCCAGTAAAATGTATATTTTACCGACCTAGGGTTAATAGAATAAGCCATGAATACGTAGCCGGTCATGTCACGCCACTCGGCGTCACGGCGAGGTAAGGCCCTTCTCCGGTTCTGTGTTCTATCACCTAATTCCAGATATCAGATGATTCTTCAGTACCAAGAGTATCTACTTTTCAAGGTAATTTAAACAAGTCCAACATGATATTAATATCTTGCTCAGAAGATAAGTTCTTAACATGGTTATTGGTTACCTTTCTCATCAGGTTTTTATCATCAGACTAAACACTCAATTCTTTAATACCTATGTACCTCATGGCATGATTCCTATGTACTCATCGTGATCTTAAAACGAAAAAGAAAAAAAGGAGACAGACTTCAATACAAATATATTAGAGAAGTTTGAGACTTATGTCCTGTTATACTTAAGTAAATAAAAATAATAAAACGACAAGCTTATTATTTAAAATCTTTCTGTCGGCTAGCACTGAAGCAAACAGAGGTCGAATTTAGGAGAAAGTAGAATATAAACTTTATAAAAACCACAGCCTTCAGCATGTCTTCACACAAGGTACATCCCGTAGTACATTACGATCGTTGGATGATCGTTGATACCTACAACTTGAGTGGCCCAGACGACGTCAACCATAGTAGGGTGCCCAGTTATCGCCTTGGTTTCCTTTCAGCTAGTCAATAGCTGGTTCCAGCATTAGCATCTTTATAGGCCATCGGGAGCGAACATGGCAGTAGAATTGGTTTATGGATTATAGAAGTAAAATTACACCTTCCGTGCATAACTTTACACTATCAACTTTTACGCGAATATTTGAATTTATTTGGGATGACCAAATATAATATGAATCATCTATTTTAATCAAAATATCACGAAGATATTGAAGATGTTTTGAGAAGGTATACAAACATGGATTTCTATGGTTCTGTGAATCATATTCTTTTCAACAATGACAGAATAAAAACCTGACATTGTCATTTCTTACGTAGTTTTATCAGAGAGTTTTATCTATGTTTTATATTCTCTTTGTTGTCATTTTTGAAGTTTTAAATTCAAAAGAAGGTTTTAATTATTTGCCTTTTATAAAGGTAAATCCCCTTTTGCACCCCCTATCTCCGTAGCCCCCAAACCGATCCCTCTCATATTCGAACTTAAAAATTCTATGGGCCTCAACTACTCGTATACCAAAAATCATGAAGATCAGAGCAACGGTACTCAAGTTATCGTCGAACAAACATACATAGATACATAGATACATAGGTACAACCGACCGACCGTCTCGCCACTAGACCTCTCTCGCTTCGCTCGTTCGGTCAATAATAAAACTATAATTTTTCTTACAGAGACAAAGTTAGAAATATGTTCTAAGTACATTTTCCAGATGTCCCTAAGGTAACGGTGCTTTTAGTGCAGTCTCTAAATAGGAACAACGCAATGCCTTGCACTTTACTAAGTTGGGAAAATGTGTTTAGTGCTAACCCATATTTATATATTTTACTTTGTTGTGGGTGTCGTTATACTATCAGAAAAGCGAGGAAGAAAAACGGACGGACGGTAAGTTTTAGATTATAAAATTCTTAAAACTGGAAATCGCATTAGAAATTTACAACCTCTTGTTTCATCTATACTGCTATAATAATAAAAAGGAAATATATATTTTTTGTTTGTAACGAATAGGCTCCGAAACTGGGCCGAGTTTGATGAAACTTGGTATGGATACATTGATTTATTGGGAGTGACTTATGCTACTTTTTATCCCGATATTTTCACGGGATCGGGTGCTAAACAGGTGAAACAGCGGAGCGCTGCTACTCTATCTATACTATCACTACATAGTATAAAACTAAGTCGATATGACTAGAATCTGAATCATACTACTTTAGAATCCGACTAATAGCTCAGTCAACTTACTTAGAAATAAACATCCCCCGCCTAAATCGATTTTTCTGTCCCTATTCCCTTTGACTGCTTAAATCTTTAAAACTACGCAACGGATTTTGATGGGTTTTTTTTAATAGATAGAGTGATTCAAGAGGAAGGTTTATATGTATAATATATGCATAATATAGCCGTGCGAAGCCGGGGCCGGTCGCTAGTAATATTCTAAAGCGGAAGAGTTTGTTTGTTTGAACGCGCTAATCTCAGGAACTTCTGGTTCGAATTAAAAATTATTTTTGTGTTGGATAGTCCATTTATCGAGGAAGGCTATAAGGCTACTTTTAAGCTATTACATATTTATTTCGATATTCCCACGGGATTTAGTTTGCCTGAAAGAGACCACTTTTAGCAGTAAGGCCACCTATAATTTTTTTTTAAATAAATATTTGCTAGATTTTGTGTAAAAGTGTTCTTTCTATCTATAATGTAGGCTTCCCCCAAATATGGATTTTGGAAATTAAAGCCCTAAGTGAACGAAGTCTAGGCGAAAGCTAAATATTTATATATTATATAATTATTTTTTATTAACACTACGTAATATTTTGCGGGTAGTACTAAAAATGTTAAAACACAATCCGTGACCAATAGCAAGCTATAACTCTCCCGTACATTGCAGCGTTATTGTTTAACGTACCTTAAACTTCATATTGCCTCTATATTTTAGCTCTTATACTGTTAGTAATACGGTCGATGTGCATTGAATGTCATTAATCGATGTTAAAGTTAGGCACACACTGAAACAAGATATTTAGATATACTTTCTACTTGTAAATACTGGTTATTTTCCTCAATTAGTTGGGTCCTTTTGTAGGCTTTCCCATTGCCCAACACCTCTAACTGAGCTTAGTAGACCATTTCTAGAGAAAAGAACTTGTCAATACGTCTGGAGCCAACTAAGTCGCGGGTTTCATCATGATGTGAAATATTGCACATAATTTATTCGTAAGGAAAATCCATTGGTGCACGGCCGGGCGGGATTCGAAACCACGACCTTCGGAATGAAAGTCAAGGTATACCACTAAGCCAACATCGCTCTTAAAAGGAACCCTTATAAGATCACTCTGTTCTACGTCTAGATACAATTAGTAGATTGTTAAGATCTTTACCGACATTAAGCTGACATTCGAAATTTTAAATTTCCAAGTAATCCAATAACTTTATGACGGCTAAACCGATTTAGATCGAACATAGCTAAAAACACTCCCGACTTATTTACCTTTCAAACAAAAAAAACTAACTCAAAATCGGTTCATACGTTCGGGAGCTACGATGCCACAGACAGACACACACAGACACGTCGAACTTCTCGTTTTTTCCCTCCGCGGCGTTTTGGCGTCGGAGGTTAAAAAACATCAAAATTTTGATGGGCAATTTTGCATCTCTATTTCCAAAATTTTGTTACCTAGTATTTTCTAAGGTTTTCGCGACTTGAACTCATAATTATAAATATATTTGAACGGATATATTCGCGTTTTTTATTTTTGTTTTAAACCTGACGTTTCGGGAACTTTGCAGATCCCATGGTCACAGGCAGACTGAGATGACATTCGTCTTACAATATATTTATAATTATGAATTTGTTACCTGCTAGTGTGATGCGCATCTTTGGCATAGCAGTACCCTTAAGCTTAGTACACATAGCTTAGCTCGTACTAAGTCACAATATCTAGCCACATGTAGTGTGACCACAGACTATAGTCTTAAAATCAAACTGGTCGTACGTGATGGTTGGTACGGTCTACCGGATTTACTGCTTATGAGCAGTCATTGCCTAATCCGGAACCAAAGTGTCAGTTAGACTGGCTTTATGCTAGGGTTAGCGTCCACATGTATAGTATCAGACGAGGATTATATCAAGATTGGTGTCAAGGTCTGAAAAAAACTGAAATTTGGCACCCTTACAAAAATGATTTTATAAAAATATTTAGTATAACGTTATAATTTAGCGGTTACGCACCACAAATATAACGTTTAATAAATATTCTACAGAATTGAAATATTGTTGACTCTAAAGCAAAAAGGCAGATATTGCAGAGTAAAATGGTTGTCGCTTAAGGTGAAAGGGTACCTGCGCTCGCTCCATACAAACGTAGTCGACTGTTTCCTCCCTGGATAATGACACTAGCACAAATATTTTTGTGCCATAAAACCTAAAACTGCGAAGACTATGCCCCTATGTTTTGGTTTTTCTTAATTTCTAATTATCATAGAAATTAAAATTTAAAAAGTTAAAAAATTAAAAAAAGCAGAAAATAGGGGCATGGTCATGGCTGTTTTAAGTTTTATGCACCAAAAATATTTGCTCTAGTGTCATTATCCAGGGAGAAAACAGTCGACTACGTTTGTAATAGTTTGTATGGAAAAAATCCCCGGTACCCTTTCCTCTTAACGGCTCCCCTAACGGATCCCCTACTCTCAACGGACTGTCAAGAACTAACTCACTAGGTAATCTTCTATAATATAAAAATTAATAGCTGAATGTGAATGTTTGAATGCTAAGCGCAAATCGCGAAAACGACTGAACCGATTTCGCTAATTCTTTTTTTTTGAATATTCCTTGAAATACAAGGATGGTTCTTAAGGAGAGAAAAATAAAAAAATGCCTGAAAAACTCTAAAGACAACACTTTTTATACTCCCAATTCCCATACAAACGATTCTTAATAATACTTACTTAAAAGTTTTTTAACCTTATAACCATTACATAAAGTTCAAGTTTTAGTGGAGAGGTTCCGGGAAGGCAAAACAATTGAGTGACGTTAACAGTATCGTATAAATATTGATTGATGTCAATCGTGTCGCGGCGTTAATTGCCAAACTACACCTAAACATTTGTATGATTTTTTTTTATATGGCAGAACAACGGTTGCTGTGACAGCTAGTCACTATCACTAAATAGTATAAAATAAAGTCACTTTTCGCCGTCCCTCTATCCCTATGTATGCTTAGATCTTTAAAACTACGCAACGGATTTTGATGCGGTTTTTTTTAATAGATAGAGTGATTCAAGAGGAAGCTTTATATGTATAATACATGCATAATATAAAATCGGAAGTAAATGCTTTCATTACCCGCAACGAAATTAATGGTTTTATACATGTGAGCCATATAAGCAAGGAAGCTATAAAAATAGGAATTAGCATGCTTTACGGATTCAGGTATAGGTACTTTTTAGACCTATTTTGTTACTGATACAATTAGCTAAGATTAGGTATATATTGGTTTGTTCAGTAGAACTAAATCTTTTCCGTGTTTTTTATCAATTTTTGTTGAATCGGTTTACCTTCAATGAAATTTCATCACTCGCTATTGGTTTTTTTAACCACTATCTCGCACTGGTAAGTGATGATGTGGTCTGAGATGTAGTCGCCTAGAAGATCCTAGAAGATACCGCTCATGACTTAAAGACCCCCAAATAAACGGGGACCTTCGAGGGATGCGAGTAAAGGTAGGAAGACGGCAGTGAAACAAAAAAAAACTGCGCACTCCGGGAGTGCAGGCAGAAGTGAAAACTGTATATCTGTGTAAAATCTCATCTGTCGCGAGAACATACGCAAAAAGAGTTTAGATGAAAAAAAAAAAATAGTCGGACGACTATTTGTCGTCCGACATTTGTCGTTTGTCAATAGTCGTCCGACATTTGTCGTCCGTCAATAGTCGTCCGTTAAAAAATACCATATGTACGTCTTAATACACTCACAGCCAAATTAAAAAACTGTATATCTGTGTAAAATCTCATCTGTCGCGAGAAAATCTGTCGTCTGTCGCGAGAACGGCTGAAAATGCTCACCCACAAAAGTGCCCAACGCGCCATAAGAAGTTTTCACTTCAAAAAATCCAACCCTTCCTTTTTTTATGGCTGCACCTTTTTAGGGTTCCCTCCCTCAAAAGGTAAACAATCGGTGGTGAAACACGGACAGACGGACAAGAAAGTGATATTTAAAGTTCTTGGTACTTGTACTTGTATACGGGCTGTTTTCCGCGATTAGACCCTTTTTAATTGGGTCATTTTTGCGTGAAGATGTAGTAGGCTTGCCCAGCACCTAGTACTCTCTCAGCTTAGTCGACCATGTCCAGAGGAGAGAACTTGTCAATACTTCTGGAGCCAACTAAGCCGCGGGTTTCATCACGATGTTTTCCTTCACCGTAAGAGCAATGTCAATTAGCGCACATAAATTTTCCCTAAGAAATATACATTGGTGCACGGCCGGGCTGGATTTGAACCCACGACCTTCAGAATGAAAGTCGAGATATCTACCACTAGGCCAACACCGCTCTTTAAAAGGGTACCTTTTTTAACCCTTATAGGATCATTCTCTTGTCCGTCTGTCCGTGTGTCACCGCCGAATTTCTCAGAAACGAGTGGACCTAGCAAGTTGATTATTCTAGGAAAGTAGGTAACAAAGAGAAATCTTGAAGCGCAGCTCTGTTATACTCCGTGATATCACACCCAACTAAGCAGTTTACGTCTAAACTTTATCAAGAACTAGTGAATGTTAATATGTTTAATGGACCAAGAGCAATATCTGAGCAATTTAAGCAATTTGAGCATTTCAAACTTAGCCACTTAGAGTAATGACTAATCGTTACTCAGATGGAAGTTGGGATTGCTTGTTACCCTTCAAGTAATCAAGTGCTAAGATATATTGTAATGTTGATATGTGAGAGCTTACGCAGATCATAGAGTTTGCGATCGACTTATGACTCACCGACAAACATGTATGTGTGTTTATTAATTTTTTAGTAATCTTCTATCCATAAATATAAAAATGAATGCCACATTTCGTTGTAATTTTATAACTCAAGAACGGGCTCCCCTATCCAAACCAAATATCCTACTATTTAGTAGAGGTTTATGTGAAGTTTGCACAAAATCGGTCGAGCAGGACTTACGGACTTACACGGGTGAAACCGCGGGGCGCAGCTAGTAATAAATATTTATTGATCTTAAAGTTTACAGTAGTCTTTAAGATTTTTTATGAATCAATTTCTTTGAAGGGGACCTCAAATATTTGACGACCCAGTTGGCACAATGGTCACCAAGTCGGACTGCCGAACACAGGGTTGCAGGTTCGATTCCCGCCTCAGACAAGTATTTATGCTTAGATATTTGTCTATGGTCTGGTTGTTTCTACGTGTATATTTAAAAAAAAAAGAGTATATAAGTAGTATATCCGTTGTCTAGCACCCATTGCTAGTTACTTAGCTTAGGACTAGATGGCGATAAGTGGAATGTCCTGCAATATTTATCTATCTTTTATCTTCTATATAAATAAAAATCAATTGCTGTTCGTTAGTCTCCCTAAAACTCGAGAATGGCTGAACCGATTTGGCTAATTTTGGTCTCGAATTATTTGTGGAAGTCCAGGGAAGGTCGCACTTATGCAGGTGAACCCGTGGGGTGCAGCTAGTTATTTATATTTATTTCCGAAATTATTAGAAATAAAGTTCAAATAGATTAAAAAAAAAACTGGTTGCCTGTAAAGTCGGTATACGGGCGAAAGTTTTACGTGACAACAACTGTGCTCGAGTGGAAGGGACGCGTGCCTTTCACTTTTTATGTCTGTCTCTCTCGCTCTTAGGCGGGCTAACCATGCCCGAGTGGAAGGGACGCGTGCCTCTCACTCGCTCTCATTGTGAGCGCATAACGTCAGCGGAGCGTAACGCAGTTTCTTGAAGTGTCACCCGGCAAACCAATTTATAAAACGTTGTCACGTCAAAATTAATTGAACATACAAAATACATTAATGAACATACATTGATAATTAGCTAAGAAATACATTAATGAACATACATTGATAATTAGCTAAGAAATACATTAATGAACATACATTGATAATTAGCTAAGAAATACATTAATGAACATACATTGATAATTAGCTAAGAAATACATTAATGAACATACATTGATAATTAGCTAAGAAATACATTAATGAACATACATTGATAATTAGCTAAGAAATACATTAATGAACATACATTGATAATTAGCTAAGAAATACATTAATGAACATACATTGATAATTAGCTAAGAAATCGTTTTAGGGTTATTTCTATGAACCTTAACAAATAACTTTATTTCTAAGAATTTTGGAAATATTTGATGTTAATATTACCCTAATTTACTGAAAATTAGGAAGTTTTCAAGATGTGGAATCCCAATGAAATTAATTGATACTGGTTCTTGGGGTACCTAGGAACTTGTATCAATTACTACTCTGGGTAAATAGGGTAATTTTCACGTAACTAAAAACATATTTATATAAAATATGTTTCAAAGAAGGAGGTTTTAATACTAAAGGGAGTTGTTCTAGACGTCTAGGTGAACAACTTTTGTTCTACGACGTTTGTTTCCGTAATTCTAAGGGAATTTTTACTTGAAAATCAGCTGATTCATACAAAATTTTCGAACGAAATGTTCGAATTTCCAAAAGTCGTAGAACAAAAGTTGTTCGCCTAGACGTCTAGAACAACCCCCTTTCGTATTAAAACCCCTTCGCTGAAACACATTGTATACTTGAAAGATGTGGAGACACAATTAATTGAAAAAGGTTCGGTACTCTGGATAATTAGGGTAATTTTCACGTAACTTAAAAAAATGTTTATTAAAATATTTGTAATTATTAACCTATTAAAAAACTGACCAAAAACCACAAAAAAGTATTTGACAAAAAAAAATAAGTTGGATAATTCCAACATTTTTAAAAACTTTTTTGGTCAGGTCAGGGGATACCAACAGAAGGTTTTATCATTTATTTTCAGGCGACAAAGGCTCATAGACCTTATAGACTAAGATACATATTTTATAACAATTATTGAATGTGTTAATAGATAATTTAGAACTATGTTAGTAGCTCTTCCATGACACTACACTTTAGTCTTAGTGTGTTCTGGAATATGTCCGCGGAAGCGACGGAACACAACTTTAGGGTTTTTTCTACACACTGCATATAATCAATGACCTTGTAGGTACTTATTTTTTATGCGATTCGGTTTCGTAACGATATGGACGTAGAGCTTTAGAGACTGAAAATTAAGTGCTTTACTTGTAACGCTTAAAGCTCATTTCCTTCAGTAACTTCCCCATTCACTTTTACCCAACATTTGGCTTGTTCATTAACTTAGTTAAGTATGTCATTAGTTTCTTCAAATTAGGTAAACAATTAGATGCCAGATTTTTACCCTTTTCGACATGAATAAGCGAAGTTGATTTAAGTGATCGAGCGAGCGAAGCGATCAAGTCAGCAAATGTTTCATGCTATCCTCTGTCAGTATGTATATATGTTTGTTGGTACTCCTCTACAGAGATCTCGATGAAACGTGGTCAATTTGGGGGTCTTCAAGTCGCGAGTGAATAGGTATCTTCTAGAATCTATCACGTGCATTATTTAAAAAATATTAAGATTCTTTGTTAGTACTAAAAATACACATATAGGCGGAGTGGGGGGGGGGTAGTCTTGAACCTCACCATGTATCACCAAGGGGGAGGGGGGTTAAAAAATGGAAAAAAAAAAAAAAAAAAAAAACAGGTCGTATTACACATCGCCATCCAGCCCCAAGCTAAGCAACTTAATGCTTGTGTTATGGGTGCCAGATAACGGATAAACTACTTATATACTTTTTTTTTGTAAATATATACATATTATACATATAGGAAACACCCAGAACCAGAAACAAGAATTTATGGTCAGCATAAATACTTGTTCCCGGCGGGAATCGAACTCACAACCTTCTGCGTCGCAGTCGGGTGTTCGCCCGACGCGCCACAGAGGTCGTCGCAAAAAAAAAAAACATCACGTGGTTAATGGACGGCCCCTAACTTAGCACAACTTTTTGTTAGATATTTTATAATCCGAGCATAGGAGGAATCGAGCATAGCGGAACTAACCGGTTTTATGTGAGTCAAACTACGAACTGCTTGTTTATGTAAAAGCTAGCTTTTGCCTGAAAGTTCGAGTTTGAATTTGCCTAAATATTTTCTTAGGGGATGCCTACGTTATAACAGCTATCGATATGCTAAATTTTGATTCGTCAATTGGTTTGCGTTTTGAACTGCTTTGAGTTTATGTATCAGTCGATCAGTCAGGAATTTGAGAGATTAATAAAGGAAATATTGAAGTGTCTGATTGTATTGAAATGCCTAATTTGATAGCTCTTCTTCTTTTTTCCCTTATCCCGGCTCATTCAGGGTCGGGCCTCCTCGTATTTTTGCGCCAGGTCGTACGATCCTGGGTTGTCAAGTGGTTTAAGTTCTGCGGCTTCATCAGCTTGTCCATGCTTGTCCACCATGTATCGGGTGGTCTTCCTCTACCCCTAGGTTTCACTGGGATGTTCGTTTAGTGCCTTGTTCACGGCGTGATCTACTTCGCGTCTAGATATTATTATGTGACCGTACCAGCGTAGTCTATTTTCCGTAAGTTTCTCAGTGATCGGGGCAACTTTAAACGATCCTCTTACATACTCAAATACCATCCATTTCTAACAGCAACAACTGTTTAGCCGAGCTCAAGCCTTTTCGTGGCAGAATTGTATACATATTCACATTAAGTTTTGGATATAGTTGTAAGGGATGGTTAAGTATCTTAGGTTATTCTCTGTGTGTATTTTTTTCTGGCATGAATATAGTTTCTTTTTTTCTTTCTATGTCTTTTATAATGTCCTAGTAGAATATTTTATCACATTACTAAGGCGGCTTGCTTAAGATTGTGCTTTTACTTTATTTAATAATATTAGCTAAAGACAATTTACGGGTAATCCAAAATTCAATTATATTTCAAAAACCACAAAGTTAATATGAATCTCAGGTGGCTGTGTTTAACGCTTTGATTGGTTAAGAGAAAAGAGTACCGGCGCTCTCTCCATACAAACGTAGTCGACTGTTTCCTCCCTGGATAATGACACTAGGGCAAATATTTTTGTTGCATAAAAAATATAACTGCCATGACTATGAAAAAAAAACTTTTTTATCAGAAGAGTAGGGCTCACATTCAAAAACCAAACGGATGTCAATATCGTAATCCTAACTAATATATTATTACAGATTTAGAATCATACAATTTGTACGAGATCACATAGAAACCTCTTAAAAACTAGGATGGGTGCCTTCGGAACGCGCCCACCAATGAAAAGAAGGGACAAGAAACTCATGGGGTTTTTTTAAATACCCCTCAGAGGTAACTATATAGTAACTTACAAAAAGACCTAAGTAATTAATATTCTTCATCCGTTCCAATTTCAAACGTTTTAAAAATCTTTGAACCCTCACTGATCTAAAATTCAAAGGTAAAATCACGCTTTATTTAAAACAATATACCTACTAGGGTACCCTAATAATTTGAATAAAAACGCCGACGGAACCCGGGGCATTAACAATGCAGCACAGATACCGGGACTCAATGAAGACTAATTGCGGGGATCACAGGCGATATTTCAAGTGTAGAAATTTAAATATAATTTATCTTTTTTTTTTTTTGTATTTTCATTTTGAATTAACGAATTTGTTATTCTTTTGTGTTTTGATCGAGTTAGTCGAATATATAAAGCGTTTTTAGGTACTGGCAATATTAAAACATCAACGTTTTATTGGGTTAGCTGGGGTGTACTATTTTATACTTACGGTAGTTCGTTTTCCTAGATAATTCAGTTTCTATCGATTTTGATGTAAAGTATATCACGACCTTCCTTGATAATAGATTTATTCAATGGCGAAAACCAGATTTAGATAGGTTATGTAGTTCTTAATTGTAAGAGAGGGACAGACGGAAGATTGACATGAATTTTAAACACTATAAAATGTTTTTCAAGTACAGGCCTTTTGCTCTTTATTATTATGAGTATCATCACTACATAGTATAAAACAAAGTCGCTTTCTCTGTCCCTATTTCCCTTTGTATGCTTAGAGCTTTAAAACTACGCAACGGATTTTGATGCGGTTTTTTTTATTAGATAGAGTGATTCAAGAGGAAGGTTTGTATGTATAATACATGCATGATATAGCCGTGCGGAGCCGGAGCGGGTCGCTAGTAGAAAATAAAAGTGAAAAGAATAGTAACATCATTCTTATCTAACATAAAAAACTTAACTATCCCCCGAACACCCTGTAATCCCTATTATGGACTCTTAGGTTTAGTTAGAGTAATTACAAATATTAAAAAAAGTTATTTTAATTAATTATTGAAGTTATACTTCTTTAGGCGCGTTATGAAAAAATGATGAGAGTGAAATTTTACAAAAGCGTCACACAAAATTCTCACGTCACACAAAATTCTCACGTCACACAAAATTCTCGGACGAGTATTTTGTCGGACGAACTTTTCGTCGGACGAGTTTTTTGTCGGACGAGTTTTTTGCCGGACGAGTTTTTTGTCGGACGAGTTTTTTTTTTTTTTTTTTTTTTTTTTTTTTTAATAATGCCAAAGAAGTATAACTTCTCACGCGCGTACATAAGTACACGCACCCTTTTTTTTATTTTATTTGTCACAATCTTTACAGAATAACCTAATGCGTTAGTGTAGCAATAGTTCAGGAAAATGACCCTGATTTACAGAACATCGCAAGACATAATTATGACATAATAGCACATGAGTAAGTTACTCATGTGATAATAGGCTACAGGACTGTGATAACGCTAAAATATGAAATACTAGCGACCCGCCCCGGCTTCGCACGGCTGTATTATGCATGTATTATATCTAAAAACCTTCTTCTTTAATCACTCTATCTATTAAAAAAAAACCGCATTAAAATCCTTTGCGTAGTTTTATAGATCTAAGCATACATAGGGACAGCGAAAAGTGACTTTATTTTATACTATGTAGTGATGTTGAAAATGGAAGCTAATAGGTTTACTCTACAATATTTATTTTGCATTCAAATGTGTTGTAAATATTTTATTTTCGCAAAATAAATTTGCAATATTTTGTCTGCTGACTAAAAGAAACGAAAAGCAGGCGGCCATGACTGACCTTTGTGTGAGCCTTTGTGTGACGTCACGATTTTCCATTTTCCTAGAGAAAAAATAAATTGAATGATGTTGACAGCCCAGAGGCACCCAGAGGCATGAGTCATGACGTCACAGATTAAAATGTATGGAGGCCGACTGTTTTTGGAGACAATTTAAATTAACGAAAAAAAATGTGTTTTTTTTTAACTTATTCGGAAAAAATGATAATTAGGGGCTTAGACTAACAAAATTAGGGGTTACGCATTTTCGACTTTTGAAATACTTAGTGAAAATCAGTCAAGATCTCAATTATACCTTGTACCTTGTCATCAGTTGGTAATCTCTAAAATATCCTACTACACTATTATCTCTAAGCTCTATTTATTCAACAATTTTCTACAATGATATAGGAGTTTGTCTGATCTACTAGAGCTTCAACGATAAAGAGCGCATTAATCTCCTTGCAAAGTATGCGTATATTAAATTCACATATGATTTATTCCATTGCATTTCTGTAAACTGTATCAATATTGTAATGTCTTAGCTGTGCTCGGCGGTTTCACCCGCGTAACTCTCGATCCCGTGGGAATATCGGGATAAAAAGTAGCCTATAACCTTCCTCGATAAATGGACTATCTAACACAGAATTTTTCAATTCGAACCAGCAGTTCCTGAGATTAGCGCGTTCAAATAAACAAACAAACTCTTCAGCTTTATAATATTAAGTATAGATCAATGTTGCAGATTGTAAAAGGGATTCAATTGAATAGGGAGGAACGCTTCAACAACAACAAAATCTACCGTACTGTAAACTACTGTACCGTAAAATACCGTACCATAAAATACCGTACCGCAAAACCCTAATTCAAACCATGTGCTTAAATTCCTTCCTCATCCAGTTCAGCATCTTTAGCTGTCTTTCTTTTAGAACCTCCTTTCAAGTAGTCGATCTGATAAAGTAAAACCGGCCAAGTGCGAGTCGGCCTTGCGCACGAAGGGTTCCGTACTCTGTTGTATAGGAGCCCCACTTTATTATTATTATTTTTTGTAAACATAATCTGTGAAAATTTCAACTATATATAGTCTTAGTAATAGGGTTCCCTTTTTACCCTTTGGGTACGGAACCCTAAAAATGATCGGTCGATAAAAAAGTTTTAACTCGGTGTCCGAAATCAATACGTCGAGACACAATCTTTAACTTTATATCTATCTCATACTTTTCTCCATGTTCCGTTACTGTGATATTATTTATTTCCATTTTTATGTCTTTACTTTAAAAGTGTCAGCAGTTTGCTATTTTTATTGACTTCTTTTGGCACTATTTTATCTTTTTACACTTGCTTCGATTTTGCTGACTGTGTCCCGATTACTAATGGATATTGAAAGAATTGTCCGTTTTATTTTAATATGTATAAACTGCGAAACGCGGTTTCGCCCGCTAGGTCACGATGATTCCGTGGGAATATCAAAATAACGAGTACATATAGCCTCGATAAATAGGACTATCCAACAGGAAAATATTTTTGCAATCGAAACCAGTAGTTCCTGAGATCACATGAGCTGAGATTAGCACTTTCTAACAAACAAACTCTTCAGCTTATAATATAAAATAGATTTAAAATTCAACTGACTGATATATCAACCAACGCACAAACCAATTGCAATGGACGGATTTTTCTCTAAGAATTTTCTAAGAAATTATTTTGGAAAATTTAAATCCAACGCGGACAAAGTTGTGGGAAAAAACTAGTTTCTTATGAAACATGAAAATAATACTAATAATAAATATGTACCTAACTGCATTTTTTGTAAGAAAAGATGCTACATAAGTGCGCAGGAGTTTGCTACGACTTACTACGTATTTTGCTACGAGTAGAACCACTTGTAGACCTTAACTATTCCATAACGTAAACATAACTATTCGTAGCTGTGCTACGAAGGCAGGATCTCTTTCGTTTTATGGGCACATCTCATTCTTAATCGGAAGGTGTGTTTAATGTTTTTTGTCGCCAAAAAACTGCACTTTATTTTTAGTTTGTAAAAAAATATTGTGAGTTTTTATTTTATTTATATTAATTAGGTAATACGACAAGGTTAGACAATACTGCACCATATATCTCTCGTATGTCAAACTAGTTGCGCCCCGCGGTTTTACCCTCGTAAGTCTCGATCCCGTGGGAATATCGGTATAAAAAGTAGCCTATTGTTAATCCTGGTCTCCAGCTATGTAGATACCAAGTTTCATCGCAATCGGTTCAGTAGTTTTTGCGTCAAGGAGTAACAAACATACATACACACAAACTTTTACATATCTCCCGTATGTGAAATGAACGATAACGCGGCACTAACAACTACACAAAAAAAGAAAATAAAAAAATAACTTTATTTTACATTATTTAGACGTTAATTTAGTCCGAAAAACACCTGAAATTTTAATAAAACAGAAACTGTAATCTTGCCTTGTAGACACATAGGTACCTACTTGTAATTTAATAACAAAGATTTATGTTGTCTCAGGATACTGTATAATTTTTCGAGATAAGAAATAGCTATTTTATTAATATCTAGGTCACGGTCTCTGAGAATAGGTCACATGAGTTATATCTTTCATTTTCTTACAAAATATTTTAGGTAAAATAAAGTGATGTTGACTAGCTGTGCCTCAAAGAAAATTTTAGCAAATGCAATATACCCCATATTGCACCGACTGAAGAGCAATACGAGTGTGGAGCCCCGTTGCAGTCCATGGTGCACCTACTCCAATGCCCACTGTGCTTTTATATGTGCACATTGGAGGACCTAATAAAAGCTAACGCTGCTGCAGTTGTAGTGGCTAACTATAATTGGGCAGGAAAGATTTGACTGGGGGAAAGGAAGGAAGTGTTTAGTGTATCTTTAAAGTGATATTAATTTATTACAAGAACAAAAAACAAAAAAAAAAAAACGACAAACGTGTACAATTTGGGGGTCTTCAAGTCGCGAGTGAATAGGTATCTTCTAGGAAGGCGTGTTACATCTTAGGCCGCATCGTCACCTACCATCAGGCAGGTGTGATAGTGGTCAAACGCTGACCTACCATATTATAAAAAAAAAATTGAGTGGCAAAACGACTTACTAGTAAACGAACCAGTCGGTTAATTTCAGACTTTTTTTACTTTTAATTTTACTTACCTTAACTGGCGATGAGAACGGGAATACAAACATGCATGCGTTGTCGCACGACCCAAGCGACGCATCATTTCATCACATTAACTGTTCTTCTTGTCAATGGCGACAACCCACCGGTCAACTCTCTCGATCACTGTTCACTTTTTTTTAATAACCTAACACTTTCCATAACCAAATATGCCATAACCAAAAAAATAAACTGAATACACCGCAAAAATCAAAACTAATGCCCGAATACTCAAATGACTCTCAAATATATCCCCTAATTATTTAAGACGCTCTCCTATCCTATTGAAGCATACACTTAAATGTCAACTTAAGATAAATAGCCTTACAGTATTCGGGCGTTACCACACAACCCCATCATCTGTTGATAGTCTGCAGAGCATAGAGAGCAGAAGGCCAATTCTCGCAAAATTGATTTAATAAAACCCTCAAAGTAGCACAAAAAAGGCAGGTTTTTGTAAAAAAAATCTGACTTTGAGGGAATTTTGTTGTAATGGAAATGCAATTAAAATTATATTTAATGTAATTTAAACAATTTTATTTACGAGTATTGGCCTTCTGGAGCTCTATTTTTGAATCGTTCGCCCCGCGTCGAACGTTCGATTTCTACTAATATTCGTTCGACATCGAAAATTCGCTATTTTTGAATCGCTCGATCGTAACGAGAGGTCTCCACCACTCGTCGCCGACAGCCGAGTGGTAGAATAAACGTCAAACAATCATAGTCAAACATTCGGAAACGATCTTTGAAAAATATTTATACCTTTTGGGATTGTTTCGGATGTTCGTTGGTAATTAATTTTTAATTAAAATTTTGGTTCTACTTAATTTTTAGTAGAACCAAAATTGACATTTTAAACGACGACGTACGATTAAAAAATACAGATTTGTGTCATGCGGCTTGTAAGTCAACTAAGAGTTGTAGGCGTATACGACGAAGCTATGTCACACGAGCGATTCAAAAATAGAGCTCCTGGTCGTCAGCGGCTCTCCTACAGTCATACAAGCTATTACTCAACATTTGAATACTCACAGCTCTATAATTGATAAAACAGGTAAGTAGACACACAGCTTTTGATAAATGATCATGGTTACGTGTTACAACAAACTATTTGTCATTTATGGGGACTGTGAGTGACGCGCCGTGAATAATAAATTATGGCAGGATGTCAGAAATTAAAACGGAATATAATTTTTACATTATTTTACACTTTTTGTTGAGTGTTGTTGGTATTTTTAAACGAAAAGTTGTGAAATTATATATTTGAACGTGAAAACGTTCATTTAGATAAAACTTAAACACTTTATTTTGCGACAAACTAACAAGAAAAGTTAAATGCGACCTCCATAACGAAACTGCGCAAATTACAAAAAAGTATTCGTGGTTTGATAAATAAATATTTATTTACATTATAAAACAAGCACACATACAAAGGTTTAAGAGGAAAGTGCGTAGTCGACTGTTTCCTCCCTGGATAATGACAATGCAGCAAATATTTTTGTACCATAAAACTTATACTTAACTGCCATGACCTAAGTCTTATTTTTTATATAAATTTTGTTTTTTTTGTAACTCTTACTTTGTATGATAATTAGAAAATGGTTTTATGCAATAAAAATATTTGTGCTAGTGTCATTGTCCAGGGAGAAAACATTCGACTACGTTTGTATGGTGAGAGAGCCGGGTACCTTTCGTCTTAATAGGTATAGGAGTAAAAATTAGTTGCATAAAATATAGTAGAGTATAGAATTTAAAGAAGGTTGGTAGAAGTCAGTTGTAAGTAAGGTAAAAAGTAATTGCCCAGTGATGCAGCATTTGCTAGATCTGTGGTTTGTTGGCTAAGTAAGTAGTAGGTTCACAGAACTTTATAAGTTCTGTGGGCAGGTTAAATAGCCCACTTCAGCCCAGTGGTGCATTTGCTAAGCCAGTAGTTAATTTTCTAAGATCAGTGGTGCGTTTTCTAAGTAAGTGGTAGGTTCACAGAACTTTATTAGTTCTGTGTGTAGGTTAAATAACCCACTTTAGCCCAGTGGTGCATTTGCTAAGCCAGTGGTTGATTTGCTAAGATCAGTGGTGCGTTTTCTAAGTAAGTGGTGGGTTCACAGAACTTTATAAGTTCTGTGGGTGGTTAAATAGCCCACTTTAGCCCAGTGGTGCATTTGCTAAGCCAGTGGTTGATTTGCTAAGATCAGTGGTGCGTTTTCTAAGTAAGTGGTGGGTTCACAGAACTTTATAAGTTCTGTGGGTGGTTAAATAGCCCACTTTAGCCTAGTGATGCGTTTGCTAACTCCGTAGTTCATTTGCTAGATCTGTGGTTTGTTTGCTAAGTAACTGGTAGGTTCACAGAACTTTATAAGTTCTGTGGGTAAGTTAAATAACCCACTTTAGCCCAGTGTTGCGTTTGCTAACTCAGTAGTAGGGTGCTAGGTTGTAGGTTTGCTATTTCAGTAGTAGATTTGCCAACTCAGTGGTAGGTTTACTAAGTTGTGGGTTTGCTAATCCAGTAGTAGATTTGCTAACTCATCAGGTGTAGGTTTTCTAAGTAAGTGGTAGATTTTCTAGCGCTTTGGTGCGTTTGCTAACTCATTAGTAGCTTTGCTAGTCCGGTGGTAAGTTTGCTATGGTTGCTAACTCATTGGTAGATTTGGTAGCTCAGTGGTGCCTTTGCTACTGTAGTAAGTCACGTCATTTACGTCAAGTGACTATTCGTCTAGGTTTGTCCAAACCCTTATCCTGAGATTACAAGGGTAGGGTAGAGTCACCAGTTATCGACTCAACTGGTTTGTTTAACAAAAGGTCCAAGTTTTAATTGGAGACTAAAAGCCCCGTAGACCAGAAACTACTTTCTATCGGCTCATTAAATCTATCACAATTTTCGTTCACTAGCTGTCTCGGGAAACGTTGTTTTGTCAACTACAAAAAAAAGGAAAAATAAATAAAAAATTGATGTTGTTCGATTCTCAGACCTAACGACTATATACCTTCAAAAAAATTCATACAAATCGGTGCAGCCGTTTAAACTAACACCGCAGCACGAGAATTTTATTAATTTACAAATAACGTAGATTATGAAAATAAACTTGGTATTTTGTGTTGTCTCCACTGTAATAATTTAGCGTAAATTCTTCTTCACGCGAAGAAGCTGCAATTTGATCAATCAAGTCACCAAAACCAGGAAATTAATTACTTATCTATCCGCAATCAAGGATTAGAACGATTTTTTTAAATCTTTGTTATGTCAGTTTAATGTCAGTATGTGAAATAAATAAATAAATATAAGTTATTAATTTCTACCATAGCTGATTCACCTGATTCATATTGTCAACTGTCGGATGACTTAAAGTTTATAGTCTAAGTTAACCCCTAAACTTTAAACCTGAGATATTCGAAAATGAGGTTCTTTGTTTTCGCCTTCGTTAATTTCTGCCCACCTGATTTTACCTTTGTACCTTTCTCCAAAACTCTTTGATGCCGAATTGTTTTTTGTTTGAAATGTTTTGTGAATATTTTAAATGTTCTTTTCAACTTAATATTTAAAAGTATATTAAAGTTATGACGGTATGGATTTTTAGTGACTTATTTTAAACTGACCTTGCTTACCTCGTTTTTTTGTTCGATTTTTTTTTTTACTTTGACCCTATTATTGTAAACTACACTTATGTTATGTAACGTAGCGTTACATGTACGAATTCTCGTACTTACTATTAATCAATATAAATCTATACAGTAAAAAACAATATTCTTTTATTTACAAAAACTATTATAAAAGTAGTCGATTTAAAATACAACTAGCTCCACCTGACGCCAAGGCGTAATACTAGTACCTACTGCTCTTATTACTTTAAGCTGCGTTGTCTTCGAGTTCGTTCGATTAACTACCGGCGTTCGCCATCAGATGTCGCTATTAACAACAGTAGTATTTAAATTCTCTTTGAACAACAGCTATTTCTTCTGCTCACATTTACTTAAATAAAATATTATTAATACATAAATATTCGGCTCGTTTCAGTAACAGCTAGATCACCTAAAGCCTGTAGGATACATAACATCTTTATTCTGTTGTTAATATCAACATTGAAACCGACTCTTACCGACGCAGCTATTGGTAAAACAGTACGAGTCCCGTTACTCAAGGAATGTAGGACAGCTTCCCTTTCTTTGCTAAATGGCCGCTGATTACGACGCACTGTTGTATTTTAAATTAAAATTTAGCGAGGCCGCTCCTAATATAATGTATTTATATTTCGTTTTGCAAGCCCTATCTAGGTAAGTGTTTTAATATATAATTAATCACCGATTTCTGTATTTTACTAAATGCTTGGTAAACGCACCGCGTGTTCCTGTCTCGAACTCCTTGCTTGGCTCAAGAATCAATTATTGCTGAGGTCACACCTCTTCTTTTTATCTAAACTTACTTAATATTCAAATATATATAGGAACGCTGCTTATTTTATTCTTAAATATCTGAAGGTTATCCCTCAGTACTTGCTGGCGTGGCACATGTCTGTTGTGTCACCGCCCCTATGTATGTTGTCTCTCTTAGGGCACATAAACAAGGACTGATTCCTTGTTATTCTTATCTTAACCTAATAATTAGTTTCTAGTAGAAATTTAATAAAACAAAACCCTGCTACGGGTTACTTCAGAGAAACTTTCCTCTTGTAATGCTTAGTTCTATCTTTACCTTAAATAACTAAATATAATCTCTTCTTTAAGACGCTTATTGTTATAACCTGCATAATTAAACTATGTACACTGTCAACCGAGGTTTCTTGCACTTAGTTGTAGGGAACCCAGCATCGAGCGGTTGACAGTCTATATAGTATGGCAAGGCCGGACCTTGCTGACACAATTTACTGGACTATTTCAGGGAACCTGGCACCGGTTCGAACCTTACTCCCGGTATCTACTCCGCTAGAGAGAGAAGGAATAACACAGATGTCTGGTCTGAGATTGTACCCGAGATACCCATGGAGGTTCAGGACCTATACTCGCAGACCAGCCCCTTGAGGCGAATGCAGACTCGACCCCACACCAGCAGGACGTACCGGAACCGCTCAGCCTAAGATGAGTTCACATAACACCTGTGATGCTAGAGACTGGTAGTTGTAGCGACAGTGAACTTCATTTCGACTCTCGATAACCTGATACCAGTCGGCTCGATCTCCCTCTAGAACGCGACCCAAATCTATGGGAACAGTCCATGTACTTTAAACTTAACGCTTAACTTCACCTTTTCTCAAACTTAGTCTAACGTCACTCATTTAACTTAATTTCAATTTAACTTACTTAATTTAACACAAACTAGAATCTTACTTAAACCTACTTTATTCTTAATTAACCTTAAACATTCTAGATTTGTATAGCTTCACCTTAGTCTAATTAAATTTATGTTCCCTATGTTATCGGTTGCTTTTAATTTATTACCCAGTTCCCACAACCGACTGTAGCATAGCGACATATTGGCGCCCTCTTACGTGGTTCTTAGCTGGTATCAGGTTCTCCAGGAGTCGAAATATTAACGCCCCTTATTAACTTGATTCAAAAACTTATACTTAACCCTATGTTCTCATGTCTCACACCCTACCCTACCAGTCTCTGTGCAGTTAGCACGTGCGTACCTCGGTGATGGTTAGTCGCTAAACCTTGTACACTAACATAGCTCTAAGATGTATACCTAGACCTAAGATCTTAACTAACACCTAAACCCAACCCTCATCCCCCTCCCAACCTACCCTTGATAACCCTCAACATCTTACTAATAAACTTCTTTACTAACATATTCTTTATCTAATACCTAAACTTGCTAGAAGTCGGACATGGAACGCGAGGCACGTAGACCTTCCAAAACTCAACTTCTACCGATTACGTGGGCTCGACTTAAAAACTAAATATTTCCAACTAGACACTCAACTAAATACTTAAAAATTCAAAACTAGCCTTTTACTCTAATGAAACTTAAATACTTTAAACTAAAATAAACTAAAATACTAGAATCTAGACCACTCAAAAAAACCTAAAAAACTTAAATGTTCAAAGTTAGGCATTCCCTTTAACTTGAACCTAAATATAAACAACTAGGCATTCAATAGAATGCATACTTACTTATAATAACCACATTTTAGGGCCTTTTCCTTAAGATGTAGCGTTACTAAACTTAAACTCACTTATAACTGATAAACTAATAATTTTTTTTTTTACTAATGAACCACTCTTCTTAGAATAGCAAAGCATCCCTTGAACGCTTGACTATTCCCCTTAAAACTTAGTAGGCAGATCTAAAGATTTATCAACAAAGATTCTCTTAGCCCTTTGTTGGTAATAACCTACGTAACTACCCCTTATTATACAGGACGCTCTCTTAGGTGTCTTGTTTCCTCGGAACTGCATGGGCAGGTATTCAATTGACAATAAAATATCCCTTGAACATTTTGTTGTTAATACTAATGTTTCGGAGCTCCGCCGAACTAGTAATAGAACATAGCTCTGTTTTGTTGCTACGACGAGAACTTAGCGAACACTTAGTTTATTGGCCCAGTTCCCTCGCTCTCGCAGGTTCATTGGTAAAAATATCTTATTTTAACACTCGTACTTAACCCAAATAAACCTAATAACATTCAGAATAGTATACAGCTTTGGTCAAACAACTTATCTGACAGTTTGTTGACCTTTCTTATGTCACTGGGAGTTGTCAAAATCAAATTTTTGACAACGACAACTATGAAAGATGACTGAATGAAAGAGAGTGATTGCAAATGTTTGATAGACTGACGTATGGATGGATAGACTGACGAGTATGTGTGATGATGACTGATAGTGTGAGCTGTTATATTCGAGTTCCATAAAGATTTTTGCACAGGCAAAAATCTTTCCCTGGAGAGGCGGGTTATGTAACGTAGCGTTACATGTACGAATTCTCGTACTTACTATTAATCAATATAAATCTATACAGTAAAAAACAATATTCTTTTATTTACAAAAACTATTATAAAAGTAGTCGATTTAAAATACAACTAGCTCCACCTGACGCCAAGGCGTAATACTAGTACCTACTGCTCTTATTACTTTAAGCTGCGTTGTCTTCGAGTTCGTTCGATTAACTACCGGCGTTCGCCGTCAGATGTCGCTATTAACAACAGTAGTATTTAAATTCTCTTTGAACAACAGCTATTTCTTCTGCTCACATTTACTTAAATAAAATATTATTAATACATAAATATTCGGCTCGTTTCAGTAACAGCTAGATCACCTAAAGCCTGTAGGATACATAACATCTTTATTCTGTTGTTAATATCAACATTGAAACCGACTCTTACCGACGCAGCTATTGGTAAAACAGTACGAGTCCCGTTACTCAAGGAATGTAGGACAGCTTCCCTTTCTTTGCTAAATGGCCGCTGATTACGACGCACTGTTGTATTTTAAATTAAAATTTAGCGAGGCCGCTCCTAATATAATGTATTTATATTTCGTTTTGCAAGCCCTATCTAGGTAAGTGTTTTAATATATAATTAATCACCGATTTCTGTATTTTACTAAATGCTTGGTAAACGCACCGCGTGTTCCTGTCTCGAACTCCTTGCTTGGCTCAAGAATCAATTATTGCTGAGGTCACACCTCTTCTTTTTATCTAAACTTACTTAATATTCAAATATATATAGGAACGCTGCTTATTTTATTCTTAAATATCTGAAGGTTATCCCTCAGTACTTGCTGGCGTGGCACATGTCTGTTGTGTCACCGCCCCTATGTATGTTGTCTCTCTTAGGGCACATAAACAAGGACTGATTCCTTGTTATTCTTATCTTAACCTAATAATTAGTTTCTAGTAGAAATTTAATAAAACAAAACCCTGCTACGGGTTACTTCAGAGAAACTTTCCTCTTGTAATGCTTAGTTCTATCTTTACCTTAAATAACTAAATATAATCTCTTCTTTAAGACGCTTATTGTTATAACCTGCATAATTAAACTATGTACACTGTCAACCGAGGTTTCTTGCACTTAGTTGTAGGGAACCCAGCATCGAGCGGTTGACAGTCTATATAGTATGGCAAGGCCGGACCTTGCTGACACAATTTACTGGACTATTTCAGGGAACCTGGCACCGGTTCGAACCTTACTCCCGGTATCTACTCCGCTAGAGAGAGAAGGAATAACACAGATGTCTGGTCTGAGATTGTACCCGAGATACCCATGGAGGTTCAGGACCCATACTCGCAGACCAGCCCCTTGAGGCGAATGCAGACTCGACCCCACACCAGCAGGACGTACCGGAACCGCTCAGCCTAAGATGAGTTCACATAACACCTGTGATGCTAGAGACTGGTAGTTGTAGCGACAGTGAACTTCATTTCGACTCTCGATAACCTGATACCAGTCGGCTCGATCTCCCTCTAGAACGCGACCCAAATCTATGGGAACAGTCCATGTACTTTAAACTTAACGCTTAACTTCACCTTTTCTCAAACTTAGTCTAACGTCACTCATTTAACTTAATTTCAATTTAACTTACTTAATTTAACACAAACTAGAATCTTACTTAAACCTACTTTATTCTTAATTAACCTTAAACATTCTAGATTTGTATAGCTTCACCTTAGTCTAATTAAATTTATGTTCCCTATGTTATCGGTTGCTTTTAATTTATTACCCAGTTCCCACAACCGACTGTAGCATAGCGACAGTAAACCACACAGAAAAAAAAGTTTCATGAAGTAAATAATCCTCATCCAATAGACGCCAGAAAATATTTTCTTGATTTTAGTAAAACATCTTAAATTGATATGCAGTATACTTAATTTAAAAGCAATATTTTCATTTAATAGCAATATTTTCATTTAATAGCAATATTTTAATTTAATAGCAATATTTTAATCTAATAGCAATATTTTAATTTAATAGCAATATTTTAATTTAATAGCAATATTTTAATCTAATAGCAATATTTTAATTTAATAGCAATATTTTAATTTAATAGCAATATTTTAATTTAATAGCAATATGTTAATTTAATAGCAATATTTCCATTTAAAATTAATATTCTCAAATTAACTGCTTATTATTTCCAAGAACATTTAATAAAAACATGAAGTTATTCTCTATCTAAAGAGAAATTATTTCTCAGTTCTACAGTTTTTCAGTTTCTTTATTTTTTCTGTGCAGTTCCATAGAGAGGGACTCGCTTCATAGGCTAGATTTTTAGCTTTTGTCGCGTGTTTTTTAAAATAAACTTATTTTAAGGTTCTATCTTATATTACGAATAAAACATACCACGTAATTTCATAAACTTAACCCACACCAGTGTAACTCTAAAATCGTTGAGTCACGTATTGAAAATCGTATTTGTCCCGCAAACACGTTCCCGTTTCTCTATAAACTGTTAACTTCGATACCGGTCCTGTATGTTTGTGGTGTTCGAACTAAACTTATTTGCTATCTCTAGGTTATTATTTTATTTCTATCAACTTCTTTGTCGGTGAGATACTAAATGAAAAATTTAAGAATTGCATTGATTTGCAATGGCATTAAATGATGCAATTGCAAATCAGTTTTAGTTTTGAAACAAATAGTTTAAGCTCTCGCACTTCATTCATTACAACATTGTGATCTTGACGACCCAGGAGGCACAATGGTCATCATGCCGGACTGCCAAACACAGGGTTGCGGGTTCGATTCCCGCCTCAGACAAGTATTTATGCTTAGGTATTTGTCTGAGGTCTGGTTGTTTCTTTGTATTATAAGTATATATTTACAAAAGAATAAGTATATAAGTAGTATATCAGTTGTCTAGCACCCGTAACACAAGTCTAGTTACTTAGTTTGGGGCTAGATGGCGAGGTGTAGAATATCCTGTAATATTTATTTATTTACTTTCTAGTCTTTTTACTTAAATTTTATTTGATGTTATCCTTAATAATACCTGTTTTCTATTATCCGTACTTAAACCTAACCTAGTAGAAAATAGACAGTTTTAAGTCCTAAACAATTACGTTCAGATTCGATTAAATTGACTCAGAATTTCATTAATATCTGTCATTTTTCATTGAAATATCCTGGCTTTGAATATAATAGAGAAAACTCAAAGCCCTGAGTTGAGTTTAAGTCATCCCATTAATGTTCTGAGAGAGCCTTCTCTTAGTAAGGTTAGGTACAAAAGGCAGTATGACGTCACAAGTGCCTACTTTGAATTGGCGAATATCTGTAGCTTTCGAATGTTTCATTGGTGAGTTCTTAGGTATGTCGGTTTCTTCACGATGTTTACCTTTACCTAATTTTTCCTTTTAAGGTTCCGTACCTTAAAAGGCAAAAAAGATCACTTTCTTGTCTGTCTGTCTGTCTATTTTTCTGTATGTCTGCCCGTTGTTTTATATTCTTTTTACCCTAGAGCTCGTCCGTGTAGGGGTTGAATTTGCCAAAATCTTTTCTTAAGACGAAGTGGTATGACCAGAAGCGCGATAGAGGTGTCTTAGAAACAGTTTTTGGGTATCAACCACTAAAATACATAGAATGATATTCCTACTGTCGTAAAGGTAAAGAAATGCTTTGTATTGTCATACAAGTCGAAACACGATTAGAGTGATTTGCCGCGATAGAAAAAAAATCGTGAAAATCCTAAAAAAATCGTAATTTTTTTTGAGTTTTTCAATTTTACGGCGATTGTAAAGAATAAACGATTACAACATTTCTATTTTCATAAACTTTACATCAAATCCCATAAGGTAGTACAGATGGTTTTTCACTAAAATAGATGTGAGTCTTTTAATTACATAAAACAGTTAAAACGGCCATTTCGCGGCGCGCGGGGGAAAGGGATAGAGTCATCGCGCGGTGCGCGCGTTGGAAAGGGATAGGTGTTTTCAGGCCCTACTTCACCTTAACGGTTGCCTACGTCATAATAGATATCAGTCAGGTAAAATACTGGGATCTTAACTAGGTCGTAAACATTGTTATAAAAATACATTTTTGAACTAAAGAAAATGGGAGTCCAACCTTGTAATACTTACCAATATTCAGCAACATTTTAACAAAGAAACAAGGAATACCTTTAAACCACAAATATTCCAGTTTTGTAGCTAGTTTTACGAGTTGTTTAACCACCAATAAGTACCTACTTACACATTTTGGTACTCAAAAATGAGCGAATGTTTCGCATCCAAAACATGATCGTATAAATTTCATTCAGCATTTTAGAATTCTCGTATATATTTATACGACGACCAAGTTGGCACAATGGTCACCATGCCGGACTGCCAAACACAGGGTTGCGGGTTCGCCGCCTCAGACAAGTATTTATGCTTAAAATTTTTGTCTGTGGTCTAGTCGTTTCTATGTATTATAAGTATATATTTACAAAAGAAAAGTATATAAGTAGTATATCCGTTCTCTAGCACCCATAACACAAGTCTAGTTAGTTAGCTTGGGGCTAGATGGTGATGTGTGGAATGTCCTTCAAAATTTGTCCTTCAATATTTATTTATTTCATACCGATAGCTTTCATTTGCTTAAAGCGCTTACTTGCATACGGGCTGTTTTTCGCAACGAGACTTCTTCAGTTAGGTCCATTTTGTGTCAGGATGGGCTTGCCCAGCACCTAATACCCTCTCAGCTTAGTCGACCATGTCCATAAGAAAGAACTTGCCAGGAAGTCAGGGCTAAATAATCCGCGGGTTTCATTTCATCACGATGTTTTTCTTCACCTTAAAAGCAATGTCAAATAGCGCACAAACATTTTTTCTATTGATGCACCGACCGGGATACGAGTACAAACCCACGACTTTCGAAATGAAAGTCGAAGTATCTATTACTAGGCCACCACCGCTCCTATACTTAAGGGGAAAGGTACTCGGCTCTCTCTCCATACAAACGTAGTCGACTGTTTCCTCCCTGGATAATGACACTAGCACAAACATGCTTGTTGCATAAAACCTATAACTGCCATGACTATAAAATAAATAAATATAGCAGGACACTCCACACATCGCCATCTAGCCCCAAGTTAAGTAACTAGACTTGTGTTATGGGTACTAGACAACGGATATACTACTTATATTACTTTTCTTTTGTAAATATTTACTTATAATACATAGAAACAACCAGACCACATACAAATATCTAAGCATAAATACTTGCCTGAGGCGGGAATCGAATGCGCGACCCTGTGTTTGGCAGTCCGGTATGGTGACCATTGTGCCAACTGGGTCGTCGACTATGCCCCATATGTCTTGGTTTCTTTCATATTCTAATTAACATAAAAAGAAGAGTTAAAAAAACGTAGTTTATATAAAAAATAATACATATTATGGTCATGGCAGTTATAAGTTTTATGCTACAATAACATTTGTTCTAGTGTCATTATCCAGGGAGGAAACAGTCGACTACGTTTGTAAGGAGAGAGCGCCGGTATTTTCCTCTTAAAGCGCTTCAGACCAAATAGACTAACCTATCGGCAGATACAATGTTTGCAGTATACGAGGACTCTTATTATACATTTCGTGAACGATTACTTCGGTCTGTAAAATTCGAGCTTTGAAAATAGGACCGGTTATTATGAGGTTTGAATTTATACCGACGTTTTATGATGGTTATCTTTGTATTTTTTATACGTAATGGAATGTGAGCTGAATTTATAACTTGAGATGATATTTAATCTACAGAGACCTATCTAGAGTGTTAACTGAGATAACGAAACTCATCAGTTACAAAAATAAAATTGTATTATTTAAAACTTTTACACAAAACTAGGGTTGCATTTAGGAGCGCAAAATCCTCCGAAAGATAGGGGGGGGACGAGGAGAGAAGACGGGTCATGGAGGATTAGGAAAAATTCCGAAATCGAGTAACTGGTGGCGGAGCCGAATATCATCGGCGAGATCAAGGCGCAGCGTCTTCGCTGGCTTGGCCACCTGGAGCGAATGGAAGAGGATCGCAGTGCTAAGACAGCAGAAATGCGTCGCCTAACCGGTCGAAGGCCGGTGGGGCGGCCCAGGTATCGCTGGAAGGACACGGCGAAAGCTGACTTGCGCAAACTTCAAGTCAACAATTGGCAAGAAATAGCGCAGGACAGGGAGTGATGGAAGACTCTCGTTTCAGAGGCCAAGATCCACTTTGGGTCGCTGAGCCAGCGGAGTAAGTAAGTAAGTAGGATTGCATTTGATCCCATCGCAAATGATAGGAAGCGACGATAAGGTCGACGATTTAACATGCATTTATTTAACGTGTTAATGTCTTATTAAATGAATTATACACCGGCATTTACAAAAAAAATTGACGTAATGCATCATGTTCCGGTACCATGACGGTATCATGGTAAACGTCACGCATCTAGAGTTTGTTTTATACTTTTGACGTGATAACGTTTTATAAATTGGTGAACACCTGCAATCTCAAAAAAGTGTGACGTCACGCGTCGTTACTGGAACGCCTCATGTTATTGACAAGGTAACTATAGCAACGTTTTATCGTTGCCATGGTTACCATCAATGTTTTCTTATGACGTTGTGGTATGTAAGGTACGTTACCGGTCGGGATCGTAGCCTTCACCAACAGAGTAGCATCTGACGAGCAGCGTAGCAGCGAGTAACCAAGCAGTAGGCGAAGCAGTAGGTAGAAGAAAGTATATACTAGGTGCAGGATGATTTATGAACAGCGAACACAAATGAAGATGTTATTTTTAACGTGAAACTAATAATATTTATTATCCGAAAACAGTTTATAGTTAGGAACATGAAATGCACGAAAGAATGAAAGCACTGATAAAAAGCACACGCTCGAATAAGCTTTATTCGCGATCGTATTGGTTAGCCGGACGGAAGCGCGCGATACGTGTGTTGCGAAGAAAGGTTCTCGTCGACTGAGGAATGCAGCGAGCGGTGAGCGGTGGCCGGCTCCGAGCGGCGTTCACGCAAGCTGCGCGTGATCCGTATGGTACAATATTCATAAGCGGAGCGGTTTGAGTGGCGAGCGATCCGCCACATCACTCCCCCGGCCAGACCGTAACTACGGTCGATAAAAGTCTGTCAGCTTGACTCTTCTGCCGCTTCGAGTTGTCTTCACTTCATCGCGCTGCTCACTCTCGATTGTAGTAGTAGTTGTAAGAGGTATAGTAGTAGTTGTAACTGGAACTTGGCCTTCACGCGCTATATAGGCTGGTTTCAATCTATCTATAGACACGTTTGTGGGTTTTCCCTTGAACTCTATAGTAAAGTATTTTGGTAGTCTTTGTATAACCTTGAAGGGACCAGCATATGGAGGTTCTAGTGAACCACGTACATGATCTTGACGAAGAAATACGTTAGAGGTTGTGTTAAGATCACGTGGTATATAGAATGGCACTGTAGTATGCCAAGTAGCTGGTTTAGGGGATAATTTAGCCATCTGCGCTCGTAGACGTGTCACGTACTGGGTGATGTCTGCTGTAGCGTAGTCGTCTTTGGGGGCGATGAACTGGCCAGGCAATTGAAGTGGCTCGCCGTACACGAGTTCTGCCGGGCTGGCACGAAGATCTTCTTTCCAGGAACTTCGTAGCCCCAGGAGTACCAGTGGAAGCGATTCGGTCCATTGTGTGGAGTTGTGGCACATTATCGCTGCCTTTAGCTGGCGGTGTAGACGCTCAACGATGCCGTTCGCAGCTGGATGGTACGCAGTGGTTCGGAGGTGTCGTGTGCCGATCATAGTGGTGAGTGCCTTGAAGAGGTGGCTCTCGAATTGGCGACCCCGGTCGGTGGTCACCCGTGCGGGACAACCGAATCTGGCTATCCAGCCAGACACGAGGGCAGCTGCGCATGTCTCCGCCGTGATGTCCTGTAGTGGGATAGCCTCAGGCCATCGCGTGAATCTATCGATGGCCGTGAGGCAGTATCTGTAACCACAAGACGATGGTAAGGGTCCCACGAGGTCGATGTGGATATGGGAAAACCTCGCGGACGGGGTAAGGAAA
The DNA here is from genome assembly GCA_907269075.1 of Idaea aversata. Lineage (NCBI taxonomy): Eukaryota > Metazoa > Arthropoda > Insecta > Lepidoptera > Geometridae > Idaea > Idaea aversata. The sequence continues at coordinate 9,038,457 of OU026102.1, forward strand.
GAGGAGAGGGGAGAGCGAGTGTGTCGGGTAACTTTGCATTTTTGGCATTGCAAGCATTGCCTAGACCACTCTCTACAATCTTTACGAATCCCTGGCCACACGAATTTTTGTGCGACTAGTCGTGCTGTAGCTGAACTTCCGGGATGATTCCAATTGTGCACCATATCGAAGACCTGCCGTCTGAGCTTTGCCGTAGTGATGTACGGTCGAGGTGGATTCATCGAGGTGTCGCAGAAAATTGGTAAGTGGCTATGAATGGTACGCATCTTTTTCAGTTTCAGGGCGGAACCATGAAGTAGAAGGCCTTGCAGTTCAGAATCGTTCTCCTGAGATTGTGCAAGCTCCTCGTAGTCCAGTGCCACTGTGATTTCGTCTACGCGGGAGAGGGCGTCGGCAACAACATTTTCCGGTCCCGGTATGTATCTTATATCTGTCGTAAATTGTGATATAAAATCTAGGTATCGGAACTGCCTCGGGGAACAATCTTGCTTGTTGGTAGAAAAAGAAAAGGTGAGTGGTTTATGATCCGTGTAGACGGTGAAAGTTGCAGTTTCTATCATGTGGCGAAAGTACTTTATTGCCTCGTAGACGGCTAAAAGCTCTCTGTCATAAGGGCTATATTTCTTCTGTGTTGCGGACAGCTTGTGTGAGTAGAATGCCAAAGGTTGCCATGCGTGATTTTTGTGCTGTTGAAGGACGGCGCCAATAGCCGTGTCCGAAGCATCGGTAACTATTGCGAGTTTGGCCGAGTAATCGGGGTGAGCCAGAAGTGTGGCTTCACTTAAAGAAGTTTTGCAGGCTTCGAACGATCTGACCAAGTCTGGAGTCATATCCACCGGATGTGAACCTTTGATCTTGGGTCCTTGCAACAATGAGTTCAGCGGAGCCTGGAGTTTCGCAGCGTTAGGTATGAACCGACGATAAAAATTAAGCATTCCCAAGAAACGTCGTAGCTCTTTTACCGTTTTAGGGACAGAGTACTCTCTTACTGCCTGTACCTTCTCGTCCAATGGTTTAGATCCAGCAGCAGACACTTTGTACCCCAAGAATTTGACGACTTCCTGTCCAAAAACACACTTAGAAGTGTTAATTAGTACTCCATATTGTTTCAGTCGTTCAAAGAGCAGTCGCAGGTGTCTTCTGTGCTCTTCTCTGCTGGAAGAGAATAGTAAAATGTCGTCGATGTACCCGTAGCAAAAGTCTAGGCCGGATAGCACTTCATCGATAAATCTTTGGAATGTTTGAGCCGCGTTTCGAAGTCCGAAGGTCATGAACGGGAACTCAAACATTCCGAAGGGCGTCGTTATCGCTGTTTTAGGGATATCCTGGGGATTTACAGCGATCTGGTTGTAGGCCTTCACCAGGTCGACAGTTGAGAAGATGGAGCATCCTGAAAGCTGGTGAGCAAAGTCCTGTATATGGCGGATAGGATACCGGTCAGGAATGGTCCTCGCGTTGAGGGCTCTGTAATCGCCGCAGGGTCTCCAACTATCGTCTTTCTTCTTGACCAAGTGAAGAGCAGAAGACCAAGGGCTCTCTGAGCGTCGAGCAGTACCGGCTGCCAGCATCTCCTCGAACTCTTTTTTGGCTGCCTGGGCACGGATTGGATCGAGTCGTCGCGGCTTACAAGAAACTGGATGGCCTGGTGTAGTTTTGATGTAGTGCAGTGTAGTGTGCTTGGCTGAGTTACGCATACCTGCTGGTCTGGTGATCTCTGGGTATTCGCGTAGGATCTCGTGGAACTCAGTCTCGCCAGTCACTGCCTTGACCGAAGCAATGTCGTCTAAAGTTCCTGTCCTTTCGGAAATGGCCGCTACGTGCAGGGTCGTTATACCGTCGACCAGCCGCTGGTTTCTGCAATCTACTAGAAGATTATAGTAGCTGAGTAGATCTACACCTATGATGGGTTTCGACACGTCAGCTATGGTAAAACTCCAAGAGAAGTCACGCCGAAGACCGAGGTTGAGGTGCAGTTGTACAGGTCCGTATGTATGAATAATACTACCATTTGCCGCGATGAGATCATATTTAGACTTAGTACAGGGCGTCTTGACTGCCGATCGTGGAAAAACGCACAAGTCAGAACCAGTGTCCACTAGGAACTGCATTTTCGTGACACGGTCGGTAACGAAGAGACGGCCTGTAGATGGAGGGCAGTCGCTGGCCGCTACTTCCGACCGCCCTGACCGTTTCCCGAGTCGAATTGGCAGGGCTGCCTACACTTGTTCGCCTTTGCTCCAAAGGTGTAATGGTAAAAACAGTGCGGATGACCCGGCGCACAAACGGGTAACGGGTCAATCTAAGCGGCCATAAATCGAATTCTCAAAACTTAAAGCAGGTAGAAAAACAACTGGTTATTATTATTTTTAAATAACTAGAGAACAATAGACGACCCTTTCCGGTCTGCTGGCGGGTGCGCCAGAGCTTTAACACCAGTGTCAATCTGGCTTTCGCAACAATTGTACACATCTTTCTCGACTTTCTCCGCGCAACTGTCTCAGTTTGAAAGTGAATATCTTTGATAATAGTGGTTTGTTCAAAAATATTGTCATGGATTTGGATCAAGCTGGTAAGTGAGCATATTTTGAAATAATTTTATTGTGTTTATTTGTGAAAATAACATTATTTTTCGTCCATTAAACAAATAGGTTAAAAATGATAGGAGTTTTTGACGAATTTGTGCGTTTAAAAAGATTTCAGTTATATAATCGGGTTCGATAGGGTTATTTTTTTAAATGTACTTGTGAGATAATTGTTTAAGATATATAATAACCTTGAAATCAGCCGCACCAACCCGCACCATTTTCAGCCAGGGGTGATAAACCATAATAGTAAAAAAATATTAAAAATCTAGATTTTGTTAAACTTACAATTAAGTGATAAATATTTTGTTTCAGAGATGTCTGGTAGCTCGGGTGTAAGAGTAGTGACACGTAGATCACTCTTTGATAAAATGCAAAAACAAAATTTGACTACTTTTGACGAAAAATTGAAGTATTTGGAAAATTTTCTTTTGTCTTGCGGAAACTGCTCTGGAGATGAACTGAAGAAGTGGAAGCAAAAAATCGCGACTACTAAGTCTGACTTCAAACAAAGATGGAAGAAAGCAAGTAAATTAGAAACACGATTCCTTCAAAGCAATGATGAATGGTTGAAAAAAACACTTGATATACCTATAGATAAGCATCTTAGCCCAGGTCGACCATCGAAACCGTTTGTCGAATCGAGTGAAAGAAGTAAACGAAGAAAAACTGAAGAAATTCGCAAAGTGGTAGAAGATGACGTGTTATTACACGCTACGCAAATAAAATTACGAACATCTGGAAAAAGGGATACTTCAAGCATATTAAAACAAATTATTTCTTCCCCAACGAGAGCTACAAAATTGAAAAAAGCGTATCGAAATGCCCAAAATAAAGAAAAACAGCTAACGCCTTTATTAGCTCTCTCCATATTTGTCGAAGCTGATTTATCGCGGCGACAATATGATATAATCAGAAGTGCCCGTAAAAACGTATATCCCAGTTACAGCATACTACAAAAGGCTAAAAAGGAATGCTATCCATCAAACGATTCCATTGAAATAACTGAAACTTCCGCCGAAGTAAAGCTTCAAGATATACTCAATCACACTTGTTGCAGATTATTAACGTATTTAAAAGATGTAATATCTAATCTTGATGCCGATAAATGCAACTCACTAGAGCTGATCTACAAGTGGGGTTGTGATGGATCCCAACAAGCTCAGTTCAAACAAAAGCTGATGGAAAACGACGCTATTGATTCCAACATTTTTCAAAGCAGCTTTGTGCCTCTTCAACTACTATGTGGTACTAATAAAAAGAAAATAATATGGCAAAATCCTACCCCGTCATCACCACGATATTGTCGTCCTATTCGACTAAGATTTGTAAAGGAAACTGTCGATATTACAAATGCAGAAATTGAGCACGTAGAAAATGCCATCAAATGCTTACAAAATACGAAATTTATGTTAGACGAAAAATCATATTCTGTAAAGCATACCATGACACTTACAATGGTAGATGCTAAGGTGTGTAATGCCGCCACACAAACCACATCAACAATGAGGTGCTACATTTGTGGCGCAACATCCAAAGAATTCAACAATTTAAATATTAGACAAGATGTTGACGTGGATGCACTAGCCTTTGGACTATCAACTCTGCATGCCAGAATTCGCCTATTTGAGAGCATTCTACATCTGTCCTATAAACTTCCTGTAAAGAAGTGGCAGTTAAGATCAGATGCTGATAAAGCTATAGTCAACGAAAGAAAAAGACGATACAAGAAAAATTTAGACGAGAGACGGGTCTTATAGTAGACGTACCCAAAGCTGGATTTGGAAATACAAATGATGGAAACACGAGCAGGAGATTTTTTTCTGATCCCATATTAGCTGCCGAGATAACAGGAATCGATTTTAACCTGATTTACCGGCTCAAAGTAATCTTAGAAGTGATTTCAAGTGGTCAAAAGGTTCACTTGCATAAGTTTGCAGTTTATTGCTTTGATACTGCAAAAATATACATCGAATTATATCCGTGGCATCCTATGACCCACACGATGCACAAGATTTTAATTCATGGTGCCACCGTTATCGAAAATGCTTTGTTGCCTATAGGATTACTGTCTGAAGAAGCAGCTGAGGCACGAAATAAACATTTCAGACAGTATAGGCAAAACTTTGCCAGGAAAGTCTCAAGAGAAGCTTGTAATCGGGACATCTTGAACAGATTGTTATTAAATTCTGATCCACTTATTACAAGTATGAGACCAATCCCAAAAAAGAAGTCAATGCCGTTCTTGAAGGAATCAATCGATTTAATGATTCCTGCTGAACCCGCCTCTGATGACTCAAATGATTCAGATTCTGAAGACATAGAGAATGAGCAGGACGATGAAGAGCCTTGGTTCTCATCATCTTCTTAGTTGCAGGAGGACGTAAATAGATTAGTTACCTTGAGAACGACAATCAGCTTATATTTCAGGTTCAGCATAACAGGTAATGGATGGATCAGAATTTAACATACTTTATATACTTATGTAACATGGTAAAATGTTAAATTAATAATTAGTTGGTATGTAATTGTAATTATAAATCGTAGTTACAATGTTTAGAGACAATAAAAGTACCCAATGATTTGATGTTTTTTAAATATTCTTTTTTTTATTAGAAAACAATTTTAATAGCTAATTGTTAAACAAATATGCGTTTCAAATAAAAAAAGTATAAAATATATATTTTGGCCGCCTAGATTGACCAAATACCCCTATGTGCGGCGGTGGCTGTCTGGGCTTAGAGCGACTGCGTGAGCGGTTATTCCTCTGGAATCTTGGCTTAGAACGTGAGCGGTCTCTGGCATCTCTGCCACTAGTGAGGGTTGCTACTTGCCTTGCTAGCTCGCTGACCTGTCTTGCCAGTTCGTCCATGGTCGTGGTTTTTCCATAGGAAGTACTTGCTGCGGAGACTTGAGGTGTAGCATGAGCAATCTCGTGTATCTTGTCTGCCAACTCCCCTAGCTTATCTAAGGAAAGGTCCATCTGTGAAGCAATAACAGTTTGAATATTCTGTGGCAGACGACTAGTCCAAATAGTAGCCAAGAAATCTTTGGGCACTGATGGATCCGTCAAGCTCTCTAGGTGGCGCAAAAACTGCGAGGGCTTTCTGTCGCCGAGCTCCTCGTGCATCAAAAGTTGTTTAACGCGCTTTTCTTTCGACGCAGATAGTCGCTTAATTAACTGCGTTTTTAGCTTTTGGTATTTTCCCGTCAGCGGAGGGTTAGTAATGACATCCTTTACCTCTACAGCATGCTGATGGTCTAGTTGTGCTACCAAGTAACTAAATTTCGTGTCATCTGTTGTTATTTTAGAGAGGTCAAACTGACATTCCAGTTGAGCAAACCATAACGCCGGTTCCTCGGGCCAAAATGGAGGTACCCGTACACCTACTCGCAGTACCTCTTCGTATTTTACCTCTGGCTTGTCCGCTTCAGTCATTTTGTAAACAAAAGTAAATTCGCTCACCGCTTATAACTTGGACCATACACCTTTGAAGTAGTGGGTAGGTAAGTACTCGAATTTTCCGTTGACGGTTCAACCGATGCACTAACCAACGTCTTTCTCACAATTTCCTGGGTAGGTAGGTAGTCGACGCTGCTCGAAAATCCAGAAGGTGCGAAGACTGAAGTATCTTCTATGCTCGAAGTCGTGGGTCACCAGTGTGGTATGTAAGGTACGTTACCGGTCGGGATCGTAGCCTTCACCAACAGAGTAGCATCTGACGAGCAGCGTAGCAGCGAGTAACCAAGCAGTAGGCGAAGCAGTAGGTAGAAGAAAGTATATACTAGGTGCAGGATGATTTATGAACAGCGAACACAAATGAAGATGTTATTTTTAACGTGAAACTAATAATATTTATTATCCGAAAACAGTTTATAGTTAGGAACATGAAATGCACGAAAGAATGAAAGCACTGATAAAAAGCACACGCTCGAATAAGCTTTATTCGCGATCGTATTGGTTAGCCGGACGGAAGCGCGCGATACGTGTGTTGCGAAGAAAGGTTCTCGTCGACTGAGGAATGCAGCGAGCGGTGAGCGGTGGCCGGCTCCGAGCGGCGTTCACGCAAGCTGCGCGTGATCCGTATGGTACAATATTCATAAGCGGAGCGGTTTGAGTGGCGAGCGATCCGCCACATCGTTATCACGTAAAATTATCGTCCGTAAACCGACTTTACAGACAACCATTTTTTTTATAATAATATCGCTCATTTGGGCTTGTGTAATGGTGACGAGTGAGGAATAGAAGACTTTTTAAAGGATAAAAAAAAATAAAGGAAATACAAATAAAAATCTAAATTTTTCATCGTTTTCTTATAACGTTATCACGTAAAATTATCGTCCGTAAATCGACTTTACAGACAACCATTTTTTTTTATTAACTTTAAAGTTTTTTTATTTTATTTTTGAATCATAGATTTTATCACAAAAAGCACTAATCGTGTCGATTTCTCAGTAATTTTTTTTTATGTATTTTCTTGTTAATTTACCACTCTAATCCTTACCAAGTTCAAGTACCAAAAGCTCACTAAACAAAGCATAAATTATTGGCAATTACTTAACTTTATATTGATAAATGGCTGTAGATTCTGCGCTCTCACTGATTAAGACGTTAAATTACTAAACTTGCTAACCTGTTGATTTAATGGAAGATTATGAAATTAATGATAGCGTATCCGGTACCTGTGTTAAGTAGGGGTACAATCAACGGTCAAAAGTCTCCGCCACCGTAACGTTTACAATCCTGTGTGCAGCACTATTTGAACATTATTACAACGTGTGAATCGAACCCACGTCGATTGATATAGTGGGTTAAGGGTTATACCACTCAGCTAACTAAAGACAAAGCTTACATGTTGAAAATAATAATCACACTGAGTATTTATGTTTGTGTGTAACGTCTATTAGAAGAAGGTTGTAAGTACAATATTTGTTTATAGTAGATAATATTATTGTAGCAAACTATTAGTGCACTTATGACGCATACTGTACATATCTTCGTATCGATGGCAAAAATTCAAGGGGGAAATGATTAGGTGGAGTCAGATCCACCCAGTCCAATGCTGGAGGTGGAGGGACAGTTTAGGCAAACCCAATACCTTATTAGCAGGTTTTTTAACATTCTGAGACAAGCAGCTCCCACCAGCGTAACTGCCGATCCCGTAGGAATTTCCAGATAAAAAGTATAATAAGTCAGTAACATTGAATCAATCTATCCTCATACCAAGTTTTATCAAAATCGATCCAGTAGTTTCGGAGCCTATTCGTTACAAACAAACATAAAAAATCTTCTTATAATATTACTAGCTATTGCCCGCGACTTCGTACGCATGGTAGTTTTGTTTTACATACTAAAACCTTCCTGTTGCATCACTCTATCTATTTAAAATAAATAAAAAATAAAATAGATTTATTGCAGGCACTTATGACCCATTACACAAAAAAGAACATACAAATTAAAAATTTAAAAGTTACATATTAAAATTAATACAAGTCAGTCTCTAGGTATTTCTAAACTCAAATACGAGGTCATTATTATTTTTACTCTTCTTGTTCTTCTCCACGTGAACCGATATCCAGTGCCTATACACAGGGCTCTGGAGATTGTCTCCAACCGCTCTAATAATTTCATTACCTGAGGCATTGACACGACCCCAGAAGGACGCTACTCTAGATCTAATTATAGCGAAGAAATCTGGAATTCCTGCTTGAGCAAACATCGTAGACGCGCTGCAGAACCTGGGATAACGCATAAAAGCTCGGTTTTACGGCTCGGATTTAAAAAACGCATCAAAATCCGTTGCGTAAATTTAAAGATCTAAGCATAGGGGCAGACAAACAGCGGGAAGCGACTTTGTTTTATACTATGATATCTATTAAAAAAAACCGCATCAAAATCCGTTGCGTAGTTTTAAAGATGTAAGCATACAAAGGGAAATAGTTTCATAGGGACATAGATACGGCGAAAAGTGACTTTATTTAATACTATGTAGTGAAGTATCGCTTTCTCTGTCCCTATGTCCCTATATGTATGCTTAAATCTTTAAAACTACGCAACGGATTTTATGCGGTTTTTTTTAATAGATAGAGTGATTTAAGAGGAAGGTTTATATGTATAATTCATGCACAAAATAGCCGTGCGAAGCCGGGGCGGGTCGCTAGTAGACGTATATAATAATATAACCATTGAACGCTTACAAATTGAACCTTAAAATACCTGAGACCAGTCATTATTATTCAGGAAACGAAACCAACGTTTTGTCGAATAAGGGACACAGCTCACTGCTTTCAATTGATCCTTCTTCAATGTTCCGATTGTGTTGATTGCTCTTCAAAGTCTACGCTGAGTTCTGAGAGAATTGGCCTTAGATCTGAAGGCCAATTCTCGTAAAAACATTATTCAAATTGCAATATCATTTTGATTGCATTTCTATTACAATAAATACCTTAAAAGTAAATGCGATTCTTAAATTCAACTATGACGGCACTTGACTGAGTGGCGTAATTGGTAAGCGCACTTGAACGCTATTTAAGGGATGCGAGTTCGAGTCTCGTCTCAGTTGCAATTTTTGTAAATGCATTTTTCCCTTACGTTATAGTAGCTTTTTTGAAAATTTATTTTTTTATAATTGAAATGTAATCAAAATGATAATGTTATGTATTTTACGAGAATTAGCTTTCAGATAGTATAACTAATCTAAGTCTGTTACTGATGCCAACGGCCTTGAACCCGTCACCTATAAACCCAAAAAAGTGACGTAAAGTACAAAATAATTTGAAATATCAACAGTTTATATGTCCTACCAGTCTCTGATTCAAACGGTTTTGAGATTTTTTTGATGGATTTTGGTCGTTTTTGCGCGAAGATGGAGTAGACTTGCTCAGCCCTATACTGCCCTCTCAGCTTAGTCGACCATGTCCTGAGGAAAAAACTTGTCAATGCACATGGAGACAAATTAATAAATAAATATTGCAAGACATTCCACATATCGCCATCTAGCCCCAAGCTAAGTAACTAGACTTGTGTTATGGGTGCTAGACAACGGATATACTACTTTTATTACTTTACTTTTGTAAATATATACCTATAATACATAGAAACAACTAGACCACAGACAAATATCTAAGCATAAATACTTATCTGAGGCGGGAATCGAAAACGCAACCCTGTGTTTGGCAGTCCGGCATGGTGTCCATTGTGCCAACTGGGCCGTCAACTAAGCCTCGGTTTTAATAACGATGTTTTTCTCCTCTCCGCAGCAATGCACATAAGTTTTAGCGACTTGTACTTTCTAGCTATTACTTTACTCTGCTTTTTGTATTTATATGTTCCTTACTGTGTTGTACAAATAAAGTTATCTATCTATCTTTTTGTAAGAAAAAAATATCGGTGCGCGGTCGATTAAATTCTCACCAACAATTTTCAAACTAGATTCAAAATTCTTCTATAAAGGACTAGCTATTTTAGCTTTTTAGCGTAGGTTACGTAAATCTTAAGGCACTTTTTATCAGAACATATTTTAATTTAAAGGTATTAAACTAATTAACTCAAATAAATTGTGCGACCATGAAAAGTTCAGACATCAAGAAGCTACTGCGACAGAATGAACCACGTTCCGTCATTTTATTCTAATAGACACAAAACAGTAGTCAAGATGGCGGCACCCTGCCGTATACATCAAACTAGCAACCCGCCCCGGCTTCGCACGGCTATATTATGCATGTATTATACATATAAACCTTTTGAATAACTCTATCTATTAAAAAAACGGCATCAAAATCCGTTGCGTAGTTTTAAAGATTTAAGCGTACACGGACAGAGAAAGCGACTTTGTTTTATACTATGTAGTGATGAAGTGAAGTGATAGTGATGAAGCACTGTATTATTGACTTCTTCCTTCAGTCGTTTTCGTTTTGTCACTGACACTTCTAAAATTAAAAATTCTGGAATAAAACGTACTTTTATTTTTATAAATAGTTTCAATAAAAACAATGTCTTTACAAGAATGAAACGAGAATAAAAGAAAATCCCTTTCACTACCCACACGTCCAACCAATCCCTAATAACGCAACCCAAGGATTGTTTACATAAATAACGAATCACATCCGCAAAACAATCGTAAATAAATGAAACACACATGAATTAGAAGGTATTAGCATTCTTTCATTGTAACTCGTACGTATCTTTATTCTTAGGGTGGTCGCAATTAGTCTTAATTAAAGGGAACAAAAAGTGTATTACCTATTTGTTATGCAAACGTAAAATTGGCCATGTGTCTTCATTCCGAGTCGGTCACGTCCTGGCCACTAATGTAATGGTTCTTGTAGTCGTACTTAGCTTCCTTGCTTGATGTTAGGGATGCAATATATATAAAAAAATGTATATAAATCTACTTAGCATAATTATAAACCTTAGTGGTTAAGAGCGATGTTGGCTTAGTGGTAGATACCTCGACTTTCATTCTGAAGGTTGTGGGTTCGAATCCAGGCCGGCCGTGCACCAATTTATTTTTCTTAAGAAAAATTTATGTGCGCTAATTGACATTGCTCTTACGGTGAAGGAAAACATCATGATGAAACCCGCGGCTTAGTTGGCTCCAGAAATATTGACAAGTTCTCTCCTCTGGACATGGTTGACTAAGCTAAGAGGGTAGTAGGTGCTGGGCAAGCCTACTCCATCTTCACGCAAAAAGGACCCAATTTTAAAAAAGGGTCTAATCGCGGAAAACAGCCTGGATACAAGTACAAGTAACCTTAGTGGTTTCGCTGTGATAGGTTAAGACTGAATGTTTTTAAGCTATTGCATAGCTTTTATCGCAGGCTTTGAGCACGGCGACCGAATCAAGAAATTTCAAGTTTCTTTTATGTTATTAAATGGCAAAAATAAAAAATTACGAGACAAATGGAAAACCTTTTTTTTTAAACCGACTTCAAGAAAAGATTCTTAATTCGTGGCGAACACAGAAAAAAAAAAGGTTTCTTGAAGCAATAAATAATCATCTCCCTACAAACTCTAGAGAATAATTTCTAGGTTTTAGTACAAAATCATAAAATGATAAGCAGTATTATTAATTTAAAAGCAATATTTTAAAATGCGTATAAAATTTAAGAACATTTGCTAAAAACAAGAAAATATTGGTAAAATTTAAGAACATTTGCTAAAAACAAGAAAATATTTCTCTAGCGTCTAATCGGAGATAATAATTTTTTGCTTCATGAAACCTTTTTTTTCTGTGTAAGTGTAAATATGTATTTTTTTTTTAATTTAATACCCGATTTTGTGTTAAAAATAATTACTAGTTATTTATTTTTAATTTTTGTAGGCAGAAAGATAAAATGTTTGAAGTATTATTTAGAGAGAACAATAGAATGAGATGGAGGGTATGGGGTATGAGATGGACTCTAACTAAAACACAACACACAGAAAAAAAGGTTTCTCGCAGCAAGAAATAAAAATCCTCTCCATATAGAAGCTAAAACTAATTTCTTAGTTTTAGAAAAAAATCTTAATATGATAAGCAGTATTCTTCATCTATAAGCAATATTGTTAATAAGCAGTATTCTTAATTTAAAAGCAATATTGTTAATAAGCAGTATTCTTAATTTAAAAGCAATATTGTTAATAAGCAGTATTCTTAATTTAAAAGCAATATTGTTAATAAGCAGTATTCTTAATTTAAAAGCAATTCTGTTAATTAGCAGCATTCTTAATGTAAAAGCAATATTGTTAAGAGCAGTATTTTTAATTTAAAAGCAATTCTGTTACTAAGCAGTATTCTTAATTTAAAAGCAATATTTTTAAGAATACGGCTTATAGAACGTGTGCCAAGAAATTATTCTCTAGCATCTAAAGGGACTGGATTATTTCTTAAAGAAACCTGTTTTCTGTATTCTAGACTATGACTTTGACACTCTAACTTCACCTATAAACATTGAAAACCACATAAATTTCAGACGACCTATTTTACAATCAAATCTAAAGTGGAACAAAATAACAATGCCAACAATGTATTTCATCCTCGTCACATCAATTGTAATATAACTAGGGGAAATGGTAGACTAAAGACTTAATAGTCGACCGATAGCACAGCAATCGTCACATTCATTCTATTACAGGCGACACTTTTTAAGCACCTGAGAAAATAAACAAACACCTATGCAGGTCCTTAAGGTGAAAGGGTACCGACGCTCTCTCCATACAAACGTAGTCGACTGTCACTATTTTCATTGCTGGTTAATACTATCAACTATCGCGCCATTTCGAGTATATTGTCTGCTGCGTTCATACACGCCTTGGAAACGGAACTTATCTCAATCATAACCGGATCAAATTTTGAGAAGGTATCATCGAAGTTAGAGAGGTTCTGATCACAGATAATAGAATAATATAGAAGGGACAAAACACTATGTTTTCTGACCCCACAGTACTCACAATATGAACACAATACCTAGTAGTGTTTGAGAGTGATTAAGTACAGTCGGCTGCATAATTGCAGCCCTCGGTAGAGTTCTAAAATTACTATTATTGGAATGTTTGCATTCTAATAATTTTGTTTGATTAATTGATGAGTTAGAAGAATTTTAACTTCAACTAAAGCAGGTGGCTAGAATCTTGCTCGGGTTGAAAACATTCTTATAACAGTCGTTTTAGAGCTCTACGGTGGGTCTGCAACTATGCAGCCGACCATTAAACATGCGTTCGATTCTGCGATTTCTTTGTACAAAATATCAACTTAAACTAGTTATTGATAAACAAAGAGGCATCCTTGGTTCCATTGCGCCAGGGGTGATTAAGGGGTTATTTCTCGGATTAAGTTAATGTTTACTTTTACTTTCATATTTTATTCATATAATCATATTCTATTTAGCTATTGAATTAAATGTTGTTTACAGGTTTTTAGGAACCGAGGACATCCTCGGCGCCAGGCCGGGCTTTGCGCCAGGAGTGATTGATTAAGGTGTGATTTCTTGGATTAAGTTTATGTTTACTTTTATTTTAACAATTATATTTTATTTAGCTATTGGATTTTGTTCATAGGTTTTATTAGTGTTTTTAACCTACGATCCAAAAAACGGTAAGTTTATTTGTGGCATCTTAGCTCCCGAATAGATGAAACGATTCTGATTTTGTGATATTTTGTTTGAAAGTGGATTTTATTCTGGGATATTAAGATACCATGTTTTTTTTATGTTTTGTGGTGATAATAACCATGGTTGGTTTAAAATCTATCATTTTTTGAGTACCTATGATTGTTTGTGATTGTTTAGAAATGCACCGTCAAATGAAATTCACTGGGGCGATACTGTGAACTAATGAAATGAACTGGGGCGATACTGTGATACTATGAAATTCACTGGGGCGATACTGTGATACTATGAACTAACTTGTCCAATCTACTACTAATTCTAATATCTATGGTCCCAATGTACCTACTACCGATACAATTGTAATGGAATCCAGACGTGAGCAAATTGTTCAATTGCTAGAGCAAAGCCAGAGTGGAGCTACAAGGAGTTCAGTTCGTAAACTTGGATTAGTTTTAGAGATTCACAAGTTTTTAATATAAAATTCAAGAGCTAAATATTGTAAAGGTCTCTCGCTTTGAAACACTTTATGGAAGGTCAGTAAATTGATTTTCTTAGTTACCGGTTTCTGCACGCTAAATAGTCACTTTGAAAATTCGGAATTAAATTATTTTCTGTCTTTCAATCGAATTTTAATGCAATAAAAATACTTACTTACTTACGCTGGCTCAGCGACCTGAAGTGGATCTTGGCCACCGACACCAAAAGCCGCCATTGCACCATATTCTGCGCCACTTGTTGCCAATCGGATGCATGAAGGGCTTGCAGGTCTTGTTGAGAGAGGACGGCTCATGGAGAGTAAGGAAAAATGTGGAGTTGGAAGAGCTTGTGGCTGAGCCTAATATAATCGGCGAGACCAAATCGGCCCGACTTCGCTGGCTTGGCTACATCGAGAGAATGGAGGAGGATCGAGCGGTCAAAAGAGCATATCTAGGACGACCTCAGGGGAGTTGGCAGACCTAGGTATCGCTGGATAGACCAAGTCCAACAAGACTGGTCTATCCTCTCTCTGTAGTCTGCCCCTCATGACTGAGGATCGTGGTCATCAGTGGGTCTGCATCTGGAACGGATGACCTGTCCTGCAATAAAAATAAAGATACTAAAATTAATTACCAAACACTTTAACTTTGTGATTTTTTCGCGTCTTTGCGAGGCCACTGGGGACCATAGGGCCGGTAGGTTCCTTTCCCTGCGTACCTATCCAGAGGGGGAACGCTGCCAGCTTGCTTGGGACTCTCAGTTCCGGAACTTCGATTCTATATAGACGGCCGAAGCGCTTTAGGTCAGGGGGCCGGACGCCTTGGAGGACTGGGTTTTTTGTTTTTGATGTTTGCGTGTTTAATTTTTTTCTTGTTGGTGCCTGTGTTTAATGTTTAGTTTTTGGTACTGAGCCAGCTTGTCATTTTTTTTAATTGCATTTTTTTTAAATAGTAAATAATGATTTTTTCTGGAATAAATACTTCTTTTAACTTAACACTTCACTACATAGTATAAAACAAAGTCGCTTTTTCTGTCCCTATTTCCCTATGTATGCTTAAATCTTTAAAACTACGCAACGGATTTCGATACGGTTTTTTTTAATAGAGTGATTCAAGAGGAAGGTTTATATGTATAATACATGCATAATATAGCCGTGCGAAGCCGGGGCGGGTCGCTAGTAAACTATATATTCGAGTTTAGTTAGCGGTAGATAAAAAACTGGTTGCCTGTAAAGTCGGTATACGGGCGAAAGTTTTACGTGACAACAACTGTGCTCGAGTGGAAGGGACGCGTGCCTTTCACTTTTTATGTCTGTCTCTCTCGCTCTTAGGCGGGCTAACCATGCCCGCGTGCCTCTCACTCGCTCTCATTGTGAGCGCATAACGTGAGCGGAGCGTAACGCAGTTTCTTGAAGTGTCACCCGGCAAACCAATTTATAAAACGTTGTCACGTCAAAAGGTGTGAAACGTATTTAGACCAATATACGAGTCTAGAGTTAAATTCGTTTAACTCCAGAGTAAGTCTTGCTTTAACTAAAATACGGTTGAATTATGCAACATCCGAAGTGAGTCGTGCATATAAATAACTTGGATCTACTTACTTAATCACTGAGAAATTATGACATGTGATTCACCGAGAGTATAGTTGCTATGCGGTTAGGCGGGATGCGGTAAACCGTCCGATTGGACGCAATTAAAAATATGTATGTAAAAATCGCTTTTATTTCACTGCGATGCGGCTGCCGTCTGACACACCTTGGCAGCAGGGACCGGATAGCGGCTGGCCGGACTATAGACTATAGTATTGTTGACCAAGCTGTTTGGTGCAAGCTGAACGACTTGGAAAAAATTGAAAGGCGAAAATTGCGTCGCCGCGCACTGCTCCATAATATTTTATTATTACCATTTTATTAGTTTGTTATATATTTTGATTATTTTTATTTTATTGATTTTATTCGTGTGATTTATGTGTATTTTATGGATTTTAATTATCTGAAATAAATGTATTGAATTGAATTGAATTGAATCCATCTGATTATAAAGTTTTATTTTCGTTCTTCTTACAGACTGTAGAAACGACCTATACATGTATTTGCAGGTTTTGCAGGCTTAGGGCTAGATGGCGATGTGTGGAATGTCCTGCAATACTTATTATTTTTTACTTTTTTTTAAAGGACCGTACCACCTTTTTTAAATCTATACCTAGTCATTGGTCATTGCAACTGTCAAATCTTAAATGGAAAAACCCAACCTGACCTCTGCAGTAGAAATTTAGGTCTGAAACCAGGAGGCCACATCTGTTCGAGCGGTTTATGCTCCCTTATAGCTATATCCTATTCCGTGCTATTACGACCAGCCGTTATGCGGTTAGCCGCAATCGCAACCGCATCCGGCGGTCGCATGGCTAACTGCATCCGGACGCACCGGCACGCATAGTATGTATGTAGCTTTACCAATATCTTTAGCTCGCGTCCGCAGGAGTTACCTAACCATAGCCCTGCACGTGTCCACTCGGTGGTGCTAAACGAGCTGCGAAGTGTAAAAGGCATTAAATACCATACGATTAAATTAAAATATCTTTAGTTTTACTCTACTTTAATTGACATATTGTAATCACTACATAGTATAAAACAAAGTCGCTCTCTCTGTCCCTATGTATGCTTAAATCTTTAAAACTACGCAACGGATTTTGATACGGTTTTTTTAAATAGATAGAGTGATTCGAGAGGAAGGTTTATATGTATAATACATGCATAATATAGCCGTGCGAAGCCGGGGCGGGTCGCTAGTTACAATTTTAAACCGATCTCGAGTTTCGTAAGAAGATTGCTAAATGTTAAGGCGACCTGAAATTCCAACATATTATTTAGGTGAACACAAATAGATTTCAATAGTGTACTTATAGAATATCAACCACGAGTTTTATTCAATTTTTCGTAGCTTACAAATATTCATGAGTGGGTAAAACGTATTTATAAATAACTGTGACGTAGGTGGTAATATGTAATAGTCGTCTATATGACGACTATTACATATTTTAGTGGGATAAAAGGTGTTAGGTATAGATAGAAAGATAAAAGAAAGAATGAAGACATTTATTTGGACAAGCACACGATACAAGACAATAAGAAAAGTAGTAGGCAACAAACATAAAAACACATAATTATAAAATAAAAACGAAAAAAACAGCGCACTCCGGGAGTGCAGGCAGAAGTGAAAACTGTATATCTGTGTAAAATCTCATATGTCGCGAGAACATACGCAAAAAGAGTTTTAGATGAAAAAAAAAAAATAGTCTGACGACAAATAGTCGTCCGACATTTGTCGTCCAACAAATTGTCGTCCGACATTTGTCGTCCGTCAATAGTCGTCCGACATTTGTCGTCCGTCAATAGTCGTCCGACAAATAGTCGTCCGACATTTGTCGTCCGACATTTGTCGTCCGACATTTGTCGGCCGTCAATAGTCGTCCGTTAAAAAATACCATATGTACGTCTTAATACACTCACAGCCAAATTAAAAACAGTAGGCCCAGGCATACATTTTCGCCGCGCCGTAGAGAGGGGATAGCTGTCTACTCTCCATCCGTCTTACGCTTTTTCGATCAGGTCACGTGTCCTGACGCGAGTTTAAGATTTTATACCCATTACAGAAAAAGTGCTCAACGCCGCTAAAGAAGTTTTCACTTCAAAAATATAAAATAAAATAAACATAATATTAGTAAGAGATGAAGTGAGAATACAAAAGAAATAAAAATAAGATAAAGGGACGATTTTATTTATTTTTCTGGATCTATCAAAACTAAGTCGTTTGAAACTATTGTCTTTTAGATTACGTATACAGGGTGAATTTTTTATGTGGGCCTTCAGGGCTATATCCTAAACTATAAGAGATAGCGAAAAATGCTGAAAGGAGTTGCGTGCCCGATTTCCACAAAAACTAAAACTGCATCATTAGATTTTTGAAAAATTTATTACTCTAGCCAGGAATCGAACTTGTTGATTTTGCAAAAAAATAATCATCCTATATCAAGACTATCTATTGGAATAAAAATTACAATAGATAGTCTTGCTGATAGAGATCAATTCTTGGAAACAAACATAGTATCTCAAATCAAAGAAAATAGCTCCTTTTTGAAGTTTTCTACAATTTTCATTTTTCCGTATCTGGCAAAATAATAGCGTTTGAGGCAAAGAAGGGAAGTAATATTTTTCTAACTTTTTTAAATAATTATGTTCTAAATTCTCTACATCACTTAAAATTTGAAAAAAAAACCAGTTTATGTTTTTTGTGCAGCAGTTTGTTACGTTATCAGCCATTCCTTCTCAGTACATTTTTTCAGGGACAGTAGTATGAAAATTACAGAAGACGTCAAAAATTGGCTATTCCCTTTGATATGCCATACTATGTTTGTTTCCAAGAATTGATCTCTATCAGCAAGACTATCTATTGGAATAAAAATATAGGTGATTATTTTTTTGCAAAATCAACAGGTTCGATTCCTGGCTAGGGTAATGAGTTTTTCAAAAATTTTATGATGCAGTTTTAGTTTTTGTCGAAATCGGACACGCAACTCCTTTCAGCATTTTTCGCTATCTCTCATAGTTTAAGATATAGCCCTGAAGGCCCACATAAAAAATTCACCCTGTATAGGTACAGTCAGAAAAGGACTGAGGGTAGCGGGTGCATAATTTAAAGTTCTAATTATTTTATTGACGGTTCAATATTTTTTGGTTATTCTGCGTGAAATAACTAATACCTCGAAAGTTTTCGTGATATCAAGCCGAATCATTTACAATTACTGAACCAACCAACCTAGTCCTTTTCTGACTACTGGAGCGGTGTTGGCCTAGTGGCAAATAGACTTGGTTCGAATCTCGGCAGGTCGTCTACTACCAAATTTTCCTTGCAAATTCATGTGCGCTACTTAAAATTGCTCTTAAGGTGAAGGAAAACATCGTGATGAAACCCGCGGCTTAGTTATCTCCAGACGTATTGACGAGTTATTTTTTCTGCCCAGAGCGCTTATATTTCAAACTAGCTCATATCTTTTAGTATTTTAAACGTTGTTACGTAATGTCCACCAAGTAATCTCTCTTTGTTAAATGCAGGTGCATCCAATATTGACGCCGCTTTCGTTACCCACGCTTCGGCTGCTTACAAAGCAGCACCAAAGACAACGGAGTCCATCTTGCAACTGTAGCGATCACCACAGGCATTTTTGTGCCGTTACTGAATCGCGTTTGCATCGCGACGGTATCGCGTTGGCATCACGACTGAATCGTGGTTATGTGGGCGAGGGCACACAGCTAGCGATCGCATCGCGACTATCGATGCGAACGCGCGACAGCATCGCTACTGCATCACTACAAAAAGTCGCCGTGGGCGAGAGGCCATAGCCTTTCTCGATAAATGGACTATCCAAACCAAAAAATTAAACAATTCGAACCAATAGTTCCTGAGAATAGCGCGTTCAAACATACAAACAAACTCTTCAGCTTTATATTATTAGTATAGATTGTAATATAGGCGCCGGGCAAACCTTCTGAAGAAGATTCCTCAAAAAGGACCAAACTATAGAGGCTTATAGTTGCGGAAAACAACCCATAGATAAGTACAAGTAACGCAGGTAGGTACATACTATTATGTTGAATATGTACCTATCCTTAGCTATCCATTTTTTGGTTACTTTCTTTCTTGGAAAAAAGCTTTCATCTCGCAGGTAGGTACTATTTAAACATTATCTAAATCACGCCACAATAACAATACCGATCCTCGTCAAATGCTTAGGTCTTCACTCAAGTAGGTAATGCACTATTATTCCTGCTATAAAACCTATGGAATGGCTTCATTATACTCTGAAACCTTTTAGCAAACTGCCCGACTCACTAGGAGCAAAGATAATGAGAACTTACCATTGAAATAAGTCAGTTCTTTAAGGAGAATAGTGGGCTAAGTAATGGAAATGCGACTTGGCTGTTTCTGGGTAATTTTTGCCTTGATTTTTTACTGTTATTGTTTACTAGCTGCGCCCTGCGGTTTCAGCCGCGTTAGGCCCGATCCTGTGGGAATATCAAAATAAAAAGTAGCCTATAGCCTTCCTAGATTAATTGAATATCCAACACAAAAATATTTTTTCAATTCGAACCAGTAGTCCCAGACAAACAAACTCTTCAGCTTTATAATATTAGTATAGATATGCTACAACTAGCTGTGCCCCGCGGTTTCACCCGCGTAAGTCCCGATCCTGTGAGAATATCGGGATAAAAAGGTAGCCTATGGTAATACATAGGCTACGGCATATGTATAGGTATCTAGTTAATCCAGGTCTCAGCTATCTAGATACCGAGTTTTATCGCAATCGATCCTGTTGTTTTTGCGTGAAGGAGTAACAAACATACACACACACAAACTTTCACATTCTTAATATTAGTAGGATAGTAGCTACAATTATTGACAATTGAGTTGCCCTAACAGAGATTTTAAACTTTATTTATAGTAACCATATTATTTTTAGCAGCAACCTCTGTTCCTGGTTTGGGTGTATTGTATAAAAAGTTTGATACAAAAGAAACAGTACTTCCCAGAAAAAAAGTTTTCTTAAAGAAATAACTAATCCTCTAAAACGCTAGAAAATTATTTCTTGTTTTTAATAAATGTTCTTGAAAATACTATGCTTAATTCAAGAGGTTGATTTTATATTAGGAACTAGCGACCCGTCCCGGCTTCGCACGGCTATATTATGCATGTATTATACATATAAACCTTCTTCTTGAATCACTCTATCTATTTAAAAAAATCGCATCAAAATCCGTTGCGTAGTTTTAAAGATTTAAGCATACATAGGGATATAGGGACAGAGAAAGCGACTTTGTTTTATACTATGTAGTGATAGTGATACTGATTATCGTTTTAAGATTTTTTTACTAAAACCAAGAAATTATTACTACTTAGAGGGAAAGGATTATTTCTTGTTTCAAGAAATATTTTTTTCTGTTTACTATCGTAACTGTCTATCATTTTTAGCGTTGGAAGTTGTTCATTACATTGACATGGATAATTGGATATCCCAAGTAAATACACATAGAAAATTTAATTTAATTATACTTAAATAACACTTTTCTTTATCCATCGTCGACCATAAACCAATCGAAAAACATTTAGGGTAACAAATCTACAAATTGTACTACGAGTACTAAATAAACTCATTGTAAATTTACTGAAACTCAAAACTTTTCGTTTCTATGGTCATAGTTTACTTTACCAATTAAATCAAATACTATTGGACGAATAGAAAGTAAACGTTTGCTATCAGTTTGATAACTGATGGAGAACTATTTGTACGAATTTTTGTGACTCACTGATTTTAAAAATGACGAACTTAGTAAATTAATAGCGATTAAAATGGCGATGGATACCTTATGTTAATTTAGAGCAAAATATTTACACATATTCATAGTGTCTGCATTACCTTATTCTTCTAAAAAATAAAATGTTCATGTCACAATGTTAGTTACCATACTCCTCCGAAACGGCTTGACCAATTTTCATGAAATTTTATATGCATATTCAGTAGGTCTGAGAATCGGCTCTATCTATTTACCGTTTGTTTGCCGGGACAGTTAGTATTTATATATTATGACGAAATGTATAAGCGAAAGATATATTAGACGGATTGAGCTAAAATATAGCATAGCTAGTAGAAAAGAGTGGGATAACTAGTAGAAAAGATTTGTGAAAAATTCTACTCCGGACGGAAAAAAATAGTAAGTAAAAACGAATAAAAAAATAAATGAAACGCGTCGCGGTACACGCATTTGGAACGAAGTACCTAAGTCCCTTTACCGATTTTTTTAAGCTTTTTTTTTCACGTGGATGTGTGATTAGTTTTTGTTACGGTTTTACGTTTCACGTTTTCTTAACGTTTTTTCTTGGCTAGGTCCACTCGCCAACCCGCGTTAAGAAACTTCGTTCCAAAAAATAAAACAGTTATAATTGAGTCAGAAACTTTTTTAGTATTGATTGATATTTCATCAAATAAACGAATAAATTAATGAACAACATCATAATCATGTTAGGATTTACTATCGTAATTTATATAGATAAATGTAATATTTTGTAACTTACAACTTTTAAAAGAAAACCACCAAAAAGTTAGCAGCAGACAAACCCCGTATGTGTTACGAACTTGCTCCCGTGCCCCCAACTGTTATTTTCACAGTGTCTGACTTTCGAACAATAAAGCAATTTAGTTTGTGTTCGGAGCGCTGCGGTTGTGAATATCCGGCGAAAAAACAGAAAACCGGTCATTTCGAAGTTCTGCTGTAGATGGAAACACTTTTTTCCTGGAAAAATAATAAACTATCTTCTTTAAAAAGGTAACTTCGAAGTATGGCAAAGGGATACTTTAAGAGAAAAGATACCCTTCTCTTTCTCCACACAAATGTAGTCGACTGTTTCCTCTCTGGATAACGACATTAGAGCAAATATGTTTGTGGCATGAAACCTATAACTGCCATGACTATAATGCCCCTGTCTTGTTTTTGAAGTTATACTTCTTTAGGCGCGTTATGAAAAAATGATGAGAGTGAAATTTTACAAAAGCGTCACACAAAATTCTCACCATGAAGTTGTCCGCAAACCGCAAGATGACAGCTGTCATAAAACCATGTTGAAGTTGTCCGCAAACCGCAAGATGACAGCTGTCATCTGCGGTACTACTACTACATAATTATTTTAATGTAATTAATTATTTATATTTGTCGGACGAGTTTTTTGTCGGACGAGTTTTTTGTCGGACGAGTTTTTTGTCGGACGAGTTTTTTGCCGGACGAGTTTTTTGTCGGACGGGTTTTTTGTCGGACGAGTTTTTTGTCGGACGAGTCTTTTGTCGGACGAGTTTTTTGTCGGACGAGTTTTTTGCCGGACGAGTTTTTTGTCGGACGAGTTTTTTGTCGGACGAGTTTTTTGCCGGACGAGTTTTTTTTTTTTTTTTTTTTTTTTTTTTTTTTTTTTTCTCATTTTCGAATTATCATAGAAAGTAGGAGATAAAAAAAAAATATTATATAGAAAATAAGACATAGGGGCATGGTCGGTCATGGCAGTTATAAGTTTTAAGCCACAAAAATATTTGCTCTAGTGCCCTTATCCAGGGAGGAAACAGTCGACTATACGTTTGTATGGAGCGAGCGCCGGTACCCTTTCCTGTTAAAAGGATCACATACAAATATAGGCGCGAAAAACTTTGACATTTTTCGCGCCTATCTTTCGCGACTGCAAGGAATGGGTTATTAACCCTTTCCTGTAAGATCTTGCACGGTTTTCTGGAAGTTACCAGTTTATTTGCGACTTGGAAGACCCCCAAATATACATTTGTATAGATAACACAATAACCACGTAGGCGTGAAGCTTAGTTACACTCAGTTGCACGAAAGTCCATTAATTATAATGACGGCATTAAAAGTTTAATGACACATTAAATCTATGTGTAATGTGTCATTAAAAGTTTAATGCCGTCATTATTAATTAATGGACTTTCGTGCAACTGAGTGTTAGACTACGATATTATTAGCTTACAGTTTAATATTCAAGATTACCTATCAATTAACATTGAACATACCTACTTATCCATCGAACCATATTATGGATAAACGTCTGCAAATGGAAGAAGCAGTGATTCGCACCATGTGATCCTGGTAAATGATTAACATATACGAAGCAAACGTGGTCTAATAAACAATTCAACTTAACCTGTGCTATAAGATAAGTAATCATTATAATTGTAATGTACAATTCATTTAATAATAAATAATATTACATAGTATAAAATAAAGTCACTTTTCGCCGTCCCTATGTATGCTTAGATCTTTAAAACTACGCAACGGATTTCGATGCGGTTTTTCAATAGATAGAGTGATTAAAGAGGAAGGTTTTTAGATATAATACATGCATAATACAGCCGTGCGAAGCCGGGGCGGGTCGCTAGCAAATAATATGATATTATTGCAGAATATTCCACACATCGCCATCTAGCCAAAACCTAAGTAACTAGAATTGTGTTATGGATGCTAGACAACGGATATACTACTTATATACTTTTGTAAATATATACTTATAAATAATACATAGAAACAACCAAACCACAGACAAACATCTAAGTATAAATACAAGTCTGAGGCGGGAATCGAACCCGCAGCCCTGTGTTTGGCAGTCCGGTATGGTGACCATTGTGCCAACTGGGTCGTGTTTAGACACTCATGTTACTTCCTTCAACTTCTTGTCCATCCAACAGTTGCCTGGAAGAGATCTATCTTTAGCGATAAGGCGGCCCTTTGTGTCACCTAAATTGAAGTTTGTATTTATTTTATACGTAATTTGTGCTAAGATGAATATAATAAAGAATTTATCTGTCTATCTAACTAACTCATTCTTAAGTCGCTGAATACCTAAAACGCAGTCTGCCAATTTCTCGTTTTGTCTATATCAACGAGAGATTGGCATATTGATATTTATCTTATCTTATCTTGCATATCGAGGGCTGACAAATAGCCAGCAAAACTTCGGCCCATTGGGATCTTTTGTGTTTACCCCTACCTTAATGTTTCTTACTCTTCGAAGAAGTGGTCGATTAACGCGGTGATCCCACTAAGAGGAAGAAACCTATATCCCTCCGGTTTGGGATACGCATTCTCAAGGAGGCTCAAGCGCTTCGCTGCTAAGACGTCGCATTCACACAGTATGTGCTCCATATATTGATATTTAGACCAGCTGCGTATTCGTTCTTCAGAGAAGTAGGCATTTTGAGATTTAGGTTTAGTGCGTATGAGATCAAGAGCGAGGCAGGCGAATTGTGGTTACTCTCCTATGATCAGGCTCGAAGGACCAAAACAGTAAACCACGTGATCAAAACATAAATTTTAAGCTTATGTATGACTAGCTGCTCCTCTCGGTTTTATCTGTTAGTCTAGCTAGATCCATTGGGAAAATCGAGATTAATAGTAGCCGCAGAGTGCATTTTCGCAAGACGGCCGCAGTGCTTTTTGATAATTCAGTTTTGCTTAGTGGGTTTCGATGTAAAGGAAACCACGATTTTCTTAGAAAATAGAACAATCTAATGGTGAAAATATTTTTTTTAATTACATAGGTAACAGACGAAAAATCGAGTTACGAAATTTATAAATTATCAACCGGTTCTTCTATTTATTCTAAGACCCCTAGAGTCGGTTTTTTTTACTTCTTGTATTTTATTCCTTTAGTGTGTATTTATTGAATCGTATATTATTTCTATCTGTAAATTTAGAGCTTATGTAGTGTAGATACCTAGATAAAAAACTGGTTGCCTGTAAAGTCGGTATACGGGCGAAAGTTTTACGTGACAACAACTGTGCTCGAGTGGAAGGGATCCGTGCCTTTCACTTTTTATGTCTGTCTCTCTCGCTCTTAGGCGGGCTAACCATGCCCGAGTGGAAGGGACGCGTGCCTCTCACTCGCTCTCATTGTGAGCGCATAACGTCAGCGGAGCGTAACGCAGTTTCTTGAAGTGTCACCCGGCAAACCAATTTATAAAACGTTGTCACGTCAAAACATAATAACATCTACTGAAAGTATAAAAATAAGGTTTAACAATGATGCTACGATGCAAGTTTCAGTGTAATTCAGAATATAATCAAGTTTACCACTGATAAAAACAATCAGTAACTTTAAAAGATTAAATTGTGGACATAATACGTTTTCCAGACAATCTAAAACAGGGGTCTGCAACCTTTTGAGTCGGAAGTGTCAAACATTATAATCAACAAAATTTCAAAGTTTTTAAAGTGCCACATTTTTTTTGTCAACAATAGTACCTACTTGAGCGCAAAGTTTTTTGAAGATAGTCAGTCAGCACTCCAAATGCCATCTCACGGTAGCAATCGGGAAGACTGTTCCATGCGTCAAATATAAGTGCTTCAACTCGCGGTATTCCTTTAAAAAAATATATTATTTCCATAATGGAACTAAAGAGCCACAGCTTCACATCCAAAGAGCCGCAGGTTGCCAACCCCTAGTCTAGATTCTAGATAGAAAGAACTATTCAGGAATTCGTTTTAGGATGAAACGTGGTTATTATTCTTTTTATTTGTAACAAATAGACGGAATAATGCCGGTACGTAATGAAGTTTGAGATGAGAACCGTTTAAGATGTTTTTAGAACGATTTTTCACCGTTTTATTTGCGGAGAAAGTGATTATTTTTTCTTTCATTTACATTTTAAAGCGTATTTCACTAACTTGCACGTAATATGTGTGTCTAAATTATAAAATACTAATGTCATAATAGTCTTAGATATAATTAAATATCTTTTGTGCATTTTGACCATTTTTCATCAAGATGTTCCAGTGTCAAAATGAATTGCATCAGTCTTGACTGATGCATGTCACTATGATGTGTTGCCTTCTGTACTTATTAATACATGTAGAAAAATACATTAAGACTTTTGTACATTTTGACACTGAGACTATGTTACACATTGACATATTGACTTCGAATCATTTAGGAATCGCAGTATGAAACGGTATAGTTATAATAATTCTTTGTGTAAAATATTAGCAAGAAATAGAAAACCATAGATAATAGACTACCTTTATAATAAAGTAAACATTTTAAAACCTTAGAGAGCAAACTGAAAAGAAAGGTTAATTTTGTTAATTTTACTGCAGACATCCGAGGGGAGTCAAACAATTAACAAAGAACTTACTTCGGTAGCAAGTTATACGGTTCCGATGTTACTGCTAAACTGTAATAATTGGGCCACGCGGTTTCACCTGGTTTTGAAAAAAGTTGAAAATTAATATAAATTTTGGTACTTACCTACAAGTTTTCGCGAAAATCTGTTCATTTTTTTATCGCGTTGATTTTTATACACCTTAAAGAGATTATAGATAGATAGATAGATAGATAGATAGATAGATAGAACGCTTTATTGCACACACAAGTTACAGAAAATGACAACACAATTATTATTCGTTTAAATTTAAAAAAAACAGTGGCACAATAGGCGGCCTTATCGCTGAAAGCGGTCTCTTCCAGGCAACCTTAGGATGGAGAGGATTTGACGTAAGATTAAGGGTAAGCTGCATTAAGAAAAAGAAATAATATAAACAGTAAGTAACTACCTACAACTACAAAAAAACTGAGAAAAATTAAACACATAATATTATACATTTAATACATACTTATATGAATAAATTTACTATATCTACTAAATTTACTAATCTAAACCAAAACGACGGAGTCGTGGTGTACATTCGTGATGAGCTTGATACAGTTGAATATGAACCAATTTGCAGGGATGGTAATTGTCTCGTTGTTGATGTAATGAATGAATTTTCTGTAATATGCTCTTACCGTCCACCATGCTACAATAACCCGTCTGATTATTTGAATTCTCTCGATAACATTATAAATTCCTGTCAAAACCAAAATAATATAATTCTTACCGGGGACATAAATTTGGATATTATTGCAGAGAATCCAAGTGAACATATTTCCAATTATCTTAATTTAATGGCAGTGCTTGGTTTGAAGCAGGGTATTCTTTGTCCAACAAGGGTTAAAACCTGCTTGGATCACTTCATGATCAAGTCAACTTATAAATCTGAAACTTTTGTATTTGATGAACTTACAGATCATTCACCTATTCTTCTGTCAATTAAGACCAACAAAATAAGCAGTATTTCTCCTAGCAAAACTAAATTTTACAAAGAAGTTATTAATATGGAAGGCATTAATCACGACTTATCAAAAGAGACATGGACTGATTTGTACCTAATAACAGATGCTAATCTTGCTGCTCAAGTTCTTACTGACAAACTTAAATCTATTATTGCGGACAACACAAGTATTAAGAAACACACTAAAAGATTGAGCCCACTTAAACCGTGGATAACATTAGGAATAGTGAGGTGTATTAAAAAACGGGATAGACTGCATAAAAAAACTAAAAAGGATAAAAATAATGAGGAATTATGGGACAATTTTATAAAATATAGAAATGTATTAAGAAAATTACTGAAAAATCTAAAACACGAATATTATAACGCTCAACTTAAAATTAATAATGGCAACATAAAAAAGACGTGGGATATTATAAAAGAAATATGCAATTTAAAGAAAAATAAACTAACATCTAATGAACTTCTGCACATAAATCCCCAGCCGAAAGATTCACTCAATACTGTAAACAGTTTTTTTACCTCAATTGGTCCTGATCTTGCAAATAAAACATTAGATAAATTGGCTATTAGTGAAGACTGTCTTGCCACCAAAGCACGGACTGACTCTTCTCCCCTTAGTTCAATGGCCTTATACCCAACTAATTTTAAAGAAGTGGAAGAAGTCATTTGTAGTCTAAAATTGAGTAGTGCTGTTGGTAGCGATAACATCTCGTCGAAGATACTTAGAAATTGTACATATCTATTATCCAATCCAATCGCATTTCTTGTTAATCTTAGTTATGAAAATGGAGTATTCCCTGACATATTTAAAACAGCAATTGTATGCCCTATATACAAGGCAGGTAATAAGATTCTTCCCACTAATTACAGGCCAATCTCATTACTAAGTTCATTGTCGAAAATATTAGAAAAACTAACAAATAAGAGACTCAGCCAGTTTATTGAGAGTAACTGCTATCTTAGTGATCATCAATACGGTTTTCGGGTACATAGATCTACCGATGACGCTGTTTTAAATTTGATCTCCAAAATAACGTCATATATTGACAGGAAAGAGAAATGTCTTGGAGTTTTCCTGGATCTACAAAAGGCGTTTGACACCGTATCCATTCCTATATTGATTACTAGGTTAGAAAACATGGGAATTAGGGGAAACGCTCTTTTGTGGTTCCGGGACTATCTCAGCAATAGGAATCAGAGGGTGAGAGTGCAGAATAATATTTCGGATAGTTTAACTAATAGGTGTGGTATACCTCAGGGCAGTAATTTGGGTCCAACGCTCTTTCTCATTTATGTCAATGAACTAAACTACGTCAATATGGATAAAGCTGATATTCAGATGTTCGCCGACGACACTGTCATATTATATCACGGCAAAACATGGGACGAAGTTCATATGGCGGCTGAAACAGGCATGAGTAGAATAAGTAGTTGGCTTGAGGATAGTCTACTAACGCTGAACACGAGCAAGACAAAATACCTATGCTTTAGCAAAACGGTAGTCTCTTCTCCCGCTGATTTCTCTCTTAAGATACATTCGTATCCATGCAATCGAACGCTGGTTCTGGATTCGGTCAGCTGCAATTGTCCACTATTGGAGAGGATTTCAAATATAAAATATCTGGGGGTGTATATAGATGACAGGCTCAATTGGAGGAAGCATGTCGACTATATCTCTGGTAGATTGAGAAAGCTGATTTATGTTTTTAAAGATTTAAGAATTATTTCTAATCAAAGTTTACTGCTCCAGACTTACAAAGCATTGGCAGAGTGTTTAATTTCTTATTGCATTTGTTCTTGGGGGGCGGCAGCTAGGTCTTTCTTGATTGTTGCTGAACGAGCACAACGCGCGGTGCTAAAGGTCCTATTAAAGCTACCATACCGACACCCTACTGTTCAAGTCTATGATCAAGCTAAGGTTCTCACAGTTAGACAGATGTTTGCTTATGAAGCCATTAGACGATTTCATAAAACCGTAGAACCAACACCGGCAATAAGTAGAAGAGACAACACTGGTGACGTTCCCCGCGTGCATAGTGCTTTTGCAAAGCACACCTATAATTTCCATGCGCCGAGGTTATATAGCATGCTCAACTCTATTTACAAAGTGCGAAGTTTATCAAACTACAATCTCAAAGTAAAATTAAAAGAATGGCTTAATAATCAAAATTATAAGGAAACAGAAGATCTTTTGGATATTTTGGTGTAAACCTTCTAACTGTGATAAGGAATAAGTATTCGTACTTGCCACTACCTGCACTACACAACACATCATAAAACACTACAAAAAACTCTTTGGGCGGAGGTGAACCCACGTACCCAGGGTCTTAAGATCCTGGGGTGACGTGGTAATACCTCTAATACCTCCACTACCCACAACCCACTTACAAATACACACTACTTAATATAGTCGTAGAAAAAAAGTTGTTTGTTAAGGTGCACAGAAGTAGCCCTCAACGGCTTGCTAGTATAATTTCCAAGAACCCTGTATATAATATCGCAAATAATCCTCGAAGAAGTTACAAACGCACGAATCTCCCGAACCCACATTCCAAACCACAAAAGTTCTGTAGTTCCCAAACTTCGCCGACATCGACAGCAGAAAACCGAAAGATTCAATCAACCCTTCGTTTTATTTGTGGGTAAATCAATCTGTAAAAGTGTCATCATCATCATCATCATCATGTCAGCCCATACACGTCCACTGCTGGACATAGGCCTCCCCCATACGACGCCACAAACAGCGGTCCTGAGCCGCCTCCATCGACCGCCACAATGTCGTCGGTCCACCGGGCAGCAGGTCTCCCAACACTCCGTTTCGCGTTGCATCGTGGCCGCCACTCGAGAACCTTTACTCCCCAGCGGTTGTCAGTTCTGCAGTTCTGTAAAAGTGTAATACTCGTTAATCCGATCTTCTTGAACCGAAAAGTTTCAAAACCGAAGCCGAGTTCAAATGAGGACCTCAAAGTTTCTGTGTAAGTCAAATTATTTAATCGCGGAAAGGTGTATTGGAAAACAACTGCGAGTCTGATTCGCGCACGTAGGGTTCCGTCCGTACCATGTTGTATGTAAACCCTATTCTTCTTCTTGTCGTATAGTGGTGTGGCTCACATATTAAAATAAATAAATAAATAATGCAGGACATTTCACACATCGCCATCTAGCCCCAAGCTAAGTAACTATGTTGTATTGTTACTTGTATGGCTCCTCAGGCGTTTTGGCGTAGGCTGCGAGCAACTGTTTTAAATAAATCAATAAAAATAAATAAATAAACTAGACTTGTGTTATGGGTGCTAGACAACGGATATACTACTTATATACTTTTCTTTTGTAAATATATACTTATAATACATAGAAACAACCAGACCACAAACAAATATCTAAGCATAAATACTTGTCTGTGGCGGGAATCGAACCCGCAACCCTGTGTTTGGCAGTCCGGCATGGTAACCATTGTGCCAACTGGGTATTGTTAGAGTTTTCAGATCGCCTTAAGGCCTCTAACTTGACCTAACGACTGCTACTAGAGGTAGCAACTGGGACCAACGGCTTAACGTGTCTTCCTAAGCACAGAGGAGCTCACGAAAACACATTTTTGCCACACTACTAATTTGTCACCCATCGAAGTAATGACCGCGCCAGGCGTCGCTTAACCCGCACGACCGTAAACGATCAGCGAGCGTCGCTTAACTGTGAGCCTCCTCTATTAAAAAGAATCGGATACGGAACCCTAAAAAGGTTTCTAAAAGTAAAAAAAAAAAAAAAAATTATTTTTTTTAATATTTTTTTAATTTTTTTTTTTAATTTTTTTTTTATTTATAAAGCTGAAGAGTTTGTTTGAAACGCGCTAATCTCAGGAACTAAGTACTTACTGGTTCAAATTAAAATAGTATGTTGCGATACAAGTGTGGAAAATTTTTCTTTGTATAGAGGCGGTTTAACACGCGTGAGCGGTACGCGAGTGCGTTTAACACCGAGATTGTCCATTTGTCGAGGAAGGCTTATATTTAGATATTCCCACGGGATCGGGAGTAACGCGGGTGAAACCGCGGAGCGCTGCTAGTATACTCTCCCTATTGACGCTAGAGAATAATTTCTTGTATTTAGTAAATGTTCTTGGCAAGGACCTGGGGCCTAAGTCTGCCAACACAATTGTGTTTCAATAGTGTGTCGATATAATCGTAATAGAAATTTAATGTCAAAAATATGACATTACAATGTCAAATTGGTATTCTCCTAACGTTGACTATTCTATCGAAACACCACTGACACACCACTGACTCACTTTTGTATTCTGCTCTACAATCGTGGCTTAATGGAATCTCGATAGTTGTCAAAATGGTATATTGCTTAGCAACATATACCATGTTGCTAGGCAACACCTGCAAGGTAAATATTACCATACCATTGAGACTCAATAGTGATTATATTGCGATGTTATTAAAACTTTAGCAGAATACCAAATAAAGTCACAATCTCGATATAATATCAATAGAGTCTCGATATAATGACAATGGTTGGCCAAATAGCAGAATAAGGCCCCTGGTGGGACGTCTTTATCGTCGTGGAACCGACGACGGGCTGGTGGCTTCTTCACTCAAAGGGTGAGCCTGGCTATGCCGCCAGCCTTTTGGGGACGATGCCGCGTGAAGACGCTCTAGAAGGGGTATTATTTTTATGATTTGTATGTATTTATTTTATTTTATTGTATTTTAACTAACTATTATAAAAAATGTACTTTATCGCCTCCGTCAGGATGGCTAGACCATTGGAATTTATTTACACCAAACTATACCCAATATTTACTACCTAATAGCTACTATTTGCTACCTCTAATAACAAAAATAATAAAGAAACAAAGTGTCGGCCATTAATATTAAATCATGGTGAAACACCAGTGGTCTAGCCAACCTGATATTTGTATCAGGTTGGCTAGACCACTGGTGTTTCACCATGATTTAATATTGTTATATAGCTTTATGCTTTATACAGGGTTATTGGAAATTATACTAGCAAGCCGTTAAGGGCTACTTCTGTGCACCTAAACAATCACAAAATAGAAATTTTGAGGGTCTGTAAATTCGAAAATCGGCTGATTTTTTAAAAGGTCTTTCAGACCAAAAACAGTACATGAAACTTAAAAAATAAGTCAAATTTTAAGGTTACTGACCTCTCCGTGTAAGGAACAGCTGATTTTGAGGTAAACCTAACCTCAAAATTTTCGAAAAAAAGTTCGAATTTCTAAAAGTCGTAGAACAAAAGTTGTTTGTTTGGGTGCACAGAAGTAGCCCTCAACGGCTTGCTAGTATAATTTCCAATAACCCAGTATACTACTAGCTGCGGCCTGCGGTTTCACCCGCGTAAGTTCCGATCCCGTGTGAATATCAAAATAAAAAGCTCCTCATTAAATGGACTATCCAACACAAAAAGAATTTTTCAATTCAAACCAGTAGTTCCTGAGATTAGCTCGTTCAAACAAAGAAACAAACAAATTCTTCAGCTTTATAATATTAGTATAGATATCTACTTTGTACATGATTATCACATCACAAATCCAATAAGCAAACAGCGCATAAAACAAGTTAGCCCAGCGATCTCCCCAACGGAGATAAATTTGCATTCATACTGTATTTAGAATAACGGCCGGCGAAGGGGCAACGATTGTTATTATAGAGAACTAGCTCGATGTGCTACAACCGAGTTTGGGTGCGTTTCCATTGACATTACTGTCAACGTTAACTCTGTCGCTCAACATTTAGGGGTTTTGCCCATACTCGCCACAATGGGGATGATGGTTTTGGATAGAATGAGACAGAGACGCTGCTGCCCATCAGTGTTCTTAATGTAATCCCTTAGACGCCTGTTACATCACCATCAAGAAGAATATGGGAAAGTGCTATAATAGGCCGACACTTCACTTAACTACTCCATCTCTAGCTAAAAATGAGCTTAGGTTAAGTCTAAGGTCACTTACTGTTTACACGTCTCAACCTGACTGACTTCTAAAAAGGAGATTTTACTTATATATTTTTATTAAATGTGTTATAGGTACCTACACTATACCTAATTTAGGCCGCCTCATTTGATTTTTGTTGTGTGTTGTGTGCCATATTTAAAAAAATAATTACTATTAAATCAAGTACAATTATTAAGCATTTATCTATCTATCAATCTATTTACTCTATCTGCTCTTTAACTAGTAAAACACAAATTAATTGGCAGTCAACTAAACGGTTCTAATATTACGAAACCACGGGGGTAGACTGAACCACGTTCCGTCATTTTATTCTATAAATATGTAGATACAACACACTACCGGCGCTCATACTTCAAACAAAGATCAGCGGTTAAAATACTGCTATTCACATGCTGGCTTAACATAATATTTTTTTATTTTTTTTATTTGTGTTTTATTGTTTTTTGTACAAATATGGATATGATGGTGTCACCACCACAACTCCGACTTATACTTCAAACAAAGAGCAGCTGTTAAGCCACTGCTGTTCAAATGCTGGCTTAATGTTTATGAGACGTTAGCATTATTTAAGTGGATATACTATTTATTTTTGATTGTGTAAATGTTATTGATAAAACAATGGAAACTCACTAGCGATTGTAGTATTTAGATAGGTTTATAACCAACATCCGTGTTTGGATCTGTTCCGGCACGGTCACTGCCAACTGAAATTCATTGCATTTTCATCCCTTGCTTTACTGGCTGCTCAGTTGTGTTCAGTACTCTGTTACCAATTAATTCATTTAATTTAAATTTGTAAGCTCTACGCGAATTTGTTTAAGATGTACCTATTTATCGCAACTTCCTCACTGCTCAACTAAATTGCTCAACTAGTTGAGCAATTGAGCAGTAGGACATAGTTTGTATTACTGAACATTTTATGCCCTATAGCTCAACGAACGAATATATTGCTCAACTAAGTTGTAATTTTTTCTGTTCTGTTTTTGTGTTTTTCTTTAATTTCTGTTCATTCATACTTAAAATTAGATTACAAAGTAATTTAATTTTTGTACGTGTTTTTTAATTTTGTGTTTTTTAATTTTAAATTAAAAAAACACACAAATAAAAATTAAATTACACAAATAAAAATAAAAAAACTAAATCAAAATCGGTTCATCCGTTCGGGAGCTACGATACCACAGACACACACACACACACACAGACACGTCAAACTTATAACACCCCGTCGTTTTTGCGTCGGTGGTTAAAAACTAAGTTGATCAGTAGGTCATCCTATTTTAAAATTAAACGTTTTACCTTCTGCGCAATTGATCTTTATACTTGCATTGTTTTATTTTGAATTTTAGAGGTAGCCTGAAAGTAGCACCAGTTACTGAAAAAAAATATAAGGGAAGCGTTAGAGTTCGTATAGAAATGTGATGAGGGGAAAGGAGACGCATGTATCTACATGCGTCTTCTTCTAGTCAGAAGAGTGAGGGTATGAACGTTGAGGGATGGAGAGGAGGAGGTTCAATTAAGAAAAGATGGATGGACTGCGTGCTACAAGACTAAAGGAAGTGATTAAAGAAGAAGACATTACTGCTCCAAATAAATTGGGATAAGGGCAGGAAGAAGAAGATTGGCTTTGCACCGTACAAAATATCCATCGTTGTTAATTTTTAAACAGAAGTTTTCGGACGAAACTCTTACAACTTGAAATGGTGTCGCTGTTTTTAATAAGATTTTTAATAAAAAAATAAACTTTCTCAAATAAAATACAATTTACCAAAAATAACATAATCCAACTTGTTCAGAATAACTTTCATCTGAAGTTTCTCTCGACGTCTGAAAACAAAGGTTTTTACAAAATATGTTAGAGGGAACACCGTCCACAGTCTACAGTGAAAACAAACTACAGATTATTTAATCAACCGATAGCTAGCCGACCGTGAATATAATAAAATAATATAAATATAAATAAACAAATAATTGACTAACCCTAAGCTAGGCATAGTAGCTTGTGTTATGGTTACCAAATAACGGGTAGAATACTTATATACTTTTTTTAATTTATACTAATCTAGAAACACCCAGACAAAAAAAAATCTGTACCTCCATTAATATTTGTCGAAGGCGGGAATCGAACCCGCAAGCTTTAAGCACTCCAGACGGGTGTTGCACCTCAGAGATCGGTTTTATTTAATTGATTTGTGTTTAATGTTGTGTTTAATTTTAGTTTTTTTGTATTTATTTTATTTAATTGAGATCTAGAGTATTTTTTGTGGGAAGAAATGGCTTATATCTAATAAAAAACCGCATCAAAATCCGTTGCGTAGTTTTAAATATTTAAGAATACATAGAAACAGACAGCGAAAGCGACTTTTTTTATACTATGTAATGAAGATTCTACAGTCATACATACATAATGATCTAACTTATTATATACTGAACTTAGACCAAATTAAATATACTTAATACTATTAAATCTGTAGTCTGCTTACATCTTGAGAGAGCACCATCTACTGTACAATAAATAGGCATCTCGAAATTAACTTCCAAGTTTACCGGAGTAGCCTTCATCAAAAAAGTAAATTATTGCTAACCTTCTCAGGTTAAAATACGTAAGGCGGCCGAACGCCTTGTTAAGGGCAAACTCAGACTCTTTTTGACCTTATTTTAAATTTTAAAAATTAGTATATAAAATTTATTAATAATGATAGTAATTTCACCAGGTGCGGAGGTTTATTTGATCAATGACTTTTTAATTATTTTAGTTTTAATTCTACTGAAAGTATAATAGTTTAATATTTTTTCCTATTGTAGGAAAAAGAAGAAGGATACAAATATAGAACATATTTGTATCATTCTTCTTCTTTTTCCTCAATCTTTCCACTTAATGCTTTATTAATTGCCCGGTAAAACTCGATC
Organism: Idaea aversata; assembly: GCA_907269075.1. Lineage (NCBI taxonomy): Eukaryota > Metazoa > Arthropoda > Insecta > Lepidoptera > Geometridae > Idaea > Idaea aversata. The sequence continues at coordinate 9,075,202 of OU026102.1, forward strand.
GACTTTTTGTGGCATTGTTTTTAATGTATTGTTTTAATGTTAATAAATAAATAGAAATCCTTTCGCGAACGCGCACGGCTTACAACTATAGCAAAAAGTGTCGAAAGTGTCGTTACAACTTTTGGTCTTAATTTTTTCCGTCTAGCCCCCTTTTGCAACGCAAAAATATTTATATCATTTACAATCATCTTAAATACGATGTTTTTTTTTCACTTAAAATAGGTTTTTTATTTAATTTTATATAAAATTTCCTTTTAATTTTGTAGACTGGAAATTTGCGGACTATTTCGGACTACCTCCTTTCGCGTGCGTAGTGAAAATAACCATAGTAGTTTAAAATCTTAGAAGTAGGTGAGCCGACCACCTTAGTCCAGCCAGATTCAGCCGGAAGCGTCTGTTACAGAGTACACAACAGGCATAAATTTAAAGCGTTACGCCCGCGCCGTCTTAAGATTTTAATTTAACTTACACCATTCTTCTTAATTTGTTAGAGTTTTTAAAGTTTGTGCTATTGAGTTCGGTAGACGTCGTCTTTGTATTTAACTCTGATATATTGTTTGGTTTAAGGTTATTTTATTGTGAAACTTCACTTGTTTTTTTTTAAATAGGAATTATAATAAGTACGCACTCTTAGATGTGCTCTTAGCACCAAAGGACAAAGTTCAGCAGACCAATTTGAACGAATGAACCTGTTCGCGTGCTGTTTTTCAATCCGAAAACTGAAGGTTCATGAAAATTGGTTCAGCCGTTTATTATTTCTTCTAATTTGACTGACAAAAACTTTTATAACAAATTAAGCTAAACGAAAATAACTTTGTTAAATAAAATAGCCTTACAAAGTTGCAAGTGTAAGAAAAATAACCCTTGAAAAAAAACCAGGCGAACACAAAAGCTCTCAATTATAATTTACGTGGTTTCCCTTTCATATTTACAAGAGGGTTTTTACAAATTGACGGTGTATTTTACAAAGTGTTTTCTTTTGTAAACGACCTTTTTAAGGTCCGGGCAAAATAAAGCGGTCTATTCCGTCATACACGTTTCGGGTGGCGACGGATCTACCCGCAAAGGTCAAGGAATATAAAAAATACAGTTTTGAGAGAACCAACGGTAACTAGTTTTAGTTTTACGGGGCTGTTTCCGCACTTAGCCTCATCATTTGGGCCATTGTGCGTGTGTGAATATCCTACTTGTCACTCCAACCATCCCAGGTCCTCCCAGAAAGCTAGCAGCCTTTTCAGGTTGCTACAGGCCTCCGGAAGAGATGTCGGCGATTGAAGAGACCGAGCCCGTTGATCTGCCACGCTACTGCACTCCATGAGCACGTGCTGTGGGTTTTCTTCTGCCTCCATGCATCCCCTGCACAGAGGGCTATCTGTAACACCTATGGTAAATAAGTGTTTGTTTAATGCACAATGACCGGTTATGACACCTATGATCGTCCGGATTTCGTTTAAGTCTAATGATGGTAATTAATAACTATAAGTAAAGCATAATAAGTAGTTCAGAAGACTAATTCTCGAAAAAAACATTGCAATATCATGCCGGTTGCATTTTGAATACAAAAACTACCCTCAAAGTAGCTCAAAACAACCTCAAAGGCAACTTTTTTTTTTAGACAAAAAAAACTGACTTGAGGGAATAAGGGAATAATATTGCAAGGTAATTTGAGCAATATAATTTAAGACAATTAACCATCTTTGGATTTGCCTAAAATTTGGCGATGAATATGACCCTAAACGATGTCCTGTTCAGGTCCTCGCGATGTGCAAATACGGGGCGCAGCTATAGTTTCATAATATCTTGTTTGTTTGTTTGAACGCGCTAATATCAGGAACTGCTGGTTCGAATTGAAAAAATATTTTTGTGTTGGATAGTCCATTTATCGAGGAAGGTTATAGGCTACTTTTTATCCCGATATTCCCACGGGATCGGGAGCTACGCGAGTGAAACCGTGAGCGCTGCTAGTACAGTTTATATTATGATTTTAATTTTAGGGAAAAATGCGTTTCATAAATAGCACCACGAAGAGACTTGAACTCGCAACCCCTGTTTGCCGTACAGGTGCACTACCAATTGGCTACATGACGGTGATAACGTTAAAATATTAAATATGTTGAAAACGAAAGCTACTAGGTTTACATTACCTCTACAATATTGATTACGCATTCAAATGTATTGTAAATATTTTATTTTCACTACATAGTATAAAATAAAGTCACTTTTCGCCGTTCCTATTTCCCTTTGTACGCTTAGATCTTTAAAACCACGCAACGGATTTTGATGCGGTTATTTTTAATAGATAGAGTGATTCAAGAGGAAGGTTTATATGTATAAAACATGCATAATAAAGCCGTGCGAAGCCGGAGCGGGTCGCTAGTAACAAAATAAATTTGCAATATTTTGTCTGCTGACTAAAAGAAACGAAACGCGGGTGGCCTGACTGACCGACTGATATTTTTCGGAGGACAATTTAAATTAATGAAGAAATCATGTATTTTTTTCTTTTCAATTAAATAAGTCTTTTTCGGAAAAAATGATAATTGGAAGGGGTTTCTAATAAACATTTTCGACTGTTGAAATACATAGAGATAATCTGTCAAGACCCTACGGTCATGAATGATACAGCGATCGTTATCGTACGGCGATTTAAAATGTTCTGATGCCGTTTAATTTGCTACAAATGTTTTCAATTTCAACCAAATTTCACATTAACATTGAAAATCTTTAAGTCTGTAGGAACGAATGTGGTGAGAGTATATTTAAATATGCAACAGTAAGAAGATAGAACTTACACGATGTGCTAACTGGAATGTTTGCAGTGCTACCAGCTGTTAGGGATGTATTACCTTTATACCTTTATTTATAAGTGACAGCGATCTTAGAAGCTGGATAAATCCTAGATAGATGAATAAATTCTTTATTTTAAACACCATTTTTCTCTTTTTTTTTTCTTGGAGATACTGCGGACTACAGACTTTAATAAGTATTGTTGCGAGTAGGGTGAGATTTAAGGCGCAGTGGCCATCCCCAATGCTTCCTCTACGTTTATACAAGGTCCAGCCTTTTAAGTCTGCGTGTCTTGTTTGTGGAATTAATTAGCCGGCAAGCAAGTGGATTAGACCATTTTTGATTACATTAAATATGAAAAATAAAGCTTAAGTCTAAGTGTTACAAAGGGCGGCTTTATCGCTGAAAGCGTCACTTGTAGCCTTTATACAACCTTAATCCTACTAATAGTATACCGTGAAAGTTTGTATGTTAGTATATGTGTTTATTTGTATTTATGTTACTTATTCACGTAATAACTTCTGGATCGATTGCGATGAAACTAGGTATGTAAGTAGCTGGAGACCTGTTTAACACATACTCGTAGTCTAATTTAATCACATGAGTAAAAAATTTAACTTTTATCCCAATATTTCTACGGGATCAACTTACGCGGGAGAAAGAGCGGGGCGCGGCTACTTCTCATATTATAAAGATTATCTTCACCCCTTCGAGAAGAAGACACATACGTTAAATAGAAAGACAACCGAATCACAAACATAAAAATATGAAACGTTGCACGCGTGTTTACGGTCATTCGCCCGCGCTTCCGCTCTCGCTTCAACTTTCGCTTCAGCACTCGCATCTAGTACCACCCCGTTCGTGCTCAAAGCCCTCTAAAGCACAATTTGTTTCAAGAATAGCCTCTCCACTAGTGTTTATCCAGTAAAGCTTGGTAATGAGCTAGCTAGACTACAGGACGTACTAATATAAAATTAGCTGCTTTCTACACCATAGTTAACAGTTGTATTAATTTAATCATTGTTTTTTTTTGTAATTGACATTATAGAATGGTGTTGGCCTAGGGGTAGATACCTCGACTTTCATTCCAAAGTTCATTAGTTCGAATCTCGGCTTACGAAAAATTTATGTGCGATAATTTACATTGCACTTACGGTGCAAGAAAACATCGTGATGAAACCCGCGGCTTAGTGGGCTCCAGACATATCGACGACTTCTTTCCTCTAGAAACTGTAAAAATGACCAATTACTATATACGACCAATAATAGACTTGGCCAATCAATAAAAATTACTAATAGGTAAACCTAAGATCAAACGAACTCCCATGTGAAGTTCATTATTATATTATGAGTCATTTCATTCGAAATATGGTCAAATGTAAAATTGTCCAATCATAAAAATTACTAGCGACAAGCTACGCTCCGCGGTTTCACCCGCTTAAGTCCCGATCCCGTGGGAATATCAAAATTAAAAGTAGCCTACACAAAAAGATTTTTTTAATTCGAACCAGTAGTTCCTGAGATTAGAGCGTTCAAATAAACAAACTTTTCAGCTTTATGATATTAGGTATAGATAAGCCATTGAAAAAGAACCACTAATTTTCATAGAAGTTGAATAATTATATCTGATGATAATTACCTATGTTAATTTTAAGTCGGAAGTCAGCATTCGCCCTTATGTTATTGTTTGCACTACATAGAACCAAGTACCTACTTATGTATACTTAGGTAGATAATGTTATGTTATGACAGCATTATGTTACGCTTAATTAAGCATCAAACATCCAATTGACCTACATAATAAACTTTACCTACATACGAAATACGGTAATTAAAATAATACAATTTGATTACAGAAATAATTAATAGGTGTTTTCATTCATAAAATTTCGTATAAATAAAGGAAATGAAATTAAACTCCTGCCTGCCTAGCATGAAGACCAAAACACGATACGATAAAGCGATATAACTACATCAACTCTCAAAATATGATCGATAAAGCCGCCATGTTGATTTTTTATCGAAAATTGCGATAAAATTTATGATAAAAATTCAAAATGGCGGCTACGCGATACGATAAAGCGATATAACTACATCAACTCTCAAAATATGATCGATAAAGCCGCCATGTTGATTTTTTATCGAAAATTGCGATAAAATTTATGATAAAAATTCAAAATGGCGGCTTTATCTATCATATTTTGAGAGTTGATGTAGTTATATCGCTTTATCGTATCGTGTTTTGATCTTCATGCTAGGCAGGCTGGATAAAAATGGATACTTGATGTTATATGACTTAAAAAAAATGGGCACGTGCGAGTCGGGCACGCGTACTGAAGGTTCAGTACACACATCTATTTGTAATACTAATTTATTAACTGTAATTACTAACTTTATTTTGCAAGTTAATTCTAATATTTGAGGTCTAGTTTCGATGCAATAGGACCTCTTTTTTTTACTTTCTCTTTTCTTTCACTATCATTTCTTAGCGGATCCTACGGATATGACAAAATATGCCATATAATTATTTGAATTAGTTTAGAGGATGTTGAACTTTTTTTTAATTTTCTAAAAAATTAAACCGGCCAAGTGCGAGTCGGACACGCGCACGAAGGGTTCCGTACCATTATATTCTGATTTTAGTATTTGTTGTTATATATAGCAGTAACAGAAATACATAATCTGTGAAAATTTCAAATGTCTATCACCGTTCATGAGATACAGCATGGTGATCGACAGACAGACGGAGAGACAGTGAAGTCTTAGTAAAAGAGTTCAGTTTTTATTCTTTGGCTACGGAACCCTATAAAACAACACAAGTCAACTACAAATCTATACTAATATTATAAAGCTGAAGAGTTTGTTTGTTTGAATCTCAGGAACTACTGGTTACTGGTTAAAAATATGTTTGTGCTAGATAAGTCCATTTGTCGAGGAAGGCTATAATCTACTTTTTATTCCGATATTCCCACGGGATCGAGAGTTACGCGGGTGAAACCGCGGGGCGCCGCTAGTGTGTACTATCACTTCGCTATCACTATCACTACATAGTATAAAATAAAGTCGCTTTCTCTGTCCCTATTTCCCTTTGTATGCTTAAATCTTTAAAACTACGCAACGGATTTTGATGAAGTTTTTTTTTATAGATAGAGTGACTCAAGAGGAAGGTTTATATGTATAATACATGCATAATACAGTCGTGCGAAGCCGGGACGGGTCGCTAGTAATATTATAAAGCTGAAGAGTTTGTTTGTTTGTTTGAACGTGCTAATCTCAGGAACTACTGGTTCGAATTGAAAAAATATTTTTGAGTTGTATAGTCCATTTATCGAGGAAGACTATAGGCTATTTTATAATTCGATATTCCCACGGGATCGGGAGTTACGCGGGTGAAACCACGGAGCGCTCCTATAAATGAAGAAGAAAATGCTCAAGCATATAACTGCAGAAAAATTCTAAAAATATCTACTATCTCAAAGTATTTTAGTAATGAAATTAATCGTATAAGCCCTATTCTTGTTACCCAACTAATGATTCTGCGATACCAGACTTAATTAATCTGAAAAATCTATAAATTAAACGCTTTATTAGAACGGCGTACCTTAATTTATGGGAATCGCTTAAGTTTAGATTAAACTACATAAATAGGTAGGTATCTAGAAATTTCTACCGAGAGATCTGTAAGGGTGAACAAAAATATTAAGATTCATCTTATCTTTAACTACACTAATATCTTCTCGCTATCTCTCAATATACAGGGTTATTGGTAATTATACTAGCAAGCCGTTGAGGGCTACTTCTGTGCACCTTAACAAACAACTTTTGTTCACAGACTTTTGGAAATTCGAAAAAAAATAATATTTTGAGGTTATGTAAATTCAAAAAACAGCTGATTTAGTAAAACAAAAGTCATTAAGACTAAGAACAATAGACAAAACTTCAAAAATATGTAAAATTTTAAGGTAAATGACCTCTCCGTGTAATGAACAGCTGATTTTCAGGTAAACCTAACGTCAAAATTATCAAAAAAAATCGGATTTCCGAAAGTCGTAGAACAAAAGTTGTTTGTTAAGGTGCACTTAAGTAGCCTAGTATATAGTAGTATAATTACTAAAAACCATGTATAATAATCTTTATATATATATATATAACGACCCGCTCCGGCTTCGCACGGCTATATTATGTATGTATTACACATATAAACCTTCTTTTTGAATCGCTCTATCTATTAAAAAAACCGCATCAAAATCCGTTGCGAAGTTTTAAAGATCTAAGCATACAAAGGGACATAGGGACGGCGAAAAGTGACTTTATTTTATACTATGTAGTGATAGTGCTTCTACTGTACGTGTGTATTCTGTGTATGTCACTGAACTCCTCGTAAACGGCTGGACCAATTAGAATGATTTTTTGTATGCATTTGGGTGGCGCCCTGGATGGTTTAGATTCACAAATCAAACCGGCAGATGGCACTGTCTCTATTAGGTGTAAAAAATCAAGGTCCTGAGTCAACACGAGAAAAATATATGGGAAAAAATAGATTTTCGCGAAAGTTTGTTAGTACCAAAACTCAATTTAATTTTCAACTTTTTTTGTTTGTAACGAATATACTACGAAACTACTGGACCGATTTAGATAAAACTTTGTATTAGAATAAGTACAGGTTGTGCAGCGAATGGTGAGCGCTGGCGGAAAGTGGAAGGGGTATGCGCAGAAGTCAATTTTTAGGTCTGTATGGGCGGGGGGACAGGAGCGAAGGGAGGGTCAGTTGCTCACATCATCGCTCTCTGTTTAGCACACACGTCTTTAGCCGCGCTCTGTCCCGCTCCCGCACGTCTAAGTACTGTCGCGCACATAAATATTTACCATCACTCGGTTAACATTGCAGACGCGTAGCTAACTTTACCCAGATCGAAAATTCAACTTTATACAGAAAAACTGGTAATCATTGGTGCAGGCATAGAAATCCATGTTCGTACCTTTGTTCAGTAAATGTACAGGACAGTATTAGTTCCGTGGTTTGAAGTTCGCGCCAAAAACAATAGAAAATATAGATTTGACAGCAATCTGACAGTTTAATTAAAGTGACAGTGACAGATTATCGATCAATAGAAGATCAGTAGTCAATACCTAGGTAGTTGTTTCAATAAAAGGAAATATGTTTATTTAATTTGAGTTCCATATTAGTAGTCTATCTATAGTTTAATAGTGTAAATTACAGTGAATAAATATACTATATAATAGTAATAGTATTTAAATGAATGTTTTTTCTGGTTGGGCAAAATCATATACGGTATGTAAACAAAGTATGACGGTTTGGCTGTAATAATTCTGTGCGCGATTGTACATGCGCAAACCATCCCCACCAATTTCCGCCAGCGCTCACCATTCGCTGCACAACCTGTAAGAGAATACTTTTTATACTGTATACGTCTCTGTAGCGTTCTATCTATCTTAATCGCGACTTCGTCTTTAATCTGAATTTTCCAAAATCCTTTATTAGCTGATGTCTACTTCATAATCACAGGTCATAATAGCTATCTGTCTGTACCTATGCTAAATTTTAGCCTCGTCCATTGGTTTGACCTGTGGGTTCCGATATCAGTCAGCCAGTCAGGACTTTAATTTTTTTTTTATGGATAGGTAAATTTTATAAAACTTTTAAACATCTAAAATATGGTAACAGAATAAGGCACAGATTAATTTGCATAAGGGCCAAACGCAAAATGCCTATCGCCGATAACTGAGATTGTTATAGTTATTGCCATTCCTTTTTAACCCCCGACGCAAAAACGAAGGGGTGTTATAAGTTTGACGTCGTAGCTCCCGAACGGATGAACCGATTTTGATTTCGGTTCAGCCATCTAAAAGTTATGGGGGTTAAGGGTTAAGGGGTCTACTATTAAAATTTAAAAAAGCCCCGACTTTTTTAAATTTTAATAGTAGATTATGCATCAAGGGCATAAAGCAATGTCTTATGTTGTGGGTTCAAGCCGCCCAAGACGAAGACATGCTTTATCCCGAGGTGCATACTCTACTTTTCATACCGTCATCAGTCCAATTTTTTTTTTAATTCTTGTGGTGGCCAGTTCCCTATTTGAAAAAAATCCACTTTAAAAAAAATGGGCAATTGCAATGAGATGGTAGCATGATGGTAAATATTTGGTAGGTATATAGGCAAAACCTATTTGCTTAGACCTAACGTAACAATCAAAATAAAAAACATAAATCGTGGCCTGCTAGATTTTTTGTATAGACCAATCAAAGTACTTATTATAAATAAAACCTACTTATTTGCTGAGACCTTCAAAATTAAAACCAAGAATTTTCATACGAATTTCAACATTCCAAATTCAAATCACTTTATTCCCTTGGGAGTTTCATACAACATTATCTCCCTTGGGAATAAAGTCTTGCTTTAAGTTGAGGTTAATAGGGCTTTAATCCGTGATTAAAGTGGTGCAGGTATGAAAATTTAATTTATTGTTTATATGATTACGCGGTATATTACTTATAAATTTTATTTATAGGCGAAAGCTTCATGCGATGCAAGTTTAATAACTTGTATCTAACAACTCATAACACAAGTTGTAAAAGTTTGCAAAGCGTCGCAACTGACAAGATATTAAAACACTTAATGGACCACAGAATATGGTAATGCTTACTCGTAAACTTACTATGTTGATAACTTAAAGTATAGGTAAAAATCATGCTTGAGGAGCCTAATACAAAAATTTCGGCCAAACTATTTTTTTATAATATTGCATGTTTATTCATGTGTGATTTTTTTGTATGAATTATTTGTGGAAAAGTTGATACTTACTGTTCGATTTCGATGTTTTATTTTTGAACTCACCTACAAGGTTAACAAAACAACAATTTTCTATGCAATAATTTTCAATTGTAGTCTTATTTGTATTGTAGTCAACTCTGACATATCATTTAACTAGTGACCCACCCCGGCTTCGCACGGCTATATTATGCATGTATTATACATATAAACCTTCCTCTTGGATCACTCTATCTATTAAAAAAAACCGCAATCAAAATCCGTTGTGTAGTTTTAAAGATTTAAGCATACATAGGGATATAGGGACATAGGTACAGAGAAAGCGACTTTGTTATACTATGTAGTGATGATTAAAAAAACTCTTAAATAAATATTTCAGGACATATTACACATCGCCATCCAGCCCCAAGCTAAGCAACTTAATGCTTGTGTTATGGGTGCCAGATAACGGATAAACTACTTATATACTTTTTTTTTTTTTTGTAAATATATACATATTATACATATAGGAAACACCCAGAACCAGAAACAAGAATTTATGGTCAGCATAAATATTTGTTCCCGGCGGGAATCGAACCCGCAACCTTCTGCGTCGCAGTCGGGTGTTCGCCCGACGCGCCACAGAGGTCGTCGTCTTAATCGAATAGTTTCATTGAAATGTCTCGAAATAAAGTTCCTTCAATTATTTATCAGAAACGTCCCAAACTATACAATTTCACAGTGAAATAGAGAACCGGAATTGCACTAACAAAATATCGGGGTTGCGGTAGCAAACTGAATCAAAATTGTATGAACTTAGTTCGTTTTGTAACTTCTTCTGAAACTTGGGCTTCCAAAGTTAGCCTCGAGTCTTGCGGTCATTCCTGATTGTTACGAAGCCAGCATAATACATTTTTATTATATTTATGTAAAGTGGTACATATTGCATTTTTTTCGTCAGTTAGTTTAATTAAAAAGTACTTTTAGACAAGTATTTATTAATTTTCTGCGCAACTTTCTTAATCTCCTGACAATAACAAACACAACAAAAAAAGAATGAGTAAAATCGGACAGACAGAAAAAGCAACTGTGTTTTATACTATCACTATCACTTCACTATCACTACATAGTATAAAACAAAGTCACTTTCTCTGTCCCTATATCCCTTTGTATGCTTAAATCTTTAAAACTACGCAACGGATTTTGGTGCGGTTTTTTTTAATTAGATAAAGTGATTCAAGAGGAAGGTTTATATGTATAATACACGCATAATATAGCCGTGCGAAGCCGGGGCGGGTCGCTAGTGTAAAGATAAATAAGAGAATGACACGAAAAACTTATTGATTTAGAAGACCGTTTTCCGTAGGGGGATCGAGAGGGACGGTTAATCTTGAACCGATATATCGAGGATCTCGTCTTTAAGGCGAATAAACTGAACGTTTTCTTACTGAACGGTCTGAAACGGAGCCAGTCCGTGCTGCACGTTTATATTACACCGGGTTATCAGCCGCTGAGTGGACAGGGCGGATCCGTGAACAAGACGAGCGTCATCCGGGCACGGACGGGACACGGATAATGCACATAAGAGGGGACCGGACGGGGCGGATCCGTGTAGAAGACGAGCGTCATAACGGACGGACGGACGGACGGGACACGGACGGGATAAATTGCTTCATACAAAATGTATGTAACGTTTCAAATCCGTACATTGTCCGGGCCACGTACGTCAGAAAAGGACTGAGGGTAACAGGTGCATATTTTAAAGTTTTAATTTTTTATTGTAAATTATTCTGCTTGATATCACTAAAGCTTTCGAAGTGTTAGTTATTTCACGCAGAATAATCAAAAATTATTGAAACGTCATTAAAATAATTAGAACTTTAAAATATGCACCTGCTACCCTCAGTCCTTTTCTGACGTACACGGCATGCCCCGGGCACGGCCTTATCTAATAAGAATCACCACAAGTTTGACATTGCATGTATGCTGGTAGCTGTATATAGGGTTATTGGTAACTATACTAGCAAGCCGTTGAGGGCTACTTCTGTGCACCTAAACAAACAACTTTTGTTCTACGACTTTTGGAAATTCGAACTTTTTTTTTGAAAATTTTGAGGTTAGGTTTACCTGAAAATCAGCTGTTCCATACACGGAGAGGTCATTAACCTTAAAATTTTACTTACTTTTTTAAGTTTTATCTACTGTTCTTAGTCTGAATGACCTTTGTATTAAAAAATCTGCTGTTTTTCGAATTTACATAACCTCAAAATTTTCATATTTTTTTTCGAATTTCCAAAAGTCGTTGAACAAAAGTTGTTTGTTAAGGTGCACAGAAGTAGCCCTCAACGGCTTGCTAGTATAATTACCCTGTATAGAGATGTGTGACGTGATTAGTGGCAAACTTTACAGTAGGTACCTACTCTAACAAATGACACTAGAAAGTAAAATCTCGTTTCCGGAACACAAAACGCTCATCATCAACCCCCTAGAACGAGCCCGTCTGTAACTCACACCGAAGCACCATAAACCTCACCCGAGCGGGGATAATTGAAAAACTAGTCACCCCCAACATCGTTAAAACTACTTGTTACAGCCCGTCGTAAATTATAAAAAGTGAATGATAACTTCGTATATTTTAAATAATGAGACTCTGCAAATTTTATATTAGTTTTCCGAACGATGGTGGTAGGGTTCTTGTTTTCTGGTTTATAACTAAGCTTGGGTTCTAGTACTTAGTAGATTTTTAGGGTTTCGTACCTACAAATATAAAAAAGGAACCCTTATAAGCATTTAGTCGCTGAGTACCAAAAACGCAGTCTGCCGATTTCGCGTTATGCCAAAATGTCATCACTACATAGTATAAAACAAAGTCGCTTTCTCTGTCCCTATGTCCCTATAATACCTACCTTTATACTATGGTACTCATACACCGGGGTGAATCCGTTGGTAAAAGCTATAGGTACAATCAGGCAATAAAAGTGAAGATTCACTATAGAGTTCTTAACTTGTTATTAGAATAGTAATTGTTTTTCCGGGTCTTAATCGCGTTTTTTTTTTTTTTTTTTTTTTTTTTTTTTTTTTTTTTTTTGTTTTTTAGTTTTTTTTTTCTCTTACCTCGACGTTTCGACTATGTTACAATAGTCATGGTCGCGAGGAGACTGGAGCAGCGGCGAGCGTTGTCCTCTCATGTTGATAGTTGAGGGTAGTAACCGAGGGTAGGTCGAGTACCGACACTCGATTTTATAAACAGTTTGTCAACAGTCATAAGGACCGCGGCACACTACACTCACTATATCCGAAGATATATCCGGAGATATCTCGCGACACTTGCACATTTTTATCACTGGATTCCACGTAGATGAAAGCTTGTATCCACTTTCCCGGTTGAAATTGACATGTTTCTTAATTTCAACGGCTTCACGTACAATTCTAGGGTAGTAATGTCGTTCATTGGAAAGGACACGCGGTGCATGCAACTCAATCCAGTGGTTTGGTCCTGATAACAATAAATGCTCGGCAATCGCTGACTTCTCCACCTGGCGATTCTTGACCGCGGCGATGTGTTCCTTCACCCGTTCAGCGATCGTTCGCTTCGTTTGCCCGATGTACGAACTACCACAGCTGCAGTCAACTTTATAGACGCCTGGTGTCTGGTAAGGAATGATGTCCTTCGGTGATCCCACCTGCTGTGACATCTTTGACATAGGGGCGTACACGGTATTTATCGAAAATGATTTCAATATTGAACCAATTTTATCCGTTACCCCCCTGATATACGGTAAAAATGCCGGTTGCCTTGGGACGTCTGGACGTTTCTCCCTACTCCTTCGGAAAGAGCGTGTCCTCCTAGCTCTGTATCCATTTCTCCTGAGCACCCCCTGCACGTGGGTCAGTTCTTCGTCTAAAAACTCCGGATCACACAACGCGTGAGCCCTGTTAATTAGATTAGAACAATTACTATGAATACAAATCGTGTGAGTTTAAAAAGTTTGTTATTAGAATGTTTTGAACTCGAGTAAGACTTAGGGTTATGCTTTAATTTAGTCTAAAGTCCTAAATATTCAGGACGAACCTATGAACATGACTTAAATTGCTCTTCACTATCACTATCACTACATAGTATAAAACAAAGTCGCTTTCTCTGTCCCTATATCCCTATGTATGCTTAAATCTTTAAAACTACGCAATGGATTTTGATGCGTTTTTTTAATAGATAGAGTGATTCAAGAGGAAGGTTTGTATGTATAATACATGCATAATATAGCCGTGCGAAGCCGGGGCGGATAGCTAGTTTAAAATAAGCGTTTTTGACTAAGTGCGTTTCTGTCTAAGATCACTCTCTTGTCCGTCTGTCCGTGTGTCACCAACGCTTTTCTCAGGAACAGGTGAACCTAGAAAGTTGACACCAGATACTGAAGTCTAGGGGCTATAGACTTCAGTATCTGCTATTATGGTGTATGAAAATCGAGTTCCTGAGTTATTACGTTAAAAAGATATGGGGAAATTTACATTTTCACGAAAACTTTAAGTACCAAAATTTACCTTAATTTTTTACTTTTTTATATTTCGGAATTTTGCCCTTTATATATATTTTTTTTATAATAAAAATTATTTATTTTCTACTCACAAAGGTATAAATTAACAAAGTAGTTACACTTAATATTCATTCAATCAAAATACCTTTGTGAGAGACTGATGTCCATACTAGGAGAGCTCCTGTATGACGGAACATCAGGCTCCCACTCCAGCAGTTACAAAGGACAGAGTCAAATGTCTATAGTAAGAGTAGATTGCAGATTGGTAAGTGCTTAGATAGGTGTATAAATGTAGAGATCAGCCCCCCCATCACACGTTACATATTAAACCGAACGATAGATCGCTGGGTGGCCGTTCAATATTTATTATTTTTAATATTGGCTCAGCACGACTTTTACATATAGCCCAGTAATTGTATTTCTTGGAACTTCTTAAGATGGTAGTGGTTTAAATAACACCCTTTTATGCTACCTAAGATCTTTAATATTAGCAGGCTAATTCACGAACCGTCCGGAAGGCAACCGAAACGAAAATACGGAATTTCTTGATTCGGTCGCCGCGCTCAAAGCCCGCGATAAAAGCTATGCAATAGCTTAAAAAAGTATGCTGCTCTTTCACTCCCGCAACTTTTGACATGTTGCCATCCTTTTCTTTTCAGTTTTATTCGTTTCGGTAGCCTTTCGATGGTTTGTGAATATGCCTACTGTAGAATTTGACGCCCACACATGTAAGTCACTCAGCTATCTTATTGTGAAATTCTGTGAAACCTATTCGTTTGATAACAGAGTAAATATTATTTCAATACCCACATTTTTGGAGACTTTGTAGGCGTAAATGTTAACTGAATTTTCATGTCACTTTTCTAGAGAAATAATAAAAATACCTGGAATCAGATGTTAGCGTCGCTGTCGCCGTCTATAAAGCAATTTAGTATGATTCATTGATTGTGGTCGGGTGATTCTTTTACATGTGCCTTTATATTCTAAATTATAAGAGATAACGAAATATGCTGAAAGAAGTTGCGAGCCCGATTTTGACAAAAACTAAAACTGCATAATTCGTTTTTTTAAGTCATTACCCTAGCCAGGAATCGAACCTGTTGATTTTGCAAAAGAAAAGGATACTTAGTTTATCTTTTTTCTAGGTTTTTCGTTTCACAATATTTTTCGTAACGCGTAAACTGGATTGACCTGGATTTTTTCTCGACTAGGTCCCGTCGCAAACTCGCTTTATTGAACTTCGTTCCAAAAAAAATAGTTACTGTTACCCCTAAACAAAAAAAAGTCACACAAAAACCTATTATTTTCAAATGGTTTATACTCCTTGTATGGTCAGTGTTTGTCTATTTCCACTGTTTGTCAAAAAAAAGGCCATTAAAAAAAAGTAACTATTACCTAATTGTTACGAATGATTTCGGATCTAAAACCTCCAACTGACCGTTGGGTCTATAGTCTGTTTTTCCCTAATAATGCTATTAAGTTGAAATGATAACCTTTACAAAAAGTTTTCTTTGCGTCTACTTACAATAATTTATTGCGTAGGAGATACGCCCACTAAGTTCAGTTGTGAAAACGTTTTACATTTCTATACGAAATGTAGGCGGAATGTTTTACTTCTTGTTTTACTTACTTTTACTTCGTACTTCATAAGAATAAAATAGGAATCCAATAGATATTAATTTATAATGCCTAGTTTTATACTATTGTACTCATAAAACGGGGTGAATCCATTGGTAAAAGCTATAGGTACAGTCGGCTGCATAATTGCAGCCCCCAGTAGAGTTCGAAAATTACTATTATAAGAAGTATTGGACTTACGACCTTCTTCTAATAGACGTTACACACAAACATAAACACTTGAATTAAAAGTACTTAGTGTGATTATTATTTTCAACATGTTAGCTATGTATTTAGTTGGCCGAGTGGTATAAGCCGCCACCCGCTAAACCAACCTACGTGGCATCGATTTACAGGTTACGTTGTTATAATGTTCAAATAGTGCACAGGATTGTAAATGTTACGGTGCCGGTTTACTTTTGAACGTTGATTGTACTTACGAGTATCGTCGTTAGGATCAAATTTCTATTGATCTCGTAATCTAAAACAATAACAGAATGGAAAGATCCAATTAAATTGTACCTTTCCTAAATTACAATTCTTATACGAAGGTAAATTACCTTAGGGTACCTAATTGGAAACCTAATATTATCAATCTCAAATAGTTTGGTTCTAAATGAAAGAAAAGTTTTAGTAAATTGGAAAACTTACTTATACCTACCCTATTAATTAGAACCGGATAAGTGAGAGTTAGGTCCGTATTAATAAACCGAACTCAATATCGATTTCAATCTTGAGTTTGCTCTTGAGTTGTTGCGCTGATTAATAAACCTATCTTAAGACGCGATTAAAGAGCGACGTATCACTTGAGTCATACCGTATTAATAAATCAAACTCAGCTCTCAAGATATGTCTCAAGATGTAGTTTCATGCACTCAAGTCTGATTGCGGGCCATACAAATCTTACATTTTTTTAAATATTTTCACATTAAAAACAAGTTGACAGCAAAATATGACGACACTACCTACCATAGGGTAAGAACATATCATTCAAGGTAAGAACAAAGCGTTATATTCAAAGTCGCTCTCAAGATCAGTCTCAAATCTCAAGAGCGATATCAGCCTGGTTAAAACTTGAGTTTTATCTATTAATTAACGCCTAACTTAAGATATTGACCACATCTCAAGACTCACTCGACTGATACGCACTCAAGACCGATATTGAGAGCGATTTATTAATACGGGCCTTAGACTCACGCACAAAGGGTTCCGTATCACGTTGTATGGGAGCCCCACTTACATTTTTTTCTTTCTGATTTTTAGTATTTGTTGTTATTGCGGCAACAGAAATACATAATCTGTGAAAATTTCAACACTCGAGCGACCAAGTATCACGTAAACTTTTTGTGAAGTAGGTACTTACAGAATTATAAATAAACTAGCTGTCCCGGCAAACGTTGTTTTGCTATTTACAAAAAAAAAAAAACACAAAAATAAAATAGATGTTGGCCGATTCTCAGACTTACTGAATATGCTCACAAAATTTCATGAGAATCGGTCGAGCCGTTTCGGAGGAGTTCAAGTTCGAACCCCGTGACACGAGAATTTTATATATATAGAGATGAATGTTTATTATTCAGACCGAAATCCATACAATATTTCAAACTTAAAACTAACACAGTAACAGATAATAAATAAATATTTTAGTCTATTCCTCATCTCTAATACTAAGTAAGTAGGTATATGTCAATATATGGATAGTTGTTTTTGGTTTTTATGTGGCGTAGTTTTAGATAATTCGTGTTTTAAGCTGTAAATTAATAAATTGATCAAAAATTCGCTTTTTTTATCTTTATTGTCATTTTTTAAATATTTAATTTTAATTGTTTTTTCTTTGTATTTGTATTTTTTTTAAGCTGTTATTGCCCTAAATAAATAAAATATATCTATAGTATGTAGATTTTAGTCAAAGTATGCTTTTAAAAAAAAAATTCAATACCTTTGTGCGTAACGTGTTCGTTTCGTCCATGTTTCGTTACAGCTCGGTAGTATGCAATATCCTAACATGCGTTAAACACGAGATAGACCTAGTCGATTTCCACGTAGCTGACGACGCGACGGCGATGTAGGTACAGTGGAAATTGACTGAACTTTAGGGTTCCACTAACTTCGAGTGTGAACCACTCGACGCGTTGGATGTTATTTTTGTAGTGTTACCATCTATTTGTTATTCGAAGTAAGACTATTTCTAGAATGTTCCGCGCCATGTACAGTCACAAAAATAAAGAGGGTAGCAGGTGCATATTTCAAAGTTCTAATTATTTTAATGACGGTTCAATAATTTTTGGTTATTCTGCGTGAAACAACTAACACTTCGAAAGCTTTAGTGATATCAAGCCGAATAATTTACAATTACTGAATCGTTATTTAAAAAATTAAAACTTTAAAATATGCACCTGCTATCCTCAGTCCTTTTCTGACTGTACGATGACGAAATTAAATCATTTTTTGCTAAACTGATGACGAGGACGATTTCTGCCACAGTCCGTAACAGATTTCCGTCACATCATTTATTTTGCTTTGATAATACATTTTGTTTGAAAGAAGAAGACATACAAGAAGGATAAGGGCAAGCAGAAGAAGAAGAAGAAGTAAAATATGTTTGGTTGTCTATGTTTTGAAATACATTTCTTTTTGCTTTATTTGTTTTATATTTAGTACTTCGAAATGTTCTTCGTTGCTGCTGACGTTGTTCGCTTGATCGTCACTGAACCCGCAACGCTTTTGGTTCTTTTTAACTGAATTCATCAAAAAATATATATCAGTTTCAATCCAGTATGGACACCGTACAGTGTCAGACTGCCCATGTGTCTGGGACAAGGTAATGAGTTGTGAAAACGCCTGGCTATTCCAACTTTCGTAACTCACACACAAACCACAAATTAAAACGTGTCTGTTGCTTTAATTTAGTTTGAAAATTGTATACACATACAATTAAGGACGTTGGTCACACTGCTGCCGAACTCAAATGGAACTGGGTTGGTTATATCTGCCATATGTCCTAAGGGGTAAAAACCATCTCGGGCTGGGTCCTGCGGCAGGCCCAGAAGATGGCGAGACGAGTTGAATTCGCATCGTAGGGACTGGACTTGTTTAGTCAAAGTTAATATAAATTTTAAACTTGCTCGGTTCACCCGTTCCTGAGAAAATCGGTGGTGACATACGGACAAACGAACAGACGGACAAGAGAGTGATCTTATAAGGGTTCCTTTTTTTTACGTTTTGAGGTCATCATGACGTATGGCATAATCGCATTCATCCTGCGTGGATCAAACCTCTATAACTAAGTTTTTCAGCCAGCTTGCGGCGGCAGTTGTAAATTTATGAATTTCCGACATTCCACCGGGAAAACGGCGAAGTGGGCATTCGTTTACCACATGGGAAAGGGTTTGGTCAGGTGCTCCGCAATTGTACTGTGGTGACTCCCTTAGTCCCCATTTATGGAGGTGGTGGTTAGTTTTCCCTTGGTTAGAACGAAATCGGTTCAATCGAGTCCAAAAATACCTTTGAGGTACGGAAACCTAACAAAGCCGTTTGTCAAACAATCTGTTTTGATCTTTAAGAAGAAGATCGAGAAGAATAGATCCAGGAATTAGACCTAAAAAGCTTTAAAATCTTCAAAAAAAATCTATAAAATAAAAATCCCAGAAACCATGTTAACATAACTGTCAAATCCTCACACATCTAAATCCCTTTAGCCACCTCCAGCAAATCCACAAAATGGAGAAAAAATCTCTACGAAGGGTATTATCAACTGATTCAACTGGCGTCCGCAAAAAGAGTTACTTTTTACGTTTTCCTAATCGCACCAACCCATTCTAAACGGTTGCCTACCTTTAGGCCCTTTGTCCAATCAATCTTTTTACTCAAGAACGACGTGAATTAAAAGTAATTTTTATTTTTATTAATTTTTTTTGACTCTTTTTAATTTTATTTCAGTTGGATAATTTTGATTTATATTTTTCTTAATTTTATTTCATTTTTCATTTATAATTTACATCATATTATTTTATTTCATTTTTTCATTTATTATTTACATCTAATTTTTATTTATTTTTGTTTTTACTACATTGTAAGGTTTGTTACTAACAAGTTATGGATTTTTAATTATCCGAAATAAGCTAATAATAATAATGAGGACTATAATAATAGACCTGAGTATCTGGTATAAATTTCAACTGGATATGTCCACCCGTTCCTGACAAAATCAGTGGTGGCAAAACGGACAGACGGATAAGAGAGTGATCTTAAAAGGGTTCCTTTTTTACCTTTTGAGGTACGGAACCCTAAAAGAAAACTGTGTTGATCATGGCATAGAATTTTAAACGACCAAAGTCATTTTCATTATTACGCTTATTTAAAACAGAAAAATTCACCTTTTTTTATATATTTCGTATTTCACGATACTGGATGAATTTCAATAAAATACGAAACACGTGTTTCATCAATTCTGTTACAAAATTTAAAGTAGATTGGACCAAGGAATCACGTGTTTCCATACAAACTTTGCCCCCTTTTTCACCCTCTAAGGGGTAAAATTTCGAAAACTCATTTCTTATCAAATGTCTACGTTACACAAAGAACACACCCTCTAAGTTTCAGAAGGCCAATTCTCGTAAATAATATTGTTTCAATTACATTTCAATATCATCCCGATTGCATTTCGATTGCAAAAGATACATTCAAAGTCAGTTTTTTTTTACAAAAGCTAACTTTAAGGGTATTTTGAGCTACTTTGAGGGTGTTATTTGTGATCGAAATGCAATCGAAATGATATTGAAATGTAATTTGAACAATGTTACTTACGAGAATTGGCCTTTACTTCAGGTCTCTACGATTAGCGGTTTAGACTTTGCGTGGATACGTCACTCAGTCACTACAAAGTGTTTTGTATGTAGGTATAGATTTATTTTTTAATACTGTTCGTTTGTAACATACAACGTGGACAAGTACCTTTAGGTAAGATGTCTCTTGAGATGTCTCGAATTGGGCTGTAGATCTGCCGTTTTAATATTTGTCATGACGTAATCCCTTCGGGAGTGTAAAGGGAAATGTAATTTATATCGCTTTATTTGATTACTTTGCAATTTAAGAGAAAAGCGTTCAGTTCTTCTTAGCGCCTCTTTGTCTACTGACTGTGGTTCGTTTATCTATCTTTTAATCGCCAAAAGATAGGCAGATAAAATAATCCCCATCAGACTCGAGTAAAACTAATATGGGGACCACGGATACTAAATATTTCGAGTTCAAGATGTCGAGAGCAGGATGAGTGGTCCAACTATTTAAAAAGTTTGACTACCAGCGGTCCCTAGTTGAAGCACATGACTGAAGAATGAGTTGAAGGCCGGAGTGCGGGTAGTCCTACTATTTTCAAACCCGAAACAAAAGACGATCTGAACTAAAAACAAAAGACGATCGAAATAGAAACAAAAGAATAATGATTGAAACGGAAACAAAAGACGATTTAAATTAAAACACGTGTACACGAGAAATATGATCCAAAAATTATATTAAACCTGCACATAGTACACACACATAGAATATACTTCGGGGCATGATAAATAGCTAGCTAGACCCGTTTCGACCCTTCTTTCGGGGCAGGTTAGAGGTAAACCAACACCGCATTGAAACGTGTCCCTAATCTGATGAAATGATTTGTTTTGACAACATTAATTTAAATAAGTACAAGGTGTTTTAGCTATATATATGGTAATATTATTATATACTTTAAAAATTTAAAGTCCTGACTGACAGACTAACTGATATGGACATGACTTAAATTGCTCTTTTAAAAAAAAAATACCATCAAAATTATTTGTAATTTTGACCTTTTTCAGCATTTTCAAAAAACTCATGAGTTTCTTGTGCCTTCTTCTCATTGGTGGGAATTTCGTTTCAATATGTTTCAATCTAATTTCATGCGAATAATTTCAAATTTTGATATTATTGGAACGGAACGTGCTCTTTGGCACACAACTATACCTACCTATTATTATAAGAATTTTCGAAAATACAACCCTTACACGGACGAAGTGCTGTGTTAAAGTAATTAAAAAATACGACTACCTATATTCTTTCATGTAGGTAAGTAAAATTTTTCTAAAGTATGTCGGAAATGGCCGTTATTTTTTCAATCCTTTTCAAAATATTATCCTTCAAGTGGGGAAAGTATGTATTTATTTTTGACCCAAGCGATACGCATAAAAATAAGTCAGAAGTATTTTGTTACTTGCTTCCAGGTTTTGCCCTACCAATCATCCTGATCTGTACAACTGTATAGGTAGACCAGCGAATGATGGCCGCCGGCGGAAAGTGGAAAGGGTATGCGCAGAACAAAAATTTTAGGTCTGTTTGGTGGGGGACTGGAGTGAAGGGAGGGTTAGTTGCTCACATCATCGCTCTCCGTTCGCACACATTTCGCACACATGTCACACACGTCTCTAGCCGCGCTCTGTCCCGCTCCCGCCCGTCTTTAGTCGTCTAAGTACTGTCGCGCACATAAAACCCACACACACCTAACTAAAAAAAATTGGATTACCTAATGCATTAAAATTCAATGTAATTTTAGTTCCGGTGCAATACATTGCCTAATTTTCTAATTTAAAGGAATGTTTTTCGGGTTGGGAAAAATATTAAACGAGGGTAAAGTATGACGATTAGGTTGTAGTAAGGGTTACTGCCGATTCGTACACTCTATAGATTTGGAAGTAGTAAAGTACTGTTGAGGAAATAAGAAAAATACCGACATTATTTGTAAATAAGATACATTTTCAAATCTAAATGTAATTTCAATTTAAAAACAAGTTACTGTACATCTTAAATCACGTGGTACAAAAACTGACACACAAATCAAAATGAAAAAAACTCGATATAAATCAGGGAGTAACGATCAAATTATCTAATATTAAATTCCGTGCGCGATTGCACATGCGCAAACCATCCCCACCAATTTCCGCCGGCGGCCATCATTCGCTGGTCTACCTATACAGCCCTTAATTTCATACAACTTATCAAAACCTGATTGCTCTCCAAAATGTCTAAACACAAATTTCCCGAGTAACATTTACAAATCATCCCCCATTTCTCATTTCAAACGCGACCTTCATTTTTTACCATCTTATCTACAAAGGTTTATTAGCTCCCTAATCCGGATATCCGACTTTATCGCTCAAACCAGAAACGCAGGGAAACGGAAGATGGCAAATATTTTTAATTTGATGTGTCCCTTGATGAATGTTTATTTTGTGACGCAAATTGCGATGCAATCAATTTGGGTAAATATCGTTCTAAGTAAAAAAGGGACCTAATGTATGCTATAACATTCGTGAAGATTTTCACATTTTGGACATTTTACTAGTTAGTTAGTTAGTACATTTTGGCACTCTGGATTGTCATAGTCAAAGTCAAAGTCAAATCTTTTTATTCATTTGGATGCATGTGTATATTTTGTACAAAGATCACATAGAAAGAAATTTTAACATTTTAACCGAATGTGATGCAGAAGGTCTCGCCTCTAACAAATATTTACGTATGGTATTATATCTATAGTGAGTATGACGTATTAACAAAAAAACAAGCGTCCAAGTATTCTATCTGTTTTCTAGCTACCTAAGGGCGCGTTCACATATACGTACGTTTTTATAGGATCCTTTTTAACGGATCCGTTGCTACTGGAGATAGTATTCACACAGCATATAAAGGATCCTTTTTAACGGATCCGTCGCTACTATCCGATATGGATCCGATAAACGGATCAGTATACCTACTGGATCCGAAATACTGTATTATGTGTGAACTGGCTCATACAACTACATACGCTAATAACACATACGTTTAAACGGACCTGTAAAACGGATTGCTGCTTATTTTGTCGGATCGGTATTTTCTACTGGATCCGGAATACTGTATTATGTGTGATCTCGCTCATACAACTACATACGCTAATAACATACACGTTTTAACGGACCTGTAAAACGGACGTTATATGTGAACGCACCCTAACACGAGACTAGTTGCTTAGCTTGGCAAAGTTTTCATGGGACAACGTGATTCCTTGGTCAAATCCTATTAGAACTTTTTTCGACTGTTACGCGGACGAAGTCACGGGCAAAAGCTAGTCCCTATACAGGGTTATTGGAAATTATACTAACAAGCCGATGAAGGCTACTTCTGTGCACCTAAACAAACAACTTTTGTTCTACGACTTTTGGAAATTCAAACATTTTTTTGAAAATTTTGAGGTTAGGTTTACCTGAAAATCAGCTGTTCCTTATACGGAGAGGTCAGTAACCTTAAAATTTGACTTATGTTTTAAGTTTCATCTATTGTTCTTGGTCTGAATAACCTTTGTTTTAAAAAATCAGCTGTTTTTCGAATTTACATAACCTCAAAATTTCCATTTTTTTTTCGAATTCTCAAAAGTCGTAGAACAAAAGTTGTTTGTTTAGTTGCACAGAAGTAGCCCTCATTGGGTTGCTAGTATAATTTCGTTAGGCGTTCTATCAATTTATTAGACGTTATCACTTCAAAATGCTCTAGACAACAAAAACATAAAAGTAAACATCAACAAAGTATCTAACGCGGTAGTCTATTAGCGACAGAGATAAGTTCTAAACGCCTCCAAGCGCTTCGTGTTAAACTTCAGCTGGTTTGTGTTACCCATATCAAGAAAACAACGCTCTTGTCCACACATACGCATTGAGGATTAAAATTAACAATTTTATAGTAAAAAATCACCTTTACGTAAATGTATATAGGTAGCAAACTAACCCCAGACCTTACCCAAAAAAAATTAAGAGGAAAGGGTACCGGGGGCTTTTTCCATACAAATTATTACAAACGTAGTCGACTGTTTTCTCCCAGGATAATGACACTAGAGAAAATATTTTTGGTGCATAAAACTTATAACTGCCATGACCATGCCCCCCCCCCCTATTTTTGTTATTTTTTTATTTATAATTTTTTTTAGTTTTAATTTCTATGCTAATTAGAAAATGAAAAAAACCAAAACATAGGGGCATAGTCATGGCAGTTATAGGTTTTATGGCACAAAAATATTTGTGCTAGTGTCATTATCCAGGGAGGAAACAGTCGACTACGTTTGTATGGAGAGAGCGCAGGTACTCTTTCACCTTAAAAAGATATTTTTCTTTCAGTTTGGCTAAGTAATCGTAATTTATCTAGAGTTTGGGGAATTTTCAAAATGTGACAAAACTTTTATTTTGCTAGCAGCACTCCGCGGTCACCCGCGTAACTCCCGACCCCGGGGGAATATCGGGATAAAAAGTAGCCAATGTTATTCCCAATGAATAATGTATCCTCATACCAAGTTTTATCAAAATTGGTCTAGTAGTTTCGGAGCCTACAGACACAAAAATCTTTCCTTATTATAATACTAGCAACCCGTCCCGGCTTCGCACGGCTATATTATGCATGTATTATACATATAAACCTTCCTCTTGAATTACTCTATCTATTAAAAAAAGCCGCATTAAAATCCGTTGCGTAGTTTTAAAGATTTAAGCATACATAGGGATATAGGGACAGAGAAAGCGACTTTGTTTTATTATGTAGTGAAGTGATAGTGATTAGTGTAAATTAAAAAGTCTCGCTGCCGATGGTAGTATGAAAATTCATTTTGAAAATTCGTTTCATTTACAGTAAATTAGGGTAATTTTCCCGAATTTCCAAATTGAAAGAATGTATAAAGAATGAATGTACTATTTTCATGTAAAATATGTAATTCTTTCAATAAATCATTGTTTTTCTTTTAGTGATTTAATAATGACTAAAGGATTAAAGGTTTTTGGCACAATCATCGTCTTTATAATTTAGTTTAAAACAAGGTGTTGGACAAACACAGTCCATCCGTTTGTTTTGGAGGTATATAGAGTGGAGGTATACCATCACTATCACTACATTGTATAAAACAAAGTCGCTTTCTCTGTCCCTATATTCCTTTGTATGCTTAAATCTTTAAAACTACGCAACGGATTTTGATGCGGTTTTTTTTAATAGATAGAGTGATTCAAGAGGAAGGTTTATATGTATGATACATGCATAATATTATAGCCGTGCGAAGCAAGGGCGGGTCGCTAGTATAAATAAAAATTTTACATTATTAAAACACAAATTATAACATGAATTTATGGCGTGTCTATGACAAACCATGATTTGGGTGATAATGCCACAAAGATTCCCACTATCCACCATTTGGGGGATAGCATTTGGGGGATCGGGGGAATACCCCGATTTTATTCATTTTATGTTTTTAAGAAAGACTTACCAGGACAAGTGGCCTAAGTAAAAGCACTACATACAAGCCATCAATCTACACGTCATATGAATACACTCACTTTGCTTCGGTTAAATTATGTTTTAATATACTATACTTATATACGATGAGATATGGGTGATCGAATATTAAGCGACAAAGTTTTTCGATTTTAAATTCAGTTGTTGTAAGACTTCTGAAATACTTTAAACACTTTCGAATATTTAAGTTTGTTTTAGAAAACCCTAAGCCAAAAACACGTTGAGATTTGCTGTCTGAACGAATTCACTAAACCAGGATTCAGCGGTGTTACTCTTGAAAAAAATTACGTAATATAAAAATTTCAAAATTATGAAAATTGCTGTTTCTAAAAATAAGTTACAAAAACATTTAAAAAAGATTTTGTCGTGAAAGTTAGTACTTGGTGAATAGAAATGGCATAGCTAAATGAACAGAATATTTTTTCATACAAATGATAGGTCAGCGTTAGACCACTATGCCACTATCACACGGTGGTATAAGTGACGATGCGGTCTAAGATGTAGCACACATACCTAGAAGATTCACTCTTGACCCCCAAATTTCATATTGAACTAAGGTTAAATAAAAACAACTACGTGATAACGTCATAAGAAAACAATGGAAAATTGAGATTTTTGTTATTCCTATATAATTTTTTTTATTTTTTTTCTTTCTTGTTTTTCTTATTGTTTTCTTTTTTCCTTTATTCGTCTTCTATTCGTCACTCGTCACCATAACACAAGCCCAGATAAGCGATATTATCTCCAATTCATTTATTTTTCTAAAATTTAAATTTTTATAAAAACAAACTGATTACAAAATACACTATAAAACTTATATAATAATTCTATCTAAGCTTGAAAACCTAACATAAATAAAATTTAATTTACAAGTCTTAAAAATAATGTATAAATTTTAAAATAAAAAATTATTAAATACTCTTATTTCCTAACGGAAACGAACGCGTCATGTTCCGGTAACATGACACTTTTTTATAAATGCTGCGTGAGTGACAACAATAAGCGGCGATAGCCACCATAGCTGTAATGTTTAAACTTTAAACCTAACACAAGTTTGTCGGACCGTACCTACAATTCCTTAAGGGGGGTCCATACGCCAACGACCTTGGTACACAGCCTACTAAATAGTTACTACTGGCACCGGTTGCCTTCGTTGGTGAAAATTGTTGATTGTTACGAATGTGTTTTATTTTTCTCAAAAGTGCTGAGATAGAATTGTAGGTGATATTTTTACCGACGTTTTGTTGTGATTTTGAGCCAAACATTTCCTATAGTTTTGAAGCTATCCTAAAATTAAGAATGAAAACTAGTCTAGCTTTGAAATGACAAAGAATTTTCGCCTCGAAATTACCCCAAAATATCGGTAAAAGTTTCACCTACAATTCTATCTCAGCACTTTTGAGAAAAACAAAACACACTCGTAACAATCAACAATATTAGTTGTAAGCGACGGTTATTTCTGGCGCGTTGCGTTTGGCAGCATAAGCAGCCTTAAAATATTTTCTTAGCATATTAATTTCTTCAAGATACTGTAGATCCCTTTTTGTTGATAACAATTTTGTCAATCTACCCTCAAACCCGGCTTCCAGTTCTTCGAACGAGAGTTAATTAAACTTTTAGTAAAGTCGTTGATAATCTTTACCGATAATAACGTAATAATATCAAAAGATTTTGGAAGTTATTCTAAATCCAATAATGGGATATCTAAAATTTCGCTTTAATTTTATAAGCGTCTGTCTTTTCGGACGTGTACAACTTGGGGGTGCTTAAGTCGCGACTGAGGAAAGCGTGTTACATCTTAGGCCGCATCGTCACCTACCATCAAGCAGTTGTGATTGTGGTTAAACGCATTTCATCATCATTTGTAAAAAAAAAATGCTACATATCTACCATAGGTTAGCACTCTACTTGCCTATCGTTATCTTTATTCCTTATAGTTTCTAACTGTCTTGGTGAGTATAGTAGCGCAAGCAAGAAGCCGGACGAGGCGCAGCGACGACGGCATCACCTCACTAAGCCCTTACCATGGAGTTTACACATCTTAAGCTGGGGACATAATATTACTCGGGCGCGGAAGCGTCCGACAGCCGCGACTTATAGGCATCTGGAGTAATGTAAATGTATGTAACTGTGCACACTATCGGACGTAACCTTGGGCCGCCCTTGAGCGTTCGGACGTCCCAGAGCGATCTGGGACGCTGGATGCCAAACGACCGTGCACACTTGTCAGTCGCGGCTGTCGGACGCGTCCGCAAACGCGTCCTAGCAATGTGTCCCCGGCTTTATCATTCTTTTAAGTAACAAATGAATCCTAAATAATCAATCTATAGCCCGCTTCGGCCACTGAAAAATCACCTTTACGTTAACACACTGACAGACGATTTTTATTCAAATTAATAGGAAAGCGCGTTCAGCGTGACAATGACGAATGCCTCGAGAACTCAGCCTCTATAATCTTGCTAAGACGGGCAAGATTATAGAGGCTGAGCACTGGGACTGAGCTCGGTTCTTTACGCGGGTTACGTATGGTCACGAAAATGGCTGATAGAATAATTCACAACATGGATTCACATGAAAGTCGATATTACGTAGTTTATTTTAATTTGAAGGGACAATAATTAAGCGATAGTAGACTTACAAGAGACTTTTCGATTCGCGGCCCGTTTTTGTAAAAGTTCAGTGATTTCTTTGTTTACCGATCTACAAAATTGAAACAATAAGTTCTAAAATGGAAATAAAAAAAAACGAACCGACTTTCCATACTTTAACCTACGGAAAGTCAATTAGTTACGTTTGTGTTATGCGTTGTTGGCATTTTGCTTAAGTTAAAGTTGGTGTTATGCTTAGTAGTTTTTTTTGCTTAAGTGGTATTTTCCGACTTGGGCGATTTGCGTAAGGGTAGTGTTTCGCATTATTTAATTTATTTATTTATTTATTTATTTTATTCCAATATAAAAAACTTAATCTAGTACAAAATTAAGGTGCAACAAAAACTCTTTCGAGTTTGTCCGTGCACCAGTGAGTCGTTGGTAAACAAAGAAGTTAAAAAATTAATCCACTACAAAAATAAAAAAGAACAATAACATAACAGATTCAATAAATTCATAAATCTAAGGTATATCAAAAAGACCCCCCGTCCCTATCTATCTCCGCAACGAACTTATCTTGCATCTCAGTCGCAATAAAAACATTCCACGGCTACTTCTGCCCGTCGCGTCTACGATCACCTAGAAATTACCCACACCTACAACAATAATTGTACCCATTGATGCATCGACTCGAGAATGTTGCAAACGCTATGAGATAGTTTTTTTTTGTTTTTAACCGACTTCAAAAAAAAAAAAAAAAAAAAAAAAGATAAATGAGGAGGTTCTCAATTCGGTTGTATGTATTTTTTTATTAACAATAGATAAGTGTAGATAGGTGTGGTGTAATATTATAGTCTTATGCGTCGAAAGGTCCTAAACTTCACTCACTTACAAATCTGAAAGTAATATCAGATCCGGTTCTAATTTTTCATTTTTTGAAGTGAAAACTTCTTTAGCGGCGTTGAGCACTTTTTCTGTAATGGGTATAAAATCTTAAACTCGCGTCAGGACACGTGACCTGATCGAAAAAGCGTAAGACGGATGGAGAGTAGACAGCTATCCCCTCTCTACGGCGCGGCGAAAATGTATGCCTGGTGCTACTGTTTTTAATTTGGCTGTGAGTGTATTAAGACGTACATATGGTATTTTTTAACGGACGACTATTGACGGACGACAAATGTCGGACGACTATTGACGGACGACAAATGTCGGACGACAAATGTCGGACGACTATTTGTCGGACGACTATTGACGGACGACAAATGTCGGACGACTATTGACGGACGTCAAATGTCGGACGACTATTTGTCGGACGACTATTGACGGACGACAAATGTTGGACGACAAATGTCGGACGACAATTTGTTGGACGACAAATGTCGGACGACTATTTGTTGGACGACTATTTTTTTTTTTCATCTAAAACTCTTTTTGCGTATGTTCTCGCGACATATGAGATTTTACACAGATATACAGTTTTCACTTCTGCCTGCACTCCCGGAGTGCGCTGTTTTTTTTTTAAACAATACGGATAACGCGATCATTACAGATCATTTTATGAAATTTTTGATGTGAAAACATATAATTTGCTGACTCAACGTTGAGCGTGAATCGTATGCATTTTTTTATAAAAGTCGCTCAAATCGTGGCCCGAACCTCAAGGGGCAATGGTACCACAGAAATGGAATCATTGTGAAAATGTAGATGCTTTCAGGTTCACAACATTCTTGCGGCATACTTATATAAGTACAGGGTTTTTCTTTTAGTGTTTCAAAATAGAATTATAAAAATACCTGTGTTTTGTTTTGTGATGGGTGAGTGTCTTGAAAAATACAACCGACTTTAGAAAATGAAGTATGTCATACGCTAAGTCAAGCAACCACGACCGTGGTATGTTTTCTCGAAACAACTCGCAGGAATTTTTAAGGGCGACTGACATTGTGTTTAAAAAAACAGCGCACTCCGGGAGTGCAGGCAGAAGTGAAAACTGTATATCTGTGTAAAATCTCATATGTCGCGAGAACATACGCAAAAAGAGTTTTAGATGAAAAAAAAAAAAAATAGTCGGACGACAAATACCTAGTCGTCCGACATTTGTCGTCCAACAAATTGTCGTCCGACATTTGTCGTCCGACATTTGTCGTCCGTCAATAGTCGTCCGACATTTGTCGTCCGTCAATAGTCGTCCGACAAATAGTCGTCCGACATTTGTCGTCCGTCAATAGTCGTCCGTTAAAAAATACCATATGTACGTCTTAATACACTCACAGCCAAATTAAAAACAGTAGGCCCAGGCATACATTTTCGCCGCGCCGTAGAGAGGGGATAGCTGTCTACTCTCCATCCGTCTTACGCTTTTTCGATCAGGTCACGTGTCCTGACGCGAGTTTAAGATTTTATACCCATTACAGAAAAAGTGCTCAACGCCGCTAAAGAAGTTTTCACTTCAAAAATTTAGCTAAATGCATTTAAAAGATAATCTAAAATTAAATTATATTTAAAAAAACCATAAGGATAATAGTATTTAATCAGTTTGACACTTCCCCCCTTATTCCAAAACAAGGTTTAAGGATAGTCCGAGATGTGGATGGTGGTGGAAGGTGGAGATGTGGATCTGTATCTAAATCTAAAGTTTAAACCTTAGATTTAGATACAGATTTACTCGTGAACTATAGTCTAAACACTATCCTTATATGATCTTTATGGATAGTGTTTAGCCTATCATTCCCTTTAAAATTTATAGGGATAGTGTTTAGACTATAGTTCACGAGTAAATCTGTGTCTAAATCTAAGGTTTAAATCCACGTCTCGGACTATCCTTAAACCTCGTTTTCATGTTTAAGATTTCAAACGCTTTTTAACCGACTTCAAAAAAGGAGGAGGTTCTATATTCGTCGCGTAAGTGTAACAGTTGGCTGCATAATTGCAGCCCCCGGTAGAGTTCTTAAATTACTATTATTGGAATGTTTAATTCTAATAATAATTGTTTGATAAATTGATGAGTAAGAAGACTTTAAACTTCAAGTAAAGCAGGTGTTTAGAATCTTGCTTGTGTTAAAAACATTCTTATAACAGCCGTTTTGGAGATCTACGGTGGGTCTGCAATGCAGTTATGCAGCCGACAGCTTTTTTTTTAATTTTGTTGTACAAGTCAACCTTTCCCATTTACCCATTACCCATTTCTTTATTGTGAATGGAATTGTTTTTATAGTCAACTTTACTAAATCCAAGGGGCCCCATACTTAGAAATAACACAATATATCTGGCGATATCGTGACCATGAGCATTGAGGAGTACCTTTAAAAAAACCACAGTTTTTTGACAATATTAATCGCAAAACTGCTTCAGTACTGTGGAGTCTTTAGTTATAACATTCTATTATATTATAATACAGAAAAAAATCAATTCAAATTCTGAAGAATAAAAAATTACAAGTAAAACGTATGCAGTAAAGCTTTGACACAGTCCGAATGGAGACAACATTCTTTTACGCTATTCAGAGCACTATTTTTCTGTCCAAAAACTGGTTCTACAATTGAAGAGCTATTAAAGATAAACACGTTGTTCTTCAGCACTCTCGCAGACTTACAACTTATTGATCGGCTGATTGCTTGCCAGCAGTTCAATTTTTATTCCAATAGACTTTTATAGGTACCAGTAGGGAGGAGTTCATACAACCTGATTTCTGTCGGCTTACATTAAGGTAAAGGAAGTTTCCCAGACTTATCTTACACTCATATAATTCGATGTTATTTATATGTATTGTTTCTATTATTTTTTCCTATTAATTTTCTGATTTTTATACTTTTTGTTCTAAGCTCTGTTCATGTCAGTGTTCTTATGTTTGTTTGTCTCTCTACTTTTCTAAAATGTATTGTATCGTGTGCTTGTCCAAAAAAATGATTTTCAATTTCTATCTATTTTGACACAATGAGAACACAAACAATATTTTAACAGATGATAACGATGATGCAAACTGATATAATGCCAGACGTCCACACTAACCTTTTTGCTTCGTCATTCCTTATTCCTACCGCAAGGGAATGGAATCAATTGCCCACGTCTGTCTTTCCTTACGTATACAACATGTATAAAAATAAAACTGTGCGCGAGAAATTAGCTTTTTACTGTTTGCTACAAAAAGGCTGACAAAAAGTCTGTCGTCCACGAAGACTCTTCAGAAATATAAATTTCGTGATCGGAGCAGTGCAGTGCAGACAATAAACGCAGCAACTAAGATACATGTTGTTATAAATCTCGTAGAAGCAATAGCAAGGCGTTATTGTTCGCATCCGTTACGTCATTTGATCGGACAGTATGTGCCGGGGTCGTTCTGTGAAGTCCTATTAGGAGAACACTTCAGAAAAGTGCTAAAAATAATACTAGGTTCTAAACGAGAAATGAATGTGAAACCAGTATAAAAAGTGCTACATTTGCAATAATGTGCAATAATGTTTTTGTAGTTTAACCTTTTCATAAAGTTGGCCATGGCAAATCTTGTATACAAACTTAGATTCCACGAATCAGGCTCAGCCTTGTGTGGAATCTCCAGGAATAATATGAAACTCTGTAACTCTATATTGGTAAATAAAGAATTTGGATTAGTTGTATTTGTATTTAGCACCAAAGCAACTAAATTGTCTTTACTGTTAATTTGTTATGTTTTGTTGAAGAATAGAATGCAAAAAAGTCAATAGGCGGCCTTTCCGCTGATAGCAGTCTCTCCCATACAACCTTAAACTAATCCTTACAAGAATTCGTTTAAATAATAAAATGGCACTTAGTAAAATAAATTCATTTTTATAAAGTTATGTCTTTTCTCTTTGTACCCTTCAACTTCTAATACTAATACTAAGTAAGATCAAAAGCCGAATAAAATTCGAGGCAATGATTTCGCAAAGAGAAAAAGTTAAAACCTAATTAATAAAATCAACACCTAAGAATTGTAGGTAGATAATTTGTATTTTCATTTTCCGCTTTCAATAATTTTATAACAGAACAAAACTTAAGAGAGTCCATTCATCAGACTTAGCGATTGTGAAGAACTTGCGAACTTAAGTACTAAGTTGAAAACACCCATTTGTACTTTGCTGATAACCAGCTCATGTCAACGATGATCATAGAGCAATGGCGACTTCGACGGTTAATAATTTATTTCAACAGTTAAACCGAAGTGGTATGACCAGAAGCGCAATAGAGGTGTCTTAGAAACAGTTTTTGAGAATCAACCACTAAAATTCATAGCATGATATTTATACTGTCGTAAAGGTGAAGAAATGCTTTGTATCGTCATACACTTCGAAACACGATTAGAGTGATTTGCCTCGATAAAAAAAAATGGCGAAAATCCTAAAAAATCGTAATTTTTTTGAGCGTCTTCAATTTTACGGCGATTGTAAAGAAAAAACAAGTACAAAACTTATATTTTCATAAACTTTACATCAAATCCCATAAGGTAGTACCTGCGCCCCGCGGTTTTCCGATCTTGTGGGTATATCGGGATAAAAATTAGCCTATAAGTTAATCCAGGTCTTCAGCTATCTACATACCAATTCATCGCAATTAGTCAGGTTTCGCGTGAAGGAGTAACAAACATACAAACACACACACTAAAACACAAACTTTCACATCACTACATAGTATAGAACAAAGTCGCTGCCCGCCTGTCTGTCTGTCCCTATGTATGTTTAGATCTAAAAACTACGCAACGGATTTTGATGCGGTTTTCTTTAATAGATAGAGTGATTCAAGAGGAATGTTTTAGTACATAAAACAAAACTACGACGCGTACGAAGTCGCGGGCAACAGCTAGTAGTAGCTATAATACTAGCAGGATGTGTGAAAATGTTTTAGTCTAGATTCGTTTCGGTTTCAGACTTTGCAGTTTCACACACTTTTTGCAGCAGAGTTTAGGTATGGATATAGAAAGTTCTATTAAGGCTTTGTCTGCTAATATATACGGGTTAAAATATAAACCTCTCTTTTGGTGACAACGAACGTCAAAAAAAGAAGAAAAAAATCAACATCTCAAAATCACAAAACAAATAAAACTCAGTGTTACGTATAAACAGTGAAATTACAACATTCTAACAGATTTTTAAAAAAGTCTAGGTATTTAAAAACTAAACCAGCAGATATTTTTCTCTTTTTCGTCTAAGATTTTCACAGAAATTCTTCCGGAAACCACAATTAAATAACTTCACCTCTTAGTCTAGCTTAGCGAAGACAAAATAGATGACAAAGGTGGAATTCAGGCAGCCGCGCTAACCCGGTTGGCTCACAGCCTGAAATCTGGAAGGATTTTTGGCGGTTTAGCCAAAATTTAGCATAATGTGATATTAATTTTAAGTATGAAAGGTGAAAATTCTAAATCATTTTACTGAATATTACAAACAAATATTTACTGGTACCGTCAATCACCTATATCTTGTACCTACTAAAGATTTGGTAATTTCTAAAATTATAGTAAAGTAGCAGCGCTCCGCGGTTTCACCCGCGTAGCTCCCGATCCCGTTGGAATATCGGATAAAAAGTAGCCTATGTTACTCTTCATGAATCAATGTATCCATATACCAAGTTTTATCAAAATTGGTATAATAGTTTTGGAGCCTATTCGTTACAAACAAACAAAAAAAATTGTATCAGTATAGATATAGATAAATACATAAAAGTATGTATGTAGTTTTGGTTGAATTTGTAATTTGCTATAAGTAATTTGAATATGATTTATAATTAGTAAAAAAATTAATAAAATACTTATATAATATTATATAAAGTATGTATAAAAAGATAAGTATATTATTTTTGTTTGTAATGATTAGGCTGTGAAACTGGACTTTGGGCCAAATGAACAACTATTGGACCCCCACCAATGGAAAATATTACCCGTCAGACCCAATTGAAGGTGGCGAGACGATATGGAAAAATTTAAGACTCGGTCTTATTTTTTTCTAGTAGAAATTACTTCCACAGCGAGCAAATGATTCGTAAAATAACCCCTTCATAATACCCTAGCAAGGTATGGTCAAATAACCAATAACCCTGTATACTTATCCATTTACTGGTTCAAATTCATAATAAAAATGCAAATATCCACACAACAGAGTTTGAACATAAAACTTCATACACAAAAGCATTCACAAAGCAGTTTAGTTTACGACCGAACTATAGTAAGTACTTCGATCTTGAGAATGCATTTCGGGTCACTTCGTCTATACTAGTACGAAACCCGAAACTATGGACCAACTAGCAGGCTAGTTCACAAACCATCGGAAGGTTACCGAAACGAATAAAACTGAAAGGATAAGGATGGCAACACGTAAAAAGTCGTGGGAGTGAAAGAGCAGCAAAAACCAAACAGATCCGAACCTCTCAGCACGGTTCTACATCAGGCATCGGACAGAGTCGATCTTGTCAATTCATTTCGCAAGACTTCGTCCGAATTAGTACGAATAAAACGATGGACCGACTAGCACCAGGTACCCGAACAGCTGGATATACTTATCAGCACGGCATCAGGCATCGAATAGAGGCCATTGGAAGAAAACAGTGAATCGACTGCACCAGGTAAGTCGCGATCCTTGACATTGAAGAACAACGGAGAAAGAGGCATTAAACCAAAATGTTCGGAATTCACAATGTCAGCTAGGGCAAAAGACTGTAAGTAATACACATTGTTTGTTTTTTTTTAAGTCCTGACTAACTGACTGATATGTCAACGCAAAGCTCAAATCAATGGATGCATCTGGCTAATATTTGGCATACAGGTAGCAGTTATAAAAAAAAAAAAAATATTTCAGGACATATTACACATCGCCATCCAGCCCCAAGCTAAGCAACTTAATGCTTGTGTTATGGGTGCCAGATAACGGATAAACTACTTATATACTTTTTTTTTTTTAAATATATACATATTATACATATAGGAAACACCCAGAACCAGAAACAAGAATGTATGGTCAGCATAAATACTTGTTCCCGGCGGGAATCGAACCCGCAACCTTCTGCGTCGCAGTCGTGTGTTCGCCCGACGCGCCACAGAGGTTGTCACGTAAGCATATCGTAAGTACGTAAGTTATAACGTAAGCATCCGCAAAGAAATGATTTTGAAAACTTCAAACCCTACGTGGACGAACTCGCAGGCAAAAACTAGTTAAATACGATATTTTTGTGTGGCGTTAGTATTTCCATAGACAAAGAAGGCATGTTGAAATAAAGGAAATCCTCGAAACGCATTATCAAAATCATACCACTGTACGAGTAGTTACAAAGGCAAAGAATGTGTATCAAAAATTTAATCAAGTCAACATTAAAAACATAATAAGGTCGCTCCGCTTGAAATTTAATCACGTAGGAGTTTTTCAAATTTTCCACGTGTTTTTTTATTGTAGTAGGATGTTGTAATTTCCCGACTAAGTTCGACGTGTGGCTTGGTTCAGGAAATTTTTAATTATATCTGCGACAGCAAACTAGAAACTTGAAATTAGCCGATAGTAAATACGGTTTAAGAATCTTTGTTTCTCTCAAGAATACAATTCATTTGTAAGAGAAACATAACTATTATTATACTTACATAAATAGATAGATAGATACAACTTATTTGTACATAACAGAAAGAAACACAACACAATATACCACAAAGTAGAGTAATAGCTAGAAAGTATAAAAGTGTAAAGTGTATGTACTTGTATACGGGCTTCAGTGTTTTTGCGTAAGAATGGAGTAAGCTAACCTACCCTCCCGGCTTATAGTCGACCGTGTCCAGAGGAAACTCGTCAATACGTCTGGAGCCTAGTTGGCTCCAGACGTTTTGACGAGTTTCAATCGGTTTCAATCGGATCGTGATGAAATCCGTGTCCTCTGGACACGGATTTCATCACGATGTTTTCCGTCAATTTCACATCGTACTTAAATTTTTCGATTGTGCAGTCATCTAAGGACTGATGGTAACAGGTGCATATTTTATGGATTTTTATTTAAAACGGTTCAGTCATTGTTATCTATAATTCTGCTTGGTATCACTAAAGCTTTCGAAGTGTTAGTTATTTCACGCATGAAAATAAAAAAATATTTATACGTCGTTAAAAAATTAAAAACTTCAAAATATGCACCTGTTACCCTCAGTCCTTTGCTGACTACCAGCGTTCTCCAACAGTCGTTTCGCCTTTGAACTGATTGCAGATTTCGTAAGTAAATCCATTGATGCACGGTGGCAAGCGGAATTAAATTAATAATATAAACAGACTATAACAAAAAAAATGTGAGATGTCGGCGAGCTGTCGGACGATTGGAAAATCTGCACTCTACGTTCGCCATTAAATCAAGAGTTCTTTGGGCCCTAAATATTAACTTAATTTATTAAGTATAAAATTATAAGTATTGTATCATTTGCCTGGCCATGTTACAAGCCTAGTTGCTTAGTTAGGGGCGAGATAACACTGTGTGCAAAGTCGTCCAAAAAAAAATTTATGGAGCAAAATCTCTAATATTAGCTTTACAACGAGAATGTTTATGAATTATTTAGCAGTTGTGTCGCATGTTTTTGAGTTTTAACTTTTCAGACAACATAATCTGTTTGGTGACGGTTGAATTGTAAGCCATGTGTTACTGATACGTTGTTTTGCTGGTGAAATATACATATTTAGGTATAGGGTCTCCGCCTACCAGACATTGGGGAGAAGATGGCATAAGGGTAAGAAATAGCTAGTATCTAAGTGCCCACTAGTTAAATACTACAGCTCTAATGAATTCAGGTGGCTCAATAGTGATGCTATAACGTTTCTCATAAATGTGTACAGTCACATTACCAATTAGCTGAACCCCACGTGACCCAGAGCTCATTCGCATATCTGTAAAAAATATAGTATTTACCTATTTTGTTATTTTTTTTTATATTGTGTATTGTTTAGTATATTGTTTAGGAAAAACATAATCAGGTACTTAACATTACTTGACAACCTTACAGATTTGCGATTGAGCTCTAGGTCACATGGAGCTCAGCTAATTTTTAATGTGACTGTACCTATATTTTAGTGTTATTGAACGATGAAAATTGTTGTTTCTGAGTTTATCATAACTTAATATAAAAAAATTACCTTTGGTCTCATGAAGCCTACTATCACAATGTCCACTGTATCAAAACGTCCACGTAGGTATCGATATGCCCAACGGATCAAATCATCGTGTTTTAATTAAATAACGAATAGTCCTTGCTTATGGCTCAACCAACTTAACTGACATCGGGCTAATTTCAAACCTAAACTACTGTAGACGTACCGCAAAATGCTTATACAAATTTCATTTCCCACCACAAACCGTAGTATCGGATATTGGGGAAAGTTACCTATTTTAAACAATTTACCATGGAACCTAAGTAAACAGAATCATAGCAAATTTACAGTAACTTCGTCTGCAAAGGGTTGACGGGAAGAGCTCACGTGTTCGTAAAGATAAAACACGTTTCGTGCCGTGTGATCTACTTGGGCTGGGCTGTCATATTTTTGCACTATTGTTGACGTCCTTTTGAACTTATGAGTTTGATTCTAAGATCTACGAGGCTAACATGAACGTCTCCACGTCAGGGCTGACCCCAGTTTGTCCATGAAAGCTTTGCTATAATATAATAATATACTAGCCTTTGCCGGCAACTTCTGGAGTTGAATTGCTTCTTCTTCTTATTTTAAAGTGGTGTGGCTCACCTATTGTTAGAGTTTTTAGATCGCCCTAAGGCCTCTGACTTGACCTAACGACTGCTACTAGAGGTAGCAACCGGGACCAACGGCTTAACAGCACGGAGGGCCGTGCTTTGGAAGGAACGTTAAGGTGAAAGGGTATCGGCGCTCTCTTCATACAAAGGTAGTCGACTGTTTTCTCCCTGGATAATGACACTAGCACAAATATTTTTGTTGCTTAAAACCTATAACTGCCATGACTATGCCTCTGTGTCTTAGTTTTTTTCATTTTCTAATTATCATAGAAATTAGGATTTAAAAACAAAAAAAAACAAAACATGGTCATGGCAGTTATTAGTTTTATGCAACAAAAACTGTTGCTCTAGTGTCAGTATTCAGGAAAGAAACAGTCGACTACGTTTGTATGGAGAGAGCGCCAGTACCCTTTCCTCTTATGCTCACTAACACTACTAATTGGTCACCCATCGAAGTAATGATCGCGCCAGGCGTCGCTTAATCCTTGCTTAGCGGATGCCTAGCCTACGTCATAACAGACAGCTACATGTATGCCAAAAAAAGCCCGATCCAATAACCACAAATCATACCTAACCCTTGCAAAACCTCAAACATACCGACATTACGTCTTTCCATTCGACCGCAAACAAATCACTTTTAGGAGAGGTGACCTACAGGACGTTAGGGGACTTCACAATTATTTAATCATAGATTTGTCTTTACTTAGTTTAACGCAATACCTACGCAGACGCAAAAAAAAATGTTTTTAATATATTGAGGAGTAGCTGCGCCCCGCGGTTTCACCCGTCTAAGATCACATGGGATTATCGAGATAATTCTATGATATTAAAACTCATTTTACATAATAAACTAAGCACTTAAAGAAAACAAAAATAACACATATGCCTGAAGTAGGTAATCCTGTATCTCAGGCGAAAAAGGACTTACATTAACTAATAAAATAAATTAAAACAATTGACTTGCATATTACTTACTTTAAACAATAATTAGGTAAATATATATATATTAAATGCTACAAATTGTGTAAAAAGTAGCCTACGTGTTAATCCAGGTGTCCAGCTATCTACATTCGAAGCCACAATGAGTTATGATGAGTAATGAGTTATTGCGTGAAGGAGTAACAAACATACTAACACACGAACTTTCACATTTATAATATTAGTAGGATTAGGATAAATATTCGATTTGGATAGGAATTCAATGTAACCTTTTCCTGAAAAAAAGTTGTATCAAATATCGGTGGTATCAACCGATTATTTTGCCCCAAAAACTCAACGTCACCGATATTTGATTACAAGTGAGAAAAGAATTATTTTACGTATGGTCGATTCCTGATAAAACAAGGCTTCACTTTCGACCCTTACGGCAAAAAAATAATTTATTTTCGGCCTTTTTTATGAAATATCACCACAACCTTCCATTTTCTGTTATGGAAAAACCGATACCGACCAAACAATAGAGAATGGTAGAATACATATGGGTACAGGTAGCTACGGGTGATATCATGAAATGTATTTGGGAAATAGATGCCTGGTGTTGTTGATATTATTGTTTGTTGAAGGTCGAACGAAACTACTTATGTGGATGAAATGAACGCGACCTTTTTGCCCGAATACTTTCATACCTACCTGTGTATAGGACGCGATTCAACTGAAGCTCCTCTTTGTAAGAAAATGCTTCTGTTGTGGAAATTGCCGAGTTCGGTTAGAATCTCCGTTTTGTCAACTGTAGATTATTTTATTGTAAAAATTGTTCATTTAATGTGTAGATTAGTAAAAAGATTTTTTTTTGTAATAAATAGCTGCGCTCCTCGGTTTCACCCGCGTAACTCCCGATCCCGTGGGAATATCGGGATAAACTAATATGTAAGCTATCCTATCTTTCAAGTTTGATTCAACTTGAAAGATAGGATAGGATAACTGCACACGGTGTGCAAAGATTAAAATCGGGTAAGTAGTTTAGGAGTCCATCGAACATCCAGCGAACAAACAACGCTACACGTAATTTATACATATTAGAAAGAAGATAGAAAGAAAGATAGATTAGAAAGATAGTTCAGCGTTTGACAACTATCTCACACGATGGCAAGTGACGATGCGTTCTAAGATGTAACACGCTTTCCTAGAAGATATTTATACGCTCGTGTCTCAAAAACCCCCAAATCGGGGACATTCAAGGGACATGAGTGAAGGTAGGAAGACGACAATGGAACATAAACTCTTCCGACCAGTCCTCCTTTTGTGGTTCAGATAATTAAATGTTATCTCACCAAAAGCTTGCAACAACGACGGAGGTATCAATGGTCTAGTAAACGGCACCAAATGTGCTGGTGTTAAGGCACATTGGACATTTGAGAAGGTGCTCCATCAAGGTGCTAGGACCCCACAGTCACAATGCTCAAGTGCTGTTATACCTCATTGATTTATATTTTGTCTTTAATGGCCTGTTGCCTGGCCTGGTGTTTGTTGGAAAT
The DNA here is from genome assembly GCA_907269075.1 of Idaea aversata. NCBI lineage: Eukaryota > Metazoa > Arthropoda > Insecta > Lepidoptera > Geometridae > Idaea > Idaea aversata. The sequence goes on from OU026102.1 coordinate 9,116,991, forward strand.
CAATATCACATTGAAGGAGACACTAAGGCAGGTAAAACTGTGGGGCGAAGCTACTTCCATGTAATGACACCAATTACACTTCTAACCACGTAACTTTATAAAACAAACGTCGGTTTACGAAAGACAATTTTACGTGATAATGTCATAAGAAAACGATAAAATTGAGTCCTTTTTGTTTTTCCTTTATATATATTTTTTCCTTTATAATTCTTCTATTTGTCACTCGTCACCTCAACACAAGCCTAGTCCACACTCACTCCTTCCCTACTTAAGATCAAATTAGTAACACTAACACACTGATTTATTTATTATTTAAGTGTTTTAGTTAATTTGATTTATTTTGTTTAATGTGTATTATTTTGTTTTGTGTACTTATGGAATTTCTTGATATTAAATAATACCTGGTTATCTGTAACACTTTTTTTATTAAACAATATAAAACTAACACGAGACGCGCGACCTGAGACGTTTACCTGAACATGACGACGTCATGGGCATGTTACCATTACGCATGACGTGAAACTTTTTTATGAATGCATCTGCATGCAGGTGTTCATCAATTTATTAGACGTTATCACGTCAAAAAGTGTAAATGAATGAAAATGAAAAAATGAAAATATTCAGAGAAATTCTATGGTTTGTAAAACATAATATAATTCCATCGATGGAAGCGTTTTTGTCCTCCAGTTTTTCCTATATTTGCATCTGTGGCGATTGCCGGCTTTGCACTCTAAATAGGACGCTACGAAAATATACCAATTGGTACTATTTGTTCTCGATTCAAGTAGTGATGTTCGAGATGAAAATAGGAACGAGTTAATGATAGATCGTCCAAATAAATGTAAAACTTTTACGACCGGCCGTGCATCAGTGGCCGGACTTCCAGCCGCATCAGTCGATGATTTTACGAAAAATTTACGCTGATTGACATTGCTCTTACGTAGAAGGAAAACAGCGTGATGAAACTTGCGGCATAGTAGGTTCTAAGACGCATTGACAAGGTCTTTTCTCTAAATACGATCGTCTAAGCTGAAAGGGGAATAAAGGTGCTGGGCAAGTCACTCCTCGGGCTATTTTTTATGTGACATCTTTGTACCATATAATTTCGAGCAAATAAATGACATTCATTAATTCATCCTAAGTGGAAATTATTAAAACATACTTACAATTAAGTATTTAATTACAAAAAAACATCATAATCAGTATGTTCAATAAATATTTTATAATATTTTAATAATAAATAATACATTTGAATTTAATTCACGTTTTTATCAAATAATCTATGGTCCTTTTCAGACATGTATTCCCCCCACTAAGGGGACACGTGGTGCGGGGTTGTGGTAAGTAACTCCTGCAGACGTGAGCTGTGATCGTTGTGACTTAAAACAGTAGTAGGGGATGTGCCGCTGCAAAAATTCTAGATAAAAGGTCGCCGTGGCACTATAACGGCGTTGTTTTTCTGGAACCGATTGGGAAAACAAAAGCACTGTGATCGCGAATGCGTTTATTATATCAGTTTTTCGAATTTTTCTTTTTCTATTTATTTTTATTACGAATTTTTGGAAAATATGAGGTGTAGTGATCAATGGAGAGCGCGACAGAACGTAGCGTTTCCATTTCAATCGTCTTTTGATAACAAAAAAAATCATACAGTCTAATTGAGAAATTCCTTATTTTTTAAATCGGTTAAAATACCTTCATTAGTTCAATTCGGCACAAATAAGTTGGTCAATTTAGTTGTGTGAATTGGAAGTCCTAGCTGATAAAATTATATTCTATTGATAGAAAAAATATGACGAAGACTTTTTAGAACCTATAATCTAGACTCAAAACAATTAACATTGCTGTTACGGTGAAGAAAGACATTGTAATAAAACCCGCGGCTTATTTGACTTCAGACTTATTGACTAGTTATTTCCTCTGAACATGGTCGACTAAGTTGAAGGTATGGTATAGGTTCTGACAAGCCTACTCCATCTAATACATTTCTCAACCAAAGATCAAAGAATATCTTTATTATTTAAAAATATTAAAATTAAAAACACTCAAATAAAAATTAAATTCAATCAAGGATCAAAGTTGCTGTCGTTGTATCAAGATTATAGATGTAAAGGCCAATAATATTTTTACTTAAAACAGCATAAATCAGAATTAATCCAATTTTTAACCGACTGAATATTTGCTTCAGACATTTTCCCATTACATTAACTTTTAAATCATAAAATATTTGTACCTACAAATAAAACACGGTACGACGGGAAAACCTCACTAATTTCGCAACACGGAGCTAAAACACCATCTGTCGGGGTAATCAGCAATGACATAAAGTCCAACAAACAGCATTAACTTAGATATAAAGATTTACGGGACATAGACATGGGAACAGCATCCCGTGGTATTACCTAAATGCTAGTGCACAATGAAGCTACGTGCGACAAACTAGAAAAATCTGTAGCGATTTAACATGATCGCAATGCACAGTAATGAAGTCGACAGCCCGAGTTGCGTCCCGTTCGCGCATTAGGGCGATTGTATACCGCGAACATTTAATATTAGTTATAGTTACTGGATAAACGTACGTTTCATTCCTAATGTTTAAGGAACTAAACACTTTACTACACACTCTAATATAGTCAAATAACCCAAAGTGATATATAGACTAAGCAGCAATTAGGCAAAAATCTCAGACTCACAGTTTTAGGAAGCTTACTGACCTATTACAGCAACAATTGTTTTAGTACTGAAGTATGTAACCTTCATTTGCGACTAATTAAAACCAGTTCCCCTAACAATTCAGATGACCGTTGGCGTCAGAATCTACTTCATGTCAAATTATAGAGTCAATCGATCTAAAGGAACCTATTTGTAAAAGGGGATATTCCGTAGTTTTTGACAAATTTTAAAAATATTGGAATATATCATTCTGTGTTGCCCTAAAATTGCCAAAAAAAAAACGATTAAAAACTCTGTCAGTATGTGGAGTAAAAAGGCTGTTCTTTAGGCTCTCTTCCTATTTCGGTTATATTGACTAGGTTGGGTTGGATCCTTGGATGGTATCCAGTTACAAAAAAATAGTTATTTTATTAATAACGGTTCAGTAATGATTATTTTTCAAGAAATCACTAACATGTCATACCTAAACTATATCGAAGTTTTAGTACTATAGTTATTCAGAATATTTATTCAAGTTTAAAAATCTACCTGGATACATAAACTAAACTACCTATATGGCATAAAAATGGCCCTTTCTTCACCTTACCAGTACCTAAACTTTGTCGCAGATGATTATTGTGTGTTGTTGGTAAGCCGTAAATTATTTTACCTTCGTCGTGTTATGTTTTCAAGTTTTCAAAGTTAGCAGAATCATTTGTCACCGTCACAACAATGTTTTTTTCTTTTAGCTTTTGACATAGTAGAAAATAAGTATAAATTGCATTTTATATTCTATCCGTTAGCTAGCCTCTATAACACAAGCCTAGTTGCTTAGCTTGAGGCTAGATAGCGCTAAGTGAAATATCATGCAATATTTATTTATATAGTTTCTCACATAAAGGGGGTATGAAGGCTGGACCTTTGGAAGGCGTATGTGGAGCCAATACGTAGATGTTTGATTGATTTACAAGTTAACAAAGTATGTTAGGGACACCAAACCAGATATCATCGCTGCCTGCAAATTAAAATGCAACCAAGGACAACCTCCAGTATAGATGAACTCTTTACGATCAAACGGCTACTTAGATAGATTTGGATTAAAAAAATGGTTGTCTGTGTAGTCGGTTTACTGACGATAGTTTTACGTGATATCATAAGAAACCGATGAAAAATTGTTTTTTTTTTTTTTTCATTTTATATTTCATTTTTTTTTCCTTTTTTTTTGCCTTTATATAAGTCTTCTATTCGTCACTCGTCACCATAACACAAGCCCAGATGAGCTATATTATTAACGCGTCTCGTGTTTGTTTTATATTGCTGCGTGCTGTGTGACGTCACCGGAACGTGGCAATGACGACACACATTGGGAACGTGACAATGCCGTCAACTTTTTTGTGAATCTCAATTTATTAGACGTTATCACGTCAAAAATGTATCTATTTGGAACATAGAGGTAATATAATACATCTGACTAATTCGCACTCGGTAAAATTCTACAAGAGAAGTCGCTGATAAGAACTCTAGCCCTTACCAGCGAGTATGTTTATTTCGTCTTATACACTGTGTATGCGTAGTAAACTTGCGTGTCCACAAAATGTTTGGGTCGAAACATAGCGTCGAACTATCTAATAAATAGCACGAAAAACGGTCAACAATAGTAAACAAGTCCATAACAACGTTACAAGGGTTGTTTGACTACACAACAGAAATTAGACACAATATAAACGAGACGAAACTGGCTGACTGATGCTCGTACAACTTTATTTTATTACAGGACACAACGGATTTAGTCAGTATTAACTGCATCCTTCGGCTTTGCTCGCTTAAGTCGCAATCAACAGAGAGAAACATCCTAGGATTTAAGTTACATAAAAATATGTGTGTATGTACAGATATTTGCTTCTGGTCTGGTTGTTTCAGTATATAGGTGTTTCAGTATTACATATAAATACAAAAGTTAGGTATACAAGTATTTAATCCGTTGTATGGCCACCATAACACAAGCCTAGTTGCTTAGCTTGGACCTAGATGGCGCTGTGTTTCTTACAATGTTTACTTAAATTTTAAAAAATTGAGCTAGAGCTGAAGATATACGTAAAAAAAAAACAAAAGTAGTTGAAGTTACAGTTAAAATAAAACAATTAAAATGGAGATAGGCGGTTCATACAATGCGAGACACTAGGAATTAATGGTCAAAAATAATAATAGATTGGACACAGATATAACAACAAAAGAATAAGAGGACGACCAGTCAAAAGATGGATGGATGACATAAAAAAGGCAGCAGACCCATCCTTTAGTCGCTGAGTACTTAAAATATGTAAAACTAGCGACCCGCTCCGGCTTCGCACGGCTATATTATGCATGTATTATACATATTAACCTTCCTCTTGAATCACTCTATCTATTAAAAAAACCGCATCAAAATCCGTTGCGTAGTTTTAAAGATCTAAGCATACAAAGGGACATAGGGACATAGGGACGGCGAAAAGTGACTTTTTAACACAGTTGCTCATAAAGTGGATCTTATTAAACCGCTTTTAGGCTCATAATGCAACGTATTATACACGCGTGCGATAAAAAAAAATCCAACTAGTGCTAAAATAATACGCCATCCCGATAAGTCAAATACGTATCTTACTGCTAATGACATATTAGGTAGATGAAACATTCTTATTTTATCTTAGGTATACTGTTTTGATGTATAGAAAAAGGTACCATCAAAGAGTTTTTAAGCCTTGCTGGCTTAAAACTCTTTGTTGGTACCTTTTTTCTTCTTTTCAAAAGGTTGTCTCTAAAGTCTGATACGAACGATAATTTTACGTGATAACGTCTTTGAAAATAATTAAAAATTGAGTTTTGTTTTTATTTTGTTTTTTCTTTAGGTACATAAATATATTTATTCCTTACCATTATATTCTGTTTTTAACCGCCGACGCAAAAACAAATGAAAAACCCTAAAAAAATATTGTAGGTATGTCAGACGAGGTTGTATAGGTTAAAAGTGTTTTGCCTAGCCTTTCGGGAGTGTAATTAACAAAAAATAGTAAACATAACCTAAAATTCTTAAAAACTTTTTATTATTTTAACAAGTCTTTTTTTTTATTCGCAACTGTGATAAAAAACGTCGTACGATACACGTGTGGATCGATCATTCCATCTCGGCTTTTGCCACGCTCGCGTTCCGCTCGCGTGTCATAAACCGCCTCTATGGAATGATCAACTTTCCACACTTGTATCGCAATGTACTATTATTTTATACTATGTAGTGATAGAGATAAGCGTTTGGACTAAGTGCGTTTTTGTCTATGTGGCAATAGATCCACTTATCGTCGAAAGATGCTCTAAATCCAGTAACCGATGTGGAAGAATAGTACATTGCGATACAAGTGTGGAAAGTTGATCATTCCATAGAGGCGGTTTATGACGCGCGAGCGGAACGCGAGCGTGGCAAAAGCCGAGATGGAATGATCAATTCACACGTGTATCGTACGACGTTTTTTATCACAGTTGCGAATAAAAAAAAAGACTTGTTAAAATTTTAATAATAAAAAGTTTTTAAGAATTTTAGGTTATTTTTACTATTTTTTGTTAATTACACTACCGAAAGGCTAGGCAAAAGACTTTTAACCTATACAGCGTCTGACATAAAATATTTTTTTAGGGTTTTTTTAATTTGTTTTTGCGTCGGCGGGTAAAAACAGAATATAATGGTAAGGAAAAAATATATTTATGTAATTACCTAAAGAAAAAACAAAATAAAAACAAAACTCAATTTTTAATTATTTTCAAAAACGTCATCACGTAATATTATCGTTTACTAGCTGCGCCCCGCGGTTTCACCCGCGTAAGTCCGATCTTTAAATTCTCACCGTTTAAACCTTCCCTGGACTACAACAAACACAACAAAAAAAGAATTGGCCAAATCGATCCAGCCGTTCTCGAGTTTTAGCGAGACTAACGAACAGCAATTGATTTTTATATTATAGACTAGCTCCACCCCGCGGTTTCACCCGCGTAAGTCCGATGTTTCTCACCGTTTAAACCTTCCCTGGACTACGACAAACATGTCAAAACCAAAATCATCTAAATCGGTTCAGCCGTTCTCGAGTTTTAGCGAGACTAACGAACAGCAATTGATTTTTATATATATAGACTAGCTGCGCCCCGCGGTTTCACCCGCGTAAGTCCGATCTTTAAATTCTCACCGTTTAAACCTTCCCTAGACCTCCACGAATAATTCAAGACCAAGATAAGATAAATCCGTTCAGCCGTTCTCGAGTTTTAGCCAGACTAACGAACAGCAATTGATTTTTATATATATAGATAGATTATCAGACTTTAGAGACAACCTTTTGAAAAGAAGAAAAAAGGTACCAACAAAGAGTTTTAAGCCAGCAAGGCTTAAAACCTCTTTGGATGGTACCTTTTTCTATACATCAAAACAGTATAACCCAGATAAAGGAGATCATTCATGTTTCTAACAAAAAATACCCACAAAAAAAAATGCCGGCCAGTAATAAAAATTGTTTCTATCTTGTAGAGAATAACATTTTTAACAATGTTTACTAAGTCAACAAAGAGCTACGATCAAAAATCGTTGAGTTATTTTACATTGAAAACCCAAAAAATGCATTTTATAGAGATCCGTTTGACCACTTAAGATCCCACTAAAACTTTTGAAAGGGTTATTGGATATACCTATTTATATAAATATAATAAAAACAGACAAAGCTTATCCATTTACTACTTATTTTTATATTTTTTCTGTAGTAATATCTTAAAAGTGGTCAAACGGATCTCTACAAAATGCATTTTTTTGGGTTTTCAATGTAAAATAACTCAACGATGGTTGATCGTAGCTCTTTGTTGCCTTAGTAAACATTGTTTAAAATGTTATTCTCTACATGATAGAAACATTTTTTTTTCTGGCCGGCACCTTAAGTTTTGGGTACGATTTGAACGATGTCCTTAAGAATGTTTCATCTACTATATGTCATTAGCAGTAAGATACGTATTTGACATATCGGGATGACGTATTATTTTAGCACTAGTTGGATTTTTTTTTATCGCACGCGTGTATAATACGTTGCATTATGAGCCTAAAAGCGGTTTAATAAGATCCACTTTATGAGCAACTGTGATAAAAAGATAATTTTTAATTTGTATTTAAGTATTCATGTACTAGCGATCTTGTAAGTACAGGTATTCTATTTCCGTTCTTTTCTAAGTTTCGATCTCGTAGGAATATCAGGAATGAAATCATTGACTCGACTTTTTTTTAATTTGTCATAAGTTTGTACAACTTTTTCTTTTCTTCCCTTAAGATATAGATGTAGAAGAAGACAGAAGATTAAACGCAAAACATTAACAAGATCTTAACTTAAGAATAGGTACAAAAACATCAATAAAGCGTAGGTGTCGATCAGACGCGAGCTATTTCTTCTGACAACACCCTAATCACACTTAACCCTAACACCACCCTAGTTTTATTTGTCGTAAAGATTTTTACAGCCGCCGGTATATGAGACCGGTTTTCAACAAACGATAAACCTTCCTGTTGCTGTTTCCATGAACACCTATCGCGCGATCGGAAAATCGCGTTGCAATAATATAGCGGGCCGATCGCCGTATTCTTATGCAGCGCGTCTTGACTACGTTTGCGTCATAACTATAGATTTCGTATATAATTTATAAGACGCACACGTCACGCAAACCTAAACGTCGCGCGCTCACCGTATCGCGCTAAATTTTGACGTGACATAAATGTCAAATTAATTGTCACCTAGGAAGATTAGTCAAAAAATTCGTACGGCAACAGCTTGTTTCACGCGTAGGATGCTCGTAGGTGAAGTAGACGTGCAGTCAAAGTAACGGTTACGCGTAGCTTCATTTTACGGCAATACAGATTATTGTTTACGTGCACTCGACTAATGCGTCATAAGTTACGGCGATCGGAGGCCAGTCATTTGGCTTTGTCAAACACAAAATTGTGTAATAAAAAAATATACGCGACGAGTTGAGAACCTCCTCCTTTTTTGAAGTCGGTTAATAAATAACAATGTGGTCGTTTTCACTAAAGTTATTTAAATAGATCGACTTGTGAACATGGCTTCAAAAGTATCTAGATATCGAGATTAACAAACTAAATACAAAAAAACTAAAAAAAATATAATAGCAATATTATAAGTCAATTATAAGTACAAGTATTTTACAGTAATAATTACAATAGGTATATGCACTTTTACGTCGAGCAAGTGGTAAAAACAGTTGACAAAAAAAGTTGATCATCTGTTATTTAAACGAAAACTTGAAACCTAATTCTAATAATTTAGCATTTTAGGCCTGCGACCGATAGATCTGGAAGTCTTTGGGGGAGGCCTATATTCGGCAGTGATAATAAACACATTAAATTTGGTTTTATCAAGATTTAACAAACGCAAAAATGTTAGCGCTAGTTCTTCAGCCGGGACCACAACGAATCAAGCTGCTACAAAATTTTAATGTCCTTCAGTATTTATTTAGAAAGTCAAGCGAACTGTAGAAAGCGCATAGAAATCCAGGTACCTTGAGAAAACGTCAACCCGATTTAAGTCACTAGTTTTAGGAAAAAAACAAATGGTTGTCTGTAAAGTCGGTTAACTGACGATACTTTTAAAAACAATGAATAATTGAGATTTTTTTTTACTCCTATATATATTTCTTTTTTTTCTTCATTTTTTTTTTGTCACTCGTCATCATAACACAAGCCCAGATGAGCGATATTATTATGAACTACTCTCATGTTACCATGACGCATGATGTCACACATCGGGAACGGGACGCATGATGTCTCACATCGGGAACGGGACGCATAATGTCTCACATCGGGAACGGGACGCGTCATGTTACCGGAACATGACACTTTTGTGTGAATGCAGGTGATCCATCAATTAATAGACGCTATCACGTCAAAATAAGATGATATTTTCCACAATAAAGTCCCCTCAAATAAGACAAATAACGAACCATCAATTTCGCTTCCGTTGTACGATATCTGTTCTCTAATAACCAGAAATCCTCAGGGATACAAACTCAATAATATACTTGTATTGTTATTGTCGTGTCGATAAACAAACACGTCCATGACGTGACTAATGGTAATACTGAAATTATGAATTTATACGAATAATAATGTGATTGGGGTAGCAATGTGAATTAGGGTCTGCGCTTATAGGACCGATCCGACTCCCTATTGTAATTGTCCGGCATGGAACATATAGTACACATCCTCAGATGCAAAAGTTTGTTTGAACGGAGGACCGTTCCATCAGTTCCAATAGACTTTTTGAACCATTATATCTCAGAAACGGTGACTCATTGGAGAAAAAATGTGAACAATATTTTTAAATAATCTTACCATTCGGACGATGAAAAACGCCATATTTTAGACCTTTGACCTCGTATAACGTTTTTAGCAGATGTCTTCACATTTCATTTCTAGGATGTTTCGAACATTCGTACAAATTTTCAGCATTAAACTTTTAAAATTTGTTAAATGGAGTGGGAAAAGAGTTTGATTTAAATTACAATAGAAAAGACGCAAGGTTTGGGATGGTTGATACCATCACAAACATAAATAAAGAACCTGGCGATGGCGGGGCGTCTTAATGCGGCATCAGGTGACCGAAGGGCTGGCGGCTTCTTCACTAGAAGGGTGAGCCTGGCTATCCAGAGAGGGAATGCCGCCAGTCTCTTGAGGACGATGCCGCGTGGAGACGCTCTAGACGGTGTTTTTTATTTGTTATGTGTGTTTTTATTTTTAATTGTTATTTGTGTAATTTAATTTTTGACGTGATAACGTTTTATAAATTGGTGAACACCTGCAATCTCAAAAAAGTGTGACGTCACGCGTCGTTACTGGAACGCCTCATGTTATTGACAAGGTAACTATAGCAACGTTTTATCGTTGCCATGGTTACCATCAATGTTTTCTTATGACGTTATCACGTAAAATTATCGTCCGTAAAACGACTTTTATATTTTGTGTGTTTTTTGATTTTAATATTTTGAGATTTATCCTGTTATTTTATACCCAATAAAGAACCTATATAGATACTAATTATACCCAAGTACCTCTTTGCATACGATACGGCACGAAATGCCGAATTAATGTTATTCTTACAATATAGAGGGCGTCCACATTTATTCTAATAATCATATTATGTTAGCGCCCTCGATCCTTGACCATACCATTATGCCATGTTTATTACATTTCGTTTTTGATTTATCAGAAAGAAGGGAGCTTTTTCTATTCGACAAGAATATTACGTTATCCTAAATTGCGTTCACTCAATCGGTTTCAACGGAATGAAATTAAAATAAATAAATCTTGGTTTTATGTGGCATGAGAATTTAATAATTCATGAGATTTGATGGTTGAATTGGCGAATCGTATATTTTATTTTCAGCTAGACCAGAATTTTTAGGTGACTTAAAAACAGAACATTTTGTCCACCGTCAAATTCGTATGTTATTAATCGAGAGAAACTATAAATAAGTAAGTAGAATTAGAATCATTTATTAATGAATATAAGTGACTAGCAGCGCTCCGCGGCTTCACCCGCGTAACTCTCTATCCCGTGGGAATATTGGGATAAAAAGTGCCTATATAATACTCCCACTGAATCAATGTATCCTCATAAATCAAGTTTCATCGAAAACGGGCAAGTAGTTCCGGAGCCTATTCGTTACAAACAAAAGAAAACAAATTTTCCTTTTTATAATATTAGTTTAGATAAAGTTGACAAAAATATAAGTAGGTAAAGCTACTATGTATGTATCCTACACGAAAAACAAGACTACGCACAAAGGCTTATGAAATAATATAATAATTAGATCATTGTAAAAAACTAAATAATTAATTTTTCGGTCGTAGAGCGAGAGGACGACCAAAAAATGGGAAGTTAAGGGTCATAAAGATGAAGGGGTTGTTTGTTTGTTTGTTTGTTTGTTTGTTTGTTTGAACGTGCTAATCTCAGGAACTACTTGTTCGAATTAAAAAAATATTTTTGTGTTGGATAGTACATTTATCTAGGAAACCTTTAGGCTACTTTTCATTTTGATTTTCCCACGGGATCGGAACTTACGCGGGTAAAACCACGGTAGCGCAACCAGTAGAGAATATGGGGGAAAGGGGAGTAATCGCGAACTTGACGGGTCTTTGAGACATGTAGCTATTACAGTTACAGATATTTCGTTATCAAGAAAAAAATACCTATACGCGACTCAAAACCTACAAAAAAATAAACGAGGGCCTATGGACGTCAAATTTTATTGCCATTTATAGATTTAAATAAAGTAAAGTATCCTTAAATGCAAAGTAAAGTATCCTGCAATGAACAGTAATATGTGATATCAGTTAGATAGAGCGCAATAATGAATAATCATTTGTTTCAGTAGAGCAGGTTCGAGTGATGGTTCAGATTAAAATGTTAGAGGTGACACTTATTGTAAGGTTACTGAATCGAATATGTATAGTATGCGTCATAAGTGCACTATCAGTTTGCTACAATCTATCATTACATATAATAAAACAAAGTCTCTTTCCGCTGTCTGTCCCTATGTATGCTTAGATCTTTAAAACTACGCAACGGTTTTTATGCGGTTTTTTTTAATAGATAAAGTGATTCACGAGTAAGGTTTAATATTACTATTAGGTAAATACTTGAATTAAAAGTACTCAGTGTGATTATTGTTTTCAATATGTTAGCTAGGTATGTGTTTGGTTGTGTGAGTGGTATAAGCCGCCACCCGCTACATCAACCGGCGTGGTTTCGATCCACAGGTTACGTTGTTATAATGTTCAAATAGTGCTGCACTGGATTGTAAACATTTGACCGTTGATTGTACCTATACTATTTTATTCTAAGTAAAAATTTTACTACCTAAGCGTGAAAAGTATAACTTGGGTTCGTTCTTAGGCCCAATTTTCGTGGGTATCTGTGTCTGTATCTCTTTGGTACAGGATTTAAAAAATACCGGCCAAGTGCGAGTCGTACTCGCGCACGAAGGGTTCCAACTTCCGTACCATGTTGTATTGGAGCCACACTTATTTTTTTTTCTGTTTTTAGTATTTGTTGTCTTAGCGGCAATAGAAATACATAATCTATGAAAATTTCAACTGTCTAGCTATCACGGTTTATGAAATACAGTATTTAGACAGACAGACGGATTGACAGTGAAGTCGTAGTAATAGGTAAAAAGTTGAGGCTTCCGGCGACTGGGACCGCAATCAACTGAAACCGCGGTCCCGGTTACCGGATCAATATTTTTAAATATTTTTCTTCCGTCGACTGATAACACTCTCAAAAAAACATAAAAAAACTGTTGTTCAAGTCAAAAACAGTACAGTCAAACGAAAAAACGTTTAAAGTAATCATTAAAGAAAAAACTCTTTGATTAAATAATATCATTTATTTATATTACTTAAAAAAACACTCTTTTATTATCGTTCGCGTTACTTATTTAAAATTTACGCAATGAAAACATACACCTTAAATATGCCAAAAATAATCAACAATTTACAAACAATTAATAATCATAATTAATAATTATAAGTAAGTAATTATCTATCACAAAATCAGCCATAAGGACGTTAAAACAAAATAAAAATATACGCATAATACGTATTATACAATAATCACTCCTAGTTAAAACGAACTCTAATTCTATGGGTGTCATCTAGAAAAAGGAATTTGAACATTTGAAAAATAAGTATTTAATTAGGTCTTTTTTTTTAATTAAAAATAATCAAAGGTTTCGCGTATTTTTACAATGATATTTTTGAATCAAAGAGTTTTATCCTAAAATTATTACTTCAAACATTTTTTCGTTTGACTGTACTATTTTTCTTGAACAATTTATTTCTTTGTTTATTTGCGAGTGGTCCCACTCGACGGAAGAAAAATAATAAAATAAATGAATCCGGCAACCGGGACCGCGGTTCTAGTTGATTGTGGTCCCAGTCGCCGGAAGCCTCCGATTAACAATGAACAAATATTATTACTTTCAAACATTGACTTCTTCAATGCTTTTAAACGCCTGGATCGATTTACATGATATAATTTAAAACTATTTTTAAAGTATGTATTTATACACCCACCACCGACCCAGTTGGCACAATGGTCACCATACCGGACTGCCAAACACAGGGTTGCGGGTTCGATTCCCGCCTCAGACAAGTATTTATGCTTAGATATTTGTCTGTGGTCTGGTTGTTTCTATGTATGATAAGTATATATTTACAAAAGAAAAAGTATATAAGTAGTATATCCGTTGTCTAGCACCCATAACACAAGTCTATTTACTAATCTTGGGGCTAGATGGCGAGGTGTGGAATGTCCTGTAATATTTATTTATTTATTTAATTCTATTCAATGTAATTACAAATAATACAATACTTTTTACATAATTTAAAATAAAAATTAAGCGTCATTCAAATAAACCGCCCCTGACCGCACCCGGTGCAAAGGAGCCGAGAATACTGGCCGCGTTACCTCTTTGTATGGCGACGGCTAACCTTTGCACCAAGAACGATCCGGAGCGGTAGTCAGAAGATTTATTTAATAGGCCTTTTATTATTAAACGCACGAAGTATTTACCATGAAACTTAAAGATAATCCAACCGATACACGAGCCGAGATCTCAATCTTTGTTGCTTGCTTGTAACTTCATTAAACGATGAAAGAGGAGGATGTGTTCTAGTCATGGCAAAAATAGCATGTCACTCGATATTTCACACTGTTAAAAAAATAGCAAGTAGCAGATGCTACAAAAAATCACTCTGACTGCTACTAATTCTATTTTTTTCGCAATCACCATCTTGGGTAGCTCGAGCATGTGGCTCGAGTACTGTTAATGTACCGCGGGCGCGGGTTGTCAAATTAACTTGAATCTTATTGTCAACGCGTTTAAGATGCGATTTGCTTGATTTGAGAGTGTTTAAGTGAAGTTGAATCGTATTTTTAACCGTGTTAAGCTTTTATTTGCTTATTGTACGCCAAATGGCAGATCACAGAGCGCAATAATATTTGTATTCGTATCTTCTAAATTTACCTGTGAATCACAAATAAATTATTTTGATTTGATTTGATTTGCTTAACTCAACATGAGACTAGCGGCAAGCCTCTAAGTAAGATTCTTTGATTTATTATTTAGAGCGAAAAGACATTGACAGTCCCAAGGCTGTTAAAGTATGAGGGAAAGTTCATTGAAATCGCTAATAATTACAAAGTGAAAAATCATTTACATTAGCACAAATAGCAGACCATGACAAATTGCTAAAAATAATTGTTACCCGTGTGAAAGATATTTTTCACTCAGATGTGAAAAATAATTGTCACCCGTGTGAAAGCTATTTTTCACTCAGATGTGAAAAATAATGTCACCCGTGTGAAAGCTATATTTCACTCAGATGTGAAAAGTAGCATTACCATTCACACTGTGAAAAATCAAATCATTTCACATTAGCAATGATTTAAAAATAGCATTCATTTCCATGCCTAATGTGTTCTGGGCGTAAACCTCAGCCGCGCCTTCAAAAATCTACGACGACCGCAAGATTTGATTCACGAAACTATCTTGTATAAAATCTAAAAAGGTAACGTATCTAACGCGACTGGTATAAGTACTAACTTTAAATCCCACGGCGGCGTAGAAATTGTTTATATGAAACATGAAGCCAAAAGCTCACCGAGCTTGGTCTGGCTCCGCGACCAAGGGACACAACATTAACCGTTGCTAAAGACGTTAAATTTGAGTGGAATAGAGATAACTTTAAATACTTTATCGCAATTTGAGTGTAACTTTTCGGGTAGGCATTTGATGGGTTCGTAGATACACCTAATATTATAAATGCGAAAGTAATTATGTCTGTCAGTTACGCATTTACGTTTAAGTCGCTCTGCCTGCCTAGCATGAAGATCAAAACACGATACGATAAAGCGATATAACTACATCAACTCTCAAAATATGATAGATAAAGCCGCCATTTTGAATTTTTATCTTATATTTAATCGCAATTTTCGATAAAAATTCAACATGGCGGCTTTATCGATTATATTTTGAGAGTTGATGTAGTTATATTGCTTTATCGTATCTTGTTTTGGTCTTCATGCTAGGCTAGCTGGATCAATTGTGAAGGATTTTAGTAATAAGATCTTGAGAAAGGACATAGGTTTATTTTTATCCCGATCCTTGATTTACGCTGGTAAAACCGCAGTACGTGCGCATTAGGTATTTATCTAATAACAAAAAGAGAAAGAGACTCATAAGGAAATCTCTAAAACTAAAAGAGTTACGGGTCTGAAAGTTTGCATGCAGCGTCTTTTTAGGACGTAGGCGCGCACAAAGAAAGAATTTGAGACTCTTAGGCTGCCTGTCCATAGTTTTCAGACTCAGTGGCGTTTCCACCAAAAAAATCCTTAGAGAACTCCGCGTGCGGAGTTTCTACGCAATTCTATAGGTGGAAACGCTGCTCCGGTCCTGTGGACGGGCAGCCTTAAGAGGTAAAAACTAGAAAGCGCTGTTTAATCTTTAAATACTCATTACTAAATCTCTGAAACTATAGCTAAAAGTCTGAAACTTCGCATGAGAGTTCCTAAGAGGAGTAATAAGAGGAAATGGTACCGGGGGCTCTTTCCATACAAACGTAGTCGACTGTTTTCTCCCTGGATAATGACACTAGAGCAAATATTTTTGTTGCATAAAACTTATAACTGCCATGACCATGCCCCTATGTTTTGATTTTTTTTAGTTTTTTAAATCTTGGTTTCTATGATAATTAGAAAATGAAAAAAAATAACCAAAACATATGGGCATAGTCATTGCAGTTATAGGTTTTATGGCACAAAATATTTGTGCTAGAGTCATTATCCAGGGAGGAAACAGTCGGCTACGTTTGTATGGAGAGAGCGCCGGTATCCTTTCAAATTAAGAAAGGATTTAAAAAAAATCGGGATCCCGTTTTGTATAACGTACTAGTTTCTATTCATAGTAATTATTTTCTCAGGTTTCCTAGTATTATTAGGAGTCTCCTTGTGACCATGACTATTGAACCAAAGTCGAAACATCGAGGTAAGATAAATAAAAATACACGATTAAGAACCGGGAAAATAATTGCTATGAATACAAACCGTGTGAGTTTTTAAAAGTTTGTTAGTATTCCATTGAAATATTAAATATCTTTGAGCGTTGCACTTTGTCTGTACTGTGTAACATACCCGTGTTATTTGATGGTACACGTCCGTAGCTGGTTGCGGCGGCATGCGGCATGTCACACAATATCCGAGCGTGTTTGCCGCGCAATTTTGGCACTGCCCGCGAAAAGCTTACTGACACACGAGTGCCTGACACTTTTGATATTAGTACTTCTGTTTGTGCTGTAGGCACATGAGTAGCTGTAGGTATAATTTTTGGTTAGATTTTGTTAGTTTGAGGTTAATGTGGAAATATTTAAAAAATCTAAGTTTTTTCTTGTATATAATAAATATTTCATGACATTTACCACATCAGCGCCAGACCCAAGCTAAGGAAAAAGGCTTGTGTTATGTAATACTCGAACAATTTTTTTTTGTAAAATTTATAACTACAGAAACACCAAGAACTAGAAACAGTTATCTGTAAATCATACAAATATACGTTCTATGCCGGAAATTAAATCCGCAAAATGTAACAAATACATGAATTAATAATACAATTTCGGTGAAGCACGACAATAAAAAAAACTCTGTCGATTTTGTAATAAAAAAATAAAGATAACTTTCCAATTTTTAATAAATATTAAATTAAAAGAAACATTCATTAAAAACTTTATTTATACATAAAAAACATTAAGAACTAGAAACAATTATCTGTAAATCATACAAATATTCATTCTATGGCGGAAATTAAATCCGCAAAATGTCACAAAAATATAAATTAATAATACAATTTCGTTGAAGTACAACGATAAAAATCTCTCTCGATTTTGAAATAAAAAAAAATATAACTTAAATTATATTTTATAAATTATACTTTATAAATAGTAAATTAAAAGAAACACTCATCAATTTTTTTATCTATACCTTCCTATAAAAACATTAAGAACCAGAAACAATTATCTGTAAATCATACAAATATACGATGCGTTCTATGGCGGATATTAAATCCGCAAAATGTCACAAAGAGGTACACGAATTAACTAGCAGCGCTCCGCAGTTTCATCTGGGTAACTCCCGATCTCGTGAAAATATCGGAATAAAAAGTAGCCTATGTTATTTTCAATGAATCAATGTATCCTCATACCAAGTTTCATCAAAATCGGTCCAGTAGTTTCGGAACCTGTTCGTTACAAACAAACAAAAAATCTTTCCTCATAATATTAGTGTAGAATCTACACTTAAAAATTATTATCTACACTGTAGATAATAATTTTTAAGTGTAGCACAACAATAAAAACATTCTCGATTTTGAATCTATTTAAATAAAAGAAAGTCGTGTTAGTTACACTATTTATAACTAGAGAACGGCTGAACCGATTTGGCTGAAAATTGATGGAGAAGTAGCTTAGAACCAGGAGAAGGACATAGGATACTTTTTTTTTTCGATATTCAAATGAGATCGGGACTTACGCGGTTGAAATTAAAAATACGAATTAATTATTCCATATTCAAACCCGCATAAGTCCCGATCCCGTGGGAATATCGGGATATACACTATTATGTATTCTGTGACGTTCGTCTTTGTTGTAAGGCGTTCGACCGGGGGGTTTTCTCGAGCGGCTGCAGTTTTTTTGTTGGTATACCACGACTATCCTCAGATTTCACTTGGTTTAGGCGTTTTTAATTGTAGATTATGTAACAAACAAACAGACAGACAGATATATTTTTGTCCTATTACTTTTTCGAAGTCCAACAGCCCCTTTTTTTGATTTGCTGTATCATTACATAGTATAAAACAAAGTCACTTTTCGCCGTCCCTATGTCCCTATGTATGCTTAGATCTTTAAAACTGCACAACGGATTTTGATGCGGTTTTTTAAAATAGATAGAGAGATTCAAGAGGAATTATACATATAGAAATCAATGCCACTTTTCGTTGTAATTTTATAACTCAAGAACGGGCTCACCTATCCAAACCAAATGTTTAAGTTTTGTTTGGACTATTTAGTAGATGGTTTATGTGAAGTTTGCACAAAATCGTTTGAGCGGTTCTTCATTTATCACATTTTTTTTATATGGCAAAACAACGTTTGCCGGGACAGCTAGTAAAAAAATAAAGATAACTTTTCCAATCCTTTACAAATAGTAAATTAAAAGAAACAATCATCAAAAACTTCATTTATACATAAAAAAAACATTAAGAACCAGAAACAATTATCTCTAAATCATACAAATATACGTTCTATGGCGGAAATTAAATCCGCAAAATGTCACAAAAATATGAAATAATAATATAATTTCGGTGAAGTACAACAATAAAAAAAATCTCTCGATTTTTAATTAAAAAAACAAGCATAACTTTTCCAATCCTTTACAAATAGTAAATTAAAAGAAACACTCATCAAAAAACCGTCGAAAATCAGTTATCAGCTCGAAATCCCCATTTCATTCGGAGCAGGTAGCATTGTTCACGTGCCGCGAATAAATTAGAAGAATTTTTTTTGGTTGTTTCTTTTCTCGTCAAAGATAATAGCTTGCCCTGGGGGTTGATAACGAACGCCCTGGGGGACCTTTAGCAAATTGCGCGTACTTTACACGGTACACCTTTTTTTAATAATGGCTTAGGCGGAGTGTGATTGTGAGAACTGGCTGGTAATTTAGTAGTTTGGTAATGGTATTATTTTCTTCTTATTTCAAAGGATATTACAAGTAAAATTAAAAAAGCAAACATGGGCATTATACTTAATTTTGTATACTTACCTACTCAAATGGCGTAGGTAATAAAAAAATATAAGTAAAAAAAGAATATTACAAACAAAAAAACAACCCTTTCCTTGCAGTCGGGTAAAAAAAGACGGATTTCTCAGGTCAGGACCATTAAAAAAACCGAATCGAAAACAAACTCCTTTTTTTAAGTAGCTTAATTAAATATTGCTTGCATTGGCCGCATTTCGCGTCTGGATTCTGAAGGTGCGTACGGATAGCGCGCGATAGGATTGTACACTGGTACGCGTAGTCAGTTTACGCGTGTCCAGAACGTCATGTCCATACGTGCAGCTACGCGTACACTCTTGGGGAACGCGTACCGCGCGAGCTAGCCGCAACGCGAGCGGGTACGCTATATTTGGACGGCAAAATGGATAGACACGCGTGCTCTTGGAGTTTCAATAATGAAATATATGAGGCTCGCGGAGCGCTCTGGATCGATTGACCTCGCGTACAGGTTCGCGGCGGTCCGTACAGGAGCTGTACGCGTATCCAATGTACGCGTGGACAGTGTTTCCCAGCTACGCGTAACACAGGAACGCGCTATCCGTACGCACCTTGAGACTTCTGAATCACAGGTGCGCGTCGAAAAAATGACACTATTTAGGTATTTTTTTTAATTAAATGGAAACAACAACAAAAAATTGTCAATTAAATTACAAAATTTCGGTAAAATAACTCACCAACAAACTAGACACGCAATAACACTTAACAGCTATTTCATTATTGAACAATTTTAGTTAGTTTGCGTTTAGACCTGACTCTGCTTTTAATATGAGTAGGTAAGTAATTTTCTATATTTATATACAAACTAGCTTTTGCCCGCGACTTCGTCCGCGTACAAGTCGAAAATGGCTCTAATAGGTTTTTTAATTAGTTTTAACACTAATATATTTCTGTGGGTTTTAATATTGCCAAAATCGGTAGGTATTTTAAATATTCTTTTATATTTGTACTAGCTGCGCCCCGCGGTTTCACTCGCGTAAGTCCCGATCCCGTGGGAATATCGGGATAAAAAGTAGCCTATGTGTTAATCAAGGTCTCCAGCTATCTACATACAGAGTTCCATCGCAATCGGTCCTGTGGTTTTAGCGTGAAGGAGTAACACAAAAGTTTGTAAGTTTGTAAAAGTTTGTAAAGTTTGTGTGTGTTACACACACACACAAACTTTCACATTTATAATATTAGTAGAATTTTACATGTTTTCTTCTATAGGTACTTATAAAGGGGGCAAAAAGTCTGTACTTGGAAGCAAATAAAAAAATGGGTATATGGGACTTTGAAAAAGTAGTAGATAAATAGTTTTTAAATTCCATGTCTGTCTGTTTGTTTGTTACTTGTACAATTAAAAACGCCTAAACAAATTAAAATCTGGTTTTCAATATCAGATAGCTCTATTTTAAGGACGGTCGTGTTATACTTTACATCAAAATCCAATTAGTAGGTCCTGAGTAATCCACAAAAAACTGCAGCCGCTCGAGAAAACCCCGGTCGAACGCGTTCCAGCAAACACCAACGTCACAGAATACATAATAGTGTAGCATACTTTTTATCCCGATATTCCCACGGGATCGGGACTTACGCGGGTTTGATATGAATTAATATTTTGGACTTGACTTGACTTGAATAATTCGTATATTTTATAACCAAAATGTTCTAGTCCTTACAATTTTAAATTTCGAATTCTACGTCCCTATGAGGCCGTGTCCTCAACGTGCAACCTCTTTTGAATAAAATCGGATTGAGTTTTCAAACATGACGTGTCAAAATACAATGTAGGTAAGTTAAAAGGAGTATTGATAGCAACCTCGAAGCAAATCACCCACTAAATAACTTTCTACCCCTTTTTAACCCCGTTAGGGGATAAATTTCAATAAAATACGAAACACGTGTTCAATCAATTTTGTTAAAGAATATTTATGCAAAATTATAAGAAGATTGGACCAAGGAATTACGTTGTCCTATACAAACTTTGCCCCCCTTTTTCACCCCCTTAGGGGTAGAATTTCGGAAAATCCTTTCTTATCGGATGCCTACGTCATACAAAGAACATACCCTCCAAGTTTCAGGTCTCTACAATCAGCGGTTTAGGCTGTGCGTTGATCCGTCAGTCAGTCAGTCAGGACAAAGGATTTTTTATCACAGTTGCTCATAAAGTGGATCTTATTAAACCGCTTTTAGGCTCATAATGCAACGTATTATACACGCGTGCGATAAAAAAAATCCAACTAGTGGTAAAATAATACGTTACCCAGATAAGTTAAATACGTATCTTACTGCTAATTACATATTAGGTAGATGAAACATTCTTAATTTATCTGGGTTATACTGTTTTGATGTATAGAAAACAGGTACCATCAAAGAGTTTTTAAGCCTTGCTGGCTTAAAACTCTTTGTTGGTACCTTTTTTCTTCTTTTCAAAAGGTTGTCTCTAAAGTCTGATAACGAACGATAATTTTACGTCATAACGTCTTTGAAAACAATTAAAAATTGAGTTTTGTTTTTATTTTGTTTTTTCTTTAGGTACATTAATATATTTTTTCCTTACCATTATATTGTTTTTAACCGCAAAAACAAATGAAAAAAAAACCTAAAAAAATATTGTATGTCAGACGAGGCTGTATAGGTTAAAAGTCTTTTGCCTAGCCTTTCGGGAGTGTAATTAACAAAAAATAGTAAACATAACCTAAAATTCTTAAAAACTTTTTATTATTTTAACAAGTCTTTTTTTATTCGCAACTGTGATAAAAAACGTCGTACGATACAGGTGTGGATTGATCATTCCATCTCGGCTTTTGCCACGCTCGCGTTCCGCTCGCGCGTCATAAACCGCCTCTATGGAATGATCAACTTTCCACACTTGTATCGCAATGTACTATTATATGTATAGATAGAAGATAATAGTTTACTTAAACAAATGAAAGAGAAAAAGAATCCCTGAAACTACAAGAGTCTGAAATTTCGACATGGGGCTTCCTTTTAGGACGTGTTTCTTGTGCATTCTTCTCATTGGTGAGCGCTTTCCGAAGGCACACATCCTAACTTAATTTTTAAGACTCTTCAAAGTGATGTAATGCACTGCATAACTCCTATTGCATATTTTTTTTTAATTTGACGTAAACGAGTACTTAGAAAGATTTTTTTTGGAAAAAGGCTGATAAAGTTAATAAAGTAGGTAAGTAACTATTATGTAGCCCGTGGATGTCGTAAGAGCCGACTAAGGGATTCTACCAGAGGAAGGGCAGCAGCTTCCTTCTGAGTATTTACTACCTAACTGCGATCACCAATCTGCCTGCCAAGCGTGGTGATTATGGCAAACCCCCCCCCCCCCCTCCTACATGACGGTATCGGGGAGGCCTATGTCCAGCAGTGGACATGTATGGGCTGATATGAATCATCATATCAGCCCATACATGTCCACTGCTCATCATCATCAGATGATTCTGTGTTTTCAATATCACTTTTAAAGAAACACTAAACGTGGGCGCGGCTAGTGATGTATATACAACTATAGAAATTAACTTAAACTGTTAGTAAGTACATTTCCTGTTTCATGATAAACTGCCCTTGGGAAATATATACACTGGAATTCAATTAAGTGTGGAGGTACAGGCGGGAATCAAATGTTTACTCAAATGTGTTGTTGATGAGATTTCTTTGAGCATTTAATCCTTAATCTTACACGGTAGGTAATATAAGAAAAACATGGAATTATTCTTTGTGTTTTTGTATGTTTTAATATTATGTAAGACTTCGTTAGTGTAAGCAAGATATTTTGGGTGTGTTGCGGATAATATTAGTATTATGCTTATAACTAATATTGTTGATTGTAACAAATGTGTTTTGTTTTTCTCAAAAGTGCTGAGATGGAATTGTAGGTGAAATTGTTACCGATCTTTTGGGCTAATTTCGAGGCGAAAATTCTTTGTCATTTCAAAGCTAGACTAGTTTTAATTCTTAATTTTAGGATAGCTTCAAAACTATAAGAAATTTTTGGCTAAAAATTACACCAAAATGTCGGTAAAAATTTCACCTACAATTCCATCTCAGCACTTTTGAGAAAATCAAAACACATTCGTAACAATCAACAATTTTCACCAACGAAGGCGACCGGTGCCAGTAGTAACTATTAGTAGGCTGTGTACCAAGGTCCCCCTCTCCTACTCCCCTTAAGTGCAGACTTTATTATCAAATTTTTCTTAAGTTTAAGGCAATGAGAAAATTAATACTAATTATCTTGTGTAGCTTTGAAAACTAATTTATAGGTTCTGTAAAGAAAAAAACGTATCACGTCATTTAAAAAAACCTTTTGTAAAACTTGAACAAATGAACACGGTATAGAAAGTCGTCGGGCACTCCCAGTGTTTTCAATTTTTACAAGTTGTAAGAACCAAAACAATAATCGATACATTATTTTTTTTATAAAATCAAATTACATACTAACATACTAACTAGCCTGTAATTTACACGTCTAGTTCTGAAGTATGTAATAGTAATTTTTTTATAAAATAAATGTTTACCAAAAAATACAAGTCTTGTAAATATTGCTAAACGGCCAGCAATAATAATAAACAAGTTTAATATTAATCTAATATAATACACTTTCCTTTCTGATTGTACAAATGTTTCTCACTTTCGTCTTGAGAAAACTTAGTGATGTCATACAATGGTCCCTTCCAGCCCTTAGGGACGGAATATTTATGGGAATCAAATAATAGGGGCTAGGCTACTACTGACCTTTTTCATGAATTGGGCCCTCGCCAGTAGCGTACCGTGGGTCTCTGTCGCCCGGGGCGGAGTCATAATTTGCCGCACTTTTAAAGTCATAAAAATAATAATGTTGGCAATTTGCCGCCTTCTGTGGTCATAAAATTAATAATTTTGGTAATTTGCCGCCCTTTTGACGTCACAAAATAATAATGTTAATGAGAAAAACACGTAACGATATGAGAGTTAACACTACTACTACTACTAGTGTTACTTTACGTTAGTGTTACTTTGTAACATTTAGACTTAAGCTTTATTTATTTTTTTAATTTTATTATTAACTAGCGACCCGCCCCGGCTTCGCACGGCTATATTATGCATGTATTATACATATAAACCTTCCTCTTGAATCACTCTATCTATTAAAAAAACCCCATCAAAATCCGTTGCGTAGTTTTAACGATTTAAGCAGTCAAAGGGAAATAGGGACAGAAAAAGCGACTTTGTTTTATACTATGTAGTGATGTTATTTGAATTTGGTGTTTACAATAAAGAATTTATCTATTAATCTATAGTTTTCGTAAGTTTTTGTAAGTACTAACAACATATGGACTGTAATCGTCTGAAATAAATGATTTTGAATTTGAATTGAACTTGATATGAAAGCGAAAAATTTTTTTTTAAACCACCTTCTTGATTTTACTGACCCAGTGACCGCACAAATTTTTTTTTCCAATTTTGCCGCCCTCCTAAAGATGGCGCTCGGGGCGGTTCGCCCCTCCGTCCCCTCCCCCTCGCTACATCACTGTTACTGACCTTTTTCATGAATTGGGCCCTCGCCACACTGGCCGAGGCCTAACTTGCTTAGCAAATGCGTATTGAGATTGTGTTTAATTTACTTCAATGTACTCTCTTGTTTTCAGTTTATAACGACCTTTGACGACCTCACAAGGTTGCGGGTTTGATTCCCTCCGGAGAACAAATGTTTATATAATCTACCTACAGATATTTGTTTGAGTAAAAGTTATTTATCCGTTATCTGGCATTCTGGCAAATATAGCACAAGTCTTTATTTGATTAGTTTAAGCCTATTTGGCATATATTATTATGTCTAATATCATAAATTAAAAAAAAAACAATTCTTTGAAGGTCCGTCGTCGTAGATGTTATAGAGACGATACAGACAAATTCAAGATTGTTTAACAATCCGTTGCACAAGACCGTGAACTATGGACGTAGAGTGGAGAGACTTTTGCCCTGTAGTATACCCCAGGCTCTAAATAATAATAATCACTATCACTACATAGTATAAAACAAAATCGCTTTCTCTGTCCCTATGTCCTATATCCCTATGTATGCTTAAATCTTTAAACTACGCAACGGATTTTGATGCGGTTTTTTTAATAGATAGAGTGATTCAAGAGGAAGATTTATATGTATATAATACATGCATATTATATATATTATATATATAGCCGTGCAAAGCTGGAGCGGGTCGCTAGTCTATACATAAAATGATTTGCCCTGAATAACTAACTGACTGACATACGTCAGTCAGTTAGTTATTCAGCCGCACAGCCTAAACCGTTGATCGTAGACACCTGAAACTTGAAAGGTGTGTTCTTGATATGAAGCAGGCATCCGATAAGAAAGGATTTTCCGAAATTCTACCCCTTAGGGTGTGAAAAAGGAGGCCAAACTTTGTATTAGACAACTTGGTTCCTTGGTCAATTTTCGACTTTAACGCGGACGAAGTCGCGGGCAAAAGCTAGTCTATGCATATAAAATGCTTTGTCCTGACTTACTGACTGACTGACGGATCAACGCACAGCCTAAACCGCTGAGCGTGGAGACCTGAAACTTGGAGAGTGTTTTCTTTGTATGACGTAAGCATCCGATAAGAAAGGTCAAACTTTGTATGGGACTACGTGATTCCTTGGTTTAATCATTGATCTATGGGTTTAATCTACTTAAAATTTTGCATAAACAATATTTTTACTTACTTCTACGCGAACGAAGTCGCGAGCTAAAGCTAGTATGTAATATAATATGTATTCTTATATGAATTTAACTTTATTTTATAGCTGGGTAGTTGATAGAGTTACCAACAAAAAAATTTAACTTTACAAAACTTTTTTTTACAAACGAAGTCAACGAACTAGCTTTTTACACACAACAATGGCCAGCAACTAAAAAGTTACAAAGGGAAGTTTCATTAAATTTTATAAAACTCTAGTTCACAAAAATTGTTAACAAAATTAAAGTGAAAAATGCTTGTGCAATCGTGACGAGTTTCTAATGAAGCGCGGTCTTAGTTGCGGAGTTTTCAACGAAAAATACGAGAGTTGCCAACGAGAAAAAAGTAAAAACCCGACGATGTAATCTCAGTGTGGCCACTTTATTAAAAACGTTATTTAAGGCTCGCACGTTTTTCTGCGCCAAAGTCAGTGGGATAAAGGAAAGCCATTTGATTTTTTATTGAAGCAAAAATACCTATAGAAAAAGTTAACCAACCTACTTGGAAATGCAGAATTGCAGTACTGGCCAAAAAGCAGAGACAACTTTTATCCTGAATTTTTCATTTAAAAATGGAACGCTTTATTGGACTTCACTTTGATCTGTCAATTCCTAGTTATTGCTGATGTAGTTCGAATTTTAAAAATGGGCTTTGCAAACAGATTTTTTTATTCGAAACACTGATACGACTTCAAAAAATGGAAATATATAGAAATTATACACGTTTGATGTAAAGATTTTAGGCCTATCCGCACAGCTCAATGACGACACAGTGCCGGCACTGTGCCGTAACATGATTTTCTATCAGTGTCAGTGAAAAATGATATTGTTTCATACTTTTTGTACTAGACTATCCGAACTGGTCAGTGACAGTGATGTTCAGTGCTGTCAGTGCTGCTCCGACGTTGCTCCGACACTCGCCGTGATCCGGCGTGAATTTGCAGCGGACCAAATTTTGCCTGACACAGTCGCAGTGTTTCAAGGTGGCCAAATTAGTAATTAGTAAGTAAATTGAGTCGGTCCGTGTATTGCCAATATTTATATCGTTTTTTTTGACGATGACCCCTACCTAGGGCATTCTTTTTCCTTCTAACCGCAGTCAAAATATCGGAAATTTTGCGGTCGTTATCTTTGCTCGCTCTCGTTTTTTTACATAATATTATTTAAAAAACCCGGCCAAGCGCGAGTTGGACTCGCGCACGAAAGTTATGGTAACCCTTGCGATAGAGTACTGAAAATCCCTGTGCCGTGTCGGTACTGTCACTGACATGTACGAATAGCACATCACGGCACGGTACTGTACGGAACTGTCGACACCGTGCCGTCACTGTGTCGTCACTGAGCTGTGCGGATAGGCCTTTACTATGCCAAAATCACAGAAGAAAAAAAACTCATTTTATTTGTATAGTGTTACACCTTTAAACATGTTACCACCCAATAAACCAATTTTTACAACGAAATAATACAAGTTTCCAGCCAGACACAGTCGCCAGAGAGAAAGTAATAAAAATCATTCGTTCAACAATCGATTGTTGTTCAATAGGCCGAATGATAACAACACTACAACTAATCGTAACTTTTAGTTAGTTTCGGTAACTTTTACAAATTGCTCCTGTTTTTCTGCTTTAGTTTTGATTAGGTGAATCTATGCGTTTTATTATTTGGATAAGTACCTTCTTACCTAATTGACGAAGATTAATTAATCAACACTAATATTATAAAAAAGAAAGAGTTTTTTGTTTGTAACAAATGGGGTTCGAAACTTCTTGATCGTTTTTGACGAAACTTTTGTATGAATTGTTAATTGACGACGCAGTTAGCACAATGGTCACCATGCTGGACTGCCAAACACAGGGTTGCGGGTTCGATTCCACCCTCAAACAAGTATTTATGCTTATTTGTCTGTGGTCTGGTTGTTTCTATGGATTATAAGTATATATTTACAAAAGAAAAGTATATAAGTAAGTATACCCGTTGTCTAGCACCCATAATACAAGTTAAATAGTTACTTAGCTTGGGGCTAGATGGCGATGGAGGTTTTACTTAGATTAACTTTTGAGGCTTCCGGCGACTGGGACCGCAATCAACTGGAACCGCGGTCCCGGTCCCGGCACTGATTTTAATAAGTGAGTGTAGAACGGCCTGGAAGTGCCTCCAGCTTTTAAAATTTATATTATAGAGAATGTGGGCGAAGGGATATAAACGTTCAAAGTTAGCTCCTGTGTATGAAGAATGTTTATTTTTTTCTTTTTAGTTCGCGTTATTTTTTTTTGTTTTCATGTTTAATTTTTATTTAAATTTAATTTTTGGGTTACGTTTTTATTCAAAAAAAAGCTTGTTTTTAAAAATATATTTTTATTTAATTTTTTATTTTGAGAGTGGTATCAGTCGACGGAAGAAAAATATTTAAAAATATTAATCCGGTAACCGGGACCGCGGTTCCAGTTGATTGCGGTCCCAGTCGCCGGAAGCCTCGTTAATCGCTGATTTTGTAATTTGACACATAATTGTTTCACCGAATCTGATAAAAGCTTCCATGAAAAGAAGTGTTTAAAAGTTCGTGTGTCCAACAACTCACAGTTGAAAATCCAGAAATCATTAAATAAATCATATTAAGACAATAATGAAGCCATAATAACATTAATAACAGAACAAACCCCAACTCGTTAGAACCATCTGTAGTAATTGGATAACGGCATCGGTGACGGATGGTTTGGCCATCATCCAATATATACAGGGTTATTGGTAATTATACTAGCAAGCTGTTGAGGGCTACTTCTGTACACCTAAACAAACAACTTTTGTTCTACGACTTTTGGAAATTCGAAATTTTTTCGAAAATTTTGAAATTAGGTTTACCTGAAAATCAGCTGTTCCACACACGGAGACGTCAGTAACCTTAAAATTTTACTTATTTTTTTTAGTTTTATTTACTTACTGTTCTTGGTCTGAATGACCTTTGTTTTAAAAATCAGCTGTTTTTCGAATTTACATAAATTCAAAATTTTCATTTTTTTTTTCCAATTTCCAAAAGTCGTAGAACAAAATTGGTTTGATTAGGTGCACAGAAGTAGCCCTCAACGGCTTGTTGAGCACCATAACAAACAACTTTTGTTTGACGCCTTAGGAAATTCGAAAAAAAAATGAAAATTTTGAGGAAACAGCTTATTTTCGGGTAAACCTAATATATAATTTAAAAAAAAAAACCAAAAGTCATAGAACGAAAGTTGTTTGTTAAGGTGCATTACCCTGTTTAAAACTTCATGAATAGATACGTTAACACTCTATACGCAAATTGGTACAAACAAGTAAGACAACTAGTAATTTTCGCCAAAGAAGGCAATTTTTAAAGTCCAATCACCTATCTAAGTTCTTAGAGTTAGGGACCCTATATGATTCACTGATTGGTGTTGAGTGTTGATACAATCTGCTTAAATAAATAAATATTGCAGGACATTCCAGACATCGCCATCTAGCCCCAAGCTAAGTAACTAGACTTGTGTTATGGGTGCTAGACAACGGATATACTACTTATATACTTTTCTTTTCTAAATATATACTTATAATACATAGAAACAACCAGACCACAGACAAATACCTAAGCATAAATACTTGTCTGAGGCGAGAATCGAACCCGCAACCCTGTGTTAAGCAGGCCGGCATGGTGACCATTGTGCCAACTGGGTCGTCAGATTCCCCGACGGGACAATATATTTAATCAAAAAAATTCACATGTACTTACGAAGAGTCATAATTTCGAAGTTATTTTTTTCTTTTTGTAGGGCTTCACGTTTATACCTTTTTTGTTCTATTTGTGGCTTTTTCTTTTCATAGTTTTTTTTCCTTTTTGTAGGCTTTTTACGTTTTTACTATTTTTATTATTTTGTGTCGGGGGTTTTTTAAATTTTTAATTTAATTTTTTATATAGTGCATGTCCTGCACTAGGCTATCAATCGGAAGCGCTAATATGCAACCAGGGTTGTGAGTTCAAGTCTCGTCTCGCTTTCAATTATGAAGACGCATTTTTAAAAATAATTGTGTTTATAATTTCGCACTATTACCAATCCAGTACAAAATATTATTATGCAGTCCACAGTCAAATAAATGCATGTCTTTCATTCGATGTCAAACGGTCTATAACTATTCTATAGTTATTTGTTGGAAACATAGTCGACTTCCACGATGCACCAGATCGGACTGTCGACTGATTTACGATAGCCATCTATTGGTCGTTTTCTACGAACGACGTTATTGTTGTCTTCGCGCTAGATGGAAATCTTCCGGGATTTTCTGTTGTTTAGTTGGAAATGCGACAATACTTTTTATGCTCTTCGCGATGTTTGCTTTTGTACACGTACTACTCTTAGTACTAACCTAATAATAATGGTAAAGACAAAGTCAAAGTCAATTTATTTTATTCATTTGGATGCTTATTACATTTGTACACAGATCACCATAGAAACGTCTTAAAAACTAAGTTAGGATGTGTGCCTTCGGAATGCGCCCAGCAATGAGAAGAAGGCACAAGAAACTCATGGGTTTTTTTTTTGGTAACTATATTATATAACTGGAGCTTATATTATATAATGGTCACTATTTATATAAGGTAATATTTAAGGTAAGGTATATATTGGCCTATCGGTGGCTAACTGTATTAGCAAGATGTTGAGGGCCACTTCTGTGCACCTAGAAAAACAACTTCCGTTCTTTTGTGACGAATACAAAACAACGGATAATTCGCGAAGTGGTGCCGATATCAGAATGCATTCCATGCAACGTTGCACAATGCACATTCAACCACACTCTAACCCAACACGATTCCTACATTCACAACCCACAAGGCAGGTCACATGCTAAATTTTTTAACATAAGTGTCATATAGAGAAAACATCCGAAACTTTTCGAAAACTTTCATTATCCTACTAATATTATAAATGTGAAATTTTGTGTGTATGTATGTTTGTTACTCCTTCACGCAAAAACCAATTGCGTTAAAATCAGTATGTAGATAGCTGGAGTCCTGGATTAACACATAGACTTCTTGTAATCCCGATATTCCCTAATTCTAAGTTCTCAGATCCTTCAGGATATTGAACTGCCACGTAGCCTTTGGATGTCCTCTCCCTCTTGGGCGTTTGGGGAGGTTTAGGGCAGTTTTTACGAGCAATTTACAGGGGATTGGAGCTATTTTAAATGACCCATGGATATACTCATGTGCTATCTCATCATCCGAGTGATGTTTCCGGTTGCATACCTCTCGGGAGCCCGGAGTCCGCTTTCCTACTTTTACGCCTCCACTTAGCACGATCTTCGGCATCCTAGTTTGTAAGGCCATTGGCACCCAGTCTCTCATGTGCTATCTATCCCTCTGTAATTGAAATCTCTTTAGCCACATGGTACAGTTCATTATATCTGCATTTACTAGTGCATAAAAACCCCGGACGTGGTATCTACGTGCTCTTAGATTAGTGTATTTCTATGTCCACGCGAGAGCATTTCCTTGTAGAAGATGTAAAGTGGGAGTTTTACGGTGCAAGGGAAATACGTCTTTATTTACTACGGCACGTGACCTTTACTGCATCTCTGAGGAATAATCTTTGTGGGTTTTCTGGTCTAAAACTTCAAAAAATTGCGCGAAAAAAGAAGTAGAAACTCATAAACGTTGTAAACTCTTTGTTAATTGTAGGTAAAAAAATAATATGAATTATTTCAATTCAAAGTTCGAAAATTAACTCTAATTTACTTACGGAATGGAATTTTCAAGATGTGGTGACACCATTAGGTAAATAATTGTGTTGTCACATTTTAAAAATTCGTCCGAAGTTTTCCAACGTTTGAAATTCGCTCTGAGAAAACTAGGGTCATTTTCCCGGAAGCTTTTTCCCCGTATTTCCAATTTTTTGAGGTAACTATTAGGTTTATTGACATGTCTTCGTCAAACATGTAAAAATGTAAACGTAAAAAAAGAATACAACAAATTTAAATAAATACATTTAAATTAATTGTATTTACTTTTTCTGTAACTTGTGTGTGTAATAAAGCGATAGAACGCTTTCTATCTATCTATATCTATCTATAGTATCTATCTATACTCAGTTTGGGATAGGTATCTAACCTAGATGCAATTCGCATACTGTCGTTGCTATGCGTTCAGTAGAATTAGAAAAAAAAAGTCCACAAGCGTTACCTTGTCTATTCAAAATTAATCTGCCGCGTGGCGAAATGCCTCGATTACATTTTTAGCCTCCATTAGAATTGTCAAACCAAATTCAGCTTTCGGTCGTTCAGAATAAAACTTGTATTTGTTGTTTACAATCTTCGTTTCGTTAGCCGTTTTATTGGTAAATTGATCCAGGATCTTTTTAATTTTATGCAAACTGAAAAACATTTATTAAATTGTTTACATATTAGGCATACTTTGAAACTATGCAAATTTACTTTTACATGTAAATAAATAAATAAATAAATATAAATATTGCAGGACATTAGCCCCAAGCTAAGTAACTAGACTTGTGTTATGGTTCTAGACAACGGATATACTACTTACATACTTTTCTTTTGTTAATATATACTAATAATACATAGAAACAACCAGTCCACAGACAAATATCTAAGCATAAATACTTGTCTAAGGCGAGAATAGAACCCGCAACCCTGTGTTTGGCAGTCCGGCATGGTGACCATTGTGCCAACTGTGAGTCGCCGTCGTCGAATCAGTTGTAAACATAGTAATAATAAAAACAATGTATCCATAGTTTCTCAGTATCCAGCCGCCCAATTGCTGTATTCTTATGCAGCGCGTCTTGACTGCGTTTGCGTCATAACCATAGATTTCGTATTGCTAAGACGCACTCGTCACGCAGTTACTCATGTGGTTTAGGTTTGCGTAACGAGTGCGTGACGAGTGCGTAACGTGTGCGGTACGGCAATTGGTGCAATACGGCAATTGGGCGGCTGTCCACTACCATCCCATCACAGTGACCCAAGTAGTTTTCTCCTGTAGTAGTGCTATCCAAACTGGAGGTTGATCTTGGCAACATTTTATAGTACAGATATTATGGATAATCGCTGGTTTGGTGTTGTGGGGTTTTTTGTAGATCGATAGGTCGTTGGAATTTTTAAGATATTAAGAAGGACCACTGGCTTCTGCCAGAATAAGATTTTGAGTAACTGAAGTACGCACTGAAGGAACCTTTACAAACTTTATGAGGGAGAAACAAAACGATGGCCACTTACCTAGTTCAGTCGGCACCGCCTTTCCTGTGGATGGTAGTTTCAGGATCCTCTGCACGTATTATTTAAGATGAACGGTGATATGAATTGTCACTAGCTGTATGCACACTATAAGTCCTAATGCGTCACACGCTTCCGGGTAAGTAGTCCGGTGGAAACACAGCACATACGATGCGCTGCCCTCCGAAGTAAACAATCAACACTCCTTGAGATGACACGGATTCTACGACGT
Organism: Idaea aversata; assembly: GCA_907269075.1. NCBI lineage: Eukaryota > Metazoa > Arthropoda > Insecta > Lepidoptera > Geometridae > Idaea > Idaea aversata. The sequence continues at coordinate 9,150,777 of OU026102.1, forward strand.
ATATCGCGATAATATTCACAAATATCCGGTGAGACTCCCGGCGACAAGACACGTAAGCGTATGTCTCATCTGACGTCGATGAAGCGAGTGCTCGACCAATTCTATGCAATTGACCAAGCGTAATATTTCTACCCTCAAGTAAAAAAAGTGTATAAGGTTCGAACATACCCCCCACCGAAATCAATTATGATGATTTCCAGTAAAATTTAAGGATGCTCTACATAAGGTAGAGACGGTAGAGTCTCATAGAGTCTTTTAGAAAGGGTAGAGTCTTACAAGAGAAGGTAGAGTTTTATAAGAATTAATAAATTTTAAGCTAACTAAAATGGAATATAAGATATTATAAGATATAGTTAACTAATTAAGGATTACTTAAGTATAATGTAGGTAGATATATAAGATTAGTCTAATTAGAGTAAGGTAAAGGGCAGATTTTATTGAAAGGTCTTTTAAGTATGCCATTCCGCGTCCTCAGAGATACGACACGCACAACATTATCTGGACCCGGGTAGAGACGCTCTACTCGAGCCAAAGGCCATTGAAGTGGTCGACTAAGTTCAGTTTTAATCATGACTAGATCGCCTTCTTTCAAGTTAGAGGACGAAGAAGTAAACCATTTTGCTCTCTGCTGCAAGGTGTGCAGGTAGTCTTGTGACCAAAGTTTCCAGAACGTCTGAGAAACCTTTTGCAAGAATTGCCAACGTGACAACCTACCTACAGGCACATCACCGAGGTCATACTCAGGAACAGCTAGCAGACTTCGACCAATTAAAAAATGTCCTGCCGTTAAGACTTCATTATCATTCGGATTGTTCGAAAGAGGACATAGCGGACGCGAATTAAGAATAGCCTCTATTTTACAAAACACAGTCGCAAGTTCTTCAAAAGTTAGCGCCTTTTCACCTACAGCTCGAAGCAAAAGTCGCTTAGATTGCTTTATTCCCGCTTCCCATAGGCCGCCCATATTCGCTGCACTAGCTGCGTTAAATCGCCAATTAATGTTTCTATTAGCACAACCGTCAGCAATAGATGTATTGTTATCATTAAAAAACTTACAAACTTCCTTTAAGTGTTTTGCAGCAGCAATAAAATTAGTTCCGCAATCAGAATATAAAACAGAACATAAGCCGCGTCGAGCTACGAACCTGTCTAAGGTAGCTAAAAAACAATCCGAAGATAAACTACTAAGAATTTCTATGTGAACCGCTTTAGTTGAAAAACATATGAATAGGCACATATAACATTTCTTAATTTTTGCATTTCTCAACAAACTGTCTTTTATGTAAAACGGTCCGCCCAAATCACAGCCGACGTGATCGAACACCTTGTTAGGTAATAATCGCGGTGCAGGTAACGTACCCATAATAGGCTGTGACGTAACAGGGTTGCATTTGAAACATGTAACGCATTTAGATAAGACGGATCTAATGATGCCACGGGCATTAACTATCCAATAAGTTTTACATAAAATTCCTTGTAAGGTACGCGGTCCTACATGTAGGTATAATTTATGATAATATTCTATAAGTATATTTGTCACATGACATTTTTTAGGTAATAACAACGGATGTTTTGTATCGTAGGGTAGATTTGTCTGTGTAAGTCTACCCCCCACCCTGAGGAATCCTTGTGAATCCACAAAGGGTGTTAATTTACGAAGTGACAAAACTAATTTATTATTTTTTATAAGATTTATTTCATTTATGAAGTATTTTTGTTGGTAATATTTAATTATCACGTCATGCGACTTTTTAAGCTCGTTAGTCGTAAGTGAGCCGACTAAACGAGTGTTTTTAGGTTGTTTACAGTTAATTATGAAACGTAAACACCAAGCTATCGCTTGGTGTTTACGTTTCATAATTAATCTGCTCTGTTCTAATCTGTTCGCTGCAATTTACGAAATGATGAAAATTGCGAAAGTATAATTTCAAAATCATTTAACTCAACACTTTGAGTATGATAAGCATAAGTATCTATATTAGATTTTAATTCTAAGATTTCTTTGTCATTTTTGACATAAAAGGTACTAATTGGCCATTGATGAACGTCATCATTTAGCCAATCGGGGCCACAGAACCAGCGTTCTGATTCAGCTAAAAGCTGAGTGGGCATCACGCCGCGCGAGCAGATGTCGGCGGCGTTATCTTCGCTCCTCACGTGATACCAACAGTTTGGTGGGACTATCTCGACTATTTGTGCAACGCGACTCGACACGTACGTTTTAAGTTTATAAGGTGATGTTTGTAACCATGCGAGTACGACACTCGAATCAGTTAAAGCAATTAATTTGAAATTTATATTTTCTAAGTTTTGTTTTATGAAAATAATAATCTTAGATAACAACACAGCAGCCATAAGTTCCAGCCTAGGAATAGATAATGGTTTAATTGGCGCGACTTTAGTCTTACTAGCGAGCAGTCTCGTCTTCACCTGCCCGTCCGAACTCACACTACGCAAGTAGACACTCGATGCGTAACCACGGGTTGACGCGTCACAAAATGCAATTACGTGAACGTCACGAAAATGCGAAATAAGTATATGTCTATCTATATGAAGTGAAGACAAACAAGACAAGGAAGAAATAAAAGATACCCACCTATCACGCAACTCGCTAGGAAGTTGTTCATCCCAGCCTAGGTTTAGTTTCCATAAGTCTTGCATAATACATTTAGCTAGGAATGTACAGGGAGATAATAAGCCAATCGGATCGTAAATACTAGCTAATAATTTTAAAACAGATCGCTTTGTGAGTGTGTCATCTTTAAAACTGTATTTAAAATAAAAATAGTCGTTAGTAGGTAAAAAATGTAAACCTAAGACCTTTAGTGAGGATGAAGATTCATCATTATTATTAAAATCAATGTCAATAGCTTGACCGGGTTCGACATTACGAAGCAACTCGGGTGAGTTGCTTGCCCACTTTCGTAGGTCGAAACCACCTAGTTTTAGCAGAGCTACGAGCTCCTCCTGCAACGTGCAGGCTTCTGTTATGTCTGGAATTGACCATAACAGGTCATCGACCCAGAATCCGTTAAGTAAAACATGTGCAGCGCGCGGGTATTTCTCGCGTTCGTCCATCGCGAGTTGATGTAAGGTACGAACAGCAATAAATGGTGCGCTACGTAAACCGTAGGTATTTGTAAGTAATTCATAAACTTTAATGGGCTCATTTTCAGACTTTCTCCATAAGATATGTTGATAACAACATTCGGAAGGGTCAATGACCGTCTGACGATATATTTTGGCAATGTCGGCAGTAAAACAAACATCATAAAGTCTGAAATTTAAAAGTATTTTTAAAATGTCAGGATGTAATTTTTGTCCCGTTAGAAGAATGTCATTTAATGATTTACCATTAGATGTAGCACAACTCCCGTCAAAAACAACACGTACTGGGGTAGTTGAAGAATTACGTACTACAATTTGATGTGGTATTATATACCTACTTTGTTCTGAACCAGTATAAGGACGCATGTGACCTAACTGTTCGTATTCAAGCATAAAATTATGGTATGCATCTTTTAAATCAGGTGATTGCGATAAGCGTCGCTCTAAGTATAAGTACCTACGCAATGCTGTATTATAAGATTCACCCAGGGCTGCACCGTTCGGGTCTAATAAGATAGGCGAAACATACCTACCGCTAGAAGTGCGATAGTGACGTTTAGAAAATATCTCCTCAGCAAGTTTGTCCTTTGGGCTAATAGGGTTGGCACACGGTGTCTCCTCTATTTCCCAAAAGGATCTAAGTTGAGTGCTGAGGGGATCATTATCAATGGTGTACGACACCAGGTTGCAACACGATGCAATATTATTATTAGAATGATTTATGGAAGTACACGGTACTTCAATTTTACCACATAAAATGTACCCAAAGACACTATTGAGTGCAGTGGGCCATGTGGGACCAAAATTAAGTTTATCGCCATCGAAAACGTGAGGGAAAACATCCCCAGCTAAGATAATATCTACAGGAGATTTTTTGTAAAAGTAAGGATCCGCTAGTACTAAGTTTTTATATTTTTTAGAAACGCTTTCAGGTATTTCCGTTGTAGGTAAATCAGAAGTTATTTTGGAAAGAACAATCGCATCAATTTCGAAGGTAGGATTATCACAATGTCTCGGTTTGACAGTGCATGACGTCATCCCTAATGTTTTAACATTATTTCCTGACAAACCAAAAATCTCAAAAGAACATTTTCTTCGTGACAACCCTAGCCGTTGTAAACATGCTGACGTGATAAAGTTCGACTGTGCCCCGCTATCTATCAATACGCGGCACTGTTGTTGATTTCCGAACGAATCCGTAATGTTTACAATTGCAGTACTTAATAAAACTACCTGCGCTTTATCACCTACATCATTTGTATGAGACGAGTTATTATGAGTGTCTTGGCGAGCAGATCGAGCAATCGGTGTGGGTGAGCTCGGTATGTCATTGGAGGTGACATGCAATAAGGCATGGTGTCGCTCGTCACAAACAAAACATTTAAAATCACTTTTACAGTCAGCTGTCGAGTGATTAGCTTTGAGGCAATTATGACACAATTTCAATTGGTCAGCACGGCTGACTCGCTGCTTTTGGCTCAATTCACGGAATTGATTACAACGATATATCAAATGATCTCGGCCACAATGCACACATTTAACTTTTAAAGAATCTTGTTTTGTTTGAGATGTATGGGAATAGTAAGATTTACGTGGGTAGGTTTCATTCGATTTTTTATTATTGTTAGAATTAGTTTTATTTTGTATATTAGATGTAATCGAATGTTTATTAGTGTAAGACTGCGAATGATTTAATATTTTTATCTGATTTTGAATGTGCGTAATTAATTCTTCATAAGTAGGTATGTTATTCTGATTAATGCTTTGTTCAAACGATTTTCGAGTGTTAGGATCGAGGGCCCGTAATGCAATGTGACAAAAGACAAAACTCGATAAGTTTTCAAGTTTTAACATTGAAATTGCCTTATAAGAATGATTAAATGTTTCGATAAACATATTTAAGTTAGTAGGCGACTCGGATTTCAAAGCGGGAAAATCAAGCATTTTATCTAAGTAGTTGCCTACAAGCGTTCTGTTGTCATGATATTTTTCTAATAATGCTTGCCATACTACGTCATAATTACTTGCCGTAATTGGCACACTTTTTACAATATTTAGCGCGGAACCTTTAGTACAAGATAATAAGTAATGAAATTTGTCTATTTTAGGTATACTAGATTGGTCGTGTACCAAAGAGCAAAATGTCTCATAAAAAGTATTGAAATTCTCGATGTTTCCGTCAAATGTAAACAATTCAATCGGCCTAAGATGTGGTCGATTGTTTGTCTCGCTCGCACTCGTAGCGCGTGCGGCGGTCGAGTCAGAATTTTTAACTGAACTTAGATTGACGGTAGATGACGGATATTTCGACGCTATAAGTTGAACGTGAAAAAATAAATCTTCAAAACTTTTTATTTCACTTATAGAATACTGTAACTCGGGTTCCATAACTAGTTGAGCCGCATAAGTTTCTGAACAAAGACTTTCGAACTTTGCACGTAACGACGTAATCTCTGAGGCACGCATCATAAACATATCCACAAGATCTGGCTGAGAATCTAGTTTTTTAGACAAATTATATACCTCCTGCATTTTACTGAAAACAATTTGTTTTTGAGCTATACATTTGTTAACTGTTCGAATGGCATCTATATCTTTTTTAGATAGTACTTTGTCAGTCGCCATTTTGTAAACGTGGACAAAGTAACTACGCAATATGAAATTATATATGTATAAAATTAACTTTCTATTACGTATTTTAATAAGATAAGAGGTTTACAAGCACGGCTTATAAGAAAATATTAAGATTTTAGTAAGATTTTGAGGGATCGTAAGGTGATCCGGCTCCGAAGGATCAAAAAACAATGTGGGGTTTTTTGTAGATCGATAGGTCGTTGGAATTTTTAAGATATTAAGAAGGACCACTGGCTTCTGCCAGAATAAGATTTTGAGTAACTGAAGTACGCACTGAAGGAACCTTTACAAACTTTATGAGGGAGAAACAAAACGATGGCCACTTACCTAGTTCAGTCGGCACCGCCTTTCCTGTGGATGGTAGTTTCAGGATCCTCTGCACGTATTATTTAAGATGAACGGTGATATGAATTGTCACTAGCTGTATGCACACTATAAGTCCTAATGCGTCACACGCTTCCGGGTAAGTAGTCCGGTGGAAACACAGCACATACGATGCGCTGCCCTCCGAAGTAAACAATCAACACTCCTTGAGATGACACGGATTCTACGACGTATATCGCGATAATATTCACAAATATCCGGTGAGACTCCCGGCGACAAGACACGTAAGCGTATGTCTCATCTGACGTCGATGAAGCGAGTGCTCGACCAATTCTATGCAATTGACCAAGCGTAATATTTCTACCCTCAAGTAAAAAAAGTGTATAAGGTTCGAACAGGTGTCCACATCATAATTTGCTATTGTTATTGTAAAGGGCCTCTGCGTGTTAGCTTCGGCTCCACGCACGCCTTCCAAAGGTCTGGAACTCCATAACCCCGTGATTTTGGACACAAACCATACAATGTTTCATTTCAAAAACCAAATTTAATTGGAATCTCATGCTATCTATCTAGGTATGAAAACAAAATCCATTAAAATATGAACCATTTATTTTTTATTACCAAATATATAAAACTCAACAATGACATCACAAAATATGAATAAATAGGAAACAACGTTATGGACCATGCAATGATACACATTATTTAAGGAACATCACTTCAATTTTTTTATTAGATAATTTACTAGACTGTAAAAGTAAGTACAAATCTTTCAGGCTTTTTCAAATTGCTGCACTCAATTTTATCTTACTTTAGTCTCTTGACAAGATTATCTTATTATTTTTATGTGTACAAGACTAATGAACTTTACAACATTCTTTCTCCAAAAGAATTTAAAGTATCATAGGTACACAACTCTACTCTTTTTTTTTTTAATAAATTACTAAAAAATCAATGTAAAAGTGACAAGTTAGTGTTAAAATAAGCAGAAATGCATTAAAAAACTGATTGACATCAGTTACGTTACGTATTTTGTGAATATATAGGTTAGAGCATTTATAAATTATCACATCCATAATGAATATTATAAGAATAATTATAAAAGTATATTAAAATGAGAAATAGGCCCTTCTCCTACGAAGATATTCACAAGCGAATATCGTGAGCGAATAAGTATTAAAAATTACAGAAAACTACAAAAATGTGCTATTTTCTTTGATTAACCACACTATGTTTGTTTCCAGGAATTGTTCTCAATCAGCAACACTATCGATATATTGGTACAAAAATATATTTGAAAATTCAAAATTAACGGGTTCGATTCCTGGCTTAAATCAACTGATGTAGTTTTTATTTTTGGCAAAATCAGGCACGCAACTTCTTTCAGCATTTATTGCTATCTGTAAATATTTTAGATTGAATTAGCCTTTAAGGCTCTTTTAAAAACTCTACTTTTACTTTGGTATAGTAAACTTGTTAGGGTTCCGTAGCCAAATGGCAAAAAACGGGACCCTTATAGATTCGTCATGTCTGTCTGTCTGCCGTATGTCACAGCCACTTTTTACTGTTTTTTTCAGCAATAGTTTTATGTGCCAAATAGTGTGACATACTATATTTAGCACTTCTAGTTTTTAAAAACCTGGGCTTTAAGAGGCTATAAGTTGCATCTTGGTCATACAAATACATTGATAATAAATAAAAAATTGTACTTAAGGCTGCTTATGCTGCCAAACGCAACGCGCCAGAAATACCCGTCGCTTACAACAAAAATTGCTGATTGTGACGAATGTGTTTGGTTTTTCTCAAAAGTGCTGAGATGGAATTGTAGGCGAATATTTTATCGATATTTTGGGGTAATTTTGAGGCGAAAATTCTTTGTCGTTTTAAAGCTAGACTAGTTTTAATTCTTAATTTTAGGATAGCTTTAAAACTATAGGAAATGTTTGGCTCAAAATCATACCAAAATGTCGGTAAAAATCTCACCTACAATTCCATCTCAGCACTTTCGAGAAAAACAAAACACATCCGTAACAATCAACAATTTTCACCAACGAAGGCGACCGGTGCCAATAGTAACTATTTAGTAGGCTGTGTACCAAGGTCGTTGGCGTATGGACCCCCCTTAAGTAGCTCGGGAGAAGGACCATAAGAGTGTTACTGTTAAGAGTTGAAATAGGTATAAAAATGACCGATCTCAGATGACTGTACGTATAAATTAATATAAATTACTTAATCTAACCTTAAATAAAGCCTTTATCGATTAAATCGTCCCTTCTACTCACTTTACACTTTTTAGAATCGTCTAAAATTCTTGTTTACTAGAACTATGAGATTCTTGCAAAGAGATTAAACATTACAGTGGCGTAGAGAGAACATCTTTATGAAACAGTTTCATCAGTTTCGCTTGGTACTGAGACTTTACCGACTCTCGAAGTTTTGTTAAAGAAAATGTTCCTTCCACTCCACTGAATTTAGATATCTTTGTATTCTTGATGGTAATCATATTCCCTTAAACTAAAATGTTAAATACATTTACATCGCATTTAGATTTTTGGTTAGCTTCATACTTTTAATCAATGTCGAGTTTGAAATTCGCAAATGTGTATTCTAAATACAACGAATTTCAAGCTCAAAAAGGATTTTTTTGTATATTCCTAATTTAAAATTATTTTAATCATCGGTCCCGGTGATCCATTGGAGGTACTTGAAAGACCGAGACTGGAAGGGACTGGGCTAAGGGTGCCCTCCACGCCCGCGGTTGCTGGTATGCCTGTTGCTCTCTGAAATTGTGACAAAAATTTTAATTATTTAATAAGCCCTTTTTACCGCCTGGAGGTTGAATTTCGCAAAATCTCGTCTGAGTGACCGACCTCCTACAAGGACCTCCATGCAAAATTTGAGACTCCTAGCACTTGTAGTTTCTGAGATTTCGCGATCAGTGAGTGAGTGAATCAGTGATTTTCTCTTTTTTTTAATTTGAAATTAGAATTTTTGGAGAAATCCTTTTGCAATAAACAAGTGGAAGCAAGCAATGTTGGAAGCTTCAAATCTGCAGTGGCCAATCTTGCAGCTTTTGATCTGGCATTTCGGCATACCTACTGTTGTCCCACCCGCATCCACCTTTTCTTAGGGTTGTTTATTCGTTTTCAGTTTCAACAGCAATCGCGTTATTAGTGTTTTAAAATTTTTATTACTTAAATTTGAGAAAGCAATTCGTGACTGCTGCAGTCCCGGTTTAAAATTAAAACTCTTGTTATCACGAGAGTATTTTTGCGTACTTTTAAAAATTACTATAAACAATTCAATTTATAAGACGTAGATTCTGTCATAAATCCAGTAGTTTTGATTAAATAACATACACATTTATTGGTTCTAAAAATTTACGAGGTTTATGAATCTTACCTAGGTTCAGCTGAAGCACGGGCATGGTAAGCAGGCACGTTGGGATTGTGGTAGCTGTTGCCATGCGGGGCCGGCGGGTTGTGTGTGTAGGTCTGGACAGGAGGATGCTCTGCAGGCAGCGGCGACTGGTAGCTATTCGGGTTGTACCGATCTACAGATACACCTCGAGTCCTTTCCGGTATCGTCTCCTTCCCATACGAACTCAGAGGACGGCCTCTGCCTAAAGTGTTCGTCTTTGGCCATTCTTGCGAAGCGAATTCTGCCTCGAAGCTCTTCTCGCGCCACGACTGCGGTCTCACCGTTTGGCTCCAAGTCGGTGTTGGCGTATATGCTTCCGGTGTTTTAGCGAAGCTCTTTTCTGATTCCCACGGAGGATTCGCTGAGCCCTGTGTTATAGTTTGAGTTTTTTCAGTAAACTCTCTTAACTCTTTCCGCCATTGGTGCTCAACTTGCTCCGCTGGTTCGTTGTTATCGTAATAATACTGAGGGGAAGGATCAGGCTGCGCTTGGTATTTGGTTTCTCCAGGGATGTAAGTCGACTCGGGAACAGAAATATAACGCCTTTCATACTCGCTGTAGTATGTCTTACGACCTGGCAACCTCGGAGGTTCGACGTTTGTTACAGGTTTCACGAAAGACTGGTTTGGTTTAGGTGGTATGTACGCTGTTGGTACGGGTTTCGAAAATTTACCAGGAGGAGGTTTCCAGTTTTGGGGTGTCGGTGAAAATGGTGTTTGTGGAGGCGGTTGGTAATAGTTTTGTGAAGTCTCTGTGACATAAGTGTTATCTTGTTCCCACGGTGGTGGGACGTATGATGATGAGTATTGCTGTTGGTTTTGGTAAGACGAATATTGATTAGACTGTGAGCTAGTCTCGTAACTGTTAGCACCTGGAGTCCAAGTTGAGGGTTTTGATGGGTATGAAGTATATTGGGTCGAGGAAGTGTTTTGTTGTGTATTGTTTGAATATGTAGGTTGATACTGGGGTTGTGGTGTAGGTGGTTGATATTGCGGTTGCGGTGAAGGCTGTTGATATTGTGGCTGTGGTGATGGTTGCCGTTGAAATTGTGGTTGCGGTGAGAGTTTAGGTTGATATTGAGGTTGAGGGGATGATTGTTGGTACTGAGGTTGAGGTGAGTAAATTGGCTGCGGTTGCGGTTGTGATTGTTGTTGTTGTTGCACCCATATCGGCGGTGTTGATTGAACTACAGGCGTCGAATCGTTATAATAAACATTTTTCGACTGCTGGAACCATTCTTGATTTGTAATTGTGCTTGGTTTAACATTGGCGACTTCCAAAATCTCGGCTTGTGGCTCCTGTGTCCATTGTTGCTGTTCTGTAGTTTGGTTAGAGTATGACGTAGAGTTTTGATAAACATCAGTAGGTAATTGACGTTCCATGCTCAACCTTTCCAAGAGTAAGCTGTGACGTCTTTCACCCGTCGGCTCTGGAGGGTAAACAGGTTGGTAAGGCCTTTGAATTTGAGAAGACGACACTTTTTCTACATGTGGAGTAAAGAAACTGACTGGTGGAGTCGGATCTAAAGTTTCAACAGTACGCTTCACAGTTTCAATGGTTTCAGTCCTGTTGTATTTGGTTACGATTGAAGGTAAATCTGGGTTAGCAATAATTTCGGTACTATGTGTATGAGTCTTTGTAAAATCACCAGCACCAATAGGTTTAATTTCGACGTCTTCGACTTTTTCCAATGGTACAGATGGTTCTCTGAGAATAGGTTTAGGATCTGATGTCTCTATTTTTGGAGTCAATATAATTTCTTTTATCACTTCTGGTTTCTCTGATTTTACTTCTTGGCTTTCAACAATTACTTCTTGCTTTTCCTCTGTAATTTGTTGTTCTTTTATTTCAGTTTTCGAATTATTTTGTTCTTCAGATTCTTTAACTTCATTAGTTTCTTCTGCCACTTTTTCTACAATTTGTTCTTTGGTTTCTACTTCGACATCTTTTTCAGTCTCCGGTACTAGTTCTTCTTTTATTACTTTAACTTCTTCTTTTTCTTCCGTTTCTTCAGCTTCTTCATATTCTTCTTCTTCTTCATCTACTTCTTCTTCATCTTTATTTTCTTTCCTTTCTTCTTTTGTCCCTTTTCGCTGTTCAATATCCTCTTCGATATCTTCTTCGACGTTTTCTGAACTATTCAAAACTATTTCTTCAACCTTTGTTTCTTTCACTTCCACTATTTCCACTGGTTGTTCTTCTTCGGGTTCTTTATCATTCTCTTTTGGCGTAGGAGGTCTTTCAGCTGCCTTTTTAATAACAAATGTAACAGGTTCAGCTTCAACTTCCTCCTCTACCTCCTCTTCTTCCACTTCTTCTGCTTCATCATCCTTATCATCTTGAACTACTACTACTTTTTTAGTTGATGTAGTCGTGGTCTCTGAACTTTCCGCTGTTTTAATTACACTACCATTTTCTTTATTCTTTATTACCACGGTCGGTTCAGGCTTATTAATTTCTTGTTCTTCTAACTCTTGTACTTCACCGTCTTCTTCTTCTTCTTCTTCAACTATCTCTTCTTCTTCGTCATATTCGTCATCTTTAGGTATTATACGTGTCTCAGTCTTAGTTCTTATCTCTGTCTTACCATCGATGGTAGTTGTTGTTGTTGTCTTTTTAACTTCTTCAACAGATCCATCTGGAAGGGTCTTTTTGGAAACTTCTACTTGTGTTTCTGTTTTTGCTGCAGTTTTTTTTGTAGGCAGTTTAACTGTCATTTCCGCTTCGGCGTCAGCGTCACCATTTTGAGTTCCATTGGTTTCCTTAACACTAGTCTCTTGTTTAACTTGCTTCTTAGTAACTTTCACTTCGCTCTGAAAAAATAAAAACATCACTATCAACACAAAAAGTATTTTACTACTATGTTTAATTTATAAGTGTCTAGGTATTAATCAATTCAGTGTAGTAATTCGTTATCTAAAATTAGCTGTGATTAGTGAAACGGTAACAGTTATTAGTAAAATAAATATTTTAACTAAAATGTAATTGAGCTAGACTCACAATCAGTCATTTGTATTGTTATGTAAGTAATTTATAAGTCTTCAATGGTGTATAATAAATACGTATAGCAGACAATAAAGACAAATAAATAGATGCAGAGATAACATTTATACAGTAATTTCAATTGATTCTGAACCTGTTCGGTTGAAGCATGGTCTTCTTGCACAGGTTTTGTGACTGTTTCTGTTGTTGTGACATTATTTTCAGCTTCTTTAATATTATCATTGTTGTCCAATAAAGTCACCGGTGGTACCACATCTAGAGTAGGAACAGTGTCTTTTACCTCTGGTAAAATATAATTGTTATTATAGCTATATTCACTTTGAACTGTTGGATAAATAGGCGTATATGGTTTTATGGTTGTTGCGTTTGGTTGCACTCGCATATAGTCTGGTAGGTCATAACTCGTTTCCGGAAATACTGCTGTATGACCACTACTTTCATAATTCATCGGACGGGAATCGCTCGAACTCAGCTCATATATTGATGCAGGTCTATTATTGTTTATTTGCGAGTAACTTGGCGTATTTTTATTGAATATATCGAGTTGCGGTGCGGCTATTGGCTTAACATTGTTTACAATTTGAGGTGGGGGGCCTCTTTCTAAGGTTGGTTCTTGTGATTGGCCCGGTACACTCCTAGTTCTTAGGAGCGATTTGGGGTTAGCCGGCAAATTGAAGGTAGGAAACACTTGAACCGGTAAACAGTTAAAGTTAGGGACCGCTATCGGAGTAGTAGGCGTCGGCGGGGACTGTAGCTGTTGAGGCCGCTCGGGGAGCCCTTGATTCATAGCGTTCCTCATCAAACGTTTAGCCATCTTCTCGGACTTGATCTCTGAGAGGTCGAGCCCGCCTGGCGTATACGTAAAGGGCTTGCGATCCCGGCTCATGGCGCCGGCCAGCGCCGACGGCGGATTCATCGCGCTGAAATAAATTACGCTCTCTTTATCAAAACTCGTCACAATAAATATTAAAACATATTCCAAAATCTTAAAACATTCTCCGAGTTTTGGCAAATTGACAACAACGGTAGAAAATAGATGGCAGATACTCACGAGGTCCGATGTTCGCCTCGAAATATTATATTTACTTCCTGCGTTGCAGGCGTATTGCTCGAGTTTGTTTATCCAGTCAACACATTTATATCTGACACTGTGAGGAACGGCACTTGTGGATCAATTTGACGATGCATACAGACGGATCACTTATTTTTGTGTTGGAACATGTAGATATGAACTGGTCGTAGCGGTTAAATATAGCGCGGTAGTTAACGAGCCGGTAGCTTTGAATCGAGGCGGGTGTAACGCGCAGTGGGCGCGTGCGCCGCCTGACGCCTACTGCCAGGGCGGCCGCGCAGCCGCCATGTATTTCTGTACCGACCCCAATAATGCCGCCTCGTCCACTATTTGTCTCAGGCAAATCGTCAAAACACCGAACACTTCCGACACTTTCGCGATATTATTTATACAGCGTCAATCTCCATTCATGCGTCTGGGCATTTCTTTCCTAATCGTAGTCTATTTCATTTTATGTTCTTTTCTCTAAAAGAACATTCCTATTCAGAAATGCCACATTAAAATATATCGTCCCGCTGCAGTTTATTTTATAGAACTCTGCTCTAAAGATGGGTTAAACTTTCAAAACATATCTCCGCAAATTATGAAATCAATGTCTCTTTTTAGGGTTCCGTAGGGTATAAACGGGACCTTATTTCATAGACTTCACAGTCCGTCCGTCCGTCTGTCTGTCACCAGGCTGTATCTCATGAACCGTCATAGCTATACAGTTGAAATTTTCACAGATTATGTATTTCTGTTGCCGTTAAAACAAATAAATTGGTTAAACTATGTATATATGGGAACACCCTTTAATTTTCAACTATTTTTATTTTTTGGAATTTATGTGTCCTGTAAGACATTGCTTTTTGCCAAATTTCGTGATTCTAGGTCAACGGGAAATACCCTGTCGGTTTTGATGCCCTTGCGAATGTCGAAATTTTGCGGAAAGGCTGTATCTTTTGATTGCGTTGGCTTAGAAGTTTGACAGCTTTGACAGCTCCAAGGGACAGTAGACTTGAGTATTTTATATAAATCCAGTTTGATACCTCCATGCGTTCCTGAGAAACAGACAGACGGACGGACAACAAAGTGATCCAATAAACGTTCCGTTTATTTTAAAAATACGAAAAATTGAAAAAAAATAAGTACAACATGGTACGGAAGCGGAACCCTTCGTGCGTGAGTCCGACTCGCACTTGGCCGGTTTTTTAGTATTACTTACAGTAATTAAAGTAAATACTTATTTACTTTTAGTTTGTAGAATAGTTTTAGCACAGTTTTAGTAAATAAACTGGTATTATATCTATAGGTATCTTTTATTATTATCTAATATATTTGAACGAGCAATTCTCGTATATAAAATATAGGTATACTAGCGACCCGCTCTGGCTTCGCACGGCTATATTATGCATGTATTATAGATATAAACCTTCCTCTTGAATCACTATATCTATTAAAAAAAACCGCATCAAAATCCGTTGCGTAGTTTTAAAGATTTAAGCATACAAAGGGAAATAGGGACAGAGAAAGCGACTTTATTTTATACTATGTAGTGATATGTGTAATCAGGATCTCGGAAACCACTACAACGATCATGAAATCATGAAATTCATGAAATTTAGTATGAAATTTAGGGGGGTTTCGGGGGCGGTTTGGAGGTAAAAAAGACATGTAAAATCACCTTATTATTTTTAAGGTACTTATTATTTTAACCTACATTATTTTAACCTAACATAGAAAGACACCGCCTTAGTGGTAGGGCTATGATCCATGTTAGGTTTAAGATTTAGTTCCGCAAGAAACCCATTTTTCGACTTTGAATAACTTTTTAACGTATATCCGTTTGTGTGCTCACAATAAAACGTTCTATCTATCTACCTCTGTATATTTTTTAAAACAATAAGTACCCAACGTTTAGGTACTTACAATAAAATTTCAAACATCCACACAAACAGTTGCCAAAACATTTTCAGATCATTCAACCCTAGTTGCTGCCAGTGATACAAGTGTTTTCATAAAATGTCTTGTCCACGTTTTCTTTCCCACATTTCATGTTAAAGAGAGCTTGTTTCTCTTTATTTAAATGCAGCAAAGCTGTGTCTACATTCTTACAACTATAGCTTTTTGTTTTGTAGAAACAATTCTTACATAAAACATAGCAAATAGAAACTTATATTTTATTTTAAGAAAATGTTAATTCATGTAATAAATTCGACTTTGCAAACGCTTAAAAAGTGGTTGTTAGGCAACAGTCTTAAAGACTGTTTTGATTATGATTATACCAATAACCCAATCCCATACTATAATCATATAGTATGGGTATTGGGTAAGTACTTTGATTATATACCAGTACAAACTTACTTAGAGGACGCATTACCAAATATATTTTCTTAGTGCTACCCTACGTAACTAAAAGGAAACCCAACCCAGTTCAGACTCTTGTAGTTTCAAAGATTTTTTGATGAGTTTTTTCTCTTTAATATTTAGATTACAAGCGACCCGCTCCGGCTTCGCACGGCTATATTATATATGCATGTATTATACATATAAACCTTCCTCCTGAATCGCTCTATCTATTTAAAAAAACCGCATCAAAATCTGTTGCGTAATTTTAAAGATTTAAGAATAAATAGGGACAGACGGCAAAAGCGACTTTGTTTTATACTATGTAATGATAATGATACGGATTTTTTAAAATGTTTTATGTACCTATTTGTTGTCTATCTACACTTTTATTTGTAACGAATAGGCTCCGAAACTACTGGACCGATTTTGATGAAGCTTAGTATGAGGATACATTGATTAATTGAGAGTAACATAGGCTACTTTTTATACCGAAATTCTTACGGGATCGGGAGTAAAGCGGGTGAAACTGCGGAGTGCTGCCAGTCACTACATAGTATAAAACAAAGTCGCTTTCTCTGTCCCTATGTCCATATATCCCTTTGTATGCTTAAATCTTTAAAACTACGCAACGGATTTTGATGCGGTTTTTTTTAATAGATAGAGTGATTCAAGAGGAAGATTTATACATGCATAATATAGCCGTGCGAAGTCGAGGCGGGTCGCTAGTATTTTATAAACGAAATCCCGGAATTTTATGTATAAAACTAGCTGCGCCCCGCGGTTTCACCCGCGTAACTCCCGATCCCGTGGGAATATCGGGATAAAAAGTAGCCTATAGCCTTCCTCGATAAATGGACTATCCAACACAAAAATAATTTTTCAATTCGAACCAGTAGTTCCTGAGATTAGCGCGTTCAAACAAACAAACAAACTCTTCAGCTTTATAATATTATTAGTATAGATATAGATTATCGTGTCGCGGTGTTAGTTACCTATGTACACCTAAACGGCTGAACCGATTTGTCTGATTTTTTTTGTGTATATTCGTTAGGTCTGAGAATCGAACAACATCTATTTTTAATTTTGTTTCCGGTACTTTTTTTGTAAATGGCAAAACAACGTTTGCTGGGACAGTAAGTATTAATACATAATTTCAGAACTTCGTTTCTGTATGAAAATCTTAGAACTGTAGACTAGCCTTAACAAATCTCGAGGATTATCTTCAAGATTCCGAACATCACAGTTCTATTAATGTTGGCTCTACACCAAAATTCAGTCGACATTGCTCGTCTTGAATCTGATCAAATTTATATTTGTGACGTCACAGGAACTAGTGACGTAGGTTCAAAATATGCAATGGCGCCAGATAGATAAATATGAAAAATATAACAGAATTTTCATTGAGTTGAAAGTAGAGATATTAGTGTACCGGATATGATTAGGTAAACAGCTGTTTAATCTTTGTAGTTGATGGCTGATGATGGCCTTCTGATGTTTTAATTTACCTTCTATTTTATTTCACAGTTCAGCATCTTTAGAATTTAATCTTAACACTGACACTAACGATAGCCTAATTTTCGTAGTAAATATTTTGCCGGGTCTTAATCGCGAATATTTTTATATACTCCCCTCGGTTACACACTTAACTATCACCATGAGATGACAACGCTCTTGTTTTTAACGATTTTTAAATGGCTTACATTCTGTTTCTTGTTTATCTCTTCTTCTTAAAAAAGAGAATCTTTGTTTAATATTCTTTCAAACATTATGGCTCTGGTATATCAGTAGTTATCTATCAATGTTTTATAAATTCATTAAATTCATTCAATAATGAGAAACCTCTAGTGATATCTACCATTTTTCATGTAAGTAGTGAAAAGCCCGTTCAACTATTCAACTATTAAAAATAACGAAAGGTGATGTGATACAAACAACATTGTAACAACATCGAAATATCGAGTTTAGCAATATAAAAACATGATAAATATCCCGTTTCTAAAAAACTGGTTGCCTGTAAAGTCGGTATACGGGCGAAAGTTTTACGTGACAACAACTGTGCTCGAGTGGAAGGGACGCGTGCCTTTCACTTTTTATGTCTGTCTCTCTCGCTCTTAGGCGGGCTAACCATGCCCGCGTGCCTCTCACTCGCTCTCATTGTGAGCGCATAACGTCAGCGGAGCGTAACGCAGTTTCTTGAAGTGTCACCCGGCAAACCAATTTATAAGACGTTGTCAAGTCAAAATAATCATTTTCGCGTAAAATCATACCTATCCTATTTCTACGGATAGTACCTAATCAAACCTCAATCGACTAAATTGTCTAAATCACAACCCATACAATAAAAACGTCAACAAAATGATGAAAACGGCAACAAAAACTCACCGTGACATCGCTAGTCGACTTATTCGTTATTTGCGACACAATAAACTTTAACTAGTAAACCATTAAGTTGCGTACCACAGAGGGCTATCTAACTTAATCAAGAGAAATGTTGCCCTTACAAGGTCGCACTGATTTTATAGCCTGGGTTGCCAACAGTGCCTACTATTGTGAGCAATTTAGTTTGTGGAATTGGATCAACAAGTAATGTTTTTGACGTGAAAGGTCTTTTCATTTCGATCTGTCATTTGGTAATTTACGAAATGTGTTATTAATGAGATCGGAAGTAACTCTTGAAATTATCGCCTATAGGGATTATTTTATTACAATTTAGAGAATGGGAGTCATTGCTCGGTAGTGCACATATCGCAAAAATGGCGCTGTTTACACGCAGCGCACTTAACATTTTACGTATTCCACTGCGGCCGCGTCAGTCAGTATGATCACGCCTTACAGCCTACCAGATTTTAAACTATTGCATAGCTTTTATCGCGGGCTTGGAGCGCGGCGACCGAACCTAGAAATTCCGTAACGAAAATAAAACCTAACACCCACCACTCCACCTACCATTTAGCTCGGTCGAGCGCTCGCTATAGCTTTACCGCGGCAGTCCCGAGTGTCATACGTTTTTTTTTCCTTTTTAGTTCTAATAGCATTAGGTAAATGACATTAAAGTTATACAAATATAGGCAAAGGCCCATAGGTATATGGCCTAATAAATAAATATTGGTCTATACTCGTATTTAGGTAGGTATAAGCAAATATGCCCATCATAATATTTGTGATTTTTAAGCTATTGTATAGCTTTTATCGCTAGCTTTGAGCGCGGCGACTGAATCAAGAAATTCCGTAACGAAAATAAAACCTAACACCTCCACTCCGCCTACCATGTAGCTCGGCTCAGCGTTCGCTTAACGTGTATGTATATGGTACGACTGTTCGAAGCTCGCACGATGCAATAGCTTTATTTGGTTACTTTTTAATTGTCAAGCCTTCCTTAGCGAACAAAGGATATTCTTGAACATTCTTCTTGTTAGGTTCCCTACCGCAAAAGGTAAAAATGGAACCCTTATAAGATCACTTTCTTGTCTGTGTGTCACCACCGATTTTTTATTGGAAAAATTAATTCAACAAAGATTCAAAAGCTATATTACTTAGTATTTTAGCTGCAGTCGTAGAAATTATTAAGTATTTTGCGGCTACAGGAGTTAAAACTTATGCCATTGCATTGTTAGTAAACAAAGTTAATGCAATATTAGTTTACAGGACAATATTACAATGTCTCGCAGAATGGAAAATTCTATTAAAGATGGGAAATTGAATCGATTCAAGGAAGTGAGCTACATACTTTTACATCCACTGTTGATTCCGCTTTCGTAGACATTCTGGAATGAATAAAAAATATAATTAAGTAAGGTATTTTTTTTATAAATTAATCTTAAACTGTATTCTGTCCAGTTGCTTATCGATCCAGTTGCTTATCGATCCAGTTGCTTATCTGTCTAATTGCTTATCTGTCCAGTTATTTATCAGTCGAATTGCGAATCTATACAGTCGCTATTAAGCATATTGTCCCACAGCAAAGGTGTGTCAAGTGTTTGCTAGCCCGTCGTTTCGGGGTTTTTTAAGGTATTGATTATAAAGTTTACTTTTTAAATGTAAAATTCAAATTCC
Source organism: Idaea aversata (assembly GCA_907269075.1). Classification (NCBI taxonomy): domain Eukaryota; kingdom Metazoa; phylum Arthropoda; class Insecta; order Lepidoptera; family Geometridae; genus Idaea; species Idaea aversata. Next base: position 9,170,719 of record OU026102.1, read on the forward strand.
TGACTGAGAAACCCTCAAAGAAATCGGCAATACGACTGAAGCAACTAAGCCTTTTCATCACGATGTTTTCCTTTACCGCAAGACCAATGTTAATAGCGCACATTTTGTAGAAAATCCATTGGTGTATAATAATATTTCGAAGCAACATTCATGTAACATATATTATCAGGTATATCTACATAATATCCATACAACAATAACATAATAAATAACTGATCAAGGAATTTTTATGTCGTTCATAAAATGCGATCATAAAAACAAGATTGACCCAGTTAAAGATTAAACGTACTGAAATAACTTCGTTAATTCTTACTCGAACTGTAGACTATTGTGAGACGTTTAAGGCCGCAGTTATAGATGCTTCTCAATCTAACTAATCAACACTAATATATACGTATATAACTACATAAGCTTGTTTATTCCCTCTTCGTCAAACCGCTCTATGTCTACAGATTTGTATAATTTGTATTATAGTTTATGATGCAGGATATAACGTATATTTATTCCTCGTAGAGGCAATGGGGTTCTGCCTTGGTTTGCATGAAAACTTCACCTAATACATATAACTTCGTAGCTTCTATAGATACGGCACTTGGTGTAGGATTATCATAAAATCTGCGTCGGTATAATGGGGTGATTATGAGATTCGTTAAATCCTTTTGAACGTCATTAGGGGGAAATAAGACATACATTTTTTTAAAGAGAAAATATATTTTTATATCTGGTATTATTATGAGCTAAGATAGTTAGGTTTTTGGAATAAAAATAAATTTTCATTTTCATTTCCACATTTTTCCATTCAATTTCAGTTTTGACCCCCACTGTTGTCTCTCAATCCTTTAGTATTACTTTACTATTTAATTAAAACAACTGTTCAATTTATTTAAAACACGGGCCTTAGTGCAGCTATTTATGTAAATTATTTGTTGATTTATTTTTGGTAAATACAAAGTGGTGAAGGCAGGCCCTGGCTGTAGCTACGAAAATACGTTCTTAGATGACCTTCCCTTATTTTTAAACTGAACAGTTATCGAGAAAAGTTTGGTTTTTCGAAAACATTTTTTTTACCAAAATGGATGTGGCATCAAATAAAGAACAAAGACACTCTTAAAACCAAAAACGGTTAGAGTTTAAAACTCCGCACTTATTACTTTGTCTATGGCAGCTAGAGCTGTGGATTGTGAATATTATAAACCCGTTAGATTTTCCAACATAAATCAAATTCAATAGTTCGATATGGAAGTACATTTGTCTATCTGTTTGCTAATCTAGCACCAACAAATCACTCTCGTTCAGAGCGCATTAGGCAAGATTCCAAAGTTTACGGGCATTAACCCCGTTTAAAGCATTATCGTACAGCTGAATGGTTACTGTCATGTTATAATAACCATTTTTCAACAATTTTTATTAATAGTCAGTAGGTTATTGAAAGGAAAACAAATATTTCACCAAACAAATTGGTATAAAAAGTTGACTGATTGTAATGATGCTCTTGACAAAGAAGCGCGGAAAATATAATCAAATATTTTACGACTTTAAACAATATTCATTTATTAAATATTTATAATAGTTAGGGACATGATGAAGGAATGATCTTGCAATAATTTGTTCAATTTTATTTACGAGAAAAATTAGTCTTCTGATGAAAGCTTTCAAATGTTGGGTGAAACTGAGTAGATAAACTTGAGTGATTGTGTTGGTCCGTAGAGTAGGTACGGTCCGCTGTATAATCGCAGATCCACAGTAGAGCTCCAAAACGGCTGTTATAAGAATGTTTTCAACACTAGCAAGATTCTAGGCACCTGCTTTACCTAGTTGAAGTTTAAAGTCTTATATCAAACAAAAATAATTAGAATGAAAACATGCCAATAATAGTAATTTTTGAACTCTACCGGGAGCTGCAATTATGCAGCCGACCGTACCTATCTTATTTATGTTTTTAATTTATAATGTACCTATCATAGTATCATAGTATAGTTTGACGTACGTGTACCGTCTGTTACTGACGTCACTGTAACGGCCTCGACGGAAGACCAGTCGAAAGACTAGTATTTCACTGAGTTGGGGTCCGTTTTGCAACTATTGTTACCAGCGCTAGTCGAAAGACTAGCATTTCGCTGAGCTGGGGTCCGTTTTGCAACTATTGTTACCAGCGCTAATCGAAAGACTAGCATTTCGCTGAGTTGGGGTCCCTTTTGCTACTATTGTTACCAGCGCTAGTCGAAAGACTAGCATTTCGCTGAGTTGGGGTCCGTTTTGCAACTATTGTTACTTAATACTTGTTTAGGTTTAAAGACTTTGTAATCTCTTGTTTTATTGCAAATAAATAATATTCTATTCTATTTCGTCTGCTTTGCTGGAAATATCATTGTTATAAGTGCCCCAAGTCATCTAGTTATATAAAATGCTTTGTCCTGAATGACTGGCTGACTGACGGACAGCGTAAACCGCTGATCGTAGAGACCTGAAACTTGGAGGGTGTGTTCTTTGTATGAGGCAGACATCCGATAAGAAAGGATTTTCCGAAATTCTACCCCTTAGGGAGTGAAAAAGGGGGGCAAAGTTTGTATAGGACAACGTGATTCCTTGGTCCAATCCTATTGGTACCATTTTGGACTTCTACGCGGACGAAGTCGCGGGCAAAAGCTAGTCTAGTTATATAAATTCTTCCCCAAGTCGTCTAGTTTTCTCGTAAATAGCATTTTAAAAATGTTATTTTCGAAAATTGGCTTTCAGAACGTAAGTAGGTACCTACTTCAAACGTTGCAATGTAACACTCCCGAAAATCCAAAGTCTAAAGAACGACGAAGTGCACAAGGTACTTGCATAAATTGCCTTCCGGAGAACACACCATTTATCCAATTTCAAACTTTAACGGGAACTATTTGTGTTAAATGCGCTTACGTCGTATTACTGAGAAGTTACGTATTATATCTCGATGTTACGATCAAACTGTATTATTGTTTGTAAGAAAATTAAACAAATCACTACATAGTATAAAACAAAGTCGCTTTCTCTGTCCCTATATCACTTTGTACGCTTAAATCTTTAAAACTACGCGACGGATTTTGATGCGGTTTTTTTAATAGATAGAGTGATTCAAGAGGAAGGTTTATATGTATAATAGATGCTTAATATAGCCAAGGAAGGTTGCCCCGGCTGCGTTGTCTCGTCGGATGTGGTATTTTGACGCTTCTTCGCTGTCCGAGGTAGCAGCCAGCACCATAATGGCACGTAGATGAAACATCATTTGAATGAATGAACTATAGGCAAAAAAAACCAGTAATGTAATGTCATTAGGTGGAATTTTGTCAATTGGCTTCGCAACCTGAATGTTGAAATATTATTTCCTTTTAAAATAATTTAATTTTATATTGACATTATTATAATCTAATTTAATTTATCATTGATATTGTGTAAGAATAATTCGCCTATTTCCATTGTCATACGATTAAATAATTAGGTGAAATGAAGTATCGGTGTAATATAATTTGTCATAATGAAGTCTAGTTCAATTTAGCTTATGGTGAGTCGTCATAGTTAAAATGTAACAAGTGGAAACGTGTTTCGATCTAGCGTAGTGAACCCACTATAATCAGGTTGGGTTATCTCTCGTTAGTTACCCTAATTAGCCAGTTTCAATAACTCGTCAGTTTCCTCATCCGGTCTGTTTATGTTTTATGTGCTTCGTCAATTTTCGATACTAAGTTATGTTATTGAAATTTAAATTTTTACGTTCTAGTTGTATAAATACATTCTGTTTTGTTGTATTTCTTCAAGTAAAAATTACAACTAATACGAATGAGGAAAAAAATACTGAGCACTGTATTTTAGTCTTGCATACCTTAGATCCCTTCCTCTATAAACTTCTGAATTTACCAAAAATCCAATTAAAACAAGGAGCTACCGGCTTAAAGAACAGCCTTGGTCTGTCATCGCACGCAATTGCAATGACCAATTGATTTGCAATGGCAGGGCTGATATGTGAACTTGCATGCCTATTGTGACATCAATTGGACCTTCCGTATGAATGCTAACAAATAAAATGAAATGGATAATGGAACCCATTGTACTTTTTTATTTTAATCATGCAACCGTATGTCTATGATAAATAAATAAACATTAAATAAAATGAACATCCTCCCCTATAAACTTTTAAATACTATGATAAGAGACCAACAACCTATTCTTAAGAGGAAAGGTACCCGGTCCTCTTAAGAATAGTCGACTGTTTCCTCCTTGGATAATGACACTAGAGCAAATATTTTTGTGGCATAAAACCTAACACTGCCATGACCATACCCAAAAATATATATAAAACAAGACATACTTGTTTTATATATTTTTTGTTGTTTTTAAGACTCTTACTTCCTATAATAATTATGGTCATAGCAGTTTCAGGTTTTATGGCAAAAAAATATTTGCTCTAGTGTCATTATCCATTGACGAAACAGTCGACTACGTTTGTATGGAGAAGCGACCAGCCCCCTGATTCACAAACAGTCGGAAGGCAACCGAAACGAAAAAAAATGTTGCTGCTCTTTCACTCCCGCGGGTTTTGACGTGTTGCCATCCTTGTCTTTTCAGTTTTATTCGTTTCGGTAGCCTTCCGATGGTTTGTGAATTAGCCTGCATGTACCTTTCAACTTAAGTCCCGTCGAAATATAACCAGGAACTCGTAAAGAAAACATCGTACGTGAGTGTGACACATACCACAGTAACTTGCAAGAAATAATGCCGTGCTTCGCGCAGAAAATCTCGGGTGAAAGGCAAATTGTGTTCCCAGAATGGGTTTCTAAACCAAGTGTAAGGAGTATGCATAATGTGATACAGTATGTTGCAAATTTTATAAGTGTTCCATCGTATAACAATTTTGAGTTTGTTACTTACTGTTTTGAGATAGTTTTAAACCAACACCAAAATGCGGCGGTTCTGAATTAAACTTAAGTATAGTTTAATTCTTAATTAAATTCAATACAAATTCTTAATAAAAAATTAAAAAAAAAAAAAATCTTAATTTAATTTTATACTTAATTTAATTCTTGTTTCTGGTTCTGGGTGTTTCCTATATGTATAATATGTATATATTTACAAAAAAAAAAAAAAAAAAAAAAAAAAAAAAAAAAAAAAAAAAAAAAAAAAAAAAAAAATAAGTATGTATATATAAGTATATAAGTCGTTTATCCGTTATCTGGCACCCATAACACAAGCATTAAGTTGCTTAGCTTGGGGCTGGATGGCGATGTGTAATATGTCCTGAAATATTTATTTATTTAATGGCTTTTCGTTTTTAGGGATCCGTACCCAAAGGGTCTCTACGTGATAGAATCCGAAATACGGAAATCCGTAGAACCAAAGTCACCGACATAGCTCTCAGGATTAGGAAGCTGAAGTGGCAATGGGCAGGTCATATAGGTCGCAGAAATGACGACCGCTGGGGAGTAAAGGTTCTCGAGTGGCGGCCGCGATGCTACGCGAAACGGAATATTGGGAGACCAGCTGCCCGGTGGACCGACGACATTGTAGCGGTCGCGGGTAGTTGGTGGATGGACGCGGCTCAGGACCGCTGTTGGGGGAGGCCTATCTCAGCAGACGAGTATTACTAAGACTTCACTGTGTTTCTGTAACCAGGCTGTATCTCATGAACCGTAATAGCTAGACAGTTGAAAATTTCACAGATGATGTACTTCTGTTGCCGCTATAACAACAAATACTAAAAACAGAATATAGTGGTACGGAGCCATTCATGCGCGAGTCCGAGACGACCAGTATTTTATTTATTCATGGTAGGTTTAATAAAAAAAATACTAAGTAGGTATACATTTTTTTAAATTGTATTTTTTAATAAGATTTTGTACCTTAAGATTTTATAATAATATCTAGCTTTTGCCCGCGACTTCCTCCGCGTAGAAGTCGAGAGAATGCTTATGCATTTGAAGTAGATTGGACCAAGGAATCACGTTGTCTCAAACGAACTTTGCCCCCCTTTTTCACCCCCTAAGGGGTAGAATATCGGATAATCCTTTCTTATCGGATGCCTACGTCATACAAAAAACACACCCTCCAAGTTTCAGGTCTCTACGATCAGCGGTTTCGGCTGTGCGTTGTTGATCCGTCAGTTAGTCAGTCAGTCAGGACAAAGCATTTTACATGTATAGAAGATTACTTTTTTAAGAATAAATAATAGTCATTCGCCCACCGACTGTCTTAGAGGACTAGTTATTAGAACCTACTCCTATTCCTACTTGTCTCCATCCTTTCATATCTTCAGTTTCCTCTTGTTTCTACGACTAGGATTCTATTTTCCTTGATCTCGTTTATGCCAACTTAACCGCTCAATATAGGGTAAGATATTGTACAAAGCTTTCAAAGCTGAAACGCTTCAGTCAGTGTAATAGTGACTGTGAGTGAAGTGAGTGTGAATGAAAGTGAATGAGTGTGACCTTTACAAGGGCTTCGCTCACTCTCTTAATATATCGCACTTTTTCCCGAATTCGGTTCAAAATTTCTTTACACATATTTTGTCCCAAATTGGAGAATTTCTGTCAGCCGATAATTTGATCGTTTTCTATTAAAGTGAGCGATAGACAAGTTAACGCCTTTATGCCTTTATTGTGGTCGGCCGATTAATCTAAAATAATATTATAAAGCTGCAGAATTTGTTTGTTTGTGTGAACGCCCTAATCTCAGGAACTACTTTTTCGAATTGAAAAAATCTTTTTGTGTTGGATAGTCCATTTTTTGAGGAAGACTACCTTTTAACCCGATATTCCCACGGGATCGGGAGTCACGCGAGTGAAACCGCGCAGCGCTGCTAGTTTGTAATATGCGGGGAGTTTAATAGTTTAGGTTTCTAAACATATTAAATGGTTATTGAAAAATCATATAAAAATGCGGTGCGACTTTAAGAAATTTCGAAATTTTGGAAAAAAATTGAGCTACTTAATGTAATTCAAAAATAAGCTGCTTTCTATAAAGGTTATTTAAACTAAGAGCAATCGATAAAACTAAAAAAGTGGCTGTGACATACGGCAGAGAGAAAAAAAAGTATTTATGTAGTATCCATTATATCCATTGTCTGGCACCCATAACACAAGTCTAGTTATCCAGCCCCTTACTAAGGTAAGGGGCTGGATGGCGATGTGTGGTATGTTCTGCAATATTTATTTACTAATGCTATCTATCTATAAGGGTTCCGTTTTTTGCCAGTTAGCTACGGAACCCTAAAAAATACGCATAATCTTGAAATTAATGGACACTACGTTTAAGTAACAAAATTTTGCCACAGCAACCAGGAATTGAAGCCACAAAATGTTTAATTTAAAACAATATCAGATTTTTATAATCGTTTGATACTTTTCGTTTTCCATTACGGTCGTGATATTTTAATTCGGATACCAATTTCAGTTACGGGTATTGTGAAAATAGTGTTGATGGATTAATTCTTCACTACATAGTATAAAACAAAGTGGCTTTCTCTGTCCCTATATCCAAAGGGATATAGGGACAGAGATCTTCAAAACTACGCAACGGATATTGATGCGGTTTTTTAAATAGATTAAGTGATTCAAGACAAAGGTTTATATGTATATTTAATAAAATAACTCGTGTTAAAAATGAAATCGAGTAACTCAATAAAATGCAACTGATGAAAAATGATTTTTTTTTACTATTGTCTATAACTTTTTAGAGTGTCATTCACAAAAGTGTTTTTTTTTTCACTAAGAATTATTTATTTTTGTAGGATACAATTAAGTAGTTTTAAATACATTTTTAGACAAATAGACGTGAGGCTTTGTATGAAAATACCCCACAGTCAAAGCCCATCAATGTATTTGAAGAACTGGGTAAGGTGGGTTCAGAATTGCAGACCCACCTAAGAGCCGCACAGCGTTCTAAAATTCGTATTATTCGAATGTTTTTTAATAAATTCTTGAGTTGAAGGATTTTTAACTTCAACTTAAATAAGACCTTAAATGATAATCACTATCACTACATAGTATAAAACAAAGTCGCTTTCTCTGTCCCTATGTCTCTATATCCCTATGTATGCTTAAATCTTTAAAACTACGCAACGGATTTTGATGCGGTTTTTTTTAATAGATACGCAGTGATTCAAGAGAATAGTTTATATGTATAATACATGCATAATATAGCCGTGCGAAGCCGGAGCGGGTCGCTAATATTCTAATAAAGTGCAGACCCACCGTAGAACAGTTTAGAATTTCTACAATGTATCTGCGTAACTTATGTTATCCTTAACTTCAAAACTTGAATTGATAAATCAGATTTTTATAGATTTTAATATCTTTCTAGAAACTAAAGAACAATGGTACAATCATAATCATAATTCCGTTTTAATGTTCAAATTATAAGCGTTAACGAATCGTTCGAATATCTGGCTCTTTGCCATCATAAGCCATAACAGTAACTAATGTTCCAAATCTAACCCGTATTAACCTATATTAACATATACTTATACAATAATGGGATAATCACGTACATAAGTACTAATTGTTTTTAGCCGACTGCATGTAAAGGGTTATGTTTTTCGCGGCTATCTTGTATGTTTTTAATATTCTTTTCTCAAACATACATGGAAATATTGTCAATATTTTCGAAAAAATAAACACGCGAAGTATCGAATTTAAGCTCCTGCAATGGATTTGCAATTGCAGGAACGTTAGCACGCCGTTTCATACAACATTGCTGGAGCGCTGTACCTAATGTTCCAAATTCAAAAAACGCTCCTGCAATGAATTTGATTCTCCTTATCCGCAAACTCGACACCTCGCGCGTCCTCGAAAATAATGGCAATATTTTATTTCCCTGCATTCTTTTGGGAAAAGCACTATATATGCCTCGGCGTAAATGGCAATCGCCTGTCTCCTATTAATGAATAAACTCATACTCGACCTGCAATTGCTTATTTCCCGGCCTTTGCAATAATGTACTTTTATTCCCTTATATCTTCCAAACCACTTAATGAATTTCTTTAATTAAGGTATCGTTAGATCCGTTTATTAGTCCAAGTTGCAAGTAAAATAAAATTAAAATTAAATTATTATTTTTTAATGGGGGCTGTTACATTTCATTGTTTATGGATGGTTTATGGTGATTTTTAACACATAGGTATACTACCACGGTTTTGGTGAAATTTGAGAGTAACATAGGCCTTTTACCCCGATATTTCCAAGGGATCGGGACTTACATGGGAGCTTCTCCTTCAGGTTCACAAAAATCGGTAGGTATTTCATTTACCACTTTATTTTTTCTCTCCTCCGCTTAGATTTTAGACGCAAAAACGATGTTATAAGTTTGACGTGTCTGTGTGTGTGTGATGAACCGATTTTGTTTTTTTTTTGGAAGGTGAATTAGTCGGGAGAGTTATTCTTAGCTATGTTTGATCGAAATCGGTTTAGCCGTCTGAAAGTTATGGGGGATAAAAGTCAGGATGTAAGTAAATATGCCCGTGTCGTTTGGATCTTTTTTATGTTTCTTTTTTTATTGTAAGAAGTTTTTACGACTTTTAACTCTTACTAAATTAGCAAACGAATTTAATAAGTACGAATATAAATCTTGCTGTTATATTATTTCAAAATTAATTATATTAAAAGCTTTGCCACTGAGATTTATTATTGTACAGCTACATAGTTACTAATAATAACCTCAGCCGAGGACACTCGATGACAAAAGTGCCATTATGTTTGGTGTGGGCGTAACATCGAGCACAGAAGTCAAATTATGTTGTAACACAAGATCAATTGGCCGTCCGAATCGGATTAACATATTAACAATGAAGAATTTAGTACTGTTGAACACAAAAGTGTTACAGAGCTTTTAATAGAGGTAAAAATTTTTGGAAAGATTTTCTATATGGCGCTTCTTATGAAAACTGACCACGGACTATCAATTCATTGACCTTCATTTTTAACTCAATTTGTCGCATATAAAGTGTGTAAAGAAACCCCTGTAATATCTCTACGGTTCATAACCATATTCAAAAAATAAGGAAAACTAAAAATGTTGAAAATAAAATAAATAAGGGAATTCTAAAAAAAGTGACAACACCATACCATAATAAGTAATTATTATTCTTTTATTTTCATGCCATTTTTAAGGTTCTATTGTTTATCGATTACTCGAATGTTAACTAATTTTAACATAGCATATTTAAATTCTAAAAAATTATTTATCACTAGGTACATAGTATAAAATAAAGTCACTTTTCGCCGTCCCTATGTCCCTATGTATGCTTAGATCTTTAAAACTACGCAACGGATTTTGATGGGGTTTTTTTAATAGATAGAGTGATTCAAGAGGAAGGTTTATATGTATAATAGGTACATGCATAATATAGCCGTGCGAAGCCGGAGCGGGTCGCTAGTATATATATATATATATATATATTAGTATTTATCTCCTGCTCTGAAAAAACTATCATAATTTACATATCATAATTATCATATCATATTTTTTTATTATATTAATTTTTTTTATTTAGTATTTTGGGGGAATTTTCAAACTGACAATTTCCAGTCACGGTAATTTTTTTTATTGTCCCAGGGTTACGAATGCCTACTAATACAAAGGGGATTACAGATAATTTGTTATACACATAGGTTTTCCTGCAGTACTAAAATCAACCGCAATGGACATTTATAGAACACTGACATAATAACCATTAAAAATCATCACTATCACAATCAAATGCAGGAAGCTCATTTACATAATCAAATGTCCATCGCCAAAAAACATAAACTGAGAGTTATTGTTATTGTTAATAAGCATTCGCATTCAATAATGAAATTTGAGTAGTATTGGCTTAGTGGCAGATACCTCTACTTTAATCAGAAGGTATTGGATTCAAACCTCGATACTGGCCAACGGATCTTTTGATACGAAAAATTGATGTGCTTATTAAATATGCTATTATAGTGCAGATAAAAATTCCCACGGAGAAAAGAAAGAAAATATGTTTGGGACAATTACCCCCATATAGGTATACTAGCGACCCGCTCCGGCTTCGCACGGCTATATTATGCATGTATTATACATATAAACCTTCCTCTTGAATCACTCTATCTATTAAAAAAAACCGCATCAAAATCCGTTGCGTAGTTTTAAAGATTTAAGCGTACAAAGGGAAATAGGGACAGAGAAAGCGACTTTGTTTTATACTATGTAGTGATGGGGGTAATTTTCACAAACATATTTTTCTAAATTCAGAGATTGAAATTTTTTCAAAACAACAGCGATGTGAAAATGTAAGAAGAGCCCGATTACATTTTTATTAAATTAGGGTAATTATCCCGACTTTAAATATCAATTTATCATTAATATTTATTGTAGGTATAAATAAATATGTCAGTACAATACCTAATGTACATGTATGATAAAACCAATTGACTTAAAATAATTATATAACATACATAATTAAATTAAATTACACACAAAATAATTAAATTAAAAGAATTGTTTTATAGTTCCATGCATATTTTTTAAATTTATTTTGCAATGCCCTGGTAGAGAAATGTTTTTCTTAATAACACTCTGTATATTAAGAAAAACACTATCAAAATATGAACTTCAAAAACTTAAACGAAATTCCTTAAATATCCAATCTTATCTCGAAAATTCGGAGCTTGTCCGCGTAATTTAATAAGGATACCATCAGCTGTTTCTGGAAAAGTTAAAATAAAAGGGTCCCGAACATCTGAAGGCCATAAAAGCAGGGTTAATGATATTAGAAGTGCCCATTTCGTCGGTAGGTCAAACGCACGCATCCGATTTGCATGTTATGTGTTAGCCTGCTAATGACGCTGAAAATTGTCTACTTTATGATTATTAGGATACTTTGAGGGGATAAAAGTCTGCTAATGTTTCAAACTTTGAAAAGGCAGTTTAAAAAATATTTGGATAACTAGCGACCCGCCCCGGCTTCGCACGGCTGTATTATGCATGTATTATATCTAAAAACCTTCCTCTTTAATCACTCTATCTATTAAAAAAATGGTTGTCTGTAACGTCGGTTTACGGACGATAATTTTACGTGATAACGTCATAAGAAAACATTGATGGTAACCATGGCAACGATAAAACGTTGCTATTGTTACCTTGTCAATAACATGAGGCGTTCCAGTAACGACGCGTGACGTCACACTTTTTTGAGATTGCAGGTGTTCACCAATTTATAAAACGTTATCACGTCAAAAACCGCTTCAAAATCCGTTGCGTAGTTTTAAAGATCTAAGCATACAAAGGGACATAGGGAAATAGGGACGGCGAAAAATTACTTTATTTTATACCATGTAGTGTCAGAATTGCATACGGGCGGAGTCAGAATTGCAGACCCATTGAGTTCTAAAATTATTAATATTTAAATGTTTTTATTCTTATAATATTTATCTAAAAAATTCAAAACTTTAAACTTGAACTCGAGCAATACCTTAAAAACTTGCTTGAGTTGAAAACATTCTAATTATAGCAGTTTTTATATTTGTAAATTATAATTGTAACATAGTCGAAACGTCAAGGTAAGAAAAATAAAAAAACGCTATTAAGACCACTGTGAAGCTGTAAATTTCCAAACAAAAAGTGGTAACGTTTTCCCCCCCATAAACGAAGTCTGATTTGATAATAAGAAATATTGCCTAAGATAAAAGTTATTAGCATCTGAATATCTTTATTTTTGACTTAAAAACTTCATCGAGCGTTTCAATTGTTTTTTAATAGACTAAACTGAATTACCAAAAAAGAAAAACGTATAAATCTAGAATAAGATGTAGTGAATTAAATGAGACCAATTTTATTTACCCATTTTGTGAATGATAAAGGGGTAAAAACGTTACGGCCCGCAACATTCTTTGAAAAGCTTTAGGCAATTACGTCCGTGAGCGGCATGAAATAGATATCATTTTTGAAAATACCTACTCGCGCCGCGTATCGAGAGTTCAAGATTCTCTTAAGTAAGACCCGGGAAAAAATTACTATGAATCTAAATAGTTAGTTGTATCCCGGTAAGCGGGGTTTTCTTGTTTTTATTTAAAAAAAAAGTGTGATTTTTGTTTTTTCCTTATGGGTTAAGGTATCGTCAAATTTGACGGGTTTATTCATAGCGCAAATTTTCATAGTCATAGTAGTGGAATCATTTAAGAGGAAAGGGTACCGGGGGCTCTTTCCATACAAACTATTACAAACGTAGTCGACTGTTTTCTCCCTGAATAATGACACTAGAGCAATTTTTTTTTGCATAAGACTTATAACAGCTTTGACCATGCCACTATGTTTTGTTTTTTATTATGTTTTTTGAATCTTAATTTGTATGATAATTAGAAAATGGGAGGGAGGAAACAGTCGACTACGTTTGTATGGAGATAGCGCCGGAACCCTTTCACCTTAAGACCCGGAAAAAAAATGACTATGAATCTAAATACCTACCTAATCAAAACACTCCCATATCTGTTACGTAAGTATTCTTATCATAAGAATGCACGCGTAAAGTTCATTAACACTTGGCCACAACACCTGTGCCACGTCACCTGGCAGAATGCCATTTACCTGTGCTATGCCATTCAACACATCTCACTGAGATGGAGGGATTTATGACAGGGTTATTGCCCCTGGATAAGGAAGTTAAGGTGAAAGGGTACCGGTGCTCTCTCCATACAAACGTAGTAGACTGTTTTCTTCCTGAATAATGACACTAGCACAAATATTTTTGTTGCATAAAACTTATGACCATGCTTTTGTTTGTTTTTAAGCTATTGCATAGTTTTATCGCGGGCTTTGAGCGCGGCGACCGAATCAAGAAATTCCGTAACGAAAATAAAACCTAACACCCCCCACCCCGCCTACCATGTAGCTCGGCCGAGCGACTGTACGAAGCTCGTTTTTTTTTAATTTTAATTTCTATGATAATTAGAAAATGAAAAAAACCAAGACAAAAGGGCATAGTCACGGCAGTTATAGGTTTTATGGCACAAAAATATTTGAGCTAGTGTCATTATCCAGGGAAGAAACAGTCGACTACGTTTGTATGGAGAGAGCCCCCGGTACCCTTTCCTCTTAAAAGTGCTAAAGATGAACTTTAAAAGAACCTATAGCGTATAGGTGTCTTCTAGGAAAGCATGCTATATCTTAGGCTGCATCGTCACTTACCATCGTGTGAGATAGTGGTCAAACGCTGACTTATTAAAAAAGGACTCTTCCTTTTGTGAAGACGGTTAAAATGGAACGGTTCAAAAATTCATGTAAAATAGTACATTTTATCACAAGGAAAAGAAATACTTTTTATGCGAAGACGCTATTTTGTATCTACAGTGGATTGAAAGATTCATAAAGGTCCTAAAGACAGCTAAGGATTCAAAGTAAAAAACATATAACTCCCGAGTGGACACTCCAATTATCATATACCTCTATGAGAAAACAGAATATGAAGTTCCTTTTGAATATCTATACAATATCTACAGACTCATCAGCTTTATAATATTATTTGTTTGTTTGTTTGAACGCACTAATCTCAGGAACTGCTAGTTTGAATTAAAAAAAAAATTTTGTGTTGGATAGTCCATTTTTCGAGGAAAGTTATAGGCTTATACTTTTTATCCCGATATTCCCACGGGATCGGGAGTTACGGGAGTGAAACCGCGGAGCGCTGAGTTATGATTAAAATGATAAGGTGTCAGGCTTTTAAATACCTGTCTAGCCGACAACGATATACACTTTTGTACTAATCTGAACCAACACGAAATATATTCTATAATCAATAACAACACAAAATTCTATGGCGTGCATGACTGAAAACAGCGATAAAATTCGGACATTTCAAAATATAAATAACTTATATTCAGAAAATAAAGAGCAGGTTGATATTTCTACGGTTGCTTTTCTGCTATTTTTCTTGGAACATCAATATCCTACAGCCCCTTGATTCACAAACCGTCTGAAGGCAACCGAATTGAAAAAAAAATACTGCTCTTTCACTCCCACGAATTTGACGTTTTGCCATCCTTGTCTTTTCAGTTTTATTCGTTTCGGTAGCATTCCCATGGTTTGTAAATAAGCCTGCAGGACTCTAAATTACCACTGTCATTTTCACTATTAAAAGTTATGCATACCCAAGAAGAGTGAAGAAAAAATACGTGATCCCATTCAGTGAGTTTTATCACCTTTCGAGTACAAAATGCGACTTAAAAGTGAGATCAGTGACGAGAGTAGGGGACCGATATTTAACTGAGACGCAGCAAAAGCACGTGAAAAGAGGCAGTCCGATACGGTCGCGTCTAACTATCAATATCTACATACAAACTCCAGTCTCGTGAAAATGGTGTTTGAAACAGCATCGAAATATCGTCCTCCACAAAATAAAAACATGGTAAATATCCCGTTTTGTAGTACATTATTGCAAAGGTCGTTAAATAGGCAATTGCAGGTCGAGTATAAGTTTGAAGGTCGAACCGTGTAGGCGAGGACAAATCCGAGACAGACAATTTCCGCCGAGGCATTTAGAGTGCTTTTCTCAAAATAATGCAGGGAAATAAAACATACCTTTTTCTCGTTTTTCTAACTCATAATATTTGATTTTTTTATTTTTTAAAGTGCATGATCTGACTATGACGGTACTTGACTGAGTGTCGTAATTGGTAAGCGCACTTGAACAGTATTAAGGGATGATAGTTCGAGTCTCGTCTCAGTTACAATTTTTGAAGACGCATTTTTCCTTAAAAAAATATTTTCATAATATTTGATTTCATGTATTTTTTTTTACTTCGCTGGAAAGCAGGTTTTCCATTGGCAATTAATTTGGTTTCTGATCTTAAAGCTGGTGAGGCACAATCAATCTTTATTTCACGCTCTGAACCACTAGAACTAATTTTAATTGTTAAATTTTTAGTGAACGACGAATTCTTAGCTTTGCCGCCAATTTTTTAATATCATCTGTGCCGAAAGGCAAACGTATTTATGGATATGCAGCCACGTGAACGCAATTTGTATTAAGCAAAGAGACTTACTTTGGTATAGCTTAATAAAATAGATCCAATCAAAGAGTATTTAATAACGGTATCTTCCCGCTGATTAAACTTTCTAGTCGAACTTGTTTGTCCAAAAGGAATAAATTTCTTCGTGAGTAGTTACTCAACTAAGTGGAAAACAAAACGGAAAAAAGACGATCAAAATGGAAACAAAAGACGATCGTAACAACCCCAGCACGCCCGTTTCATACAACATTGCTGGGGCGTTGTAATGTTCCAAATTCAAAAAACGCTCCTGCAATGGATTTGATTTTTTTGCCGACTTCAAAAAAAGGAGGAGGTTCTCAATTCGGTTGTATGTATGTTTTTTTTATAGATGTTCCCGCATAATTTCTTTGTTTATCAACCGATTTTGATGAATCTTTTTTTGTTGGAAAGAGCCTACCTCAAGGGTGGTCCCATTAAATTCGATACTTCGCGTGTTCTTTTATCGAAAATAATGACAATATTTCCATGCATGTTGGAGAAAAATAAGTTTATTAGTTATCTCATGTTATCTAATATCCATTCTACTCCATACTTTCTAAAATCCTTTTATTTCCATACAAAAAGCGGTAACGTTTAGACCTATAATAAGATGCAGTAAATTAAATGAGACCAATTGTATTTCATTTTGTGAAGGTAAAGGGGGTAAAAACGTTACGGACCGCAAAATTATTTGAAAAGCAAAATGTAAGCAATTACGTCCGAACTTAAACTCACACTATCGCACGTTTAGGGACATTTTTGAAAATACCTACTCGCGCTGCGTACTCTAGAGCTCACGATTCTCTTAATCACTATCATCACTACATAGTATAAAACAAAGTCGCTTTCTCTGTCCCTATTCCCTATGTATGCTTAAATCTTTAAAACTACGCAACGGATTTTGATACGGTTTTTTTAGTAGATAGAGTGATTTAAGAGGAAGGTTTATATGTATAATACATGGATAATATAGCCGTGCGAAGCCGGGACGGGTCGCTAGTATACAATAAACTGTTTAAACTCTGATGATTTGTAAACCCGGTTTTTTTGTAAAACCCCGGGAAAATAGTTACTATCCTGAAAAACATAATATCCTCCCTACACAGAATACTGTCACAAAGTGATAATAGCTTGATATATTACACTTTTTCTATGAAGATATTTCATAGGCAGAGAGACAAATTACCCGTTATATTGTAAAAGGATATACAATAGTCCAAGTGATCTTTTATTTATGTTCAAATGATGAAAAAAATACATATAACATACTAATCTACTAAAACTAATAACAAACACTAATGCACGCTAATGCATGTTTTGCTAATACTAATTCTACTAATGAATTCGTATTTTTATTAACATTTATTTTTGTTATTTTTGAAAAAAGAACATCTCGTTCATAATCTACAGCCTACGGAAATAAGAGTCTAAAGCAAAATGGCTTGCGCATAAAACTAAAATTGGTAATTATTGCATGAAAGATTGTTAAGAGGAAAGGGTACCGGGGGCTTTCTCCATACAAACTATTACAAACGTAGTCGACTGTTTTCTCCCTGGATAATGACACTAGAGCAAATATTTTTGGTGCATAAAACTTATAACTGCCATAACCATGCCCCTATTTTTTGTTTTTTTTAATTTTTTAATTTTTGTAATTTTAATTTCTATGATAATTAGAAAATGAAAAAAACCAAAACATAGGGGCATAGTCATGGCAGTTATAGGTTTTATGGCACAAAAATATTTGTGTTAGTGTCATTATCCAGGGAGGAAACAGTCGACTACGATTGTATGGAGACCGCGCAGGTACCCTTTCACCTTAAGGGTTTTTACCGTTAAGGTCTTGTTCTACATTTTAGTATAATTTTAAGACAAAACTTTCTAAGCGTATACAAACATAAGATGATAGTGACGGCATACGCGTTTTTCCATATGACGTTTAGCAACTATATAATATTTTATTTAACTAGACAGGTGACCACTGACCACCCCAAAGCGACCTATTTTGAATAGCTACAATAAATTGATATTTCTATTAAATATATCAGCAATAGTAAAATGATTAACAAATCCTAGAATATTCTATAGAAATTGAGGGCAATTTTATAAGAGAACGGTTTGACGACGTCATAAAGTCTATTTTGAAATTGTTTTCTTCGTTACAAAATTGCGTCGGACAGTATGTCCGTTTATATCGCTAGAGTCCTTGGACCAATTAACGTTGGATGTTATTTCTGAATATTTACATACATTAAGCTCTTTAATCATTTCATGCTGAGATTAATTAAACACGAATGTATTTAGTGGTTTTACATAAATAAATAAAATAATCTTTAGAAATTTAAAGGTGGACGCAGATTGATACGCGCCGAACGCGTCGAATTTTTGCCGTCAACGGAAAAAGGTACCTTATAATAATAGAGATAAGGTATCTACATTTATATTTCCGATGACGTCATCAGAGTCGTCCGCATCGTCAGAGGCGGCCGACTCTGAAATAAATAAATGAATAAATGTACCTTTTCTCTATTATTATAAGGTACCTTTTTCCGTGGACGGCAAAAATTCGGCGCGCTCGGCGCGTATCAATATGCGGGCACCATTAATGTGCTTTTTGAAAGTTTTCTCTCTGGTGGGATTTGAAGCCAGGAATCAAATAGGGAAATACATTTGAATGGAGAAAAGAATACCCTCTTAAGAGAAAGGTACCCGGCTCTCTCTCCATACAAACGTAGTCGACTGTTTCCTCCCTGGATAATGACACTAGCACAAATATTTTTGTGGCATAAAACCTATAACTGCCATGACTATGCTTCTATGTCTTGTTTCATATTCTGATTATCATAGAAAGTAAGAGTTAAGAAAAAACTAAATATTTAAAAAACATGGTCTGGTCATGGCAGTTATAAGTTTTATGCTATAAAAATATTTGCTCTAGTGTCATTATCCAGGGAGGAAACAGTCGACTATGTTTGTATGGAGAGAGAGCGGTTACCTTTTCCTCTTAAATCGTATTGATTTGTAGAGCCACTTATTCTAATATTCTCGTGAATTAATCAACTAATTACCACAAAGAACTCTACATTCTATGACAAAGATAACACAGTAAGTGGTTACATCAAAGGCGTCTTTGCCTACGAGTTATTTTAATAAATCTTTAATCAACTATGCAAGATTAAACATCTCACAAGAGGAGAGATAAGCCTTTCATATTTTTCTTCGGATATTTTTTAATCAAGAAGCAATGTTTTCAACGATTTACTATCAAAGAGATGCAACTGTTTATTCTTATATCTTTAAAGAATTCTTTGTTGGGAAAACAAAGGACCAGACTTTTGTTGTATAAAAGGCATATGTGATATCCTTTATTTTATCAGTAGGTAAGCTTAGGTCGCATCTTACGCGGTAAGTAACTTGACAGGATTAGCTTAACTTTGTTTTATACTGTATCCACTTCTTACTAAGTTCTCATGAATTTTAACTCGTATAATCTCAGACATATAATAGAGGTACATAATTATCTAATACATTAAGAAGTTTTTTTAAACAAAACTTCGACATAATATTAACCTTAAGAGGAAAGGGTACCGGGGGCTATCTCCATACAAACGTAGTCGACTGTTTCCTCCCTGGATAATGACACTGGAGCAAATATTTTTGTTGCATAAAAATAATTGCCATGACCATGCCCCTATGTTGTGTTTTTTTTAAATGTTTGTTTTTTAAATTTTAATTTCTATTATAATTAGAGAATGAAAAAAAAACAAAACATAGAGGCATAGTCATGGCAGTTATAGGTTTTATGCAACAAAAATATTTGCTCTAGTGTCATTATCCAGGGAGAAAACAGTCGACTACGCTTGTATGGAGAGGGCGCAGGTACCCTTTTACCTTAACATCAACATATACAGAGATTTATATCCATGTTTTCAGGGGGAATGTATTAAATGTATAAATAATTTAATTTGATGTAATTTTTGATTTGTGTTTATATTGAATGAATGACTTTTTTAGAAGAAATACAAGCCTAGTACTACATAGTATAAAATAAAGTCACTTTTCGCCGTCCCTATGTCCCTTTGTATGCTTAGATCTTTAAAACTACGCAACGGATTTTGATGCAGTTTTTTTAATAGATAGAGTGATTAAAGAGGAAGGATTTTAGATATAATACATGCAAAATACAGCCTTGCGAAGCCGGGGCGGGTCGCTAGTTTATTATAACGAACTCCGAACTACGTTGCATAGTTTTAAAGATCTAAGCATACAAAGGGAAATAGGGACATAGGGACGGCTTTATTTTATACTATGTAGTGATTACACAAAAAAGAAGCATCAAAATCGGACAATTTTCAGGAGAGATAAGAGCTTTTTTTTACCTATCGATCATCGTTTGACCACTATCACACCTGCCTGATGGTAGGTGACTATGCGGTCTAGATCTAACTCGCTTTCTCAGAAGATACCTATTTACTGCCAACTTGAACACTCCTAAATTGTACCCGTCAGAAAGAAAACTGTTTCCATTCAATTGCTGTACGAATATGGAATAGGGATTTATTTTTTCTACGGAAAAATACGCGGTAAGTTCTATTTTTAATAGCGCAAGAGTAGTGTTTGCCGTATCGCGAAGATAAGTCTTTTTTCTGTTCCACGACTGTGAGAAACCAACGTACTTCGATCCCCCCCTGTAGATCTCTTTAACGTACCTATTCGTTCATTTAAAACTACTGTAGATTCTTTTTTGTAATTTTAATTTTAATTATTTTTATTACCGTTAAACGTTAAACTAGGTCTCCCTAAAAGGCTAGCGTGGCAGTGGCGATACGTAATAAGATACTACAACTTTACTACAACATGGCTTTAATATCTAACAATAACAAAATAAACGCGTTCAATATACAACATAAAGTTATGTATCTTGTCTGAATTCAACGTTCACATGAGCTTACAAAGATAACAACAACAAAATGTTAAGAGCACGTGCAAGGCACCTCCCTCGGCGGCTCACCTTGGCCCACCTACTCACACCTGTGAGTGTAGTAAATGACGTAGCGATCGATATGATACGTCACAATCACAGGTCACAGATCATAAGTACATGCATTTCAAATACCAAGATACGAGTATGCATAGAAAGGATTCTGTTAAGGTGAAAGGGTACCTGCGCGCTCTCCATACAAACGTAGTCGACTGTTTCCTCCCTGGATAATGACACTAGCACAAATATTTTTGTGCCATAAAACCTATAATTGCCATGACTATGCCCCTATGTTTTGGTTTTTTTCATTTTCTAATTATCATAGAAATTAAAATTAAAAAAATTGAAAAATTAAAAAAAAAAACAAAAAATAGGGGCATGGTCATGGCAGTTATAAGTTTTATGAACCAAAAATATTTGCTCTAGTGTCATTATCCAGGGAGAAAACAGTCGACTACGTTTGTAATAGTTTGTATGGAAAGAGCCTCCGGTACCCTTTCCTTTTAAGGGGGGTCCATACGCCAACGACCTTGGTATACAGCCTACTAAATAGTTACTACTAGTCCATTGAAAAGTTACATTTGGGGTTGCATTTGTCAGAGGACGCAATTTTATTTTTTAGATATAAAGAGGGGGCAATCCCCCTCCTACAATCCCTCAAACTTGGATTTAAGCTTAGACTAACCTCCTCTCTTGATTTCTGAAAAATAAAATTGCCTCCTCTGACAAATGCACGCTAAGCCCAAAAAATGTAACATTTCAATGGACTATACTGGCACCGGTCGCCTTCGTTGGTGAAAATTGTTGATTGTTACGAGTGTGTTTTGTTTTTCTCAAAAGTGCTGAGATGGAATTGTAGGTGAGATTTTTACCAACATTTTGGTGTGATTTTGAGCCAAACATTTCCTTAATTAATTAATTAATTAAAACTAGTCTAGCTTTGAAATGACAAAGAATTTTCGCCTCGAAATTACTCCAAAATACCGGTAAAAATTTCACCTACAATTCCATCTCAGCAATTTTGAGAAAAAAAAACACATTCGTTACAATCAACAATATTAGTTGTAAGCCACGGGTACCTATTTCTGGCGCGTTGCGTTTAGCAGCATAAGCAGCCTTAAGAGGAAAGAGTAAATATAGAGAGAGAGTGTGTAGAGTAGTATTTGTTACTACTTTTCTGATTGTCTTATGTCGTGTGCTTGTCCAAATAAATGTTTTCTTTCTTTCTTTCTTTCTTCTTTCTTTCTTTCTAAACCGGCGCTCTCTCCGTACAAACGTAGTCGACTGTTTCCTCCCTGAATGATTGAATGAATGAACATAAATGAATGATTGAAACACCTTAGTTACATTGGATTCATTAAATGACTTTTTTTTAACATATGATAGGTCAGCGTTTGACCACTATCACACCTGCCTGATGGTAGGTGACGATGCGGCCTAAGATGTAACACGCCTTCCTAGACGATACCTATTCACTCGCGACTTGAAAACCCCCAAATTGTACACGTCAGGAAAGACAGACGCAGAGACATGAACAAATAATTGAACTACTAATTCTCTTTCTTTAGCCAATATGTTTTTTCTCTGACTGAGATAACAAAAAAGCCAAGATTCTTTCAATAAATACTTCTGAAGAAGTAATCTAGTTTCGATAAAAAGTAACAATATCAAAATCTGATATTTTAAATTTTATTTATATAACTGTATTACGGACCTATTGGATTACTTTTATGATAACATTTTTACATTCTTTTTAGAAAAATGATGAGAAAAAACCGTGCACTTGGTACCTATTAATTTAAAAAAGCTCTTGCAATATAAAACTTTTTACTAACAAATACAAATATTTTTCAATTATTACAAAATACAAATACAGTAGGTAGGCACAAATTATTTCCGACATTTATGACTTTTTTCGATTATTTCCGAACAATACTAAAGAGGCCATTTTGAGCCTTTAGACGCATAACATAAACTACGCAAAACACCACCTTTACACAAAACGCATGACTCGTAAAATATCACTTACGCAAAATACCAACTACGCATAACACCAACTTTGGTTTAGAAATTATGCCTGCCTAGACTTCCTACACATAAACATATTTCATTCAAAAAGTAGGTCCCAATTACAATTCTCATTCGCTTTTTTATTCAATTTTCCTGCACTGATTAGCTTACGTAACGTTCATTATCTTTGAAAGCAATAGTATCGTATAAACAACAGCTGCAACCGTCGGCGTCGTTTCGTTTCAAAATCAACTGTTAGCAACTAAAATAGAGCTGGAAATAATAAGCAATGATGTCATATTGTTAACACCATGCATTATTTTCATGAAAAACGACGGAAATAAATTTTATTTTGAATTGTTACATGCTTTAAAAGATAAATATTGAATTTTAACTATGAAGGTCTACGCTCAGTATACTAGATACTTGGAACGAGAGGAATTTGACAGAAAATCGATCTTTTAACATTGAAGTGATGTTTTTATACAAATTCATGGTGATGGGACCATGATGGGACCAAAAACTTGAGATTTTCTGGTAGATTTTTTGGCTGGGTCGATTCAATGAGTACCGGGTGGTGGTCCAATTTATCTATAACTAGCGACCCGCCCCGGCTTCGCACGGCTGTATTATGCATGTATTATATCTAAAAACCTTCCTCTTTAATCACTCTATCTATTAAAAAACGGCATCAAAATCCGTTGCGTAGTTTTATAGATCTAAGCATACACAGGGACATAGGGACGGCGAAAAGCGACTTTATTTTATTCTATGTAGTGACTAGGTGAACTACTGCAATCTGAAAGGCCCGTGTTCCAATTTAAAAAAGTTGCACCACGACCCCAAGTTAGAGGCCCGTGGTGCAATTTACTGTATTAAAGATGATCGAAACAAAAAAAAAGACGATCGAAAGATAAACAAAAGACCGTTGCATTGATCATGGACATAGAACATTATTTATCTATACTAATCATCACTATCACTATCACTTCACTACATAGTATAAAAACAAAGTCGCTTTCTCTGTCCCTATATCCCTATGTATGCTTAAATCTTTAAAACTATGGAACGGATTTTGATGCGGTTTTTTTTAATAGATAGAGTGATTCAAGAGGAAGGTTTATATGTATAGCACATGCATAATATAGCCGTGCGAAGCCGGAGCGGGTCGCTAGTAATATTATAAAGCAGAGTTTGTTTGTTTGTTTTAACGCGCTAATCTCAGGAACTACTGGTTTGATTTGAAAAAATATTTTTGTGTTGTATAGTCCATTTGTCGAGGCTACAGGCTATTTTATACTTCGATATTCCCACGGGATCGGGAGTTACGCGGGTGAAACCGCGGAGCGCTGCTAGTAATTTATAACATTTTTAACCAAACCATCGAACTAGTGACCGCACCAAACGTATTAATACACATAAGCATAAACAATTAGAAGGCGCCAAAGGGGGCCGAAACATCCTCATTGACTTTCATAAAATATCCGCTTATTTAAGCCTAGCAGCGCTCCGCGGTTACACCCGCCTAACTCCCGATCCCGTGGGAATATCGGGATAAAAAGTACCCTATAGCCCTCCTCGATAAATGCACTATCCAACACAAAAATAAATTTTTAATTCGAACCAGAAGTTCCTGAGATTAGCGCGTTCAAACAAACAAACAAACTCATCAGCTTTATAATACATATTAGCGGCGCTCCGCGGTTTCACTCGCGCAACTCCCGATCCCGTGGGAATATCGAAATATAATCGCCTATAGCCCTGAGTTATAGCCTTCCTCGACAAATGGACTATACGTACAATACAAAAATATTTTTTCAATTCGAACCAGTAGTTCCTGAGATTAGCGCGTTCAAACAAACAAACTCTTCAGTTTTATAATATTAGTATAGATAGATAGTATAAATTTGATTCATATGAACGAAAACATTATACAGAACATTTGCTTCTACAGACTTTTAGCTAATTGACCGTTAATTAACCGACAAATCAAACTCAATAACTCCTTATTCGTTTAAAATCATACAATTTACATGAAATCACACACAAACGTCTTAAAAACTTAGTTAGGAACGCGCTCACCCAATGAGAAGAAGGCACAAGAAAGTCATTGGAATCAGTTTTATTAAAGTCAAATTTTCTTTAACATTTGGAAACATGCATCCATGAAATCAAATTGACACGTCTTAAAAACTTAGTTAGGATGTGTACCTTCGGAAATGAGAATGAGAAAAAAGCTTAAGGAGCTCATGGGATGTTTTTTTTGTGATTATACTCACAAAGGTCAAGATGACAAATATTTTTGAAGGTATATATGGAACAATTATAAATATTGCAGGACATTCCACACATCGCCATCTAGCCCCAAGCTAAGTAACTAGACTTGTGTTATGGGTGCTAGACAACGGATATACTACTTATATACTTTTCTTTTGTAAATATATGACAACCAAACCACAGACAAATATCTAAGCATAAATATTTGTCTGAGGTGGGAATCGAACCAGTAACCCTATGTTTGGCAGTCCGGCATGGTGACCATTGTGTCAACTGGGTCGTCAACTATCTGCCGATGGAAAATGTATAGTTTACGAGCGGTCTAAAGTACTCCATCGAGGCGGGCTTTAGTTACGAGTATGATAGATAGAAATAGATTTGATATTGCATACGTTAAGCGCCCACGCAAACAAATAAAAATATCGTATCGTTTTTTCTTAAATAACGTTGTTTTTTGATTGCGTAATTAGCTTGTCGCTGGTTTTGTAAGTTTGTTTTTAATCTATCTTCTATATATATAAAAATCAATTGCTGTTCGTTAGTCTCGCTAAAACTCGAGAATGGCTGAACCGATTTATATGATTTTGGTTTTGACATGTTTGTCGTAGTCCAGGGAAGGTTTAAACGGTGAGAAACATCGGACTTACGCGGGTGAAACCGCGGGGCGCAGCTAGTTTTGAAATAATTATCTATTCACAACGTGTTGTTGTGTGTTGTATTTTCGTAAATTATGTTTATCTCTCGTGAGAGATAAACATAATTTACGAAAATAACCTTCAGTAGTACAATTAATTAAAGTAAAATTAATCGTTTTAACATTTTTATATCATCAAAATATCAACCCTTTTTTTTGGTATTAATAAAACAAACAATTTAAATAAAATTAAATCGGAAATTAACTCAGTTCAATAAAAAAAGTGATCAAATGAAAACATAACACGACAAAATAATAACAGCATTACCGAAACATCAAAAACGTTAATTTTCAATCAAAACGGCTCGTTTTCAGTTATACGAAGTTAGAAAATTGTTAATTTCTATGCAAAGTGCTCCGCTGCGTGCGCCATTAACATTTTCCCTTTATAATTAGAATTATTTTCGGTTATTTTGTACGATTGAATAAAACTCTACGTACTTTGTAACGGCTTTAAATTTCCTGTAAGAAGAGTCACGCGTGTGGCTAGCTACGGTCCGGTACGGTTCGGTTGCTTACGCGCCGGTGTGTCTCAAGCATTGTTATTATATACATAATAGTGATAATGACATTGGTTAGGTGAGACAGGTGTACCTGTTAGTCGTGAGTGTATGCGCACGCTCACCGCACGCCTCCAGATCTCCAGACTGACACTCACTCGCCAACTGAACTCCTCAAAGCCCCAACGGCTATTTTTAAACGCTTATAATTTTATTGTTTGAGCGAAAAACGGTGAGAGCGACAAGTTCGCGCGACGAACGCTTTACTAATGCCAAACTTTCCAGTATTTGTGACCATTCCCTAACGTTTAGGTATATTAAACAAATTTACACTTAAACAAATCGAATGCACCTAATTGAATCGAATCCAAACGTACGACCTTTGGTTTGTATATAAATCGGTCAATAGTCCCGCAAAATTCCACCGTTCCTAACGAAAATGACACTAAATACTTCGGCGTCAATTTATTAGGGTAATTCCAATTCCAAACATTGCAGTTAAACGAGGTATTTTGGCGTTTGTAATACTTTCAGGATAACACACTGCATAAACTACTAACTATATCAAAATAACGAAATAAAACTTACTTTTTTCCTTTCAATGGGTAATACTACGTCACAGTGGACTAAACGTGACCAAGAGCTATCGCAAACTGATCTAAAATTAGCAACCGATCATAAATATTTTGAAATATGATTTAGTAACTACAATTTGTAATCATTAGACCTGGGTATTTCTAATTAGTTCCTAATTTAATGTCGTCGTTGTTTCAGCTGAAGACTACACTTGTAACAATAGAGTTTTTGCCTTGAATATAATTAAACTATTTTCACCCGTGGTTTCACCTGTTTATTGAGCCATGATTTCCAACTTATTGAGGATAATTTTTGAACATATTCCAAGAGAGTCTCTGTTCAACTAAAAACATTATTTAAATTAAAATTTACATCAGCAAAATTAAAACTTACGAAAGATGTAATTCTCCAACTGAAAAAAATACTGGAGAAAAAATATCTGTAGGATAGTAGAATTCGCTAAATTAAAATGATATTAAGCCTGCTCCTGTAGATATGTAGTCAAAAACTCAATGTGTATTAAAATTTACTTGACAGGTCCAAGCTTTCCCATTTTTTTCTTTTATTTTTACATATTTTTTTAAATAAATCTTATTTTGGGCTTTGTTTGTAATGCATAAGCCCTGAAACTACCCGACGTATTTCGATAAAACTTAGGATGAGGATACTTTTACATTACTAGTATAATATTCCAAATTGCACTACCTAATTAGATCTTTAAAATTTAAGTCATATAAGGAAAACTAAAATAAAATAAAATAACAAATAAAAGACATGCTCAAGCGCGTCTCCCGGAGGCATCGTTCCGTGAAAGCTGGCAACATTTCCCCTATGGATGGCCAGACTGACCCTTTGAGCGTGAAAGCCACCAGCCGGGCAGCCCTCTGATCACCAGACACCTCGACAAGATGCGCGCCGAGGTCCCTAAAAAAATCCCAAAGTCTCCACACCATCGGGACGAACAAGATACGATTACGTTTTAGGTTATTTAGAAGTAACAAGGGCACTTTTCATCCCGATTTTCGAACAAAATCGAAATTTACGCGAGTATTTAAAAACTGTGGTGAGCTCCCAGTTACTTAAAAAATAAACAGACTGATCCTAGTTTCTACAATATTAGTGAGGAATCACGTGTTTATTAAGAATTGGCAATCGATCGGGCTAGCTCTAGGTATATTTCTAATTTACTAACGAAATACCTAGCATAAAAACAAGGTTTATGCCAACTTTAAAACATTGTCTTCATGAAATTGTTTCAAGGTTTAATTTGTTGTACTTTTTTTTAAACATTGAAGTCATAATAAATGTATTTTATAACATTATATTCTGTCTTTAGTATTTGTTGTTATAGCGGCAACAGAAATACATCATCTGTGAAAACATCTGTCTAACTATCATGGTTCATGAGATACGGCCTGGTGACAGACAGACGGACAGTGGAGTCTTAGTATAAGGGTGCTTTTCCACCAGAGATGTGCTATGCAGCTATGCTGCGAAGATGTGAAATCTACGCTAAACCAGTGATAAACTATGTGCACCAATTAATATGATTGGTGGATATCAAACGCATCCATAGCATCATAGCATAGTACATCTTTCCCAACCGTTTAAGAGGAAAGGGTACCGGGGGCTTTTTCCATACAAACTATTACAAACGTAGTCGCCTGTTTTCTCTCTAGATAATGACACTAGAGCAAATATTTTTGGTGCATAAAACTTATAACTGCCATGACCATGCCCCTATTTTTTATTTTTTTATATTTTTTTATTTTTATAATCTTAATTTCTATGATAATTAGAAAATGAAAAAAACCAAAACATAGGGGCATAGTCATGGCAGTTATAGGTTTTATGGCACAAAAATATTTGTGCTAGTGTCATTATCCAGGGAGGAAACAGTCGACTACGTTTGTATGGAGAGCGCGCAGGTACCCTTTCACCTTAAACCGTTTCCCTGGGAGCGGAAAAGTCACACACAGGGTGCGGCCGGAAGACCAGCGCTGCAGATGTGCGTGCGTCACACACAGGGTGCGGCCGGAAGACCAGCGCTGCAGATGTGCGTGCGTATCTGCAGCACATGCTGAGGCTTTACCCATTCGGGCAACACAGATACTTATTTTTACCTATTTATAATGTTTTTTTTTGTATTTATTTACTCTGTAACTATTTCTTAAGTACTGTTTCTCTTTTGTTTCATTTTTCTTGTTTTTGTGTTTTTATGTCGTGTGTTTGTGTGAAAAAAATATATTCTATTCTATTCTACATCTCTGGTGGAAAAGCACCCTAATCGTCCCGTTTTTACCGTTTGGTTACGGAACCCTAAAAACCCAGCCAAACAACACAACAGCCTTCGTATGTTTTTATAATGAAATCTATAATGTTTTCCGCGTCAACTTTAGTTTTCTCATAAATGTTTATGTACTGTGTAAAGTTTAGCCTTCGCTTATAAATAAATTCATCAGTTTTATTGCTGGCGGATTTATACGTACATATGACGACCTCTGTGGCGCGTCGGGCGAACACCCGACTGCGACGCAGAAGGTTGCGGGTTCGATTCCCGCCGGGAACAAGTATTTATGCTGACCATAAATTCTTGTTTCTGGTTCTGGGTGTTTCCTATATGTATAATATGTATATATTTACAAAAAAAAAAAGTATATATGTAGTTTATCCGTTATCTGGCACCCATAACACAAGCATTAAGTTGCTTAGCTTGGGGCTGGATGGCGATGTGTAATATGTCCTGAAATATTTAAAAAAAAAAAAAAATCTACATACATACTTCGTTTATACAAGTGTTAGTAAGTATAGCATTATCACGTTAACTAAACTCTCGACTGGGAGCGGATTTAAAGAAACAACTGACGACCTTTGCAACGCAGAAGGTTACGAGTTCAATTCCCGCCTCAAACCAATATTTATGTACAGAAATTTGTTTCTGGTCTGGGTGTCTGTATGTATGTATAGTATATTTACAAAAGAAAAGTAGGTATGTAAGTTAAGTATTCTATCCGTGGTCTGGCCACCATGACACAAGCCCAGTTGCTTAGATTGGGGTTAGATGGTGCTGTGTGAAATGTCCCAAATATCAATTTATTTCGACAGTCAAAGCTTGTTTACTGTAAACAATCAAAGTAAGTATACTTTAATATTGTAAATGTGAAAGTTTGTGTGTGTTTGTGTCTGTTGAATCTCGGTATGTAGATAGCTGGAAACCTGGATTAATATTGAGGCTACTTTTTATCCCGATATTCCGCAAGGCACAGCTAGTAACTAAATAAATATTATTTTCTGAGCTCGAACATGGTAAGCGGAATCGTGGTGGCCAGTTCCTTCGCTATAATGTTCAGAAAAGACATGAAGAAGTGCGACATAGACCCTTATGCTTGGGAGCGTCCGGAACGGAGGCAGCGGGTGCAGACTCAGGTGTCTAAGTTCGAGGCCGTCTAAATTTTTCCTAGGAATAAAAATTGCTCTTGCAATATCAATTAGCGCAAATATTTTTTCGCGGGAAACTCGGGGCTTAGTTGGCTCCAGACAGGTTTTTTGCTTTAGACATGGTCGACTAAGCCATCCTCACACAAAAAGGACCCAACTAAAGAGGTATACAGGTATACAGCCTTGCCTTACGAATGAGAACTCAACGTGGCTTAACTAGGCTACATTTACCTAGTACAGTGCTTTTATGCAAGTACGTATACGCTCTGTGATAATGGTGTCTAATATACAATGACGTAGGCGTTTTAGACGGAAATGTGAACGTGGTTAGAGATAAATCTATCCACTGACGTGTAACTACGAGTAGATGTACAGGGTTATTGGGTATTATTTAAAACTAGCGACCCGCTCCGGCTTCGCACGGCTATATTATGCATATAAACCTTCCTCTTGAATCACTCTATCTATTAAAAAAAACCGCATCAAAATCCGTTGGGTATTTTTAAAGATTTAAGCATACAAAGAATAGAATAGAATAGAATAGAATGGAATGGAATGGAATGGAATGGAATGGAATGGAATGGAATGGAATGGAATGGAATGAAATAGAATAGAATAGAATAGAATAGAATAGAATAGAATAGAATAGAATAGAATAGAATAGAATAGAATAGAATAGAAAAACATTTATTTGGACAAGCACACGACAAATACATATTTAGAACAGTTAATAGTAAGGAAAATAGGGACAGAAAAAGCGACTTTATTTTATACGTATGTAGTGAAGCGGTTGAAGGATATTTCTGTGCACTCTAATAAACAACTTTTGTTCTACGAGTTTTGGAAATTTGGATATTTTTTTGGCGTTATCTAATAAATTGATGGAACACCTGCATTCACAAAAAAAGTATCTGACGAAATATCGTGTGACATCATGCATCCCGTTCCCGATGTGTGACGTCAAGCGTCATGGTAACATTAGGAAACAGAATATTTAATAATAATATCGCTCATCTGGGCTTGTGTTATGGTGACGAGTGACGAATAGAAAACTTATATAAAGAAAAAAAAGGGAAAAAAAACTATATAAAATAAAGGAATAACAAAAAAAATCTCAATTTTTTCATCGTTTTCTTATGACTTTATCACGTAAAATAATCGTCCGTAAACCGACTTTACAAACAACTATTTGTTTTTTTATTTCGGAGAGTTTGAGGTTATGTTAATTCGAAAATCTGCTGATTTTTAAACTAAAGTCATTCAAACTTCGTCAATAAAACTTAAATAAATACATTACCACTCCTTTGCGTCGCGTAGTCGAGTAAAAATGAGTATAATCTTAAGGGTAATGACCTCTCTATCTAAGTAACAGCTGGTTTTCAGATAAACACAACCTCAAAAATTTCCAAATATGTTCCAATATTTCCAAAGGTCGTACAACAAAAGTTTATTTAGTGACGTTTCTATATTTATTTTATTTATTAACAATAAAAAACAACACATAGTTTAACACATTAAAAACAATGCTACAAAAACTCGATCGAGTTTTACCGGGCATTATACTACTACGTCCACTTAACTATATTCTACTTTATATATATATTTTCTATTGATTTCATCCAAATTATATGATTTTAAATGTATTAAGAATTTTGATAACCATGATTGTTTATGTGCACAGAAGTATAGCCCTCAACCGCTTTTTTGAAGTGAAAACTTCTTTTAGCGCGGTATGCATATTTTTAGATGAGATAAAATCTCTGAACTCGCGACACCGTTACGAGACGCGGCTACAGTTTGTGCATATATGCATTTACAAAGTAAATAATATTAAAAAAAAATTAGTTTTAAATAAAGTTTTTTTTTAATTGGTTTAAGTTTTCACTACTTTCAGCACTGTCGGAGTGCAGCAGTTTTTTTTTTTTACATTTTATAGATGAGCGTTTGACCACTATCCTACCTGTCTGATGGTAGGTGACGATGCGGCCTAAGATATAGCACGCTTTCTAGAAGATCCCTATTCACTCGCGACTTGAAGACCCCCAAAAATACACGTCAGGTAAAACAAACAAAAATACAATACAAATACAACAATCTGATATTATTATATATTATCTGATATAATCTGACATCTGGTATTTCTTATATAATTACCAATAACCCTGTATATACATATCTATATATACTCACAATGTCGCGGTGTTCTGTTGTATTGCAACATTTTCAGCTGATTTAATTTGGATATTAATCTGAGTTAGTACTTTGGCTGCCAATATAATCATAGAGTTGCGATATAAATAGTTCATGCTGTATTTTCTTGATATTATGCTAAGACGTTTTCGTTTTGAATCTTTTTAACCGACTTCAAAAAAAGGAGGAAGTTCTTAATTCGTCGTGTATATTTTTTTTGTTATTACTCGTAGTGCGTGATGGGTATGGGCGTGCAGCCTGTTGCTGCATAGGATGCGAGCATGCCTTTCAAACGGGTCGCGATTTTCAAAATATTTATCCAAAACGCGATCGCGACCCGTTTTATAAAAAAATAATCGTCGCGACACCACACTTTTCAATGCGAAATAGAAAGACGCAACGAAAATAACTGGCTTGCTTTCTATGAGAGAGAGAGAGAGACAGACAGAGAAACACGCGCACGCCGCACGGCTTACAACTATAGTAAAAAGTGTCGTTACAACTTTTGGTCTTAATTTTTTCCGTCTAGCCCCCTTTCGTTCCAAAATTAGATCTCCGCTTTTTCGCCTGCGTAACTCTCGATCCCTTGGGAATTTCGGGATAAAAAGTATCCCATGTTACTTCCAATGAATCAATGTATCTTTATACCAAGATTAATCAAAATCGGTCCAGTAGTTTCGGAGCCTATTCTTTACAAACAAAAATAACAAAAAAATCTTTTCTCTTCATTATATTAGTGAAGAAGTAAATACGCGACGAATTAAGAACTTCCTCTTTTCTTTGAAGTCGGTTAGAATAATAAATGTTTCAAGGTCAAAATGTCAATAAGTAACATAGTCAGAATGTCAAAATGTAAAAACTGTGTGTAGCGTAGCTACGACGAAGGAAACCGTAGAGGGCCGCTGTAGCACTCTTGTAGAGGTCTACGACATATCAAAGCGAAAACTGATTTTATTAAAATCCCTATAAATGTAAAATTCTCGTGTCGCGGTGTTAGTTGCTAAACTCCAACTAAACGGCTGAACCGATTTGTTGAAATTTTTTGTGTATATTCGTTGAGTCTGAGAATCGAACATCTTTTTTTGAAGTGAAAACTTCTTATGGCGCGTTGGGCACTTTTGTGGGTGAGCATTTTCAGCCGTTCTCGCGACAGATGAGATTTTCTCGCGACAGATGAGATTTTACACAGATATACAGTTTTTTAATTTGGCTGTGAGTGTATTAAGACGTACATATGGTATTTTTTAACGGACGACTATTGACGGACGACAAATGTCGGACGACTATTTGTTGGACGACAAATGTCGGACGACTATTTGTCGGACGACTATTGACGGACGACTATTTGTCGGACGACTATTGACGGACGACAAATGTCGGACGACTATTTGTCGTCCGATTTTTTTTTTTTTTTGTGGATGAGCATTTTCAGCCGTTCTCGCGACAGATGAGATTTTACACAGATATACAGTTTTCACTTCTGCCTGCACTCCCGGAGTGCGCTGTTTTTTTCTTCCTTTTTTTATTGTAAATGGCAAAACAACGTTTGCTGGGAAAGCTAGTTAATTTTTATATATTTTTGTAAAATCATAAACTGCGGTATATATCTTAAAATCTGACGTCAATTTCCGATCATAATTTAATATTTACCGACACACTTGCTCCAAATAAAATTAGTTCAAACAAAATTCGGGACGAATTATCATCACCACATCTAAAAAGTATATCAAGAATGAAATATAGTACTAACCTCAAAATATTATAGTTTACACCTCAAATAAGCTTGTAAATTTTTTATTTTATTATATATTAATTGAGTATTATTGGATGAATAAATATTTTACAGTCTACTATAAAACTGAGCCTTCCCGGTGGTCCACCTCGGTATACCAGAGGGATTTTTTTTGACGTGATAACGTAAATTAACGAACACATGCATTCACAAAAAACTGTCATGTTCCCCCATGCTACCATGACGCGTCATGGTAAACGTCACGCATCTCGTGTTTGTTTTGCATAGTTTAATAATAATATCGCTGATCTGGGCTTGTGTTACGGTGACGAGTGACGAATAGAAGACTTATTTAAAGGGAAAAATATATATATCTGAAGAAAAAAAAAGGAAAAAATAAATATATTTAAAGGAAAATAAATAACGGAAAACTATTTTTTTTTATATCTTACTATCTTTCAAAAAGGAAAAATATATTTTAGCCTAATGTATGTAGGTATGTATGAATTCATGCAATCTGTTCTCGCATATTTTAAAATAGGTACTAACAAGTACGTATTAACTAAATACCTACCATTTCTAAACTACTTATCAAAATACTTAAGGTGAAAGGGTACCTGCGCGCTCTCCATACAAACGTAGTCGACTGTTTCCTCCCTGGATAATGACACTAGCACAAATATTTTTGTGCCATAAAACCTATAACTGCCATGACTATGCCCCTATGTTTTGGTTTTTTTCATTTTCTAATTATCATAGAAATTAAGATTATAAAAATAAAAAAATATAAAAAAAATAAAAAATAGGGGCATGGTCATGGCAGTTATAAGTTTTATGCACCAAAAATATTTGCTCTAGTGTCATTATCTAGAGAGAAAACAGGCGACTACGTTTGTAATAGTTTGTATGGAAAAAGCCCCCGGTACCCTTTCCTCTTAATTTTTTAACGAAAGCAATGGCGCCAAAACGGTCCAGCATTGTAAATAAATCGTCGCAGTCGTGTATGTTTTGTTCAACACACAAAACATTGTAGCTTTCGCGTTGAAGCAAG
Source organism: Idaea aversata (assembly GCA_907269075.1). Taxonomy (NCBI): domain Eukaryota; kingdom Metazoa; phylum Arthropoda; class Insecta; order Lepidoptera; family Geometridae; genus Idaea; species Idaea aversata. Next base: position 9,206,169 of record OU026102.1, read on the forward strand.
TAAACTTTGTATACTAGTTAGGAATTCCAGGAAGTTCACTGCAGTTTATTGTTACGCTACCCATAGGCCCCGTTCATAATAATGACGACCCAGTTGGCACAATGGTTACCATGCCGGACTGCCAAACACAGGGTTGCGGGTTCGATTCCCGCCACAGACAAGTATTTATGCTTAGATATTTGTCTGTGGTCTGGTTGTTTCTATGTATTATAAGTATATATTTACAAAAGAAAAGTATATAAGTAGTATATCCGTTGTCTAGCACCCATAACACAAGTCTAGTTACTTAGCTTGGGGCTAGATGGCGATGTGTGGAATGTCCTGCAATATTTATTTATTATTTATTATTATTATAATAATAGAATAACGACAAAAGACATATAAAGGTGGGTATAGACTGGCGAGATGATTTTGACTCCTATAGGAATGATTGGTGTGCAATGGCGACAGATCGTGATCATTGGAAGAAAGGTAGAGAGGTCCTTGCTCTGCAGTGGGACGGTGTAGGCTCTTAATAATAAAAATAAATAAATAATAATAATAGACTAGAGAATTGACTAGTAACAGAACACGGTCAAACATTTGGAGTTTTTAGACTAACTGGAACATTTGCCTCGCATTTGCCTGTATTGTAGCATTCATAAGAACGTTACATTACATTGAAATGCTCGACTCTATACCCCCTACTTAAACTACACTTTGAACCCTTGCATTTGCCTGTATTGTACCATTGGTAAGAACGTTACATTACATTGAAATGCTCGAGGTGATGCTCTAGTCTATACCCACCTACTCGAACCACACTTGGAACATTTGCCTTGCATTTGCCTGTATTGTACCATTGGTCAGAACGTTACATTACATTGAAATGCTCGAGGTGATGCTCTAGTCTATACCCACCTACTCGAACCACACTTGGAACATTTGCCTTGCATTTGCCTGTATTGTACCATTGGTCAGAACGTTACATTACATTGAAATGCTCGAGGTGATGCTCTAGTCTATACCCACCTACTCGAACCACACTTGGAACATTTGCCTTGCATTTGCCTGTATTGTACCATTGGTCAGAACGTTACATTACATTGAAATGCTCGAGGTGATGCTCTAGTCTATACCCACCTACTCGAACCACACTTGGAACATTTGCCTTGCATTTGCCTGTATTGTACCATTGGTCAGAACGTTACATTACATTGAAATGCTCGAGGTGATGCTCTAGTCTATACCCACCTACTCGAACCACACTTGGAACATTTGCCTTGCATTTGCCTGTATTGTACCATTGGTCAGAACGTTACATTACATTGAAATGCTCGAGGTGATGCTCTAGTCTATACCCACCTACTCGAACCACACTTGGAACATTTGCCTTGCATTTGCCTGTATTGTACCATTGGTCAGAACGTTACATTACATTGAAATGCTCGAGGTGATGCTCTAGTCTATACCCACCTACTCGAACCACACTTGGAACATTTGCCTTGCATTTGCCTGTATTGTACCATTGGTCAGAACGTTACATTACATTGAAATGCTCGAGGTGATGCTCTAGTCTATACCCACCTACTCGAACCACACTTGGAACATTTGCCTTGCATTTGCCTGTATTGTACCATTGGTCAGAACGTTACATTACATTGAAATGCTCGAGGTGATGCTCTAGTCTATACCCACCTACTCGAACCACACTTGGAACATTTGCCTTGCATTTGCCTGTATTGTACCATTGGTCAGAACGTTACATTACATTGAAATGCTCGAGGTGATGCTCTAGTCTATACCCACCTACTCGAACCACACTTGGAACATTTGCCTTGCATTTGCCTGTATTGTACCATTGGTCAGAACGTTACATTACATTGAAATGCTCGAGGTGATGCTCTAGTCTATACCCACCTACTCGAACCACACTTGGAACATTTGCCTTGCATTTGCCTGTATTGTACCATTGGTCAGAACGTTACATTACATTGAAATGCTCGAGGTGATGCTCTAGTCTATACTCACCTACTCGAACCACACTTGGAACATTTGCCTTGCATTTGCCTGTATTGTACCATTCGTAAGAACGTTATATTACATTGAAATGCTCGAGTCTACACTCACCTTAAGGTGAATGCAGACTGTGTTTACAAAACTAAATCATTTATTTTTCATTCGAAAGTTGCCTGGAAAATATAGCTTTCAGCGATAAGAAGATATAAAACGATAGGAGATAAAAAAGTAAGAAAAAGAAATTGTATTCATTTCAGACAAAAAAAACACCCTGAATCAACTAGCTGCGCTCCGCGGTTTCACCCGCATAAGTCCTGATCCCGTGAGAATATCAAAAGGAAAAGTAGCCTTCCCCGAAAAATGGACTATCCAACGCAAAAAGCATTTTTCAATTCGAACCAGTAGTTCCTGAGATTAACGCGTTCAAACAAACAAACTCTTCAACTTTATAATATTAGTATAGATTATTAAAATAACCTTATAAAATTGCCTTCGTGTCATTGTCTTGAATTACAACAATGTATGTTACAACAACAGTAAAATAAATAAATAAATAAATATTTCAGGACATATTACACATCGCCATCGAGCCCCAAGCTAAGCAACTTAATGCTTTTGTTATGGGTGCCAGATAACGGATAAACTACTTATATACTTTTTTTTTGTAAATATATACATATTATACATATAGGAAACACCCAGAACCAGAAACAAGAATTTATGGTCAGCAACTTGTTCTCGGCGGGAATCGAACCCGCAACCTTCTGCGTCGCAGTCGGGTGTTCGCCCGACGCGCCACAGAGGTCGTCAAGTCGTCAGTACTAACTCTACTCTCAGATGTTAAACAAACTTAACTAAAGTTTTCAAGAAAACTCAGTTAAAAATATAAACAAGACATTCTTGAAACGATTGAAATGGAAACAAAAGACGATCGAAAAGATGAACGAAACGAAAACAAATGACGATCGATAATTTTGTTAAAATAAATCATCATTTCTATAGCATTTAACTATTACTGTAGGTATTATCCATTTTGCATTAGCGCTCGAATCATCCTGTAATATTTGAGAGAAACATTTCGACAATAAATGTGGTATTTATGTGAAAATAACATGCACCGACATTACAATACGATTATTTTAGAAACAGAACATTAAATTATAATATATGCCAGGTTTAATTATGTACTTACTAAATACGCATAATTCCGTTCTAAATTCATGCATAACATTCATACACTTATCGCGGTTATTTGGAAGTATTAATTTTTAGTTTTTAGTTCTGAACCAATGCCCACTTATTCCAAAACGAGGTTTAAGAATAGTCCGGGATGTGGATTTAAACCTTGGATTTAGACACAAAACTTGTGAACTATAGTCTAAACACTATTCCGATATCACTACATAGTATAAAACAAAGTCGCTTTCTCTGTCCCTATATCCCTTTGTCGAAGCCAAGGCGGGTCGCTAGTATTATATACAACTAGCGACCCGCCCCGGCTTCGCACGGCTATATTATGCATGTTATACATATAAACCTTCCTCTTGAATCACTTTATATATTAAAAAAAACCGCATCAAAATCCGTTGCGTAGTTTTAAAGATTTAAGCATACAAAGGGATATAGGGACAGAGAAAGCGCCTTTGTTTTATACTATGTACTGATAGTGATGTGTTTCAGCGAAGGGGTTCTAATACGAAAGGGGGTTGTTATAGACGTCTAGGCGAACCACTTTTGTTCTACGACTTTTGGAAATTTAAACATTTCGTTCGAAGTTTTTGTATGAAACAGCTGATTTTCAAATAAAAACAGACTAGACGTCTAAGCGAACAACTTTTGTTCCACGGCTTTTGGAAATTCAAACATTTCGTTAATTGTGATCGAAATGTAATCGAAATTTAAACAATTACGAAAATAAAAAAACGAAATAAACAAATTGATTGTAAATACAATTGTTTAAATTACACTAGCGACCCGCTCCGGCTTCGCACGGCTATATTATGCATGTTATACATATAAACCTTCCTCTTGAATCACTCTATCTATTAAAAAAACCGCATCAAAATCCGTTGCGTAGTTTTAAAGATTCAAGCGTACAAATGGATATAGGGACAGAGAAAGCGACTTTGTTTTATACTTTGTAGTGATTTACAATATCATTCCGAACGCATTTCGATTGCAAAAAATATTCTTGAGAATACCAAAAGCTAGAGGGTTTTATACAGCTACATTGATATTGCAATGTAAGTAATTGAACAATGTTATTTACGAGAATGAATTTTAAGGAATTTTATTTAATTCATAAGTTAAAAATAATTATGAAAATGGTTCAAAGGAATTTTGTTACATTTTCTGTTACGTAGAATTTGTAAGTAATTTGCCATTCAATAATTATACCTAATATATAAGAAGAATTAAGAAATCTCTTGTAGGTAACCATTGTATTTATCTATTCGAAACTAGGCCGAAATTAAATTTACATACGAAATTAAAGTTTACTTGCACAACAATCCAGTTCAGTCGTAAACCGTTCTAAACATAAAGACGGACAGAGAGATGCGCGTGCGACTGGAGATTTATCAATGTCGTCGTCAAGGTCGGTGTGCGGGCGCAGAGCGGCGAGTATTTTCAGCGGAGTTGCGCAATACACGTCACTATGTAGGACGGACTTGGGGGTTAGGAGAAACTTCTAAAGCCCGTGCTACACTACCGACGTGACAGAACTTTCTGTGCATAGTTTGGTGGTTTTCGTTCGATTCATCGTCGGCATAGACCTCGGCAAAATGTTCGCTATAAATTCGAAGAATAATTTTTTTTGTACATCAATGCTCGCGGTAGGCTACCTACCATACTTGACCTAATACGCAGTATGACAGCGCTACATTCTTAACTAGTTTTAGTAGTTCTTCTCGGTGGAGACGTGTTAATTTAATTATTTTTTCACATTTAGATACTTCGCACTTCTATTTTTAACTTTCAAATGAAGAGTGCATCGTAGTTCAAACATGAACGAACCAATTTGAATACGTATTTTTGTCTGAAGCCGTTCCGTGAATTTTAGAAACGTGTCCCTCTATATCCCTCATGACTAAGAATCATGGTCATCATTGGATAGTCTGGATCGAATGATCTGTCTTCAATGGCTTCTATTCATCGCATCTCCTTCAACGTTATGGAACCTAATGGCTGATGATAGGGAACAACTTGGAGAACGTGTGTTACCAACCACGATGAGTTTAGGCACTACGTATGTACGGTCAGGGGACAAAATTGCTTGACCACTGTCACTAAGTTAAAGTGTCTATAATTTCTCTGTTGAATAAGGTAAAAAGTCCAGAACTACTTCAATGTATAATAAAAACACTAAAGTTTATTGATTTATAGTCGTTAAACTTAAGGTGAATGGGTACCTGCGCGCTCTTCATACAAACGTAGTCGACTGTTTCCTCCCTAGATAATGCCTTGATAAAGATTAAAATAATGATAAAGATTAAAAAAATAAAAAAAAACAAAAAAAAATAGGGGCATGGTCAATATGGTCATGGCAGTTATAAGTTTTAAGCACCAAAAATATTTGCTCTAGTGTCATTATCTAGGCAGGGAACTACGTTTGTAATAGTTTGTATGGAGAGAGCCCCCGGTACCCTTTCCTCATAAGATATCTTTCTTCAAAGTAATTTTTCACCATTCAATTTATTGTGTGTGTCTGTCTTGAATTTTCACATGAAATGTTTCAAACTGAGTCCAACTCTGGTCTCAGTCTCTGCGAACATTTTCTCTCCGTCCGCCGCCGCGCTGTTTCCTAATGATCATGTATTCTTCCGCTTTCTTGTCTCTTTCACTTACTGAAAGAATATTTCAAAATTAGTTAAAAAGCATACCTCATTTCCGCTTCAAAAATAAGTCATTAGACAAAATAAAAACGCTTTCACGACCATTTCCTAAAGCTTTATCCGTTATTAGTTTTAACGATTTTTTAAAATGTATTATTAAGTGATTAGAGATAGGTAGAGCGGTGTTGGCCTAGTGGTAGCTTGACTTTCATTTCAAAGGTTGTGGGTTCTAATCCCGGCAGGCCGTGCACCAATGGATTTTTCTAAGTAATAAATGTATGTGTGCTAATTAACATTGCTCTTACGGTGAAGGAAAACATCGTAATGAAACCCAAAGCTTAGTTGGCTCCAGATTACAGTTTTGACGAGTTATTGCCTCTGGACACGGTCGACTGAGCCAAAAGGGTGGTATATAGGTTCTGGGCAAGCCTACTCCAAATAATACGCGTCCTAGACACTACAGCAGCGCGCTGAAAAGCTTGGATTAATATTTTTTAAAAATTTAAAAAACGTTATTTAGGGCCTATATTCACTAAGGTTCAAGTCGTTGGGCGCGCGTGATTAGGGGCGGAGGGGTTTTTGTATGAAAATCTCGTCCTAATCACGCGCGCCCGATGACTTGAACCTTAGTGAATAAAGGCACAGGTAACCATGGACCCACAAACAGAAAATTCCATTTACGATAACCAATTTGCTATTATACTTGTTATTGTAAAGGGCCTCTACGTGTTGGCTTCGGCTCCACGCACGCCTTCCAAAGGTCCGGGGCTCCATAGCCCCGTGATACAGGACGTATAACAGACAAATCACTACATAGTATAAAACAAAGTCGCTTTATCTGTCCCTATGTCCCTATATATCCCTATGTATGCTTAAATCTTTAAAACTACGCAACGGATTTTGATGCGGTTTTTTTTAATAGATAGAGTGATTCAAGAGGAGCATATAGTAAATGTTTACTGAAGTATATTTAGATTCTATTTAATTTAAAAAAAACTAGCGACGCACCCGGCTTCGCACGGCTATATTATGCATGTATTATACATATAAACCTTCCTCTTGAATCACTCTATCTATTAAAAAAAACCGCATCAAAATCCGTTGCGTAGTTTTAAAGATTTAAGTATAAGACAGCGGAAAGTGACTTTATTTTATACTATGTAATGATATGTTGTTTTACGAACGAAAAAAGATATAAACACGCTTTAAGCACGGTATAAATCATATAATTTAAATGTTAAGGCAAAAATTATTATTTTTGCCATTAAGGTGAAAGGGTACCTGCGCGCTCTCCATACAAACGTAGTCGACTGTTTCCTCCCTGGATAATGACACTAGCACAAATATTTTTGTGCCATAAAACCTATAATTGCCATGACTATGCCCCTATGTTTTGGTTTTTTTCATTTTCTAATTATCATAGAAATTAAAATTAAAAAAATTGAACAATTAAAAAAAAACAAAAAATAGGAGCATGGTCATGGCAGTTATAAGTTTTATGAACCAAAAATATTTGCTCTAGTGTCATTATCCAGGGAGAAAACAGTCGACTACGTTTGTAATAGTTTGTATGGAAAGAGCCTCCGGTACCCTTTCCTCTTAAATCGAAAGTTTACAAATATTCAAACAATATTCCGGACACAGAGTATTATTATATGTGCAAAATATAATTTATATTAATGTTATCATTTCGAAGCCAAATTCAATGTGTACCTATCTACTCGTATGTGGATGTAATAATCACTGAATAAACTTTCTAATTGTGTTCTATTCCCGTTTTGTTCCGGTCAACTTGAAATGTCAAACAAAATTAAAAAAAAACATAGTAGTTTTTATGTCGTTTTATATTCATAGAGATAAAATGTTTATACTACAATAGAGAGTTAATCATTATTATGTTTTTCCTGTGAAAGAAAAGTGGTTCAAAAGTTCAAAAGAAAAGTTTCATGTTACCGGAACATAATAATATCGCTCATCTGGGCTTGTGTTATGGTGACGAGTGACGAATCGAAGACTTAGGTACACACTTAAAGGAAAAAAATATATAAAGGAAAAAAAGAATAAAAAAGAAAGAAAAAAAAGGAAATAAAATATAAGTATAAAGGAATAACAAAAAAAAACTCAATTTTTCATCGTTTTCTTATGACGTAAAATTATCGTCCGTAAACCGACTTTACAGACAACCATTTTTATTTTAGTTTTTTGGTCGTGTCACATTCAAGAATGCTTATAGTAGTGTAGAGAGTTAATCAGATCTTTTTCACTGCCTCAAGTAATAACTTTACTTTGTAAAGTTTGTTTTGTAAAACCTACATCGAATATGACAGTGTTTCGACAAACTAACACCTGAATTAGAATCTAAATAAAACTGGTTGCCTGTAAAGTCGGTATACGGGCGAAAGTTTTACGTGACAACAACTGTGCTCGAGTGGAAGGGACGCGTGCCTTTCACTTTTTATGTCTGTCTCTCTCGCTCTTAGGCGGGCTAACCATGCCCGCGTGCCTCTCACTCGCTCTCATTGTGAGCGCATAACGTCAGCGGAGCGTAACGCAGTTTCTTGAAGTGTCACCCGGCAAACCAATTTATAAAACGTTGTCACGTCAAAATTAAGTAGACGGGATTCAATTATTTATGTACAGATATTTGTTTCTGGTCTGGGTGTAATTATACAGCAGCACGTTTGCACCATCTAAATGTACAATCAACGGTCAAAAGTCTCTGCTCACCATAACGTTTACAATCCGGTCCTATTTGAACATTATAACAACGTAACCTGTGGATCGAACCCACGTCGTCGGTTGGTGGAGCGTATGGCGGCTTATACCACTCACACAACTAAAGACGTAGCTAACATGTTGAAAATAATAATCACACTTACTTTTAATTCAAGTATTTATGTTTGGGTGTCACGTCTATTACAAGTATTTTAAAGATAAAGATAAAGATATTTATTTGCATAAAGTATGGTAAGTACAGATCTTAGGATTAAAAGTTTCACATACTTTGCCAACTCTTGGCATGCAAACTTAATTAGTGAGTCATCAGCAGTTAGTGGCAAAAAATAATAATATTATTAGATTTAAAAAAATTGTACATAATTAATAATATTTTTTTTTAAATAAATGTCAGTTAATATCCATATAATATCTGTCCTTTTAAATTTAAAAATTCTTGTATCGAGTAAAAACGTTTATCGATCAGCCAAGTACGCAGTTTTTTTATAAATAAATGAGAAGGTAGGGATTTCATATCCCCGGGAATCTTGTTGTATATGATTCCACACATAGTCTGACAACTTTTATGGTATAGAGCTGTTTTAGGAATCCTAGGCAATACAATTCTATCAGGATCTCTAACACATCTATGAAATATATCCCGAGCTTTGTTAAACAAATGCATATTTTGTTTAGCAAACTTTGCAGCTTCTAGGATATACATACAAGGCAGTGTCAACAGTTTTAACTCATCGAACACAGGCCTACATGATTCCCATGGAGGTAACCCTGCAATGGCACGTACACATTTTTTCTGTGCTCGGAAAGCTCGTATCATATCAGTGGAGTTGCCCCATAATATTAGTCCATAATTCAAAGTAGATGCAACATATCCGTGATAGGCCGTAAGTGTTGTATTTATAGTAGCACTATTTCGTAGCTTGTACAGTACATAAACAAATTTATTTAGTTTTTTGCAAACGTGGTCGATATGAGCTTTCCAGTTACAGTTACAATCCAATATCAATCCTAAAAACTTTGTCTCATGGGCCTCGGGCAATTCTTCTCCATTATACTTAATTTTAAGCTCTGTGGGCTGTGTCCCGTAATTACAAAACTGAATGATTTTTGTTTTGGAAATGTTAGCTTTTAAATTATTATAACTTAACCATGTCATTATAGAATTAATTGTATTAATAATGTCAGGAATATAATTAGGATTTTTGCGGTCAGAAGAAATTAGAATTGAAATGTCATCGGCAAATAATGTGCAGGAGTTTTTAGTGTAATCAGGTAAATCATTTATATATAATAAAAATAAAAGAGGGCCCAATACACTACCTTGGGGTACTCCGCAAGAATTTTTCATATAAGTTGATGAACTTGGGACCAACAATTTGTCTTTATCAACATTATCAATAACAACAGATTGCATTCTATCTGTCAAGTAGCTATGCAACCAATTCAATGCATTACCTCTGATGCCGTAATTCTCGAGTTTAGCTAGTAATAATTGATGGTCCACAAAATCAAATGCCTTTGACATGTCGAAAAATATTGCAGCTACGAGTTTACCGCTATCCAACGCATCGATTACTGATTTAGTTAAGTTAAAAAACGCGTGGGTGGTTGACTTACCCTTTTGAAAACCAAACTGTTCCTGTTTTAGAATATTATGCTTATCTATAAATTCGAGAAGTCGTTTCTTTAGTGCACATTCAAATATTTTAGATATAATGGGTATATAATTGGACTTACGACCTTCTTGGTCGTAAGTCCAATACTTGCTGATAGTAGTATTATAACTGATAATTTACTTATGACCCATACTGTACACTATAGTTGAGAAAATAGTGAATAAAAATAATATTTTTGTAATTTGATATTGGGTAGTTTGCTTATATTGCCTGGCAACACTACCTGACATGTTCATTTAGTTCAAAAACTAGAAAATTCCTTTTTTGGTTTTAAACAGTTTTTATGGGTTTTAGCCTCGTATAATTATCACTGTTTGACAAAAGAAAAGTCTTTATTTCTTCTATCCGTTGTCTGGCCACAATAACACAAGCCTAGTTGCTAAGCTTGGGGTTAAACAGCGCATCTGAAATTGTCTACAATATTTATTACTAGCGACCCGCTCCGGCTTTGCACGGCTATATTATGCATGTATTATACATATAAACCTTCCTCTTGAATCACTAGATCTATTAAAAACCGCATCAAAATCCGTTGCGTAGTTTTAAAGATTTAAGCATACAAAGGGAAATAGGGACAGAGAAAGCGACTTTATTTTATACTATGTAGTGATTTTATCTTTATGTGTTTTATCTTTATCTTAAATCTTGTTGTGTCTAAAGTGCCTTTCTATTTCAAAATTAATTAAATTAATTTCCATTGATATTCTGGCGACGGCAAAAAGTGTGTGGTTTTATTTATCGCTTAGTGATGTTGTTTTTTTATACACCAACCACTTAGCAATATAATTTTGTTCTATTCTTTGTCGATATGTCAGAATAGCTTTTACCCGCTACTTAGTACGCGTATATGAGGTACGAACGTCAAATTCTATGGCGTATAGGAATTGAATGTTCTAGAATCATTTCTAAGCGGATCCCTACTTCATAATACAGATGGCTATTTTGACGGAGACGCCTAAGCGAAGGCGTATGCCCAATAGCCCGACCTTGTGCCAAAGAAATCGAAAGTTCTACTTATTTATTGTAGCTGTGCATTGATATAGGTATCAGTTAGTCAGTCAAGACTTTGAATTTTATATTTAAGTACCTAAGCCTTATTTTATTAATCAATTAAAAATAGAGATTTTAACTAATATAAAATTTTCTTTAACCTAGGTGTTTTTTATGTGACTGAAGGCCAATTCTCGTAAATAACATTATTTAAATTACATTTCAATATCATTTCGATTGCATTTCGATCACAAGTAATACCCTCAAAGTAGCTAAACAACACAAACAACAAATGATTACAACTGATTTGATTGACTTGATTTGATTTTTTTTTTTTTTTGATTTTTTGTTTGGTTTGATTTATTGGTTTGGTTTTTTTTGAATGGTTGGCAGTTAAACAATAAATGATTTCTATTCTATTCTAGCTCAATATACCGTCAAATTTAGCTTTTTGTAAAAAAAACTGACTTTAAGGGTATCTTTTGCAATCGAAATGTAATGGGAATGATATTGAATGTAATTTAAACAATGTTATTTAATTGGCCTTTGGCGCATATTAAATGACCAGTTTAGTGTTATTGGTCTCCCTTATTCTCCTTTTAGCTATAGTGAGATTCATCAGGACACATATTAGTTAATTGAGATTTCTGTATATATTCGTGGCAGCTTTGATTTCCTGCAGGATTGTACACAAAAAAACAAAGCGACAAAAAGGTATTAAATCAATGAAATTAAAATCACAAAATTGACATAAAAATCTAATTATTCCCAAAGCTAGAGAGAGTGCCCTTTATCAAAATATGGCTATACGAAAAATAATGGCGCACTCCAATAATATTTATAAATAAGCAATTCAATACATTCCGACACAGATTCGATTTAGGTTCTCTGCAAACTACAGACTTTTTTTCAGACCTCAGAGCAACATACAATACTTGAGTCATTCCCTACGTCTCATATTATGCGACGTGGCTCGTTGCAACTGATCAAATCATACGTCTTATATGAGACGTTGGGAATACAAAAAAAAAATGAGTTGCAAGTGTTGCAACCAACGACGAATACAACACCGCTTTTCCTTGCTGTATAAAATGTGTAATAGTAATTGGGTCTGTAAAAAGTCCTAGGCAATTAGAAGTCAGTTTGTTGGCACATGCGCTCAAATTATTCGTGATTACTCTTTTTTTTTTAAATTTATTTATAAAATTAAAATATACCTTTTATTTTAAACAAAATTCCACCCAAACTTAGACGTGTAATTTTTTACTAAGTGCTCATTCGTGCCCTCGTATTTCCAGCTTGGACATTTCGTGACCACATTTTTCGAGCTCAGGAAATTCACCCTCGCGTTGATAACGCCAATCGCAAAAGTCTATTGTCTACTTTCCCCCTTAGTAATCAATTTGATTGATCGTAATATCATTTCGTTTGATGTCATCGTGAATAATTCTACGTTTCTAATTACGGACATGTCGTAAATATCAACCTCTATTCGAACAGTCACGGGGAATGAAATAATTTGTTCTCTTGATCAATCATTATTACTTACCTGTGATTGGTTGGATGTATTATGACTTTTTAGGGTTCCGTATCCAAAGTATAAAAACGGTATTATTACTGTGGTATTACTAAGACTTCACTGTCTGTCGTCTGTCACCAGGCTGTATCTCATGAACCGTGATAGCTAGACCGTTGAAATTTTGCCTCCCGATCAGAAAGTCTAAGTAGCAAAACGTCTAACAAAGCAAAAAGTCTAGCGAGCAATCTGCCTCACAGATAATGTATAATTTCCATCATTCGCCGTCTGTGGATTTCCATCATACACAATCTGTGTATGATGGAAATTCACTGTCTGTCTGTCACTGGGCTGTATCTCATGAACCGTGATAGCTAGACCGTTGAAATTTTCACAGATGATGTATTTCTGTTGCTGCTATAACAACAAATACTATAGACAATTTAATGGTACGAAACCCTTCTTGCGCAAGTCTTTGTCGCACCTGCTAATCTTTGTTTTTTTTTCTAGCCATCTGCACCTCTACGAGAAGACGTAACTTCAACAATTCTCTATTTCAACACGACATTTACTTTGAAAAATTTAGTTCTACAAGTGATAACGGTCATCGCTAATCCATCCTTTGGATTATCAAATTTATTACATGAAAATGGTAACCTAAAATAAGTCAAATTTTCAAGACAGGCTTACCTTACTGAGAGTAAACAGCTACGCTTGCACCTGCACTGAAGACAGCTTTTAATACTCAAACCCTACGGCTGATGGCCGTAGAGTTAGTTAAAACTCAGATAGTCGTAATAAGAAAACGATAAAAAATTGTTATTTGTTTTATGTTATTCCTTTAAATTTGTTTCCTTTTTTTTCCTTTATATTAAGTCTTCTATTCGTCACTCGTCACACCATAACACAAGCCCAGGACTCTTTGGTTTAAATAGACGTTTTGACTTGTCTACTGCGGCTGTGTCCCAGATACAGCATACTCGATATTTTTTAACCGTCATTACTAACTCAAAGACCAACTGGGCCACATCGAACACTCGTGCCCCATATTGTCTAGATTAAAAACGATCTAAAATGGCAAATGTCATCGTAAAACACGATTTTTACGATTACAGGAAAACAATACACACGAAAAAATGTTATTTTTAGAGTTACCTCAATAAAGTCTAAGGATAAACGTCACACGTGAAGGTAAAGTGTCCCAGAAGTCGATTTACTAAGGGGATTAGTAATAAAATACATGGTAACCCCGCGAAACTTTCTACAATATATTTATACCTCTGACCTATAATATATAGTAAGGATTATTTAAGATAAGATATTATAATAATTCAGGCACAAACTTATGACCTTTCATTAAGTAGGTAAGTTTTAGCGATATGGATATCGATTTCAAAATATTTACAATACCATGCTTTTTAACCCCCGACGCAACGAGCCCAAAGAGGGGGGTGTGAGTGTGTCTGTGGCATAGTAGCTCCCAAACGGAAAATCGATTTTGAGTTTTTTTTGTTTGAAACGTGAATTAGTCGGGAAAGAAGCTATGTTTGATCAAAATCGGGTCAGCCGTTCAAAAGTTATATGCAATTTTACTTATCAGTCGGGGGTTTTTTAATTTGTCGGACAAATAGTTTTCAAAACTGATCATTTCGAGATTTTTTTATATACATGGCATTTGTTGTAATACCCACAATAACACCAGTCTCGTGAAAATGGTTCTTGAAATAGCATCGCAATATAAACAGAATAGAAACAGGGTCAATATCCTGTTTGAAAAAACTTCAGTAGTGAAAGTAACCATGGCAGTTTGAGGCTACATACCCATAGGAGCGTAGCCGCCTTTCCACCAATAGAACTTTGCAATACATCTGGGTTAGGAGTTTTTATGCAATTCTATTAATGGAAACCGCTCCGCTCCTCTACGCCCCGATTCTGTGGACAGGCAGCCTTAAATCTTGTATATACAGAAGTTATCTATCTATATCCTAATTTTAACACATTATTTTAGGACTCTAGTAAACCTAAACAGCCGTAATAAACTTTTAATTCCCTAAGAAACGGTCGAGAAGACAATTTATACCACACGTGTATGAAACAGGTCAGATTTATCACACAACGTACCAGTATCGGTTGTTAATTAACAATTTCATGATAGAATGGACGGGGGATTATGTCTCCGGGTACGCCAGGGTATTACTCTGTTGATGGCAAATAGATCTCTATAAAACAGGCCACAGAAACAAGTGAGGATCTGCGTCCAATGTATTATATACCCATTTATTTCGATCAAGGACCATACCTATAATACATCAAAATTGTTAATGACTTAGCCATATAATTTATACTAGCGACCCGCCCCGGCTTCGCACGGCTGTATTATGCATGTATTATATCTAAAAACCTTCCTCTTTAATCACTTTATCTATTTAAAAAAACCGCATCAAAATCCGTTGCGTAGTTTTAAAGATCTAAGCATACCGACATAGGGACGGCGAAAAGTGACTTTATTTTGTACTATGTAATGATAATGATTGTGGTGATAATGATGATAACATCAAAATGTAGGACCAGAATACAAAACATTATGATAGACACTCTAGGCTACTCTTTATATTTTGGCAGCAGCATTTATCGCTGCAGGGTAAATCTGGAAAGATGGTGCATTATCCCAAATCTAGGGGCTACGACTACGGGGCTTTCAAGAAAACCAATCAGCACCTAATAATCTGCCCCTCCAGCCCTAGTAGGTAACGTCTGGCAATAGCAATGCTAAAGACCTGGAAGCATACTGGAGTGAACGGATCTACAGGCTAATTCACAAAGTATCGGAAGGCTACTAAACGAATAAAACTGAAAAGACAAGGATCGCCAACCGTCTAAAGTCGCGGGAGTGAAAGAGCAGCAAATTATTTTTTTTCGTTTCGGGTGCCTTCCGACGGTTTGTGAATTATTAAGGTGAAAGGGTACCTGGGTAGTCAACTGTTTCCTCTCTGGATAATGACACTAGCACAAATATTTTTGAGCCATAAAACCTATAACTGCCATGACTATGCCCCTATGTTTTGGTATTTTTCATTTTCTAATTATCATAGAAATTAAGATTAAAAAAAAAAACAAAAAATAGGGTCATGGTCAGTTATAAGTTTTATGCACCAAAAATATTTGCTCTAGTGTCATCCAGGGAGAAAACAGTCGACTACGTTTGTAATAGTTTGTTTGGAAAGAGCCCCCGGTACCCTTTCCTCTTAAGGGGCTGATCCTAAATTGTGCCATAGCCACGACAAAGATGAAGAAGTTAGTAATATCATTGATACAAGCAACCTTAATTCAAGCATTCACACTTATACAATTTTATATTTGAGTAAAATGAAAATACCACGAAATTACTCGTATCTCAAGACGTAAACCGTTGATTCGTAAGTAATCCAAGATTAATTAAATCGATGACAGACGTTTGATTAAAGCATAGGTTGAGTTTGATACGGACTTGTGATTGGGGAATTTGATTCCAAGGATTTATTTGAAAAGGTAATCTGACAATTATGTATAAAAATAAATAAATTGCTATGAGACTTGATATGTAGGTAGGTAGCTAGAATCTCTGGAATAATCACTACATAGTCACTATCACTACATAGTATAAAATAAAGTCACTTTTCGCCGTCCCTATATCCCTATGTCCCTTTGTATGCTTAGATCTTTAAAACTACGCAACGGATTTTGATGCTGTTTTTTTTAATAGATAGAGAGATTCAAGAGGAAGGTTTATATGTATAATACATGCATAATATAGCCGTGCGAAGCCGGAGCGGGTCGCTAGTATAAAATAAAGTCACTTTTCGCCGTCCGTATGTCCCTATGTAGTCTTAGATCTTTAAAACTACACAACGGATTTTGATGCGGTTTTTTTAATAGATAGAGTGATTAAGGAGGAAGGTTTTTAGATATAATACATGCATAATACAGCCGTGCGAAGCCGGGGCGGGTCGCTAGTATGTAATTACCTACTACTTTTATGCCGATATTCCTGCGTGGTCGGTGACTTGCACTGATGAAACCGTTGAGGGCCAACTACTTCTAATCTGCCATAGAGGCTCGTTAATAAACTTGTTAATATTACATTACAATATAATTCCGATTGCAAACAAAAACTGAAATAAAACTAAAAGTGGAAAATAATCCATTTCGTGTCACTAAGACAGCAGATAACTTAAACATACCTTACTTTATCGGACTGGGTTAGATTGAATGTTGAGAGGTATATAGGAAACCTGGTGTTACCCAGTAAATGACACCAGGTCACACCTGACCTTAATAAAATAAATAAAGGACCACCTTTTATTCTTTTTATCCTGTTTTTTTATCTTATTTTATTGTTTCTTATTTATATACATTCTAATGTTTTGTTTTGTCAACTACTCTCCAACTGTTCTAAATATGTTTTGTCGTGTGCTCGTCCAAATAAATGATTTTCTATTGTATTCTATTCTAAATGCATTTTAAATCTGACTGAACATTCTTACGTTTGAAATCATTTTAAACAAATACCGTCGCTATAGAAATAAAATTCAAAAGTTACATTCATTCAGGATTATTTGTATCGCAAAATATCCTATAGTGCGAAAGGATTAAAAATCCATTTTCGTATATTTTTTCAAATAGTAAACGAGACTGGCATTGAGGCTTATTCGTGATACAATTCGTGATTTTTACAAGGATTATATTGGGAAAGTTCTGGAACTGAAATCAATCAACAGAATAAAAATGTGTTAAGTAAATAAGTTATCCTAGGTAGAGACTTTAAGCGGAAAGGGTACCGGGGGCTTTCTCCATACAAACTATTACAAACGTAGTCGACTGTTTCCTCCCTGGATAATGACACTAGAGCAAATAGTTTCGGTGCATAAAACTCATAACTGCCATGACCATGCCCCTATTTTTTGTTTTTATTTTATTTTTTAATCTTAATTTCTATGATAAGTACCTAATTAAAAAATGAAAAAAATAGGGGCATTGTCCAGTTATAGGTTTTATGGCACAAAAATATTTGTGCTAGTGTCATTATCCAGGGAGGAAACAGTCGACTACGTTTGTATGGAGAGAGCGCAGGTACCCTTTCACCTTAAAAGGCTGGCTGCATTGCCTCTTTGGATGGCAATCCCGATCTGTTGACCAAAGTCCAGTCCAACAACTAGTCCTTTCGTCACTTGAATAATGACCAAATAGGAGATAAATTTAAAATTGACAGAGATTTAAAATTAAAAACTATTTAGCGCTTTAAATTTTATTAAAAAATAAAAATTATAACCATACACAAATAAAAGTGGTACATCTTATATATTTAGGTAAGTATAATATATTTAGTAATATATTAATAAAATAACGATAATTTTATACATATAATTGTAACTTTCTAAAGATTATACTTAAATATAAAATAATTTATGTATAATACTTATATTTCTAAAAAAAAAGATCACACTGACTAGATTGTCACACCCTTTGTCTGCTAGAAAAGAGTTTTATCATTTTCTTTGTAATTTCTGCAAAAGTTTTCAAACGAAAACTTTTCGCAATCAATTTAGGCATAATTTGTTATAAAAAAAACAACCCTAGAAAAGAATTTTCGTGGGGATGTTAGTATTTTATTAGTGTTTCTGATTTTGAAAATATGTTTTAGTTGATTATAGAGTCACACATATAAATATATAGAATAAATATAATAGGAGGGATATGTATGAAGTAAAAGATATCTTAAAAATCAATAAAAAAACACATAGATACATAGGAAGTTAGAAGTTAATATAGTTTGTTAACATTTAATAAGCAATAAAATAGGTTAATAATATATAAATTAGATATGTATAGGAAACAGTTAGTCATACAAATTGAAATTATCATAAGAATGTGTATAAGCGTTAGGTTCCTTAAAATAAATTTAAGTAACAAAGAAAAATAAATTAAACAATTTACCTTATAATCTAAATACAAGTCATTTATTAAAAATAGTTAATATTCTTTAATATTATTATCTATCTAACCATTTCTTTGGTAAGCTAGCTGTAATGAGCATTAAACTGAATATTATATTCGCCTATTTACAAATTAGTATACAATATATTAGTCTACTAATTATAATACTTATAATAACAAACAATTTTAATCATATTAAACAGTTACAAAAATAAATAGATGAAATTATCGTCAGTACAATACAATATTCCAAATTTTAAAAAGTTATAAATTAATATTTATATTATACTTCTACAAAAGAGTATAAAATTCGAACAGTTTAAGGCTAATCTATCTTGATTATTAAAGTCCCAATCACTCCAATACCGACGTGCCCCCATTTTCTGGAGTATAATGCCTATATTAAAATATTATACTTATACAAAATTTCGTCAGGGGATGAGACTTTGGGATCTTAGGGTTTCGATGGCTCTTCCTTTTTTAGGTAACTCGGCGCGCGTCTTGGCGAGGCGTCTGGTGATCGAAGGGTTGGTTGCTTTTTCGCTCATAGGGTTAGTCTGGCTATCCAGAAAATATTACCAGCCTTCTGAGAACGATGCCTCGGGGAGACGCGCTTGAGGATGTTTATTTAATTTTTTTTTCTAGTGTGATTAATTATTAAATACTCAAACTCCGTCAAACGTCAGTAAAACCTTGTCGTGCTTCCATATTCTGGACTTCAACTTCAAAGTCTTCTGTTCCTGTTATGATCTGTAGAACTTTGAAAGCCTTGGACTGTCGTGGTGGACCCTCTTGAGTGAACTTATGGTAGTACACACTGAAATCATAGTTAAGAACTTTCTTTAGGACGTGCAAAGCTTTTGAAATTTGTCATTTTTTTTAGAAACTTTTTAATAAGTGCCCATTTAGTAGCTAATTCTTTTTGCAAATATTCTAATCGTCTTAGATTCGTCCCTCCACATTATAGGGTTGATATCGTACAATGAAATAAAGCTTTATTGTCACGATCTTTCAAATTACATTACATCGTTATTAGGAAAAGTAATCATTTTTACAATTTTTTATTTAACTTGCAATGTTTGTTTGTTCGTTTGTACCTATATTGAATTTACAAATTTCTTGGTATTTTCTATTATTTGCCTTCGTATAGAATCCTGATAAACTTTCTGTTGTTTATTTAACCTAACTTAACTGTCGAATTTTCAAAACGGTATTATTTTACCGCTAAAAGTTTTTACATTAATCAAATTCGTTTGCTACTAGA
Source organism: Idaea aversata (assembly GCA_907269075.1). Lineage (NCBI taxonomy): Eukaryota > Metazoa > Arthropoda > Insecta > Lepidoptera > Geometridae > Idaea > Idaea aversata. Next base: position 9,226,155 of record OU026102.1, read on the forward strand.
AAACACTACTGGTTAAAAGAAGCCAATTCAAAAAAAAAGGATAAATAATTTTGATGAAAATTGTCGATGATGATTTAAAAAGTTACGATGATTAGTGCTTGATGACGAAAATCATTAAAAAAACAGTTACCTACAAATAAGAAAATGTTAACCAAACATGAACCAATTTGCTCGCGCATTCGACTCACTAATTGCGTCGATATCAAAAAAGCGAAAAATGATTCGATTAGTGACGTAAACAAATTAGAACTCGCTAATTAATAAAGCAAAGCAGTGTATCACGAAGCTGTAAGAATTTTGTTTACTTTGACCCAGTGCAAACACCTCCTTAGTACCGCCCACCGAAGCTGAAATGAGGACACAAGTATACATAAACGTTCCACACGTTTTTGTTGAAAACAACTGGACAACACATTATAAAAATTCTATTAGGACTTGACTTATGACCCTTACTACTGAATTAAGGTCGCTGCATATGTAACGGGATAAAACCTCGGCCTGGACGGGGACGTGACGTGTATTGTTCATAAAGTGTTCGTGGACTTTAAACATAATATATAATAGATCTTTCCCGTGCCGGACGGGACGTGACAATTTTTTGACAACGCGCTTCAAATAAAAAATCACGTTCCAGCGGTATGTAGCGACCTTTAGTATGGCCGTATTTCGCCGACAAAGTTCAGTTTGAAGGCATTCTTTGACCGCTTCATACTGATCGACTAAACTATCGCCGATAGAACGTAGTTTAAAGGGTTCTAAATCAACGAATCAGCTGTTATTGTCGAAGACAGTAAACAGCCGATGGTAATTTTCACAAAGTTTCTTATTGAGTTATTTACTGACTGAACGACTGATTAATCTTTCTTAATGTACCCATGGTACAGTATAATATTCAATAAAACAATATTAAATTCAAAGGCACGAAAATGTATAATTTACCTTTTATTGGCCCCGCCATTACCACCTTCAATCTGTATAGGAATTATTCTGGTCTTAGGCTGGTTGTCCTGTTGGAAGCTCCTGTTTAACGCTGGCAGATCGTGCTGTGGTTCATCCATTCTGACCAGCTGAGGTGATAGGACCCTCATTATACGCTGAGTTGGTGGTGAAAATGGAGTACGAGCCGAATCTTGAGGGTTATTCATGCCAATTGTGATGCGAAGTTGTGGTTGATTATGGCCTTGTCTACTGGCGTCAGATACTTCCATTTGAATAGGAATAACCCTACTCGAAGAGGAGTTAGGATCGTTATCCCTTGGTAAACTTTTACGGTTCTCCGATGGCCGTGTCGACCAAGAAGGTTGTGCTGATTGTTGGTACTTAGGAGGACTGACTACTTCCCGAGCTGCTCTTTGTATCTCATTGCTTTTCCTAACCCATTCTGGTTCGGTCTCTTTTGGTGGAGTCACTAATTCCCGCGGAGCACTTCTCCTGTTTTCTAAAGGCCTTTGTACCCATTCCGGAGGTGGAGTTTTAGTCTTTTCTTTTTGAGTTTTGACCCATGGAGGTATCGATTTTGGACTGTCAGGGCAGAAGTAAATTGGTTCTTGATTTACATAAACTGCTTCTTTTTGTGGAGCTGCTGGTGGAGTGTAAGCGTTTTGATTGTCTTGTTTTCGGGTTGTTACTGGAATAGACATACTCGACTGGTATCTCGGTTGTTCTTGCTGTTGAGTTTGTGGTGTTGCAGGAGTTCTATCGTTTTGTGATCTCCAAGGAGTATTGCTACTTTCCTGAACTTTATTGTTATTAGTGTCCTGGTTAACCCAAGGAGGTTGATATTGCTGTTGGGGTTGGTTTTCTTGCTTAGTTTGCCAAGCAGGAATGTAGGGTTGTTCGTTATTATTAGTATTTTCGTTCGTTTTCCACGGTGGCACAAACTGTTGGTTATTATTAACGTTCGATTGTTCAGGTTCTCTTTGGTAAGAATTTCTGTTCAAAGTACTCGTCCTCCAAGGAGCTACGTCAGGAGGACTCTGCGACGTTTGATTCGTGTTGTTGTAAATAACATTATTTTGTGTATTTTCTTGGTTTCTCTGTCCAGCTCTCGGTAGAGTATGGAAAGCAGGTCCTGAGTTTCTAGGAGGACTCGGATTTCGAATTTGCGGTGAATATTGTGGAGTATTTGGTGAGAATGGACCTCGATTGACTTGTGGTGGCGACTGTGGACTGGTGATTATCGGTGAATTCGTCTTCTCCGGCTGTCTCCAATTATTATTTGGAGTCGGCGAATACGGAGAATTGTTGCTAATTGGTGATTGGCCGTTGAAAGGCTGTGGGCTTTTGTTGAATTGAGAATCTTGTCTTTGTAACAACTCCCTAGTTGGTGGAGAACCGTTAGTGAAGGGTGACGCTGATTTTTGCATGTATTGCGCTTCAGGTCTGTGTATTGGGCTTTCCGGGTGACGAAAGTTGTTTTGTCCCTGTGGTGTGTAAGTCTGCGGTTGTTGTTGTGAGAATGTCGAAGGTTGATGTTGAGGCATTTTGACAGTAAGCGGACTCGGAACCTTTTCCTGGAATTTAGGAATCGGTCCCATTCTTTGCATCTTGGCGTCTTCATTTTCCCAGTGGTACGGGCTATTCGTTTTCCTCAACATTCCGATAGGGTTTTCTGGTATGACGATTTCTGGTCTTTCACCCTGTGCTACTGGTTTAGGAGATTTCGAAGTGGGGACTTGAATTACTATTGGCGGCGGCGGGGGTGGTGGGGCTGGCATATTCATCGGAGGAGGGGGAGGGGGTGCAGGGCCTCCTTGTGGCCGATAGCCTCCGCCATTGTTCATTTGTGCTTGTGCTTGGGCTTGGGCCTGTTCTTGCTCTTCAAGAGAACGTTGTCTAGCAAGTCTCCTCACCATGCTAGGTGTCTTAATCTGAGACAAGTCCAAACCGCCAGGAGTGTAGGTGAATGGTTTCTTATCTTTCGTCATCATCGCATTCTGGATACATGCTGGTGGTTCCACGTTGCCCATTGGCTGAAATTGAAATAGATTGAAATTAATTTATGGGAATTTTTTATGTACTTAACCCGCCAGCGCTAAACATAATTCGATTTTCAAATAATTATGACAAGGCAATACTTGAGCATATAGTACACAAATAGAAATATAAATATTTGTTTTTTCTGGAATACAATTAAATTGATAGTAGTCCGTGAACAAGATGTGAAAAACAAAATAAGCATTCACGTGGGTGAATGTCACATGTTTCTCATATTCTTAATCAGCATCTGACGCCGTTACACAAGGAACTTCAAGAACGTAACCTTGCACACAAGTAATTTTTGTTCGAAGTTTTGCCTTTATTCTTTGTTTTTTTTATGTTAAACAAACGAAAGAGGATCGAAGTCATAGAGGTTGAATGACATAAAAACAATTACTTACATTGACATGAGTTTTGCCGTAGATCGGTATTCTGCCGATGTGTCCAGCCGGAGCCGTTCCGTACCTGGAAAGCAGCCAATATTCGCGTTATTTTTACACTCCCTGACAATCTATTGCGCACTCTTGCGCATGGGTATTGGTGTAGCGGAAAATTCTTAGAGACGCTCAAATTTTAACGTATGACATTATGTTTAGGAGTTTGAAAGGCATCAATTAATTCGATGCTTTTTCAATTGAATTAAAAAGCGGACGTGTCTCTGTCTGTCTGATATAAATGCGATCTGTTTGTGTTCTGTCAGCCATCAGGCTTATATCAATAAATGTTTTTATTGGAAAGCTGTTCTGTAAGTGTGCATAATGTTCCATTAAAATTGGTTCAACCATTTAAAACTCGTGTGCAATTTATGAAAATCAATCGAGGTTCAATCGTAAAAAAGTTTTTTTTTTCTAGTTCTGGCATGACTTTTGCATAGCCTGGGTCGAGTACCTTAATATTCACAATGTATTAAGTTTTGATATATTTTTTATCTTGAATTCTCATTATTTCTTCCTTTTTCTAAAGCCAGAATCAATTTTTAACAATTCCATTTTTTCATGACGGCAAAAAAGTTTATCTAGTTATTTGTTTTGTCTGACGTTTAAAGATTTTATTTCTATGGAAGTGCCTCATGTTGAGACGGCATTGTTGCTCTATTCGACACTTTATTTTTAAAGATTTTAATGATCGTGTATTTTGAAGATGTTGAGAGAATGGAGCATTTAATGTAGAATGAAATGCTCTAGCTTTCAACACTGAATTGCACTGTTGATACTCAAAGAAAAATAAATTATCACTACGTAATTATTTGATAGGTGTTTCATATTTTGAAATAATAATAAACTATTTTGATGGAACAATAATTTATGTACCATAACGAAAATTGGGATTTTAAACAGAAATTCTTTGCCAATACTATTTGGAAACGCATGTACTTATCTTACAAATCTTTCTAATTTATCCATAATCTAGGCATTAGTAAAATTAGCAAATTTTAAAATTGTCATCTCCTGCTGATAGTTGAGGGACAACTATCAGCAAGAGATGACAACGCTCGCCATTGCTCCAGTCTCCTCGCGACCATGGCTATTGTTACAAAGTCGAAACTTCGAGATAAGAGAAATAAAAATGCGCGATACTCGGGAAAATAATCTATATGTATATTTAATAAAGCTGAAGAGTTTGTTCGTTTGTTTGTTTGAACGCGCTAATCTCTGGAACTACTGGTTCGAATTAAAATATTATTTATGTGTTGAATAGTCCATTTATCGAGGAAGGCTATAGGCTACTTTTCATTTTGATATTCCCATGGAATTGGGACTTACGCGGGTGAAACCGCGGAGCGCAGCTAGTTACTAGATAAATAAACATATTTTTTTTCTTACCCGTTTTCCGCCATTTTTCTTCTTTATTCAATCAAAATTCAACAGTCCATCAAACAGCTAACAGTATGCAGTAATCGGTAAATCTGAAACCGGTAAACGTATGAATCAGTAACGTAAACATTAAGGAATTTCAGTTTCTGAGTTGTACCACATGTTATAAGGTCATTCGTATTTTGGGAGAGTTATGGCATCCGTCCTTGTTGGATCGGCAAGGTTGGTTGTAATGGATGACGGAAATATTGAGCATATACACAAATAGAAAAAATATGATAAAATTTTCCGTTTTTCTTGATTAAAATAAAATTTTTAGTAATTTGTGAACTAGATGTGGAAAAAAGATTTGAAGTCAAGAAAGAAGAAAGAATCAGCATCTGACGCCATTACACAAATTAAAAAAATAATAGTACATTGTTATCCTAGGTGTGAAAGCCACTCATTACAAGTCCCGAGACGGAGTTTGGCGCCCGAGCGTAGCGAGGGCGCTAATAGTTCGAGGGACTTAATGAGTCTTTCACCCGAGGTAAACACTGCGCTTTTTATTACGAATAATACTTAAAATTCTTCCTAACAACGAGAGTGAATGAGAGACTCCATACTACCTGATCCCCTTACAAGGTTGGGACCAAAGAGGTTATATACATGTAGTGTTATTCTTTGGTGTTACTTAAAGCAAGGAGGTTAGGTTTTTAAAGTTCCTTATGCGTAATGTTACTGATACTGGCTACATGCACATTGCACAAGTCGTGCGAAGCCATAATTTGACATGACAGCTGTCAGTGAAAGAGAAAAGCCCTAGGGCTGGAAATTTTATTTTCTACACGCTCTTCATGCATCTTTAGACCTACTTTCGGAGTATGAGTAATGAAATAGTACATTGTTATCCTAGGTGTGAAAGTCACTCATTACAAGTCCCGAGACGGAGTTTGGCGCCCGAGTGTAGCGAGGGCGCTAATAGTTCGAGGGACTTAATGAGTCTTTCACCCGAGGTAAACACTGTGCTTTTCATTACGAATAATACATAAAATTCTTCCTAACAACGAGAGTGAATAAGAGACTTCATACTACCTGATCCTCTTACAAGGTTGGGACCAAAGAGGTTGTATACATGTAGTGTTATTCTTTGGTGTTACTTAAAGCAAGGAGGTTAGGTTATGAAGTTCCTAATGTAAAATGATACTGGCTATATGCACATTGCACGAGTCGTGCGAAGCCATAATTTGACATGACAGCTGTCAGTGAAAGCGATTTTCCCTAGAGCTGGAAATTTTATTTTCTACACGCTCTTCACGCATCTTTAGACCTACTTTCGGAGTATGAGTAATGAAAAATATATTTAATTCAGGCATGTACCCATATTACAGTAGTATTAATAATGAATAACTAAGGACTAAGATAAAATAAAACAAAATAAAATAAAATAATATAGGAAAACAAGTGTTCGAAGTTTTGCCATTATTATGTACCTACTCAAATAGCTAGATTAAGGGTGAACATCAGTCTACATACTTAAAACCTGTAGGTACTTACTTTTTTTAAATACCTACAAAATATAGATAGGTACAGGTCTGAGAATCTAACTACATCTATTTTTCATTTTTTTTTTATTTGGAAAAACAACGTTTGCAGGGATAGCTATTAATGTTTTATAAAAAACTAGGGACCCGTCCCGGCTTCGCACGGCTATATTATGCATTTATTATACATATAAACCTTCCTTTTGAATCACTCTATCTATTAAAAAAACCGCATCAAAATCCGTTGCGTAGTTTTAAAGATTTAAGCGTACAAAGGGAAATTGGGACAGAGAAAGCGACTTTATTTTATACTATGTAGTGATTGTGGGAGGCTATTGATCGGTATAAAGGCAGCTGGAGTAACACATACGCTGGTAATACCGCGGCTAGGTGCAGCTAATTATAAATAATATTGTAACAAAGGTAGATCCCAGAAAGCTGTTAGTCATTTGGCATGCGAACAAATCTCAGGTATGACAAATAACTCCTAAAAATATAAAGTCATAAAACATTTACGCCAGAGATGGCATGCAACGGTTATAGAATTTGGCACTCTCTCTGTAATTAAACATAGACGGTTCGAGGTATGTTAATATTTAAAACTACGTCTTATACAGTGTGGCATCTTTAATGCCAAGTCTTATAAATCTTCATTTCTATATTTTCTCTTAATCCTATATAATTTACATTCCTTGTATAGTATTCTATCCTCATTTCTCAGTTTTAATCTTTTTTTTTGAAATGATACTGGTCACTCTGGCCAGATATAAATATTTTTTAGTTTTAAGTTGAGAACGAGTCGTTTTATCAAACACATAAAAAAAAATTATCTCTGGCCAGTATCATTTCAAAAAAGATGTCGTAAAGTAGGTATGTATAGATCCTAAAGTATAGATTTCCTATCGGATGTATCAGTAGATACCAAGTAACATTCACATGCTAAGTGTTACCGGCTAAGCGAGCATGCTACAATCTCGACCTCATAGTCACTTCCCATCAGGTGAGATAAAAGCCTATTTTGTATAAAAAAAATAGTTGTCCGTAAAGTCTGTAACGTCATAAGAAAACGATGAAAATATAGTTTTTTTTTTTGCTTTTTTTTTCCTTTATATAAGTCTTCTATTCGTTACTCTTCACCATAACACAAGCCCAGATGAGCGATATTATTAATTAACAATATAATAATTTTACGAAACATTGGTTGCTATTGAAAGTGAGCGTTCCAGGAACGTGAGCATTCCGGGAAAGTGAGCGGAACGTGATGATGTCACACCTTTTTGTGAGTGCTGCCGGTGTTCATCAATTTAATAGACGTTATCACGTCAAAAATGGTATCTATGAATGAATCGATTATTGCGTTCTTTGAACTATAAAATTTAAATTTAAAACATACATACAACCGAATTGAAAACCTCCTCCTTTTTTTGAAGTCGGTTAAAAAAGGGTCATTTATTGTCAGACACATTAAATACGTCTCCCAAAAAACTATCAATACCTACGTATACAGGGTTATTGGAAATTATACTAGCAAGCCGTTGAGGGCTACTTCTGTGCACCTACAAACAACTTTTGTTCTACGACATTTGGAAAATCGAAAAAAAAAACGAAAATTTTGAGGTTATGTAAATTCGAAAAACAGCTGTATTTTTAAAACAAAGGTCATTCATACCAGGAACAGTAGATGAAACTTAAAAAATAAGTAAAATTTTAAGGTTACTGACCTCTCCGTGTAAGGAACAGCTGATTTTCAGGTAAACCTAACCTCAAAATTTTCGAAATAATGTTCTTTTACTTCCAAAAGTTGTAGAACAAAAGTTGTTTGTTTATGTGCACAGAAGTAGCCCTCAACGGCTTGCTAGTATAATTTCCAATAACCCTGTATATATTTCATTTTGTACATTCACCCTGTAAGCTGGTGTGATGTGGAAACGACACGTTTTCAGTGTGCCGAGCTATTGTTAGTCGGGGACGTTAGAATGAGGACGCGTGCGCAGGTGAGAAATGAAGGTAGGTACTTTATCATGTAGTTTATGATTTCTTGAGCTGCTAGTTTGATGTTATTTATGAAATGGGTCTCGATCATTTGGTCTATTACTTTAGTAAAGTTAAAGGTAAAATAAAAAAGGAATTTTAATAGTTGCCTGAGATACATCTGTTTCGTGATTATTTAGCAAGGTAACTAGGTATACTTATATTTTGCATAATTGACAATTTGTTTCTTAAATACTTTTTTTCAGGATTTTTAAGGACACTTAAAGATAATAGCGCTATTAAAAATAAAAAAATATCATAACTACTAGTATAAAATAAAGTCACTTTTCGCCGTCCCTATATACCTATGTCCCTTTGTATGCTTAGATCTTTAAAACTACACAACGGATTTTTTAATAGATAGAGTGATTCAAGAGGAAGGTTTATATGAATAATACATGCATAATATAGCCGTGCGAAGCCGGAACGGGTCGCTAGTTAAAATTAGATGACAATGTAAAATTTATTTTAAATCGAGTTGTATTTCAATTTACCACTCCAAACTTAGTAATTTCCACATACCATTAACTTCACAAATTATTAAATTACATCCTCTGATGCATTTCAAAAAGAGAACACAAAGATGACAGTTGTCGTCATTGAATGCACGTTGCGTGTGCGCGGACGCATCTAAATCGGAGCTTTTGAGTCAGATCATTAGTCAGTGCTTAGCTTACGTAGTGTGTAATGTAATGTCAGTGATGTACGTCCACGTCTGTTTGTTTTGGTTTGTATATACTAGTTTTTGTTCGCGACTTCGTCCTTGTAGGGGATTTAATTTTCCAAAATCCTTTATTAGTGGATGCCTACGTTTTAACTGCTGTCTATATGCCAAATTTTAGCTTGATCCGTCTGTTGGTTTGCGTTGATATTTCAGTCACATTATATTTTTTTTATATATGGAATCAGGAAATAGAGCTAGTCAAATCTTGAAAAAGAATTATACTAGGAGCATATACACACTAAAGAGGAGGTCTTTATATTTTGCTTGTAAAAACAAAATTATAAACAAGGTATTTTACTAACTTCTTACGAAGTAGGTAATGGAAGATTTGTGAATCGAATCAAAGTGGACATATTTGAAATAAGAAGGATGATGATGCTTCCTTGACCGATTTCGGAAACATTGACTATTTCTGGCCTACGAAGAAGAAGATGACGAGCGTCGATGGTTAGCAGCTCGTCTATGGTGTGCTTTTTGGTGACTGGCGTAGGTACCCGATTTTTGCAGAAACGTAAGCACCCCAAAGGATAAGACTAAAGTTAACATTAGGCCTGAATTGTTGAAAATATTTCACCTTCACCAAAACGTCCACTGCTGCACATTAGCCTCCCCCAAAGACTTCCAGAGCGATCAGTCGCATGGCCAAAGATTTTTACTGCATTTTATGCATAGGTATGTACCTAATAATCACACATTTAATTGATCTAAAACTGCACTCATTTCACAAGTTAATAGGTTTCCTTTAATTTTATGATTATTTTTATACCTCTTGTTAGTCGTAAACACATAAACAGCGTATAATATCTAAAATAACGGTCTACGTTTACTGTAACTAGTAGGTGACCTTATTGTGAAATCATATCCGGTCTGACATTTTATGCGTTGCTACTTTATCGATCTTTTTAGGGTTCCTGTAACCAAATGGTAAAAACGGGACTCTTTTACTAAGACTCAGCTGTCCGTCTGTCTGTCTGTCTGTCACCAGGCTGTATCTCAGTCAGAACAATAACTAATTGCTTTAGTTATTGTTCTGAGGTATCTCATGAACCGTGATAGCTAGACAGTTGAAGTTTTTACAGACGATGTATCTGTCTGTTGTTTTGCTGTCAAGGCTGTGGGGTTAAAATAACAATTTCGTTGGCCAAAAATGTTCGGTCACAGAGCTGACCGGACAAAAGAAAAAAAAAACAATTTCGTTTTGTTTTGAATTTTTTAACAAATAATAAAGAAGGAAGAGTAAAACAAAGTTTCGGGTTCGATTCCCGCCTCAGACAAGTATTTATTCTTAGATTTTTCTATGGTCTGTTGTTACTATGTATTATAAGTATATATTTACAAAAGAAAAGTATATAAGTAGTATATCAATTGTATATCACCCATAACACAAGTCTAGTTAGGTACTTAACTTGGGGCTAGATGGCGATTTGTGAAATGTTCTGCAATATTTATTTTTATTTATAGGTGACGATAGGATCTTTGAATTCCACTTTAGGAAAATTCCTGTATCATGAAACTCGGCTCCTCTGTCTTTAAAGTCAAAAATATGGATACTTAAATTCACAAGAAAAAATAATCATATTCACAGCAGCTATGATCCTATGGGCGTATACCCTTATATTCTAGTAGTATAATTATAATAGGATGTATGAATCACCGGCACTTTGGCTAAGCAATGCCAATCTATTTTGAAACTGCCAAAACTACTTTAGTAGAATGTAAACACTTGTTACAACTAAATCTTAAGCGTTAGAAAGATTTATTAAAAGCATGCAAAAAAGATGGCTAGACGTAAGTAAGCTCAGGAAGTATCTAAAGAAATAAAGTAAATTACTTTAGGTAAAGTCGGCTGCATAATTGCAGACCCACCGTAAAGTTCTTAAATTACTATTATTGGAATGTTTTCATTCTGATAATTTTTGTTTGATAAATTCATGAGTTGAGACTTTAAACTACAATTAAAGCAGATTCCTAGAATCTTGCTTGTGTTGAAAACATTCTTATAACAACCGTTCTGGAGCTCTACGGTGGGTCTGCAATTATGCAGCCGACCGTACATAGCAAAGATCTTCAATTATATTAACAGAAGTAGACAAGAAAACAGTAACAAATGTTGTAAAATTTTGTCTTTTCTGGTAGAAAATCGCTCGGTCTAGTGAAGCGGTGTTGGCTTAGTTGTAGATACCTCGACTTTTATTTCGAAGGTCGTGGGTTCGATTCCCGGCCGGACGCGTACCAATGGATTCTTAGAAATAATGTATATGCGCTAATTAACATTTCTCTTACGTTTAAGGAAAACATCGCGATGAAACCCGCAGCTCTGGCCGAGTTCTTTCTTTTTTGACACAATCGACTACGACTACGTTTTGTCTTGTACTTGGTTATGGGCTTTTATCCGCAAACAAACCTCTTAACGGGTCCTTTTTGCGTGAGGATGGATTAGGTTTCCCCTCTCAACTCAGTCGACCGTCACCAGCAACCACTGCCACGATGTTTTCCTTCACCGTTAGAGCTATGTTAATTGCAGCACATAATCTTTTTATAAAGTAACTAGCGACCCGCTCCGGCTTCGCACGGCTATATTATGCATGTATTATACTTAAAAACCTTCCTCTTGAATCACTCTGTCTCTAAAAAAAACCGCATCAAAATCCGTTGCGTAGTTTTAAAGATCTAAGCATACAAAGGAACATAGGGATATAGGGACGGCGAAAAGTGACTTTATTTTATACTATGTAATGATAGTGATATTCTTTGGTGCCACCAGGGTGCCATATTGACAGCTTTATTATTAGACAGATTGCTATGCTTTATGTGAAAACGCTGAAATAAGAAACGCGATAAGCGCGTCTAATAAAGAGAGAAACAGGGACTAAAATCAAGAAATTAATCACAAAGAAGCTGCACCTAAAGTCTAGAGTTACCGAAAGGTAGATAAACGTACGAAACTTTGAAATTATGGAAATAAAAAATGACTAATTAGATGTTACTTACGCGATTATGCATTATAAATTGTCTATCTATTGTACGCTTTAGGCTCAGATTACATTCTGAGGCTTTAGGATGAAGTGATTTATTCAAACGTAAATAGTTAAAAGTACAGAAAAGCAAAAGTTTTGCACACGTTCAAATAAAAAAAACAACAACCATCACGCTATAAAGCGTTTATGACAATGTAAAATTTAAAAAAACTCACCCCAAAATTAAATAAAAAAATAAATCCTTCTAAACACTTTCAAAAATGGAATAAGGGTACACAAACACGTTTGGTTCGCGTTATTGGTATCGTTCGTTCGCTGCTGCCGGGCGCCCGGACAGTCTACCGTCCTACGCTGCGTGATCACACCGAGGGAATAATAGGGATGCGAGCCGATTGTATCGATAGAGAACATCGATAAACGAACGGGTAAGTACAGTGTATATGATTGGCGAGGATATCGATAACGATCAACGATTTGTCGAGTGATTATGATTAGCTAAATATAATACGAGGTATTTATTTACCATGTTTTTAGATTGTCTTATGTTTTTTTTATCGTCTTTTGTTTTTTTTTGTTTTTATTTTCCTCGGATCCGATTAAATTAAAAAAATCCTAATGGAGACGATGGGCGTCAACCGAAATAATAAACCTAAATCTGTAAATTGTGAGTCATTATGTCATGAAAATAAATAAAAATAAACTTACGACTAAAATATGAAATAAACTGGTTGGTACTTGTAGGGATAGGTGGAAATTAACTTCCACTTATCCTTACCAGGGGGAATACGCTGGAAGGGATTAGGACACTAGGCCGTTTTTATTTTGTGGACCTCGTTAGTTGAGAAAATGACGATGTCAGTTCAAAAACCTTATTATATTGTTTTTGGTTCATTTCAAATTGCTCTGCTACTGTAACATATAATTATGTACGTTTTTTACATAGATCGATATACCGCTAAGCCTCTATTTTATTCGTTTCTGTTTCAATTGTCTTTTAAACAAAAATATAAAGGAACTAATGAGATTTTTTTAACGAACTTCAAAAAAGCAGGAGGTTCTCAATTCGTCGTGTAGATATTATATTTTTACTTTTGTCGATAAAGAAATAAAGAAGCTTAGAAACAGGAAATCAGAAAAATCCTTTATTAGAAGATCGACAAAATTAGGTAGATACGACATAATGCCCGTGCTGGGTTTCATAAGATTATTTGATTTGATAAATGGGATGATTAGGTGTAATGATCGTTGTCGATAACGAGCATTAGAGATAAGATAATAGTAAATTACCATTTTGCGGGCTTTATCAGAGCTTTTTATTTGTAAACTAGCGACCCGCCCCGGTATCGCACGGCTATGTTATGCGTATATTATACATACCTTCCTCTTGAAACACTCTGTCTATTAAAAACAACCGCATCAAAATCCGTTGTGTAGTTTTAAAGATTTAAGCATACATAGGGACACTTTGTTTTATACTTTGTAATGATAATGATGATGTATAGAGTTTTTGTTTGTGAGTACTAAAGTACCTCTATATATCTTCAAATCTGAAAATCTGTCGATCATAAACATTGATGTAGACTATCGATATTTTAGCCATGTCCAATCACTACCGACCTAAATTCTCACGTCCTAAGTTTGTTTCAGATGATATTGTTAATGAATCATTAATTATATTAATAGCTTACAAGCAAAACTGTTTTCAAAAATAATTTTATTACAAACAGACAAACAGTGGTAGTTTAGAAAATTAAAATATATTTGTATATACTTTGGTTCACACCTGGGACTAAAAGATCTGTTTAGATTTTTTTATATATCTTTACTTCTATATCTGAGAAAAGTCAAGAATAATAATACACCTATCTAAAGTTAAATCGCCAAATGAGAAAATCGCATTTAAGGTGAAAGGGGGTACCCGGTCGCTCTCTCCATACAAACGTAGTCGACTGTTTCTTCCCTGGATAATGACACCAGCACAAATATTTTTGTGCCAGAAAACCTATAACTGCCATGAATATGCCCCTATGTTTAGGTTTTTTTCATTTTCTAATTATCATACATAGACATTAAGATAAAAAAATAAAAAAATACAATTAATAGGGGCATGGTCATGGCAGTTATAAGTTTTATGCACCAAAAAGCTCTAGTGTCATTATCCAGGTAGAAAACAGTCGACTACGTTTGTAATAGTTTGTATGGAAAGAGCCCCCGGTACCCTTCCCTCTTAAAATCTTTGACACTTTAGAAGAATTTTTTCTAGGGTTCTGTTAAAAAGTTAAAAAATAAACCCTTAAAAGATCACTCTCTTGTCCGTCTGTCACCCTGATTTTTGCTATTTCGTTGTAAGCAAGTTTTACTAGGGAATAAAGAATATAGGTAAGTAATTGAGTTCCGGGAATTTCGAGAGTTCTTGGTAAAGAAACCGGGACTCAGGTTCGGTATTTTCCTTGGAATCCTTACCAGATTAATAAAATAAGGCGATTTACATTTTATTGGAATTGCTATTTTATTGAATTTGTTTCAAGATTTTATATATCTATAAATAAATAAATATTGCAGGACATTCCACACATCGCCATCTAGCCCCAAACAAAGTTACTAGACTTGTGTTATGGGTGCTAGACAACGGATACTATACTAACATACTACTTATATACTTTTCTTTTGTTTTTGTTTTCTTTTTTACCTATACTAGCAAAGTACAAATAAATAATTATGTACGTACGTAGTAGCGATATAGTTTCACAGCACAAACGCAGCTGAACCTTTCTTTCTATTTCAACGCTTTTACGCGGAATATTTCTTATCATCCGACCAGCAGTCCGATTGGTAGGATCCCTATCCTCCGACTGGCATTCCGATTGGTAGGATGAGTGGGAATATTTTTATTTAACTATGTCCTTTAGTTATCACTTATAGTAACGAAAGTACTTGAACGGAGGTTATGAGATCCCGGTTCTTTTGTCAATTTGTATTGAATTTGACGTTGACAAAGAAACCGGGAACTTATTACCTATGATTTCCCGATTGGCAAATCCACGGCGTTATTATTAGCCTGTAGAGAGGCCATTACTAAAGTTGAAAATCATTGAATTGCTATTCTCAAGGATTTGCTAGAACTAATTGCGCCTAGCTATTTAATTGTGAAAATTTCTATACCTTGGAAACCTTTTCCACATTATTCCACTCAGTATAAATTTTGATTCAAAGAAGAAAAAAAACAAATGATTGTCTGTAAAGTTGGTTTACGTGATAAAGTTATAAGAAAACAATGAAAAATTTAGATTTTTTTGTTATTCCTCTATATGTTTATTTTATCGTTTTTTTTTGTTTTCCTTCACTTATTAATAAAAATCTTCTATTCGTCACTCGTTACCATAACACAAGCCCAGATGAGCAATATTATTATGAAATACTCTGTTTTCTAACGGGAACGGAAGCGTCATGGTCATGTTACTATGACAATGACACTTTTTTGTAAATGCAGGTGTTCCATCAATTTATTAGACGTCATCACGTCAAAACAAACAAATTATATCTTCTTTTCGAAGAAGAAAGAAACAAACTTTTTACATAGGTATTAATTGGGATTCTTCAAGGTTTACAGGTTATATTATTATGATGACCAGTTTATACAAATTTAAAAATAAAAGTGCGTGGTTTTTTAATAAAAATAAACAACTAGGTGGGTGTGTAACGTGTTTTTGTATTTTTATTACCTAAAGCTTAGCTATGCAAAACGGAAATTCTAAAGTTTCAAATTGTATTGAAATAAAGAGAACATCTTTGGATCTAATATTTGCTTTGATCCAGTGTCAGTAATGACTCAGTACATTAAGCCGAAGTGGTATGACCAGAAACGCGATAGAGGTGTCTTAGAAACAGTTTTCGGGTATCAACCACTAAAATCCATAGAATGATATTTCTACTGTCGTAAAGGTGAAGATATGATTTGTATCGTCATATACTTCGAAACACGGTTAGAGTGATTTGCCTCGATAGAAAAAACCGTGAATATCCCAAAAAAATCGTCATTTTTTTGAGCTTTTTCAATTTTACGGCGATTATAAAGAAAAAAACATGTAAAAAAATTATATTTTCATAAACTTTACATCAAATCCCATAAGGTAGTACATGTGGTTTTTCACAAAAATAGATGTGTCTTTTCATACAACAGTTAAAACGGCCATTTCGCAGCGCGCGGGGGAAAGGGATAGAATCATCGCGCGTGAGGAAGGGATTAAATTACACTCATTATCTAGCAGAAGTCGAACATTTTAATTTAGCAATAAAATAATTACTATCTACCCTACATTTTGCTGAATGTTCTTATGTATTTCAGTCTAACGGATTGACCGCGGGGAGAAGCGTCTTGAAGGCGCTTGTTTAGTAATTATTATTTTCTTATATTTTAGTTATTTTTTGTGTGTTATGTGATTTTATTCAAAATTGATTCTAAGTTGTCATCGCGAATTTCGAAAGTACGACCCTCAGAGACGGGTCGCTCGGAGTCGCTTCGCCACTAACCTACCTATCTAACATGCTTTTAGTACTATAGTTCAGTTGAGCCTAAAACATTATACTGGTAAGTGGTAACTAACTTGCTATAATTGGACTCCTACCTACAGGCATCGCCTTGTGAAAGAGGTAACTGGTGGTACTCTCCAACTATCTTCCCTATGGAAATTATTGGGATGTTTTTGTATTTCGATTGCATCACGAAGCATTCTAGGTACAAACCGGTTCTCAGTAACCAATACCTGTGCCTGATCGAAGCGAAGATAGTGGTTTCGAAGCGAAGACATAGTGGTATGGCGTATCCAACATATGTTCACGTACTGCATACATAAGTAGGTAACTTTTTTATTTATATTTTTTATCTATTCCACAGTAATATTTAACATCTTTGTATGTAACCAATCTGTAAGATCGTAATCGAACTAAGGTTGCGCGTGAGTCAGTCTCTGACGTTTGTTCACGGTCAATCTATACAAAATAATTATATAGGATTCGAGTAACGTGGCGTACGTAGGTAGAAGTTTAGTCTATCAGTTTTATTTTTTTGTTAAAGCTTTCGTCGATAACTTCCAAATAAAAAGTTTTTGCCTGTATTAATAATAATAAATAAATAATAATAATAAATATTGCAGGACATTCTACACATCGCCATCTAGCCCCAAGCTAAGTAACTAGACTTGTGTTATGGGTGCTAGACAACGGATATACTACATAGATACTTTTCTTTTGTAAATATATACTTATAATACATAGAAACAACCAGACCACAGACAAATATCTAAGCATAAATACATGTCTGAGGCGGGAATCGAACCCGCAACCCTGTGATTGGCAGTCCGGCATGGTGACCATTGTGCCAACTGGGTCGTCATGGTGACCATTGTGCCAACTGGGTATTAAAAATGGGACTAGCTTTGTCGAGGTATAATAACAAGATATTTGCAAACCATTTAATACGAATTATGTAAGTAACTAGCTTTTGCCCGCGACTTCGTCCGCGTACATGTCAAAAATTTGAAGTAGATTAGATCAAGAATCACGTTGTTCCATACACACTTTGCCCCCCTATTTCAAAAAATCTTTTCGAAAAATCCTTTCTTATCTATAAATAAAATAATAAATATAAATATTTCAGGACATATTACACATCGCCATCCAGCCCCAAGCTAAGCAACTTAATGCTTGTGTTATGGGTGCCAGATAACGGATAAACTACTTATATACCTACTTTTTTTTTTGTAAATATATACATATTATACATATAGGAAACACCCAGAACCAGAAACAAGAATTTATGGTCAGCATAAATACTTGTTCCCGGCGGGAATCGAACCCGCAACCTTCTGCGTCGTAGTCGGGTGTTCGCCCGACGCGCCACAGAGGTCGTCATATGTCTACGCCATACAAAGAACACACCTTCCAAGTTTTAGGTCTTTACGATCAGCGGTTTAGGCTGTGCGTTGATCCGTCAGTCAGTCGTTCAGGACAAAGCTTTTTTTTAAGTAAAGAGATTACATCTATTACTCATTAACAAAAAAAAGTTTATACTAAAACATAGTATTAACCCCTAATTACCAGTTAATACAAATAGGTACCTACTTATTTAATCTTTAACTACTTCTTTATAAAAGAAAACAACTGCTACCTAGTTACTTTGTTATATCTGAAGTTTCTAAACTCCAAATTTTTCCTAAACAAATTCTTTTCACGCAAAATATTGCTCAAAGATTCTCAGTAAAATATAAAAGAAGAAAAACATAAAGAGAACAGTCAGGGATCAACATTTCACAACTCAAATTGCAGCTAAACATTCGGGAAACATTGGAGAACTAGAAAATTGTAGTGAAAATGTGAACATAAAATAAGTCAGGGCGAACATGTAAACAGGGCCGGCCTCGGTTGGTATCTAAAAATACGCTATATTTTAGGAATATTCCAACATCGTGCGCCAATCTTCACACAGAACTTATAAATATTTAGCGTTTGGAGAAAAACTACAAATGCTGTTTGGTAACGTTGGAGAGTTACAATTATATTAGTGGGAAAAAAACATTTTTTTTTGTGTTTTTTTTTTTCAAGACAGTTTTGATAAAGCTGCGTCTTAACTTTAAGCTCTACTTTGCTCTTGATATAACTGAACAACAGACCCACAGAAAGGCCAACTCTCGTAAATAACCTTGTTTAAATTACATTTCGATTTCAAAAGGTATTTTGAGGGTATTATTTGTGATCAAAATGCAATCGAAATGATATTGAAATGTAATTTTACGAGAATTGACCTTCTTAAAATATCTACTCGGTTTTCTGAAAAATCGGACCATAACATGGTATTTTATTCTCTACCTACTTGTTATATTTTTGATATATCAATTTCCTTTCAATTTGTAACGTGTTTCATCATAAATCTAAAGAGTGTCCAAGCTGACTGCTACTGTCGCCGACTCAGAACCAAAAATAAACTGTTTTTCAACTGTACTACTTAATGTTACTGGCTTCTCTCACACTCTGGAAACAATAAATTCAGTTAATCGCAGGAAATTGTTGGCCTGAAATGATTCTTTAAATAATTAATTTGGGTCAAAGTCAATTTGTCTTTTCTTCAAATATTTCTTATGTAAGAAGAACTTGTGGCTATTGTTTGTACTATCCTAATCTTATATTTTTTAACCGACTTCAAAAAAGGAGGAGGTTCTCAATTCGTCTGTATATTTTTTTTTTTTGTGTGTATGTTACGCGATCATTCGAAGACGGCTCAATCGATTGAGATGATTCTTTTTGTGTTCGAAAAGTGATACCTCAGGGGTGGTCCCATAAAAATTTGGTGAGGATCTGATGAGAATCTTCGGAGTGATGAACAGAATTGCACCTCGAGAGTGCAGCAAATTGCTCAGTTTTCGATTTCCACCAGTAGATTTGGCCCATAAACGAATAGTTACCGATAAATGGAATATCTGAAACCACCTTCTCATCAGAAAACTCTTCAATCAGTTACGATTACAGATTACAATTTGAAGATTTTAGTCGAATTTAGTCGCCGGACTGGGTTTGAATGAATGTTGATAGAGAACTTTATCTTAAATGAAGTTCTGATGAGGATCTTCGAAGTGATGAACAGAATTGCACCTCGAGAGTGCAGCAAATTGATCATTTTTCGATTTCCACCAGTAGAATTGGCCCATAAACTAATAGTTACCGATAAATGGAATATCTGAAACCACCTTCGCATCAGAAAACTCTTCAATCGGTTACGATTACAGGTTACAATTTGAATAAAATATTCGCTTTTGCCTCGCCGGACTGGGTTTGAATGAATTTTGATAGAAAACCCTATCCTAAATGAAGATCTGATGAGGATCTTCGGAGTGATGAACAGATCTGCACAGCGAGATTCAACAAATTGCTCAGGTTTCCATTTCCACTAATAGAAGTGGCCCATAAACAAAAAGGATGAATGGGGCATCCGAAAACACCTTCTTATCACCAAACTCTTCAATGGGTTACGATTAGGTACAGGTTGCAATTTGAAGAAACAGTCGCTTTCGCCTCATGGAGTAGAATTTTCAGTGACAGTGGCACTAAAAATGGTTAAATAAAAAATAAATAAAAATTTAAAAAACCGACTTCAAAAAAACCTGAAAAGAAAAACTAACAAAACCTGAAAAAAAAACCAAAAAGTGAAAAATAATCCATTTCGGGTCACTAAGACAGCAGATAACTTAAACATAAGTACTTACTTGGAAGTCGGACTGGGTGACACCATGTTTTCTTTATACCTCTCAACATTCAATCTAACCCAGTCAGACTAATCCAAGTAAGTACTTATGTTTAAGTTATCTGCTGTCTTAGTGACCCGAAATGGATTATTTTTCACTTTTTGGTTTTTTTTTTTCAGGTTTTGTTAGTTTTTCTTTTCAGGTTTTTTTGAAGTCGGTTTTTTAAATTTTTTTTTTTTTTATGAACCTATATTGTCCCACTGCAGGGCAAAGGTCTCCCTCATCCGTTTCCAAGCCTGTCGGTCCCGGGCTAGGTATATTGGTCCAGAATATTATTAACTAGCTGCGTTCCGCGGTTTCACCTGCGTAAGTCCCGATCCCGTGGGAATATCAAAATGAATTTAGCCTATAGCCTTTCTCGATAAATAGACTATCCAACACAAAAATAATTTTTCAATTCGAACCAGTAGTTCGTGAGATCTGAAGGCCAATTCTCGTAAATAACATTGTTCAGATTACATTTCAATATCATTTCGATCACAAATAATACCCTCAAAGTAGCTCAAAATATCGTCAAAAGTTAGCTTTTTGTAAAAAATAACTAACTTTGAGGGTATCTTTTGCAATCGAAATGCAATCGGAAGGTACCTATCTTTTGCAATCGAAATGATATTGAAATGTAATTTGAACAATGTTATTTACGACAAATTGGCCTTCAGCGCGTTCAAACAAACTCTTCAGCTGTATAATATAAGTATATTTATTTTGTTTGAAAGTTTGTTTATTTATTTGTTCCCTCTTCACGGTCAACTGACTGGACCGATTTGTTTGAAAACTGTCATAGATGGTACCTACCTAGTTCAAGGTGTGGATAAGGAAATATAATACTTTTTATCCCGAAATTCCCGCGGGATTGGGACTTACGCGGGTGAAACGGCGGGATGAATTACTTATAATTCAAAATTATCCAGATAGAAATACATTAGATAGAAATAGAGATTGTTTGTCACATAGGATTTGGCACTCTTTACTTGAAAAGATGAGTCCACAAAGTAGAAAATGCGAGCTCAATGCACACAAGACCTAGACTGGCAGGTATTTTGAGCACATGCTCCTCTACTTAAGTGTTTTGAGTAGTAGGTGCACCTCAACTTATATATTTAAGAGGAAAGTGTACCGGCGCTCTCTCCATACAAACGTAGTCGACTGTCTCCTCCCTGAATAATGACACTAACACAAATATTTTTGTTGCATACTCGTAAAACATAAAACTGCCATGACTATGCCTCTATGTCTTGGTTTTTTCATTTTCTAATTATTATAGAAATTAAGAGGTCGTGGCAGATATAAGTTATGCACCAAAAATATTTGCTATAGTGTTATTATCCAGGGAGGAAACAGTCGACTACCGTTTGTAGGGAGAGAGCGTCGTTGGTACCGTATCCTCTTAAATGAGAAAGTTTGTTTGTTTGTCGCTCTTCTTGGTGAAACGGCTAACCCGACTTTAATGAAAATTTGCGAAGGTTGAATGATATGGACCCTAGACCTCCCCCTCGGACCCCCGGATGTATGATGTAGGGCTTTATTTATACGCAAATGAAACCTGGAGGCGCAGCATTACGTAAAATTCAGTGTGTAGATAATATCTACAGAGAGACAGTTGATTTGGAAATGTGCCGAAATACGTCTGTGAGTCGCGAAGTTACTATTTATAGAGGGCTGACCAATTGTGAGGTGGTCGAAGTCAAGAGCGATTACAATTATATTTACTAACGTAGTTTTTTTCACTACCTAAGTTACCTACCTACTAAAATGTGTGCTAAAAGTAAGTACCTAATTTAACTAGTAGTTCGCCCCGAACTGAGACCTCACGAGTTTTTTGTACCGATTTTTACTTTTCAGCGTAAAGTATGATATAACGGCGAAATACTTCAAATACTTCGGTCTATCTTGTTTAAATGATAGGTGCCTAGTATCACTATCATCAGACACTGGACATCGCTGACTCTATTATACTTTTAACGAATCCAAACGCGTTAGGCATAGGCTCAGAATACAGAACAAGACTAGGTATCTTGTCTAGAAAATGAATTCCATAGCCTAATTTTCTTGGTCTCAATCACGTATTTATTTATTTCGCGTTTTATTGATACTCGAGAGAATAAGTACCTACAATGAAAGTAAATCGTGTGTGATTAAAAACTCCTATAGCCTTCTTCCTTCTATATTCCACCATATCGTCAGTAGCTAGAGTACCTACCTACTCATCAAGTGAACACGATAGACCTAACTTATCTAGAGATGAGTTCATATAGCTTTCTATATATTACTCGGCTATATTACCAAACCCCAGATATCAGTTGCTTGTTTAACACCTAGAGCACACTCATGTGCCTAGAGTGCCTCCTTATCAAGACAACTTTAACGAACATTAACGGTAGACTTATCTTGTCTAGAAGATGAGTTCATATTTCTTTGAAGTTGAGTGCCTTCTTCCACCTCTATCACCAGATCCCAGATGTCAGCTGATTCTTCAGAAGCTATAGAATACCTACTTATCAAGGTGCTTTGAACGAGTACAAACATGGATATGACTATCTTAGACTTCTTAAGATCGTTAAGTTCTTATTGTCACCTTTCTCATCGGGTCTTTATCATCAGACTTAACACTAAAAATTTTAGTACCTATGTAGTAAGTATGTACTCATCTTAATCTAACGAAAGAGGTAAAGAGGAGAGAGGCTCCTCCCTCGATACAAATATATTAGAGAAGTTTGAGACCTATATTATTGGTGGACCTATATGTCCTATAATAAGTCCTAACCTATTATTAAATAAAAATAATAAAAAGATTAGTCACCAGTTTTTTTAATTAGAATCTCTAGATCAGCTAGCAATACTATTTAATATTATTCACCACAATTATTAACCAAACCAACCCTTGATTATGAAATAAATGAATAATTATGAATATGAAACAAAAAGAGAGGTCTGACGATTTATAGGAAAGTAGATTAAGTAGACGCTTTTAATCTACAGTCTTCACCCAAGGTAGGTAAGTAGGTACATCCTGAGTGGCCCAGACGACGTCAACTATAGAAGGATTGTCCAATTTTCGCTTCGGCTTCCGTTTAGCTGATCAATAGCTGGTTCAAGCAGCTACTGATCCTTCGAAGACCATCGAGAACGAACACAAGAGTGCATGACTTTGCACTCTAAACTTTTACGAATTATTTGAATTTTATTTAGGATGACCGTATTATTTATTAAAGTTTTAGGGTAGTAGCCGCTGTTTTCTGTCCTACTACGATGTCACACCCACGAGTATACTAAACCATTCTACTCCAATATAAACAATACAAATTATTACAGTTTTACACACTATATTTTTTCAATAATAATCAACAAAAACAAGTTAGTACAAAAAACACAATTAAACGTCAAACTCCTGTCACATCGTTTCTTTTTTTTAAAAGTCACTGATGGCCAGCGACAACATCCGGCCGTCCTGCATTACGTCTTCGTCCTCGATGGCGTTATGGTCTAGTGCAAGTGCTGAAACAATACATTGTTCATATTAGTATATATATATATATATATATATTTTTACCTTCAAAGAGTTATCACTTAGTTTAGTCACATGCCACATGATCAACCAAACTAAATGATAAGATGGACCTCAGAGTTATCTCATCACTGACTGATCAACAACCATATCAAACCTGTGGTTTATCCAAGTAAATTGGATGTGTATCACCACTTTGTCCTAATGGTTCATTGATCCTACAAGCTTAACTAGCACACTGTAGTTACATATCGTTTTAAGGCAATCTTTCAACAACCATATCAAACCTGTGGTTTATCCAAGTAAATTGGATGTGTATCACCACTTTGTCCTAACGGTTCATTGATCCTACAACTTAACTAGCACACTGTAGTTGTATACCTATCGGTATTCAACCAATACTTTACCAACAATGATTACATTTTAATTACTAATTTATATGCCCAACCCGCTGAGACCATAACCGAGCACTTGTACTAGACAAAATGTATTTATGTTGTAAATAGATGGTAACAGTAACTATACAGAAGCACTGACAACAGACATCGTATCAATCAATACTTGACAATCCATCTTCTTGACTCAATACTGACAATAATGTTAAATAAGAAAAAGTAGGTATTCAAACTGTGACATACCTGACAACATCCGGCACCTTATTTCAGCGTACTTATTCAAGTAATTATTCATCACCATCAGCGATACGGATCCATGGCTTCATATTTTCGGCACATGTCACCCCTTCATACCGCTTGGATGTACGCTCAGCACCCCTCATATCCGCCACTTTATATCTATCGTGACCGAGGACATCTGTAACTTGAAAGGGACCCTTAAATAACGGCAATAATTTTGTGCTTTGTCCATCATTATTGTGACTAGGAACTTTCACAACAACAAGATCCCCAATCTTATACATTGGCGCCTCTTTTCGTTTGGAATCAAAAGCAGCTTTTGCATCATTAGCTACCTTTTTAATGTTGACATCTACTTGTTCCCTTAAGGAAGTTACATCAACAAATTGCTCTTCACCATCACTAACTAGTTTGTCTGAATTCATACGCAATCTATATCCAAAAAATACTTCGCTTGGAACTGCTGCGGTAGACTTATTAATAGTACTATTAATACCTTGTTGAATTTGTTCGATGTGTACATCCCATTTATTATTATCAGTATTTGCCCCCATACTACGTAATGATTCTAATATAGTTTGGTTAAATCGTTCAACTTGCCCATTTGATCTTGGCATAGCCGTAGCAATTATATGATGTCTTATATTCCGATTTTTACAATATGAAACAAATAGTTTAGAGGTAAACGCACTTCCCGCATCACATATTAATCTTTTAGGGTTTCCAAATACTTTGAATATTTTATTCAATTCATTTATAACAACTTTACTTTTAGTATTTTTAACTGGTGAAATGAAAACAAATTTTGTGAAAGAATCTACGATAACTAACAAGTAAGTGTTTTTTAAAGTTGTTTTAACAAATGGCCCTAAATGATCAATATGCAAGGTGTGGAAAGGCTTAGCATATTTAGGTATTGGAAATAGTTTTCCAGGCTTTTTACCATGTACATTTTTAGAATAAATACAATTCAAACAATTCTTAACATACTTTGTAACTGTTCTTTTTATATGTGGAAACCAACATTTATCTTTAATTCTCTCTATAGTTTTGTCCACAGCAAAATGACCAACTTCATCGTGATTGGCTCTAATTATTTGCCAAATACATGCTTTTGGTACAACCCAACGCCTACCGTACTCGGTTCTACGATATACCTTATTACCTAATAATTCATAATCATTATACACTTTTTTATGCTCATCGGCCTGACCTGACTGTAATATTTCTCTAATAGAACAAATACTTGCATCTTGCATTTGCACTGATAACAACCAGTCACCTTCAGTAATTGCCATCACACTTTCGTCAACCATGGTAGTTTTGACAACCGGATTTCGTGACAACGCATCTACATGTTGCATTTGACAACCTGCCCGATGTACAACTTCAAAAGTAAATTCCTGTGTTTGTAAAACCCATCTACCTATACGAGGATTAATTTCCTGCTTGTTTATTGAGTATCTAACGGCATTACAATCAGTGACAATCTTGAAGTGTGATCCTAATAAGTAATGCCTAAACTTCTGTAATCCTACAACGATCGCTAAAAATTCTAGTTCAAATGAATGATAACGTTTTTCTTCTGGACTAGTTTGTCGGCTGTAAAAATATACAGGTCTTTCCCCATCTTCCGTTACTTGCATCAGAACACATCCTAATCCTTCGCGACTGGCATCAGTATATAACACCACTGGCAGTTTCGGATCGAATATTGATAACACAGCATTATTAATTAACTTGTCTTTTAACATATTTACTGCATTAGAGTGTTCCACACCCCATTGCCAAATCGAATCCTTTTTTAAGAGATTAGTCAATGGTCTACATAGTAACGCACAACTTTGAATGAATTTCCTAAAATAATTAATTAATCCCAAAAACTGCCTAACCTGGTGTACATTTTGTGGCATAGGATATTTTTTTATTGCTGCTAATTTCTTATTACTTGGTCGAATACCCTCAGCGGACACGTGGTATCCTAAAAACACCACAGTATGTTGAAAAAAATAACACTTTTCAGTGTTGATTGTAAGACCATTATCTTGTAAAACTGATAGTACCTGCTCTAAAACCTCAAAATTTTTATCTAATGTGTCTGTCGCTATTAATAAATCGTCCATATAACATATTACACTCTTAAAACGCAATTGCCCGAGCACTGTGTTCATTAATCGTTGGAAAACTGCAGGTCCATTGCACAACCCGAACGGCATTCTCAAAAACTCATAATGGCCGTCGTTTGTTATGAATGCAGTTTTGTGAATTGAGTCCTTAGCTACACATAAT
Organism: Idaea aversata; assembly: GCA_907269075.1. Taxonomy (NCBI): domain Eukaryota; kingdom Metazoa; phylum Arthropoda; class Insecta; order Lepidoptera; family Geometridae; genus Idaea; species Idaea aversata. Next base: position 9,252,927 of record OU026102.1, read on the forward strand.
TGATGGTACCCACTTTTTAAGTCCAAAACAGTAAAAAAATTACACCCTTTTAACCTATCAATTAAGTGTTCTACAAGAGGCATAGGGTATTTTTCTTTAACGGTAATTTTATTCAAATTCCTGTAATCTACGCACAACCTCTTCTCACCTGATGGTTTATCAACCAAAACAACTGGGCTTGCATAGGCCGAGTTGCTATTCCTGATAATACCATTATTTAATAAATCATCAACTATTTCCCTTGTTACTGCACGTTCCGCTTCAGACATTTTATAAGGGCGTTGTGAAACAGGTTTATTTGTAGTCAATTCAATTTCTAATTCTATACATGAAGTTTTTCCTAAGTCAGCCAAATCATTCGCTATACATTTTTTGTATTTAGATAAAAGCTCGTTTAACTTATCTTCAAATTCTCTCGATTCAATATTAAACAAACATTCTAAAACTGCTGAATTATCTGCAACTAACTGGAATTTCAATTGATCACCCACACGGGTGTACATAATACGACTATCTTCTGTAAAATTTCTACCAATAAGAATATCACAGCTTGTAAGGGTATCTACAACATAAAAATCTACTGGAAGTTGTACACCATCAACATTTAGCTGAACTGTAACAACTTTAGTGACCACCGAACCAGAACTATCGTTAAAACCAACTAATTTTATGGGTGTGCTCAGTTTCCGCGGTTTCAATTTAAATTGTTCTACTAAAGAGACTAAAATCAAAGAGCAATCACTTCCCATGTCTATGAAAGCATGATGTTTACAATCATTTAACATAACATTTTTATAAAATTTTTGTTTCGCATTTAAATTTTGAACACACACAAGTTTAACCTCGGTGTCCTTTTCAATCTTCTCTTTATTCTTAGCAAAACACACTTTTTCGACATGACCTGGTTTATCACAAAAACTGCACTTAATATTTGTCTGCAGCATAGTACAGGCGCTACGCTTATGCCCACTTTCTCCACAACGGGTAATCAGGTAATATTTTGATTATTATTAGAACCCGACTGCACTTGCGTTAATACCTCAGATTTTTTTTCTGCTGAAGCCAAAGATCGAAAAGGATTCCGATGTGGAACATTCTTTTGTCTATTCTCCATAGATACAAATGTTTTACCATGTAAAAATGACGCTAACTCATCACAGTACTTAAAACTTCCCGCTTCTGCGGCCATACAAATACCTTTGTCACCGATTGATCCAACAATTATAGAAATTATATCTTTTTCAGAAAAAGAAAGCAATAACCTATCAATTTTACTTTTTTGTTGAAAATAAAATTCATACAATGACTGATTTGAATGTGGTTTAGATTCAATTAAGTCTTTTAACAAAACAAACATGTTACGCTTAACCTCGAATGTTTCTAATAATGTTCTACGCCAATCAATCCATCTCCACTTAGTCCACCTAGTTTCAGTCTTTAACAACGAATCATACCAAGTTTTTGCAGTTTTACTTAACTTTTGTAATGCTTGATATTTAATTTGGCTATCCGACCAACCAAAAGCCTGCGCATTTGCATCAACTACATTTAACCACATATAAATATCATCACATAGCGGATCAAACTCAGGTATCACCGAGGATAGAATAGGATTATTATTCTGGCTAATCGCCGCCGCCGTGTACCTAGACCTCTTTGATTTCCTATGAGCTTGCGAGTCCGAGCTTGCCTTACTGCTTATACTTGAACTAGATGATGACGACCGAGACCGTCTGCGACGACGTCGCCCACTCTTCTTTTTCTTCTTCGTAGGACTTAACTTTCGACTCCGAGGCATCTCGGTAACCAACAGACTAACGTTAGGCAGGTAGGTACGTACTCCACTTCTGATATTAAAGTTTTAGGGTAGTAGCCGCTGTTTTCTGTCCTACTACGATGTCACACCCACGAGTATACTAAACCATTCTACTCCAATATAAACAATACAAATTATTACAGTTTCACACACTATATTTTTTCAATAATAATCAACAAAAACAAGTTAGTACAAAAAACACAATTAAACGTCAAACTCCTGTCACATCGTTTCTTTTTTTTAAAAGTCACTGATGGCCAGCGACAACATATTATATCTAGATAGGTACCTTTTTTTATCAATTTTAATCATAATATCAAAGCTAAGTTAATATGTAATGGTTTTGAAATTATCTGGAAATCATATTTTTTACGACAATGACAGAAAGAAAACATGTCATTTTGATTTTTGACATTGTCATTTTTTAATCATGAAGGTCAAAGCGTTTTTTTCCTTTTTGATACAAATGAGTTTGATATAAAAATGACCGCTGAGACGATACATTCCTGTGGATTCCTTCCAGCTCCATCATCAGATCATTTCCATGGTACCATATTATTGTCACCGAAGTTACGCCCTTTCATTTGATACCCCACTTGGGTATATTTGCCATATATCTCATCATCTCTGGCCTTTTCGTCTATTTCAGACGATTTACGTCTCAGCGCCTACACGCTCTTTCGTGGCTCAGTAAACCAATTCGCGATCGACAGATGCGACCGCAATTTGCACAAGGAAAGGAGCCTTGGTCATTGTCCACGCCCGCATGTCTCTTGCGCCTCTTCGCCGCCAAGGTGTCGAACCACGCCCGGTCATGCCTAGAACGACCCTCGAAGACACAATTCCTCCACTCATTTCTGTCCTCAGCCAGTCCCTCCCAGTCATTATGTGAGATATTGAATGCAAGCATATCCCTCTTGACACAATCTTTAAAGCGAAGCAAAGGTCTCCCAACGGCCCGCTTTGCATCCGCAATCTCGCCAAGAAGAACACGTCTCGGTAGACGGGAGGTGTCCATGCGATGCATATGCCCCAGCCAGCGCAAACGCCGTTGTTTCAGCCAAGCCATGAAACTGGGCAACTGGGCTAATTCGAGAACCCTCTCATTCGTGATCCTGTCCTTCCAAGTGATACCCAGGATATTGCGTAGGCATCGCATGTAGAAAGCGTTAAGTCGCCGTTCTTGTTTAGCATACGACGTCCAGGTTTCAGCCCCGTAAGAGAGTATGCTAAGAACACATGCTTGAAACACCAACATTTTGGTTTTGGCGGTAAGGTGTTTATTGTCCCATACCCTCTCACGAAGCCTCCCGAACGTGGTCGCCGCTTTGCCGATGCGAGTGTCGATTTCCGCATCCAGTGAAAGATTGCTCGACACGGTCGACCCTAGGTACGTAAACTTATCGACTACTTCTAGTGGAGCCCCATCTAGAAGGATCGTTGGTTTGCTTTCACAGCCCTGACACAATATCAAAGTTTTTTTAGCGTTAATCGACATGGAGAACAGGGCACATGCACGAGAAAACTTGTCAAGCATAACTTGCAGATCTTCTGGGGAAGCAGCGACAAAAGCGGCGTCATCAGCGTACATTAGGCTATCCACATACAAGTCTTCACGATGACGCTTGGACTTTAAGAGGGGTTTATTCGCTTGGACTTTCGTACCTAAAGGGTAAAAACGGGACCTATTACTAAGACTTCACTGTGACTGTGTCAGTGACATCCATCCGTCTGTCTGTCACCAGGCTGTATCTCATGAACCGTGATAGCTAGAGAATTAAAAGGGGTCCGGACATTTAGTATGGGAGCTTGGCATAGTGATTTATTTTTGCGCGGAGCATTTCGAGACCCATGCCAATCGATAGAGGGCATTACAGTGAACAAATAATGTCTTCATACCGAACCTCTAAAGCAGGACTTCCCAACCGGTGGGGCGTGCCCCCCTGGTGGGGCGTAGAGAGATCTTAAGGGGGGCATGAAGTGATCGAATATTTTATCTAAAAACAACATTGTTTATGAATTAAAGCACTTACAAACAGATTAAGTCGCGCCACCTTGTTCCAATCGGCGGAACTAACTGCTAAATCACTATTTTGTTCGATACGGTCTGTACTACTTTAATTAAACAACGCGCTCCTCCCGTGCGCGGTGAGGTGGGAATACTTACAGGCACAAACATCGCATTAATAAAATAATTATCATTATTTTATTTTTTAGTTAGTAACACCAAATAAATAGGTGATTTAACTCTCGTGTGAAATATATGTCAAAAATAATTTGTGTTTTTTTTATTGAATCAATGAAGAAAAATATAGGGGGGCATGGAAATATTTTATAGTTCGGGGGGAGGCACCATGCATAAAAGGTTGGGAAACCCTGCTCTAAAGCGTCTTGGAAACGGAATATTTAACATAACGTGTTGTACGTTTCCGTAATGCCCTCTATGGATACCTATGGGTCTCGAAATGTACCTACCGCGCATTTTTGGAAAATCATAGGACAACAACAACACAATCCCCGTTTCCGAGACGCTTTAGAGGTTCGGTGTGAAGGCATTATTTGTTCGCCGTAATACCCACTATCGATTGGTATGGGTCTCGAAATGCACCACGGCATTTTAAGTTACTACGCCTAAATGACCAAAGGCTTTTCACAGATTATGTATTTCTGTAGCTACGAATATAACAAATTCTTACCAAAAAAAAAGTTTGGCTCCCATACGGAACCCTTCGTGCGCAAGTAGGTACGACTCGTACTTGGCCGGTTTTTATTAAGCTATTGCATAGCTTTTATCGCGGGCCTTGGGGGGCGAATCAAGAAATTCCGTAACGAAAAAAACCTAAGGTTTAAAGAATTTATTCTCAAAAAAAGACAGGGGATAAAAAGTAAATAACAATCTCTCTTTATAATATTAGTATAGAAGCATAGAAATATATAAATAATATTAATAAAAATAAAACAACTAAATAGAGGAATAACCTTTATATTCGTTTCTTTCATAGTTTCACTCTTTTGTTCTACATCCCTTCAACGCTGTTGTACTAACAACTTTCATAAAAAAAAAACAACATTGTCACACAATTAAATTGACACAAATAATAACTATTATTGATTGATATAATAATACATTATTATTATCGAACAATGATAATAAAACACTAATAAGTCAGACAACAATATCACGAGATGCACCCTCTAAATACAACAGAAAATTTGAACTATTTTCTTTATGTTTAAAAAAAAGGTTAATTGAAAGCATTATCCATATTTCTTAATTTATGAAATGTGCTTTATTAATTTAAATAATAGTGTAATATACTGTAATATATTCGATATAAACGTTATTTTAAGCAAATGTGTTGTAATATTCAAAATAGTGATGTTATAATTACATTATTATAATAAAACACAGGTTTGAATTTAATAATAATTGTGTGTTGACGAGACATAGTACACGAAACTTGTTTTAAACAAGATTTATTTCGCTTTTTATTTACAAGCTTACTCTTCTTTTAGATAACGGTTGAAATAGAGAGATTGAGAGGCATGAAACATTGTGAAAAATATCTAGACATTCAATCTAAAGGTCGTGAATTTGAATCCCGGTCGTAAACCGATGGATTTTTGCATCAAATGTTCTAATTTTTGTTTTTTTTTTAATAGTAAATGCTCTGTATTTTGCCTCTTATGAGTATAATAGTCATTAAACTTTGGATAACCATCTGTTACTCAGTGGTACATAAAATCGTATTTAAACTGACAACTATTTCACTTTAATGTATAATTTCACAAATTTTCAAAACATCAACATCATTTAAAAACCACTTAATAACATCTAAAAACCCTTTAATTCCTTTTTTTTATTTGATCACTAGAAAGAGGTATTTTGAATATTTTTGTGTGTAAGCTTTCTAATCGATACAATTATAACTTTATTTTGTTTCATACACTCGATTCATACATGTCAAGTTAAAAATACTTTGTTACTATTTAAATTGTACTATTTACAAGACTCTTTTATTATTCCGCATTAAAAAAAAATCATTGGTAACAAAATTATCTTTAAAATCCAATCAATATAATAAACTAAATCGTCAAAGCAATAACAAACAATAATAAAAAATAATATCTTGTGATGTTAACTCTTTAAATAATAAATGTAAACTTGAGGCCCAAGTTTAGGTGCCATACATTACGGCGATCCGTTCCGTAGGCCTAAGTATTTTTAACTATAAAAACATATCAAAACCAATAAATGTTTTAAAAGCAACATTTTTGTATGAGTTCCCTTAAAATTACTTATAAAAATATTGAAACACTAACGTTCACTAAAAACTGTATACAATAACTATAAAGATTAATGTTAAAGCAAATCACTTAGAAACAAACAAAGAAAAAAAATCTCATTTATACTTATGTTTTTAACACCATTTCATCAAAATTCTACTTCCGTACACAAAATATGTTGATTTTTTCTTAACTTAATAACTATGTTACATAATGAGAAGATTTTTGGTAAAGTTACCATTATTTTCATTATTAATTCCATTTTGAAAAAATAGATGGCGGGACCATCGTACTCTACTGTCAAAAATGTCATTGGCGTTTCTGTCAATAATAAAAATAATAATACACATTACTTCTTATTAATAATGTACTCAAATGAAGAGCGGTGTCCGTTATAAACCTTTTTGTTAGCACATCACAGATCCATTATTTACAATTTTATGGAATTGCATGAATTGTATAAGTTTACAAATTGGTATAATTATAATTTTATTCAAAGCAATAATAATTTTGAGTAAACGATGATTTATTGATTGATAGATACATACATCATACGTACCAATTTCATTATTTTTTCATTGTATAATAATATGTATTATGTTTGTTTGTGTATAATATGTTTTATTCATGCAATTCCTCAAACCAGGCACATCACGCTAACAAAAATACAGCCTTTCCAAGTCACTCGACACGCTAAGAAACTTTTCTATGTGTGTTTTAATAATACACACTATTTTCGATGTTGAAAAATAATAATGAATAAATTACATTATTATTTGAGTCAAAAACAAATATATGAATATTTTTGTTGCTTTTTTTTAATATAACATATTGTTTAAGAGTAAGAATGAATGATACACACAAACACACATAGAAAAGTTCATTGTTTCGTACATTTTAAGTTTTTTTTTATACTAAAAACAAATCATAAATTAGCGTCTCTATAATATATCTAGTACAACTCGATTGTCTTACTTAATACTAGAAAGCTTATCCATTTGGCTTCTTTCAAGTTGAACCAAAATTATGTCTTGTTTTATTTAAAGAAAAACTATGCTATTCAAAAATGCCTGGTATCGCTGTTAGTAAAAACTTTGCAAAATATTTATAGGATCTTTGATAACTGTTCTACTTTTTTCCGATGAAAACATATGCTTACATTAAAAAAAATAGATAAATTCATAAATACAAAGAAATTTAAAAAAATAAAAATATATTTCCGGGGAGATTTGAACCCCGATGCTTTGAAAGCTTTTCATATTTTTTACTTTCCTGGCATCTCCGTAACTTAGTTGGATAAAATAAACATTTTGCATTTAACAAAGTTTATCAAATTCTTAAAACTCCTTAGTGATAAGTAGATTTAAAACTTAAAAAAATGTATTTAAAATTGACGGTATTTTAACTTGCAATCTTTGTACAAAAACGAATTGTAGTTTATTTCTTTAAAAATAATTTTAATTAATTTTAAAAAGCAATAGATATCAAATACGACCTACTCATAACTCTGTGAAATATTAACATTGATATCTTTTTCATAAAAATAATCATTTATTTTATTAATATTAAAAGAATATTAAGAATTATAGAAACAAAACAGTTAAAATATTTTATAAATTTATAAAATTGTGTATAAAGAGGATTACTACTGACAATTATATTTGAGAAAATTCCAACAAAACTTGCTATGAAAAGATTTCGTTTAAGTGATTTAGGCAACTTTTAAGTGACTAAGAAAAATCGTATACGAACAGTTTATAACTGGGTGCACTAGGTGATTTTTTTTCTTCCCGTGGTCCACCTCGACGTAACTGGGTGGATCAGGGGTTCCTATTTCTTTTCTCTAATTTAACGAACTTTACCAGTACATGACAATGTATGAAAACGACTATTACAGGTGAGATTCGTCACCGGTAGCGCGAGAAATTAGAAAAAAATATATATTCATTTCTCGCGCAAATACAAATTACACGCATATTTTTTATAACTGTTTTATAAACGTACAAACAATGGCTTCTAAACAAAAAAGATAAATAATTTCAAGACATAATTCCAGCTCACCTTATAAAATAACGCGCGCTACCGTGCACCAATGTTTGTTTCGATACCAACCTTACAAACCAAATAATATAATTTTGATAAAAAAACATAGGAAGACCGAATTAAAAAAATTTGGAAGACAAAGCCAAAAATAAACTTAAAATTACTATGATAAATGCTGTAGATATGGCCTTTTTATATGAGGGGTATATTATTTTATTTAATCACTTTTTCGTATAAAAATGTGTTTGTCTCTTTTTTTCTTCAGAAACATTTACTTCCTTATATTGGCAAATGTTTTCTTACAATAAAATATGTTTTTATTTATAATATAGGCTTTTCACATAATTTGATTTGATTGAAAGAGTACGCTTCAACATCATATTAAAATACATGAAATAAAATAACATACCACCCAATTAAATAAATAATTATATTGTATAAAACTCAACAAACCGTCCATATAAGTTCACTTTCCACACACTAAGGCGTCCATTAATGTCCTTGGCACATCTCACTTCAAACACGATATTGTTAATGTTCTAACAAAATGGATACAGCATTATAATTCCTAACTTTTAACTTGGTCTGAGTGTTTCTATATGTATAATAAAATATTTAAAAGTCACTGATATAACAACTAAGTAACTACGCTTCAAGGCTTAGTTCGAGGCCAGATGGCGCTGTGTCGTTAAATATTAAAATAAAAAACGAATTTCGTGTACCTCAGGTACTCAAAGTTTTGCAATCACTAGTGCTAATGCTAAGTGCCACTTGTAGCAAAATTGCAAGAAAAGTTTTTATTTTAATCTGAACTTGTTCATATATTTTTGACACAGCATAGCTCTCTGTTAAAAATGTATGAATTAACTTTAGGTTTAGTAAAAATTGAGATTTTGCAATTCAGCTGGTAATAAACCGTTGAAACAATTTTGATTGATAAAAAGTACCAAAGTAATGCACGAGCTTGTAAAGGACTGTCTCATGCCAAACATTGATATTAATAAAAAAACAGTCGAAATGAGACCTTCCTCCTTTTTTTGAAGTTGGTTAAAAAGTTGTTATTTTAATCAAATTACCATACTAGCAAGGGCCTCAACCTATATTGGTTCAAAGACAAACACCAAAACGACATATATTTGGCTCAACGATCCTTCGAGCATTTTATGGTTTACATAAAATTTATTTATATTATGTAATAAAAACATATAAATAGCGATAAATAGGACCTTGGAGATAGACGTAGACTAGTCCAGATCCCAGACTTCGGCTGCCTATCCACTGGAGCGGAGCGGTGAACGAGGTAAAAATCCACCAATTATAATTTTTATATCAAATATATACGTATCTACCTTCTCTATGTAACAATTATCCAATTTTCGTTCACATATACACCACGAGTCAGGTGGGTGTGGGTTTAAGTTTTTTTACGGACGAACTCCCCGGCCACACGCTGCTTTGCTTTCGCACTGCCCTCCTGTTGGATAGCTTAAGCCCACGCCTTCCTTGTGGACCCTTCAGGACCACAAGGAGGCGAATGACCTTAGGGGAGAGTGCAAGTCATGTAGATCCCTAAGGCAAGTCCGGAGGTCATCCTTCACGTGGTTGCCACCTGTTATTGGTCTAATTCCATCAGAAATAGACGTAACCGAAACCTCCGGGCGCAGTTTCTCCTTCTTTCTTCCACTCTCCTCCCCTCCTTTGCTCTTTTCCCTCCTTCTCCACCTTCCTGCTTTGCTCTCCTGCTTAGCTTGAAGTAGAGGTCGCACCAAAGGCCTTGGCTTGAACCCCCACGCCTAAAAGCTTGGTAGACCGAATGACGTGCGAACCAGTCGCGGTCGGCCTACACAATGCCGTGTCAGGTCCCGAGTTTCGCCTACGTATTTGGCCGTGCGTAGTTGATCGCCGTACGCTAGGATGACGGAGTCCTGGATGGTTGAGTCGAGTCTTGGCTCTACGGAGCCATGGTGGCCGGCAACACGCCTCTTTGGTCCCGATTTCTCGCTAAACGGTAGCTGCGGGGGTAGCGACCTCACAGTATCCGGCCCCGCGCTCTCCCTTCAGGAAGCGCTGCGAGGTGGCTGGGGTCTGCCCTTCAGGCAGATGGGTTACGGCCATGGTGACGGGGCAAAGTATTCTGTGGGCCGGCGGGTCGCAGTCTACGAAGCTCCTGATTTTCGCGCCGAAAACCTAACCCAGACACCTATATCTATGTGTGTAGCCTGGTGTCAGACATGGCATCCCCAACGTTGCGGGCTCCGAGGAGGGTATGGAGCACCATAGATGAAGACTTGAAGTTCATGAGATGGATAATCTACACGCAACTTCCGACGGCGCGGGACCTTCGGGTCAAGCGCGTAGTGGCGCAGGACCTTCGGGTACAGCGCGGAGTGGCGCAGGACCTTCGGGTACAGCGCGGAGTGGCGCTAGACCTTCGGGTCAAGCGCGGAGTGGCGCAGGACCTTCGGGTCCAGCGCGTAGGGGCGCAGGACCTCCGGGTACAGCGCGTGGTCGCACCATGCCCTCGGGTAAGGTACGACCAAACAATACTGGGGACAGAGACCACCCCAGGGGCAAAATCTCTGCTGGACCAACAGGTCCACGAGATAGACATGACTCGACTAAGAACAAACTGACCGGGTCCACATCAGCACCTACGGTTAACGCCGGGAGCTGGAAACATGTGGCCCGCAACCAGACAGACGGACCAGACAGACAGACCAGACAGACGGACGCCACGGAAGTGAAGGCCCCTCCCTCCAAGGATGGAGCACCATCACCCACCGTGCCTACAGGCCATTGGAGGCGTAAACGCCCCAACAAGTTCCAGCGGCAACGGCAACGGGACGCGGAAGAGGGCTCCACGTCACCCCAACCACCACAGCCCACCGCGAAACGGACACGGCCTGATGACTCAACGACACCGTCAGGAGACGACAAGAGGATAAGGCGCGCCGAGCAGGACAGGAGAAGCTACGCAGAGATGGCGGCCCCCCCTAACCCCTTGGACATGGTAATCCTCTCGATTCCCGAGAGAAGCCTGAAGGAGGAAGACAGCAGACTTATACAGACTGCTGTCCTCCATGAGGCCTTATCGATGGACGGACCAAACTTGACCGCGACTGACTTCAGACCCATGTTCGACGGTAAACCGCGGCTCTTCGACGGGGCTCTCCACGTGCGCTGCCTCGACGAGCGCACGGTCGAGTGGCTGAAGGACACTGTCACCCACATCGTAGCACCGTGGGATGACCATGTCCTGACCGCCATGAGACGATCGGAGATGCCCAAACGCTTGCGGGCCGGAATATGGGTCCCGAACTTTATGGGTGACTCGCAGCTGATGTGGACGGCGCTGAACTTTTTCAACCCGTGGGCCAACGTCAGCACTACTTGGAGACTACAGAGAGTTGTGGACAAAGAAGAAAACTACTTCCTTGAGGTGACCATTCCCGAGGAAGTAGTCTCTAAGATCACGGAGCGAGGGAGAAAGCTTCAGCTCTGCATGGGTGCAGTGTACATGAAGTACTTCCTCCCCGACGGCTCTCTCACAGACACACCACCGACTGACGCAGCAGGCACTCACACTGCCGCACCTGCACCACTAACATCACCTCCACCACCACCACCACCATCTCTAACAGCAGCCACGACGTCCAACACACTAGGCAAGCCAGGCCCGCCAACGCCCGACGTCCAGACTCCCACAACGGAGATGGAGTGTGAACTGTTAGACGATGGCACAGACGTCACGGACGGATACGACGGTTACGACGGAGAGAGGGCGTGGATGTCGTCTTACGATGGCTTCTTCTCCCCCGACCCAGGGCATTAAGGCCCTCCAAGCCAACCTCCACCATTCTGAAGCCGCCACGGCCTCACTTAGGCGGTGGGTGGAGGTTAACCACGACAGGGCCATTGCCCTCATCCAGGAGCCGTGGGTCGGGGGGCAAGGAATCCGTGGCCTAAACAACATCGGAGGTGAGCTCATATTCGACCGTGGATGCAGGAACCCTCGTTCCTGCATCTACGTGCCGAAAAACCTGAGTTTCCTGACTTTGACTGAGTTCTGTTCCAGAGACGTAACGACTATATGCATACAGAACGCACCTAACTCCGGGCTACCTGACCGAGTCATCCTGGCATCTGTGTATATGCCAGGTGAGGAGGAGGTGCCACCCGCAGAGATGGCGCAACTGGTGCAGCACTGTACTAGACTGAATCTGGACCTCATCATCTCGGCGGACTCTAATGCACATCACCAACTTTGGGGCATGGACCGCGATAATTTGAGAGGTAATGACCTAATAACTTATCTATTTACTACTAACCTTAACATCATGAATGTAGGCTCCCAGCCTACTTTTGTTAGAGGCAATAGTCAGACTATCATAGACTTAACCCTGGCCACACCAGGAGCAGCAGAATTGATTTCAGACTGGCATGTGTCCCCCGAAGCCTCCTGCTCTGACCATCGATGGATCAGATTCATGCTGCAGGCCAGCAGGGAAACACCACAACTGAAACGCAACCCTCGTAACATGGATCGCGGTATGTATCGTACACTGATACTCCGTGACCTGGAGGAGGAACAATCAATACCCGAGGTATGTAACCAACAAAGCATAGAGGACCAAGTAACTAAACTGACTAACTCCATCATTACCTGTTACCATAGCGCCTGCCCCCTTTCAGACCCACAAGGTCAAAACACAAAAAGCTGGTCGAAAGAACTTGAAAATCTCAAACGAGCTGTGAGAAAAAGTTTTAACAGGGCCATGAACACACGGAATGATGGTGACTGGGACACATACAAAGTAAAACTATCAGACTATAAAAAGAAAGTTCGCCAGGTCAAACGCAGATCATGGCAAAAATTTACAACTAATATTGGTACCTGTACCGGAGCCGCAAAAGTTAGAAAAATAATGGCCAACGGTCCGCGTAGCTCCATAGGAACCATTAAGAAACCCGACAACTCCTTTACAACTACCAAAAGAGAAACCTATGAGACTCTACTACAGACGCACTTCCCGGGGTGTTCCATCACCGATACCCATCGCTGGGACGATGCGCCTACGCAAACTCCCGGCGAGTCGGACTTAGCCTTCGCTGATGAGACAATATCACCCACCAAAGTATCCTGGGCTATAAATAGCTTCATGCCATTTAAATCGGCAGGTCCTGATGAAATTTTTCCCGGTCTGCTTCAATGGGGCGAAGAACCCATCGTTATGCATCTGACTTCCATCTTCAGAGCCTGCATAGCCCTCAGATACGTACCTAAACTTTGGAGGGAAGTAAAAGTTATCTTTATACCCAAACCAGGCAAAAGCGACTATACAGCTCCTAAATCTTTTAGACCCATAAGCCTCACTTCCTTTCTCCTAAAAACCCTAGAAAGGCTCTGTGATAGGCACATTAGGGATACTGCCCTGGTAATAAACCCAATCCACAGACAACAACACGCCTACAGTTCAGGCAAATCGACGGAAACTGCCTTACACAACGTTGTAAGTAGGATAGAATCGACTCTAACCGACAAACAGGTATGCCTCGGTGCGTTCATCGACATCGAAGGCGCCTTTGACAAAACCAATTTCAACTGCATCAGACTAGCCTTACAGAAGCATAACGTAAACAGAGCCATGATCGACTGGATTTTAAACATGCTCAATCTCAGGGTCGTTCAGGTTGACGAAGTCGAGGGCATGAAGGGCAAAGTAGTAAAGGGATGCCCCCAAGGTGGCGTACTGTCTCCCCTACTGTGGAACCTGGTAGCGAACGAACTCATCACCCTCCTGAACCAACGTGGCCTGTTTACAATAGGTTATGCCGACGACATTACAATACTTATCCGAGCCAAGGAGGCTAACACCGCCTGCGACGTCATGCAACAAGCGTTGAGATTGACGGAAAAATGGTGTTCGGAAGTAGAACTTACAATAAACCCAAATAAGACGGAACTCATACTATTCACAAACAAAAGAATTCTCGGAAGATTCACTACGCCAAGACTCTTCGGAACCAGACTTCAACTCACAGACGAGGTCAAATACCTTGGAATAGTCCTGGATAGTAAACTCTCCTGGAGTAACCACATAGACTACCTTTATAAAAAAGCATGCATCTCCTTCTGGCAGTGCCACCGCATGATTGGCAAAACCTGGGGACTTATCCCTAAAATAGCTCTATGGCTGTACACATCAGTGATAAGATCATGCATCAGCTATGGCGCTGTCGCTTGGTGGCCCAGATCGGAACTAACAACTACACAGACTAAACTGACTCGCCTTCAGAGGATGGCTTGCATGGCCATCACCGGCGCTATGCGCACCACACCCACGGCGGCGATGGAAGCCATGCTCAACATCCTTCCTATCCATCTATACGTCCAACAGGAGGCGGCTGCAAGTGCTGCAAGACTGACCTCTTTAGGCCTGTGGAAAGGGGATGTGAAGGCCAAACATACTATGGTCCTGTCCAAGCTTTCAGCAGAACAACCCATGCTGCTAGCGATCAGTGATAGGATTCCCAAAAGACATGAATTTAAAAGACACTACACCATACAAATGACTGAAGGACAACGTGACTATCCGCAACCCAGTGAAACGTGGATATACACAGACGGCTCAAAAACCGACACGGGCACTGGATCCGGGGTCTTTTCGGAGGACCTAAACATAAAACTCAGCGTAACTCTAGGCCCCCACAACTCAATCTTCCAAGCGGAATGTGTGGGTATAATCAGGGCAGCATGGGCCGCGCTGGATCGCGATGTCTCGGGCCACGGCATTAGAATCCTGTCCGATAGCGCGGCGGTGCTACATGCACTGAACAGTAGAACTATAAGTTCTGCCCTGATTTACGAATGTTACGAGACACTCAACAGACTAGGTGAACACAATAGACTGACCTTACAATGGGTTAAGGGACACAGCGGCTCAAGGGGAAACGACGCTGCGGACGAGCTGGCAAAGAGAGGAGCGGAAGCGGTCAGTTACGGGCCTCAGCCCTCCGTCCCGATCCCCTCCAACCAACTCAGAGCCTGGATCCGCAACCACGCCAAAATGCGACACCGTCACCTCTGGGCCACGACGGAAAGCTGTAGGCAAGCTAAACTAGCACTCCCCGATACAAACAGCAGACTCACGAAACGCCTCTTGAACTTAAACCGATCGCAAATGCGCTTGGTTACAATCGCTTTGACCGGTCACGGCGCTTTCAACAAACACTTTCACAACTTGAACATAACGGACAGCCCACTATGCAGAGCGTGCATGGAGGCCGAGGAGACGACCGCGCATGTGCTGCTGGACTGCACGGTACTAACGGAGATTAGACTCAGGACTTTAGGTGACATCAAAAGCCTTCCAAAGATTTTTGAAAAACCACATCTTGTGGCAAAATTTATGGAAGAGCTGGGCTGGTTCTCCCCCTGACAAGTAGAACCTTACGCAAAGGGGACCCAACTAAAGAGGTCTGATTGCGGAAAACAGCCCGTATACAAGTACAAGTACAAGTACACCACGAGTCCTTCATTAGGCATGATTTCTAACTTTACACAAAAAAAATGGTTGTCTGTAAAGTCGGTTTAAGAACGATAATTTACGTGATAACGTCATAAAAACTCGTTTGCCCTTTTTCATCCTTAAATTTATGTTGCTATGGTTACCTTGTCAATAACGGTAACGTTACAAGACGTCACACTTTTTTGTGAGTGCAGGTGTTCATCGATTTATAAGACGTTATAGCGTCAAAAATTCATTTATATTTATTTAAAAATACATTAAGTTGAATAATAAAGACGCCACATAAACTCATTAGAGTTGATGGACCTATCATAGAATTTTTATATGTAGAAATAGAAAAAAATATATTGATACATTTTCACCTCGTTCATCGCTCTGCTACCTCGCTCCGCTCCATTGGACAGGTAAAACTAATACACTACAATTTAGTTAGAACATTAACAATATATTGTAAATTGTAATCGTAGCACTATACGTACCATACGTGATCGTTGTAATTGTATATGTAGTAGAAACAAACGTGCACGTTTTGTACGCAACGCGAAGGCCTCAAAAGAAGCCGATCAACTCCTACTCGATGTTAGACCGGGGACCGTCGATTGGCATCGTGTGGAGCACTTCGTCGAGCAGTTGGAGTGCCCTGAGGGTTACAGATACATATAGGCTATATATAGGCTTGCAATAATAGATTAACAGTAGTTAGATTTGTCCAACCGCCTTAGACAAGATTACTTTTCATT
This sequence comes from Idaea aversata, assembly GCA_907269075.1. Classification (NCBI taxonomy): domain Eukaryota; kingdom Metazoa; phylum Arthropoda; class Insecta; order Lepidoptera; family Geometridae; genus Idaea; species Idaea aversata. The sequence goes on from OU026102.1 coordinate 9,269,342, forward strand.
AGCGATATCGCTAATCCACAGATTTTTATGTATGAAATTGACAAAAGATGAAACTTGTCTACCATTTTTATATTCTCTAACCACGTGACATTTCGTTGCTTTATGTCAATTTTATACAAAAAAATCAGTCGATTGGCGATATCGCTAATGAAAAGTAATTTTATCTAAGGGGGCTGGGCTAAACTACGTCGAAGGCATCCAGATATTTTCACATCACATCATTCATTTCACATTTATAATATTATAGCTTTCTCCTGCGTAGAAGTTTAAAATGGTTCTAATAGGATTGGACCAAGAAATCACGTTGTCCCATACAACCTTTGCCCCTCTTTTTCACCCTCTCAGAGGTAGAATTTCGGAAAATCCTTTCTTATCGGATGCCTATGTCATACAAAGATTACACCCTCCAAGTTTCGGGTCTATACGATCATCCGTTTAGGCTGTACGTTGATCCGTCAGTCAGTCATTCAGGACAAAGCATTTTTAATGTATAAATAAGTAGCAGTAAGTAGGATAATTATATTCTCACCTGTGTAAATGTACTTCGACCCAGCAAGGCGTCTCTTTAATAGAAGTCCTAGGATAGTCCGGTCCCCAGCCCTTGACGAACGATAGCCTCACTATACATAGCCGGCGTAAGTCGTCCACGCCTATACCAGCTGCTGCAGTTAAACCTGAACAATTACATATTTATGTTCAAACAATCTTTATTTATTAGGTAAACACAAAAGATCCTTATTACACAAGGATCTTTTGTGTTTACCCCACAGGGTCGAAATGTTGCTGGTTATTTCAGCCCCCGATATAAGATAAGAAGATGCCACCCACCCATTCCCTTCTTTAATTCTTATCCATCCAAAGGTTGCCTGAAAGAGATCGGTTTTAGCGATAAGAGATCGGTTTTTATAGCAGGAGTTTATGTTAGAATTATGGTTTAACAATAAAGAGTTTATCTATCTATCTTAAGACGAGAAACAATAGAATATTTCATCATCATCATATCAGCTACAACACGTCCACTGCTGAACAAAGGCCTCCCCCAAAGACTTCCAGAGCGATCGGTCGCATGCTCTCTGCGTCCAACGACTTTCCACGACCATAGTTTCTTTTCATAGTCGCTCTAATAATAATATTGGCCTTATCTAGATGATTTACTTTAATCCATGCCATAAAGCGCGCTATAGTTCTTGGGATATTTGGAGTAGGTTTGCCCAGCACCTTTACCACACTCTCAGCTTAGTGTCGACCGAGTCCAGAGTTCTATTCTATCCAGCCAACTAAGCGGCGGGTTTCATCGCGCTGTTTAACTTCATAGTAAGAATATAAAGGCCAATATTATTATTAAATATTATTATTTACATTTGTTCATAGTAGGATGTTGTGGCTGTATGTGTCCGGCGACTGCGGCGGCCTGTGCCGCGGCAGCAGCCTGCGCCGTCGCAGCTTGCGTCTGCATCTGTCGGTGACACTGACGGAGATCAAACACCTGCGGACATAACACACACATAGAGTTAAATAATGGAAAAATATCATTCATTCAGTAAAAAATACAAAAAAAAGGAAAAAATATTGTTCATAATAGCCACACCAATATACGAGAAGAAGATATTTGGAATAATATATCGATTTCAAGGTCCTTAATGTGGTATTAACGTAAGGACGTTACCTTAATACAAGCGCTAGGGTATATCTTGTGCACGGCGTCGCCCGGCGCGCGGCCAGCCTCGCGGTCCAAGTAATAGCTCTGTACGAAGACCGAGTGGTCGGACAAGCAGCGCAGCCACACGTCGCCTTCCCCTCGCAAGTCTAATTGCACGCCTTTACCGATGTGTAATCTTAAATAGAAACGACAACTATTAACGTCACAATCCTACTAATATTATAAATGTGAAAGTTTGTGTGTGTGTATGTTTGTTTGTTACTCCTTCACGCTAAAACTACTAAAGTAATTGCAATGAAATTCGGTATGTAGATAGTTAGAGGCGTGGATAGGCTACTTTTTATCCCGATATTTCCACGGGATCGGGACTTACGCGGGTGAAACTGCGGGGCGCAGGTAGTAGGATTATATACCGCGTACATTTCCATAGAAAAATAAATAGCTATTTTGTCCCCTAATTTGTTGCATTTTTGAAAAAGTTTTGCCTTGGAACGAAAATTCCATCAAAAATTGTATATTATGATCCGCTTAATGAGCGTAGAAGGTCAATGAAACATGCGTCCAACTCATAGGAAAATGTTTAGTAAATTAAAAGAAACAAATTAAATTAAGCGACGACACAGAATGCTAAATGGCGCTAAGTGGAATGTCTTGTAATATTTAATTATAACTAGGTGTCCCGGCAAAAAAAAATATTCATACAAATCGGTTCAGCCGTTTAGGTGGAGTTTAGCAACTAACACCGCGACACGATTGACATCAATATTCATACGATACTAAAGTCACTCAATTGTTTTGCCTTCCCGGAACCTATCCACTAAAACTTGAACTTTATGTTATGGTATTAAAGTTTTTAAATTGACTTGTATTATTACGAATCGTTTGTATGGAAATTAGGAGTATAGAAAAGTGTTGTTATTAGACTTTTTCAGGCAATTTTTAAAAAAATTCTCTCCGTAAGAACCATCCTCGTACCTTATGGAATATTCTAAAAAAAAGGAATTAGCGAAATCGTTTCAGCCGTTCTCGACATTTGCGCTTAGCAACACATTTAGCGATTCATTTTTAAATTATAGATTTACAACCTATTAACGTTATTGAAAAGGTTAGGAGTCACTGAAAAATGACAAATTTTTAGATGAAATTCAATAACACAGAGACTGTCAAAGTCAGCTCTTGGAGCATATTTAGCTAACATAGTAAATTGTATTAATTTTGACAGTTTCGCACTAACTAAAGGTCTAAAATAAGTTAGCATTAATTACAAAAGTAAACAAAAATATAAAAAAGTGTCAAACCTCGCTCGTTCACTCTGTTCCGTCCGGTGTACATTACTGAGGGCTCCCAAACAAAATCTGTTACCGCCTGAAGGATCCACATAGCCGTCAACCTGGAGGAAATCGAATTAGTTGAATTACTCTATAAATATAAAATTCTAAGTCCTGACTGACTGACTGAACAGGTCAAACCAACATTGGCTAAAATTTGGCATAAACATAGCTATTACGAGTATAACGTAGGCATTTGCTGATAAAGATTTTGGAAAATTCAAGCCTTACGCAGACGAAGTCGCGGGCAAAAGCTAGTTTATTAGGAGCGATGTTGGCCTAGTGGTATATACCTCGATTTTAATTGGATTGGAATGGATTTTTCTAATATTTTTGTGCGCTAATTGTCATTGCTCTTACGGTGAAGGAAAACCTAATAAAACCTGCAGCTTATTTGGCTACAGACGTATTGACTAATTCTTTCCTCTGGACACAATCGACTAAGCTGAGAGGGAAGTAGGTGCTAAGCAAGCCTACTCCAACATCACGCAAAAAAGACCCATATCTTCGTCTAATCGTTGCACAAACAACAACAAGCAAGTACAAGTTAGTTTACTAATCTTATACATATAAAATCCTTTGTGACTGACAGACTGACTGACGGATCAACGCACAGCCTAGATCGCTGATCGTAGAGACCTGAAACTTGGTGGTTGTGTTCTTTGTATGGCGTAGGTATTCGATAAGAAAGCATTTTTCGCTTCGGATTTGTCGCGGGCAAAAGCTAGTCTAATATAATAGTTAACTCAATCAGTCTGTCTGTAAGTAATAGCACTATTTCATAGATATAACTTTACCGTAACATTAGGTCTGCTCGATGGTACTTTGAATGTCTCCCCAACTTGCGTGTCCAACTCGAAATATGCGACTGAACACCAATATTCTGGCGCAGGCTGACTTGACAGTAAACCTCCGGGGTTGCCATTGTCTATAAAACAGATAAGTTATAATGATCACAATGAAGCAAGATAATGTAATATAGCAAGAGGATGAATGTGTTGTGATGATGGAACTAGGAGGGACTTTTAACACTCGAAAGGTTCACTATTTACAGAATATTTATTGAGTAAATAGGGGGGTTTTTTATACTAACTAAACTAGGTAAGCTTTGTAAGAATTATTTGTAAGTATTATCTTATAATTTTGGAAGTCATATTATGTATTGTATACCTTTTGCTTAACAAATTATAATCTATAATATAAAAATGAATCGCAAAATGTGTTGGTAAGCGCATAACTCAACAACGCCTGGACCAATTTGGCCAATTCTTTTTTTAGAATATTCCATAAGGTACGAGGATGGTTCTTAGGGAGAGAAAAATTAAAAAATTGCCTGAAAATGTCTAAAAACAACACTTTTCTATACTCCATACCATACAAACGATTCGTAATAATACAAGTCAATAACAACTTTAATACCATAACATAAAGTTCAAGTTTTAATGGAGAGGTGCCGGGAAGGCAAAACAATTGAGTGACGTATAAATATTGATGTCAATCGTGTCGCGGTGTTAGTTGCCAAACTACACCTAAACGGATGAACCGATTTGTATGATTTTTAACCCCCGACGCAAAAACGACGGGGTGTTATAAGTTTGACGTGTCTGTGTGTGTGTGTGTGTGTGTGTGTCTGCCTGTGGCATCGTAGCTCCCGAACGGCTGAACCGATTTTGATTTAGTTTTTTTTTATATGGCAAAAAAACGTTTGCCGGGACAGCTAGTATTAACTATAGAAGAGCGGAGCTTTCTGACACAGGCATTTCATACTTAAAAGGAGGTTTCAACCTAATGTAGATAGATTTAAGCATTTGTAAAAGAAATAAACGCATTAATTAAACTAGGTAGATACTACGTCACATGACCTTCTAATACAGTATCGATTCCTGTGTAACCTTGCCCTTCACACATCTTCATATCAGTGCAGGTGCGATGCAATATCAAATTACTATGTTTACATTATAGTTTTGTCTATAACTTTTACCACTGGTTTCGCTGTCCTGCATCCTTACACTAGTGTTTAAAAGCATCATGCAAAAGGGATATCTATACAGGGTGAATTTTTACGTGGGCCTTCAGGGCTATATCCTTAACTATAAGGAAAATGCTGAAAAGAGTTGCGTGCCCGATTTTGACAAAAACGTTTTTTGTGAAGCAGTTTGTTACGTCATTAGCTACACCTCATTAGATTTTTTCAGAGACAGTAGTCTGAAAATTACAGAAAACTAAAAAAGTTACCTATTTCCTTTGATTTGCCATGTTTGTTTCCAAGAATTAATCTCTATCAGCAAGACTATCCTATTACTATAAAAATATAGACTGATTATTTTTTTGCAAAATCAACAGGTTCGATTCCTGGCTAGGGTAATTTAATAACTTTTTCAAAAAAATTATGATGCAGTTTTAGTTTCCGTCAAAATCGGGCAAGCAACTCCTTTCAGCATTTTTTCGCTATATCTTATAGTTTAGTATATAGCCCTGAAGGCCCATGTAAAACATTCACCCTGTATATATAAAATTCTCGTGTCGTGGTGTTAGTTACCAAACTCCACCTGCTGATCCGATTTTGTATGAAATTTTTTGTGTATATTCGTTAGGTCTGAGAATCGAACACTATTATATTTTTTCCTTTATTCTTCATAAGTTAGTCGGAGGCTGATTGTAATAGAAAAAAGAGAAAGTAAAACTCACAATAATGGTGATGATGCGCGGGCGCATCTAGTGGTACAGGCGGCGCGGCGGGGGGCGGGGCCAAACTTTGCGTATACGTTAATGTGTTGCTACCAGTCCATGTACCTGCAATACAAAAGCAAAATTATCAATCTATGGAAGAGATGACATTTGACGGGACGACACCTGTGGCGCAGAAGGCTTGCGACCGATATTTGTTTCTGATGTATTTACAAAAGAAAAGTATTAGAGTATTCTATCCGTTGTATGGCCACCATAACACAAGCTTAGTTGCTTATCTTGGGGCTAGATGGCGCTGTGTGCAATGATGTGACAATGAAGTGACGACATAGTTGGCACAATGGTCACCATGCCGGACTGAACACAGGGTTGCGGGTTCGATTCCCGCCTCAGACAAGTATTTATGCTTAGATATTTGTCTGTGGTCTGGTTGTTTCTATGTTTGTTTGTTTCTAAGTATATATTTACAAAAGAAAAGTATATAAGTAGTATATCCGTTGTTTAGCACCCATAATACAAGTCTAGTTACTTAGCTTGGGGCTAGATGGCGATGTGTGGAATGCCCTGCAATATCTATTTATTTCTTTATTATGTGCAACTCTAATTAGGTATTAATTTATTTATATCAATCGATCGATAAGTGTCAAACTTAATGACAGTTCTGAAGTTAGCTGCGAAGGAGACTCATGATGAGAGTGTGTGGGAGCACCATACGCCTTAATATAAAATACTTTGTCCTGAACCACTGACTGACTGACGGATCAACGCACAGCCCAAACCGCTGATCGTAGAGACCTAAAACTTGGAAGGTGTGTTCTTTGTATGACATAAGCATCCGATTAGAAAGAATTTACCGAAATTCTACCCCTTAGGGGGTGAAAAAGGGGAGCAAAGTTTGTATGGGACAACGTGATGTCCACTTCAACGCGGCAATAAGCTAATCATCACTACATAGTATAAAACAAAGTCGCTTTCTCTGTCCCTATATCCCTATGTATGCTTAAATCCTTAAAATTACGCAACGGATTATGATGCGGTTTTTTTTAAATAGATAGAGTGATTCAAGAGGAAGGTTTATATGTATAATACATGCATAAAATAACCGTGCGTAGCCGGGGCGGGTCGCTAGTGTGCTTATAAACTATCTTTACCTTGTTGTTGCTGCTGATGCGCCCGAGGGCTGGGTAGCGGCGCCGGTGGGCTGGCTGCGTTTGCGAAGCCATTCTGTTGCGACCCGCTACCGGAACCGGGCGATACTGCTGTAATAACAACACACCAATTTTTACAAGGTTCGAAACACACTCGACAAATTCTACTTTTTGGTCATAAATGAATTTGGAATTGTTACAAATAACAAGTGCCTTCCATTGCTATAAATAACTTATTGTATTAATATGGCAATTTTCTTCTTATGTATACTTGATTCAATAGAAGTTCGATAGTAGTCGATACATAACCACTATATCATCATCATCCCAGCGATGTTCCCGGTTGCATCCCTCTCGGGAGCCCGGGGTCCGCTTTCCTACTTTTACGCCTCCACTTCGCACGATCTTCGGCATCCTGGGTTGTAAGGCCATTTGCACGCATATCACCCTTTACGACGCACAGTGGGGCAGAAATCATGAAAAAAGCTATTAATTAATAACTTTCATACAAATTCATTTTATGTTGTTCTGTCGCAATAGTACGATTAAAGAGGTTACTAGCTTATGCCCGCGACTTTATTCGGGTTAACAAAGTTAAATACTGATAAGTTATAAATTGAAACTCCGGTTCTACTTAAGCTATAAATATGAAACATAAAGCAGTTTTTATTTAAGACTCATGCTACTAAAAGTCGAAAAGAACGTTGAAATCGGCTTAGTAGTTTTTGCGTGACAAACAAACATTCAAACAGACCATAAAAGCTCTGAAATTCATAGTTTAGGGTTTTTAAAATGTATTCAAGTGTTTTTTCGAACTTATCTTTAAGGCATAGACAAAAGTAATATAAATTTAAGAAACTGTTAGATAAATAAATATAAAATCGTTCAATTGTTTTTCTCACATTTATTTATGAATCGAAATTCAAAGGATATCATGATTTTTTATGTCAGTTGTGTCCTGTTGGCTAAATGCTGTATTTCTAATTAGGAATAATTCGACTACGGCATTTTTTTATGTTGTTTTTTCTAATATAATATTTTTTTTAATAAATAAATAAATATTTCAGGACATATTACACATCGCCATCCAGCCCCAAGCTAAGCAACTTAATGCTTGTGTTATGGGTGCCAGATAACGGATAAACTACTTATATACTTTTTTTTTTGTAAATATATACATATTATACATATAGGAAACACCCAGAACCAGAAACAAGAATTTATGGTCAGCATAAATACTTGTTCCCGGCGGGAATCGAACCCGCAACCTTCTGCGTCGCACTCGGGTGTTCGCCCGACGCGCCACAGAGGCCGTCATATTGGCCAAGTTTTTCTCGTACACACAAGTTTGCGTGGTTCAACTTCCTTAAATTTTATTTAAACACTTCGTCACATTATTATGACCAACTGCTATAACTATATAACAGTACTTTCCATATAAATTTGCATAAAAACAAAAATAAAATTAAAATGCCTAAATCCGTGATATTTCAAAAATAAGAAAAAAATATTTCGGGCAAAAATTAAGCATTTTTCTCTTCAATTTATAATAGGTTAGATATTGTAGTTTTACTCACAATTTACAAAGTTGCTTAATTTTTGCCCGATCAAAAATTATTAACAAAACTTTATCAATGACCAAAAAATACTATATACGTATTTAGTGATGGTGTTTCTTATAAAATTAATAATTGTATCCTGTAATAATAAAGACTGATAGACTTCTCATATCTTCAGCTACAAATTGCATTTTACAGTAAATCAATAACACGAATAGTAATCGTGAAAAACAGTTTAGAACGCAACGCTCAAAAAACACACAAACAATTCGTCAACGTAAAATCACAAAAAGGCATCATTTGATTATAAAAATTTAACCTGTTCATAGAAGTGTCAACTTCAAAGCGATTTTAAGAGAATATATCTTCTAATATTGGAAACCAAAGATAATTTTCAAAATACCCTCATTTTCAAAAATCGAATTAAGAGCGTTTTTCAAGGATGCTGCCCCATTGTGCGACGTCAAGCCAGCACTTTTTGGGTCTACCCAGTGTGCCACGACTCGGCGGAGGCGCCATTGCAAGCCTAACCACTATAATCTCTGTTTAAGTGAATGCGGGCCAGATAAATGAAAATATAAATAAAATGCTTACTTAAAATTTTATGTAATTGTACAATAGATTTTTACTGTTCAGTTTGATTATTCAGTAGCTATAAAGGGTTATTGGAAATTTAGTATAATTTACAAGCAAGCCGTTGAGAGCTACTTCTGTGCACCTAAACAAGCAACTTTTGTTCTACGACTTTTGGAAATTCGAACATTTTTTTGAAATTTTTGAGGTTAGGTTTACCTGAAAATCAGCTGTTCCTTACACGGAGAGGTCATTACCCTTAAAATTTTACTTATTTTTTAAGGTTTATGTACTGTTCTTAGTCTGAATGACCTTTGTTTTAAAAAATCAGCTGTTTTTTCGAATTTAAATAACCTCAAAATTTTCAATTTTTTTTTCGAATTTCCAAAAGTCGTAGAACAAAAGTTGTTTGTTAAGCTGCACAGAAGTAGCCCTTAACGGCTTGCTAGTATAATTTCCAATAACCCTGTATAGTGGTAGCTAAGTGGTGCTACAATCTATCGAGGCTATAATAAAACTAGTTCCTTTTTTTAGTAAGCCTTTTTGAAATGTGCTTGTCTAATAATCGCTTTTTCTAATTATTTCTAATCAGATTTATTTTTAAACCTTTAAAAAAGCTTTCTCTAAATCTATTTTTATTTTTAGGGTGTGTGCATTAAATTGTGTTATATTTTACTCCTAATTACGTGTCTAGTTATAACTCTGCCCAGCGGCGTACCTCAAGGTTCATTTCTAGGTTCTCTCCTATATATTATCTTTACGAAAGACTAAGGTCATACTTTACTGTAAGTAGAGTTTTTCAAAATATTACAAGCACATTTACTCAGATTAGTCCTAATCTAGATCTCAAACCTAAGAAATGCAACTGGTTTTAAAATGCGTTTTGGGTACATAGGGAATAATAGACAGACATGAATTTAAATAAAAAAGTGATGAATTCTTATTCTACTACTCATTCTAAGACCCTAAGAATTAATTTTGTTTTCCTTCCCAGTACATATTCTTTTCCTTTTCTTCCTTTATTTTAAGTATTACTATACTTATACATAATTAATAGCTTTTAGCGATTTGTGCACCTTTTCTAACTTCCTGTGTTTTTCCAGTGTGTAATAAATATCAATGTTAGATGAGTTGTGCAAGAAATACATTTATCTATCTATCTTTACCACTTGGATTAGTACAAATTTTATTAACTATTGGGATTAATATTAAAAACATGCATTTAAATATATTTTATTTATATTTACACATAATTTAATTCTTTTCTTAATCTAGGTTAGTCATAAACTAGCTAAAATACATCGATCTATACCTGGTAAAGTTTGTGTCATCTGAGTTTCTGCTGTGGTCTGCTCATTTGTGAAGAAATTGGAATTTGAATTGTCTATCAAAGGCGTAGTGGCTCCCGGGGACATACTGACTGGCATTGCAGCTGAAAGGGTCATTATTTACTTTTAAAAAACTTAAACTAGTCTAATTATTAATACAAATATCTATACATGTAGTTATCCAGCCAAATAAAACCTCATTTGGTGTATTTCATGCAAAATATTGTCATAGTTTTGGGTAGTAATATTCACTTTTATAAATAATAAAAAATATAAAAAAACACGTTGCAGAGGTGAAAGTTAGAAAGAACTAAATAAAAACAGTGCAAAATAAAACAATATAAGCTTACAATGATTCATTCTTTTTGGCAGCCACATAGCTCGAGCGTCCATCGTATCGGGTGGCTCCAACTTGGGAGCTATGGCTCTTTGTTGTGCCATAGCCATTTGAGAGCTCTGCATTGACATCCCTTGGCTTATTGAAGGCATTTGAGGCGTCCCGGGTGACATCTGTGTAGGCGCAGAGGCCATACGAGGCGAAGTCATTTGAGGCACGTTTGGTCCCATTTGTGGCGTTCCGGGACCCATTTGAGGTGTTCCCGGACCCATTTGAGGCGTGCCTGGTCCCATTTGAGGCGTTCCCGGTCCCATTTGAGGAGTTCCAGGTCCCATTTGAGGAGTTCCAGGTCCCATTTGAGGAGTTCCAGGTCCCATTTGGGGCGTGCCTGGTCCCATTTGAGGCGTGCCGGGACCCATTTGAGGAGTGTTCGGACCCATTTGAGGCGTTCCCGGACACATTTGTGGCGTTCCCGGCATTTGTGGCGTTCCTGGGACCATTTGAGGCGTTCCCGGCATTTGTGGTGAAGGATGATTTGAGATCATTTGGGCTTGCGGGTGACCCATTGGGGTGGGAACTCCCGGCGCTCGTATCGGCCCTCTCGGTGCATGCGTCGGTGAAAACAAGGTTGGTACGCTATCTGGCGCTTGAGCGAAAGAAAAATTATGCAAAATAAAAATCAAATAAATGCTAGAACTACATAAGAACTTCAAATTAAGTCAAATCGATCACCAAATATTTAGGAATGAATATTTCACATTTAAATGGATTAACATTCATTTCTACTTTAAAAAAAGCCTCACAAAAGACATCACAAATCAAAATGTTATCTATCAAACTTACTCTGTTGTTGATTTATAATAATATTGCTGGTCGGGAATTGCTGATGGTGGTGCTGTATGGTCGAGTGATGGTGTCTGGGGCTTGTGGCGTGGTGCTGAATGGTGACCAGCTCGCCTGTGTCCATGTCCATACCATTACCACTGATACCGGCTGTGTATTCATCTTTCACTAACCGGCTTGGGCCTGATTGGAGAGTTAGACCTGATAGATCTGTGAACATTGTATTTCGTATTGGGTATGGTTTTTGGGTGCGTACCCAAAGGGTAAAGGACTCTATTACTAAAACTGTCCGTCCGTCTGTCTGTTACCAGGCGATAGCTAGACAGTTGAAATTTTCAGTTTTTTTTCTGTTACCGCTATAACAACAGATACTAAAAACAGAATAATTAAGTGGTGCTCCCATACAACATGATAAGGAACCCTACGTCAAACTCGCACTTGACCGTTTTTTTCTAGATAAAGGTCATCATTAAGATTAATGTTAAGGAATGGTATGGGTGTTGGTATAGTCCTTGAAAATCCCAATATACATAAAATTCTCGTGTCTTGGTGTTTGTTGCCAAACTCCACCTAAACGGCTGAACCGTTTTGTATGAATTTTTTTGTGTATTTCGTTGGGTCTGAGAATCGAACACTATTCTATTTTTATTTAATTTTTTCTCATTTTCTTTTAATTTTTACGCGGCCGCGAGCAAGGAGTGTGCTAAACCGATTACGATGAAATTTGAGATAGCTGGATCACAAAGATAGTGTATAATATGCTATAATACCTACTCGTATATACCGATATTCCTACGGAATCGGAACTTCGCGAAACCATGGCGGGGAGCAGCTAGTCTTGAATGATTATGTTCCATAAAGGTTTAGAGATAATTGTCTGAAGACTAAAACTATTTGTCTTGATGTCTTTCGATTGGTGTAAGTTTTAATAGCCCAAATGGCGATTCAACAATTTACTTTGAAAACTTTAGTAGCTCACTATACTAATATTATAAAGCTAAAGAATTTGTTTGTTTGTTTGAACGCGCTAATCTCAGGAACTTCTGGTTCAAAATGAAAAATTATTTTTGTGTTGGATAGTCTATTTATCGAGGAAGGCTATAGGCTACTTTTCATTTTGATATTCCCACGGGATCGGGACTTACGCGGGTGAAACCGCGGAGCGCACTTAGTATGAATATATATTGTTTGTCTATGAAATATGTGTTCTATGATTCCTTATACTAACCTATACCTGGGGAAACGACTCTCTCATAGTGGTAGGGATTCACGCAGACCGAATCGCATTTCAAATCGAAAGCGAACTGGCAAAACTTGACATGTTTCAGCTCGTTTTTGTGCAGGTCCGGCCATCTCCATATTCGCGCGTAGATCACGTGTGGAAAGCCTTTACGGCCTGCAACCTGGAAACAAACACAAGTAACTTAATATCTTATGTAAAGGTACTTTAGCCCCACCAAGTTTAGAAGGTTTAGGAAACCACAAACGCCTGCTTCGGATTGATAAATGTTCCATATTTAAACTAAACTAATACAAAACTAAACCAACCAAGCCATGTGGCTTTTCTTATCTTACATCGGCGGCTGACATTGGCAGCAAAACTTCGACCCAATGGGATCTTTTGTGTTTACGCGGTGATCCCACTAAGAGGAAGAAACCCATGCATTCCCAGGGAGGCTCATACGCTTCACTGCTAAGACGTCGGTTTCACACAGGATGTATAGTTTAGTTTTATTAAGCCATGTGGCTTAGTTTAGCGTCAGCTGTATGCTGAGTCGGTTTTTTTCTCCCTTGCAACACTCAGAAACCTACAGAAAATTGCCTATTCTTTTCATATCCCTCTTTATCCTCTAATTTTTTAATTTTTTCTAATTTTTATGGTACAATAAAGTGTTTATCTATCTATCTAATTTCTGTGCAATATGTATTCCTTTATGATGTTTTCCGTTACTGTAAGTGCGGTCCCTTCACTAGCCGGCATCTCTGCCTGTAGCAGCCTGAAAAGGCTGCTAGCCTTCTGGGAGGACCTGGGATGGTTGGAGTAACAAGTAGGACATTCTTACACGCACAATGGCCTAAATGAAGAGGCTAGTGCGGAAACAGTCCCGTAAAACTAAACTGCTGTAAGTGCAAGTCTTGTATTAATATTTCCTTTTTGAGTTATGCTTCTATAGCCTAGACTAAAGCTATCTTTTTATTTGCATAAAATCTAGGCTTGCTGGATTCTAAGGCATGGAATTTGAACGTCAGAGTATTTCTAACGAGGTCAACAATGCCATGGACCGGACATGTATACGCTACATTTAATTCCTACATTTTCTTTCATTAAACATACCTGCAACCTCCCATCCAATGTCCTCTGAATAGTAACACATTTGCTCGGATGAGCACCATTAGTAGTAATCGCTGTTATCAAAGAATCTAGCTCATCCCGTTTCTCCTTTAACTTCTTGACCAGGGATTCTATAGCCCGTTTGGAGAAGCCTTCGCTTTCACCTCCTTGCCGATGGCACATTAAAGAGTGAACGATACTGAGACACGCGTCTGCTGATGTGGGTGCTGTCGTGTTCATGGCTGGAACAAAATTTTAAAGGTTTACTTTAGGCCACTAAATCATGCCACTTTAAAACTACTAAATAAAATATCGGTGGTGATGGTGACACATAGACAGACGGACGGACAAGAAAGTGAGGGTTCCTTTTTTACCCTAAAAAACCCTAAAAAATATAAATATTGCAGGACCTTGAACACAGCGATTGTCAAATTGCACAATTCAGTAGCTACTTTATGCTACTAAATTGTCCCACTTTAGGCTACTAAATTGTCCCACTTTAGGCTACTAAATTGTCCCACTTTAGGCTACTAAATTGTCCCACTTTAGGCTACTAAATTGTCCCACTTTAGGCTACTAAATTGTCCCACTTTAGGCTACTAAATTGTCTCACTTTAGGCTACTAAATTGTCTCACTTTAGGCTACTAAATTGTCCCACTTTAGGCTACTAAATTGTCCCACTTTAGGCTACTAAATTGTCCCACTTTAGGCTACTAAATTGTCCCACTTTAGGCTACTAAATTGTCTTACTTTAGGCTACTAAATTGTCCCACTTTAGGCTACTAAACCATACCACTTGAAGTGTTCTAGTATAGATGATAGACTTGTAATTTACCATGGTATCCATTGTAATGATATTGGCCTGTGTGCCTGTAATTGTGTCCATTTGTGTATGTTGAACAGTACCAACTTGAATTATATTCATTAGAAATCACCCAATAATTCATATAAATGTCACTTTAGTCTTTTTGTATGTCTTTACACGCTAATCTTTTAAGAATTTTTATATTTAACTTTATTTTATTTATTTACATAAATTATTAATTTTATTTTAAAGATGTTCACTAGTTGAAAACCATATAAATTATGTAAGGAAAAATCAAAAGATATAGCTTTTATTTTTATTTGCTTATCTTTTAAATATATGATGAAATGTATGTAGTAATTATGTGATATTTTTTAATGATAATCTGATATGGTCTAGAGTCTAGACTGAAGATGAGACTTGATAAGACAAATAACAGTGGGCAAGTGGGAGTAAGTCATGTATATTAGCAAAAGGTCTCATAGTCGAGGCATTTATTTTATTTATAGCTGGTTAGGCATTTAGTAGCTTAACCATTCAATATTTTGCATTATTCAATCTATAAATATTAAATTCAAAGTCCTGATTGACTGACGGATTGATATTTCAAAGCACAGCTTAAAGCACTGGTCCTAGACATGAGCCCTTTGTGATGTGTAGGTGTCTACTTAAATAGGGTTTTTCGAAATTCCTCTCTTAAGAGGGGTCCATACGCCAACGACTTTGGTACACAGCCTACTAAATAGTTATTACCGGCACCGGTCGCCTTCGTTGGTGAAAATTGTTGATTGTTACTAGTGTGTTTTGTTTTATCAAAAGTGCTGAGATGGAATTGTAGGTGAGATTTTTACCGACATTTTTGTGTGATTTTGAGCCATACATTTCCTATAGTTTTGAAGCTATCCTTAAATTAAGAATTAAAACTAGTCTAGCTTTGAAACAACAAAGAATTTTCGCCTCAAAATTACCCGAAAATATCGGTAAAAATGTCACCTACAATTCATTCATATCAGCACTTTTGAGAAAAACAAAACACATTCGTTACAATCAACAATATTAGTTGTAAGCGACGGGTATTTCTGGCGTGTTGCGTTTGGCAGCATAAGCAGCCTTATGAGGGTGAAATGGCAGGCAAAGCCTTGGACAGAAGCTAGTTAAAACTATATTTGAAGTGTCTCGTGGTTTAGTGGGAATACCGGGATAAGAACGTAGCCTATGTCACTTCTCAGGTTTTGATGTATTCTCATACTGAGGTGCATCAAAATGGGCTCAGTAGTTTAAGAGTTTATCTCAAAAACAATCTAAAAAAACTTGTTACTTTGTATAAAGAATGTCCAGATCCTGTGGGAATATTGGGATAAAAAGGTGTCTACATAACGCGTTTTATAATTACTAGCTAAAAAGAAGCCTTCCTCGATAAATGGACTATTCAACACTTTTTCAATTCGAACCAGTAGTTCCTGAGATTAGCGCGTTCAAACAAACAAACAAACAAACAAACTCTTCAGCTTTATAATATTAGTATAGATAGTATGTACCTAATACCTTGCTTTGTAAAACCAGTATCTAGGAGCGAAACCGAAATTTCAGACCCACGGCAGCAGTAGAACCAGTACCTAAATTAATATCTATCTAGATCAGTCATGTCAAATATACGGCCCGCGGGCCGCATGCGGCCCGCAATCGGAATCTGGATCACATTTTTTTTTTTGCGTATTTTTTAAATTTTCATTTCTGTCGCACTTGCAGTGACCAATCTGTAAGACACACTTGACTTTGAGTATCCGAAAGCTAGCTATCCTTTTTCGTAGTTCGTATTTATGTGAACAAATGTTTACTATTATGAAAATGAATAAGAACAAATACCGATGAAAACGTGATAAACATCTTCAGTCTATTCTCAAAATAAATACCACTAATATGACACCTGATAACAATGATTCTAGGGAAAAAAAACAAAAGAAGTCAAGTTTCCGGGTCCTACAGATAAATTTACTTCTCCTTTTTAGGGTTCCGGAGCCAAATGGCAAAAAACGGAACCCTTATAGATTCGTCATGTCTGTCTGTCTGCCGTATGTCACAGCCACTTTTTTCCGAAACTATAAAAACTATACTTACTGTTGAAACTTGGTAAGTGTATGTATTCTGTGAACCGCATTAAGATTTTCACACACAAATAGAAAAAAAAAACAATACATTTTAGGGTTCCCCATACTTAGAACTGAAACTTTTTTTTTCATCAAACCCTTACTGTGGGGTATCTATGGATAGGTCTTCAAAAATGATATTAAGGTTTCTAATATCATTTTTTTCTAAACAGAATAGTTTACGCGAGAGACACTTCCAAAGTGGTAAAAAGTGTGTGTATGTCCCTGTAACTTCTAAAATAAGAGAATGATGAAACTAAATAAAATATATGTTATACATTACCATGCAAACTTCCACCCAAAATTGGTTTGAACGAGATCTGGTAAGTAGTTTTTTTTAATACGTCAATCGTAAACCGCCATTTACCCTTCATTCATGTATTTTTACCACTAGCGCCTTTTTTTATATGTGATGATAATGGTACAGAACCCTTCGTGCGCGAGTCCGACTCGCACTTTCTACAGTTAGAAAAACTTAAGTGTTACCTACCTACCTATTTAAAAAGTGCCAAATAAATGTAAGTAGGTACCTACTTGACCAAAAAATCTAATAAAAAAATGTACGTGTTTAATTATTTTATGTCTGGCCCGCTAACACATCTACAATTTTCGAAATGACCCTTTGGAAAATCGAGTTTGATACCCCTGCCTGCCTAGCATGAAGAGCAAAACACGATATGATAAAGCGATATAACTACATCAACTCTCAAAATATGATAGATAAAGCCGCCATGTTGAATTTTTATTATATATTGCGATAAAAATTATGATAAAAATTCAACATGGCGGCTTTATCTATCATATTTTGAGAGTTGATGTAGTTATATCGCTTTATCATATCGCGTTTTGCTCTTCATGCTAGGCAGGCTGATCTAGATCAACCTAGCTGTATAATTTTAGTAATACCTCACCTACACCTAGCTAGCAATAAATAAGCTATATTGCCTCAGCAATTACATCAAGTTAGATAACTGCAACTTTTGAGTCCCTTCCATTACTATTACTATCTATTTATCTATCAAAAACAGATAGCGAAAAAAAACCCAGAATAATGTAGGCAATAACAATACCTTTATCAGTGACATAATGTAGATTAATAAGGTTTATTAGTTAACAATAAATTCCTTGAAATAATTATCTCTAATATTATAAAGCTGAAGAGTTTGTTTGTTTGAACGCGCTAATCTCAGGAACTACTGGTTCGAATTGAAAAATATTTTTTTGTTGGATAGTCCATTTATCGAGGAAGTATAGGCTACTTTTCATTGTAATATTTCCACGGGATCGGGACTTACGCGAGTGAAACCGCGGAGCTCTAACTAGTTTTAACGATAATTAATACCATCTTAAAGCAGTGTTGGGCTAGTGGTAGATACCTCAACATTCATTCTGAAGGTCGATTTCCTGAACGATGATCTGTCTTAAGGCTTGTGATTGATAAAGGTCTGTGTACAGTCGGCAGCATAATTGCAGACCCATCGTAGAGTTCTAAAAACACTATTATTGGAATGTTAGTCATTCTAATAATTTTTGTTTGATAAATTTATGATTTTTAAACGCTCTAGGCGTTTAAAGACTTAGAGCAAGAAAGATCTTGCTTGTGTTGAAAACATTCTTATAACAGTCGTTTTGGAGCTCTATGGTGGGTCTGGAATTATGCAGCCCCCCGTACTTAACTAAAACTACTAAATAGTATTGTTAAATATTGTTATCGCTTTTCCAACTATTCAACTTCAACATTTTTATGCTTGTACAGGTAAAATATAGCTGCACTTAAACTCTTTATGTATAAATTTTACTTAAGTTTACGAATAAAGTAATTTGATTTGTCAAATCGAATCCCAGCAGGATGGGCACCAATGGATGTCTCTTATGAAAAAATTTGTGCATTAATTGACATTGCTCTTATCGTGAAGGTTAACCACTTGACAACCCAGGATCGTATGACCTGGCACAAAAATATGAGGAGGCCCAACCCTGGATGAGCTGGGATAAGGGAAAGAAGAAGAAGAAGCTCTTATTGTGAAGGTAAAGATTGTGATGAAACCTGTGGCTTATTTGGCTCCAGGAGTATTGACAAGTTCTTTCCTCTCTTCTAAGCTAAGTGTTGGGACATTCTTTTAGGGTTCCATAGCCAAGGGGTAAAAAAGTAACTCTTTACCTAAGACTCCACTGTACATCTGTCTGTCACCAGGCATATGGCTCATGAACCATGATAGCTAGACAGTTGAAAGTTTCACAGATGATTTATTTCTGTTGATGCTATAACAGCAAATACTAAAAACAGAACAAAATGGAATACATCATGCGAAGTCCGATTCACACTTGGCTGGATTTTATTTCAGTATTAATATAATAAAAATAAATTAAAAGTTATAAGGCAAGTCAATGTTTATTAAAAAAACTGAGTTGAACCTGCTCCTTTGAAGTTGGATAAAATTACCCATATCAATGACTATTACAATTGCATAGATAAGCAATTGTTGTTTATTTATTTATTTTGGAGGTTAGTCAGATATAATTACATGAAGTTAGTCACTATTAGGATCTCTTCCACAACATTATTAAGAAACCGGCCAAGTGCGAGTCGTACTTGCGCACGAAGGTTTCCGTACCATTATATTCTGTTTTAGCATTTGTTGTTATAGCCGCAACAGAAATACATCATCTGTGAAAATTTCAAATATCTAGCTATCACGGTTCAAGAGATACAGCCTGGTGACAGACAGACAGTGAAGTCTTAGTAATATTGTCCCGTTTATACCCTTTGGGTAAGGAATCCTAAAAAATATGTTGACCGAAAGTGTGTTGGATGATTGGCGGTAACTGATTGTTCCTTTATGTATTAATAAGTATGTTTTTGCACATGGTTCTGTGTAAATTCTACTAGATTATTTCTCTAGAACTACGTTTATTTATATTAAAAGCCCAATTATTATTCTACTAGCAATAGACTGCAGTGCAAAATAATGAACAGCTGAACTTTTTAGAATTATGAAGGATCTAAGTCAGATTTTACAGACCTTTTGTTGATATTATCTACCTATTCGAAATAAATTTGCAGCATTAGATTCCATTTGTACCTACTAGGTTTATAGATTCAATAGAGTTAACAAAAAATATTGACTACAGAAGAAAATAATTTACGTTCCTGGTTGTAGGAAAATACAATAAGGAAATCTAAATTGAAATAGCTTGGAGAATAGTTCTTTGAAATGAAATTAGATAGCTAATTTGTAAAACACTCAACGATAGATAAATCGGAAGGAAGAAATTCCATCGCAAATAGAAAAAGAAATTAATGGTTTTGATCGAATAGGCCAAAAGTGACATAATAACAGAATGCACGTACCTGTTTACTGTATAAAATTAGCACGTTCAACAAATAACTATCACATCCACATTGATTTACACAAATCTTCAAAGATATCGTGAAAATTAATTTCCTTTATTTTCGGGATGATACCAAAACAGAAAGCGACATTTTGGCGGCTCATAGACAATATAGATTTTGACAATGACAATGAAATAAATAACTCAACGGCTGTTTTTTTTTAATGGTTGGTTTTCAAGGATTTCCCCACACGAACGTTCTACCATTCTTCATGTTGCTTGCTTAGTCGATTTTCGTTCAATAATCGATTCGTCTATTTTTTCAAGGTTGGTACAATCAAGGACTTTGTAATACCACCAAGAAAGGGGTCCGGACATTTAGTATGGGAACTTGCCTGATTGTGTTTTTTGCGCCGTGCATGCCAATCGCCCCATGCCAATCGGTAGAGGGCATTACGGCGCGGCGCGGCGGACAAAATAATGCCCTTACTTAATATATTACATTCGTATGTACATCACTAATCGTGTCCCGTTATGTTGGCACTTTATTGTTGTAATGTTGTTATAAAACGCGGCCGAATTTAAATTTTTTTTTTGTTGGGTAGTCTCGTGTCTAAAAACGTAGGTAGTGATTATTAATTATTCTCTTTGGTCAAAATAATCAAAACAAAACAAACTATTTACAATTTTGGTGTTTTTACTACAAAAAACTCAACCACATAATGCGCACACGTATTTTTTGTGTCTAGATATCCTGTGTAGGTATTATTCCAGCGTGGTAAAACTGAAAATACGCACGAGCAATCGTAAAAATGAGTCAAAATATCATTGATTTCGAGGTAGCTCACAGGATAGCGAACGAAAATCAACTCCTGGCTGAAGAACAATGGCTCGTTCAGACTCTGAAGAAAATACAGATTCAACGTAACTCGTTACAGGTAAGTTTTTAGAACACAAAATGTTGGACAATAAAAAACTACCTCAAACGTGAGTTTGATCTACTTTGGAATAAGATGATACAAATTAAGTACTACAAAGACCAGCTTATACTAACAAAATAAAGTCTTGACTTTTATCTAGATTATATATACAGCGCCATCAACTTCTATGCATACTAGCTAAAATGCTCCATTTAATATGCCTGGGACATAGGTTTGCCTAGCACCTAAATATACCACCTTAGAACTAATTGCTGTACCTAGGTGTATAATTTGACTCAGCCCCTTAAATCGCTCTAGGTGTATTTGACTCATACTAGCCCCTTAGAACTAATTGCTATAGGTGTATTTGACTCAAACTAGCCCCTTAGATCGCTATAGGTGTATTTGACTCATACAAGCCCCTTAGAACTAATCGCTTTAGACGTATTTTACTCATATTAGCCCCTTAGAACTAATGTCTTTAGATGTATTTTACTCATACTAGCCCCTTAGAACTAATGTCTTTAGGTGTATTTGACTCATACTAGCCCCTTAGAACTAATCGCTATAGGTTTATTTGACTCATACTAGCCCCTTAGAACTAATCGCTTTAGGTGTATTTGACTCATACTAGCCCTTTAGAACTAATCACTTTATGTGTATTTGACTCATTATAGCCCCTTAGAACTAATTGCTTTAGGTGTATTTGACTCAAACTAGCCCCTTAGAACTAATCGCTATAGGTTTATTTGACTCATACTAGCCCCTTAGAACTAATCGCTTTAGGTGTATTTGACTCATACTAGCCCCTTAAATCGCTCTAGGTGTATCTGATTCATACTAGCCCCTAAGAACTAATCGCTTTCGGTGTATTTGACTTTTACTAGCCCCTTAGAACTAATCGCTTTAGGTGTATTTGACTCATACTAGCCCCTTAAATCGCTCTAGGTGTATTTAATTCATACTAGCCCCTAAGAACTAATCGCTTTCGGTGTATTTGACTTTTACTAGCCCTTTAGAACTAATCGCTTTAGGTGTATTTGACTCATACTAGCCCCTTAAATCGCTCTAGGTGTATTTGATTCATACTAGCCCCTAAGAACTAATCGCTTTCGGTGTATTTGACTTTTACTAGCCCCTTAGAACTAATCGCTTTAGGTGTATTTGACTCATACCAGCCCCTTAAATCGCTCTAGGTGTATTTGATTCATACTAGCCCCTAAGAACTAATCGCTCTAAGTGTATTTGACTCTTAATAGCATCATAAATGATAATATTAGCCTTTGATTATAGCTACTTCTCGGCTGTTCTAGATTGAAAGACTGCACCTAGAGAGTCTCAAGTCCCGACTACTATGCGGTAAGAGCATTGAGATGAATGAGACCCCTGAAGAACTTCCCGCTGTAAACATGATGCAGCCGATTCCTTCAATCATGAAAGTGGACTTCGATGTTCCTGTGGTGCAGGATGATGATATCTGTAACGAGGAGGAGCTCAACTTGTCTGTCAGAAACCATGGGCTACGTAAGGAATCTTTACAAATAAACAATTATACCTACTTAATAATAATGATACCTTAATTAAAGAAATCCAACGAGTAGTTTGGAAGATATAAGGGAATCAAGAATAACAAATTTATAAAGATAGGCGTGAAGAACATACTTAACCCATGCTTTGCATCCGAGTAAAAATAGAAATCATTAATATAGTTACTATTAATATTATACCGGGAAGATTTTGTGGGTTTCTTTGGAATTTTGTTTGTTAAGAATATACTTAAATTACTAGACTGATTTTTATGAAACTGGGATGAGAAAAAAATTAATCCTTGGGAGAAACATATTAGATGCTGATATTCCCACTGGTTTGGGACATGTGTAAGAAACCACAGGATGCTCCTAGTATAATTTTAAAAGACATATTCATAGGAACTACTACTATATGTTTTAAATTTCATTTTTAGTTGCAAGCAATATATGTACCTACGTTGAAAAATAATATGAATTGTCGATAGATAGATAGATAACTTTATTTGTACAACATAGAAATACACAAAGCAAAGTAAGGTGTTAGCTGGAAAGTACAAGTTGCACAAATAGGCGGCCTTATCGCTGAAAGCGGTTTCTTCCAGGCAACCTTTTGATGGAAAAGAACTTTTAGCTTTTACTACTAAGTAATTAAAGAATCCTATTGTTCATTTCAGATGTTGAAAGAGACATGGATATGGAGGAGTATGACGACGACACGGAAGACGATGACTACACTATCGACATGAACATGTTTATGAATGGAGTTGACAACTCTAATTTAAGTAAATAACTTCCACTATGCCTGCGTAGGCGCCACAGTCGCGCGGGTATTAGGGAGACATTTTATTATTAATCCATTGTTCTTATGCTGCTTTTATCAGTCCCAGGTTCATACTCTGATTAGAAAGCTAAGCTAGTATAGTAGAGATTTACTGCCTGTCATTGTTGGCAAAATAAATGTTGAATAAAATGAAATTTTGAGAGAAATTCGTGTGATTTTACTATTCATCCTACTAATAATATTACCCATGTGTTTGTGTGTATGCATACTAAACCGTTGGGATGGAATCTGATATTTCCATGGGATCCGGGAAATATTCTCGATAATGTTCTATTGGGCGATATTATGAACATTCGCGTAGTGTTTTCATAATGCCAAAAAGCGCCAAAGGCAAAGAGTAAAGTAATATATTTGGTATAGAAGGAAAGGAAGATTAGGCTTTTGTTAGTCTATGGGATTAGGATTAAACCGTAGATACTGTTGGGGGGGCAGGATAGCTTGAAGTATGTATCTCTTTGGCTCTTCGACCTTTTGGCTTGAAGAAAATCGAGATAGACGATGCTGTATGGTATAAAATCATTTAGACAGCTCTCTCAGGAGTACAAAAAAAAATCGTTTGACACTAAAAACAAAACTGACAGTAAAAAATGTCGAGTTGGGTGAATGACAAGCAGCGAATTTTTGACACAAATATTTTCCATTTATTTCGTGGAAAATAGCAGTTTTAACAAAAATCTATATTATTAAGTTGTGTGGAATTTAATTCTAGAGTTAATTATTCATAAATCTTTCTAACAAAAACGGCAGTGACTGTTCTTACTCATTATTATTGTGAAGTGGGTGGGTTCAGTTTGGTATTTTAATTGAACGGATTTTAATTTGTGTCATGCCCGTAAAAGCGAATGCTGATGATGAAAAGCATTTGAAAAATGAAGGGCGTCGATAGTTCTCCAGCATATCGCGAAGGAATGAGCAATAAACCGATAGTAACATGTAAGTTAACGCTCGAAACTCTCTCTCTAAAACTTGGTTCTATCTTTAATTATCATTGTTATTCTTTACTGTAAGAGCAATTACAATGAAACCCGCAGCTTAATGAGCTTTACACGTATCAATTCTTTAACTTCGGCGGAAATCAGCTAAGGGGGTGGTACTGGTGCATTGCGAATCTATCAATCATAAACGTCATATTGCAGACACTGTAACGTCCTGCCGCAAATTAACGTCCACTTAGCCGACTTAAAAAAGGAGGTTGTTAATTCTACTGGGCCCATAAAAAGGTGATCTGAGGAGGATGACCAGAATTGAACTTCTAGAGTGCAACAAATTGCTAAGTTAGGGTTCCGTACCCAAAGGATAAAAACAGAACCCCATTACTAAGACTCCACTATCTGTCTGGCACCAGTCTGTATCTCATGAACCATAATAGCTAGACACTTGAAATTATCACAGATGATGTATTTCGGTTGCCACTATAACAACAAATACTAAAAACAGAATATAATGGTACAAAACTCTTCTGTATAATCTACAAATGGGTGATTCAATGTACTCACACCATACAAGCGACTAATCAACAACATCACACATATGACCTCTTAGCTAAATGTGTGAAAACAAGACAGATCGCAAGACAAGGGGAGATTAAGAAAAAGAATATCAATAATAGTATAATTTTTATCAATTGTGTCACCAGGCGCAGGAGATTGGAACCTATTCTGTACCCTCGAGGCACCTCTAGTAGCTGCTATCCCTCAAGATTCTTGCGAATGGAGAAGATCATACGGTCGAGCAACTAAATCAGTTAATTTGGAAGCTTCCTTTGTCAGGTTTAATAAGGACAAAGTACATTCGGATTATAGTTTGCTGAAACGTCCTATACTACATATTTATTGGACAGATTGTGTGGTTTGTAGAATTTTATTTTCATATAATATCTGTAACCTTTACTGTGTTTTATGTTGAATAAAACATTAAATAAATTGAATTATATTTAGTTGTACACACATTAAATCAAGAAATTGTATTTTCTCCGTTCGAATCGGATTCTTTAATCGTGTAAGTTTGAAAAGTTTTTTAGATTCATAATTAAACTGCTCTTTACAATTACCTTCTAGTGAATTGTTCAGACTAATACTATGAACTAGCTGAGCTCTTCTTCTTCTTTACGTGTCAATTCTGAGTGTTAATTATTTTAACACGCTTATGGATTTTATATTTTTGTATTTCGTTTTTATCATTTTTTCATCTCCATTTTAGGACATAGAATACTATAAAACAACACTAAGAGAAGACGTGGAACAATGGCTCAAACACTTAGAAAAAACTGGTATCACAGACTGGATGATAGTGTTAGTTGAGACTTATGACATTAGAAAAACAAATAAACTACTACCTCGGACAACGGTACTCGATAAAATTAAAGGAGAGTTTGGTATTAAACAAACTGAAGATCGATTTATCTCTGTGATTAATCCTATTAAATCAGAAGCTAGGAGTGCAGAGTCTTGGAGATCTTTAGTTGCAAAAATAAGGCACTTTATTCTAGTAGCTTATAATAAAGCTTTAATAAAGTTTGAAGAGTATGTCAGAGAGCAGCGAGAGAAGAGAAATGATCCTGAATGGGATTTTTGTAAATATTTTATATTGCAAGTAAGTGTGATGTATTATGTTTTCTGTAGAATTTATAAAGTAGACACCAAAGAGTTTCAAAAAACGTAAGTACCTACTTGTACCTACAATTAAAAAAATACTACAAATAAAAATAAATTATTAAGAATATGCCATGACAATTTACACTATCCCTCAAATTGGCTTGATTATCAATTTGGGTGATAATGCCACGCCAAATTCCCACTATCCCCCATTTAGTGGATAAGGGGAGTACCTCAAAAAATATAAATAATAATAAATACTGCAGGACATTTCACACACCATTTCTATGCTCCCTTTGCAGATAAAAAAAAATATGTAAAATATCCCGCCCGTTTTAAATTACTTCAGTAGTGTTCATAAATATTAGTTTTAAATCCTATATCAAATTCAAACTTTAATTTTAAATTATTTATTCCTTATTTTTATTCCGGTTGATAAGATAATTTTTGATTGAGTTTTATGTATAACTTTTTCCTTATATTTCAGGAACAACTAGCATTCATACTAGAAATGCTAGGTTTGTATGAGGAAGCTTTAGTTCAATACGACGAACTAGACGCTCTGTTCTCGCAATTTGTACTCAATTCCAATGTGGCAGAGAGTCCGAAATGGCTTGACACGTTCCGGCAACCCGTGACGTCATGGCAAGCTGTGCGACTGACGTCACTGGTGCCACAGCATTTGAGAGAACTGCTTATTAAGAAGAAGGCATCGTTGTTGGATTTTAGAAGTTATTTGTTCCAACGTCAAAGTGCCATGTTGTTACCTTCTTCGAGACCTTGGGAGGTGAGTTGTGTTGTGTTGTTAAAAATAATATGCCTAAGGTTTAAAAGGTGACATAACTAAAAAAAAACTGTAAAGTCTGTTTTCGGACGACAATTTTACGTGACAACGTCATAAGAAAACATTGATGGTAACCATAGCAACCATACGTTGATATGGTTACCTTGTCAATAACGGAACGTGAGCGATGACGCCACACTTGTGAATGCCGGTGTTCATCGATTTATAAGACCGTTATCACGACAAAAAATGGCTGATCGTTTACTATGCCAAAATATAAAAACCCCTTTGAAAAATTCCTAATAACAAAGAACCACTTTACAAAATTTCACATTCATATTGAACAAATGTCGAATTTGTTCAATTCGATATTTTTTTGATAAAAACTAAATGGATTTCCTTGCTATGTAACAATTAAAATCAATAAAAACACGAGAAACAATCATCCACACTTGACTGACCATTACGTATTATGTTCAGTTAGATTTAATATCCACGGATGCATTACAAGTTTTTTACACTGCTTTTGATTGATTAAATTGGTATTCATGATTTTAATTATTGACCAGTTAGCCAGCACTGGGCGTTTATGGAATTTTTATCAAGGAAAAATGCCAAAAGTCAGCAGCACGGCGAGATGCATTTTTCCTTGAAAATATTGACGTGACAACGTTTTATAAATTGGTTTGCCGGGTGACACTTCAAGAAACTGCGTTACGCTCCGCTGACGTTATGCGCTCACAATGAGAGCGAGTGAGAGGCACGCGGGCATGGTTAGCCCGCCTAAGAGCGAGAGAGACAGACATAAAAAGTGAAAAGCACGCATCCCTTCCACTCGAGCACAGTTGTTGTCACGTAAAACTTTCGCCCGTATACCGACTTTACAGGCAACCAGTTTTTTTTTATAAATAAAATATTATTTCGTTAAATTAAATAGATCAATAAAATGGTAAAAATCTTAAAACAAATACAAAAAATAAACAAAACAATTTAATACCATTTGCTAGAAAAAGGTCACAAGTTATTTTCGGAAATATTTTTATTTAGCGGTTTCGCTCCGGACTTTTGCGGTCCATCCATTAAGGACATTAAGCTAAAAAGTAGTCCATACGATAATCCAGGTCTCCAACTATCTGCAAACCACGTTTAATTGAAATTCGTTTAGTAGTTTTTGCGTAAAGGAGTAACAAACATACATAAAAATTTTCACATAATTAATTTTAGTAGGATTTTAGAAGTAAATGGTCGTAGAGCGAGAGGACGGCTAAAGAAGAGGTGAAAGGATTGCGTTAGGGAAGAGACCTATAGGGGAAAGAGGAGTGAACGCGGATTTAATGGGGGAATAGAGTGAAGGGGAAAGTGGGAAAAGTCGAAGTAGATATTAGTAGAATTTTACTTTTATCATAGTTTATTTAGTTTAGCCGCCATTTTTGCAATATGGCGGCGCGAGCGGCAAAGATACGAGGTGGCAAAGTTAAAATTCGGTAAGAGCACGTCAAAATCTATAAAATTACCAATTTTCAAAACTCCCGGAAAACTTTCCAAGTAAAAATACCAAATGACTGTACTAAAAGTAATAAAAAACAATGTCAATAATTTCTCAAATTCAATAGCTCTTGCACCGAGTAAAAACTCCTGTCAATCGACCAATCCTTCATTCCTACAATATGTCCCCGCGAAGGCGTCTAAATTTTTTGTGGTTAACGTTCCTACAGCTCATTGTTTCTCTTCCAGATAGCGTCCCGTTGCCTCTCAACA
The DNA here is from genome assembly GCA_907269075.1 of Idaea aversata. Lineage (NCBI taxonomy): Eukaryota > Metazoa > Arthropoda > Insecta > Lepidoptera > Geometridae > Idaea > Idaea aversata. Next base: position 9,297,850 of record OU026102.1, read on the forward strand.
GTACATAACACATTAGTTGAACTATCCGTTCTGAACGCGCCTGCTGTGGAAGGTGCTGCAGCCTGCTGGGCGCAACTTGCCTGCGCCGAGACACTTAGAGCTTGCGATAGGCTCGCTGCCTCGAACAATGCGCTGGAAATGTGTACGGCGACGCAGGCACCACTCTTACATAATGCTAAGGATAAGGTAATTTGAAAAAATACATATACTATGTAGACTTAGTTGTTTTCTTTGTGTAAGCATCGGATTCACCTGGTAATAAACATCTACCATAATGCTTCATAAGCGATAGCAAATAAAAGATATACTCAGGGCAACTTGTACTTGTATACGGGCTGTTTTCCTCAATCAGACATCTTTGGTTAGGTCCCTTTTGCGTGAGGTTCCACTCGAGGGGAGAACCAGCCCAGCTCTTCCATAAATTTTGCCACTAGATGTGGTAACGGAGTGCAATCATCCTTTAGAAACTCAGTATTTTAGATTGAAATAGGTTAGTCTTCATTTAATAGGTTAATAGTATCTATGCTTGGTTTATGGTGGCAAGATAACTGACAGGAAAGTTCATTTTTTTTTGTAAAAAATAAAGACTTATTATACATAGAGAAACACCCAGACATAGAAACACATATCTACAGGTATACCTAATACAAATATTTGTAACTAGCTGCGCTCCGAGGTTTCACCCGCGTAACTCCCAATCCCGTGGTAATATCAGGATAAAAAGTAGCCTATGTTACTGTCAATGAATCAATGTATCCTCATACCAAATTTCATCAAAATCGGTCCTGTAGTTTCGGTGTCTGTTCAATTCAAAAAAACAATTAAATCTTTCCTCTTTATAATAATACTTACTTCAACTTTCTTCCAGCTCCACGAGCTAGGCAAACTATGCGGCTTACTTCCCGGCTCGCCTGACCCATCATCAGAACAGCTCCACCTTGTGGTGATGCTGTCATCCGGCATGGGTGACAGTGACAGCCAGAAACCAACACCGACTGACAGGCTGAAGGAAGCCCTCTGCAGTAAGACGAGCTTCCAACAGTATTATTTGGAGCTCGCTGAACTTGCTATGGGGACTTATAAGCACATTGGGAGGTTAAGGTAAGTGAATTTTAGGCATCACTAGCTGCGACCCGCGCCTTCAACCGCGTAAGGCCCCAACCCACAGAAAAAACGACTCTACCGATTGTCATGAAACTTGGTACCAACAGCTGCAACCCTGAAATAAAAAAGTGGCCTATATTCCAAAACTTCAGATATAAGTACCAAGGTTTATTACAATTTTTCATGATGAGGTAACAAAACTGAGACAATCTTTCATATTTATTTAAGTATTATTAGATTTTCTAACATAGAAACTTTAAAACACTCTGCAAGCTGCTAGACAGACATATCACAACTTGCGCCCAAAAGCAAATCAAGCCTTATTTCACCGCCAGAGGCTTACGTGACCCAATTTTTGATACGCCTGAATGCTGAAACGACATCTATACCTTCACCAATTTGTCATCAGGTTTGCTCGCCTAATAGGGCGAGAGCTCGCCGCATTTTACTCCGAACTCGGCGAGACTGGTAAAGCGGTGGTTTTCCTTACTGATGCTCTGAGATCCTACGAGGAGCAAGGTTGGAAAGATTTGGCTGCTCAAACGAGGCTTGAACTCGTAGCTGCTGCTAAGAAAATGAATGATTTAGATAGGTAAGTTGTACCGTAATATACAAGTATCAGGGAAATTTGACCTCAAACTTAGGTAATTATTATTATTTATTATAAAAACCCAATACATAATCCCTATTTGTCAACAATTTAAATTACAAAAAACATACAAATGTCACTCTCAAAAAAACATTAAACACCTCAGGCACAAACAAGAAAAATTTGAAACACTCAAAATAAAAAACAAAAACCCCGTCCTCCAAGGCGGCCCCGACCCAAAGTCCCAAGCAAGCTGGCAGCGTTCCTCCTCTGGATAGTTAGTCTAATACGCTGGGAAAGGAAAATAAAAAAAATGCATAACCACCAACAAAATTTATGTGTATATAAGTTCCCTGTAGACGCACAATGGGCAGAATTATTGTTTTCGAAAGAATAATGGCAAAGATGATCTGTTACTACAAATATTTTTTTACCACATATAACTGCTAAACACAAGCCACTCCCAAACGGTTACATATCATAATAACTAAGTTCAATATAACTATGTTCGAAATAACTACGGTCGATTCACATAAGTTCATAATACCTAACGGTTGATTGGGCTACACATTATAATAACTAAGTTCAATATAACTATGTTCGAAATAACTAACGGTCATAATACCTACAGTTTAAAATACCTAATGGTCGAAATACCTAATGGACGAAACACCTACGGTTAATTTAACTACAATTAATTCAACTGCGGTTTTTCACCTGCTGTTTAAAAAAATCAATTTTATATAATACCCTAACCAAGTAAAATGGGTAGAATTCGCTTCTAGCACTCGCCGGCCGCTGCCGCGGCACCGCTCGCTTCGCTCGCTCGGCTCGTGCGTTGTGGTCGCAGTTCTAACATAAACCTAACCTATCCATGTCGGTTCTGGGTAGGGAGTTTTCCGGGTGGGTCTTTATATGCTGCCTTTATCACGCAACTAGAGAATTTTTTTACCTATTTGACTTGATTAGGGCAGCATATAAAGACCCATCCGGAACACCCCCTACCCAGAACCGACATGGATAGGTTAGGTTTATGTTAGAACTGCGACCACAATGCACGAGCCGAGCGAGCGAAGCGAGCGGTGCCGCGGCAGCGGCCGGCGAGTGCTAGAAGCGAATTCTACCCATTTTACTTGGTTAGGGTATTATATAAAATTGATTTTTTTAAACCGCAGGTGAAAAACCGTAGTTGAATTAATTGTAGTTAAATTAACCGTAGGTGTTTCGTCCATTAGGTATTTTAAACATTAGGTATTTTAAACTGTAGGTATTATGACCGTAGTTAACTCAAACATAGTTATAATGAACGTAGGTAAATTAACCGTAAGTATTTCGTCCATTAGGTATTACGTTCATTAGTTATTTCAAAAATATGTGAAACAACCAGTAGGTATTGTGAACAGTAGGCATTATGACCGTAGTTATTTCGAACATAGTTATAACGAACTTAGTTATTTTGATATGTAACCCTCCCAAACACTTCCAGAGCGATCGGCCGCATGCCCTCTGCGTCCAACGGCTTCCTTAAGAGGAAAGGGTACCGGGCGCTCTCTCCATACAAACGTAGTCGACTGTTTCCTCCCTGGATAATGACACTATAGCAAATATTTTTGTTGTATAAAACTTATAACAGCCATGTCTGACTATGCCCCTATGTCGTGGTTTTTTTTTTCATTTTCTAATTATCATAGAAATTAAGATTTAAAAAATAAAAAACATATCCTTCCACCTTAAGTCATTTTTTCACCTTGATTGTATAATTTGTTAATATTTTTTAATCCTTAGGTACACAAAGCTCTCTGCAACTATAGCAAGCACTGCGGAACTAGAAATCCTAGTCAGAAACTTCTATTTCGAAGAAATGATGAAATCACTTAAAGATCTGTCCAGCAAACCTGACTCTGTACTATGCGAGCTCAACGACTGCTTCAAAATCGTATCCGCCACACTTTTGCCATCCGAAAGGGGGATCTACATCACTGAAAATAAAGTCCAATGCTGTTTGACAATAGAAAGTTACTTTCCTAGAGAAGTTAGCTGTACGAAGGCAGCGATCAGTGTTGAGAATAGAGAGGAGAAAAGTGCAGAAAAAAGGACACCCGTTAAAAATTACAAGACTGATTTAAGTAATGTTAGTTCCAATAGTCCTAAGAAAGGTGCTAGTGATGTATCTAACGATGATCCTATTGTTTTAACAAGGTTGGTACAACACTATATCCCTACTAATAACTCTAATTACTTTCCCAAATATTGTGAATGCAAAAGGGATTTGAAAATGTTTGCATAGAAAACGGTCATTTTTCGACAAATAATACAACAATCTTTGAACATTTTTTTAACATAAAATGACAGGCAAACCAGGCCACTTAACAAGATTTTTTATGGCATTATTTTGTTGTTTGTATTAATGTAGTCTATACATTGCCAAAGGTATGAAATATAGTCGCAAAAAAAAAAACATTAAGGTGACCACCATGCCAGTCTCCATACTTAAATGTTTGTTTGGCTAGTCATTAGTCACAATTTCTACATGACTAGTTCAGAAAGCGCAAAATTCTATAGAGGTTTATGTTTTATAACAGAGTTATAATTGTTTTATAACCACTCACGTTGAACGACCTGGAAAAAGGGGTGAACTAAAATTAAAACGTGAAAATCGCGTCGCCGCGCGCTGAATCCTAAATCTGATTATAAGGTTTTATTTTCGTTCTTCTGATAAACAACTATACATATATTTATAAGTTTTAAGCGCACCTTTCCAACTATCTCTTTTTAAATCTATAATCTTTGGTCAGACCATCATAACTGTTTAATTTTAAATGGAAAAACACAACCTGAAGGCCAATTCTCGTAAATAATATTGTTTAAATTACATTTCAATATCATCCCGATTGCATTTCGATTGCAAAAGATACCTTCAAAGTCAGTTTTTTTTATACAAAAAGCTAACTTTGAGGGTATTTTGAGCTACTTTGAGGGTATTATTTGTGATCGAAATGATATTGAAATGTAATTTGAACAATGTTATTTACGAGAATTGGCCTTCTGAAGGCCAATTCTGATTGCTAAAAATATTATTGAGAACACTAAATGGTTATTTTGAGTTTATTTTAAGCTACTTTAAGGGTATTTATGTAATCGAAATGATACTGCAATGTAATTTAAACAATATTATTTAAGATAAGATGGCCTTCTGGACTCTGAAGACGCTTGGATTTTTAGGTCTAAAATCTGTAGCATCTAAAGCAGCCACTTCTGTTATAGCAGTTAGATAGATAAATTCTATATTGCAAACACCATTTTTAAATTTCATTAAATATAAAAAACAAAGGTGGCCTTATCGCTCACAGCGATCTCTTCCAGGCAACTTGTAGATGGATGGAAAGATAAATAGATAAATTCTTTATTGCATACACTATTTTTAAATTATTCTTTTTTTGTTTTTTTTTTATGTTTTTTTATGGACAAGAAGTTAAGGAAGGTAACGGTAAGGGTGTCCAAACTTAGGAAATTAAATAGCATGCAAATAAAACCTTAAAGCACAACCAGCTAACGATTTATCTTCTGACGACCCAGTTGGCGCAATGGTCACCATGCCGGACTGCCAACAACAGAGTTGCGGGTTCGATTCCCGCGTCAGACAAGTATTTATGCTTAGATATTTGTCTGTGGTCTGGTTGTTTCTATGTATTATAAGTATATATTTACCAAAGAAAAGTATATATGTAAGTAGTATATCCGTTATCTACCCCATAACACAAGTCTAGTTACTTAACTTGGGGCTGGATGGCGATATGTGGAATGTCCAGTAACATTTATTTATTCTTCCCACAGCATAAGACTGGACGACCTCAAACCGAAGAACCCTCTACTAAACCCCTTAAACATAACCTCACAACTACACTACAAAGAAGACAAGACTCTACAAAAAGTGACCGTTAACTGCGTCAACCCAAAACCACCTCTAAAACGATCTGACAGCAGTAAATATAGAAAGCCATCTGTGACTACACGAAATAACTACAATTTATCATTTAGTAAAGAAAGTTTAATACTAAAACCTGGAGTTAATGAGATTTGTTTGGAGTTTGTTTCGAATAAATGTGGTTCGTTCAAACTTGGACAAGTGTCGTTGCTTATAGAAGAAAAATTGGAGTTTTTATCTAACGCTTTGGGAAGTACTAAGGTAAATAAATCCGAAGTTTGTTTATTCCCTACCTTCCTACCCTACCCACCCTATTTGTTTAGTTTTGTTTTTATTGTTTGACGACCTCTGTGGCGCGTCGGGCGAACACCCGACTGCGACGCAGAAGGTTGCGGGTTCGATTCCCGCCGGGAACAAGTATTTATGCTGACCATAAATTCTTGTTTCTGGTTCTGGGTGTTTCCTATATGTATAATATGTATATATTTACAAAAAAAAAGTATATAAGTAGTTTATCCGTTATCTGGCACCCATAACACAAGCATTAAGTTGCTTAGCTTGGGGCTGGATGGCGATGTGTAATATGTCCTGAATTTTTTTTTTTTTTTATTCCCTCTTCACGGTCAATAGACTAAATCGAGTAATTAATTAGGGCATTATACATAATGCCCGAGCATTATGAATAATGCCAACAAACAAGCTACATCGGGCAAAGTGATTAATTATCATCTAAACTTTTATATTTATCATATTGTCTGGGCATTATGAATATTGCTACGTGATCGTTGGGCAATTTGATAATAGTGATAGATTGGATGGGGTGCGGGGAGGGAAACGAATGCTTGACACGCACTGTCAATTTTTTTCATGTAAATTTATCTATTGAAGGTTGGATTCGACGTGGTGAATCAAGGTGTAAATGTATATTTGAATAAGATTGAACCGAAGAAGGATCTGGTGGCAGGACTGGAGCAGGCAATGGAGTTGGTTGTCTCTAGCGGCAGTGCGAGGATTGAGGAGGTCGGTTTTTATTATAATCTATAATATAAAAATCAATTGCTGTTCGTTAGTCTGGCTAAAACTCGAGAACGGCTGGACCGATTTGGCCAATTCTTTTTTTGTTGTGTTTGTTGTAGTCCAGGGAAGGTTTAAACGGTGAGTACTTACGCGGGTGAAACCGCGGGGCGCAGCTAGTCTATATATATAAAAATCAATTGCTGTTCGTTAGTCTCGCTAAAACTCGAGAACGGCTGAACGGATTTATCTTATCTTGGTCTTGAATTATTCGTGGAGGTCTAGGGAAGGTTTAAAAGGTGAGAAAGATCGGACTTACGCGGGTGAAACCGCGGGGCGCAGCTAGTATATTATAGATATAGATAGACTAAAACACCATAAAAAAGACAAAGTAGAATTAACGTGATCGCCTTTTGTTACCATTTCGATCCTCTTTTGTTTCCACTTCAATCATCTTTTGTTTCCATTTCGATCTTCTTTCATTTCCACTCCAATCCCCCCTAAAGACGATTGAAGAAGATCATCTTTTGTTTCCATTTCGATCGTCTTTTATTTACACTCCAATCCCCCCTAAAGACGATTGAAGAAGATCATCTTTTGTTTCCATTTTGATCTTCTTTTATTTCCACTTCAATCATCTTTTTTTCCATGTGGACCGCCCTTAGTCTCCATTTGGATCTGCTTTGGAAATGGAAATACATTTAGTTTTTATTTTATTTCCTATTTATTATTAAAGTATAGTCATAAGGTTTATTCATCCAGGCCATTTTGACAAATTCACCTATATTTCTGATTTCAGAACGCAACAATACATATAAAAACCTCAACAGGTTTATTAATACGTTTCGCCGACGACGAATCGCCTATGACTCGTGAAATAAGTGTGAAAGTGCCAGCAAGCGAGCCGTTCGAGACAAGACGAATACCTCTCAAGTTGTTCGCCAGTTTACAGATTAAGAAAGAGAAGAGCGTTGAGCATACTGTAAGTAAATTAATAATAATAAAAAAAAACCAGGACATTCCACACATCGCCATCTAGCCCCAAGCTTAGTAACTAGACTTGTGTTACGGGTGCTAGGCAACTGATATACTTACTACATAAATACTTTTCTTTTGTAAATATATACTTATAATAAATAGAAACAACCAGACCACAGACATAATATCTAAGCATAGATACTTGTCTGAGGCGGGAATCGAACCCGCAACCCTGTGTTTGGAAGTCTGGCATGGTGACCATTGTGCCAACTGGGTCGTCAAATTAAATAAAAAACAAAGCTTAAGTCTAAGTGTTACAAAGGGCGGCCTTATCGTTCAAAGCGATCTCTTCCAGGCAACCTTAGGATGATCATTTAGAAGGAGATTCATTTTATTGTCTTAAGAAAGAGCTCGTCGGAGTTGTCACGTACAATTTTTTTTAAATATCTTCTAGGTATGGCTCACCTGCCCCTGGTGGGAGTCCCTCACCGAAGTCCCCCTACATTTCGCGCCTCCCATGACGGCGTCATGGCGTCTGCTCACTTCAAACACAAGGAAATTTATTCACGTGACTTTAAAGTCCGCTGTAGCGCATTTGATGCACTTCAAGTTGACCGAACAGAAGTTGGAGTGTGATGGGAATGAAGTGTCCGATTTGAATCCGAAGAATGCTAGTGAAATGGTAAGAATAATACTACGTTAATTTATTATTCTGAACCAATTTTTCAAGTTCCATATTCATCATTTGATATAAATGTATAGGTCGAACAGCGAATCATGGCCCCCGGCGGAAAGTGGAAAGAGTATGCGTAGAACTCAATTTTTAGGTCCGTTTGGCGGGGGAACAGGGGCTACCGCGGTAAGTGCGTAGGCTTCAAGCCGACGTCGATATCCCAAACCGCGTCTCACAATGGGCGGAAAATTGAGCTTGCCTTTCATAGAAATTTTGAAAAATTAAGTAGTGTTTTCGTGTGTTTTAAGTATGCAGGATTGTCGGGGACATCAAAACATTCAAAAATAAGTGATAATGGTTATATTATTAAAAAAAAAACAAAGTCATATTTTGTAGTGTTTTTTAAAAATAACATAACCAGAATCACTTATTTTTAAATGTTTTGATGTCCCCAACAATCCTGCATACTTAAAACACACGAAATAAACCACTTAATTTTTCAAAACTCCTATGAAAGGCAGGTTTAAAATTTCGCTCAGTGTGAGGCGCGGGTCGGCGCAAGGCGACGCGTTGGCTTGAAGCCGACGCACTTACCGCGGTAGGGCCCCAGGAGTGAAGGAAGGGTCAGTTGCTCACATCATCGCTCTCTGTTCCGCATACACGTCTCTAGCCGCGCTCTGTCCCGCTCCCGCACGTCTTTAGTCGTGTACTATCGCGCACATAAAATCCACACACGACTTTGCCTAACTTTAATTTGTAAAATTGGATTAAAATTCAATGTCATTTTAGTTCAAATGCAATACATTGCCTAATTTTCAAATTTAAAGGAATATTTTTCGGGCTGGACAAAATATTAAACGGGGTGTGATGATTTGACTGTAATAATTATTATGTCCGCGATAGTATATGTGCAAACCATCCCCACCAATTTTCGCTGGGGGCCATGATTCGTTGTTCTACCTTTAAGTAAGTATCCCCGGACCATACCCAAAAAATATAATGGAAATAAAAGTTTGGGACCCTAATTTATCCAGAGTTTGGGGAATTTTCATAATTTAACTACATCATTATTTACTTAAGAGCTTGCTTTTCAATAATGGTGATGCCAAATTTTGAAAATTAATTTTAACAGCGGATATTACCCCCGCAACCTTCTGCGTCGCAGGCGCTACAGCTGTTAAAATGTAACGCTAGATTAACCCTGCGTCTTCCCCCAGGTCGCAGCCTCAGACGGTACAACAGCTTCCTTCATGTGGGAACTACTACAAGACCCGCTAGTCGAAGCAGGGCCGATGAAGGCAGTGTTCTCTGTCAAATACAAGACGGAATCAGACGAAGCGAGATTGTTTACCTGCCCCTTCGATATACAGGATTATACGACGCTCTTTGTGATTCGTACGAAGTTGGAACCTAGTAAGGGAAGTGATTTCTGTAGGGCGTCTCAAGTTTGCTGTTTACAGTTGAATTTGCAAAGGGTGAGTTAATTTTTTTACGCTTATTTGTCAGTCATTTACAAAAAATGGATGCGTGTACTTACGCGCGTAAGAAGTTATACGTCCGTCCGTCTGTCTGTCTGTCAGTCCGTCCGTCTGATATTTATTTGCGGGCAGCTTCAACCTGTTACTTTAGTGTTACAGTGATACGCGCGCATCTTAAACGTTCACTCACAGCTCCGACCTGTTATAATTAACATGCTTTTATTAGTTTCACCGGTATGTTTTTTGGGTTACGAAGCTGCAACATGTGACAATTTCACTCATCATTTTTTCATAACGCGCCTAAAGAAGTATAACTTCAAAAACACCGATCAATCATACACAAATAATATCGAAGTTAAAATAATTGAAAAATAATGCAATTAATTCCACTGGTTAAAAATATTTTAACAAGTCCACAAATCATGGCCTTTTATTGATATTGAAATGTTTGCAAATGAATACATTACATTTTTTAATCCCACTTTCACCCCTATAACTTTCAAACGTCTAAACAGATTTCCATCAAAGAAACCTAAGAACATTTTCGATTAAGTCAACTTTTAAGACTGTAATATCCTGCACATACATGAGTGTGCGAATTTATTATGACTAATAAAATAAAAACAAATGTTGCAGGACATTCCACACTTCGCCATCTAGCCTCAAGCTAAGTAACTATAACTTGTGTTATGGGTGCTAGACAACGGATATACTACTTAAATACTTTTCTTTTGTAAATATACATATAATACATAGAAATAACCAGACCACAGACAAACATCTAAGCATTAATACTTGTCTGAGGCGGAAATCGAACCCGCAGCCCTGTGTTTGGCAGTCCGGCATGGTAACCATTGTCCCAACTGGGTCGTCAATGAGGTATGCGTACGCGCAAAGAGTGGAACAGAAAAGCTACATCAATATCGTTTCATCTGTCCGGGAGCTACGATGCAATAAACAGTCACAGAAACTCACGCTTCAAAATGACAACCTTATCTTTTGTTTAGGGTTTTGAGTGATTGCTTTATTTTCTGTTTTAGGTAAACGAAACAGAATACACGTCACTAATGTACGAAGTTTTGGCAGATCAAACAATGTGGGCGGTTTTAGGACGAACTGCGGGTAAATATGTATTTAAAGTTTTTAGTTTAGTTAAGCTGGGTTTATAAGTCCCGCGTAAGTCTCGTTCCCTTGATAAGATCGGAATAGAAAGTAGCCTATTTTTACTTCTAAGGATCCAATGTATTCTTATACAGAGTTTCATTAACATCGGTCCAACAGTTTCAGAGCCTGTTCATTATAACCAAAAAATAAATCACAATATTATTAGTATGGATTTCAAACGGCTCTTAAAGTTTTTTTTAACACTGAATTTGAAACATTTTGTCTAGAGCCATTCTTATTTTTATGATACAGACCTAGGTTTCATAAAAAATGAGAACTTTTCGCCAGTACTTTTAAGGTGAAAGGGTACCTGCGCTCTCTCCATACAAACGTAGTCGACTGTTTCCTCCCTGGATAATGACACTAGTACAAATATTTTTGTGCCATAAAACCTAGAACTCCCATGACTATGCCCCTATGTTTTGGTTTTTTTTTTCATTTTCTAATTATCATAGAAATAAAAAAAAACAAAAAAAGGGGCATGGTCATGGCAGTTATAAGTTTTATGCACCAAAAATATTTGCTCTAGTGTCATTATCCAGGGAGAAAACAGTCGACTACGTTTGTATGGAAAGAGCCCCCGGTACCATTTCCTCTTAATATTTCCAGGTGTAATAACAATGGAAGCAACAAACACTGGTCCTCAAACTGTGACACTAGATGTGATGCCTCTAGTTGCCGGGTATCTACCGCTACCGACGGTCAGGCTGTCTAAATACATAGCTGCGAATACCAAAGGTTGGTTTAATACATTTAATAAATTTAATTTTGTAAAATACACGTATCATTTTGTAAAAAATCACTTATTATTTTCTTAAATACACGTATCATTAAGTAAAGATACATGTACCATTTTAAAATACGCGTATCAAAAGGTGCAAATATATGTAACATTTTAAAATACACGTATTATTTAGTAAATATACATGTACCATTTTGTTAAATACGCTTATCATTTAGTAAAATACACGTATCATTTTGTTAAATATACGTATCCTATTGTAAAAAGCAAGCAAGGGAATGGAATCGGTTGCCTGCTTCTGTCTTTCCTGACGTGTACAATTTGGGGGTCTTCAAGTCGCGAGTGAATAGGTATCTTCTAGGAAGGCGTGTTACATCTTAGGCCGCATCGTCACCTACCATCAGGCAGGTGTGATAGTGGTCAAACGCTGACCAATCATATGTAAAAACATAAAATAAAAAAAAACACTTACATTTCATTAAAAACACGTATCAGTTAGTAAAAATACATGTATCATTTTATGATCTCCGCGTATCTATTAGTAAAATACACGTATCATTTTGTTAATATAGGTACTTATCATTTTGTAAAAAATCACTTACATTTCATTAAAAACACGTATCATTTAGTAAAAATACATGTACCATTTTAAAATACGCGTATCATTTAGTCAAATACACGTATCATTTCATAAAAATACGTATCATAATATTGTACAGTAAAAACAGATCCAAAATATTACCTTTCCCGTATCTTTCAGATCCCAAAAAGGATATCTCAGCTCACCCCCGCTTGGAACCCTTCAGTCCTGGCCAAGTCTACCACGCGGGTAAAGCGAAACAAGTCCACGTACTACCGCCAATGCCTAAAGAACACTTAGAACCTGTATCCAATTGAAATTAAACCTCAAAACCAAGGGAGCTTGGTCGGAAATCGCGTGGAAACAGCAGGTTGAGTAACTAACTATAGAACTTATTAAAATTTAACTTTAAAGCGATGGAGTTGAAAATCGTTTGGTTAAATCATATTCGCACAAATATCTTTTTCACAGTCTAAAAGCTCAAACGAATTGAAAAGGAGATAAACTAGGGATTTTCACGAGATAGGGATTTACGCGGGTGAAACCGTGGAGCGCAGCTAGCTATTAAGAGAGTTCTCGGTTGTTTTCTTCATATAAATGAATTCCACTATTTCCTTCATAAATATTTTTTTAAAACCTTAGTTTGCTTTACACATGCCCTTCTGTTTTCCTTTTTAAAGTTATACTTCTTTAGGCGCGTTATGAAAAAATGATGAGAGTGAAATTTTACCACAAAAGTTGCAACTGTTTAACCCAAAAGTAACAAGTAACAGGTTGAAACTGCACGCAATATAAGTATCAGACAGACAGACAAACGGACGTATAACTTGTCACGCGCGTACATAAGTACACGCACCCATTTTTTTTTAATGGAAATATGGAATTTATGGAATTATATCGTCTAGTAATTTGTTGTTTGAAAAAAGGTGTACTCAACATTTTGGAACTGGGTGATAACAGGAAACACTTTATTGTCACACCTGAGAAAATGAGCGCCCAGGTCCTTAAAAGCTACTCCACGGTGCTTAATGGATACAGTTTGGGTATCCATTAAGCACCTGTAAATTTACATAAGCGCCCCGAAGAAAACAGAGGTATACAGTAAAACTTGGTTTTATACTTCAAAAAATGCTTTAAAGGCATTATTCAGGAAGACAATAGAGCATTTAGTATGAAGAAAGCAACACTGACGTATCCTCTTAAATATATGCAAAGACTTAATACTCATTTAGGTACAACATAATATAAAAAAATGCAATGAAAATTCGTCCAAATACTTCATTTTTATCGTGTATAGAGCTCAATTTGATAAATGTGCTTCATATACTTATTGTAACTTCTAAGCTAATCTATTTTTACGGCAAAATTATAGTTAATGACCGTATAAGTGTCGCATAATAGGCTAAAACTATGCCTACTTGCAAAATAAAATATGACTTTATAAAGCTTACATAGCTAATAAAATGTAAGAGGTTAATGTAAAAGAAATTGCTCTTTCTCCCTTTAATATTTCGGTGTTATTTTTTTTGTGTAAAACTAAAGGCCCTACCTCACCTGGACGTTATGGTGACGTCGCTGGCTATCTATCCAATTATTTGCATTGAAATGTATGGAAGTTACTCACCTGGCGATGGTGTGGCTATTTTGGAAGCGTAACGACTGGGCGCTTTGTGGAGTCTGGATACTCTGGCGACTCTTTTGGAGACGTAGCTACAGTAGCCAGTAAAAAGTATACGTCTAAGCTGCGCCTTACTCAGTGTCCAACAGGTCGCCAAAGAGGACGGACGCTTTCGTTTTAAGGATTCCGTACCCAAAGGTTAAAAACGGAACCCTGTTACTAAGACTTTGCTGTCCGTTCGTCTGTCTGTCACCAGGCTGTATCTCATGAACCATGATAGCTAGAGAGTTGAAATTTTCACAGATGATGTCTTTCTGTTGCCGCTATAACAACAAATACTAAAAACATAAAAAAGTACCTCAATATATCATGTTTACAATTTTTTTGGCAATATCTTTTTTGTTAATTATACTCCCAAAAGGGCAGGCGAAAGACTTTTAACTTATACAGCCTCGTCTGACATACAATGTTTTCTAGGGTCTTTTGCTCGATATTTATCGATCGGAATGGTACGGAACCCTTCGTGAGCTGTCCGAATCGCACTTGACCGGTTTTTTTTGTGATATACAGTAGTCAGTGGCTTCTCTATTTGGCGACTTACTAAGGTATCTAAAAGTATCCATCGATACTTAGCTGGCGATGTCGCCATGGGGCGTCCCGGTGAGAAAGGGTCCTTATACTTAAAGTGTAATAAATGTTAAAGTCTGTGGGTTAGTATGTTTGTTACCTTTTCATACAACAACCACTGAACCTATTGTTATAAACCTCGGTATGTAAATAGAATAACACATTAGGTTGCTTTTTATATTTCGTGTGAAACCGCGGGGGGCTAGTACTTAAATAAAAGGACCATCTGATATGTGATTTGTAAAGTTTTATGAACTTATATCTATGTGTATAAATGTAGATATATAAAAATGTATTTGGTAATATTTTAAAAGCGTTTTAAAATAAGTTTAAAAACGCAACAGGATTCGCTTCTGAGACGAATTTTTGAACCGTATTTAGCATATTATTTCTCTATAAATCTACGTATGTTTGAAACCGGTTAATCATGGAAGTTATCGAGTCTCGCTTACCTTTTAACTAACGATATGCGCCTATGTTAACACCATATCCCACAAAATTCTCTAAGATAATTGTGGTGTGAACATAAGCGCATATTGTTAGTTGATACCAGTCTTTCCCAAATTGTGGGTCGCAATTCACCAGTGGGTCCCGAGCCTTAAAACTGAGGACCATATCCATAAAATGTCGATATCGCCCAGTTTTTGTAACCCAGAATAACTCCAAAACGAGTCATTTTTAACCGACTTCAAAAAAAGGAGGAGGTTCTCAATTCGGTTGTATGTATGTTTTAAGTATCAGAGAAGATAAGCCACTGAAAAAAACTTGATTGCAAGCAGTAGCTGAGACCCAACCAGTCTCTTTGGTGAGGCCCTGTACATTACCTTGTACATTTCAAACTTATATGAAAGGTAATTTTTAGCCATGCAGCCATGGTTCATATTAAACCTAAGTTGGAAACGATGGGTAGATATTATCATATTTTAGATGGGTCATAGTTTAGTCTTCTTTGAGAACCACTGCTCTACACAGATTATTCCCTACTCATATTTGTTTTGTTGAACGACGGACGTTTTAAATTGTACATAAATGGGTTAAATTTAGATTTAAATTAATTTGTATTACTTTTTTTTTTTACTCTTTTTTTCTATTTATTCTATTTGCCATAATACCTGTGTGTAATTCAATACAACGATTATTTTCAACCTAGTCTTTATATTTGAAGTTAAGTGTCATTGAATGATAAATACTTGTCTATGCCAAATTGTATTGGTGTCTGTTTTAGCTAAGCGGTTTATGTTTGTATATTTGTTTAGATTTAGAATTTATTTAGGTTTTTATACGTTTATATTAAGTTCACAAAGAGATCTAAAATACAGTGTAAGAGAGATTGCATCTGGACATTTTTAACAAAATTTTTGTGCTAATGAGAGCGTTATCTATGCCTCAGTTTTGTATCGACTTTCTAAGTAGGTCGTAGCTTCGAATGCATTTGCTTATTGGGCGACCTTTACAAGGTAGATGATGCTGTTAGCCTTTTGCGTTATAACAGCTACGTGTAACAAATTTTAGGCCGATCTTTCCATTGAATTGAACTGGGTTTTGAGATATTAGTCAGTCAATTAGGACTTTGAATTTTATAATTATAGCATTCATTAAATTGTTCGAAAATATTCAGAAGCTTTCTCTATATCACTGTAATGTTAAATTACTTTGCAAGTTAATGAATAGATAAATCTGTAGAAAAAGGTAAAGTAGGCAAAGCTTTTTTTTTTTAAGAAAAGCTATTCTCAAATGGCGCTTGTTTCGTTTGGTGCTTCTCTATACATTAAAGAGGTAAACAGTTTTGAGGCTACTTTTTTCAAATAAAGACCATCTGTCTACAGAATTTAAACTACACTCTTCAAGAAAATAATATTCTTAGGTACAGCGTTAGTTTCTTTGTATTTATTTTTGTTTATTTAGAGTTTAAGTAAGGGTTACAAATGTCATCAAGGACGTAAAACTACAGAGATTTCTTTACTTTTCGGTTGGAATATCAATAGAAGTGGTTAAACTGAATTTTGACCGGAATCAGGATAAAACATTAGTTGATCTGTAATCTGAGGTGGAATGACTCTTGTTTCACGTTCACGTTAAATTAATATTAGGACAACTATATCTACCTAATAATTATGCAAAAATATCTTTGACACTGGCTATATGCACAAGCAGTGCGGAGCCATTATTTCAAGATTAAAAAAACCGAACTGACATGGTGCCATCATGGCGCTCATCCAGTCCTATTGATAATTAAATCGAAACGCATGAGCTAAGATCGCTTTGCTCTCCCATTTTAGGGATAGAAAAACATGCGAAAAGTACACGTTTTTCAATAAAAAAAAATTGTGCGTGTCAGTTCCGACTCGCGACTGGAGTTTACTTTTTATTGTTGTTTGAGCTTGAAATAAAGAAGTAAACTCCAAGAAATAATAAAAACAATTCCATTGTAATCCCAACTACAGGTAATATCTATTACTCAAGCAGCTTAAATTAATAAGGTTATACATAAATATATAATGCAAATAAATAAACTTATGAAAGTATGTTTTGTGTATATGAAGATAATATGTATGGTTAATGTGTATAGGTATAAAGAGATATAAATAAAATGTTTATTGTTAGTACTTGTTTTTTATTTAAATCTTACTAGCGACCCGCTCCGGCTTCACACGGCTATATTATGCATGTATTATACATATAAACCTTCCTCTTGAATCACTATCTATAAAAAAAAACGCATCAAAATTCGTTGCGTAGTTTTAAAGATTTAAGCATACATAGGGATATAGGGACAGAAAGCGACTTTGTTTTATACTATGTAGTGATAACTGCTGGTCAGCGCCTTTATTCACTAAGGTTCAAGGCGTTGGGCGCGCGTGATTAGGGGCGGTTTTTGAATGGGAATCTCACCCTAATCACGCGCGTCCGACGACACTTGAATAAAGGCCCATATTGAGTTATACCACGAGTTGTGTACGAACTCGATCAAACTTACGATATTGAAGAATTTTCTATGAAATTTTGAAACTAAGTACCTACTCGATCAATACGAGAGCCGAGCGAGATCAAGGCTCAGCGTCTTCGCTGGATTGGCCATCTTGAGCGAATGGGAGAAGATTGAAGTGCTAAGAGAGCATACGTGTGTCGCCCAACCGGTCGACGGCCGCGGCCGGTGGGACGACTCAGGTATCGCTGGAAGGACCCAGTGGAGGCTAACCTGCGCGAACTTCAAGTCAACCATTGGCAAGAACCCAGTCGCTCCCGAAATAGCGCAGGACAGGGAGCGACGGAATACTTTGGGTTGCTGAGCCAGAGGAGTAGGTAAGTAAGTAAGATAACTAATATTGTTTTGTACTATCTACATGGACGTATTAATACGTCCATGGCTATCTATCTCGCGGCTCGCGTATTGGCTGATTATGTCATGTCATAAGTTATAAAGTTTTAAAATCGCTTTACACTGGTCAGATTTCAGATTCAGTGAACTATGTAGTCTGCCTTTTCCCTATATTGTTATTCGACGATTACTGGCGTTGTGGGCGAACACCCACCAGCGACGCCGAAGGTTGCGCGTTGAGTCCCGCCATGGAATAAGACAAATTGTCATAATGTCAAATTGTGTACAAATATTTGTTGTGGTCTGGGTAGTATAGTATTTAAATTCTCTTTGGGTAGTATTTCCCGATTTTTGATAGAACACGACGCGTTTAATTCAAAATTGATAAAAATGACTAAGTACAAAGAAAGCAATTTTTCGTAAAAATTACTGTTAGAAATCGAAATACAAATAATTTTGTAATCCGCATTAACCTAACGCACGCATCTAGAATATAATTTTTCAACTGTTCAATTCTTTATTCTGCTTTGAATCGATCTTTGAATGCAAATATTTAATTCGGAAATAACTTGGCTACATGCATGATTTACACTAAGCCATTACTTGAAAAAAAAAACTGATGTTTTGTGTTTTAATGTTGGCATCATTGGCTTTGAGTGACACTGAAAGATTATAAACGATTATGCTAGTCTCGCTCAAAGCCAGTAGAGAGGCCATTACTAAAGTTAAAGTTGAAGTAGTCTCGCTCAACTGTCATAAACGTTATGTGACGATTTTCACACCACAAAAATCCTAAGAAAATGTCGGTGTGAACATAGATGCATATCGTTCGTTGACAGCTAAGCGAGAAGGGTATTGGTAGCAAAAGATACGTGTTGGCCTGCTGGCTGGGCTGGCCAAATAAAATTGACGCAAAAGAGGTTATGCTAAAGTTCTATTTTCAATTTACAGCATTTTTTTTTTGTTTTTTGACAGTTGCTTTGCGATTGTGATTGTGGACTGTCCGTACGGACTCTCCGACAAAATTTCAGTTTATTTTCTCAAATAAAAAACATATTTTAATGTTTTCACACACCATGCAGTGATAAATGATTATTAATCATAGAATTATATTTTAATAAAACTTTATGTAAAGCTAGGCTAAGTTCTAAAAATGCAGTGTACTTTCCGATGAACGAGTGTTACACGCGATTGTGATTGTGATCTCCGAAGGGGTCTTGACGACGACGAGCTGTAGCATTTTCACTGTGGATAAGTTACATGTACGCAGCGGGAATGACAATAATGGCAGTTTCTGTTGGGGAAATTTGCGAGAACACAAAACTGGCGAGGGAGATGGCACTGATGGGGAACTACGAGTCGGCTATGGTATACTACGAAGGCACGGTTCAGCTGATCCACAGGCTGTTGATCACTATCGCTGATCCTACACGCAAGTCCAAGTGGCAGTTGGTGAGTAGTATTACAATTTTCCATATTTCGCGAATGTTTGAGACTTGCTCACCTTGGATGGTACATTTCCTTTTATGATAGTCGGTTGTGGAAGGAAGGCGGAAGGCCGCCCAGTGTCTTACTTTACCTCCATGCGGGTTTGTTTATGCCTTTTTAGTTATAGTGTATAAATGTTGTTACTATATACCTCATGTACCTACCTGAAAGCTTCTTGTACCTGTTGACATTTTTATAACAAAGGATAGTTTTGTGTAAGTAAGTACTCATAGTTGACCTTTATCGTAAGCTTACTAATAATCATGAAGCTCTAAACCAGGACAGAAGGAGCAGCTAGGGAAAAAAGAAATAATACTCATGAATGAGACATGTTTTTAAACGTTTTATGGTGCTTCTAAGGCCCAAAATCTAAATGCCTGATGCAGAAGTAAATGGAGAACTAATTCTATTAAATTATTGCATGGTAAACTGTTGTGAAGTGTTGATGTGTGTGTACCATTTATAGGAGAGTTCTTTACCTACATTTAGTTTGTGTTGTGCAAGCCAGACAACACAAAGAATACATAAATACATTTCTTTTGTAAATATGTATGTACATATTATACAAACAGAAAAATTGAGACCAGAAACAAATATTTTTAAGGCGGGAATTGAACCCGCTATCATCTGCGTCACAAGCTAATGTTCGCCACAGAGGAAGCCCCATTGTTGTTTCTTTATATATAAAAATTCAACGGTCTAGCTATCGTGGTTTATAAGATAGTCTGTTGACAGACAGACGGATGGACACCGAAGTCGTAGTAATAGGGTTATACCCTTTGGTCACGGAACTCTAAAAAGCATAAGAAAAACACGATTTAATCCATAGCACAGAAGTATACACAGCCATACAAACAAGTTTCTTGGAAACAAGTTGCATATAATTTCCCATGTTTTTGTAGTCAAACCAGTAATGACAGTCTTTCCTCATATTCTTGTGTAATAATTATTATTAGGGCAAACTATGCTATCATATCTATTAACAATCGAAAAAGATTCTAAATTTGTTAAATTTTTTATTTATGTTTAATGACTACTTGAAGAGGGCTCAAACTCGATTGAGATGATAATTTTTAGGGCTCGGTACCCGAAGGGTAAAAATTACCCTAATACTAAGACTCCACTGTCTGTCTGCCTGTAACCAGGCTGTTTCTCATGAAGCATTATAGCTAGACAGTTGAAATTTTCACAGACGATGTATTTCTGTTGCCGCTGTAACAACGAATACTAATAACAATATAATGGCTTGGAACTCTTTGGTCCGTATTAATAAACCGAACTCAATATCGATTTCAATCTTGAGTTTGCTCTTGAGTTGTTGCGCTGATTAATAAACCTATCTTAAGACGCGATTAAAGAGCGACGTATCACTTGAGTCATATCGTATTAATAAATCAAACTCAGCTCTCAAGATATGTCTCAAGATGTAGTTTCGTGAACTCAAGTCTGATTGTGGGTCATACAAATCTTACATTTTTTAAATGTTTTCACATTAAAAACAAGTTGACAGCAAAATATGACGACACTACCTACCATAGGGTAAGAACATATCATTCGAGTCAAGAACAAAGCGTTACTGTCATTCAAGATCAGTCTCAAATCTCAAGAGCGATATCAGCCTGGTTAAAACTTGAGATTCATCTATTAATTAACGCCTAACTTAAGATAGTGACCACATCTCAAGACTCACTCGATTGATACGCACTCAAGATCGATATTGAGAGTGATTTCTTAATACGGGCCTTAATGTGTGAATCCCACTCTCACTTGTTCGGTTTTTTGTTGTTTAATTAAAAAGGTTGGGTTTTTGACCCAGATGTATGCATGTGGAATGTGGATGGGTATATATGCTTCAGCATTCAGCTGTTCCTACATAGCTTCTAAACTTATCATAATTTGACAAATGAGGTGTCCTATGAAGCGTCTTGATCATCGACTAGTTATTTTAGTGTTTTAGTGTTACTGAGCTGGTCAATTGTCTATGATCACGATAGTTTAGGTTAGATCCCCATAAATGAGGCATACCTCCTACTAATAAGTATAATGCTTAGATAAAAGTTATCATTGAATGAAAACAATGACACACTTACATGTATGAATTTCAATTAATGAATCATTCATACATAGACTTATACGTCTTATTATATGCCTAAAAAAACCCTAAGAGTTTTGTGTGCATTCTTCTAAATAGAGGGTGCGTTCCGATGCCACACATCCTAACTTAGTTCTAAGATGTTTCCAAGTGTTTAATGTCTTTAAAATCGGTCAGAAGAGTCACAGATAAATGGATGTTGCTAATCCAACTTTTTATTAAGTTTATTGAATTGAAAAAGTTATTCTATTAACGTTATTTAAAACGGAATATCTATACCATGTTTTTTTCTATTTTGTATAGCGAGATATTTGAATGCTGTTTCAAACACCATTCTGACGAGAACTCTTCTGTTTCTTGGGTTAAACAAAACTGTCTCTCTACAGCCTCCCCGATTACTTAAAATAATAATACCACTAAATGCATAAAAAAATAGCTCTAGCTATCACTGTTCATGATATACATACAGCCTGGTGACAGACAGACGGACAGACAGTGAAGTCTTGGTAAATCCGGAACCCTAAAAAAGGATTTTTTATCTACACACTGCATTATTACTCTGCTACATACGAATGAAAGTAAGTAGTACTTAGGCAGTAGCATCCTTGTTCATTCAACGACTTAACCTTATTTCACTTTCATTAAGAACCTTGCGCTGTAGTGACATTTACAAAGTAGTTGGTATGCAATAAATAAATAGTGAACTTTAAAAATAAGGTGACATTTCTACTGTAATTAGGTTAATCAGAGAGCGGTGTTGACTTAGTGGTAGATACCTCGACTTTCATTCTGAAGGTCGTGGGTTCGAATCCAGGCCGGCCGTGCACCAATGTATTTTTCTTAAGAAAAATTTATGTGCGCTGATTGACATTGCTCTTACGGTGAAGGAAAACATCGTGATGAAACCCGCGGCTTAGTTGGCTCCAGAAGTATTGACAAGTTCTCTCCTCTGGACATGGTCGAATAAGCTGAGAGGGTAGTAGGTACTGGGCAAGCCTACTCCATCTTCACTCAAAATGGACCCAATTAAAAAGAGTCTAATCTCGGAAAACAGCCTGTATACAAGTACAAGTAGGTTAATCAGCCGTTAATGCTAAATGTAAGGTAAATTTATTTTTAAATGGTCAAGAACTCTGAATTATTTTGTTATACATATACCTATTTTTTTACCAATTTAAATTTAAATTTAACACGTTTCTAAAGCAAATTGAATTATGAAGATTTTGTCTCATAAGTATTCCTCAGGTAGGTACTGGTAAAGACATACTGCGCCGACCCCAAATAAATTGGGATAAGGGCAGGAAGATGATGATGATGAAGTATTCCTCAGGTAGGGAGCGGTGTTGGCCTAGTCGTAGATACCTCGACTTTCATTCTGATTAGTGGGTTCCAATCCCGGCCGGCCATGTGTGCACCAATGGATTTTTCTTAAGGAAATGTATAGAGAAATGATTTCATTGTTTGTTCGTTTGCATTAAAAAGGCTCCAAAACTACTGGACCGATTTTGATAAAACTTTGTATGAGGATGCATTAATTCATTAGGAGTGATATAGGCTACTTTTTATTCCGATATTCCCACGCGATCGTAAGTTACACGGGTAAAACCGCGGAGCGCTGCTAGTAATTAATATCAATGATATTTTTTTAACAAGTCACTACACTGCATTTACATCAAAACCTTGATTAGAATTAATTTGTTTTTCTAATAGTATAAACCTATTGTTAGATTATACAACGTCGTGTCGTTGTATTGCTATCGGCGTCTTCAAAGTCGTCATTCTCTCAATATTTGCATATAAATTGTAGACTGACTTCGGATAATAAATCCGAAGGTTTTTTTACTACCCGACTGTAAGGAAAGGGTTATGGTTTTCGCGCTTATCTTTGTATGTTTATTTTTTTCTTTGTTTTTTTTTCTTTGTCCAGTCAGCTCTGTGACCGAACATTCTTGGCCAGTGCCAGTTGCCAGTGTCAGGTTTTTAATTTTTTTTATTTGTTTGTTCCCTCTTCACGGTCAAACGACTGGGCCGATTTCGATGAAAATTGGCATAATGATAGTTTAGGGGATGACCAAGGACCTGATACTTTTGATTCCCGCGGGATCGGGAGTCGCGGGCTGTCCAAGTACAGAGCCCTCTCTTCCTTTATTACAAGTATGAAAGAAAAATACTTTTGACCTTTCTTCGCGATATAAACGCGATTAAATAAACTGATTTTCTTGAAATGAAATAAATCAAATCATGTTTTCTAAGAACACTCATCAAATAAGAAAAAAGAGCCTATGTTATTCCCAATGAATCAAATGTTTCCTCAAACTAAGTTTTATCAAAATCGGCCAAGTAGTTAAAGACGAAAGATTTTTTTATTTGGAACGAATATTATGCTACAAAAATATTTGCTCTAGTGTCACTATCCAGGGAGGAAACAGTCGACTACGTTTGTATGGAGAGAGCGCCCAGTACCTACAATTTCCTCTTTTTTTAATCGTATGGCATTTAATGCCTTTTAAACTAGTTAGTTTAGCACCACCCTTTCCTCTTAAATAAATTGGTATAAAGGCAGGCATCACTTCATCACTACATAGTATAAAATAAAGTCGCTTTCTCTGTCCCTATTTCCCTTTGTATGCTTAAATCTTTAAAACTACGCAACGGATTTTTATGCGGTTTTTTAATAGATAGAGTGATTCAAGAGGAAGGTTTATATGTATAATACATGCATAACTCAATACACTCAAAATATTATAAAGAAAGATTTTTTTATTTGTAACGAATAGGCTCTCGTTACAAATAAAAAAAATCTTTCTTTATAATATTTTGAGTGTCAATCAATCGAGGTTTTTTAATTTGTCTGACGAGTACTTAAATTGTATTAATTTTGTTAAAGAGATACTTTATGCAGTGAACTGCTGCTCAAAATAACCGAAGGTTAATTTGTAATAAGATTAAAATTATTACGTAAACTTGTACGCGATCGACAAAAAGACCTTTGTCAGGTTTCACCTTACAAAAACTGTATTGACTGAGCGAGGACATGGACACAAGTGTTTTTATTGTAAGAATGAATGATGTTTGTATTACACTATTGGACGCGTTGTCTGGGTAAATAATCTGGTTTATCTATGAGCCATTTTCACGGTATAAAATCAGCCCAATCATTAACCGACTTCAAAAAAGGAGGAACGTGTCGTTTTTGCAAATGACTTAAGTTGCCTCCAATAAATTATTAAGAAAAGTTCTTAAATACTAATGCCTTCCTTTATACCAATTTATTTAAGAGAAAAGGGTGGTGCCAAACGAGCTTCGAAGTTTAAAAGGCATTAAATGCCATACGATTAAAAAAGAGGAAAGGGTACCGGTCGCTCTCTCCATACAAACGTAGACGACTGTTTCCTCCCTGGATAGTGACACTAGAGCAAATATTTTTATAGCATTAAACTTATAACTGCCGTGACCATTCACCTATGTTTTGTTTTTGTTTTCTTTTTTTAAATCTTAATTTCTATGATAATTAGAAAATGAAAAACAACTAAGACATAGGGGCACAGTCATGGCAGTTATAGGTTTTATGCAACAAAAATATTTGTGCTAGTGTCATTATCCAGGGAGGAAACAGTCGACTACGTTTGTATGGAGAGAGCGCCGGTACCCTTTCGCCTTAAGGTTGGTGCAGTAAGTCTGTAAGTATTCGATATCATAATGCAAAGTGATTTGTCGAAGTGATTCCAAAGGTGATCACCGCAAAGTTTCTAAATCCCTAGTTTCCTGCTATGACGCCCTTTTATCCTTCTAAGCCTAAGCATCCATAATTAAGATTCCTTTGTATTTTTTTCATGCTGCTGCAGTTTTATTCAATAAAAATTCATAAAACTTATCAAATGTAGAAGAAATTGTAAATAATAAGTACTAAAAGTACTGCGCTGCACAAACTTAGGGTTTTATGTGAGATAGTTGGAACCGCAAGTGCTCTGTCAATCTAGAAATGTAAAAGTGATAAATTTATTGCATTCTGCTCATCACTAAAGATTCTCATGAGTCTTCATCTATGAGACCAACTTTAAGTTAACCTTTCAGCTGCGGAAGGCGGAAAGAAATCCCGTAGCCGCCTTTTCCAATCAAAAATCCCTGCCGACAAAAAGTCTACTTAAAAAATTTTAAAACCCGTATAGCATGGTTCGTCCAGAGCAGTTATAAGAACGAACTATAGAGGAGTACCAACAAACATACATGAGAAAAGCAAATTTTGCCAGACTTAATGCAGATACGCTTCGCTTGCATGGCTCGCTTGGTCAAAAAGACAAATTTCGAAGTATTATAAATACTTTCCTCTGTGTCGTGCCGCGTTGTTCATAAACTTCGGTCGTAATATCAAACCGTGCATCTTGAAATGACATGATTATACCCATTGTAAGTATTTCATTGTTTTGTCCGTCTAGGCCTCCCTCTTTCACAATTGACTTGTTTTACATTCGAATTGCTGCGAACACCCGACTGCGACGCAGAAGGTTGCGGGTTCGATTCCCGCCGGGAACAAGTATTTATGCTGACCATAAATTCTTGTTTCTGGTTCTGGGTGTTTCCTATATGTATAATATGTATATATTTACAAAAAAAGTATATAAGTAGTTTGTCCGTTATCTGGCACCCATAACACAAGCATTAAGTTGCTTAGCTTGGGGCTGGATGGCGATGTGTAATATGTCCTGAAATATTTATTTATTCATTTATTTATTTTCCGAGGCATGGTTGACCGCATTATTATCCTGGACTAGATAGATCAATTTTTAAAAAAATCAAATAATAGAAACGAAATCAAAATCGGTTCAGCCGTTCGGGAGTCGATGCCATCTGTGGCATCGTAGACACACACACACACACAGAGACGTCAAACTAATTACACCCCGTCGTTTCTTGCGTCGGGGGTTAAAAATGATTAAGTATAAAATACAGCAGAAAACTTAAATATGGAAAAAGATCCTAGAGCGGTACAAAGGGCGCCTTTATGGCCTAAGGGCGATCTCCTCCAGGCATCAATACTATAGTGACATTTTACATATTATTACGATTTACTCTCAAAAGATCTCCTTACGGATCCCCAGTTGACAGTTTTCCGACCCCTGAGAGATCAAGCCGTTTAACTGAAGTCTAAGTTTAAGTTTAGTCTCGAATTTATAATATTACAGTTAGTTTTTTTCATCATTTTCTTTAAATGTATTGCTATACATTTTAAGATACATCAACATGTTTTGACCTTTTTAGTTTATTAAAGGCATACCTATATATAAAAGTAGAATATTACTTATGTATAGTTTCAAAGCATATAAATAGGTTTTAAGAAATTTTGTATGATGTCCGTGTATACGATATTCTTTACAAACAGTCTACAAATTCTACATTTCCATCTCTAATTAGGTAATTTTGCCAAAAAAAAGGTTTTTTCCGCCAAATTATACTCACGTAGCTTTAACGTCCTGAAAAATCGATTACGACAATCGTTGCAACATTATAATACGTTTTTACACAAACATTCCATGTCAAATGATCGGAACGATCGATCTGCGATTACCTATGATTACCTAGACACGTGTAATTAAAGCGTTACACTTTTACTAGCAAATGTAGACTTTGGTCAACTCGCTGCACTATTTAGGGTTCCGCAGACAAAGGATAAAAACGAGACCCTTTTACTAAGACTTCACTTTCTGTATATGTCACCAGGCTGTATACTTCACTACATAGTATAAAACAAAGTCGGTTTCTCTGTCCCTATATCCCTATGTATGCTTAAATCTTTAAAACTACGCAACGGATTTTGATGCGGTTTTTTTAATAGATAGAGTGATTCAAGAGGAAGGTTTATACATGCATAATATAGCCGTGCGGAGCCGGGGCGGGTCGCTAGTATCTCATAAACGGTGATAGCTAGACAGTTGAAATTTTAATACAATTTTAACATTTTTTTATTTTAACTAGCTGCGCCCCGCGGTTTCACCCGCGCAAGTCTCGATCCCGTGGAATATCAAAATTCCTCGAAAATGGACTATCCAACCCAAAAAGAGTTTTTCAATAAGAACCAGTAGTTCCTGAGATTAGCGCGTTCAAAAAAACAAAGAAACTCTTCAGCTTTATAATATTAGTATAGATTTAAACTTAACTCGATAACAACTAAACACATTTTTAACCGACGCAAAAACGACGGGGTGTTATAAGTTTGACGTGTCTGTGTCTGTGTGTGTGTCTGTCTGTGGCATCGTAGCTCCCGAACGGATGAACCGATTTTGATTTAGTTTTTTTTTGTTTGAAAGGTGAATTAGTCGGGAGTTTTCTTAGCTATGTTTGATCGAAATCGGTTTAGCCGTCTGAAAGTTATGGGGGATAAAAGTCAGGATTAAAAACCGAATGCAAGTAGATATGCTCGAGTGAGATATCAAATAAAAGGGCATAATTTGTACATTACAAATAGCTACGTTTAATCAAAATCGGTTTAGCCGTCAGAAAGTCATGGGGGAAACAAAGTCAAGATTAACAACCAAATGTAAGCAGATATGCCCGAGTGGGGTATCAAGTTAATTTGCGTCTTTTGGTTTCTGTATCTTTTTTACTTTTTTGAAGTATCGAATGATGGGTTTTTACAAGGTGAATGTTTCTGTCTTTTTTTCCATATTCCCACGAGAACAGGACCTACGCGAGTGAAACCGCAGACCACTACTAGTAATAGAATAAATTATAATACCACTCGAATGTGATTGTCCCTGTTTTTCTCAACAAACAATGGTTAAAAGAATATAGTTATGTTGTCATTATAGTAGTAATAGAGCTCTTATTTCGGTTAATGTTCTTTGAGAACTTCTTAGAAATCGATATTTAAAGAGGTCAATGTACGTGCCGTACGGTTACTTTGTTTTGCATGTGAACCGAGGGTATATCAGTAGTATAATACTTAAGTTATTATCTTCAGTTGTTGTTGACAGTTCTGAGGCGTCGCCGCTTCAGTAAACTCTGTAAAGAATGTGGCTATAAAATATACTACAGACAGACTGACAAGTGTGTTAATGAAGGGAGGAAGGGCGCTTGCGTCCTAACTAATACAACAATATAAATAGATAAATTATACCTCAAGTCCTAAGCTAAGCAACAAGGCTTGTGTTATGGTAGCCAGGCAACGTATAGAATAGGTACTTAAAGTACCTATCCCTTTTTTGTAAATAAAATAGGTAAATTAATTATTGATAAATATTGTAGGCGCCATCTAGCCACAAGCTAAGCAACAAGGCTTGTGTTATGGCAACCAGAAAACGAATAGAATACTGATACTTTTTTTTTATTTACCTACATATTGTTTGTATGTACAGGCGGCTGCATAATTGCAGCCCCCGGTAGAGTTCTAAAATTACTATTATTGGAATGTTTTCATTCTAATAATTTTTGTTTGATAAATTAATGAGTTAGAAGACTTTAAACTTCAACTAAAGCAGGTGTCTAGAACCTTGCTTGTGTTGAAAACACAAGCAAGGTTCTATCCCTATCGAGATCCCGTTGGAATCTCAAAATGAAAATTAGCCTAAAGCCTCGATAAACGGACTATCCAAAACAAAAAATATTTTTTTTAAATTCTAATTCCTGAGATTAGCGCGTTCAAACAAACAAACAGTAGTATAGATATGGATGGCACCATATTACAGTTCCTTTGTCGCGATTAAAAAGATTTTTTTTGTCGAGAGTTTAGTACATATATGACTTCTCGTTGTACATTACTCATACGTTTAACTTGAGAGTAAATAACGTTGTTTAAGTGCTTTGTAGAAAATGGTACTACTTGCCCGCCAAATTCGAAAAAATGTGTTTTTTTGCCCATTTAGAAATCGAAAGCTGACATTATTTTGTGCAACGCACTTTTGGGACATGACTTTCTAACTAACAACTAACTAAACTAAAACTAAAAGTACCAACTTAAACAACCACAAAACTAGAACTATACAAACTATCTATCTATATAGTATAAAACTATATATTATTTACACCACCGTGTAACAAAAATTGACGGTTAATTCATAACTTTCAATTGAAGGAATTTTTTTTTAGTTTTTTTTTGTGTAAGTAATTTAATTTGATGTAATTTTTTTATTGTGTTTATTGAAGGGATAATTTCAAACTTTAAAGGTTTTATATTGTGTTCTTTTTGCGCGATTTACAAAAAAACGTTAGATTTCGATTTGTAAGTAACTGTCATTTTTACGAAAACCGAAAAATAAAATTGAATTTGGCGGGCCTTTACTTCGACATCTTTAGGAGTTGTTTAGGTCACCTAGTCTAATTCAGCCGCTGCTGGATAGAAGCCAAGCATTTGTCCTATTGTCGTTGCGATTTCTGATCGTGTAGTCGTTTTATATTATCATTTGATGCGTTGCATATCGGCTGGAGCAGGCTGGCGAGGTCATCGAACTTCCCTTCTTGTCGGTTCAATGGATCCGCTGGTGTCCGATTTCGTTCACTCCTCACGACACAGTTAACTTTTATCATTCGTCAATAATAAACACGCGACACTCGCTTTTATTCAATTTAATAACATAATTTCCTGTGACACAGTGCCCTAAATTTAAATTTGCGGGTAGTTCGAATATACCTATCAACGGTTTTTTTTTAGATTAGCTTGTTAGTAAAGAAGTCGGCCAAGGCATTACCTACGTGATTATGGTGAAAATAAACATTTTATGTCGCGTGAAACCTTCATAAGATATTACTCAATGATTTTGATATTTCAGTGTGGGAAGTGATTAACATTTTTACTGTGACTAAGTCCCATTGTGAACATTGTGTGATAATCGTGTTGTGAGATCGAAAATTTCACTTTTCTGCCTACACTGTGATGTATTTCTGATACGTTAGTTTGCAAGACGTGTTTAATCTAGCTTTTCCACCAAGAGTCTATTAGACGTTGTCGTTGTTTTTTATGATAATGCTGAGGAAATTTACATTGTAATGGTTTTGAACAAGATATACCTACTTACCTATAGGTAAACTTAATTCGATTAGTCAGTTTACGTCTCAGTAGTATTATGTTTATGACGTATTACTATGTGTATAAGCTCTTATTGGTCTTATAGACAACACAGACATCCTTTTTAACCAACTTCCATATTTTAAAATACTATCAATTTCGTTATCAAACTTTTACCATAATGTATTCCTTTTTTCTGTTTGTGCCCATGCTTAAACATTTCATTTCTATTATTAAAGTCAAAAAACACTTATCGTCTTTTTTAAACTTTAGGACAAACTTAGAAACAACAAATTGAAATTTCCTCTTAAATTTATACCAACACTTGCAGCCGCGGTTTCATATGCGTAACTCCCGATATCGGTGAAATATCGGGATAAAAAAGTAAGCTAAGCCATTCCCAATGAATCAATGTATCCTCATACTAAGTTTCATCAAAATCGGTCTAAAAGTTTCGGAGCATATTCGTTACAAACAAAAAAACCAAAAATCTCTTCTCTTTATTATATTTTTTTTTGTTAGCCTATTTGCCCACTGCTAGGCTAATGCCTCCCTAACATCGTGTAGGAAAAGATTTCACCTACAAACGGTACACACAATACCAACATAAGTTATAAACTAAAGGCATTCTACTTTTGGTTCGTAAATGCACTTTAGGATTTTCCACGAAATCTGAGTAATACTTAACTCATAACTTTAAACAAATTATTGTATGCAACAGGGTTTGCCTAACTAAACTTTCATCCTGGTCAATACCAGGATGAAAGTTTAGTTAGGCAAACCCTGTTGCATAATTAATAGCATGTGCAAAACACCTCGTGGAAACGTCAACAGAGCACAAAGAAGCACCAAAATTGTGGTCTCAATAGCATACTTTGTCCGTTTCTCAGTGTTTCAATTCAACAATTAACATCTATTGTTAGGAAATTAGGTGGATCTTTTAAGAGATAAACAAGATAAATGAAGTACGTAATTTAAGAGATAACAGAAACCAAAAACACCTGTAATTAACTGTATTGCAGTTTTACGTTTTAACAACCTTTTAACCTCGACTTCGCACTTGTTACTTCTGGCTATTGAGCCAGAAGTAACAAGTGCGCAACAAGTATGCTATTGAGACCACAATTTTGGTGCTTCTTTGTGCTCTGTTGACGTTTCCACGAGGTGTTTTGCACATGCTATTTTTTAAGACGTAATCATGAGTAAACAGAGATGTACCACTCGAATTTAAGAGCAGGCTTCTTAATGTAGGTTAACATGACTACAAAACTGAACTCCGTCAAACTCTTATTCGACAAGACTTTACTTCGAAAAAATTAAACCTAACACCCCATTCCAGCGCTTCATACATTTCGTCGAAATTGGATCATGTCGGTGCGGCATTGTTTTTGAAATAAGATATTGTCGATGTACAGCATGTAGGAGAAGAGTCTCTCGAAATTAAATCATTACTGTCAAAGAAGAATGTTGTCAAAGTCGCATTGTTTCCTTGTAAAGTCTTGTGGTAGAAATGCCTTTTCTAAGTTCTTAAGTTACTTCATAATTAAGTTTTGCCGAAATTAAGTCATAGCTGAGTTTGATAATGTCGAAGTAAAGTCTTGTCGAATAAGAGTTTGTTGGAGTTCAGTTTTGTAGTCTTAAGCAGATATATCTAACAGTTAATTTTCTAAATGCCTAATCATCCAAAACATTATTTCGACCCGTAATAAAGTAGGTAATTAAAGTATTTTGTTTTGTCCACAGGTTCAGAAACAAATGGCGCGTGAATACGAGCAGTTGAAGACCACCATGACTTCTCTGCAAATGTTCCAACACGAGGGCGAGAAGGTTATCACCCCGATGGCTGGCAGTAAGTACATCTTATTAACAATCTAGTTTTTAAGTAATTTCTACCTAAATGCCTAAGAATTATCTTGATTACCAGGGTTCGATACCTCAGAATAATAAGAAGTATGCGAGTTTTCTACTGTTTGATAAATTGCATAATTGAGCTTTAATGACAACGCGCCATTCTTTTTGACTTCGTACTTACGTATCTTTTTAATGCCGAGGATTTTGTAGCATAAAATGCAGAACTCCCTAAACCCTAAGATAGACTTATCGAAGGATAGAAGCTATTAACACCACCCAGACTGGTCATGGCGCTTAACATTTCTCTATAACTTAGGTAAAACGATCAGCTCCCTTTGCAGAGCATACATAGTGGCTGAAGAGAGGGCCGTTTATGTACTTTATTTTTTAATAATAATTCGAATATAAATATCCTTAATTTGCCAGTTTCGCGAAAATTACATTTTGTGAAAGGTGCATTTTGAGAATAGTAGTTTTGTGTATGGGATGCATTTTGCGAAAAGTACATTATGCGACGAAGACTGCCAAGACTGTGTAGTGCTAGCAGAAGGTTATACGTAAAAAGCCTTCCACAAATTTTCATACAACCATTATTTTGTGACATAGTTTGTGGAAGACCTGGGCTGGTATCTCATTTATTAGAACCTCAAAAGGGACCCAACTAAAGAGGTTTTAATGCGGAAGCCCGTGAACAAATACAAGTACGATAGTCGCGTGACTATAGCACCGGAAGATACCTCCCAAAATTACTATTTTATGCTTTTGAATCAAATTATGGAGAAAGTGGAATCATCAGTTTTACTACAAACTTCGAGTTGCGTATCTACTATCTACAATTTAGTTGTTTTATTTCATTTACTCTCACTAAAGTAATTATTATTATTACACTAAAAGGTGTGATAATAATTTCATAAGTCAACTTTCTAATTCTTAAGTACCTACTCTCCGTGTGATTGGTTTTTTAATCATCAATATTATCTTTAGTAGAAAGATGAATTTTATGCCTTTAACATTTACTATGGATGGTTTTTTTTGTATGTGTGTTAAGTTGCGAAAGTCTAGGTCGAACAAGGAGTAGGTAGAATACCGTAAGATTCTATGGATGATCTTCTCTTCTACTTCTTCAGCAGCTTGTGTTAACTAAGCCCACTGCAGGGCATATGCCTCTTCAATGTCTCTCCACAGGTGTGGAAGTGTGATGGTCCAGGATGACTGGTGATAGCAAGTTTCCTATCACCAGTCTTCCAGGACCACGCTGCCCTAGCATGAGCTCGTCGGACCATCTGGGTGGTAGTCTACCTGTACTCGTCTTCCCGAGTCTCCATTCGAGAACTTAGCTCCACCTTCCATCTTTCCTTCTACACACATGTCCGGCCCACGCCCATCTCAACTTCGCGACGCGATACCCTGACGTCCTACCACTTTGGCGCGTTTTCGGATGAGTAATACAATAAAAAACTAGCCAAGTGCGAGTCGGACTCTCGTACTAAGGATTCCGTGCTCGGAGATTCTGTTTTTAGTATTTATTGTTATAGCGGCAACATAAATACATCATCTGTAAAATTTTTAACTATCCATCAAGGTTCATAAAATACAGCCAGGTCACAGACAGATAGACAGTTGAGTCTTAGTAAAAGGGTCCCGTTTTTACCCTTTGGTTACGGAACCCTAAAAAACCTTAATTTAGAAAAAACTCCAATTTTGAAGATACTGTGTTTTAATAACGAAGACAGCAGGCACGGGGTTGGGAGAACAATTCGCTCGGTTTACGTATAAATATTCTACCAAGTTTCACCAAGTTTGTAGTTACCTCATCTCACCTATGGTATAATGTCAACAAATACGTCATAAAGTGATAATTTACTACAGGCGATAACAATATTCTTACGTAATTTACGCGCTAAGGCGGTTATCTAATATTTATGGATGTTTTAAAAGCGGAAAGCCGATGTTTAATTTTTTATTTCTTATCCTTATTATACCCAAGCGTTCGTTGGTACGCATAATTTAAGATTAAAAAAAGAGTAGAGCTTTTTTTAGAAAACATTTTATAACTATTGGTTTATTTTGCGTAATTGAAGAGTTAAGAGGGTTAACTATCGCCTACTCATCCATACAAAAATAAATTGCTCTTTTCCCTCCTTTAAATTTCTGATGTCGGTGTTTCTTTTTTGTGTAATGAATTAATTTGTTTCTAAAAAAACAGTTATAATATAAGTTAAAGTTATACCTACTAGCCACTGTAGCAACACACAAAGACCTTAGAAACTGCAGTCAATAAATGCTTTTGATAATGTTTCACATGAGTTGCTCATATATTTTCAACGTTTGACAGTCATTGACAGCACAATGATTGGGTCAGTAAAATGGCGAATCCGTCGTGCGCGACAGATCTTCACAAAATGTAAGAATGGGGCGAAAGTGGGCGAACGACACCACCATTGTAAAAAGCTAGTGGCCACAGTGGCCACTAGCTTTTTAATAAGACCTAAAACTTACTACTTGCAACTAACTAAAGATATCAATTTCACGACGCAAATACATTATCTAGTCAAGTCACCCTGAAAACCAAAACACCAAACAGAATTACCATCAAAATAGCTGCGGGTCTTCGACTAAAATCCAATTAACAATAACAAAACTGCGGGCGTCATCGACATGGTAATGGACGACCTTCGATGGAGCTATTCGAGCGGTAATGGTGCCGTTTGACCATTATGTCACCATTGTACGTAATACAGTACAATGGATGGAAGGATGCGCTGTCTGATACGAAGGTACTGATATTATGTGTTCGTTTATTATTGTATGGAGATGAGACTTTGCACGACTCATCTCCATACAAAACTATAATCGATAATTGGATCTAGGCACAGAAATATATTAAAGAGGATCTAGGTAAACGACTAGAACCAAGATGGCGGGTACAGCGCATAAAGATGTTAAGAAAAGACAAGTCTTTTTGGTTCTATTTGGTGCGAAGTGTATAATTTTTCCTTCCATATTCACTTTTGGTGCGAGCTCTCAAGATCTCCATGAACTGTTCCACCCTCCAGCCCTCTTTTTCCCACAAGACATGACGATGGGTACAGACGATCGCTTTCCACACATCTTAGATGCTCAATTTCGCTCTCAAAGCGTAACACATCCACCGTTCTCGTGCGCATTGCTAAGAAGCACACCGCTCTGCCCGCGTCGCTGTTCTCCTAAAACTACGGCCTAGTGTTCTAATCCCTACCAGCGTATCCCCGCTACAACCTTGGTGTCCTCAAGTCTAGATTAAATTCCTTCTAGGAAAACATGCTACATCCTCGTCGCTTCCCATCAATAGAAATGAGGTCAAGTACAAGCCTATTGCGACTATCAAATATTTAGGGGTCCCCTAAATATTTAAGACTCTTGAAGCATACACTTAAATGTCAATTTAATCATCACTTAAGATAAGTAGCCTTATTCGGGTGTTATCAAAGTTGGACTGTTTTCGTGTAAGTAGGTGTTTAACTGTTTTATTATTAGTTTTTGCCATAACCATTTCTATAGGTACTTGTATTTATAATTATGGCGTTAATGTCAAGTAAAGAGAAAGGAACTAATCTACTCAAAGGTTGTCTCGCTGTGTCCAATGTTTTGCAGGTATTCTTCTATTCATAACATACAAAAATCATTGCCAGACTCACCGACGCCACTGTTATTTGCATATGTCTGGATAATACGAAACTACGGGAATATCAAATTACAATTTATTACGTACTTTAAAGATATTTTAATGTTTATTGAGAAATATGATGCTCAATCGGTAGCTTTTTATTTATACAAGTACTTACTTCCTTGTTATGTTTAATAAACTTTTTGCGAATTTGGTCAATGTCATATCATTTAACATATTAGTACTACTATTAAAATTAACGCGAAAGTTTGGCTTGTCTGTGTAGTTAATATACTTCATGACTACTGAACCGATTCGGTGTCCGTGGTTTCACCCGCGGAAGTCTCGTTCCTGTGGCAATATGGGGATAAAAGTAGCCTATAGATGTTACCACCGAGGATTTAATGTATTTTCATACAAAGTTTTATCAGAATTGGTCCAGTAGTTTCGGAGCCTATTCAATGGAAACAAACTAACAATGAAATCTTTCCTCTTTATAATATCAGTATAGATAAATCTTTATTTGGCCCAACCAAGTTACATATTATGTACCATCTAAGAAAAAACTAAAGTACTTAATATGACTAAAATTTACACATAAGAATCTTTATGACTTTATGACATTGTGGCGACGCTTCACATCGCCACCAACGTGTATACTTTCTTATATTTTGTAAAATGCACAGTGCAGTTTGCCTGCGGGCTAGCATCTCGCACCCGACCTCGCTTGTGCATTTTACAAAATATAAGAAAGTATACATATTTATTTATATTTAAATAGTACATAGTTTATATTATGAATGTAATTTATATAATAATAATGTAGAATATAGTTGTAAATAGTTAAGGTTTAAGAATGAAATAAGAAATGTATATAATACTGATAGTGAAATACATAGCTAAAAGTAAGTTAAGTAAATAAATTAATGAAATAAATAATATGTAATGACAACTACAACTAAGTACTAAAGTAACCCCACAACATGATGAAAAGAAAAAAAACTGAAGTACTTATTAAATACTAGCGACCCGCTCCGGCTTCGCACGGCTATATTATGCATGTATTTATTATACATATAAACCTTCCTCTTGAATCACTCTATATATAAAACACAAATCCGTTGCACGTTGCAAATGCGTTGCAAAACTACGCAACGCATCAAAATCCGTTGCGTAGTTTTAAAGATCTAAGCATACAAAAGGACATAGGAATATAGGGACGGCGAAAAGTGACTTTATTTTATACTGTGTAGTGATGACTAAAATTTATACATATTATAAGAATCTTTATGACTTCAAGGAGACAAATATGCCTCTGTTACCGAACTAAGTCTAAACTTACGGCATTCAGCACGCATAACCTTCAGAAACGTGTCTTTTGTTCTAATTTATTTATCTTATTGCAAAAAAATGATCGGTAATTTATATTTAAGTACTTAAATATTGTTGAATGTAGTTTTGAGAATTTTTAGTTTATTTTTTCCGATGTTCCCAATAGGTCGTAACTGACACAGGTAAAACCGCAGAACGCAGCTAGTTCTTGATGTTTTTTTCCGTTTAATTACGTTTGATGATCATCATTGGACTGTTATGGCGTTGTCGCAGTTGTATGTCATTTAATTTTGCCGTGACATACATATTTATAGCCGTTTTATGCTTGTGATTCTCAATCTTGGAACGATGACGCTCACACGATCGTGACTCTTGGTGCAGTCTATCCATTGTCGTCCTCCATTCGACGACCCAGTTGGCACAATGGTCACCAGTTCGGACTGCCAAACACAGGGTTGCGGGTTCGAT
The DNA here is from genome assembly GCA_907269075.1 of Idaea aversata. Lineage (NCBI taxonomy): Eukaryota > Metazoa > Arthropoda > Insecta > Lepidoptera > Geometridae > Idaea > Idaea aversata. The sequence continues at coordinate 9,335,536 of OU026102.1, forward strand.
TCCCGCCTCAGACATGTATTTATGCTTAGATTTGTCTGTGGTCTGGTTGTTTCTATGTATTATATGTATATATTTACAAAAGAAAAGTATATAAGTAGTATATACGTTGTCTAGCACCCATAACACAAGTCGAGTTACTTAGCTTGGGGCTAGATGGCGATGTGTGGAATGTCCTGCAATATATTTATATTTATTATATTTAATGGACTCTGGGCGTTACCTGATGTAGAGCCGTGCTGAGAAGTAGATCCAGCTGTTTGATTACCTGATCAGTCCATCGTTTAGGGCTTCGCCCTCGCGGTGTATTACCCTCAACCTTCCTCGTCACCATTAGGCGCTCAAGTGTGTCAGAGCCCCATGATATGGCCAAAGTAATGATCTGTAAGACAGATGCATTAAACTCATCAACATTTAAAAGGTTGAGTAACTTTCCAGTTTTAGAATAATGAAACACTAGAATTAAAATAGATGTTTGAAACGAGTACTTGAAGTTGTCCAGTTTGTTTGTAGCAAATGATTCAACGAGATTCCTTTTACCGTCCAGGCTTGACTCATTCTTGGAATAAGATACTTACTTTTTTTTTGACATGTACTGTATTTTTTCTAAAACAAATACTTAACTGTACTTACTGTAAGTACTAAACTGTACTTATATTCCACAAAGTAACTAGGATTAGAATTTTTTAAATTAACCTACTTCAAAAGTAGAAGGTTCCTCAATTCGTCGACTACACAATGACATGTTATGTCTTTTTATGACTCGGTCATAACTTCTTTGTTTATGAACCCATTTTGGTGATTATTTTTGTTAGAAAGGGTTCAAGAGATAAATGAGAATCTGACTAGGAGCTTCGGAGTGGAAACAAAATTGCACCTTGAGAGTGAAACAAATTGCTCAGTAAAAAAGCACCAGAAGATTCAGCCCTTCAACTAATATGACAGATTGATGGTGTTCTAAAATTACAAAAAAAATCGCCTTAAAAATCTGCACCTTCATAATCCGCAGTCAGGCAGCCGAATTACAAACTAGATAGGTACGTAAAACTGCCGACTACAGACTATGAAAGTGCAGTTATTTTACCCTTTTGTTTTGGTCGATTTTTTAAATTATTATCTTTTATTGGACGCGTCTGTTATTAACTTCTTAAGTATTTCCCGTTAATTAACTATTTTATAAGTTTTCTATATTATGTTTGGAAGTTGAAAGGAAACGACGACGTTGATTGTTGAAATTTCCTTTAATTAACCGTTTCTTTGTAGTTTCTAAATGAGACTGATTTAGAAAATTAATAAATAGCTTTTATTCATTAACAGCGAATTAAGGTATTTAATAATTTGAATAACACACTTACATTTTTCCGTAAGACAAATCCCGTCGGGATTCGAATTCACGACCTTTGGAATGAAAGTCGAGGTATCTACCACTAAGCCAACACTACTCATTGCTCTTACGGTGTAGGAAAATGGTGATAAAACCCTCGGCTTAGTTCGCACCAGACGTTTAAAAAAAAATCTCTAGACGGTCGACTAATCTGAGAGGGTACTCTATTTTATACATGCCCCAGGCACTTCAAGTTACTGGCGCAGTACAATCAAATTCAAAATTCTTTATTCATTTGGAATTAATAATTATACAATATTCTAACGTCTTAAAAACTCAGTTAGGATGTGTGCCTTCAGAACGCGCCCACCAATGAGAGGAAGGCACAAGAAACTAATAGTTTTTTTTTTAATTATATAGATTAGTTATAAAAGGCTAATATTATTGTTACAAAACTAATTTATTAAAAAAACTGTATACACGACAAAACTTACTTAATAAAAAAAATACTTATGCAATAATTAACAATTTCAGTCATAAGCGAAAAACATCTTTCTTTCGCTTCCTATATGACGCTTTATATAGACCGATCGATTAAAATAGTCATTAGAATATTTAACGAATTGAAACAGTTATCAAACTAAGTAGGATAATGACCGGAGACGTTATTTAGCGCAGACTGTCTGTCTACTAACTAAATATTGGTTGTTACTTATACCTCACTTAAGAGGGTTTCATACCGTGTACTTATCTATACAAAAATAAATAGCTCTTTTTCCTCTTAATAGTGTCCGATTTCAGTGTTTCTTTTTTTGTAATTCATAAACTTGGCTTGTATTTGAAAATATTTTAAAGGGAAAATGCGTAATAAAAAATGCTACTGAGCCGAGACTGAACCCCCTGAATAATGTCCAGGTGCGCTTCTAATTGCGCCACTCGGTTTAGATATAAAATTCATTAGGTTTGTATCACTTAAAAGTTAGATTTAACCCAGTATAAAAAAAAATAGTAGGTACGTATTTCTTCCCGGAACGAAAATTCTATCAAAAAATGACATTGGTATGTGGTTCACGCATAGACTGTTTGTCTACTAACTAAATATTGATTGTAATATCTAACTTAATATACGATGTTATATGAACCACAATCTTGCATTTCTCTGTATCTAACCACAAATACTTAGCAACCACAACAGTGATTGCTATGTAAAGGTAGGGTACATATGTAGTATTATAGTCAATAGTTGTATTTATTTGCGGTACGCCTATTAGCTACTGTTCATTTTCAAACTCAAACTAAGAACGCTTGGCGTGATCATTATTTCGATTCGAACTTCTTCTAGTCCTGCTAGCCTAGCATGAAGGCCAAAACACGATACGATAAAGCGATATAACTACATCAACTCTCAAAATATGATAGATAAAGCCGCCATTTTGAATTTTTATCATAATTTTTATCGCAATTTATAATAAAAATTCAACATGGCGGCTTTATGTATCATATTTTGAGAGTTGATGTAGTTATATCGCGTGATATCGCTTTATCGTATCGTGTTTTGGTCTTCATGCTAGGCAGGCTGATTGTTATCTTTGCTAACAGTCATCAAATTAATTGTTTAAATTAATAACCAACATCAACTACCGAGGCCTAAAATGTCATTTTCTGACATCTTTCCTATACTTAGCAAAACTGTGAAAAAAATTACAAAACTTAAAGGAACCGGAATATTCTAGGAAAGCGTGCTACATCCTAGATGGCATCTACATCAGGCATATGTGATAGTGGTCAAATGCTGACCCTATCATCTGTAAAAAAATAAACCCTTGAGTAGTTGATAATTAGATTTATTGATTTTGACATTAAGTTTTAGAGTGATTTGAAATGCTAAATGGCTAGCATACCTTCTTGATAAAAACAAAAGCACCGATAAACCATAAATTAAATAGGAAATAGTCGTCATGTTCTTGAAAAAAAAAATGGTTGTCTGTAAAGTCTGTTTACGGACGATAATTTTATGTGATAACGTCATAAGAACTCTTTTGTATCGCCATTTTGCACAATACGTTGCTATGGTTACTTGTCAATAACGCATGACGTCACACTTTTTTGAGAGTGAAGGTGTTCACCAATTTATAAACGTTATCATGTCTTAAAAAACAGAACCCTTAGGTAGTTGCTACATCGATATTGATTTTGGCCATTAGCTTTAAAGTGATTTGAAATCAAATGCTTAAATGGCTAAAGCATGACGTTGACGACACAGTTGGCACAATGGTCACCATGCCGGACTGCCAAACACAGGGTTGTGGGTTCGATTCCCACCTCAGACATGTATTTATGCTTAGATATTTGTCTGTGGTCTGGTTGTTTCTATGTAATAATGTATATATTTACAAAAGAAAAGTACATAAGTAGTATATTCGTTGTCTAGCACCCATAACACAAGTCTAGTTACTTAGCTTGGGGCGATGTGTGGAATGTCCTACGCCATTTATTTATTATTTATTTATACCCTGACAAAAACAAAAGAACGAATCCTGCAAAACCATTAATTAAATAAGAAAAGAGCAGTCTTATTCTTGAATTAGTCTCATAGGCTGTTCTGTAGCTAACAGTATTAACTGTAAAACGAAACTTACCATGAAATTTTTGGAAACTATGTCGATTCATGTTTCATCGTGACTATCGGAATCTGAAAGCGAGCAATCGAACAATTACCGTGAAAAGGTATCGGAGCTCTAAATATAACGGATAGCATCAACTTTTTGTGTATTGATGTGGTAAAATTTACTAGGTAGGCACATAAAATGATTTACGGCCACCATTATTATTTCTTATATCTATTTTGAGTCAGTTGGTATGGACATGTGATGAGAAGAGAGGAGACGCATGTGACTAGAAGAGTGATGAGTATAAATGTAGAGGGATGGAGAGGAAGAGGACGACCGAAGAAAAGATGGATGGACTGCGTGAGACAAGACATGAGAGAGATGAATGTGAACGATGAGATAACGACTAATAGGAGTGAATGGAAGAAAAAGACTTACTGCGCCGACCCCAAATAAATTGGGATAAGGGCAGGAAGATGATGATTTATTGCGTTTGACCACTATCTCACACGATGGTAAGTGACGATGCGGTCTAAAATGTAGCACGCTATCCTAAAAGATACATATACGCTCGTCGTTCAAAGACTCCCAAATAAACGGAGGCCTTCGAAGGACGCGGTGTCTAGTCACCCTACCATAAGCCCAACTGCTGGTTGGCTTGAGGCTAGATGGCGATGTATGTGTGCAATGTCCTTTAATATTTATTGATTTAAATACAAAAAAATACTTTAAATCTCATTAGCCAAATTAGAACACCAAATAAATTGTGATTATCGAAATCGGGTGGGGCATAAATTGCTTTGTGACACTTTGTTTCAAAAAACGATGATTTTATACGCAAGCTTACTCATTTATTTTAATATTGCAACTATTACCGCCCTCGCTTCTATATAATTTGTTCGGTTTTGGTAACAAATTATGCAAAATATGCAATCATTAATAAATATAGGCCATGGCCATTATTAATTTGGTTTAGGAGTTATAGGACCTGTTCTCAGAATGGCTTATTCTTCAAAGGACTTGTTCTCATAATACCTCATTCTGCAAAATACTGTTTTGTATAATGCCTTATTCGTGTTTTTGTGCCTCATTCTTTTAAATCCCTGCCAGTTTTTTAGAATGCTTTATTACCGATCTCTTCTTCTTTGAGACTGTTTCGTATAAAAAGTCAAAAGGTAGAATTTGCAAGTAGAAAAAAATACATTAAATACCTACCTATTTATTTGTTTGTTTTACGTCCCATATGGGACGATTTTAAAGGCGTGCGTAGAGCCGAAGCCAACACGTAGAAGCCCTTTACAATAACAAATTTAATATCCAAGTATGATGTGTATACCAAACCGGCTATTATCCCTGTCGGCACTATAAAATGCAGTCTAGGACAAGCTCCGGTTGGTACCTATATGGTATGAATATTAAAATTACACTTTGAGTATTAATCGGAAAAATGAATCATTTCCGTTTTTAATAAATACTATCACATCTTTTATCAGAGTTATACTGATAAGCTTATGAACTTGAAAATTAATTTCACTTATAAATAAAAAGTACTTTTATTGTCAACAGAATTTATTTCATAATATTTACAGTTTTATTTTTAACTATTTGCGCCCCTAGATTTCACCCGCTTAAGTCTGACTTTTAAGAGTATTAGAAGAATGAAAAGTTGTAGCCATAACTAATTTCCAGCACATACCTTCAGTTTTTTTTTATTGTTTTAAGGTTTCTATTGTTTTATTACTTAGTTTTCCAGATTTTATGTAATTTCCGGAATGAGTCTATTAAGAAATAAGTCTTTATAAGAGTCAGTCCTTTTCGGAATAGGGCATTATCGTACTAATAATTTCGGATAAGTTTTTACGTGATTGAGCAACAACATACGCCCAGACAAGCATACAAACTTTGGCATATATAATATTAATGCAATTAAGTATTTTGTAATTAAATTGTTTAAATGTATTGTCACGCATAACACGCTCAGAGGAGCGCGTAATCGTCCATATCTAATTGTATATTTTATCAGAACACTTTGTTATTTAATCAATATCTCATTAAATATCGATCAAACAGGAGCCAAAAGCAAAATGCCTTCCGACTATAATATAACTATTTTTTTTAATTATTGCATGAAAACAAGTTGCTAAAGCCTGTCCTCAAACATTTCAATGTAATGTAACGTTCGTTCAGGCAAATGCAAGGCAAATGTTCGAAGTGAAGTACAAGTAAATTTAATAACAGCGAATTCTCGATGTTCTGATATAAGTAAATGCTCTAGCTAGTCTATACCCAATAGACTAGACTCTAGTGCTCTAGTCACTAGAGCATTTACGAATCACACTTCAAACATTTGCCTGAACAAACATTACATTGAAATGCTCTTGTCTCATTCCCTTTACCCATAAAACTTTTAAGTTTTTTTGTACTGTTTGTATGTAAAAATATTTTACTACATTTTGGTATAACAAAAATGAACTATCGTTTCTAAGCTTTTCCAAACTTGTGTCACACACACACGACATACGACATAGGTTTTTTTTACTTTATGAATAATAGGCTTAGAAACGGCAAGGGATTTTCGTTTTTAAATTAAACTAGCGACCCGCCCCGGATTCGCACGGCTATATTATGCATGTATTATACATATAAACGTTCCTCTTGAATCACTCTATCTATTAAAAAAAACCGCATCAAAATCCGTTGCGTAGTTTTAAAGATTTAAGCATACAAAGGGATATAGGGACAGAGAAAGCGACTTTGTTTTATACTATGTTTTTAAATTAAATACAAAAATGTTGAAAAAAGCACTCACTTACAACCAGTATCCATAACAATTTTCCACGCAATAATTAACAATTATTATAGCTACCAGCGACAGGCATTTTGCGTTTAACTTCTATATTATGCACCTTAAGTTTTACTGAAGCACTTTATTGTTCACGCCTGATCGGTTATAAAAACGAAGGTAGAAAGTTAAATGTACGTAAACGAATTTGAATATTGGTAGCTGAGTTTCTGCCATTATTAAGTGAAAGGAAAATTATGTAAAATAATTAAGCCATTATGTTAATAATTAGGTAATTATATTGTAGGGAGGTAGTAAGTACAATTAGGCAACAAAATTGCAGACCCACCATAAAGCTCCAAAACTAAAGAATGTTTTGCACTCAAACAAGATTCAACAAACGAACAAGAATCGAACAAGATCTTGCTTGAGTTGAAGTTTTTAAAGTCTTTCAACTCATGTATTTGTGAAAATATACCTGTGATAGTAATTTTAGTACTCTACGGTGGGCCTGCAACTCTGGTGTCAACTTTACCTACAGTATTTTTTCTAACAATATACAATGAGCGTCATCGTCAGCCCGAAGCCCGAACCTACCCAAGCCCGAAGCAAGCGTACTTTGAAGTCTCTACAAAGAACGTATTTGATCTAAACAGGGTACTTATTCCGGGTTAAACAATGACCCAAACCTTGGACCTATGCTCATCACTACATAGTATAAAATAAAGTCGCTTTCTCTGTCCCTATTTCCCTTTGTATGCTTAAATCTTTAAAACCACGCAACAGATTTTGATGCGGTTTTTTTTAATAGATAGAGTGATTCAAGAGGAAGGATAATACATGCATAATATAGCCGTGCTAAGCCGGGGCGGGTCGCTAGTTATAAATAAAACACAGCGCCATCTAGCCCCAAGCTAAGCTAAGTTTATTACTAGGCTTGTGTTATGACGGCGAGACAACGGATACAATACCTACTTTGATACTTGTTGATGTAAATACATTCTTAAAACACTCAGGGCAGACAAGGTATAAAAAATTAGTACTCATTCTAATCTTGATGTACAGTCGGCAACAGAGTTCCAGACCCACTGTAGAGTTAATTTACTATTCTTGGGATGTTTTCATTCGAAAAAATGTTTGTCCAATAAATTCATGAGTTGACTTTAAACTTCAACTCAAGCAGGATTTTAGAATCTTGATTGAGTTAAAAACATCCTAACATCTACAGTTGTGGTCATATAATTAAGAACGATTTGAAGTTCTAGAAGTTTTTTATTCAAATCGTCTCATACACAGAAATCTGTACCTTCTGAGAAGCAACTAGTTATGTTATAAAATAGCCGCACATGAATAGAGCAACGTAGCTTAGGAATAAAGAATAAAATCGCTAACTATTTTTTACACATTTTGTATATTTTACCAAAGTAACACATTCAAATAGTACTGAAGCTGGACAAATAATTAAGAACGATTTATTAAACTGCCCGGAAATTGTTTAGTATGACACTTACATTTAAAAAATCACAATATTATGTAGTGAGGAAAATTTTAAAAGAAATTTAATACATTTTTAACTAAAATTAATAGTCAATAGCATATCCACGGCTTTAAATTACTGCTTTACACCGGCGAGGCATTGACTCTATTAATTTTTGACATTTCGCAAGAGAAATAGAGTTCCATTCTTCTAAAAAAACGTCGTACAGCTCTTAAATTTCCGCACTTTGTATTTGAAACCTTTTTCTTTACTTCGAACCACAGATTCTCTATTGGGTTTAGATCTGGGCTGTTAGCTGGCCAGTCTGTTCTGTCAGTTAAGACAGAAACTGATTGCGCTGTAAGGAATTCCTAAACGGTGCGTGCAGTGTGCTTTGGATCATTGTCATGCTGTAATGTCCAAATAACCGGTAGAACGTCTTCAGCATAAGGTAACATTGTTTCTTCTATATAGTATATTTTTGTATTGGAACTGATCCATGTTACCTTCTATCAACTTTACAGGTCCCACACCATGTCCAGAAAAGCACCCCCAAATTTTCACATTTCCACCACCGTGCTTTAATGTAATTTTCGTGTACTTAGGGTCAAATGCTGTATTCGGGGGACGTCGTACATATCGTTTTCCATCAGAACATACTCTATTTATTTTCGTCTCGTCAGAAAAAAGTACATTTTTCCACTGTCGCATAGTCCAGTTTTCATACTTTCTCGCAAATGCAAGCCGGGCTTGTCTGTGGCAAAGTTTCAACATGGGTACCTTTCTTGCTATCCTACCGTGCAATTTTTCTTCTACCAAACGTCTTCGAATAGTGCGTGCTGAGATTGCTGAAGGGTTGTTTTCACCAAAATATTCTTTTTTCAGCTCATTAGACCCTTTAAAAGGATTTTGTTTTGCCATACGAACGATGTTTCGGTCATCTCGAGTAGTCGTTTTTCTCTGTTTAGGTACACGTGGAACATTCGAAGTAGTTTGATACGTAGCATAATGCTTTACAGCGTGGAAAACCATCGTTTTTGAACATTGCAAATGGTCGGCTATCTTTTTATAAGACCAATTCTTCCGGAAGTTTTATTATTACTTCCCTTGTAGATTTATCACAACTTTTTTTTTTTCGCATTGTTTTTTCATAAGAAGCAATCACTTTTTATCTTTCCAGCACTACATGGCGCCAAAATTATACAAACAGTAACAAATCGACTGAGTGTTCTCTATTTAAATTTGAATAAAGGTACACACTATTAGCGTTCTTAATTACGTGACCAGCCAGTAAATAGGAATACTATGTTTAGAAGTAGTGTAAAAAGTTTGTCTATTTATTTTAAGCTAATCATGTGTATCAATAAATACAGTGGTATTATGGAAACGTTTTACGATACCGAGAGAAATAAAAAAAAAATACATGCAATTAGTTTTGCGTCTTAGTTTGAAAAAATCTTCCTTTTATATCAGCGTTCTTAATTATATGACCACCACTGTATAATGGGTCTGTACTTCTGTTCCCTGATTGTACCATAACGGATTACGATATTTATCAAGCAAGCCTTGCAGTTACAAAGTCTCAAGATTACCCTCTTTTTTCCCAACAAACTAACATCCCTTTGAAAAAAAACTTCAATATTCTCAGTAAAGACTAGATCTTGATCCCAGTTTCCAAGTATAGTTGTTGACTACGCTTCGTTATTTTAATTAAATGTGAAACAATCCGTCGTCGGACCCGTACACCAGTGCAGACAACTTGAAATACAACTTTCTGTTTGTGACGAACGTCTGCGGAGACTTGTTCCTGCGCTTTCGATGTATAACGCGTTCGTTTTAAAACGACTTTATTGCATTTTCGCACACCAGATGGTGTGTTTCGAAATATTTCATGGAGGATTTTTTGGTTTCACTGCCGTCTTCCTACTTTCCCTCGGGTCTCTCGAAGGTTAATTTAAAGTCACGAATGTAAGGTATCTTCTAGGAAAGCGTTCTACATCTTAGACCGCATCGTCACTTATCATCGTGTGAGATAGTGGTTAAACGCGGATTTATTTTTATATTAAGGGGGGTCCATACGCCAACGACCTTGGTACACAGCCTACTAAATAGTAAGTATTGGCACTGGTCTCCTTCGTTGGTAAAAATTGTTGATTGTTACGAGTGTGTTTTGTTTTTCTCAAAAATGCTGAGATGGAATTGTAGGTGAGATTTTTACCGATATTTTGGAGTGAAACCACATTCGTTACAATCAACAATATTCGTTGTAAGCGACGGGTATTTCTGGCGCGTAGCGTATGGCAGCATAAGCAGCTTTAATAAACTCCTCCAAAATGAGAAAGATATTATGGTCAAAAAAATTAACCCTGTACTCGTTCCTTTTTATAATGTAAACTAGCCTTTTCCCGCGATTTCGTCTGCGTGTGCGTTAAATATATCAAAATCCTTCCTTAGCGGGGATGCCTAGTAATGCCTACGTTATAAAAGCTATCTAAATGTGAAAATATTTTGGCCAAATAGGTCCATTGGTTTGGGCTGTGTGTTGATATATCAGTTAGTCAGGACTTAAATATATATATATATATTTTTAAATTTATTTTAGGACATTCCACAGATCGCCATCTAAGCCCAAACTAAACACTTATGTAATGGGTGCTGGACAACGGATATGCTACTTATATACTCTTCATTTGTAAATATATACTTATAATACATAGAAACAACCAGACCACAGACAAATATCTAAGCATACATACTTGTCTGAAGCGGGAATCGAACCCGCAACCCTGTGTTTGGCAGACCGGCATGGTGATCATTGTGCCAACTGGGACGTCACTTTGAATGGTATATTTATAGAGAAAGTTTCTTATCACTATTTTCCTTACCCAATTATAATTTGTTACCAGATTACGAAGACCTGCCCACACGGGACATGTGGGGTCCAGCCCCACACGAGATCGACCCTGACATCTGGCCCCCACCGCCTGATAGAGACCCGAACGCCTGGCCCCCGCCTACCAGTGTCGACCACAAGTCACTCAGGTTCAACACATTTCCTATTTAAAAATTAACTAATGAGATTCATGATGGATGTAGGCAGAAATCGACTAAGAAAGAAAAATCTCAGTAGATCCACAGTTTGAAATCTGGTTCCAATAAAGGTTTATCCAGTCTGAACAAAATAACAAAAACAACAAAAATAACAAAAGAAAAGTAAATATAAGTAGTATATCTGTTGTCTAGCACCCATAACATAAGTCTAGTCACTTAGCTTAGAACTAGACGGCTGTCTGTCTGGAACGTCCCGCATTTTTTTTTTATATAGATATTGGTTCACGATTAGAATCAAGTCAGAAATTTAGCCACAGAAGATTCATCTTCAGAATTTTTTTCGTCCAATGTCAGGACAAGTTTTTAAATTCTGTGTGACGAATATGGTGCTAAGCTACGGCAGCATCAATGGCCTCAATTAGGTCGTTCAACATGTTATTGTTGGGGCACAGTGGTCATTAAAAGAGGTAAGATTGTACACAGCCCGGAGTTTGAGTTTTTTCGTAAGAAAACGTTACTATCACGTTTGTGTAAACTAGAAAATCGTATAGAAAGTTAAAGCTTCGCATTACGTCCTCTAAGGGTGCTTTTCATACAATTGTCTCGTTTACGCTAACGTAGTAGTAGCGTTTGCTAACTGACAAAACTAGCACTACAAGTACTGGTCCCCTACAGCGCTCTTCTGAAGTAAGCCGGTGCATATTTGGTCTGCAGTGGCACTTGGCTCTGGAGTCGGACTTTCAGATAAAAACGCTTTAAAATCGGTTCCTCGTTTCGTAATAACGATGCCACGTTCACAGACAGACATAAGGGTGGAGCGGTGCTGGCTTAGTGGTAGATACCTCGACTTTCATTCTGAAGGTCGTGGGTCCGAAAATCGGCCGGCGGTGCACCAATGGATTTTTCTTAAGAAAAATTTATGTTCGCTATTTGACATTGCTCTTACGGTGAAGGAAAACATCGTGATGAAACCCGCGGCTTAGTTGGCTCCAGAAGTATTGACAAGTTCTCTCCCCTGGACATGGTCGACTAAGCTGAGAGGGTAATAGGTGCTGGGCAAGCCTACTCCATACTCACCCAAAAAGGACCCAATTAAAAAGGGTCTAATTGCGGAAAAAAGCCCGTATACAAGTACAGACATAAGGGTCAAACTATAACACCCCTCGTTTATCCATTAGTTGGTTGTAATGTCTATATCTTTGTCATGGGTTTCAGGAACCCACCGGTTATGAAATCAGCTCGGAACGCTCCCCGGAACGCACGCAACGACATAAAGAAATCAGCGCCAGCGCAGAGACACGCCACCACATCACAACGGAGACCGTCAGACGTTAGGAACCCTAAATTAGCAGCTACTAAAGCCCATAGTGGTAAGATACTCTCACACTATCTCTAAAGTATCACTATCACTACATAGTATAAAACAAAGTCGCTTTCTCTGTCCCTATTTCCCTTTGTATGCTTAAATCTTTAAAACAACGCAACGGATTTTGATGGGTTTTTTTTAATAGATAGAGTGATTCAAGAGGAAGGTTTATATGTATAATACATGCATAATATAGCCGTGCGAAGCTGGGGCGGGTCGCTATATAAAATAAAGTCACTTTTCGTCGTCCCTATGTCCCTTTGTATGCTTAGATCTTTAAAACTACGCAACGGATTTTGATGCGGTTTTTTTTAATAGATAGAGTGATTCAAGAGGAAGGTTTTTAGATATAATACATGCATAATACAGAACTGCGAAGCCGGGGCGGGTCGCTAGTTGATAATATGCGCGACATCTTGTGAGGCAGCTCCGCAATCGCACGCCGCGCCGGCGACGATCTCCACCCACACTTGTGCATGAAAGCACGGCTGCGGGCACACCCGATTCTTAACCTATTGAGTCGACATTGTTTTTATTCTAATAATATTTATCTAATAAATTAATGAGTGGAAAAACTTTAAACTTGAACTTAGAATCTTGCTTGATTTGAAAACATTCTAATTAGCAGTTTTGGAGCTCTACGATGGATCTGCAATTCTGACTCAGTACATACCACGTACCTCCAAAATCTCAAGAAAATATAACATTTTTATAATTTTGTTTAGCAAAATCAAAAGAGACATCGAACAAGGAACACAGTAAGGCACCAGACAAACAGGACAAGGACAACAACAATGGCGATACGGACGACGAGAAGCACAAAGATGACGACAAGAGGTTCGAGCCGCCATCCGCCGCTGACGGTGACTTGGTTGATATGCTCGGTAAGTTAAACCTTAAGGTTAAAGGGTACCGGCGCTCTCTTCACACAAACGTAGTCGACTGTTTCCTCCCTGGATAACGACACTAGAGCAATTTTTTTTGCCATAAAACCTATTACTGCCATGACTATGCCTCTGTCTGACTTTAACAATTTGGGGGTCTTCTAGTCATTGAAACTTGACTGACATTGCGAGTATGCGTTCCAGTGTCTTTTGCCATATGCCTTTTTCTTGAATTTTAAAATCATTTGGAACCAAAATTAGCATGTTTGGAGTCTTAATCTAAGTAAAAAACAAGATACAACAATTAATAATCAATTTGTGTTCTAGTTTTCTTTGATGTTTCATTAATCAGCGATTAAAAAGAGATTTTATCATTCAAACTATCACTAATTCCCATTTTATCATTAAAATATGTATAATAATCAATTGAAATGCGTAATTATTGTTTTATCCCATAATTTTATCGTGCACGAGGTCATTTCTAACTCGAGATTAGTAAAACATTAAATATTTTGCTAGCATCTGAATTGTTTTCATATCTTATCTAAAGAATTCATTTTTATGACATAAATATTTAGATAATTGCTTTTAAAACTAGGTGTGGTCTTAATACTATTGTTTACTGAATTTATTTATCAAAAAAATAACGCAGTGGTACTACTTTATCAACACTTGATTTCGTTAAAATAACCGAAATAGGAGCGAAATCATAAAAACCTATTCGTTTCGGTTTCGATTTTTACTGTTAACTCTAAGGACAGAGTAATAAGGGTTTTCACTTGACATACCGGTATTGAACGGAATTGATCCGTTCTATTTCATACAACACGAGGCGCGGGGCGCTAGATGCGGGGTGGATATCGGATAATTTAGGTAATTATTTAGACGTTTGAATTTCAATCTTAGTCAAATCGGTATTTAGAGCCTCGAGCTGTAAAAACCGGTAAAGTGAGTTCAAAACGAAATTGAACTACAGCAAAAATGTGTTTCGCGCATTTGTTGTTTTACATGCGGTTTCTATTTGGTGATTATCTATCTATACGGAACCCAACTAACATACTAATCTTTTTCTTTGTTTTCAGAAAGGGATATAGTACAAAAGAATCCAAACATAAGATGGGATGATATAGCAGATTTAGCGGAAGCGAAACGGTTATTAGAAGAAGCTGTCGTTTTACCAATGTGGATGCCAGACTTCTTTAAAGTAAGTTACATTTTACTTGTATATGGGCTATTTTCCTCAACTAAACCTCTATAGATGAATCCTTTTTGCGTGAGGATGGATTAGGCTTGCCCAGCACCTATATTACCCTCTCAGCTTAGTCGACCATGTCCAGAAGAAAGAACTCGTCAATTTGATACGTCTTGAGACTACTAAGTTGCGGGTTTTATTAAGATGTTTTCCTTTACCGTAAGAGCAATGTCAATAAGCGCAGATAAATTTTTCCTAAGAAAAATCCATTGATACACGGCAGACTGGGACTCGACCCCACGACCTTTGGAATGAAAGTCAACTCAACTGTTTAAAGTCTGAGAGACTAATTGCAGATTTATTTAAAAAAAATTTATAAATTCTAGGGTATCCGTCGACCGTGGAAAGGTGTACTGATGGTAGGTCCCCCTGGTACCGGGAAGACTATGTTAGCCAAGGCAGTGGCCACCGAATGCGGGACGACTTTCTTCAACGTATCGTCCAGTACACTCACATCGAAATACAGAGGAGAATCTGAGAAACTAGTCCGATTGTTATTTGAAATGGTGAGTTTGTGATGCTACTTACTTTAAATGAGACATCGTCTGCGTGGGAATTGAATTTTCCTAAATTCATAGCCTTGTTTGCCGAATTTTAGCTCAATCCGTCCCACTTGCGTTGATTTATCAGTCAGCCAGGATTTTGAATTTTATATTTATAGATTTACAGACCAGTTTAAGTACTTGGGATCTGTGCTTCGCGCGTCCGGCGACATCGATTGCGACGTCAAGTCACGCATTTCAGCGGCTTGGGCCAAGTGGCGTGAGGTGACTGGTGTCATTTGCGACCCCAAAATGCCGGTTAAACTAAAAGGACAGGTCTATAAAACCATCATTAGACCTGTCCTTTTGTATGGTAGTGAGGCGTGGCCGGTGCTTGAGCGACATAAGCAGGAGCTGCGTGTCACGGAGATGAAGATGTTGCGCTGGATGTGTGGAGTGACGCGAAAGGATCGCGTCAGGAACTCCCGCATCCGGGGCAGCCTTCATGTCCGAGACATTGCAGATAAATTGCAAGAATGTCGCTTACGCTGGTACGGCCACGTCTTGCGAAAACCGGCTAGTTACGTGGGGAACAAATGTCTTGCCATGGCGCCTCCGCCGGGTCGTGGCAGACTGGGTAGACCCAAGAAGTGCTGGCTTGACGTCGTAAAAGGTGATATGCGTGCAAATGGCCTTACTAACCAGGATGCCGAAGATCGTGCGCAGTGGAGGCGTAAAAGTAGGAAAGCGGACCCCGGGCTCCCGAGAGGGATGCAACCGCGAACATCGCTCGGATGATGACATCTGCGTGGGAATTGAATTTTCCTAAATTCATAGCCTTGTTTGCCGAATTTTAGCTTAATCCGTCCCACTTGCGTTGATTTATCAGTCAGGCAGGATTTTGAATTTTATATTTATAGATTGGGTATTTAATGTGTTCCCCGCGGTTTATAAAGTTTCAATTCATACCCTATCATTTTATTCCACATAAAAACTCTATTTTTTTTTTCTAAAAATTGTGTTACCATTTCAATTTCATTTCAAGAGATATCAAAATCTATACTTGAAATAGGTAACTTGACAGGTTTTTTTAAATCTCTTAATAATTTACTTGACTATGGCAGAGCCAAAAGGCGGCTATATTTTTAACCCATACATTTAACTTAAACTGAAAATTTTGCTTCTTTACCTCTGAAAAACATTGGGCAAATGGACGCGAGCGATTTATTTCCTATCATTTTAACGCTAGATTGGTGATCGTTTATTTTAGCTCCACAAGACTGAACTCACTGTATTCCTTTGCTATTCAATAATAATTGTTTCTATATGTTTTAGGCACGTTTCTACGCGCCAAGTACAATATTCATAGACGAGATAGACTCGTTATGTTCCCGTCGCGGTTCTGACAGCGAGCACGAGGCATCGAGACGTGTCAAGTCGGAGCTGCTCGTTCAGATGGACGGACTCGGTTCCGTATCTGATGAACCGCAGAAGGTAACAAGTAATAGATTAGTGTTGCCTGTATGTATTCATAGACGAGATAGACTCGTTATGTTCCCGTCGCGGTTCTGACAGCGAGCACGAGGCATCGAGACGTGTCAAGTCGGAGCTGCTCGTTCAGATGGACGGACTCGGTTCCGTATCTGATGAACCGCAGAAGGTAACAAGTAATAGATTAGTGTTGCCTGTATGTATTCATAGACGAGATAGACTCGTTATGTTCCCGTCGCGGTTCTGACAGCGAGCACGAGGCATCGAGACGTGTCAAGTCGGAGCTGCTCGTTCAGATGGACGGACTCGGTTCCGTATCTGATGAACCGCAGAAGGTAACTAAATGTTCTAGATTGGTGTTACCGATCGATTAAAATATTTAAATAATAAATAAAAATTGTAGGACATTCCACACATCGCCTTCTAGCTCTAAGCTAAGTAACTAGAATTGTGTTATGGGTGATAGACAACGGATATACCACATAATAATGTATACTTTTCTTTTGTTAATATATACTTAATAGACATACAGAAACACCCAGACCAGAAACAAATATCTGTACATTAATACTTGTTTGAGGCGGGAATCGAACCCGCAACCACAGAGGTTGCCAATTGTTCTGAATATAGGTAGAGATCGATAAAATCGATAGGGTGATTTTCGAATGTAAACTATCGATCTAAAATTACTTAAATGATCTTTAAAACCTTGTAGCTTAATATGGAATGAGAATGTCATTTATTCCGCTAACACTCCTTTAAACACCATTTTATACCATAAATATAACATTTTATTTCCAGATAGTAATGGTTCTAGCAGCTACGAATTTCCCCTGGGACATCGACGAAGCCCTACGACGTCGGCTCGAGAAGCGCATATACATCCCTCTACCGACGCAGGAAGGTCGCGAGGCGCTGCTTGCCATCAACCTGAAGGAGGTCAAGGTTGATTCTGAAGTCGATCTGAGGTCCATCGCTAAGAAACTTGACGGATACTCTGGAGCTGATATTACTAATGTCTGCAGGTATGGAAATAATGTTCGCTCCTACACTTATTTATTACTAACAGCTATTACATACTTATAAAACAACTAGCGATCCGCTCCGGCTTCTCACGGCTATATTATGCATGTATTATACATTTAAACCTTCCTCTTGAATCACTCTTTCTATTAAAAAAAACCGCATCAAAATCCGTTGCGTAGTTTTAAAGATCTAAGCGTACAAAGGGATATAGGGACAGAAAGCGACTTTGTTTTATACTATGTAGTGAAGTGTAACAACAGAAAGCCAATTATAGGATCTCACGGTTTAAAAAATGATGTCGCATCATGAAAATGACTCGCATATTCAGACGTGAGCGCATCTACGAACTAGCACTATAAAGGTGGACGGAGATTGATACGCGCCGAACGCGAAAAAGGTACCTTATAATTTGTACCTTATCTCTATTATTATAAGGTACCTTTTTCCGTGGACGGCAAAAATTCGACGCGCTCGGCGCGTATCAATGTGCGGGCACCATAAACATAAAGAAACAACAAACAAATAATCATTAAAGTTACCATTGAAAATTGAACTTTCATTTGTATACTTAGTAACTTTCTGTGGTAGTTTGTTACAATTCCTTCTAATTTACGAGGAAAAGTTGTATGTTCCTGGTTGGAGTAAACAATCGCTGATTCTCCAAAAAGCTAAAAAAAAGGAAATCACAAAGGCAAGGGTACAGGAAAACCTAGCTCTAACTAAACTCTAGAGGCATTATTCAAGAAGTAAATCATTTATCTTATTAAAATGTATGGGCACTTAACGAACGAAATATACATAACGTCGTGGCTGAGGTCCATACGACCCAGTTGGCACAATCACCATGCCGGACTGCCAAACACAGGGTTGCGGGTTCGATTCCCGCCTTAGACATGTATTTATACTTAGATATTTGTCTGTCGTCTGGTTGTTTCTTTGTATTATAAGTATATATTTACAAAAGAAAAGTATATAAGTAGTATATCCGTTGTCTAGCACCCATAACACAAGTCTAGTTACTTAGCTTGGGGCTAGATGGCGATTTGTAGAATGTCCTGGAATATTTATTTATTTGTTTATATTTATACATTAATCTTTACAGCCCTCTGGAGGCGCTTTCTATATAAAGTCCCTTAGTGTCAATATTATTATGTATCTCTTTTTAACAGGGACGCATCAATGATGTCAATGCGCCGCAAGATTGCCGGCCTAAAGCCCGAACAAATCAAACAACTAGCTAAAGAAGAACTCGATCTACCAGTCACCAAACAAGACTTCATCGAGGCACTATTGAAATGTAACAAATCTGTCTCCAAAGGTGACATACAGAAATATTTAGCATGGATGAACGAGTTTGGCAGTTCTTGATTGTAGACACTTTAACACTGGCTTTGTGCTGGTGTCGACATGCCTTATTGTATAGAATGGCCTTATGGACCGGGTCGTAACAGTAACAGGCCAATTAACACTATTATTAAATAGCACAGTTACTTTTGACGTGACAACGTTTTATAAATTGGTTTGCCGGGTGACACTTCAAGAAACTGCGTTACGCTCCGCTGACGTTATGCGCTCACAATGAGAGCGAGTGAGAGGCACGCGGGCATGGTTAGCCCGCCTAAGAGCGAGAGTGACAGACATAAAAAGTGAAAGGCACGCGTCCCTTCCACTCGAGCACAGTTGTTGTCACGTAAAACTTTCGCCCGTATACCGACTTTACAGGCAACCAGTTTTTTTAACTAATGAGGGATACTCAATAGGCTTTTTTTTAAGCTAGTTTGAATAGCCACCGTTGTCTCTGGTCAAGATAAATTTTTTTACTCAGTCAGGGAAGGCAAAGACTGCTGAGTGGGCCCATACAGCCTCGACAAACTTTATTGATTATTACTGGTCATAGACATCTATGAGTTTTTTTTTTACTTTCTTTGATGTAAAGCTGCTGCTGCCATCTATCAAGGCAACTGAAACTAGTCTTTTTTTTAAAAAAAAACGGGAAAATGGTTCAAATCTCTCTTAATTCAACCTAAAACCATTTTAAGATTGATTGTATTACTTTGCCAGTCAAATTATGGAAAACCAATCAGTCAAATAAGAAGATTAATGGCTTTGCCGTTAAATTAAGTTCTAATATCAAGATGTTAATGTTGCTTTTACAATGTAATATGATGATGATGATGTGTTTTAAATCGAACCACCTTGAAGTGAGCCTTTAACACACTCATAACAGCTGTGACGTCATTGACTGTTTTCGTGCTACAATTTAAATGATTAAAGATTTATAAAAAACAGCTTTTTTTTAATACTCACTGAAAAGTTGTCAATTGAAAGTGATTGTGTTACTTGGTAGAGATGCTTGATATTGGTACCCTGGCTTTGAAGACCGACCTGGTGCCTTCTGGCCTTAAGAACATTAGACTTGTAACAGTATTAAATACGGAAAGTATAAAACATAGTGGCATATCGGTAGTTGAACATTCCTGATTATATAGCGTTTGTATCTAAGCGACGTTTTGGTCCTTCGAGCCGGATGCATTTTTTAATTTTCTGTTTTACGACGTACTTATAAGTAATTTTGTATAAAACTTCATGTAGTGAGTAAATAGGTATCTTCTAAAAAGCGTGCTAGATCTTAGACGAATCGTCACCTACCGTTAGGCAGGTGTGATAGTGGTTAAACGCTGACCTATCATATTTAAAAAACTTGCCTCAATCATTGCTTTTGCACGGTCACCTTTCAAATCTATAACATTGTATAGAGGACAATAATACAAACAACAATTGCCACGTAACAAAATCTAATAAAGTGAGATTTGCCTGTTATTTGATGTTAAAAAAATATTATCTCGCTCGAAGGACCAAATATCAAAAGTCGTTTAGTTAGATGCAAGTGCTATAATCAAATTCAATAAAATTATTAATTTAACCGACATTAAAATTAGTATGTTCTCTGTTTTGTCTGCTGTCAATGTTTAGCACAATATTTTGTTTGAAATTGATGTAAGTTGAGTTGATAATATTTTTTTCTGAGATCTGTCCATCACATTGTTTTTTTTTTAGCATAAGGTTATTGAAAATTCATTGACAATCTAATAGGACAAAGGTATATGACTTTTAGAAAGTCTTTCGCCTACACATTTATGTAGAATAAACCCTTGAAACGATGTCAATAAATTTCCGATTACCCTGTATAGTGATTTCTGTACTTAAATTAGGTTATTGAGATTCGTAGTTTATTTAAAAAATTATATAATTTTATGCCATAACTAATTTAGATGTAAATTTTTTTATAGATTTTTTTTATGAATACTGTAGTGTTAATGCAGTTTGGAATGGGTTGGCCGGACAAAGCTAAACTTAGATGGTGCTAACATAGCTAGTTCCCCTGTCATTGTGCTGTCATTTAAAATGTTCTGCGAAGGTAGGCCAAAAATGTTTGGTCACTGAGCTAACCGGATAAAGAAAAAAAAGTTCTGCAGGAGTTTTGGCAGGAAGAAGCCAACAGCATGTGCTGCAGATTTATTTATATGAAACGTAGGGTTAACCGAGTTAAATTGTGTAATTCTAGTGAAAAATCGTTCAGTAAAAGTGCAGTGTCGAACATTGGCTTTTCTCGTTGCCTCAAAAATCTCCTAGAAGGTTTGTAGTAAAGTAGCCACCGCTTTACTGTGGCTTCTGACTTGACGAACTATGACTGTTTTGAGCACAAGCAGTACAAATCCATTATTTAAAAAACTATCCGCTTTGATTGGAAATAATTAATAATATCCATTCTTTTTTTCAGTTTTTGAAATGCCAATAATTTTAAGAATCGAAAATTAAGTACATTTTTTGATTATTTAATATTGTTTATCTCATCTGTAAATGCAATTTTAGAGCATTTTGAGACAACACAGCCTGTCATTTTTTAATAAAAGTTATTGCTTTAAAATCACGTTTTGGGAACTATCTATACAAGCGCCACTTTGACAATTGCCAACCCCATTATGTTTTGAAATATTTGGCATTTATATTTTAGTATTTCGCTCAAGTAATAATATTTGTAAGCATATTTCATGTGATATGTAAAGTAATAATTTATATTATATATTTTGATTGAACGTTAATATTTCACTTTTGCTTTGTTAAAATACGAATTATGTTCAAAAAAAAACTGCGACTAACTTCATTCGAGTTTGATTTGGTGCAATACAAAGTGAAGTTAGTTAGTGACGTCACAAAATGGCGTCGAGTTGCCCCTCAAGGCCCACCGTAGTGTGTACTAAATTGCTAATTATTAGATGTTTTTCAACATAAACAGGGTTTTTAATTCCTGCTTGAGTTGGAAGACTTTAATCTTAAATCATAGCTTAAATAATAACTAAAATAAACTTATTAATAACAATAATATTAGCAATTTTATTCATCATAATTGTAAAAGTGTTTGAATAATAGTGTAAAACTTTACGGTGGGCCTGCAATAACGCAAAGCAACTATCAATAGAATCAAGTGTTCGTATAATAATTTTTAAAATAAAATTAATATAACGATTAACTAAATGAATAATTTATTATTTGATCGTTTTAATACAGTTCTAAGTGAAGAAGATAACAATATTTTTGCATCCAAATTAACAAAATTTAATCTTGTAATGATGACATGGAATAAATCAATTTTAAAAATAGTATTAAAGTGTTTTACTTTGTGTATCATAGATGTTGGACTTTGCTGTCCGTCCGTCTGTCACCAGGCTTTAATCTCATGAGCCATGATAGCTAGAGAGTTGAAATTTTCACAGATGATGTATTTCTGTTGCCGCTATAACAACAAATAAGTACTAAAAACAGAAAAAGCACCTAAAGATTTTTTTAGTGTGTTTTTAAGAATTTTAGGTTATTTTCATATTTACTATTTTTAGGCAATTTTTTTATTATTATACTACCAATAGGGCAGGCAAAAGACTTAATACAGCCTTGTCTGACATACAATATTTTATAGGTTTTTTATTATGGTACGGAACCTTTCGTGTGCGAGTACGACTTGCACTTGGCCGGTTTTTTTACCTAAAGATGTAAAAAACCCTCAGGAATCAGGAATGATGATCAAAAAATAGAAGCTAAAAAACCTACTAACTTAAGTTTGAAGGTACGTTTGGAGCACAAATAACGGGTAACATGATAAAAACGGGGTTCCAACATGAACCACTGACGTGGACGATAAGTGAATCACATTTCACCTTTTATTAACTAAATCAACGTAATTTAGAATATCAGCACGTTAACTTTCAAAACAATACAAGAAAACACTGACTAAAATGTGGAATAGTCTTACTGTTTGCAGCGGCTGAAGAGCGATGTTGGCATATTGGTAACTCGACTTCCATTCTGAAGGTCGTGGGTTCGAATCCCAGCCGAGCGTGCACCAATGGACTTTTACTAAAAAAAATATGTGTGCTAATAATTAACATTGCTCTTACGGTGAAGGAAACCATCGTGATTAAAGATAATATATTGTCATCAGATTATTCATTTCGAGCATACAATATTATAACATAGGTAGAACTTATACTAAATTTGTAGATACAGTCGGCTGCATAATTGCAGCCCCCAGTAGAATTCGAAAATTGCTATAATTGGAATGTATCCTAGATTGGGGTAAATAAATCGGGATGACTCCTTGAAATCACTGGTCGTAATAATTCTACAAGTTAATATTTCCGCCAAATTAACGACTATTTTTTTCTTCGGTCATAGACCGAAGTTAAAGCTGACAAGAATCGACTAAGAAGCTACTAACCGATTTCGATCTTCAAAATACAATCGACTAAATATGACTTTTTTCGCTTTTGCCATTGCCTAAAGTGACGTTTTAAAAAAAGTTATCTGTCATTATTATGTTGGTTAAGAAGATAGGAAACGGATATTATGTTTATTTACTATAACATTAAAACAGTTGATAAACTATTTCTAAGTAATGAGCTCCTAAAACTTTAGCATTATAATTACAGTCTATTGCAATACAAACAAAATTTCATCAAAATTATGAGTTTTTCGGTAGTTTTATTGAGCATGTCGTTCAAATGATTACAATGAAGTTAGCTGTGTTTTCTTCGCGCCAGCAAAATTTTCGTTTTGCTATGGTGGCTACCCTGTGGTAACTACGTGGTCGCGATGGTTTACGAAAATGTAAACATTATCTTATCAATACCCTTTTTCTCTATGACACTACTGATAAACTAAATCTAATTAACTAAATATCGCTATTTTTTTTGTAAATAAATGCCGTAAAGTCATAGTTGGCAAATATTTTTAATAAACAAAAAAATATTTTTTGTTACTAGTGTGAACATAGGCAAAAGCGTTGAGTCAAGCTCTGCAGAATATAGTCCGTAATGGCGGACGCCAATAATTTCGGAAGATTCGTGAATCCGTTGTTCTGTGTCTAAATATTTAGTTGGAAATCTTGCTTGGATGTGTGTTATACTCTTGGTGAACTTGAGATCAGTGTTTATACGTGATAGTGATATGGTAATTCGCCTAAACATGACAAAAGCGCTTGCTAGCTATGTAACCTTTTCCCTAACCTCGTTTACGCCAATGGAGTAGATATGTGATCGATGTGTGTGCTTCAGTGAACGATATATCGTCAGTTTCGCGTTTACAATTTGTGTCTGGTTAATCTTTTGTTAGTGATGGATGTGTCCGCGTCGCGGTTTTGCAATCCGACGCCCGATTTCGATGTAACGTAAGCGAGCCGGTCGATCGCTGTTGCGAGTAAGCAGGGACGGCCGTTGTCAGCCGAACATGGCTGCGACGCAGGCTGAATCTCAGCGTAGCGAAGCTAATATAGAGCAGAATTCAACCGAGCAGCTCAGTGAATCAAGGAACGCTTTGTTGCAAAACGGCACCGACAAAGCTGTCGGGCGCGTTCCGCCCGATGGCGCGTTGAACACAAAGAGCAAATCGCCGATGTCTGGTGAATCGGGACAAGCTCGCGACGGCGAGCCGCCCGGCCACGACCGAGGCCCGGAGAGACCGGGGCCCGACCAGTACGGCCAGTATAGATACCCGGAGGGAGCGGATCCTTACTACGCGCCGCGCCCGGGGTTTCCCGGTAAACCGCGGCCGCCGGGCCCGCAGCAGCCACGATTCTTCGCGGGGCAGGTGTCCCAAGCACCCGGGCCCACGCCCACTCTCAACTCGCTGCTGCAGTCGAGCGGCGCGCCACCTCACCGTTATCCTAATAATTATGATCAGCCACCCGGTGGCTATGGGCCTGGACCTGGATGGCCACCTCCACGGCCCATGCCACCGTATAATCCTCAAGGAAGTCCATATAGAAATTCAACGGTAAGTAAAATATCTTATTCATTCCCTATATTTGTACTGTTGTTTTGTTTAGATTTACTGCTTTCACATTTTCTCTCAGAAGGTTTAGTAAAAAGTAAAAACCTTTTATTCACTAAAACCATTCCCATTTCCACTAATGTAATTAATTTACTACCAACGTTATTACAAGCTTTACAAACAAGTTTTTGGCATTCCCCACAATGCAAAGAAATGTGAAATCAGCTTCACAAAACAACTTTAAAATTTACTTATAAAAATATCTCATAGGTACCTACCAAATTTTTTAAATTTATAGTTTTTTATAATTTAAGTCTATTAGTTTTTTTATAATCAAGTGACTGATTGCCATTACACCCCAATATAAAACTAAAAATATAAGTAATTTGTTTAGAAATTCAATTTAACAAGTAATTTGTCAGACAAATTAAAAAAAACACTTTTCATATTGGATGATTCTCTTCAATTTTTATTGACTCTTAACAATTTTCATAAAATGATGTGGGAATTATTTTCTTCGTCTATCCCACGGTGTGGAATATCTTTATGATCTAGCAATATTTCTGGTGCATAAACCGTTTTACAATTCAGATATTTCTAAAATCTTGCCCAAAAAAAAACAAGATTCCATTATTTTAGCCAAAACTATTCAATCTGAAATATACCCTCGTGGATAAACCTATGCTCTGACATACTTTTCTTCGTTTCCAACCGTAGCAAGTGTATAGTAGCTGAACTGCCACTTCTTGTCATATGAGCAAGTCTAGAGCAGGAAGGCAGAGAAATGTTTCCATCATTTAATTTATGTCAACAAAATACCATTTAGTCGCATTTACCTGTTTTTCCTCGGTTCTATAAGATACAACCTTTAAATTTTGTCTGATCGAAATTGCACCACATGCCTTTATTTTATTGATTTGTTATTGATGCTCTTGGCATTGAACCAATATCTGTTATCTGACAGTTTAGGGATACGGGCTGGAGACAACAATTGTTAGGATATTGAAAACACTTTCTAAAAGTCCACTCAGAAATACTCAATAAGCGAGCACGAAGCCCACCATAGCCCAGTGGTTTAGAGCATCCCAGCTTCAACATAGAGGTGCTCGTGGATTGAAATTTCGCCAGGGGCATTCAATTTTATGAGTGTTTTCTGATTCTTATTTTTCTGTCTCACTTTAAAATACAATCTAGTTTGACAAAATTAGTCTTCATGGCTTCTTTGAACTACAATCTCATCGGCCTTAAGCTCACATCTGTAGGAGTTACCTAACCATAACTCTGCCCGTGTCCCCAGGGTGGTGAAACGAGCATCAAAAATGATGAAGGCATAAATTGCCGTACGATTATCTAAATAATGCAATTACAATCTTAAAAATATGTATATTTACAGAAACACACAGTCTGGAAACAAATACTGTACCCAAAAACTTGTTTCAACGGCGGGAATCGAACCCGCTCGCTGGCGGGTGTTGCCTACCGTCCAACAGATACCATAAATCATAAAAAGAATGAAAGCAGTCAATGACTCTAGCTTATCTTTAAAGGTTTTTTTCTGGTAAAATTTTCTGCACATGCTACCTGCTACAGAGAAATGGGAATCTTTTTTGATGGTTCAGTGCTATGGTCTAAAAAGCAATAGTTTATCTAGATAGATGTCTTCTTTATGTTTTACTAGCTGCGCTCGCGATCCCGTGGGAATATCGGGATAAAAAGTAGCCTATGTGTTAATCCAGGTTTCCAACTATCTACATGTACCGAGTTTCATGGCAATCAGTCCAGTAGTTTTTGCGTGAAGGAGTAACAAACATACGCACACACAAACTTTATAATATTAGTAGGATCACTTGACACTGTCTAACGTTAGCCTTAGATGGCTTCATATATTCGTCTTTATATAATTCTTTTCTTTGATGGATGATGGATTGAATCTTCATTCGAAAGGTATTATTTATCAATGAGGAGATATATAATTGAGTACATGTTCTACCTTGCAACATGGCAAAATACGAAATCCTTGGTCAGTTTAATACAGGGTGTTTAGAAGGTGGTGGGCTAATTTGACATGTGTGATAATGAAGTCTTCCTCCTACCTGGTGGCTTTTATTTCGTTCTTTTAGCAATATAACTTTGGATATCTGATAATAGATGTTGTGTTCATCTAATAATTAGAAATGATTGTCAAATTTCAAACCTTAAAAAATTATTTATATTTGCATATTATACTGAAAAACTAAAAAGGAGAACATTTTCAGTTTAAAACCTCTCTGATGGTATACCAGTGGTATTTTGCAGTTGCAACAAAAGTTGCAGTCAGTGGTATTATACCACTGACTGCAACTCCTTACATATTTACTTAACATTTTCGGTCAAAGTGTTCCAAATTTGAAAAATTTTGAACAGCTGAAAACTGCGAATCTGTGTGTAAGTAAGAACAAGGTAGGAAAATGGTTTGACTTAATTTCTATACAAAATGTATAAGTACTTGAAGTTTTTCGCGATTTGCGGACTTTTACTTCATATCTAGGTTAGTTTCTAAAGTGATTTGTTCCTTATTCAAAACCACATCTAAGTATCTAAAATGCCAAATTTCTTTAAAAAAGATATAAATGCCGATGTTAATTATTTCAAAAATAAGGAAAGTTCTGGTAAGAACGTTTTGTCAAAGCAGCAGCGGTTCTGAGACCTACATTTACTGACCCACTCAGTTCAGCCACCCTGTATAGTTAGGGAGCTCCCTATATGATAAAGTGAGTGGTAATGGGGTACCATTACCATTCACTTTATCATATAGGGCAGATGGTAATCTGCCCACGCAAGTTGTCAATATCCAGAAATATGACCAAAAAACTGTAATTTTGGCATTTTTGTTCTTGACTAGATCAAAATTTTTCAGAAAGTTTATCCGGGATCATATCTAACAATATTATTGATACCGCAGAGTGGTTTCCCGATAAGTCACTGACTGTTGTTAGACTCAGTCATCTCGGAGCCCTTTACTTGCAGAAATACAAAAACCACTAACAAATATATTTTATGCCAAGCAGGCAGTCATTCCTCAGAGATTCCTCTGTTAATCCTTTTTTGTTTTTTTAAACTTAACCCCCATAGTACAAAAAACGTAAAACCTATGTACCTAGTATAGTGAACTGCTGTTCCCGTCACAACAAGGTGTCAGCCGCTACTTTAAAAAAAAGAAAAAGGGAATCGCTTTGGAGGAATAACAAAGCCGGCCCGCTCAGTTAGCAGATATAAAAACGAAAGCCCACGACGATAGTGAAAGTTTGATGTGTAGGCAAATATTACTCGCTTCCAGGCGGAGATTTGTGCGTTCAGCCCGCCGCACTTCCAAAAGGGGGGTAAAAGGTAGTGGAGCACTGAGGCACCGCTGACGTTTCGCTGTTTGCCCCCCAGCGCATACATAATGTATTGCGGTGGATCGCGTGTGCCGACTAAATCAACGTGGATGGAACTTGACATCCGACGCGTGTATCCATCTGACTTACATGACATAAACCTCGAGTTTCTCTACATTAACCTTTGATTGAACAACGGACTTGAGTACAAAATGTATTACAGCATTTATACTCGAGCAAGTCTAATCAATAATTCGAAGCTAACTCGAAGTAGACCTATCATCTGGTTGACAAGTTTTGTGTAATTGAAAACTAATTTTAGGTTTCGATGTAATCGGTAGTCTACTTCTCATACTGTCAAAACAATCTACCTAAATATGATTCTTAAAAGAAAGGCGTACTTACCAATTCTTGAATAGTGAAACTTGTAAAAAGTAACACCATCCGAAATCTTGAAAGTAAAGTTCACGGGTTCGAGCCTTTCGTTTTGTAATCGGTATATTGTTTGGCGGCATGCATAAAACAATGCATCGAGCATGCCTGTTTACACTTTCGAGTTCATATCCAAGGTCGTACGCATTTGTAAGGATGTATCCGTAGGCTGGCCGGTGCCGGTGAACAAATACCGGTTACATAACAATGTCCTACTTCCCACGATATTGATACATACTTCCGTACGACTTTATGTTTATGATTCATTGATATACTATTTAGCGGCAATCACATTAATTGTTTGTTTTGTTTGCATACGTAATTAACTTGATTTTCTATTGATTTTCGACAACTTCATGAATGACTGATTAAAGTTTTACGTCACAATATTGATAAGTTGAATTGTTATAGGTATTTGCGATTTCAGCTTACAGAATTGTGGACTCTCCATTAGGTAGGTATTTAGTTTGTGAATTGTTGAAATATTTACAACAAAGTTCGGAGACAATCATAGCGATTCTAATACCAAATCAAGAAGTCAGTTTAATACCTACCTAATAAAGTGTCGATTTCGGCGCGTGCGGAATTATTTGAACCAAGTAAATAGCAACTTGTCGCCGTTTACAAACAATATCGACAGAAACGTGTTTAATCTGTATCACTATGACGATTCGTCGTCACACCGATTATTATTATTTTATGATGAATGACACAAATGGGCGAGCATTGTGGAATTAGTCATTTATCTCGGCATTTTGTTTACCCACAATCGTGTTAGATAGTTGTCGATAAGGAGACACGTGGTTACGGGGTCGTCGACCCGACATACTCGAGCTCGCCGACAGCTCGGTAATAATAATAAAATGTTTCCGTGCGACTGGTTCAAGGGCGAGCCGCTGATATCGGCGCCCGCTATATTTAGATTTAGCTTGTATGATGTCGATGTGTGTGTTTGTCTACCTACACGATTGTCTTGCATCGGCTATTAACAATTACTAAATAGAATTCCAATTCATTCGATCTTTAAACAACTCAATTTGAAATCGATTCGTTCATTATTCTGTTGATGATAAACTTTAACACAGTGCGGTGTCTTTGCTATTCCATTTACTAATTGTTTTGGAACAGTATGAAGAAATCATCCAGTTGATCAGTTATAATTGTGCTCCTTGATTGAGTTAACATTTGAAAAGTAAGGAAAGACCGAAAATTAAGGACCAACTTTATTAGAAAGACCGACCCAACCAAATGTCCGCTGCCTACACAGCTAGACTAGTTCAATACACTTTCTGTAGAGATGTGTTGGCTTAGTGGTAGATACCTCGACTTTCATTCTGAAGGTCGTGGGTTCGAATCCAGGCCGGCCGTGCACCAATGTATTTTTCTTAAGAAAAATTTATGTGCGCTAATTGAAATTGCTCTTACGGTGAAGGAAAACATCGTGATGAAACCCGCGGCTTAGTTGGCCTTAGAAATATTGACAATTTCTCTCCTCTGGACATGGTCGACTGAGCTGAGAGGGTGGTAGGTGCTGGGCAAGCCTACTCCATCTTGACGCAAAAAGGACCCAATTAAAAAGGGTCTAATCGCGGAAAACAACCCGTTTACAAGTATACTGTCTGTATTTCAGCAAAATCTATGTATATTAAAGAGAAAAAGGCTCGTCACGAAATGTCTAAAACTTAGAGCAACGAATCCGAAACTTTGCATGAATGTTACTTTTAGGACCTAGGCGTGCAGCCTAGGTAAACCTAAAGTGGGCAGCCTAGGTAAGTTTAAACTAAGTAAGGGTTTTTTGGAAATTCGACTTCTTAATGTGGTAAAATGGGTTGTTAAAGTTTGTGGTTCGTAGTAAATAAACTAATTTTCTGTGTTAGTAAAAGATCAATATCACTAAAGAGACATTAGTGACACAAGTTATTCACACAACGATTGTTGTATATAATATTAAACCCATCTCCGTATTTAGGGCAAATAGGCGGTCGTGTTGTGCGTAGTGCAGTCTTTGAGTAAATATCGCTCTCGCTTTCGTATCGCAATAGTGGTGTTGTATACATGAAAACGAGATGAATGGGTCGACGGAGGCCGTTCATTCTGAGTCCGTGATGTGGATTTCGTAAAATCAATGGTAGCTCACTAGTTGGCTCGGATTCGTACTTCCGCGACCGATAATCGTGTCATTGTGCTCTACTTGGACAGTTGATAGTTCTGACATAGATGCCTAGCATTAGGTATCCCCTACTGTTTGTTATAATTTCCTTTTGTATGTCCCACGGCCCACCTAATTCACACCTTTCTTCACGCTCTTCATTGTTTCGGAATGTATGCGTGTAATATGCTAAGTTTTTCTTTCGAAAAAAAAATTGTTTCTTATGATCCGAAACTTTTTTCCATAGAACATTCTCTCTTATACCAATCGAATCTTGGTGCCCACCGCATTGTAAGTGTAACGTACCCGGAGAAAGTTGTCGCGCTCAATTTTCGCATCTTTATCTCCCGACTGTGCACCTTGCATCATTGACATAAAAACGTCACTCGTCACGCGGACTGCATTCATTCATACTCAATATGTTGAATGTTGTAATGGGGTCGTTAAACCGTAGTGACGTCACGTAATTGCCGGCTCCCTTCGCGTAGGCCGCTCGACGTCTGTTAAATCAAAACATTCCGATTAATAATAAAGGAGTTCTGTAGGTGAAACTTTTCGAATTCCTATTCGATAATTGGTAGGTAAATTACTAAGACCTTTGGCTTCTGTACTATTTTATTTTCCATTAGCTGCGCTCCGCGGTTTCACCCGCGTAAGTCCCGTAGGAATATCGGGATAAAAAGTAGCCTTTTTGTTAATTCAGGTCTCCAGCTCATACTGAGTTTCATCGCAATCGGTCCAGTGGTTTTTGCATGGAAGAGTAACAAACATACACACAAACACACAAACTAAGTAGCAAGTAGGATCAACGCACAGCTTAAACCAATCGGTCGGGTTAAAACTTAACATAAAGATAGCTATGATGACGTAGGCATCCGCTAATAAAGCTACGCGCTACTCGGACGAAGTCGCTAGTAAAAGCTTAACGAAATAATAACCGTACTTATATAGCAGACTTTCATGTTGTCGTTGTTTCCCGAATGTAAATCGTTTACAAAAGCAAGCCCGGTGACGCTTCGCCAATGCCAATGATGCAAACGTTGCGTTACGTAACAACACTAACATCGATAAATGTATAAGTATAAGTATCCGTATGAAAGGGGCCATTGCCAAGGACTTTACTCTGAGCTCAGTCAGAAAGGTTAATGACTTCCATTTACACGCGTCTAAATGATTTAGGTTATAGGTATTCGAGTTAAATATACAGATTTAACGTAGATTTACAAATGAATGAGACGCTTTTGTCAAGGTTCCGTTTCATTTAATTAAATGTTATTACTACTATTCTAAGAATTACTTTCAGGAGATTCAAACGCTTACTGTGACGTCATTTGACTTGACATCTGCCCCCTTACGATTACTTTCTCATCACTATCACTACATAGTATAAAACAAAGTCGCTTTCTCTGTCCCCATATCCTTATGTATGCTTAAATCTTTAAAACTACGCAACGGATTTTGATGCGGTTTTTTTTAAATAGATAGAGTGATTCAAGAGGAAGGTTTATATGTATAATACATGCATAATATAGCCGTGCGAAGCCGGAGAGGGTCGCTAGTTCACGATAAAAAATTGTATGAATTTGACATAGGTCAACGAATAGTCACGTGGTCTTGCGTTAGAGAAAAGAAAATGGTAGACAAGTTTCATTTTACGAATTTCATACAAAAAATTCGTCAAAAAGTAATCTTGTCTAAGGGGCTGATTACTAAACTACCCTTTACTTATTCGATTCGCGTTGACAGAAGGAAGGACACACTGCAACAGCAGTATCTGTTAAACCTGCATACGGTCTTGTTGAGTTTGATCAGTTACGTTAGTGATTGATGATTAGTGTAATTATTGTGCAATATTTGTTAGAGATATCTATGTGCAAGCCACCTGTTGCCTAACTAGTAACCACACCACCTAGTTAACGTTACCGCGAGCTTGACATTCACAAAGGCTCGTGACGGCGCAGACCGAAATAACTTGCCGTAACCGACCGCATAACACGAAGTAATGTTCTTTCTATTTATAGTGTTTTATAATTAAAATATACAGACATTCCATGCATTCTCGTCCTACTAGTCTCCAGACGAATAACGACGGTAAACATTGCAATCTTAAGGCGAGCGACTTTCTTATTTATTAGCGCTATAACATGTCTGCTTCTACTCAATTCCTATTCAACCGATGTTGTTTATTGAATGTCTGTCACTACATAGTCTAAAACAAAGTCGCTTTCTCTGTCCTTATGTCCCTATATCCCTTTGTAATCTTTTAAACTACGCAATGGATTTTGATGCGGTTTTTTTTAATACATAGAGTGATTCAAGAGGAAGGTTTATATGTATAATACATGCATAACAGCCGTGCGAAGCCGGGGCGGGTCGCTAGTTTCATTATAAAACTATGGTATCACGTGCTGCTCGTATTCCAAGGACAGCCAACAATGTTTGTAACCATTCAATACAATAATGTTATCTAATACAATTTAACTTATCTAACGGAAACCTGTTACTTAACGATGCAATAATAATAAAAAGAATGTTCATTGTAATTTGTTTGCAAGTAGGTAGGTACCTAGTTCTGTAAGTGAACTGTTATTCATAGCACGTGGCGTCTCGGAAGTCGGTATCGAAACAGATGATTCAGTGAATACGTTTTACGTGCCATTGTTGATACTCAGTACCTACATAAAAAGTAAAACCGGTCAGTGGACCTTTTATCGTTTTTCACAGGAGCTCGATGAGACGAACGGGATAATAATAGCAATAACAGTCAATCTCATTCATTCTCTCTTTCTTGTTACAGTATAGGTAGGTAGGTAGTTATGGTTCGACTTTTTTGTAAAGATACGCAAAGGGATAGCCCGACGGCGGCGTTTAATATGTAAAGGAAGGCAAGGTTACACTCACACATTTGTGGCGTGTCGGTGTAAGATGCGTTTGTTTGTAGTGGAGGGAATCCCCAACTTTTTACAAACACAATCAAAGTTATGTAATGTTTGCTCGTATCCGTCGGCGCACACCAACTGCCACTGTTGTTTGTACGAATGCCAATGTTTACATTTCAGGCCTTGGTGCTACCTACCTACACTACATATCATGCCTAATTAACATAATCTTTCTTTATCTAATATTTCTTCGTCTTAGTCTGGTGTCACTGGTCGGTATAAGTGTTTGTGGCCCGGGCAGTAGTATGCACATAACATTGCCTTGTTTAATTGAATGCTTTGATTTCCTAACTTAGTTTTTAAGACTATTCAAAGTGATCCCATGCACTGTACTTGAATTTGAATTCTAAAGTATGGTCCAGGATAAATCCAAGTATTCGGCTTCATGGGATAAGATAAGAGGGACCGAAAATCGTACTTATTTTCTAAAATGACTACACGTAAGTACATTAATAATTGATTAACTTTTGACAAAAGTGTCCATATCAGAAGTGTCACTTCGAAGAATGCTCTCAAGAACTTCATTAACTCGTTACCTTCTGTCCTAATAACGACGAAATTGCCTCTATTTGTCTTTTAGCTTCCAATGCAACTCTAAAGATAAAATAAGAGAACTTTGACGTGTCGAAATCTAGAGGGAATAGGTACTTAAATTTAAGTATGCTTTATCATCCACCACATCGTCGTTTTACATCAAGTGAAATGAGGCCAAATGCGAACGTTTTTTTCTTCATCTAAAAACGAATTTCAATTCATCTTGACAGAGGTCTTATATGAAAAGAAAGTAATAACTCAGCTGTTTGAAATCTAAATCAATCCTTGAACATCTCTACTATAATATTATAAAGCTGAAGAGTTTGTTTGTTTGAACGCGCTAATCTCAGGAACTACTGGTTCGAATTGAAAAATTATTTTTGTATTGTATAGTCCATTTATCGAGGAAAGTTATAGGCTACTTTTCATTTTTATATGCCCACGGGATCGGGATCTACGCGGGTGAAACCGCAGCTAGTTTCAAATGATTGTCAAAAATGAACAAAACATATGCAAGACTTGCGAGAAAGAAAAAACCTACTAATAACCTCTATCATTTGAAATGGAGGTTAATGTTTAGGCCATTGCGTTGGTAATAAATTACATAACAGTAATGCAAGTAGGTGAATGCAATTATGTCGAGCCGGATCGGAATTCCTAACTACATATTATAAACTTGAATAGTTGCATTTAATATATGCATATTTTTGTTGACTTATATTGTCCTATACTGCTGGGCAAAGGCCTCCTTAACATCCTTCCAAGTAGGTCGGTCCTGGGCTAGTTTTGGCCACTCTCCTTCAAATGCATCTAAATCATCACGCCCCGTCGTTTTTGGGGTCTGTATGTTGTTTTTTGTGGAATTCGATGGAATTCTCGACTACACTCATCCATCAGAAGGTAATGAATTTATGACACCTTTAAAATTAATCCCCATCGAAGTATTTCAATGCTGACGTTGCTTAACCCGCATGAGTGTAAATGATTTAGAAACGAGGTCCACACACAACTTATACTTCTTCATAGTGTGTCGATGCCGTAATAAGTTTTTTTTAACATGGGGATCTTATTTTTAACTACTTAATTGCCAAGAAGCCGAAAATTAGTAAAAGCCTTTTCACATCAATTATGAAATATCAAAAATCACTACCGATCTCAACTAGTGCATAAGTTGGGATCAAATTGGCAAGAGGTCCATTCTAATCCATTGTAAAGATAGTAAAATTTTCAAAGAAAAGTATTCAGAACTTTCACCGTTTTCGAGATATCGCAAAGGCTCGCAAAGCTCAAAAGGTATACCTACATATTATTTCCACACTACCTACGTTTGCGTGGTGAAGATTCTAACGCATGACAGTCGACAAAGCAAAACGAGACAAACAAATAATGCCTCTACCTTAAAGCGTCTCGAAAACGGGAAATTTTTGTTAAACTTTTGGTCCCATATTGTTTAGATTGCCCGTTTCCGAGACTATGTGATTTGAAGGCATTATTTCTTCGTCTCAGTGTCCTTTGTCGACTGGCATGTAGGTGTATAATCTCTGTCACGCAAATATGGTTGGTGCGGAAATATGTAACTGTATATTTCGAGCTTTTCTAACCTTCAGAAGATAACTGTAATAAAATTGTTAGTATTGTTGTATTGAAAAACAGGACCTTAAGTTTCTGTACTGCTCCTAGTACCTTTCCTTGCTTATTTTATGATGATGTTCACCGTTTAGTAAAACTTTCAGTGAGAATTTAATTCTCTTGAGCTTTACATGGTCTACTTATTTATAAGATGACTTTATAAAAAGACAGAGAAGATAACTCCTTCTCTTCTTGCAGTGTTAAGCTAGGTCATTGAACGAACAAATCGTTAAGCACCCTCTCATGCTGTAGCTCTTTGTTCCAATTGAGTGAAGATACGAGGCCCATCTGAACGGCTTCAGTTCTGTCCGGAAAACTCGGTGAGGTATCGCAGGGTCGGATGATTACTTATTAACGTAGGTGGAGGCTGGGTGAGGCGGGCGGGCCGCTCGTAGCTCGTCGCGCGATCGATGCTGTGTTAGCCAATGGCGTACAGCCGCCCTCGCTGCCTGCACCCTCCGCAACCCTCTCCGCTCCCCCCGCACAAACCGCACCCCGCAACAACGCCCCCATAAATCATTGAATCCGCCATAAAACACCCCGATGTTCGTAAAAATGTAACTCTAATTGGCGAACACGAGTCTCATACCTTCCAGTCAAACTACATCCGGAATCTTTCAGAACGATCCTGTAGTTTTAGACGTAAAACATTGATCAGAGTGTAATACCACTTTCCCGTCGCTTGCTCGTTCACCACGTCAGAGCGGGGCTCGTACGAATAATTGAATTTCCATCATAGAACAAAATGAAAGCTGAAAACTGAAGCGTACCGACTTTGTTGGGATAGCGAATTATTTCGGACGTAAATTATTTAGACAACGTCTACCTATGAATTGATATTTACTGTAACAGTATTTATTATCCATTTTATGTTGGCAGCTCGTAATTTTGTTAATGTCAAAAGTGCGTTACAAAGGGGAAATAATAATTGTATGAATATTAAACGGTTTTCATTAAAGTATTGTAGGTATATAATCTCGTACCTGTAGCACTAACAGTTAGTTCCGTAAGACATTCCATTTCAAGTCTTAGAAAGATAGGCAGAATTAAAAAAAACTAATAATCATAATGTAATTTAAGTCGTAAAGTGCTTTGTCTATCGCGCTTTTTATAAAGTCTTTCTTTCTTTAAGCCTGCAGACTGTCTGTCAATTATCCAGTATTGTGTTGTCTGTTATCCCAAATTAGAGAAGTAGGTACTTGATCTATTACCAAAGTTTTATAAAATACCTAACTGAAACAGATATTAACAGCTAAAATCAGGGTTCGAGGATATATATCAATGGATATATATCATGATATATATCAAAGGGTTTTTTGTGATATAAGTATATAAATACAAAAATTGTTTAAAAATTTGATGAAAATAAGTCATGTTTTGCAGTTTTCTACTGTAGTTCTCCATCCTAAATATAGATGGCGTTGGAGTAAAGTTAAAACATACTCCCTAATAGTAAGTTTAGGTATTAACGTTTAAAGTTTAGGTATTTTAAGTATTAGTGTAGGTATTCAGAAAATTAATGAAACCATTGAATGATTGGAATTTATAAGATTTTATCTTTTTGAGTGGATTTTACCTGATGTTGTTTATGATTTTAATTGATTTTTCTGATTTATAAGATTTTATGTTTTTGAGTTGATTTTTCTATTTTAAGTTGTTTTTTTTTAAATAATTTATCTATATATATAAAAATCAATTGCTGTTATATGGCTGTCATACAAAATGGATAAATATCATGTAAATATCACATTTTTGATATATAACGGATATATATCAAAAAAATCCGATATTTTGATATTTATTATAAATATCGGATATTTTCGAACCCTGGCTAAAATTATATTTTATTGTTTAATTACAGCCTCCACGGGGTTACGGTGGACCTCCATACGTAGGCGGAGCGCCGGGCGGGCCTCAGCAGCCTCCGGGAGGCTATGGACCTCCAGCATCCTACCCTCAGCGGTACCCACCGCCACCTGGACCTCCTGGAGCGCCGAATACGAGGCCATCTTTTTCACCGCATCAGGTATGACAGCAAAATACTAAATCATACACTCCATCCGAAGCGAGAAAGTGGAATAACTTCTAACATTCCTTCCTCTGTACTTAGCTTTGTTCGAATAGATTCAGTACTCGATTGATAAAAGATAGGCAATATGCTTTATGATTAGATAGCGTTACAAAAACAAATTGTAACGCTCTTTTGTAACTATATCTCGCCAAAACAGACTAATCATAATATTTTAAGGATTTTGTCATCCGTCGTAAACCTTAATTTGAAACTTTAGTGAGTGCCGTTTCAACGAAAATATATTACACTGAATAATCTAGGAGAATCCTAATTTGACTAACTGCGTATTAGGTCCGTTATTAATATGAAGTTTTAATGTAAACTGTTACTTGTTCTTCATACCCAAAATAGAAAAACTGGCCAAGTGCGAGTCGGACTCGCGTATGAAGGGTTCCGTATCATGTTGTATGGAAGCCCCACTTAATTTTTCTTTTCTCTTAGTACCTATTTGTTGTAGTGGCAACAGAAATACATAATCTGTGACAATTTCAACTGTCTAGCTATCACGGTTCAGTAGATGCAGCCTGGTGACAGACAGATAGACAGACGAACGGAGAGTGAAGTCTTAGTAATATGGTCCCGTTTTTACCCTTTGGGTACAGAACCCTATAAATAAATAAAACAGATGATCAAAACTTTAGTAGTGAAACAATATAAAATTAACGTAAAACTTGTTACATAAATGTAAAGCAGTTATATGAATACTCAGAGTAGGATGCCTCATTATAATAATTAATATTCTATAAACATTACATTTGTATGCGTGGATTTGCAAATACAGATTAATTCTGATTGATGACTAAGATAATGAAGGTTACATTATGTGTGTAGGTCATTGTACTCTGGCAAGTGTAGGTAGTTAACTACTTATAGCATACATAATATCTGTTAAATGCCGTATCGGTAAACGTTATCTTACGTATTATAATAATGTAATGTAAATACTAAAAATATCATTATTATGTCAGTGGGTTTTAGTGTT
The DNA here is from genome assembly GCA_907269075.1 of Idaea aversata. Taxonomy (NCBI): domain Eukaryota; kingdom Metazoa; phylum Arthropoda; class Insecta; order Lepidoptera; family Geometridae; genus Idaea; species Idaea aversata. The sequence continues at coordinate 9,374,692 of OU026102.1, forward strand.
TCCACGTGGTTATTATCTTGTTGTCTAGCCTTGGCTAGTCTGTTTTTATCTCGAAGTGTATGTTTATTTTTGTGTTGCAAATAATGGTCAGGTTTCTTATCATGTGGCAAAATAAACAAAATAGAAATGTTATATTAAGTATCTATATTTATTATTGCCGGAATTCGTAGTACGTACGCCGAGAAATTTATATTTAGACTCGTGTTTATTCATAAAAAGTAACTTGCCTAAACGCTCGTAAGTACGTATACTTGTATCATACACTGACGATACGTTGCTTTCCAAGAAGTATCTCATGCCTCACAGTAGAGTCGTTATACGATTCATTTCGAGTCCGAAACTAGAGAGCAGACTCGAACGTTTCTCAGAACCGTTGAGCCGGGCGGCAGCGCGGCGCGTCGGAGCCTCATCCACTCACGTGAACATAAACGTTCTATCATGCTTAATCCTCATTCTGAGGAAAACGACTCTTAAGGCCCCCCGTAATAAGTTCTGACTTAGCTCGGGGCTGCGGACACGCTCGAATGACGTAAGCCGCTTCGAGCGCTCGCTGACGTAAGCTCGTTGTGCAACAGAGCCCGAGGTACATTTGAAGCACGGCTCTTGGAGGGAACTCGTGTAGAAATCGTTGTTAAGAAATGGATTCCAAGATGAATAAGACTGTTTTGACGGTTAGCCATTATGGCTAATATCATTGAATACTGTTGTTGGTTTACCGCTAAATCCTTAGTTTTGAACTCCCTGAAGAACAAAAAAGGGATATGTATCAAGAAACTCCCAGTAGGTTTTGTATCATGCCTTCGTATCAGAGCCCCTCTCGTTCTGTCATTCGTTGTCTGTGTACGTGCTGACATCGTAGGCGTAGCTCTGAAATGAATCCACCGATTTAAATACGGGTTTTAAAGTTCTTAGCTAAGTTTCATAGAAAACTTGTACGAAAAGTTCTAGTTTATGAGCGCAGTGCCTAAAATGTAATTACGGATTTGTAATACATAACAAATCAATTGACTTAAGAAGCAGATTGCCTAACCGTCAATGTCTAGACATTGTAATTGCCTATGTTATTTGGTCTACAAATCGAAATGCCTATAATAGCAATGTCTTTTTGTCCCTATGTATATTACGTTGTCGCTCCTACATCGTTGAACAAAATTTGGTAAATTTGGAAGGTAAATCTTGACCATGTTCAGTTCAGAACCGGTATATTAGTAACCAAGCGAATAAATATGTTAACACTGTCCTTGTCAAAGTTATACAACTAATTGATTGAAAGTAATTATCGTCTAATCTGTATAATTGTATTAGCTCATTTAATCACAAATCAAATTTCAATTTATTATACATCTAACACATGACACAATAATATGTAGTAAGGCGTGTTTGATGTTTAAAGTTCGTCTTAGAAGTTTTTACCTCTAGAGAGTTCACGATGGGGAGATGTGGGTGTGGCCTTGAATAAGATTAGAGACCAAGAAGGTACTTGGATCTTGTGTATTGCGGGTTCGTGAGATATGTACGACCCGTATCCGGGTGCAATGAATGCGACGACGTTTTCAAGGACGCGCCTCAGGTGATGACGTACGCGCACCCCACAACGCCCCCGACAAGGCTCCAGAGGGTGTTCCGGCACCCACCTAATAATGCACGTCTACGCCCTGTCTACCGCGTCCGCACTCGTTGCAACCTTGAGTAGGTACCTCACCCAGACACCCCATTCGCACCTGAGGTTGAATCTTTTTAAATCACTACAGAATTACTAGAGATGCTCTTCACTGCCGCTGTAAAGTGTCAGCCACTTATTTTGACGTGTTACACTGACCATGTCGATATCAATATCGACATGGTCAGTGTAACACGTCACATTCACGACGTGATTGACACATTCACGAGCACGACTACGCGGCCTAGCTACCGCGCGCCGCGCCACCCGTGCCCGCCGAACGATTGTAGCGTAGGAGACGCCGAAACCACAATTAGATTACTTGTAGTTAGCACGTTGATGGCTCACTAATTATCATAATAATAGTGGAGGTGATGCACAAGAGGGGTGGCGGCCCCGTCAGCTGAGCGAAAACGAAAGTAAACAGAACTCGGTCAAAGGGTTTGTACTCACCTACCCGCAATATTTATGTGGGTACGAGGGGGTGGTACCCCACTCCCGTTTCAGGCACCCTCCTTTGATGGATTGGTTGGCGACTGGCGCGGATGTTCGACTAAAACACACTTCAACTCAGCTGCTAGGCATTAGTCTCGATATCCTTCTAGCCTCCTTTACCTACATTTCAACTTTGTAAACTTAACCTCTAAATTATATCCGAGTGAAAGTTCACTAAACTCATTTATTATTTTTGGGCACTTTTCACTGTTTCTTAATATCTATACTAATAATTATAAAAAGGAAAGATTTGATTGTTTGTTTGCATTGAATAGGCTCCAAAACTACTTTACCGATTTTCATGAAATTTGGTATGCGGATAGGTACATTATTTCATTGGGAGTAACTTATGCTACTTTTTATCTAGTTATAGCGTAATTTCATCTTCTGCCAAAGGTTGACTCCGTATACCTATGTCCATGTATTATTATATTACTTACTAGCTGCGCGCCGCGGTTACCCCCCCTACCACAAAAGCTAAATCAGTTCTTTTCCATCCAAAGGTTGCCTGGAAGAAATCGCTTTCAACGATAAGGCATTTGTGCCACTTATACTTCCTAGCTATTAGTTTACTTTGTGTATATCATGTTCTGTTAACTCTTGTGTTGTACAAATAAAGTTATCTATCTATGTATAATCGACGTTCAAAAGTCCACCACCACCTTAACGTTTACAATCCTCTGCAGCACTATTTGAACATTATAACAACGTAACCTGTGGATTGAACCCACGCGAGTTCGTTGGTGTAGCGGGTGTCAGCTTATACCACTCGGCCAACTAAAGACATTAGCTAGCATATTAAAAATGAAAATCACACTGAGTACTTTTAATTTAAGTATTTATGTTTGTCTGTAACGTCTATTATAAAGAAGGTCGTAAGTCCAATAATTGTTAATAGTATTATTGTAGCAAACTGCTAATGTACTTATGACGCATACTGTACATAGCTGCCAGTATGTGTCAATTTGGTTAATTGACACTGTTCGCTCCTCAATTTAATTACAATTGTGTCCGACAACCCCTCGAAAGCCGTGACGATAATGTATGCGATTATAGCCGGTTGCGTATTGTCAGGTATTGATAGGTTACGGATAAATTATCAACGACATAACCATTTACTTCATCATCTGCTCCGCTAGATGGCGCCATATTAAAAATGTATGAAGAAACCGCCGGACGGTCAGCTCTGCCAGCTGAGAGACTTTGAAACTTTAACTAAAGTACCTCATAGGAGATGAAGACACGTTATACAACTCCATTATCAACAAACCCTAGGCTTTCGACTTACTCAAGTTTTTTACCCGATTGGAAAGGGTTATGTTTTTCGCGCCTATTTTTGTATGTTTGTAATATTCTTCATACCTTCAAACCACTCGATGGATTTCTTTAATTAAGGTATCGTTTGATTTGTCTCGTTATTAAGGTTTACGTTTCGATTGTGCTAAATCTTTTATTAGTAGTCCCGATACCGTGGGAATTCCAGGATAAAAAAATTATATAAAAATAGCCTATTATACTCAGCTACCACCCTAAACTATCTCTATGTAAAATTTCATTCAAATTGGTCCATTAGTTTCTGAGATAACCCCCTACAAACTTTACCTCTTTATCTTTAGCCGGAAGAAAGAATTTCACAAAGATCTCCAATACAAAAGGGCTTGCTTGTATTCTTAACTAGCGACCCGCCACGGCTTCGCACGGCTATATTATGTATGTATTATACATATAAACCTTCCTCTTGAATCACTCTATCTATTAAAAAAAACCCCATCAAAATCCGTTGCGTAGTTTAAAAGATTTAAGCAGTCAAAGGGAAATAGGGACAGAAAAAGCGACTTTGTTTTATACTATGTAGTGATACAACTAGAGTAACTAGTATCAGCTAGAGGACTTTGTTAATATTTTTTTAGTATAAAGCAGAAGCTAAACTAGACAAGGTAAACCCTAAATTCAATAGTGAACTGTCTTAAATTGTTTAAGCATGTCACTAAAAGTAACACTCCTTTACAATCTATAAATATAAATTTCAAATTTTTGACTTACTGGACTGGACCTTTTGGGTTAAAATTTGGCAAACAGATAGTTGGCATCCGCTAAGAATTGATTTTTGAAAATTTAACCCCTACTCGAACAAATTCGCGGGTGAAAGCCAGACAATAAAACACTCAACAGGTAGATTATTAAAAAAAAACACTTTTAAATTGTGCATTAACAATTCCACCCTTACTCTGATGTATAAGTTATTAATTGAAAACAACATAGTAAGGGAGACCGTGAACTAATGAGGTCACTGCTATACAATTATCGTCAGCTGTAAGGGGGAGAAACATTAAAAGTGAATGAATTGTCTTGACCTGGATTTAGTAATATCAAACCTCCTTCATACCTAATACAACCTTGAATCGTGACGCGGAAACTGTGTACCTACCTGGCCTCAGTGAAAGCATGCACGATTGTCTGGTACTAAGTCTAGCACTTAGGACTGAGATAACTGCGTAAATGTTACGCTATAGACTAACTAGCTAGACGAAAACGAATCGCGTTGGAGATACCCCGCTTCAATTGAAGTTCTTGTTCAAGACTTTTATGGCAGATGGAATTTAACATTAAAAATAAAATTATTTATTTTCTACAGTATTTTTACACTCGGGTTGGGTATGTTTTTGCCTTTTAAGTAGGTTTAAGATACTTTTTTGGGTATTGTTGCGAGCGGTATGAGGATGTTGAAATGTTTACCTACTGCTATTTAATTTGAAACTACGTGCTTGCATTAGTTAAAAGAAGTAAGCTCTCAGTAAAAGGCGACATAGTATTTCAACCGTGCTGTACTTACATGAAACCGACGCGGGACGCTCTGGCGTTCTATTCAATAAGCAGAGTAACTCTTTCATTCTGGATATTGCGCCTACGTAGTATATTTACATAGGCTTGTTTGTAGTAGGCGTAGATGCGTTGCGGTGCACTCGTTTGCAAGTAAACGGGTGTGCATAATGGATGCTCGGTCAAGGCCGTTCGTGGACGACGACCCTTTGCTGCTTGCACGTGCCTGATTGTTTTATACTACATATATGAGCTTTTCTAACTGTTTACGTTACTGTTTCGTGGTTGAACTATTGATATTTGTGAACTGTGCTGTGGTGGGGGAAGAACAATTTGTTTTGCGGGAACGTCAAGTCCATAATTGAATAGAACCCCACCTTTTAGGAAAGCATTTTTGGTCTTATCGTCTATTCATATTTAAAATGTGTCATGACGGCTAATCTTATAAAGAAAGAAAGAAAGAAAACATTTTTTTGGACAAGCACACGACACAAGACAATCAGAAAAGTAGTTACTTATCAATCCTTCGTGTCTTCGTGTCTTGAGATCATTCTTCATTCACAATTTTGGAGGCTCCTCAGGTTCGCTTAAGCTGTTTTAACAATTTCATTAGTCCTACTATCTCATAGTGACTTTTTACCCACTCAATTAGTACAGATAACCTAGCAAGGTTCCCCCATTCGTCTAGTTACTTGATTATAATTATGTATGTCTCAACAGGGCCATTTCATTAGTCCTACTATCTCATAGTGACTTTTTACCCACTCAATTAGTACAGATAACCAAATAGCAAGGTCCCCCATTCGTCTAGTTACTTGATTATAATGATGTATGTCTCAGCAGGGATATGAACGCGGTGGTTCCCCGCAACCTCCCAACCAGCCACCGGGTGCACCAAGTCCTGGGGCTCCACCGAACGCTGCTGGTGGCATGTCGCCGACCCAGGATACCCAGCACCCCCCGCATTTACCTCACGGACAACCCCCGCCGCAGCATCAGGTAAGACTGAACAGGCATATTTCGGCTAGCCAGGATTTACTAACACAATTTTGATAGTATCTCACACTCCGAAGTTCTATCGATCAATAGTTTGGTACATGGATGAGAGAAAAAATCAGTTTTTTTCTCATCCGTAGTTTGGTATCACTTTATAAGGCCCGATAGTTCGGCCGCCAACTAGTCTGTAGTAAGTCCCTAACATTTATTTATGATCAAACTCGAATCTAAAAAAACTCATCTTGATCAAACTTCAAACTAAAAATGTGCAAAAACTCGCAATATTATTATCTTAAAAACAATTGACCTTTGTGCGGATAAATCTGGAACTAAGGGCGTCGTCGAAGTGGTGTCTAATGAAGATGACAAAATAAAAAGATTGTGGTAACGCTAGCGACGACGACACGGTACCAACATCCTGCCTAACAGAACGATGAACTTCATACAATATATTTTATTTCCTATTAAAAACTCCAATTTGATACTAACAAACTTTTATCAAGAAATAAGTCACATAAACATAGTTGTGAATGTCAAAAAGATTTAAATGAATAAAGATGAATGGCACGGTATAACCAAATCATTAAACTAATTTGTTAAAAGAAAAAAAAATACGCAGCTAAAAACTAACCCATTATTAAGTTTCGAAAATAAATTGCATTCAGATAATACTCCAATAAATACTGCCGAGACGTGACGTCTATAATGAATTAATAAAAATAACAGACTGCCGACTAAGAATAAATTGCATATTTCTAAGTCAGTAAAAAACTTGATCAGAACAGGAAATAGCGACCAAAGTAAACGAGCTAAGAAACAAGTTTATCTTTTATCTCCGCTCAGTAATCTGTCGGTTTTAAATAAGATGATAAATAAGTTAGAAATATTTAAATTTAATACAACCTTTACGGACGGATACTGCGATAGTAAAAACACTTTGAATGGTTTTGTTTTTATATAAAATAATAGATAGATGTACAGATAAACGTTTTATTGTGAGACAGAGAAACTTAATGAATTAATAATTACAGCGAAAAGTTTTTTCTTCTTTAGTTTTTCCTCTTTGTTTACTATCTAAAATACAAGTTTTTTATTTAAAATACAACATGAATAAATTTGATTGTGATCGTAAAAGTAACTGGCTAAGAAGCGTTTCTTACAGAATAACTTGTATTATATATTTTTTATTAATTTAAGAAAGTACGAACGCCTTTGTACTTAGACTACTTAGTTATAATTTGTGGAAACGCAAAAACCATGGAGTGTTTGGGAAATGTTAAAATAATGTTTACTCGGAATTTTGTGGCTTTCAATTAGATAACTTTATATAATACTCGTAGAAATAAACTGGAAACTGCGGCTATCTTGGTTTCTTACTAAAAGCACTCAAAGTATCTCTGTAACCAAAAGTAATATCGTTAATAACTTGAATTTGTGTGAGACTGCGTCATGTTTGCATTTCGTTTATCGCAGCGAACGTCGTCGGTCGGCGGAAATTTTCGATAATTTTGGCTCGTTGGAGTCGCTCGGCTCGGTAGCGCTACTCGGCCAACATACGATCACGACAACCAACGACGCTCGCTTCGTAAGATAGCTGTAGCTGCCCAAAAAAAGATAAACGGTTACTTGCGATTCAGATTGCGTCCATCCATATCGATTTTATTACGGTAGAAATATAAAAATTGTTTATTTATCAAATTTTTGCAAATACAAAAGTAGGTACTCCATGAAAATTCTGTTGAGTCGTCAGTCCGTACAGAAGTTTATCCATTAACTGTTTGTCGACTCGTACAGAAACGCTAAATATAATAAAATATTTTTCATTGCTATTATTTTGGAGCGCTCTTAAATGTGAATAGTTCACGTCAGCACGAGCGCTGATATGAATCTGTATATAGCTTTAGCGAAATTGGACCCACTCTATATGGAAAGTATAGTAATCCACGATACTCGGCGGATGGAACTTTGCCTATGAACTTTACTGTTATCGCCTCACATTAAACTGCTGCCGAATGTACGAAACCCCTCGTTGTTAGCAATTTTTAAAAATTACCTTCCCTAACCATAACTATTTCAATAAACCGTCTATGGTCATACCATACCCTGTAATGGACAACTTTTACTTTCGTTATGTTTGTTTTCCTGTTTCTTTATTCAACTTCCACTTGGGTTTTAGTGTTATTGTAATAATCATTGAAGTTATTTTTCTTGAGAACAACTTTATATGGAGTTAGAATATACTTTTTAATGATGATGTATTATAGTCGCTGCAGAAGATGGTCGATTCATGTCAAATTCAGTGCAACTGTATGGCTACCGAGGAAACAATGCTGCACTTTTTGACCTGTCCTTCCAACCCTAATAGCTGTACATTGACTGACCTAATGACAGCTAACAACAACGCCGCCGAAGACCTGGCAGCACACTTCTTCTTTTCGAGTCAGTGACGTTCGACCAGTCAAATTTTTCCTGCCCAGTAGCTAGCCTCTGCAACTGTATCAGCGTTGGCCTCTACCAGGTCCTCCAACGTCCTGCACGTTGGAGGACCTGGTAGAGGCCAACGCTGTTAGGGCACAGTGGGCATTGGCAGCACACTGAATTTTGCTATCGATGCGAAGAAAAAGATAGTTGTTAAGGATTATAGAGGTTTTTTTTGCCAATACCTCTTACATACATCCATCTACAGATTCTACTAGGTTGATTACATCGTAGAGTACGCTTCATGTTTCTGTTATAGTGATTCTGAATCCACCTAGGAACGTGAGTGCAGTGTTTTTTCGAGTTGCGTTCTGACTGCAATTTACATTTCCATGTTCTATTCTACAATTTCTTCAACTGTATGGTTTGCACGTGCCCGGAATACCTACCGTTAACGTTCTTTACAACTTCATTAATAGGTACTGTTTTATATGTTTTCATTACTGTATTTTAACATTAGTTTTACTTTCGTTTAGATGTTTATTTTGCTGCATTCATTCCATAATACAAGATGTCTGTAGTATACTATACTACTAACTAACTCTTTAATACGAATACTAACTCTTAAATCTGTAGAAAATAGTATCACAGTTGTTAATTTCAATCAGTAAATCTCACAGACCTAAAAATGACCTATCAATTAGCATATAATTGATTAACATGGAAGCATATCATTAACATAATAAAAAACGAATCACATTTTAATAAAAGTATTCATATATAGAGTATGACTGTTTTTTAAACACTCGAACGTAATAAATTACCATAACGTAAAAGTTATGGTCGTATCATTCACCGAACTTGAAGAAGCAAAAATTTAACGTCACGTCAGTCAGATATCAAGTAATCGACGGAGCAGAACACTTTGAGTTCGGAGCCTCTTAGCCTCGGGGAGCGAACGTTTTCCGTCGATTTTATACACACCGCTCGAACGAAACACGACTGAGGCAGCTACAATTTATGCTAACGTAAACCAACCGGCTTCGGTACTTCGGTACCGCCGACTTGCCTCAGATGTAAAGCTTTATGCCTCTAGCTAGCCCCATTCCGCTTCTCTACAACAACGTCGAGTTAGCTCTAAAAGGAATTCTTGTTTCGTTACAATGTTACAAACATTCGTAATTAAAATTCTCATTTGGGCTAAACTAATATTCTTTGTGCGCCAGTTGTTGTTTATGGACTAAAAGCTCTATAATTATATATACTTGGCACGAAAATAATTCTGAATCGATTTAGTGTTATGAAACTAGCGAGCTAGCGACCGACTGCGATCAGTGAACGAGCAAGTAACGTTCAGTTTATACTCGCTCGACGGTGTTTGTCCACGAAGTAGAGAATTTTGAGAGTCAAGGGCCATTCCAGCATCGTGATCGCTCGAGAGTCGTACGGTCGAAATGAAACGTCGTATCTTATTTTATGATTAGCGGCTCGAAAGCGCTTTGTAATTTTGTTAGTTCCGCCTTTCTGGTGCTGGGGGCTGAACACAGAGAGTGGAGATCGATGCGAGCGCTCCGCACGGCACGGGTGCGACCAGGAGGCAGATAACCGCCGCTAGTGTTGTCCCTCTCGCACGAACCGCCTACCAGGCAGCCATGTTGCGCTCGACCTGCGCTCGCCCGACCGCCATTGTAGCATTCGTTGCCGCTGCTAGTGATGTTTATAAGTTTTCTCGATATTTTATAGACTTATTCAATTCTGTATGTTTCTTATCTCTATAATCTAGAGCTTCTTGTTAATTCAAACTTGTATTCTAAATAAAAAAACTACTAGTTGTAGCCAAGCACATGTTTTATCTTTCTGAGAATATATTCGTCATTTTTAAGTATATTATAAATGAATTGGTTCTCTAGGGACTACAATCTTTTTGACTTTTGATATAAGTACCTAAGTTGAATTCCTAGATTCAAGAAATATTTCTTCTTTGTCTCCGCTTAAAACTTGTGATTTGTAAATATTAAATCCTAATTGCTATAATGTAATAACACCATAGAGGCCTCTGTTTTTTCATCAGCTACTCCTTGACTAACTTACTAGTCATTAAATTCAAACATAGGAATATCTCAAACAGTATTTGATTTCAGAAGGCCAATTCTCGTAAAGAAAATTGTTCAAATTACATTTAAATATCATTTCGATTGCATTTCGATCACAAATAATACCCTCAAAGTAGCTCAAAACACCCTCAAAGTTAGCTTTTTGTATAAAAAAACTGACTTTGAAGGTATCTTTTGCAATCGAAATGCAATCGGGATGATATTGAAATGTAATTTAAACAATATTATTTAAGAGAATTGGCCTTCAGTTTGCGGACAACATAACACTTTCCCAGGTCTGTCTAGGGATGTAGCCACAACAAGTAGAACACGAATAGAGAAGTACTCGATATCGATAAAAAATTTCGATAAGTAAAGTATGCATTGGAGTTATAGCCGCGGCTCCGGAATTAAAATGTCAGACGTGCGGCAGCGCGGGCGAGCGTGGGGGCTTGCGGGGGCCTGCGAGGGGGCCCGGGGGCGGCGGACGCCCGCCGTTATTAATAACCATAAGCCAGCAGACGCACGAACGTCCAGAGGGGCCACGCCAGCGCCAGCAGTAATGAGGAATCACTAATTATATTTTACTGGACTTTCGTATAAAAGCAACATAAAATACACGAGAGATATACGATACGATATAGACCACGCTCTGTAATGAACCTTTGTTACGTTTAATATCATATTGTAAAATATTTTAGTATATTTCAATTGGTAACAACTCGTTGTTTATTTTATAAACTATAAGAGACAGGTAATCGTATAACGCTCGAAATGTTCTGTATATTGGGTCGAACGAAAGGCTCGTATGGAATGGCAAGATAATATAAGGTCGGGTTACCGGTACCGGTCCGTTTAATATTCCCCCAAGGTAGGCACGCCGCCGGTCGAGAGCCGAGCGCGCCGGTTGCACGAGACAGCTCTACCCGTTCGCTACTCCGACGTTCGCCTTTGCCAGTAAAAACTCTGTATATTTTATTGTCAAGGAAATATATTTGTCAAAGGCCGTGCGATTAATTGCTCTGCTTTTCTGAAGTATGCCTGCAGGAGATTTTTCCTTTAGTAGTATTTATTTGAAATGATATCGAAGATTGTTTTGTTTTTTGTTTGATAACTTTATCACTGAATTTTTTTTTTAACTTTAGCTATTTATTGGCGTGTCTGCAAGCGAAGTCTAATAACCTGGTAGAAGAGCGATGTTGGCTTAGTGGTAGATACCTCGACTTTCATTCTGAAGGTCGTGGGTTCGAATCCAGGCCGGCCGTGCACCAATGTATTTTTCTTAAGAAAAATTTATGTGCGCTAATTGACATTGCTCTTACGGTGAAGGAAAACATCGTGATGAAACCCGCGGCTTAGTTGGCTCCAGAAGTATTGACAAGTTCTCTCCTCTGGACATGGTTGACTAAGCTGGGAGGGTAGTAGGTGCTGGGCAAGCCTACTCCATCTTCACGCAAAAAGGACCCAATTAAAAAGGGTCTAATCGCGGAAAACAGCCTGTATACAAGTACAAGTACAACCTGGTAGAATAAGCATAGTTAGAAGGAATGTTGTTGCTATTTATGGAATAGTTTAAACTGTTATACCGCTACACGTACATTTTTGTTTTCCGTCGTTTATAGAACAAGTTATCCCGGTAGCGTACCGTTTTCATAATAACAAACTACAAAATGCTCCGGATTCTACGAAGTTGAGTATAGAACTCGCTCTGTTCGCTATGAAACCTCTAAAGCGCTGACTGTGGGCCGTACATTCTCCTGCGGAGTCGACTCACCGTGGCAGGGCTGTCGGGAATTGCCGACTTGGATAAATTATGCCGCTCGCCCCCCTTTTGCAATCTCCGCAAAATAATGCAATCCAATTGTTAAGAGAAGAGGAACTGACATTTGTCTTGTCTTTTGTGCTTTTAGTATCTTCGCTTGCCGGTTATTATCATTATTGTTAATGTTATGAAAGTGTTTTAATTCGCATCATTTTATATACAAATGGTACCCCCTCCGAAGGATCGGAATATTTTTCATAGGGATGTGGACTACCTGTAACTTTATTTGAATACCTTTATCGGTTTAATTCATTAGCGACAAGTTTTTAGCAATCAAATAGAACCAATTAAACCTTTAATTTCTAGACCTTCAAAAGTTTTACTGTACTGATTTAAGCCAGCACAAGACCTTTGAGTTGTCAAAATAAAGATAAAGTACTCAAAAAAGTAATTTCTAAAACCGCTGCTGTTTTGGTATGCTAAGCGAAGAATATCAAAACTTAGCTACTTGCCTACCAAAAACTTTAAAACTTATCGTTTTCGTCCTTTCCACTGCTTTAATATAAACAGTTTTGCTGCTATTTAAAGAAACATTAATAATAGTATGATACTAGTTTTGCATTAGTCCACAGCAAAACTGAAATACACAAAATCACATGAAAAATGGTAGTTTTTTTAGCACAGGTGCAGGGCCATGTAGCATTTGCTACCTCCTGCTATATGGCTACTCCGACACTGATACTGATCGACAGTTTTATTCAGGTTTACTTTGTTAAACTTAGACAATTTCTAGGAAAGTTTCATTTCGTTAAATCCGATGGGAAAGAAATTTGAAGTTTCAGTGTTAGTGTAGTTTTCTAACAAAACTAGACTTGACTTGCACAAACATTAAAGCGTTTAACACAAAACTGTCAAATTGTTGAACTGATAAATACCAACCTGGTGTGGTTTATTGAAATACTCGAAGATAGATAGATAATTTGATTTTAGATTGTTTTAGCACTATGTCATGCAAGCCGCTCTTAGATTTCCTACAACTTTGGATTTTAATTATATACTAAGATTATCGTTGTTATATTAAAGACTGGCGACCCGCCCCGGCTTCACCCGGCTATAATGTATGCATGTAATATACATATAAACATCTTGAATCACTCTATCTATTTAAAAAAACGCATCAAAATCCGTTGCGTAGTTTTAAAGATCTAAGCATACATAGGTACAGACTGCGGAAAGTGACTTTGTTTTATACTATGTAATAAAGAGACATACATAGATAAAGGTATTTTGTGTATTAATTAAAAGTTTAAACTACGTCCTTTGCTCAGTCGATGTTGTTCTTCGTTTCGTCTGATATTAGCCGTCAGACACTGGCACAGAGCGCGAAGGCATTACTCCATTAATCCCCCTTCGGACTTTACCAACTTGCTTTCAAATGAACATATATCGTTCAAAGGATTAATTACTACGTCCATTTCTGTTTATAAACGTTTGCGTTCTCACTTCGAATGTGTATTAGGAATTTTCAATTCTTAGCTTCAAAGTTTTCAGCTGTGTCGAGTTCACCGGTATAATTTCAAATGATACAGAACTTTGTGAGAATTAGTTCATTTGTAAGAGAAACGTTTGGCATCGCAATCAAAACAAATAAATGCTGTCCGATGACCGTTTAATGAACATAATCCATGATTTTCCACAAAGACTCATTTGTTATAAAAGATAACATCATTAATATTCGACTTTTGGGAGCTATAAAACTGTGCCGGGACGAGACGAGAGGTCCGTTTATAAATAAAGTACCGAATTTGGAGAGAAAACAGTTGCCACAGTCTGGTACCTTTTAGATGTATCTCACTGTCTGGTACAGTGGCGACAAATATATTGTCGTACTGAAGTTTCAGCCGTAACAATAACCTTGGAGGAGGGGAATGTTTTCTATTGTACGCTGAAATGTCAACTCCAAAGACAGGTTGCTTGGGAGACACTAAAGCATCTGTACTTGAATTTAACAAGGATCTTCGAGTTTTTTTTCCTGAATCCTAATCACAAATATTTTAACAAGTTTTGAACATTATCCCTCTTATTCCAAAACGAGTTTTAAGGATAGTCCGAGATGTGGATTTAAACCTTAGATTTAGACACAGATTTACTCGTGAACTATAGTCTGAACACTATCCCTGTAGTAGATTATATAGGGAACTATTGTCTAAACACTATCCCTATAAATTTTTATAGGGATAGTGTTTAGACTATTAAGTTCACGAGTCAATCTGTATCTAAATCTAATTTTTAAATCCACATCTCTGACTATTTTTAAACCTCGTTTTGGAATAAGGGGGTATTAGTCTATATCTCTATGCTAATATAATATAGAGTAAAGATTTAATTGTTTGTTCGCATTGAATAAGCTCTGAAATTGCTGGGCCGATTTTGATGGAACTTTGTATCAGGATAGTACATTGATTAATTGGGAGTTTTAAAGGCGTTTTGTCCCGATATTCCCACGGGATCGGGAGTCGCGCGGAGTTACCACGTAGCGCTGCTAGTTTGTAATATATCTAATTGAGATGATATTATATTCAAACTTGGAAATTTTATATTAAACAACGGCTAGTTCATTCATTGTCGTTTTTGTTTGACTCGTCTAGTGCAATGTTTGAGTTTGTCGCTGGAAAATCACGGCCTTTAGCGAACTGTGGTGAACAAAACTAACTTTGGTTTAAAGCTCCTAACTTTTTGTCATAGTCGCTAGTTCGGAATTGCCATTTAATTCGAATTGCCGCCGCTCTGACTTGAAGTTAACCAATTTGTTAGTCTGACTCGGGATGATGCCACGGGGCTCGAATTGTATCCTACATTTACTTTGTTCTTATTTTAATTGTCTAAAATCATTCGATAACTAAATATCCAATTTTTCTAACGTGTACAAAATAACTAATAGTATAATTTGAAATAGAAGTATTTTTGGAATTAAAATACTATTTTTATGTCGTGTTTTAAAAATAGTCGAGGTCAAGTTCAAGATAATCAACGCTCGACTACGTAAATAATGTGAATACATGATGTAAATAGATATTAGTGACAAGGATTTTAATGAACGTGTGACGCTAACTTCCTCATCGTTCAAAAGATCATTCTAAATTATAAGTTACTATTTCTTTTTTTGCACACATTCATTAAGATCCTAGAAGAATAAAAAAACGTTAATTAGAGAAGCACTCGAACAACTCAAACAATTAACAACAAAAAACAATAACACAAAATCTGTATACCTACTTAGGCTGTCTACGAAGACGTATGCCCGCTTACCAAGGGCCTTAGTCTGCTAACACAATTGTGTTTCGATAGAGTGTCGATAGAATCGAAATAGACATTTTATGTCGAAAATATGACATTACATGTCAAATTGGTATTCTCATAATATTAACTATTCTATCGAAACATCTCTGACACACCGCTGACTCACTTTGGTATTCTGCTCTAGAATCGTGGCTCAATGGAATCTCGATAGTTGTCTATTACCATACCATTGAGACTCCATAGCGATTCTATTGAGATGTTATTAAAACTATAGCAGAATACCAAATAAAGTCACAATCTCGATATTATATCAATAGAGTCTCAATAAAATGACAAAGGTAAATCCATTAATGGAAAAGGAAATGGAAAATAGCAGAATAAGGCCCCTGGTCTTCCGGCAGCACCCTAATATAAGGTTTTGATGAAAACGTTACTTAACAGTGGTGGTGTTTCAGGGTTACCCTCCACCACCGAGGCCATCGCAGCCGTCCACACCGAACGCCCACGATCCTGACTCCGTAAGTTAATAGATGTTAAGATTTATTAGATGAAAAATTCCCATCACACCACGAGGGACACCATTTCGCAAAGACCTACTCTCAAAATATGAACTAAACATATTGATAGTTAGATATTGTAATAATAAAATATTATAATCATATAGTATAAACACTTGACAGCCAGCCAGACCCTACTTGTATAATCAATCAGAGATGACTTGCGCGTTGATGATTCAAACGAGCAAGAAGCTGAGTATTAAAAAGCTATCAACCAACATTTGTCGGCTTCGAAACGTATATTCTTACCACATTTTATATCAGCCGTTATAGGTTTTCTTTCTTATACGAGTGTACCTATGCGTTCGTTAACTTTTTTCATTTTATTGATATACCAACTTACATCATTTTCTATATAGAAAAGTCGTCAACAAAGCAATTTGTTGTACTGAATGAAGTGCAAACTGTTTATCTAAACATTTTTTATGAATGAGAGACTGGCGCGTATTTAATTACACCAAACCGAATCGGAATTACATTCATAAAAGTTATCCAATAAAGTAATAGCATAATTAAACGTGTTTTTAAATTACTAATTTATGACATTTTAGGAGATTGAACTCGTTATAGGTCGAGTGCAATAATTAAGTAACGTCACTATTATGTAGAGATTAAACTAAAACAGTAATGGGGGACGGTTTGACATTGCCAGAGTGTTGTTCACTAATGGCTGAATAATGTACGCGGCTAGTCACTCACGTAAAGAACAAAGTACAGAACTCGTTTCCTCACATAATGAACGCTATGTTCTCTTTATATCTCTACGGGCATATTCCTTTATTTTTATAACATGATGATGATAAAATAATCTCACATTTTCGCCTGTATTACCCTGTTTATTCCGAGGGCGTTTCAAACATGATATTTGTCTCGTGTCACACAAAATTGCCTATCTAATTACACCTCGTCGTAATGGCTTTATGACAGTGCGCGCTAAGACCTCGCCTGAATACGGCGGTGTTATACCGGTTTATTATTTCCTTATTGATAAGCAAGGTGTGCTTCTCGCACACACCCGCAAGTAATCCACCGGGTGGATATTCACCATAGATTAATGATGTTAATTGAAGTATATTGAGATTGTCATGATGCCTACAATCGCATGTTGTTCACACATGTAGCATTAATGTGTAAAGAGTATGAAACTTATGGATAAACATTATCATAATCGTGGTGTCTTCGTTGCTTCGTTAGCGAACACATGTGGCGTGCGTGAACGATACTTGCCTGCTATTTGTGGACTGACTCCATATTCAGACCAGACCTAAGCTAGTGTGGTTTTGCGCCGTACCTTCCGCAAATAAAACTTCTTTAATACAAACTGGAGACTTTTAAATCCCCATTTGTGCCAGTGGGCAAAAACTCTTACTGATTTTCTGTATTAAAAGGATTTAAATCCCTGCCTTTTAGGGCTACTAATGAAATCGCTGATATTTTTGGGGCAACCCTAAATTTGTATAGACAGTCGGGAGTGTTTGATGTTGATTGATACCGTTAGGCGGGTTCGCATTGTCTCGCCGCCCGGTCGCCCGGGGGACAACCAAATGAGTGGAATTATTAAACCAGGGCCCGTTCCGTGATGTGACGCTTTTTGTAAATGAATGTACCGACTCTGATCAAATCGAGGGGAGAGGATACAACGATGAACGAAAACTCTTGCGTCAAATTGTAACAAACGGCGAAACAAGTACAACCCTAAACGTTGAACTTTATTGTTAAGACTTTTTATTTGAAATTTATTTTTATATTGAGTTTTAACATCAGCTGTTTGCACCTGTAACTTGATTTAAGTTCACACAACTTGTTTTAATTTTATGAGGGTCACACCGATCACCGGACTAAATGTTTTGTATGCCGTCTACTTTCAGTTACCTACTGTGGTCCCTGACCGTCTTTTACACTTATTATGAAACCACAATACTATACAAAATATTTTTTTTAAAGTTCTCTTGTCTGTCTGCCTGTCCGTGTCTCACTACCGGTTTTCCCAGGAACGGGTGGACCTAGCAAGTTAGCAATAGAGATCAAAATATGAATATGAACGTGAATCAGAAAAAATAATAAAAAACAATGCATTTCTATGAAAAGTTAAGTACATATTATTTAAGAATATCTATTCATCATCACTACATAGTATAAAACAAAGTCGCTTTCTCTGTCCCTATATCCCTTTGTATGCTTATATCTTTAAAACTACGCAACGGATTTTGATGCGGTTGATTTTTATTAGATAGAGTGATTCAAGAGGAAGGTTTTTATGTATAATACATGCATAATATAGCCGTGCGAAGCCGGGGCGGGTCGCTAGTTAAATAATAAAGAATCAAAATCAAAAAAAAATTCTTTAAAAAAAACAATAAAAAAAATTATACACTAACGGAAAAAAGGGATTTCTTGTAGTGTAATTGAGCAAAAATAATAAAATAGTTATAGTTTTAATATCTTCATAACTAACCAATTGCATAAACATTTTTCATAAAATGTAATTGTCAGAAAATAACGTTACAAATTATTCAAGTCAAAAACATTCGGGGAAAGTAATCATGAAGGGTTCTAATTCAACTTATTTATGCAACGTTACGCGGTGCTCTTTGAATGACGTCTCCCGAGAAATAAGAGCTCGGAGCTTTCTGTCAAATGAAAGAATTCTTTATAATGTCCCCTTGAATATTATTTAAGATGAATGTGCACGATTTTTGAGACCCTTAACGTATATTGAGGTTTATTAATATGACGTTTCGTTTCTTCGAAAGAACGACGTGTATTATTGTCATTTTTTTAAATGTAATTTTACTGTGGGTGTGGCTCTTTTGATAAAATAAAGTCACACAAAATTATTCCAAAACTTGTAGTAGTTTAAACATACCTAAAGGGCCACTAAAGATATTGGCATATTCCTCCGGCACCATCTTGCTTTTTTTAACTATTTTTTGTGTCACGATGGTATCCATATATTTGGATTTATAATACATAAATAAACACGCGTCTCGTCTTTGTTTTATATTGCTGCGTGCTGTGTGACGTCATTGTTGACATGACGTCACCGAAACGTGAGAATGACGACACACATCGGGAACGTGACAATGACGTCACACAATGAGAACGTGACACTTTTTGATTTATTCCGGTCGGATCCCCTGGATCTGATACCCTGGGGATCAGTTTTATTTTAAAATATGTAATTTTTAAAACTATTCCGGTCTGATCCACCGTGCAGGGGATCACAAATAAATTTAAATATTTTATTCCCTGCACGGTGGATCAGACCGGAATAGTTATAAAAATTAAATATTTTAAAATAAAACTGATCCCCCAGGGTATCAGATCCAGGGGATCCGACCGGAATAAATCCACTTTTTTGTGAATGCCACCTGCATTCCATCAATTTATTAGACGTTATCACGTCAAAAATATTCTGTCACATAATATCCTTAGGTGTCACGTTTGTCAGAAGATGACATAAAATGATACCTCTTGGGGTAAAACGTATACTAGTCGTTAGAAGACACCAGCACAAATACTTTTTGTCTTAGTATTTCTAATACATCACTGAACAGAGTTATTCAAGGTGAAACATTTGAAACCGCCTGATGATTTCGACTAGCCCATATCGAAGAATAATAAAATATGTGCCAATCGAGAGTGTTGTCCCACGACATGGCGTTTTATGTAATCCTAAAGCAATTTCTTTAAAAACTTTAGTGGCATATCTTCGAAAGGTGACACTTTAGGACATTACGTGATGAAATATTTTTTGTGTATTTATGTGTCTTCCATCCTAATATGTGGGTCCCATCATGTGGCTAAAGATTGTTAAAAAAAATCAAAAAAACGCCCGTGGACTTTGCCAACGTCCATACAATTCTGTAACATCTCCTTCAAATGCATTACTCTACTAATGACTTGCAGCTATTCCTGCCAACACACATACTGAGTGTCTAACAAATTAATGTGCTTTTTCTCTCAGCGTTTAATAAAAAAAAGTATTTGCAACCTACAACAAAGGCACGATAAACATAATTAAAAACACTCACGAGTAAAATACGCGATGCGGGTCTCACGTGCAGTATCATGTGCCCGTAGAGGAGTTGACTAACAATGTAAAAGTAATGCATAGAGCGAAATATTCATATGCAAAAAGCGAGTGGCAGGGTTGTTCGCTCGCTGCACGTTCATAATAAACGAGATTGAGTGGGACAGGGTACAGTAGACGCAAATGAATGACATGACGGTAACAACGCGCCCAGCAGCGTAATCAGAACGGGCGCGGGTGGCCGATGCCGATGCGACGTGCGTTCGCATGTAAAAACAAACCAAATAAGTACATACATTTGCCACTGAAAATTTCAGACAAAATTTCACCGCACGACGAACGAACACGCTTAATGAATAAAGAAATAAGTACAATTATTCACACTTGTGCTTCTATTTTCTGTTATTTTGTTAACAAAATTCCTTTAAGCGAGGTTGCCAAAGGCTGCGCTGTCATGTCACATTACGAGTATTAACATTTTGGCAAATAATTATGATTAGAATATTAGAATTTTACCCCTTATTCATTCTGAGACATTTCATTGGATATTATTGGACAAATAAATACCTATTTACTTCACTACATAGTATAAAATAAAGTCACTTTTCGCCGTCCCTATATACCTATGTCCCTTTGTATGCTTAGATCTTTAAAACTACGCAACGGATTTTGATGCGGTCTTTTTTAATAGATAGAGTGATTTAAGAGGAAGGTTTATATATTATGTATAATACATGCATAATATAGCCGTGCGAAGCCGGGGCGGGTCGCTAGTACTACATAAACATTTAATAAGTCATCACAGTTAATGTTTGTGTTTTAAACTAGTCGCACATTTGTCAAAGTGCGAAACAAAGTGAAAAACTATATTTTAACAATCAAAGTCTAATTAAATGTTCATAGATAATCCGGGTAAAGATACAATTTTTTTTGCATAAAACCTCCGATATTTATTTTCTTTATTTTTGGTCAGTAGATAACATTAGTGGATTTCATGCTATGTAAAAAAATGCTGACTAAGCTAAGTTTAGAGTTTAGAGCTATGCTTTATAAGCATAGATAAGGTAGGTATTTTACTAAATTGCTTTGTAAAGTACAGAAGTGTACTTTGATGCACAGTGGATTCCGTTTCTAAACAAATAAATCATATGAATATGGATATCTGTTAGCATTGTCTGTCCTGTGATGTTTAGATAGGTACTAGGTAACGAGCTATTACTTTGCGAGCCACATAGCCTACCCCAAATTCATAATTTTAATAAAGGTGGCTTTGTGGCCCGCGGGCCCGGGCCCCAAAGCCTACCGACCCGAAAACCAGTAAGTAATATATTTTATTTATCACAAAATAAAGCAAAATACCTACTTTATACCTAAATCATAGCTCAAACTGTTAGCATTTTTGTACAAAGCAATGAATTCACCAAGTAAATAAAAAAACATTAAAACGTTAGAATTATCAAAGGGCACATTCTTCTGGCTACTGAACTGTTATGAAATGGTAATGAATAGTGGGGTATGTGTTTTTACTTTTTTAGTAAAAACAAAAAAAAGGAAAAACGGGACCCTGTTACTAAGATTTCGCTGTCCGTCCGTCCGTCTGTCTGTCATGAATCTCATGAATCATGATAGCTAGAGAGTTAAAATTTTCACAGATGTATTTCTATTGCCGCTATAACAACAAATACTAAAAACATAAAAATAGGTAATTATTTTTAATTTTAAGTTCACCAAATGTTGTGCCCATACTTTAAAGAGTGAGTTAAATCTCGTTTACAGGATAGAAACAGTTTGTACTCAACGTTTCGAATTGTCGACGTGCACGTTTCGTTTTTAATTGAAAAGCCAAGGGTGCTACATAATCCGACACTGGCGCAACTCGAGCGCCTAAATTCACCTTGACTGTTTGTTTTTGTCCCCTACTCTACTCTTTGTGAGTACCTACTTCTCTTTTACACGACTCTGTTTCACACTTTATATTATGATTTACTAATTTTTTTTTAACAAAAATAGAGGAAAGTATGAGGTTTTTCAAGTCGCGAATGTATGATACACTAAGCAAATCGCAGTGTCGAAAAATGACGATAGCCTATTTAGAGTTTTTGTTTCTTTTTTTGAAAAGATTGTGATGAAAATTGAATCCTTGGGAGTAATTATAGACTACTTTTGTCTCGATATTTCCACGGGATCTGGGTTAACGCTGCTAAAACCTTTAATTAAACAAATATTATGAATACAATTATTTTTAAATTATTAAATTATGATTCGAATTGCAGATTGAAATGTATTTACTTTTAATCTCCAAATTAATGCAACGTTCACTATTTCCAGAGAATGAATAAAATATTAAACTGGTGGTTATTTTATCATGAGCGTGTTGTATGTTTTATTTAGTCGTTTGGACAGATGGATGGAGTTGCCGCATTCGAATGTAATTATTGCGGTCCGATTTCGATAATGCGCCGCGAGGCCGGCCGCGCCGGTCCTGAACGAAATGTGGTCGCAACTCGTTTTGTTGTATTTTAATAATTTACAATTCGCAGAACAGACAAAGCCTTTCCATGTTATTTCAGTTCCATGTGTGCGATATGCAATGCCGCCGGTGTTTTAATTTATATAACTAGAGAATTATTATTCATTCATTACATAAATAATTTATAGTTTACTTTTTCCAATCTCTTTTTTCCTTTCTAAAGATCCAATTTCGATAGATGGCGCTCTCTAAGTGTAAGATTGTCTCTGGTAGAAACTGTTTTAGAAGAAAACCAAAAGAGGGCAAATGCCTACTTAATCCTAACTTATATTATAAATCCAAAAATTTGTCTATTTCTTTGTTTGTTTGTTCTCAATTCGTGTTTAAACGACTGGACATAGTGGTAGTTTATAGGATTGAGAAGTACAAATTATACTTTTGAACCCGAAATTCCCGCGGGATCAAGAGCGGTTGAAGCCACGGGGCGCATTTAGTTAAACCTACGAATACAAACAACTTTAGGTTAAAAGTATTTTTCAACTAATAAGTCATTCAATTTATGAATCCGATTATCTTTTAACTTCCCTTTATTTTCATTTAGTAGTATTTAAAAATAATGTTGATATTTTTCTAAAATCACACAAAATATTTAGGTAATCCTTTCATAGTAACCTCACAAATAAATCACGGTTCTATTAAACCGTATTAAATCTTATGTTATCCTTGAAAGAGACGCCCGTATTTTCAGAAACACATAAGTCCATGAATCTGACGGCTTATACGTGTTATAAAAATGCTTTTATAACGAACGGCGAGGTTATAAACAGACCCGAGCGGCTTGGAGCCCCGAATATTATACATAATAATACTATGAAACTACGTGAAATTTCTGCGATAGGCCCGAAGCACGCCTCACCCCTCCTGGCTGGCGTTTAGTTTAACGATCCATAATTTTTCAGTTTTACCTTCTCTGTAAATATTAATCATCTTTATAGGTTTTTATTGTTTTTTTTTACTGTAAAGTGCGATATACCTACTGAAAATAAAATAAAACTTCTGAAGGGTAAGTAATATTTCAATATCTCTGTTTATTTTATAAATTCCTCTTTTCCTTTTAATCCGTCTTTTCTTACCCTTTAGGACGTAGGCGCGCACAAAGAAAGGATTTTAAAAATTCGACCTGTTTGTTGGTGTTTTGTATGTTATTTACAAAAGAAAAGTACACGAATTCTATCTGTTATCTGGCTACCATAACACAAGCCTAGCCAAAGGGTAAGATGGCGTTGTGTGCATTGTTCTGCAAATATTTGTCCCGTATCACAAGGCTATGGATCCCCGGACCTTTGGAAGGCGTCAATATTTATTAATTATATTGTCTTTCCCCAAAGACGTAAATATGTTTTTTGTTCTACGAATATAATATGAAAGAAAATGCACGTGTCGCGGGACACGCATTTGGAACGAAGTCCATTAGTTTCTCTTACAGTTTTTCGTTTCACGTTTTCGTAACGCGTAACATTTTTTCTCGGCAACTTCGTTCCAAAACTGCAGTAGTAGGTACTGAGTTTACCGTATCGCAGACCTTTACCGGATCATTATTGCGGATGTATGTTTTAGATGTTTGTCGTAAAAGCGACCCGTGTCGTTTAATAGTATTATAGTAGACCCAGGGAACGTACGGGGTCGGACTGCGACTGCTCTGGGTGGTCGTAAGAGTCGTAACATAACCTGAGACCACCCTTCTCGGATGTTTATGAATTTTCACTAACTTTACCCAGGTATTATGAACTGTGTAACCGTTTCGACGAAAGATACGACTTCTGTTTATGTTGCTTTAATGAAATTCTGATCGGTGATTTCGTAATCGACTGCTTTGTTTTGATTAAACTTGAGGAGTCTTATTAGGCTCCTTTCATATCACTACATAGTATAAAATAAAGTCACTTTTCGACGTCCCTATGTCCCTTTGTATGCTTAGATCTTTAAAACTACGCGACGGATTTTGATGCGGTTTTTTTAATAGTTAGAGTGATTCAAGAGGAAGGTTTATATGTATAATATATGCATAATATAGCCGTGCGAAGCCTGAGCGGGTCGCTAGTAAGATCTAAAATACATCAGCTCTTTCATAGCCTACTTAAAATGTGACTTTGGAATTAATACAAGTTGATATTACAGTCAGCGCTTTTATCCTAACTTCCTAACTAATATTATAAATCTGAAGTTTGTTTCTTGTTTGGTCAAATGACTAAACCGATTTTCATTAAAATCGGGTAGTTAAAATTCTTTTTAGGGTTCCGTAGCCAAAGGGTGAAAACGGGACCCTATTACTACGACTTCACTGTCCGTCCGTCTGTCTGTCTGTCACGAGGCTGTATCTCATGAACCGTGACAGCTAGACAGTTGAAATTTTCATTTTTACATATTATAGGTCAGCGTTTGACCAATATCACACCACACCACACCAGAACATAGAACGGATGGAGCAGAACATAAGATCGACCCAGTTGGCACAATGGTCACCATGCCGGACTGCCAAACATAGGGTTGCGGGTTCGATTCCCGCCACAGATAAGTATTTATGCTTAGATATTTGTCTGTGGTCTGGGTGTCTGTATGCATATTAAGTATATATTTACAAAAGAAAAGTATATAAGTAGTATATCCGTTGTTTAGCACCCATAACACAAGTCTAGTTACTTAGCTTGGGGCTAGATGGCGAAGTGTGGAATGTCCTGCAATATTTATTTATTATTTATTTATAAGATACTTTTGATCCCGTAATTCCCGCGGGATCGGGACTAACAGGCGCAGGTAGTCTACATCTACACTAATATAATAAAGGGGATTTCTTTTTTGTTTTTGTTTGTAACGAAAAGGCTCCGAAACTACGGTACCAATTTTGATGAAACTTGGTATGAGGATACATTGATTTATTGGGAATAGGCTACTTTTTATTCCGATATTCCCACAGGATCGGGAGTTACGCGGGTAAAACGTAGTATAATATACTAGCTGTGCCCCGCGGTTTCACCCGCGTAAGTCCTGATCCCGTGGGAATATCGAAATAAAAAGTAGCCTATGTGTTAATCCAGGTCTTCAGCTATCTAGATACAGAGTTTCATCGCAATCGGTCCTGTAGTTTTTGTGTGAAGGAGTAACAAACATACATACACACACACACACTCACACAAACTTTCACATTTTAATATTAGTAGGATTCTAGAAGTAGTCGTGATTTGCGATCGTGACGACATTGACCCTACGCCCCTCGTTGTCTATGACGCAATGTCACCACAACCATCAATCAAATACTGCTGTGACGTTTTGCGACTTGTCACACACACATAAATATAACACGGATACAAATCTGTCTGTCAGTTGTTACACACATTCAAACTTAATAAGTGATTTGCAAAGTCTCTGTGATGTTCAGCATATTATTATGTTTCGCCACGTTTGTGTTCAGATGATCATCTAATCATAATCTTTTTTACCCAAACTCGGTTCGGGTCTTGTTACGGGCTTAGACCTCTTTAAATGTCGTGTATCTTAGTCGACCATGTCCAGAGGAAAGAACTTGTCAATACATATGGATGGAGCCAAATAACATGGGTTTCATCACGTTTTCCTTCACCGGAAGAGCAATGTCAATAAGCGCACAAATCCAATGGTGTAAGGCCGGCGTGGATTCGAAACCCCGACCTTCGGAATGAAAGTCGAGGTATCTACCACTAAGCTAACACCGCTCGGCATAATAATAGAAGAGATTTGTGTCCGTGTTATCAGATGTTTGTTTTTATCCCTATCAGCTAATTTAATCAATTTGTTAGTATAACTTAACTGGGAAAAACTTTTCCCTGCCCTTGTTTTACTAACCCTTTAATATTTACCGATTATATTGATGGTTTTCTTCCTTACGTTCACTACCTCAAGTACGCTACAGTGCGCTACCAAAACTTTATTGTCACCCTGCGACTACCAAAGTGGGGAGGTAAAAGTTAGTGAAAGGATCCATAAAGAATTCCTTTTCACTTTGGGTGCAACTGTGCAACTGTTGCATCAATACTAAGTTTCTCCAGTAAATTGGAGTTGGTGTGTTGAGGAATGATGTCATCTGATTGCAATGGGCGGGCACGTCCCAATCTTGTCGCCGATTCGTGACCAAGACTTTAAACGACCAAGCCTGACTTCACGCTGAACATTCGTGCGAAGCTCCTCCATAACACCAGTTTTTATGTCTCCACACGGACTATCTGTTTACAATTGTTGACATAAAACTATTTTAAAATTCACTCGATCCTCTTCAACTGAATAAATGATAGAATATCGAATACAATACGCTATCGAAATTCAACTCGAAGATTTCTGTCACGATTATAATGGAGTTATCGAATAAATCGACCTTCAATGTAACGAACATTATTATTCTGAATTTATTTAGAGATGCCCCTTCCTGTTGGCTGCCGTCCAAAAGGGTATCCCCAACGTTTACCAGACGATTTAGTAATTATGGACTTTTAAATAGGTTAAGTATATGACAACTTGTTTCACTCACTGTATATTTAATGAGCCTTTGCACACATACAAATTATGAGTTCACACAATAAGTTTGAATATATGTATTAAACATTAGATTATCTTATGAAATTATCTACCATCGGAGTTTAACAGACTGCCAGTGGTTTTCTAACACATACATACCCACATATAATTTACGATTCTCATTCATGTGTAAAACAATTGTGACGTAAATTAATGTTTGTATTCTACAATATTTACTCGAACGTATATGTATTACGTTTCATGAATTAGTATAATGATTCTTATAACGTAGGCTTACTACGTAACGCGACTTTCCTGTGTTTTGTTAAAAGACCTTCAAACAGTTCACGCCTACCTACATTTATCTGCATTATATTTTAAATATACATGTGTAGGTATGTATTGTGCTAATCCGTCGAATTTCGTCATTCAGTGCAATAGGTCAGGTTGGCGATAAAACGTCACCCGTTTTACTATGCAGTTGTATTGTTTTCGTAATTTGTATCCTCGGGTATAGTAGAGTAGGTATCAGAGTGGTTTGTCTCGGTTCGGTCGGTACGTATATTATATGTATAGCTACTTTTAGGGTAGTAGGTAGGTTGATGTCGAAGACGGGCGTCCGTGAGCGGGGGATGCCTCCAGATAATAAATAACGAGTGCAACGATTGCGACCGCCGGGACGGGATAAAGGGGGTCCGGGGAGAGGACCCAACCATTTTAATGTCCCGGCGCCAGACTTTATATTAAACATTCGACCTTGACAGTGGCCTACATCGACACCAGGACACGCACACACGCCCACTCTTCTCGTCACGAAAAGAAAAGTTCATTCAATGTTTCGGCTTTTGTCGGCTCTATAAATAATAACCGTGACGTGTTTACTCATCTAGCACGCTATTTAAAACCATTCTTATCACCACAACCGTTTAGTTACAATGACACCGTTTGACACCTCGTAGCGTAGCCCGGTCCCCGCGCTCCCAACTAGTTTGTTGTTCATTATTCTGCGCCTATTGTTATTACACGGAAGCAGTTCCTTAATTACTATTACTACTGCTGTTGGTGGTGGTCGACCGTGTCTAATTACAAGCGGATCAATTGTCTGAGAGTCGGTGGCAACTGCATTTGTTACATTGTTTACATTATGGAAAGTGTTGAATTTAGTTGTTTTGGACTCATTTAACATTTCTAACTAATTCTTCTAAAGTCACCATACATTCTTTAAGGGGGTATTCTAGCAACGCTTTATCCCTATTTCCTTCCTGAATAATGCCTCATTCTTTTATCAATAAACCAAGATTGCTGTATACGTGCCTCTGTGATTTACGTCTATTAGAAAGTCATATTACGTTTAGTAATTTGTTATTAGAAACAAAAGTAAAAACAGTGGGAAATGTGGTATAGCAAACCTAGGTTTTATGAAAAAATATTGCTCTACAGGTCTAGACTAGTCTCGATGCATTATTCAGGAAGGAAATAGGGGATATATTTGTATGGAGAAAGAAATATCGACATACCTTCTAAAAACCATAAAACAACTTCTAATACGATTACGAAAAAGTAGTTCTATTTCTTCGCGGGCCTCAAAGCCTACTCCAAATTCATAATTAAAATAATGGAGGTTTCGCGGCCCGCAGGCCCGGGTCCCAAAGCCCACCGACCCAAGAAAATATACTCCGTATAAGTATTTACGATTTATTAAACCCACGGTTCAGTTGGCTCCAGACACATTCCCCCTTATTCTAAAACGAGGTTTAAGGATAGTCCGGTGATGTGGATTTAAACCTTAGATTTAGACACAGATTTACTAGTGAACTATAGTCTAAACACTTCTTTTGGAAACGGGATTGACAAGTTCTTTCCTCTAGACACTGACGACTAAGCTGATTAAAGGTGCCAGGCAAGCCTACTCTATCCTCACGCAAAAAGGACCCAACTTCGCTAGCTTGTTGCGAAAAGAACCCGTATACACGTAGGTATTTACGATTACTTTCAAAGTCAAACGTACAGCGAATAGGAATCCGTATAAAAAGTTTTAAATACAAAAACATTCCAATACTTGTACATAACAATTATTAATTTGTAATCATACCGAACAAAGTTATCTATTCACACGAAAGTGTAACGTAATTACTTGAAGTTGCAAATGATGTAATGAAATGTTATGCCGTTATTGTTATTGTAAATGTGGGTCAGTGACGGAGAACTGAGGCAGGGTCGAGATGCCATTGACGCGTCTTTACGTTACATAACTGCCGAGTATTGTTTCACCAAACAAGGACACAAAGGACGCCCTCCGATGCATGTTTACTTCCATATATCTACATGCAACTGACAACCCTATCGGATATGTTTGTTTTATTTATACTCCATTTATTGAATTTGTTCCTGGCAGTTGAGTTAGCTCGGGGCAGTCGTAAAGATATTGTCTGCTGTTATTTTTATTTCGAGATTCACAATTTTTCTACGTTTTGACAGTTATTTAATGATAACCGATCGCCTCCCCCCCCTTTACACTAGTCTATGTATAAATATAAATCGCAATGTCCTGCTAGCCTAGCATGAAGACCAAAACACGATACGATAAAGCGATATAACTACATCAACTCTCAAAATATGATAGATAAAGCCGCCATGTTCAATTTTTATCATATTTTTTATCGCAATTTATAATAAAAATTCAACACGGCGGCTTTATCTATCATATTTTGGGAGTTGATGTAGTTATATCGCGTGATATCGCTTTATCGTATCGTGTTTTGGTCTTCATGCTAGGCAGGCTGACTGACTGATGTATCGACGCACTAGCTGTTCGCGTAGGGTTTGAATTTGGCCAAAATCCTTTCTTAGCGGATGCCTTCATCATAATTTGTGTGCCAAATTTTAGGCAGATCCGTCTTTTGGCTTGAGCAGTGCTTTGATATATTGGATGGTCAGGACTTTGAATTTAAATTTAACGCAAATCTAAAATTAATGGACAAATCGGGGTAAAATTTAAGCTATTCTGATGTAGGCATCCGCTAAGAAAAGATTTTGGTAAATTCAACTCCTACGCGACGTAAGATCCCAAAGTCTCAGTTAATATAACTTCTATAGTAAGCATATTTATTAAAGTAGCTCAAAAGAAATTTATGAAGTTCTTCTTTAACGTCGCACAACTTTACAAGCTCGAAACATCTACATGTACGTGAGCGGCGAGCTTGCTTCGCTGTTCAGACGCTCCGTACATTTATTGTGTTCGCTGTCGTGCCAAGTATACAACGTTTGTGGACGTTCTAGCTGCGCCCTGCGGTTTTACTCATGTAAGACTCAATTTAAATTGAATATTGGCATAAAATGTCGCCAGTTTTCTAGTTCGCCAGCGTTCTCAATTTCATCCGAATCCGTTCAAGCATCAAAGAGTTACAAGCATTATGTTACACAATCTTTTCGCATTGAAAATATTACATACTGTGTCCCACGGGATCGGGTGCCCACTTAGGTCGAGATTCGTGAGAAATCTTCTATACATAAAAAATCCTTTGTCCTGACTGACTGACGGATCAACGCACAGCCTAAACCCGCTGGTCGTAGAGACCTGAAACTTGGAGGGTGTGTTCTTTGTATGACGTAGGCATCCGATAAGAAAGGATTTTCCGAAATTCTACCCGTAAGGGTCACCCCCTAAAGGGGTCAAAGTTTTTATGGGACAACGTGATTTCTTGGTCCATTTTCGACTTTTACGCTGACGAAGTCGCGGGCAAAAGCTAGTATCTCTATAAAAGTCACCTTTATGTTGTTCTAGGACTCCAGCTACAAGCTACAATACCAAGTTGCCCCATTGGGGCCGTAGGTATAAGGGACGAGACAATTAATCACTCTTTTATTCGGTAACGCGATTCAGTCGTTTTTATATTTTACAAACAAACTTACACATATGCTTTTTCGATATCACAAGCATTTCTTACTTGGTCTGTTAAAAACAACATTGCAAGGAAATCGGGACTGTCCGCGACGATAAACTTCAGATATTTTGATTTATACTTATCGAACATACCGAGGATGCAACGCCATTACCATCAGTGTCGGTCGATGTCGCAGCTCCCCATCACG
The DNA here is from genome assembly GCA_907269075.1 of Idaea aversata. Lineage (NCBI taxonomy): Eukaryota > Metazoa > Arthropoda > Insecta > Lepidoptera > Geometridae > Idaea > Idaea aversata. Next base: position 9,405,933 of record OU026102.1, read on the forward strand.
ATGTCTTATAATTCCTTGCTGTTATGTCTAAAATTAAGTCAAAAACACCTATGCTGCCTCTTTTCGAGTAAAGAAACGACAAGGATATTTTTTGTTTTTAAATTATGCCAACGCGTAGAGATCGAGACCCCGTAAAAGATGGCGTGACGATCTCGATGCATTTGACACAGATTGGCTAAACTTGGCTCAGAACCGAAATGCTTGGAAAGATGTTAGGGAGGCCTTTGCCCAGCACTGGGACAATATAGGTTAACAAAACAAATGCCAAATGAAGAAATATTTCACCTACACACAAAAATATTCAACAACAATTTTTATGCAATGATTAACTTGTTTAGTTTTAGGCGAAAGGTATTTTGTTTATGGTTATACGCCTTAATAATTCCTTATACAAAATGTTGGCAGAGTTTGCCGTTGCAGGTGTTCAGTGTCACTTCGCAACTGGTCGGGCATCCTGTCGGGGCTATGCTACGCCTTGCAGATGGCGCTCTTGCCCGTATATAACCTGTACATTTAGCTTTTGTTTCAATTAACAAACAATAACCAAAAGATATTCACATCATTCGTCGTTAGCCGTAAATTCTAATCCACACTCATCAATAGTATTTCTTTGTTAATATATTGAATGCTTCAAAGAATTCGCCTAAATACATTTCATAGGTCCAGAATTGTGATGTAACTAAATGGCAGCATAATCGGTTTCATGAAAAAGCCGGTCGTAAACATGCTTGCTAACCCACTAAAACATATTTCTTTTATTTTGCGGAGCAGCCGCCTCCTTAAAGAATCTACGCTTGCCTGCCAGTTTACAAAACAGGTTTCTGTATCGAAAATAACGATAAATTCACCAGCGAGCCGCCTCACCCACCCTCTACATATTTTCCTACGTCTCTTTACTCTCGGGAATAACTTACGTTTATGAAATATTTCTTTGTGCATTTGTAACATTGCCTAATTCGGAGAATTCAAATAAAGCTCTAATTAGACGGCAATTAATTATGGACAATTCATTTTTAGGGTCTTGCTTGTCGGACTAAATAAGTATTTCTAATTAATCTATTATTAAAATACTTTCCTCAAGTACAATTTCTGTTGACTTACTAGAATTATATTCATTCATTTTATTTAAATCAATCCGACCTAATGTCATAAACCATGTTTCCCAAATTAAAACTGAGTAAGTAGTAATTTGTTACTGATGCATAATTTACGGAATTCATAAAAATAACATTTTCCACTTGTGTTGTTAAAATTATTCAGTACATTTCAATTACAATGTCCGTTGAAATTGAATTTAGTAATGTTGGAGATATGTATGAGTATGAAATGGACACAGTGCGCATATGCGTTGACCTGTATTCCCAATAGGCCATCGCTGCCTGTTTGCAATGCGACACTAATGAGATATGTACATACTTACCTATTGATGATATGTATGATACTGTTGGAAGCTACGCGATCGATAAAGCTTAATTAGGATTCGACTGTATAGGCTCAATTTCAGCATATCCACAAAATATAAGTACCATCATGGATTTGGCTTCAATGAATGTGTATATCGATGTTAGATTTGTTCGTTGTATTGTATTTGCCAGTACTTCAGTCTCGTATTTGTTCTTTCTTTTTTGGTTTGTATTCTATTTATCATGGAAGTTATGGTTCATCGTTCTAGATTCCAGTTTTTGTCATAAAATGTATTTCAAGTAACAAAGTAAAGCGGGAGGGCTAACAAAATAACTGGTTGAGTTGGATAGTTTGTTGAATGCGTGCAGCTCGATGCGAGTGAGCGAACCCTCGGCCCCGCTGTGGCATGCCCTCGCTCGCAGAGCTATACATATTATGGGTTAGTGTTGGTTGGAGCGAGCGGCGGCGTGCCGTCGCAATATCAGCCCGGTGAAATCGCTCACCCGCCCGCTTCGTCGCACCACACGCCTCGCCTGCGCCAGTCGCCGTGCGCCAACTGAAACGCGCGCACTGCTAGCGCAATCGAACCCATCATAAAACGCGTACCTACCTATTTGCTTTCTCATCGTTATATCAAATCCCTCAAATTCTTTGATAAGTCTATTGTCATAGGCCCCTCCGATGTTTCCAGTAATCTCATCCATGTCGAAGATTTCTTTTTAAAATCGTGTATTAAGAGTGAGACAGTAGTGTGTGTGAGAAAGAAGTGCATTTACAAAGCTTGTCCCAATTTGAATTTCGGCGGCGCGTCGACGCTGCTGTAATCGAGGTTCAAGACGGCTGTCATCATAAGGCTGCCTGCAAATACAGTAAGTATCGCTACGACCGCATGACTCAATGTAAAATGGGACGATTCTTATCTTGCATAGATGTGTGAGTGGGTGTGTCGACGAGCAGTACGCCTGTGTGCGTGACATCCGACCGCCTTTGCGCCGATGTGTGCGTAGTTTGGCTCAATACTTGGTTCTATTTTGTGGCAAAGTACTATCTCTAGATAGATGTTTGTTTTTATTATCATTTATGATTATGACAAGCGACCGGCAGATCTACTGTTAATTTGTTTTGAATGTGTGTAGTTTAATGATTATTATGATTAGCTTTCTTCATTTTGTCTTTGTGTACTGATTGATTCACTGGGTTTTGTTTTAAGGAATTCTCTTTTTCGTAAATTGAACCTTTAAGATATTCTGTTTTTTCTGTTTTAATTAGTATACTTTAATTAAACGATATCAATTTGTATTATTTTGTTTGGGGTGGTTTGACAAACTGTTTTTTTTTTAATCTTGGCTTTAGCTGTATCTAATCTAAAGTTCTTTCTATCTTCCACTATTAATCAAAGTAAGTGTTGTTGCTGTTTTTTATTCATATGTTTCTAAATCTTTATTGTCATTTACATACTTATCTTTAGAATGTATGTAGGTAGGTCCTATTATTAGGGATTTAAGAGATTTCTCTTTTTGAAGGTATCTGTTTTGATTTCACCTGTATCACATTAAATAGAATCCCAAATACTTGAATTTTCGTTTTGAGATGACTACTTGGAGTTGTTAACATTTCTACTATTGGTGTTGGATACAGATTATGTGTATTGTCAATGAGACAATATTGTTATCATATTTGTGCCAGTATGCTGTTCTTTGTACAAGTTATATGAGTCAAGCGCCCTTCTCAACTTCTTATCTTTTAGATAGGATGGAACTTTGTTGCTTGTAGTTGGACTCAACATTTGGCATGGTACTGAAATTAATGTTTTGAGCTTTGGAGTTAGAAATGGCTATAAATTGAAAGCGTGGTGTTGCTAGTGAGATCAACTTATTCAACAAAATAACACTTGGAAATTGTAAGAAGAACAAAAAGATAAGCGTACTGTAAACAGAATTTGCAATACCTTTTGTAAGCGACGTAATTTGCATTGTAAACATTGTTATCGTCTTCCTTTACACATGTGCTCGTATAGTACAAATGAATTTCTGATTATTTAATGCTATCTCACGCTCTACGAGTTTAATTGAATAATGTCCTAACAGTCGGTAACGATACGGATCAATCGTCAATTTTATTCGTCGCACCGTAAAAACTATAGTGCCGGAGAAAACGGCGGAGTATCGCGCATTCCTCTTTCGTCGGTGGCTCATACAAATTATACGATGTGTGTTACGTATAGCTAGGTAGGTGGGACGTCATTATTTATGTTCTCTAACAGTCGGCTCAGTGGTGTGGGTTAAAATCGGAGCAGTCAGCTGATCGTCCATGTGTGTGTGCGTTCTTCGGGAAACACCTTTCGATGACGTGTTCGAGCTCCGTTTAATTGGACATTCACATTGTTCCCTCGTGCTTTTTAATCGTAATACATGATGATTGATATTCAAATTTTATGTAATCTTATACTGCGGTATTCGATAAGACTGATTTCTGTTGAACAATAATATATGGTTCTCGTAGCTTTTAGAGGCCTTACCTCTATCTGCCTAAAGTTTAATCAGTATTTCGTTCTTAGTTACCGTTGTAGTTTTGAATGTTTGGACTAAGACATTGGTTGATTACTATCACGTTGTTTACTTAAGCATGATCCATAAGCATGATCTATCCTCATGGATTGATCTTGAATCGCAGTTTTCTTGCAGTCTTATTGGGTCACATTTAATCCTTAAATCCTATTATGTCACTCAGTAGCAGTTTATGTACTGATGGTCTGCTTGTATTGAACAATGACTATGTAGAAATTATAGCAGAGTAAGTTAGTAAGAATTTGTACTCCAAAACCAAATGGAAAGATTGATGTATCTGCGTCATCAGGGCCCAAAAGGGACTCGGTATGTTGAAATTTGAAGGATTCCTCAAAAATCTTGTTTATTTATAATGGTACAGTTCATAATAAAGAAGGCAATGAACTCTCTAGATATTGAAAAAAGAGCAATTAGTGTAAATGTTTATGCATGCCAAAATGAGTGTTGACGAGACTATTCGACATGATTCATTAACAATCGAACAATAGTAGAGAAGTTGTCGTCAAAAGTTGAGTTTCGGCATCGTTCTAGTCACCCTACCCCCTCGACCCCCTTCGTCACAAATAAATAAGCCAGAGTCGACATCCGACAACAATAATAATAATTCGCTCGGGCTTGATCAGCTGTTTTGTCGACACCGACCCGAGTAACAGGTGGCCTATAAAGACATTCAATAAAGTGTGTACCACTTGCCTTCGTTGCGGAACCGTCTATTTTATACAAATACACACCCACACATACGTACCCTTCTCAACAAATTCAAGATTATTAACTTTTTTGTTTATGAACTTCTAAGTCTTCTATCCTACTGAATTTACCTACTGATCCTGTTTCTTTGAGAAATCTGGCCTGAGACCTAAATCATCGCACTATCTCTAATATTGTCTACTAAAATTCAACACTTTAACTCGTCAACATCCATTTCTATTTCAGATTCATTTCCTAGTTATCTTTATCTATTGGGGATATTTGTAAAGCAAACTGGTTACTAGCAGTTTCTACCTTCACCTTTTTTATTGTCTTCCGATATCATACAAAACGAAATTTAGTTTTATGAATAAAATATTCTTAGTCCAACTAATGTCAGCTTATTTGAAAGATCGTAGCTAGACAGACAAGTAGGTTTCAAGGGTGGGATGGGGTTAGTGAACTTTCGTCCTTTGTGCACGTGATCCGTGACTAAGTACTTGTACAAATGGTTTGGAGGTTGTAAATAGGTATTGCTAGTATAAATGTTAACCCACTCACAGCTCGTGCCTCGGTTGCCCTGAGGCACCCCCGTGTTTGCTTTTCATTTTCATTTTCTCTTCCTTCACATCATTCTTACTTTAGTTAATCAATTTGGTGTATTTCAAATGTTTTAATTGTTCAGCCTACTAACTGCCAAATGGAAACACTTCGTCTTTATTGACGTCATGGTTTATATTTGTATATATTTCTACGACTATGTGTACAGATTGTACTGCCTCGTTGCGTCTTGTGGAATTTCATAAACTCGTATAATAAAATATAACGGAGACATCGTTCGAGGTAATTGCGTTAATGTTATTAAAATGCAAGTGCAGTAGTACCGGCAGTTGGTTTTCAATAGCGCGCGATTGTCGATGACGAGCCGGTTATGTAATGTAAATGTTTACCTACTTACCTACAACACGTGCCTAACACCACGTGTGCCCAACCGAGAACACTTAGCCTTGTGAATTATTTATTTACGACAACATTTTCGCACGCGGTCGACGAACTCTTGAATGATCTTGGAACGCATTTACTCCGATTAATCTCGGCTCGTTCCATATGCAATGAACGCTTGGACAAGTACCTAATCTATTCAATTGCAACAGTTTCTTCTCTTTCGTTTCATTCTATAACTATCTTACTCACAGTCGTATATTGTTACAAAAAACCTGTTTATTTTGGTATTTCTTCAACTCTGTCAAAAAGGCTTTGATATATTATATATATGCACACCAAACTGAAATGTAATATTCCAGATATTATATTTATTTAAGATTTATTTAGAATTTCAATAATCTTTGAGTAGTGCTCTATTTATAGCTCACTGCAAGCGATTCTAAACATCGCCCTCGTGCCACTGACCTAATCTATCAATTTATTATTACCTAACCTATCCATCTTAGCTGACGAGTGGACATTCTCTTATTTTTAGATACACTCGTTTTTTCGTTTATTTTAAGAACTGTCGGACTAAAGAAATAATTTTATGCAAAAACTGTTGGCTGTCTAGGTATTTGTTCACTTTTATTCTAATAAAATTCTTCTTCTACTTTTAACTCTACCGTGTAGGTGTGTGCAGTGTGCAAGTAATACAATACAACCGTTGAAAGTCATGATCGTCCCCGCCACATTCGCGTAGCACAAATGTATTCTTACTACAATTCAATGGGATAGTCTCGGAAGTAGGAACATGCGTTGTCGTCGGAATCCGAAGCGTATTGTGTTGTGTTATTCAGATGTATGCGAACAGACATTTTGTGTTTATTTGTGTCTGGATTTGGGCCAAGTGCACTCGGTCAATTTCAGTCGATCTCGTCGACGTCGACGGTAGTGAATGCGATAACAAACCATCTATTATCTAATCGTTTATTAATAACTCATATTGTATACAATTTCATTAATGATAATTTGATATATATTAATTTCAGTTGGATAATCCTCCAATCATATACTGCATACATCATTATTATCTATTTTTAACTGTTCATAAAGTTCGGAATTATTATCTTGATAAGCAAATTGTGTAATGCGCTCTTTATCAGCTAGTAGACCAAATATTTTATTCTACCAATCAAGAAATTTTAAAGTATCTTCATAATTCCATTCCTATAATGTTAGTAACACAATATCTAGAAAGCTGACTAGCACGTCCCGACTGCTTCAACAATAATAATTAATTGACTCGTCCGTTCGTTATCGTGCTTTTATATTGACGTTCCCGAGCGACCGAGCGGGCGAGGCGCATTCGGAATGAAATTTCCATAAAAACTTTTGTGCTCCGGCGGACGTTGCGAGCGCACGTTAAAATCGTCGGCTGGCAATAAAACAGCGGCCGGTGCGGCGAGGCGAGACGAAGCGCGCAACGAGTGCGAGAGGGATGGAGTTAGAGATAATGGACTCTGTTCGAAATGAAGAACGCGGCTGGTGCGCCGAGCGAGCGAGCTGGAGCACGGCAAAAACATCGCCGCAGTTATCGCGCTCTCCCCCCCGCTCCGCCGCGCCCCTGCCCGCATCGCGCCGCGCCCGCCAACCGGACTCGTCTGATCGACGCCGGAGCCTCTCGCAGGCAAGGAAGGCTGACAGCGGGGGGTCGTGAGTCGCCTCCACGAGCTCCGTTTAGAACGAATATTGTGAACGCGATGCATTCGAACACTTCTCTATATTACAACCAACTCTCGATTTAAACTTTGAGAAGCTTTTATATTTACTTGTGCGTTTTACAGTTCGCTCTCGTTTCGGCTATCTCTTTATCTAAACACAGTTATACCGTTATTATTGGAATCGTAATCGAAAGGGATCACTGATTATTTCAGTAACAGTGACCATTGATTGTTTGGAAACGGTACGTATTAGTCTATTTATACTTTATAATTTTTTGATTGTTATAATTGAAGAAGATGATTTTACTATAATTGTTGTTTTTATCACGTTTGTTATTGGTATTATCAATGTTTGTAATGATAATAGTATAATTATTTTTTAGATGTTTATAAATGATTTCGGAATCGGGTTTTTAGGGGTGGGATATTTGTGTTTGTTATGGCCACTAATGGCCAGTGTCTTCATGTTAATGAGTTTAAAGTTATTGGCTAGGCTCTATTGAATAGTAGAAGTTACGAGTTAACACGATATGAGCTGTGCTGTGATTGATGTGACGACCATACAATTCGAGCATAAAATATACGCAGACTAGACAAGATAATACTGATTTTGCAGATTTAATAAAATGCAAATATTCTGATGATGTATTTTCTGAATTATCCTTGGCTGCATTTTATATTGTAGAAGACGGGGTTAATCACCGTTCCATATTTATTCGATTCAATAATGACAACGTTTTCAGGTTTACTTGAGCCATCACATGCCTGCATGCATACGCTTCTCAAATTTCGCGAGTGCTCCATGATCAATTAATTGATCACTCCATGTTATGAGGACTCCACATTTATACAGGACTAGCGACCCGCCCCGGCTTCGCACGGCTATATTATGCATGTATTATACCTACATATAAACCTTCCTCTTGAATCACTCTATCTATTAAAAAAAACCGCATCAAAATCCGTTGCGTAGTTTTAAAGATTTAAGCGTACAAAGGGATATAGGGACAGAAAAAGCGACTTTGTTTTATACTATGTAGTGATACCAAATCGTTACCAACAACATAAGTGTTGGGTTGCAATATTATTATCAAAAACTAATCTCAAAGATACGTAACATCACTATCACTACATAGTATAAAACAAAGTCGCTTTCTCTGTCCCTATATCCCTTTGTATGCTTAAATCTTTAAAACTACGCAATGGATTTTGATGCGGTTTTTTTAATAGATAGAGTGATTCAAGAGGAAAGTTTATATGTATAATACATGCATAATATAGCCGTGCGAAGCCGGGGCGGGTCGCTAGTCACTATCACTACATAGTATAAAACAAAGTCGCTTTCTCTGTCCCTATATCCCTTTGTACGCTTAAATCTTTAAAACTACGCAACGGATTTTGATGCGGTTTTTTTAATAGATAGAGTGATTCAAGAGGAAGGTTTATATGTATAATACATGCATAATATAGCCGTGCGAAGCCGGGGCGGGTCGCTAGTTGTTTAATAAAATTAATAAATGCATTAAAACGTTAACTTATATTTCTTTTAAAATATCTTTCACTGTTCGTCTAGCTTGAATTGGTTTCAGATTTGAGCTCATAACTGGTTTCCTTCCTTTCGATGTTTTCCTTTACCTTTGCGTTTTATTGCTTCAGGTGTATCGTTTGCCGTAAAATTGAAACATACATCGTTGCAATTTGTTATTGTAATGGGCTGTAATGTTTCGTTTCGATGAAATGCAGTTTCTCTTATATTTTTACGTTAAGCAGTGGGTATAGGAATTTGTAACTTTATTTTGTTTTGGAATTATTGAATCATATTTTTGTTTAATACTGTTGCAACTTTTTATGAGTATAGACATAATGTGTGTAGACTGTAGTGGGTGTACATAAAACGGCCAAGTGCGAGTCGGATAAGCGCACGAAAGGTTCCGTCCGTACCATGTCCCACTTGAATAGGTTTTTTTTTGTTTTTAGTTTTAGCTATTTTTAGCTGTCTAGCTATCACGGTTCGTGAGATACAGCCTGGTGACAGACAGACAGAACGGACAGACAGTGAAGTTTTAATAATAGGGCCCCGTTTTTTTCCAAAAAAAGCGAATTGAGAATGAGAGATATGAATAGAATTAGATTTTTTTATGCATAAATTGTGTAAAAAAATATTTATTTATTTACATTTTACGGAGCAATAACAATTGGTATCTTAGACCTCCAAAATTTACCCACCTTGGTAAGATATACGTGCCCCGCATAGAAACGCTTATCTAAATCTTCTCCTTTGTGTTGTTCCAGGATCTGACCGGACAGAACAGCAATGACTCGGGCGGCAGCGGCAGCGCTGGTCGCGCTACCACACCGCACCTGAGACCGACGCCTAGCCCTACTGGCTCCAGTGGATCACGATCCATGTCACCGGCTGTTGGTGAGTTGATACCATACATAATTGTTAAGGCGTTGTCCTAATTGACCATCGCGCGACCGATGCGGCCGATAAGATGCTCTTTCTTTAGAACAACTAGCTGTCCCGGTTAACGTTATTTTGCCGTTGCCATTTACAAAAAAAAAGAAAATAAAAATAGATGTTGTTCGATTCTTAGACCTAACGAATACACAATTTTTTTTTAAATGTTGCCGATAGAGATTAATTCCTGGAAACAAACATAGTATGGCAAATCAAAGGAAATAGCTTCTTTTTGTAGTTTTCTACAATTTTCATCTTTCCGTCTCTGGCAAAATATTAGCGTTTGAGGCATAGAAGGGAAGTAAGATTTTTCTAACTTTTTTACATATGTTCTAAATTTTCTACATCACATTTGTAAGAAACTATTTATGTTTTTTGTACAGAGCAGTTTGTTACGTCATCAGCCATACCTCCTCATTACATTTTTTCAGGGACAGTAGTATGAAAATTACAGAAGACTGCAAAAATTTGCTATTTCCTTTGATTTACCATACTATGTTTGTTCCCAAGGATTGATCTCGATCAGCAAGATTATCGATTGGTATAAAAATATAGGATTATTTTTTTTGCAAAATCAACAGGTTCGATTCCTGACTAGGGTAATGAGTTTTCTAAAAATCTAATGATGCAGTTTTGGTTTTTATCAAAATCGGGCACGCAACTCCTTTCAGCATTTTTCGCTATCTCTTATGGTTTAAGATATAGCCCTAAACGCCCACATAAAAAAATCACCCACTTTAAAGAGATTTGGTCGCATCGCATGATCGTAACACCGTCAATTAGGACATTCAATAGATACCAGTGCGTTCGATCGCACGATCGTACGACCATTTTCATCGCGCGATCACGCGACCGCTGTACAATTAGGAACCTTATTGTAACTTGTGCTTAGGGAAGAATACACGTCTTGGTTTAGACTTTATGAGGATGGGACGATGGATACCTAGTTGTATTCGAAGGTGTAGATTAAAAGTTTTCGTACCTAGATATTAGGCTTCCAATTGTTTTACAATTAGTAGACGAAAGTAAGAACTATCATACGAATAAAGTCTTCATGTAAGTATCTAGTTATTCCATATAAAAATATATCCATATTGCTCGGGAGCGAAAGTAGTATCCTTAGAAAGATTTTCGAGTCGGGGCGGTCGTTCTGCGGGTTATGCTGAATACAGAGGTTTGTTTTGTTAGTGGGTGTGTGTTGATCAGATTCGTTGTGCATACTCCGTCACCGGTAGACACGGGCTTTCCCGACATTGACCCACATAGAACGGGCGCCCAGAGTACGCCGTATTTTGCCCCTTTTGCGGGCGCGAACCTCCCCGGCCCTCCCACCTTATGTACGAGCCGGGGTGGTCGCGGTATATAGGGCCTCGTGAAAAACTTACCCCCCACCTTTGGTCGGGGCAAGCACGCAAAACAGGACTTTCCACCCCTGAGGCCCGACAACCGCTCTTATATGCCTGCCTGACCACCCGACACTCCGCCACTCTCAAACAAGTATATAACAGCTATAGGTACAGGCGACGATGTCGTTGTCCTCTCCTATTACTCAAGATATTGCATCTATCTACACACCTCGATGTCTCTACTCTACCCTCCTTACTGCTATTCACTTACTGGGGTAGATAGACAGACATTAACTAATATGACTTCTATTGAGAAATTGTGTTTGTATTGAGGGTACGGTGCTTTTGCTTTCTCCATACATGTCTAAAACAATTTCTTTTTCTTCATAACACCTAGGTTTGCTGTACACATTATGTCCCTCTGTTTTCTTTTTTATGAAATACTAGCTGACCCGTGCCCACTTCGTTGGGCATTTATTTTATTAATATTAAAAATTAAATTATCTAATACTAATATTTAAAAAAATACTTTTTGTAACTTAAATATAAAAGTTAGACATATGCTGTCGTTGACTTTTTTGTAGGCATTTTCAAGCTCCACATCTTTTCTATAGAACTCAAAAATATATCTTTCATAGTTAAGGCAGCGTTCGTAAGAAACGCTTTCATTCGACCGTTTTTTCTCCGATTCACTTTGCAAAACGGACTACCACGTAAATGCCTTTTTATTTTTCGGTTTTTTATATAACCTATGACACTCAGCAATAATGTGGCTTTCTACTGGTGAAAGAATTTTTAAAATCGGTTCAGTCGATCCCGAGATTACCCCTTACAATTTAACAAACACACAAACTTTACTTCTTTATAATATTAGTATAGATAGTATAGATAGAATTCAAGGAAATATTTTTTTTGCCCATTAGTTGTGAAAAGAGGATGGGTACAGCACACCTAGGTTATAATAAAAGCGACCTTTTACCTAGATCTTATAAGGGAAGGGTTCCTTTTTTACCTTTTGAGGTACGGAACTCTAAAAATGGTTGTTCTAGATTCTAGAGGCATTTTGTAGGAATATATTTGTATGGAGAAAAGAATACTAAAAAAATAAAGAATAATATAGTGGTTTATTTGAGACGAAACATAGAGAAGAAAAAGATCCAAAAATAAAGTTAATGAAATCTTCTAAACTCGTTAACTTAAACATCAATACAAATTAAGCAACTTGTTATTTATGTAGGTCATGGTTAAAGGTTAATGTCGTAATAAGTCTTTGTTTTTTAAATTCCAACACCCTCTTGATTCTCCTTCGAAATGTCCTTGAAGTAGGGTTTAATTTAAGGAAAGGGTAGACACATCCTATTTACTTCCAGTCCGTCATTCATAGCGTATAATGAAATGTCTTAGGTCCGTATTAATAAACCGAACTCAATATCGATTTCAATCTTGAGTTTGCTCTTGAGTTGTTGCGCTGATTAATAAACCTATCTTAAGACGCGATTAAAGAGCGACGTATCACTTGAGTCATACCGTATTAATAAATCAAACTCAGCACTCAAGTCTGATTGCGGGTCATACAAATATTACATTTTTTTAAATATGTTCACATTAAAAACAAGTTGACAGTTAAATATGACGACACTACCTACCATAGGGTAAGAACATATAATTCAAGGTAAGAACAAAGCGTTACTGTCATTCAAGATCAGTCTCAAATCTCAAGAGCGATATCAGCCTGGTTAAAACTTGAGTTTTATCTATTAATTAACGCCTAACTTAAGATAGTGACCACATCTCAAGACTCACTCGATTGATACGCACTCAAGATCGATATTGAGAGCGATTTATTAATACGGGCCTTAGACATAGTAGTACATGTGCCATATTTTGGTGGCATCCATTATGAAGCCGCAAATATTTTTTTCCATGTTCTACCTAAAATGTGTTCCATTTTCTACTCCCAATAATTTAATTGATTATTTTTTCCAATTTCTACCTAAAATGTATTCCATTTTCAACATAAGTGATTATAATACTTAATATGATGTTTTTTTTGTACAGACAGAAAAATATTTTAATATTTTAAAGTCATATTTTAACTACTATTATAATTAACACTTTCACCGAAACTATGAATCAATTTTTTCTGTTGACGTTACTTGAGTAAAAATTAGGTAGGTAGTTGGTTACCCACTGCGTATTTGGGTAGAAAATGGACTATTGATTTGCAGGGGGTTCAATATGGAGGTATTTTAATTAAAATTATGCCGTGGGTTGAAATTGGGGGTTGAAAATGGATGCCACCCATATTTTTTATAACTTATCTATCAAGTTATCATTAAAATGTCAATGAGTCATTTTGATTTAATGAATGGATTTTAATAGCTGGCGATTACCAGGAAAACAACTTTTTAGGTATTTTTGTATGTTATTAATTCACACCTAACAAGTAAAATCTTAAATTAAACAGTGATTCATTGCGGAAATATTGCAATAAACTAATTGGATTAGTTTTAATTACTATGCGTTTAATCAAGCTATATTGTACAAACTATCAAAAGTTTATAATCAAATATCTGATAATCAAATCCATTCATGTGAATGAGAGGAGCCCATTAGGGCTGCATAATTTAATACAATAGTGTGCTGTATAAACGAACAGACAGACGAGGACGGCAAACCGCAAAAGCAATCGTGTTTATTTAACGTCGTCGATCGTCGAAGGTGGCTTTCTCAAAACATCGGCTTGTGGACCGACCGAGTGGCGACTGCGCCACTCGAATACCGGTTATATGACCGCAATACTCCCTCGCCTCTCGACTATACCTTCTACACAGCGACCATATAGACGAGACGACTTGTCCATTACCGACCCTGTCTCCATACAATATCTCGCAGCATCCACAGATACAGCGATGTATAGAATACACATGCAATGCTTGCCTCAACTAACTCAACTGGTAAGGTTTATACATGGCTCTATGACGTCAACACATCGGCTTGTCGGTGTTCTCTACTCTGACAAATACCTACATATAACGAATGAGAAGGCTCTTTTTAAAATACTAGTTGAGATTGTCTGCTTGGTTTTGGAAGGTTTTTAACTTATAACATTTACTAAAATTGGAATCGTATGTTACTTTAGAAAAAAACATAAATGATGATGAATACGCCTAGGTTTTTAAACATATTCCCTGAATTTTACGGACGATTCTAAAGTTTATGATATGGGTGTAACAAATTAACCAACAAAACACCTCTCGAAACAAATATTTGTAATGGAAACCTATTATGCCTACCTATGGATTGCTAATATAACAACTTGCAAAGTAGTTCGATGAGTGATCGATCGTGAATGTTCGTATTGATCGGTAAGTAAAAGTATAATTCCGTGCATTAGCCCGCACTCGGCTCGTCGCCGTTCAGTCGTTTCCAACACGAGTTCCATCGTTAGTTGAACACAATGAAGCCGCAATACCGCAACCTGACGCGTTCGAAGGTGAATTGCGTATTGTTTGACGCCCGCATGCAACTTGACTTTCGAAAACGACTTTAATTTACGTCGAATAAGGTTTCTTTTGCGCAAAGTATGTTCGGTTTGATATTCTTTCGAATCTAGACGTTATAAAGAATGTGTTATGGTCGTTTTTGCATTAGCTGCGTGTCGGTCATACATATCATATGGTAGAAGCGCTAAAAGCGTTTCGCAGTCGTCCGTCGTGCGTATCGGCGGCCGAGCACTGGAATGCCATCAACTAAGATAACGTTGCCGCTGGTTTGCTCTTGGGATTCTACCTAACACCACTTCGATTTAGCGCTGATATTCGAAATTCCAAACTTAAGACCCGTTTTATTCCATTCATCTACTTTTTAAAGAGCTTTAAATTTCCAAGAACCCCCAAATAGTACAGAGTTAATAATTTGCAAAACTACATAACTAAGTATTTTAGCGCTGATATTCGAAATTCCATACTTTTTTAACACCAGTTTTAATGCATTCATCAGCTTTTAAAAAGTTCTTCTAATTTTCAAGAACCACCAAATAGTAACAGATAAAAAAAAATAAGCAAAAAGAATACAACTACAGAAGCATCCACGTATAGAACACTTCAAAACCGTTGTAAACATAACGCACATTAAAAACCATTGTGACCTCGTTTTGGTATGTCCATTATTGCCCATTTTTTATGTCATTCAAATTCTTTTATGTGCAACCACGTGCCTGCGCGTCCTTGACAAGGCCAATGAACTCGTTATTCTAAAAAAAAGATTGAAGAAACAAAGCTTTTTTTCCCATCCCAGAATAATGTTTGTTTTGATCGTTTTCACGTAAACGATCCGTCCTGCTTTGTTTTGAATACTTTTTGGTTTATATAAAGGGATCGATGAGGTCGTTTATATTATTTATGATGCTGGCATCTAACAATTCCCCTTTATCGTGAAAAACGATTTATTGTCTCTGTTGAAGTACCAAACAACGATTCCAGTGTTGGAATCTATATATCAAGGTGTGATATTAACTGGTTTTCTATTCATTCCAACCTTCCATTTCCCAGTATCATCGTATTCAGACAGGCTACAAGTTCTGCCCCCTTAGATAAGATTACTTTCCATTGGCGATATCGCCAATCAACAGATCAGCCTGCCTAGCATGAAGACCAAAACACGATACGATAAAGCTATATCACGCGATATAACTACATCAACTCTCAAAATATGATACATAAAGCCGCCATGTTGAATTTTTATTATAAATTGCGATAAAAATTATGATAAAAATTCAACATGGCGGCTTTTTCTATCATATTTTGAGAGTTGATGTAGTTATATCGCTTTATCGTATCGTGTTTTGGCCTTCATGCTAGGCTAGCTGGGGCCTTATTCTGCTATTTGGCCAACCATTGTCATTATATCGAGACTCTATTGATATTATATCGAGATTGTGACTTTATTTGGTATTCTGCTAAAGTTTTAATAACATCGCAATATAATCACTATGGAGTCTCAATGGTATGGTAATATTTACCTTGCAGGTGTTGCCTAGCAACATGGTATATGTTGCTAAGCAATATACCGTTTTGACAACTATCGAGATTCCATTATGCCACGATTGTAGAGCAGAACACAAAAGTGAGTCAGTGGTGTGTCAGTGGTGTCTCGATAGAATAGTCAACGTTAGGAGAATACGAATTTGACATGTAATGTCATATTTTTGACATTAAATTTCTATTACGATTATATCGACACACTATTGAAATACAATTGTGTTAGCAGACTTAGGCCCCTGTTTGTATGAAATTGACGTAAGCATTGTATGAAATTGACATAAGATGAAACTTGTCTACCATTTTTTTATTCTCTAACGCAAGGCCACGTGACTTTTCGAAAGTTTATGTCAATTTCATACAAAAATAATCATAAAAAATCCGTCCCCCTATACAATATTATTTACCATTAGCGATATCGTCAATCGACAAATCTTTTTGTATAAAATTTACAGCATTGTATGAAATTGACATTATAAGATGAAACTCGTTCACATTTTTTTATTCTGTAATGTTTTGACTTTTCGTTGGTTTATGTCAATTTCATACGATAATAATAAAAAAAATTGTCCCCTTAGACAAGATTACTTTCCATTAGCGATATCGCCAATCGACAGATCTTTTTGTATGAAGTTGACATAGGATGAACGCTTTCTACCATTTTTGTTCCTGTAACGCAAGATAACGTGACTTTTCGTTGGCCTATGTCAATTTCATACAAAAAAACTATCGATTGGCGATCGATAATGGAAAGTAATCTTGTCTAAGGGGGCAGAACTTGCAGCCTGTCAGAATACGATGATACTGGGAAATGCAAATATTGTTTAAGTAAATAAGTTGGTAAGAATGCTAAGACGGCTCAAATCAAGTTTCGGACTTTCGGTCACATAAGTAAAATAAGATTGAAGGTCGGGGGTGGACCTGTTGCGTGACTGCGGTACCTCCAGCTGCCCATCGCCTAATTGTATTCAGATTACCCCGGAAAAGTGATAAATCTCGCGGAGTCAAGGTCGTCGGAGGGTTCGACAGCCCATTCACCCCGTTCTCGTCTGCCCCCTCGGCTAATGGTGCGGACATTCTTTCCCTAACCTTTACTTACGCTATATCTACTATGTAGACATTCACTTAACTTACAGTCCACCCTCACGACCAACCGAGATTACTTTCTCCAACTTAATTGCTTACCCCCTGAACTCGGTGCTCTAGTAAAGTTGTCGTGGGAACTGTGCTCAACTTTAGGCGCCAAATTTATATAGATGCTAGTTATTCACGCGCGACTTCGTTCGCTTACTAATAAATCATTTAAATAATATTTATTAACAACTAGCTGCGCCCCGCGGTTTCACCCGCGTAATAATTTTCTACGCAATTTTCTTAATATTTTCTTTCATAATAACCTTCTCCTGACAATAACAAACACAACAAAAAAAGAATTGGCCAAATTGGTCCAGGCGTTGTTGAGTTATGCGCTTACCAACACATTTTGCGATTCATTTTTATATTATAGACTAGCTGTCCCGGCAAACGTTGTTTTGCCATATAAAAAAAAAACTAAATCAAAATCGGTTCAGCCGTTCGGGAGCTACGATGCCACAGACAGACAGACACACACACACACACACACACAGACACGTCAAACTTATAGCACATGAGTAAATAATACAACCAGAGACTAATGTGTCATACAAGGCTCTATGACAAGTCCACTACTACAAGCTTGACGCGCGTGTGTGCGTGAGCACTGGCGGCACATCATGTACGGAGAGAAACCGGTCTATACTGGCTCGGCCAGTGCCCAAGTTCAGGGCTGTCACACTCGCATGCGAGCGGTAAACATCACGCGTCGCATGTTTGTTTCATATTGTTTAATAAAATATAGTGTTATTAATTTGGTCTTAAGTAGGGAGGGAGTGAGTGTGGACCATTCTTGTGTTATGGTGACGAGTGACGAAATAGAAGACTTAAATAATTTTCTTTCTTTCGAAGGAAGGGTGGGAACGATTGAGTGAGTGAGTGAGCGTGTGCTCCAGTCTAAGCAACTAGGCTTGTGTTATAGTGACTAGACGCGACAGATATAATAGTTATAAATATTAAATATGTACCTTTACTGAGTGGGAATTGAGTGTGTGAGTGCCCCAACCTAAGCAGCTAGGCTTGTGCTATCGTGACTAGACCACGGATAGAAGATTTTCTTTTATAGAGAGGGAGGGAGGAAGAATGGAAACGATTTAGTGAGTGAGCGCTCCAGCCTAAGCAACTAGGCTTGTGTTATAGTGACTAGACACGACGGAAAGCATAGTTATATGTAGGTATGTATAGCATACTACTTGTGAATTCTAGTATGTCAACGTTTATCTATTTAACGTTCAATTCTGTGACATCAAAGTTTCCCGGTAAGCCATAAAAATTTCTGATTTAGGTATTATGATCATCATTCATTTATTTATCTACTAGCTGCACCCCGCGGTTTTACTCGCGTAAGTCTCGATCCCGTGGAAATATCAAAATAAAAAGTAGCCTTCTAGAAAAATGGACTGACCAACACAAAAATATTTTTTCAATTCGAACCTTAGTTCAAACAAACAAACTCTTCAGCTTTATAATATTAGTAAGTATAGATTAATCATCAATTCAGATTACATTGTTACCGCGTTAAAATAAACGCCCATAATAAAAGACACTGATACTTAGTTTACACATTTTTTTTGGAGCGAAGTTCCTTATCTTGCGTTGCGAAAAAAGAGACGGAAAAAGTTAAGACCAAAAGATGTAACGACACGTTTTGCATAGAAAGAAAGCCAGTTATTTTCGTTTCGTCTTTCTATTTCGCATTGAACAGTGTGGTGTCGCGACGATTATTTACAAAAAAAAAGTAGATATAAAAAAATATAAAAAACGAAAAACATTAATTTATTACAACTCCTTTACTAATTAATCGAAAGGAACTTCGTTCTATCCGGGTGTGCCTTGACACCTCTCAAGTTTTTTTTATTTAATATAATCCACCTGTGCCAACCCTACATGATTACGTCACAATTACGTATTCATTTTGACAGCTCCGAACAACCTTAGCCTCTGGTCATCTCTACTCATGTGCTTATAGCACCCCGTCGTTTTTGCGTCGGGGGTTAAAAATCATACAAATCGGTTCAGCCGTTTAGGTGTAGTTTGGCAACTAACACCGCGACCCGATTGACATCAATATTTATACGTCACTCAATTGTTTTGCCTTCCCGGAAAAATTCTTCCATTAAAACTTGAACTTTATGTTATGGTACTAAAGTTGTTATTGACTTGTATTATTACGAATCGTTTGTATGGTATGGAGTATAGAAAAGTGTTGTTTTTAGACATTTTCAGGCAATTTTTTAAATTTTTCTCTCCGTAAGAACCATCCTCGTACCTTATGGAATATTCTAAAAAAAGAATTGGCCAAATTGGTCCGGGCGTTGTTGAGTTATGCGCTTACCAACACATTTTGCGATTCATTTTTATATATAAGAAGAAGATAAATCTAAATTATGTAACTATACTATACTAAATAACAATTGAATGACGAAAACTTAAAATAATTAAATAAACTACCTACTTTACTTCACTACATAGTATAAAACAAAGTCGCTTTCTCTGTCCCTATATCCCTTTGTACGCTTAGATCTTTAAAACTACGCAACGGATTTTGATGCGGTTTTTTTTAATAGAGTGATTCAAGAGGAAGGTTTATATGTGTAATACATGCATAATATAGCCGTGCGAAGCCAGAGCGGGTCGCTAGTATTATACTAAATTAAAAGTACAAATGGAATGGATCCCTAGGAAGTGTGCCCAAAAGGCTGGCAGCGTTACCAGGTTGGATGGCGATGCTTATTCGTTGTCCAAGGTCCTCGAAGCTAAAACTAGTAATTATGAAACTAATTGTACTAATCGTACTAATTGTTCAAAATATAATATTTAAGACATAGCGCTTTAGATTCCAAAAAACGTCACAAATATCTTGAAGATTCGGTCGAAGTTCCAATAACCCTGCACTAGTTATTCACACAAGTAAAGTTTGTTTGCTGGACAAACAAATAAATAATCATACTTTTGGATTTAGTGATGATTCTCCGTGCAGGATCCGTGGAACAACCGTGTTCCGTCCGAGCCCGGATCATGCACTGTGTAATATGAATTGCTTCCTACAAAATGTATGTAACGTTTCAAATCATTGCCCCGTCCGGACACGGTCCGGCGAATGAGAATCATCCCTTATACCATTAGTTAGGATTAGTCTACAAACATAGGTGTAATGTCGATATGAATATGACGCCAGCGTTTGTCTAAACTAGATCGCTTTTATTGACGCTATTGTTTCTGTTTAGTGTTTATAAATACCTTGTTTACCGGTTTAGTGATAACATTAAGAGGAAAGGGTACCGAGGGCTCTTTCTATACAAACGTAGCTGACTGTTTTCTCCCTGAATAATGACACTAGACCAAATACTTTTGGTGCATAAAACTTATAACTGCCATGACCATGCCCCTATTTTTTGTTTTTATTTTTATTTTTTTAATCTTAATTTCTATGATAATTAGAAAATGAAAAAAACCAAAACATGGGGGCATAGTCATGGCAGTTATAGGTTTTATGGCACAAAAATATTTGTGCTAGTGTCATTATCCAGGGAGTAAACAGTCGACTACGTTTAACTTTGTATGGAGAGAGCGCAGGTACCCTTTCACCTTAAACAGGCTTCTCTTCTACCATATGAAACACAATTTCGAAGTTTACCTAACTTTGTTTAGACTACCATACATAATGTATGTTTGAAACGTACTTGTTTATTGGTAAAAGTTGGCGGATTTACTGTTGATAAGTTTTACGCTTGAATGATAAGATTATTGACACTAATTTTTGGCAGTTATTTAAGCCATTAAGATACCACAATCAGTACGTTGTTAAGGTAGGTAAGAAAATGTTAGATAAAAAAACTGGCCAAGTGCGAGTCGGACTTGGGCACAAAAGGTTCCGTGCCATTCTATTCTGTATTTATTTGTTGTTATAGCACTCTATCAGAAATACATCATCTGTGAAAATGTCAACTGTCTAGCTATCACGGTTCATGAGATACAGTCTGGTGACAGACAGACAGAGGACAGTGCAGTCTTAAGCGCGGGACAAACAGAAGAGGCGAGGTTCGGGTGCGGCGTAGGCTCGTACAGACGATTAAAAACCGTAAGTTCATTGTGATAGAGTCTATATTTGTATACGAAACATTTTGTATGAAGCGGCGCGGGCGAGGCGCGGGTACCGCTTGCGTAGTATACAAATATAGACTCTATCACAATAAACTTACGGTTTTTAATCGTCTGTACTAGCCCGCGCCGCACCCGCACCTCGCCTCTTCTGTGTGTCGCGCCTTAGTAAAAGGGCCCCTTTGCCCCCCTTATGGATGGCAAATTACAGCTTTCAAGTACTAATAGTATCTTAGTCAAGCCGCGGGCAGACGTACTTGACAAAAATGGACTCCTTGTTGACTACGGAACCCAAAAAAAAAACCGCAGTCGTCGCTAATGAAATTCTTAATCAACCGTGACGTTGCAAAATTTAAGTAGATAGACGCCGTATTTGATACGCAAAGCTAGGTAAGCTAGGTTTCCTCTTTTTTAGTATCGCCGAAACTGAACCGACGATTTTTAGTTTCGCCGAAACTGAACAGAACGGTGTTTATCCTTTCTTCTTCTTTTTCACAATATTTCCTGAAAATAAAAGTGACCGCAGCTCACGCACTTTAAAAACCGACCAAGTGCGAGTCAGACTTGCGCATATTCTGTTTGTTGTTATAGCGGCAACAGAAATACATCATGTGTAAAAATTTCAACTGGTCTAGCTATCACGGTTCATAAGATACAGCCTTAGTAAAAAGGTCCTGTTTTGTCCTTTGGGTACGGAACCCTAAAAAGGATTTATTTTGAGAAGTAAATAATCCCCCCCCCCCTTCCCCCTATATCACGTGTATTTTTTAGTACAAAGAATCTTAATTTTTTTCAATATTTTTTAAATACCGGTATAAGTATATAGCCTAATTATTTTATTATAGAAAATTATTAATAGAAAAAATAAATACACGTGATATACTTATACCCCCCTCCTCCCCCTTGTGATATTTCGTGATTTTTATGGACCCCTTTCCCCCCCCCCTTTCGAGCCTGACTTGTTTAATGGACAGTCCCTTAACAAAAAATGTAAATGGCACTTGTTTACATTGTATAGGTAAATCTAATTTGGCTCAGGTATAGTTTGCAATGTGCGTAGGCGGTTTCGCGGAATGTCGGTAGTTGGTACTCCACTTAGTTGCGCTCGACCGAACGCTGACGGCAAAATACATAGTCACAGTAGCCACTAGCAGCCAGTCCCACATTTCTTGCGAGCTCGAGGCCGTCTTGTCTATACCAGTATACGTGACATTGATGTTTTGTATTATCACTTCGCGCTATGTTTCCATTGGTTATATTTGTTTGACTCGTTCATATAACTGTACTGGAGAATTTTAGAAAAGTCATTTCTGTGTCTTTTTGTAAAAGTTATTAAATTTTACTTCAAAAATTACCTGAAATAAAACTGGTTGCCTGTAAAGTCGGTATACGGGCGAAAGTTTTACGTGACAACAACTGTGCTCGAGTGGAAGGGACGCGTGCCTTTCACTTTTTATGTCTGTCTCTCTCGCTCTTAGGCGGGCTAACCATGCCCGCGTGCCTCTCACTCGCTCTCATTGTGAGCGCATAACGTCAGCGGAGCGTAACGCAGTTTCTTGAAGTGTCACCCGGCAAACCAATTTATAAGACGTTGTCACGTCAAAAATAAAAAATATTGCAGGACATTCCACACATCGCCATCTAGCCCCAAACTAAGTAACTAGACTTGTGATAAGGGTGCTAGACAACGGATATACTACATATTATATACTTTTCTTTTGTGAATATATACTTATTATATAAAGAAACAACCAGACCACAGACAAATATCTAAGCATAAATACTTGTCTGAGGCGGGAACCGAACCCGCAACCCTATGTTTGGCATTCCGGCATGGTGACCATTGTGCCAACTGGGTCGTCTGTTTGTATAAATGTTTGTTTGTATAGTTATATGCACTTATAAATATGGAGCCGTTAACTCCGAAAATTGTGGGTTCGAATTCCGATCGGCCGTGCGCCAATCGATTTTTGTTACGGAAACGTCTTTCGGGAATTTATGTACGCTAATTAAAATTACTCTTACGGTGAAGGAAAACATCGTGATAAAACCCGCGGCTTAGTTGGCTCCTTGCAGATTTATTGACTAGTTATTTTCGATGGACTTGATCGACTAAGTTGCTAGGATAGGGCAAGCAAGCCGAATATATATAAGAATAAGTTATTAGAAAAAAAAAAAAAAAGAGAGATAGTAACTTTAAAGAATAAGTTATTAGAAATAAAAGTCACTTACTTGTATGCCTATTGTAACATCTATTGTACCTACCATATGAATGCAAATAAATGAAATGAAACTTAAATAAAAAATAATAAAATATCATTTTTTTATAGACTTATTCTTTAACATTGTCTCATCTTCATTTTAATGTGTATTCGTTTCAAATAGATAGAACTAAATTTTACATGCGGGAAAGCTAAACTGTTGTATGCGAATTCAGATCATAAAAATGGCTGTACACGTGATATTTCCGTTGGGAAAGTAAAGGCCTCGATTGTGTTGCGTTAGCTACAAGCCGACCGTTGCGGTGACGGGTGTGCTGCCCTTGACTTGGCTCGGTGCTGGCTACCCAATACGAAACCTAACTGTGTCACATTTATCATTTCACAGTCCACTCTCTTACAATATAGTTGCTTCTATAACAATGGAAAATACCGCTGGGGTTAGGAAACAAGTCAACTTACGGATATTTAACTTTTTCTTTACTAATATTAGTACTTATTTTGGAAAGAAGTACCTACCTAATCGCGCGTTGGCGAGAGGACCCAGCCGAGAATAATGTTATACGAACAAACGATGAGAAAATACGAACACGTGAAACGAAATACCGTAAGAAAAACTATGAAAAAAAAAACGACAAAAAATATAAAAAGGCAAAGGGCTCCGTTCCATCCCACACGTGCCCCGCGACACTTTCATTATTTATATTTTTCGAGTTGCTTTCTTAATTTAACATATACACTTATTTTTTTTTATTTTTTTTTTTTGCAAGAAATTAAGTATTTTTATAGTTGTTAGTAAATATAGCTACCGCCACATATACGAATGTTTTGTTTGGAAAGTAGAATTGTATCATGTAAAATAATTATTTATTGTATTTGAAAAGTCTACAGCTAAAAATACCATTATAGAAGAAATAAAAACGGAAAGCAAATTACTGACAATCACAAATAGAAACTGACTAAGAATAATAGAGACAGCAGTTAAATTAAAATTTATTGATAGATACAGGTAGGTACACTTATTAATACACTACTTATTAAGACTTATTAAGTACTAAGACAATACTTATTAAGACTAGGTACACTTATTAATATTATAAAGATAAATACTCTTGTCTTTTTTATACTTAAATCAAAGAAGAGGGATGTTATAAGGTGTCGGGTGTACTCTGTTTAAATTTTTTTCAAAAAAAAAAGCTTGTAACGAGGTATACTGAAACCTGCGGACTTTTCGGAACTTATGCGGGTGAAATCGCGGGGTGCTGTGAATACATAATCCTGACTTATCCTAAAGTTTGTTTAATCTTTCTCTCATAACTGGATCGATTTGATGTTTTAGAATTGTTGATTTTTATCCATGTATTTTCAAAAGAAACGTCAGGTAGTCGTTATATTTTCGAGAGATAAATTTAGTGGTGTGACGTGGTCGTCTTGTGTGGGGACATACGGCTCGTGCTAGGCGGGTCGCGCGACCGGGACAACCGACCCCATTACCGTAGCTCGACACTCATTAAAGGTTACCGTAAACATTATATATATAGATATAGGTGGGCGCGTGTCACAGAACGTTGTTATCTATGATTCACCGGGGCGCCTAGCTGTCTGCTCGTAGTCTGATCGCATACCGGCTCTATGTAATGCCAACCCGATAATAGCTTACTGATGAGATTAAACCGCCCGGCCCTTAGAATGCCACGTGATCTAGCTTGTTTACATAACAATCACAACAGACGATTATGAAATCGTAATGGAGAATACAATCGAACACTTCGATCACTCTTGCTCGCTCGCTCTCAAACGAATATCAACCGTTAACATGATCTTATCGTTTTCATAATATCGTCATATCCTACGTAACAAATCCAAGTCGTCCCACATAAAAGCTGCAATACCACTTTCGTCGCAAATCAGTGGCGGTCGTACCTCGGGCCCGGTCAATGCGTTGCGTGCATGTCGTATGCACATATACGGATGTAATAAAGTGCAGCGAGAATTCGCAGGCTAGCGGCGCATGCTGCTCACGTGCCATTGAAAACGAAAGTGATCGGATGCGTCTCTCCGCCCTCGATTGATGATAGTCAGTCAGGCTTAGGCGAGCCCTCGTTAACTGTGTTATTCAAATTGTACGATACGTATAGAAAGGAGTATATGTGTGTGTGCACTCGACTCTCGCCTGATTCGACGACACTACACGATCGATCACACTCTCTAATGTTTGCCGCTTGCACTCTCGTATACAATTTAATCGGAACACCTAACGCTAAACAACCGTTTGCATAATTAATGTTCCTCTCGTGTCACTGTTAACACAACCAGTTGATAAAGGTTATTCACTCTGTCTGTGCCCTAAATTTTAATGCAAGTGCAGGGTTAACCAGGTGGCCTATTAACTAGCGTTATGTAACTATAAACTGATATTATGTACAAACATAACACGGTACGTTTTATGATAATGACAATGTAGGGTTTGAGGTGATAATTTGACATTGTTAATGATGTTGTGATAAATTGTGATTGCAGGTACCCAAAACGTAACGATGCCCCCGCGAACGTCGTCGTCGATGCCCGAAGGCGGCGGGGGTCGCGGCGGAGCGGGCCCGCCAGGCGGCTCAGCACCACCGCCCGGTCCGCCCGCCGGCGCAGCACCGCCCGGGCCTATGGTCGGCCAGCCCTACGGTCATCATGGCCCGTACAAGGGGCCGCACTACCCGCCGCAGCCCTACGGCTACCCGCCCAGGAATCACCACCCGTACCAGTACGGGTACAGGCCGCCTCCGCCGCCGCATCCACCGCAACACTATCCGCCACCTATCAAGGTAAATATCTCAACCTTTTAGTTCACATAGCTAGAATCATCTCTAAATGTCAATATCTAACGATTCTGTTCTTGTGTTTCCAGCAGCAGGGTCGGCACATGGGCCCGCCGGGTGCCCCAGGCGGTCCGGGCGGCGAGGGTGCTATGCCGCCGCCCACGGCACCGGGCGAGGCACACGACAACGGGCCTGGTGCGCCTGCTACTGCGCTTGTCACCACTGGCCCTGACGGCGCGCCGCTCGACGAAGGCAGCCAGCAGAGCACGCTCAGCAATGCATCTGCAGGTACTGCATTATTAGAGTTGATCAGACAGATACAAATGCCAATAGATTGGTTACAGAACACAGAAGTCGCGAAATATCAGTGAAATTTGCACGGATTTATTCAGTTGCGTTACCAAATAAACCTCATTAAACGCTTTATCAGTTTTGTAACTAAACTCTTGTTTGTTACCCAGCGTCAGGTGACGACACCTGCGCATCAGGATCGGGCAAGGGTTCGCGCAAGGAGTACGGCAGCGCGGCGCCGTCTCCGTCTCCTGGAGGCGCGTCGCACTCTTCCCTGCACGACGACTACGAGGCCTCACCCTCGCCCTCACCCTGGCCGAGACCACCTTCTAGTCCTGTGAGTGTAACGCCCCTTAAACTCCCCTTTGATACCGGATTAATGACGTCCTAACAGCACGAAGCCGTAAAAGCTCGACCTCTAGTTTACTAGACCTACTGCAATGATATAACTCCAAACATTGATCTTATGAGACGCTCGGAATCCACAAACGTCAGTAACTTACCTCATGATACCAGTAAAGCGACAATTTGTTGTCGACACAAAAAAATAAGCTTGACTGACTTGAAATTGCTGTTCCAACTTGAAAATACGTGATGCCATGCGTCAGTTTTATGACCTTATCGATTATTGTCGTCGGGATTGTAATGCATAATCAGGTAAGTATTATTGAGGCAATCAGGACAATACTCCGAATGCACGATTGTAAAAACTCACATTAAAATTAGGAGTAATCTAACTGTAATACAGTAGTTGTAAGTGAGGTTCTAATCTTGGATAAATTTAAGACATAACACTTTCCGTTTTGTCATTAATTTGGTTATTGCTGTAAATAATCAGAAATATTATTATTTTATCACACTGTCTTTAATAATCACCCTTACCAAATTATTTACCGTACCATAAGTATGACTTCTTTGACGTCAACACTGATTATGAAAAGCAAATAAATAGCACTAAAAATGGTATTCAACGAACCTTTAGTTGAACAATAATAAGTCATATTTTCGCTTATGTTAACGAGAGCACTGATTAACGAAAGGTTCGTTGTAGTTAATCAATACTTTGCTACATATTCGCTTACGTCAGCGAGACATAGCATTGTTGATTAACCAAAGGTTTGCTTTAGCTGATCAATACTTTGTCACATATTCGCTTATGTCAGCGAGACATAGCATTGATTAACAAAGATTTACATTACTTAATCAATACTTTGTCACATATTCGCTTACGTCAGCGAGATACAGCATTGATTAACCAAAGGTTCCCTTACTTAATGTCACATATTCGCTTACGTCAGCGAGACATAGCATTGATTAAAAAAGGTTTACTTTAGTTAATAAATTCTTTGTCACATATTCACTTATGTCGGCGAGACAGCATTGATTAACAAACCAAGTAAACCTTTGTACATTTCTTAGGCACGATTGCCGTATAGAAAGCAGTGTGATAGAATATTTTCAATACACGTTTGTAACATATGCACGCACTGAATACGTAGTCTCTAGTCCTTATTGGGTCCCTATAACTCCATAGTGTCAAGACTATAGGTAGTCATTCTGTCATGTATTTCAGGTGTTTAACAGTCACATACCACCGGAGTCCTACAGATCAAAGGTTTATATCAAGTTAAAGATCATAAGCATGCTGTAGTGCTCTATACATTAATATATCACTATTTTAACATTATATTTGTTGCAAGCTGCATGGTAGACAGATATTATGTTTCTCTGAGCAGGATTATTTGAATGAAAATTACATTTTTAGAGCTAGTGATATGAAGCTTGGCTGTAAAATTATTTGCCGCTTTCAGCTGTTATATATGGTGCCGGACTGCTTTAGAAAATAAATTAGGAAATTGTTATGTTAGTTGTTTAGTGCATCAGTAGGTAGTCTTAGTTTACACTTATGACGACGCTGCTGACCATGCTGACGACCCAGTTGGCACAATGGTCACCTTGCTGGACTGCCAAACACAGGGTTACGGTTACGGGTTCGATTCCCGCCTCAGATATGTATTTATGCTTAGATATTTGTCTGTGGTCTGGTTGTTTCTATGTATTATAAGGATATATTTACAAAAGAAAAAGTATATAAGTAGTACATCCACCCATAACACAAGTCTAGTTACTTAGCTTGGGGGCTAGATGGCGATGTGTGGAATGTTTTGTAATATTTATTTACTTAAAAAGAGAAATATTTTGGATTTTTGTAGAATGAATAGCTTCTGAAACTACTGGACCGATTTTGATGAAACTTGATCCAGGGGGATTGACATAGGCTATTTATCTTTATATATTCACGAGATTGCGTGGGTCAAACCGTGGGGGTGGTGCTAGTATCATTTTATTATAATTTTAGTAAGCTCGAATAAGGATATTTAATTATTTAGTAATTAAGTAAATAGAATGTAATTGTATGTTAAAATTAGAGCATGAAAAGTTTGTTCGCCTGCACCACGTATAGATTGCAAGATAAATGATATAACTACATTCGATATCATTATGTAGGTACATATTTAATAATGCATTACTGTAGTGCAGTAAAAACTCCTTATTTTGATATTAAAATACGTATTAATCAGTTTTAATGAGAAAGTAAAATTAACTATTAAAGAAAGAAACTGGTGGTATTTAAGCTGCAAGCAGACGATGCGAAAGACTAGATTGGATAAGTCTCGCGGCAGCGCTTTTATTGGTCAGTGATAGCATGTGATGCGTTCTGCTGACCAATAGGAGCGTCATGAGACTCCAATCCAATCTACATAGCGACAAGGATCATGATGAACATAAATGAGAACGCTAATGTCGTCATTTGAACTTCATTTAAGAGGAAAAGGTACCTGGGGCTCTGTCCATACAAACTATTACAAACGTAGTCGACCGTTTTCTCCCTAGATAATGACACTAGAGCAAATATTTTTGGTGCATAAAACCTATAACTGCCATGAACATGCCATTTTCTGTTTTATTTTTTTAATCTAAATTTCTATAATAATTAGAAAATGAAAAAACAAAAAACACTGGCATAGTCATGGCAGTTATAGGTTTTATGGCACAAAAATATTTGTGCTAGTGTCATTAACCAGGGAGGAAACAGTCGACTACGTTTGTATGGAGAGACCGCAGGTACCCTTTCACCTTAACATGACTATTTCTTTTTTGGTGTCGTTCATTATTGACCCTTGTCGCTCTGTATTCTTATGCATCGTTTGCTGTAAGGCTGTACTTTATAAATTTTTGATAAAATAATTGAAATAAGGAGTTTCGAAAAAACGGGGCTGACGAAGCATGACTTAGCGGAGGTGTGAAAATAAAAGGTACAATACACTAGTGGATATTTTGATTCTAGGGGGAAAACCAAAGGAAACGACGCGGAGAGTCATCGTCAGTCCCGGTAAAGCAGATTTCATCATAAATCCTACATAATAATTGCGCTTCATCCATCTATAATCATGGACAAATAGCTCACGTCTCGACAAATACTAGCGAAAGACGTTCGCTTTATAATAATATGAACACAGAATTAGACACAATCTGATAATATTATTTATTTTTACGTTGTTTGTAATACACCGCTAGGGAGGAAGTGAATGGTGAAAGAGGTTGCAAAATCTATCAAAGGCTTAACTTTTTAAGCATCCAGCAACAAGCTTTTCAAAGTAAGCGAACTATCGCAAATTTTTATCTTTACAATAGTTTTGAAATAAACGAAAGTTGACTCGGATTTGAACTAATCCTCAAAAGAGTAATTCGAGCCAGTCCTGGATCCAGCACCTACTGTCCATTAAGTAAATTTTTACTACGTTTTTTAACTAATACCTACACAACGTCTTGTACTTGTATACGATCTGTTTTCTGCAACTCAACCTCTTTAGTTGGGTCTCTTTTAATGTCCTATACAACCTCTTTTGTCATTTTTAGTGTCCTATACAATCTCTTTTGTCATTTTAGCGTCCTACATTTGAATACCTTTGCATGTAGTGATCGATTGCGTCTAGTTCTGTATGTAGCAGTAGATAATGTATGAGAGAGATTGTTGGTGTATGATGTGGTATGTCTGCGTCAGAAGTCGGACTCGCTGGGCAAGCTGTACGAGATGGACGACGCGCCCGAGCGTCGCGGCTGGGTGGAACGGTTGCTCGCGTTCATGGAGGAGCGACGCACGCCCATCGCAGCCTGTCCCACGATCAGTAAACAACCGCTAGACCTCTACAGGCTCTATCTACTTGTCAGGGATCGAGGGGGTTTCGTCGAGGTACGTTACACATGACTGACCTACATTTCACTATGCCGGACTGCCAGGGTTGCGGGTTCGATTCCCGCCTCAGACATGTATTTATGTTTAGATATTTGTCTGTGGTCTGGTTGTCTCTATGTATTATCACTACATAGTATAAAACAAAGTCGCTTTCTCTGTCCCTATATGCTTAAATCTTTAAAACTACGCAACGGATTTTGATACGGTTTTAAAAATAGATAGTGATTCAAGAGGAAGGTTTATATGTATAATACATGCATAATATAGCCGTGCGAAGCCGGGGCGGGTCGCTAGTATGTATATATTTACAAAAAAAAGTATGTTAGTAGTATATCCGTTGTATAGCACCCATTACACAAGTATAGTTACTTAGTTTGGGACTAGATGGCGATGTGTGGAATATCCTGCAATATTTATTAATTTATTATTTAAACTTGCTTTCACATCAGAGACCTCTCATCTTACATTTGTGAGCACAAATTAAGCGAGTAACATAAAAAGATCAGGGTTAATTTTGTACAATACAGAATCTTTTGATTTAAAAGAATTGCGCTAATAATTATGACTAGATTATAATCTAATAATTTGTCTGTTTATCATATTTGTATCCTGTAAATATACTCCTTTGTATGTGCATTTGTTGTAAATGTTTCTGTCCGGCAAGCAAGAATAACTTATTCTAAATACAATACGTTTTATCAGAAATATGTCAAGGTTCTCGCGTGTTGCTTGCTTGCGTACAACTAAATGCATAGCTATTGTGCACATAAAGAATTTTCAAACTAGAACTCAACTTTAACAGTTTAACTTATTTCTATGAACGGTCTTATAATACCAATATTATTATTCCCTATAGTGTTTTTCGTGTTAAATGTAAATGCCGTGTTTATACTGCTAATCATTTATTGCTGTATGCAGTAAAAGTCGAGCGTTAGACGTAGGATCCGAGTACAATGTAATTCTATTCCATGTATAGTTACTTACCTACTACCGTAAGCATTCGTAAATATTTGTCAACTTGCGTCGAGTGTCAGTTTAGCTGTGTCAGTAAAACGGTCGAGTCGAGCCGTTGCTGCATTCGAGACCTTTACTTCGTTAGGTTTTATGTCAGTGCATATTCCGCGGTTTATGTGCGCAGGCGCCATAAACCCGCCTCGCCTTTAACGATAGTTAATAAATTTTTATCATTCGAACGCTCGCCGCCAGTCGCAACCGACCGCCTTACCTTAACAATGTAGTGTCGTTAGAACGGCGCGGACTCGCGTCTCCATCGGTTCTCTATCGCCGCCCGCGCCGCGGCGTTCGTGTTCCTTACAGTTTACCTACTCTCGGGCATTACGCCGCGTCGGCATGGTTAGCTCACGTATCCGCCTAATGAACGCTTACAATGTAAACGGCCAGTCTAAAACTATAAAACCGTACGTTTACAGGTGACGAAGAACAAAACTTGGAAGGATATAGCGGGTCTATTAGGTATAGGTGCATCATCGTCTGCTGCGTACACGCTACGCAAGCATTACACGAAGAATCTACTCGCTTACGAGTGTCACTTCGACCGGGGCGGGATCGATCCGCAGCCGATCATCAACCAGGTCGAGGCTTCGACGAAGAAGAAGAGCGGGAAAACGAACAATACGTCCAGTGCAGGTGAATATATGCCACGTCTCGTATTACAGTTTCACGTGAACATAATCTGACCCTACGTTTTATAAGGAGTCGGTTGTATAGTGTATAATGATTCCGTTCGAACGTTGCAGGGTCATCAAATTCACAAGAATCATTCCCGGTGGGCGGCGCGGCGGGCACGGCCCCCGCCATGGACGGCTACTCGCCACAGTACGCCGGCTACCCGCCTCAGCCCAACCATTCACAAGGTAACATACCATTTGACATGTTCGTTAACCGCTTATTTTCATATTCGTTAAGTTTCTCATCCTTTACTAATCATCCAAAACTATTGACAAACAATAAAGAATTTTCACTGAACTGAAAAAGAGAGCTCGTTATTTTTCCGCATTTTAATGGGAGAATTTTCAATATTAAACTCTAGAAAGTTTAAACGAAATCAATCTCTTTCGACACGGGTTTAACTTATCGTGTTTGTCGTTCCATTGTTTTGTACATATTGTATATACTAGCTCTACGATTGCACTTTAAAATGTGCACATTATTATTCAAACTGTATTTCAAATCTTGTTTTAATATACTATAGTTTTGTACAGTATAGAGTGTCATTAAATCTTAGCTGTATATGAGCCATGTGTCATAGAACCGAGTGAAGGTCGCTTCGTGCGAGAGAAACGACACTAATGCACTAGATCGGTGCTTGTTTTGTTTTCGTGCAGTCCACTAATATTCACGTACAATTAGTAGGCGCGGGGCTTGAGCTCTATCGGCGATATGGTGGGACAATTCGCACAATCATTTTGTAAATTCATAAAACAAGTCAGTCGGTAGTCTCTTCTATGCAAATGTCAGAGCTCGAACCTCGCGTCGTCTATTGTACATAACTATCACCGAATGATATATCACGCTAATAACATCAATCATTTAATGATGCTTGTCTTGTTGTTAATCCTTTCCTAACATAGTCTCCGAGGAAAACTTACGACTATTTCTACAATACTTTGACACCTGTATTCTTGAACGAAAACATCAACCTATATTCATGGTAAATATGAAGACTGGAATACAGCTAAAACTGCTGGGTCTCTAGAAACATGAAATTTTGAACAAGGGAATTTTTCTCGCACTTCTCTCGTTGTTATTTGATGTGAAACTGCGGGGTACAGCCGACTATATTTCCGTCATAAGTTTTCCTCTATAAAGTTGGTATTTCTCTGGGTTATAACCTAATATGGTTGTAGGCGGCGGGGCGGGCGGTGACAACCTCGCCGCCTCTAACCCGTTCGACGAGCCGCCCGGTCCTCGGCGACCCCCAGGTACACAATACACTCTAACATAACATTGCGGCAAGGATACTAATCAACGTGGCTCCACGACTAATTAAACAATCCAATAAGACACCACAAAATATGCTTTTTTGGCCATGTTCATTAAGATTCTTGTCGCAGCAACACCGCGGCAAGGATACTAATGAACCTAGGTCCACGACTAACACCCGTATCCACAATCAACCCTATGAGATTGCATAGTGCGCTCGAACGCATAGAGTCGCAAATAAGACGCTAATTGGCTAGAGTGAAGAGAGCAGCACAAAATTGACCAATCATAGGGCCGCATTTAGCGCAGTGCGTTCACTAATCCAAGAGCAATTTAAGTACTGAGTAAATACGGGCTTACTAATTAAAGAATCCAATATGACACTACAATAGTTTCAGTTTTTGGGCCATGTTTATTAAGATTCTTGTCGCAGTATGCACCAAGCACGACTCACGATCAATGATCATATTGTTCTATATAGATAATCTCACCTGACGGGTTAACTAACATTTTTATTGATAGTTGCCACTTCAAATCTATTTGGATAAGCCATTTAAGGTGAAAGGGTACCCGCGCTCTCTCCATACAAACATATTCGACTGTTTCCTCCCTGGATAATGACCTAGCACAGATATTTTTGTTGCATAAAACCTATAACTGCCATGATTATGCCCCTATGTCTTGGTTTTTTTTTTTCATTTTCTAATTATCATAGAAATTAAGATTTAAAAAAAACAAAAAACAAATTGGTTATTGCAGTTATAAATTTTATACAACAAAAATATTTTCACTAGTGTCATTATCCAGGGAGGAAACAGTCGTACGTTTGTGTGGAGAGAGCGTCCGGTACCCTTTCCTCTTAATAAGCCTCTCCCATATCCTACTCTACCAAATATCTTTGGTACAGTAGAACAAGGGTCATCTAGGCCTAATCCTCGACATAGAAAATTTTTCTCAGTATTTTCTTGGTTTAGTGTAACTTTACAGTTCCAAAAATAACAATGCGTCGGATAAATTAATCACAATCATGGAGCTAAATAAATTTTTCTCACGGTAAATATTTCATAATGCCTTGTTTTTTCGGAAGATTCGCTCCTATAATACGTAACATTGCTTCTAAGCAACACTTGCTTCGCGTCTTGATGTCTTAAAATGTTTATAAGAAATACAAGTTTATTTCAACCGCAGGGTGAGATTTTTCTGTATAATTTTGTGCATATTCATTTTTGAACGATATTTTTTTCATTGTGTATATTTAGTATGGGTTTTTGTGTTATAAATAATCTGGTTAGTTTAAAAGTAAATGACATGTGATAAATAAAATAAAATCTTACCAAACTCTATTTTTGATACTTATCTTTTTATTTTTGGAATTGAATAGCTTTCTAAATAAAAAAAATCCGGATTGGACTTGAGTCTTGAACCCATTAACTCTGTGTTCTTTAAATTAAACTTATTTATGACTGTGCGTAATTTTTTCATTAAATAAAGTTACCTTAACCATCGAAAGACTAACTATGCCATTTATCACATGTCTATTTTCGAATCATGCATATTTTTTTCCCATTTAAAATATTAAAGTTTTTGTGAGTGGGTTTGATTCAAAAGTAACTAAATGCGTTACTTATGTGTGAATTATAGAAATAAAATACTTATAAAATCATCAGAACATTTTTTAAAGTAGTTAGCTTCTTCATTTGGGCCATAGTGCGTGCCATTTTTTTAAATATTATTCACAAAATATTATCACATTTGACGTTATAAAAATCCAGCCCAAAAAAGTCTGTTACATACAAGAAAACATGCAGATGAAACTAATAAAAGATGGATAAATAGATAGACAACTTTATTTATACAACACAAAAGGAAACAGAACACGATATACACAAAGCAAAGTAAAGACTTTTAAAACGCGAAGTAATCCCATTTAAAAAGTTCTGATGGTATGTAGGTATTTTAATTCTATGGTATGATTGTATTTTTATAGTTCTACACTGTGAATATCATAAAAGAAAATACTTTGTAAATTTTCAATTAACGCTGTATTTTTATTGTTTGCAAGCACATTCGTTGTTAGAAGCTTCTATGTGATATTTAAGTTACAATAAAACATTAAAAGTGTTGCCCTACGTTTCAGGTTACCAACAAGGCTACGGTTACGAGTATGGATCTCCTTATCAAGCGAATAGGCCCGTTTACCCTCAATATGGACCTGATGGGGACAGGTACGTGTATTTAACCATCTACGACGACCCAGTTGCCACAATGGTCACCATGCCGGACTGTCAAACACAGGGTTGCGGGTTCGACCCTCAGACAAGTATTTATGCTTAGATATTTGTCTGTGGTCCGGTTGTTTCTATGTATTATAATTATATTTACAAAAGAAAAGTATATAAGTAGTATATCCTTTGTCTAACGCCCATAACACAAGTCTAGTTACTTAGCTTGGGGCTAGATGGCGATGTGTGGAATGTCCTGCAATATTTATTTAACTTGGTTATGTCAATTGTCTAAATTGGCGAATTTTTTGTGAGGTAACGACACTGTACCATTCCACTATTGTGAAATTTTAATGGTCTTTGGCATATGAATTGCAAGTTAATTAAAAAAAAAACAGACGGACAAGAAAGGTTATCTTATAACCCTTATTTACTTTTTGAGGTATGAAACCCTAATGAGGCGATGTTGGATCATGAATTGATTGAAGGAGTAATCAGTTTGAGTTAAAATTAATGTAGATCGCATTGTATTCTTATGATGGTCTAGAAGCTGTAACAATTTAAATGTCTATAGGTACTTTGAATAAATTTGTATTATATGAAATTTTGTAACATTAATGAAGCTAAAACATATGCCAATCTGAAAGGGTTGGTGCATTTATTATGGCAACGAGACTTGTTACAGACGCAACTTTTCACACATCTCAAGACGTGCATTGATAAATTGTAGTTCTAGCTTGAGTGTAACGTTATTCTGTGTCTTGCTGTTTAGAGGGTACCGCGGCGGCGCAGGCGCAGGCGGCGGTGCCGGTGGGGAATACCAATACGGTGGTTACGGCGGCGGGTACGGGCGCGCAGGTGGCGCCGCGCCCACGCCGCCGCCCGCAGCCTCCTACCCCGAGTACTACCGCGCGCCACATCCGCCGCATCCGCCGAACCAGCACCCGCCCAACCAGCACCAGCCGCCCATCGAGGTACACACAACACACTTACACTCACTAACACTCAACAACACTCAACTTATATACTCACTCAACTCGAGCACACTCACAAGTAGGTCACGTTTTAGCGCTAAACGATACTTCTAGATATATCATATCAGAGATGTCACTGTTGGCTGTGCTCGATTTGAGACGTGAATTAGAGATTTAAAGTTATCTACATTTTACATTAGAGTTAATACAAAGTTTATTATGGCTTTATAAGTTTAGGACACCTACAGATGTGGAAGTACAGCAGATTGTGATCATTTTAAACTTAGACCCCCTTATTCCAAAACGAGGTTTAAGGATAGTCCGAGATGTGGATTTAAACCTTAGATTTAGACACAGTTTTAGTCGTGAACTATAGTCTAAACACTATCCCTATAGATTATATAGGGAACTATAGGCTAAACACTATCCATAAAAAATATTTAAGAATAGTGTTAAGACTATAGTTCACGAGTAAATCTGTATTTAAATCTAAGGTTTAAATCCACATCTCGGACTATCCTAAAACCTCGTTTTGGAATAAGGGGGAAAAAGATTTATTTATATTGAAGTTCAAGAAAAACGGCCAAGTGCGAGTCGGACTTCCGCATGAAGGGTTCCCTACCTTTATATTCTGTTATTTGTTGTTACAGCGGCAACAGAAATACATTATCTGTGAAAATTTCAACTGTCTAGCTTTCACGGTTCATATGATACAGCTTTGTGACGGACAGACGGACCATGGAGTCTTAATAAACGGTTTTACCCTAAAAATGATTACAATCTACTATACCCAAATTATTATCTATAAATGAAATCTTGTGATATGTTATAAATTAAGCAGTAGTTGATTGAATGTTACAATGAGGTTGAAACTATTGAATGATGTAGCTTTGTCAGCCTTAAATCTGTATGAGTAGTGTTGCTGCTGCAGCCCGCATGACAGCATGCAAGGATTACCGTCTATTATCCATGTAATGTGTATGATAAATATATTCGCTTTAAACTTGCACTATACGTTTTGTTCATAGTCTTTTAGATTATGTACGAATCGATGTACTTCGTGCGTTTTATGTTAGTATTTAGTCATATTTTTATATAAAAATATCAAGAAGAATAATGAAATAATATTTAATAGAATATAAGTTGTATCTATGAAAATTGTAATGTGACGACTTGATAAGAATTGAATGGATGGCGTGTATGGAATACAAAGTTAGAGTCAAAAGTTGCATATTTCGAAAAAAAAAAAATGCCTTAGTATTGTATCAGGTTCACAGAGAGATGAAAATGCCCTAAGAAATAGTCACAAAAATAATTTACATTTTTTTTCATTCTTTGCTCTCCAAAAACTCTCATATTTCTCCATGTGTCAGCACTATTTGACGAAAATTTATTTCTCTTTCATTCTCCTCTGTTCAAAATTCCCGTATTTCTTCATGTGACAGCACCATTCGACGAAAACTAATTTCTTTTTCATTCTCCTCTGTTCAAAAACTTCCATATTTCTTCATGTGACAGCACCATTTGACGAAAATAAATTTCTTTTTCATTCTTTGCTCTCCAAAAACTCCCATATTTCTTCTATGTGGCAGCACTATTACTGTTATGTATTATGTCCTATAATGTTAATTTTGCGACGTTCTTTCCACGTCACGCAGTTGAACAGACCTACACAGAACATAGATTTCGTCTGTGGGCTGCTAACCTTGTATGTTACAAGAATGCAACTAGCCTCTAACTTTGTTGCAAACATTATCAAGGAAGAGTGTTCCTAGTTATGATGTTTGCATATTGTGTGAGTGTTTAAGAGGAAAGGGTACCGGGGGCTCTTTCCATACAAACTATTACAAACGTAGTCGACTGTTTTCTCCTTGGATAATGACACTAGAGCAAATATTTTTGG
Organism: Idaea aversata; assembly: GCA_907269075.1. Classification (NCBI taxonomy): domain Eukaryota; kingdom Metazoa; phylum Arthropoda; class Insecta; order Lepidoptera; family Geometridae; genus Idaea; species Idaea aversata. The sequence goes on from OU026102.1 coordinate 9,444,943, forward strand.
TGCATAAAACTTATAACTGCCATGACCATGCCCCTATTTTTTGTTCTTGTTTATTTTTTAATTTTAATTTCTATGATACTTAGAAAATGAAAAAAACCAAAACATAGGGGCATAGTCATGGCAGTTATAGGTTTTATGGCACAAAAATATTTGTGCTAGTGTCATTATCCAGGGAGGAAACAGGCGACTACGTTTGTATGGAGAGACAGGTACCCTTTCACCTTAAGTAGTATGATAAGACCGTTGGGATGACGTGCGTGTCTGTTGATTGGTGTAGATGTCTGGTGGGGGCGGCCACGTGACGCAGTCGAGTGTCGGTAACGTCGGTAACATAATGAGCTCGCAGCTGGCTCGACAACTGGTGGCGCCGCTGCCGAACGCCCCGCGCCCCTACGTACGACCCCCGTTTGTACCACGCACTCAACACCGCTTCCCATCTATTGGCGATACGGATATCATATCGTACCTACACCATACCGCATATAGCACTCACCATACCCGCGACCACTATATATCGATTATCGACGCGCGCTTTACACTCTCGAGTAGATTCTATTCGTTTATCTATGAATTTATTTTCATTCAAGTCTGATAAACAAAATATTGATTTGTTTCTTTCTCATTTGTTCATCAGAAAGTTTGTATATTTTTTTACTTATCAGTCTTACAACTGAATGTCATTCTAAGCTTGACCACGTCTTAAAATGTTATCATTGCAATTTCATAGTTAACTTTTTTGTTAGGTACATACTTTACCTAAATCATGATGGTCAAATACTATTATTGACCGACACTTTGTAGTTAAAGCGAGACGCGACGATCATCGATACCGGGCCGGGCTGGGGGGGCATCTCATTCGTGGTTTTGGCTTCATTTAATTTTTATTTGGAATAATATCACTCGCTTGATGGAATTTCGAGCTATCACTGTTAATTTGTTTCTTCTATTATGTTAACAAAATTTTGGCTTGCGGTGTGATTAATTGGCTTAATTAAGACGTCATCGTTTCGATCTGGACGAACGGTGATCGTGACAAAATTTTAAATCGTTCGCTAGAAATCAAAATTTAACAAATTTAATCAACAAATGGAAGTTAAGGTTTAGAGTGTGTGGTGGTGGCTTAATTATAAAATTGTGGTCACTAAATCATGTGCATGCATTTCTCACAGGTCATCGTTGGCTTAGCCGTAAGTTTAACGATGTCGCGATGCTTTGTTTATATCGCGACACGATCCGATCGAATGTATTGCTCGTCTCGTGGTACGGAGCAGAGAGGTTGAGGGAGCCCCGCACCATGAGACGAGACATTCGATCGATTGATTTCGAAGACATCACCGTCCATTGTATATTTTGGGTGCACGCACGGCCAGTGTAACAATATTAATTGTATTGCTTATTTTGTCTCGGTCTTCGTCGCTGATCGTTTCGATTGGATAACGTGCGCCAGTCGAGCGATCTACGTCATAAAGATATCACTTGGAGAGCTGCGCGATCGAGCTTAGATTCATAATAATATCTGTATCGAGTAGTTTACTAGAAGTAGCTTTGATGAATCTCAGCTCGACTGTACTAGTCGTTACTTTGAAAGCAAGTTAAAAGTTGAGAAAACTGATGTTAACGACTAGACCCCGCAACTATCTGAGGGAAACGAAGACCGAGGACGTTCTAGGACTGTGCAATAACGTTGCTGTTTAAATACAGTACGGCGGTGGTAAGCCAGCGGGAGCGACGCCGCCAGGTGCGGCCCCTGGTGGTGCGACGCCGCCTGGTGCGCCGCGGCGACACCCCGACTTCGCGAAGGGCGAGCCGGCGTACGGCGCAGGCGGTGCGGCGGGTGGCGCTGGCGGCGCGGGCGCACGCTTCCCACCAGCCTGGGGCGCCGCCTTCCCTCGAGCGCCCCAGCCTCCCGCCCCGCCGGGCGCAGCGCCCTGGCGACCTCAGCCCCCACCCGCACAGCCGCCGGCCTGGAATCACCAACCTTACCAACCGCAGGTAAATTAACATAACTATTACTTTTTATGCAAGATTTACACTAGCACGTAGTTAAGATTCAAAGTCGGATTTTTTAAATTTGATTTGCATTACAGATAATATTAGATTGCAAGCATACATATTATATTCATACTTTTCACATGAAATTATTCTATCACGTTAATCATGGATACTTAGATTCAAATAGTATACGTAGTAAAATGTGTCTGGCAAATTACGGATTAAGATGTTTAGATGTATTGTCGGAGTCGATCGTTACTGAGACGGTGGGTTGTTATGGTTGTTGTAGACGAGCGGTCCCGCGTGGGGCGGAGCGCCGCGACCGCCGGCGCAGGACGCCTACCCTGCCGCCGCTACACCCGCAACGGTATGTACACGCGTTAGAAACTTACACGCTTCTATCAAATACAACTCATGCATATATAACACGCCTTCTTTAGTAGATTGTACCATACTAAGAGGAAAGGGTACCGACGCTCTATCCATACAAACGTAGTTGACTGTTTCCTCCCTGGATAATGACACTATAGCTAATATTTTTGTTGCATAAAACTTATAACTGCCATGACCATGCCCCTATGCCTTATTTTTTTTTATAATTAGTTTATTTTAACTCTTACTTTCATAGATTATTAGAAAATGAAAAAAACTTAGACAGGGGCATTGACATGGCAGTTGCAACAAAAATATTTATGTTATGTTAGTGTCATTATCCAGAGAGGAAACAGTCGACTACGTTTGTATGGAGAGAGCGCCTTTCCTCTTGATACATATTTGGCTTATTTATACTTTTTTTATTAGTTTGGTTAGTAATGTGTGTTACTTACTTTTCTTTGTGGCTGGCTAGCCGGCCAAGCTGAAAACCAGCGCTGCGTATATCCTGAGTCTGCTCGTAATATTTGGTTTATAAATGATATTTGTTTAAAAACCTGTAACTTATCGAAATTTTTAAGCATGGCATAAATAAATATTTATTATTTTTTCGCGTTGATTGGTTTAATGCAGCGTTCTGATCGTAGTCCGTGTTGTTTGCAGGTTGCCGGCGGTGTCGGCGGTGGTGCGGGTGCGTTGAAGCGTGAGTTAACGTTCCCCTCGGAGTGTGTGGAGGGAGCCGTTCCAGTCGGCGAGAAGCGACGACGGCTCACTAAGGCGGACGTCGCGCCTGTCGACGCCTGGCGCATCGTCATGGCGCTCAAGTCCGGCCTACTCGCAGAGACCTGCTGGGCCCTCGACATACTCAACATTCTGCTCTTCGATGACAACTGTATAGGTGAGTTCCTGCTCCTCTTTCGTACTCACTTACAAATACTTACCCGATCGATTTGTTAATAAATGAAATATACGTGTGATCGTCATCAATCGCCAGGTTATTTTGGGCTACAACATATGCCTGGTTTACTGGATCTGCTGCTGGAGCACTTCCAGCGCGCGCTTGCTGACGTGTTCGAGTCGTCGACGGGCGAGCCGGAGCCGTGGTACGCGGCGCCCTCGTCTCCGCAGCCTGCACCAGCTCCCCGACCGGCGCCTCCGCCCGCTGACAGGGAACCGCGTTCCGTGCGTCTACTGCATGGCACCGAGAACTATACGATGCAGTCCCGGCGGCGGCACCCCGTCACACTCAAGCCGGACGAGGAGCCGCCGGCGGACGCGGAGCGCGACGACCGCGACCTCGAGCCGTGGCAGTTTGCCGGCGACGCGCCCGCCGCCGAGCACGCCATCACCTGCGTGCGCACAGAGTTCCTGCACCTGCCCTTCGTGCGCGTGATGCCGGGCGAGCGCGCTCCTTCCCCTCCGCCCGCTGCGACCCCGGCCGCGCCCACCTCACCCGCGCCCGCACCTGCCCCCGCCCCCGCGACGACGCCGGCGCCCGCGCCCAGTCCGCCGCGCCCCGGGCCCGACGATATGGAGCTCGAACCGGAAAGACCAAGGCGGCCGACCCTGCAGGTAAGCTGATCACGACAACTGAAATTTTAATAACGAATATTAAAGAGAAGACAGATTTTTATATTTGATTGTAATTCTATTCAGATACGCGATCCGGCCGGCGTGTTACGTCGTCGAAAGCTGGAAGACTACGAGGACGAGTGTTACACGCGCGACGAGCCCTCACTCAACCTCGTAGATGAGACACGCGACCAGCTCGCGAGACGGTGTATCGCTCTATCGAACATTCTGCGCGGGCTAACGTTCGTGCCGGGCAACGAGGCGGAATTCTCGCGGTCCGGTGCGTTCCTGGCGCTCGCTGGTAAGCTGCTCCTGCTGCACCACGAGCATGCGCCGCGAGCCGCCCGTGCCCGCGCCTACGAGCGAGCCGCGCGCGACGAGACCGACGCCGCTTCCTGCTGCTCCTCGCTTCGAGGCGCGCACGAGTGGTGGTGGGACACGCTCGCCGCACTGCGCGAGGACGCGCTCGTCGCCTGCGCTAACATTGCAGGCGGACTTGAGCTGCAACACCAGCCGGAGGCGGTCGCGCGGCCGCTACTCGACGGTCTGCTACACTGGGCCGTGTGCCCGGCGGCGGTGGCGGGCGACGCGCCGCCGGCCGCTGCCGCAGGCTCACCGCTGTCGCCGCGTCGACTTGCGCTCGAAGCCCTTTGCAAGCTGTGCGTGACGGACGCGAACGTCGACCTCGTGGTGGCGACGCCGCCGGTGTCGCGGCTAGCGGCGCTGTGCGCGGGGCTCGCGCGCGACCTCTGCCGCCCGGAGCGGCCGGTGGTGCGCGAGTTCGCCGTAAATCTGCTGCATTACCTGGCGGGGGCGGGTGGGTGCGCGGCGCGCGAAGTTGCCGCGCACGCGCCCGCCATCGCCGCGCTGCTCGCCTTCATCGAGCGGGCGGAGCACGCGGCGCTGGGCGTCGCCAACTCACACGGCGTCGCGGCCCTGCGTGACAACCCGGACGCAATGGGCACCTCGCTGGACATGTTGCGGCGCGCGGCCGCTACCCTGCTCCGGTTAGCGGAGCGCCCTGAGAATCGGCCGTTGATCCGGCGGCACGAGCGCCGGCTGCTCTCGCTCGTCATGAGCCAGATCTTAGACCAGAAGGTCGCGCACGAACTGGCCGACGTGTTGTTCCAGTGCACGCAACCGGCGGACGCGCCGTCACCCTCACCCGCGCCCGCGGACCTCGAATGACACATGTGACTGTGCCGACCGCCACCTAACAGTGCTAGTGATAGTGAACTCCTCGTTACCGGGTACCCGCCCGGGTATATGTAAATATAGTGATCCGGACAGACTGTTATACGATACGACAAACGCGCGCGCGCGCAACTATACCGTGCGAAACTGTTTTCTGTTATTTATGTCCACGATGTTTTATTTACGAGGATATCAATGTGCTATAATCGATTTCTATTGTTCGATTGACGGAAATGATTGTATTATACTATCTCGTAATTTTGATTTTTATAATAAAATGGGACTTGAATCTGTTTATTGGTTTTATGATGGAGATTTTATACCGAGTACCTTTAGCCTATCTTATAAGACGACAGTAGAGTTGAGATGAGTGTGAGGAGCTTATGTGGGATATAAGTTTTAAATTAAGTTTAATGTGAATTATTACAATAATCTATAATATATTGAAAATTGAATCTGAATTTTATTTTTTTATCAATTGGCTAATAGTTGTTTTGTCCACACCTCAGTAAATGTATCTATGATCCGCTAGCAGCGCCCCGCCGTTTCACCCGCGTATGTATAGAATCAGGATAAGGGGTCCTCCGAGATCCCACCTATGCCAAAATTCATCAAAATTTGTTTAGCAGTTAGAACGTGATAACGTATACAGTAACTTTCGCATTTATATTACTGACTGAAATCTACTCAGTGAAAGTCTGATTTCTGTGATCCTATCATTATTTTAAAACTAACTAGGTATAAATAGTTAAGGCACGTTTAGGTAGTGGTAGCACATGAGTAAGTGGTAGTAAGATCCACGTTAGGGTATTCAAAAATTCTGGTAGTAGTAATAAGATCCACCCACGTTAGGGTATTCAAAAATTGTGGTGGGAGTAAGATCCATGTTAGGGTATTCAAAAATTATGAAGTATAAAAAATATCTTTCTGTATCTTTTTATTTATTTATTTTTTTACATAAAACCTATTTTGCTACTCCAAATATTCTAGCAGCAAATAACCTGTCAAATAATTCCTTTTTCAAATCATTTGTCATATAATTTCTGTCCGTGAATGTTTGGTAAATAGATTTGTTAAATTTTTATCTCGTAAAAAAATATTTAAAACCACACAATTTTAGTAGTAATGGGAGATTATAAAGTATAATATAGTTTGAATCTGATGTCTCTGAGAGAGCTCGGTTTCGATGGAGTGCCAGTCGAGCGATAGTAAGAAATTGTTCAAAGTATTTGACGCGAAAAGCAAAAGGGCGAGGAAACGACGCGATGAAACCAATTCTGTAGCTACCGATGATTCTAATACCGTAAGTATATTATATTTTTATCTATGTTGAATAGTGATTCAGTTTTTTTAAATAGATAGTGATCTATTTAAAAAAACTGCATCAAATCCGTTGCGTAGTTTTAAAGATTTAAGGATACATAGGGATATAGTCTAACTAAGGGATATAGGGACAGACAAAGCGACTTTGTTTTATACTATGTAGTGATAATTAGCTTACCTACTGCCTGCCTGATGTCCCCCATGAGTTTCTTGTGCCTTGTTCTCATTGGTGGGCGCGTTCCGAAGACACACAGCGTAACTTAGTTATTAACATTACTTTTTCAAAGTGAACCTGAAATTATTCTAAATGAAATAAAGAATTTTGGCTTTGATAGATGTTGCCATAAAAGGCCACCTACCGGGTCCAATAGTAATGCTCATCCATCTAACACAAAAAAACAATCATGAAAATCGGTCGTCTAATCGCTAAGTCTAATCGCGACCCGTTATGTCACTTGCGAGAGTCCCGAGACCGGGAATAAAAAGTGGCCTATGTTATTGCAGGATTTCAGCTATCTACATACTAAGTTTTATCACAATCGGTTTAGTAGTTTTTGCATGAAGAAAAAAGATCTGGAATTATCTATGGTGGACTGGGTGGGATTGAATGTTGAGAGGTATAATATAGGAAACATGGTGTCACCCAGTCCGACTTCCAAGTATGTTTAAGTTATCTGCTGTTTTAGTGACCCGAAATGGATTATTTTTCACTTTTTAGTTTTTTTCTAGTTTTTGTTTTCAAGTTTCTTTTTCAGGTTTTTTTTAGTTTTTGTTACAAGGATTTTTTTTCAAGTTTTTTTTAGTTTTTGTTTTCAGGTTTTTTGAAGTCTGTTTTTTAAATTTTAATTTATTTTTTTATTTAACCATTTTTAGTGCCGCTGACACTGAAAATTCTACTCCATGAAGCGAAAGCGACTATTTCTTAAAATTGCAACCTGTACCTAATCGTAACTCATTGAAGGGTTCGGTGATGAGAAGGTTCAGATGCTCCATTCGTCGATAGGTACCTATTAGTGTATGGGCCAATTCTACTAGTGGTAATGGAAAATTGAGCAATTTGCTGAACCTCGCTGTGCAGATCTGTTCATCACTCTAAAGATCCTCATCAGATCTTCATTTAGGATAGGGTTCTCTATCAACATTCATACAAGCCCAGTCCGGCGACTAAAATCGACTAAATTCTTCAAATTGTAAATTGTGATCGTAACCGATTCAAGAGTTGTACGATGAGAAGGTGGTTTTAGATATTCCATTTATCGGTAACTATTAGTTTATGGGCCAATTCTACTGGTGGAAATCGAAAATAGAGCAATTTGCTGCACTCTCGAGGTGCAATGCTGTTCATCACTCCGAAGACCCTCATCAGATCTTCATTGAAGATAGGGTTTTCTGTCAACATTCATACAAACCCAGTCCGGCGACTAAATTCGACTAAATTCTTAAAATTGTAACCTGTAATCGTAACCGATTGAAGAGTTTTCTGATGAGAAGGTGGTTTCAGATATTCCATTTATCGGTAACTATTAGTTTATGGCCCAATTCTACTGATGGAAAACGAAAACTGAGCAATTTGCTGCACTCTCGAGGTGCAATTCTGTTCATCACTCCGAAGATCCTAATCAGATCTTCATTCAATTTTTATGGGACCACCTCTGAGTTATTCCCTTTCATACAAAAAAAAAAATTTCCAAATCGGTCCAGGCGTTTTCGAGTAATCGGCGAACATACATAAAAAAAAAAATATATATATACGCGACGAATTGAGAACCTCCTCCTTTTTTGAAGTCGGTTAAAAATGGTACGATTGTGCTATCAAACACAACTGGTATCTATGAGTGTCCTAATTGACGAACGATCATGCGATCCGACCAAATTTTTCTATAGAAATCGCATCGGTCGCTCGATGATGCACAATTAGGACAGCGCCTAAAGGTCTGTCTTATATCTACACAGGGATGTCATCCAAACATGGAGCATTTAGCGAATAAAGTAAGCTTACAAGATTTACCTACAACTGCTTTGGATGGCCAGCCAGATGGTGATCCTGGTGTTAGGTGAGTGTTTTACGAATACTTATCATCCCATCTATTCGAAAATCGAAGTTCGTTCCTCAATAGCCCGCTTAACAAAGAGGCCGAACGTCAATGATATAAAAAAAGGCAGATGAGACACGTGCCTCAATATAAAAAATAACGGATTTCGTCGGATATCGCAATCAATTTAAAAAAAATGTATGACAAAGGTGTTAGATGACTATTTAATTTTAAATAAAAAATGGTTGTCTTTGAAGTCGGTTTACGTGACATCATTGTTGACATGACGTCACCGGAACGTGACAATGACGTTAACTTTTTTGAATGCAGGTGTTCCATCAATTTACTAGACGTTATCACGTCAATAAAAGAGTTATCCAACGGTATCGATCAATTAGTTAGTTACCTACACCTTTTGTAAGGTATACTTACCTATTTCATGAATTCTTAACAAGTGAAGCATGCGATACACTGCAGATCTGCAACCACTGATCGGGCAACCACTGTTCACATTGCAGAACGACCAAAGCCACCTTAGTAGATAAGACATTTTTTCTCTGCAATTTGGTAACCGCTTTTATGTGTTTATTATATCTAATGTAAATCTACCATAGGACGAAGACGAGCAGCCCATCGTTGTCTCGATCGTCACGCGAAGGACGCAGAGACTCACGGTCTCCAAGACGTCATAGGCGACCCACGTATGTACCAAACCAATCTATAGATTTTACATATAGTGCTTTAGGGTGGGTCCATACACCAACGACTATGCTACACAGCCTACTAAATAGTTACTACCGGCACCGGTAGCTTTTGTACCAAACCAATCTATAGATTTTACATATAGTGCTTAAGGGTGGGTCCATACACCAACGACTATGCTACACAGCCTACTAAATAGTTACTACCGGCACCGGTAGCTTTTGTACCAAACCAATCTATAGATTTTACATATAGTGCTTAAGGGTGGGTCCATACACCAACGACTATGCTACACAGCCTACTAAATAGTTACTACCGGCACCGGTCGCTTTCGTTGGTGAAAATGGTTGATTGTTACGAATGTGTTTCGTACCCTTTCCTCTTAATATACATACCTATAGACACGCAGACCAGTAGGCCTATTCTCTATCCAGTGGCTAACTCGGTGGACATAAATTTGATATGCACTTTGCAGTACGGTAGTATTTATGTCCACCGAGTTAGCCACTGGATAGAGAATAGGCCTACTGGTCTGCGTGTCTATAGGTATCGGTATAGTACCTATCTAGGTAGGTACATACCGAGTTTCATTGCATCGGCCCAGTAGTTTTTGCATGAAAGAGTAACAAACACACACAAACTTTCATATTTATAATATTAGTAGGATGTATTTTATTAAAATTGGTCGGCGCCGACAAAACCGGTTTTCTACACCATAGGTGCTTAACCCTATACCACCCTATACATAAATGGTTATGATTTTCAAAGTCTATTGATTCACAGACGCGAAGGTATATCGCTAGCGCTGAAAGCAGGAATGGTGTCAACGCCTCGCTCGGTCACCCCTCCACAGGTGAGAAATATAGATAAACTAGCGACCCGCCCTGGCTTCACACGCCTTATATTATGCATGTATTATACATATAAACCTTCCTCTTGAATCATTCTATCTAATAAAAAAAACCGCATCAAAATCCGTTGCGTAGTTTAAAAGATCTAAGCATAGATAGATAGATAACTTTATTTGTACAACACAGAAAGAAACAGAACACGATAAACACAAAGTAAAGTAAAAGCTAGAAAGAACAAGTTGCACAAATGGGCGGCCTTATCGCTGAAAGCGATTTCATAGCATACATAGGGACAGACAGCGGAAAGTGAAATGTTTTATACTATGTAATGAAACTAGCTGCCTCGGCAAACGCTGTTTTGCCATATAAAAAAATATGTAGGAAAATAAATGAATAAAAAAATAGAATAGTGTTCGATTCTCAGACACGAATACAGACAAAATGTAGTTTTCTGAAATAAATGTATTATATTTTTATTTAATTGTATATTTCAGAAAGGTGATACAACTGTCAATGATATACCACAGGATCAAGATTCGTTCATTTATGCTTTCCTTGAAGAAGCTATTAAAAGGGACAAAAAGAAGTAAGTATTAACCTTCATTCAGGAACTAAAAAACCTCAACAGCTTCATTCAGGAACTAATAATTACTAAAAAACCGGCCAATTGCGAATCGGATTCGCGAACGAAGGGTTCCATACCATTTTTCTGTTTTTAGTATTTGTTGTTATAGCGGCAACAGAAATACATCTGTAAACATTTGACTGTCTAGCTATCATGATATACAGCCTGGTGACAGACAGACAGACAGTGGAGTCTTAGTAAAAGTACTCTTTGGGTACGGAACCCTTAAAAAGTAGCATCAAGAATCATTTTTTTTTTATCTTGAGCTAATAAGCGAGCGTCCGCAAAATTTTCTCTTCGAGTTCGTGATTTCTTTAAAATGTTTGTTTCTTGGAGAATGTCTACGATATCTTTGAATTTTGGCAGTAATTTTATGTTTATGCAACTTTTGAGTTTAACCCCCAAATGGGTGACATACAGGGCGGGCCGCCCCCACGGTCCCTCTCTAGCTACTAGCTATCTAACTCACTAAATTGGAAGGGCTAAAGGGTGACATTTGCTATGGAAACGTGCGTCTATGGAAGCCTGCGTGCTATTTATAACATGCAAAGCACAGACACTCTTCGGGATGTTTTTAAAAGAGAGAATATTTTTACCTTAACCTCTATCTATATCTTTGAGATCTGTAACTTTGTAAAAAACAACGAAGCATATTTTTTTCAAAAACAATCTTATCGATTGGATAACTTGCGTAATAAACATAAGTACAATATTTGCTATCATCAAATTAATAATGTTATGTATGAAAAAGGTACATTTGTCTCCGCTATTCGAATTTTTAATAATTTACCTCTAGAAATAAAAATATTAAACGGAAATATTTTTCGTAATAGGTTAAGAAAATGGTTGATCTCTAAAACTTTCTATAGTATTAAAGAATATTTTGATTTAGATGTATAAGTACTTCACATAGGTTTCCAATTGTTAATATGATTGTTAAGTTTCCCGTTTTCTTATTCAAATTTTAGTCAATTCATTAGTTTTAAGTATTAATTATTTTACTAGATACATGAGCTTGATATGGCAGCTCAATATATTGTTTTGTATTTAGTATAAATTAAGTTACTTATGTAACTCATTATTGTATGTCCGGGATGGACAAACTGTTGATACCTACCTACTATAATTTGACATCTTATGTACCTACACAGTTTTTCAATAAATATTCTTGATTCTTGATTCTTGATTCATAGTGTTTTTTTGCGCGATGTACTTTAAGACCCATATCTATCGATATACGAAATGAAGAGCATAAATAATGCCTTCTCATCAAACTCTAAAGCGTCTCGGAAACGGAATATTCAAAGAACTGAGACGGAGTATTTCTATAAGTGTGCGGTGCACTTTTCCGATACGCTTTAGAGCTTTGGTGTCAAGGCATTATTTGTGCGCTGTAATGCCCTCTATCGAATGGGTCTCGAAGTGCAGTACCTATATGGCATTTTAGGTTACTATGCCTGTTGTGTCCGAAGGCCTCTACAGCCGGTTTTCTAAAGTGTTTAAATAAAAGTGCGAGTCGGACTCGTGCACGAAGGGAACCCCCACATATTTTTTTTGTTCAGTATTTTTTGTTATACCTGCAATAGAAATACATAATCTGTGAAAATTTCAACTGTCTGGTTATCACGGTTCATGGAATACAGACTGACGGAACAGTGAAGTCTTAGTAGTTAATAGGGTCCTGTTTTGACCATTGTGAGTACGGAACCCTAATAATACTGTAACCTGTGTTAGACATCGTCACGTCCGGCGTCACGAGAGCCACCGTTCGAGCCGTGACCGCGACCGTGATCGTGAGAGATCTGGCTCGAGGACTCGCGAACATCGGCATCGGCATCGACGGAGTCACGACAACGGACATTCCAGGGAAAGAGATCGGTAACAATCACACCATTTGCTTCACTATCACTACATAGTATAAAATAAAGTCACTTTTCGCCGTCCCTATGCGGCGAAAAGTGACTTATTATTTTATACTATGTAGTGATTGGTTAGCGTATGACCACGTTACTAACTCACACGAGTGACGATGCGTTCTAAGATGTAGCAGCACGCTTTCCCAAAAGACACCCATACGCTTGTGACTCAAATGCTCGAATACTCAAACGTTTAGGGCCCTAAAAATGTAAGACGCTCCTATCCTATGCAAACATGACACTGTCAATTTAATCGCCACTTAAGATATTTAGCCTTTCAGTATTCGGGCGTAAGACTCCCAAATAAACGGGTGCTCAACGGGCGCTTTCAGGATGCACGGAATAACGAGGTGCTTTCGCAAAAGGCTAACAGTATCTCTCGAAAGCACGCGTTTATTTAAGTACTTGATGTAGGTAGTTGAAGAAGAGTGAAGTTAGGGAGACGGCAATGGATCAAATGCTTTCCGACCCTTCTTCCTTTTTCAGTTACTTTGTTATTTCGAAATAGATCTCTATTCTCTTTATTTTGTTCAGGCAAAAGCAATCGCCATCACCTGGGATCGATCAGACAGTTTTGTTGGAAACATTTGCCAAATTATGTGCGCAGATGACGGAAAAGACTACGCCGCAAAACAACCATGAAGTTGTAAGTAACCATCCTACGTTTGTGTGTGTGTTTGTATGTTTGTTACTCCTTCAAAAACTACTGGACCAATTGCGATGAAACTCGATATGTAGATAGTTAGAGACCTGGATTTTTTTACATAAGAATAAATTTTACAGGACACAGCGCCATCTAGCTCCAAGCTTAAGGTGAAAGGGTACCTGCGCTCTCTCCATACAAACGTAGTCGACTGTTTCCTCCCTGGATAATGACACTAGCACAAATATTTTTGTGCCATAAAACCTTGAACTGCCATGACTATGCTGGTTTTTTTATTTTCTAATTATCGTAGAAATTAAGATTAAAAAAATAAAAAATAAACACAACAAAAAAAAGGGGCATGGTCATGGCAGTTATAAGTTTAAGAGGAAAGGGTACCGAAGGCTCTTTCCATACAAACTATTACAAACGTAGTCGACTGTTTTCTCCCTGGATAATGACATTAGAGCAAATATTTTTGGTGCATAAAACTTATAATTGCCATGACCATGCCCCTATTTTTTGATTTTTTTAATTTTATTATTTTTTATTTTTTTATTTCTCTGGTAATTAGAAAATGAAAAAAACCAAAACATAGGGGCATAGTCATGGCAGTTATAGGTTTTATGGCAAAAAAATATTTGTGCTAGTGTCGTTTTCCAGGGAGGAAACAGTCGACTACGTTTGTATGGAGAGAGCCCCCTGTACCCTTTCCTCTTAAGCAGCTAGGCTTGTGTTAAAAACAGTAATAGTGAAAAAATGCGGAAGTAAGTAAAATACTACCTTTCTACATTTCATCATTATTATCAATTTTCAGACAAGAACCCAAAGCCACAAATCCCTCCAATGCGAAGTAGCATCACGAGAAAACTACGACACCAAACACCAAAAGCGTCTCTCACCCGATAGATCCCATCACATTGACTTCCCATACAGAATGCGAAGCTCTGAAAACTTCCAACAACCACAAATACGGACCGAAACGAACCCCGACAAATGCGTATGCTGTAAATACTCCAAGCTCCAAGTGACGCCATCGCGGCTAAGGCACGAAGACGACCGCTTCCGAGAGTACCCACCTGATTCAGTGCCAACTCGGACCTATATAGATTACCGGAAGGACAATGATAGATACTTCGAAAGACGTTACGATGATGATAAACGTCGTCGATGCGAACAAACGACTAGTCGAAGTTTCGATATACAACGTGAGAGTTACGATGATCGGTGTCGTCGCACTACTAGGAGTGATAAAACTAAACACTATGATGATGCGAAGTATTATGATAAGGTTGAAGTTAGAGAACCAGTTTATACTAATCCGGAGAGGCATTTGGTGAAGGATCGTCGGGATAGAAGGGAGAGGAGGAATTCTGATAGGTAAGTTTAGGCTAGGTAAGGATTCTGAGGGTTAATTCTCGTAAATAACATTGTTCAAATTACATTTGAATATAATTTCGGTATAACTACAAAAAATACCCTCAAAGTCAGTTCTAGGCACAGAACTAAGGCATATTAAGTGTATTGAGGTGTTGAGGGCTGAGGTACTGTCGGCGCCATCTGTCTGTCAGTTGATAAATTAACAAATAAAATATATAACCATTGGCATACAAGTCTGGAAAGTCAGGAAAACTGAAAGGAATGACGCACTCACCTGTGTTTCTGCTATTCTCTTCTCCTCTGAGCTCCAATGGTAGGCTTCCAGAACAGGATTCAGACTCTCAGCACTTGTCTGCTTCGTATACTGGTAATGGCGCGGCGCGGTAGTTGGTCTATTTGAGACCCAAATCCAGCGAGGGCTATCGGAACCTTCGTTGGCTCCTGGGGTGCAATACCCAGGGCGAGGAACCGATGGAGATACACAGAAACTCCAGCCGGGGACTCCCAAGAGACGCACGAGTTGCTATCTCAAGGGCCGATGTCCAAAATGGCGTGCGATGCCAGCTAGTGTCTCGCGATAAGTGCGAGAAAGTAGGATTATAGGTAGGGGGTAGGTTACAAAAGGAATAAAAATATAATATGCCAACGATTAGTCTTTTGATCTAACTAATGCTACCAACATTATTAAGGAGTACGCTTGATTGGCGCGAATTTTAAATGGGAATTTCTACTACGAAATTATAATAGTACCTATGTGGCGTAACCAGTTAAATATACTTTTTAAATTCTAAAACATGAAAACAAATTACTCAAGCGATTGGCATTAACATAACATTTTGTTGAGATTTAAAGGACGAATACAGTTAGGTATGTCCAGGAACGAAGATTTCATCAAAAATTTTAACCCCGATTAGTACCCCCACAAAATAAACATTTGCAAAGCAAATTACACAATTTTGTAAAATCACTAGCGACCCGCCCTGGCTTCGCACGGCTATATTATCCATGTATTATACATATAAACCTTCCTCTTGATATCACTATCTATTAAAACCGCATCAAAATCCGTTACGTAGTTTTAAAGATCTAACCATGCATAGGGACAGACAGCGGAAAGCGACTTTGTTTTATACTATGTAATCATAGTGAAATGCCAATTAACCCTAGATTTATACGCATTAATCTAGGGTTAATTGTCCCTTAATATGTATTTGTTAATAGATTCGAGAGAGGTTCTGTCGTGTCGAGGGAAGATGAGTTCAGAGATAGGTTCTCGGAGAAGGAGAGGGATTCCGGTTTGAGTGTAGCTGATGGAGACACCAGCACCATCAGTGGGAGGAGCAATTATTTGAAGGTTGTCAAGGTAAGGTTATTGTAATCACAGATATAATACATCCTATCCTACTTCCTAATCCTACTAATATTATAAATGCGAAAGTTTGTGTGTGTGTGTGTAAGTTTGTTACTTCTTCACGCAAAACTACTGGACCGTTTGAGATGAAACTCGGTATCTAGATAGCTGGAGACCTGTATTAACACATAGGCTACTTTTTATCCCGATATTCAGAGGACATAAAGAAAAATTGTCTTAGGAGCCAATTGCTCTTTTTTGTGAAAATAATTTGGAATAGTTATTTTTCTGGTCAAACGCGAGTTGTCCGTAAAAAAAAGCCAAAGCGATTTGGCTTATTTTGGTTCTGAAAAATTTGTGGAAGCCCAGAGAAAGTAAAATGGTAAAAAATATAAAACAATTAAAAAATAAAATCGGGTTGTATTTTGGCTGCTGGTATTTTATATAAATTAATATTTCCAGCAAGAAATAGCCGAGCAGCGTGAAGCTATGGATAAAATGATGAAACTCTGGAAGGAACTGATGCGATGTTTCAAAGGCATCTCACATACACAGCTAAAGGATAACAATAAAATTAACGTAAGCGATATCCTTGCGCTTTAAACTTATTTTTCATTACTCATACTCCGAAAGTAGGTCTAAAGATGCGTGAAGAGCGTGTAGAAAATAAAATTTCCAGTCCTAGGGAAAATCGCTTTCACTGACAGCTGTCATGTCAAATTATGGCTTCGCACGACTCGTGCAATGTGCATAGAGCCAGTATCAGTATCATTATACATTAGGAACTTCATAACCTAACCTCCTTGCTTTAAGTAACACCAAAGAATAACACTACATGTATACAACCTCTTTGATCCCAACCTTGTAAGAGGATCAGGTAGTATGAAGTCTCTCATTCACTCTCGTTGTTAGGAAGAATTTTATGTATTATTCGTAATGAAAAGCACAGTGTTTACCTCGGGTGAAAGACTCATTAAGTCCCTCGAACTATTAGCGCCCTCGCTACGCTCGGGCGCCAAACTCCGTCTCGGGACTTGTAATGAGTGACTTTCACACCTAGGATAACAATGTACTATTAATTTATTGATAAACGGGATTTACAAGTCAGGTAGGTAATATTAATTTAAAATACAAAATTAAAAAAAAATGAATCTACTACTACTAGAAATGAACACTATCACACTTGCCTGATGGTAGATCCTACGAAGGAACTGATTCTATTCCCTTGCTGTATGCTGTATGCACAAAGAATGACGACAAATATCTAATTGTAAATACTTATCTAATTGTAAATACTTGACTGATACGGGAATTGAACCCCGCTTCAGACAAGTTTTTAACCTTCTGTGTTTGGCAGTCCGGCATGGTGACCATTGTGCCAACTGGGTAGTCTATAATAATATCCATTTGGTGTATACACCCCCTCCACTCACTGCAGATCTCATCATTCGCTGCGCGGAGTATACTAGGTTCTGGTTCTCTAGCTTGAGGCCCTACACATCAATCCTGGTAGCTTTATGACATAAAATATTATATATTTCAATAATCTGAATAAACGAATTGTAATTTAATTTTTATGTGATTGTTTTGGTTACTAGGAGTCTGCTGAGAATGTCCGTGAGAGTGCGGCTGCGCAGCTTCGCTTGTGGCGCGAGTGTATGCGACGATACGAAACCGTCGCTAGGGACGTCGGCGATACTGATGCCAGGCTTATGGTATATACTTACGATACTTCTTCTATAAAAAATACTCTTGTCGCGGTGTTAGTTACCAAACTCTTCGGAACGGATGAACCGATTTATGATTTTTTTGTGTATATTCGTTAGGTCTCAGAATCGAACATCTACTTTTTTGTTAGCAAAACGTTTACAGGTAGTCTTCTAAGTCCTGACTGACTGATAAATCAACGCATAGCTCAACCAATGAACGGATCGGGGATGAGAGTGCGCTGACTGTTGCGTTTGAGTGTACTGAGTTCGTCTTGATTGGTTACAAATGTAATATTTGATTGTTAGGAGGAGATAACGAAGCAGCGTTCCGAGATGGCCGAGATGGCGGGCATGTGGCAGGAGTGTCTCCACTGTTGCGTTTGAGTGTACTGAGTTCGTCTTGATTGGTTACAAATGTAATATTTGATTGTTAGGAGGAGATAACGAAGCAGCGTTCCGAGATGGCCGAGATGGCGGGCATGTGGCAGGAGTGTCTCCAGCGTTACAGGGACATGAGCAACGATTTCAATACGCTCAAACAACAGGTAAAAACGTTAATTCACTTTCATAAGGCTATGTTAACACTCTAGGTAAATTATAAAATACTAGCTGCGCTATGTACCCGCATAACTTCCGATCCCGTGGGAATATCGGGATAAAAAGTAGCCTATGTTACTGTCAATGAATCAATGTATCCTTATGCCAGGTTTCATTATAATCAGTCAAGTAGTTTCGGAGCCTATTCAATTGAAACAAACCATCAAATACTTCCTTTATACAGGATGTCCCGTAATGAATGGCCAAGCGGGCCCCTACGGATAGAGGACACTGTGCCGGATCAGAAAAACGAAAGTTATGTTCTATGAAAGTCTCTTAGTTTCCGAGATATCCGCCATTTTAATTTTTTTTTTAATTTCACGCCTTTTTCCGTGTTTTGTTATGCCAAAACTGCAAATGAAGGAATTATTCCAATCTGTTTTTTGGATAGTATTCCAGGATAAATGTGCTATCGAATGCAAACGATATTTTTTATGATACATTGAAAGTTTTTTTTTAAACTAAGGTTTAACTCAAACTTCATGGTTTTCTAATTTTTTAACCTGAACTTTAACCTTTCCTGGTGTAAAAAAAATGTATGGTCACCCTGGTGCCAAATTAAAAAAAAAAGTTGCCTATTTCACTGAGATTCTAAAATGATATAATACGTGGTATTGCCAGCTTTCAATACAAAATTAATTCCTATTAAAGTGAGCCAGAGCTGTCTTTTTTCCTGTTTTTTCCATAGTAAATTCGGGGAATTTCAAACCTAAAATTTCTTGAATTATTTTAAGTACAATAAAGTAAATTTTGGTACTACTTTTACTTCGCAAAAAGCATGCTCTTGCTCATTTTATTAGAAATTTATTTAGTATTAAATGCTGGCAATACCACATATTATACCTTTTCAGAATCTCAATGAAATAGGCAACTTTTTTTTTAATTTGGCACCAGTGTGACCATACATTTTTTTTACACCAGGAAAGGTTAAAGTTCAGGTTAAAAAATTAAAAAACCATGAAGTTTGAGTTAAACCTTAGTTTAAAAAAAAACTTTCAATGTGTCATAAAAATATTGTTTGCATTCGATAGCACATTTATCCTGGAATACTATCCAAAAAACAGATTGGGATAATTTCTTCATTTGCAGTTTTGGCATAACAAAACACGGAAAAAGGCGTGAAATTAAAAAAAAAATTAAAATGGCGGATATCTCGGAAACTAAGAGACTTTCATAGAACATAACTTTCGTTTTTCTGATCCGGCACAGTGTCCTCTATCCGTAGGGGCCCGCTTGGCCATTCATTACTGGACACCCTGTATATTACCAGCGACCCGCCCCGGCTTCGCACGGCTATATTATGCAAGTATTATACATATAAACCTTCCTCTTGAATCACTCTATCTATTAAAAAAAATCGCATCAAAATCCGTTGCGTGGTTTTAAAGATTTAAGCATACTTAAGGATATAAGGACATAGGGACGGCGAAAAGTGACTTTATTTTATACTATGTAGCGATAGTGATAGTGACTATGTAGTGATATATAGGATGATTTTTTTATGTGGGGTATGATTTTGACAAAAACAAAAACTGCATCATTCGATTTTTGAAAAACTCATTACCCTAGCCAGGGATCGAACCTATTGATGTTACAAAAAAATAATCATCCTATATTTTTATACCAATCGATAGTCTTGCTGATAGAGATCAATCCTTGGAAACAAACATAGTATGGCAAACCAAAGGAAATAGCTAATTTTGTAGTCTTCTGTAATTTTCATACTACTATCCCTGAAAAAATGTACTGAGGAAGTATGGCTTATGATGTAACAAACTGCTGCCCAAAAAAATAATCTGTTTTTACAAATTTAATGTAATGTAGAGAATCTAGAACATATTAATAACATTTAGAAAAATATTACTTAATCTCTATGTCTCATACGCTAATATTTTGCCAGAGACGGATACATGAAAATTGTAGAAAAATACAAAAATGAGCTATTTCTTTAAATTTGCCATACCATGTTTGTTTCCAGGAATTAATCTCTATCACCAACACTATCAATTGGTATAAAAATATAGGGTGATTATTTTTTTGCAAAATCAACAGGTTCTATTCCTGGCTAGGGTAATGAGTTTTTCAAAAATCTAATGATACAGTTTTTGTTTTTGTCAAAATCGGGCACGCAACTCCTTTCAGCATTTTTCGCTATCTCTCATAGTTTAGGATATAGCCCTGAAAGCCCACATAAAAAATTCATCCTGTATAGCAGCGACCCGCAGTCAGTTCCGATCCTGTGGAAATTTCGGGATAAAAAGTAGCCTATGTCATATAATCCCACATGATTGCCACCCGGTGGCAATCGGGACTAAAAGTCCCAGTCGCCTCCGGGTGGCGACTGGGATGTTATTGCCATAATCGATCTAGAAAATTTTGTTTGTTGTCCCTAAAAATATCACTTGTTTACTAATAAACCCACATTCAAAAGTCTGACCTCCAACCCTTCATCGTGGCTTAAGTAAGACAAACAGCGATAAGGGGGTTGGCGATTCGCGCCTTGACGTGGGGGCAATAATATCCCAGTCGCCACCCTGGGACTGGGACTTTAAGTCCCGATTGCCACCGGGTGGCAATTCATGTGGGGGAGACTGGGACTATACGGCCTATATTACTCCCAATGAATCAATGTATCCTTATACCAAGTTTCATCATAATCGGTCTAGTAGTTTCGAAGCCTATTCGTGACAAACAAAAAAAATCTTTACTTAATACTAGTTGTATATTATTTTGTGTGTTTGTGACAGTTATCAACATCAGAAAGCCCTACACGGTTGCCGGCGGGTCCTCCGCTCGTGTGCGCGGAGGGCGAGGGCTCCACTCCAGCACCCAAGTACTGCATACCGCCTAACTATCCACCGGTAAATTATATATATATTTTTAAATAAATCTAGTATCGCACTACATCACTAGATGTAACTCGCCACGTCACAAGTGGTAACCCACCACATCACCTACTTGTAACTTATCATATCACAAGAGTAACTCACCTTATAACAAGATGTAACCCACCATATTACAAGTTGTAACCCACCATATCACCTATTTGTAACTCACCATATCACAAGATGTAACTCACCATATCACAAGATGTAACCCATCATATTATCACAAGTTGTAACCCACCATATCTCCTATTTGTAACTCACCATATCACAAGATGTAACTCACCATATCACAAGATGTAACCCACCATATTATCACAAGTTGTAACCCACCATATCACCTATTTGTAACTCACCATATCACAAGATGTAACTCACTATATCACAAGTTGTAACCCACCATATCACCTATTTGTAACTCACCATATCACAAGATGTAACTCACCATATCACCTATTTGTAACTCACCATATCACAAGATGTAACTCACCATATCACAAGATGTAACTCACCATATCACAAGATGTAACCCACCATATTATCGCAAGTTGTAACCTACCATATCACCTATTTGTAACTCACCATATCACAAGTGGTTACTCACCACGTCACAAGTGGTTACTCACCACATCACTAGTTGTAACTCACCATATCACTAGTTGTAACTCACCACATCACTAGTTGTAACTCATCACATCGCAAAACGTCGCTAGTTGTTATTTACCACAGACCACACTCTCTTACACGAACAAGACGCTTTTTATGCCTTATGCTTCTCTTTAATTCCACAGCTTACATAACGACTTCACGTCTTAGGACTATTTGTATTTCTTTTATTTAACTAGTCGGCTCTATGACCGAACGTTTCTGGCCTTCCTTTCAACGGCTGCCATCTTTATGTGCTTGTTGTTGACAGATGCCGGCTGCAGCAGCGGGGTACCCGGGCGCAGCGCTCCGCGGCCGAGCGTCAGCTCCCCCCGCGTGGTGGTGGGGCTGCGAGCGGGACTCGCCGCGACGACGCTCCTCGCCCGACTCGCGCGCCTCCAGCCGTAGGCGACACAGGCACAAGGACTCCAGCAGAGGTTACTACGATACGATAATCATAACTCACCATATCGCAAGTTGTAACTCACCATATCGCAAGTTGTAACTCACCATATCGCAAGTTGTAACTCACCATATCGCAAGTTGTAACTTACCATATCGCAAGTTGTAACTCACCATATCGCAAGTTGTAACTCAACACATCGCAAGTTGTAACTCAACACATCGCAAGTTGTTATAAAACTCATCGCAAGTTGTAATACAAGTAATACAACACGAATATAAGTAATACAATACGTCACAAGTTGTCATATAAGTATTACAACACATCGCAAAGTGTTATAAAAGTAATACAACACGAATACAAGTAATACATCACAAGTTGTGATGCAAGTAATACAACACATCGCAAGCTGTTATGCAAGGAATACAACAGATCGCAAGTCGTAGGTAATACAAGTAATCATATCGCAAGTTGTAATACGAGTACAAGTAAAAACCTATAATTGGATC
Source organism: Idaea aversata (assembly GCA_907269075.1). Lineage (NCBI taxonomy): Eukaryota > Metazoa > Arthropoda > Insecta > Lepidoptera > Geometridae > Idaea > Idaea aversata. The sequence goes on from OU026102.1 coordinate 9,467,645, forward strand.
TCTGTTTCTTATTTCGTTTCCTATTATTTCTGTAAAGTCAAATAAATAAATACAACACATCCCAATTGTTATACAAGTAATACAACACATTACAAATTGTAACTTCAAAATTACTATTACAATCATTTAGCGTAACAATTTAGGTGCTGTTGGGTATACCAAAGGAATGGTCCTATAGAAAATATTATTTTTTCAGATGAATCGAGATACAGTAAGGATAAATCGAAACCCAGCGCCGCTCGATCTGAGCATAGACACAGAAAAAGATAAATAATCATATTACCTTTTTTATTTAAAAATTACAAAATATTTTATTACAACACAGTTTGTGGCAACATTACAATCAGTTTTAAAATATTAACTGTTACTTTTTAAGTTAAATTATGCGTAAAAATATCGTAATTTTAAAGCAGAAGTGTTCGTTATTGTCTAATTTTTTTGTATTGTTTTTAAAAAGTATTGAGTGTTTTTGAATCGTTTATTAAAGTTTATGAAAATCATTTGTATATTGTTATTTAAATAGCTACTTTAATGGTATTGATCTAAGACCTTACGTTTATGATTAAAATAGTAATAATATAGACTATAGAGTATTTAAGTTCCGCCGTACACGGGCCACCACAAAATGCCATCATGTATTTCATGTAGTTTTTATTGACCGGACGAGCGAACCGAGAGAGGTCTAGTGGCAAGACGGTCGGTCGGTTGTACCTATGTATCTATGTATGTTTGTTCGACGATAACTTGCTCTGATCTTTATGATTTTTGATATACGTGTTGTTGAAACCATATTTTTTTTAAGTTTAACATGAGCAGATTCAGGATCTAGACAAGTAAGGTCTATCGTGTTCACTTGATAAGTAGGTAGGTACTCTAGGTAACGATGTGGTGATATAGACGGAAGGAGGCTATAGAAGTTTTTTAATCTCACACGATTTACATTCATAGTAGGTACTTATTCTCCCGAGTATCAAGAAAAGGCGAAATGAAAAAAAATACGTGATTGAGACCAAGCAAATTAGGCTATGGAACTCATCTTCTAGACAGGATATGCTTAACGCGATTGGATTCGTGAAAAATAAATCGAGTCAGCGATGGCCAGGGTCTGATGATAGTGATACTAGGCACCTATCATTTAAATAAGGTACACCGAAGTATTTGGAGTCTTTCGTCGTTATATCATACTTTACGCCAAAATCTAAAAATTGGTAAAAAGGTCGTGAGGTCTCAGTTCGGGGCGAACTACTAGTACATTTTATAAGGACTTGCCCACCACTGCACATGGTTGTCACCGGAGGTCGCCACACGCCACAAATCGGGTCAGTACCATAGACTAAATATCTATGGTCAGTACATGCCCCCAATACATGTGCAATCATGCAGTTCTGACCATAGGCGCTTGGAGAGTTAAGGTAGAAAAGCCAAGAATCGAACCTGTTAATTTTGCAAAAAAAGAAATGGCCTATATTTTTGTACCAATCTATAATGTTGAAGCCATTTTCGTGGTCGTAGTTCTAAATGAAAATCAGCATAGAGTTTAGGGGATGTAAAAGGAAAATTAATAGTTAAAAAAAACTAAAAAAAACACGCTTTAATAAAAAATCCAACTAAAAAATAGAAAATAAAATTTAATAAATTTGGATTAAGAATATTGTAAATAGTAAGCGTGTTACATTGTGATGCTACACCTTCATTATTTTTCTTTTGCAATCACAATGTAACACGCTTACTATTTACAATATTCTTAATCCAAATTTATTAAATTTTATTTTCCATTTTTTTAGTTGGATTTTTTATTAAAGTGTGTTTTTTTAGTTTTTTTAAACTTTTAATTTATTTTATACTTTTTGGTCTTCATTACCGAAATGTGTTAGATCAGACCCTGGTTACCATTGAAAGACAAACTACTCGTCAAGACGATTCTAACGAGCCCAAACTCGATGGGGTTGTGTCGTTCCATTGCGAAGTTCCTATGACCACCTTCCAGTTTCATCATCAGACCCTGGTTACCATTGAAAGACAAACTACTCGTCAAGACGATTCTAACGAGCCCAAACTCGATGGGGTTGTGTCGTTTTATTGCGAAGTTCCTATGACCACCTTCCAGTTCCATCATCAGACCCTGGTTACCATTGAAAGACAAACTACTCGTCAAGACGATTCTAACGAGCCCAAACTCGATAGGGTTTCGTCGTTTCATTACAGAGTTCCTATGACCACCTTCCAGTTCCATCATCAGACCCTGGTTACCATTGAAAGACAAACTACTCGTCAAGACGATTCTAACGAGCCCAAACTCGATAGGGTTGTGTCGTTTCATTGCGAAGTTCTTATGACCACCTTCCAGTTCCATCATCAGACCCTGGTTACCATTGAAAGACAAACTACTCGTCAAGACGATTCTAACGAGCCCAAACTCGATGGGGTTGTGTCGTTTCATTGCGAAGTTCTTATGACCACCTTCCAGTTCCATCATCAGACCCTGGTTACCATTGAAAGACAAACTACTCGTCAAGACGATTCTAACGAGCCCAAACTCGATAGGGTTGTGTCGTTTCATTGCGAAGTTCCTATGACCACCTTCCAGTTCCATCATCAGACCCTGGTTACCATTGAAAGCCAAACTACTCGTCAAGACGATTCTAACGAGCCCAAACTCGATAGGGTTTCGTCGTTTCATTACAGAGTTCCTATGACCACCTTCCAGTTCCATCATCAGACCCTGGTTACCATTGAAAGACAAACTACTCGTCAAGACGATTCTAACGAGCCCAAACTCGATAGGGTTGTGTCGTTTCATTGCGAAGTTCCTATGACCACCTTCCAGTTCCATCATCAGACCCTGGTTACCATTGAAAGCCAAACTACTCGTCAAGACGATTGTAACGAGCCCAAACTCGATAGGGTTTCGTCGTTTCATTACAGAGTTCCTATGACCACCTTCCAGTTTCATCATCAGATCAGCATCACGTTATCATAATATTGCATTGTCATCGGTCTTTGACAAGTGTGCAAAGTTTGAATTAAATCTGATCATTCTAAGTAGGGCAAAATCGTGCCCAAAGGAGTCGGTTACATACAAACAAGCAAACATACATGTGAAACTAATAAAAGCGTGTTAATAATAAAGGAAACTTTTTATCCCGAAATTCTCGCGGAATCGAAACTTACGCAGTTAAATATTTAAATTAGTTATACCGCAAGTGTCTACTGTCTACCACAGATGTCGCGCGCGTCTGCTACTTTTGTTGCCGCTTGTGGGAGCAGCGTTTGTAGTCACTTGTCGCCCGTGTGCGGCAACGTTAAGGTCACAATATAACGTCCATAATAAAGGTCATAAAATACGTAGGTAGTAAGTTATATATTATCATTTAAAACGCAAAACATAATCTTAATATTAAAATATGTATATCACGGGATGGCCTCCGACTAGGTGGACAGATGATTTAATTAAGGTCGCAGGAAGTCGTTGGACACAGAGAGCCTCTGGAAGCTAGTCTTCGGGGGAGGCCTATGTTCAGCAGTGGAACTCTTGTTACTGATAGGTTATATGTGTTGATAGACGTTGATCTCACACACTTTTTTGTATCCTGATTCCTAAACGCGGGAACCTATAATTGGCTCTCCGTTTTTTATATACAGGGTGTCCCGTAATGAATGGCCAAGCGGGCACCTACGGATAGAGGACACTGTGCCGGATCATAAAAACGAAAGTTATGTTCTATGAACGTCTCTCGGTTTCCGAGATATCCGCCATTTTAAGTTTTTTATAAATTTTACTCCTTTCTCTATGTTTTTTTATGCCAAAACTGCAAATAAAGGAATTATTCCAATCTGTTTTTTGGATAGTATTCCAGGATAAATGTGCTATCAAATGTAATCAATTACTTTTATGACACCTTAAAAGTTTTTTTTTAAACTAAGATCAAACTCATACTTCATGATTTTTGAATTTTTTTACCTGAACTTTAATCTTTCCCGGTGTAAAAAAAATGTATGGTCACCCTAATGCCAAATTTAAAAAAAAGTTGCCTATTTCATTGAGATTCTGAAATGGTATAATACGTGGTGTTGCCAGCATTCAATACAAAATTTATGTCTATCAAAGTGAGCCAGAGCTGTATTTTTTCCTTTGTTTTCCATAGTGAATTCGGGGAATTTCTATACTAAAATTTCTTAAATTATTAAGTACAAGTATGTGAATTTTAGTACTACTTTTACTTCACAAAAAGCATGCTCTGGCTCATTATAATAGAAATTAATTTAGTATTAAATGCTGGAAATACTACATATTATACCTTTTCAGAATCTCAATGTAATGAGCAACTTTTTTAAATTTGGCACTAGGGTGACCGTACATTTTTTTTACACCGGGAAAGATTAAAGTTCAGGTTAAAAATTTTTAAAAACCATGAAGTTTGAGTTAAATCTTAGTTCCAAAAAACAGATTGGGATAATTCCTTCATTTGCAGTTTTGGCATAAAAAAACATAGAGAAAGGAGTGAAATTTATAAAAAACTTAAAATGGCGGATATCTCGGAAACCGAGAGACTTTCATAGAACATAACTTTCGTTTTTCTGATCCGGCACAGTGTCCGCTATCCGTAGGTGCCCGCTTGGCCATTCATTACGGGACACCCTGTATAGGTCTACTTTGTGTTGAAGCTGTTGGTTCTCCCATTATATAAATATTATAAAGAGGAAAAATTCGATTGTTTGTTTGCATCGATTAAACGCTACTGGACCGATTTTGATGAAACTTGGTATGAGGATACGTTGATTCATTGGGAGTGTTGTAGGCTACTTTTTATTCCAATATTCCTACGGGATCGAGAGTTACGAGGGTGAAATCGCGCTGCTGGTCTTCAATGAAAATCTTCGAGTGTTACAACATTTACTGAAATCCGACAAGTTCTTCGATAAGACTTTACTTCGACATTACTTCCGTTTACCCATTTTAATTTATAACCCGGTGGGTGGCTTCAATGTGTCCCGTAATAAGGGAATTCGGTGGCATAGCCGTGCTCTAAAATGGTCTTAAAGAGAAACATTTTGTTTATTGAAATATATTTTTCATTACTCATACTCCGAAAGTAGGTCTAAAGATGCCTGAAGAGCGTGTAGAAAATAAAACTTTCAGCCCTAGGGAAAATCGCTTTCACTGACAGCTGTCTTGTCAAATTATGGCTTCGCACGGCTTGTGCAATGTGCATGTAGCCAGTATCCGTATCATTACGCATTATGAACTTCAAAAACCTAACCTCCTTGCTTTAAGTAACACCAAAGAAGAACACTACATGTATATAACCTCTTTGGTCCCAACCTTGTAAGAGAATCAGGTAGTATGAAGTCTATCATTCACTCTCGTTGTTAGGAAGAATTTTATGTATTTTTCGTAATGAAAAGCACAGTGTTTACCTCGGGTGAAAGACTCATTAAGTCCTTCGAACTATTAGCGCCCTCGCTACGCTCGGGCGCCAAACTCCGTCTCGGGACTTGTAATGAGTGACTTTCACACCTAGGATAACAATGTACTATTTAACGACGCTAATAAAAACTTTGTTGCGTGTAGCTAATTTAAATTAAACGTACGTATATACTGCATAAGTACCTAAATATCATTTTTATTGGTGTATAAGCCTCTTTATACTTTTGTTTACAATAAAGAGTTATTTTATTTTTATTTTCTAATGCATAGTTTTAAGCCAACTTTTCCATTTTAGCGTCTTCTATTTCGATGTCGATACGTTTCTTTACGACATTATAAGAAAGTTGCCACAATTTGTCCGCCATTTTGTCATCCTCTGCGTGTGGAGAAGGTCTCTTCTCTTTACAATCAGAATAATACTTCCCACTCGTGTCTTTCAGTTCATCTGCAACCGCCAAGTAAATAGAAGTTTGCGCACCTTCCTTTGCCGTCTTAAAGAAGATGCCGATCAAAAACTTGAATAGGATGTTCTTGTCCCGGAATATGTCCGTGTTCACAGCGCCAGGGTGCAAGCAGTTGACCGTGACTCCACTCCCATGGAGGACTTTACTCAGCTTCCTCGTAAACAGAATATTAGCCAGCTTAGTGTTGGAATATACTCTAGTCCGTTCTAAGGCACCGCGAGCCTGCTTGTCGAACAATTCCAAGTCAATTTTACCCGCTTTATGCATGATCGACGCGACATTTATTATTCGGCTAGGCGCTGATCTTTTCAGCAGCGGTAGCAGACGCATAGTGAGGAGGAATGGCGAGAAATGATTGACTTGGACTTCGAACGGAAGTTCGTCGTCTGTAAGAAAGTTGCCGACGTTTCCCGTACCAGCGTTGTTGACCAGAACGTCGAGTTTAGGCTCCGAGCCTAGGATATCGTCGGCGAACTCGCTTACTGATTTAAATGATGCCAGATCCAATACTTTAAAGTGTACGTTTCGGTTTCCCGTAGCTTGTATAATTTTCTCTCTTGCGGTCATGCCCTTATTGGAATCTCGACAGGCTAGAATAACCTTAGCGCCTCGTCTCGCCAGCTCTTTAGCCGTTTCGTAACCGATTCCTGTATTCGAACCGGTTACAATCACAACTTTGCTATCCATTTTATCATCGCTCGTGCACACTCCTAGAGTCATTTTCTGATAAATCTTGATAAAAAGTAAAACTAATATAATCGCTGCTATAAAATACATTTTCTTCTAAAATGTCCACAAGTTTTCTGCTTTTTGTTTTGAAATTTGCCTCAATTTGTTCGGTCGCTTAGCAATAGGTAACGTCACTGAATGATCTGTCACTGATGAATTTTAATCATTCCTTATTCAGAGATTTTATTAAACACACAACGAAAACTATGATAGCAAAACACAATGCAAGTTGATAAAGGTACTGTAAAACACGTCAGTGCTATGATATGAAATGTCAAGCACGCAACAAAATCTGCCACAGACTGAGATATCGAAAGCGCCTGAGGATAACTTCACGGCAGATCTATGCTCTATCTACGTAGTCTTACAACTTCGCTTCGATATTATTTTGCCTACCATTATTATACCACACGAGTTGAGAACCCAATACTAGGCCAAGGACGAAACAGGCCAAGGTGATAATGACTAGTTAGGGCCAGAACATAAAAATAATACGAACTACTTTTAAATTTCCGGATTTTTTAAAATAAAACTGAAGTTTTGTATGTGAATTACTAGTAGTTCGCCCCGAACTGAGACCTCACGAGATTTTTTTAACTGATTTTTACTTTTTAACATAAAGAAATACGACGAAATACATAAAATACTTCGGTTTATCTCATTTAAATGAAAGGTGTCTAGTACTGCTTTCATCAGACCCTGGACATCGCTGAATCTATTATACTTTTAACACAGATACTTTTAACGAATTCAAAAGCGTTAGGCATAGTTGTCTTGTCTAGAAAATGAGTTCCATAGCCTAATTTTCTTGGTCTCAATCACGTATTTTTTTATTTCGCGTTTTTTTGATACTCAATAGAATAATTAGCTACTATTAATGTAAATCGTGTAAGATTAATAACCTCCTCCCGTCTATATCACCATTACATATCAGAGTAGGTACCTACTCATCAATTGAACACGATAGATCTAACTTATCTAGGGATGAGTTCAAATAGCCAAATTTAACACCTAGAGTGCCTACTTAACAAGACAACTTTAACGATAGACTTATCTTGTCTAGAAGATGAGTTTATATTTATTTGAAGTTGAGTGCCTTCTTCCAACTATATCACCAGATCCCAGATATCAGCTGATTCTTCAGAAGCTATAGAAAACCTACTTATCAAGGTGCTTTGAACGAGTCCAAACATGATATGACTATCTCGCTCTCAAGATAATTTTAAGCTCTTATTGTCACCTTTCTCATCTGGTCTTTATCATCAGACTAAACACTCAATTTTTTGTACTTATTACTCATCATAATGTAACGAAAGAGGAAAAGAGGAGAGAGGCTCCTCCCTTGATACAAATTATTATATTAGAGAAGTTTGAGATTTATATGTTCGGTGGACCTATATAGGTATTGTCCTATAATAAGTCCCTTACCTATTAGTAAATAAAAATAATAAAAAGATTAGAAGTTTTTAATTAAAATCTCTAGATCGGCAAGTAATACTATTTTAATATTATCCACCACAATTGTTGACCAACCCATGATTAAGAAATCACTATCACTACATAGTAAAAAAAAAAAAAACCCCATGAGTTTCTTGTGCCTTCTTCTCATTGGTGGGCGCGTTCCGAAAGCACACATCCTAACTTAGTTTTTAAGACGTTTTTAAGTGGTCTATTATACTTTTAAGGTATTATGCATCCAAAGAAATAAAAAAAATTTGATTTTGATTTGATTTGATTTAGTAAGTATAAAACAAAGTCGCTTTCTCTGTCCCTATTTCCCTATGTATGCTTAAATCTTTAAAACTACGCAACGGATTTTGATGCGGTTTTTTTAATAGATAGTGATTAAAGAGGAAGGTTTATATGTATATTACATGGGCGGGTCGCTAGTAAATGAATAATTTATGAATATGAAGCAAAGAGAGGTCTGACGATTTAAGGGAAAGTAGAATAGACGCTTTTAAACTACAGTCTTCACCCAAGGTAGGTACATCCTGAGTGACCTAGTCGACGTCAAACATAGAAGGATTGACCAAATTTCGACTCGGCTTCCTGTTTAGCTGATCAATAGCTGGTTCAAGCAACTCCTTCGAAGACCATCGGGAACGAACACAGGAGTGCATGACTTTGTAGTACTTACTATAAACTTTTGCGGATTATCTGAATTTAATTTAGTATGACCATATTATTATTATATACCTATTATGGATCATTCATTTTAATCATAATATCACGAAGTTATGTTATGGTTTTGAAATTTTCTAAAATATTTTTACGACAGTGACAGCAAGAAAACCTGACATTGTCATTTTTGAATCATAAAAGAGGTCTAATCGCTTTTTCCTTTTTAATACAAATGAGTTTGATTTAAAAATGACCGCTGAGATGACGAATTCCTGTGGATTTCTTCCAGCTCCATCATCAGATCAGCTCCATGGTACCATATTATTGTCACCGAAGTTACGCCGTTTCATTTGATACCCAACTCGGGTATATTTGCCCAATAGTTTGCCTGCCACATAGATAGATCCCCTTGTGGACCCCCTATCTCCGTAACCCCCCGACCGATCCTGCTCATGTTCGAACTTAAAAATTCTATGGACCTCAACTACTTGTTTACCAAAAATCGTCAAGATCAGAGCAACGGTACTCAAGTTATCGTCGAACAAACATACATAGGTACAAACGACCGACCGTCTGAACACTAGACCTCACTCGCTACGCTCGTTCGGTCAATTAAAATGCATTTATGTATTACGAGTAGGTACCTATATTAGGTAGAAACAGGGGATTTACCTTATCGCTCCGTATCAGAAGGTCTATCAAGGAAAATGACTAATTACGTACATTAGGTACATGAAATCAGTTTAGATGCAGACTCTTATTCCAAAACGAGGTAGCATAGTCCGAGATGTGGATTTAAACCTTAGATTTAGACACAGATTTACTCGTGAACTATAGTCTAAACACTATCCCTATAGATTATATAGGGAACTATAGTCTAAACACTATCCATGTAGATTAAATAGGGAACTATAGTCTACTCTACACTATCCCTATACTATATATTATATAGGGTTGGTGTTTAGACTATAGTTCAGAGTAAATCTGTATCTAAATATAAGGTTTAAATCCACATCTCGGACTATCCTTAAACCTCGTGTTGGAATAAGGGGGTTATAGTTCGTTACAAACTCAGTTTATTTTTCTTTATTCAGTTGCAGACCGAAATTATGGATGTGGTTCTAAATTACCCGACTGCAAGGAAAGGGTAATGTTTTGACAGTTTAAAATAGAATAAGAATAAGAATTTTTATTGCATAAATTGTGTACAATGGATGGTAGGTAGGTAGTTTTAAAATTAAGTAACAACAATTTACCCATTGCCGGCATGCATTATGTACTTAATAAAAGTACTAAAATAATAAGTAAGAACCTAGTCATGTGGTTTATTTACTTACTTGGCAAGATTTTCCCTTAGCATTTTGTGGTTTGTCAAATAAACAAAAAGTCGACTCACGCACACGGTTTTTGTGAAAAAGGAGTGTCAGTCCGAAACTATCTTTTTCCAGTGATACCCTTTACTCTAGTCTAACAAGGGCCCACTCAAATCTTGTGTAACAAAACCAAGAGTATATATATATTTGTCACAGACCTACGTACGCTTATCGGAAAGCCTCATTGATAATCCTTTTTTTGCACGCTTTTATTAGTTTCACCTGTATGTTTGCTTGTATGTAACCGACTCTTTTGGCCTCGATTTTTCTATGGGTAGTCGTACCTACTTACTACATAATAATATTATGAGACAAATAATTTCGTCCTTTGTTTACATGACTTCGGCAAAACCAAAACGGTAGTTAACTTTGAAGAAGGTTCAAAATAAAACAAGAAAACGTGTCAAGTATTTTATCTCAAAGTTCAATTTACACTATAAGTACTTTCATTTGTTTTATTAGGGTATTTTAATAAAATACGATAACTTTGTCGTTTTAATTAAAAAATGACAAAATCTTTGGATTTTATATAGTGGCAACAACAATTATTTTAATATTTAAAAGTACAATTTCACTCTGTCTTACAATTTTATAGTTATTCACCATTAGGTAAGTCACATTGCTTGCCAAGGATCTAGGCATATTTCATTCCAAAACAAGGTTTAAGGATAGTCCGAGACGTGGATTTAAACCTTAGGTTTAGACACAGATTTACTCGTGAACTATAGTCTAAACACTATCCCCATAGATTATACAGGGATAGTGTTTAGACTATAGTTCACGAGTAAATCTGTATCTAAATCTAAGGTTTAAACCCACATCAGTTTAAATCTATTTAAAAAAAATGGGAAAACGATTGTTGGTTATTTTAAAAACTTCAGTAAAGAGCTTCAGCTTCAGCTTACGAGTTGTGGTGTGTTTTAAGAGGAAAGGGTACCAGGGGCTCTTTCCATACAAATTATTACAAACGTAGTCGACTGTTTTCTCCCTAGATAATGACACTAGAGCAAATTTTTTTGGTGCATAAAACTTATAACTGATGCCCCTATGTTTTATTTTTTTTAGTTTTTTATTTTTTTAAATCTTAATTTCTATGATAATTAGAAAATGAAAAAAAACCAAAACATAGGGGCATAGTCATGGCAGTTATAGGTTTTATGGCACAAAAATATTTGCTCTAGTGTCATTATCCATGGAGGAAACAGTCGACTACGTTTGTATGGAGAGGGCGCAGGTACCCTTTCACCTTAAAGCTTTTTTCTTGCAAAATAACCAACCATTATTAAGAGGAAAGGGTACCGGCTTTCTCTTCATACAAACATAGGGGCGTATATAGTCATGGCAGTTTTTAAGACGATTTCATGTGGTCTTTATACTAATGTATTAAGCATCCAAAGAAATAAAGAAATTTGACTTTGACAGTTATAGGTTTTATGCAACAAAAATATTTGCTATAGTATCATTACAGAGAGGAAACAGTCGACTACGTTTGTATGGAGAGAGCGCCCGGTACCCTTTCCTCTTAAGTCAGAATTAGAAAATATTTATTGAAGAACTGGGTACTATGATGATGGGTTTTACATAATACAGCCAATACAGTCATAACAGTTTATAGATAAAACAATGACTACAACGTATTACGTAACACATGTTTATCAAAGAAAAGTAGTTAGTTACCTACCTATTGATTGTAATGAAGTACTATTTATTTAAGAATATTTTTCAGTCTCCGATAAACTTTAGAGTCGGTTCATTATCCAAAAACATTGGACAAGATGACAGAAAGCTTATTTATTTTAGGTACAACACGGGCGGCAATAAAAAACAACAGAGTAGAGTTCAGAAATAGCCATTATTAGCAGGGTTTTAGAAGGTATCTCAATACACTTCTCCATACAAAAGTATTCCCCTATTTTTAGGGTTCCGTAGCTCAAAAGGTAAAAAAGGAACCCTTAAAAGATCACTCTTTTGTCATCGCCGATTTTTTCAGGAGCGGGTGGACCTAGCAAATTGAAATTTATAACAAATATTGAGGTCTATCTTAGTCCATATTAGGTGATAAATCTTTTGTATAAAAACTTGTAAGTACCAAAATTTAGGTACCTACTTAATTTTTTTATACTGTACTGTTTACTGTAGTTTAAATTAAGTCATTTTTTTTCTTCAAAAAAGTTTTTTTTACTCGTTCCGGAGCTATTATACCTAACTTCTCCTTCGTCTTTTTAAACATTAGTAAGTAAGTTGAGTTTTTGCAATTTTCAAATCATACTTGCTTAAAGTTGATTAGATTCTCTATTAAGGATACCAAACCACTGCAAAAAAATGGTTGTCTGTAAAGTCTGTTTCCGGACGATAATTTTACGTGATAACGTCATAAGAAAACATTGATGGTAACCATGGCAACGATAAAACGTTGCTATAGTTACCTTGTCAATAACATGAGGCGTTCCAGTAACGACGCGTGACGTCACACTTTTTTGAGATTGCAGGTGTTCACCAATTTATAAAACGTTATCACGTCAAAATCAAGGACGAATTAAATTTCACCCTCCGCCTTGAGAATAAAGATACTTATAACATTTTATTTTATCTTTCAACGTTTTGCATCTTATAATAATTAATTAATTTTTAAACAAAACACAAAAATATTACTAAATACAACACACAAACTTTACATTACTTTAATTGACCTAATCTATATGAGAATACAACTTAACTATAGGTATGGGCATGAAACTTGAGCTTTGAGTGACAGAAAAACGTTTTTTTTTGTGAAGCAAGTAATAATTCCCAATAGACGCTAGACTATAAGTTCTTATTTTTAGCAAATGTTCGTAGTATTCTTAATTTATTTATTACTTATTTTTTTTATAATACATCAGTTACTTATTGCACTCAAAGTCTACACCAAAACGTGCAAAGAGTCATTAGGTAGGACAATATTAAATAGAACTTAAGTAATAAATAATGATTGAAGGATATTGCTACTCACATGAGTTAAAATGTTTTTTTTTTAAATGTACAGTCAGAAAAGGACTGAGGGTAACAGGTGCATATTTTAAAGTTTTAATATTTTAAATAACTGTTCAGTAATTGTAAATTAGTCTGCTTGATATCACTTAAGCTTTCGAAGTGTTAGTTATTTCACGCAGAATAACCAAAAAATATTGAACCGTCATAATAAAATTAGAACTTTAAAATATGCACCTGCCACCCTCAGTCCTTTTCTGACTGTACAAAGTCTGTAAAAGGTACATAAGCTTTAATTTGAATATATGTGTTGTTTTTAGGATATTGCTTATAAATAAAGAATGTAGGTATTCTTGATTTAAAGGCAAGAATACCTAGTGTTTATAATATTAAGATTTTTTTACTAAAACCAAGAAATTCTTTTCTGGTGTCTATAGGTAGAGGATAATTTCTTACTTCAAGAAACCTTTTGTTTCTGTGATATATACGTTTCAAAACTCAAGATTCGTGCCGATAAGTTTACCAATAAGAGCCAAACTTCCACATTATTCTAACTTGTTTTAAAGGTGCAATAAAGTTATTATGAATTGACATTTCGATACGAATAATTATAACTATAGGTAATTTGAAAAACAAAGGCTGTACCGAGCGTAAAAGCTAGAGTTATTGTAAAAAAATACCCAATTCAATTTTCAGGAGGTTCTGAATTTGACAGTAATATATTTTTATGGTTGGGCATAACTTCTTTGTTTATGAACCGATTTTAGTGATTCTTTTTTACATTTCGAACTAGAAATGCAAAAAGACATTGAATTCTCTTAAAAGTTAGAATGTTGTATTTTTATTTCTTCGCAGTACCGTCACGGGAGTTGGAAATGATGTTATGTAAGTAATTGATTTTTTTAGCAAAATTCTAGCTTTTTCGTGGTTACAGCCAAAATTACGCTTTGAGTCGCCATAAGAAAAACAACTATCTTAAAATTTTAACCTTAAAGAACAAACTATAGGTAACTTGATTAAAATTAAAATATTCTATTTACAAAAGAGAAACTAAAAACTATTTTAAATTCACAATAATAAATACAATTTTATTTTTTAGATCATTTTGAAGTGAAAACGCCTTAAACAAGGGAAAGAAGAGTAAGGAGTCACTTGTTAAAACCAAATGTAACTTCAACAATACGTCATAATTTATAACGCCTATACTCTATCTAAGGTTATTGGTAAGGTCGATGGCCTCTCCGTGTAAGTACCAGCTGATCTTAGGGTGAACTTAACCTCAAAATTCGAAACAATATTATAGTTTCAAAAAAGTCCATGAACAAAATAGCCCTCAAACGCTTTCTTATATACCAATATGTGGAGAAAGAGGATGTAGCTGCCTCTTAGTTCAAAGCTTCTAACAAATAGGTTGAATTAGCTACATCCATCAGAATTGTCGCCACAAGATAAGATGTTTCACGACCTTACTGCAGCTGTGTCCCAGTCTACCAGATTTTTTAGTCTATTTTACAGGGCAGCCTTTTAACATTCTAACAAATAGGTGGAATTAGCTACATCCATTAGAATTGTCAACGTCGGAAGAGACGTTTCGCGACATTATAATAGTTGTTGCTGAGTCCCAGCCTATCAGATTTTTTAGTCTATTTTACAGGGCAGGCTTTAACGTTCTAACAAAGAGGCTGGATTAGCTACATCCATCAGAATAGTCGACGTAGGGTAGGACGTTTCACGACTTACTGCAGCTGAGTCCCAGGCTACCAGATTAAGTCTATTTTACAGGTTATTGAATAATAAGTAAAAAACTCTTCGCTGCTCAATTACAATTACATTATTTTACAAACTAGCAACCTGCCCCGGCTTCGCACGGGTAGCAAACAAGAGCCTTATATATCTGTCATGTTGCAGTCAATATAGATAAAATCTGTCTCTGTGGCAGAAGGATAGATAAGAAAAATCGCAGATTTGCATAAAGCTCATGAATCACTCCCTCTGTGAATACCGTAGTTATAAAAATTCGTTCAGTAGTTGTTGAGTTTATCGCTTTCAGTCAAACAGACAGACGCGGTGGAGGCAGGGAAGTTTGTTTTTAATAATTATAGATAGAAGACCTGTAAAATAGACTAGTAAGTAGTATTTATGTACTAATTATTTAACATATGAACTTATAAATATGACTTATTTCACTCATTCTGCGACCGTCAAGCTCTTCAGTACGCCTGAAACATAAAATTATTAATTAATATAAAATCAGTAACGTTCATCTTTCTTCTTCTGTACCCTATTCCTATATCTATATTATATACATACTAATATTATAGAGGAAAGATTTGATTGTTTGTTTGAATTGAATAGGCTCCGAAACTTAGGACCGATTTTGATGAAACTTGGTAAGATTTTATTGGATAGTGGCATAGGCTACTACCGATATTCCCACGTACGTACGTGTAGTCACTACATAGTATTTAAAACAAACTCGCTTTCTCTGTCCCCATTTCCCTTTGTATGCTTAAATCTTTAAAACTATGCAACGGATTTTGATGCGGTTTTTTTAATAGATAGAGTGATTCAAGAGGAAGGTTTATATGTATAATACATGCATAATATAGCCGTGCGAAGCCGGGGCGGGTCGCTAGTTACTTATTTATATAATACTAACGACCCGCCCCGGCTTCGCACGGCTATATTATGCATGTATTATACATATAAACCTTCCTCTTGAATCACTCTATCTATTAAAAAAATCCCCATCAAAATCCGTTGCGTAGTTTTAAAGATTTAAGCAGTCAAAGGAAAATAGGGTTACATATCAAAATAACTAAGTTCAATATAACTATGTTCGAAATAACTACGGTCATAATGCCTACTGTTCAAAATACCTAATGGTTGTTTCACATATTTTTGAAATAACTAATGAACGAAATACCTAATGGACGAAATACCTACGGTTAATTTACCTACGTTCATTATAACTATGTTCGAAATAACTACGGTCATAATACCTACTGTTTAAAATACCTAATGGTTGTTTGGCATATTTTCGAAATACCTAATGGACGAAACACCTACGGTTAATTTAACCACAATTAATTCAACTACGGGTTTTCACCTGCGGTTAAAAAAAATCAATTTTATAAAATACACCTACGGTTAATTTAACTACAATTAATTCAACTACGGTTTTTCACCTGCGGTTTAAAAAAAATCAATTCTATAAAATCCCTAACCAAGTAAAATGGGTAGAATTCGCTTCTAGCACTCGCCGGCCGCTGCCGCGGCACCGCTCGCTTCGCTCGCTCGGCTCGTGCGTTGTGGTCGCAGTTCTAACATAAACCTAACCTATCCATGTCGGTTCGGGGTAGGGGGTGTTCCGGATGGGTCTTTATATGCTTCCCTAATCAAGTCAAATAGGTAAAATTCGTCTCTAGTTGCGTGATAAAGGCAGCATATAAAGACCCACCCGGAAAACTCCCTACCCAGAACCGACATGGATAGGTTAGGTTTATGTTAGAACTGCGACCACAACGCACGAGCCGAGCGAGCGAAGCGAGCGGTGCCGCGGTAGCGGCCGGCGAGTGCTAGAAGCGAATTCTACCCATTTTACTTGGTTAGGGATTTTATAAAATTGATTTTTTTAAACCGCAGGTGAAAAACCGTAGTTGAATTAATTGTAGTTAAATTAACCGTAGGTGTTTCGTCCATTAGGTATTTCGACCATTAGGTATTTTAAACTGTAGGTATTATGACCGTTAGTTATTTCGAACATAGTTATATTGAACTTAGTTATTATAATGTGTAGCCCAATCGACCGTTAGGTATTATGAACTTATGTGAATCGACCGTAGTTATTTCGAACATAGTTATATTGAACTTAGTTATTATGATACGTAACCGATAATAGGGACAGAATAAGCGACTTTGTTTTATACTATGTAGTGATAGTGATATTCAAATGACATTGCAATATCATTCCAATATTTCGGTTACAAAAACTACCCTCAAAGAAGCTCAAAATATCCTCAAAGTCAGCTTTTGGTTTTCTCAAGATTTTTTTTTAAATCGAAATGCAATCGGAATGATATTGCAATGTAATTTGGACAACTTTATTTACGAGAATTGGCCTTCTGGTTGTTTCTGCATGTACGGTCGGCTGCATAATTGCAGACCCACCATAGAGCTCCAAAACGGCTGTTATAAGAATGTTTTTAACACGAGCAACATTCTAGACGCCAGCTTTAGTTGAAGTTTAAAGTATTCTAACTCATCAATTTATCAAACAAAAATAAGAAGAATGAAAACATTTAGTAATTTTCGAACTCTACCGGGGACTGCAATTAATATGCAGCCGACTGTACCTATTAGTTGGTATGTATAATATATTTACAACCGAAAAGTATTAAGTATTTCATCCGGTGTCTGGTCATCATAACACAAGCCTAGTTGCTTAGCATAAGGCCAGATGGCGCTGTTGAAAACGTCCTACAATATTTATCTATTTATTTACCTTAACACCGTAAGCCATTTCGTAGCCGCCCTTGCTCTGCATCTGATTCTGCATAGAATGGAGCAGCGACGCTGGGATGTCCACGTCTGTTGAACCTGGAACGTACGTACATTCTCATTAGTGTTGTTATTGAAGAAATGATAAGGAAAGGGTACCAGGGGCTCTCTCCATACAAAATATTACAAGCGTAGTCGACTGTTTTCTCCCTGGATACCTGCACACTAAAGCAAATAGTTTTGGTGCATAAAACTTATATGACCAATATGACCATAACTGCCATGACCATGCCCCTATTTTTTTTTAAACTTAATTTCTATGATGATTAGAAAAAGAAAAAAAAAATAGGGGCATTAGTCATGGCAGTTATAGGTTTTATGGCACAAAAATATTTGTGCTAGTGTCATCATCCAGGGAGGAAACAGTCGACTACGTTTGTATGGAGAGAGCGCAGGTACCCTTTCACCTTAAGGGGCATGGTCATTGCAGTCATATGTTTTATGCTACCAAAAATATTTGTTCTAGTGTCATTATCCAGGGAGGAAATAGTCGACTACGTTTGTAATGGAGAAAGAGCCGGGTACCTTTACTCTTAAGTTAGCTTATTTCCAAGAGGAGAGGAAGTTTAGTGTGGCTGCAGTTTCCTATAACTATTTTGTCACCGTATTTAATTTAATTTTTCTTTAGTTTGATTACGGAAATAAATCAATAAACAATGAAGTCGCAGAACCTAAGCCAATTGTACAACCCAGGATCGTACGAACTGACGCATCAAAAATACGAAAAGTCATCTCTGAATGAGCCGTGATAAGGAGAAGAAAACCCCCTGGTTTCAGCTGCCTAAGTCCGGAATCGCGAATAAAAGTCCTTTCCCCAGGGTCCCATATTTCAAATGTCCAAAGTTCATCAAAATTGATTCAGCGGTTTAGGCGTAACAGACAGACAAACATCATTTTGTAGGAAATTTCACAAGCTATAAGTCGCCTACTCTGTACCTACTATCAAATATCTGAAACTTACCTATTCAACATCAAAAAATGCATCGACAAGGAAAAGAAAAGTATGTAATATTCTGTCAGATAACTGGTCACCATAACACAAGCCTAGTTGCGTAGTGTTAGATGGAAATATGTGCAATATCGTTACAATAATTATGCTTTTTTACGTTCGATGGAAAAGTTGATATTTAGAGGAAGCAGCATAACTCTTTGAGCAATTTGATCTTTATGCAATTTGGTTTCAACATTAACTTTTTTCAACACCTACAACTCATTACTAATCAAAACGAAATATTTTTTTATGTCAATTACATAACCAAAGTCACCTAAAATCATCAAAAGCTGTTAGCATATTTCCATTTACCAAAATCGCTTTATGCAAAATGGTTACAAACTACTTACCTAACGAAGTGGATGGTGTTTTATTGCGCCCAAATTTTCGTGAAAACAATTTATCAAAGAATAATGGGCGTCTGCCTTTAATTAGCTTAATGGACCGTGGTTATATCATAGTATACCTATAGGTATCTATACTAAACTATCGTTAAGTTTTGCTAAGTGCGATAAATTAGAGTAATAATCGTAAATGTTTGGTAATAGTGACCGTAGACAGACTGACTGACATGCACATCTATTGTCTTATAAATTACCACGATCCCTCGTTGAATAAAGGTCATCTGTTGAGCTTTAAGGTGTTTGAAAGCTTTACAAGGTTCGTACTGAAAATCAGCACTGGAGCTTCTAGCATCGTGCTGTAGGTTTTTTTCGGGGTCTTTACGTCACGAGCGTATATTCTTTAGGATAAATGAAAATATAAAAAAGGTATAATAAAAATTTAAAAGTATATATTAGTTTAAATGTAATTACTTTTATGTGTATGTACAGTCTATAAAATATAGTTTTATTTATTTACTAGCTTTTGCCCGCGACTTCGTCCGCGTATAAGTCCAAAATGGTTCTAATAGGATTTTTTATTGGTTTTAACTCTAATAAATTTCTTTGGGTTTTAAAATTACCGAAGTCGGTAGGTTAGTTTATATTCTTTTATATTTATATTTCACATGTTTTTTTTGATACTCATTATAAAGGCAGAGAGGACGAAAATTCTGTATTTACTTGGAAGCAAATAAAAAAAATGGTTCTGAGGGACTTAGAAAATATTGAAACAAAAACATGTAGTTTTTAAAGTTCAAGTCTATCTGTCTGTCTGTTTGTTACTTATACAATAAATAACGCCTAAACCAATTGAAATCTGGTTTTCACTTTAAGATAGCCAGGATAGGAAGGTCGTGTTATACTTTACATCTAAATCCAATAAGTAGAACCTGAGTAATAAACGAAAAACTGCAGCCGCTCGAGAAACCCCGGCCGCCCGTGACGACACGAACGCGTCCCACTAAACACGAACGTCACAGAATACATAATAGTGTAGCATACTTTTTATCCCACGCATTTCCCATTTTATTCCATATTTCCACGGGATCGGGACATGCTGGTGAAACCGCGAGGTGCAGCTACTTTTGAATATAGAATGATTCGTATATTTCATACTATGTAGAGACAATGTTCTACCATTTCAAATTTCGAATTCTACGTCCCCATGAGGCCGAAAAGTGCAACCTTTTTTGAATAAAATCGAAATGGGTGTCAAATGTAGGTGATTTAAAAGGAGTATTGATATCAACTTCGGAGGAAATCACCCCAAAATAACTTTCTACCCCTTTTTAACCCCGTTAGGGGATGAATTTCAATAAAATATGAAACACGTGTTCCATCAATTCTGTCAAAAAGTTTATGCAAAATTTGAAGTAGATTAGACCAAGGAATCACGTTGTCCCATACAAACTTTGCTCCCCTTTTTCACCCCTTTAGGGGTAGAATTTCGGAAAATCTTTGAGAGATCCAATCAAAGAGTATTTAAGTTTTTAATAACCCCAGCACGCCGCTTCATACACATGTTCATACAAAATTGCTGGAGCGTTGTAATGTTCCAAATTCAAAAAACGCTCCTGCATTGGATTTAATTTTCTTTGACCGCGACACTGGCTATATGCACGATAGTAATAATGCGAAGCCATAGTAAAATTATAAATAAAAAAGAGATGGCGCTAGATGCTTCTTTCCGTATGTCAAACTAACAATTTTGACATCATCCCTACGTTCTGTACGTTTTCATGCAAAAATATTATGGTTTATTTTTTACGCCAAGAAATATCAAATTTTAATTAGTAACATAAATCTACTTGAAATACCTAAACCTCTTCTGATATTTTCTGAACACATTCGTGAAGATTATGTTAAAATCTGTTTCCTAGTTCCCGAAATTAGACTGCACAAACAAAGGTAAACAAATAAAATCAACATTTTCTGAGATGAATGGTAGTTTCGCGAAAACGAAGAGATGGCGCTAGTTACTTGAAATAAAAAAAATATCTTATTAAATTAATTACTTTATTTTCTAGTTAAAAAATGTGTATATTGCTATGTATTCTTAAAATACATAAGTGTACAAAATTTTTAAGCAGAACAAAAAGAATAATCAACTAATTTGTGATTTTCTAAATTTAAGAAAACCTGAATCGCGCATGCAAGATTTTTTTCTACCGGAGCTATATAAGGTTAGCGAATTCTATAGTGCTAAGATCATTATGGACGTAGAACGCTTACTTCCAAAACTTCGAATTTATTATATGTAGAGAAGAGATTTCTTACTGAAAAAAATTGTTGATGCGCTCAGTTTCACTGAGTGCATCAACAATTCGTTGCGCGTAAGTGCCGATTGTGTAAGAATATCAGGATAAAAAGTAGCTTATTATGTGTTAATCTAGGTTTTTAAGTATCTACATGCCGAGGTTCATAGCAATCGGTTTAGAAGTTTTGGCATGAAGAAGTAAAAAAAAACAAACAGTCAAGCACTGTTCTAAGTACTTTTGATATTTAAAGAATAAGTACCGACATAAGATTAGCTCTTTAAATAATATTTAAAGCTAACAATTTGTTTTTAGTCAATAAATTTCGAAATATATCAACACCAGTGCTTAAAAGGTTTTTAGTATGAAGGTCAAAATAACACAATTATTTAAAAAATAAACAATCAAACATACATTTACAAGACTTTACAAAATTGTCTTTTGAAGCACTTATAAGATGATACAAGCCAAAGTTCAAGGTAAAAATAATTTGGTATAAAACGTAATGGCCTAGGTATGACTACCTCCGTATTACGATGGTAGGCAGGTAGTAGGTACTTACTTCCGGGTTTTTTGTTTTAAACTGTATGACCCTGGTTTTGGCAAGGTTTCCATGGATTTTAAAAGTGAATTTTAAAGAGATATTCGACGGGAGAGTCGTGATTAGTTAGGATCGCTTAATAGATTGCTTTTTGAGATTCGACTAACGATTAACTACTACTACACAAAAAGGTTTCTTGAAGCAAGCGATCATTCTCTTCCTATTGACGCTAGAGAATAAATTTCTTGGTTTTAGTAAAAAATGTTAAAATGGAAAGCAGTATTCTTAATTTAAAAAATATCTATATGTTTAAAACTGCTTATATTTTTAAAGGACATTTTACTGAAACTAAGAAATTATTCTCATGACGATTATTAAGCTATAGCATAGGTTTTAAGCTAAATCATAGCTTTTATCGCAGGCTTTGAGCGCGGCGACCGAATCAAGAAATTCCGTAACGAAAATAAAACCTAACACCCCCGACTTCCCCTACCATGTAGCTCGGCCGAGCGTTCGCTATGCAATAGCTTTTTCTTGCCTAAAGAAACCATTTTTCTGTTTACATTGGAAGCATCTAGACAGGTAATGTTTTTTTAAGTAGGCAAATGGATAAGAGTAGGGAATACAACATAAATATACATAGCACAAAATAATTTTCTCATAAAGTTTTAGTTCTATTTACATTTTATCCTTTTCGATAATCTTCAGGGAACCCTAAAAAATGAATCGTCATTAAAAACCTCCCAGCATTAATTTTTAAGTAGGTATACATACACTAAATACTCAAATTAAAAAACCATGTTTTACGTACTTAGAAGAACTAATTTCCATAGCCTACTTAAGTAATTTAAGCTACTTACATTAAAAAAACATGATGCTATTGTAGCACATATTTCCAAGTAATTACCTACCTACTTATTAAAAACAGTTGCCATGTGAATTAATTCAGAAAAAAAACCACAACAATCCAGTTCGTTAACTCTTCGAGAGAGTATTTCCGAAAAGAGGTCACTGTTCATGAAAATAAAATAAATGAGCGTTATTTTGGAAGCAATCGCAGACTATTAACTTTATATCGGTCGATAGTTTAGTATCGGTACGAAGTGACTGAATAGTGATGTCAATCCTACGATTTTCTTTTAAAATGTGGTCCTGTCGGCTATCTGATAATGTGTTGTAATATGAAAGTTCTAGGCTCAAATTTTACAAAAAAAGATTGAATTTACAAAAATTTCGGAACAAAAGTTGTTTGTTTAAGGTGGACGCAGATTGATCAGAGCCGAACGAATCGAATTTTTGCCGTCCACGGGAAAAAGTACCTTATATTAATAGACATAAGGTATATTTAAAAAAAAAGAAAGAAAAAAAGCATTAAAGAAAAGTATATAAGTAGTATATCCGTTGTCTTGTTACAACCCTTATGACAAGTCTAGTTACTTAGCTTGGGGCTAGTTGGCGATATGTGGAATGTAAGACATTCCACATATCGCCAACTAGCCCATTTATTTTATTTTTGAAGTGAAAACTTCTTATGGCGCGTTGGGCACTTTTGTTATTTTATTTTTATTTCAGAGGCGGCCGACTCTGATAACGTCATCGGAGATATAAATGTAGGTACCTTATCTCTATCACAATAAGGTACCTTTTCCCGTGGACGGCAAAAATTCAATTCGTTCGGCTCTGATCAATCTGCGACCAGTGACCACCTTTAGACGTCTATAACCAAGCGCGGATCCACCGTTGTGGGCACGATGGGCATGCCCCGTGTTCACAACGGTGGACGTCACAAGTCACAAGTCTTTAGGGTTGTCAAAAGACTTGTGACGTCACACATTCACGGTCTATTAAGGTCGATAGGCTGATGTTGATCCCTTAAATTCGTCCCATTTGGGCAGTTGGTATATAAGTAGGGCGAATTCAAAGATATTCGAGAATTTTCGTGAGCAAAAAAATTAACATTTAACAGTTTTATTCATTTCCAAATATTCGCCTCATTCGAAAAATTCGTATTTCACAGTACGTTCGTTGGAATACATGGTATATATACCTATCGGCTGACTATTCAGTCGCCTAAAAGTCAGGAGCCTGTGAGCTCAGTATTTCGATAGCAGTAACGTGCATTTACATCCTTGATTCATCGATTACAATGTTATTTTTGTTCCAATCAAGGTGACATACGGTAGAGGAAGTAAGGTAAATAATGCATTAACCTGTGAAATTTTAGTCACGAAGCAATCGATGGCTAGTTCGGTGTTTCGCCCCACTGCCTGCTTGTCCCAATGGGACGAAACACTTAATTAAAAAAAACTAAATTTGTCCCGTTTAATGTACTATCTACAAATATAAAATTCCTAATTGACTGACTGATATATGAACGCATAGCGCAACCCAAAGGACAGATCATTTGCAAAGAAAGGATTTTGGAAAACTCAAACCCTAAGCAGATGAAGTTGCTTTTGTTTTAGCTGTTTTAGCTGGGTTTTAGTTGCTTGAAGGGCTATTGTAGCATAAAATGATTTAGTACCTACATTAGGCTCCCGTCCCACTGTAGCGCAAAAGCCTCTCTCCCGGTTTTTTTTACTGGTCCCTGTCTAATGTCTGTCAGATGGCGAAAAAAATATTTTTACATAAGTATTTCGTCCCATTAGGACGTAAGGGTCGTGGGACGAAACACTGAGCTTACCCAATCGATTGCTATAGATGCCGTCTTTGGTCATTTATTTACATAAATATACGGGTTAAGTTATGTTGATTGAACGTTAACAATGTTAATGCTTAGTTCAACTCATTAGAAAATACGTTACATTTGTAGGTTGACTTTCGTTTTTAATGAATTTTGATTGAATATCAACAGCGTTCTAAGGTTTTGCCTATTTATTTCTGAATAATGACTCTAGAGCATTTTTTTTTAAAATAAATCTTAGGTTTGTTAAATACACATGCCCCTCTGTTTTGCTGTTTTATGAAATAAGAAATTTTACGAAATATTGTGTGTGAGAAAAAGAAAAAATAGCTCCAAGAAACCTTTTTTTGTGTATTCATTTTTTTCATCAATCATCATCATCAATATTATAGACATTTCGTTGCTGCTAGAGTTTGCAAACAGTGCATGTATTTACCATAGAATTTAACGTTCGCACCTAAGTTTCTTGGTATTAACATAATGCACTGGCAGATGTAAGTAGTAAAGAGACGAACTCGGCCATTTTGATTTCTAAAGTTTCGCTTACATTATATTAGTAAAAAGTGAAAATCATCGAAAGCCATTTTCTAACTAGTTAGCCATTTAAATGATTACCTATTAGCGCTACTTTATGATCATCTACTAGATTGGAAATTGGAATAGTAATAGTAAAAGTTTAATGGCGCTAATAGAAAACAAAGGAAAATGCTGTATATGTAACTAAAACTGTATTACTTGTGTCTGTGCGAAGGTAGGAGAGTTTTTTTCCTTTATTTTGGTTTACCTAATTTAAAGACAAAAATTTATTGTTTTCAAGCTTTTCAATAATTCGGAAAATGTTTTTTTTATTTTTGAATAGACTTCGAAAACGACAAGGAATTTTTAGCTATTGCATAGCTTTTATCGCGGGCTTTGAGCGCGGCGACCAATTCCGTAACGAAAATAAAACTTAACACTCCGCCTACCATGTAGCTCGGCCAAGCGTTCGCTTAACGTGATGTATATGGTACGACTGTACGAAGCTCGCACGATGCAATAATTTTGTCTTTAATTATACCAAAATGTAGAAAAAAAAACATTTCACTTATTTTCACTTATCAAAATTTTCATAAATTAACCTAATAGGTAAGTACATATGTCTGGGTACCTTAAATCTATAAGTAGGTATATTTAAAAGTAAAAAAGACTCCTCAAAAAAACTCTGAAACAAAAATATCTGTCTGCAACTTCGCATGGGGCTTCCTTCCGGGACGTAGGCGAACGCTAACAAAGAATTTAGTAAATTAGACCTCTAAAGGAAAAAAGGACTCTTAAGAGGAAAGGGTACCGGGGGCTCTCTCCATACAAACTATTACAAACGTAGTCGACTGTTTTCTCCCTGGAGAATGGCACTAGATCAAATATTGTTGGTGCATAAAACTTATAAGTAACTGCCATGACCATGCTCTAATTTTTTTTTTTTTTAAATCTCAATTTCTATGATAATTAGAAAATGAAATGAAAAAAATAGGGGCATAGTCATGGCAGTTATAGGTATTATGCAACAAAAATATTTGTGCTAGTGTCATTGTCCAGGGAGGAAACAGTCGACTACGTTTGTATGGAGAGAACGCAGGTACCCTTTCACCTTAAGTTTGAATTTTATAGTCATTATTATGTTTTCTGTGTATGTAGGAAATCAATATCACTTTAAAACAACGGGCACACCTAGTATGAACCGAAAGTTTGATTATTTATCTGTTTGTTTGTTCCCTTTTCGAGGTTAAATGGGCTAAACCGATTTGGATGAAAATCGGCATAATGGTAGTTTTGGGAATGGAGAAGGACATAGGATACTTTTGATCCTGAAATTCCCACGGGATCGGGATTTAAGCGGATAAAATCACTGTGCGCAGCTAGTAAAAAATAAATAAAAATACTGAAGTCGTTCCAAAGATATAAAAAAAGGAACAGATATAAAAAATAAACTCAATACTTTTAGTATGATTTAAATATATTTATAAATGTAATACTCATTACTTATTACTATATTATATTGATATTTTAGTATTATTTTTAGGTATTTTTATATTATTCTAGGCTCAATTTAGAATTTAGAGAATTTGACTTGTAATATTTATTTAATGGGTGGTTCAATGCCTGCAATAAAGATCATTTATTTTTATTTATAAATAAAGATGTCTGATATCTTTTGAATGTAGTAATCACATTATATTTATGTGACCACATGTGTTGATTGTTACGGAATAAACACACAGTTAAAAACAACATAACAATGTAGGTTAAGTCGTTAAAACACTCGGTTAATTAAGAGTCAATGTGTTGTGACCTCAATTTTAGTTGCAAGCAATGGCAATTGGTATCATTTTATAAGACTTTACTTTGCTTTAAATAGATTAACTATTCGTTTTTATTGAAAACTAGCAAACCCGGCGAACTCCGTTTCGCCACCAGATTTTCCCGCTTTTCTGTTGAAATTTTTCCTGAATTTTCATTGCTATAAACCTCACGGAGCCCGAGACCTTTCCAACGAATGCAAAACCGTGGAAATCGGTTGGTGCGTTCTGGAGTTATAGCGTCAGGAAGGAAAACCCGACTTATTTTTATATAATAGACTAGCTGCGCCCCGCGGTTTCACTCGCGTAAGTCCGATCTTTCTCACCGTTTAAACCTTCCCTGGAAATCATCTAAATCGGTTCGTGCGTTCTGGAGTTATAGCGTCAGGAAGGAAAACCCGACTTATTTTTATATAGTAGTTAGATTAGATTTGATTAGTTTTATTTAAATTTAAAAAAATGTAGGACACTTTACACAGCGCCATCTAGCCCTAAGCTAAGCAACTATAGGCTTGTGTTATGATGGCCTAGCCCTAAGCTAAGCAACTATAGGCTTGTGTTATGATGGCCTAGCCCTAAGCTTAGCAACTATAGGCTTGTGTTATGATGGCCTAGCCCTAAGCTAAGCACTGCCCGTATACAAGTGTACAAAATATAAACTTCTTTCAAATTATTGATTACTACATCTATATATGTAACTTATAATTAGTTATCTGGTTCCTATTAGGCATAGAAATTTTACTTCTTTTGAGTTTATATAGGATAACATGTCAATGCACCTGTTCATACATTTAAAATTACATTCAATGTCTTACAAAAACAGGTCAAAGTCACAAGAGGGGTAAAAATAAAAGTATGATATTCCTGCTTACTAACTGACCCCTCACGTTTCGCTTGGCTACCCTCCCTTTAGTTTATTTAAACGAAGAAGTTTGCAACTTTAAGTTGCAGGTACTCTAATTAAGGTGAAAGGGTACCTGCGCTCTCTCCATACAAACGTAGTCGACTGTTTCCTCCCTGGATAATGACACTAGCACAAATATTTTTGTTGCATAAAGCCTATAACTGCCATGACTATGTCTTGGTATGTCTAATTATCATAGAAAGTAAGTAAGTAATTAAAATTAAAAAAAAAGAAAAAAAAACATAGGTGCATGGTCATGGCAATCATAAGTCATATGCAACAAAAATATTTGTGCTAGTGTCATTATTCAGGGAGGAAACAGTCGACTATGTTTGTATGAAGAGAGCGTCGGTACCTTTTCCTCTTAAAGACAGTTAGCAATGGTCCAGGTCCACCGTTGCAACCACCACCTTGAATTTGACCTCATCTCACCTCATGGGAAGTGACGATGAGGTTCTATCTAAAAAAAATCTTAAGGTGAGAAATAATTTTAATTATCTCACTATTAGATCCCCCACTGAACTTTCGAGATTTTATGAAAGCTGAAAATTTCTCAGCGCATGCCCCCAACAGTTGTGAACGATGTGCAATTATAATTTTCAGACCATAGTGGCTTGGAGAGTTTTCAAGTAGGTAGCAAAGCCAAGAATCGAACCTGTTAATTTTGCAAAAAAAAGAAATCGCCTATATTTTTGTACCTTTACTTGTATAAGGTTTTGGCGAGAACGAGCTAACCATATGTCGTGCTATTTACCTTAAACTTAGTTGTAATTTATACCGGCCTAAGCACAACCCGTGCAAAGCCACTATTAATAAAAATAGAAAACTCTACAATAATCATTATTAGTAAGTAACAATAAAATTTAAAGTGCACTAATGAAGGGAAACAAGTTTATCAATAAAACAAGCTCCTGTAATTAATAAGGGGTCTCCCGTATCTAACTGAATTAGTTTTAAATTAAACGTAAACAACAATGGAGAAGTGCGCATTGCTCGGTATGCGCATGAGTGTACACCGCGACAAGGATGTCAGTGAACTTTAGGGAGGGCAAAATAACATGACCAGAATGAGTTAATAATAAATGCTATTGCATAGCTTTTATCGCGGGCTTTGAGTGCGGCGACCGAATCAAGAAATTCTGTAACGAAAATAAAACCAACAACCCCCTACTCCGTCTATTTTTTGATGTCCCCGACAATCCTGCATACTCAAAATACATGAAAAAACAACTTAATTTTTCAAAATTCCTATGAAAGAGAGACTCGAATTTCCGCCCATTGTGCTGCGCCGCAGCGACGACAAAGATGCATCGCACCTCGACATCGCACAAGTCGACACGAAGTAGTGCGGTGCAAGCGAGCTTACAATTAATTGGTTTTGTAATAGGCTTCATAATAGGTAAAGTTAATAAAAAAAAAACAACTGACTACCTATCAGCCTGCCTAGCATGAAGACCAAAACACGATACGATAAAGCGATATCACGCGATATAACTACATCAACTCTCAAAATATGATAGATAAAGCCGCCGTGTTAAATTTTTATTATAAATTGCGATAAAAATTATGATAAAAATTCAACATGGCGGCTTTATCTATCATATTTTGAGAGTTGATGTAGTTATATCGCGTGATATCGCTTTATCGTATCGTGTTTTGGTCTTCATGCTAGGCAGGCAGGGTTCATGAGATACAGCCTGATGCCTGACAGACAGACGGACAGTGGAGTCCTAGTAAAATGGTCCCGTTTTTACTTTTTGCATACGGAACCCTAAAAAATGAATGATCAAAATAGGCCAATATTGACGAGAGAAAAGAGCTATTAGTACTTCATTTCACAGAATGGCACGAAGTATACTTCAACACTAAACTTCTAGGGGAGTTTGTTGTTTTTATACATTTATATAACTTTCTCCGGGGCACTGTGAGCCAGTAGATAGGAGTCAGTACGCTCGCTGAGTATGTGCGAGGCAGTGTCGACGGCATAATCCAACACGCCTAAGACGTATAAATAACTACTAAAATAAGCACTGTTAATGAAAAAGTACCAAAATATGCAATAATGCTATGAAAATAGAATTATATACATTTGCATATGCAAATGCATAATAATCTAATGTCTAGTCGTAACATAAAGTTTTGAGCAATTTCTTATATTGTTTTTTTTAATCACCATATTTTAGTTCACGTTCATTGCGATCCTTGCCACGTCGTATGAGTGTACGAGATGAGTCACGGACGTTGCGCTCGCGCATGTTGACGACGACGGACACCGAACTGCCGGCTATTTTAGACTCAGACCTAACATAGATGCGTGTTTACTGCATGGATTCTCATATTGTTGAGATTTCCAGCTATTTTTACCTTAAGAATTCTGTATTTTGACGTCACAGATTGTAGATGTAGGCAGTTGAGTTGTTATATCTACTGCATGGTAACAACTTTAATCGCTTAGTATGAGGATCATCACATACCAAAGAATTTTTTATCATTTTTCACCACCGATTTTCTCAAGAATGGGTGGACCTAGCAAGTTGAAATTCATACCAGATACTGAGGTCTATAGTTCCTATTTAGGTGTATAAAAATCAAGATCCTGAGTCAACATGATAAAAAGATAAAGGGAAATTAACTTGTAAGTACCAAAATTGACCATAGTTTTCAACTTTTTATTGGATTTTTTTCTGTATTTGTGCTGTAAGACCTTGCTTTTAACACAACTCCAGGTCAACCGGAAGTATCCTATAGGTTTTTGGTCGAAAACCTATATGGTAGTTCTCGTTGGCCTAGAATCACGAAATTTGACAAAAAGCGAGATGTTACAGCACAAAATATATAGGAATAAATCCATAAAATAAAAAAGTTGAAAATTAAAGGGTGTCCCCATATATACATAGTTGGACCAATATATTTTTTGAATGGATGTAAACCCTCTTTTGGAGTGCAAATATGGGTCCAATATGCTTGTCGCCGATAACTTAAATAGTTAACGATTGCATGGAATTGTTGTAAAGTGCGTATGAAAAGAAACATTAAATGCAAGTAATGCCCAATGGTAATGCCCAGGTAAAATATTATATACCTAAGTCTTTTTGGAGTCATGTATGAAAACTTTGCTAAAGTAGGTACTAAATTATTTAAAAAGGGATTATTTTTATTTATTTTTCAAAACGGGAGTTATTATTCCATTCCACTTCCACAAAATAAAAATATCCCGTTTCAAATAACTTTATAGTCTAAAGAGCCATGATATTATGTTAGTTTAAAATCCTATATCTTACTAGGAATGTTAAATACCAGGAAACAAATAGTGAAATATGTCTGTTTGTATGGGTGTGCTAATTTAACTTTACGTTTGAGGAAAATAGTTTCGATATGACTATAAAGTTAATTAATTACCTACTTAGAGTTGAGAATATTTCTCGTTACATCCTCACCTACTTCGGTAAGCGGTTTTATTTTTACCCGACTACGGCAGAGTAAAAAAAGAGGGTAATGTTTTTGGCCCGTATGATAAAAGTCAGCAAAATAAGAAAGGGTCACTATAGGCTCCTATATATCTATGTTTGTATGTTTATTAGTATGTGTGTTACCATTAAAGATGTATCAGTTCTTTTCCATCCAAAGATTGCCAGATACAGATACAGATACAGATCTTTATTGATAACTCCAAGTTACAAGTCAAAAAGAAAATAATATAATTATTTGATCGTTAAATACAATTATGCACCATAAGTAAGTATAATTAATTCATTATTAAAAATAGTTAATATTATATAATTCAATTATATGGTCATTTATTATTTAGGGTAAATAAAAATATCCAAACCAGATCCAATTTTACTCAGAGTAAAATTGGCATGGCCAAAAATTCTCCTATATTATAAAAAGAGTGCTCGAGCAGCCAGGTTTTTAAGCGATTTTTGAAAACAATTTTGGAAGGTGCATCCCTGATACGATCCGGTAGTCGGTTAAAAACTTCCGGGCCGAAACCGTACACAGTATTTTCGGATTTTTTCAGCCTGTGCGGCGGCGCGACGAGTCTGTGCTGGTGTTTGTCGCTTCTCAACACTCGTGATACATTCACGCCTTTGCGCCTAAAATGGTTGCCTGGAAGCAATCGCTTTCAGCTACATATAAGGTCGCCCATTTGTGCAACTTATACTTTCTAGCTATTACTTTACTTTGTGTATGTCGTGTTCTTCCTGTGTTGTACAAATAAAGTTATCTTTCTATCTATCTTTATTTGTATGTATGTTTGTATGAATGTTAACATGTTCATCTATCTGTTCCAGCGTAACTACTTATCATAATTTGTTGAGGTATTGTTGTTTATTGCATACAGTGACATATGGCTATAAATTAAGCTAAATAAGGCTTGTGTTATGGTGGCTAGATTACAGATAGAACATGAACACTCTGACCAAAACAGATATCTCTAGATCATACAAAAAATATTTTCACAACTGGAATCGAACCCCCAACTTTCCTTCCTTTCCCAGGCAGGTTTTCGAAGCAAACGACGGATCAGGCTAAAAAAATCATACAAATAGATTTGTCGATCGTCTATTGTTTCCATTTCCATCGTCTTTGGGTTATGTTTTCAATAGTCTTTTGTTTGCATTTCGATAGTCTCAGCATAGAGTTTTTATTCCAAACTATGTTATGAACTGAATTGTACTTGTCAACAAAAATCACACAAAAACCCCTTAGCAGAGATAAGTAAGAAAGTCATTTTGACACTTTCCGTAAATGCGGATTTTTTAAAAAAATATTTCTTAGCGGATGCCTACGTCATAATAACGGGCTAGTGTGCTATCCCAGTAGAATTAGGTGGGAAAAAATCCATTCTTACCCACGTATGGGATAGTACACTACTTCGTCATTATGACGAAGGCATCCCCTAAGAAATAATTAATAAAAAATCAAAATCCAACGCAAACGAAGTCGTGGATAACAGCTAGTTACAATAATAACGTAAAAGACGTATTGTTTGATCTTTGTATCGACCATCGAACTTTAAGATCGGAATCAAATACCGAGATCAAATACTCGATAAACGTCCGAGACATCACGTACTCGATTACAATATTATTTAATCCGAATCGAAGTATTTAATTAGGCATTTCTTGATCGATAAATTAATTATCACATTAACGCATATCGTAAGATGTTTGGATAAAAACAAGAATTTTTTCATGCAATTATTAACAATTTTAATTGTTGGCGAGAGACATTTAGCGATTTGGCGTGATTAGGCGTTTTATGAGTAGACGCAAACAGAGGCCTTATCATGAGTCGTTTACGAACTCGATTAAAAGTAATACCTTTTTTTACCCGACTGCAAGGAACGGGTTATGTTTTTCGCGACTATCTTGTATGTTTGTAATATTCCCTATCCCTCTCAAAACCACTCGATGGATTTCTTTAATTAAAAGGTATCATTAGATTCGTCTCATTAGATTCGTCTCATTATTTCAAGTGTTCTTCAAGATTTCATAATTTAATATGTTTTTTTAACCTTTTTTTACAAATCATAGGTCAGCGTTTGAACACTGTAACACCTGCCTGATGGTAGGTGACGATGCAGGCTAAGGTATAGCACGCTTTCCTAGAAGATATCTCTTCACTCGTGATGGGAAGTTCTCCAAATTGTGCACGTCAGAAATGCAGTCATTTCTGCATTCAGTTGCCTGCGTCAGTAAGCAGGCAACTGATTCCATTCCTTTGCTGTACGAATAAAGAATGACTAAGCACAATGCTTAGTGCGGGTGTCTGGGATTTCCCCCATAATTTAGTGTCGTATTGAGTCTCATTGAAACATAAAGTTTTGAATCGACGGAGATGCCCATCTATTTCCGTTGCAGCTAAAACAGTATCTGTCTTTGTCATTAGGGTAACTAAATATTATTCTTGTATAAAGATGAAATAGTCGGCGCGACAGAGACGCAATCACAAAATAAAGTCGGTATACGGGCGAAAATTTTACGTGACAACAACTGTGCTCGAGTGGAAGGGACGCGTGCCTTTCACTTTTTATGTCTGTCTCTCTCGCTCTTAGGCGGGCTAACCATGCCCGCGTGCCTCTCACTCGCTCTCATTGTGAGCGCATAACGTGAGCGGAGCGTAACGCAGTTTCTTGAAGTGTCACCCGGCAAACCAATTTATAAGACGTTGTCACGTCAAAAATAACCCAATGACTTTCTTGTGTCTTCTTCTCACGTTCTGAAGACACATTCCAACATAGTTTTTAAAACGTTTCAATGTGATCCCGTACGAAAGATTACAATTACAAAAAAATCGATTTTGACTAGCTAGTCATTTAGCCACTCTGGACAATGTCACCTAATAGACACGTAAACTTTCTAATGACATTTTCCCCACAAAGACCTTCGACCTGATTCGGAGCCGTTTGATCGAGTAAACGATTCGTGGTAAGGCCTCAGAGCATCAGTCAGCATTCGAACGTGAGTATAACGAACTCATCACCACATAACTACATTTTAGTGGTAGTAAAGTTGTAAAGTAAAGTAAAAAATGGTTGTCTGTGAAGGTGGTTTACGGACAATAATTTTACGTGATAACGTCATAAGAAACCGATGAAAAATTGTAGTTTATTAATTTTGTTATTTTTTAATTTAATTTTTTCTCTTTATATAAGTAAGTCTTCTATTCGTCACTCGTCACCATAACACAAGCCCAGATGAGCGATATTATTACTAAACAATATGCTGCTGTGTGACCGAAACGTGACAATGACGTCACACAGTGGGAACGTGACAATGACGTCGACTTTTTTGTGAATGCATGTGTACTATCCATTTACTAGACGTTATCACGTCAAAAAGGTAAAGTTGTTTTATTGATTAGATGCCTAACAATTAGTTTATGAACATTTTCATAACATCTAAATTTCAAAAAACGTCTAAGATAGCACGTACTAGATAAGACAATCGATTTAATCCGAATTAAAATTTGATTAATGTCCCTACTTAAATATTTCCCGTGTGATAACGATATTATTTCATTTCTAATGAGATTTGAATCGATCATTATTATCTTCTTTTTATTATAAATAATTTACTTTCACAAATATTTTCATTTTGTTTCATTTTTAGGCTTCCGCGGAGCAGTGGAGTTCATCGATCCTTTTTTTAAATTCATATTTTACTTAATAGGTTATTATTATTTCTGTTATAATTTAATTATTAAATAATTTATAAATTAAAAAATGCCTTGTTACTTATTGGTATTTTCATTAACAAGTTAAAAAAATTACAATAATTAAACATTAAAAACCGATAAATACAAATAAAATCAAAAGCAAAAAAAAAAAACAAAAGAAAATCACAAACATTAAAAACAATAAACAAATACTAAATCAATACAAAAATAAATTAAAAAAATAACTTATATCTAACCTAGTATAGGAAAACCGATTGAGATATTTTTCAACTGTCACGAATTTCTTCATTGATAAAAACCATTTATATAGCAAAGTAAAGGTACCTATGTAACTTAGAATGTAACTTTAAAAAAAAAAACAGCGCACTCCGGGAGTGCAGGCAGAAGTGAAAACTGTATATCTGTGTAAAATCTCATATGTCGCGAGAACATACGCAAAAAGAGTTTTAGATGAAAAAAAAAAATAGTCGGACGACAAATAGTCGTCCGACATTTGTCGTCCGACAAATAGTCGTCCGACATTTGTCGTCCGTCAATAGTCGTCCGACATTTGTCGTCCGTCAATAGTCGTCCGACAAATAGTCGTCCGACATTTGTCGTCCGACATTTGTCGTCCGACATTTGTCGTCCGACATTTGTCGTCCGTCAATAGTCGTCCGTTAAAAAATACCATATGTACGTCTTAATACACTTACAGCCAAATTAAAAACAGTAGGCCCAGGCATACATTTTCGCCGCGCCGTAGAGAGGGGATAGCTGTCTACTCTCCATCCGTCTTACGCTTTTTCGATCAGGTCACGTGTCCTGACGCGAGTTTAAGATTTTATACCCATTACAGAAAAAGTGCTCAACGCCGCTAAAGAAGTTTTCACTTCAAAAACAAAGTATAAAAACCTAATTTAGGTAAAAATTCTTACGTTCATATTATAACCAAAATTTAAAAGTCCTAAGTCCAATCCGTTCTTTGAACGCGCCTATTTCCTAAAATCATGCGGAGTTGCAAACTCGTAGCTCTCTAGAGATTTTGTATTGAGTATTTTTTACATATAGACAGGACAAAGCATTTTATATGTATAGATAGATCGATTTTCAAGGATGTTAGATATCTAATTAAGGTATGTTAGACCAGACGGGGCACTTTATCAATACATTCAACTCTTGTCTCCATCCATTCCTGCCTTCGCTACCAAATTCGAATACTACGCTTGCAGAATACTAACCAATATCATTAAAAACTAAAGTACACCTTATTTGAACTACGCAAGATGTATATTTTTACAAGCCCAAGTGTTGCTTTTTTGCTTCTGCTAAGTTTATATGTACTTAGATAGAAATTAATAAAAGTAGCCTTTTAAGAACTCCACAGACTCCACACGGCTCCTTAGATCTTATATTTTTATTTTGTATTCTTACTTATTTACACTCGATTTCTTTAATTAACTATTAATTATATCTGCGTAGAGTGATACCTCTGCGTAGATCACAACCGTCACCTTAGACTGAGCGATTCTGTCTTAGTAAGTAGGTACAACATTTGCGACAAAAATTTGAAACTGGTTTTCAGTCTACTTTTAGTAGGTATTAAAAGTCTTTGCCCGCATATCATAGTTCATTACCCTTCACCAAGTATTGAAGGTTGCGATAATTCTCGTATTATCACATCAGTCGGTTTAACTCGAGCACCACTCGTCAATGGTCTCAGATCACGTTTATCTCGCAACAACTACGCATGTCAATAAATCGATACCTATTATATGTAGTAGATGTCGGTACGCGTATATTCATATTTCAACTTTTTCCTGTTTTTATTTGCCCATCGGTAAAGGCACACTCAACCAGACTAATAAGAATCTGCTGTGTTTAACATTAGGGCTGCTGAGATTCTGGCAATCTTTAGTCTATTCTTCAATAAATCCACACTGCTAAAGTTATGGATTGGTGTTTGATGGAACTTATTATCTCCGAACAACAATAAACCAACTTCTTAAGATTTTGACCTAAAATCTTAATTGATTTTCTTCGATTCTGACATCTACCGCCTAAATCATCCTACGGGGTTGTGAGCTAAGTGAGCTTACGTAGACGAATTTTGAATCGGTAGACCACCCTACGAACGATAAAAATAAATAAAAATGCCATTGAGTTTGGACTAGTTCCACTACAAAAAAAATAAAATATAAATATTTCAGGACATTCCACACATCGTCATATAGCCCCAAGCTAAGTAATTAGACTTGTGTTATGGGTGCTAGACAACGAATATACTTTACTTTTGTAAATATACAGGGTTATTGGAAATTATAGTAGCAAGCCCTCAGCTACTTCTGTGCACCTAAACAAACAAATTTTGTTCTACGACTTTTGGAAATTCGAAAAAAAAAATGAAAATTTTGAGTTTATGTAAATTCGAAAAACAGCTAATTTTTTAAAACAAAGGTCATTCAGACCAAGAACACTAGATGAAATTAAAATTTTAAGGTTACATACATCTCCGTGTAAGGAACAGTGGGTGGAGTGCGAGTTTTTCCGTATAGAAAACGTTACTATCACGTTAGCGTCAACGACAAAATTGTATGGAAAGTTGAAAAGCGCCCCTAGCGGACGTAATGCGAAGCTATAACTTTTCATACAATTTTCTCGTTTACGCTAACGTGATAGTAACGTTTGCTATACGAAAAAACTCGCACTCCACCCACAGCTGATTTTTTTCTGGTAAACCTAACCTAAAAATTTTCGAATTTCCAAAAGTCGTGGAACAAAAGTTGTTTGTATAGGTGCACAGAAGTAGCCCTCAACGGCTTGCTAGTATAATTTCCAATAACCCTGTATACTTATAAAATATCTAAGATAAGACAGACAGACAAATATCTAAGCATAAATATCTATTTATGCTTAGATATTTGTCTGTGGTCTGGTTAAGCGCAGGTTCGATTCCCGCCTCAGGCATGTGTCCGAGGCGGGAATCGAACCTGCGACCCTGTGTTAGGTAGTCCGGCATGGTGACCATTGCGCCAACTGGGTCGTCAAACTATGGTTTTTACCTGTGTTAGTAGCGTTAGATAGATACGTTAAGTACGTTGTAATATCGCTAAGTCTGCGAGTATGAGTTAATCAAGGTCTCCCGCTATCTACATACCGAGTAACAACGTAATCTGTTCAATAGTTTTTGCTTGAAGGACTAATAAACCTAACACAAACTTTCATATTTATAATATTGGTAGGAAAGGCTACGCGAAAATTAAGAAGAATTTAAAGGCATCCTCTCAACTGACAGAAAAACCGCCCGCCGGTTTCTTCATACATTTTAATATGGCGCCATCTATCTGCCAGTTGATGAAAATACCTTTGCCAGCTCGGCGGGCTTAGACACTTTAGGCACATGTAGCTTCGTGAGGAAAATTCTTACAATTTAATCTAAAAATATACGCAACACAAAAAAATCTGTATTTTTTCCTATCCATCATTATTATTATTTATTTAAAATTTACTACAAAGTACAAACTTTAACAACCTTTTTTGCACTTCGAATTTTTTACAAAAATCCTTTATCAGTGCGGGTCTACCTACACCCCAAAAGGAACCCTAATGCGAAGTTTTTAGAGTCGTAGATTTTTAAGTTTCATAGATTTCTTGATGCGTCTTTTATATTTTAGGATATGTAAGCTTAATTATTACCGTAAACAAACAGAATGTAATAAGAGGAAAGGGTGCTTTCTTTCTTTCTCTCCATACAAACGTAGTCGACTGTTTCCTGCCTGGATAATGACACTAGAGCAAATATTTTTGTAGCATAAAACTTATAACTGCCATGACTAATTGACCATGTTCCTGTCTTATTTTTTATATATATTTTGTTTTTTTATCTCTTACTTTCTATGATAATTAGAATGTGAAAAAACCAAGACATATGGGCATAGTCATGGTAGTTATAGGTTTTATGTAACAAAAATATTTGCTTTAGTGTCATTATCCAGGGAGAAAACAGTCAACTACGTTTGTATGGAGAGAGAGCCGAGTACCTTTCCTCTGAAACTGCGAGTTTTCATGAATTCGTATAGGTATTGTTTTTATCTAAAGTAGTAAATAAACGGTTAAACTGATGGATCAGTAATTAAGAATGGAAATAAATTAACAATGAATCACATTTTAGATAAATAGGTTGTACAAAAAGGTCATTGTATTTCTTATGCATTCTAATTAATTAATTTACATACTACGGACTCATATTACAGAGTCTATACAATACAATATGCCTAAAACGGTCATTAAACTTTAAAGAAGTAAGACGCGTATTTATAATGCAAATAAAAAATATGGTTAATCTATTGACAGATTAGATTTACTTCAAATACAAAACCAGGTGTTTGTTCAAACCTGACGTTTCGAGAACTTTACAGCTCTCATGGTCACAGGGAGACTGAGGTGACATTAGTTTTACAAAACGCAAAATAAACGCGATTATTTCCGTTAAAATAGTTCCATGATAAGTACAGTTCGCAAAAATCTAAGAAAATACTATTAAGTACACCCCTAATTCTTTTAAAGAAAATAAAATCAATAAATAAATATTGCAGAAAATTTTACACATCGCAATCTAGCCCGAAGCTAAGTAACTAGACTTGTGTTATGGGAACTAGACAACGGATATATACTACTTATACTTTTTATTTGTAAATATATTTATTTATTTTAGGAAACTCAACAGATAATACATAATTATATAAACAGTACAACAATAGAAAGCCAATTACAGAGTTCCACGTATATAAAACATAAAAAGTAAAAGGAATTTTGATGTGATCCTAACAGTATAATATATACTTATAATCCATAGAAACAATATTGCTGGAAATCCCACACATCGCCATCTAGCCCCAAGTTAAGTAACTAAACTTGTGTTATTGGTGCTAGACAACGGATATATTTTTGTAAATACACACTTATAATACATAGAAACAATCAGACCACAGGCAAAATTAAATATCTAAGCATAAATACTTGTCTGAGGCGGGAATCGAACCCGCAACCCTGTGGCAGTGCCAACTGGGTCAACTAAATTTAATGTTCTTAATCTTACCTATGTGTCCAGTATGCTGGAAGTTGGTGGGAGCACCGATCATAGACCGGTCTATTCTCCGGCGAGACCTCTGCGCCTGCGCAGCCGGTTGGTAACAGCACGCGAACCATTGCAGCCAAATTTCACTACCAGTGCTCGCCATTTTTTTACAACAAGTTTTACTACTGCACACCCGTTTCCAAAAACGCAGCAGTATAAGGTGTACGAAGAGATGTACAGACGGATCGATCTACGATAGTAGATCTCGTATACCACACTGATATTTAAGTTCAAACTTATCCGTGGTTAATCTCCTTTTATCAGTGAACGTCAGAACTCTTCAAACCTTCTCTGGTCACTGATAGCGATGGCATGATGTTGATATCTGTAACAATAAGAGAACCTTGGTAACGAGTTCTTGGTAAATAATAAGTTTGTTTATGTTGGTATGTTGATGAGGTATTTGAC
Source organism: Idaea aversata (assembly GCA_907269075.1). Taxonomy (NCBI): domain Eukaryota; kingdom Metazoa; phylum Arthropoda; class Insecta; order Lepidoptera; family Geometridae; genus Idaea; species Idaea aversata. The sequence goes on from OU026102.1 coordinate 9,508,095, forward strand.
TAAATTAGAGATTTCTAATGATTTTTTAAGTTTTTATGTTGTAATTTGTTATTGAGTTGGTAGACTGTAATTAGTTAGGATAGAGTAGATTCATGATCAAAATAGACATAATAAAAACTGGTTGCCTGTAAAGTCGGTATACGGGCGAAAGTTTTACGTGACAACAACTGTGCTCGAGTGGAAGGGACGCGTGCCTTTCACTTTTTATGTCTGTCTCTCTCGCTCTTAGGCGGGCTAACCATGCCCGCGTGCCTCTCACTCGCTCTCATTGTAAGCGCATAACGTCAGCGGAGCGTAACGCAGTTTCTTGAAGTGTCACCCGGCAAACCAATTTATAAAACGTTGTCACGTCAAAACAATGTATTAAAACAAATTAAGCAGTTTTTAAATGGTAATGGTAAATACATCTTTATATACTAGCAGCGCTCCGTATTACTCTAACCCGCGTAACTCTCGATCCCGTGGGAATATCGGGATAAAAAGTAGCCTATGTTATTCCCAATGAATCAATGTATCTTCATACTAAGTTTGTACAAAATCGGTCCAGTAGTTTTGGAGTCTATTCGTTACGAAAAAAAAACTTTTCTCTTTATAATATGTATTAGTATAGACAAAGGAATGTACATTATGTAAAATTGTAAGTACAGTATGGGTCATACGTAAATGATCAGTTTGCTACAATAATACTATCAACAAGTATTGGAGTTACCACCTTCTTCTAATAGACGTTACACACAAACTTAAATACTTGAATTAAAAGTATTCAGTGTGATTATTAGTTGTCAACATGTTAGCTATGTGTTTAGTTGTGTGAGTGGTATAAGCCGCCACCCGCTACACCAACCGACGTGGGTTCGATCCACAGGTTACGTTGTTATAATGTTCTAATAGTTCTGCACGGGATTGTAAACGTTACTGTGGGCAGAGACTTTTGACCGTGGATTGTACTTATAGGTATGTTAGGTAAGCCTATATTTGTCTGCGGAATATCGAAGAAAGAAAGAAAAATAGACGACAAACACAGGAGGAAGGAATTAACATGACAATGAAAACATTTAGTTTAGGAGAGTGGATATGGATAGCGAATGTCTCACAACTTTTAGCCTTGCGAGAGATGGGGTCAAATAGTCTGAGCTGACTGCTAACCTTAACTAGAAAGAGGTACCCTGGGAAGAAGATTGTCCCACTGTTGAGCAAATGCCTCCTTAATCACCTTCCAAGTAATTTGCTCCTGGACTATATACATTTGTAATAATTTGTAGTTGCCCATTCGTGCAACTTATACTTTCTAGCTCTATTACTTTACTTTGTGTATATCGTGTTCTGTTTCTTCTTGTGTTGTAGAAATAAAGTTTCTATCTATCTAATATATATGTCAAGTATTTCTAAACTCAGTCAGTACTACTGTGCCTACTTTATTAAAACAGGCATTGGTTTAAAAAAGTGGAACTAAAACGTTAACTTATCAAGCAGGTTTTATTTGTAACTTACTAACTAGTTTACAGACTTAAATAAATAAATATATAAATAAATCAGGACATATTACACATCGCCATCCAGCCCCAAGCTAAGCAACTTAATGCTTGTGTTATGGATGCCAGATAACGGATAAACTACTTATATACTTTTTTTTTTTGTAAATATATACATATTATACATATAGGAAACACCCAGAACCAGAAACAAGAATTTATGGTCAGCATAAATACTTGTTCCCGGCGGGAATCGAACCCGCAACCTTCTGCGTCGCAGTCGGGAGTTCGCCCGACGCGCCACAGAGGTCGTCAACAAGACTTAGTTTCGTTCTATATAGAAATTCATTCTATTTTTGTACAATTTCGATAATTTAAAACAGTACCTATAATGGAATTAATTTCCAATCACTACATGTATAAAACAAAGTCGCTTTCTCTGTCCCTATGTCCCAATATCCCTATGTATGCTTAAATCTTTAAAACTACGCAACGGATTTTAATGTGTTTTTTTTAATAGATAGAGTGATTCAAGAGGAAGGTTTATATATACATGCATAATATAGCCGTGCGAAGCCGAGGCATTTATATTTTTTATTCATTTTGTTTTATTAGGTTTTGTACAATCGCCGATTATTATTAAAACAGTAGGTACCTATAGTGGCTAAAGATATTAATTTAGCAAAACCAATGCACTTTCTCAGAAAACGATTAAAACAACATTAAATTAAGAAGAAACGGCCATGTTTACCAACAAGTCAACAATGTTGGTTCGACCGTGAAACACAGTTCGTGGAAAGGCTACAGCCTTCGCCTGATCTCTTAGAAACTGTGCCCAGTTTACAATTTGTTTGCATATTTATTTATAGCTACATAGTATAAAACAAAGTCGCTTCCCGCTGTCTGTCTCTATGTATGCTCAGATCTTTGAAAGTACGCTATGGATTTTGATGCGGTTTTTTTAATAGATAGAGTGATTCAAGAGGAAGGTTTTGGTACATAAAACAAATCTATCACGCGTAGGAAGTCGCGGGCAACAACTAGTAGCTTATAAACGTAGCTATTTTAGAGTAGGAACTTCTTAAATCCTCATACAAGATACGAAATTGTCAAGAAAAGTATAAATAATAAATAACTAAATATTTCAGGACATATTACACATCGCCATCCAGCCCCAAGCTAAGCAACTTAATGCTTGTGTTATGGGTGCCAGATAACGGATAAACTACTTATATACTTTTTTTTTTTGTAAATATATACATATTATACATATAGGAAACACCCAGAACCAGAAACAAGAATTTATGGTCAGCATAAATACTTGTTCCCGGCGGGAATCGAACCCGCAACCTTCTGCGTCGCAGTCGGGTGTTCGCCCGACGCGCCACAGAGGTCGTCGAATACTGTGGTATACGTAATTAACCTTTTTGATATTTGTACCCCCTTAGGGGTCGAAGTTTCGAAAAATTCTTTCTTAGCCTACGTTTTTAAAGTAAATAAATATAATAATGAATAAATAAATATTGCAGGACATTCCACACATCACCATCTAGCCCCAAGCTAAGTGACTAGACTTGTGTTATGGGTGCTAGACAACGGATACACTACTTATAAACTTTCTTTTGTAAATATATACCTATAATACATAGAAACAACCAGACCTCAAGACAAATATCTAAGCTTAAATACTTGTCCGAGGCGGTCGTCCGGCATGGTGACCCAATGGTCACCATGCCGGACGACATATTTATTTATCGACGATGCTAACTGGGTCGTCTAAAGGTAGCTCTTATAGCTTCAGACATTTTGTGATGAGTATTTTTCTCTTTTATATTGTCTGATTCAGTTTATAATATGATTAATGGTAGGTACATAAAAGCATTTCGTTTTTTGAAGTGAAAACTTCTTATGGCGCGTTGGGAACTTTTGTGGGTGAGCATTTTCAACCGTTCTCGAGACAGATGAGATTTTGACAGATGAGATTTTAACAGTTATTGTGCTTCTACTACTATGCAATATTGAAAACAGCGCCATCTCTGTGCAAACGGCCGAACTACGATACTCACTTCTGTACAACAGTGTTAACAGCGACATCTCTCGGTGGATGGTGCAGGTTCGCAGCGAGCTGCCGTACGCAGTTCGCTTTACAGTTTTCACTTCTGCCTGCACTCCCAGAGTGCGCTGTTTTTTTTTTCTATGGAAGTTATGAAACTCTTTTTGAGTGCAAAAAAAAGACTCTACACAATCTCTTACACCGTTAATTTTATTAATGTTTTTCTGAATAAACTTTTTTTCATTTTTGTAACTACCTATAATAATGTTATTTTACTCTCTGCGTAATCCTAGTTGTTTATAATTATAATTTTTTTGAGAATAGGTATTTCCCCTGCCCCATTAAAGATGTATAGAATCAAACGGAAAGATTGATTTATTATTCAATCAGATAAACACGACAGTGAATGTCATATGAATCTTATCTGTACAAGAGAACCAGTGATTATGGAAATGAGGGCGTGATTGAAGCGTGGCTTCATACGATCTTAGTGATCTACTGAACATGTCAGTGTTCAGTTGTCAAGAGAAAAGTATGTTTTCATACGGAAACCGTTGTAAATATTTTGACAATGACTTTATTATGTATCTTTATTTGGCTTAAGTGGTAGGTACATTTCAGAATAATAAGGTTCACAACACAACGACAACAATGAATAAATACGTTTAAGAGCATGATTTATGACTTAGACTTAAGCTTTTAATTTTTACTATTAATGTTATTTGAAATTGGTGTTTACAATAAAGAATTTATCTATCTATCTATTTATTTTTAAACATGATTAACCAAAACGTTAAAAGTGTCAAACTGATTAATACCCAATCAACCTTTTGGTTATTAAATATAAATTATTTTAAATTTCGCGTTAAATGCATTTAGCTAAATATGGTCAAGCATAATCTCGCGTAACCCGCCCTTAGTCAGAGTAATTTTTATCTCAAAAAATCTGCTGATTTTCTAATAAACATAACTTTATTATTTTCTAAAAATGTTTGAACTTGTGCCGTCACGGTATGACCCTATGACCAGCTAACCAGGATCAAAATCCCAAAACAAATTGTAGCACACGTTCCCACACAATAAAATTATATTATTTTTATAAGTTTCATAAGAATTTCATTGGTTTTTTTGTATATTTTACCAATGCTAAATCTATACTAATATTATAAAGCTGAAGAGTTTGTTTAAACGCGCTTATCTCAGGAACTACTGGTTCGAATTGAAAAATTGTTTTTGTGTTGGATAGTCCATTTATCGAGGAAGGCTATAGGCTACATTTCGACTTGATATTCCCACGGGATCGGGAGTTACGCGGTTGAAACCACAGTACCAGTAAATAATAACCGTGAAACCACGGTTAGTATTTATATATAAATAAATAAATATTGCAGGACATTCCACACATCGCCATCTAGCCCCAAGCTAAATAACTAGACTTGTGTTATGGGTGGTAGACAACGGATATACTACTTATATAATTTTCTTTTGTAAATATATACTTAATATACATACAGACACCCAGACCACAGACAAATATCTAAGCATAAATACTTGTCTGTGGCGGGAATCGAACTCGCAACCCTATGTTTGGCAGTCCGGCATGGTGACCATTGTTGCAACTGGGTCGTCAAATTTACGTCTCTGCTTGTATAAATATCTAAATTAAATAGGTATAACATATTTTATTTATCGAAAGTTATCAACTACATTAACTACATCAATGACCATGAGGCACATGCGCCTCATTGGACTGCAAACCTGTTAAATGTTCATAACATTCACAACCAGCTCTGCGCTGTGCCATGAACACAAAGGGTCCGAATTGGGCCGTTATCAAACACCTACTTATAAGACAGGTACCTTAGATTTAGTGAAAGTATTGTTTGGATCAGTGGTTTGTCAGATTCACTCGGAGGCAGTGAGAGGGAAAGTAATCATAAGATTGTCACTGCTTTCGTTGACTGCGCTGCTATATAGCAGCGCTCCGCGGTTTTGACCGCGTAACTCCCGATTACGTGGGAATATCAAAATGAAAAGTAGCCTATAGCCTTCCTCGATACATGGACTATCCAACACAAAAATAATTTTTCAATTCGAACCAGTAGTTCCTGTGATTAGCGCGTTCAAACAAACAAACAAACAAACTCTTCAGCTTTATAATATTATAAGTACTAGCTGCGCTCCGCGGTTTCACCCGCGTAACTCCCGATCCCGTGGGAATATCAGGATAAAAAGTAGCCTATAACCTTCCTCGATAAATGGACTATCCAACACAAAAAAAATTTTTCAATTCGAACCAGCAGTTCCTGAGATTAGCGCGTTCAAACAAACAAACAAACAAACAAACAAACTCTTCAGCTTTATAATCTTACTAGCTGCGCTCCGCGGTTTCATCCGCGTAACTCCCGATCCCGTGGGAATATCGGGATAAAAAGTAGCCTATAACCTTCCTCGATAAATGGACTATCCAACACAAAAAGAATTTTTCTATTCGAACCAGCAGTTCCTGAGATTAGCGCGTTCAAACAAACAAACTCTTCAGCTTTATAATATTAGTATAGATAATATTTGATTTAACTGTATGATATTTCTATCGTTAGTACTACCCAGCCAGGGCAGAGTGCTTCGTCGGTCCGCCCGCGAGGTGACCGCCCGAATCGGGCGGACCGCAGTATTGAAAAAAAAAAATTATTTTCGTTCCGCGTTCCGCCCGAATTTATTTGATACCTATTTTTCTATAAAAGTACAGTCGGCAACAAAATAATTTGATGAAATAAAAGTAAAAAATGGTTTATAAATTGTATACTTAATACAATAATCTGAAGCTAAGTAAGTACATTAGTACACACGTTATTCAACTGTATGAATATATAAACTAAAATAAATTACTTAACGTCTAGATATTAATTACCTTCTAAATTTCATTTTACATTTTAACCATATTAGTGGTTCTGTGTTGCTGGTTATAGCAATTCCAATTACTAATAAAAAAAAACCGGTCAAGTGCGAGTCGTACTCGCGCGCCGAGGCCTCCGTAATTTAGTTTTAACTCTCTTTCTCTACCCTTGCAGTGGTACGGTTGTTACCAATTTAACTTGACCCCTGTTTCGTTTGCGCGCCCTTATAATGTAAGGTTCAAGTTAAATTGGTTTAACTATGTAAACGTATGCTCTTTAATTTTCAACTTTTTTATTTTTTGGATTTTTTCCTGTATGTGTGCTATAGGTCTTGGGTCTAAAACCTATATATTATAGTAGTTCCCGTTGACCTAGAATCACGAAATTTGGCTAAAAGCAAGGTCTTACAGCACACATAAAGGAAAATTCCAATAGGGTACTTCCAGTTGACCTGAAATTGTCAATTTTGGTTAAAAGCTAGGTCTTACAGCACAAGTATAGGGAAAAATCCGAAATATAAAAAGGTTGAAAATTAAGGTAAATTTTGGTACTTACAAGTTTTTGCAAAAATAAAAATTTGCCCATACCTTTTTATCATGTAGACTCAGGACTTTTGATTTTTATACACCTAATAGAGACTATAAACCCCAGTATCTGGTATGAATTTCAATTTGCTAGGTCCACTCGTTCCTGAGAAAATGGGTGATGACTGTACATACGGACAGACAGACAGACAGACAAGAAAGTGATCTTATTAGGGTTCCCTTTTTACCTTTTGAGGTACGGAACCCTAAAAATGATGTTTCCTGTACCAATTAATCTACAAAATAGTAACTAAATTTAGTGACTTCCAGATTGATTGGACTTCGAGCTATTATAATCAACCACCCATCACTGACTTAGGTTTGTGGCAAATTAACCAAATCTGCACATTTTTAAGGTTCCGTACCTCAAAAGGTAAAAAAGGAACCCTTAAAAGATAACTTTCTTGCTCGTCTGTCTGTCTGAATGTGTTACCACCGATTTTCTCAGGAATTGGTGGACCTAGCAAGTTGAAATTCATACCAGATACTGAGGTCTATATAGTACCTATTAGGTGTATAAAAATCGAGGTCTTAAGTAAATATGATTAATAGATATGGGCAAATTTACATTTTCGCAAAAACTTGTAAGTAGGTATACCATAATTTACCTTAATTTTCAACTTTTTTATATTTCGGAATTTTCTCTTTACTTCTGCTGTAAAACCTTGGTTTAAACCAAAATTGACATTTCCAGGTTAACCGGAAGGTTTTGGGTCGCAAACCTATATTTTATGGTAGTTCCCGTTGACCTAGGATCACGAAGTTTGGCAAAAGCAAACTCGTACAGCACAAATAAAGGAAAAATTAAAAAAAATTAAAAAGTTGAAAATTAAAGGGTGTCCCCATACATATATAGTTGGATCAATTTAACTTGACCCTTACAGGCGCCCAAACGAAATATGGGTTAAGATCATTGGTAACTACCATACCACTGCAAGAGTAGAGAGAGAGAGTTGAAAGTAATGTATGGAACCCTCGGCGAGCGAGTACGAATCGCATTTGACTGGTTTTTTATGTGCTTTTTCACAAGTTTAGACTTTTTTCTCCACAAACATCTTAGAAAGTGAAACAGACAACCCTAGTTTTTGGTGTAGGAAATACATCTTCCACAGCTTAATAGGTACTACATTATTATGGGTTTTTATACTCCATAATCGACGTAAAATTTAAAAGGGTCATCACAAAGGATTATCATGTCCTTTTTAATTGAGTAAAGATCCAGCGGTTTTTGAATTCATAACTCCAGTCTGTAGTTTTTATTAAATGTAATAAACCGATTTTGTTGCTAACTGTACTAAATCTAAGTAAGTTATTAAAATAAGTAGGTATAAATTACAATCGGGCGGTCTGCCCCATGGATTTATTACTGTATGTGGTCCGCCCGATCGGGCGGTCGCCTCGCGGGCGGACCGACGAAGCACTCCCAGGGCACATGCAGTGCAGGGTTGTGGTTGGTAACTTCCCTATTAGACACAACAAAAACTAGTTCTTATAATTTGCAAAATAAAGCCATTGACAAATATGTTGTTGTCATCTGTGACCTTGTTGTCTAACTGTTAGCCACTTTTCAATAATTACGACATTGCCGCGATCTTAGAGATTTCATGGTATGATTACAATTTTATTGCTGTGTTGAGTCGATTGCTAGATATTGCTAAAAATAATATTTTAGCCAATAGTTTGATATTCTTGTACTTGTATACGGGCTGTTAACACCTTTTTAGTTGGGTGTCTTTTGCGTGGGGATAGAGTAAGCATGCCCAGTTCCTCTACTACCCTCTCAACTTAGTTGACCGTGTCTTGAGAAAATAACTTGTTAATCGATACGTCGCACTAACGAGTATTTGAGTGAAAAAATCGGACAAAAATATTTAATTTATTTATATAATTTTATGTGCAATTAAATTAAATAAAACACAAAGTTTGACCAATATAATAATTATATATTTAAAATTTTACATCTTTTTACATTTTTAGGATTCTTCAACTTCTTCTTCGTCGGAACTTTCGTCTTCGCTTTGTCTATTTTTAAATACCGTGCTGGCAGACATCATTTCTATTGCCTCCTTTGAGAAAGGCTGTCTTTTTTTATTTTGCGTCTTTCTGCTGCAGCTGATAAATGGATCTGAACTTAAAAGAAGTCTGTTTATTATATCTATGTTGCAGTCTCTGCGCGAAAATTTGCGGGAAAAATGTAATCTGTATTGCCTAAAATGTTTGTTTCGGGCTTCAGCTGCCTCTTCCGATAACTGGCCAATAGGTAGGAGTGCATGAGCTATTACTTCACCTCCATGTATCAAAATTTTGTGTATGGTTGGTGACATGGGATGCCAACCATACAGATCGACATATATTTTTGCAGTTTCATTTGCGTATGCTTCAAATTTTTCTACATCAATGTTATTGCCACTTGATATTACTTCTAATATAATTTTAAACCTTTTTATTAAATCGACATTGATGCCAGTTATTCTTGAGGAGCATTCCGGATCTGCAAAAAATCTCCTTGACGTGTTCCCGTCATTAGTGTTCCCAAACCCTGCTTTGGGAACATCTACGAGTAATCCCATTTCCTCTTTAAAGGCTTTTTGTAGTTTTTCTTTAGTCTCTTTTACAATTCTTTTTTCTTCTGTAGACCGTGCTTGCCATTTTTGTAAAGGCAATTTATAGGCTAAATGTAAAATAGATTCGAAAAATCGAATTCTTGCGTGAAGAATTGATAATCCAAACTTCAACGTTTCTACTTTACTTTCTTTTTTAATTAATTTATTAAAATCCTTCGAAGTCTGTCCGCAAATGTAGCATCTCATTGTAGATGAGGTGTCTGTAGCAGCATTACATACCTTGCCATCAATCATGGTAAGTAACAGTTTATGTTTTATTTTGCTGCCATCAATTTCTGTCTCCTGAAGCTGTTCGGCTTGGTTTTCAATGTATTGTATTTCTTGTTTTGTGATATCTTTTGTTTCATTTATAAATCTTATACGTATGGGTCTGCAGAATCTGACTGAAGACGGAACCGGATTTTGCCAAATGATTTTTTTCTCCTCTTCTTCAATGATAACAGATAGTCTTAGAGGCACTAGTGAGCTTTGAAAAATATTTGCATCACTATCTCCGTGATTTTCGAATTTTTGCTTGTATTGTGTCTGCTGAGATCCGTCACATCCCCATTTCGAAATTAACACCATATTTTGTTTTTCTTCTTCAGTGCATGACGTATTGACAACCTCCGCTATATATTTGTACAAGCGCAATGCAGTGTGATTTAGTAATGCTTGAAGTTTAACTTCTGCGCTTGTCTCAGTGACATGTATTGATTCTTCCTCGGGATAACATTCAATCTTAGCCATTTGTATGACAGAATAGCATGGGTAAATAGCTTTACCAGATCTGTGGATTATTTCCCATTGTCTTCTAGTGAAATCACCTTCAACAAAGATAGCCAGTGCTTCTGCTGGCGTATATTTTTTTACAGTTGTTTGCTTCTTGGTACTAGAAATAACTTTTCTAAGTTTAGTAGCTCTGGTGGGTGAAGCCATTAATTCTTTAATTATTTTTGATGCATCTTTATTTCCTGAAGTGCCCTGACTCACGCCAGCAGCATAAGTCAACTCCTCGACAGATACTTGTTCACGCAGATCTTTTGTTTTTCTCCGTTTGCTACGGTCACACACATCTTCAAATGATTTTTTTGGACGTCCAGGTTTTGGTAAGGTCATTTCAGGCCAGTTAGGTAATTCCATCGAAGAAGTAAGCCACACTTCATTACTTTTTAAAAACCGTTCTTCTTTGTATGAAGCTCCTCTCCACTTCTTTTTGAATTCACTTTTAAAGTGCTTCAAACCATTTACCATTTTATGTTTCTCATGTTCCGGACAATTTGTCAATTGGACAAGTCTATCTTCAAACAATGAAAACTTTTCTTCTATTTTGTGGCCCTTGAATTCATTCAAGATCTCCCACAATGCTCTTCTAGTAAATATCTTGATAGTTCTCGAATTATCTGTACGACAAATAAATAAATATATTAACTTAAAATAATTGTGTAATTTTTACGTACGATTTAAAAGTCATATAAAACAAAATGGCGGACGTAGGCGGATGGTTTTATTATGATTTACAATAGCCAACAAATCAATTATTATATTGTTATAAAAGTTGTAGCCCGACAAGACACGACATATACATAAAAACACGATTGTTTGAAAAAGTAAAGCAAAAAAATGTACCTAAATTGTAACTGTTTTCATATCACATAAAAATATAAATTTTATACGACAAAGTAATCATGTAATATTTTAAAATGTAGTACATACCTTCTTCTGCCATATCCAATAAAAGTTTTTTCTAAATTGAACCACACAAACACACAACTGTGAAGCGAAGTTATAGTGCGAACAAAAGTGCCGAAAACAAAGACATGCGACTCCACGAACGGCTGAGTTTCGACTGATTTGTTAAAACAGGTCTAGAGCGGGGGGATTTTTAATGGCCGCCGTCTAAAAGGTCGGTTACCTGGCTATAGGAACAATAGCTTACATGACACTTTTGACTAAGTTGCACATTTTTACTTATGTCCGATTTTATTGATCTAATAATCGTTAGTGCGTCGCGGGGTTCATCAAGATGTTTTCTTTGTGTGTTTATTTATATGTTGTTACCTCTTTAAGTGAAAACTACTGAATTAAGTGTGTAAAAATAAAAAGAAGACAAAATTCAAAAAAAAACTATTTTATTTTATTTTTCATCGTTCTCTTATGACGTTATCACGTAAAATTATCGTTCGTAAACCGACTTTGCAGACAACCATTACAAAGGGCGGCCTTATGCATGTTACGCAAAATCATGTATGACCAACATTTGTCAATCTTAGGTTGACTCACTAGGTATAAACTTTTAATGAAAATCATTTGTTTCATTATTTGCAAAGGTGTTTTACCCTTTCGACGCATAAAGCCAAATACGTGAAACACCACCTTTACGCAAAACGCCTAACTCGGAAAATACCACTTACGCAAAATCCAAACTAAGCATAACACCAACTTTGACTTTTAAACAAACAAATAGAAACAAAATACGATCGAAATGATGTTTTTTACCATGGAATATATTTTAGTAGGTTTTTCCTCTTAAATTAACACGGGTGAATCCGCGTGGCACAGCTAGTTACAGTTACAGACCAAAGTATATTGATCCGTATTCCTTAACAGTTTGTGTGTCCAATTTACATAGAACTTGATTGTCAAATAGATGTTTAGTAAGTAGAGATCTTTGGTAAATGGTGGTGGTGACGTCACAGGACTTGTTTCTATTCTAGGATAAGTTATCTCCCAGGTAGAGAAACGATACGATTTGTTTGGTTTCATTAAAATGTTTGAACAACATAAATATTCTTGTTGGAAATCTATAAATATAAAACAAGTCCTGCTCTTGGATAAGTGAACGCACTGCGCTAAATGCGGCCCTATGATTGGTCAATTTTGTGCTGCTCTTTTCACTTTACCCAATTAGCGTCTTATTTAGATTTTATAATTTCAGGACTCCCATATTGTACAATAAAATCAATAAAATTATTAACATCTTTAGAAGCAGCAAGATTGAGTATAAAAATAAAGTTGTAAAGTTTCTTTGTGAATTAGATTACGACAGCACCGAATCTTTACTTGAAATAGTACTGTGTCTTTGAATCTTTTTATGTACAGCTTTGGCTTTGAGTTGTTCTTGTGTTTCCACTCTGTTTCAAAAATATATTAACTTTACTGGGTATATTTTGTAAGTAAACTAAAAATTAAATTGATTGTGTCCAAAAGGGAGACCTGGAGACCTATAGTACAGGCCTTGGCTTAGTGTAGGCTTCAGATCTCCCACAACCGAACTAATCTGTACTTTGTCACAATATTTTTGTTATTTTTAAGTTTGATTGTGGAAGAAAATTAATAATATTATTAAAAGGCGAAACGACTGTCGGAGAACGGTGGTACAATCATTTGGTGGCATCCATTTTGAACCCCCATTTTCAATCCGCAAATATTTTTTCCATATTCTACCTAAAATGTGTTCCATTTTCTACACCCAATAATTTAATTGATTATTTTTTCCAATTTCTACCTAAAATGTATTCCATTTTCAACCCAAGTGATTACAATACTAAATAAGTATGATGTTTTTTTGTACAGACAGAAAAATAATTTAATATTTTAAAGACGTATTTGAACTACTATTATAATTAACACTTTTACCGAAACTATGAATCTATTTTTTCTGTTGACGTACTTGAGTAAAAATTAGGTAGGTAGTTAGGTACCCACTGCGTATTTGGGTAGAAAATGAAGTATTGATTTCCAGGGGGTTGAATATGGAGGTATTTTAATTAAAATTATGCCGTAGGTTGAAATTGGGGGTTGAAAATGGATGCCACCAATCATTTGCGGCTCTACGCGTTCGCGCGCACTATGCAATCTCATAGCGTTGATTGTGAATACGGGTGTGATTTATCAACGCACAGTTCAAACCAATGAAGGGATCGGGATTACATGACGACCTCTGTGGCGCGTCGGGCAAACACCCGACTGCGACGCAGAAGGTTGCGGGTTCGATTCCCGCCGGGAACAAGTATTTATGCGGACCATAAATTTTTGTTTCTGGTTCTGGGTGTTTCCTATATGTACCTATATATTTACAAAAAAAAGTATATAAGTAGTTTATCCGTTATCTGGCACCCATAACACAAGCATTAAGTTGCTTAGCTTGGGGCTGGATGGCGATGTGTAATATGTCCTGAAATATTTATTTATTTATTTATTTTGTATATATTATAGTTATTATGACGTAGGTATCCGCTAAGAAAGCATTTTTGGAAAATTCAACCCCTACGCGGACGAAATCGTGGGTGAAAGTTTGTTTAAAAAAACCTTCGATTGGTATTTAAAATACCTTATATTTCCATAGGTACTTCATGCAATTATTTTTATCACACAATCTAGGTAATTTGCTTGGTTTGTTGTTTTTCGATATATGTTTTATCTCAAACTTATCTGAAATTAATTGATTTTCATAAAATTATTGATTAATTAAATAATCTATTTATAACTACATGCTTCTTATAAAACAAAGCCTCCGTTCGTGTCTGTCTGTCTAAACGCAATAACCCACAAACCACTTAATGGATTTTGATACGTATTCTACAACCTTAAAACCAACTACGCAAAATACCACCTTTACGCAAAACGACTAATTCGGAAAACACCACTTACGCAAAATACCAACTACGCACAAGTTCAACTTTAATTTAGAAACACACAAATAGAAACAAAAGACGATCAAAATAATTATCGAAACGGAAACCTACAAATGGATAGTCTATCCCCGGCTTCGCACGGGTAGTTAGTAAGTAACACCTAAGTGTTACTTACTACAAGTGCGAAGCCGGGGCAGGTCGCTAGTTATCTAATAAAATCTGCAGCCGACCTTTAACGGTCTATGCATTTGCATTTATAAAAGATTAGTCTAGACTGGGCTATAAATATTTTGAAGCTAAGCTATTCCAGCGAATCTAATCTGTAAGCTGTTTTATTAGCATAGAAAGCGATGCTTTATGTATGCTTTATTTAACCATGTTGCATTGTTTTATTTATAGTAGTTACTATAAATAAAACAATGCATTGCAAAGCATTGTTTTATTTATAGTAGTTACTATAAATAAAACAATGCAACATGCAACGTCCTCTGACAAATGCAACCCCAAATGTAACTTTTCAATGGACTAAAAACCAAAATAACAAATTATCGCAGAAAGTAACTACTTTCTGCGATAATTTCCGCAATTTTGTTTTACAGATATCAAGAGGGGGTTAGTCTAAGCTTAAATCCAAGTTTGAGGGATTTTAGCTCTTGTCCCACGGCCGCCATCTTGGAAAAAGGGATTTAAATGGTTTTTATGGTTTATCTGACAAACTACAGCTCTCACAAAAATATTACTTGACATTTTTTGTTGCAAATAAGATTATCTACAACTTTTGTTAAGTAACTTTTAGCCGTGAACCAAAATTAAAACAGTTAGAAGCGAAAATCCATTACTCAGATTCCTTAGATATTTTTACGGTCCCATCTGGCTGAAAGCATGAAACTTGGCATGCAGGTAGCTTTTACATAGATAATAAGATATAGAAGTAGAAACAAGTCGTATGTAGATTGGTTCCCCCCTTTCCCCCCCTTTTGTGTGCCAATTTAGAGTTTTTTTGCATTTTTATGAAAACGGTTAAAGCTATAACCAAATTGCCACTGAGCAATATGATCTTCATCAAATTCACTATAACATTTACCTGAGAAGTATGTAGATCGTACTTATAGTTTAAAAGCTGTAAAGTGATTTTTACGCCCCGTCGACCCTGTTTTGTATCAGCCTTACAGTTTTTTTATTTTATTATAAAAACAGTTAAAGCTATAACAAAACTGTTAATGACCGATATGTTCTTCATTAAATTGTCTACAATAATTGTCTTAAAAGTATGTTGATAGGATTTATAATTTTCAGAATATGCTTACTTTTCTTCTTCTGAAAATTAACACAAAAAGGTAAACATCGAAAAAGCACATGTAATAATTTTTATACGTTTTTAGACCCTCCGAGAGTACTCCTTAGTTTACATCCTTGAAAACCCTGGGCTACTCCCATGGTGCTACGAAATCAGTATTCTTAGTAAAAATAAAAACTTAAATTTTCATGGATTTTCGCTTATAACTTTTTGTTTTTTGTTCTACGACTTTAAGTTACTTTACAAAAGTTGTAGATAATCTTATTTGCAACAAAAAATGTTAAGTAATATTTTTTGTAAGACCTATAGTTTGTCAGATAAACCATAAAAACCGTTTAAATCCCTTTTTCCAAGATGGCGACCGTGGGACAAGAGCTATAATCCCTCAAACTTGGATTTAAGCTTAGACTAACCCCCTCTTGATATCTATAAAATAAAATCACGTCCTCTGACAAATGCACGCTAAGCCCAAAAAAATGTAACATTTCAATGGACTATTTATGGTGCAATAAAGTGCTTATCTATTATCTGCGTCCACGCGTTAATTTTAAAACATAGGAAAAATCGGAAAAGCGCATACTCGCGCGGAAACGCGGAAGGCGGCCGCAGTTTTTCTCTTAAAGTCAGGTTCCACCTTGTTAGTCTTTTATAAGTTTTCCACAACCTCACTGGAAAAAAGAGGTTAATAAATTTTTAATGGTAAAACTCAAGTTTCAATAATGTTTGAGGTAACAGAGGGAAAAACAGACATGAATTAAAAACAACTACAAATTCGTGCTCTACAGTTTTCCAAGTTTTATATTTGCTTGTCATTTTTACGGGTTTTGAAGTAGGCACTTTAGGTACCTACCACTAATATTTAATATATGTATAGATAGACATTTTTTTATTTGTTTCCAAGTACTTTTTGTCCTCTCTTCCTTTTTAACCCCAGACGCAAATACGACGGGGTTTTATAAGTTTGACGTGTCTGTGTGTGTGTGTGAACCGATTTTGGTATTGTTTTTTCTAAGTTTAATTGTCCCATTTTTTTATCGAGGAGAAATGCTCACTATGCACCTTCCCACGGCTCCGGGGGGAGCAGCGGGGATGTGTGGGGCTCCTTGCTGGCCTGAGACAGTAGGCAGCCAGAGGTTTACCCACTAAAACTCCTCGATGTCTCTCTCTCCACATACAACTACTTCCCCCTGGGGTGACTGGTCTCGAAAGACCCTTCCGCGGAAAACCCTTCACAGGGAAAAAAGGCGCAGGACACGCCCCGCCGCCATCTCGCGCCTAAAGTTTAGATGTCCCTAAACCAAGTAGTATCAACAATCGCGTGCCCCCACAATGTGGTTTTACTATAATTATGTTATAGTTCTTCGGAGGGTAGATGTAGATAAAGAGGGTTGAAACATTTGTTAGAGATAGTAAAACGGGAACTTTAGATAAGAAAACTTTGTATTAAGACGATTCATTTTTATTTTATTGTTTTGTTTACATTATCAACATCTTGTTCAGTAATGCTTCATGGAACTAGGTATGCAGTTTATGTATAAGAATAGGGTGCATATTAAGATGGGAATAGGTAAATAAATTAGTTTACGAAATTAATAAACAAGTAATAATCAGTTTAAGATTCGGGCTATAAATTGTTATTGAGAAATGTAATTTGTTTGTTAATAACGTACTTATATAATTTAAAAAAATTAATTTAATAAATAAAAATAGTATCTCATCAATCGTGATAGCTAGAGAGTTAAAAATTTCACAGATTGTGTATTTCTATTGTCGCTTTAACAAATTAAAAACAGAAAAAAAAATTGAGTGGGGCTCAAATACAACATGGTACGGAACCCTTCGTGCGGGAGTCCGACTCGTACTTGTTCGAAATTGGACGTCAAACCCAAAATTACAAACAGATCTTAAGTACCTACCTAAAAAATTCAAAGTCTTAATTGACTGACTGATCAACGGACAGTTGAAACTAATCAGACGGATCAGGCAAAAATTTGGCATATCTAGACATCCATTAATAAAGGATTTAGGAAATTCAAACCCTACGCGGACAAAATAACGGACAAAAGCTAGTTACAAAAAATTAAGATATAGACAAAATAGGTCCTCAACAAAAATCTTACCCTAAAAATAATTTGTTTTTTACAGACCGATTGCATTGAAACTCGGTATGTAAATAGCTATAGGCTTTACTTTTTATCCCGACAATCCCACGGGATCGGGACTTACGCGTGTGACGCTAGTAACCCTATAAAGTAGACAGATAGACATATAATACGTATTAATTTAAGCGAGACAATAGGCCGCTTATTCATATAATTTAACTATGAGTACTTTAGTATATTCGTATATGTACATCTATTCTGTAATAGTCGGTATTGTCTAGAGTTTATTACTCGCTTGATAGTCTAGGTTCAGAGGTTCTCAAACTTATTTCGTACACCGCCCACTTTGAAAATCAAAACTTATTCAGTGACCTTCAATTTGTACTTACGTAATTCTGTAAACTGTGGCAATAATAGTGTGCTTTATTAGTCTGTTCTGGGGTTTAAATTCGTTCTAAACAAGATACAAGTATTGATGAACGAGGCGATTGATACAGGATTGCACAAAGTGGTATTTAACAAAAAGTTGTTGCTCACGGGCTATATTCTACGAAAGCTAGCTAGGAGCAAGTAGGTTTTACTTTTAAATAATTTCGAAATACATATAAAGAAAAATTGCAAATCAACTACCCCCCTCCCTAAACAACTTCAACACCCACTTCTTTTTTACAGGGCCCTTCTAGGCCGCCCACAAGGGGGCGTTATCGCTAACTTTGAGAAATACTGGTCTAGGTTCAGATGGTGTAAAGTTCGGTCATTTATTGGCTTAGGTCCAACATAGGTATCGCCTTTTGTTCCCGTTTCGATCGTCTTTTGATTCAATTTCGATCGTCTTTTGATGTCATTTCGATCGATTCGGGGACAGTCAGGAAATAAATGTTCCTGGCTAACCCCTAATTTGATTTCGAAAACAGTTCGGGGACAGGCACGAATGACCCAGGGACAAAGGGATTTTTTTTTCGACTACACGTCTGCAATTCTGTTCTCGACTTTACTTGTGCGATCAAATTGAAAGCCTCCATTATAATAGTCAGTTAAAAAAGAAATCTCAATAATTACCTCGTATTACTACGTTGTAATTATTGTATTAAATCTGGCACCATCTCTAGTTACACTAAGGTCAAACCGTGGGACAGACAGAGATAACAGAACAATTCAATTAATATAGCGTAGCGAAGCAAAAGTGTGAGAAAATACATTCACAATAACTAAGCCCTACACGACTAGTGCGTGTGCTACGGTTTCACACGCTTTAGTCCCGAATCCCGATCCCGTGGAAATATTGGGATATTTTTTTATTCCGTTATGTCAATGGACAAGGTCATTTTTCTTAGGGGGTTAATCTTGCTATACTTCGAGAAAGAAAAAGTTCTTTGAAAAATCTGATCCAAATGAAAATCATTTTTTTTATGTCAAACTATTCGGGAAAAATAAAAAAAAAACTACTTAGGTAGGTACCTATTCTTCGTTTCGTTCTACTTAGGTTCGTATCAAGAAAGTAGAAGTAGGTAACCAAGGTAAACCACGGGACGTAATCAAATTAAAATAATTCACTTGGATATTAAAACTGAAGGATTAATATTCCCCTTATCTAGCCGCTTTCAGCTGTAAAAAATATAAAATTTTCGAGGTTATGTAAATTCGAAAAACAACTGTTTTTCAAAACAAATGTCATTTAGACTAAGAACAGTAGATAAAAGTTAAGATTAAAAGAATATCTTAAAAGAATTTAAGGTTAATGACCTCTCCGTGTATGGAACAGCTGATTTACAGGTAAACCTAACCTCAACATTTTCAAAAAAAAAATTGATTTTCCAAAAGTCTGTGAACAAAAGTTGTTTGTTTAGGTGCACAGAAGTAGCCCTCGACGGCTTGCTTGTTTAGTTACCAATAACCCTGTATAGGGATTTATCTTTGTGTGTTTATTGTAAACCGTTCTACCTATCTATCTATCTAGGTAAGTATGTCGAAAAACAATGTTTATATTTATCTATCTGTAACATAATAATATTAAGGTACTTGCGGGTAATAAGGGCCACCTAAATTAAAAACTAAATATTTCGCAAAAATAGGAAAAATATAAAAAAAAGCTAAAAAACTATTTATTTGTTTATTTTCTTATTTATTCACAAATATCAAGGTTTTTGAAAAACCTAAAGTTTAAAATGGATAGAATGGGTTACAAGCCGTCTTTTAAAATTAATAATATATTTATTTTAAAATAGTCTTGTACTGTGATTTTTAACTCAACACGAGTTTCTGTACATTATTATGGATTTAATTTAAATTTGTATGAAAAGTTTTACTTAATTAAAATATTCATTTGAAAGTAAACCTGAACTTTGATGCAATTTACGTGTCCTTTAATTTAGTAAGGTAAGATAGGTTGTGTCCCTTATTACCGGCAGACACCTTAGTACGAATTTAGTTTGCAACTTGGCTGACCCAATCTCGATGTGGCTCTGTCGAAACATCGGCACACATAGGTTGATGGAATGCGATGTACTGCGCCAGGGGACGACAGAAATAACGCGTATCCGTTCCCGTTGTCATGGTTACAGATCTAATGCTTGGTAGGAGATCGCACGGGAAAATTAGAGAACAAAGAGATCTAAGTATATAACATGGAATAGAGGGAAAAAACTGATACTTTTCTAATAGTTTCAACAATGTAGCAATTCGTTTTGGAATAAATGCGTCAAAGTGTGACTAACTAGGCGTTACGACACGGGATCATTGATTTAAGGTGCATACAGGAGCCAAAAGCAAATTGCCTGTTTAACTTTGTATTTATATTTCTTTAAGAGGAAAGAGTCCCGGCTCTCTCTCCATACAAACGTAGTCGACTGTTTCCTCCCTGGATAATGACACTAGCACAAATATTTATGTAGCATAAAACTTATAACTGCCATGACCATGCCCCTAAGTCTTATTTTTTACAGACAGTCGACTACGTTTGTATGGAGAGAGAGCCGGGTACCTTTCCTCTTAATGTATCTATCAACGAACAAGAGTTTTTTTCTGTCTGAAAGTTTTGCTATAGAAAAGATGTCAGAAAATGTCATTTTAACCCCATGGCTGTCGATAAGGATTTTGACCATAAATAATACAAATAACAATAATAAAGCGTCCCTTCGAGGTATAAAGTTATAGGTCCTAAACATTGTATAGTAGCTATCAATGTCGTTGAGTAACTAGCTATGAGTTCTCCGAACTTTATTGACATTTCCTTATTTATAAGTGGAATAATTCAAGGCGGATATAGGACATAACGTTACAATGCATTCGATATCAATACAATTTGTATGCAGAGTGTTTTGTATACGGGTACTTGACGTAAACCAATATATTATTAAATTTTGTGTGACTTATGCTAACCGTTGTGATAAGGGAGCTGCCTAGCTGTACCTTGGATACCTGAAGGGCAAATTTTCGTAAATAACATTGTTCAAATTGGCCAAAATGAAATTCAATATCGTTCCGATTGAATTTCGATTGCAAAAAATACCCCCAAAGTAGCTCAAAATATCCTCAAAGACAGCTTTTGGTATTCTCAAGAATATTTTTTGTACTCGAAATGATATTGCAATTTAATTTGAACAATTTTATTAAGGTACGTGATTTCTGTTTTCTTGAATTGGTTTAACTTTAAAGATACTACCTTAGAAAAAATTGTTTTGCCCCAACTCTTCGATTTTATCATAATAATCTAGTGAAATTGGAACGTAAATGCATAAATTGTTATGTATTTACGTTCCAATTTCGTTCATTGTCTGTGTTCTCAGTAATAGCGTTTGATGTATGTTGCAGTTGCGGTCGGAAAGCTAACCTGCAGAGTTATTAATATTTGACCGAAATAACCGCGTTACTGCGGGACGCATCGTTTTGTTCCATGTTTTATCTCCACTATAGGCAGTAGAATCGAGAAACGAAAGGATCGCCGATTTTAGATTATCGCTATTATAAAGTAAGATCCAATTTAAATCGATAATGTTGCTCTAATTGTCAGTCAGTTTCAATAGTTCTTTCCAACACCTTCCAGACCACCGAAAGATGATCCACAAAGGTGTAGAGGTAACTATAAAGAACCCGACTACGTAAAAAAATTGTAGTTAAAAAAATAAACTAGGTACCTAGTACCTACATAAAAATCGCTCTCTAAAAAGTATGAAACAAGAAAAATACAGTCAGCTAATTTTGTAGGCAATCTCAAAGTGTCGTGTCTCGTGTCGTTCAGTGGATAGCCGTCGTCGGATGCCACCTTGCAATGCAACAGTACTAAGGAATTCATATAGAGTAATTAAGCCCTTTCATTTGATATCCCACACGGTAAATTTAAATTATTTTTATTTTTTAATCCATGACTCTATGTCCTCTAGAGGGCGCCACATTCAATTTATTGTGACGTCACATAGCCTATAATCAGCGGACCATTGAGACGCTTCTAACGATACATCAATTGTTAATTTATAATTAGTAGTTTTAAAGTTACGTGGCAACGCTTCGCTTGGTACAAATAAAAAGGCTATTTTTTGACGTGATAACGTCTAATAAACTGATGGAACACCTGCATTCACAAAAAAGTGTCTGTTCCGGTACCATGACGGCGTCATGGTAAACGTAACGCGTCTCGTGTTTGTTTTATATTGTTTAATAATAATATCGCTCATCTGGGATTGTGTTATGATGACGAGTGAGGAATGGAAGAAGAAGATTAACGTTCGTAAACCGACTTTACAGACTAAGTACCATTTTCTTTTTGCAAAATTAATAGGTTCGATTTTTAGTTTTGCTATCTCTTAACTTTCCAAGCCGCTATGGTTTGAACTTTATACTTGCATATCGTTCATAACTGCGTTGGAGCATCATTCTCGGATTTTATAAAATCACGAAGGTCTGGTGGTGGGTGGGATCTTGGTCTATAAGGTTATACGTTTTCCCTACTAAATGTTTTAGAGATTCCTACGTTTTATACTGAGATATTTAACTTATTATGACTTAAAGTAGGCCTAATTTAAGCTATTGTAGGGGCAGACCAAAAATATCACTGTTTAACATCCAGGAAGTACTCTGTTTCAGCGTGAAAAAAGAGACCAATTTTACGTATGTAGTGGTGCACGGTTATATTGACGTATGGTCATAGTGTAAGTGATGCATAGATGTGTGGAAACACGCGACGTTGTCGCGTTGTGTGTGGAAGCAGGAACACGCAATTACGCTAGAGCAGAGCCGCAATACAGTTTGCTGGATAAGGGCGACGTTGCCTCTCCGTCTAATCTGTCTAATAAAAATCAAAATATTTTCAATTGCATGATATTCAACTCAGTGCTGCCAGACCTACACCTGCAAGATTTTATGTAACTTTTGGCACTGTCGCGTCACTTTTGATACTTGAATTATACGTTATTTTGATAGACTTATCAAATTATCACTTTACCATCTGAGCACCTACTGAAAATAAACCTTGAGGAAATTTTAGTGTCTTGTAAGTGATTGAATTATTAAACACAAGTTGGGCCGTAGGAACAAACTACGACTACTCTGGGTCCCAGGCCATGAAGGAATAGCAGGAAATGAGAAGGCTGATGAGCTGCAAGAACAGGATCGGCAAGTGCTATGCTTGGACCAGAACCATGTACGGGCCTGCCAGCATGCACAATCACAAAGGCCGTAAAGGATTACGTTGATAAGAAACACACGCAAGAGTGGGAAATCAGTGAAGGGCTACTACATTCGAGGAACATAGGATTTTTCCTCTTAGTGGGATCGCTGCGTTAATCGATCCCAAGGGGTCGAAGTGTTGCTGGCTATGTCAGCCCGCGATATAAGATAAGATAGAACTAATTTTAAATAAATAAACCTTTTTGTACATTACTTTGTCTTTATTTTTCTCTTTTCATTCAGACCTAGTACAATTTGCATAGTTCAGAATTCGTCCTAGTTTAAAAAAAAAATGATTACTAACAGTACCTACCATAAAATTGATCCTGTTTTTGAAAATTTATTCAAAAATATATTTTCATTAAAAAAAAATATTTGTATCGAGATTTGAACCGGGGCTCTTCAGAACACTACCCCGCCGCTCTAAATGACTACACCAATCGGTATCTGTAGGACTACGTCAAATATAGTCTATAGTTGCTACAGTTTATTGTTTTGTATGTGTGCGTGTCATTTATATCGTGACAAGAGTTAAAAATTGTACTTTGGAAATACATTAAAATGTGACTTCCAAAAAATTAAATTATGTTTGAAATATGTTCAGAGCAAACTAGAAAACAGGCAATATATATACAAATACTTTAATTCCACGTCAATTATAGCAAAATAAAATAAAACAATACTTTCGGGGAAAACAAGCGCCATCTAGCGGAATACTTTGCTTAGCGATACGAAACATTCAACATTCAATAGGCCGACAGGAATTGGGTTGTATGGACCCTTCGCTACTGATCTAGTATCGCTCATTAACATTTAGAGTCGAGCAGTGAGTTCTAAATGTTAACAATTGACATAGGAAAATGCATTTAGAGTAAAGATTACAAAATCAAGGTTTGTAAAGCAAACGTTTCTCACATAACTAAGGTACAGACACATTACCAATTAGCTGAACCCCACGAAACCCTAGAGATCGCAAATCTGTAAGGCTGTAACGTAATGTTACCTGATTCTAAACAATATAATTACTATACAACACAATATTGCCAAGTCAATCTATTTATTTAAAACATGAGCGATTTTTAATATTGATATGGTGACTTTAAGATGTTGTTAGTTTAGCATATTGCGAAATAACTTAGACAGAAAGTCCCTTTAGTAGGGACTGAATAAATTAACCGACTTGGTATTACATGGATCTCACAACTTTTTACGGTAGAAGAACTGGGTTGCGAGATTTGGTTTTTTTTTACAAGTTTTTTATTTATTGTAAACCCAAAATCTGGCACACGCACGGTACATCCATGCCAGATTTTGGATGTAGGTACCGATGGAAATGGATACTTATTTCGCCATTAATTGTCCATATTCTTTTGTAGTTTATAGGTATAAAGTTGGCAAAGAACAAATGATGTGGTTCAACTACACAGAATTTCCTTTGGTTTCCAATCCATAGATTTAAGAATGAAAATGTCATATGAACGTATAAAATCCATAAAATCAAACTCACCAAAGACATTAAACTCTGATCACTGGTCGTGAGTCGTGTGAGCCCAGAGTTTATGTTTACAAAAGATTTATTGAGCTATATTTTAGAAAATCAAGTTTCTATTTTGTTTATCGTCCCACTTATCGGTTTTTAAACGAAAGCATATCGTAAAAGTTGGATTATGCTGCATTTTATAAATACTTTAACTAAGTTTTCATTTTTATTCCATTGAAGTTAAGCCCGTTCATTCGAAGACGACTTGTAAAAAAAACCGGCCAAGTGCGAGTCGGACTCCGTACCATTATATTCTGTTGTTATAGCGGCAACAGATACATAATCTGTGAAAATTTCAACTGTATAGCTATCACGGTTCACGAGATACATGCCTGGTGACAGACAAACGGACGGACAGACAGTGGAGTCTTAGTAAAAGAGTCCCGTTTTGACTGTTTTTGTACGGAACCCAAAAAGCGACAAGAACATAAAATTATGGTCAGTCCATGAAAGGCAGCTCTGTTTTATCATTTTAAACTGCCATGATCATTTTCACTAAAGTTAATTAAAACGCCATATTTATCACGATAACCGATTTACAGAAATATTTTGTCTCGTTTAAAATTGTGTTTGTAACAATATAGAAATATGGAACTGCCTAACTAAAACGTAATTAAAGTAATAAGGTACCTGTTAATAATAAGGGTCACTGAAAGGTTTCAAAAATAAATCTTGTGACAAAACAACTAGAAAACGAATTATTTTTCAGAATCATCAGAATCAGGTAACATTACGTTACAGCCTTATAGATTTGCGATCTCTAGGTTTCGTGGGGTTCAGCTAATTGGTAATATGACTGTGCGTGCTGGTAATAAGGGCCACGTAAAAATAGAGAAAACTACTTAAATAACAGGCCATTAAATAATATATTTACTTTATTGTCAGAAAAACAATTCTATAACAAAATATAAAAACTGTAAGGCTTATACAAAACAGGGTCGACGGGGCGTAAAAATCACTTTACAGCTTTAAACTATAAGTCCGATCTACATACTTCTGAGGTAAATGTTGTAGTGAATTTGATGAAGATCATATTGCTCATTGGCAATTTGGTTATAGCTTTAACCGTTTTCATAAAATTTGCAAAAAACTCTAAATTGGCACACAAAAGGGGGGGAAAGGGGGGAACCAATCGCCATACGACTTGTTTCTACTTCTATATCTTATTATCTATGTAAAAGCTACCTGCATGCCAAGTTTCATGCATTCAGCCACATGGGACCGTAAAAAGGGCTAAGGAATCTGAGTAATGGATTATAATGGGGGCGAAATGCATGGGGGTTGCTTTTAAAGGTGCAAAAAAGCCTGCTAATGTTTGTACTAAGGAAAATAACACTTTTAAAGAGACGAAGCTCTTGTGTTTACAGATAGATGCCGATTCGATTACGTAGTAAAAGTTCTCAAAGCTTCCTACGTTATTTTGCCTCATTACCTAACGCGATCAGTATAACAAATCCTCTTTTGAATTAAGTAATTTTATTTAGACAGCATTGTGATTTATAGTTTTCGCAAGCTTTTAATGAAAGTGTGTTCTGTTATGTAAAAGTGACGATTGTGTCGTCTGGTCTAATTTGAAACGGTGACATTATCACAGCGCGGGTCTAGGTTGGCTTGTATAATATAGAACTGAGTCAATATTTATTTATTTATTTCCAACTTATTACTATCATTACAGGTAATAGGTACCCAATTCGATAGTGAAGCATAAATTTAATTTAACCATGCTGTTAAGAGGCCCCTTCACGAGTCTTAGAGCGGCTTCCTTGACATGTTGTGCGTAAACAAATTTAGCTAAATTCTAGCCAAATGCATTTAACGGGTAATTTAAAAATAATATTTTAATAATCACAAAGGTTGATGTAATTTAATCAGAAATTTTGACAGTTGTTTAATCATGTTTAAGAGGAAAGGGTACCGGGGGCTTTTTCCATACAAACTATTACAAACGTAGTCGACTGTTTTCTCCCTGGGTAATGACACTAGAGCAAATATTTTTGGTGCATAAAACTTATAACTGCCATGACCATGCCCCTATTTTTTTATTTTTTTGATTTTTTAATTTTTTTAATTTTAAAATCTATGATAATTAGAAAATGAAAAAAACCAAAACATAGGGGCATAGTCATGGAAGTTATAGGTTTTGCAGCACAAAAATATTTGTGCTAGTGTCATTATCCAGGGAGGAAACAGTCGACTACGTTTGTATGGAGAGCGCGCAGGTACCCTTTCACCTTAAGAGAAAAGGGTACCGAGGGATTTTTCCATACAAACTATTACAAACGTAGTCGCCTGTTTTCTCCCTGGATAATGACACTAGAGCAAATATTTTTGGTGCATTAAACTTATAACTGCTATGACCATGCCCCTATTTTTTACTTTATTCTATTTTTTTATTTTTATAATCTTAATTTCTATGATAATTAGAAAATGAAAAAAAACCAAAACATAGGGGCATAGTCATGGCAGTTATAGGTTTTATGGCACAAAAATATTTGTGCTAGTGTCGTTATCCAGGGAGGAAACAGTCGACTACGTTTGTATGGAGAGCGCGCAGGTACCCTTTCACCTTAAGGTCTTAAATGCTCTTCATTTTCGTTGTGAAAGTCAACATTAAAATATGCTATTATTTTTAGATTTTGCAAGAAAAAAGAAAATCACTATAGCGAATAGTTTATAATGAATGAATCAATGTATCCTCATATTTTTATAAAAATCGGTTAAGTAGTTTCGGGTCCTATTTGTAAGCGGTTTTAGTTGGATACAGAACACACTATTTTGCCTCAGTCTCGGTCTCAGAACGTTTTTATTTTTTAAGAAAAAAAAGTCTATATTATTGCTTTTTTACGACTGCATTATATATTTAGTCCTTGCCCACGTATACAGATTTCCTTTTGTCTTAAGTAGATGACATTTTCACACGAATGAATGTGCAGATCCAGTTACATTATAAGATATTCTTGCATATTCACGACGATTTAAGATGAAGTTGTAAGACCAGCAGCGTAAAATATCGCGACAGAGGTGTCTCTGGTCTTAGGCCCGTATTAATAAATCGCTCTCAATATCGATCTTGAGTGCGTATCAATCGAGTGAGTCTTGAGATGTGGTCACTATCTTAAGTTAGGCGTTAATTAATAGATAAAACTCAAGTTTTAACCAAGCTGATATCGCTCCTGAGATTTGAGACTGATCTTGAGAGCGACCTTGAATGACAGTAACGCTATGTTCTTACCTTAAATGGTCTGTTTTTACCCTATAGTAGGTAGTTTCGTCATATTTTACTGTCAACTTGTTTTTAATGTGAAAATATTTTACAAAATGTAAGATTTTACTATTAGATAATTATTCCGAGACGTTTTAAAGGTTTGGTGTGATGACTTTATTTGTTCACTGCAATGCCCTCTAACTTTAGTCATGTATGACCCGCAATCAGACTTGAGTTCACGAAACTACATCTTGAGACATATCTTGAGAGCTGAGTTTGATTTATTATTACGGTATTACTCAAGTGATACGTCGCTCTTTAATTAGGTTTATTAGTCAGCGCAACAACTTAAGAGCAAACTCAAGATTGAAATCGATATTGAGTTCGGTTTATTAATACGGACCTTAGAAACAGTTTTTGGGTATCAACCGCTTAAAATCCATGGAATGATATTTCTACTGTCGATGTCGTAGAGGTAAAGATATGCTTTGTATTGTACACTTCGAAACACGGTTAGAGTGATTTGCCTCGATAGAAAAAAATCGTAAATATCCTCATTTTTTTAAACATGGCGATTGTAAACAAAAAACAAGGACTAAATTTATATTTTGATAAACCTTATATCAAATTCTTTAAGGCAGTTCCAGTGGTTCTTCACTAAAATAGATGTTAGTTTTTTAAATCATATACATAGTATAAAACAAAGTCGCTTTCCGCTGTTCGTCCCTATATGCTTAGTCGTCTAGATTAGACATAAAGGCCAATATATGCCGTACTGTCTTGTTTATTACAGCTGTTGCAATCAGTCAATTAGTTCATCAACTGTGTTTATTTTCCTGAATGGTAACGGAATTACGACATACATTGTTATTGTTAACTGTGTGAACGTATGTGCATTATATTTCACTCGAATAAAGTGCTGATTTGCAAGAAATGTAGTTAAGGCGAAGTATGACAGCTATCCTTTTCCCCCGCACGCCGCATGTTGGCCGTTTTAACTATGTTTTATGCTTAACTACTTCGTACGTGTGGTAGTTTTGTATTATGTACCAAAACCTTCCTCTTGAATCACTCCAATTGTAAAACCGCATCAAAATCCGTAATAATCCGTTGCGTAGTTTTAAAGATTAAGTAATATATAGGGACAGACAGAAAAAGCGACTTTGTTTTACACTATGTAATGATGAAAAAATGAATTCCGACAGCAATCACTCGATTACTAATTCAATAAACCAGTCAAATTAATTAGAATGCTTGCAAGCGAAATCGTGTAAAATATCACATTTTGCAACTCGTTACTAAATACGATTTTTACACAATAACCTCAGAATGTGACTCTTCGCTCCATTTAGATTTCGCAAGTTATTATTTAAACATGAGTCAGAGTTGTACAAAAATAAGACTTGTATACGTACCGAAGTACCTACGGCAGAGGTCTTACCACGGGTTGTTCACGCGCTCGATCGAACGTGAACCGAATGAGTATTTGCTATGAGAATTCACGACTCGAAAGAATTGAGTCCGCGAGCCGCGAGATAGCTTATAACAATATCTCTGTATCTATCGCGGCGTCTTTTTCGCTTTCTACATAAAATAATATTTGGTTAGCTCGCGGTTCGCGTTTTGGTAAAACTATAAATTTAAAATTTAAAGTCCTCAACTTCGGGTAAGTGAATATAATCTCAAAATTTTCAAAAAAAAATGTTCTAATTTCCAAAATTTGTGGAACAAACGTTGATTGTTAGGGTGCAAAGAAGTAACCCTCGTCTGCTTTCTTATATAAATTATTACTAATAACTTTATATTATGTTATATTTATATTATCTGTATATTTATACGTAATACTTATAAATTTTTAACTGTAAATAATACTAGCGACCCGCTCCGGTTGCACGGCTATATATTATGCATGTATTATACCTAAAAACCATCCTCTCTCGAATCACTCTATCTATTTAAAAAAAACCGCATCAAAATCCGTTGCGTAGTTTTAAAGATTAAATAATACATAGGGACAGACAGTAAAAGCCACTCTGTTTTATACTATGTAAGTAAAGATATACACCTACTACGTAAATGCATTACAGACACCCAGAAGGTCAATTCTCGTAAATAATATTGTTCAAATTAGGTACATTTCAATATCATTTCGATTGCATTTCGATCACAAATAATACCCTCAAAGCTCAAAACACCCTCAAAGTTAGATGTTTGTAAAAAAAAACTGACTTTGAAGGTATCTTTTGCAATCGAAATGCAATCGGGATGTTATTGAAATGTAATTTAAACAATATTATTTACGAGAATAGGCCTTCTGACCAGAAACAAATATCTATCCATAAATATTTGTTTGAGGCGGGAATTAAACCCGCAACCTTTTGGGTCACAGGTAAGGCTTCCATCCCGGGACCCTCGGTCTCGAAAATATCGAAAGCCTCGACGATTTTTTCGTATTTTCGAGATTCGAGACTGCAACTTCCAGTCCCGGGAAAAACGAGACTTTTGAGATTCCAATGAAATAATTATTTTTCACCCTGCTTATGTGGCCACTGGCCAGTGACAACTGGCATGGCATCTGGTAACACTCTAATATAAAAATTACGTTAGTCTGTGGTAATTGCAAAATACATAACCTCATAACATAACATTGTCAGGTGTTACACGGGTCTCGTAAATTTGTAAATTTCTTTGTGTTATTTTTGTAACAAAATAAGGTCCTCTCTATCAGAAAATAGGTACATTGAATGCTCTTGTTTTTTTACGACCCCACTTCAATAATGAGAAAATCTGATATTTTTTTTATATTCCTTTCATTTTGTTTATTTTCAGTTCACTGTAACATTTTGAAAAATAAATGACCGTATTGAAATATCTTGTATTCACTAACGTAATACCTAATCCCTACCTAGACTACCTACATAAGGACACAGAAATCAATTTTGAAAAAGTCTCGAAAGTCTCGTTTTTCCCGGGAATCCCAGGACTAAAGCGAGTCTCGATATTTTTGTCCCGGGACTGGAAAATATACCGAGACTGGAAGCCTTAGTCACAGGCAGGTGTCCGAACACCGCGCCACAGAGGCCATCAATACGGCCCGTTTAATCGAGAACGTAAACAACTCGTGGCAGGGGTACAGGTAGGTACGTACTTGCTCGTTGGCCATTGAACTAGGGAAGACGAGTCGCCGTCGTGACTAACATATTGAGTGAAAAAACTAAGAACGTTATTATAATTGTACACCAAATAGTTGAGTAGGTATTTAAGTACCTACTAAGGTTCTGATCTGACAAAACTAAATCAGAGTTACTTGAAGTTCTGACCGTAAAGGGGCCTCTTAATCATAGGAATAAACAGTATTTGGCTAAATTACGGCTTTTTGGCGTGCAGAAGTCATTAATTAAGAAGAAGAAGTTTTAGTCTGACTATTGATTTAGTCTGACTGTCGATTTAGTAAACATTTTTGCGTCAAAAATAAAATATTGAGACTCATATATAAAAGCAAAATATAAGAACAAAATAAAAGCTAGATTTTTATTATTATCTATTTAAACATTTGGAACTTATGTCACTAAGTGAACATATCAGTTAAGTCTCTTTAATTGTAATTCTCTATGGTACTTCTACAGTCACATTACCAATTAGCTGAGCCCCATGTGACCTATAGAGCTTACTCGCATATCTGTAAGGTTGTAAAGTAATGTTACCCGATTCTGTTATTTTTAAACAATATACTATACAATACAGTATAAAAAAATAACAAAATAGGTAAGTACAATTTTTACAGATATGCGAATGAGCTCTGGGCCACGTGGGGTTCACCTAATTGGTAATGTGACTGTACATATAATATTCTATGTCTAAAGTTAAAGTTTGTCCACCTAGATATTTCAAAGTAACAAGCATAAGCAGACACAAAATCATGTTTTAACGTTCTGTGCCGTTTGTGGTTTAGTTACTAATGGTTAGCAAGTCATGATAATTTCAATGACATCATCCGATACCGTTGCTTTTTCGAAGTATATCTCACAGCTATCGGTTTTAAACTTAGATTTGTCCTTGTTTTTAAAACGACTGATTTAAAATATCCGGAGACTCCGGAGCAGTTTATGTTATGGTAAATATTCCGTTTCAATAGAATAGATGATTGATGAAAATAATAAGATGCAAGTAATAAGGGCCAATAAAAGGTTTTTTAAAAACCTTGATATTAGTGGCAAAATAACAAAAAAAGAAACAAAAAAATTGTTTCTCAGATTGACAATAAAGCAAATATTTGTCTAATGACCTGTTTTAAGTAGTTTTCCTTATTCTTACGATATATTTAGTTTTTAATTAAGGTTGCCCTAATTAACCGCAGGTATCTTACTAGTTTAAAATTCTGTAGTTACTGTCATTGTCGTTTCACTACATCACTCACTACATAGTATAAAATAAAGTCGCTTTCTCTGTCCCTATATCCCTATGTATGCTTAAATCTTTAAAACTACGCAACGGATTTTGATGCGGTTTTTTTATTAGATAGAATGATTCAAGAGGAAGGTTTATATGTATAATACATGCATAATATAGCCGTGCGAAGCCGGGGCGGGTCGCTAGTAATCTATAAATATAAAGTGCCAAAGCACTTTATATTCGTCAACTCAGGACAAATCCTGAGTTGACGACAGATCAACGAACAGACTAAACAACTAATCGCAGAGACCTGAAACTTGGAGGCTGTGTTCTTTGTACCGAAATTCTACCCCTTAGAGGACAAAAGGGGGTCAAAAGTTTGTATAGGACAACGTGATTCCTTGGTCCAATTTACTTCAAATTTTTGACTTCTACGCGGAAGTGGCGGACCAAAGCTAGTCTCCATACAATATTATTTGTTTTTACCCTAAAATTCGTCCCATCGTGGGTCATAGTTATATAGAACGACGTTAAGGTTGACTCAAACTTATATGTGAGTACAATCGGTAGCAAAAGTAGCTGACACAATTTAAGATTTCAAAACAATTAACAGTCATTGTACCACAAATACTTAAAATTCTAACAACAGGCGTTCAAAATTGCTGACACATGCACTGTATACTTTGATGTGTCAGCAGTTTTTGGTGCTGACTGTGGGTAACCTACTTTGTTAACGAAATATATAAATTTTGCAATACATTTCATAGAGCCATCTAGCTCCAAGCTAAGCAATTAGACTTGTGTTATGGTGGTCAGACAACAAGATGACATATTTACATATATCTCTACACAAATAATGTATACCAGCTCCGTGGTTTCATACGTGTAAAACCATCCCGTAGTAATATCAGGTAAAAAAGTAGCCAATGTTACTCCGAAATAAGAATGTATTCTTATACCAAGTTTGTTTTATCGAAATCGATCGAGTCGTTTCAGAGGCTCTTCAATATACACAACTGCTGCGCCCCGTGGTTTCACCCGCGTAAGTCCCGATACCGTGGGAATATCGGGATAAACAGTAGCCTATGTGTCTCCAGTTAACTAGATACCGAGTTTCATCGCAATCGTCATCAAAAGTCCAGTAGTTTTTGCGTGAAGGAGTAACATACATACACACATACACACACACAAACATTTATAATATTAGTAGTATTACACGCCCCATAAGAGCACGAATTTTGAATCAGAAGACTCACCATAGGGTTATTCAAAATTTAATAAGTAAGTACATTTTTTTTATTTTTTATTTGTGACAAATTTACTTTAAAAAAAAACAAAAAAAAATGCCATAGAGTTATCAAAACAAACAAAAACAAAATTCTTTACAAATCAGTGTACTTATATTAATTAAGGCGGGAAATAAATCCGCGACGCAAACATGTTGTAATTTAGATATTTGCGTATTTGCGTTCTTTCTACTAGAATATCATAGAAACATATTACAAACAGACCGCAGTAACCACAGTTAGTAACCACAGATGTTGTTTCTTTACTTTTGTAGATAGGTATATGTTTCTAATTTATTATAATGACGAGTGAATCCGGTAAAGGTATTGATTACTAGACCTCATTTCTATAACCTACTTCTATAAGAAAGGTTTTTGATTCACTAGCAGCGCTCCGCGGTTTCACCCGCGTAACTCCCGATCCCGTGGTAATATCGAAATATAAATTAGCCTATAGCCTTCCTCGACAAATGGACTATCCAACACAAAAAAATTTTTTCAATTCGAACCAGTAGTTCCTGAGATTAGCGCGTTCAAACAAACTCTTCAGCTTTATAATATTAGTATAGATTATAAAGCTGAAGAGTTTGTTTATTAGTGTTATAGTTTATTAGTGTATTAGTATAGATAAATAAAATAAATAAAATATAAATATAAATAATAGTAATAATAGTATATAGTATAGATTATTTTTGTTAAAAGTTGTCGAAATCTTGAAAATTTTGAATTATTTTTTTGAAAATTACCTCGAAGTTTCGGCGGAGTTACAATTGCCGTGGTTGCGAATAGTCAGTCTCGCAATATATTTTTTGACGTGATAACATCTTAGAAATAGGAATGCACTCACAAAAAAGTGTGACGTCATCGCTCACGTTCCGTTATTGACAAGGTAACCTTGTCAACGCATTGAAGTATGCAAAATGGTAATGTGTCAGACTCTGTTGATAGGTAACCATAGCAACGTCTTATTTCATCAATGTTTTCTTATGACGTTATCACGTAAAATTATCGTCCGTTAAAAGACTTTACAGACAACTATTTTTTTTTAAATTATGAACATAAAACGTGTGAGTTTAAAGATATTTGTGAATATCTGTAATGCTGGCTGACATGTCAAATACTATTAGTTCCGTAGTTCAAATCTTTCCCTTCCGGACTTTATCCCTCTCGCTGAAACCTGCAGTGGCCAGTCTGGAAAGCGTTGAACAGCTTTTGAGTTCGTGCCGTAGCAAGACGAGCATGGTAAGGTAGGGTTTCAGGGTACATGGAAACACTAAATATATTTGTGGGAAGACTGAGCAAATAATGGATCACCTGATTGGCTAGCTTCGTGTGCTCCACTAGCTGTTCAGTTGAGGAGTTTTCGTTGATTATTGTAACGTTCTTACGAATAGTATAGTACAGGCAAATGTTCGAAGTGAGGTTCAATTCTATTTAAAAACAACGACTAGCGTTTTTATTACTAGTAAATGCTTTAGTTAGTCTATACCCAACTTATGGCCATGTCCGTCACCTTTGGGCAAGTCCTTTTGATGTCATTGACACGACAGAAGAAGAACTTACTTCTTTTCATCAACGGAACTGATAATGTACCATGGTAGTCAAAAATGAGATTAAAATAGAAAATAACAATACTTATTAGTAACAAGAGATGAATGATCAAACTTTAAAGTCCGTTGTTTTCAAACATAATAGGTGTAGTAAGGATTAATAATAAAATATATTATATCTTAGATGATATTAATTAAACATATGGTATGTTTTACAATAACATTTATGTATCTTATTATCATATCTAACGTTATGCAAATTGTGACTTTGTCACCGTTATGATAATTCTAGAAGACTTTGTTTAAAGAACATGGGCAGTTTTCCATACATGGTTTTCTTTTATATAAAACTTTGACGTCTTGATGTAAAAAAAATACTAAAACAATCTACACAAGTCCTAGAATACATATAACAACCAAAATTCTCCATAGGAACCGCCGTTAAAAAGATAATAAAAAAACAAAATCGCAATGAAACACAAACAACCTCAGCAAACAACACGCTCGGCGGCGCGGCGCCGGAGTCGCATGTCATTCGTCCGTCACTTGAGTTTAGTGTTGCCATAATTTCAATTTATTTTCTACTGCTAAAATATCTTAGTTCATTATTTTGTTGTTTATTTTGTATGTTCATTATCTTTGATTCATTATAATTAGTTATTATAAGTACCTACATAATGCACAATAATTAAAAATATAAATAGATAGATAGATAGATAGATAAACTCTTTATTGTACCACATTAAACCTACAAAAATACATATCCATAGAGAAAAAAATGTGTCATTTAATATTTATAACTTCTAAAATAGAAGTAATGCTCTAGTACTGGTATTACCGAAATGCAAATTGAGTAGAACGGAAGTACCAAGTAATCGTGTTTATACTAATCAATATGATTTTATAAACGGTGGTTATATAGAATAAAAAATTAGCGCCAAAAAACATTATATAATTAATTAAACACCATGGTTGTACTCAAATTTTAAGACGCCAAAACTTTTGAGACAATAATTCGCCCTTGTTCTTTAGTTCCTCTGCAAAGAGAATCACTACATAGTATAAAACAAAGTGGCTTTTTCTGTCCCTATTTCCCTTTGTATGCTTAGATCTTTAAAACTACGCAACGGATTTTGATGCGGTTCTTTTTAATAGATAGAGTGATTCAAGAGGAAGGTTTATATGTGTAATACATGCATAATATAGCTATGCGAAGCCGGGGCGGGTCGCTAGTAGTGAATAAGAAAGAACACAGAGTCTTATCAATGTAGCAATTCGTTTTGGAATCATTCAAAGTATGATAGCGTAACTATTCTTAACTGATATTTAAACCGGATTAAAGTTTTTCTAAACATTATTGTTTACATTCTAATTTTACAGTCATAGGATGCAAATTCGCATTAATATTGAGTTTATTATAAAATATGTAGATATAACAGCCATCGAATAGCCGTCAGACAAGTTTAAAACGATAAAATAATAACGGAATAGCAAACTCACGCTTTCTCATCATTTAATATCAATGTCTTGATTAAACTTTATAATAATCAATCTTTGAAAGGATAAAGAATCAATAAAATAACTAAAGCAAAGAAAGTTGTCCATCCATGTGTTAAAGGAAAAAAAATCAATATAAAGTTGGCACTTACACCACACATAAGTAAGTATCCTTGTGATAACACGAACAAAACGCACACTTTAATAAACACTTTGTTGGATGACACTTTGTTTAGTTTACACAGTGGGATGCAAATGTTTTGTTGTCAGAATAACTGATAATAAAGTTGCACCGGACAACAAAAACGTCCTTCTCGCGTGAGGGTTGGAGAGTTACTAACTAAACTAAGCTGATCATGTGAACGTCTCGCCGGTACGCTAAACTTAACTATAAAACGTTACATTTTTAAAACTAACCGTTAAACGAATGCCATTCATAAAATGAATACAATAAAGTTGATTTTATCTTGTATCTTTGTTCACATGCCGTATGCACATTGTGTATACCACGGTCGTTTACACATTTCTTCTTAGTTGAGAGAAAAGGCGAAAGGACATGTTGCCCGCAACTTGTTTGCCACGTTATAGTGGAATTTAAGTAGGTATATGATCGTTAAATTGTTAATAACCTCGCAAACATATTAGAGTTGGGTGGTATTAAAGATAGGGAGGCAAAAATAGATAGAAGACAAGATGATATAAGAATGCATTAAAGACACGTTAAAGTTTAATTAAATACAACACATTTATTGCAAATAATGGTAACTATTAAGAGTCAAAACGTATCTTTACTTGTATAAATGAGAAAAATGTTATTCCTCAGGATTTACCACAAACGGTAGGTAGGTATTTTGGAGCTCGTAAATAAAGTCGCGAGCAACATCATGATATCTGTCGTACTCTTAATCCGAAAGAGAATACAAATTACTTAACGCTTATACCAAAACTGTTTGTAGGATTTCTAGACAAAAATTACTAAGGTAAGGACCTGAATTTAATTACCTTGATGTGGGACAAGATGTCAGCAACACACAGCACTTGCCATAATGGATTTGTTGAAGGAAAATTATATTCGCGTTTTAGACCTGTGTGATTTGGCCTACAAAATTTCTCTGGAGGTACCTCCTGTACTTAAGTATGTAATTGGGCTAGTCTACCTGGACCTAAAAGTCACTATCACTACATCACTACATAGTATAAAACAAAGTCGCTTTCTCTGTCCCTATATCCCTTTGTATGCTTAAATCTTTAAAACTACGCAACGGATTTTGATGCGGTTTTTTTTAATAGATAGAGTGATTCAAGAGAAAGGTTTATATGTATAATACATGCATAATATAACTGTGCGAAGCCGGGGCGGGTCGCTAGTATTAAATACGGCACAACATTTTGCAAAAAGTGAAGGAAAATCAATCATAATTAGGCCACCCGAGCCAAGGTCATAATCTCAATAATCATATTAAAATAACAATTTCAGTTAATAATATGAACTGCCTTTTAAAGATATTATCTTTCAAATAAACCCTATTTCATAACAATTGATATAAGTTATGTGAAAGTTTAATTTAATGCCTTAGAACAATATTTACCTACATAATTTCATACAGTTAGTGAAATGTATGCTTTGCTTAAATATTAATATTTTCAACATAACATTTCCAAATCAAAATAGATTGTAACATTGTGTTTACGTCATATAGTATAAACATAAGTTATATAATAATATCTAAAATAAATTAAAGAAATATTGCAATCCAAAAACAGTCGATTGTTCCAGTTTTAATAGTTTTTGCTGATGAACCTACCTAACTTTCCCCCCTCAGAAGGCAATGATTAAGTTAGGGCGAAAGCAGACGACAAGTTTTTCTATCGGCCGATTCGGAAACCAAGAAAATACGAGTGAGTCGAGTTAAATCAGCCGATTTTATGTCAGTAGTCCACGTTGGCCAGTGGGGATGGCAAAAGCCATATGGCCTACTGAGCAAAATAGTTTTCTAAATGAACGCGTCTGTGAGCACGCATGCTTGGATTGTCCATTCATGTGGAAGAATTTGGGTTATCCATGATCACAGGGATTTAACAAAGTTTCTTCTGAATATTGTAGGAAAGTGCAAAGAGAAACCTTATTAAATAGCGTGAAATAATTTTAGTTGTGTTTTTTCGAATCAACTTCGATTAACGTTGCTCTCGGGTATTTCTCATCGACTTGATTCTCATCGTCATTTTCGCGGGCTATTTTAATACTCCATTATTTGAACTATTTTTGTAAAGCAACTTATAGGGTTTGCCTTACTTATGGCCCTATAAGTTGCTTTACTTGTGGCCCTAAAGTTGCTTTACTTATACCCTAAATTTGCTTTACTTATACACTATAAGTTGCTTTACTTATGGCCCTATAAGTTGCTTTACTTATGGCCCTATAAGTTGCTTTACTTATGGCCCGATAAGTTGCTTTACTTATGGCCCTGTAAGTTTCTTTACTTATGGCTATATAAGTTGCTTTACTTATGGCCCTATAAGTTTCTTTACTTATGGCCCTATAAGTTGCTTTACTTATGGCCCTATAAGTGCAAAAATAGTTTAAAAAATGGAGGATTAAAATAGCCCACGAAAGTAACGATGAGAATCGAGGCAATGAGAAATATCTTACGGTGAAGGAAAACATCATGATGAAACCTGCAGCTAAGTTGGCTACAGGCGTATTGAGGAGTTATTTTCTCTGGATATAGTTAATTTAGCAGAAAGGATACCATAGGTTAGGGGCCAGCCTACTCCGTCAAATAACATTCCAGGCAAGAGGCCTGAAAAGCTGGCTAAAGTTGTTAGCGATGCATAAATCAGACAGATTAGATTTAAGAGTCAATTTAACTGTCCCAAACTATTTATAAAGTGTAAATAAATAATATATGTACAGTCGGAATACCAATTAGCTGAACCCCACGTGAACCAGAGCTCACTCGCACATCTGTAACGTGGTATATAACTTTTTTTTTTATTAAAACAAAGAATTTTGTTAAAAACACAGAATCGAGTAAGATTACGTTACAACCTTGCCATTTGCGAGTGAGCTCTGGGTCACATGGGGTTCAGCTGATTGGTATTCCGACTGTACATCTAGTTCATGTTAATTGATTTAAACATCATCATAAGGTCTCTCTCGCAAACAACTTTGTTGTGAGATTTGTCTCTAGAACTATTATATTAAACAAGCTGTCCCGGCAAACGTTGTTTTGCAGTATATAAATAACCTAGATACCGACTGCAGCGCCATCTGCCGGGCTGATTTGTGAATCTAAACCATCCAGGGCGCATACAAAAAAATCATTCAAATCGGTCCAGCTGTTTTACCTACGTACAGTAGGGTTATAAATAATTACCAATAACCCTGTTATTGGTAATTATACTAGCAAGCCGTTGAGGGCTACTTCTGTGCACCGTTTTTTTGAAAATATTGAGGAGGAAAATCAGCTGTTTTTTACAGGGAGAGGTCATTATCCTTAAAATATTTCTTTTTTTTTATGTTTTATCTACATTCTTAGTCTGACTGACTTTGTTTTAAAAAATCAGCAGTTTTAAAAAAAAATGAAAAAATTGTTTTTAAAACTCAAAATTTTCTTTTTTTTTCGATTTTCCAAAAGTTGTAGAGCAAAAGTGGTTTGTTGTGCACAGATGTAGCCCTCAACGGCTTGCTAGTATAATTACTAATAACCCTGTATAAATAGCTCAGCGTTTAACCACCAGATGTACCCTGTATGTAGTACAGTCAGCAAAGGGGGGCAACAGATTCACATTTTAAAGTTTTATTATTTTTAATGACGGTTCAATAATTTTTGGTTATTCTTTGTGAAATAACTAACACTTCGAAAGCTTTAGTGATATCAAGCAATATAATAAACAATTACTGAATCGTTAAAAAAAAATGAAAACTTTAAAATATGAAAGAAAGAAAGTTACCTTCAGTCCTTTGCTGACAGTACCACGCGGTCTTAAAAATACCGCTCGTAACTCAAAAATCTTGAAATAAACGGAAGATATTACTCGAGGTTAGTTAAAACAACAATATTATGGTCACCCTCGTATCACCGAGGATATGTGTGAGGTCTACTTACGTAAACCATTCAATTACAAGGGTAATTAATTTCGCTTTAAATACAAAAAAGGCTTCTCAAACTGGCTTAAATCTACTCCGGGTTATTACATTACCTACATTGTTAAAGAAATTTGTTAAAATACGATATTGACAAGTTCTATCCTCCAAAGACGTTCGACTAAGCTGGGAGTAATTAATTTATAGAACACTACAATCACTACATGGTATAAAATTAATAAAGTCACTTTTCGCCGTCCCTACTCGTATGTCCTTATGCCCCTTTGTATGCTTAGATCTTTAAAACTACGCAACGGATTTTGATGCGGTTTTTTTAAATAGATAATAAATAAATATTGCAGGACATTCCACACATCGCCATCTAGCCCCAAGTTAAGTAACTAGACTTGTGTTATGGCTAGACAACGGATATACTTATATACATAGAAACAGCCACACCACAGACAAATATTTAAGCATAAATAATTGTCTGAGGAGGCGGTAATCGAACCCCCAATCCTGTGTTTGGCAGTCCGGCATGGTGACCATTGTCAGTGTCCAACTAGGTCGACGAAAATGAGCTATTTCTTTTAATTTGCCAAACTATGTTTGTTTCCAGGGATTGATCTCTATCAGCAACACTATCGATTAGTACAAAAATGTAGGAGGAATATTTTTTGGAAAATTAACAGGTTCGATTCCTGGTTAGGGTAATGACTTTTTCAAACATCTAAAGATGCACTTTAAGTTTTTGTCAAAATCGGGCACGCAACTCCTTTCAACATTTTTCTCTATCTCTTAAGTATTTTAGTATACCTATAGCCCTGAAGAGCCATGTAAAAAAATCATCCTGTCCCAACCTTTCCCTCTATAATCCGTGCTCTCGGACTCACCGTTTAGGTTGCCTGGAAGAGGTCGCTTTGAGCGATAAGTGCCCTTTGTAGCACACAGATATATGGTGGTTGGTGTTGTTGTTTGTTTTTTAAATAAATAGCCAAGTAGCCATTATTATTTAAAAAAACTATAAACTTTTAATTTACAGGAATTTTAATGAATTTGTCAAGGTATAGTGCAATTATCCATAGATAAAGAAAACGTATGATAAAATGACGAAAGACGCATTTTAATTTCACGATAAATAAGCAAATCATTATGTAGGTAGGTATATTTTCAGGGGCACTTCAGAGATATTATAATAATTTGTCTGACTATCATGCTAGAACTAATAAATCTAGATATCTATACTTACTTACAAAAACTATATACCTGTTATGTAAGCTAATTAAAAAACTATAAGTCTAAGGGACTTTTTTTTTACATATATACATATAGGTCAGCGTTTGACCACTATCACACCTGCCTGATGGTAGGTGACGATGCGGTCTAAGATGTAACACGCCTTCCTAGAAGATGCCTATTCACTCACGACTTGAAGACCCCCAAATTATACACGTCAGGAAAGACAGAGGCAGGCAACCGATTCTATTCCCTTGCAGTACGAAGCAAAGCGCTTAATGCGAACGTCTGGTATGTCCACCATGAATCGGTGCCGCACACCAGCCTGCCTGGTTGTATGACGAAAGAATGGAGATGACTAGATTAGGTCGTGGAGTTCTGTTGCACACTCCCCGAAATGTATCCTGTGTGTGTGGACTTAAAAATATTATAATAAAAGAAAGAAGACTCATGCCCCCCTTATTCCGAAACGAGACTTTAGGATAGTCCGAAATGTGGATTTAAACCTTAGATATAGATACAGATTTACTCGTGAACTATAGTCTAAACACTATCCATATATAATCTATAGGGATAGTGCTTAGACTATAGTTTCTAATTTTCAATCACTAGGTACATAGTATAAAATAAAGTCGCTTTCTCTGTCCTATTTCCCTTTGTGTGCTTAAATCTTTAAAACTACGCAATGGATTTTGATGCGGTTTTTTTAATAGATAGAGTTATTCAAGAGGAAGGTTTATATGTATAATAAACACATGTTTACATGCATAATATAGCCGTGCGAAGCCGGGGCGGGTCGCTAGTAGATTATATAGGGATAGTGTTTAGACTATAGTTCATAGTATCTAAACCTAAGGTTTAAATCCATATCTCGGACTATCCTTAAACCTCGTTTTGGAATAAGGGGGATTAAGTTTCTGAAACTACAAGAGTTACTAGTCTGAAACTCCGCATAGGGGGTTCCTTTTATGACGTAAGCGAGCACTAAAGGGTTTTTTGAAAATTTGATCTCTAAAGAGGTAAAAGAGCTGGTAAAGTTAGTAGTTACGTTACTTATGTAAGTATATACAGGGTTATTGGAAATTATACTAGCAAGTCGTTGAGGGCTACTTCTGTGCACTTCAACAAACAACTTTTGTTCTACGACTTTTGGAAATTCGAAATTTTTATTGAAAATTTTGAGGTTAGGTGTACCTGAAAATCGGCTGTTCCTTACACGGAGAGGTCATTTAACCTTAAAATTTTACTTATTTTTTAAGTTTTATCTACTGTTCTTACTCTGAATGACCTTTGTTTTAAAAAATCAGCTATTTTCGAATTTACATAACCTCGAAATTTTCATTTTTTTTTCCAATTTCCAAAAGTCGTAGAACAAAAGTTGTTTGTTAAGGTACATAGAAGTAGCCTTCAACGGCTTGCTACTATAATTTCCAATAACCCTGTATAAAATTAAACGTACCTACCTGAATACTGACAGATACATAAACGCACAGCTAAAGTAAATTGACGGAGCGGGCAAAAATTTGGTTCACAGATTGGATTAAGATGTAGGCTTTCGCTAAGAAAGCATTTTGGAAAATTTATAACTTTCTTACTGAGACGATGTCGCGGTTGAAAGCTAGTTATACATCAGAAGGAGATATGGTTAAATAAATAGGGTAAGTAGAGTAATAGATCGGGTAGAGTAGGGTAATAGATCTCCTTAATCCAACACGATGGAGGTCGATCGACGCAGTACCTTGGAGTATTGTTTATGAGCACTATATCTATGTCGTTACTATGCAGTTGAAGTAGAGATATCTTATATAATACGAAGATAAAACTAACATTATTTCTTAACAATACTTAAGATTAGATTATGGAAAAATTAAGGACAGATTAGGGTAGAAATCCTTGGATTTAATCCAGAAAACAAAGTTAATAAAGTAATATTTAGTACATTAAAAAAGAAACGATCGAATACTTGAGAAGTATAAAATAAGTATTTAATTGATTAATCAAAAAAAAGAAAAGACAGAAAGAAATGAAATGAATTAATATTTCAGAATAAAAATATCCAGAATCGTAAGAAGCTGATGCTGTTATCAAAATTGAAGGTACATAAAAGTCAGTTCAAATATCATGTCCTACTAACAGGTCCTTCCCCCAAAAGTAGAAGAGGAAGGCGTTAGTCAATCAGACGCCACGGATGCTCACTCTGGATTGTTGAAGTCTCATACCATCCAATCATGGTTCTATAGGTCACTCCAATTTCCTCATCATTTCCGATCCGATCATTTCATTTATTATAATAAAATTCCAAAAGAAAGATGTCCAAGAGCATAATCTAGAGACGTCAAATCTGAAAAACGTCCAAGAATAATTTAGAATCGTCCAACTAAAAATGTCCAGGAATAGAGATGTCCAATCAGAAAAATGATAATTATTATACCCAACCATACCCAACCAGAAAAATTATCAATTATAGAGATGTCAAAAAAATGAATTTAACGTAATAAATTATACGAAGAAAAACCTAACATAGTCGGACTTACCAAAGTTGCAAAACCTAACCAAAAACCTTTAAAAAAACGGATGAGGACCATACTGCCTATTGCTTTGCACGTTTAAAAAAATGTGAGAAAATAAAAATCATTTCTGACATTATCGGATTTCATACGAGACTACCG
Source organism: Idaea aversata (assembly GCA_907269075.1). Classification (NCBI taxonomy): domain Eukaryota; kingdom Metazoa; phylum Arthropoda; class Insecta; order Lepidoptera; family Geometridae; genus Idaea; species Idaea aversata. The sequence continues at coordinate 9,552,863 of OU026102.1, forward strand.
ATTGTAATCCGATAAGAAAATATTTAAGTATTCGTTCCGACATCGGAGATCTGTTATTGTGTGTTCAGTCTAACAACGTATAGGGCTACACAATGAAGACCATAGTGTACGGATTATTGCTGCTCGCAGGTTAGTGAAGTGACAGTGATGTGAAATCAGTTTATAGTGATTTAAGCTCTAAAAAATAGTGAAGCTTTTTATTTCGATTCAGGCGGGAGATGTCAGAAACGAAGAAAGTCAATTTCGATTTTAGGTCAAAATCTGAAGAAGTGTGTTTCTTTTTTTTGGGTTTCTGAATAGGTCAGATAATTCAGAATCTCAGTACCCTTAATGTTGAGTACACCAGATTCTCATTTGACTAGATTATATTTAGACCATATTCTGAGTACGACATAAATTCAGACAGTCGAAAGCTGAGCTAGAGTAGATAGATAAAAGATTTATTAAATCAAACGTTAAAATATATAAAAAAAGCAAACGTGAAACAAACACAAGGTAGAAAAATAAAGAAATAGTTAAAAGTTACATAAAGGTTCCGTAAATAATAGAATATTAAACAAACCGAAGAATAATTTTTGATATTTTACTACATGGAAATAATTAATTATTCAAAGATGCAAATTCAACTTTAATATTAAATTATTTAAAACTCAAGAAAATATTTACAAAAAATAAGTAATCTAACAACGTACATTTAATAAAAATTAAAAATCTAAATGGGGTCCCTAGGAAGGGTGCACAAAAGGCTGGCTGCTTTAGTTCGTTGGATGGCGATGCTTATCCGCTGACCGTAGGAGCCAGCCCTTTGGTCACCAATTTTGATAAATAGTTTTTAATAAGAGAATAAATTAAATTGTGTAATTTTTAGTGGACTGAATGTGGACGTCTGAATAAACTAGAAATGGTAGTTTCGCCGGTATCTTATGACCGCAAAAATTATGAGACCTAAGTATTCTTATTTTAAAAGCAATAAGTTTGGGTATTTTGGATATGACGTTATTATTAGAATGACTGACAGACAACGTAGAGACTAAAACTTTAGATCTGTTTAAACGAATTTTGCTAAATTCTAGCTGAATGTAAATTCAATTCAATTTCAACTCAAATTTTTGATAATTTTAAGTCAGTTTAATTTTAAAAAGGTAAGACAAATTCTTTGGTAAAATCTTAACAAAATTAAAAAATTAACACCACTGTAAGTACTTAAGTCTAGTACTTAGTACTGAACTAATTAAATTAATCTAATCTAGGTACTTAGGCTTCCAAAACTTTCCATGTGATTAATATCTAAGTTAATCGCTTCGCTTAGTACTTACAAATGAACTTTGCTCACGAGTATAAGTGCAAGGAAATGCGATATAATTAAAAGGAACCTTTGTTTGTCCTTTGTTTAAGTTCGTAATAGTAGGTACTATATTTAATCTTCTTCTAATTAATAAAACAAAACGCAATGCTATAAGAGATAGAAGTATATATCTGGAATAGACTACACGGTTTAAAACGATGGGTGGTCCATTGTTGCAAGTAAAGAATGGTTTCTTATAGTTGAATTTCGTTAAGAAAGTAACTTTGCGTTGAAATATTGTTTTTTAGAAAACTAATCTTTTGTTCTTTAAGTAGTAAACGGACCAAAAAATGTTTAAACAGGATTGCTAAATCATTTTGATAAGAATCAGAATCTAAATCATTTTCAGATCCATGTAGGTCCGTTATTTGTTCAACCACACCAACGGCTTAAACTATTCTACGCCGTAAACAAAGTTTATATATTACTGCACCCTGTGGTTTCACCCGCGTATGTTCCGTTTCCGTGGGAATATCGGGATAAAAAGTAGCCTATATGTTAATCCAGGTCTCCAGCTATCTAGATAACTAGTTTCATCGCCATCGGTCGAGTAGTTTTTGCGTGAAGGAGTAACAAACAATACATACACACACAAACTTTCACATATATAATATTAGTAGGATATAATATTTTTGAAGCTTTTTAATAATTTACAAAAAAATGTTCACAGGCTACATTGCTGCGGGAGATGTTGAAGTAAACGTCGGTGAGTCCTTCACCTTCACAACCATAGCTTTTCCAAATGACGTTGCATCCTGCCACTTGAAAACCCCTCACAATGAGGTGATGGACTTCATTCAAGACCAACCGCATCAGTATGACGACCGGTTCACAATCAACCCCATGTCAGACTTGCTCCCAACATGTTCCATAACAGTAAACAATATTAACCACGGTGATGCAGGAGAGTGGGAAGTGTTTTACAAATCTGCTAATGGAGTAACACATCCTGGTGAAACGAGAAACATCATTGTGCTGGGAGATGGTGTGTATTTCATTAATTTTGTTATTTAGCAACCTACCTGCTGTATTTTTAGCCTAATCAAAGTCTACGTGATTACCAAACTTTAACACCCAAAATCTATTCGAACTCCCGCATAATTCAGTGTTTATTGTACTATTTGTATGTATAGATTGTAAAAAAAGAAACATAATATAGAAACATACTTAATTTTTCACATGACACAAAGAAAAACATATAATAATTGTAAAATTATGATGAAGACAAAACAGAGGGTTTACGTTCAAAACGATTGTATTTAAAAACTTAGGTAGGTACACTCAAGACTGAAATTATAATACTTACAAGTAACTTTCAGAAATTGAACCAGAAAATGATGATCACATAACTTGGTTAAACACCATAAATTACCCTACAATAATAAATCAAATGATAGACATTAGTTTGAGTAAAATCGATCAAATCGAAGAATGCTACGTTATTAAACCGGAGGGAGAATCTATAAAACTAGCAGAGGTGAAAGCTGGAGAAAAAGAAGCGAACGGATTCATTGTACATGATCCTAGCGAATTTGTCTCTTGTAGAATTACTGTTGGTTCAATGACAGAAGATCTCGTGGGAGACTGGAGCCTCTGTGGCAAACATAAAAACAATGACGAGGAAATAACAAGGTGTCAACTAGTAAAGATCACTTTGCGTAAGTTTCCTATTGAAATGTCAATATAATGATTGTAAAGATAAAGTTGATTGCATTGTTACTGAGTTAAATAAATATTATATAAAGGTAAATAACTTGTTGAACCAAATTGATAAAACTAAAGACCTTATTGAAAGATACACTTAAATTAGGTAGGTACTTTAAGTTTAAATTTACAAAAACATTTTTTTAGAAAATCCATGGGGTATAACTATTCATCCAAAATTCGATCATCCCGTCCATTTCGGAGGTTCATTGTCACCAGCGGTGATAGGAACTGGACAAGTTGTTGCCTGTCATATTATAACACCTTTGGGCGAAGATCTGGTAATAGATCAAGACTCAGAGTATCCGCATTTAAAACTGGAACCTTCGAATTCTCTTGAAAGCCCCGTTTGCAGCATTGCTATTGCCCAAATCAAGGCTAGTTTCTTAGGCGATTGGACTATTTATGGAAAATTCAGAAGCTCTTTTGGATTTGATGAAGTGCGACTTCCAGTTAGTTTGTTCTTATACGGTGCGTAGTTTTTTTTTTTCAAATGATAAAGGTTTTTTTTCTATTCGAATTTATAAAAGTAAATTTTTCATTTCTAGACGAAGAAAATCCTTACAATCAGGCATACAATGTATCTAATGATGAAATAACTCGTATAGTCAATTTAGGAGGGTTGTTACATATTGACGTGATTGCTACATCTGGAACAACAGACGGTTGTGAGTTTACAGCACCTTCGGGGCAGTCTTACGACTTGACCACACAAAATAACTTCGAAGGTGCTTCTTTTGCTCCCGACAGTGCTCCGGCATTATGTTCCTTAATAATCGGTCCATTTACTAATGAATTACTAGGAAAATGGAATATCATTGGGAAATTTAACGATAATGGTCGCTACAACGAAAAACGAATAACAGCAACAATACTGCTTCAAGGTTAGTTTTTTAATTCAAAGTAGGTAATATAAACGATAGCTGCTTAAAGGTGAATCTGGATTGTCTTTTAGATCCCTCAAATCCGATAGAAGAGGACGATCGAATAATACAAAAGTTAACCAAACAGCATTTTGATACCGAAATCGGAAAAGAGCATCGTGTTACTATCGATACAGATGTATTTACGCATCCTGAGACTTGCCACATTATAACTCCTGACGGATTACAGCACAAATTCATTGATGGATTTAACGTTCCTGGAGTAGAAATTATCCGAGAGACTGGTGTCGAGTGCGGTGTTATTGTTACTGTAAAATCAGAAGACAACGTCGGAGAATGGACCTTGATAGCTAGAGCAACAAGGCATTCCGAACGAATCGAACGGAGATTACCTTTCACAATCTACGTTGAAGGTAATATTGATTAATAGACTTTCAGAACGTAATAATACACGTATCAAGTCACGTCCGATGATAAGATCTTAATATCAATAAATTTGGGGTGACAATGAGATAGTGTAATAAGTCAAATTAATTAGACGTTATTTTCCACAGAGTTTGTTGAAGCACTACCGCAACAAGCAAATGTTAATGAGGGTGAACACTTAACTGTTAGGTTAAGAGAACCCACTGCTTTGTACCCAACTTGCAAACTTAAAGCACCGAGCGATGTTGCTTTCAAATACGAGAAAGATTTAACTGACATTTACTCCTGTGCATTCAAAATTTTTGACCTGGATTCTTCCCTCAATGGAACTTGGGAGATTGTTTATGGAACTAGTATCATTTATAGAGCTCCCATTGAAGTAAATGTTGTCGGTAATAACAATAATCTTATATTCTTTAACTTCTTATCTTCTTACTAACCTACCTGGAAGCTATCAACTCTTAAACCTACTTCTGTTCTGTTCTATTTTCTTTATATGTCATGTGTTAGTCTTGAAATGTTTCTTTCTTCTTCCTCTATTAATACTTGCTATTTCTTTTACTAAAATACTAATAACTAATTAAGCAATTATTTTAAAGTAGGTAAGTACTTGCGGATATACGATATGCAATCTTTTTTTCTTTCTCACATATTAATCTGAGAGATAACATTTGTGCACCTTCATAATTAGGTGTTTATTTTTCGATTTTGTTAGACTTCTAAGATTTTTATTGCATCATCCAAATAGGTGTCATGACGAAGCTAGATTTTGATAATTGTATGATTAACTTAAACTCAAGGTTGCAAATACAACTAATTAAGAGAAATGCATGTCGTACAATGTATAGGTACTGTTTTAAACTCCCTAAATCAGCCTTAAATGCTTCATTCACAACATTCTGCTTTGCAAATCATTCAACCCTCAAAGAACCACCCAACCCTCAACAACTTACCATAAAAAGTAATTTAAATGCCACCACCACGATACCTTCGTCGTTACATGCCTGGTTTTAAACATTTTTTTCTTAATTTAGATCCAACTAACGTTGAAGCCGGCACTACCATAGCACCAATTACGACATACACGGTAAATATCGTCGGAGGTGAGGCAGTAGACATCGAGGTTGGTCCAGAAACCGTCTTCTACTGCAAGCTCGAAAACCCTCAAGGTTTCACCGCTTTCGACAGCTTCGGCAGATGTCAACTGACGCTTTTGAGAGCCAGCTCAGAACACAATGGCGTCTGGAAGATGTATCTTGGTTTCTCTGGAAGAGTGTCCGCTGAAGAACATTATCTGCGTGTGAACGTTAATAATAGAGGTAAAATCAAAGATAATAAGACAGCGTCACCTCGCGGTTCCAACCGCGTAACTCCCGATCCAATGGGAATATCGGGATAAAAAGTAGCCTATGACACTCCCAGTGAATCAATGTATCCTCATACTAAGTGTCATCAAAACCAGTCCAATAACTTCGGAGCCTATTCAATTCAAACAAACAAATTTAAAAAAAAATCTTTCCTTTTAATAATATGAGTATTGAATTCTGAAGATGTTCCGTTTATAACACTATAATTTAAATATCTTTGAGGTAAAACAATGTGCAATATTGTAATTTAATAAGTAATTTACTTTATCTAGTGACATAAAGTCTGACTGATACGGTGTCGTGAGCTGATAGGTATAGCCTTTAATTCTTCTCTGCCGAAGATAATAATGATTAACGACTACTTCTCCAGACAGAGTAGTTAGACATTAACCCCCTTATTCCAAAACAAGGTTTAAGGATAGTCCGAGATGTGGATTTAAACCTTACATTTACACACAGATTTACTCGTGAACTATAGTCTAAACACTATCCCTATACGGTGACGACCTCTGTGGCGACCTCTGTGGCGCGTCGGGCGAACACCCGACTGCGACGCAGAAGGTTGCGGGTTCGATTCCCGCCGGGAACAAGTATTTATGCTGACCATAAATTCTTGTTTCTGGTTCTGGGTGTTTCCTATATGTATAATATGTATATATTTACAAAAAAAAAAAAAAAAAAGTATATAAGTAGTTTATCCGTTATCTGGCACCCATAACACAAGCATTAAGTTGCTTAGCTTGGGGCTGGATGGCGATGTGTAATATGTCCTGAAATATTTATTTTATTTATTTATTTATTTTATTATAGATTATACAGGGAACTATAGTCTAAACACTATTCCTAGGGATACTATAGAGATAGTGTTTAGAGTTTAGACTATTGCTCACGAGTAAATCTGTATCTAAATCTAAGGTTTAAATCCACATCTCGGACTATCCTTAAACTTCGTTTTGGAATAAGTTGGGAAGGGGTTCGTTTACAAAAGTTTCCAAAAAAAACGACTTTTTATTTTCTCAAATTATCAAACTGATATTATTCACAGAAAATCACAATCAATGAATTTCATTTAAGTGAATTAATAATAATATGAATAATGAATTCATTTACGAAATAGACTTCGTTTTTCAGACAATTATGTAATTATGTAAAAGTTTTAAGGTGGCCTATTCTAGTTTTAAAACGAATATCCCATGCTTTTAAAATATGTTGGTTATAAGCGAGCAACAAAACATAAAACACATTGAATAACAGCTTTTCGGAACTTAAAGCTCAACTTTTGGACCGAAAGTCGAGATCCCTTTCACTTACCATGCTGTGTTTTACATTGATTTGGAAGTAATACAAGTTAATTTTTATCCCGATATTCCCACGGGATCGGGACTTACAAGGGAGAAACCGCGGGGTGCTGTTAACAATAACCCGAAGAATTGGAACAACTTTTAAAACATTACTATTCAAAAACCAACTTACCTCATTACTGAACATCAAAATAACGAGTTTATTGTTTATCGAGTAGCTATAGTAAGAAAAACCTCGGTCTGTCGCCAATTGCAATACCCGGCAGGGCTCTTAAGTGGACTATTATGCCTCAGTAAGATCTTTTACACAATATGAAAGCAAATAAATGAAATGAAATTTCAAATTACAGCATCAAAGGCTGTGGTGACGACCACTGTCGAAAAGCACGATGTATCCCGTGACGTGACTGTAGTCTGCCAGCTGCAGAGTACCGAACAAGTCAAGGGCTGCAAGTTCAGGGCACCTGGCAGAATCTTCTTGGCTACCGGATCGCATGTGGAAACTGTTACCGATGCTTCAGGAGACGAACACAGGTAATTAAGAGAAAAACAGATAGGCGCGAAAAACATACCCCTTTCCTTGCAGTCGGGTAAAAACTAAAAAGAACATTTAAAAAATCATCATAAACAATGAAATCTAGCCGCCCCCATTTTTTATGTCACATATATCTATATACACTTGGACTAATGAGACGAATCTTACGATACCCTAATCAAAGAAATCCATCGAGTGGTTTGGATTGGAAGATATTAAGGGAATAAAGAATATTATAAACAAACATAGGCGCGAAAAAAATGACCCTTTTCTTGCAGTCGAGTAAAAAAAGCTGTAAATACTATTTGATTTTGGATCTTGGGATTTGTGTTTGTATAATATACAATTGCAAGTCCTGAGTGCCTAATATATGGACGCACAGCCCAAACCAATAGACGCATAGGCCAAAAATTTGGCACACATATTGCTATTATGACGTAGGCATCCGCTAAGAAACGATTTAGGAAAATTACCCTATGTTTACAAAGTCGCGGGCTTAAACTAGTAATGAATAAACTCTGCTCATTCTCTCCCCTGGAAAACAAGAAATAATAGTTTGATTTGATAATTTCAGATACGAATCAAGGCTCGTAGGCAATACGTGCAGCATCTACCTCATCAATCCTCAAGTGGACGAACTTGGTCTCTGGAGGTGTGCCATGGAAACCGAACAGGACGTCTACTACGCTTTTATGGAAGTGCTGTGCCCGTTCGCCCTAGCCATTCCTGCTGTTGCCGCACAAGTTGAACAAGGTAAACATTTTATAATACACTGGCTTATGCCCGCGACTTGGTCCGCATAGAATTAGCAGATTGGACCAAGGAATCACGTTGTCCCATACAAACTTTGCCACCCTTTTTCACCATCTAAAGGGCAGAATTTCGAAAAATTATTTCTTTTCGGATGTCTACGTCATACAAAAAACACACCCTCCAGCATCTTTACGATGTGCGTTGATCCGTCAGTCAGGACAAAGCATTTTATATGTATATATACATTATGCCACCTGAAAGTTTCCTTCGTGTTATTAACATTCTTCGCCGAAAAAAATGTAATTTCGTCCCTGCTGTCACAATGTAATATTTAACATACCTGTATTAAAGTTATAGATATAAACAACACGTTTTTGACCTATACTCTATAATAAATTAAAACATTGGAAGACTATTTTCAGCAGATCATACAGAATATTCTGTAGGGCCTGACACCTTATGAGTCATAGACGTATATTATTTACCCACTTCAAAAATGACACACAGACAGACAGACTGACAAACTGACAAGAGCTTTTTTACCTTTTGAGATACTACGGAACCCTAGAAAGAAGATTAAAAGGTTGTTTTTATTTGTATTTTAGAAGCGGTCCTGCGATTGGATCACAGCTCTACTTTAGACGTTGTGGAGAACGAACCTGTCACCATGTCCTGCTCCATCAACGCACCCATCAAGTACTGCTACTTCAGGAGACAAAATGGAACCACCTTCGCTGTCTATCCTGGTGAGTTTCTATTGAAAAATATGGAGACATGACTAGAATCTGTTGACCTAGAACCATGCAATTTAGTAAAAGCAAAATCTTGCAACACAAATTAAAACAAACTACATGGTAGGCGGAGTGGGGGGTGTTAGGTTTTATTTTCGTTACGGAATTTCTTTATTGGGTCGCCGCGCTCAAAGCCCGTGATAAAAGCTACTTTTTTTTTTATACATACACGGTACATAAGGAATTTGATATCAATTTAAACTTGAAATTCCGTTTAGATAGACAGACAGACGAATGGACAACCGGTAAACTCACAAGGAAGTTTTGACTATCCAGACGATTGCTAGTCCAAAATCAATGTTAACTTTTACGCGATGTAGTCATATTTAGATTTAGTCTTATAGCGATCTAGTCGTACTTGCTTTCTAGTCATATCGAGATGTAGTCATAAAACTTATAACCACGTACTTACTTGTGTACGGGCTGTTTTCCGGAATTAGACCAATTTTTAATTGGGTCCTTTTTGTGTAAGGATGGAGTAGGCTTGCCCAGCACCTACTACCCTCTCAGCTTAGTCAACCATGTCCAGAAGAGAGAACTTGTCAATACTTCTGGAGTCAACTAAGCCGCGGGTTTCATTACGATGTTTTCCTTCACCGTAAGAGCAATGTCAATTAGCGCACATATTTTTTTCTTTAAGAAAAATCTATTATTAAATGGCCGGTATTCGAACCCACTTCCTTCAGAATGAAATTCGAGGTATCTACCACTAAGCCAACACCGCTCTTATCGCTTCAAACCCTGTTTTTCTTCTGAGGTAACACATTATTTATTTTCTCTTCTTTTCCAGGCATGAAAACGACTTCCTCAGAGTACGTAGGTCTTGGATTTGATGCCGGAGAATGCGGACTCAGATTCAACAGCCTCCAGACCAATGACAGCGGAACGTGGTCGTGCCATGTCGGTATCGATGACCATGCTGCGGAGCATCGCGAGCAGTTCACCCTTAACGTCAATAGTATGTCTATGAATTTATAAAAAACCATAAAAAGAATAAAAAAAGAAATAAAAAATAAATATATATATAAATGTTGCAGGATATTCCACACATCGCCATCTAGCCCCAAGCTAAGCAACTAGACTTGTGTTATGGGTGCTAGACAACGTATATACTAATTATTTTCTTTTTTTTGTAAATATATACTTATAATACATACTAGCTGCCCTACGCGGTTTCACCCGCGTAACTCCCGATCCCGTGGGAATATCGGGATGTAAGCTATCCTATCTCTCAAGTTGGATCGAACTGCACATGGTGTGCGAATTTTATTATAATCGGTTAAGTGGTTTACGAGTCCATTGAGGACAAACATTGTGACACGAGATTTATATATATTAAGAAAGAAGATAAACAACCAGACCACAGACAAATATCTAAGCATAAATACTTGTCTGTGTTTGGCAGTCCGGCATGGTGAACATTGTGCCAACTGGGTCGTCATATATATTGTACTCACAAAGATCAGCAGGCTCATTCACAAACCATCGGAAGGCCGAAACGAATAAAACTGAAAAGACAAGGATGGTAACAACATCGCGGGAGTGATAGAGCAACAATTTTTTTTTCGTTTTGGTTGCCTTGCAACGGTTTGTGATTCAGGGAGCTTCTTCATCTCGTATAGTGGTGTGGCTCACCTATATTGTTGGAGTTTTCAGATCGCTCTAATGCCTCTAACTTGACCTAACAACTGCTAATAGAGGTAGCAACCGGGACCAACGGCTTAACGTGCCTTCCGAAGCACGGAGGGGTTCACGAAAACACATTTTAGCCACACTACTAATTGGTCACCCATCGAAGTACTGACCGCGCCAGGCGTTGCTTAACCCACACGACTGTAAACGGTCAGCGAGCGTCACTTAGCTGTGAGCCTTCTCACAGCTTAGGGGGCTGATACCATTTTATAACCTTTCAACAACTTTGCAACTACAGAGCAAAAATGTCTAAAAAATCGATTGAACGCCTTCGCATTTTTCAAGAGCAAAGCAGATTTTGGAGTTCCTTTTATCAATTTAACTTAATAATTCTTGTTCTTTGTTTCAGATCAACTGCATGTCGAATTAGAAAGGAATGACCCGGTCCTCGTTGTCCGCGGACAAGTTCACAACAATCAGCCGCTTGATTACTGTAGATTTGTGCGCATCGACGCATATGGTAAGTGTGATATTTATTTTGTAAATCACTAAGACTGAAACAGTAAAGCAGAAAACCGCGGTTTTTCCGATATTCTGTAACACATGGTTTCATAAAATACCAAAGCTTACAGTTGAATAAAAAAGTGGTTGTGACATACGGCAGACAGACATGACGAATCTATAAGGGTTCCGTTTTTTGCCATTTGGCTACGGAACCCTAAAAAAAAATTAAGTTTTTCCGTATATACGGGTTAGGCCTATATGCATCGGAAAATCGGCCTGAAAATATTTGTAATACCTATCTGTAAAAAAGAGAAATATAAATATTAGAATTGGTAGTTACATTTTGGAATCAGCCTAAAAATATTTAAAGATGCAGTCAATTGCTATGAAATTTAGGTAAAAAATGGAAAACTACTTTTGCACTGAATACAAAATAATACACATAATATTTTCTGTATGTATTAAGGTTTCGGTTTTAAAAAGTGCAATATACCACAACACTTTCCTTTCGGCATAATAATACACCACTTCCCCATCACCATAATTATATTGTGTTTTAGGCTTCAGCACTTACAACATGCCGTCGGAATATCCCTTCGTCGGTTCACTTGCACGAGGGGAATGTAGACTCCACATCAGCAATCCTACCATACTGGAAGTCCATCCCTGGACCATCGTCGCGAAGATTACTGGACAAGATGGTGAGATTAGCAGGCAGACTGGAGGGGCGTTCGTCTTTGAAGAAACACCTCCCGGCGGAGTTGAAGAGAACCACGACCGAGGTGGTGCTAGTGGATGTAAGTATTTATAACATTATTTTATAAACTAAAACTCTTGGACATTAGGACGTCTCTAAGTTAGCAGGAAAACTGAAAGCACGGTTTAGAAATTATCTCCTTTTTTTTAATTGTGAATTTGATTTTGTTTTTATTATTACTGTCATTATACTTAATTTCACAAGCCAAGTTGACTAAGATCGTTTTAAAAATGTTCTTAAGTATATGCTAACTATTATACAGCTTCTACCCGCGACTACGTCCGCGTAAGAGTTGAAATTTCCTCAATCCTTCTTTAGCATCCTACGTCTTAGTAATTCTTATCAGTACCTATGCCAAATTTAAGCCCAATCTGTCCATTGCTATGATGCGTTGATATATTATTATCGATCAGCCATTTACAAATGTTTTTTTCCGTTTTCCAGTCCAAGTCTTCCTCTACGTGATACTCAGTCTGATACTGGTAGCGATGATCCTCGGTCTGGCTCTGACTCCGAAACGTCACCGTCAATGGGTGTCATCCCGAGCCGCCGCCGTCAGGACGAGCCTCCGGAAGACTCCAGTAGCACCCGAGATCATACCAACCCCGGAGAATGAGCGTCACCAACCGCCCCCATATCTCCAAAACGCTTAGACGAATATAAATATATCTATATAGGTTCGTTCTGAGCCTCAATAATAATTTTAGCCTTTAAGAGGAAAGGGTACCGGGGGCTCTCTCCATACAAACTATTACAAACGTAGTCGACTGTTTACTCCCTGGATAAATATTTTTGGTGCATAAAACTTATAACTGCCATGACCATGCCCCTATTTTTTATTTTTTTTTATCTTAATTTCTATGATAAGTAATTAGAAAATGAAAAATTAATAGGGGGGTGGGCATAGTCACGGCAGTTATAGGTTTTATGGCACAAAAATGTTTGTGCTAGTGTCATTACCTATCCAGGGAGGAAACAGTCGACTACGTTTGTATGGAGAGAGCGCAGGTACCCTTTCACCTTAAGTTTTTGTGATTTTATATTGGGTAATTTGAAGTATATATCTAAAAATATACAGAAGTTTCTTTAACTCTAAAGTGCGATTTAGTCTTTCTGATATGGATTTGGTTTGACTCTCATGTGGTAGCGTTACAGTCAAAGCCTGCGTTAAACCGATCCAGGATGACCGCAGTAAACAGCCCTGAGTCAAAAGTTTGACCCCAAATCGAATTTCAGTAACGACTAACGCCTCTCTCCCTAGACCTTCTTCGTAGAACTTCTTCGTATTTCAAGACACGTTTTCAAATAAAAGAGACTGTTTGAAAAAGTTTCTGATATTTTTTCTCTTCGTCTGTAATGTTAGTTTCTTCGATTTAGACGTTTATAAATCTATAAAGGTATTTTTTTTGCCTCGATTATAATATAAACGTAAAACGAAACTAACACGTATAGATAAAATGTACAATACGTGCGTTTTAATTTGGCCGTAGGACGCGAAATTGCAGCGAAAAAATAGATGTAGATAACAGAAGCTGCAACTTCGGGCCGACCAACTCGGGATGCAGTTTATATACATACCTTTATTTTTAAGTTTTTCAGATTTTTATATTTCAAAGATTTGAATAGATATCTAAATATGTATTAAATTTTATACGCATTTAATTCGATGTTTTCTTTAATTTTTTCTTTTCGTTTAGTTAGGTGGAGGTGTGGTTCACCTATTGTTAGAGTTTTTAAGGTCGGCCTAAGGCCTAATTTGGCTTAATTGACCTGCTAATTGCAACCAACCTTAAGCATAATGTGCCTTTTGAAGTACCAAGGGGCTCTGGAAAACATTATTGCGCTTCAATGGTTTACCCATCGAAGTGATGACCGAGTAAAGCTTCGCTGTACCGGCACCACCGTACACGATCGCAGAGTGTAGATAAATAACGTTCTCATGTTCCTTCTTAAATCAAAATGTACTTTGTGTTACATTATTATGCAATGTTCTCTCTCTCTCTCTCTCTCAAAAAGTTCTAAGTCAGGGCATCTTAATAGCTTTTTAATTAATCTTATTAAGCTTAATAGGATGAATTAACAAGCAACATATGCAATATTTTTAGGGCGCAATAAACTTAAGATTTTATTGATACCTAGTCATAGTTAAAAATATTTTAGTTAGTAATATCGTGTAGACTATCTGATTTTGCCAACTTTGATAAGGACAGATACATAATTTTGATACAAAATATGCGATAGTATAGATATTTATTAGCCAAACAGAGCATCGGATAGCGTACATTGAAAAATAATACCATAAAATTTTACGTTTTCTTTAAAAAATGTGGTTCTATGTCGTTTTTAGTGTTATCTTTATAGTTATTGCTAATGGAGAAGGTAAGTAAAATTAATAGATAGATATGTATCACTACATAGTATAAAATAAAGTCACTTTTCGCCGTCCCTATTTCCCTTTGTATGCTTAGATCTTTAAAACTACGCAACGGATTTTGATGCAGTTTTTTTTAATAGATAGAGTGATTAAAGAGGAAGGTTTTTAGATACAATACAATACATAATACAGCCGTGCGAAGCCGGGGCGGGTCGCTAGAATTGACTAAATACTGTTTATGGTTATATAAAGTTTTTAAAAAAGAGGGTATTTACCATGCTCAAAATTGGGGAATATCCTGGTAAATATCCCGTTTAAAAAAAAATGTAGAGAAAATGACCAAATTCGTTTACAATCCTTATTTGTCAGTAAAAAATACAGATTTTTCTATAACATCCAATTATCTAATTTATTACCATTTATTATTTTTGGTATAATTTGGAAGAACTTGATGTTGGGTTGTGTAATACAACGAACTATGTGAGTACTGTGTGAGTACTATCCAGGTCGGAAAAAGTCGACTACGTTTGTATGGAGAGAGCGCCCGGTACCCTTTCCTCTTAATAGCGATTGATAACTATTTCAAAAACAATGATAAGAATGAAATTTGAGAAACAGAATGCGTAGTTGACATTGGGGAAGTACCTACCTACCCTAGTGCATGAGGTTTCAGCTTAGAATGTTTAGGTTATAAAGTAAGCTAGTAAAAACAATACTTATGAAATTATATCAATGATTATAAAGTTTAAAATCTAAATAAACTCTAGCATAAACATGGTTAACGAATCGCCGAAACTGAAAACAAAGTAACACTGACTTCAATATTGCTTGACGTTTAAGTTGCTCCAACAAATTAATTCCACATGGGCCTTGCACATGCACGTCTCTGGCAAAACCAAGTTTCGTATCATGTATTTCTAGAAAAACCGTTGTTAAAAACATATCGTATCATATCCTACTAATATTATAAATGTAAAACTTTGTGTGTTAGTGTGTAGGTTTGTTACTCCTTTACGCAAAAACTACTGGACCGATTGCGATGAAACTTGGTATCTAAATAGCTGGAGACCTGGATTAACACATAGGCACTTTTTATGCTGATATTCATACGGGGCTGAGACATACGAGCCAATACCTTCTTGACTTGACCACGACTATATGTGACCCCCTCCTGGTGCCAAAGCTGGATCCGCCCTTGCTTCCAATATCTTCTTGACTTGACCACGACTATATGTGACCCCCTCCTGGCGCCAAAGCTGGATCCACCCTTGCGAGGGTGAAACCGCGAGGCAAAGCTAGTAAGAATATTATATTGGTTTGCTGGTCAGAAAAATTGGGAATTCAGTGTACCGCTTAACTACATGGGTTCTTTTATGACACTGTAGTGCCAAAAATACGTATATATACCTAGAACTAGAGGTTCGTTGTCACTAGTTCCATTATCAGTTCCATGATGGAACTACTGGTGTTTTTTTAAGCTATTGCATAGATTTTATCGCGGGCCTTGGGCGCGGCGACCGAATCTAGAAATTCCGTAACGAAAATAAAACCTAACACCCCCGACAAATGACGGACGACTATTGACGAACGACAAATGACGGACGACAAAAGACGGACGGCTATTGACGGACGACCAATGACGGACGACAAATGTCGGACGACTATTGACGGACGACAAATGACGGACGACAAATGACGGACGACAAATGAAAGACGACAAATGACGGACGACAAATGTCGGACGACAAAAAACGGACGACAAATGACGGACGACAAAAAATGGACGACAAAAACGGATGATAAATAACGGACGACTATTGACGGACGACTATTCACATGCAATGCACGATGCAATAGCTTTACCGCGGCAGTCCCCGAGTGCCACACGTTTTTTTTTTTAATCACTAGTTCCATTTTAAAAGAATTTGGAAATAATTGAACTAATGTTCAATTTTTTTTATCACGAACTGGGAGCCTATTTATATGTACATAAATATTTTTTATAGAGTCCCAGAATCAAAATGCAGATATTAACCAACACCTCTACCTCGACCGAGACAACCCAGTGGATATGGAAGTCGGACAAGGAAACCAAGTATACTGTAAGCTTGTAGACCCGAACGAGAACACCGTACTTGATGGCTTCGGCAGATGCAGGCTGACACTTGACCGAGTTGGTTCTGAACACGAGGGTCTTTGGAAGATGTACGTTGGATATTCAGGAAGGGTGACTGTTGAAAGAGAAATTATATCTGTCACCGTAACAGAACCAGGTAACATGTAACATTCCTTTTGATAACTCCTCGAGCGGTGAGGAGAGTGTTGAGTTTGGAGTTCCTCAGGGCAGCGTGCTTGGTCCCACACTTTTTCTCATATACATAAACGACTTGTGTAATCTTTCACTAAGACGCATAACACCAACTACGTAAAATACCACTTACGCATAACACCAACTTCGATTTAAGCAAAAAACATCACTATACAAGCTAGCAAGCTAGTAGCTATGGCTATAAACAACCCAGTTTGCACAATGGTCACCATGCCGGACTGTCAAACTCAGGGTTGCGGGTTCGATTTCCGCCTCAGACAAGTATTTATGCTTAGATATTTGTCTTTGGTCTGGTTGTTTTTTATGTATTTTAAGTATATATTTACAAAATAAAAGTATATAAGTAAGTAGTGTGTAAGTAGTATATCCGTTGTCTAGCACCCATAACACAAGTCTTAGTTACTTAGCTTGGGGCTTAGATGGCGATGTGTGGAATGTCTTGCAATATTTATTTATTTATAAACAGTATGGTGTTTCAAAGGTTGTCTGGAAGATATCGCAAGACATAACCACAAGTTTATCCTATCCTACTAAAATTATAAATGTGAAAGTTTATGTGCGTGTTTGTGTGTATGTTAGTTACTCCTTCATGCAATAACTACTGGACCGATTGCGATGAAACTCGATATCGTCAGTTTGCAGCGAAAACCTCAGAAAGCAAAAAAATTGGAATTTTTTCTAAAAATCTATTGATTAAGTTAAATTTTTTGTCAAAATCGGGCTCGTTACTCCCTTCAGTATTTATCATTAAAATTAAGCATTTTGTTATTTTTTTTACACCAGACGCTTTTTTTCACCACCTGTAAACTTTAGTTTTATGCACACACGAGTTTTTCACTGCAGACCGAGCGACGATATGTAAGTAGGTGGGTGAAACCGCAGAGCGCAGCTAGTTTTAAAATAACTTTAAATTACAGAGTCGAAAACCAACATGGTGAAAACTGATGTAATTGACACACATCCAGGTGTAAAATTAACGTGTTTACTGCCTAACGGTTATAAAGTTCGAGGCTGTCAGTTCCACGGTCCTAGGAACCAGGTGTTGTTTGTCAGCGGATCATATCAAGAAACAATTCGCGGTATAAGGTACAGACAGACAGATATCTAAGGTAAATTAAGACGAAAATAGTGTTGCCGATCGATAGTCAACTATCGCTAAAAAATCGATAGTCAATCGATAGTTCATTAAAAACCGATAAGATCGATAGATTTTTATTTACGAGCAACAATACTATCGATAGTATTGCCTTGTTTTGAGCTATCGATACTATAGATTCGATAGTAGGCTTTTTCAGATGGAAACTATCGATAGTAAATCTATTGATAGTTCGGCAACACCAGAGGAAACGGAAAATAAGAAAGAATAGACAAAAACAAAATCTACATCTCTACATAGTATCAAACAAAGTCCCGCTGTCTGTCTCTATGTATGCTTAGATCTTAAAAACTACGCAACAGATTCTGATGCTGTTTGCACCAATGGATAAAGTGGTTCTCGAGGAAGGTTTTAGTATACGAAACTACTACGCGTACGAGTTGCGGGCAACAGCAACAAGCTAGTAACATTATAAAGAGAAGGGCAGGCAAAACACTTTTAACCTATACATCCTCCTTTGACATACAATATTTTTTTTTGTATTTCTTTTTGTGTCGGGGGTTAAAAACATAATATAATGGTACGGAACCCTTCGTACGCAAGTTCGACTCGCACTTGGCCGGTTTTATTGTAAATTTATATTGGTTTCAGATACACAACACAGCTGGAAGATACAGAGTGTAGCGTTAGCATAGTCGAACCAGATGGAGCCTATTACGGGCAGTGGAGAGCCGATCATGGAAGGTGGAGGTGTGCTATGGAAGCTGAAAACGGCACCTACTACGCGTTTATGGATAACTATGTGGGTTTGAAGGAAGACCATTATGTTACAAGTAAGTCTATAAGGTGTCACACGTTCCTGTTGCATCCTTGCTGTAATTTACTTAGCTAATTAGGGTCCGGAAGTCTGAGAGTTGACGAGTCTCCATCTGCCATATTTATTACATGTTTGTTGGACATTGTTGCGGCAGGTGCCATAGAATCCATAATTTCCCAATAGCCAGTCCACTACCATCCCATCCCAATAGCCCAAGTAGTTTTCTCCTGTAGTTTATCAATAGTTCTATCCAAAACGGAGGTTGTCTTTGGCTGCATTTTATAATGCAATCGCTGGTTCGGTGTCCACATCATACTTTGATATTAAACTTGTTATTGTAAAGGGCCTTTACATGGTGGCTTCGGATCCACGCACGCCTTCCAAAGATCCTGGGCTCTATAGCCCCGTGATATAGGACACATGACAAATAATAGGCACAGTATAAAAGCATTTACAACAGTTGTTGTCAAAATACAGATAACCAGGTACCTCTTGATACTGTAGCTTTTCGTGAATACTTGGATTAACCCCTAGATTGCCCCCGAGCTAAACCCTTAATGCACTAATCAGATAATAAGCGACTTTTAATTGTTTTTACACTCTTTTGTAGAACCGAAAATTGAACCAACATACGCGAAAACCATATCAGGGTTAGAAAACGAGCCTGTCACCTTATCGTGTTCAATCAACGCCGAAATCAAATATTGCGACTTCAGAGATTCTAATGGTACCATCTACCCTGTTTTTCCTGGTGAGTTTAAACTATAGATAAAGAGATTTCATGGTTCATGGACATCATGTTTCTGTAAATATCCTGTTTCCGAGACGCTTTAGAGGTTTAGACAAGGGCATTTTGACGTGATAACGTCTAATAAATTGATGATCACCTGCATTCACATAAAAGTGTAATGTTCCGGTACCATGACGCGTCATGGTAAACATAACCCGTCTCATGTTTGTCTCATATTGCTCTTTTGGGCTTGTGTTATGGTGACGAGTGACGAATAGAAGACATATAAAGGAAAAAAAACGGGGGGAATAAAAAGGAAAACAACTCAATTTTTTTATCGCTGACGTTATCACGTAAAATTATCGTCCGAAAACTGATTTTACAGAAAAACTATTTTTTTTGTTTGTCGAAAAGCGCTCTATGGATAGGTATGGGTCTCAAAGTGCGCCGTGATATATTAAGTTACTATATCTGTTGTGTCCAATGGCTTTTACAATTTGGTTTAACTTAATCTTAATGATCCCAGGTATGAAATCGTCATCAGTGGAATACGTGGGATCAGGTTTTGAAGCCGGTCAATGTGGCATTAAAATGATTTTGCCAGCCTCAGAGAAAGAACACGTTTGGTATTGCAACATCGGCCTGGTGGAAAACACTAACGAATACAAAACACTTTTCAAACTTCATATACAAGGTAAAACAAATAATCTTTTTACAATAATATTCAGGGTGAATTTTTTACATGGGCCTTTATAGCTATATCCTAAACTATAAGAGATTGCGAAAAATGCTAAAAAGAGTTGCGTGCCCGATTTTGACAAAAAACTAAAACTGCATCATTAGATCTTTTGAAAAGTCTCAAACCTGTTGATTTTTATACCAATCGATAGTGTTGCTAATTCAGAATAATTTATGGAAATAAACAAATCAACAAATAGTCTGGCAAATAAAAATCAAAAAAAATAAACAAATAGTCTGGCAAATCAAAATAAAAATTCACCGTCCATCCTTCCCAAAAGAAAAGAGCTTTCCAATAACGAAATCGGTATGTTCTTTTCAATTGCAAAGGTAACAGAGGAAAAAACAGTTAAACTGACAGACAGACCCACCACGACCCAGTTTTGACGACCCAGTTGGCACAATGGTCACCATGCCGGACTGCCAAACACAGGGTTGCGGGTTGATTCCCGCCTCAGACAAGTATTTATGCTTAGATATTTGTCTGTGGTCTGGTTGTTTCTATGTATTATATGTATATATTTGCAAAAGAAAAGTATATACACAACACAAGTCTAGTTACTTAGCTTGGGGCTAGATGGCGATGTGTGTCCTGTAATATTTATTTATTATTTACAGACTTAAAAACGATGAATTAGTGTATCAATTGGTATTATATTTCAGAATATCTGCAAGTCACCCAACAGAAGATAGGCTATGGCTCTATTGCCGTATCTGCTTATACTTACAATGGCGAGACACCGGAGTACTGTAGATTTCTACGTTCAGACGGACTAAGTATGTATTTTAACATCTATTGTTAGGGTTCCGTACGTTTAAAAGGTAAAAAGACAAACCCTTATAAGATCACTTTCATGACCGTCTGTCTTTCCGTCTGTCACCATCGATTTTCTCAGGAACGGGTGGACCTAGCAAGTTGAAATTCATACCAGATATTGAGGTCTATAGTCCCTATTAGGTGTATAAAAATTAAGGTTCTGAGTCAACACGATACAAAATATATGGGCAAATTTATTTATCACTGTATTATGTTATTTCTTCTTTTACCATGACCTACCTTTATCGACCGATTTTGTGCAGACTTCACCACATAAACCATCTACTAATTAGATTGTCCGAACAAAGCTTATAAACATTTGGTTTGGATAGGTGATCCCGTTCTTGAGTTTTAAAATTACAACGAAAAGTGGCATTGATTTTTATAAATATAGATAAGTATATTTTTACAAAAGAAAAGAATATTAGTAGTACATCCGCCGTCTAGCTCCCATAACACAAGTTTAGTTACTTAGCTTGGGGCTAGATGGCGATGTGTGGAATGTCCTGCAATATTTATTTATTTTATTCCAGCATTCACAACTAAAAATACACCAGTGAATTATAATGGATACATCTCAGGAAGAACTTGTGAGATCACGACACATAACCCGACACCCCTTGATAGACAACCGTGGACAATATTCGCCAAGCTTAGGCACGTCAATTGGGAGATTAACAAGCAAACATCGGGGTTGGTGGTCCCTGACGAGCTGGATGTTGATGTAGAACCTCCATCTTTTACTCGTAGTTCACGTAAGTTTCATTACTAACACTTACATCTAGATGATTTATAAAGGGTTATTGGTAATTATACTAGCAAGCCGTTGAGGGCTACTTCTGTGCACCTAACTAAACAAACAACTTATATACTACGACTTTTGGAACCGATTATTCCTCTGTAATAGATTTTTTTTATGTTGTTTATCTATTATTGTTTCTAGGTCCAGTATTCCTCTACTTGATGCTGAGTGTGATAATGTTATCTTTCATCGCAACTATTGTTTTTGCGCCGAAGAAGAACCGACAGTGGGTCTCATCCCGCGCCGCTGGAGTTCGACAGAGCCTGCGTCTGCGCAAGACGCCTCTCGCAGGAAACGAGTCTACTTTACCCTCAGCAACTGGGCTCACTTATCCGCCCCCGTATGCCCAACTAGCTTAATAAATTACAAAAAATATATACTTAACAAAGAAATAAAATAAAAATGTGGTAGAATCAGTGAGATGTGTAGAATCTGTAAATTAGGCGGTTGGTAGGTTATAAATATTGGTAATTAAGTAAGTATGATTAAGTTAAAATGGTAGACTACTTACTTTCGAATACGTAGCGGTATTGAAGAAAAAATATTTTTACCTTATTTACCTACCAGTTAAAATTGTAGAATCGAAAAAACCTTAAGAGGAAAGGGTACCGGCGGCTTTTTCCATACAAACTATTACAAACGTAGTCGACTGTTTCCTCCCTGGATAATGACACTAGAGCAAATATTTTTGGTGCATAAAACTTATAACTGCCATGACCATGC
This sequence comes from Idaea aversata, assembly GCA_907269075.1. Lineage (NCBI taxonomy): Eukaryota > Metazoa > Arthropoda > Insecta > Lepidoptera > Geometridae > Idaea > Idaea aversata. Next base: position 9,575,288 of record OU026102.1, read on the forward strand.
CCCTATTTTTTGCTTTTTTTTATTTTTTAATTTCTTTAATTTTAATTTCTATCATAATTAAAAAATGAAAAAAACCAAAACATAGGGGCATAGTCATGGCAGTTATAGGTTTTATGGCACAAAAATATTTGTGCTAGTGTCATTATCCAGGGAGGAAACAGTCGACTACGTTTGTATGGAGAGAGCGCAGGTACCCTTTCACCTTAAGCCTCCTCTACACTACTCGCGAATGTACTCGACGAATTGTTCGACGAGGTTGACCGAGGTCCGAAGTACGTGTCCACACACTCGAGCGATTTCGCGAGAAACGTTCGTATTCGAACTCCGCGTCACCTTGCGCCCTTTGACTTTTGCACAAATACCGACAACGAGCGGAAGTCAACCGAAGCGAGGCGATGTTGCCCGAAGTACCCCGAAGTGTATCTCTACACTATCTAATTCGGGTTACTTCGATCAACTTCACGAGTAGTGTAGTGCTGCCTTTACAGTACGACCGAAGACGCTGCACATCGATGTCACCTCCATGTAAAACAAATGTATCGAAATAGATGCGCACGCGCACGTCCTAAGATGCCCCACGGCGATACATCGATGCTATTGTTTTACTCTGCCTCGTGATTGGTCAAATTAAGGTCACTGCGCTCCGTCTCGCTCGCGCCGCACTGCTTCGTATCTACTTGTGCGATGTCAATGTACTTGTACAATGCATCTTCGGCATAGCCGTAGACTTAGGTCCGTATTAATAAACCGAACTCAATATCGATTTCAATCTTGAGTTTACTCTTGAGTTGTTGCGCTGATTAATAAACCTATCTTAAGACGCGATTAAAGAGCGACGTATCACTTGAGTCATACTGTATTAATAAATCAAACTCAGCTCTCAAGATATGTCTCAAGATGTAGTTTCGTGAACTCGAGTCTGATTGCGGGTTATACAAATGTTACATTTTGTAAAATATTTTCACATTAAAACAAGTTGACAGCAAAATATGACGACATTACCTACCATAGGGTAAGAACATATCATTCAAGGTAAGAACAAAGCGTTACTGTCATTCAAGGTCGCTCTCAAGATCAGTATCAAATCTCAAGAGCGATATCAGCCTGGTTAAAACTTGAGTTTTATCTATTAATTAACTCCTAACTTAAGATAGTGACCACATCTCAAGACTCACTCGATAGATACGCACTCAAGATCGATATTGAGAGCAATTTATTAATACGGGCCTCAGATTACTTACTTGGTATACGCGATAAATCCTTTCCTTCTGTCAATAGCAGAAGGTTAAATGGATGAGTCAATTCCATACATTACAGATTTCACTGTACGTTCATGTATTTTTGTTATTTTATCATAATGTTACCTCTTCTTTTCTTTACTATTATAAAATTGTACAGATTAAGATGTGATAGTATTAATTTAATTATTCAAAATGAATAAATGATATAAACCAGGGGTGTCAAACTGAATTTTCCATATTTATTTATATTTTCCAATTTCCCATTTCGAAAATTACAGATGTGTTAGCGGGCCAGACATAAAATGATTAAGGCGGGGGATAATTAAACACGTACATTTTTAGGGTTCCTTATATCAAAAGGTAAAAAATAACCCCTATAAGATCATTTTCTTGTCCGTTTGTCTGTCGGACGGGAACGGGTGGACCTAGCAAGTAGAAATTCATACCAGATACTTACTGATTTCTGTAGTCCCTATTAGGTGTATAAAAATCAAGGTCCTGAGTCAACACGTATTCATTTTCATAATAGAAAACATTTATTCCCATAAATATGAACTACGAATAAAAAGGATAGCGAGCTTTCGAATACTCAAAGTCAAGGGTGCCTTGCAGATTGGTCACTGCGTGCGGGAGAAATGAAGATTTTAAAAATGCCCTTTTTTGAGATCTAGATTCCGACTGCGGGGCGCATCATAATGATTCGCGGGCCGCATGCGGCCCGCGGGTCGTATGTTTGACATGACTGATATAAACCAAACATGGTTCCGCTTTTACTTACATTTTTAATCACAATCAGACAAATTCATAACTGAGTTAGTACAGTAGGTTAGTTATTAAGGTGACTACAGACCTTCAGTTTTAACTGTGCAGTTTCAACTGTACAGTCGGACTGTTCAGTTAAACCGTACGTGTGTAGGCAAAACTAAGAACTGTACAGTTTAACTGACATTCTAATCGAAATATCATTAGTATATGTATAGTTAAAACTGTGCAGTTAAATTGATGTTGTGTGGCAGAAAAAATTGTGCAGTTGTTAGTTTTCCAATATTTATTATAGTCTTTTGGAGTATTTCTAAGCTCTTCCAGTAAATTAATATGTGTATATTGTTTTCTTTGTAATAACCAATGTTTACACCACATTTTTTCTGCCTCTGTCTTCTTTTTTTTCAAAATACACAATAGTTCTAATTCAAGCGAAAACAGAAAACAACTGAAAAACTGAACGTGTGTAGACACTAGCGATGTCAGTCTTAACTGAACAGTTTGACTATACAGTAGTGCACAGCTAAAACTGAAGGTCTGTAGCCGCCTTTAGAAGACTAACACAGTCCATCCGTAGAGGTAGGACTAAAAACCTATATAATATGTACAGTCACATTACCAATTAGCTGAACCCCACGTGACCTAGAGCTCACTCGCAAATCTGTAAGGTGGTAAAGTAATGTTACCTGATTCCTTTTTTTATACTTTATACTACTGTACAATACAATATGCAACATAAAAAAAACAAAATAGGTAAATTACTATATTTTTTACAGATATGCGAATGAGCTCTGGGTCAAGTGGGGTTCAGCTAATTGGTAATGTGACTGTACCAACAGTGGTGGTCCTATTTGTTGCATCACGTAATTGGAGTCCCGAGTGCGGGGTGGTGGTCCAACTATTTTCTAAAAATAAACAAATAACGACAAAACAAAAAACATAATACAATCGAAATTAGTGAAAAACTAAAACTCCATTTTAGTCGTTACTTACTTACTAAGTCTCCCCCGTAACCTAGCAGGCCCCTTGAGGACCTATACCTATAATAAAAATAACACATTAAATAGTGCGCAAAAAAAGCAGTTTCAAAATGCATTAAAAGATAGCATTGTCAATAAAGATAAACTTCTGAAACTAACCTACCTTAAAAGAAATAGTTTAGATAAAAAAAACCCCGTGCATAATTATATGATTTTGATTAAAATAATCAGACAAAAGAACTTTTTTATAAATTAAACTGAACCAATGGATTTCATTCACATCGATGGACAAGTATTCATCCACATAGGAAGTCACCATTTTGAAGAAGGACTAGGATCAAGAAAATTCCGACACGATGCCGCTAACAGACTTGCCTGATATAAACTTTCCTGACTTGAGCGTTACCATAAGCAGTAAGGTCCGTATTAATAAACCGAACTCAATATCAATTTCAATCTTGAGTTTGCTCTTGAGTTGTTGCGCTGATTAATAAACCTATCTTAAGACGCGATTAAAGAGCGACGTATCACTTGAGTCATATCATATTAATAAATCAAACTCAGCTCTCAAGATATGTCTCAAGATGTAGTTTCGTGAACTCAAGTCTGATTGCGGGTCATACAAATCTTACATTTTTTTAAATGTTTTCACATTAAAAACAAGTTGACAGCAAAATATGACGACACTACCTACCATAGGGTAAGAACATATCATTCAAGGCAAGAACAAAGCGTTACTGTCATTCAAGATCAGTCTCAAATCTCAAGAGCGATATCAGCCTGGTTAAAACTTGAGTTTTATCTATTAATTAACGCCTAACTTAAGATAGTGACCCCATCTCAAGACTCACTCGATTGATACGCACTCAAGATCGATATTGAGAGCGATTTATTAATACGGGCCTAAGTCACAGTAAATACTTATAAACACAGTTTTGCAATGGAAGAGATGACAGAATTTAATTTAAACCCCTAGTATGTGATAGATAGGTTATTTTTTGGACTAAGTAATTTGCATCGTACGTAAGACACGTTTACCAAGAAGATCTATTTACTCACGTCACGAGTTGTAAGGAAACACAATACATTATGCCACGATAATTCCCACTACCCCACATTTGGGAGAATGCTTTCTAGTTAAGATATACTTTAGGGCAACGGTCAGCAACAGGCGGACCGCGGTCCGTTTGCGGACCGCGAAAGGTCGAATCTGGGACCGCCAGTGTTCATGCCAACGAGCCATCAGTATTGTGTGTGTTTGTGGTAATTAGTTATGACTGATGTGATTGAAAAAAGGTGTTATACCATTTTTACGGCAATTATTGCGGGAGAATTTTACAGCGCCTCACGTGCTTACCATCTGCGGTGCGCTTGCGATTGTTTTGTATTATTGAAACATATGCGAGCGGGAGCGAGTATCGAAATCCGGGTGCGAGCGTGGACTGCCATAATGCCAGTCGGTAAGTCGCAGCGCAACCGTTCCTTTGTTTTGTGATTTCGTTCGTTAATAAAAAAAACTTTTTTGTACCTAAGTATTATGGATCCTAAAAAACGAAAAGTGGACAGTGAAAATAGGAGGTTTCTGGCAGAATGGACTGACCAATATTGTTTTATGCTGCCTGACAGGGCTCAAGCGGTTTCAGTGTGCCTTATATTATGCAATAAAACTGTCGCTATTGTTACAAGTGGCAATTTGAAGCGACACTACGAAACTACTCATCAGCAATTTCACAAAAACTTTCCTCTTGGCAGTGAAGCTCGTAAAGAAAAACTTGAGGCATATCTCAATTCTTACAAAAAAAGCACGAAATTACTAGTTTGTTGCATGAGCGAGCAAGAAAATTCCACAGAAGCAGCGTTACGGGTGTGCTGGACGCTTAATAAACACCAGAAACCATTTTCAGATTCTGAGATAGTGAAGGAATGTACCTATGTTGGAACTGCCACGATACTTTTTGAAGAAAAAAAAGATGTAGCTGCAATTCAAAGTATTCCATTATCAGCGAGAAGTAATACAAGAAGAACGGAAAATTTAGCTGGTGATATTAAAAACACTCTTCTTGAACTTCTGCAAAAGGCACCTTACTACGACATAGCACTTGATGAATCATGTGACATTTTTGATGACGAGCAAATGTCTATTTTCGTTAGATAGAAAAGAGTTGCTAGCAATATTGCCGTTGAAAGGTAACACTCGAGGAGATGATTTATATAAGGTCATTGATGAATTTATTATTAAATCCAATCTTAGTTATGATAACATGGTGTCGCTTTCAACTGACGGGGCTCAGCAATGATTGGCAAAGAAAATGATGTAGTAAAGAGAGTCAGGGATAAAAATTCAGGTCTAATATCGTATCAGTGTATAATTCACCAAGCAGCTCTTTGTGGAAAACTTAGTGCAACACTAAAAGAAGTGATGGACGGCTTAGTCAAGTTGATTAATTTTATTAGATCTCATTCTGCTCCTCAGCACCGACATTTCAAGGAGTTTCTTTTTGAATGTCATTCAGCGTATTCTGATTTACTGCAACACAACAATGTTCGTTGGCTAAGTGAAGGTCAAGTTATTGAACGTTTCTGGCTATAAAAGAACAAGTTACCTCTTTCTTGCAAAATTTAGATGCGCAGGGAGCCAGAAAGCACTTTGAGTTCATAACAAACCAGCGTAATAATATGTTGGTTGTGGCTTTTCTAAAGTACATTTTGTAATACTTAAATGCGCTCAACACAGAGTTACAAGGAAATGGAAAATCAATATGTGACCTGATACAAAGCGTGTCGGCCTTTCGTCGCAGGCTGGATATCTTCGAAAAAGATATCGCAAGACAAGAATTTATTCATTTTCCGACAATTCAGATGTAATTTCTCCCATTAATATTCTTGTGTTTTATAATTCAGAATTTGATTTGAAACAAAAATAAATAGCACATAATTATTATCAGATGTTTTTTTTTTCTGGACCTCGTTGAAATTTTTCTACAGTATTCGGACCCCACCTAAAAATACTTGCCGACTCCTGCTTTAGGGGATACTTTCAAATCCCATTATCCCCCAAATTAGCTTGATAATCAATTTGGGGGATAATGCCACGCTAAATTCCCACTATCCCCCTTTTGGGGGATAGCATTTGGGGGATAGGGGAAATACCCCATTTTTCATGTGTATTTCTAGCTTGGATCTACGTGGCATGGGCCGTTGGAGCATTCATCTCGCTAGCCTTCGTCGTGGGAGTCATCGTGTTAGCTTTCCTCATAATAAAACGTTCGAGACGCAATGTGCCTGTAACGCAACAGGTTGTAGACCATGGCAGACCGGTTGTCATACCGCGGCCGAGCCTGCAGGTGGGATCAACCCATCAGCCAGGATCTTCTTTAAACAACCCTAATTACCCACCGTAAAGGAAGTTGACATACAGTTTATTTTATTAAAATAAAAACTTATTAAACTCAACGAGTTGTTTTCTTACACAGAAATAAATTTGCCCATATCTTTTTTATCGTGTTGACTCAGGCAGGACCTTGATTTATACACACCTAAGGACTATAGACCTTATCTGGTATGAACTTCAACTTGCTAGGTCCACCCGTTCCTGAGGAAATCGGTGGTGACACAAGGACAGACAGACAGACGGACACAAAAGTGATCTTATAAGGGTTCCTTTTTTACCTTTTGAGGTACGGAACCATAAAAATAATGTTTCTTGAAGCAAGAAATAATCCTCTCCCTCTATAGACGCTAGATAATTAATTTATTAATTTCAATATTCTTAATTTAAGAATACTGTTTATTATAGGTATACTAGCGACCCGCCCCGGCTTCGCACGGTTATATTATGTATGTATTATACATATAAACCTTCCTCTAGAATCACTCTATCTATTAAAAAATTGCATCAAAATCCGTTGCGTAGTTTTGAAGATTTAAGCATACATAGGGATATAGCGAAATAGGGACAGAGAAAGCGACTTTATTTTATACTATGTAGTGACTAGCGACCCGCTCCGGCTTTGCACGGCTATATTATGCATGTATTATACATATAAACCTTTATCTTGAATCACTCTATCTATTAAAAAAACCGCATCAAAATCCGTTGCGTAGTTTTAAGGATTTAAGCATACAAAGGGATATAGGGACATAGGGACAGAGAAAGCGACTTTGTTTTATACTATGTAATGATGATGATGATAGTGATGTCATGGTGACACCTAAAAAGTGCTTTCACAAATGCGTAAACAACATTTCATATCTGTGCTGACAACCATTGAGGAGTTCCCTTGTTAGGAGCCAACCTTGACTGCAGTAGCCATAACATGGTGACATTTAAAACAGGCTTTGAACATTACATGTCTGTGCTGAAAACCATTGAAGAGTTCCCTGGTTTGGAGCCACTCCTAAGGGTTAGGGTACCTACATCTCGCCCACGATAAAACTGGTCTGCGGGCCAAATGTCCACTTTTTAAAATGTGTATGGGTAGATTCGTCCGGACAAGTTTAGAGTAACGGGCCAGATGTCTCCTATTAAAAACTTGAACTTGAACTTATTAAAAACTTGAACTTGAACTTGAAAAACTCTGGATGTCGCTTTAGGTCGTGAAATGCATTTTCATCGGAACTGATCCAACATGCAAAAATTGAACTCCGAAGAATGAGGGGAAGTGATTCTAATTAAGCGTGCAAGATTTGACCTATGAAAGGTTATACTACCCCATATTTAGACGAAATTGAAGTTTAGGCCACCTGAAAAAATTAAAGGATTGTGCCGAAATATAGCTTAATTTTTTTAATAGGAGACATCTGGCACGTTACTTTAAACTGGTTCGGATGAATCTACCCATCCATACACATTTTAAAAAGTGGACATTTGGCCCGCAGACCAGTTTTTAGGTGGGCGAGAAGTACCCTAACCTAAACATACATACATAAATAAATAAATATTGCAGGACATACCACACATCGCCATCTAACCCCAAGCTAAGTAACTAAACTTGTGTTATGGGTGCTAGACAACGGATATGTTACCTAAATACTTTTCTTTTGTAAATTTATACTTATAATACATAGAAACAACCAGACTACAGACAAATATCGAAGGATAAATACTTGTCTGAGGCGGGAATCGAACCCGCAACCCTTTGTTTGGCAGTCCGGCATGGTGACCATTGTGCCAACTGGGTCGTCAAAACATACCATAACATTAAAAGTTAAATAAAAGCTTTTAAATAATAAAAATAAAAAGATGCTACACAGACCCAAATTCTGAAAAGTAACACCTACTAACTATTATCTATTTCCTGCTACTACTATGATTAACGTCATATAATTACGAATTTACGGAAATAGCTATTAATTTTGTAAAAAAAAAATACCCTAGCCATGTTATAAACATAGATAAAATTACGTTATCGATCCGAACAAGACATAAATACATGTAAACTAAGTATAATCAATCAATTTTGAACTAACAATCAACATTAATCAATCGCATTAAACAAAGCAGTCTTTTGTTTAAAAAAAAAAAAATTAAAATTTAAAAAACCGACTTCAAAAAAACCTAAAAACAAAAATTAAAAAACCTGAAAAGAAAAACAAAAAAGTGTAAAATAATCCATTTCGGGTTACTTACTTGGAAGTCGGACTGGGTTAGATTGAATGTTGTGAGGTATAAAGAAAACATGGTGTCACCCAGTCCGACTTCCAAGTAAGTAACCCGAAATTGATTATTTTACACTTTTTTGTTTTTCTTTTCAGGTTTTTTAATTTTTGTTTTTAGGTTTTTTTGAAGTCGGTTTTTTAAATTTTAATTTATTTTTTTATTTAACCATTTTTAGTGCCACTGTCACTGAAAATTCTACTCCATGAGGCGAAAGCGACTGTTTCTTCAATTTGCAACCTGTACCTAATCGTAACCCATTGAAGAGTTTGATGATAAGAAGGTGTTTTCAGATGCTCCATTCATCGGTACCTATTTGTGTATGTGTGGGCCACTTCTATTAGTGGAAATGGAAAACTGAGCAATTTGTTGATTCTCGCTGTGCAGATCTGTTCATCACGATCTTCGTTTAGGATAGGGTTCTCTATCAAAATTCATTAAAACCCAGTCCGGCGAGGCAAAGGCGAATAATTTATTCAAATTGTAACCTGTAATCGTAACCGATTGAAGAGTTTTCTGATGAGAAGGTGGTTTGCTGCACTCTCGAGGTGCAATTCTGTTCACCACTTCGAAGATCCTTATCAGAACTTCATTTAAGATAAGGTTCTCTATCAACATTCATTCAAACCCAGTCCGGCGACTAAATTCGACTAAATTCTTCAAATTGTAACCTGTAATCGTAAACGATTGAAGAGTTTTCTGATGAGAAGGTGGTTTCAGATATTCCATTTATCGGTAACTGTTCGTTTATGGGCCAATTGTACTGGTGGAAATCGAAAACTGAGCAATTTGCTGCACTCTCGAGGTGCAATTCTGTTCATCACTCCGAAGATTCTCATCAGATCTCCACCAAAACTTTATGGGACCACCCCTGAGGTGTCACCTTCCGAACACAAAAAGAATCATCTCAATCGGTTAAGCCGTCTTCGAATGATCGCGTAACATACACACAAAAAAAAAAAAACATACAGACGAATTGAGAACCTCCTCATTTTTTGAAGTCGGTTAAAAAATCGTTGTAACTAGTAAAGACAATGCCGTTGACAGACTTCGAATGGCCTGATATACCGGAGTTTCCCAGCACGGAGATTTACGTTAGCCGTAAGTAACACAGTTAGATTTAGTTTAAGCAAGTGCGAATCTGACTCGCTTAAGTAGAGTTCAAGAAGAAAACATCTGTGTACATTTTAACTGTCTATCTATCACTGTTCATGAGATACAGCCTGGTGACAGACAGACTGACAGTGGAGTCTTAGTAAAATGTCCCGTTTTTACTCTTTGAGTATGGAACCTTAGAAAGGAGTTCTGTGAAAGCAGCTAATGTTATAGATTGGTCACGTTAAAGTGACTAAACAATAGTTCTATATATAAAGTGCCAGAACGAGAAGATGGTGTGGTATACACTTTTTCTGGGGACTCCCACCGCGTCACACCAATAAATTTTCTAGAATCTATAAATTACCTATAACCTACTCTGGGGGTGACTCCCTCTCCGGCTCGTTTCTGGCGCAGAGGTTAGCCATCGCCATTCAGCGTGGCAATGCTTCTAGCATTATGGGAACTTTTGCGCCGAGAACGATAGGAAGCGGGTTATTTGACTAGCTGGTGACATCATTTATTGTAATATAATAATTGTATATGTATCATTAAACTCCTAATTCATATTAATCTTAACAAAATACTTATTTTGTACCTAGTACCTACGTGTAATAAGTTTTATTTTTGTTCCAGCATGGGTCTGGGTGGGTTTGGCCGTAGGAATTGTATTTACAATAGCCATGTGCGTGGGCCTCACCGTGTTAGGTGTCGTTATTTATAAGAGATCCATACGGGCAGTGTCTGGACCCAGACAGTTCACTGGAACCGTGGTGGTGGCGCCTGGTGGTGGACAAGGACCTTTGCCACCCCATCACCAACCGTCAGACACAACTGGGAAGGCTACGGCTGCAGCTTAACGAGTATCGAACAAATTAGCGTTTTTTTAAATGAGAATAATCAGGACTGGCGAGAAAAATAAAAAAGTAAATTAAATAAAACTTCAGAAGTTGACAGTCGTCATCGTTCAAATTCATCTCTCTCATGTCTTGAGACAATGTCATATACCGACGCTCTCTCCATACAAACGTAGTCGACTGTTTCCTCCCTGGATAATGACACTAGCACAAATATTTTTGTGCCATAAAACCTATAACTGCCATGACTATGTTCTGTAAAAAAAACAAACAAAAAAAACATAGGGGCATGGATTGGTCATGGCAGTTATAAGTTTTATGCAACAAAAATATTTGCTCTAGTGTCATTATCCAGGGAGAAAACAGTCGACTACGTTTGTATGGAGATAGCCCCCGGTAGTCTTTCCTCTTAAATAAATAAATATTTTTATTGGCATGTTCACACAATTTCTTAAAAGAAAACAAAATTTGGCAAAAAGTGAGATGCTGATTTTTAGCTTGCCCCTTTTTCAATGTTTTTGTTTTATTTTAAACTAATCGACTAATAGACACTTGAATTCACGGTGTTATAATATTTGTACTCTTTCTATCGCACAACCACCGATCAAGTAAGCATCTATTTACAGAATCTCAATCGGATGCTCGCTAAATTCGGAAAAATATACCTACTTATACTTACTTTTACGTTTTTCGTAAACTTTACCAAGTAAGAAAAACAAATGTTAAACTTTTATGAAATCTATTATGAAAATTGCGTCTTTATTTTCATATATTTTATCAACTATTTAAACTTTAATTGGGCTTTTAAACTATTCTAGAAGTTACTTCATAAACGCTACTTTTACTTGGATAGTTTCAAAGCTAGCTTAGATAGCTAGTTTTAGTTGAGAAATTATGTTCTAAACCTTGAGTTAAAATGTACTAGTACGACTTAGTACTACGCCAGTACCAGAAATCCACGTTCGTGCTAGTACAATAAACTCAATGGTTTTAAAGCGTTTTACAAAATGTTAGATCTTTGTCAGAGCTGTCACTGTGCTAGATAAGTAGGTATTATTATTCGCTGTAATAAATTATATTGATTTCTTATTACCTATATTTCATTTTAAATAATACTTAGAGCAAAGTCCTTTCATAATTTTACTTTTATAATCCATGAGAAATTCTACTCCCGTGTTCGTTCCCTATGATCTTCAAAGGAGCTGCTGGAGACCAACAGAACGGAAGCCAAGCCAAGCCGATAACTGGTAAACTCTAGTTTGGGCCACTCAGGTTGTAGGTCCCAACGATCATAATTTACTAATGGATAAACCTTGTGTAAAGACATGGTGAAGACTATGGTTTTTATAAAAAGTCTACCTATCCTACTTTTCCCTGTACCTTTTTTTATTTACTTGTTATATTTTAGGGATTTTTTACAGGTCATACCTATAGGTCCTAAACTTCTCTAATATATTTGTATTGAGGGAGGAGCCTCTCTCCTCTTTTCATCTTTCGTTACATTAAGATGTTTATGTAAGGACGGCTGCATCATTGCAGACCCACCGTAGAGCTCCAAAACGGCTATTATAAGAAGGTTTTCAACATAAGCAAGATTCTAGACACCTGCTTTAGTTGAAGTTTAATTTAAAGTCTTCTAACTCATCAATTTATCAAAAAAAATATTAGATGCATAATTGTAGCCTCCGGTAGAGTTCGAAAATTTTCGAACTCTACCGGGGGCTACAAATAAGCAGCCGACTGTACAGAGGTACTAAATAATTAAGTGTTTAGTCTGATGATAAAGACCTATGTTAGTATTACAAATGACAAACGCATTACCCTCCTTCACAGCCGGGTAAATAGCTAGTCACAGTAGGTACAGTCGGCTGCATAATTTGCAGCCTTCAGTAGAGTTCGGAAATTACTATTATTAGAATGTTGCATTCTAGTAATTTTTGTTTGATTATTGATGAGTTAGAAGACTTTAAACTTCACCTAAAGCAGGTGTCTAGAATCTTGCTTGTGTTGTTGAAAATATTCTTATAACAGCCGTTTTGGAGCTCTACGGTGGGTCTGCAATTACGTTGGGCATGAGGTTGGGCGTCAAGATAAGGTTCAATTTCTGAAAACAAACACAGTACGTACTTACACCTATCGGTGAACAAAAGGATATTTATGAAAATTCCCCGTGTCCACCTATCTCTTTATCTTTGAGATTACAATAGATAATACAAAAACACTTTTTTTTTGTAGGTACTTATTTGACTTAGTCAATGCATTTAGTTGATCAAACACGGGTAGCAATCACGTTAAACATATAAATAACCTTGTTTAAAGTTATAAACGTGTGTTTTTATACTTATTGTAAGTTAAAGTAAGAAGATGACACAGAATTATGATTTCGAACCACTACCGATGCCACAGTTGCCTGAATTCCAACCAATGATGGCGAATACAAGTAAGCGCAGTGTTTTTAATATTTTTCAAGTAGGTAATTTGCTGTTATGCCTTACCTATAAGTTGAATAAAGTCACAGGGCAAATTACCAGCGTATTTTTAATTTAATATTTTAATTTATTTTATAAGTTAATTTTTTTTTATTTTATTTAAAAGGACATATACAATTTCTTACAATTAATTAGTTAAACAAATGCCAGGAAACCTAACTAGGTTTGTCTTGGCATCTAGGTACAATCGACGCTACACCATTATAAATATAAGTTTCTAAATATAAAATTCCTAAGCGCTCAAAATAACTTTTAAATCAATAAGTACATTAAAAATATTATGAGAGAAAAAAAATGTAAGTCCTTTTTCGCTCGAGATACAGGATTACCTACTTCAGGCATATGTGTTATTTTTGTCCTCTATAATATTTAGTGCTTAGTTTATTATGTAAAATGAGTTTTAATAAATATATTTGTATTTGTATTTATTTAATTTTTAATTTAATTAAAAACATGTAATTAAACTGTCATTAATACTTCTATATATAACCAATATATAACGAGGAAAGATAACGAATGGGCGCTGAAACTACTGGGCCGATTCTGATAAAACTTAGTATGAGGATACATTGATTCATTGGGAATAACATAGGGTGTTTTTTATCCCGATATTCCAACGGGATCGGTCCTTATACGGGTAAAACCGCAAAGTGCAGGTAGTATCACTTCACTATCACTACATAGTATAAAACAAAGTCGCTTTCTCTGTCCCTATATCCCTATGTATGCTTAAATATTTAAAACTACGCAACGGATTTTGATGCGTTTTTTTAATAGATAGTGTGATTTAAGAGGAAGGTTTATACATACTACTACTACAATAGCTACGAATCTGAAGCTTTGCATGGGGTTCCTTTTAGGACATAGGCGCATACTAAGAAAGGATTTTGGATCGTATCAGCAACTGACTGGTGCAAGAAAGATAAGGTTATTGATATCGAGGTATACTCCCAACGCGCCCCACTAAAACGGCCACCACTAGTGGCCGTTATAACTATCACTAAAGGTGACTCAAGTAAGAGTTACGTAACGCACCCTCTTCCTAAGAATCATTTTCAATGTCACGTTTAGTATTTGATAGAATAAAAACAAAATTCAACCCTGCTCTTAGGCGCGCTTTCACAACAAGTTGCGCACAATGGCGTTCGCAGTTGACTTCAGACAAGATAATATATTATTAGATCCGGCTTGATATCGCTACGTAGCCAAAATGATTTCATAATTGCGTAAATATACTTGAATTCCTACGTATATTGTGACGACCCAGTTGACACAGTGGTTTGTCACAACCCTGTTGTGTTTTGCACTATGCTGGACTGCCAAACACAGGCTTGCGGGTTCGATTCTCGCCTCAGACAAGTAATTACCTATGCATAGATACCTTTACCTATATCCGTTGTCTACCATAACACAAGTCTAGTTACCTACTTAGCTTGGGGCTAGATGGCGATGTGTGGAATGTCCTGCAATATTTATTTTATTTCAAAGTTTTTATATTGATTTCTAGTATGGATCGTCGCTGGTGTCGGCTTCGGATTAGTATTTGCTTCATGGATCTGCATTTGGGCCGTGATAATTCGCAATAGGCGTCAACGTGCGCTGCGTATAATAACCACGCAACAGTACCACCAGGCTGCGGCTGCGCAACCCAACTTGGTAATCAGAATCCAGCAGGCGCCGACAGCGAGAAATGTACCAGCTGATGATGCACCACCACCATATCCCACAAACACAGCTGAATACCATAATCAATTACCTAAATATTAAGAGATAATTTAGAATAGAATCTGAAGAGTTTGTTTGTTTGAACGCGCTACTATCAGGAATCATGGTAAAACGCTACAACTTTGCACGGATTTTGACGTTTTTTCATTGTATCTCTGTAATGTTTTTCTTTTATGGCTTTTTCAGTCCATAAGACACATAATATACTGTTTGCCTTGATATGTAAGGTAGTATTTTGTGTAACAGATGCAAATTCTACGAATTATAGACATTCAAAGTCGTAGGCAAAGTTGTAGGCAAAAAATGCAACTTTGCCTAGAAGGATATCTCAATAAATAGTATGAGGATCGTTTAAAATTTAATTTCAGCATATGCATAAAACATTATTCCCGGTCCCAGCACTAAAATTGTTGATATTATGATAATGACAAAAAAATTACAGCCATTAGGTAATGTTGTATCAGGTTCCACTAACTTTCCATACAAAAATTAGGGTTGTCAAAATAAAATATTGATGTTATAAAAAAATTGTCAAATAAAAATACCCTTTCATAATCTATGAAAGAAAATAGAACTTCAAACAATTTTTTAAAGTACATGCTTAAAAAGACATCACTTTTTAATGTAGGTAAGTACAAATAATAACCACTTTGGCATCACAACAACGAAATGGTATCTTTATGTAACATTTTAAAACAAAAAATACTGAAAATTATGCTATTGTTCCTGGTCTTCTTCTGCTTCGCCTTTTGCTTTTGTCCGTGTTTAATAACTGTAATAGATGTAATTAAGTTTTATGTATTCTTAACGTCTTATACCTACATTTTGTCAAAATTACAACGTCGGCAATGGAAACAATAATTATATCACGCATTAGGTACCTATTTTACTCTACTTTATTAAACTTTTGACATTCCTTAGCACAGCAGTAGGAAAAGTAGATACATGTATGTAGTTGCTATATATGTAAGAAGATGAAGTGTTTTTTTTAATATTTTCTGATTTTATTGTCAACCCTAACCCCAGGTAAAGTTGCATCACCTTAGTTCGCAAAACACTGGGCATCTTTGCCTACTAAGTTATTTTGACGAAATAATGCTCTTATCATAAAAATATTAAATAATACGGCTAGAATAAGCAAATTTCTTACCCCTGAGTGTTATAACCACCCAAAAACACCTTTCCTACGGCTCACACAGCAAAAGTTTCAAGACGCTATAAATTCACTGCCACTCGCGCTGACTTTTGTCATTCAATTGCCGACCGCACAACTACAGATTAATAAAAAAAGTAAAAAAGGTGGTCCCATAATAATGTAAAATTAGTACTAAATGGTAGAAAATAAGAAAAAGCTTAGCAAACGCGAGATATTTTAATAAAACCGAAATAGGCAATTTTACTACTGGTTGGCAATGTTGCAGTGTTTTATACGAATTGAAAAGTTATTTTTGTGTAAGAACACATCATCCCCAAAATAAAATAGCCTTCCTTGATAAATGGACTATCCTTCATTTATCGACCTATCCTTAGTCCTTAGCGCTGCTAGTATAATATAATTTACCTATTCGAACAAACATACGACATAGTTTAACACACAAATAAGAAACAATAAGAGATAGTTAGAGAGAAAAGTGAATACAAAAAACAGAGAATAAAAAATAATATGTATCTGAGTGAGTCATGAGTTGCCCGAGTGGGTAAAGACTAAGCAATTCCTAACTAATAAGTATTATAAATCCGGAATGGTTGTTTAATTATTTGTTTGTTTGTACGGTCAAACGACTGGACTGATTTGGTAGCAGAATGCTGCTTAGCTGAATGGCAGTTTGCCAGTCGTCCAGGGGATGGGGAACGATAGGATCCTTTTGATCCCGAAATTCCCGCGGAATCGGGACTTACGCGGGCGAAACTGCGAGGCGCAGCTAGCAAAACGAAATATTTCAAACTGAAAAAATTAAAACAAAAAAAAATATTTTTATATAATTATTTCCGGCAGGATTTGAATCTGCGACCTCCGCCTTACCATGGCGAGGTTTAAGTCGTGCCGGGGAGCACTTAAAATTATGATAAGTTTTTCTATTAACACTTTAAAGGTCGTTGCACAAGTGACGGGATTTTTCCCGTGCCGGACAGATCGTGATATTTTTATAACGAAACGCTGTCAAGAAATGTCATGTTCCGTCCGCTGCGCGGGAAAGATCACGTTACGTATTGCACGTTACGTCCCGTCCGAGGTTTACATCCCGTTACGTATGCAGCGACCTTCAAATAGATCTAAGTACCTACATATCCTTAAAATATTTTTATAATAAAAAATATTTATTACATGTTATTGTTGTATTTATTGACAAAAAAACATCGTAAAAAATGTATCCATTTATTCCCATATTTTAACAAATTAAAATTAATGAATGCAATCTAGGGTCAATCATCTCGTTATGAGAGGTTTGATCCTTATCATTGACCCTATCGATTGATGCTATACAAGTAGGTACCTACGGGATGTTATTCTTCGTATTTTCAAAAAATCTATGTGTGTAGTTTTGTTTATTTTTAAAAATATAGGAGTGTTTCTTTTGAGTAAAATTTGCTATCACTAGTCTTTAGAGTACTTTCACTCCATGATGCGATTCAAAATTCCCACCCCGTTTATGTTTTATTCATGGAGGAATAAAAAAAAATCCCCGCCCAGATGATGTAAAAATCATGCCTATTTTGTATCGAAACCTATGCCACATGCCCATAGCACGTTTTGATTACTACTCCATCTGGCCGCGGATTTTTATTCTTGCTACATGGTTTTCATTTCGACAAAAATGGAAACAAAAGACGATCATTTTGGTCAACTTTTATTTATATTTTCATCATCTTTTGTTTCTACTTTGATCGTCTTTTGTTTCCGTTCCGTATCGTAATGAGTACGTAGACATTAGATTTATATTTACAATCAAAATGGAACCAAATTACAATCAAAATGGAAACAAAAGACCTATCTACCTAATAAACATTTGAGCCCATTATTTTAGTACGTCCCATTGCAAGCTAAGAGCCCCCTTCCAGAGACGGTTTAGGAATAAGACGCCACGGATATTTATCATCATATGACGGAGTTTCGTAATTTGATAACAAAAATAAAATAATGCAGATAATTACATTTCTGATAAAGTATTATCTTTAAAAGTATTAAATCCATATTGATAATCAGTTTTAAACCACAGCGAGTCGAGTAAATCCCTGTGTTAATCATGTTATTTTTCAAGTTTTTCTGTGTTATTTTAGTTATATGCTTTGTTAATGGACAAGGTAAGAAATATTCATTCGTGTATAGTAATCAAAATACCCTTCCAAAGTTCCACAACATGTCCCCTCAGGATGGCTCAACTGTTCCTCTGCTTAGCAAAAAAGGCACCAGTCCTTCAGACACAAGTGGCCAAGGCCTTTTTTTGCAAATGTCAGCGTTTGATCACTGTCACACCTGCCTGATGGTAGGTGGCGATGCGGCCTAAGATGTAGCACGCTTTCCTAGAACCTATTCACTCTCGACTTAAAGACCCATAAATTGTACACGTCAGGAAAGACAGACGCAGGCAACCGATTCCATTCCCTGGCAGTACGAACAAGGAATGGCGTAGCAAAATGCTTGGTGCGGACGTGTGGTATGTCCACCATGAATCGGTGCCGCACAATCAATCTGCCTGGGTGTAGGTCTTACGCAGATATGCTTTATCTAAATAACTTTTTTATCTAAGTACCTTTTAAATGGCTTTTTCTTCTTTTTAGCTGTATAATTAGCATATATAAGCATTTAAGAGCTATGGATTTTTGTTTAGTAAATTAATTTTCCAGTTGAAAGAATCACAAACGGTGCTCCAGTTGCGATACAGAAATATCCATTTTCCGTCGCACTGTTGACCAATTCCGGTGTTGGCTCTTACAGTTTTGGATGTGGAGGAACTATTCTGACTAACAGAGCCATTCTATCATCGGCTTCTTGCTTTTATACTGATAATGAGTAAGTGAACATATATTTGCTATGTACCTACAGTCGGAATACCAATTAGCTGAACCCCACGTGACCCAGAGCTCACTCGCACATCTGTAAGGTTGTATAGTAATGTTACCTGATTTTAGTTTTTTAAACAATACCTATACTATAGAATACATTATAAAAAATAACAAAATGGGTAAAAACTATAATTTTTAAAGATATGCGAGTGAGCTCTGGGCGGATAGTGGACTTATGACGCATACTGTACCTACACACTAGCCACTAGAAATCTTCTAAATTACGAATCATAATTTAATGAGGTATCGTTATTCTATCATTAGGTTTCCGTACCTCAAAAGGTAAAAATAGGAACCTAAAGATCACTCTCTTGTCCGTGTGTCGTGTCACCACCAATTTTCTTAGGAACGCGGGTGGACCTAGCAAGTTGAAATTTATACCATGATGCTGAGGTTTATAGTCCCTATTAGGTCCTGGGTCAACGCGATGAAAGATATGGGCACATTAAGATATTCTAGAAAACTTGTAGGTACCAACATTTACCTGAATTTTCAACATTTCTTTTATTGAATGACATCTTCATCTTTATCATGGTTTCGAAATTTCCAGACCCCACCCAGTCAGTTGGTGGAGAGCCCGTGTTGGTTCTACATTCAACAACGCCGGCGGCACAATCCACGTCATCAACCGAATAACTCCCCACCCAGACTTCGCGCCTGCAACTTTAGTGAATGACATAGCCGTCTTAAGGCCAACCATTCCGATCAACCTGGTGCAAGGGTCAGTGGAAAAAGCCTGGGTGTCTGGTGGGGCGTATACATTTACAAACCGCGATCCAGTTTATGCTATAGGATGGGGTGCTGTCAATGTAAGTTTTCTTTATGCAAATGATAGAACAATAGCAGGCAATAATCAAATATCTTCTGCAAACAATCTTCTTCTGCTTAACCTTGTTCCAATTTATTTGGGATCAGCGCGGTATGACTATTTCTTCCATTCACGTCATTAGGCGTAAACTCTCTCTCACATCCATCTATCTATTCTCAAAACATTTAACGTTTTAAAAACATTTTTGAATGAAGTCTTAAAACTAATCAGGATTTAAAGATGCGATGCAGTGGAATGTTAAACGTAAAAGAATATTAACTTCATTAATATTCTCATGTTTATTAAAGCGCACAATAGAAAAATGTGAGGACACACCCTCGCTTAAAAGATGCCATTTACTTCAGAGGCACCATTAAATTTTGACAGGCACGTGTGACGAACACTTCACCTCGTCTCGCCAAAAGATAACGCTGAGTCGACCTAGATCGCGCGATAGGAGGAGGTTGGGCCGCGGCCTATCGGGTATAATACCTGCCCGGTGGAAGATCTTCTCTTGCAAAAATGAGTTTCTGAGAAACAATATTATGAGTTAAGAAGAGTCTATCTAATAAGTATGTTTTATACTTATAGGGAGATGATGCATCGCATTCCTCGGAACTGCGCGAAGCTCTAATGTATGTGGTTAGTCCAGAGGAATGCAGCACCCGATACACTCCACTTAACTTCGCGATCACAGCCAACATGGTATGCGCAGGATGGTTGGATGTTGGAGTCGTGTCACAGTGCCAGGTAATTATTAGCTGCTGAACATCGAAGCTCGTCATCTTCTTTTGCATAAGTAGCCAGAAATAGTCACTGTGGCCGAAATTGGTCGAGAAGTCATCATCATCATATATTACTAGTAATCTGTGGTAGCTATAGTCTCGGATCATGAACTCATTCATAACTTCGATAGTTCATTACAGGCCATATTTTTTTTACACAAATTAGGCCGATTTTTCTCATTGGATCCAGATTTCAAACTGTGGATCTACTGAGATTTTTCTTTCTTAGTCTTATTTCTTCCTAGATCCATCATGGATCTAATTGCATTTGACTTCATCTCACTTGATGAGAAGCGAAGATAAGGTCGAGGATATAGCATGGTCGCTTAGAAGGTACCTATTCACTCTAAATTTGAAGACTCCAAGGTTGTAGTTTTGAGAGAACAACGAGGCGGGCAATAGCTCTTTCATAGCTTGGATAGCTCATTACAGGCCTTCGCCGATAGGAAGCGGCGATGATCAAGGATGTAGCATTCTCGCCTAGACGGTACCTATTCACACTAGATTTGAAGACTTTAAGGTTGAAGGTTTGGGAGAACAGCGAGGCGGGCAGAGAGTTCCATTTCTTAACAGTGCGCACGAGAAACGTGTATACTTGACGCTTTGTCACAGAATAAGGTTTGTACGTTAAATTGGAACGTATACCATCTGGGGATGGCGATAATTTGTAACTTCGTAATCGAATCGATAATCGAACTTCGTATTAAATATTTACATGCTAAGCTAAGTGCTGGTGAAATATGTTGAACTATATATTTATGTGACATCATTTATACCGTATTTCAAGCAAATAAATGACGTTAATTCTTCATTCGTCGTCTTGTAGAAGAAAGGACAGAAAGGAACGAGTTCATGAAGTTCCACAAAACAATCATCTAAGTGGATACGATAGAAAACCGACAAGCTGGCGATTTTATATATTCTAGGAATTTTCGCCTTTTTTTTTACTTAATTAATATTTATTTTTTGTATTTTTCCAGGGTGATTACGGCAGTCCCCTTATTGCCAACAATGTTGTAGTCGCCGTGCTATCCCGGTCTGAATGTGACAGTACGGGAGAAATACCTGGAGTCAACACACGCATTAGTCCATACATTAGCTGGATTAGGACTGTTGTTTATTAATTATATGACAGATTTGAATCCATATCTGGGTTTAAAAAAAATGTGGTTAAGATGGTTTTTCTACACTAATATTATAAAGAGGAAAGATTTTTTGTTTGTTTGTATTCAATAAAATTAATCTACACTATAATATTTAAGGAATTTTTTTTGTGCTTTTGTTTGTAACGAATAGGCTCCGAAACTACAGGACCGATTTTGATAAAACTTGGTATCAGGATACATTTATTCATTAGGAATAACATAGGCTCATCATAGGCTACTTTTTATTAGCAACGTAAGATTTCACATACCAAAGGATCTGTCATAACGTTTAACCTCAATTCCTATAATATAAATCTTTATGATGTCTGATAAACTGTTTAACACATAAAAACATAGGTATGTATAATTTATACGTTGGCATATACGTAGATTTTTTTAATGTGCCTTCATGGCCAATTCAAACTAGAGATAGCGCAAAACGCTCAAAGGAGTTGTGCACCCGATTTTGACAAAAACTAAACTTTTAAGCTATTTCTAATTTGTCAAACTATGTTTGTTTCCTGGATTTTATATCTATTTCATTTCATTTCATTTCATTTATTTATTTGCACGAAATATGGTTTACAATGGTCTTATAGTTAAAATCAGCTTCTCCATATTCTACCACAAAGGCATGCAAATTTGAGGGTGTCTAATCAAATTACATTATTATTAAAATTAATAGTTCTACAAAATGTCAGAGTTAATGAATTGCTTATGTCAAATTCCATTTTTACAGTTAGAATGAGACTAAAAGCACATGAGTACTCATGTGCTAAAAGTAACCTATTTATCTACTTTATCATCATTTCAGATTATTGTCATTTAAATATTCATCTATGGTGTAATAACATTTTTGAAGCAGAAGCTCGATTAATTGATTTTTAAACATGTTATAATTTTTTAATAGAAGAAGTTCCTTCGGAAGTTTGTTGTACAGCAGAGGCGCCATACCCAGAACACTCTTACGAAAAAGGGCACTCTGATGTTTAGGTGTCCAAATTATATGGTTATGTCTAGGACCACTCAAGTGTTTGAATTCTTGTATATTGTTTCTGACAAAGATAACAATCTCATAAATATACAAACATGGAAAACTCAATACTCTATGTTGTTGAAAGTAAGGTTTACATGAGTCAGTTTGTTGTAGTTTACAAACAGCTCTTAAACATTTTTTCTGGGCTTTAAATATTGTTTCTCTTTCTGAAGAATTTCCCCAGAAGATTATACCATATCTAAGAGTGGAGGTAACATAGGCATTATATGCCGTTAAGACTGTAGCTGATAAATTAGCTATTTTAGATAGGATGTATAATGCATAGGAAAAGCGGTTAAGTTTAGCACACACATTTTCTGCATGTTTTTTCCACGATAAGTCTGTGTCAATATGTATTCCTAGAAATTTATAAGTTGAGGTGTCATTTATCGGATCACCGTTATAATTTATATCTAATGTCAAGGTATTACTTTTATGAAATGTCATTCTGTTAGTTTTGTCAATATTGATTAATAAATTATTGCGAGTCAGCCAATTTATTATACTTACCAAAGAATTATTTATGTCACTTTCAAATGAATTAATATTATTTCCGGCAATTACTACAGTACTATCGTCAGCAAAAAGGACCATTGGATGGTTTACACATTGAGGCAGATCGTTTATATAAGTAATAAACAATAAAGGACCCAACACACTACCTTGTGGGACACCGCATCTAACAGGAAGTGCTTTAGATGTGTGTGTCTTTTCCGTTTTACAATTTAAACAAACTCTATTAATTTGCGTAGTCTGGCATCGGTTTTCAAGGTAAGATTTTACTAAATTTAAAGCGTTGCCTCTAATACCATAGACATTAAGTTTCTGTAAAAGTATTTCATGGTCAACATAGTCAAAGGCCTTAGTCAAATCCATAAAAATTACACAAATTGGTATCCTTTTGTCTCGGTTAGATAAGATCACTTTTAGTAAGTTGTAAATGGCCATATTAATAGTTTTATTTTTACGAAAACCTTTTTGTTCATCACAAAGTACATTATATTTTTCCAAATATGAGTTGAGGTCATTATGTAAGACATATTCGAATATTTTAGAAAACACAGAAATAAGAGCAATAGGTCTATAGTTTGACATATTTTCTGTATCAAGTTTTTTGAACACTGGTTTGATTATAGTATATTTCAATTTATTTGGAAAAATGCCTTTTTCTATACAAAGGTTCAAAATAAAGCTTAGCACAGGGGCAATTTCAGACGAAACATATTTAACTACCTATGTGTTTACGTTGTCAAAACCAGTGCTTTTCTTATTCTTTAAACGTTTAATTATTTGTAGTATATCGTGAGGCGACGTTGGATTCAAAAATAATGAATTCGGTTTGCTCCACGCAACCGTGTTATCATTTATTGCTTTAGAGTGATTGGGCGGAACTTGATAAGAGAAAAAACTATTGAATTCCTCTGCAATATCCTGGGATTTGGTAACCAGCCTATCACGTACCTTGATTTTTTCGATATAACAACGATCAATAGGTTTTTTCATGTTTTTATTTATGACATTCCACGTAGCCTTAGACTTATTAGTCGCTGTCGCTTATTAGTCGCTTATTAGTCGTAATCTATCAGCAACACTATCGATTAAAACTATTTAAAACACAAAAATATGATGCTGAAGGTTCGATTCTTGGTAAGGACAGTGACTTCTCCAAAAATCTAATAGGTTATGCAGGTTTAGTTTAGAAATTGGCCAAGAAGGCTCATTTATAAAATTCATCTTGTATATAACAAAAGTAAAATGGTGTTACTTGGTAACGACATGGCTTGAAAACAGCTGGATCGATTTAGCTATTTTTTGACTCAAATTCCTCAAAGGAAAAAAGGTTTCCGGATTTTATTCAAAAATGGAAAAATTGTATTAACTCTTTTCTACGAGATTTTTTTATATGAAGTCAAAAGACGATAACTGAAGATTCAAACGATGGAAAGGTGTAGAGGTAGTAGATTTCCTACTAGTTTTTGTCTGCAACTTTGTCCGAGTAGCGTTTGAATATTTCAAAATAATTATAAATAAATAAATAATAAGATATTCAAAACCTTAAATATATTTTACAATACATATAATTATACCTGCGTTCAGCTACCTGTACCAAATTTTAGCCCGATCCGTTTAATGGTTTCAGCTGTGCATTGATTTATCAGTCAGTAAATCAAGACTTTGATTTTTATATTTCTAGACCAACTTACCTACGGCTTTGCAATTTCACTCTCTTTAGGGTGGAATTTCGTAAAAACCCTTTCTTAGTGGAAAAGAACCCAATTTCATGTCTGCTAGGAACAGCGGTTTAAGTTGTACGTTGATATAGCAGTCAGCCAGTATTTTACAAAGTTAACGCTATGAGATTGCATAATGCTCGCGAACGCATAGAGCCGAAAAGAGCAGCACAAAATTGATCAATCATAGGGCCGCATTTAGCGCAATGCTTCACTTATCCAAGAGCAACTTAAGTAGGTACTTATTGTTTGTGAATACGGGCGTCAGTAAACTGATGAACATACGTAAGCAAAACCGCGGTGCGCAGCTATAATCTATAAGTACTAGTAATATCATAAAGCTGAAAAGTTTGTTTGTTTGATCGCGCTAATCTCAGGAATTGGTTCAGGAATACTGGTTCGAATTAAAAAATAATTTTGTGTTGGATATTCCATTTATCGGGGAAGGCTATAGGCTACTTTTTATCTCGATATTCCCACGGGATCAGAAGTTACGCGGGTGAAACCGCGGAGCGCTGCTAGTATCACTATCACTACATAGTATAATAAAGTCACTTTTCGCCGTCCCTATGTCCTTATTTCCCTTTGTATGCTTAGATCTTTAAAACTACGCAACAGATTTTGATGCGGTTTTTTTAAATAGATAGAGTGATTCAAGAGGAATGTTTATATGTATAATACATGCACAATATATCCGTGCGAAGCCGGGGCGGGTCGATAGTATAATATTATAAAGCTGAAGTGTTTGTTTCTTTGAACGCGCTAATCTCAGGAACTACTGGTTCCGATTGAAAAATTATTTTTGTGTTGGATAGTCCATTTATCGAGGAAGGCTATAGGCTACTTTTATCCCAAAATTCCCACGGGATCGGGAGTTACGCAGGTGAAACCGCGTGGCGCAGCTAGTTTAAAATAGCTAAGTAAAATAGTTTATAATATAAAGAAGTTCACCTAAGTAAATTGTTATCGCCAGTTGCCAGCAAAAACCAATAAATGTAAACGATTTTGCTATTATTCAAATTAATTTCAATGAAAAAGGTTTTGTTCAACACGGCACGTGTGCGCAATTTTAGTATTTATCACGAAGAAATAAGAACTATTTAAAAATAAGTAGTTTTATTACGAAGCAGCGTGACGTTTATTTAATTAAATAAAAATTAAATATATTAACTTAAAACAACCAGAGACAGGTTAATCAAAATCGGTCTAGTTTTTCATAATAATTTTTCACTATTTATTCACTGAAATTATTGCATAATAGCAGGGCTCCGCGGTTTCACCCGCGTAACTCCCGATCCCGTGGGAATTTTGAAATATAAAATAGCCTATAGCCTTCCTCGATAAATGGACTATCCAACACAAAAATAATTTTTCAATTCGAACCAGTAGTTCCTGAGATTAGCGCGTTCACACAAACAAACAAACAAACAAACAAACTCTTCAGCTTTATAATATAGTATAGATATAGATTATCTATCAAGTTCTGGATACCAACGGAAACTACCTACATATAATTTGGATTAAAAACAACCGGTTCATGAGATACAGTTCTAGTGACAGACAGACGGACAGTAAAGACTTAGTAAAAGGGTGTTTACACTTTGGGTACCTACGGAACCTTAAAAACCATCGCCAGACTAGGTAGTGGTCGTTAAAGAATAGCTGCTAGAATTTTATCTTCAACACTACAAAGCCTTCTTTATATTTTTTTTTAGATAATATTTCGTCGAATTCATACTCTATGTGTCAGCCCCTTAACAAATGTCTACAAACTAGTGTTGCCGATCGGTAGTCGATTATCGCTGAATAATCGATAGTCTATCGATATTTTATTAAAAACCGATAGTATCGATAGCCTATCGATTGTTGCTATCTAAGAATAAACTATCGATAGTATCGATTACTTTAGACTATCGATAGTTTGCCAATTGGCGATGGTATTGTTTACAATACGTACGGTCGGAGTCAACATTTCAGAGTTTTTAAATTACTATTATTGGAATTTTTTATTCTAATAATATGATCTAACCAATTCATGAGTTGAAAGATTTTAAACTTGAACTCGAGCAAGACCTTAGAAACTTGCTTGATTTGAAAACATTCTAAAAAATATAAAAACATTCTAAAAATAGCAGTTTAGGAGCTTAACGGTGGGTACGGTCACCTGCATAATTGCAGACCCACCGTAGAGCTCCAAAACGGCTGTTAGATGAATGTTTTCAACACAAAGCAAAATTCTAGGCACCTGCTTTAGTTGAAGTTTAAAGTCTTTAACTCATGAATTTATTAAACAAAAATTATTATAACGAAAACATTCCAATAATAGTAATTTTAGAACTCTACCGAGGGCTGGAATTATGCAGGCGACTGTACATTACCTACTGTTAAAATAATTATACCAAATACAATTGCAAATTGGAAGACTATCGATAGTCTAAAATAATCGATACTATTAATACTTAGTATCGATACTATCGATAGATTTTTTTTACTTTCGAGCAACAATACTTTCGATAGTATTGCTTCGTTTTGAGCTATCGATAGTCAAAATAGACGATAGTGGTGGCTTTTTCAGATGGAAACCATCGACAGTTAAACTATCGATAGTTCGGCAACACTACTACAAACGTATCAGTACAATCGAAACTGTCGAGAGATGTACATGTCTCTGTGTCTTTTTTTTATACTAAACTCGATATTATCGAATTGTGTCACTGTGGAGAGATATGCCGAAGAATTATCGAGTATGTATTACGTTAATCGAATCGATATGCGCGAGTGATTGTGTTAATCGATCCTACTATCGATTGATAAGGTGTCTTTTGTGACGTGTTTGAAATCCTTCAGTATTCAAATGTGTAGGTATTTTTAGGATCTCTGAGAAAACAGACAGACAAGAAAGTGATCTTATAAGGGTTCCTTTTTTACCTTTTGAGGTATATACGGAACTCTAAAAAGGGAACAGTTTGGGTTGGTATAACCATGTGATAAGGAGGGAAGTTATTTCATCATCATCGTCATGTACAACCCACCCATCCTCTTCTTTAATTCTTGTCCATCCAAAGGTTGCCTGGAGGAGATCGCTTTTAGCGATAAGGCCGCCCATTGTGCCATATTGTAAGGTATTATTGTTTTTGTAGCAGAATGTATGTTAGAATTAAGGTTTAATGTGGTACAATAAAGAGTTTATCTATCTATCTACTAAGCTGAGAAGGGTACTCACTTGTACTTGTAAGCGGGCTGTTTTACGCAATTAGACCCTTTTAAATTGGGTCCTTTTTGCGTGAGGATGGAGTAGGCTTACTACCCTCTCAGCTTAGTCGACCATGTCCAAAGGAAAGAAGTTGTCAATACTTCTGGAGCCAACTAAACCGCAGGTATCATCACGATGTTTTCCTTCACCGTAAGAGCAATGTCAATTAGTGCACAAAAAATAAACAAAAATTCATCGGTACAAGGCCGGGATTTGAAGCCACGACCTTCAGAATCAAAGGTAAACCACTAAGCCAACACCGCTCAAGCTGAGAAGAGTAGGGACGGCGTTGGCTAGCTTACTCCGTCGTCACGCAAAAAGGACCCTAAAGGAACTAAAAGGATCTAGTTACGGAAAAGCAACCTGTATATAAGGTTAATGACTAGAAGAGTGATGAGTATGAATGTAGAGGGATGATGACCCAGTTGGGACAATGGTCACCATGCCGGACTGCCAAACACAGGGTTGTGGGCTCGATTCCCATCTCAGACAAGTATTTATGCTTAGATACTTGTCTGTGGTTTCTATGTATTATCTATACTTCACTATCACTACATATCGCACACCTAGATCGAAACTGTTGTAACTCAAAAAACATGATTTTTGGGAAATGGCAAAAAACTGATATTATGAAAACCATGCACGATAGCAACATTTCGTAAAAAGATTTTGAAATGTATTAGAAAATAAACCATTATGATATTAATCAGGTAATAAATTAAGCCTTAGATAATGAGAAAACGACTAATTTAAAAAAATGCTCATTGAAACTGTAGTAAAATGAAATAAAAATTCAAATCAGTTAAGCAATAAGTAAGAAAACTGACTTAAGGTTGATCGTTTTGTATCGCTAAGCAAAGTATTCCGCTGGATGGCGCTTGTTTTCCCGAAAGTATATTTTTATTTTATTTTGCTATAATTGACGTGGAATTAAAGTATTTGTATATATGTTGCCTGTTTTCTAGTTTGCTCTGAACATATTTCAAACATAATTTAATTTTTTGGAAGTCACATTTTAATGTATTTCCAGAGGACAATTTTTAACTCTTGTCACGATATAAATGACACGCACACATACAAAACAATAAACTGTAGCAACTATAGACTATATTTGACGTAGTCCTACAGATACCGATTGGTGTAGTCATTTAGAGCGGCGGGGTAGTGTTCTGAAGAGCCCCGGTTCAAATCTCGATACAAATATATTTATTTTATGAAAATATATTTTTGGATAAATTTTCAAAAACAGGATTAATTTTATGGTAGGTACTGTTAGTAATCATTTTTTTTAAACTAGGACGAATTCTGAACTATGCAAATTGTACTAGGTCTGAATGAAAAGAGAAAAATAAAGACAAAGTAATGTACAAAAAGGTTTATTTATTTAAAACTAGCTGCGCCCCGCGGTTTCACCCGCGTAAGTCCGATCTTTAAATTCTCACCGTTTAAACCTTCCCTGGACTACAACAAACACAACAAAAAAAGAATTGGCCAAATCGGTCCAGCCGTTCTCGAGTTTTAGCCAGACTAACGAACAGCAATTGATTTTTATATTATAGATTAGTTCTATCTTATCTTATATCGGGGGCTGACATAGCCAGCAACACTTCGACCCCTTGGGATCGATTAACGCAGCGATCCCACTAAGAGGAAAAATCCTATGTTCCTCCGGTTTGGGATATGCATTCCCAAGGTGGCCCATGGGTCTCCTTCGCTTCGGTCCTTCGCTTCGCCACTAAGACGGCGCATTCACACAGGATGTGCTCCATAGTTTCTCTGACATCACCGCAGGTTCTGCAGTCAATATTAGAAGTTATCTTCATTTTTAAAAGCATGTCATTGGTTTTGTAAAGCCATGTCAAGGCACCAATCACAGCTCGTGCTTTGCTTTTTCCGTTGTTCAATATAAATTTAGAAGCCCCTCTGGTGCTGCTACCTATGAATTTCTTCGAATGTAGTAGCCCTTCACTGATTTCCCACTCTTGCGTGTGTTTCTTATCAACGTAATCCTTTACGGCCTTTGTGATTGTGCATGCTGGCAGGCCCGTACAAGGTTCTGGTCCAAGCATAGCACTTGCCGATCCTGTTCTTGCAGCTCATCAGCCTTCTCATTTCCTGCTATTCCTTCATGGCCTGGGACCCAGAGTAGTCGTTTGTTCCTACGGCCCAACTTGTGTTTAATAATTCAATCACTTACAAGACACTAAAATTCCCTCAAGGTTTATTTTCAGTAGGTGCTCAGATGGATGACACTTTAAACACAATAGTAGGAATATAATAAATGATTATAATATTTTATTTTTGGTTTTTCTATTTATTGACTACTTGACATCTCTGTTGACTCTCCGTTACCTAGGTAACAAGCGCGCATCTAGTGCGAGGCAAAGTATCGACTGGGTGTATGTTGCCAGTGTGTACAACAAACAGTACCAAAAAAACAACAAGACTGCTTGGTTTTTTTTCTCGCGAATTACTATACTTCATTTATATTTTATTATATTTTTATACTATTAATTAAATGCAAACAAGTATAAATGTTTATTTATTTATTATATACGTAAAGTGATAATTTGATAAGTCTATCAGAATAATGTATAATTCAAGTATCAAAAATGACGCGACAGTGCCAAAAGTTACATAAAATCTTGCAGGTGTAGGTCTGGCAGCACTGAGTTGAATATCATGCAATTGAAAATATTTTGATTTTTATTAGACAGATTAGACGGAGAGGCAACGTCGCCCTTATCCAGCAAACTGTATTGCGGCTCTGCTCTAGCGTAATTGCGTGTTCCTGCTTCCACATACAACGCGACAACGTCGCGTGTTTCCACACATCTATGCGTCACTCACACTATGACCATACGTCAATATAACCGTGCACCACCACATACGTAAAGTTGGTCTCTTTTTTCACGCTGAAACAGAGTACTTCCTGGATGTTAAACAATGATATTATTGGTCTGCCCCTACAATAGCTTAAATTAGGCCTACTTTAAGTCATAATAAGTTAAATATCTCAGTATAAAACGTAGGAATCTCTAAAACATTTAGTAGGGAAAACGTATAACCTTAAGTCAAAATACTTTGTAAGATTTTCAATAGTTTACTCACCAAAGTTGTCGCAACTTAAAATACAACACCCTAGTTGCACGAGTGGGTGTAGACAAAACTGATTCGTCTCGCCATCTCTTGGACACTAAAGTAAACTGAATTACTTCGGTTTTATTGCCGTGTAGGTAATCGTATCAGGAATCCGAATATGCTGTTAACTCAAAATGCGACATTTTTGAGTTACAACAGTTTTGATCTAGCTGTGCGATATGGCCTTACAACCCAGGATGCCGAAGATCGTGCGAAGTGGAGGCGTAAAAGTAGGAAAGCGGACCCCGGGCTCCCGAGAGGGATGCAACCGGGAACATCGCTCGGATGATGACTATCACTACATAGTATAAAACAAAGCCGTTTTCTCGGTCCCTATTTCCCTTTGACCGCTTAAATCTTTAAAGCTACGCAACGGATTTTGATGCGGTTTTTTTTAATAGATAGAGTGATTCAAGAGGAAGGTTTATATGTATAATACATGCATAATATAGCCGTGCGAAGCCGGGGCGGGTCGCTAGTATATTATAAAGCTGAAGAGTTTGTTTATTTGATTGTTTGTTTGTTTGAACGCGCTAATCTCAGGAACTACTAGTCCGAATTGAAAAAATATTTTTGTGTTGGATAGTCCATTTATCGAGGAAGGTTATAGGCTACTTTTATCCCGATATTCCTACGGGATCGGGAGTTACGCGGGTGAAACCGCGGAGTGCTGCTAGTAATTATATATTTACAAAATAAAAGTATATAAGTAGTACTTATATCCGTTTTCTAGCACCCATAACACAAGTCTAGTTACTTAGTTTGGGGCTAGATGGCGATGTGTGGAATGTCCTGCAATATTTATTTATATATTTAAAGAAACGCGGGGCCAGTCATTTAAACAGAAAGCCTCTTGTGTCGAAATGTAATAGGTATCTACTTGAGACACGTTTTCAATAAAGATATTGTAACCGAATGATATAAAAGATATCGATTGAGTAAATATATCAATAAATACCTATATGTTGGTAAGAGTGAAGATAATTTCTCTATAGTTATGTTAATTTCTGCAAAATTCAACCGAATACATACAGCCGTTCCGCTCCACTTCCACTTCCAAGCAACGCCATCTATTAACACAGTTGATGAACTATCCTTGCCAACCAAACCACTTTAAAAAGTTTTTAAGGAGGTTCTAAATTCGACTGTACGGTCGGCTGCCTAATTGCAGACCCACCGTAGAGCTCCAAAATTGATGTTATAAGAATGTTTTTAACACAAGCAAGATTCTATGCACCTGCTTGAAGTTTAAAGTCTTCTAACTCATCAATTTATCAAATAGTAATTTTACCTGTGCGCATGATTTTTTTAAGGCTTCGAGTATGACTTCTTTGGTTATTTAAAAAAAATAGCTTGAATATTTAACAAGGGAAGACGACCTAAGAAAACTTGGAAAGACTTGTATTGGACAAGATATAAGAGAGATGAATGTCAACGATGAGATGACGAGTGATAGCGAATAATGGAAGAAGAAGACATACTGCGTCGACCCAAAATAAATTTGGAGAAAGGCTGGCAGAAGAAACAATCCTTGTTATCGGTTAATCCGTCATGGAATCCGGCATTGATCTAAGCAGATCAATGCCGGATTCCCTTTTCGAACCCCTTTTTTAGGGTTCCGTACCTACCCTAAAAGGTGAAAAAGGAACCCTTATGAGACCACTTTCATGTACGTCTGTATGTCTGTTTTATCCTTTTAAAAGGGTTGTCCTAATACTTTAATTATGTACATGCGTATTTTTAACAAAGATAAGTACTACAGTTTGTAAGCAATTAGCCTAATCGCAGGTTAATGGCTTTACCTTAATCTTTATCTTTTTGACATTCAAGAAATACATTTTTAAGGATATTTCGAAAATAATATTGTCAAAAAAAAAGACAAGTATAAAATGAGTATATTCGTTTAGCACCCATAACACAAGTCTAGTTACTTAGCTTGGGGCTAGATGGCGATGTGTGGAATGTCCTGCAATATTTATTTATTTAAAAATAGTCTATTAGAAATAGATATATTACACTTTTTTGTTAAACGCGCTTCTAGAACATAATTTAACAACTATTAAATTCTTTATTAAGCTATCCTTTGTACACTAATAAAGAGGAAAGATTTTGGCTTGTTTTTATCTTTGTAACAAATAGGCTCCGAAACTACTGGACCGATTTTGATAAAACTTGGTATGAGGATACATTGATTCATTGCGAATAACATAGGCTTTTTTTTATACTGATATTCCCACGGGATCGGGAACTATATAGAGTAAAAACAAAAATTTATTTGGCATGCCGTTACTTCGCAATCAGCTTAGTAAATAAGTTTTTTGAAATTTCTATCTATACGAGCGGTGTTGGCTTAATGGTAGATACCTTGACTTATATTCTGAAGGTCGTGGGTTCAAATCCCAGCCGGCCGTACACTGATAATTTTTTCTTAAGAAAGTTAATGTGCTCTAATTGACATTGCTCTTACGGTGAAGGAAAACGTAATGAAACCCGCGGCTTAGTTGGCTCCAAAGTATTGACAAGTCCTTTCCTATGGATATGGTCGACTAAGCTTAAGAACGACCCAATTTAAAATGGTCTAATTGCGGAAAACAGCCCGTATACAAGTACAAGTAAATCTACATGAATAGAATTAACAGCTGATCGACTCAGACTTAGATAATGTATTCTTTAAGTTGCAGACTCAGGTCACATTGCATAACGCCTGTATTTCATTCTGATATAAACGTGTCTCAAATATTTAAATGTTCTATTTTTTCAGGTAAAACAAAAGTAGAATTAACACCGTACGTTATCAAATGTTTACTCGGCGATATTGTCATAATTTCGGCACCCGAACTGAATAAGAAATCTCTCTATTATTTACACAGCCCAAATAACGAGGTTATAAAACTAAATATACCGAGAAAAAACTCGAAACGACAACACAGTCCAAGCATTGTTATAAATTATTCGAATAATATTACATCGTTTTCAAATTTGTATAACTATAGAGTTTATAGTACGACTACGATAAGTTCGAAGGATATCGATGTCTTGGGCGAAAAGGAGAAGTTAATGAGAGAGAATGAGTTTATGATCGGACCACTCTTAGAGAGTGATCATGGGAATTGGGTGCTGAGTGTGTTTTTTAAAGATTTGGATGATGAATATGTGGAGATGTTTCAAGTTATCACTGTCGAGATTCATGGTAAGTATTAGTTCTAAATACGTCTAAATACGTTGTAAATTCTGGCCGTAGTGAACAGTCAGGGCATTTTTGGAAAGAAGTTCCTTATCGCGGTGCGAGGGGCGCCATCTAGCCAAAAAAAATGTTTCGCGTTGCGAGAACTTGAAACGAAAAACCGTAAAAGAGCCGCAAAAGAGAAAAATTAAAAAAAAAAGGATAAAATATTTGATAAAAAAAGGCATGATAAAATAATATTAATAAAGGGGCTTCGTTCCAAACGCGTGTTCCGCGACACGTTCCTTTTTTTTTGGGGGTTTAGATTTTCTCGCGTCTGTAGGATTTAGTTCTCGATGACGAGTTGATGACGCGTGACCTCCAGGTGGCGCTAAAGAAGCCTACAATCAAGCGGTGGTAGCCCTTGGCTGGCGGCTTATTATACCAGTTTGGAGGTAGTTGGTGGTATGTACCGCCAAAGGGAGATCTGCCACCGGGCAGGTGTTATACCCGGTACGACGATGGTACCGGTATAACGATGTTTCGTTGGAACTTTTAAATGAGCTTATCTTCAAAAAAACTTCGCTTGCGCGATCTAGGATCTACGATCGGCTTAGTGGCGCCATCTGTTAGTGGCGATGTGAAGTGTCGCCACACCACCCCCTGGTTGAAGTCATGGTGTCTGACTCGTCACGTTCCATCATGTTATCCAGGCATGCATGCTACATCATCGACCTCATCGTCTCCATCAGTTGAGATGAAGTCAAAAGCAAGCCTATTTTTTTGCATTTATAAAAAACTGACTTTAAAACGGAGGGTATCAAGGGTGGTCCCGTAAAAAAAATTGCGAGGATCGAAATAATGAACAGAATATTTTAGTTGATATTAAAAAACCGGCCCAATTGCAAGTTGGTTTTTTCATTTGTTGTTGAAGCGGTTACAGAAATACATCATCTGTAAAAATTTCAACTGTCTAGCTATCACGGTTCATGAGATACAGTATGGTAACAGACAGACAGACGAACAGTAGGGTCTTAACTCTTAATAAAAGGGTCCCGTTTTACCCTTTGGGTATGGAACCCTAAAAAAGTGCTTGATATATCGAACTCAACAAAAGTAAAGTGTATTTTGTTGCAGAATACGTCCCACTAAAACCTCTCGAAGCTGTAATAAAGCGAGGCGATACATTGCACATATCCTTTGACTACCCGATACCTTTTCTAAGCACCTGTCAATTGATAGCACCGAATACTACGTTTGACAGGTAAATACTAAGTTAAGACTAGCAGCGCCCTGCGGTTACACCCGCGTAGACCCTTCAGTAGACAAGAATACTTTCCATAATCGCCAATCGATCAAATAAAATCGATCATATTTAAAGCTATTGCATAGCTTTTATGCGGCTTTGAGCGCGGCGACCGAATCAAGAAATTCCGTAACTAAGCTACATGGTAGGTGGAGTAGGGGGTGTTCGGTTTTATTTTCGTTACGGAATTTCTTGATTCGGTCGCCGCGCTCAATGCCCGCGATAAAAACTATGCAATAGCTTAAGGTGAAAGGGTACCTGCGCGCTCTCCATACAAACGTAGTCGACTGTTTCCTCCCTGGATAATGACACTAGCACAAATATTTTTGTGCCATAAAACCTACAACTGCCATGACTATTCCCCTATGTTTTGGTTTTTTTCATTTTCTAATTATCATAGAAATTAAGATTATAAAAATAAAAAATAGGGGCATGGTCATGGCAGTTATAAGTTTTATGCACCAAAAATATTTGCTCTAGTGTCATTATCCAGAGAGAAAACAGGCGACTACGTTTGTAATAGTTTGTATGGAAAAATCCCCCGGTTTCCTTTCCTCTTAAAAAAAGAAAATAATGTTTTCACTAATTTGACAGATTCTTCGATAGAAACCGGATACAACTGGATAGATGCGGTTACGTTCTACCAAACATAACGAAAAGCGACGAAGGTTGGTGGTCTATTACAGGAGTTGGTAGAATTGTATATACGGGCAATATGTTGTTAACTGTTAGGGAATAGATTATACCTACTAGCTGTATCGTGCGGTTTCACACGCGTTAGTGTCTCTAAAAATGACTTGGAGCCCTATTTTTGAATCGTTCGTCTCGCGTCGAGCGCTCGATTTATTCGTTCGACATCGGAAATTCGCTATTTTTGAACTGCTCGATCGTAACGAGTGGTCTCCACCACTTGTGTGTGAGTGATAGAAGAAACTATCTTTTTCTTTTTATTTATATCTTTTGGGATTATTTCGGATGTTCGTCGGTAATTTACCTTTTTTCAATTTTCTGCGTAAAACAAACAAAAATTGTCATTTTAAATTTCGACGATGGATTCAAAAAACAGAAAATTGGTGTTATGCGACTTGGAAGTCGAGCGTTACTTGTAGGCGTATACGACGATGCTATGTCAGACGAGCGATTCAAAAATAGAGCCCAGCTTGGTTGTAGGGTGATGTCATATTATACCCCTCCTTCCTCTCATAAAAAAATTAAATAAATAAATATTGCAGGACATTCCACACATCGCCATCTAACCCCAAGCTAAGTAACTAGACTTGTGTTATGGGTGCTAGACAACGGATATACTTACTACTTATATACTTGTCTTTTGTAAATACATGTATGTATATACTTAAATAGAAACAACCAGACCACAGACAAATATCTAAGCATAAATACTTGTCTGAGTCGGGAATCGAACCCGCAACCCTGTGATTGGCAGTCCTGCATGGTGGCCATTGTGCCAAATGGGTCGTCATATTTTCATTTCGAACCACTAGTTCCTGAAATTAGCAAAATTTTCAGCTTTATAATATTAGCAGGTATAGATAAGTATACTAGCTGCTCCCCGCGGTTTCACCCGTTTAAGTCCCGATCCCGTGAAAATTCCGGGCATAGTTATAGGTTTTGTAAAACTGTTAATTTAAAATAATAAAAGACTTATTTGGAATTTTAACTCTCTTATTTATAAATGCAGCTTATGCAATATTTAGCTAATCGAATTATTTTAACCATGGACAATTTGCTTCATCATTTCTCATTAACGCAAGGGAATGGAATCAGTTGCCAGCGGTTGTCTTTTCTGACGTGTACAATTTGGGGGTCTTCAAGTCGCGAGTGAATAGGTATCTTCTAGGAACGCGTGCAATGTACATCTTAGGCTGCATCGTCACTTACCTGTCAGACGAGGCTGTTTAGGTTAAAAGTCTTTTGCCTGCCCTTTTGGCGTATAATTAACAAAAAAAATGAAAATTACCTAAACTTCTTAAAAAAACATACTCAAAAAATATTTACAAAGTCAAATTTCTTTATTTCTTTCGATGCTTATGTATAGGTGTACACATGATCACTTGAAATAGTCTTAAAAACTAAGTTAGGATGTGTACATTTTTCTGTTTTTAGTATTTGTTGTTATAGCGGCAACAGAAATACATCTTCTGTGAAAATTTCAATTCTCTAGCTAGACACAGTCTGGCTGGTGACAGACAGACGGACGGACAGACAGTGAAGTCTTAGTAATAAGGTTCCGTTTTTACCCTTTGGGTACGGGACCCTAAAAAGAAAGGAAGGTAAGTACTGATTTAGAATTAAAAGCTCTAAAGTAGGTATATTTAAAAACCTATATTTATTAATTATTTACAAACAGTCTTAATATTACACAATAATGTCAAATTAAATACTTATTTAGAGTAATATTGGATTTTATTCGGATTTTCGTTTTTCAAAGAAATATTAAGAAACGGTATTTAATAACATTTCTATGGAGTAAGGCTGATCACATTTACGAAATGTCATTTTAACCTCCGGTAGACAGCGGATTGGTTATTAATTTTGACCATAATTAGTGCTGATATCTATCAGGAAATGAAATCCGAGGGCAAATGAGATTTGAAAAGCGTTTCCAGCAGCTGTGTTTCATTCTTGAAACTAGCGACCCGCCCCGGCTTCGCACGGCTATATTATGCATGTATTATACATATAAACCTTCCTCTTGAATCACTCTATCTATTAAAATACTGCCATCTATTAGCACTCACTTAAACAAATATAGTTTATTTTTTATTCGCTAGATGGCAGTAAAAATTTTAAATCAGCGCCATCTACATTCGAATAGCGGTCTTTCTAGAAACAAAGTTTCTCAATTTGTGTAATAGATGGCAGTATAAGTTAAACAAAAAGACTAACACAAATAAAATCTCATCTGTCGCGTCAAAATCTGTCGCGAGAACGGCTGAAAATGCTCACCCACAAAAGTGCCCAACGCGCCATAAGAAGTTTTCACTTCAAAAAATCGCATCAAAATTCATTGCGTAGTTTTAAAGATTTAAACGTACATAGGGATATAGGGACAGAGAAAGCGACTTTGTTTTATACTCTCTAGTGATGTAACAAACTACGGTCTTTACAACAAATCCATCAATTTACGAAGTATACGAATGAACAGTAGCGTAGCGATATTGCGAGGCGCCCCGAGCCATTAAGAGGGTGGCAAAATTGGGAAATAATATTCGTGCGGTCACTGGCGGTCAATCAGACAGATATTTTTTTTAAAAAAATTAGCTCTTATTCACTTGCATATATTGAAAGTCCCTCTCGCTCAATACAGTTGTTGCAAATCACACGCTTACATGTTTTGAAAAGGGTTGCAAATTGGCAATATCATTATTGTTATGACGTCAAAAGGGTGGCAAAGTATGACTCCGCCCCAGGCGACGTTGACTCACGCTTCACCACTGCGAATGAATGACAACATCACAAAGACATTCCGCCGTTCTACTGTAGGTAATTAAGGTGAAAGTTTACCTGCTCTCTCTCCATACAAACGTAGTCGACTGTTTCCTCCCTGGATAATGACACTAGTACAAATATTTTTGTGCCATAAAACCTATAACTGCCATAACATGCCATGCCCCTATGTTTTGATTATTTCATTTTCTAATTATCGTAGAAATTAAGATAAGACAGTTATAAGGTTTATGCACCAAAAATATTTGCTCTAGTGTCATTATCCAGGGAGAAAACAGTGTTATAGTTTGTATGGAAATAGCCCTCGCTGGTACCCTTTCCTCTTAAAACGTTGTCACGTTTAAACGTTGTGTTTGTCAGGTAGAATACTGAGAAATAGGTTCATCATCAGGCACAATGAAGTTCATATTGCAAGTTGCTTTAAATGGAAATCGGTAAAACTTCGTCACGAGTTAATCCCGTCGCTGCGTTAGATCAGGGTTACATAAATCTTCGGCTGTAGTTCGTATGCACAAGTAGGCAAAAGTTACATTAATTTTTCGAGTGTATGATAAAAAGACAAAATAAAATATTGAAAAAAGACATGTAATCGGCCTAACTCCAACTCGGATACCAATAAAGTCTAAATAATATACAGTACTGCATTATTCACTTCCACTGCCACTTCTACTGCCTCCTCCGCTGCCACTCGGTGACCCGCTGCGACTCGGAGTCGGAGTCATTGAGGGCTTTAGCGCGGTCATACCCATAAAGCCAGCACTACTAACTCGTGAAGTTGATCGAAGTAACCCAAATTAGATAGTGAAGAGAGATACTTCGGTTCACTTCAGAGTACTTCGGGCAACGTCGCCTCGCCTCGGTTGATTTCCGCTCGTTGTCGGTATTTGTGCACGAGTCAAAGGGCGCGAGGTGACGCGGAGTTCGAACATGAACGTTTCTCGCGAAGTTGCACGAGTGTGTAGACACCTACTTCGGACCTCGGTCAACCTCATCGAGTAACTTCACGAGTAGTGGAGGCTTAAATAATATAAACTGTCGTACTGCATTATTCACTCCCATTGCCGCTTCTACTGCCCCCTCCAATGCCACTCGGTGATCCACTGCGACTCTGCTTCGGTTGCTTATCGCTAGCCTCAAAGTCGGAGTCTTTGAGGGTCTAAATAATAGAAACTCTCGTACTGCATTATTCACTTCCACTGCCACTTCTACTGCCCCCTCCGCTGCCACTCGGTGACCCGCTGCGACTCCGCTCCGGTTGCTTATCGCTCGCTTCAGAGTCGGAGTCTTTGAGGGCTTTAGCGCGGTCGAGGCGACGAGCGCGATGCGTCTCCACGTCGGACGCGTCGGATTCTGATGAGTAGATCGCTGCACCGGCGGAAGCTGGAAATACGAGATACAATTTTTATACAATAAATAAACTAATAAGTAGGTATGGCAAAATGAGCAGATGGCCAATTCTCGTAATTAACATTGTTCAAATTACATTTCAATACCATTTCGTACCTCAAAGTAGCTCAAAATACCCTCAAAGTTCGCTTTTTGTAAAAAATAAACTGACTTTAAGGGTATCTTTTGCAACCGAAATGCAATCGGAATGATATTGAAATGTAATTTAAACCATATTATTTACGAGAATTGGCCTTCAGGACCAGCATAATATGCTGTGAGACGCAGTTGCACAGCGCTGGTTTACAGCCTGACCCTTTCTCTCTGTTTCTTGTTTAATGTTAGGGTAGAAGATACAATCTTTACTTAGGAAGCATGGCAAATATAGTTTTTTTTGTTTTATTTATTACTAGCAGCGCACCGCGGTTTCATCCGTGAAATTCACGATCTAGTGGGAATATCGGGATAAAAATGCCTATGTTATTCCCAATGAATCAATGTATCCTCCAAATTATCCGATTGATAGATATCTGCACGCCTTGTGTATATAGCCAATATTAAGTTATATTTT
Organism: Idaea aversata; assembly: GCA_907269075.1. NCBI lineage: Eukaryota > Metazoa > Arthropoda > Insecta > Lepidoptera > Geometridae > Idaea > Idaea aversata. The sequence goes on from OU026102.1 coordinate 9,616,451, forward strand.
GCACTAAATTATGGCCCACTTTTAGGAATCGGATTTTGCAAAAAAACTTGGCATCTTGGCTTAAGCTGGAAGTTCCAAAAAAATAATAATTTTACTCTATGGAACTTCATGGAAAATAGATGATCTTCAAACATCTAATACTATGAACCATAAAATAAGTATTTTGTTCGCAATTGTTCGCAACAAATTCGCTCCATTCACAGACTGATGGTCAGAGTTTCTCTAGACAGCATAGTGTTACCTTTCTGGCCAGACTGTTTGTACTTGTTCTTGATAGCCTGCAGCGAGACTCCGCCCTCGTCGTCAGAGTCGTCCCTGGCGGGGCCGGCGCCAGTGCTTCGGGCTCCGCCCCCGGACCGACGCTTCGGGCGAGTGGCGGCTCGCGACCTCATCGCCGCACGGAGCTCCATTTCTTCTTTCTATAACGTTGGTAAATAGAGTAAGTAATAGGCCATTATGGTGCATAACAGACTGTGGGCCTCCTTTTCGGATTATCCGTCAGATTGGCAATGTCCGCAGCTTGCAGCAATCTAGATCAGTTAAGACGGTTTGACTATCAGCCAATTTTGTTGTCATTATCTGAATCGTTCATTTATCAAGATTATGATTAACACAAATACTGACGACTACTCAAATACTAACCCAGTTGGCACAATGGTCACCATGCCGGACTGCCAATCACAGGGTTGCGGGTTCGATTCCCGCCTCAGACATGTATTTATGCTTAGATATTTGTCTGTGGTCAGGTTGTTTCTATGTATTATAAATATATATTTACAAAAGAAAAGTATTTAAGTAGTATATCCGTTGTCTAGCACCCATAACACAAGTCTAGTTAGCTTGGGGCTAGATGGCAATGTGAAGAATGTCATGCAATATTTATTATTTTATATTTATATAAATAACTTAATTAACAATACATGTGATACGTCTTTCTTTTCGCATTAAAAACAACCCAAAGCTGGTGGATGACTCCATTTTTAACACAAATTGAAACATAATAACATGAGCCTTTGCATGATTACAAAAAAAACCCCATGAGTTTCTTGTGCCTTCTTCTCATTGGTGGGCGCGTTCCAAAGTAGTTTTTAAGACTATTCAAAGTGAACTCATGCATTAAATAAAAAAAAATGAATTTGATACCTTTAACTGATATTTCCTATCAGCATCCGGATCAGCTCCGACTTGCGACAGTATCTTGATGGCTGACGTCTTGGTAGACCTGTCAGCCAACGACAGCGTCATCTTACGATGAGTGAACGACTCTGTTGAGTGTGGTCGGAACGATAGCTTGGTTCGGAAGACTGCTTGCCCTTGCAGACCTGTGCCTTGACGGACAAAGAGATGGTTGTGGTCTCCCTGGAAAAAAACAAGATTTAAGAGGAAAGGGTACAGGGGGCTTTGTCCATACAAACTATTACAAACATAGTAGACTGTTTTCTCCCTGGATAATGACACTAGAGCAAATATTTTTGGTGCATAAAACTACTAATTTTCATTTATATGATAATTAGAAAATGAAAAAAACTAAAACATAGGATAATGACACTAGCACAAAAAAATATTTGTGCTAGTGTCATTATCCAGGAGGGAAACAGTCGACTACGTTTGTATGGAGAGTACCCACCCTTTCACCTTAAGATTAGTGTATTTTATTTGTATAAGGGTTGATTTCCGCACCTAAGACCTCTTTGGTTGGGTCCTTTTTGCATAAGGTTGGAGGTTGTCCAGCACCTTTACCCTCCCAGCTTAGTCGACCGTAGAAGATTATTAGTGTAATTCCTGCTAGTTTTGACTCACAGTTGCAGTGAATGAATTTTATGTGATTGGGCGGGATATGATTTTTATACTATAAATTGCTAACTTTACCGAAAACAAGGTTGCGCTGTCAATTCTCTTAAACCAAACGTATGACATATTAAATGAGAGGGCTTTATGCCTTTATTTTTATTTCGTTTCAGATCAAAATATTGGAAAAAAAGTACCGTAGGAAACTTAGAAAAACACTGTCTTAATTCGAATAACACCTTAATGAAGAAATATTACAAATCTATACTAATATTATAAAGCTAAACAGTTTGTTTGTTTGTTTGAACGCGCTAATCTCAGGAACTACTGGTTCGTAAAAATATTTTTGTGTTGGATAGTCCATTTATCGAGGACGGCTTTTCATTTTGATATTCCCACGGGATCGGGACTTACGCGGGTGAAACCGCGGAACACAGCTAGTTGTAAATTAAAAGTGTTACGTTTGTATGGAAAATCGAACGTACAAAACAGAGCAAGTTAACAATGAACTTACATGCAGCGGTTGCTTATAAACGTCAAATATTTCTGAGCCGAGATGCAGCGACATACTACCGTCAGACCACTTCACCATTCGCGCGTTGGATTCCTTAATAGCGGCGCCGTCTTTGTCGAAAGCAGTCCGCCAACGGATTGTGTTCTCTACTTTTAGTTTTAACCTGTAATCATTAAAAGGTTAATCACTATCACTACATAGTATAAAACAAAGTCGCTTTCTCTGTCCCCCTTTAAATCTTTAAAACTACGCAACGGATTTTGATGCGGTTTTGTTTAATAGATAGAGTGATTTAAGAGGAAGGTTTATATGTATAATACATGCAATATAGCCGTGCGAAGCCGGGGCGGATAGCTAGTTAAACAATAAATCACTGATATACTAGAAAAACAACAGTAATCATCTGGGAAAATTTCAACTCTCTAGCTATTACGGTTCATGAGGTACAGCCTGGAGACGGACAGATGGACGGAAGGACGAACAAACAGACAGAAGGCCGATTTCCGACTCGAAATAACAAAAAGCACTATTTTTGGAACGAAGTTCCATAACGAAGGTTGGTGAGGGGACCTAACCGAGAAAAAAATTTTACGCGTTACGAAAACGTGAAATGAAAAACCGTAAGAGAAACTTATCTCCCATATTCACATATAAACTTAGTTTCAAACGCGTGTCCCGCAACACGTTATTTAGGGATCCGTACCTCAGAAGGTAATAAAAGGAACCCTAATAAGATCACTTTCTTGTCCATCTGTCTCACTGATTTTCCCAGGAACGGGTGGACCTAGCAAGTTAATTTATTCCTCACCGACTAACGTTCGTAAATAAAATTAGTTGTAATTAAGTTACCTGGCTCTTCCCTCCTCATCGAGCGTTTCCTCTTCATCAATTTCATCCTCATAAGTGTTAGGGTCGTATGGCCTGGTCTCCACCGACAAGAAGTTGGGTAGCTTTACGAAGTGCAACTCCTTGCCCAACTCTGTCCATATCTTGGGCATGTCCACGTCGATACGTGTCTCCGGGATCTCTACCTCCGGTTCCTCATATTCATCTGGTTTACCGCGGTTGTCCTGGAGATTAAACATTTATTTACATTTTTAGATAGGAACACATTATAGGCATTAGCCTATAATGTGTTCCTATCTAAAACATTATGCCAACTGGGTCGTCACAGCCAAATGAATATCTTTTGGCGGTGACGACCCAGTTGGCATAATGGTCGCCATGCCAGACTGCCACAGGGTTGCGGGTTCGATTCCCGCCTCAGACAAGTATTTATGCTTAGATATTTGTCTGTGGTCTGGTTGTTTCTATGTATTATAAGTATATATTTACAAAAGAATAGTATATCTGTTGTCTAGCACCCATAACACAAGTCTAGTTACTTAGCTTTAGATGACGATGTGTGGAACGTTCTGCAATATTTATTTATAAGGTGTAGTATTCTCGCGCCAGTGTTGAAACTAGTCTATTTAAGCGCCTACTGCTTAATTTACACTCGCGGACTTCGATTTAAATTCTGTAGGAAATCATTTATTGTCATAAGGGTGCAATACAATGACATGTATGGCATCCTTATGAGCCTAGATTCTGCAGTGCATCAGCCATGTTCGCAGACGGGTTCCGAATTTCTTTGCCATAATTAGATAGAGAATGGCCTCGTTTTGGCAGTCTCAAAACTAGCATTCCTGATGTCTCCTAGAACCTTAACCTTATCTTAATAGTTCTCTTCATCGGTTACGACGACGACGGCGACCCAGCTATTCATTTTATAAGTTTGCATTTCTATTATGAGCTCTAATATGGCTCGCAAGACCAAACTTGCTTTTGAATACCCTAATCAGGATGACACAATCGTGTGGCCCTGGGAGTTGAGGGGATAATTATAGGAGGGTTTAGGTCGTTTTTCACGTACTTAACGTTAAATAATATGACTAATATTACATAACTGCTGCATGTCGGATAAAGGATGGGCCAAAATATGATCCAATTGGTCCCTAACAGGGACACGATCACGCGGCAGACCAAGACTGCGATGGCAGGATGATTTTGATATCTATTTTAGGAATGACTGGTCTACAATAGCCCTAGCTAGACCGTTTAAATGAAAGGTAGGTCTGCATTAAAACATTTTAGGCTAAATAAATATACTTCGTCTCCGCTCCTCTTGCCCTCGTCTCCAGACCTTCGATCTTCAGATCGATCCCGACTGCGGCTGCGCGAGCGACTGCGGCTGCGACTGCGCGACCGTTCCGAACGCTTCTCATCATCCGTACTGATGTCCGATGCATCACCGAATAGAGCGTCGGCAGTCACTAGAGAGGGAAATAAAGTTACATGAGATTTTATTAGCAACAGCCTAAATTTAATAAGTCATTTCATTTATTTGCTTTCATATTGACGACCCACTAGGCACAGTGGTCACCATGCCGAACTGTCAAACACAGGGTTGCGGGTTCGATTCCCGCCTCAGACAAGTATTTATGCTTAGATATTTGTCTGTGGTCTGGTTGTTTCTATGTATTACTAGCTGAGCCCCGCGGTTTCACCCGCGTAATAATTTTCTACGAAATTTCCTTATTTTTTTCTTTCATAAGAACCTTCTCCTGACAATAACAAACACAACAAAAAAAGAATTGGCCAAATTGGTCCAGGCGTTATTGAGTTATGCGCTTACCAACACATTTTGCGATTCATTTTTATATATAAGATAAATATATATTTACAAAGGAAAAGTATGTAGTATATCCGTTGTCTAGCACCCATAACACAAGTTTAGTTACTTAGTATGGGGCTGGATGGCGATGTGTGGAATGTCCAGCAATATATATTTATTATTTATTTTTAGTGTATAATAGATCTTACAGAGGCATAATAGTCCACATATGAGCCTTGTCGGGCATTGCAATTGCGTGGCGACATACCGAGGTTTTTCTTACTATAGGAACTCGATAAACAATAAACTCGTCTAGTTGATACATTGTTATTTTGATGTTAGGTAAATTTCATATGTAGAACAAATAATATACCTATTTAAAGCTCTAATATTTCAGAGTTATTGCAGGGTGCGCTGGGGCGTGTTGTCATCAAGTCAATAAGTGCAGAACGTCATATTCTCATTTTAGTAATTATCATAATCATCATATCAGCCCATACACGTCCACTGCTGGACATATGCCTCCCCCATACGACGCCACAAACAGCGGTCCTTAGCCACCTCCATCCACCGACTACCCGCGACCGCCACAATGTCGTCGGTCCACCGGGCAGCTGGTCTCCCAACACTCCGTTTCGCGTTGCATCGCGGCCGCCACTCGAGTACCTTTACTCCCCAGCGGTTGTCAGTTCTGCGAGCTATATGACCTGCTCATTGCCACTTCAGCTTACTAATCCTGAGAGCTATGTTGGTGACTTTGGTTCTTCTACGGATTTCCGTATTTCGATTCATATTCATATTGGTTATATACGTCATATTCGTCTTCTTATATTTTCAATGATGCAGGTGGCATATTATGCTCAAATCGAATGAAAATCAGATGCTCTTTTTACAAGTTTCCTCATTCGAGAAAAAGATATTCAAAATTGCTATCTACAAGTTGGTATTATAAAATCGTTATGAGTAAGTAATCAAGTAATTAGTTAATTACTTACACTAAACTTTAGATAACTTAAGTTATGATCTCAATGTTAAATCTTACACTAACCAGTGTCATTTTTCTCTTGCCCTTCTTCGTCATCCGAATCGATAATCTTCTTAGTTTTCTTCTTGGGTTTACCGCTGGTGTCTGAGCCGCTGTCGCTGCCCTTCTTACGTTTAGATGCTTTATCGGCATCGCTTTCAGAGTCGGAGAGAACTTGGCGTTTCTTTTTCTCAGCTAAAAATAGCAATACATTAACTCACGTATAGTGTAAATTATAAGTGCTACTAACATAGTCATAAGTTATTATTAACACATTCATTTATTATGAACTAGCGACCCGCCCGCTCCGGCTTCGCCCGGCCATATTATGCATGTATTATACATATAAATCTTCCTCTTGAACCACTCTATCTATTAAAAAAATCCGCATCAAAATCCGTTGCGTAGTTTTAAAGATTTAAGCATACAAAGGGAATAAGGACAGAGAAAGCGACTTTGTTTTATACTATGTAGTGATTATATATATTATGTTAGTCTCTAAGATATGTATCTAAAATAAATGGTAAATAAATAAATAATTAACCTTCTTATTTATAAACTTTTAATATGATCGATAGTTAAAAATTTTCACTCACTTTCACACATTTGTCATTTCTAAAAGTGCAAAAGTGAGATTTTTTTTTAAATGTTATTTTGTTTATGAAACTAAACTAGACCATCGGAGTCGTAGGCGGGTGTTTGACCACCGCGGCCATTGAAGTCGTCAATATATTCTAGTCAGAAGGCTAATGCAAACTTTCGCATTTATAATGTTACTAGCTGCGTCCCGCGGTTTCACCCGCGTAAGTCCCGATCCTGTGGAAATATTGGGATAAAAAGTGGCCTATGTGTTAATCCAGGTCTTCAGTTACATACCGAGTTTCATCGCAATCGGTTCAGTTGTTTTGCGTGAAGGAGTAACATACATACACACATACTAACACAAACTTTCATTCTACACTAATATTTTAAGAGGAAAGATTTTTTTGTTTGTTCTTTGTTTGTAACGAATAGGCTCCGAAACTACTGGACTGATTTCGAAAATTCTTTCACCAATAGAAGGCTTATAGTAGTATAATAATAGAAGGCACCAATAGAAGGAAATTAGATCCGTAAGTAAATTGCAATATTTTCTAAGATTAGTAGGAAGGCTATTTATTCACAGTAAATAAATAAATAATTTTACCTGTTCCGGGTTCAGATGCGTTAGAGCTTTTCGATCGTGAACGGGAGCGACTTTTACTCTTAGATTTAGATTTGCTCCTTGATTTCGATCTAGACTGTCTTGAACCAGATCTGAAAGTGCCACATAATATTTCACAGTAGTATCTACTTAAAATTACTGACAGATAATGCATAGCCACTGTTGGTTCTACAAATGTTGAAAAACATTGAGAAATCATTTCTTATTAAGGTTATACGTTTTCCCTACTAAATGTTTTAGAGATTCCTACGTTTTATACTGAGATATTTAACTTATTATGACTTAAAGTAGGCCTAATTTAAGCTATTGTAGGGGCAGACCAAAAATATCACTGTTTAACATCCAGGAAGTACTCTGTTTCAGCGTGAAAAAAGAGACCAATTTTACGTATGTAGTGGTGCACGGTTATATTGACGTATGGTCATAGTGTAAGTGACGCATAGATGTGTGGAAACACGCGACGTTGTCGCGTTGTGTGTGGAAGCAGGAACACGCAATTACGCTAGAGCAGAGCCGCAATACAGTTTGCTGGATAAGGGCGACGTTGCCTCTCCGTCTAATCTGTCTAATAAAAATCAAAATATTTTCAATTGCATGATATTCAACTGAGTGCTGCCAGACCTACACCTGCAAGATTTTATGTAACTTTTGGCACTGTCGCGTCACTTTTGATACTTGAATTATACGTTATTTTGATAGACTTATCAAATTATCACTTTACGTATATAATAAATAAATAAACATTTATACTTGTTTGCATTTAATTAATAGTATAAAAATATAATAAAATATAAATGAAGTATAGTAATTCGCGAGAAAAAAAACCAAGCAGTCTTGTTGTTTTTTTGGTACTGTTTGTTGTACACACTGGCAACATACACCCAGTCGATACTTTGCCTCGCACTAGATGCGCGCTTGTTACCTAGGTAACGGAGAGTCAACAGAGATGTCAAGTAGTCAATAAATAGAAAAACCAAAAATAAAATATTATAATCATTTATTATATTCCTACTATTGTGTTTAAAGTGTCATCCATCTGAGCACCTACTGAAAATAAACCTTGAGGAAATTTTAGTGTCTTGTAAGTGATTGAATTATTAAACACAAGTTGGGCCGTAGGAACAAACTACGACTACTCTGGGTCCCAAGCCATGAAGGAATAGCAGGAAATGAGAAAGCTGATGAGCTGCAAGAACAGGATCGGCAAGTGCTATGCTTGGACCAGAACCATGTACGGGCCTGCCAGCATGCACAATCACAAAGGCCGTAAAGGATTACGTTGATAAGAAACACACGCAAGAGTGAGAAATCAGTGAAGGGCTACTACATTCAAGGAACATAGGATTTTTCCTCTTTGTGGGATCGCTGCGTTAATCGATCCCAAGGGGTCGAAGTGTTGCTGGCTATGTCAGCCCGCGATATAAGATAAGATAGAACTAATTTTAAATAAATAAACCTTTTTGTACATTCCTTTGTCTTTATTTTTCTCTTTTCATTCAGACCTAGTACAATTTGCATAGTTCAGAATTCGTCCTAGTTTAAAAAAAAATTATTACTAACAGTACCTACCATAAAATTGATCCTGTTTTTGAAAATTTATTCAAAAATATATTTTCATTAAAAAAAAAAATATTTGTATCGAGATTTGAACCGGGGCTCTTCAGAACACTACCCCGCCGCTCTAAATGACTACACCAATCGGTATCTGTAGGACTACGTCAAATATAGTCTATAGTTGCTACAGTTTATTGTTTTGTATGTGTGCGTGTCATTTATATCGTGACAAGAGTTAAAAATTGTACTTTGGAAATACATTAAAATGTGACTTCCAAAAAATAAAATTATGTTTTAAATATGTTCAGAGCAAACTAGAAAACAGGCAACATATATACAAATACTTTAATTCCACGTCAATTATAGCAAAATAAAATAAAAATATACTTTCGGGGAAAATTAGCGCCATCTAGCGGAATACTTTGCTTAGCGATACGAAACATTCAACCTTAAATCTCACAACCAACCACCTTTTTTGGCTCATCATATAAAACTTTGTAGGCCTTTTTCCTACTATGTGGGGTCCACTCCATTTTATTATCTTTCTTCATTTTATAACACAGGTTACAATATAAGTAAATAGTGTAATTTCTTACCTAGATCTGCTCTTTGATTTCTCATTGGCTTGTTGATCATCGATCATGAGATTCGGTGAATTAGATCGGCTATCCTGATTGGCCGGTTGACTTTTAGACCTAGACGAACTGCCTGATCGGGATCTTCTTTTGGGACTAGCATTACCGGATTTAGGGCTCTGTGCTGTAGACTTAGGACTGGCTGAGCGTGATTTAGGACTGGCAGAGCGGGATTTAGGACTGGCCGAACGTGATTTAGGGCTGGCGGAGCGTGATTTAGGAGTGGCGGAGCGTGATTTAGGGCTGGCGGAGCGGGATTTAGGGCTGGCGGAGCGAGATTTAGCGCTGGCGGAGCGCGATTTGGCGCTGCCGGATCGTGATCGTGCACTGCCAGACCTTGAACGTGAGGTTCGAGATCCGCTTCTAGATCTCAAAGCTTGTTTAGGACTTCCAGCTGTTTGTTTTCCAGCAGGGCTTGATGACCCTGACTTGTTGCTCCTTGCTGAGCCAGATCGGTTTGATTTATTGGATACGGCAGGTGAATTGGACTTGCTACGAGAAGCATTTGAAGCATTTGATGATTTTCTCGATCTAGGTGAGCGATTTGACTTTGGAGATTCGCTGCCTGATTTCGCTGGACTACCCGATCTGGAGACATACATACAAAATTATGTATTGTAATTGTACATAGGTGTGTTAAGGTATATATAAAAATATTAATAATTTGCCCCATATCTGTGGCATGATGTAAGAACATAGTTTTGATGAATTTGAAATATATGTATATCATGATTGTTCTAGACTTTACATATAAATATAAAATTGAAAGTCTGAAATATCAACGCACAATACAAGCCGATAGACAGATCGGTCTAAAATTTGGCATAAAGACATGCGCTTTTTCGATGTATAGCGTTTTTGTGTCCATTTTTACTGGCCGAATTGAAAGAAAAGTGATATTTCGAAAATTATAAGTCCTATCAACTATCTTTCCAGACAATTATTATAGAGGATTTAATGAAGAACAAATTGGTCATTGACAGTTTTGTTGTAGCTTTAATCGTTTTTAAAATAAAATCAAAAAACTGTAAGGGTTGATACAAAACAGGGTCGAGGGGGGGTTAAAATCACTTTGCAGCTTCTAAACTATAAGTCCGATCTACTGCCTCCCAAGGTGATTACTCTTTTATTCAATCCCTTTTTAAAATTCAATCCTTTTTAAAATTCAATCCCTTTGCAGAAGGTAGTTTACTCATATATCTTGTTTCATTTTAAATCTATATAAACTTTCATAATCTAATTACCTAAAGTATAAACTTAATACAAAAAAACTGTCAGACTTGAGTTGTTCATAGGTAAATAGCTTTGTAAATCATTCAAGCAATGTGAAGATCTATTTACCTTGATCGGCTGTCCCCTTTCCCTGAATGTGAAGGGCTGGGGCTTTTGCTGCGACTTCCACTTGAACCACTGTCTGAATCTGACCCGGAATCCGTCTCTGAAAGTTTATAAAACGTAAGTATCGATAAAGTGTCATAAGACGGACTCATAGAATTTTTTAGAACTAATATTCTTTGAAGTTCTAAATGATTCTGCAAGTAAAAAAGATGGGCTTTTAGTCCAGATGAAATTTTGGTTCTTACATGTAATTTTAATTATTTATAACTTTTATCTATGCTTGATCAGCACTTAAACCACCCTTTCAGCTTAGTCAACCATGTCCAGAGGAGAGAACTCATCAATACGTAAGGAAATCCGTAGCTTATTGGGACAGAATACAAACTAAGCAAATCAGTGGATGCAATTTTAAATAAGTATACATATAAAAGTTATGTACAATTATACGATTAAATAATGAGTAAAAGACTATTTATTTCACATAAATCTCGCATACGGAGTATTACACTTCAAAATGCCTACGTAAAAGTTATTTGGAATATTTTGGATTTTGATTTTGACTTACCTTCAAGAGAATTTTTAATCTTAGGCGCCATTGTCTATAAGTAAATTTTGTTAATGTTTCTTCAAACACCTAATTTATAAAGTTATCGGTAAAAACAACGACTATTTTCATTATTTTTCTATCATTGAAAGAAAACAAGAAAACAACAATCTAGGTTATCAAGCAAGTTTTCTGACTGAGATGTTGTAGCGGACTGCGGACGAAGCAAGCAAACTGAAGCAAACAGTGTCCCACAGATTGCCAACCTAAAGAATATAAGAGAAATTGATAAAAAAAAAATCGACTAAAATAAGTCAAAACTAGTCGATTATTAATCTATTCAATCATGTTTTATAAAAAAAGTTTATAGCGAGCCAAATATTCGATCTCAGACCGATGGAAAAAAAAGTATAGTTTGGCGGCACTGACTTCAAAAATATAGGATAAATAAAACGATATAGTGTGAAGATGTCTTATAATTTTTTAGACTTTGTGCAAATTATAACTTGAAAAACTGGCAGTGTTCACTGCACAAGTTGCACGGAACCATTCATCGAGAGCGTTTCGGCCGGATGCGGTCAGCTGCAGTCCGGTTGACCGCAACCAAAAAGAATTGTATTATGCATACATTTATTACGCGAGATCGACAAACCGTATCACTAGTATCACTAGCTCTCACCGAAAAAACAGTGACATTGATTTGTCCGCACCCTGAGCGGTAAGTTGCGTGTTTAGGGTTCCGTACCCAAAGGGACCTTATTACCCTGACTCCACTGTCTGTCTGTCTGTCTGTCTCTCACAGGCTGTGTCTTATGAACCGTGATAGCTAGACATTTTAAATTTTCACAGATTCTGTATTTCTGTTGTCGCTATAACAACAATAAAAATAGAATAGGTAGGTACATGAGCTTGATATGGCAGCTCAATATATTGTTTTGTATTTATGTTACCTACATAAGTAACTCATTATTGTATGTCCGGGATGGACAAACTGTTGATAGGTACCTGCCTACTATACATTCTATACAATAAATATTCTTGATTCTTGAATATGGTACGGAACCCAATGCGCAAGTCCAACTTGCACTTGACCGGTAGGTATATACAGACAAAATCTCTTACTTCGCAACCCACAAATATCGCATTCAATTTTCAGAAAGTAGACTGTAGTAGAATATGGGAGTAAGCAGCCGATGTATAATTATTAATGATACCCTAGGCCGTAATTCTGTAAAGCAACTTGACGTGTCTCACGTGTGACACGGCCAAATTATTAGTAAAAAAATTACCAATTTTACTAAAAAAATTGACATAAACAATCGACAAACTTAGTCCGTTAGTGGCTTTTGTATCCCTAAAAATCTATTTTATGTGTTGTCTATTCATATTTTTGTTTCTGTGATCGACATCATCAAAATAGTAATAAAAACATAAAAAGGCCCTGATTCCGTAAGACTAGTCTTTATATTTTTAAAAAGTTGATATTTACAATTTGGATGGGTAAGTATTGGTAATTAATATTTAAAGTAGGTAAGGTATATTTATCCCTAAGCTGAAGTCCACTCCAGCTCCAGTCTTACAACAAAGTTAACAAGAATCAACATCTGCAGTTGCATCTTTTGAATGGACCAATTCAAGGGGTTTATTATTACTTCACAGTGTTGCCAACGTGATCGCTTTGGCGATTTTTTGCCTTTTATGCTACAGAACAACCTTTGGGCGCTAAAAAAAAACGATTTTCAAGCGGTTACTTTGGAAAAAAGATATTGCCGACTGCTACTGCTGCTAATTACCACAAAATACGATAGTTGCGACATTTTGACTACCAATTTCCTAATCACTACATAGTATAAAATAAAGTCACTTTTCGCCGTCCCTATATCCCTATGTCCCTTTGTATGCTTAGATCTTTAAAACTACGCAACGGATTTTGATGCGGTTTTTTTAATAGATAGAGTGATTCAAGAGGAAGGTTTATAATGCATAATGTAGCCGTGCGAAGCCGGAGCGGGTCGCTAGTGTTGTATAAATTAATGTACAATTTGATAAGTGAAGTGTGAACTGTATGAAGTAATGGGACTTATACTGGACTGATACAGTCATAGTAGTGAAAAAAGTTCAAAATATCATTTTTTTGTCACTAATATGAATTAAAAAAACTGAGCGGGGTGTTAGGTTTTATTTTCGTTACGGAATTTCTTGATTCGGTCGCAATAGCTTAAAAAGTTAAGTACTTATAAAATATAAAGAGTTTCTCTCTAAGCCTCATTTACCTATTGCATCCTATTATTTTAAATAAAAATAATAACCTACTTATATAATTTATAAATATACAGCACAGTCATAATCATAGCTTACCCTGTGAACTATTCATACGGAATCCCCGGATTTTTATTTATTATTTACCTGTGGGTAATAGGCCCTTATTACCTCGCCACCTTTAATAAAAAATAAATCACTTGTAAACATTGAAAAAACTACTTAAAACAGGTAATTAGATATTTTCTTAATTTTCAATCTGAAAAACAATTTGTTAATTTGTCAATAATGTCAAGATTTAAAAAAAACCTTTCAGTTTCCCTTATTATCCGCAGGTACCTTCACCACATGAGTGTTGTATTATTTACTCATGTGCCTTCACTACATAGTATAAATAAAACATAGTCGCTTCCCGCTGTCTGTCTGTCCCTAATAGTCCCTATATGTACTATGCCTAAAAACAATACGCAACGGATTTTTTAATAGAGTTATTCAAGAGGAAGGTTTTATTTTAGTAAAACAAAATACCACGCGTACTAAGTCGCGAGCAACAGCTCCTACTATATAATTCTATATATAAAGCTGAAGAGTTTGTTTGTTTGTTTTCTTTTTGTGTTGGATAGTCTATTCATTGAGGAAGGCTATAGGCTACTTTTCATTTTGATTTTCCCACGAGATCGGAACTTACGCGGGTGAAACTGCGGAGCGGAGCTAGTAACATAATACGTCTGGATAAGGAAGTGAAAAACGGCGCTTTTAGTCTCCGCAATGATGGCAACACTTAACTTCGTAAGTTAGTCAGTTGAATGATGGCGGCGCGCGCGACTGGTGACGTCGTCGCCGGACTCCACCGGCATAAACACATCCTACTACGAGAATTAAACGAAACAAATATACTAGATGTTTTAGTTAAAAAAGGTATTTTTAACGTAAACGATCTGGAATTAATGACGAGTGCAGGGGAGAGTGAGAAGTGTAATTACTTTATACAAGTTGTTAGTAAACAAAATAGTGTTAAGTTGAATGAGTTTTGTGCAGTGTTGAATAAGGAATGCCCGAAATTATCCAAGGAACTTTTGAACGATAGACATAGGTTTATTGTTAACGGTGAGTAATTTTTTTTTGTTTTGGTATTTTTTCCAAGTTTTTTTTCCATTTTAGAGGGTAGTTTTCACACAAGACTCATTCCATTTTTGTCAAAATGGTGAATTCAATTTTTTTCATTGTTTATTTCCATGTTTTGTTAAAGGATAGGTAATTTTTATTAAATTTAAAAAAGGCTATTTTCCAAGTACTAGAACTAGAAGTTTGCTTAGTTATTAGCCTAATTGATTAGTACCCTTATTGCATTGCTCTGCTCCGTTAATTTTGATTACAAAATATTATGTCAACTTGGGTCCACCAGTTACTGAAAAAATCGGTGGTGACACACGGACAGACAGACGAACAAGAGAGTGATCATATAAGGGTTCCTATTTTTACTTTTTGCGGTACGGAACCCTAAAAACATCGTCTGAAATAGAAACTAATTTGACCTATTGACTTTTTCGGCGATAACAATTGATAATGATGAACCACTAATTAACAGTTTTAGCCATATTACTTTCTACTAGTTAGATAGGTATTATATGGTCCTATCTTATCTTAATATATATAAATCTCGTGTCACAATGTTTGTCCTCAATGGACTCCTAAACCACTTAACCGATTATAATAAAATTCGCACACCATGTGCAGTTCGATCCAACTTGAGAGATAGGATAGCTTACATCCCGATATTCCCACGGGATCGGGAGTT
The DNA here is from genome assembly GCA_907269075.1 of Idaea aversata. NCBI lineage: Eukaryota > Metazoa > Arthropoda > Insecta > Lepidoptera > Geometridae > Idaea > Idaea aversata. Next base: position 9,631,765 of record OU026102.1, read on the forward strand.
ACGCGGGTGAAACCGCGGAGGGCAGCTAGTAGGTATATAATACCTAGTAGAAAAGGGATATGTACCTACCTACGTCACTGCGAAAAACTCTTCATCGAATTTTGTTTCTTCGAACACTATCTCTCTATCTCTCACTATCGATATCTCTGGACGTCAATTCTCCGACCACCCTGTATTTTTCATGACATAATAATCGCAGTAAGTAACAAGATTTTTATTCATTTTCATTTTATTTATTTTATTATTTTAGGAAAACTAGGAAAACTTGTACAAGATGTCAATTGAACAAGTTTTCGCAGTAAAATCGATCGCAATATAGTATTTCGATGTAACGTAACAATACGTCGAAATTATAAGGCGTCGCAGTAGAGAGATATCGACGAAAAGTGTTCGAAGAAACAAAATTCGATGAAAAGTTTTTCGCAGTGACGTAGGTATCCCAGTAAAAAAGACGATGGTACTTAGATACCCAATGTCAGAAAGGTACAAATAAAAGTCATTCACATAAATACAAATGAGGCACTCAGAAAGCAATTTGCCAAATTGATTCTGAACTACCCAGCAACATAGCAACTGTATACTAAAACATAGGTACATTCTCTTAGTAGGTACCTAACTAGATCTTCCCCCAAATGTTCAAACAGACATCGTGAAATGAAATAACAATGGGAATTTGATTGGAAAATTGCACGTTATTGCCGAGGGAGAACGAAGATAGTTTAAAGTCAAAAGGCCTTGGAGAGATTAAATTTATAGAGCAATTTCGGAGGGAAGTTTCTGAAAGAAGGACAATTATCAGACTCAACGAATAAAACCACCTATATTGAATGCTAGAGTAATCGAAGACTAATAGCTCCCGTTACACCCACGTAGGTACGTAAGTCTCACGGACTTACGTACTTACGCAGGCGAAGTCTCTTGGGATAAAAATCTGGTGAATGCTAGATTAATCAAAGAGACTAATATCACCCGTTTCACCCGCGTAGTAGGTACAGTCGGCTGCATAATTGCAGCCTTCAGTAGAGTTCGACAAATTACTATTATTGGAATGTTTGCATTCTAATTATTATTATTTTTGTTTGGTTATTGATGAGTTAGAAGACTTTAAACTTCACCTAAAGCAGGTGTCTAGAATCTTGCTTGTGTTGAAAACATTCTTATAACAGCCGTTTTGGAGCTCTACGGTGGGTCTGCAATTATGCAGCCGACCGTACGTAAGTTCCGTGTATACTTACTTACCTACGCGGTTGAAGTCTCTCGGGATAAAATCATTTGAATGTTAGATTAATCGACAATTAATAGCACCCGATCACCTGCGTAGAAACATAAGTCCCGTGGACTTATTTAAGTACCTACGCGGATAAAGTCTCTCGTGATTAAATTTAGTTTAATGCTAGATTAATCTAATATTAATAGCACCCTTTCCACTTATTTAGGGTTGAATGCTAGATTATTCGAAGACTAATAGCACCCGTTTCACCCGCGTAGATATGTAAGTCCAGAAGAATTACTTACGTATACCACGGGCGAAGTCTCGGGATAAAAATCAGTTGAATGTTAGATTATTCGAATACTAATAGCACCCGTTCAGGCGTTCACCCGCGTAGGTTTGTTGGTCCCGTGGACTTGACTAACATATCTACACGGGCGAAGTCTCTCGGGATAAAAATCAGTTGAAAGCTAGATTATTTGAAGACGTATAGCACCCGTTTCACCCGCGTAGGTACGTAAGTCCCGTAGACTTACATACGTTACGTACCTACGCGAGTGAAGTCGCTCGGGATAAAAATCAGCCTTTGCCTTAGTTCCCAGAATTCAACTAGGTATATCCAGTGCTTATTTTATAACTATACCTGCAAAATAAAATTCTAGATTCCCGAGTTACCTAACAGACGAACTAGGTAGGTTATCTAGGTAACCTAGTTATAAATTGGGCCAGTAGAATCAATATTTTCATTTACCTGGTTCTAGAAAGTAGGCTACAGGAAGGTACGGTAATTGCAACTTCATCGATATCACTAGACATAGTATAAAACAAAGCCTATATGCTTAGATCTTTAAAACTACGCAACGGATTTAAATGCGATTTTTTTTAATAGATAGAGTGATTCAAGAGGAAGGTTTATAAGGATAATACATGCATAATATAGCCGTGAGAAACAGGGGCGGGTCGTTAACTATTTTGAAATACAAATCGATGCTAGAAAAACTTCTACTATTATTACTATTATTATTCTTCTATTATTTACTAGCGACCCACCCCGGCTTCGCACGGCTGTATTATGCATATATCATATTATCTAAAAACCTTCCTCTTTAATCACTCTATCTATTAAAAAAAATCGCATTTAAATCCGTTGCGTAGTTTTAAAAATTTAGGCATACATAGGGATATAGGGACAGAGAAAGTGACTTTGTTTTATACTATGTAGTGATTCCAAGCCAAAGCAAAGTCAAAATTTCTTCATTCATTTGGATGGAACCATCTGTATGAAATCATAAATTACGAAAGAAGTTATAACCTAACGTTATAACTTTTATTTTAATATTTACTTGACGTTTCGATTGAGTTGCACCGATCGTGGTCACGGAAAGACTAGTAGTAGTAACGCGAACGCGACCCATATTTTAGAACGTAGATATAGTAATACATTATTATCTATCGTGAGTTTAAAAATATCAAAGAAACCCCTTGTCTTGCTCCGATAAAAATAATTTTCGGTGTTTGATATGATAATACTTTTGGAGCATGGGGCAAGAGCATAGAGATAAGTATCCTGGGCGACAACAGTTGGCCATGACATTGACTTTGTATTCCGAGAATCTGACAAAGAAGTTTGTATGCATTACTATTGAGTTCTGAGAAATCGCTCTCGGATGTAATATGCAGTATTGACTTGACCCACACAATGTGTGAGCTTGAATAGTAACATTCACTTTGAATTTATCTTATTTCGAGTAAAGCTATGACTCATTTCTCGTCTTTTATCCACAAATAGAAACTTAAGTTAATAGGTTAGATTGAATTCTGTTCTATGACTCTCTTTAAATGTTCTTTCCAGATTTCTCTAAAAAAATTGTTTAGAAAACGATTTAAAAAAGATGTTGAGATTTGTGTAAAAAGATTCGGATTTTTACGGAGAGGGTTCCGTACATCCCGGGTCCAGAAAGTCAAAAGGACATATTTTATTAAAAAGCCTTTTATGTTACAATTAAAGAAGCACATCTTAAATCATTACATAATTAATTACGATTTTACGTACGGTTGGCTGTATAATTGCAGACCCACCGTAGTAGAGCTCCAAAACGGCTGTTATAAGAATGTTTTCAACACAAGCTATATACTAGACACCTGCTTTAGTTGAATTTTTTAAAGTCTTCTAACTCATCAATTTATCAAACAAAAAGTATTAGAATGAAAACATTCTAATAATAGTAATTTTCGAACTCTACCGGGGGCTGCAATTATGCAGCCGACTGTACCTACGTAGCTAAAATGTAATTTATAAATAACTAGCAGCACTCCGCGGTTTTACCAGCGAATATCGGGATAAAAAGTAGCCTATGTTACTGTCAATGAATCAATGTATGCTCATACCAAGTCAAAATTGGTCCAGTATAATAGTTTCGGAGCCTTTTTGTTACAAACAAACAATCTTTCCTCTTTATAATATTAGTGTAGATGTAATGATATTCCAGACCGTTTGCAAGATTATCTGCTACGGAATCCTAAAAATAAGTTAAAGTGGCACCATGTGCGCTTGCACCTGCGCTGCGACTTCAAATTGCGATGTTCTGCAGATGTGTACTATTTCGGCAGTTGGCTGTTCTGGTAAAGGTCACCTTTTTGTAAAACATGCCTTTGGTGCTTTGTTCGAATGCATCTTTTGATGTTTTTGTTGTACTTTGAGAATTGTTTGATTAAATGTCGAAGTTCCGTTAATAGTAAGTAATTATTTATAAAAGTTATTTAGAAAAAATTAAAACCGTCTTTTGTTGTAAAAATGTGTTTGTCATTTTTGCACTTTTATTGTGCTTTTATGCCGGCGCCTCACATGGGCTATGTTGGCTCCAAGTTATACTGTTGGATCCAACACACCAATGGACGCCGGCATTAGGTACAGATGACACGTGAGCGCATTTTAATTATAAACAGCCTTAGGTTCGGTCTGCGATTGAAGAAAAAGGTTTTAATTTTTAACATTGAAAATGACGACGTTTTATACTACTATCCCCCAAATTGGGTAAATTATCAATTCGGGGGATAATGCACTGAATACTCAAGAATAAGAATACCCCGTTTTTTATAAATATAAGGTGGTTGGACTCTTCACAATACTTAGCAACTTTTGTTACTTATTATTATTATGATTACTCGCTATTTAAGCCCACGGTAAAAACTTTAAACATCTTTTTAAAGCTATTTTTTATCTGAATCATTTAAGAGAACTGCAATCCAGTTCCGTCACGCCAAAAAGATCCATTTCGTCACAGTTTTAATCCAATCATCCGATTTAATGGGTTGTAGTTAAAGATATCAACAAACCAAATTATAATAAATTCGTTCAATGAACCGTGGAAATAAATTATTTTAAGTCAGTAAAAACAGCACTTACTAAGTGAAATATTTACTATCATTTTCAACTGGTGAAGCCAAAGATTTGAGAATAAGTAAATAAATATGTATTTATTTATTTTTAAATAAATAAATATTTATTTATTTCCAACCATATAAATATGAGGAATAAACATAAATAGACACAAATTATTCCACCATGTTTCAAATAGATTTAATACCTACTTACGATGCAGGATTGCATAGTATGTATTAACAAAAAAACATTTTTATCAAAATTCATCATTCAAAAATCTGATCATAGGTGACGTGAATAACCTTCCAATTTTTTTTATGAAACCACACCAGGTCCAAAATTTATGAAGGACCTGGGCTGGTTCTTTACCTGCTAAAAAGGACCCAACAAAAGTTGTCTAGTTGCGAAAAACAGCCCGCATAAAAGTACCTAAAATGCAGGGTGAGGGAATCTGGAAGATCACCAATTTGGGGGTCTTCAAGTCGCGAGTGAATAGGTATCTTCTAGGAACTCGTGCTACATCTTAGGCCGCATAGTCACCTATCATGAGGTAGGTGTGATAGTAGACAAACGCTGACCTATCATTTGTAAAAAAAAACCGGAATGATATTAGAAACCTCAGTATCATTTTTGAAGACCTATCCATAGATACCACACACGTGGGTTTGATGAAAAAATATTTTTTTTGTTTCAGTTCTAAGTATGGGGAACCCTAAAATTTATAGTTTTTTTTTTCTATTTTTGTGTGAAAATCTAGAATACTTACATCTACTTACTTACCAAGTTTCAACAGTATAGTTCTTATACTAGTTTCGGAAAAAAGTGGCTGTGACATACGGCAGACAGACAGTCATGACAAATCTATAAGGGTTCCGTTTTTTGCCATTTGGCTAAGGAACCCTAAAAAGGATCTTCATCCCATGGTCACAGGAACAATGTTGTAGGTAATCGGGATAGTGAAGAGTAAGAGAAATCTTGCAGTGAAGAGTAGTGTTGAATGATTCTAGTTGAATTGTCATCGAGATCAGAAACTCCGACACAGCTATTTATAGTTCTATCTAAAACTATCGAATTTTTTTAAAATCTAGAGTATAAATACGCAAATGTAACACAGTTTATTACAAAGTAACTGTGAAAGGTCATAGGTGGTCAAAGGCCGGCCAACCCCGACTATTTAAGTTCCTATTACGTTGCTATTGTGCACAGGGTGTGACGATCCGTGTGAATCGACCATGGGAACGTCTTAACCACTGTTTTTTTATATGGACCCAACCAAAGAGATTTAAAATTACAGTGGCGTAGAAAGATCATCAAACAGTGCATCTCAAACAGAAAAAAAAACTAATCAATAGCATCAAAATTAAAACCATTATCCACCATCACCACCATCATTAAATCATCCTATCAAACAGTTGCATGAATTCGTAACAAAGGGTACTGGGGGCTCTCTCCATATAAACTATTACAAACGTAGTCGACTGTTTTCTCCCTGGATAATGACACTAGAGCAAATGTTTTTGGTGCATAAAACTTATAACTGCCATGACTATCCCCCTTTTTTCTTTTTTAATCTTAATTTCTATGATAATAATTAGAAAATGACAAAAAAACAACAAAATAGGGGCATAATTATGGCAGTTATAGGTTTTATGGCACAAAAATATTTGTGCTAGTGTCATTATCCAGGGAGGAAAAAGTCGACTACGTTTGTATGGAGAGAGCGCAGGTACCCTTTCACCTTAATTGAAGTATTTTCAATATTCTTTTGATGCATTACTGATACTCTAATCACGATCACAAAAACAAATTGCATGATTAGCCACGAAGAGAACAGAGACAAACAAAAATTATTCTCAAAATGTTCTAAACAGCCACTAAAGTTTAATCTTCCCTTAAATCATAATCTACGAACCATAACACTAACAACCAGGAATCATGTGAAGAAATACATTTTGTTTGACATATCCTGTATCCAAACTATAGTTTTACAAAGTCACATTTGTACTATGCCAACGCAAAAGGACATCATCATTAAAATGTATGGGGCATTTACTAATGTCATTTTTAACTGACTTCAAAAAAAGAGGAGGTTCTTAATTCGGTTGTATGTATTTTTTTATGAATGTTCACGCATATCTTCTTTGTTTTTCTAAAGAGAAGATTCAGATGTTTCCTCTATTCCGTCACTGTATTTAAATTTCCTTGTACTAAACCTGCCTGATCCGTCCTTATCTAGTGTGGAATGCCTTTGTAAATGCTTGTACTCTCAGTTTTGTTCAAAAATATCTGAACGTTATATATATTTTTAAATGAGTTTTACTGCCATTGCTGGCAAATGATCTGCGTTCTTCGGTTAACTATTTTCGTGCTTTGGAATAACTTAATGGATGACTAATAGAGGTTAAGTACTGATATTATGATCTGGCGACTTTTTTAAAATCGCCACAGTACAAAATAAGATCTACATAGTATGAAGCTAAATAAAGCACTAGTTTGGATTATTCCTAACCTGGATCATCAAAAAAATATTATCATTCCAAAAATAGCTAAGTAACTATAACCTATTTTTAACCTGACCAGAAATGATGTTCCTAACTCAACAGTGTGGGAACAGAAGACGATCGAAACTGAAACAAAAGATGATCAAAGTGGAATTCAAAGATGATCATGAAATGGATACAAAAGACGATTGAAACTGTTAAGTACCTACCTACAACCTTACCCTCTTTTTAACCTGACCAGAAATTGTGTTCCTAAATCAACAGTGTGGAAACAGAAGACGATCGAGACTGAAACAAAAGATGATCAAAGTGGAATCCAAAGACGATCGAAACTGCCTGGTACAGTAAGGGTCATAAGTAAATGATCAATTTGCTACAATAATACTATCAACAAGTAATTGGAGTTACGACCTTCTTCTAATAGACGTTACAAACTTAAATACTTGAATTAAAAGTACTCAGTGCGATTATTATTTTCAACATGTTAGCTTTGTGTTTAGTTGTGTGAGTGATATAAGCCACCACCCGCTACACCAACCGACGCGACGTGGGTTCGATCCACAGGTTACGTTGTTATAATGTTCAAATAGTGCTGCACAGGATTGTAAACGTTACGGTGGGCAGATACTTTTGACCGTGGATTGTACCTACGACCTATAATGCAGCACGGAGGGCGTTTCGTAATCCAAAACAAATCACGCACGTCGTGGGTTAATCTTCCTTTAGAACAAAAACTAAAATATAAGATTGTGAACCATTAAAGTATACTCCATAACCATTAGTTCAAATTCTCAGTTACACTTTTTGCTCCTAATCGATTCTGAATGCACGTATCGATATCATGCGATGCCTTTTCGCATCACTAAAGTGTCAAAGCATAAAACTCCATTGGTTAGGGATGGGATGGACGTTCACTTTAGTTTGGTTTAGGTTCGATGACCGACCGTGTATAATTAAAAATAATTTCTTAATTAAACATAGTAACGCTTGAGTAATCTATTGATGGTTCGGTCGGACTGCATCGGTTTCGTCGATAAAATTATCAGTTATTAATTAATTGTATGATTGTTCTCACTGAACTTGTAAAACACGTGTGTTTAGTGTGGCTAATAATAAAAAACATTATCTAAAGCATTCTTAGGTTAAGATTTTTTTTTCATATCGAAAATACTCACTTTAGAAATTCGTAAATTATTAAATACGGCCGGGGCGGGTCGCTAGGACCCGCCCCGGCTTCGCACGGCTATATTATGCATGTATTATACATATAAACCTTCCTCTTGAATCACTCTATCTATTAAAAACCCCATAAAAATCCGTTGCGTAGTTTTAAAGATTTAAGCATACAAAGGAATATAGGGACATAGGGACAGAGAAAGCGACTTTGTTTCATACTATGTAGTGATATCGGGATAAAAAGTTGCCTATATGTTATTCCCATTGAATCAATGTATCCTCATACCAAGTTTCATCAAAATCCGTCCAGTAGTTTCGGAGCCTCGTCGTTACAAAACAAACAAAAAAATCTTTCCTCTTTATAATTTTTTTTTTTTTTTTTTGTTTTTTTTTTTGTTTTTATTTTTTTTTTACATATTACACATCGCCATCCAGCCCCAAGCTAAGCAACTTAATGCTTGTGTTATGGGTGCCAGATAACGGATAAACTACTTATATACTTTTTTTTTTTTTTTGTAAATATATACATATTATACATAAAGGAAACACCCAGAACCAGAAACAAGAATTTATGGTCAGCATAAATACTTGTTCCCGGCGGGAATCGAACCCGCAACCTTCTACGTCGCAGTCGGGTGTTCGCCCGATGCGCCACAGAGGTCGTCTTTGTGTTTTTTATTTGTTTTTTTTTTTTTGTTTTTAATTTGTGTAGACTTACACCATTTAAGTAGGTACAGTCAGAGTCAGAATTGCAGACCCACCGTAGAGCTCCAAAGATTCTAAGGTCTTGCTCGAGTTAAGAGTTTAAAGTCTTCCAACTCATAAATTTATTAGATAAACTAGTTGCGTCCCGCGGTTTCACCCGCGTAATCCCGATCCCGTGAGAATATCAAAATAAAAAGTAGTCTATAGCCGTGTGACTCTACAGCGGGAACACCTGTTCTTTTGCCAACACAAAAAGAATTTCTCAATTCGAACCAATAGTTCCTGAGATAGCTTATTAGTATAGACAGGTATTAGAAAACAAATCATTCCAATAATAGTAATTTTAGAACACTACGGTGGGTCTGTTTTGTTTATTTGCGAGTGGTCCTAGTCGACGGAAGAAAAATATTAAAACAAATGATTCCGGGTTACCGGATTCATTTATTTTAATAAACCGGGACCGCGGACCCAGTTATTGGGGTCCGAGTCACCGGAACTCTCTGCAATTCTGACTGCGACCGTACCTGGTTAATTTAGACATCTTTTCCTCATTATAATGCTAAAATCGCATTTTTGGCAAACATTTTCGATAGAACCAAACCTCGAGAAATATACGGCACTAAACTGTCAAGCTATTTCCTTTTCTGTAGTGCTGGTTTTATTATTCTGTTGGTTTACCCAAGAATTTTAATAACCCATGACTTAATCGTTTCGCTTCATCAAAGAAACGTTCAAACCCATTTCTAAACAAGAGTTTAGGGCCATCCCATGGGTGCAGTGAAGCGTCAAAATACAGCGTAACGGCTAATTCTATGGAATCCAATGGTCTCACGATAGTCGACTGAATAAATGCTAACCGCACCTCATGTCTATTGACATTTACGGGACAATCACGTGGACAAATTAGTTCAATGAAGGCTGACTAATAGGTCACTAACGTGCTAATTGTGTTAATACAATTAAAGTGATATTTGCGTCTAAAATGGATGGTATTTGAAAATACTGGCACACTATAAATGAGAACGATTTTTTCAGGCTGTCGCGATTTTTGTTATCATCACCAATGAATAGGTAATACCTATATTTAATTAAGCACGAAAATAGATGTCTGGCTGTTTTGTCTAGTGACATCATATAATAAACGTCAGTTGTTTTGTTGAGTCTAGCCTCCTTTGTTTTTATCCAGTTTTTTTTTGTTTCCGTTTCGAACGTCTTTTGTTTTCATTTAGATCATCTTTTGTTACCGTTGCAGTCATCTTCGTCTTTATTCAATCAAGTTGGTTTGATTTGAAAAAATCGCTTCATAAGTTCAATCGGTCAAGTCAAAAACTTGCTATTTATTACCGACGATGGATACTATTAAAAAGGATCTTTCAATCACGCGTTGTTTTGAAATGAGGAGTGCCCTCGATAAAGAAGTTATGCGATGCGACCTGAATCTCATTCCATGATCAATTTAATTTCAGAATCTACAGCCTCTACAAGGGACAAAACGGTACAATTGAAATTGCCAATTAACAAGCCGACCAAATTCATTCACTTGAAAGTTTGTTCAATTGATTTGATAAAATCACAACGATGATCAAAGTACTTACGTAAGTAAGTAACTTCTACTTGCAATAAAATGAATAAAAATCTGAATTACTTATAGCATTTGTAACGCCCTTAAAATACCTAGTTGGCTGAACATGCTTTTTAGGAAGATAATTAATAACTTACTCTTGACTTAAAGGGGACCTAGGAATTATTTTATTGTGTATAGAGATACCGGACGTAGTCAGCGTACTGCAGGTGCCCAGCGAACCAGTGCTTAAGAGGAAAGGGTACCGGAGGCTCTTTCCATACAAAGTACTTATTACAAACGTAGTCGACTGCTGTTTTCTCCCTGGATAATGACACTAGAGCAAATATTTTAGGTGCATAAAACATAAAACTGCCATGACCATGCCCCTTTTTTTTTTTTTTTTTTTTCAATCTTTTTTTTTTCTATGATAATTAGAAAATGAAAAATACCAAAACATAGGGGCATAGTCATGGCAGTTATAGGTTTTATGGCACAAAAATATTTGTGCTAGTGTCATTATCAAGGGAGAAAACAGTCGACTACGTTTGTATGGAGAGAGCGCAGGTCCCTTTCACCTTAATTAGTTAGTATACAGGCGTCCAATCGATTGGCTATTGGCTGACTGCAGGTGGAAGATCTTTCACCGGGAATCTTCCATTTGGAGGTAGTACATACAGACAGATAAGTGAGGTGGTACCTCGTTTATCCGAAGCGTGTTGCTTGATTGAATAAAGTACTAAATCGAACTAAGTAATAGTATTCTTACAAATATCAGCTCAAGTAAGACTCGTATTAAGTCTCCTATTAAGTTTTCTCAATAATAAAGTCTAAAATAAGTTTAAGTACCTCTCGCTATATTTTCCCGAGCAATGTCAATGTCTTTATATTGGATTAGTAAAACACAAAGTTCACGGATCCGTGAGACCTCAGCCGTGGGAAAGAGTTAACAAAGCACTTATTAAGGAACATAATTAAATGGTATGAGTCCCTTTTTTTGTAATTATAGATGTAGGAGAATCTTTTGGGTAACTCAATAATAGGAAAAGTTTTGATGTTGTTGTTAAAGTTCGGAGGAAGGTAACTAGAATTATAATGAGTTTTTTGTATTTTTTTTTTCTGAGTATGTTGATTTTATCTACTCAGGTACTAAGAGGTACTTATTTATGGGTCTGACTCATAATATTAATACAGTATTTTTTTTAATGGGTCTTCAGGGCCATTTCTTAAACTATTTATAGGAGACTAGCAGCGCTCTGCGTAACACCCGATCCCGTGGGAATATCGGGATAAAAAGTATCCTATTTTATTCCCAATGAATCAATGTATCCTCAAACCGAGTTTAGAATAGAATAGAAAGATAGTTTCATCAAAATCGGTCCAGTAGTTTCGGAGCCTATTCGATACAAACATAAAAACAAACAAAAAAGTTTTGTTAGATAACGAAAAATGCTGAATGGAATCGCGTGCCCGACTTTGATAAAATTTAAAACAGCATCATCAGATTTTTAGACAAGTATAGTATGAGTATAGTATAGCCTAAACAAACTGTTTTGAAAAAAAATTATATCCATATTTTTTTGAATTGACGATTGTGTTGCAGCAGATAAAGATCAATTCCTAGAAACAAAAATTGTATGAAAACTCGATCGACTAGCTCTTTTTTGTAATCTAATGTAATTAATCATATATTTTGTCTATGTGTGACATAATTAATTTTGCACTACAACTAATTAATTCACACCTACACACTACAAAATACTGGACAAGAAATAAAATTGAAACTGACAAAAACATAATTTATCATAAAAACTTTAATTGTTTTGAATTGCGTCTATTATAGAGTTGTGTCTATAGACTTGTACATATATTGTCTCTTGATATTATTATGTGTATGAATAATTGAATATCCAGTTTATTGAATGTCTAAGTAGACAAATGGCATTTATTAGCACAGTTATGTACAGTCACATTACCAATTAGCTGAACCACATGTGACCCAGAGCTCATTCGCAAATTATCTGTAAAAAATATAATATTTACCGATTTTATTATTATGTATTTTTATATTATATATAGTGTTGTATAGTATATTGTTTAAAAACATCGTGCGAGCTTCGTACAGTCGTACCATATACATACACGTAAGCGAACGCTTGGTCGAGCGTAGTAGGCGGAGTGGGGGGGGGTGTTAGGTTTTATTTTCTTTACGTCATTTCTTGATTCGGTCGCCGCGCTCATAGCCCGCGATAAAAGCTATGCAATAGCTTAAAAACAGAATCAGATAACATTACTTTACAACCATACAGATTTGCGAGTGAGCGTGGTCACGTGGGGTTCAGTTAATTGGTAATGTGACTGTACAATTATAATTTTACACAATTGTTAATGACGTCACTTGCAATACCTAAGATGCCCGATTTTGATAAAACTTGGTATGAGGATACATTGAGTCATTGGAGTAACATAGGCTACTTTTTATCCCGATATTCCCACGGGATCGTGATAATGAAGGTGCTTGGAACTAATCATGTACAATTTATTTTGATATTAAAAATGTCAAAACCCGATTACGGAAAAATTACACACTGGAAATTAAACAAAACCCCGATTGCTCATTTTTTTCATTGTTACGTCACATAGCTTTAACCAGGAGACCATTGAGAGGCTTCTAACGATACCTAAATTTTTAGCGCCACCCCGGCGGCGGGGTGCTACTTGTTCTTGTATACGGGCTGTTTTCCGCAACACTTTTTACCGACACTTTTTAATTGGGTCCTTTTTGCGTGAGGATGGAGTAGGCTTGCCCAGCACCTACTACCCTCTCAGCTTAGTCGACCATGTCCAGAGGAGAGAACTTGTCAATACTTCTAGAGCCAACTAAGCCGCGGGTTTCATCACGACGTTTTCCTTCACCGTAAGAGCAATATCAATTAGCGCACATAAATTATTCTTAAGAAAATTACATTGGTGCACGGCCGGCGATTCGAACCCACGACCTTCAGAATGAAATTCGAGGTATCTACCACTAAGCCAAGACCGCTCCTGCGGCGGGGTGCTTTGATTAGGCACAAAATATAATTGACATTTTGTATGGAATACCAAATCTAGCGTAGGTATTATAGGAAATCAATGCCCTACGCCTATAAGGTCTTCGTATATACAATTGTACACCCACAAATTATAATAATATTATGTAGGTACGTCTTTATAAATTAGGTTCTATTCATCGAAGTTTGCTCATGACAAATGCTTCTAACCTAACCTTGTAAGGTAATGGCGTAAACCTTGATTGACTTGTCTGATTCCATATAATTCAGCAGAGGCGTAGTTAGGTAGGGGCCACCTGCCCTGGATTTCACTAATTTGTGGTTGGCACCTGACTAAAATTCCTTAAAATGAATTTACTGTCAAAGTTCATCGATACTCTACTATAACTATATCGTTGAATTTTGGCTGTGAATTCATTCAAGAATAAAGCTTCCAAGAAACTATCAATATAAATTAAGAGGAAAGGGTACTGGGGGCTTTCTCCATAATGACACTAGAGCAAATATTTTTGGTGCATAAAACTAATAACTGCCATGACCGCATGCACCAATTTTTTTTTTTTAAATCTATTATAGTATTTGTGCTAGTGTCATTATCCAGGGAGGAAACAGGAAACAGTCGACTACGTTTGTATGGAGAGAGCGCAGGTACCCCCTTTCACCTTAAATCTATGAGGGGATTTGGTACAATATTTTTTCTTTCTCCACTTCAGTCTATTCTCCGTCAAATCTGTGTTAACTCCCCTTTCCTCAAATCCCTCCACCTCTTCTTTAGTCGTCCTCTCGCTCTACGACCGTTTATTTCAAAAGTCCTACTTAGTACAGGATCCCTATAAGGACGACCTTCATCGAACTGTTTAATGGATGAAAAGTATTTTATATCAAATTAAATAGGCCTATAAATATATTGCAAATTGGTTGCCTAAAAAAATTCAGTCCAGAATGATTAATGTATTTTTATTTTTTTTGTTTTTAGACTTTCACTGGTTTGGTCAATAGACAAATCTCCGTACCAATGAAATACATAATCTTAATTTTAACTTAACTTTAATTCATTAACCAGACCAGTGCAAATGACTAGTATCGATTTACCTGTCTACCTACGAGTTGTGACGGGAAAAAATAGGCAACCTAACGTTTGCATATTCTATAGGCTTTATACCTTCTATTTGTATGAAATTTTTCTCTTAAACAAGCCAGTAAAAGTGTTAAAAAACAAAACGAAAAATTAAACTGTTAATTAATCATATTCTGAACTTAATTTTTTTAGGCAACCCATTTACAATAATATTTATTGACCTATTTAATTTGATATAAAATACTTTTCATCCAATAAACAGCTCCAAGTCGTCCTCAAAGGGATCTCCGACTAACTCGTCTGGTGACATGAGTACGTCTCTGCAAGAGGTGACTAAACCACGCCAGTCTACTCAATCAGTACCTATGTAACACAAACTTGCGGTTTGTATTCTATTAACAATCATAGCGGTTTTGTTCGCTGACCCTTAATCGTCATTGTAATATTTTCTATGTTAAAGCAATTTCACAGTTATTAGGCTCGTCCGATGTTATGTAACAGATTTGATTGTGTACCTTAGAGCTTTTGGAGAAGTCGTACCTAAGTCGTAATCTAAAAATTGATCTCTACAAGAAATGATTCACTTGTTATTTTTCTGCTACGATGAGTTTGTGATGGCATAAACAAATTGGGTGATCATTTAATCCAGGTTCTATTTATATTCTGAATCTCAAACTGTGCAGTTTTGAGGTTATATTCAATTCAATTCGTTTATTTCAGATACTAAAATCCATACATTACAATAAAATAAATAATCGAAAATACTAAAAATTAACAAAATTCAAATCACAATAAAAAAAAATTGTCCGTCTAGTTTTGGGAAATTTTGCATAATAAATGTCTTTCTTCTAGCCCCATCTCTATACCAAAATTCTTCCAAATAGGTTAAGTGGTTTAGGCATGAAAACGTAACAGAGTTACTTTCGGATTGATAATATTAATTAGGGAAGGGAAGTACTACACGCCTACTCCATTTATTAAATATCCCAGGCAGTAACAGCGTCCTAAGGATAAATTCAAGTTATTGGCGATGTGTTAATATTGCAAGACATTCCACACATCGCCATCTAGCTCCAAGCTAAGTAACTAAACTTGTGTTATGGGTCTAGCACCCATAACACAAGTTTAGTTACTTAGTTAAAAGTTTAGTTACAACGGATATACTTACTACTTATATACTTTTCTTTTGTAAATAAACTAGCGACCCGCCCCGGCTTCGCACGGGTATATTATGCATGTATTATCCATATACTTAAACCTTCCTCTTGAATCACTCTATCTATTAAAAAAACCGCATTCAAATCCGTTGCGTAGTATACATAACGTGACCATACGTCCCGTTTTGAACGGGACTGTCCCTTTTTTCGGTTTCCTGTCCCGTTGTCCCCAAGAAAAGCGTTGGGACACAAAATTGTCCCGTTTTCAAAATCCGCGCGAAAATTATGACCCAGTAGAACGGGTATTTTCATTAACGAATAAATTGTAGACATCAAAAAAATGCAGCTACAGATTCCAATTTTAAAGGCAATGTTGATAACAAAAGTCAATGTTAAAAAGACATGTCTAGGATTTTATGCTAGTTTAAAATCATCACCGAAGCAAATTTGTTCATCTGAAAAATATATATAATAAGTAAAGGTTTTATAAGTATATGTCGCGTAATTTTTTAAATAAATAATATTAAAACTACTTAAAAACCTACTATTTGACGTTAAGAGAATCATGAGTTTTCGATACGCAGCGCGAGTAGGTATTTTCAAAAATAACCCGTATCGTGCGATAGAGAGAGTTTAAGTTCAGACGTAATTGCCATCGTTTTGCTTTCAAATAATGTTGCGGGCCGTTTTTACGGGGGTAAAAACGTTACGGCCTGCAAAATGAAATAAATTTGGTCTATTTGATCTAGAATCTTTTCAAAAATTATCAAAATCGGACTTTGTTTATTGTGGGGGAGGGGGGGGGGAACGTTACCGTTTTTTGTATGGAAATTTACAGCCTCACACTGGTCTTAATAATTTGATGTCCCGTTTTAAGTAAAAAAATAAATGGTCACGTTAAGTATACATAGGGATATAGGGACAGAGAAAGCGACTTTGTTTTATACTATGCAGTGAGTAGTGATAGTGATGATAGTGATACTTATAATACATAGAAACAACCAGACCACAGACAAATATCTAAGCATAAATGCATGTCTGTGGCGGGAATCGAACGCGCAACCCTGTGTTTGGCAGTTCGGCATGGTGACCATTGTGCCAGTAGGGTCGTAAATAATCTAGATTATGCCGCCTAATATAGGGCAAACATTTCTTAGGGACATGCAAGGACAAGATACTTAGGGTGCTAGTAGCTAGCAATCTAAAAATCTAAATACCTTTGAAATAATATATTCTTATTTTGTGCTCCAGATTTTAGGTGTGCCTTTGGGAGTTGAATAAACCGAACCCAGGCGAAGGGATAGAATATTATGACAGCATCAGTTATTTAGAGTGACCGTTGATTTTTGGTAAAGCTTCAACAGGAAATTGAATTACATTCAATTGACGTCGATCAATTTGTTATTTAACATTTGGAACCGATAAATAAGTTAGGGTTCTATAGTGGCTCTGTACTTTACGAACAAATAAACAAAACATTGGATGTAAAAAGGGTTCCATACATAATGCGGTTTGCAAATCAATGGACAATCTAAATCAAACAATCGGTTGAAAATTCTAGAGTAATTATTTTTTATTTGAGAACCGTTTTTCTAGTAAATATAAATTGTAAAAAAAAGTTGTTTAATTTAATGTCACTGTATAGTATGTTTTCCTAAGAAAATGAAACAAAAATGAGTTTTTTGTAAGCTCGGTAACCCTTTTAAAGTTTATATGTCAGACAATTTTAAGAGTTTTCTTTTTAGTTTTTATTTTTACTTTTTAGTTTTCTTTATAGGTTTTCTTTTTAGTTTCGGTATAGACAATATTCTTTTCTGATTAACCATCATCATTGGCCTATGCCGTCTATTATTAGACAATTCATAAGTCTTTTGGTAAAAAGTTGTAATTTCCAAAAGCCCTATCAAAAACAAATAAGTAACATAAAAATTGCAAATATGCAAAATATTAGGTTTTGTATCCTCGTGATATATAGTTTCCTGATTCTACGAATAAAATAAAGTAGGTACTCTAGGTATCTATGTAAATAAATACTCATGTAGTTAGTGTAGTAAACACGTGAGTAAATTTTACAAAGTAGCAACTGTATCGACTAGACTCGAATTACTTGAAACGTAATATGAGGATGAAGAGGCGCCGCGTTAAGCCGTTAGATCATCGTATTCACCTGTAATTTTATTATATTAAATTTAGAAAAGTAGGTATGTATTTAGATAAGATTTTTTTGTGAATTTTATTTTCTAATTCTTTCCAAATCTGGCCTATATCTGGCCACTATATTCTTCTTCCGCAAATTGAATGGAAATCGAATTTAGAAACAAAATTAGTTTGGGTCGATAGTCTTTACATTCAGTAAAGCGTGTTATAATTTAAAAAAAAACTTGTGCAAATAAAAATTAAATAAATAAAAAAATATTTAATTAGATAATTTAATTGATACAAACTTAAAGATTATAAAAGTACTTACCTAGAAATGCTAGTTAAAATGCAATTCAATTTCATGTTACTCAGCCAAAGCTACATAATGCATTGTTTGTTTATTAACTTTTCACTTATTTCCGCTAAGTTCATTAAAATCATATTACGATACGATGCAGTAAAGTTTATTTTAATTTTTTAACACATTCGAGGTGTATAGGGTTGTCAATAATTATTCTTTAAGACATTTTACGTTACAATTTTTTTGAATTAAGTAATATAAGTATAGGTACCTACATAAATTATAGCTTTGCAAAAATCGCCTTGAAAATTGAGGGTATTCCCCATATCCCCCAAGTGCTATCGCCCAAATGGGGGATAATGGGAATTTGGCGTGGCATTATCCCCCAAATTTGAGAGCGGTGTTGCTCCAGAAGTATTGACAAGTTCTCTCCTCTGGACATGGTTGACGAAGTTGAGAGGGTGGTTGGTGCTGGGCAAGCCTACTCCATCTTCACGCACAAAGGACCCAATTAAAAAGGGTCTATTCGCGGAAAACAGCCCTAGGACCCAATTAAAAAGGGTCTAATCGCGGAAAACAGCCCGTATACAAGTCCAAGTAAGTACACGTACATCCCCCAAATTTTGTTTTGTTTAAGAGCTCGTTCCCAGTTGTCGGGTGTCGGATCCGTATATTAATCGGACGTTCCAGTGGCAAAGCATTTCATATGAAGCTATTCACACTTGTCGGACACCGATTTTGTGTCGGCTTTCATATGAAATGCTTTGCCACTGGAATGTCCGATTAATATACGGATCCGACACCCGACAACTGGGAACGAGCTCTAAGATAGTTTACATATGCAACGTCAGAAATTTTAATCAAGCTATTCAGGGCACCAGTTCCAATACGCCTAGTCGACCATGTCCAAATGAAATGCTTTTGTTTAAAGATAAATGTATTTAATAAAGCAGACAAAGATATTTTAAATTATGAGTCTTAGACTAGGCATGTGTATATATATATATATTTTTTTATTTATTTATTATATCAATAATTATACACAAAAACAGGTTTTCTTAACATATAAAAACCACGGAGGTTTGACTTAATGCTAAGTAACAAATAAGTTAACGTCAGTCTATAGGTAAGTAGGTATTTAAACATAACAATACTAAACAAAAAGTAAGCAAATAAAAGCTTTTAAAAAAATAGGAAACAGGTAGGTACATTCCTAATAATGTATTTACAATCGGTCTCTTTCACTTTAAGCATCTAAGTGATATCACCTATGCCCACACTTTAGGGACAATTTAGTATTCTTTGAGCACCTTAGAAAATAAGCACCCCTAAGCGCGACTATCACTTCACTAAATAAAATAAAATAAATAAAATAAAATAAGCCTTTATTTTCTACTACTTAATAATGTTATTACATGACATAATAAATTATATTCAACAAAAAAAAAATAAAAAAAATTTATACATATTCGCCAATTAGGTACCTACTCAATGACGCTTTTTTTTTTTTTTTTTTTTTTTTTTTTTTTTTTTCTAGATATGAATATATTTATACATATTATTAATTTTATTTATATATGTTTATTAACTTTAATAGTCTTTGCGTAGCAAAGAGTATAAAATCTTTTATGCTTAGTGTAATTATGCTAACTGTATTTATGAATAACACTTGCAAATTTTAACCATATTATTATTGTATTAATTTTAACATTAACATGGTTAATAAATAGATATTAAATTTTTTTATTAATTATGATTCTACTGTAATATAATGTTTTTATTATATCAATAAGTATTTGCAAATTTATTATTAATTTTTATGCCTTGCCTTATAATCTAGTTTTTACTAATATCAATTGAACATATAAAGAGTTTAATTTTAAGTATCTTCAGTAGTAGTCGCCTCTCGGGCGTAGGCCTCCCCCATTTCTTTCCACGTTCTTCTGTCTCTAGCTTTTGACATCCATTCTGGCCCTGCTCTTTCTACGAATACATCAGCCCATCTTTTCTTTGGTCGCCCTCGACTTCTTGTTTCGCTTCTTGGTATCCATTCTGTTATTCTCTTTGCCCATCGATTGTTGTCCATTCTGCATATGTGTCCAGCCCATTTCCATTTTAGTGACCTTATAGTTTTCCTCACATCTGTTATTCCTGTCTTTTTCCTTATGGTTGTGTTTCTAACTCTATCCCATTGTCGTATTCCCAACATACTGCGTTCCATTTTTCTTTGACATGTAGCTAACTTATTTTCGTCTTCTGTTCTTAATGACCAGCTTTGGCAACCATATGTCAAGCATGGTAAAATCGTCACTTCATAGAGTCTTTTCTTAACTTTTATGTTTATTTCCTTGTTTTTCATAATTTCCTTCAGACTCCAATATTTTCTCCACGCTATAGCTATCCTTCTTTCAATTTCGTTTCTAGTGTAGTTCTCAAAGGACACGATTTGGCCTAAGTATATATATTTATTTACGTATTCTATGTTATTCTCGTCCACTGTTATATCTCTTCTTTCTCCGTTAGATAGTATTTTTGTTTTAGTTGGATTCAATTCTAACCCAACCTTTTTACTTTCTTGAGCCAATTCTAGTATCATATTTTCAAGGTCGGTTGGATTTTCTGCAAAAATCACAATGTCGTCAGCGAATCTTAGGTGACTTAAGTATTCTCCATCTATTTTTAATCCTTTCTTATCCCAATTAATGTTTCTAAATATAGATTCTAGCACTGCAGAAAATATTTTCGGTGAGAGAGGGTCTCCTTGGCGAACACCTTTCTTGATAGGAAATTTCTCACCTACTCTCTCTAATTTTATTTTCGCCTTGATGTTGGAGTATAGATTTTTCAGTATTTCTATATATTCTTTTTCTACATTTTGCTCTATTAACGCCTTCCAGATAGCATTATGTTTCAACGAGTCGAATGCTTTCGTGTAGTCTATAAAACATATATATAATGTTTTTCCATATTCATTGGTTTTCTCTATTATTTGGGCAACAACTTGTATGTGATCTAATGTCGAAAAGTTTTTACGAAAGCCTGCCTGTTCTCTCGGTTGCTGTTCATCTAGTAGTTTGGTAAGTCTGTTTAGTATTATCTTCGAGAAAATTTTGTACATGTTTGACATCAAGCTGATCGGGCGATAGTTACTTAAATTGCTCTTGTCTCCTTTTTTATGCAATAGGGTAATGGTAGATATCGTCCACTGGTAAGGAATTATTTTTTCATTTAGAATTCTGTCAAACAATATTCGGAGAGGAGCTTGTAGCGGTTCTAAGAGTGATTTTAAAATTTCGTTTGTTATGTGGTCCTCGCCGGGTGTTTTGTCGTCTTTTTGTGTTCGAATTGCCAGTTGTAATTCACTATTCAGGATATTTAGTACTGTAGGTTCAGACTCTATCAGTGTTAGGTTTCCATTATTTTCTTTTTTGTTACTATCGTTGTATAGATTTTTGTAATATTTTGTTGCTTCGTTGATAATTTCTGGTCGTCTACTCAATATTTTTTTCTCCGAATTATTTTTCAGATTTTCGGTCCATTCTTTCTTATCTTTTAGTTCTTTAAAAGCTTTTTTTACCGCTCCTGATTTTTCTATAAAGTTTTGTAAAGTATTTAATCTATACATTTGCTTTTCTTTCTTTATTTTTCGGTTAATTTCCTTGCTAAGTTGTGTAATATTCTTTCTTAGTTCTTTTGTTCTTTTTTCTTTGTATAGTTTGTCTCGTTGTACGAAAAGTTCCCTAATGTGTTCAGATATGTTATATCTTTCGGTTTTAGTCTTTGGAAGTTGTTTTAAGAACTCGTGCAATTCTGATTCTAGATTATTATATTGATTTTGGATATCATTTGCTTCGTCAACGCATTTCATAAACCTGCTTTCCCAAAATTTGACTTGTTCTTCAGAGAGTAATAGAGTGTTTCTTATTGGATTATGATTGCGCTTAATAAATGTTCTTTGTTGTTTGGAATTTGACACTGCTATTTTACATCGTATCATACGATGGTCTGTATAAAAGTTGAGGTTGTTTATTATGTCAAAACATTTGATTAAGGATAGTTGGTTAGTCATAATGAAATCTATTTCGTTAAAATGACAACCATTCGGTGAATTCCAGGTCCATTTTCTTTTAGGTTTCCTTTTAAATAAGCTATTGGCAATACATAAGCCATTTTCGAGTGCAAAGTCTACTAGTATTTGACCGTTCTTGCTTCTTTCACCTTCAGAGTGCATACCAATAGTTTTTTCTTCTCCATTCTTCCTTCTTCCTATTTGAGCGTTTAGGTCTCCCATGACAATAAGGTGTTTATTATTAACAAATTCTATCGCTTTTTCTATTGTACCATAAAAAGTATCTATTTCATCTTTTTTGTATTTTTCTGTCGGTGAATAGACCTGGATAATGGACAGAAGTTTGTTTTCAGGTAGTTGAATTTCCATCGTTGCTACTCTGTCTGAGAATGTTTTCAACGACAAAATACTATTTTTTAGTGCCTTTTTCACTAAGAAACCTACTCCATTTCGACCTTTAGTGCTATGCGAATGGTAGAGTATGAAGTCGTCGTATTCTATTATTCTTTCAACGGGTCTTCTTATTTCACATAGCCCTATAATGTCCCATTTGAGGTCTTTCACCGCGTATTTTATTTCCGTTATTCTATCTTCTTCAAGTAAGGTTCTCACGTTGAGACTTGCAACATACAGGTATTGGGTTTGTTTTTCAGTTGATTTATAACTTGGACTGTCGACGATGGGTGGGGGGTGTTGGTCTAATTTCCCCACGGTGACCAGCCGGCTTGGGGAATCTAGAGGGTGTAATGTTGATTGCTATGCTGTATTACTGCCCGGTTGAGGAGCGCTGTTTTCTGTATAAGTAAGAGTTGGCTGTTTTAGAAGAAAGTTCCTCATGTTATAGGTTTTGTTTACTTTGTTAGGTGGTTTGTTTTTATGTGTTTCTTTTGTACAGTTGATTGCAGCTTCGGGTGACTCTGATAAGGTTCTCTTCTTTCTTTGTGACTCCACAATTTTATTCCCTCTTTCTAGTATTATAAGTTTGTCGTACTTTATTATAACTCTATTTCCTTGTTCTCTTTCTTTATCTGCTTCTTTTTGTAGTTGTTTTCGTTTGTTTAGTACTTCTAAGGGAAAGTCTTCTTTTATGTAGTAGGGCGTTGAATCTAGGTTTTTCTTGTTTTTCAGAATTTGTATTTTTAACCCTAAGGTTTGCAGTGTTACTACGATAGGCCTAGGCTTCTCTCCCTTTTTTCCCATTCTTCTCACTGATTCTATGCCACTCTGATTGCATTTTACAGTTAAACGATTGTTAACTATGTCTAGTATTGATTGTTCTAACATAAAGTAGTTCTTTTCAATCTCTTCAACTCCAAAAAATACTAGATTTTTTCTTCTCATAAACCTCTCGAAATTATCAATAGCATACTTTTGTGATTGTAATTGTTCCTCTATTAGCTTGTTTTTTGATTCAAAATATTCAAACTTTTCATTGATGTTACTTATTATTGAGTTTTTGATATCCTCCTTCATTTCTAACATGTCATGCTTTTGCTGCTTCATTTCCTCTTGCATATTTATTAAGATACTTTTTATTTCCTCCATTTTTAAGTATAAAATATATTTAATGCAATAAAATATATTATACTACTAGTGGCGACTCCAAGCGGAGGAAGTAGTAACTAAGAATTTTATAAATTTATACTAGTAGTGCTCCAAGCGGAGGAAGGCGCAACTAATTTATCGAACTTAGATATTGGCGATATGGTTCTGACTCGGTTGGAAAGGTTGCTTTCTTATTGGTGTTGTAGTGCACTGGTATAGCAACAGATGGCGTTGTCCGCGCTTGATCGATGACTTAGCAATTTCGATTTCGTTGTTTTGTAAATAAATACTGATACTACTATTGTAAATAATACTATTGTAAATAAATGATGAACTGATAATACTATTGTAAATAAATGAGCACTGTTATTGCACTAAGTTTGTTTGTCATCAATTAGATTTTCGGTATTTCACTATATCACACCTTTAACAGTCAAAACAATCGCTGGAAACACCAAAGTCGCTTGCACCAAAATTTCCACTAATATTGTCGTAAATTAAACAGTTTTCGATATATGATCCACTTATTGACGTAGATAACCATTCACATTAATAGAACGTTTTATTTAATGCTAAACGTCATTTAAGTAATCATTATTTTTCACCCAAATCGTTTATTATTGTAAACGCCACAACCTGTCATAAACAATTTCCACAAATTATGTCTTTTACCGCAATATTTACACTTGACCAATCTGTCCACACTTGAGTTAACACTATATCAATCCTTTAAAGTCACTTAAATATCAAAAACACTGTTTATATATTTTTGAGAGAACAAAAACATCGGGATCAACACAAAACACAAACACACCGTACAGCGCCCTCACGTTTCACTTCACTACATAGTATAAAATAAAGTCACTTTTCGCCGTCCCTATATCCCTATGTCCCTTTGTATGCTTAGATCTTTAAAACTACGCAACGGATTTTGATGCGGTTTTTTTAATAGATAGAGTGATTCAAGAGGAAGGTTTATATGTATAATACATGCATAATAAAGCCGGGGCGGGTCACTAGTCACTACATAGTATATAACAAAGTCGCTTTCTCTGTCCCTATATCCCTATGTATGCTTAAATCTTTAAAACTACACAACGAATTTTGGTGCGGTTTTTTTTAATAGATAGAGTGTTTCAAGAGGAAGGTTTATATGTATAATACATCCATAATATAGCCGTGCGAAGCTGGGGCAGGTCGCTAGTTCAAAGAAATAAATATGAATTTCCCAATAATGCAGCGCTATGTTATTCGACAGCCCTAACAATCGTAACGTAACCATTGCGTTGTTTCTGTTTACACAGTGTGGCTTGTTACCTCGTCAAATGTGAGTTCAATGTGCTTTTCAGGTGTATTTACTTCTTAACTGGTCCATTATATGACTTCACGGTAAAACACGTGGGTGTAACGTCACGTAAAACGAACATGATTGTGAACTTCTGAATCTGAATTCAATAAGGAAAATGCAAAATCTGTTTCAATAATGCATTACATTTTCGTTATATGTTCTGACCTGAATTTTTTAACGAGAATTCCAATTCTGGATATTTATCCAAAGTTAATTTAAAAGCATTCGAAAATGTTAAAGATTTTTAGCACAGTTAGGTACGTCATATTTCAGCCAATTTACACCTAATCCTTCCTCAGGAATTAATGAAAACCTTACGAAAATCTGTTTAGTAGTTTTTTGAGTTTATCGCTTGCAGATAGACACTGTGCAGTGCAATTTTGTATTATAGGGTCACTATCAGAATGATCTTTTCGTTGAAAGGCACATGTAGTTAGATGTATTGAATGCTCAACTCAACTTGATAAAAGCAGAATACCAGAGAGTCAGCTCTGCTCAACGATATAAAAGCAGAAAGATCAAGTAGTAGTAAAGTGAACCAGAAAGTATAGTACATATAAAGAAACAGAAAGGTACCGATCTCTGTACTTAGAGACCACATCAGAGCATAAAGTGGCAACTGCATCCGCCAACACCACAGTGATTTGTATTTATTTCTACCGGATGTTGTTCATCAAAAACCATAACGCTTATCCAGTTGGATAGTAGGTATTTTATCTAGGGATTGATCTTACCGCGTTAAAGGGCAGGGGTTTTATTAGATAAATAGCTAAACTTCCACATTGCGGCTGCTTTGCTATCATTTTATTTTTAACTAGCGACCCGTCCCGGCTTCGCACGGCTATATTATGCATGTATTATACATATAAACCTTCATCTTGAATCACTCTATCTATTTAAAAAAACCGCATCAAAATCCGTTCCGTAGTTCTAAAGATTTAAGCATACATAGGGATATAGGGACAGAGAAAGCGACTGTAGTGATTATAACTCAAAACTTAAAATTCTTTATGCATTTGGAATACAGTTTGTACGATATCACATTGAACCAATGAGAAGAAGACACAAGAAATACATGGGCTTTTTTGTGATCACAAAGGTCAATATTACAAATATTTGAAGGTATTTTTTGAAATGGAGCCATTAAACATCTTTGAGTTTTTATCATTAAGGTACGACGAAGTATCACGGTACGCTTTACCGCACAATTTATGCTTTATAAAAAAATGCAGTAAACATATAACCAACTGCATGCAAATATTTGGCTGAGTTATCCCAGGCTGGTGGCTGGAAGTTACCTAACTACAGTTACCTGACTACCCAATTAAAAACCCTGACTAGGATTCTTGGTTCTATCTACGTTGTGGCGAGTAGAGTTTCCAGAAATAAAATTGTTTTGATCTGTTCCTTTTTGGAAGTCTGTGAAATAAAGAAATCAAGTTTATGCTTTAGTCTTACTGGGAAAATCCAATAAGTATTAATAGTGTCCACCAGTGGTGAGTGGTAAACAACAAGACAATCCGTTGAAAGGCGATGTGTTATTCCACTGGTAGATAGTTAAAAGTGAGCAATTTACTGCAGTTAGGGACTGTTCGGCACTCCGAAGATCCTTATCAAATCTTCACTAAATTTTTATGAGACCAATATAACCTTTCAAACAAAAACAGACAGACAGACAAGAAAGTGATCTTATAAGGGTTCCTTTTTTTACCTTTTGAGGTACGGAACCCTAAAAGGTCAACATCAAAATCATCACTAATAATTTTTGGGAATCAAATCCCCCACGACAAATAAATTACATTTCTTTAAACCTCAATACCAAGTTTCGTCTAGATCGGTTGATAAATAAGACCTGTAGAGGAGTACCAACAAACATACAAACGTACGGTCGGCTGCATAATTGCAGACCCACCGTAGAGCTCCAAAACGGCTGTTATAAGAATGTTTTCAACAGAAGCAAGATTCTAGACACCTGCTTTAGTTGAAGTAGTTAAAGTCTTTTAACTCTTCAATTTATCAAACAAACATTATTAGAATGAAAACATTCCAATAATAGTAATTTTCGAACTCTACCGGGGGCTGCAATTATGCAGCCGACTGTACATACTGGACAGAGGAAAGCAAATTTTGCCAGACTTGAAGCAGTGACGCTTCGCTCGCTCGGTTAATAAATAGTAGAAGTAATAGTTACTAGGTTTCCCAAGTAAAGCTACTTAAGTAGGCTTTAACATCCTGCCTGCGGTTACCCACGTCCATTGTGAGGACCATAAAAACATCGCATCGCTTGCCTTAATGACATCCTGAGTATTATGGAGCGATTGTGTTGTGATTAGCGAGACAAAGCTTCAAAGAACAAAGTTTATTTGCCTTGTAAACTTGAACTTGATACCTTTGAAGATTGTGGTCATTTAG
This sequence comes from Idaea aversata, assembly GCA_907269075.1. Lineage (NCBI taxonomy): Eukaryota > Metazoa > Arthropoda > Insecta > Lepidoptera > Geometridae > Idaea > Idaea aversata. The sequence goes on from OU026102.1 coordinate 9,659,399, forward strand.
AAGATTACAATGGCTTGGAATGATACAAGTTCTGTGGGCAATACCAACTTCGTGGCCAAAAATATTACTTAAGCAAGCAATAAATGGTTAGGGGATAAGTTCGCTGATCGCTCAGGCGATTATCCACTTGACGGATAATAATATGTCCTACGTATAAAAACGAAGTTTTGTGTAAATAAACCTTTGACAAAGAAAGATCTAAATGCCAGGGGTTTTAATTTCTCCATACAAATGTATTCCTCTATTATCTAATGCATTTTGAGCAAAATAATTATTTGTTTTAAAACCTATGTCTTCTACTACCTCTCTGTTTGTATTCCGCTATTTTCTTCATGAATCATGATTTGAGAGCAATTTTTAACAAGCTTTTATTAGTTTCACCTGTATGTTTACTAGTACTTAACCGACTCTTTTGGGCTCGATTTTGCCTTACTTTATTTTTAACCCCCGACGCAAAAACGACGGGGTGTTATAAATATGAAATTCAAGGAAAAGGTCTTATAGTTATTAGGAAGTTCGAAAAAAAGAAAACAGGCATGTTTGTACCTACAGCAAACATGTTTGTCATTATTGTTATATTATTTTATTTATAAAAACGTTTGCTCTAGAATATAATTCAGGAAGGAAATAATGGAATAGATTTAGTATGGAATAAGCAATACTCGCCCACCTCTAGACTCAGAGCAGTAAAATAAAAGTCGCAGTAAACCTATTTTACAATTCAATCTCACGTTAAGCTTACCTACTGCGCCATATTTACAAAGCCGTTCCTTGTTTCAGGTTACAACGGTGATAACGCCAAAGAAAACATGGTTATGAGCCATAACCTGCACAGGTTTGTTGCTTATATTATACCTACTTACTAAACCTATTTTTTTATGAGTTACATTTTACTCATAGCCTGCGGCCTTTCAACTAATAAAACGCTGCATCAACGCCATAGGCTGGGGAATTCAAACTCCCCTCATTTCATCTTCTTCTTCGTATCGATAGCACAAATAATAACTGGTCAAGTGCGAGTCGGACTCGCGCACGAAGGGCACCGTACCGTTTTATTTCTTTTTATTTTTTATTGTACTTGGTCCCATGCGCTCTGCTATCTGCTATGTATCTCATGAACCATGATAGCTAGACAACTGTCATGGTTTATGGGATACAGAGACAGACAGTGGAGTAATTATTAGTTTATATTAAAGGGTCCCGTTTTTACACTTTAGGTACGGAACCTAAAAATGGGAAATAATTAGGTAAGGTCAGTTCTGCCTACTCCAGGGGCCTAAGTCTGCTAATACAATCGTGTTTCAATAGTGTGTCGATATAATCGTAATAGAAATTTAATGTCAAAAATATGACATTTCATGTCAAATTGGTATTCTGCTAACGTTAACTATTCTATCGAGACACCACTGACACACCACTGACTCACTTTTGTATTCTGCTCCACAATCGTGGCTTAATGGAATCTCGATAGTTGTCAAAACGGTATATTGCTTAGCACCATATACCATGTTGCTAGGCAACACCTGCAAGGTAAATATTACCATACCATTGAGACTCCATAGTGATTATATTGCGATGTTATTAAAACTTTAGCAGAATACCAAATAAAGTCATAATCTCGATATAATATCAATAGAGTCTCGATATAATGACAATGGTTGGTTAAATAGCAGAATAAGGCCCCAGTATGCTGCCTGGTCTTTGGCGTTGTTATAAGCTGACATTACGTCAGCCAACGTACAGGAGGGAGACCCGCAGCTAGCCGCACTGAATTTGACATGGATCGACCATGCTCTATCTTCCCAGGTTCACCTTGCAGCGAACAACCTGAGTCCTCAGTCAGTCCCTCAATTCATTAAGGATTTGGGAAACAAGGAGACATTAAATCCAGATTTGTTTTACATACTTGAACTAACTAGACCTAGCCGCAAAGCATTGCAAATTCTGTATCCAAATTCTTGAAAACTGGTCATCTATATTCGCTTAATATGCAATGTTGGTTTTAGTACTAGCGACCCGCTCCGGCTTCGCGCGCGCGGCTAAATAAAATAAAACAAAGTCGCTTTCTCTGTCCCTATATCCCTATGTATGCTTAAATCTTTAAAACTACGCAACGAATTTTGATACGGTTTTTTTAATAGTTAGAGTGATTCAAGAGGAAAGTTTATATGTATGTATAATACATGCACAATATAGCTGTGCGAAGCCAGGGCAGGTCGCTAGTTATGCATGTAACATATCCTGTCAACTGGCGGAAAAACCGCTCGGGGGTTTCTTCATACATTTTTAATTCTATTAAAAAAAAACGAATCAAAATCCGTTGCGTAGTTTTAAAGATTTAAGCATACATAGGGATATAGGGACAGAAAAAGCGACTTTGTTTTATATGATGTAATGGTGTGATACCTAAGGACATAACAAACAAAATATAGGAACAAAAGTGATTTCTTCAGATAGACAAAATACATAATACCATGACTGATGTAAAAAATCAACAATCAAGCCATTTCAAGGTATTGTTGAACAAAACAAGAGGAAATGTATGAGGCCGTGTCAATGTGATACAATTAAAACGCCATGGATTATATTGACAATGGAAACTATGTCCATGACTTTATTCCATCTTTATTTATGGGAGTTTTGGTGTCAGTTGTCAAACAATGGGATTAATTGGAAGTTTAATTAGATTTATTGTTGAATAACTTTGAACGAATTTATAAAACGAATAAATTAATGTGCATTTTGTATAGATAATCAATACTCAATTTAAGTTGAAGAGTTTTTTTACCAGCAAGAAAAAAAAATGTTTTTGAATTGTTATTAGACGAGTTGTCATTAGACGAATTGTTATTAAACGAATTGTTATTAGACGAATTGTTATTAGACGAATTGTTATTAGACGAATTGTTATTAGACGAATTGTTATAAGACGAATTGTTATTAGACGAATTGTTATTAGACGAATTGTTATTAGACGAATTGTTATTAGACGAATTGTTATTAGACGAATTGATATTAGACGAATTGTTATTAGACGAATTATTATTAGACGAATTGTTATTAGACGGATTGTTTTTAGATGAATTGTTATTAGACGAATTGTTATTAGTGTTAAAGATTAATGATGAGGAAGTTGAATTAGTCAGTAAGGCTGTCTTTCTAGGTATAACTTTACATGCTAAGCTTCAGTGGGGCCCGCATGTGGAAGCATTGTCCAATAGACTTAGTTCTGCCGCTTACGCTGTTAATTCGCGAATTCACGAACATTGAGACAGCTCGTCTAGTCTATTTCAGCTACTTCCGCAGTGTCATGTCGTATGGCATCCTGCTGTGGGGGTGTGCTGCAGGTATTGATGCTATTTTTATATTACAAAGTGATCAATGTATATATACATAAGCATCGAAATGAATAAAGAGATTTGACTTTGACTTTTTAGACGAATTTTCCGTAGACGTTGTGTGTGACGCACCATTTTGCTAAATTAACCTAACTTTAGTTAAGCTGTATTTCCAGTCCAAACCGAGCAGTTTGAGGTAAATCTGGAATTTATGTCCTTAGCAAATGGGACAACGAAGACATTTCACGGCTATTTTCTCGGTAGTACATTTGACACAAGCTTAAAATAAATGGCGGGACTTGGATTTAGTTATTTTGCTATCGGTTGGATCCGGAATAGGTCTGGGTTCCATAATTTTGTAAGCCCAATACGTGTCTTACGTTTGATACTGTAAAAATATTGTTTCTTTATTTACTAAAAATAATTATACGAAATATCGACAAACATAGTGAAAGGACCCCCCGATTGAGAATTTTTCACTCTTATAGGATATCTTAGTCCAGGGGGGCGATAAGAGCAAATTTTTTATTAAGTACAGAATGTGTCATAAGTCCACATCGGTTTGCTACTATAATACTATCAACAAGTACCTTACGACCTTCTTCTAATGGACTTACGACCTTCTTCTAATAGACGTTACACACAAACTTAAATACTTAAATAAAATAAATAAATATTTCAGGACATATTACACATCGCCATCCAGCCCCAAGCTAAGCAACTTAATGCTTGTGTTATGGGTGCCAGATAACGGATAAACTACTTATATACTTTTTTTTTTGTAAATATATACATATTATACATATAGGAAACACCCAGAACCAGAAACAAGAATTTATGGTCAGCATAAATACTTGTTCCCGGCGGGAATCGAACCCGCAACCTTCTGCGTCGCAGTCGGGTGTTCGCCCGACGCGCCACAGAGGTCGTCAAATTAAATTAATCTTAAATTAAAAGTACAATATTTTCAACATGTTAGCTTTGTCTTTAGTTGGCCGAGTGGTATAAGCCGCCACCGCCACCCGCTAAACTAACCGACGCGACGTGGGTTCGTTCCACAGGTTACGTTGTTATAATGTTCAAATAGTGCTGCACAGGATTGTAAACGTTATGGTGCCGGTTGACTTTTGAACGTTGATTGTACACATAAATTTTCAAAACGGGAGCTAAAATAAAATAGATTCTAATACGGAGTAAACTCCTATAATATCCCTTCGTAACTGAATATTTATTTACTTTGACCTTTCTGTTTCCACCCTCCGTTTATATTACTAACTACGTACATTAGTGCAATACTATACCTAAGTTTGCCGCACACGTGCGCTTACGCAGCTCTGATGAAACAATGGAGGTTAGATCGGCCCAGCTGCAAGCTCTAATAGATGGGTTCAGTAGTTATTAGAACTTTAATAGCTTAGTTTAATTGATCTACTATTGCTCAACTAGCTGCCCATTGCGGTTTTACTCGTGTAAATCCCGGAAATCGAAAAATAAATAAATATTGCAGGACATTCCACACATCGCCATCCACTCCCAAACTAACCACTAGACTTGTGTTATGGGTGCTAGACAACGGATATACTACTTATACTTTTCTTTTGTAAATATATACTTACTAGCGACCCGTCCCGGCTTCGCACAGCTATATCATGTATTATACATATAAACCTTCCTCTTAAATCCCTCTATCTATTAAAAAAAAAGCATCAAAATCCGTTGCGTAGTTTTAAAGATTTAAGCATACATAGGGATATAGGGACATATGGACAGAGAAAGCGACTTTGTTTTATACTATGTAGTGATATGTAGTGATGATAATGCATATTATAGAAACAACCAGACCACAGACAAATATCTAAGCGTAAATACTTGTCTAAGGCGGGAATCGAACCCTGTGTTTAGCAGTCCAGTGACCATTGTGACAACTAGGTGGTCATATATACTAAAACGTAGAATATGTGTTAATCTCCAGCTTCAGCTATATACATACCGAGTTTTACAAACAGTCCAGTAGTTTTTGCGTGAGGGATTAATAAATAAACACACAAACTTTCACTTTTATAATATTGGTAGGATATTATCTTGTTGGAATTAATGTAGAAGTTTAAATATCTGTTCTAGATTAACTGACACCAGTGAATGGTTAATAATTTACTTCAATTTCTCAACTGACCACCAGTGGTCAAATAGCATCAGTGGTGAATGGACGCAAGAAAACGCACGATAAAAACAATACTGCCGAACTTTAATTCGTTTTTCCTTATTAATGTGAGCTTGTTTAAAAAAGATTTGGCTGTGGTTTTGAACATTTTAAAAGACCCGACCCTTTTTGTTGTATTAAAATTGTAAAAGCTTTCTTAACAGAGATTTTAAATTGTACCAAGCTGTCCCGGCAAACGTTGCTTGTTTTGCCATTTAAAAAAACCGGGCTGATTTGTGAAGCGGGCGCCACCCAAACGCATCCAAAAAAATTGATTCAAATCGGTCTAGCCCTTTTGGGAGGAGTTCAGTGACATACACATGATAAACACGTACAGTAGAATTTTATATATAACTAGCGACCCGCCCAGGCTTCGCACGGCAATATTATGCATGTTTTATTCATATAAACCTTCTTCTTGAATCTATCTATTGAAAAAAACCGCATCAAAATCCGTTGCGTAGTTTTAAAGATTTAAGCATACATAGGGATATAGGGACAGAGAAAGCGACTTTGTTTTATACTATGTAGTGAAGTGACAGATAGTGATGATGTTATAGCACATTATAGTAGGTATAGGTTAGGATACTTTTTATACAAAAACAAAGACAAATCACTAACGTCACACGGGATTGAGCTATTTTTGACATTTCATTATCGATTGAAGAACCTTCTTCATTATTGAAATCTCAATCAGTTTCATTAAATAAATATTATATTTTTATTTTCACGATTTTTATAGTTTGACGAATCACTCCTTTGGCTAAACGTGTAGACTAAGCGTGTAGTTGGACTAAACACCTATGACAGTACGAAGTTTGGACAAAACGTACTTTTTAACGGATTACTCCTTTGGCCAAACGTGCATTTTGATCAAACAAACCCTTGACCAACCAGCCCAAACCCAAAATTAATAAAGTTCAATATAACATGTCACGTGTCATAGGCAAAAGCTTTTTGATACGAGTACATCAAAGGGCAAAAGCTATAAATATTGTGTTATCCAAACAAGAGGCAGCAGGGGCGACTACCGACTTACGGATATTAACATAACCACGAGACTTCCGGTCGTGTGGGGTTGGATATAAAGGGTTGGCTTAACAAAACATTATTTTTAATTAACATCTTAGACCCCATTGTCACTTACTATTAGGTGAGATAGTGATCAATCAAACGCTGACTAATAATAATTGTACTCGCCAAGTTGTCGGATCCAAATAAAAAATGTGTCTCGTAGAAACTATAATGAATAACATAAACTGCATTTCGGGCACAAATAGAAGCTTAAAGAATAATGCCTTTCACAAAAATTATTAAATAGTGTAACGTTTGCAAGTGAGTTTTATTCCTAAGTAGTAGGTACAATACTTCATTTTATTACCTATTTAATTCAAAGACCAAAATTCTTTGCGTTTCTAAGCTTATCCATTATTATATCAATGGCTTATCCAAACGAAGTAAAACAAAAGACGGCATAAGTCTAAAAAACGCATAGAACACAAAAAACGGGTGGCATCCATTTTCAACCCCCAATTAATTTAATTATAATTAGGCATAATTTTAATTAAAATACCTCCATATTCAAGCCCCTGCAAATCAATAGTCCATTTTCTACCCAAATACGCAGTGCGTAGGTACCTAACTACCTACCTAATTTTTACTCAAGTAACGTCAACAGAAAAAAATAGATTCATAGTTTTGGTAAAAGTGTTAATTATAATAGTAGTTAAAATACGACTTTAAAATATTAAATTATTTTTCTGTCTGTACAAAAAACATCATAATATTATGTATTATAATTACTTACTTGGGTTGAAAATGGAATATATTTTAGGTAGAAATTGGAAAAAAATAATCAATTAAATTTATTGGGGGTAGAAAATGGAAACATTTTAGGTAGAACATGGAAAAATATTTGCGGGTTGAAAATGGGGGTTCAAAATGGATGCCACCAAAAAACAACAAGGAGTTGTCGTTTTTAAATGACAAGTAAGAACCAAAATGTAACATTCGGTCTCTAGATGTGCTCTAGACTTCGTTAGTCTTTCTGCTTGCTTGTTTGCTTACCATGTCTGTCATTTTGTGCTTTGACGAATACAGTTTATAACCAACAATTAATCTTTCAATTTGTATCGTACTTACGCTTTGATGTAGAGTCCACTTATCTAGAATGATGATAGATATAAATAACCGTAACGACATCCAAACTGGTATTTGCATGAATGAAGGGAGTTAAATAAAACCAAGTACCTACCTACATTTTCTACACTAATAAGGAAACATTTGTTTGTTTTTATGTTTGTAACGAATAAATTTCGAAACTACTGTACCGATTTTGATTAAACTTCGTATGAGGATACATTGATTCATTGGGAATAATATAGGCTACTATTTATCCCGATATTCCCACGGGGTCGAGAGTTATGGGGCTGAAACTGCGGAGCGCTGTTAGTATATTATATTATTGCAAACGTTTTGTTCAGATAAAGCATTAGAGTACGGATATAACGCAGATGCATTGCATATCGATATCGCACAAGTAAATAAGAAGCATTGTGGTTGTAGCGCGAACGAGACGGGGCCCGGTGACCTTGATTTAACCAATCATTTGCCAGCCCCTTAAGACAAGATTAGTACTTTCCATTATCGATATTGCCAATTGCCAGATTTTTTAAAATGCAATAGACATAAGCATTGCACTCTGTCCCCATTATGGGGACAACGGAACGTCATAAAGTATCCTTTCTGTTGTCCCCATAATCCCCAAACCTCAATGGGGACAACGAGCAGGATTTTTTATGACGTTCCTTTGTCCCCATAATGGGGACAGAGTCAATGGGGACAACGGGAATACACCCATGGAATTGCTATAGGACTTGTCTACCGTTTTTTTTTCTAAACTGAAAGACCACGTGCTTTTTCTTTGGTTTATAAATATCAATTTCATACAAAATTATTCCAAATGATCGCGTAACATACACACAAAAAAAAAAAAAAAACATACAGACGAATTGAGAACCTCCTCCTTTTTTGAAGTCGGTTAAAAAGAACCGTCGATTGGGGATATCGATAATGGATACTGGATAGTAATCTTGTTTAAGGGGGTAGAACACATCAATGAACTTCGTCGATGTATCGCAGTGATGCATCTTTTGACATGTGCGTATGTCTCTATTTCCATAAAGTTTTACATGGTGGTAACATCAATGTGCGACGTGCTATGCGCGATGCATCTTCGATATAGCCGTACCCGTAATATTTTGTTTGACGAAGTAGAAAGCAGTTATGTAGTATTCATTTACATAAGTAATTGGAAATGTAAATTGTTGACAATCAATTGTAAAAGCGAGATTACGTTGTCTTAGAAGTTTTTACATTGTAATGTTTATTTTTCACTATTTACCTGCTAAAGTTATTAAAAACGGGGAAATTTTCCATGAAATTATTTTCTTAGCAAAAGCTCCACAAAATAAAAACCATAAACAAGGTAAGTAAATAAACTTCTAAAGAAACGGTAAATAAATATTATTAAGTATCTTTAATATTATACAGCTATAGTTTTTATTACGTCATGTTAAATGTTAATAACATCTATAAAATGAGTTGAAAATCGAAAAAAATAATTATCAAAATTAAAATTTGTAGCTTTCACTGTAAACTCATTCAGTTAATAATGGTCACGTAAATAACGTTTCAGATACAGGCAAGAAGTTCCTTGGCAAACAGCCGAAACTCTCCCAGTCGCTTCGAACATCCCGCCGCGGTACCATGCCGCATTCGAAATTAAAAATAAAAATTTAGTGATGTGAATCGAAAATAAATAATTAATCGAATAATCGATCGTAGTATGTTCATTGTTCAGTGTAGTTTTACGAACTCGAAATCGAAAGTGGTGTTTTAATAAATTAGTTGAATTAATAGTGCGAAATATTAACACCGTCTGCGGACTTGTGTTCGCAATTCGAAGTAATTGTGGTTGTTTGTAATTTCCATTTCACTTGGCTTAAAGCCAAGCCAATTATAATGTAAACAAAACAATGCGACACACTTCGGTATTCATGGCTACTTTTTAAACAACTCCTGGAACGTGACATTTAGTAACTAAAATATTATAGGCGTTTACTTAAAACTTACGAGCAGGGCTCTGCAATTTCACCCCTGATGCCGTAGAATTAACGGACTTATAAGTAGCCTATGTAAGTCTCAATTAATTAATGTATCTTCATACCAAGGTTCATCAAAATCGGTCCAGTAATTTCGGAGCTTTTTCGTTATAATAAAAAGTATTTCTTATCTTATATTCTTCACTACATATTATAAAATAAAGTCGCTTTCTCTGTCCCTATTTCCCTGTGTATGCTTAAATCTTTAAAACTACGCAACGGATTTTGATGCGGTTTTTTTTAATAGATAGAGTGATTCAAGATGAAGGTTTATATGTATAATACATGCATAATATAGCCGTGCGAAGCCGGGACGGGTGGCTAGTCTTATATAAAATAAATAAATAAATATTGCAGGACATGCCACACATCGCCATCTAGCCCCAAGCTAAGTAACTAGACAGCTAGAGTGCTAGACAACGGATATAATACTTATATACTTTTCTTTTTGTAAATATATACTTATAATACATAGAAACAACCAGAGCACATAGTATTTTGTTGTAGTAGTATATTGTGTATTTAGTTTTTGTAGTTTCAAAATTTCCTTGATGAGCCTTTATCTCTTTTAAATACCTATGTATTAAATTCACGTACAGTCTCATTACCAATTAGCTGAACCCCACGTGACCCAGAGCTCACTCACAAATCTGTAAGGTTGTAAAGTAATGTTACCTGATTCTGTTTTTTTGACATGATAACGTTTTATAAATTGGTGAACACCTGCAATCTCAAAAAAGTGTGACGTCACGCGTCGTTACTGGAACGCCTCATGTTATTGACAAGGTAACTATAGCAACGTTTTATCGTTGCCATGGTTACCATCAATGTTTTCTTATGACGTTATCACGTAAAATTATCGTCCGGAAACAGACTTTACAGACAACCATTTTGACGTGATAACGTTTTATAAATTGGTGAACACCTGCAATCTCAAAAAAGTGTGACGTCACGCGTCGTTACTGGAACGCCTCATGTTATTGACAAGGTAACTATAGCAACGTTTTATCGTTGCCATGGTTACCATCAATGTTTTCTTATGACGTTATCACGTAAAATGATCGTCCGGAAACAGACTTTACAGACAACCATATTTTTTTTAACAATATAGGTATACAATATAAAAAAAATTACAAAATAGGTAAATACTATATTTTTAACAGATAAGCGAATGAGCTCTGCGTCACGTGGGGTTCAGCTAATTGATAATCTGACTGTAAGTAATTGACCTGAGTGCAGTGTCATACGCGAATTCACTACCGGATTTCACTAATGACTGCATAACCGCCATGTTATATGACAATTGATCTCTTTGACTGCATTTACGCTTTGCAGATCTCCAACAAAATGTAAGCTCTCACGCTATTATAAGTTATAGCCTGACTCGCGTTATAGCTTTTAACTGGAATCAGAAAATAGGTGACCTAGTTTTGAGATTGTTGGAACCTGGTTTTGACGTGGACGTCTTTTAAATTAAAAATAATATTAATCGTTTATTGCCATTATTTTAACTTATAAGGTAGCTGCGGGTTATAAAGGCAACTAAAAGGTTTTTAAAAAACCTTGATATTGTGATAAAATAACAAGAAAATAAACAATGGAATTGTTCAATACTTAAAGCAAATATTTAAGTATATATGTATAAAAATTTTAAAAACATATTTTGTTTTAATAAAGCAAATATTTAAGTATATGTTTAAGAAATTAAAAAAAAAACAATTTTGTTTTTAATTTAGGTGGCAGATTATTATAGGTAGGTATAATTTATGCCTTAGGACAACCTGAAAACTGAGACAAGGTGACCCACACTTCAAAGTATACCTACGAGAAAAAGAACTAAACCTACTTCGTAAAACACAAAAAGCTCCGGCGTAATTACACTTAACATCAATTACATGTCATCGACACAGTTTAGTTACGGAATAGAAATTGTTTAGCGCAGTTCAACTAGTAAATTGGTTCGAATTAAGTTTATTACTGTACTAGCTGTGTTAAGCGGGTTTGCCCGCTACTGCCTGGCCACCAGGAGCGGAGCTGAGCCGTTTCAAAAACTCCGCACGTGGAGCTTCTTTTTAACCCGACTACGGCGAAGCTAAAAGGGAGGGTTATGTGTTTGACCTGTATGTATGTATGTTCATCTGTTCCCACCTAACTTCAAAACTACTTACTATAATTCAACAAATGAGGTACCTATCGTTAGAAGCGTCTCAATGATCCGCTGGTTATAGGCTACGTGACGTCACAATAAATCAAATGTGGCGCCCTCTAGAGGGCATAGAGTCATGAATTAAAAAATAAAAATAATTAAAATGTATCGTGTGGGGTATCAAGTAAATAAGCCTTTTTTGAGTGCGATTTTTATGGAGGTAGGTACCTAGTGTTTTTTTAATATTTTTATTTTTTAACTTTCAACTTTTTTATTTTTTTATTTTAGTGGTCTAATTTCCAAAAATACTTTTTTAGTGCGCGCCTAAGGTTCCAAAAGGAACCCCGATGCAAAGTTTCAGACCCGTACCTTTTGTAGTTTAAAAGACTCAGTAATAAGTCTTTTTCTCTTTTTAGGGTTCCGTACCCAAAACAGGAACCTATTACTACGACTCCACTGTCCGTATGTCTGCCTGTCACGAACGGTGATAGCTAGACAGTTTAAATTCTTACAGATGATCTATTTATGTCGCGATAACAACAAAAACTTAAACCAGAGTAGGTATAATGCTACGGAGCCCTTCGTGCGCGAGTCCGACTCGCACTTAGCCGGTTTTATTTATAAATTGAGCCATAAACACTAAAGAGGCATGTTTATAACATAGCAATTTGATCAATTATATCGTATTTTCCGCATCAGAGAAATTCTATACTGTCACTAGGCTATTCATCAAAATTAATTTAAATAAAGCGACTAGGTACAATCCACGGTCAAAAGTCTCTGCCCACCGTAACGTTTACAATCCTGTGCAGCACTATTTGAACATTTTAACAACGTAACCTGTGGATTGAAACCACGTCGGTTGGTGTGGTGGCTTATACCACTCGGCCAACTAAATACATAGCTAACATGTTGAAAATAATAATCACACTGAAGTACTTTTAATTCGTTTTTAATTTAAGTTCGTGTTACTCCAATACTTGTTGATAGTATTATTGTAGCAAACTGATCATTTACTTATGACCCGAACTGTACGGTCTACTATTATTAGTTTTTTTTTTTAGGGTTCCGTACCTCAAAAGGTAAAGGAATCCTTATAAGATCACTTCCTTGTCTGTCTGTTTTTTTTTTGTTTTATGTTTGTAACGAATAGGCTTCTAAACTACTGGACCGATTTTGATGAAACTTAATATGAGCATACATTGATTCATTGTGAATAACATAGTCTTTTCCCGATATTCCCACGGGATCGGGATAACCTGCTATTTGATTTCTAGAAAATATTTTCTAAGAATCGACTCGTCGCGTTGCTGTTTTTTATTAATTTTGCAGGATTTTTCCTTTATAAATATAAGATAAACCAATATCTAAGATGCTACGCGTCTCTTCCCTAGTGAAAAAAAAAATAAAAGTTAGAATTCCAAAGACCAATAAATCAAACCCAAACAGCACAGAATGAGTTTCATTTCCATTAAATTAAATGTCATGTTACAAAACGAAATACGGAAACGGTCGTAAAATTAAAATATTATACAAAAACATGAGTTTCAGTTGGTCGCCTCGCCTTTCACGAGTTTATAATTCCCTACCAGCGCTCCGCGATTTCACCCGCGTAACTACCGATCCCGTGGGAATATCGGGATAAAACGTCCCCTATATTATTCTCAATGAATTAATGTATCCTCATACTAAGTTTCAATAAAATCGGTTCAGTAGTTTTGGAGCCTATTCGTTACAAATAAAAAGCTTTAATCTTTGTAATATTACTAGCAGCGCTCCGCGGTTTCACCCGCGTAACTCCTGATCCCGTGGGAATATCAGAATAAAAAGTAGCCTATGTTATTCCCAATGAATTAACGTATTCTCATACCAAGTTATATTAAAATCGGTCTAGTACTTTCGGAGCGTTACAAACAAAAATATCTTTCCTCTTCATAATATTAGTATAGCAGTATAAATATAAATTTGTCTTGTAAGGTCTTAAGCTGGGAACATAATATTATCGGACGCGTCCGACAGTCGCGACCGACAGCCGCAACTGATAAGTGTGCACGGTCGTTTGGCATCCAGCGCGGCCCAGATCGCTCTAGGACCTCCGCGGACATCCGAACGCTCAAGGGCGGCCGGGCAGCCCAAAGTTACGTCCGCGACTTACGTCCGGTAGTGTGCACAGTTACATACATTTACATTACACAGATGCCTATAACTTGCGGCTGTCGGACGCGTCCGTAAGCCGCGTCCGAACAATGTGTCCCCAGCTTTACGCTCGACTCTAACGTCATAATAAATCTATCAATGAAATCGACTCCTGTCCCTTGTTAATTGAAATCTATTTACTTCGTTAATTTTAAACCGAAAGATGTGTCCGCAATTTTGTCTCCCGTTACAGCTATTAACTTTGCTTTTTACACGACACTTTACAGATATACTTTTTGCTTTATAGTATACCTACGACTTTAAAAAAAACTGTTTTTTGTTTTTCAGACTAAGTTAAGACTTTTAAAATATGACAGATTTTACATGTGACAGATTCTACAAATGACAGATCCTACATATTATTATTCTTATGACGGATTCTATTTGCTCTACGGATTCTACATAAAATATGACAGATTCTACATATGACAGAATCCACAAATGACAGTTTCTACATATGACAGATTCTACAAAAAAAGTTTATCTGTTCAAAACCGGTTAACAAAATAGAATTAAATTAATATATAGGAACCATAGATAGGAACTTAACGACTGTGATAAAATAATCTTGACTAATTTATTATTTTTATACATAGAGCTAGTTACAGCACAAGTTACAGTGTGTTTTGTCCGTTTATTGCCCGTGGCACTACTAGTCGGAATCCCAGTAGTGACACGGGCCTGAAAAAAACCTTCCAGTGTCACTACCAACCGGTCGAATTGTGACACGAGAAGTATGCAGCCCGTTTCACTAATAAATATTAAATTGTTTATTCTCGATTTTAAGCATCTTAAGAGATCTTAAACTACTTATTACAAACAACAGTCGTCAACGAGGAAACAGTCGACTACGTTTGTATGGAGAGAGCGCCGCAGGTACCCTGTTACTTTAAAAAAGAAATTTATTAACTATTTGTTTTTGTTTTTGAATTTTATTTTAACAGTTCTAATCGAAACAATGTTCTTGTAGACATCGGTACCTACCTACCTATAAATGTCAAATCCAACAGCCGCTAGCTGTCAAGTAACAGACGACAGTTTCGGAAATAGAACGCATGCGTGGGCGCATATTCACTGTCTGCCATAGAAATAGTAGGTCTTTCATCTGTCATTACTAATTAAATACTACGACCTCTTTATTTGTTTTTATTGGCCGATTATTGCGCAAAAATATGTAGAGTAGGTATCTAACCTAGTACCATAAACCATGGCGCTATTTTTTAATCACTTTTGGCAATATGAAATGGTTGATAGAATATAGTTAGATACAGACGGCTAGATAGAGTCAGACTATAGTAATGTTACATTACTTTAGTAATGTACATTACTAAAGTACTTTTATGTGTAATAATTACAAAAGGCACAATGCCCGTAAAATTGATCAATAATTTAACAATTTTCACTTTATGCACAATAGCGGCTTCGCACGGCTATATTATGCATGTATTATACATAATAAACCTTCCTCTTGAATCACTCTATCTATTAAAAAAACCGCATCAAAATCCGTTGCGTAGTTTTAAGGATTTAAGTATACATAGGGATATAGGGACAGAGAAAGCGACTTTGTTTTATACTATGTAGTGATAGTGATATTTACAAAAGAAAAAGTATATCCGTTGTCTAGCACCCAAAATACAAGTCTAGTTACTTAGCTTGGGGCTAGATGGCGATGTGTGGAATGTCCTGCAGTATTTATTTATTTATATAAACTTTCTTCGAACTTCATTTATAGTTTAAGGAATTTTACGGGAATACTTGTGTGTATTATGAGTGAATTTATTACAAACTATAAATGGACTATCCAACAGTAAAATATTTGACCGAACGAGCGAAGCGAGAGAGGTCTAGTGTTGAGAAGGGTCGGTCGCTCGTATGTTTGTATGTTTGTATGTTTGTATGTTTGTTCGACGATAACTTGAGTACCGTTGCTCTGATCTTCATGATTTTTGGTATACAAGTAGTTGAGGTCCATAGAATTTTTAAGTTCGAACATGAGCAGGATCGGTCAGGGGGTTACGGAGATAGGGGTCCAAAAGGGGATCTACCTATATGGCACACAAACTATACTGCAAATATACCCGAGTGGGGTATCAAATGAAAGGGCGTAACTTCGGTGACAATAATATGGTACCATGGAACTGATCTGATGATAGAGCTGGAGGGAATCTGCAGGAATTATCTCATTATCCATACTTCATAGTTCATTCATTCAAACTACTCGTCAAGAATCGCCTTGACGAGTAGTTTGTCTTTCAATGGTAACCAGGGTCTGATGATGGAACTGGAAGGTGGTCATAGGAACTTCGCAATGAAACGACACAACCCCATCGAGTTTGGGCTCGTTAGAATCGTCTTGACAAGTAGTTTGTCTTTCAATGGTGACCAGGGTCTGATGATGGAACTGGAAGGTTGTCATAGGAACTTCGCAATGAAACGACACAACCTCATCGAGTTTGGGCTCGTTAGAATCGTCTTGACGAGTAGTTTGTCTTTCAATGGTGACCAGGGTCTGATGATGGAACTGGAAGGTGGTCATAGGAACTTCGCAATGAAACGACAGAACCCCATCGAGTTTGGGCTCGTTAGAATCGCCTTGACGGGTAGTTTGTCTTTCAATGGTAACCAGGGTCTGATGATGGAACTGGAAGTTGGTCATAGGAACTTCGCAATGAAACGACACAACCTCATCGAGTTTGGGCTCGTTAGAATCGTCTTGACGAGTAGTTTGTCTTTCAATGGTGACTAGGGTCTGATGATGGAACTGGAAGGTTGTCATAGGAACTTCGCAATGAAACGACACAACCCCATCGAGTTGGGGCTCGTTAGAATCGTCTTGACGAGTAGTTTGTCTTTCAATGGTGACCAGGGTCTGATGATGGAACTGGAAGGTGGTCATAGGAACTTCGCAATGAAACGACACAACCCCATCGAGTTTGGGCTCGTTAGAATCGCCTTGACGGGTAGTTTGTCTTTCAATGGTAACCAGGGTCTGATGATGGAACTGGAAGGTGGTCATAGGAACTTCGCAATGAAACGACACAACCTCATCGAGTTTAGGCTCGTTAGAATCGTCTTGACGAGTAGTTTGTCTTTCAATAGTAACCAGGGTCCGATCTAACATATTAAGTTATCAAAGACCAAAAAGTATAAAATAAATTAATAGAATAAAAAACTAAAAAAAACACGCTTTAATAAAAAAAGTCCAACTAAAAAATAGAAAATAAAATCTAATAAATTTGGATTAAGAATATTGCACTTAAATAGTAAGCGTGTTACATTGTGATTGCAAAAGAAAAATAACGAAGGTGAAGCATCACAAATTCACAATGTAACACGCTTACTATTTACAATATTCTTAATCCAAATTTATTTAATTTAAAATTTATAGAAATTTATTACTTTGCCCCAAATCGTCCGAACTCTCTTTGCTTCATTTCCTATAATTATTTATTTCATAATCATGGGCTGTTTTACAATAATAGTGGTGGATAGTATTAAATAGTAGGAATGTTCGGTTCTAGCCGATCTAGAGACGGTATAAAATTTGTGACTAATTTTTTTATAATTTTTATTGACTTGTTATATTTTAGTTTAGGGACTTATTACAGGACATAATATTGGCCTCAAACTTCTCTAATATATTCTCGTTCTCGAGCTTGTCTTCTCGTTTCCTCTTACGTAACATTATGATAAGTAGATACATAAGGAAGGAAGGAAAGGAATTTCTGTCTTCTGGATATTATGTTGGACACATTCAAAATGTCTTGAGTAAAAATAAAGAGTCAACGGATGTCCAGGGTGTGATGATTGAGCTGGCCTATGCTTTTAGAACTTAACAACAACAACAAGTTATGCCTATCGTGTTTGGATTCTCTAAATCATCCAATGTCAGATAATAGCGATACTAGGCACCTATCATTCAAATAAGATAGACCTGTCGTATTTGGAGTCTTTCGTCGTTAT
This sequence comes from Idaea aversata, assembly GCA_907269075.1. Lineage (NCBI taxonomy): Eukaryota > Metazoa > Arthropoda > Insecta > Lepidoptera > Geometridae > Idaea > Idaea aversata. The sequence continues at coordinate 9,677,408 of OU026102.1, forward strand.
ATTATACATTTTAGTACTTTACGCTGAAATATAATAAACGCTGAAAAAAACTCGTGAGGTCTCAGTTCGGGGCGAACTACTAGTTTTTCAATTCGAACTCGAATTCCAATTCATTAAAGAGGAAATCCAACTTGCTGCACAAACGTAAGTACCAAAACAAATTAGAAAGACATCCCGATGAGCTGGCGGCGAATCTCATCACTCGAATTTACAAGAAGAGACTGAAAAGAAAAGACATCCTGGACTAAGCTCCAACTATAATATGGTTGCTGATTTCACTAGAAGGCATACTTGTAATGTGTAATTTAGGTACCTTAGGACTACGTTTCGATCCCGTTGCAAGGACCGTGGTTACGACGACTGACGTAGAGCAGGTATCATTGTGAAAAGAGGATCTAATTAGTGAGTTGGAACTAAAGAGTTTCGTTAGCATCTACCCAAAACTTCTTCATTTCTCTTATAAACTTACCCTCTCTAAGGTAGTTCGTAAATTGTTATTTATGATATTTATTATGAAGAGAATGCCGGCATGCGGGTGCATGTTGTCAATGGAATTTTATGTGAGTTTGATGAGTAAATTATTGAAATTTATTAATTTGAAACTATTGACGGTCAATTGTAGAGGACTTAGCTAAAATTTAAAGAACAACTACTTTAATTGTTTTTTGAAGTGAAAACTTCTTTAGCGGCCTTGAGCACTTTTTCTGTAATGGGTATAAAATCTTAAACTCGCGTCAGGACACGTGACCTGATCGAAAAAGCGTAAGACGGATGGAGAGTAGACAGCTATCCCCTCTCTACGGCGCGGCGAAAATGTATGCCTGGGCCTACTGTTTTTAATTTGGCTGTGAGTGTATTAAGACGTACATATGGTATTTTTTAACGGACGACTATTATTGACGGACGACAAATGTCGGACGACTATTTGTCGGACGACTATTGACGGACGACAAATGTCGGACGACTATTGACGGACGACAAATGTCGGACGACTATTTGTCGGACGACTATTGACGGACGACAAATGTCGGACGACTATTTGTTGGACGACAAATGTCGGACGACTATTTGTCGTCCGACTATTTTTTTTTTTCATCTAAAACTCTTTTTGCGTATGTTCTCGCGACATATGAGATTTTACACAGATATACAGTTTTCACTTCTGCCTGCACTCTCGGAGTGCGCTGTTTTTTTTACTAAAATGGCTCTTCTTTACACACAATCACGAGACAAAGACTAGGTTTATAAATTTCATAAGGTCCATAAAAAAACTCTCTAGTATATCTGAACCAATTCTTATCGAAAAATTCTTATCTGGCGACCATAAAACAAGCCTAGTTGCTTAGCTTGGGACTAGATGGCGCTCTGTGATGTTTACACGATTCATCTTTTCTCCAGATTTATTTTATCCTGAAATCTTCTTTTTAACGTCGTCGTATTAGTATTTCAAAGTTAAAAATACGATTTCTTGCAGTTTGATGTCATCGTACAGTAATTCCCACAATCCCCGGCTTTTGGATGGAATGACGATGGATGGCTTTTTAGATATTTATTACAGACTTTAATGTTACAATGTTATTTATTTAGAAAAATGTAGATCGAGAATTAAGTTTTTCTTGCTCTTACTGCCTTTCTGGCATCATTGCCTTTATTATATCGTTGTAACAATTAAGTTTTTAAATATTTGACTTCAATACATTTTGACATTGTTGCCATCTGGCTTTTAAATTTACGTGATAACGTCATAAGAAAACGACGAAAAATTGAGTTCTTTTTATATTTCTTTTTCTTTTTATAAGTCTTCTATTCGTCATTCGTCACCATAACACAATCCCAGATGAGCGATATTATTATGATGCATGACGTCACACTTTGGGAACGGGACGCGTCATGTCACTTTTAAGTGAATGCAGGTGTTCCATCAATTTACTAGACATTATCACGTCAAAAATATTTATTCAAATTTGTTGAGCATTCGGTTCGAAATACCCTTAAAACTTAGTAGACAAGTATTTCTAAACAAAACGTAAAGTTACCTAAATAGTGAGTGAGACCATTTGAGACACAGTTTTTTGTATCCGAAAACAAATTATTGTATTTGTTCATGACTAATCGTATTCAAGGTTAAAATAAATATAAGTGTAGAATTTGAATGAATTGTCGAAAACACGTTTTCGAGTCTCATTATTTTTGTCCAACTTTGAATGTCAACATTCGATAATTGAACGACGTAATACAAGGGGTGACAAGAGTTCTAGTTCACCTGCATATTTAGACGATCTTTATAGCGCAGCGGGAGAACTAAATAGAATAGAAAAAACGAACCCGCCTGCGAAATAGAAGGTGGGTTCGATTCCCGCATCAAACAAATATTTATGTACAGGTATTTGTTTGTGGTCTGGGTGTTTCTATAAGTATAGACTATAAATAATAAAGGAAGAGAGGACAAAAAGCCTGTACTTGGAGGCAATTTAAAAAAAATAGTCTAAGACTTAGAAAAAGTAGTTAAGTAAAATATTTATACAACACGGACAGACAAACAGACTATTAAGAAAGTGATCTTATAAGGGTTCCTTTTTTTATCTTTGTGGTACTTACGGAACCCTAAAAGTATTATTGTATTATATCCATTGTTTGGCAACTATAACACAAGCCCAGTTGTTTAGCTTTGTGTTAGATGGCGCTGTGTAAAATTTCCTAAAAATAACAATTGTCCTAAAATAACAAACAAAACAAAAAAAATAACAACGTAACACAAAGTTCTAAGTAGTCCAATACGCACAAACGGATTTCGTGTGTGTTTTTGGTAAAAAATACACTTTGATCGCAATATTTTCGCATATTGTCTTGAAGTTTGACCACGGGAAGAAAAAACTGCCCCTGGTACACCCAGGTGAACTTTGTTGGTGGATCACGGGCAGGGTGCGTAAAATAGGTAGGTATTTTACTTTTGCCGTGCTGTATTTTTAAAGCAATACCTAAATAGATTAAAATCTAGAGTGTAACTGAAATAAATTGGCATTATAAAGCTTTCTAGTTAATTCAAGGTAAGCATTTAAAAATGTGTTGAAACTTTACATTATTTTCGGATAATTATTTCTTAATTACTGATATTTTAGTAGCTTTTTAGGGTTCCGTACCTCAGTTAAAAAAGGAACTCTTTTATGGAACGGGTTTTATGTTTAACATAGTTTTATGACGACCTTTGTGACGCAGTAGGCGAAAACATACGACCCAGAAGATTTCCGATAAGATTCCCGCCTCAATTACAAAACAAAAATAATAAGTATTCTAGTCGTTGTCTAGCCGTAACACAAGCATAATTTGGGACTCCAACATATTATCCTACATTTTTTTTTAATTTAAATTATAATTAAAAAAAAAAAAAAATATAGTACCTATAATATTTTGTATATAATATTTTAATTTAAAAATATAGTCTCATATATGAGACTATATTTTTACCTTTTAAACCCTTTCTGAGAACAAGAATTACAGGCATGTAGAGTAGAGTCACGGGAAAGAAAAATCTCCAATGGCACTACTTGTATTGTCATGTAGTACAGTCAGCAAAGGACTGAGGGTAACAGGTGCATATTTAAAAGATTTAATTTTTTTAATAATTTTCGGTTATTCTGCGGGAAATAACTGACACTTCGAAAGCTTTAGTGATATCAAGCAAAATAATTAACGATTACGGAACCGTTATTTAAAAACTTGAAACTTTAAAATGTGCTTCTGTTACCCTCAGCCTTTGCTGACTGTACCTAGTGTCAAGAAAAACAAACGAGATTATAATCGATACTTAGAAATGAGACATTTTAGGCATTTTGCTTGTTAGACATTTTGATCTCTAGGCGATTTAAAGTTTAGGTAACTTGCTGTGTAGCCATTCATTTTAGGCAAAATAGACAAATTGAAAGTTCGACACTCTAATAGTAAAGGGAATGAAGTAGGTACCCACTTAGTTTATACCTATTGCCAAATCGAGCCACACACCGGGTGCCATAAAGTCAATGTACCGTGATTCATCCGACTCTACACTTAAATACCAAGCTAATTTCAACCCTAACACTAGAGTATTAAGACACCATGGCCTAGACACCGGGAAAAAACACATCAATCTTCTATACAATGCCCCATCTTATTTAATATCGATCTATCTATCAGTATTAAACTAAGTATTGCAACTGGTAGTGATATATTATGTGGATTAATTTTCTATTCTATAATATGAGCCATTAATTGCAAATTAGTATTAGAATATTTATGATTCTAATGATATCAGTAGCGAAGAGTGAAAATTCTTTGAAGGTAAGACAAGTTTTACTAAAAAAAACTGTGAGCAAATTGTAGCGTTGTTTGTAGCATTGTTGTAATTGTAGCATTTTTGGACACTATTAAATATTCAATCCAATACTAAAATAAAATTCTGAATTTTCTAATCGCGATATCAGTTTCGCCTACAAATTGGATGGAATGGAATTTGATCACTCAAAATCCTCACTGGTACCATCCTACTAATATTATAAACGTGAAAGTTTGTATGTATGGATGTCTGGATGTATGGATGTTTGTTCCTCTTTAATGCAAAAACTACTGAATGGATTTTAATGAAACTTTACAATAATATAGCTTATACATCAGAATAGAACATAGGCTATAATTTATAAAGATATTGTGTGAATTGTCTAAAATCTAACGAAAAGTGTCGAAAAAATGACAGATGTCGAAGTGACAGATGTCAAAGGATGTCAATCCTTTGACATCTGTCACTTTGACATCTATGAAATTGCTCAGCGTTTTTCGTCACATATTTTCAATGGATCGGGACTAACGCGGGTGGAACCGTGGGGCGCAGCTAGTCACCTATACTTCTTTAATACTGTTTTTTTGTTGGTAACAAATAGGTTCCGAAAGTACTGGACCGATTTTGATAAAACTTGGTATGAGGATACATTGATTCATTGGGAGTAACATAGGCTACTTTTTATCCCGATATTCCCACGGGATCGTAACTGCTAGTGGTTAATAAACTTCTGTACAATTTAAACGACTTTTTTCTACGACTCTTGGATCAAAATTTTTAAAGTTATGGTCACCTGAAAATTAGCTGTTACTTACGCGGAAAGATCATTCAGTTTATTTATTTCTCAAGATTTTTATTAAAATGTTCTAACTTTTAATGTTTTTTATTTATAAAATCGTTTTGGAGTTTGTGTGTTCCGATTCCATTAATTATTCGTACATTTATTTGTAGGCAAAACAAAACAAATATCGCGATCAGGAATTCAGAAAACTTATAAGTATTCTGTACTTATCTAATTATTAATTATTTTTATGGTGTGGTAACGAATCATATTTATGATTCTTTGACACAAACCCTATTATTAATTATTTATTACAAGACTTATATTTATTTTCAATAATTTTATGAATTTTCGATATTAAAATACATACTTACTACAAAGAACTGTAATAATTTACTAAGCAGATCCTAACTGATCCTTAAACCACAAAAAACGGAAATATTAAAAAAAAAGTCATTTTTTGTGTGACTTGACTACCACCCGGGCTTAGTGCAAACAACATGCGCCCACGCATCACTATGAACTAACGAATTCTAGGAAGGCTTTTTATTTGTTTTTGACCTCACACAGTATAACTTACTTATTAGTTTCTTAGAAAGTTACCAATTGAATTAAAAAGATACGTCGTTAGCATTCATGCTTAAAAGTAGGGGGTAAAATGGGGTTAAAAGAGATTATTTTTCAATACTATATGGATAAGAAATAATAAAGTCTGTAAACCTAACACCTTACTATGAATTCCATAGTAGAAGTGTGTATCACTACTCATTATAAAACAAGTCGCTCTATGTATGCTTAGATCTTTAAAACTATGCAACGGATTTTGTTGCGGTTTTTTTTAAAATAGATGGAGTGATTCAAGAGGAAGGTTTTGGTACATAAAACAAAACTACCACGCGTACAAAGTCGCGGGCAACAGCTTGTTATTTATAAACATTGATTTAGTTACATTCATTTCTTTATGATCGGTTTTTGATTTTTTGTTTGTAACGAATAAACTCCGAAACTACTGGACCGATTTTGATGAAACTTGTTATGAGGATAAATTGATTTATTGGGAATAACATAGGCTACTTTTATCCCGAAATTCCCTCGGGATCGGGAGTTACGCAGGTGAAACCGCAAAGCACTGCTAGTTCTAAATAATTCTACATAATCCATTGTCTAGCACCTATAACACAAGTCTAGTTACTTAGCTCGGGGCTAGATGGCGATGTGTGGAATGTCCTGCCATATTTATATATTACTAGCGACCCGCCCCGGCTTCGCACGGCTGTATTATGCATGTATTATACATATAAACCTTCCTCTTGAATCACTCCACTCAAAAAAAACCGCATCAAAATCCGTTGCGTAGTTTTAAAGATTTAAGCATTCAAAGGGAAATAGGGACAGAGAAAGCATGCAGCATGTATTATATCTAAAAACCTTCTCGTTAATCACTCTATCTATTAAAAAAAACCGCATCAAAATCCGTTGCGTAGTTTTAAAGATCTAAGCATACAAACAAAGGGACATAGGGACGGCGAAAAGTGACTTTATTTTATACTATGTAGTGATAATTTCCAACGGTTTTATTCAACAGTTAGCTACAAAAGAACGTAACATTTGTCAGTTGTAACAAGCAGGAAGGTAAAGTACATACTTTGTATGCATAGATAGTTCCGTTGATGCCCACAGTGACCATTTATACTACGGTATGCTGATGTCTACATGGCTTTTGTGCTACTTTGTGTGTCCGTATTAATGGGAAATAATATTTAGCTTTTTAGGGTTCCGTACCCAAAGGGTAAAAACTAAAAACGGGACCCTATTAGCTATTACTAATGACTTCGCTGTCTGTCTGTCACCAGGCTGTATCTCATGAACCAAGACAGCTAGAGAGTTGAAATTTTCACAGATGATGTATTTCTGTTGCCGCTATCACAACTAATACTAAAAACAGAAAAAAGTAAATATTTTTTGAGTATTTCTTGAAGAATTTTAGACTATTTTCATGTTTACAATTATTTTGGGAATATCTTTTATTTTTTTTGACGAGGCTGTATAGGACTTTTAATCTATCCTCCTCCTTTTTTTAAGTCGGTTAAATAGTTCCGAATCGCTCATTAGATGACGTGGTCTATCAATATACATATATCTATACCTACACAAACATAAATGTCACACTACCTACAAAATATATGGAACAAAAACACATAACGCTCCCTTTTGGCTTCGTCGTAGTCGGGTAAAGATTTGTCTGGTCTCTTTCTAGTAAAATATATAAAAAATCTTTTTGTAATTTTGTCTTTAAATAATAATAAAAAGTTCTCGACTGACTACATATTTTTAAAAATTTAAAAATTCAACTACCCTTTCAAAGCGAAGGTTCCCACACCTCTACGTTCTACACAAAACTATTATCTAACAATTTTAAAGAAATGGCTTCACAAAACAAAAAAAACCTAATCATAATTTCATTAGACGGTCCTATTGTGAGTCACGGCTCGGAATTGCCCAAAGGAATGTGCGTTCCTTCACGTTTTCGGATTATTTCTCTACTGGACCATTCACTATGGCTGTTTGGGGTTTTTAAACAAAGTAACTTGTTCTTTTAACCGACCGACTGCGCGACGCAAAGAAGATCCCGAAGTTTAAATCAATATTATATTCTAATGCAATTTTTTGACGTGATTGACGTCTAATAATTTGATAGTACACCAGCATTCACAAAAAAAGTGTCACGTTCCCATTGACGTTATTGTGTCGTTCCCGATGTGTGTCGTCATTGTCACGTTCCGGTACTCTTTTTTTTTTACATATCAGCGTTTGACCACTATCACACCTGCCCGATGGTAGGTGACGATGTGGCCTAAGATGTAACACGCCTTCCTAGAAGATACCTATTCACTCGCGACTTGAAGACCCCCAAATTGTCATGTCAACAATGTCACACAGCCCGCAGCAATATAAAACATGTTTTTCATATGTTTTATATTGCTACTAGCGACCCGCTCCGGGCATGTATTATACATATAAAACCTAACTCTTGAATCACTCTATCTATTAAAAAAAACTGCATCAGAATCCGTTGCGTAGTTTTAAAGATCTAAGCATACAAAGGGACATAGGGACGGCGAAAAGTGACTTTTTTTATACTATGTAGTGATTAAATTTTTTTGACGTCATTGACGTCTAATAATTTGATGGAACACCAGCATTCACAAAAAAAGTGTCACGTTCCCATTGTATGACGTCATTGTGTGGTTCCCGATGTGTGTCGTCATTGTCACGTTCCGGTGACGTCATGTCAACAATGATGTCACACAGCACTCAGCAATATAAAACATATGTTTAATATGTTTTATATTGCTACATATGAACATAGACTGTATAGGTACATAGAGTACATACATAACAACATAAGCCGTACATAACCCAAAAAACCAATCTTATCGATTTCTTTCAGCTTATCACGCATTATTTATTTGGTTCTAATTGTGTAGGTAGACGCACCCGAAATATTATTACTTATCTAAATACCAAGCCATTACCTACTTACTTCATTTCATAGACGATTACGAACTAAGACGCTACAATAATATCTATAATTACTCTAATAATCAAAATAAAACCACATTTTTGAACTAAATATTATGATATTCAAAGCAGTGAAAAGTGAACTTAAAAATCAGAATGTAAAATGAAAATAGAACATTAAAAAATCGCCTTCAAAAGTGAAAAGTGCGAAGAGCTATTTAACGATCCAGTGTTAAATTAACACAATGCCCTCGGTCATGAACATAGGGCCATTCAGCCAGCCCGAATGGAGCGACTCCAGCGATTCATCTGAACCGGCGCCTCTGCCCCAATTGGGGTACTTCGTGCCTGTACGATGCAGTTGCGAACGGGCTTCTTTGAGACACGCGTGTAAGAGAAACAGAAGGTAATACTATACTTGATTTTTTAATGTTTAACTACCCAGTATCATGCCCTAAGCCCTGAACATTTTAGCCAACCTGAATAATCTACGGACGCCTGGTACATCAGATTCATATTACTAAATCTTTCAATGAAGTGGAAACGTTGCTAAGGAACGACTGAAATGTTGCTAGGTAGAAAATGGGTAGAAACTACTGGGTATCGAGTGCCATTTGTTAACACTGGTAACGACTATTATTTCCCATTCGTTCTCTTGTTCCCAACGTACTCACGTTGCTAGATGGGAACGACTGGGAACAAGAGTTTGAACCAGGTAACTCCTCTGCCCCAAGAGAGTGGTGCTGTGCTATACGTGAAAGCGGACGAACCTTTTTCAAACACGTGTGTTTACGGAAAGTAAAGTACGACTTGGTTTTTTTGTCTCAAAACCTAATGCGGATAAAGTCGCTAGCGGACAATAGCCTGTAAACAATGTACAGGTTGTGCAGCGAATGGTGAGCGCTGGCGGAAAGTGGAAGGGGTATGCGCAGAAGTCAATTTTTAGGTCTGTTTGGGCGGGGGGACAGGAGCGAAGGGAGGGTCAGTTGCTCACATCATCGCTCTCTGTTTAGCACACACGTCTTTAGCCGCGCTCTGTCCCGCTCCCGCACGTCTAAGTACTGTCGCGCACATAAATATTTACCATCACTCGGTTAACATTGCAGCCGCGTAGCTAACTTTACCCAGATCGAAAATTCAACTTTATACAGAAAAACTGGTAATCATTGGTGCAGGCATAGAAATCCATGTTCGTACCTTTGTTCAGTAAATGTACAGGACAGTATTAGTTCCGTGGTTTGAAGTTCGCAAAAACAATAGAAAATATAGATTTGACAGCAATCTGACAGTTTAATTAAAGTGACAGTGACAGATTATCGATCAATAGAAGATCAGTAGTCAATAGGTAGTTGTTTCAATAAAAGGAAATATGTTTATTTAATTTGATTTCCATATTAGTAGTCCTATCTATAGTTTAATAGTGTAAATTACAGTGAATAAATATACTATATAATAGTAATAGTATTTAAATGAATGTTTTTCTGGTTGGGCAAAATCATATACGGTATCTAAACAAAGTATGACGGTTTGGCTGTAATAATTTTGTGCGCGATTGTACATGCGCAAACCATCCCCACCAATTTCCGCCAGCGCTCACCATTCGCTGCACAACCTGTACTAAAAAAACAAAACAGATAAGCTCTATCAAAATTACATTAGTAAAGGCAATAACGGAGATTATAATACAGTTTACAATCCTCAAAAGACACAGTGAGTTTAGGGTTCCGTACCCAAAGGACCGGACCCTATTACTAGAATTTCACTGTCCGTCTGTCCGTCCGCCTGTCTGTCACCAGGCTGTATCTCATAAAACGTGAAAGCTAGACCAGTTGAAATTTTCACAGATTATGTATTTCTGTTGCCGCTAAACAAATACTAAAAACAGAAAAAAATAAGCGGGACTCCCATATAACATAGTACAGAACCCTTCGTGCGCAAGTCCGACTCACACTTGGCCGATTTTTTTTGATAAATAGGTTAGTTCCGCTTTGAAATCAAGCCCCGATTTTATGAAAGCTATCAAAGTATGATAACCACTTAACCTTTAGCTGCGTTGAATGAGGGAAATTAAGAGAGGGCCTCAAGGAAACACCCCTGATGGAGCACTTCGTTCAAGGTTACGATTCTATTTTTAACGTCACATTAGTGACGCTGAAGAATCTTCAGGAAGGAAGCTTTTATAATCTTTTATTGCTGTTACTTTCTCAGTTATAGCTTGTTAATATTGTAGCACAAGTCGTTGATTAGAAAATGCCAAGTGTAAATCGAACTTTACGAAGAAACACCTGAAATATTTGTTTTGCAAGTAACTTATAACCGCCTGGTACTTAATCCCGCTGTTCACTGTTAATTTGCTTTTTGTAACTGTAATCAAAAAATCACTCATCACGCAAAAACTACCGAACCGATTGCGTTGAAATGGTATGTAAATAACTGGAGACCTGGATTAACACATAGGCTTTTTATCCAGATAATCCTACGGAATTGAGTTACGCGGGTGAAACCGCGGGGCGCAGCTAGTCCTAAGTATAATGACAGCTTCTTATAACTTATGGATGCCTGGTACATCAACTTCATATTACTAAATCTTTTAATGAACTAGAAGCGTTGCGTTGAAGGAAGGACTGAGAATAGGTGACTATTAAAAACTGTAACCACATACTTTTTAATATACAGGTACACAACAATGGGATTACGAGAAATAGTTCTCCCTGGGACCACGAGAAAACAGCGCCTTTTGTTCTTACTGGTAACAACTGGATTTTTTTTTCATTCGTTGGCAGTGGTACCCACTGGCACCGAATGAAAAAAAAGGTTGTAAGATTTCATGTAACAAATGGGAATAAGCGAAAATCTTTAGACTCTTTAGTAAACAAATAGATAGAAACGAGTACAAACGTTTTAGTACATTTTTCCACTTACATTGAAGGCACTGATATGCAAAAGAGTCTTTTTACGAGGAACATCATTTTATATCGACATGCCTAAGGCAAGAAGGCTTTCGTACAAGAACATGTAACTTTCTACGAAAAATCGAGCTTTTGCAGAAACATGCCTTTGAAACTAGGACTATATGGAATTGACAACATGTCTAGTATTAAGTTTTGAAACATTTTCAGTGGTAAAATTTGGTAAGCCCAAACATCAACAATAACACTTAGTAAAAAAGTTAAACGCTGACTGTATATGATCTCTTTCAACAGCCTATAATTCTGAAAATAATACGGAACAAATTTTAATTGGGTCACCATTGATAGCCCTAATCATATAGCTTCATTTCACTGAAAGATCTATTACAAAAGAAGAGGTGTTCCCGCTAAGTATAGATACAACAATTTATCAGCCAAATCAAACATACGCCAAAGAGATATTAATTTTTTAATAGAATGACTCCGTCTGAGTCTAATTATTATGTCACCTTGACCGATTTTGGCCACAGTGACCATTTCTGGCTATGTAGGCAGTGACGAACCTTGATGTTCAAAGATGTGCTCTTTGGTGACTGACGCAACCGATTGGCATAAAAGTCAATGATAACTCTAACTTGTACTAGCATACAGGCTGTTACAGAACACGGGTTGTGAGAATGCAGTAGGCTTGCCTTCTCAGCTTAGTCGACAGAGGAAAGAACTTGTCAATACGTCTGGAGCAAACTAAACCGCAGGGTTCATCACGACGTTTTCCTTCACTATAATAGCAATGGCAATTAGCGCACATACATTTTTCGTATGAAAAATCCATTGGTGCACGGCCGACCGGGATTCGAACAATAGACCTTCAGAATGAAAGTCGAGGTATCTACCACTATGCCAACACCACTCTTAGGAGGAAAGGGTACCGGGAGCTTTCTCCATACAAACTATTACTAACAAACGTAGTCGACTGTTTTCTCCCTGGATAATGACACTAGAGCAAAATATTTTTGGTGCATAAAACTTATAACTGCCATGACCGACCATGCCCCCCTATTTTTTTTTATTTTTATTAAATTTCTATGATTATTAGAAAATGAAAAAAACCAAAACATTGGGGCATAGTCATGGCAGTTATAGGTTCTATGGCACAAAAATATTTGTGCTAGTGTCATTATCCAGGGAGGAAACAGTCGACTACGTTTGTATGGAGAGAGCTCAGGTACCCTTTCACCTTAATGAGTCTAATAATGTGAAAACGGCAAGGCAATTCCTATTTTTCAAAACTTAACTTAACTTTTTTATTTCAAAAATGTGACGCGTTACGAAAACGTGGAAACCATAAGAAAAACTAATCTCCCACATATTTATATAATTCGTTTGTTTGTTACAGAGAATCTCCCCGATCCCGTAGGTCCGTATCGCAATGTTCCTGCAACAGCATATCCCGCCGTTCATCCGTCGCAGCGTCACCGCTTCCGATGCAGCTTCCACCACTCAACAACACGCTGGAGATGTACGTCGAACCGGTGGTTGAAGATGTAAGTACCCCTAGCATTAAACTATACATATAAAATGCTTTGTCCTGCTTGACTGACTGACGGATCAACGCACAACATAAACCGCTGATCGTAGAGAACCGTAACTTGGAAGGTGTATTCTTTGTATGATTTTCCGAAATTCTACCCTTTAGAGGGTGAAAAAGGGGGCCAAGTTTGTATGGTATAACGTGATTCCTTGGTCCATTTTCGACATCAACTTGGACGAAGTCGCGGGCAAAAGCTAGTCTACCAAATTAGGTTTATTGATGTGTGATATAAATAGACAAATAAACCGGATAAGAATTTCCTTCCCTGTATTTGCACGTTTGCGTCGATTCAGCAGATTTTCTTTATATTAAATAGGTTATCCGTTGTCCACTATCTTAAACGATGGTGGCATCCATTTTAAAACCCCAATTTCAACCCACGGCATAATTTTAATTAAAATACCTCCATATTCAACCTCCTTCAAATCAATAGTCCATTTTCTACCCAAATACGCAGTGGGTAACCAACTACCTACCAAATTTTTACTCAAGTAACGTCAACAGAAAAAATAGATTCATAGTTTCGGTAAAAGTTTAATTTTAATAGTAGTTAAAATAAGACTTTAAAATTTTTAATTATTTATCTGTCTGTACAAAATAACATTATATTATGTATTATAATCACTTGGGTTGAAAATAGAATACATTTTAGGTAGAAATTGGAAAAAATAATCAAATAAATTATTGGGGGTAGAAAATGGAACACATTTTAGGTAGAACATGGAAAAAAATATTTGCGGGTTGAAAATTGGGGTTCAAAATGGATGCCACCTACACGGGTGATGTACGTGACGATGCGGTCTAAGATGTAGCACGCTTTCCTAGAAGATACCTAGTGACTCAAAGACCCCCAAATAAACAGACTCTTGGATGAACACGAGTGAAGGTAGAAAGACGGCAGTGAAAGAAACTTCCGACCCGTCCTTTTATGGCTGCACCGGCATACTTATCGGAACACGGACAAGTCCGCTTAGCGATACGACTTAGGCCGATAGGTAACAAGCCGCGGCTAAAACCTAAGGCTAAAACCCACCAGAAGATTACTCCTTAATTATTGATGTGTGTTATATAAGTAGACGAAACCGGATAAGAATTTTCTTCCTCTTATTTCCTTGATTATTGATGTGTGTTATTTATATAGACAAAAAAAACCGGATACGAATTTCCTTTTAGATTAGCGAGGACCCAGCAGATTTGGTAGCTATCATTAGAAACTATCCACTATATTACACACTTACCTACTTATACTGTTTGTGGCCGATCGGCACTTTTAAACATATGAAATTAAACACTGAAACTTCGATTCTATTGATTTATTGATTGACGGGAGCTATTCTTCAGACGTTATCACAGTTACTGAAATAATATCACATTATTTTTATTAAATATTTTATCCAGTTATTTCCAAGGGATCTGGACTTACGCTAGCGAAAAAAAAATATATAAAATTAACAAAATATGTTGCATCCTTACCAAATAAAGATGTTAGTGTTGACAGTTTAGGCATACTTCTTAATGGCTTTCATCATAGATTTGGCTATCTGTTCCGGTTGGTTGTAAAAGAACTTGTGAGTTGAGTTCGTATCTTCGTTGTATATGCCATGGTCTACTTGGCCATCTGGTGCTACGAAAAACAGTCTGAAACAAACGAGGAGTTAGACAGCTGTAGTTAATAAACATATTATTGGATTGACTAGATTGGCAGATTGGCATATAGTTAGACCGTTTTTAGGCATGTAATTGGATTGACAAGATTTGCATATAGTTAGACCGCTGTAGTTCCTTGGCATGTTATTGGATTGACTAGACTGGCATATAGTTAGACCGCTGTAGTTCCTTGGCATGTTATTGGATTGACTAGACTGGCATATAGTTAGACCGCTGTAGTTCCTTGGCATGTTATTGGATTGACTAGACTGGCATATAGTTAGACCGCTGTAGTTCCTTGACATGTTATTGGATTGATTAGACTGGCATTATAGTTAGACCGTTTCTAGGCATGTAATTAGATTGACCAGATTTGCATATAGTTAGACAGCTGTAGTTCATAGGCATGTTATTGGGTTGACTAGACTGACATATAGTTAGACCGCTGTAGTTTCTAAGTATGTTATTGAATTTACTAGACTGTCATAATATAGTTAGACCGCTGTAGTTTCTAGACAAGTAATTGGATTGACTTGACTGGCTTATAGTTAGACCACTATAGTTCCTAGATATGTTATTGGATTGACTAGACTGGCATATAGTTAGACCGCTGTAGTTCATGGGCATATTATTGGATTGACTAGATTGGCATAGATCAATCTGGCCTGTCTTATTCAGCTGAGGGGTTGTTGAAAAAACTATACTAGCTTTCATGCATGAATTTGTCCTTGTAGGGGTTGAGGATAAGGTTTAATTAGTCAGATCAAAAGATCTAATTTCCGGAGCAAATTCAGGACATTAGAAGAAATTTATGAACTTTTGGACAAAACATCGTGCATTTGAATGACCGAAACCAATTTTAGTAATAAAAATATTTAAATTATATATAATTTTGATTTCGCTTTTTTTACTTAAATTGTTGAAATTCCGGGCCGTTTAGGATTTCCCCCGCATTCCGGACAAAGACCTATATTACCTTACATGTCCAGAAAATTCCGGAAAATAGTTGAGGATGGCTATGTCATAATGATCTGAGCTGTACGTTGGGCAGTTAGTCACGTTTTCCTTTTTATATATTAAGATTATTATGGTTGTCCGTTACCGTTACTACACGTATTTATATAATTGGGACATCAAAAATGTTTTCCTTCACTATTAGAGTAGATAAAGTTGGGTACACATATGGTGAGCGTCAGAATTTTATCTCAAGAAAAAGAGCGTAGGACCCTATTCTTCTTTCCTTTCGTAAGGTCATAGGTATCTAGTAAAATTTATCTAACTAAGCTGAAATCAACAGCAGGACCTAAAAACACTTAATATATGAGACTTTTTGTTTGTTTGTAACGAATAGACTCCGAAACTACTAAACCAATTTTGATAGAACTTGGTATGAGGATACATTGATTCATTGAAAGAAACCTAAGTTACTTTTAACACCGATATTCCCATGGGAACGGATATTATGCGGGCGAAACCGCAAGGCACGTAGGTACTTCACTACATAGTATAAATATTTGATAAACTTAACTCAAAGTTCTATTCATTCTTAAAGACTTTGTGAAGTATGTTTTGTTATACTAATAATATAAAGAGGAAAGATTTTATTGTTTGTTTGAATTAAATAGACTCCAAAACTACTGGACCAATTTTAATCAAACTTGGTATGAGGGTACATTCTTCTTCTTGTCGTATAGTGATGTGGTTCACCTATTGTTAGAGTTTTCAGATCGCCCTAAGGCCTCTAACTTGACCCAACGACTGCTACTGGAGGTAGCAACCGGGACCAACAGCTTAACGTGCCTTCCGAAGCACGGGGGGGCTCACGACACACATATTTGCCACACTATTAGCCACCCATCGAAGTAATGACCGCGCCAGGCGTCGCTTAACCCGCACGACCGTAAAGGATCAGCGAGCGTCGCTTAGCTGTGAGCCTCCTTATTGGGTACATTGATTAATTGGGAATGTCATAGGCTACTTTTTATACCGATATACCCACGGGATCGGTATCTTTATATATAGTTTATATAGTATCTAAATAAAGGTAAACCCTACCGAGGTATATAATTTCCATCTGGCGCATAAACAGAATCTTGCGGCTCCTCGTCGTCCGACAAATTTACCATAACGAAGTGTTTACTCAGTGTCAGTATCTCTGGCGAGGAAGCGACTTTAGGTTTCAATCTCATACACGCTTTGCAGTAAGACTTGTGAATGATAACCATCATTGGTTTCTTGTGCGTAGTGGCTATCTTCAACCCGGACTCTAAAGAGCCAGCCCATACGTAGTTATTCCCGAAACCATTGTCTTGACTTGACGCTAAGATTGAGCTTCGAATTTTGTTTAACACTAAACCGAGGAAGGCTCTTGCGATGTTACGACCTGACATAGTTTTCGGTTGGAGGTTGATTAGCCGAAGCTTTGGATTAAAATCATGGTAAAAACACAAACATATTTAATTTTATCTTCTTCATCGTCAGCCAATTTGTTTTGACATAAAAAAAAGAATAGATTTGACAGTTTTTTTTGACAGACTTACGGCTCCATCTGTCTGCTATAATCGTAAACTGAGTGGTGGTTCCATTTTACTGTTTATGGGTAACGTTCTAGCGTTGTAGTTTTGCTTGGTATTCAGAGATGTCGCTATTACTAGTTTTGTTTTTGTCTGTACTGAATCAGACTTTTGCGATTCCGGCCAAGTGCGAACAAATATTTTAATTTAATTAAACAATTGATAAGTAAATTAAACTAGCTTTTTCAACTATATTTGATTACTTACTTCAAAAGGGCTATTTTCTTCTTGGCTGATATGGCAGGTTTGGCTTTCCCGAAGGGGAAATAACACTATACCTTTAGGTGTACCTACCTAAGTCATATACTTACGTAAGCAAATACTTACACATTATTTTATTTTGTTAGGCCGTGCTTCTAACAAACACAAATATATCGCAAACATAATACTCACATATTAATGTTCTAATTTTAAACATCAAATTCTTCGAGTTCATATTTTTTAATAACTTTCTTCATAGCTTTGGCTATTTGTTCGGGTCTGCTGTAGAAATATCTGTGATGATGGCTACCTTCATCATTTGTTACTTCGTAATCCACCATGCCGTTTGGAGATAGGAATAAAATTCTATAAAGAAAATATATTTTACTAGCTGTCCTGGCAAACGTTGTTTTGCCATTTACAAAAAAAAAATTAAAAAAAGCCTTTAAAAAATATTTTTAAAAGCAAGCTTTTATTGCATTGTCACGCGATTTACACATGTTTGCAAAATTTCAGCTCAATCGGTAAGCGGGCAGTGGATCAAATTTTGTTTGCAAGATTCCATAACAGACATTGGACAGGTGAAGATTTATCTTCGAACAACATCTATTTTTACAATCTTTTATTTATAAAAGATTGTAAAAATAGATGTTGTTCGATTCTCAGACCTAAGAAATATACCCAAAGAAAATATACAAATCGGTTCAGCCGTTCAGGTAAACATATAGGTTACTAACACCGCGACACGAGAATTTTATATATAAACTAGCTGTCCCGGCAAACGTTGTTTTGCTATTTACAAAAAAAAAAAAAAATTGCTGTTGGCCGATTCTCAGACCTACTGAATATGCTCACAAAATTTCATGAGAATCGGTCGAGCCGTTTCGGAGGAGTTCAAGTTCGAACCCCGTGACACGAGAATTTTATATATATAGAGATAGGGACTTTTGGATTTTTCTTCGTAATAGTCTCTGAAACTGCTGGACCGATTTTGGTGAAACTTGGCATACGCCGACATTAAACCCTTGGAAGTAACACAGATTTAGAAGCGTGGAATTAAACCACATAGTGTTGCTAGAAGAAGATAAAATAATAACAGCTACTCTTTTATTCCTGCGATATATTCTCTTAATAACTTATTCCTTGGCCTTACCGAGGTATGTAATTTCCATCAGGCGCAAAAACAATACTTTTAGGTTCATCCTCATCCCCTAAGTTCACCATGACAAAGTGCTTGCTCAAATTCTGTATCTCCATTGACGCCGCAAACTTCGGTTTCAAATTCTTACACGCTGAACACCAGGACTTATGAATGATCAGCATTACTGGCTTTTTATGGTTCTCAGCGATCTGTAGCCCGGACTCTAAAGAGCCAGCCCATACGTAACTAGCACCAAATCCATTGTCTGGACCGAAACCATGAGCATCTTCACAGAGTACTTTGTTGAAAATCAGGGTGAAAAGACTTCTTGCCAAACTGCCTGCAGACATTGTTTCTTTTATTGGGTTATTTTTGTGGATGGTAAAGCCGTAGCTGTTGTAGAAAACTAAAATAAACTAACTATCTAATTAAGTCATTATCAGCCATTTTTGACAGTAAATGAAATACAGAAAAACATAGCGAAGAATGTCAGAAAAATGTTCATATTTCTCTATGACTATGATAAGAATCTTTTTGAATGTGGCAAAAGAACAAACTAAGCTCTTAAGCCATAACCTGAGGCCATAACCGACCGAAGAAAGAAAAAAAAAACTAAGCTCTTATGGTCTCTGAATAAGGAAATAGCTTATGGTGCATTTATGGTAGGTACTGCACATTGACGTAGAACATTTTTGGTGCTTATTTAGGTACTTACCTATTTCATAAGTTTCAATTTTGGTCGAATATTGAATTAGTGAGGACCATAGAAATATTAATCATGAATTCTATAGTGAGGACTGACTGAGGACCCTATATGAATAAGAATTTGAACGCCATCACTGTCCATTAAATTAGAGAAAATAAAAGAACAATTAACTGTTCTAGAAAGTAAAGTGAACAAATAACAAACTAGTAAAATATTACTATAGTTTACGTCGTGCTTTTAGCTTATGTTCAGAGATGGCGCTACATCTTTATCTTTACATAGTATAAAACAAAGTTACTTTCCGCTGTCTATCCCTATGTATTCTTAAATCTTTAAAACTACGCAACGGATTTTGATGCGGTTTTTTTTTTCTTAGATAGACTGATTCAAGAGGAAGGTTTTTTATATAAACCACGCGTACGAAGTCGCAGGCAACATCTAGTACCTACCTTTATAAAAGCTTCATATCATGTCCATATCGCATAGTAGAGGCACATAGAGGTCGCATCAACATAAGCATTAACTTTGGTTACAGTTGTAATGTTATGTTATTTACGGTGTATAGTTAACTAGCGACCCGGCCCGGCTTCGCACGGCTGTATTATGCATGTATTATATCTAAAAACCTTCCTCTTTAATCACTCTATCTATTAAAAAAAAACCGCATCAAAATCTGTTGCGTAGTTTAAAGATCTAAGCATACATAGGGACATAGGGACATTATTTTATACTATGTAGTGATAGTGATAAAGTCTTACTTTCATTCCATAAACTTCGTTATTGTCAGTTTTTCTTTCTTGTCAAGTAGGTAGTAGTTTAGCAATTGACCATTCGTTCACGCATGATGGATGACTAAAAGGGGAACATCCTAAAATATCCTTAAGGTTATGAAGACTGTTAGGTTGATGCATTTTCCGTGAATATGCGGTATTTGTGCTCAGCAGAAAAATCTTAAAAGCATTTTTGTATCTTACTTGATTTAGTATCAAACAATAAAACCGGCCAAGTGCGAGTCGGACTCGCGCATAAAGGGTTCCATACCATGTTGTATGGGACCCCCATGAGAATGTTACGCTGGTACGGCCACGTCTTGCGAAAACCGGCTAGTTACGTGGGGAACAAATGTCTTGCCATGGCGCCTCCGTCGCGTCGGGTCGTGGCAAACTGGGTAGACCCAAGAAGTGCTGGCTTGACGTCGTAAAGGGTGATATGCGTGCAAATGGCCTTACAACCCAGGATGCCGAAGATCGTGCGAAGTGGAGGCGTAAAAGTAGGAAAGCGGACCCCGGGCCCCCGAGAGGGATGCAACCGGGAACATCGCTCGGATGATGATGATGACCATGTTGTATGGGACCCCACTTTAATAATTTTTTTTCTGTTTTTGGTAGGAATTTGTTGATATAGGGACAAAAGAAATCTTTGAAAATTTCAACTGTCTGAGTGCTAGAGTCATTGAATTCAGGAGCAATGTCAATAACAAAATGAATCATTTCATTGGAACTAGAATACATTTTTCAGTTTGCAGCATACTACTCCACAACTTATACAGTAATATATCACGTAAGAATCTTTTTAAATACATAATGAGAACTTTTTAAATTCATTGATGTGTAACGGCTCTCGCATGCGTGTTTGCATGTTTTTCTCTCATTTTAAACAAAGTACATACATAGCTAGCAATCAGTGTTGCCAACTCGGATTTTGAAAAATTCGTAGACTCCATTAGAAAAGTTCGTAGATCTACGTAGTTACTTTTTTCTGAGTGAAATGAAGAGGAATAAAATGAGTGTTTTAACTCTGCATTAAACCCGCGCGCGGACCGTACCTAGTTCTTTCTTATGTTTATTTCCTCAGTTGTGTTAAATTAAATCGAAATTTGATAAATATCAAAAGAATAAAACAACAGTAACCCGTCGAATCGAAATATTTTTAGGTTAAGTTTTTCTACAAGGCGAGCTGGGCCATTATTCACTAAGCTTCAAGTCGTTGGGCGCGCGTGATTAGGACGAGATTTCCATACAAAAACCGCCCCCCCTCCGCCCCTAATCACGCGCGCCCAACGACTTGAACCTTAGTGAATAATGGTACTGGTGAGACGAGACGACTTTTTTTTTTATTAACTTTTTTAATGAAAAGGGATTTATGCACATTTAGCCATGAGTTTCGCTATTTTACAAATTGATAGAAAATTCGTAGATTCTAGGACTGAAGTTCGTAGGTTTGCAGGAGAGGCCAAAAGTACGTAGATCTACGTAAAACGACGTAGCGTTAGCAACACTGCTAGCAATGTCGATAACGTCTCGCTCCACGTACCCTATTGGAAAAAACAAATAAACTATGATAATTAGTTATAATTCGAACACGATTGCATCTCTCCGAACGCGCGAGTACGCATTTCAAAGCGACAATAACACTGGCCACTCGCGCGATAAAAAAACGCTGTCCTAAAATTAAATATTAAAAACAATATTGTTCTTTTAGGATTACGTTGTATGAAAAGAAACTGGCTTAAAATTATAGTGGCTTATTTTTTTTATTTTAAAAATAACGTCTACTCAGCTGCCTGTGTTTTGGTTTTGTCGGTCGTGTAGTGTGTCGGTGTGATGATCAATATGTACGGGAATCAGGTACGGAATAGGAGCCTGTATGGGACTGTGAGATCGATGGTGCCGACTCCTGTGGCCTCGATGGAGGATGTGCTTTTCACTCCGCCGTATTTCTACCACATTCCGCCGCCACCGCAGCCCTTGAACACGTTCCCTGGAAGGAAACGACGGAAAAAGGTAAGGAACAACTTGTTAATAGGTTGATCCTACAGAACTAGGCTACTGTTTCTGTAGGTTGATCAGAGAAAACCGGCCAAGTGTGAGTCGGACTCGCGCACGAAGGGTTCCGTACCTTAATATTCTGTTTTAGTTCGCTTGTACTTATATTATTACTAGCGACCCGCCTCGCACGGCTAGATTATGCATGTATTATACATATAAACCTTCCTCTTGGATCACTATCTATTATAAAAAACCGCATCAAAATCCGTTGCGTAGTTTTAAAGATTTAAGCATACATAGGGATATAGGGACAGAGAAAGCGACTTGTTTTATACTATGTAGTGATTAAGATCAATAATAATTGTCGTTACCGAATTCTTGGACAAAGAAACTTACTTACTAGTTATAGTGGCAACAGAAATCCATAATTTATGAAATTTCAACTGTCTAGTAGCTATCACGGTTCATGAGATACAGCCTGGTGACACACACAGACGGACAGTGGAGTACATTAAATAATAGGGTGAAGGGTCCAGAGTCCAAAGAGTTCCAGAAACCCTATATTACCTGATCATTTTATTTCCCAGTCACACTTTTCAATGAAATAATATCAGCTCTACGAGTTCCTGTTTTACTTGCTCGATTCCACTCAATAAATTTTGACATCGCTCTATATGAAATGTAGAATGAAGCACTGAACACGGCTGTATCTTGAATGAACTTCTTAACGTTCATAATTATTTCTGTTGTTCATTGGTGTTTTGAATATTTTATAATTTATTTATAACAAAAGTCTTTGATTTATTGATGTGATATGTCATTGCTTTTGCATTTTTGATAGAAAATTGACATGACAGAAGAGAAGGACAAAAAAGTTTAAATCAAAAAACCTTAGCAAAATACTGCGTGACTCTACTTAGCGGAAACACCAGGTTCTTCACTATCACTATCACTACATAGTATAAAACAAAGTCGCTTTCTCTGTCCTTATATCTCTTGTATGCTTAAATCTTTAAAATTACGCAACGGATTTTGATATGATTTTGATGCGCTTTTTTTAATAGATACAGTGATTAAAAAGGATGGTTTTTAGATATACCTAATACATGCATAATATAGCCGTGCGAAGCCGGGGCGGGTCGCTAGTTTGTGATAAGTCTTTCCGTGAAATGAATCTAAATAATTAGGGCTATCAATGGTGACGAAACTGGAATTTGTTCCGTATTATGTTCAGAGTTCAAAAGCACTCTTCTTGCGTATCAGGATAAGCTACACTTCACACACTGATCCATCTTAATCATTTCAAATTAAAGGTGTATCAAGAGCTCCGCTTTGGATTAATTTAACCATAATCTTCTTTAATTACCTAAAGTTTCTACTTGTGCGATTTTAAAATTAAAAGTCAAGAGTTAAACAAAAAAAGGGATTTAATAGAAAATACTAATGTGTGCTATGCGTTATGGTGCCGACTCAAACGACAAGTTGTTCTTTGTTTACTCCACCAAATTACCACATTCCGCCACCACCACAGCCCTTGAATACCTGCCTCTGAAAGGAAATGAGACGGAACAATTTAGGTAACAAGTCTTCGTTAAAAGAAAGATTAATCTCTGTAGGATGTAGGATCATCTTTAAAGGTAATATGGCTTTATCTTTAAAGGTAATATGGCAAATTTTAAGCTAGTTCTAGCATCATTGCGTTGCAACTGAAATTAGTTCGTAGCTCTGACCTCCATAGCACTTTGTATTATAGGATACTAGCGACCCGCTCCGGCTTCGCACGGCTATATTATGCATGTATTAACCTACTGTACATATAAATAAACCTTACATATAAACCTTCCTCTTGAATCACTCTATCTATTAAAAAAACCGCATCAAAATCCGTTTCTAAGTTTTAAAGATTCAAGCATACATAGGGATATAGGGACAGAGAAAGCGACTTTGTTTTATACTATGTAGTGATATCGTTCGTAAACAATCAGAGAAGATTCCGAGGTGAAGAGATAGGTTATATAATTAGGTTTTTTTTGGAATTATTCTCAAGCAGTGTTGAAGCTGGCATAATCGAAAACGTATGTCGTAGCGTAGCTAAATCAGTTCATTTCCATTCAAAGGTTGCTTGAAGTTGAGAGAAGTCGCTTTTAGCGATAAAGCTGCTGATTTTTGCAATTATACTTTCTACTATTATATAGTGTTCTGTTTCATCCTGTGTTACAAACAAAGTTATTCTATATTTGTCGTTACTCAGCAGAGATGACTCAATACAGAAAATTTTTGGAAATTGTACCTGATTATTTTATTTTCCGGCGACATTTTTCGGAGTAATATCACCTCTACGAGTCGCTCTAGGCCCTCGCTGCCTCTCGATAAATTTCGACAATACCCTATACGAAAAATAATATGACACACTAAACACAGCTGCCTGAAAAAACTTCTTAATATTCATTGTTGATAATTTTAGTTACTTTTTGATATACATATATTTTGTTAATAATTTATTTGTAAGTGTCATATTATTCTACCTGGTGGTTGACACATGTATTTGGATGACACTGGTTTTGCATTTTTGATAGAATATTGACGAAATGAAACGGCTAAAGTTAATAGACGAAAGAGTTTGGATTTCTGCTTCATTTAATTTTGGATCATGATTTTGGATGAATGTTTGAAATCTCTAATTTAGAACCGTGGTTTAGAACTACTAGACCGATTCTGATATTTTTTATAGATAGCTACATTATCAAGACAGTGACTGGCTTGGCTACAACTACACTAATATTATAAGGAGATTATATTGTTTGTTTGTAACGAATAGTCTCTGAAACTACTTGACCGATGTTAATGAACCTCGGTATAAAAATACAATGATTCATTGGCAATAATATAGGCTACTTTTTATCCCGATATTCCCACGGGATCGGGAGTAACGTGGGTGAAACCGCGGAGCTCTGCTAGTCTTTGATTAAAAGAAATGTAATCTAAGAACTGCGCTGCGTCTACAAAATTAAATCTGGCCACCATATTAGTTGCTTATAGTTTGGGGCTAGATGGCGTTGTTTCCTGCGATATTTATTTATTTATTAATATTAAAATTACTCACTGTCCGTATAATTAGTTATTAAAACAGCCGTAACAAAAATCACATTGTAAACTTATCGAATGTGGGCGTAAATACTAATGACACCAATAACAGAAACATATGTTCGATTCGAGATTATTTTTTATGCAAATGGGTACCTATTGTTAGAGTATCATGTAATTTATTACTAACTGCGCCCCACGGTTTCACCCGCTTAGTTCGGTATCTAGATTCGTACAGATTGGCTTATGTCCTTCTCCAAGGTTCTATCTATCTCTATACCAAATTTCATCGGAATTGGTTAAGCTGTTTAGGCGTGAAAACGTAACAGATAGGTAAACTATAATAAATTCATTAAAAATTAATGAAACATAGCTACTGGTTTTAACTTTCCAAGGCTAGAAAAAGTTATAACTTAGTGAGGCCATGCGACTGATCGCTCTGGAAGTATTTGGGGGGAGGCCTATGTTCAGCAGTGGACGTCCTATGACTGGATGATACTTACGTGAAAACATAATAGGCGGACAAATAGTTACTTTCTCATTTGTAATATTAGTAGGAATAAATACTAATAAATAGGAATAAATACTGAAATTACAAATGACACTGAAATTAAATATTTCATTAGGCATATGATAGATTCCTTTAAGCCTCAGACCAGTGAGGAGGATCATCTGATCGTTCTTTCAACATTTTTCATTAGGTAAAGGGTATCTTCTAAAGGTCTATTCATCATATCAGACACAGGACATCCACTGCTGAACAGGCCTCCAAAGACTAAATGACAGACGAATTCATTAAAGTCGCGCAAGGCGGGGAAGCTGAGGACATGCGACCAATCAATCTGAAATGTCCTTTAACTAATGATCTCTACATATAATAAATTCGAAGTTTTGAAAGTAAGCGTTCTACGTCCATAATGATCTTAGCACTATAGAATTCGCTAACCTTATATAGCTCCGGTAGAAAAAAATCTTGCATGCGCGATTCAGGTTTTCTCAAATTTAGAAAATCACAAATTAGTTGATTATTCTTTTTGTTCTGCTTAAAAATTTTGTACACTTATGTATTTTAAGAATACATAGCAATATACACATTTTTTAACTAGAAAATAAAGTAATTAATTTAATAAGATATTTTTTTAAATTTCAAGTAACTAGCGCCATCTCTTCGTTTTCGCGAAACTACCATTCATCTCAGAAAATGTTGATTTTATTTGTTTACCTTTGTTTGTGCAGTCTAATTTCGGGAACTAGGAAACAGATTTTAACATAATCTTCACGAATGTGTTCAGAAAATATCAGAAGAGGTTTAGGTATTTCAAGTAGATTTATGTTACTAATTAAAATTTGATATTTCTTGGCGTAAAAAATAAACCATAATATTTTTGCATGAAAACGTACAGAACGTAGGGATGATGTCAAAATTGTCAGTTTGACATACGGAAAGAAGCATCTAGCGCCATCTCTTTTTTATTTATAATTTTATTATGGCTTCGCATTATTACTATCGTGCATATAGCCAGTGCCGCGGTCAAAGAAAATTAAATCCAATGCAGGAGCGTTTTTTGAATTTGGAACATTACAACGCTCCAGCAATTTTGTATGAACATGTGTATGAAGCGGCGCGGCGTGCTGGGGTTATTAAAAACTTAAACACTCTTTGATTGGATCTCTTTTATCAAAGTACTAGCGACCCGCCCCGGCTTTGCACGGCTATATTATGCATGTATTATCTTCTTATCTATATCTATATACATATAAAATCCTTTGTCCTGACTGACTGACGGATCATCGCACAGCCTAAACCGCTGATCGTAGAGACTTGAAACTTGGAGGGTGTGTTCTTTGTATGACGTAGGCATCCGATAAGAAAGAATTTTCCGAAATTCTACCCCTAAAGGGGTGAAAAAGGGGGGCAAAGTTTGTATTGGACAACGTGATTCCTTAGTCCAATCTATTTCAAATTTTGCATAAACATTCTTTAACAGAATTAATGGAACACGTGTTTCGTATTTTATTGAAATTCATCCCCTAACGGGGTTAAAAAGGGGAAGAAAGTTATTTTAGGAGTGATTTGCTTCGAAGTTGATATCAATACTCTTTA
Organism: Idaea aversata; assembly: GCA_907269075.1. Classification (NCBI taxonomy): domain Eukaryota; kingdom Metazoa; phylum Arthropoda; class Insecta; order Lepidoptera; family Geometridae; genus Idaea; species Idaea aversata. The sequence goes on from OU026102.1 coordinate 9,704,744, forward strand.
GTGCTTTTGATTAGATTGGTAACATACTCATTAATCTATGATTGGTAAGACGTCACTTCAAGCTGACAGCGTTAACGTAAAACCTAAGAGGTTGAAAACTTCGAACATTGAACTGAAAAAAGGTGTCTTGCCATTTAGTACTGGGAACTTGACATAGTATTTTTTTTTGCGCGATACGTTTGCTAATACCTGTCGATAGAGGACATTACGGCAAATGAAATATGCCTTTACACCAAATCTCATAGGTGTCTCGGAAATGGGGTATTTGACCAAACGTTATGACTAAGATTTTATCAAAAGTGCGCTGTGCACAAATAATGCTTTCTAACCAAACTTCTAAACCATCTCGGAGACGGGATATTTGTTAAAACATAGAACTGTTATAGGATAGCCACTGAATCACTTAAAACTCTATATTTTTATTAGGATACGCCAAAATTACTCTCTGCGCAACTGTTCAGCCCTACCTAATAATAAAATTTTGAACAATTTGCCAAAAGTCACAGTTCCCAAAGTTAGTAGATACTAATTATTAAGTAATTTGAAAGAAATATCTTTTGTTATGAAAACGAAAATACCTAAACAAATGAATAGGACTTTTACACATTTTTCATTTTTAAAATGGACAGGAAAGTGATCTTATAGGGTTTCTTTTTACCTTTTAAGGTACGGAACCCTAAAAACACAAAAGATGACTATGGTAGATAGGTAATTACTAATTAGCACGATATGATTAAAGATTTACTCATGTGGTAATCGTAGAGTTTTGTGCATTATTGGCTCTGTGTTATAGAAAGACAGAAATAGAAGAATTCATTTTTTTGGTTTAGAACTTTAGGTACTTAGACGTATAGCCCATTTTGGATCCCATCCCAAGAGAATTGGGTGCACCCGAGGTTTTCGTGTTCCAAGTTAAAATACATCTCATTCAAAATCTATCTTCTCTATACATATAAAATTCTTTGTCCTGACTGACTGACGGATAACGCACAGCCTAAATCGTAGAAACCTGAAACTTATAGGGTGTGTTCTTCGTATGACGTAGGCATCCGATAAGAAATTAATTACCTACCGGGTTTAAAAAAGAGTAGAAAGTTATTTTAGGCGATTTACTTCGACTCGAACTCCTTAGTGCTTTTGATTAAATTAAGTAAGTACATTTTATTTTGACACACATGTTTCAAACTCAATCTAATTTGAAATCAACAAAAAATAATCCTATTTTAACTATTTTCGACTCCTGCGCGGACGAAGTCGCGGGCAAAAGCTAGTATTGAAATAAAAATATGCCCAACTTTCTACCCACAGTCACAAAAAAATCACGTACTTCTGGACTAGACGATTCCAGGTCTAGGTTATTATTAACATCACAGTCCATAATTCCACTTGCCATCTCACATAAACTATATGTACTAACAAAACTTTTATTAACTCAGTAAACATTATAACAAATAGTAAAAGCAACTATCACGAACAGTTAGTTCACCATATGGCCACACTGAAATTCGAATGTGTTAGACCAACACATAATACTTAATTAATACCATGTTTATTTACAAGCGAGTATTATTGTGGTTGTGTATGGCTTAGCAAGTCTCTATCCACTTTATCCACTTTAGGTATCTGACTTACTGACGCAAAGCGTTTGTGACTTGTGCCTCCATCGTTTCTGTGATCTTTAGGCAATTCTTGGATGCTTTTCGTTTTTGTTCTTCGGAAAGGTGTGAACATACCATAGGAGTACGCCACACAAGAAGTCATCGACATCACTAATAATACAAATTTTAGTTGTTCACGTCTATCCATCTCAATCCTTTTGCACCAACTTGGGCTTGTGAGTTATATCCATAACAATTAGACTATTATAACATTGAATAAGGGAATATATATCAAAAATAAATTTTTCGCTGTAGTTTTTTTAAACATGACATCCAATTTTGATTGCCATTGACAATATTTGGAGATGACAGCGTCTCCAGTTTCTTTTTAAAGGTTCATTAGATATTCTTCTCTCTGTGGTTAGGAAGGGATGGTCTTTGGTTTATTTCTTATTTATTTCCGTTCACTGCTTATGAGTAATGCAATAATGATAGGCTGCTATGACAGTAACCGAGACTACGATTGATTTTATTATAGTTTCCATATCACACTTTAATTATTGAAAAATAAACTGTGAAATACAAAGGCTTTCTTTGCTCTCCAGAGTTGCAGTTTTGAATTAAATCTGGGTGGCTGTGACGAGGCTGTGACCCATGGCTGTGACAATCACTTAACCAACTAAAATATAGGTTCTAAACGTGTTTTTAAAAACCGGCCAAGTGCGAGATGAACTTGCGCACTAAGGATTCCGTACCATTATATTCTGTTTTTAGTATTTTATAGCGGCAACAGAAATACATCATCTGTGAAAATTTAAACAGTCTTGCTATAACGGTTCATGAGATGCAGCCTGGTGACAGACAGACATACAGACAGTGAAGTCTTAGTAATACGAGTCCCGTTTTACTATTTGGGTACGGAACCCTAAAAAATAAATTACCTACCTATTAAAAACATTTTGACTGAGTGATTAATATTTACATAAATCTATATCCATACAAAAATGTAAAATTCTCGTGTCGCGGTGTTAGTTGCCAAACTCCCAAACGGCTCAACCGATTTGTATGAAATTTTTTCAGTATACTCGTTAGGTCTGAGAATCGAACATCTTTTTTTATCCTTTTTTTTTGTATTTGGCAAAACAACGTTTGCCGGGACAGCAAGTCTATTATGTACACTACTAACATTATAAAATGAAAGATTTTTTTGTTTGTTGTAACTATCTTTCTTTTTTCTGAGGTTGTAACGAATAGGTTCTGAAACTGCTGGACCGATTTTGATTAAACTTATTTTGAGTATAAATTAATTCATTGAGAGTAACATAGGCTTCTTTTTATCCCGATATTCCTTCGGATTCGGAGTTCTTCTATAAAAATCCATGAAAATTCAAAAAAAATCCTTTGACTACTTATTTTATTCTTTGAACCGTGTACGAACCTAATTTATTGCTAGTTATCCGAGTAGAGTATACTCTACTCTAAAGTAGGTATCATTAAGAAATAATACTCTACTCAGATTAGCCTTATTATTAAACTAGTTTCAAATCCCTGGATAGACAGCGCTGGGATCGCTCAGAAAGCTAATTATAGTAAACTAGCGACCCGCCCGGCTTCGCACGGCTATATTATGCATGTATTATACATATAAACCTTCCTCTTGAATCACTCTATCCATTAAAAACCCGCATCAAAGTCCGTTGCGTAGTTTTAAAGATCTAAGCATACAAAGGGAAATAGGGACGGCGAAAAGTGACTTTATTTTATACTATGTAGTGATAAAATTAATCAAATTACATTGTTCCGATATAAGAAATAATAAAATCCAACATTGTTAATTTATGTATCTTTAATCATATTATTTCGACTTGCAAGGCTTCGAACGGGGTGACCATCCGTAATACCATTCCTCTTCTGTAGCGCAACGGGGAGGTGGATCAGGACATTCTTTCTTCTTCGGCTTACCCGGTGGTGGTGGACCACTTGTATGTATATGCTTTATATATTTCTTAGGCTCGAAAACACCAAAAGAGTAAGAGACAGCAACAACAGCTAAAGCAAGAATTAGGACCAGTCTAACTGTTTCTTTAACTGGTCTGGTATCCAAAATGCGTGGATGGATACCCATCACTCTATCCAGGATGTTGTTCCGACAATGAATTTTACCAGTAAGATACCAGAGGCGGGTAGGTTTAATACCGTTATTCATCTTGATTGCTTTAGATTACAAATTGACGAAGAATTTAACTATTTTCTTAATTTACTTGTTACTCTGACTCTGAAATTTATTTAGTATCCTTGATTTTGAAACCCTGTAAACAATCATATCGATTAAGATGTTTTAGAGATTAAGATAAACGTGATAATATGCTATTAGTTGAGCCTGAACATTACATAATTGTAGTAGAAAATGATCTATTGACTCATCTCGTGGGAAAAAGATAAAGATTGTGTTTTCACAAAGAGACGTCTCAGTATTCACTGCAGAGAGTACATCTGAACTATTGATATATTGACGACCCAGTTGGCACAATGGTCACCATGCCGGACTGCCAAACAGGGTCGCGGGTTCAGTTCCCACCTGAGACAAGTATTTATGCTTATATATTTGTCTGTGGTCTGGTTGTTTCTATGTATTTACAAAAGAAAACTATATTAGTAGTATATCCAATGTCTAGCACCCATAACACAAGTCTAGTTACTTAACTTGGGGCTAGATGGCGATGTGTGGATTGTCCTGCAATATTTATTTATTCTACTGAGACACAACAGAAGCCATTGAATTACCTATTCCTGGGTCCAATAAATTTACCAGACGTAAAATTTATGTGCGCTTACATTGCTCTTACAGTGAAGGAAATGGTGATGAAACCGGCAGCTTAGATGACTTAAGATGTATTGACAAATTCTTTCCTCGGATACGGTCGATTAAGTTGAGAGGGTGGTACAAGTGCTAGGCAAGCCTACTCCAAGCTTACGCAAAAAGGACTAACTAAAGATAAAGTAGTTGCGGAAAACAGCCCACAAGTATTGTACTTGTATACGGGCAGTTTTCCGCAATTAGACCCTTTTTAATTGGGTCCTTTTTGCGTGAGGATGGAGTAAGCTTGCCCAGCACCTACTACCCTCTTAGCTAAGTCGACCATGTTCAGAGGAGAGAACTTGTCAATACTTCTAGAGCCAACTAAGCCGCGGGTTTCATCACGATGTTTTCCTTCACCGTAAGAGCAAGAGCGTAAGCGCACATAAATTTTTCAGAAGAAATATCCATTGGTGCACGGCCGGCCTGCATTCGAACTCACGACCTTCAGAATGGAAGTCGAGGTTACCACTAAGCCAACACCGCTCTGTGCTATTATACAAGTATTAATATTTAAATCAATACTTCTGAAACTGAGACGATGCCGATTCTCCGAAATCAAGTTCAGACGGTCGTTCTATCCCATTATGATATAAGACTCTTTGTTTTTTAATAGATAAATCGTGCGTGGTATTTACCATCACCACGTTGGCGGCGGTGGTCGCCGTTTTCGGCCTGCATTTTCCAATACTGTTCCGAGACACGAAAATACTGCTGATATTGTTATGATGCCGACAAGCTGCTGTTTGTTCATAAAAATATAAGTTTAGATGATTGGATGGCCCATGGTTTGCAGGTTTGAAGAAACCCTGCAAAGAGAAAAATACTGAAATCTTGATTTGACGGGTCTGAAAATTGATTAGTACAACTTGACAGGATAAAATATATACTTACTTCATGGACCTAGAAAAAAGGCTCTGTTAGTCTATGACCTACTTACGCTAACCAAAAATAAGAAAATGAAAAAAGAGGTGTTTTATCACTACATAGTATAAAACAAAGTCGCTTTTTCTGTCCCTATTTCCCTTTGACCGCTTAGATCTTTAAAACTACGCAACGAATTTTGATGCGGTTTTTTTTAATAGATAGAGTGATTCAAGAGGAAGGTTTATATGTATAATACATACATAATATAGCCGTGCGAAGCCGGAACGGGTCGCTAGTCTATTATAAAGAGCTTTGTTTGTCAAGAAATACTGTGATGATGGCGAATGAAACCGTGAGACACTATAGATTTCCGTCGTAGTATTGGGCAGCTTGTAAAACTAGTTCAGAGAGATCTTTTGGCAAATTACCATTTTAGGTTTGTCGTCTGAAGGTCGTCCAATAAAATAAATAAATGGCCACACCTGTCTATGATGCTAGCCCATCACATTATAGAAAATCATTGAAAGAAACACCAATTACATCGAACACAATGACCAGGTAAGAATAATCCCTGGTTAGGGCTCGGTGCATTTCACGGATGGGTCTTTTGAATGTGGTTATGAGTGGCTATTGGGGTTGTTAATGTGTGCGTGGGTGCCTGCGCAGGAGTGTTCTGTGTAGAGGTTACTCTAGTGGCCTTCACCAGAGATGCATTGGGACGATTCGATTTATCGACACATCGATCTCTCTCTATATTAATTGAAAACGCTCTTAAAATATTGGTAGAACAGAACTTCTGTTTAGATCCTTGACTTGACTCGCTCCTTGAATCGACACGATTTTATTACTTAGTTTACTTTATTTAAACATGTTATCTACACGTGGTGATTATAATAATCAGATTGACCGATATGATCATATGAACCCGTTAGATTTTAAATAAACTGTAAGTAACGCTGTGTAACGTAATCATAAAGTCGTAAAGTCAAAGGCCATTTCGCGAGCTGCGTCGCGGTCGCTTGCTGTGGTTTCAAACTAAACTTTCAAGCTCCGAGCGAGCGAGGCTCGAGTCCGCGCCCCGTGCCTCCTTGTAGTGGGAGAGCAAAACCTGTAGAAATACTGTTCGCTCGCTTCGGGCCGGAGTACCTGGCTCGACCGTCGTCCCTTTCACTCGCACGGTAACTAACCAACGACGAGAGCCTCCGTTTCATCGCTCTCTGGTATGCAAAGATTGATAGTTTTTAAGACCATTCGGTCTTGAGAGTGGACAGAAATCACGCACTGTTAGCGTTTCGCCGCCTGGCGTCCTTAGCAGGCAGCGGCGAGACGTGCTTACAAAAGTTTTCAAGTTGCTCCTGCATGAACTTTACTTCTCTAACGTAATGTCATTACTGCGGTTTATTGATTTAGAGCGGTGGTGTAACTAGTTTGTTTAAATCCAGTGAAGCCTTATTGTGTGCGGTGTGCTCTCACAACTCTAGTTTATAGTTTTTAAAGTAGGGAGTGACGAAGTATTTCAAAGGTGGTGAAGTGTTATGTGCGGTTGAGTATCGGATGATGTTAATGGAGAGATGGATCCAATGGCATCTGACAACGGATTGGTGGTAAACAACTTAAACCATGCTCGGAGTGAATCGCAGGCGCAGGTAAGCCATTGCCGGAGAGTCAAACGCGTTTGTCGATTCCATGCATGCCTTTACTATGATATAGTGCAATGACACCAACATTTCGAACATTTAAAATCCTCATAATAAGTTCAGTAACTTATGTTATTGAGTTTCTATAGCTTTTACCGACCGATATATTACATAATATGAAAACATCAACTTTCTTTTACATGCATGATATTAAGCGATGAATACGAAACCTTCCTCTCAAATATTAAAGAAATCATCGTATACCAAACATTTAAAACATATTCCTCTAAAAACAGTATAATAATTTTCAAGTTCTACAAAACTATAATGATATCATATTCTTTATTCCAATTTAAAACATAAAATTACGTGTCAAAATTACAAAATACAAGGTTAAATCTAATTACAAAAAACGAAATTATAAAAAAAAAACCAAACAAATGTAACATACTAACTATAAACAAAATTAAAACATTAAACACCAAAGACACTAACAAATAAAAAAAATAAAATTAAAATGATATCATAGTAGAATCATTTTGCAATTACAAGTTTTAAAAATAACTTGTTAGTTGTACCGCATGCCGGCTTAAACAAGTTTCTAGTATAGTTTGAACTGCACCTATAGGCACCATAGTAGGTAAGTACTTACATGTAGAATAGATTCTATGGATTATTCTCTATATTCGAAGACTCAATGGTCACCATACCGGACTGCCAAACACAGGGTTACGGGATCTACTCCCGCCTCAGCCTAGTATTTATGCTTAGATATTTGTCTGTGGTCTGTTTGTTTCTATGTTTTATAAGTACAAAGTATATAAGTGGTATATCCGTTGTCTAGCACCCATAACACAAGTCTACTTACTTAGCTTGGGGCTAGATGGTGATATGTGGAATGTCCTGCAATATTCATTTATTTATTCGTGTATATTAGAGAGACTTGCCTTTATTATAATTAATAAGCATTCTAAGTAGGTAAATCGTCAGGCACAATTAAAGAAATAACTGTTATTAAAATAACAATCACAACATTAGCAGTGAGAATAATAATTTCAACTAAAGTAGGTATTTAACATTAGATAAAGTTTTGGATATTTTTAAGACTTCCTAGGCACTATCAGGGAATTTAAAATTACAAAGACACCGTCACTAATTTTGAGTGTGTCATTTCTTTGTAGAAAAGGTCAAAAGTCCATCCGGGAATCGAACCCGCATTCCTGTGTTTAGCAGTCTGGCATGGTGACCATTGAGCCCACTGGGTCGACCATGAAAGGGTTTTTGGGAATTCAACTTCTAAATGGGCTATAACTGATATAAAGTCATTAATTTATCATCTCCTTCTACAAAGAAATTATTCACACTTGAACTTAGTGACTGTTGTACCTAAACTGTGGTTATGCATTTTTTTTGTCTAATAGCACCATTTTCTGGTATGTAGAAATAGATCGTTCAATCAACAAAGCGCCTTTAATTATCGACTGAGCCGAACAAACTGACTTTACCTAAGATTTTGTAACTCCCCGTCAATTTCATCATTTTTAATTCTTTAATCGTGATCAGATTCCGACTAGCGAATGAGTCACTAAATCTCTTTGTGACCTCTAAGAAAAGGTAAAAAAAATAGTCAGGCATCCGTGTATATTTAACTTTTTTTTAGCTAAGTATACTTAGGTATACATGTTATGTCAGGGAAACTATGGAGCACATCCTGTGTGAATGCGACGTCTTGGCAGCGAAGCGTATGAGTATTCTTGGGAATGCATATCCCAAACCAGAGGAATATAGGTTTCTTCTTCTTTGTGGGATCACCGCCCGCGTTAATCGACCACTTCTTCAAAGAGTAAGAATACATAAAAGATTCCACTGAGTCGAAGTGTTGCAGACTCTGTCAGCTCCCGAAATATGATAAGATAGGTAGGTACCTATAATGTTAGTACATAAACGTTTGTGAAAAAAATTGAGGGTTGAAGTGTGTTTATTGGTGAACCCCGCGAAAACTAATGATTTTTTTGATAAAAAAATATATATTTCTACACGCAGGCTGCATTATATAAAAACAAAGGTTTCTTTTTATTCTGATATCCCCACGGGATCAGAATTTACGCGGGTGAAAGAGCAGCTCGCAATTGGAAAACATATTTGTCCAAAAATATGCTTTTGTGCAACGAATTGTTAAAGTTATGCTTTGTATTGTTTTGTTAGTTGGTTGAAAAATATGTAGGTTTTGTAATTGAGTTCGTTCTCTCGGCTTTAGTTACGTTACGCCACGCTTGACAAAAACAGTAGATCGTATCTTCGTAGTACAAACTTGGAACGTACAATGCGAAAATATAAAGTAAGTAGGTATATGAACTTTAAAACTCATGTGCTTTAAATACAGAAATAATAATAAATATGGCAGGACATTCCACACATCGCCATGTAGCCCCAAGCTAAGTAACTAGACTTGGGTTATGGGTGCTAGACAACGGATATACTACCACACCACAGACAAATATCTAAGCATAAATACTTGTCTGAGGCTGGAATTGAACCCGCAACCCTGTGTTTGGCAGTCCGCCATGATGACCATTGTGCCAACTGGGTCGTCCAATAGAGTAGGAGTCAGTGTCTTTCCTCTTGGAAATTTTGAGTCACAAGTAGATATAACATCTTAGGGGGTAGTCAAAATCTAACCCTTGCTTATCAAAACTTTCAACCCTGTTTATATTTTTTGAAAAATGAGAATGGCGGCGGAATATTATGGCATATGTAGTTTTTTGTTTTCAGAACCTATGAACTTACTAATTTGTGAACATTTAGAATAGTTCGTTGTAAATAGAACACTTATATACAGCGAGAAGAGGAACCCAGTCAGGTTTTTAGTGGGTAGACCTCTGGTTGCCGACCATCTTCAGGCCAGAGGAATCCCCACTGCCGCCGCGCTGCTCTCCCTCAGCAGGGCAAACATGGGCCGAGGATAAAAATTATGTCCACCCGATATGTCCCTCTGTCAAGGGATTATTTTGTCCACCTGTCAAAGCACGGCAAAGGCCTATATCCCCATTTGACAAAATACGTGGACATCTATTTCCCGCATAGAGCATGGGGTCATAAGAAAGACAATAGAATTAAATACTATTTTATCCTTTCCCTGTGGATAAAATATCTCCGGCCATGCTAACCCTGCAGGAGTGGCCGAAATAGGGTCCATAAAAGCATTTCCACTTTTTAGGGACCTAAAAGGTTAGAATTTGTTATCTAAAAACTAGACTTAAAACGTTGTTAACGTTTGACTCTGAATATCTTCAATTCGTGTTAAAAATGGGAGATAATATCAAATATCTTTGCAAAGCAACATTGTTTCTTGCATCGAGTAATACACAAACAAGCCAAGAAGCACCTAATGGTACCGTAAAATTATGTATCCTCAGCATGAAAGATTACCTACTTATTCAATCTTTTTTGTTGCCCAAATCGGCAAGGTCCAGGCACATGTCAGTGACGTCAGTTGTCCCGCCAAAACCTGTTCTGCGCCAATTCGCAGCTGTCGCCGGGTAAAGTGGTCGCAGATTTTTTTTCTCCATCTCGGCCTCGACCGTTCACCGTTAACTCCACAGATAATTAAAGATCCCTTTGCCATAATTCAGCGTTGAATCTTTACGAAAATGCCTTTATTATTATAATGTTTTTATAGGGTTTTAGAACTGAAATGCTCGAGTTGGTCAGGTATAAAATGAGTCATACAACTTGACAGCGATCTTCAGGGGTCACTAACAATCCGACATGCCAACCAAATATGAACCATAAGAATTATGACAGAACAGCACATTTTGGCTCTTTATGTATTTTCAGAAGTTCCTCGTTAGGCTGTTTATGAGTTCCCACGTAAAGAGGTTTTACATCAGGACTCACGTTCTTGGCTCTTATTTCCGTTCGGTGCAAATATAATGAATTCCGCAAAGGTAATAAACCTCAAATATCTGGATTGAGCTGGTATTGTAGGTCCTTTGTGATGAACGAGTCATTTTTCTTAGAAAGTTATTAAGAAGAATTTGCTAATCCATTTTTTTCCGAAAATGTACAAAAAGCTTGCAACCCAAATTATCTCATAAAATATACGAGACTAGCAGCGCTCCGTGGTTTCACTCGCGTAACTCCCGATCCCGTGGGAATATCGGGATAAAAAGTATGATACTCCCAATGAATCGATGTATCCTCATTCCAAGTTTCATCAAAATCCGTTCAGTAGTTTCAGAGCCTATTCAATACAAACAAACAATCAAATATTTCTTCATTATAATATTAGGATAGATATAGATAGACGTTATAAATGAATAATTGTCGCACGAAAACGGTCTATGACGTCACTAGTTCATCTTTGACGGCTCACACCATGAAGATATTATATTTTTTCTTGCAACATTATCATAATTGTTCTTTGAAACATAGAACATACTTCAAACTAGTTTATCCTATACTAGCGACCCGCCCCGGCTTCGCACGGCTATATTATGCATATAAACATTCCTCTTGAATCACTCTATCTATTAAAAAAAACCGCATCAAAATACGTTGCGTAGTTTTAAAGGGATATAGGGACAGAGAAAGCGACTTTGTTTTATACTATGTAGTGATAGTGATAGTGAAGACGAATTGAGAACCTCTTCCTTGTGAAATCGGATAAAAATGAGCACCATCCGATGAATTTGCTACGGGCCATGGCCAGTATAGTTACGCCACTGGCATTGCTAAGAACAAGGATGAATGAGTCAGCGGCTCCAACAGTGCAATCAACCGTGTTTTTTTCTGAAGAATGCATTTATATGCTCCTGCTTATCGTTATTAAATGCGTTTGATGCATCATTGTCCTTGTGGTATTTGAAATGTATGTATTTTAGGGATCCGCATCCAAATGGTAAAAACGGTACCCTTATACTAAGACTCCACTGTCTGTCTATCTGTATCTCATTAACCGTGATAGCTAGACATTTGAAATTTTCACAGATGATGTAGGTATTTCTGTTGCCGCTAAAAAACTAAAAATAGAATTAAATGGTGCCGAATTCTTCGTGCTCGAGTCCGACTCGCACTTGGCAGATTTTTATTGGGACGATGACCTTATTAAATTACAACGCGGTAGGACACTATGTATAATTTTGTATGCACTATGTATAATTTTGACACAAATTGTTGAGCTTATGTCTTCGAGTAATCGGTTAACAATACTTACCTATTTAAATATATATATACGCGAAACGACGACCCAGTTGGCACAATGGTCGCCATGCCGGACTGCCAAACACAGGGTTTCGGGTTCGATTCCCGCCTCAGACAAGTTTTTATGCTTAGATTTGTCTGTGGTCTGGTTGTTTCTATGTATTATAAGTATATATTTACAAAACAAAAGTATTTATGTTGTATATCCGTTGTCTAGCACCCATAACACAAGTCTAGCTACTTACCTTGGGGCTAGATGGCAATGTGTGGAATGTCCTGCAATATTTATTTATATTTAAACGCGAAGAATTAAGAACCTCCAACTTTTTTTGAAGACGGGTTATGGACGTTATGTAAGTCAAATACGGTCTTGTCAGCAAAAGTTTCTGTTGATGGCCACAAAATCGCATCGTGACGTAGCTTAAATTCACGTTGGTGATATTTAAAGTTTATTAAAAAAACTCATTTGACGCCAAATCCAATAATATCATCGAATTATTACAAGAATAATATCTATTTGAATCTGATTCACATTTCACACAAAATATATTTTATGTAGATTGAGAGTACCTACCTAACTGCAGTATGCAAATAACTGCAGTCAGTTCTGTTGCCAACGAATCGTTTACAATCTTATAACTTCTAATAGTTATTAGTGTTGCCAAAATATCGATAGTTTTACTATCGATAGTTTGTATCGAAAGTCAGCTACCCTATCAATAGCATCCTTATCTTATAAATAACTAGTTGTTGCCCGCGACTTCGTACGCGTAGTAGTTTTGTTTTATGTACCAAAACCTTCCTCTTGAATCACTCTATCTAATAAAAAAAGCCGCATCAAAATCCGTTTCGTAGTTTCAAAGATCTAAGCGTAGACAGCGGGAAGCGACTTTGTATTATACAGTTATACAGTATACTATGTAGTAAAATTTGTTTAATTTATAAGTTTGTTTTCTCTTTACGGAACGATTTTGAAGAAAATCGGCACAGGTGGTAGCTTTGGGGATAGAGAAAAACGTAGTAGGATACTTTCGATCTTCGGATCGGACCTTACGCGGGTAAAATCACAGAGTGCAGCTAGTACCACGATCTAATGCAAAACTATGGATAGTTTGGATAGTATTATGTATGCATTATAAGTAATCAAACTATCGATTGCATTGATGCTATCATTAGTATTGCATGATAAATATCCTTAGTATCGATACAATCGATTTCCGCCTATATTACAGAACAATTCATACTGTTAATACTGCGATAGTATTGTATTGTATTGATAATACATAATTACCATTCTATTGATAGTATCGATACTATCCATTGCTCTATCCTTTAAACGTACCATCGATTTCTGCCTATATTAAAAAAAAAAAAATAAGATCGATTATTATTATGCAATTGTATCGATAATATTATTACGCACTACATATATGCTATCGATAGTATGATTTTTAATCAACTATCGATAGACAATTGATCGACAACACTAATATAAATCTATAAAAGGATATCGGTATTAGGTGAACAAATCTGAAGCCAAGTGATACGTATATTTTAGTTTTCTTGGTACTTTAGCCGGACTTGGCACGTGTGAACTTATAAACCCTTTAGAAGTGTACCAAACTATAGCTAGAATTTATAAACAATAAAAACCTGCCAAGTGCGAGTCGGACTTGCGCATTAAGGGTTCCGTATATTCTGTTATTAGTGTTTGTTACAGAAATACCTACATCATCTGTGAAAATTTCAACTGTCTAGCTATCACCGTTCATGAGATACAGCCTGGTGCCACTGACAGACACACTCGCACTTCGCCGGTTTCTTTATCTTAATATTTCTCAAATTGGTCAGAAGAGTACCTAGTAGAGGGTCAGAGTAATTTTTATGAATATTTTTGAAGGTACATTTGAAATATAGCCAAATGTCATGATCATAAAAATAAACGGTTACATATCATAATAACTAAGTTCAATATAACTATGTTCGAAATAACTACGGTCATAATACCTACTGTTTAAAATACCTAATGGACGAAACACCTACGGTTAATTTAACTACAATAAATTCACCTACGGTTTATTCAACTACAATTAATTCATTTATGGTTTTTCACCTTCGGTTTAAAAAAAAAACAAATTTATAAAATACACTTTGTGTGCTCAATTAATTTTAGTTTGATTCAACTAAAATTAATTGAGCTAACGAACGATTGATCTAATGTACGAAACACCTACGGTTTAAAAAAAATCAAATTAATAAAATACACGCTCCCTAACCAAGTGAAATAGGTAGAATTCGTTTCTAGCACTCGCCGGCCGCTGCCGCGGCACCGCTCGTGTGTTATGGTCGCAGTTCTAACATAAACCTAACCTATCCATGTCGGTTCTGGGTAGAAAGTTTTCCGGGTCTTTATCTGTTGCCCCGATTTTTACATATTTGACTTGGTTAGGGCAGCATATTATAAAGGTCCACCCGGAAAACTTCCTACCCAGAACCGACCCGTTTATGTTAGAACTGCGACCACAACGCACGAGCCGAGCGAGCGAAGCGAGCGGTGCCGAGGCAGCGGCCGGCGAGTGCTAGAAACGAATTCTACCTATTTCACTTGGTTAGGGAGCGTGTATTTTATTAATTTGATTTTTTTTAAACCGTAGGTGTTTCGTACATTAGATCAATCGTTCGTTAGCTCAATTAATTTTAGTTGAATCAAACTTAGGTACTTATATTAAACAGTAGTTGAATCGACTGTTAGGTATTATGAACATATGTGAATTGACCGTAGTTATTTCGAACATAGTTATATTGAACTTAGTTATTATAATGTGTAGCCGAATCGACCGTTAGGTATTATGAACTTATGTGAATCGACCGTAGTTATTTCGAACATAGTTATAACGAACTAAGTTATTATGATATGTAACCAAATAAACACAGTGACACACCATTTTGGATCTTACGAATAGTAACGATATATATTTATCAACAATTTGATCTAAAACAACTGTAACAATCATTGGGTAAATCTTGAAAAAGTGACGTCATTACGGTCCCATTTTCAGTTAGGTACGTTTATCTGAAGTTGGTTCAAACGAAGGCATTTTCTATTTTCCGTTTCTTTGAGGGCAAGTGAGGGTTAATCCTTTTTTCCGTTTAATACACAATGTGGACTGAGATACAAGTCACACTGGAGGTGACATGTCAAAGAAAAAGTTTGCACTGAACGACAGCGTGCGGCTTCGAATATGGTTAAAAATTATCTGTGAAAATTTTATTTCTCTAGCTATCATGGTTCATGAGATACAGCCTGGTGACAGACAGACAGACGGACAGATAGATGGACGGACAGTGAAGTTTTAGTAATAGGGTCCCGTTAACCTTTGGGTACGGAACCCTAAAAAAAAAAATTATGGCCTCGCATAGCGTGCTATGCCAGTGTCGTGTTACCATTTTCATTAAGTTACTACCCGATTTTCAAAAATCGGGCTCAAAAGAGTCTCATAATAGTCAGCGGCTTATAATAAAGGGTAGCTACTCTAGCTACCATACCACAGCCTTGAAGCAGGAGAGTTGGGAACATTAAAAGTCCATGTTCAACACTGATTATCATTTTCACTACACTTGCACAACACGACATCAAATTGAATTGAATAACTTAGGCATTAAGCAATTTAACTCAATTTCTAACAAAGTTTTGCGAAAATGAAAATCAGCGCGCCATGTTCCTGTCGCGTTCCCGCCAAAACTCTCGAAAATGGTTAGTAATAGTACATTGCGATACAAGTGTGGAAAGTTGATCATTCCATAGAGGCGGTTTATGACGCGCGAGCGGAACGCGAGCGTGGCAAAAGCCGAGATGGAATTATCAATACACACGTGTATCGTACGACGTTTTTTATCACAGTTGCAAATAAAAAAAAAGACTTGGTAAAATAATAAAAAGATTTTAAGAATTTTAAGTTATGTTTACTTACTATTTTTTGTTAATTACACTCCCGAAAGGCTAGGCAAAAGACCTATACAGCCTCGTCTGACATACAATATTTTTTTAGGGTTTTTTTCATTTGTTTTTGCGTCGGCGCGGCGGTTAAAACAGAATATAATGGTAAGGAAAAAATATATCTAGGTACCTAAAGAAAAAACAAAATAAAAACAAAACTCAATTTTTAATTATTTTCAAAGACGTTATCATGTAAAATTATTGTTCGTTATCAGACTTTAGAGACAAACTTTTGAAAAGAAGAAAAAAGGTACCAACAAAGAGTTTTAGGCCAGCAAGGCTTAAAAACTATTTGATGGAACCTTTTTTCTGTACATCAAAACAGTATAACCCAGATAAATTAAGAATGTTTCATCTACCTAATATGTAATCAGCAGTAAGATACGTAAGTATTTGACTTATCGGGATAAAGTATTATTTTAGCACTAGTTGGATTTTTTTTTATCTCACGCGTGTATAATACGTTGCATTTTGAGCCTAAAAGCGGTTTAATAAGATCCACTTTATGAGCAACTGTGATAAAAAATACTAACCATTATAATACGTAAAAAATACTGCAAACTTTTTTTTCACAGACAGTAGTTATGGCACGCTATGGTGGCATATGGCATATTATGGCTGCGCACTTGCACAGAGGCTACTGCAAACTTTTTGTTTGACAAGATATTATGTCACCTCCAGTTAGAGTCCCCAGTTCCATGCATGGTAGGTATTAATACGTCCATGGTTCCATGCCAGTTCCTAAAAATCGTGACGTCCAGACCTTAAGCGTCCCGACTCCCGAGTAGGTAACCTCTTTTTTGTTAGTCTATGAGTAACCCATCCCCACCCCGATCTTTCTTCGACTTCGAGTCTATTATCGCTCCGATTAAACATTAATCGGGACGCCAAATGCCCCGCTTTTTCACAAATCACCAACCTCCATAATTTATAGCGACCCGCTCCGGCTTCGCACGGCTATATTATGCATGTATTATACATATAAACCTTCCTCTTGAATCACTCTATCTATTAAAAAAAACCGCATCAAAATCCGTTGCCTAGTTTTAAAGATACAAAGGGAAATAGGGACGGCGAAAAGTGACTTTATTTTATACTATGTAGTGATTCCTCGTTAATCACTCTATCTATTTAAAAAAACCGCATCAAAATCCGTTGCGTAGTTTTAAAGATCTAAGCTTACAAAGGGACATAGGGACGGCGAAAACTGATTTTAATTTATACTATGTACTTAGTGATTTAAAGTTGTGAAATACTACTAAGTAAGTAGGTACCTACAATGACCTACATCTCTCCTAGCACTAAGCTACAATTTTTATTTTACTGAAAACTTGAAAGGCTAACCCCCGAATACTGAAAGGCTACTTAATCTTAAGTGGCGTTTAAATTTACTTTAAGTGTATGTTTTCTATTGAAGCCTACACTTAAATTTCAATTTAAGAGCCACTTAAGATTAAGTAGCCTTTCAGTATTCGGGGGTAACCCCCGAATACTGAAAGGCTACTTAATCTTAAGTTGCGTTTAAATTGACTTTAAGTTTATGCTTTCTATTGAAGCCTACACTTAAATTTCAATTTAAACGCCGCTTAAGATTAAGTAGCCTTTCAGTATTCGGGGGTTATAAAGCAGGTAAACTTAATACGTAGGTAGGTACTAGCTATAAAAGTAAGTACCTACCAATTATACCTCAGTTGATATTTTATTGATTCCTTTCACTTTATTAATGATAAGCAAAGTTACGACTGAACGGCTATTACGACGATTAACGAGCTTGCTAAAACACCTCTTAACACTATTTTGATGGTCGGGTAAAATTTTTAGCAACCATGACTTTTTTACGCGTCCTTCTAATGGAGCTGTAATGTAAAACTTTCTTACGTGTGCCTTTATTCTTTGCCGACTTTAAATGAAAGATATAAAATATTTAACCTCAATTACAAATGTCTACGCTTCACCAAGCAATAGAGGAGAAATATGGAAATTATTGCATTGTTAAGATCGTTTGCTGGACAATTTCACATATTTCTGTAGAAAATCATTTACTAAGGCTATACGAACTATCTTGGTCTACGCCGAGCATAATTTGGCGGGAACGAAAAAAGTATTAAACTCTTGGAGACTGTTTTGTAATTAACATAATTTTCAC
Source organism: Idaea aversata (assembly GCA_907269075.1). Taxonomy (NCBI): domain Eukaryota; kingdom Metazoa; phylum Arthropoda; class Insecta; order Lepidoptera; family Geometridae; genus Idaea; species Idaea aversata. The sequence goes on from OU026102.1 coordinate 9,723,048, forward strand.
ACTATTTATTTATTTCTTTCTTATCTTAGGATTACCCAAAGCTATTACTACAAACCTTATTATGCTACTATTGAGGTTTCTTATGATTTCATAATAGTAGGTATATATATACCCACCTATTCTAAATATATACTTAGGCAGATTTCACTGAAATCGGCTAGATTAAGTTATGTTATGATTTTGAAGAATCATAAGTACCTATTTACGTAGGATACTTTCAAATCATAATTAAACATTAAAATTAGACTTATAAGATGGTTAGAGAAAAAGGTTGGAAATTTTCAATGGTCCCCGTGGAAATAATTAATAGGTATAGATGATCTTACCTACAATCCTTTTAAAATCTGATGAGATAAGTAGTGGTCTAACACTAACCTATTAAATACTTAATTCTTTAATTAATTTTTTGGGTAGGTATAAGTTGGGTATTTGTTTCCAAAAGTCTATTTTTTCCCCGCCAAATTATACTCGAAGGGACAATGTTCTTAATGGTCCTTTAAGATAATTAGTTTCGAAAGTTAAGTCTAAAGTATCAAGTGTCGCAATAGGGTTTTTAACTAGCAACAGCTTTCTTCTAGTAAAACTGGACACCCATCTAAGGAAAATGTAGCCATAAGTAGCCAAGTTTCACTGCACGACGAGTATTGCATCCTCATAATGATGTTGTTAATTTATTGAAAAACAAACAAGTTTTCTAAGACTGAAAACGAAACTTTTAATAGCTAGTACCGTAGTAAAATAAGAAATTAAAGTACCTACCGTGCCTACGATAAAATAGAAGCTTTTTCATTTTATAATACCGTGGCTGGCTGAATAGATAAAAACTAGCAAGCTAAAAACAAAAAAAGTTATAAAAACTGATTTGACCTTCGCCACAGTGCTGCCAACATGTGCCGAACAAAAACCAATGGCAGTTGCTTGCTTGTGTTTGCTAAAGGCCGTCCAATCACAATCAATTATATTGCTGCTTGTATTGTGCGAGCTTCACGTCAGTGCCGGCCATTTTGAAATGTCAGCTTCACGTGTTGACTTTCGATTATTTTTGTGTTAAAACAATGTCTATGTTAGCGGGTCCTCGTCGTAAACAAAAAGTGATAAATTTACGTGCTAAAAACAGTGCTTGGAGCAATGATTCCAATAAATTCGGACAACGTATGTTGGAGAAAATGGGCTGGAGTTCAGGAAAGGGGCTCGGTGCCAAGGAAAATGGAATTGTTGAGCATGTAGTGGCTCGATACAAGAACGATGAGAAAGGCCTGGGGTTTGAGGACAAGAATGACCAGTGGACCAAGCACGAAGATGATTTTAATGCTTTATTAGCGAATTTATCGAATGGTATGTAACATAACCTCACTTTATCAACCTACTGTAATGTTTGAACTTACCTACCTATTTATAATTTTTTAATCTACAATATGTACCTACTCAGATAATCTTGTACATATGAAAGTAATTATGTTTAAATCTTGAATATGTAAAACTATACAATTTCTTTTGTTAGGTTTTTATGCAATCGACTGAAAGTTTTAATTATAAATATTCTTTTGTATTTTAGGTGATACAAACGAAGAAAAACTCCATAGTGGCGTATCTCTCGAACACAAATCAAAGAAAAGCAAAACGAGAGTGCACTATCACAAATTTACCCGAGGTAAAGACCTTACCCGCTACAGCGAGAAAGATCTCGCCAATATTTTCGGTAAAAAAAGTTTGAAAAACATCGAAGCAAAGCCCGAGGTTCTCAAAGAAGATACCAATATTGTTGAAATAACGGAGCAAGTATTCACTGAAAAGGGCAGCATGGAAGATTACTTTAAAAATAAATTTTCTGCTTTAAAAACTAAAATCTCTTTTAATTACCAAGAAAATGTTGATGAAGCTGATTATAGCTTCCGAGGGTTTGCAGGAACTCAACAAGAGCCTGAAAATCAAGAAACAAATGTTGCTTTTGAAGGATTTTCATTCTACAATAAAAATACAGCTATTAATACTGAAATTCCTGAAGATGTTGAGAAACCTAAGAAAAAGAAGAAAGATAAATCGAAAAAACATTTAATTGAATCTGAAAAGACAGAATATTGTGTTGAAAACAATGATTTACCGGAAAATGATGAACCAATTAAAAATAAAAAATCGAAAACCTATCCTAATGAAATTGATAACAATGAATTGCCTACTAATGAAATCAAAACTAAAAAGAAAAAATCTAAAAGTAATCATAAAGAAATTGATCCCAACGAATTAGCTACTAATGAAGTTATTGCTAAAAAGAAAAAATCTAAACCAAATCTTGAAAATGGAACCGATGAATTACTGAATCAAGAACTTGTAAAAAAGAAGAATAAGGAAAGCTCAGAGGAACTGATTAAACAAAATGAAGTGCTTGTTGAAGATTGTTATGTTCCAAAAAAGAAGAAAAAGAGGAAAAATAAAGATAATGAATTTTAAACAATGTGACTCTTTATTTTTGTATTTTTAGTGGTCTATTTACATTTTTTATGGCTCAGAAGTCTTTATCTATACTAATATTATAAAGCTGAAGAGTTTGTTTGTTTCTTTGAACGCGTTAATCTCAGGAACTAATGGTTTGAATTGAAAAAATATTTTTGTGTATTGTTGTGTGTGAGTAAGGCTACATACAGGCTACTTTTTATTTGATATTTCCATGAGAATTCAGGAGATCAGGACTTACGCGGGTGAAACCGCGGAGCGCAGCTAGTTTAGTATAGATGAGCTCCAAAACCCCAAAATGAGATCAATGCCCTTAAAAAAATCGAAAGAACAGTGATGCGACCTTCAGCAAATTCTATTTTAGTCGATTATCCCAACTTTGTAGCTATATTCACTCACATCAAACTGTCGAGAGTCAAGCAAACGTCAATGTCACTTCGCGCTACGCGACGCGTGTTTGGTTGGGAGGAGGTGTGCATTTTGTTGCTTCGTAACTTACAAAGAAATAATCTATATAAAGCTTATATTACTACATAAATACAAATATAAAGTAGTTAAATAGTGAAATTAAACAAACGGCAATAAAATTGTATGATGGTGATACACAATGAAACCGATTTACCAGTCGAAATGGCAGTCATAAAAAAACCACTCTTCGAGCAAGAATCTTCTATTTTTAACAAAAACCACGTGCAAAAATCTACAACCAAGTACAATAATCGAGACACCTTTACTGAATCAAAAATGAACGCTTCGGAAATCAGTGTTATAAGCAAAAAATCAAAGAAAAGAAAAGCCTCAAGGAGTACGTCAGAAAACATTGAAATCTCGAGTAATATTAGTGCCGAGGACCTTCTAGAGCTAAAAACAGTGTACAAAAAGTGTAAAGCAGTGATCAAAAAGATAGAAATAAAGTACGGACATTTACTAGACCTAGAAACAGAGGAACCGACTCAAAAACAGAGAAAATTCAATGAAGAAACCGATTGTGATACTTGTCAGTGTATTTTGAATAAGAAAATAGTGTTCGACGACGAAGGTAAGGAGTCTACAGTGGAAACAACATCAGACAACCACATTTGCCCGAAAAAAATTAAGAAAAATACACTAACGGACCCAGAATGTGACACAACAAATAACATAGAAAAGAACACATTATCTGTTGAATATTCAACAAACTCGCTGCAATACCCAGATGACTTAAAAGAATTGTCAAAATTATTACAAAATTCTAATTCAGAAATAACTTACAAAGAACAGCGAATCAATAGAGACTTACTCGTTCAAAAGGCATTTGAATTAAAACAAATGTATACTAATGAAATAAAGTTAAATAAGCCATTTTTGATAGAACAGTTGAAGAAGAACTCTGATGAGCTGCTTCTGTTTAAAGGAACTAATTTGTCTACCTTGCCAGGGTACTTTTGTACCTGATTTTTGTAAGATCTTGACTAACATTGAGGTACTATAGGCTTTCTTACTCTATTACTTTTATTCGTCATAACTTTTTTTATTTTTTTACCTGATTGCAAGGAAAGTGTGTGTATGTTTAAAAGCGCCTACCTTTGTAATATTTAAATAGAACACTGCAGTAGAATCAAATGTTATTATAACGGCTCTAAACGTAGAGTTATAAAAATATTTTAAGTGCTAAAAAGGTGCCAAAATGTTAGTTGAGTTATTCTTATCTTATATTTTTTAGTTTAAGAATTAGTAAATACCTAAACTACTAAGTTATGTTAATAAAATCAATTTAAATGAGTGCCTTACTTCTTTTTTTTTCACAGCAAATCTAGAAATATCACCATTCAAGCATGACATAGGTTCCTATATTTTATTAAATATTGCAGTACAATCTAACACAGCGCCTTCTAGCCCCAAGCTAAGCATCTAGGCTTATGTTATGGTGGCCAGACAACGGCTAGAATATTTACAAACCTACTTTTTGGAACCATAGACCAGTAAAAACCTCAACATAGTAATTGCTTTTGCAGAATCGAACCCGCTTCTGAGTCTTATGCAGACGTTCGCCCACCGCGCTATAGAGGTCGTTAATGTTTATTACATAGGAATTCAAGTTTATTATCCATTAAAGGCAGCTTCAAGTTACCTATAGTACTGGAGCCACAGTAGCTTGAGCTTGGTATTCAAGAATTTATAGGTTGATAGCCAGCCAATGTCATATTACAATGAATCATAAGTTCAACCTTATTTCTTTCCCACATTGAACTCTCTTGCACAGTTTTTTAGGTTCTAAATTCTTTGATATAAAATCAAACTTTGATTGAACTATCGATTGAATGCCCATTGCCTATTGTTTCACAGTATACACCAATATTTGAGAATACACATTGCAAAGAATTATGAGCTTTATTTCTATGATTATGAAGTACTTTAATGCTAAATAGTTAGTTACCGAATTGCAGACTGAATAATAATGATGCCTACATGCTGTCTATGGTTACTGTGTTGTTATCGTGGATTGTTCAACTTATGATAAAGGTAGGTTTTGTCTTACATCAAAGTTCTTTATTTCTGCGTAAAATGCCGGGCCGGATACAGTTCTTGGTACCTACCTAGTAAGTAGGCATGAAAATTATAGGTCTAGTCTAGGTACCTACACGACAGAACATAGTTTTCATCTAACGATCGTCGATCTATGGTCTTTGCTAGTAGCGTACGGTCGGCTGCATAGTTGCAGACCCACCGTAGAACTCCGGCTGTTATTAAAATGTTTTTAACACAAGCAAGATTCTAGGCACCTGCTCTTAATGAAGTTTAAAGTCTTCTAACTCATGAATTTATCAAACAAAAATTATTAAAAAGAAAACATGCCAATAATAGTAATTTTTGAACTCTACCGGGGGCTGCAATTATGCAGTCGACCGTACCTACCTACTTGCAAAGATTGTATCTATCTATTTAACCTCGCGCAGCGAATTGTGACCTCTGCGGTAAGTGGAAGGGGTATGCGCAGAACTCGATATTTATATGAAAATTGAGTTCTGCGCATACCCCTTCTACTTTCCATCAGAGGTCAACATTCGCTGCGCTACGTATACTAATAATTTAATAGATATAGAATATACCTAGTATAGATATATTCTATATCCATAGGTAGGTGGGTAGGTACTTAATAATAAAAACCGACTTCAAAAAAACCTGAAAAGAAAAACTAACAAAACCTGAAAAAAAACCCAAAAAGTGAAAAATAATCCATTTCGGGTCACTAAGACAGCAGATAACTTAAACATAAGTACTTACTTGGAAGTCTGACTGGGTTAGATTGAATGTTGAGAGGTATAAAGAAAACATGGTGTCACCCAGTCCGACTTCCAAGTAAGTACTTATGTTTAAGTTATCTGCTGTCTTAGTGACCCGAAATGGATTATTTTTCACTTTTTGGGTTTTTTTTCAGGTTTTGTTAGTTTTTCTTTTCAGGTTTTTTTGAAGTCGGTTTTTTAAATTTTTATTTATTTTTTATTTAACCATTTTTAGTGCCACTGTCACTGAAAATTCTACTCCATGAGGCGAAAGCGACTGTTTCTTCAAATTGCAACCTGTACCTAATCGTAACCCATTGAAGAGTTTGGTAATAAGGTGTTTTCGGATGCCCCATTCATCCTTTTTGTGTATGGGCCACTTCTATTAGTGGAAATGGAAACCTGAGCAATTTGTTGAATCTCGCTGTGCAGATCTGTTCATCACTCCGAAGATCCTCATCAGATCTTCATTTAGGATAAGGTTTTCTATCAAAATTCATTCAAACCCAGTCCGGCGAGGCAAAAGCGAATATTTTATTCAAATTGTAACCTATAATCGTAACCGATTGAAGAGTTTTCTGATGAGAAGGTGGTTTCAGATATTCCATTTATCGGTAACTATTAGTTTATGGGCCAATTCTACTGGTGGAAATCGAAAAATGAGCAATTTGCTGCACTTTCGAGGTGCAATTTTTTTTTAAATATTTCAGGACATATTATTCTGTTCATCACTTCGAAGATCCTCATCAGAACTTCATTTAAGATAGGGTTCTCTATCAACATTAATTCAAACCCAGTCCCGCGACTAAATTCGACTAAATTCTTCAAATTGTAACCTGTAATCGTAACCGATTGAAGAGTTTTCTGATGAGAAGATGGTTTCAGATATTCCATTTATCGGTAACTATTCGTTTATGGGCCAATTCTACTGATGGAAGTCGAAAAATGAGCAATTTGCTGCACTCTCGAGGTGCATTTCTGTTCATCACTTCGAAGATCCTCATCAGAACTTCATTTAAGATAGGGTTCTCTATTAACATTCATTCAAACCCAGTCCGGCGACTAAATTCGACTAAAATCTTCAAATTGTAACCTGTAATCGTAACTGATTGAAGAGTTTTCTGATGAGAAGGTGGTTTCAGATATTCCATTTATCGGTAACTATTCGTTTATGGGCCAAATCTACTGGTGGAAATCGAAAACTGAGCAATTTGCTGCACTCTCGAGGTGCAATTCTGTTCATCACTCCGAAGATTCTCATCAGATCCTCACCAAATTTTTATGGGACCACCCCTGAGGTATCACTTTTCGAACACAAAAAGAATCATCTCAATCGGTTGAGCCGTCTTCGAATGATCGCGTAACATACACACAAAAAAAAAAAAACATACAGACGAATTGAGAACCTCCTCCTTTTTTGAAGTCGGTTAAAAAGAGAAAAGATTTGATTGTTTGCATTGTTTATGGCCCGAAACTACTGGACCGATTTTGATGAAACTTGGTATGAGGATACCTTGATTAATTCGGAATGTCATAGTCTACTTTTATCCCGATATTCCCACGGGATCGGGAGTTATGCGGGTGAAACTGCGGAGCGCTGCTAGTCTTACAATAACGCGCCTTAGTTTCCAGACTTCTAGTAAAAGCAACTTTAGAGGTGTTGATGAATTTTCCATCTTATGACTGTTATTGAGTAGAGTCATAAAATAATATGTTATGGTGATTATTGTGTGATTAGGTAGGTACACACATCATCAATTCGGTAGGAATATTTCTCAGTGACCTCATTATAAAAGCCTCATTTGTACAGCCGGTTCTGACTTCTGTTTGGTCAATACTTTCATAAGCATAACTACGCTTAGGTAGATGCCTGGCAAAACCGCTAAACTACGGGTAAACAAAACACTAATAAACATAATAGTAATACGCCATTTCTAACTAGCTTACTATGTGAACGAGTGTGCGCTGCTATTTACAATTTAACAACATGCAAGTTCATTTGAATTCCGTTTTGTATGGGTGTATGGGTCTTCAAGTTTCAAACTAGGGTGTAGTTATGTAGGTAGGTATCACCTAATCTCATATGCCGCGAGCCGGCGTCATCGCCGGACGTATGCGTGAGACAACCTTTGCCACAAATCAAAAGAAGTAAATTCCATATTCAAATCAGTGAAAACGAAAGCGCGCCAAACTAAAAATATACAAGCAATTAACGAGTGAAGATTATATTGAAGTTAGATAAGTACTTACTGTGGATTTTAAAACCTTTTAGAAAGTGAAAAAAAGTTGTGTGCAATAAATGAATTGTCTTAATAATATGAAATTGGATAACTTGGGCTTGGAGAAGTTGCAGGTCAGTGATCGTAATATTATTGCACTTCAATGAAAGTGGGTAGATACCTACTCTACCTACGAGATGCTACGAGCATCAAATTTTTTTTATGCCAAAAAACATCCTCTATTTTTTTTAGAATAATTACAAAAAAATTAAAGTAAAATATGAATAAATGATAAATACTAAAACTGGATGGAATGATACTGGACTGGACAGTTTTGCTATGCGAAAATTGTCAGAAGATGTTATTTTAACCCTTGGTTGTTGATAGTGTACCTAAGTAGATCATTTTGTGCCTTGCAATTTTCATGAATGCAATATGTACGTACAGTCGGCTGCATAATTGCAGTCCCCGGTAGAGTTCGAAAATTACTATTATTGGAATGTTTGCATTCTAATATTTTTTGTTTGATTAGTTGATGAGTTAGAAGACTTTAAACTTCAACTAAAGCAGGTGCCTAGAATCTTGCTCGTGTTGAAAACATTCTTTTAACAGTCGTTTTAGAGCTCTACGGTGGGTTTCCAATTATGCAGCCGACCGTACTACCTAAAGTCCTGCATGCGCGTAGAGTCTCTCCTACATAATAATATCAACCTACCAAGTGTTTGAGAGAAACTTGACTGGACTGGATGCATGTCTTCACAGAAAAAAAAGGTTTCTTGAAGCAAGACATACTTAATCCTTTCCCAGAGACACTAAAAAATTATTTGTTGTACCTACTGCTTATTTTATGTCAAGTTTTTAAGCTATTGTATAGCTTTTATCGCGGGCTTTGAGCGCGGGGACCGAATCAAGAAATTCCGTAACGAAAATAAAACCTAACACCCCCCACTCCGCCTACCATGTAGCTCGGCCAGCGTTCGCTTAACGTTTATGTATAAGGTACGACTGTACGAAGCTCGCACGATGCAATAGCTTTACCGCGGCAGTCCCCGAGTGCCACACGTTTTTTTTTACTAAAACCAAGAAATTATTCTCTATAGCGTCTTTAGGGAGAGGATTATTTCTTGGTTTAAGAAACCTTTTCGAGTTAACTAACTACTTATACCAATTTCGGTGTAGGCTTGAACCTTACTAAAGTACCTACATAATAGAATTTTAATTAGTTAGATTATGATTCATTCTACCTCATTCATAAATTAAGTACCTAGGTAGGTATAAAATCTATCAAATGAAATTGATGTGCGCCATTAAATTCGCAATATTTAGTGGCTAATACCATTTTAGAGACAAAGCAAAATCCTATTTAAGGAATATTCATAAATTATTTTCGTTAGGTAGGTTTTGATGGTTATTAATAAAATCTGGCGTTAAACAAAATAGTTTATTGATGTGAATCGTCATTAAAAACTTTCAGAAGAGTAGGGGTTGCAAAAACGAACTTCTAACAAAGAGGTTGGATTAGCTACATCCATCAGAATTGACGTAAGCTGAGTCATTTCACGAAGTCCCCGATAAAACCTACCCTGATTTTGTGACCCTTCTCAAGTTTTGTGTGACAAGAGGGTCCAAGAAACGGAGACGTTGCAAGTTTCCTATACTGAAAGTTAGTAGGTAGGTAGGTACCTACTCGTAGAGTTAACAAAATAGAATAGAAGTAAAACTCGATAGAGGTACCTACTTATGTGGAAATTCAGTGAAAAGAAACCATGAATGAAGAGCTTCGTATTGCATAAACATGGTCTTATTTTGCGTAGGCGCCGCCGCATTCAGGGCGTTGCGCGTTGTTGGTACTTTGACCCATGTTGCTTAACTTGCAGTCATATACTAACATACATGTTGTATCATTCATATGGTGTCTAGCCTTATATGGGCAAAATTTGAAAGGTTTTGTCAATAGAATTTTGTATGTTTTGGGGCAACTTTCAATAATATTACTACAGACAGAAGCCTGCGGGCCGCATCTCTACTTAGCTACTTACCAATCTACCATTTTTTATAATAGGTAGTTAAATAAATAAACCATATATGCGTTTATTTCTTTCAGAATTTCTTAGCCAAATATACCTAAGTATGACCTAAGTATCTACATTAGGTTAAAGCCTTATTTTAGGCATCAAAAGCTCGTGCGCCAGTATTAGTTACTTATAATTTCATATAAATTCCAATTGACTGCAATTCTATCAAAGAATCCTATTATTTTTTAAATGATGTCATCATTTGATTGCTTCTATTTAGGTCGACTTTTAAACACGACTGGTTTTTAAATAGAATTAGATTATAGATTATTAAATAGTTAGGCGCTAAAGGAATGTAAAAAACAATAAACTTGTTATTTCTCATAGAATATTTCTTGAAACGATCTGCTACTACCATCTCACTCACTTAAACAAATATAGTTTATTTTTTATTCGCTAGATGGCAGTAAAAAAATTAAATCAGCGCCATCTACATTCGAATAGCGGTCTTTCTAGAAACTAAGTTTCTCAATTTGTGTAATAGATGGCAGTATAAGTTAAACAAAAAGACTAACACAAATAAAATCTCATCTGTCGCGTCAAAATCTGTCGCGAGAACGGCTGAAAATGCTCACCCACAAAAGTGCCCAACGCGCCATAAGAAGTTTTCACTTCAAAAACTAAGCTACAAATGACATTTGAGCTAGATTATTGGATGCTAAAGTAATGTTAAAACTAAGCTACAAATGACATTTGACATTTGAGCTTATTCACAACAAAGACCAATGGAATCATCAACCGATTCAAAACAAAGCAAAACATCGTCGCTACTGTTTTATCGCAATAATGACGGACTTCTCAGAATTATTCAGAATCGTTCCCGTTCTTCAAAGCGTGTTCTGACTTGTCGAAGGTTTTATCAATCATGGTTGAGCTCAAGGTCGATAACTGGATAAACTGGCTTTAGGGACCAGTCTATAATTTAGAAAAGGTGCTCGGTTCTGATAGTCGTACCTACTTACTACCATACCCAAAAATTGGAACTATAGACCTCAGTATCTGGTATAAATTTCACCTTGCTAGGTCCACTCGTTCCTGAAAAAATCGGTGGTGACACACGGACAGACAATCGGACAAGAGAGTGATCTTAAAAGGGTTTCTTTTTTACCCCAAAAAACCTACATCTTTATGTAAAATTTCTCTCAATTAACAGTGAAACAATTAAAATTATATATTCTGCGCTAAAGCTCTCTCTTAAGCTAAAAAGCTCGTTAACTCTCGCATAAATACGAGCTTTTTAGTATCTGTTACTGCACAGTCTTCTCTCTTATCTTATTAGCCCATGATGTTCCAATGTTGGGCAAAGTCCTCCCCAAACTCCTTACACCTATCACGGTCCTATGGTATGGACGACCACTCTTCCATAAAAGAGTCACTGACAGTTCAGTGAGTTTAAATATTAAACAAATGTAAATAACAGAACCTCTCCTTTTTGGGTCGGGTGTAGGTATAATAAGTATTGATTACCAAGTCAAGAAGCCCTACATTGAATTCCACTAAGCTAGAGCTGTAGACAACATTCATAACTCATTCAAATAGGCTTATTGTGCAACGTGCATAATGTGTTAGTTCATATCGTGTGGTCCACTTTCATATAGGAATCTTGCATCTATACATCCTTACCTTTATGTTTATGATAGATAACTTTATACCATACCTACTAGCAGCGTTCCGCGCTTTCACCCGCGTAACTCTCGATCTCCCAATGTATCCTCATACCAAGTTTCATCAAAATCGGTCCAAGAGTTTCGGCGCCTATTCGTTACAAACAAAAAAAACCAAAATACTTTGCTATGGTTACCTTATTAAGGTGAAGTAGTACCTGAAAACCCCTATCCCTTTCCCACGCGCGTGTCGCGCGATGTCTCTATCCCTTTCCCCCGCGCGAAGCGAAATGACAGTTTTAACTGTTTTATGTAATTACTGCGCTCCGCGGTTTCACCCGCGTAACTCCCGATCCCGTGGGAATATCGGGATAAAAAGTAGCCTATAACCTTCCTCGATAAATGGACTATCCAACACAAAAAGAATTTTTCAATTCGAGCCAGCAGTTCCTGAGATCAGCGCGTTTAAACAAACAAACAAACAAACTCTTCAGCTTTATAATATTAAGTACATATAGATAAAAGACTATAACATCTATTTTAGTGAAAAACCATCTGTACTTACTACCTTATGGGATTTGATGTAAGGTTTATGAAAATATAAATTTTGTACTTACTTGTTTTTTCTTGACACTCGCCGAAAATTAAAAAAAAACTTATAAAAATTACGATTTATTACGTTTTTTACTATCTAGGCAAATCACTCTAGTCGTGTTCCGAAGTGTATGACAACACAAAGCATTTTTTCACCTTTACGACGCGTGGGAATATCATTCTATGGATTTAAGCGGTTGATACCCAAAAACGGTTTCTAAGACACCTCTGTCGCGCTTCTGGTCTTACCACTTTGGCTTAATAACGCTCACGTTCCCGTAACGTGAGCGTGACGTCACACTTTTTTGTAAGTGCAGTACTGTATTCATCGATTTATAAGACGTTATCACATCAAAAATCTTTTGTCTTTATAATATTAGTATAGAAGTATAGATAATATTAGATAACTTTATAGCATAGGAATGTCTACTACTGTCTGAGAATTTTTCATAGACATGTTCAGCATTTTGATGAGTTCATATAACCATACTAAGTCGGTATGCACAGCAATATACTTGAAGCATTTTGTAGGTACAGGGTTCTTTTTTCTATATTCAAGTAAAGTAGGTATCCCGTACGAGAAAGTTTGATTAGCATTGCAAGAGTGAAACAAACTGTACCTATTGGTAGTCGGAAAGTCAAATACCTACCTACGTATTTGACTTTCCGATCGCACGAAGATTTTGAATCAGTTACACTCCTTGCGTGAGAAACTATTCAAGCAAGCATCAGCTGCAGTACCTATAGGTACCTTTTCTTTCATTTAAAAGGTCCACCAAAGTTAATTGTGTTTTTAGAAAAGTTTTATTTACAAAAGATTGATGCATGATAATTATATGATTATGATTATTTCGCGGAAGAAAGAAGTAATACATGTCGGTTAAAAAATTACCAATAGAGGTCCTTTTAAAAAAACGCTACCTCCTCATTTGTCAAATTATGATACTTAAGTAATTTAAAAGATTGCGGGAATTGCGGGAACAGATGAAATACATACCAACATACGGGTCAAAAATAATAATCCTCTTGGGTTCGTTGTAGTCGGGTGTGAAAGGTTGCATTACCTCTATGTCTCCGATCTCAGTCCAACCATCTTCTATTACTTGCATTAATTCCTTCGTTTGGTCTTCGTCGTAGGTACTTTTAAAGGCGTCTTAAGGCAAGGCTGGTTTCTTGTGCCTTTTTTTGATTGGTGGGCGCGTAAATCCTAACTTAGTTTTTTTATGACTATTCAAAGTGATCCCATTCAAATTGTATGATTCTAAATTTTTACTTTTGACATCCAATGGACCAAAAAGTCTTCTTCTCTTCATTGATATGGTTAATTCATAATTAACACATTTCTTCTCTTTATTTCCAGACAACAGAACGCAGTGCAGGATGGGAGACGCACAGAGTCCGTCTGAACAGGGTGCAAGGGTACGGGTTCGGTATCGCCGTGTCTGGTGGCCGGGATAACCCTCACTTTGCCAGTGGCGACCCCTCTATAGCCGTATCTGATGTGCTGAGAGGTGGACCTGCGGAAGATAAGTTACAGTAAGTTTTTGGGAACGATTTGGTTCCGTTTTGAGGGCCAGCAGCTGCACGCTGTTACGAGATTTTTTGCCCGTAATGATTATGCCAAGATGCCATTTAAAATCTTTGTGGTCTGCAGGTCTTTTAAGCACTGTAATAGAATAAATAACCAAATCCAATAGGTTGTTTACGCAAATCTTCAACAGACAGACTTCAAATTGGCATACGACTTGAAGATATGGATCTAGAAACGCCTAATTCCTTTCGCATTCTCAAGATGTAAAATAAATATTGATTTTCTTCTTCACAGAGTAAACGACAGGATAGTATCTGTAAATGGAGTTCCCTTAGAAAACGTGGAATATGCTCGGGCAGTGCAAGTGCTTCGGGATTCAGGGGCCACAGTTTCACTGGTAGTCCGAAGACGAGCACCAGCGCCTCCTCCAACAGCGCCGACGACAATCAAACTAGCTCTTTCTAGAAATGGAAAGAAAGAAGGTAAGTTTTAAAACTCCAAGCCTGGAACAAGGTTGATGCCTAAATCCAGTAAATTTACTAAATAGCTCTTTAATCTGACTACTACTTAGCATATATTTATTTCTGAATGAGTTGCACCGTTTGGTGTCTTCGTCATCCCTTCTTTTTGGTAAGAAGTTTGAGTCCAGTAATTTCTTTTGCCGCCTCATTACCCATCACATTAATTAGGAAATTTTAAGTAACTTCTTGAATATCCCCTTTTGCGTAATTAGTACCTACTTCAATCATTTGGCTGTGGTAGCAGAAATTCTACTGGGTGAATTCATTCTAAATTATCTTTTTGATACTCCAGATTTCGGCATAGTGCTAGGCTGCAAAATATACGTAAAAGAGCTAACGCTGAGAGCTCGGGAACAGCTCAACCAATCCGGCCAAGGTCTCTGCGAAGGCGACGTTGTCGCCAAGATCAACAACACTCCAGTAACTGATGCTATGACGTTGAAAGAAGCGAGGAAATTGGTGGAGGCCTGCAAGGATAGACTTAACTTGGTGGTCACTAGGGAGCTAATCAGAGAAGAAACTGTCACTAATGGAAATTATCAGAATAATTATAATAGTTTAGGTGAGTCACACTAACTCTTCATTTTTACACAATAACTCGTCCTCGAATAGAGCTGGAAGTACCTACCAATTAGATAGCTTTAAAAAAGCTATAGGTAGCCTTAAAATGACCAGTAAATTTTAATGCTAAATCAACCACACACAAGGAGCAGAAGTATTATATGTAAGTATATTCCTTTACCAATCTGATAAAATGGATCAAATAAATATTCAATAACTTCTCGAATCAATATAGAGGTAAAGCTGGTGAATTCTATCTCTGTTCGCACTTTGCAATGGTTTTTATGATGTTTTAAATTGCTATTGTTATGACCAAAGTTTTAACACCATGACTTATTTACCTTGTAGAAGCAACACCACACCCACCGTATCCAACATCAGAGGCAGTATCCTCAGGGTATTCGAGCAGCGGTCAGAACCTGTACGTGGCGGCGCCAGTTCGAGGAGCTGATGGTAGACGACATGATGACCAACCACCTAGACCACCACCGCCAAGGAACGAAGGTAAGGAGAAAACCTGAAATTTTTCGTTTCATTATAGTTAAAAATTAGCTTACGAGTGTCACAAGAAGCGACGCGCGTTAGGAGTAGAGCTAGCTAAATAGTACTAGAGATTGTGAAGAAGAGCTGACGCGCAAGCCGTTTTACGTGATGTCTATAGCCACATTCGGGAAGAGTTGCATAGCAAGAGGACTGAAAAAGATATGTAGGGACTTAAGTGAGTTGGTGAAAGAGTCCAGAACAAGTAACCAACGTATATCCCGAGATTCAGCCTTAATGACCTAAGATAATCAGTCAATAAGGCCATGGAAGGAAGGTGGGAATGTCCAATGAACAATTTCTTGTTCTAGATGAGGTGGGACTTCTTCCACGTTCCTGGCGCCAGATAATAGACAGGAATCGTTTAGTTAGTGATCAGAAATCTATGCCATTATACTGATTATTGAAGAATTATAGGTATTATACCTAAGGTTAATAAAATGCTCGTATTGCTTTCAGATTATTATAGCAGTAGAAGACAACTTTACGAAGAAGATGCAATGGCAAATCAAAGAAGTAAACCTCCGTAAGTAACCTTCAATTTGATTTGAAAACTCTAACGTACAACCCAATTTTTCACAAGCTTTTATTAAGTTTCACTTGTCCCGATGTTTGTCATCAAAACTTGCAAATTAAATTTGATCCACGTCCCTTTCAATTTTTAATTTTTGGTTTATCACTAATAATATTCTTTATCCACAGGAGTGAACCTCGTCTAATAAGTTTCCAAAAGGAAGGCTCTGTTGGTCTACGGTTGTGTGGAGGCAATCGTTCCGGTGTGTTTGTATCAGGAGTCCAGCCAACCAGTCCTGCTGCTTTACAAGGGTTGCAGCCTGCTGATAAAATATTGAAGGTAAGATCCATAGTCAGAACCTTGGATTTCATCCAAATTTCAGGTTTAGACTTCATCATCATATCAGCTACAACACGTCCACTGCTGAACATAGGCCTCCCCCAAAGACCAAAGACTTCCAAAGCGACCGGTCGCATGCTCTCTGTCTAACGACTTCCCGCGACTTTTATTAAGTCGTCCGTCCATTTAGTAAGATGCCATCCCGCGCTGCGCTTTCTGGTACCTGGTCTCCAATCTAGGACTTTTCGGTCCCATCGGCCATAATTTCTACAGCTATATGCCCCCGCCCATTGTCCACTTTAGCTTACTAATCCTTTTGGGCTATGTCGTTAATTTTAACTTTACTTTCGGTTTAGACTTATTTCCCTAAAACTAATTCTGTCTATTAGACTGGCTGGATTTTAAGGTTAGGAATGTCCCATTCAAAACTGGTCACTTGGTTTTGTTTAACCAGTGCGCTATTGGCAAAAATCTCATGTCCAATGCAGTGTTTTGAATGAAAAATAGTAAGTTTAATCTTATCTTGATCTTCTTGTTTTGTGTGCCATCAGGTAAACGACATGGAAATGAAAGGTGTGACGCGCGAAGAGGCGGTGCTGTTCCTGCTCAGCTTGCAGGAACGTATCGACCTGATCGTGCAACATTCACCCGAAGAGTACAACGCCGTAGCAAGTGGACAGATGCGTAAGTTTTATTCTACCATCTCTAACTCTGATTGGATCAGAGATCAGAGATATTTTAAATAATATTATTATTGAGTGAAACCTTAGCAAGGGAACAGTCCCCATTATCATCCGAGCGATGTTCCCGGTTGCATCCCTCTCGGGAGCCCGGGGTCCACTTTCCTGCGTTTAAGCACTTCGAGTGATCTTCGGCCAGGGAACAGTCCTTAGCTGTCGAGTGCTGCGGTAGAATTGCACCACGTTCCCGCAGTCGTGGCATCATGGGGAGACAGAAGACGGATGGAGTTTTAGTGGGTAAACCTCTGGTCACCCGCCACCTTCAGGCCAGTAGGGAAATGTGGGGTACCCTCGTTGTTCTCCCTCTGGGGAGTAGCATTTCTCCCCGCTAGTATTAACTGTTTAATATCCTAAACCTATTGTTATTTCAGCGGGCGATTCGTTCCACATAAAGACACACTTCCACTACACGGAGCCGACGGACGGTGAGATGTCGTTCCGTTGCGGCGACGTGTTCCACGTTGTGGACACCTTACACAACGGTACCGTCGGCGCTTGGCAGGTTTATAGGATAGGTATGTTTGGCTTCAACTATTTAGAGGACTTTTGAATACCCCCCATGCATAGAGGCTGAAGAGACGGCAAATTGAACTTAGGATTATAGGTGACGTCAATAGTCTTCCACAAGTTTTCACAACATGAGTGGCATTTATGGGGCTGGTTCGCTCACTGACAGCCACATGTCCAGTTGCGGAAAACTGCCCGTACAAGGACTGATGGACAAATAACAAATTCTTAAGTTTATCCCCGAAAAAATTAAAAGGGAAGTGGCTTTCAATTAAGTTGAAAATTTGCACTGGGTAGTGTTAGGATACTGTTCATTCTGGTAAGTTTAGCTGCGCAGGTTCCGTTTCGAAATCAGAATAATACGGTATAAGGATATTTCATCACAATCGGTGCAGTTGTTTTTGCCTAAAAGGAGTAATGGACTAACCAACTTTTCTAACAAATTCACATCCATTTACCAAAAAAATCTGTGTAACGTTCAGGGCGGAACAACCAAGAGGTCCAGAAAGGCACAATACCCAACAAGGCGCGCGCCGAAGAGCTAGCCACCGCTCAGTTCAACGCAACCAAGAAGGAGATGTCCGGTAACGATGGGAAACACAACTTCTTTAGGCGGAGGCGGTCTACGCATCGCAGGAGCAAGAGTCTTGGCAAGGTACGATCCTGTTATAATACGAACATAATTTAAAAAATATAACAATTGCAGTAGGAAAAGAAGACGTACCGCGCTGACCTCAAATAAATTGGCAGGAATATTTTTTTATAGAGATCTACTAAATAATTTTATTGCGGTAAATAAACCCAGAAGCGAGTGAAACCAAATACTTTTGGTGTGCCTAGAGTGATCTAAAAACCATTGGTGGAGCCACACCACTTATTTAGTGTCTCTGACAAACGTTATTTGAATGACAAAATTCACATAATAGTCATTTTAGAACTCTATGGTGAGTCTGCAATTCTGTTGCCGACTGTATCAAGAGATGTTGAGAGCATGAAAATCACGCGAATTCCGCGGTTATACATTAACTGTGCTAGGTTTATGAATCTCCAGTTTGTCTCCAACAGGAACACTGGGACGAAGTAGTTCTATCGGACAGTATAAGCAAGTTCCCTGCCTACGAGCGTGTCGTGCTCAAGCAGCCTGGCTTCGTGCGACCTGTCATCGTGCTCGGTCCCGTCGCTGACATCGCACGGGAACGACTGCTTCAAGACTCGCCTGATACATTCTCTGCACCAAGTCAGTATAATACTTTTATTAATTTCACTTCAAATTTATTTTGTACATTTCACACCGCGCCATCTAGTCTGTAACTAAGCATCTAGACTAATGTAATATATGATGGAATACTTATTTTTTTCTTTGTAAATACATAATAATTTGAAACACCTATACCAGAAATCAGACTTAGGTACACGTAAAATTTGTTTCACCGCGGAAATTGAACCTACCATGTCACAGAGGGTAACTTACAGACATTATTTTGGCATATTCTAAGTAGTCCATTGAAGAAACACCACATAAACACAGCAACAAACATCCGGGTTGTATTTAATAGTAACTTTACTTGCATATTTGTTAATTCAACAGGCAGGTGAATCGTAGACTAACCATCAACCATCATCTAAAGGAAATATTTTTTGTTGTTTTTGTTTGTAACGAATGGGCTCCGAAACTACTGGACCGATTTCGATTAAACTTGGTATGAGGATACATAGATTAATTGGGAATAACATAGGATACTTTTTATCCCGATATTCCCACGGGATCGTGAGATACGCGGGCCAAACCGCGCTGCTAGTTTGTAACAAAATCTCATTAATTTCCCTCCAGAAATGGACAGCACCTTAGAAGACAGTAAGACGAAGTCAACCGGCATCATCCGTCTATCAAGCATCAGATCCATAATGGAAAGGGGAAAGCATGCCTTACTGGACATCACGCCGAATGCGGTAGACAGGCTCAACTATGCCCAGTTCTACCCTATCGTTATATTCTTGAAGGCTGACAATAAACATATCATCAAGCAATTGAGAGCTGGGTTACCTAAGTAAGTTTTATTTTGATGTTTATTATCTGTGCACTTTGGTTTTACTCGCGTAAGACTGGGAGTTCCGTGGAAATGTCTGGATAAAACACACAAAGACAGACAGACGGACAAGAAAGTGATCTTATAAGGGTTCCTTTTTTAGCTTTTGAGGTACGGAATCCTAATTACCTGTATGTTATTTCAGGATTTCAGTTCCTTCGTTTTTTTGTCAGTTTTACCTTGGGAACCTTACAATCCAACCATCCTCTTCTTTAATTCTTGTCAATTCAAGAGTTGCCTGGAAGAGATAAAGCCGCCCGTTGTGCTACAATGTTTAATTTATGCCGGACTGTCAAACACAGGGTTGCGGGTTCGATTCCCGCCTCAGACTTGTATTTATGCTTAGATATTTGTCTGTTGTCTGGTTGTTTCTATGTTTTATAAGTATATATTTACAAAAGAAAAGTATATCAATAGTATATCCGTTGTCTAGCACCCATTACACAAGTCTAGTTACTTAGCTTGGGGCTAGATGGCGATGTGTGGAATGTTCTGCAATATTGTGTTTGGCAGTCCGGCATGGTGACCATTGTTCCAACTGGATCGTCAAAATTACATCTATCTGTCTTGTTTTTCTAAATAGATCAGCCCATAAATCCTCAAAGAAGCTTCTAGAACAGTGCCAACACATGGAACGTGTATGGGGACATGTGTTCACCCACACGATCACACTAAGCGAGGCAAACCAGAACACCTGGTTCAGCAAGTTGCAAGACCTGATACAAAGGACGCAGCAGCAACAATTATGGGTGTCTGAGACTAAGGTATGTAAAGTTTATTGTATATTGAAAGTGGATTATGGTTAAAATTGATTTTTTAGGGATTTTATTGTTTAGACTGTGGTAATTTATAAGAAGCGCTTATATCTACTAAGGGGTTAAGCGGGAACTAACTTCACATACCTCAAATGAGGTAAAATAGACAAGTACTTTATTATAATTATGACATCTTATTATACTCTATTGTGAATAAATGATTGATTTGATTTGAACTAAAGAGTCAAAAAACTGTTTTGCAGTTACGCAGAGAATTTTGTAATAGGTATTATAGTTTAAGTGCTTTTTTTTGGTATGGAATTTGTCTGTTAAACCAATGATTTAAAAATAAAATAAAAAAATTAATTGGTAATAAATCATATTCTAGACTGAATTTTTTTAGGCAACCCATTTGCAATAGATCTATTTAATTTGATATAAACATGGACTTAATATTATTTGATATAAAACACTTTTCGTCTATTAAACAGCTCGATGAAGGTCTTTCTTCACGGGATCTTAGATTATTATGATGTACTGAATGTTTTTTAAGTTTCTTTTAAGTGGTAATGTCAAAAAAACTTTAAGTGTGAAAAGAAAAAAAATTAAATTCAGGCTTTGCTTTTTGTCGAAAATAAAAATCTACTTAAATTGTTTTCCGAAATAATTGCCAAATATCTTCATAAACCTTTTGATTTGACGATTACTTTTGAAAAATCTACCTTTAGTATGGCTTCAATTTTATTATTAATTCCTTTATTTAGTCATTCACAGTCTAAGCAATAATCACATTTAGTTTTTAACTAGGTTATTGGACTACTCTATTCAAAATATAATAAATATACATAATATATTTAACAATAAGTACACATGCCTTCAGTAAACGCATCATACTTCGAGACGGTTGCTTGGTAAAGGGATATATTGGTGCATTGGTAAATTGTACGTGGCTCTATCTGTTCTTGTATACCTACTTGTTTAACTGTTCCAAAACGAGGATAGAGATTTTCAAATTCTTATATATGTACATTGTACACTTTCAAAATGGTTCAAACAAAATGAAACTGCACAATTTTAAAATCACTTTATTGTAATTGATGTTTAAAATCTGTTTGCTTCAAATAAATAGATCAAATAACTTTTGAGGGTTTTTGAAGGGATCATGAAAAAGCAAACAAAAAATGTTAAATCTTTAGAGTTTTGGTTGGACACAAGTGCTATCAAAAGTTGACAGCATTTACACGTGAGACGTTTAAGATTGAGGCATTATTTGATGGTGTACTGGGTGCTTTATATTAAATCTTCATCTTCTCTAGTCATGTTAATTAACAGGATCGTTTCTTTTCTGTCTTGGTATAGCACGTTGAAATGGTGTCGGACATTTACTTCCCAATTCCTCCTTCCCCTTACCCTGCCTTTTACCCTATTTCCTATCCTATCCCCAACTACCCTCCTTCCCGGCCTTTGAGTTCACCGCACCCCATGTTACCTAACCAGAAAGTAGACCACATGTATGACGCTAACAGAAATCATGTAGTCCCTTACTACTATTCAGAAACTCTCACACCCTGCATGCCTAACAACGCGTTTGTTTCTAATAAAAACCGCCACACTCTAGCTAGCTACCCTTATGATGATAGACAAAACTACTACAGAAAGATAAAAGCTAAATCAGCGGCTAACACTCCCGAACTGACAGTTTTTAAAGCCTACCAACAATCAAATCGTCCATATAGTGTACTGGAAACGACTTCCAGGTCTCCAGTTACTAACGTTCAAAGACCATCTTCAGTCGTCCCAATGACTATTTCAGACCAATATAAACCCGCTTCTTTCTTCATAAGCGATATTCAACCTAAAAAGAGTAGTGAAGTTCCCGAATGGAAAGCAAAGTTACAAGCCGAAAACCCTAAGCCGCTTCTAAAAGGTTTAGAAAAACCTTTACGTCCTATATGTAAGATTCCGAACTGCAAATGTACTGTGAAAGTTGATCCATTAAGATATAGCAGATACAGCGAAGTTCGAACGTTGCCAACTGTTTCGGAACGGTCCTTAAATAAAGTTAAAAACTTGTCTCTGCCAACTTTAAAGTTGGAAGATCTTGATAAAATCGAGAAATACGATCAAACTGAAGCTGAAAGGGACATTGGTCCAACTCTTAGTAAGCCAGTTTCGGAACAACATTTAGGATACGTTTAAAATTAAAACCAAAATACCTATCTTTTTAAAGTTACCATTGTAGTTTTAGCACAACTAACACTTATTTTCTTTTATTATCTTGTACGTTAACTTTTAATATGTTTTGTTAATCTTCTTTCTTCTTGTATGAATGCATATAATATTGGCTGCTTCATACTTTTGGCATGCGCTTTTTGTTTTGTTGTTTATTTTATTTATGTTAGATTTAAACTAAGTTAAATTTTTGATCTAATTTCACCATTTAAGTACCAGTGTTGAATACCAATCAAAACGATAAAATTCAAAATCATCACTTTAATAAATAAAACAATTTTGAATGTTAACATCCAGTGTGAAAATCCCCATTAATCATTCACAGCTAAGTTTTATTTTGACGTGTTATGTGCAATCATTCATTTGTCTTGTGTTATCACCCCATTCCATACCTACCCTACCGGATGCTGCGACTCAACAGAGGCCTGAACCATTATCGGACGACTTTTTATTCTCAATGTCATCAAGTACTGAGAATCGTCTATCTTACGCTTCGAGTCCTGAAAGTGATTTGGAAGTGAGTCCTCCGCCTGCGCCTAGACTGGTGAAATCTTCTTCGGATCCTTCAATAGCTACAACACAGGACAACATGGATAGAGATGATGACATCAATCATATGAATATGAACATGAATATGACTATGGGTGATGCAGTACCACCGCCTTATACGGTTTGTTTTTTAATTTTTAATAATCAGACCATTTTTCATTATTACATTATGTATTTATATCATTATTAATATAAATTCATTGTGATTCTTGTTCAACGCTTATCGTTTGTCTTTTTATCGTATCCATTAGTTCTTTCTGCCAACTTAATGAGTTTAATTCTATCTAATTTACTCTCAATTCTCTCAGTTTTCTACAACCTACATTATTTTTCTAAAAAAGTAGGACTTTGCTTTCTGGTGGGACAGTTATGGGGGCTAATTTTACTTTAAGTTTTTTAAATTGTATGTTATTTTGTAGCAGGGTGGCTACGGTGACAGCAAGTATGGTTTCTCGAACAACACAGGCCCTACCACGAATGGTCACAGTCAGATGAACACTGAAGTTCCTCCGTACCATGGGAATGCTATGACACATTCGCCACCACACTCGCCTATGTATGGTACAGGTAAATAACTCTTTCGAAAGTACGTTTTAGAAGATTGTCCCTGGCTAAAAGCCATTTTATTGTAAAATTTAAAAAAATGCGTTTCCAATTAAAACTGATGTTTGAATTTCTTCTAGATTTTCTTCAAAATTTCTAAGATTTCCCACAAAAGTGACTTCACTAAAAATACTCCATACTTGTACTTGTATACGAGCTGTTTTCCGCGATTAGACCCTTTTTAATTGGGTCCTTTTTGCGTGAAGATGGATTAGGCTTGCCCAGCACCTATTACCCTCTCAGCTTAGTCGACCATGTCCAGAGGAGAGACCTTGTCAATACTTCTGGAGCCAACTAAGCCGCGGGGTTCATCACGATGTTTTCCTTCACCGTAAGAGCAATGTCAATTAGCGAACATAATTTTTTCTTAAGATTATCTTGGATTTTTGTCAAAGTCGAAGACAAAATTCTTTGAAAAGTTGGGCCTTTAGAACGCGCCTTCTAATGAGAAGAAGGTATAAATTCCCCATGAGTTTGTGCCTTCTTCCCATTGGGGGATTGTTTTTGTGTTCATGCTCACAAAAATCAATATAAGGGATTTTTTATTATTTTGTCAGACACTTCCAAAGTGGTAAAAAGTGTCCCCCCTGTAACTTCTAAAATAAGAGAATGATGAAACTAAAAAAATATATATGATATACATTACAATGCAAACTTCCACCCAAAATTGGTTTGAACGAGATCTATAAGTCAGTTATGGAATTGGGTTTTTTATTGTACCTATTAACTTATATTGTTTCAGTCCCAGAGTTACCACCACGCGGCGGGCCAGGCACAATCCCAGGCACTGCAGTCGCAGTGACACGTCCAACAGGCGGCGTGTTACTCCCAGCGCCGCCCCCTGGTCGACCCCCACATTCCCTCAGGCACAACCCTAATGCTAACATTAGACCCAGTGCCCAGGAACGGTTGTTTGGGAACAAAGAGGAGGAGAGTGGGTACGGGGCAAGAAGTATGCAACCGGCACACAGCCAGGCTTCACTGGATAGGCATAGGCATGCTAATCAGGTAAATATGATTGCCAAATGACACTCTTCTACACTAATTTAATCCCTATAATATACTAGCGACCCGCCCCGGCTTCGCACGGCTATATTATGCATGTATTATATCTAAAAACCTTCCTCTTGAAACACTCTATCTATTAAAAAAACCGCATCCGTTGCGTAGTTTTAAAGATTTAAGCATACAAAATGATATAGGGACAGAGAAAGCGACTTTGTTTTATACTATTTTTATTTATTTTTTTATTCGGAAGACAAACAGCAATAATCACAAACATTTAAATCAATCTTACTAACTAAAAAACCATTTACAAGTCTCCGCATATAGGTATACTAGCTGAGCCCCGTGGTTTCACCTGCGTAAGTCCCGATCCCGTGGGAATATCGTGATAAAAAGTACCCTAAAGGCTTCCTCGATAAATGGACTATCCAACACAAAAATAATTTTTCAATTCGAACCAGTAGTTCCTGAGATTAGCGCGTTCAAACAAACAAACTCTTCAGCTTTATAATATTAGTATAGATATGTATGTAGTCATAAATAAATATTGCAGGACTGTAAATACATATATATCTACTTATTATACATAGAAACAATCAGACCACAGACAAATATCTAAGCATAAATACTTGTCTGTGACAGTAATATTATAAAGAGGAAAGATTTTTTGTTTGTTTGTAGGCTCCGAAACTACTGGACCGATTTCGATGAATGAGGATACATTTATCCATGGGGAATAACATTGGTTACTTTTTATCCCGATATTCCCACGAGATCGGGAATTACGGTGGTGAAACAGCTCTGCTAGTATTTTATATTGCTGTTGAAACCAAATTTAAATTAACCAAAAACAAGAACACAAATTATTCTTTTTGTTTTTAATGTTCTTTTAGCCCAATCTTTTATTTTTGTATTTAATATTACAAATAAAAATAAACATTTTTTTGGGTGTTCCTAGGGGTCTTTAGTTTGAAAAAAATATATATGTTGGACAGTTCACACAGGTTTATCATTTATTTGTTCTTTGAAATTAAACATATTATATTCCAGCAAAACTCGTACGATGGTAGTTCACCGTATGAATACAGCGCGTTGGGTCCAGCGACGACGACGGTGGCAGCAGGGAACGGTTCCTGTCGGTTGCCACCAAACGCACCTGATGATCTTAAAGTCGCACCGCCTTCTATGTAAGTCCAATTTAATACTTTAAAGATTAGGAATTTAAAGGGTAGGTACGGCTAAGAAAACAAAGGCTTCTGTAAAGTCGGTTTGCGGACGATAATTTTACGTGATAACGTCATAAGAAAACGATGAAACATTGAAATTTTTTTTGTTATTCCTTTATATTTGTTTCCTTTTTTTTTTACATTTTTTTTTTCATTTATATATAAGTCTTCTATTTGTCATTCGTCACATAAGTACCTACATATTTACAAACGAAAGTAGGTAGTATATCTGTTGTCAAGCACCCATAACACAAGTCTAGTTACTTAGCTTGGGGCTAGATGACGATGTGTGGAATGTCTTGTAATATTTATATTTATTTAACATATTCGCGCGTCTGTTTTGCATGAAGTTGACATCGATGTGTGATGTGCTATAAATCTTCGGCATATCCATTTAGCTTACTAAAAACTTGCTAGGTCCACCAGTTCCTGAGAAAATCGGTGGTGACACACGGACAGACGGACAAGAGAGTGATCTTATAAGGGATCCTTTATAACTTTTTGAATAGGGAACCCTAAAAGGTGATAGTTGATAATGTTTTTTTTATGATTATAGTAAAATGGAGCCACCCCCGCCTCCCAATCCGTCTGCGATGGCACACAGTCCACAACGAAATTCTAACTCACACGAGCACAACTCACTGGAATACAGAGCTACTGATCCTAATTACAGGTAAATATACAATACTAGCTGTTGCCCGCGACTTCGTACGCGTGGTATAGGAATACCAGCGAATGATGGCCGCCGGCGGAAATTGTTGGGGATGGTTTGCGCAATCGCGCACAGAATTACTACAGTCTAATCGTTTATTTTACCCTCGTTTAATATTTTGACCCACATTCCTTTAAATTAGAAAATTAGGCAATGTATTGCACCAGAACTAAAATGACATTGAATTTTAATGCATTAGGTTATCCAATTTTTTAATTTAGATTTAGGCAAAGTTAGGTGTGTGTGGGTTTTAATATGTGCGCGACAGTACTTAGACGACTAAAGAAATGCGAGAGCGGGACAGAGCGCGGCTAGAGACGTGAGCAACTGACCTTCCCTTCACTCCTGTTCCCCCGCCAAACAGACCTAAAAATTGAGTTCTGCATACCCCTTCCACTTTTCACACATTCGCTGGTCTATCCATAGATTTGTTTTATATACTAAAACCTTAATAATTTTTTTGGCATCATCTCTCCATACTCCAACGGCTCCATACCATACAATATTTTTTGCATAGAGAAAATTTAAGTAATTTCAAGATCTGGAAACAATTTTGGTGTCAGCGGTCCGCGTAAATAATAGAGTTGTCACATTAAAAAAATCCCCAAACTCTATGGGTAAATGAGAGTATTATTTTCAAATTAAAAAAAAAACTTGAGAGTTGTCAAGGGACACCCGGATGGAACGAAGTGTCTTTCGATTAATTAGAGAGAGAGACAGACAGAGAAACACGCGCAAGCCGCATGGCTTACAACTATAGCAAAAAGTGTCGTTACAACTTTTGGTCTTAATGTTGTTACAACTTTTGGTCTTAATTTTTTCCGTCTAGCCCCCTTTCGCAATGCGTGATAAGGAACTATCGTTCCAAAAAGTTCGTGTTGTTTTGGGTAAGGTCCCACAAGTAAATAAGAAAACTACAGGATATATGTTACACATTCTATGTTGTTAATCTATTTGTAATAGAGTACCGGAGTATAGAGGCAGCGCTGGCGGCGGCGGAGGTGGAGCGACGCGCGCTGCGCCGGCGCACGCTCGCGGACCTTCCCTACCTAACACCACTACTGACCATGCTAAATACAGGTACAGTATGCGTCATAAGTCCACTATCAGTTTGCTAACATAATACTATAAACAAGTATTGGACTTACGACCTTCTGATAGACGTTACACACAAACATAAATACTTGAATTTAAAAGAACTCAGTGTGATTATTATTTTCAACATGTTAGCTATGTCTTTAGTTGTGTGAGTTGTTAAGCCGCCACCCGCTACACCAACCGACGTGGGTTCGATCCACAGGTTACGTTGTTATAATGTTCAAATAGTGCTGCACAGGATTGTAAACGTTACGGTGCCAGTGGACTATTGAACGTTGATTGTACACACACCTTAATAATAAAATTCGCTTTTACTAGATCACCTTAAGAGATTCTCGCTGGATAGTTGGGTCCCCTACGGCCACACTGGCAACTGAGATTTACAACCAGTTGCCAAAGCAAAACTAACATTCTAGCCACTCAACCGGTTGCCAAAGACGATAGATTGGGTCAAGGGTCAGATTCTGAAGGCAGTTCTCCTAAATACGACACGAATCGTCTTAAGATTCCTCTCTCTGCGACCCTTACCATGGACCCTACCTTGCTACCGACCACGGTCTTCTAGGGTTAGGTTTATTGGAAATTATACTAGCAAGCCCCCGAGGGCTACTTCTGTGCACCTAAACAAACAACTTTTATTTTACGACTTTTGGAAATTCGAAAAAAAATGGAAATTTTGATGTTATGTAAATTCGAAAAACAGCAGATTTTTTAAAACAAAGGTCATTCAGACCAAGAACAGTAGATGAAACTTAAAAAATGAGTGACCTCTCCGTGTAAGGAACAGCTGATTTTCAGGTAAACCCAACCTCAAAATTTTCGAAAAAATGTTCGAATTTCCAAAAGTCGAAGAACAAAAGTTGTTTGTTTAGGTGCACAGAAGTAGCCCTCAACGGCTTGCTAGTATAATTTCCATTATCACTGTATATTGGTATTTGGACTTTTGGATGATATACGCGGTTACGTATCATAATAACTAAGTTCAATATAACTATGTTCGAAATAACTACGGTCGATTCACATAAGTTCATAATACCTAACGGTCGATTGGGCTACACATTATAATAACTAAGTTCAATATAACTATGTTCGAAATAACTAACGGTCATAATACCTACAGTTTAAAATACCTAATGGTCGAAATACCTAATGGACGAAACACCTACGGTTAATTTAACTACAATTATTTCAACTACGGTTTTTCACCTGCGGTTTAAAAAAATCAATTTTATAAAATCCCTAACCAAGTAAAATGGGTAGAATTCGCTTCTAGCACTCGCCGGCCGCTACCGCGGCACCGCTCGCTTCGCTCGCTCGGCTCGTGCGTTGTGGTCGCAGTTCTAACATAAACCTAACCTATCCATGTCGGTTCTGGGTAGGGAGTTTTCCGGGTGGGTCTTTATATGCTTCCCTAATCAAGTCAAATAGGTAAAATTCGTCTCTAGTTGCGTGATAAAGGCAGCATATAAAGACCCACCCGGAAAACTCCCTACCCAGAACCGACATGGATAGGTTAGGTTTATGTTAGAACTGCGACCACAACGCACGAGCCGAGCGAGCGAAGCGAGCGGTGCCGCGGCAGCGGCCGGCGAGTGCTAGAAGCGAATTCTACCCATTTTACTTGGTTAGGGATTTTATAAAATTGTTTTTTTTAAACCGCAGGTGAAAACCCGTAGTTGAATTAATTGTGGTTAAATTAACCGTAGGTGTTTCGTCCATTAGGTATTTCGAAAATATGCCAAACAACCATTAGGTATTTTAAACAGTAGGTATTATGACCGTAGTTATTTCGAACATAGTTATAATGAACGTAGGTAAATTAACCGTAGGTATTTCGTCCATTAGGTATTTCGTTCATTAGTTATTTCAAAAATATGTGAAACAACCATTAGGTATTTTGAACAGTAGGCATTATGACCGTAGTTATTTCGAACATAGTTATATTGAACTTAGTTATTTTGATATGTAACCATATACGCAACGTCAGCAACTTAATTTCAAGCTAATCATGGCGCTCTGTAGTGCTTCGGACTTGTCCAGCATTTTATATCACCCCCTTTGGCTTAGTCGACCTCGTTCTGAGGAAATAACTCGTCAATATATCTGGAACCATCTAAGCCGAGAGAGAATGTTTTCCTTTATCTTAATATTTGTTCCGCAGTGTTAACTTATCAAGCACACGGACCAACTCTGCCTCACAAGCGGACTACTCCGGGAGGGCACCACCTTACAAGCCTGTACCGCCTCCCAAACCGAAACACTACCGCCCGCCAGATAACAACCCACATAGGAACGGGGTAAGAAAAAAACCAAATAGCAATGTTATGTAGATGACTGCATAAAAAGACCTTATAAACTTCTTACAAAAACTGTGAATAAAAAATAGGACCCACAAAATGGCGGTTTTTGACGCTGTTACCCGTATGTTTTAAAAGCTTGAGAGCACATGGACAGCACAAAAACTAGTGACAATAAAATGGCTAAGTGGTAGTGTGAAAATGGCATCATTTTCATAAAATCAATTTCCTTTTTTCTCCAAACCTCATCGGGTCCAGTTAACAAAAAAGTTCAAAAACCGACTTCAATAAGGTCATGCCAATGAAATAAATAAATGAACATACATACATACATACAAACATACATACATACGGGTCAAAAAAATAACCCTCCCTTTTGGCTTTTAAAAATCGGCTCCATCAATTCATTAAAAAAAAATTATGGCCGAAAATCCATGAAATGAAATTGACTTTCAATTTCTAATCTAAAGAGCTGGCGAAAAATGCTAAAAGGAGACCCGATTTTGACAAAAACTAAAACTGCATCATTAGATTTTTTAAGTTAGGAAGGAATCGAACCTGTTGATTTTATTAAAAAATTAGCGACCCGCTCCGGTTTCGCACGGCTATATTATGCATGTTTTATACATATAAACCTTCCTCTTGAATCACTCTATCTATTTAAAAAAACCGCATCAAAATCCATTGCGCAGTTTTAAAGATCTAAGCATACATAGGGACGGCGAAAAGTGACTTTATTTTTAACCGACTTCAAAAAAAGGAGGAGGTTCTCAATTCGGTTGTATGTATGTTTTTTATACTATGTAGTGATGACCATCTTTGTTTTTATATCTATGCTAATAGAGATCGATTTTTTGAAACAAACAGTATGGCAAATCAAAAGAAATACTTAGCTCATTTTTGTAGTTTTAGTCGAATTGAGATTCCTTTTTACCCGACTGCAAGGAAAGGGTTATATTTTTTGCGCCTATATTTGTATGTTTGTAATATTCATCATTCTCTCATTTCTTTCAAACCACTCGATGGATTTTTTAAATTAAGATATCGTTACATGCGTCTCATTAATCCAAGTGTTCTTAGATAAGTGACATTATTCGTAGTGGGAATAGAGTTCAATTCCTGAAAACAAACACAATATAGCTTAACAAAAAAAAAATGTTTTTTTTAGTCAAATTGAGAACTTCCTACCTTTCTTGTAGTTGGTTAAAACCTTTATTTTCGTGTATCAGAGTCTGGAAGCAGTCCCCCCCGGTATGGGTTCCCCGTCGCGCGGTTTCCCCGGTGCGGGCGGTGCGCAGGCGCAGGCGCAGTCCCCGGCCGCGCACGCGCAGTACTCGCACCAACACTCCGCCTCGCAGCCGGCGCACAGGCCGCATCCCCATGCTAACTATACACAGGTTAGTTTTAACTATTACTACTTACTACCTATTAAAATATTCATTACATGTTTTAAAGTTCATAAAGGTTTTTGTATATTTTTGCTAACATATAATTCGTTATGTAAAGGGTAATATGTACGGCGGGCAACAAATGGCGCCACCGTACTCCGGGCCGCCGCCGCACCATCGCGCTATCAACCTACCACACAATCCGCATCTCATTGGTTTGTATTCTCTATTTTTAAAAAAACTCCCTAGTGTGGGATTTGAACCGACGACAACTATCCCCGAAAACGTATAAAACGACACCCTACCATAACCCTACTCCAAAATCCGACTGACATTTGACAGATGTCAACTCTTATTTAAAAATTGATTCCGGATTCGGAATCAGCACCCCCGAAAACGTATTAAACGACACCCGACTCCAAAATCCGACTGCCATTTGACAGATGTCAACTCTTATTTAAAAATTGATTCCGGATTCGGAATCAGCACCCCCGAAAACGTATAAAACGACACCCTACTCCAAAATCCGACTGACATTTCACAGATATCAACTCTTATTTAAAAATGGATTCCGGATTCGGAATCAGCACCCCCGAAAATGTATTAAACGACACCCTACTCCAAAATCCGACTGACTACCTCTTCTTGCTCAAACCGCATAAAAAATTTTGTTTCACAAAATTGAAAAATTTCAAAGCCAGTAGGTAAATACAAGATTATTGTAATGACTATATCAACAAGAAAGTCTCGGAATGTTAGTTATTATAGTTTTGACTATATATCTTTATCAAGAAAATTTGATGCCATGGGCGTACCCACAGTGGGGCAAGGTGGGGCATTTGCCCCACCCTGACTCAAAGCTTATAATAAAAAAAATGGTTTTTAATATACGTAACAAATATAAATATTCTATGTCACTTTCAAAAGTCGAGTGATTTTTGAACGAAATTTTGAACGAAGTTTATCCGCCCGCGTTCCCTACCCTCTCCCACCACTTGTACGCTCGCGACAAATTTTATGGCCCCTCTTCATGATGGGCCATCATGCTGGCCCACTGATATGCTGGGCCACGGTGTCAGTTTTTCGGTCACCCATCAAAAGAAGTGGGCCAGCGATGGCGGTATGGATCTGCACGTGGCCCATTCCTCAGTGAGTCCTCGAAAATTGGTACGTGGTGCATAGATATTATATTGCGGCAACGGCTGTTTCCACGTCCTTCTCCAATTTACAACTGAACGTTGCCATCGTGTAGTTGCGTTTTAACCATCGCATTGCCATCACGCTGGTTTAGTGCTGGGCCATCATGAAGAGATTAATTAGCCAAAACCACCCACGATATTATTAAAATAAATACAGTAAATAAAAACATTTATAATTTTCTAGTACTTATCGAGATTTTTACTTTTATTTGCTTCCGCCCCACCCTTTACAAAACTCCGGGCACGCCCATGTTTGATGCTATCATGTTTTCACCATTATGTAGAACTACATCTAAATAATAATTAGCATTGTACAGTCAGCAAAGAACTAAGGGTAGCAGATACATATTTTAAAGTAATTGTTAATTCTTATCCTGCTGATATCACTAAAGCTTTCGAAGTGTTAGTTATTTCATGCAGAATAACCAAAAATTATTGAATCGGCAAAAAAAAATTAAAACTTTAAAATATGCACCTGTTTCCCTCAGTCCATTGCTGATTGTACCAATGGCGGTAGTCGCTCGAAAGGGCTCTAATTACCCCGCCTTAACATGAAACCCATCTTCCAGACCTAGCAGGTAGCAGAGAACAGCGCGGGTCAGCGTTCGAACTATACAGGAAACCACAGCACATGCACAATATAAGGTACGCACACAGACATACATTACTTTAATGTGTTAAACCCCTCCCCCCCCCAGCCCAATCGAGCCATTCTGTGATTAAACCGTATTTCAAAATTCGACGAAGTAAAACTTTTTAACGCGTACATTTGTGACGCTTTACGAATATGTACGACTTGTTGCAATTTCATATATTATACAGTTTATAGGCAGCTTACCTTTAAATAAATTTCACTCCTCGCTACTGATTTTTACTATAAAGTTTCAAGATTACAATCGGCCAACACTATATTTTAAAATAGTTTCAAAGTAATTTTTAGGGTTTTACTCATCTATATAGTTTTACAATTTAAGTAGTTTCCAAGTCAAATAAAGAAATTAATAGTAGAAAAATTCTGTTGTGCTAAATGCGGTTCACAAAATAATATTATATTTCGATTCCTAACTCAATATGTATTTTTGAACGAAAAATTACATTTTTCATCTACAAATCTGTCATTACTTCGCGGAATTCGGAATTGGTATTAATTCCATTGCATGTTCATAGAAACTCCCTAATTTCGTTATCTCTTTTAAAAAACATGTATCCCTTGTTAATAAGTCCTTTACAATTTGCTCTAACATGCAAACACGTATCGCTTCACGACTAACATTGTCTTGGGCCACGTATTTATTATGGTATTGTATGTGGTAAAGAATATAAATATATGTATTATATACAGGGCGTCTGTAAATTGTAATAACACACTGTAATTTATTGTATTTAGTGTCGTTGAGACAACAATTATTGGCAGTGTCTGCATTTTAGTGCAACTTGTTTATACTGAAGCATATTGAAGGCCTTTAGGTATACAGGAAAAGTATTTTTGTAGTGCACATTTTTTTTCTGCTGAATATATGTCGGCAGTGGAGTACATTTACGCAAAAAATAAATTAAAAAAAAAACCAAAACTTAATGTGGAAAACTTCCTGCAATTTCTAAATTATTGGGTATCTCAGTATTGATACACACAGTGACACGTAGGTACCTACCTTCATTTAGAGCGCGCTATTAAACTCGCAGGCGCTAGTATTGTGTCCATGGACTTCGTCGTTTTGTTAGAAACACTTAAATGGTTATAGCTCTGAGAGTTTTTGAGTTAGCTCCAAAATAAAAAAAACAGTATTTTTTATTTTAATGTGCTTAAAACATATCGAAATTTGTGCACTACAAAAATACTTTTCCTGTATATATCGTGCTTTTATAATGCATAGTTTCATTCTTTTAGTTAAAGTCTGTGCTATTTTAGATTTCTTAAGTAGTACACTTCAATATGCTTTTCGTAATCGCAAAATTCATATCCGAATAATGCCATCCATTAGACACACTAGATTTTTTGAAGATTTCAAAGAATGTAGAATGTCGGTATCATAGAGTACCCAATTAAGGGGTATCTGGTTGTGGGTTCCGCAGTTCCGATGCCATGAACTCGAGCGTCGAGCGCGACGAGACGTTCTCACCAAAAACTAAAAAGAAACTATCGAAAAAACCATCGTTTATAAAAAACGCTGTACTCGACTTATTCCGTTCGAAAACGAAACGAGTGTCTCGGCAGAAGTCGCTATGCGAGAGTGACTTGCAACAGAGACATGTACCGATGCTAAGACGAGAGAAATCAGATCTGAGCGATATGAGCATTCATATGAGAAATACACAGGTCAGGAACCAGATGTTGCAACGAAGCAACTCTTCCTCCTGCGAGAAACCAGTTTTGAAACCGATACTAAAGCGACAGAGTTCCTTCTGCGACGACAGAAGCGGCTCCGTTTGCACGATCAGAGACTACGACGCCAAACCAGTCTTTAAATCACTAAGGAGACAGAACTCAATGTGCGACTTCGAAACTGAACCGAAAGTTACCCCTTTGTTACGTAGACAGAACTCCCTCATCGAATACAACCGGAGGGGCATCTACGGACAGACCGGACAGGGCTTTAATATGATTACCAAAATAGATCCCATTTACCAAAGACAGCAGCAAACTAAGCACGAACCATTCCACCCTTCGCAACCGCTACCTCCAGAACCGATTTACCAAAGCAAAGATTTAATTTATGATCCCATTCCGAAACCCCGACGGACTTATACATCTTCTTTCTATGACACTTCGAGTGAAAACCCTTACGGCAGCAGATCTGAAATGTCGAACCAGAGCTATGAGAACCCTT
The DNA here is from genome assembly GCA_907269075.1 of Idaea aversata. NCBI lineage: Eukaryota > Metazoa > Arthropoda > Insecta > Lepidoptera > Geometridae > Idaea > Idaea aversata. The sequence goes on from OU026102.1 coordinate 9,758,486, forward strand.
ATGGTAACCATCAAACTTTGCCAATGCCGATCATGGATCCTCCTTATGCTACTCGAGCTGAGTGCATGCGAGAGAATCCTTATGCCACTAGAACAGAATTGATATCAGAAAGCCCGTACACAAATAAACAAGAGTTAATGAGGCAATCTGAATCAATGTACAGCGAGTCACCATACTCCAGCAAAGAACAAATACTCAAAACCAGAATAACTTCAGAGAGCCCGTACAATACAAAAGAAGAAATGCTACGGCAAAGGTTTTCCGAATCACCTTACAATACTAAAGAAGAAATGTTAAAACAACGTATGGATGGGTCTCTTCCAAAAGAACCTATTTACGGTAAAAGAACTTACGACCCACCACCGAGTACATCTTGGACTGAGAATCCTTATGCTATCAGACCAGATAGACGATTACAAACACCTGTTAATTACCCGGGCAGGATCTCGCCTATGAGCAAATGTATGAGTGAACCACCATACGCGACTAGAGCGGAAATGATGGGCCGAATAGGTAAAACAGAGTCGCCATACGCAACGAGAGCGGAAGTTAAATCTAGTTGTTCTGATACTCATTATAGTAGTCGAAGTGAAATACTAGATGCTAGAACTGACATAAGACCGGCCTCAGCTGAATGCACATATGTTTCTAAGCAAGAAATTCTATCCCAAAAAGCAGCAATGCTTGCTAGTAAAGAATCAGCATATAGTATCAGATTGGAAGAAAAACTAGAAATAATTAAACAAAGAAATCAAGCTAAGAAAGAATTGATATATCAAACTAGAAAGGAAGCGAATGAAAGCGATTCAGCAAAAATAAGAGAGCCTCTTTATGTGTCGAAACGAGAATTGAAAGAAAATATAATATATGAATCTCACCAAGAAACTAAAGAAATACCTCCCGAGACCCCCGTTCAAGACAGTGCAAGGAGCAGTCCCTACGAATTGAGTGATGCAAATCACCTATCACGTAGAGAACCAATCTATCAATCTAAATCCGAAGCGCAAGAGGCTAAAGACGAGATATTTCAAGAGATAGACTTCTCTAAACTTAGACTTACCGATTCTAAAACAGATGCCGAGAAAGAAAAATCTCTGAACATGGAAACGAAAGTCTTGAAGGGAGAGCCGATGTACGCACCTCGACTGCATGGAAAAGCTGAACACATATCCAATGCAATAAAAGCAACAACAGCCCCTATACCTTACGAATCCACTACATCTATGGAGACTCACTATGCTTCTGAATGTAGTATGAATTTCGAAAATAAACCGCAAAGTACTCCATATACTTCCCAAGATATTCAAGACAAATCTAAAACGAATCGCACCGTAACGTTTTGCGAACAAATAATGGAAAAGAGTGTTGAGAATAGCCAAGAAGATTCTGAAAACAGTCAAAATGATACAACAGTTATAAATAATCAGAATACTGTATTACAAGTATCGAGTGAGAACGCATCGGGTAGCAGCGAGAAGGAAGTAGAACCTGATGGTCCTCATACGACTTGGGGGATATTTGATAGCGAAGGAGGCGTGCTAGAAGATAGACAATGGGGCGTTTCTCTGATCATACCTCCGAAGGCAATAGCTCCTGGGATTAAACAAAAGATCTACTTTACTGTGTCTGACCCGAGGCTGAGCCAGCGCGTCGGAGGGCCACCTATCGATATGGACAACGGTAATGCTTCTATAACAACGCACGCGTTACGTAGAACTAGCCTGCACATACTAATTGGCCTTTAGATGCAAGAATCGGAATATATATGGGAATTTTTGAATGTACGATGAATGGAACAAAATAGTTGATTGAATATAACAACGGTTAATATTATTGATGTTTATCATATTATAGTAATGCATGTTTTTTTTTATATAGCATGTGGGTCTTCATAATCAACCATTATCGATTTAATCATATTTTTTTTTCGTAATATATCGCACATTAGCTTGATCGACACTCATACTAATGAAATTATTTATGTAACTAACAATGGGTTATATGAAATATTTATATTTGCGCAGTTTCCACAACACAATACACTCGTACTTAGAAATAGAGGACAGGAGGCGAAGATTTTGCTACCAACAACCTTCAATATAGTACGTTAATATTTTGAAAATTATTTGTGCACTTGTAAATATTTGTGCAATGATTTTGTGTTTTTAGTATAATTTTGTGCACCTATTTCCTTTCCGAAAGCATTAATCGATAAATATTCTTGATTACCTTTATCGATATTAATAGATGTTCTCGTTTTAAATTCCTTTTCCGTTTCTGCTTTGTTTTTGTTTTTTTCGTGTTTTTTGTGTATTGGTTCCTCTCCCTTCTGCGTATGAGTTGAAAACTGTTGCCTTCTCGTTGCATGTATTGGTCTGCACTAAAACTATGTGTTGCGATTTGTGTTTGTGTGTTCAATTCGTTTCCCAACTACTTGATTTAATTCCCTTTGCACTTAGGTTTAGCTTATTTTGGAAAAGATGTAGTCGAAGTGACTAAGTTATGTTTGAGAGACTTTTTTGGGCCGTAGCTGTTATTGCTTTTATTGTTGTGTTGTTAGTTAACTAGTTTTAGGCCACGGCCCAAATAATTTTGTCGCACTTTACATGAAATAAAGGGGTCGTAACATTTTGGCATAGTAAACGGAAAGCCATTTGATGAGAAGTCACCTTTAAAAAATATGTCAATGTATACAGAATAATTTAAGCAATAAATGCTATGTTACCAAATCTCGTGAACTGCCAGGTTTCCCGCCATGTAGCAAATAAAAAAACTTCAATATTTTTTTACATCAAATAGCAGGCAAACCTGTCACTTTATGAGATTTTGTACATGGCATTTTTTGTTTGTGTTAATATTCTCTAACTAAACATTAAATAAAAATAAAATAAATAAAAATTGCAGTACAATTCACACATCGCCATCTAGCCCCAAGCTAAGTAACTAGACTTGTGTTATGGATGCTAGACAACGGATATACTACTTATATACTTTTCTTTTATAAATATATACTCATAATACATAGAGACAACCAGACCACAGACAAATATTTAAGCATAAATACTTGTCTGAGGCGGGAATCGAACCCACAACCCTGTGTTTGGCAGTCCGGCATGGTGACCATTGTGCCAACTGGGTCGTCAAACATGGTATGACATTGTTTTGAAAGGTGGCCGCGCACAAAAGTAAAAAACAAAAGATTAAGGCGACTACTATGCCAGTCTCCATACCTTTATGTTACTACCCCTTTTACATTACAAATATTATCGACAAGTCACTAAGACTACCTTTTCCGCACCCCATCACTATTTTAACGAATATTTTAACAAACAGGTGAAGCGATGCTGTCGCCACTAGTGATGTGCGGTCCGCAAGGTCTGGTATTCCTCAGGCCAGTGACCCTGAGGTTACCGCATTGCGCGAACGCAGTCCCATCACTAGGGCTCACTATAAAGGCGACTGACACCGAGGCACATCTCAGCACTGATTGGGATCAAATACATTTACCCACCACCACAACATTAAACACAGTGGCTGTTAAAGTTGATCATTTTTGAAAGCAATCACTGAATTTTTATACACTGAAAAAAAATCTTGAAGTGACAAAAAAGTCCGGACCCCATTTCTTACTTTTAATAAATAATTTTAAAATGATAAGCAGTATTTTTTAATTTAAAAGCAATGTTCTTAAATTAAGAATACTGTACTTATATTATTTTCAAGAACCTTGGCTAAAAACAATAAATCTTTTTTAGCGTCTATAGGAAGATGATTATTTCTCACTTCAAGAAATCTTTTTTTATGTGTTTCTACCTGAAAAAAGCACAATTTTGGTTTATAAGTTATTTATTTTTCATTTAGGTATTTAACGAAAATGTTGTCTTTTATTAATTGCTGTCTAAATATAAAACGTCTGATAAAATTATTATACAATTTTGCCTATTATACAACGTTGTCTAATCAAATCAATATGCAATTTTGTCCATTATACAACGTTGTCTAAAATATATAGTTGTTTTGTGTTGTTATAACATAAATGTTGTTTTAAAACCTTTACAGCCTAATAAATACAAATGTCATGACAAATACATTTTGGAAAAACTAAATGATAAGAATTCAGTTTTTGCTTTCTATTATGACTTGGCCATTCACCCTAGCATAAAAATGATATAAAAAAACTTATTTTTATTAAACCCACCAATTTTTTGCCTTTCGAATCATGGTGCTAGAATCTCGGAAATGATTAGAGCTTTCAATGAGTGATAAAAAAAGGAAGAAATGTATATTAAATATTACAATAAATGACTGAAAATGTATGATAAATTAATGACAATTGCTTACTCATGATTTAAGTTACTATGATTTAAATATTTAAATTGGATCTGTAGTGTAGAAAGTTTGGCATTTAGACGCAGGGAAACCATCTATTGAATGACACAGAAATAGTATTTTAGTCATTTAATGAAATAACAATTACGAAAAAGTTTCTATTTTTTAATATTAATCAAATTCTAAATGCAATTCTAACCTACTGCCACACTTTAGACGCCATTGGTTGTCTAATAATACAACGTTATCAAAATATACAACGTCGTCGAAATATACAACGCTGTCTAAACATACAACTTTGTCAAATTTTTTTGGTAAAAATGTCTAAATTTTTCAGTCATTGCCATTATCAAAAAATACGTTTTATTTTGTTACTTAATTAATTAAAATAACCAATGTTACAGTAACAATTTCAGTGACTAAAATTTAGTATTTAATATGAACTAAAACATACTTTACCATAACATAGAATTATTTTAGCTACTTATATTATTAATGCAATAATTATTATTTAATAGCTATTAGCTTACCGATGCCTATTGTGTTAGATAAATTAGACCTTTATGAAGTCATTTTCGTTAATTTAAGTGAGGTAATGTATAATTGTATACCTATTAGTGGTATATGTATAATTATACTAGTATCATTGTATATTATATTGTTATTAGGGAAGTTTCAATGCTCGATAATTACAGTTTTTATCTTAAAATTATCTTGTTTTATTTTAACCCTATGTTCAAAACTTTTTCTATTTTCAGTGTTTTGAGACGAAACATGATTTTTTGTGTTTTCTTATACCTCTGAAAAGAATCTATTCAAATAATGCATTTTGATACAATATAGGGTGTCTTTATTTTTTTTATAATCGCAAAGTTTTGGGAACCAGCTCTACTAGCGCCATCTTTGACAGTTGCCTTGGGGAAAGTGTTTGCTGCAATTTCTTTGAAGAATTATGGGTAGGTAGGTATCTACTCTGCTTTTATGCCATGTAACTACTTCGATTCGAATTCGTTGAAAAGCAAAATTTTAGTTTATACTTTGGTCACCAACAAAATATTGTGGACATATTTATTTTTCGTTTTAATATTACTTGTATATCTAATTTTTAAGTAACATATTTGTTGACTCAAAAATTCCATCGAGCGTCGAGCGTCCGGAGTGGTTTTAGCGAAACAGAAAAATTGCGATATCAGTGAAAAAATCAATAAAAACAGTTAATGAAAAACTCAGTACAAGACGCCATCATAATATTCCTTCTTCTTTTCGTGTCAGCCTTTAAGGTGAAAGGGTACCGGCGCTCTCTCCATACAAACGTAGTCGACTGTTTCCTCCCTGAATAATGAAACTAGCACAAATATTTTTGTTGCATAAAACCTATAACTGCCATGACTATGCCCCTATGGCTTAGTTTTTTTCATTTTCTAATTCTCATAGAAATTTAGATTTAAAAAACAAAAAAAACAAAACATAGGGTCTTGGCATGGTCATGGCAGTTATAAAGTTTTATGCAACAAAAATATTTGCTCTAGTGTCAGTATTCAGGGAGGAAACAGTCGACTACGTTTGTATGGAAAGAGCGCCCGGTACCCTTTCCTCCTTAATTCTGGCGGAACAATATTGCGCCACAATATGACCTATTCCTTGAAAGTAAGTACCTACTAGTTCTAACTATTAAAATACAAACAGAACTAATAATTTACAAACTCTTAAGTCAAAGTTTGAACAAATTCCCATAATATTAACTACATCTAGGTACCTACGTAGGTAAATTACATAAATTTCGCAAGCCGTCCAGCAATCAGATGATGCCTTATTATTTCTCATACATTCACTTACTCATTTACCTAGACTAGACTAGTCTGTAAACACGAAATAAATTATGAGCGAGTACAAGGCGGCTAGGTAAGGTTGATTGCAATTTTAACCGACTTCAAAAAAAGTTTATAATGTTATTGCTTTTATAATGTGACATAAATTAGACATCTATCTTCTTTATTATAAAAATGAATCGCTGAATGTGTTGCTAAGCGCAAATCTCAAGAACGACTGAACCGATTTCGCTTATTCTTTTTTTTGTGTTTGTTATTGTCAGGACAAGGTTCTTATGAAAGAAAAAAAAAAGAAAATTGCGTAGAAAATTATCACGCGGGTGAAACCGCGGGGTGCAGTTACCTAGTAATCTATATGTAAGAGAAAAAAGACTCATCACGAACTACCAGAGTTACTCAAAACTACCTCGCAGTGACGTAGATATCCCGTTAGGAAGTAAGAAAAAATATTTTTTTAATTAGACCTCTTAAGGCTGCTTAAGCTGCCAAACACAACGCGCCAGAAATACCCGTCACTTACAACTAAATATTGTTGACTAGCTTTTGGCCGCGACTTCGTCCGCGTAAAAATGGTTCTATCAACTTCAATTCAAATCACCACCAAAATAACATTCCTCCCTTTTTGAATCCCGTTAGGGATCAATTTTAATAAAATACGAAACACGTGTTCCATCAATTCTGTTAAAAAATGTTTATGCAAAATTTGAAGTAGATTGGACCAAGGAATCACGTTCTCCCATACAAACTTTGCCCCCCTTTTTTACCCTCCTAGAGGTAGAATTTCAGAAAATCCTTTCTTATCGGATGCCTACGTCATACAAAGAATACACCCTCCAAGTTTCAGGTCTCTACGATCAGCGGTTTAGGCTGTGCGTTGATCCGTCAGTCAGTCAGTCAGGACAAAGGATTTTATATGTATAGATTGTAACGAATGTGTTTTGTTTTTCTCAAAAGTGCCGAGATGGAATTGTAGGTGAAATTTTTACCGATATTTCGAGGCGAAAATTCTTTGTCATTTCAAAACTAGACTAGTTTTAATTCTTAATGCGATAGCTTCAAAACTATAGGAAATGTTTGGCTCAAAATCACACCAAAATGTCGGTAAAAATTTCACTTACAATTCAATCTCAGCACTTTTGATAAAAACAAAACACATTCGTAACAATCAACAATTTTTACCAACGAAGGCGACCGGTGCCGGTAGTAACTATTTAGTAGGCTGTGTACCAAAGTCATTGGCGTAGGTCATTGGCGTAAGGGTAAAAAGGGTTATTTAAGGGTTATTAAACCCTGGGTAGGGGACCCAGGGTTTAATAACCCTTAAATGGGTAAAAAGCTCTGATAAAGTTTGTAGATCGGTTTAACTATTAAGTATTCTTGTGTTTGTACCTACCTACAAAATCTAAATCATTAAAGAAATATACAAATGCGGGTAAAACTGCGGGGCACAGTAAGGTATACCTTAATCAAAATGTGAAAGTATGTGTGTACCTTCACGCAAAAACTACTGGACTGATTGTGATGAAACTCAAAAAAACAACTACCTAACGTAATCTTTTGTTCAAAATTCTAATTATATTTTTTTATTTTACTGTTTGTTTGTTAAGTTTATTATGGGAACGACCAATTTTAGCCTACTTAACACTGCTACTTTAGCAAAAAATACTTAAATATAAAAAAGGTATCATCATCTTCTTCCTGCCCTTATCCCAATTTAGTTGTGGTCGGCGCAGTATGTCTTTTTCTTCCATTCACTCCTATTAGTCGTCATCTCATCGTTCACATTCATCTCTCTCGTCTTGTCTCACGCAGTCCATCCATCTTTTCTTCGGTCGTCCTTTTCCTCTCCATCCCTCTACATTCATACTCAGCACTCTTCTAGTCACATGCGTCTCCTCTAAAAAAAAGGTACCGTAACCGAAATAAAGCCGGTCGCGGCCGCAGCGGAGTTCGTGAATGTTGTCATACGTCAAGTCGACATAATCATGACCGATTTTGAAAATTAGAAGAAATTATTCTCTTGCGTTTATAGAAAGAAAGAAAAGAAAGAAAGAAAACATATATAACAGTTTATAGTGAGGGGATGATTTCTTGCTTCAAGAAACCTTTTTTTTATTGTGCGATACCTACTCGCATACCAATATAAGTCTATGTAGGTAAATATCCAAACCAAACTAAGTAGGTATAGGTACTCGATCAAGAACTCAAGAAGCGTCATCCTAATCTATCGTTCACTAACGAGGCATGGTATCATATATCTGTCATGTTGGAGAATGTGGCTGATTTGTCTGCTATTGTTCCATGATTGTTGGCGAAAAGGTTAAGTGATTTACTCGCAAGTAAAGGAATGGAATAGGCACAAGAAGTATGTCACACACACAGATATGCGATTTGTTTTTGTACCAAATCTGCTTGGAAGAGGGATTTGTCGATGGCTGAGCTACTCCAATTTTTCAGTTTTAATGGTCCGCTATTAAAACTGAAACAGCGTTGCAGGTGTGCTTGCGTATCTGCAGCACATGCTGAGGCTTTACGCATTCGGGCAACACACGACTTCTCAGATGCCTATTGTTTATTAACTGGTTTTTGAAGTTATACTTCTTTAGGCGCGTTATGAAAAAATGATGAGAGTGAAATTTTACAAAAGCGTCACACAGAATTCTCACGTCACACAAAATTGTCACGTCGGACGAGTTTTTTGCCGGACGAGTTTTTTGTCGGAAGAGTTTTTTGTCGGACGAGTTTTTTTTTCTAAAAAAAAAAAAAAAAAAAGCCAAAGAAGTATAACTTCTCACGCGCGTACATAAGTACACGCACCCATTTTTGTGTTTACTTTTCTCTGTAACTATCTCTTATTGTTTCTTATTGTGTGTTAAACTATGTCGTATGTTTGTTCGAATCACTACATAGTATAAAACAAAGTCGCTTTTTCTGTCCCTATATCCCTTTGTATGCTTAAATCTTTAAAACCACGCAACGGATTTTGATGCAGTTTTTTTATTTGATAGTGTGATTCAAGAGGAAGGTTTATATGTATAATACATGCATAATATAGCCGTGCGAAGCCGGGGCGGGTTGCTAGTAAATTATATTCTATTCTATTAAAAATTGCAGTCGCTCGGCTATCGACTAATGACCCTGAGCTCGGTCAAATGAATAACTGAAATAGTCTTAACAGTTTGGTTGTCTCCCCACTGGGTATAAAAAGTTGCAACAGTTCAGTAGCCGAAATAGCAACGGAACTAAGTTCTGGGCAAGCTTGGTATCTAAACGATAGATTGTTAATACCGGCACGAGGAGTCAAGGTGGACCATAGGAACGGTGGTCTGATGACATCAGAGCAATAGCAGGGGACGACTGGATGAACGTGGCACAAAATGGGGAACAACGGAGGAAATCGAAGGAGGCCTATACTCTTGCAATAGGGACGTTTCAAATAAATATGATATCAAAAATAATAATTGTAAATAACTATATACAAAGGGGATAAAAAAGTGTAGGTACAGTATGGGTCATAAGTAAATGATCAGTTTGCTGCAATAATACCATCGACAAGTATTGGAGTTACGACCTTCTTCTAATAGACGTTATACACAAACTTAAATCCATAATTTAATAAAAAGTACTCAATGTGATTATTTTTTTCAACATGTTAGCTATGTCTTTAGTTGTGTGAGTTGTTAAGCCGCCACCCGCTACACCAACTGACGTGGGTTCGATCCACAGGTTACGTTGTTATAATGTTCAAATAGTGCTGCACAGGATTGTAAACGTTACGGCGCGGTGGACAGAGACTTTTGACCGTGGATTGTACCTAACCAGTAATCACCAAACAACAGTTGTACAAGTTATTCAGGAATCGCGCGCGTGGAATTCTTTAACTCAACATGTTCGTACAAAAGATCAACGCGTTCGTTCTTAGGAGTTTGATTTTTTAAACCTAGGTTTAACATGCCCCTCCGTTTTCCTTTTTTATTTTTCAATAAATAACAATAATAATATTGAATATGAAAACAGTGTGTACAGGCCCATATCTGTACAAACTGTTTTCAAAATATAAATTTCCTTGAAGAAGGAAAAAAAGTGTGTGTGTACTACAAACGTAGGTTTAAAAAAAATTGCTCTGGAAGTTTGGAGAAAGTTACGTCCGAAGAATATTGATATTATTTCAAATAAGTACTTAAAGGTAGTAAAGTTTTAAAATAAATTAATACAAAATATTTTTCTAGCAATAGCACGATTGAGCATGATAATATCTTAAACGAAATAATTATTAAGTCACATATTGTCGGCATTGAGTATTGTGTATTCAAACCGACTGATTATAATCACATAAAAACCATATTCCATACCATATCGCCCATTGTACGATTGTCTAATAGAACAGCCAATAAATTATTACGTCTTAATTACTGTGTTGTAATGTTATCACATTGTAAACGCGGCCAAGTCTAAATTACAGCGGTTCCACCCGCGTAAGTCCTGATCCCGTGGGAATTTCGGGATCAAAAGTATAATTTCTCCTTGTCCTTTCCCTAAACTACCACTATGCTGATTTTCGTTTAAATCGGTTCAGTCATTTGACCGCGAAAGGGGAACATACAAACAAACAAATAAATGTGTAGTTCCAGATTTATAATAGGTAGGTACTAGCGACCCGCTCCGGCTTCGCACGGCTATATTATGCATGTATTACACATATTAACCTTTCTCTTGAATCACTCTATCTATTAAAAAACCGCATCAAAATCCGTTGCATAGTTTTAAAGATCTAAGCATACAAAGGGACATACGGACGGCGAAAACTGACTTTATTTTATACTAGCGACCCGCTCCGGCTTCGCTCGGCTATATTATGCATGTATTATACATATAAACCTTCCTCTTGAATTACTCTATCTATTAAAAAAACCGCATCAAAATCAGTTGCATAGTTTTAAAGATCTAAGCATACAAAGGGATAATACAAATGCATAATATAGCCGTGCGAAGCCGGAGCGGGTCTCTAGTAAGATATAAGATAAATATATTAGGTCACACAGGACGAGATGCAAATGGGACAATTGAGTTGCGAATGTGAGACAGCTTGCGTTAGTTAGGTCATCATAGCCCTAATCATTACGCAAACTTAGGACGTGAGTCAGCTGTCTCTCATAGGTCGAAATTAAATCATATCGCTAAGGGCTAGATGACGTACAAACAGACAGCCTCCTGCCCTTTAGCTATACAATTTAGAGACATAGTAATTGGAGAATATTTACTATAATTTAGAATTATAGGTGCGACGTGCGAACTGCTATTAAATTGTCGCTTTCAGAAAGTTGAGAAATTAACATTAAATAACTATACTTTTTCAATACCGGACTGCCAAACACAGGGTTGCGGGTTCGATTCCCGCCTAAGACAAGTATTTATGCTTAGATATTTGTCTGTGGTCTGGTTGTTACTATGTATTATAAGTATTATTTACAAAAGAAAAGTATATAAGTAGTATATCCGTTGTCTAGCACCCATAACACAAGTCAAGTTACTTAACTTGGGGCTAGATGGCGATGTGTGGAATGTCCGGCAATATTTATTATTTATTTTATTCCATAGCGTATTAGCACTATTAAAGTTCTTTCTTTCTAAAAATAGGCTTGCATTTAACCTCATTTTACGTGATGGGAACCGAGGAGGTCGAGGATGTAGCATGCTCGTCTAGAAAGAGAACGGCATGCCTGGACAACATGATGGAACGGGACGAGTCACTAGGCACCAACTTTTACCAGAAGGTGGTGTTAGATGCCACCGGTCAAAGCCTACCATCGCTAGATTGTCTGCTCCTTGAGCGCTATCCGGACGCGAGCAAACATGAACCCCCAAAGTTATTTAAGACAGTATATTTAATATGTTTACCCGCAAACTCCAGTCTCGTGAAAATGCTATCAAGCAAACAAAAAACCCGTTTTAACAAAATTAATAGTGAAAATAGCAGTGACTCTTTAAAATCCTGCTGGCTACTTAAGACCTATTGTAGATCGGGTTTGATTTATATCTAATTTTCATCAGATTTTCATAGTAATTTTCATCGCCTTATTTAGTTTTTATTAGTAAACAGTTTATCAGGTTTGATTTGGCAAATGACCAAATCTAAAATACTTAAGTATGTAGCTTAACTTATCTGAAAAACGTGTGTCTCTATACCTAGTTAGTGCATTGTCAGTCAAACTATTGATTTGCATTCGAATTTCATTGTGATTATAAGTGGCAGTCTGTGAAAAACCTTTGAAACAACCATCATAGTTCTCTACTCATGTGCTTCATAGTAGGTAGACCCAGAATACCCAGTAAAAAGAACTTATCTAAATAGTAGGTACACAAAAAGGTTTCTTAAAGCAAGAAATCCTAGCTTGAATTAAGAAGAGGTACCTACTGCTTATTATTTGAATTTTTATTTTCTTTATTTGTTATTTATTTGTCCCTGGGGTCTTTTCACTTTTGGAAACAAATTGTTAGCTTTGATCGATTTTGCTAACAGTACTTTAGTTTATTTGCACTGCTTCTGGGTACAATTATTATAAAAGGGGAGAAAATAGAAACGAATACTTACGGTTTAGGTAATATTATATTTATCACTCACAAACTTTACAAGACAACCTTACTGCTTGAGGATTATCACACAACTGCTTTTCTTTAAAAATAACTGACATAATATGCTCCACTCCCCAATCAAAGCCGTCGACAGTGGCGCTGGCTCTGATTGGTTGGAGTAATACGTAGTTATAGTCAAAACACTGCTATTACAAGGAAGCGGTGTTTTGATTTAACAATTTTAAATATATATGTACTTATATCTGTTTATATTATTATAAAATATTCTAGATAGGTTATATACTAATTTACTATCATCTTAACATATTTTGGTAACGATCTTAAAACGAGTCGCATAGTTAGAGGGGAGGGGGAGGGGGTTGGCAACCCCCCTAACATTTTCCCCCGCCGGAGGGGTACCGTTTTCAGGGGAGGGAGGGGTAAAGATCTGAAAAAAAAGTCGCCTGTTTTTGCCGTTTTATTCATTTACTTATGATAGATGAAATGTCAAAGTTATGTCAAATCTTTGTCAAATTGACAGTTTTACGTTCCATTTCACGCGTTTGAGATGCTTTACCGATGTATTTACAAATATTTCGACCGCGCTCCGGCAACTGTAATTGAATTTAGGGGTTACAGACGAGCCCCCTGAACCCTCCCACAGTGACAGAATGATTTTAAGATCCGACCCTATCCGTATAAAACCGTAAAGGTCGTAGCACACATATCAACTCGAAAATGGATGGTCACCGTATCGCCTCGCCGTCAACCTAACGTAATCGCGATACCAAGCGATCAGCAGCTCCGAATCAACGGGAACGGCAAATCGACCACGCAGGCGGAACCACCGCGGTTGGCGAGCTCATCCCGAGGCGAGGCAATTACGTTACGATTCTGATTAGTGTTCGTTGCAGTAGAGAGTTTCATACAAAGAATACTGAACTACTTTTTATTTTTTTTAAACAAAATAGGCTTGCATTTGACCTCATCTCACCTGATGGGAAGCGAAGATGAGGTCGAAGATGTAACATGCTCGCCTAGAAGGTACCTATTCACTCTAGACTTGAGGACTCCAAGGTTGTAGTTTTGTGGGAACAGCGACGCGGGTAGAGAGTTCCATTCGTTCCATTCGTTCGTGAACTGCTCGAATTGATACGTTTACGTTCCGTTTACGAGTTGATATGTGCTACGACCTTAATAATCCTTCTTGTCATTCAATCAATTCAATTCTTGATTAATGGCGATTCTGCCCACATTGCGTTGCAATTCCGCCAATGTCCAGTGAATAAAGAAATTAACGAAGGAGATTGGCCGGTAACAAGAAGATTGATCGGTAATTTATGCAGCTGGATCATCTAAAACAAACAGACACAACACAGGACGTTCGCTCCATCAAGTTCACTTTTAGTGCCAAATTATTTTTTCGTCAAATCTGATATCTATTCAATTTACCTATTACTTTGTTATATACAAGGAAAGGAAAGTTTCACAACATAGGATTTTACTTAGGTACTTACAGTCGGAATACCAATTAGCTGAAACCCACGCGACCCAGAGCTCACTCGCACATCTGTAAAAATGTAGTATTTACACCAATTTTGTTATTTTTTTATATTGTATACCTAGTATTGTATAGTAATATTGTTAAAAAAATAATAATCAGGTACTTGTATTTGTATAAGGGCTGTTTTCCGCAATTAGACCCTTTTCAATTGGGTCTATTTTACATGAGGATGGAGTAGGCTTGCACCTACTACCCTTTCAGCTTAGTCGACCATGTCCAGATGAGAGAACTTTTCAATACTTCTGGAGTAAACTAAGCCGCGGGTATCATCACGATGTTTTCCTTCACCGTAAGAGCAATGTAAATTAGCGCATATAAATAAAGTCGCCGAACTATTTGCCATACATAATTATTTGGGTTTTAAAGTTAAAGCTGGCAGGGATTGTAAAAAATGAGTCCTTTTAAGAATAGGTCGTTATACGAATAAGGCATTATACGAATAGGTCTTTTGCAGAATGAGGTATTATGAGAACGAGTCCTTTGAAGAACAAGCCATTCCGAGACCATCCTTTTTTTCGGCGTAGGCCATTTTACGAATAGGTCCAATGTCTACTAAACCAATTTTTCTTAAGAAAAATCCATTGTTGCACGGCCTGCCGGGATTCGAACCCACGACCTTCAGAATGAAAGTCAAGGTATCTACCACTTAGCCAACACCGCTCCCAGAATCAGGTAACATTACTTTACAACCTTACTAATGTGCGAGTGAGCTCTGTGTCTCGTGGGGTTCAGCTAATTGCTATTCCGACTGTAGGTACTTCTGTCAGTAACAAAACGAACACTACTGAAGGAAGTCAACAATACAGTGCTTCATTTGATGTATACGTCAGGGCGCCGCCATCTTGACTACTGTTTTGGGTCTATAAATAGAAATAAAATGACGGAACGTGGTTCATTCTGTCGCAGTAGCTTCATGATGCCTGAACCTTTTCATGGTCGTACCATTTATTTGAGTTCATTAGTTTGATACCTTTTAGTGAGTGGATTAAGCGTTGTGGTAAAATAATGCCCAAGGGTATGTAATTTATATGATTAAAATATGTTCTGACGATATGTGCCTTTAAATTTATGTAACCTACGCTCAGATTTGCCTAAAATAGCTGGTCCTTTATACTTCTTCATTATGCTCAATTTTTATCATTTATTTACTCAAACATTCCGACCACCGAAGTAAAGAAGCAATGCTCGTCTAATAAGCAGTAGGTATGAGGTAAGTGTGGTAAGTAGATCACGAATCACGTCCCATTGAGCAACGATGCTCCGTGCGCTCCACAAACACTGAAACACTAGGTCTTGCTGTTACTTCAACTCTGCCCCCGTCCTAATTCATTAACTTTATTTATGACTTGTTTAATTGGTCCTCTTGACTTGTTAGTTTATTTATCTTTATAATAATACATATTTATATTTAGACTTAATCAATACCTTCGTTGGTAATTGAATAATTTGATGTAGGTACAGTCGGCTGCATAATTGCAGTCTCCGGTAGAGTTTGAAACTTACTATTATTGGAACGTTTTCTTTTTAATAATTTTGTATGATAAATTGATGAGTTAGAAGACTTTAAACTTCAACTAAAGCAGGTGTCTAGAATCCTGCTTGTGTTGAAAATATTCTTATAATAGCCGTTTTGGAGCTCTACGGTGGGTCTGCAATTATACAGCCAACCGTACCTACCCACAGGGGTGGCCACATAAGAGTTTTTTGTGTTGCAGGCCAGGGCCCCGTTCATACAAAAGGCTATCTCTCCATACAAACGTAGTCGACTGTTTCCTCCCTGAATAACGACACTAGAGCAAATATTTTTTTTGCATAAAACTTATAACTGCCATGACCATGCCCCTATGTTTTTATTTGTTTTTAACACGCTTTTATTTTTAACTCCTAATTTCTATGATAATTAGAAAATGTAAAAAACCAAGACTTAGGGCATAGTCATGGCAGTTATAGGTTTTATGCAACAACAATATGTGTGTTTTTGTCATTATCGAGGATGGAAACAGTCGACTACGTTTGTACGGAGAGAGCGTCGCTTCCCTTTCCTCTTAAACACAAGAAATATTGTAATAACAGAACAGTTGGGATGTTTTCAAAACTGCTTAGATAGGTACTTGTTTACATGTTTTATTATTATGTCCTCTATTGGATTTGATATCAAATTAAAGGTAAAAATACAGAACAAATTATTTCCCTTATTTTTTTTTCTCTTACTGTTTTTCGTTAACACGCGTTAAAATCATTTTTTCTCGGCTAGGTTAAGGAACTTCGTTCCAATATTAATGGAATTAGTTTTCCTCTAGCTAGGTGCAGACACACGATTTATCCCTGTCAGGACAGGCGACTGACTTTTCCATTTGTCGTCTGCACTAGCCTTAGATGTCACATCTTCTCTGCATCTACTAATCAATGGATTCCGATAGCAACTCGATTATTATCGGCATCGAATGACAGGGCAGATCGAGACGATGTCTCGAATTAGTATCGATATCTAGGTGATCTGAGATTAAATGTTGCGTTAATGTTGCTTTCTTGGTAGGTATCAGATCGTGCCCAAATTCTATACGGAATAGCATAAATATTATGTGGTTTTAGACGTAATGGTAGAAAGCTAGGTATTTATTAGCAACGCCCCGTGGTTTTACACGCGTAAATCCCGATGCCATAGGAATATAGAGATAAAAAGTAGCTTAAGTTACTTTCAACGAAAATATCACAACATCAGTAACGAGGAGTGAAATTTCTTTGAAGGTAAGCCGATCCAGAATTCACTTTTTTGATCACACTCAGATTGACACACTTTTGACGAAACACACACAACAAACTAATAAACTAAGTAATTTTGTAAGGCGATATTTAATTATTTGTTATTTGTGTTAAAAAGATTTAGGCATAATTATAGGAACCCATCTAGGTTCCTATATGCCTAAATCTGTAAAAGTAAGCCGACAGCTTCATATACCCCTCACATGTATTACATAAATATATCTGTTTAAGGCTAGAATTAAACAGGCGACCTTCTGCGTCGCAGCCAGGCGATCGCCTGCCACGCTACAGAGGTCGTCTTTAAGGAAATGTAAAAAAAATTGCACATTTTACTGCAAAACTGAGGATCTAAGTTCAGGACCTTTAACTTATATGGGTAAGACAACTTCTGAATATGAATTGACTCTAACTGCAATTTATCGTAAAAACTTTCATCACATGTTTTGTTTTAAAATGAGCAATATTGTGAAAACAGTTAAGGGTAGATGTCGACCTACTTGTGCTTGTATACGGGCTGTTTCCCGCAATTAGACCCTTTTTAAATGGGGTTATCTCATCACCTTAGTCGACCATGTCCAGAGGAGAGAACTTGTCAATACTTCGGCAGCCAACTAAGCCGCGGGTTTCATCACGATGTTTTCCTTCACCGTAAGAGCAATCCCTATTAGATCACATAAATTTTTCTTAAGAAAAATCCATCGGTGCACGGCCAGCCGGGATTTGAATCCACGACCTTGGTATGAAAGTGGAGGTATCTACCACTAAGCCAACACCGCTCCTCCGACGTCGACCTACTTGCACGCCAAATTAAAAAAGAGTGAGTAGTTTTTTTTGTTAAAAATAGCCTAGTTAGAAATCGAAATCAAACATTATTTTGTACTAAGCGCATGTAGAACATATTTTTCCAACAACTAAATTATTAGGCTTTGAAATTATCCCTTGACAACTTTGTAATTTTTACAAAAAACTGAAAAAAAAAAACTGATGGACTTTATTTTAAAATCGTTACGTGAACACCTTAAAATAAAAAATGTGAGAGAAGAAGAGAAGATGTTTTATTCTTAATAGTTTTCATTGCATAATTTTAAAACAAAACCTTTTACCACACATTAGCAAAAATAATTTCTTTGCGCTCGTAAAATTATCCGAAAATTTCATCAAAGGAGACGCCTGAGCTTTGTCTATTAAGCTCTAAACCACAAAACACAAAGATATTTACAACTATGCACCGATATAAAGCAAACATCTGAACTTTTCCTACCAAATTTTACCATGTTTCTTTGTTTTCGTTTTATGGAGATTGGAGATATTAAAACAAAAACATGATTTTAAAATAACTTTAGTAGAGAAAAAAGTCGTGTTAGTATAAAAAAAATCTGAACATTTGATCTGAGCTCTGTATTAAAAATAGCTGCACCCCGCTGTTTCAAACGCGTAAGTCCTGATCCCGTGGGAACATCAAAATAAAAAGTAGCATATATAGCCTTCCCCGATAAATGGACTATCCAACACAAAAATAATTTTTCAATTCGAAACAGTAGGTCCTGAGATTAGCGCGTTCAAACTAACAAACTCTTCAGCTTTATAATATTAAGTAGGTATAGATTAAAATTGTTTGTTTTTTTAATATTGTAGGACATTTCACACCGCGTTATCTAGCCCTTGAGCTTAAGCAACTATATATAGGTTTGTTTGTGTATAGTGACTAGATACTTTTATTTTGCAAATACATACATACCTACAGAAACACAAAGAACAGAAACAAATATCTATATATTATTTTCAAACAAATTTATGTTCCGCAGCGAGAATTGAATTCACAACTTTAAACGCAAGTGGGTTTTCGCAATCGGGATCAAAGTTTTGCTACGGAAACTGTAATCTCTCTACTCCAATATAATAAATTCTTCATCACAAACCGAATGGCCTAGATTTTGTTGAAAGCTCCCTTGCATCCCTTGCAAGGTATGCTGTACTTACGTATTGGTGGTGGTTTGACAATGGCTTAAATAGATGCGCGTGCGCCTCGGTCCGCAGTCCGCGACACCGCGCAAGCGCTTCGTACGCCCACGGTGAGTTCAGCACATTTTTAACCGACTCCAAAATAAGGGAATACGTGTGTAATTTTATTATTGTTATATAGTTAAAGTTTTAGTGATATTGTGTGATCGATGAAGACGAATAGGATTCTTAATTGTTTTATAAGTTTTTAGCTGAAAATATTAAATAGGCCATGATGTTATATTATAAGGGTAATTAAATGTTTTTTTTCTCGAAACTAATTCGAGAAAAAAAACATTTAATAAATAAGTCGTTTTTAAATTAAAAAATAAAAACGATGGTTTATGTAAAAATCTTTCAGATGATGGACCTTCAGATCTCAAATGTTATTAAATTATTAACAGAAATTCAAAACATTATCATGTACCTATTTGGCGTTTAGTAGGTCAAAGTTTACATAAACCAAAAAAAAAGAAAAAAAAATGAAAAATGAAACGTTACTGAAACAACAAGTGATAAGTATTTAATACTCAGATTAAGATGAATACCTAATCGAAGAGGTATAATGTTTTTTCCTTAAAAACTGTCGCTGTAACTTGGGTAACCGTCCTTATAGTACAAAAGACTGTTATGTATGAAGTTATACCTATTTCTGATTAAATACAATACCAACTAGTGTTAGTAGCAATTATTACAAGACAATATTAAAAGTCATACCAATGTCACACTACAATACCACAAGCACAAATCGAAATGAGTAAAATTTTAAACCAAAAAGTTGAATGTACTTTCGCGCGAATTTTTTTTTGTATTAGATTCTTTTAAAAATCACGCAGTAGAAAATCGAAATAAAAAAATAAAATAAAAAAAATAAATATTGCAGGACACTCCACACATCGCCATCTAGCCCCAAGCTAAGTAACTAGACTTGTGTTATGGGTGCTAGACAACGGATATACTACTTATATACTTTTCTTTTGTAAATATATACTTATAATACATAGAAACAACCAGACCACAGACAAATATCTAAGCATAAATACTTGTCTGACAAAAAAATCTTGTCTGAAATGTGACATTATCTTGTAAACCGCGCTTTAGGAACATAATTAGGTACCAAGTTATTATTTATCTACCTACTTTTATTCACTCATTCATTTTTTTCTTAATTATTTTTCTTATCAATGTGCTCTTCTAATAAATGCCATTCTTTGAATCCTATTTTACTTTGATAACAGCAAAGTTTTTTACCCGACTAAGTACTAAGCTAAAACGAAGGGCTATATTTTTACTTGTACCTTAAATTAGGTAGAATAGAATAGAATAGAATATCATTTATTGTTCTATCTGTGTACATAAAGATCTTACAAATAATATGGTTCTAACAGATTACTCATTTCGAGCATACAATATCAAAAACATAGATGCTTAAAATTTAAATCACAAATTATACTAAATTGGTACAGGTACATACATACTAATAGTTAATCTATTATTTTTCGTCATTATCGAAAAATTCCGATATGCTATAAAAACCAGGATTTTAGTTTTTTATGGAAAATGACACCATTGAGTTCTTTCAAGTGCAACGGTAGATGATTGTAAATTTTAATAGCTGTATAGTATGAACTCTTATAAAATAAACTGTTATTGACTTGAGGTATAAATATGTTATTTGTGTTAGGTAATATTATGCAGGAGCTTAATCATAGAGATAAGAGATAATAATTAATAGAAAAACTTCAATTTTCAAGCTACAAAAGACAATGTCTAAGGGTAATGTTAATTTTCTCATTGAACTGAACTTTTTGTCCCCGTGTCTGACAATACGTGTTTTTTGCAACATATTCGTAACTAAACAATATGTTTGGGTTACATTACGCTTGAATAGCTATGTAAGGATTTTTGTACATTAATATTTGAATAGACTTGGGATTTTTGTGGTTGAATAGAACTATAAGTTTTGTGCGTAATTTTAGCGTGAACGATGTAAAAGCATGAATTTTAATAAAAATGCTCAAGAAAGGTAGAAAAGTAATATTTTTTCAGGTCCTAACCTAACCAGCTACCCGTTACGTTTTCGGGTCAGGTTAGGAATAAACCAAACTTCCTCGCAGACTATTTAATAAAGGACATCATTTCCTAACTTCTAAGCCTTTGCTTGAAAACTATTTAAAAAGGTATATTTAATTTAACCAATTTGGTTCAACCGCCAAATATTAAGCGGTTGAATGAAAATTATGTTCTTTAAAAAACCTCCAAAAAGGTCCAATAACAAAGACATAATTATATTTTTTCCCTTTATTTTAAGCAAATCTAGCTTTTATTAGGTATGTTTCAATTCTGATTTACGAAAACAAGTTTTAAGTTAAAAACTTCTAAACATCCATGAAAATGACATCAACGCGTTCATGCTCTTTTTACATCAAAAAATATTATTTTTTTTGCTCCAATAACAAGAAAATTGTATAAGCTACTAGATCCTATAGTTAATAAAAATAGGCATGAGATAAAAATAACCATGAATTTCAATGAGTTCATGAGTTTTTTATCTGATCGCATCTAATTTATTGAAATAGGTAAGTAGTGTAGGTAGTGTAATAAATTGTTAACAATAAAATTGCAAAAAGCCTACTTATTATCACGCCAATATTAAGTGATCTAAATAACAGCCTTTATAACTAATCATCTAGTTTTATCTCATTTTTAGACACTGTTATTTAATCTCTAGAACAATAGGTGTTCCGTAAATGGCGGTTTACACGTTCAAACATCGCGTCCATCTCGAAATAAAATTACCTATGGTTTGATTGTTTGAACCAATTTGATTCAACTTCTTAAAGGGTAGGAAACACATCTTCTGAATGACCGTGCGGGTTCGATTCCCATCTTGGAGAAATATTTTTAGGATTTAGAAACATTTGTTTCTGGTTGTTTCTATATCTAAGTTTACGAAACTATTATTATATTTTAATAAAATAATTGTTTTTTAATTTAACGTGATCCTACTGAACGATGAACTACTGAATTGATTTTGATATAATTTGGTAAAAGGATATATTGAAAGTTTTTAGTAAATTAAAAATCCAATTTTTAACCCGATATTCTCACGGGATCGGCACTTATCCGCGGGGCGCAGCTAGTATATTATATATACAAAATAAAAGTAAATCTAAATATAATTAATCCGAGTTGCTTAGCTTGGTGGAGTTAGATAGTAATTTAAAAAAAAAGTGTCCCGCTGTCTGATGAGGGTAAAATAAAACTGAGTCAATCTTTTCTGACATGTACAATTTGGGGGTCTTCAAGTCGCGAGTAAATAGGTCTTATAGGGAAGTGTGCTACATCTAAGGCCGCATCGTCACTTACCATCAGGCAGGTGTGATAATGGTTAAACGCTGACCTATCATAAGTTAAA
This sequence comes from Idaea aversata, assembly GCA_907269075.1. NCBI lineage: Eukaryota > Metazoa > Arthropoda > Insecta > Lepidoptera > Geometridae > Idaea > Idaea aversata. The sequence goes on from OU026102.1 coordinate 9,780,963, forward strand.
AAAAACAAATGATTAAACCGATAATGCAAACTGACCATTAATTCTGAACGGTACAAGCATGCACACTGGACAGTTTCAGATTGACACGTATTTTGATCGTGTAATGTGCGCTTAATAGGTATTATCATTTCCCAGTGTTTATATTTGCACATTATTTCATCACATTGTTATCTTAAAAGTTTATCGGTTGAAGTTTACTGAATGAAACAATTACGCTATGTAATATTCTAGGTAATTCGTTATGTAATCAGATGAGAGTGTTTTTTTGCAAATTTGCTAATGTCCGTGTTCAATGACCTATGTTTGTATAGTTTTATTTGTTACTATAAGTTAAGTAATTTAAAAATAGTATCTTTTAGTTAAGTTAGCTTTTGTTACATGTTTAATGAAGTCACAATTTTTAATTTTGATTACATTTTTATGGCCCTATTTTGTCCCAAAAGTTATGCAATTTTAAGTGGTCCGGTTGAAAAAAAATGTATTCTCAAATCAAATATTCTCACGTCTAGGTAAATGAATAGTCGCGATCGAAAAATAAAAGTTGTCATTTCGCATCCGCCTCGAATTACTGGAAAATATTTAGTCCTCCTTTTTCGTATTATATAAGAAACAATTGCTAAAATTACACCCAAGTACTAACATAAAGATAGGAGATAGAGGTAACAATAGAATAAGTGATTATGTTATTAAAGTAAATAGTATCTTAATATAGTACAGGTAGTGTGAGAAGAGTCTGCCCTTAGGTACTAAATGGGACCTAATGGGGGTCTATTGCGTTATGCCCTGAAGAAATGTATGCAGTCACGCACCATTGATATAAAATAGAAGTTAATTTTAAGAGGAACGGCTCTTTCTCCATACAAACGTAGTCGACTGTTTCCTCCCTGGATAATGACACTAACACAAATATTGTTGTTGCATAAAACCTATAACTGCCATGACTATGTTTTGTTTTTTTTTCATTTTCTAATTATCATAGAAATTAAGATTTAATTTAAAAAACAAAAAATAAAAATAAAGCAAAAAAACATAATGGCAGTTATAAGTTTTATGCAACAAAAATATTGTCTAGTGTCATTATCCAGGGAGAAAACAGTCGACTAAGTTTGTATAGAGAGAGCCCCCGGTACCCTTTCCTCTTAAAGTTAAGAGGAACGGCACTTTCCCCATAAACAACCGTAGTCGACTGTTTCCCTGGTTAAACGATTGTGCCGAAATATCCCATCAAGTTTTTTATAGGAGACATCTAGCCCGTTATTCTAAACTTTCCGGACGAATTTTCCCACACACATTTTATAAAGTGGACTTTTTTCAGTTCAGTTTTTCGGTGGGCGATATGTACCCTAACCTAATGACACTAGAGCATGACTAGAGCATGGCGACCCAGTTGGCAAAATGGTCACCATGCTAGACTGCCAAACATAGGGTTGCGGGTTCGATTCCCGCCTCAGACAAGTATCTGTGCTTAGATATTTGTCCGTGGTTGGTTGTTTCTATGTATTATTACATATATATTATACAAAAGAAAAGTAGTGTATAAGTAGTATATCCGTTGTCCAGCACTCATAACACAAGTCTAGTTACTTATCTTGGGGTTAGATGGCGATGTGTGGAATGTCCTGCAATATTTAATATTTATGTGGCATAAAACCTATAACTGCCATGACATGAACGGAATAAACTGATACTTCTAAGATGTTCTATTAGATGGGTCGATTTTTTCGCCAGTGTATGTTCCTGCAATAACAATCCTTTTACCAACCAAGCTAACCCACATCAAGTAGCTAGTCATTAGTCAACAGCATTAACTCATCATACCTTAACGAGGTAAAACGATGACAGATATTTACAGCTTTAGGTACACAAATAGGTATTATTATTATTATACCTACTTCTATTCATGAAGTTAATGGCTGTTTACATTACATGCTTTACTCTATTGATAGCTGATTACAATATGAATAGATATTCCTTCTAAAGGGTATTTCGTATCGTATGCTCGCCAAATTCGAGAAAATATGGTACGAGTACCTGCGGATAATATTAAAATAAAAAACGTGTGGTAGTCGGCGACTGCCGCGGTGAAGCTATTGCATTGCATTTTTTATGGTAGGCGGAGTGGGGGTGTTAGGTTTTGTTTTCGTTACGGAATTTCGGCGCTCAAAGCCCGCGAAAAAAGCTATGCAGTAGCTTAAAAACCAATATATTTATTGCAGTAACGAATAACATAGTAGTTTAATCGGAAAGTTTGATTGTTACCGTTGCGGGAGCCACCTTTTATATAGTAACTAGCGACCCGCCCCGGCTTCGCACGGCTATATTATGCATGTATTATACATAAACCTTCCTTTTGAACCTCTCTATCTATTAGAAAAACCGCATCAAAATCCGTAGCGTAGTTTTAAAGATTTAAGCATACAAAGGGATATAGGGACAGAGAAAGCGACTTTATTTTATACTAAGTATGTAGTGATAAGTGTGATAGATGGCCCTTTTTTAAGGTCACTAAAAGTTTTTTCAAAAACTTTGATATTTATTAAAATAATAATAAAATAAACAAATGAATTGTTTTTCAGATTGATAATAAAGCAAATAATTTATCTAAGAGTAATCTAAGTTGTTAGGTATCATTACTTATTTTTTTAAATATTTTTTTTATTTGGTTTTTAATTAGCTCTTCTTACCCGCAGGTATCGTAGAATGAATTGAATAATAATTTATTTAATTATTACGTTAAACGTATTTTCTTACGAAAAAACTAAATTTTGTTGTTTTTCGGGTACCTGGTATCATTTCTAATGTAGGGTTGCTTTAGTTTAGTAGTTTAATCGGTATTTTACTTAATTTAATTTAAAAAATTGAGAGAAGAAAAAATTAAGTTGATTGCGAGGTAATGTTGCCTGAAATCAGTTGAATTATTTAGTAAATTTTTTTTTGTTTGTTACAGGATTTAGTTTAGTACTTCTAGCAGCACCAACACCATGCTGCGTTTGTCAACATTTTGTTGTAAGTACCTATAACCGGCCAAGTGCGAGTCGGATTTGCGCACGAAGGGTTCCGACTTCCGTACCATGTTGTATAGGAGCCCCACTTAATTATAATTTTTCTGTTTTTAGTAGATAAGTATTTGTTGGTATAGCGACAACAGAAATACGTAATCTGTAAAAATTTCAACTGTCTAGCTATCCCGATTCTTGAGATACAGTCTGGTGACAAACAGACGGACGGACGGACAGTGAAGTCTTAGTAATGGGGTCCCGTTTTTACCCTTTGGGTACGGAACTCTAAAACTTGGTTTTTAGAGTTCCGTACCCAAAGGGTAAAAACGTTAATTTAAGGTAACTCGATCAAAAGGGGTCAATTATTCCTGATTGAAACTAAGTTGAAGATAATGAAATAAAAAAAATAAAAATGCAGGACATATGAACACAGCGCCATCTTGCCCCCAAGCTTAGGAACTTGGCTTGTGTTATGGTAACCACACAACGGATATACCTAATACATACATATACAAATACGTAGAAAAGAAAGAAATATCTGTAATTCTGTACCTAAATGTTTGTTTGAGGCGGAAATCAACCCCTTCTGCGTCGCAACTCGCAACAACCAGAATTTGTTCTGCGCAGGCCCTTATCAAGAAATATCTAATGTTACCGCAATAAAATAATTATTATGAAATTGTTCAAAAAGCAATCGTGTCATTCAATATAATGATAATGATGTATGGGATGCGTATGCGCATCATGTAGGTCGAATACGTGATCGAAGATGTTCCGTATCTATACGTACTACCTAGGTACTCTACCTAGCTGTAGGGTCGAAATGTTACCAATTATTGAGCTTTGGTTATTTCAATATAGTTAAGTACTTAAATAAATATTATAGGACATTTCACACGGCGCCATCGAGCCCCAAGTTAATGTTTTTCTTTTGTAAATATATCTATACTAATTTAAAAAAGAATATGGGACCACCTTTGAGGTAGACCCTTTCCAACAGAAAAAGATTCATCAAAATCGGTTGATAAACGAAGAAGATATGCGCGAACATCCATAAAAAAAAACGTAATACAACCAAATTGAGAACCTCCTCCTTTTTTTGAAGTCGGTTAAAAAGAAGAAAGATTTTTTTGTTTGTTACAAATAGGCTCTGAAAATACTGGACCGATTTTGATGAAACTTAGTATGAGGATACATTGATTCACTGGGAATAACATTGACTACTTTTTATCCCGATATTCTCACGGGATCAGGGTTACGCGGGTGAAACCACGGAGCGCTTCTAGTAAAATATAAAATTGATTTCAATATCTGTACATTCATGTTTGAGGCGGGTATCGAACCCGAAAACTATCCATCACAAGTGGGTGTTTACCCGCTGCGCCACAAAGCTGATTGAATAATACGTAGGACCTGAAATACTTAAGGTGACTGTTTCCTCCCGGGATAAAGACACTAGCACAAATATTTTTGTTGCATAAAAATTATAACTGCCATGACTATGCCCCTATGTTTTGGTTTTTTCATTTTCTAATTATCATAGAAATTAAGATTTAATAAACAAAAATATAATAAGAACAAAACATGGACATGGTATGGCAGATACAAGTTTTATGCAACAAAAATATTTGCTCTAGTGTCATTATCCAGGGAGGAAACAGTCGACTTCGTTTGTATGGAGAGAGCGCCTGTACCCTGTCCTCTTAACAAAATAAATAATTTTGTAATAATTTATGCATTTATATCAGAATCCATTGTTTTCGCGTATAACTACATCGAACCAAATTAGTCACGATTTCTAAAGGATGTTCTTGTAATGAGCTTAAAGAGTATCACTTAAACAATTGTAATGCAGTTGTTTAAACGTATTTAGTTCGTCCTTGAAGGGCTTGTTGGAATAACTAGATTTGGTTAAAGTAATTTCAAAATTGTTGTAGATGGAGATGTTTGTATTGCTAATTATAGAAATACCTACCTATACGATTACTAAATATAACTCCTGATTCCCATGGGAATATCGGGATAAAAGTAGCCTATGTGACTCTCAATGAATCAATGTATCCTCATACCAAGTTTCATCAAAATCGGTCCAGTAGTTTCGGAGCCTATTCGTTACAAACATACAAAAAATGGAAATATATACAAGAAATATATAAAAACAAGACATAGGGCATGGCCATGGCAGTTTTAGGTTATATGGCACAAAAATATTTGTGCTAGTGTCATTAACCAGGGAGGAAACAGTCGACTACGTTTGTATGGAGAAGCGACCTCCTCTTAAAGCTGTCTGGGCTAAGAGGCGATTACTTATAAAGGTTAGAAGTTTTCTAGATTGGGAGCTTAAACATTAAGAGGAAAGGGTACCGGGCGCTCTCTCCATACAAACGTATTCGACTATTTCCTACCTGGATGATAACACTAGAGCAAATATTTTTGTTGCATAAAACCTATAACTGCCATGTCGACCATGCCCCTATGTTTTGTATTTTTTATTTTTTAAATCTTAATTACTATGATAATTAGAACCTTTACTCTTAAAGCTGTCTGGGCTAAAAGGCGATTACTTATAAAGATTAAAAGTTTTATAAAGCGGGAGCTTAACCATTAGGGTCACCTATAATTTTGCGTAAGACCGATTCTCTATTTACTTAGGTACAGAATATATTTTCTAATAACAGCAAAGTCAATAAAAACAGATGTTAGCATCATTATTAACGTAGGCCCTGAGTACCTAGTACCTACATTAGAGTATAATCACCATATTGTGCAAAATTGCGCGTCAAAGTATTGAAATCCTGGGAAAGAAATGATTACAGTAGGTAAATAGGTAGGTAGGTACTTACGTGTCGCGTGATGATAGGCCTGTGCTCTTGGACTAGATGCTAATGGCAATAAAATGTACCTCAGTCAAGGACAAAGACTTAAAGACTTTAACATTTAGGTACGTAATTGGCTTTCAATATCCAACGGTTAAAATAACGGAAATTCATAAAATATACACTGACGGACACATAAGCTGCATGAAAATACAAGACGGCTTTGAAATAATAAAATATTTACTTCAAAGTCGTCTTTTACAGACACCAAAGGAATGAGGGTAACAATCAAAGTATTGTTAACATAAGAATTCGCTCAACAAAAGTTTAATAATATGTGGACAATTTGAACAAAAGTGAACAATTTTTTTTGAACCAATAATATGGATTCAAAAAAAATTGGAAATTTGTATGAAGTTTGCTTATGTAAGTAGGTATACTTATTAAAATTCATTTGAAAGTAATCCTGAACTTTGATGCAGTGTATGTGTCCGTCAGTTTAGTTTTACTGAATCTATCTATACTAATATTATAAAGCTGAAGAGTTTGTTTGAACGTGCTAATATCAAGAACTACTGGTTCTAATTGAAAAATTCTTATTGTGTTGGATAGTCCATTTATCGAGGGAGGCTTTAGGCTATATAACATCACTCTGCGACTAATAGGAGCGAAGAATCAGTGGGAAATGTGGAAAAAACGGGGAAAATTATTAATCTTAGAGGGCTTCCGTTGTTTGAACCATGTTTGAACACGCTGATCTCAAGAACTGCTAGATCGAATTGAAAAATATAGGCTACTTTTTATACCGATATTCCCACGGGACCGGGACTTACACGGATAAAACCGCGGGGTGCATCTAGTTAACTGATATAATTTAAAGCTATGTTTTATATAGTTTTCTATATAAAATTAATCCGAATGATAACAAGGGATCTTGTAAAACGGATAACATTAGCATTAACACATAGTCAAACAAATGCTCGCAATAACCAAACATTACGTATCAGTATCTAAACATTTAGTTCCACACATTAGCTTTACAATAGTTCTCAAGATGACATCGCGTGAGAGCTTCTCTATCGCTCCCCTCCTGTCGCAATCTAATGAGGAAATTAAACGGTTCTGATCGTGGAACTGAATCACTTTATTGTGGGATCACATACAATTTACTAACGAATCTTGTTAACTTTTGGATACATAACCAGTGTGATTTAAACGCGTGGTATTACGCACCAAGTGATTTATTTATGTACCTCCTTATCTACAAGTATAGGTACACCACTTATACTTGCGTTTCTGTACTGCATAAAGCCTTTGCACACTGCGTTTCTATAGGCGCTGTCGACGCGCGTAGAACGCAATCAAGACGCTAGACTGAAGTCACGTTGTTACCTTTCAACACGAGCCTTGTCTGCTAAAGCGCCTTGATAACGCGCTGAAGACACGTTTATAAAAAACGCGCATCGTCAGTGCATGAAAAAACGTAATGTGCAAATGCTTTTAGCCATACACTCGTGTGCATTGTCCATTTTGATAAAGCTCAAGGGTGAGCTTTTTAAAAATTCTAACTGCTCTTGAATTTAATAAAAATAGCGACCCGCCCCGGCTTCGCACGGCTATATTATGCATGTATTATACATATAAACCTTCCTCTTGAATCACTCTATCTTTTAAAAAAAACCGAATCAAAATCCGTTACGTAGTTTTAAAGATTTAAGCATACATAGGGATATTAGACCAGGGTCGATCATTTTTGAAACCAAAAAAAATCACAGTAGGATGAAACCCTAATGGGTTTCATTTTTATCATATTCCCCTCCTTTTCTAATGAAAAGGAGGGGAATATGATAAAAATGAAAGGAAAAATAAATTACGGTCGATCCGAGTTCGGGAAGTGGGAGGGGGGGGGGGTTTAAGGTTAAAAAATGGTTTATCTTGATTTCCGGCAAAACTACAAGTCCTATGGAAAAAAGTTGAATGGCAAAGTTGTAGGTAATAAAAAGATCTACAACTTTTGTATATACAATTTTTTCACATAACCTCAAAATTTAGGTGAAAAATTCAAATAACCCAGTTTTTGGTTTTTTATATTTATCTTTATCAAAAATGTTTTTTTTTCTACGAAATTTGGTGAAAACTTATCTTATTATGTCCCAAATACACTGTAATTTATTTGATTTAAAATATTTATTTTTTCGCCTTATTTTAACTTAATATCAAAAAACACCCTAATTTTCAATCGAAAATTCTCACGTCAAAATATCAGCTTTTTTCAAAAAGTCTAGAGGCTTTTTATTCGTTGAAATCTCTACTTTCTGATGGAGTAAAAAAAATATACATTGCCATAGTAAATGTTCTCTGAAATAGCAAAAAACCGATCGAGAAAATCGATATTTTTTAAAATTATTATATACAATTTTGAGCTATTATTAAAATTTACACTTTAATTACTCGAAAAACGTAAGATTACATGTAACATTGATAAAAAAAATTGCAAATCAAAATATAATACTATAGTAACGTACACAGTACAGTATACAATACAACATCGTACAAAAAACTTCGATTTTCTCGATCGGTTTTTTGCATTTTCTGAGAAGCATTTACTACAGTAACATATTTTTTTTTTTCACCATCGGAAAGTAGAGATTTCAACGAACAGAAAGCCTCTAGACTTTTTGAAAAAAGCTGATATTTTGACGTGAGAATTTTCGATTGAAAATTAGGGTGTTTTTTTGATATTAAGTTAAAATAAGGCGAAAAAATAAATATTTTAAATCAAATAAATTACAGTGTATTTGGGACATAATAGGATAAGTTTTCACCAAATTTCGTAGAAAAAAAAACATTTTTGATAAAGATAAATATAAAAAACCAAAAACTGGGTTATTTGAATTTTTCACCTAAATTTTGAGGTTATGTGAAAAAATTGTATATACAAAAGTTGTAGATCTTTTTATTACCTACAACTTTTCCATTCAACTTTTTTCCATAGGACTTGTAGTTTTGCCGGAAATCAAGATAAACCATTTTTTACCCTTAAAAACCCTCCCCTCCCACTTCCCGAACTCGGATCGACCGTAATTTATTTTTCCTTTCATTTTTATCATATTCCCCTCCTTTTCTAATGGGTTTCATCTTACTGTGATTTTTTTTCATTTTTTATCATTTTTGAAGGCTTCGGCTCTGGTATATATAGGGACAGAGAAAGCGACTTTGTTTTATTATACTATGTAGTGATTTTCAATAGTTTTCCTTTTGTATATTTGCTAAGCGATTGCCAAAATAAGTACCTACCATTCGTTGTTGGTTAACTTTTATTCTTTCCTTTTACAGCGTTACTGGCTCTAATAGCAGCTCAAAATGGATACGATTACAACAAACCTAATAGACCGTTTGGCTCAACGTCTACCCGACCTGGTTCACCTTCCGGATCACCCGGTGGATACCCTTCGACCACACCATATCCAATAAGACCACAAAACGACAATAACTATCCAAGCTCTACGGCGGGTTATCCTTCTGGGCCATCAGATTATCCCAGCGGACCTAATCAAGGATATCCAGGATCGTCTGGACCAGGCGGACCAGGAAGACCTCAACAAGGCTACCCCGGACAAGGTCCATCTTACCCTGGTCAAGGCCCTTCGTACCCTGGGCAGAGTCCTCCAGGTCCTGGAGGCTTTCCAGGTCCATCCGGATCATCAGGCCCGTCATATTCGGGACAAGGTGGAAGTGGACCGTCATCGGTTAGACCTGGACAAAATTACCCCGGACGACCCGGCTCCGGACCTGGTGTTTCAGGATTCGCAGACGACGATACAGGCGCCTACGAAGATGGTGACTATTCAGCTATTCCTGGTACTCCTGATGTTGATTATCCAATCCTATCCTATATTCCTCAAACATCCTTCAGTTGTAAAGCACAGCCATACCCTGGATATTACGCCGATGTTGAAACCCGTTGTCAAGTGTTTCACGTTTGTGCTAACAACATCACCTATGATTTTCTATGTCCTAATGGAACTATCTTCTCTCAGCAAGATTTCGTCTGTGTTTGGTGGAATCAGTTTGATTGTGAATCCGCTCCAAGTCTTTACGAAATAAACGCTAATATTTATGTTATTTCTGGACCGAGCTCTCAGGGTTTGTCTAGCTTCAATGATTATTCTCAAGGTCAGAACGGACCCAACTACCCTGGAAACGGTGATCCGTCCTATCCTGGTTCAAGACCACAAGGTCCTGGCAACTATCCTAGTTCCGGACCTCAAGGTCCATCGGGATACCCAGGAAGCTCTGGACCTCAAGGTCCATCGGGCTACCCAGGAGGCTCTGGACCTCAAGGTCCATCGGGCTACCCAGGAGGTTCAGGACCTCAAGGTCCATCGGGCTACCCAGGAGGTCCTGGACCTCAAGGTCCATCGGGCTACCCAGGAGGTCCTGGAACTCAAGGTCCATCGGGCTACCCAGGAGGTCCTGGAACTCAAGGTCCATCAGGGTACCCAAGCGGTCCCGACACACAAGGACCACAATCGAATTATCCAGGTAGTTCAACTCCGTACCCTACCAGTTCATCCTATCCCGGTAGTACAGGCTATCCTACCTCACAATCTTACCCTGGACCTTCAACACCATACCCAGGGAGTTCAGGCCCACAAGGATCATACCCTGGCAGCCCAGGACCTTCAACCAGCTACCCCAGTACGAGACCGAACTCTGACTCGTCGTACCCTGGGAGCCAAGGATACCCATCAGGAAGACCAAATGGACCAGGATTTCCAGGCAGTAACGGAAGACAACCAACGCAACCAAACAGAGAATACCTACCACCGAGAAATTAAGATCCAACGATGACCAGAATGACCAGTATTAAATATAGAAAATGTGATAAAATATTAGATTTTAATTAATTATGTTAGAGCAGAATTTTATGACTCGAATTTAGTTTTAAAAAGGTAGAGCTATTATAACGGTCTATGTTGACGAACGAAAACGTTGGTGCTGTTCAATTCAATGTATTAACTTTGAATTGATTTTAACTCGTAGTGTTGAATAATGTTTATTTTTTATATACCTAATGCTAAATCTTCATATAGGTGGAAATATTATCATTTAAAAAAAATCGAACTATGCTTGTTTCGCTTAGTTGATTTCGAACTAAAGTTACCAAATCTAGTTCATTTAACTTTATTATCTATCCAAATTAAATTAGTACTATTTGTAATTATACTGCCTATCTCTATTCCACGTATTTCCCGAACTACTTAACAATATGTATTGTTCAGCTTACTTAATGTAATTACATAGGTAGATCCTATTTTCATATACTACCTATATAATATATCAATTTAGCTGAGCAAGTAATAATATATACCTCTAAAGTTAACAATTAATATAAATGTCAGTGTAACACATTACTGTATATACACTTTTACATACTTAATCTAATAAATAATTAATGAATGAGCACTTTTATGATTTATTAGCTGATAATGTCGGTAAGCCCTCTGGTATAACAGATATCCTAGATCTTCCACGGGCCCTTCCCTTTGCATCATTAGTCTTAAATTTAGGACTAAAACAAACAATGTTCCGGTTCAAATAATCGTACAACAAATCAGTCTCAGAACATGTACTAGGTAAATTGTTACCTTCAATAACTATTCTCATTAATCCGTGCTGTGAAAGTTTCTTCGTCGTACTTTGATATTTGACTATTGTGAGCAATCTTTTAACAGTCATCAGCGTGATATTGTTATACGCCAAGTTCAAATAGCATAGCACCATGTTTCCGACACAGTAGTTGTAGCCATTGATCATTTTCAAAAAGTTATTATGGAAGGGATCGATGAGAGGGCCCATCAGTTCACAAGCCAGATGCTCAGCTCTCATATACGCTAAATCATCAAAATATTGCGATTTCATTTCCCTTCTAGTTTGTTTACCGGATGGTTTATATGAATAGGTGCTGTCTCGATGTTGATACTTTTGTCTCTTACTTGTCGCTATACTACTCGGACTTTCAATCGATTTCTTCTCGAATCCGGATATATACTTCATAATAATCGAATTCTTAGCCTTTAAGTAGTCCATGTATCTCTCACGCTTCGCTATTATTTCCGCACATGTCAAAGGGAAATACATCAAGGATTGAAGTATGTAGTTGGCACCCTCATCACCTATTTCGTTGCCAGATATATTCAAATATCGCAAATGTCTATTAGTTCTCAGAGCTAACCCCAAATGTTTAGCTCCTTTATCCGTAATGCGGTTGCATGATAGATTCAGAGCAACCAGATAAGTCTCAGCCGGCTGCAAGAAATTTAACTCGAAAGCTATTGTTTCGCAGACGAAATCGTTTATACTACATCTAGCGAGCGATAAACTATTAACACGAGAATTTTCTAGTAACAGTGCGAAGTTAGCTTCGGGCAATGACGATCCATCAAGGCATATATCTGTGACCGACGTGAAGTTTAACACCTTACCCAGTTCGTATATAGTGTATTTGTTGATTTTACACTTCTTTATAGACACCTTAGTTAGTGCAGGGTACTTGGGCATCACCATGCCAACTATTTGCATGAGGACTCTGGGCACATCTGGCAGGTCTTGGAGCAGTAGTTCCACAAGTCTGTTGTTGTTATCGTACAGTGAAGTTATAACTAAGGTGTCATCGTCAATGGCCGGTTCTTTAGGGGTGGTTTCTTCTGTTTTATCCGTTTCGGATGTATTTAACTTGATTAATGTGGCGTTTTGCTTATGTTTGTGTTTAGAAGTACCTGCTTCTGGTTTCAGTAATTTCATTAGGTGATCGTCTACAACAATATATTCAATTTGAATTATTATAAATAGCAGGTTGGACTTTTACATGGACCTATAAGAGATAGTGAAAAATGCTAAAAGGAGTTAACAAAAACTAAAAATGCATCAATGGATTTTATCGAACCTGTAGATTTTGCAAAAAAATAATCAGTTAAGTATATTTTTATATCAATCGAAAGTGTTGCTGAAAAAATAAATTCTTGGCAACAAACATACTATGGAACATCAAAAGAAATAGCCCTGAAGCCCCATGTCAAAATTTCACCCTGTATATATACCTATCTATCTACACTAGCTGCGCCCCGCGGTTTCACCCGCATAAGTCCGATGTTTCTCACCGTTTAAACCTTCCCTGAACTACGACAAACATTTCAAAACCGAAATCATCTAAAACGGTTAAGCCATCCTCGAGATTTAGCGAGACAAACGAACAGCAATTGATTATTATTTATATAGATATGTTATTCAACTAACATCGCCCAGAGTTTTTAACCACGAAAGTCCTGATCCCGTAGGAAATAAGCTAAGTGTTCTAGCTCTTCAGCTACATTACAAATCCATTCAGCCTGACCTACCTTCAACACACCCACACCCTCACAACTTTTGAATTCAGTAGTATCATGAGAGGTTATGGGATATCCAATTGAATTTTCAACATGCATGATACATACCAAACCAACAGGCCTAACCTACGTACGGTTGGCTGCATAATTGCAGACCCACAGTAGAGCTCTAAAACGACTGTTATAAGAATGTTTTCGACACAAGCAAGATTCTAGGCACCTGCTCAAGTTGAAGTATACCTAATGGCTTCTAACTCGAATTTATCAAACAAAAATACTAGAATGAAAACATGCCAATAATAGTATTTTTTTTAACTCTACCGGGGGCTGCAATTATGCAGTCGACTGTACCTATATTTACTTCGGTTAGGCATTTACCTCCTCGAATATCCTTTTTTACAATAACATTGTACGGGCATACAAACTTAGAGCAACCAAATGCTATGAACTCGTCCAGGTCCATAGTTTTCTTGGCTCCTAGCTCTTCTTCCTCCTCCTCATCATCATCATTAGTATTTAGATTCTTAATGGACCTCATCGAAGTTGTTGACTTGCCCTTCATATTGTTAAAAATAAACTAATATAAACAAATACAGGTAAAATTGATCAAAAATCTAATTACTAAAATATACTTGTAGAATACGATTGCAAAAAGACGTTAGAGGAAGCGTGTCAAAAATTATAATCATAAAAATCATAGACAAATACTAGTAATCAAAGTCATTTCAAAATGTTTTGTCGTTATGTTGACTAAGGAGGATTTAACAGATTTTTAAAAAATCCAGTTACTTACTATACTTTTTCAGTGCCTGTCGTGAATACACTTGGTAGGAAAGTAGGTATACCTAAAGTATGCAGTTCATGGCTTGTGAAATATGATATTTTAGGACATGTACACAGCGCCATCTAGCCACAAGCTTATAGGTTGTTATGGTGGGCAGATGACGGATAGAATCAACAGACATTCAAGCGGTGGTAGGTCTTGACACCACCCCCTGGAACAAGTCACGGTGCCAAGTGATTCATCATGTTTTCCAAGCATGCCGTTCTCTTTCTAGGCGAGCATGCTACGTCATCTTCTGTACATAGTAGGTATAAAACAAAGTCACTTTCCGCTGTCTGTCCCTATGTATGCTTAGATCTTTAAAATCCGCAACGGATTTTGATACGGTTATTTTAATAGATTAAGTGATTCAAGAGTAAGATTTATTATGTATAATACATGCAATATAGCAATGCGAAGCAGGAGCGTTTCGCTAGTATTTCATACGTTAAGAAAAGGCATAGGATCTTTTTAAACTTAATAGCACTCATTTATTCATCAAACAACCTAATGAAATTAGTAGCAGTTCTTCCTGAATTAAAATTAAACTTCTAACCCGCTGTACTTTTTAGTGCTCCATGTTTTCTGGTCAGTGATGTAGCGGAGATTTTATTTCAAGCCACTCGGTGTCCAGCCGGCTCAAAAATATGGACGAAACGATAGTTTCGGCGTGGTTCTGTCGAGCCTTCTTACGGTATTTAAAACTTAATTAAATTATACAATTATATGAATAAATTAACTTAAAATGTGCCTCCTTAACAAAATTGACTCTTAGTTGGTATTACAATAAACTAAGTACCTACTAGTTCGTAATTGGCTTAGGGGTAATTGTTCGGTCTTATTAAATAAAATATGTTTCTTATATGTAACTAAAATTAAAATCTTCTGGAACAATCGTGAATAAAGGCTCATTCACACAAAGATCCGTATTTACAGAATCAGTTTTAATGGATCCCTCTTTCCTGGAAGGTAATGTTTAGTTACACTATATTTGAAGGAGTTTATATACGCCATCACCAAATAAAAACATGTACGATAAAACACACCTGGAGCCCTATTTTTGAATCGTTCGCCCTGCGTCGAGCGCTCCATTTCTACTGATATTCGTGCGACATCGGAAATTCGCTATTTTTGAATCGCTCGATCGTAACGAGGGGTCCCCAACCAATCGTCGCCGACAGGGGCAGAATAAACGTCAAACAATCATAGTTAAACATTCGGAAACGATGTTTGAAAAAAATCGTTTGAGATTATTTAGGATGTTCGTCGGTAATTACCGGTTTTAAATTTTCTACGAAAAACGAATAAAAATTTACATTTTAAATTTCGACGACGAACGATTCAAAAATACAGATAATTGGTGTCGTGCGACTTGGAAGTCGAGCGTGACTTGTGGGCGTTTACGACGAAGCTATGTCACACGAGCAATTCAAAAATAGAGCCCCTGTAAAACGAAATGATGAGTGAATGAGCAAGCCTTAAGTCAAATTAAAAACAACTAAGGTGTTATTCGTTTTGTTTAGTCGACCTGATTTTCCTTGAACTCATTAATGGGCTATTCATCAATACATTCGAATTAATAACATTAGTCAATAACTCCTCTATTTTTTGGTACTCAATACAATCAATCGGAAGTCTATTGCCTTCAAATACGATTCTCATTAAACCTGTTTCTGGTTTCGTCTTTGTAACCAGGTTCTGATATTTCAGAACTTTATATATCATTTTTATTGTCTCAAAAGTAAACATGTTGTACGCCAAGTTTAAAGAACATAGAGACATATTACCGACAGCGTAATAAAACTCATTCTTAATTTCAAGCCCTCTAGAATCAAATGGGTCGACAAAATCTCCAACAATGTCTCTCATCATTCTTTCCGCTGCTTCGGTGGCTGTCTTCTCACTATAAAACTCAGACATTCTTTTCATTGGTTTAGCGGGTAATTTCTCTTTTTTATTTATTGATTTCAACTTCGGTACACTTTTCTTACCACTGTTTGACTCCATTTCGCGTCTAGTCCTTCTAAAAATTTCATCGAAGCATTTCTTAAAGATGGCAGATTTAGATCTTGCGTATTCATATTTCCTTTGCTTCATAGCCATAACTTCGTCTATGGTAAGAGGGAATTCAGATAAGGCCGAAAGAATAGCCGTAGCACCAACATCAGTGATTTTATTATTCGATAAATTCAAATGTAGTAAAGCCCGGTTTATTCTTAAAACTTGACCGATACGTTTGGCTCCGACGTCGGTAATAGAATTTGATCCCAAGTCCAGAATCATGAGCAAAGATCCAGAGCCTCCGTATTCAATTCTAGACACCAATTGGTCACACACTTCATCGTTTATATCGCAGTGTCTTAAAAACAAATTCCTTAAATGCGAAATTTGATCTAAGAGAACGTAAAAATTTCCCTCCGGAACAAAGCAATGCTCCAAGTGAACGTCAGTTATGTTTGAAGTCGGCAAAAGTTTTCCGATGTCATACAATAGAAGCGAAGAGACTCCTCCCCTTTGGATTGTTATCCTTGTAAAAGCAGAATGAAAAGGTATACAAACGGATATCCCCTTCATAATCTTTGGTGGTATATCTATTGCTTCGATTATCGCAACTTCAACAAGATGTCCTTTTACATCGTACACAGATTTAACAACCACAATGTTTTGTTTGTTAGAAACTAAAGTGCTTGTCTTCTCGTCCACTGAAACGCGGGAATCTTTACTTTTTCGGGTATCAGTTTCGTCGCCTTTCGGTTTTAGAGTTTTGGAACCTCGTGATCTTGTTGAACTGTTTCTTTTCTCTTTCTTCTTGTAGACTTCTGCAAATTAGAATGTATTACAATTATTTACACACGTGTTTTATTCTGTAGTATGTACCTATAGAGTATTATTGGAATGAAACTTGAGCGCTGAGTAATACGAGGGTAGCTGGGTGATGCATAGAAACAAATTACCCTAAGAAAAGGAAATCTGTACACGAAAGGGTAAGAGAAATAAAAATAAAAAATACGCGATTAAGACCCGGGAAAATAATTACTAAGAATACAAATCTTGTGAGTTTAAAAAATTTATTGACCTATAGGTACTTACTACTTATTATAAAAACACTTTATGGAGTGATGCTAATTAACCAAGGAAATGGCCGAAGTAATTAACTCAGTGCTCTTAATTAATGCCGGTAAACTAACTAACCTTGAGTAGTCTTTACAACAGTCACTATTTTTGGGCACTGCCATTCCATACAAATCCATGGTAGAAAAGCGTCGAAATCCAAAGGCGAAGGTTTATTACTGAAATCTGTTCCTTGTTTCTCAGCAACAGACTTTTTACGACCTTTCTGCGACTCAGTAGATTTTGATCGCTCTTCTCGGTCAAGGTTAGCCTTAGATTTTGTTGCGGTTAACTTTGGTTCCAGCTGTAAGCTCTGGGTTTGCTTCAATTTTGTCTTCATATTGGTTTGTCGAAATACTTTGGTTTAAATTGGTAAAGTAAACCAATAATCTCATAACAGAACTTTATAAATATCCTTGAATAAAATCAAAATAAAATATTGTCGTAAAATTATGCTCCAATCTGACCAAAGAGAATTTAAATTCTACGTAATCTGACATCAAAGACTTCAATTTGCTTTGACCAGAGGTTTGATATAAAAAAAATAAAAGGAGTCTTTATTTTATATACACCAAGGTATTTCTTTTTGCTTATATTACTTGGTTTTATAGGTAAGTACCTACTTCATTAATAGTTTGTTAAAATAAATAAAAACAGAGCAAGTAGCTTTTAATTTGTTTATTTTAATTAAATTCCACGTAAAAAACACTACAATCTCAAACATTGTGCATCATTTTCATTTCAATTCGGAAATAATACATTATTATGCAAATTGATTATGTTTGGCAAGAATTTACTTTGAAGAATGTTGTTACCTAGTTGCTCGCGAAAATCCAGTTTTCCGTTTTTTTTCGTAAAAATGACCCAGTCAGAAATCGAAATTTTACATTAATTAGGCCGGGCGCATACGTAAGGTTTCCGCATGCGGTTATCGCATTCGGGTTCTCGAATACTTTAAATCATTACAAATTACTCTGACTACGGCACACATGCGTTTTTGACGTGATAACGTGTTAAAAAATAGGAAAGCACTCACAAATAAATGTGACGTCATCGCTCACGTTCCGTTATTGACAAGGTAATCATAGCAACGTATGGAAGTATGCAAAATGGTAATGTGTCAGGTTAAGTTACATTTACTAAAAAAAAATAATTTTCATCAATTTTTTCTTATGACGTTATTACGTAAAATTATCGTCCAGAAACTGACTTTACAACCATTTGTTTTTTTTCGGACGAAAAATATTCCGTACGTACGTTTCGAATGGCAGCCCTTGCGTTCTGATTGGCTGATTTGAAGTATCGAAAGCCCGAATGCGATAAACGCATGCGGAAAACGTACGTATGCACCCAGCTTTAACTTGTAGATCTATTACATAATTTCTTAACAACTAAACGCCTCTACGCTCTTTTAATTTAATTTAAGCTAAATGCTTAATTAGACCTTGAAACCGTCATGAATTTCTTAATTTCAACTTAGAAATTACATCAAAATTTTGTGATAGTTAAGTCAAATTTAGGTTTAAGTAGTTAAGCAATTATGTTGTAAATCTACAGATTAGATTTTAGATTTCAAACTTTTGGTTATTCATACGAAAAAAAACTGAAAAATATTTTTATTAGGCGAGTCGTTACTTCGGCATAACTTAAAAAAAAGTTAAAAAAAAACTACGAGGGTTTATTCTTGCAGGAGAAAGTGTCCCAAAAAGTAATAAAAGAAAGATTTGAACCCATGACTTTCGGATTGAAAGTCAGAAGAGAGAATAATTAACTTATTGCATTCGTTTTGGGACGGAATGGGATAAAATCTGTCCAGTTGATAAACAGTTGCGAATCTGTCCAATTGATAAACAGTTACGAATCTGTTCAGTTGCTAAACAGTTGCGAATCTGTTCAGTTGCTAAAAGCCACATAATATAATGATTCAGATGAAAATCTGTATAGAAAAGTAATTCATAATGTGTAGATAGACATACGAGTCGAAATTAATAACCCTATCTTACTAGCTCGAGTCAGTCACTGATAGTATATGTGTCACTAAGGGCAACTAAATAAATATTTCAGGACATTCCACATCTCGCCATCCAGCCCCATACTAAGTAACTAGACTTGTGTTATGGGTGCTAGACAACGGATATACTACATAAATACTTTTCTTTTGTAAATATATACTTATAATACATAGAAACAACCAGACCAGACAAATATCAAAGCATAAATAGTTACTTGTCTGCGGCGGGAATCGAACCCGCAACCCTGTGTTTGGCAGTCCGGCATGGTGACCATTGTGCCAACTGGGTCGTCAATTCGGGTAATTAAAAAATTAAATCTATTTAAATAGCCACAAAGTTGATATTATTTAATCTGTTTGACACTTTGACAGTTGTTTAATCGCTACATAGTAAGAAACAAAGTAGCTTTCCGTTGTCTGTCCTCATGTATGTTTAGATCTTCAAAAACTACGCAACGGATTTTGATGCGGTTTTTTTTAAATAGATAGAGTGATGTAAGAGGAAGGTTTATATGTATAATAAATGCATAATATAGCCCTGCGAAGCCGGAGCGGGTCGCTAGTATCTAAATAAATAATTTGTGTAATAATTTATGCATTTATATCAGAATCCATTGTTTTTCGCGTATAACTACATTGAACCAAATTAGTCACGATTTATAAAGGATGTTCTTGTAATGAGCTTAAAGAGTATCGTTAAACAATTGTAATGCAGTTGTTTAAACGTATTTAGTTAGTCCTTGAAGGGCTTGTTAGAATAACTAGAATTCTGTTAAAGCAATTTAAAAAAAAAACAAACTACCACGCGTAAGAAGTCGCGGGCAACAGCTAGTCATAAAAAAGGTCTTAAAACAATTTCGACTGCGATCCGAAATTGACATACAGTCACGTGAATGTGCAGTAAATATTTTAGTATGCTCAAGAGCTTTTCATTCAATTTGGACCGCAACTTTCAAACACAATGTATGGAGAACATTCGTAAAAATGACAGAAATGGTATCTGCGACTAAATGGAGCAATTTAGATAAGGTTATTGATTTCGACTGATAGCCGCAAATAGTATAAAATAATTACATATAAATTAAAAGTAAAGTAAATAAAAAAATGTATCCATCCATCAATTAATAATAACAAGCATTAAAAAATAACATAAAAACTTATCGTTTCACGAAAATAACAAACAATCGAAATATTAGTAAAAAAATATTTAGAAATGTCAATTTTAATAAAACTATAATTCATACATTCAATTTATAAAATAAGAATTTTTGAAAAATAGAAATTGCACTTATTTATTAAAATAAAGATAAGTATATATAAGAACTTATAGATATACATAATAATATACAGGGCTATCGATAATTAGCTAAGAAAGCATTTGGCTGTTTTTGTGCATCTTGATAAACAATTTTTGTCGGAAATTCAAGGGAGGAAATTAAGGGAAATTCCACTCTATTGAAGAGATGATAATTCAGTCTATAGCACAATTTTTAGGGTTCCGTAGTCGTAAGAAGGAACCTTTAAAGTCTCGCTGTGTCCGTCTGTCTGTGGCTTAGCTCAGATATTATTAATACAGTCACATTACCAATTAGCTGAACCCCACGTGACCTAGAACTGATTCGCATATCTGTAAAAAATATAGTATTTACCTATTTTGTTAAATTTTTTTTGTATTGTATAGTATATTGTATAAAAAACAGAATCAGATAACATTACTACCTTACAGATTTGCGAGTGAGCTCTGGGTTACGTGGGGTTCAGCTAATTGGTAATGTGACTGTACTAGTAATTTTTATTTATTACAAGAAAAGTGAAGTTTCATTTCATAGAAGGAGTAGGTAGGAACTCCAGTGTATTCAGTCTTAAGGTTAATAACCTCTCCGTATAAAAAACAGCTGATTTTCAAGTGGACATAACCTTATTTTTTTTTTTAATAATGTTCGAATTCTCAAAAGTCGTAGAACAAAAATTGTTTGTTAAGGTGTACAGAAATGCCCCATAGTTGTATAGCTTATTACCAATTACCCTGTATAAGCGAGTATATACAATTTTCAATTTATAAAAATAGCAATTAATTTTATTATACTTAAATATTAAATTTATAGAACAC
This sequence comes from Idaea aversata, assembly GCA_907269075.1. Classification (NCBI taxonomy): domain Eukaryota; kingdom Metazoa; phylum Arthropoda; class Insecta; order Lepidoptera; family Geometridae; genus Idaea; species Idaea aversata. The sequence goes on from OU026102.1 coordinate 9,802,221, forward strand.
ATTTTCGTCGCAAGTTTGTAGTTTTGAAAAAAAAAAATTAAATCTTAATCACAGTAAATTCAACTTGATGGCAAACGCGTTATAAAATATAATTCATAACTTAAAGTACCTACTTACTTAGAATCAAATGTGTGATGTTAAAATTATTAAGAAAAACTTGCCCTAAGACATTTTAATAATGTAGTTTTGTATTTACAATTAAATTCATAAAAAATGTAAAACATTAAAAATTATCTAAGCTCTGAAATCTTGTTCTTTAGATAAACTTATAATAACAAAAAGGGTTAGTAACATATTAGTATGGAGACTGGCATTCATTCTTTTTTTGCGCAGCCACCGTTTAAACCTGTGGCAATTTAAGGAGAACATTCATACAAACAACAATTACCATATGACAAAATGTCGTAAAGTTTCAGGTTTGCCTGTTATTTCAAGTTAAAAACAATTATTAATTTTTTTGCCACACATTGACAGGTTGGAAAAGTGGCCGCGGAAAAAAAAGCAAGTCGACTACTATGCCAGTTTCCAATTCTCCATACTCATAAGTTACTTAATTTTTATTTAAGTTAACATACAGGAAAATACAACGGAATTGAGAACATTTTCCAATTTTTGAAGTTTGTTAAAAATGACTCAGTTAGGTAAAATTTGATCGGAATTGTATAAATATTAAATTAAGTTACCTAATAACTTCCGGGTTCCTACATTCATAAGTTTTTTTGAACACGAGTTAATAATAACTTTACAACTTAACTTACTTAAAATCTAACGGCCGCGCACAGAAACGTACCTAAGTGAAAGGGATAGTAACAAATATGTATGGACACTTGCTTTTTTGCGACGTTAAACTTTTTTTTAGCACCCTCCTTTTAAACCTATGGCAATGAATGAAGAACATTGCAACACAACAAGTGTTTCCCTGTTATTTAATGTTCAAAAAATATTTAAGATTATTATTTGCCGGATAACCCGACAGTTTACGAGATTTTGTTATATGACATTTTTTGTTTGTAATAATGTTCTCTATACACTGTTATAAGTTTGAAAGGTGGCCGCACAACTAAAAATAAATATAAATCGTTGACCGTTTACTAAGCCAAAAAGTTACATCACCTTTAGTTACGCAATGCTGTCATATTTGCGTAAAAATTACCTGCAAGAGCGGGACAAAGCATTCCTTCACTAAGGAACGTATCCGTAAGTTCTTAAACTATTTGTTCAAAGTTTTTTTACTAATAGGCTTGTGGGTTTTTCACTAATTAAAACTTAAATAATGTAAATAAAAATATCTATGTACAATTATTGTATTGAATAGGACAATTAAAGGTTTTAAAAAATGCCACTTATGTGCAACTTTCTTTTTCGAAACGCATTCTTTCATACGACACGTTGACTCTATAAAAATATTTACATTCTGATCGACAGTTTTTTCTGCACTTTATTTCGATATTTTTGTATAGAGGTTGACATAATTACCGCTCGTTTTTTTCATCGATTATAGCGACAATATTTTGTCTATGGCCAATTCGAACGAGTATATCATAAGCCTCATTTACACGGTGCGTACGACTAATTTTTACGTACACGGTATTTGTCTATGGTATACACATAGTCATAGGAGCAATAGAAAATATTCTTCATATTCCAACAAGATCTGTTATGATCAATTTGCCATTTTGTTGACACTAGATTTTGTGCTGTCAAACGTTAAAAATATAGGAGCAACACTGTTAAAAATCGCCATTTTATTTACCCAGATTTTAGCAAGTATGCTCGCAGTTCAGGTGTCCTTTCTTTATGAAGTTCTAAGGTCTTTGCAAATATGTGTCACGAGTGACGGGCGCACGGTGTAAATGAGGCTTTATGTTAGTTTATTTTTTAATTCTATCACCGGCATTAACCTTCAGTCATAACGCCACAGCCCGCACGTAGTCCTCATCATTGTCTATGGCAAGTCTCAGCGCTTGTTCCTCGCATAGAGCAGCTAACTCCTTCAACCATTCATCGAGTAGGACCGCGTTTAGTATCGACTGATGTGTTATAGATTGATTCCAATAATTGTCTTGTATGAAGACAGGTTTCCGTTGCGGGCTCGCGTTCGGGACGTGCGATTGAAGGCTGTGCGCGTTTTGGGACGGTGATGATGCTGGAAATATTAGTGAGAAATTATCAAGAGTTTTTGGAGTTTTGGAAATTTATTGGGTAGTAAAATGGACTTTGGCTTTGCAGGAATTGTGTATACATTGAATCCTTAAATAAATATAGCAGAACATTTCACACAGCGCCATCTAGCCACAAGTTAAGCAACTAGGTTTCTGTTATGATGGCCAGACAACTGAACAACTTATATATTTTTGTAAATACATATTTTTACATACAGAAACAAATATCTGCCTGTAAACAATTCGATTTGGGAATCAAATTCGTCAAGCTTTGAGAGCAACTTAGGTTACTTTTATCTCGATATCCCCACGAGATCGGGACTCGCGCCTTAGAAGCAGACAATCAAGAGGTAGTAGGCCTTAACCAGCTTCTAACACCACACCTGGACAAACTCATGGTGCCAAGTGACTCGCCGCGTTCCATCATGTTATCCAGACATGCCGTTCTCCTTCTAGACTAGCATGCTACATCCTCGACCTCATTGTCGCTTCCCATCAGATGAAATGAGGTCTAATGCAAGCTTATCTTCTATACATATAAAATGCTTTGTCCTGAACGACTGACAGACCGATCAACGCACAGTCTAAACCGCTGATCGTCGAGACCTGAAACTTGGAGGGGGTGTCCTCTGTATAATGATTTTCCACTCTTTAGGGGATGAAAAAGGGGGGCTAAATATTGCATAAAATAATTTAATAGAGTAGTTACTTACAAGACAATCTCCTAGCTAACATATTGGTAAAAGTTGATAGACTCCTTCGTTTCGGTTCAACTCGTGTGAAAGGTGACTCCTCATTCCTATGGGACGGACTCGAATGCGCTTGACCTGGAAAGAGTTAACATTATTATATACTAATATTATAAAGAGGTAAAGTTTGTGAGGTTTGGGAGTAATCTCCGAAACCGGTGTGGACCGATTGGATGAAATTTTGCATAGAGATAGTTTGGGGGTAGCCGGGTGTAATAGGTATTTTTTTTTAATTCCAGGTTTCCCATAGGATCTGGACTTACGCGGGTGAAACCGTGGGTCGCAGCTAGTTTTTTAATAAACTAACGACCCGCCGAAAGCCGTATGAAAATCCGGTCAGTAGTTTTTAAGTTATCAGGTTCAGACAGACAGACGCCGCGGGGGAACATTGATAACAATGTGTTTCTACACAACATCATCTAGTCCCAAACTGAGCAACTACGCTTGTGTTATGGTTGCCAAATAACGCCTAGACTAAGAAAATCCAAGATTAAAGTCCCTCCAAAAAAATCTAAAATAGCAGTTTTAAACCTCAACTCGTGACCCATCCGTTCAGCCCTAACAGCTGTATGTTGGCTGAACTAATGTCAGCTAGTAACAACGTAAAAGACCAGGCAGCAAACTGGAGCGGGCTGGAGGGATCTGCCCTACCTAATTCATCAATACGAAGAAGACCTCTGCCGTGGGCCTCCACTTTTATTGCCAACTGTATCATGTATTATAAAATGTTCGGTAAGGCGTAATATGAACCATGGATGTGACTTTAAATGCTCCATTTCGAATAATATCTTCAAATATTTGTAATATTCGTGAGCATGATCACAAAAAAACCCCATGAGTTTCTTGTGCCTTCTTCTCATTGGTGGGCAGGTTCCGAAGGCATCTTAACTTGGTATTTAAGACGCTTCTATGTGATCTCGTACAAATTGTATGATGATGAATTAAGAATTTTGAGTTTTATTCTGTGTCAATAATGTACTTACTATCATCTGTATTCGGCGCTCGCACGTTCAAGAGTGTAAATTCTCTATTCATTAGATATATTCTAGCTTTGTCTACAATATCTGGTATGTTGTCTATTTCTAACGTTAGTTCATCAATTTCTTCCTTCAATTTACTTAATATCTGAAACAAAAGTCAAATTCATTATTCCTATATATTGAGTCTTCAATAAAAAAATAATCATCTCAATTGGTCAAGCCGTCTTCGAGTAATTGGTGAATGAACATAAAAAAATTGATTTGAAAAAATTGAGAACTTCTTCCTTTTTTAAGGTCGGTTCAAAAGCTTGATTCGTTTTTTGCACCTTTTTAGTAATTTAAAGGGACTTTACCCGCACGATTCCGTGGGAATATCGGGATATAAGTATGCCTATGCCCTACTAAATATTATGGACTACTATTATGCAATATATTGTTTTGTATTTAGTATAAATTAAGTTATGTAACTCATTATTGTATGTTCAGGATGGACAAACTTGATAATACTATAATATTATGTCATTTTATGTACACAGTTTTTTGATAAATTTTGCCATTTGTTGTTCGTTGCACGGCCACCTTACAAATCAATTGCAACATATGCCATGAAACAGGAAAACCTGTTACGACATTTTATTTCATGGTATTTGTTGCAATAGGTATGAACAGCGGCTGCGTAAAAAAACATCTGTACTTAAAAATTGAAATTCTGGGACCAACCAAGAAGGAGGACGGCTCGTGGAGAGTAAGGAAGAATGTGGAGTCGGAAGAACTTGTGGCTGAGCCTAATATCATTGGCGAGACCAAATTGGCCCGACTTCGCTGGCTTGGCCACATCGAGAGAATGGAGGAGGATCGAGCGGTCAAAAGAGCGTATCTAGGACGGCCTCAGGGGAGACGGCCCGTTGGCAGACCTCGGTATCGCTGGATTGATCAAGTCCAACAAGACCTGCAAGCCCTTCATGCAGCCGATTGGCAACAAGTGGCGCAGAATAGGGTGCAATGGCGGCTTTTGGTGTCGGAGGCCAAGATCCACTTCGGGTCGCTGAGCCATCGTAAGTAGTAGTATTAAAAATTGAACCCACAACCTTCGACGTCGCAGACGGAAGTCTCACACCGCGTCTCAGAGATCTTCAAATTAAAGTAACTACCGCGGTATAAATAAATCATTTAGATATATATTACTTTACCTGATATAAAGAAGGCACATTCGGCTGCAACACGAAGCTTGGGCAGAGTAGTAACGACGTGAGTAACGGCGCCGGTAACGACGCTAACTTCGTTACAACGCTCGTTACGCGACAGTTTACAACCACTTCGGAGTCTAGAAGCGCGGCGGCTTTCGTTAACACGCTGTTCAGGAGTGGGCCTGCAAAGTTAACGAAAATACTAAATCCATTATGATCTCAAAGATGGCAGAACCAGTTTGGCACAGATAAAAAAACTTAGAAGATGTGGGCCAATTGACGAGGCTGTATGGAACAACAATTATTATTATCCCATTGCTTTCCTTGTAAAGGCAATAAAGAAAAACACCTAATAGGTACTAGTATAGACCTCTGCAGGGCTAGCATGGCCGGAGATATTTTATCCACAGGGAAAGGACAAAAGTCTTTCCCTCTGTCAGTTTTATCCAACCCCCGAGCATGGGCGCAAGGGTGGATATACTATAGGAGGGGAATATATGTCTATGTGTAAAGTCAAATGGGGATATAATTTTATCCTTTCCCCTTTTGCCGTGCTTTAACAGGTGGACAAAATAATTTTCTCCATTCTTCATCTTCTTGTCGTATAGTGGTGTGGCTCACCTATTGTTAGAGTTTTCAGATCGCCTTAAGGCCTCTAACTTGACCTAACGACTGCTACTAGGGGTAGCAACCGGGACCAACGGCTTAACGTGCCTTCCGAAGGACGGAAGGGCTCACGAAAACACATTTATGCCACACTAGTAATTGGCCACCTATCGAAGTAATGACCACGCCAGGCGTCACTTAACCCGCACGACCGTAAACGATCAGCGAGCGTCGCTTAGCTGTGAGCCTCCCTTGACAGAGGACATGAGGAGGGTGGATATAATTTTTATCATCGGCCCATGCTTGCCCTGCAGTATCTGGCATAAACAACTTGCTAGGTCACCCGTTCCAGAAAATCGGCGGTGACACACGGACAGACGGACAAGAGAGTGATCTTATAAGGGTTCCTTTTGCTACCTTTTGAGGTACGAAACCCTAATAATATCTTAGATATAGATCATATCGCTGTCCATCGAGAAAATCAGAACTTAGCACTAACATTATTTTTCTTTCAAGATTTTTATATTAAAAAAATTAATACAAAATATATACATCACAATAGAAAATTTTACAAAATAAACTAAAATTATTATTACTTGGCAATGGTTTTATATAGGTTGATTCGAAATGTTTCATGAGGAAGGTTTACGTTTATATTTCATTAAGGTTTTGTATAAATATGTCAGAACGTAAGCTTATATACTTTGCTATTCGTGCGAAGCCGGGTTGTGGTCGCTAGTAATTTTAAAAATGTGAAAGTTTGTGTTTGTAACGTAATAATATAGATTTAGATGATACAATCTATACTAATATTATAAAGCTGAAGAGTTTGTTTGTTTGAACGCGCTAATCTCAGGAACTACTGGTTCGAATTGAAAAAATCTTTTTGTGTTGGATAGTCCATTTATCAAGGAAGGCTATAGGCTACTTTTTATTTTGATATTCCCACGGGATCAGGACTTATGCGGGTGACACCGCGGGGCGCAGCTAGTAATATATATTTACCGATTACGGTTTCGGCACTCGCTCTCCAATTCCTAACCACCGACATCTCTTCATATTTCAATTCTTCAACTTTATTCAACTCCAACCTCTTTCTAAACAAATCTTCAGCGAATACATCTTCATCGTTATACTTAAAGCTCTCATAATCGCTACTCTCGCCAACCGATATCAAACTATCGAGATCTTTACAATCGATTTTAATATCCATATCAACATTCTCAGTTAGCGATGTTAAGCTATGTTGTTCTTTTTCGCTCGTATCGCTCGTTTTCAACGTGTCATATTCGCTTGTACATATTGAAATTAAGCTGTCTTGTTCTTTAACATTATTTATCACATCTAAGTCTGTTTTTTCTTTATTTTTTATATTGTTTTGTTCTTGGGCATCTGTTTCTCTGTTCGGGCTATCTCGCTCTGATATATTGTTGGCTGTATTCTCCTTCTCTATCGTACCATTTGTATCTTTTAATTGGTTGTTATTGGTTTCGCGTTTGGTATGAGATTGATATGTTTGTGTCCAATGTGCGCAGGCGATCGTTCGGGATACAATTTCGAATCTTGCGTCGCAGAGGTACGCGTGGTAATTGCCTATTAGTGATTCGCTGGGATTCTGGAAATAAATAAATAATATTAAATAAATAAATATTACAGGACATTCCACACATCGCTAAGTAACTAGAGTTTTGTTATGGGTGCTAGATAACAGATATACTACTTATATTCTTTTCTTTTGTAAATATATACTTATCTATAATATAAAAAATGAATCGCTAAATGTGTCGCAAATCTCGAGAACGGCTGAACCGATGTCGCTATTTCTTTTTTTAGAATATTCCTTAAAGTACAACGATGGTTCTTACGGAAATAAAATTTTAAAAAATTGCCTGAAAAAGTCTAAAAACACTTTTTTATACATTCAAAACGATTCGTAATAATACTTAAAGTCAATTTGAACTTTAATACCATACCATAAAGTTCAAGTTTTAATGGAGAAGTTCCGGGAAGGCAAAACAATTGAGTGACGTTAGTATTGTATAAATATTGATGTCAATCGTGTCGCGGTGTTAGTTGCCAAACTCCACCTAAACGGCTGAACCGATTTGTTTTTTTTATATGGCAAAACAACGTTTGCTGGGAAAGCTAGTAATACATAGAAACAACCAGACCACAGACAAATATCTAAGCAAAAATACTTGTCTAAGGCGGAAATCGAACTCGCAACCCTGTGTTTAGCTGTCCGGCATGGTGACCACTGTGCCTACTGGGTCGTCAGATTAGATACTTACACCATAATAAATTTTATCTTGGACTAGAGTATTCATAGCTATATCTTCGTTGGCTCCCCAGTCACCTCGTCTACTGTCTATTGATCTACGACCAGAGAGTGACATTTCATCCGCCCATTGCTTAGACCGGTCTAGGGAACGGCCGCAGCAATTTGGTGAAAGACCTGAAATTTAAAAAAATACAAATTGTTTAACAGACCAATCTTATTTTTGATGTGAAACATCTATAGCCGCACGTAAAACCGATTTCTGCCGTGGCGACGCACAATGGGTCGAAACTGCAAATGATGGTCATAGGGCTGTTTTTCGATGCAGATCGTTAGACCTCACTATAGCCGCACGTAAAACCGATTTCTGGCGTGGCGACCCATGCCGTGGCGACGCACAGTGGGTCGAAACTGCAAATGATGAACATAGGGCTGTTTTTCGATGCAGATCGTTAGAGCTCATTAAATCGAAGCTAAACTATTCTGTAAATTTTTGATGTGAAACATTGCTAACCGCACGTAAAACCGATTTCTGGCGATATAATGGTATATAATATATACAGTCTATATGCAGTAGTGTGTAAGGTGTGCAATCGACTGTGCGATTCCATCACAATCAGTTCTCTTCTGCATATTACTTTTACAAAATAATGTCGATGTTTCACATCTGCCAGGCGTCCCGTGTTATTATTATAGCTGCGTCCCTCGGATTTACCCGCATTAGTCCCAAACCCTTGGTAGATAAGGATAAACATTAGAGCACATTTTCGTAATGCGACCAGTGTTTTTTTGATAACTAGCGACCCGCCCCGGCTTCGCACGGCTATATTATGCATGTATTATACATATAAACCTTCCTCTTGAATCACTCTATCTATTAAAAAAACCGCATCAAAATCCGTTGCGTAGTTTTAAAGATCTAAGCATACAAAGGGACATAGGGACAGAAAAAGCGACTTTGTTTTATACTATGTAGTGACTATGTAGTGATAGTGATAGTGAAGTAACTCCCAGGATTCGGCATGAAAAGCCTATGGTATTCCCAATGAATCAATGTATCCTCATACCAAGTTTCATCTAAATTGGTCCAGTAGTTTCGGAGCCTAATCGTTACAAACAAACAAACAAAAAATCTTTCCTCTTTATAATATTAGTGTAGATTCAACTTCTACTTAGTGGATTTTGATGAGTTTTTGAAAGTATATCACGAACTTCTCAGAAAATAGAGTTATACAATAGTGATGCCTTTTAATCGGTTCAGATGAAAAATAAAACAGACAAACATACAGATGACTTTTAATCAGAAATCATCAACAAATAAATAATTAATCAAACTATTTAATTTTAGACCCTATCAGCTACACGCAAAGGGCGAATGTGGACACGGTGCAGCGTGTCGTGGACCTAGCGACAACTTAGTGTTAACATCTCTATAAACTTACTTAGGAAAGCGAAAGCGGCATCTCTATAACAGTCCGGATTAGCGATGTTGTGCCGCTGTGACGGAACTAAGTGTTGCCCGCTCAACAGGTGCTTGAAGACCAGTTCCAACATCACGTCTTCGCAGTTCAAGTTTATCAAAGTTTCCATTACACTGAGAGATACTAGCGACATCTGTTGGAAGAGTTTAAATTAAAATATTTTGTGATGACTTTGTGATGTTGTCAATGGATTTAACATTTTGACAATACAACATTATGAGACTTTTACATTTTACAGCATAAATATTGTTCAGCTCCTAGCCCAGTAAACATAGCCGTAAGGTTACTATAATTCGCAGGTCCCTGAAAATTTGTAAGAATGTTCGGAATACTGTTTCCAAGTCCCCATCGATCCGACATCTGCTAAAAAAGATATACCTACGAGGTCAACGATCGAAAATATGGGTTTTCAGCCAAACGGTAAGTTTTATCATCTAGTATATAAAATTCTTGTGTCACAATGTTAGTTACCACATTTCTCCGAAACGGCTTGACCGATTTTTATTAAATATATGCATTTTCAGTAGGTCTGAGAATCGGCTACTATCAATTTTTTATTTTTTTTTGTTATCTTTAGTTTTTTTTTTGTAAAAACGTTTGCCGGGACAGCCAGTAATAATCTAAAAATTTTAATAAAAATAAATATCTCTAAGTTCTCTCATTCTTTATTACGTAAGTTAGTAAGTTTGTGAGTTAGATTAGATTACCGATTCTACCATCTGGATTATTTACCCCGCTTATGCTAATTAAGTAGAGTCACAGATATCACAACAAAGGGGAGAGGGGAATGACGAGGAATCCGTTCTTGTCCATTGCCCTATGTACTGACGACAATTAAATTAAAAGAATAGCTGGAATAACTAGTAATTGTTTTGTCTATGATAAGTATGCTCACCTGTGAATTCCCAGCCATTCGATTGAGCAATACATCGACGACCTTCACCGAGTCGTATTCATAAACGAAGAGGAAGTGCAGCACCGCCTTGAGGAGTCCCCGCTCGGTGACACATCGCAGGACGAGCTCGAGGTAACACATGGCCGTTGTTTGCTCGCGGAGGCCGGTCTGCAAGGGCGCCGCTCTCGTCTATGGTACCACGGAGGCTTTCATTGCATGGGATTTGTTGTTTGGTTTGGGTTTTGTGTGAATTTTGTTCAATTTGGTATGAGTTTTGTTGGTTTTTGTGTGAATTTTGTTGTTTTTGGTTTGAGTTGTTAGTTTCGTATGATTTTAGGTGGTTTTTGTGCGAGTTTTGTTGGTTTTGGTGTTGGTTTTGTTGATTTTGGTTACACCACATTTTAGTTCTTACTGATTTGGGGAGCATGTGTAGTTGGTTTAAGGGTCAATATAGTTAGTTAATTGTATTTGTGTGAATTTTGTTGGTTTGGTATGAATGTTGTTGATTTTGGTGTGAGTTTTACTGGTTTTGGTGTTAGTTTTGTTGATTTCGGTTACACCACATATAATTTTTTACTGGTTTGGAGCGGATGTAGTTGGTTTAAGGGTCAATATAGTTAATTGTATTTGTGTAACTTTTGTTGATTTAGTGTAAGTTTTGTGGATTTTGGTGTGAATTTTGTTGTATTAGATTTTTGTATTTTGTTGGTTTGGGGAGCATGTAATTAATTTTTGGATGAGTTTAGTTAGTTACTTGTGAATTTTGTTGTTTTTGGTGTGAGTTTTGTCGGATTTTGGTGAATTTTTGGTCATTTGGAATAATTTTAGTTGGTTTGAGACGAAATTCCCTAGTTGATTCAATGTATGTCAAACATTTTGGGGACGAGGATTTTTTATACTACTTCAGTACTCACCTATATGAAATGTGTTACGTTAAAAATAATTTGTATCGTTTAGTAACTTTTATTCAAAATGTAAACGATTTCGTGAATAAACTAGATTTTTTGTAAATCAAATGGACATAAAACAATGGTGATAAAGAAAATACTCATGATTTTCAAAATAGGCACGTAACAGGACACTATAGATGTGTGACTGAACATACAATTCTGACGTCACCATTAAATTATTAACAATAGTAAGCATAAGGTATATCTTCTATACTTATTACAAAACGAAGTACCATCGCGTGTCTGTCTGTCTGAACGCGATAAACTACTGACCAGATTTTCATACGGTTTTCACTAATGGACGAAGTGGACAATTTAAGTACCGGTGTGAAGCCGGGGCGGATCGCTAGTTAATTATAAAATAATAACTTGAGATTAATGATATAATGAATTAATGTATCTGCCATGTTAGTGAACAAACAAATGTTAGTATGATAAGCTCAAACGAAATTCACACTTATGTCCGTCACTGATAGAGTGTATATTTGTACCGTCATTTCGTATGGCCCATACCGTGTGCCCAATCCCGAGTGCAATGAAAGCTTGACGTGATACTTAGGTTATTCGAAACGAATTTAAACCTTATAAATTATTAAATAAGGTTTAAAATTGTTTGAATAAACAACGAGCAATGAATCACTCTTTTATAGTTTGCATTGAGGTAAAATATAGAATAAATTCAGTTAAGTTTACAAGTAAAATGCTGCATGTCATTTCAGTCATGTCAGCAGCAACCTTGAGTCTTAAAGCGCCATATTAATACCTCAATGCAATTTACACATTTCTCGATTAAGAATACTTAAAACAAACACAGAAGCGGAAAATCAAAAAACAGACAAACACAGTAAATAAAAATACATTAATAGTTAAAAACAGATAAGAAAAAGAGGAAAGAAAATTCAATGTTGCTTTTAAAATTAATTATCATTTTCCTAGTAGTATTATAAAAGCGAAAGTTTGTGTGTTATTATGTTAAATACCTCTCCAAAAAAGTCTGAACCAATTGCAATGGAACTTGTAAATAGCTAAAATCACACAAGCTAATTTTTATCCCAATATTGTAGAGACGTTCCGGACCGTAATAGTTCACTATGTCCACTATCGGAACTATATCATTTCAATCCACGATTTCTATTTAAATAGATCCTCATCTACGTATCACCTATTACTTAATTAACTTCACTGACTGACGACCGCCGTTAATCGTTCCATCCATCCATTCAATCGCGAACCGACGAGGTGATGACGCTGAGTGAGAATATTCTAACGTTCCTTATTCCGACGGAACGGCATGAACAATAATGAACATGTATGTCTCATTCGCGAATGTTTGCTAGAAACGCTCTCGTTGCCTACATCTGGATTGGCGGAACTAAATAGTTCAGCGAACATGTTTCCTGGATATAGTTCCGAGAACGAAATGAACTACTCCATGTGCAATCCGCAAGAGAACATGTTATGCTCATCTCTACAATATTGTCACGTGATTTACACGCGGGGCGCAGTGAAAACTTTTAGCCCTTGATCGATAAAACATGTTTTGTCCCTTTCGCACAGCTGTCGTTTGTAAATGCGAAAGGAACAAAAGTATATTATTTTGACTGTAAAGGAACTAGCTAGTTAGACAATACCACTAGATATCGATAGTGTGTTATAGTTACACCATATACAGGGTTATTAGAAATTATAGTAGCAAGCCGTTGAGGGCTACTTCTGTGCACCGAAACAAACAACTTTTGTTCTACGACTTTTGGAAATTCGAAAAAAAAAATGAAAATTTTGAGATTATTGAAATTCGAAAAACAGCAAATTTTTTAAAACATAAGTCATTCAGACTAAGAACAGTAGATGAAACTTACAAAATAAGTAAAATTTCAAAATTAACGACCTCTCCGTGTAAGCAACAGCTGATTTTCAGGTAAACCTAACCTCAAAGTTTTCGACAAAATGTTCGAATTTCCAAAAGTCGTAGAACAAAACTTGCTCGTTTAGGTGCACAGAAGTAGCCCTCAACGGCCTTCTAGTATAATTTCCAATAACCCCGTATAAGTCGAGAACGGCTGGACTGATTGCGATGAAACTCGGTATGTAAATAACTGGAGACCTGGATTAACACATAGGCTACTTAATATCGCGATATTACTACGTAGTCGGGTAAAAAAATTATACGTGACTTGTAAATCCATTTTTACCAATAAAGAACCTTGAACCTTAAAACCATATAAGTCCTGTTGCAGTCCCAGTTTTCACCGACATTCCTTCACCAATCAGCTGATGTAAAACAAAACACACAACTCAAACAAAAAAGGCTAACTAATATTTACCTGTAGCAATGCTGGTCCCATTACAGGCACTAAGAATCCTTGGTATAATAGGTCTAAGAGATGTTTCTTTATGGACGGATGGGCAACCTGAAGGAAAAATGATGGTAATATAATTCCGATTAATTGATATAAAGCAAGATTAAAAGTCTAGAAAAAATCAAGCGACGCCGAAGGTTGCAAAAGTTGATACCCGCCTCGAACAAATATTAATGTACAGATATTAGTTCTGGTCTGGGTATTTCTGCATGTTTATAATAAGTATGTATTTACAAAAGAATAAAATATATGAGTACCTAATAAATCCGTTATTTTTCACTATAGCCACACCACCAACACCCAGAACGAAATGCAATCGGAATGATATTGCAATGTAATTTGATTAATTTTATTTACGAAAATGGGTCTTCCGACCAGAAACAAATATCCGTACAAAATATGTGTTTAAGGCATCGAACCTACAGCTTTCTGCGCCAAGGGATTCGTACGATTTCTATTTGGCTTTATATGCGTAAATGTAGACAGTACCTGAGCGACAGCATTGCAGAACTCTAACGAGTCAATGAACAGCGTTAGCTTATTGACTTGGTTTACGTCATCGGCTGTCAGACGATGTACTTTCTCATCTAGAGTTTGAGGTAGAAGTGAGTATAAACCGCTTAGACCTGAAACAATCGACAAATCATCACTACATAGTATAAAATAAAGTCACTTTTCGCCGTTCCTATTTCCCTTTGTATGCTTAGATGCTTTAAAACTACGCAACGGATTTTGATGTGGTTTTTTTATAGATAAAGTGATTCAAGAGGAAGATTTATATGTATAATACATGCATAATATAGCCACGCGAAGCCGGAGCGGGTCGCTAGTATATTTATAACACACGCTTTTTTCCTTTTCTAGGAGTCAGAAAAGGTTATTTAAAATCCGTAGAAAGGTAGAAAGGCCTTTGGACTTAACTTAACTTAAAATGACGCATGTACGGTTGGCTGCATATTTGCAGACCAACCGCTCCAAAACGGCTGTTGTAAGAATCTTTTCATCAAAAGCAATATTCTAGGCACCTGCTTAAGTTGAAGTTTGAAGTCTTTTAACTAGTGAATTTATTAAACAAAAATTATTACAATGAAAACATTCCAATAACAGTAATTTTGGAACTCTACGGTGGGTTTGCAATTATGCTGCCGACCGTACAAATAATGCCTTCACACCAATACCTATTAAGAATTTAAAATATGATAACAACTATAATAAAGTTAGTTTAGTGTTATATCTAGTATTAAGTTGACCAAAGTCCTTTTAAGGACTGCAAAAAAAAAAAACTCGGAATAGTGTAACGCGCACTTTTGGTCTCAATGCATTTCTTTGAATATCCCGTTTCCAAGACGCTTAAGAGGTTTGGTGTGAAGGCATAATTTACTTGCCTTAATGCTGTCTGCTAGGTATGGGTCTCAAAGTGCACCGTACAAAACAATCACTATGCCAAGCTCCTATAGCAAATGTCGGGAGCCCTTTACGATTCAATCACAAGAGATCCGTTATTAACGATTCGTGTTTTTGACGAACGCGTTTTAAATGAATATTGGAAATGAGAGTGTGAACACAGCTATTAAAAACCATTGTCGCCGTCAAACGAACCGTGAAAAATGACGATGAATGTTAACAAACAGCTATGCCCCGAAACGATGATGCTAAAAATGTCATTGGTACGTGATTCATGAAGGGAAAGATCCTATGATACTTTTTTTTTTATATAGCTCACATAAAAATGGACATACCTGTAGCCAGGACCGGGCAAGTATTCCCAGCCAGCATATAATCAGCTAACTGCGTATTTTTCGCGGACATATTAGCACAAAGAAGCAAGGCATCTCGCGCGGCCGAACCAACGCTTCCTTCTCTATGTACGGAAGCGAGTAGCAGTCGGACTAGAATAAACCTTAAACAAACGTAATAAGAGATATTTTATAATGAGTTTCATTCATATTTACTTTTTAGGGTTCCTCAAAAGGTACATTTTTATTGAGTTCCGCTGTCCCCATTCAATGAGGACAGAGTCAATGGGGATAACGGACATACACCTAAAAAAAAGACCCCTTATAAGATCACTTTCTTGTCCGTCTGTCTCTCTGTCCGTGTGTCACCACCAGAAGGGTGGACCTAGCAAGTTGAAATTCATACCAGATACTGAGGTCTATAGGCTCTATTAGGTGTATGGAAATCGAGGTCCTACCTAAGACAACACGATAAAAAGATATGGGAAAATTTAAATTTTCGCGACAACTTTTTTTTTCTAAATTAGAAGGCGCTGCGATCTAACTCCAAGATAGTCTTTGATCAAAATGCGAGCCACAGAAGTAAAACTTGAAAGCTAACTTTTCATCATCAACATATCAGCCACAAGACCTCCACTGCTGAACCTTCCAAAGACTTCCAGAGCGATCAGTCGCATGCTTTCTGCGTCCAACAACTTATCACGACTTTAATAAAGTCGTCCGTTTCGCTAGATTACAATAAAATTGATAGTATTTAGTGAACAAGATGTGGAAAAGAGATACGAGTATAAGCATTTAAAGACACGTGTTTTCCATTTTCTCCGTCAACATCTGACGCCATTACACATATAGGAACTTCACGAACATAACCTCCTTGCAAACAAGAAATTTTGTTCGAAGCTTTGCCATTATTCTTTCTGAGTATACACTCCGCTTTAAAAACAGACGGACAAGAAAGTGATCTTATAAGGGTTCCTTTTTTTACCTTTTGAGGAACGGAACCCTAAAAACAAGATAAAATAACTTACTCTGCATGCGATCCGTTCTGCGCATGAGTCGTCAGAAAGAATAGATCAATGAACTTCATATTCTGCACTAGAGTTACACATAGCTGTTTCAATACGGTTACTAATTGACCTGGAAATAAATAATAAAAATATATGGGAGGGAATGATAATGGAATCGGTTGCCTGCGTCTGTCTTTCCTGACGTGTACAATTTGGGGGTCTTCGCCTACGTTTCACCACTATCACACAACAGGTGACAAAGTAAGCGGTTTAAAATGTAGCATGCTTTCCTAGAAAATAAATATTCACTCCCGACTTGAAGATCACCAAATTATAAATAAATAATAAATAAATATTGCAGGACATTCCACACATCGCCATTTAGCCCCAAAATAAGGAACTAGACTTGAGTTATGGCTAGACAACGGATATACTACTTATATACTTTTCTTTTGTAAATATATACTTAAAATACATAGAAACAACCAGACCACAGAAAAATATCTAAGCATAAATATTTGTCTAAGGCGAGAATCGAACCCGCAACCCTGTATTTGGCAGTCCGGCATGGTGACCATTGTGCCTACTGGGTCGTCGTCGAAATTGTACACGTCAGGAAAGCAATTAAAACTGATTGCATTCCCTTGTGTGTGTGTAAGGAGTGACGAAGTAAAACGTTTAGTGCTAGTATCTAGGATTTCCACCATAAAATGTCGCATATCTGTTTGCCTGGTTGTATGACGAAATAATGGAGATGGCAAAATTAGGTCGAGTAGTTCTATTGCACACTCCGCGAAATGTATCCGATAAAAGACTGACAAGCTTGCAAAGAGATGTTGCTTTCGATAAACGCACGGTAAGCGGGAAGTTGACAGTTTAAATCACGCCGGTTGTAATTTTCGATCGTCTTTTGTTTCCATTCTGATCGTCTTTTGCTTGGACTAGGGAGACGGACGAGATGGAATAAATCTAAAACAGTTCAGCGCTTAACGTCTCCCCTGGGGGAGCATAGTGGTAGCTTTTTGTCTTTTGTCTCTGTTTATAGCCCTTTGATCGTCTCTAGAATGTTATGTTAAAAATTAACATTTTAAGAATTCTACGAAATTCAATATTATATTCAACACTTTAGGAATTTAACGAAATTCAACTTTTTACGAATTCACATTAGAGAAATTCAATATTTTGCAAATTCAACATAGTGGTCTTGAAGGCGCGAGACCTTCCGATCTTATTTTAAATCAGCGTTTATCGGCTTCCCCAGTCCAGGGTGCCGTTAATAGTGAGATAGTTCTTGTCAGGGGGACCGTTGAGCGTAGGGGGGCCGTTGGGAAAGCCAGTAATCGTGAACCAAATTTTGGACATGCATTATTCCTGTTTACTTACTTTCAAGTTTCTGGGACGGCAATTCGTTTCTAAATCCACTGAGCAGTTTTAATAATGGACGCAAAAATGGTTCCGCTGCTATGACCTGGAATAAAATATAGATTTTAGAATAACTAGCTTTTTCATGCGGCTTTAGTCTTACTTTCTAATATTTACTTTGGACTAGATGCTCGGACAGACGTTGTATTGGAATACCATCAAATAAAAATAATTATGTTTTTTCACAATGGTCCCATTGTGAAAAAATTTCATTAAAATTGATCAAGCCATTGAGTTTTTGCGAGACGTCGGACTGCGATTTATTTAAATATACTTACTATGTGTTTGCTTTTTAGATTATTAGTAATAAGGTCAATATTTTTAGGGTTCCCTACCTAAAGGGTACAAAACGGGACCCTATTACTAAGACTCCTGTGTCTGTCACCAGACTGTATCTTTAGAACCGCGATAGCTAGACAGTTGACATTTTCACAGATGATGTATTTCTATTGCCACTGTAATAACAAATACTATTAACTGAATATAACAGTACGGACGGAACCCTTAGTGAGAGTTAAGTGTGACCCACCTACCCGATTCGACATAGTGTAAAATTATCATTATTTTTAGTATAAATACCTACTTATTATTTCGTGTATCTACATCAATATTACTTTTGTGGTTTTAGTTATTTTTTTAAATAAGACTTGCGTAAATTCCTTCACTTGCGCGAGTCTGACTTTTAATTGGCTGATTATAATATACTAGCGACCCGCCCCGGCTTCGCACGGCTATATTATGCATGTATTATACATATAAACCTTCCTCTTGAATCACTTTATCTATTAAAAAAAACCGCATCAAAATCCGTTGGGTAGTTTTAAAGATTTAAGCATACAAAGGGATATAGGGACAGAGAAAGCGACTTTGTTTTATACTATGTAGTGAAGTGATAATGTTATTTAATATATACCTACAACTCTCAAATTAAAATTGTCATAAAACTAGAAGAGGTTTCATAAATTAGTTTATGATAGGTAGGTAATAATGTTTAGGTTAAGTTTTGTGTAAATAAATGCCTTATATATTTTTATTATTTTCAATTATTATTCCGTCCTATCAAATATAAATCTACCCCAGTATTGTTTGACAATGAAACAAACAGGTCTTCTCATTTATAATATTAGTGAATATTACCTCTGTACTGTAATGGCTTATGAGCTGTCCAAATAGTTTCAATTCTTCCAATCGTACAGCATTTTCGTATCTGTAAAACCATAAATTCGTTTATTAGTGACTAGCAGTGGTCCGCGGTTTCACCCGCGTAGCTCCCAATCTCGTGGGAATACTAGGATAATTAAATGAAAAAAAAAGATATATTAAATTTTGAATGAAACAAAAACCCAACTTTTATCCGATGACGACCCAGTGGCACAATGATCACCATGCCAGATTGCCAAACACGGGGTTGCGGGTTCAATTCCCGCCTCAGACAAGTATTTATGCTTAGATATTTGTTTGTGGACTAGTTGTTTCTATGTATTATAAGTATATAAGGTGTAAGGTAAGTATTTTTTGTGTTGTTTGATTTTACATTGAATTTTTGGGTGGCGAATTTTTTTTATTTTTTTTTTGGATTTTTATTTTTTTATTTTTTTTATTTATGTCATTTTAAAAATGTGATTAAGTGAATAAATGATTGAGTATATAAGGAAAGGAAATTATATAAGTAGAATATCCGTTGTCCAGCATTGCACCCATAACACAAGTCTAGTTACTTAGCTTTGGGCTAGATAGCGATGTGTGGAATGTCCTGTAATATTTATTATTTATCCTCCATAACTTACAGACGGCAGAACCGTTTTCGATCAAACATAGCTAAGAAAACTCCCGATTAATTCACCTTTCAAACAAAAGAAACAAAATTAAAATCGGTTCAGCCGTTCGGGAGCTATGATGCCACAGACAGACACGTCAAACTTATACCAACCCGACGTGTTTGCGGCGGGAGTTAAAATGTAGCCGATATTCCTCTTCAGGCTTTAATGTCTATTCATACCAAATCCCATCAAACTTGGTCCAGTGGTTTTAAAACAAATAAGTCCTCTATAAAGGCTTGTCCTTGAATTTTTTTAATAGCAGTCCGCGGTTTTACCCGTTTAAGTCCTGATCCCGTGGGAATACCGGGATAAAAATTAGCCTCAGGTTATTACTCCTCAGGTTTTAATGTCTCCTCATACCAAGTTCTATCAATATCGATCAAGCAGTTTCGGAGCCGTTACAAAAAAACATAAAATTTTTCCTCATTAAAATATTAATGTAGCTTTTGTCTATTTTTTTTTCATTAAAATATACCAGAGACAAAATCAAAATTATTAGAGTCTTATCTATGAAGTGGTCCATAATCAGTCAATTGGTTGACTGATAAGCACTTCATTAATTGAGCTTTATTTGCACAAAGCCACAAACAAATATGTATTACCTAATTTATAGAACTACTAGCGACCCGCCCCGGCTTCGCACGGCTGTATTATGCATGTATTATATCTAAAAACCTTCCTCGTTAATCACTCTAGTCTATCTATTAAAAAAAACCGCATCAAAATCCGTTGCGTAGTTTTAAAGATCTAAGCATACATAGGGACATAGAGACGGCGAAAAGTGTCTTCATTTTATACTATGTAGTGACTATGTAATGATGATGATAAACCCTTTTTGCGTAGTATATTTTTTTCCTTCTTTTTATTACCACAATCCCACGGGAACGAGACATACGCAGGTGACACCGCGGATCTCTGCTAGTCTATACAAGAATCCAGGTCTATCGATACACTTTGACCTACAAAAGCAATAATTGTGTCTCAAGGCAGTTAGAGTAGGTACATACTCATCCTAACTAATATTATATATTCGAAAGTTTATTTATTTATTATTTTAATTTTAATAGTAGTTTTATTTTTATTTTCCATATTATATGTATTTACTAGCGAACCGCTCCGGCTTCGCACTGCTATATTATGCATGTATTAATGTATAATATAAACCTTCCTCTTGAATCACTTTATCTATTAAAAAAAACCGCATCAAAATCCGTTGCGTAGCTTTAAAGATTTAAGCATACAAAGGGATATAGGGACAGAGAAGGCGACTTTGTTTTATACTATGTAGTGATGAAATAACAAGAAAATAAACGATTGAATTGTTTTTATTTATTTGTTTGTTTGTTTGTTTGTATATTTGTTTCCTTTTCACGGTCAAACGGACTGAAAACCAATTCTCGTAAATAACATTGTTTAATAACATTGTATAAATTACATTTCAATATCATCCCGATTGCATTTCGATTGCAAAAGTTACACTTAAAGTCAGTTTTTTTTTACAAAAAGCTAACTTTCTGGGTATTTTTAGCTACTTTGAGGGTGTAATTAATGATCGAAATGCAATCGAGATGATATTGAAATGTAATTTGAACAATTTTATTTACGAGAATTGGCCTTCTGGTCACTGAGCCGATTTGGATGAAAATCTGCATATTGGTAGTTTAAGGGATGGAGAAGGATATAAGATACTTTTGATCCCGAAATTCCCACGGGATCGGGACTTACGCGGGTGAAACCGCGGAGCGTATAGCTAGTAGCAAATATTTGCAATAAGTACTATCGCTATCACATGAACGTTGTTTATCGTGCGTGAATCATTAGGTGATAATTCGTATATATTATTTTTAACAACACAGTATTTTTCTTAGTAAATTACGTCAGCTACGCCTACGAACATCTATGCGTGATTTAAATAAAGAACAAAGGAATGAAGAATACTTGTACACTCCCAAATCACTTAGAAGTTAGAAGGTTGTAGTAAACTTTTCTTTTAAGGGGGGTCCATACGCCAACGACCTAGGTACACAGACTACTAAATAGTTACTACTGGCACCGGTCGCCTTCGTTGGTGAACATTGTTGATTGTTACGAGTGTGTTTTGTTTTTCTCAAAAGTGCTGAGATGGAATTGTAGGTGAGATTTTTACCGACATTTTGGTGTGATTTTGAGTCAAACATTTCCTATAGTTTTGAAGCTAACCTAAAATTAAGAATTAAAACTAGTCTAGCTTTGATATGACAAAGAATTTTCGCCTCGAAATTACCTCAAAATATAGGTAAAAATTTCACCTACAATAAAATTCCATCTCAGCACTTTTGAGAAAACAAAACACTTTCGTTACAATCAACACTATTAGTTTTAAGCGACGGGTATTTCTGGCGCGTTGCGTTTGGCAGCATAAGCAGCCTTAAGTTAGAAACTGAATTACCAACGAAAAACAGCAGCTGCCAGTTGACGAAAATGCGTCTTTATTCTTTACTATAAAATTTATTCCGATTTTCCCACTGGATCGGGAGTGTAGCGGGTAAACCGGAAGGTGCAGCTTATTGTTGTCTAATCTAGCTTTGACCCGCAACTTCGTACGCGTAAGGCTTAAAAATTCATACTGCTCTTACGTCGTCGGAGAGTTCGGCATGCGGCTGTGGGGCTTCTCGGGAGGACCGAGACCATGTTCTCTGGCACTGCCCGCTATATGCGGACCTGCGGGAGAACATGGTCTCGGGAATTCGTCGGGCGGAGGTGAGACCGGCGTACTTTGAGGACCTCGTCGCCTGCCGCGCTAACTACGGTTCGCTGAGGGATTTCGCCAGGGGATGGCACGAGCGGAGGTCGGCGGAGGAGCGGAGGGAGCGGATGCGGGAAGGGTGTGATGCGTTCCGGCGGCCGAGTCGCCTGTTATTGTGGTGTAAGAAAGCCTTACTCGAGGTGCGCAGCTAGTAGAGACGCGGGACGGACATAGAATTTGTAGGGAGGCGTTGGAATAGACGTCTCCCGTGCTTCGGTCCTTATAACCGAAAGGTTGGAAGGGCCATGGGTAGTTTGGAGGGTATGCCCTTACGTCATAATAGCTATCCGTTTGGCAAACAGCTCGATCCGTCCATTGGCTTGGGCTGTGCCTTGATATACTAGTCAGTCAGTCAGGACAAAGCATTTTATATGTATAGATAACTGGCTGCGCTCCGCAGTTTCACCCGCGATCCCGTGGGAATTTTAGGATCAAAAATAGCCTATGACACTCCCCCAACTATCTCTATGCAAAACTTCATCCAACTCGGGCCACCACTGGTTTCGGAGATTACCCCCTACAACCTCACAAACGTATAGTACTACTAGCTTCGTCCGCGTAGAAGTCGAAAAAGGACCGAGGAAACACGTCGTCACAAACAAACTTAGTCCCCCTTTTTCATCCCCTAAAGGGTAGCATTTTGGAAAATCCTTAGCGGATGCCTACGTCATACAAAGAACACACCCTCCAAGTTTCAGGTCTCTACGATCAGCGGTTTGAGCTGTGCTTGGCGTTGATCCGTCAGCCAGTCAGGACAAAGAATTTCATATGTTTACTAGCTGCGCCCTGCGGTTTCACCCGCGTAAGTCCCGATCCCGTGGGAATATCAAAATAAAATAAACTATCCAACACAAAAACAATTTTTCAATTCGAACCAGTAGTTCCTGAGAATAGTGCGTTCAAACAAACAAACTCTTCAGCTTATCTATAATTTAAGTAGGTATAGATATAGATTATAGAAAAAATCATTAAAAGTACTCACTTTCCAGTTAAAACAGCCCACTCATACAGTTTATCAAGCAGGTTCTCACTGAGCAAGTACTCGAGGCAGGACGCCGGGCTGGTCACCGAGTTGATCTCCCTCGCTCTAGCTTCCAGCACCAGTAGAGTGTTCAGCTGTTCCAGGTGGTTCACTACGCCGAGGACGTCATCGTACAGGTGTTGAGGCTGGGGATGTATTAGGCATGATTTCACTTAATGTAAAATTGAAGATGTAGCTAAACCTGACCAGGCGTAGCGCCGGGACTAAGCTATCACGAAGTTTTACTACTGACTTCCAACTAAAGCAACTTGCAATAAAATGAACTTTATTGTGCCAGAAGAAGAAACTATTTCCTAATAAGATAGCAGGATTTCTACTTGTTAACGTTTGAATAGTAGAACGGCGAAATATCGGTATGATGTTGACAACTGATAACACATAACTATTCGTTATTGGTATAGGTGGAAAATATATACTGCAAGGATGGATTATTCGTATATTTCGTGATACGTGTAATTGGTAAATCAGTGGATTGACTTATTAAGAAAAACCCTACATTTTAAGAATGAAACATCGATGCTGAATATGTGTTTAAATCTCATTTGCCCCTGAACGTGTTACGAGGAGATTTGTAGGCGAACTAAAGTTACCGACATAGCCCAAAGGATTAATAAGCTGAAGTGACAATAAATAAATAAATATTGCAGTCCTGCAACTAAGCTTGGGAAGAACCTATTTTTTCTATTATGCTGGTAGGTTATTGTCTTTGTGATGTTATCATTAATTGATTTACGGTAGAATAAATGAGATTGTTTAATTGTTTTAAACTGTTGTTTACTTCTTACCCTGAGTCGTTTAGATATTATTATAATATGTTAATGTTTTACAATAGGTCCCTTTTATCACTACGTTTTTAACATACAAATATCGGCGCGAAAAGCATAACCCTTCCTTGCAGTCGGGTAATAAAGCTCCTCCGCCGCGTCTGTCTCTCTAAACGCGATGAAGGTTTTCACCAATGAACGGAATGATTGATTAGGCAGGTTTATGTGTATAAATTCACTAGGAGCGCTCCGCGGTTTCACCCGCGTAACTCCCGATCCCGTGGGAATATCGAAATATAAAATAGCATACAGCCTTCCTTGACAAATGGACTATCCAACACAATAATATTTTTTCAATTCGGACCAGTAGTTCCTGAGATTAGCGCGTTTAAAGAAACAAACTCTTCAGCTTTATAATATTAGTTTAATATAGATTAAGGATTTTGGATAAAGTGCCTGAAAAATGTAGGTGAAAAAGTACTGCTACACGTGCAAAGCCGAGGCTAATCGCTATTTCAAATTTTGGGCCTGGCGCACTCCAAATTATTGGGTACACAGTACATCGTCGGGTAATTCCCTGCATGAAATTCTACGCATATTCGACATTCGTGCCAGAGAAGATAAGAGTTATGCGTTTCATTATCTACAAGACAACTCTCTAGCCTTTTAGGTACTTTACTGTGTGGCGAGTGTGGTCCCTTTACATAAACATCTCTGTGGTATTTTTGACGTGATAACGGTCTTATAAATCATTGAACACCGTACTGCACTTACAAAAAAGTGTCATGTTATTAACATGGTAGGTAACCAAAGAAACGTTGTCATGTTACGGGAATGTGAGTTATTGATAAGGTAACCATAGCAACGTATTATCGTTTACCATCAATGTTTTCTTGATCACGTAAAATTATCGTCCGTAAACCGACTTTACAGACAACCATTTTTTTCATACTTACTTACCCGCGAGATCGGGATTTACGCGGGTAAAGCCCCGGGGGCGCAGCTTGTTTTGTTTGTTCCGAAACTACTAGACCGATGTTGATAAAACTTGGTATGAGGATAAATTGATTCATTGGGAGTAATAACATAGGATACTTCTTATCCTGATATTCCATCGGGACTTATTCTTTGGCTACTGAAGTTAGAAGATGTATGTCCTCACCTGCGACTTGACAATGATATCGTGTGCTTGCTGCCAGTGCTTGCAGAAGGAATTGTAACAGGCGTGCGGTTCGTAGTCGTGCCTCGGGTCCAGCGAGCGTGTCAGCTGCCGAGCGAGAGTAATCGACATGTTTCGTAGGATGCCTGACATCTTGACTAGGTACTGGTTTTATCGTGACATCTGGAACAATAAAATCAAATTTTTAAGCAGTTCTATTGATTCTACAATGACACAGGGAAGACAGATAGGGAAGAATTTAAGAAAGCTACTTTGAAACTCAAAACATTTAACATAGCTATAGCAAAAATACATTTATAAGTTACTGCCAGCTCCCTGTGGTTTCACTAGCGTTAGTGTCTCTTTAAAAATGATATTAGTTTTCTACGAACATAGAATACACTATATTTACAACGATCAAATAACTTTAACAGCTCTTTTCACCCCTTTTGGGGTTGAATTTCCAAAAACCTTTTCTTTTCGGTTTTAAAAACCCTTCAAGCTCGTAACTTTTGTAGTGTCAGATACTTCTTGATGAATCTTTTTTCTTTTATATAATTTATATACTTACACGGGGTAACAAGGGGGGTGGATCATCGGTTACTGGGGGGTGGGGGACCTTAGTACCTATCAATTTAAGCTCCCTGTATGTTCTGGAATATTCAGAAGGTAGGTACAAAAGATTTTTGGACTTTAAGTGAAATTTTCTTCCAAATCGGTCATGTCTTTTGACCGTGAGAAGAACACAAACAAATAAACACACTTTCGGATTTATAATATCAGTTAGGAATAGGATTAAGCTATAAGCAACAGTCCTCTAAACTACGATTCATTATTTAGGTTACTAATAAAGTTAAAGTACCTACTGTTACATATTACTGTGAAGTGAGCTTTCCCTTTCACATGAGAAATATTTAACAATGGTGGATTGTACTAACGTTGTTAGAGATTTCATGGTTAATTTAGATATTACTTGATGATAGTCATTTCCAACTACTTTTATATATATTTTACTTACCTAAGCTTTTAGAATAGAGACAGATGGATAACTTTATTTAACCCTCGACGTAAAACGACGGACGGGGAAGTTTGTTTCTGTGCATGTCCGTCTGGCATCGTAGCTCCGAATGGATGAACCGATTTAATTTTTTTTTTGTTTGTTTGAAAGGTTAATTAGTCAAGAGTGTTCTTAGTTATATTTTATCAAAATCGGTTCAGTCGTCTATAAGTTATGGGGGATCTAAATCGGGGTTTTTTATTAAATTCTACATACAAATTTTGCACAACACAGGAAGGAAGGAACATGATGTTCACTAAGTAATAGTTAGAAAGTAAATAATTTCAGCAGATGATGGAGCACCCATGGCCTTCTCCATGTGTCTCATTACCTTTTCAACGGAGGTCCTGAACAGGACGTCAGATATCCGCATATCAGATTAAATGTCTTTGACACAAGAGAAGTAAACAATTTCTTTGTAGAAATTCTACCACATAGAGTGGTTGAATTCTGTGGATATTTTTGATGTTGACATTCAATGTGTTAATGAATTGTATGTAAAGAGACCAAACCTATTTATACAGTGGGCATTATGACCTAATAGTACCTACACATCCTTTGTAACTAAAGGTTGTTACTGTTGTCCGGTCTACTAGTAATATAATATTCAAAATCTTTGGTTGTAAGGCTTCAAAAACACAAAGAGCAGGAAAATCTAGACATTAAAACAACTTGCATTCCAATATGCTCATTTACATACCTATTCTCTTTTAATCTTGATAATAGATCATAATATAGTTGCCTACATTGTGATCTATTGATCAAGATTGTAAAAGCCACATGTCAAGAATCCACTTGTCAAGAATCTGATGCCTGAATCGGCTAACAAAACTTTTATTAGTCTAAAAGACGAGCGCCTCAAGATTTCATATAGACTCACCACATATGGACTTGTCAATGGATGAGTACTATGCACGCCACATAACGAAACATAAATAAAGCAGGTATTTAACAGCTACATATACCTACAGCTGATTATTATACATAACATAGCTATGTAAATGAGCATATTGGAATGCAAGTTGTGTTAATCCTGTTAATGATTTTCCTGCTTTTTGTTGTACGTATTTTTGAGTTTTGGATGCCAAACATACCAAAGACCAAACAACCAAAGATTTTGAATGAGCAATTATTGGAGAGGTACCACAGAACCTGTGTTATTTGATGTAGGATTCTTTCTGTGACAATTTTACTGGTAGAATAGTATTGATCATACAGTTCCTACCAAATCATAGTAGGTACTTAGGTAGGTACTTACTAATTAGTTATTTAGTAGTTATCTAACAAATTGATAAGTTGTTCATTATCTGTTTAATTAATGATAGCTGCCTACTTGAAACATACCTAGGTAGATATTTATCTTGAGAATAATTATCTATAACAATTCTCTAGACAGTAAAATCATACTTAAAATAGAATAACTAGGCAAATAGTTGAATAAAA
This sequence comes from Idaea aversata, assembly GCA_907269075.1. Taxonomy (NCBI): domain Eukaryota; kingdom Metazoa; phylum Arthropoda; class Insecta; order Lepidoptera; family Geometridae; genus Idaea; species Idaea aversata. Next base: position 9,830,104 of record OU026102.1, read on the forward strand.
GTAAATAGAAAACAAAGATACCTATTTGCTTGTTCTTTATTTATGACTAGTAGAACCCCCTGGTTTCACCCGCAAAGTCCCGATCCCGTGGGAATATCAAAATAAAAATTAGCCTATAGCCTTCCTCGATAAATGGACTATCCAACACAAAAATATTTTTTCAATTCCAACCAGTAGTTCCTGAGATTGACACGTTCAAACAAACAAACTCTTCAGCTTTATAATATAAGTATAGATTAAATAGTTTGACTTGAAAATTTATACAGGGGTACGTATGGTGTGAAGGATATCTCTCACAGGTCGATCTTACATGTCTGAAGATTACAACAACCATTCTTCATAAAGGGTTTTTGAAAAGGTCCTCCACTTGTCTGTAGCTTTACTAACTACTTCCTCAAACCTGGACAAGCTGATCTGTTACAGCTGGATTGACCTTATGATCATCAGTTTCTCTGATTTCTCATTACAAGAAATATAGAAAGTAAATTTAACAGGCTAGTTTTTAAAATGGCAGGGTGTAGTTAATATCTTTAATAATATAATTACAATTATTTACACAATATTAAATTCTCGTAACTTTCACTTGCAATTGAATAGCTATCTAGATAAAAAAGTAAAATTTACGATTGCATGTCTATGTGTTTCTATTTAACGATTCGTCGTCCTGATTGTTTTCTTTTTAAACAAGAGTTCATTAAGAACTGGGACCTTGTTCTAAGTTACTTGCAGGAATATTTTAATTTAGGATTATATGAAACTTGATTTTAGTTAAAATCTGTTGCTTGCAGGAATATTTTAATTTAGGATTATATTAAACTTGATTTTAGTTAAAATCTGTGAAAAAATTATCATCTAGGTTTAATAAAATAGAGACTTTTTCCCTTAATGGAACTGTCCAATGATAACACTCAGCACCTAGGCTGCAACCTTTGACAACAATCTCACTGGATGGTAAGCAAAGGCATAGTTTGCCTGGAAATTATCCCTTTTAGCATTAAGGAAACCCATTGTGCTATATTGTTTGGTTAATAATTTTCTTTTTTTTGCAGGAATTAATGTTAGAATTTTGGTTATAAAATGGTACAATAAAGAGTTTCTATCTACTAGCGACCCACTCCGGCTTCTCACGGCTATATGCATGTATTATACATATAAACCTTCCTCTTGAATCACTCTATCTATTAAAAAAGTGCATCAAAATCTGTTATGTGTAGTTTTAAAGATCTCAACATATATAGGGACAGAGCGGAAAGTTACTTTGTCTTATAATATGTAATGATGGTAAGTGATGATGCAGTCTAAGATATAGCATTCTCACTTAGAAGATATCTATACACTCGTGACCTGAAGACCTCCAGATAAGCAGGGGCCTTGGAGAGACGTAAGTAAAGGTAGGTTATTACAACCACAAGATAGGGCCCTGAGAGACTCGGATGTCTATTCTAGTGTTATAGAAAATGTATATTGGTGTTTACAATAATGAATTTATCTATCTATCTATATCTCTAGTTAAAGATTTAATAAGTTTTAGTTATTTATGTTTACGTGAATTCTGTACCTAAGCAAACAAGCAAGCATTATTTGTGGTTTTAAGGTAGGTAATTCGAGAAAGGTAAAGGATATCTTGCCATGGTAGGATGCACTCGCCTTATTCGTATTGATATCACGGTTAGAACGAAGGATAACAACGAACCTTGACATTTCAATCCACAAACTCAGTAGCAATAATTTGGTAATTATTGCAATATTAAGATGACATGTCCTAGGAAATATTTAAACTTGTAGTCATACTTACATCAGGAAAGAAGCTCGTGTCCAAAATAGATACGGCAGCGCACAAAATAAATCAAAAAACTACATGATACGCAATTTTATTTAGCACGAATTATGTCACCCTTACATTGAGGTAAACTTTTGTTGGACATATAAACACTTGGGGATCACTCCGCAGCAACTCTTTCACCTTCTAAACCTCGGTTTATTTCAAAAATGACGAAATTCATAAATATTTCTTTAAAATTACAGAAAAATAACTCTTCAGGCAAATATAGCACGAATGACATTAGTTAGTGATGTAAGTTTGATCGATAAATTTGTTGCTTGCTTGAGTTACGATTTCGTCTTTCTTTAGGAACGTGATCGATATGTTTTCATTTTAGTCGATTTTCCGATAACAACAAACAAGCTAACAAACGGAAATGGTAATCACTACGAACTTGCCGGAAAAGGAAAAGAACCAACTTTTTAAAACTAAAACACATCCGTCCCGCCAATTTAGAAAAAAAAAGTTAGGGAGTTTTGGCGGGAACGAGCCAACAACATGTCGTGCTGCAGTTTTATTTACACGAAACTTAGTTGTAAATCAAGTTAAATTGTATAATTCTGGTGGAAATTTATCTAATTTAGTTCTGTGAAAGTGCACAAGTGTAGTGAAAGTAAAAATCAGTGTCAAACATGGACTTTTCTCGTTGCCTCCAAAATCTCCTACAAGGTTATACTAAAGTAGCCACCGCTTTACTATGACCCCTGACTTGACAAAATGTGACTTGACGACTTGACCATCTTGAAACACTTTGAGCCCGATTTCTGTAAATCGGGCCATAACTTGATGCAAAATATTACTTGATACTGGCTATATGCACAAACCGTGCGAAGCCACAACTGGAAAAAAAAAAAACAGCGCACTCCGGGAGTACAGGCAGAAGTGAAAACTGTATATCTGAAAAAAAAAAAATATAGTCGTCCGACATTTGTCGTCCGTTAAAAAATACCATATTATGTACGTCTTAATACACTAACAGCCAAATTAAAAAACTGTATATCTGTGTAAAATCTCATCTGTCGCGAGAAAATCTCATCTGTCGCGAGAACGGCTGAAAATGCTCACCCACAAAAGTGCCCAACGCGCCATAAGAAGTTTTCACTTCAATAACAATTTCGTAGAGGTACTACAACTACAGCCCGTAGACCTTGCTACGAAATCTCATTGCTACGAATCTGTCGCGAGAGCGGCTGAAAATGCTCACCCACAAAAGTGCCCAACGCGCCATAAGAAGTTTTCACTTCAAAAAAAAATCCCGCTGAAAATGAAGAACAAGATGAAAATGGCATAACGTTCGTTTTTCGTTATAATACTAAAAGGATACCGGACATTTAGTATAGGAGCTTGGCATAGTGTTTTTTCGCGCGGTGCATTTCGAGACTCATACGTATCGATAAAAGGCATGACGGCTAACAAATAATGCCTTCACATGGGTGCGTGTACTTATGTACGCGCGTGAGAAGTTATACTTCTTTGGCATTATTAAAAAAAAAAACTCGTCCGGCAAAAAACTCGTCCGACAAAAAACTCGTCCGACAAAATACTCGTCCGACAAAAAACTCGTCCGGCAAAAAACTCGTCCGACAAAAGACTCGTCCGACAAAAGACTCGTCCGACAAAAAACTCGTCCGACAAAAAACTCGTCCGGCAAAAAACTCGTCCGACAAAAAACTCGTCCGACAAAAAACTCGTCCGACAAAAAACTCGTCCGACAAAAAACTCTGGACTGGAAAAGGATTGTCAACACAATCAATAAAGTTCAATTTAGATTTAAACAACTTCTCCCGTGAGAATTTTGTGTGACGTGAGAATTTTGTGTGACGCTTTTGTAAAATTTCACTCTCATCATTTTTTCATAACGCGCCTAAAGAAGTATAACTTCAAAAACATAAATTCGTCAACATTACCTATTCAATAAATTAAATACTTATCTCGTTTCCGAGATGCTTTAGCGGTCAAGTGCAATGGCATTGTATTTTCTCTCTATCGATATGTAGGTATGGGTCTCAAAATGAACCGCGGCATTTAATACTTGTGTCCAAAGGCTTTTATTTATTTACCTAATTTATAAACTCACGTTTGCAATTCAAGAATATGATATTTTTTTAATTTGTTATAATACAACAACTTTTAGAACTTATTTTGAAATTCGGACTGAAGAATTTTTTCAGTTTCTGCTACCACTTTTGGAAAATTAGGATCCAACAGGCAGAGCTTAACAAAATCGGTGTAAACCTCTGGCATTGTCATTGCATCTGAAACAAAGAATTAAGTAGGTACTACTATTTATACAACTTTTAATAAAACATCAAAACCATTATGTACATAAGTAATTATTAATTTGTTCTACCTTTTTCAGTCAAAGCATGTTTAACCATTTCATTCATACTGCGATACTTCGAAGGAAACCTTTTCTTAGAGCTTCTATCGTGAGAAACGACTGGAAAAAGTTTTCCTAACGATTTGAAACACTGACTTGCATTACTCATCACTTGAAATTTTATTTTACGTATCTGTAAATATTATTGTTTCAAAATGTCATGACATAATTGAAATAATTTATAGATGTCACATAAAATAAGTAAGTACTTACTTCGGTCTCATTTGTCTTGATCATCAAAATCAAAACATCGTCCTTATAAATTCCTTTTATTTTCGAATTTACGTTAAACGATTCTAGAACTTTATTCTCAGAGATTATTATTAGTTGATCAAAATGTATCTGTAAGAAGAGTTTATTGGGTTTGGGCTCGTATTTAACCCAATTATTTCCTCTCCATGACATTAATTTGTCGATTGGTGTTGACCAAGAATCTAAAAATGAAAATTATGTACATTTTATTTTCACTATCACTATCACTATCACTACATAGTCTATACTATAACAAAGTCGCTTTCTCTGTCCCTATGTCCCTTTATCCTTAAGTATGCTTAAATCTTTAAAACTATGCAACGGATTTTGATGCGGTTTTTTTTTAATAGATAGAGTGATTCAAGAGGAAGGTTTATATGTATAATACATGCATAATCGCTAGTATAATATAAAATTTACATTTTATTTTCTCAGCAGGTGTATTTATTTTTAAGCTAGACAATTTTTTATCTACTTACGATTCATTTTAATATTTTTTTTTCCTCTCTTGTTTGGCCTCTTTAATTTTATTATTAATAGTGCTTCGATACGATATTCTCTCTGTCTAAAAAACCTAGATAAAATATAATGAATAAAAATTCTAAATGTACAACTTTTTCCCGCCAATGACAATTTTTATTAATTTTTTTTTAAATATTTGTCCAAGGAGTATTTGTCTCAATTTGTTTAATAAATTACTTAAAAATTAATAAAAGTTTTTAGCCGACAAGTATGTTGTATTCATAACTGATATTTTTCATTGATTAAGAAAACTCAACAACGAGGTTTCATTAAAATTAATTTAATTAAAGCAAATACCTTTTGTCTGCTCCTTCGGAAATATAAATATAAAAAAAAAATCAGTGCTATAACTGTCACCTGCAGGATATCTGTCACCGTCAATCGTCAATGAAATTATTTGAAATTGTGGTTGTGTTTGTTTGTCGAATAAAATAAATTATTATTTTTCTCCCTGCCTCAAAACACCTCAATAAAGTTACTGTTTCTCCTCTGTTCCTCTATTCTGTTTGGCGCTACCTACTTACAGTTATCTTAGATATACAACGATGTCCGACGACGAGGTTATCAGATTCGAAATTACTGACTACGATTTGGACAATGAATTCAATTTCAATAGAACTCACAAACAAAAGAAAGAACACCAGATCTATGGTAAATACACACTTTATTCCTCTATTTCATTATGGTATTCATTATGGCTTATTATATGAAAACTCAGTAATAAATAAAAAAATTCTGGCACTAGCTGTGTACCCAGTCATTAGAGAGATTTTTAATTCTTTGAGGTTTTTTCCATTCGTACGGCGAAAAAAGACTTTATTTTATACTATGTAATGATAACAGCACCCTGCGGTTTCACCTGTGTAAGTCCCGATCTCGCGGGAATATTGAGATAAAAAGTAGCCTATATTACTCTCATTAAATCAATGTATCTTCATGTCAAGTTTTAACGAAATCGGTTTAGTAGTTTTGGAGCCTATTCTTATCAAACAAAAAAGACAAAATCTTTATGATATTAGTTTATATGAGCAGTGTATATGTAAACATTCTAGATATCACATACCAGTGCTTATTTAATAGCTTATCGTTCAATATTAACCATGTGTTTCAAGGTGTATGGGCTAAAGACAGTGATGAAGAAGACAATGAAGACACCATCAGGAAAAGAACTCGTAAACCCAAGGATTTTTCAGCCCCTATTGGGTTTGTTGCCGGAGGTGTTCAGCAAGCCGGCAAGAAAAAAGAAGAAAGTAAAGGTACCTATTTTTGTATGCAGAATATCATTTTAATCACACTTTATCAATTTGTCGCATATTTAATTTTGTATTTCATGATAAAATAGCCTAGCAATTTTGCCTCAATAGGCTAGCATTTTTGCCTCTCTGTTGTTAAGAATGTTTTAAAGTACCACAATGTTTAGCAGTATGTATTTTAAAGTAGGTATTTAGTTTTAAAATGTTAATAAACAATTATTACACCACATAATTGATAATCCAGGGACAGTAGGACATGCTTCCCGAGTGAAATACTTTTATTGCATTATGTATGCAAGACAATAATGATGCAAAATCGACATTAGGGCCACTGACTGAGAGACGTCGATAACCTGCAATTTCAAATAATTTGGCCAATTTAATACCTACTCTATATTTCTACAGAAATAGAAACAGGCGAGGCTTCGACGTCTCGACCAAAGTTTGCACAAGATAGCTCAGATGAAGATGAACCAGCTGTCATAGATGAGAGTGAGACAGCTGGCATCAGGCGCAAGGGGCAGGGCATGAGGCAGGCCAATCTCGGAGGAAATGTTGGGACGTGGGAAAAGCATACTAAGGGAATAGGAGCTAAGCTGTTGTTGCAGGTAATTACTATTAATATTTTTTAATTATTTGCTGATTTTTTAACCCAACAGGCAAGGAAAGGGTTATTAACAATAATATTTGTAAACGATAGTGGCTATGGAAAGCTTTGCAGATTACTTGTAAAGCACATAATTTCTGATTTCCTATGATACTTAATTATTCCTTGAAACAACCTTAAACAAAATTAGACCAAATACAACTTATCTAAATTGCGCAGCCAAATACAATATTCATAGAATCTCCTAAAGTACCACATTTGGATCGTTATAAACCAGGGTTCCCCAACCTCTTTCCTAGGACAGACCCAGATTCGGAAACCCTGATATAAGCAATCAAAGTTGTTTAAAAATATTCAACTTCTATTTACTAATAATAAATGTTAATATTTCCAGATGGGTTACAAGCCTGGTAAGGGTCTGGGTAAAGATCTACAAGGTATATCGGCGCCCGTTGAGGCTACGGTGAGGAAAGGTAGAGGTGCCATCGGTGCTTATGGACCTGAGAAAGCAGCGGTAAGTTGTTAATGTCTAGGTTGGCAGGAATGGGACAGTATAAGCTACCCAGTTGCAGCCACCTTTTATATTTCTTCACAAACACTTGGTAACAATTTGTAATCAATTTAGCAAATACTAGCAGCGCTCCACGGTTTCACCCGCGTATATTCCGATCCCGCGGGAATACCGGGATTAAAAGTAGTCTATGTATGTTACTCCCAATGAATCAATGTATTCTCATACCAAGTTTGATCAAAATAGGTCCAGAAGTTTCGGAGACAATCATTTAAAAAAACATCATTCCTCTTTATTATATTAGTGTAGAAAACAAAGAGCTCAAAACCTTTTGTAATACATTTCAGCTCAAAGCCAAAAGAGAAGAGGAAAAACGCTTGAAAGAGAAAGAAGAAGCAGAAAAAGGTCCAGGTGAAAAGTCTTACAACTGGAAAAAGTCACATAAAGGCAGATATTTCTATAAAGATGCAGCCGATGTCATACAGGAAGGAAAACCTACATTGCATACCATATCTACGTAAGAAAAGAACACTATTATTATTATTCTTGTTATATTTTGTCTATTTCTTTTTTCTGGCTTCCTATCTATGTTTTTTTTTCGGACTGTTTCCTCCACTTTGAGATCTTACTTTTTACCATTTCAAATAAACGTCGAACCGCACTCAAGCGACACAGCAGCAGAAAGGCGCTGCGCGGCGCGGCAGCAGAACAGCGCGACTAGAATAATATTTTTTCCACTGTTTATTACGAATTTAAAGGCACTACAGCGGCACTGCAGCGGAGCGGCGCGGCGTAGTTGCTCCATGGAGAATATTTAGCCGCACTGCTTCGCGCTGTGTCGCTCTAGTGCTGTACGACCTTAAGACTTGCAATTATAAATAGTCTACACTGACTTAACTACCTTTTTTCCAGTAACGAATTGTCCCGCGTCCCCGTAATAGACATGACGGGTAAAGAGAAGCGTGTACTGAGTGGGTACCACGCGTTGCGCGCCGCCGCGCCCCGCTTCGAGCACGAGCCGAGGCGACGGTGTGAGAACTTCGCCATGCCGGAGCTGGCACATAACTTGTCACTCTTGGTTGATTGTTGTGAACAGGTACATGCACGCTTCTTCTAGATTAATTTATCTCATAAAGAAATTAGAAATCGGTTTAGTATTTACTGACTATGCCCCGCAGGCTAACCCGATGCCATGGAAATTGCAAAATTATAGGGTTGTGTTGTGTTAATGTTCTTTGTTTTTTAATTAATTATAGGGTTGTAGGCCTAGCGGTTTAGACTGTGGAAGTTGCGATTTGTCAAGCAACAACTAAAACGTCAAGCGTTTTAGGAGCTTTACGAATAGAATAAGTAGTCCATTAGTTTTCAAATTCGAACCCCTTGAGTGAAACTGGGTGTTTCTTTCAGTATGCCAACACTGCTCTTATTTATTTTATTTTTTATATAAATATAGATATTTTAGAAACTGGTGAAAAGAAAGAGGCCTGTAATTAAATTAGGTATTTTTAACTATGTTTTTTTCCGTATTTCGCAATGAAACGTATAACCATTTTCCATAATAGTATTAAACAATCCGATTCGACGGACCAGCGCACGTTGTGGTCCTTCGAACCGGATTTTTTCATCACTGCAATTTTTTATCAGGATATAATCCAAAACGCCCGCGAGCTCCAAACAGCCGAAGATACGATAGTTGTCCTAGAAAGAGACCTGGAAGAATGTGACACTAAGCTGCAGGAACACGATGTGGTCATCAATAAAGTAGAGGATATATTGATGAGGGTTCAAGAGTTGAATAAGCCTGATCTGTCATTGGAGGCCGCTTATGATGTGCTTGCTGATTTGAAGGTAAAGATGGCTTTTTATATATCAAAACTAGCTGTCCCGGCAAACGTTGTGCCATTTACAAAAAATATATCTAATTTATAGGGAAATATTAAGAAAAAAAATAATTTTCGATTCTCAGACCTAACGAATATACTCAAAAAATTCATACAAATCGGTTCACACGAGAATTTTATATACATAAGATTAATTTCAATAGAAAGACTTTAAAAATTGCTTTAAATTTTGATTAATTTTTAACTTATGGTTCACGCCCGTCGTAGCCCCTAACGGATCCCTTACTCCCGACGACGGTTCTCTTGTCAAGAACTTTTCACGCCCGTCCCCCACCTTGGACTTGGGGAGAAGATGGGCGCTAATTTAAAATGTGATCGGAGCGCGCCTCGCGGATCCCCTAGTCCAGGGACGACGACGTGCGTGCAAAAGTTCTTGACAGGAAGCCCTATGCTCAGGGGAAACGTCGGGAGTTGAAATATGCATTTCAGATACTAGAACTTTATATAATCTCTCACAAATATCTTAATTTCCAGGATACCTTCCCGCTAGAGTACGAAATGTTCGGTCTAGGCACAATAGCTGGTAACATAGTGAGCCCTCTAATCAGCGCCCTACTAGCTCCCTGGCAACCCCTGGACTCGCCTGAAGAACACATACCAACATTCTTGAAATGGAAAACCTTGCTGACCGAAGACGCGTATAACAGTTTATTGTGGCAACATTATGTCACGCATGTTACTGAGGCTGCACAGTGAGTATTACAGGCATATTATATACTTATTTTTGGGTGAGAAGAGCAATGTGTTAAATTGATAATATTATTACGTAAGTTAATTAGTATAAATAATGGTTAGATAATACGGCTTAATAATATTGGCATAAAACGGTAAACCAATCACAGCAGGAAAAGGTGCGACACGGAAACTAAGTTTTTAGAGTTCCGTACCCAAAGGGTATAAACGGAACCCTAGCGGTGTTGGCTTAGTGGTAGATACCTCGACTTTCATTCTGAAGGTCGTGGGTTCGAATCCAGGCCGGCCGTGCACCAATGTATTTTTCTTAAGAAAAATTCATGTGCGCTAATTGACATTGCTCTTACGGTGAAGGAAAACATCGTGATGAAACCCGCGGCTTAGTTGGCTCCAGAAGTATTGACAAGTTCTCTCCTCTGGACATGGTTGACTAAGCTGAGAGGGTAGTAGGTGCTGGGCAAGCCTACTCCATCTTCACGCAAAAAGGACCCAATTAAAAAGGGTCTAATCGCGGACAACAGCCTGTATACAAGTACAACGGAACCCTATTACTACTGTCTGTCTGTCTATCCTTTTTTACATATTATGATAAGTCAGCGTTTGACCACTATCACACCCTCCTAATGGCTGTATCTGATAAACTAGCTAGACAATTGAAATTTTCACAGATGATGTATATCTGTTGCTGGTACAAATACTAAAAACGACTCGCACTTGGCCGGTTTTTCTCTATGGTCTCTAGAGCCATGATTGGCGCTAAAGCCGGAAGAAATCGGACAGTGTAGTCTTAGTCTACACAGAATTTTAGTTACGATTAAATCTTTTTGTTCAGAACATGGAACCCCCGTGAACCCGATGCGATGGTGCGTGCCCTTCAGTCCTGGGTGACGTCATCGGCCTGCCCGCAGTGGATCGCTAGTGGAGCCGCAGCGCGAGCTATAGTACCTCGCCTGCAGGCTGGAGTCACCGCCTGGGATCCCACGAGGGACACACAGCCGCTACACCATTGGATACTGCCATGGCATGATTTAGCAGGTATAATCAACACATCATCTACAATAATTATTATAGAGAGGAAAGGTTTTTTTGTTTCTTTGTTTGTAACGAATAGGCTGCGAAACTGCTGGACTGATTTTGATGAGACTTAGTATGGGGATACATTGATTAATTGGGAAAAACATGGGCTACTTTTTTCCCGGTATTCCCACGGGATCGGGAGTTACGCGGTTAAAACCGCGGAGCGCTGCTAGTTAGAAATTATTTATTTATTATCTATCATTGGTATTTAGAAATTTTCTACCGCAGGCATGCCTGGAGAGCCTTTGATTTCACACAGGCAAAAGTGTCATCCAATAGAAAATTGCTTTATTGATGTTTTGTTTGGGTATTAGCTACGGATACACAAGCGTAAGTTTCGATCTCAGCATAAAGTTGTCTATGTGTTCAGCTATCTATCTATAGACCTAGTTTAATCGCAGTCGGTTCACCCGTTTTTGCGTGATGTAACATACACAACCTAGTGTTAAAAATCATTTTACCTACTTAGAATCAGTTTTACGGTTTAAGGGAAATACTATAAACTAAGTTAAAATTCAAACAATACTTACATATAATATTTTTCTAAAACCACAATCCATTAACACAGCACTATCCTAAACAAAATCTGTACACTTGCTCCAACTTGAGACTTGTTTATTCGATGAAAGTTAGAACCGAAATGCCCACACTGTTGGATTTTAAAAATCGAGTAAAGAGTCACTCATTTGAGTAGCAGAAAATAATGCGTCCTTCCGGTCAATTGAAGATTTAGAACGCATAGTCAATACAATCACTTCTAGCAGTATACTGTAGGCATGAGAATCTGTAGACATGGAAACAAAGCGTATGAAATACAACAGAGAGACGTTATACTTACAATAAATTATTACTTACTAAAATAAATGTATATTTTAAAAATAAATATAAATAATATTACAGGACATTCCACACCTCGCCCTAAGCTAAGTAACTAGACATGTGTTATGGGTGCTAGACAACGGAAATACTACTTATATACGTTTCTTTTGTAAATATACCTATAATACATAGAAACAACCAGACCACAGACAAATAAACAAGCATAAATACTTGTCTAGGGCGGGATTCGAACCAGCAACCCTGTGTTTGGCAGTCCGGCATGGTGACCATTATACGTCTGACATAGTATGGATAAAGTAACTGAATATTGATTGTCTGTGTATTCCATAAGTTAAATAATTAGTAGGGTTCTTGAGACCAGGTTTTGGACCTTTAAAAAAAACCAGAAGGCCAATTCTCGTAAATAACATTGTTTAAATTACATGTCAATACCATTCCGATTGCATTTCGATTGCAAAAGATACCCTTAAAGTCAGTCTTTTTCTTACAGAAACCTAACTTTGAGCGTATTTGAGCTACTTTGAGGGTATTATTTGTGATCGAAATGCAATCGAAATGATATTGAAATGTAATTTGAACAAAGTTATTTACGAGAATTGGCCTTCAGATCAAATTGAATTTTGGTACTAACCTGGTTTTCTTTAAAAAACCAGTTTAGTGCCAAAATTCAGTTTCATTTTTGAACCATGAATACACTAACCCTAATAAATAAATGACATCCCCAGGTTCAACTCTATCCTCCAACGTGTACCCTGCCATTCGATCCCGTCTGGCGGATGCGCTCGGCGCGTGGCACCCGGGCGACACGTCGGCCCGAGGCCTGCTCGCCGCGTGGCGTGGCGCCTGGGGCTCCGCCCTCTTGCCGCTGTTGCACCATCATATCTTGCCGAAGTTGGAGCACTGCTTGGTGCATGCCCCGCTCGAGTTAGTCGGGAGGGAGAACAGTAAGTTATACAAAACTGGCTTAGTCCGTACCATTATATTCTGTTTTTAACCCCCGACATTGTATGTCAGACGAGGCTGTATAGGTTAAAAGTCTTTTGCCTGCCTTTTTGGGAGTGTAATGAACAAAAAAAAATATTGCCTAAAAATAGTAAACATAAATTAAAATTCTTATAAACATACTAAAAAAATACTTACTTTTTCTGTTTTTAGTATTTGTTGTTATAGCGGCAGAAATACATCATCTATGAAAATTTCAATTCTTTATTCTCTCTCTCTTTCTCTATATCTGCTATCATGGTTCATGTGATACAGCTTGGTGACAGACAGATGGACGGACAGCGAAGTCAATCAAGACTTGGGAGTCTGACCCTATCTCATCAATTCCGCCTTTATTTGTGCTATCAATACGAAGAAGAGTTAGGACTTTTTACCTGGCACATTTACTTATCTCTAAAATTATAGATAAGTTAATGTCGACCCAGTTGCCACAATGGTCACCATGCCCGACTGCTAAACACAGGGTTGCGGGTTCGATTCCCGCCTCAGTTATGTATTTATGCTTAGATTTTTGTCTGTGGTCTGGTTGTTTCTATGTACAAAAGAAAAGTATATCCGTTGTCTAGCACCCATAACGCAAGTCTAGTTACTTAGCTTGGGGCTAGATGGCGATGTGTGGAATATCCTGCAATATTTATTTATGATATCCAGCGGCGTGGCTATGGTGCGTGGAATGGTTGGAGCTGCTCGGCGCGCCGACCGTGGCCGCGCTGGCTGCGCGCGCGCTGTTACCGCGCTGGCTGGCTGCGCTCGCCGCGTGGCTCAACACCAACCCGACACATGCCACCGTACTCTCATCCTATACTGATTTTAAGGTCAGTATCTGCCACATTTATGCACAAATACTCAAACGACTCCCAAATGTTTAGGGCTAAATATTTAAGACGCTCCTATTTTATTGCAGCATGTAACTTAAATGTCAATTTGATCACCACGTAAAGTGTCTTTATCTTTTACTTGTATTTTATTAAGACCTAGTGTTTTTCCATAGGACTCTTCTTGTTAAAGGTTGAACCACTCCAGCTCTTCCATAAACTTAGTTGCAAGTTTTTTGTGTTAATAAATGTTAAGACAGACTTAACTTATTGATTGCTGCTGCGCTATGAACATTTTCTAAGTAAATTTTTGACGTTGAATATCACACACAAGACAAAGCATTTATTAACTAAAACTATTTAATGTACAGTCGGCAGCATTATTGCAGACCCACCGTAAAGCCTTAAAACGGCTTTTAGTAGAATGTTTTCAACATTAGCAAGATTCTAGGCACCTGCTTTAGAATTTATGAAACAAAAATGATAAGAATGAAAACATTCCAATGATAGTCATTTTAGAACTCTACGCTGGGTCTGCAATTATGCTGCCGATTGCCGCTCACACCAAGTTTCATCAAAATCAGTTTAGTAGTTTCAGATATTACAAACATACCTCTATCAACATATTAAGTGACATTGTTACATTATTATACGATGATAGGTAGGTCAAACAATCAAACAATTACATCTTGTATACAGCTATCAGTCCTAGATAACCAACCACATAAAGTAACATTCATTTCACCTTGTATTGCGCCATGTATTTATTTCGTGTCTCGCTTTATCTCTCTAGGTTGTGAAGAATATTGTCTGTTTGTGATTGAAATACGTTTTTATCTAAAACTTCCGTGCAATATTAGCCTAATAATGCCCTCTGTGGCGTAGCGGGCGAACACCCGCCTAGCCTGCGACGCGGAAGCCCCAAACAAAAGTTAAAAAACAAACAAATATTTATGTTAAATAGTTTAAAAAAACTAAAAAAAGCACGCTTTAAAAAAAATCCAACTAAAAAAATAGAAAATAAAATTTAATAAATTTGGATTAAGAATATTGTAAATAGTAAGCGTGTTACATTGTGATGCTACACCTTCAGTATTTTTCTTTTGTAATCACAATGTAACACGCTTACTATTTACAATATTCATAATCCAAATTTATTAAATTTTATTTTCTATTTTTTTAGTTGGATTTTTTTTAAAGCGTGTTTTTTTTAGTTTTTTTTAAACTATTAATTTATTTTATACTTTTTGGTCTTTATTACCGAAATATGTTAGATCAGACCCTGGTTACCATTGAAAGACAAACTACTCGTCAAGACGATTCTAACGAGCCCAAACTCGATGGGGTTGTGTCGTTTCATTGCGAAGTTCCTATGACCACCTTCCAGTTCCATCATCAGATCAGCACCATGTTATCATAATATTGCATTGTCATCGGTATTTGACAAGTGTGCAAAGTTTGAATTAAATCTGATCATTCTAAGTAGGGCAAAATCGTGCCCAAAGGAGTCGGTTACATACAAACAAGCAAACATACAGGTGAAACTAATAAAAGCGTGTTAAAAAAAGAGACAAGATTGATTGTTTGTTTGAATTGAATAGGCTTCGAAACTAATTGACCGATTTTGATTAGACTTAATATGAATCAATTTATCCTACATTGACAGTAACATAGGCTACTTTTTATCTCAATATTCCCACGGGATCGGGAGTTACGCGGGTGAAACCGCGGAGCGCTGCTTGTTAAATATATATTTACAAAAGAAAAGTATATAAGTATTCTATCCTTTGTTTGGCTACCATGAAAAAAGCCTAGTTGCTTAGCTTAGGGCTATATGGCGCTGATTTCCTACAATATTTATTATTTCTTTATATGTTCCAGTTCTTTTTAGAGTGATGTCCAGTGCCTTTAAACCGTGATAGTTCTATCTGGGGCATTTAGGTTTACCTCAATGTTTTTCGTAACCGAAAGAGCATTTGTTTTAGCACGTAAACTATTAAAGAAAATCGGTTCAGTAGCTTAAAGGAATCCCCTTCATCTTATGTACACAGTTTTTCAATAAATACCTATTCTTGATTCTTTAATTGCAGTAAATTTGTAATCTAACAATCTATAAAATAAAATATTGACATCTATTCCAGAAAATGTTCCCCGAAGAAGTGTTAAAAGAGCCAGCAGTCCGGGATGCCTTCAGAAAAGCCCTGGACATGATGAACCGAAGCACGGACATAGACTCCATTGAACCACCTCCACCACCTCGATTCCTGCCAACCGAACCGAAAGAAACTTCCAGAATTGCAGACACCTTACTATCAACAACTCAGCAGAAGTCTTTCTCAGAGTTATTAGAGTCTAGATGCATGGAAAAAGGGATTACCTTTGTGCCTATAGCGGGAAAGATTCGGGAAGGTCGCCCTATATATAAAATAGGAGATTTGCAATGTTATGTTATTAGAAATGTGATTATGTATTCGGAAGATAGCGGGAGAACGTTCTCGCCGATTGGTATTGATCGGTTGTTGAATATGGTTGAAGATTGATAATATATTTAGTTGATAATATAGTTTATTGTAAGGGATTCTTTGCTTGGTTTTTTTCTTTTATCAGCTGTTGCCCGCGACTTTATAAGCGTGGTAGTCGTTTTATATACTAAATCCTTCCTCGAGAACCAGTCTATCCATTGGTGAAAACAGCATGAAAATCTGTGCACTCATTTTGAGTTTATAGCGAACAGACAGACGCAGAGGACGAGTTTGTTTTATAATATGTAGGTAGGTAGTCATCTTTCAGTGATCTGTTTTCTAGAAATCTTATATATAAAAATGAATCGCAAAATGTGTTGGTAAGCGCATAACTCAACAACGCCTGGACCAATTTGGCCAATTCTTTTTTTAGAATATTCCATATGGTACGAGGATGGTTCTTACGGAGAGAAAAATTTAAAAAATTGCCTGAAAATGTCTAAAAACAACACTTTTCTATACTCCATACCATACAAACGATTCGTAATAATACAAGTCAATAAGAACTTTAATACCATAACATAAAGTTCAAGTTTTAATGGAGAGGTGCCGGGAAGGCAAAACAATTGAGTGACGTATAAATATTGATGTCAATCGTGTCACGGTGTTAGTTGCCAAACTACACCTAAACGGCTGAACCGATTTGTATGATTTTTAACCCCCGACGCAAAAACGACGGGGTGTTATAAGTTTGACGTGTCTGTGTGTGTGTGTGTATCTGTCTGTGGCATCGTAGCTCCCGAACGGCTGAACCGATTTTGATTTAGTTTTTTTTTTATATGGCAAAACAACGTTTGCCGGGACAGCTAGTTAAAAATATTTATAAAACACCATCTTTGGGTTCCTCCAGCCACCTAATTTTTTTTTGTCGTAGAGCGACGGCTATAGAAACTAAAAACGAATCTAGAGAAGTTAAAAAGTAGTAAAACATAAATTTATAATCGAGAATAAATTAATAACAAGGAAATGAATTGCAACAATCAAGTTTAATAAAACGATATCAAAATAAGTACATGCATAAGTGCAATAGATAAGTACATAGATACATTTTTCTATACTACTTACAGTGCAGTACTAAAAACGACATGCAATCTAAATAATCTAACTACATTAGTTGTTCTAATAACTAAAAACAAATGTTAATTTTAATATTCGATTTCATTCAGCGAAATGGTAATTAAGATCTTTTGGCAAAATGATTTTTGGTTAATCTTGAACTATTTGTTGGTACTTAAGTATTGAAATACTGTTATTTTGTTCTTGTTAGAGGTAATTAAGTTAGTCACTAAAACATAAACTATTATATTATGTTAAAATAATATGGCAACAAATAATGGCAAATGGCAAGACTCAAAAAATTCATGGCAATTATTATCTTTGGATTTGTGATTTTGACTAGAGCCGCGATGGTAATTTATTCGATTTATCGTAATTGTATTGTTTAATTGGATCTTTTTATTAATTTGAAATTTTGGCAAAGTTAATAATGGAAGAAATGGCAAAAAACGTGATTTTCTTACATTTATCCAGGTAGCAGAAGTTTGGCTATTAAGTACTTATGTCTTTTTGGTTCAGCGAACCTAGTTTCCATTGGATAGATTTGAAATTTTAGCAAAGTAAAATAATGGAAGGTTTGAGCAATATACTTGATTTTCTTACATTTTTATCCAGGTAGCAGAAGTTTGGCTATTATGTCTGTTTGTTTCAGCCAACCTAGTTTCCATAAGTTATATTTTTAATAATTTGAAATTTTAGTAAAGTTAATAATGGATGATTTTTTTACATTTTACAGAAGTTTGGCTATTACGTCTGTTGGTTCCAGCTAACCTACCTACTTACTAACTTTCTGTTCTGATGCAGGTAGCACCATAAGAACGCCCTCTTCCTTTTCAGGGTTAGTCTCATCCACCTTAACCATATTCTTCTGATAACTATACGCCCTATAGCACTGTACAGCATTAGCAACACCCAGCATAAAGTTACAGAGCGATAGTGAATAATTAATAGGTCTTATAATTAAGCAGTAGCGAGTCCAAATGAGTCCTGTAGCGGCGAGAGTGGCAGACTGCGTGGTTGATACCTTGTCTAACGGCCTTTGGTAGTCGTCCAGTGAAACGTATACCAGTGCCTGAAATATAGCGCTCGATGTAGAAAATTATAGAGTCGGGCAAAAGCTTCAAACCCCTAAATTCTTCTCGTAAAAAAGGCGTCACACTACTACCTTTTTTAGAAAAGAAAACGGCAAGTAAACGGTTTAACATGCCCTTAGAAAAACGATAGGCATGTTAAGCACCTTTTTAATGAATCATCTACTTTACTTCTACCTATGACTTGTTTACACACTCCAACAAACGTAACGTATTGAGTAATTAGGTAGGTACCATGAAACTTTCAAGCTATCTATCTCGGCTCGCATATACCTACTTGCCGATTGCTTTTTTTATACTTATAGATAGGTCAGCGTTTGTCCACTATCACACCCGTCTGATGGCAGGTGACGATGCGGCCTAAGATGTAGCACGCTTTCCTAGAAGATATTATTTACCTATTCAGTCCCGACAAATTGTACCTACACGTCAGGAAAAACAGACGCAGGCAACTGATTCCATTCCCTTGTGGTACGAATAAGGAATGACGAAGCAAAACGCTTAGTCCAGTTTTAAAGTTGGAAAACATTCAATACGATACTTACGTTTAATTGAGCGAGTAAACAACTCGAGAGAAGGCCTCTGTACTCGTAATGCGAGTTTTTCGTGAAGCAAATGCTACTACTACGTTAGCGCAAACAATTAACTTTTATGGAAAGTTAAAAAGCGCCCCCAGCGGACGTAATGCGAAGCTTTAACTTTCCATACAATTTCTCGTTTACGCAAACATAGTAACGTTTGCTGTACGAAAAAACTCGCACTTCGGACACTGGTTTATACCTACGTAGATTATTTATGTATATTATAATTAAAATTATTCCATTAAATCAACCATTACGAGTACATGCATGATTATCATACACTCGTACTGACTCGTAGATAACTTGCGATGATATTTATGATCAGACATGCAACTCAAGAGCGTTTATCTCTATACTGGGGTGTTATGTACGTAGGTACTTACCATATAAGTAATTGTCTGCTTTTTCTTCGATTTACTTGGTATATTTCCTATGTAGTCAGAACTTTGGTAAATAGGGTAATAGGGGATGTCTAAATTGTCTAAGTGTTTTTTGAAGGAGTTCTAAGTAGTTCTATGATCATGCAAAATGTATGTTAATGTTACCTAATGCAACCTGTTGATCTGAAAGGTGTTCCTCCAACCTGCCATCACCAAATTAAGAAGTTAGTTTAAATGTACAGAAGAAACAAGTGAGATAAAAATAAATTAGTGTATTTACTTACTATTCAACAACAATCTTACAAAATAAACGTCATTTTTATTTTTCTTACAAAATATTTTAATATTTTTTCTTAGTTAATGGTAATGATTTTTTGTGTACATAACACTTTAAATTTTACTACCTAAAATGTGTCTGTTGAATATTCGTATATCTTTATGACAGTCTGCCTTTTTATCTTACAATTAATTTTATCACTTTATGGTGGATAAAGTACATTATTGATATGTTCACATTACAGGACAAGACACAATTTTATAATGTTTTACAAAAATAGATAACCATTTGGCAGATCACATTATCACAAAGTGGTAAATAAATTACCACCTTTTAACGAAGTTAAGCAAAGTTTAATGAGCATAATATTTTTTAGAATTTTGTAAAACAAGTTCTATTAAATAGAGAGTAACATTTTTAAATGTGCAGAAATATATAAATAAAGATTTACTACCCTGGTTACCCTAAAATGAACTACCTAATAAATCAACAATAAATAGGTAAATAGGTAGGTGAGATTTCTATCTACAATAAATTACATAAGTAACAAATTCTTCACTGGTTTGTTAGTTATTTTTGTAACAATGCACAAAGCAAAGTTTACCAAAAAGCGGACAACATTCACTTCTTTTGAGCATCTTTTTCATTTTGGTACTTCATAACCCTACCTAATTGGTACAAGTTAATTATAGCAACAAATACATTAACAGTGAACAGACTGTAGTTTTTAGGTATAATGACAAGAGAGTAACGGGACCAGATTAAGCCTGTAGCTGCGAGAGATAGACATTGAGATTGGGAGAGGGTCTCGACAGGTCGGTTTATGTCACCTAGTCCGGCAAACACCAAGGCCTGAAAGGGTTAACATGATTTAAGTATGATGGCAACACCAACATGTTTTGTGAGCAAAATTGATTGAGGTAGTATAGGTTTTGAGATTAACTCCTATAATTATAACCATTTAATAAGCCTTCAATATTTCAAATATGTGCTAAACACAAATTTTAATTGACAAAATCTTAACAAATGTTTAAAAATAATGGTGCAAATCTAATGTAAAGAAATAGATTAAAAGAATTCGTTTTTAATTAAAATAATATGATTAATTGTATTAAATTTTACTCACAAAACATTTTTAGATGAAACATGGACCCACATAAATGAGATGTGAACCAAGTTTATTAAATAGTTCCAGACAATAACATGAAATTGTAAAGTATTCTGTCGATTTATGTGTTTGTGTTAATTTTAACCTTTTTTATTGCTTCCTGCTACATGCGCTGTTTCCCAACAGAATGAAGTTCTCTTTTACCAACCTTATTTTGATCCCCATTTTAACCAAAATATATCTATGACTTTTAATTCCCTATGATTTCGCTATCACGTTCCAAATTAGTATGACATACAGAAAGTGGCATTTTATAAATGACAAAATTGTTTGTGAAGTAGCTGCCTGTTTATGTAACTTGCCCTTTTATGTAACTTGCCCTTTTACAGGAAGGGTAATGCGCGTTATCATTGGCCTTTCACGAGGTCTACATATAAATAGAAGTGACCTTGACAGTGTAATTACACGTCGATACTTACCCATTTGAATGCAGGAGCCCAGAAGAATATTGTTTTAGGACCTAGAAAACGAAAAAATTGACTTAAGATTCTAATAGTTTTAAGCCATATTATTATGATAGTGCTACTTAGTTTATCTTTATCACTTACCAGCTTCGTGTTCCCATAGCGGGCGCATTTTCGTAGGAACATATCTATCGGCAGCTTTGATAAGGCTTCTGTAGACCCGAGACATTTTACTATTTGGTAGTTGAACTTGACGGACACAGGACTTGGAAGGGAGGACAAGGTTTTATGAGGAATTAATTAATTTACATTAAATTCACTGCATTACCAAGGTACTTCGTAAACTAAATTTTTATGAAATGAAATGATAACGATGGAAGGTGGAAGTGTCATGTTGACACTTGACAGTGACGTTGACTGCAAAAGGTTACGTTTTCTTTTTAATTAAGGCTCCGAACAGTGTACCTTTCAGTCAGCCAGTATGAAAAACCGAACGAAAAACGATCCGGTTTACGTCAAAAAATGGCAACATTATTCAACATGGGCGCGGATGTGCGTGTGTAATATTGTGTGTCAACTTTCAAGAATGTAGTTTCTTTGTTTATTTCAGTTTTTTCGTTCAGTTTCATGTTTATTTTCATATCTATTCTTATAAACTGATGTGTTTTGTGTTTGTTTTACCGTATTGAACATGGGTACCAGCACAATGGGCAGCGATTTGCATTCCGATAAACAAGACAAATTGCTCAAATTACAGGCTCGAAAGAAGGAATTGGAGCAAATGCTGGCTAATAAAAATGAAGAACTTTACAAGTTATGTGTTCAGGAAGTTCAGTTGACTGGGATTATGCCGCCTGAAGCTCCCCTGAGCCCCGAAGTACCGAGCAGGGAGAGATTAGGAAGTGTAAGGAGCGTAGACAGATCTACTGAGGGTAATGACGTACACGACGGCTCCGATACATCTTCCAGGAGGCTCAGGGCTGCGCCCATGCATGATTCAGAGCAAAACCTGCGCAAAAACCTTTCTCACAGGCTGTCAACACCGTCCATATCAGGAATATCGACTAAAAGTCACCCTCGTTACGTTAGACGTCCTGAAACAAGTTGTTCAAACTTCTTTCCGTCCCCTCCTCAAGAACGAAACACGGATACATTCTCTATACACACTTCTAACACATATCCTGCACTAGCTGGACGTCATGAGGCTAATAATGAAAATATACAGAATGATATCTCACCGGGTTCCGTTTACAGACACCATACCATGACTACTGAGTATATGAATAAGATATACTATAATACAAACACTCCTGAAGCTCAAAATGTGTCACGAATGAGGGAAACTCATTTCAGTTCAAGTCACCCGGATATAACTACAAATTACACTCACAGTAGTGTAGCACCGCATCAAACTCAGAATGGGATGCGGAACACTCCGCTTTTATACCAATATGCTTCCCATTTGAAAGCACAAAACCAGCATTTGGGTGGGCTCGCTCATCATCATCAAGTACATAGCCAAGCTAAGCGTAGAGCAGAGGGCGCCAGAAGAAACACACTGCAAAGAACACAGACTTACCATCTAACGTCCCATAGTGAATATAACAACATGAACAGCCATTTGGAGAATATATCTGACAATTACAGACCTCCGTTGCCGATTCTGCAGCATCGATCACAGCCTGACATACAGGAACCACCTCACATTGTCGAAAGAGTAGTTTCAGTGCCAAATACATTGCCACTACGAGAACATAATGCTATAAGACACCCCATGAACCTACAGCTTCAAGTTTCAACCGATGACTATCACAGAGACGATCGGAGACATTATCATGATACAATGAGTCCTGTTAGCATTAAATCGGGATACTCAAATTTCGATTCCATCAGTATGAACAAGTTCTCACCACTCTCTCAGAACGATTTGAAAGTGAAAGAGAAACAATGGTATGAGACATCATTAGACTCACCAACGAAAGAAGCTCCTCTTTTGAAAAAGAGTTCAGGCTTGAAACGGACTTCTAGTGTCGGAAACTCTCAAGCCTACGAGATTATGATATCATCTGGTAGGCATTCAGCTATGCAGTTGCCCCAGAGTCCTAACCATGTGCCACAGAGTCCTCCAGTTCTATCCCCAAGCGGTGTCTCTTTAGATTCACCAAAAAATCTCACTGTAATCGAACAGGGTAAATGTATTCCTTATAGAGAGGAAACCAAGCCATTTGAGATGTCTGATTTTTACAAATACTCTACTAAGTTTAGGCAAGGGAATCCTCCGAAGCCCGCTGCTCCTGGTCCGAGTGCCTACAATAAAATGCCTATGGAACTACCACAGTATAATCAGGACCCTTGGCATGGGCAGAGCAATTAATACCCCACATCTCCACTTATGACATAGCTTAATTAATAATTTATTTTTAAAATAATTTGTAACTTATTAGCTCATAAAATGTACTTATAATTTTATATTTCCCAGATCTCTGTTACTAATGTACTGCGACTGGTTTTGAAGTTAAGGAAATTGAAGCACTTAGTGTGTAAAGATGTTAAAATGCTGCTAATTTTATTAGTAACTTAATACTTTAACAGTCCTGGGTACTTGTGGCTAGCTGCACGATGCACAAGTAATAGAGTAATGTGTTACTTGGGGTGAGGTGTGGGGTCTATACGTGTATGGGCCCTACACTTCATTCACATTGTTGAAAAAACCCAAACAAAAACATCTCCACGGAACAAAACCAGGATGGGTTGGAAAAGTTTTGGTTGCACTGTGCTATTTACCAATCTTCACTCGTGTCCCTCGAAGGCGCCCGTTTATTTGGGAGTCTTTGAGTCACGAGCGTAAAGATATCTTCTAAGAAGGCGGGGTATATCTTAGACCGCATCTTCACTTACCATCGTGTGAAATAGTTGTCAAATGCTGACCTGTTTGTTATAAAAAAAACAGTTGAACAAGAAAGTGATGTTTAAGGTGTCTCTATTTTATCTTTAGAGGTAACCTAGAGACCGTAATAAACTAATCCTAAAAACAATTTTAGCTTTTGTATGGGGACTGTTAAAATGTTAATTATTATATGTTAGACAATAAAATTGAATTGTTACAAATGATTGCAAAGTATCTAATATTTTACACAAAGCATAAGTGATAATATGCAAATTATTCAATGCAAGATTGTATCTGCAAAGGATTTACTCACTGACAACTTTAACTGATAAGAAACGAAGTTAGATAGCATTTTACGGATTGCCTAGATAAGACTAACAGGCATAATAAGATTATGTCATACAAAAAGTTTAAAAATTAATCTAAATCTTTGCTTAGTTAATATTTATATGCTGCCTTACCCACCGCTTTTTATTTTGTGACTCAAAAGAAAATTAAAATTTTAATAGAATGTTGTACGTTATCTTAGAAGGTAAACCTTAGTACAAATACTGATTGCCACATTGTGATATTTTTAAAAGTTAGATCATTTTTCATTTCAAAAAGGGCTTACTCAATAAAGAAGACTAGTTCTATTATGCCTCGATAGATGATAGCAGGATAAAAAATAAACTGCATAATGTCTTTGACCAAGGAAATTGTAAAGGTAAATGGAATGGAACAGCCGAAAACTTATTTCTCGAACTAGTGATTATTTAAAATAAACCTTTATATCTAAAACAATAAAGTGTATTTTTGAATTGATGTAAAATTAATCATTCTTATCTCTGGCTTGCATTCTTAGAATTGCATTCCAGCGCCATCTATGGAGCAATTACTAGTTCTAAAAAAACAACTAATGTGAGTAAAGCCCAATGCACAACATTAACCATTCACAAATCCATACTGTTCTTTTTCTTCACATTATGTGTAAATAGAGGTATATTTCTTAAGTTTGTATTATATTTTGCTCTCTTTTTGTTGTTAATCTCTATCTTAAGCCGCAAGCAGTCTACGGAATTTTCTCCATTGAAATATCGACGAAACCAATTTAAAGAGTATAAAAATATTACAAGATATTACACACAGCGCCATCTAGCCTCAAGCTAAGTAACTAGGCTTGTGTTATGGTGGCCAGATAACGGATTAAAATTCCATCGTCTGTCGGCCTTAATCTAATTTTCATTAATATTGTGATACCACATAAAACTCACTAAAACCATTATTATTGCCCATCCAATGTGAAAGACTTATGAAGACTTGCCAAGCAAAACTGAGCCTTACGCCGTGCCTTTAGCATTTATAATTATTTTTCTTGTAAATAGTTTTTTAACATAACAAGCTGTTTATATCACCTAAATATTAAAATAATCACAAAATGTTAATAATGTCACAGTTCACCCGCGTGGCCTAGCTAAAATTTTCATTGGAAGAGTACAAAAAAAGCTAAAAGCATCGGGAAAAACCTATTACATCTTCGCAGATTTTGTAAGTGTAACATTTATCCACAAAATGAGGGTAGTTTTGAAATTATCCGCATCGCATCGATGGACGGCACTCGCAGTTTCTGTCTTCCCGCGAACATCACTTAAAAAATAATGTTAAGAAGTATGAGAACAGACAAACTTTCAAATTTATAATATTAGTTACGATTAGTATAGGAACTAAAATATGGTTGGGTATTATGTATGGGTTATGATTTTAATAAAGTATTAAATTTTTTTACGTTTCTAGGAGATATAAACAGCTTGACTAACAAGGTACTTTATGTACAAAAGAATAGGTAGGTACCTACCCATAATATTAACTATTTTTATAAGTTTGAGAAACTATTGTGCTGTCGATTATTCGGCACTGTTTTCTTTGTAAATAAAGTTTTTATACCTATTCTATTTTTAATTTTATTTGTGCACCACAATTAGTTTTAAAACTATTTTTAAACTGCATTTGATTTAGTAATCTGACTAAGGCCCGTATTCCAAAAGACGACGTACAAAATAGGTAGGTAAGTAATTAAATAAATAAATAAATATTGCAGGACAATCCACACATCGCCATCTAGCCCCAAGCTAAGTAACTAGACTTGTGTTATGGGTGTTAAACAACGGATATACTACTTATATACTTTCCTTTTGTAAATATATACTTACTAGCTGCGCCCCGCGGTTTCACCAGCGTAAGTCCCGATTCCGAGGGAATATCGGGATAAAAAGTAGCCTATGTGTTAATCCAGGTCTCTAGCTATCTAGATACCGAGTTTCATCGCAATCGATCCAGTAGTTTTTGCGTGAAGGAGTAACAAACATACACACACACGCACACACAAAGCCGCCACCCGCTACACCAATACCGACGTGGGTTCGATCCACAGCTTACGTTGTTATAATGTTCAATATAATGTACAGGATTGTAAACGTTACGGTGGGCAGAGACTTTTGACCGTGGATTGTACAAGAGGGTGAAACTGCTGAGCGCTGCTAGTTTATTATGTGCTAGTTGGTAGATCTTCATGTGGATTTATAGAGAGCACACACCACCGCTACATCGATAGATTATTGATGTTACACGATTATAGCGCGATTTGTCATGTCACAGGTGCATAGTTTGTTGCCGCGCTTGCCCTGTGTAGTCTACTTTATATTGGGAATATATCAATTTAGTTATAGTTACCTACCTAGTCCTACTATGTGTAGTATTGAGTAGGGTTGTGTGATGTCTGTAGGGTTGTGTGATGTCTGTAGGTAAGTACACCTTTTGTCTGATTGAGTCTAGGCGACTAATGTCTAATGAATAATGACAAGGTATAAAAAGATTCGATTACAGTATTACGTTCGGTAATAAGTACTTATTCAGTACCTTTCGAAGAGTAGTTAAGTATAAGTAAATAATTAGTAGGTAAGTACCTACCTACCTCAAAGGTTTAGGCAGAATCTTCAATTGTTTCCCAGCAGGGCCCCATTCATACAGTTTAAGGCCTTCAGGTCAGTATATATTTATGAATTATGACTGAATTACTTACCTTGGCGAATTGAGTGTGTGTGTGATTATTACTTTTAGAAGCCAATATTATGGACTATTTGCTATGAAACTCGGTAGGTATCAAGATAGTTTGAGACCTGGAGTAACACATAATACGGGATACAGTGTTTAACTTTTTTAATTTAAAAGCAATAGGTATTCTTTTAGATTATTAAAATAAACTTGTCCGATTAGTTGTACCTACTAACGGCGATGTGTGGAATGTCCTGCAATATTTGTTTATTTCCTTAAATCGCTTTTAATTAAGAATAGGTAGGTAGGTACCTACTGCTTATTATTTTCAAGAACATTGACTTAAAAACAAGACTTCTCTAGCGTCTATAGGGAGAGGATTTATTACTCTAAAAATCATTTTTTTTCTGTGAAGGTAAACATTTTAATTAGTGGGGTTTGTTTGCAATTTTGTCCCCTGGTAGGTATTTAGCAAGTACTTACCTACTTATAGGTAACAATAAGAGAGGAATAAAAAGTTATTAAGTAGTTTCACAAATAGGATTTATTGAAATCTATAATCGATTATTTTAACAAGATAAGAAAACAAAAAAGAAACAATAGAAAAAGACAATTAAAACTCAACTAATATCAGACATAAAACGAAGAAAATACCAAGATCTAAGCTCATAAATCACATTTAGAAGAAATAGTTGTTAAACCTCCACCTTTTTAATACATTGCAATCTTCAATTTTAAAAATGTTAAGTTTCACATCAGTAATTTTAAGTTGTGTCGATTGTATTGAAGTTTCTTGATGAAGTCCTGTAGGGACCGTTTGCCAGGGTTGAAGCCTCCGCCGCCAAGGTAGTTGTCATCACCACCTAAATATATTCAGTGGGTGGAGTGCGAGTTTTTTCGTATAGCAAACGTTACTATCACGTTAGCGTAAACGAGAAAATTGTATGAAAAGTTATAGCTTCGCATTACGTTAGGGGCGCTTTTCAACTTTCCATACAATTTTGTCGTTGACGCTAACGTGATAGTAACGTTTTCTATACGGAAAAACTCGCACTCCACCCACAGATTAGGTTACTCGTAAACAAACTCTAGTTAACTTGAGCCGTAAACAAACCTAAAACAAACGTATATGAAATTCTGATAATATTTACAGTAAGTACCTAGTTTATACAATTTTTGGGTGGGAACACATAGGTCCTTCTTTTGCTTTGTGGTTCGGAAAATCACCTACTGGGTGTCACTGGTTCATTTTTTTTCACACCTGCAGCACTCACGGATTAAACCCTATTTACCTCAACTTAAAGCAAGACTTTATTCCCAAGGGAGATAATGTTGTATGAAACTCCCAAGGGAATAAAGTGATTTGAATTTGGAACGTTAAAATTCGTGTGAAAACTCTTGGTTTTAATTTTGAAGGTCTCAGCAAAGGTTTTATTTATAACTAGCGACCCGCCCCGGCTTCGCACGGCTATACTATGCGTGCATTATACATATAAACCTTCCTCTTGAATCACTCTATCTATTAAAAAAAACCGCATCAAAATCCGTTGCGTAGTTTTAAAGATTTAAGCATTCAAAGGGAAATAGGGACAGAGAAAGCGACTTTATTTTATACTATGTAGTGATGATAAGTCATTTGATTGGTCTACAAAAATCTAGCAGGCCACGATTAAGGTTTTTTATTTTGATTGTTACGTTAGGTCTAAGCAAATAGGTTTTGCCGATAATACCTACCAAATATTTACCATCATGCTAGTACCATCTCATTGCAATTGCCCCATTTTTTTTTAAAGTGGATTTTTTTAAAGTAAGGAACTGGCCACCACAAGAATTAAAAAAAAATCGCCTGACGGTATGAAAAGTACAGTATGCACCTCGGGATAAAGCATGTCTTCGTCTTGGGCGGCTTAAACCCCTCGCTTCACTCAGGACTCTACATAACTCCCTCGCTTCGCTCAGGAGTTAACTTTAAACTCCCTCGCTCCGCTCGGGAGTTAACCCAAGGATCCCTCGTTACACTCGGGGTTCAATATGCCACCCACAACATAAGACATAGCATTATGCCCTTGATGCATAATCTACTATTATTTCTTCGTACTTATCTTCTTACATGTGTAACTTTTTACTGTTCTTTCTACCTTGTGTTTGTGCCTTGTACTGAATAAATATTTTTTCTATCTAGCTATAATATCGCAGGTCGCCTGTTTGTACAATTTCGTAGTTAATAAGCTTTCTCGTCATTTTTGTTATTTTCAATGTTTTGTGTGTTGTACAAATAAAGTGTTTATCTATCTATCTATAATATAATATATTATTACAAGGTTCATTGCATCATCATCATATCAGCTAATACACGTCCACTGCTGGACATAGGCCTCCTCCATACGACGCCACAAACAGCGGTCCTGGACCGCCACAATGTCGTCGGTCCACCGGGCAGGTGGTCTCCCAACACTCCGTTTCGCGTTGCATCGCGGCCGCCACTCGAGAACCTTTAGCGCCCCCAGCGGTTGTCAGTTCTGCGAGCTATATGACCTGCCCAAACTGCCCATTGCCACTTCAGCTAACCAATCCAGAGAGCTATGTCGGATCATTGCATAAACGTGGTAAAAAAAACTAGTAGTAGTAGTATGGTAGTAATAGTAACAAGCCTCCGGGTTACCTGCTCCAGTGAGTTGGTCATTGATGCATCCCTCATCCCACATGTTGATGCACCGCTTCCCAGGGTTGAAACCACCGCCGCCCAAATAGTTATCATCACCACCTTAAATATTAAACATTTTTTTTAAGAAGTTACAACATTTATCTTCTTAATATATATAAATCTCGTGTCACAATGTTTGTCCTCAATGGACTCATAAACCACTTAACCGATTATAATAAAATTCGCACACCATGTGCAGTTCGATCCAACTTGAGAGATAGGATAGCTTACATCCCGATATTCCCACGGGATCGGGAGTTACGCGGGTGAAACCGCGGAGGGCAGCTAGTAGCTATATAGATATTTAAATTCATTATTCTACTTACCTATTTAAGAGAAAAATTATAATCAAGAAATATCTGAAACTACAAGAGCTAAGAGTCTAAAAATGGGCAGAGGCGTAGTATTATTTGGAACAATATTGGGCAAATTAGATTTGCCGCCCCATAAATTAATAGTGCTTTAGTGCTTAAGATCTACGCCAGGGGTTACTTTTTGAAAGCTGAGGGTGGTTAGATCCTTTTAAGATTGTTATAGGTACATATTTTATGTTTTTTTTTTTGTTTAGCCTCCGGGTTACCTGCTCCAGTGAGTTGGTCGTTGATGCATCCTTCATCCCACATGTTAATGCACGTATTGTAAGGCACTGCAATTGAATATTAATCTGTTAATTTTAAAGTACTGCCTACTGACTGATTTATCAACGCACAGTTCAAACCAATAGACCGATCGTGGTAAAATTTGACATGGACGATGTACGTGAGATAGTTCTTGACAGGGGGTCCGTTGAGGGTAAGGGATCCGTTAAGGGAGCCGTTAAGCGTCAACTAAACTATGCTGCTCTGCTGTTATAACGTAGGCATCCGCTATCAAAATATTTTGGAAAAGTCAAAATATTTTCTTTTCGGTCGTCGGAAGTCGGGGGCAAAAGCTAGTTAGGTATAATTATTAATGTCTTTAGGGCTTCTATAATCTAGGTATACTTATAATACTTAAATAATATTATTATATTAACAGGAAAAGATTGATTGAGTTAGGTATCTCGATCGTCGATCGTCCGGTACACTTGCTCATTAATAAACAGACTTTTGTACATTTTGACATTGAGACTACCTTACCCATTGACATCTTGACTTCGAAACATTTACGATATTACCCGGTTCCCGAAGTCTCACCCAAAAATATATTTTAATTTGTTTTTTTTTCTTTTTCGGAATTTTCCTTTTATTACCTACAAATTGTATGGTTCTGGATCAACGGGAAGTAACCTGTTGGTTTTCGACCCAAAACCTTTAGGATACTCCCCCACATGCCACATGCTCCATGTCCACATGGATAAAACAATCAACCGATCAAAAAGTTGTCTGTGTTTGCCCATAAAAAAATATCCAATAAAAAGTCTGGGTTGACTTATGTATGAGCGAGAAAATTAAAACAAACAAGTCAAAAACAAAAATACCCAACATAAATATTTAAAGAAAAACAATTTTTAGACTTACGGTCGGTTCGAGGGTGCCCCAAACTTTTACAATAAACTAAACTAATTACACATAACAGTACGATAAATGCTTTCATTTCGAACTCTTAAGTTATTTTTACTGGGCGAGTTGTTGATTCTGTTAATAAATTTCCTATCAATTTTGGCCGTTTATATAGGAAACGGTGAAGTACCTCTTGAAAATTTAATTAGGGAATATTGTCGCGGAATCCGTTTCCACTCGAGATAACTAAGATAACGGAAATTTGATTGAAATGGCATATTGAAAGAGATAAAGTTCGTTGACGAACTTTTCAATTTTCTAGTTTAAGGTGCCCCTTATTGCTCGCTATTGAATTTTTATTATGAAAAATTAGTGAGTGCTAGTAACATTGTTCTTACGATGAAGGATTAATGAAGGCAAACAAAAAGTGCAGTTCCGGGAGCATCTAAAAGACTTGCCTGCAGCATCATCAGATTAAAAAGCAACGAAATCCGGATGGTCATAGATGTCATAACCGCCCTTAGTGCACTAAACAAACACTTATTTACCATAGGTGTCACAGATAGCCCTCTGTGCAGAGGATGAGGAAAACCCACTGCACGTGCTCATGGAGTGCCAGTAACGTGGAAGATCAACAGGCTAGATCTCTTCAATCGCCGGCATTTCTTCCGGAGGCCTGCAGCAGCCTGAAAAGGCTACCCCAGGCCAGGCTAGGCCAGGCTAGGTCTTCTGGAAGGACCTGGGATGGTTGGAAGACCTAAGAGGATCTTCTCACACGCACAATGACCCAAATTAAGAGGCTAACCCCAAATCAAATCAAATCAAAATTTTTTATTTCTTTGGATGTATAATACCTTAAAAGTATAATAGACCACTTGAAAACGTCTTAAAAACTAAGTTAGGATGTGTGCCTTCGGAACGCGCCCACCAATGAGAAGAAGGCACAAGAAACTCATGGGGTTTTTTTTTTTCATGTGATCACGCTCACAATGGTCAATATTACAAATATTTGAAAGTATTATTTGAAATGGAGCAACTAAAGTCAATATACCGAATACTGAAAGGCTATTTAATCTTAAGTAGGGTTTAAATTGACTTTAAGTGTAATTATGTTTTCTATTGAAGCCTACACTTAAATTTCAATTTAAGCGCCACTTAAGATTAAGTAGCCTTTCAGTATTCGGGGGTAAGTGCGGAAACAGCCCCGCAGAACTAAACTAAATGGTGAGGGAAAACATAGTGATGAAACCCCCGGCTTAGTTGGCTCCAGACGTTTTGACAAGTTCTTTCCTTTGGAATCGACTAAGCTGAGAAGTTGGTATGGGTTCTTGGCATTTCTAATACATGTCCCAGGTACTGCAGCGTCCAGAATAGCATAGATTAAAGTTTTTGTCGCTGTATAAATCATCTAAGATTAGATGTAAAAAGCCAATATATTCTTATTGCTCGCTACATTTTCCGCAAAATAATCTGAAATTATAGTTTTTTCTTTCCAGCTAATTTATTAGAAACTAGCGACCCGCCCCGGCTTCGCACGGCTGTATTATGAATGTATTATATCTAAAAACCTTCCTCGTTAATCACTGTATCTATTAAAAAAACCGCATCAAAATCCGTTGCGTAGTTTTAAAGATCTAAGCATACAAAGGGACATAGGGACGGCAAAAAGTGACTTTATTTTATACTATGTAGTGATACGTTTATGAGCAAGAAGGGCTATGCAGATGTTTTATATCTAGGTTTACTGCTAGATTATTCTAGAGTTCTAGATTACTTCCTGCTTATTAAGGTACCTGCAGGTAATAAGGGCCACGTACCACCTTAATTAAAAACTAAATATTTCGTAATAATACCGAAAACTATTTAAAAACAGGTATTTAAATAAATATTTTCTGAATTGTCAATCTGAAAACCGGTATTTAGTTATTTTCTTTCTTATATCAAAGTTTTAAACAAATGATTTAGTAGCTCTTAGTAGTTTATGAGGTTTACACTGTATAAAAAATACGAAAAATTTAAAATCCTAATCAAACAATTTCGTGTTTTTGGTCACGTCAAAGTCGTAAAGCGACCTCTTAAGTTCATCAACAAGTTTGAAATTGATCCTGGGATTAATAAATATTGAAAGTTTCCTGTGTTCATAGCGCCGTGGATTGTTGAAACCGAAACTTGGTTAAAAGTTAGAACTTTTGGTTTATGTCACAAACAATTTATTACGAAGCGATGATTTTCCGGAAAATACTTCTTGACTTAAAACTTAGGTTCTTTCAGACGTGAAATTGTTGTGGGTTTATACTTAGCGATGACAGTATAATAAGCGACAAGTTTATGTTCCACTGCCGTCTTCCTACCTTCACTCGCGTCTCTCGAAGGCCCCCGATTTTTGGGGGTTTTTTGAGCCACGAGGGTATAGGTATTTTCTAGGAAACCATGCTACATCTTGGACCCCATCGTCACTTACTATCGTGTGAGATAGTGGTCAAATGCTGACATATTTATTTGGGGGTTTTTAAGCCATGAGGGTATAGGTATTTTCTAGGAAACCGTGTTACATCTTGAACCGCATCGTCACTTGCCATCGTGTGGGATAGTGGTCAAACGCTGACATATTTATTTGGGGGGTTTTGAGCCACAAGGGTATAGGTATTTTCTAGGAAACCGTGTTACATCTTGAACCGCATCGTCACTTGCCATCGTTTGGGATAGTGGTCAAACGCTGACCTATTTATTTGGGGGTTTTTGAGCCACGAGGGTATAGGTTTCCTCTAGGAAAGCGTGCTACATCTTAGACCGCATTGTCACTTACCATCGTGTGAGACTGGTCAAATGCTGACATATTTATTTGGGGTTTTTTTAAGTCACGAGGATATAGGTATCATCTAAGAAAGCGTGTTACATCTTAGACCTCATCGTCACTTACCATCGTGTGAGACAGTGGTCAAATGCTGACATAATTTAAAAAATAAAAAATAACATGATTTAAGTACCTAGGTAATTTAAATATCAATATAGGTATTTCATCAATCATCTGATGATGATTTAACAGTATCAGCAATTTTAATCCATGCTATTTAAGGTGTTGTAGGGAAGGCTTGCCCAGTACCTATATTTAAATACCTCTCAGATTAGTCGACCGTATCCAGAGAAAAAAAACTCTTCAATAGGTACATCTGGAGAACTCTGGAGCCAATTAAACCGCGGGATTTATCAATATCACTAAGATTATTAGGTAATATTTGAAGGTTGTGGGTTCGATTCACCCGCCGTCTAATCAATATTTGTGTACAGATATTTGTTTCTGTAAATAAATATTTGTTGTGATCTGGGTGTTTATGTAGGCATGTATATGAAGTATTTATTTACTTAAACGTATATAAGTAAGTATCTTATCTCTTGTCTAACCACCATAACACAAGCTTAGTAGCTTAACTTGGGGTAGATGGTGGTATTGGTGGTGTTTGCATTGTTTTGCAATATCCTATGTTATAGTTTCCTTTACGCCTCATAAAATTAAATAAATTAAAATAATCATATTATTTTTTATTTATTATGTTTATAAATATTATTAGTTACATTTATTTATTACTAGCGACACTCTCCAGCTTCGAACGGCTATATTATGCATGTATTTTACACTAGCTGACCCGTGCCCACTTCGTTGGGCATTTATTTTATTAATATTAAAAATTAAATTATCTATACTAATATTTAAAAAAATACTTTTTGTAACTGAAATATAAAAGTTAGACATATGCTGTCGTTGACTTTTTTGTAGGCATTTTCAAGCTCCACATCTTTTCTATAGAACTCAAAAATATATCTTTCATAGTTAAGGCAGCGTTCGTAAGAAACGCTTTCATTCGACCGTTTTTTCTCCGATTCACTTTGCAAAACGGACTACCACGTAAAAGCCTGTTTATTTTTTGGTTTTTTATATAATCTATGACACTCAGCAATAATGTGGCTTTCTATTGGTGAAAGAATTTTTAAAATCGGTACAGTAGATCCTGAGATTACCCCTTACAATTTAACAAACTTTACTTCGTTATAATATTAGTATAGAAGTATAGATATAAACCTTTCTCTTGAATCACTCTATCTATTAAACCGCCTCAAAATCCGTAGTTTTAAAGATCTAAGCATACATAGGGACAGACAGCGAAAAGTGACTTTGTTTTAAAATATGTAAAATATATAATTCACTGATCTAACTATTAACTACTAAATAGTGCTACTCAACAAATAGTCGAGTATCTTCTAGACATATAATAAAATCGTTACTTAGGGACAGACAGCGGAAAGTGACTTTGTTTTATACTATATGTGATAATGATGATTATGAGACATTAAGGTAGGATAAACTTGTGATATTTCCGTTGTATTTGTACCTACTTGTTTACGGGCCTACCTCTATGCAAACCAATTAATAAATTTGCAATTAATTTACAAAAAAACCTTAAATTTTAAGTTTAAAAATATTAAATATGTCTAACAAACGGAAACGATATTTTTTATTTATTAAATAATGTCCCAAAATTAATAAATTAGATAAGTAAGTTCTAAAATAGTTTATTTTACTGTCTGGGCTACATCCTCTGCAGAGATTACTGTTTATACATACAGGGTCTGTGACTCATGTATGCAAATTGTTAAACTAGTTTGAGTGTTAGTGTGAATGAAATACAGCAAGTCTTCAAATCAAACCATAACATAAAATTTAGCCTATTATTTCTGAAATTATTGACTGGTTTTCGTATACCATGCATGAAGATCGTTAACTTTTAGATACACAGAACACACACACCGCTCAGCCTTGTGAGTTAAAGCACGGGACGTATAGACGATTTAGTCCCAATTCAGCTCTAAAATTAATTCCTAATTCATCACTTTTTACGGTACCTACACTACGTAGCGATAGAAAAAACAGTGGATTATTGAATCAATCTACGTGTGAAATGATTACCGTGGCTTGTCCAAACAGAAACAAAAGACGATAAAAAGGTCTTCTACACGAGCAGTCTATGGGTCAAGCACACCAAGAGATCGCTGGACGCCCTGCGCGTCCTCTACAATAATATCTTTAGGAGGCTGTTGGGTCTTTCCCGCTTCTGTAGCGCCTCTGAAATGTTTGCGCACATACATAGACACATACGGATGGCTTCCATGCCATCATGCGTAAAAAACTCATTTCATTGGTGGGCAGGGTGCGGGGGAGTCACAGCAGTATCCTGAAGACAGCAGTATTTTTTGTTTTACTGCCCTTATTTTATTTTATACTTATTATTTTATTTTATGTATGGGTTGTGATTTGAGTGTTTAGATTTTAATTTTAATTCACAATATGGATTTTGGTTATCCGAAATAAATGCATTTTTTTATTTTTTTTTTATTTAAAGAAATAAAAACAAATGACGATATAAAGACGATCAAAGCAGAGACAAGAAATAGTTGATATAGAAAAAAATAATACAAAATTGAATTCTGCTCTCCTTTAGATTGTCTTTGTCTCGTTAAATGTGCATACTATATGAATAATTGCTTACCTCAAAAGTTAGTTATTCAACAAAACAGTTTATCTCATAAATTGATTTAGTTATCAGCTCTACAAAAACATAGCATTGTTAAGATTCAAGAGCTGACCTGCCAGCCGCCCCGCCCGCCATAAGGTTTACATATATGAGCCTGTAACCTGTTATAGTATTTTCAAGGTTATTTATTTTATATGTTAGTATTCTCTTTTTGTCTCATGATGGTAGCAAATTGAATACTAACTAGGTAATGTGAATACATGAATAAATCGGGCACATGTTGGGCCTATGTATATTATTGTAAACCATCATAGAGATAAACATAGAACGCTTTATTGCAAAATCTTAGTAACTGGCCAAGTGCGAGTCGGACTCTCGCACGAAGGGTTCCGTACCATTATATAAAGGTGAAAGGGTATATACCGGCGCTCTCTCCATACAAACGTAGTCTACTGTTTCCTCCCTGGATAATGAGACTAGCACAAATATTTTTGTTGCATATAATCTATAACTGCCATGTTTGACTATGCCCCTATGTCTTGGTTTTTTTTCATTTTCTAATTATCATGGAAATTAAGATTTAAAAAACAAAAGAAGAAAAAAACAAAACCTAGGGGCATGGTCATGGCAGTTATAAGTTATAAGCAACAAAAATATTTGCTCTAGTGTCATTATCCAGAGAGGAAACAGTCGACTACGTTTGTATGGTGAGAAGGCCCCGGTTAGGGTTGCCAGATTTTATTTGATTTTGAGGGACAAAATGCTCATTGTGCAAAAAAAACGGGATTTAAAATTTTCCCCCGGGACAAATGAAAAACATGTATTTATTACCTACAAGTTTTTCATTCCGTTGCGCACATCAGTCCATTTTAATGCCATCTGCGAAAAAATCCTCTCTACAAAGCAATCGGAACTAGGGATACTAAAGACAAACATATAGGTAATAAAAAAATGTTAGGGATTTAATTCCTGGAAAATCCTTCCATTATTTTCTTCCACTTTTCAATAGCACCCATGCTTTTGTCATCAAAAGACGTTGCAATTTCCAGGCTTTTTTTAAATAATTTGAAATTCTTCGTATAACCAATGGACGATAATACGGGACAGACTTTGTCCCGGTGGGACGTATAAAATTATGCCTGAAATACGGGACGTCCCGGGAAATACGGGACGTCTGGCAACGCTAGCCGCGGTACCATTTCCTCTTAAGTATTTTATTGTTATAGCGACAACAGATATACATCAGTGAAAAATCCAACTGCTATCATGGTTCATGAGATACAGCCTGTGACAGTCTTAGTAAAAATGGTCCCGTTTTTATCCTGTGGATCTTGATATTTCGTGCTGTTACAAACAATAATTTACAAGGGACAATTTGCAAAGCAACACAACTATATAGGTAGTAGGTAGATCACTACATAGTATAAAATAAAGTCACTTTTCGCCGTCCCTATATCCCTATGTCCCTTCCCTTTGTATGCTTAGATCTTTAAAACTACGCAACGGATTTTGATGCGGTTTTTTTTAATAGATAGAGTGATTCAAGAGGAAGGTTTATATATGTGTAATACATGCATAATATAGCCGTGCGAAGCCGGGACGGGTCGCTAGTATTCTATAAGTTGTCTGGTTACTATAACACAATCCTTATTGCTCAGCTTGGGGCTTAATGGCGCTGTGTGAAATGTCCTAAAATATTTATCTATAGGTTAGATAGGTAAAGATTTGATTGTTTGTTTGTTTGAATAGACTCCGAAACTACTGGACCGATTTTGAAGAAACTTGGTATGAGGATACATTCATTAATTAAGAGTGCCATAAGCTAGTTTTTATCCCGATATTATCACGGGATCGGGAGTTAATAGCGTAACGCAGTGCTGCTAGTTTATTTATAATTTGATGTTCGCGTCATATTTATATGGATGTAATGGACCTTAGCAAAGTGAGTACTTACTTAATTTATATAATAATACTTAAGAAAACTTATTATGAGTAATAAATAAAATACTAAATAAGCCTATAAGTACCTAATTATATAGGTATAACAATGACAATAAAAAACAAACTTAACGATTTTTTAATTATACTTACCTACCTACCTATACTTACCTAATTATATTTTGTTGTAAATTACAACTCTGTTCTGGATTCACCTAATTTTGTTCACATCATTAAATAGATGATACTTGCTGCCTATTATATTTAGAAATAGTGAGTTTTATATTACAATTCTGTTCTGGATTTGTTCACATCATTAAATTGATGGTACTTGCCTATTATATTTAGAAATTGTGACGTACCTTTTTACGGAATAAAATAGTTTTTTTGCTTAATTATTACGATCGTGTTTTGTTTTTTATACGATCGTCTTTCGTTTCAGTTTCGAGTCCTTCAAAGTATGAACCTCGGACACATGATCAGAGACGGGTTGCTTGGAAATGCAGGTTGCTGGGTAGATTAACCCTCCGCGTTAGTCCCTGTCCTGTAGGAAAATCGGGATAAATGATGCCCATGGTTATCTACCATAGACAAAACAAAAATATTATTACATGGTGGCTCTAAAATACGTTGACAAACAGTTTTAGGAATAATTTTATTGTTTATATTGATACAGTGCTGTGAGTTCTAAATAATAAAATTATAGTATTATTTTATCTTGAATATTTATTAGTTTTTAAAATAACCGCCTTTTGCTTGGATACACAGGGTTAAACGTTTTCTGAAATTATCAACGATTTTCCGCACCTCCTCTTCAGATACTTTATCCCACTCATGAATAAGTGTTGCCTTCAGTGCGTTTATACTTGTGTGTGGAGTCGCGCAGACCTTCGCCTCTAAGATAGACCACACACTGTAATCCTTCGGGTTTAAGTCCAGTGAATACGGAGGCCATTCCCTAGAACTTATGAACCCAGGAAAGTTTACCATACACCACTGCTGCACGCTTAAGGTCCTGTGAGATGGAGCAGAGTCCTGTTGAAAACTTCACGGTTGGTTGCCGAAATGCTGCTGGCTCCAAGGAAGAACTACACCCTCTAAAATATCCCGTCGGTATATTTCTTGGTTCATTTTCACACCTTTTTCGACGAAAACTAGGGGAATTTTGCCTGTTGAGCAAATACCGCCCCAAACACTAACTGAATCCGGTTTTTGGCGATAAGAGACAACAGCTGCGGCTCCAGGGCGGCTAGAAGAGTAAATTCTATCATTTTTGCGATTAGAAATATAGACCCGCTGAAGGCAACACTTATTCATGCGTGGGATAAAATATCTGAAGAGGAGGTGCGGAAAATCGTTGTAAATTTCAGAAAACGTTTAACCCTGTGTATCCAAGCCAAAGGCGTTTATTTGTAAAACTAAAAAATATTCAAGATAAAAGAATACTATATATTTATTATTTAGAACTCACAGCACTGTATCAATATAAACAATTAAGTTATTCATAAAACTGTTTGTCAACGTATTTTAGAGCCACCCTGTATTATCTTACTTTTTGAGGAAAGTATCTTTCCAAAAAATGGAGCTATCCAATAGTAAAAATTGGTTTCGGGTTTTTAATTGCAAATGTAACCGAAAAACAAACAGACATTGATATAAAAAATTTGAAAATTGAGGTTTTGGTACTTACAAGTTTTGCGAAAATGTAAATTTGCCCATATCTTTTTATTGTGTTCTGGACCTTGATTTTTATACACCTAATAGGGACTATAGACCTCAGTATCTGGTATAAATTTCAACTTGCTAGGTCCACCCGTTCCTGAGAAAATCGGTGGTGACACAAGGACAGACAGACAGAAAAGAAAGTGATCATAAGGGTTCCTTTTTTACCTTTTGAGGTATGAAACCCTAAAAACGAATAATTCGTGTTTGGAAATAGCTTTTGCTAAGACCCCGGTAAATTAGAAACATTAAGCCTTCGTTGGTTAAAATGTGTCTTGATTTCGCACATCTGTCATCTGAAAGTGCGAAAATGACAAAATACATATTATTAACTAAAGAATGTTTAGGTATTACTATTTGATTTGATTTTTTTTTTTAAATTTAATTTGCTTATAGGTATTTTTGGTATTTTTCCATATTTACGTTTTTATTTTGTTTATCTCTTCTATCTATAGTAATGAATATTTCTTTTATGTCTCTTTTATAGTAATTAATAAATCAAAGTAAGCCCTAAACAATAGGCCCTAAATAATTACTTATTTTCTCGTTACCGAGTGCTTGACAAAAATACACAAAACCACTGAATTTATTAGGCAAAAGCAAAAACAAATAAAACAAACAAAATTAAACATTATAATCAAAGACAAAATATATATTTTTGTCCATCCAAAGAGATCATATTGAGTGATACGACCGCCCGTTATAAATTAAATAAATATTGCAGGACATTCCACACATCGCCATCTAGCCCCAAGCTAAGTAACTAGACTTGTGTTAAGGGTGCTAGACAACGGATATACTACATATATACTTTTTTTTGCAAATAATACACAAATACACTTATAATACATAGAAACAACCAGACCACAGACCAATATCTAAGCATAAATACTTGCCTGAGGCGGGAATCGAACCCGCCACAGACAAGAAAGTATAATGTAGCTAAGTGTAACCAGACCACCTCCATTGCTCCCTATCTTCCATCCGGTTGTCCTCAGCTGTATCTCTGATGTCATCGGACTTGTTATGTTACCTACTTAACTAATTATTATCTTAAAACTTCAAGTCATTCTCTGTTTCGATATCTAATACGAGTAATAACATTTGTATGATTCTAGAGGACCTTAAGATAGTTACATACTTATTACTACGCGTACTTACTTATTTAAGTTATCCATACAAAAAAATACTATCTCTTGTTGTTTCTCATTTGTTTTACTTTTCTGTGTAACTATCTCTTATTGTTTCTTATGTATATTATGCCGTGTGTTTGTTTGAATAAATGATATTCTGTTCTATTCTCTTTTCGCTCTTAGATATTGTCCGATTTAGTTGTTTCTTTTTTTGTGGCTTAATTTATTAAACTAGGATTGTATTACTTGTTTTTTGTTTTAAACGTCATAAAAGTCATAAGGTAAACTTATGGGACGGTGTTAGCTTAGTGGTAAATATCCCGATTTGAATTCAAAAGGTCATGGGTTTGAATCCAGGCTGGCCCTACGATGGAGTTTTTTTTTTTACGAAAAATTTAAAAATAATTGACATTGCTCTTATCACCATAAGAGCAATGTGCCCAACCATAAAAGAAAAACATTGTGATGTAACCCGCGGTTTAGGTGATTCCAGACTTGTTGACAAGTTCTCTTCTCTGGACTTGGTCTACTAAGCTGGGAGGGATGTTGAACAAGCCTGCTTCTTACGCGAAAAAGACCCAACTAAAAAGTGGTGGAAAAAAGCCTGTATAGAAGTAATTGCCAGGGTTTCACTTTTTTTGAAGTAATATAACATTTAAGCCTAGAATACAAACTATCAAGCGATTGACATTAATAACATAACATTTCGTTAAAATTTAAGGGATACTTGGCATGATCACTAGCTAATTCTATCTGATCAGGTTATCAGGGGCCTTATTCTGCTATTTGACCAACCATTGTCATTATATCGAGACTATTGATATTATATCGAGATTGTGACTTTATTTGGTATTCTGCTAAAGTTTTAATAACATCGCAATATAATCACTATGGAGTCTCAATGGTATGGTAATATTTACCTTGCAGGT
This sequence comes from Idaea aversata, assembly GCA_907269075.1. Classification (NCBI taxonomy): domain Eukaryota; kingdom Metazoa; phylum Arthropoda; class Insecta; order Lepidoptera; family Geometridae; genus Idaea; species Idaea aversata. The sequence goes on from OU026102.1 coordinate 9,872,610, forward strand.
GTTGCCTAGCAACATGGTATATGTTGCTAAGCAATATACCGTTTTGACAACTATCGAGATTCCATTAAGCCACGATTGTAGAGCAGAACACAAAAGTGAGTCAGAGGTGTGTCAGTAGTGTCTCGATAGAATAGTCAACGTTAGGAGAATACGAATTTGACATGTAATGTCATATTTTTGACATTAAATTTCTATTACGATTATATCGACACACTATTGAAATACAATTGTGTTAGCAGACTTAGGCCCCTGGTACAAACCCATGAAAACAAGTATGCCCCGGAATGAAAATATTATCAGAAAATATGAACTAAAAAGTTACCTATTACCTAGACTTACCTATTTACAAAACCTTTGAGAACTTGACGTTAAAGTAATCGGCTTTTCAGAAAATGATTGGTATGTGGTCCTCTTAAAGATACAAACCCACATGTTATTTATTTATGTCATTATTTAAATTGTCAACTTGATTATACGGTAGACGATTCTTTGATGAAATTATATTTGACATTGTTTCTTGCTACGTAATTTCTGGGATAATGACATTGGTAAAACTTGGTAGGTATAACTTGAAACTTATTAAATTGAATGTGTTTCTACAAGGAAGAAAGGCTGCTTGATTTTGTTTAGTTTTCCATGAATAAAGACTTTTTAACTTATGTTTCATAGTTATTATAAAAACACGATTATGTCTGTGCAATTGTTAATCTGTCTAGTTGCTATCCAGTAAAAAAAACTGTCTAATTGCTTATCTATCCAGTTAAAAAAAACTGTCCAGGTGCGAATCTGTCCAATTGCTACTGAGCCTTCTTAACGTCTATAAGCGAACAACTTTAATTGTTCTAGTCTAGGACTTTTGAAGATTGCAATGATTTTTTCCTAGGTTATTTTCACAGGAAAAACAACAGGAACAGTGCTGGAAATCTCCACTTCGGTTCAGTGGAAACACTTGCAAATTAACGCTGTTCTTCTTCGCTCCGCTCCGTCCGGCTACGCCACAGTGGAAACGCTCCCTTCGGGCGCGTTCAGATGACACGCGTTGACCACGCGCCCACCACGCGCATCACACGCGTTGAACACGCGTTGATATTTGTTCTATATGTAATTTGAGTCTTATGACACATCAATAGATCTCAAATTGCATTTATCAAGTCCACCCGCTCACGCCACGCGCCCGTCCCGCGCCCGCTACGCGCACGCTCTGCGCCCGCCTCGCGCCCGCCCCGCGCCCGCCTCGCGCACGCCCCGCGCCTGCTTGCAGAAATACAATTTGAGATCTATTGATGTGTCATAAGACTCAAATTAGGTATAGAACAAATTTCAACGCGTGTTCAACGCGTGGTCAACGCGTTTGATGCGCGTGGTGGGCGCGTGGTCAACGCGTGTCATCTGAACGCGCCCTTCTTCTTTTTCTACATGCACGTGTTCTAATTTATCTGGAATCTGCGCAGTACATCTTCCATTGTACTCTATATACTCTATAACCGTCATTTTATCTTGCACCACCTATCTATCTCTACCTTTCAGCCTGTAAATGTACAAACAGGTAACAAAAGTGCAGACCCAGCGTAGGACTCCGAAACTTTTACGATTAAAACTAAAGTTAGATTCTAAGGTCCTTCTCGAGTTGAAGTTTACAATCCTGCAACTCATGAATTAGACAAATATTTTTAGAATGAAAACATTATATAATAGTAATTTTAGAACTTTACGGTGGGTCTGCAATTATGTTGCCAACTTTACATAAGTAGTATACCTAACGCTTCCACTATTAAGTTATTATGGCTCTATGTATGTAAAGGTAGATAATAGGTAAATATTAAGCGGTAAAGGCCTTTTAAGAGCTGTGCAAATTATTCCGTTAGCGGTTAGTATTTTGAATATTATATTAGAGGTGTTTTTTACCGCACTGTAGTTTCACCAACTATTTCCAATATTTCCACAGAATATAAATAAAAAAATAGAAGTTTTTTTTGCACAAAAGATCTTAAAAAAACAAAATAAGTATTATTATTGTTAGGTCTTGCCATTTGAATTAACTATCTACTGTATTATCTATAAACAGGTCGTTTAATGGCACTTAATGTATGCTCTATTGTGCATATTAAATTGTTCGGCATTTAAGGTGTACTATGACACGTGGTCTTATCTTTATGGTAACAATCCCATTAGTCTTTATGTGCCTTTTTTTCATAAATGGGTGCGTTCCGGAGACGCACATCCTAACTTAGTTTTTAAAACTATTTAATAAGATGTAAAGCGAATAATTTCAACTGAAAACAAATTAGGAGTTTTAAAATCTCTTTATTTATAAGTAGGTACGTTTGTTTTGAATTTGATTTTCAATCTTATAAGTAGGTAGGTACATTTGTTTATTAGTGTACCTACCTACTAATTTCTTGTAGATTATTGTATAGAAGCATAGGTATAAGTCTACACTAATCCATATTAATCTAGAAAATATAGATAGGTACCTACTATAATACTACAAAGACCTATAAATAAAATTCTATCTAAGTAATTCCAACTTAAACAAAATTCAATTATAATAATGTGGGAAAATAATATAATTTTACGTTGTATTTTACTTAAATGCCTACTCTAGTACTCATCTACACTTATTGTTATTTTTAACCCCCGACGCAAAAACGACGGGGTGTTATAAGTTTGTTAGAAGCACGTGATTATGTTAAAAATAAATTCTATTTTCATTCATTTTTGACGAATGTACAGATAATTAAAACATAAAAACGTCTCCCTTTTCGCCGTAATCTAACTTTTTTCTAACTAGGTTTTAAGGATTTCAAGGTTTTTAGGTTTTGAGGTTTTTAGGCTATTTTTAAAACAGAATAATTTATGTGTAAGTTTCAATTCGAACGATTTTGGACTAGTTGATCTTAGCTTTATTGAAACATACACCTGTAAAGCCGCATAGATTAATAAAAAACATCTAGTAAAAGTTTACAAAACATTCCATTATTTTATAGAAACCGAAACACTATTAGAAAAACTTGGCTAGGTAGAAATTACTTAATCTTAAACTCTTCCTAAATATACCAAAAAATACACATTTAAGAGGTGGTCGTCGACGGAAAGAATCAACTCTATTTCGTTTTGTCCAAAGATATTGTCACAAACAAAATACAATGTAATACCACTGACATTTTCTATCCTTTCTTAAAACTATTTTGTGTAAAATACTAAAGTTCATTGTAAAATAATTTATTAAAAAAATATTTTGCCATGAATCGGCTATTTTCTATATTTCTATTCGATCCAACAGGGACTGACTATAAGGAACGAGTAGCACCTTAAGACTTGTATATTCGTACTCAGCGCTATCCCCTTCCCCCGCGCGCCGCGAAATACCGTTTTTTAACAAAATTCATGAATGAAAAACTTCAATGATTGATAAAACAGCCGGGCAGAAACTAGATTACTGTAACGACTATCTGAACAAGAAAGTTTCGTGGTGTAAAGCACCACGAAATTACAGTTTTTTTACAATATATCGTAAAATAATTTTAAAAAGCCCAGTTAAAAAAAATCTATCAAGAAAAATTAATGTTTTGATACGGGGAAAAACTACTCAAAGATCTGAAGATATTATCTAAATAAAAATTATTGTTTAAATTGTAGCGGAAGTTACTTAATTTTTCATTTGAAAAGGGTCTTTTCAGGACATACGGGGCCTAAAGACAAAACTTGTCATTCTTTTAATATTATGTTCGAGGAGGTGATTGATAAGGCACATAATAATCTTAATATATATAAATCTCGTGTCACAATGTTTGTCCTCAATGGACTCCTAAACCACTTAACCGATTATAATAAAATTCGCACACCATGTGCAGTTCGATCCAACTTGAGAGATAGGATAGCTTATATCCCGATATTCCCACGGGATCGGGAGTTACGCGGGTGAAACCGCGGAGGGCAGCTAGTATATTATAGGGACCAGATTGTTATTGCATAGAAAATTGTTGTTAGGTGTTTTTTGTGTAACATTTTGAAGGTGAGATTTTTTATTATCTCTATATATATAAAATTCTCGTGTCACGGGGTTCGAACTTGAACTCCTCCGAAACGACTCGACCGATTCTCATGAAATTTTGTGAGCATATTCAGTAGGTCTGAGAATCGGCCAACTTTTTTTTTTTTTTTTTTTTTTTTTAAATAGCAAAACAACGTTTGCCGGGACAGCTAGTATTTTAGTATTATTTAAACGAAAATTTCTGGTATTTTTTAATTCTACTCTAAGTCTTTAGTCAAAAAATAATTACACCGTTTCGACCTTAGTTTGGATAAGCCTAGAAACAGGTCGTATTTTGGGTAATATAATGTCCTATATTCAGTGTTTGACATTTGTAATATTAAAATATGATATATTGGTTATCGTAGTTAATAGGTCAACAGTTTTTTTTTGCATTTCGACGACCCAGTTGGCACAATGGTCACCATGCCGGACTGCCAAGCACAGGGTTGCGGGTTCGATTCCCGCCTCAGACATGTATTTATGCTTAGATATTTGTCTGTGGTCTGGTTGTTTCTATGTATTATAAGTATATATTTACAAAAGAAAAGTATATAAGTAGTATATCCGTTGTCTAGCACCCATAACACAAGTCTAGTTACTTAGCTTGGGGCTAGATGGCGATGTGTGGAATGTCCTGCAATATTTATTTATTTATTATTAAGAATATTATATTAGTAAATATTCTATTTTAATCCTTTTTAATAAGAATTGAAACTCGAGCGGCCATGATTGTGAAGTCACGTTTTGAACACGCAGTACAAGCACATGAGTAAATAATACAACCAGAGACTAATGTGTCATACAAGGCTCTCTGACAAGTCCACTACTACAAGCTTAATGCGCATGTGTGCGTGGGCACTGGCGGCACGTCACGTACGGAGAGAAACCGGTCTATACTGGCTCGGCCAGTGCCCAAGTTCAGGGCTGTCACACTCGCATGCGAGCGGTAAACATCACGCGTCGCATGTTTGTTTCATATTGTTTAATAAAATATAGTGTTATTAATTTGATCTTAAGTAGGGAGGGAGTGAGTGTGGACCATTCTTGTGTTATGGTGACGAGTGACGAAATAGAAGACTTAAATAATTTTCTTTCTTTCGAAGGAAGGGTGGGAACGATTGAGTGAGTGAGTGAGCGTGTGCTCCAGTCTAAGCAACTAGGCTTGTGTTATAGTGACTAGACGCGACAGATATAATAGTTATAAATATTAAATATGTACCTTTACTGGGTGGGAATTGAGTGTGTGAGTGCCCCAACCTAAGCGGCTAGGCTTGTGCTATCGTGACCAGACCACGGATAGAAGATTTTCTTTTATAGAGAGGGAGGGAGGAAGAATGGAAACGATTTTGTGAGTGAGTGCTCCAGTCTAAGCAACTAGGCTTGTGTTATAGTGACTAGACACGACGGAAAGCATAGTTATATGTATGTATAACACACTACTTGTGAATTCTAGTATGTCAACGTTTATCTATTTAACGTTCGATTCTGTGACATCAAAGTTTTCCGGTAATCCATAAAAATTTCTGATTTAGGTATTATGTTCATCATTCATTTATTTATCTACTAGCTGCACGCGGTTTTACTCGATCCCGTGGAAATATCAAAATAAAAAGTAGCCTTCTAGAAAAATGGACTGACCAACACAAAAATATTTTTTCAATTCGAACCAGTAGTTCCTGAGTTCAAACAAACAAACAAACTCTTCAGCTTTATTAAAGAATGTAAAATAAACATTAAAAACTTTTAAAATAAATTATAAATAAATATTTATCGTTCGAAAAATACGCCATAGACTTGCAACTTACGGGTCTCTCGTTTTTTAACCCAGGGGGCATCTCTATACGCAAATGCTAGACAAGCCGAATCCACGAGCAATTTATCTGCACCAATACCACATACCTCAATTTCATTCAATAACAAGTTTGACTGGTTTTAAAATAGAACCACAGGACCTGTATCACAGGATATGGTGGAGCAACTCGGTATAATGTCATTTTGTTTATTTATTATTTGACAATAATTTGACCTTTTGACGTGACAACGTCTTATAAATTGGTTTGCCGGGTGACACTTCAAGAAACTGCGTTACGCTCCGCTGACGTTATGCGCTCACAATGAGAGCGAGTGAGAGGCACGCGGGCATGGTTAGCCCGCCTAAGAGCGAGAGAGACAGACATAAAAAGTGAAAGGCACGCGTCCCTTCCACTCGAGCACAGTTGTTGTCACGTAAAACTTTCGCCCGTATACCGACTTTACAGGCAACCAGTTTTTTTATACAAGTAAAGGCTATAAACTAAAATAACATAATTTCAACTAAAGCTTGTTCAAATGTACTGTAGGTACTAACCTACACCAGTAAAATATATAGAGCTACATTTACAAATTTACAAACACATACAAAAAAGTTAACATGAATAGTTTGAACGCAAAAATACCCATTTGGTATGTAAGTACGTAATTAGACGTTGCTTATATAAATAGATATATGGTTGTTTTCAATCTATTCTCTATTATTTCTATTTATACTACGGAAAAATATATTTTATTAAAACTAATTAACAAAATAACCTTAAAATTTTTGAAAAATCCCACGTCGAATGAACTTAGTCATTGTAATTAAAAAATAATTAAATATTTATTTTTAATACACACCGACAAAATAAAGTAATAACCTATCAATATAATTACAAAGCCACCAAAGCCATAATAAACACACAAGAAAGGCGCGAAAATCCGCCGGGACTGCGAGACCCCAGACTAGGATACCCCACGTTGTGGGTGGCTCTGGCTGATTCCTTCCGTGATATTATTTCTACGAATAGTAGCAAGTGAATACTTGCTCTGACACAGACGTAAAAATTACCTAGCTAATCAATAATATTCCTACCTGTTTAAGACAATTAAATATAGTTGAAACATAGTTTTTAGAACACATGCACATAGTAGTAAGGATCCCCGTGCCCCCACCTAGGATACTCTGCATTGTAGGCGCTCTGGCTGTTTCCTCCTGTAATATTATTTTCGCTATTTATTTGCTCTCACAATAACGTAAAAATACTTCTCTAATCAATAATATTCCTATCTATTTAAGACCATTAAAAATAGTCGAAACATAGTTTTTAGAACACATAGTAAGGATCCCCGTGCTCCCACACTAGGATACCCTGCATTGTAGGTGCTCTGGCTGATTCCTTTCGTGATATTATTTTCACTAGTCACTTGCTCTGACACAGACATAAAAATTACCTACCTAATCAATAATATTCGGACAAATAAAAAAAGTTGAAACATAGTTTTGAGAACACATAGTAAGGATCCCCGTGCCCCCACACCAGGATACCCTGCATTGTAGGTGCTCTGGCTGATTCCTTTCGTGATATTATTTTCACTAGTCACTTGCTCTGACACAGACATAAAAATTACCTACCTAATCAATAATATTCGGACAAATAAAAAAAGTTGAAACATAGTTTTGAGAACACATAGTAAGGATCCCCGTGCCCCCACACCAGGATACCCTGCATTGTAGGTGCTCTGGCTGATTCCTTTCGTGATATTATTTTCACTAGTCACTTGCTCTGACACAGACATAAAAATTACCTACCTAATCAATAATATTCGGACAAATAAAAAAAGTTGAAACATAGTTTTGAGAACACATAGTAAGGATCCCCGTGCCCCCACACCAGGATACCCTGCATTGTGGATGACTCTGGCTAGTTCCTTCCGTGATATTATTTCTACTATTCACTTGCTCTGACACAGACGTAAAAGTTACCTACCTATTCAATAATGCCTACCTATTTAAGACAAGGATGTATTTATACACTGAGTAGTCGTACATTTAGTCTTCAACCGGCATCACTGTAGTTATGACAATTATTTGTCACTAACTATATCTGTTTTTGTGATTAACATTGAACTCAGATAACCCCGTTTAGTTTTTATATCGTTTGAATTTTTTTTTGTGAAATGTTATAATTATAAGTGATTTTTTCAGTTTATTTTAGAATTGTCACAAGTAAGTTATGTTTATTTTCGTTTTATTAGTTTTTAAATAGTTTTTACTGACAAGATAATAAGTGTAACTACTTAATAAAAATGTAAGTAAAGCTAATAAAATAATAACTTTGAAAACATTAAAATGAAGACGGGTTATTTCAAAAATATATTAATGAATACGACATTGAGGTATGAAAAAACTATAGTTTATGTGTGGGAACACATAAACTATAGTTTTTTCATACCGGCGTGGCCGTGGATGTTTGTTATATTTTCATACACAAACTAGTGAACCGTTTGCGATAAAACTTTGTACCCATGTTGATAGCTAAAGTTCTGAAATAACACAAAGGGTATTTTCCTAATATTCTCACAGGATCGGGAATTACGCGGATAACACGGGGTGCATAATATACTTTGAATAAATATCTTACAAGTCTAAACTTAAGATTCTCTAACGTGTGTGCCATAATATTGACCTTGACATAATATTGACCTTGACATAATCTAAGAAAGATTATTTATACAGCGCCAGCAATCTATTTAGTTTACTGTAGTGCCTGGGGCATATAAATAAATAAATAAATATTTCAGGACATTCCACACATCGCCATGTAGCCCCAAGCTAAGTAATATAACCCCAACGATATATTACTTTAAATATATTTTTATTTTGTAAAAATATATACTTATAATACATAGAAACAACCAGACCACAAACAAATATCTAAGCACAAATACTTGTCTGACGCGGGAATCGAACCCGCACCCCTATGTTTGGCAGCCCGGCATAGTGACCATTGTGCCAACTGGGTCGTAAGTTGTCCACTATGGTCCACAAAGACGTCGTATATAATTATTAATCACCGCAGTACCTTTTCCACCCTCTCAGTTTAGTCGACCCTGTTCAAAGGATATAACTCATGTTAGAGAGTGCAAGAAAGGTCGGCTTACGTGAAAATATAAAAGTTTATCTCATTTATTTGTATTAAATATTGTAGGTACTGATAATGGTCTTACAAAGTAGCCATAAGTTGACGTACAAATAGTGGAGATCTTAGTAAATAATTAAACTATATGTGTGTAGTCAAAACAAATCATTATCTTATCTATACCTCTAGGTATTTATAAAAGGGAAATGGAGTCATCCATAAATCTCATAAAGAGCTCCCAATGTTTCAATACTTTAACATCCAAAGTTTGTATATTTAAATATAAGTCGATACGATTTGATAACTGAGGTAATTAAATGCAAGTTTTATTTGACTAGCTGCGCCCCGTGCCCACACCCGCGATTAAGGAAAGGGTACCGGGGGCTCTCTCCATACAAACTAGTACAAACGTAGTCGACTGTTTTCTCCCTGGATAATTACACTAAGCAAATATTTTTATTGCATAAAACTTATAACTGACATGACCGTGCTGCCCCTATTGTTAATTTTTTTTAAATCTTAATCTCTATGATAAATAGAAAATGAAGAAAAAAAAACAAAAGATAGCATAGCATAGTCATAATGGCAGTTATAGATTTTATGTTTCACAAAAATATTTGTGCTAGTGTCATTATCCAGGGAGGAAACAGGCGACTACGTTTGTATGGAGAGAGCGCAGGTACCCTTTCACACTTTTATTTTACAAACCTTGTCTTGACTATAACGAACACAAAAAATATAATTATTTAATTTCGTGGAGTAGTTCAGAAGTTATGTGCGTAAATTTCGGCGATTCATTTTTATTTACATAAAATATAGATTTAATATACCTAAAGCTGTAGTTAGAATATTAGATCTTTAATTGCATAAGTATTTCCATCTTTATTTTTTCTTTCAAGTTTCATTTCTTTTCTCGTTGTCTAGAGTCTAGTCTACACTCCATGTGGATTAGACTATTTTTTTTTTTTTTTTTTTTTTTTCTTAATAAATATTGCAGGACATTCCACACATCGCCATCTAGCCCCAAGCTAAGTAACTAGACTTGTGTTATGGGTGCTAGACAACGGATATACTACTTATATACTTTTAAATTTATTATTATTAAATTATTGGAATGCTATAAATAATAACGCTATTATTCTAAGATGTTCTTGAAGTATTTGATAAGATATTAAACACTGTACAATACACGGTCAAAAGTCTCTGCCCACCGTTACGTTTACTATCCCGTGCAGAACTATTTGAACATTATAACAATGTAACCTGTGGATCGAACCCTCGTCGCGCGTCGGTTGGTGTAGCGTGTAGCGGCTTATACCACTCAAACAACTAAATACATAGCTAACATGTTGAAAATAATAATCACACTGAGTACTTTTAATTCAAGTATTTAGGTTTGTGTGTAACGTCTATTAGAAGAAGGTCGTAACTCCAATACTTGTTGATAGTATTATTGTAGCAAACTGATCATTTACTTATGACCCTTACTGTACATAACTGATTTTAAGAAGGTAGGTACTCATCAATACTATAAGTACATACTTACTTATGTTTGAAGGTTTTAGTTATTAACCTACCTCTAGTTGCCGCTTATCAATTTAGTTGACCGAACGAGCGAAGCGAGAGAGGTCTAGTGTTGAGAAGGGTCGGTCGCTCGTATGTTTGTATGTTTGTATGTTTGTTCGACGATAACTTGAGTACCGTTGCTCTGATCTTCATGATTTTTGGTATACAAGTAGTTGAGGTCCATAGAATTTTTAAGTTCGAACATGAGCAGGATCGGTCAGGGGGTTACGGAGATAGGGGTTCAAAAGGGGATCTACCTATATGGCACACAAACTATACTGCAAATATACCCGAGTGGGGTATCAAATGAAAGGGCGTAACTTCGGTGACAATAATATGGTACCATGGAACTGATCTGATGATAGAGCTGGAGGGAATCTGCAGGAATTATCTCATTATCCATACCTTATAGTTCATTCATTCAAACTACTCGTCAAGAATCGCCTCGACGAGTAGTTTGTCTTTCAATGGTAACCAGGGTCTGATGATGGAACTGGAAGGTGGTCATAGGAACTTCGCAATGAAACGACACAACCTCATCGAGTTTGGGCTCGTTAGAATCGTCTTGACGAGTAGTTTGTCTTCCAATGGTGACCAGGGTCTGATGATGGAACTGGAAGGTGGTCATAGGAACTTCGCAATGAAACGACACAACCCCATCGAGTTTGGGCTCGTTAGAATCGCCTTGACGGGTAGTTTGTCTTTCAATGGTAACCAGGGTCTGATGATGGAACTGGAAGGTGGTCATAGGAACTTCGCAATGAAACGACACAACCTCATCGAGTTTGGGCTCGTTAGAATCGTCTTGACGAGTAGTTTGTCTTTCAATGGTGACCAGGGTCTGATGATGGAACTGGAAGGTTGTCATAGGAACTTCGCAATGAAACGACACAACCTCATCGAGTTTGGGCTCGTTAGAATCGTCTTGACAAGTAGTTTGTCTTCCAATGGTGACCAGGGTCTGATGATGGAACTGGAAGGTGGTCATAGGAACTTCGCAATGAAACGACACAACCCCATCGAGTTTGGGCTCGTTAGAATCGCCTTGACGGGTAGTTTGTCTTTCAATGGTAACCAGGGTCTGATGATGGAACTGGAAGGTGGTCATAGGAACTTCGCAATGAAACGACACAACCTCATCGAGTTTGGGCTCGTTAGAATCGTCTTGACGAGTAGTTTGTCTTTCAATGGTGACCAGGGTCTGATGATGGAACTGGAAGGTTGTCATAGGAACTTCGCAATGAAACGACACCACCTCATCGAGTTTGGGCTCGTTAGAATCGTCTTGACGAGTAGTTTGTCTTTCAATGGTAACCAGGGTCTAATGATGGAACTGGAAGGTAGTCATAGGAACTCCGCAATGAAACGACACAACCCCATCGAGTTTGGGCCCGTTAGAATCGCCTTGACGGGTAGTTTGTCTTTTAATGGTAACCAGGGTCTGATAATGGAACTGGAAGGTGGTCATAGGAAATTCGCAATGAAACGGCACAACCTCATCGAGTTTAGGCTCGTTAGAATCGTCTTGACGAGTAGTTTGTCTTTCAATAGTAACCAGGGTCTGATCTAACATATTTCGTTATCAAAGACCAAAAAGTATAAAATAAATTAATACAGTAAAAAACTAAAAAAAACACGCTTTAATAAAAAAAGTCCAACTTAAAAATAGAAAATAAATAAATCTAATAAATTTGGAGAATATTGTACTTAAATAGTAAGCGTGTTACATTGTGATTGCAAAAGAAAAATAACGAAGGTGTAGCATCACAAATTCACAATGTAACACGCTTACTATTTACAATATTCTTAATCCAAATTTATTTAAATTTTATAGAATTACTTTATTACTTTGCCCCAAATCGTCCGAACTCTCTTTGCTTCATTTCCTATAATTATTTATTTCATAATCATGGGCTGTTTTACAATAATAGTGATGGATAGTATTAAATAGTAGGAATGTTCGGTTCTAGCCGATCTAGAGACTCTGATAATTATAAAATTTGTGACTATTTTTTTTATAAATTTTATTGACTTGTTATATTTTAGTTTAGGGACTTATTACAGGACATATTGGTCTCAAACTTCTCTAATATATTCTCGTTCTCGACCTTGTCTTCTCGTTTCCTCTTACGTAACATTATGATAAGTAGATACATAAGGAAGGAAGGAAAGGAATTACTATCTTCTGGATATTATGTTGGACACATTAAAAATGTCTTGAGTAAAAATAAAGAGTCAACGGATGTCCAGGGTGTGATGATTGACCTATGCTAATTAGAACTTAACAACAACAAGTTAACAACAACAACAAGTTATGCCTATCGTGTTTGGATTCTCTAAATCATCCAATGTCAGATAATAGCGATACTAGGCACCTATCATTCAAATAAGATAGACCTGTCGTATTTGGAGTCTTTCGTCGTTATATTATACATTTTAGTACTTTACGCTGAAATATAATAAACGCTGAAAAAAACTCGTGAGGTCTCAGTTCGGGGCGAACTACTAGTTAAATATAGTTGCTATTACTAAGAGGAATTGAATATTATGTCACAGGTGTTATTTGTTTCAGTTACAATGAAGCTACTCCTCATCAGTGCTGTGCTCCTATATGTTTGCGAATCGCACAAAATTCTTGTAGTATTCCCAGTTCCTGGTAAAAGTCATGGAATTCTCGGTGCTGGGGTGGTGAAGCATTTGCTAAACGCTGGTCATGAAGTAAGTACAAATAAATGTGCTATTCAGTGTGGAATTAGTAACGTGGAAATTTTCAGTTTGCTAACGTTTGATAGGAGTTTGTTTAGATTAATTAGGATGCTTAACTTAGTGAAAGGAGTAAACGAAACGTTTTGAATGCCGTATATGAGAAAGAGAAAAAAAAAAAAAAAAAAAAAAAAAAAAAAAAAAAAAAAACTAAGAAAGATCGAAAGAAGAAAGAAGAGAAAAAAGAAGAAGAAAGAAATAGATTTAACAAACTCGAAAATAATCTCTGAAAATTAAGAAAGCTCTCTGAAACACTCAATCGTTCTCTACATCTGTACCTACGAGTATAATGCAAGATCACTCTCAACAGTTGCAAGATTACTGGATAAAAAAATAAAAATAAAAATGCGGGAAAAGATTAGATAACTAAAGCACAGAATAGAGACAATTATAAAGCCATGGAGGAGGCCTTTACTCAAAAAGAGATCCTTGAATAACGGACAATTTATTAATTTTTACAGTAGATTTAGTATATCTTTTTTCAATATTCTCATAGTAATAGTTTATTATGATGCATGTTTTATAAGTAATTTTAATATTCAAAGGATAAATAAAAGGCTATATATATATATATATATGAGAAAGAGAAAGATAATAAGTAAAGCGTGGAATTAGAAGCACGATAGTGTAAGGATATTGGAAAAGGTAGATAATTTAAGAGAATAAAGACAGTACGTCATTGTATAAAGAAGGATCTCTGTATAATTTTTCTTAAAATGAAAACTAAAAAATGGTTTAAAATAACGAGTTACCATTATACATGAATGAAGACCCTATAATTAACCTAATCTATAGAAATAGTGGTAACTTGTTTGTAATGATCTACAAGACCAAGTCGCTGGCGCAACTCTTGTGACGAGTGGGCGCATCAACTTTATCAATGAGATTTCAAATTGACTAATTGAAGACTAATTGACGAGGTGGCAGCGGCGCACAATCATGTCATTTCCCAGACTGTAATTTAAAAGGTGATTCTTTGCGGTGTACTGAACATATTATAATAATAGATTAAATTATGACTAAATAAGTCATAATTCAATTTCAAGTTACTATCAGTTGAGTTTTTGCAGTTTCAAAATTCTTTCCTATTTAGAAATTCTCTACTACGGATACCAAACCACATTAAATAAAATTGAGGACGAATACAATAATAGTTTCACCCTGTATACGTAGTGGGCATTAATCATTTAAAGATTATATAGGTGGTGAGACACAAGAAGAATTACTTGTTTTTCTAATTTACTACCTTGATTCTAGGTGACATCCATTCTACCCTTTGAAAGGAAACCACATGCAAACTTGACGCAAATTATACCAGATAATAGTAAATTTTTTAACGGTTCGTATTACCTATATTTGTATACTCAATATTCGGAAACTGTAGAGATGATTAATGTTTTGGAAAAACACCTCGAAATTTTGAGCAGCAAAATCATAGATTTTACTGATTCCACAGAACAACTTATGCAAGCAAGATAACATCCTTGCCTTTGTTTAAAATAGTATTGCACTTGTGCTTAACTCTAGACTTGGACGACATTGATGTTTGGATTGTCCGCGTCACTTTATCTTGCATTAGTTACCTAGTTATCTACCTCATGGCAACCCATGAGGCTTTTTTGCATAGTCACGGACAAGTTCCATGTGATTTTAACCAAAGCAAATACTTCCCTCGAATTAAGAACACAGTTATCTTCTAAAATTGTGTTTTGGAAAAAATGTGTTCAAAGTTTTTAGTAAAATTGTATATCTGTGAAAAAACTTTGAACGTTAGATTATATGACATAGTTTTTTCACAGTCATTTAGTTTTACAAAAACACTTTAACCGTGTTTTTCTCAAAACTCCATTTAATATCTAGCATGTATTTCTTGTTCTATATGCGGCATCTATTCGTTTATTCGCTATTAAAACGTAAATTCATCTAATTACAGAAAACTTTATAAACATAAAAATGTTAATGGACAAACAGATGGACCTGTCCGACATAACAGTTGTACAGCAAATAATGCACGACATCAGTGCTAATACTATACGGCAAGACGTCGTTCAGAAATTAATTAGGGATCCATCGAAGACGTTTGACCTTGTTATCGCCGAATGGATGTTCTCAGAGTTGTATTCTGCGTAAGTTATATTAAGTATAAATTATATTTATTTTATACAACTTACAATGGGTAATTAGCATAGATATAGATAATAATATTTACTACAATGGGTACAGTACATTACAGCGTTTTCTTTAACAAAAAATGTAACTCATATCACGAGTTTTTAACGTTTTATCCAAACAAGCTTTAGGTACCTAACTAATCCAGCTAGGCTGAATTTTTCACGTAGGCCTTCAGGGCTATAACCTAAACTATAAGAGATAGCGAAAATTGCTGAAAGGAGTTGCGTGCCCAATTTTGACAAAAACTAAAATTGCATAATTAGATTTTTGAAAAAGTCATTACCCTAGCCAGGAACCCTAACTGTTGATTTTGCAAAAAAATAATCAACCTATATTTCTATACCATGGATAGTCTTGCTGATAGAGATCAATTCTTGGAAACAAACATCAAATCAAAGAAAATATATATTTTCTTTGATTTGTCAACTTTGTAGTTTTCTGTAATTTTCATACTACTGTCCCTTAAAAAATGTAGTGAGGAGGTATGGCTGATAACGTAACAAACTGCTGGACAAAAAACATAAATTGTTTTTTTCCAATTTAGTGATGTAGAGAATTTAGAACTTAAAAAAAGATAGAAAAATATTACTTTCCCTCTATGCTTCATACGCTATTATTTTGCCAGAGAAAATTGGTGAAAATTACCTTTGATTTGGCATACTATGTTTATTTCCAGGAATCAATCTCTATCAGCAACACTATCGATTGGTTTAAAAATATAGGTGATTATTTTTTTGCAAAATCAACAGGTTCGATTCCTGGCTAGGGTAATGACTTTTTCAAAAATCGAATGATACAATTTTAGTTTTAGTCGAAATCGGGCATGAAGCTCCTTTTAGCATTTTTCGCTATCTCTTAAAGTTTAGGATATAGCCCTGAAGGCCCACGTGCAAAATTCAGCCTGTATAGCGCCAGTTCCATTATTTGAAGGCGTTGTAGAGCCTGGGAAATGTATTAAATGACTAGTCATGCCCAGCACTATATTGGAAGGTAATATACCGCAGCATATTACCTTCTTATCTTATTTGACTATGCTCAGAGGAAAGAACTAGTCAATACGTTTTTTGGAGCCAACTAAGTCGTGAAACCCACGATATAGTTGGGATCACGATGTTTTTCTTCACCGTAAGAGCACACAAAAAATGTAAGTAAATTCCAAAAACCTTTATCAATGACTAGATACTTTATATCTTAGGTGGCTATTACCTATGTATTCGTTGTTTGATGAACATTAAACTCACACTTACTCAAAACAAATACAAATACAAATACAAATAATTTATTTATAACAAAGTTACATGTCATTTCGGTATCAATTTTACATATTTCACTACAATTAAGTAGGTACTTGTTCAAAAATAGAATAATTAAATTAATGAATAAATGTCAATCAGTTATTAGATAATACAGTAATAATATAATAAAATAAAATGTGTTGACTTATAAGTCATGTAGATTTAGTACAATCTATGTAGGTATGAGAAACTAGATTATCGGCAACAAACAAAACTCGTCAATGCTATAGTAACAACCGTTCACTAGCCACTTCTTGAGCAAATTTTTGAAGCTATTGATGGAGGCTGCATCTCGTATCGTTTTAGGTATCCTATTGTAGATCGAGGGACCCACCACGTACACCGATTTCTTGGATCTGCACAACGCATGACGAGGGGTAGCAAGTTCGTCTTTATGTTTGTTACTACGAAGTGGGTAGGTCGTATTCTCACCTTTACAAATAAACGAACCTGGGTTCCTAAAAACGAATACAGCTATCTGATAAATTAGCTCACATGGGAGTGTTAAGATGTTGAGTTCTTTGAATAACTCTCGACACGAGACATCGTTTGGTACTCCCATGATTGCCCTTATCGCTCGCTTCTGGAGAACGAAAGCACGCCGCATATCTGCCGCCAGCGCCCAGAGCTCAGCTCCGTACGTGATCACGCTATGGACGGTCGCAAAGTAGCACGAGAGTACAGCGGTGCGAGACGCGGTGCCTGCCAACCGGCGGAGCGCGAAACACGATCTTGCGAGCTTGCCACACAAGCTGTCAATATGTGCACTCCACACTAGGCCGCTGTCCAACAGGAATCCTAATAGCTTAGTACTGTCCACCTGCTTCAGCGCCGTACTCCCAGCTGACACTGTGTACCGCCGTGACTGTCTTCCGTTCAAACAGAAAGACATAAAACATGTCTTGTCTTTGTTGAGTGCCAGGCCATTGCAGCTGAACCAATCTTCGAGTCTCTTCACTACTCTATTTAGTTTTTGTTCTAATTGCACATGGCTCGTGGCGGTAATCACGGCGGCTACATCGTCCGCATACATATAAATATCGGCGATTTCTATGACATGTGGGAGATCGTTCAGCAATATACTGAACAGTGTGTTTGATAAACAGGATCCCTGCGGAACTCCCATCTCACTGTCCACCGCCGCTGAAAGGACCCCGCCCCGGTCGCCGACCACTACCTGTGTCCGCTCAGACAAGAATGACAAAATGAGTGCAAGTGTCGGACCGGCGACGCCGTAGTGCCTTAGTTTCTGAGCGATTAGGTCTCTATTTGCGGTATCGAAGGCACGAGACAGGTCACAGCAGAGCAGAGCAACCTGCTGTCCGGCCTCACGAGCACGAAGCACCGTCCACACAACCTCGCGGACCAGGTCAGTCGTACTGCGCCCTGGTCTGTACGCGTACTGCTTGTCGGTGAGCACGTTGCAGCCATTAATAAACGATAGCAATTGTCTATTAATGCCTACCTCGAATATCTTGCTAACTGCTGGGACTAGTGAAATGGGGCGGTACGAACACATACTTGACTTTTCACCTTTCCCTTTGTACAGGGGGCATATTTTTACTTGTTTAAGGTCAGCCGGATACGTTCCTTGGCTAATGCATTCGTTGAACAAGTAAGCAATAACGTAAGCTATCGACTCCGCAGCGGTCCTGAGCAATGCAGCCGACAAGCCGAACAGATCTGTACTGGTCTTGGGGGCTATAAGTTTTTTTAGAATAAAAACAATGTCGTAAGGTGTAAAACGTAAAAGTCTGAGCGATTTATCGCACGCGGGCAGCCCAGTGCTCAGCATAGTGACAGCGCCAGACGTGTCTGCGGCCGGGGCTCCGCATCTATATGCCGCAGCCGCGAACTCAGTGTTAAGTGCATTCACCAACTCCTTCTTAGATGGGAACGGATTGCCATCATTATCACGGAGGATGTCGGTAAAGTCGGCGCGCTCCCGGTTCACACGGTTCAGTTCTGTATTTACCAACCGCCACATACACTTCGATTTGTTTGGGTTACTGCGTATTATGTTGGAAAAATATTCAGTGCGCTTTTGTTTAAGTATAAAATTATATTTTATTGATAATGTATCGCTGATAGTTTGAAGGCTATTGTTTGTGGGAAATTTACTTAGGAGGTTCTGTATTTCAAATAATAATTGTTTGCATCCGTATACTTCGTCGTCTATCCATTGTTTACAATTTGCAATTACTAATTGTTTTTTCAGAGGGAAGCATATTTGATATTTATTAGCTAACACGCCTACTATAGATTTGGCTAATTTATTGCAGTCGTTGTTAGATTTTTCTACAATCGCGCCCCAGTCGACCGATTGCAAGGCGCTTGTAAAATTACTTTTATTCGCCGCGTTGTAGCTACGCTGCAGTGCATGTTGAGGTGTAGTGTTCCGAACCGCGGAGAACGTAAACAGCTGGGCGTAATGGTCACTGACTCGCGAGTCTACGCTGACGATCCCCACGACGCGTTCGGGAGGTACGTTAGTGTAAACATGGTCCAGCAGCGTAGCGCTGGTCCCCTCGACGCGCGTTGGAAAATCAACTAATTGGGTGAAGTTATAACTAGCTAATAGCTCCAGCAATTCTTTTTTATTACTTGTGTCGCTTAAGAGGTCGATGTTCCCGTCTCCCATTATTACAGCACACAAACCCTCTGTTGTTATTTTATTTAGTAACTTCTCAAGAAGTGGAAAAAAGTCAGAGTGCTTGGTCTGATTAGAGTGGTACATACCTACAACTAGAACTCCGTCATCGTTAAGGTACACCGCGCACACATCGAACAGCTGTTCTACCGTCAAATCACAATAATCCGGTCTGTTTGTTACTTTTACGTCTGTACGAACGTAGATGCAGCTTCCACCGTGAGCTATGCGAGTCCTACAGCTCGCTGAAACTAGGTCATAGTTGCAAAGCGTTACCGATTTTAACTCGTGTTCACGCAGCCAGTGTTCGGTTATTATTAAAATATTACAATATAATTCTTTACTTAAAAGTACTTCAAGTTTCTTTGTCTTGTGCATAATTGATCTAATATTTTGATGGCCTATTGTCAAGTTGTTATTGTTCGCCTGTCGCGTCGTCCTGCTCGCACCTCGTAACGGTCGACTGCCGGAGGGGGTAGGTGGACGCGGTCCCTGCGCGTCCGCCGCTTCGACGAAACCACTCACTTATTTCAGTGCCCACCGGCCAATTCTCAGCCGTTGTAAAAAACTTAAACACGTCGCAGGGCACAGTTACTACGAACGATGAGTAATAGTTATGATTTAGCTTTAGTTTCTCTACGAGATAGTCGTCATTAGGCTTCTTACTTTTCATATAAGATAACATGGATTCCGCTGTTGTTTCTGGTCTGAAGAAACAGGCATGTAACTTCTTGATACGCGCGACGGTTCGCAACTCGGTGTTATCGGACCCGCTACCCCTAACTACAGCTCGGCGTTGCGTCCTACGTTTATTATACCTTTTTTCGCCGACAGTCTGCCACTCATAATCATTCTTACGCTTGTCGTTTGCCTCCGTACTCGATGACGTGAATGTGCGAGTG
Organism: Idaea aversata; assembly: GCA_907269075.1. NCBI lineage: Eukaryota > Metazoa > Arthropoda > Insecta > Lepidoptera > Geometridae > Idaea > Idaea aversata. The sequence continues at coordinate 9,892,928 of OU026102.1, forward strand.
TCGAGCGGGGATGGTACCGCAGGTGCGGGTTGGGGGGGGCTAATCAGCTGGCTAGGATTCACCGTTCCGCTCGGTGTTTTGATCGCGCTCGCGCTACTTCGGCTGGCGTCGCCTCGCACGATCGGAGCTGCAGAGGTGGGAGCTTTCGAGGTGTGTGTCGCTGGCCGTGTGTGCTTCATGCCGACACCGCCGACGCGCGCTTGTCCTGGCGCGGCCTGACGGCCGGCAGTTGGAAGCGCTGCGGGGGTGGGGGACAGGGTCACTGTACCGGTTCTCTGCTTCGTATCGGGCTGGCCGGTGTTGGATTTACCCTCATCTTCGAATAATCGTGTATTGCTTTTTGCTTCAAGTTTGTCGATTTTCTCTTCTAATCTTTGTAATTCCTTTATCACAGTCGCGAATTTTGATTCTATCGGCGCGATGTATTTCACCAGTAACTTTTCCAAGCTGTCTAAAGTCGATTTAGACATTGTTAATTCGATATTAGATTATTTTAACTTGAGCACACAGATACAGGTCCGAACGTAACGAACGCGCACCGAACACCTTTCACTTGCACCAAACAAACTAAACACTGACAAAAATAAGTGTTAAAAAAAGCAAGGCCATACATCTAACATCATGTTTTTACAATGTTTGTATAAGTAAAGGTGTGTATCTCAAACATCAAATTAATATATTTCAAATATTCCAGACTCGCACCCCTCTACAACTGCCCACTGGCCTGGGTGTCTACAGTGGAACCTCATTGGCAAGTCATGAGGTTGATAGATGAACCCATGAACCCAGCGTATAGCACCAACATACTGGGTACCCATGTACCTCCGTATTCTTTTAGGTACCGAATTGAAGAACTGTGGGCTCAGTTAAAAGGATATATTTCAACGAGGCAAGTATGCACCTATTATTATAAGTAGGTATAGTTCTCATATCACGAGACTATTGGAGCCCTGGACCTTTGGAAGGCGTGTGCAGAAACGAAGCCAAAACGTAGAGGCCCCGATAATAGCAAAGTACTTGGCAATTATCCCTGTCTGCAATACAGCAAAACAGTCTACAAATAAGAAGTAAATTTAATTCTGACGGCATTTTCAATTATGATAGATGTTCCCTGATCAAAATTAATTGCGTCTATTATTTCAGAAGTTACAATGCCTTGGAAAACGCAGTGTACCAGGAGCATATCGTTCCAATAATGAAACAAAAAGGATACGCTATACCAGACTATGATGTTGTGATCCATAACGGTTCTCTGATGTTTGGAAACTCCCACGTTTCAATGGGTTTGGCTCCAAGGTTACCACAGAGTTATATACCGATTGGCGGTTATCACATTGACACGAACATTGAACCTCTGAAAGACGTAAGTGGAACTTGAAATTAATGCATAAAAATAGGAACGTCCTTGAATTACCCACGTTGTTTATGCGTGGAGGTGTACAATTATTTATAAGTAAAAACTTACGTAGTATTTAAATTCTCTTTGGTAAAAACGCTGATGTCATTGTCAGAATCACATAGTAAAAACGTCGACATATTACCAATATTTATGGTATATCTGCATCATTGTATAACTACGAATACTAGCTAAAAAGGTTAGTGACAATGCACATTATTGCACATCGCCAAATTTTGGAGTCCTTACGAAAATTTGGAAAATATTGACAGACCGAAATGAATTTCCACGAATAATTCATTTCTTAGTGTTGTCTTATAGTACAGCTCCCAGTCCTAACAAAAATCAGTTTTATGGTCCCATCGTGAAGAAAGCATGAAACTTGGCATGAACGTAGCTGTCATATATGTGCTTCAATTTCGATATGGAAGCACGTCGAGAAATTATTGTTTCCCCCTTTCCCCCTTTTTTGTGCCAAATTAGAGTTTTTTTGCATTTTGTATGAAAACGGTTCAAACTACAACCAAACTGTCAATGAGCAATATGATCCTCATTAAATTCACTACAATAATCGCCTTGGAAGTATGAAGATCGGACTTATAGTTTAGAAGCTGTAAAGTGATTTTAACGCCCCCTCGACCCTGTTTTGTATCAACCCTTATGAGTTATTTGATTTTATTATAAAAACGATTAAAGCTACATCAAAACTGTCAATGACTAATTGGTTCTTCATTAAATTCTCTATAATAATTGTCTTAGAAGTATGTTGATAGGACTTATAATTTTCGAAAAATGCTTACTTTTCTTTCAATTCGGCCAGTAAAAATGGACACAAAAACGCTATACATCGAAAAAGCGCATGAAATATATATTTTTAATATGTTATAAGACCCTCCGAGAGTAGTCTATACCTGAGTTTTCATCCTTGAAAAGCCTGGGCTTCTCCTATGGTGCTACGTAATTCTGGCACGTGTTTTAGTTTTTTAGGAAAAACTACCCCTTGAAAGCGTTTTCCAGGTATTTTTGTTTTATATGTTTGTTTATTAATTGTCAATTTCATACTTTAGCACGTTTTTTATAAAGAAATTTAAAAAATAACTATTCAGAATAATGTTTTCATCATTAAACAAAATTCAACTTTAAGAAACAGTAAACTATTTATTTGTTTCTGAGAAAATTGTCAATCCTAGCAGCACCACTTTGGAATCAAATTAAAGGTAATTTTAGTATCTACAAATGTATTTCTAATGACTTTTCCTCTAGGACCATTACTTCAGCCGGTACAGGTCTAGGAAAATGACACTAACGATAAGTTTTCACGTTTTGAAAATAATTGCACATCTTTGACAACCCGTATCTCCGCAACTAATATATCTAGAGTAGTAAAATTGAAAGTAAAATTATAGACAATTTAGTTTTCATGAATTTTGTTTCTATTCAACATACCTAAAAAACGCTTTCTTATGGTAGTTTTTGCAAAAAAACTGAATCAACTGCTAGAATTTTAGTTAAAAAAAATTGGTGGGGTCATTTTCGAAGGCATGTACTGGCTGAAGTAATAGTCCTATAGGAAAAATTATTAGAAATACATTTGTAGATACTAAAATTATCTTTAATTTGATTCCAAAGTGGTGCTGCTAGGATTGACAGTTTTCTCAGAAACAAAGAAATAGTTCTAAACTATAAGTCCGATCTACATACTTCCAAGGCGATTATTGTAGTGAATTTAATGAGGATCATATTGCTCATTGACAGTTTGGTTGTAGTTTGAACCGTTTTCATACAAAATGCAAAAATCTCTAATTTGGCACAAAAAAGGGGGGGAAAGGGGGGGAAACAATAATTTCTCGACGTGCTTCCATATCGAAATTGAAGCACATATATGACAGCTACGTTCATGCCAAGTTTCATGCTTTCTTCACGATGGGACCGTATTTTACGTTAAGGACCTGGTCTATTACCACTTTTAATAAACTCTATGAAAAAATCAAGGTGTTAATACTTAATCAATTAGTCAGTGAGTTAATATATAATTTTGTTTTTAGGATATGAAAAAACTACTTGACAATGCCAAAAATGGTTTGATCTACTTCAGCATGGGATCGAATTTGAAGAGTAAAGACATTCCCGATGAGTTGAAGAAAGGCATTCTTCAAGTGTTCAGTGAATTGAAACAGACAGTCTTATGGAAGTTCGAAGAAGTACTCCCAAATCTACCGAAAAATGTTCACATTGTGTCATGGGCTCCTCAACCGAGTATTTTAGGTAAGTTATGTAAATTGAGTCTGGGTTAATGTCTTTATTAGCCAAATTATAATAGATATCTACTCACTCTAAAGAAGTCAAAATAATCATCAAAGCAAGCTAGTGGTAATTAATAGTACAATCGCTTCTTGTTCCTATTTTTGTCTAGTCTTTTATCGTTGATACTGTGACGTTATTGGACCTTTGCTGGAACAGTTATATTTGCAGATTCTACTATTCCGTTAGGTCCATTTGGAAATAATTTATTTAAAAATTAAGATCTGCATATATTATAACCTAATTTTGCTGTCAATCTTGAGGGCAACTTGAGGTTTTTGTATGTACAGACCAAGATTCAATCCAGCACCAAGTATATGGTTGCGGTTAGATTGGTAAGTTTTAATGTCATTGGCCTATTCTCCTGGTCCTTTTAAGAAGTAAAATCTGTGTTTGTCTATGTTGGAGATTTAAGATTTCGTGTGCACGCATGTAACTTTTTTACGCACGATAGGTAAGCGTTTGACCACTATCACACCTGCCTGATGGTAGGTGACGACGCAGTCTACAGCACGCTTTCCTAGAAGATAGTGTTCCAATAATTTTGGGGTTTACAAAATTAAATATAATATTATAGTTATCTATCACGTTTTCTTTATATTTCAGCTCATCCCAACTCAGTCCTGTTTATATCTCACGGCGGTCTTCTCTCTACAACTGAAGCTATCAAATTCGGAAAGCCCATGATCGGTATACCAGTTTTCGCGGATCAATTCGCTAACGTGGAAAGAGCAGTTCATAAAGGATTTGCGAGGAAAGTTGACCTGTCTTATCATATGGTTGAAGATCTTAGAAGGGAACTCAAGGAGGTTCTTGGGAATCCAAAGTGAGTACTTATACGTGTTATGAAGATGGTATTTGAACATTAAGTTCTGAACAAATTGACCCACCTTTATAACCTGTGACCATAACCTTGTTAGAGAAATCGATTCCAATGGAACGTTTAATTTTTTTATTAAGTATGAGAATAAGAAAAATATTTTTGACAAACACATAAAAAAACCATATGACCGAATTATTTTAAATATGCTACGGTCAAAGGGAAGTGTAAAAAAAGACTATTGTGGCAAAAATTGGAAAAATTATAATTTTTAATTACCGATTGTATTTGCTTCCAATTTTCAAACACCGTCTGTTTCTTTTCAGATACACCCAAAACGCCAAAGAATGGTCGATAATATACCACGACAGACCATTAACACCGGATCAAGAGCTTATTTTTTGGGTAGACCACGTAGTCAAAACCCAAGGGGCACTACATTTGCGCTCCCCCGCATTGTTGCTACCCTGGTATCAACGCCTCTACTTGGACCTTCTTGCTGTTGTATTAGTAGCTTTAGGAGTATTAATATATGGGTTGAAAGAATTCTTTAATAGCCAAGTTGGTAAGAATAAGCAGAAGTTGAGTTAACTATGGAAAAGTAAATATATATATGGGTAGGTATATAAGCTTTAAGTTTTAATTAGTTAAAAGTTAATATTTAAGTTTTAGTTCCGACCGCGCTAGTTTTGATGTTCATTTTACATAGTCTAGCTCCCAATAAAATTCTAAAGAAATAAAACTAAAGATTGAGGCTGCTTTGTTGATGCCTTTCATGTCATCCAGACCTACTACTGGTATACCCTAATACCGCCAATTTAAATATTAAAAAATTTACTATCCTATGATTATTATAAATTTTTACTCATCGTATAATATTAACCTATTAAATACAATATATTGTACCAAAGATTTTAAAAAACAAATCCGATTTTTTACAGTCTTTTTTTTTTGTATACCTAATATATTTATGTATGTTTAGAAAGATGTTTCTATATGCATCGCAATTTATAGGACGGTTTGCTTTGCAAAATCTATATCGGCAATAATTGTGAATATCTATAAAATAATTGAGATTAAAAAATTAAAAGAATTTTAATAAAAAAACATTAGGAACATTAAAATTTGATAAATTTATTTTAACGAAACCCGTCTCTCCAGCAATCTTAATATATATAAATCTCGTGTCACAATGTTTGTCCTCAATGGACTCCTAAACCACTTAACCGATTATAATAAAATTCGCACACCATGTGCAGTTCGATCCAACTTGAGAGATAGGATAGCTTACATCCCGATATTCCCACGGGATCGGGAGTTACGCGGGCGAAACCGCGTAGGGCAGCTAGTTTCTTTATAATTCTACTCTTCGAAATAAACACATTGTTTGAACTGTCTAGAAGCAAATTCTGATGAAACTGTTTAGTATGACGACAATGTTAGTTAATGAATACATTAAGTAATTGTTATTCGTACAACCAGAGAATAACATTACTACATTACATTTAAATAAAATAAATAACCATTGCAGGACATTTCACACAGAGCTATCTAGCCCCAAGCTAAGCAACTAGGCTTGTGTTATGGTGGTCAGAAAACGGATAGAATTCATATATACTTTTCTTTTGTAAATATAATACTTAAAATACATACAGACACCCAGACCAGAAACATATATAATATACAGGGTTATTGGAAATTAATTGACACGGCGTTAAGGGCTTCTTCTGTGCACCTTAACGATCAACTTTTGTTCTACGACTTTTGGAAATTCATTATAAAAATATTCCATACAAAAATAAAAAATAAAATCCAACAGTTCAAATAATACTCAACTCTACGTCTACGTCACAGAATCAATCATAGTAGGTATGGTACAACCCGATCGTGCCGATCGCGCGCGCCATGCGCGCGCGCACTTGCCGCATAGACATAGAAAATTACCAGACAGTACGAGAAACACTTAAATATTTTTTTTGGGATATGTATTAAGTTTCGACAAAAGTCGTAGAACAAAAGTTGTTTGTTAAGGTGCACAGAAGAAGCCCTTAACGCCGTGTCAATTAATTTCCAATAACCCTGTATACGTAAATACTTGTTTAAGGCGAGAGTCGAATCCCGAACTTTCTGAATACGGGCGGGTGTTCCATATCCATATGTCCCTTATCACGGGGCTATGGAGCCATAGACCCTTGGAAGGCATGCGTGGAGCCGAAGCCAACACGTAGAAACCCTTTAAAAGTTTATTAACAAAGTACTAGCGACCCGCTCCGGCTTCGCACGGCTATATTATAAACTAGCTGCGCCCCGCGGTTCTACCCGCGTAAGTCCCGATCCCGTGGAAATATCAAAATAAAAAGTAGCCTATAGCCTTCCCCGATAAATGAACTATCCAAAACAAAAATATTTTTTCATTTCGAACCAGTAGTTTCTGAGATAAGCGCGTTGAAACAACTACCCTGTTTTAACCCCATTAGGGAATGCCTATGTCATACAAAGAACACACCCTCCAAGTTTCAGGTCTCTACGATCAGTGGTTTAGGCTGTGCGTTGATCCTTCAAGTAAGTCTATAAGTCTGTAAGTCAGGACAAAGAATTTTATAGGTATTTAAAGAAGATAGATTTTTACCAAATCTTTAATCATGTCGTGCTAATTACCTTTCTATCATGATGATGATCTAAAGATGACTACATCTTTTGTGTTTTTTAGGGTTCCGTACCTTAAAAGGTAAAAAAGGAACCCTTATAAGATCACTTTCTTGTCCGTTTTAATAATGAAAAAGGTGTGAAAGTCATATTCATATGTTAGTTATTTACATATTCATAACAAAAGTTATTTCTTTTTACTAAATAATTAGTACCTAATAACTTTGGGAACTGTGACTTTTGGCAAATTGTTCAGAATTTTATTATTAGGTAGGACTGAGCAGTTGCGCAGAGAGTAACTTTGGAGTACTTTAATAAAATATAGAGTTTTGCAAAAAAATATGTAATTATATTATTACCTACATGACATTAGCTGTATGGATTTTGAAAAAAACGTCTCCTCTATCCATAGGTATGGTTCTCAAAAATATCGCGCAAAAAAATACTATGTCAAGTTCCCAGTACTAAATGGAAAGACACCTTTTTTTCAGTTCAATGTTCGAAGTTTTTATCCTCTTTGGTTTTACGTTAACATCGGCTGCTGTCAGCTTGAGGTGACTTCTTACCAATCTAATCAAAAGCACTAAAGAGTATTGATATCAACTTCGAAGCAAATCACGCACAAAATAACTTTCTACCCCTTTATAATCCCGTTAGGGGATGAATTTCAATAAAATACGAAACACGTGTTCCATTAAATTAAAGAATGTTTATGCAAAATGTGAAGTAGATTAGACCAAGGAATCACGTTGTCCCATACAAACTTCGACCCCCCCATTTTCCCCCCTTAGGGGTCGAATTTCGCAAAATCCCGTCTTAGTGAGCACCTACGTCATAAAAGGAACCCCCATGCAAAATTTGAGCCTCCTAGCACTTGTAGTTTCTGAGATATCGTGATGAGTGAGTCAGTCAGTGAGTCAGTGATTTTCTCTTTTATATATATAGATAAAAACCTTCTTCTTGAATCACTCTATCTATTAAAAAAAACCGCATCATAGGGATATAGGGACAGAGAAAGCGACTTTGTGTTATACTATGTAGTAATTATGAGTATCTACACCAAACCGGCGAGTATCCCTATCTGCACTATAAAAAGCAGCCACGGATAACCCCCGGATATAACTATTGATAAACTACGGAGAAAACTGCTAAAGCTTTTGCGATGGGATGGTAGTGGACTGGACAATTGAACACTAAGGGTACTATCTGTCTGAACAATAACAGCAAGGGGTAATTTTGGGGAAAATTAGATCATAATTTGATGCAAAATATGACTCGATTCTCTGACTATACGCACATTGCACAACCCGTGCGAAACTATAATTAAAATAAAAAAAAACTGCCACTGATCGTACCTGGTGCAAAGGAGCTGGGAATGCTAGCCTCTCTGTATGGCAATAGCTAACCATTGCACTAATTTGAAGAAATATAATTAGTTGCCTGCGTCTGTCTTTCCTGACGTGTACAATTTGGGGATCTTTAAGTCGCGAGTGAATGGGTATCTATTCTTCTAGGAAAGCGTGCTAAAACTTAGGCCATCACCTACCTACCATTAGCAAGGTTTGATATAATATAGTGATCAAATGCTGACCTGTCATAGTTAAAAAAGTACTACCAGATTATTTGCTTTTGCAACTTTTAAACGAGGCCTGATAATTATAAGTCTACGCTAATGTACGAAAGCCTTATTAATAAGTATAATATAACTCTTCCTAGAGCACTTCTGTTTCATGTTTTTCGAAAAGAAGAATTCATCTAAACTGTAGTACCTATTACTTACCTATCTACCTATGTGGAAGGTACCTTATCAGAGTTCCAAGCAAATAAGTTTCACTGTCTCGTATTTCCCTACAGGCCAGGCGCATAATACACTTACTGTCAACAAATACAGATCGGTTCATTCATCTTCTTTAAACTTTAATCTGATTGCTGACTCGGCTTCCATGCTAAGATGTATGATAAAGTAGACTAGGATCGATCCATTGTTTCCATACATTGTCTATCAAGTAGACTAGCTAAGCCACGAACCTGTTTAGTTACAGTTTTACTTTGTCTTCTTTCTTTTGTCTGTAAGTCAGTGACCTTTTAATACAAAATTGTTATCAGACTTTTTTTTAGCCGTCATGCAAAATTAGGGAAATTCGGAGGAGTGGGAATATTTTTCTTAGGAATATTCCGTGGCTTCGATTACTTTTGGTACATTCGTGTAGTAACAATCGTGAACCAAAATATCTCTGATTAAGGTCAAACGGCTCCCCCTGGCACCTCCCCTAGGGGATCTGTTAAGATTTTTAAAATCGAATCTCCCTACTCCAAGTCTCCTAGTTCAGAGTTGCCGATCGAAACAGATGCAAAAGACGTTCGAAACCAAAACAAAAGAGGATAACACTCGAAAACAAAAGACGATCGATCCTAACTATAAGTCATCATTGTAAATGCGAAAGTTTGTTTGTAAAACTTTTTAAGGTCAAACTTATTCGGGTAAAACTGCGGACACAAATAATTTTTGACAAAATATAGGTAGAGAAAATGAAACGGTGTTTTATTATATTTATACTAAATAGAAGTTAGAGCAAAGAAAATAAATTCGTACCTACCTACTAAAACAGAGTTTTTCACTTTGTGCGCATGATAGATAGATAGATAGATAACTTTATTTGTACAACACAGTAAGGAACATAAAACATGATAATAATACACAAAGCAAAGTAAAGTAATAGCTATAAAGTACAAGTTGCACAAATGGGCGCCCTTATCGCTGAAAGCGATTTCTTCCAGGCAACCTTTGGATGGAAAAGAACTTATTTAGATTTTATGTTAGGTTGTGAGGTCATTCAAGCAGGATAATAAAGTAAATAAACATAACTTATTTGAATAATCAGAATAAGAAGTAAAGTAAGTATTTGAATATGTATTTTAGTATGAAACCGCTTCGAAGGAAATGCCAGCACAGGCTTATTTAATATATTATGTTATGTACCTATTTTAAGACCCGAATTCATTGCTTGTCAATTTATTTGCGTAACTTGAAGGGGAATAAAGCCGATATTCAATGCCCGAGGCGGGAAACAATCTTCTTGAATCATAGAAGTATGAATGTATGATGAAATGAAATGAAAAAAATATGGAATAACTTCAATCACAAAGATTGTCTGACTGCCTGTTATGTGATGTCAATTAATTAGTGAGTATTTCTTTAAAAATACTTTAAAAAATCTTGGAGTTTATTATCTGGAAGCCTGAGTCGTTAGTATCGACTAGTGTTGCCAACCGATAGTTCATTAAATATTTATCGATAGGGTATTATCGATAGTAAAATAGCACCAATCGATAGTATCGACTTTTCAGCTATTCTGTAATATTGGCAGAAATCGATAGTACAGAGCAATCGAAACTATTGAATGTTTCAATGCAATACTATCGAAAGTGTTACCACGCTTTATTATCTAGAAAAATAGTTTTACTGTCGATACTAAAACTATCGATAATTCGATAACAATAGTCAGAATTGTAGACGTAGGCCAGAATTTGTCTGACTATTTTTATGGCCTTTGTGCAACGGCGATATTAACTCACGTTAAGTGCATGCGCGTGGCCTATTAAAAATGAAAGTAGACATTTCGAGAAGATCTAATTGTTAAGCTTGAAATCTATTCTACTGAAAACGTGTGTGTCCAGTGGTCCTTTAATATTTTTAGTAGAAAAATATCATACGTTACCTTTTGACGTCCTTTTTTCATTGATAGTATGACCTTTTTCAGGTTTATGAATTTTTCAAGAGAGAAAACTTTAAGGTTCTAAGATAAGATAATATTTGTTTGGTACGTAACATTACATTTTCTTGTGAATCTGTTATCAAACAAATATTTGTATAACTTTGCGATATTAAACAAATTGTTTAGGTAAAGTCCTACTAATCCTAAATTGCTTGTGAATAAATAAAATTATTTAGGTGTCCTCAATAGAAAAGGAAATTAATTTATTTAATGTTACCTACTGTTAGTATTAAGAACTGAGATAAGAAGTTCCTTGTTAAAGTCTGAGATTAAAGGTTTCTTGATGGCGTATTTCCTACGAACTTAACTTTGACTTCTTATAGTCAAAGAGCCGTTGCATTGTACGTACAATTTAAAACTTATTTTTTCTATCAAACGACTAAATCTTGCCATTTCTATTCTTTCGTCATACGACAAGGGAAACTGATATGCGACTCTCACGGTGGAAATCCCAGATACCCATACTAAGCGTTTTGCTTCGTCAATTCTTTATTCGTACAGATTGGATCGGAGTTCGGATTGGAATCAGTTACCTGCGTCTGTCTTTCCTGACGTGTATAGGAGTCTTAAAGTCGCGAGTGAACAGACAGACTGACAGGTATCTTCTAGGAAAGCGTGCTACATCTTAAGCCGCATCGTTACCTACCATCAGGCAGGTGTGATAGTGGTGAAATGCTGACATTATTCGAAAAAAAAAAACCTACTTACTTACTTTTCGCAACCAATCTTGTGTCTATTTATAGTTCTGAATGTTTATTTTGTCTAAAATGTATGTAGTCATTTCCTAACTTCACTACATTCATCATCATCATCATCCGAGCGATGTTCCCGGTTGCATGCCTCTCGGGAGCCCGGGGTCCGCTTTTACGCCTCCACTTCGCACGAGTTTTCCTAACTTCACTACATTAACAGAACAGAAGTCAATAAAACCATACAAAATACAAGGGAAAATCTCTTTCAAATACATCTAAAATGAAAATACTTTTTTTTTCTATGTTTTATGCAATATATCTACGGGCTCTCAGGCTACCGACGCGATGTCTCGGACAGCTGTCCGGAGCATTTAATTAGTCCAGTGTTGACACTATTGTGCACCAACTCACCAACTCCTGGCTCTCTACTGTCGACAGACTTGCTTGACGCATTTCCCTGGAAAATCTGGGAATATTTTCACATCGTGTTGCCTCTTTTAAATAAATTGTAGGTGTTGGCGACAACGTGTCGGGGTCTAAGTATACCTAGTGACAGACTTGTGAGTGCCTATGGCTTATCGAGCATCCAAGTACGTGGGAACCAAAATCCCTGGGAACCGATCTCAGGAATTCGGGATTGCGTTACCCTGCGTACTTGGGAGATTCGCCAATAAGGTTTGGGCACGTCGATAGGTATACACTTTTTAAGGGCTTCAAGGCGGAGCTAGAGTTGAGCTCATAAATAGGCCCGGGGTGCGTTGCAACGGGCAGTTACCTCTTACCTTCGTTACCCATAACATCAGTTCAAGTTATAGTAGCTCGGCTCTAGTTCACGCAATAGTTTAAGTGTTGTGCCAATGTGGACCTTATCTTATTGTTAGTAGAATAGATTATAGACAGTAAGATAGGGTTTCTGTATTTTTTGTGTTTTTGCTAATTATAATTGTTTAACTTTGTCAAATCTTTAATTTCAATCATAGACTAAGAAGCCAATCCTAAAGTCGATAAATGAGTAAAAACCTAGGCAACTTCTACCCGACTACAACAAAGCGGGTTAATTTCTAAATTCTTCGACTAGGGGGTCTAGTTAGGAAGTAGACCAGCTGCGGCAACCCTGGTGTCAAGGTTGGTAGGTTAGGACTCTAAGTCTAGCAGTGGATCTAGGTAGTCTAGACCGAGGAATAACCCTCTATCACCAACAACAGTAGGTATGGTTTCTATAAAAGTTTGCGGTTTTCTGTTGAACATATCTACATCTACTTAGACCGTGTATGGTATACATCCTCCCCCAGAACGGTCGGTCACCGCGGGGGCAGCAGACCACCACCCTCCAATAAATTCAAGAATATATATAGCAACATTCAACTTAAAATCGCTGGCTAGCGAATCAAGAATTTTAGAACTAGAACATGCAATATCTCCCATTTCATGGGACATTATTGGACTTTCAGAAGTAAGAAGAGAAGGATTCAAAATAGAAGACAGAGGAACCTACTTTATATACTCATTTGGTCAAATAAAAGGAGAAAGAGGAGTTGGTTTTCTAGTCAGAAAACAAAAAAACACAAAAGTAGAAGACTTTATAGCAATATCAGAGAGAGTCATTCTTCTAAAAATAACAATACACAGGAAACTCTTCACAATAATACAAGCCTACGCACCTACCGAAAAAGCAAAGAAAGCTGAAATAAAAGATTTTTACAACAACCTACAGAAAGCCATGGACAAATCTACAGAAAACATAATTTTAATGGGAGACATGAACGCAAAAATTGGACTACCGGAAACTAACGAATATCTGACAATGGGAAAATATGGCTATGGAGAACGAAACGAGAGAGGACAACTATTCTTGAACTTCTGTCAACAACACAAATTAAAAATCGCCAACACAATGTTTAAAAAACCAGAAAAACTAAGATGGACCTGGATCTCACCAAATGGGAAAACAAAAAACGAAATCGACTTTATTACTACGAATAAACCACGATTGATAGAAGACCTAAGTGTATTAAGCGGTGTGAAACACTTCAGCGATCACAGAATGGTCAGACTAACACTACTCGTCGACAGTAACAGACCCCGGAGCCGAGCTAACTTCAAGAAAAAAATATCGAACTATATAGACACTGAAAAACTTGGCAGTTTTCTAGCCACACTAACAATATCACCAGGTGACACGGTGCAAACAGTTTACAATGCGATTGAGAATAACATCAATAACTGCTCTCACTACTCAAAGATATCGAAACAAAAAGAACAATTACAATCAATTATAACAAAAGAAGTAGAAAATTTGATACAAGAAAGACACCTACTAAAGTACAAAAATAATAAAACAAAGAATGAAAAACTTAAACTTAGTAAACTTTACAGAACCATAAGTAAAAAGACAAAACAAAACCGAAAAAAATACAGAATAAAAATCTTACACGACTACCTAAATACAACAGGTGGACTTAAAAAAGGTTACAATAAACTAAATAATTGCAAACAAGTTATGACACATCTATATAACACATCCGGGAATATAGTTACAAACAGGAAAGACCTTATGAACGTAGCTACGCAATATTACCAAGCTTTATACAGAAAACCACAACCTGAAACCCTTATAGTCACATCTGGCCAAGGTGTCAACAAAGACCCAGTCCCACCCTTTTTGGAAAACGAAATAGACTTCTCAATAAAGAACTTAAAAACAGAAAAAAGCCCTGGACCTGACGGCATTACAAGTGATATGATAATAAAAGGGAGACAAATCTTAACCAAACCACTGACAAAATTATTCAACTTAATAATGCAAGAAAAACACATACCCGAACAATGGAAAGGCTCTGAAATTGTTCTTATTTACAAAAAAGGCGATCCTAAACTTATATCAAACTACAGACCAATTAGTCTCTTACCTTGCCTCTACAAAATCTTTACCTCTACAATACTTAGACGACTAACAAAAATAATAGATGACAGCCAACCAGTGGAACAAGCCGGCTTCAGAAAAAACTACTCTACCTGTGATCATATACACTCTCTAAAACAACTAATCGAAAAATACAACGAATACGACAGACCACTGTATGTCGCTTTCATAGACTACTCAAAAGCTTTCGATTCGATTACACATGAGTCTATATGGAGAGCGCTAACCGAACAAGGAGTCAATCATGATTATATAGACGTGCTAAGGGCGATCTACAAAGACAGTATGTCAAGGATAAGGCTTGAAGAAGATGGGGCCCCATTCCCAGTAGAAAGAGGATCAAAACAAGGAGACCCTCTTTCCCCAAAACTATTTATTGCCGTATTAGAAAGCATATTCAGACGTCTGGACTGGACTGATAAGGGGATAAAGGTCGACGGCAAATACTTGACACATTTGAGATTTGCTGACGACTTGGTTCTGCTCTCCGAAGATCCAGACCAACTCCAATTTATGCTAGAGACACTAAACTACGAAAGCAAAACTGTCGGACTTGAAATAAACGAAGACAAAACAAAAATGATGACAAACAAAGAAATAAAACCAATTTCACTGAATACAAAACAAATTGAATACGTCGAAGACTATATCTACCTGGGACACCTCATTTCATTCAAACTCTGTAACGAAAAAGAAATCCAAAGAAGAGTCAAACAAACTTGGAACAAGTACTGGGCTATGAAGGAAATATTCAAGGGAGCTCTACCAACTAGACTTAAAACCAAAGCAATGAACCTATGCCTAAATCCATGCCTGACTTATGCCTGCCAAACATGGGCTCTCACTAAAAACACAAAGAATAAAATAGCAACTTGTCAAAGAGGTATCGAAAGGAGCTTCTTGAATTTGAGGCTGAGAGACAGAGTAAAAAACATCATTATCAGAAAACGCACACAAGCAAAAGACGTCATCAAATCAGCACTAAAATTGAAGTGGAAATGGGCAGGACATGTACAAAGAATGGAACCAGACAGATGGGCGCACATACTAACGAACTATACAATACGAGACTCAAAACGTAAAAGAGGCAGACCACAGAAAAGATGGTCTGACGACATAGAAAAGACAGCCGGCAGACTATGGCCAAGACTAGCGAGAGACAGGAAGACCTGGCAAACCTTGGAGGAGGCTTTTACCGCATGAGCGGTCCTTACACAACTATACATGCATTAACCTAATAAAAAAATAATAATAATAATAATAAAAAAAAAAAAAAAAAAAAAACTAACTAACTACTAACTTAACTATAACTACCACACCACACACGTACTAACACTACTAAACTACACTAATAAGAGAAAAAAAAAAACTTACCTACATAATATTACATACCTTTTTAAGTATCTTCATATACCTCTAAGTTACTTACCTTAAATACCAAAACATTTTATTTTTTCTTTTAAATTTTAGAATAATACCTTTTATAAGTTTTTAAGCAAACGTTTCCTTTTATAAGTTAGATATCTTAGCTAAACATTTCTTTTTTTAATATGTTTAATAACCCTAATGTAATGAGTAAGGAAAATAAAGCTATTTTTATTTTTATTTTTATTTTTATGGTATACATACATTCACCGAATATAGGTTTTGAAGCAAAAAATGATCCTCTTCATAAAGACGTTAGATAATAATTTCTTGGTTTTCATAAAAAATCTTAAAATGATAAGCAGTACTCTTAATTTAAATGCAATATTATAAAATCGAGAATATAAACAATAAATAACATGCTGAATTTTTTCGATTGTTTCGGGTGTAGAGACCTTAATTGGGCGTCCAGGACGTTCGGCATCTTCAGTGCTTGTACGGCCACAACGAAATTCAGTAAACCACTTTTTTACCATTGAAATCGATGGTGCAGAGTCCCCATAGTATTTATCAAGCTTAGCCTTGGTCTCGCTAATAGTTTTTTTTCGCAAAAAATAATTCTTAATAAGCACACGAAATTCACTGTTTTCCATTTTCTTCTTAGATCACTGGGTAGTCTGATAAAAATAGCTGCCAAACACAAACTAACTGACGCAGTAAGTTCAAATTTTAACAGGAGTCAACTGACAGATGCCTGTTGACAGGAGCAGTGTTGCTTTTTCATCAATAAAGAAGTCAGAAGTTCAAAAAGTCACGGACTTGTTGACCCGCCCTCGTATTTATATATTAATTTGCTGCTTATATTAAATATATCACCCCTCAGCTTAAATGACCGTGTTCAGAGAAATAACTCGTTTATACAGTTGAAGCCAACTAAGCTGCGGCTAAGACCAAAACTAACATTAGTGCACGGCCAAGGAATTTGAACCTGTAACCTTCTGAATGAAACTCGAGGCATCTAACACTAGGCTAACATCGCTATATGTCTACGGTTAATAATGGTTTAATTAAAGGAAATCAATGTAATTGTAGATTGCAGTAACCGCAATAGATGTGGTGCCTACACCGATTGCAGTAAACACGTCTGACGCTAAGTCTGGTACCGCAGAGGAAACAGAATAGGCAAGTAGCTTGCTAACTAATAGGACAGTAGTATACAGGGTGCGTGACAGTACTAGGTAGAAAGGTAGATGTACACTTAAGAGGGCACGTGGGTTGGGTACCTATTGCTTTCTACATACAAATGTTTTTCCCTATTTCCTTCCTGAATCCTGCCTCTGGAGCAATCATATTTTAGGGTTCCGTACCCAAAAGGTAAAAACGGAACCCTTTTACTAAGACTCCACTATCCGTGTCTGCCTGTTTGTGACCAGGTTATTTTAACTCATGAATCGTGTGGACAGTTGACATTTTCACAGATTATGTATTACTGTTGCCGCTACGACAAATACTGAAAACAGAATACAGTGGTACGGAACCCTTCGTGCGCGAGTTCGTCTCGCACTTGGCCGGTTTTTATTAAAAAAAAACTATTTCTGTTATCAACGTGTTTCCGCGAAGGGTTTCTAACACGAAAGAGGTTGTTCTAGACGTCTAGGCGAACTAATTTTGTTTTATGATTTTTTGATATTCGATTTTTTTTAAAGATTAGGTTAGTTGGGTATATAATTCATACGAATTATATACCCAACTAACCTAAAACAAGACTCCTAGAACGTATGTGTACGGCTAGCATACAGAAACGCCCTAAAACAACGCCCTTTTAGCTCTCAATTCCCAACTAACCTAAGATAAGACTCCTAGAACAGATAGGTACGGCTAGCACGCAGAAACGCCCTAAAACAACGCACTAAATTTAGCTCTCACTACCCAACTAACCTAAGATAAGACTCCTAGAACAGATGGGTACGGCTACCACACAGGAACGCCCTAAAACAACGCACTAAATTTAGCTCTCACTACCCTACTAACCTAAGATAAAACTCCTAGAACAGATGGGTACGGCTACCACACAGGAACGCCCTAAAACTACGTACTAAATTTAGCTCTCACTACCCTACTAACCTAAGATAAAACTCCAAGAACAGATGGGTACGGCTACCACACAGGAACGCCCTAAAACTACGTACTAAATTTAGCTCTCACTACCCTACTAACCTAAGATAAGACTCCTAGAACAGATAGGTACGGCTAGCACGCAGAAACGCCCTAAAACAACGCACTAAATTTAGCTCTCACTACCCAACTAACCTAAGATAAGACTCCTAGAACAGATGGGTACGGCTACCACACAGGAACGCCCTAAAACAACGCACTAAATTTAGCTCTCACTACCCTACTAACCTAAGATAAAACTCCTAGAACAGATGGGTACGGCTACCACACAGGAACGCCCTAAAACTACGTACTAAATTTAGCTCTCACTACCCTACTAACCTAAGATAAAACTCCTAGAACAGATGGGTACGGCTACCACACAGGAACGCCCTAAAACTACGTACTAAATTTAGCTCTCACTACTCTACTAACCTAAGATAAAACTCCAAGAACAGATGGGTACGGCTACCACACAGGAACGCCCTAAAACTACGTACTAAATTTAGCTCTCACTACCCTACTAACCTAAGATAAAACTCCTAGAACAGATGGGTACGGCTAGCACGCAGAAACGCCCTAAAACAACGCACTAAATTTAGCTCTCACTACCCAACTAACCTAAGATAAGACTCCTAGAACAGATGGGTACGGCTACCACACAGGAACGCCCTAAAACAACGCACTAAATTTAGCTCTCACTACCCTACTCACCTAAGATAAAACTCCTAGAACAGATGGGTACGGCTACCACACAGGAACGCCCTAAAACAACGCACTCGACGAAACGCTCCTAATTTGAAATGCAAAGGGACGTATCGCAGAGAAACATCGATATGTCCTCGCATACCGCAGACAGTCTGCGAGTCTGTGGACCTATGTTGGGGCAAACATATTGTGTACTTAAATAAAACATTGTGATCATGTACCAGGACGTTACTAAAATATGTATATATATATTTCTGCAATTCTGGGTAAATTAAGGTAATTTTTTCATACTATTTTTTACCTACGTTTAATTTTATACTTACCGGGGTACCTTTACGTACGTACAGTAACAGTGATTACTTATTTCACTGACCGTTAATTTTTTAATAACCGTTTTTTTTTTAATTTTAAGTGTTCACCGATTACTCGAAGACAGGTCAACCGATTGAGATGATTCTAAGTAAATAGTGATTGGTTACCCTAGAGGGGGTCCCACGAAAACTTGACGAGGACCTGATGAGGATCTTTGGAGTGATGAACAGAATTGTTTGTTTGGAAGATAATATTGTTGTTTGCCTTTTTAAGGTGTTATAAGTTTGACTTGTCTGTGTGAGTGTGTGTGTGTTTGTCTGTGGCATCGTAGTTCCCGAACGGATGAACTGATTTCGTTTTTTTTTTTGAAAGGTGAATTAGTCGGAAGGAGTTATGTTTAATCAGAATCGGTTCAGCTGTTCAAAAGTAATATGCAATTTTCCTTATCAGCCGGGGGTTTATTTAATTTGTCTGACAAATATTGTTTATATAAACAGTTTTTAAGTATGAACTGTAAACTTTACTATAGACGAAATTATCTGCCGATATAAAAGTCTTTAGTATGCATAACACCTTAAATGACGTTGTAGCCGAATTGTTTTGTCGTTCACAATGTAAGCAGCAATTTACGAGATGAAAGGGAATTTCTATGGAAGTTGACTTAATTTTGACAGATGTGGGGTTTACTTACGCTTTGGTATAGGTACTCGTATTTGTTTTATGAATGTAAATCATTAACGAATTGAAAGAGGAAACGGGAAGGTTTATTAATTGGTGCTTGTGTCGATGTTTCAAGAAACCAATTCTGCTTCTTAGAATTCGTTTCTTTACAGTTTTCCATTAAATATTTTAACACTAACTAACAAAATGTGAATTTTTTACATGAGCCTTCAGACCTATATTCTAAACTATAAGATATAGTAAAAAATGCTGAACGGAGAAGCGTACCCGATTTTGACAAAAACTAAAACTACATCATTAGATTTTTGAAAAAGTCGTTCCCTAGCTAGGAGTCGAATGAAAATGAATGGAATTTCGAAGAACTACCCATATTAGCTGTGCCCCGCGGTTTCACCCGAGAAGTCCCAATCCCGCGGGATTTCCGGAATCCTATGTCCTACTCCATCCCCTAAACTATCACTATGCCGATTGGCATCAAAATCTGTCCAGTCAGGTCACCGTGAAGGGAACAAACAAACGAACAAACTATTGAATTTATAATATTAGTTAGAATTTTATCGTTACGTTAATAAAAAAAAATACATACAACCGAATTGAGAACCTCCTCCTTTTTTTGAAGTCGGTTAAAAATGAGGGTAGCTTTTAATTTCGTCTGTTTTTATTGGTAAATAAAGAGAATATTATGTAGACATTGTCGTGAAATTGACAAAAGCTACGTAATAGACCAGAGTTTATGAAGAAAACCTATGTAAATTACAATGGTTCAAACATTTTAATGAAATTCTTTTAAAACGATATTGTGACGTTAGGTATAAAAATAATCTTTCTTTATCTTCGGAGACGCTTTGAAGCAGTTTTTAACGCTTGAGTGCTAAAACACGGAGAAATGGTTCCATCATCCTACTTGCCACTATCATTGTTTCTCGATACAAATTGATTACTGAGATGTCGTTCGAGTTTACTGTATTTATCAAGTTATTCACTGGATTTGACATGTAATTATACAAAAAAAATACAATATTAAATATTAAATGATTTGCTTAGCTGATCTCTGCGAATTTCAAGTCAACAATTGGTAAGAAATAGCGGTTGGACAGGGAGCGACGGAAGACTTTTGTTTTGGGGGCTAAGATCCACTTTGGGTCGCTGAGCCAGTGGAGTAAGTAGAATAAAATGCTTGAAAGAACCAAATCAAATGTAAGTATATGAAATTCATAACTACAAAAAAATATACAAAAAAAATAATATTCGAAATCAACACGCAGAGAAGAAGAATGCGTGTGAAACTATAGATGTACATACTTAGTGTAGTGTACAAATGTTCAGTTTAAGTACGTAAGTTAAAAATTATGCAATAACGAATTACTTAAATGAGAATGTTGACAACTTCAACGTTTATGGATCTACGATAGCTTTTTCTATCAACATTATTCAGACCCCAAGGTTTCATAAGTTACGAGTTACCTACATTCTACTTAGCTTAACGTTTTGCAAATTACAAACAAAGAGTTTTGAGAGTGTGCTAGCAAATGGTACGGGATGGAATTGCTATGAGCGACCGTCAGGCGTACCAAATTGCTTTCCAGCATTGAATGTACCTACAAATAGAGCCATTTCGCAAGCCTCCACTGTCTTCAGACTTCAGATGCAAATGGAAATGAGGATTTCAACGAAAACTCGATTCTGATTTTTGATAAAACTTATACCTTTGGGGTGATATCAAAGATAATTAATATAACAGTGAAACAGAAATAATATTTGTACCTTTTCAAAAACCTACTGGTCAACCGATTAAAAAAAAGAGGAATTTCTCAATTAGATTTTACTTATAATTTTTAACAATTTTCATTATTTTCCCGGCTTTAGCAAATCGTGTGAGTTTAAAAAAAGTTTATTTGTTTCATCAATTTCATAATAAATAATTCGCTTCGAAATACTACAAATAATGTTTTGTCTCCAGAAATAGTCCTATTAAATCATAAATAATTTATTGAACAGAAAATCATTTATTGAACAGATAATATTAAGCCCTAAAATTCATACCATTTAAAAACGAGTTCTCAATTCATCCCAAATTTCTAAGATTCTACGCAACGTACACATAGCAAATACGTTGTAGGTATTATTAAATCACCGAGTTAAATCTCTACACTAAGATACTACCAAGTCATTGAGACAGTAGGTCTGAGACACTAACGAGTCACTGAGACACTACCGAGTCACTGAGACACTACCGAGTCACTGAGACACTACCAAGCCACTGGGACACTACCGAATCACTGAGACACTACCGAGTCACTGAGACACTACTGAGATTAATGTTTAACAAAGCAAAAGGTCCCGTTGTTCTCTCTAATCAACTGTAACTTAAATATCTTGGGGATGAGATGGATGAGTGACATCTTGTGTTTATGGCGCAGGGTAGAGTAGAGCAGTGAAGATGATGGTTATATTAGGATATAACTCTTACAGATGAAACACATGAAGTGTTAAGCTACCAGCTGACTGCAAACGATTCTCAAAACTTTTACTACTTCTTCTTTCTTTATCTCAGACCGCATCGTCACTTGCCATCGTGTGAGATAGTGTCAAACGCTTCCCGTGGAAAATAGAGATAAAAAGTAGTCCATGTTATTCCTAATGAATCATGTATCCTCATACCAAGTTTCAACAAAATTGGTCTAGTAGTGTCGGAGTCTATTTGTTACACACATAAAAACAAACAAAACACCAAAAAATCTTTCCTCGTATATTAGTAGGTAGGTATAGATAAAATAAAGAATATTGTCTGTAGACCAATTGAGACTACTCTGTATAGTGTTTTGTCGTCTGTGCGATGATTCTTGATTGTTTCCCTCTCTTTTACAATGAGACAACCTGCTTTAAATAATAATTAATATTTCCTTCCTCATAAGAAGTTATTAGTTTATATTGAAAAGTTTGATTATAAACATTGTTCAATCTGAGTTGGCGTTTAATTGTTTCTATTGCTGTGCAAGTTACCTAACTCTAAGCTGTGCATTCCAAGTGCTACTACAAGTAACTATGTATTAAACTATAGGTATACTTACCTAAATGTCCAGTGCTTTGTCCTCGAGATAATTATCCTGACATATTAAACGTAAGTAGAAATACCATAGAAATAACACTGAATAATAATTATGATGATAGAACTTCACGTAGAAGTAAGTTCGTTTAATCACAGAATATGTTTAGTTATAATCAGGGATTCTTTACTCAAATAAGAACACTTAACATATAAACTTACACACTTAAATTATAACAGACAAAAATTAAAAAATAAATACACAGTACAAGGTACTAATAAATATTAAAAAAGGACAGAGCAAAAATTATAGTTAGGTATGGGTATTTTGTATTTTGTCCATAAGTCTTGCAGGGGATATTTAGGATACCTTATATCAGTGTTTATTTAGTTTTATTTAATTTTTAATTTAAACGTTTATATTATTTTTGTGTGTGTACTAAAGGTGTCTATATGTTCACATTACTTATTATTATTTATTTATTATTATTTCAGATGAAAACCCTACCAGCGGCGTTTGTATTTTCCTTAATTTTCCTGTCATTAACTTCACCAAATGAAGCTTATAGAGTCTTGGTCTCGTTTCCAATGGCGTCACCGAGTCACACCATACTCGGTAGAGGAATCGTCAATAATCTGCTGGAAGCCGGTCATGAGGTGAGGACATCTATGTCATCATAACTCATACTCATACTCATCTATATAGATTGTAGGTACAATCGCCACCGTAACGTTTACAATTCTGTGCAGCACTATTTGAACATTATTACAACGTAACCTGTGGATCGAACCCACGTCAGTTGGTGTAGCGGGTGGCCGCTTATACCACTCGGCCAACTAAAAACATAGCTAACATGTTGAAAATAACAATCACATTGAGTACTTTGAAATCATTGTATTTATGTTTGTGTGTAACGTCTCGAAAGAAGGTCGTAAGTCCAATACTCGTTCATAGTATTATTGTAGAAAACTGATAGTGGACTTGAAGATATGACGCATACTGTAGATACAGAACACTTGCGTATGCGTATGAAATAAAAATTACAAAAATGTAAAAAATTAAAAAATATCTTATTCGGTTATTATGTTAGGTATTTCCATTAAAATTTTAATCTCTCCGACCAGGAGTTTTTGCAAGTTTTGCATACACCCTAAATTCGTCATGGGAAAAAAATCAATTTTTTTTAGTCTTTTAATACTTAGGTAAGTACCTACGTATTTTACCGACCAAAAAGAAGAGATAACAAGAGGTTAACGACCCTTATAAAATATTCTCATCCAGAACTACGCCATGAACTGCGATCCAATTAATATTTTCACATCTTTGTTTTGTAAATTAACAAATATTTTTTTCAAAAGTGTACCTATTCCATAATTATCATTTTACACATGAAGATTTTTATCTGCAGATGGAATACTAACCTAAACATCGGAATAACATAGTATTTTCTAAAGTTATCGAAACTCATAATGAAACCTTTTTAACGCATATCATTGCGTTTATTTTGTAAAAACCTGCCGTTTCGAGAACTATGCTGATCCAAAAAACTTAGAAACAGAACTCAGTTCTGGGTAAAACTTCCTTGTGCAAATATCATGGTATCATGGCCCAGGTAGACTGAGGTGGCATTAGTCTCCTCGGTTAGTTTGTAACGCGATTATATCAGTTAAAAAATAGTTTCATAATCGCATCCACCACGCTCTGCGTGTTAGCGTGTTTGTCTAACGAAGAGACCAATGCCCACACATTCCTGGAATGCGGGAGCCTGGCTGCCTACATGGCAAACCCAACAACACTCCAAGAGACGTGCGAGGACCCCAGGAAGATACTGCGCTTCTAGTCGGAGCTGGGTTGGCTGGAGTAGCAGTCAACGATCACGCACAACAGGCAGAGTGATGCCTACATGCGGAAATCGGAGCATCCTACCTATCTACCTATCGCATCCACCGACAACTGGCAACTAAAACCAGAATGAAACCTGGATGTAGGCAATTAAACCATTTTTTTTCCACTCGAAACCATAAAATTTTAATGGAACACTAACTTACTGTACCACATACCTAAATAAACAAGTATCTACATAGTTGAAACAGTGTGCAGTGTGGTAAATTTTTAATGAATTTTGAACAAAAAATTGTTTTCATTCCTGCTTCAGTTTATTTTATCTTTTTCGGTTACACCTCCTCTGGACATTACACCGCGTCGGTACTGATGACAAAAATAAATATATTGAAATTACATATGATTCCTACAAAGTTAAGGGTTTAGTTTAAGTCCTACGTTTTTAGGGTTTTATAGATTATAGATCCCTTATAGATTCGTCATGTCTGTCTGTCTGCCGTATGTCACAGCCACTTTTTTCCGAAACTATAAGAACTATACTGTTGAAACTTGGTAAGTAGATGTATTCTGTGAACCGCATTAAGATTTTCAGACACAAAAAAAAAACAATAAATTTTAGGGTTTCCCATACTTAGGACTGAAACTTTAATAGTACATTGCGATACAAGTGTGGAAAGTTGATCATTCCGTAGAGGCGGTTTATGACGCGCGAGCGGAACGCGAGCGTGGCAAAAGTCGAGATGGAATGATCAATTCACACGTGTATCGTACGACGTTTTTTATCACAGTTGCGAATAAAAAAAAAGACTTGTTAAAATTTTAATAATAAAAAGTTTTTAAGAATTTTAGGTTATGTTTACTATTTTTTGTTAATTACACTCCCGAAAGGCTAGGCAAAAGACTTTTAACCTATACAGCCTCGTCTGACATACAATATTTTTTTAGGGTTTTTTTCATTTGTTTTTGCGTCGGCGGTTAAAAACAGAATATAATGGTAAGGAAAAAATATATTTATGTACCTAAAGAAAAAACAAAATAAAAACAAAACTCAATTTTTAATTATTTTCAAAGACGTCATTACGTAATCGTTCGTTATCAGACTTTAGAGACAACCTTTTGAAAAGAAGAAAAAAGGTACCAACAAAGAGTTTTAAGCCAGCAAGGCTTAAAAACTCTTTGGATGGTACCTTTTTCTATACATCAAAACAGTATAACCCAGATAAAGGAGATCATTCATGTTTCTAACAAAAAATACCCACAAAAAAAAATGCCGGCCAGTAATAAAAATTGTTTCTATCTTGTAGAGAATAACATTTTAAACAATGTTTACTAAGGCAACAAAGAGCTACGATCAAAAATCGTTGAGTTATTTTACATTGAAAACCCAAAAAATGCATTTTATAGAGATCCGTTTGACCACTTTTAAGTTCCCACTAAAACTTCTGAAAGGGTTATTGGATATACCTATGTATATAAATATAATAAAAACAGACAAAGCTTATCCATTTACTACTTATTTATATATTTTTTCTGTAGTAATATCTTAAAAGTGGTCAAACGGATCTCTACAAAATGCATTTTTTTGGGTTTTCAATGTAAAATAACTCAACGATGGTTGATCGTAGCTCTTTGTTGCCATAGTAAACATTGTTTAAAATGTTATTCTCTACAAGATAGAAACATTTTTTTTTCTGGCCGGCACCTTAATTTTTGGGTACGATTTGAACGATGTCCTTATGAATGTTTCATCTACTATATGCTCACTATATGTCATTAGCAGTAAGATACGTATTTGACATATCGGGATAACGTATTATTTTAGCACTAGTTGGATTTTTTTTTATCGCACGCGTGTATAATACGTTGCATTATGAGCCTAAAAGCGGTTTAATAAGATTCACTTTATGAGCAACTGTGATAAAAAAAATATTTTTCATCAAACCCATACGTATGGGGTATTTATTAAAATAATAATAATAAATATGTTTATTGAGTAATAAATATGTTTATGTTATGGATAGGTCTTCAAAAATGATATTGAGGTTTCTAATATAATTTTTTTCCAAACTGAATAGTTTACGCGAGAGACACATCCAAAGTGGTAAAAAGTGTCCCCCCCCCCTGTAACTTCTAAAATAAGAGAATGATGAAACTAAAAGAAATATAAGACATACATTACCATGCAAACTTCCACCCAAAATTGGTTTGAACGAGAGCTGGTCAGTAGTTTTTTTAATACGTCATAAACCGTAATCCGCCATTTACCCTTCATTCATGTATTTTTACCACTAGCGCCATCTATTTTTTTATGACTCCTATTTAACAGACGTGATTTTTATGTAATGATAATGGTACGGAACCCTTCGTGCGCGAGTCCGACTCGCACTTGACCGGTTTTTAAATGTTGGTAGCGTTTCGCGAAAAAGCTGCACACTGACCTATACTTCTAATCTATATAATTTACACAGCGTCAATGTTATTTAGGGCGCTATAGTGCCTGCATTAGATGTAGCAGGCTAGCCCAGCCCAGCACCCTCTCAGCTAAGTCGGCCATTTCCAGGGGAAATTACTCGTCAATAAGTCTGAAAGCAACTAAGCCGCGGGTTTCATCACGATATTTTCCTTCACTGTCCCCAATAGGTGCTTGCCAAAAATATATACCTAATCACTAAAAAGCCCCTTTTATTTGCAGGTTGTCTTTATAACGTCATTTCCAAAAGAAAATTCAGTTTTTAACTTGAAAGAAATCAATGTTATGAATGTTTCTAACGAAATTAATAAAGAATTGGGTGGTAAGTTCCAAGTACATAATTAATTTACTCGTAGTTGCAATAAATTACATTACATATTGAGAGCTATCGTAAACTACAGATTTTCTATCGGCCTTCTAAAAAACCCGCGGGCTGTTTTCCGCAATTAGATCCTTTTTAATTGGGTCCTTTTTGCGTGAGGATGGAGTAAGCTTGCCCAGCACCTACTACCCTCTCAGCTTAATCGACCATGTCCAGAGAAGAGAACTTGTCAATACTTCTGTAGCCAACTAAGCCTCGGGTTTCTTAAGAAAAATTCATCGGTGCAACTATCTATTGGCCTATTTCGTATCAACAGCGCAGAAGTATAAAAATAAGCGATGGCTTTCTTTTTTTGCCAAACTACGCGATCAAGGTCTAATCCCAACCAGTTGGCACAATGGTCACCTTGCCAGACTGCCAAACACAGGGTTGCGGTTTCGATTCCCGCCTCAGACATGTATTTATGCTTAGATATTTGTCTGTGGTCTGGTTGTTTCTATGTATTATAAGTATATATTTACAGAAGAAAAGTATATAAGTATCTAGTATAAGTATCTAAGTACCTACTTAGCTTGGGGCGATGTGTGGAATGTCCTGCAATATTTATTTATTTATCTTATCTATTTGAGAAAAAGACTCGTCAACGAATCTCTAAAACTACAGGACCTATGAGTCTGGAACTCTGATGAGATACTCTGAAACTTCACATGGGGGTTCCTGTTATAGGACGTAGGCGCACACTAAGAGAGGATTTTTGGCGTTTTTGGATTTTTTGGCTAAAAGGCGTAAGAAGGGCTGATAAAGTTTGTAGTTTGTAGTAACTATTGTATTCTGTGTTTGTAATATATATAAAAAATATCTCATACAAATCGGTATGGGTTTTTTTTAAAGATAAGTATTAGGTTTAAATTATGAACTTTTATGGCAGACAGTGGATTCAAGATAAAAGATCTTGTTGGGCGAGCCAACGTCGCTGATAGATTTGCGTTTATGTACTTCGTTTACGCTTTCAATAAGAAATTATTGGAGCATGAAATGATGACAAAGTTTCTCAGCGATCCTGATGAAAAATTTGATGCAGTTGTTTTGGAGTGGTTTTTCTCGGAGACTGTGGCGGGGTAAGACATTATTTTTAATACATTATTTCGGGAAAATTGTACCTCATAATTTTCGAAGTGCACAGGAAAATCCTTCAACTGTTTCCTAATATGATTACCAATAACCGTGCATAGCTCACCAAAAGTAGTCAGCTTTCAACTTCAAGTCCTTTAAGAAAATGAATTTTCAATTCTAACTGTTTAATCTGTTATCGTTATTTCAGAATAGCACCTTTATTCCAATGTCCATTAATCTGGCTTGGATCTACCGAAGTTCACGGTCAAATCCTACGAGTGATTGACGAAGTCCCCAATCCTGCTTACAACACAGACCTAATGTCTACAAACGTACCTCCCTTCACATTCTGGCAAAGGGTTGTTGAGTTGTACAGTGCTGTGAGAAGACAGTTCATTGTCAAGTAAGTTTGAAATAGTGCAAACCACCGCTCAAGAGTATTGACCAGTTCTGTCTTCTAAATATTTAATAAGTTGGTAGGAAGATAAAGCCCACATGAAAACCTATTTTCTCTAAAGCCCTATCAATATCTGTCGAAATCCATTCAAATTTTACTATATTTATATAAAGTGTATAGATATCTGTAAGTATAATACAGACAAAAATAGAAAACAGCAATTTTTATCACAGTTGCTCATAAAGTGGATCTTATTAAACCGCTTTTAGGCTCATAATGCAAGGTATTATACACGCGTGCGATAAAAAAAAATCCAACTAGTGCTAAAATAATACGTTATCCCGATATGTCAAATACGTATCTTACTGCTAATGACATATAGTAGATGAAACATTCTTAAGGACATCGTTCAAATCGTACCCAAAACTTAAGGTGCCGGCCAGAAAAAAAAATGTTTCTATCTTGTAGAGAATAACATTTTAAACAATGTTTACTAAGGCAACAAAGAGCTACGATCAACCATCGTTGAGTTATTTTACATTGAAAACCCAAAAAAATGCATTTTGTAGAGATCCGTTTGACCACTTTTAAGATATTACTACAGAAAAAATATAAAAATAAGTAGTAAATGGATAAGCTTTGTCTGTTTTTATTATATTTATATAAATTGGTATATCCAATAACCCTTTCAGAAGTTTTAGTGGAATCTTAAAAGTGGTCAAACTGATCTCTATAAAATGCATTTTTTGTGTTTTCAATGTAAAATAACTCAACGATTTTTGATCGTAGCTCTTTGTTGCCTTAGTAAACATGGTTTATAATGTTATTCTCTACAAGATAGATACAATTTTTATTACTGGCCGGCATTTTTTTTTGTGGGTATTTTTTGTTAGAAACATGAATGATCTCCTTTATCTGGGTTATACTGTTTTGATGTATAGGAAAAGGTACCATCCAAAGAGTTTTTAAGCCTTGCTGGCTTAAAACTCTTTGTTGGTACCTTTTTTCTTCTTTTCAAAAGGTTGTCTCTAAAGTCTGATAACGAACGATAATATTACGTGATGACGTCTTTGAAAATAATTAAAAATTGAGTTTTGTTTTTATTTTGTTTTTTCTTTAGGTACATAAATGTATTTTTTCCTTACCATTAATAGGTATTCTGTTTTTAACCGCCGACGCAAAAACAAATGAAAAAAAACCCTAAAAAAATATTGTATGTCAGACGCTGTATAGGTTAAAAGTCTTTTGCCTAGCCTTTCGGAAGTGTAATTAACAAAAAATAGTAAACATAACCTAAAATTCTTAAAACTTTTTATTATTAAAATTTTAACAAGTCTTTTTTTATTCGCAACTGTGATAAAAAACGTCGTACGATACACGTGTGAATTGATCATTCCATCTCGGCTTTTGCCACGCTCGCGTTCCGCTCGCGCGTCATAAACCGCCTCTATGGAATGATCAACTTTCCACACTTGTATCGCAATGTACTATTGCTGCACTCTGACAAAAATTGTATAAACATGGGTTTGGAACAATTGGGTTTTATATGAACTTATTATCTTTTTAATAAAAATGAATAACCAACATTAAACTTAAAAATATGCTCGTTTAAATGAGAAATCGCAAATTCAGGACCATCTTTATTACAACAAAAAAACTTTTGGTTTTTTTTTCAGTTTTATCATTGCACCTTTTGAAAAAGCAATTTACAATGACGTGTTTCCTAAAATAGCAGCAAAGAGAGGAGTTTCTATGCCTTCATATGAAGAAGCTAT
Source organism: Idaea aversata (assembly GCA_907269075.1). Taxonomy (NCBI): domain Eukaryota; kingdom Metazoa; phylum Arthropoda; class Insecta; order Lepidoptera; family Geometridae; genus Idaea; species Idaea aversata. The sequence continues at coordinate 9,923,668 of OU026102.1, forward strand.
TTATAATGCATCTCTTATGTTAGTAAATTCAGATCCTTCAGTTGGAATAGCGTTCAGGTTGCCTCAGAATGTGAAATATATTGGAGGATATCATATTGATGGGAAAGTTAAGCCATTACCTGAGGTAGGTATGCCCAGAATCTTTCAAAACGAGCTTTTCATGCTCCGTGACCTGATTTCTCTCTGGTTTTGAAATAGACTACGGTACAAAGAACTAATAATATATTGTTCATGAAGTTTGAAAAAGAAATCAGTAACATATTTTAAATTACTTTTCAGGATCTGCAAATGTTGATGGACACGTCCAAAAATGGCGTAGTATACTTCAGCATGGGATCAAACTTAAAAAGCGTGGACATGACAGATAAAATGAAGGAAACTTTCTTGAAAGTATTAGGAAATCTTAAACAAGACGTAATCTGGAAGTTTGAAGGAGAATTAAAAGACGTGCCGAAAAACATTCATTTGAAGAAATGGGCTCCGCAACAGAGTATATTAGGTGAGAATAAAATAAATGAAACAAAGGAAAAAGGAAGAAAAATACTGAAATAAAAGATTAACGGCAATTTTTTTTGACTCGAAAGGGAATAGAAAATTCAATTAAATACACCTAAGAAGGATCATAACTTTTTCCTGATCTTTCCGTAGGTGTGTCATTGATAATTTATTTGCCTACACGTCTTTTCAGCGCATCCAAACCTAAAACTCTTCATAACACACGGAGGTCAGTTGTCGATCACTGAATGTGTATACTTTGGAGTACCAATCGTAGGTCTGCCTGTACTAGGGGATCAATTTGTGAACCTGAAAGCTGTTGAGACCAAAGGTTATGGTATCATGGTTGAACTTGGTGACGATATAGCCGAAGAATTAACTGCAGCTGTTAATAAGGTTCTGAAAAATCCAGAGTAAGTAATATAAGAGGAAAAAGGAATGTAAGAAATTCAAATCGTATACACACTAGAGATAGATTGATCATTCCTAATCAGAAGTCCCGTCTTTGTATGACTCAAAAAAGAAGCACAATTTCTAAAATGCAGTAAGAGTAAAGAGCAAAAGGCTATGTTTTAATCAAAGACATATTCATAATATTTAATTTCGATAAAGGAGACTGGGTAAATGGGCCAATGAAATTTGAACTTTTTAATCATGCCCCGACTAAACTTGGGGCTAAATTAAACATACAGGAACAGTCAAATTCTCGACCTCAAGTTTGACAGCTCTTGATTGATCAATCAATGGATTAAATTATATATTTCTGTTTTCATTCTTTCAGATACAAAACAAAAGCAAAATACCTATCATCTATATTCCACGACCGCCTCGTACCACCAGGAAAGGAGTTAGTTCACTGGATAGAACACGTTGTGCGAACAAAAGGAGCACCTCACTTGCGCTCCAAAGCTATTCTGTTGTCTTGGTACCAGAAGTTCTACGTCGATGGCATTTGTTTATTACTGCTGATTATTTTGATTGTTTATAAAAGTTTAAAATGTATGTTTAAGAAGGGACAGAATGTTGGTAAGATAAAAGTGAATTAATGGTTAATAAACGTTTAAATCGAATTGGTGTTACCGTTACTATGTCTTTGATTGGATTTATTAGTTACCTTTAGCATTAAAGAGTCGTGGAAAGTAGGTACTTGTCCAGTAGCTTCCAAGTAAAAAGCTGCATTTGTTACCACCTACAATTCTATTATAAGTAAACCAGTAGCGAGGAGTCCATGCAACCCGATTTCCGTCTGCTTACTTTTACGGATCCTTGCATACTTTCACGTGGTGTAGCAAGTAAAGGTAGATTCTTAACATGTACTAAAATCATTGTTGTTGTTTTATCAGCTTACCTTTAAAGAAATACCACACCTCGTCATTTGTTGTACTTACATAAATGAATGAATAGTAAATTAAACATATTGTATTTGTCCCACAAAAAACAAATTAAGATCTCTAATAAATGTCTCCCATGATGCTAATAGGAATTTCAAAATTATGTTTGACGGTAAGCGTGATTATTGAAATAACAAATTAACTGGGTTTCCCTTTGTTATGTATTACTTACGAGATTTAGTTTCGAAAAAACTTTTCTTGTTATAACTTCTCTCATTTGATCGAAGTTTCGCGCCTATAATTCTTACAGGACCAGCCGGCTTCTGGTTTTGTTACAGCTAAATAATATCCGGTGGAAAGAGCGTTGTTGGCCTAGTGGTCGATACTTTGACTTTCACTCCGTAGGTCGAGGGTTTGAATCCCGGCAGGCCGTGCACCTATGGATTTTTCTTGCCAATTTATGTGCGCTAATTGACATTGCTGTGACGGTGAAGGAAAACATCGTGATGGAAACCGCGGCTCAGTTGGCATTAGACGTATTTACAAGTTCTTTTTTTTGGAATTTGTAAGTATATATCAATAAGCAAGTGGAAAAGGTTTTTTTTCTAGACCCAGCCTGAGATCTAGATCTGAGATTTAGATCTACTCTGTTTTCATATCATCCTACTGAATTGGCTTTCAGCGAAAAGTTAATTTTGATACACGTGTTTTGATAGAAGCCCCAAGCTTGATCAAATAATTCACTAAGTAAATAGCTATCTAGGTTATTGTGTAATTTTAATTGATACATATAAAAATTTGTTTGTACGTTTGTTCCTCTTTCATGCAAAAACTTCTGGACCGATTGCGATGAATACCTGGATTTTAAATTGTGCTTAGAACCCTCAACCAGCGAACATTACTTAGTCCACTACGTGCTGTTGCTATGTTCTCCAGCTTAATCTTAGTTTTAATGATGCCTAAGTTAAACTTTATTATAAATAGTTCCCGAGTTTGAGCTGCTACTATGCTAATTAGTTAAATGTAACTTTGTTTGCTGTCGTTAACTATATTTTAATTTAATAATTTAAAAAACACATTAGGAAACTTTTTAGGGGTCAGTACTCAAAGGGTAAAAACGGGGCCCTTTTACTAAGACTCCACTGTCCGTCGGTCTGTCAGGCTGATATCTCATGAACCGTGATAGCTAGACAGTTGAAATTTACACAGATGATGTATTTCTTTTGCCGCTATAATAACAAATACTAAATACCGAATATACCTAATGGTACAGAATCCTTTGTGCGCGAGCCCGACTCTCACTTGGCCGGTTTTTATACCGATATTCTCAGTAGAAAATCTGGTAAGTATGTATTTGCATTGGGCAGGTACGGTCCCTTGACGGAACTTTTCTAACTACATCCATATGAAACAAATATCACCTCATCAAGTATATTGACTCTGATGTCTACTGAATGTGAATATCACGAAAATATAACCAATATTTTCCTGTTTATAGAACAGTGGCTTATATTTATTATGAGGAAAATATCGAATAGTCATATCCAATCAGTATCACGACGGAGGCGGTGTTTCCACTCTTTCCTCAACATCAACGAATGAATCGTAATGAGAGTCGACTTTCTGATGACTTTGTTTATACATGTTTTTGATGTTCTTGGTTAAGATCTGATCATAAAGTCGAAACAGAGAAAAGAATAACGCAATGAACAAATACAATACAAAATACAATTATTTACTATTTATTATTACTCGACTGCAGGGAAAGGGTTATGTTTTTCGCGCCTATCTTTGTAAGAGTATGTTTGGTTGTAATATTCTTTTCATTACTCATACTCCGAAGGTAGGTCTCAATATGCCTGAAGAGCGTGTAGAAAATAAAACTTCCAGCCCTAGGGCTTTTCGCTTTCACTGACAGCTGTCATGTCAAATTATGGCTTCGCACGACTTGTGCAATGTGCATATAGCCAGTATCAGTATCATTATACATTAGGAACTTCAAAACCTAACCTCCTTGCTTTAGGTAGCACCAAAGAATAACACTATATGTATATAACCTCTTTGGTCCCAACCTTGTAAGAGGATCAGGTAGTATGGAGTCTCTCATCCATTCTCGTTGTTAGGAAGAATTTTATGTATTATTCGTAATGAAAAGCACAGTGTTTACCTCGGGTGAAAGACTCATTAAGTCCCTCGAACATTAAGTCCCTCGAACGTGACTTTCACACCTAGGATAACAATGTACTATTATTCCTTCATATCTTACAAACAGCTCAATGGATTTCTTTAATTAAGGTATTGTTATGTTGTTGATTCGTCTCATTAGTCCAACTGTTCTTATTTATTTATTTGATTTTTATTACGTCCCATTTCAGTGCAAATACCTCACTCATGTCTTTCTACTGTTACCTGTATAGTGCCAGTGCCAGTGTGTCCAGTTTAAAAAGTTGTATATTTAATCAACTGATTAAAAAGTTATATAGTGACTTACATCCAATCTAGACCATTTATACAACAACGCTAGCAACTCTAATGCATCGCGCTGTAATGTCTTGAATATGTATTAGATGGAGTAGGCTTGCCAGCACCTATGCCTCCCTCAGCTTAGTCGAGCATGTCAAGAAACAACTCGATAATACGTTTGGAGCCAAGTAAACGTCAAGTTTCAGGAGAGAGTTGAAGGAAAACATTGAGAAATGTTTTCGTTGTCCTTCATCGTAGGAGCAATGTTATTAATTACATAGTTTACACAGTCTCCGTTTATGTATACGACCACAACATGCTTGTACGTTATACCCTTAATACAAACTCCAAGAAAATAATTTACTTACCTTAAAACAACAAGCGTATTATAACACTGCAAAATTTCCTTGTTAACAAACTCAAGAACATCTTTTAAAACGGCAAGTTATTTACGAAAATGTTCCATTAAAATGGGTAGCCTTTATTAAGAGGTCGGTGGAAAGACGAGAATGCGGTTCGTAATATCCACGTAGCGAGCGTGACCGGAATGCTGGCTCCGTTCCACCGCCAATAAAGTAATTAAGGAACACCTAATTGCATTGAGCCCACTAACTTTGTTAGTCAAATCTTGCTTGTATTGTAAACTTTTTAATGTGTAATACTTGGAGATGGGATTCGTTTGATTTGGTGCTGTTTTACTTTCTTAGATTAATTGGGACCCCAACTGCATACATAGTCACAATCAAGTTGGGGATTGTATAAATTAGGTCCAATTAAGTTAAATACCCACGTTGACGACCTAGTTGGCACAATGGTTACCATGCCGAACTGCCAAACACAGGGTTGCGGGTTCGACCCGCCTCAGACAAGTATTTATGCTTAGATATTTGTCTGTGGTCTGGTTGTTTCTATGTATTATAAGTATAATATATTTACAAAAGAAAAGTATTTATGTAGTATATCCGTTGTCTAGCACCCATAATACAAGTCTAGTTACTTAGTATGGGGCTGGATGGCGAGGTGTGGAATGTCCTGCAATATTTATGTAATAAAAATCATTGTGGTTAAGTTAGATTATTCGTACATATTAGCTTCTATTGACCAAAGGGCTGCTTACTACTTTGGCTAACGATGGCATTGCGATCCAAAGAGGCAATATAACTATATTTTGGGCACTCTGTCTAGGGAAACTTATTTGGATATTTAATATTATTAAGTAAGTATTTTTATTTGTTTTTTATTTATGTTTTTAAAAAAGGTTTGTTATAAGTACTTAATTTATTATTGTAGTTAACTGTAGGTATAGGGCTACAGAATTTTACATTTAACCTTTTGTAGCGCAACGTATTTCTAAAAAACAAACTGTTTACATTAATTAATTAGAGGCATTATAGTAAATAAATCAATAAATAACCTACTGTATAACATGTCAATAATCAATTGATATTATTTACTGATTAATTAATTTGTACAAGATGAACAAGTTCTCGTTAAATCAGAGTAATTAATCTATTTGCTAGTTGTCGGGGTTTCGGGGAGCTGGATGTAATTGAATTGATAGCGTCGTCCTAGGGTTGTCACCTCAGGCTCTACCTCAGGGCAGACGGCAATAACTGCACGTTACTGTCATTAGATTGACACGTTCTAGGAGCCATGATGGAAACCACGGACGTATGAAGAGACGTGCAACTTCGAATGTTCCATTCTACATGCAGTTTGTAGTTACCTTAAGTTTAACTTAAGGTGAAGTAAGTTGTAAATCGAACGATTTTGGTCGATTCGACTTTAGCTTTGTTAAAAAAATATTTTATACAGGGTTTCTTTTTTACCCTAAGAGGTAGGTACTGAACCGCTTAATGTTAGGTACTTATTAAATATTATTTTCTTTTAGCAGATAGTTACTTATGTTAGAATTTATTTTATTTATTTTTCATGTAGGTAGGTAATCATTTTGCGTTTTGTTTTTATCTTGCAATAAAGTGTCTATCTATGTTTACAACCACTCTATTTTTTTTAAAATTTGATACACGTTGGCTTGATAGAAATCAATCTGAAACTCTACGTAATTTTCAAAAAAAAAATACACATTTCTGGTCGTCGACGGAAAGAATGAACTTCATTTAGTTTCGTTTAAATATTATTGTTAAATATATTGGTACAACATAAACTGAAGGCCAATTCTTGTAAATAAAATTGTTCAAATTACATTACAATATCATTCAGATTGCATTTCGATTACAAAAAATATTCTTTAGAATAAAAAAGCTGACTATTTCGAGCTATACTTTGAGGGTATTTTTTTGCAATTAAAATGCAACAGTAATGGTATTGCAATGAAATTTAAGGCCAATTCTTGTAATGTTATTTCTTGAAATGTTATTTACAGGAATTGGCCTTCTGTAATGTAATGCCAATGATATTTTTTATCATTCCTTGGAACTATTTTGTGTAAAATACGAGGAATAAAATCAGGATAGAATTTTGTGTATAATAATAAGCAATTGAACTTTTTTAGGGGGAAATTCGGCTAGTTTTGCACCATAATTTCTCGTATGTCACTTATTTCTTTTTAATCCAACAGGGACCGACGATTAGGAATGAGTACTACCTTAAGCGGGTACGTGGTTATTGCTTTTCCATACAAATGTAAGTATTTCAATATTTCCTCCCTAAATGAAGCCATATTTTTTTCACATAACCGAGGTTTTACTCGCGTAAAGAGGAGGGACTAGTTACCAATAAAAAAGATTAATTTCATGTCGTTTTCTTTTCACCTCAATAAAGGTTAAATCCATTAATAGTTATCTGAATTCAGTTGGCAAAGGTTTAATTTTCACCTGCCAATATCCACTCACTTGAACTTCTGAACTCCACTTTTGAACTCTACTCATGAATGAATGCACTTTGCGTTTAAGGATTATTCTTTTCGACTCCCACTCTCCGTCCTCATGAGGGCCGTAAGGGAAATAAGCACTTTCATGAGGTTCAAAATATGAAAAGAAATGTATAAATTGAGTAACAAAAAAGTATGATAACATATTCTATAGTTATATTATAGTATTCTAGTTTGGTATTTTACTATCATCACTACATAGTCACTACATAGTATAAAACAAAGTCGCTTTCTCTGTCCCTGTCCCTATATCCCTTTGTATGCTTAAATCTTTAAAACTACGAAACGGATTTTGATGCGGCTTTTTTTAATAGATAGAGTGATTCAAGAGGAAGGTTTATATGTATAATACATGCATAATATAGCCGTGCGAAGCCGGGGCGGGTCGCTAGTAGAATATAATTGTGTTTATGATCCGATGAAAATACACAGCTCTTCTTACTGAGCACACAATATAAAATTGTAATGATACCATAAATGAAAAATAAGAACAAAGATTAAAATACGTTACACATTTTTAACTACACATATCTTTGAACGAGCTAATCTCAGGAACTAGGTTCGAATTGAAAAAATATTTTTGTGTTGGAATATTGGAATATTTTTTAATGGACTACCATTTATCGAGAAAGGCTATAAGCTACTTTTGGTCATTTACGTCTGAAACCAACTAAGCCGCGGGTTTCATCAAGATATTTTCTTTTACCGTAAGAGCAAGTCTTAATACTTCGAAATAAATAATCATTCACATTTTTCCGAATTAAAGTCGACGTATCTAACAGTAGGCCAACACCGCTTTTAGTATGTAATAAAGTAAGAAAGAAAAGCAATGGAATGGAACGGAAAAAAAAAAACTCTCTACCCGCGTCGCTGTTCCCACAAAACTACAACCTTGGAGTCTTCAAGTCTAGAGTGAATAGGTACCTTCTAGGCGAGCATGCTACATCTTCGACCTCATCTTCGCTTCCCATCAGGTGATATGAGGTCAAATGCAAGCCTATATTGTTAAAAAAAAAGCATTTATTGAGTATCAAACATACGACAAACACAGGGAAGAAATGGACATGAAAGAAAAAAATTACATAAAAAATCAGAAGTCACATAAGAAAAACATAAAGAGGAGTGGTGTGCTGACCCAAATGGGTCGACTTTAGCTAAAAGCTGAAAATATTTATTGAGATATGTGTCATCTCCTCGTACTTAACCTTTGCAATGGGTTGGTACGTACTCTAGGTACAACTAATTAGGTCAGCCTGACCTATGGGACCTTAATTCCCCGCACACCTAGTTATGTTCTCTCTCACTATGTTCCCTGTAATGAACGGCCTGTCCTGACCGAATTGGCATATGGAGGCTGAACATCTATTAAATCTTGTTTGCTAAGAGCAACGGTAGGGTGACTATGACTTCCCTAAATAATGATGGCAAGGCAATACTTGAGCATATTAAAAATAGCAATTAAGATAAAATTTCTAATTTTTCTAGATTACAATGAAATTGATAGTATTTTAGTGAAAAAGATGTAGAAAAAGATATAAGGATTTAAAATCACGTGTTTTTCATTTTCTTCATCAGCATGTGACGCCATTACACATGTAGGAACTACAAGAACCTCCTTGCAAACAATTAATTTTTGTATGAAGTTTTGCCATTCTTCTTTGATAAAGAGATACGTAAGTAAGAAAGCTTGGTTCGTTTAGAAATAATGTAAAACAAGGCAATTACTTTTAAGAAAGATTTGTATTTTTGAAATTTTTTTTGCACGACTAATGTCTAATTTATAAAAAATGACAACGAGCCCAAAAATGTCCATTAATAAAAATTACCATTCATTTAAACGTTTCTGAGAAAACGATGGACAATTGTATTTTTTTAATGTTAATTTGTTTCTTACTATTTAGATATATTATGTCTGCAGCACTATCTACACAAAACATAGACGTGTGGTCACCCCACGTAGCATTAGACCTCAGTTCCAGCCGTATTATGGAAATTAGAGACCCGTTACGATCACAAAGGGTTGATCAATGTAGAAACGGTTAATACGGAACCCTCCTTCTTAATCCGTTTATTACTCCAATGAATTGATAGAATTAACTATTCTGGCATTGTAATGATACGCAAACGATGGTACAGTTAACAATTCAATAGATAGTGAGTGGCTGAAATGGAATAACTCCTTTAATGATTGATGAAATTTAATTTTGTATTATCTAGGCATATAGATATACTAGCTGCGCAGCGCGGTTTCACCCGCGTAAGTCCCGATCCCGTGGGAATATCAAAATACAAAGTAGCTTCCGCGATAAATGGACTATCCAACACAAAAATAACTTTTCAATTCGAACCAGTAGTTCCTGAGATTAGCACGTTCAAACAAACAAACTCTTCAGCTTTATAATATTAGTATAGATTATTTATAGTGTGTAAGTCAGCACTAGGCATTTTGGGGGTTCGTATTGCTCGCGTCCGTGGGATTTAGCCCTAGGTGTCCCACACTTGACCCTGGGTGGTGCTAAAGGAGCAATCTCTTAGTAGGAGGCTTTGTCCGCGGCTTATTACCACTGACCAGCCTAAGTGGTATCGCCAAACGCACTTGTCCATGTTCCGACACGCAGCCACAAAAGAAGGACAACTCAGAAAACTTTTTATTCCATTGTAGTCTTCCTACCTTCACTCGCGTCCCTCGAAGGCCCCTGTTTCTTTGGGGGTCTTTGTGTCACGACCGTATAGGTATCTTCTAGGAAAGCGTGCTACATTTTAAACCATCGCGTCCCTTACTATATCGTGTGAGATAGTGGTCAAACGCTGACCTATTTATTATAAAAATATAGTTAAATATTATACTTAACTAAAACTTTGATTCGTATAACAAAAACAAATAAAATGCTTAATTGCATATTCTAATTTTTAGCAGTTTTGTATTTTGGTAGGTACCGACTTTGCTTACTTGTCGTTAGTAAGTATTTTATATAGAATTTTCTTCAGGATTGTCCCACCCAATCGGTTCTCTCTCCTTCACCCTCCCTCTCTAAGACAGAAGCCGCAGGCGCGGCCGTCTAGCAAGTACTTACTTAAATAACAAAGTTATTCTATTCCAATTACCAAATGCCTCGAGATGAGGAAAAAAATATGATTTTATCCTAATTTTATCCTGTCAGAATCAGTAAATTTTATTGATTGAAATTGTACTTTAGTATAGGTACCTACAAAAAAAAAACATGGGTAAAATGGGTGTGTAATAGAAATACGAAGTATATTTATTAGACACTAGCTGCAGCGCTCCGCGGTTTCATCCGCGTAACTTTCGATCCCGTGGGAATATCGGGATAAAAAAGTAGCTTATGTTACTCTCAATGAATCAATGTATCCTCATCCCAAGTTTTATCAAAATCGGCCCAGTAGTTTCGAAGCCTATTCGTTACAAACATGAAACAAAAATCTAATATTAGTATAAATGACAAAATATACATATCTTATTATAATTAACAGATGGATGGGCTAGCTTGTTCCGCCGGGTAACCGAATATCGTGGTAATTTATGAAATATAATAGAGCAAAACGGTACAAACACATATTTGTTAATTTTAATAGCAAATGACAAATGAGTGTCAAATTAACAATTGAAATGAAAACAACAGGTATCAATAAATGTATTCAAACAACATAAATTTTATATTCTTAACAAAATTATAAAGAAAGATAGATAGATAACTTTATTTATACAACACAGGACGAAACAGAACACGATATGTATGTCGTATAAAGTAAAGTAATAGCTAGAAAGTATAAGTTGCACAAATGGGCGGCCTTATCGATGAAACCGATTTCTTCCAGGCAACCTTTGGATGGAAAAGAACTGATTCAGCTTTAATGGTAGGTTGTGAATTTACTCAAACCACATAACCTGTACTAGGTATAAACCTGTAAAGGACATTGTCCACTTTTGTTGAAGATATGGATTGAACTTAAACATCGTTTCATTCGTCGTTTTACTTTAATTATAACAACGTTATAATTAAAGTAAAATAAATAAATAATTTTAATAACGTAATTAGCACTTAGCTTTAATAACGAGAACAGCAAAGGGACATAAGGGCAAAATATTGGATAGGTACTTCCATGTGTTTATATACAACGAACGAAACGTATATATATAGGGATTGTGTATTATTAAATAATATAATCATAAACTATAAATATATAATTATAGTATTATGTACAATAATAGTATTAGGTATGTATCTGTTTATTATATCAACTGATATTAAACTCTTTCAAGTGTGTTAAATAATCTGTGTTATCATTGCGATAATGTTATCAACATTCATAGGTACATCAAACAATAAAAAGGTACCTGCGGGTAGAAAGGGCCACCTGCCACCTTTATTAATTACTAAATATTTCGTAAAAATGGGAAAAACTACTTTATCATAATTATTAGATAAATATTTTCTTTATCTGAAAAACAATTAAAATGTTCATTTTTTTGTTCTTTTGTCACGGTTTGAAAAAACCTTTTAGTGGACCTTATTAAACGCAGGTACCATATTTCTGGTACAAATAACAATCAAACATTAACGAACTCTTGTTCGTCATTTTGAAATGTTTTCAAAATGGTTCAGAAGAGTTGTAAAAACAAAATGTAACGGATGTAATGTCATAAATGCGTCATAACTTGTAACGAATAGGTATGAGCAAAATATAATAGCTAATATAACCTCTTTTGAATGTATGTTTGGGCCTTGCCTTACAAATAGCTTTGTTTAGCTACATCCTATTGAGCTAGGGCGTGAAGTCTGCTTCAATATACTGCTCAATCAATAGTATAGCGTCTTACAAAGCCATAATCTCCTCTCAAAAGGCGGCTAATATTAATTAATACCGGCATACAACATATTAATTATAATCCATAACACAACACTAAACATCGTGCAACCAGAAACCTAATATCAATTACTATTGCATGTAAACGACAATGTCTCGGTATTATGTACAGGATATTGACAATATTACGTACAATTGCATGCCTCCTGCCTCCACAACGGTAATATTATTACGGTGTCTGGAATAGCCACTTGAGTATTCACACTAATAATCGATACCATAATGTGGCTTCATAGAGGACATGCTGCGGTACATATTAAATTGTTTGTAGTTTATTATAAAATTAGAGAGAATCTTTCAATTAAATTACAATTCTCCGTCTCCTCTCAATTTTTTGAATAACGGTTAAGTAATTGTTAATTATTCTGCTTGATATCACTAAAGGTTTCGAAGTGTTTTTATTAACGCAGAATAACCAAAAATTATAGAATCATCTTTAAAAAATTAAAACTTTAAAATATGCACCTGTTACCCTCAGTCCTTTGCTGACTGTACATTTAACTATAGGTACATGTTAAAATCGTAACGAGGCCTTACGGCGACCTGCAATTTCTAACAACAGGTTTCTAAAAATAACAATAGAAATTGCAGGTCGCCGTAAGGCCTCGTTACGATTTTAACATGTACCTATAGTTAAATGTACAGTCAGCAAAGGACTGAGGGTAACAGGTGCATATTTTAAAGTTTTAATTTTTTAAAGATGATTCTATAATTTTTGGTTATTCTGCGTTGGTTACAATTATATTGAGGGACCTAATGAAATGTACGAAGAATTTGACTTTTAATGAAAAATTATCTTTTTGAAAAAAAAAAAAAAATTACAATTTGGTATGTACCGCAGAACGTCCTTTAATTGAAAAATTATCTGTGCATTTGACTAGATACTTCTTTATCTTAGGACGACCTGCAATTTCTAACAATAAATGAATCACATATGAAAAATAAATAAGTAGTTTACACATTGAAATCTACTGCCAATAGGTACCATGATCATAAAAGAAAACGAGAAAATGCTGAATTTGATTTTCGCTTAGTTTATTTGTTTGTTTTTGTATGGGTATTTTTCGCCTTCAAGATATCTAGCTATCTACATATTTTATTACTTATTTATTATTTTACTAGCGACCCGCCCCGGCTTCGCACGGCTATATTAGGCATGTATTTTACATATAAACCTTCCTCTTGAATAACTCTATCTATTAAAAAAAACCGCATCGAAATCCGTTGCGTAGTTTTAAAGATTTAAGCATACAAAGGGATATAGGGACAGAGAAAGCGACTTTGTTTTATACTATGTAGTGATTTTTATTCCGATGTAACATACCCTAATTTTTCCTCTGGTTTCGTTATAGACTATAGCGGCTAGGAAGCATAATCTATCACTTTTTTACCTTTAATCGTATGAATGATGCAATACAAACATAGCGTATGAAAGTGCGAGTAAAACTGCTAAAACATTGTCCAAAAAAGGCAGAAATACTGGATTATTCGATATTTTTATAGCAAGCTTTAAAAAAATGTTTCAGATGAAAATTTGAAAAACAATTCCTGAAAACTAGTTCCGCTAACAGTATAAATTAAAAGGCATGGGAGTAAACTAACAAACTGTTTTTAGTTGTTTTGTTGTTTTATGTTGAGATTTATACAAATTGAAGTGGATGTCAGTGGGGTTTTGAAACGTTCCGTTGTTAGTTAGATGGTTAACTAGAGTTTATTTAACGAACTAGGTAGGTAGGTAGGTACTACCTATGTTAAAAAACCTACTGGCTAGGTATTGCACTTAAAGTTACAGAATACTAGAGAGCCGCTAGCCGCTTCGGTTGGGTGCTACCATTGTACGTGGATATAAATAAAATTAAAAGAAAAACGAATTTTAATTTTTTTCAAACATCGATCTATAGTACTACGTATAGATGGGCTAGTTAGAACATTAACCGCGTCCCATTTTATAATGGCGGGAGCATGCGCGGACGGAACGCGCCTTGAACTGACCAAACCATCGCAGAAGTGACACTACCTTTTGTACCTACAAAATTTCATTGTTTGGCACTGGAGCTAGTTTAAGGAATAAAAGTAATTAAAATGTTAAATACTGAGCTATTATTACCTATTATTAAGGGTTTTTTAGGGTTCCGTACTTCAAGAGGAAAAATGGAACCCTTATGTGATCACTCATTTGTCCGTCTGTCTGTGTTTCTTACACTTGACCGGTTTTTTTATAGGTACCTACTTACATCTATACCTACTTATATTATTAAGAGGTAACGTTGATAACATTTATGTTTGTATGTTGGGAGTAATCTCCCAAAGGGAAATATTTGATTTTGTTTTTGAACAAATTTTATTTATTTTTCCCTACCTTTGATGTGGAAACCTTAAACAGAATAAGCACAAACCTATACTTGTACTAGGGTTCCGTAATACCTACAATACCTACTACAAAAAAAAAGAGGAACATAATTTTTTAGCAAATTAATTATAATTATAAGTGTACGGAACCCTCACTCGGTGCGTGAATTCGCCTCGCACTTGACCGGTTTTATTGCTTGCCACACGTCTATCAGTTATCTAAGGCAAATTCAGTCATATTAAATACCTATCTTTTAAAACTTAAAAACACAACGTTATGTAAGAACTACCTAAATTATATTTAACATTACACACAAATATTACGACAACCGTAGAAATTATTAATAAAAGTCAAATTCCACTATTGAACAGGAAAGTTACCTACAAGCACCTCTGCTAGGTTTATACTCTTTGATAAATGACGCGGAACAAGTCACAACATGGCGGCAAAAACATGATGTTCGTATTTAATTTTCAATCGATAATATCTAGTTATTTACCTGTGGTAGGTTATTCCTTCCGCTCTAGAAATCTTTCTAGTATTGTTTGTGCAGTATCTAAGTACGCAGTGAGTCATTTTCTGTAATTTTTCCGTATATTTTTAATTAAAAATGCACGAGCGCTTTAACCTCTACGAACTAGCAAGCGACTAAGTCGACTGGTGTGATATCATCACAAATGGACGGAATGAGGCAGTGTACGGCGTTGACCACTCCAGTAATATCTATCTCAATGTTTTCAAAACATTTTTTTTGGAGGCACAATTACAAAAGCTTCACACAACGCAGATGAAGATGCTAATAATAGGTATGATCCGAAAGTGTGAGAAGACCAGACAAAGTATGCAACGAGCATAGGTATATTCGTGGTAGTTTCAAAGTCGTTCCTATATCATAGAAGCTAACATAACAGTCTATGCGTAAGGTATGATAAAGTAAAATCGGATGGTTTTTGAAGCATTTCAAAAGGTTTAACCAAATCTCAGATATGTCAGCTTCAGTGAACGTTAAATAAACGAAATATAGAATAATTAGATAACAACAACATGATGCATTTATTTATTAACAATCTAAGTACCTACTCGTTCACAAATCATTTTGCTAAATCTTATCTAAAATATCCTTCAACACTTTACACAATATTTTACGTTACTAACGTAATGCTGAGTTAATCTGATTGTTGTAAATAAAACCAGGCTATTGATCTAGCTAGACGGAATAAATGATGCAATTCAATGAAAAATGTGAGTAAGTAGGTAGTAGCGAGGGGTCCATACAACCGGATTCCTGTAGGCTTACCTATACGAATTAAGGCATAAAGGAACTTCAGACTTTTTCGTATTTTCTACAAGATACCTATATTTATTATTGTTAAGTTTTTTTGTGTTTTTGTATCTTTAGTTAATAATAAATCCTGACCCTCAAACTAGGTAAAAACCTGTGACTTGTGTGGTATCAGGTGAGTTCTCTAAAAATAATTTATGTTGTTATGGTGTTTAATTGGCTTACCTTTAACAAATTTCACTCTTCGCTGCTGGTAGGTAGGTAACTAACTACACCAATGTATACCTAAACATAAAACAAATCATTAAGTAACAATTTGTCGATGATTTTCCTCAAAGTTTTTACTAACATAAGTACCTGAGTAATCAAAGACGACCATTATGTAGAGGTTGTCTACTAACAGCAGATGTAATAATTTTCTTATAATATTTCGTAAGTCTCTATTATTCGAGCTCTTATGTGATCATCGATATTTTGGTATATCTCTAACACAGCTGGACAAAATAAACATCACATAGGCAAGTCGCTTGATGTACTTAATTTACTATCGCGTTTTTTCTTATGGTTATAATAAATCGAAGGGCGATTGTAATTCTTCCATTACTTGAACGCTTAACTTTTGAGACATCAAGGCCGATTATTTCACAGAAAACAGCACGAAATATTCTTCAAAACAGTGCGCGTTCATGTGATTTTGCAGGTCCCATGATTGGCCGCGAGTAAGGCGCAAACATTTCATAATTATTGTTGGTATTTCGATACGAGTGTCTACGGGGGAAGTTACTAGTGTTAGTTTTAGACTGATAATCTATATTTTAGGCATAAATAAAAATACAGTGTTATCATTATCAATACGTAGTAACAGATTATTGTGGCTAATACACCGACGTGTTGAACGTTTTACCGGCTGTTTTAAAATTATATTTTTATTAAATTAAAATAGGTACGTATAGATTGTGTATATATAGTGAAGAAATTCGACGGTTTTCGCTTTAATTTTTTTGCATTTTAAAGGGTCCCTAGCCTTGAAGTGACTTCAATTAAATTCAGTAATTTGTGGTTATAAGGTATTTTGTTAAGTACTTTATGTCTGTGTAATTTTGCAGTGAATATGTATATACCCACACTAACAATGACGAACGATGTGACGATGTAAATTGTACAATTTTTTTTTTCAGTGCCCATAAATATGAGGATTTTACACGTATTTTTCGGTCTTTTGATGACCGTTTTGGCTAGCGATGCCTATAAAATACTGGTCATATTCCCACTGCCCGGGAAGAGTCATAGCATTCTCGGAGGTTCTGTTGTTAATGCACTTTTGGATGCAGGACATGAGGTAACATAACAAGACATTTAATTTTGTGTATAAATAACACAAATAGATTTACACTGTTCGGTGTCGACAGCTCACAACAAACCTAAAAAATAAATTGAAATTTGATAAGAGCCAAATTTTGAATAGAATAGAATATAGTTTATTCAAACCAACACACGACATATTATACACACAAATCACATTAAACAATAAGAAATAGTTACAGAGAATAGTGAAACAATAGGACATAGTTACAGAGAATAGTAAAAAACAAATAAAAAGACAGAATAAATAATAGGTATCTGAGAAGTCGTGTGTTGCCCGAATGGGTAAAGCCTCAGCATGTGCTGCAGATACGCACGCACATCTGCAGCGCTGGTCTTCCGGCCGCACCCTGTGTGTGAATTTTGCAGAACAGTTTAATTGTCTGAAGACATGTTTTTGTCTATTCCGATATATTTAGGGTATGTTATAATATTATGGTGAACTGTGGTTATGTATTGCAGTAACAGGTTAGTAATATAGCGTATATTTTTTTTGTAAAAAGTATTTCATCATGAATTTTTCAGGTGACATACATTCAAGGCCTCCCATTCGAGAGCTCCCATCCAAACGTAACCAACATCTTGTTGAAAGAACAGGATGACGGGTCGTTTTCAGACCGTAAGTTAAAGCTATTTTTTAAACAGACAAGAAATGCATGAGACTTGCTCAAGCTATCGTCTTTTGTATTTGTTCTAACCGGACCATTAACACTGAAAATTACTACCGGGATAAAATAGTGTTAACAGTTCGGTTTATTCCCCAACCGAACTACTGATGGGATCACATAGTTGCAACAGTAACCTAACTACTCAGAGAAATCCTAAGAGACGAGTAATCGCTGACGTGCTGAGGACGTGTGTTAAACTTGGGTTTTTTATTTCCAGATTTAAGTTTTGAGAGTATACTCAACCAAAGATTCGATATGAATGGTGTCATGGGTTTAGGCATGACTATTGGGTTTGGATATATGTTTAGCGAACATATAGAAAATGGACAAATTCAGAAATTGATGCGTGATTCAACTCAAAAATTCGATGTAGTTTTTGCTGAGTGGCTGTTTAATGACTTTCTTGCTATGTGAGTATAGTAATTAAGACAAATCTCTTTACCAATGGAGCTCTTGCATGTAGCTTGAAAAATAGGGGTCTGGCAAAATAAATTAAAATAATCGACTCGAATCTAGAGATGAGCATGAATGTGTTTATTTGTAGAAGAATGGAAAGAGGTTCTACCTCAAAAGATTGTGTGGGACCAGAAAATATATATTAAAAGCAAGGACATAAATTATTACATGACACCTAATGGAGAAGAATTCAATAGAAGAAGTCGTATCTATTTTGTTGATCTACACTAATATTATAAAGAGATTTTTTTTTGTTTGCAACGAATAGGCTTCGAAACTACTGCACCAATTTTGATGAAACTAGGTATGAGGATACATTGATTCATTGGAAGTAACATAGGCTACTTTTATCCCGATATTCCTACGGGATCGAAAGTTACGTGGGTAATACCGCTGAGCGCTGCTTGACTCTAAAAGAGCAGAAAGGGGAATTTATGTTTATCGTATATTCATTATATTTTTAGGGTACCAGCTGCGTTTGACTGTCCTCTCATTTGGTACTCATCTGTAGAGCCTCACTGGCAAGTGACAAGGCTTGTAGACGAAGCATTGAGCCCTGCCTATAACACGGATACTTTTACCAGCGCTACCGTTCCATTTACTTTCTACGAACGAGCTCATCAGCTTTTCTTACAAATTGCTGGACATTTATTTTTGGGGTAAGTACTAAATATGGGTCTATATGTTTAAATAGTACCTTACGGACTGCCAAAAGCACTATACACATACATTTTCAAACGACAAAACACTATGCGAGATGTGATCATAATGGGCTTACAGGATGTACAATTGTACATTTTACAGTAGGTACACCTATAGTGTAGCATATGGCTTCTTTTAATATTTTTTTGCGAAATATTGCTGATATTAAAATATTAAATTTAAATTTCAGAATTGCTTTTATACTAGATGCTCGATTATACAACAGAGCAGTAGTTCCCATCCTCGAAGAAAGAGGTTGGCCTGTACCTGATTACTCAGACGTGGTCTACAATGCTTCCATGATCCTTGGCAACACCCATGTGTCTCTAGGAAAACCAATAAGGTTACCTCAGAACTATAAACATATTGGAGGGCATCATATAGCTCCTGAAGTCAAACCTTTACCAAAGGTGAGTCGAAGAGATAAATGAAAAACAAATTGATATGAATGATCCGTTGTTTTAAATAATTGACTTGATTAGATGAAATAAAGAGCAATCACGTGCCTACAATTTCAATAAACAAAAATATGTCAACTATGTCTATAAAAATAGACCTGCCGATGCCGATGTACTTGTGATATCGTAGGGACAATTTTTTTACAACTACGAAAGTGGTAACAAGAAATTTATCCTATGGTTTTTGTTTTTTTTAGGATTTGCAGACCTTATTAGACAACGCCAAAGACGGACTAATTTATTTCAGTATGGGGTCGAATTTGAAAAGTAAAACTATTCCAAAAGTACTTAAGGAAGATCTTCTAAAAATGTTCAGTCAATTCAAACAAACTGTGCTATGGAAACTTGAAGAGGATTTGCCGGATTTGCCGAAAAACGTGCATATTGTTCATTGGGCACCACAACCAAGTATACTAGGTAATAATATCTTTGAGAATTGATCAAATTTATCCCCTCAAACGTCTAAAGTCTAGGGCAAGATCATGTTCTACTTGCAAATAGACTGAGCACGTGTACTGCGTCATGCCATAACACCAAAAATCAGGCATCTTGCTTGCAGTGTTGTGTTGCACGGGTTGATTCAGAATTTCGGATTGCGCTGTTTCAGCTGGAACTGATAGAGGCCTTTTAGGAAAAGAACAATCGAGTTACCACAATTTGATTACTAATCTTGATGATAAAAATATTGCTTTTTCAGCTCATCCAAACACAGTTCTATTCATCACCCATGGTGGTCTACTATCAACAACTGAAGCTACTCACTTCGGAGTACCAATGATTGGTATCCCTATATTTGCGGATCAATACAGTAATGTTGATAGGGCTGTGAACAGAGGTTTCGCTAAGAGAGTCGATCTATCCTACACTATGGCAGACAGTTTGAAAGATGTAATTTTTGAAATGGTGTCAAATCCTATGTAAGTAAAAAAATAATCTAAATTTTAAGTACCACATGGTTTTAAAATGTAAGGCTCCGAAATTACTGGGCCGATTAGTGATTTTGATGACACTTGCTATGGGGGTAGGTACACTGATTTATTGGAAGCAGCGATGCTACTTTTTATTCCAATTTTTCGACGGGATCGGGACTTACGCTGGTGAAACCGAGAGTTTCTGCTGGCTTTGTAATAACTAGTAGTTCGCCCCGAACTGAGACCTCACGAGTTTTTTTCAGCGTTTATTATATTTCAGCGTAAAGTACTAAAATGTATAATATAACGACGAAAGACTCCAAATACGACAGGTCTATCTTATTTGAATGATAGGTGCCTAGTATCGCTATTATCTGACATTGGATGATTTAGAGAATCCAAACACGATAGGCATAACTTGTTGTTGTTGTTAAGTTCTAAAAGCATAGGCCAGCTCAATCATCACACCCTGGACATCCGTTGACTCTTTATTTTTACTCAAGACATTTTGAATGTGTCCAACATAATATCCAGAAGATAGTAATTCCTTTCCTTCCTTCCTTATGTATCTACTTATCATAATGTTACGTAAGAGGAAACGAGAAGACAAGCTCGAGAACGAGAATATATTAGAGAAGTTTGAGGCCAATATGTCCTGTAATAAGTCCCTAAACTAAAATATAACAAGTCAATAAAAATTATAAAAAAAATAAGTCACAAATTTTATAATTATCAGAGTCTCTAGATCGGCTAGAACCGAACATTCCTACTATTTAATACTATCTGTTATACTGTTGTAAAACAGCCCATGATTATGAAATAAATAATTATAGGAAATGAAGCAAAGAGAGTTCGGACGATTTGGGTCAAAGTAATAAATTTCTATAAATTTTAAATTTAAATAAATTTGAATTAAGAATATTGCAAATAGTAAGCGTGTTACATTGTGAATTTGTGATGCTACACCTTCGTTATTTTTCTTTTGCAATCACAATGTAACACGCTCACTACCTAAGTACAATATTCTTAATCCAAATTCATTAGATTTTATTTTCTATTTTTTAGTTGGACTTTTTTTATTAAAGCGTGTTTTTTTTTAGTTTTTTATTCTATTAATTTATTTTATACTTTTTGGTCTTTGATAACTTAATATGTTAGATCGGACCCTGGTTACTATTGAAAGACAAACTACTCGTCAAGACGATTCTAACGAGCCTAAACTCGATGAGGTTGTGTCGTTTCATTGCGAAGTTCCTATGACCACCTTCCAGTTCCATCATCAGACCCTGGTTACCATTGAAAGACAAACTACCCGTCAAGGCGATTCTAACGAGCCCAAACTCGATGGGGTTGTGTCGTTTCATTGCGAAGTTCCTATGACCACCTTCCAGTTCCATCATCAGACCCTGGTCACCATTGAAAGACAAACTACTCGTCAAGACGATTCTAACGAGCCCAAACTCGATGGGGTTGTGTCCTTTCATTGCGAAGTTCCTATGACAACCTTCCAGTTCCATCATCAGACCCTAGTCACCATTGAAAGACAAACTACTCGTCAAGACGATTCTAACGAGCCCAAACTCGATGAGGTTGTGTCGTTTCATTGCGAAGTTCCTATGACCACCTTCCAGTTCCATCATCAGACCCTGGTTACCATTGAAAGACAAACTACCCGTCAAGGCGATTCTAACGAGCCCAAACTCGATGGGGTTCTGTCGTTTCATTGCGAAGTTCCTATGACCACCTTCCAGTTCCATCATCAGACCCTGGTCACCATTGAAAGACAAACTACTCGTCAAGACGATTCTAACGAGCCCAAACTCGATGAGGTTGTGTCGTTTCATTGCGAAGTTCCTATGACAACCTTCCAGTTCCATCATCAGACCCTGGTCACCATTGAAAGACAAACTACTTGTCAAGACGATTCTAACGAGCCCAAACTCGATGTGGTTGTGTCGTTTCATTGCGAAGTTCCTATGACATCATCAGACCCTGGTTACCATTGAAAGACAAACTACTCGTCAAGGCGATTCTTGACGAGTAGTTTGAATGAATGAACTATGAAGTATGGATAATGAGATAATTCCTGCAGATTCCCTCCAGCTCTATCATCAGATCAGTTCCATGGTACCATATTATTGTCACCGAAGTTACGCCCTTTCATTTGATGCCCCACTCGGATATATTTGCCCTATAGTTTGTGTGCCATATAGGTAGATCCCCTTTTGGACCCCTATCTCCGTAACCCCCTGACCGATCCTGCTCATGTTCGAACTTAAAAATTCTATGGACCTCAACTACTTGTATACCAAAAATCATGAAGATCAGAGCAACGGTACTCAAGTTATCGTCGAACAAACATACAAACATACAAACATACGAGCGACCGACCCTTCTCAACACTAGACCTCTCTCGCTTCGCTCGTTCGGTCAAAAAGATAAGGAAGTATATCTAATTTTACTTAGGGTGTTGTAGAGCAAATTTTACCCCATAGCTAATGAGGAGTGTTATTATTTAACTAGTTAGTCGTCATAATAATAAATGCAATCTTAACTTAAGCTTAAAATTAACGATCTCTAATATTAATATTCGGACTGATATATATTAATATTAGAGATCGTTAATTTTACTCCGGTAAAATCTGAGACATTTTAAATAATACTTGTACGAATTTCATAACCTATATCATAGACAAAAGACACGATGTGATTTATTGAAAATAATTATTTACTTTTATTTTTCACTTTTTTCAGATACATGCAGAAAGCGAAAGAATGGTCCTTCATTTACCACGACCGCCCTATCCATCCCATAAAAGAAATGGTCCACTGGGTAGAACACGTTATAAAGACGAAAGGAGCACCACACTTACGCTCCCCAGCACTTCTAGTCCCCTGGTACCAGAAACTGTATCTCGACCTTTTAGTTGTCTCGATAATAGTAATCCACGTTCTTGTGAAAGCGTTTAGAGTGTTAAGATTTTTCTATAGAGAATTTAAAACACCAGTTAATAAGGAAAAAAGTAAGTCAAAGACTCAATAATAGGAAATGTAATAAATTAGTTGGTTGAAGTAAATTAAATATTACTTCATCAATGGTAAGAGAATGGGGAATGCCATTGCCTAGCAGTGGGACAAATTAGGCTAATTATAAAAACAAGTGGCAAGATAAATACTTTCAAAATACAAGGTGAATTTTTAAAATGGGGCTTCAGGGCCTATTAGTACAAACTAAAAGAGATAGCAAAACATGCTGAAGAGAGTTGATGCCCCATTTTAACAAAAAAATATTTGTACATCATTATCTTTCTGGAAAAGGCATTACCGTAGCCAGGAATCGAGCTTGTTAATTTGCTAAGTATGGACTGAATTGATATATTGAATAAAGTAAATATTATATATTTTTGTAGTACAATATTAAACTTAGTTAAAATATGGCTTTTTGTCTTATTTTAAAATTTTTGTAACAATCTTTGAATAGGAAACCAGGTAAGTATTTCAAGTTCCCAAAAAGATTTCACCAGTACATTTGATTAAAAATAGCTTCGAATCAAATTAAATTGACCGGGGGCGTCGTCGACCACTGGGTGCGGAAGCTACGAACCCAAACGTACTCTCCAAATTAAAAATAAATAAATAACTGCATAGTTCTTATTATTTCCAAGGGAGAGTCTCCTACGAAGTTTTCCTCGTATCTACAGCGGGGAGGACCTGCCCTTACTGATCCAGTCAAATTCACCACCCTGTACAATGTGTTTCCGCGAAGGGTTTATAATATGAAGAAGTTAGTTCTAGATGTCTAGGTGAATCACTTTTGACAATTCTAAGGGAATTTTGTACTCTAAAATCAGTTTTTCATTACAAAAACTTCGAAAAAAATGTTAGAATTTCAAAAGTCGTAGAACAAAAGTTATTCAACTAGACTTCTAGAATAACTCCCTTTCGCATTAGAAACCCTTCACGGAAACAAGTTTTATATGTTTACACGTGGGTCTATATCAATTGATTAACGTTATCTAATTTGTCGCAGGGTAATGATTAAAAAACCGGTAGGTAACTTAGTATTTTGATTAGAGTAGATATTTACGTAATTTTGATTCCTAGGTAGATAGCCCATTTTATATTTGAATTGTAAAAACTATAAAATCATCATTAATTGTCAACTTTCTTATCTATAACGGAGTAATCATGATCATGATTTTCCGTATTGGAATTTGATTAATCATCCTGAGAATGATAAACTGTATAATAGGTATTTACAAATTAATTATACAAGTTATTATATAATTTAAGCCATTGCAACGTGTAAAGCTTTTCCTTGAAATACGGCTGTTTGTTATTAAAATAATTTGATTTGAAACGATTTGGACTATTTTAGAAAAAATCCAAGAAAGAAATCTTCCTACTACATGAAAAAACTTTCCTTGTGCCTCTACGATCCTTAATTAGTGATAAGCCTTAAGTACTGAAGACGTTAGAAACGGCGATGTGGCGATAGATGGTAATTATTACAAAAAAATAACCCCAAAAATAACAGCTTGTTTTGTCTTCTTCTTCATTGGAGGGCGAGTTCCGAAGACACAAACCCTAACTTAGTTTTTATGACAATCATGCGATTCTAACTGATTAAAACAAACAATTGACATTTACTTTGAAACAACAATCATTTCTAATTTTAAATGTATCTTCAGTGTTTTAAAAGTTCCAGTGTCTTTTATTTTAAGGTCCTTTTAAGTCCTTTCGTCCCTTTCTTTAAAGCAAATAAACTCCATTTACTATAAGAATATAACAAAAATATACTGAAATGAAGGTTAAAATTATTTGATTTTAGGGTCGAACGAGTTTCTGTACCTAACCCTTTTGTTCAACCAAACGTTTTTCAGGCATTTTATCCCTCTGAAATACGAAGTTATGAAATTTACCGTTTGTCTCCATTTTTGTTTTACCTATTATAGATACCTACATCAACCTACATCAACCTACATCATACTTATACCTACTAAATCATCAATCAATGATTTAGTAGGTATAAGTAATTATGATTAGTATATTGATAAATTTTTTATACGCCTCTATTTGTACAATTATACTATTGTAATGTAACAATCGAGCAATAAAAATGCAGACCCACTGTAAAGCTTCAAAACTGACTGTCAATATTATAATGTTTTTAACTCAAGAAAGATGCTAAGGTCCTGCTTGAGTTGCAGTTTAAACTCTTTCAAGTCAAGAATTTACTGGACAAACATTATTTTAATGAAAATATTCCGACAATAGTAATTTTAGCTCTACTTTTTGACTGTAGGTACTGACTGTATTTGATTAAATTAGATAAAATAAAGTACTATTAAATTTGATACGGTAATTACCCTATTCATACCCTTCCCAGGGTAATAAATTTAAAATTCAAAATTGGTTACCTAAGGATAGAAGATCTCAAATCTTAAATTGAAACTACGAAGTTGTGTAACATTTAGGTATTTATACAAGAATGTAAATTTTTAACCGACTTCCATAAAAATGAGGAGGTTCAATTCGTAGCGTATATATACCTACATATGTTATGTAATAATATTATAATTTAAAATAAAATACAGAGGGATAAATTTTAATGGGACATTATTACATAGCTAGCAACCAGAACAGCTGTGCTGTAGCTACGAGAAAGAAATCTTCCCATATATTTATTGTAAACGTACAATATTATTCTAACCATTGAATATAAGGTACCTTATAAAAATAATGAATAAGTACTTATTTATTTATTAAATATGCTTATCTATATAAAAAATAATGATTATGTTCGTTAATATAAAAACAAGGGATGGTCTCTTAAGAACATTGTTGTAGTGGTTCTAATATTATACCTATTATATTTTTGTTATATTTTAACTATTCTTTCATATTGGGCCCAATATTATGGTTTTTAGAACCTGCTATTTTGTGCGTGATCCATTAAAACTGATCACCCTGTATTTTTATATCTTAAAGCTGAGATTACGAAGTCAATACGATTACCCTAAAACTAATTTATTATAATATTATCTGTATGTATGTTAGTCTGTAAGGTATATATTTTATATGGGTCTGTACTTATTTATAAGGATTTATTTTATTTGTACTTATTTATTTTATTTACTTACCTGAAATAAATGATTTATTTATTTATTTATTTTATTTATTACCTATTGATTTATTTTTTCACTACTTACCAATAAATACATAATTAAGATAATTTATTTTAAGTTTATTATCTTTGCACGTAAAAAGGTTTATCTTTACGGCGGCGCTCGCATCGGCAGGTGTTAATTTTTTAAAATAATATTTAAGTCTACGTATCTTACTCGATGGTAAATGACGATGCGGTCTAAGATGAAACACGCTTTCCTGGAAGTTACCTATTCGCTCGTGGCTGCACCGGCCACGTATTGGAATACAGACAAGTCAGCTTGGCCGGTGGGTGGGAACAAGCTGCGGCTAAAGAAAGCCTCGCACCAGGAGATTGCTTTTTAGCACCACCCAGGGATCACGTGTGGCATCTAGGGCTTAATCCCACGGACGCGAGCAATACGAGCCCCCAAAACAAGTTCAGGCAATTGGGATGGTGAAGTAGTATGGCACGTTTTATTGCATATTATAACTATTCCAGCTTGTTCTAACTTTAAAGTAGGAACCTAAAATCCTATAGGCGTTAGGTCCGCGGGTTCATTGTCACTTCAGTTCATTAACAGTTCCATGATGGAACTAATGGTGTTTTTTTATTATCACTAGTTCCATTTTAAAATAATCTAGGAATAATAGAACTATAATGTTGAATTTTGTTATCACTAGTTGCACATTAATTAAAATGAAATGGAATGGAATGAAATAAAATGAAAAAACAATACCCGTTTAAAGGTAGAATAATAAATATTTGTTGATATTATTAAAATAATTATTATAAAAACGAGCTAGCTAAGTAACTAGACTTGTGTTATGGGTGCTAGACAACGGATATAAGTACTACTTATATATATTTCTTTTGTAAATATATACTTATAATACATAGAAACAACCGGACCACAGACAAATGTCTAAGCATAAATACTTGTCTGAGGCGGGAATCGAACCCGCAACCCTATGTTTGGCAGTCCGGCATGGTGACCATTGTGCCAACTGGGTCGTCAAGAAACCCTAATTACCCTAAATAAATGAATACCTTTATAACAGCATATACCTAGTAGTAAATGCTCTATTCTATACCCACCTGTATATTATTCAACGCACACTTGAACCTGGCCTCGTGTCATCAACTGCTAGCACTGGACAAGGCCACTATTTGACGTCATTGAAACTCGTAAATGTGGGTATGTGTGATTAAACGAAATTACTCGTAATTTGTATACTGAAAAAAGATTAAACAAATATACGTTTGTAATATTTTGGTAGACTGTCTATAAAAGTGATACTGGTTTAGTACAAACACAGAATACATAATACACTTATCAACAAAGTCTAGGAAACACGGGTAAAATAGTGTTTTTTGGGGAAAAATTGTATTTTTGTAGGTTTTTGTTTTGAGTGTTGTATGTCGATATAAGCGGAATTTTATACTCTCTTGTAGTTTCAGAGATTCTTTGATGTCGTCAAGTACCGAAATGCGTATGCGGTGCATTCATTTGTTATCAGATTCTGATACATTGGTTCATTCATGTTTTCTCGTAGTTTACCTATCTGCTTATCATTTGAATGAAATGGATAGAATTCTCGATCATTATTGGGACCAAATAACGCCTAGTAAATAATTTAGTAGTGTAATCGTCCAAACTGATGTGGAACCAGTTCACCACTATCAAAATTGAAGACGTACAATCGGTCCTTAGCCAATCAAATAATGTCAGCCATTGAGTCATCAATCCATGAATAACATCAGTAAAATATGTAATAAAATTCTCCGCTCAACAACAGCAAGCGTCTAATTTGCACTGAGTTTCAGCAATAAAAACAAATTCTTGTGAAATGTTTTATATACCAGCGGATTAGCGAGTTACATTGGCCAAAATTTTAAAAACATAGGAACTCTATTTAATATCAACGATAAAAAAAGGAAAAAATACAATTTTACCAAAATGATGAAATTAAATCGAAATTATGTCCACTAATTATCTAGTTAGATACTATGTCTACAAGTTACATTATCTCGCGATAAACAGAATCAGATTTATATTAGTATAAATGCCTAAATATCACAGTGTGTGTTAGTTTGTCTAGTCGACAGGAAGAGTGACAACAATATTGACGCATAAAATAAACGTGTTTTAAATTCATTAGTGAGATAATTTGTGTTATTATATTGTGTTGGATGGAAAATACTATGGTGAGTAGGTTGTTAATTATTATTTAAGATTTAGTTACATTATCTTGTGAAAAACAGAATCAGATTTATATCAGTATTAATGCCTAAATATCACAGTATGTGTTAGATTGTCTAGTAAAGTCTAGTTGATAGGAAGAGTGTCAAAAATATTAGCATACAAAATAAAACGTGTTTTAAATACATTAGTGAGCGTTTTACAAATAATTTGTGTTATTATATTGTGTTAGTATTATTTAAGATTTAGTTACATTATCTTACAAACGATAAACAGAACCAGATTTATACCAGTATAAATGTCAAATATCACAGTATGTGTTAGATTGTCTAGTTGATAGGAAGAGTGTCAAATCTTTTATCATACAAAATAAAACGTGATTTAAATAAATTAGCGAGCATGTTCGATGTGTTATAACAAATAAATTGTGTTTTTCTATTGGTATGGTGAATAATATGGTGAGTTGTCAATTATTATTTTAGTTTTTGCTTCTTTTAAGAGGGTGCGCGGGTCTCCTTTAAAATAGTTACCCGCTATTAGCCATTTGATTATTGCTAAGATAAGAAAATCAAATAAATAGTCTTAATTGTATTTCTCTCTAAATATTATGTAATTTTTTTTTATCAAAGATTTAGGTATAAGGAGCAAAAAATAATATCTTCACTAGTAATTATTTTCCGGGTCTTAATCGCGTATTTTTTTTTTTATTTCCCTTACCTCGATTTTTCGACTATGTTACAATAGTCATGGTCGCGAGGAGACTGAATACAAATACAAATTATTATTAATTATTTTTTTATTAGTAATTACTATAAATACAAATCGTGTCAGTTTC
This sequence comes from Idaea aversata, assembly GCA_907269075.1. Classification (NCBI taxonomy): domain Eukaryota; kingdom Metazoa; phylum Arthropoda; class Insecta; order Lepidoptera; family Geometridae; genus Idaea; species Idaea aversata. The sequence goes on from OU026102.1 coordinate 9,953,112, forward strand.
AAAAGTTTTTAAACTAGATAATTCATAGTCCAATAAAAATAAAAATGTAAACAGTGTAAGTAATAAAATGTTGTGCATAGTTATGATGTACAAAACTGTGCCAAATAAAAATAAATATAGAAATGTAATGTAAGCTCTCGTCTCTAAAATAGGTAGGTGGGTAGAGTATTCTTCTTCGTAAGTATTAAATAAATGGGGGAAATGATCAGGGTCAGATCCGCCTACTCCAGTAACATAACATATAACATGACATACTTCGTTCGTACGTATTGACTTTAAGGCTGCTAATGCTGCCAAACGCAACGCGCCAGAAATACCCGTCGCTTACAACTAGTATTGTTGATTGTATCGAATGTGTTTTGTTTTTCTCAAAACTGCTGAGATGGAATTGTAGGTGAAATTTTTACCGATATTTTGGGGTAATTTTGAGGCGAAAATTCTTTGTCATTTCAAAGCTAGACTAGTTTTAATTTTTAATTTTAGGATAGCTTCAAAACTATAGGGAAATTTTAGCTCAAAATCACACCAAAATGTCGGTAAAAATCTCACCTACAATTCCATCTCAGCACTTTTGAGAAAAACAAAACACATTAGTAACAATCAACAATTTTCACCAACAAAGGCGACCGGTGCCAATAGTAACTATTTAGAAGGCTGTGTACCAAGGCCGTTGGCGTATGAACCCCCCTTAACTATTGACTTTATTTATGTAATTAGGGTTCCGTACCCAAAGGGTAAAAACGGGACACTATTACTAAGACTTCACTGACCGTCCATCTGTCCGTCTGTCTGTTGCTAGCAGTAATATTTGAGGTAAATTTAAACAATAAATAAGTGATATTTTATTAGAATTCCGTGCTCAAAGGGAACCGTTTTACTAGAACTCCACTGTCCGTCTGTCTGTCACCAGGCTGTATCTCATGAACCGCTTATTGAACATTTTTATTTTGCGGTACATACGTCCATATTCTTGTAACTAAACATACCTATCTGAAGTCTATTATACTACGTATCTGTAGGCGCTGGCGAAGAGCACCGCTCAAGGTTACATCGCTACTAGTAAATAATGTTTAGTTGAAAGACATCCGCGTGGTAATAATGTTATTTTTAATAATATAATCATTATTTTTACAATAATAATAAATTTTTTTTATATAATATACCTAATCATTATTTACAAACTGCTACCTATATTATTATCGACAAAGTATATTTTAAGCTTTTCATAGAATAACTGATTTCTTTATGCTACTTATTTATATTTAACACGAAACACTTTGTATTATTATTTTATACATACAGCTAGATAATAAAATAACACAATATTATAGTTATGCCATTATTAAAAAAAATACGCGACGAATTGAGAACCTCCTCCTTTTTTGAAGTCGGTTAAAAAGTGAATTGTTTTATAAACCTAAACCTAGAAGACCCTCGTCCGTAACGAGGTAGGGCTATTAAATTTTATTAAGAAGGTACTTATTACACTTATTATTATCGAAACTAATATTTTCTAAAAATATAATTTCCTAGATATAGAAATTACATACATTTAAAAATCTTATGTAGACAAGGAATGTTATCTAATCTATATCCGTCTGTCTAGAACGATATTATGTTTATCATTGCTAATAAACTAAAATCTTATAGGATCTATTTCAATACCAGCTATCTAAGATACCGAGTTTCATCGCAATCGGTCCAGTAGTTTTTGCGTGAAGGAGTAACAAACATACCTACATACACACACCAACTTTCACATTTATAATATTGGTAGAATAGTCGTTTTGTTTCCACGTAATAATCATTTTTTTTAGTATCTAGTCGTTTGTTATTACTAATTAATCGTTGTAGCTGTTTGAAAGCGAAACCACGCTGTAATTTAGGATTTTTTTTGTTACCTAAAGATGTGTTATATTTTATGACATGAAGGCCTACATCCTAAATTAGTTTTTTTAAACGTTATTATGTGATCTCATACAAACTGTATGATTACAAGTAATTTTTTTTTTAAAGTTTTGACTTTTGTTCCCGATGTAACAACAAATACCAAAAACAAAAAAATATATTTTGTTTTGTCTTGTTTTTGTATTTTTTGTATGGGAATACAACATGGTAGGGAACCCATCGTGCGCCAGTTCAACTCGCACTTGGCCGGTTTTTAATGATAAACTTGTTGTGTTCCAGAAAATGGCGTTGCCTCTAACAGTGTTGTTTCTGTCGATGCTGTGCGCTTGCAATGCGTACAACGTGCTCGTGGTGTTCCCATTGGCGGGAACCAGTCACAGCATCCTGGGTGATGGGATCGTCACCCCCTTGCTAAATGCTGGTCATAAGGTTCGTAAAATGGGACAAAATACTAATAATTTAATTGTTCTCTAAACTTTGACGTTCATACAAGTATTTTTACATTATTTCAGTACAATATTACAAGTACTTTTTAGCCCAATCCGTCCATTGGTTTAAGCTGCGCGTTAATATTTTAGATAATTATTCAGGACTTTGAAGTTTATATATTTATACTTAGATTCTGTTAGGCTCAAAGATCAAGAATGCTCATTGAGCGAAAAAACCGGCAAAAAAGACTTACTCCCATCGCCCCGCTAGCTCTGTCCCGTCAACGGGGCAGATAGGAAAAAGAGATAAGTCAAGTAAGAGATGAGACAAATAAGTTTCATGTGCTCCAGTATTGGACTTACTTCCGACTCACAATTAATAGCCCCCCCCCCCCCCCCTAACGATTCTCGGTCCCCAAGACCCAACCAAAGAGGTTCAGTTGCGGAAAATAGTCCGAATTCAAGAACATACGGTCGTGTTTGCTCTACTAAATGATATTGAATGTTCCAGTAAATTAAATGTTAAAAATCTCTTGCAGGTTACATATATTATAGGACTGGATAAAAAGATAAATCATCCTAATTTGACGAAAATCGTGCCTGCACCCCACCCTATGATGAATGGTAAGTTTTTTATGTCTGTGAATAAAAATCACTTTAAAATAAATTCATTTATTTATTTATTTATTTATCTATACTAAAATTATAAGGATGAAAGATTTGATTGTTTGTTTGTATTAACTAGGCTCTGATACTACTGAATTCTCGATAATCCCACTGGATCGGGAATTACGCAAGTGAAATCACGGAGCGCTGCTAATTTACTTATAAAATGGTACAATAAAGATTGTTGCAATATTATTATGTTCAACAAGTTCTACCAATCATTTTTGAAAATTTTGTGCACCAAATTAAATAGGTCAAAATAAAAAAATATCAAAATAACTCAAAACATCATTTAAAGTAAAAGATCTACACCTAAATAATATTCTTATGATTCGTATTACCTTAATAATCGCATTTGTTTAACGGTAACAAAACAATAATTATTGTCCAGTCTTTTGGGCACACTTCCTTCCCATTAATTAATTTAATATTAGTAGGATAGGAGAAAATAGGATAGGATATAAGTTAATAACGTCTGCTTATTCTATGTTTGTTTTTTTGTACTAAATCATTGAAGCAATAATTAATTATGTAAGTTATTGTCATAACCTTAATTATTTTCAGATAGTATGATGAGCATAAAAGCAATGATTAACAAAGAGATAGATTTCAACAGTAATACTATGCTTCACTTCTTCATGCAAGAACTGAGTAAAGGAACTCTGATGGATGTCAATGTACAAAAGTTGTTAGCAGATAAGACGCAACACTTTGACGCTGTGATAGCCGAATGGATGTGGTCGGATGTATACGCAGGGTAAGGACACAAAAACTGGTTATTTCACAAAATTTTATAGAATCTCGAAAACGTTATTTAAAAATAGATATTGTTTGATTCTCAGGCTTAACGAATATACTTACACAAAAAAAATCATACAAATCGGTTCAGCCACATAGATTTCTTCCCAGATCCATCACGTATCTATTCAGAATTTTCTTTCTTAGTTAAGTCAAAACTTGAAAATAATCGAAACTCTAACTAGATCCTAATCAATCAGCTAGTTTTTAACCGACTTCAAAAAAGGAGGAGGTTCTCAATTCGGCTGTATGTTGTTGTTTTTTTATTTTTTATTTTTGTGTGTATGTTACGCGATCATTCGAAGACGGCTTAACCGATTGAGATGATTCTTTTTGTGTTCGAAAAGTGATACCTCAGGGGTGGTCCCATAAAAATTTGGTGAGGATCTGATGAGAATCTTCGGAGTGATGAACAGAATTGCACCTCGAGAGTGTAGCAAATTGCTCAGTTTTCGATTTCCACCTGTAGATTTGGCCCATAAACGAATAGTTACCGATAAATGGAATATCTGCAACCACCTTCTCATCAGAAAACTCTTCAATAAGTTACGATTACAGGTTACAATTTGAAGATTTTAGTCGAATTTAGTCGCCGGACTGGGTTTGAATGAATGTTGATAGAGAACCCTATCTTAAATGAAGTTCTGATGAGGATCTTCGAAGTGATGAACAGAAATGTACTTCGAGAGTGCAGCAAATTGCTCATTTTTCGACTTCCATCAGTAGAATTGGCCCATAAACGAATAGTTACCGATAAATGGAATATCTGAAACCACCTTCTCATCAGAAAACTCTTCAATTGGTTACGATTACAGGTTACAATTTGAAGAATTTAGTCGAATTTAGTCGCGGGACTGGGTTTGAATTAATGTATATAGAGAACCCTATCTTAAATGAAGTTCTGATGAGGATCTTCGAAGTGATGAACAGAATTGCACCTCGAGAGTGCAGCAAATTGCTCATTTTTCGATTTCCACCAGTAGAATTGGCCCATAAACTAATAGTGACCGATAAATGGAATATCTGAAACCACCTTCTCATCAGAAAACTCTTCAATGGGTTACGATTAGGTACAGGTTGCAATTTGAAGAAACAGTCGCTTTCGCCTCATGGAGTAGAATTTTCAGTGACAGTGGCACTAAAAATGGTTAAATAAAAAATAAATTAAAATTTGAAAAACCGACTTCAAAAAAACCTGAAAAGAAAAACTAACAAAACCTGAAAAAAAAAACAAAAAGTGAAAAATAATCCATTTCGGGTCACTAAGACAGCAGACAACTTAAACATAAGTACTTACTTGGAAGTCGGACTGGGTGACACCATGTTTTCTTTATACCTCTCAAGATTCAATCTAACCCAGTCAGACTTCCAAGTAAGTACTTATGTTTAAGTTATCTGCTGTCTTAGTGACCCGAAATGGATTATTTTTCACTTTTTGTTTTTTTTTTTCAGGTTTTGTTAGTTTTTCTTTTCAGGTTTTTTTGAAGTCGGTTTTCAAATTTTAATTTATTTTTTATTTTTCAAAGTTTTATACGAAGCAATGTATTGTGTTGGAAAGATGTGCTTGCAAAACAGCAAGCGTAAATAATCTGTTATTATGCCTCGGTATAGGCGTGGCTTCTAAAAATTTATTCAACTATTTATTTTATCGATGCATTTAATGTTGCTATCATTTAAACATACTTTGTTCATAATTTTTACTATAACTACAAAACTTAAAATGACAATTTCCTTTTCAGACTTGCAGCCGTATATGGTTGTCCGCTAATCTGGTTCTCTTCTGTGGAACCTCATTGGCAAGTTTTGAGACTTATCGACGAAAATCTCAGCCCTGCTTATAATGCTGATACACTGACCGCTGTAGAGCCACCATTCTCATTCTTCGAAAGAATGGAACAATTATGGATACAGATTTCCATTTCGTTTGTTAAAAGGTACTTGTATACAGGCTTTTTTCCGAAACGAGACCTCTTTAGATGGATCCTTTTTGCGTGAGGATGGAACAGGCTTTCCCAGCACCCTAGCCAGCCTAGGAGTAGCCTTAGTCAATCGTATCCAAAGGAAAGTACTTGTCAATACGTTTGAAACCAAATAACGCGAGGTTCATCGCGATGTTTTTCTTCACCTTAATAGGAATGTCAATTACTGCAGATAACATTTTTCTAAGTAAAATCCATTGATGCATGGCTGATCGGGATTCGAACCCACGACCTTCGGAATAAAAGTCGAGGTATCTACCACTAGGCCAACACAGCTATTTGTTGTTAATAGGTATGTTTGTAATTATAAACCAACGATATGTATACTTTTGGTAAAGAAAAAAAAGACATAAACTCTGACCTATTTACTCTTAATATTTTATCATAAGCTCATAATTTTCAGATATTTCTATGGTGTTCAACAAGATGTATTCAACGAAGCGCTAGTCCCACACATTAAGGCGCGAGGAAGGCCAGTGCCAGATTATGGAGAGGTGTTGTTTAATGCGTCACTTTTGTTTGGAAACTCTCACGTATCCATGGGAAGAGCTACAAGGTTGCCACAGAGTTACAAACCTATTGGTGGATATCATATTGATAGAAAAGTGAAACCATTGCCTGATGTAAGTTTCTCTAATCAATTATGTGCTATTATTATAAGTAAGTTTTTTTGGTACTCTCCGATATATCTAAGAACTTAAACTTAGGTTTCAAGGTATGAGAATTCATCATATCAGCCATAGGACGTCCACTGCTGAACTTTGGCCTCACCCAAATACTTCGCAGAGCGATCGGTCGCATGCTCTCTGCGTCCAACGACTTCCTGCGACCTTAATTAAGTCGTCCGTCTATCTACTCGGAGATGAGACATTAGCCAAAACAAACTAGACGACGGTGCGTCTATAGTCTCCAACGGATGATGGTTCTTGCCCTACCGTATGACTTAAATTATTATTATTTACTTCACAGGACTTACAAAAACTATTAGACAATGCAAAGAATGGCCTAATCTACTTCAGCATGGGCTCCAATCTGAAGAGTAAAGACTTGCCCGATGAGATGAAGGACAGTCTACTGAAAGTGTTCGGAGAACTAAAGCAGACAGTTTTGTGGAAATTTGAAGAAGCTCTTCCCAATGCACCCAAGAACGTACATATTGTTAATTGGGCACCACAGAATAGTATTTTAGGTAAATATGCAAATAAAAATGATACTATCCCTATATATATAAAATTCTCGTATCGCGGTGTTAGTTACCTATGTCTACCTAAACGGCTGAACCAATTTCTATGCATTTTTTTGTGTATATTCGTTAGGTCTGAGAATCGAACAACATCTATGTTTTTTCTTTTTTGTAAATGGGAAAACAACGTTTGCCGGGACAGCTAGTCTACGTATAAAATGATGTATTTGATTTACGCAGTGTTCGTAAGTAAGTGGGAAATAAAGTTTCCGTTTTCAAGTAGTGGCGCACTCGTCGATTTAAGATTTGGATGGCGATGGTTTTGGCAAAATTACATGTTCAGATGTGAGACAGGTTTGACCAAGGATATTCCTCCTTTGGGTCTCAGAGCGATAAACGAAAGATCCGAATCATATTCACATTTTTTACATGTTTTGATCAACTTCTTCACAATTCACTGCTTTAATTTCAGCTCATCCGAACACAGTATTATTCATCACCCACGGTGGTCTCCTGTCAACAACAGAGGCTATTCATTTCGCGAAACCTATCATTGGAATACCAGTTTTTGCGGATCAGTTCATCAATACTAAGAGAGCTGTCTCCAAAGGTTTTGCAAGAGAAGTTCAGTTATCATACACCATGGAGGCACCATTAAGGGAAGCAATTAAGGAAATGGTTTCTAATCCCAAGTGAGTATATTGACCTAAATACTGATAACTAATGGAGAATGTACTTTAAAATTAGGTTATTAATGTTACTTCAGTGTAAAGGAAAAAAATTGTAATCAATTTAGGCAAACATTTTGAAAATGTGACCTTTCGTGATCATTCATATGTAAATTAATGCCAAAAGATTCAATAATTATTGATGGGAACCATAAACAAACTAACAAAAATGCATGTTGCAAAATGCCATGTGCAAGTGAATGTTGAAAAGGAGTGTATAGTTTTTTAATTAATTTGATATTCCATTATAATTGTAGTGTCAATAAAGTCACGGACCTAATCGGAATCATTATAAAGTAACATTGCGATTGTTCACTAATTGTCTTTTCCATTTGCTTTTAAATATGACTGTAGCCAGCGAGCTATCTGTGTTTATCATAACTATCATCCCTAGTACCTACATAGATAGACGCAACAATCAAAGTAACTCCATAACTTTTTTACACCTACCTATAGTTTCTTCCTATCCCCATGATGCATACTGCTTACATGAACCGCCAAGTCCAATTTGAATTAGGCAGTACCTATTAATGCCGACATCCGCTGCACCTGATTTTTTTTGTTAGTTTCTAAGACGTTTATGCAAATTTTTATGAAATTTTTACTAAACAAAAAATTAAAAAATACCCTATTAAGACCCGGGAAAATAATTACTATGAATACAAATCGTGTGAGTTTAAAAAGTTCACTACTAAACAATTAACTTTTTTTTATTAAATCGATTCCCTTGTTACGCTCGGGGTCCAAAATGACACCCGGGACGTAAGGCATTGCTTTACACCCTTTGTTTAGAAGAATTTTGAGTTTAACTTTGTAGCGCAGTGGTGTTGCGTACTCTGCGATGCCCTTGATACCAAGCATTACATGACATGTTTTTTTCCTAAGGATAGTTTAAAACAATTTTATCTTTTCTCAGGTACGCTCAAAAAGCCAAAGAGATCTCCTTCATCTACCACGATAGGCCAATCCATCCCAGCGAAGAAGTGAGCCATTGGACTGAACATGTTATCGAGACTAATGGCGCCCCACATCTTCGATCGGCTGCATTAATAGTCCCTTGGTACCAGAAAATGTACCTCGACTTCTTAGCTGTATTAGTAATAGCTATATTTATTCTAGTGAAAATTCTCAAAGCCTTATGCAGGACTGTTTGTAGTAAATTATGTAAAAAGAAAGATGATAAAAAAAAGAAAAATAATTGAATTTAGATTTATTTTGTTAAGTGTTATTGAATTTATATTTATGTGTTTGAAGTTGATTAGTCTGTCTGTAAAGATCGAAGTTTAATTTGTAGCAGCGAGGTACATCGTAGGTAAACTGAATTACCATAATATTTATTTCAGATCAATAGTTGATTATGCACCAAGGGTGTAAAGCAATGTCTTACGTCCCGGGTGTCATTTTGGACCCCGAGCGTAACAAGGAAATCGAGTTAATAAAAAAAAAGTTAATTGTTTAGTAGTAAACTTTTTAAACTCACACGATTTGTATTCATAGTAATTATTTTCCCGGGTCTCAATCGTGTATTTTTTATTTTTTTGTGTAGTAGTAGGCATAAAAGTATACCTACCTAGGCAGCGTTTGCCCGTCAAATTATTATCTTTTTTTTATTTTGTTAATTATTATCGAGTTTAAAATGTTTAAATTATTATCTTACCAAAAGTTTTGTTATTTTGCCAGGCCAACATCTTACTTAGTAGGTATCTTAGTATCTTACTTAGCAAAAATGTAATATTTTATTTATTGTAAGTATGTACTCGAAATTATTAGTGTATAGTTTTAAAAACTACAGAAATTATAATGAGCACTAGTGATTTTTAAATTTAATAACATAATTTAATAAAATAAATTGAGAAATCACTATTGCACTAAATAATTTACTATGGAGATACAAATCCAATTACAATATTAATATGTATCATATTTTTTATCAAACACTCAAAAATATATACTAATATGAAAGGTTTTTATTTATTTATTTTTGTTGATCAATTTTCATGAATCTAAAATGGTATCCTACTCGTACCTAAGTAAGTAGTAAGTACTTTATCGTACCTTAATGATAAGAACCCATGGAAAAATGTTACATTTCAAATAAATACCTTCAAATATTTTGATATTCGTGAGCATGACCACAAAAACCCCTTGAGTTTCTTGTACCTTCTTCTCATTGGTAGGCGCGTTACAAAAGCACAGATCAAACAAACAAAACAAAACAGATCGATAAACAAATTGATATTGTAATACCTATCTATAATAATTTTAATATATTTTTTATACCTAACTATAATCAAATTGCTATTTTTCTAATAATTTATTAGGATAAAATCTTATAAAAATAAATTGTAAGATTTGCACGCCTCTTGGGCAGAGTAAAGAGAACTATAAATTAATTTGTAATAACATCAAATTATGTACCTTTATTCGCAAATAAATGATTGATTGATTGATTGATACAAAAGCACAGATTCTAACTTAATTTTTTTAGACGTTTCAATGTGATTTTATTGAAAATTGCGTGATTGAATAAAGAATTTTGACTTGGTATTCTTATGTGATCGGGACTTATGCGGTTGAACCCGCGGAGTGCAGCCAGCGTAAAATAAAATTAGGAATTATACTCAAAGACTGAAACAGTCAGTGCAGAATTAATATTTTGACCTAGTGAGTGATGCCCTTATTTGACGACCCAGTTGTCTAGCTTGATAGCTTGAAAAATTCCACTTATCCTTACCAGGGGGGATACGCTGGTAGGGATTAAGACACCAGGCCGACAGTTCATGAGTCACAGTCTGTCTGTCACTAGGCTGTATCTTGGTGACAGACTGACAGACGGACGAACCGACGAGTGAAGTCTTAGTAATGGGGTCCCGTTTCGCCCTTTGGGTACGGAACCCTAAAAAGGCTTATCATTGACAAAATGTATTTTATTTAGATATGTTAAATGTTGTAAAAAACTAAGTCGAAAAGGACAAAGTGGCGATAAGGATCGCCACTTTCCTATGAAAGCCGGTTGTTTTTTTAATAATTAAAAAAGGTTTTAATTATTAAAAAAACAACCGGATTTCATTTAATTAGGATGGTCCCACAGGTGGGTAACTATATTACAGATCCTAAAAAGTCAACTGAGAATACTCCGAAGAGAATGTAAAAAAAGATTCATTCAGAAAGCTCTCTTTAGAAAGCTTTAATGATAAAATTGTTACGACAAAGTTTCTATTTTATTAATTTAACGGTGAAGGTTTCAAAATAATATCATTATTAAATAAGACTTTTAGGAAAAACATTGGTTTGTAAAATCAATTTAGTTTAGATTTTGGCTACATCCCGACTCTACCCGATCCCATCTCTACCCGATTTTAAAATACCTAACAAAAACTCCTAATTCTACCCGATATGATAAAAAGTACAGCCAAAATCAAAAACATTTTAGGATATCAAAGATAAAAACTGGTGATTAATCTGTTGAGATTTTAATAAGATTAGCCAAGTTTTTACAAAAAAATTTCATATTTCTACTTACTAACTTACCTACTCAATAGCGTAGCCACTTAGCGTAAAGTTTTTATTCAAAACTACTTAAGAACTAAAATAATAAAATAAAAATAAATATTTCAGGACACATTACACATCGCCATCCAGCCCCAAGCTAAGCAACTTAATGCTTGTGTTATGGGTGCCAGATAACGGATAAACTACTTATATACTTTTTTTTTTTTGTAAATATATACATATTATACATATAGGAAACACCCAGAACCAGAAACAAGAATTTATGGTCAGCATAAATACTTGTTCCCGGCGGGAATCGAATAAATACTTGTTCCCGGCGGGAATCGAACCCGCAACCTTCTGCGTCGCAGTCGGGTGTTCGCCCGACGCGCCACAGAGGTCGTCAGACTGAATTGTACTTGTCAATAAAAACACTTCTTATGGATAAGCGGAAGTCAATTTTTAAGTATCTCTTCCAGTAGAGATAGGTGGAAAAAATCCATTCTTCCCCACCAGGGGGGATACGTTGTGATGTTGGTAGGGACTAGCCCAACGAACCTGCCCAACGAATCAACTTGCAACATTTTAAGTAGATTGGACCGAGGAATCACGTTGTTCCATACAAACTTTGCCAAGCTTTTTCGCCCCCTAATGGCTCGTTTCAGGTCTCTACGATGAGCGGTTTAGGCTGTGCGTTGGTCCGTCAGTCAGTCATTCAGGACAAAGCATTTTATATGTATAGATTGTACATAATTAATTAAATAACTAAAAATACGTATGTCTTTATAATTACATATATTGTAAAGACATAATAATTGTTCTACAACGGGAATCAAACCCGGGACCTTCTGCCTATTGCAACTATTAACATAGGTACCCTTTTGCAGACGTAGATATATAGATAGATAAACACTTTATTGCACCATAAAAACAAAACACAAAATTATTAAGTACACAAAAAATAAATAAAATAAAATAAATTCTAACATAAGTACCTATCTGCTAAAAGAAAAATTAATATTTAATACCTATACATATGGCACAATGGGCGGCCTTATCGCTAAAAACGATCTCTTCCGGGCAACCTTTGGATGGACAAGAATTAAAAAAGGGGATGGGTGGGTTGTACATAACGTGTTAGGAATATAGGGAGGAAAAAAATAAATAAATACATATTAAAATAATATAATAAATATTAAAATACATAAATAATAAAATATATTAATAATATTACATACTTATATACATACAATAAAAATAAATACATACCAATACAGTATTTATACGTGTACGAATAAAGCTTGGAAAAACGAATAAAACCTGAAAGAAGCTTAATTTCCGTCAACTTAGTCAACCTCTAAATTGTGACAAAATGGAATACCTAAGGTACGGTCGGAGTCAGAATTGCAGACCCACCGTAGGGTTCTAAAATTAATATTATTGAAATGTTTTTATTCTAATATTATCTAATAAATTAATTAGTTAAAAGACTATAAACTTGAACTCGAGCAAGACCTTAGAAACTTGCTTGAGTTGAAAACATTTAATAGGAATTTTGGAGCTCTACGGTGAGTCTGCAATTCTGACTCCAACCACACCTGCGGCTAATAATGGCTACCTGCCATCTTAATTAAAAACAAAATATTTCGAAAGAATAGCATTGAAGAATAGGGAAAACTACTAGATAAATATTTACTTACTTTATTGTCAATCTGAAAAACAAATAATTTATTTATTCTTGTAATTTGTCTCCAATATTAGGGTTTTCAAAAAACCTTTACCTTATTACCCGCAAGTACCTTACTATTTTTGGCTCCATAACCAAAAGTTAATTTTGTGAAAATTAACTGGATAGTTTACTTTTTGGTTATCCGTCCATTTGGCCGACATGTACGTTGCCTGAATTTATGACCTTTTTAGTCCATTAAGCTTACGCAATGAAAATGTACCTTTTTGTCTGAATTTGACCGTTTTTAACATACCTAGACATAAAACATTTTAACGACGTTTTTTAGGTTAAAAGAATAACCGACTTTAAAAAAAGTAGGAGGTTCTCCATTCATCGGGTAGTCACCGATTACTCGAGGAAAGCTCAACCTTTTGAGACGATTAAAAAAAAAACCATTACTTTAATACACAACAATATAATAATAGTATTAATTATTAAACTAATTAAAAAAGTCAAAATTAAAAAAAAAAAAAGCACCAATGTCAAGTCGGTCAAAATTTTAAAAAAATAAAAAATCATATGTCCTTCCTACGTATAGTCCACTTCTTAAATTGTTTTTCAAGCGATAATTATTAAACATAATAAACCATAGACCATGGTCGCGTATAAGGGTGGTCGCGTTCTATAATTAAGGCCTAAAAGCCTTTGCCATTTACCCATCTACGTAACGACACCTTCAAACGTTGCTTAACTTTCACGATTGTGAACAGTCAGTCGCAATCGGTAAAAGAGTAGGTATGTACCTATCTCCAATATCTGTAACAATCTTACTCACAAAGCAGCGAAAAGACCTTGTAAGCAACCTTTTTGGTTTAAAAAGTTAAAACCTCTTTGCAGGTTCAATACTTTTTAAAAGATGAGTTCCAGCAAAAACAAAAGAAAAACGTCCCAATTTTGACAGTGATTTTCTGTGTTGATTGTGTTGATGATAAATATTATTTCGAAGTAAAAATTATTTGTAGTAAAATAATGATGGTGGATATTTTAGAGGACTAAAAGTCTTTTGTCGATTATATTCTCTTTCATTTTTGAAAGGTAATAGTTAAATAATAAGGAAAAGATGTACAAAAGTTTTTATCAAGTTTTCCTCTATAAGTTTAAGCTATGAGTTATCCTTAGTAAGTGTTTAGTCTATCTATCTATCTATGTACTAGCTAAAGTATACAACCAGGCAAACTGATACGCGACACTGATTCATGGTGGAAATACCAGACGTCCGCCCTAAGCGTTTTTCGAATGGAACGACTTGCCTGCGTCTTTTTTTCCTCAAGCTGTCTTCAAGCGCGAGTGAATGGATTTCTTCTAGAAAAGCGTGCTACACCTTAGGCCGCCTCCTCACCTACCATCAGAGAGGTATGATAGTGGTTAAAGCTGACGTATCTTAACTAAAAACAAGAGTGATAATATGGGAGCGGCGGGGTTGGTACAAATTCGCATTTCGTACAAATCTCATTTCGTGTGAATTAGCAATTAGTACAATTGTTGATTCGTTCAATTCTAATTTCGGTCATATGAGCAGTTTGTTCAAATTCGCAATTCGTACAATAAAAGCTACATTTTTTTAGTATAAAACCTTTAAAATGTAAACCTATCTCTTTGGAGTAATTGAAAACAAATCTTTTTTCAAAAATTAATAAAAAAAAGGATAGTTGCGGAAATAGCGATATCAATTGCATTTGTCTCATAAGTGTTTACCTTTTGAGGTACAGAACCTTAAAAAGAACCTAATGTTCTTTGTCCTCTGTAATCGTGTCTATGACTTTTGTGTCTTTTGATATTTTTGGGTTATAAAGTGATATTACGGTGACACCAAAAGAGGATTTAGTAGTGTTAGACGCAGAGGTTGGAATTAGCTATACTGTTGTCGGGGCTGTTTTCTGCTACCTTTGGGGCCTTTTTGCATCCAAAAAGGACCCAACTCAAGAAAAAACCCCAATAATAAATGACGTATTAAGAAACCTGCTTATACCGTAAGTTTGCCAATCCACCCATATAATTAGCCGGTGAATTAGGAAAAATACGAGGAAAATTTTAAGATTTTTATCGTCAGTGTAAAAGTAGTTACATTTACAAAGGCACTAGAAAAAAATGTTGCTTGCTCTCTCTCTCTCTCTCTCTCTGGTGTGGAATCGCTTGGGTCCTTTTTGCGTAAGTTCCCTAGGGACCTCACGCAAAAAGGACCCAAGAAATTAAAATCTAGAAATCTCAATAATAAATGATTGTTGTAACTTAACAAAACTTGTTTATACCGTAAGTTTGCCAATCCACCAATATCATAAGCTGGTGAATTGGGAAAAATACGAGGGAATTTTCGGGTTTTCTATCGTTAGGTGTTGAAGTAGTTAAATTTACAAAGGCACAAGAAAAAAGTAAAAAAGTATACTTCCATGGCAAGTAGTCTTTTGAGACATTTTCAATAGATTGAGGAATGAACTCTAATTATTTACTCATGTGCATTTCGGGGACGAGAAGGTACCTTCAAAATGAAATAATATTAATTGGTCTCTTACCGGGAGATAAATGGGCCTATTATAAGGGCCGAATCTACAACTTTAATAAAAAATAAAATAAAAATAAATTGTCTGTAAAAAAAAGAGATAGCGATAGACTCCTAAATGCTGTGCATCATAATCGAGTAGCTTAATATTAAAATTTAAATCATGGATAGGTACCTATAAACATGGTAGAATGGCTTTTAAATGTAATAAAATTCTAATACAAAAGTTTTCTTTTTACAAATTATTCAGCATTCGAGTCATCTGACTAAAGTGATCTCCAACTTCAGAACATTCTTCGTCATCACTTTCTGTTTCAGTTGTTTCCCCAATGTCTTCTATCCTTAAAGGTGTTGGATCCCCAATGAACCCTAGTGGTTTTAAATATTCATTTAAAAACCAGCCGCAGTTCTCAGGCTGAAGTTTTGCGTACCGGATCCGTTGCATTATGCCACATGGAGTTCACGATACAGTTCGTAAATAAATCGAGTCTATTATGTCCAGCATTGAGTCAAAGCTTTTTATTTATTTTTATAACTGTTAGCTGTCTTGTTTAGCAGAGATTTTTTTTAGGATTATGTGATTTCTCGCATCATTCACTTTGGTGCAGATGCCATACATACCAGCAGTAAATTCTTCTATCGCATGGGATGGTTCGCTCTGTCGCACGTATTCACTCGCAACAATATTTCGCTTTTTAAAACTCCCGCTTATCGAGTTTTAAAAAGCGAAATATTGTTGCGAGATGCTGACAGCATACCTCAAGATGCTGGCAGCATTCCCTCGCTAAATAACGAGACTAATGCTACCTTTACCTGACTTGACTCTACCTTGTTGAAATAAATTATTTTAATATTTGGCTTGTATCGTCGGTCAATTGATTGTTTTTATTTTATCCTGTAGTCGTTCGTAAGCCATTAGTTGCTACAGGACATAATTTTTCCAGGATTACGTGGCTTAAGAAGGTAATTTTGATAATGAAAATTTCCCAATCACTTTCGCCAATTTATTACGAAACGACTACGTAATGCGGCAACTTACTTAGCAAAATGAGAGTGATAAATTGTGGAATCCTTCATTGTGGGCCTCGAATCGCCAGAGATATTAGCCGGATCGTATGTGATACGATCGTGATTAATTGAACTAATATAAACAGGGATTTACTTTGATTAGTTACTCTGTTTGTTATCTACTTTCTTTTTAGGTCATGCTATTTTTTTTCGACAGCACCATCTAACCCCAGTTATAACTTTTTTTCCCATGTGGCCCGGCACCGGCCAAGTTACCGGGCCAGATGGGATACACTCAAGCTAAGCAACTTAGCTTGTGTTATGGTGGCCAGATCACTATCACTACATCACTACATAGTATAAAATAAAGTCACTTTTCGCCGTCCCTATGGGAAATAGGGATGGATGACCCTTTGTATGCTTAGATCTTTAAAACTACGCAACGGATTTTGATGCGGTTTTTTTTTAATAGATAGAGTGATTCAAGAGGAAGGTTTATATGTCTAATACATGCATAATATAGCCGTGCGAAGCTGGGGCGGGTCGCTAGTAACGTATATATAATACTTATAATGTACTAATATTATAGAATAGGCACTTTGCTTTACTCTTTGTTTGATGGTATTGATACAGATGGTTATTTTTTGATGATATTTTTTTTATTCTCCTCCTTATATTTCTATCACGTTATGTATCACCCATCTCCTTCAATTCTTGTCCATCCAAAGGTTTCCTGGAAGAGATTGCTTTTAGCGATAAGACCGCCCATCATTGTGCCATATTGTTTGGTTTAATATTGTTTTTGTAACAGGAATTTATGTTAGAATTAAGGTTTAATTTGGTACAATAAAGAGTTTATCTATCTATGGTTTCTGGTCTCACCCAGACCAGAAACCATCTAAAGATTAGTACTAGTAACGTAACTCCTGGGAATTCTTCCCCACTCCTCTCCAGTGGGAATTCTTCCCAACTCGTCACCAGTGGGAATGACTGGGAACAAGCACGTTTCACGAATGGAGCAGCGAACCTGTATAGCGGATCTTTTTGTTGCGAAACGTATTTACTTTCTCTCAGTAGGGGGTCACTTCCAAAAACCATTAACGAGAAGTGGCACTTACCGGCCTTATTTTATTAGGTACCATTATTTAGAGGATAGGAGTCATTACACAGTAGGTATTGCATATGTCGCTGCCGTAAATGTTGACTTTAAGATGATTCTCTGACTCCACTGCGGCTGCGTCCCAAATACATACAGCCTGCCCTTTTTAACCGACTTCAAAAAAGGAGGAGGTTCTCAATTCGTCTGTATGTTTTTTTTTTTTTTTTGTGTGTATGTTACGCGATCATTCGAAGACGGCTCAACCGATTGAGATGATTCTTTTTGTGTTCGAAAAGTGATACCTCAGGGGTGGTCCCATAAAAATTTGGTGAGGATCTGATGAGAATCTTCGGAGTGATGAACAGAATTGCACCTCGAGAGTGCAGCAAATTGCTCAGTTTTCAATTTCCACCAGTAGATTTGGCCCATAAACGAATAGTTACCGATAAATGGAATATCTGAAACCACCTTCTCATCAGAAAACTCTTCAATAAGTTACGATTACAGGTTACAATTTGAAGATTTTAGTCGAATTTAGTCGCCGGACTGGGTTTGAATGAATGTTGATAGAGAACCCTATCTTAAATGAAGTTCTGATGAGGATCTTCGAAGTGATGAACAGAAATGCACCTCGAGAGTGCAGCAAATTGCTCATTTTTCGACTTCCATCAGTAGAATTGGCCCATAAACGAATAGTTACCGATAAATAGAATATCTGAAACCACCTTCTCATCAGAAAACTCTTCAATCGGTTACGGTTACAGGTTACAATTTGAATAAAATATTCGCTTTTGCTTCGCCGGACTGGGTTTGAATGAATTTTGATAGAAAACCCTATCCTAAATGAAGATCTGATGAGGATCTTCGGAGTGATGAACAGATCTGCACAGCGAGATTCAACAAATTGCTCAGGTTTCCATTTCCACTAATAGAAGTGGCCCATACACAAAAAGGATGAATGGGGTATCTGAAAACACCTTCTTATCACCAAACTCTTCAATGGGTTACGATTAGGTACAGGTTGCAATTTGAAGAAACAGTCGCTTTCGCCTCATGGAGTAGAATTTTCAGTGACAGTGGCACTAAAAATGGTTAAATAAAAAATAAATTAAAATTAAAAAAACCGACTTCAAAAAAACCTGAAAAGAAAACTAAGAAAACCTAAAAAATAAACCAAAAAGTGAAAAATAATCCATTTCGGGTCACTAAGACAGCAGATAACTTAAACATAAGTACTTACTTGGAAGTCGGACTGGGTGACACCATGTATTGTTTTCTTTATACCTCTCAACATTCAATCTAACCCAGTCAGACTTCCAAGTAAGTACTTATGTTTAAGTTATCTGCTGTCTTAGTGATCCGAAATGGATTATTTTTCACTTTTTGGTTTATTTTTCAGGTTTTCATAGTTTTCTTTTCAGGTTTTTTTGAAGTCGGTTTTTTTAATTTTAATTTATTTTTTATTAATGAATGTTGATGTAACTTGGAGGTGCGATTTTTCTTTTCTATCAAAGATAATTTCCGACTTGTTGTATTAGTGTAGCGGAGAGTGGTGTTGGCCTAGTGGTAGATATTTCGACTTTCATTCTGAAGGTCGTGGGTTTGAAATCCAACCAGCGGTGCATCAATGGATTAAAAAAAATTGTACGGTGAACGCGACTTAGTTGGCTCCAGTAGACGAGTTTTCTCCTCTGGACACGGTCGACTTAGTTGAGAGGGTAGTATAGATGATGGACAAGCCTACTACATCCTCATGCAAAAAGGACTCAACTAACGAGGTCCAGTTTCGGAAAACAGGTCGTATATCTACAAGGAAAAATAAATTAATGTAATTATAGGTGGAATAGACGCATCGTTGCTCCGGAAGATTCTAAGTTTTTCGCTGGTCTACTTAGTTTTATTTATTTTCAACTATCCATCATACTATCCATTAATTAATATATAATCGTTTTTTTCCTATAAATTTCTACAATCAAAAGAATAGATACAAAATTCAAAATAAACATACACACTTAAAATAAATACATATGAATGCTTCATAAATAAAATACTCCGTCCAGAGTGTCTCCACGCGGCATCGTCTCCAAGAGACTGGCGGCATTCCTTCTCTGGATAGCCAGACTCACCCTTGGAGTGAAGAAGCCGCCAGCTCTTCGGTCGCCCGACGCCGCATTAAGACGCTCTGCCAGGTCCTTAAAAATAAATGGGCATTAAACATAGATTTAGATTTTCATCAAACTACCCTTAAAATAGCAATACCGTGTAATTTGATAGTGTCCCTAACAGAACTAATCTCGGTCAGTTATAGAGTAGCACGGAAATTTGGTGCAGGTGTATACTTATATTTCGTGGTCTATGTTATAAGACACTTGCTGTACAAATATAAAGACAAAACACATTTCGTTTTTTGTATAATTTTAGTTTTATATCATATAATTCATTTGTAGGTTCAAAGCTAAAATAAATTAAGTAAATAAAATTGTAATTTAAAATAAAAATTAATCGTCATTCAAATAAACCGCTCCTGGCCGCATCTGGTGTAAAGGAGCCGAGAATACTGGTCGCGGTACTTCTTTGTATGGCGAAGGCTAACCTTTGCACCAAGAACGATCCGGAGCGGTAGTCAAAACCTCGGTCCCTCAGACGGCGGCCTATTTCCTTCTCACAAGTCACGGCTTCCGACGCCCAACTTCCCACTGTCTCCACTGCAAACGGCACAAATAAAAATAGTTTAATAAGGGTCCTGCTCAACGTCACCATTTTCATTATTTACGTCACTCATGATTAAAACTTAAATATCTACAGATCATGTCTGAATACCTAGCAAGGCCCTTCGTCTGATTCGATTGAGTGTAAAGTATTTCGTTTCTCACACTACGCGCAACTATCAAGTCAGCTGTTGGCAGCCGTGCGCTGCGTACGCGTCATGGCGCACGCGATGATGCGTTCTCCTCCCTCGAATGTAGGTACACGTACCGCGAAGGATACTGATGTGCAAAATACGCTTTCAAGTGACGAAATGCAATGTAAGATGTGCAAAATCATAGTGAACGAGATGCTGGTTTTTATCAGTAACAAAATTGACACAGTTCCGGAAACCGGGATCACGCAAATATCGATGGTTTCCGCAACAAAGGGCGTAAAAGCCATTTTGGCCATATTGAGTTTTTTATGCAGTTTTACTCAGTTTGTAACGCTCTATCGATCCCTATTTTTAAAATGGCGCTACGATGAAAAAAAAAGATGTTACGACCTACATTTTTCTATTGGCTAAACATTGAAAAGGGGTCATAAAACAATATTATTTTTATATTGGGAAATCAATTTGATGTAACTACACTGTGTTTTTACTTTTTGAACGACAAACGGGGTAAATACACATAATTAAATCAATATGTGTTTTACGCCCTGCAAAAAAAAATAAACCTAAAAGAATATAGGTTGTATCTCACCTATGTTATATTAAGTACCATTTACGACTTTGGCATAAATAATAAATATGCTAATATTAGGATGTATAATTAGATAAAATTCAAAATACAATTTAATAATCTGTTTTGCGCCGTAATGTATTAGTCTACTTCGAAAAAAAATAGTATTTTTTCCCACAGGTGGTGCTAAATTTCTAAACTTACAAGTGATCCTAGCTGTCTTGTTCTTGCATAACTAAAGTATATTAAAAGAACAGAGACTTAACTATACCTTTATGTGATTGGATAATGCTTGTGATCTTACCGCAAGTATAGCACATGTCCTCGCTTGTTTGTTTACAGCGTAAACGAAATCAGTACGCGGTCAACGCCGTGCCGGTCAAGATAAAATAACTTTGTCATATTAATCTACACCAAATCTGCACACATATCACCACTACGATGCCAAGCCAGCACTTCTTGGCTCTTCCCAATCTCTTTGTTCTCCACGGAACTAGCTGGTTTTCGCAAGACGTGACCGTACCAGCGAGCGTAGGCAACATTCTTGCAATGTATCTGCAATGTCTCGGACATGTAAGCTGCCTCGGATGCGAGAGTTCCTGACGTGATCCTGTCGCGTCACTCCACAAATCCTGGTCAAACACTGGTCACGTCTTACTACCGTACAAAACCGATTAGTTTAACCGGCATAAACCTGTCTCTTTAGTTTAAGCGGAATTTTGGGATCGCAAATGACACCAGTCCTCACGACACTTGGCCCAAGCCTCTGAAATGCGTGACTTGACGTCGTAATCGATGTCGTCGGACGATCGATGACGAAGGAACACAGACAAAGGCTTTCTGCAAATCTTTATAAGAATAGAAAACGGCGGAACGGGGTCCGTAACCGGGGTGTTAACTATATGGACACCTAGACACAGTGCACTTTTGTCGAATCCAAGCATCGAATATCCGACTATCTATCGTAGAGCTTCATGGTGTGGGACATGACCCATATACCTCGATAACTCCCACACTCCTGCACCGATCCCTTGCCCTTGAAAACTGGGGTAAAACATAGGGAACTCACCAGTTTAGAGTATGCGGTTACATAGGTTGGTTAAGATACCCACACTACGAGAACCCATCGCATTTCATACTTCGATAGGGCTTCAACTCTTCGTGCTCCTTATTCAGCAGCTCGTGGAAATAAGAGAGCCATCTCTTCTTCACCGCGATGTCCTCGCAAAGCAGATTACCATCCATCGGGACGGGCTTTTACCCTCGAATGTGCCAAATTATAAATAAGCTTCTGTCCCTCAGACGTTTCCAACTTATCGTACAATGACTGTAAGTAGTCCTGTCTGGCTCTGGCTACTTTACTACTACGCTTGCAACTTTTTGAAGAGGGCTTTCTTCAATTTAGTCTCCCTCTGGACTATGTCCAAGGCAATCAATATTACAGGAAAATCAAGTTTCCTTGTCATATTTGCATCCATCTTAAGACATCCCAAACACTGCCTTCGCCGCACCGGTGATCGATGCCTAAATTAATCTTATCGTAGTGGTCCAGGACTGGTTCGTCGATATCGATCGTCCGACGACATCGATTATTTGTCGACACCAGCGAACTTGTCCACCATCTGATTTGGCGACAACACCGCACAGGTTGTTTATTTTTGGGTTTCACACAGATCCATGACAAGAAGACGGTGTTGATCAGTGAGACTCTCACCAGGAATGACTTTGCAGTTAGCCACGTTGCCGATATGATGTTTCCTAGTGATAGAAATCGATTTGGGTAGCGTGCCTCTCACTCCTATAGGTGATCAAGTAGTCGGGCTTCTTTTTGAAGTAAGTGTTCACGAGGGCCAGGTCGGCAGGGCACACATACATAGGATTTCTTCCCCTTCCGCATTTCAACTGCTGTAGCTTCCATGAACACGCTCATCTCGCCCACATGACCGTTCAGATCACCACCCAAAACGATCCCCTGTGACAACAAGATGGCCCCAAGGACCTCGCCGAGTTTGTTCCAAAACAATACTTTATCAGCATCGCTTACCAAGTAGGTTACAACCCCCTCAATAATCACGGCCATATGTCGGTTGCTAGAGCGTTTTATCTCCAAGATACAGTCATGCAACCCCTCAGCGAGCACCATAGCCACCCTGTTCTCTCCACCAGGACCCATGTAGATCAGCTTTTAGCCGCTCCTAATGTGCCGGGATCTGCTGCCTTTCCATCGAGTCTCCTACAGAAACGTAACGGCCACTTTTCGCCTGGAAAGTACGTCAGCCAGCTCCCTCGCGCTAGCGTGCCCATGTTCCACGTTGCGAAGCGGAGTTAATTTTTGTGAGTTGGGGCTCGCATCTAAGTAAAATATACTCCTATCAGGTTAATATTTTGCTAGTTTAGTCATTTATTAGTATAAATAATACGGCGTATTTACAAATTCTGAAACAAAAAAGGTTTATACTACAAATGGTTTAGGCTTATATGGCTTTTACTGTAGGTACTTTTTGCCAGACTGTATATTTGTGGGGTGTAACTACCAATATTTTTCATTTTCAGGGATTTACGCCCTAGCTAACTTCTAAACTAAGACTCGTACAGTTCCCTAATTAAGCGAGGCCAAAGCCCGCAAAAAACTAAGAAATTTCTTCCTAGCACATTTTTTTATAAGTATAAAAACAAAAAAGATATTTAAGAAATATTTTTTTTTATTTTGTTTTTTGCTCATTGCCAAAAGTATGCAAAATGGAGATACGCCCTTTGTTGCGGAAACCATCGATATGCCTAAGTGCATACAGCTTTGACGAAATTGAGAACGCCAGAACGATCGCCTATAAATTACTAGCGCCGACAAAGAGGTACACGAGGAGAAAAGAAGGATCTGAACAGAAAAGCGTGCTCGAAATTATAAAGTTGATTAAAGAATTTGAACCAGACTGTCTGCCGATATTTGTCGCAAAAAACCTTAATAAACTACCCCCAGTTTCGTTCGACTATATTGATATTACGTCTTTTCTCAAAGAGCTGACAGTCTTAAAGAATGACGTAGCATATATGAAATCCAAGTCGTCGCCTGCTGAACATGTTACAACATCATCTGATATAGACCTAATAAAGAAAGAAATCGATAACGTCAAAATTATGCTAGCGGAGCTGCAGGGGGCCTGCAGTACGAGCACTAGACAACACGAAGACCTATTTCTTAGACCTTATCGTGACGATAAGGAGACAAGAAATACGCAGAACGCGTTAACGAGCCCAAAAAGTGATGCTCATGTGGGTACTTCTGAGCTCCGAGCCGAGAAGGTTGCAGCGAGTATCGAAACAAATACGGGGCAAAGAAGGCGAGGGCGGAGGGGAGGGCCGCACGCGAATGCTGTTTCCTTGAGCGCGGTGGGGGCGGAGAGGCCGATGTGTACCGGTACCGAGCTCCCCCCCGCACCGCGATCACCACCGCCGCCGATCCCTACTCGTACCACCCAGGCGTCGATGTTATCTAAGCAACAGCTGACCGTTCATAATGACACTGTTTACATACCTACGTATAGAGATATCGCCAGTGTACCTCGCTGTGATAACATTGTGGATATGGAGGGTTTCACTACGGTATCCCGTAAGAAATCGTTACCATATAGGCATAAAAACACGAGAGGAACTTTACAAGGAACGAGTAAGCTGCGAGCTGCTGATTCTTATGCGTATATCTACCTCTCTCGTACAGAAAAACACATTACAGAAGACGATATCCAGGAACATATTCATGAAATGAACGAACATTGTTTAGAAATAGAAAAATTAAAACAGACCAGAGAAACCAACTTTAATTCATTTAAGATAAAAATATTGACTACTAAGGTTAGTACTTTTTTAAAGAACGACTTTTGGCCTGAAGGGCTAGTTTTTAGAAGATTCCGCCTACAGCGTTCTCCTGAGAGTAACAGTCATGATAAGAACGTAGATAACAACGATAAGAATTCATTAAGAAATTGATTATGGATTTAAAAACAACCTACAAAAATAACATTACTCTCGCTTCTTTTAACTGCAAAAATGTTAAAAGATCAGCTCAGCATATTCGAGACTTCTGTGCCTACTGTGACGTCATTGCAGTTCAAGAAACTTGGCTTATGCCACACGATTTGGGATTTATAAACGAGATTGATAACACTTTTAGTTGTTGTTCGAAGTCCTCCGTCGATACGTCAGTAGGAGTGCTGCGAGGACGTCCATACGGCGGGTTGGCGATAATGTGGCGCACCAGTTTGTTTACTCGAGCGGATGTGGTACCATGCGATACCGACCGTCTTATGGCTGTGCGTCTTGTGCAGGGTGACCGGAGCCTACTCGTTATCAATGTTTATATGCCTACGAACTCGGAAGATAATCTGCCGGAGTTTACCGAATGCCTTGCGTGTGTGAGTGCCGTGATTGAAAGTGCCGATACTGAGTGTGTTTTAATACTTGGCGATTATAACGCGCACCCGGGTACTCTTTTTGGAAAAGAGCTGGTGGATTATTGTAGTGAGCAATCGTTGCGCTGTTTAGATTTTGAGAGGCTAGATGTGAGTACCTATACTTTTATCAGTGACGTGTACGGTTCGTGTCGGTGGCTCGACCACTGTATCGTTACGGAGGCGGCTGCCGCACTTGTGACGGACATACGTGTGCAATATGACTCATATTTATCGGACCATTTACCGTTAATTATTAAGTGCAATTTTGATATTATCCAACCAAAATGTATGATTACATTAGATACGCAACCCCATAAGCATGTATGGGGTGTGCGAGATCAGTCACAAATTGATATGTACATGAAATTATGTACTGATAAATTATCTAGTCTTATATACAATTTTAATTTTGATTTTTTACAATGTTGTGACGTATCTGTTTGTTTAAACTGTGACCATTCATTGTTTATTGACCAATATTATAATGAAATAATTAAAATATTGCAATCTTCCGCTATAGAGAGTGCTAATCACAGTTTGAAATTTAAAAAGAAGCTAATAGGTTGGAACTACCATGTCCGGGACTTACATTCAAAATCTCGTAACGCTTTTCTTGAATGGGTCATGTACGGTCGGCCATGCTCGGGACATTACTATGAAGTAATGACGTCAGCACGAAGAGAATTTAAAAATGCTGTTAAATTTGTACAGAATAACCAACAGAAAATTAAGATGGACATACTTGCCCGCCAACACTCTGTAGGTAATTTTGTACAATTTTGGAAAGAGACGAAAAAACTAGATAGTAAAATTAGTATTCCTATTAATATTGAGGGGCAGGACAATAAGAAGGTTATTGCTAATTTGTTTAAATGTCATTTTAATATAGATAATAAGTCATCGAATACATCTGTGGATGGCTGCAGCGGCGGCCGTCGTGACCCGGTGGCTTCCACTGTATCTGTTAATCCTCGGGATGTTGGAAAGATATTAAGATCTATGAAACGTGGAAAGTCGCCGGGCCACGATGGCCTAAGTATCGAACATTTATTGTATGGAGGTAGGTATGTCTGTGATGTAATTGCACGACTTTTTAATATCTGTCTTCGACACAGTTATCTGCCGGACAATATGATTCGCACAGTAGTCGTGCCGATCTTAAAAAATAAGACGGGTGACGTTTCGAGCATGGCTAACTATAGGCCCATTTCACTAGCAACTATTATGGCCAAGATACTTGAAAGAGTTATACAAAATAATATAACACCGACATTAAATATTGACGACGCCCAGTTCGGGTTTAGACCTAATGTTTCAACCGATATGGCGATTTTCTCATTGAAACAAGTTATCAACTACTATAAAACTGGTAACACAAGTGTCTACGCATGCTTTCTAGATTTGAGTCGAGCATTCGATACTCTTAATCATGAGCTGTTATGGAATAAGTTGACACACGTCCCGGGTGATGTTGTTGGTCTGCTTAGATACTGGTATCGAAACCAGACCAACAATATCAGGTGGGGGAATGAATTGTCCGACAGCTTTAGTTTATCATGCGGAGTGAGACAGGGCGGGGCTACATCCCCGGACCTATTTAATGTCTATGTAAATGATTTGATCGTGGAGCTGAGCAGCACCCCAGTCGGGCTCAAGTTAGATGGCAGATATGTCAATAACTTGAGCTATGCTGATGATATGGTGCTGCTCAGCCCCTCGATCAAAGGGTTAAGGAAACTGATAAGCATCTGCGAGAGTTACGCGAAGAGTCATGAATTAAATTATAATGTTAAGAAGACAGAGATGGTTGTATTTAGGTCCGGGAAGGGCCCCGACTATGTACCTCCGATATTTATAAACGGACAAGCTGTTAAGAGTGTTGAGACCTTCAAGTATCTTGGTCATATAGTAACGTCAAATGTTAATGATGACCGGGACATAGAGCGCCAACGCCGGGCTCTGTGTGTGGTAGGCAACATGATCGTTAGAAAGTTCTGTCGCTCATCGCGGGATGTTAAACTGACTCTGTTCAGATCATTCTGTCAGACGTTCTACACTTGCCAACTATGGACAAGCTATACCAAGAAAGCACTTAATGCGATCAGAGTTGCTTATAATAATATCTTCAGGCAACTACTCGGGCTGGAGCGTTACTGTAGCGCCTCCGGTATGTTTATGGAAGCCCGTGTCAATTCTTTTGAAGCCATCCAAAGACACCGTATAGCTCAATTTATGTCCAGAGTTGATGAGTGTGGAAATTCTATTATAGCGAGTCTGCGTGACAGAGTGATCTCAACTGATATGTATAG
Source organism: Idaea aversata (assembly GCA_907269075.1). Classification (NCBI taxonomy): domain Eukaryota; kingdom Metazoa; phylum Arthropoda; class Insecta; order Lepidoptera; family Geometridae; genus Idaea; species Idaea aversata. The sequence continues at coordinate 9,980,815 of OU026102.1, forward strand.
ACATTGGGTGAAATTGGCAACCCGGACAGGGTAGTTGCCAGGGTAGTTGCCATCTACTGGTGATGTGTATATATAGGTATATATATATATTACTCTTATTTAGGAATTTAAGATTTTTTAGATTTTTAGAATTTCATTAAATTAAGTATTTGACGTGTATGTTATATTGTATATTATATTATGCTATGGATCTCTGGTCTGCAATAAAGATATATTATTATTATTATTATTATTATTATCAAACGGCATTAAAAATGAATCGGGGCAATATACGTAAAGAGATAAGTCTCAATTTCTTCATGGTTATTTTATTTTCAATCCTCTCGTTGAATACAAAGAGAAAGTAATAAGTTGCTAAGTGAGAAAGGCGTGTACCGAAGAATATGTCAATATGCTATTACAAATTCGTTAATTTATAAATTGCAAATATGAAGCCATGAAACATAATATGTCATGCTATCTAGCTCGATGTCAACTGAGAATACACTATGGGTAATCTTGAAGTCAGCCACTGACATAATCGCGATGGCGATGAATGTATGTCGCTCGTATAGCCACTTCTACGTGGCATGACGCCCTTCCGCGTCTGCCTCACATGGGTTAGCTGGAATTGAGCAACTGCATTTGCAAACTGTGTATCGGTTGCGAGGGTTTCACATAGTTGATAAGTTTAGAAGTCTTAGAATATCCTGCGTGACCGTGTTCTTTCTTTCTTCTTTTTCCCTTTTATTTCGTTTATTATCATAGGGTCTTGTACCGGGTCTGCATGAGGTGTCTGACCACTTGCGGGTGCTGAAGTTTTTGACAGAGGGCCTTGTTTTGTTAACCCTAGCACACGGGCCTATTGTATGTTCTCCACACGAGTCTCTAAATGATTCACCCCTCTCTTTTTCTCAGCCAGATGTGAAGGAGGGTGTTCGTTTCTCTTATACTTAATTTTCAACAAAACAATTATCTCTTTTAAGTTTTTTAAATCTGCACCTACGTTTAAAATATCGTTTATTCTTTTTGAAAAAAAAAAATAACAGTTTGAGGAGAACAACCCATCCCAGAACGAAAACAAAAAGTTTTCAATAAACCAATATTAAATCAACAAATTTCTTCCATTTTCTTCCATATTCAAGAAGAATTTCTGACACCCAGGTTTCCTCTAGCTTCATTATTATTCCCGCTTTTTCACAGTTCACTTTGAACTTTCTGCGACCATCTTACTGTGTTTTTGTCATTCTTAGATCGCAGCGAATTTTGTAACACGGGATTCTGTAATAGATAACCTGATTGACTCCTTGACCTGACAATGTTGCTATTGTGTTGCATTTCCATGATGCTATCAATATCAACAGTATTTGATATTTATAGCATCATATTGAAACTTGTACACCAGGAAAAGAAATCTATAGACAAATAGCTCCCATATTCCGAGCCCGAAGTTTTTAAATTGTCCTCAGAATTAGTCATTGTTTGATGAGGTATTAACTTAAATATTTATTTATTTTTAGCCCTTGTCCCTCTTTCCCCTGTTCAGTCAGCCGGGTCCAGCCTCTACGATGCTAGTCCAACTATTCTCAGTTGGTACATACTTGATAGTCTCATCTCTAGACATAATTTGCCAAAGAACCTAGCCTTCTTCTTCTTCATTTCTCTTTCTTTTGCAACACCTACACATACTTTACAGTTCTTAGGAACTTCTCTTCTGGATATTATGATATAACGCACATTCACTTCTTCTCTTTGTATGTACTGTAGTATGACATTATTACTATGCTCGGAGGTAATGTGGGAAAGAAGCCGTGTATTCGTTCTGTGAGCCTGTCTGTCATATTCATAAGGCCAGTGATCAAGGCTTGGAATTATAGATTTGTCAGAGAGTAGATCTGCTGTATAAACTTGATAGTCGAATGTCAAAGAACCCATAATCCATAATTATATGTTTAAACATTTTTGGACACCAAGGTTCAGATACTGTTTCCCTAAATGCCCACCATATGGTTGGTCCTGCCTAACAAACAATATAGGCTATCTACTACGTTTCTTGTAGTAATTTCGTGAGAATTCAAATATGAATGCCTGACGTTTATGGGTTAGTGTTTATTGTAATGCTTTTTGATACACAACATTGTTAGTCTCGTTTTGTTTTGGTTTTCCGCGACAAGGGAACAGACGACATACAATTGGTCATGCGAAAATCATGAATTTTCAAGACGCCACAAACACGTTGCTGTAATGGTTGTTGCGATTTTTATTCGACATTCTAATGCAAGCCGCACTGGAATCTGTCGGAATCATAGGAATGTGTATCTTTGCCTTTGTCCTTTCCTTTTAAAATGATTAAGGAGACACCGTCAGATTACACTTACGTCAATAAGACTATTTAGAATATTTTGGGTCAGTCTCGTCATGGTATGACTGAAATGAAAAACTGAAAAACCCTTCATATTCTGCTTTCGTCATGTCGTTTCTTTTTTTTAGCCTGTTCTGTCCCACTGCATGGCAAAAGCTTCACTACCTTCTTTCCACTGCTCTTAGTCTAGGGTCAGCCGGGTTCAGCCCCTACGATGCTAGTCCAACTAAATATATTTATAAATTATTTTCAGTTGCTACTCGATACAGTCTCATCTCTAGACATAATTTGCCGAAGAATCTAGCCTTCTTCTTATTCTTCTTAATCACCATATTAACACTCCTGGAGCTTATATTAGTTTTTGGGCAGGATCCGCATCCTGCCAACCAATAATCAATATAGGCTATCTACTGTAACGTAGTGTTACATTCGTCGTACAGACTCCTAGTCCTAAGTTCTAAAAGAAAAAAATATATAAGAGACAAATAGGTATGTACCTAAGTTGTTTGTTTACCTGTGATTTCCCGAACCCAGAGAATAACTTGGCGAAACTTCTACATTTTTTGTAATAATTTTGTGAGAATTCTAATATGAATGCCTGAAGTTTATGGGATAGTATTTATTGTAATGATTTTTGATAAGTACACAACATTGTTAGTCTCGTTTTTTGGGTTTTCCGCGACAAGGGAACATATGACATACAATTGGTCATGCGAAATCATGAATTTTCAAGATTGATCCTGTAAAAAAATCGCAACAACCATTACGTGTTTGTAACACGTAATGGTTGTTGCGATTTTTTTACGACATTTCAATGCAAGCCGCACTGGAATCTGTCGGAATTATAGGAATACGTGTAAACAAAACGTCTTTGCCTTTGTACTTACTTTTTAAAATGATTAAGGACACATCTGTCAGATTTCACTTTCGTCAATTAGTGTTTTATTTGAGTAGGTGGTCGTTTCGCCCGCAAGAAGTTCGCACGAACGTACTTTTTGGTACAGTTTCTTATGTAACCAAAGTGGAAAACTGAACAATATTCCGTTTTCGTCGTAGTATTTCTTGCATTCGATAATGACAATGTTCATTAATTTGTTCACCGTAAGCCAGATCGTCTTTTGTTTCTATTTCTATCGTTTTTAGGGTTCCGTATTTGTTATCAAATTCAATTTGTAGACAGCCATGAAATAATAATAATTGTTACTGCCTGCAAAAACATAACCAAATAAAACAAAATAAAATACTCTCACCCTAGTAATTATTTCCTCGGGTCTTAATAGCGTAATTTTTATTTTTATTTCTCATACCTCGACGCGACGTTTCGAGTATGTAACAATAGTCATAGATTAAGACCCGGAAAAATAATTACTATCAGTACAAATCGTGTTTACTCTCACCCTTTTCTCGAAAATCCTGCCGTTCCCTTATATGCTATGTTATGGATGAAAGCTTCTGGCCGAAGGACGTGGTATTCTGTCGTTTCCGCGGACAAATTCCACAAGAAAAAACTAAGACGAAAGTGTAATGTTATGGAAGTGCTACTAACATAGTTTTAAGCTACCTATTAACACATTCAATTATTAAATATGTATGTTAGTCTATAAGGTATTTATCTATGGGCCTTTGTAGCCTGAAATAAATGATTTTAATATTATTATTATATCAAATTAGGGGACAGGTAGGATTTTCCATTCCTGTTTGTCCCTATGTGACTGGTTTATGTTCCTTAACTTTAAGGTTCCGGACGTGGTAATCCGGAGAACTTTCAGCAAATTTTAAGAATTTTTTGGTTTTGGTTACAGGTTGCATGGGACTGTTTATATTTCCGCTATCGCTCGTAGCTTGTATTGCAAGAAATTAAAATAGATAAGCTGTCAGGAGACCGACCTGAGACCTCGGGATTTTCAAGGATATTAATTGCTAAGTAATTAGCAATAACAACTAAGAAATTTTGGTATTTTACTGTGTTTGGACAAGAGTTATAAGTATATCAACAGAAACCAAATTATTATTTTTCTGAACGATTGTATCTTACTTACTTTCTCTTGCCTATATAAGTCTGAAGTCTGGTTCGTCTTGCTTCGATACCACGTCGTGTCGGCGAGATTTCCCTCATCTTTCAATTCTTTTATTTGCCAAAGCAAATCGTTCATTTTTAATTGTTTCCATAAATGTATTTATTAGGTATACATTATTATTAGTAGTATTTACTAATTGCAAAAAAAATCCCCATTGATATTGAAAAAATATTTTTAATTGTAACTGATTTGTCAATTATTTATGGGTGTGTTCAGAAAAACACCCACGTGACGCGCGTGATGAACACTAAACGTTTGAAAGGTTTTATTTTTACTATTGTCCTTGTTTTCTCACCATTAAATTTTTACCTGTACCTACCTACATGAATATTTCAAAACCAAAATTGGATAAATTCATCTAGCTGTTTTCGAGTTTTTTGCGAGACTGACGTACAGCGTTTGATTAGTTGTTTTAAAGGTAATAAAGCTTTACTTACGTTTCGAGCTCGTTGCAGGGTCCGTGGTCACGAGGACTGACGCAGAGCAGCTCATTGTTAAAATAATGTGATGACGTGAAACTGAAGAGCGATCGTGTTTCTTTACAAAATACGACGAAGGTCCTCATGTTCAAATCTGTAAGATTTATTTAAAAACGTTCCGGTTCTTTTAGAGGCACCTAGTATAGAGTCGTCGCTTTTAAACGAATAATTATAAATTGTAATTTGTTGTTGAATTTAAAACTAAGCAAGAAAACCAATGTAAACCTCCGCAAGGAAACTACAATACAACCGTTTATTTTAAAAACACTGCAACACCGAGAATATTATGCATAAAATGTACAAAAAGCTGTTATTAAAAACGTAACGATGCTTTTATAGAGCTTTTTGCGCACTTTTAATATTTCCATTTCATTTTTACGCTTTAGATATTTACGACTCTATCAACAATTTGATTTTTTTATATTGAAAAACATAAATGGCCTGCTGACGATTAAAGGAAATTATACACAGCTGCTGACTTCTGGTTTTAAAAAGGCTAATCGAATTAAAAATATATATTGAGACATTCTAGGGCAAATGAGATTTAAAGAGCGTTTCAGTACAACAGTATTTTATTCTTGAGATATAGCGATCTTCACACATAAGTCACAACGCGCGGTCTTTGCAACAAATCCACCAATTTACACGAATCACGAATGACAACATCACAAAGAGATTCTGCTGTTTTATGTATGACTCTACTTAGCGGGAATAAACATATGTCTTTCCGTGAAATTACTCTATTAGGGCTATCAATGGTGACAAAACTGGAATTTGTTCCGTAATACGTTCAGAGTTATAGGCCGTTGATATTGCAATTAAAACGTTGGCAAGAAGAAAATCTGTCAGCTTAATATGAAACAGGGTCTTCTGCCGGTACAACCTTCTTCTTCTTATCGTGTCTATGGCTTTTTGTCCCGGTACTTACAATGAAGTTCATAATGCAAGTTGCTTTAGGTGGAAGTCTGTAGTAAAACTTTGTCACGGTTTAGCTCAAGCGCCACGCTAGGCCAGGTTTAGCTACATCTTCGGATGTTGTTCGTATGCAGAAGTGTTACAATATATTATGTCTATATCTGCAGGAAAATCAATAAATCTAAGAAAGCTCTAAGTTATAAAAATGTCAAAAACAATACTTGTCATATCCTTCCCCAGTTTATAAAAAATTTAAAAGTTTGTCTGTTTTTTTGTATGTTTGTTACCCCTACACGCTACGTCTTTGCATCCTTCCGCCTTCACGAATTTTTTGATGTTATTATTTTATACGAAAGAATAAATTACTCTAGGCGTTTAAATATTTTTTTTTGTATATAGATTGTCACAAAATACAAAAAGGCTTACTTGTATTTTGTGACAATAAATTTTTATTTATATTATACGCAACAAATAAAAGAACCTACCTAATAAATTGTTTCATAAAAAAAATATTTAAAACTTGTAAGAAATACCATAGAGTTTCTGGCGGCTCTCCATTCAGTCTTTGGAAGCTGAAGAATATCTATTTCTTCTTTAGATGAATTTTGTTAAAGGTTACGAATAATACGTTTTTCTAGATGAATTTCGAATAATTTTAATCCAAAACTATACTATTTAGATGTAGTTTACAAGATGCAGAAATTATTATTGTAACATGATGGATAAGATGAGATGACAAGGTTTTTTGAAGATGAATGAATGAATCACTTTTATATCAAATGTCAATGCTAATGTCACCGATCAGACTTTCATTTTCTTTTTTCGCGGCGCGGGCGGCGGCATCGGCCGGCTCGTCACTCGCGTCGCGTGGCGCGAAGTTTAAATTTATTATAGGCCGATTGTGCGGCGTGTTCATCCTGCCCCCGGCTCGGAGAAGGTGGATCATCTGCAGGTAGAAGGGGAGACACCTTTCGCAGAGTGCGACGAATTACTCCTCGTGTCGTTAGTATGTCTCCGACTCTTGCTACTCCGTCGGATCCAGGGAAGAGCTTTTGTATCCGGCCCATCCGCCATTGTAGAGGTGGTAAATTGTCTTCGTGGACGATTACTAAGTCCCCTTCTTCCAGAGGTGGTTCACCAGTGCGCCACTTTGACCTTTGCTGAAGTTCCTTTATGTAATCGTGTTGCCAACGATTCCAAAAATGCTGGCGATAGCGTTCGATCTGCTCGTAGCGCTGAAGTCGATTGAGTGGAATGTCTTGAACATCTGGTGACGGTAGGCAGCTTAGGGGTCTACCGATAAGGAAGTGCCCGGGAGTCAAAGGGTTTAAGTCGTTAGGATCAGAAGTGAGGGGGGTGATAGGTCGGGAATTAAGGATGGACTCTACGTGTGCAAACAATGTTGACAGTTCCTCGAACGTTAAATGCGCTTCACCTAAGATGCGTTTCAAATGAAACTTTGAGGATTTGACGCCCGCTTCCCATAAGCCGCCAAAATTAGGCGAATACGCAGGAGAAAATACGAATTGGATACCTTCACTGGCCGTATAATCAATTAAATCAGTAGCATGTTTAGATATAAAGGCACCTATTTCATTGCTGGCACCTACAAAATTTGTAGCATTGTCACAGAAGATAGTATTAGGTTTGCCTCTGCGGCAGATGAAACGTTTTAAAGTAAAGATGAAGTTGTCTTTAGTTAGGTCACTAGCTACCTCTAGATGGACAGCCTTAGTAGAGAAACAGACGAAGATGCATAAATAAGCTTTATTAATTTTACAACCTCTACCTTTACGGTCTGTAATAAGGAATGGACCTGCAAAATCGGTACCACATACTTGAAACGGTGGAGTTGGTGTAACTCTTTCAATAGGTAAGTTTCCCATAAGGGGACTTACAGCCTTAGCCTTTAGTTTACGGCATCGAACACAGCCGGTAGTTGTGCTTCGAGCTAGGACTCTGCCTCTTAGAGGCCAAAATCTATCTCTAATAGAATAAAGAAGCAGTTGAGGGCCACAATGCAAAAGTCGAAGATGCTCATGTTCAAATAGTAATTTTGTAAAACGATGTTTAGAAGGTAATATAGCTGGATGTTTTTGAACCCATTCTAATGAAGATTTATCAATGCGGCCGCCAACCCTTAGCACACCATCTGCTTCTAAGGCTTAAAATAGATGACTTAGAAGGTAAGGTCTTTTTGTTTTCTAATATTTGTATTTCAGGTAAGAAGCTGTCGCGTTGACACTGTTTAGTAAGTAATTTAAGAGATTCATTTAATTCAGTTACAGTTAGACTACCAGACAATTTAGGTTTTGATCTTGTAATGTTATTTATAAATCTTAAAACATAAGCTGTACTTCTTTGTAATCTTGAGAATTTAGAAAATCTTTCAAATTGAATAACGTTCAATTGTTGATTAATATTATTTGAATTTTCTGTTTCAGGTATAGCAACGAGGGTCTTGGAGACAGAAGAAGGCCAGTAAGAAGAATCTTTATTAAGAAAGGAAGGACCTTGCCACCACAGAGCCTTGTCGTGAATAAGATGGGGATCTACACCTCGTGAAGATAAATCAGCTGGATTTAAATTGCCAGGAACATGTCGCCATTCATTGACAGAGGTAAGTTTATGAATTTCTTTGACTCGGTTTGCAACATATACCTTTAGAGTTTTAGGATCAGACTGAATCCAGCAAAGGACCACAGAGGAATCTGTCAAGTAGAAGCATTGATCAATGTTTAAACGAAGTGCTTTAGACACCTTCTCGTAAGCTCGTGCTGCCAATAATGCCCCACATAATTCTAATCGAGGGATTGTAGTTTCAACTTGTTTCAGGGGGGTGAGTTTGGTTTTACCACAAAGAAGTCTCACCAATATCTGCCCTGATGAATCGACGGTACGTAAATAGATGCAGGCAGCATACGCAGCTTGAGAGGCGTCAGAGAATGCATGGAGCTGAATAAGTATGGGATTGTTACACATAGCGAAACGTGGTATTTTTAATGTAGCTATACTTTGTAAGTTTTTAATAAATTTAAACCATTGATTAGAGATGTTTTTTGGCACTGGTTCGTCCCAGTCCAATTTTGTGAGCCAAAGCTTTTGCAATATCATTTTAGGTACAACTGTAATAAGACTCAAAAGACCAAGAGGATCAAATAATTTAGCAGCATTCGAAAGAATTATTCGCTTAGTAGCAGGTGAATTTGTATCCATGTTGATAGAAAATTGCAAAGTATCAGTATCTGGATGCCATTTTAGACCTAATGTATTTGCTTCTGCAGAAAGTTGCAATTCTTGAGAGGTATCAATTACATCATTATTTTCAAAAATAGAAGGTGCATTTGTCCTGAATTTACGAAGAGGAAAAGAGGCTGAGTTTAATGTGTTAGTAACAGATGCACATATATATTTTAATTTATCACAAGACTGATTTCCAGTCAGTAGGTCATCCATATAAAAATCGTGTTCTATTACTGTACTAACTTCAGGGTCAGTACATTCGTCAGCAAGTTGTTTAAGACAACGCGTAGCTAAGAAGGGTGCAGAAGCTGTCCCATAAGTGACAGTGTTTAGTTGTAAAATTTGAAGAGGTTCACCGTTAGGTTCACCATTGATTTCACCACTAACCACGTTATTATTATTACCGTTATTATTTTCTCTCCAAAGAATAAGTTGAAGACTTTTCTGAGAAGGGGCAATTTCTATACATCTATACATTTTTTGGACGTCGGCTGTGACCACGAAACGGTGCTGACGAAACCGAAGTAAAATTGAAAACAAATCGTCTTGAATTGTTGGACCTGTGTATTGAATGTCATTAAACGATTTGCCGGAAGTAGTTTTAGCAGAAGCATCAAAAACTACCCTTAATTTTGTTGTTTCGCTTTGTTCACGTAGTACATAGTGATGCGGTAAGTAATTGCCAACTGAAGGTTTGCTATTTAATTTAGTAAGATGCCCTAATTCTTCATATTCTTTAGTAAACTGACAATATCTATCTTTAGTCTCTAAATTATTTGTAAGTTTTCTTTCAATTCCGTAAAATCTTTTCCTAGCCATGTGGTAGGACTCGCCTAAAACAGTTGAAGGTTCTTTAAGAGGGATAGTTACACAAAATTTTCCATTTATTTTCGTAGTAGTATCTCTAAATATGCTTTCACAAATATCATTTTCATCAATTTTGTCCTTTATTTTAATATTGCTACTAAAATTACACTTAATACGTTGAGGAGTGCTGCCCCCTATGGGGCCAGAAACAAGCCAACCTAATTTTGACTCACACAATATTGGCTTATTTGAACCAAGTTCAATTCGAGATGACATCAATAAATTCCAAAATACATCTGCCCCGAGCAATATGTCAACCTCTGCAGGCAAATGAAACTTTGGATCCGCTAACTTAATTTCTGAAGGAAAGTTTAAGTGTGAGCTGACCTTTATATTAGGTATGTGGTCAGTAATTGAAGGTATTACAAAACATGTGACTTCGAAGTTAAATTGAGATACTAATGAATTTAAGGTAAGTTGGCATTGTTCCTTTATTTGTAACGTTGTATTATTTAACCCGGAGACTAAGCGTGGAGCCTTAATAGTGAAGCAACTACCTAGCTTAGCTTTCGCGTGCTCAGTAATGTAAGAAGATTGGCTCCCGCTATCTAATAATGCTCTTAATATTATTTTCTTATTTTTACAGGTCACCTCTACGAGTGCGGTTGACAGCAGAACTTGGCCGTCGACTGTCGAAGTCATCGTTACAGAAGGTTGCCTTTCAGATGGTGTACTATTAGAAGTTGAAGGAAGGTTAGTTGTGACCTGTTGTCTTTCTTTGTGTAATAAAGAATTATGTTTTAGTTTGCAGACCCTACAACCGCCTAGGTTGCAGTCGGCGGTGCGGTGACCACCCCGCAGACAGTTGGCGCAGAGGTTCCAACGTTTGACGTTAATTATACGATTTTCAACATCCATTGATTTAAACTTGTCGCATAAGTATAACCTATGATTTTCATTGCAGGCCTCGCATTGTAGCCCAACAAATGTCGAAGAAGATTTAGATGTTAGAAAAGTCTTTGGTTTAGTATTAAAACGCTTTTGTGCATCAGCACTTTTAGTTTCCAGACGATTTTCTAGAATGGTAGCACGACCATTCAGAAATTCAAAGAAGTTCTCGAGGGACGGTGAGGTAGGCAATGTGTTACGTGCCTCCTCCCATTTTGTAGAAGTGTATGAATCTAATTTAGAAGATGCAAGATGAATAATTATGGTGTCCCAATGCTCTGTAGGCTCACCAAGATTTTTAAGAAGTCTCAAGTTTTTTGAGATTGTATCGATGAGATGTCTGATGGATTTGTCTGATTCTCTAACCATAGACTCGAGTGAAAATAGTGACTTTAAGTGGTAATTCACTAATAGACGCTTGTTATCATATCGCTTTGTAAGAAGCTCCCATGCTATAATATAGTTTTCATCGGTAACATTTATAGATTTTATAATTTCTGCCGCAGAGCCCCCTAGACTTGCCTTTAAGTAATGAAATTTGCTTGTATTGTCAAGTGTTTTGTTATTATGAATAAGCGATTTAAAAGTATCCCTAAAATCTATCCATGAGCCTTGCTCACCGCTGAACTTTCCAAGATTTATTGTTGGTAACTGAACATTTTTGAACGGAACACTATTAATAACTTTTTCTGAACATTTTTCTGACTTAAGTGATGAATTAAGGTGCTTTTCAGCTTGTTCAATTAATACTCTAGCCTGTGACATAGCATTATAAAACAAAGTCTCTGTGTCTTCCCTCTGGAGGGACTCTTTCTCTAAGTCATCGGCCAAAATTTCAATTTCAGTTTGAATATTATCAAAAGAAGCAAATTGTGTAGTCAATTTCTCATATCGTAATTTAAGGTCGTTTAACTGAGTGATATCTAGCTGGTCTAGGTCTTGAAAAGTCTTTAAATGTTTATTAAATATGGTAAGGTGACCTCGGACCACTGCACGTCGTTTAAGTAATAATTCTAGACTCATGTTGCCAGCAACGAAATAGATGTATTAATAAAAGATGTTCGCTTACCGGCCAATGAAGACACAAACCGTAGAATGAGATGATAGGTAGAAGAACTCGGGCTCAGTGGGGAAGACGGGCTCGATGGAAGTCACACCGACAATTGTCCGAAGTATTCTTGTTTTGGTTTTACAATCCCCTGGAATGCGGTGAAGGAAAAGAGGTGAACGCCATGCAAATATTAGTTGCGGTGCAGTTGCAGAGATATTGTGCTTTTTATTTTTTAATTTGAAGTTAATTAATTTGTTGTTAGTTAACTTTACACACTATATTTTGTTTGAAAATGCTTTTAAAGGCTATGGGGTTACTTTGTAGGCAGTTTTCAAGAAGATGATGCAATTTCAAAGATGACGCAATATGATGCTTGTAGTACATAGAGGTTATTTTCGTTTTGAGATGTAAGATGTTAAGATGTACCTTTGTTGCCAATAAGATGCGTGATGCAGGCGTGCAGAAGCTCAAACATAAAAGAAGGCACACCCAATCGGTATAATACCGAGTATTTTTCGTAAAGAAGATGCAACAAAGATAGAACCGCGTGCGCAAGTACGCCGATTGATGCCAACACTGTCTGTCACAACAAGCAGAATCACTGGATTAGAGGATAGGAATGTAGTAAGGAACGGGCACACCTTTTTAGCAGCTCCACGACGTCAGTGATGATGTATTCTGGTAGTTCTTGTGCGACAGCGTCGGTCCTTTGTCACGGTCGCCACGATGAAGAATATCTATTTCTTCTTTAGATGAATTTTGTTAAAGGTTACGAATAATACGTTTTTCTAGATGAATTTCGAATAATTTTAATCCAAAACTATACTATTTAGATGTAGTTTACAAGATGCAGAAATTATTATTGTAACATGATGGATAAGATGAGATGACAAGGTTTTTTGAAGATGAATGAATGAATCACTTTTATATCAAATGTCAATGCTAATGTCACCGATCAGACTTTCATTTTCTTTTTTCGCGGCGCGGGCGGCGGCATCGGCCGGCTCGTCACTCGCGTCGCGTGGCGCGAAGTTTAAATTTATTATAGGCCGATTGTGCGGCGTGTTCAGAAGCCACTGATATTCTTAAAAAAATGGTGGCATATATTTTTGCTTTCAAAACCTATGGACTTGCTGCTAACTTGTGAACACATTATAGAGGGCGGCTTGCTTGAGGTTACTGAGATACTGAATACAATTTACGGGTCATCTAAAATTAAATTCTATTTAAGTACATAACCGCAAGGTTGATATCATTTAATCACAGGTCGTTGTGTTTGGTACTTTAGCAGTTGGTTAATAATGTGTAATAAATTATTTCGTGTTGTGAAAGCGAACCATACACTTGTAAGTTGTAATAAACAGGGCACTAGTCACTAGATAAATCCTTTTTATCCTAATATTCCTATGGGATCGGGACTTACGCGTGTGAAACCGTGAAGCGCAGCTAGCTCCGTATAAAAACATTCGTAACCCCTGACCTCAAGTAAAAGATTTATGTAACAAGTTGTGCTATCTCGGCACATTAATAACGCGGTCAAAGACAGCGGTTGACAAATTACAATAAAAGGGGTTTTATAGTTTTCCAAAGATCAACTCGGAAAAGGACGGAAAATGAATATATTTCTATATTTTTTTCCGGTTCGAATGGAAAAGCAAACCCTTTTCCATTTTCATAAATGCAAATGGAAATAAACCCTGTTTTTTTCTATAAGGCATCAAGCCTTTTATGTATGACATAGAAGCTAAAACCTTGACACTAATATTAAGAAGTAACAATTAAGAAATGATAACCCCCTTTTACTTTTAGCCCAACAAGTCCTCGTGCTTTTAAAAGCTTGTTTGTTTACACTGTCAGCGAGACCTGTGTAAAGTCTTTTTTCTCTTTGAAACACGGATTAATAAATAATAAACAATATACCATGTCATTATCAAGTTGTAACAATCTTACAGTTTTTTCGTAAAAATGAGTTCTAACGTTACAATAAATGCTTTTTCTTTCTGAACCATTAGCTGATAATAAATAAACAATGCATTATGCTGTATCCATAATGCTGTCCAATACTGTCCATGTCATTATCGCGTGAAAATGAGTGTAAAAAGTATATCATTAATGATTGTTCGATATTTTGGAAACTATGAATTGAGTACTTAATTTCAACAGAACTATATTATTAACGTTACAAAAAAATATTTTACTTTCTGAACCACAAGTTTAAGGACAATACATTAAGAAATATTTCTAAGAAATGAAATCTAGAAAACATTGTATTAAGTAGTTCATTTCCGTACAAAATTATACCAACAACGTTACAGTAAAGACTTTTTCTTTCTGAACCACAAGTTAATTAACCATATTGTTCATGATAAGAGTTAAAAAGTACATTAATAAATATCTGTATATGTATCTTGAAAACTTTGTAATAAGTACTTAATTTTCGTACAAAACTCCATTAATGTCGTTTCATTAGCACTCAACGATCATCACACGAACGACATAACATGTTAACAGGTATATAAAATAACATATTAACTGCTTAATACGTAGGAGAGGACATTTTGTCTCGCAATGCGTTAATGAGCATGTTGGATCTCAGACCGCGTCACCTCATTAAACGTTATGAAAAGCGTTATTACTGTTAACATTCTAACATAAAAGTGTGGATACACTAGATTCGAGCATTGATCGATCCCTAGTGCGTTCGGAACACTTTTTTGTCCACGGTTATGAGGAATGGCTCATCATTATATTATTTTAAAAAAAATAAATTTAGATTTTTATAAAAACAAACTGATTACAAAATATTTATAGTACATCACTATAAAAACTTATAAAACAATTCTATCTAAGCACTAAAACCTAAATAAAATATAATTTACAAATTTGAAAAATAATGTATGTGATTTTTGCATATAAAACAGTAAATCATTTTAAAAACCTAAACCTAGAAGACCATCGGTAGCGAGGCAGGGCCCAGGCTACCGATGGTTAGGGCCGCAGAGAGAGAAATCTTCTGACGATACGTGCCGTATCCAAGATGACTGCCTTCTGGATCTGACCCTTGACTCAACCATCCAGCGAGAGCCTCTTGAGGCCCTTCGCTATCAGCCCATTTGCCGAATACAACTATCGAAACAAAACTCAACGTCCCACATAGCGGTACTCTTGCCAAGTTTAAGTACTTAAGAGTTTGCATGTCCTTTTCGGCCTTTACGAGATTAACGTCATGTGGAACGGTTATATCGCCGAGTATTGCCCGTCACTCCGACCGGTCTATTATCAGGAAGTCAGGCTTATTGGCGACAATAGTCCTGTCCATGATGATAGACCGGTCCCAGTAGAGCAAGGCATGGCAATTTTCTAAATATGGGGCGGGTGCATATTTATAGTATGGCACTTCTTGCTCCAAAAGTTCATTTTTAAGAGAAAGTTGTTGGTGGATGATCCTAGCTACTAGGTTATGGATGTGAGAACAGCCGAAAATAATACTCACTATTGGCAGTATGAGAACAGCCGGAAATAATATGCCTAAGTGACTCCCCGGGGCGGTGGCATGCCCAACAAATATCGACATATGGAAGAGCAAGAAGCTGCAGCTCCTTGCTCTTCCATATGTCCTTGCGGTTCTCGACGCGCCTGGATACTGAGTATCGAGGGTTTACGCCGATTCTCTTTTTTTTGCTAAGGAGAGTGGAGTGTGGTTATTGTCCGTTGATCTGAGAAAATATTCCCTGAGGCTGCACATTTCCCGATTGTGTGGGGTCTTAGCATTTAAAAAGCCTCGACTACCATACTTTCGAGTAATATTAAATTTATTATTAGTTATCGGTCTCCTTCATTCTCTCTTTCTCTTACGTTTTCTAGTGACGCGTTTTCGTTTTGTTTTTTCGTTTCGCGTTTTCGTAACGCGTTACATTTTTTCTCGGCATGGTCCCCTCGTCAACACATAAGGAATTCGATAAGGAACTTCGTTCAAAAACAAAGAAGCAGTACAATTTATTATTAGTTACCTTTTCCAAGTACCTACCAAAGTTATATGTATAATCACCTTTACACGTTTTGTTATTACAACAATGGTGTCTGTTGGCAGTAACAGGTTAGGATTTTGGTAGTTAATGACAAAACTTCCTTTCATTTCTTGAGTAAAATCTTTTCCTGAAACCTTCACGTAATGTTGTTCTTCCACAGTGATTGCTACGAAACTAAGATGAAAGTTCAAAATTAGTCAAAATTATATAAGTAAATTCCACTATTCATCTAGTTATTGTTCTTCCGGTGAAAGAAAACATCGTGATGAAACCTGCGACTTTTTCGGAAAAAATTACGAGTTCTTTCCTCTGGACATGGTCGACTAAGCTATACGGGTGGTATATTACATGTCCCGTGCACTACTCAGCGCTCTGAATAGGAAGGATTAAAGTTGCTGGGCTGTATAAATCATTTAGATTAGATGTACCTATAGGTTATTGCTCTGTCAAGTCCTCTTTTGATTAAGATAAAATCATGAGTTTTCGATACGCGGCGCGAGTAGGTATTTTCAAAAATGACCCGTATCGTGCGATAGAGAGAGTTTAAGTTCGGACGTAATTGCCTTCATTTTGCTTTCGAATAATGTTCGGGCCGTAACGTTTTTCCCCCATTTATCCTTCACAAAATGAAATAAATTTGGTCTCATTTAATTCACTGTATCTTATTCTAGGTTTATACGTTTTTCATTTTTGGTAATTCAGTTTAGTCTATTAATAAACAATTGAAACGCTTGATGAAGTTTTTAGGTCAAAAATATAGATATTCAGATACTAATAACTTTTATCTTAGGCAATATTTCTTTAAAATAAAAACGGTTAAACCTAGTTTTCCTTTAGATCTAGAACATTTTCAAAAAATATCAAAATAGGACTTCGTTTATAGGGGGGGGGGGGGAACGTTACCGTTTTTTGAATGGATATTTACAGCCTCACACTGGTCTTAAATTAAATTTTAAGCGAAATTATCCTTTTGTCAAGTCTTTTCTAATCTAATCTTGACGAATCTGTTCCGTACAGTCAAGAAAGAAGACATCGCATATTCAGTATTTTAGTTTAAAAACCAAGGTAAATTAAATGGTAAAAACGGGACAAAAGAATCCACCGTCTGTCACCAGGCTTTATCTCAAGAACCGTGATAGCTTGACAGAAATTCTAGTAATTCTAGAAATGTCCATAGATGATGTATTTCTGTTGTCGCTATAACAACAAATATTAAAAACAATATAATGGGTACGGAACCCTTCGTGTGTGTTTCCGACTCGCACTTGTTTCTTGTAAAGCGCCTACTGATCACTAGTACTTTATCAATTTCAATATTTTCAATTGTACTTCATACCAGAGCAATTAGGCGACCTATAGCAGAATTGGCGCGTTCTGTACGTACGTTGTTCGTACAATTCAGAATTGTTTTTAATTATTTTCCATTTTGTTGTTTGTTAGTTGTTGTTGTTTTTATTTTTGTATAGATACAAGTCACGCTCCCTACATAAACAATGGTTTTATTTCAACAATAAAAGGAATAACTGCATGTCATTACGTTTTTTATGAGGGAAAGTATAATTTTGGAGGGATTTTAGAAGTCCTATATAATTTTGGAGAAAATTGCTCCTTTATTGGGATTGTTTTGTCGATTATAAATATAGACAAATGTTTGCGCCATTGGGTTTTGGTAAAGCGATTATTAATTTTTTGGGTAGATAGAATAAATAAGTCATATTTGACTACGTTTTTGTATAAAGTTTAAGGTTGTTTAAGACGACGTTTCTAAGTGATCTTTGTATAATAGTTGTTTACTACACAAGGTATGTAAGCGAGCTATTACAGAACAAGATCCAATATGGCGCCCGCTAAGGGCGCTATGGATCGAGTGCACCCTAGATATTTAGACGCACGAGCGAGCGAAGCGAGCGAGGGCGAACATAGTTCGAGGGTGTAATAGCTACTTACAACCGAGGTAGGTATACTACTTTACATCATTCATGCGAGGTAAATAAAACATTTTTGTACGACATCTTCGGCTTCAAGATGACAGACATCAGGCGTGCCGACCACTTATTCATCAGACGAATACTTGACATGATGAACTAGCATAAACTTGTATGTTCTTTTTTTAATACAGTCGTCGCTAGTGAACAAACATTTAATTCAAATGAAATGCCGCCATTTTCATTTTTTTCCAGTATAAATCATTTTATGAAAAAAAAAATTGACCAAGGAGTTTTGCATAGCTTGAACTGAAATAAAAAGCCCCAATTTTTATCGTTTTTTTTTTTCAGTAAAAAGGTTCTTCATTTTATAACAAAAGAGATTGGTTAACCAAGGAGTTTGTATGTCAAACTTGAATGGTAAAGTGAACTTTACAGTTCAAGCATTCACCCTATGCTTGAATGGTAAAGTAATTTGAAAATGGAACGTTCCATCTAAACAATGCACTGTGTTGTAAATGACAACTTACACAGCCTCGTACGATACTAGTAAATCCTACTTACCGAGCAAGTATGATGTAAATGTATTTTTGCAAACAATTTTGACTTTGACTTTGTATGAATACGTTTTACGAGTATTTTCAAACATGCCAGAATACGATACGGGGCACTATGAAGAAACGAACGACTTCGGTAGAAACATTTTTGATTGAAGAGGCTCATAGCTACGCGACGTTCGCTGATCGTTTACGGTCGTGCGGGTTAAGCCACGCCTGGCGCGGTCATTACTTCGATGGGTGGCCAATAGTGTGGCAAAAATGTGTTGTCGTGAGCCCCTCCGTGCTCCGGAATGCACGTTAAGCCGTTAGTCCCGGTTGCTACCTCTAGTAGCAGTCGTTAGGTCGAGTTAGAGGCCTTAAAGGTGATCTGAAAACTCTAACAATAGGTGAGCCACACCACTATACGAGAAGAAGAAGAAGAAGGTAGAAAAATACAGAATGGGGTGACAGGAAAAGTGTTGCCAGTGTAAAAAACTTTATAAGCTCTAAATATTCTGTGTGAAGACTGATGGAAGGAGATGCTACTACAAATACGTTAATTTATAAATTGCAAAGATGAAGCCCATAATGATATTTGATGCCAAGCAGATGGTACCAGCACCAGTCACTCAATCATATTAAAGGAAACTCCTTTAACTATTAATCATAGGGACATAATATAGTGCGCTCTATGATATTTGTCTGCTCTGCTGATCAGCTGACATTGACTAGAAGTCAGATAGGTAGATATATTTGAATTCAAATGTCCTATCGATTTGGTTTCCAATAAATAATTTTATCTATTCATCAATCTTCAAATCTCTTAATAAAT